>CM077665.1:400114530-410114530 GCA_039707655.1 Elymus sibiricus
CTCGGTTGCTTTCTTGTTTATTTATGATTTTCCTAATTTTTGTAATATTCCAAAACTAGCAGAAAATATTTTTGTGGATTTTTTGGAGCTCGTTTACTTACCATATCACGTACCTCCTCTTTTTCAGGATTCTGGAGTGTTCCGGAAGGTTTCTTTTATGTGTTCCTCCAGTGTCATGGTTTGGATAACATTGCTTTCAACATTAATAGGCGTACCTGAGATATAGTGTTTAATTCTTTGTCCATTGACCACCTTCGGGTTAGTACCTTCGGCATTATTAATCTTGATAGCTCCAGAACGATAAACCTCTTCGATAACATATGGTCCTTCCCATTTGGAAAGAAGCTTTCCTGCAAAAAATCTTAAACGAGAGTTGTACAAAAGAACATATTCTCCAACTTTGAATTCCCGCTTTTGGATTCTTTTGTCGTGCCATCTTTTAACTTTTTCTTTGAATAGCTTGGCATTTTCATAAGCTTGGGTTATCCCTTCATCTAGCGAGCTAATATCAAATAACCTCTTTTCACCGGCGAGTTTGAAATCATAATTGAGTTCTTTAATTGCCCAAAATGCTTTATGTTCTAAGTCTAGAGGCAAATGACAAGCCTTTCCATATACCATTTTGTATGGAGACATACCCATAGGATTTTTATAGGTTGTTCTATAGGCCCAAAGTGCATCATCTAGTTTCTTAGACCAATTCTTTCGGGGCCTATTGACAGTTTTTTGTAATATTAATTTTATTTCTCTATTTCTAAGTTCAACTTGACCACTAGATTGAGGATGATAGGGTGATGCAATTCTATGGTTAACATCATATTTAGAAAGCATCTTATGGAAAGCACCATGAATAAAGTGTGAACCACCATCAGTCATTAAATATCTAGGGACTCTAAACCTCGGGAAAATAACTTCTTTAAGCATTTTAATGGAGGTGTTATGATCAACACTACTAGTTGGAATAGCTTCTACCCACTTAGTAACATAATCAACAGCAACCAGAATATGAGTATACCCACTAGAGGAAGGAAAAGGTCCCATATAATCAAAACCCCAAACATCAAATGGTTCAACAACAAGTGAATAATTCATAGGCATTTCCTAACGCTTATTGATATTACCAATTATTTGACATTCATCACAATACAAGACAAACTTATGGGCATCCTTGAAGAGAGTAGGCCAATAAAAACCAGATTGCAATACCTTGTGAGCAGTTCTATCTCCTGCATGATGTCCTCCATAGGCTTCGGAATGACATTTCCGTAGGATTTGTTCCTGTTCATGCTCAGGTACACAACGTCTAATAATACCATCTACCCCTTCTTTATAAAGATGTGGGTCATCCCAAAAGTAATGTCTTAAATCATAGAAGAATTTTTTCTTTTGTTGGTATGTGAAGCTAGGTGGTATATATTTAGCAACAATGTAGTTAGCATAGTCAGCATACCAAAGAGTGTTTTGAGAAATATTTATTGCAGCTAACTGTTCATCAGGTAAACTATCATCAATATGTAGTGGGTCATCGACAATATTTTCTAACCTAGACAAGTTATCAGCTACGCGGTTCTCAGCTCCTTTCCTATTGATAATCCCCAAGTGCAAGGAATCATCGTAGCAATTTCCAAAGGTGGAAGTGATAAGTATTGAGTGTCGAACCCACAAGGAGCTAAAGGTAAGATCAATATTCTCTCAAGTCCTATCTGCCACTAATACGACTCTACGTACGCCGAACGTTTGCTTCCAACTAGAAACGAGAAATAAAACTACGTTGTGGGTATGAAGAGGATAGCTTTGCATGATATCGGAGAACTAAAATATAAAAATAGGTGATGTTATCATAAAGTTAGAATATATTACAATATATTACAAACAGCGAGTGTGGAATAATGATGGGTCGGTGTGCGGAATTGTCCTAGGCAATTGTTAACAAGATCGGTAATCATTATTGAAATTTTATATGCGGGAGAGGCATAAGCTAACATACTTTCTCTACTTGGATCATATGCACTTATGATTGGAACTCTAGCAAGCATCCGCAACTACTAAAGATCATTAAGGTAAAACCCAACCATAGCATTAAAGCATCAAGTCCCCTTTATCCCATACGCAACAACCCACCTACTCGGGTTTATGCTTCTGTCACTCAAGCAACCCACTATAAGCAAATCATGAACGTATTGCAACACCCTACAGTGGGAATCCTTCTCGTGTGTGCGGCACGGAAGGCACCATAGGACAGCACCAAAATAAACATACAACTCAAACCAATCTAGATCATCAATCAACCCATAAGACAAAAGAAATCTACTCAAAACATCATAGGATGGCAACACATCATTGGATCATAATATGTGGCATAAAGCACCATGTTCAAGTGGGGGATTACAGCAGGGTGCGGGAGAGTGGACCGCTGAAAGGATATGAGGATGGTGACGAAGAAGGTGATGTTGATGAAGACGATCACCGCGGTGATGGTTCCCTCGATGGCACTCCGGCGCCACCGAGAGAGAGGGGGAGAGGGTCTCCCCCTTGTGCTTCCTCCTCCATGGCCTCCCCCCTGGGTGGGGAGAGGTTCTCCCTCTGGTCCTTGGCCTTCATGGCGATGATGACCCCTCCGTCTTCCTCCTCCATGGTCTCCGGTGATGGTGACCCCCTCCGGCAGGGTGCCGGAGAGGGCCAAGATTGATCTTTCGTGGCTACAGAGACTTGCGGCGGCGGAACTTCCGATCTAGGTTTCTTTCTGGAGTTTTCGGGATTTATAGGAGTGCTTGGCGTCGAAATCAAGTCAGGGAGGCTCCCGAGGGACCCACAAGCCAGGGGGCGCGCCCCCTAGGCTTGTGACTTCCTCGGGACTCCTCTCTGGTATCTTTTTGCTCCGGTATTTTTTATATTTTCCAAAAATATTCTTCGTAAATTTTCAGCTCATTCCGAGAACTTTTATTTCTGCACAAAAACAACACCACGGTAGCTCTGATGAAAACAGCGTCAGTCCGGGTTAGTTCTAATCAAATCATACCAAAATCATATAAACTTGTTGTAAACATGGCATGAATACTTCATAAATTATAGATACGTTGGAGACGTATCAGCATCCCCAAGCTTAATTCCTGCTCGTCCTTGAGTAGGTAAATGATAAAAGAAATAATTTATGAAGTGTGAATGCTAGCAAGTGCACAAGTTTGATCAATGATAATTCCAATCACTTTTTCTAGCATCAATATAAACCATAAACAGTAGCTCATCTCATAAAACTTCTCATGATCAAGTAACAAGCTATTCACATGTTAAAGTATAGACCAGAAAGTTTCTTGAAAACTAACAAACCATATTCCTAGTCATCGAACAATTGCAATTCATCTTATTTTCAGGAAGGGTCCATGTAAGAGCTTTGATTTAGCAAATTCCACATACTCAACTATCATATAGTCTTCCATGATTATTGACACTCAAAGCATATTTTTAGAACAAATAGCATCCATCGAACACAGAGAAAGATAGGGGCTTAATGTTTCGCCTCCCAACTTATTTATCATATAGATAATTGTCAACAATAATAATTCGAGATCAAATATATTTGTGTGGATATATATGTCTAGATAATTCCCCAACACATGACGCTTGCCAAGAGAAAAATGCGAAATATAGGAAGTGGTGAAGACCACCATGACTCTTGCATAAAGGTAAGTACTAGAAAGTAAAAGATAGGCCCTTCACAGAGGGAAGCATAGGTTGTCATGCACCTTTTGTTTTTGGATGTGCAAACCCTTAACGCAAAGGAACGTCGCGTTGTATTGCCCTTTGTGATAGCAACATTTATTATGCAGTCCGTCGCTTTTATTTCTTTACCATCACAAATTCGTACAACGCTTATTTTCCCTCACAATAAAAGATCATACATATTTAGGAGCAATTTTTATTGCTTTTTGCACCGATGACAACTTACTTGAAGGATCTTACTCAATCCATAGGTAGGTATAGTGGACTCTCATGGCAAAACTGGTTTAAGGGTGTTTGGATGCACAAGTAGTATTTCTACTTGGTGCGGAAGTTTTGGCTAGTATGAGGTGGAAGCAAGCACCACATGTTGGAGGATCCATAACAATATAACTTCTATACAAATATACCCAAACATAACTCATTAAGTTGTCTTCCTTGTCCAATTTTAACTAATTTGCTCGAGTTTGAAAATAATTAATGAGCTCACAATCACAGAAGATGTCCAAGATAGTATATTTATATGTGGAATCTCTCTTCCTTCAATATTCTTTCATGAATTGTTCAAGTGACCAATGCGGTGTTTGCTAACTTTCAATAAATTTTACCACCTATACTTATTAGGTGTGAAGTCATTACTCCCCATGGGATAGGCATATGAAGCATATTTAATTTCAGATTTATGATATTCAATTCATTCAACCATTTACTCATAGGGTATAAGTGAAGCATGAGAGTGAATAACAAACTACTCCCGAAAGATATAAGTGAAGATCAATGCGTAGTCAATTAGTTTAAATAGCCATGTGAGGACTCTCTCTTATTCAAAATTTCAGATCCAAAGATTTTATTGAAATAGCAAACAAAATAAAATGGCATTCCAAGGATAGCACACATCATGTGAACGAATAAAAATTTAGGCTCAACATAGGCTAACCGATAATTGTTGATGAAGAGAGGTGGTATGCGTAGCATCCCCAAGCTTAGATGCTTGAGACTTCTTAAAATATTTACTTGGGGTGCCTTGGGCATCCCCAAGCTTGAGCTTTTGTATCTCGTTCAATCCTCTCATATCATGGTTTCACCTATTCTCAAAAACTTCATCCACACAAAACTCGAAAAGAACTCGTGAGATAGGTTAGTACACATAATAGTAAATCAACTCTTTATGTACTGCCAAGACAAGTTGCATAATAATTTCAAACATCATCTACTTTTTTACTATCATCTCCACAATTTATATCTACCAATATAGGCTATGGAAACTATAGGATAAGTAAATAACGAAACTATGACAGCAATCTGTCCAAACAGAACAGTCTGTAGAAATTTATGAAAACAGTGTACTTATGTAACTCAAAAAATTATGAAAATTTAGGAAATGCTATAAAATTTATACGAAAACACTGTGTAAAAATTTCAGAAACTTTCCACGTTCCAGTAAAATATGAAAATTCAAACACTACAGAAAAAGTTTCTGTTTTTACACAGCACACCTCAAACATGCAATGCAAGCATCCTAAAGGCAATTCTTGGAACTTTTTATTGAAAAACAAGATTATGAATAACACCTAACAGAAAATAACAAAATATAATGACGATCCAAGCAAAGCACATATTATGTGACGAATAAAAATATAGCTCCAAGTGAGGTTACCGATAATCTTGAGTACGAAAGAGGGGATGCCTTCCGGGGCATCCCCAAGCTTAAGTGCTTGAGTCTTCCTTAGATATTACCTTGGGGGTGCCTTGGGCATCCCCAAGCTTAGTTTATTTTCACTCCTTATTCTCCTCATATCGGTGTCTCACCCAAAACTTGAAAACTTCAATCACACAAAACTTAACGGAACTTCGTGAGAAGGGTTAGTGTAATAAAGATAGATCATTTACTTAGGTACTGTCAAGAAAAGATTCATAATTGTTTCCACATGATACCTACTGTATTCTATCATTCCCATAATTTATATCACTGAATATAAGCTATGGGAACACTAAAACAAGCAAACTATGCATGCAAAACAGAATCTGTCAAAAACAGAATAGTCTGTGAAGATCTGTAGTGTAACCATACTTCCCTGTCTCTAAAAATTCTTAAAAATTAGGACAACCTGAAGAATTTGTATATCAAGACTTTGTAAAAAATTCAGATCCTTATCACACTCCAGTAAAAAATTAAAATTCCTGTACTGGAGTCAAAAGTTTCTGTTTTGGTTCAGCATCAATTCTACTCATCTTGTGAGTCATCCCAAAGGCTTTACTTGGCACTTTATTGAAATAAAAGATACGAAACATGATTACTACAGTATCCTAATCATGTGAACACACAAAAGCAGAAAGTAAAAGTGTTGGGTTGTCTCCCAACAAGCGCTTTTCTTTAATGCCTTTTAGCTAGGCATGACATTTTAATGATACTCTTCCAAGCCTAATTCCGATGATAATTTTATTCATACTCTAAAAGATATAAGTGAAGTTCCTAGAGCATTCTACAATTAATATAGATTAACCAATATCCAAGCTCAAAATATATAAGAGAAGCACACGAAGCATTCTATAAAGCCATACTCAAAAGATTTAAGTGAAGCACAAAGAGCATTCTACAAAGCCATACTCAAAAGATTTAAGCGAAGCACAAAGAGCATTCTACAAAGCCATACTCAAAAGATTTAAGTGAAGAGCATGAAGCATTCTACAAATCAATGAAGGACTATCTCATACTAGAAGGGTGCATAAAAGGAAAGGAAAAACTATAAAAATGCATATCATGTGAACAAAACAAAAACCGAGGTATACCGATAAAGTTGAAAAATAAAGATGGGATGCCTTCCGGGGCATCCCCAAGATTAGATGCTTGAGTCTCCTTGAAATATTTACTTGGGGTGCCTTGGGCATCCCCAAGCTTGAACTCTTGTCTCTCCGTATTCTTCTTATATCGATACCTCCTCGATCTTCGAACACTTCATTCACACAAAACTTAACAAAACCCTCGTGAGATCCGTTAGTATAATAAAGCAAAATACTACTTTAAGTACTGTTGTGGACGCATTCCAAATTCATATTAGCATTATATCTACTATATTAACAAAACCCTCGTGAGATCCTTTATCTCATACGCAACAACCCACCTACTCGGGTTTATGCTTCTGTCACTCAAGCAACCCACTATAAGCAAATCATGAACGTATTGCAACACCCTACAGTGGGAATCCTTCTCGTGTGCATGGCATGGAAGGCACCATAGGGCAACACCAAAATAAACATACAACTCAAACCAATCTAGATCATCAATCAACCCATAAGACAAAAGAAATCTACTCAAAACATCATAGGATGGCAACACATCATTGGATCATAATATGTGGCATAAAGCACCATGTTCAAGTGGGGGATTACAGCGAGGTGCGGGAGAGTGGACCGCTGAAAGGAGATGAGGATGGTGATGAAGAAGGTGATGTTGATGAAGACGATCACCGCGGCGATGGTTCCCCCGATGGCACTCCGGCGCCACCGAGAGAGAGGGGGAGAGGGTCTCCCCCTTGTGCTTCCTCCTCCATGGCCTCCCCTCTGGGTGGGGAGAGGTTATCCCTCTGGTCCTTGGCCTCCATGGCGATGATGGCCCCTCCGTCTTCCTCCTCCATGGTCTCCGGTGATGGTGACCCCCTCCGGCAGGGTGCCGGAGAGGGCCAAGATTGATCTTTCGTGGCTACAGAGACTTGCGACGGCGGAACTTCCGATCTAGGTTTCTTCCTGGAGTTTTCTGGATTTATAGGAGTGCTTGGCATCGAAATCAAGTCAGGGAGGCTCCCGAGGGACCCACAATCCAGGGGGGCGCGCCCCCTAGGCTTGTGACTTCCTCGGGACTCCTCTCTGGTATCTTTTTGCTCCAGTATTTTTTATATTTTCCAAAAATATTCTTCGTAAATTTTTAGCTCATTCCGAGAACTTTTATTTCTGCACAAAAACAACACCACGGTAGCTCTGCTGAAAACAGCGTCAGTCCGGGTTAGTTCTAATCAAATCATACCAAAATCATATAAAATTATTGTAAACATGGCATGAATACTTCATAAATTATAGATACGTTGGAGACGTATCACATATCAGTGATATGCAAATCAAATTCTTGAAGCAAGAGAACCCACCTAATGAGTCTAGGTTTAGCATCTTTCTTTTCCATAAGATATTTTATAGCAGCATGATCGGTGTGAACAATAACTTTGGAATCAACAATGTAAGATCTAAATTTATCACAAGCAAACACAACTGCTAAAAATTCTTTTTCAGTAGTAGCATAGTTTCTTTGGGCACTGTCTAGAGTTTTGCCAGCATAATGGATAACATTTAATTTCTTATCAACTCTTTGTCCTAGAACAACACCAACAGCATAATCACTAGCATCACACATAATTTCAAAGGGCAAGTTCCAATTAGGTGGTTGAACAATAGGTGCGGAAGTTAAGGCTTTCTTGAGTGTTTCAAAGGCTTCTACACAATCATCATCAAAAACAAATGGAATATCCTTTTGTAAAAGATTAGTAAGAGGCCTAGAAATTTTAGAGAAGTCTTTAATAAACCTCCTGTAGAAACCAGCATGACCAAGGAAACTTCGAATACCTTTAATATCTTTAGGACATGGCATTTTCTCAATTGCATCAACTTTAGCTTTATCCACCTCAATACCTCGTTCAGATATTTTATGCCCCAAGACAATACCTTCATTAACCATAAAGTGGCACTTCTCCCAATTCAAGACGAGATTAGTTTGTTCACATCTCTGCAAAACTCGATCAAGGTTGCTTAAGCAATCATCAAAAGAAGTTCCGTAAACGGAAAAATCATCCATGAAAACCTCCACAATCTTTTCACAAAAATCAAAGAATATAGCAGTCATACTTCTTTGAAAGGTAGCAGGTGCATTGCATAAACTAAAAGGCATACGTCTATAAGCATAGGTTCCAAAAGGACAAGTAAAGGTGGTTTTCTCTTGATCAGATTGTGATACGGGTATTTGAGAGAAACTAGAATATCCATCCAAAAAACAAAAGTGTGTGTGCTTAGATAATCTTTCTATCATTTGATCAATGAAAGGCGGATGGTAATGATCTTTTCTAGTAGCTTTATTTAATTTTCTAAAATCAATTACCATTCTATAGCCAGTGACAATTCTTTGTGGGATAAGTTCATTCTTATCATTAGGAACAACAGTAATACCTCGCTTCTTAGGGACACAATGAACGAGACTTACCCATCTACTATCAGCTATGGGATAGATTATACCTGCTTCCAGAAGCTTTAATATTTCAGTTCTTATCACTTCTTTCATCTTAGGATTCAATCATCGTTGGTGATCAACAACGGGTTTAGCATCACGTTCCATATTAATCTTGTGCTGACATAGAGTGGGACTAATGCCCTTAAGATCATTAAGAGTATATCCAATAGCAGCCCGGTGCTTCCTCTGAATTTTTAATAATCTTTCTTCTTCATGTTCAGAAAGGTTAGCACTAATAATAACAGGATATATCTTTTTCTCATCAAGATAAGCATACTTCAAAGTGTCAGGAAATTGTTTTAATTCAAACACATGATCACCTTTAGGTGGAGGAGGACCTCCTAGAGTTTCAATAGGAAAATTGTGTTTTAGGAGAGGTTGTTGTTCATATAAATTTTTATCTATTTCATTTCTTTCATGCAAGTGCATATCATTTTCCTAGTCTAGCAAATATTGTTCTAGTGGATCAGTAGGAGGTACAACAATAGAAGCAAGACCAATTATTTCATCCTTACTAGATAATTCTTTATTACGTGGTTGTCTACTAAACTTGGAAAAGTTAAACTCATGAGACACATCACCAAAACTAACACCGACAGTTTGTTTTTGACAATCTATCTTAGCATTAACGATGTTCAAGAAAGGTCTACCAAAGATAATGGGACAAAAGTCATCTTGTGGGGAACCAAGTACTAGAAAATCAGTAGGATATTTTATTTTCCCACACAAGACTTCGACATCTCTAACAATCCCAAGTGGTGTGATGGTGTCTCCATTAGCAAGTTTAATAGTAACATCTATGTCTTCTATTTCGGTGGGTGCTATATCATTCATAATTTCTTGGTATAAGGTAAAAGGAATAGCACTCACACTAGCACCCATATCACATAAACCATGATAGCAATGATCTCCTATTTTAACTGAGACAACAGGCATGCCAACTACGGGTCTATGTTTATCCTTTTCATCGGGTCTGGCAATTCTAGAAGCTTCATCACAGAAGTAAATAACCTGCCCATCAATATTTTCTACCAAGAGATCCTTAACCATAGCAACACTAGGTTCTACTTTAATTTGTTCAGAGGGCTTAGGTGCTTTAATATTACATTTGCGAACCACAGTTGATACCTTAGTGATATGTCTCCGTCGTATCTACTTTTCCTAACGCTTTTGCTCTTGTTTTGGACTCTAACTTGCATGATTTGAATGAAACTAACCCGGACTGACGTTGTTTTCAGCAGAACTACCATGGTGTTGTTTTTGTGCAGAAATAAAAGTTCTCGAAACTGGACGAAACTTTTCGGAGAATTATTTTACAATAAATAAAAAATACTGGAGCCAAGAACCACCGGAGGGGGAGCGCTGGCTGGGCACGATACACCAGGGCGTGCCACCCCCTCCAGGCGCGCCCTGGTGGGTTGTGCCCACCTCGTGGCCCCACTGACCCTAATTCCAGCACTATAAATTCCTATTTTCGGATAAAAAAATAGGAGAGGAAGCTTTATCGCGTTTCACGAGATGGAGCCGCCGCCACATCCTATTCTTCGTCGGGAGGCCAGATCTAGAGCCCGTTTGGGGCTCCAGAGAGGGGAATCTTCGGTCTTCGTCATCATCAACCCTTCTCCATCACCAATTCCATGATGCTCCCCACCGGGAGTGAGTAATTCCTTCGTAGGCTCGATGGTCGGTGAGGAGTTGGATGAGATTCATCATGTAATCGAGTTAGTTTTGTTAGGGCTTGATCCCTAGTATCCACTATGTTTTGAGATTGATGTTGCTATGACTTTTCCATGCTTAATGCTTGTCACTAGGGCTTGAGTGCCATGATTTCAGATCTGAACCGTTTATGTTATCACCATTATATCTATGTTCTTGATCCGATCTTGCTAGTCATACGCACCTATTACGTGTTATGATCCGTAAACCCCGGAGTGACAATAGTCAGGATACTTTCCGGTGATGACCGTAGTTTGAGGAGTTCATGTATTCACCGTGTGTTAATGCTTTGTTCCGGTTCTCTATTAAAAGGAGGCCTTAATATCCCTTAGTTTCCTTATGGACCCCGCTGCCACGGGAGGGTAGGACAAAAGATGTCATGCAAGTTCTTTTCCATAAGCATGTGTGACTATTTACGGAATACATGCCTACATTACATTTATGAACTGGAGCTAGTTCTATGTCGCCCTAGGTTATGACTGTTATATGATGAATATCATCCAACGAGTTCACCGATCCAGTGCCTACGAGTTTTCCACATACTGTTCTTGCTAAGTTACTATTGCTACTGCTACTGTCACACTTGCTACAAAACTATTGCTATCACTCTTACTGCTACTGTAACTTTTACTGCTGCTATCAAAACTATCATACTACTGTGCTACTGATCACTCTGTTGCAAATATTTAATCTCCAGGTGTGGTTGAATTGACAACTCAGCTGCTAATACTCTCAAATATTCTTTGGCTCCCCTTGTATCGAATCTATAAATTTGGGTTGAATACTCTACCCTCGAAAACTATTGCGATCCCCTATACTTTGCGCCGTTGCCGGGGAGCATAGCTATATTTGTTGAGTCACTTGGGATTTATATCAATTGATCACTGTGAAGAATCTAAAGGATACAAGAACCAAGATTTTTCCCTCTAAGACGAAGGGAGGTAAGGAATTGCCATCTAGCTCTGTACTTGATTCACCTTCGGTTATGAGTAAACTTGCAACACCACCACATGCTATTAATCCTGATATGTCGCAAGTTATTGATGATGCTACTTCTTCTATGAATGATGCTTATGATGATGCTAATAACATGCCTGATGATAATGTGCCACTAGGTGAATTTCTTGATGAACAAATTGCTAGAGCTAAAGAGAATTAAACTATTGAAACTGATGAAACTACTGAAGCTGATGAAGTCCTTGAAACTGAGAACTATGAAACACCTATTAGATCTAGCTCTCCTAGATTTGAAATGCCTAAGATACCTGAAGGTTATGTTATGGATGAGGAGATAGCTAGAGAAAACCTTTCTTATAAGGATAGAGATGATCTTAAGAAATTATTATGCAAGTATAAGGAAAAGACTTTGAATGCTAGAATGAAATGTGATCCTAAGTTTGCTACTTCACCTATCTTTGTTACCGATAAGGATTATGAATTCTCTGTCGACCCAGAGTTAATTGCTTTGGTTGAATCTGATCCTTTCCATGGCTATGAAACTCAAACTGTAGTGGCAAATCTTACTAAGTTGAATGATATAGCCACCCTCTTTCCACATGATGAGAAGATTCGCTATTACTATATTCTCAAATTATTTCCGTTCTCATTAAAGGGTGATGCTAAGATATGGTATAATACTCTTGCTCCTAGTTGTGTGCGTAGTCCCCATGATATGATTTACCACTTCTCTCAACAATATTTTCCTGCTCATAAGAAATAAGCTGCATTATAGGAAATATTTAACTTTGTGCAAATTGAAGAAGAGAGTCTCCCACAAGCTTGGGGGAGGCTCCTTCAATTGCTTAATGCTTTGCCGGATCACCCTCTTAAGAAAAATGAAATACTTGATATCTTCTATAATGGACTAACTGATGCTTCTAGGGACTTCCTAGATAGTTGTGCTGGTTGTGTTTTCAGGGAATGAACTGTTGAACAAGCTGAGGAACTATTGAATAATATATTGAAGAATTATGATGATTGGAATCTCCCTGAACCACCGCCTAAACCCACTCCGAAGAAGAGGGGTATCTTATTTCTCAGTCCTGAAGATATGCAAGAGGCAAAGAAATGTATGAAGGAAAAGGGTGTTAAAGCTGAGGATGTTAAGAATTTACCACCTGTTGAAGAAATACATGGCCTTGACACACCACCACCTCAACAGGTGGTAGAGGTCAATTCTTTATTAAAGTTTGATGAAAGTGATATCCCTTACAATAAACATCCTAGTCAATGCTTATATGAGTTTGACAACTACATTAGGAAACAAAATCACTTCAAATGTTCTGAAACAATTGAAATATAATTCTGATATGATTGCTCGCTTAAGTGACTTGTTATTTAGAATCAGTAACGATGTTAGAGGTTTAAGGAAACATGCCTCTATGGTTCAAACCCGGTTATAACAAGTTGCTAAATCTCAAAGAGAATTGCTTAATGAAATGAATAATAATATGAATGATCATGCTATTAGAGTAGTGACTAGAGGAGGTAGAATGACCCAAGAACCTCTTTATTCTGAAGGTCATCCTAAAAGAATTGAACAAGACTCTCAGAGAATTAACACTGATGCACCTAGTACTTCCAAAAAGAAAAAGGAAAAGAAAAATGATAGGACTTTGCATACCTCTAGTGAACCTGAGATAGAAAAACCTCCTGATAATAATGATGTTTCTATTTCTGATGCTGAAACTCAGTCTGGTAATGAACATCCACCTAGTGATAATGAAAATGATAATGATGATGTTCATGAAGATACTCAACCGAACAATGATAAAGAATCAGATAATGATGTTGAAATAGAACCTGCTGTTGATCTTGATAACCAACAACCTAAAAATAAACGACATGATAAGAGAGACTTTGTGGCTAGGAAGCATGGTAAAGAAAAAGAGCCATGGGTTCACAAACCCATGCCCTTTCCACCTAAACCATATAAGAAAAAGGATGATGAAGAGTTTGAATACTTTGCTGAAATGATTAGGCCAGTCTTTTTGCGTACCCGCTTAACTGATATTTTAAAGATGGGCCCTTATGCAAAATACATGAAAGACATCATCACTAATAAAAGAAAGATACCTGAAGCTGAAATCTCCACCATGCTTGCTAATTATTCTTTTAAGAATGGAGTACCTAAAAAACTTGGAGATCCTGGAATACCAACTATACCTTGCTCCATTAAAAGAAATTATGTCAAAACTGCTTTGTGTGATTTGGGAGCTGGTGTTAGTGTTATGCCTTTCTCTTTGTATAAAAGACTTGATTTTAATAAACTCACACCTACTGAAATATCATTGCAAATGGTTGACAAATCAACTGCCATACCTATCGGTATTTGTGAGGATGTGCCCGTTGTTGTTGCAAATGTTACTATTTTAACAGATTTTGTTATTCTTGAGATGCCCGAGGACGACAACATGTCGATTATCCTTGGTAGTGCCTTTTTGAATACTGCAGGGGCTGTTATTGATTGCAATAAAAGCAAAGTCATTTTTCATATCAATGGTAATGAGCATACGGTGCACTTTCCGAAGAAACAATTCCAACTGAATGGTATAAATGTTATTGAAGAATCTCCGACACTCACTATTGGAAGTTTTCACCTACCTCTACCTACTGCCAAAAAGAAATATGATGTACTCATTGTTGGGGATATGCATATTCCCATTGAGGTAACTTAGTGTTTTACGAAAGTTCTTTGGTTTCATGCTAATCGAAAGTGGTTGTTAATAAGACTTGATCAACCTTATTAATGGGTCGTTTTTGAGAGGTATGAAGTTGATGAATCTAGTAGGCACAACCTTCTGCTCCCACCTTTTGTTTTATATTTTTCTTAGCCAAATAAAATAAAATGTCATGTTAATCTTGTTTTCTGATTTCTCCGTGCAATAAAAAATGACCCAAAAATAAAAGTTCTCAGAATGTCCTGAAATTTTACCATTATTTTTTCTGAATATTTCTGAATTTCTGGTGCAAATAACATCAGAGGGGGGTGCACCTGGTGTCCACAAGACACCAGGGCGCGCCAGCAGGCTGATAGGTCTCCATCGTATCTACTTTTCCTCACACTTTTGCCCTTGTTTTGGACTCTAATTTGCATGATTTGAATGAAAACTATTCCGGACTGACGCTGTTTTCAGCAGAACTACCATGGTGTTGTTTTTGTGCAGAAATAAAAGTTCTCAGAACTGGACAAAACTTTTTGGGGATTTATTTTACAATAAATAAAAAATACTGGAGCCAACAACCATCGAAGGGGGAGCCCTGGCTGGACACGATACACCAGGGCGCGCCACCCCCTCCAGGCGCGCTCTGGTGGGTTGTGCCCACCTCGGGGCCTCACTGACCCTAATCCAACGCTATAAAATCCTATTTTTGGAGAAAAAAATCAGAGAGAAAGTTTTATCGCGTTTTACGATAAGGAGCCGCCGCCACCTCCTGTTCTTCATTAGGAGGCCAGATCTGGAGCTCGTTTGGGGCTCCAGAGAGGGGAATCTTCGGTCTTCGTCATCATCAACCCTTCTCCTTCACCAATTCCATGATGCTCCCCACCGGGAGTGAGTAATTCCTTCATAGGCTTGCTAGCCGGTGAGGAGTTGGATGAGATTCATCATGTAATCGAGTTAGTTTTGTTAGGGCTTGATCCCTAGTATCCACTATGTTCTGAGATTGATGTTGCTATGTCTTTGCCATGCTTAATGCTTGTCACTAGGGCCCGAGTGCCATGATTTCAGATCTGAACCGTTTATGTTATCACCATTATATCTATGTTCTTGATCCGATCTTGCTAGTCATACGCACCTATTACGTGTTATGATCCGTAAACCCCGGAGTGACAATAGTCGTGATACTTTCCGGTGATGACCGTAGTTTGAGGAGTTCATGTATTCACCGTGTGTTAATGCTTTGTTCCGGTTCTCTATTAAAAGGAGGCATTAATATCCCTTAGTTTCCTTATGGATCCCGCTGCCACGGGAGGGTAGGACAAAAGATGTCATGCAAGTTCTTTTCCATAAGTACGTATGACTATTTACGGAATACATGCCTACATTACATTTATGAACTGGAGCTAGTTCTGTGTCGCCCTAGGTTATGACTGTTATATGATGAATATCATCCAACGAGTTCACCGATCCAGTGCCTACGAGTTTTCCACATACTGTTCTTGCTAAGTTACTATTGCTACTGCTACTGTAACACTTGCTACAAAACTATTGCTATCATTGTTACTGCTACTGTTACTGTTACTGTGCTACTGATCACTCTGCTGCAGATATTTAATCTCCAAGTGTGGTTGAATTGACAACTCAGCTGCTAATACTCTCAAATATTCTTTGGCTCCCCTTGTGTCAAATCTATAAATTTGGGCTGAATACTCTACCCTTGAAAACTGTTGCGATCCCCTATACTTGTGGGTTATCAAGACCTTTTTCTGGCGTCGTTGCCGGGGAGCGTAGCTATATTTGTTGAGTCACTTGGGATTTATATCAATTGATCACTATGAATAATTTGAAGGATCCAAAAACCATTATTTTCCCTCTAAGACGAGGGGAGGTAAGGAATTGCCATCTAGCTCTGCACTTTATTCACCTTCTGTTATGAGTAAGCTTGCAACACCACCACATGCTATTAATCCTGATATGTCACAAGTTATTGATGATGCTACTTCTGCTATGAATGATGCTTATGACGATGCTAGTACCATGCTTGATGATAATGTGCCACTAGGTGAATTTCTTGATGAACAAATTGCTAGAGCTAAAGAGAATGAAATTACTGAAACTGATGAGATTGATGAAACTGATGAAACCTTTGAAACTGATGACTATGAAACACCTATTAGGCCTAGCTCTCCTAGATTTGAAATGCCTAAGATACCTGAAGGTTATGTTATGGATGAGGAGACAACTAGAGAAATCCTTTCTTGCAAGGATAGAAATGATCTTAAGAAATTGCTATGCAAGTATAAGGAAAAGACTTTGAATGCTAGAATGAAATGTGATCCTAAGTTTGCTACTTATCCTATCTTTGTTACCGATAATGATTACGAATTCTCTGTCGACACATAGTTAATTACTTTGGTTGAATCTGATCCTTTCCATGGCTATGAAACGGAAACTGTGGTGGCACATCTTACTAAGTTGAATGATATAGCCACCCTCTTTGCTCAGGATGAGAAGATTCGCTACTACTATATTCTCAAATTATTTTCGTTCTCATTAAAGGGTGATGCTAAGACATGGTACAATACTCTTGCTCCTGGTTGTATGCGTAGTCCCCAGGATATGATTTACTACTTCTCTGAAAAATATTTTCCTGCTCATAAGAAACAAGTTGTCTTACAGGAAATATTTAACTTTGTGCAAATTGAAGAAGAGAGTCTCCCACAAGCTTGGGGGAGGCTTCTTCAATTGCTTAATGCTTTGCCTAATCACCCTCTCAAGAAAAATGAAATACTTGATATCTTCTATTATGGACTAACTGATGCTTCTAGGGACTTCCTAGATAGTTGTGCTGGTTGTGTTTTCAGGGAACGAACTGTTGAACAAGCTGAGAAACTATTGAATAATATATTGAAGAATTATGATGATTGGACTCTCCCTAAACCTCCACCTAAACCTACTCTGAAGAAGAGGGGTATATTATTTCTCAGTCATGAAGATATGCAAGAGGCAAAGAAATGTATGAAGGAAAAAGGTATTAAAGCTGATGATGTTAAGAATTTACCACCTATTAAAGAAATACATGGCCTTGACACACCACCACCTCCACAGGTGGTATAGGTAAATTCTTTATTAAAGTTTGATGAAAGTGATATCCCTTACAATAAACATCCTAGTCAATGCTTATATGAGTTCGATAACTACATTATGAAACAAGATTACTTCAATGCAAATGTTTTGAAACAATTGAAATATAATTCCGATATGATTGCTCTCTTGAGTGACTTGTTATTTAGAATTAGTAATGATGTTAGAGGTGTAGGAAAACATGCCTCTATGGTTCAAACCCAGTTAGAACAAGTTGCTAAATCTTAAAAAGAATTGCTTGATGAAATGAATAATAATATGAATGATTTTGCTACTAGAGTAGTAACTAGAGGAGGTAGAATGACCCAAGAACCTCTTTATCCTGAAGGTCATCCTAGAAGAATTGAACAAGACTCTCAGAGAATTAATGCTGATGCACCTAGTCCTTCTAAAAAGAAAAAGAAAAAGAAAAATGATAGGATTTGCATACCTCTAGTGAACCTGAGATACAAAAGCCAACTAATGATAATGATATCCCTATTTTTGATGTTGAAACTTAATCTGGTAATGAACATTCATGTAGTGATAATGAAAATGATAATGATAATGTTCATGAAGATAATCAACCGAACAATGATAAAGAACCAGATAATGATGTTGAAATAGAGCCTGCTGTTGATCTTGATAACATACAACCTAAAAATAAACGATATGACAAAAGAGACTTTGTGGCTAGAAAACATGGTAAAGAAAGAGAGCCATGGGTTCAGAAACCCATGCCCTTTTCACCTAAACCATCTAAGAAAAAGGATGATGAAGAATTTGAACGCTTTGCTGAAATGATTAGGCCAGTCTTTTTGTGTACCCGCTTAACTGGTATCTTAAAGATGGCCCCTTATGCAAAATACATGAAAGACATCATCACTAATAAAAGGAAGATACCTGAAGCTGAAATCTCCACCATGCTTGCTAATTATTCTTTTAAGGATGGAGTACCTAGAAAACTTGGAGATCCTGGAATACCAACTATACCTTGCTCCATTAAAAGAAATTATGTCAAAACTGCTTTGTGTGATTTGGGAGCCGGTGTTAGTGTTATGCCTTTCTCCTTATATAAAAGACTTGATTTTAATAAACTCACACCTACTGAGATATCATTGCAAATGGCTGACAAATCAACTGCCATACCTATCGGTATTTGTGAGGATGTGCCCGTTGTTGTTGCAAATGTTACTACCTTAATGGACTTTGTTATTCTTTAGATGCCCGAGGACGACAACATGTCGATTATCCTTGGTAGACCCTTTTTGAACACTGCAGGGGCTGCTATTGATTGCAATAAAAGCAAAGTCACTTTTCATATCAATGGTCATGAGCATACGGTGCACTTTCCGAAGAAACAATTCTAGGTGAATGGTATAAATGTTATTGAAGAATCTCCGACACTCACTATTGGAAGCTTTCAACTACCTTTACCTACTGCCAAAAATAAATATGACATACTTATTGTTGGGGATATGCACATCCCCATTGAGGTAACTTAGTGTTTTACGAAAGTTCTTCGGTTTCATGCTAATCGGAAGTGGTTGTTAATAAGACTTGATCAATCTTATTAATGGATCATTTTTTAGAGGTATGAAGTTGATGAATCTAGTAAGCACAATCTTCTGCTCCCACCTTTTATTTTCTGTTTTACTTAGTCAAATAAAATAAAATGCCATGTTCATCCTGTTTTCTGTTTTCTCCGTGCAATAAAAAATGACCCAAAAATAAAAGTTCTCAGAATATCCTGAAAATTTGATACGATTTTTTCTGAATATTTCTGAATTTCTGGTGCAAATAACTTCAGAGGGGTGTGCACTTGGTACCCACAAGACACCAGGGTGCGCCAGCAACCCCAGGCGCGCCCTGGTGGGTTGTGGCCCCCACGTGGGCCCCCCTCACTTATCCCTTTAGCCCATGTCATCCCCTACCTCTAGAAAAAAAATCACCATAGCTCTCACTCCCGTGTTCTTGCTCTCAAACCCGCGGATTTCGATCTCTTTGCTTGAAGCTCCGTTTCCGAAACTGTTTTGGGGATTGCTACTTGGTATGTGACTCCTCCATTGCTCCAATTAGTTTTTGATTTAGTGGGTTATTTTTAGAATAATTAGCTACTCTTGGTGCTGCTGTAGATGAGCTTGCATGTTGAATTCTTAGGGTTCTAAGTAGTTTGAATACTTGATATGGCCTCTATGCATCCTTGGGAGTAGTTGCTATCAACCTTACAAAGTTTTGTTGACAAAAAAATTGTGGACTAAAATTTTTAGAATTTTTATTATAGGAATAAGATGGATTTCTCTAGGAAGTTTTCCTCCAAGAAAAAATCCAAAGGTGTCATTGGGGAATCATCAGACAATGACCTCCACACCCCGAGAACGGTGGAGGTGCGGCCGTGCGAATGGCCGCATGATGCCTTCATGGAGGAGGCTGGGTTCCATCAAGAGTTTGCTCAATTCGTTGCAAATGCTGGGCTGACCGAGTTCCTCGCAGCTAAGTGTGACCAACACCACATCCTTACAAATTCCTTTGTGCAAAGTTTTCATTTTTTGACAAAGAATAATCCTCCTGAGGTGCAGTTTAAGCTATACGCTGAAACTCACAAAATACCGCTCAATGACTTTTGCGACATATGCTTGATCCCTTCTGATGGGGAATTAAGAGAGCCTGGACCAGGGGAGTTTGAGGACTTTCTCCTCACTTTAACAGTGGGTGAAGATAGAGGCGTGTCAAAAGCCACTGCTACCAGTTTGCAATTTCCTTCTGTGCACTACTTTGCTTTATTCATCGCGAAGTGTTTAACCGCTTGGGAGAAGGTTGGCGCACTCAGTGCTCCTGACTTCGCCATTTTACGCCGTGCACTGCACAGTGATCACACCTTTAGCATGGGGGCTATTATTGCACGTCGCTTACACATTAACAGGACTAAGGGAAAGATACATGGTGGTATTTATGCTACTCGCTTAGCGAGACACTTTAATGTTCAGATTTGCCCACATGATTATCCCTTGTCCCAAGTTTATCTAGATCACAAGGCGTTGCAGGATCACCAATTTATTGAGGCAACTGATTCTTTTCATAACATTCGTTACAACTTAGTATTCAGCGTCAAAACCCGTGATGTTATCCCGTTGCCTGCACCTGCTCTGTCTAATTCTATTGCCAGGAACGGATACGGGATCATGCCAGAGGACATTACAGCCTACCGGAACGACCTAGCAGTGGCTGAGGAGGAGCCCCAGGAGTTGGACGCTCAGGTGCCGCCTCCACCTCACTTCGACTTAGGACCGGATGGTTACTACGGATGGTGATTACCAAGCTAGGCCAAAATCCTAAGCTTGGAGGAGTACGTATTTCCACCGATATTATATTCATGTTCACACATTTCATTCCAGTTGTCGGTGTTCATACTTTTTCATTGTATCATCCATGCTAGATTTATTTTCTCGCTTTCTTCTTGCGTGTTTGAAAAACTTTGAGAAAATCCAAAAATATTTCCTACTTCTTTTCGGTTTTTCTTTCTAGTTTAAATTAATTGCAGTAACAAAAGAAAACCCAAAAAGATTTCTCGTTTGTTCTTTTACTTGTTGGGAGTTTTCCCGTGTAAATAGTTTTTCTCGCCTTTGTTTTTCTTCTTTGATTTGCTTTCTTCTGGAAAAACCAAAAACTCTAAAAAAATATTTTAGTGTGTTTCTCTGAAATTCTTTTCCTTTTATTTGAGTCGTACCAAGGAGAAGACCACGATGAAAATGTTTAGTGGCTCTCATATGCCTTATTGTTGATCTAACGAAGAGCCCATGTTACTTTGTTTTCTCCTTTTGAATAAAATATTTGTAGATTCCAGCTTAGTCCACGACACTCTTACACTATTATTATTTTCATACCATTCGGTCGTGCAAGTGAAAGGCAATAATGACGATATTTGATGAAGTGACTGTGGCAGAGAAAAGCTGGTATGAACTCAACTTGTCTTTGTTTTTGTAAATATGTTCAACCTAGTATCCTTGATTCAGCATATTATGATCAAACATGTTTGCAATGACAATTAGAGATTATAGTTGCTCATGCCATGTTTAAGTAGCTAGGAGTGGATAATGATTTATCTTGGATGTCAACATGCATAAAAATGATTGTGATGTGGTATGATGATATGGTATCCTCCTCTGAATGTTTGAAGTGGCTTGACTTGGCACATGTTCACGCATGTAGTTGAATCAAAACCAACGTAGCCTCTACGATATTTATGTTCATGGTGTTCATATCCTACTCATGCTAATATTCAATGTTGATTATTCATAATGCATGTTCATGACCGTTTTCGCTCTCTAGCTAGCCGCTTCTCAACCTATTTGCTAGCCTTCACCTGTACTAAGCGGAAATACTGCTTGTGCATCAAAATCCTTAAACCAAAGTTATTCCAGATGAGTCACTATATCTACCTATATGCGGTATTACCATGCCGTTCCAAGTAAATTTGCATGTGCTACCTCTAAAATTTCAAATGAACATTTGTTTTGTGTGCCTGGACCGCTCATGGAGTGATAGGGGGCGGTCAGTATCTTCCATGTTAAGCGGGCTATTCTCATGATGTGTGTTTATTCACTCGTCCTCATGCATTGTGTATAGTCAATGTTGGATGCAGCATGACTGGATCTTTTCTACCATGAATTACAATGTTTAGTCGCTGCTTGAACTTTGGAGGTGCTCTGCATTTATGTTTTGCGGTCTCAGAAAGGGCTAGCGAGATACCACTATTTTCATATTATATCATGATCATTTTGACAAAGTGTTGGGGTTTGAGATATTTTATTATTGCCCGCTAGTTGCTTATGTCATTGATATGAGCTAATATAATTTTTAAGAGTTATTGCCAACATGGCTAGTCATAATCTTTGTTGAAAACATGGGTGCTACTTAAGCATATATATGTAAACAAGAACAAAAGAGTTCGTAAAAGTTTTTCTTTATCACTTTCAGTTTGTCAACTGAATTGCTTAAGGACAAGCAATGGGTTAAACTTGGGGGAGTTGATACGTCTCTGTCGTATCTACTTTTCCTAACGCTTTTGCTCTTGTTTTGGACTCTAACTTGCATGATTTGAATGAAACTAACCTGGACTAACGCTGTTTTCAGCAGAACTACCATGGTGTTGTTTTTGTGCAGAAATAAAAGTTCTCGGAACTGGACGAAAATTTTCGGAGAATTATTTTACAATAAATAAAAAATACTGGAGCCAAGAACCACCGGAGGGGGAGCCCTGGCTGGGCAGGATACACCAAGGCGCGCCACCCCCTCCAGGCGCGCCCTGGTGGGTTGTGCCCACCTCGTGGCCCCACTGACCCTAATTTCAGCACTATAAATTCCTATTTTCGAAGAAAAAAATAGGAGAGGAAGTTTTATCGCGTTTCACGAGACGGAGCCGCCGCCACCTCCTGTTCTTCATCAGGAGGCCAGATCTGGAGCCCGTTTGGGGCTCCGGAGAGGGGAATCTTCGGTCTTTGTCATCATCAACCCTTCTCCATCGCCAATTCCATGATGCTCCCCACCGGGAGTGAGTAATTCCTTCGTAGGCTCGCTGGTCGGTGAGGAGTTCGATGAGATTCATCATGTAATCGAGTTAGTTTTGTTAGGGCTTGATCCCTAGTATCCACTATGTTCTGAGATTGATGTTGCTATGACTTTGCCATGCTTAATGCTTGTCACTAGGGCCCGAGTGCCATGATTTCAGATCTGAACCATTTATGTTATCACCATTATATCTATGTTCTTGATCTGATCTTGCTAGTCATATGCACCTATTATGTGTTATGATCCGTAAACCCCTTGGTGACAATATTTGGGATACTTTCCGGTGATGACCGTAGTTTGAGGAGTTCATGTATTCACTATGTGTTAATGCTTTGTTCCGGTTCTCTATTAAAAGGAGGCCTTAATATCCCTTAGTTTCCTTATGGACCCCGCTGCCACGGGAGGGTAGGACAAAAGATGTCATGAAAGTTCTTTTCCATAAGCACGTATGACTATTTACGGAATACATGCCTACATTACATTTATGAACTGGAGTTAGTTCTGTGTCGCCCTAGGTTATGACTGTTATATGATGAATATTATCCAACGAGTTCACCGATCCAGTGCCTACGAGTTTTACACATATTGTTCTTGCTAAGTTACTATTGCTATTGCTACTATTACACTTGCTACAAAATCATTGCTATCACTGCTACCGTTACTACTACTGTTACTCCAGCTATCAAAACTATCATACTACTTTGCTACTGATCACCTTGCTGTAGATATTTAATCTCCAGGTGTGGTTGAATTGACAACTCAACTGCTAATACTTGCAAATATTCTTTGGCTCCCCTTGTGTCGAATCTATAAATTTGGGTTGAATACTCTACCCTCGAAAACTGTTGCGATCCCTTATACTTGTGGGTTATCACTTAGCATGTTCCTTTATCCTAACAGAGAAATGTGGTTTTTCAATATAAGCAGTAGGCACAACTGGATCAACATTGTAAATGATGGTTTCATTCTTAGCTTTTACCGGTTATTTAACTTCTTCTTTAATAGGGGAATGATATTTAAACCACTTCTCCTTAGGGAGATCAACATGAGTAGCAAATGATTCACAGAAAGAGGCTACTATCTCAGAGTCAAGTCCATATTTAGCGCTAAACTTGTGAAAAGCATCGGTATTCATAAAAGATTTAACACAATCAAACTTAAGATTAATATCTGACTCATTACCTTCGTCGAGTTCCCAATCTTCAGAGTTGCGTTTAATTCTTTCTAAGAGATCCCACTTGAATTCAATAGTCTTCTTGATAAAAGAACCAGTACAAGAAGTATCGAGCATGGATCGATCATTATGAGAAAGCCGAGCATAAAAGTTCTGAATAATAATTTCTCTCGGGATATCATGATTGGGCCATGAATATAACATTGACTTAAGCCTCCCCCAAGCTAGAGAAATGCTTTCTCCTTCACGAAGCCAAAAATTATATATATAATTCCGATCACGATGAACTAGATGCATACGATAAAACTTTTGGTGGAATTCCAGTTCCATGATCCAATATCATCACATAGCCTATACCATGTCAATGCTTTTCTCTTCAAAGATAAAGAGAAAACCTTCTTCTTAACTTCATCTCTGGGTAAACCTGGAAGCTTAAATAATCCACATGTATTAGATGCATATCAGGATGTTCAGTTCCGTCTCCTGCATAAGGATTAGCTAGCAGTTGTTCTACCATACCTGAAGGAATTTCATAACCAATATTTTCAGTAGGTGCAGTAGTTTGAGGGGCAACTAATTGTGGTTCTGGTCGAGGTGAAGATACCCCGAACAAACCCCTCAAAGGATTGTTTTCCATAGTAGCAAGTGACAATAAATTTCAGCAAGTAGTATAAGTTTTTCCTAACCGATTTCCACTTACCAAGAGCGCTTCACTCCCCGGCAACGGCACCAAAAAAGAGTCTTGATGACCCACAAGTATAGGGGGTCAATCATAGTCCTTTCGATAAGTAAGAGTGTCGAACCCAACGAGGAGCACAAGGAAATGACAAGCGGTTTTCAGCAAGGTAATTTCTGCAAGCACTGAAATTGTAGGTAACAGGTAGTTTGATAGCAAGATAATTGGTAACGAGCAAGTAACGGTAACGGTAAATAAAGTGCAGCAAGATAGCCCAATCCTTTTGTGGCAAAGGACAGGCCAAAACGGTCTCCTATAATAAGCAAAGCGTTCTTGAGGGTACACGGTAATTTCATCTAGTCACTTTCATCATGTTGGTTTGATTTGCGTTCATTACTTTGATAATTTGATATGTGGGTGGACCGGTGCTTGGGTGTTGTTCTTACTTGAACAAACCTCCCACTTATGATTAACCCCCTCGCAAGCATCCGCAACTACGAGAAAAGTATTAAGATAAAATCTAACCATAGCATTAAACATTTGGATCCAAATCAGCCCCTTACGGAATAGCGCATAAACTAGGGTTTAAGCTTCTGTCACTCTAGCAACCCATCATCTAATAACTACTCCACAATGCATTCCCTTAGGCCCAAAGATGGTGAAGTGTCATGTAGTCGACGTTCACATGACACCACTAAGGGAATCACAACATTCATATCATCAAAATATCGAACACATATCAAATTCACATGATTACTTGCAACATGACTTCTCCCTTGACCTCAAGAACAAAGGTAACTACTCACAAATAATATTCATGCTCAAGATTAGAGGGGTATTAAATAGCATAACGGATCTGAACATATAATCTTCCACCAAAAAAACCATATAGTAATCAACTACAAGATGTAATCAACACTACTAGTCACCCACAGGTATCAATCTGAGGTTCCGGTTCAAAGATTGAACACAAGAGATGAACTAGGGTTTGAGAGGAGATGGTGCTATTGAAGATGTTGATGAAGATTGGCCTCCCAAATATCAGAGGGTTGTTGGTGATGACGATGGCTTCGATTTCCCCCCGGGAGGGAAGCTCCCCCGGCGGAATCGCTCCGCCGGAGGGCAAAAGTGCTCCTGCCCAAGTTCCGCCTCGAGACGGCGGCGTTCCGTCCCGAAAGTCCTCTCCTTATTTTTTTTCTAGGTCAAAAGACCTTAAGTACCAGAAGATGGGCATCGGAGGTTGGCTGGGCTGAGCACAACCCACCAGGGCGCGCCTGGGGGGCCTGGCTGTTGGGGAACGTTGCATGGGAAACAAAAAATTTCCTACTACGCGAGCCATTGATCTACAACATAAATTTTGCAAAGATAACTTAGACTATTGTTCAAGATAATGAGTTTAGTTAATCATATTACTTAAAAAACTCCCACTCAAATTGACATCCCTCTGGTCATTCGAGTGTCGCATGATCCAAATTCACCAACTCAAGTCCGATCATCACGTGAGATGAGGTGGTTTCAATGGTGAACATCTTCAAGTTGATCATATCTACTATATGACTCATGTTCGACCTTTCGGTCTCTTGTGTTCTGAGGCCATGTCTATACATGCTAGGCTCGTCAAGTTTAACCCGAGTGTTCCGCACGTGCAACACTGGCTTGCACCCGTTGTATGTGAACGTAGAGTCTATCACACCCGATCATCACGTGGTGTCTCGAAACGACGAACTTTGGCAACGGTGCACACTCGGGGAGAACACAATTTTATCTTGAAATTTTAGTGAGGGATCACCTTATAATGCTACCATCATCCTAAGCAAAATAAGATGCATAAAAGGATTAACATCACATGCAAATCATAAGTGACATGATATGGCCATGAACTTGTGCTTTTGATCTCCATCTCCAAAGCACCGGCATGATCTCCATCGTCACCGGCATCACACCATGATCTACATCAACGTGTCGCCATGAAGTTGTCGCGCCAACTGTTGCTTCTACGACTATTGCTAACTCATAGTGATAGAGTAAAGCAAAACGGCGAAAATAAATTAAAGACAACCCTATGGCTCCTACCGGTTGCCGTACTCATCGACATGCAAGTCGTGATATTCTATACAAAACATGATCATCTCATACATCACATATATCTCATCATGTAATTGGCCATATCACATCACAACATACCCTGCAAAAACAAGTTAGACGTCCTCTAATTGTTGTTGCATGTTTTACGTGGCTGCTACGGGTATCTAGCAACAACGGTGACACACAAATTGCTATTTAACCTTCTCAAGGACCGCCTTTGTCGAATCCGATCCAACTAAAGTGGGAGAGACAGACACCCGCCAGCCATCTTTATGCAACAAAGTTACATGTCAGTTGATGGAACCGGTCTCTCGTAAGCGTACGGGTAATGTTGGTCCGGGCCGCTTCATCCCACAATACCGCTGAATCAAGAAAAGACCAAGGGAGGAAGCAATCTGAGCATCAACGCCCACAAACTCCTTTGTGTTCTTCTCGTGATCTCATCTACACATAGACCTAGCTCATGATGCCACTGTTGGGGAACGTTGCATGGGAAACAAAAAAATTCCTACGCACACGCAAGATCTATCCATGGTGATGAGCATCTACGAGAGGGAGAGTGGATCTACATACCCTTGTAGATCGCTAAGAGGGAAGCGTTAAGAAACGCGGTTGATGTAGTCGAACGTCTTCGCGATCCAAATCGCTAGCCGTCCCGCGATCCAATCACGATCTAGTGCCGAACGGACGGCAGCTTCGCGTTCAGCACACGTACAACTCGATGACCATCTCCGCCTTCTTGATCCAGAAGAGGGAGCAGAGAGGTAGATGAGTTCTCCGGCAGCGCGACAGCGTAGCGACGGTGGTGGTGGAACTATTCCGGCAGGGCTTCGCCTAAGCACCGTCGGAATCTATTTGGTGGAGGAACTAGGGAATAGAGAACTAGCACGTGGACTTGTGTCTTTGGGGCTCTATTTCTCTAGTATATATAGGAGGGAGGGGGAGGAGGCAGCCGCCCTAGGGTTTCCCCTAGGGGTTCGGCCGAACCAGGAGGAGGTGGAGGATTCCACCTCCAATCCTACTCCTAGTAGGATTCCTTTCCTACTTGGAGTTTACCTTCCCCACTTGGGGTTTTTTTTTCCTTTCCCACCTTCCTAGCCGCATGGGCCTTGTGGGGCTGGTTTGCCCAGTCCACTAAGGGCTGGTGCACCACCCCTCAGGCCCATGTGGCCTCCCGGCGTGGGTGGCCCCTCCCGATGGCCCTCCGGCACTCCCAGTAAACTACCGGAAATACCCGAAACTTTTCCGGTGGCCAAAACGGGACTTCCTACATATCAATCTTTACCTCCGGACCATTCTGGAGATCCTCGTGACGTCCGGGATCTCATCCGGGACTCCGAACAACCTTCGGTCACCACCATACATAACTCAATACTACCGAAACGTCATCGAACGTTAAGTGTGCAGACCCTGCGGGTTCGAGAACTATGTAGACATGACCGAGACACCTCTACGGTCAATAACCAACAGCGGGACCTGGATGCCCATATTGGTTCCTACATATTCTACGAAGATCTTTATCGGTTGAACCTCTATGTCAAGGATTTAGTTAATCCCGTACGCCGTTCCCTTTGTTCTTCGGTATGTTACTTGCCCGAGATTCCATCGTTGGTATCTGTATACCTAGTTCAATCTCGTTACCGGCAAGTCTCTTTACTCGTTCCGTAATACAAGATCCCGTGGCTAACACTTTAGTCACATTGCTTGCAAGGCTTATTGTGATGTTGTATTACCGAGTGGGCCCTGAGATACCTCTTCATCATACAGAGTAACAAATCCCAGTCTCGATCCATGCCAGCCCAACATACACCTTTGGAGATACCTGTAGAGTATCTTTATAGTCACCCAGTTACGTTGTGACGTTTGATACACACAAGGTATTCCTCCGGTGTCAGTGAGTTGCATGATCTCATGGTCATAGGAACAGATACTTGACATGCAGAAAACAATAGCAATAAACTGACACGATCATATGCTACGTTCATAGTTTGGGTCTTGTCCATCACATCATTCTCCTAATGATGTGATCCCGTTATCAAATGACATCTCATGTCTATGGCTAGGAAACCTTGACCATCTTTGATCAACGAGCTAGTCTACTAGAGGCATACTAGGGACATAGTGTTGTCTATGTATCCACGCATGCAATTGAGTTTCCAATCAATACAATTATAGCATGGACAATAAACGATTATCATGAACAAGGAAATATAATAATAATTACTTTTATTATTGCCTCTAGGGCATATTTCCAACAGTCTCCCACTTGCACTAGAGTCAATAATCTAGCTCACATCACTATGTGATTTACATTGTAATGAATCTAACACCCATACAGTTCTGGTGTTGATCATGTTTAGCCCTTGGAAGAGGTTTAGTCATCGGGTCTGCGACATTCAGATCCATGTGCACTTTGCAAATATTTATGTCCTCCTCCTTGATGTAATCGCGGATGGAATTGAAGCGTCGCTTTATGTGTCTGGTCCTCTTGTGAAACCTTGGTTCCTTGGCCAGACCAATGGCACCAGTGTTGTCACAGAACAGAGTCATTGGGTTTAGTGCACTAGGCACTACTCCAAGATCTGTCATGAACTCCTTCATCCAGACACCTTCCTTCGCCGCCTCCGAGGCAGCGATGTACTCCGCTTCGCATGTAGAATCACCTACCACGCTCTGCTTGGAACTGCACCAGCTTACCGCACCCCCATTGAGAATAAATACGTATCCGGTTTGAGACTTAGAGTCATCCGGATCAGTGTCAAAGCTTGCATCGACGTAACCCTTTATGACGAGCTCTTGATCACCTCCATAAACGAGAAACATGTCCTTAGTCCTTTTCAGGTACTTCAGGATATTCTTGACCTCCGTCCAGTGTTCCATTCCTGGATCACTTTGAAACCTTCTGGCCATACTTATGGCAAGGCTGACATCGGGTCTTGTGCACAGCATTGCATACATGATAGAGCCTATGGCTGAAGCATAGGGGACGACACTCATATTTTCTCTATCTTCTGCAGTCACTGGGCATTGAGTCTTACTCAACTTCACACCTTGCAATACAGGCAAGAACCCCTTCTTAGACTGATCCATTTTGAACTTCTTCAAAACTTTGTCAAGGTATGTGCTTTGTGAAAGTCCTATTAAGCGTCTCGATCTATCTCTATAGATCTTGATGCCTAATATGAAAGCAGCTTCTCCTAGGTCCTTCATTGAAAAACTCTTGTTCAAATATTCCTTCACGCTTTCCAACATTTCTATATTGTTTCCAATCAGCAATATGTCATCCACATATAATATTAGAAACGCTATAGAGCTCCCACTCACTTTCTTGTAAATACAAGCTTCTCCGTAAACTTGTATAAACCCGAACGCTTTGATCACCTCATCAAAGCGAAGATTCCAACTCCGAGATGCTTGCACCAGTCCATAAATGGATCGCTGGAGTTTGCAAACTTTGTCAGCATTCTTTGGATCGACAAAACCTTCTGGTTGCATCATATACAACTCTTCCTTAAGGAACGCTGTTTTGACATCCATCTGCCAAATTTCATAATCGAAAAATGCAGCTATTGCTAACATGATTCTGACGGACTTAAGCATCGCTACGGGTGAGAAGGTCTCATCGTAGTCAACTCCTTGAACTTGTGAAAAACCCTTTGCCACAAGTCGAGCTTTATAGACGGTGACATTACCGTCCGCGTCCGTCTTCCTCTTAAAGATCTATTTGTTCTGAATGGCCTTTCGCCCTTCAGGTAATACTTCCAAAGCCCATACTTTGTTTTCATACATGGATCCCATCTTGGATTTCATGGCCTCTAACCATTTCTCAGAATCCGGGCCCATCATCTCTTCTCCATAGCTCGTAGGTTCATCGTTGTCCAACAACATGACCTCTAAGACAGGGTTACCGTACCACTCAGGAGCAGTACGTGTCCTTGTCGACCTACGAGGTTCGATAGCAACTTGATCCGAAGCTTCATGATCATCATCATTAACTTCCTCTTCAACCGATGTAGGCTCTACAGAAACATCTTTCTGCGCTGCGCTACTCTCTGGTTGAAGTAAAGGTTCAACAACCTCATCAAGTTCTATTTTCCTCCCACTCAATTCTTTCGAGAGAAACTCTTTCTCAAGAAATGTTCTGTTTTTTGCGACAAACACTTTGCCTTCGGATCTGAGATAGAGGGTATACCCAACTGTCTCTTTTGGGTATCCTATGAAGACGCATTTCTCCGCTTTGGGTTCCAGCTTTTCAGGCTGAAGCTTTTTGACATAAGCATCACATCCCCAAACTTTAAGAAACGACAACTTTGGCTTCTTGCCAAACCACAGTTCATATGGCGTCGTCTCAACGGATTTCGATGGTGCCCTATTTAAAGTGAATGCAGCTATCTCTAACGCATAACCCCAAAACGATAGTGGCAAATCGGCAAGAGACATCATAGATCGCACCATATCCAATAAGGTTCGATTACGATGTTCGGACACACTATTACGCTGTGGTGTTCCATGCGGTGTCAATTGTGAAACAATTCCACATTGTCTTAAGTGACTGCCAAACTCATAACTCGGATATTCTCCTCCTCGATCAGATCGCAGGAATTTGATCTTCTTGTTACGATGATTCTCAACTTCACTCTGAAATTGCTTGAACTTTTCATACGTTTCAGACTTGTGCTTCATTAAGTAAATATACCCATATCTACTTAAGTCATCAGTGAAGGTGATAAAGTAACGATAACCACTGCACACCTCAATGCTCATTGGACCTCACACATCAGTATGTATGATTTCCAACAAGTCACTTGCCTGTTCCATTGTTCCAGAGAACGGGGTCTTAGTCATCTTGCCCATGAGGCATGGTTCACATGTGTCAAGTGATTCAAAATCAAGTGACTCCAAAAGTCCATCAGCATGGAGCTTCTTCATGCGTTTTACACCAATATGACCTAAGCGGCAGTGCCACAAGAAAGTGGTACTATCATTATCAATTCTACATCTTTTGGCATCAATGTTATGAACATGTGTATCATCACTATCGAGATTCAATAAGAATAAACCCCTCACATTGGGTGCATGACCATAAAAGATATTACTCATATAAATAGAACAACCATTATTCTCTGATTTAAATGAGTAACCGTCTCGCAATAAACAAGATCCAGATATAATGTTCATGCTTAACGCAGGCACTAAATAACAATTATTCAGGTTCATCACTAATCCCGATGGTAATCGAAGAGCGAGCATGCCGACGGCGATCACATCAACCTTGGAACCATTTCCCACGCGCATCGTCACTTCGTCCTTTGCCAGCCTCCGTCTATTCCGCAGTTCCTGTTTTGAGTTGCAAATGTGAGCAACCGAACCGGTATCAAATACCCAGGCACTACAACGAGAGTTGGTAAGGTACACATCAATAACATGTATATCATATATACCTTGTTTGGTGTTGGCCGCCTTCTTGTCAGCCAGATACTTGGGACAGTTCCACTTCCAGTGACCAGTTCCCTTGCAATGAAAGCACTCAGTTTCTGGCTTGGGTCCAGCCTTGGGTTTCTTCACGGGAGGGGCAACTGCTTTGCCACTCTTCTTGGAGTTACCCTTCTTACCCTTGCCATTCTTCTTGAAACTAGTGGTTTTATTGACCATCAACACTTGATGCTCCTTCTGAATTTCAGACTCAACGACTTTCAACATCGCAAACAGCTCGGCGACTGACTTGTTCATCTCATGCATGTTATAGTTCAACACGAAGCTCTTGTAGCTTGGTGGCAGTGATTGAAGAACTCTGTCAGTGATCACCTCTGGCGGAAGGGGCATACCCAATTCAGCCAGACGGGTGGAATGCCCAGACATTTTGAGTATGTGTTCACTGACAGACCCGTTCTCCTCCATCCTGCAGGCATAGAACTTATCGGGGGTCTCATACCTCTCGATCCGGGCATTCTTCTGAAAGATAAACTTCAACTCCTGGAACATATCATATGCTCCATGACGTTCAAAACGTCTTTGAAGTCCCGGTTCTAAGCCATACAACATTGCACATTGAACTATTGAGTAATCATCAGAACGTGTCTGCCAGGCGTTCGCAACGTCTGTAGACTCTACTGGAGCGGGTGGTTCACCAAGCGGTGCATCAAGGACATAAGCCTTTTGGGAAGCCGTAAGGATAATCCTTAGATTACGGGCCCAGTCCACAAAGTTACTTCCATCATCTTTCAAACTTAGCTTTCTCTAGGAACGCATTAAAATTCAGGGGTGCTAGTGCGCGAGCCATTGATCTACAACATAAATTTTGCAAAGATAGCTTAGACTATTGTTCAAGATAATGAGTTTAGTTAATCATATTACTGAAAAAACACCCACTCAAATTGACATCCCTCTGGTCATTCGAGTGTCGCATGATCCAAATTCACCAACTCAAGTCCGATCATCACGTGAGATGAGGTGGTTTCAATGATGAACATCTTCATGTTGATCATATCTACTATATAACTCATGTTCGACCTTTCGGTCTCTTGTGTTCTGAGGCCATGTTTATACATGCTAGGCTCGTCAAGTTTAACCTGAGTGTTCCGCACGTGCAACACTGGCTTGCACCCGTTGTATGTGAACGTAGAGTCTATCACATCCGATCATCACATGGTGTCTCAAAACGACGAACTTTCGCAACGGTGCACACCCGGGGAGAACACAATTTTATCTTGAAATTTTAGTGAGGGATCACCTTATAATGCTACCGTCATCCTAAGCAAAATAAGATGCATAAAAGGATTAACATCACATGCAAATCATAAGTGACATGATATGGCCATGAACTTGTGCTTTTGATCTCCATCTCCAAAGCACCGGCATGATGTCCATCGTCACTGGCATGACACCATGATCTCCATCATCTTTATCTACATCAACGTATCGCCATGAGGTTGTCGCGCCAACTGTTGCTTCTACGACTATTGCTAACTCATAGTGATAAAGTAAAGAAAAACGGCGAAAATAAATTAAAGACAACCCTATGGCTCCTGCCGGTTGCCGTACTCATCGACATGCAAGTCGTGATATTCTATACAAAACATGATCATCTCATACATCACATATATCTCATCATGTAATTGGCCATATCACATCACAACATACCCTACAAAAACAAGTTAGACGTTCTCTAATTGTTGTTGCATGTTTTACGTGGCTGCTATGGGTATCTAGCAAGAACGATTCTTACCTACGCAAAAACCACAACGGTGACACACAAATTGCTATTTAACCTTCTCAAGGACCACCTTTGTCAAATCCGATCCAACTAAAGTGGGAGAGACAGACACCCGCCAGCCATCTTTATGCAACAAAGTTACATGTCAGTTGATGGAACCGGTCTCTCGTAAGCATACGGGTAATGATGGTCCGGGCCGCTTCATCCCACAATACTGCTGAATCAAGAAAAGACCAAGGGAGGAAGCAATCTGAGCATCAACGCCCACAAACTCCTTTGTGTTCTACTCGTGATCTCATCTACACATAGACCTAGCTCATGATGCCACTGTTGGGGAACGTTGCATGGGAAACAAAAAATTTCCTACGCACACGCAAGATCTATCCATGGTGATGAGCATCTACGAGAGGGAGAGTGGATCTACATACCCTTGTAGATCGCTAAGAGGGAAGCGTTAAGAAACGCGGTTGATGTAGTCAAACGTCTTTGCGATCCAAATCGCTAGCCATCCCGCGATCCAATCACGATCTAGTGTCGAACGGACGGCACCTTCGCGTTCAGCACACGTACAGCTGGATGACGATCTCCACCTTCTTGATCCAGCAAGAGGGAGCAGAGAGGTAGATGAGTTCTCTGGCAGTGCGATGGCACGGCGACGGTGGTGGTGGAACTATTCCGGCAGGGCTTCGCCTAAGCACCGTCGGAATCTATTTGGTGGAGGAACTAGGGAATAGAGAACTAGCACGTGGACTTGTGTCTTTGGGGCTCTATTCCTCTAGTATATATAGGAGGGAGGGGGAGGAGGCAGCCGCCCTAGGGTTTCCCCTAGGGGTTCGGCCGAACCAGGAGGAGGTGGAGGATTCCACCTCCAATCCTACTCCTAGTAGGATTCCTTTCCTACTTGGAGTTTACCTTCCCCACTTGGTTTTTTTTCCTTTCCCACCTTCCTAGCCGCACGGGCCTTGTGGGGCTGGTTTTCCCAGTCCACTAAGGGCTGGTGCACTACCCCTCAGGCCCATGTGGCCTCCCGGCGTGGGTGGCCCCTCCCGATGGCCCTCCGGCACTCCCGGTACACTACCGGAAATACCCGAAACTTTTCCGGTGGCCAAAACGGGACTTCCTATATATCAATCTTTACCTCCGAACCATTCCGGAGCTCCTCATGACGTCCGGGATCTCATCCGGGACTCCGAACAACCTTCGGCCACCACCATACATAACTCAATACTACCGAAACGTTATCGAACGTTAAGTGTGCAGACCCTGCGGGTTCGAGAACTATGTAGACATGACCGAGACACCTCTACGGTCAATAACCAATAGCGGGAACTGGATGCCCATATTGGTTCCTACATATTCTACGAAGATCTTTATCGGTTGAACCTCTATGTCAAGGATTCAGTTAATCCCATACGTCGTTCCCTTTGTTATTCGATATGTTACTTGCCCGAGATTCGATCGTCGGTATCTGTATACCTAGTTCAATCTCGTTACCGGCAAGTCTCTTTACTCGTTCCGTAATACAAGATCCCGTGGCTAACACTTTAGTCACATTGCTTGCAAGGCTAATTGTGATGTTGTATTACCGAGTGGGCCCTGAGATACCTCTTCGTCATACGGAGTAACAAATCCCAGTCTCGATCCATGCCAGCCTAACAGACACCTCCGGAGATACCTGTAGAGTATCTTTATAGTCACCCAGTTACGTTGTGACGTTTGATACACACAAGGTATTCCTCCGGTGTCAGTGAGTTGCATGATCTCATGGTCATAGGAACAGATACTTGACATGCAGAAAACAATAGCAATAAACTGACATGATCATATGCTACGTTCATAGTTTGGGTCTTGTCCATCACATCATTCTCCTAATGATGTGATCCCATTATCAAATGACATCTCATGTCTATGGCTAGGAAACCTTGACCATCTTTGATCAACGAGCTAGTCTACTAGAGGCATACTAGGGACACAGTGTTGTCTATGTATCCACACATGCAATTGAGTTTCCAATCAATACAATTATAGCATGGACAATAAACGATTATCATGAACAAGGAAATATAATAATAATTACTTTTATTATTGCCTCTAGGGCATATTTCCAACACTGGCGCGCCCTGGTGTCTTGTGGTCACCAGGTGGCCCCCCTCCGGTAGTTATTTGCTTCAGTATTTTCCATATATTCCAAAATAATTCTCCGTGAAGTTTCAGCTTATTTGGAGATATGCAGAATAGGTATATCTGATATGCTTTTTTCAGGTCCAGAATTCCAGCTGCCGACATTCTCCCTCTGCGTGTAAACCTTGCATATTATGAGAGAAAAGGCATTAGAATTACTCCATAAAGCATTATTATGCATAAAAACACTATAAATAACAATAGGAAATCATGATGCAAAATAGACGTATAATGCACCATGGCGTAGGTCGTCGTGGAGGTCTGAATGATGGAGGGGAATGGGAGGCGAAGATGTAGAGAGGATTGTGAGTGAGTGGCCAGTAAAGCCGCCTATTAAACATCGGCTCGGGCGCCATTGATGGACAGGTTGGAAGCGAGGAGGGCGGATATGGAGGTCAAAGGGCTCGCTTCCCGATGAGCCTGCGGCGTACGGGCCGCACGCCTCCCGGTGAGCCTGCGCAGCGGAGGCCAGCTCACACTCCTCCTGTCAACTCTAGCAGCTGCTCGCACGACACCTCCTAAGACCTAGCCAATAAAAGAGTGCGACGCTTGGCAACACGTAACGGTAGTAGAATGCCCACGGTTTGAAAATAATGCAACCGTTTCCGTCGAAACGTGACAGTTCTTTGTTCCAAAAAGCTTTTGTTAGCTATTAATGTGTCCGTCTTTTTCCAAAATGGACACGAAAAATACCATAGCATATTTGTGCTATATCATGACGCCATGCCCAATTTCTTGAATTTTGTGTGAGTTCTAGATTTACTATGATTTAACGTAATATTCTCAATGTTGGCTCTAAAAGAAAATATATATATTAAAAAACGAGTCTCAAATAGGAAAACAAAATGATATGACGCCTTTATGTGCCATGTTCATGACACCAAGCCAAGTTTCATGAATCTTCTGACAAGTTATTGATTTACATGATTTAAAACCCGAGTTTCTCAATGTTTCTTTGGCCTAGCCAAGACCCCGAGATGTTTGAAATTCATTCCCATATCTTACATGGGAGCTAAAGATGCATGCACACTAATATGGTTTTCTAACCATTTTGATGCACCGGACCGTGTGTTAGTAGTTCAAATTTGAATTATGCATATTAAATAATGCATATAAAAGTCAATTAATGTATAAAAGGTCCAAACGAACCATGTATAATTTCATATTTTGGCACGACACTCATTTTGGTATTTTGGTATATGTTGCCTCTGGATATATATAGTTCAAGATGAGAAGATGCAGCGGATGTAGATTCGCCCACATAAGGAGACGTGTTCCATATCGAAACCACAAAAGCTTCCCGTGAGAAGCTTAGGTTTGTGAGAGACTTGTGCCAAAACTTGTCCCAAATTGGATATTATTTTACTAGGGCACATATGAGCCATGCATGTCATGACACCATGCCAAGTTTCATGACTTTTCTGACGATTTTTTGATTTATACATGATTTAAAACCCGAGTTTCTCAATGTATGTGTGCCCGAGCCAAGACCGTGAGATGTTTGAAATTCATTCTCATATCTTGCATGGGATCCTAAAGATGCATGTACACTTATATTATTTTCAACCCATTTTGATGCACCAGACCTTGTTATTGTAGTTCAAATTTGAATTATGCACATTAAATAATGCATATAAAAGTCAATTAATGTATAAAAAGGCCAAACGAACCATGTATATTTTTCATATTTTTGGAACGACACTCATTTTGGTATATGTTGCCTCTAGAAATATATATAGTTCAAGACGAGAAGATGCAGCGGATGTCGATTCGCCCACATAAGGTGACGCGTTCCATATCAAAACCACAAAAGCTTCCCGTGAGAAGCTCAGGTTTGTAAGGGGCTTGTTGCAAAACTTGTCCCATATCGGACATTTTTTCACCAGGGCGCGTATGAGCCATGTCATGACACCATGCCAAGTTTCATGAAATTATGACGAGTTTTTGATTTATACATGAATGTAAAACCAAGCTTCTCAATGTATGTGGCCGAGCCAAGACCCCGAGATGTTTGAAATCCATTCACATATCTTGCATGGGGCCCAAAGTAGCCATGGACACTTATATGATTTTTCAACCCATTTTGATGCACCAGACCTTGTGATTTTAGTTCAAAATTTAATTATCCACATTAAATGCCTAGAGAACTCAATTAACGTATGAAAATGCAAAAAGAACCCTGAATAATTCCATATTTTAGCAAGACACTCTTACTGGTCTATGTTGCCTCTAACAAAAGTTCAAGGCGAGAAGATGAGCGGATGTCGTTTTGCCCACGTAATTAAGGTGACGTGTTCCTTATCGGAACCACAAAGCTTGCAGAGAGAAGCTCCGGTTTGTAAGGGACTTGTGCCTATAATTGTCCCAAGTTGGACAAAAAATTTCAATGGCACATATGTGCCATGTCATGACAACATGCCAAGTTTTTAGAATTTCTGACGCGTTTTGGATTTACAGTAATTTTAAAACCAAGTTTCTCAACGTTTGAGGCCGAGCCAAGACCCCGATATGTTTGAAATTCATTCCCATTTCTTGCCCGTGACCTAAAGATGAAGCCATGGACACTAATATGATTTTCATCCCATTTTGACACACCGGACATTGGGACGATATTTCAAATTTGAATTATACACATTAAATGCCTAAAAAACTCAATTAATGCATAAAAATGCCAAACGGACCCTGAATAATTCCATATTTTAGCACGACACAGCTATTGGTAAGTGTTCACTGCAGATAAATCTTATTGCAATCCAAACATCGTCCTTTGTTGAAGTAACCTCATTTTTTGTATTAAAACATTTTGAAAATCAAGTCTTTCACAAAAAGTTCAAGTTCATGAATCGTGTGTGATGCAGTACAAAACATCTTTGGCCAATCCTCATAATGCATGGATTAGGACAGAAGCTTCGTCGGCTACAGTACACCTCTGACCAGTTTACCGCACGGACTCCTCAGAGCATTTTACTTTTCAATCGTCGCCGGTAAAAGATGGGGACGTGGATCCCCGACGTGAGGGCAACTTTGGCAACCCACTCCGGCCCGAGCGGGGCCGCTTCAACCATGAGCGCGCTCTAAACATGCTTGAACGTGACCGCTACCTCCGACAGGGCGGCTGTAGCAACCGAAAGGGCAGTTGCTGTAGCTGAGAGGGCGGCAGCAACAACCGCGACGGGGATAGCAAATGGCGAGAACGACACATCAGCTGTCAGTTTCTCGGCGGTCGCCATAGCCCTGATGGCGGACGCCCAGTCCCATCTCGAGGCCGCCCACGCCCATCTCGTGTCGGTCACTGCACAAATCACATCTGCCTTCTCCGACACCGGTCGACAACCCACGTCCGATGAGTTGGCAATCGCTGAGTGTGCTCGAGCAGGCGTCCGTTCGTCGACGGCCTCCCTAGACAAGATTGTGGCCGTCCATGCCCGGAGCAAGGCTGCCCACACTCGGCTAATGGCGGCCTTATCCAAAGAGATGGTGGAGGAAGACTGCGAGGTGCTGGAGTATGTGGCGACGGATCCCATGGATCTCCTTACCCCAAAGGTCGTCGAGAAGGAGCCAATCATCGAGGAGGTGGCGGAGATCGACGAATGCCAGGCGGAATATTAGTCTCTATCTAGAGCGATGGTCTTTTGTTACAGTAATGTTTAGGTTAACTAACTAATGTTTATTAGCTGCTCGATTAAGTAAGTGTGGGTAGTGCTGTAGGATCTTTTATGTAGTACTCAAATTTGCAAGTGTTGTTAAATTAAGCAATGACGTCGATGACCAATGTAACAAGGGAAATTCAGACCAAAATTTGCCGCCGTATCCCCATTTTCTCTTCCAAATGAAAATGAAATGCAAGAAACCGTGTGCAATGTACTATCCGATATCTTACGTCGAAAGCTTGGAGACCAAAATTTCCACGTTCAATCTCATCACACACGGGATCAACTATAGGATTCGTTTGTGTTGTTGAATATCTCACACGTTATGGTAAAGGGACTGTGTCCGATCTGACTGCGCGCGCTACTTTTTCGCCGCACCGAACGAAATTTTGGGCTGCCGGGCAAATATCTACCTCCCCCGCCCCTCGCACCAACCAAAAGCCACACCCCCTGCTTCCCCCTTCCTTTCCTAAGTTCAAACCTGCACAGCTTGCTTGCAGCGCCGCCTCCTCGTCAGCGACACTCCTTCCTGCTGCTCGCCCTCCTCCATCTAGTCAGGTAATCCACACCTTCCCCACACCCCTCCCCCTCCACCCCTCCTCCTCCATTCCACATGCCCCGACCGCCGGCGCGACACATTCCACCAAAATCACTAGCCCACCCCCACATAATCGCGACCGAAAGACATGGTGCACGTAGTATAGCTAGGATCTCAAGGAGCACCTGGCAGCGGAGAAGCAAATCGCGACCGCATGCGCGGATGAGGCCGTGATGGCTGCCATGCGTGCCGACCCCCAGATCTTGGAGTAGCACCTCGCCGTCGAGGCCACCGTCGACGCCTCGCGTGCGGACGCCTCCACGCGGTTGGCTGCTTTGAACAACAACTCGTTGTGTTTTCTCAAGGGATCCGCTTTTGCCTTCGACGACGACTACGAGTTGTTTTCTCAGCGTGCCCGTGCTTTCCTCAACTCCAGAGCCGGTCGGTTGGTGCCCGGACAGGCTGAGGCCACTCACCACTACAAGGAGGGCACCCACGATGTGGGGGCCTCGTCCTCTTCCAAGCCCATCGTTATCGATATCTCCGACAATGAGGAATAGCTTGTTTTTAGCTTAATTACCAATGACCTGTGTTCAGGTAGCTACGCTTGTTAAGCATGTTTGCTTTATCTGTTGCATGTGCTGCTCCTGTCTTTCCTTAAGAAATTCTAGTGAAATATGCAAGTAATGCTACTATGCAATCTGACCTTCTAGTATGTTCTATTGTGCGATGTGATGCTCAGTTAACTGTTTGGTTCATTTGTGTTGGTGATCATCTGCAATGTGATGTTCGATTATTGTTGGTACAATTTTGTATTGTTATGCATGTGAAACATACAATTGCTATATTTCATAGTTCTTAGCACGCTTGGCTTTTCCATGTTGCTTGAATTAATATGTTGGATCTGCAATGCGTTTATTTTTCATTAACATATTTTACTGATAGCACGCCAAATCTCACTTAAAACCTGATCAATATCTATCTTAAATGCGTTATAGGGGGAACAATGGGAGACACTGAAGATTACCATCGAGGTTTGCACTTTCATGATCCTTTGGCTAATAGCACATTATTGTGCAATTGCAGGAACCATTCTAATATTTAGGTTTCTAATAATAATTTGGTCTTGCACATGTAGGTCCTGCTGTAAGAGGTTTAGACCCACTTTCGACCCATTTTGCATGTGGGGAAATGATGTGTTCATGAATATCAGTCAAATCAAGAAACTCAAAAAGATTGTTAAGATAAAGAAACTTGCGACGAAAAACAACAAGTTGTTTGTCTGCACAATGAAGAAGGCACCAGTGAACTATAGGATGGTACTATCGCTTTTACCTTGTCTTTTTTCCCTTTGTGACATTACAATTTTTCGAAACGAAATTTATGCATATCTTTGTTTGCAGTCCTTTCCAAAGCAGTTCATCGATGAGTACGTCTCAAACCACCTGTATGGTCAAGAGGCGAGAAAGGTATTCATACAAAACCCACGGTATATTCTTGAAGTCTTCCTCAAGAGGATGAAGGATGGGCGGGCAACCATCCACAAGCACTGGCATAAAGTTGCAAGGACCTTCGACATCAGCGAAGGCTCAATATTTGCCTTCCGCTTCAACAATTTTCTAGATGAGATTCATCTGTCTATTTACCGTATATGATGCTATTTTCCAAAGGTTTTAGATGTTGCATGTGAAACTTGGTCCTGTCGTGTAATTGGGTAGCTAGGTAGTATATGCCTATATGATGTTGTACCCTGATGTATTCCAATTATGAAATCCTGGTTGCGGTAATACGAAATGAAATATATCGTGTGCTTGATATGAAGTGTCAATTTGTTTACTAGCTGGATTATAAATAATAGAGCAATTAGCCTGATTATTGGGGTTTCATATTGCAGACGGTTTGTCATAGAACACCGTGGGCGATGACCTCACCAAACCCACACGGTTCCTGGAAATTTGGCGTGTTGGATCAGTGAAAAATCACACACGACTTCCGGTCGTAAAGTGTGTGCATTGGAACACACATTCGCAAACGTTTTCACATAAAACGTGTGTGTGATGGACAGCCCTATGCCAAACAGTTTCTTCTAGGAACCGTGCGTGATGGCCACCCCTAACACAGACGATGTTATGCAGAAAATTGTGTGTGATGTAGAATGCGAACAGAAACGTACGTTTGGGATTCACTGTGTGGGATGCTAAGCACATCTCACACGACTTCCCAAATATATCTGTTTGTGATGGGCCTTCCAATCGCACATGACATAATTTTGCTCATCGTGTGTGACCGGGCGTAGCCATCGCCGACGGGTTTTCCGTGTCATGTGGGATAGCCCCCCTATCGCCCACACATGCAAGGCGACGGTTTGAGACTACGTCATAGAAAGGGGTTAAAAACCGTTTGTATAGCACGCGCCTGCACTAGTGTTAGCTCCCTAGATGAATGGAGGACACAAGCTTATGAAAATGCCAAGTTGTTTAAAGAAAAAGTTAAGATGGCATGACAAAAGAATCCAAAAACGGGAATTTAAAATTGGCGATCAAGTTCTTTTGTACAATTCTCGTTTCAGATTTTCTGCAGTAAAACTTCTCTCCAAATGGGAAGGACCATATATCGTCGAAGAAGTTTATCGCTCCGGAGCTATTAAGATTAACAATGCCGAAGGCACAAATCCGAGAGTGGTTAATGGGCAGAGAATTAAGGATTATATCTTAGGTACGCCTATTAATGTCAAAACAAATATTATTTAAGTGATGTCACCGAAGAATACATAGAAGAGACCTTCCGGAACACTCCAGAACCCTGAAAAGGAGTAGGTATGTGATACAGTAAGTAAACCGACTCCAAAAATTCCATAAAAATATTTTTTGTCCATTTTGGAATATTAGAAAAATTAAGAAAATAAGAACCAGCCAGGGGGACCCACGAGGGAGTCCCAAGGCAACAGGGCGCGCCCTACCCTCCTGGGCGCGCCTGGTTGCCTTGGGAGCACCTCATGTGCCTTCCCGACTCTGTTTTCTTCCTAGACACGTATTCTGACCCAGAAAAATTTATTATATATACCCCTGTATGTTTTGACCACCGCATCGCAAGTTTCTCCTCTGTTCTTGTTTCGGGTTGTTTTTCAGACTGATCTAGATTGCCATGACTCCATCAAGCTCCTCCAAGGACAAGTTCAATGAGAAGGTCATCAACCCCTGCCTTCCGGAGGTGATAAAACACCCTCAAGACATTGAGATGCGTGAAGGAGTGCTTCACATGCAGGACGTTCAAGGACCAAAGAAGGAGGGAAGCGAGAAGGTCATGCTTGCAACAGTGGAACAAGAGATCTTCAAGTGCTAGGGGGATGGTGGAGCGTGGACTCAGCGCAAACCACTCCATGATCATGGATTTTATCCGTGAACACAAGATGGGCAACAAGGATATTGGAGAGGCGATCTTCAAGCTCCACACTCTGCTTCAAGATCTTCAGGCCCAAATTTATGATCTACAAAACCAAAACTGTGAGTATGAATCTCATTTCAAGAGGATGAACATTGCTGCAGATTTTAGAATTCCATAGACTCGGTCTTCCTTCCTCGATGGGGAGCCTATGCCATGGAAGACGAAGGACAAGCCTACTGCTTCATCACAACCATCACCCAAGAAGGGCACTTGAGTACATGGGTATGGGCACCACCCTTAGCTTGTTCCAAGCTTGGGGGAGGTGCCCCGGTATCGTATCACCATCACTTTTAACATTATCATCTATATTAGTTTGATCCTTAGCTATTTCGTGATTTAGAAGAATAAAAGTTTAGTATCGTTTTAGAGTGTTTTCTTTATGATCTACCTATCCCTGTAATCGAGCGTGAGAGTTATATAATAAAGATTAGTTTGAGTTTGCTTACTTTACTCTCATACATCAATCATAACACTAAAATAAAAGAAATAAAAAGATCATATGTTAATCCCATGGGGAGTAATGACTTCACATGAAAGGAGTATGCTTGATAAAAGTTGTTGGGAATTAACAAACACAGTGTTAGTCATTGATACAATTCATGAAAAACTATGGAAGGGGAGAGGAGATTCACATACAAATATACTATGTTGGACATCTTTTATGATTGTGCGCCCCCATCAAATATTTTCTACATGATCGAATAGTTGATGTTGGACAAGGAAGACAGCGTAATGAGTTATATTTGTTTACATTTACATAGAAGTTATATTGTCATGGATCCTCTAACATGTGGTGCTTGTCTAGGATCTTTTTGCTAGCCAAAAATTCGCACTAAGTAGAGATACTACTTGTGCATACATAATCCCTAAACCCAGTTTCTTTCCATGAGAGTCGACCATACCTACCTATGGATTGAATAAGATCCTTCAACTAAGTTGTCATCGGTGCATGAAGCAATAAAAACTGCTCCTAAATATGTATGATCTTTTATTGTAAGGGAAATAAGCTTTGTACGATCTTGTGATGGCAAAGAAATAAAAGCGACATACTGCATAATAAAGGTTGCTATCATAAGGGGCAATATAAAGTGATGTTCCTTTACATTAAGAGTTTGCACATCCTAAATTATAAAGCGCATGACAACCTCTGCTTCCCTCTACGAAGGGCCTGTCTTTTACTTTTATGTATTTACTTTTATGCAAGAGTCAATAATGTCCATCCCTTTTCCATCTTATTAACTCTTTAGTTGGCAAGCATTATGTGTTGGGAAAATATCCAGGCATATATATCCAGTTGGATGTAGGTGATCATGAGTCATTATTATTGACATTATCCTTGAGGTAAACAAGTTGGGAGGCGAAAACAATAAAGCCCCTATCTTCCTATGTGTCTGACGGAAACGTTTGCTCCAAAAATATGCATTGAGTGTTAGCAATCATACAAGACTAAATGATAGTTGAGTATGTGAACTTGCTAAAATGAAAGCTCTTACATAGACTCTTCTCTAACATATGATGAATTGTGATTATCTCAATGACTAAGAACATAGTTTGTTGGTTGTCAATAAAGTTTATGCTTCATACTTTAATAGCTGTGGATGGATTGTTACTTGTTTATGAGAAGCTATATGATGAAAACTTGCTGCTATGTTAATAATCATGATGCTTTCATGTTCGCATTTTGTTTTTATCGACACCCCTCTCTCTAAAACATGTGGTCATTATTATCGAGGTCAGCTTTCGCTTGAGGACAAGCGAGGTCTAAGCTTGGGGGAGTTGATACGTCCATTTTGTATCAAGAATTCCAATTGATATTTATATTGTTTTTGGTCATTATTCCACATTATGATACAACTCTAATGCCTTTTCTCTCTTAATTTACAAGGTTTACACAAAGAGGGAAATTGCTGGAAACTGAAATTTTGGACCTGAAGACCATGGAAAAAGTTGGAAAATTTCTGGACTCCAAATGACCTGAAACATCACGAAGATTTTTTATGGAATATATAAGAATTATTGGGGCTAAGAACCACCAGAGGAGGGCCACCTGTTGCTTCCAAGGCAACATGGCGCACCCACCCCCCTGGCGCGCCCTCTTGCCTTGGGAGGCCCACTGGCAGGCTCCGGTGCCCCTCTTCCACTATATTAAGGGGTTTTACCCGGTAAAAATAAGAAGGATACTTTCGGGACGAAGCGCCACCGTCTCGAGGCAGAAACCTGGGCAGGAGCCCTTTTGCTCTCCAGTAGAGCGATTCTGCCGGAGAAACTTCCCTCCAGGAGGGGGAAATCGAAGCCATCGTCATCACCAACGCTTCCTCCTTCGTGGGAGGACCAATATTCATCAACATCTTCACCGACACCATCTCATCTCAAACCCTAGTTCATCTCTTGTACTCAATCTTTGTCTCAAAACCTCAGATTAGTACCTGGGGGTGCTAGTAGTGTTGATTACATCTTGTAGTTGATGCTTGTTGGTTTATATGGTGGAAGATAATAAGTTCAGATCCTTTATCATATTCATTACACCTCTGATCTTGAACATGATGATTATTTGTGAATAGTTACTTTTGATCTCGAGGACATGTGAGAAGTCTTGTTATAAGTAATCATGTGAAGCTGGTATTCGTTCGATATATTGATTATATGTATGTTGTTGTTTCATTTAGTGGTGTCATGTGAACGTCGACTACATGACACTTCACCATATTTGGGCCTAAGGGAAGGCATTGTGGAGTAATAAGTAGATGATGGGCTGCGAGAGTGACAGAAGCGTAAACCCTAGTTTATGTGTTATTCCGTAAGGGGCTGATTTGGATCCATATGTTTCATGCTATGGTTAGATTTATCTTAATTCTTATTTCATAGTTGTGGATGCATGCGAGAGGGGGTAATCATAAGTAGGTTGCTTGTTCAAGTAAGAACAACACCTAAGCACCAGTCCACCCACATACCAAATTATCAAAGTAACGAACGTGAATCAACTCAACATGATGAACATGACTAGACGGAAATTCCCATGTGTCCTCGAGAGCACTTTGCCTTATATAAGAGAACTTTCTGGCCTATCCTTTGCTATAAAAAGGATTGGGCTACCTTGCTGCACACTTGCTACTTTTGTTACTTGTCACTTGTTACGAATTATCTTGCTACAAAACTATCTATCACTGTTACTTACAACACTTGCAGATAATACCTTGCTGAAAACTGCTTGTCATTTCCTTCTGCTCCTCGTTGGGTTCGACACTCTTACTTATCGAAAGGACTGCGATTGATCCCATATACTTGTGGGTCATCGTGCACTTGCAGGTTATCAATAATGCGAGCGATGCCTGCTCCCAACATTTATGAATGATACTAACTCAAACCTGTAAGATGAAGATATTGGACCGCATGGAAGTAATAATTCTAATTATAAAAGAGTTCATCTTATCCCCAAGAACAAGTGCAACTTCTCAAACATAAAGAAGAAGAACATAGAAGTTAGGGTCAAGTTACAAGCCAACATGAAGGGAGAAGGCATGGCGGTGTTGGTGGAGGGGACGACATCGGTGACGATTGTGGCGGTGCCGGAAGTGGTGCCGAAAAGATGGAGATGGCACCGGCCCGAAGGCCGGTGCTCACGGTGATGGAGCCTTCTCCTCTTCCCTTGATCTTGTCTCTCTTCTATGGCGGTGGATGGAGCAACAATGGAGATAAACTTGGATGTGTTGGTGATGAATGAGAGATGAGATGACGTCTAGGGTTGGAGTTGCACATATAGGACATCTCCTCGGTCTCCTCCGTTTATGGGATACATCCAAGGGCTCAAAAGTAGCCTTATCCTCTCCCAAACCCTTTCTTATTGCCCAAGGATTGCGTGCGAACAAACACGGACGAAATTGGTGAAGAATCCCGTCTGGAAGGGGAACTTTCGATGCCGAAATCACCTCATACGATCGCGTGTACGACCGCGCGCGTTCTCATGGATGGCCACCTTGTGGCATGTCCTCTCCGGTAAAACGGTCGCCATTTCTTCATACGAACTATGATTTTGACATTCTTGGGCTCATTAGATTCATGAGAGCGATGTGGGTCCATTTCTGGTTTTAGATATTGATTTGGTGCACTTAAAAAAATTAATTTTTCCGTCTTGTGAAACGCTCAAGTCTGGTACTATAAGTCCTCCGTATTGAACCTGTCCTTTGTCCTTTCATCATGCTTAGTTCTAGGTTGCTCCAAAACACCTGCAGACACAAGAAAGCAAAAAAACACAAATGTGCAATGCTCATAATGAGAAGTGCAAAACCCGGTAATCATGCATAATGGACACATATTTGGTCCAGTGGGACATAATATATAGAGAGAACATGGAACAAATGAGCTCTAACAATGCGTAAAATATAGAGCCATCAAGGTGATGCGACCATGATGACGGGCCCGAGCTGTGAGGTGGTGGTGGTGGTGTGGCGACCACAGCAGGAAGTCGCTCATGACCAAGGTGCGGTGGTGGGAGGGGTGCTGGAATCTACCGACAACGATGCTGGAACCAACGGTGGCGGATGTTGTATCCGGCCATGGAATTTACTGGAACAGGCGGTTGCGAATGTTGGAATCGACCGGAGGCAATGCTATGACGACGAGGGTTTTTGCTGAAACCGTGGTCGCTGATGCTAGAACCGGTGGTGTCGAGTGCTACATCCAGCCATGGAGTTTACACCAACACGCGGTTGTAAACGCCAGAACCGACCGGAGACAATGCTACGACCTCGATGTTTTTGTTGCAACCATGGTCGCTGAATGTTGGAACCAACATCGTAAGGTGCTGCGACCGTGGCCACCTGGTGCTGGAATCGATCAACGACGATGCTGGAACAGACGGTGGCGAATGCTCTATTCGACCATGGAATTTGCTGGAACATGCATTTGCGGATGCTGGAATTGACATGAGACAATGCTATGAGGATAAGATTTTTGCTCCCAACGTGGTCGGTAATGATGGAACCAACATCGTGAAGTGTTGCGACCATCGCGTCGGTGAGGTTGCCACCGGCACCCGGTGAAGCTTGGACCATGGGGGAGGATGCTAGAACCGTGCAACACGGATGCTGGAACCGTGCAATGGCGATGGACACGGATGCTGGAACCACGCGAGGGCGATGTGCAAGCTGGAAGCAATTACGGCGACACTTTGCCATCATCAACGATGGATGCTACAACCGTCAACGCAAGGAGCTGCAAGCAGCGACGGCGAGCTTCTCGTCAATCTGTGCCACCCAAACTCTATTATATCATTGACTTAATGACCGATTGGGCAAAAATTAAATCTAATTATGACAGAGATGACCCACTTGTCAGGGTTGATGATGCACAATAATCAACCCTCCGACGCTTGACCGACATGTTAGGCATTATGACATGTGGGCCCACATGTCAGTGTCAAAAAAAATCCCAAGTTCCCTCGGTCGCTTCCTCCCCAAGCTCCCTATGCCCGGCCGCCCGAGCTCACCCCCGGTCCATGGCAACTTGCTGCCGGGTTACGCCGCCTGACCTCCCCGACATGTGATGCCTGCAAATATATATTTTTTGCATTGTTGCAAATGTTGGTTTACGTGTTACATATACAACGTTCATATTTGATGTGACCAATGAACATTTAACTCAAAAGAAAATTAATTGGTGTGCCATTTTACGCAAAGTCTTGGCATGCCAGTAGAGAAAATGTTGCGGCGACTTGCCTTGTTAAAAAAAACTCTACTATGTCTTTTTTTTTTTTTTTGAGGCATGTCTTTTTTGGGTAGTGAGCCGAATTGACCCAGGGCCCTGTTAGGCTGGCTGGGCCAGTGGGAGATTCAACCGAGAATGGCCCAACAAGAGCGGTAGCTCCTCCAGTCGCGGCCCGGAGAGGCGAGTTAGATCGAAGGATCAAATCTGGCCTGACAGCGCAAACATTTCTGTTCCCTTCTCCACCTCCCCGACACACGACCTGTTCCGTCGTCAGATCTCGAGCTCTCCCCAATGGAGCCCGGGCTGAGCATCGAGTCCGGGTCGACCATCCGGGTGGCGGTGCTGCCGGTGGGCGGGCCGATCCCGCCGCAGTCCCTGCGGGACTACGCGGCGCTGGTGGCGGCGCACGCGCGCGTCGACCTCGCCTCGCTGCGCCCCTACTACTCGGAGCACCAGAAGAGCCCCTTCGCGCACCAGCCCTGGGACACGGGCTGCCTCCGCCTCAAGTTCGTGCTCGGCGGCTGCGTGCCCTCGCCCTGGGAGGACTTCCAGTCCTCGCGCAAGGTGCTCGCCGTCGTCGGCATCTGCCACCTCCCCTCCTCCCCGGACCTCGCCAGGGTCGCCGCCGACTTCCTCGACGCCGCGCGCACCTACCCCTCCTCGCTCGCCAGCCGATGCTTCGCCTTCTGCCCCACCGACGCGCAGGTACTGCCTGCCCCGATCGCATCTCCTCCCGAGCCCTCTGTCCCCGGATGACGTCGTTTGTATCGACACACGCAAACACAGCTCAGCAGCCGCCCATCTGGGTGATCCACTTCATCATTTGGTTGCTAGTCGCTCTACTGGGCGAGTATTCCTATGGCTCTTGCTCTTTGGTTACAACTAAACTGACCCGAGATCTAAGTGATCATGCAATCCACACTTATGAACTAAATATACACCTATTCTAGCTCGAGGGATGGTAATTACTTCGATTGTTTAATTTTTATCCCACTAGCATTTCAAGACCCAAGCCACCCAGGGTGGAAATCACCATGCTAAAAAACCCATTCCAAGACACCCAGGTAACTGAGATGGAAGGAATGGTATTATTTACTACTCCACAAGCAGAATATACAGTGTGGATATGCTGATAATCAAATTTGAATTGTCGTTCTGTGTAATTAAAACTTTTCTGATTGCACCAGTGTTGTGATGACCCTTCTAGTCTTGCCTTTTTTTACCGCTCCTTGCTCTACTTTAACTGATATTTGCATTGTTGTCTTTTGTAGTTGCTAGAGGAAAGGAATGATGGCATTATTATGTTCCCTCCTTCCGATCAGAAATCACTGGAACTTCATATGCTTACAATGATCCAAGATCTCGCTGCTTCATTATTGATGGAGTTTGAGAAATGGGTCTTACGTGCAGAATCCACAGGAACTATTCTAAAGACACCTTTGGACTCACAATCCAGTCTTGGCTCAGAGGAGGTTCATACTTTAGGTGTTCCGAGTATTTTGACCAGTGTATGTTGATGATGTAAATGACCCCATATTCTATTGCTTATATAAGCCAATATACTTCTATATTTTCTAGGTGATCAAGGCCAAAAAAAGAAGGCTGGGTCGTGCACAAAAGATAATAGGAGATTATTGCTTATTGGCTGGATCACCTGCTGATGCTAATGCACACTACACCACAGCAATAGATCTTGCAAGATTGACAGGGGATGTATTCTGGCATGCTGGGGCTCTTGAAGGTAGTGTCTGCGCATTAGTGGTGAGTGTTCATGCCAACGAGTTTTGGGAAATTCACAGCATTTTGTAACTGTTTAGGGGCTGATTTTGTGGCATTAATCAGGTTGATAGGATGGGCCAAAGTGATCCTGTTTTGGAAGATGAAGTGAAGTATCGTTACTATACCATTATCCAGCTGTACAGAAGAGCAACGTTACAAGATAATGCTCAAAGGTATTAAATTGGCGTGTTATCTTTCTTAATTTGATAATTTCTATGTACAAACATCTTGCTTTTAGTTATTACATTCTACATAAAGTGAACCCTTTTGCTTTTCACGAGTTACATATGAGAAGATTTTAGTACTTTCATTGTCTCGTTTTTTATGATCTGCTGATACATTGAAGGAACCATACAAAAAAGTTTTCATTTATTTCACTAGGGCATTTGCTATATTAAAAAAAAGCCGGCCATTATTTTTTGTCTGGTTTTGACAAATTCATGATGGCTTCAAAAAGTGTTGCATCCTTTCTTGTCCAGTATGTGTTTTTCTCTGTTCTATCCTTCCTTCCTATTTTTGCTCGTTTATTAGAGTGGTATTTACTAGTATTCCATCAACAATGGAAACTGGTCCAACAGTTGCATGTTATATTGAGCTCTTTACTTGGTGATTTTACTTAACGCACTAACACTGAGCTGTATGTCTTGTTTAGAGTTTCACCTGTGAGCTTTGAGCTTGAAGCTGCATTGAAGTTGGCAAGATATTTGTGCAGGTGAGCTGTCCCATTTAGCTATGAGTTGCATAGCCAGTTTACTTTTCTTGTGACTGATTTGCAGTTAATTCTTATGGAATGAGCAAACCTGATATCTCTAATTCTCTATTATGGAATGATGTATTCTGTGCTTAGGATAAACCTATTGATTAAAATGCTATGTCTTTCTTTATTAGACGTGAAGTTGCAAAGGAGGTGTCAGATTTATTAATGGGTGCTGCAGATGGCGCCAAGGCTCTGATTGATGCCAGTGACCGGTTGATACTATATATTGAAATTGCGCGACTATTTGGTTCTCTTGGGTATAAACGCAAGGCAGCATTCTTTTCAAGACAAGTTGCACAGTTGTACCTTCAGCAAGACAACGCATATGCTGCTATGAGTGCTATGCAGGTTCTAACGATGACTACAAATGCATACCATGTTCAAAGCAGGAAGACTAGCAAACCTGATCATGGTTCACGGAAGGTGAGTTTGTTACTTACTCGTTGTATGCTGAGGATTGATTAATTGCTATTTATTATGTCTACTGCATTGTGTATTTGTAGTAGGTTATTTTCAACTTCTCTAACATACCTTTTTTATTTCTAGGCTGCTGCTTTGCTCTTAGTTTAAATCCTGCCAACTTCAAAATTTTGCTGTATTCTGATAGAAATATATAGGGATGCAAAGCAAATTTGGAACCTTCAGGGTACCCTTCGACCCTACTTAGTTCACCTAAATGAACTAAATTTTCAGAATTCACATCATGTTTGAATATTTAGTTCATTTGGTTGAACTAAGAAGGGTCGGAGGGTACCCTAAAGGTTCCAAGTTTGCTTTTCTAGAAATGTAAAATGGAAATAAACTCTGCTAAGTCAGCTGAGAGTTGATTGCAGTTCCTTTCGTTCTTTATGATGGAAGTACACTTTGCCAAGTCAGTTGAGAGTTGATTGCAGCGTCTTTAACGCTTTTATCATCTTGATCTTTAGTTGAGGTAGGATTAATGTGGACTGTGAAAATATAATTTGTAATTAGCTTATTAGAAAAAACACCGAGTTGATTAGGAAAATATATGCGGATTATAAAACTGACGCTAACAAGTACTCCATCCGTCCCATAACATAAGACGTTTTTTGACACAACGTCCTACATTATGGGACGGAGGGAGTACTATTAAACAGACACACCTTTCCTTGACTATTTAGATATCCTTGTCGTAACCACATGTTAAAACAGTTGACCATGTTTACTATCCTAATATTTTGATCAGTTAATTTCTTAGTTTAGATTTATTGGCAATGCCATGTACCAAACTGTTGAATTTATGGTTTTATTGGCAACCCCTTGTTGGTTTAAGGAACTCGGTGCCAGCAACAGCAATGCCGATTCTGGAAAGGCGCACCCTCAGTCTGTTGTGTCATTGTTTGAGTCGCAATGGAGTACCCTTCAAATGGTTGTTCTAAGAGAGATATTGATGTCTTCAATCCGCGCTTCCGATCCCCTCACGTCATGGAGTGCCGCAGCTCGTCTTCTTCGATCATTTTACCCGCTCATCACCCCAGCTGGTCAGAGTGGGCTGGCAAGCTCTCTTTCAAACTCTGCTGATAGGCTTCCTTGGGGCACACGTTGTGCCGACCCATGTCTTCCTTTTATCAGGCATGTTACTTATCGTTTGTCTCGTATTATCATGTTCGTGTAAAACAAGAACGAGGCTTGCTGAACTGTGCTGTGATGAACTTAATAATCTGCTGCGGAAACATTACCACATAATCATACAAGTTGCTTAAATAAATGCTAGAATAGGCAAAATCTGGTTAGACAATGTGATTATCATAATCCACCACAATGCCAAAAAGAGCCTGAGTGATATAAGTACCACTGCCTTTGTTTGTAAATTGATGCAGTTTTTGGATATGGGCATGATCTCCAATATGCAACCTTGGCTGTTACTTTTTTATTAACATACTAACAATATATATTATGAAAGTATTGTTGACCTAAACAACCTAATTACTTTGCTATATGTCGTCAAAGATAGAAAAGTTGGAGTACACTTCCCGAAAATGTCATCTGTTTCAGAAAGAAGCTTTATATGCTAGTTGTCAAAGATAGAAAAGTTAGGGTACACTTTCCAAAAATGCCGTCAGTTTCAGAAAGAAGCTTCTGACAAAATCTGCATGTTTATATGTTTTTGACAACTTATTTTCATTTCCTTGTTTTTTCAGGTTACATTCTTTACCATTTCATCCTTCACAAAGAGACATAGTAAAGCGCAACCCACATAAAAAGGAGTGGTGGATTGGTGCCGGTCCTTCTGGGCCTTTTATTTATACACCTTTCACCAAGGGGGGGACATCTGGGACTAGTAAACAAGAGATAAATTGGATTGTTGGAGAATCAGTCCAAGTTATGATAGAGTTAGCAAACCCCTGCAGCTTTGACTTAGTTGTTGAGAGCATTTACCTCTCTGTTCATTCAGGAAATTTTGATGCCTTTCCGGTTACTGTTAATCTTCCACCAAACACCTCCAAGTTGGTTCTGCTATCTGGAATTCCAACACAAGTTGGACAAGTATCGATTCCTGGGTGCATTGTCCACAGTTTTGGTGTTATTACAGAACACCTATTCAAAGAGGTTGACAGTTTGCTCCTTGGAGCTGCACAAGGGCTTGTTCTTTCTGATCCTTTCAGATGTTGTGGCTCAAGCAAGTTTAAGAGTGTTAACTTCCCTAGCATTTCTATTGTTCCTCCCCTTCCTTTATTGGTTGCCAACGTTGTGGGTGGAGATGGTTCTATTCTTCTATATGAAGGTGAAATTCGCGATGTTTTAATAACTCTGACAAATGCTGGAACTGTGCCAGTTGAAGAAGCAAATATTGCATTATCCGGGAAGAACCAGGATTCTGTTATTTCAATTGCCCATAGTACATGGAAGTCTGCACTTCCGATAAAACCAGGTGGAGAAGTTACATTTAAAGTGACACTAAGAGCCTGGCATCTTAGCTTGACAGATTTGGAAGCAGATGGCAGCAGATCTCCTGCAAATCCAAGGAGAATAGCAAGAGAAGGAAGCAATCCCTTTTTGAATATTCACTATGCTGGTAAGTTGTAGGATTCTAAATCTTCTATGTTCTCTGTCATCCTTTAATATGTGTGAAATCAAAGTTACTCAAATGAACATCTTGCCACTCCGGTGCACCCATACTACTTTATATACCATCAAAACACATATAAATCGTCATCACCAAATGAAAGGCATGATATAAACAAGTAGATCCATGTAACTGCTAGTTTCCCTCTTTCACTTATTATGGGCGAACAGCCTTGATTTGCTGTTTTCTTTGTACTGCTTGCTTCCTTAAATTGGTAATCATGTTTACCATTGACCTACTACTTTACTACTGTGAACATAAACAGATGGCATGTGGAGAAGATTTGTCTTTGTGACCTGTTGTAGATATCTTCATAACTTTTGTTTCATGGTTTGGTTTGAGGCTAAATTTCTACTTTCTGTTACTTCAGGTCCTTCAGCGGACCAAGGTAATGGTGTGGTTTCTCTCCCACCTGGAAGACGCCTTGCTGTTCCATTAAATATCTGTGTTGTACAGGGCATGCGCCTTGTAAGAGCACGCCTGTTATCCATGGAAATACCTGCCCGGTTTAGTGAAGCACACTTGCGACCTGTCAGTGGAAAAGATAATACAAGTGATGAAAGTAGTGTGTTGCATAATGACATTAGCTTATTGAAGATTGATCCCTATAAAGGAAGTTGGGGCCTCCGCCTTCTGGAACTCGAGCTTTTCAATCCTACGGATGTTGTTTTTGATGTCGATGTTTCTGTCCATTTGGATGGGACTATTGCTCCAGAAGATAACACTGCTGATGTGGCCTGCCACAAAACCAGAATTGACCGTGACTACTCTGCCAGGGTTCTCATACCACTTGAGCACTTCAAATTACCTGTTCTTGATGCTTCCTTCTTTGTAAAGGAAAACGGAAGCGACGAGCAACTTGGGTCCAAAGCTGCCACCATAGCAGAAAAGAATGCCAAGGCAGAGTTGAACGCTTCTATCAGCAACTTGATTTCAAAAATAAAAGTGAGGTGGCATTCTGGAAGAAATAGCTCTGGTGAGCTGAATATCAAAGATGCTATTCAGGCAGCATTACAGGCGTCTATATTGGACATATTGTTGCCTGATCCCTTGACATTTAGCTTTAGACTTGCCAAGGATGCCAAGCCTGCTAATGATTCCAGCCATTCTACTGTTGAGAATGTTGGTCCATCTGCCGGTGAGAATGTTCTGAGGTGTAAAGATCCTATATCAGCTCATAAAATGACCCATATGGAAGTTCAAATTCGGAACAACACAAAGGAAGTTATTCAGATGAACCTCAGCATTTCATGCAAAGATGTTGCAGGAGAAAATTGCTTCGAAGAAAACAGTGCAACCGTCCTCTGGGCTGGTAATTCACTTATTTGTATAACAGTGCCATTTTCTTTCTTTTCACTATGATCTGTTTTAAGTTTTTGTTTCTATGTACAGGAATAGTACCGAGTTTTTACATTGTTCAGCATCTGTTCTACTCTGACAAATTCCTCTTTCTGTGTAGGTGTTCTTAACGACATACAGTTGGAGGTTCCACCATTGCAGGAGGTGATACATCCTTTCTCTGTCTACTTCCTAGTACCCGGAGACTACTCGCTGCAATCTTCCTCTGTTATAATTGACGCCACGGATGTTCTTCGTGCTCGGGCAAAGGCAGAGTCACCAGACGAACCTATTCTATGCCGCGGATCCCCATTCCATATCCATGTAGTCGGTTCAGAGTAGCAAACACTGTTTTGGTGTAGTTTAGAGGCAGCGATTTCACCATGACATGTGCAGCTGTGAAAATCATGTACAAGAGCATTATTCCCATGTACACTTGTGATTTATTTGAGCCACTTGGAGGCTTCCTTTGTAATACAATTGTGTTTGTGTACAGTGTAAAAACATCCACCAAGATTAATATGGTGCACTGGTGCACCGTGCACTTAACCATGCCCTTAGCTGCCCACGGAAGGGCTCTTTGATTCAGGATTTTCAAAGAAATTTTGGAGGATTCCTATGACTGCAATCCATAGAGATTTTTGTATATGATCTATTTGCAGTAGTTTTCATAGGAAAATTTCCATCCACCAAAAAACGTACAGTAGGATTCTAGAAATGCAGTAGGCATAACGCATGATTGGTATGACATGCCGTATTAAATCTTATAGGAACTGAAGACACGCGATTCTGTGATAGAAGCTGTTTGGCATCTCATGAAAAATGAAGGAACCTTTTTCTTTAAGATTAGATGCATGGCATAGTCATCTTAGAAACAAGGAAAAATTCCATGAGGTTGGACTCTTTTTTTTTTTTTTTTGAGGAATTGCAAGCAAAGAAGACCATAGGAATAATTGTTATACTCTCTCCGATCTATATTAATTGTCGTTGATTTAGTACAACTTTGTACTAAAGTTATACTAAATCAGCGACAATTAATTTGAATCTGGGGGAGCACTTTATATTCCTATGAACCAAACAATCTATGAAGGGACTTTTTTTCTAAGGAACATATTCCTCTAGTGGCCTCTTTGGATTGTGGAATTTTAAAACATACTGATACGAAAATCGCATGATTTAGATGTCATGTGCCGTGAAATCCTACAACACATGATTTCTATAATAGGTGGCTTTGGATAATGCACATGAAACAAACAGTGGCATTTTAGAGAACTGAGGAGAGGGGGTAGCGACATATAGAGTGAAAGCGATTGGACTTCTCAAAGGAAAAATATGATCACATGTTCAAAGTAATTTTGTAGGATTATATTCCCTAGATATTTTTTTTCCTATGTTGCATGTTTAGTTTGTTAGGAAAATTCCATAGGAAAATTCCCGTTGGATTTAGGTTCATGTGAATGTTCCTTTGTTTCAGGGACAACTATGGCATACACCCAATCCAACTTTTTGTGTTTCTTCCGTGGCATAACCAAACAATATCTGCGACAAATTCATGTGTTTTCAATTCTTGTAGGATCCAACATGCCATGACATCCAATTCCTACGTTTTTCATATTTCTGAATCCCTCAAACTAAATAGACACTAGAATGGTAGCTAGTGGTGATGGATTCGTAGCGTGCTAGGTTATGCCTTTAGGCTTTGATGATGTTTATGTTCTTTTCCATTTCGACAAAGGATGATAGTATGGTAGATGTGGTACTAGCTTGTAAGTCAAAGCATCTATGGGCTTCTTGCCCATTGTCTTGTCCGAGAGCCAATTCACGACGTCGTGTGTTGAGGCCTCCGACCAACGAGCACATGTCTTCGGGTTCAGATGTTTTCGAGCCAATTGTTGCTAGACATCCACCATTTGTGTTGACGGTGTCTAATGCTGCAACACATAAGGTATCATCAAGGCCGGGAAGGCAAAGATGTATGGGGGGGGGGACTTGATGAAACGACAGTCATTCATGTACACCTTTATGCTTAACAAGATGTGTGAGGTCCCCCGTAAAAAAGATGTGTGACGTCATAACCAGTGGGGTCAGGACTGACAAGGGCTTCAAGGAGGTGCACTTGAGCTCTGTTGCCAAGCAGGTGTTCGAGTTCTATGGCCAAGAGGTCACCTCGACCTAGGTCTACAACTATCTCAAAAAATGAATAGTCAGATGGATCCAAGTGTCCAATCTGAGAGATCTTAGTGGTGCACGGTGGGATCAGGACTCCTACACATCCTGTTGAAGGAAGAGCCCTACCAAGGACACATCTCGGTTAGCCCACAACAACCTGTTTAAGCTTGTCTAACATGTGAATCACAACTAATCACCCATTGTTTCTTTCTTAGGACCACCCAAAGGATGCAGAGTCCCTCAACACTCTCATCCAAAACTGCACGCAGATGCAACAAATCTTCTTCTATGGGTTGTCCTATGGATGAGTATCCAGTAACCCAGGAGTCAGAGACCATCGTCCTTGATGGTCCTATGAAGGCTTATGAATCATGTTCCCATGCTTTATAAGAAGAGGAAGATGGGAGGCTTGCGGAGGAGGAGTTCAGCGTGTTTAGCAACATGACTGAGGCCGTCAAGGAGGTGGGAACCACCATTAGAGACCGCAAGCTGGTTGGCATCCACCCTGTCCTGTACACGGCCGTCATGGACCAAGGTAGCTTTAGTCTGAAGGCTCAGATGGCTGTTCTTAGCCACCTATTGGACAATAAGACACATGGTGTTGGGTTCGTTGCCATGGGGGGACGCCCATAGGGTGCTCTGACTTAGGATCTGGCTAGGCAAACACTACTACTAGTGTTGCTTCTGGTGGTGGCGACGGCGTGCATGATGATCGATGACGACGACGATATACATTTTGTAGTAGCTAGGGCTTGAAAAACTGTTGCTGACATGTATATTTTGATGAGGTGCTATATACTAACCGCTCACGCTGATGGCAAACTTGCGGTGGTAGGATTACACCCTCTTTTGTATGTGGTGGTAGGATGATACCATAATAATTAAGATGAACTTGATTTGCCTTTTGGGTATATGACCATACACGCCTAAGTTTCTTCTTTATTCATGTTTAATATGTAGTATGTTCCTTTGCTTGATGCTTGAATTGTTGTTCTTATGTCATGCTAGGTGAAGTGATATATGGTGTACGGAGAGAGGGTTTCAAGGGTTTATAGTTCATGGCAAACATGCCAATAGCAAGTGAACCATTACACAGACAGCTCCTTCGAACGGTTTTAGAGCAGGCAAAAGTCAGATGGTGCTTACGCCAAGCTCACTAGGTAGGATACAAGGTAAGCACACATGACCAAATGTATGCAACCAAACAATGCAATGCATCAACACAGTCTTAAGCATACAACCAAACGTATATGCACATCATGTTTTTGAGCTTGCATTTTCTCAATCAAGCCCGATTGAGTCACACATGCAAAGGGACAAAAGACGGTGCATGCAATCAAACACATCTTTGGTGAATCTACGTTCTTTCATTTCTTCCTTTCCGACACTGAATCTTGTTTGCCTTTTCATCTCGGGTCCATCTGGGTTTCTTTGACCCACAGGAGATAAAAAAAACACATGAATAGGAAAACTGCATTTTTGCTTGCAGTGATACACTTAGATCCTACAAGATTTTGTTTGCACGAAGTGCATTTGATTGCATCATAATGAAGATGAAATATATTCCGCAAGAGGTTTGAGTGGATGTAAATTTTGCGATGAAATTTAAAAGATCCCTTAGAAAAATTTCTATGTGGTTCAGTTCGATGAATCATACAGCCAACACAGAATTTTCTTCTTCTATACAAGATTTCTAATCCTTCTTGACATTGCTATAAAAATGGAAAACGTTCGCATCCGGCGCGCCGGCTGAACGACGCGCCAGTCGTCTCCACGCACGCAGGCGCTATCCCCTCCTCAGGCAGCCACGTGGCACGGTGGCCCACGAAGCTAGCTTTCCTTTCTTAGAGCATCTACAGCCGGACGCCTCAAACGACCCATCATACGCCCGCGGACGCGCCCGGTCAGTGACCGGACAGGAGAGAGAAGGAAAAAAGTGACCCAACCGGATCCCTCATATCATCCCTATACGCCCGGGCTGTCCGCGAACCCTCATATCCATCTCAAATATAGGGAGGATATGAGGGCTCGCGGACACGCCCGGGCGTGCCCGGTCAGTCCGCCACGTAGGACACGGCCCCACCCCGGACCACCTTTTCTTTTTCTTTATTCATTCTTTTCTTTCTCTCTCTTCCTCTCCACCAATCACGTGCAAGTGACCGGACATATGAGGAAGAAAATGAGGAGTGTGGCTGCGCGGACGGACAAATAGGGAACACGCCCGGTCACTGACCGAGCGCGTCCGCGAGCGTTTAGGGGGTCATATTTGCTATGTCCGGCTGTAGATGCTCTTATCCTCCTTTTTTTCTCTAAACGTTGCGTCTTATTCCCGACACATCTCAGCGTCTTTTTCTTCTAGCGAGCTACCACGCCGGCGTAACAAGCAGAAGCTAGTGGGTTGTACCACCGATTCCGACGTGGGCATCCACCATGCCTCCTCCTTTAGGTGCCTATCTTCTTTTGGGCAGTACTCTACGCCGGCGCACCTGTCTAAATTTGGGCTGGTCTGCTGCCGAACGTTGGATCTGCAAACGCGAACGGCCGAGATTGTCGCGATGAAGCCATCTTTTTCCTTCCGCGCACGCGTAAACAGAAAAAAAAAAGATCTCCACCGGCCAGCCTCTTCGTGCTCGCCCTTGGCTGCCGCATCGCAGCTCGTCGGGCCACTCGCTGTCGCATCTCGTCGAGGACGCTCGCCGCTGTAGCTCGTCGGGGCCGCTCGCCGTATGCAGCTCCGCCGGGCCGATAAAAAAGAAAAAAACGTCCCTAGCTCCGTCGGGCCGGGCATGTCTCCCCCTGGTTGCAGCATCGTCGGGTGAGGGTTCCAACATCGTCGCAGCCCGCCGCGTACTCGTCATGCGCCCATCGCAGCACCGCCATGTAGCTCCGTCGCCGCTGCTCCCCATTGTTAGCTAACCGTTCTCCGTTTGAAGCTTTTTCAGAAGCGCGTTGTTGCTTTTCTCGACTCCGGTTGCATCTTTTTGCGTTGCCGGTTGTAGCAAAATTGACCTCACCGGCTCCAGCAAAACGCCCTCGCTGGTTGTAGCATTTTGTGTCGACGATTGTAGCAAAAGTGTACGCCGGTAGTAGCAAAATTCATCAACGGTAGCAGCAAAAATTCATCTCACTGCTGCTACCGGTCGCAGCTCCGCCATGATGGATGTAGCAAACTCCATCGCCGGTAATAGCAAAATTCAACAACGGTTGCAACAAAAAAAAGCTACCACCGTAGTAGGTTGTAGCTCCGCCGCGATGGATGTAGCAAATCTGGCGCTGGTAGTAGCAAAAAATGGCGACGATTGCAACAAAAAACTTGGCCGTTTCCAGCAAAGTTCTTGTCATCGGTGGCCTCACTTATTTTGCTTCTCCTTCACCGCCGTTGCGTGGGGTTGCAACTTTTCTGCACACGGTTCCGGCATCATCAACGATGGGTTGCAGCTTTTTTGTGCTCCTCGTAGGCGGGTAGAAAAGTCTCAACCCGTGTGAAAAAAGCTTCGACCAAAATCAGACAAAGCTTCAACCATATAGAAAAAAGCTTCAACCGGTGTAAGAAAAGCTTCCACCAGCGTCGAGAAAAGTTTCAACCCGTGTGAAAAAAGCTTCGATCGGAATCAGACAAAGCTTTAACCATACAGAAAAAAAAGCTTCAACCAGTGTAAAAAAAACTTCCACCAGCGTCGAGAAAAGTTTCAACCCATGTGAAAAAAGCTTCGATCGGAATCAGACAAAGCTTCAACCATACAAAAAAAAAAGCTTCAACCAGTGTAAAAAAAGCTTCCACCGTGAATCTTCAAAAACCGGCGCCATCTGCTGACGATGTTATGAGCGGCGTCGCCGGGAGCTACGGTCGGGACGCCAACTGGATGCTGCGACGGCGCCCTGCTGGAACCGGCGGGGAAGGCAAGTGGCGGCAGAGGATGCTACATGGTTCCGCCGGTGGTGCCGCATCGCTGGGGAGGCCCTCAAGTTGGTGCTGCAAGCGGAGGCGCTGGTGGCCATGGGTGCTGCCGCGGGACGGTGACGGCGAAGCCATTTTTTGTGTGCTGGAATCAGAGAGAATGTCGATGCTGCAACAGATGCCCAAAAAAGTTATAACCGGCAACGACAAAAGCTTCAATCGGCTACGAAAAAAGCTTCAACCCGTATACGACAGAAGCTATGGATGACTAAGAAAAGTTACAACCGGTGACGAAAAAGCTTCAAATCGTATACGACGGAAGCTATGGATGACTAAGAAAAGTTACAACCGGTGACGAAAAAGCTTCAACTGACGATGAAAAAAGCTTCAACTGATGATGAAAAAAGTTTTAACCATAGACTACAGAAGCTATGGACTACTATGAAAAGCTGCAACTGGCTGTAACAAAAGCTACGTCTGGCAATGGAAAAAGCTTCAACATTCATGTTTTAGTTGCGACCCGCGAAGACGAGGACAACGTTTTGCTGCAAACGTCTTCGTTTTTTGCTGGAACCGGCCGTCGGAAAAGCTTCAACGGGGGCGAAGGTGAGGTCATGGCGACCGGCGAGATGCTACAACCGTCTGTCAAAAAGCTACAACCTGCCAAAGGAAAGCTCTGCGCGAGAGCGTCGGGGCGGTGGAACTGGAAACCGACGTCTCGGGCGGCTGCTGGGATCGTCGTCTTGACATGTTTTTATGGAACAACAACGTGATACGGTGGATCTAGGGGCACCGCGCTGTGCTGGAATCGAGGGAGGCCCGTGCGGCAAGCAGCCGGCGAGCAACCGTGCTGGGAGCGGCGTTGGGTCTCCCCACATTCCCCACGCCGTGTCAATTCGCGTTGACGCGATTCTGTTTTTTGAAGCTGGTGCTCATCTAACGGCTCGGGAGCAACCTATCCGACGATACGCGTACGACCGGCCGAACCATGCGCCGGTCCGCCGGCGCCTAGCGCTGGCCTATAAAAATCCTTTAAACCAGTTCCGCTGAAGTTGGCTCGAACACGCACCTTTGAAGTCCGTAACCTTCGCAGGGAAGCGTATTTCTGGTTTAGAAATCAGTTCCTCACTCTCTCGGTCTCTCCTGCCTTCCAGTACGAAACCACCGTGACCCCCCCCACGACAAATGCTCCTCCGGGCGGCGGCCGCCGCCGGCCACCGCCTCCGCTTCATTCCCGCGGTCCGCCGCATATCATCCTTGAAGGTCCCCTGGCGCCGGGACGCCGCCCTAGACGCGTCCATCGACCGCGACCGACGCTTCCGCCAAGCGTCCCGCCTCGTCCGCGAGGTGCTCCTCTCCCCCGGCCGCCGCCTCCTGCTCCGCTACCTTTCCAAGCGCCGGCAACGCATCCGCCTCCCAGTCCACGTCACAACCTTCCTCCGCCGTTACCCCACGCTCCTCTCCGTTTCCCCTCCGCCCGACCCCGTCGCCTCCCCGTCCCCGCAGCTCGCCTCCTTCCTCGAATTCGCATCCCGCCTCCAGGCCACCCACACCCCGCTCCTCGCCTCCAGGCTCGCCAAGCTCCTCATGATGTCCTCCACGCGCGCGCTGCCGGTCGCAAAGATTGCTGCCGCCAAGCGCGACTTCGGCCTCCCGGACGACTTCTTGGTCTCGCTGGTCCCGAGGCACCCCGATCTCTTCCGCCTCGTCGGCGACCCAGGGCCTGACGCCTCCGGCGATGCGTTTCTGGAGCTTGCCTCTTGGGACGACCGGCTCGCGAAGTCTGCGATTGAATCGAGGGCGGACAGGGAGGCCGATGTTGTTGGCATACGGCCGAGGCCGAACTTCACTGTCAAATTGCCAAAGGGGTTCTACCTCAAGAAGGAGATGAGGGAGTGGGTGAGGGATTGACTTGAGCTTCCGTATGTGTCACCATATTCCGACACTTTCGGGCTTCACCCGGCATCACCAGAGGCAGAGAAGAGGCTTATTGGTGTTTTACATGAGGTGTTGTCCTTGTCGGTAGAAAGGAGGATGGCGATACCAATTATAGGGAAGTTCTGTGATGAGTTCAGGCTATCGAATGCGTTTTCTAACGCGTTCACGAGACACCCGGGGATATTCTACGTTTCATTGAAGGGTGGCATTAAGACGGTGATATTGAGGGAGGCGTATGACGAAAATGGAGAGCTTGTGGATAGGGATCCTATGATTGAGTTAAAGGAGAGGTTCGTGGCAATCATGGATGAGGGCCATAAGAAGTATTTGGAGGAGTTGAGGAGGAGGAATGAGATGCTGCAGAAAGAGAGGGCAAATGCAATTGACAGGGGTGCCAAAGTTGGCACAAATATTGAGGAGGGAGATAGGGAGGGATCAGAGGAAGATGAAGACGAAGATGAAGTATATGATTATGCACAAGTAGATTCAGAAGGAAGAGAGCCATTGTGAGTGGTGGTTGTGATATTCATTATGCTTCTATGATAATGTGACCTAAAGAACAGTGGCAGCAAGGAGATTGGTTGTTTCGACCGATTCGAATTTGATCATTAGGCAGCTAGTAAGAAGATGGCTTAGTTGGCAGGTAATAAATAATACAAGGTTAATCTTCAACCACTTTGTTTTTCAAATGATGCTGAAATGTAGGTTTATCTTCATTTTCTGTAAGAGTTATGTGGTAAGAGGGTTTTCTATGATTTACCACTTAAGTCTTCAGTCAGTAGTTTTCAGGAGATCCATTTTTGTGACAGCTTAACTCATCTTGTGGACTAGGAGGGCACTGATGGCTTCTGTTTTGGAACCATAGGGAACATTCTGATCCAAGTATATTGTTTGTAAGCCGACAGCTGAAAACTTTCTTTCTTGTTGCACTATCTGAACAAGTTATCATCATGCCATGCTTTACATAATTGCACAAATTTATAGTTAAACTTTAAAGATCTGAGGACTGAATATGTTTGTGCTTATAGGGCACATATGACACAATACAATGCAAATTTTCGTTGGGATGAAAGTGCTGTCATGCTCCATTAGATGATTACTGTTTCCTCTGATCTGAATTGTAGGTATTTTAGTGTTAGCCAGATGAACTAAGGATGTAGGTAAATGCCAATGTTGTTACCCTTCATTTATATCCATAACTCCCTTTTTCCTCCCAAATAAATTCATGCTAAAGATATAGGTTCAATTCTTGATGAAAGAGGTTAAAAACAACATGAGCAAAAGTGGCACTGGGATTGTAGAAAGACATAAGTTTTGAATCAAGTTGGAAAGGCCAAAAGGAAGAAAGTACTCCCTCCGTCCCATAATATAAGAGCGTTTTTGACACTAGAGGGAGTAGATGTGTAACCATATTCAGATGTTATTTTATAGAGTAAGTATGCCACATTTGACAAAATTCTAGCCCATAGTGGAAGTTCGTGTGGTTAAACCAAATCTGATACTAGAGGGCAGTATGAACTATTGTCTTGCAAGATAGTAAATGACTTGTGTTCATAGTCAGACTGATCAAACTCCAGACATGATAGTTATGTTAAATATTACCAATTGGTTTGCACACGTGACAAATTAGATGATATATATCACACATTTTAATTTCTCGAGTGGGACTATATTTTCTGCCTTCAAAGGCTCAAGACCACAGACCTTTGTTGCTCCATTTGGATTATGCAAGTAGCCCGATGCTTGCACATTACTTGAAGACAATTTGGCAGATGTGACACCAGGGCAGTATAAATTATTGTCTTGCAAGATAGTAAATGACTTATGTTCATAGTCAGATTGATCAAACTCTACACATGATAGTTTTGTTAATATTTCCAATCGGTTTGCACACATGACAAATTAGATGATATATTACACATTTGAATTTCTCGTGTGGGCCTGTATTTTCTGCCTTCAAAGGCTCGAGACCACAGACCTTTGTAGCTCTATCTGGATTATGCAAGTAGCCCGATGCTTGCACACTACCTGAAGTCAACTTGGCAAATAGATTTGCTTTAGTCAAAACATGCTTATTTCACCTTTTGATAGATCAGTTTGGCTCCGTTTTGATGTGCATCTTTTAATTGTAAACATAAGTTTTACAATTGGTCTCGTTTCATTTCTTACTTCCCAGTAGATATCTCCTCCAAGTTTATGCCAGGCTTTCTGGGTGCCTCCTGAGGCCATCTCCGTGAGAAGCACTTTTAGCCGTTTGAGCGTTACGTTAACCATCTGGACCATACAGTTTGAGCAGGGGACTGAAGTTTTTGTTACTGTGATGAGCATCTCTTTCATCTCGGGCACTTGGGTCCCACCATGTGATGAGCTTTCAGCCGGTGGAAACTCACTTCTCCTCTTGCTTCATGTTTGGAGCCGCAGCTGCCTCCATCCTACTGATGCATCACCCCACTCCCCTCTGTGGGCCGTTGTTACGGCCACCCCCAGCGCCCCTATCCACCTCCGCCTCCTACATCCTCACCAGCTCCTTCACCTCTCCTTGGCCGGCGTACCATTACCCGCCTCACTGGACCTTCTTCCCAGCACTGCAGAGTTCAGCTCTCCCCGCCCATCTCTCCAGGAGCAGACCCAGATTCAGCACCCTCTCCTCCCCTGGCCAAGGAAGTTGGACGACGGGTGGTGGTGCCTGGGAAGGCAGAGGTGGGGAGGTGGGCCAGGCATGCTGGCGACGCTCCAAGGTGGCGTGGTGAAGCTGGCGGTGCTGATGTATGGCTTGGTGGCTGTCGGGAGCAAGCTGTGCCTCACGGATGTTTGGCGTAGTTGGAGCGTGTGCCAAGCCTCTCGCTCGATTTGTAAGCTTTGTGTAGAGAAACGTTCTCCCCATCACCTGTTTGCTGAAATGCGCACGGTGTTGGCCTCTTCGGTAACACCCTTCAGCCCATGGATTAGCACCATGTGAATTCTTTATTCATCTCTTTCTACTTTTATCAGTTTTGGGGCCTAATTTCCAGTTTTTCACAACATATTCTTTGAATTGTCCCTACTAAGGTTGCATGACTTAAACCACTTCTTTCACTCTCTGTTGTTTTTAAGAGAACTAGAGAAGTGATGTAGGACTACGATATCAGGCTATGAGCATGTGGAAGAAATTGCCAAACACCAAACAGGAAAAAAGGAAATATAGAAGAATCCCAATATTTTGTTTCCTGATGCATGCACATTCGGCGCCTTTTCGGATTTGAAATGAATGGTCATGCTATGTGCACCATTAAGTTTTCTTATCCTGTTAAGGATAATGAGCCAGCTTTTACTTTAGATGTTTGACGCATTAACTACGAACCTTATTTCTTTTATTCTTCTGTATATTGGATCTTAGCTTCCAAGATATACGTGCATGCTGGCAATTTAAAGTTTCAGACCGAATTAGGAACATGAATTTGCAGAAGGCTGCTGAGCTATGTATGGCATGCATTGGTAGCTAAAACCTACATGTATGCAGTATTCTTTTTTTCACATTTTCAACTACAAAATGCGCTTGATAGCAGAAGACGGGACCTAATGAAAGAACTGAGCACTCACTCAAAAGTATTTTCATAAGCATTCAAATTTCTGCAATCTGATAAGCTTTTAGTCTGTTAGCTATATGCAACACAAATTGGTAACTACATCCTGCAGGCGGGCAAACAAAATTTACCTCTAAAATTACAAAGTGCATCTGATAGCAGAGCATGGGACCTAATGGAAGATCTGAGCACCTAAATGGTTTGGTATTAGCATTCATATTTCTGCAACTAGGATAGGTTTTTAGTCGGTTCAGTTTTCTAATTTCATAGCTATTGTTGCCACACTAGAATAAGATGGAAGAAGAACTGAGCACTCACTCAAATTATTTTGGTATTGGTATTCAGATTTATGCACCTCTGATAATCATTTAGCGGATTTACTTTTAATTTGCTAGAATGAGATTTTGTTTTGCCCAACGAGATTGAAAGAGACATGGAAAATCTCCACATTTTTCGTCTGACAGAACATGATCGAAGACGGAGTAATGTCTGACATGGTATTCTCTGAATTACTTCTCGCCTTCAACTTCAGAGGTTGTGCATAAGTCTATATGCCAGGAATGAGGGTTTGGGCTTCAATACCGAAATATAATGTTTTTTTAGGTAACTCCATCATTCACTTAGATACACCAACTCCTTTACTTGGTTTTCTTAATTGCTGATAGTCCCTGTTGCCCAACACATGAGCATGGCTTGATCTCTTTACTGTCTAAATCGTTTGTTGTTTTTCGATACATTACCTAAAAGTACCTTCTGATCTATAGTGTTTAATTGTCCACTCAATTTATTTCTCTGAATATGATTTGTTGCAATCAAGTATTTGTTGGGGAACGTTGCATGGGAAACAAAAAAATTCCTACGCACACACAAGATCTATCCATGGTGATGAGCATCTACGAGAGAGAGAGTGAATCTACATACCCTTGTAGATCGCTAAGCGGAAGCGTTAAGAAACGCGGTTGATGTAGTCGAACGTCTCCGCGATCCAAATCGCAAGTCGTCCCTCGATCCGATCACGAACTAGTGCCGAACGGACGGCACCTCCGCGTTCAACACACGTACGGCTTGATGACGCCTTCACCTCCTCGATCCAGCGAGCGATGATGAAGTAGTAGATGAGTTCCGGCAGCACGACGGCGTGGTGATGGTGGTGAGGAACAATCTCTGCAGGGCTTCGCCAAGCACTACGGAGATTATGACGGGAGAACTAGAGGGTTAGGGTTGCCGACACACGGCTTGGGAAATCTTGATGTATCCCGTGTGCTAGCCCTGCCCCTCTATTTATATGTTGAGCCTTGGGGTCTAAACTTGGAGTAAAAGCCCCCTCCAGGTCGGTTTTGCCCGCACAAGGTCGGTTTGGCCCGCAGGGAAAGAGTCCAACTCGGATCCCTGCAGTATCGCGTACAAGCGGTAGTACCGCTTACGATAAGCGGTAGTACCGCCCGTAGCGGTAGTACCGCTTACGATAAGCGGTAGTACCGCCCCAGACGCCAGCAAAACTTCCTTTCGCACCTTGCCTAAGCCTCGTGGGCTTTACCCCTTGGCCCAAATAAAGTGTTCTCGTATCCGAACATTTCGGGAAACATCCGGAACCTCTTCCGGTGAATTCCGGAACCCTTCCGGAAACCAAAACACTATTATCACATATATCAATCTTTACCTCCGGACTATTCCGGAGATCCTCGTCATATCCGGGATCTTATCCGGGACTCCGAACAACCTTCGGTCACCAACAAAATAACTCAACTATACTAATCGTCACCAAACGTTAAGTGTGTAGACCCTGCGGGTTCGAGAACTATGTAGACATGACCGAGACACCTCTACGATCAATAACCAATAGCGGGACCTGGACGCCCATATTGGCTCCTACATATTCTACGAAGATCTTTATCGGTCGAACCTCTATGTCAAGGATTCAGTTAATCCCGTATACTGTTCCCTTTGTTCTTCGGTATGTTACTTGCCCGAGATTCGATCGTCGGTATCTCTATACCTAGTTCAATCTCGTTACCGGCAAGTCTCTTTACTCGTTCCGTAATACAAGATCTCGTGGCTAACACTTTAGTCACATTGCTTGCAAGGCTCATTGTGATGTTGTATTACCGAGTGGGCCCTGAGATACCTCTCCGTCACACGGAGTAACAAATCCCAGTCTTGATCCATGCCAACCCAACAGACACCCCCGGAGATACCTGTAGAGCACCTTTATAGTCACCCAGTTACGTTGCGACGTTTGATACACACAAGGTATTCCTCCGATGTCAGGGAGTTGCATGATCTCATGGTCAAAGGAAAAGATACTTGACATGCAGAAAACAATAGCAATAAACTGACACGATCATATGCTACGTTCGTAGTTTGGGTCTTGTCCATCACATCATTCTCCTAATGATGTGATCCCGTTATCAAATGACATCTCATGTCAATGGCTAGGAAACCTTAACCATCTTTGATCAACGAGCTAGTCAACTAGAGGCTTACTAGGGACACAGTGTTGTCTATGTACCCACACATGTATTTGAGTTTCCAATCAATACAATTATAGCATGGATAATAAACGATTATCATGAACAAGGAAATATAATAATAACCAATTTATTATTGCCTCTAGGGCATATTTCCAACAGTATTAAATCATTATGTTTGTGCAACAGATAAGATTGCTTCAACATCTTTAGCCTCAACTGAATCCCTTGTGATATTTTCCTCAAACAGGTTCCAAAACTATCACTTCATCGGCTTTTTACTAATGTGCGATGTTTACTCTGGATTGATGGGATCCTTATCAGCTATTAGAGCGATAAACATCCCATTCTCTCACTGAGCTCTGTTTACTGATAGTCGTAAATGTACTATTTACTCAAGGAACATTTATGTATGCAATTAAAAGGTAAGTTTGCTTGTTGCCAATTGCCATTGTCACTTATGCTCTATCTGTTGCATTAAAATCCAAGCTACTCCCTCCGTCCCATAATATAAGAGCGTTTTCGAAACTACACTAGTGTCAAAAACGCTCTTATATGATGGGACGGAGGGAGTACATCATATTCTTACTCTAATTTTGTGTTTACTCTTATCTGGATTTGGGCATGTTATTTTCTGATTCTGTATATACTGTTATGCTACAAATTCTTGTGGATCCATTTCAAACAAATTCTTGTGGAGGAAAAGCGTGAGCTTCGCTATTTCCAGGCATTACAGACTCTTTAATGTCTTGAGTCTACTCTTATCTGGATTTAGGCATGTTATTTTCTGATTCTGTATATGCTGTTATGTTACAAATTCTTGTTGAGGAAAAGTGTGAGCTTCAGTATTTCCAGGCATTATATAGACTCTTTAATGTCTTAGAGGAAAACGAGGCGAACAAGGCTGGTAAAGTATATATGGTAATGCTTTAAGCGACAACCAAATAGAGTACAAGATAGAGGATTTAACCCACTATTCACCAGCTGAGCTTCCTATTACGATTGGTAATTGTTTATCCTTGATACTCACTAAATTATGTTATAGCAATATTTTCCTGTGACAACATAAGAGCATCTTCAACCCTAAACCTCAAATTTGGCCTCATTTGTCCACGTACAACAGCTGACCGAGCCCCAATTTCCCCCCTCTCCAAATCCATGCAAGCCATAATACAAGAAAAAGTGTGTGTTTAGCACTACACGAGTGTTAAAAACGCTCTTATATTATGGGACGGAGGGAGTAAAATTTAACAATCCATACATAGCCTATAGAACGAATAAATCAAGTGTTTTTTTTTTTGCTGCGCGTGTTGATGCCTTTGTGCATGTTGGTGAACCACATCTTGGCATCACCATCCATAAGGCTAGTGTCAGTCTAACATGATACTCAAATTCTTTGATGATCCTTGTGAGCCTCACCTTCTCTCTCAATCTCAATGCAGCGACTCGTAGGCCGTGCCGCGGAGGTGTTCGTATCCATGGGAACCTTTCTGGGATGCCCTCATTGCGAAGCCGACCACAGCCGCGGTCGAGGACGGCGCCGGTGCGAACGTGACCATGTCCACATCTAAAACACAGGCGAATGCATGTTGCCGAAAGTAACGATAGTCGGCGCAGTGTAGTAGTATGATCGAGTATGAGGGGACGTGGAGCATGTGAGCTCGGGCTCACATGCACCCGTTGCTACAGTGCACACAAAAAAATTTAAAAAGTTCAAAAAAATCTGAAATTTTTTGTCAAGAAACTTTGATGTTTTTCCTACATGCGTGCCAATTTTCGTGATGAAATGACATTTGTGGAGGTACCGGCAAAAAAAACAAAATCATGCTAAAAAAAAACTGTTTTTGGAAGCATTTTGGAGCATCGATTTTGTTTTTTTTGCCGAGACCTGCATGAATGTCATTTTGTCACGAAATTTTGCACGCATGTGAAAAAGACATCAATGTTTGTTGTCAAAAAATTTCAGATTTTTTTGAACTTTTTAAATATATTTTTCGTATGTACTGTAGCAAAGGGAGCATGTGAGCTCGTCCTCACATTAGACTTTTCGTATGATCGTAATCATCATAGTAACTTAGCCCCAAAAAGACAATTTTTTTTTCAAAAATCTATGGAAACAATTCTTTTCACCTGGCCACAGCGGGCAAAAGCCGCAATCAGCAAGAACGCTTTGTACAGTTCCTTATTCTTCCCGGTGTAAAAAAACTCTGCACCACCAATCAACCGCCACACCCCAGCTTCTTCTACCTACAACAGTGCAAGCTGCAAACACACCAAAACGACCAAGAAAAAGTGCCCGCCACCCCGCCCAGAAATTGATTTTGAATTTGCGGCTGATGCTGTCACGTTAGCCGTCGCACCGCCGCTACTCTTCCAGCTCAGGTGCTGCGTCGTGGTGCGGCTCCTCACGCTGCCGCAGTCGGCGACGCCGGCCAGCGCCACCACGCCCTCCAGCCCTTCCTGCTTGGCGTCGTAGCAGAGCCCCTCGTTGCCGCCCACGCGCAGCTTCTTGCCCAGCCTCCACATCATCTGCTTGCCGAACGGGATCGGCCCCACCAGCCGGTTGCCGTCCACGCGGAGCTCGCTCGCCTTCTCCAGCCGCCGGAAGCTCGCCGGTATCACGCCGGTGAACGCGTTGCCCTCCAGGCGCAGCACGCGGAGCTGGGTCAGGCCCCCGATGGACTCCGGCAGCGACCCTTCCAGCCCCATGCCCGAGAGGACCAGCGTGGTCAGCGCCCTGAGCCCCGTGAAGAAGCCGCCGGGGACCGTCGAGGACTGCATCGGGTTGTCGCCGAGGATGAGCGACCGCAGCGTCGACAGCCTGCCGATCGCCGCCGGGATCGGGCCGGACAGCGCGTTGTGGCTGAGGTCGAGCAGTATGAGGTCAGGCAGGTCGCCGAGAGCGTCCGGGATCGCGCCGGCGAGGCGGTTCTGGCTGAGGTCGATCTTCAGCAGGGACCGGCATTGCCCGAGGCTCGCCGGGACGCGGCCCTGGAGGGCGTTGTGGCTGAGGTCCAGGATGCTGAGGTGCTGGAACCTGAGGTTCGGCACCTGACCGGCGAGCCGGTTGTAGCTGAGGTCGAGCAGCTGGAGACGATCCAACGACTGGACGGTGGCCGGGATGGCGGAGGAGAGATGGTTGCCGTGGAGGTCGAGCACGCGCAGCCCGGAGAGGCTCCCGATCTCGGCGGGTATGGGGCCGACGTGGCCGTTCTGGCGCAGCACGAGGGAGCGGAAGGCGGGGCCGAGGCGGCCGAGGAAGGGCGGGACGGGCTGCGGGTTGGCGGCGAAGCAGCGGTAGAAGAAGAGGGAGCGGAGGTGCGGGAGCGCGAGCACGGCGGGGGAGAGCGTGGCGCGGGCGGCGTCGCAGGCCGGGAAGGCGGTGTCGTCGGAGAGCGCGCCGAAGGAGAGGGAGACGACGTGGTAGACGTCGGCGCGGTCGGGCACGCACTCGATGCCGTGCCACCGGCCGCGGCACACGTCCGCGATGCCCGACGCCCACCCGTTGCCCATCGCCGCCATCACCTCCAGCACGGCGCGCTGCTCGGCAGGGTCGGTGCGCGCCCGGTCCGAGAACCCCGGCTGCGGCGCGTCCACCAGCGCCGCCCCCGAATCCGGCACCACCACCGTGAACTCGGCCCGGCACGGCTGGCCGACCACCATGGCAGCGACCAGCGTCAGCGCGGACAGCAGCAGCGAAGCCATGTTTGCACCGGGAATGGCACGATCGTTGGGAAATGGAGGGAAAGAGGTGGCAGGCTGCGCAGGTTTTATAGTGTCAGAGGGGCAGATTAAATGCTGGGTGATGATTAAATGTTGGTCACGGGATGGGGGAGAAACGGAGTGAATGAAGTGAGGATTTGCTTGCATTCAATTGGTTTCACGGGAAATCGGTCGGAACGAGACAAACACAATGCACCATTCATCAGTGATTCAGTGGCATGGGGCAGCTGCCGATCCATCCATCGAGCGTGTGCTGCAGCCTTCAGCAACGTGAATCAACAAATTCAGAAAAACAGCGAAATGCGTCCATGAACTCGTTCTCGCTGCTTATGGCCGGCTGACTCCGAAAGTGAGAGAAGAAATCCGACTCACCGTCACCGACGTCCACATAAGAGAAACAGATGAAGCGGCTTAGGTAGAGCTAGAAACGGAGGGCGAAGCAGCATCTTCTTCCTTTTTCCATGCAGAGAAAGGCGCCCTCGCTTCGAAGGACTTGATACGATTCCTTGGAAGAAATCGGTGTTTAGTCGAGAGAAACTACATTGACACCATCAAACTAATCAAAATTTCTTCTTATTTGCGGATAATAATGGGGCATCTGCCTATCCCTATCAAATCTCTTTGCAACTACTTCTCTCTGTTCTCAATAGCTCGGAGGATTAGTCTCAAAGTCCTATTAGAACTCCTGCGCTTCAAGCATTTCACGTGTTCAATATATATAACTAAAGTTCCAGTGAAACTAGTAGAAATATTTCATCATCACTGGACCGTAAGAAGCAAAAAAAATTCTCTATAAATAACAGCGGTAAGAAACAACCATTTTTTAGGACTGTTGTGTTTTTTTTAGCGAATTTTAGGACTGTTGTAGACATGGGCCTCGTGTTGATACTCAGTTGGGCTTCAACCAGGCCTGTGCTGTGCTCATGAGCAAACAAAACTAACATGGGCCGCGATTGTCGCTCTGTATTAACAGGCTGCCTTTGCAGGAAGAAGAGGAAGTGATTTTGACCAGTTGACTCTGCTTCAGTATTCACGCCCAGCGAGAAGAGGGCAGGGCAGCAGCAGCAGATCGCGGAGGAGGAGGAGGATTTGGAGAGCATGGCGGAGAAGGGCGGGAGGAAGAGCGTGCCGGCGCTCGGGTGGTGGCTAATGCTGGTCGGCTCCCTCCGCCTCGCCTCCGTGTGGTTCGGCTTCTTCAACATCTGGGCGCTCCGCGTCGCCGTCTTCTCCCAGGCAGAGAGTGCGTGACCCCTCTCCTCCTCCCTCTCTCGCTCGCCCGGATTCGCCGCTCCGTGTGGAGTTTATGGTTGGATCTCGTTGGTCCCTGTCGATTCGTGCGTCCTAGGGTGGAATTAGATCGATTATTGCTGCGAGGTTACTGGGAGCTTTGCCAGTTTAGTGCTCCGTGCTGGCAGTTGCGGGAATTAGCAATGTTTATTAAGTGGGAATTATGAATTTTAGTGACTTGAACTTTCGGAGTCTGGGTCTGGAGTAGCTGCATCTGTGCTTGACTGGAGATTTGGTGATTTGGACATGCACGTGCGATAGCAGAGTTAGTTAAGAGGGTTGCCTTATGTAGATGACGTCCTGTGATTATATCCTGAATTAAAGTCATCGATGGAAATCAGAAAGTGAATGCGTAGTAAATTGCTGAATAGTTGTGCCTCAAAGAGAATTACTAGTATTAGGTGGGTGGATCTTTGAAAATTATGAACCATAACAGCTATATAAATGACTTGCTGTGTCTCTAAGACAGCCCACATGATAATATGTTGTTATTATCTTCTGTCATTTGTTGTCAAGAGTTGTTCATTTTGAGTTAAGAGGTGCAACAGCAGAGGTAAGAGCCTAAGAGGGTTGACTTATATAGACGACTTCTTGTGGTTATATCCTGAAACAAAAGTCATCTTCATGCTGACGATGCAAGTCAGAAAGTGTATGCATGGTAAATTGCTCAAAAGTTGTGCCTGAAGAAGCATTGGGATTAGATGGGTCTTTGACAATTATGAACCTAACAGCTATATAAATGACTTTGTTGTCGCATTAAGATTGCCTGCATCACAATATGTTGTTATCTTCTGCATTTTGTTGTCAAGAGTCGTTCATTTGAGATAATATCTTAACCCTACTATGATCATCCTGGAGCAAATATGACTTTCATTTTTCTTATGCATGCAGTGACTGAAATACATGGTCGAACTTTTGGGGTCTGGACACTTCTGACCTGCACACTGTGTTTTCTGTGTGCATTCAACCTGGAAAACAAGCCTCTGTATATAGCCACGTTCCTGTCATTCATCTATGCTCTTGGTCACTTTCTCACTGAGTACTTGATATATCATACCATGGCTGCAGCAAATCTTAGCACAGTTGGCTTCTTTGCAGGTACTGTATCTTAACTTGAACACCTTTATCACCTACTCCCTCTGTAAACAAATATAAGACGTTTTAGAGACTTGACACAAGTCTCTAAAACGTCTAATATTTATTTACAGAGAAAGTACTAGTTATTCCGTAACACTATTAGATTTGAGTATTAGTTGCTGGCGCTTGTTACAATTAGATAGGTAACCTGGTGCTACCGTAAAGTAGCTCACCCAATCGAGAAAACAGTGCTACAAGTCCTACCATGTATGAGCTAGGTTTGTATGCTTGCCCATAACTAGTTTTTCTATGTTACTTGCGAAAATATTTTTTCAAAATATTTTCTGTGTAAATGGCATGTAAGGTTGTGTTCCAGTTCAAAATGTTATAATGACTGATGGAGAACAGATAATGATGCATTTATAAGTTTATGTAGGTTACTTATTTAGCCTTTCTGATCGATTCACCTTGTTTAATTAGGAACATCAATTGTATGGATGCTGCTTCAGTGGAATTCTCACGGGGATTCTCGTGGTGCCCATGCTGTCAAGCAGTCGTGAGGGGCATATGCGAACCAGGGGAAGGACACTCGAAGGAGCCTCCCAGGCGTTCTCTCTTCATTTTTTTTCCTACTGTTGCATTGTTTTGCTTCAAACATTTGTCCTCCATTCATCTGTGGAAATCTGAAATTTATGAGCTGTAACAAACTAACACATTTTTTGGGAGATCAACGTTGGCACAAAAGAAAAAAAAGAAAAAACTGCACTCGCGTGTTTGTATCTTTTGAACACATTTGTTGATCTTAGTGATCCATCCCGTGTTGTACGTAAACCTAATGTTTTCGTGAACTCCTATCATATAACCCGAGGGGGATGAACGGCTATACTGGAAACACTCCAATATGCTAGACACTTCTTTAGTCCTGGGAGTTTCTGTTCGCTTGAGACTTGGATCTCGTAAGAAATGTTGTGGTGTGGTTTCTTTCTTAATGGAAAATTGGCGGGTCAACATGCCGCGCATCTGTCAGGGTGCTATCCAGCAGTCTTCGGGCTAAAGTTTGAAGGTGATCGTGCTGAAGCTTGTTGGAAGGTTGGCGTCTCATTTTGAGATAGTGTGCATATCAGTTGCTCCATTGGGCATGCGTGCCTTGTATCGCTACTTCTCGGCGCTTTGTGTTTGCATCAGGTTGAACTTTAGGTTAGTTTTATGGTGTTTTGCCCTAGGCTTCGAACTGGGTTCTCCCTTTCAAGGTTTGTTTTTTCGGAAACAAAATAATTTCGGACCTCACTGAAATATGCGGAATTTCGGAAATTTCGCATATTTTGGAAATTATATCGGATTTTAAGATTTCAAATTTCACTTAATTTTAAAGAATTCAAACATAATTTAAATTTATTTTGAAATCAGTTTGAATCTGCCTTGAAATTTCGGTGTTAAAAATATTTCGGTCCCCACTGAATATGCGAAATTTTGGAAATTTCACTGAAATTCCGTTGAATTTTTTAACCCTGCTCCCTTTCCCTCTTCCTGTTCCTCTTGCTGTCCGAATGATGTATTTCCATTATGCAAGTAATGGAAAGGGGTTATAAGCCCGGCTCGAAAAGGTGGAAAATTGGCGGGATGTCCGTTGTTTCAAGAAACAATATTGGAAACGCTCCTTTGTCCAATGTCAAATGTCCAACATCATTTTTTTTAATGTAAATGCAGCTCTATCTTTGTTAGATCTGGTTGGGTTATCCTTCCGTTTCACCAAGCTTGCAGTGTTATCAGACATCAAAACCATAGAAGAAAAGATGGACACGCAGCTTTCATAGCTCAGTTGGTTAGAGCACCCGTTTAGTAAGCGGGAGGTCTTGAGTTCAACTCTCAATGAAAGCATCTATTTTTTCTTCTTCTTTTTGCTTGCTCCACTTGTCTTCCCTTGGACATCAAAATCCACAAAGCACCCAGCGACCGGAGTAAAATGCACAGAAGTATCACAATTGGGGCATTGGAAGCAGATTGGTATCAAGTTTGGTAATTTTTACGTGTCAGTACCAAGTTTGGGGCGAGGCGTTGCAGAATAGTCTAAAACGTCGGTTTATACGTATTGACGGGGAAACTGACCGGTTGGGCCCGCCCGTCAGGTGCCACGCTGGCCAGTGGGCGCGTGCCCACGTGCTGACTCGGACTGGATGACATTTGCTTGAGCACTTGTCAGGTTGCACAGGAGTTCATACTTCTGATTAAGCTTCTGTGTATCTGCATCTTTCTTTGCCATTTCTGCATCCAGCTTGTTCTTTTCTTCTGTCAAATGGTGAATCTTGAAAGCACTTAAAAGATTATCCTCCACCCTAGCAGTCTTGCTCTCTTCAACCATTGACCAAAGCTTCAACAATGCATTCTCCATTGTTGGGGGCCACTGCTGATCAACCCACTCAACAAACCCATAATTATGACCTTCCTGGAAAAATAACAAGGGCAAAGTGATATTACAATGCATGAAAAACCCAATGTCAACAATGAGTTTAATGCCACAGTTAGTACAATGCATGTAAATATAGGACCTCATAACCACATAAGCATGATAACACATCCAACTGTTAGTTCACAGCCTAGCTAAATACACTACATTACCATCTGAACTCCAAACACTAATATGAGTAGTAAGCAACAGTTAATTAATGGCAGTAGCTAATGTGGATACTAAGCAACACTGAATTTGCACTAACACTCCATTCAACTTATAATTGACCATTAATACTAAATGTGGATACTAAGCAAGACTGAATTTGCACTAACACTGAATGTGGGTACTAAGCAACATGAGCATATATTTAGCAAAATAACACTCCATTCAACTTATAATTGACCATTAATACAATGGAACTATACAATGTGCACTACCATTCAACTACTTGGCCATATATCACTAACAATTGGAACATAGGCAGCACTGAATCACAGTTATCTAACCTGACTCTGCCACTTTTAATGAACAAAATCATTTGCATAATCAATGAACAAAATCATTTACAAGAAACATACCGGCTCTGCACATGCTAAGAACCTTCTCCCAGTGTATGTTCCTTCAAATGCAACAAGCCTCTCTGATGGCTTCCCATGCTTCTCGCAGCACACAACCATATCCAGCTCAAGGCCTTTGTAATCCGGGTCCTCAAGTGAGAAAGGGACCTGCCCAAGCAAACTCAAAGTTACCATCATGTGCAGAGGACGAGGACAAAACAAATCAAAGGAAATCCTCAGAAGAAAGACCACCTTGATAGAAAAATCCCCAAAGTTACTAAACCTAACCCTAACCCTAGCTCCAATGAACTGACCTGGTTAAGCCCATCGGTGGAGGTTGAGGAGTACATGTACGGGAGGCTTGAGTTGTCATCGCTGCTTTCGTCCTCGTAAACCATGGCCGCGGCGGCGTGGTGTTGGCGGGCGGGCGGGGACGCAGGCGGCGGCGAGGGAGCGAGGAGGAGGAAGAAAGGAGAGTGGAGGAGGAAGAAAGGGGTGGGGGGGGGGGGATTGGCTCGAGCCGGACCAACTAAACGGTCCGGCCCAGTCCGAGTCAGCACGCAGGCACGCCGCCCACTGGCCAGCGTGGCACCTGACGGGCGGGCCCAACCGGTCAGTTTCCCCGTCAATACGTATAAACCGCCGTTTTAGACTATTCTGCAACGCCTCGCACCAAACTTGGTATTGACACGTAAAAATTACCAAACTTGATGCCAATCTGCTTCCAATGACCCAATTATGGTGCTCGTGTGCAATTTACTCCATCGACTGGAACAAACCACGGAGCTTCTCTGCCCCGCCCTCATGGCGGCTGATGGCCATGGTCGCTCCCTCCTCCCAGACGACTCCCTTTTCCTCGGGTTTGATTGCTCCACGCAGTAAGAACACCATTCCCTAGATCCTTCCAAGTTCCAAGTATCATCGTTTCCCCCTGAATTTCTGGTCGATCAGGCGTTGGAATCGCTGCCTTTGATGTTTCCTCCAGTTCCAGTCTAAGTTCATTCTTGCCATGGTCCTCGCAGGTCGCTCAAAGCCACCGTGCTGGACGCCAGCCTCGCAATCGTCGCCCACGACGCCGTCCACTTCGACTCCGAGCTGCCGCACTACGGCACGGAGGGCGGCGTCCGCCGGGACGCCGCCGAGCCGGGCCGCATCGTGTCGCCGCCGCTGATGTGGGCCGAGGCCCTGGACCTGCTCCTGCAGAGGCTGAAGCCCCAGGTGGACTACGGCCGCGTGGCCGCCGTCTCCGGCAGCGCGCAGCAGCACGGCAGCGTCTACTGGGGCCACGGGGCGGGCGCCGCGCTGGCCTCCCTGGACCCGGCCAGGGGCCTGGCGCCGCAGCTGGCCGGCGCGCTCGCCGCGCCGGAGTCGCCCGTGTGGATGGACAGCAGCACCACGGCGCAGTGCCGGGAGGTCGAGGCCGCGCTGGGCGGCCCGCTGGCGCTCGCCCGGATGACGGGGTGCCGGGCGCACGAGCGGTGCACCGGCCCGCAGATCAGGAAGATGTTCCAGACGAGGCGGGAACTCTACGACGACACCGAGAGGATCTCGCTTGTCAGCTCGTTCATGGCGTCGCTGCTCATCGGCGACTACGCCTGCACCGACCAGTCCGACGGCGCCGGGATGAACTTGATGGACATCGACACGCGCCAGCTGCGCCAAGATGCCCTTGAGGTCTGGTTTCTTGATGTTCAGACTTCAGAGCTTTGCACTAACCACATTTTTGGGACTGAAAATAGTACTGTACTACTTGATTTCCCCTAATTGCTTGCTGGTTGTTTCTAATGCATACCAATTTTACAGGCCACAGCTCCAGATTTGGAAGTGAAGATTGGGAAGCTAGCACCAGCGCATGCTATCGCCGGAACTTTAGCTCCTTATTTTGTTCAGAGGTAGCTTAAGCGGAATTTGTGTCTAGATTTTTTTTATCAAATTTTGGCCTCATATATGATCAGACTTCAGAGGTAGCTTATGCAGAGTAGCATGGATTATCACATTTTTCTTTTGAGTAAATGTCTGGAAATTCTGAGTTATATGCTTAAACTAACTTTTTGTTCATTACTGGCATTGCAATATCTGTCAGATTGGCACTATTGTGTTGTTTGCAATGGCGTTAATGATGCGCCAGTTACCTTCTGATGTTATTCTGCCTAACTTCTTAAGTCATAATGATTTGTGTGATTAACCTGTCAGAGTGATATACTTGGATACTTCATGTTTTCTCAGATTTCAGTTTTCAAGCAACTGTCTGGTTGTTCAGTGGTCAGGGGACAACCCCAATAGCCTTGCAGGTACTTGAGGTTCTGACTTTCTGCATATGAATTTAAAACATATGATATGTCTGCTTTCTCGTATGAAAAGTTTACTGCTCCCTTCGATCCAAAATAAGTGGCATGGTTTTAGTTCAAATTTGAACTAAAACCACGACAATTATTATGGATCGGAGGGAATAATATAAAGCTTACAAGAACCTTTACATACTGCAAATTTAAAAGAATATTTCCGTACTCTGATATATATGGTTATGCAGGCCTAACATTGAGCAATCCTGGTGATCTAGCAATCAGCCTTGGAACAAGTGATACAGTAATCATCTATCACCATGCCTACAAATTATTCTATTTTTCTTAAGTGCAATGCTGTAATATGAATGCGCATCTGGTGTGTACATTAGGAGATGGTTTTGAATTTAGCCCATTGTGTGAATCAAACCTATTTTTTTTCTTGTGATGCGGTGGAACAATTAGTATAAGGATTTGCAAAAAAAAAAAAAAAGATGAGTGATTGTGTAACATAATTTTGTTTCTATCAACCTTTGCTGGTAATTGTGAGTTTGTGACGCCTTTATGATCTTTCAGGTATTTGGGGTAACTGATGTCCCTGAACCATCCCTGGATGGAAACATCCTTCCTAACCCAGTTGACCCCAACACCTACATGGTTATGCTTTGCTATAAAAATGGATCTCTAACTCGAGAAGGTACCATTTTCAGTGCCTTCTATTGTGCTGTTACTCTTGCTAACTTATGTACTACCTTGTCAGACATTCGCAATCGTTATGCTGAGAAATCATGGGATGTGTTCAACAACTTGCTTGAGCAAACAGACCCCTTAAATGGTACGTGATGTATTTGATCAAAATGATTAGTATCCTTCAAAATGCATATCTTGGAAAGGTGTTGTGAATTTCGTTGGATTAAGGGTTTTTTCGATTAAAAGATTAAGGTATTCAAACTAGCAGGTTTATAGAAGTTTACATTTCGGCAAGTTGGTACACATGTTTGATTATGCGTTGATCCCACTAAGGTTAAGGCAGTTGCTATGAATAGCCTGTCTTTCCTTCCATCAGGCTAGATGCTTGCATTGACCACAGAACGGTAGCTTTCACATGGATTATTATGTCCTGTGTTTTTCTTCTTCTTTCACAGGAGGGAAACTGGGATTTTACTACAAGGAACACGAGATCCTGCCACCACTTCCAGGTTATTACCAAGCTTGCATATCATTCCCCAGCCACTCTTTATGTCATTGCTCACACCATGCGCTAATATATATGCCTAGTCGGGTTTCACCGCTACATTGTCGACACCGTAGCCCGTGGACCAATATGTGAGACAGAGGGATGTCTGACCAACGAGTTTGATCCTCCGTCAGAGGTCTGAGTACTACAACTTGTTGGTGTCATTTTTTTTTTGAAATAGACTTGTCGGTGTCATGAAACGATTGAACATGCCAAATACAGTTTCCACCGGTGGTTTAACAAGGAGTTATTCAGGTGCGCGCGTTAGTAGAAGGCCAGTTCCTGTCCATGAGGGGACATGCGGAGAGATGTGGCCTGCCGGTGCCTCCGAAGCGGATCATAGCAACCGGTGGCGCATCGTCAAACCAGGCGATTCTGAAGACGATGGCGTCCGCTTTTGGCTGTCCAGTTTACACTGTTCAGAGGCCAGGTATGTGCATGAATTCGACACCACCTGATCAGATACCATCCTGTCCCCGTCTTGTTATCAGTATTACACCCTCTGTTCCTAAGTACAAGTCTTTTTAGAGATTTCACTATTATACTACATACGGATGCATGTAGACATATTTTAGAGTGTAGATTCACTCATTTTGCTCCGTATGTAGTTCCTTATTGAAATGTAAAGACTTATATTTAGGAACGGAGGGAGTACATGATCTTAAAACAAGGACTGAATGTTGTGTGCATCTACCCGATCGATATGCAGACTCTGCGTCGCTGGGTGCTGCTCTGAGAGCAGCCCATGGGTGGCTCTGCAAGCAGCAGGGCGAGTTCGTGCCGATCGCACGCGTGTACTCTGGCGGATTGGGTAGGACATCGCTCAGCATGAAGCTGGCCGTTCCATTTGGGGACCGCGAGGGGGACGCTGAGCTCCTGAACAAGTACACGCTGTTGGTGAAGAAGAGGCTGGAGATCGAGGAGAAGCTTGTGGAGAGGTTCGGCCGTGTGAAGTAGCTCGTTTTCGGCAACGTTTCTCTGTGGATATCGGAAGATCGCAGCGGAGGTAGTATACTTCTGAAAATGCATCTGCAGAGAAGGATACTAGAGACCTTGAGGAGTACAGCAGGCAGTAGCTGTCCGATTCGGGCATGGTAAATCACCATGGTAACACTGTGTCATGGGTAAGGATTTGTATTTTGCGGAGCATGCGTTTTAATCAGCATGCAATGCTTTGGTAATGTTATATATGGGCTGTCGAACGGTGTGGGGTATCTTGTTTGATTGGCAAAATTATGCAAGTGCAGGCGAGTGGAAAGACTTTTCAGCTTCAGAGCGCCCTCCCTTTCTTCTTCCGCCGGCAACCGTCTCAGGTGCGGTCCTGGCTAGCCGAGGCTCGGGGCTGGTTCAGATGAAATCATCCGAAGTGAAAACATTTTCGGTTGCATGAGGTTTAGCAAATGGGAAAAATTGTATACGTAGCAAAATGTTTTTGTCACTCGTGTTTTGGCCAATGTTTGCAAGGGATGGGCAATGAGTTCATGAGACAACCATCGCAAAGACCAGAATTGGCTGTGTACATCGCAATGATGCAGCATACCACAAGGCTCGGCGGGGACAGAGAATCTGAAGTGCATCCGCAAGATTCAAAGCGAAGTCGGCAGGCATCGGCTTTTGCCGTCCCATTCCCAGGTGCCCCTCCACGCTACACCTTGCAAAGCAGCTTCCACTCCGAAAAGTCCTAGACAAAAGGTTGGTCGACCACAAAGCTTGACAGCAAGATGGACAGGGGGATGGAAAGCTAGCCCCCCGTGCGCGCGTACAGGGTCGCCATGGAGAGTTGCTTCCCCGCCGGGGGGCCAAGAGCGCAAGGTTTTAGCTCTCCCCAGCAGCATCATGCACGCGCCGGAAGATCACAACGTAGTATGATTCTGTCGCTGCGTTCCTTTAGAGCTGCCCCCTAAGTCGCTAGGCAAAACTACATGAAAAGTTGCCTGTCTCTGAAGTTCAGACAGCGATTCTACGTCTGGAACACGATTCTCCTACTACCAAACAGACTGAGAAACGATCGAGTTCTTGTTTTCTATTCGAAAATGTGTGTATTCTGACTACCTATCTTATTTTTCGGTTTGCCGTGGAGCGTCAAAGATACGAACACTATCAGAGCATCCGCGGGGAGTGACCGAGAACGCCTCAAATTAACATCATTGCATCCGGACATCTCATACTAGTAATTCTTATATTCATATAAAAACATGCAACCTAAAAACCTACGTACTACCTAGCTACTACTCGTCAAAGATGTCGACTATCTCCGTGTCCTTTGGCGGATACATGCGCGCCAGCTGCAGCTCCGTCCCCTCCGGCTGCTTCACTCCGGCCTCCTCTGCCGCTATCTTCGCGTCGAGCTCGTCGAAAAGCGCGTCGGCCTCCGCTTGCTTCTGCCGGATGAGTGCCCGGTTGGCCTCCACCTCCGCCTAATCCTGGATGGACTCCAGGATGGCATGCTGCTCTGCCATCTCCTCGGCTTGGACGACGGCGAACTCCACATCCGCCTCCGCCATGTTAAACCCCGGAGCAGACTCGTCCTCCACCGGATCCGCCACCTCCATCGGCTCCGGCAACTGCTCGCCCTCCTCCTCCTTCGGCTGCTCCTCCTCCTCCTCCTCCTCCGGCTCCGGCGAGTCCGGAGGCAGACCTGCAGCGATGCGTGAGGCTCGCCTAGCCTGGATCTCTGCCTCGATCTGCATCCGGCGCTCCCGCGTGAGCATCGCATAGGTCGTGATCTTACGCCGGACCATATCGACGCCGGAGAGTGCGGGAGAGCATGGGAGAGGAGGCGGACGGGCTCGGCTGGCGGCGCAGAAAAGGAGGAGGTGGATGTGCTAGGGATGGGGGACACCGGCCGACTTAAATAGCCGGATTTGGCCTCGAGCGGCGAGCCGGAGCGACGTCACGCAACGTTCACATCCCGGCGACGGACGAGACGTCCGTCGGACCGCCAGGTTTCCGGACGAGTCCGCGTGAGGTCCCATCGTCAGGCCGAAGTGGCGGGTGTGTCCGGACGTTTCGTATTTGGGCTGGATATGAGGGGTGTCGGTTAGACCGGACGGTTTGAGCCACGTTTGAGGCGCCCGACTAGGTCGAAATTTCGTAACCAGTCAGTGACTGGGTGGCCTGGCCGTTTGAGATGGGTACGAGTGTGTGGCTACAGATGTTCACGCATAGTATTGTAGGTGGCGAGACACGCTGGCATGGCACATGTTTGTCTTTCGCAAGATCATTATCACGCATCTCTGAACCTACCCAGCTGCAGATGGGTATGAGGTGCGTTTTCAGCGTTACATGTCCAGTTCCTGCCCTGTCGCTGTCTGAAGTCTGAACCTACCCAGCTACGAACCCAAGGTGTGGATAAACCACGTGTGGTGCCTGAAGGCTGTTGGGATGGACAGTCAATTTTGGCGCGCAATGATATCGCCCGCCCATACGCGCCGGACCGATCCTCAACAGACTGGACGAAAAGGAAAGACGGCGCGCGATCAGCAAGCAGGATCACTGCTCACCACGTATCCTGCCGCGGTCGTCACATGCGGCCCAGCGCCGCAACGCCTCGCCGCTGTTCTTGTTCTCCCGATCGGAGCGGATAGCACCTAGCTCTACGTGTCCCCAGCCGATGACCGTCTGATCTTTTTGAGGCCGCCGGCCATACGTCCCTCTCGGCCGGATTCATTGCCCAGTTGCCCACGTTACAACCATACTCGACACCGTACGCGCTGCCGCCGCTGTCGTTCGGTTGCGTACGCGCCGCTGCCGATCTGTAGCTAGACACTTGCGGGGCAAATCGAAAACGGCTTTTGAGCCCTCGGCACCCCAAGGGCCGTCTTTCTATCTGATCTGCGATCGCGCGAGGACTCGTTCGCTCGCCGCGTCTGCATCTGCATCGGCTAATCAAATACAGTGACCAGTCAGGAAGAAGACGAACCTGCCTGCGCCCATCTACGAGTACGCGCAATCATCTGTCTACCATCTATCGCATGTTGGAGCTAAACAACGTTGCCTGCACCTCGCGCCTCTCTTTCTTTGTTTTCTGCGCCCGGGGTGATGCTTCGCGTTCGCAGAGGCCGAGGAAAGCGACATGCGTACTACGTGACTGCATAGTATGGCTGCTTTCGCTGCGCAAGTTTATCCATCCCGAGTATGTGAGCACGTCAGTCCGAGATTGTTCTCATCTCCATTCGTTGGTTCAGTCGGCAGAAGAGCAACAACATATTCACGTACACAGCATCTATCTATCGTATATATGTGGCTGTTGTCTCCTTTAAATTGTCTACGCACTCAGACGGCTTTGATCGAGCCCAGGGGTCGAGGGACTAGTCGCTCGCCTACCTACCTACCTAGCGCCGCAACTTCGATGATTAACTCCTTCCAAGATCAATGTTTAGTTATCCCTTCGTGTGTATCCATGGGAAAGAAAATGAATGATCACTGTCAGTTCAGCTCACTCATCGTCAAGATAGCAGCAATTATAGAGTGGACGCTCGAAATCGACGTTGTTGTACTAGTATATGGAACATTCTACATTGAACCTGCAGCTCGTTTCGACCACAAATATTATTTAATAACCACTCCAACTATGATAGCACGCTGAACCAACCAATACGAAATCGCGGCCCCTGATCATCCTGAGAGACGGTCGTACTAGTTTAAGTATGGAAGACAATGATGCACGTACGCACTGATGGTAGAGGGTGAGCAGATCGACTATGCGAGGTCTAGCCGGCTAATCGAGCCTGCTTATACCTGTAATAATACCGCTCATCATTCATCAAACCGAAATACTAGCTGGTACTGGTAGCTCCTGTATGTGAAACTGGACAGCCTGATGGAGTAATGTAAACGGGAATCAGTGGACATACATTAGTATAAAATTTCTAGGCGGGCCTCATACTCGAATGATTGAGACATGTCACATCAAAGAGGACACATGAAGTGTACTGGTGTAGTGTAATGCTTCTTGGACAGCTTATTATTATTTTGCGTGCTAATTGAAACAGGCATATTCTGCAAGAGGGATTTGGATCTTTTCATTTCCCTCTCACTTATCTCTTTTACCTTTCTCTTAACAACGGGAACGGACCCGAGGTCTCAAAAGTTGGCATTCATAGCAACAAAAATTTACGGTACTCCTTAAGGGCATCTCTGAAGATGATCCGTAAATTTCCTCCCGCATCCCTCTACGGATAGGGGACCAGTCCAGGACGGATACGGAAGGTCACCATCCAACGTTATCATATATATGTCCGTAGAAGGGCAATTTAAATTCAATTTTAGTCCGACTCATACAGCGCGTCGGATCATATGCCCGATCACAACCAAAAAGAGACAAGTATGCTTAGGCTTTACATGCCCGAATCCAAAAAAACATCAGTCCAACAGTCCGCGTAATTTTCTGCACTGTCGGACCGGCAATCCCAGCCGTTTGCTCCCCGATCAAGATGACGTTGCCGCCGTCGCGTAGACCGCCTCGGCGTCCATCTACTAGTTGTCCTCACTCTTCGCCGTCGCCAACTGATCTTTCTGCTGTCGCAACATCTGGTAGCGGACGGATTGCACGATCATTCTTGCGTCGGCATCCGAAGGGTCCACATTCAAGGTCAACATCTTGGCGTCCTTGGCATTGGCGGTGATCTTCATCTTCTTTTCCTAGATAGCGGCCTTCCTCTCTTTGATCATGGTCTGTCTCTCTTCGAGCTTGAGCTACCTGTCCGTCACATCCATCAACAATTTAAAAATCTCCTCTTTTTTCTTCTCCTTGAGGTCTGACCGCTTCACGCATGCCTCCTTCTTGTTCGCCTCCTCCTCCTTCCCCTACGACTGTTGCTGATAATTGTAAATTGCGTTGGGATTTTCCCCAAAGAAGAGGGATGATGCAGCACAATATATGTAAGTATTTCCCCCAGTGAGAACCAAGGTTATCGAACCAATAGGAGAACCACACAAACTCCCGTCTTCAGCGCCTACACACAAAAGAGCACACACTTGCACCCAACGTGGGCAAAAGGGTTGTCAATCCCCTTGAACTCGTTACTGGCAAGCGATAAGTAGTGATAGATAGATAGTTTGATAAATATAAATAAAAATAAAAAAAAGTAAATAATGGCAACAAGGTATTTAGAGTTTTTGTAAATATATTTGTGAAGAGACCCAGGGGCCATAGTGTTCGCTAGATGCTTCTCTCTCTCTCGAAGAAAGCATACGGTAGGTAGACAAATTATTGTTGGGCAATTGATAGAAAGCGAATAGTTATGTAATATTTATTCACGACAATGATCATGTATATAGGCGTCACGTCCATAAGCAAGTAGACTGACTCCTGTCTGCATCTACTACTATTACTTCACCCATCGACCACTATCCAGCATGCATCTAGAGTATTGAGTAAAAACAGAGTAATGCTTGGAGGATGATGACATGATGTAGACAAAATAAATCCAATTAATATGAATCAACCCCATCGTTTTACCCTTAGTGGCAACAATACAATACGTGTCATGTCCCTTCCTACCGGGATTGAGCACGTAAGATTAAACCCACTACAACGCACCACTCTCACTTGAAGATAAATCAATCTAGTTGGCCAAACCAAACCCGATAGATCGAAGAGCATTACGAAGTTATAACAATCATGCATATAAATAACCAGCAAGGATTCAATATATTTTCATGAATAATTTGAACATAAATCCACAATTCATCAGATCCCAACAAACACACCGCAAAGATGATTACATAGGATAGATCATCACGGGAATCGCGACGATCTTTGCATTGAAGAACATAGAGAGAGTGAGAGAGAAAGATAGCCATCTAGGTACTAACTACGGACCCATAAGTCTGCAGTGAACTACTCAGACATCACCATGGGAGTAGCAAGGTTGATGTAGAGGCCCTCTGTGATTGATCCCCCCTCCGGCAGGGCACCGGAACAGGGCTCCAGATGGGCACACGACGGAACAGAGACTTGCGGCGGCGGAAAAGTGTTTCGGGATGCTCTCTTGTTTTTTTTTTGCAATATTAGAGAATTTATAGGCCAGAGAGTAGGCCAGGAGGCCGTGGGAGGTGGCCCCCAAGCCATCAGGGCACGACCACCCCCCTGGGTGCGCCCTGTTGGCTTGGCGCCACCCCGTGTGGCCTCCGGTCTCCCTCCAAAGCTTCCAGGTCTTATTTTTGTCCAGAAAAAACCATCAAAAAGTTTTGGGGTATTTGGACTTCGTTTGGTACAGTATTCCTCAAAGGCCAAAAACAAGCAGAAAACAACAACTGGCACTGGGCACTGGGTTAATAGGTTGATGCTCAAAAATAATATAAATCAGAAAGTAAATGCCTAAAAAGTATCTTAGAATGATAATATAATAGCATGGAACAATCAAAAATTATAGATACGTTGGAGACGTATCAGCTACTGTCAGGCGGCCCAGTGTTGTTGATGTGTGTCCACACCGGTCTGGGTGTAGGATTGTTGCGTGGCCGTCTGGGATGTAGAACTGCTGCTGCTGGTAGTTGCTGGACTAGGTGGGATCTGAGTCTTCCACTTGCCTGTCCTCACAGACTCCTCCTTTGTCGCCGTCGTGGATGATGTCAAGCATCTCTCGGTCCGGATCATAGTACGCCGGTTTCCCCCGCTCTAGGCATTGTAGCGAACAACGTGGGGGCACCCATCTTCTCGGTCGTTGTCCGCGCCCGGGCGAGCTGTGATGAAGAATACTCGAAAAAGAACGGCGCCGCATTTACGTCGACGATGAATGGCACCTTACCGACGGTGTTTCGAGCTGCTTGGTGGCGTATTAGTATGGAGGCTTGTAATGCTCTGGCCACGGCATCGTCTATACCGTGGTCGCGCTCGTCCAGCGACGTCTGCCACGACCACCACGCCCAATACCACCAGCCCCTCCGGCGGCCAACCGCTTCTTGATCTTCTCCTCCTTTGCGGCCTTCACATTGACGTGGTGATCCTGCCACATAGCCGAGTTGATCTTCCAGACGATCGTGATGCTCGGATCCTCCGGCACCACCATCTCCATCAGGTTCTCCGACGGTTCCATGCGTCAGCGTAGGAAGGAAAAAGGAGATAGGAGAAAAGAGCGGTATTTGGGCGGAGAGTAGCGGGGATGAAAGAAGAGAGTGGGGGATTTTGACGCGGAAATAGTGCGGGTTGCTACAAAAGCACGGGCTCCGCCTTCCTTTTGGGTGGGCCACGGGCAGAAAGCGACGTTTGCGTGTCCGGACTCCCGCAAAGCCCCCCATGTTTGGTCCCAGTTTGCGCGAGAAAGTACGTCTCGACCGCCCTGCGGACCGATACATGCCCGTGTGGTCCGGACAACGCGGTCCAGACATATGCGGGCAGTTTGCGCGTCGCCATTGGAGATGCCCTAAAAGGACCTTGAAAGAACTTGAAATCGCAAGCATGCCCTTTGTTTTGGCACAAAGGAACCCAAAGAAGACAACAAAAATGTTCTTGGGTCCCAGCTCTCTAGGGTTTTTGCAATATTAGAGAATTTATAGGCCAGAGAATAGGTTAGCAGGTCCTGGGAGGTGGCCCCAAGCCATCAGGGCGCGACCACCCCCCTAGGCGTGCCCTGTTGGCTTGGCGCCACCTCGTGTGGCCTCTGGTCTCCCTCTGAAGCTTCGAGGTCTTATTTTTGTCCAGAAAAATCATCAAAAAGTTTCGGGGTATTTGGACTTCGTTTGGTATAGTATTCCTGAAAGGCAAAAAACAAGCAGAAAACAACAACTGGCACTGGGCACTGGGTTAATAGGTCAGTGCTCAAAAATAATATAAATCAGCAAGTAAATGCCTAAAAAGTATTCTGAAATGATAATATAATAGCATGGAACAATAAAAAATCATAGATACGTTGGAGACGTATCAGCATCCCCCAGCTTAATTCCTGCTCGTCCTCAAGTAGGTAAATGATAAAAACAGATTTTTTGATGTGACATGCTACCCAACATGTAATCTTTTTCAGTTATGATCATTGAGAAACGATGAACTAATAAACATCAACATAGTAATATCCATAAACATAAGTAACACAATCATTAACTTTCAAAATATACGACCCTTAAAGAATATTTACTTCCCATTCATTTATCATACTAGCATGGCATGGCTCTGTCTTCATCACATAAATGCAAATGTCAAGCACCACGGTGTTAAGCCAAGCAATTGGATCGTACTTCTTAGCGCGCTTCAGCTTTTTATACCTCACTCAATACATGAGCGCGAAACATGGACATGGCATATAGGTGGAATAGAATATGGTGGTAGATATCAAAGGAGTAAAAGTGGAGAAGAAAGTCTCGCATCAAGTAGGCGGATCAACTGGCTATGGAGATGTCCATCAATCGATATCAATGCGAGGAGTAGGGATTGCCATGCAACGGATGCACTAGAGCTATGAGTGTATGAAAGCTCAACGGAAGCTAAGTGGGTGTGCATCCAACTTGTTTGCTCATGAAGACCTCGGGCATTTGAGGAAGCCCGTCATCGAAATATACAAGCCAAGTTCTATAATGAAAAATTCCCACTAGCATATGTAAATGACAAAACATGAGACTCTCTATATAAAAAACATGGTGCTTTCTCTAAGCACAAGTGTGGGAAAAGATCCCCTGACCCATTGTATTTTGGGCCGTATCCTTGATGGCTCTGGGCCTTTGGCTCGGTCATACGTATCAGTGGGCCTACCCGTAGGTATTCCCTCGTCAACACCGACACTTCTAGAGGCATGCGTTGGATATGCCCAAACCATCTCAGATGATGTTGGACAAACTTCTTTTTAATGGTGCTACCCCAACTCTATCATGTACTCCCTCCGACCCATAGTATAAGAGCGTTTTTGACACTACACTATTTTGGGACGGAGGGAGTATATCATAATTCCGGATGTAGTCCTTTTTTGCATGGCCACATATTCATCTCATCATGCGGACCTCTACTACACTTAAATGTTGGGCATGTTGCCATTTAGTTGATCAACATTCTATGCCATACAACATCGCTGCCGAATCGCCGTCTATAGAACCTACCTTTTTCTTTTTCTTTTGTGGCACTTTCTTATCATAAAGGATGCCATAAGCTTGGTGCCACTTCATCCATTCGGCTTTGATTTGCCGACTCACATCTTTATCGATTTCATCATTCTTCTACATCATTGACCCCAAATATCTAAAGGTGAGGTACCACTTGCCTATTGACGGTGCAGTACATCAGGGGTGGCCAATTGGTGGGATCCCAACAGTAGGCCTGCCTCAGGGCCCAAGAGGCCTGGCAGGGGGCCGACGGCGGGAAGGAAGCTGGAGGCCCGGGAGAGGCTCAAGAGATCATACATGTCCTTAATAAGTGTAATGTAGTTTGTTGGGGCCCTATGTTTCTTCAAGGCCCACCACCACATGACATTCCGCAACATTTTACTGTAGACCTTCTCCAAGTCAATAAACAATTTTTTTTTTGTTTCATGTATCTCTTCATAAGTTGTTGTACCAATAGCTTCCATGGTTGAGTTAGACATGAAACACAACTGGTTTTTGGTTTGGCTTGTTATTCTTCTTAAACTCAATGAGCTCTCCCATGGTTTTATTGTGTAGCTCAATTCCACGATGATAAATACTCTTTGAACATCCCCTTTACTTCTTAAAGATTGGTACTAGTATGCCCCTCCTCCATTATTCGGACATTTTATTTGACCTAAAAATAAGGTTAACAAGATTAGTTAGCCACAAAAATGTAAAAATGTTAAAGATCACGAGGAAAGAAAATGAGTACCAGATTAAAATATTTTGCCACTTGAGAGGAACCAACTGCACATTTATCATTTACCATCCCATGCATGTCCCGGTGAAATGTGACCAAGGACCGGTTCTTATAGTGTTGATAAATGTATATAAATATGTTTTCGCTGGCTTTCCTTGGTTCCAGGAGGCAAGGCGACACACAAGGAGAAAGCGAAGCAGGACAAGACTATTTAACTGACGCCACCACGTTGCTAGAGTGGTGCCAAACTGCCAACTGAGCTGAGCTGAGCTTCCTCTGCCTCAGCCAAAAGCAAGCACGGCCTCCTCTCCCCCACACACCACGCCACGCCTACACCCCGAGCGCCCGACCAGCCACATCAATCACGCAGCCATAGCACCACCAGCTGCTACTATCGCCAGGGAGCTCGGCGAGTGCGACGCCAAGGCCCAAGGGGGATCGAGATGGCGGGCGGGGGGCTGGGGAAGGTGAAGGCGGGGAGCCGGCCGCCGTGGGTGGGGCTGGCGGCGGCGGTGTGGGTGCAGGTGGCGGCCGGGAGCGCCTACGTCTTCCCGCTCTACTCGCACGCCGTCAAGGAGGCGCTGGGCTACAACCAGAAGGCGCTCACCATGCTCGGCGTCGCCAACGACGTCGGCGAGAACGTGGGGCTCGTCCCCGGGGTGCTCGCCAACCGCCTCCCGCCCTGGCTCATCCTCCTCATCGGCTCCGCCTGCGCCTTCTTCGGCTTCGGCACCGTCTGGCTCGCCGTCACCAAGACCGTCGCCATGCCCTACTGGGTGGTACGCTCCCCCTCCCCCCTTCTCCGCCTCCCTTCTCTGCATCCACGCATCCGCCGTCATCCCGCTCGCATGTCCTGTTTGTTTCCATTGATTTCGACGGTGAACGGCGAGATGAGCCGATTAATCCGGCCTTGAATCGAAGCGCACAATCAATTATTCAAATCCACTGCTAGTAGTGTTTCATTCTCTGTACGATTGCCATTATTCTTTTCCAACGGTTATGATTGCCATTTTGGTGGTGATCTAAATCTGTTGAGCATGTTATGCGTTTACGCGTGTCCGTGCGTTGGAACTCAGCAAGATGGCTCATATGGTTTATGATATCTCCTTTCAATTCCTTTCAATAAAAAAATCCTTCCAAAAATGATATCTCCTTTCAAGTAAGCAAATCATTGTGTTCACATTCTATGCTTGACGTTAACGCCGGCAGCAGACATTTTTCCTTTCAGTCTGGCGTGAAGCTGGGCCTCTTTGATTCGCAGGATTGACAAAACAAAGGAATGGAAAAAATGCAGGAATAGGAAGGCATGTCCTATAGTACCCTACAGGATTTGAAAGTATGTTTGATAGCGCAGGAAAAACAAAGGAATTCTACAAAGAGGTTTGAGTGGATGGAATTTTTCCTCCAAAATGTAGTACAAATGGATCCTATGAAAAAATTCCTAAGGATGCCAATCCTATGAATCAAACGACCATCAAAGGAAAAATTCCTAAGGGTCCAAATCCTCCAAAAATCCTATGTAATTCCTTTGAATCAAAGGAGCCCTAATGTGGTAGCACACATACTACTTGTTTTTTAATCGGGACAGTATTATGTTCATCCGCTGAACTCGTCGTGATTTGGTTGGTCCATTTCTGCAGGCAAAATAGTACTACTACTGCTACATTGTTTATCTTGCCAATCATTTCTGCAAGTAGGAGTAGGCCAGAATTGGTTTCGGCGTTGGACCGCGCAATAAATCTGGGTTTTTAATTTTGTTCAACCTGCCAGCTCACACTGTTGGGGTGTATTATGACCCCAATAGGCAATAGCCTCCACGGGGTGCTAAAAAAAGTAGTAGCCTCCACAGATGGATGCAGATCTTCCTACCTGATTTTTGTGAGATTGGATATGCCAGGGATCTTTTTCAATGCCAGTTTGTAGAGAAATTTAGCGAAAATGACTTATTTTCTCATGAAAGGGTCAAGTTGACTTTAGTGAATATAGTTTTATAAGATCATCTGCAGATCACTTTACTACTGTAGGCTTACCAGAATGTTGCTATTTATGCCTCAAAAGAAGATCATTGTGGCGGTAAAAGAATAAGCATTTGTAACAGGGAAAATAAAATGCTTATCGGTACTTTGCTTGTCATTAAAATAACGAATATTAGCACATATTCAATGATCTTGTCATAAAGGAGGGTGATTCGTCGAACAAGAACTGAAGGACATAAGGTGCATATGTGCATGACCACCCTAAACAAATTTTGATAGTATAGACTATAAACACTTCACACTTCTGCTTAACAGTGAGTGCTGATTTCTCGTAGTCTATTTAAGGTTGTTTATCTCTGTACACTATTTGGCAAGCAACCAGATTTGCCACACATTTTACTAAGCCATGATGGGCTGGCAGCTGATCCTTACGCACCTGTGGGGCCTCGAACCTGATTGATGCATCACCAGACAAATGAAATGTGCCAAAAATAACATTCATGATGCAGGGGGTGTGTGAATGCTCAATGCATGACCTTTTGATAAATTGTTTTCCATCTGTCAAATTTTCTAAAGCATCAAATTTACTTCTGAATAATCTCTCTTGTGAGTAATGTGGTAGCTTCATGAATAACCCGTATACGATTGCTTATACATCTTGTATCCAAAATTTCAGCATAGTCTTATATACCATGAACATCTTCTCTTTGCTATTGCAGTTGTGTATAGCTCTATGTGTCGGCACAAACAGCAGTGCATGGTTGGGAACTGCAGCGCTTGTGACCAACATGAGGAACTTCCCTCTCAGTCGAGGAACCGTTGCTGGTCTCATCAAAGGTTATGTTGCTGTTAGTGCTGTTGTCTACACGGAAACGTTCAATGGAATGCTTAACAATTCGCCCACAAACCTTTTGCTATTGCTTGCTTTGGGGATACCGGTAGCATGTGTTGTGGTGATGTATTTTGTTAGGCCCTGCACCCCGTCACTGGATGAGGATAATGCAACAGAACACAGCCACTTCGTGTTCACGCAGGTCTCTAGTGTGGTTCTCGGCGTATATCTTATGGTGGCTACAATACTCGGCGATACTTTGAAACTGAGCGCGACTATCACCTACCTTTTGTTTGGTATCATGATACTCCTGCTCCTTTCTCCACTTGCCATACCAATCAAAATGACACTTTATCCAAGCAAACCAAAGGAGGAGAAGCCCAGCGCCCTTGTTCCATCTTATTCAACAGATAGTTTGTCCGGTGCGGATCAAGAGAATGGAGAACCGCTTCTGCGTGGCACTTCGGCGACGTTTGTTCCAGGCAACAATGATTCTGATGAGACTGATGTGGATGTTCTGCTGGCCGAGGGTGAGGGAGCAGTGAATATGAAGAAGAGAAAAGGACCAAGAAGAGGAGATGATTTCACATTTGCTGAAGCCTTAGTTAAGGCTGATTTCTGGCTACTGTTCATTGTATACTTTTGTGGTGTTGGCACTGGTGTCACTGCTCTGAACAACCTAGCTCAGATTGGGACTTCTGTTGGTGCTAATGACACAACTGTTTTGTTGTGCCTCTTTGGCTTCTGCAACTTTGTTGGCCGTATCCTTGGTGGATCTATCTCAGAACATTTTGTAAGGTAAGCTCTCTTCTAACCAGTTTGCAGCAACTTTTTTTTGTGAGAATGCAACACAAGTATTAAGCTTGATGAGTTGGTTATCTGTCCAATGAACACACATTTCCACAATTATTTGGAAGATTGTGGAAAAATCACTAATGATCGTGCACTTCTGCGGACTATCGATAGCCATTCTTACATACTAGTTGTTGATCTCATATCTTTTATATTTTGCATCTTTGAACACACATTTTTCCACAATTATTTGAAAGATTTTTTTCTGTTGAAACATCATGAAATAATCTGAGTAGCTACTCCTGAAAATAGTTGAGTAACACTTGAGTTGGTATGTTGCAGAACAAGAATGCTTCCTCGTCCTTTCTGGATGATGTGCACACAAATAATCATGGTGATAACCTTCCTCCTCTTCGCAACCGGTCTCCATAGCCTGATCTACGTGTCAACGACGCTGCTGGGGATATGCTACGGGGTCCAGTTCGCCGTGATGATACCGACGGTGTCGGAGCTTTTCGGGCTCAAGGACTTCGGGTTGATGTACAACTTCATGCTCATGGTGAACCCGATCGGGGCCTTCTTCTTCTCGGCCCTCCTCGCCGGTTACGTCTACGACAAGGAGGCGGCAAGGCAGAACCCGGGCGTGCTGGACCCTGCAAACTGCTTTGGACCTGACTGTTTCAGGCTCACCTTCTACGTTTGTGCCATGGTGTGTTGCTGCGGAACCCTGATCTGCCTATTTTTCATCGCGAGGATCAAGCCGGTTTATCAGATGCTCTACGCCAGCGGGTCGTTCAGACACCCTCGACAGCAGCAGCTGTGCTGATGGATTACAGCGGCATCAATAGGAAAACTTGCATGTATGAGAAAAGAAAAGAACAGAGGAGGTATTCATCTGGTTGTCTGTAATTCTGCCTTCTTGCTGCATCGCAATGCTGTTGCCGCGCTATATATTATCCCACGGTTGTTTGCTTGATTCATCCTTTATTGGTGGTGGAGCATATGAGAGAGTTCCTTTCATTTCATAATTTGTTCCTGTTGTGTAAGGTATACCAGCCGATCGTCGAGGACAGGGCTGGACGGAAACTTGGGGTGTGTGTATATATGAGAAGATCTTGTACTGTTGTAAACCGGGAGACCAGGGAGGTTTTGGGCATGCTGTGCAGTCATCAGTATCTTGTGCATTCCCCTTCGTGGTACCACGAGTTTATGTATTCTATATCAATCTCAGCTATAGCATCTTGTATTGTACTCCCTCCGTCCCAAAATGTTAAAGTTTATACTAAACTTGAGACACTTATTTTGGGACGAAGGGAGTACTATATTCTGCACTCTGAAGGGGCAGCTGCTAGCAATACAGTTCTTCTGAATATTTCAACACTCGTGGTTGAGCCCATGGACATTTTCATTCTCGCTTGTGCTAGTGTGGGCACAGAAGTGAGAAATATCTTAAGAGCAAATCGAAGGTGATTTTTTTTAACAAACCAGAGTAACAGAGACCACGCATGAGAGCCGGCGGTATGCCTTTAGAAAGATGCGGCGAATCATCGGGTGTAGATGAACATGATCTTTCAGTTGCACCGGGCACATGATTGTCTAATCTTTTTTACCGTTTTCAGAATTTTCCACCGAACCCGTCTGATGTCATCACAACATCGTCGAGCAAACTACTCCTATGTTTTCAGCGACACCAACACCCTAACAAACAGATATTAGTATCCTTGAGGTTTGCATGCCAAGGCCCCCGGATGCCTTCATGCAAATCATACTCCAGTTAGCTAAAATGGATTTTCTCCGCGCCCCTAAAATCATTCCACAAGCAGTGAGCAATTTGAGTGTTAATAAGGTCTAATGCCCACTTCCCCCGCAAAAGAAAAAAAAAATGCCCACTTAGGGAATTTGAAATCGTACAAAAGATAAATCGGAAACATTGGGCAAGCAAGTTTGGGTAAGGACAAGTCTTCCTTTGTGTAGTATAATAGGAGCTTACCTCTCCACCGACCTATGCTACTTAAAATGTTATCCATAGGAGGTTGTACATCCTCTCTTCTAAGTTTTTTATAATGAAGAGGAAATACGGGGCAAACCGCTAGGATGGCCTGATCTTCATGAATTGATGGTGGATTCAAGGATGAACACAAGAACATAAGGGAAACACAAGAGGAAATTCACTCAAGACAAGATTACACCAAATACTCCTCAAACACAAGTCAACACTTACCATGTGAGTTGAACAAAAAAGACGAATCCTTGAATTCTTATAACAAACAGTGCATGTATTATTTGCTATTTTTCAAATCTATGTATTTTGTTTTTTTACACGTGTATGCAAACACATATTACATGGAAACTTGCAATCACATATATCATATCTATGTGAACATGCGAAAAAAGAATACAATAATTAAATCTCAAATATCATTTATGTATTTGACAAGGGTCATCAAGGCCCGGATCCAATTTTGGAAACTTGAACAAGCCACTCTAACCTCCTACGTTTTGAAAAGGTGCATGAGTTGTCCACCTCAATATTTAAGGACATACAAGAACCCATTTCAGAATTCGGATTTGTGGTCGGCGATGCACCCCTTGCAAGGTTGGTTAGCAAACCATGGTTCACTGTCGTATTGGCCAAATCGAACTTGAAATGACACGCGTCGCCATCCCTGCTATGAACAGATGAAACGTCAGATGACAATCCATTAAATCTAGAACCGACGATTCACGCGGACAATAATACCATAGGCTCTCGTTGTTTGCCGCGAGAGAAACACCAGAATGACAACAGCGTGAGACATCTATCTTGTGTGTTGTCACCTCCACCGTTGCGATGCCCCAGCAGTAACACACAAAAAACTAACTTGAAAAAAAATAGACTTCACTCCAAATGTTGATCCATAGTAACCCCTGAGAACAATATGAATGACCTAGCGTGCCAGGAGCTAGGTTTCACGCCTCTCCTCTTGAAATGTTAGGGTGTTTCTAACTTAATGAGATAATTAGGTCTAAACTACAAATTTTTATCCCGCATGCGTACAAATATCAACTGATGGCCCAACACTTAGTCCAAAATATAGTTTGGTACAATATTTAAGCTGTGCACGAACAATGCTTCCAAGTTGGCACATGATTCATATGGAGAATCCACTTCCATCTATATGAAGATGCCATAAAAATCAGAATACAATAACTAAATCTCAAATATTATTTATTTGTTAAGGGGTCGTTGGAGCCCGGATCTAGTTTAGAAACTCGAACAATCTACTCCAACCTCATAAGTTTTGAAAAGGTGCATGTGTTGCCCACCTCAATAGGTAAGGACATATGAGAACCCGTTTCAAAACTATGGTCCGCGATGCACCCCTTGCAAGGTTGGTTAGCAAACTGTGGTTTGGTGTCGTACTGGCCAAACCAAACTTGAAGACACTTGTCGGCATCCCTCCATGACGGGATGAAACGTCAGATGATAATCTCAAATCTAGAACCGATGATTCACATGGACAATAACACCATAGGCTCATGTTTTTTGCCGTGGCGGCAACACCATGACGACGATATAGTCGTGCTACATCTATCTTGTGTGATGTCGATCACCTCCACCGTTGAGATGCCCCAACATTTAGACGTCAAAAGCTAACATCAAGAAAGCTTACACTTCACCCCAAATGTTATCCATAGCGCAATGGTTTCATGTCTCTCCTCGTGAACACGGAAGTTATATCAGATTTAGTGGTGCTTGAAATATAGGCCCCATTAATGTAACTGGATGAGGTGTTGCTCCCTTAGCGCAAAGACCAGCTACAATCAAGAATTTAAGCAAGCTATGGACAACACGTTAATTAATTGTTAGTTTTATGAATTATCCCTAGAGGGCGTTGCCAACGCCATAAATAAGAACAAATACGACTACACCGAGAAGCAATAGATGAACTAACTAACAAAAAGGGAGTTGAGTGGAACAATGCCTAGCTTGCTTGATTTTAGATTTTGCAGACCACTAGCTCTCCTTCGACCACTAGCTCTCCTTTCTTCTCGTTCTCATCGTTGTTGATATGATATTGGTGTTGCGTATATTATCAATATTTTAATTAATTTAATCTACAAATAAATCATGAGCATGGCATTGCCAGAATTAATAACATACAGATTACGATCCAATCCAGATAAGCACATATTATGCAAACAATAGACATATCTACACATAATGCTAGTACGGCTAACATAGAAATAAACACGAGCGGGATAAACGAGTTATACTCTCCAATAGGCCAGGCAGAAGCCGCGGTGGCAGCAGCAGCGGTCTCCTTGGCGGTCTTCTTCTCGGCTTCGAGTTTCTTGGCGGCGAGACGGTCGGCTTCGTTGGCGGTGGACATGTTTATTCCGAAACTTTTCCGGTATGATGGTTTACTCCGAAACAGGTTTCGGTTTCTCCGAAACACTTCCGGTTTTCTCTTCGAAACATTTTTTGGTGTCTCCAAAACTTTTTCGGGGACTTTCTCTCATACTCCTTTTCTAGTACTCAGTAGATAGATGACCCTTAAGCGTGTGATCCTGTAGCTTCGGTGAAGTATAGACATGACCGGAACACCTTACGATCAATGATCGATAGCGAAGCCGTGGACATCCATATTGACCAGGTGGTACCCACATGAGTGAATAGCCGAGTGAACCTTTAGTTACCATTTGTTGTTCCCATTGCTTCGCGATATGTTACAAAAACCCGATGTGAGATTTATCGGCATCCCCGTGAATCAACAACTTCTTCACTATGCTTGGTTCCTCATTGCCGATTATGTTCTCTTTTCTCGTTGTCGTGTTCCGACATCCCTGTGATCAAATCATGTTGTGTCTGACCAGATGATGATGAATACCGTAACACCGAGAGGGCCTCGAGAATATTGCTCCATCGTCGGAGGAGAAAATCACAATCTTGAGTTATCTAGTCCCCTGTCATACTTTTCCGTGAACCCATAAGCTATCGTAATAGCCACCCTATTGGACGGCATGTAACAAACCCCAAAGTTCACGAAGCAAGTATGAAATAACTCCATACTCTCATGGTCTAAGGAATTATGCGAACGTTTAATTTTCTTTGTGTTATAACCCATTAACTTGTGACGAAGGTATCTTATAGCATAACAACATTTGGGTCGGTTCAACAGAAGTGTTCTTTCAACATTGTGTCATCAAAGTTGCTGGTATACTCATGCCCATGATCAAGAAAACAGAACCATCATGCAACACTTGAGCTAGTTTTAGAGGCTAGACTAGGAATCTATTTTACCGTTTATTATTCCACACATGCATCTGAGTTTTCCTCCGAGCTTCGTGGTTATTGCAGACTCGAGAACCATAACTGTTATAGCACGGAATATAAACATAATTATGAACATGAAAATACATAATAACATATATTATTGCCTCTAGGGCATATTTTGTACAATGTTATCATCAATAGATCCTTTAGTTTGAATTTTAAAAATTAATCTCTTAAAGCTGTAATCTAATAAATGGTCTTATTTCATCGTTAGCGTCCTCGCGGTCACTTCTTCGAAATTAGATCCCATGTCGGCATTGTTTGGATGTTTTTTTCATTGGTACTTCGCATTACTATCACTTACTTACCATGTTATTAGTTACTTAGTTGACAGATTAGAATTAACTTAGTCACTAGATTGTTGAATGTCGATATACCTAGCAAGACTTGCTTCATGGTACTTGTGTGGGTTGATATCTCTTCTTACTTATTGTTAACACTTGATTGCTCACTCAACAACTTGAAGTAGCAGTGTTTAAAAATAGGAATTATGATGGGATCTATGTTGAAGGCCTCGCCGAGGAGATCCCATTAGTGAACATGGACCACTAGTCCGGTTAACGGTTTGCGACATAAATCATTTAATTTTTTTAGCAAATAATGCAATGATATCAGTGTGATGTGTAAGATTCCTGTATGCACGCAAACAATTTCTTTGTAACACATATGTTAGGGCATATTCCTCCCTTAGTGGTTTTGGTGATTGTTGACAATGTATTTACGGACTAATCGTGTGCATTGAGCATTTCAGATATCATATGGCACAAGACGATTTGAGCCCCTCACAGTTATATGAGTGAAGACGGTTATTTCCTGCGTTTCTTTTTCGGTGGATTTGAGTGGTAGGAGAACCGTACTATTAAGACGGGGCCCGCTTCGGAAAGGTTTGGGTGTAAACAACATGTACACATATTCATTTGCACCCTCGTTCCTTACCCGCATCGATGGAGCTGCTTCTCTGTTTTCCGTGCATTGGTTCTGAAGGCCCCAAGCGGCAGTACCGCTTTGGGAAGCGGTAGTACCACTTATAAGCGGCAGTACCGCTCTCTGGTACCACTTATAAGCGGCAGTATCACTATACAGTACCGCGGGCACTATCACTGATCTAGGGGGCTCGGCTTTTCGTGTCGTGTTGCGCGGTAGTGGGACAGTAGTACAATAGGTAGTACCGCCCGCTCACTACCGCTCCACTTCCGCTTCCTTCTGGGTCCAACGCGATCTCAGTGGAGGTAGGGCGACAGTGGGTGGGCGGCACTACGGCTTGTAAGCCGTAGTACCGCTCTGTTGAGCGGTAGTACCACTTATGCGGTACTGCCCCTCATCCCCTGCTCCGCTCTGCCTTTGTGGGCTCCTGAGATGCAACCCTAGCGGTAGTACCACTGGGGCGAGCGGTAGTACCGCTCTGGCGGCACTGCCGCCTCGTGGCTCCGCGCCATTGCACTGCTCTGCGAGCACTGCCGCCCGAGCAGTAGTACCGCTCCTACATCGGTAGTACCGCTTGTGTGCGGGCTAAGAGGAGAATAACGATTGGATTTATTCCCACTATAAATAGGGGGTCTTCTTCCCCAAGAAGACCTGTTTCTTCCTCCCCCAAACTTCATTGTTGCTCAAAGCTCCATTTTTGCCCTATCTCTCTCCCTATCCAATAAAACTTGTTGATACTCTAGGGTTTGGTTGAGAGGGCCCCGATCTACACTTCCACCAAGAGATCACCCTAAACGGTTGAGGTCACCTCGGAGCCACAATCCATTATGGTGAATCTTCATGGTGGTGTTGGGAGCCTCCAATTCGGTTGTGGAGATTGCCCTAACCTTTTTTGTAAAGGTTCGGTCGCCGCCTTCAAGGGCACCACTAGTGGAATCACGACATCTTGCATTGTGCGAGGGCGTGAGGAGAATACGGTGTCCCTAGTGGCTTATTGGGGAGCATTGTGCCTCCACACCACTCCAACGGAGACGTACTTCCCCTAAAAGGGAAGGAACTTCGGTAACACATCCTCGTCTTCACCGGCTCGACTTGTGGTTACTTCTTACCTTTACTTTGTGCAAGCTTATTTGTGTTGTATTCTTTGCTTTCTTGTGTTGTTGTTGTTAGCATCATATAGGTTGCTCACCTAGTTGCATATCTAGACAACCTATTTGTTGCTTAACCTAATTTGTGAAGAAAATCTAAAAATTGGTAGTTGCTTATTCACCCCCCCTCTAGTCAACCATATCAATCCTTTCAATTGGTATCAAGGCCTCGTCTCTTTTAAGGGCTTAACCGACTAAAGAGTATGGTTGACAACGGAGAGAACTCCACGGCCAGGTGTGAGACCGTAGTCACCCGCGGTGATTTGAATGAGGCTATGGCCTCTCTCAAATCGTCTATGGTTGACGGGGTCAAGGACACGTTAAATAAATTCCTTGAGAGTTTCAAACCTACAACCGCTCCACCAGAAATGGTTAATCTTGAGGAGTCATAGAACGTTGATCTTGCTAAGTTTAAGAAAGATCATGATCATGCTCAAGTTCTAGCTCATGTGCTTAAATCCAAGAATGTTGAACTTGGGGTTGGCCATGCTAGACTCAAGGAGGAGTTTGAGCTACTTGAAAAGGCTTACAAGGCCTTGAAGAGTGCTCATAACTCGCTCAAAGAGTCTCACGATCAACTCCAAGTGAAACTAACTAAGGAGATCGCTACTTGTCCTCCTTTTGTACTAATTGAGAATGCACAGGATACTAACCCTTGTTGTGAGCATGCACATCTTGTTGAGGAGAATGCCAAGTTGAAAGAGCAACTTGAGAAAGGCCTTGCCACTTGCATTCAAGGCGAGAAGAATCTCAATGAACTTTTGAGCAATCATAAGGAGAGACTTGGGTCTGTTCCCAAGTCAAAGAAGAAGGAGAGCACCAAGAAGAATGATAAGACCATGCAAAGCTCTCCCTCTAAAAACTACGTTTGTCAAAGAGGGAGAGGGTGCTCCTAAGGAGAAGAAGAACAAGGTGGCTCATGGTGGTGTCAAGAATGGCAGAACCACTTCACCTAATGATGCCGGCGATTTTAACCCTTCTTATGTTTTATGTCGTGCTAGTGATGGGCATGTTTATGCTAAATTTGTTGGTTCTCCTTATGAGTACATTGAATGGTCTATTTGGGTTCCTAAGGCCCTTTTTACTAACATGAAAGGACCCATTCAAGAATGGGTACCTAAATCCAAGCATTGATCTCTTGTAGGAGTTTGCTTCCAGTGGAGGTTCATGGTTGCTCGATAGTGGAGCAACAAATTATATGAGCGGAAGTAAGGACTTGGTGGTGGACGTTCAAGCTAGTACATCTATGCCCACTCATGTCCAATTTGGTGAAGCTTCAACGTCAAAGGTAGTGGGTCTTGGCAAGGTGGTAATCTCTCTTGATCTTTCCATTGAGAAAGCCATGCTTGTTGAGACCCTTGCATACAATTTAGTTTCCGTTCGCCAACTGGCACTTATGGGCTTTTTACTTTCTTTGATCTTGATACTGTGGCCCTTTTGTGGAGCAAGACTCTTAAAGTGGACTATGTTGGACATGTTCAGAACGGTCTCTATGTGGTCAACTTCAGAACATGAGATCTTTGCAAAGTCTCCTCAATGGGGACCATGTTCATGGACTAACAAATGTTAGTTTTGCTAAAGATCGTGCTTGCAGTGCTTGTGTTGAAGGAAAGCTACATGAGAAGCTTCACCGTCCCACTACCATTATATCCTCCAAGAGGCCCTTGGAGCTCCATCACATGGATCTCTTTGGACCTCCATATTTTGATAGTCTTGGTGGGAGAAAGTATTTCTTGGTGATTGTGGATGATTATTCAAGATACACATGGGTATATGATACGTATCCAATGTATCTATAATTTTTGCTTGTTCCATGCTATTATATTATCATTCTTGAATGTTTTACAATCATTTTATAGCAACTATATATCATTTTTTGGGACTAACCTATTGACATAGTGCCAAGTGCCAGTTGCTGTTTTTTGCTTCGCGGAATATCAGTACCAAACGGAGTCCTGTCGCGACGAAACTTTTTGGAGATTTTTTCTGGACCCGAAGGAGGCCAGTGGGCCAAAGAAGTAACCAGGAGGGAGCCCAGGCCTCCCACATGACACCAGGGCACGCCAAGGGCCCCGGGCGCGCCTTGGTGGGTTGTGACCGCCTCGGGAACCTTCTCCACCGCCTCTGAGCTCTATAAATACCCAAATATTCCAGAAACCCTAGAGGAGTCGACGAAAAATACTTCCAGCCGCCGCAAGTTCCAGAACCGCGAGATCCAATCTAACACCATCACGGAGGGGTTCATCATCCTCATTGGTGCCTCTCCAATGATGCATGAGTAGTCCACCATAGACCTACGGGTCCGTAGGTAGTAGCTAGATGGCTTTCTCTCTCTCTTTTGATTCTCAATACAATGGTCTCTTGGAGATCTATTTGATGTAATGACTTTTTGCGGTGTGTTTGTTGGGATCCGATGAATTTTGAGTACATGATCAGTTTCTATCCATGAATATTATTTGAGTCTTCTTTGATCTCTTATATGCATGATCACTTATAGCCTCGTATTTCTTCTTCGAATCTTTGGTTTAGTTAGGCCAACTAGATCGATTTTTCTTGCCATGGGAAGAGGTGCTTTGTGATGGGTTCGATCTTGCGATGTCCTCTCCCAGTGACAGAAGGGACAGCGAGGCACGCATGTATCGTTGCTATTAAGGATAACAAGATGGGGTCTATTCCTACATGAATAGATCTTTTCTACATCATGTCACCGTTCTTATTGCATTACTCCATTTTTCCATGAACTTAATACACTAGATGCATGCTGGATAGCGGTCGATGTGTGGAGTGATAGTAATAGATGCACAATCATTTCGGTCTACTAATCTTGGACGTGATGCCTATATAATGATCATCGCCTTGGATATCGTCATGATTATTTGATCTTCTATCAATTGCCCAACAATAATTTGTTCACCCACCGTGTGCTATACTCATGAGAGAAGCCACTAGTGAAACCTACGGCCCCCGGGTCTACTTTTCCAACATATTGTTTTCCGATCTATCTTTTTGCCGCTTTTGTTTTCAGATCTACTATTCCAAAAACCCAAAAATACCTTGCTGCACTTTTTAATTTGCCTCTTTTGTTTTGTGTTCTTGCGAGATCTATTTATCCAATCTACAATCTAATCTATCTTTTTACCGTGGAGAGCTTGGCAACCTCTCTTTCGCGTCAGGTTGCAAGTATTTGTTCTTTGTGTGCAGGTACTGTTTACATAGTGTTGCATGATCCTCGTACTGGTTTGATACCTTGGTTTCATAACCGAGGGAAATACTTATCGTCGCTGTGCTGCATCATCCCTTCCTCTTTGGGGAAACACCGACGCAGTCTCAAGCCACGTCAGTATATTTCTTCAAGAGGAAGAGTGAGACCCAACAAACGGTGATTGCCTTTGCAAACGAAGCTCAACGTCAACATTATGCAAAGATATTGATCATTAGAAGTGACAATGATACATCTCCAACGTATCTATAATTTTTGCTTGTTCCATGCTGTTATATTATCATTCTTGGATGTTTTACAATCATTTTATAACAACTTTATATCATTTTTTTGGGACTAACCTATTGACATAGTGCCAAAGTGCCAGTTGCTGTTTTTGCTTGTTTTTTACTTCGCAGAAAATCAATACCTAATGGAGTCCAATCGCGACGAAACTTTTTGGAGATTTTTTCTGGAACAGAAGACACCCAGTGGGCCAAACAACTGCCGGAGAGGTGGGCTGTGGAGAGCACAACCCACCAGGGCGCACCAAGGGGGCCCCGGCGCGCCCTGATGGGTTGTGCCCTCCTCGGCCCCCTTCCGCACCGCCTATGATGCCTATGAATTCTCAAATATTCAGAAAACCCTAGGGGAGTTGACGAAACACAATTCCAGCCACCGCAAGTTCCAGAACCGCGAGATCCAATCTAAGCACCATCACAGAGGGGTTCATCTTCCTCATAGGTGCCTCTCCGATGATGCGTGAGTAGTCCACCATAGACCTACGGGTCCGTAGGCAGTAGCTAGATGGCTTCCTCTCTCTCTCTCTTATGATTCTCAATACAATGGTCTCTTGGAGATCTATTTGATGTAAACTTTTGCGGTGTGTTTGTTGGGATCCGATGAATTTTGAGTACATGATCAGTTTCTATCCATGAATATTATTTGAGTCTTCTTTGATCTCTTATATGCATGATTACTTATAGCCTCGTATTTCTTCTCCGAATCTTTGGTTTAGTTAGGCCGACTAGATCGATTTTTCTTGCCATGGGAAGAGGTGCTTTGTGATGGGTTTGATCTTGCGGTGTTCTTTCCCAGTGACAGAAGGGGCAGCAAGACACGCATGTATCGTTGCTATTAAGGATAACAAGATGGGGTCTATTCCTACATGAATAGATCTTCTCTACATCATGTCATCGTTCTTATTGCATTACTCCGTTTTTCCATGAACTTAATACACTAGATGCATGCTGGATAGCGGTCGATGTGTGGAGTAATAGAGGTAGATGCAGGCAGGAGTCGGTCTATCTATCTTGGACGTGATGCCTATATAATAATCATCGCCTTGGATATCGTCATGACTATTCGATTTTCTATCAATTGCCCAACAGTAATTTGGTCACTCACCGTGCGCTATACTCATGAGAGAAGCCACTAGTGAACCCTACGGCCCCCGGGTCTACTTTTCCAACATATTGCTTTCCGATCTACGTTTTTTGCAATCTTTGTTTTCAGATCTACAAAACCAAAAACCCAAAAATATATTGCTGCATATTTACTCTTTTTATTTGTGTTCTTGAGAGATCTATCTCTCCTACCTATCACTACCTAATCTATCTTATTACCGTAGAGAGATTGACAACCTCTCTTTCGCGTCGGGTTGCAAGTATTTGTTGTTTGTGTACAGGTGCTGCTTATTGGGTGGTGGTGATCCTCCTACTGGTTCGATAACCTTGGTTTCATAACTGAGGGAAATACTTACCGTCGCTGTGCTGCATCATGCCTTCCTCTTTGGGGAAATACCGACATAGTCTCAAGCCACGTCAAAGGAATTTCTGGCGCCGTTGCCGGGGAGGAAGCAGTCTCTTCTACATGCCTATCGTAGGCGCCGAGGGGACTACACCATCATCTACCAGGTTCCTAATCACAAATCTCATCTCCTTGCAAATACATTATTTGCCATTTGCCTCTCGTTTTCCTCTCCCCCACTTCACCAATTTGCCGATTTATTCGCCCTCTCTTTCGTTTGCCTTTTTCCCGTCAGATCTCTTGCCTAGTCATTATGGCTAGTTCTTCCTTTATTGCGTGTACTCCCGATAATGAGGTTCTGAATTTTAAGCAAAGGGGAGGGGAGAACCTGAAAGATGCTTGGTATAGGATTTGCAATGCTACAAATAGATCTATCCATAAGCAATCTACCGTTGTTCTTCTTTGCAGTTTTTATGTTGGCATCACCACTTGGTATAGATTCGTCCTTGATACGATTACCGGTGGGAATTTCTTGATGTGTCCATCTTTGGATGCTTTTAATGCTTTGGGAAGTTTAGTGGGATCACCACCTATCATGATCAATGAAACAACTTTGACTCTCGAACATGTTATGGAGAGATTAGATGCTATTGAAAAGAAGATGATTACTAAAGAACGTCTTGAAGATTTGGATAAAAATTGCATAATCTTGCTAATTAAATTGGGGCTAAGGCGGGATATGCCATTAAATTACTAAAGACAAAAGAAACCGTAGTTAACGAAAGGGTAGAAGAAAGTCCTTACCGTATTGATAAGTTGGAAGAGATTTTTAGTAATTTGGGTTCTGCCTTTTCTTCTATCAAAACTATTGAAAAAACTCCCATAAAAATTGGCAAGACCACGCAAGTCACTAAGAACAAAGTTGCTACACCAAGTGGCCACAAGGGAGATCTTAAAATGATTAGTATTCATCCCGACTTTGTTGAAATCATAAGAGATCCTATTTACAAGAATGAATTTTTTGGTTTTCTTCCTAGGAGTGTTATCGTTAAGAATATGCATGCTAAATCCTTGAAGAAATCTAGTTGTGTGATTGAAGAGTTGAAAACTAAGGATGACAATACTTGAATCTATCCATTATGCCTAGCTAGGGCGTAAAACGATAGCGCTTGTTGGGAGGCAACCCAATGAATAAATAAAATTTTCCTTTTTCCTTTCTGTTTTTGAGTGTTGACACAATTATGCCTCTGTTATGATTGTGTTTTTATGGTTTATTTAGTGTTTGTGCCAAGTAAAGCCTTTAGGATGATTCATAGGATGAGTAGAAGTGATGCTGAATCTAAAACAGAAACTTTGCGTACGGTATTTGAATTTTCATTTTTTGCTGGAACGTGATCTTGAGCTGAAATTTTAAAACAGTGTTTCTATACAAATTCCTTACGTCGTCCTAATTGTTCAGAATTTTTACAGTTACAGAAGTATGGGTAGAGTACAGATTACTACAGACTGTTCTGTTTAAGACAGATTCTGTTTTCGTTGCATTGTGTGCTTGTTTTGATGAATCTATGGTTTGTATTGGGGGGTATAAGCCATGGTAAAGTTAAAATACAGTAGGTATAATGCAATAACAAAATATTAATGGGTTTTCAACAGTACCTAAAGTAGTGATTTGCTTTCTTATACTAACGGATCTCACGAAGATTTTGTTGAGTTTTGTGTGATTGAAGTTTTCAAGTTTTGGGTGAGATCACGATGGATGAAGGAATAAGGAGTAGCAAAAGCCTAAGCTTGGGGATGCTACCACACCCCCAAGATATATCCAAAGAGAAACAAGCAACTAAGCTTGGGGATGCCCCTGAGTGGCATCCCCTCTTTCTTCTAACGACCATCGGTATTTTACTTGGAGCAATATTTTTATTCGTCACATATCATGTGTTTTGCTTGGAGCGTCTTGTATCTTTGCTTGCTTGCTTTGTTTGTTAGTTTTTCCTTTGTATCCTTGCTGGACACACCTATTTGAGAAAGCCAAAACCATGCTATGATTTGTTAGAATTGCTCTATGTGCTTCACTTAAACTTTTTGAGCTATAGAATTACTCTAGTGCTTCACTTATATCTTTTTGAGCACGGTGTGCTTGGAAACTTTTGTATAAATACTCTCATGCTTCACTTAGATTAATTTGAGAGTTAGTAAATTTTGAAGAAATCCTCTCATGCTTCATTTATACCTTTTTGGGAGATGAAATCTTTATGCTCATGTGCTTCACTTAAATTTGTTTGAGCTTGCCAAAAAGCAATGGCAATATATGAAACTAGTCCCAAAGTGTTAGATATCCAAGGAGGATATAATAAAAACTTTCATGAAGATCATTGGACAAATTAAACTTGATTCCTTGTAATAGTTTTGAAACATGATGATAGTAATATGTGAGTCATGTTAGTGAGTAATTATGCTTAGTAGGAATATTGGTGTTAAGGTTTGTGATTCCCTATGCATGCACGAAAGTCAATAGTTATGCAATGAAGTTACATCCTACTTGTGGTCCATTATTTGGTGTTAGTTATGTTCAATGCTCACTTATGTGATTTTTCGTTTTTTGGTTTGGTTGCTTCCCAATCTATTTGCTAGCCTTCATTTGTACTAAGTAGAAATAGTACTTGTGCATCCAAAATCCTTAAACCAAGTTTTGCCTTATGAGTCCATCATACCTACCTATATGCGGTATTTCCATGCCGTTCCAAGCAAATTTGTATGTGTCATCTCTAAATTTTCAAAATAAATTTTCTCTTTTGTGTGCTTGTACCGCTCATGAAACGGTGGGGGTATCCAATAATTTTCCATGTTAGATGTGTTATTCTCAAGATGAGTGTTTATTCACTTGTCATTGCACGAGAGTGCGGCGGTAATAGGGATGCCCATTCCCGAAATGATTTTTTTACTTTATGTTGTCAAATAATAAATTCCTTGGAAAGTGTTGGTATGGAAGGCAACCGTGGATACGGACCGCCATGGAAAGTGAAAGTTTGGTGGAAAAAGGAATAAACTTTATTTTCTGTTTGGGAACCGCCTATGATATATCTAGCATGGAAAGTATTGTGAGCTACGTTGTCGTTTTCATTGACAGGAAAAGCATGCCACCCAAAATATTTCTCTCTCAATTTAAACCTTGAGCTCTCGCACCTCTACAAATCCCTACTTCCCTCTGCGAAGGGCCTATCTATTTACTTTATGCATTTTTTATTTCTGCTTTGAGTCTCCATCTTCTCTTATAAGCACCAACTAGGGGGCACTATGATCGTACTTGAGCATTGGGCATAGCTAATATTTGAGTGTGTTTCATGAATGGATCAATGATTGAGCATGATGGGCTAGGGATAACTTTCTTTAGTGTTGATATTTTGAAAGAAATGGTTGCTTGTTGACATGCTTGAGTATTGAAGTCATTATGTTAAAACTAGACTATTGCTTTGAATCATTACAAGTCCAAATGTCCATGCTATACAAAAGAAAAGAATGTGATGAACATGTTAGGCAGCATTCCACATCAAAAATTCTGTTTTTATCATTTACCTACTCGAGGACGAGTAGGAATTAAGCTTAGGGATGCTGATACGTCTCCAACGTATCTATAATTTTTGCTTGTTCCATGTTGTTATATTATCATTCTTGGATGTTTTACAATCATTTTATAACTACTTTATATCATTTTTTGGGACTAACCTATTGACATAGTGCCAAAGTGCTAGTTGCTGTTTTTGCTTGTTTTTTACTTCGCAGAAAATCAATACCAAACAGAGTCCAATCGCGATGAAACTTTTTGGAGATTTTTTCTGGACCAGAAGACACCCAGTGGGCCAAACAAGTGTCGGAGAGGTGGGCTGCGGAGAGCACAACCCACCAGGGCGCGCCAGGGGGGTCCCGGCGCGCCCTGATGGGTTGTGCCCTCCTCGTCCCCCTTCCGCACCGCCTCTGATGCCAATAAATTCTCAAATATTCGGAAAACCCTAGGGGAGTCGACGAAACACAATTCCAGCCGCCGCAAGTTCCAGAACCGCGAGATACAATCTAAACACCATCACGGAGGGGTTCATCTTCCTCATAGGTGCCTCTCCGATGATGCGTGAGTAGTCCACCATAGACCTACGGATCCGTAGGCAGTAGCTAGATGGCTTCCTCTCTCTCTCTTATGATTCTCAATACAATGGTCTCTTGGAGATCTATTTGATGTAAACTTTTGCGATGTGTTTGTTGGGATCCAGTGAATTTTGAGTTCATGATCAGTTTCTATCCATGAATATTATTTGAGTCTTCTTTGAACTCTTATATGCATGATTACTTATAGCCTCGTATTTCTTCTCCGAATCTTTGGTTTAGTTAGGCCGACTAGATCGATTTTTCTTGCCATGGGAAGAGGTGCTTTGTGATGGGTTCGATCTTGCGGTGTTCTTTCCCAGTGACAGAAGGGGCAGCAAGACATGCATGTATCATTGCTATTAAGGATAACAAGATGGGGTCTATTCCTACATGAATAGATCTTGTCTACATCATGTCATCGTTCTTATTGCATTACTCCGTTTTTCCATGAACTTAATACACTAGATGCATGCAGGATAGCGGTCGATGTGTGGAGTAATAGAGGTAGATGCAGGCAGGAGTCGGTCTATCTATCTTGGACGTGATGCCTATATAATGATCATCGCCTTGGATATCGTCATGACTATTCGATTTTCTATCAATTGCCCAACATTAATTTGTTCACCCACCGTGCGCTATACTCATGAGAGAAGCCACTAGTGAACCCTACGGCCCCCGGGTCTACTTTTCCAACCTATTGCTTTCCGATCTACGTTTTTTGCAATCTTTGTTTTTAGATCTACAAAACCAAAAACCCAAAAATATATTGATGCATATTTACTCTTTTTATTTGTGTTCTTGAGAGATTTATCTCTCCTACCTATCACTACCTAATCTATCTTATTACCGTAGAGAGATTGACAACCTCTCTTTCGCGTCGGGTTGCAAGTATTTGTTGTTTGTGTGCAGGTGCTGCTTATTGGGTGGTGGTGATCCTCCTACTGGTTCGATAACCTTGGTTTCATAACTGAGGGAAATACTTACCGTCGCTGTGCTGCATCATCCCTTCCTCTTTGGGGAAATACCGACGCAGTCTCAAGCCACGTCAGACAACAGCACCGAGTTTAAGAACTACACCTTGGATGAGTTTCTTAGTGATGAAGGGATCAAGCATCAATACTACGCACCTTATACCCCTCCAAAAAATGGTGTTGCAGAGAAGAAGAACCGGGCGTTTATGGACGCGGCAAGGACCATGATTGCGGAATCAAAAATCTCCATACAACTTGGGCCGAAGCTATCAACACCGCTTGTCATGGATCCAATAGGCTGTAACTCCGCAAAGGCTTGAACAAGACTCCATATGAAATACTTACCAGTAACAAGCCCAACCTTAAGTACTTTCAGCTATTCGGGTGTAAGTGTTTCATTCTCAAAAAGGGTGTTTGTTTGTCAAAATTCGAAACTAGAGCTCAAGAGGGCATATTTGTTGGTTATGCTACAAACTCTCATTCTTACCGTGTCCTCAACAAGTCCAACGGGCTCATTGAGGCAGCGTGTAACATAGAGTTTGATGAAAATAATGGCTCTTAAGTGGAGCAAAGTGGTCTTTGTGATGTAGGTGATGAAATTCCTCCTCAAGCCATAAGAAGAATGGGTGTGGGACACTTCCTACCCGTTGAGGAACCCCTTGTGATGGAAGGAGAAGGACAATGTTCTACGCAAGTGGAACCTATTGGAAATATGCCCTATAGGCAATAATAAATTGGTTATTATCATATTTCCTTGTTCATGATAAACATCTATTATCCATGCTAGAATTGTATTGATCAGAAACTCAGATACATGTGTGGATACATAGACAACACCGTGTCCCTAGTGAGCCTCTACTAGACTAGCTCGTTGATCAAAGATGGTTAAAGTTTCCTAACCATAGACATGAGTTGTCATTTGATAACGAGGTCACATCATTAGGAGAATGATGTGATGGACAAGACCCAACCGTAAGCATAGCATTTGATCGTATTAGTTTATTGTTACTGCTTTCTTCATGTCAAGTATCTGTTCCTAAGACCATGAGATCTTGCAACTCCCTGGCACCAGAGGAATGACTTGTGTGTATCAAACGTCACTTCGTAACTGGGTGATCATAAAGGTACTCTACAGGTATCTCCAAGGGTGAGTGTTGGGTTGGCATGGATCGAGACTGGGATTTGTCATTCCGTATGACGGAGAGGTATCTTTGTGCCCTCTCAGTAATACAACATCACAAGAAGCTTGCAAGCAATGTGACTAAGGAGTTAGTCACGGGATCTTGTATTACCGAAGGAGTAAAGAGACTTTCCGGTAACGAGATTTAACTAGGTATGGAGATACCGACGATCGAATCTCGGGCAAGTAACATACCGCTGGACAAAGGGAACTGCATACGGGATTGACTGAATCCTTGACATCGTGGTTCGACCGATGAAGATCTTTGTGGAATATGTAGGAACCACTATGGGCATCCAGGTCCCGCTATTGGTTATTGGCCAGAGAGGTGTCTTGGTCATGTCTACATGATTCTCGAACCCACAGGGTCCGCACGCTTAACGTTCGGTGACGCTAGAGTAGTATTGGGATATGTACGTTGGTGATCAAATGTTGTTCGGAGTCCCGGAGATCCCGGATATCACGAGGAGTTCCGGAGGTAAAGATTTATATATGGGAAGTCCTATTTTGGACGCCAGAAAAGTTTCGGGCATTACCGGTAGTGTACCGGGGTGCCGAAAAGGGTTCCGGGGGTCCACCGGGGGGTCCACCTGCCCCGTGGGCCCACATGGGCCATAGGGTGTGCGCCCTAGCCATCATGGGCCTGGTGTATCAGCCCCTAGAGGCGAATTAGGCTTGGGGGCAAGAGTCCCAAAGGGACAAGGCACCCCGGAGGTGCCTTGGAGGAGGGGGACTCCTCCCTTCCTTGTAAAGGGAGGACTCTCCCTTGGCCGCCGGCCCCTCCCTTGGAGGAGGGGTCAAGGCTGTGCCTCCCCTCCCCCCTTTGCCTCCTATATATAGTGGAGGGGAGGGTAGGGATGTACACACCAATTCCTACGCCCCGGTGGCAGCCCTCCCTCTCCCGTTACTCCGTTTTCTCCTCAGATCGCATCTACGGTCACTACTGGAATCAGAGAATTTGCCATCAGTCCACTCTTTGCCGTATGCCAGCTGACGGCAAAGAACTTCTTTGCCGTCAGCTTCCACAAAACAGACGGCAAATAAGGAACTCATGGCAAAGATGTCATTTGCCATCAGCACATTCTTTGTCGTCTGCTGGCGGACGGCAAAGAGCCCAGCTAGGCCCCAGTGGATCGTGGAGCTGGCTAGGTCAAATTGACGGACCTGATGCCGTTCGTTAGATCTTTGCCGTCCGCTTTTAGGCTCTTTGCCGTCTGCCAGCGGACGACAAAGGTCCTATATACTAACGGCGGCCGCCCCCGACCCCACTCTCTCTCTCTCTCTCTGTGTCTCTCTCTTTCTCTCTCTCTCGCCCCCGAGCCCTCGTCAGCCGCCCCTCTGCCCCCCGCCGCCTGGCCGCCCCCGCCGCCCAGCCCCGCCCGGCCGCCCCCCCCTCCGGTTAGTAGTGGGCATTGTTTTCTGTTTTTTTCATCTAATTAGATTAGTTAGCTAGCTACTATTAATTAGCTTAGTTAGGTTAGTTAGGTTAGAACAAAAAAGGAAAAAGGAAAACAACAAGAAGAAGAAAATTAGAAGGAAAAGAAGAAAAGAAGAAGGAAAAGAAGAAGAAAAGAAGAAGGAAAAAAAGGAAAAAGGAAAAGAAGAAGAAGAAGAAGAAGAAGAAGAAGAAAAAGAGGTGAAGAGGAGAAGAAGAAGAAGAAGAAGAAGAAGAAGAAGAAGGGAAAAAGTTGATTCCTGTAGTGGGTAGCGCTTGGCGGAGCCCTGCCGGGATTGCTCCACCACCATCTCCATCATGCCATCGTGCTGGCTGAGATCCCATCTACTTCTCCTCCCTCACTTGTTGGATCAATAAGGAGGATACATCATCGAGCCGCACGTGTGCTAAACGCGGAGGTGCCGTCCGTTCGGCGCTATATCGGATCGGATCGTGACTGGATCGTGAAGAGTATGATTACATCAACCGCGTTATATACGCTTCCGCTTAGCGATCTACAAGGGTATGTAGATACACTCCCCCTCTCGTAGCTATGCATCTCCATAGATAGATCTTGGGTGTTCGTAGGAATTTTTTTGTTTCCCATACAACGTTCCCCAACAGTGGTATCAGAGCTAGGTCTATGCGTAGATTATATGCATGAGTAGAACACAAAGAGTTTGTAGGCATTGATGTTTAGATTGCTTACCTCCTTAGTCTTATTTTGATTCGGCGGTATTGTGGGATGAAGTGGCCCGGACCAACCTTACTTGTCCACGTAAAAGAGATCGGTTCCACCGACTGACATGTAACTTAGTTGCATAAAGGTGGCTGGCGGGTGTCTGTCTCTCCCACTTTAGTTGAATCGGATTCGACAAAGGCGTTCCTTGTAGAAGGTTAAAAGGCAACTTGATAATCACCGTTGTGGATTTGCGTAGGTAAGAACGGTTCTTGCTAGTTGCCCATAGCAGCTACGTAAAACTTGCAACAAGAAAGTAGAGGACGTCTAACTTGTTTTTGCAGGGCATGTTGTGATATGATATGTCTAAGACGTGATTTGATATATGTGATGTATGATATGATCATGTTTTGTATAGTTATCACGACTTGCATGTCAATGAGTACGATGATACTTGTGATCTGCGTTGGGTTTTCCGTGAAGTGGAACGGGTAATTGCAGCACAAAGCGGATAAGTATTTCCCTCAGTTATGAAACCAAGGTTTATTGAACCAATAGGAATATCAATCCTCAACCGTCTTGAGCGGCTGCACACAAATGAACAAACGACTTGCACCCAATGCGGGCAAGAGGGTTATCAATCCCCTTTATCTCGTTATTTGCAAGGAAATGAGTTGTGTACATAATTGTTGATAAAAGCAAAATAAATAAAAAGTAAATAAAGGTAGCAAGGTAATTATAGCATTTGCAAATATATAAGTGAATAGACCCGGGAGCCATAGTGTTCTCTAGTGGCATCTCTCATGTAGGCAGCATACAGTGGGTAAACAAATTACTGTTGGGAAATTGATAGAAAAGCGGATAGTTATGCAATGTTCATGGCAATGATCATGTATATATAGGCATCACATCCATAAGCAAATAGGCCAACTCCTACCTGCACCTATTACTATTACTCCACTCATCGACCGCTATCCAGCATGCATCTAGAGTATTAAGTAAAACAGAGTAATGCTTGGAGAACGATGACATGATGTAGACAAAGTAAACTCAAACAATATGAATGAACCCCATCGTTTTATCCTTTGTAGCAACAACACAAAGACGCCTCTTGTCCCCTACTTTGTCACTGGGATATAGAAACTCGCCAGGTTGAACCTACCACAACGCACCACTCCCACAGATGAAATATCAATCTACTTGGCCAAAGCATATCAATAGATCGGTGAGCATTACAAACCTATAATGATCAAGCACTTAAGAGATAATATAATTCAGAGGCATCTCAAATACTTCTCATGAATAATCTGAACATAAACCCACAATTCATCGGATCCCAACAAACACGCCGCACAATAGGATTACATCGGATAGATCAAAGCGAAGATGCGATGACCATTGTATTGAAGATCATAAGAGAGAGAGATTGACATCTAGGTACTAGCAATGGACCCATAGGTCTGTGGTGAACTATGTTGGGGAACGTTGCATGGGAAACAAAAAATTTCCTATGCACATGCAAGATCTATCCATGGTGATGAGCATCTACGAGAGGGAGAGTGGATCTACATACCCTTGTAGATCGCTAAGCGGGAAGCGTTAAGAAACGCGGTTGATGTAGTCGAACGTCTTCGCGATCCAAATCGCAAGCCGTCCCGCGATCCAATCACGATCCGTCCTGCGATCCAATCACGGTCCTTCCGATCTAGCGCCGAACGGACGGCACCTCCGTGTTCAGCACACGTACAGCTCGATGACGATCTCCACCTCCTTGATCTAGCAAGCAAGGGTGGGGAGGTAGATGAGTTCTCCGGCAGCACAACGGCATGGTGGCGGTGGTGGTGGAGCTGATCCGGCAGAGCTTCGCTAAGCTATACCGAACAAATCTAGAGGAGAACAGATCTAGAGGGAGAGAGAGGCAGCCGTGGCTTTTCAGGTTGGCTGCCTTCTCAATCCCTCCACTATATATAGGAGGAGAGGAGGAGGTGGGGCGCCCCTAGATCCCATCTAGGGAGTGGCGGCCAAGGCAGAGGGGAGGCGCCGCCTAGGGAAACCCTAGGGTGGCTTGGCCCCCAAGTTACCTAGTGGCAGCCCCTTAGATGGGCTCCCCCACCCTTGGCCGTAGTGGGCTAGGGTTTGGGTGGCGCCCAACCCCCTTGTGGGCTGGTGCGCCCCCTCACCTTGGCCCATGAGGCCCCCAACACTTGCCGGGGCCCCCCGAAACACCTTTCGGTACTCCGTCAATTTCCCGGTACCTCCCGGAACTTGATTCCCTTCTTCCTATATATCAATCTTCACCTCCGGACCATTCCGGAGTTCCTTGTCACGTCCGGGATCTGATCCGAGACTCCGAACAACCTTCGGTAATCAACATACATAACTCAATAATACCGAAACATCACCGAACCTTAAGTGTGCAGACCCTGCACACTACTGGAATCCAGGAATTTGCCGTCTGCCAGTTCTTTGCCGTCTGCTGGCGGACGGCAAAGAACGTCTTTGCTGTCCGCTGACAAGAAACTGTCGGCAAAAAACGGACTGACGGCAAAGATATTGTTTGCCGTCCGCCAGGTCTTTGCCGTCGGCCAGCGGACGGCAAAGGGACCAAAGGCAGACGGCAAAGTGCCCAGCTAGGCCCCACTGGGGCGTGAAGCTAGTTAGGTCAAATGGACGAGCTCTTTGCCGTCCACCGTATCTTTGCCGTCTGCCCTTTGTCCCTTTGCCGTCCGTTAGCAGACGGCAAACAAGACGCCTGACTAACGGTCGTTAGCCCCCGGCCCCACCCCCTCTTTGCCGTCTGCTAGCGGACAGCAAAGGGGCGAACGGCGGACGACAAAGACCCTCACCCGGCCTAACAAACCCCCCGGCCGGCCCCGACCCCCCCTCTCTCTCTGTGCATCTCTCTCTCACCCCACACGACCACCGACCGCCCCTCACCCGCCGCCACCCCTCACCCGCCGCCCCTGCCCCGCCGCCCCTCACCGTCCGTCACCCTCACCTGCCGCCCCTACCTGCCGCCACCCTCACCCGCCGCCCCTCACCCCGCCGCCACCGTCACCGGCCGCCCCGCCCCGCTCCCCAGCCCCTACGCCGGCCCCTTCCCCGACGAGCTCCCCCGCCGCCCCTCCCCGATAACCTGCCCCGCCGCCCCGCTCTCCGGCCCCTGCGCCCGTCCCTCCCCCGACGACCTCGGAGCGGCCGCTGCTCTGCCCCACCGCCCCACCGCCGGAGCAGGCCGCGGCTCTGCCCCCCTCTCCACGGCCTTCCTCCCCCTGCGTCGGCCCTCCTCCACCACCGCGTCGACCCTCCTCCACCACCGCGCCGGCCCTCCTCCACCGGCCCTCAAGGTGATTTTTTCCTTTTTTTCTGTTGTTTTACTATTTAGGTTTAGGTTAATTAGTGTTTGGTTTAGGTTAGGGCTAGGTTTAGTTTAGGTTTAGATAATTAGAAGAAGAAGAAGAAAGATGAAAAAAAACTAAGAAGAAAAGAAAAATAAGGAGAAGAAGAGGAAAAAGGAAAAGGGAAGAAGAGGAAAAAGGAAAAGAAGGAAGAAGAAGAAGAGGAAGAGGAGGAGGAGGATAGGAAAGAGAGGGCCAGGGTGGCCTGTCGGCGGAGGGCGTACCTCGGCGTCGATGGAACCCTAAATTTCAACTTGGCAGTGGCATCGTATTTTAAATATTTAGTTAGGTTGACGGAAAAAACAATAATGCTATGTTACTCATCTTTGGATTTCAATGTGCAGTTGTTTCGTCGCTGCGAGGGTCTGCTATTCGACGACCTCCCTGTGTGTTTGACGAGCTCCCCTGCGTTCGTGGGTGAGCACACATCTCCTCCCCCCCTTAATTAGCTCTGTTCCGGTCTTCGCGCCGATGAAACTTGCTAGCTATAGGTATCTTCAATCATCAGTATGTGTGACCAGTATGCGTCTCCCGTTCGAAAGGGCAGCATCTATAAATATGCATGTCTTTGCATATTTATAACCACCATCCTTTCGAATTGTCCAACGTTATCCATGGGCAGCCCGAGTATGTGTAGATTGGGTTCGTTTTCCCATATGCTCTGCTCCGGATCTGATGCGGAATTTCGTCAGTGCCTCCCTGTTGTTCTCTGGGTACACATCCTCTCTGCTTATTGCCGAGACGTGTATCAGGAGAACAGCGGGGAGGTGCTGCCGAAATTCTGCGTCGGATCCGGAACAGAGCATGGGAAAATGAAGCCAATCTACACATACTGGGGTGGGATTAGGACCTATCTTTACCTATTAGCGTGTAGGTTGCATGGACATAATAAAACTGACAAACTTGATTAACTGATGAATATATATGCTGAATTATATATATATATTTCTTGTGTGTCCAGTAGCTAGGCAAGATGACTGATCGTGCGTGGATGTACACCGGTCACACCAGTCAGAACGACATGACCAAAGAATGGTTTACAAATACCAAGGGGTTTGTGAGAGACGCATTTGCAAATGGCCAGGAAAAAACATGGTGTCCCTGTCCCCGGTGCGACAACTTTAAAAGGCAGACAGAGGATGAAATGGTTAAACACCTGCAGAAGTGGGGTTTCAGGCCTAATTATACGGTGTGGACTTTTCATGGTGAGTCTGCCCAACGTGCCAGAGCTGAGGTGGTTCGTCATCGCACCGACGAGCATGGTACCGGGATCGAAGACATGGTGCAAGACTTTGATGATGCTCGGGATTCAGACGATGAGATGGAGGAATCTGCAAAGGCATTCTATGAAATGTTGGAGTCTTCAAAACGTCCTCTCCACGAGCACACTGAGCTTTGTCAGCTGGATGCCATCGCGCAAGTAATGGCTCTGAAGGCTCAATTCAACCTGGGAAGAGAATGCTACGACGCGATGATGAAAATATTTGGACGCTTTCTACTCAAAGGCCATGTACTGCCTCCAAACTTGTACTAGTCGGACAAAATTCTCCGTGTACTTAAGATGCCCTATGAGAAGATAGATGCCTGTGAGAGTGGATGTGCCTTATTTAGGCTTGAGTATGCGGACTTGAACTATTGTCCCATTTGCAAGTCTTCCAGGTATGTTGTCGTAGACAACGGTATGGGTGAGAAGATGCAGACAAAAATTCCTGTTAACGTTGTTCGCTATATGCCAATCATACCAAGACTTCAACATCTTTTCATGGTCGAAGAGACGGCCAGACAGATGACATGGCATAAATTGGGCAAAAGAACCGAACTAGATGCAGATGGGAAACAGATGTTGGTACACACTTCAGACGCTTTTGCGTGGAAGCACTTCGATGCATTACATAACGATAAAGCGGCAGATCCAAGGCATCCTCGAGTCGCCATCAGCACGAATGGATTCAATGTGTTTGGTATGACGGCAACCCAATACAGTTGTTGGCCTGTATTTGTCATTCCACTCAATCCCCCCCGGAGAGATTATGAAAAGAAAGAACATTTTCCTGACGTTGATAATTCCAGGGCCCAACTATCCGGGGAAGAATATGAATGTGTACATGCAGCCGCTTAAGGATGAATTGCAACAAGCTTGGGATAATGGGATCAAGACATACGACGCCGCTGCCAAAAAACCCGTCAAAATGCATGTGTGGTACATGTACTCGACGCATGACTTGCCGGCGTATGCCCTATTCGTTGGCTGGTCTGTGCATGGAAGGTTCCCGTGCCCCACATGCAAGGCAGCTCTTGAGTTCCGTTGGCTGCAGGCGGGTCGCAAGTATTCTTGCTTCGACATGCATAGACAGTTCCTGGATCCTCGCCATAAGTTCAGAAAAGACAAGAAGAATTTCATCAAAGGTAGAGTTGTCAAAAACTCTGCATCACCCGCGTTGACAGGCCAACAGATGTTGGATCAGTTAAACGCTCTCGAGCCGGATCCAAATCGTCCTGGGTATTTCAAAGGGTATAATACGGAACACGCATGGACTCACAAGTCATGCTTATGGGATCTGCCTTACTTCAAAGACCTCCTTTGCCCACACGACATCGACGTGATGCACACTGAAAAGAATATCTGCCTTACTTCAAAGACCTCCTTTGCCCACCCAAGTTTTCTATCTACCGTGGGCCTGCCAAACTGATCCAAATCTGAAAGGTTGGGATGTCGTTTATGAAGTGCCGCCACATTTTAGACCACCTCCCCTCAATGAAGAGGATTATGAACCTCACATTAACCAAGACACATATGAAGGAGAATTCTTCCAAGAAACACGTATTTCCAAAAAACGTTTCAAGAACCGCTCTACTTCACCCCGGAACATTGAAGTAGACAACGACAATGAATCCGACTTAACCCCTAAGCCGGAACATGAAGAGCCGGAACAAGAAGAGGTTACTGATGCGGATGACCTATCAATGCTTAACCGATTACATGAAGGAGGCCTTCCACACGTTGTTCCTGATAGTGATGATGATCATGCATTTATTGATGATAGTGATGATGATGATGCATTTATTGATCCCGGAGAATATATAGACGATCAAGATTATTATTAATTCATGTCAGGTAATCAACTTTTAGTTCATGTTAGGTATATGATGATACACTTAAATTATATACATTTTATTATTCATGTCGGTATTCAATTTTATGTTGTACTAATTCCATTTACTATTTGTCATGGCAGTTGTTGAAAGATGGTGGGAAAGGGTCGAGAGCACTCCGCGGCTCCTTCGTCGGAGGGTGGTGGGATGGGTACTTCCATTCCTGCCGACTCTCTCCGGAGAGCGTTGCTCTCTAGTCTGCATACACCGGTGGCCGCTTCTTCGTCGACCCCCGTGAGAGGAGGTCGGGGGAAGAAGAGAGGTAGTAGAGGTGGGAGAGGAGGGAGAGGAGGCCGTGGCAAAGGTAGGGTGGCTGCTACGCCTTCCTCGCCGCCACCCCCAGCTGATTCACCCGAGTACAGGACTGCTAGGGTGGACCTGTCTGAGGACGAGGCTACGCGGACTCCGGTCCACGAGCCTCAGGTCGACGAGCCTTCGACCTACAAGGCTCCTGTCCCAGAGGCTTCGTCCCACGAGACTCCGGAGCAGAGTAGGGATGAGGGCACGTCCCGGCAGACCCCATGGGATACCTGGCCGGAGGAGCCTAGTGGCCATGCTGATGGTGGCGGGGATCGTTTTTCTGATAGCGACGTGGAGCTGCCTGAGGGCGCCACCATCTACCAGCGTGGTATGACACGGCTCCCGCCCGTGCCGGCGACCCGCGAGCTGAGGTGGTTGATTAGGCCTGATGGGGAGAGGTAAGTGCATGTACTCTTTTTTAACCTTTTGCCTTCACGTTTTTTCAAATATCTAATGTGTTGGCTTTGTCATACTGTAGGGGTTGGCATCATCCCAAGGATGTCCGCAGGCCCAACAGCATCCTTGGTGTCCTTGTCAGGCAAAACTTCCCGGGGTTTGTCACGTTGCCCGGTGAGGGTCAGGTTCGAGAGTTAGGACTGACCTGGGAGCACTACTTGGCTGCACCGGCCCCGCCTGAGGAGAGGATCGACGGTGTTTTGTGCCACACGAGGGCGGAGATGGTGATCAGGCATTTTTGGGTAATTTCTTCTTTACACAATTAAAAATCAACAATAGCTAGTTATTGTACTAATAAGTGTTGTGTCGTTTGATTGCAGACCTTCTACAGGTGTCAGGAGGGATACGAGGAGGCCGCGACAAAGGTTATCGATCAACAATGCAGGCGCCTACTGCAAAACTTTCGGCACGAGGCTCGGGTGCAGGCTGTTCGAGAGTACTACGCCTCGCGGCATATTAGGAAGGAGAAGTCGACGTGCCGCGGAAAGAAGATGGATAAGGAGCATTACATGAAGGTAATTACGTATTCTTAAGGCCTTGTACTTAGTTTCCTTCATTTGATTCCTACGCGTAGCGCTCAAATATCTCTTTATTAACTTAGGTGCCCCCAAGATGGTGTGCGGATATGATGGATTGTTGGGAGGCATTGGTGGATGAGTGGTGCTCAGAACAATGGCTATCCGTCCACAACAATGCCAAGGACTGGCGTAACAAAATGGTTGGTGTGCCACACCATCAAGGGAGCGCCAACTTAAATCAGTTTGGTCTGAACTGGGTATGTGGTTAGCTTCATGATTCATGCAATTCATTCTTGATTCTAGCTTGAGCCCTTTACTAATACTTTGTTCCTCTCTCTCTTTTAGGCGCATCACAATAAAACAGAGGTGCCACAGATGTACGACCTCCATGCGATGGCCCATACTGCCTCGTACAAGAAGGTCAAGGCATTCTCTGAGTCTGACCTCGATGATCCCTTGAAGTTCAGCAACATCTCCTCCCACAACAAGCTCGTGAGGTACAGAGATGAGGGGAAGGCGAGGAAAGGGGAGGACTTTAACCCGAGCCAGGAGCCTATTGATCCAGAGCTAGTGATGATAGCTGGCGGCGGGAGGCCCCATGGCTCGATTGCCATTGGAGATGGTCTTATACGTTGTCCTAGCAACCTCTGGGAGATCCAGGCACGCCAAACGAGCTCCTGTCCTGAGATAAGGCCTCGTCCACGGCGAGTCGAGCTCGCCATCGAGGTTAGTTATACGGACTCAGATATCTTTCCTCATTACGTTGTGTGTGTGAACAAAGATGATTACAATGCTAACGAGGAGTTGTGTTGCAGGCTGCTATTCTGAAAGAGAGAGAGGCAACACATGCGCTTATGGAGGCGAAGGAGAAGGAGATGGAGGAGAGGACGTCAAGGTTGTTGGAGGAGGAGAGGGCACGGTCCGATGCGTCTTACCGGGCCATCTACGAGCTCTTCGTGGTAATATTCTTCTTCATATTTGTCAAATCTTGCATATAATGTTCCTTTCATTAATAATGAATATCGTTGACTTGTGAAAACCAAATGTGCAGACTATGTGCGAGAAGACCGGCCAGGCCGCTCCGTCGATGCCAGTCATTACCACGGCTGCAACGGTGAGTTTCATTTCAATGCAATGATCTTTTCAGTGTCATCATGCTAACGAGACATTGCAAATCATCTTTGGTGCAGCTTAACTCCGGAGTCGCATCGCACGACCCTTCTCCAGGGCAGCCTTCTCCAGGTGAAACCGGTCCGAGCAACCGCGGTGCCTCTCCTCCGTGATGACGAGGATGGTAAGCCCCAAACTTAGCTCGTTTTTCATCTTCTTAGCACTTAGACAAACTTAGCACTTACACAAACTTAGCACTTACACAAACTTAGCACTTAGACAAACTTAGCTCCTTCCGAAATATTAGTGTTCTTCATCTTCTTCTTCTTATTCTAGTCTTCTTCATCTAACTTTCACCCGAATGACACAAATAAGCAATAAGAAGAAGAAAACAAGAGGAGAAAGATAGAGAGAAGAAACCGCTTCTTCATCTTCTTCTTCTTATTCTAGTCTTCTTCATCTAACTTTCGTATTTCCCATTTTGCAGATTAGAGTCACTTCACGGAAGCTTGCATTGATGGAGTGCTTGTGATTTTGTATCGATGAACAATGTTAAACTTGCTACATATGTGAAACTTGTTACTATTGTAACATGGTGAACAATGTGACATTTGTTTTGGTATGTTTGTTGGATACTTGTGCTTGTGCTTGTTGTTGGATGATCATCACTAGGGTTATTGTGAAATATATACATATATAGCATATTTTGCCTGTGAAAATTGGATATTAGAAAAAACAGAAAAAACTGGGGGCAATATTGCCACTTTGCCGACTGCCACCGTCGGCATAGTTTCTTTGCCGTCCGGCACCGACGGCAAAGGCGACACGTGGCACCCACTTGTACATCCTGGGAGTGCGCCTGATGCCATTTGGTACATTTGCCGTCCAGGGGCGGACGGCAAAGAAGCTATGCCGACGGCCACCGTCGGCATAGCAGTGGCACTGTAGCAAAGGAGTGTGGCGGGGGCGTACGACAAAGAAGATATGCCGACGGCCACCGTCGGCATAGCAGTGACCGTCGGCAAAGGAGGCTGGCGGGGGGGCGGACGACAAAGAAGCTATGCCGACGGTGGCCGTCGGCAAAGGAGTGGCCGTCGGCAAAGGAGGGGAGGCAGACGGCATAGGGTGCGGACGGCAAAGGGGGAGTGGCAGACGGCAAAGGCTCCGTTAGCCACTAACGGGGCTAACTCAAGTTTAGGCCGTCCAGACACTTTGCCGTCTGCTGCCTGACGGCAAAAACACTTTGCCGTCCGCTGTATAAAGGCAGACGGCAAAGCACTCCTTTACCGGGGTTCTCAGTGCCGGAAATTTTGCCGTCTGCAGCCCGACGGCAAAGGCTTTGCCGTCGGTGGTCCTGCCCTTTGCAGTCCGCTATGGCAGACGGCAAATAACTGAATTCCAGTAGTGGCGGGTTCGAGAACTATGTAGACATGACCGAGACACCTCCACGGTCAATAACCAATAGCGGGACTTGGATGCCCATATTGGTTCCTACATATTCTACAAAGATCTTTATCGGTTGAACCTCTATGTCAAGGATTCAGTTAATCCCGTACGCTATTCCCTTTGTTCTTCGGTATGTTACTTGCCCGAGATTCGATCGTTGGTATCTCTATACCTAGTTCAATCTCGTTACCGGCAAGTCTCTTTACTTGTTCCGTAATACAAGATCCCGTGGCTAACTCTTTAGTCACTTTGCTTGCAAGGCTCATTGTGATGTTGTATTACCGAGTGGGCCCTGAGATACCTCTCCGACACACGGAGTAACAAATCCCAGTCTTGATCCATGCCAACTCAACCGACACCCTCGGAGATACCTGTAGAGTACCTTTATAGTCACCCAGTTACGTTGCGACGTTTGATACACACAAGGTATTCCTCTGGTGTCAGTGAGTTGCATGATCTCATGGTCATAGGAACAGATACTTGACATGCAGAAAACAATAGCAATAAACTGGCACGATCATAAGCTATGTTCATAGTTTGGGTCTTGTCCATCACATCATTCTCCTAATGATGTGATCCCGTTATCAAATGACATCTCATGTCTATGGCCAGGAAACCTTGACCATCTTTGATCAACGAGCTAGTCTATTAGAGGCATACTAGGGACACAGTGTTGTCTATGTACCCACACATGTATTTGAGTTTCCAATCAATACAATTATAGCATGGACAATAAACGATTATCATGAACTAGGAAATATAATAATAACTAATTTATTATTGCCTCTAGGGCATATTTCCAACAGTCTCCCACTTGCACTAGAGTCAATAATCTAGTTCACATCACCATGTGATTTACATTGCTATGAATCTAACACCCAATGAGTTCTGGGGTTCGATCATGCTTTGCATGTGAGAGAGGTCTTTAGTCAACGGTCTGCAACATTCAGATCCGTGTGTTCTTTGCAAATCTATATGTTAAACTGCAGATGCTCCACTTGGAGCTATTCCAAATGGTTGCTCCACTATACGTATCCTGACTGCTACTCAGAGTCGTCCGGATAGCTGTCAAAGCTTGCATCGACGTAACCCTTTACGACGAACTCTTTATCACCTCCATAATCGAGAAATATTTCCTTAGTCCTCTAGTTACTAAGAATAATCTTGACCGCTGTCCAGTGATCCACTCCTGGACCACTCTTGTACCCCTAGACAGACTCATGGCAAGGCACACACAGGTGCGGTACACAGCATGGCATACTATATAGAGCCTATGGATAAAGCATGGGGGACGACCTTCGTCCTTTCTCTTTCTTCTGCCGTGGTCGAGCTTTGAGTCTCACTCAACTCCACACCTCACAAATCAGGCAAGAACTCTTTCTTTGACTGATCCATTTTGAACTCTTTTAAAATCTTGTCAAGGTATGTACTCATTGAAAGTCTTATCAGACGTCTTGATCTATCCCTATAGATCCTGATGCCCAATATTTAAGTAGCTTCTATCCAAGTTTTCCTTTGAAAAACTCCTTTTCAAACAGCCCTTTATGCTTTCCAGAAGTTCTACATCATTTCCGATCAACAATATGTCATCCACATATACTTATCAGAAATTCTATAGTGCTCCCGCTCACTTTATTGTAAATACAAGTTTCTCATAAACTTTGTATAGACTCAAAAACTTTGATCACCTCATCAAAGCGTATATTCCAACTCCGAGATGCTTGCTCCAGTCGATAGAAGGATCGCTGGAGCTTGCATACTTTTTAGCATCCTTAGGACTGACAAAAACCTTCCGGTTGTATCACATACAACCTTTCCTCACGGAAACTGTTAAGGAAACTCTGTTTTGACATCCATGTGCCAGATTTCATAATTGAAAAATGCTGCAACTGCTAACATAATTCCAACGGACTTTAGCATCGCTACGGGTGAGAAAGTCTCATCGTAGTCAACTCCTTGAACTTGTGAAAAACCCTTTGCCACAAGTCGAGCTTTATAGACGGTGACATTACCGTCCGCGTCCGTCTTCCTTTTAAAGATCCATTTGTTCTGAATGGCCTTTCGCCCTTCAGGTAATACTTCCAAAGCCCATACTTTGTTTTCTTACATGGATCCCATCTCGGATTGCATGGCCTCTAACCATTTCTCGGAATCCGGGCCCATCATCGCTTCTCCATAGCTCGTAGGTTCATCGTTGTCCAACAACATGACCTCTAAGACAGTGTTGCCGTACCACTCAGGAGCAGTACGCGTCCTTGTCGACCTACGAGGTTCGATAGTAACTCAATCCGAAGCTTCATGATCATCATCATTAACTTCCTCTTCAATTAATGTAGGCTCCACAGAAACAACTTTCTGCGCTGCGCTACTCTCTGGTTGAAACAAAGGTTCAACAACCTCATCAAGTTCTATCTTCCTCCCACTCAATTCTTTCGAGAGAAACTCTTTCTCGAGAAAGGACCCGTTTTAGCAACAAACACTTTGTGCTTGGATCTAAGATGGAAGGTTTACCCAACTGTTACGTTAGGGTATTCTATGAAGATGCATTTGTCCGCTTTGGGTTCGAGCTCATTAGGTGAAAACCCTTTTTATGAACTGGAGCTCATTAGGTTTACCCAACTGTTACGTTAAGCACGTATGACTATTTACGGAATACATGCCTATATTACATTTATGAACTGGAGGTAGTTCTGTGTCGCCCTAGGTTATGACTGTTATATGATGAATATTATCCAACGAGTTCACCGATCTAGTGCCTACGATTTTTCCACATATTGTTCTTGCTAAGTTACTATTGCTATTGCTACTCTTACACTTGCTACAAAACCATTGCTATCACTGTTACCGTTACTGCTACTGTTACCACTATTATCAAAACTATCATATTACTGTGCTACTGATCACTCTGCCACAGATATTTAATCTCCAGGTGAGGTTGAATTGACATATCAACTGCTAATACTTGCAAATATTCTTTGGCTCTCCTTGTGTCGAATCTATAAATTTGGGTTGAATACTCTACCCTTGAAAACTGTTTCGATCCCCTATACTTGTGGGTTATCAGGCCTCGCGACGGAACAGAGACTTGCGGCGGTGGAAAAAGGGTTTCGGGACTGCCTCCATGGTTTTCATAATATTAGAGAATTTATAGGCCGAAGAGGGACGTCGGGAGACACCCGAGGGGGCCACCACATATCAGGGCGCCCCCCTAGGGATCGCCCTGATGTGTGGTGCGGCCCTCATGCACCTCCTGGCTTTCTTCGAAGCTTCTAGGTCTTCATATAGCCCAAAAAAATCATCACAAAGTTTCGTGGCAATTGGACTTCGTTTGGTACAGTAAACCTGAAAAGCAAACACGTAGAAAACAACAACTGGCACTAGGCATTGGGTCAATAGGTTAGTGCTAAAAAATATTATAAATTGGTAAATAATGACCCAAAAAGTATCCTAGAATGATAATATATCAGCATGGAACAATAAAAAATTATAGATACGTTGGAGACGTATCAAGCATCCCCAAGCTTAATTCCTGCTCGTCCTCGAGTAGGTAAATGATAAAAACAAATTTTTTGATGTGACATGCTATCCACTATGTAATCTTGTGCATGTATGCTCATTGAGAAAAGATGAATCAACAAATATTAACATAGCAATAATTGAAATGTAAGAAACAGAATTGTTAATTCCTAAAAGTATACGATCCTTAAGAAATATTTACCCCCCCATTCATCTTATTGTATTAGCAAGGCATGGCTCCATCTTCACCACATTAATACGAATGTTAAGCACCACGGTGTCCAAGTCAGGCAATTGGTTCGTACTTTTTCAATATGCATCAACTTTTTATTTCTTCACGCAATACATGAGCGTTAGCCACTGGACATAGCATTTAAGTGGAATAGAATATGGTGGTAGATATCAAAGGGGTAGGAAGTGGAGAAGATAGTCTTACATCAACTAGGCGTACCAATGGGCTATGGAGATGCCCATCGACAGATGTCAATGCAAGGAGTAGGGATTGCCATGCAAATGATGCACTAGAGCTATAAGTGTATGAAAGCTCAAATGAAGCTAAGTGGGGTGTGCATCCAACTTGCTTGCTCATGAAGACCTCAGGCATTTGAGGAAGCCCGTCATAGGAATATACAAGCCAAGTTTGAAATAATGAATAGGTAATTCCCACTACCATATGAAAGTGATATATCATGAGACTCTCTACATGAGGAACATGATGCCACTTTGAGGCACAAGTGTGGTAAGGGATAGTAGCAAAGTCCCTTCTCTCATTTTCTCTCATATTTTTTTGAATGGATGGTGGGCTCATTTGGCCTCCCCCATCTTTATTTTCGTCCGGAATCTCATCTCGACTTATGGAGAATCATCGTCTCCATCATTCTTTCCTCACTGGGACAATGCTCTAATAATGATGATCATCACACTTTTATTTACTTACAACTCAACATGGAGAAATGATATGAAGATATGACTCTGTATGAATGCCTCTGGCAGTGTACCAGGATGTGCAATGATCTAGCGTGACATGTATCAAAAACATTATGATGGTGGATTTGCCACAAATACTATGTCAGCTCTATATGATCATGCAAAGCAATATGACGATGAACAAACTAGTCATGTGAAGTGACGATGGAATTTGCATGGCAATATATCTCGAAATGGCTATGGAAATGCCATGACAGGTAGGTATGGTGGCTGTTTTGAGGAAGATATATAAGGCTTATGTGCAACAGAGCGTGTCATGTCACGGGGTTTGGATGCACCGGCGAAAGTTGCACCGATCCTCAAGGTGATAACGGGCTATGCATGGTACCGAAGAGGCTAGCAAATTATGAATTGGTGAGATTGCGTATATCCATGGTTTCACATTAGTCATAAAGAACTCATATACTTATTGCAAAGTTTTATTAGTTTATCATAAATCAAAGTACTAAACGCATGCCCCGAGGGAAGAGGTTGGTAGGAGTTAACCATCGCGCGCTTCCGACCCGAAACAACACTAGGATTTCAACGAGGAATAGAAATGCTCACACATCATCACCATGCCTCTTTAATTTTTAGATGAACAAAAAGGTCAGCTCCTCTTAATATCGACACTTCTATGGTTTAACAATTATGAACTCACACCTATTGCATATCACTACATCAATATCATTGACCCACAATTTCTTTATATGAGCTACATGATGGTTTTGATTATCACTCTTTGAATACCTAATATTTTTGGACTATGTCGGATTTCGGGCTCCGCAAAACCCAAAGACATTCGAACTCAGGGGCGTGTGCGAAGATCTCCACCAGCTTCGACCTCAAGCTCACAGCTCCACGGCCTAGCCAGATCGAACTCACTCAATCGAGGGGAAGGAGACGAACACGCGGATTTACCCAGGTTTGGGCCGCTGCGAAGCGTAAAACCCTACTCCTTTTTTTGGTGGATTGCCTCACGAGGAGGTTTGTGGATGAACTGGTACAGTGGTGAGCAACCTCGCGAGGGTGCTTGAGTGGTGTTGGATCCGTCCCCCCTACGGCGCAACCTTGCCTCTATTTATAATGGCCCGGGTCCTCTTCCCTTATTGCATTGGCGGGAAGGGATCCCACAACGGCCAAATTCGAAAGGGGGCAGGAGGTACATCTTATCCTGACGAAAGGTGGTCTTCGCCTGCAAAGTAGCTGGCAGTGATGCGGAGGTGGGCTCGGTGGTGACATCCGCCCTGCCGAGCCCATTGCCCTGGTCTTGTTGCACCAGAATGGAAACCTTTGGTGGGACGCCTCGGGAACCCGCGTACGCCCTTGCCTCCTTTGCACCAAAGAGGAAACTGTCTTCTCTGCGCGCGCTGGTGCCCGCCTGGCCTGGCTTGCGTCACCCCCGACCTCCCGAGGCCGAGCGCTGCCTAGGGATCCCCGCCCCTCGGGAGGCAACCTGGGGTGGCCCCTTCCTTCCGAGGGTCTTGGTGTCGTCCTCCTCACGAGGGTGGGACTCTCGCGAGGGCTTTGTCTTGAGTGATGCCGCACGGGGCCGTGCGGGGCCGTCGAAGTGGGCCACGCCCTGGCCCGCAGGCAGGCAGGTCTGGGTACCCCCGTTAACAGAGCGCCGACAGTAGCCCCCGGGCGCAAGGCGCGCTGGGGTTGGCTTCGGAGCGAAGCCGGAGGAGCCAGCCCGAGCGACGCGGGCCCCAATTGCCTGCGGCCCAGCCTGATGCGTGGCACGTAACGAGACGCGGATGCCTCCACTTCCCGAAGACCTCGGGAAACGCCTTGAGTCGAGCTGACACGAAGCCCGCGCGCAGCGGCGGCCATCATTGCCCTTCCTTGAATGCAGCCGAGTCCCTGTGTCTTCTCTCCCCTCGACCTACGCGGACGTGACCCGACGAGGGCAGGCGAGGTGACGTGAAGCAGGGCCATCATTACTCGGAACGTGGAGGGGCGTCGGTTGGCCTCCACCCGGCTATAAATAGGCAGAGGGGGCGGAGCCCCTAGCCGATCTTGATTTCATGTTTCCGTGCTCAAGGCCCCCGCCCTCTCAACCATGACGCCGGTGAGGAGGTTTTCCGCCGCCGAGAAGGGGAAGGCCCGCCAGGAGGGGCCGGACCAACAGCCACCCAAGAGGGGCCGGGGCCGTCCCCGCAAGTACACCGTGATGTCAACGGCAGCGCCCCGGGGGCGCGGCCGCACCCCCGCCAGGGCAGGCACCCCCTCCGGCGCAAGCGCAGGCGGCGGGCGTGGCGATCGTGGCCAAGGAGGGAGGCCCTCGGCGGGCGCCCGACCACCGCGCCCGTGGTCCCTCAGTGCCGATGTAGCCCAGGAGTTCGTGGTGTCGGTGGAGAGACCGGCGACCACCTGGCTGCAGCTCCCGCGCTTCTTCGCGGAGACGTTGCGGGCCAACGAGCCCGCGGGCGTGTGGCTGCAACCCGATGGTTGTTGTAGCGGCGCGTTGTGGGTGGAGATCGAGGCTACCCCCGCAGGTTACACCTTCTTGAGCCGCGGGTGGCAGACCTTCGCCCGCGCCCGCGGCCTGGAGGGGAGGCTCACGCTCCACTTCAAGTACGACGGCGCGGCGACGCTCTTCGTCAGGATCTTCGGGGAGGGCCGCAGGCGCTTGGGGTGTTGCCCAGAGGGTGACGGCAGTGGCAGCGGTCGCCTTCCCGCAAGTGGCAGCCCTTGCGGCGGCGGCCCTGTTGGAGGTGAGCTTGCCCTTGGCGACGGCCGTCATGCTTCCAGTGGCAGCGACACCTCCTCCAAGGAGAGTCTGAGTGATGACTCCTACAACGCGCCACCGCGTCGGCGTGCTCGGACCTCGGGGGAGGGGGGAGCTGAAAGGACGTGGATGTCGCCTAGAGGGGGGGGGTGAATAGGCGCTTTAAAATAATTAAGGTTTAGGCTTGAACAAATGTGGAATAAAACTAACGTTTAATATGTCAAGCACAAAACCTAAAACAACTAGGCTCACCTATGTGCACCAACAATTTATGCTAAGCAAGATAAACAACTAAGTGATAGCAAGATATATAGCATGAAACAATATGGCTATCACATAGTAAAGTGCATAAGTAAAGGGCTCGGGTAAGAGATAACCGAGGCACGCGGAGACGACGATGTATCCCGAAGTTCACACCCTTGCGGATGCTAATCTCTGTTCGGAGCGGTGTGGAGGCACAATGCTCCCCGAGAAGCCACTAGGGCCACCGTAATCTCCTCACGCCCTCGCACAATGCAAGATGTCGTGATTCCACTAAGGGACACTTGAGGGCGGTCACCGAACCCGTACAAACAAGGTTGGGGCAAACTCCACAACTTAATTGGAGGCTCCCAACAACACCACGAAGCTTCACCACAATGGATTGTGGCTCCGAGGTGACCTCAAATGCTCGGGGCAATCTCCACAACCTAATTGGAGACCCCGAAGCTTGCCCGAAGCTTTGCACCACAATGATTGAGCTCCGAGGCACCACCAACCGTCTAGGGCGCCAAAGCACCCAAGAGGAACAAGCTCAAGGGTGCTCAAACACCCAAGAGTAATAAGCTTCTCAAACTTCACTTCCACGTATCACCATGGAGAACTCAAACCTATGCACCAAATGCAATGGCAAGGGCACACGAAGTGCCCAAGTCATTCTCTCCCAAATCCCACCAAAGCAACTAATGCTAGGGAGGAAAATGAGAGGAAGAACAAAGAAGAACACGAAGAACTCCAAGATCTAGATCCAAGGGGTTCCCCTCACCTAGAGGAGAAAGTGATTGGTGGAAATGTGGATCTAGATCTCCTCTCCCTTTTCCCTCAAGAACTAGCAAGAATCATTGGAGGGATTGAGAGTTAGCAAGCTCGAAGAAGGTCAACAATGGGGGGCAAACTCGAGCTAAAGAGATAGGGAACCATTGGGGAAGAAGACCCCCTTAAATAGGTCCCCACAAATCTGCCCGTTATGTGCAGAATAGCACACGGGCGGTACAACCGGTGGAGTGGGCGGTACAACCGGTACAACCGGCAAGACCGGTACAACTGCCCTACTACCGCCCAACCATCGGACCACAACAGAAAGTTGGCCGGGTGCAACCGCTCAACTCGATCGCTGGACATGGCAAAGTCCCAAGCGGTAGAACTGCTTGAGACACCGGTAGTACCGGGCTATAGTAATATAGCGGTACAACCGTCCAACCTCCGCCCAACAACCGCAGCACAACAAAACCGTGTCCGGTTGTAGCCCGGTGTTGGGCCGGTACAACCGCCCAGGACTGCCACCCAGGGTCACCCAGCAATTGGCGGTACAACCGCCCGGAGGCAGCGGAACAACCGCTGGGGACCAGATAGTGGTAGCACCCCCAGGGTATCACCCCTGGGGTGGTGGTTATGCCGGAAGACACGAGCGAGCGGTACAACCATAACAAGAAAACAGGTAATACCAGAACTGCCATAACCTCTGCAAATGAGCTCCGAATTGAGCAAACTCAAGCTTGTTAGTTTTCTTAAGAAGAGGCAGTATAAAAATGCTAGGGAAGAAAATGAGAGGAAGAACGAAGAAGAACACGAAGAACTCCAAGATCTAGATCCAAGGGGTTCCCCTCACTTAGAGGAGAAAGTGATTGGTGGAAATGTGGATCTAGATCTCCTCTCTCTTTTCCCTCAAGAACTAGCAAGAATCATTGGAGGGATTGAGAGTTAGCAAGCTCGAAGAAGGTCAACAATGGGGGGCAAACTCGAGCTAAAGAGATTAGGTTCAATGGGGAAGAAGACCCCCTTTTATAGGTGGGAAAAAATCCAACCGTTATGCTCACAGCCCGCACAAAGCGGTACTACCGCTCATGGGAGCGGTACTACCGCTCATGGGAGCGGTACTACCGCTAGGGCGGTGGAAGCCCTTTGAAAAACAACAGCAAGGAGGCAAAAGGCCAGTAGAACCGCCGGAGCGGTACTACCGCTCGTCCTCACGGTACTACCGCTAGGGATAGCGGTACTACCGCTAGGGATAGCGGTACTACTGCTTGCGAGCGGTACTAAAAAAATACATCCGTGCCTACCACCGCTGGACTTAACACGAGATTTTGGTCCGGAGCGGTACTACCGCTCTGGAGCCGTGGTAGTACCGCTCTGGAGCGGTAGTAAAAAATTACATCCGCTCCAAGCCGCGGTAGTACCGCTGCAGCCTTTTAAGAACACCAAAACAGCCACAACTTTTGCAAACGGACTCCGAATTCAACGAAACCAAGTTTGTTGGAAAGCTAACGACATGGGCTAACACAATCTTGATAGAAATATCAATAAGAAGCAAATGAGAAAAGGCCCATAATAAAATGGTGAGAACCCTTCCTCGGATAAGACTGGTAAAACCTCCAACATCGAAAACATCATAGAAGATGCATATGGACTCCGTTTTCGATGAACTTGAGCTTGTCATGAAGCTGACCATAAGCTCAAGAACCCACATAGAGAAAAAGCTAACCAAGAACCAAGAAAGATGATGATGCCAAGAATGCAATGGTTTGAGCTCTCAACAAATGATATGATCAAGCTACTCACTTGAGAGCCCGCCTTGATAGTACGGCAATCGATCCTATAACCCGGTCTCCCAACTACCACCATGAGACCGGTAAAATAGAAAACCCTATCAAGGTCAAACCTTTGCCTTGCGCATAGTCCACTTGAGCTAGATGATGACGATCTTGTCCTTCTCAAGATGGACCACCTTTCTTGATTGCGTCGGCTCGATGAAGACTAGTAGATTGCTCCCCCATACTCCACTATGGGAGAGCCACTCTTCGGCACATCTTCACAAGTCCATTGTCACCACAATGGACGGCAAGCTTCAAGCATGATCTCTCCGTGATGCTTCACTTGAACTTGCACACCGCAACCTTGATGACGATCACCACTTGATGTCATCCTCCATGGGTTGTATGAGATCTTCCTCTTGACGCAAACCCATGGAAATATACCTAACCCCACAACGAACTCTCACGTAGACCATGGGTTACTACACAAAGCGTAATGGACAATGCTTACCATACCATGGGATCACTTGATCCCACTTGGTACATCTTCTACGCTTTGTGTGTTGATCAACTTGAATCATTCTTTGCCTTAATCTTGATCAACCTTGTGTCTTATCTTCTCTCTTCATAAAGATGATGTCTTGAAGGTAAACATGAATGCTCACACAATCTTCTTCTTCAAGACATGCTAGCAATAAGCTCAACACTCACTAGACCAATCTTTGGATAGATCCTTGGATACCACCTTGGTCAACACATAAACTCCTTGAAACCAACAAATGGACTTCAAGAAAAGCCTATGGACAAATCCTACGAATAACTCAACGCAACCATTAGTCCATAGAGATTATCATCAATTACCAAAACCAAACATGGGGGTACCGCATGTTCTTTCAATCTCCCCCATTTTGGTAATTGATGACAATCACTTTCAAGAGAGTTTATATAAGGAATTGACCACAACCATGCAAAGCAACAACACATAATGCATGAGCATGATATGCAAATGCTTAGGAACAAACCAAAGCATAAGACCAAAGAGCCACAAAGACTCTCTAAACTTCTCCAAACAATTCCCTCTCTAAAATCTCTCGAAACTTCTCCCCCATTGGCATCGATTGCCAAAATGGGCGAAAAGCTTAGAAAGCCAATATAATATGCGTTCCTCCATAAAGTGTGCATCTCTCAAAATATGAGTGCAATGAAATACACATATCCAATGATGAATAGTTGGAGGAAGACAAACCATATTGAGGATCCAAAGATTGCAAAAAGATAATATGACACAAAGGCATATCAAGAAGAGAATCAAGCGATCAAAATATACCAATTGAAACAAGCAATCGAAAGATCCTAGGAGCCACAAGAATAAAAGATGTTATGATATGACCGAATGAGTGTTCTAAAGAAACTAGAGAAGCTCCCCATGATTTGTGCACTATAAAGAATTTTTGTATATGGATACAAAGTGCACAAAATAGGATCATCACTCCCCCAAAATCAATAGAAACTCACAACAAGTGCAAGTGATCAAAGAAAAGACAAAAAACTTAGCACTTGCAACAAGCACATGGTTGAGCAACATGAAAAAGAGGCAAAATAAGAATGGGCTCAACCAAAACGATGTGTGTGAGTCATGGCAAAGCACTTGAGAAGACTAGTATAAGGATGAGTATTAAGCATCACCATAGTCTTGATGAAATGAGACACAAAGTGCAAGCCATATCCTTCCCACATACACAAACCACTGGCAAATGGGTCCACAAGCTTACTAATAAGAGAATTAAAAACCAAAGCTTGTGACAACCCCTGGTGATGATAGGAAATAATAGCATTGTCAGGAGGAGGGATACCAATCGAAATGGCAAAACCCTCGTGAAGACAAGCATGAGGAAAATAATCTTCACCGCCAAAGAGTGCATCAAGATGCAAGGATATAAGATCCGCACTCAAGACAGATTCTTTCACGAAACCACCAAGTAAATAAAAAGGAAATGCAACGGTGGACGTGAAAGAAAAGAGGATATCAACTAGAGATGTAACTTCTCTCATGTGTATAAGATTCTAGGTAGAGGGCAATCATGATGATATATCCACAAAGAATGATGTACACACGAAATAGTTACAAGAAGGAACAAACAAGATATCCAAAAGGAAGTCAAAAATATACCAATAAGATCTTTGCTTGAAAGCGTAGCATATAGCCTAATATTTTCTTATTGTACATAAATGAACTCCCAATACACGAACATCAAAGACATCACAACTAGCAATATGACATCATCGTTGAGACGCTTTGAGAAAGGAAACAAGTACCACAAGAATGACTCAAGAAATTCATGCCATGATGCAACCTATAAAAGGTTGAATGCGAGAAATGTATGCATGAAGTAGATACTTGTTACCGAGATAGCATTGGATTGATGAAGTAGACAATGGTTCTTCGATCATCCTAGCATGGCTCCAATAAGCACATGGTTTCAACACCTTCCTTGTAAGTGAGCCGAGTGTCCAATTGTTCCTAGAATAACACCACAAACAAAGTGGTACCAAAACTTATTGGGACCAAAAGTTAGTGGACCAACAATACATAGGACAAAACACCACATAAATATGTGCATATAGATATGAAATTGAATTTCATGCACACTTTAGCCAATTTATGTCATAGTGGAGTTTCCCCTATATATTGGGCCAAGGAAAGAGAACATGCCAACAAAAGTACATGTAGTAAATATGCATGCTCAAGGCTTTCAAGAATCAAATCAACACACAGTTGATAAGATACCGAAAGACAAGGTATGAAGTGAAAATAAGATACCAAACGAAAAATTATCACTTGACGGATACCAACTAAAAGATACATCAAGGAATGAGATATCCATTGACACATGCCAAATAGAAGGAAACAAGATACCAATTGAAGGAAAACAAGAGGTATCAAGTTGCCAAAAGAGAGCTAGGTTCCAAACAAACCAAACCCTCCGCAAATTTTCATGATGGCACAAAGCACCATAGAGAAAAGGCTTGCCTCCCACCAACACACACTTGATGAAGATCAAAAGATTTTATGATAAACACATAAAGAGAGTGTTCTAAAGAAAATAGGATAGCTCCCCCAAGAGATGTGCATTATATAGAATTTGCATTTGAATACAAAATGCACACGATGGGTTCATCACTTTCCCTATATCTATAGAAACACTAGACATGCTCAAAAAGATCCACAAGAGGCAAGGAAGACAAACGACAAACGATAAACAAAATCCTATGTAAAGATGATTAGCAATCTCTACCACTTAAAAGGAATACCAATTGTCAAGGACAAGAAGTATTTGGAAATAATTCCCATTGGTAGATTGCAAATAGATCCAACATCATCTTTACTCCTAAATCACAAGCAAATGACACTTGTAGAGCTAGCATGCCACCTAGGAACAAGATAAATTGTAATATCAAATCTAAGTGGCAATATCTCAAATGTACACATTCTCTAGGCTTGTAATATGCACATAGCATATTACTCCCCCATAATGTGATAACCCACAAAATTAACAAGTGGCAAATGAAATCCAACAGGAGATAATTAATGGACCGTTTAGAATTTGAATTTCTCATGAGAAGACATACCACATAGAAACTAGATAATCTTGTAAAATCAATACTAAGTGGTATTCCTCATGTACACACATTCTTAGGATTGTGAAGTGCACAAAGCACATCACTCCCCCAAAATGGGATAATACTTTAATCTCTCAAGAGAGCCAACTAAGATAAGACAAGATTCAAAAAGGCTCAACACAATACGCACACGTACATGATGTGCAAACCAACATAGCCATACTTGATTACTCAAGATAAGAAAGCCAGAGGCACACCATATACAAACACATGCAAGGTACAAAACCACAACATGCAAAGGGGCAAGTAACTAACAATGTAAACAATTTAAGTACAAGTTACCGCAAGGAGGCACATTGGATATAAGATAGAAACTCGATAATCCAAATGACTTGGCTTGAAATAACATGAATGATGAAGATTCCTTAATTCTTCATGATGTAGCCAAGTCTCCAATGCCCTCCAACAACACCTATTGATCAAGTTTAATCTTGTTGGTCCCCAACCAAGTTGGGTCCTAAGAGGTTAGTCACAATAGGCTTGGCTACCCAAATGGTTCTTTTCTTGACACCACTTTGAGTACCAACAAACTTGGCAAACACATTGCCAACCTTATCCTTCCCAAGAGAATAGATATCATCAATAATGATTGGGTTGGATAAGTTACCTTTCGTGCAAGAAGAAGCGAAGTGACCCTTCTCACGACACAAGTAGCAACATTTACCCTTTGCTTTCTTCTCAATTGATTTCTCAACTTGAAGAGTGGTGACTTGGGTCTTCTTGGGAAGAGGCCTTTCTTCAACTTGTGGTTGAGCATGAGATTGAACTTGTGGCCGCTTCCCTTGTTGCTTGTTACTTTGGGGCTTCTTCTTTAATGGGCAAGATCTAACATGGCGCCCTTCAATTTTGCACTTGAAGCAAATAATCTTGGCAGAATTCTTGACTTGTTCTTGGCCCTTCTTTTTGTTGCTCTTGGACTTGTTCTTCTTATTGGAGTTAAATCCAAGTCCACCCTTATCATTTGGGGATTTTTGCACACTCAAGATATTCTTGAGTGTGGACTTCCCTTCATGACTCTTTTCCAAGTCTTTCTTCAAAGAAGTGACTTGGGCCTTGAGCTCTTTGATTTCCTCTACATGGTTAGTGTCAACACAAGTACTAGAGGAAGTACAAGCATCATTGTTAGAGCAACAAGGAAGTGAAAGCAATTCATCACAAGATGTACCAATGTTATGCATAGATGAATTACGAGGACTAGCACATGGCAATAAAGCATTTCTACTAGATGTAGTGCTAATGTCCACATGAGGCTCACTAGATGTTACCTTAGTAGTACTAGCCTCATGAGCTATCTTTAGCACATTATGGGATACTAGAAGATCACCATGAGAGCTCGAGAGCTTTTCATGACTTTCTTCCAATTTCCCATAATTGCTAGATAGCAACTCAAGTTGAGCCCTTAGCTCAACATTCTCCTTCAAAATGGATGCTTCACAAGAAATAGAGTTAGTAGCACAAGCATCATCATTAACAACAAAAGGAGAAGACAACTTGGCAAGCTCTTTAGCATATGCAGCTTCAAGTTGAGAATGAGACTCGGTGAGTTCAATGAGCGAACTCTTAATGACCCTTGAGCCATTTTCGAGGTGCTCAAAGTCCTCAAGGAGTTTAGCATGTGCAACTGCAAGCTTATCATTTTTAGTTCTAAAATCATTAGCCACCTCGAGAGCTCTATCATGGGATTCCTTTAATCTAGATAATTCTAGAGCAAAGGTCTCCTCAAGAGATTCCTTGGTGGTTTGTTCATTTTCAAGAGCTTGAGATAGCTCCGCGATCTCATTAGCATAATCACGCTCATGACCTTCCATTTTATCAATGGTGGCCTCATGCTCCTCGAGATGAGCTTCCAACTCCTCAATATATTTCTTGCCCTCAATTGCAATAGACATGATTTCCATGAAGTTGGAACGAGCAATTTTATTCTTATGAAGAGCTTTAAAAACCATTTCTCCCTTAATTTTTAAGGAAGCAATATTATCACTCTCTTCATCATCATCATCATCAACATCATCATCATGGGATATATTGGGATTCAAAGTAGGAGATACCTTTGAAGCCTTAGCCATAAGGCAAAAGTGAGAAATAATAGATGATGATGTAGGATCCCTTGACGCACCATTCAAGACCACATCTTGTTCCATGGAGTGTTGGGTTTCCTCTACATTGTTAGCACAACTCGAGGCAATAGATACATTTTTATCATGGCAACAAGATATAGCAAGCATATCATCATGAGATTTAGTCGAGCAATTTCTACATGATATGCAAGGACTATCAACACAAGCATGTGAAACATTTAGAGTGCTCGAAGTGTTAAAGTCCAAAGATGAAGCATTGCAATAAGATAGTGATGAAGTATCATCAACAATAAGCCCACTATCATCATTACAATGATCACCACTACTCACCATATCGTTACCTTGTGGCAATCCACATGTAGGTGAAGTAGATGAAGTTGAGAAGACAACACGACTGGAGGTGGAGGGAGAACAATCATCTCCACAAATCTTGGACACACCATATTTATCTTGAAGCTTTGTCCACAACTCATGAGCATCCCGGAATGGCATGAGTTAAAATATAACTACATTGCTCAAAGCATCAAAAACACATTAGAAGCTTGAGCATTGAGATAAGAGTATTTCTCATCCTCTAAAGATATGTGTTGAGAATCCTTTGGAGGAGAAAAACCCATATCTACAATTCGCTCCAAATTTGAGTCCATGACCCTAAAGAGATTAAGCATGCGAATTACCCAAACATCAAAATTTGTGCCATCGAAACTAAGAGTGTCAGAGAATCCTAATCCCCTAGTCGACATCCTTACTCTCTAGGTGGTTAAACCTAATAATGAGAGACCTGGCTCTGATACCAATTGAAAGGACGTGGATGTCGCCTAGAGGGGGGGTGAATAGGCGCTTTAAAATAATTAAGGTTTAGGCTTGAACAAATGCGGAATAAAACTAACGTTTAATATGTCAAGCACAAAACCTAAAACAACTAGGCTCACCTATGTGCACCAACAACTTATGCTAAGCAAGATAAACAACTAAGTGATAGCAAGATATATAGCATGAAACAATATGGCTATCACATAGTAAAGTGCATAAGTAAAGGGCTCGGGTAAGAGATAACCGAGGCACGCGGAGACGACGATGTATCCCGAAGTTCACACCCTTGCGGATGCTAATCTCCGTTCGGAGCGGTGTGGAGGCACAATGCTCCCCAAGAAGCCACTAGGGCCACCGTAATCTCCTCACGCCCTCGCACAATGCAAGATGCCGTGATTCCACTAAGGGACCCTTGAGGGAGGTCACCGAACCCGTACGAACAAGGTTGGGGCAAACTCCACAACTTAATTGGTGGCTCCCAACAACACCATGAAGCTTCACCACAATGGATTGTGGCTCCGAGGTGACCTCAAATGCTCGGGGCAATCTCCACAACCTAATTGGAGACCCCGAAGCTTGCCCGGAGCTTTGCACCACAATGATTGAGCTCCGAGGCACCACCAACCGTCTAGGGCGCCAAAGCACCCAAGAGGAACAAGCTCAAGGGTGCTCAAACACCCAAGAGTAATAAGCTTCTCAAGCTTCACTTCCACATATCACCATGGAGAACTCAAACCTATGCACCAAATGCAATGGCAAGGGCACATGGAGTACCCAAGTCCTTCTCTCCCAAATCCCACCAAAGCAACTAATGCTAGGGAAGAAAATGAGAGGAAGAACGAAGAAGAACACGAAGAACTCCAAGATCTAGATCCAACGGGTTAACCTCACTTAGAGGAGAAAGTGATTGGTGGAAATGTGGATTTAGATCTCCTCTCTCTTTTCCCTCAAGAACTAGCAAGAATCATTGGAGGGATTGAGAGTTAGCAAGATCGAAGAAGGTCAACAATGGGGGGCAAACTCGAGCTAAAGAGATTAGGTTCAATGGGGAAGAAGACCCCCTTTTATAGGTAGGGAAAAATCTAACCGTTATGCTCACAGCCCGCACAGAGCGGTACTACCGCTCATGGGAGCGGTACTACCGCTAGGGCGGTGGAAGCCCTTTGAAAAACAACAGCGAGGAGGCAAAAGTCCAGTAGAACCGCCAGAGCGGTACTACCACTCGTCCTCACGGTACTACCGCTAGGGATAGCGGTACTACCGCTAAGGGTAGCGGTACTACTGCTTGCGAGCGGTACTAAAAAAATACATCCGTGCCTACCACCGCTGGACTTAACACGAGATTTTGGTCTGGAGCGGTACTACCGCTCTGGAGCGGTGGTAAAAAATTACATCCGCTCCAAGCCGCGGTAGTACCGCTGCAGCCTTTTAAGAACACCAAAACAGCCACAACTTCTGCAAACGGACTCCGAATTCAACGAAACCAAGTTTGTTGGAAAGCTAACGACATGGGCTAACACAATCTTGATAGAAATATCAATAAGAAACAAATGAGAAAAGACCCATAAGAAAATGGTGAGAACCCTTCCTCGGATAAGACCGGTAAAACCTCCAACATCGAAAACATCATAGAAGATGCATATGGACTCCGTTTTCGATGAACTTGAGCTTGTCATGAAGCTGACCATAAGCTCAAGAACCCACATAGAGAAAAAGTCAACCAAGAACCAAGAAAGATGATGATGCCAAGAAGGCAATGGTTTGAGCGCTCAACGAACGATTCGATCAAGCTACTCACTTGAGAGCCCCCCTTGATAGTACGGCAATCGATCCTATAACCAGGTCTCCCAACTACCACCATGAGACCGGTAAAATAGAAAACCCTATCAAGGTCAAACCTTTGCCTTGCGCATAGTCCACTTGAGCTAGATGATGATGATCTTGTCCTTCTCAAGATGGACCACCTTTCTTGATTGCGTCGGCTCGATGAAGACTAGTAGATTGCTCCCCCATACTCCACTATGGGAGAGCCACTCTTCGACACATCTTCACAAGTCCATTGTCACCACAATGGACGGCAAGCTTCAAGCATGATCTCTCCGTGATGCTTCACTTGAACTTGCACACCGCAACCTTGATGACGATCACCACTTGATGTCATCCTCCATGGGTTGTATGAGATCTTCCTCTTGACGCAAACCCATGGAAATATACCTAACCCCACAACGAACTCTCACGTAGACCATGGGTTACTACACAAAGCGTAATGGACAATGCTTACCATACCATGGGATCACTTGATCCCACTTGGTACATCTTCTACGCTTTGTGTGTTGATCAACTTGAATCATTCTTTGCCTTAATCTTGATCAACCTTGTGTCTTATCTTCTCTCTTCATAAAGATGATGTCTTGAAGGTAAACATGAATGCTCACACAATCTTCTTCTTCAAGACATGCTAGCAATAAGCTCAACACTCACTAGACCAATCTTTGGATAGATCCTTGGATACCACCTTGGTCAACACATAAACTCCTTGAAACCAACAAATGGACTTCAAGAAAAGCCTATGGACAAATCCTACGAATATAACTCAACGCAACCATTAGTCCATAGAGATTGTCATCAATTACCAAAACCAAACATGGGGGTACCGCATGTTCTTTCAGGAGCAAGCCGCGACGGCGCCGTACTCCCGCCCAAGAAACGGCCATGCCGGCGCGCCACCACGGGCCTGTCAAGGAGGAAGAGGACTCCGACTTAGCGCGGCCGCCGAGCCTGGGCCTCAGGAGCGGCAGCCCTTGAGGGGGTCACCTTTCGCCTTCTTCTTGTTTTCTTTCCCTACAATCAAGCATCATGGAGGGCCCTGCGGGGCATGTAATGAATTATGGCGCTTGCGCCTTTATCATTTTCGTCGCACATCTGGATTCCTGTTTTACTATCAACTGAGACTTCTGGCCCGTCGTGGTTAGGGTACTTAGCTCGATGTGTCTGCGGCGGGCCTCTACATCATGAGGTTCGGTCGTAGCACCTGGGGAGCTCGGGGATCTTGCCAGGTGGCCTTCTTTCTTGCGAGCAAGGCGGTTTGGGAGCTCTCTTGGTGCTCTACGTCGGCAGGGCCCAATCCCGCGCGTACCTCGACCGCCGTTGGGGCGTCCGGATCACCAGGACGAGAACATGGGGCGAGGGGCTACGTGACCAGTGAGTCTCCTGAGTCGCGCTGCTCAGGAGTCCCCCTTGACGTTCGAGCGACTTCCGGACCGTTCCTCGCTCTTCTCGTGTTTCCATGATGACGCGCCAGGAGCCCCTGAGCGAGGGTGGGGTAGCACGCGCCTGTTGGCTCACTCAAGAGCGCCGTGCAAGGACCAGGATGCCAAGGTCTTGGCGAGGTGTGGACATCGTGCACACCGTGCCCAGCCCCCGCTCGCGGGGCGTGTGAGGGCGAGACCGACAGGTGCCGATTCAAAAACAAAACTTCAAGACAGAACAAATTGCAAGGAGAAAAATTCCCACCCCTTTTTGAAATAAGGTTGTGAAACTTCGAGTTTCACTCCAGAAAATGGCAAATTCGAATAAAAAAATAAAGCAAAGAACTGTCGTGTCCGGCCCCTAGGCTAGTCTTCGTCTTCCCCTAGCGCGGAGCATAGGGCCTCCACTAGGCGTGGGCATAGTCATTGGAGGACAGTGTTGTCCGCCAGCGCGGAGCATGGGGCTTCCACTTGGACGTGGGTGGGAACCCCTCCGCGTCCTCGGGGGGCTCCGGCTTTATACAACCCGCTCGTTATTACGTGAGAGTGTCACGGATTGAGCCCGGGGGTGCGCAGGGAGATCCATGCCTCCTGGACATGGAGCCCACTTCCTGCCCCCAAGCACTATGCGTCCGAGTGGGGCCGGCTCCGGACGGGCCCTCGAGCGCGGGGGAAGCCCCCAACACTCTCCGCAGGGAGGGCCCGACTCGGAACAGGGCCTCGGGCCGCCCAAAGCCCGAGGGAGAATGTCGTTGTTGTAGTGGCGCCGCAGCCCCCCGCGCTGCGGGCGAGGCTCGGCGCGGTGCCCCAGTGTGCCTCACTGGGGTGCCTGGGAGCCTCGCACGGGTACTCAACCCCCCGTGCCTAGGCGGACCGGGCCGGACCCGGAGACATGGGCGAGTACGTGGTCGTCTGCCGCCAGACGGGCGAGGCCTGGCCCGGAGACATGGGCGTGTGTTCCACCCTCCGTCTCTGGGCAGGCGACGCCCATCCTGGAGACATGGGCGTGTGTTCCACCCTCCGTCTCCAGGCGGGAAGCGCCTGGCCTGGGGACGTGGGCGTGTGTACCCTTCGTCTCCAGGCGAGAAGCGCCTGGTCCGGGGACACAGGCGCCTGCTGATACGTCTCCAACGTATCTATAATTTATGAAGTATTCATGCCATGTTTACAATAATTCTATATGATTTTGGTATGATTTTATTCTAACTAACCCGGACTGACGTTGTTTTCAGCAGAACTACCATTGTGTCGTTTTTTGTGCAGAAATAAATGTTCTCGGAATGGGCTGAAAATTTACGGTGATTTTTTATGGACCAAAAGAGACCCCCGAAGCATTGGAGTTGGGCCAGAAGAGCCACGAGGCCACCACAAGACTGCAGGGCGCCCCCCTAGGGCGTGCGCTCCTGGCTTGTGGACTCCTCGAGCACCCCCTTGACGTGAGACCGACGCCAAAAATTCCTATAAATACCAAAACCCCCCAGAAAGAAACCTAGATCGGGAGTTTCGCCGCCGCAAGCCTTTGTAGCCACGAAAAACCAATCGGGAGCCCGTTCCGGCACCCTGTCGGAGGGGGAAACCATCACCGGAGGCCATCTTCATCATCCCGGCGGTCTCCATGACGAGGAGGGAGTAGTTCACCCTCGGGGCTGAGGGTATGTACCAGTAGCTATGTGTTTGATCTCTCTCTCTCTCTCGTGTTCTTGAGATGACACGATCTTGATGTACCGCGAGCTTTATTAATATAGATGAATCATATGGAGTTTTCCCCTCTCTATCTTCTTGTGATGAATTGGGTTTTCCCTTTGAAGTTTTCTTATCGGATTGAGTCTTTAAGGATTTGAGAACACTTGATGTATGTCTTGCGATGGGATATCCATGGTGACAATGGGATGTTCTATTGATCCACTTGATGTATGTTTTGGTGATCAACTTGCGGGTTCCGTGACCTTGGGAATCTATGCATAGGGGTTGGCACATGTTTTCGTCTTGACTCCCCGGTAGAAACTTTGGGGCACTCTTTGAAGTTCTTTGTGTTGGATTGAACATGATGAATCTGAAATTGTGTGATGCATATCGTATAATCAAGCCCATGGGTACTCGTGGTGACATTGGAGTATCTAGGTGACATTAGGGTTTTGGTTGATGTGTATCTTAAGGTGTTATTTTAGTACGAACTCTAGGGCTGTTTGTGACACTTATAGGGATGGCTCATATGATTGATCGGAAAAGATAACTTTGAGGTGGTTTCGTACCCTACAATAATTTCTTTGTTTGTTCTCCGTTATGAGTTAGTTTGGAGTGAACTCTTTGTCGCACGTGAGGGATTTACATATGATTCAACTATGTCAGTATTGTTGAGAGAACTTGCACTAGTGAAAGTATGAACCCTAGGCCTTGTTTTCAAGCATTGCAATACCGTTTGTGCTCACTTTTATCATTAGTTACCTTGCTGTTTTTATATTTTCAGATTACAAAAACCTATATCTACCATCCATATTACACTTGTATCACCATCTCTTCGCCGAACTAGTGCACCTATACAATTTACCATTGTATTGGGTGTGTTGGGGACACAAGAGACTCTTTGTTATTTGGTTGCAGGGTTGTTTGAGAGTGACCATCTTCATCCTACACCTCCCACGGATTGATAAACCTTAGGTCATCCACTTGAGGGAAATTTGCTACTGTCCTACAAAACTCTGCGCTTGGAGGCCCAACATAGTCTACAAGAATAAAGTTGCGTAGTAGACATCAAGCTCTTTTCTAGCGCCGTTGCCGGGGAGGTGAGTGCTTGAAGGAATATCTTTAGATCTTGCAATTAAATCTTTTAGTTTTGTGTTTTTCACTAGTTTGGTTTTATAAAAGAAAACTACAAAAAAATGGAGTTTAGGTTGCATCAATTGGTTCGTCTTTTTAATGTCTTTCGTGAAAATGATGGTTTGGAAAATTGTGCTCAATTGGTAGAGGAAGAATTTATGAAAATACTTAACGAGAATTCCTTGAATGATGAGCATGATTGCAATATTGCTAGTATGAATTCTCTGAATATCCATGATGCTAATGATATGCAAAGCCACAAGCTTGGGGATGCTATGTTTGATGAAGATGATATTTTTAGCCCCCCAAGTTTTGATGAGCAAATTTGTTATGATAATGACATGCCTACTATCTATGATTATTATGATGATGACATGTATGCTATAAAGAGTGATAGTAACCATGAAACTTGTCATCATGATTTTAATATTCAAAGTGGTTATGTCAATCAAGTATCTCATGATTGTTATTTTGTTGAGTTTTCTCCCACTATTATGAATGAGAAGAAATTGCTTATGTGGAGAGTGACAAATTTTATATGCTTGTGGATCATGAAGATAATGCTTTATGTGATAGTTATGTTGTGAAATTCCTTCATGATGCTACTGAAAATTATTATGAGGGAGGAACATATGCTTGTAGGAATTGCAATAATATCAAGTTTCCTCTATATGTGCTCAAAGTTTTGAAGTTATGCTTGTTTTGCCTTCCTATGCTAGTTGATTCTTGCTCCCATAAATTGTTTGATCACAAAATACCTATGCATAGGAAGTGGGTTAGACTTAAATGTGCTAGTCATATGCTTCATGATGCTCTTGTTATGTTTCAATTCTTATCTTTTATGTGAGCATCATTGAAATCATCATGCCTAGCTAAAAGGCATTAAAGAAAAGCGCTTGTTGGGAGACAACCCAACACTTTTACTTTCTGTTTTTGTGTGTTCCCATGATTAATCTACTGTAGTAATCATGTTTTGTGCCTTTTATTTCAATAAAGTGTCAAGTAAAGCCTTTGGGATGACTCACAAGATGAGTAGAATTGATGCTGAACCAAAACAGAAACTTTTGACTCCAGTACAGGAATTTTAATTTTTTACTGGAGGGTGATAATGATCTGAAATTTTTACACAGTCTTGATATACAAATTATTCTGGTTGTACTAATTTTTAAGAATTGTTAGAGACAGGTAAGTATGGCTTCACTATAGACCTTCACAGACTGTTCTGTTTTTTACAGATTCTGTTTTGCATGCATAGTTTGCTTGTTTTAGTGTTTCCATAGCTTATATTTAGCACTATAAATTATGGGAATGATATAATACAGTAGGTATCATGTGGTAACAATTATGAATCTTGTCTTGACAGTACCTAAGTGAATTATCTTTATTTATTATACTAACCCATCTCACGAAGTTTCGTTAAGTTTTGTGTGATTGAAGTTTTCAAGTTTTGGGTGAGACACCGATATGAGGAGAATAAGGAGTGAAAAGAACCTAAGCTTGGGGATTCCCAAGGCACCCCCAAGGTAATATCCAAGGAATACTCAAGCGCCTAAGCTTGGGGATGCCCCGGAAGGCATCCCCTCTTTCGTCTTCAACACTATCGGTATATCTTACTTGGAGCTATATTTTTATTCGTCACATAATATGAGTTTTGCTTGGAGCATCATTTTATTTTGTTTTTCTCTGTTAGGTGTTATTTATAATTTTGTTTTTCAATAAAAGGTTCCAAGAATTGCCTTTAGGATGCTTGCATTGCATGTTTGATGTGTGCTGTGTAAAAACAGAAACTTTTGCTGTAGTATTTGAATTTTCATATTTTACTGGAACGTGGAACGTTTCTGAAATTTTTACACAGTGTTTTAATTTAAATTATTTAGCATGTCCTAAATTTTCATAATTTTTTGAGTTACAGAAGTACACTGGTTTAATAGATTTCTACAGACTGTTCTGTTTGGACAGATTGCTGTCATAGTTTCGTTATCTACTTATCCTATAGTTTCCATAGCCTATATTGGTAGATATAAATTGTGAAAATGATAGAATACAATACCTAATGTTTGAAAATTATTATGCAACTTGTCTTGGCAGTACATAAAGAGTTGATTTATTATTATGTGCACTAACCTATCTCACGAGTTCTTTTCAAGTTTTGTGTGGATGAAGTTTTTGAGAATAGGTGAAACCGGGATATGAGAGGATTGAACGAGATACAAAAGCTCAAGCTTGGGGATGCCCAAGGCACCCCAAGTAAACATTTCAAGAAGTCTCAAGCATCTAAGCTTGGGGATGCTACGCATCCCACCTCTCTTCATCAATAATTATCGGTTAGCCTATGTTGAGCCTAAATTTTTATTCGTTCACATGATGCGTGCTATTCTTCGAGTGCTATTTTTTTCTTTTGCTTGCTGTTGAATAAAATACTTAAGATCTGAAATTCTTAGATGAGAGAGTCTTCACATAGCTACTTAATTGTTTGACTACGCATTGATCTTCACTTATATCTTTTTGGAAGTTTGTCATTTACTCTCGTGCTTCACTTATATCCTATGAGTAAATGGTTGAATGAATTGAATTTCATAAATCTGAAATTAAATATGCTTCATATACTTATCCCATGGGGAGTAATGACTTCACACATAATAAGTATAGGTGGTAAAATTTATTGAAAGTTAGCAAACACCGCATTGGTCACTTGAACAATTCATGAAAGAATGTTGAAGGAAGAGAGATTCCACATATAAATATACTATCTTGGACATCTTCTATGATTGTGAGCTCATTAATTATTTTCAAACTTGAGCAAATTAGCTGAAATTGGACAAGGAAGACAACGTAATGAGTTATGTTTGGGTATATTTGTATAGAAGTTATATTGTTATGGATCCTCCAACATGTGGTGCTTGCTTCCACCTCATACTAGCCAAAACTTCCGCACCAAGTAGAAATACTACTTGTGCATCCAAACACCCTTAAACCAGTTTTGCCATGAGAGTCCACCATACCTACCTATATGCGGTATTTACCTGCCGTTCCAAGTAAATTTGCATGTGCCAAACTCTAAACCTTCAAATAATATTCTGTTTTGTATGCCCGAATCGCTCATATAGTGACTAGGGGCTGTCAGTATCTTCCATGCTAGGTGGGTTATTCTCACGATATGTGTTGATTCACTATCATTCACGAGAAAGTGGCTGGTATTCGGGATGCCCAGTTCCATGCTCAAAAAATCAAATCAAAATATAATGAAACAAAACTCCCCCAGGATTGTTGTTTGTATGGACGGTACCCGTGGATTCGGATCACCGTGGAGTGTGATTGATTGGTGGAGGGGGAGTAAAAACTTTACCATTGTGTTTGGGAACCGCCTATAATGTATCTAGCATGGAAGATACCGAGATCTCTCGGTTGTTATGTTGACAATGAAAGCATACCGCTCAAAAAATTTATTCATCTCTGTTTTAAAAGCTCGAGCTCTGGCACCTTTGCAAATCAATGCTTCCCTCTGCGAAGGGCCTATCTTTTACTTTCTAGTACTTACCTTTATCTAAGAGTCATGGTGATCTTCACCACTTCCTATATTTCGCCTTTTTCTCTTGGCAAGCGTCATGTGTTGGGGAATGATCTAGACATATATATCCACACAAATATATTTGATCATGAATTATTATTGTTGACAATTATCTATATGATAAATAAGTTGGGAGGCGAAACATTAAGCCCCTATCTTCCTCGGTGTTCGATGGATGCTATTTGTTCTAAAAATATGCTTTGAGTGTCAATAATCATGGAAGACTATATGATAGTTGAGTATGTGGAATTTGCTAAATCAAAGCTCTTACATAGACCCTTCCTGAAAATAAGATGAATTGCAATTGTTCGATGACTAGGAATACGGTTTGTTAGTTTTCAAGAAACTTTCTGGTCTATACTTTAACATGTGAATAGCTTGTTACTTGATCATGAGAAGTTTTATGAGATGAGCTATTGTTTATGGTTTATATTGATGCTAGAAAAAGTGATTGGAATTATCATTGATCAAACTTGTGCACTTGCTAGCATTCACACTTCATAAATTATTTCTTTTATCATTTACCTACTCGAGGACGAGCAGGAATTAAGCTTGGGGATGCTGATACATCTCCAACGTATCTATAATTTATGAAGTATTCATGCCATGTTTACAATAATTCTATATGATTTTGGTATGATTTTATTAGAACTAACCCGGACTGACGCTGTTTTCAGCAGAACTACCATGGTGTCGTTTTTTGTGCAGAAATAAAAGTTCTCGGAATGGGCTGAAAATTTACGGTGATTTTTTATGGACCAAAAGAGACCCCCGAAGCATTGGAGTTGGGATAGAAGAGCCACGAGGCCACCACAAGACTGTAGGGCGCCCCCCCTAGGGCGCGCGCTCCTGGCTTGTGGACTCCTCAAGCACCCCCTTGACGTGAGACCGACGCCAAAAATTCCTATAAATACCAAAACCCCCAGAAAGAAACCTAGATCGGGAGTTCCGCTGCCGCAAGCCTCTGTAGCCACGAAAAACCAATCGGGAGCCCGTTCCGGCACCCTGCCGGAGGGGGAAACCATCACCGGAGGCCATCTTCATCATCCCGGCGGTCTCCAAGACGAGGAGGGAGTACTTCACCCTCGGGGCTGAGGGTATGTACCAGTAGCTATGTGTTTGATCTCTCTCTCTCGTGTTCTTGAGATGACACGATCTTGATGTACCGCGAGCTTTATTAATATAGATGAATCATATGGAGTTCTCCCCTCCCTATCTTCTTGTGATGAATTGAGTTTTCCCTTTGAAGTTTTCTTATCGGATTGAGTCTTTAAGGATTTGAGAACACTTGATGTATGTCTTGCGATGGGATATCCGTGGTGACAATGGGATGTTCTATTGATCCACTTGATGTATGTTTTGGTGATCAACTTGCGGGTTCCATGACCTTGGGAATCTTTGCATAGGGGTTGGCACATGTTTTCGTCTTGACTCCCCGGTAGAAACTTTGGGGCACTCTTTGAAGTTCTTTGTGTTGGATTGAACATGATGAATCTGAAATTGTGTGATGCATATCGTATAATCAAGCCCATGGGTACTCGTGGTGACATTGGAGTATCTAGGTGACATTAGGGTTTTGGTTGGTGTGTATCTTAAGGTGTTATTTTAGTACGAACTCTAGGGCTGTTTGTGACACTTATAGGGATGGCTCATATGATTGATCGGAAAAGATAACTTTGAGGTGGTTTCGTACCCTACAATAATTTCTTCGTTTGTTCTTCGCTACAATAATTTCTTCGTTTGTTCTCCGCTTCGTTCGGCGCGGGCTCGGTGCCCTTTGGCCATGGGAGCGGCGAGCGGAGGCGAGGTGAAGCTTGCGGAAGGATTCCGACACGCCCCCTACCTGGCACGCCAAATGTCGGATTTCGGGCTCCGCAAAACCCAAAGAGATTCGAACTCAGGGGCGTGTGCGAAAATCTCCACCAGCTTCGACCTCAAGCTCACAGCTCCACGGCCTAGCCAGATTGAACTCATTCAATCGAGGGGAAGGAGACGAACACGCGGATTTACCCAGGTTCGGGCCGATGCGAAGCGTAAAACCCTACTCCTACTTTTGGTGGATTGCCTCACGAGGAGGTTTGTGGATGAACTGGTACAATGGTGAGCAACCTCACGTGGGTGCTTGAGTGGTGTTGGATCCGTCCCCCCCTACGGCGCAACCTTGCCTCTATTTATAATGGCCCGGGTCCTCTTCCCTTATTGCATTGGCGGGAAGGGATCCCACAATGGCCAAATTCGAAAGGGGACAGGAGGTACATCTTATCCTGACGAAAGGTGGTCTTTGCCTGCAAAGTAGCTGGCAGTGACGCGGAGGTGGGCTCGGTGGTGACATCCGTCCTGCCGAGCCCGTTGGCCTGGTCTTGTTGCACCAGAATGGAAACCTTTGGTGGGACACCTTGGGAACCCGCGTACGCCCTTGCCTCCTTTGCACCAAAGAGGAAACTGTCTTCTCTGCGCGCGCTGGTGCCCGCCTGGCCTGGCTTGCGTCACCCCCGACCTCCCGAGGCCGAGCGCTGCCTAGGGATCTCCGCCCCTCGGGAGGCAACCTGGGGTGGCCCCTTCCTTCCGAGGGTCCTGGTGTCATCCTCCTCGCGAGGGTGGGACTTTCGTGAGGGCCTTGTCTTGAGTGATGCCGCACCGGGCCGTGCCGGGCCGTCGAAGTGGGCCACGCCCTGGCCCGCAGGCAGGCAGGTATGGGTACCCCCGTTCCCAGAGCGCCGACACACTAGTATGTATGACCTATGCAAGTTACCGTCACTATTTATTAACTCTCAAACAAATATAAGTGAAGAACGAGAGTGAAATCAGTTCTGTAAAATCTACACGCCAGCGTGCTCAAAAAGATATAAGTGAAGTACTAGAGCAACTGCTAAGCTCAAAAGATATAAGTGAAGCACATAGAGTATTCTAACAAATTATGATGAAGGTGTGTCTCTCTTAAATAGGTGTGTCCAGCAAACAATGATTGTGGCAAACAGAAAGTAAAAAAGCAAACTAAAGCAAATGACGCTCCAAGGAAAACTCATATCATGTGACGAATAAAAATATAGCTCCAAGTGACATACCGATGGATTTGATACGAAAGAGAGGATTCCTACCGGGGCATCCCCAAGCTTAGATGCTTGAGTCTCCTTTAAAATATTACCTTGGGGTGCCTTGGGTATCCCCAATCTTAGGCTCTTGCTACTCCTTATTCCTTTGTCCATCAAGATAACAACCAAAACTTGAAAACTTCAATCACACAAAACTCAACAAAACCTCGTGGGATCCGTTAGTATAAGAAACATATTGCATACTTCAAGTACTGTTGTAAATTGATTCAAATTTCATAAATGTATAATAGGTACTGTATTCTATCTTCTCCATTGCTTATACCCCCCGATACAATCCATAGTTTAATCAAAATAAGCAACTATGCAAGCAAAAAACAGAATCTGTCTAAAACAGAATAGTCTGTAGCAATCTGTAGAGACCTTATACTTATGTAAATCTAACAATTCTGAAAATTATGTAAAACCTCAAACATTTCTATAGAAACACTGTGTAAAAATTTCAGATCATTATCACGCTCCAGAAAAAAATGAAAATTCCTGTAGTGGAGTCAAAAGTTTCTGTTTTGTTTCAGCATCGATTCTACTCATCTTTTGAGTCATCCCAAAGGCTTTACTTGGAACAAACACGAATTTAAACACAAAAACATAATCATTACAGAGTCAATAATCATTCTATTAAAAATAAACAGAAAGTTCTAAGCAAAAATTTAAGATAACTATTGGGTTGCCTCCCAACAAGCGCTATTGTTTTATGCCCCTGGCTAGGCATAATGCATAGTTTCAAGTATTGTAGTATCCACGGAAACGATTCGTCATGCTATAATCATATTCCCTTCTTTCATCAGCAAGTTTTCTAATAGGTAAGCAAAAATAATTGAAGGGACTAAACTTCACAACACAAGGATCCAAAAAATCAATTTCAGGAGGAATAGGAGGCTCCTCTTTAGGTTTATCATAGGTGATAACTTTTTCCTCATTATATAGATTTCGATGGAGGTATTTTCTTAATTATCTATCAAGCTCATAACCCATTCCAAGTTTTGGTATAGCAAATTGATCATTATGTTCAGAGATTTTATCAAGTAGGACATTAGGTGGAACCTTCTTTCTAAGGTTTTCATCATAAGCAACATAGTCCGTTGATCTTAGTTTTCTGACCCCTTCCAACTCATAAAGAATTCCTTCTATTGGCGGGCACTCACAGTTAATCCTATAATAAGCAAATATATCTCTAGCCTCTTGTATAATACTGTCAAATTCTTGAGTAAGAAATATAGTGGCTAGACGTTTAGTAGGAGCTTCCTTATTATTAGAGAGTTCTAGAAACAACCATTGTATGAAAGGATGCATGTGGACAAATTGTCTTTCCAATTGTGCAATAAGCATAGATATGACATCCACATAGCTTGTAGTTCTAGTAACAATGGAAACCCCCATCAATGGTAATGATCCCGCAGAAGTGAAAAAATCTTGAATAACACTCTTGCCAATAATATTTCCACTACCTATACGGAGTTTCTTTGTTTGCATAGTGGGTTCATTAGTAGAAGGATCATCATCCGCAAGATTATCAAGTTTTTCCTTAGCAACTTCATCGAAATTTCTTTAGCGTTTTTAACACAAGGTGAATTTGGATGCTCAAGGGCTTCCGCACTAGCGGCGGAAACACCACAAAGTTCAAAATCAGACATGGTAGCAACTCCAAGCAAACAAAGGAGCAAACTAGTAACAAGCAAAGATAAATATTTTTGTATTTTTGATTTTTATGTGACAAGCAAAATATAACAGCAAATAAAAAGAAGAACAAGTGAATTAAAATTTGTGTGAAGTTACTTGGTAGTTGATGATGATATTCCCCGACAACGGCGCCAGAAATCCTTCCTGATACTTGTGATCTGCGTTGGGTTTTCCGTGAAGAGGAACGGAATTGCAGCACAAAGCGGATAAGTATTTCCCCCGGTTGTGAAACCAAGGTTTATTGAACCAATAGGAATATCAGTCCTCAACCGTCTTCAGCGGCTGCACACAAATGAACAAACGACTTGCACCCAACGCGGGCAAGAGGGTTGTCAATCCCCTTGATCTCGTTATTTGCAAGCAAATGAGTTGTGTAGATAATTGTTGATAAATGTAAAATAAATAAAAATTAAATAAAGGTAGTGAGGTAATTATAGCATTTGCAAATATATAAGTGAATAGACCCGGTGGCCATAGTGTTCTCTAGTGGCATCTCTCATGTAGGCAGCATACGATGCGTAAACAAATTACTGTTGGGCAATTGATAGAAAAGCGGATAGTTATGCGATGTTCATGACAATGATCATGTATATACAGGCATCACATCCATAAGAAAATAGGTAGACTCTTGCCTGCACCTATTACTATTACTCCACTCATCGACCACTATCCAGCATGCATCTAGAGTATTAAGTAAAACAGAGTAATGCTTGGAGAACGATGACATGATGTAGACAAAGTAAACTCAAACAATATGAATGAACCCCATCATTTTATCCTTAGTAGCAACAACACAAAGACGCATCTTGTCCCCTACTTTGTCACTGGGATATAGAAACTCGCCAGGTTGAACCTACCACAACGCACCACTCCCACCGATGAAATATCAATCTACTTGGCCAAAGCATATCAATAGACCAGAGAGCATTATGAAGCTATAATGATCATGCACTTAAGAGATCATATAACTTAGAGGCATCTCAAATACTTTTCATGAATAATCTGAACATAAACCCACAATTCATCGGATACCAACAAACACACCGCACAATAGGATTACATCTGATATATCAAAGCGAAGATGCGATGACCATTGTATTGAAGATCATAAGAGAGAGAGAGATTGCCATCTAGGTACTAGCTATGGAACCGTAGGTCTGTGGTGAACTACTCACACATCATCATGAGGGCAGCGAGGTGGATGAAGAGGCCCTCCGCGATCGATCCCCCCTCCGGCAGGGTACCAGAACGGAGCTCCAGATGGCCTCGCGACGGAACAGAGACTTGCGGCGGCGGAAAAAGGGTTTCGGGACTGCCTCCAGGGTTTTTAGAATATTAGAGAATTTATAGGCCAAAGAGGGACGTCGGGAGATGCCCGAGGGGGCCACAACATATCAGGGCGCCCCCCCAGGGCGCGCCCTGATGTGTGGTGCGGCCCTCGTGCACCTCCTAGCTTCCTTCCGAAGCTTCTAGGTCTTCATATAGTCCAGAAAAAAATCATCAAAAAGTTTTGTGGCAATTGGACTTCGCTTGGTATAGTAAACCTGAAAAGCAAAAAACACGCAGAAAACAACAACTGGCACTGGGCACTGGGTCAATAGGTTAGTGCTAAAAATATTATAAATTGGTAAATAATGACCCAAAAAGTATCCTAGAATGATAATATATCAGCATGTAACAATCAAAAATTATAGATACGTTGGAGACGTATCATACGGCAACCGGCAGGAGCCATAGGGTTGTCTTTAATTCATTTATGCCATTTGCTTTACTTTATCGCTATGAGTTTGCAATAGTTCTAGAAGCAATAGTTGGCGCGTCAACCACATGACGACACGATGATGGAGATCATGGTGTCATGCCGGTGACGATGGAGATCATGCCGGTGCTTTGGAGATGGAGATCAAAAGCACAAGACGATGATGGCCATATCATATCACTTATATGATTTGCATGTGATGTTTATCCTTTTATGAATCTTACTTTGCTTAGGACGACGGTAGCATTATAAGATGATCCATCACTAAATTTTGAAGATAAAATTGTGTTCTCCCCGAGTATGCACCGTTGCGAAGGATCGTCGTTTCAAAGCACCTCGTGATGATCGGGTGTGATAGACTCTACGTTTGCATACAACGGGTGTAAGTCAGATTTACACACGCGGAATTCTTGGGTTAACCTTGACGAGCCTAGCATGTACGGACATGGCCTCGGAACACAGGAGACTGAAAGGTCGAATATGATTCATATAGTAGATATGATCAACATGGAGATGTTCACTATTGAAAACACCTCATCTCACGTGATGATCGGACTTGGGTTGGTGGATTTGGATCATGTCACACTTAGACAACCTGAAGGATGTTGATTTGAGTGGGAGCTCTTTAGTAATATTATTAATTGAACTCATCATCATGAACATAGTCTAAAGTTGTCTTTGCGAAATTGTGTTGTAGATCAATAGCTCGCGATGTAGCTCCCCTGTATTTTGATACGTTCCTAGAGAAAGGCTAAGTTGAAAGATAGTGTAAGCAATTGGGCAGACTGGGTCCATAATCTGAGGATTGTCCTCACTGCTGCACAGAAGGCTTATGTCCTCGATGCGCCGCTCGGTGTGCCAACCCCTCTAGCATCATATGTGGATGTTATGAACGTCTGACAGAAACGTTGTGATGACTACTCGATAGTTTAGTGCGCCATGCTTTACAGATTAGAATCGGGGCTCCAAAGACGTTTTGAATGCCATGGAGCATAGGAGATCTTCCAAGAGCTGAAATTGGTATTTCAGGCTCATGCCCAAGTTGAGAGGTGTCGTGGTTTTGTCACGGCAGATGCCTTGGTGAAAGGACTTAGGTTCGAGGCCATCACTAAGGCGGTGAGCTCGAAGGGGTTGATCGGAATCGAGAGACAAGGGTTTACCCAGGTTCGGCCCCTCGGAAAGAGGTAAAAGCCTATGTCCTGCTTTGTGTGGTATTGATTGGGTATCGATTACAAGGGAGCGAGTTCGCTTGACCTAGCTATCGATGAGTTGTTTCGTGGCTTAAGCCGCCCAGGTAACCCGCCTTTATATACTCAGGCCAAGGCCCTGGGCTTACAAGAGTCCGGGCCGGGTTATGCTTGATAACCGACCTCACCTCTAACTACACATGCCTTATCTAACAAACTGCCACCGGTGGCTCACACGTCACAGGTTACATCTTGTCTTCTGGCTCTGGGCCTCCAGGCCCATTGAGTAAGCCTGCACCAAACCTTATCGTAAGCCGCCAACCGCATGACCCGGCCCCACCTGGGCGGGTCTCACCACGGGGTTATACCCCCAACATTAGGCCCCAGATTGATTTGAACTGGTTCATGTCAATCTCCAAATCTTCTGGTTGGCGAGTGTTGCCTTCTCTGATAATCTTCATGATCCGCCGAAAATGGGCGGTGTTGCTTCTGACAAGCTTTCATGATCCGCCGTGACGTCATCGGAAAAAAATCAAAAAAGATTCCTCTGACGTCAGAGCGGATCTTTCTTCATTAATATAACCAGCCCGAGAATCGAGGTGTCTTCTTAGTTTAATCATCATCGTGCTCCCTCGATTCCCGCACCGGACCGTTTGTGAGACCATTATAACCTTATAAATAAGCACGAGGGGCTATCACTTTCATTTCCCCCTGCCGCCACCTTCTTCTTCCTCCGAACGCCCGCACCGCCGAAGCTAGCCGCGCCATTTGGTCCTCGCCGTCTTCATCGACACCGGCAGCTGCATCAACCTGAAACTGTCCAGAGCTTTCGCGCATTCGTCCGCACCCTTAAGGTTCTATCTCTGCCCCTTGTCAGATATGCATTAGGTTTCTCCCGAGTTCATCGAGTTCTTCAGTGTTCATCACCGCTTATAAGAACGTTCTTCACCGATTAGATGGAAAGCACCTTCTCTAAAGCCTTATAACGCTACCGAAATCACGCGGCCGTCCGCTCCATAATCACGCCGCACTCATTGTAGATCTGCAGCTCGTTTTAATCTGTACAGAGGCCGTCTGTTCTTCCACTGGTCCTTTAGGGTTAGAATTATTTTTCTTTTTCCCTCGCCCGTAGATCTCAAATCCATGGCTGTAGTTGCGGAAATTGTTTCTCCACACTTAGCAATTTTTTCAGTACGCACTGGTAAACTTGACCCGCCGTAAAGTTGTTGGCTCATGTTGTCATACTGCAAATAGCTTCGGCGGCTCATAACTTTATATTGACCCGCCAACAGTCGTCACCATTTCTAGAGTCATACGACCTTGGTTATAATATGCTTTTAACCCGCCAAACATTCATACCTTTCCGTAGTTTCTTAAACCGCCGCCATGTCTAAAACCCCATCCACCTGCAACTGGGTAAGATCTGGTGTGACCGAAGGGTCACTCAAGGAATTTGTCACTATGGGAGTTCTGCCGGCTCAGGAGGTTATCCACTGGCGAGTTCCAGGCAGTGAGACCACCCCTAAACCCAAAGACGGGGAAGTCATTGTATTCACGGATCATATGCTGCGTGGCTTCTCCCCGCCCGAGTCTAAGTTTTTCCGGGATGTCCTACACTCGTTTAAGCTTCACCCCCAACACATTGGTCCCAATTCTGTCACCAATCTATGCCAGTTTCAGACCTTCTGCTAAGCTTATCTGCAGGAAGAGCCGTCTGTCGACCTCTTCAAGGAGTATTTTTATATCAACCGCCAAACAGAAATGGCGGATGGATTAAGCCTCGAGCTCGGGGGTGTCACTCTTCAAAGGCGGAGGGATGTACTCTTCCCAACAGCAATTCTGCCGAGTCACCCCAAAGAATGGAACAAGACTTCGTTCTACTGCCAAGACACTTCACCAGAGGGGGAGAACCCACTGCCGGGTTATCGTCCTTACCGGCTTAGCACCGACACGGAGCTTCCAGACCGGATGTCCGTAGTTGAACGTGCTCAATATGCCACCACTTTCTCAAAAGTCAGGGCCCTACTAGCCAACGGATTAACAGGTGTCGATCTGACCCGCTGTTGGGTTTCTTGGAGGATCCTGCCATTAAGCCGTCGCGGTGCTTTAATGTGCCAATATACTGGTAGCGTGGACGATCCTCAACGCTTCAACCAGACCCCCTTAACAGGCCCGGATCTTAATACTATTGTTAAGTCCTGGCTGGGGGAATCACAAGCTGCCTGCAGCAAGACGGGGTTAAGCCCCTTCTCTGCACTTAACCCGGCTCCGGATGTAAGTGTTTCCGTCTTAACTCTCATCTTTTCGCTTAATGCCATAATTTTCATGTCTTATTAACTTTTCTGTCAACATGCTTTATCACACATAGGCCGGCTCTTCCTTCTGGAAAAAAACAGTTACTCCCTTCTCTCAAGAAGAAGAGCAAGGTCCCCAAGGCGTCAAAAACTAAGGCGCCAACCCGCAAAAGGAAACAGTCAGCGGAAGAGCTATTTGATTTAGACGACTTAGAGGTAGAACTTGACACCCTTGGTTTTCTCTTTACGCAACTCATTGACGAATATTATTCACAGGAAGAAGCAGAAACAAGTCATGCCGATGCTATCGAGGTAACCATTGTCTCCTCTGACTCGGATCTTTCACCAGTAAAGAGAGTACGGCGGGCTATACGGAAGGTAAAGAGTTCCCGTCCTTTTGCTCACTTGGGTCCTAACTTTCTTTTGAAGAAACAGCAAGACGACAGCAGACGTCAGACCCGGAGCACCAGCTCTGGAGACCTTTTAACCGGCTTACCCAATGAGCCGACCCCCCGAAAACAGCACACTGAAGTACTTTCTTGTCTTTAACTTATTTTTCCTGTATGCTATCCTTGCAGCTTATCAGTGTTTAACAATGCTAACTTTTCCAGGACTCGCCTCCTTCTTCCGGCGACTCAACTGCTTCAAAGTTGCCTCCCCTTATCATCAACCAGGGGTAAGTATGTTTTATATCCCACTCCTTGTATTAATAGTCCATCCTTGCTCATTGATGTGTAATTTTAACTTTGCTTCACAGGGCTCAAGCCAAACAGAGGAAAACTGGCGGGTCATCCGCCGCTCCTGATGTTCCAGAGCCGGCAATTCCAAAGCCAAGCATCCCTGAAGCTCATGTTGAGCCTTCTAAAACCGCCAAAGATACTCATGAAGAAGCTCCTCAGCACAATTAGCCGGCGGATATGGATATTGAAGCTCCCGAAGCTCATACAGAAGCTGGCCCTAAGCCGCCCAGCCCCCAGCCAACAACTGAAGACGTGACTTCTCCTGAAGAAGTTACTGTTACCGGGGTGGCTCACAAGTCTCCGGCGCCTTCCAAGACACTGTCGAAGCATACAAGTAAGTATGAGGCGGCTCATCTCGGGGAAGGGAAGATGCAATTTGATCTTCCCAACCTCAAAAAGCTTACCGCCGAAGAATTAAATGCTGGCTACCTGAGCCGTCTGTCCGCAAGCCGGGATATGGAAGCCAACCTGGTTGGCATGATGAAGAAGAAATACGAGGTACTTTACTTCCTTTGTTTTTCCATGTATATACTTATGTAGCCCCCAAGAACCGGTTGATATCTCCAAAAAGGTCAGCCGGGTCTTCAATCACTTGTTTATCTTTCGTAAAATCGCCCTGTAGCCCCCAAGGGCCGGGTCATTACCTAAGTAATGAGCCGGCACTCAATCATAGATTAAGAGCCAAGTATAGCCCCCAAGGGCCAGGTTATTACCTAAGTAATGAGCCGGCACTCAATCATAGATTAAGAGCCAAGTGTAGCCCCCAAGGGCCGGGTCATTACCTAAGTAACGAGCCGGCACTCAATCATACTTTAAGAGCCAACTGTAGCCCCCAAGGGCCGGGTCATTACCTAAGTAACGAGCCGGCACTCAATCATAGATTAAGAGCCAACTGTAGCCCTCAAGGGTCGGGTCATTATGCCAATAATGAGCCGGCACTCAATCATAGATTAAGAGCCAAATGTAGCCCTCAAGGGCCGGGTCATTGTGGCAATAATGAGCCGACTCTATAAGAAAGAGCTGAGATACATTAGCCCCCAAGTGTCAAGTACATTGCTTGCAATCTTCTTGGGACTTGTAATAATTGTGCTAATCTTTAACAAAAATCAGTATGAGCCGGACCGGCGGCTTTAAAATTAACAACCTTGCTCTGTTATGACTTGTCCTGTACAGGAATCTTTGAATGCCGCTGAGTCATCCGTGTCGGACCTGAAGGAGAGTCTGGCACTGCAACAAAAAGGCCGAGCAAAAACTGATGCCAAGTATCAAATTGCTTTGACGGAGCTGGATGTTATCAAGGCTGAACTTAAGTCACTCAAAAAATCCGCTGAAACGAGCCAAGCCGCCCAGACAAAGCGCGCTGAAGACGCAGAAGGCCGTCTCAAAACGGTAACTGACGAGCTGAACAACTTGAAAGGCCAGATCTCTCGTATGATCGGAGCCATCTTTGGTAAGCATTTTTAACCTTCAATATTCAAAAAGGTACTTGTCGAGAATCTTTTCTGGCGGCTTATAAAATTTGACTTGCCTGTAGGTGAACGGAGCCGCCAGCTGTCAGACAACAGCCTGTTGAAACTCAAGGCTTTGTACTCTTTGACAGAACAGTTGTACGTCGGGTCTCTATTTACCATCAAGGCTGTCATGACTGAGAGGGGTATTCCGAAGGTCATGAAGGGCGTGCTGGAAGTCATGTCGACCATCCCGAAGCAGCTGGAAGAACTGAAGAGATCAGCCGCCCGCAAGGGCGCAATTGCTGCTTTGAGCCGGTCGCTGGCTTATGCCCCGGAGCTTAACCCAGCTGAGATGATGGACGGCTTCCCTCAACTGAAGGAAGACGGCTCAGAGTTTACACAAGAAGATTACGCCCGCTGTCATAAGGCTTCCCGGGTTGTGGCAAGCCGGCTGGCCGCAGAGGCTAACCTGGCAGTATATCAGGCGGCTTACTTCGAAGAGAACAAGCGTGTTCGAGGGCCCACTTTTGAAGTGAAGAGCCTGATTCCTCAATGCCGTAAGCATCTCTTTGCCCCTGATGTTGATCCGTCTCTGATCCTGCATGATGTGGCCCAATTTGAAGCCTTAACAAACTGCAACTGGGATTTGGACAACCTTCAGATCCGGGAAGACGAAGACCCGGCGCAGGATGACCCGGCGACGAGCTGAAGAGCCTGCTTCGTAGGAAAGTAACCCGCTTTTACTGATATGTCGGGTTATCTTGTACTGAAAACACTAATGTCCGCAACTTTGGGATTTCTGATAGCCTTGTAATAGCAGTAGGAAACATTTAACCGCTTGCTCTTGTGCTTTTGACGCACTGTTTGAACTTCTTTCACCCATATTTCTGTGACTTAGCAAATTTGTCATGATATGAAATCATCTGACTGCCTTGACTCGCCGGGCAGGTTATACTCCATGAATAATACCAAGCCAGAATTACCCGAACCTTAGAATCTTATCATGAGAGTACCTGCAAAAAACAAGTAATTTGTACATCTCTTGTCCTATAAGCCGGCTTTAAAGGCGCAGCAGGACAAGATAACTCTTGTTTTTTATGAAAAAAGTTTGTGTTGCTTCCGTAGAAACTAGGCGGAAAGCCTAAAGAAAAAACTTGTAAGCCAGCTCTCACGTGACATAAATCCGTCGTTTAAACCTTAGCAAGTTCAGGGTCTTTAAAAGATTGACATTGCTAAGAGTACGAACAGGCCACATAGCGGAGGGGTTACGGCAAACAAGACGAGCTTATCCTAGCTCACTATAAGCCGGCTCTCTCGTGACAAAAGCCGCCGTTTAAACCTTGACAAGTTCAGGGTCTTTGTACGAGAATAACTTATGAAAGTTCAGGGTCTCTTATCAAGATTAACTGTCACGAGTTCAGCGGGTCACATTGCGGAGTAGCAAGTTGCAAACAGGCAGGTTTACCTCGAACATGGCATATAAAGCCTGGCCAAGAGGGTATGAAAGATAAACCCAGTGGGTTGGAAGCCCCCAAGTGACCTGATGAAGGGTCAACTCCTTTGCTCAAATTTTAGTGCGAGAAAACGGCAAAGGCCCCTAATCATGGGGATGCCCACTTTATTATATCAAAAAAATGGTATATACAATGACTGGGATATGTACATTGATGAGAGCCGGACTGGCCGCTTAAGTATAATATGGACGAAGGTGAGCAATATTCCATGGCCTCTTGGTCTCTTCACCAGAAGTGCAAGACTTGTCACTTTCCCGTACATCAATGAGATAATAGGAACCATTGTTGAGATTTCTGCTGATCACAAACGGTCCTTCCCAGGGAGGTGACAACTTATGCATATCTGACTGGTCTTGAATCAGCCGGAGTACTAAGTCGCCTTCTTGGAACGTCCGGGTCTTGACCCTGCGACTATGATAGCGACGCAGGTCTTGTTGATAAATCGCCGATCGAGCTGCTGCAAGATCCCGTTCTTCGTCCAAAGCATCCAAAGCATCCTGACGCACCGCCTCGTTATCAGTTTCTACGTAAGCCGCCACTCTGGGCGAGTCATGACGAATATCACTGGGGAGAACAACTTCTGCGCCATAAACCATGAAGAAAGGTGTATAGCTTGTACACCTGTTGGGGGTGGTTCTTATGCTCCAAAGAACAGACGGCAACTCCTCCACCCAACAACCCGGCGTGCGCTCCAAAGGAACCATGAGCCGGGGTTTTATACCTCTCAAAATTTCCTGGTTAGCACGCTCAGCTTGACTATTAGACTGCGGGTGAGCGACCGAAGATACATCAAGACGAATATGTTCCTCATCACAGAACTCCTTCATGGCCCCTTTGGACAGATTTGTGCCATTATCAGTGATGATACTATGCGGATAGCCAAAACGAAAGATCAGCTTTTTGACGAACTGAACTGCCGTTGCTGCATCACACTTGCTGACCGGCTCAGCTTCAACCCACTTAGTAAACTTGTCAACAACCACCAAAAGGTGGGTCTTCTTGTCTTTAGACCTCTTGAAAGGCCCTACCATATCAAGCCCCCAGACTGCAAACGGCCAAGTGATTGGAATCATCCGCAAATCTTGAGCCGGCACATGGGCATGTCGTCCAAATTTCTGGCACCCGTCACACTTACTGACCAAGTACTTCGCATCTTTATGAGCCGCTAGCCAGTAAAAACCGTGTCAAAAAGCCTTAGCCACCAAAGATTTTGACCTGGCGTGATGACCACAATCACCGGCATGGATCTCATGTAAGATTTCCCGGCCCTCGTCAGGAGATACACATCGCTGAAAAACGCCAGTCACGCTACGCCTGTGTAACTCGCCATTGACAATAGTCATGGATTTAGACCGCCTTATGATCTGCCGTGCCAGAGTCTCATCTTGAGGTAACTCGCCGCGGGTTATGTACGCCAGATAAGGCAACGTCCAATCAGGGATCGCGCGAAGAGCCGCCACCAATTGTTCTTCCGGGTCAGGTATAGCCAAATCTTCCTCCGACGGTAACTGGACCGACGGGTGATGCAAAACGTCCAAGAACACATTAGGTGGTACCGGCTTACGCTGAGACCCCAGTCTTGATAATGCATCAGCCGCCTCATTCTTCCACCGATCAATATGATCCACCTGATAGCCCTTGAAATGGCTAGCAATAACATCAACCGCCTGGCGATAAGCCGCCATGCGAGGGTCCTTTGAGTCCCACGTGCCAAAGACTTGCTGAGCTACCAGGTCTGAGTCGCCAAGACATCTGACCCGGCTCAAGTTCATCTCCTTGGCCACCCGGAGCCCATGAAGCAAAGCCTCGTATTCCGTTGCATTGTTAGTACAAGGAAACATCAGCCTCAAAACATAACAGAATTTGTCACCTCGTGGGGAAGTTAAAACAACTCCAGCCCCCGAGCCTTCCAATTGCCTGGACTCATCAAAGTGAATCGTCCAATAAGTATTGTCCGGCTTTTCCTCAGGTATTTGACACTCTGTCCAGTCATTGATAAATTCCACCAGGGCTTGAGATTTGATAGCCGTCCGGGGCACATATTTTAAATTAAGAGGCCCAAGTTCAATTGCCCACTTAGCAATCCTTCCAGTGGCTTCTCTGTTCTGAATGATATCTCCCAAAGGAGCAGAGCTGACCACTGTGATCGGGTGCCCAAGAAAATAATGCTTCAGCTTGCGATTGGCCATGAACACCCCAAGCACCAGCTTTTGCCAATGTGGATATCTTTGCCTAGACTCTATCAATACTTCACTGACATAATAAACCGGCCGCTGAACTGGGTACTCCTTACCCGCCTCCTTGCGCTCAACCACAATTGCAGCACTGACAACCCAGTTGTTAGCCGCCACATATAAGAGTAGAGGCTCCTTTCCACGGGAGCGGCCAAAACGGGCGGCTCAACCAACTACTTTTTGAGCGCCTCAAACGCCTCATTAACCGCATCACTCCAGATGAAATCATCTGTCTTCTTCATCATCTGATACAGAGGAATAGCTTTCTCACCCAGGTGGCTTATGAACCGGCTTAGTGCAGCAATACGACCCGCCAGGCGCTGAACATCATTAATGCACGCCGGCTTAGACAAAGAAGTGATGGCCTTTATCTTGTCCGGGTTAGCCTTAATGCCACGCTCAGAGACCAAAAATCCCAAGAGCTTGACTGCAGGTACACCGAACACACATTTTGCCGGGTTAAGCATCATCTTGTAAACCCGCAAATTGTCAAAAGTTTCCTTCAAATCAGCCAATAGAGTCTCCTTCTTCCTTGACTTGACCACAATATCATCCACATAAGCATGGACATTGCGCCCAATTTGCCCATGAGGACAGTTCTGCACACAACGCTGGTAAGTCGCCTGGGCACTCTTGAGCCCGAAAGGCATAGACACATAGCAGAAAGCTCCAAAAGGCGTAATGAAAGACGTTTTCTCTTGGTCTTTGACTGCCATCTTGATCTGATGATAACCTGAATAAGCATCCAAGAAGCATAGACTCTCACAACCCGCCATTGCATCAATGATTTGATCAATACGGGGGAGAGCAAACGGGTCAACTGGACACGCCTTGTTAAGATCTGTATAATCCACGCACATGCGCCACGTGCCGTTCTTCTTGAGTACCAACACCGGGTTAGCTAACCACTTCGGGTGAAAAACTTCAACGATAAACCCTGCTGCCAAGAGCCGGGCCACCTCTTCCCCAATAGCCTTACGCCTCTCCTCATTAAAGCGATGGAGGAGCTGTTTGACCGGCTTAAACTTAGGATCCACATTAAGGTGGTGCTCAGCGAATTCTCTCGGTACACCCGGCATGTCAGAAGGCTTCCATGCAAAGATGTCCCGATTCTCACGGATGAATTCGATGAGCGCGCTTTCCTATTTGGGATCCATATTGGCCCCAATAGTGAACTGCTGCGATGAGTTGCCAGGAGTGAAATCCACTAGCTTGCTATCTTCTGCCACAAACTTGAGAGGCGGCTCAGATTCCGTGCTAGGCTTCTTTAGCGGGGTCATATCTGCCGGGTCAACATTTTCCTTATAAAACTTGAGCTCCGCCTCGGCACAGCTTGACTCTGCATATGCTGCATCGCCTTCCTCGCATTCAAGAGAAATCTTTCGATCACCATGCACTGTAATCGTCCCGTTTAACCCGGGCATCTTGAGCTGCAAGTACACATAACAAGGCCTAGCCATGAACTTGGCGTAAGCCGGTCGCCCAAACAAAGCGTGGTACGGGCTCTTGATCTTCACCACCTCGAACCATAAGGATTCCACCCTGTAGTTGAATTCATCGCCAAAAGCTACCTCCAAGGAAATCTTTTCAACTGGATAAGCCGACTTTCCGGGCACCACCCCGTGAAAGACTGTTGAAGATGGTTTAAGGTCCTTATCAAGCAAGTTCATCCGGCGGAACGTGTCATAGTACAAGATGTTGATGCTACTGCCGCCATCCATGAGTACCTTAGTGAACACATAGCCTCCGACTTGGGGGGCCACTACCAAAGCCAACTGTCCCGGGTTATCCATGCGCGGTGGGTGATCCTCCCTGCTCCAAGTTATGTCATACTCTGACCACTTTAAGTACCGAGGGAGTGCCGACATGGCCGCATTAACCGCCCGCTTGCGCACCTTCTGATCCCGCTTGTCAAGACTGGTCATAAAAACGTGATATTAGCCTCCATTAAGCTGCTTTGGATTACTCTGATACCCGGACTGGTTGTTTTGTTGCTGACCTCCATTGCCAGACTGTTGATTATTACCACCATGGTTTCCTTGGCCTTGATAGCCAGAGCCTGAGCCGCCTGCATCGAAGCCAGACCCAGAAGGACCGGATCCTGACCCGCCGGACGGTCCACCGCCGCCACCTTGATGCTGGTTAACACTGTAATTTCGAAACTCCCTCATGATCCAACAATCTCTCGAGGCATGAGTTGACGGCTTATCGGGAAGGCTATGCTTCGGGCAAGGAACATTCAACATCGCCTCCATATCAACAGGCTTGTGTTTACCGAAAGGCGGCTTGCCGTTCCCCTTGCCACGGTTATTCCCAGCACTGGTGTTGGCCACTAAATCTGACCCGCTGTCCTGGTGTTTCCGCTTTCCGCCGTTGCCATTATTGTTATTCCCCCCCCCCCGTTCTGCGGTTGACTCTTGCCATTGTTATTCTTCTTACCCTTGGCCGATTTCTCATCATCGGAACCAGGGTCCTTCGTGCTGTCCGAGTCCGCATACTTGGTGAGAGCCGCCATGAGTTCCCCCATATCCTGGCATGTACGTTTGAGCCGGCCAAGCTTCTGCTTCAGGGGCACAAAGTGGCAATTCTTCTCCAGAATAAGGACCACTTGAGCCGCCGTAATGTTATCAGAAGAGTGGATGATGGTTGAGACCCGCCGGACCCAATGATGAGCCGACTCGTCCTCGCGCTGCACGCAATGATCCAGATCCACAATTATCATGGGCTGCTTGCACGTTCCCTGGAAATTCTTGATGAACTTCGCCTTCAACCCGGCCCAGGAATTAATGGTGTTGGGTGGCAAACCCTTCAACCACATGTGAGCCGGCCCTTCCAGCATCATGATGAAATACTTGGCGCATACTGCATCACTGACATCTAACATCTCCATAGCTAGTTCATAGCTTTCGATCCAAGCTTCCGTAGGCAGATCAGCGGTATAGTTGGGCACCTTGCGAGGACCCTTAAAATCCTTCGGCAGGCGCTCGTTTCGTAAAGCCGGCACTAAGCACGGCACTCCCATAGCCCTGGAGGTTACTCTGGCTCCTACCGAGACGGAAGGTGCTACAGTGGGTTCTTGATAGGCCGCCGCAACTGCCAACGCTGCCGCCTCTTGCTGCGCTCTTGCCCGATCCACCAGCGCCTGAGCATCAAGAGCCGGCTGATTGTCTCGCGGCGGGTTTCGACGTCGCTCACTGCTAGAGACCGCCGGCGACTCTAAACGCTGTCTGTAACTACGGCTCGGGATGGGGGTTGAGTGCACGCGACTCCGGCTGTAAGTATACTTCTCCTGTTGTGCCACTGCTGTCTGTAAATAGCCAATGGCGTTTCGCAGTTCCTCCGCGAAAGGCGTCCCATCAGGGATGGGGATCGTGCCATGCCTGGCTGCCGCTGCCACCATATTCTCCGCCGGGTTAGAAAAATGACCGGGTGGTGTTGGAAAAGGCTGCAGCGGGGTCTGATTCCTACGGGGCGGGTCTGGCTGCCTATGCTGAACCACTGCCCTGCTCCCCGGTACTTCCGCCGTCCGGGTTACGGTCAGAGGTGCATTCCGTCCCGTCCCTGGCGTGTTAAAGAGATTCCTGGCCTCATACTGAGCCGGCAAATGGGACTGATGTCTCATCCGGTGGACTGCATCTGTAGTTTGCTGCTCCAGGTCAAGGCGAAAAGCTTCCGCCTTAAGGCGCTCCGACTCAGCATCCATCTGAGCCTTTAGTGCGTTGATTTCCTCTTGGACTCCGGCCATCTGGTCCTTCAACCTCGCGATCTCCGTGTTAAGGGCTGCTTGGTTTTCGACCGTGATCTCGGTCCCCATCAGAGTGGCCTTGGTGAAAGGACTTAGGTTCGAGGCCATCGCTAAGGCGGTGAGCTCGAAGGGGTTGATCGGAATCGAGAGACAAGGGTTTAACCAGGTTCGGCCCCTCGGAAAGAGGTAAAAGCCTACGTCCTGCTTTGTGTGGTATTGATTGGGTATCGATTACAAGGGAGCGAGTTCGCTTGACCTAGCTATCAATGAGTTGTTTCATGGCCTAAGCCGCCCAGGTAACCCACCTTTATATACTCAGGCCAAGGCCCTGGGCTTACAAGAGTCCGGGCCGGGTTATGCTTGATAACCGACCTCACCTCTAACTACACATGCCTTATCTAACAAACCGCCACCGGCGGCTCACACGTCACAGGTTACATCTTGTCTTCTGGCTCTGGGCCTCCAGGCCCATTGAGTAAGCCTGCACCAAACCTTATCGTAAGCCGCCAACCGCATGACCCGGCCCCACCTGGGCGGGTCTCACCACGGGGTTATACCCCCAACAAGAGGTATGAGACCTCTGACAAGTTCTTTGCCTACAAGATGGAGGAGAATAGCCCAGTCAGTGGGCATGTGCTTGATACGTCTCCAACGTATCTATAATTTTTGCTTGTTCCATGTTGTTATATTATCATTCTTGGATGTTCTACAATCATTTTATAGCAACTTTATATCATTTTTTGGGACTAAAATATTGACATAGTGCCAAGTGCCAGTTGCTGTTTTTTGCTTGTTTTTTTTACTTTACAGAATATCAGTACCAAACGGAGTCCAATCGCGACAAAACTTTTTGGAGATTTTTTTTGGACCAGAAGAAGGCCAGTGGGCCAAAGAAGCAACCAGGAGGGAGCTCAGGCCGCCCACAACCCACCAGGGCGCGCCAGGGGCCCCGGGCGCGCCTTGATGGGTTGTGGCCGCCTCGGGAACCTTCTCCACCGCCTCTGAGCTCTATAAATACCCAAATATTCCAGAAACCCTAGGGGAGTCGACAAAAAATACATCCAGTCGCTGCAAGTTCCAGAATCGCGAGATCCAATCTAACACCATCACGGAGGGGTTCATCATCCTCATTGGTGCCTCTCCGTTGATGCGTGAGTAGTCCACCATAGACCTACGGGTCCGTAGACAGTAGCTAGATGGCTTCCTCTCTCTCTTTTGATTCTCAATACAATGGTCTCTTGGAGATCTATTTGATGTAAACTTTTTGCGGTGTGTTTGTTGGGATCCGATGAATTTTGAGTTCATGATCAGTTTCTATCCATGAATATTATTTGAGTCTTCTTTGATCTCTTATATGCATGATTACTTATACCCTCATATTTCTTCTTCGAATCTTTGGTTTAGTTAGGCCAACTAGATCAATTTTTCTTGCCATGGGAAGAGGTGCTTTGTGATGGGTTCGATTTTGCGGTGTCCTCTCCCAGTGACAGAAGGGGCAGCGAGGCACGCATGTATCGTTGCTATTAAGGATAACAAGATGTGGTCTATTCCTACATGAATAGATCTTGTCTACATCATGTCACCGTTTTTATTGCATTACTCCGTTTTTCCATGAACTTTACACTAGATGCATGCTGGATAGCGGTCGATGTGTGGAGTAATAGTAGTAGATGCAGAATCGTTTCGGTCTACTAACATTGGACGTGATGCCTATATAATGATCATCGCCTTGGATATCATCGTGATTATTTGATCTTCTATCAATTGCCCAACAGTAATTTGTTCACCCACCGTGTGTTATACTCATGAGAGAAGCCACTAGTGAAACCTACGGCCCCCGGGTCTACTTTTCCAACATATTGCTTTCCGATCTATCTTTTTGCCGCTTTTGTTTTCAGATCTATTATTTCCAAAAAACAAAAAATACCGTGCTGCACTTTTTATTTGCCTCTTTTACTTTGTGTTCTTGCACTAGTTCATGCGCCTGCTATACAAACAGTTTTTAACCCCTTTCCGTGAGGTAGTTTCAAACTGTTGCCTTGCATGTGTGGGCGATAGGGGGGCCTATCGCACATGACACGAAAACCCCGTTGGCGATGCCTGCTCCCGGTCACACACGATAGGCAAAATTATGTCGTGTGTGATTGGAAGGACTATCACAAACAGGTATTTAGGAGAAATCGTGTGAGATGTGCATACCATCCCACACAGTGAATCCCAAACATACGTTTCCGTTCGTATTGTACATCACACACAATTTTCTGCTTAACATCGTCTGTGTTAGGGGTGGCCATCACACACGATGCCTAGAAGAAAATGTTTGGCATAGGGTTGTCCATTACACACACGTTTTATGTGAAAACGTTTGCGAATGGGTTTGCTAACACACACAGTTTGCGCCCGGAAATCGTGTGTGATTGTTCACTGATCCAACACGCCAATTTTCCAGCAAGCGTGTGAGTTTGTTGAGGTCATCGCTGACGGTGTTCTATGACAAACCGTCTGCAATATGAAACCCCAATAATCAGGCTAATTGCTCTATTATTTATAATCTAGCTATTAAACAAATTGATACTTCAGATCAAGCACACAATATATTTTATTTCGTATTACGGCAATGAGGATTTCATAATTAAAATACATCAGAGTACAACATCATATAGGCATATACTACCTACCTACCCAATTACACGAAAGGACCGAGTTTCACATGCAACATCTAAAACCTTTGGAAAATAGCATCATATACGGTAAATAGACAGATGAATCTCGTCTAGAAAATTGTTGAAGCGGAAGGCAAATATTGAGCCTTCCCTAATGTCGAAGGTTCTTGCAACTTTATGCCAGTGCCTATGGATGGTTGCCCGCCCATCCTTCATCCTCTTGAGGAAGACTTCAAGATTATACCGTGGATGCTGTATGAATACCTTCCTCGCCTCTTGACCATACAGGTGGTTTGAGACGTACTCATCGATGAACTGCTTTGGAAAGGACTGAAAACAAAGATATGCGTAAATTTCGTTTCTAAAAATTGAAATGTCACAAAGGGAAAAAAGACAAGGTAAAAGAGATAGTACCATCCTATAGTTCACTAATGTCTTCTTCATTGTGCAGACAAACAGCTTGTTGTTTTTCGTCGCAAGTTTCTTTATCTTAACAATCTTTCTGAGTTTCTTGATTTGACTGATATTCATGAACACATCATTTCCCCACATGCAAAATGGGTCGAACAGTGGGTCTAAACCTCTTACAGCAGGACCTACATGTGCAAGACCAAATTATTGTTAGAAACCTAAATATTAGAATGGTTCCTGCAATTGCACAATAATGTGCTATCAGCCAAAGGATCATGAAAGTGCAAACCTCGATGGTAAACCTCAGTGTCTCCCATTGTTCCCCCTGTAACGTGTTTAAGAATAGATATTGATCAGTAAAATCTTTTAATGAAAGATAAACGCATTGCATATCCAACATATGAATTCAAGCCACATGGAAAAGACAAGCATGCTAAGAACTATGAAATATAGCAATTGTAGGTTTCACGTGCATAACAAAACAAAATTGTACCAACAATAATTGAACATGACATTGCAGATGATCACCAAAACAACTGAACCAAACAGTTAACTGAGCATCACATTGCACAATACAACATAGTAGTAGAAGGTCAGATTGCATAGTAGCATTACATTGCATATTTCACTAGAGTTTCTTAAGGAAAGGCAGGAGCAGCACATGCAACAGGTAAAACAAACATGCGTAGCAGGCGTAGCTAGCTGAACAGAGGTCATTAGTAATTAAGCTTAAAAAACAAGATATTCCTCGTCGTTGGAGATATCGATAACGATGGGCTTGGACGAGGGCGAGGCCTCCACATCATGGGTGCCCTCCTCGTAGTGGTGAGTTGCATCAGCCTGTCCGGGCACCAACCTGCCTGCTATGGAGTTGAGGAAAGCACGGGCACGTTGAGAAAACAACACGGAGTCGTTGTCGAAGGCAACAGCGGAGCCCTAGAGAAAACACAACGAGTTGTTATTCAAAGCAGCGAACCGCGTGGCGGCATCCGCGCACGAGGCGTCGACGGTGGCCTCGGTGTCTAGATGCTGCTCCAAGATCTGGGGGTCAGCACGCATGGCAGCCATCGGGGACTCATCCGCGCATGCGGTCGCGATTTGCTTCTCCGCTGCCAGGTGCTCCTTGAGATCCTGGCTATACTGCGTGCACCATGTCTTTCGCCGGCGATTATGTGGGGGGGTGGGCCGGTGATTTTGGTGGAATGTGTCGCACCGGCGGTCGGGCCATGTGGAATGGAGGAGGAGGGGGTGGAGGGGGGAGGGGGGTATGGGGAAGGTTTGGATTACCTGACTATGACTAGATGGATGAGGCCGAGCAGCAGGAAGGAGCGTCGCCAGCGAGGAGGCGGCGCTGCAAGCAAGCAGTGAAGGTTTGAACTTAGGAAATGAAGGGGGGAGCAGGGGGAATGGGAAATGTAGCTTTTGGTTGGTACGAGGGGTGGGGGAGGTAGACATTTGCACAGCAGCCCAAAATTTCGTTTGGTGCGGTGAAAAAGTAGCGCGCACAGTCACATCGGACACAGTACCTTTACCATAATTGTGTGCGATATTCAACAACACAAACGTATGCTATAGTTTATCCCGTGTGTGATGAGACTGAACGTGGAAATTTTAGTCTCCAAGCTTCCGGCGTAAGATATCGGATAGTACATTGCACACAGTACTTGCATTTCATGTTCATTAGGAAGAGAAAATGGGGATACAGCGGCAAATTTTGTTCCGAATTTCCCTCGTTACATTGGTCATTGCTTAGTTTAACAACACTTGCAAATTTGAGTAGTACTACACAAAAGAGCCTACAGCACTGCCCGCACTTACTTAATCGAGCAACTAATAAACATTAGTTAATTGACTTAAACATTACTGTAACAAAACACCATCGCTCTAGACAGAGACTAATATTCCGCATGGCATTCGTCGATCTCCGCCGCCTCCTCAATGACCAGCTCCTGCTCGACGAACTCCGGGGAAAGGAGATCCATCGCCACATACTCCAGCATCTCGCAGTCTTCGTCCACCATCTCTTTGGATAAGGCCGCCATGAGCCGGGCGTGGGCGGCCTTGCTCCGGGCATGGATGGCCACAATCTTGGCTAGGGAGGCCGCCGACGAACGGATACCTGCTCGAGCACACTCAGTGATTACCAACTCAACGGAGGTGGGTTGTTGACCGGTGTCGGAGAAGGCAGATGTGATTTGTGCAGCGACCGACACGAGATGGGCGTGGGCGGCCTCGAGATGGGACTAGGCGTCCGCCATCAGGGCTACGGCGACCGCCGAAGAACTGACAGCTGATGTGTCGTTCTCGCCATTCACTATCCCCGTCGCGGTTGTTGCTGCCGCTCTCTCAGCTGCAGCAGCTGCCCTTTCGGTTGCTACATCCGCTCTATCGGAGGTAGCGGCCGCGTTCAAGCATGTTGAGAGCACGCTCATGGCTGATGCGGCCACGCGCGGGCCAGAGTCGGTTGCCGAAGTTGCCCTCACGACGTGGATCCACGTCCCCATCTTTCACCGGCAACGATTGAAAAGTAAAATGGTCTGAGGAGTCAGTGCGGTAAACTGGTCGGCGGTGTACTGCAGACGACGAAGCTTCCGGCCTAAGCCATGCATTACGAGGATTGGCCCAAGATATTTTGTACTGCATCACACACGATTCATGAACGTCAACTATTTGTGAAAGACTTAATTTTCAAAATGTTTTTAAAACAAAAAATGAGGTTAATTCGAGACGGTGTTTGGATTGCAATACGATTTATGTGCAGTGAACACTGACCAATAGCTGTGTCGTGCTAAAATATGGAATTATTCAGGGTTTGTTTTCCATTTTTATAAATTAATTGAGTTTTCTAGACATTTAATGTGCATAATTCAAATTTGAACTATCGTCCCAATGTCCATGCATCAAAATGGGATGCGAAATCATATTAGTGTCCATGGCTTCATCTTTAGGTCACGGGCAATAAATGGGAATGAACTTCAAACATCTCGGCATCTTGGCTCGGCCACAAACGTTGAGAAACTTGGTTTTTAAATTACTGTAAATCCAAAACGCGTCAGAAATTCTAAAAACTTGGCATGTTGTCATGACAAGGCATATATGTGCCATGGTAAAAAAATTGTACAACATGGGACAATGTTAGCCACAAGTCCCTTACAAAGCAGAGCTTCTCACTTCAATCTTCGAGGTCCCGATAAGGAAAACCTCACCTTACGTAGGCAAAACGACATCCGCTCATCTTCTCGCCATGAACTTTTGTTAGAGGCAACTCGCACCAGTAAGAGTGTCTTGCTAAAATATGGAATTATTCAGGGTTCTTTTCTCATTTTCATACGTTAATTGAGTTCTCTAGGCATACAATGTGGATAATTAAAATTTGAACTAAAATCACAAGGTCTGGTGCATCAAAATGGGTTGAAAAATCATATAAGTGCCCATGGCTACTTTGGGCCCCATGCAAGATATGTGAACGGATTTCAAACATCTTGGGGTCTTGGCTTGGCCACATACATTGAGAAACTTGGTTTTACATTCATGTATAAATCAAAAACTCGTCAGAAATTCAGGAAACTTGGCATGGTGTCATGGCATTGCTCATATGTGTCCTGATGATAAATTGTCCGATTTGGGACAAGTTTTGGCACAAGCCCTTACAAACCTCAGCTACTCACGGGAAGCTAGCTTTTGTGGTTTCGATAAGGAATGCGTCACCTTATGTGGGCGAATCGACATCCGCTGCCTCTTCTCGTCTTGAACTATATATTTCTAGAGGCAACATATACCAAAATGAGCGTTGTTCCAAAATATGAAAGTATACATGGTTCGTTTGGGCTTCTTATACATTAATTGACTTTTATATGCATTATTTAATGTGCATAATTCAAATTTGAACTACATTCACAAGGTACGATGCATCAAAATGGGTTGAAAACCGTATAAGTGTACATGCATCTTTAGGATCCCATGCAATATATGGGAATGAATTTCAAACATCTCGCGGTCTTGGCTCGGCCATAGAAACATTGAGAAACACGGGTTTTAAATCATGTGTAAATCAAAAACTAGCCAGAAAATTCATGAAACTTGGCATGGTATCATAACAGGCATGGCTCATATGTGCCCTGGTAAAATAATGTCCAATTTGGGACAAGTTTTGGCACAAGCCCCGCACAAACCAAAGATTAATTATCACGTGAAGCTTTGTTGTTTCGATATGGAATGTGTCACCTTATGTGGGCGAATCGACATCCGCTGCCTCTTCTCGTCTTGAACTATTTCTATAGGCAACATATACCAAAATGAGAGAGTCGTGCCAAAATATGAAATTATACATGGTTCGTTTGGCCTTTTTATACATTATTTGACATTTTATATGCATTATTTAACGTGCATAATTCAAATCCGAACTACAATCAGAAGGTCCGGTGCATCAAAATGGGTTGAAAACCATATTAGTGTGCATGCATCTTTAAGTCCCATGCAAGACATGTGAATGAATTTCAAACATCTCGGGGTCTTGGCTCAACCACAAAAACATTGAGAAACTATTGGGTTTTAAATCAGTAAAACAAAAACTCGTCAGGAGATTCATGAAACTTGGCATGGTTTCATGAACATGGCACATAAAGGCGTCATAGCATTTTGTTTTCCTATCTGAGACTCGTTTTTTAATATATATTTTCTTTTAGGGCCAACATTGAGAATATTAGTTAAATTATAGTAAAGCTAGAACCCACACAAAATTCAAGAAATTTGGCATGGCGTCATTATATAGCACAAATATGTTGTGGTATTTTTTCGTGTCATTAATAGCAAACAAAAGCTTTTTGGAACAAAGAACTGTCACGTTTCCACGCAAACGGTTGCATTATTTTCAAACCGTTGGCGTTCTACTGCCCTTTACGTGCTGCCAAGCGTCGCACTCTTTTATTGGCTAGGGCTTAGGAGGTGCCGTGCGAGGAGCTGCTTGAGTTGACAGGAGGCGTGCGAGCTGGCCTCCGCCGCGCAGGCTCACCGGGAGGCGTGCGGGCAGTACACCGAAGACTCACCGGGAATCGAGCCCTTTGACCTCCGTATCCGCCCTCCTCGCTTCCAACCTGTCCATCAATGGCACCCGAGCCGCTGTTTAATAGGCGGCTTTACTGCCCACTCACTCACAATCCTCCATATATCCTCGCCTCACATTCCCCTCCATCTTCAGACCTCCATGGCGACGTACGCCATGAACTTCACTTAATGTGTAGTATTTGATGTTGTGTTTTGTCATGCCGTGCATACTCGTATGGACATGCATCATATTTGTTTGCGCATCATGTCATGCATATGTTGTGGTGTTTATCATGTGTTGATTGTTGTTTTCGGATTGCTTCTTCTCGATAGAGTTCCGAAAGCATTCGGAGTGTGAGGATTCGTTCGACTACGTTGGCTCGTCTTCTTCATGGATTCGTTCTTCTTCCAAGCAGGATCTCAGGCAAGATGACCATTTCCCTGGATACCATTACTAACATTGCCATGCTAGATGTCTCGTTTCTATCGCTTGTCTCGCTACCTACCACTTGTTTTTCAAGCCTCCCAAATGCCATGATAAGCCTCTAACCCTCCACATCCCAGCAAACTATTTTTGGCTATGTTATCGCTTGCTCAACCCTTCTTATAGTGTTGCTAGTTGCAGGTGCAAGTTGCTCCATGTGCCAACATGGATAACCTTTTGATACATCACAATATTATTGCTATTTAATTTAATGCACATATATACTTGGTAAAAGGTGGAAGGCTCGGCCTTTTGCTTGGTGTTTTGTTCCACTTTTGCCGCCCTAGTTACTTGTGTACCGGTGTTATGTTCCATATTGAGCGCTCCTAACATGCTCGGGGTTGTTATGGGGACCCCCTTGACTTTCGTTTTCGGATAAAACTCATCGGACAAGGCCCAACATTGGTACTACATTTTCTCAACATAATAATATTGAACACCGTTAGTAATGCATAGGGCGTCATGAACCCGTGGATTAATTTAACATAATACAGGGGGGCCAGTGCTGATGGTGTTGGTCCCAAACGGGCAGACTGAGGGGCCACCGCGGGGAAACTCGGGGTTTGGTTTGACTCGTAGTGTGACCCACTCGGTTGTGCCCTGAGAACGAGATACGCGGCTCCTATCGGGATTGTCGGCACGTCGGGCGGCCTTGCTGGATTTGTTTTACCTTTCTCGAACCTCTTGTACGCAGGATTTCGTTGACACTTTGGGCTATCTCGAAGTTGAGATTTTCCATCGGGATTCCACAAATACTACGGGTGATTCCGCGGTTGAGGAATTCCAATGCAGCTTGTGGTAGTTTGTGATGGACTAGTTGGAGCACCCCTGCAGGGTTAAATCTTTCGGAAAGCCGTGCCAGCGGTTACGTGGCAACTTGGAAACTTTGTTTAACACCCGGTCATAGCAAACTTGAAGTAAACTCAAATAAAATACACCAACTGTGTGCGTAACCGTGACTGTCTCTTGTCGTGATTTCTGAACCGAGAGAGAACACGGTGAGGCTAAGATTGTTCGTAAGTAGGTGTTCAGGATCACTTAGTGATCATAACTAGTTCATGTCCGTTTATGCGACGATCACCCCCCTTTATTCTTGTACTCGTAAGTTAGCCACTCATATAAATGCTTAGTGCTTGCTGCAGCCCCACCACTTAACCATACCTCACCCATTAAGCTTTAATAGTCTTGATACCCTTGGAAATGAGATTGTTGAGTCCCCTGCGGCTCACAGATTACTACAATAACAGTTGCAGGTACAGGTAATGCGATGATTTGACGTGAGCGCGATGCTTGTTTGATTTGGAGTTCTTCTTCTTCATCATCGATCTAGGATGGGTTCCAGGCCGGCAGCCTGGGATAGCAAGGATGGATGTCTTTTTATCATTTGTTTTCGTCCGTAGTCGGACCCTGCTCTTCTGTATGATGTTTTGGATATGTTGTTGTATTGATGTGATATTGATGTAGCTTGTGGCAAGTGTAAGCCAATTCCATATACTCATCTCTTCTTTACATGTACTTGTAATGATATCCATTCTTGCGAAACGATGAGATGCGCTTCTATCCCTGTCGAGGCCCTCGTGCCAAAATAAGGATAGGATCGCATCTTGGGTGTGACAAGTTGGTATCAGAGCCTGTACCGACCTAGGAGCCCCCTTGATTGATCGAACTTGGTCGTGTCGAGTCTAGTAAAAAAACTATTTTGAGTCTAGTTATATCTCGGAGACTAGGATTCTTTTTACTCCTCTTCTATGCTCTGGTGAGGAATCCTGACTTAGGAATTTTAATTCTTCCCCTTTTCTCACTCAAATTTTTTTTAGGATCACGCGAGTAGTTTGGAGCCTCTATGATACCGATGTGACGGGAATTTTGTTCTTGGTGCCTCCCGTACGTATGGATTGGACCCGGGGAGTAGAGCTCCAGGGGATTCTTGACACATCGTTATCGTTCAATTTCCTTAGTACTTAAGAACGCTGATGTTCGAAATTGCTTCAATACTATTCGTGGTGCGAAGAGTGTGGCGGCACCCAGTACTGGGGAGCGGGGTCACATGTACTGCCATGTTTAGTATCATTGCGATTACAAGGGTCTGAGGTAGATGAGTTTCCGAGGTTTCTCTGGTTGTGTGTCGACGGATGTGATACACGGTGGGTAGTATTATTGCTAGGAGTTGAGTGATTTATTCAGTAATTTATCCATGTATCCCTTGGACCAGATTGCATAACTAGAAAGATTTCGGAAGTTCTTAGGTGGGAATTCAAGTAGTTACCTAGGATTATCCTTCCAACAAATGCAAATGGGTTATGTATTTGTTTTCGGCTTAATCCTCAAGCCCCTCTTTTGTTTTGTTGGAGTATGGTAATTCGAGTTGCTTCGATGTCAAGTGGTGATTTCATATCTTTCCTAACCGGTGTGTTTCTCATCAAGATAATTCAATCGTCTTCAATATTTGCAAGATCAATCCCCATATTTCTTTCCGGAGTTCGTTTCATCTGTCTATCTGTCTTTGTTTTTCCCACCCTCCCGCCCTTTTTCTTCAACAATTAAATTCTCATTCAAGTGCCTCTCCATTCATGTGATGCTTCCGCTATCTTCTCTTTCGTGATGTATCCGGTGATTCGTGGTGAAGATGCTCAAGTGCTAAGTTCATCAATATTTGTCTCCATTTTCTTCCCCGATGGATTCGATTCAAGCTTTTGGTGTTCATCATATTCTTTCCATTCGTTAAATGTTTTTCATATGGGAATTCTTGTCCAAGCCTCTCTCTTTTATTCATCTCTCTTTATTCTATCCGGAGTGCTGAAGATATCTGAGAAGATTCGTGTTATCGTTCAAATCCTCTTAAGTGTTTCGAGGTTCTCATCCTCATCAAGTTCTTAATTTGTACCAGCGCAATATCTCTTCTAAGCAATTGTTTCAACGGTGGTTTCTATTGAGTGGGCCCATATCCGACAGGTTTTTTCCCAGGATCTTACCTGGCTCTTCTAATATTTTCCGGAGATCTCAAATTCCATTCAAATATGACGTAAGAATGAATTCCATCAGTCATATTCCTTCTCGAAGATCGCTTCTAAATCATTTTCATCGTTGGCTCAACATTTCTTCCTTCATCATTCCGGAGTATCTCAGTAATCCGTGGTGGTGTTCATCATTGTCTTTCTCAGCTTCAAAGGCCGAAGGAGAGTTTCTCTTAAATCTTTGTTCGTTCTTCCGAAGATTCGTTGGTTTCAGCTTCGAGTTATCCTATAAAAATTGTTTTCGATCATGAGAAATTCCTCCCATATCTATCTGGAGCGTTTCAGAGTTGTTTTCATTTATCGGTCCTCCGTAGGCCATCATTTCAGAAGATTTCGTCGTTCTCAGCTTTCAGCTTTTGTTCTCAAATTCTTCTCAATTGTTGTCTCTTCGTTCATATCTCAATTATTCTGGTGCTTCGTTCAAGTTTTCTATTGGTGGATCGTGATCACTTCATTCTCATGTCATGTATCTCCGTTCATTTGTAGTATCCTCATTCGTTTCAAATTCTAACCAGTGGTTCATTCAAGAATTCTTCATGTTCATGATATTCCCCATTCTTTTCAAGAAGAATAAGTGGTATGCCAAATCCGTGCATGTCATCAATTTAACTTGATGAAGGATAAGCATAACATAATTCTTATTCTTATTTCATCAATTGATTCTAATCCATCTTTCGGAGGTTGTTCGTGATATCAAATTCTTGGTTCTAAGTGTTTCATCTTTTCTTTTCTGGAGTTCCAAGTTTTCTCAAGTATCTCATTGCGAAGCTTCATCCAAGTCTTTGCAAGGTCATAATCTTGTTCTTTTGCAACCTTCAATTCTTTTCTATCATCCTTTCATTCCGGAGTTCGTCCCGATGGTTCTTCATGGTGGTTCATCAAAGATTTCTTTCATTCTCAAAGTGTTCTTCAAGATTCTTGTTGGAGGAGCTCAAGTATTCTTTATCTTTCATTTCAAAGTGCAATTCTTTCTCCCTTATCTGTTGAGGTGGTGTTATAGCATTCTTGATTCATGAGGAGTCTCAAAGAAATATTGTCAGGAGTTAGATATGTAAACCCATCATTTCTTTCTTGGAGTTATCTTGGATTGGATTTCACCTAAGGCATTTCCTAAGGATTGTTGCTATTGCGGTGCTTATCTATGATCCAAATTCTCAATGTATCCTCTTGGTGTCAGAAGTTTGCATATCTTATTGCTCCCAATCAATTGTTTCCGTTGTGGTGGGTTGTCACCTCATAATTTCGAGATGTTTTCCATAAGCCCACAACAAGCTAATTCTTTTCATTGCTGATTTTCCAACAACTCCGTTCAATCCTTCTTTGTAAGGGTGCTTTCCAAATTCAATTGTGGTAGAAGTTGTCATTTTCTTCTCCGTTCTTTCCTTCCATTTAGCTTCTATTCTTTTGTTCTGGAGGCATTGTGATGTTGCTCTATTCATCCCATCATCTCGGTTTATCTAGCTCATGTTCTTTCTTTGCTTATCCTTTAACCGAGTGTTGTGTTCTCTTTTCAAGTTAATTGCATCTTGTCAAGTTCTGCTTCTCTTTCCTACCGAAGTGCTGCCCAAATTTCTTTTGAATTCTTGCTTGTTTCTCATATCATTCTTCATCTCTTTGCAACCTTCAAGAATCGTTGGTTTCACTCGTTTGTCAAGAAGCAACCAAGTTTTCCCTCTTCCTTTCCTCTTCCTCTTCCCCTTCTCATTCTAAGATCTCGGGCCGAGATCTCTTGTAAGTGGAGGAGAGTTGTAACAGCCCGAGACCGACGCCCGAGAAAATTCCCCTTTTATTCCATTGTCGTTGTGTGATTCGCTTGGTTGTCGCATTCATCATCGCATCATTCTCATCATCTGCATAGCATCGACACTTCGTTGTCATCATTTTTCAAAACTTGCATCCGTTCATAGTTGTTGGTTCTCTCCGTTTTGTCGTGGACCGTTTCGAGACCAACCACACATGCACGCGCCCGCGGCATTGTTAAAATATTGTTTTTAAAAGTGTGCGTAATACTTTCTCGGATTGGGTCGAAAGCTGGCGAGCGGTCTTGTTATATTGTAGGTGGAACGCCTGCCAAATTTCGTCGCAATCGGAGTCCGTTTGATACCCGAACGGTCGACTGTTGCGGTACCGTCGCTGGTTTATTCGTCAGACGTTTTCGGTATTTCAAAATCATGTCACGGACCACCAACATCCCTCTCCTCTCAGCCCACACCCCTTCTCCACGGCCCGCTACCCAACCTAGCCCCCCCTCTGCTTCCGGACCATCCGATCGGGATCGAACGGTCCAAAAACGGATGAAATCCCCGTAACCTAGCCCCCAAACTAGTCCCTGCCTATAAAAGGAAGGGCAAACCCTCCTAATGGGGAAACCCTAGTCTCCCACCTCGGGCTCCGCGCCCCACCTACCCAGCCGGCGCCACCTGAGCCGCGCGTCACCGCATCCAGCCTCTTCCCGCCGCCACTTGTCGTCGCGCCACCGGCCGAGCCCGCACCTGAGTCGCCCCTCCAGCCATCCAGGCTCTGCCACGTCGCCCTCAACCCCCACCAGCTGCAGGAGGCCCGCCCAGGCCCATGTGAGGCCCTCCCGGGCCCGCGAGGCCCGAGCGCCCGCAGCGGCGCCCGCCTCGCTCGCCCACGCGCCAGCCCCCGCTCGCCCTGCTCCTCCCATCTGCACCGCCGCCCCGCCGTCCGCAGCTCTAGTCGCGCCTCCTGGCCGACTCCGGACCCCGCGCCGCCACGCACCTCGCCGCCGGCTACGCCGCCCCATGCTGGAGCCTCGGCCGACCCCGAGCCCCGTCGTCGTCGCCCGCTTCCCCGTGCCTCCGGCCGCCGCGCCCTACTGCATGGCGCCCCGCCGCCGTTCGCACCTCCGGCGAGCAGATCCGGCCAGGGGAACGCCGGATCCGTCCCGCCTCGCCCCGGGCATCCCCTCCGGCCACCAACCGCCGTCGCCGGCGCCGGAGTAGCTGCCATGGCCGGCCTCCTTCCTCGTCGGGACAGCTCCGTCCCGGGAGACCCGCGTCCCCGATCCAAATGAGCCGCTGGATCTCCTCATCCTGGATCCCCTCATCCCAATCTCTGCAGGGTAAGGGAAAAATGACTAAGTCTGAGAAAACTGCATGTTCTACATCGTATATGCATTTAATAGTTGCAACTTTTAACCTGTTCGTCCGATTGAAACAAACTTAATATGAAAAGTCATCTACTCATTGTGCTCTACATGTGGGTTCCATTAGCATGCATATTAGGATGCATTTAGGTGTTGTAAAATGTGTCGCAAAAGAGCATATCATTGTAACCTGAAATATGTTATTTTGTTCGATTTTGTGTGGATGATTGCATCTCACCCGTAGGTCTTTTGCATGTGGTGTCTTCATGAGTTTTGCCCTATGTTATGTCTACTTTGATGCCATGCCTCTGGTTGCTAGGTAGGACTTCATTATAATGTTCATTTGTTGCTCTCAAGTAGCCATCGCGTTAAAAACTGAAATCTGTTAACGTTAAGTTTCATTTTGCGAGCATCATATTAATTAATCCATGCACCTTTGTAATAGTTGCAAACATGAGATATGCCCTTTGACATGTGTACTAGCCCCTGGTATTTTGGTTGCTATTGAAATGCATGTTTAGGTGTTATTTTTCTTGTTGCCAACATACTATAAAATATTGCTGTTTTGAGGGGTCTAAATAATTCTAAGTCCGAAACTGTTATTTTGTTGCCATGTTGCCATGTGATTTGCTATTGATCTAGGAGTCTTTTGGGGTTGCTCCCAAGGAGTCTTTTGTTAAGCATGTTGTTGTCTACCAGATTGTATCTTTTGATGCCATGTATAGGATTTGCATCATAGTTATATTCATTGTCCAACATGTCAATCTGTTAAAAACTGATGCTCATGTCTACCCTGATTTTAACTAAGTCTGAGAATCTGTTTTCTTCATAATGCCATGTTGTGTTGATGCTAGCCATGATCCTATGCATAATTAGACCTTGCCACCATGATATGAATTGTAGTGCATCATGTGCTCTACCATGCTGTAAATTTTCATGCCATGATATGCCCTGTAGCATATAGTTTTAATGCAGCCAATATGCCTTCGTGAAAATCTGCTATGCTAAAACCTGTTATTTTCACTAAGTCCTAATCTGCTATATTTTATTGCCATGTGGTGAGCTTCCTACCATGTGATCCATGGCTCTTTTGAGTATGATATGCGAAGATGAAATGAAGTGTGTTTTATATGCTACTGCCCCATGTTTAGATTGTGCATTTTAGAATCTTGTTGCTTGTTGTTTTATGTGTGCAAAATGCCATGTTGCTGTTTTGGACAGATTTGAACTAAAACCTGTGTTGCTTGTTATCGTTGAACCGTAGCTCCGTTTTGAACATGTTGCACATGAAACTTGCTTAGAATCTCATGTAGTTTCATAATATCTTATTGCATCCATGATTTGACATGTTTATGGTTGACGTTTGCATGCATTTTTGCATTCATGACATATGCATCTTGTGTTCGTCATATCTTTTAGACCGTAGCTCCGTTTTAGACGTTCTATATATGTAAATCGCCTAGATTGACGAGTAGAATATCATTGTGCACTTTATTTCCCTGTTTAATAAATATAAAACATGGTTAGTTCAGATCTGGACCAAAACCATAATTTGCATATGGGGTCCTATCGGAAATACTATATGTTGTTTCCGACCTCATTTAATATGCCTCGATAGTGTAGTTTAATTATGCTTCACCTCTTGCCATGGTTAACAACATTTAATATTGTCGCATACCTAAATGGGAGTGAACTAAGTAATTCAAATGTGGAGTTTCGTCAATATGCAACTCGTTGCATATTGAACTTCACTTAATGTGTAGTATTTGATGTTGCGTTTTGTCATGCCGTGCATACTCGTATGGACATGCATCATCTTTGTTTGCGCATCATGTCATGCATATGTTGTGGTGTTTATCATGTGTTGATTGTTGTTTTCGGATTGCTTCTTCTCAATAGAGTTCCGAAAGCGTTCGGAGTGTGAGGATTCGTTCGACTACGTTGGCTCGTCTTCTTCATGGATTCGTTCTTCTTCCAAGCGGGATCTCAGGCAAGATGACCATTTCCCTGGATACCATTACTATCATTGCCATGCTAGATGTCTCATTTCTATCGCTTGTCTCGCTACCTACCACTTGTTTGTCAAGCCTCCCAAATGCCATGATAAGCCTCTAACCCTCAACATCCCAGCAAACTATTGTTTGGTTATGTTACCGCTTGCTCAGCCCTTCTTATAGCATTGCTAGTTGCAAGTGCAAGTTGCTCCATGTGCCAACATGGATATCCTTTTGATACATCACAATATTATTGCTATTTAATTTAATGCACATATATACTTGGTAAAAGGTGGAAGGCTCGGCCTTTTGCTTGGTGTTTTGTTCCACTTTTGCCGCCCTAGTTACTTGTGTACCGGTGTTATGTTCCATATTGAGCGCTCCTAACATGCTCGGGGTTGTTATGGGGACCCCCTTGACTTTCGTTTTAGGATAAAACTCATCTGGCAAGGCCCAACATTGGTACTACATTTGCTCAACATAATAATATTGAACACCGTTAGTAATGCATAGGGCGTCATGAACCCATGGATTAATTTAACAGAATACAGGGGGGCCAGTGCTGATGGTGTTGGTCCCAAACGGGCAGACTACGGGGTCACCGCGGGGAAACTCGGGGTTTGGTTTGACTCGTAGTGTGACCCATTCGGTTGTGCCCTGAGAACGAGATACGCGGCTCCTATCAGGATTGTCGGCACGTCGGGCGGCCTTGCTGGATTTGTTTTACCTTTCTCGAATGTCTTGTGCGCGGGATTTCGACGACACTTCGGGCTATCTCGAAGTTGAGATTTTCCATCGGGATTCCGCAAATACTACGGGTGATTCCGCGGTTGGGGAATTCCAACGCAGCTTGTGGTAGTTTGTGATGGACTAGTTAGAGCACCCCTGCAGGGTTAAATCTTTCAGAAAGCCATGCCCGCGGTTATGTGGCAACTTGGAAACTTTGTTTAACACCCGGTCATAGCAAACTTGAAGTAAACTCAAATAAAATACACCAACCGTGTGCGTAACCATGACTGTCTCTTCTCGTGATTTCTGAACCGAGAGAGAACATGGTGGGGTTATGATTGTTCATAAGTAGGTGTTCAGGATCACTTAGTGATCATAACTAGTTCACGTCCGTTTACGCGACGATCATCCCCCTTTATTCTTGTACTCATATGTTAGCCACTCATATAAATGCTTAGTGCTTGCTGCAGCCCCAACACTTAACCATACCTCACCCATTAAGCTTTAATAGTCTTGATACCCTTGGAAATGAAATTGCTGAGTCCCCTGCGGCTCACAGATTACTACAACAACAGTTGCAGGTACAGGTAATGCGATGATTTGACGTGAGCGTGATGCTTGTTTGATTTGGAGTTCTTCTTCTTCATCATCGATCTAGGATGGGTTCCAGGCCGGCAGCCTGGGATAGCAAGGATGGATGTCTTTTTATCATTTGTTTTCGTCCGTAGTCGGACCCTGCTCTTGTGTATGATGTTTTGGATATGTTGTTGTATTGATGTGATATTGATGTAGCTTGTGGCGAGTGTAAGCCAATTCCATATCCTCATCCCTTCTTTACATGTACTTGTAATGATATCCATTCTTGCGAAACGACGAGATGCGCTTCTATCCCTGTCGAGGCCCTCGTGCCAAAATAAGGATAGGATCGCATCTTGGGCATGACAGCAATGTGGAGTCACCGGCCGTGAGGGTTTATATAGAAGGCATGCAAGCATTGGGGATTTCACCGAGCATGGCGGGAAGCTAGAGCCGTAGAATGGTTTTGCGCGCGGGAACCTGCGCGGTTCTGAGCGGGAACGGGATCATCGAGCGGGCGCATGTCCAAACCCCAAAAGTGGTGCCGAAGCGTGCACTGGAATAGTCGGGCGGCAACAAGGTGAGAAGACGTGAGAGAGGAGGACGGACTGATGCGGAGGCACACACGTCAAAATAATAAAACGTCTGCGATATTAATAAAGGAAATGGCACTTCCCAACGTAGCGTCTGTAATGATCTCATCCATCGCTGACAATTACTTGGCAGCAACCGTCTTCCCACAACACACACACAGCTTGTCAGTATGAATTGTCTGTGTTATTTCTGGTGTTCGCACGCGATTCTCATTACTCACTTGTTTGCTGTATATCGCACACATCGTGTTATGCCGAGTCGTTTGTGTTCTGCTGTATCAGCGCACACAGTTTATCCGAGTGAACTGTATGCCGTACTTCGCACACGTATGTTGTTTTGGTAACCGTTTCTGTTATCTTCTCTAATCACGAACGGTTCATAAGAACAAACTGTCTGCCGTAGATCGCACATGCAACTACTTTCTGAATCGTATTTGATGGATCCACCTTCGCACACAGTTCGTGCCATTAGCGACGGAGCTTGCACTATACCGTTTGCGATTCATGCATCGCACACAGTTTCGTCGAAGGGTCTCTGATTGATGTGTCGTGTTTGGACCATTCTGTAGTAGTGTTGCGAGATCTATCTATCCAATCTATCATTACCTAATCTATCTTTTTACCGTAGAGAGATTGACAACCTCTCTTTCGTGTTGGGTTGCAAGTATTTGTTCTTTGTGTGTAGGTGTTGTTTACATAGTGTTGCGTGATCCTCCTACTGGTTCGATACCTTGGTTTCATAACTGAGGGAAATACTTACCGTCACTGTGCTGCATCATCCCTTCCTCTTTGGGGAAATACCGACGCAGTCTCAGGCCACGTCAAAGAAATTTCTGGCGCCGTTACCGGGGAGGAAGCAGTCTCTTCAACGTGCCAATCTCTGGCGCCGAGGAGGCACCATCAACATTTATCAGGTTCCTAATCACAAATCTCATCTCCTTGCAATTACATTATTTGCCATTTGCCTCTCGTTTTCGTCTCCCCCACTTCACCAAATTTGTCGTTTTATTCGCCCTCTTTTCGTTTGCCTTTTTCTCATCAGATCTCTTGTTTGCTTGCCATCTTCTTTGGTAGTCAGGACGACTCGAGAAAATACCAAATTGTGTGATTTTTTCAATACTAATAATAATGATTTTATTAGCACTCTGATTGCTCCTCCCGCCACTAGTGCGGAGTCTTGTGATATTAATGCCGCTTTGTTAAATCTTTTCATGAAAGATCAATTTTCCGGTACTCCTAATGAGGATGCCGCGTCCCAGCTAAACACATTCATAGAATTGTGTGATATGCAAAATAAAAAAGATGTGGACAATGATATAGTGAAGTTGAAATTATTTCCTTTCTCCTTGCGGGATCGTGCAAAAATTTGGTTTTCTTCTTTGCCTCACAATAGTACCGATTCTTGGAATAAGTGCAAGGATGCTTTTATTACTAAGTATTTTCTGCCCGCAAAAATTATTTCCCTTAGAACACAAATCATGAATTTTAAGCAACTTGAGCATGAACATGTTGCACAATCTTGGGAAAGAATGAAATTGATGCTAAGAAATTATCCTACTCATGGTTTAAATCTTTGGATGATCATACAAAAAGTTTATGCGGGATTGAATTTTGTCTCTAGAAATCTTTTAGATTCCGTCGCGGGTGGTACTTTTATGGAGATTACTTTGGGTGAAGCTACTAAATTGCTAGATAATATTATGGAAAATTATTCACAATGGCATACTGAAAGAGCACCTATTAGCAAAAAGGTTAATTCAGTTGAAGAAATTAGTACTTTGAGTGAAAATGTTGATGCTTTAATGAAGTTGGTTGCTAGTAAAAATGCTCCTATTGATCTTAATGATGTGCCTTTGTCTACTTTGATTGAGCAAAATAGTGATTCCGTAGATGTGAATTTCATCTCATGAAACAATTTTAATAACAATGCTTATAGAGGTAATTTTAATCCTAGGCCTTTTCCTGGAAATTCCTCTAATAATTATGGAAATTCCTATGGTAATTCTTCTTACAATAATAATAGGAACCCCTCTGATCTTGAGAGTAATATTAAAGAATTTATCAATGCGCAAAAGGTTTTCAATACTACGATAGAAGAAAAGTTGAATAAGATTGATGATATGTCTAGAAGCATTGATAGAATTTCTCATGATGTAGAAAACCTCAAGTTGAAAGCTTTTGCCCCTAAGATTGATGAATCAATTAAAGCTTTATATGTTTCTATGGATGAAAGTAAGAAAAGAACCGCTATGCTTAGAGCTAAAAGAGAATTTTTAGAGAAAAACGTTTTCTAGTGATTGCTTTTAGAAAAATGATGAAGATCTTAAAGTGATAGGTGTTTCTTCTATTGATTCCTTGTTTAGTGACGTGGCTTGGGACTGCGTCGGTATTTCCCCAAAGAGGAAGGGATGATGCAGCACAGCGACGGTAAGTATTTCCCTCAGTTATGAAACCAAGGTATCGAACCAGTAGGAGGATCACCACCACCCAATAAGCAGCACCTGCACACAAATAACAAATACTTGCAACCCGACGCGAAAAAGAGGTTGTGTCAATCTCTCTACGTAAAAAGATAGATTAGGTAGTGATGGATAGGAGAGATAGATCTCTCAAGAACACAAAATAAAAAGGGCAAATAAAAAGTGCAGCAATATATTTTTGGGTTTTTGGAAAAGTAGATCTGAAAACAAAGAGGCAAAAAGATAGATCGGAAAGCAATATGTTGGAAAAGTAGACCCGGGGGCCATAGGTTTCACTAGTGGCTTCTCTCATGAGTATAGCACACGGTGGGTGAACAAATTACTGTTGGGCAATTGATAGAAGATCAAATAATCATGACGATATCCAAGGCGATGATCATTATATAGGCATCACGTCCAAGATAAGTAGACCGACTCCTGCCTGCATCTACCACTATTACTCCACACATCGACCGCTATCCAGCATGCATCTAGTGTATTAAGTTCATGGAAAAATGGAGTAATGCAATAAGAAGGATGACATGATGTAGAGAATATCTATTCATGTAGGAATAGACCCCATCTTGTTATCCTTAACGGCAATGATACATGGGTACCTTGCTGCCCCTTCTGTCACTGGGAAAGGACACCGCAAGATCGAACCCATCACAAAGCACCTCTTCCCATGGCAGGAAAAATCGATCTAGTTGGCCTAACTAAACCAAAGATTCGAAGAAGAAATATGAGGCTATAAGTAATCATGAATATAAGAGATCAAAGAAGACTCAAATAATATTCATGGATAGAAACTGATCATGAACTCAAAATTCATCGGATCCCAACAAACACACCGCAAAAGTTTACATCAAATAGATCTGCAAGAGACCATTGTAGTGAGAATCAAAAGAGAGAGAGGAAGCCATCTAGCTACTGCCTACGGACCCGTAGGTCTATGGTGGACTACTCACACATCATCGGGGAGGCACCTATGAAGAAGATGAACCCCTCCGTGATGGTGTTAGATTGTATCTCGAGGTTCTGGAACTTGCGGCGGCTGGATGTGTTTTTCGTTGACTCCCCTAGGGTTTTCTGAATATTTGGGTATTTATAGGCGTCGGAGACGGTGGAGGGGGGGGGCGCGGAGGGCACAACCCACCAGGGCGCGTCGGGGGCCCCCTGGCGCACCCATGTGGGTTGTGGCCTCCACATCCCACCTCGCTGACACTTCTTTGGCCCACTGGGTGTCTTCTGGTCCAGAAAAAATCTCCAACAAGTTTCGTCGCGATTGGACTCCGTTTGGTACTGATATTCTGTGAAGTAAAAAACAAGCAAAAACAGCAACTAGCACTTTGGCACTATGTCAATAGGTTAGTCCCAAAAATGATATAAAGTTGATATAAAATGATTGTAAAACATCCAAGAATGATAATACAACAGCATGGAACAAGAAAAAATTATGGATACGTTGGAGACATATCAGCATCCCCAAGCTTAATTCCTACTCGTCCTCGAGTAGGTAAATGATAAAAACTGAATTTTTTGATGTGGAATGCTGCCTAAAAGTGATTGGAATTATCATTGATCAAACTTGTGCACTTGCTAGCATTCACACTTCATAAATTATTTCTTTTATCATTTACCTACTCGAGGACGAGCAGGAATTAAGCTTGGGGATGTTGATACGTCTCCAACGTATCTATAATTTATGAAGTATTCATGCCATGTTTACAATAATTTTATATGATTTTGGTATGATTTTATTAGAACTAACCCAGACTGACGTTGTTTTCAGCAGAACTACCATGGTGTCATTTTTTCTGCAGAAATAAAAGTTCTCGGAATGGGCTGAAAATTTACGGTGATTTTTTATGGACCAACAGAGACCCTCGAAGCATTGGAGTTGGGCCAGAAGAGCCACGAGGCCACCACAAGCCTGCAGGGCGCCACCCCTAGGGCGCGCCCTCCTGGCTTGTCGCCGCCTCGTGGCCCCCCTTGACTTGTTTCCGACGCCAAAAATTCCTATAAATACAGAAACCTCCAGAAAGAAACCTAGATCGGGAGTTCCGCCGCCGCAAGCCTCTGTAGCCACGAAAAACCAATCGGGAGCCCGTTCCGGCACCCTGCCGGAGGGGGAAACCATCACCGGAGGCCATCTTCATCATCCCGGCGGTCTTCATGACGAGGATGGAGTAGTTCACCCTCGGGGCTGAGGGTATGTACCAGTAGCTATGTGTTTGATCTCTCTCTCTCTCTCGTGTTCTTGAGATAGCACGATCTTGATGTACCGCGAGCTTTATTAATATAGATGAATCGTATGGAGTTTTCCCCTCTCTATCTTCTTGTGATGAATTGAGTTTTCCCTTTGAAGTTTTCTTATCGGATTGAGTCTTTGAAGGATTTGAGAACACTTGATGTATGTCTTGAGATGGGATATCCGTGGTGACAATGGGATGTTCTATTGATCAACTTGATGTATGTTTTGCTGATCAACTTGCGGGTTCCGTGACCTTGGGAATCTATGCATAGGGGTTGGCACACGTTTTCGTCTTGACTCTCCGGTAGAAACTTTGGGGCACTCTTTGAAGTTCTTTGTGTTGGATTGAACATGATGAATCTGAAATTGTGTGATGCATATCGTATAATCAAGCCCATGGGTACTCGTGGTGACATTGGAGTATCTAGGTGACATTTGGGTTTTGGTTGATGTGTATCTTAAGGTGTTATTTTAGTACGAACTCTAGGGCTGTTCGTGACACTTATAGGGATAGCTCATAAGATTGATCGGAAAGGATAACTTTGAGGTGGTTTCGTACCCTACAATAATTTCTTCATTTGTTCTCCGCTATTTGTGACTTTGGAGTGAACTCTTTGTCGCACGTGAGGGAATTACATATGATTCAACTATGTTAGTATTGTTGAGAGAACTTGCACTAAGTGAAAGTATGAACCCTAGGCCTTTCTTTTCAAGCATTGCAATACCGTTTTTGCTCACTTTTGTCACTTGCTACCTTGCTGTTTTTATATTTTCAGATTACAAAAACCTATATCTACCATCCATATTACACTTGTATCACCATCTCTTCGCCGAACTAGTGCACCTATACAATTTACCATTGTATTGGGTGTGTTGGGGACACAAGAGACTCTTTGTTATTTGGTTGCAGGGTTGTTTGAGAGAGACCATGTGCATCCTACGCCTCCCACGGATTGATAAACCTTAGGTCATCCACTTGAGGGAAATTTGCTACTGTCCTACAAAACTCTGCGCTTGGAGGCCCAACACGAGTCTACAAGAATAAAGTTGTGTAGTAGACATCAAGCTCTTTTCTGGCGCTGTTGCCGGGGAGGTGAGTGCTTGAAGGTATATCTTTAGATCTTGCAATTGAATCTTTTAGTTTCTTGTTTTTCACTAGTTTGGTTTTATAAAAGAAAACTACAAAAAAATGGAATTGAGGTTGCCTCATATGCTTCATCTTTTTAATGTCTTTCGTGGAAATGATGGAAAGGAAAATTGTGATCAAGTGTTAGAACAAGAAGTTATTGAAATGTTTGGCACTAAATCTTTGTATGATGAGCATGATTGCAATGTTGTTAGTATGAATTCCTTGAATATTCATGATGCTAATGATATGCAAAGCTACAAGCTTGGGGATGCTATGTTTGATGAAGATGATATGTTTAGTCCCCCAAGTTTTGATGAGCAAATTTATTATGATGAAAGCATGCCTCCTATTTATCATGATTATTGTGATGACATGTATGCTATAAAGAATAATGATAACCATGAAACTTGTCATCATGATTTTAATTTTCAATTGGATTATGCTTCACATGATAGTTATTTTGTTGAGTTTGCTCCCACTACTATTGATGAGAAGAAATATGCTTATGTGGAGAGTGACAAATTTTCTATGCTTGCAAATCATTAAAAGAATGCTTTATGTGCTGGTTATATTGTGAAATTACTTCATGATGCTACTGAAAATTATTATGAGGGAGGAACATATGCTTGTAGGAATTGCAATAATATCAAGTTTCCTCTCTGTGTTCAAAGTTTTGAAGTTATGCTTGTTTTGCCTTCCTATGCTAGTTGATTCTTGCTCCCATTAATTGTTTGCTAACAAAATCCCTATGCATAGGAAGTGGGTTAGACTTAAATATGCTTGTCATGAGATTCATGATGCTCTCTTACATGTTTCAAATACTATTCCTATATGAGCATCATTAAAATCATCATGCCTAGCTAAAAGGCATTCAAGAAAAGCGCTTGTTGGGAGACAACCCAACACTTTTACTTTCTATTTTTGTGTGTTCACATGATTAAGATACTGTTGTAATCATGTTTTGTGCCTTTTATTTCAATAAAGTGCCAAGTAAAGCCTTTGGGATGACTCACAAGATGAGTAGAATTGATGCTGAACCAAAACAGAAACTTTTGACTCAAGTACAGGAATTTTAATTTTTTAATGGAGCGTGATAATGATCTGAAATTTTGACACAGTATTAATATACAAATTATTCAAGTTTTCCTAATTTTTTAGAATTTTTGAGACAGGTAAGTATGGTTACACTACAGATCTTCACAGACTGTTCTGTTTTTGACAGATTCTCTTTTGCATGCATAGTTTGCTTGTTTTAGTGTTTCCATAGCTTATATTTAGTGGAATAAATTATGGGAATAATAGAATACAGTAGGTATCATGTGTGAACAATTATGAATCTTGTCTTGACAGTACCTAAGTGAATTATCTTTATTTATTATACTAAACCATCTCACGAAGTTTCGTTAAGTTTTGTGTGATTGAAGTTTTCAAGTTTTGGGTGAGACACCGATATGAGGAGAATAAGGAGTGAAAAGAACCTAAGATTGGGGATGCCCAAGGCACCTCCAAGGTAATATCCAAGGAGGACTCAAGCGCCTAAGCTTGGGGATGCCCCGGAAGGCATCCCCTCTTTCGTCTTCAACACTATCGGTATATCTCACTTGGAGCTATATTTTTATTCATCACATAATATGAGTTTTGCTTGGAGCGTCATTTTATTTTGTTGTTCTCTGTTAGGTGTTATTTATAATCTTGTTTTTCAATAAAAATTTCCAAGAATTGCCTTTAGGATGCTTGCATTGCATGTTTTGATGTGTGCTGTGTTAAAACAGAAACTTTTGCTGTAGTGTTTGAATTTTCATATTTTACTGGAACGTGGAAAGTTTCTGAAATTTTTACACAATATTTTAATATAAATTCCTTAGCATGTTCTAAATTTTCATAATTTTTTGAGTTACATAAGTACACTGTTTTTATAAATTGCTACAGACAGTTCTGTTTGGACAGATTGCTGTCATAGTTTTGTTATCTACTTATCCTATAGTTTCCATAGCCTATATTGGTAGATATAAATTATGGAAATGATAGTAAACAGTAGATGATGTTTGAAAATTATTGTGCAACTTATCTTGGCAGTACATGAAGTGTTGATTTATTCTTATGTGTACTAACCTATCTCACGAGTTCTTTTCGAGTTTTGTGTGGATGAAGTTTTTGAGAATAGGTGAAACCATGATATGAGAGGATTGAACAAGATACAAAAGCTCAAGCTTGGGGATGCCCAAGGCACCCCAAGTAAATATTTCAAGAAGTCTCAAGCATCTAAGCTTGGGGATGCTACGCATCCCACCTCTCTTCATCAACAATTATCGGTTAGCCTATGTTGAGCCCAAATTTGTATTCGTTCACATGATGTGTGCTATTCTTGGAGTGATTATTTTTCTTTTGCTTGCTGTTTAATAAAATGCTCAGATCTGAAAATCTTTATTGACCGAGAGAGAGAGAAAGTCCTCACATAGCTACTTAATTGTTTGACTACGCATTGATCTTCACTTATATCATTTTGGAGTAGTTTGTCATTTACTCTCGTGCTTCACTTATATCCTATGAGTAAATGGTTGAATGAATTGAATTTCATATATCTGAAATTAAATATGCTTCATATACTTATCCCATAAGGAGTAATGACTTCACACATAATAAGTATAGGTGGTAAAATTTATTGAAAGTTAGCAAACACCGCATTGGTCACTTGAACAATTCATGAAAGAATATTGAAGGAAGAGAGATTTGCAACTTCTTGAGCATGCGTTGGTTTTCCCTTGAAGAGGAAAGGGTGATGCAGCAAAGTAGATAAGTATTTCCCTCAGTTTTTGAGAACCAAGGTATCAATCCAGTATGAGATACAAGCAAGTCCCCAATAGAAGTACCTACACAAATAATCAAACACTTGCACCCAACGCTATAAAGGGGTTGTCAATCCCTTCACGGTTATTTGCAAGGATGAGATCTGATAGAGATAGATAGATAGGATTGCTAAAACGAAAAGTAAAACAAAAGTAAAAAGATTGCAGCTAAGTATTTTTGGTATTTTTGGTTTATAGATCTGAAAATATAATATGGAAAATAGACCCGGGGGCCATAGGTTTCACTAGAGGCTTCTCTCATAAAGGAAAATAATACGGTGGGTGAACAAATTACTGTCGAGCAATTGATAGAAAAGCGAATAATTATGAAGATATCCAAGGCAATGATTATGCATATAGGCATCACGTCCGTGTCTAGTAGCCCGAAACGATTCTGCATCTACTACTATTACTCCACACATCGACCGACTCCTGCCTGCATCTAGAGTATTAAGTTCATGAAGAACAGAGTATCGCATTAGGTAAGATGACATGATGTAGAGGGATAAACTCAAGCAATATGATGAAAACCCCATCTTTTTATCATCAATGGCAACAATACAAATACGTGCCTCGCTACCCCTACTTTGTCACTGGGTGAGGACACCGCAAGATTGAACCCAAAACTAAGCACTTCTCCCATTGCAAGAATTACCAATCTAGTTGGCCAAACCAAACCAATAACTCGAAGAGACTTGCAAAGATATGAAATCATGCATATAAGAATTCAGAGAAGATTCAAATAATATTCATACAAAAGCTGATCATAAACCCACAATTCATCGGATCTCGACAAACACACCGCAAAAGAGTATTACATCGGATAGATCTCCATGAAGATCATGAAGAACATGGTATTAAAGAACAAAGAGAGAGAAGAAGCCATCTAGCTACTAGCTATGGACCCGAAGGTCTGTGGTAAACTACTCACGCATCATCGGAGGGGCAATGGAGTTGATGTAGATGCCCTCCGTGATCGAACGCCCCTCCGGTAGATTACCGGAAAAGGCTCCAAGATTGGATCTCATGGGAACAGAGGCTTCCGGCGGCGGAAAAGTATTTTCGTAGCTCCTTTTGGTATCCAGGGAATATTTGGGAATTTGTAGGCCGAAGAATAGGGTTAGGAGGGCTGCCGTGGGGCCACAAGCCAGGGGGCGCCCCCCCCCTAGGGCGCGCCCTGGTGGCTTGTGACGCCACAGCAGGTCTCCTGCCTTCGTCTCCAAGTCTGCTGGGTTTCTTCTGGTCCAAGAAAAAACATTCCGAAGATTTTATTCCGTTTGGACTCCGTTTAATATTTCTTATCTGCAATACTCAAAAACAAGGAAAAAACAGAAACTGGCACTAGGCTCTAGATTAATAGGTTAGTCCCAAAAATAATATAAAATAGCATATTAATGCATATAAAACATCCAAAACAGATAATATAATAGCATGGAACAATCAAAAATTATAGATACGTTGGAGACGTATCAAGCATCCCCAAGCTTAATTCCTACTCGTCCTCGAGTAGGTAAATGATAAAAACAGAATTTTTGATGTGGAATGCTACCTAACATATTTATCCGTGTAATATTCTTTATTGTGGCATGAATATTCAGATCCATAAGATTCAAAACAAAAGTCTAATATTGACATAAAAACAGTAATACTTCAAGCATACCAACAAGGCAATTGTGTCCTTTCGAAATAACATGGCCTTAGAAAGTTATCCCTACAAAATCATATGGTCTGGCTATGCTCCATCTTCCCCACACAAAGTATCTAAAACATGCACAACCCCGATGACAAGTCAAGCAATTGTTTCACACCTTTTATGTTCTCAAACCTTTTCAACTCTCACGCAATACATGAGCGTGAGCCATGGATATAGCACTATAGGTGGAATAGAATATGGTGGAGGTTGCGAGGAAAAAGGAGAAGATAGTCTCACATCAACTAGGCGTATCAACGGGCTATGGATATGCCCATCAATAGATATCAATGTGAGTGAGTAGGGATTGTCATGCAACGAATGCACTAGAGCTATAAGTGTATGAAAGCTCAAAAAGAAAACTAAGTGGTTGTGCATAAGATGAAAAATTCCACTAGTTATATGAAAGTGACAAAATAGGAGACTCCCTATCATGAAGATCATGGTGCTACTTTGAAGCACAAGTGTGGAAAAAGATAGTAGCATTGTCCCTTCTCTCTTTCTCTCATCAATTTTTTATGGTGGGCATCTTTGGCCTCTTTTTTTTTATTTGGGCTTCGCTGGCCTCTTTTATTATATGTAAAGTCCGGAGACTCATCCCAACTTGTGAGGGATTCATAGCTTCCATCATCCTTTTCTCTCACGGGACAAATGCTCTAATAATGAAGATCATCACACTTTTATTTACTTACAACTCAAAAATTACAAGTCGATACCTAGAACAAAATATGACTCTATATGCAATATGAAAGTGATGGTGCGTGTCATGAAAAACGGAACGGTGGAAGTTGCATGGCAATATATCTCGAAATGGCTATGGAAATGCCATAATAGGTAGGTATGGTGGCTGTTTTGAGGAAAATATATGGTGGCTGTTTTGAGGAAGGTGGGTTTAATGCACCGGCGAAAGTTGCGCGGCACTAGAGAGGCTAGCAAAGGTGGAAGGGTGAGAGTGCGTATAATCCATGGACTCAACATTAGTCATAAAGAACTCACATACTTATTGCAAAAGTATATTAGTTATCGAAACAAAGCATTAGACGCATGCTCCTAGGGGAGAGGTTCGTAGGAGTTAACCATCGTGCGCTCCCGACCCTCACACAAAGGTTGACAATCATTAAACAAATCATGCTCCGACTTCGTTACATAACGGTTCACCATACGTGCATGCTACGGGAATCACAAACTTTAACACAAGTATTTCTTCCAATTCACAATTACTCACTAGCATGACTCTCATATTACCATCTTCATATCTCAAAACTATATGCAAGGAATCAAACTTCTCATGGTATTCAATGCACTTAATATGAAAGTTTTTATTATATCCCTCTTGGATGCCCATTATATTAGGACTAAATTCATAACCTAAACCAATTACCATGCTATTTAAAGACTCTCAAAATAATATAAGTGAGGTACGAGGGTTCAATAATTTCTATAAAATAAAACACCACCGTGCTCTAAAAAGATATAAGTGAAGCACTAGAGCAACATTGCCTAGCTCAAAAGATATAAGTGAAGCACATAGAGTATTCTAATAAATTCACGATTAAATGCGTGTCCCCATCAAAAGATGTGTGCAGCAAGGATGATTGTGGCAAACTAAAAAGCAAAGACTCATATCATACAAGACGCTCCAAGCAAAACACATAGCATGTGGTGAATAAAAATATAGCCTCAAGTAAATTTACCGATGGATTGAAGACGAAAGAGGGGATGCCTTCCGGGGCATCCCCAAGCTTAGCCTTTTTGGTATCCTTGAATATGGCTTGGGATGCCTTGGGCATCCCCAAGCTTAGGCTCTTGCCACTCCTTATTCTATAGTCCATCAAATCTTTAGCCAAAACTTGAAAACTTCACAACACAAAACTCAACAGAAAACTCATGAGATCCGTTAGTATAAGAAAAATACATCACCACTTTAGGTACTGTTGTGAACTGATTATTTATTTATATTGGTGTAATATATACTGTATTCTAACTTATCCATGGTTCATACCCCCCGATACAACCCATAGATACATCAAAATAAGCAAACAACACAAAGAAAACATAATCTGACTAAAACAGAACAGTCTGTAGCAATCTATAGACATCGAATACTTATGTAACTCCAAAAATTCTGAAAAATTAGGAAAATCAGGGCAATTTGTATATAAATCTTGTGTAAAAATTTCATATCAAAATCACGTTCCAGTGAATTTAAAAAATTCCTGGACTGAGAGCAAAAGTTTCTGTTTTTCAGCAAAATCAAATCACAAACACCGTAGACCATCCCAAAGGTCTTACTTGGCTCAAACACTAATTTAAACAAGAAAACACGATTACTACAGAGGTAATAATGTGTAAAACACTCAAAAATAGAAGCAAAAAACAAAAGCATAAAAATAAAATTGGGTTGCCTCCCAACAAGCGCTATTGTTTAACGCACCTAGCTAGGCATAATGATTTCAATGATGCTCACATAAAAAGTAGTAATTGAAATATGTAAGAGAGCATCATGAATCTCATGAAAAACACATTTAAGTCTAACACACTTCCTATGCATAGGGATTTTGTGAGCAAACAATTTATGGGAACAAGAATCAACTAGCATAGGAAGGCAAAACAAGCATAACTTCAAAACTTTGAACACATAGAGAGGAAACTTGATATTATTGCAATTCCTACTAGCATATGTTACTCCCTCATAATAAATTTCAGTAGCATCATGAAGGAATTCAACAATATAACTATCATATAAAATTTTCTCTTCATGATCCACATGCATGCAAAGTTGACACTCTCCCAAAATAGTGGGATTATCATTAACTAAAGTCATGACCTCTCCAAACCCATTTTTATCAAAAATTTCATAAGATTGAACACTCTCCAAAATAGTGGGATAAATAATGCCTAAATTTGACACTCTTCCAAACCCACTTTCAATATCATATTCATCATGAGTATTAAATAAATTATCAAGATCATAAGAAGCATTATCACCCCAATCATGATCATTGCAATAAGTAGTGGTCATGGCAAACTCATCAAATATAGCATCCCCAAGCTTGTGGGTTTGCATATCATTAGCACAATAGATATTAATAGAATTTATAACAATATCATTGCAATCATGCTTTTCATTCAAGGGAACATCGTGAATCACTTCATCATAATTTTCAAATTCACGAATCTCAAGCAAAACTTCATAGAGATAATCAAGTACACTCAACTCACTAGCAATTGGTTCATCATAATTGGATCTCTTGAAAAGATTAGCAAGTGGATGAGGATCCATATCAATAGATTTTTAGCAAGCAAAGATGCAAGCAAATAGAAGGCACATGGTAACACAAGCAAAAAGGCAAACGGAAAAGAGGGCGAATAAAACGGCAAATTGGTGAAGTGGGGGAGAGGAAAACGAGAGTCAAATGGCAAATAATGTAAATACAAGAGATGAGTTTGTGATGGGTACTTGGTAGGCTTGATGATGTAGATCTCCCCGGCAACGGCGCCAGAAATCCTTCTTGCTACTTCTTGAGCATGCGTTGGTTTTCCCTTGAAGAGGAAAGGGTGATGCAGCAAAGTAGATAAGTGTTTCCCTCAGTTTTTGAGAACCAAGGTATCAATCTAGTAGGAGATACAAGCAAGTCCCCAATAGATGTACCTACACAAATAATCAAACACTTGCACCCAACGCTATAAAGGGGTTGTCAATCCCTTCACGGTTATTTGCAAGGATGAGATCTGATAGAGATAGATAGATAGGATTGCTAAAACGAAAAGTAAAACAAAAGTAAAAAGATTGCAGCTAAGTATTTTTGGTATTTTTGGTTTATAGATCTGAAAATATAATATGGAAAATAGACCCGGGGGCCATAGGTTTCACTAGAGGCTTCTCTCATGAAGGAAAATAATACGGTGGGTGAACAAATTACTGTCGAGCAATTGATAGAAAAGCGCATAGTTATGACGATATCCAAGGCAATGATTATGCATATAGGCATCACGTCTGTGTCAAGTAGACCGAAACGATTCTGCATCTACTACTATTACTCCAGACATCGACCGACTCCTGCCTATATCTAGAGTATTAAGTTCATGAAGAACAGAGTAACGCATTAGGTAAGATGACATGATGTAGAGGGATAAACTCAAGCAATATGATGAAAACCCCATCTTTTTATCCTCGATGGCAACAATACAAATACGTGCCTCGCTACCCCTACTTTGTCACTGGGTGAGGACACCGCAAGATTGAACCCAAAACTAAGCACTTCTCCCATTGCAAGAATTACCAATCTAGTTGGCCAAACCAAACCAATAACTTGAAGAGACTTGCAAAGATATGAAATCATGCATATAAGAATTCAGAGAAGATTCAAATAATATTCATAGATAAGCTGATCATAAACCCACAATTCATCGGATCTCGACAAACACACCGCAAAAGAGTATTACATCGGATAGATCTCCATGAAGATCATGAAGAACATGGTATTGAAGAACAAAGAGAGAGAAGAAGCCATCTAGCTACAAGCTATGGACCCAAAGGTCTGTGGTAAACTACTCACGCATCATCGGAGGGGCAATGGAGTTGATGTAGATGCCCTCCGTGATCGAATCCCCCTCCGGCAGATTACCAGAAAAGGCTCCAAGATTGGATCTCACGGGAACAGAGGCTTCCGGCGTCGGAAAAGTATTTTCGTGGCTCCTTTTGGTATCCAGGGAATATTTGGGAATTTATAGGCCGAAGAATAGGGTTAGGGGGGCTGTCGTGGGGCCACAAGCCAGGGGCGCCCCCCCCCCTAGGGCATGCCCTGGTGGCTTGTGACGCCACGGCAGGTCTCCTGCCTTCGTCTCAAAGTCTGTTGGGTTTCTTCTGGTCCAAGAAAAATCATTCCGAAGATTTTATTCCGTTTGGACTCCGTTTAATATTCCTTATCTGCAATACTCAAAAACAAGGAAAAAACAGAAACTGGCACTAGGCTCTAGATTAATAGGTTAGTCCCAAAAATAATATAAAATAGCATCTTAATGCATATAAAACATCCAAAACAGATAATATAATAGCATGGAACAATCAAAAATTATAGATACGTTGGAGACGTATCAAGATTCCACATATAAATATACTATGTTGGACATCTTCTATGATTGTGAGCTCATTAATTATTTTCAAACTTGAGCAAATTAGTTAAAATTGGACAAGGAAGACAACTTAATGAGTTATGTTTGGGTATATTTGTATAGAAGTTATATTGTTATGGATCCTCCAACATGTGGTGCTTGCTTCCACCTCATACTAGCCAAAACTTCCGCACCAAGTAGAAATACTACTTGTGCATCCAAACACCCTTAAACCAGTTTTGCCATGAGAGTCCACCATACCTACCTATATGCGATATTTACCTGCCGTTCCAAGTAAATTTGCATGTGCCAAACTCTAAACCTTCAAATAATATTCTGTTTTGTATGCCCGAATCGCTCATATAGTGACTAGGGGCTGTCAATATCATCCATGCTAGGTGGGTTATTCTCACGATATGTGTTGATTCACTATCATTCATGAGAAAGTGGCTGGTATTCGGGATGCCCAGTTCCATGCTCAAAAAAATCAAATCAAAATATAGTGAAACAAAACTCCCCCAGGATTGTTGTTTGTATGGACGGTACCCATGGATTCGGCTCGCCATGGAGTGTGATTGATTGGTGGAGGGGGAGTAAAAACTTTACCATTCTATTTGGGAACCGCCTATAATGTATCTAGCATGGAAGATACCGAGATCTCTCGATTGTTATGTTGACAATGAATGCATACCGCTCAAAATTATTATTCATCCCTGTTTTAAAAGCTCGAGCTCTGGCACCTCTGCAAATCAATGCTTCCCTCTGCGAAGGGCCTATCTTTTACTTTCTAGTACTTACCTTTATGCAAGAGTCATGGTGATCTTCACCACTTCCTATATTTCGCCTTTTTCTCTTGGCAAGCGTCATGTGTTGGGGAATGATCTAGACATATATATCCACACAAATATATTTGATCATGAATTATTATTGTTGACAATTATCTATATGATAAATAAGTTGGGAGGCGAAACATTAAGCCCATATCTTTCTCTGTGTTCGATGGATGCTATTTGTTCTAAAAATATGCTTTGAGTGTCAATAATCATGGAAGACTATATGATAGTTGAGTATGTGGAATTTGCTAAATCAAAGCTCTTACATAGACCCTTCCTGAAAATAAGATGAATTGCAATTGTTCGATGACTAGGAATATGGTTTGTTAGTTTTCAAGAAACTTTCTGGTCTATACTTTAACATGTGAATAGCTTGTTACTTGATCATGAGAAGTTTTATGAGATGAGCTACTGTTTATGGTTTATATTGATGCTAGAAAAAGTGATTGGAATTATCATTGATCAAACTTGTGCACTTGCTAGCATTCACACTTCATAAATTATTTCTTTTATCATTTACCTACTCGAGGACGAGCAGGAATTAAACTTGGGGATGCTTATACGTCTCCAACGTATCTATAATTTATGAAGTATTCATGCCATGTTTACGATAATTTTATATGATTTTGGTATGATTTTATTAGAACTAACCTAGACTGACGCAGTTTTCAGCAGAACTACCATGGTGTCGTTTTTTGTGCAGAAATAAAAGTTCTCGGAATGGGCTGAAAATTTACGGTGATTTTTTATGGACCAAAAGAGACCCCCGAAGCATTGGAGTTGGGCCAGAAGAGCCACGAGGCCACCACAAGACTGCAGGGCGCCCCCCTAGGGCGTGCGCTCCTGGCTTGTGGACTCCTCGAGCACCCCCTTGACGTGAGACCGACGCCAAAAATTCCTATAAATACCAAAACCCCCAGAAAGAAACCTAGATCGGGAGTTTCGCCGCCGCAAGCCTTTGTAGCCACGAAAAACCAATCGGGAGCCCGTTCCGGCACCCTGTCGGAGGGGGAAACCATCACCGGAGGCCATCTTCATCATCCCGGCGGTCTCCATGACGAGGAGGGAGTAGTTCACCCTCGGGGCTGAGGGTATGTACCAGTAGCAATGTGTTTGATCTCTCTCTCTCTCGTGTTCTTGAGATGACACGATCTTGATGTACCGCGAGCTTTATTAATATAGATGAATCATATGGAGTTTTCCCCTCTCTATCTTCTTGTGATGAATTGGGTTTTCCCTTTGAAGTTTTCTTATCGGATTGAGTCTTTAAGGATTTGAGAACACTTGATGTATGTCTTGCGATGGGATATCCGTGGTGACAATGGGATGTTCTATTGATCCACTTGATGTATGTTTTGGTGATCAACTTGCGGGTTCCGTGACCTTGGGAATCTATGCATAGGGGTTGGCACATGTTTTCGTCTTGACTCGCCGGTAGAAACTTTGGGGCACTCTTTGAAGTTCTTTGTGTTGGATTGAACATGATGAATCTGAAATTGTGTGATGCATATCGTATAATCAAGCCCATGGGTACTCGTGGTGACATTGGAGTATCTAGGTGACATTAGGGTTTTGGTTGATGTGTATCTTAAGGTGTTATTTTAGTACGAACTCTAGGGCTGTTTGTGACACTTATAGGGATGGCTCATATGATTGATCGGAAAAGATAACTTTGAGGTGGTTTCGTACCCTACAATAATTTCTTCGTTTGTTCTCCGCTATGAGTTAGTTTGGAGTGAACTCTTTGTCGCACGTGAGGGATTTACATATGATTCAACTATGTCAGTATTGTTGAGAGAACTTGCACTAGTGAAAGTATGAACCCTAGGCCTTGTTTTCAAGCATTGCAATACCGTTTGTGCTCACTTTTATCATTAGTTACCTTACTGTTTTTATATTTTCAGATTACAAAAACCTATATCTACCATCCATATTACACTTGTATCACCATCTCTTCGCCGAACTAGTGCACCTATACAATTTACCATTGTATTGGGTGTGTTGGGGACACAAGAGACTCTTTGTTATTTGGTTGCAGGGTTGTTTGAGAGAGACCATGTGCATCCTACGCCTCCCACGGATTGATAAACCTTAGGCCATCCACTTGAGGGAAATTTGCTACTGTCCTACAAAACTCTGCGCTTGGAGGCCCAACACGAGTCTACAAGAATAAAGTTGTGTAGTAGACATCAGTGCTTTGTAAGAGAAGATGGAGACTCAAAGTAAAAATAAAAATTGCATAAAGTAAATAGATAGGCCCTTCGCAGAGGGAAGTAGGGATTTGTAGAGGTACCAGAGCTCGAAGTTTTAAATTGAGAGATAAAAACTATTTTGAGTGGCATGCCCTCAACGAAAACAACAAAGTAGCTCACAATACTTTCCATGCAAGATATATCATAGGTGGTTCCCAAACAGAAAATAAAGTTTATTCCTTTTTCCACCAAACTTTCACATTCCATGGCGGGTCGTATCCACAGTTGCCTTCCATACCAACACTTTCCAAGGAATTTATTATTTGACAACATAAAGTAAATATTTTTTCTTTTTCATTTCAGGAATGGGCATTCCTATTACCGCCGCACTCTCGTGCAATGACAAGTGAATAAACACTCATCTTGAGAATAACACATCTAGCATGGAAAAATATTGGACACTCCCCACCGTTTCATGAGCGGTACGAGCACACAAAAGAGAAAATTTATTTTGAAATTTAGAGATGGCACATGCAAATTTTCTTGGAACGACATGGAAATACTGCATATAGGTAGGTATGGTGGACTCATAAGGCAAAACTTGGTTTAAGGACTTTGGATGCACAAGTAGTATTTCTACTTAGTACAAGTGAAGGCTAGCAAATAGATTGAGAAGCAACCAAACCAAGAAACAAAAATTCACATAAGCGAGCATTCAGCATAACTAACACCGAATAATGCACCATAAGTAGGATGTAATTTCATTGCATAACTTTTGACTTTCGTGCATGCATAGGGAATCACAAACCTTAACACCAATATTCCTACTAAAGCATAATTACTCACTAACATGACTCACATATTACTATCATCATGTTTCAAAACTATTACAAGGAATCAAGTTTAATTTGTCCACTGATCTTCATGAAAGTTTTTATTATATCCTCCATGGATATCTTTCACTTTGGGACTAGTTTCATATATTGCCATTGCTTTTTGACTAGCTCAAACAAATTTAAGTGAAGCACACGAGCATAAAGATTTCATCTCTCAAAAAGGTATAAGTGAAGCATGAGAGGATTTCTTCAAGATTTACTAGCTCTAAAATTAATATAAGTGAAGCATGAGAGTATTTCTACAAAAAAATCCAAGCACACCATGCTCAAAAAGATATAAGTGAAGCACTAGAGCAATTCTATAGTTCAAAAAGTTAAAGTGAAGCAAATAGAGCAATTCTAACAAATCATAGCATAATTTTGGATCCCCCAAATAGGTGTGTCCAGCAAGGATACAAGTGAAAAACTAACAAGCAACGCAAGCAAAGACTCAAATGATACAAGACGCTCCAAGCAAAACTCATGATATGTGACGAATAAAAATATAGCTCCAAGTAAAATACCGATGGTCGTTAGAAGAAAGAGAGGATGCCACTCGGGGGCATCCCCAAGCTTAGGTGCTTGTTTCTATATGCATATATCTTGGGGGTGCTGTAGCATCCCCAAGCATAGGCTCTTTTCACTCCTTATTCCTTCATCCATCGTGATCTCACCCAAAACTTGAAAACTTCAATCACACAAAACTCAACAAAATCTTCGTGAGATCCGTTAGTATAATAAAGCAAATCACTACTTTAGGTGCTGTTGCAAACCCATTCATATTTTGTTATTCCATTATACCTACTGTATTTTAACTTTACCATGGCTCATACCCTTCAATATAACCCATAGATTTATCAAAACAAGCACACAATGCAATGAAAACAGAATCTGTCTTAAACAGAACAGTCTGTAGTAATCTGTACTCTAAGCATGCTTCTGTAACACTAAATTTTTTGAAAAATTAGGACAACATAAATAATTTGTATAGCAACACTGTGTTAAAATTTCAGCTCAAGATCACGTTCCAGTAAAAAATGAAAATTCGAACACTGGACGCAAAGTTTCTGTTTCAGATTCAGCATCGCTTCTACTCATCTTATGAATCATCCTAAAGGCTCAACTTGGCACAAACACTAAATAAACCATAAAAACACAATCATAACAGAGGCATAATTGTGTCAACACTCAAAAACATAAAGTAAAAAGCAAAAATAAATTTATTCATTGGGTTGCCTCCCAACAAGCGCTATCGTTTTACGCCCCTAGCTAGGCATAACGCATAGATTCAAGTATTGTCATCTTTGGTTTTCAACTCTTCAATCACGCAACTAGATTTATTCAAGGATTAAGCATGCATAATCTCGATGACAACACTCCTAGGAAGAAGACCAAAAAGTTCATTTTTGTAAATGGGGTCTCTTACGAATTCAACAAAGTCGGGATGAATACTAATCATTTTAAGATCTCCCTTGTGACCACTAGGTGTAGCAACTTTGCTCTTAGTGACTTGCGTGGTCTTGACAATTTTTACGAGAGTTTTTTTAATAGTTTTAACAGAAGAAAAAGCCAAACCCAAGTTACTAAAATTTCTTCTAACTTATCAATCTGGTAAGGGCTCTCTTCTACCCTCTCGTTAACTACGGTTTCTTTTGCCTTTAGCAACTTAAAGGCATATCCCGCCTTAGCCCCAATTTTATTAGCAAGATTATGCATTTTCTTATCCAATTCTTCAAGATGTTCTTTGGTAATTATCTTCTTTTCGTTAGCATCTAATCTCTCCATAATGTGTTCGAGAGTTAAAGTTGTTTCATTGATCATAAGAGGTGGTGATCCCACTAAACTTCCCATAGCATTAAAAGCATCCAAAGATGGACACATCAAGAAATTCCCACCGGTAATCGTATCAAGGACGAATCTATACCAAGTGGTAATGCCAACATAAAAACTGCGAAGAAGAACAATGGTAGATTGCTTATGGATAGATCTATTATGAGCATTGCAAATCCTATACCAAGCATCTTTTAGGTTCTCCCCTCCCCTTTGCTTAAAATTAAGAACCTCATTATCGGGAGTACACACAATAAAGGAAGAACTAGCCATAATGACAAGGCAAGAGATCTGACGAGAAAAAGGCAAAGGAAAAAGAGGGCGAATAAAACGGCAAATTGGTGAAGTGGGGGAGAGGAAAACGAGAGGCAAATGGCAAATAATGTAATTGCAAGGAGATGAGATTTGTGATTAGGAACCTGGTAGATGATGATGGAGTCTCCTCGGTGCCTGAGATTGGCACGTAGAAGAGACCGCTTCCTCCCCGGCAACGGCGCCAGAAATTCCTTTGACGTGGCTTGAGACTGCGTCGGTATTTCCCCAAAGAGGAAGGGATGATGCAGCACAGCGACGGTAAGTATTTCCCTTAGTTATGAAACCAAGGTATCGAACTAGTAGGAGGATCACCACCGCCCAATAAGCAGCACCTGCACATAAATAACAAATACTTGCAACCCGACGCGAAAGAGAGGTTGTCAATCTCTCTACGGTAAAAAGATAGATTAGGTAGTGATGGATATTAGAGATAGATCTCTCAAGAACACAAAATAATAAGGGCAAATAAAAAGTGCAGCAATATATTTTTGGGTTTTTGGAAAAGTAGATCTGAAAACAAAGAGGCAAAAAGATAGATCGGAAAGCAATATGTTGGAAATAGACCCGGGGGCCGTAGGTTTCACCAGTGGCTTCTCTCATGAGTATAGCACACGGTGGGTGAACAAATTACTGTTGGGCAATTGATAGAAGATCAAATAATCATGACGATATCCAAGGTGATGATCATTATATAGGCATCACGTCCAAGATAAGTAGACCGACTCCTGCCTGCATCTACCACTATTACTCCACACATCGACCGCTATCCAACATGCATCTAGTGTATTAAGTTCATGGGAAAACGGAGTAATGCAATAAGAACGGTGACATGATGTAGACAAGATCTATTCATGTAGGAATAGACCCCATCTTTTTATCCTTAATAGCAACGATACATGTGTGCCTCGCTGCCCCTTCTGTCACTAGGAGAGGACACCGCAAGATTGAACCCATCAAAAAGCACCTCTTCCCATGGCAAGAAAAATCGATCTAGTTGGCCTAACTAAACCAAAGATTCGAAGAAGAAATACGAGGCTATAAGTAATCATGCATATAAGAGATCAAAGAAGACTCAAATAATATTCATGGATAGAAACTGATCATGAACTCAAAATTCATCGGATCCCAACAAACACACCGCAAAAGTTTACATCAAATAGATCTCCAAGAGACCATTGTATTGAGAATCAAAAGAGAGAGAGAGGAAGCCATTTAGCTACTGCCTACGGACCCGTAGGTCTATGGTGGACTACTCACACATCATCGAGGAGGCACCTATGAAGAATATGAACCCCTCCGTGATGGTGTTAGATTGGATCTCGAGGTTCTGGAACTTGCGGCGGCTGGATGTGTTTTTCGTCGACTCCCCTAAGGTTTTCTGAATATTTGGGTATTTATAGGCATCAGAGGCGGTGGAGGGGGGGCCCCGTGGAGGGCACAACCCACCAGGGCACGCAGGGGGCCCTCTGGCGCGCCCATGTGGGTTGTGGCCTCCACAGCCCACCTCTCTAGCACTTCTTTGGCCCACTGGGTGTCTTCTGGTCCAGAAAAAATCTCCAAAAAGTTTCGTCGCGATTGGACTCTGTTTGGTACTGATATTCTATGAAGTAAAAAAAACAAGTAAAAACTGCAACTGGCACTTTGGCACTATGTCAATAGGTTAGTCCCAAAAAATGATACAAAGTTGCTACAAAATGATTGTAAAACATCCAAGAATGATAATATAACAACATGGAACAAGCAAAAATTATAGATACGTTGGAGACGTATCATTTAGTAATATTAAAATTGATGATAAAGGGACTGAAGTAGAGTCAACTCTAGCTAGAAGGCGTCCCAATAATTAGGAGGGTGAAAATCTTTATGGAAAATTGATGAAAGTGTGTTTGAAGTGGTCAAAACTTTAACTAGTGATGTGCCCGCTATTTTGGATTGCAAAGACTTTAATTATGATAGTTGCTCTTTGATTGAATGTATTTCTTTGCTGCAATCCATGTTAAATTCACCACATGCTTATGAACAAAATAAAGCTTTCACTAAACATATCGTTGATGCCATGATGAAATCTTTTGAAGAAAAGTTGGAGTTAGATATTTCTATTCCTAAAAAAATACATGATGAGTGGGAACCCACCATTAAGGTCAAGATTAAACATTATGAGTGCTTTGCTTTATGTGATTTGGGTGCTAGTGTTTCCACGATTCCGAAATCTCTATGTGATGTGCTTGGTCTTACCAATATTGAAGAATGTTCTCTTAATTTGCACTTGGCAGATTCTACTATTAAAAAGCCTTTGGGAAGAATTAGTGATGTTCTTATTCTTGAAAATAGGAACTATGTGCCCATAGATTTTATGCAATCCCTCTTGTCCCATTATACTTGGTAGACCGTTTTTACGCACTATAGGTGTCGTGATTGATATGAAAGAAGGCAATATTAAATTTAACTTTCCACTGAGAAAGGGTATGGAACACTTCCCTAGAACAAGAATTAATCCACCATATGAATCAATCATGAGGGCATCCTATGGATCCAAAACCAAAGATGATAATACTTGAATCTATGAGTTATGCCTAGCTAGGGGCGTAAAACGATAGCGCTTGTTGGGAGGCAACCCAATGAATAAATTTATTTCGGCTTTTTATTTCTATTTTTGAGTGTTGACACAATTATGCCTCTGTTATGATTGTGTTTTTTATGTTTTATTTAGTGTTTGTGCCAAGTAAATCCTTTAGGATGACTCATAAGATGAGTAGAAACAATGCTGAATCTGAAACAGAAACTTTGCCTCCAGTGCGCGAATTTTAATTTTTTGCCGGAGCGCGATAATGAGCTGAAATTTTAACACAGTATTGATATACAAATTATTTAAGTATTACTAATTTTTCAGAATTTTTAGAGTTACAGAAGTATGGTTAGAGAACAGATTACTACAGACTGTTCTGTTTAAGACAGATTCTGTTTTTCGTTGCATTGTGTGCTTGTTTTGATGAATCTATGGTTTCTATTGAAGGGTATAAGCCATGGTAAATTTAAAATACAGTGGGTATAATGCAATAATAAAATTGTAATGAGTTTGCAACAGTACTTAAAGTGGTGATTTGCTTTATTATACTAACGGATCTCACGAAGGTTTTGTTGAGTTTTGTGTGATTGAAGTGTTCAAGTTTTGGGTGAGATCACGATGGATGAAGGAATAAGGAGTGAAAAGAGCCTAAGCTTGGGAATGCTACAGAACCCCCAAGATATATCCAAAGAGAAACAAGCAACTAAGCTTGGGGATGCCCCGAGTGGAATCCCTTCTTTCTTCTAACGACCATCGGTATTTCACTTGGAGCTATATTTTTATTCGTCACATATCATGAGTTTTGCTTGGAGCGTCTTGTATTATTTGAGTCTTTGCTTGCTTTTATTTTTAGTTTGTCACAAGTATCCTTGCTGGACACACCTACTTGAGAGAGCCAAAATTATGCTATGATTTGTTAGAATTGCTCTTTATGCTTCACTTAAATTTTTTGAGCTATGGAATTGCTCTAGTGCTTCACTTATATCTTTTTGAGCACGGTGTGCTTTGAAATTTTGAAGAAATACTCTCATGCTTCACTTAGATTTAATTGAGAGTTAGTAAATTTTGAAGAAATCCTCTCATGCTTCACTTATATTATTTTGAGAGATGAAATCTTTATGCTCATGTTCTTCACTTAAATTTGTTTGAGCTTGTCAAAAGCAATGGCAATATATAAAACTAGTCCCAAAGTGATAGATATTCAAGGGGGATATAATAAAAAAAATCGTGAAGATCATTGGACAAATTAAACTCGATTCCTTGTAATAGTTTTGAGACATGATGATAGTGATATGTGAGTCATGTTGATGAGTAATTATGCTTTAGTAAGAATATTGGTGTTAAGGTTTGTGATTCCCTATGCAAGCACGAAAGTCAATAGTTATGCAATGAAATTACATCCTACTTATGGTGCATTATTCGGTGTTAGTTATGCTCAATGCTTGTTTATGTGAATTTTCGTTTCTTGGTTGGTTGCTTCTCAATCTATTTGCTAGCCTCCACTTGTACTAAGTAGAAATACTACTTGTGCATCCAAAATCCTTAAACCCAGTTTTGCCTTATGAGTCCACCATAACTACCTATATGCGGTATTTCCATGCCGTTCTAACCAAATTTGTATGTGTCATCTCTAATTTTCAAAATGAATTTTCTTTTTGTGCGCTCGTACTGCTCATGAAACGGTAGGGGGTATCCAATATTTTTCCATGCTAGATGTGTTATTCTCAAGATGAGTGTTTATTCACTTGTCATTGCACGAGAGTACGACGGTAATAGGGACGCCCAGTCCCGAAATGAAAAAGAAATTTACTTTATGTTGTCAAATAATAAATTCCTTGGAAAGTGTTGGTATGGAAGGCAACCGTGGATACGGTTAGCCATGGATTGTGAAAGAATGGTGGAAAAAGGAATAAACTTTACTTTATGTTTGGGAACCGCCTATGATATATCTAGCATGGAAAGTATTGAGAACTACTTTGTCGTTTTCGTTGACAGGAAAGGCATGCCACCCAAAATATTTTTCTCTCTCAATTTAAACTTTGAGCTATGGCACCTCTACAAATCCCTACTTCCCTCTGCGAAGGGCCTATCTATTTACTTTATGCAATTTTTATTTTTAATTTGAGTCTCAATCTTCTCTTATAAAGCATCAACTAGGGGGCACTATGATCATACTTGAGCATTGGGTGTAGTTAATACTTGAGTGTGTTTCATGAATGGATCAATGATTGAGCATGATGGGCTAGGGATAACTTTCTTTATTGTTGATATTTTGAAAGACATGGTTGCTTGTTGGCATGCTTGAGTATTAAAGTCTTTATGTCAAAACTAGACTATTGCTTTGAACCATCTAGAAGTCCAAATGTCCATGCTACAAAAGAAAAGAATATGTGATGAACATGTTAGGTAGCATTCCACATCAAAAATTCTATTTTTATCATTTACCTACTCGAGGACGAGTAGGAATTAAGCTTGGAGATGCGGATACGTCTCCAACGTATCTATAATTTTTGCTTGTTCCATGCTGTTATATTATCATTCTTGGATGTTCTACAATCATTTTATAGCAACTTTATATCATTTTTTGGGACTAACCTATTGACATAGTGCCAAGTGCCAGTTGCTGTTTTTTGCTTGTTTTTTACTTCGTAGAATATCAGTACCAAATGGAGTCCAATCGCGATGAAACTTTTTGGAGAATTTTTTGGACCAGAAGAAGGCCAGTGGGCCAAAGAAGCAACCAGGAGGGAGCCTAGGCCGCTCACAACCCACCAGGGCTCGCCAAAGGCCCCGGGCGCGCCCTGATGGGTTGTGGCCGCCTCGGGAACCTTCTCCACCGCCTCTGAGCTCTATAAATACCCAAATATTCCAGAAACCCTAGGGGAGTCGGCGAAAAATGCATCCAGCCGCCACAAGTTCCAGAATCGCGAGATCCAATATAACACCATCACGGAGGGGTTCATCATCCTCATTGGTGCCTCTTCGATGATGCGTGAGTAGTCCACCATAGACCTACGGGTCCGTAGGCAGTAGCTAGATGGCTTTCTCTCTCTCTTTTGATTCTCAATACAATGGTCTCTTGGAGATCTATTTGATGTAATGACTTTTTGCGGTGTGTTTGTTGGGATCCGATGAATTTTGAGTTCATGATCAGTTTCTATCCATGAATATTATTTGAGTCTTCTTTGATCTCTTATATGCATGATTACTTATAGCCTCGTATTTCTTCTTCGAATCTTTGGTTTAGTTAGGCCAACTAGATCGATTTTTCTTGCCATGGGAAGAGGTGTTTTGTGATGGGTTCGATCTTGCGGTGTCCTCTCCTAGTGACAGAAGGGGCAGCGAGGCATGCATGTATCGTTGCTATTAAGGATAAAAAAGATGGGGTCTATTCCTACATGAATAGATCTTGCCTACATCATGTCACCGCTCTTATTGCATTACTCCGTTTTCCCATGAACTCAATACACTATATGCATGCTGGATAGCGGTCGATGTGTGGAGTAATAGTAGTAGATGCAGAATCGTTTCGGTCTACTAATCTTGGACGTGATGCCTATATAATGATCATCGCCTTGGATATCGTCATGATTATTTGATCTTCTATCAATTGCCCAACAGTAATTTGTTCACCCACCGTGTGCTATACTCATGAGAGAAGCCACTAGTGAAACCTACGGCCCCCGAGTCTACTTTTCCAACATATTGCTTTCCGATCTATCTTTTTGCCGCTTTTGTTTTCAGATCTATTATTTCCAAAAAAACAAAAATACCTTGCTGCACTTATTATTTGCCACTTTTATTTTGTGTTCTTGCGAGATCTATCTATCCAATCTATCATTACCTAATCTATCTTTTTACCGTAGAGAGATTGACAACCTCTCTTTCGCGTCGGGTTGCAAGTATTTGTTCTTTGTGTGCACGTGTTGTTTACATAGTGTTGCATGATCCTCCTACTGGTTCGATACCTTGGTTTCATAACTGAGGGAAATACTTACCATCATTGTGCTGCATCATCCCTTCCTCTTTGGGGAAATACCGACGCAGTCTCAAGCCACATCGGTGCTCAGAATGTCTGGGTGCTAAAATCGCTTGAATCAAGTGGGAGTTAATCTTCCAGATAAGATAGTGATTGACAGAGTTCTCCAGTCACTGTCACCAAGCTACTAGAGCTTTGTGATGAACTATCACATGCAAGGGATGGAGATGATGATCCCTGAGCTATTCGTGGTGCTTAAGGCCGCGAAGGTAGAAATCAAAAAGGAGCATCAAGTGTTGATGGTTAACAAGACCACTAGTTTCAAGAAGGGAAACTTCACGAATGGCAAGCCAGTTGCCGCTCCAGTGGAGAAACCCAAGGTTGAACCCAAACCCGAGACTAAGTGCTTCTATTATGAGGGAAACGGTCACTGGTAGTGGAACTACCCCAAATACTTGGTAGATAAGAAGGATGGCAACGTCAACAAAATTATATTTGATATACGTGTTATTGATGTGTACCTTACTAGTACTCCTAGTAGCGCCTGGGTATTAGATACCGGTTCAGTTGCTAATATTGGTAACTCGAAACGAAAGTTGTGGAATAAACGGAGACTAGCTAAGGGTGAGGTGATGATGTGTGTTGGAAGTGTTTCAAAGGTTGGTGAGATCACCATCGCACGCTCCATCTACCTTCAGGATTAGTGTTGAACCTAAATAAATGTTATTTGGTGTCGGCGTTGAGCATGAACATGATTAGATCGTGTTTATTGCAATACGGTTATTCATTTAAGTCGGATAATAATGGTTGTTCTGTTTACATGAATAATACCTTCTATGGTCATGCACCCAATGTGAATGGTTTATTGAATCTCAATCGTAGTGATACACATGTTCATAATATTGATGCCAGAAGATGCAAAGTTAATAATGATAGTACCACATACTTGTGGCACTGCCGCTAAAGGTCATATTGGTGTAAAGCGCATGAAGAAACTCCATGTTGATGGACTTTTGGAATCACTCGATTTTGAATTGCTTGATACATGTGGACCATGCCTCATGGGCAAGATGACAAAAACCCCGTTTTTTGGAACAATGGAGCGGGCAAGTGATTTATTGGAAATCATACACACTGATGTGTGATGTCCAATGAGTATTGAAGCGCGCGGTGGATATTGTTATTTTCTTACCCTCACTAATGATTTGAGTAGATATGGGTATATTTGCTCAATGAAACACAAGTCTGAAACATTTGAAAAGTTCAATCAATTTCTGAGTGAAGTTGGAGATCATCGTGACAAGAAGATAAAATGTCTACGATCTGATCGTGGAGGTGAATATCTGAGTTACGAGTTTGGTATGCAATTTAAGACAATGTGGAAAATGTTTCACAAATCACGCCACCTAGAACACCATAGTGTAATGGTGTGTTCGAACGTCGTAGCCGTACTCTATTGGATATGGTGTGTTCTATGATGTCTCTTACCGATTTGCCACTATATATAGTTTTGGGTTATGCATTAGAGACAACTACATTCACTTTAAATAGGGCACCATCTAAATCTGTTGAGATGACACCGTATGAATTATGGTTTGGCAAGAAACCTAAGTTATCGTTTCTTAAGGTTTGGGGTTATGATGCTTACGTGAAAAGGCTTCAGCCTGATAAGATCGAACCCAAAGAGGAAAAGTGTGTTTTCATAGGATACCCTAAGGAAACAATTGGGTACACCTTCTATCTCAGATCCGAAGGCAAGGTCTTTATTGCCTAGAATGGATCCTTTCCAAAGAAGGAGGTTCTCTCGAAAGAAGTGAGTGGGAGGAAGGTAGAACTTGATAAGGTTATCAAACCTTCACTTGAATTGGACATTAGCGCGACAAAGAAAAGTGTTCCTGTGATGCGTACACCAATTGAAGAGGAAGCTAATGATGATGATCATGAAACTTGAGATCAAGTTACTGCTGAGTCTCGTAGGACGACAAGGACACGTACTTCCCGGAGTGGTGTAGTAATCCTGTCTTGAAAGTCATGTTGTTAGAAAACGATGAGCCTACGAACTATGAAGAAGCGATGGTGGGGCCAGATTCCGACAAATGGCTAGGAGCCATGAAATTCGAGATATGATCCATGTATGAAAACTAAGTATGGACTTTGGTAGACTTGCCCGATGACCGTCAGGCCATTAAGTACAAATGGATCTTTAAGAAGAACACAGACGATGATAGTAATGTCACTATTTATAAAGCTCGACTTGTTTCAAAGAGGTTTCCAACAAGTTCAAGGAGTGGACTACGATGTGACTTTCTCACCCGTAGCGATGCTAAAGTCTGTTGGCATTATGTTAGCAGTTGCTGCATTTTTCGATTAAGAAATCTGGCAGATGGATGTCAAAACAGCGTTTCCTTAACGGTTTCCGTGAGGAAAGGTTGTATGTGATACAACCGGAAGGTTTGTCGATCCTAAGGAAGCTAAAAGGTATGCAGGCTCCAGCGATCCTTCTATGGACTGGTGAAGCATCTCGGGGTTGGAATATACGCTTTGATGAGGTGATCAAAGCTTTCGGGTTTATACAAAGTTTATGAAGAAACTTGTATGTACAAGAAAGTGAGTGGGAGCACTATAGCATTTCCGATAAGTATATGTGGATGACATATTGTTGATTGGAAATGATGTAGAATTTCTGGAAAGCATAAAGAGTTGTTTGAAAGGAGTTTTTCAAAGGAAGACCTGGGTAAAGCTGCTTGAATATTGAGCATCAAAATCTATAGAGATAGATCAAGACGCTTGATAAGACTTCCACAGAGCACACACCGTTGACTAAAACCTCTCTCACAAGAAAAACATGATCAAACCCCAGAACTCATTGGGTGTGAATCACATGACGATGTGAAACTAGATTATTGACTCCAGTGCAAGTGAGAGACTGTTGGAAATATGCCCTAGAGGTAATAATAAATTGGTTATTATCATATTTCCCCGTTCATGATAAACGTCTATTATCCATGCTAGAACTGTATTGATCGGAAAATCGGATACATGTGTGGATACATAGACAACACCGTGTCCCTAGTGAGCCTCTACTAGACTAGCTCGTTGATCAAAGATGGTTAAAGTTTCCTAACCGTAGACATGAGTTGTCATTTGATAATGAGCTCACATCATTAGGAGAATGATGTAATGGACAAGACCCAACCGTAAGCATAACATTTGATCGTATTAGTTTATTGCTACTGCTTTCTTCATGTCAAGTATCTGTTCCTAAGACCATGAGATCATGCAACTCCCTGGCACTGGAGGAATACCTTGTGTGTATCAAAAGTCACTTCGTAACTGGGTGATCATAAAGGTACTCTACAGGTATCTCCAAGGGTGACTGTTGAGTTGTGCTACTTCTTAAGCTTGCGTTGGTTTTCCCTTGAAGAGGAAAGGGTGATGCAGCAAAGTAGATAAGTATTTCCCTCAGTTGTTGAGAACCAAGGTATCAATCAAGTAGGAGATACAAGCAAGTCCCCAATCTTCGCACCTACACAAACAATCAAACTCTTGCACCCAACGCTAAAAGGGGTTGTCAATCCCTTCACGGTTATTTGCAAGGATGAGATCTGATAGAGATAGATATAAAAGATTGCGAGAACGTAAAGTAAAACAAAAGTAAAAAGAATGCAGCAAAGTATTTTTGGTATTTTTGGTTTATAGATCTGAAAATATAATATGGAAAATAGACCCGGGGGCCATAGGTTTCGCTAGAGGATTCTCTCATGAAGGAAAATAATACGGTGGGTGAACAAATTACTGTCGAGCAATTGATAGAAAAGTGCATAGTTATGACGATATCCAAGGCAATGATTATGCATATAGGCATCACGTCCGTGTCAAGTAGACCGAAATGATTCTGCATCTACTACTATTACTCCACACATCGACCGACTCTTGCCTGCATCTAGAGTATTAAGTTCATGAAAAACAGAGTAACGCATTAGGTAAGATGACATGATGTAGAGGGATAAACTCAAGCAATATGATGAAAACCCCATCTTTTTATCCTCGATGGCAACAATACAAATACGTGCCTCGCTACCCCTACTTTGTCACTGGGTGAGGACACCGCAAGATTGAACCCAAAACTAAGCACTTCTCCCATTGTATGTAAAAATTTCAGATCAAAAGCACGTTCCAGTGAATTTACAAAATTCCTAGACTGAGAGCAAAAGTTTCTGTTTTTCAGCAAAATCAAATCACAAACACCGTAGACCATCCCAAAGGTCTTACTTGGCTCAAACACTAATTAAAACAAGAAAACACAATTACTACAGAGGTAATAATGTGTAAAACACTCAAAAACAGAAGCAAAAAAACAAAAGCATAAAAATAAAATTGGGTTGCCTCCCAACAAGCGCTATTGTTTAACGCCCCTAGCTAGGCATAACGCAATAGATCTAGGTATTGTCATCTTTGGTATGCAATTCCTCAATTTCACACTTATAAACCCTAGGAGGTTCTTTGATCTTATCAATAATAATGCTCCTAGGCAAGAAGTCAAGAGATTCACTTGTGGCAATAGGTTCCCTAACAATATTGATAAAGCTGGGGTGAACACTTATCATCTTAAGATCTTCATTCCCTTTACTAGAGGATTCACCCTTATTTTTAGGAACATAAACAAACTTGGCAGTCTTAGAAGGAGGAAAATTTGGAGTGGTTTGAACAGAGGCAAAAGCGGAACCCAAGTTAGTAACAATGTCCTCTAGCTTTCCAATTCTAGAGGAATCTTGATCCAATTTTTCATTAACTATGGGTTCCTTTTCCCTTAGATTTTTTAAAGTAACTCCTACCTTAGATCCATATTGAGTAATATGATTATGAATCTTTTTATCCAAGTTTTCAATGAGCTCAATGGTAGCAACTTTATTTTCAATAATATCAAGCCTTCGCATCACATGTTCCAAAGTTAAGATTGTTTCATTAACCATGAGTGGGGGTGAACCTACCAAATTTGTCATAGCATTATAAAAATCAAAGGTATGGCTACCCAAGAAGTTTCCTCCCGTAATGGTATCCAAAACATATCTATTCCAAGGAGAGACACCCACATAAAAATTGCGAAGGAGAACGGTAGTAGATTGCTTACGAGTAGATCTATTTTGAGCATTGCAAATTCTATACCAAGCATCTTTTAAGTTTTCTCCCTCCCTTTGCTTAACATTAAGAACTTCATTCTCGGGAGTACTAGTGATAGTAGCAAGGCTAGCCATGAGTTTAAGTGATCTAACACACAAGCAAACAAAAAGCAAACGAAAAGACGAACGGAAGAAGGGCGAATAAAAAGGCAAATCTTTTTGGTTTTTTCTGAAAATTGTTTTAGAAGTGGGGGAGAGGAAAATGAGAGGCAAATGGCAAATAATGTAAATGCAAGAGATGAGTTTGTGATGGGTACTTGGCAACGACGCCAGAAATCCTTCTTGCTACTTCTTGAGCTTGCGTTGGTTTTCCCTTGAAGAGGAAAGGGAGATGCAGCAAAGTAGATAAGTATTTCCCTCAGTTGTTGAGAACCAAGGTATCAATCTAGTAGGCGATACAAGCAAGTCCCTAATCTTCGCACCTACACAAACAATCAAACTCTTGCACCCAACGCTAAAAGGGGTTGTCAATCCCTTCACGGTTATTTGCAAGGATGAGATATGATAGAGATAGATATAAAAGATTGCTAGAACGTAAAGTAAAACAAAAGTAAAAAACAATGCAGCGAAGTATTTTTGGTATTTTTGGTTTATAGATCTGAAAATATAATATGGAAAATAGACCCGGGGGCCATAGGTTTCACAAGAGGCTTCTCTCATGAAGGAAAATAATACGGTGGGTGAACAAATTACTGTCGAGCAATTGATAGAAAAGCACATAGTTATGACGATATCCAAGGCAATGATTATGCATATAGGCATCACGTCCGTGTCAAGTAGACCGAAACGATTCTTCATCTACTACTATTACTCCACACATCGACCGACTCCTGCCTGCATCTAGAGTATTAAGTTCATGAAGAACAGAGTAACACATTAGGTAAGATGACATGATGTAGAGGGATAAACTCAAGCAATATGATGAAAACCCCATCTTTTTATCCTCGATGGCAACAATACAAATACGTGCCTCGCTACCCCTACTTTGTCATTGGGTGAGGACGCCGCAAGATTGAACCCAAAACTAAGCACTTCTCCCATTGCAAGAATTACCAATCTAGTTGGCCAAACCAAACCAATAACTCGAAGAGACTAGCAAAGATATGAAATCATGCATATTAGAATTCAGAGAAGATTCAAATAATATTCATAGATAAGCTGATCATAAACCCACAATTCATCGGATCTCAACAAACACACCGCAAAAGAATATTACATCGGATAGATCTCCATGAAGATCATGAACAACATGGTATTGAAGAACAAAGAGAGAGAAGAAGCCATCTAGCTACTAGCTATGGACCCGAAGGTCTGTGGTGAACTACTCACGCATCATCGGAGGGGCAATGGAGTTGATGTAGATGCCCTCCGTGATCGAATCCCCCTCCGGCAGATTACCGGAAAAGGCTCCAAGATTGGATCTCACGGGAACAGAGGCTTCCAGCGGCGAAAAAGTATTTTCGTGGCTCTTTTTGGTATTCAGGGAATATTTGGGAATTTATAGGCCGAAGAATAGGGTTAGAAGACCTGCTGGGGGGCCATAAGCCAGGAGGGCGCCCCCCCCCTAGGGCGCGCCCTGCAGGCTTGTCGCCTCCCGGCAGATCTCCTGCCTTCATCTCCAAGTCTGGCAGGTTTCTTCTGGTCCAAGAAAAATCATATCGAAGATTTTATTCCGTTTGGACTCCGTTTAATATTCCTTATCTGCAATACTCAAAAACAAGGAAAAAACAGAAACTGGCACTAGGCTCTAGATTAATAGGTTAGTCCCAAAAATAATATAAAATAGCATATTAATGCATATAAAACATCCAAAACAGATAATATAATAGCATGGAACAATCAAAAATTATAGATACGTTGGAGACGTATCAAGTTGGCATGGATCGAGACTGGGATTTGTCACTCCGTATGACGGAGAGGTATCTGTGGGCTCTCTCGATAATACAACATCACAAGAAGCTTGCAAGCAATGTGACCATGGAGTTAGTCACGGGATCTTGTATTACAGAACGAGTAAAGGGACTTTGCGGTAACGAGATTGAACTAGGTATGGAGATACCGACGATAGAATCTCGAGCAAGTAACATACCGCTGGACAAAGGGAACTGCATACGGGATTGACTGAATCCTTGACATCGTGGTTCGACCGATGAAGATCTTTGTGGAATATATAGGAACCACTATGGGCATCCAACTCCCGGTATTGGTTATTGGCCAGAGAGGTGTCTCGGTCATGTCTACATGATTCTCGAACCCCCAGGGTTCGCAGGCTTAACGTTCGGTGACGCTAGAGTAGTATTGGGATATGTACGTTGGTGACTGAATGTTGTTCGGAGTCCCGGATGAGATCTCGGACATCACTAGGAGTTCTGGAATGGTCCGGAGGTAAATATTTATATATGGGAAGTCCTATTTTGGTTGCCAGAAAAGTTTCAGGCATTACCGGTAGTGTACTGGGGTGCCGAAAAGGGTTCCGACGGTCCACCGGGGGTCCACCTGCCCCGTAGGCCCACATGGGCCATAGGGGGTGCGCCCTAGCCATCTTGGGCCTGGTGCATCAGCCCCTAGAGGCGAATTAGGCTTGGGGGCAAGAGTCCCAAAGGGTCAAGGCACCCCGGAGGTGCCTTGGAGGAAGGGGACTCCTCCCTTCCTTGTAAAGGGAGGACTCTCCCTTGGCCGCCGGCCCCTCCCTTGGAGGAGGGGTCAAGGCTGCGCCTCCCCTCTCCCCTTTGCCTCCTATATATAGTGGAGGGGAGGGGAGGGATATACACACCAATTCCTACGCCCCGGTGGCAGCCCTCCCTCTTCCGTTACTCCGTTTTCTCCTCAGATCGCATCTACGGTAGCGCTTGGCGAAGCCCCCACTCGTATCTATGCATCTCCATAGATAGATCTTGGGTGTTCGTAGGAAATATTTTGTTTCCCATGCAACGTTCCCCAACAGAACCATCACCAACACTTGACCCACAGGCTTCCGAAGAACAAAGTGAAGGCCCTCAATCAAGTGATAAAGATCCAGGTAAAGATCAACCACATGATGATGGTGATGCACCTTAATGACCAAGATCAAGATCACGATGGAGAGTAAGCCCAAGGTGAAGAGCAAGCTCAAGACGACGCTCAAGATGATCAAGATGTAACTCGTCAATGCTCTCTTGGAGAGCAATTGGAGTGTCGTGCCGCCAATATTGCTTCCAAGCTATGAAGCAAAGAACATATCTTGGAAAACGTCATTGGAAGCTTAAGAAAAGGGGTAACTACTCGTAAACAATTAACAAACTTTTGTGAGCATCACGCGTTTGTTTCTTGTGTTGAACCCCAAAAGGTCTATGAGGCGCTCAAGGAATCCGATTGGCTAGAAGCCATGGATGAAGAACTCAACAACTTCAAGTGCAACCAAGTGTAGAAATTGGTGCCAAGGACAAAGGGGATCATAATGTCATTGGGACCAAATGGATCTTCAAGAACAAGCAAGATGCACATGGCATTGTCATTCGCACAAGGCGAGATTGGTAGCTCAAGGCTACTCCCAAGTCGACGGGGTCGACTACGGTGGAACTTTTGCTCCCGTTGCTCTTCTCGAATCTATTCGCATATTGCTTGCTTATGCTTCTCATCATGATTTAAATTGCAACAAATGGATGTGAAAAGTGCCTTTATTAATGGACCCTTAAATGAGTTGGTATATGTCAAGCAACCCCTGGGGTTTGAGGATCCCAAGTTCCCCAATCATGTATATAAACTCGATAAGGCTCTCTGTGGCCTTAAACAAGCCCCACGTGCATGGTATGAGCACCTTACCGAGTTTTTGCAAGATCATGGGTTTGAAATTGGGAAAATCGATCCCACTCTTTTTACTAAGAAGGTCAAAGGGGAATTGTTCATATGCTAATTATATGTTGATGATATTATCTTTGCTTCTCCTAACAAATCTTTTAATGATGAGTTTGCCGCACTAATGACCGAGAAGTTTGAGATGTCTATGATGGGAGAGTTGAAGTTCTTTCTTGGATTCAAAGTCAAGCAACGTAGAGAAGGAACATTCATCAACTAAGCCAAATATACCCAAGACATGCTCGAGAGATTCAAGCTAGATGATGTCAAGCCAACCAAGACTCCAATGCAAACCAAGTGTTATCTTGACATCGATCCGAATGGTAAAGCGGTGGATCAAATGGTATATCGTTCCGTGATTGGATCCTTGCTCTACCTTTATGCATCTAGACCGGATATTATGTTGAGTGTGGAAATATGTGCACGGTTTCAAGCCGCACCAAAGGAAAGTCACTTTGTGTCGGTCAAGCGAATCTTTCGATATTTGGCTCATACCCCAAACTTTGGCTTATGGTACCCCAAAGGAGCAAGTTTTGATCTCATGGGATATTCGGATACGGATTGGGCGGCAGACCAGGTGGAAAGGAAGTCCGCTTCCGGAGGGTGCCAATTTCTTGGTCTCTCTTTGGTGAGTTGGTCTTCCAAGAAACAAAATTGTGTTTCTCTCTAGTCCACCAAAGCCGAGTATGTAGTCGCCAAAAGTTTTTGTGCTCAATTGCTATGGACGAGGCAAACTTTAAAGAATTACGGTGTCACTTGTGACAAAGTGCCTCTTCTATGTGATAATGAAACTGCCATCAAGATCTCCTACAATTCGGTGCAACATAGCAAGACGAAGCACATTGAGATTCATCATCATTTTATCTGGGATCACATCAAGCATGGAGAAATTGATCTTATTTATGCCAGCACTCATGAGCAACTAGCGGACATTTTCACGGAGCCATTGGATTAAGCAAGATTTCGCGAGTTAAGGCATGAGCTAAATATTATTGATTCGAGCAATGTGGCTTGAGGCAATGCACATCCCACCGCACTTATCATTCTATCTAGTTGTAGATGTAGGCATGGACATAGGGGGAGTGTTGTTCTCTCAATGAACTTTCCCTCCCCCCATTATGCATAAATTGAAAAATCTTCCACATTAGCCATTTTTATAGTACTTGTGATTCAAAGACGAGTTTTGGTCATGGACCAAGGTTAAAATCTTCGCGGTGCAATACCAATTGACTCAAACATAGGTAGTTCGACCACCGCCCCCTCCGAGTGAGGTATTTGGTTGAGTTAGGGCTTTATTTGTGCTTTGAGTCACTCCAAGTTTGCTCTATTTTTGTTCGTCTTTTTTTTGAACTTGGAGTGTCTCTTCCCATTTGCTGGTGTTTGTGTCTCCAACCTAAGCCTTGTCTCATCTACAACCTCCATATATTGCATAAGCCACCATCCTTCTCTCTTGACATGTTTCTATTGTCCAGGCGGCACTACCGTTGGGTCTGGGGCGGTACTACCGCCGCTCCGCACAGTACTACCGCTGGAGCGGTACTACATGGCCTCGTGCCGCGCAGTAGTACCAGGGCGGTACTGACACGTCTCCAATGTATCTATAATTTTTTATTGTTCCATGCTGATATATTATCATTCTAGGATACTTTTTGGGTCATTATTTACCAATTTATAATATTTTTGAGCACTAACCTATTGACCCAGTGCCCAGTGCCAGTTGTTGTTTTCTGTGTGTTTTTGCCTTTGCAGGTTTACTATACCAAACGAAGTCCAATTGCCATGAAACTTTTTGATGATTTTTTCTGGACTATATGAAGACCTAGAAGCTTCGGAAGGAAGACGGGAGGCACACGAGGGCCCCACCACACATCAGTGCGCGCCCTGGGGGCGCCCTGATATGTGGTGGACCCCTCGGGCACCTTCCGACGTCCCTCTTCGGCCTATGAATTCTCTAATATTCTGAAAACCCTGGAAGCAGTCCCGAAACCCTTTTTCCGCCGCCGCAAGTCTCTGTTCCGTCGCAGGGCCATCTGGAGCTCCATTCCGGCACCCTGCCGGAGGGGGGATCGATCACGGAGGGCCTCTTCATCAACCTTGCTGCCCTCATGATGATGTGTGAGTAGTTCACCACAGACCTATGGGTCCATAGCTAGTACCTGGATGGCAATCTCTCTCTCTCTCTTATGATCTTCAATACAATGGTCATCGCATCTTCGCTTTGATCTATCCGATGTAATCCTACTGTGCAGTGTGTTTGATGGGATCCGATGAATTGTGGGTTTATGTTCAAATTATTCATGAAAAATATTTGAGATGCCTCTGAATTATATTATCTCTTATGTGCATGATCATTATAGCTTCGTAATGCTCTCCGATCTATTGATATGCTTTGGCCAAGTAGATTGATATTTCATCGGTGGGAGTGGTGCGTTGTGGTAGGTTCAACCTTGCGAGTTTCTATATCCCAACGACAAAGTAGGGGACCAGATGCGTCCTTGTGTTGTTGCTACTAACGATAAAACGATGGGGTTCATTCCTATTGTTTGAGTTTACTTTGTCTACATCATGTCATCGTTCTCCAAGCATTACTCTATTTTACTTAATACTCTAGATGCATGTTGGATAGCGGTCGATGAGTGGAGTAATAGTAATAGGTGCAGGCAGGAGTCGGCCTATTTGCTTATGGACGTGATGCCTATATATACATGATCATTGCCGTGAACATCGCATAACTATCCGCTTTTCTATCAATTGTCCAACAGTAATTTGTTTACCCACCGTATGTTGCCTACATGAGAGATGTCGCTAGGGAACACTATGGCCCCCGGGTCTATTCACTTATATATTCGCAAACGCTATATTTATCTTGCTGCCTTTATTTATTTTGCAATTTATATATATCAACAATTATCTACACAACTCATTTGCTTGCAAATAATGAGATCAAGGGGATTGACAACCCTCTTGCCCACGTTGGGTGCAAGTTGTTTGTTCATTTGTGTGCAGCGCTGAAGACGGTTGAGGATTGACATTCCTATTGGTTCGATAAACCTTGGTTTCATAACTGAGGGAAATACTTATCCGCTTTGTGCTGCAATTACCCGTTCCTCTTCACGGAAAACACAACGCAGATCACAAGTATCAGGAAGGATTTCTGGTGCCGTTGTCGGGGAATATCATCATCCACTACCAAGTAACTTCACACAAATTTTCATTCACTTGTTCTTCTTTTTATTTGCTGTTATATTTAGCTTGTCACATAAAAATCAAAAACACAAAAATATTTACCTTTGCTTGTTACTAGTTTACTTCATCGCTTGCTAGTTTGCTGGTTTTGCTTGTTACTTTGCTTGCTCGGTTACCATGTCTCAAGATAGATTGCACAATATCTCTTATTACCGAAGAATGTCAGGAATAGAGAACTCTATGAAAACTTTTATGACTTCACAATATGAGCATAATAAGTACTTCGCCTCTGAAATTAAGGAACATTCAACGTTGCTTGACGCTATTAGTAAGCAACTTGATGAGGTTAATAAGGAAGTATCTAATCTCCAATCACAATTTGCTCAAACTGAAGAGTTGCTAGGAAAGATTTCTGACAAGCAAACCACTCTAGTTAATAGGATGGCCGCTAAACCGGAATCTTTACCCATTGGAAATGATTGGTGTTACTCCTATTGAATCTTTATTTACCTCTCTGAATATGAATGATAAAGGGACTGGAGATGAGTCAACTTTAGTAGAGGAGCGTCCCGTTTGCTCGGAGGGTGATGTTTTTAATGCTAAAACTGAAAAATGTGGGTTTGCAGAGGTCAAAACTTTAACTAGTGATGCACCCACTATCTTAGATTACAAGGACTTTAATTATGATAATTGCTCTTTAGTAGAATGTATTTCCTTGTTGCAATCCGTTATTAGCTCACCCAATGCTTATGAACAAAACAAAGCTTTTACCGAACACATAGTAGAAGCTATGATAAGAGCTTATGATGAGAAACTTGGGCTTGAAGTTTCTATTCCTAGAAAATTGCATGATGAGTGGGAACCTACTATCAAAATAAAGATCAATAATATGAATGCAATGCTTTGTGTGACCTTGGTGCTAGTGTTTCAACTATTCCTAAAACTCATTGTGATGTACTCGGTCTCACTAATATTGAAGATTGTTCCCTCAACTTGCATCTTGCGGATTCTACCATCAAGAAACCTTTAGGTAGAATTAATGATGTGCTTATTATTGCAAATAAAAATTATCTGCCTTTAGATTTCATTGTGCTTGATATTGATTGCAATCCTTCTTGTCCCATAATACTTGGAAGTCCTTTCTTACGAACTATAGGTGCAATCATTGACATGAAAGAGGGAAACATAAGATTCCAATTCCCATTAACGAAAGGGATGGAGCACTTCCCTAGAAAGAGAATTAAACCACCTTATGAATCAATTATGATAGCCACTTATGGGTGGAGTGTCAAGGATGACAATACTTGAAACTATGCATTATGCCTAGCTAGGGGCATAAAACAATATCGCTTGTTGGGAGGCAACCCAATAGTTATCTTTAATTTTTTGCTTTGAACTTTCTGTTTATTTTTAATAACATGATTATTGCCTCTGTAATGATTATGTTTTTGTGTTTAAATTAGTGTTTGTGCCAAGTAAAGCCTTTGGGATGACTCACGAGATGAGGAGAATCGATGCTGAAACAAAACAGAAACTTTTGACTCCAATACAGAAATTTTCAATTTTTTTCTGGAGCATGATAATGATATGAAATTTTTACACATTGTTTATATACAAATTTTCAAGGTTTTACTATTTTTCGGAATTTTTAGAGTTACAGAAGTATAGGGTCTCTACAGATTGCTATAGACTGTTCGGTTTTAGACAGGTTCTGTTTTTGCTTGCATAGTTGCTTATTTTGATTAAACTATGGATTGTATCGGGGGGGTATAAGACATGGAGAAGTTAGAATACAGTACCTATTATGCATTTATGAAATTTGAATCAATTTACAACAGTACTTAAAGTATGCAATATGTTTCTTATACTAACGGATCTCACGAGGTTTTGTTGAGTTTTGTGTGATTGAAGTTTTCAAGTTTTGGGTGTTATCTTGGTGGACAAAGGAATAAGGAGTAGCAAGAGCCTAAGCTTGGGGATGTCCAAGCCCCAAGGTAATATTTTAAAGGATACTCAAGTGTCTAAGCTTGGGGATGCCCCGGAAGGCATCCCCTCTTTCGTCTCAAATCCATCGGTATGTCACTTGAAGCTATATTTTTATTCGTCGCATGATATGAGTTTTGCTTGGAGCGTCGTTTGCTTTTACTTTCAGTTTGCCATAATCATTGTTTGCTGGACACACCTATTTAAGAGAGGCACACCTTCATCATAATTTGTTAGAATACTCTATGTGCTTCACTTATATCTTTTGAGCTTAGTAGTCGCTCTAGTACTTCACTTATATCTTTTTGAGCGCGGTGGCATGTAGATTTTAAAGAAATGATTTCACTCTCGCTCTTAATTTATATTTGTCTAAGAGTTAATAAATAGTGACGGTAATTTGCATGGGTCATACATACTAGTCCAAAAATATTAGGTATTCAAAGAGTGATAATCAAAACCATCATGTAGCACATATAAAGAAATTGTGGGTTAATGATATTGATGTAGTAATGTGAAATAGGTGTGAGTTCATAATTGTTAAACCGTAGAAGTGTCGATATTAAGAGGGTTGACCTTTTTGTTCATCTAAAAATTAAAGAGGCATGGTGATGATGTGTGAGCATTTCTATTCCTCGTTGAAATCCTAGTGTTGTTTCGGGTCGAAAGCGCGCGATGGTTAACTCCTACCAACCTCTTCCCACGGGGCATGCGATTAGTACTTTGATTTATGATAAAGTAATAAAACTTTGAAATAAGTATATGAGTTCTTTATGACTAATGTGAAACCATGGACATACGCAATCTCACCTTTTCATAATTTGCTAGCCTCTTCGGTACCGTGCATAGCCCGTTCTCACCTCGAGGATCGGTGCAACTTTCGCCGGTGCATCCAAACCCCGTGACATGATACGCTCTATTGCACATAAGCCTTATTATATCTTCCTCAAAACAGCCACCATACCTACCTATCATGGCATTTCCATAGCCATTCCGAGATATATTGCCATGCAAATTCCATCGTCACTTCACATGACTACTTCGTTCATCGTCATATTGCTTTGCATGATCATATAGAGATGACATAGTATTTGTGGCAAAGCCACCTTCATAATGTTTTTGATACATGTCACGCTAGATCATTGCACATCCTGGTACACTGCCAGAGGCATTCATACAGAGTCATATCTTCATATCAGTTCTCCATATTGAGTTGTAAGTAAATAAAAGTGTGATGATCATCATTGTTAGAGCATTGTACCAGTGAGGAAAGAATGATGGAGACGATGATTCTCCCATAAGTCGAGATGAGACTCCGGACGAAAATAAAGATGGGGGAGACCAAATGAGCCCACCATCCATTCAAAAAACTGAGAAAAATGAGAGAAGGGACTTTGCTACTATCCTTTACCACACTTGTGCCTCAAAGTGGCACCATGTTCCTCATGTAGAGAGTCTCATGATATATCACTTTCATATGCTAGTGGGAATTACCTATTCATTATTTCAAACTTGGCTTGTATATTCCTCCGACAGGCTTCCTCAAATGCCCTAGGTCTTCATGAGCAAGCAAGTTGGATGCACACCCCACTTAGCTTCATTTGAGATTTCATACACTTATAGCTCTAGTGCATCATTTGCATGGCAATCCCTACTCCTTGCATTGACATCTATCGATGGGCATCTCCATAGCCCGTTGGTACGCCTTGTTGATGTGAAACTATCTTCTCCACTTCCTACCCCTTTGATATCTACCACCATACTCTAATCCATTTATATGCTATGTCTAATGGCTCGCGCTCATGTATTGCGTGAAGAATAAAAAGTTGATGCATATTGAAAAAGTACGAACCAATTGCCTGACTTGGACACCGTGGTGCTTAACATTTGTATTAATGTGGTGAAGATGGAGCCATGCCTTGCTAATACAATAAGATGAATGGGGGGTAAAGATTTCTTAAGAATCGTATACTTTTAGGAATTAACAATTCTGTTTCTTACACTTTGAATATTGCTATGTTAATATTTATTGTTTCGTTTTTTCTCAATGAGCATACCTGAATAAGATTACATAGTGGATAGCATGTCACATCAAAAATTCTATTTTTATCATTTACATACTCGAGGATGAGCAGGAATTAAGCTTGGGGATGCTTGATACGTCTCCAACGTATCTATAATTTTTTATTGTTCCATACTAATATATTATAATTCTAGGATACTTTTTGGGTCATTATTTACCAATTTATAATATTTTTGAGCACTAACCTATTGACCCAGTGCCCAGTGCAAGTTGTTGTTTGATACGTCTCCAACGTATCTACTTTTCCTCACTCTTTTGCCCTTGTTTTGGACTCTAATTTACATGATTTGAATGGAACTAACCCGGACTGACGCTGTTTTCAGCAGAATTGCCATGGTGTTGTTTTTGTGCAGAAATAAAAGTTCTCGGAATGGAACGAAACTTTCTGGAGATTTATTTTGAAAAATATAAAAAATACTGGAGCCAGAAACTACCGGAGAGGGGGCCCAGGGTGCGCAGCACCCACCAGGGCACGCCAGCCCCCTCCCGGCATGCCCTGGTGGGTGGTGGGCACCTTGGGGCCCCACTTGACCTATCTCCGCCACTATAAATTCCTAAATTTGGAGAAAAAAATAGGAGAGAAAGAATTATCGCGTTTCACGAGACGGAGCCGCCGCCACCTCCTGTTCTTCATCGGGAGGCCAGATCTGGAGCCTGTTTGGGGCTCCGGAGAGGGGAATCTTCAGTCTTCGTCATCATCAACCTTTCTCCATCGCCAATTCCATGATGCTCCCCACCGGGAGTGAGTAATTCCTTCGTAGGCTTGCTGGTCGGTGAGGAGTTGGATGAGATTCATCATGTAATCGAGTTAGTTTTGTTAGGGCTTGATCACTAGTATCCATTATGTTCTGAGATTGATGTTGCTATGACTTTGCTATGCCTAATGCTTGTCACTAGGGCCCGAGTGCCATGATTTCAGATCTGAACCGTTTATGTTATCACCTCTATATCAATGTTCTTGATCCGATCTTGCCTAGTCATATGCACCTATTACGTGTTATGATCCGTCAACCCCATAGTGACAATATTTGGGATACTTCGCGGTGATGACCGTAGTTTGAGGAGTTCATGTATTCACCATGTGTTAATGCTTTGTTCCGGTTCTCTATTAAAAGGAGGCCTTAATATCCCTTAGTTTCCTTATGGACCCCGCTGCCACGGGAGGGTAGGACAAAAGATGTCATGCAAGTTCTTTTCCATAAGCACGTATGACTATTTACGGAATACATGCCTACATTACATTGATGAACTGAGCTAGTTCTGTATCGCCCTAGGTTATGACTGTTATATGATGAATATCATCCAACTAGTTACCGATCCAGTGCCTATGACCTTTCCACTTATTGTTCTTGCTAAGTTACTACTGCTGTTGCTGCTGTTCCAACTGCTACAAAACTATTGCTACTACTGTTACCGCTACTGTTACTATTGCTACTGCTATCAAACCTATCATATTACTGTGCTATTGATCACTTTGCTATAGATATTTATCTCCAGGTGTGGTTGAATTGACAACTCAACTGCTAATACTCTCAAGTATTCTTTGGCTCCCCTTGTGTCGAATCTATAAATTTGGGTTGAATACTCTACCCTCGAAAACTGTTGTGATCCCCTATACTTGTGGGTTATCAAGACCTTTTTCTGGCGCCTTTGCCGGGGAGCATAGCAATATTTGTTGAGTCACTTGGGATTTATATCAATTTATCACTATAAAGAATATGAAGGATCCAAGGACCAAGATCTTTCCCTCTACTATGAGGGGAGGTAAGGAACTGCCATCTAGCTCTGCACTTGATTCACCTTCTGTTATGAGTAAGCTTGCAACACCACCACATGCTAGTAATCCTGATATGTCGAAAGTTATTGATGATGCTACCTCTGCTATGAATGATGCTTATGATGATGCTAGTACCATGCTTGATGATAATGTGCCGCTAGGAGAATTTCTTGATGAACAAATTGCTAGAGCTAAAGAAAATGAAATTGCTGAAACTGATGAAGCTTATGAAACTGATTATGATTATGAAACTCCTATTAGTCCAAGCTCTCCTAAGTTTGAAATGCCTAAGATACCTGAAGGTTATGTTATGGACGAAGAGATAAGTAGAGAAATTCTTTCTTGCAAGGATAGAGACGATCTTAAGAAACTGCTATGCAAGTATAAGGAAAAAACTTTGAATGCTAGAATGAAATGTGATCCTAAGTTTGCTACTTCACCTATCTGTGCTACCGATAAGGATTATGAGTTCTCTGTCGACCCAGAGTTAATTACTTTGGTTGAATCTGATCCTTTCCATGGCTATGAAACTGAAACTGTAGTGGCACACCTTACTAAGCTGAATGATATAGCCACCCTCTTTACTCATGATGAGAAGATTCGCTACTATTACATCCTTAAGTTGTTTCCATTCTCATTAAAGGGTGATGCTAAGACATGGTACAATACTCTTACTCCTGGTTGTGTGCGTAGTCCCTAGGATATGATTTACTACTTCTCTGAAAAATATTTTCCTGCTCATAAGAAACAAGCTGCCTTACAGGAAATATTTAACTTTGTGCAAATTGAAGAAGAGAGTCTCCCACAAGCTTGGGGGAGGCTTCTCCAGTTGCTTAATGCTTTGCCTGGTCATCCTCTTAAGAAGAATGAAATACTTGATATCTTTTATAATGGACTAACCGATGCTTCTAGGGACTTCCTAGATAGTTGTGATGGTTGTGTTTTCAGGGAACGAACCGTTGAACAAGCTGAGGAATTATTGAATAACATATTGAAGAATTATGATGATTGGACTCTTCCCGAACCACCGCTTAAACCCACTCCGAAGAAGAGGAGTATCTTATTTCTCAGTCCTGAAGATATGCAAGAGGCAAAGAAATCTATGAAGGAAAAAGGTATTAAAGCTGAGGATGTTAAGAATTTGCCACCTATTGAAGAAATACATGGCCTTGACACACCACCACCTCCACAGGTGGTAGAGGTAAATTCTTTATTAACATTTAATTAAAGTGACATTCCTCACAATAAACCTCCTAGTCAATGCTTATATGAGTTTGATAACTATATTATGAAGCAAGATCATTTCAATGCCCACGTTCTGAAACAATTGAAATATAATTGTGATATGATTGCTCGCTTGAGTGACTTGCTATTTAGAATTAGTAATGATGTTAGAGGTGTAGGAAAGCATGCCTCTATGGTTCAAACTCAGTTAGAACAAGTTGCTAAGTCTCAAAAAGAATTGCTTGATGAAATGAATAGTAATATGCATGACTTTGCTGCTAGAGTAGTAACTAGAGGAGGAAGAATGACCCAAGAACCACTTTATCCTGAGGGTCATCCTAAAAGAATTGAACAAGACTCTCAGAGAATTAATCTTGATGCACCTAGTCCTTCTAAGAAGAAAAAGAAAAAGAAAAATGATAGGACTTTGCATACTTCTAGTGAACCTGAGACACAAAAACCTCCTGATAATAATGATGTCTCTATTTCCGATGCTGAAACTCAGTCTGGTAGTGAACATCAACCTAGTGATAATGAAAATGATAATGATGATGCTCAACCTAGTAATGATGTAGAACCAGATAATGATGTTGAAATAGAGCCTGCTCCTGATCTTGATAACCCACAACCTAAAAATAAACGTTATGATAAGAAGGACTTTGTGGCTAGGAAACATGGTAAAGAAAGAGAGCCATGGGTTCAGAAACCATTGCCATTTCCACCTAAGCCATCTAAGAAAAATGATGATGAAGAATTTGAGCGCTTTGCTGAAATGATTAGGCCAGTCTTTTTGCGTACCAGTTTGACTGATATTTTGAAGATGGCCCCTTATGCAAAGTATATGAAAGACATCATCACTAATAAAAGGAAAATACCTGAAGCTGAAATCTCCACAATGCTTGCTAATTATTCTTTTAAGGATGGAGTACCTAAAAAACTTGGAGATCCTGGAATACCAACTATACCTTGCTCCATCAAAAGAAACTATGTTAAAACTGCTTTGTGTGATTTGGGAGCCGGTGTTAGTGTTATGCCTTTCTCCTTATATAAAAGACTTGATTTGAATAAACTCACACCCACCGAGATATCACTGCAAATGGCTGACAAATCAACAGCCATACCTATCGGTATTTGTGAGGATGTGCCCGTTGTTGTTGCAAATGTTACTATCTTAACAGACTTTGTTATTCTTGAGATGCCCGAGGACGACAACATGTCGATTATCCTTGGTAGACCCTTTTTGAATACTTCAGGGGCTGTTATTGATTGCAATAAAAGCAAAGTCACTTTTCATATTAATGGTAATGAGCACACGGTGCACTTTCCGAAGAAACAATTTCAAGTGAATGGTATAAATGTTATTGAAGAATCTCCGACCATCACTATTGGAAGTTTTCAATTACCTCTACCTACTACCAAGAAGAAATATGACATACTTATTGTAGGGGATATGCACATCCCCATTGAGGTAACTTAGTGTTTTTACGAAAGTTCTTCGGTTTCATGCTAATCAGAAGTGGTTGTTAATAAGACTTGATCAACCTTATTAATGAATCATTTTTTAGAGGTATGACGTCGATGAATCTAGTAAGCACAACTTTCTGCTCCCACCTTTTATTTTTTGTTTTAGTTAGTCAAATAAAATAAAATGCCATGTTTATCCTGTTTTCTGTTTTCTCCGTGCAATAAAAAATGACCCAAAAATAAAAATTCTCAGAATGCCCTGAAAATTTAACACGAATTTTTCCTGAATATTTAAGAATTTCTGGTGCAAATAACATGTGAGGGGAGTGCCCAGGGTGCACAGCACCCAGCAGGGCGCGCCAGCACCCCCCAGGCGTGCCCTGGTGAGTGGTGGCCCCCACGTAGGCCCCCTCACTTATCTCTTTAGCCCACTTTGTCACCTACCTCCAGCAAAAAATCACCACAGCCACCATTTTCGTGTTCTTGCTCTCAAACCCGCGGATTATCGATCTCTTTGCTCGAAGCTCCGTTTCCGAAACTCTTTGGAGGGATTGCTACTTGGTATGTGACTCCTCCATTGCTCCAATTAGTTTTTATTTTAGTAGGTTATTTTTAGAGTATTTAGCTACTCTTGGTGTTGCTGTAGATGAGCTTGCATGTTGAATTCTTAGAGTTCTAAGTAGTTTGAATGCGACGAGTTCATGGAAGGTGCAGGTATTAAGGAGGAATTTTATCAATTTATCCACAACACAGGGCTTGCTTCCTTCATCGCAGATAAGTGCCCCCAACACCTCGAACTCACGAAAACCTTCACAAAGAAATTCAAATATTTTCCTCGTGAGTCTAGAGTTTCGTTTAACCTGTATGATTATTCCTTTACCATGCCATTAGAAATGTTTAGCGATGCATGCAAACTTCCATTTGAGGGTTCCTTCGATGAACCCACAAAATCTGAGTACGCGTCATTTTTAGTTAATCTTTGCTTTGGCAAAGATAGAGGAGTTGCACAAGGGAGAATTAATAGCATCCATTTTCCATCACTCCAATATTTTGCGCTCTTTAACGACAAATGTATTGTAGGCAAACAAGAGTGTAGCACCTTATGTGCTCATGATTTGAGTCTCTTACAAACTACCATAACTGGGAATAAGGATTATAATCTTGGTGCAATTGTTGCACGGAGGTTGCATCTTAATGCTGCTAATGGTAATTTTTATGGAGGAATTTATGCCTCCCATGTAGCTGAGAGATTAAATATTTCACCTTGGCCTAATGACCCCATCTTACCCACTCAGTATTTAGACTGTGATGCTATGAAGCGTCATAAGTTCCTTACGGGTACGGCCACCAACTACACCTATAACTTGAGATTTAATAAAAAACATGTTGTGCCTGTTGTTTTGCCTGCTCCTGCTCTCTTTGATTTTCACACTAGGGGAAGATATTATGTTCTTGAGAGCGAAGCTTATGAGTACAACGCGGAGGTTGAAGCTGCCAGGAGGGCCGCGGAGTCTGCTCCGAGGTTCTCTATGAGCCATCGCCCAGATTATTATTCATACGGATGGTGATTACCAAGCTAGGCCAAAAGCCTAAGCTTGGGGGAGTACGTATTTCCACCGACATTACATTCATGTTCGCACATTTCATTCCAGTTGTCGGTGTTCATACTTTTTCATTGTAATATCCATGCTAGATTTATTTTCTCGCTTCCTTCTTGTGTGTTTGAAAAACTTTGAAAAAACCCAAAAACATTTCCCACTTCCTTTTTAGTTTTTCTTTCTAGCTTAGTTTAATTGTAGCATCAAAAGAAAACCCAAAAAGATTTCTCGCTTCTTCTTTTACTTGTTGGGAGCTATCCCGTGTAAATAGTTTTTCTCGTTTTAGTTTTCCTTCTTTGTTTTGCTTCCTTCAAGAAAAAACAAAAACTCCAAAAATATTTCAGTGTGTTTCTCTGAATTTCTTTTCTTTTTACTTGAGTCGTACCGAGGAGAAGACCACGATGAAATTGTTGAGTGGTTCTCATATGCATTATTGTTTATCTGACAAAGAACCCATATTACCTTGTCTTCTCCTCTTGAATAAAATGTTTGCAGATTACAGCTTAGTCCACGTCATTCTTGCACTATTATTATCTTCTTATCGTTCAGTCATGCAAGTGAAAGGCAATAATGATGATATTTGATGAATTCACTGTGGCAGAGAAAGGCGGGTATGAACTCAACTTGTTTTTGTTTTTGTAAATATGTTTAACCTAGTATCCCTTGATTCAGCTCATTATGATCAAACATGTTTGCAATGACCATTAGAGATTATAGTTGTTCATGCCATGCTTAAGTAGCTAGCTAGGAGTGGATAATGATTTATCTTGGGTGTCAACATGAATTAAAATGGTTGTGATGCGGTATGATGATATGGTATCCTCCTCTGAATGTTTCAAGTGGCTTGACTTGGCACATGTTCATGCATGTAGTTGAATCAAAACCAACATAGCCTTCATGATATTTATGTTCATGGTGTCCATATCCTACTCATGCTAGTATTCAATGTTGATTATATGTAATGCATGTTCATGACCGTCTTTGCTCTCTAGTTGGCCGCTTCTCAATCTAATTGCTAGCCTTCGCCTGTACTAAGCGGAAATACTGCTTGTGCATCAAAACACTTAAACCAAGTTATGCCAGATGAGTCCACTATACCTACCTATATGCGGTATTACCCTGCCGTTCCAAAGTAAATTTGCATGTGCCACCTCTAAAATTTCAAATAAACATCTGTTTTGTGTGCCTGGACAGCTCATGGAGCGACATGGGGCGGTCAGTATCTTCCATGCTAAGCGGGTTATTCTCATGACGAGTGTTTATTCACTTGTCCTTACACGAGAGGGGCGGTAATAGGGATTCCCTGTCCCGAAATCAAAAATCAAAAATAATTAAACAAAACTCCCCCAGGAATGTTATTGGTTTGGACGGTACCCGTGGATGCGGCTCGCCGTGGAGTGTGGTTGTCGGTGGAGGGGGAGTAAACCTTTACTTTTACCGCTTGGGAACCGCCGCTAATTTGTTTAGCATGGAAGATATTGATAACTCTTGGTCGTGATGTTGACAGGAAGGGCGTACCTCCCAAAATTATATCTCTCTCTGTTTTAAACTTTGAGCTCTCTCACCGCTGCAAATCCATGCTTCCCTCTGCGAAGGGACTATCTATTTACTTTTATGTTGAGTCATCACCTTCTCAAATAAGCGCCAGACCTGAGAGCACTATTGTCATCCTCATGCATTGTGTATAGTTGATGTTGGGTGCAGCATGACTGGATCTTTTCTACCATGAATTACAATGTTTAGTCGCTGCTTGAACTTTGGAGGTGCTCTGCATTTATGTTTTGCGGTCTCAGAAAGGGCTAGCGAGATACCACTATTGTCATATTGTATCACGATTGTTTTGACAAAATGTTGGCGCTTGAGATATCTTATTATTGCTCGCTAGTTGCTTATGTTATTGATATGAGTAAATATAATTCCTAAGAGTTATTGTTGACATGGTTAGTCATAATCTTTGCTGAAAACCTGGGTGCTACTTAAGCATATATATGTAAACAAGAACAAAAGAGTTCATAAAAGTTTTTCTTTATCACTTTCAGTTTGTCAACTGAATTGCTTGAGGACAAGCAAAGGTTTAAGCTTGGGGGAGTTGATACGTCTCCAACGTATCTACTTTTCCTTGCTCTTTTGCTCTTGTTTTGGACTCTAATTTGCATGATTTGAATGGAACTAACCCGGACTGACGTTGTTTTCAGCAGAATTGCCATGGTGTTGTTTTTGTGCAGAAATAAAAGTTCTCGAAATGGAACGAAACTTTCTGGAGATTTATTTTGGAAAATATAAAAAATACTGGAGCCAGAAACTACCGGAGAGGGGGCCCAGGGTGCACAGCACCCACCAGGGCGCGCCAGCCCCCTCCCGGCGTGCCCTGGTGGGTGGTGGGCACCTCGGGGGCCCACTTGACCTATCTCCGCCACTATAAATTCCTAAATTTGGTGAAAAAAATAGGAGAGAAAGAATTATCGCGTTTCACGAGACGGAGTCGCCGCCACCTCCTGTTCTTCATCGGGAGGCCAGATCTGGAGCCCGTTTGGGGCTCCGGAGAGGGGAATCTTCAGTCTTCGTCATCATCAACCTTTCTCCATCGCCAATTCCATGATGCTTCCCACCGGGAGTGAGTAATTCCTTCGTAGGCTTGCTGGTCGGTGAGGAGTTGGATGAGATTCATCATCTAATCGTGTTAGTTTTGTTAGGGCTTGATCACTAGTATCCATTATGTTCTGAGATTGATGTTGCTGTGACTTTGCTATGCCTAATGCTTGTCACTAGGGCCCGAGTGCCATGATTTTAGATCTGAACCGTTTATGTTATCACCTCTATATCAATGTTCTTGATCCGATCTTGCCTAGTCATATGCACCTATTACGTGTTATGATCCGTCAACCCCATAGTGACAATATTTGGGATACTTCGCGGTGATGACCGTAGTTTGAGGAGTTCATGTATTCACCATGTGTTAATGCTTTGTTCCGGTTCTCTATTAAAATGAGGCCTTAATATCCCTTAGTTTCCTTATGGACCCCGCTGCCACGGGAGGGTAGGACAAAAGATGCCATGCAAGTTCTTTTCCATAAGCACGTATGACTATTTACGGAATACATGCCTACATTACATTGATGAACTGAGCTAGTTCTGTATCGCCCTAGGTTATGACTGTTATATGATGAATATCATCCAACGAGTTATCGATCCAGTGCCTACGACCTTTCCACTTATTGTTCTTGCTAAGTTACTACTGTTGTTGCTGCTGTTCCAACTGCTACAAAACTATTGCTACTACTGTTACCGCTACTGTTACTATTGCTACTGCTATCAAACCTATCATATTACTGTGCTACTGATCACTTTGCTGCAGATATTTATCTCCAGGTGTGGTTGAATTGACAACTCAACTGCTAATACTCTCAAGTATTATTTGGCTCTCCTTGTGTCGAATCTATAAATTTGGGTTGAATACTCTACCCTCAAAAACTGTTGCGATCCCCTATACTTGTGGGTTATCACTGTTTTCTGCGTGTTTTTGCCTTTGCAGGTTTACTGTACGAAACGAAGTCCAATTGCCATGAAACTTTTTGATGATTTTTTCTGGACTATATGAAGACCTAGAAGCTTCGGAAGGAAGCCGGGAGGCACACGAGGGCCCCACCACACATCAGGGCACGCCTTGGGGGTGGGCCGCACCCTGATATGTGGTGGCCCCCTCGGGCACCTCCCGACGTCCCTCTTCGGCCTATAAATTCTCTAATATTATGAAAACCCTGGAGGCAGTCCTGAAACCCTTTTTTCCGCCGCCGCAAGTCTCTATTCCATGGCGAGTCCATCTGGAGCTCCGTTCCAGCACCCTGCCGGAGGGAGGATCGATCACGGAGGGCCTCTTCATCAACCTTGCTGCCCTCATGATGATGTGTGAGTGGTTCACCACAGACCTACGGGTCCATAGCTAGTACCTATATGGCAATCTCTTTCTCTCTCTCATGATCTTCAATACAATGGTCATCACATCATTGCTTTGATCTATCCGATGTAATCCTATTGTGCGGTGTGTTTGTTGGGATCCAATGAATTGTGGGTTTATGTTCAGATTATTCATGAAAAGTATTTGAGATGCCTCTGAATTATATTATCTCTTATGTGCATGATCATTATAGCTTTGTAATGCTCTCCGATCTATTGATATGCTTTGGCCAAGTAGATTGATATTTCATCGGTGGGAGTGGTGCGTTGTGGTAGGTTCAACCTGGCGAGTTTCTATATCCCAGTGACAAAGTAGGGGACAAGATGCGTATTTGTGTTGTTTCTTGTAAGGATAAAACGATGGGGTTCATTCATATTGTTTGAGTTTACTTTGTCTACATCATGTCATCGTTCTCCAAGCATTACTCTATTTTACTTAATACTCTAGATGCATGTTGGATAGCGGTCGATGAGTGGAGTAATAGTAATAGGTGCAGGTAGGAGTCGGCCTATTTGCTTATGGATGTGATGCCTATACATACATGATCATTGCCGTGAACATCGCATAGCTATCCGCTTTTCTATCAGTTGCCCAACAATAATTTGTTTACCCACCGTATGTTGCCTACATGAGAGATGTCGCTAGGGAACACTATGGCCCCCGGGTCTATTCACTTATATATTCGCAAACACTATATTTACCTTTCTGACTTTATTTACTTTTTATTTATTTTGCAATTTATATTTATCAACAATTATCTACACAACTCATTTGCTTGCAAATAACGAGATCAAGGGGATTGACAACCCTCTTGCCCGCGTTGGGTGCAAGTTGTTTGTTCATTTGTGTGCAACCGCTGAAGACGTATGAGGGTTGATATTCCTATTGGTTCGATAAAGCTTGGTTTCATAACTGAGGAAAATACTTATCCGCTTTGTGCTGCAATTACCCGTTCCTCTTCACGGAAAACCCAACGCAGATCACAAGTATCAGGTACTACCGCTCCCCGAGCGGTATTACCACTCTGAGGGGTGTGGGCGGGGGTTATGAGTCGGGAAGGGGGAGTTCCATCTCCCCCATACCCATTCATATCTCTCTCCCCTCATGTCCTCTCTCTCTCCAGGCGATGAACACGCCCCGACGGCCGCCGCGGGACCACCTATTCCGAACCGTCTTTTGCGATTCCGACCGGTGGAGTCAATCCCCACCCTCTCCTCTTGCCATGGATGTCGGTATTGCCCCCGTTTTCCTCTCCTATGGTTCTATCATTTGGATCTAGGATCTAGGGAAATATGTGTTGTATTTGTCGATTTTTGGTCAAATCAAGGCATGAGTAGGACGTGGCTAGAGTAGTAGAATTGAAGTTCTATTGGAGCATTTTTGAATTTGGCATCACCGGTAGTACCGGATCTCGACGCGGTCGTAGTTACCCTGGCAACTTCTGCCTCGAGCGGTACTACCCGTCCCCTGGAGCGGTACTACCGCTTATAGGCGGTACTACCACGACTGGGAAGCGGTACTACCGCTCGATGCTGTCAACTTCAGATTTCCTCCAATTGAACTTCCATTGTTTTTGGTCATTCCTTTTTGGCTTATGCAACTTCTTTACACCCGCTTTTCCCTCGCTCTGTGTTGTGGGTTCCAGGTGGTGGTAGCTCTGGGCACCAGGCCCGTAGCAAGAATCCGGATCGTCAAGGTGGCCCAAAGCGCTACCGTACAACAGAGGAGGCAAGTGACAGTGCTCAGCCAGTACAGCGGTTCAAGAAGCTTGCCAGCAGGCAGAAGGAGAAAGCCCAGTCTATGAGTGATCTGTCTGGCAAGGATTTCTATATGGTTCGCCGCCGCAACCCGTATCGCAATCTGCAAGATCCATCTCTGGTTCACCGTCCCTTCTGGACCAAGCATCAAGGTTCTATGTGTGTGTATATATATATATGTGTGTGTGTGTGTGTGTGTGTGTGTGTCATGATGTGCTCAAAAGGAAGAAGAATCATTTTGTATCCAATGTCAAGTCCATTGATATGAATAATATGCAGAAGAATCCCAAGTACTTTATTGAAGTTCTTAAACTTTGTGGCCAGCTCGATATCGTAAGGCTTATGACGTTCAACAAGGACTTTGATGCCGAGCTCTTAGCCCAGTTCTATGCTACGGTCCATCTTGGAACTGATGATGGGAGGACCTTAACATGGATGACAAATGGAAGGGTGTTATCTGCTAAGTGGAAGGAGTTCAATGCTATGTTGGGCTATGATGATCAGGGGCTCCATACCACAATTGGATTGCGCCCTCACAAGGAGACCGCTGCCACACACAAGTCCGTGCTCTGGCCCTATTCTACAGAGAAGATTTCTCCCACTACCGGCAACAAGACCTATGCGTTATGCTCATTCCTGGACATCATGCACTGCATATTCACATACACGCTCTTCCCTAGGGTTGGGAATTTGGATATGGTACACTCTTACCTTGTTGACATGCTGCTCATTTGCCAGAAGGAGAAGAACACGGGGCAAGCTTTGGATGTGTCCCATGTCATGTGGTCGGAGTTGCACTCGGCCGTGATGGAGCATAAGTGTCCCATCTAGGGCCCCTACATGATGCTTCTCATTGAGAAAACATGGTAATCTACCTTTCCAGAGGAGATGTTTGTGTCTGGTGATATGACTACTCATGAGGTAGTCCAACTGAGGCTGGAGGACAACTGGGGTACTCCTGCTGCTCCTGAGATAGAGGCTCCTGAGGATGAGGATGTGGATGAGGGCATTGATGAGCCCGATTATGAGCCGCCCAGCAAGGAGCCATCTTGGGATAAGAAGCTCAAGCAGAAGATGGAGAAGCTATTCTGTATGGCGGCACATGGTCTATACAAGGCACACGAGGCAGAGAAGAAGGCTCGGAGTTGCGACAAGGTTCTGATGAGGCATCTTGGCCTAGAGGTCGCCAGTGGATCTGAGGACAGGATCACACATGAGGAGGAGTGGACTGCTCAACATTCCAAGTGGTCCGACTCAGCGGAGGATCTGCCTGCAGCTTCAGGGGACGAGTCCGGCGAGTACGGGGAGTGGTGATGGTGTTCTGAAGCATGGCTACCACCTTGGATCGTCTTAGTGCTTTCTGCCCTTTTGGTGTCTCGATGCCATAGGGGGAGAGAAGTTTAGGGATTTGCCGAGTCACGAGTGCGTCTTATTTGCTTGCTTTCTTCGCTCGTGAAATCTTTTATCATTTGCTTTGGTTGTGGTTTTTGTTTGTGAGACCTAAAGACCGAGTCATATGGTGTGAGACATATGCTACCCTTTATTATCTATAGTTTGTGGTTTGTGTTTTTGAGACCTAAATACCGAGTCATATGGTGTGAGACATATGCTACCCTTTATTATCTATGTATGTCTAAGTACCTTGCTAGTATGTGAGTCTATGCTTATCTTGTGCCCTATCTTTATGCTCACATGATAATCTTTCATCCATGCTTATCTTTCGTTGATGCAAGTGTTGACATGCCTATAAATAGGGGGAGTGTTGATCCTAGCGTGTGTGCTCTGCATTCCAAAAGCATACCTAAATAGTGCACACATCTAGGGGGAGCCCGTCTATATGTTATATAAATGTTGGGTTTGCTTGTTATTTTAGTATATATTTTGTGCAAATCCCATGTTGCCATCAATCCACCAAAAAGGGGGAGATTGTTAGGGCATATTTTCCCCTTAGTGGTTTTGGTGATTGATGACAGTGTATTTGCAGACTAATCGTGTGCATTGAGCATTTCATATAATCTATCATATGGCACAAGACGATTTGAGCCCCTCGGAGTTTTATAAGTGAAGACGGTTATTTCCTGTGTTTCTTTTTCGGTGGATTTGAGTCATAGGAGAACCGTACTATTAAGAGGGGGTCCGCTTCAGAAAGGTTTGGGTGGAATCAACACGTACACATATTCATTTGCACCCTTGTTCCTTTTCCGCATAGATGGAGTTGCTCCTCTGTTTTCCGTGCATTGGTTCTGAAGGCCCCAAGCGGTACTACCGCTCTGGGCAGCGGTAGTACCGCTTATAAGCGGTAGTACCGCTCTCTGGTGCCGCTTATAAGAGACAGTACCACTATCCAGTACTGCGGGCACTATCGCTGCATCTAGGGGGCTCGACTTTTCGTGTCGGGTTGAGCGGGAGAGGGACGGTAGTACGAGAGGTAGTAGCACTTATAAGCGGTAGTACCGCTCGCTCATTACCGCTCCACTTCCGCTTCCTTCTGGGTCCAACGCGCTCTCAGCGGAGAGGGTGGCAGTGGGTGGGCGGCACTATGACTTGTAAGCCGCAGTACCGCTCTGTTGAGCGGTAGTACCGCTTATGCGGTACTGCCCCTCATCCCATGCTCTGCTCTGCCTCTGTGGGCTCCTGAGCTGCCACCCCAGCGGTAGTATCGCTAGGGCGAGCGGTAGTGCCGCTCCGGTGGCACTACCGTCTCATGGCTCCGCGCCTTTGCACTGCTCTGCGGGCACTGCCCCCCCGAGCGGTTGCACCGCTTGTGTGCGGGCTGAGAGCAGGATAACGGTTGGATTTCTTCCCACAATAAGTAGGGGGTCTTCTTCCCCAAGAAGACCTATATCTTCCTCCCCCAAACTCCATTGTTTCTCGAAGCTCCATTCTCGCCCGATCTCTCTCCCTAGCCAACAAACTTGTTGATACTCTAGGGTTTGGTTGAGAGGGCCCTGATCTATACTTCCACCAAGAGAAATTCGACTCCCCCACTAATTCCTTGCGGATCTTGTTACTCTTGGGTGTTTGAGCACCCTAGACGGTTGAGGTCACCTCAGAGCCACAATCCATTATGGTGAAGATTCCTAGTGGTGTTGGGAGCCTCCAATTCGGATGTGGAGATTTCCCCAACCTTGTTTGTAAAGGTTCGGTCGCCGCCTTCAAGGGCAGCACTAGCGGAATCACGACATCTTGCATTGTGCGAGGCCGTGAGGAGAATACTATGGCCCTAGTGGCTTATTGGGGAGCATTGTGCCTTCATACCGCTCCAACGGAGATGCACTTCCCCTCAAAGGGAAGGAACTTCGGTAACACATCCTCATCTTCACCGGCTCCATTTGTGGTAACTTTTTACCTTTACTTTGTGCAACCTTATTTGTGTTGGGTAACGTTGCATGGGAAACAAAAATTTTCCTACGCACACACAAGATCTATCCATGATGATGAGCATCTACGAGAGGGAGAGTGAATCTACATACCCTTGTAGATCGCTAAGCGGAAGCGTTAAGAAACGCGGTTGATGTAGTCGAACGTCTCCGCGATCCAAATCGCAAGTCGTCCCTCGAACCGATCACGAACTAGTGCCGAACGGACGGCACCTCCGCGTTCAACACACGTACAGCTTGATGACGCCTTCACCTCCTCGATCCAGCGAGCGATGGTGAAGTAGTAGATGAGTTCCGGCAGCACGACGGCGTGGTGATGGTGGTGAGGAACAATCTCTGCAGGGCTTCGCCAAGCGCTACGGAGATTATGACGGAGGAACTAGAGGGTTAGGGTTGCCGCACACGGCTTGGGGAAATATTGATGTCTTCCGGGTGCTAACCCTGCCCCTCTATTTATATGTTGAGCCCTGGGGTCGAAACTTGGAGAAAAAGCCTCCTCAAAGTCGGTTTGGCCCGCAAGGCAAGAGTCCTGCTCGGACTCCAGGACCAGACGCCAGGGTCCTCGGCGTCTGGCCCCAGACGCCAGGGTCCCTGGCGTCTGGCCCCTGACGCCAGGGTCCCTGGCGTCTGGCCCCTGGCCTCCGCAAAACTTCCTTTTGCACCTTCCTAAAGCCTCGTGGGCTTTACCCCTTGGCCCAAATAAAGTGTTCTCGTACCCGAACATTTCGGGAAACATCCGAAACTCGTTCCGGTGAATTCCGGAACCCTTCCGGAGACCAAACACTATTATCCCATATATCAATCTTTACCTCCGGACTATTCCAGAGCTCCTCGGCATGTCCGGGATCTCATCCGGGACTCCGAACAACTTTCGGTCACCAACATAACAACTCAACTATACTTATATCGTCACCAAACGTTAAGTGTGTAGACCCTGCGGGTTCGAGAACTATGTAGACATGACCGAGACACCTCTACGATCAATAACCAATAGCGGGACCTGGATGCCCATATTGGCTCCTACATATTCTACGAAGATCTATATCGGTCGAACCTCTATGTCAAGGATTCAGTTAATCCCGTATGCTGTTCCCTTTGTTTATCGGTATGTTACTTGCCCGAGATTCGATCGTCGGTATCTCTATACCTAGTTCAATCTCGTTACCGGCAAGTCTCTTTACTCGTTCCGTAATACAAGATCCCGTGGCTAACACTTTAGTCACATTGCTTGCAAGGCTTATAGTGATGTTGTATTACCGAGTGGGCCCTGAGATACCTCTCCGTCACACGAAGTAACAAATCCCAGTCTTGATCCATGCCAATTCAACAGACACCCTCGGAGATACCTGTAGAGCATCTTTATAGTCACCCAGTTACGTTGCGACGTTTGATACACACAAGGTATTCCTCCGGTGTCAGTGAGTTGCATGATCTCATGGTCAAAGGAACAGATACTTGACATGCAGAAAACAATAGCAATAAACTGACACGATCATATGCTACGTTTACAGTTTGGGTCTTGTCCATCACATCATTCTCCTAATGATGTGATCCCGTTATCAAATGACATCTCATGTCCATGGCTAGGAAACCTTCACCATCTTTTGATCAACGAGCTAGTCAACTAGAGGCTTACTAGGGACACAGTGTTGTCTATGTACCCACACATGTATTTGAGTTTCCAATCAATACAATTATAGCACGGACAATAAACGATTATCATGAACAAGGAAATATAATAATAACCAATTTATTATTGCCTCTAGGGCATATTTCCAACAGTCTCCCACTTGCACTAGAGTCAATAATCTAGTTCACATCACTATGTGATTTACATTGTTCTAACACCCAATGAGTTTCGGGGTTCGATCATGCTTTGCATGTGAGAGAGGTCTTTAGTCAACGGGTCTGCGACATTCAGATCCGTGTGTACTTTACAAATCTCTATGTCATACTGTAGACACTGCTACCACACTCCACTTGGAGCTATTCCAAATGGCTGTTCCACTATATGTATCCTGACTGCTACTCAGAGTCGTCCGGATAGGTGTCAAAGCTTGCATCGACGTAACCCTTTACGACGAACTCTTCATCACCTCCATAATCGAGAAATATTTCCTTAGTCCTCTAGTTACTAAGGATAATCTTGACCGCTGTCCAGTGATCCACTCCTGGACCACTCTTGTACCCCTTGACAGACTCATGGCAAGGCAAACACTAGGTGCGGTACACAGCTTGGCATACTATACAGAGCCTATGGATAAGGCATAGGGGACGACCTTCGTCCTTTCTCTTTCTTCTGCCGTGGTCGAGCTTTGAGTCTCACTCAACTCCACACCTTACAAATCAGGTAAGAATTCTTTCTTTGACTGATCCATTTTGAACTCTTTCAAAATCTTGTCAAGGTATGTACTCATTGAAAGTCTTATCAGACGTCTTTGATCTATCTCTATAGATCTTGATGCCCAATATTTAAGTAGCTTTATTCCAGGTCTTCCTTTGAAAAACTCCTTTCAAACGACCCTTTATGCTTTCCAGAAATTCTACATCATTTCCGATCAACAATATGTCAACCACATATACTTATCAGAAATTCTATAGTGCTCCCACTCACTTTATTGTAAATACAAGTTTCTCATAAACTTTGTATAGACTCAAAAACTTTGATCACCTCATCAAAGCGTATATTCCAACTCCGAGATGCTTGCTCCAGTCCATAGAAGGATCGCTGGAGTTTGCATACATTTTAGCATCCTTAGGACTGACAAAACCTTCCGGTTGTATCATATACAACCTTTCCTCACGGATACCGTTAAGGAAACGATGTTTTGACATCCATCTGCCAGATTTCATAATTGAAAAATGCAGCAACTGCTAACATAATTCCAACAGACTTTAGCATCGCTACGGGTGAGAAAGTCTCATCGTAGTCAACTCCTTGAACTTGTGAACAACCCTTTGCCACAAGTCGAGCTTTATAGACGGTGACATTACCGTCCGCGTCCGTCTTCCTTTTAAAGATCCATTTGTTCTGAATGGCGTTTCGCCCTTCAGGTAATACTTCCAAAGCCCATACTTTGTTTTCTTACATGGATCCCATCTCGGATTTCATGGCCTCTAACCATTTCTCGGAATCCGGGCCCATCATCGCTTCTCCATAGCTCGTAGGTTCATCGTTGTCCAACAACATGACCTCTAAGACAGGGTTGCCGTACTACTCAGGAGCAGTACGCGTCCTTGTCGACCTACGAGGTTCGATAGTAACTTGATCCGAAGCTTCATGATCATCATCATTAACTTCCTCTTCAACTAATCATAGGCTCCACAGAAACAACTTTCTGTGCTGCGCTACTCTCAGGTTGAAGTAAAGGTTCAACAACCTCATCAAGTTCTATCTTCCTCCCACTCAATTCTTTCGAGAGAAACTCTTTCTCGAGAAAGGACCCGTTTTAGCAACAAACACTTTGTGCTTGGATCTGAGATAGAAGGTTTACCCAACTGTTACGTTAGGGTATTCTATGAAGATGCATTTGTCCGCTTTGGGTTCGAGCTCATCAGGTTGAAAACCTTTTCCACATAAGCAGCCCCAAACATTAAGAAATGACAGCTTAGGTTTCTGCCAAACCAAAATTCATACGGTGTCATCTCAACGGACTTAGATGGTGCCCCTTTTTAAAGTGAATGTAGTTGTCTCTAATGCATAACCCCAAAACGATAGTGGAAAATCGATAAGAGACATCATAGATCGCACCATATCTAATAGAGCACAATTACGACGTTCGGACACACCATCACACTATGGTGTTCCAGGTGGCGTGAGTTGTGAAACAACTTCCACATTGTCTTAAGTTGTATACCAAACTCGTAACTCAGATATTTACCTCCACGATCATATCGTAGACATTTTATCTTCTTGTCACGATGATCTCAAACTTCACTCTGAATTTGCTTGAACCTTTCAAATGATTCAGACTTGTGTTTCATTAAGTAAATATACCCTATATCTACTCAAATCATCAGTGAAGGTAAGAAAATAACGATATCCACCGCCCGCTACAACACTCATTGGACCGAACACATCAACATGTATCATTTCCAATAAGTCAATTGCCCACTCCATCATATCGGAAAACGGGGTTTTAGTCATCTTGCCCATGAGGCATGGTCTGCATGTCTCAACCGATTCGAAATCGAATGAGTCCAAAGATCCATCAGCATGGAGTTTCTTCATGCGTTTTACACAAATATGACATTTAGCGGCTATGCCACAAGTATGTGGTACTATCATTATTAACTTTGTATCTTTTGGCATCAATATTATGAACATGTGTATCACTACGATCAAGATTCAATAAACCACTCTTATTGGGTGCATGACCATTGAAGGTATTATTCATGTAAACAGAATAACCATTATTCTCTAACTGCAATGAATAACCGTATTGCAATAAACTTGATCTAATCACGTTCATGCTTAACGCAAACACCAAATAACATTTATTTAGGTTCCTCACTAATCCCAAAGGTAGAGAGAGCGCGCGATGGTGATCACATCAACCTTGGAAACACTTCCAACACTCATCGTCACCTCACCCTTAGCTAGCCTCCGTTTATTCCGTAGCTTTTATTTCGAGTTACTAACATTTAGCAACCGAACCGGTATCTAATACCCAGGTGCTACTAGGAGTACTAGTAAGGTACACATCAATAACACGTATATCAAATATACTTCTGTCGATGTTGCCAGCCTTCTTATCTACCAAGTATCTAGGGCAGTTCCGCTTCAGCGACCGTTCTCCTCATAATAGAAGCACTTAGTCTCGGGTTTGGGTTCAACCTTGGGTTTCTTCACTGGAGCAGCAACTGACTTGCCATCCATGAAGTTTCCCTCCTTGCCCTTGCCCTTCTCGAAACTAGTGGTTTCACTAACCATCAACACTTGATGCTCCTTCTTGATTTCTACCTTCGCGGTGTCAAACATTGCGAACAGCTCAGGGATCATTATTTCCATCTCTGGCCTTTTATAGTTCATCACGAAGCTCTAGCAGCTTAGTGACAGTGACTTGGAGAACTATATCAATCACTATCTTATCTGGAAGATCAACTCCCACTCGATTCAAGCGATTGTAGTACCCAGACAATCTGAGCACATGCTCAACGATTGAGCTATTCTCCATCATCTTGCAGGCAAAGAATCTTGTTGGAGGTCTCATACCTCTCAACACGGGCACGAGCCTGAGATCCCAATTTCAGCTCTTAGAACATCTCATATGTTCCGTGACGTTCAAAACGTTTTGGAGCCTCAATTCTAAGCCGTAATGCATGACGCACTGAACTATCAAGTAGTTATCAGAACGTGCCTGTCAGATGTTCACAACATCTACAGACGACGCTTGAGGGGGTGGCGCACCGAGCGGTGCATTAAGGACATAAGCCTTCTGTGCAGCATTGAGGACAATCCTCAGATCACGGACCCAGTCCGCATTATTGCTACCATCATCTTTCAAATCTATTTCTCTAGGAACATATAAAAATTCAGGGGAGCTACAGCGCGAGCTAGTAATCTACAACATAATTTGCAAAGACATTTTGACTATGTTCATGATAATGCGTTTAGTTAATCATATTACTTAAAACTCCCACTCAAATTGACATCCCTCCGGTCATTCGAGTGTAACATGATCCAAATCCACCAACTCAAGTCCGAATCCATCACGTGAGTTGAGGTGGTTTCAATGGTGAACATCTTCATGTTGATCATATCTACTATATGACTCATGTTCGACCTTTTGGTCTCTTGTGTTCCGAGGCCATGTCTGTACATGCTAGGCTCGTCAAGTTTAACCCGAGTGTTCCGCACGTGCAACATGGCTTACACCCGTTGTATGTGAACGTAGAGTCTATCACACCCGATCATCACGGCGTGTCTCGAAACGACGAACTTTCGCAACGGTGCACACTCGGGGAGAACACAATTTATCTTGAAATTTAAGTGAGGGATCACCTTATAATGCTACCGTCGTCCTAAGCAAAATAAGATGCATAAAAGGATTAACATCACATGCAAATCATAAGTGACATGATATGGCCATGAACTCGTGCTTTTGATCTCCATCTCCAAAGCACCGGCATGATCTCCATCGTCACCGGCATGACACCATGATCTCCATCATCTTGATCTCCATCAACGTGTCGCCATGAGGTTGTCGCGCCGACTGTTGCTTCCACGACTATTGCTAACGTTTAGCGATAAAGTAAAGCATTACATAGCGCTTAATGATTGACACGCAGGTCATACAATAATTAAAGACAACTCTATGGCTCCTGCCAGTTGCCGTACTCATCGACATGCAAGTCGTGATATTCTATACAACACATGATCATCTCATACATCACATATATCTCATCATGTAATTGGCCATATCACATCACAACATACCCTGCAAAAACAAGTTAGACGTCCTCTAATTGTTGTTGCAAATTTTACGTGGCTGCTACGGGTTTGCAAGAACCATTCTTACCTACGCAAAACCACAACGTGGTGTAGTGATTGCTTTTTGATCTCCTAAAAGAACCCTCTTCATTGAAATCGATTCAACTAAAGTGAGAGAGACAGACACCCACTAGCCATCTTTATGCAACGAAGTTACATGTCAGTTGAAGGAACCTGTCTCGCGTAAGCGTACGCGTAATGTCGGTCCGGGCCACTTCATCTCACAATACCGCCGAATCAAGTATCAACTAGTAACGGCAAGCAATATGTATACACCCACGCCCACAACTCGTTTGTGTTCTACTCGAGATCTCATCTACGCATAGACCTAGCTCGGATGCCACTGTTGGGTAACGTTGCATGGGAAACAAAAATTTTCCTATGCACACACAAGATCTATCCATGGTGATGAGCATCTACGAGAGGGAGAGTGAATCTACATACCCTTGTAGATCGCTAAGCGGAAGCGTTAAGAAACGCGGTTGATGTAGTCGAACGTCTCCGCGATCCAAATCGCAAGTCGTCCCTCGAACCAATCACGAACTAGGGCCGAACGGACGGCACCTCCGCGTTCAACACACGTACAGCTTGATGACGCCTTCACCTCCTCGATCCAGCGAGCGATGGTGAAGTAGTAGATGAGTTCCGGCAGCACGACGGCGTGGTGATGGTGGTGAGGAACAATCTCTGCAGGGCTTCGCCAAGCGCTACGGAGATTATGACGGAGGAACTAGAGGGTTAGGGTTGCCGCACACGGCTTGGGGAAATCTTGATGTCTTCCGGGTGCTAGCCCTGCCCCTCTATTTATATGTTGAGCCCTGGGGTCGAAACTTGGAGAAAAAGCCTCCTCAAAGTCGGTTTGGCCCGCAAGGCAAGAGTCCTGCTCGGACTCCAGGACCAGACGCCAGGGTCCTCGGCGTCTGGCCCCACACGCCAGGGTCCCTGGCGTCTGGCCCCTGGCCTCCGCAAAACTTCCTTTTGCACCTTCCTAAAGCCTCGTGGGCTTTACCCCTTGGCCCAAATAAAGTGTTCTCGTACCCGAACATTTCGGGAAACATCCGAAACTCCTTCCGGTGAATTCCGGAACCCTTCCGGTGACCAAACACTATTATCCCATATATCAATCTTTACCTCCGGACTATTCCAGAGCTCCTCGTCATGTCCGGGATCTCATCCGGGACTCCGAACAACTTTCGGTCACCAACATAACAACTCAACTATACTTATATCGTCACCAAACGTTAAGTGTGTAGACCCTGCGGGTTCGAGAACTATGTAGACATGACCGAGACACCTCTACGATCAATAACCAATAGCGGGACCTGGATGCCCATATTGGCTCCTACATATTCTACGAAGATCTATATCGGTCGAACCTCTATGTCAAGGATTCAGTTAATCCCGTATGCTGTTCCCTTTGTTTATCGGTATGTTACTTGCCCGAGATTCGATCGTCGGTATCTCTATACCTAGTTCAATCTCGTTACCGGCAAGTCTCTTTACTCGTTCCGTAATACAAGATCCCGTGGCTAACACTTTAGTCACATTGCTTGCAAGGCTTATAGTGATGTTGTATTACCGAGTGGGCCCTGAGATACCTCTCCGTCACACGGAGTAACAAATCCCAGTCTTGATCCATGCCAATTCAACAGACACCCTCGGAGATACCTGTAGAGCATCTTTATAGTCACCCAGTTACGTTGCGACGTTTGATACACACAAGGTATTCCTCGGGTGTCAGTGAGTTGCATGATCTCATGGTCAAAGGAACAGATACTTGACATGCAGAAAACAATAGCAATAAACTGACACGATCATATGCTACGTTTACAGTTTGGGTCTTGTCCATCACATCATTCTCCTAATGATGTGATCCCGTTATCAAATGACATCTCATGTCCATGGCTAGGAAACCTTCACCATCTTTTGATCAACGAGCTAGTCAACTAGAGGCTTACTAGGGACACAGTGTTGTCTATGTACCCACACATGTATTTGAGTTTCCAATCAATACAATTATAGCATGGATAATAAACGATTATCATGAACAAGGAAATATAATAATAACCAATTTATTATTGCCTCTAGGGCATATTTCCAACAATTTGTGTTGTATCCTTTGCTTGCTTGCTTGTGTTGTTGTTGTTAGCATCATATAGGTTGCTCACCTAGTTGTATATCTAGACAACCTATTCTTTGCTTAACCTAATTTGTAAAGAAAAGCTAAAAATTGGTAGTTGTCTATTCCCCCCTTCCCCCCTCTAGTCAATCATATTGATCCTTTCAACATACACTATGGTTCTGATTTATCTTGAGTTCAAAAAACCTATTTTACGGTTTAAATTTTTCGAAATTGGGTGTACCTGCATATGCATAACAGTAGTATAGTTTTGCAAAATTTCATCAAATATACATGCTTGCGTGTAATAGTTACGAAAAAGACAAATAGATTCAAAAAAAATCTTGATTTTGGGCCAAAATTTTGTCTTCTTTGTGTAGTGTATATCGTAATATGTTTTTGAACGAAAATCAATAGATACTTAAAGCACATGCATATGTATTTGTAAAAACAACCATTTGTTGAAACCTTTAAGCATGTTGTTGAGCTATTTTAGAAAATTGTGCTCCAATGCCCCATGCTCCATTAATATGCTTCACCGCATGGGGAGGCATGCGTGCACACGTTGCTATTCCTCTTCTTTGCATGGGACTACTTAAAATTTCCCGTAAATTTATTATGCTTGTAACAATGATATGCCCTCCCCTCTTATCCATATTAATTGTCGTCAATTTAGTATAATGTAAGGTAGTCATACTTTCGGCTACTGGGTTTAACCATCTAGGATGCGACACTTGATCGCTTCGCCCAGCCTAGCAGCACAACGCTTGTATTGCTCTTTCACAATCCTGTTTTCACGGTTTAGATTGTTTCCATTTTGCTCGCCGCTACTACCGGAATCACTTTTGCTTACTTTTCCTCTTGCAACTAAGATGTTTCGGTTCGTCATGTTGTCTCTTACCTGCTCATGGCGCCACAGACGAAGCGGGTCACCTCTTTTTTGCAGATGTCCGCTCCGCTTAGAAGGGCTTGGTTTTGAAGAGGGAGCAGTTTGGCATCGTGGGGAAGCTCGCACCCTAAGTTAAGAGCATCCAATCCTGAAAGCAGGAAGCATCCGACCATCAGATACGGTCATTATTTCTTCTCGAAGAAAAGAAGTTGACGACATGTAGGCTTCCACCTCCACGCGGCATTGTTCCGTCAGGTTTTATCCCATTGCGGAAAATTCCCCACTACTGCCTCCTGTAGGAGTCTCGATCATGTCTCAGTCTCAGTGTGGCTGGCCATCCTCTACCGTATTTATAGAAATAAAATAGTCTTTTTAGACAGACTACTAAGTGTGTTGTACTAAATCAGCAACAATTAATATGGATAAGAGGGAGTATATAATTTCTTTTGGTATAAAATGGTGTATAAACTATAAACCAGTGGTTGGAGGAAGCGCGGGAATTTCTAGTACAAAGCAGAGGCATAGAGAACAAATCCATATGGATGTAGGTGGAACCATTATTTTGATGCACATTTTTTGTAGAAAAAGTACAAAGATTAGAATTATACTACAACACTAAAGTTTGATGAAACTTCTACAATCAAAAGCAGGCCTAGAAAAAGAAAAGCAGAGTAGTGGGTGCTTGCGGGTTCCAAATTGCGAATAGCGTCATTTTTAAGAGCAAGCCAACGTACTTCCTAGTGAGTATGGCAGGTGACACGTTGCGGTTAGGATTGGATAATTAGAACGTAACTGAGTCCAGATATTGTTACCATCATTATTGTAATGAGTGTGTGTGCGCGCGCGCGTTTATACGGGTTTGTTGGAAAGACGATCTGAACCTGAGGATCTGATCTCGTCGCACTTACCCTGAAGATCTTGTGGTGGCACAGGAACCTGCCGAGCGAAATCTCTACGCTCGTCTCCAACAACGATGACGCTTGTGGACGTCGTGTTTTTCTTGAAAAACGTTGTTGTGGGTCTCCTCTCTATGTATGTTTCAGGGGAAAACCATTGTTCGTCATGGACTCTTCAACGGTGACGCATAGCGTGGTTATCCTTCTCTTTTTTTGCGAAATAATTTTTTTTATTTCATGTGGTCAGAGTTACAGTCAGCTGGCAGAAGAGCGATACAAGGAGGGCAATTCTGTAGCCAATAAGTCGTGCTACACTCTAATCCCGTAGTTTGCCAGACGATCAGAGCGTGGTTATTCCTCTTGAGGGCATTGTCGTGGAGCGTGGGTGTTGTATTCAGTTCTTTTTGCACTCGATTTTAGTTTTGGTAGTGTAGTCGCGAGAGAACGGAGTGTCACCCCGTTGACTAGGATAACACGGAGTTATCTAGCCCACCCAGGCTCGAGCCATAGAGTGGCCTGTGGTGCTTGAGTTTCTTCGATGAAAATATGCCTCCAATGGCTAGTCCTGGAGTTTTTTGAGTGTAGCCGCGTGTGTCTCTATCCGATTATCCTCGTATCAGCGTTCTACTCCCTTCTTTCTGATCTGAAATCTCATCAATCAAGGCATATGGTGAGTGAAGGAATGTATCTCGTACTTTACAAAACTACGCAAATTAAATCGATGCATTAATTTGGATTAATTGCAGTGCATGCATGCTTGGCCACTAGATGAATAGGAACATTACATGCATTGGTGTGTTCCTTTTTAATTTTTGCATGCAAAGATTTTATGTGCCTCTGAATCTTAAAATAAGATGGAGATGAGTTCATTAAATCGAAAAAACAAAACAAAATAAGATAAGCCCTATAAAATCGGAAATGATGAAGTATCACTTTGTATCGTTCGGACGTACTTTGTTCAATGTTTGTTTTATATAAAAATGGGACGAAAGCATGTTTCCAGAAGCGGTCGCAGCGCCGCTACCATTCCGGTGTGCGCCCGCCGTACCGTACGTAGTAGGTTTCCCGTCCGAGGCAGCAAGCAAGCGAAACCAGCGGCGCATCCCGCGTGCCGGGTCGACCGCCGGCGTGCACCTCGCGCCTCCCCTCCCCTCCCCTCCAGGCGCGGTGCTCGCGGGAAAGGGAAGGGACGCGGGAATCGGTGGGCACGCGCGCGGGGTGCCGTCTGACTTACGGACGCGGCTTGCCTGCGGCCGCTGCGTGCGACCATCCGTGCGCCGCGCCGATCGTACGGCTGTGTCTCCACGCACTCCCCCGCTCCTGATTTTGAGTGAAAAGAAAAACAAGAATACATAGCAGAATACCGATTCCTAGTCCTATCCACATCTTTCCTCTTCTGTGTGTAGTCAACCTCGAGCTGAAGCTTGTGCTACTCCAACCTCCAGCCACCGGAGCCTTCCAGCCGCCTGGATCTCGTCGTACCCCCGTCCGGCGTCCACCTAGATGAGTTAGCGCGTTCGTGTCCCCGTTCTCCTCCGGCCGTCCGTTCCCACCAAGACCATGCCTCATCCGGCCCGCCCCGGCTCGGCTGGCCGCCGCCGGCGTGCGCGTGCGCTTGCCTGAATCGGCCGGACCTGCGTCGCTGCTCAAAGGTGCAGAGCTTGGCGGGCGCTTGCCGGACTCGTCCGGACCTGCGTCGCTGCTCAAAGGCGCGGAGCTTGGCGGGCGGCTGCGGGACCACATCCCATACCGCCCAGGCTCGGCCGGCGACGACCCACGTGTGCTTGCCATACCTGACCGTGCGGCAGCTTGGCTAGAACAGGCGCCTCAATCGGCATCGGCTGGACCCTAGTCGCCGCTCAGAGGCGTGGAGGCTGACGGGCGCCAGCGGGACCTCAGTCTTGGGGAGGAGCTTGGAGGAGGAGTCGAGGGGGAAAGAGGAAGGACGTCCAGGACCGCAGAAATTGATACGCCCCTGGAGAGGAAGAAGGGGGGACAGCGATGCTTGGAGGGGAAGAGGGACTGCAATCTTGAGCATCACCTACACATGACCCAGGTAAATTTCCTTTTCTTCTTGTGTTGGTACCATATGATGCAAATTAAATTGGGAGCAAGCTGAGGTCAAATTCATTCTGTTTAATTAATATTATGTTCATGGTATTGTAAATCTTGTGCTCACAATGCGAAGTACCAATCTCGGAGTATCGGACCAATTGATTTGTTGTCTACTCGATCATACTACTTAAATTGAAAGATAGCTGAGAGTTCAAATGAGCATGATGCCTGCGATAATTGTGCATAGATAATTCCGTGAAGCAGTATATTTGACTAGGGAGATTGAGTAGCATTCAGTTAACAGTACGTACAAGTTCAAATAAAAATCACTTGCAACTTGGAACTCTAACGCACATGAGATAAAACTCGCGAAGAACAAAATTAATTTGGCTGGCTTCGGTTGATTGAGAAAGAATTGATTTTGTCCTCTCATCAAACTAGTGTCAGAGGTCCCAATGGCCCCTTGCACTGACGGATTCAACAAGGAATGTTGCCGTTGTAAATATGTATGCATGTGATTTGTTGGATGACCCTGTGTAGAAAATTAGAAAAGTTCAGTTTCATTTAGGATATAAAATTAGAATACTTATTTTCAAGTTTAAAAAATTAGAATACTTGAAATGAAAGTGTGGACTGATTATACCACTTCAGTGTTGCGTGGTTCTTGGATCTGCGGTGGCATTGGGATGGTATGACCACTTGATTGCAACATTGAAGCTTGCAGGATAGATGTTGGATTCGATTGATGGAGGAAGTCCTGATTTTCTCCTATCATCGAACCATAGTTAGAGGCCCCAATGGTCCCTTGCAGCGGGGTGTACATATTATTTGTCGGATGACTCTGTGGAGAAAGCAAAGTTCAGTTGCACTGACGTTTAAAAATTAGGAAAACTTGAAAGTGTGGACTACTTCTACCATTGCTGTATTGTATGGTTGGAATCCAGCCAACAGTTGTCGGGTCTGTGGTGCCATAGGGATTACATTACTAATTGATGGTTGCATTGAATCCCTTAGCATAGCATTGTAGTGCAATTGATATGCAGCCATTTGGTTTGTGAAAAATTCCATAGGACCCTGTAGGAGATGATAGAGAAAGGTTAGTACAAGTGAGGTTTTATAAGAAACAAGCAACAGAGTATTATTACCGTTGATGAGTCATGGGATTGTAGTTGTACAGTATCATTTGTGTCCTTTTTCTTCTTTAAAGTTGCTTTCTTCGAAGGTTGCTGTCGAAAATGATAGAGATAGCTCAGTACGTTGAATGTTTTATAGGAATCAAGTGACAAAATATAATACCGTTGAGGGGGCATGAGGCTCTAGTTGCACAATATCATTTCTGTTCTTCTTCTTTGAAGTTGCTTTCTCAAATCCACCAACGGGTCTTTTTGATCCTTTCATAGTCTTCTCCTTGACCTTCATACCTTTTGGTTTTGCAAGCCCCTCACCGTGTTTTGAAATTCTACTAGAGGGGATGTTCACTCCAGCCACTATAATGCTAAATATCAGTCTTTGTAAATGTTCGTTGCTGCATTGTACAAGAGTTCATCACTTTATGACCACTGCTTCTTCTGATGCTAAAACCGATAGTTTTAGCATACTTGTTATAAAATAAATAAGCTTCCTCTTCAGATAAAAATTTCATGCCAAGTTTTGGTACCCTTTCATTGCTGTCATCTACTGCAGTTTCTTGATCCTATATCAGTAGGATTCAATTAAGTTAATACACACATATAGCAATCATATTTGCCTATCACGAGAGTCTTAAGTTTTAGAGGAGAAATCAAGATGCACTCTAAAATCCTTGTTCTGTTTATATTTCATATCAGTATACGGTTTGTGCAAGTATATGCGTTCGGACAACAATCTCTTATGTTTGTCCATGAACTATATGCATTGTAAAAGGAATAGAAAAAACTGTAGTGAATGTTTTCCAAAAACTAAAATCCGAGATGGTAAAAGAACGTCTGAACGTGCAATTAAATGTGAAAATGCAACAAAACTAATTTTCCGTTGTTGTTTGGCTTTTGCAGATTGCGGTCACAGATCCCTGTAGAAGTTCTACAAGGATGCAGCATGCTGCTTTTCCCGGACAACACTCTGGATCGTGTCACAGTCGCACGGAAAGTCAATCAGAAATTACAGAATTTGCCGCTGATTCATCATCACAACTGAGTGGGATTTCTTACTTTAGGTGCGTGAGATTGTTCATCAGCGTCCTGGTTCCCTGGAACACTCCTCGGAGAAGCCATCAGGGATGCAAGACTAGGAGAAGACATCAAGTGACGGAGATTCCTTTGCCACTCAATTCAAGAGAAGAATTTCTTGATTCCTGGTTAAGCCGCCATTGGTAATTGTGCGCTTTAAGGCTGTAGGTCACTTCCGCCTGATGTGAGAAGTACTCCATAGATCTTACATTTTGGCGCGCTTTTGTATATTATGCGGGTCTTTTCGCGGGTGATTGGATTATTTCCCGCAGGTTTGTGTTCAGTTTTAACGATGAGATTATTACGGAAGGGAATCGGTATTTTGCTGTGTATTCTTGTTTTTCTTTTCACTCAAAATCAGGAGCGGGGGAGTGCGTGGAGACACAGCCGTACGATCGGCGCGGCGCACGGATGGTCGCACGCAGCGGCCGCAGGCAAGCCGCGTCCCTGACTTACCTGACTCGACCCGCACTACCAGGTCAGGTCAGGCCAGGTCAGGATTCCTCGCAGGAATCATCACCGTCTTCTTTCCCCACGTTGTGGTGAAGCGATTCTTCCGGGGTAGCGCCGCCCGTTGGTCCACCTCCAACAGCCGGGCACCTGACCTGACCTGACCTGCGTCCCTCCCTCCCTCCCTAGTGCCCATCGGAAGGCTGGAAACACTTAAAAATTGTTGGAACAGGCATCCTCACTTTCGTTTTCCCCACCTACTACTAACGGATAAAAAAGCATCGCAAAGCAAAGCATTGCCGTTGCACTGCATTTGCTTGAGCAACAGAACCCATACACCAGCTTTACACGGCAAAAAAAAAAAAAAATAGCACTACAGCTTTACGTACACGACAGCCAGCTTTGCGTAGGGCTGGAATCCGCGTGCTACCAACCGCCCGCACGCAGTAATCTAGCCAGTAGTGAACTGAAGCGTGCAAGCATGAACGCCAGCAGTCAGTACACCGCAGTACGTACGATACGGTACAGTACAACGCCGCGCAGCCCGTTGGGTGCACGTAACAAATCACGCGGGGCACGCCAGCCACCTCCCCGTTAAAAGCGCCGGCCCCCCCGCCGACGCCGACGCGCCCACAACCCGTCCCATTTTCTCCCCTTCTCCCCCACCCCAGTGGCCCAGTGCTCCGCGCATCGACGCATCGCCGCCTCCTCCCTCCCCGAGAAGCCGGACAGAGTCCACACTCTCCTCCTCCTCTACCACACCACCACCACAACCGCCGCCTCCTCATCCGCGCCGCCCGGTAAAAGCGGGACGAGCTAATCCGACGCCCATGGCGCCCTTGAGGCTCCTCCGGTCCGCCGTCGGGCGGCTCAGGACGGCCGCGCCCGCACGCCGCGCAGCTTTCTCCAGCGCCGCCGCGACCACGGAGGGCAAGGCGACCGTCCGCGAGGGGGTGATCGCCGCCGCCGCCGCGGCCGTCGCCGGGTCCGGCCTGGGGCTCTGGCTCATGCCGCCGGCGGCGCTCGCGGACTCAGGTGAGGTGGCCCGCGCCGCCGCGCCCGCCCAGATCGCCGCGGCCGGGCAGATCTCGGCGGCCGCGGCGGGCGCCGGCGCCGGCGGGGAGCGGCACGAGAAGCAAAAGAGGTTCCTGCTCTCAGGTGAGCCGTCCTGTCCCCCCCCCCCCCCCCCCCCCCCCCCCCCCAATTGGCTGCCGGCGTACGGTCCAGGACGGCCCACCTGTCCTTGGTTCCAACGGCGCTTGGTCGATTCGCGCAGCTGGTTTCGCCGCCGTTGCCCCGTGATGCTTGCTTTCCTTGCCCGCTGGGGTTTGGAAAAGCCGCGCGCTTTCGCATGATTTTCCCCCACCAACGCTGCTTTTTTTTCCAGCGGCTCCTGCTACCTTTCCAAATCGTTTGATCGCACGCCTTCTCTTCTTTTCTTCTTCTAGCAAAGAACGTTACTAGTAGTACGTTTGCGATAGGTACGGTGCTTGCCTTGCTGTACTGATCTAGCTCCAGATAAGCGATAAGCCGACTAGCCGCAAAAATCCAAACTTGTTTGACGCGGCGTTTGTGTATGTAGTAATAATGCAGTAAAGTCTTGCAACGCTTTCTGTCATGTTTTCAGATCAGACAGCACGTACGCATGAAGTGTCTGATAACTACGTGCATTTATCGCTGTTGTATGCTAAGTTTTGAAAACTTTAATCTATGATGATCTGATAAGAACCCCTTTCCTCTGCCCTCACTGCAGACTCGTACCGCCGAAGGGTCTTCTTCAACTACGAGAAAAGGATACGGCTTCGCAGCCCTCCTGAAAAGGTGAAGCATCATTGTCTGTCTACATTGTAATTGCAGGCGGTTAAGTGTAATTTGATTCTGTTGTGTCCTACGTTTCCTAAATTTTGGTGCTATTCTGTGTAGATATTTGAGTACTTCGCGTCTGTGCGAAAACCGAATGGGGAAATGTTCATGTTGCCTGCCGACTTGATGAGAGCGGTGGTCCCTGTGTTCCCTCCATTGGAGTCGAACGTCGTGCGGGAAGGGAGGCTAAGGGGGGAACCCAGCGCAGGAGAGCTGCACTGCGCTCCATCCAAATTCTTCGTCCTGTTTGACACAAACACCGATGGTCTCATCTCGTTTGCCGAGTAAGTGAATTGTGACACAAACAACATATAATTGGATTTTACTCAGCTTGCTTGATGATGATTTATGCTTTTTGGTGGCTATGGCAGGTACATCTTTTTTGTTACATTACTCAGCATTCCTGAGTCAAGCTTCAGTGCCGCCTTCAAAATGTTTGACGTCGACCTCAGTGGGTGAGTTCTCTTTCTGCTCCACTACTTTGTCTTATGAACACGGTCCTGCTGTAGAATGATATGTATTCTCCATGTAGCTGTTTGTTGATGAGCAAACCTGTTACGATTCTGTTTTCATGTAAAACAAGTGATAAAACACGAATTCTTGGCAGGCGAAGAAAATAATTAGTAGGCCGTGTTTATGTATCAAGTTTAGTGGCTTCAATCCAGTTTTCTTTGTTTATCGTGTAGACGTGTTTTGTTTACTGAAGCTGCTGAAGGTATGTTATCCCCTTTTGTTTTCTTTGATTGATTTATGCATAAACAAGATACATTTGAATAATGTCTTGTTTGTGCTGTACTGTTGTTTACCTGTGATCATTCGCGTGCAGTTAATTTCTCTTGTCGCCCAGAAAAAAGACCTGCTCTTTATGAGCATGTTCAATCATCTGGCTTGTTAGTTGATGGTAAAACAAGGGTAATGAACAAATTTTGGCAATCTTTTTCTCGGTTATTTTGTTGTTCTTATCTGCTGTCGCTTCTCATTTCCAGGGAGATAGACAAAGAAGAGTTCAAGAAAGTAATGGCATTGATGCGGTCCTATAACAGACAAGGAGCTGCCCATAGGGACGGCTTACGTACAGGATTTAAAGTTGGCCAGTCTGTGGAAAATGGTGGGGTGGTTGAGTATTTCTTTGGTAGTGATGGGAATGAACCTCTCCACTTTGATAAGTTCACAAGTTTTTTGAAGGAATTGCATGAAGAGGTATTTTGCTTCTTCCATATTCCTTTTGTGGACTTTCTTGTCTTCCTGTAATATATATTTTAAATTTAGTGTTTTTCCATTTAAAGTGTGCATTGTTGATCTAAATTTACATTCACGATATTGCAATTATCCAGTTTTTTTCCATTTGTACACCTACCAAACCCCCTCTAGTTTTCTCAGTCCCCTTGATTCATTTCTCTGCAGATTATTCGTCTGGAATTCAGTCATTATGATGTCAAGTCGACAAACACTATCCCAGCAAAGGATTTTGCACTGTCCATGGTGGCTTCTGCTGACATGAATCACATTAGCAAGTTACTTGATAGAGCTGATACGTTGGGCAATGACCCTTATCTCAAGCACTTGCGCATTACCTTTGAGGTTTGACTTGCTGTCATGTTTGGTCTTTTCTGCGTAATTATTTTGTCATGTGGTTCTTATAGATGTCTTTTCTGGGACTTCAGGAGTTTAAAGCATTTGCTGATTTACGTCGAAGATTGGACTCATTGACGATGGCAATATTTGCTTATGGTCAAGTAAATGGGCAATTGACAAAGCAGGATCTGAAGCGTGCAGCACAACATGTAAAATTTTGTACCAAGCTTGTTACTTAAACTTTTAGATAATTACCTAACTTCTAGGTGTTCTTCCTGCAGTTCAATCATGTACCTAGTACTATAACATATTTTTTGGCTGATTTCATGCCTTTTCCGGTTCATTATAGGTCTGTGGTGTTGAATTAACCGACAGAGTGGTGGACATCATTTTCCATGTGTTTGACACGAACAATGATGGGCACCTGAGCTCAGAGGAGTTTCTGAGAGCACTACAAAGACGAGAAGCCGATATTCATCAGCCAGCGGCGCGAGGAGGTCCCATGGGCTGGCTGAACCCTAAAAACCGTTCTTCGCTTCTGCACATGCTGCGCTAGTAGAGTTTTTAATCGTCGCAAGATTTTTCTTCTTTAGCCTTGGGTCAGGTACCGGATCATGTTATGTTACTTGTTACTGCTCAGGAGCGGGAGGAGATTTTGCTGTAAATATGGTATAGGTATAGGGAGCGGTTGATCCGGTTGTGCATAGTGTCTTTGTTGTGGTCTCTCAGTACATGGATGAGGGTGATGTATTGTATAGGATATAGGTGTAAGTTTCAGACCTTGTCCATTTTCGCGGTAACATTTTTATGGATTTATAGATGCATTTCATAATATAACAGCTGCAGCTCTGTCGATATTTGTTTCCAAAGAGTAAAGATTGGTAAGCTCTATCGATGCCTAGAGTCAAGGGCTAGATAAGCAAAATGCAGAGATGTTCCCAAAATGGGATGGAGGTGATGATTGCTTGTGTGTTCGTGAACAACATGATTGTGGAGGATGAGGACGACGGAGTTTACGGTTTGTAATTTTAGCAAGATCCTATCCAACTTTCAGAGCAGAATCTGACGATGTTTGATGATTTTATCAAATGCTTCTACATATTCATCATCGAGCAACTTCAGAATGATTTGGTTGAGCATTGTGGACGGTTCGAGTGTACAACAAAAAAACATGTTCGAATAAGTTGAATTCAAATTTAACTATTTTATTAAAACTTCATGTTTGGATTGTGGTATTTATATTTACATTATTGTTGCATTTGAATATTTGCAAAATATGATTATAGATGAAGATGATATTTATCTTTAACTATTTTGAATGCTTTGGATACAGGAAAATATTTATATGAATTATTGTTGCATTGTAATATTTGCAAAATATGATTATAGATAAAGATGCTATTTATCTTCAACTATTTTGAGTGCTCTGGATATAGAAAAAAGAAACACTGGCGGGCATTTCGTGCATCGGGTTGGATGGCCGCCCTCCCATCCACCGTCCGTGGACAAACATTTGGTGTGTCTCTTTGATGCATGATGTTGGAGTTGCCCTTACACTACTAGCAAGTAGAGGCGCGGCGACACGCCGCGCCCGTCGTGAAGCTCGTGTGTGTGGTTGTGTTGTTTTTCTTATAAAAAAAGGCAATGGATAAGTGAGCTAGCCGTTGGTAATGTGCAAGTCAATTTAACTTAGATAAATATCGAAAAGGTAGCAAAAAACAATTCGTCCATGGTTACAAACACTTAGATATATATCTTAAATGTTTCAACCAAAGTTGTTTCTACCAAGAGAAACATAATTTATAAATCGTCTGGCGCAACCAAAAGTTTAACAAAATGAAGATCCTTCGAACCAAAGGAAAATTCCTCCAGTATATATTTTAAAGATCACATTTGTAATACCCCGTCCTATAATATATGGAAATTTGTATTAGTGAATGAAGCAAGATACAGAAGAAGGAAAAACAACAGAAAAAAGTGAATTGGAATATAAAAAGGATTAACCTTTATACAATGGTCCATTCTTTTAGGCTGGGTGTTGGCAACCCAGTGAAAAAATCAACAATGTCATTGTTTCCTCTAATGCATACAAATTTTAGTTCATAAAACAACAAAATTTGAATGAAAATACTCAGTAGAAAGTTAGAACCTTTGGCATTATAGTGCATTGACGATTTCTTAATACACGATATTTTGAGCAATATTTGTTGCATTCCGTAACCCATAGTCATGAAAAATAGTACGCATGAGCAACATAATTAAAGATGCACTATCAATCAAAATCAAGCCTAATTCTCACAGTTAAAATGGTACTAACCTAGATACTTTAAGGCATATAATTTTCCTTGATTTGCTTATCGTATGATGTCCTGGAGAAAAGAGTTGCTAGGTATCGCGTCAGAATTATCCTAAATTTATACAGAAGGTAGAATGAGAAATAAATGCTACACTTTGTACTACTCACAATGTTATAGGTATAGAGAGTGTGTGTGCGTGTTCATATGGGTGAGTGTATGCGCGTATACGTGAGCATCTGTGTTGGCATTGGTGCTCGCATTTTCCTGGATTTATTTTAAACTCTCCAGCGATATTCATTTAGTGGGAAAAGATGTCCCCGGCGACTACGAAGGCGCCTGAGTGACTCCATCAATTTCAAGATGTTGTGTCGACTCAATATCTACATAGAAGGTAGAATGAGCAAAAAATGTTACGCTTTATACTACTCACATCGCTATAGGGGTAGGGTGAGCGTGTGTGCGTTAATAGGGGTGAGTGTATGTGCATATATATGTGAGCACATGTGTTGTACTGTGTTGGCATTGATGGTCGCATTTTTCTGGATTTATTGCAGGCTCTTCGGTGATATTCATTTAGTGGGAACAGACGGCCCCTGTCGACTATGATGGCATCTACGATGACTTCGTTAATCTTACGATGTTGTGCCGATTTAGTATTTTGAAGGTTATTATAAGAATAGGATGTGTGTTCGTAGGGATGTGTTAGTAAAAATGTGTGTATATACATATATGTGAGCATCAGTCGTTGTACTGTGTTAAAATCAACTGCAAACAAAAAATCAAATATGAACGGACAGTGAAAAAAGCTGATGGCTTAGCATCTAGTATGTGTCAATCATATATTGAAAACACGTGGCAATCAGCTGATAGCTAACACCCACAACGACAAATGCACCTAAGGAGCTCTAGCTTAGTAGTTTTAATTCTTTTATTTTTATTATTATTATTATTATTATTATTATTATTATTATTATTATTATTATTATATATAGCCTAGCAGGTGGACTGAAGAAATGTAAACACTCCCTAGCATATCTATAGTAGAAATGTCCGTTTCCAAAATGTAGGAGAACATCTTTAAGAATAGACAAATATCCATTATAAGAAGTTTTGATATTATTTTAGTGATTAAGAATTCATTTGATGCGGAATAATATTGTACGTACACAATGTGGTACTAACAAGGAATCATTGTCATTACTGGCAAAATTGGAATTTATTTTGTGGACAAATTATTGACGTGAAGAGAAATGTCTGTAAAGATTTGATATGTTGAGTTATGTTGAAGATTTTTTAATTAAGTTGGGTACTTGGAATAATTAGCAGGTTTGTCAGAGAAATATTAGTAATTTTTTTGGGGGGAATGTTTCAAAAAAACTGTAGAATAAAAATATATTGTAATATAGGGATAAGAATTGTGGTAACCACAGAAGTGGGGAATTATGAGCTGTACAAGGAGTAAATATCTTTGATGTAGAACTCGGATGGTATTTTGTGGACATTTTTTTGACGTGGTGAGAATTTTTTTGCAAAATGCCTAAGGGACGAAATAAAGCATAGTTTGAGAAAGAGGTAAATAAAAGTTGTCATAAATTACAGTCATGTATTGTTACGAAGATAGAAAGGCACATATTTATTTTATGATAGAATAGTTTTTGATGGAAAAAAATGATATAATTTTGGACTCAATCCTTACGCTTGTTGTAGGAAAATGTAGTTTTGTTGAAAAAAATCATGAAATTATGGATAATTTTTTGGCGAAGGGATAATTCCATGATGGTATGGGTGTGTGTAATATACTATGGAACCAGTAAAATGTTTGCTTCTTGTAGTTAGAATCATGTTTTTTTTTGCGGGAATGTCATATTAGCCTGGTGTAGGACAGATTACATGTTGTTTGCGACATATTAGTAAGTTGTTATTTCAAAATAAAAATGCACTGGAAAGGTAAGAGAATTGAAGTGTAAGTGTATCCGGATACTACCTCCGTCTAGGTTTATTAATCTTTACTGTATTTTGTCAAAGTTTGACACATATTTGACTAGCAAAATGTTATTGCATGTTACCAAAAATTATATTGTTGGATTCGTATTTGAATGTAGTTTTCAATGATATTTTTTACCTATATATTTTATTAGTTAAAATCAAGGTCAAAATATGACCCAAAATACTAGGGGACTAGTAAACCAGGACAAAAGTAGTAATTAGTAGGGCATATAGAATTTATGTTGATCTAAGCATAGTCTCGGATTCAGCAGAAACATAGAAATTTAATTTCCTAGACACCAAATCTTCAAGCATATCAGTATAATAAATTTTTGTAAGGGGGTGTTTGGTTAGGCCTTTTCTTGGCTTTTGCCCCTTGGCTTATATGCCAAAAAAGCTCCTATTTAGGGATGTGACAATTCGGATCCCGAGCTCATCTGCTCCTTGTGTGAATAGTAAAAAAGTACCAGAAAAGTTCAACAAACTTAATTTTTTTGGCACAAAATATGTTTGATTGTGTGGTGTCGTGCCAAATTTGAGGTGTTTGGACATCTTAGTAGCTCTCAGAGAAAAAATTGGGGTCGGTGAGAAACTTTATAGTTCACGCACTGATTTTGTTTTTGCCACGAGCTCCTCACATGTTCAAACACGATGAAATTTTGCTCTGACATCACGCATTTGAGTCTCTTGGTTGACCAAAAATTTCAAAAAAAACGACATTTTTAGTATATATCTTATGTTCACCTCGAGTAGATGAGTCCGGGTTCAAATATGAATATTTGCCTATTTTCATGCTCTCCGCTTTTGTCTATAAATAGGGCAAAAGCCAAAGCCAAAGTCAAAAGCATATATATAAGAGCTTTTTATTGGCTTGTAAGTCAAAGTGCAAAAGCCAAATAAAAACCCAACCAAACACACTTTAAGTACGGACGCGGCTTCTCTGTCGTGCCATTGATCCACTGACATGTGGACCCGGACTCATATGTCAGTGGCCCAACATCAGGGGGCCGTAGGTTAGTGGATCTAGCTCCTCTCAAGTACTCCCTTCGTCCTTAAATAAGTGTCATAAATATAACTTTATAAAGTTATTATAAAGTTAAGACACTTATTTGGAGACGGAAGAAATACTCCCTCCGTTTTTATTTACTCCACGTATTAGCTTTGGTCAAAGTCTAATTTTGTAAACTTTGACAAAGTTTATAGACAAAAAAATTAGCATATACAATAACAAATCGATGCCATTAGATTCATTATTGAATGTACTTCAACATGATAGAGATTTGTTATGGTAAATGTTTATATTGTTTTTTATAAACATGATCAAGCTTTACGAAGTTTGACTTCAGTCAAATCTAATATGCAGAGTAAATAAAAACAGAGGGAGTACAATACAAATCCGAACATGCAAATGTCGTGCACATAATTTTTCCGTGTGCATGCTACATTGAATTTTATACTAGTACGGTACAAATCCAAAACAGACAAGTATATTTGCATAGGGCGCGTTTGGCAGCCGTAGCAGACGGCCCTGGATACCTGAAAGGTGGCTCACAAGAGGCTGGTTGAGGAAAAACAGCCTCTAAACCAACATCTGCCACTTGTTTGGTTGCCTGCATTTCGTTCTCACGCATTAGGGGTCATCTTAACGCACCCTGTTTGGTTGCCCGCATCGTTCGAAGTCACACATAAGCATGATGTTTGGTTGCATACAAGTTGCGAGGTGTGCTAACCTTGTACCCTATGTGGTGAGGTTACCTCACACATAATCACACCTAGCACACCAACGCCACAACAAAGAAATGGTGAAGTTCTTCACCGCAAGGCATGACGCTGCCTTGGCAGCTGCAATGTTGCCAACTTCAACCACTCTATGGCTGCTGTTGGGGACAGAGGCAACTTGTTCACTGCAATCTTCCCACGAACTGTAAACCCCAGTTACCTTCTCGATGAACACCGCATACCATTTGCCCTAGCATTGCAGAAGAGGAGCAGTTGAAGCAACAAGAAAAAGTAACAAACAAGGAGCAAGCAATGTAGCAGAAGTAGTAAGCATGCATGATCATATGGCATAGCAAGTTCTAACCTAGCACTACCTTGGTGTCAACCTACCACCACATCAAAAGAGGGTGGCATCCTACCACCGCAAGTTCACGATCATCATGAGGGGTTAGTACTTACCACCTCAACAAAATATACAGACCATCAAACAGTTTTCAAGCCCTAGCTACACAAAATATACGTTGTCATCGTCATCACCATCGCCATCGCCATCGCCACCCAGGATTATGCACGTGGTACCAGCAGCAAGCTCTAGTAGTAGTGCTTGCCCAGCCAGCTCCTGAGCCAGAGCACCCTGTGACCGTCTGCCATGGCAACAAACCCAACACCCTGGGCCTTGTTGTCCAACAGGTGGCTCAAAGCTGCCATGAGAGCCTCATCGCTAAAGCCACCTTGCTCCATGACGGCGCTGTACATGTCAGGGTGGACGCCGAGGGTCTTGCTCTCCCTAATGGCGGTTGCCACCTCCTTCACGGCCTCAGTCATGCTGGTGAAGACACTGATCTTCTCGTCCATCGGGCCGCCTCTCTTCCTCTTCCTATCGAGCACAGGGACAGGCTCAAATGGCTTCTTAGGGCCATCAAGCACTGCCTCTACGTACGGGGTGCCTGGGATGTTTGGTTGTGGCCACGGCGAAGGAGAACCGAGAGGCTCACCGGAGCCCATGGCATGCTTGTCGGTTGCCAGGCCAAAGGAGAAGATGTGCTGCATCTGATTGTAGTTCTGGATGGGTGTGTTGAGGAACTCAGCGTCCTTGGGGTGGTCCTAAGATAGAAGCACAAGTATTATTAGTTGCTAGAAGGCAATGGTTGACAATGTGCAAAACAAAGGGACAGTGAACTAACCGCGACATGGCCAGTGTAGTGGTCTGCCTCCAGAACGATAGAGCAACTGCTATGATCCCAGGAGGCGCCGCTACGGTCTCTGAGCCTGGACACTTGGATCCATCGGGCTCTCCACTTCCTCAGGTGGTTGTATACCTGGGTGGCACTCACTCCTGGGCATAGAACTTGAACACCTGCTTCGCAACGGTGTTCAAGTGCACCTCCTTGAAGCCCTTGTCAGTCCTAACCCCACTAGAGATGAACTCGCATATCTTGTTCAGCACAAATGTGGACAGGAAGGTCTGCCACTTTATATTGTTCCACCTACCATCCTTCTTGGCTGTCAGTGCAGCGGCAGGAGCAGCAGCAGAAGTGGGAGTTAGCAGAACTGGTTGAAAGACAGATGCACCAGGCGACACCTCGAACACGTCTGAATCAGGAGGCATGTTCTGATCGAGGAGGGGCTGCGAGTCCTCGACGTAGGAGGCCGCGAACTGGCTGTCCTAGAAGACAATGGCCTGACTAAGATCTTGCGTCTGCGTGGTCATGTCCTACAATCATATCACGCATAGACAGTAAGCATAGAACACATAGTACAACAACATCACAACCGAACGATCTATGAAGTGAGGAGCATACATGACAACTAGCTATGAATCCATCACCAACAGCTACCACAACATCAGAACAAGCTATGAATCCATTGTGTTCATCACAAAATCAACTCTAGCATGCTACAAATCCTACAGAACTAGCTGTGAATCCATAGTGTTCATCACTTTCATACTACTCGAGCTACACAGATCCGACACAAATAGCGACCACACCATCAAAATCTAGCATCTGCTAACAGAACACATCCTACCACATGCTTGCACATCGAACCCTATGACCACATCCTATCAGATCTAGCTACAACGAACAGTGGGAAAAGAGGTGATTCAACTCACAGAGGCCATGGTTGCAGCTCGGCTGAACGCGGGAGGGGTCGGACAAGCCGAGGAGGGGAATCGCCACCGCCGTTGACCGTCAGCCGGTGAAGGAGCTTCGCTTACCTCGTCGTCGGTGCCGATGCGCGTCGGCGGGAAAGATCAAAAGGGGGGAGAAGGGTGGGGGGCTTTGGGCGGTGAGGGGAGGGGGCTAAATAGGGCGGCCGAATCAGCGAGAGCTGAGCCAAAATCCTCCTGCCGATTTTTCGGAGATGCGCGCGAGCTCGTGTCATTTCCCTGGTCGTAGGAGCTCAGCGCCGCGTTCCCCTCCTCTGCCTCGCACGAGCCCGGCTCTGGAGAAACTGCCGATTCGGCAGTAGCTCGCGGGCCTGGGCTGGACTGCTTTAAAGTTCGCGCTATGCAGGCCTAACAGTGTATGCAGGGTAACCAAACAGCCCAATTTCGTCCCGCGCGGGCCTGTTTGGGCAATATGCAGGCAACCAAACGCGCCCATAAGTTTTCTTCGTGCATGTGATACGTCTCCAACGTATCTATAATTTTTGCTTGTTCCATGCTGTTATATTATCATTCTTGGATGTTTTACCATCTTATAGCAACTTCATATCAGTTTTTGGGACTAACCTATTGACATAGTGCCAAAGTGCCAGTTGCTGTTTTTGCTTGTTTTTTACTTCGCAGAATATCAGTACCAAACGGAGTCCAATCGCGACGAAACTTTTTGGAGATTTTTTTTGGGCCAGAAGACATCCAATGGGCCAAAGAAGTACCAGAGATGAGGGCCGAAGAGACCACAACCCACCAGGGCGCGCCAGAGGCCCCCGGCGTCCCCTGATGGGTTGTGCCCTCCTCGGGATGCCTCTCCACCGCATCTGATGCCTATAAATTCTCAAATATTCCATAAACCCTAGAGGAGTCGACGAAAAACACATCCAACCGCCGCAAGTTCCAGAACCGCGAGATCCAATCTAACACCATCACAGAGGGGTTCATCATCCTCATTGGTGCCTCTCCGATGATGCGTGAGTAGTCCACCATAGACCTACGGGTCCGTAGGCAGTAGCTAGATGGCTTCCTCTCTCTCTTTTGATTGGCAATACAATGGTCTCTTGGAGATCTATTTGATGTAAACTTTTGCGGTGTGTTTGTTGGGATCCAATGAATTTTGAGTTCATGATCAGTTTCTATCCATGAATATTATTTGAGTCTTCTTTGATCTCTTATATGCATGATTACTTATAGCCTCGTATTTCTTCTTCGAATCTTTGGTTTAGTTAGGCCAACTAGATCGATTTTTCTTGCCATGGGAAGAGGTGCTTTGTGATGGGTTCGATCTTGCGGTGTCCTCTCCCAGTGACAGAAGGGGCAGCGAGGCACGCATGTATCGTTGCTATTAAGGATAAAAAGATGGGGTCTATTCCTACATGAATAGATCTTGTCTACATCATGTCACCGTTCTTATTGCATTACTCCGTTTTTTCATGAACTTAATACACTAGATGCATGTTGGATAGCGGTCGATGTGTGGAGTAATAGTAGTAGATGCATAATCATTTCGGTCTACTAATCTTGGACGTGATGCCTATATAATGATCATCGCCTTGGATATCGTCATGATTATTCGATTTTCTATCAATTGCCCAACAGTAATTTGTTCACCCACCGTGTGCTATACTCATGAGAGAAGCCACTAGTGAAACGTACGCCCCCCGGGTCTACTTTTCCAACATATTGCTTTCCGATCTATCTTTTTGCCACTTTTGTTTTCAGATCTATTATTCCAAAAAAAACAAAAATATCTTGTTGCACTTTTTATTTGCCCTTTTTATTTTGTGTTCTTGAGAGATCTATTTATCCTAATCTATCTTTTTACCGTAGAGAGACTGACAACCTCTCTTTCGCGTCGGGTTGCAAGTATTTGTTCTTTGTGTGCAGGTGTTGTTTACGTAGTGTTGGTGATCCTCCTACTGGTTCGATACCTTGGTTTCAAAACTAAGGGAAATACTTACCGTCGCTGTGCTACATCATCCCTTCCTCTTTGGGGAAATACCGACGCAGTCTCAAGCCACGTCAAAGGAATTTCTGGCGCCGTTGCCGGGGAGGAAGCGGTCTCTTCCACGTGCCAATCTCTGGCGCCGAGGAGACACCATCATCATCTACCAGGTTCCTAATCACAAATCTCATCTCCTTGCAATTACATTATTTGCCATTTGCCTCTCGTTTTCCTCTCCCTCACTTCACCAAATTTGCCGTTTTATTGGCCCTCTTTTTCGTTTGCCTTTTTCTCGTCAATTCTCTTGTTTGCTTGTCATCATGAGTGATTTTGGTATGGCAGAAACAGATGATGGCAGGACTCCTAATATTGGACGTTCCTGCAATCTGGATGCTAAAACTTTTGTTTTGGGGCAAGGGAATGTTATAGGAAAAGAAACTATCCAAGAATTTTTCAATTGCGTTGGAAATTTGACTCTCGATGATGCTCCTATACTGAAAAGAACTAAAACTTATGCGGAAGCTATTTCAGCGCTAGTTCTGAAACTTGAAAATAGGTTTATCCGTACCCATCCCACCTTGCAAAGATTGTTTTATGAGCTACCCGTTATAAAGGAGCCTAAAGCTAAGAAGTTAGCCACTCTTGTTCTCATGAATGAATTTGATCACATAGTACGAGAAGCTAGGGAGATTTTCGATTTCTTTGGTATGAGCCGTGAAAAACCGGTAATAGGAGAGATCCTTTACAATAGTGATTACATGTTGAGACATCTTCTTGGAAATAATCAATTTTTTATGAGAATCTTAAAAAGGAAGTCTCCGTTTTAGATATGATCCAACAAGTTTTCAATGATGTTAATCAACAATATTCTTGGATTGTGGCCGGGAATCAAAGGGGGTACGTAGATGGACAACTTGATAGTGCTAAAGTTTCTATGGATGATGTGTTCCAAGTTTTATTTGCAAAACCTCTTGATAAAAATATCTCTGCAAAAACCAAAGATGACAATACTTGAAACTATGCGTTATGCCTAGCTAGGGGCGTAAAACGATAGCGCTTGTTGGGAGGCAACCCAATGAATAAATTTATTTTCATCTTTTTCTTTCTGTTTTTGAGTGTTGACACAATTATGCCTCTGTTATGATTGTGTTTTTATGTTTTATTGGTGTTTGTGCCAAGTAAAGCCTTTAGGATGATTCATAAGATGAGTAGAAACAATGTTGAATCTAAAACAGAAACTTTGCCTCCAGTGTGCGAATTTTCATTTCTACTGGAGCGTGATATTGAGCTGAAATTTTAACACAGTATTGCTATACAAATGCTTTACGTTTTCCTAATTTTTAAGAATTTTTAGAGTTACAAAAGTATGGTTAGAGTACATATTACTACAGACTGTTCTGTTTAAGACAAATTCTGTTTTCGTTGCATTGTGTGCTTGTTTTGATGAATCTATGGTTTGTATTGAAGGGTATAAGCCATGGTAAAGTTAAAATACATTAGGTATAATGAAATAATAAAATTTGAATGGGTTTGCAACAGTACTTAAAGTGGTGATTTGCTTTATTATACTAACGGATCTCACGAAGATTTTGTTGAGTTTTGTGTGATTGAAGTTTTCAAGTTTTGGGTGAGATCACGATGGATGAAGGAATAAGGAGTGAAAAGAGCCTAAGCTTGGGGATGCTACATCACCCCCAAGATATATCCAAATAGAAACAAGCAACTAAGCTTGGGGATGCCCCGAGTGGCATCCCCTCTTTCTTCTAACGACCATCGGTATTTTACTTGGAGCTATATTTTTATTCGTCACATATCATGAGTTTTGCTTGGAGCGTCTTGTATCATTTGAGTCTTTGCTTGCTTTGCTTTCTAGTTTGTCACTAGTATCCTTGTTGGACACGCCTATTTGAGAGAGCCAAAATTATGCTATGATTTGTTAGAATTGCTCTTTATGCTTCACTTAAACTTTTTGAGCTATGGAATTGCTCTAGTGCTTCACTTATATCTTTTTGAGCATGGTGTGCTTGGAAACTTTTGTAGAAATGCTCTCATGCTTCACTTAGATTAATTTGAGAGTTAATAAATTTTGAAGAAACACTCTCATGCTTCACTACTCGTCTGATTCAGCGATTTATCGTCCGATTTATTGCTACTCGTGGGGTGACCGATAAGATTATGCCTTATATTCACCGTTTATCTTTTGGGCCGATTTATCACTCTGACAAGCGACTTATCGGGAATCTACTGATAAATCATGCCTATTCCTAGCACTATGTTTGCAAAAACTATGTTTATTTGTGTTTTTGTGGACCTTGTTATGCAATATGTACTATTGTCCTATTTTGTTTGTCCTTATATGAGGATTCAAAGGCTAGGAAACAAAGTAACACTTCTGTCCAATATTTTTTTGCTGTTGAATATAGCATATTTCAGTGTTGGGAATGTGAGATTTGCAAAAAATGGCCGATTAATAGTCGACCGATAAAATCGATTAATCGATCGATTTCCGATTAATCTCTAATCCCCAGCTGACCGAGACGCTAATGATAAGCGATTTCCTCAACATTGCTCTTATGGTCTTAGAGCAACTCTAACCGCGAGATCACTAATTGACGAGTACACCTTTCAAAGATCACTCCCACCTCCTCAGGTTGCGACAAGGAGAGTTTTGCCTTTTTTCGTAGATCCGTATTTTCAAAACGTTTTATCTCTTAAACCGTAGCCTACCCCAACTTGTTTGGGACTAAAGGCTTTGTTGTTGTTGTTGTTTATCTCTTAAACCGTGCGTCCAAATCTTGAACCGTTTTCACAGTTGGGTTCCTCGCGTCGAGATCTTCAAAACTAGATCCCATGTTGATAGGTTTTGACGACTTTTTTTAAGAAAAAAACGGACCAAAAAAACTGAATGAAAAAACCGTGCCTCTCACGATGGAAAAAAAAACTGAAAACACGTTTTTCCCGTTCTGAGAGGCACGACCGTGCCTCTCACGAAGGCAAAATCGTGCCTCTCGCGGAAGCAAAACCGTGCTTCTCGCGAAAAAAAACCACATTTTTCCCTTTCTGAGAGGCACGTCCGTGCCTCTCGCGAAAAAAAAACAGAAAACACGTTTTTTCCTTTCCGAGAGGCATGGTCGTGCCTCTCGCGAAAGCAAAACCGCGCCTCTCGCAAAAAAATGTGTTTTTCCCTTTCCGAGAGGCACGGCCGTGCCTCTCGTGAAAGCAAAACCGTGCCTTTCGCAAAAAAACAGAAAGCGCATTTTTACGTGTAATTCTTTTAAAAAAATCATCCAAAGCTAAGAAAGACTAGTGGAAAACCGGAACACCAAAAAACTAAAAAAAAAACAATCTAAAAAGCCAAAAACGCGTGCGAAAAAGTAAAAATAAAATAAAATCCGAAGGGAATGCTGAGAGCGCGACACGTGGCGGCGGCTGAGAACGCACTCTAACCGACCGACGCATTCCATCCGCATGTATCCCTTTGGGTTAGCGCAAACACAAAAACCGGTCCAACGTAGCGACCCAAACGAACATGCGTCCACTTTTAGTCTGTCGTGTCGCGTGACCCATTTGAAGCCCAAATTTGGGCCTCGTTTGCGTCGACGCGGACACGAAGCGGACGCGTGCTTCGCCCGCCTACTGCTTCCCCAGGCCCGTCCGTCAGCGGCACATTGGCCAATCTATCTTCCTCCGAGCACTACCGGCCGGCACCCTCCGTCGCCGTCGCCGCCCATCTCCGGATCCGCACTCACCCCACAGTCGGCCACCTTCCAATGCCCCCACCGAACGCCTCAACCCCATCGCCGCCGGAGCATCTGTCGACGTTGCCGCCAACACCTCCTCGCTAGGTCCCCACGGCCGGTGGCGCGTCCTCGCCCACCTCTGCCTGCTGGCCGGACGCCTACACGGTCGTCAGACGCCGATGTCGCCGCCAACACCTCCTCACATGCCTCCTCACGCGCCCCTGCCAACTTCCTCGACAACGCTCGCAAGCTGTTCGACGGTTTGCTCGCAAGGTACAAATGGACTCCGCTGACGAGTTCTTTTTCACAATTTCATTTGCGACTCGGATGATTCTTCATCCGACGATGAGGAACTTGTGGCCGTTGTATTGGTCGTCCATGACCACCTTAGTAGGCAGCGGCCGATGTTCCGGGGCTTGATCCCGGGGCACACACCGACGTTGAATCGCAATCGAGAGAGCGGTCATTTCCTACTCTGGAAAGACTACTTTGAGGCACCTAAATCACTCTTTCCACCGCACCTATTACGGCACCGTTTCCGGATGGCTAAACATGTGTTCAATCATATCCGGGAGGGGGTGGTGGGATACGATAAGTATTTCGAGTGCAAGGAGGATGCCCTAGGAAATGTTGGCTTCTCCTCTTATCAGAAATGCACTGCGGCTATTCAGATGCTTGCTTATGGAGTTTCTGGTGATCTCATTGATGAGTATGTCCGTATGAGCTAGTCCATGTGCCTAGAATCCATGTATAGGCTCTGCAAGGCAGTGGTAGCTGTGTTTGGGCATGAGTACTTGAGAGAGCCAAATGATGCAGATACTGCCTGACTGTTGGCGATGAATGCCAGCAGGGGATTTCTGGGGATGGTTGGTAGCATAGATTGTATGCACTGGCAGTGGAAGAACTGTCCTTTTGCTTGACAGGGGCAGTATAGGGGCCATGTTAAAGCTTGCATCGTCATACTCAAGGCCGTGGCATCACAATATCTCTGAATCTGGCACTCTTTCTTCAGCATGGCGGGATCTCACAATGATATCAACGCGCTTCAATGATCTCTAGTGTTTGGAAGGCTTGCAGAAGGCAACTGTCCGAAGGTCAATGTTGAGATCAATGGCCACATGTACGAAAATGGATACTACCTAGTTGATGGTATATATCCTTAGTGGACTAATATTGTGAAGACAATCCCCAGCCCTGTAGGAGAGAAAATGAAGAGATTTTCCCAGGAACAAGAGAGTGCTAGGAAGGATGTGGAGCGTGCCTTTGGTGTTCTTCAATCTCGATGGGTACCGTTCGGTATCCTGCTAGAACCTGGAGCACCAAGAAGTTGCGGGAGGTGATGACAGCTTATGTGATCATGCATAACATGATCATTGAGGATGAGCACCCGAAACATATCTACGACCAAGGGTTTCAGTTTTAGGGTGATAATGTTGTGCCTGAGCATGGAGGAGGGGCAACATTTACGCAGTTCACCGAATTTCATCATCAAATGAGTTATTAGAAAACGCACGTTCAGCTGCAAGATGATTTGGTTGAGCATATGTGGGCTCATGTTGGTAACCGATAGATGTATTGACCTATTTTATTTGAGATAATTTAATTTCTATTTGGCTTGTAAACTATGAGATATTTTATTCGGTTGTGAAACTATGAGTTGTTTGTATTTGAGACAAACTAACTTTTATTTGGATTGTAATAAACTATGAATTATGTGGACTAATAACAATTTTTTTTCTTATATTTGCACACAAAAAAGTAAAAATTCAGACGTCGGCCCACCGTGAGGATGAAAATGCGTTCGCGCGTTGGACGTACAACCGACCCAAACACAAAAGGAAGCGGACGTATCCACCCAAACGGACAAAAAAGGACAAAGTAGGCGTCCGTTTGGGTCGGCCCGTTGGAGTTGCTCTTATAGTGAGCGGTGGAGTGGATCCCAGTCCTTCTAGCAAGAGGGTTTCGTTTTTAGACTTTTTTGAGTATTTTTTGTTTTTTTCATGTTGAAGAAGGCGAGACAACGACGGCTTCCTGAAGATGAAATAAGGTTCTCCGCGCCTGTGCGGGCTGGTAGTGTGTCTAACATCATCAAAATATGTGTAGATATATTTTTTATTACTTTTTATGCTCGTTGTACTGCCGTGATTGAAGATGAACATTCTCTCCGTTCCAAAACAGAAGGTGTACTCCCTTTATAAATTAATGTTCGACATTTTAGATCATTAAACTAGTGAACGTAGAACGTTTTATATTTGTTTACAGAGAAAGTATTAGTTTATTACACAGTTAAACATATGCATTTTTGACCAAGTTTTATTAAAAAAGTCATATGGATAGTATGAAATTGTATCATTAGACCCATCACTGAAAATATTTCTACATTTTATTTATTTTGTATTGTTTTTTTTAAGGTCACCGAAGGAGGGCAAAGCCCTCCACCTGAATTGTATTCAAGTTGCCTATAAGGCTTTACAGCCTCGCAAGATGGGTTCAAGTGAACCAGAAGTACAGGGGACACAAGGGAGAAGAGATAAATAAAAAAACGCACACCAACAACACACATAACAGGGAGAACAAGGAAGGAGAACACAACAAAGAGCACCATAGGAGGAAACTAGCAGCATTTGCCAGCCGGACCAAACCACGACACTGCACCGTCGACACAATTGAAAGGCTCCACGCATCCAAGACTGCACAACGCCGCGACACGGGACCTGCGTTGCGAGGCACCTTCGAAGGCCACGCAAGGCCGAGACGACGCCACGGCACCTGTGCGCCACCGGCTTAGTCGACACTGCACCGTCGACGCAATCGGAAGGCCCCACGCACCCAAGACTGCACAACGCCGCGACACAGGACCTGCGTCGCGAGGCACAATCGAAGGCCACGCAAGGCCGAGACGACGCCACGGCACCTGCGTGCCACCGGCATAGGCGAGGGGCATCGCCTAGCAAGACAACCCGTAGCACTGCATCGTCGACGCAATGAAAAGGCACCTCACAACCAAGACTGCATGACGCCGCGACACCACCTGTGTCGGGGGTACATTCGAACGGTCATGCGAGGCTAAGACAACGCCACGACGCCTGTGTGCCAACGACGTAGCTGCAGGGCACCACCAAGCAGAGACGCACCGGGAGCACTCGATCACGACACACACCACCGTCGACCCCCAGACCGGCCGCACCACCATCACCACCGACCACCCACTCCAAACCAGCCATCCACCACCCCAAACCTCAGGCAAGCAGAATGGACCAGCATCTCCGAAGACAGGCACCACCACGGTGGTAAAAACGACGTCAAGGACGCCGCCACCGTCCGATCCAGAACCTGGACCTAAGGCTTTCGCCCAGAGACTGAACAGAGTAGGCATCAAACCAATGCCACACACAACGACACCTCCAAGGAGGGATCCGACACCAAAAAAGCGCCGCTGCCGCCGGTGCGGACCGAAGTCAACACAGGGTTTTCACCCGTAGCATCACCCGCGCCACCCATTGCTGCTCCACGTCGCTGCCAAGACCGGAGTCACCACCGAAAAGGCAGGTCACCGGCCAGGCCCGCCGCCGCCCCGGGCCGCATATCGGTCGCGCACCGCGAGGCACCTCGCGCACCAGATCCGCGCAGCCCCAGCGCAACCCCAACCCCACCGCACCACCTCCATCACCCTGCAGCCACCACCAGCCCACAGATCCGGGCCCGAGACCCATGGATCCGGACACGGGCGACAGCCAACGGTGGCGGGAAGCCCAGGCCCGAGCAGCCGCAGGCCACGCCAGTCGCCAGATCCGCCCAGGGGCGCCCGCCGGGGGGGGGGGCGCCCCACGACGTCCAACGCGCGCGGCCGCTCCGCCCCAGGGCCCGCCACCGCACGAGCCGCCGGCCGGGCGCACGTCCAGCCGCCGTCGTCCGCCACACCATGTCGCACCAGCAAGGGCAAGCGCCCCGCCGCCGCCTTCCTTGGGGCCAGCCGAACTTCGCGATGGGCGCCCTCTGGCGGCGGCGAGACGGACGGGAGGGAGGGTGGAGAGGGTGGCGGCGCTGGGGTTTCTCCCCCCGTGTCGCCAGAGCGAGGGCGACGCGGGGGTCATTTATTTTGTATTGTAAATACCGACATTTTATTTTATAATCTCTATAAAACGAGAGAGGCGTTTTGGAGGCCGAGCTCCATGGAGGCCTTTATTTTTGAAAAATTCAAATTCAAATTTTTATGGTTCAAAAAAATTTGAAAAAAATATGCGTGTATGTAAGGATGTAACCCACATGTGTGTAAAAATTCATGATGAAATACCTTGAGTTGCGACCTATACAAAAAAGACAAATTCATGGCCTGGGAGGATGAATAGTATCATGTGTTAAACAGCCCCAGATTTGTCTTTTTTGTATAGCCCTCATTTCAATGTATTTTGAACTGAAAATTTACACACATGTGTGTTATGTCTTCATGTATATCTGTATTTTTTTCAGAATTTTTTGAAATGTAAAAATATGAATTTCGATGAAATTTCAAATTTGAATTTGGAGGCCTCACTGGAGGCCGAGCTCCAAAAGGGATTTCCGCTATAAAACATATATATAAGTTTAACTTGCACGAAGCTTATATTCTGAAACGGAGGATGGATAGACACATCGGCAAGGTGCTGCTCGGGCCCAATCTGCCAAGCAAACACATGTACTCTACGTGTACAGAGTGAACAGCGATCAGTTGCATGCGTGGAGCCATCGGTGCGTCAGGCTTTGTCACGCCAGGCAGCTGGGGAGAGAGGTGGAGTACTGACAGAGAAAGAAAAGCAGATGTGTCTGTTCTGTGTAAAGACATGGTTGTTGCCGTAAATATGATCCCAGTTTTCTCTCTTTCAGAAAAAGAAAAAAAACAAACGCAACATCAAGACAGCGCCCGAGACTCGCCAAATTTGCAGACCTCTCGGCGATTCGGCAACGAGCAACCCGCGTGGGCGTGGCGACGGAAGCTCTAGGCACGCCCCGCTCCCTCCCTCCCTCCCCCCATCCTCTATTTTCTGTACCGCACCGTCCGAGAGGGAGCCGCTGGGCGGCGGGTGCCGACGGAAGCTGACGCCGATCTGGGTTTGGGTGCGGCGGGGCGGGGCGCAGTTCCTCCCGCGGCGTCGTTGCCGGTGCTTGGTTGCTGCTGTCCCGTGGGCTGGCTGGGGGAGGGGACCCGTCGGGGAGGCCGTGGGGGGCGGGGGCATGGTGCCGTCAGCGAGGCTGCGGGACATGTCGCCGCCGCCGAGGTACCGGGGCGGCCGAGGATGCCTGCATCCTTGCCGGCCTCGGCGTCTCCGACGGCGGGGGCCGTGCTCGTGCTCGTGCTGCTGCTACACCGCCTCTGCTGCCTCGCGTTGGTTCTGCTGACCCCTGCTGCCTAGCTGTGCGCTGCTCCTATCTTCTGCGGCGCCTGTCTCTTCTCTCTCGCTAGAGATTTTTGCTAGCTATTTTTTAAATTTGATGTTAGTAGTCACAGAAAATTAATGAAAAATAGATTAGTGGATCTTTTGGAGTGACTCTACAGATGAGGATTTGGAGATTCGATTGGACTTGCTCTTAACTATCTTGAAAATGATCATACAAAACTTCACGCTCTTGGTGTTTTGTTCTTCTCATGCTACCTTTTCTTGAACAATCATTAGCTTAAGTTAATATCCATGACGAATAAACATGAATATCTGTATCTTCAGGCACCATGTCGATGTTCCCAGGGATGGATCTTACCAAAATGGACCCTCCAACTCTTACCCTCCTTGGAGCAGCTTGTTGCGTAATGTTATCTATGCATTTCACAGTGCAGTTGGTATCACAACATCTTTTCTATTGGAAAAATCCCAAAGAGCAGAAGGCTATACTCATTATTGTGCTAATGCCTCCACTGTATGCTATAAGTTCCTTTGTTGGTCTTCTGGATATTAAGGGAAGCAAAACGTTTTTTACATGCTTGGAGTCTGTTAAAGAATGCTATGAGGCACTGGTGAGTCTCTTTGGTCAATGGTGACATTTTTCCCCTGAAGTTTGTGGTTTCACTCACTTTTCCTTATATTTTTTCCTTTCAATCGTGCAGGTTATTGCTAAGTTTCTGGCATTGATGTACAGCTACTTGAATATATCTATTAGCAAAAACATTGTACCTGATGAAATAAAAGGGAGGGTGCTTCATCATTCTTTCCCTGTCTCTCTTTTCCTGGTATCTTCTTACACCCTCGTATGCTCTTATAGAAAGTTTGAGGAATGTTGTTGTAATCTGCTCTTGAACTTTTGTGATGCAACCTGCACTATGAATGACAAATTAATAAGGGGGCCCTAGGTGCATGCCCATACTGAACCTTTACATATTTGAAGGATGTTGCATTATTCAGTAATACTAAAATGATTCACGGTCTTAACAAAAAGGTTTATATTCCATTAATAAAGTACTTATTCATAGAGTAATATCTGGTTTAATTGAAGCATGTACATATGAGTAGTCATTGTTCAGTAATACTAGAATGATTCACTGTCTTAACAAAAAGGTTTATATACTCCATTAATAAAGTAGTTACTCAAATAGTAATATCTGCTTTATTTGAAGCGTGTACATATGAGTACTCATGCTTGAGTTATGATTTTAACTTCGATTCTTCATGTGTTGTTCACTATGTTTGCCTATATGCGATTAAATGTTGTTATGGATGTGTAGTCTGGAAGCTATTAGCAGTACTGTTAGTTAAGGCTTTTCACCCTGTTCATTAGTTTTACTTTGTGTGTACTGAAAGTAACCAATATGCTTCTGGCTCTGTGCTTTGGCAGCCCCGTAATGTTCGGTTGGAGCACAAGACATTAAAGCTTCTGAAGTACTGGACCTGGCAATTTGTTGTTGTTAGGCCCATATGCTCCATTCTGATTATTGCACTTCAGCTTGTTGGGCTGTACCCCAGCTGGGTCAGCTGGACATTCACAATTATACTGAACTTTTCAGTCTCCATGGCATTATATGCCTTGGTCATATTCTATCACTTGTTTGCCAAGGAGTTGGCACCTCACAAGCCTCTTGCTAAGTTCTTGTGCATCAAAGGGATTGTCTTCTTCTCTTTCTGGCAGGTAAATCACTTCCTCTCCTGGCTGGAAAGAGTTTAAATATTCTTATAAATATCTTTGGGGTTAGTTTTTCTGTGTGTCTGAATGCTATTGATGTAACTGTACGCCAGTTTGTCTTCATGGTTGCATCAGAACATTTGGTTGAGGTGGCGATATTGGTTTAGTAATGTTGATAGTTAAGACTTTTTATACTTGCCATGTTATCTGCGATGATTTTGCATGAAGCTTCTTCTCTCAGTAACTCTTTGGATTTTGTCCAGCATGATATTTAATTACCTTATTTTGTTATTATGGCTAATGGTTATCAATCTAGGAGCTTCGTCTGCAATTTAATTTTCCATGCATTGCCATGTAAATATTGAAATTCATCAAAAATAATAATTAATAAAGGTCGCAAAGAAACAACTGTACCCGGCTACCCTTCTTGTGAAAAAAGAAGCTAGAGATAAGTGTGCAACGGGTTTATGAGCATAAATCAGTTAAATAATTTCACCTTTGAATGCACAACTTTGTTGCAGTAAACATTCCCAGTGGACTATTGTCTTATATCTATGGGTGCTTGAGGCGACATTCTAACTTGCAATCCCTTGCTGTAGGAAACTAAATAGCTAAATACGACACTCATTCCGTTTTGTAACACGGTTTCTTTTTTATCAAATCAAATCTGATCAAACTCCTGATTCTTGAATGCCATCACTTGTCCTCAGGGCTGTGCACTGGATGTTTTGGCTGCTGTAGGGGTGATTCAGTCTCACCATTTCTGGCTGGACGTGGAGCACATCCAGGAGGCAATCCAGAATGTCTTGATCATCCTAGAGATGGTCATCTTCTCGGTCCTCCAGCAGTATGCGTATCACGTCGCTCCGTACAGTGGCGCTGACAAGGCGGAATCCGTGAAGAAGAACGAATGATCCATGGCATTGTGCCAAACAACATCTGCAGCTACTTCATGTATGGTTTTCTGTGTATGTGCTGGATCGAAAGATGTTATAGGACATGTGCATTTCCTTGTGGACATGTGTAGAGTGAGTTGTCGTTATGCCTTGAACATTAGAAAATCGGAGATGATGAGGAACAACATATATATAGGAATGCTACTGCTGTTACCGTGCTGTGAGACTGTAATGCCCGAATAAGGAGAATTTTGGGGATTTCCCACTACAAAAAATTCTGAATAAATGGTGGTTTCCTGTCGCCCAAATCATCGTATGTCGCTGTATGATTGTTCCAAAACTAGGTATGGTTGGATGGCCATTGTTGTCACATTTTTCTGAGTCTGCTTTAGTAAAGAAAAAAGAGTGGAACATGGAAGTGATTGATTCCGGTCCAATGTGTCTACTGTATATATAAGGTGGTACCTGAAAAATAAAAATAAATATAGGAGGTTTCTTTTCTCTTCAAGAAACGTAGCAAGAGGGTTCAACGAAACCACTATCAGCGATCAGTGTTGTTCCCACGGGATGACCAGAAGCCCGCGTGTACTAGCGCATGGCACTCCACACACCATGATATGGACCAGCTCATGAAGAAGGAATCAACCCGTGAAGTTCAGCCTCCCACAGAAGTTAAACCAGTGGAGAGGCCAAAGGAAGACGTTGGCGAAACCATCGTCTACGTTGGGAAGCTTGCGGTGCCTATTTTGGGCGTCTGAATCTATAACTTCTCACCTAAACTAAATTGATTCTGGAAGGCTCTAGCATGTTTGAGGGTCTGCATAGATGACATTTGAGTTTAGCTTTCATGCACCACAAAAGATGTATGATTCAAGGTCTTGAGTCAAAAGTTATACAAGTCTCCCTGCAAGTTGTTTAGGAAAACGTAAGGCTGGCCATAGTGGGGGTATCATAGCTAGTATCATGTTCTTGGGAGTAGCAAACATGCTGATGTGGCAGACAATTAAAGACGAGAGAGAATGTTAGAGTAACATAGGTAGATACTGTATCATGTTAAATGATGTACTACTATGTGTCATGCATGTCAATAAATAAGATCATCTATGATACTAGTTTATGATACTATGCACTATGAAAGTAGTATCATACAAGAGTATCATATGCATGATACTACTATATGATACTTCCCACTATGAGTAGCCTAAGCTGTAGCAGTGGTAGAATTTGTGGAGCCTCGCGCTATAATTAATTCCTGAACAGCTTGAACGAGAACTTGCATAACTTTTGACTCAAGAACTCGAATCACCCATTTTTTTGTTGTGCATGAAAGTTAATTAATTCCTGGATAGCTTGCATGGAAACTTGCATAACTTTTGACTCAAGACCTCAAATCACTCATAGTTTATTACACATGAAAGTTAATTAATTCCTCGATAGCTTGCACGGAAACTTGCATAACTTTTGACTCAAAGACCTTAAATCACTCATCGTTTGTTGTGCATGAAAAATAATTAATTCCTGGACAACTTACTGAAACTTACATAACTTTTGACTCAAGACGTCAAATCACTCATCGTTTGTTGTGCATGAAAGCTGAACTTGCATAGCTTTTGACTCAGGACCTCAAATCACTCATCGTTTGTTGTGCATGAAAATTAATTAATTCCTGGACAGCTTGCACGAGAACTTGCATAACTTTTGACTCGAGACCTCAAATCACTCATCGTTTGTCCTGCATGAAAACTAATTAATTCCTGGACAGCTTGCACGGGAACTTGCATAACTTTTGACTCAAGACCTTAAAGCACTCAACGTTTGTTATGCGTGAAAGCTAATTAATTTCTAGACAGCTTGCACGGGAACTTGCATAACTTTTGACTCAAGACCTTAAATCACTCATCGTTTGTTATGCGTGGAAGCTAATTAATTACTGGACAGCTTGCATGGGAACTTGTATAACTTTTGACTCAAGACCTCAAATGACTTATTGTTTGTTGTGCATGAAAGCTAATTAATTCCTGGACAACTTGCACGGGAACTTGCATAACTTTTGACTCAAGACCTCAAATTACTACCGTTTGTTGTGCATGAAAGCTGGGGAGGGCGTCTTATTTCCACAGCCAGTCATAAGCCCCAAAAGAACCGGTCCTTACATATAACTAGTAGGTGCTTCTAGTATAAATACTTCCTAGTTGTTCCATGTGAGGGGATTAGATTTCCGAGTTTAAATTTATAGTTATGTTGCGAGCACTAATTTCGTTGAGCATTATCTCTTGTGTGTGTGGATTGAAGGGCTTGTCTTTATCGATATAACATCCTTGTGGTTTCATCATGTGTGATTCTACCTAGGCGCACAAGTGTCATGGTTTGAGTTGTGTCCTTCTAGACCAAGCTAGTTATCCGGTGCAATATATTTGGGAGTGTTTCCTCTTGTGTTTTGCCACTTAAGAGAGTGAAAGGACGTGGATGTCGCCTAGAGGGGGGGGGGGTGAATAGGCTCTTTAAAATAATTACGGTTTAGGCTTGAACAAATGCGGAATAAAACTATCGTTTAATTAGTCAAGCACAAAACCTAAAACAATTAGGCTCACCTATGTGCACCAACAACTTATGCTAAGCAAGATAGACAACTAAGTGATAGCAAGATACATAACAAGAAACAATATGGCTATCACAAAGTAAAGTGCATAAGTAAAGGGCTCGGGTAAGAGATAACCGAGGCACGCGAAGACAACGATGAATCCCGAAGTTCACACCCTTGCGGATGCTAATCTCCGTTCGGAGCGGTGTGGAGGCACAATGCTCCCCAAGAAGCCACTAGGGCCACCATAATCTCCTCACGCCCTCGCACAATGCAAGATGCCGTGATTCCACTAAGGGACCCTTGAGGGCGGTCACCGAACCCGTACAAACAAGGTTGGGGCAAACTCCACAACTTAATTGGAGGCTCCCAACAACACCACGAAGCTTCACCACAATGGATTGTGGCTCCTAGGTGACCTCAAATGCTCGGGGCAATCTCCACAACCTAATTGGAGACCCCGAAGCTTGCCCGGAGCTTTGCACCACAATGATTGAGCTTCGAGGCACCACCAACCGTCTAGGGCGCCAAAGCACCCAAGAGGAACAAGCTCAAGGGTGCTCAAACACCCAAGAGTAATAACCTTCTCAAACTTCACTTCCACGTATCACCGTGGAGAACTCAAACCTATGCACCAAATGCAATGGCAAGGGCACACGAAATGCCCAAGTCCTTCTCTCCCAAATCCCACCAAAGCAACTAATGCTAGGGAGGAAAATGAGAGGAAGAACAAGGAAGAACACGAAGAACTCCAAGATCTAGATCCAAGGGGTTCCCCTCACATAGAGGAGAAAGTGATTGGTGGAAATGTGGATCTAGATCTCCTCTCCCTTTTCCCTCAAGAACTAGCAAGAATCATTGGAAGGATTGAGAGTTAGCAAGCTCGAAGAAGGTCAACAATGGGGGGAAAACTCGAGCTCAAGAGATAAGATTCAATGGGGAAGAAGACCCCCTTTTATAGGTGGGGAAAAATCCAACTGTTATCCTCACAACCCGCACAGAGCGGTACTACCGCTCCAAGGAGTGGTACTACCGCTAGGGCGGTAGTAGCCATATGAAACACTACTGCAACGAGGCAACAGGCCGGTAGTACTGCCGGAGCGGTACTACCGCCTGACCTCGCGGTACTACCGCGGGGGTAGTATTCAACGGCCACTCAGGTGCAGCACACGGCAGAAGACACCGTGAGGCAGCGGTACTACCGCTCGGGGTAGCGGTACTACCGCGCGTCCACGGATGTAAAAAATTACTTCCGGGCTACATCCGCTGGAGCTAGCTTCGAGAAAATATCCGGCACGGTAGTACCGGAAGTAATTTGCGGTACTACCGCCCGAGGGGCGGAAGTAAAAAATTACTTCCGTGCAACTACCGTAGGTGTACGCTACAGGTGCTGGAGACAGCGGTACAACCGCTCCTTGGAGCGGTACTACCGCTAGCCACTGTACTGCAACACCTTGCTGCCTTCAACTACTCAGCTAGGAAAACGGAAGGATACAGTAAAACCAGAACTGCCATAACTTCTGCAAATGAGCTCCGAATTGAGCAAACTCAAGCTTGTTGGATAGAAAACGATAAATGCTATCCAATAGCGACTGGTTATAATAAGAAGAGGCAGGGGAGGTCTGCCTAAGATATAGAGATGTGAAACCTCTATGAATGAAGAACCGGCAAAACCTCCAACATCGAAAACATCATAGAAGAAGCAGGTGAACTCCGTTTTCGATGAACTCGAGCTTGTCATGAAGATGACCATAAGCTCTAAAACTCACAGAGATAAACACCAAACAAGAACCAATAAAGATGATGCAAGGATGTAATGGTTTGAGCTCTCTACGAACGATACGATCAAGCTACTCACTTGAGAGCCCCCCTTGATAGTACGGCTATCGATCCTATAACCCGGTCTCCAAACTATCACCATGAGACCGGTAAAATAGAAAACCTATCAAGGGCAAACCTTTGCCTTGCACGAAGTCCACTTGAGCTAGATGATGATGATCTTGACTCCCTCAAGTTGGACCACCTTTCGTGATTGCGTTGGCTCGATGAAGGCTAGTTGATTGCTCCCCCATACTCCACTATGGGTGAGTCACTCTTCGGCACACCTTCACAAGTCCATTGTCACCACAATGGACGGCAAGCTATAAGCATGATTTCTTCGTGATGCTCCACTTGAACTTGCACAACACAACCTTGAGTTGATGTCATCCTCCATGGGTTGTATGTGATCTTCCTCTTGACGCAAGCCCATGGAAGCAAACCTAACCCCACATAGAACTCTCACAAAGACCATGGGTTAGTACACAAAGCGCAATGGACAATGCTTACCAACACGTGAGATCACTTGATCCCACTCGGTGTATCTTCTACGCTTTGTGTGAAATCTTCTCTCTTCATAAAAATGATGTCTTGAAGATACACATGAATGTTCACACAATCTTCTTCTTCAAGACATGCTAGCAATTAGCTCAACACTCACTAGACCAATCTTTGGATAGATCCTTGGATACCACCTTGGTCAACACATAAACTCCTTGAAACCAACAAATGGACTTCAAGAAAAGCCTATGGACAAATCCTACGAATATAACTCAACGCAACCATTAGTCCATAGAGATTGTCATCAATTACCAAAACCAAACATGGGGGCACCGCATGTTCTTTCAGAGAGTTAGTTGATGTTGCTCGTGAGTTGTTTGGTACCGTGAACGATCATCCCAGTGACACCCCGCATCATCTTGATATCAGAGCAATAGGTTGATCACGGTACTATTTTTGTTCTCTCGCTGATTTTGTTCCTCATGGAGGAGGAACCACCACTTCTCGTGTATTATCCTAGTTTGCAACTCGCCAATGTGTTGGCATCGGAGAATACACGAGAGTATGTGTTGAACAAGGTGAAGAAGCTCATAACGACTGTGGAGACCAACCTCAACCAGAGAATCGACTCCCTCACCGAGGAACTTCGTCGAAATAGGCTGGTTGCATGGGCTTGACATCGACAACTCCCCGAACTGCAGTGTCAATGCATGCCGCCCGGAGGAGGGACATGAAGAGCACATGCATGTATACTACGACGATGCCCATAGCTACCACGCTGCACCACCCCAACATGCTCACCACGACTAACAAGATGTTTGGGAGCCACCATCTCCACCACGAGATGGACGTGATGCATGGGGTCGACAAAGATAATTCCCAATACAACGGGACGACCACATAGAGCGTTGAAGTGACCACTCTGATGATGCTCAAGACTACTGCGAGTTGCGACCACCACGTGCTCATCATGATCGTCGAGGTCAAACCCATGAAGGCTTTGCCATGGGAGGAAGAGGTCATGGACATTCTCATTGTGAATATGAAGATGATGTGATTGGTAAATTCAAACTTACCATACCATTGTTCAATGAGAAACTGAGCCCGATGACTATTTGGAGTGGGAGATGCGTGTGGGTCAGATTTTGATGGCCACCGCTATACATAGGAGAAGAAGGTATGCTTTGCATCCGTTGAGTTTACTGGCTATGCTATGATTTGGCGGAACCAACTATGTCGTGCTAGTGGTCCTCCGGAGGCATGGGTGCAAATGAAGAATCTGATTTGAAGACACTCTGTTCCCGAACACTTCACAAAAACCTTATACAATCGAATGCAACGGTTGACACGAGGAACTGTAATGTTGATGAGTACTATAAAGGAACGAAGATTCTAATTATTACTACATGGGTGAATGAGCAATAGGAGGCCACAATGTTAAGATTCTTTCATGGGCAATGAAGATATGCAAGAAAGAAAGAGATGGTTCCATATTAAGACTTGCAAGAACTTGTGCATCAAGTTGTTCGTTCTGATCAGTAGTTGAAGTGTCGCCAAGCTTGCAGCGACACCTACGCATCAAGCACTTGGATAAGTTCAACTCATCGGGAAGCGATGGAAGCATTGTTGCAGATTTGTCCTCACACAACAAGACAATCAGAAAAGAAGCTACTTCATAAAATGTTGAATCTTCCTATATACTAGTACCACTCGCATTAGTGTCATACATGCAAGTGTAGAGGTCATTTCAATAAAGGTTATCCTAATTTAAAGACGGTGCTGCTCACAAAGGAAAAGGATGGACACATGATCGATGACTCAAGTGATAAATCTGAATTTGGGAACAAAGATGCAAAGTATTGTACTTTTTGAGACCGGGGCACCCCTGAGTTCAGATGGAGTTGGTTTTAATCTCATGGTTCAAAAAACTGCAATGTAGTCATTGATGGTTGCAGCTACAACAACATCATCATTAGTGATCATGTGCTTGTTGTTGGATATCCACATGGAGGCAACCCGGGTCATATTATGTGAAATGGTTGAATGGTGTTGGTAAGCTAAAAATTACACATGGTGTGAGGGTGCCATTTTCAATGCGAAGCTATGTGGACAAGGTGGTATGCGATGTGTTGTCAATGCAAGCTTGTCATCTTCTTTTGAGAAGGTTGTAGTAGTTTCATCGCAATGCTACTCACCATGAAAGGTCTAACAAGTATTCATTTACGCATCAAGGAGTGAACCATGTACTCGAGCCCGCGGTGGATCAGACAATCAAGGTTGAGCAATTCCCTCATGTGAAGAAGTGAATACAAAATACCTCAAAACCGCGGATGGTTTTGTTTGAAGAAAGATAGGATGATATGGACTAGTTCATGACCAATGCATTGACTTGTGAGGTCGAGCCTCATACATGAGTTAAACCGTTGGAGAAGCCAAAGAAAGACACATGTGACAATTATCTTTGTTGGAAAGCTTCCGATGCCTATGTTGAAAGAAATGGCACATCAGATTTCAAGATGAAACCTGCCACCTAAACTGAGTTAATTCTATAAGGGTCTAGCTCGTTTTGAGGGCTAGATAAGATGACATTTGAAGTCAGCTTTCATGCACAACAAACGGTGAGTGGTTTAAGGTCTTGAGTCAAAAGTTATGCGAGTTCCAGTTGTCCAAGAGGCTCCACAGGTTTGCTACAGCTATAGGTTGAGACTTGCGAATTTATTCTTCATTTTTAGTTGTGTTCACATCTAACTAGTAGGTGCTTCTAGTAAAACTACTCTCCAGCTGTTCCATGCAAAGGGAGCTTGAGATTTCAGAGTAGTTTGTACACATATGGTGAGGTCAATGTGTTGTGTTGTGAGCACTAGTTTAGTTGAATTGAATGTCCTGTTCTTAGCTCTTGTGTATGGATTGAAGGGTGTCCTCAATCCATATAGGATCCTTACGATATCATCTTGTTATTTGGTTGTTGCTGCCTGTGGGTTGTTTGGTACATGAAATATATTTATCCATGTAGGATCCTTGTGATTTCATCTTATGATTTAGTTGTTGCTGCTTGTGAGAGTTGTTTGGTACCAAGAAATATATTTGAGAATTTGCCATTTGAGAGATTTGCTGCTTCGGTTTGTGAGTTGTTTGATACCACGGTGCCCTCGTCACACCACCATATCACACGCCAAGGGAAAGCAATCCACGCCGAGAACCCTAACCAGGATCGTAGCACCACGCGGAGAAACTTGGCAAACACCAACTGTTATGTACACGAGCCATTACATTTACATACCATCCCAAATGCGGAGGAAGCACGACAGTTGTTTCTTCGCATCAGCTTTGATGGGCACACCGTAAACAGACGACATAAAAAGTTCAGTCTATCATCAGATCAATCCTTGGCGTAACTCACAAGACTATGTATGTACAGACGCGCAGGCCCGTTCTGCCTGCTCTACTCAGGGTGGTTATATTTACACGTGGATGGAGGTGCCGATTACCAGAAGACTACTCCGGTCGCACGCTTACCAGGTTGGGGAGGGCGGCCAGCTGAAGCTTCTTGACCTCACAGGCTGTTACCTTGCACGAGTCGAGCGACAGCGAGCGCAGGTTCTGCAGCGGCCTCAGATGGTGGAGACCGGCGTTGGAAACCCGGGAGTACGACAGGTTCAGCGAGACCAAAGCGGTCAGGCCTGTGACAAGGATATATAACTGTGAGGATCATATCGGAAGCTTTGGGGAGATGAAAGAAAGAATGCTAAAGATGCATGTACCTGAGATTATCTCCAAGGTCTTGTCTGTGAGGTTGCCGTTTTGGGATAGGTTAAGCAGCGTCAGGTCTTTGAGGTCCTTGATGTTCTTCACTCCAGCGTCGGTGATTAACCCGCCGCAGAGCTCCAGAGACTGCAGACCCTTGAAACCTGAAACGGTGACAACCATGTTAGGTGTTGTATGATTGAATCGATCTTTGATTTAATCGTGCACACTTACATCTGAAGCAGTTTGTCCCAGCATCAGTTATACGAGCTCCAAAAAGATCAAGGTGCGTTAATCCAGTGAGAGCTGCATTAGAAATGATGGAAACACAGAATCTTAGGGGCAAAGTTATGGAAGTGACCCAAAGAGACACTCTTCATGATCCAGTTACTAACATGACTGTAACCTTATATTACCAATAAAACTGCATAAAGATGTAGACACTTAGTTTAACAACTAGAAACGCAATAATTAGCGCAACAAACAACGAAATTTGGCCGGGTTACTATCTGTCATCACGAGTCCTGGGGAATATGAGAAACATACTTGTAAGAGCTGCCAAGCCGTTGTCTGTAATTTGACGATTATCAAGATTAAGTGACTTAAGTGAATTCATGCCAGCAATTTTCTTCAGACCAATATCCGTAATCACTGTAAAAGAGAGATTCATGCTATGCAAATTCCGAAGACCTACAAAAGAAGAACCGTTGCATAACTATAGTGAAAAATAATATCAACCGTAAGAGTTCAGACACATAAACCTCATAATAACACTTCAGCATTGTGATTAAGATGAATACTATGGCTCAACTATCAATTGTTGAGAGCACGTGTAGCAAGATAAAGTCAGGGGACACTGTCAATGAAAAGTGTGCATGCAATGTACCGGTAAATGTGGAGTCATTTCCTGACATAACCGGTCCATTTCAATACGGAAAATCGCCAAACATACAACAGTACATTATCAGCATTGGCCCCTCTATCATGCAACTTTGAGTGGTATTTCTTGAATTGTGTGAACCAGTGGTTTATGCCTTCACACAAGTCACTTGACCACAATACAGGTAGGCAGCCCAGAAAATGACAATATATTCTAAGATAATGCATTGGGCACCAAGATGAAAACAATATTTCTATAAACACATTACTAGAAGTAATCTACATCTAGTAACCAATCATTAGACCAGAAGCCGACAAGACATAACTGCATATATTCCAGTGTCATGGTGATCACCTAGCTTATATTGGTTACAGCAGAAGCAAGTTCAATTTTCTCACAAATTAGCAGCAACAATAATGTAACAAGCTAATTTTCAACTGGACTACTAAAACGAAGGCAAATTAAAGAGGGGGGGAACGGGACAGTTCGTGAAACAGAATTTGGCAAAGCGTAAACAAACCAGAGAGATGACGAAGTCCATTGCTCCCAACTGCAGTGTCTGAAAGTTCCAAACTTCTCAACTGCAAAAGGCCTACAGCACAGCGAAATGTATCAATTAGTGCTTTACAACAGGAGAGCCATTATTCAAGAAAAAGGGAGAGCCCAAATTCGATTTTTCTAGACGGGAAGCACTAAAATCATCTAACCACAAACGTTCAATACAAATTTCTGCAGGCAAACAAGAATGCCCCATCGATGCTATACTGCTAACTGTAGACAAGTCTGGTAAATAAAAATCGTATGCCATTCCACAACAGTAAACTGTACATGCACGGGCTGGTTAACTTGATGATTCCACTATTCGACATTTCATAAAACAAGATGTAATAGAAGATGAGGTGAGACATGCTACTACAGTTGCAAAAAAGAAAAGAAAAATTAAGACATGTTGGAGGAACTCACCTTTCAGGTGCAATAGGCCCTCATCACCAATCTTGCATGAGTCCAAGTTCAAACACTCCAAATTGATCAATTCTGGAAGGAACAAAGAACATCATATACAAACTGTCCCCACGTTGTGTTGTTTAGTATACTGGATCCACGGTTCAATTGCGCATCTTCATGGTTATATTTTTTAAAATATATTATTATGCAAGATTTAATAGAAGAGAAAAGTGCTCCCAATTGACACTCCATTTTGATCTAGAAAATGAATAACATGCATGCCAGAAGTGCAAGACCCTCTGCATGTTCTTTGACATGCCTCTGCTTTCATCTTACCAGCATCTTTGTGCACAGGCGAAAAGATAAAATACCAGTCATCTTTCTTGAAGGATAATGATCATGTTTTATGCTGTTGCTTCATTTGCATAAATTCCTTAGGGGCTGTTCTTAGTTTCTTATTTCTTTCATATTTGTTTGGGTTTTCTAGTTGGTTTGTAAGATCCGCGCCTTCTCGGTACTTTCTTCTGCTACAAACTGATGTGTATTCTCGTGCGTGTTTGAGAAACAAAAAAAATCAGGTTTGATGAAATCATTCACACCAATGACTTTGTTAATCTTAGTACAAAACTGATAAAATAAGAGAAGAGTGTCTCAAAACATTTTAATATTGGATGATCGAATCAACCAAGTAACCATTAAAGATGTGAAACACTTGTTGCTTACGTAGATGGGTGTCTCAAGGATTCAATATTAGCATGTTCAAATGTTGCTATATAACAAATTAATATAAAGATAAACAGCGATTAATGCTCACCTCTTAGATGAACCAAGCAGGCATCTGTAATGTGGTTGAACCCTAAATTAAGAACCTTCAATTTGACAAGACCTGCAAGGCAGCACCAGCCAGTGAGTTACAAAAGGGTGCAGGACAAAGGACACACTTGGACAGATTCAGCTCACAAAAGGGTACAAATATGCATGCTTGGAAAAATTGTAGGTGAAGGAAACAGAGATGCATTGAGGATCCATCAATTTAACTACAGAGCTAGACATCTACATCTCAAAGAAGGAAACATGTATCGTATTTTGCATGCCATCAAAAACAAATGATCTCAGCAAGTAACAAAGAGTCGTGTTCACCATATGGTCAGCAATTGGTGCCGTATTTACCTTCCAATTTCTCACAGCCTTCATCACATATGCCACACCTATTGAGATTTAACATAACCAATGAAGCCAATCCTGAAATAGCATGACTATTAATGAAGTTTGGCACCCAGATAGTGATCTTGCAACTATTTGCACAATTACAACACAATCTTCCTTTCAAAATAATGGAATTAAACTCCATACACTGCCTCTCAGAAACAGAAGAGGTAAAAACATCTCTCATCATTTTTATATAGAACAGCCGGTGTCCCCATAAATGCACAGAAGAACTATCAGACCAACTAATATGTTACTTTTTGACTCATTCTCATTGAACTTCTGAAGCAAACTTATAAAGATTTCATGTTATCTTTCTACCAAAAGGGCATCTCTCTGGGGCATGAATTCTAGAGATAGAATAAAAATATAAGACTGCTGCGGTAACTTGTGAATAAGTTCATGACACACATACTTCTACAGAGTTCTAAGGTCCAATCGTCCTCCTGCTGCAACATACATAATAGATCAAACTATATACAATTGTCAGCACCCTTCAATGGGCAAGACTATGCCAAAGAAACTTATACGGAAGCGGCATCAACAGCAGGGTGCTCTATAAGGAAAGGATGTAAAACCTGATATAGCCTCCAAACAAGCAGCAGTCACTGCACAGCCCTCCAGATTTAAGTGGGATAGTTTGGACAGACCTAAGAGATCAAACCAGCAACTTAAACACAGCTAAATTTAGATAAACCCTTGGGTTACTAAGTAAATAAAAACCAAGAGTTAGTCAACAACAAAAAAACAATTCAAGAGCATGTGTTTGGGGGTTACCTCTCAGATAAGAAACACCACAATCGCTTATTTTGCAGCAAGACAGTTGCAACTCTCTCAAGCTCATAAAATCTACACAAGGAGAAGGGCATTGCATTGTAGATCAATACGTATGAAAACATAGATTGGTTTAGACTAGTCATAGAAAAGTTATAACCTGATAAATACTTCATATCTGAATCTGTGATGCCGTTACAATATCTCATGTTCAGTGTTTCCAGTTTTCTCAAGCCTGTAAAAGAATGTTATGTTATTGCAACAGAGGCAAGTAGTTTTTCTGCGTTACTTGCTATTGAGCGGAATGTGAATAATAGGCCACATGCCAGTTCTTATAGTGACTACAAACAAATGTATGTATCACATGTCAGGAAATGGAAATGTATAGACGAGAACACTCAAGATGCCCATATTGTTGTGATAACCGACAGTAGCCTGTAGCCTGTATGGTTTTAAGTCTTAGAAGTTGGAATAAATTAGGTGATTGGGCATGCTTTATAAACAATTCGTTCAGGGAACAAAAGGCCACCTTTTAAATGAACAAGGCCACCATGAATTTTTGGGCATCGCTCAAGGTCCAAATTTACCAAGTTCACTAAGTTTGCAAAGGCTTTTGCTCCTTCAGCGGTAACAGCAGCACATTTCTTAAGGCTGAGTGATGTCAAGCTTGAGAGGCCTGCAGAATGAAGACATACATCATAAAAATGAACATTCACCCCCCAGACTCGTATAAGTGTAAGAAAGCACAGCTACTGGACTATTGTCATATCACTTACCAGACACTGTTTTAAGTCCATGTTCAGAAATTCGATCACAGTAATTGCATGCCAGACTTTGCATATTTGAGCAATCTTTAAGGACATTCAATCCACTATCAGTCACATCAGAGCAAGAGATGTCAACAGATAGTAAGGATTGCCCTTGAGAAGCGATTACTTCCATCCAAGCATCCTTCACTCCAGGGTACTCATCCAGACAGATATCCTGATACCGAATAGTGTGGAAGATCAATTGGTTGTCATATAAGGCTAACTCGTCCCAGGGCGCAATAGAAGCTTTTTTCTTTTCTGGTCTAGCTCACCAAGCAAACTGGTGGCTTGGCTTGCAACTTACCTTACGCAAGAAGTGCCATCTGACTAGGAATAAGGTAGCCGCCTAAGTGATCTCAAATGGTCTATTAAATGGGTTTTCCTAAGGAATAGGGACTTTTTCATTCTTACCGGATAAATTTACCAAAGTAATTTTTACTTTCTATGAACAAGCTTGACAAAGAATTGCATTCTAAATTACTGAGTGAACCTTGAAAAACCAACAACAAATGTCTGATAAGATGCCTTTCTTCACTCCCTGATAATGCCCATAAGCATTCATCGAGAAAAGGAAAATACATTTACATATTAAGACCTGATTGATGTTATGGGAACTTTAATTTTCAATCAAGCAGTTGTTCATATTTAACAGGGATAAACTAGACTTGTGTTCTTCTATCCATCATTCTTTTGTACATAACCCATATTAATACAAAATTTGAAGTCGGGAATTTTCCCACCGTTTCGCCTTAAAAAATTTATCCAAGACAAAGCATCACTGTTTATTTCATTCGAAACAGTTTACCAAACAAGTATCAAAATTTCACCTGCAAAGCACAGTCACGAAAAGCTCCCAGCAACTCCTCATTGATGTAGCTACACTGCACCAGTTCGTTGAATATCTGCTGGCTAAGATCCCTAGGCAGCATGGAGAAATCTGAATACCTGCTTATGTCCTGCAATCACCCACATCAACTCAGCCAAGAACAGGCATTGCTTGGTCAAGCTCTGAAGATACGAGGTCAGATGACTACCTCACGGACTCTGGCCACGCAAAGTTCCACCAGCGTCGGGCGGCGACCTGGCGCGGGTCCCTGCGCCTTGCGGAGCACATCGGAGCTGCTGCGGGACAGCGTGTGCAGCAGCCATTTGAAGCTGCCGCTCTTGGAGAACTTGACGCTGTACAGTTGATCCTCATGGACCACCTGGCCTCTGTTCCTTGAGCAAGCACTGCCCATGACGAGTTCTTGCACTTAACAAGACCCAATCACCGCCTCAAGTCTATGGATAGACTCAAAAGGTGCACGTTAGTCCCGGCCACGGCTCGATTCTCTAGCATCCATTTCAGGCGTGACTACGACTTGGCCTTCATCAACGCCATCCTGCATCACCAAGTAAAATTAGTAATATAGTAATCAATAAGCTTGACTTGCACTGCAGTAAGGAAATTACTATCACAAGATTGTATGCAGACGCAGTCAGACAAGACTAAGCCCCCACGCAATGGATTCTGATGCAAGTGTTCATCTCCCACGCAACTGAGCGTGCGCGCCCAATCACCACACACCGCCAACCAACCAATCCCACACGCAATCGAGCAACCAAGCCCTACGAACAGAGCAAACAACCCCTGCGGATGATTACGCTGAACGAACGGATCACAGGACCCCCCCGAAACATCCAACAGTATCGAGCGCCCCGTCCGCAACAAGCTCTGCAAATCGCGGTGGGCGGGCAGAACGAACTGCAAAAAATGCCCAAATCTCCGGAGAGGAATAACCGAAGAAGAGAGGATCGGAGCAGAGACGGAGGTTGGACGGAATCAGCAGCAGCCGAGAGAATCGCACTCGCGCCTAAAGTTAGTTATTATTGCATAGGATAGGAGACGATGAAATTACCTGATCGGGCGTGGAATTGGGCCGCCGGGTGCTGGGTGCCGGGCCTGAGCCGCGGATTAGCAGAGCTCGACGGGGCCGGCGGCTGGGACCATCGCCGTCGTCGTGTCGTATCTGATTCCCAATCCGGCGAAGTCTCGCGAGCGACAGTGACGACGCGAGGTCAGGTCAGGTCCGGCCACGAGTGGGGAGGGAGGAGGAAAGGTGGGGGTGGAGGAAAAATGGCTTATAGCGAGCGCCGGGGAGCAGCGGGCGAGCTCCACGTGTCGCGGAGGCCCGGAACGGTACGCTGGGCTACGGAACTTTTAGTCACTGACAAGCGGGGACCAGAGACCTTCTGGACCCGCTGTCGGTGACACGGTTTAAAGGGAAGGTGGTGGGTGCTAAGAGGGGGGGTGGGGCCACCGGGAAGCGGAAGGGATAAGGCAAAGGGGGGGTGGGGCGCCACCGTGGTGGGCGGGCGCACGGCACCCCCGGAATCTGCTCGCCGATTTTGTGACCCCAAAGAGTCCTGTTCGTTCTGCGGGGGTGCACGTGGGGCCCGCCGCTTTACGAGCGCGGTTTTGCTATTTATCGCCTCTCGCTGGTACACTCGTCGTACAGTGGTGGTGCCCCGTGCGAGTCACCAACCGCGCATGTGTCATTTTTCTGGCGCGACAAAACAAAACGAACACGTTTGATGTTGCTTTTCGGAGCGGTGAGAAAACACGTTTCACATCGAGCAATAGAGCATCTCAACAGACGAAAATTGCCTTTTGGAGGCCGAGCTCCTCCTTTTGCAAAATTCAAAAATTCATCAAAATCCTTATTTTTTTACATTTTAAAAAATTATAAGAAAATACAGATATACGTATAGGCATAATGTACATATGTGTGAATTTTCAGAACAAAATACGTTGAAATGAGGGGCGTGCAAAAGAAAATCTGGGGCTTTTTAACACATGATACTGTTCATCCTCAAAGTCCGTAAATTTGTCTTTTTTGTACAGGTCGCATTTTAAGGTATTTTATCTTGATTTTTTGCACATGTATACATTTCATCCTTGTATACTTGCATATTTTGTTTCAGATTTTTTCGAAACCAGATATTTTGAATTTTGAATTTTTTAAACATAAAGAGCTTCATGCAGCTTGGTCACCAAAACACACTCATCAACAAACCATATCCTGATAGGGTAAAAGCATATACAGCCGGAAGTATCAAATTGTGTCCCTAAATGCCCGCGGGTGCATACGCGCCATCGCCCGCTGGCAGTGTCCGGACAGTAGCATTTTCCCTCCGCCCGTAACCACAAACCCAAATTTACCTACTCTATTTCATACGAACACATGCACTCTATGTCGATCATATGATATAGCATAAAACTTAGCAATTCGGACGTCGTTTAACCACATGGTTCATACAAAAGGGCGAAGTAGTTCTAATTCTAGATGATTAAACATAGATTATAACAGACGGGGGCGGACGGAGTTCACCACTCCCTCGCCGGTCGCTTCCCCTTGGGGTCTCGACGGCTCTTCGCGGAGTACGCATCGACGGCGGGCGGCTGGTCGTCGTCCGTCGTACAGCCGCTGTCCTCGGAGCCGGAGGACGAGCTGAGGAAGCCCACGAAGCAACGGGTGACACTGTTCTGCTTTGCCGCGAGCAAGCGAAGACTCCCCCTTTTCATACACGACCCAATTAGCGTCTAGCAAGGATTGCTGCCACCGATTTTTATTTCAGTTTCCTGTTCTCTTACAATTTCCTGAACGGGTTTTGTTGGTTTTTTTGGAGCTTTTTTCCTTGTCTTTTGGTTTTTATTTTTTATTTCCTTTTTTTATTTTCACTTCTTCTTTTTGATTCTTTTATATTCTTTATCCTTCTTGTAGGGGAACGCAGCAGAAAACAAAAAATTTCCGACCTACGCACCAGCCCAGGACCACTATGGAGACTGCATACAAGGTTTGATCATTTCGTTACCGACTCGTAGCGCAGCGGAAGTAGAGTCGATGACGAACGGCGGTGCAGATCCCCGCAGCTAGGATTTTACAACCTCCCAACCGCGAGGATGTATACCCTCATCTGCCCCGCGGACAGCCCTCCGGGAGGCGGTCGCATAGTCCCCCGGACGGTGTCGCGGACAGCCCTTCGGGAGGACCTCCGAAACTCGGACTGTCACTCGGACAGCCCTTCGGGAGGACCTCCAAAACTCGGACGGTCACACGGACAGCCCTTCGGGAGGCACTCTCGAACTAAGACCGAAACTACGAGCTCTCTACAGAGTTGCACACATACGGTGTCATCTATCCGGCAGGGCTTCGCCGTCCAGAACTAGTTCCTGCCGGAACCCAGACAGCCTTTCGGCTCTACGAAACTATTTCGTGGGAGGGAGAGAAGAAAGGCAGATCATGCATGCCATGTGTGTGAGAGTTGGAGTGAGGATGGAGAGCTCCTCTCCACCTCCTTATATAGTGGTGGAAGGGGTGAGGGGGGGGGGCTGAAATTTCAGCCCACAAAACAAGCACCCACCAAACAAGGAAACATGTTCCCACCAAACATGGAGAAAACATGTTCCCTTGTCCATGGTGTTCCCCCATGGGGCCCCACCTTCCTCCCAACACTCTCCACCATTTGTGGGGGCTGCCCCCCACCATGGGGGGGCCCCCCAACACTTTGTCCAGCCACAAGGGGGCTGTCCCCTAAAGGGGGCGCCCCCAAAAACAGCCCAAAAACAGCCCCCACGATCCGTGGGATCTTGTCCCCTCTCGCTGGGACAAGATGTTTTCCGAAACTATTTCTTCTGAAAAATTCCGGAAGGTCCCAGAACATTTCCGGCACCCTCTAAAATTATCTGGACGCGCTCCGGAACATTTCCGGTATGGTGGTTTAATTTAAAACCATCTTCGTTTACCCGGTAAACAATTCCGGCAGCTCCGAAAACCTTTTTCGGTTTTTTCTCCGGAAAAATTCCAGAAATTACCAGACCAATCTGGCAACCTCCAAAACATTCCCGGTGCTTGCCGAAACCTTTTTGGATCAATGGTTTTATCCGAAACAACTTTTCGGTTTTACCGAAACTTTTCCGGTGTTCTCTCCGGAACTTTTCCGTTGTCTCCGAAACTTTTCCAGTGACTTTCTCTCGGACTCCTTGCCTAGTATTCAGCAGATAGATGACCCTTAAGCGTGTGACCCTATAGGTTCGGTGAAGCATAGACATGACCCGGAACCCCTTCCGATCAATGATCAACATCGGAGCCGTGGACACCCATATTGACCCCTATACCCACACGAATGAATATTCGAGTGAACCTCCAGTTGCCGTGTGCTATTCCTGTTGCTTCGCGATATGTTACAAATACCCGAGGTGAGACATGTTGGCATCCCCATGGATCAACACCTTGTCCACTATGCCAGTTACCTCGTTGCCGGTGTTGTTCTCTTTTCTCGTTCCCGTGTTCCGGCATCCCTGTGATCAAATCACCCTGTGTCTGGCCAGACGATGATGGATACCGTAACACCGAGAGGGCCCAGAGATATCTCTCCATCGTCGGAGGAGCAAATCCCAATCTTGAGCTATCAAGTTACTTGACATACTTTTCCATGAACCCGTAAGCCGCCGTAATAGCCACCCATTTACGGATGACGTTTAACAAACCCCAAAGTTCATGAAGCAAGCATGAAGAAACTCGATACTCTCATGGTCTAAGGAATTATGCAAACATTAACTTCCTGTGTTATTAACCATTAACTTATGACGAATGTATCTCATAGCATAACATCAATATTGGGTCGATTCAACACAAGTGTTCTACCAACAATTGTGCCCTCAAAATTGCCGGCATAGCCATGCCCATGATCAGGAAAACAGGATCATCATGCAATACTTGAGCCAGTCATAGAGGCTTGACTAGGAATACATTTTACCGTTTATTATCCCACACGTGCAAATGAGTCTTCCTCCGAGCCTCGTTTTATTTGTAGACTCGAGAATCATTGCAGTTATAGCATGGAACATAAACATAATTATGAACAGGGAGATAATCAATAACATTTATTATTGCCTCTAGGGCATATCTCCTACAGACTCCCACTTGCACTAGAGTCAATAATCTAGTCAATGCTAATGCACTTTACACCTATGGCATACTGGTGTAAAATATGCTTCGCATGTGGTATAGCCTGATGTCCAACGGATCTGACAACTTCAGCTCCGTGTGTAACTTTGCATATCCTCGCGTTTTCACGCTTTCACAAAATTCATATTTTGTGTGGACTTGGCTTTGCATATGTGTGAATCATTGGTCGAAACCTGATTCCTCAGACTGAGCTATGGAGCAACTATCTGCTATAGTGTCCCATAGACCAAAGCCTTCTTGGAACCATACTAAGTTCATGAATGAACTATATGATTCAACAACTTCTTTGTCGCTTCTCAAGCGTCAACATACTTAGCCTTTGTTATAGAATTCGCCACAGTATCTTGTTTGGAACAATTTCCAACTACCGTGCCACCATATTGTGTATTACACAAAACCCTTAACTTAAATCGAAAATCGCATGGAGCATTGATGAAGAATGTATCGATGTAATTACTTACAACGAGCACTTCATAATCTCTGCTTGCGAGAAAGCATGTCATCAGTACTGCTCTAGTACTCAATGACATCTTTCACTGTTGTCCCATGATCAGTACTTTGATCACTTTGGTATCTATACTCGCAACAACTTTGGAGTATTGGACATATCTGGTTGTTTTTACATACCACGGAATACATGATTAATCCAAACACAAGAGTGTGTGGAACCTCTATCATGTATTTCACTCATCAGTGTTTTGGGACACTGAGTCTTGCAAAAACTCTTTCCATGTGACTTCGGCAAGAATCACTCCTTGGCGTTTTAAATGCTAAAAAGTTTTAGCATCTTGTCAATATGTATTCATTGCTTAGCCCCATTTAGGTAAATCTATCTCCATAGATCATCATGCCTAATATTGAGGCCATTTGAGCCTAAGCACTTCATCGAAAAACTATTTTAAATGAAGTCCTAATTCGTGTCAAGAAATTTATTTCCAATTAACAATGTGTCAAGTACACAAGGTTTTTAGAAATATTATTATGCTCCCACTTACTTTCTTGAATCACAAGCATCTTCGATACCCATTTGATGAAGTCAAACCCCTTTGACCATTCCATCAAAAAACGAAGATTCCAACTCCACTTTGCTCTCTTCTGTTCATCGCTGGAACTCTGAAGTTTGCATACTTACTAGCATCCTCTGGATCGACAAATTACTATGGACTGTATCACATACAAGTCCTAGGTTTTATTTCCATCAGATGGAAATCCTTTTGTCATCCATGTTTCATATCTCATGATTGAAATATGTATTAATTGCTAGTTCAACCCGAACCGACTTCAAGCATCGCTACGGTGAAACAACCTCATCGTAGTCAACTCCTTGAACTTGTTATTTCAACAAGTCGAGCTTTATGGATAAAATATTTTATCCACATCAGTTTATAGTTTCATAAATAATCGTTAGACTCTAAGTCTTCCGAAAGGTGTATCAAGATTTTAATCTCGAACCACTTATATGGAAACTATCTCGGATTGTATTGGCATTTAGCCAATTCCGGAGTCAGGGCCCATCAACGCTTCCTTGTGTATCATAGGTATACTGTTGTCTAACAACAATATCTCATATGCGCACCTGAGAGGTTTGCACGAGTTTTTCCTACGCGGTTCAGCTGCAAGTTCGACCGAAGTCTATACATTTTATTGTAGAGACTTCCGTATCAATCGCAGTAGGAAACTCCGAAATCAGTTCCAAGGTTCCTTTCCTTTGACCTGATGACGAAGATACTGGTTATCTCGTCGAGTTGCACTGTCCTCCCACTCACCTTTTGTAAGAACTATTCTCTTTAAAAGTATACCGTTTTGTGGCAAAAATCCTTTGCCTCGGTATAGTGATGGGGGAATACCCAATGACTTGGGATAACCTAACAAAGTAGCACTTGTCTGATTTGGAATAGGTTTGTAACCTTTTACACAAGCCCCATATTCCAAATGTTAAGAAAATATATAACATGGTTGGGCGTACCATACCATGGCGTCATTTCAACAGACCTGATGGATCTCTTTTCAGTGTAAAAAGCCACAGTCTCTAAAGCATCACTTTAAAAGGGATAATGGCAATTTTATTTATGTCATCTTTGATCTTACCATGTCATAAATGGTTCGATTACATCTACACGGACTCTCCACTTGTAGTGGTGTTCCGGGAGGTGCAAGTTATGAAACCCCTTTCACAACTCATCAGACATTCGCTAAACTTGTAACTCAAATATTCCTTTCTGCAATCGAATTGTAGAAACATAATTTTCTTGTTACAATATTTTCTTCTTCGTATTGAAAACCTTTCGAATGATTTCAAAAAATCCAGACTTACGTCTCATCAAGTAAATATCCATATATCTACTTGAGTCATTTCTGAAGATAGATAAATCCACTACTTGCAACAACATTTATTGGACTACACACATCATAATGTATGATCACCAATATGTTCTTTGCTCGTTCCTTATGGCCCGTGAACGGTATTTCAGTCACTTCACTTTTCAGAGGAAAGTTGCAAGTGTCAGATGATTCAAAATCAAACGACTTCAAAATCCATCATAATGGAATTTTCCATGCGGGTTTCTCCAATGTGACCAAATGCAGTGCCACACTTGTGTGGTATTCTTTTAGTCTTGCGACATTTAGCGTCAGTGTTATGGATGTATCATATTACCATCAATATTCATAGCATACATCCCATCCTGTATGGAAGCATGGCCCTTCATGTTATTCATAACACCGAACATCATAAGTTCTCTTATGAATAACCTTCTTGCAAAATACCTTATGCAAAGGGCTAGAGTGTATGAAACTCTAAATGAATTATGAAAGTAAATACAGAGGTAATGTATTATTATCAATATTCATAACATACATCTCATTCATAATGAAAGTATGGCCCTTATGTTATTCATAACACCGAACATCATAAGTTCTCTTATGAATAACCTTCTTGCAAAATACCTTATGCAAAGGGCTAGAGTGTATGAAACTCTAAATGAATTATGAAAGTAAATACATAGGGAATACACTAATGGAAGGTATAGTAACATTTACTATGTTCCCTGTGTGTATCTAAACCTCATTCCTGGCTAGTCTTTCAGGCCATAGTAGTTCTTGCATCGAGTTGCAACAGAATGCAATCGAGCGGGTATCTTTGTGATTAACTCACAATACCCAAGAATTAGTGATTAACATGTTTAACCATAATTCCTAAGAACTATATCTTTGACCAGCCTTCTATACATCAAAAACTTGTATGACATTCATACATGAGCTGGATATTCCAGTCTTCTTTCCTATTGCCATTATACTTCTAACAGTTTAACTTTCAGTAATTCTCCTACTCTCAGAAGAAGCACCCAACTTAAGAGTGGCGTTAGCCCCGGACTTCCTAGGCGTGAAAATCTTACTAACACCCTTCGGACACTTCCTTTCTCTTTAAGTTGTTGTTTTATTCACCTTTCATCATATGACAGGCGTTCTCCTGGATCCCTCTCTTATCAGTCTTATGCATAGTAAACACCTTTACTAATAGTTTGCAAACAAACATTGCTTTGGATATCTCATATCTATTAGCCTTTGTCTGTCTCTGAAGATGATTTTCAGATTCCATGAATATCACATAACTATCCAAACTTTCGAAGTTCGGGTATCATGGAAGCAAACATATTGCACTTTGACTGAAAAGGAATTCTAGCTTTTGGATCGAAGGACGAGAGTCACATGATCCATAGCTTTAGCGGGAGAATACCGAAAACATGCGATAGGACAAAGTCCTTCTCGGCACTCTTGAGGACAATCCTCACATTACGTTACCAACCGTAAAGTTTTAACCAGATATTTAACAGCTATTCAATTTTAATAGGGAAGGTGGAAACGCGAGCCATTATTCTACAACTATTATGCAAACCACACTTAGACAGTGTTCAAAATTAATTGCACTGAGAATTAAACAAGTTAATTCTATAGTGCGCTCCCACTCAAATCAATATCTCTCATAATTGATTGTGAGTGATTCAAGACCCGCATATCCATTCAACGTCACGGTTCGAGATGAACACCCATGGAGTGAACTTCAATCGGTAGGCAAACTTGCCGATCACATCTCTATGCGATTCTTGTTCATCTTTCGATGCGTGTGTTCCGAGCTCATGAATTTCATGCCTGAACATCAAGACAACCAAGTGATCTCGCTGCGAGGTCTCAACTCACCCGCCTCACACATCCCTAATCGTTCGCACCCATGGAGATCATGCAATGCCCCGAAAAGTTAGGTGCCGTGACGGTGCTACACTTGGGAGAACACTAACTACTTGATATTTCAGTGAGAGATCACCCTAATAAAAAGCGACTACTGCGCAATCAAGAAGGGTGCATCATAAGGGATAAACATCTCAGGCAATTCAAAATAGCAAGATATGGTATAGCCCTTTGTGACGGAGAAGTCTTTCATTTCTTCGTCTTTGGCATTCGCGTCGGTGTTCACCTTCGCGAAGATTGCCACCACCTTGTCGATGCACCAGATAATATTGCTATCTCTATAGCTAATAAAATAAGTGCATTACATAAGGTTGACACGCAGGTCATTAAAGTGCAATCATATGGCTCCAGCCATCATGCCGAATCATGACACGCAGGTCATGTTAATCAATTTACATCATATAGTCATCTCATACATAATCAAATTATTATGAACACTGCTATACCACATCACATGCATATGCAAACCATCCTGCAAAACCAAGTTAGACGCCTCTAATCGGTTCATGCGAAATTAGTTTTACGTGGCTTCTAAGGTTTCGAAACAAACCGAAGCTACCAACGTCCATCATCAAGTATGATACTTCAAGTTGCTAGATTAACATTCCAGGGTGTATGAAACACGAGATAATAAAATCTCGAGCCCCATACTAAACTTCGTCATACGCGTGACCCCCGTGCAGATCATATCTGCATTGCCCTTTCGTCTGCGAAATTTCATCTTTCTTTTTAACTACGGTGGAATTCAATGAACTGTTAGCACTTCGTTGATCAATCAGGATCGCGGATTGCCAGAACATTGAAACTCCACCATACTGTTATCAAGATCAGAAATATGCAAATTCTAGGGAAGCAACAAGAACATCGGGTAACAGACTTCATCTGCTACCCGCACAAATAATTTTCAGCAATAGATCTCATCTACTACCTAATTATATTGTGCAATACCCATACATCTCTATGTATTCTAGATCGCAACCTGCATCTACGCATAGCACGGCTCTTGATGCCACTGTAGGGTAACGCAGCAGAAAACAAAAAATTTCCGACCTACGCACCAGCCCAGGACCACTATGGAGACTGCATACAAGGTTTGATCATTTCGTTACCGACTCGTAGCGCAGCGGAAGTAGAGTCGATGACGAACGACGGTGCAGATCCCCGCAGCTAGGATTTTACAACCTCCCAACCGCGAGGATGTATACCCTCATCTGCCCCGCGGACAGCCCTCCGGGAGGCGGTCGCATAGTCCCCCGGACGGTGTCGCAGACAGCCCTTCGGGAGGACCTCCGAAACTTGGACTGTCACTCGGACAGCCCTTCGGGAGGACCTCCAAAACTCGGACGGTCACACGGACAGCCCTTCGGGAGGCACTCTCGAACTAAGACCGAAACTACGATCTCTCTACAGAGTTCCACACATACGGTGTCATCTATCCGGCAGGGCTTCGCCGTCCAGAACTAGTTCCTGCCGGAACCCAGACAGCCTTTCGGCTCTACGAAACTATTTCGTGGGAGGGAGAGAAGAAAGGCAGATCATGCATGCCATGTGTGTGAGAGTTGGAGTGAGGATGGAGAGCTCCTCTCCACCTCCTTATATAGTGGTGGAAGGGGTGAGGGGGGGGCTGAAATTTCAGCCCACAAAACAAGCACCCACCAAACAAGGAAACATGTTCCCACCAAACATGGAGAAAACATGTTCCCTTGTCCATGGTGTTCCCCCATGGGGCCCCACCTTCCTCCCAACACTCTCCACCATTTGTGGGAGCTGCCCCCCACCATGGGGGGGCCCCCAACACTTTGTCCAGCCACAAGGGGGCTGTCCCCTAAAGGGGGCGCCCCCAAAAACAGCCCAAAAACAGCCCCCACGATCCGTGGGATCTTGTCCCCTCTCGCTGGGACAAGATGTTTTCCGAAACTATTTCTTCTGAAAAATTCCGGAAGGTCCCAGAACATTTCCGGCACCCTCTAAAATTATCTGGACGTGCTCCGGAACATTTCCGGTATGGTGGTTTAATTTAAAACCATCTTCGTTTACCCGGTAAACAATTCCGGCAGCTCCGAAAACCTTTTTCGGTTTTTTCTCCGGAAAAATTCCAGAAATTACCAGACCAATCTGGCAACCTCCAAAACATTCCCGGTGCTTGCCGAAACCTTTTTGGATCAATGGTTTTATCCGAAACAACTTTTCGGTTTTACCGAAACTTTTCCGGTGTTCTCTCCGGAACTTTTCCGTTGTCTCCGAAACTTTTCCAGTGACTTTCTCTCGGACTCCTTGTCTAGTATTCAGCAGATAGATGACCCTTAAGCGTGTGACCCTATAGGTTCGGTGAAGCATAGACATGACCCGGAACCCCTTCCGATCAATGATCAACATCGGAGCCGTGGACACCCATATTGACCCCTATACCCACACGAATGAATATTCGAGTGAACCTCCAGTTGCCGTGTGCTATTCCTGTTGCTTCGCGATATGTTACAAATACCCGAGGTGAGACATGTTGGCATCCCCGTGGATCAACACCTTGTCCACTATGCCAGTTACCTCGTTGCCGGTATTGTTCTCTTTTCTCGTTCCCGTGTTCCGGCATCCCTGTGATCAAATCACCCTGTGTCTGGCCAGACGATGATGGATACCGTAACACCGAGAGGGCCCAGAGATATCTCTCCATCGTCGGAGGAGCAAATCCCAATCTTGAGCTATCAAGTTACTTGACATACTTTTCCATGAACCCGTAAGCCGCCGTAATAGCCACCCATTTACGGATGACGTTTAACAAACCCCAAAGTTCATGAAGCAAGCATGAAGAAACTCGATACTCTCATGGTCTAAGGAATTATGCAAACATTAACTTCCTGTGTTATTAACCATTAACTTATGACGAATGTATCTCATAGCATAACATCAATATTGGGTCGATTCAACACAAGTGTTCTACCAACAATTGTGCCCTCAAAATTGCCGGCATAGCCATGCCCATGATCAGGAAAACAGGATCATCATGCAATACTTGAGCCAGTCATAGAGGCTTGACTAGGAATACATTTTACCGTTTATTATCCCACACGTGCAAATGAGTCTTCCTCTGAGCCTCGTTTTATTTGTAGACTCGAGAATCATTGCAGTTATAGCATGGAACATAAACATAATTATGAACAGGGAGATAATCAATAACATTTATTATTGCCTCTAGGGCATATCTCCTACACTTCTACCTTTTTAAAATTCATGTTTAGAAAAACCGATTGAAGACTTCTTAAGTTTGTGACTAATTTTGAGATAACATGGAGTTTTTTGAAATTCATAAGTTTTTAGACTTTTTAACATTTTTTTATCCTTGAACATTATTAAAAGAAATTTTTATTGTTTTGGCACTCCGCCTTTGCCCATTTTTCGTTATGCCTTGTTAGAGTGACATAAAAAAATAATTTTCCCTCTTTTTTTGCTTTTGCCACTCAGGATAGCATTTGTGATATATTGTCAAAAGTTTTTTTTTGAAACGCGGTCCCTTAGGGCCCGATTCATTAAAATAGGTAGAAGAGAGTTGCCTTGTTAATTAACGCAAACCCGGGCGGAAACCGTAACAGCATGCCCCCAACAGGGCACCATCAACACATGCCGACCCCGGGGCCGCGCATCAGGCAAGTTGCTGGCTCTGTCACCCGAGCAACACATAGCCGACACTCTACGATCGAAACCAAAGCCGTTGTTCCGGCATCCATAACGACCCCGAGGTCGTGCACCAGGCGAGTCGTATGCTCTATAGCCCGAGCAACCAGAGCTGACACCCTACAGCCATCTCCGGAGCGGCCGTTGTGACGTACAGACGAATACCCCACACGCCGACCCCGAGGCCGGGCACCAGGCGAGTCACCAGCTTCGTCACCCAAGCAAATGGAGCCTACCCAACAACCATATTCGGAGCCGCCGCTTCGACATCCACGCCGACCCCAAGGTCGCGCACCGGGCTAGCAAACAACACCGCCACCCACATGACCAATGCAGCCACCCCTCCATGACGACGAAATCCGGAGCCGCCGCTGATACTTGTGATCTGCGTTGGGTTTTCCGTGAAGAGGAACGGGTAATTGCAGCACAAAGTGGGTAAGTATTTCCCGTAGTTATGAAACCAGGGTTTATCGAACCAATAGGAATATCAATCCTCAACCGTCTTCAGCGGTTGCACACAAGAGAGCAAACAACTTGCACCCAACACGGGCAAGAGGGTTGTCAATCCCCTTGATCTCGTTATTTGCAAGCAAATGAGTTGTGTAGATAATTGTAAATAAAATAAAAGATAAATAAAGGCAGCAAGGTAATAATAGCGTTTGTAAATTTATACGTGAATAGACCCGGGGGGCATAGTTTTCCCTAGCGGCATATCTCATGTAGGCAGCATACAGTGGGTAACAAATTACTGTTGGGCAATTGATAGAAAATGAGATAGTTATGCGATTTTCACGGCAATGATCATGTGTATATAGGCATCACATCCATAAACAAATAGGTCGACTCCTGCCTGCACCTATTACTATTACTCCACTCATCGACCGCTATCCAGCATGTATCTAGAGTATTAAGTAAAACAGAGTAATGCATGGAGAACGATGACATGATGTAGACAAAGTAAACTCAAGCAATATGAATAAACCCCATCGTGTTATCCTTAGTAGCAACAACACAATGACGTATCTTGTCCCCTACTTTGTCACTGGGATATAGAAACTCGTCAGGTTGAACCTACCACAACGCACCCCTCTCACTGAAGATAGATCAATCTACTTGGCCAAAGCACATCGATAGATCAGAGAGAATTAGGAAGCTATAATGATCATGCAAATAAGAATCTAAATATTCAGAGGTGACTCAAATACTTTTCATGAATAATCTGAACATAAACCCATAATTTATCGGATCCCAACAAACACACCGCACAATAGGATTACATCGGATAGATCAAAGAGAAGATGCGATGATCATTGTATTGAAGATCAAGAGATAAAGAGATTGCCATCTAGGTACTAGCTATGGACCCATATGTCTATGGTGAACTACTCAACCATCATCATGAGGGCAGCAAGGTTGATGAAGAGGCCTTCCGTGATCGATCCCCCCTCCGGCGGGGTGCCGGAACGGAGCTCCAGATGGTCTCGCGATGAAACAGAGACTTGCGACGGCTTAAAAAGGGTTTCGGGACTGCTTCCAGGGTTTTTGTGATATTAGAGAATTTATAGGCCAGAGAGGGGCGTCGGGAGAGCCACGAGGGCTCCAACACACATCAGGCCACCCCCCAGAGCGCGCCCTGTTGCGTGCTGGTGCCCTCATGCGGCCTCCGGTCTCCACTCGAAGCTTCCAGGTATTCTTTTTGTCCAGAAAAAATCATAAAAAAGTTTCGTGGCAATTGGACTTCGTTTGGTACTGTAAACCTGAAAAGTGAAAAACATGTACTCCCTCCGTCCCAAAATAAGTGACTCAAAAATGACTCAATTTTGTACTAACTTTAGTACAAAGTTGAGTCACTTTTGAGTCACTTATTTTGGGACGGAGGGAGTAGAAAACAACAACTGGCACTGGGCACTGGGTCAATAGGTTAGTGCTCAAAAATATTATAAATTGGTAAATAAAGACCCAAAAAGTATCCTAGAATGATTATTAGCATGGAACAATAAAAAATTATAGATACGTTGGAGACGTATCAAGCATCCCCAAGCTTAATTCCTGCTCGTCCTCGAGTAGGTAAGTGATAAAAACAGAACTTTTGATGTGACATGCTATCCATTATGTAATCTTATGCATGTATGCTCATTGAGAAATGATGAATTAACAAATATTAACATAGCAATACTTATAAGTGTAAGAAACAAAATCATCAATCTTTCAAAGTATACGATCCTCAAAGAATTTTACCCCCCATTCATCTTATTATATTAGCAAGGCATGGCTCCATCTTCACCACATTAATACAAATGTCAAGCACCACAATGTCCAAGTCAGGCAATTGGATCATACTTTTCAATATGCATCAACTTTTTATTCTTCACGCAATACATGAGCATGAGCCATTGGACATAGCATTTAAGTGGAATAGAATATGGTGGTAGATATCAAAGGGGTAAAAAGTGGAAAAGATAGTCTCACATCAACTAGGCGTACCAACGGGCTATGGAGATGCCCATCGATAGATGTCAATGCAAGGAGTAGGGATTGCCATGCAAATGATGCACTAGAGCTATAAGTGTATGAAAGCTCAAATGAAGCTAAGTGGGGTGTGCATCCAACTTGCTTGCTCATGAAGACCTAGGGCATTTAAGGAAGCCCATCATAGGTATATACAAGCCAAGTCTATAATAATGAAAAAGTAATTCCCACTAGCATATGAAAATGACATAACATGAGACTCTCTATATGAGGAACAAGGTGCCACTTTGAGGCACAAGTGTGGTAAAGGATAGTAGCAAAGTCCCTTCTCTCATTTTTCTCTCATTTCATTTATTTATTTTTCAGAATGGTGGGCTCATTTGGCCTTCCCCATTTTTATCTCCTCACTGGGACAATGCTCTAACAATGATGATCATCACACTTTTATTTACTTACAACTCGATATGAAGAACCGATATGAAGATATGACTCTATATGAATGCCTCTGGCAGTGTACCGGGATGTGCAATGATCTAGTGTGACATGTATCAAAAATGTGATGAACGGTGGCTTTGCCACAAATACTATGTCAGCTCTATATGATCTTGCAAAGCAATATGATGATGAACGAACTAGTCATGTGAAGTGACGTTGGAATTAGCATGGCAATATATCTCGAAATGGCTATGAAAATGCCATGATAGGTAGGTATGGTGGTTGTTTTGAGGAAGATATAATGAGGCTTATGTGCAACAGAGCGTATCATGTCACTAGACTTGTTAGAATTGCTAAAATCTGCCAACCAATTAACTTGGGAAAAGGTTAGGATTTTTATTTGCCAAGTAGTCTATTCACCCCCCTCTAGACGCCTCTTCTAGTGATCCCACAATTGGTATCAGAGCTTTGGTCTCCATAGTTTCGGTTTCATCACCGTTGGAGGAAGATGGATGTGTCTAGTTTGGGGAGTCTTAGTTGTAGACTGTCCGTTCTCGATGGGGAGTAGTATTGTCAATGGAAATATGAGATGCTTGAGTTATTCAATGAATTCCATTTGAGCAAGTATGTTAAGAACCCTTATGTACCTCCCATTGATCCTTTACATCCCACACACGAAGAGGAAATTGATATGCTTCGTAATCTTGGAACTGCTAATCTTATCATTAGAGGATTGCCTAGAATTGTGTTTGATCAAATTAAGAATTTTGAATGTGCTTATACTTCGTGGAATGATTTGGAGAAACAATATCCAAATTATTCATTGAGTAATCTTGATGAAATTCTTCATAAATCTATTGCTTTTCACAAAATGATGCCTAGTGATCCTAAGTTTGATGACTATCTATTTGAGCTTAGAGACCTCATGCGTGCTAAAGGAGATTTCATAACTAAAAGTGCGTTATATCGACTAGAGGGGGGGTGAATAGGCGATTTTTACAAATTCATCACTGAGGAATTTCAACTTGAGGAATTTGAAATGTGATGAATAACTAGCAGCGGAATAAGTACTCAAGTGCATACGAAGCATAGCGATCACATAGACATCATGATGAAATAAAGCATGCACAGATTACATATGGCGTGATACAGGATAAGCAGGTGAGGAACAAGGTAGCTTGAAGAATTTGAGGTGAGGAAATTGAGAAAGTCTTCAGTCAAATTCTTCAAATTGTAACGATCAATTTCATCAACAAGTATACGAGGAAATGAAAGGGTTGAGGAAATAGAACCAGGTAGCTCGATGAAGACATTGATTTGATGACCCAGTTCCAACTGCTGTGACAGTCGTACGTCTGGTTTGGAGCGGCCTGGTATTTAAACCAGAGGACACACAGTCCCAGGACACACAGTCCTTACCGTATTCTCCTTGAGCTAAGGTCACACAGACCTCGCCCAACACACGTGGTAAGTCTTCAGGGTAGACTTCCAAAACCCTCACAAACTGGTCACCCGGCGATCCACAATTGACTGCTGGATGCTCTAGACCAAGGTCACTTCGTGATCCCCAATTGACTGCAGGATGCACTAGACCATGACGCCTAACCGTCTGGAAGATACACAGTCTTCAAAGGTAACAAGCGTCGGTTCCACACAGGAACAATTTCTTCAGTGATGCTCAATCACTTTGGGTTTGGTGGTTTGGTTTGGGGTTTTTCCTCACTGATGATTTTCTCTCAAAGTCCTCGAGGAATGGGATGCTCTCAAATGACAAGTGTCAGTTCTCTCTCGGAGCAGCCAACCAACTAGTGGTTGTGGGGGGTGGCTATTTATAGCCAGGGTGCAACCCGACATGATAAGACATAAATGCCCCCAATGATATGACCGTTATGTGGATAGGATGATTGGGGACAGCTGGCACTTAGCACAGCAACAGTCGGAATTTCGAACTATGAAAGTCCTCAGGCTTATCATATTCCTCACTTGTAGGCAATTCGCACTAGCAAAATCCTAACTCCTCAGTCAGACCAATTTCCTCAGAGACCAGAAGATCATAGTCTCTGTCACTGAAGAACTTGACTGAACTGCAAGAGATTTCCAAAGGCTTCACTCGAAGGATTGGATAGGTTGAGGCTTTTGAGTTGAGCATCAGTTGGAAATTTTCCTTAGTATTACCTCAGCCCCCTTTAACAGTACGGTGTTTCCTATGACTTAAAGAAAGGAAATGAAACTACGAAAACAAAAGTCTTCACGCTTCATAGTCCTCGTTCATATCTTCAAGGTCACACCAACTTTTTCTTTTTCAAAGTCTTCAGGGAATACCAAAGTCTTCAGCAAAGTCTTCACCAAAGTCTTCAGTTGAAGACATACATTTTAGGGGTCGATAATCTCCGAATGTATCAAACTCCTCAGCGACTTATAGAGCCTGTGTACACTTACAAACGCATTAGTCTCTTAACCTATAAGTCTTCAATACACCAAAATCACTAAGGGGCACTAGATGCACTAACAATAACTATCAACAACATCATTGTTGAAGCCATTCACATTCATAATCTTGAACATTGTCATGATCACAACTCTAACGAATCTCTTGTTTCTTATGACGAGGATTTCCCACTTGATGATGACAATGTGGAACATGGCTACTATGATGAAGATGAGTTGTTCGACATCGAGTATGAGAAGACTATGAAGAATCTAAGTCTCATGGCAAACTTCAAGGATTACATGTCCGGAGGAAAAGAGTGGATTCTCGACAGTGGATGCACCGATCACATGACCGAAGATAGAGACATGTTTCAAGAGATCACACCAAACCATGGACCGCGAAGTTATGTGACTTTTGGAGACAACTCCAAGGGTAAGGTACTTGGTCGTGGTAAGGTGGCCATATCTCATGATAGCTCTATTCAAAATTTCATGCTTGTAGAATCCCTCTGCTACAATCTTCTTTCCGTATCTAGACTTGCCGACTTTGGTTTTAATGTGCTATTTACCAAAGTCGATTACCAAGTGTTTCGTCAAGACAATCATAGCATGGTATTTACCAGTTTCCGTAAAGGTGATCTATACATTATTGATTTCACTAAGAGATCCAAACCTCGTACTTGTCTTATTGCAAAATCTTCTAAAGGTTGGCTTTGGCATAGAAGACTAGGACATGTTGGTATGCGTAATCTAGACAAGCTCATCAAAGGTGATCATATACTTGGTGTTAAAGATGTTATCTTTGACAAAGATAGACTTTGTAGTGCTTGTCAAGCTGGAAAGCAAGTAGGTGGAAGTCATCCCGTAAAGAATATCATGACTACTAGGAGACCACTCGAGTTGCTTCATATGGATCTTTTTGGTCCCAATGCTTACAAGAGCCTCGGTGGAAATTCCTTTGGTCTAGTTATAGTTGATGATTTTTCCAGATTTACGTGGGTAGGAGCAAAAGATCTTCAAGAACTTCGCTCGAAAAGCGCAAAATCAGTTTGAAGTGAAGATCAAGAAAGTTTGGAGCGACAACGGATCGGAGTTCAAGAACACGAATGTGGATTCCTTTCTTGACAAAGAAGGGATTTCACATGAGTTCTCGGCTACGTACACACCTCAACAAAATGGAGTTGTTGAGAGGAAGAACCGGACTCTTATAGAGATGGCTAAAACGATGCTCGACGAATACAAGACGCCAAGACACTTATGGGCAGAAGCCGTGGAAACAGCTTGTCATGCTACGAACCGACTCTATCTACACAAGCTTCTCGGTAAAACGGCATACAAGCTACTCACCGGTAACAAGCCCCAAGTTGGATACTTTCGGGTATTTGGCTGCAAGTGTTACATTCTTGATAAGCATCGTCGTTCTAAATTTGCTCCTAAATCTCATGAAGGTTTCCTACTCGGTTACGGATCAAACTCTCACACTTACCATGTCTACAACAACTTCACTCGAAAAGTTGAAGAGATGGTAGATGTGAAGTTTGATGAATCTAATGGTTCGAAAGTCGAACAATTGCCAAATGATGTAGGAGATAAGGAACCTTCAGAAGCTATCCAAGACTTGTCCATCGGCAAGATTCGTCCCATGGAGGTGAAGGAAAGTACTTCATCGACCCAAGTGGAAGCCCCTACTTCGCGTCAACGCGAACCTCAACACGACATGGAGGCATCCACAAGCGGTACACGACAAGATAAAGAGGAGGAGGAAGTTCATCATGATGATCCACCACAACCACCTTCACCACTGATACGTCTCCATCGTATCTACTTTTCCTAACGCTTTTGCTCTTGTTTTGGACTCTAATTTGCATGATTTGAATGAAACTAACCCGGACTGGCGTTGTTTTCAGCAGAACTTCCATGGTGTTGTTTTTGTGCATAAATAAAAGTTCTCGGAATTGGACGAAACTTTTTGGAGATTTATTTCAGAATAAAATAAAAATACTGGAACCAAGAGCCACTGGAGGGGGTGCCCTGGCTGGGCACGATACACCAGGGCGCGCCACCCCCTCCAGGCATGCCCTGGTGGGTTGTGGTCACGTCGTGGCCCCTGACCCTAATTCCAATTCCATAAATACCTATTTTCGATGAAAAAAATAGGAGAGGAAGTTTTATCGCGTTTCACGAGACAGAGCCGCCGCCACCTCATGTTCTTCATCGGGAGGCCAGATCTGGAGTCCGTTTGGGGCTCCGGAGAGGGGAATCTTCGGTCTTCGTCATCACCAACCCTCCTTCATCGCCAATTCGATGATGCTCCCCACCGGGAGTGAGTAATTCCTTCGTAGGCTCGCTGGTCGGTGAGGAGTTGGATGAGATTCATCATGTAATCGAGTTAGTTTTGTTAGGGCTTGATCCCTAGTATCCACTATGTTCTGAGATTGATGTTGCTATGACTTTGCCATGCTTAATGCTTGTCACTAGGGCCCGAGTGCCATGATTTCAGATCTGAACCGTTTATGTTATCACCATTATATCTATGTTCTTGATCCGATCTTGCTAGTCATATGCACCTGCTATGTGTTATGATCTGTAAACCCCGGGGTGACAATAATCGGGATACTTTCCGGTGATGACCGTAGTTTGAGGAGTTCATGTATTCACTATGTGTTAATGCTTTGTTCCGGTTCTCTATTAAAAGGAGGCCTTAATATCCCTTAGTTTCCTTATGGACCCCGCTGCCACGGGAGGGTAGGACAAAAGATGTCATGCAAGTTCTTTTCCATAAGCACGTATGACTATTTACGGAATACATGCCTACATTATATTTATGAACTGGAGCTAGTTCTGTGTCGCCCTAGATTATGATTGTTATATGATGAATATCATCCAACGAATTCATCGATCCAATGCCTACGAGTTTTCCACATATTGTTCTTGCTAAGTTACTATTGCCATTGCTACTGTTCCAACTGCTACAAAATCATTGCTATCACTGTTACCGTTACTGTTACTGTTACTACTGCTATCAAAACTATCATATTACTGTGCTACTGATCACTCTGCTGCAGATATTTAATCTCCAAGTGTGGTTGAATTGACAACTCAACTGCTAATACTTGCAAATATTCTTTGGCTCCCCTTGTGTCGAATCTATAAATTTGGGTTGAATACTCTACCCTCGAAAACTGTTGCGATCCCCTATACTTGTGGGTTATCAAGACCTTTTTCTGGCGCCGTTGCCGGGGAGCATAGCTATATTTGTTGAGTCACTTGGGATTTATATCAATTGATCACTATGAAGAATTTGAAGGATACTAAAACCAAGATCGTTCCCTCTAAGGCGAGGGGGGGTAAGGATTTTCCATCACACTCTGCACTTGATTCACCTTCTGCTTTGAGTAGACTTGCAACACCACCACATGCTATTAATCCTGATATGTCGCAAGTTATTGATGATGCTACTTCTGCTATGAATGATGCTTATGATGATGCTAGTACCATGCCTGATGATAATGTGCGACTAGGTGAATTTCTTGATAAACAAATTGCTAGAGCTAAAGAGAATGAAATTATTGAAACTGATGAGATTACTGAAACTGATGAAGTCCTTGAAACTGAGAACTATGAAACACCTATTAGACCTAGCTCTCCTAGATTTGAATTGCCTAAGATACCTGAGGGTTATGTTCTGGATGAGGAGACAGCTAGAGACTTTCTTGCTTGCAATGATAGGGATGATCTTAAGAAATTACTATGCAAACTGAAAGAAAAATCTTTGAATGCTAGAATGAAATGTGATCCTAAGTTTGCTACTTCACCTATCTTTGTTACTGATAAGGATTATGAATTCTCTATCGACCCAGAGTTAATTACTTTGGTTGAATCTGATCCTTTCCATGGCTATGAAACTGAAACGGTAGTGGTACATCTCACTAAGCTAAATGACATAGCCACACTTTTTGCTCATGATGAGAAAATTCGCTATTACTATATCCTCAAATTATTTCCGTTCTCATTAAAGGGTGATGCTAAGATATGGTACAATACTCTTGCTCCTGGTTGTGTGCATAGTCCCCAGGATATGATTTATTACTTCTCTGAAAAATATTTTCCTGCTCATAAGAAACAAGCTACCTTATAGGAAATATTTAACTTTGTGCAAATTGAAGAAGAGAGTCTCCCACAAGCTTGGGGGGGGGGGGGGGCTTCTCCAATTGCTTAATGCTTTGCCTGATCACCCTCTTAAGAAAAATGAAATACTTGATATCTTCTATAGTGCACTAACCGATGCTTCTAGGGACTTCCTAGATAGTTGTGCTGGTTGTGTTTTCAGGGAACGAACTATTGAACAAGCTGAGGAACTATTGAATAATATATTGAAGAATTATGATGATTGGACTCTCCCTTAACCACCACCTAAACCCACTCCGAAGAAGAGGGGTATCTTATTTCTCAGTCTTGAAGATACGCAGGAGGCAAAGAAATGTATGAAGGAAAAAGGTATTAAAGCTGAGGATGTTAAGAATTTACCACATATTGAAGAAATACATGGCCTTGACACACCACCATCTCAACAGGTGATAGAGGTAAATTCTTTATTAAAGTTTGATGAAGGTGATATCCCTTACAATAAACATCCTAGTCAATGTTTATATGAGTTTGACAACTACATTAGGAAACAAGATCACTTCAATGCAAATGTTCTGAAACAATTGAAATATAATTCTGATATGATTACTCGCTTGAGTGACTTGTTATTTAGAATTAGTAATGATGTTAGAGGTGTAGGAAAACATGCCTCTATGGTTCAAACCCAGTTAGAACAAGTTGCTAAATCTCAAAGAGAATTGCTCAATGAAATGAATAATAATATGAATGATTTTGCTGTTAGAGTAGCAACTAGAGGAGGTAAAATGTCTCAGGAACCACTTTATCCTGAAGGACACCCTAAAAGAATTGAAAAAGACTCTCAGAGAATTAACAATGATGCACCTAGTCCTTCTAAAAAGAAAAGGAAAAAGAAAAATGATAGGACTTTGCATACCTCTAGTGAACGTGAGATAGAAAAACCTCCTGAAGATAATGATGCCTCTATTTCTGATGCTGAAACTCAATCTGGTAATGAACATTCACCTAGTGATAATGAAAATGATAATGATGATGTTCATGAAGATACTCAACCAAACAATGATAAAGAACCAGATAATTATGTTGAAATAGAACCTGATGTTGATCTTGATAACCCACAACCTAAAAATAAACGATATGATAAAATAGACTTTGTGGCTAGAAAACATGGTAAAGAAAGAGAGCCATGGGTTCAGAAACCCATGCCTTTTCCACCTTAACCATCTAAGCAAAAGGATGATGAAGAATTTGAACGCTTTGCTGAAATGATTATGCCAGTCTTTTTGCGTACCTGCTTAACTGATATCTTAAAGATGGCCCCTTATGAAAAATACATGTAAGACATCATCACTAATAAAAGAAAAATACCTAAAGCTGAAATCTCCACCATGCTTGCTGATTATTCCTTTAAGGATGGAGTACCTAAAAAACTTGGAGATCCTGGAATACCGATTATACCTTGCTCCATCAAAAGAAATTATGTCAAAACTGCTTTGTGTGATTTGGGAGCTGGTGTTAGTATTATGCCTTTCTCTTTATATAAAAGACTTGATTTGAATAAACTCACACCTACTGAAATATCATTGCAAATGGCTGACAAATCAACTACCATACCTATCGGTATTTGTGAGGATGTCCCCGTTATTGTTGCAAATGTTACTATCTTAACAGACTTTGTTATTCTTGAGATGCCCGAGGACGACAACATGTCGATTATCCTTGGTAGACCCTTTTTGAATACTATAGGGGCTGTTATTGATTGCAATAAAAGCAAAGTCACTTTTCATATCAATGGTGATGAGCATACGGTGCACTTTCCGAAGAAACAATTCCAAGTGAATGGTATAAATGTTATTGAAAAATTTCCAACACTCGCTATTGGAAGTTTTCAACGACCTCTAGCTACTGCCAAAAATAAATATGGCATACTTATTGTTGGGGATATGCATATCCCCGTTGAGGTAACTTAGCGATTTATGAAAATTCTTCGGTTTCATGCTAATCGAAAGTGGATGTTAATAAGACTTGATCAACCTTATTAATGGATCATTTTTGAGAGGTATGAAGTTGAAGAATTTAGTAGGCACCACCTTCTGTACCCACTTTTTGTTTTCTGTTTTTCTTAGTTAAATAAAATAAAATGCCATGTTTATCCTGTTTTCTGATTTCTCCGTGCAATAAAAATGACCCAAAAATAAAAGTTCTCAGAATGTCCTGAAAATTTAACACGATTTTTTGTGAATATTTCTGAATTTCTGGTGCAAATAACATCAGAGGGGGGGGGGGTGCACCTGGTGTCCACGAGACACCAGGGCGCGCCAGCAACCCCAGGCGCGCCCTGGTGGGTTGTGGTCCCCACGTGGGTCCCCTCACTTATCTCTTTATCCCATTCCATCTCCTACCTCTAGAAAAAAATCACCATAGCTCTCTCTCTCTCTCTCTCTCTCTCGTGTTCTTGCTCTCAAACCTGCGGATTTCGATCTCTTTGCTCGAAGCTCCGTTTCCGAAACTGTTTTGGGGGATTGCTACTTGGTATGTGACTCCTCCATTGCTCCAATTATTTTTTTGATTTAGTGGTTTATTTTTAGAATAATTAGCTACTCTTGGTGCTGCTGTAGATGGGCTTGCATGTTGAATTCTTAGAGTTCTAAGTAGTTTGAATGCTTAATATGGCCTCTAGGCATCCTTAGGAGTAGTTGCTATCAATCTTACAAAGTTTTGTTGACAAAAAATTTGTAGACTAAATTTTTCAGAAATTTGTACGCGAATAAAATGAATTTCTTTGGAAGGGGTTCTTCGAGGAGGAAGTCCTCGGAAGCTTCATTGAGTAGAGGATCAATACGACGGTCTTATGTTGAGCCAAGTGCAAGCTCGATGCGGGTGCCGCTACCAAATCATGCTTATGGCCATGTAACGAATTCATGGTAGGTGCGGGTATCAAGGAGGAATTTGAGCAATTTATCCACAACGCAGAACTTGCCCCCTTCATCGCAGATGAGTGCATTCAACATCTCGACCTCACAAAAACACTCACAAAGAAATTTAAATATTTTCCTCGTGAGTCTAGAGTTTCATTTAACCTTTATGACCATCCCTTTACCATGCCTTTAGATGTGTTCTGTGAAGCGTGCAAAATTTCGTATTGGGGTTCGCTAGACGAACCACCAAAATCTGAGTATGAGTCATTTTTGATTAATCTTTGCTACAGTGAAGATAGAGGAGTGACACAAGGTAGAATAAAAAACATCCATTTTCCATCTATACACTACTTTGCACTCTTTAATGGCAAATGCATCGTAGGCAAGCAAGATTGCAGCACATTGTGTGCTCCTGATTTGAGTCTTATACACACTGCTATAACATGAATTAAACGTTATAATCTTGGAGCAATCGTTGCATGGAGATTGCAACACAACGCTACTAGTGGTCACTTTTATGGTGGGATATATGCCTCCCGTGTAGCTAAGGAGCTACGTGTATCACCTTGGCCTAACGATCCTATTTTACCTACTGAGTACTTAGACTTTGAGGCCATGAAACGTCATAAGTTCCTTAAGGGCACAGACACTAATTATACTTACAACTTGAGGTTCAATAAAGATCCCATTGTACCTGTTGTCTTGCCTGCTCCTGCTCTCTTTGATTATCACAGTAAGAGAAGATACTACGTTCTTGAGAGCGAGGCCCGCGCGTACAATGCGGAGGTCGAAGTTGCTAGACGGGCTGAGGAGGCTGCACCAAGAGCCTCGGTGGGCTATTACTCAGACTATTATCCAGGCCGCGGATGGTGATTACCAAGCTAGGCCAAAAGCCTAAGCTTGGGGGAGTACGTATTTCCACCAACATTATATTCATGTTTACACATTTCATTCCAGTTGTCGGTGTCTACACTTTTTCATTGTAGTATCCTTGCTAGATTTATTTTCTTGCTTTTTTCTTGCGTGTTTGAAAAACTTTGAGAAAATCCAAAAATATTTCTTGCTTCTTTTCGGTTTTTCTTTCTAGTTTAAATTAATTGTAGTAGCAAAAGAAAACCCAAAAAGATTTCTCGTTTCTTCTTTTACTTGTTGGGAGTTTTCCCGTGTAAATAGATTTTCTCGTCTTTGTTTTTCCTTCTTTGGTTTGCTTTCTTTAAGAAAAAACAAAAACTCTAAAAAAATATTTCAGTGTGTTTCTCTGAAATTCATTTCCTTTTATTTGAGTCGTACCAAGGAGAATGCCACAATGAAAATGTTGAGTGACTCTCATATGCATTATTGTTAATCTAACAAAGAGCCCAAATTACTTTGTCTTCTCCTTTTGAATAAAATGTTTGCAGATTCCAGCTTAGTCCACGACACTCTTGCACTGTTATTATTTTTTATATCATTCGGTCGTGCAAGTGAAAGGCAATAATGACGATATTTGATGAAGTGATTGTGGCAGAGAGAAGCGGGTATGAACTCAACTTGTTTTTGTTTTTGTAAATGTGTTTAACCTAGTATCCATGATTCAACATATTATGCTCAAACATGTTTGCAATGACAATTAGAGATTATAGTTGCTCATGCCATGCTTAAGTAGCTAGGAGTGGATAATGATTTATCTTGGATGTCAACATGCATTAAAATGGTTGTGATGTAGTATGATGATATGGTATCCTCCTCTGAATGTTTCAAGTGGCTTGACTTGGCACATGTTCACGCATGTAGTTGAATCAAAACCAACATAGCCTCTACGATATTTATGTTCATAGTGTTCATATCCTACTCATGCTAGTATTCAATGTTGATTATGCATAACGCATGTTCATGACCGTTTTTCGCTCTCTAGCTGGCCGCTTCTCAACCTATTTGCTAGCCTTCACCTGTACTAAGCGGGAATACTGCTTGTGCGTCAAAATCCTTAAACCAAAGTTATTCCAGATGAGTCCACTATATCTACTTATATGCGGTATTACCCTGCCGTTCCAAGTAAATTTGCATGTGCCACCTCTAAAATTTCAAATGAACATCTGTTTTGTGTGCCTGGACCACTCATGGAGCGACAGGGGGCGGTCAGTATCTTCCATGTTAAGCGGGTTATTCTCATGATTAGTGTTTATTCACTCGTCCTTGCACGAGAGGGGCGGTAATAGGGATTCCCAGTCCCGTAATCAAAAATTGCAAATAATTAAACAAAACTCCCCCAGGAATGTTGTTGGTATGGACGGTACCCGTGGATTCGGCTAGCCGTGGAGTGTGTTTGTTGGTGGAGGGGGAATAAACCTTTACTTTTACCGCTTGGGAACCGCCGCTAATGTGTTTAGCATGGAAGATATTGATAACTCTTGGTCGTACCGTTGATAGGAAGGGTGCACCTCCCAAAATTATATTTATCTCTGATTTAAGCTTTGAGATCTGGCACCTCTGCAAATCCCTGCTTCCCTCTGCGAAGGGACTATCTATTTACTTTTATGTTGAGTCATCACCTTCTCAAATAAGCGCCAGACCTAAGAGCACTATTGTCATCCTCATGCATTTTGTATAGTTAATGTTGGATGCATCATGACTGTATCTTTTCTACCATGAATTACAATGTTTAGTCGCTGCTTGAACTTTGGAGGTGCTCTGCATTTATGTTTTGCGGTCTCTGAAAGGGCTAGCGAGATACCATTGTTGTCATATTATATCATGACCATTTTGACAAAGTGTTGGCACTTGAGATATTTTATTATTACTCTCTAGTTGATTATGCCATTGATATGAGTTAATATAATTTCTAAAAGTTATTGTTGACATGGTTAGTCATGATCTTTGCTGAAAATGTGGGTGCTACTTAAGCATATTTATGTAAACAAGAACAAAAGAGTTCGTAAAAGTTTTTCTTTTTCACTTTCAGTTTGTCAACTGAATTTCTTGAGGACAAGCAATGGGTTAAGCTTGGGGGAGTTGATACGTCTCCGTCGTATCTACTTTTCCTAACGCTTTTGCTCTTGTTTTGGACTCTAATTTGCATGATTTGAATGAAACTAACCCAGACTGACGCTGTTTTCAGCAGAACTACCATGGTGTTGTTTTTGTGCAGAAATAAAAGTTCTCAGAATTGGACGAAACTTTTTGGAGATTTATTTCAGAATAAAAGAAAATTACTAGAACCAAGAGCCACCGGAGGGGGTGCCCTGGCTGGGCACGATACACCAGGGTGCGTGATACGTCCATTTTGCATCATCATTTCCTACTGTTATTTACTTTGTTTTGTTGAATAATAATGCTTTGGGGAGTGATTCTAATGCCTTTTATCTCATAATATGCAAGGTTTGCACAAAGAGGGAGAATACCGACAGCTGGAATTCTGGACCCAAGAAAAGCACTTCAGAGATACCTATTCTGCACAACTCCAATGAAGCTGAAATTTTACGAAGATTATTTTTGCATTTAATAAAAAATACTGGAGCTGAAAACTACTGGAGGGGGCCTCCCAGGTGGGCACAACCCACCAGGGCGCGCCAGGCCCCCTGGGCGCGCCCTGATGGGTTATGGTCACCCAGGCCCACCTCCTGTGCCCATCTTCTGGTATAAGGTCACTCTTGACCTAGAAAAAATAGGAGGAGGACTTTCGGGACGAAGCGCCGCCGCCTCGAGGCGGAACTTGGGCAGGAGCACTTTTGCCCTCCGGCGGAGCGATTCCGCCGGGGGAACTTCCCTCCCGGAGGGGGAAATCGAAGCTATCGTCATCACCAACACCCCTCTCATCGTTGGGAGGCCAATCTTCATCAACATCTTCAACAGCACCATCTCCTCTCAAACCCAAGTTCATCTCTTGTGTTCAATCTTTGTACCGGAACGTCAGATTGGTAACTGTGGGTGACTAGTAGTGTTGATTACCTTGCGTAGTTGATTACTATATGGTTTATTTGGTGGAAGATTATATGTTCAGATCCATTATGCTATTCAATACTCCTCTGATCTTGAGCATGATTATTATTTGTGAGTAGTTACTTTTGTTCTTGAGGTCACGGGAGAAGTCATTTTGCGAGTAATCATGTGAATTTGATATGTGTTTGATATTTTGATGATATGCATGTTGTGATTCCCTTAGTGGTGTCATGTGAACGTCAACTACATGACACTTCACCATTCATGGGCCTAAGGGAATGCATTGTGGAGTAGTTATTAGATGATGGGTTGCTAGAGTGACAGAAGCTTAAACCCTAGTTTATGCGCTACTTCGTAAGGGGCTGATTTGGATCCACATGTTTAATGCTATGGTTAGACTTTGTCTTAATACTTTTCTCGTAGTTGCGGATGCTTGCGAGGGGGTTAATCATAAGTAGGTTGTTAGTTCAAGTAAGAACAGCACCTTAGCACCGGTCCACCCACATATCAAATTATCAAAGTAGCGAACACGAATCAAACCAACATGATAAAAGTGACTAGACGAAATTCCCGTGTACCCTCAAGAACAATAGTGATTGTTCTGGCCTGTCCTTTGCCTCAAAAGGATTGGGCTACCTTTCTGCACCTTGTTTACCGTTACCGTTACTTGCTCGTTACCAATTACCTTGCTATCAAACTATCTGTTACCTACAATTTCAGTGCTTGCAGAAATTACCTTGCTGAAAACCGCTTGTCATTTCCTTCTGCTCCTCGTTGGGTTTGACACTCTTACTTATCGAAAGGACTACGATTGATCCCCTATACTTGTGGGTCATCAAGACTCTTTTCTGGCGTCGTTGCCGGGGAGTGAAGCGCTCTTGGTAAGTGGAAATCGGTAAGGAAAAACTTATACTACGTGCTGAAATTTATTGCTACTTGCTACTATGGAGAACAATCCTTTGAGGGGTTTGTTCGGGGTATCTTCACCTCGACCAGAACCACAATTAGTTACCCCTCAACCTACAGCATCTACTTAAAATGTTACTTATGAAATTCCTTCAGGTATGCTAGAACAACTGCTTGCTAAACCTTATGCAGGAGATGGAACTAAACATCCTGATATGCATCTTTTATATGTGAACGAAACTTGTGGATTATTTAAGCTTGCAGGTTTACCCGGAGATGAAGTTAAGAAGAAGGTTTTCCCTTTATCTTTGGAGGGAAAAGCATTGACATGGTATAGGCTATGTGATGATCTTGGATCGTGGAACTGGAATCGTCTGCAATTGGAATTCCATCAAAAGTTTTATCCCATGCATCTAGTTCATCGTGATCGGAATTATATATATAATTTTTGGCCTCGTGAAGGAGAAAGTATTGCTCTAGCTTGGGGGAGGCTTAAGTCAATGTTATATTCATGTCCCAATCATGACATTCCGAGGGAAGTTATCGTTCATAATTTTTATGCTCGGCTTTCTCATAATGATCAATCCATGCTCGATACTTCTTGTGCTGGTTCTTATATGATGAAGACTATTGAATTCAAGTGGGATCTCTTAGAAAGAATTAAATGCAACTCTGAAGATTGGGAACTCGACGAAGGTAATGAGTCAGGTATAAAGCTTGAATTTGATTGTGTTAAATCTTTTATGAATACCGATACTTTTCACAAGTTTAGCACTAAATATGGACTTGACTCTGAGATAGTAGCCTCTTTCTGTGAAGCATTTGCTACTCATGTTGATCTCCCTAAGGAGAAGTGGCTTAAATATCATCCCCCTATTAAGGAAGAAATTAAAGAACCGGTCATAGATAAAGAAGAAACCATCTTTTACAATGTTGATCCAGTTGTGCCTACCGCTTATATTGAAAAACCACCTTTCCCTGTTAGGATAAAGGAACATGCTAAGGTATCAACTGTGGTTCGTAAGAGTAATATAAGAGCACCTAAACCCCTTGAGAAAATTAAAGTAGAGCCTAATGTTGCTATGGTTAAAGATCTCTTGGTAGAAAATATTGATGGGCATGTTATCTACTTTTGTGATGAAGTTGCTAGAATTGCCAAACCTGATGAAAAGGATAAACATAGACCCATAGAAGGCTTGCCTGTTGTCTCAGTTAAAATAGGAGATCATTGCTACCACGGTTTATGTGATTTAGGTGCTAGTGTGACTACTATCCCTTTTACCTTATACCAAGAAATTATGGATGAAATAGCACCTGCTGAAATGGAAGACATTGATGTCACTATTAAACTTGCTAATAGAGACACTATCACACCACTTGGGATTGTTAGAGATGTTGAAGTCTTGTGTGGGAAAGTAAAATACCCTACTGATTTTCTAGTCCTTGGTTCCCCACAAGATGACTTTTGTCCCATTATCTTTGGTAGACCTTTCTTAAGCACCGTCAATGCTAAGATAGATTGTGAAAAACAAACTGTCGGTGTCAGTTTTGGTAATGTGTCTCATGAGTTTAATTTTTCCAAGTTTAGTAGACAACCTCGTGATAAAGCGTTATCTAGTAAGGATGAAATAATTGGTCTTGCTTCTATTGCTGTGCCTCCTACTGATCCATTAGAACAATATTTGCTCGACCATGAAAATGATATGCATTTGCGCGAAAGAAACGAAATAGATCAAATTTTCTTCGAACAACAATCTCTCTAGAAACACAATTTGCCTATTGAAACTCTTGGAGGTCCTCCTCCACCTAAAGGTGATCCTGTGTTTGAATTTAAACAATTGCCTGACACTTTGAAGTATGCTTATCTTGATGAGAAAAAGATATATCCTGTTATTATTAGTGCTAACCTTTCAGAACATGAAGAAGAAAGATTATTGAAAGTTCTAAGGAAGCACCGGGCTACTATTGGATATACTCTTGATGATCTTAAGGGCATTAGTCCCACTCTATGTCAGCACAAGATCAATATGGAACCTGATGCTAAACTCGTTGTTAATCATCAACGGCGGTTGAATCCTAAGATGAAAGAAGTGGTAAGAACTGAAATATTAAAGCTTCTGGAAGCAGGTATAATCTATCCCATAGCTGATAGTAGATGGGTAAGTCCCGTTCATTGTGTCCCTAAGAAAGGAGGTATTACCATTGTTCCCAATGATAAGAATGAACTCATTCCACAAAGAATTGTCACTGGCTACAGAATGGTAATTGATTTTAGAAAATTAAATAAAGCTACTAGGAAAGATCATTACCCTCTACCGTTCATTGATCAAATGCTAGAGAGACTATCTAAGCACACACACTTTTGTTTCTTAGATGGATATGTTGGAAATATGCCCTAGAGGCAATAATAAATAGGTTATTATTATATTTCCTTGTTCATGATAATCGTTTATTATCCATGCTATAATTGTATTGATTGGAAACTCAAATACATGTGTGGGTACCTAGACAAACACTGTGTCCCTAGTAAGCCTCTAGATGACTAGCTCGTTGATCAAAGATGGTGAAGGTTTCCTAGCCATTGACATGAGATGTCATTTGATAACGGGATCACATCATTAGGAGAATGATGTGATGGACAAGACCCAAACTACGAACGTAGCATATGATCGTGTCAGTTTATTGCTATTGTTTTCTGCATGTCAAGTATCTGTTCCTATGACCATGAGATCATGCAACTCCCTGACATCGGAGGAGTACCTTGTGTGTATCAAACGTCGCAACGTAACTGGGTGACTATAAAGGTGCTCTACAGGTATCTCCGAGGGTGTCTGTTGGGTTGGCATGGATCAAGACTGGGATTTGTTACTCCGTATGACGGAGAGGTATCTCAGGGCCCACTCGGTAATACAACATCACAATGAGCCTTGCAAGCAATGTGACTAAAGTGTTAGCCACGAGATCTTGTATTACGGAACGAGTAAAGAGACTTGCCGATAACGAGATTGAACTAGGTATAGAGATACCGACGATCGAATCTCGGGCAAGTAACATACCGAAGAACAAAGGGAACAGCATACGGGATTAACTGAATCCTTGACATAGAGGTTCGACCGATAAAGATCTTCGTAGAATATGTAGGAGCCAATATGGGCATCCAGGTCCCGCTATTGGTTATTGATCGTAGAGGTGTCTCGGTCATGTCTACATAGTTCTCGAACCCGCAGGGTCTATACACTTAACGTTTGGTGACGATTAGTATAATTGAGTTATTTTGTTGGTGACCGAAGGTTGTTCGGAGTCCCGGATAAGATCCCGGACATGACGAGGATCTCCGGAATAGTCCGGAGGTAAAGATTGATATATGTGATAATAGTGTTTTGATCTCCGGAAGGGTTCCGGAATTCACCGGAAGTGGTTCTGGATGTCTACCGAAGTGTTCGGGTGCAAGAACACTTTATATGGGCCAAGGGATAAAAGCCCACGAGGTATTGGAAAGTGCAAAAGTAGTTTTGCTGCCGCGTAAGCGGTACTACCGCTTGGTGAAGCGGTACTACCGCCCGAGCGGTACTACCGCTTGTGTGAAGCGGTACTACCGCCCAAGCGGTACTACCGCTTGTGTGAAGCGGTACTACCGCTTGTGCGCGGTACTGCAGGGATCCGAGTTGGACTCTTTCCCTGCGGGCCAAACCGACCTTGTGCGGGCAAAACCGACCTGGAGGAGGCTTTTACTCCAAGTTTAGACCCCAAGGCTCAACATATAAATAGAGGGGCAGGGCTAGCACACGGGACACATTAAGATTTCCCCAAGCCGTGTGCGGCAACCCTAACCCTCTAGTTCCTCCGTCATAATCTCCGTAGCGCTTGGCGAAGCCCTGCAGAGATTGTTCCTCACCACCATCACCACGCCGTCGTGCTGCTGGAACTCAACCACTACTTCATCATCGCTCGCTGGATCGAGGAGGTGAAGGCGTCATCAAGCCGTACGTGTGTTGAATGCGGAGGTGCCGTCCGTTCGACGCTAGTTCGTGATCGGATCGAGGGACGACTTGCGATTTGGATCGCGGAGACGTTCGACTACATCAACCGCGTTTCTTAAACGCTTCCGCTTAGCGATCTACAAGGGTATGTAGATTTACTCTCCCTCTCGTAGATGCTCATCACCATGGATAGATCTTGTGTGTATGTAGGAAAAGTTTTGTTTCCCATGCAACGTTTCCCTACAGTGGCATCTGAGCTAGGTCTATGCGTAGATGAGATCTCGAGTAGAACACAAACAAGTTGTGGGCGTGGGTGTATACATATTGCTTGCCGTTACTAGTTGATACTTGATTCGGCAGTATAGTGAGATGAAGCGGCCCGGACCGACATTACGCGTACTCTTACGCGAGACAGGTTCCTTCAACTGACATGTAACTTCGTTGCATAAAGATGGCTAGCGGGTGTCTATTTCTCTCACTTTAGTTGAATCGATTTCAATGAAGAGGGTTCTTTTAGAAGATCAAAAAGCAATCACTACACCACGTTGTGGTTTTGCGTAGGTAAGAACGGTTCTTGCAAACCCGTAGCAGCCACGTAAAATTTGCAACAACAATTAGAGGACGTCTAACTTGTTTTTGCAGGGTATGTTGTGATGTGATATGGCCAATTACATGATGAGATATATGTGATGTATGAGATGATCATGTGTTGTATAGAATATCACGACTTGCATGTCGATGAGTACGGCAACTGGCAGGAGCCATAGAGTTGTCTTTAATTATTGTATGACCTGCGTGTCAATCATTAAGCGCTATGTAATGCTTTACTTTATCGCTAAACGTTAGCAATAGTCGTGGAAGCAACAGTCGGCGCGACAACCTCATGGTGACACGTTGATAGAGATCAAGATGATGGAGATCATGATGTCATGCCGGTGACGATGGAGATCATGCCGGTGCTTTGGAGATGGAGATCAAAAGCACAAGTTCATGGCCATATCATGTCACTTATGATTTGCATGTGATGTTAATCCTTTTATGCATCTTATTTTGCTTAGGACGACGGTAGCATTATAAGGTGATCCCTCACTTAAATTTCAAGATAAATTGTGTTCTCCCCGAGTGTGCACCGTTGCGAAAGTTCGTCGTTTCGAGACACGCCGTGATGATCGGGTGTGATAGACTCCACGTTCACATACAACGGGTGCAAGCCATGTTGCACACGCGGAACACTCGGGTTAAACTTGACGAGCCTAGCATGTACAGACATGGCCTCGGAACACAAGAGACCGAAAGGTCGAACATGAGTCATATAGTAGATATGATCAACATGAAGATGTTCACCATTGAAACCACCTCAACTCACGTGATGATCGGACTTGAGTTGGTGGATTTGGATCATGTTACACTCGAATGACCGGAGGGATGTCAATTTGAGTGGGAGTTTTTAAGTAATATGATTAACTAAACTCATTATCTAGAACAATAGTCTAAGTTGTCTTTACTATATTTATGTTGTAGATCATGGCTCGCGCAGTAGCACCCCTGAATTTTAATGCATTCCTAGAGAAAGCTAAGTTGAAAGATGATGGAAGTAACGACTGGGCCCGTAATCTAAGGATTATCCTTACGGCTTCCCAGAAGGCTTATGTCCTTGATGCACCGCTTGGTGATCCACCCGCTCCAGTTGAGTCTCTAGACGTTGTGAACGCCTGGCAGGCTCGTTCTGATGATTACTCAATAGTTCAATGTGCAATGTTGTATGGCTTGGAACCGGGACTTCAAAGACGTTTTGAACGTCATGGAGCATATGAGATGTTCCAGGAGTTGAAGTTTATCTTTCAAAAGAATGCCCGGATCGAGAGATATGAGATCTCCGATAAGTTATATGCTTGCAAGATGGAGGAGAACGGGTCTATCAGTGATCACGTACTCAGAATGTCTGGGTACTCCACCCGTCTGGCTGAATTGGTGATGCCCCTTCCGCCAGAGGCTATCACTGACAGAGTTCTTCAATCATTGCCACCTAGCTACAAGAGCTTCGTGTTGAACTATAACATGCACGGGATGAACAAGTCAGTCGCCGAGCTATTTGCGATGCTGAAAGCCGCTGAGTCTGAAATTCAGAAGGAGCATCAAGTGTTGATGGTCAATAAAACCACTAGTTTCAAGAAAAATGGCAAGGGTAAGAAGGGTAACTCCAAGAAGAGTGGCAAAACAGTTGCTCCTCTCGTGAAGAAACCCAAGGCTGGACCCAAACCAGAAACTGTGTGTTTTCATTGCAAGGGAACTGGACACTGGAAGCGGAACTGCCCCAAGTATTTGGCTGACAAGAAGGCGGCCAACAACAAACAAGGTATATATGATATACATGTTATTGATGTGTACCTTACCAACCCTCGTTGTAGTGCCTGGGTATTTGATACCGGTGCGGTTGCTCATATTTGCAACTCTAAACAGGAACTGCGGAATAGACGGAGGCTGGCAAAGGACGAAGTGACGATGCGCGTGGGAAATGGTTCCAAGGTTGATGTGATCGCCGTCGGCACGCTCGCTCTTCGATTACCGTCGGGATTAGTGATGAACCTAAATAAGTGTTATTTGGTGCCTGCGTTAAGCATGAACATTATATCTGGATCTTGTTTATTGCGAGACGGTTACTCATTTAAATCAGAGAATAATGGTTGTTCTATTTATATGAGTAATATCTTTTATGGTCATGCACCCAATGTGAGGGGTTTATTCTTATTGAATCTCGATAGTAATGATACACATGTTCATAACATTGATGCCAAAAGATGTAGAATTGATAATGATAATACCACTTTCTTGTGGCACTGCCGTTTAGGTCATATTGGCGTAAAACGCATGAAGAAGCTCCATGCTGATGGACTTTTGGAGTCACTTGATTTTGAATCACTTGACACATGTGAGCCATGCCTCATGGGCAAGATGACTAAAACGCCGTTCTCTGGAACAATGGAACGGGCAAGTGACTTATTGGAAATCATACATACTGATGTGTGTGGTCCGATGAGTATTGAGGCGCGCGGTGGTTATCGTTACTTTCTCACCTTCACTGATGACTTAAGTAGATATGGGTATATTTACTTAATGAAACATAAGTCTGAAACATTTGAAAAGTTCAAACAATTTCAGAGTGAAGTTGAGAATCATCGTAACAAGAAGATTAAATTCCTACGATCTGATCGAGGAGGAGAATATCTGAGTTATGAGTTTGGCAGTCACTTAAGACAGTGTGGAATTGTTTCACAATTGACACCGCCTGGAACACCACAGCGTAATGGTGTGTCCGAACGTCGTAATCGAACCTTATTGGATATGGTGCGATCTATGATGTCTCTTGCCGATTTGCCACTATCGTTTTGGGGTTATGCATTAGAGACAGCTGCATTCACTTTAAATAGGGCACCATCGAAATCCGTTGAGACAAGGCCATATGAACTTTGGTTTGGCAAGAAGCCAAAGCTGTCGTTTCTTAAAGTTTGGGGATGTGATGCTTATGTCAAAAAGCTTCAGCTTGAAAAGCTGGAACCCAAAGCGGAGAAATGCGTCTTCATAGGATACCCAAAAGAGACAATTGGGTATACCTTCTACCTCAGATCCGAGGGCAAAGTGTTTGTCGCTAAAAACGGAACATTTCTTGAGAAAGAGTTTCTCTCGAAAGAATTGAGTGGGAGGAAGATAGAACTTGATGAGGTTGTTGAACCTTTACTTCAACCTGAGAAGTAGCGCAGCACAGAAAGTTGTTTCTGTGGAGCCTACATTAGCTGAAGAGGAAGTTAATGATGATGATCATGAAACTTTGGATCAAGTTGCTATCGAACCTCGTAGGTCGACAAGGACGCGTACTGCTCCCGAGTGGTACGGCAACCCTGTCTTAGAGGTCATGTTGTTAGACAACGATGAACCTACGAGCTATGGAGAAGCGATGATGGGCCCGGATTCCGAGAAGTGGTTAGAGGCCATGAAATCCGAGATGGGATCCATGTATGAAAACAAAGTATGGACTTTGGAAGTATTACCTGAAGGGCGTAAGGCCATTCAGAACAAATGGATCTTTAAGAGGAAGACGGACGCGGACGGTAATGTCACCGTCTATAAAGCTCGACTTGTGGCAAAGGGTTCTTCACAAGTTCAAGGAGTTGACTACGATGAGACCTTCTCACCCGTAGCGATGCTTAAGTCCGTCAGAATCATGTTAGCAATTGCTGCCTTTTTCGATTATGAAATTTGGCAGATGGATGTCAAAACAGCGTTCCTTAATGGTTACCTTAAGGAAGAGTTGTATATGATGCAACCAGAAGGTTTTGTCGATCCAGAGAATGCTGACAAAATTTGCAAACTCCAGCGATCCATTTATGGACTAGTGCAAGCATCTCGGAGTTGGAATCTTCGTTTTGATGAGGTGATCAAAGCGTTCGAGTTTATACAAGTTTACGGAGAAGCTTGTATTTACAAGAAAGTGAGTGGGAGCTCTATAGCGTTTCTAATATTATATGTGGATGACATATTACTGATTGGAAACAATATAGAAATGCTGGAAAGCGTGAAGGAATATTTGAACAAGAGTTTTTCAATGAAGGACCTAGGAGAAGCTGCTTTCATATTAGGCATCAAGATCTATAGAGATAGATCGAGACGCTTAATAGGACTTTCACAAAGCACATACCTTGACAAAGTTTTGAAGAAGTTCAAAATGGATCAGTCCAAGAAGGGGTTCTTGCCTGTATTGCAAGGTGTGAAGTTGAGTAAGACTCAATGCCCAGTGACTGCAGAAGATAGAGAAAAGATGAGTGTCATCCCCTATGCTTCGGCCATAGGCTCTATCATGTATGCAATGCTGTGCACAAGACCCGATGTCAGCCTTGCCATAAGTATGGTCGGAAGGTTTCAAAGTGATCCAGGAATGGAACACTGGACGGCGGTCAAGAATATCCTGAAGTACCTGAAAAGGACTAAGGATATGTTTCTCGTTTATGGAGGTGATCAAGAGCTCGTCGTAAAGGGTTACGTCGATGCAAGCTTTGACACTGATCCGGATGACTCTAAGTCTCAAACCGGATACGTGTTTATTCTTAATGGGGGTGCGGTTAGCTGGTGCAGTTCCAAGCAAAGCGTGGTAGTAGATTCTACATGCGAAGCGGAGTACATCGCTGCCTCGGAGGCGGCGAAGGAAGGTGTCTGGATGAAGGAGTTCATGACAGATCTTGGAGTAGTGCCTAGTGCGCTTAACCCAATGACTCTGTTTTGTGATAATACTGGTGCCATTGCTCTAGCCAAGGAACCAAAATTTCACAAGAGGACCAGACACATAAAGCGACGTTTCAATTCCATCCGCGATTACATCAAGGAGGACGACATAAATATTTGCAAAGTACACACGGATCTAAATGTTGCAGATCCGATGACTAAACCTCTTCCAAGGGCTAAACATGAACAACACCAGAACTGCATGGGTGTTCGATTCATTACAATGTAAATCACATAGTGATGTGAACTAGATTATTGACTTTAGTGCAAGTGGGAGACTGTTGGAAATATGCCCTAGAGGCAATAATAAATAGGTTATTATTATATTTCCTTGTTCATGATAATCGTTTATTATCCATGCTATAATTGTATTGATTGGAAACTCAAATACATGTGTGGGTACATAGACAAACACTGTGTCCCTAGTAAGCCTCTAGATGACTAGCTCGTTGATCAAAGATGGTTAAGGTTTCCTAGCCATTGACATGAGATGTCATTTGATAACGGGATCACATCATTAGGAGAATGATGTGATGGACAAGACCCAAACTACGAACGTAGCATATGATCGTGTCAGTTTATTGCTATTGTTTTCTGCATGTCAAGTATCTGTTCCTATGACCATGAGATCATGCAACTCCCTGACATCGGAGGAGTACCTTGTGTGTATCAAACGTCGCAACGTAACTGGGTGACTATAAAGGTGCTCTACAGGTATCTCCGAGGGTGTCTGTTGGGTTGGCATGGATCAAGACTGGGATTTGTTACTCCGTATGACGGAGAGGTATCTCAGGGCCCACTCGGTAATACAACATCACAATGAGCCTTGCAAGCAATGTGACTAAAGTGTTAGCCACGAGATCTTGTATTACGGAACGAGTAAAGAGACTTGCCGGTAACGAGATTGAACTAGGTATAGAGATACCGACGATCGAATCTCGGGCAAGTAACATACCGAAGAACAAAGGGAACAGCATACGGGATTAACTGAATCCTTGACATAGAGGTTCGACCGATAAAGATCTTCGTAGAATATGTAGGAGCCAATATGGGCATCCAGGTCCCGCTATTGGTTATTGATCGTAGAGGTGTCTCGGTCATGTCTACATAGTTCTCGAACCCGCAGGGTCTACACACTTAACGTTTGGTGACGATTAGTATAATTGAGTTATTTTGTTGGTGACCGAAGGTTGTTCAGAGTCCCAGATAAGATCCCGGACATGACGAGGATCTCCGGAATAGTCCGGAGGTAAAGATTGATATATGTGATAATAGTGTTTTGATCTCCGGAAGGGTTCCGGAATTCACCGGAAGTGGTTCTGGATGTCTACCGAAGTGTTCGGGTGCAAGAACACTTTATATGGGCCAAGGGATAAAAGCCCACAAGGTATTGGAAAGTGCAAAAGTAGTTTTGCTGCCGCGTAAGCGGTACTACCGCTTGGTGAAGCGGTACTACCGCCCGAGCGGTACTACCGCTTGTGTGAAGCGGTACTACCGCCCAAGCAGTACTACCGCTTGTGTGAAGCGGTACTACCGCTTGTGCGCGGTACTGCAGGGATCCGAGTTGGACTCTTTCCCTGCGGGCCAAACCGACCTTGTGCGGGCAAAACCGACCTGGAGGAGGCTTTTACTCCAAGTTTAGACCCCAAGGCTCAACATATAAATAGAGGGGCAGGGCTAGCACACGGGACACATTAAGATTTCCCCAAGCCGTGTGCGGCAACCCTAACCCTCTAGTTCCTCCGTCATAATCTCCGTAGCGCTTGGCGAAGCCCTGCAGAGATTGTTCCTCACCACCATCACCACGCCGTCGTGCTGCTGGAACTCAACCACTACTTCATCATCGCTCGCTGGATCGAGGAGGTGAAGGCGTCATCAAGCCGTACGTGTGTTGAACGCGGAGGTGCCGTCCGTTCGGCGCTAGTTCGTGATCGGATCGAGGGACGACTTGCGATTTGGATCGCGGAGACGTTCGACTACATCAACCGCGTTTCTTAAACGCTTCCGCTTAGCGATCTACAAGGGTATGTAGATTTACTCTCCCTCTCGTAGATGCTCATCACCATGGATAGATCTTGTGTGTACGTAGGAAAATTTTTGTTTCCCATGCAACGTTTCCCTACAGGATATTCTGGTTTCTCTCAAATACATGTGTCACAATCTAATCAAGAGAAAACTACCTTTACTTGCCCTTTTGGAACCTATGCTTATAGACGTATGCCTTTTGGATTATGCAATGCACCTGCTACCTTTCAAAGATGTATGAATGCTATATTCTCTGATTTTTGTGAAAATATTGTGGAGGTTTTCATGGATGATTTTTCCGTTTACGGAACTTCTTTTGATGATTTCTTAAGCAACCTTGATCGAGTTTTGTAGAGATGTGAACAAACTAATCTCGTCTTGAATTGGGAGAAGTGCCACTTTATGGTTAATGAAGGCATTGTCTTGGGGCATAAAATATCTGAACGGGGTATTGAGGTGGATAAAGATAAAGTTGATGCAATTGAGAAAATGCCATGTCCTAAAGATATTAAGGGTATTCGAAGTTTTGTTTGTCATGCTGGTTTTTATAGGAGGTTCATTAAAAACTTCTCTAAAATTTCCAGGCCTCTTACTAATCTTTTACAAAAGGATATTCCTTTTGTCTTTGTTGATGATTGTGTGGAAGCCTTTGAAACACTCAAGAAAGCCTTAACCTCTGGACCTATCGTTCAACCACCTGATTGGAACTTGCCTTTTGAAATTATGTGTGATGCTAGTGATTATGCTGTTGGTGTTGTCCTAGGACAAAGAGTTGATAAGAAATTGAATGTTATCCATTATGCTAGTAAAACTCTAGACAATGCCCAACGAAACTATGCTACTACTAAAAAAGAATTTTTAGCAGTTGTGTTTGCTTGTGATAAATTTAGATCCTATATTGTTGACTCTAAAGTTATTGTTCACACCGATCATGCTGCTATAAAATACCTTATGGAAAAGAAAGATGCTAAACCTAGACTCATTAGGTGGGTTCTTTTGCTTCAAGAATTTGACTTACACATCGTTGATAGGAAAGGAGCTGAGAACCCCGTAGCTGATAACTTATCTAGATTAGAAAATATTCTTGATGACCCACTATCTATTGATGACAGTTTCCCTGATGAACAGCTAGCTGCAATAAGTGTCTCACACAACACGCCTTGGTATGCTGATTCTACTAATTATATTGTCGCTAAATATATACCACCTACCTTTACTTATCAACAAAAGAGAAAAAAATTCTATGACTTGAGACATTACTTTTGGGACGACCCACACCTTTATAAAGAAGGAGTAGATGGTATTATTAGACGTTGTGTACCTGAGCATTAACAGGAACAAATCCTACGGAAATGTCATTCTGAAGCTTATGGAGGACATCATGCGGGAGATAGAACTGCTCATAAGGTATTGCAATCTGGTTTTTATTGGCCTACTCTCTTCAAGGATGCCCGTAAGTTTGTCTTGTCTTGTGATGAATGTCAAAGAATTGGTAATATCGGTAAGCGTTAGGAAATGCCTATGAATTATTCACTTGTTGTCGAACCATTTGACGTTTGGGGTTTTGATTATATGGGGCCTTTTCCTTCCTCTAATGGGTACACTCATATTTTGGTTGCGGTTGATTATGTCACTAAGTGGGTAGAAGCTATTCCAACTAGTAGTGCCGATCACCACACCTCCATTAAAATGCTTAAAGAGGTTATCTTCCCAAGGTTTGGAGTCCCTAGATATTTAATGACCGATGGTGGTTCACACTTTATTCATGGTGCATTCCGTAAGATGCTTGCTAAATATGATGTTAACCATAGAATTGCATCAACCTATCATCCTCAATCTAGTGGTCAAGTTGAACCTAGAAATAGAGTAATATTACAAAAAACTGTCTATAGGTCTCGTAAGAATTGGTCTAAGAAATTAGATGATGCACTTTGGGCCTATAGAACAGCTTATAAAAATCCTATGGGTATGTCTCCATATAAAATGGTGTATGGGAAAGCTTGTCATTTGCCTCTAGAACTAGAACACAAAGCATTTTGGGCAATTAAAGAACTCAACTATGATTTCAAACTTGCCGGTGAGAAGAGGCTATTTGATATTAGCTCACTAGATGAATGGAGAACCCAAGCGTATGAGAATGCCAAGCTATTCAAAGAAAAAGTAAAAGGATGGCATGACAAAAGAATCCAAAAGCGGGAATTCAAAATAGGAGATTATGTTCTTTTGTTCAACTTGTCGTGGGAATGAGCCTGATAGTAGAGGTTAGGGGTACGAAAGGAGAGGGCAGAGTCCTAGCTACGACGAGATTGTACACATAGATGTATGAGTTCAGGCCCCTCTCGTGGAGGTAACAGCCCTATGTCTCAGTGCTCGGGAGCTCTTGTCATGTGGAATGTGTGAGTTACAGGGGGTGCGAACCCTTGTGCCAGAGGGGAGGGGCGGCTTATATAGAGTGTGCTGCCCCTCATGAATAACCGGCAACCAAGGGTTTGACCGTGGTAATAAAGGTGAACGTTACTGATAACGTATGCAATAAATGCTACTTATGGTGTCTAGTCGAACGCCTGTCCGTTGGCCTCCCTGGAGTGGCTTCTGGTCTTCTGCGGTCGACTGACTTCTGACTCTCCCGAGTGAAAGGCGACTGTCGAATGGAGGGAGGAACCTCCGAGTGAACTGTTTGTCGAGTGACTCATGCGCCATGGTGATTTCAGTCGGAGCCTTCCTTGTAATCTTTAAGTCCTCCAAAGTAGTGCCCTTAGGTAGGGTATGTAGGTCAGGCCTATGACCCTACCCTAGGTACATATCCCCATCATTAGCCCCCGAATGGATCGGGGTTCGAGTGAAAAGGGATCGATGCAGGTTCTGATAAGACACAAAAATTCCGAGTGCATTTTAGGGCTTCACAGAAGTCTGCGTCGATTGGAATCTTTGTCATTCGCCCTGATCGATTCTGTCTTGATATGCGTCCGAGTGAACTTGAGCGCGGACTCAGGTCCGAGTGTTCAGCAGGACCTCTCGATGCGACGGGTCGCTTCGTCAGGCCCGGATTGTACGGGATTCGAAAATTTGGAAAGCACGCGCCGCGCGAAGATGACGCAACGACTGGGGCAAGTGGGGGCATGACGCCTCGATTTTTGCGCCGCCCTTATCGCCACGTACTGCGCTTCCTCTGAAATCGGGATACACAGAGATATGGCTGGCTCACAGGTCAGCGACCCACTCGGGTAGTCATAAGACGCGACGACGCAAGGGTTGGTACAGTGCTCCTCCCCCATTCCCCTCTTTTCCTCCGCCTCCTCTGCTCCACGCGCGCCTCTCGGCTCTGCCTCGACGACCGCCGCCGCGATGACGAAGGGGAAGACGGAGAAGCTCGAGCGGGCTAAGAAGGGAGGCAAGGCGAACAAGCCGTCGGGCGCTCGGTCTATGGCACCGCCGGGGTGGATCCAAGGGGATTTCCTTCGGTCGACCGTCACGGCGGAGGACGTCCAGAATCTCGTCGCCGACGGGCTGATTGCTGACGGGTCGTGGAGGCTGTCGGAGGGAGAGACCAAGCCGGAGCCGCGCGAAGGCGAGTGAGTCCTCCTCCTCACCCACGTCGAGCGAGGTTTTTCTCTGCCTCCCCATCCATTCATCCGTGGGTTCTTGAATTTCTTTGGCGCACAACTTCATCATTTCCCTCCAAATGCAATTGCGTATCTTGCTGCGTTCATAACACTGTGTGAATGCTTCCTGGGCTGTTCTCCTCATTGGGGCTTGTTCAAACACATCTTCACCATCCGGTCTTAGTCGGTCAAAAAGGCCAACCCCAGTGATAGTAAAACCCACGTCATCCAGCTGTGCGGTGGCCTGGGACTCCAAAAAAGGAGTAGGAGTGCGTTTCCGTCGATGACCTTTCCTGAATCTGTTCGGGGCTGGCAGTCGACTTGGTTTTACTGCAAAGATGTTGCATCTCCCAATATGTCGACTGGCCTTCCCCCCTTCACATTGGAGCGACCCACCACTCCCAGAACATTGTCCGTGGCAGAGGGAGAGAAACTCCAGGTAGGAATTTTAGTGAATGTAGTAGTTGATTTGATCCGTGGCGGAGTGACTGGTATGGACCTGCTAGAAGCGTTTCTCAGTCGGCGAATCCAGCCCCTTCAAGCGAGGGACCACACTATGTGGCACTATTCGTGCGCTGAAGACACCACTCGGACACATCCAGAAGAAGTCTCTGAAGAGACCGTTGCACAGTGGCTCAGAAGTATCACCGGAGCCTGTGACAATCCTCTGGGAGCCAAGCGAATCTTGCCCTTCTCTGCCGAGAACCCACCACCGAACCTGGTGAGTTATATCTTTGTCGAATGCTTTCATGTTTCGTCGAGTGATTGGGTCTTCAGCCGACTGACTTTACTGTTTGTATCTTGCAGGAGTTTACGAACATGTATTCGCCCGTGCCGAACGGAAGGCAGCCTGAAGACGGGGAAGAGAGCGCAGGTGGCAGCGCAGACGTTGATTACGCCGATGACAGTGAAGGCAGCGACGACGACCTGGAGGAGATCGAGGAAGAGGTCCAGGCTCCTCCACGCACCGAGCGTCGTTCCAAGCAGCGCGAAGATCCAGAAGCTGTCCCAAGCAGAACCTTGGCATCGAGCACCAGGAATCCGAAGCATGACCGGGTTGCGACACCCGAGTCGACTGAAAAGGTCACGAAGCAGCCCAGGTCTGACGCACCAAAACCTCGGAAGGCTCTGCCCCGCATGAAGATCGCCGTGCCCATCGCCTCAACGTGAGTGTTCATTTTCCTTTTTCTGCTGTTGTGGAACTTCATGTCTTTGCTGATCGAGTGCAATTTATTTGCCAGAGCTGCTACCTCGGTGACGTCGCCTCTGCGAGATGAAGAGGAACACATGGAAGTGGACACTGCTGACGCGGCCACCTCTCAACGAGGTATAACAAATCTTCACTCTACTTTTTTTTGGAGAAGAATCGTCGATTGAATAAGTTAACGTTGTCGATTGGTAGCTGATGACGTCATCCACGTGGAAGATGATGAGGAGCCACAGCAGGGTGCAGAGGATGAAGTTGTGACTTTGGACACTCCACGCGTACGCACTCGGAGGACATCGTCGGGACAGGCGCCTCGTAGGTTGACTGCTGCATCGTCTCAAGAACTTGGTGACTCTTCCCGAGCCAGAGCTGATCTTGTGGTTCCGCTGTCGAGTGCTCCGCCAGCAACTTCAACTCTTGTGGTTTCAGCGTCGATTGGGCAACCTCATGCAACTCTTGTGACCTCAGCTACAGCGCCGACTCCTCCGACGTCCGCATACCCTTTGTACCACGTCCCAGAGGACCAGACTGGAGCTGCCAAAGAGGCCATGATCCAGGCTGGGCAGATGATGCTGCGTACGAAGGAGGCGTATGAGGCCAGCAAGTTGGCTTATGATGCCAGCTCAGTGCTTCGTGCCAATGTCCGAGTAAATGCGATTGTATGTTCATTTACGATTGAATTCCTGTCCATCTTGACTCTACACCCACTGGGTGTTTTCTTTTGATGCATACTTGCTTGTTTTCTCCTCGAGTAGATCAGGTCTTAGTCGAGTGGTCTCTGGTCCAGTGGGGGCACGCTGAGTGCACCCACTGGGTGTAGTCCCCGAGACCGCTGTCGAATGGCAAAGACATCGGCATGGGTCTTAAATTCGCTTGTCACTCGACAGCCTGGTTGAGTGATAGTAGGTCCAGTGGGGGCAGGCTGAGTGCACCCACTGGGTGTAGTCCCCGAGATCGCCGTCAATTGCTTACATCGGCGGGGGTCTGATAAAGACAATGTTTGCATGTTTGCTCTTTTTTTTTACTCGGACAGGTCGGACCTGGTCGAGTGGTGTCGTATCCAGTGGGGGCACGCTGAGTGCACCCACTGGGTGTAGTCCCCAAGACTACTGTCGATCGTTTACGATGGGCAGTAGTCTTAAGAACTTGGACTCGGGGTCCTTTTTTTGTACTTGGAGTACGCTTGTCACCTCTGAATGCTTGTTTTAGGGATGGAAAGGTCCGAACTGGCAAGACCTATCCTGCAGGTTTCATGGACATCATTTCCATCAACCATGATATGACGCTTTGCAGGGGTGTGGGGTGGGGCGGCGGGCCTCCGTCTAGTCGACTGAACTTGCTCTTTTCCACTCGGGAGTGGAGAAATATTAGTGTCGACTAAACTACTTCTTTGCTGATTTCAGAAAGCTTGTGAGCTTGGGACTCAGTACGTCGACCTGGAGAAGGAGAAAACCCAGCTTCAGCCGGATCTGGAGGTGACCAAGAACGACCTGGACCGTGCACAGACTGAGCTGAAGACCCTGGGAGGTAATCCTTGTTGACCAATTGCACTATCACTTTCATCTTCTATCCTTTGAACCGAGTGTCCTCACTCGAACAGACGTGCGTGATGAGAACCGTCGACTCCAAGCGCGACTCAACAATGTTATTTCTTTAGATACCATGAAGAAGGCGCTTGAGGATAAAGACAAGGCGCTCGCTGATGCTCAGAAGGTGGCGAGGGAGAAAACCGAGGCTGCTGAGAAGAAGCTTGCCGCAGCCAATAAGTTGGAAGAAGAGAACACCAAACTCAAGCAAGAACAGGCCGATTGGATCAAAAAGGTTGAACAGCTGACCAAGAGAAGGAGCGCTCTGGAGAACCACTTGGGATACTTCGCGAAGAAGATGTTCGGCATGCTTGAAGGTAACTTTCTTCCGTAGAGTGAATTTCTTTAATTTCCACAAAACAGTAGCGTGACCAACTTTTCATTTCCTCTTCGTGTAGAATTCTGCCAAGACTTTGACAAGGAGACTGAGGAGATCGAGCCAAATCTGGACCCCACTAAGTCACCCATCGGGGACGTTGTGACCATGAACATGTTTCGACTTGAAGCTCGTCTTAGAAGTGTTCAAGGGTATATCACTCGACTGAGGGCTGTGTTGGAGAAGGTCGACAAAGAACTGTGGCCAGAAGACACCCTCCAGACTGACCTCGAATCGATGATGACCCGCCTCAATGAGATTCCCGGTCGAGTGCAGGCATGGAAAAAATCTGCCGCTCGCTGCGGAGCTGACGTGGCACTTTCACTCGTTCAGGTCCATTGCAAGGAAGCTAAGGAGGATAAACTGAAGGCTCTTCAGGTGGCCAACATGAAGAAACTTCAATTCGAAGACTTCATGGAGACCTTCATCGAAGCAGCCACTCGGATCGCCGACGGGATTGATCTGGACACTTTCGTTGAGCCCGCGAGCCCCACCGGTGCTTGAAAAATACTTTGCTTGCAGTTGAAACTTCGTTCAGGTGTAACCGTTTAGAACTTCGTTCAGGCCTTAAGCCTGAGTACTTCCGTTTGCGTGAGTAACTTTCATCCGCGCTAGAGATTCTGGATTTATCTGCATTTTGCTTTCCGATCTTTAGCTTGGTTAAGTTTGTTTGATTTCCGAGTGAGGTGGATGCTCATTACTCGGAAGAATTTTGAACTTAGGCGAAAACTGGTTCGCGGCTAAGTCCCCGAGTGAGAGGAGTGCTCGTCACTCGGGAAAGTTTTTGACTTAGACTAAGACTGGTTCGCAGCTAAGTTTCCGAGTGAATAGGTAACTATTCACTCGGCAGGACGTTTAACCTAGGCGAAAACTTGTTCGCGGCTAAGTCCCCGAGTGAGAGGAGTGCTCGTCACTCGGCAGGATTTTTAACTTAGGCGAAAACTTTTTCGCAGCTAAGCCCCCGAGTGAGAAGGCTGCTCACCACTCGGCAGGATTTTTAACTTAGGCGAAAACTTGTTCGCGGCTAAGCCCCTGAGTGAGAGGGCTGCTCATCACTCGGAGCGTTTTATAACTTAGACGAAGACTGATTCACAGCTAAGTTTCCGAGTGAATAGGATGCTATTCACTCGGCAAAGTTTTTAACTTAGGCAAAAACTGGTTCGCAGCTAAGCCCCCGAGTGAGAGGGCTGCTCACCACTCGGAGCGTTTTACAACTTAGACGAAAACTGATTCGCAGCTAAGTTTCCGAGTGAATAGGATGCTATTCACTCGGCAGAGTTTTTAACTTAGGCGAAAACTGATTCGCAGCTAAGCCCCCGAGTGAGAGGGTTGGTCATCACTCGGAGTGTTTTTGAATATGAGATTGAGCGATCGGAATCGACAAAAGACTACGGGAGTCATAATTTTGATAAACAACATTGTCTGGAGTACTCTTATTACATCAAAACAACTCAGTCGTCAGGTATAAAAATGTCGAAGTAAATCTGCGTTCCAGGCACGCGGCTCGTCGATATTCTTCTTGAGGTTGAAAAGATGATAGGCTCCGTTGTTCAGTACTTTGGTGACGACGAAAGGACCTTCCCACGCAGGGGTGAGCTTGTGAGGTCGCTGCTGATCCACTCGGAGCACAAGATCACCTTCATGGAACGATCGACTCCTGACATGCCTTGCATGGAAGCGACGCAGATCTTGCTGGTACACATTCGACCGAATCAGATCCATTTCATGTTCTTCTTCCAGGAGATCCACACCATCTTGTCGTGCTTGTTCAGCCTCAGCCTCGGAGTAAAGGTCTACTCGGGGAGAATTGTGAAGGACATCACTCGGCAAAACGGCTTCGGCTCCATACACCATGAAGAAAGGAGTGCGCCCAGTCGACTGGTTAGGAGTCATCCTCAAGCCCCACAGAACAGACGGCAATTCAGTGACCCAAGCTCCAGCTGCATGTTCAAGATCTCGCATGAGTTGAGGCTTCAGTCCTTGAAGGATGAGGCCATTTGCTCGCTCAGCTTGACCATTAGTCCGGGGGTGCGCAACGGATGCGTAATCCACCCGAGTGCCTTGGGCGGAGCAAAAGTGTCTGAACTCTTCCGAGTCAAAGTTTGAACCATTGTCTGTAATGATACTATGGGGAACTCCATACCGGAACGTTATCACTTTCATGAACTTGATAGCAGTGCGCGAATTCAGCTTCTTTATGGGCTTAGCCACAATCCACTTGGTGAACTTGTCGACTGCTACAAGTAGATGAGTGAATCCACTCTGGCCCGTTCGGAGGGGACCGACCATATCCAAACCCCATACAGCGAATGACCAGACAAGTGGAATAGTCTTCAAGGCAGACGCGGGCTTATGCGACAAGTTTGCGTAAAACTGGCATCCTTTGCAGTGATCAACAATCTCCTTAGCCATTTCATTGGCGCGCGCCCAGAAGAAACCAGCTCGGTATGCTTTGGCAACGATCGTCCGAGAGGACGCATGATGACCACAAGTCCCCGAGTGAATTTCCTCCAGGATCAATTGACCTTCCTCAAGGGAGATGCACCGCTGAGTTACGCCAGTTACGCTTTCTTTGTAAAGATGTCCATCTATCACAGTAAAGGCTTTGGACGTGCGGACAATCTGTCGAGCTTCAACTTCGTCTTCTGGGAGTTCTTGCCTCAATATGTATGCGATATATGGCACCGTCCAATCGGGCGTAATGACCAGATCTATGACTGCTGGGACATCAACCTCAGTCGGATTGGAGGCGCTTATTGCTTGCGGGGGCTCTTCAGTGAAGGGATCTTCTTGCACCGAAGGAGAATGTAAGTGTTCCAGAAACACATTGCTAGGTACAGGCCTCCGAGTGGACCCGATCTTTGCTAAATCATCAGCTGCCTGATTTTTCACTCGGGGAATATGGTGGAGTTCCAAACCTTCAAATTTCTTCTCAAGCTTTCTCACTGCGTGGCAATATCCAGTCATGGCAGGGTTCCTGACATCCCACTCCTTCATCACTTGATTAACCACCAAATCTGAGTCACCGTATACCATCAGGCGCCGGACGCCGAGTGAGATGGCCATACGTAACCCGTAGAGGAGTGCCTTGTATTCAGCTTCATTATTGGAGGAATCAAAGTGAATCTGGAGGACATAACTAAGCTTGTCACCCTTTGGAGATACCAACACTACGCCAGCACCAGACCCATTCAGCATCTTAGAGCCATCAAAGAACACGGTCCAGTGCGCCGAGTGGATTTGAATTGGCTGTTGCTGTTCTATCCACTCGGCCATGAAGTCAGCAAGTGCTTGAGATTTGATGGCCTTCTTTGCTTCAAACTTGATATCAAAGTAAAGGAGCTCAATAGCCCATTTGGCCACTCGACCAGTCGCATCTCGATTGTTGAGGATCTCAGACAATGGAGCATCGCTGACGACTGAGACTGAGTGATCTTGGAAGTAGTGTGCCACCTTCTTCGCTGATAGATATATACCATAGACGAGCCTCTGGTAATGAGGGTACCTTTGCTTTGAAGGAGTCAGCACTTCAGATATATAGTAAACTGGGTGTTGGACTTTATAAGCCTTGCCCTCTTCTTCTCTCTCGACAGTGAGAACCGTACTGACAACTTGGTTAGTGGCTGCAATGTACAGAAGCAGGGGTTTGTTGCTGTGCGGAGCAGCAAGCACCGACTGGGTGGAAAGCAGCGCTTTGAGCTCGACAAACGCTGCGTCTGCCTCAGGAGTCCACTCGAACATATCTGATTTCTTCATCAGTCGGTATAAAGGCAATGCCTTCTCTCCGAGAGGAGAAATAAACCTACTCAGCGCCGCCAGGCAACCCGTGAGCTTCTGGACATCGTGCACACGCTCAGGGCTTTTCATTAGGACGATGGCACCGATCTTCTCGGGATTGACGTCGATCCCCCGTTCGGAAACGAGGAAACCGAGTAACTTGCCACCAGGAACTCCAAAAGTGCACTTGGACGGGTTCAACTTGATATCATATTTCCTCAGGTTGGCGAATGTTTCTGCCAAGTCAGTCAGCAGGTCGGAACCTTTGCGAGGCTTGACTACAATATCATCCATATAAGCCTCAACATTCCGAGGGATTTGCTCAAGCAGGCACTTCTGAATCATGCGCATGAAAGTAGCGCCAACATTTTTCAGACCAAAAGGCATGGTGATATAACAGAAACACCCGAAAGGGGTGATGAAGGCTGTCTTTATTTCATCTGGGCCAAACAGACGGATCTGATGGTAGCCAGAGTATGCATCGAGAAAAGACAAACGCTCGCACCCCGCAGTCGAGTCGACAATCTGATCGATGCGGGGGAGCGGAAAATGATCTTTCGGGCAGACCCGATTGATATGTTTAAAGTCAATACACATGCAGAGTGTCTTATCTTTCTTGGGGACCATGACGACGTTCGCGAGCCACTCGGAGTGGTAAATCTCGCGTATGAACTTAGCCGCCAAGAGTCGAGCCTCCTCTTCACCGATTGCTTTCCGCTTCTCTGCCGCCGACCTACGCAAGTGCTCCTTGACAGGCTTGGCCTTCGGGTCAACTCTCAGTCGGTGCTTAGCCAGTTCCCTGGGTACACCCGGCATGTCAGAAGGCTTCCATGCGAAGATGTCCCAGTTCTCACGGAGGAACTGGATGAGCTCGGCTTCCTATTTGCTGTCGAGTGTCGTCGAGATGTTGGTCGGGGCAGCATTAGGATCTGTCGGGTGAACGCTCACTTGCTTCACATCGCCTGCCGACTGAAAAGCAGACTCGGAGGCGGGCTTCTTGGCCCGCAGCAGATCGGCAGGATCAGTATTCCTCTTGTATTCTTCCAACTCGACCACAGCCATTTGATGGTCGGCAATCTTGGAGCCTTGCTGTAGGCACTCCTCAGCCCTTTGTGGATTCCCTGTGACTGTGATCACACCCATGGGCCCGGGCATCTTCAGCTTGAGGTACACGTAACATGGACGGGCCATGAAACGGGCATAAGCCGGTCGACCAAGGATGGCGTGATATGCGCTCTGGAAGTCTACAACTTCAAATGTCAACTTTTCCTTGCGAAAATTCTTGTCGGTGCCGAACACCACATCCACCGCAATCTGACCGAGTGACTTGGCCTTCTTCCCAGGGATGACTCTGTGGAACTGCATGCTGCTCTCACTGAGTCGGGACATCGGAATGCCCATCCCCTTGAGGGTATCCGCATACAAGATGTTCAATCCACTCCCTCCGTCCATGAGAACCTTGAGGAGTCGAGTGCCTCCTACAACAGGATCCACCACCAGAGCTTGCCGACCGGGGGTAGCGACATGAGCAGGGTGATCCGACTGGTCAAAGGTGATAGGAGTCTGAGACCACTTGAGGTACGTGGGGGTGGCAGGAACAGCCATGTTGACCTCCCTGTTAATAACTTTCAGTCGACTTTTGCTTTCTACATCGGCAAAAATCATCAAAGTGGCCTTGACCTCAGGGAAATCCTCTTTATCGTCATCATCTTCCTTTTCAGGAGTTTTTCCACTCGACTGTCCTTCCTTGAACTGCTGGATTAGTAATCTGCATTGTCGAGTGGTGTGTTTCGGCAATATCAAATTGCCTTCCTCATCTTTCTTCGTGTGGATTGCACATGGCAAATCTAGGACGTCCGTTCCTGACTGATTCTTTGAATTCTTGGGGGTAAATTGCCCTTTGGGTTTCCCCTTATTCTTTCCTTGCACCGCCAAAGCGGCTGCCTCTGCCTGAGCAGAACCATCTGCTTTGCACTTTTGCTTACGACTAGAATTGCCGCCGCCGGCATCATTGTCGACTGCTTTTCCCTTGCCGCTGCGGAGGCGGTCCTCCTCTTCACCATTGGCATACCGAGTGGCAATCTCCATCATCTTGCTCAGGGATATATCTCTTGTCCGACCAAACTTCAAATAAAGCTCTCTGTACTTAACACCGGCCTTGAAGGCGCAGACGGCTTGGTGCTCGGAAACATTTTCCACCGTGTGATGGAGGGTGGTGCAACGCTGAATGTAATCCCTCAAAGTTTCATTGGGTTTCTGGACACAATGCTGCAGATCAATCAAACCAGCGGGACGCTTGCATGTGCCCTCGAAAGTTCTGATGAACACTCGGGCAAGATCCTCCCAGCAGTAGATGCTAGAAGGAGCCAAACGATTCAACCACGCTCGGGCCGAACCATCCAACATCAAGGACAAATGCTTCATGGCTATGTTGTCATTTCCTCCACCAATCTGCACCGCCACTCGGTAATCGTCTAGCCACGTCTCTGGCTTCGACTCACCAGTGAACTTGCTTATTCTAGCCGCCAACCTGAAGTTAGGGGGAATCTCAGCAGATCGAATGGCTCTGCTGAAATACTCGGGGTCCAAAGACAACGGCACCACTTCCACTAGGATAATCTCTATCATAATCATTCCTGTGAGCCCTGCCTCTGTCAATCCGCTTCTATGCGAGGACATTCCTCGCGTCGAACCCAGGATTCCGCTCATCGCCGAATGGGCGCCTATCATCATAGTGCCGGGGCACATATGAACCACTCCGTGGAGGAGTAGGCACTCGACGGCGGTCATCACGGTGATAACGAGGAGCAAACTGATCTCGCCCCTGATCTTGGTATTGATCTTCACGGTAACCTCCGCCCCTGCGACGCAGAGGCGAACCCGGGCTATACGCCGACTGAAATGTGTCTGCTCTGGGTGAATTACTGTGTAACCTATTGCGCGACTGAGAAACAGCCGAATTCTGATGTTGTGCTGCATCAAGCAACGCTCGGATCTGCTGCAAACCTCTGCCAGCCTCTGAACGGGATGGTTGAATGGAATCTGCAATCCTAGCAGCGGCTGCGACATTCAGAACTAGAGTACGGAATACCTTGACGTTGTTCTGAGATCCACTCGGAAACAACTGTCGCTGACTGGAAATGGGTGGACGCTGGCGGGTACGCTCGTTGAGTGCCTTCTGCATCTCTTCGAGCCGAAGGCGCGTGGCCTCCAAGGCTTGGGCCTCGGCAGTCGCACTGACAATGGGAGTATGGAGAATCTCATTGACGGTGTTGCTGCTCATTCGACGGTCCTCCAGCTTCGCGTCTGCCGTGGCCGAAGCCAGGCGGGCTTTGCTGAGAACCCGCCATAAGAACCTCAACCGCTGGATCGCAGCTCTCGCACTCGGAAGGAACGTCAGATTGATCCGACGCCGAGTCGAACGGGCCGTGAAGTGATTCAGCGGGCTCGATAGCCGCAATCTGCGGAGATGACGCTTGGCGAGCCGCCGCATGCCTCACCCAACGCTGGAGCCGCGAGCGACCAGATCGCTTGTGGCGACGAACAGCGGGGAGAGCCGACGGATACGGAGTCGACGGCTGCCGAAGAAGAACGCCGCAGGAGCTTGCACGGAAGTGCGTCGCCCCACGGATCGGGAGCGCCTCAATGTCCAGAGGGGCTTCTTGAAGCCATGCCGAGTCGTCGGCGATGAAGGTGAGCGCACCGAGACGGATCTCTTGACCCAGGAACAAACCGCCGCCGGAAGACATGACGAAGAAGAAAATCGCAACCTCGCCGAAAGTCGCTTAGACGCCTGCCCCACGGTGGGCGCCAACTGTCGTGGGAATGAGCCTGACAGTAGAGGTTAGGGGTACGAAAGGAGAGGGCAGAGTCCTAGCTACGATGAGATTGTACACACAGATGTATGAGTTCAGGCCCCTCTCGTGGAGGTAACAGCCCTACGTCTCAGTGCTCGGGAGCTCTTGTTGTGTGGAATGTGTGAGTTACAGGGGGTGCGAACCCTTATGCCAGAGGGGAGGGGCAACTTATATAGAGTGCGCTGCCCCTCATGAATACCCGGCAACCAAGGGTTCGATCGTGGTAATAAAGGCGAACGTTACTGATAACGTATGCAATAAATGCTACTTACTGTGTCTAGTCGAACGCCTGTCCGTTGGCCTCCCTGGAGTGGCTTCTGGTCTTCTGCGGTCGACTGACTTCTGACTCTGCCGAGTGAAAGGCGACTGTCGAATGGAGGGAGGAACCTCCGAGTGAACTGTTTGTCGAGTGACTCATGCGCCATGGTGATTTCAGTCGGAGCCTTCCTTGTAATCTTTAAGTCCTCCAAAGTAGTGCCCTTAGGTAGGGTATGTAGGTCAGGCCTATGACCCTACCCTAGGTACATATCCCCATCACAACTCTCGTTTAAGATTTTTTGCAGGAAAGCTTCTCTCAAAATGGGAAGGACCATATATTATTGAAGAGGTTTATCATTCTGGAGCTATCAAGATTAATAACTCCGAAGGTACTAACCCGAAGGTGGTCAATGGACAAAGAATTAAGCATCATATCTCAGGTACGCCTATTAATGTTGAAAGCAATGTTATCCAAACCATGACACCGGAGTAACACATAAAAGAAACCTTCCGGAACACTCCAGAATACTTAAAAATAGGAGGTATGTGATACGGTAAATAAACAGACTCCGAAAAATCCGCAAAAATATTTTTTGTCAGTTTTGGAATATTTTAGAATTTTAGAAATAAAAAACTAAACCGGAAGTTGATCGAGGTGAGCACGATACACCAGGGCGCGCCAGGCACCCCTGGGCGCGCCGTGGTGGGTTGTGCCCACCTCGGATGCCTTCCCGACTCTGTTTCCCTTCCATATACTTGTTTCCTAAGAATAAAAATTCTCTATATATACCCCCGACTGTTTTGACGACCGCATCGCAGAAATATCCTCTGTTCTTGTTTCTTGCTGTTTTCTCATCAGATCTAGATCTCCATGGCTCCACCAAGCTCCTCCAAGGACAAGTTCTTCAAGAAGGTCATCAACCCGTGCTTGCCGGAGGTGATGAAGCACCCTCAAGCCATTGAGATGCGTGAGGGGGTGCTCCACACCCGCGATGTTCAGGGACCCAAGAAGACCGGAAGCGTGGAGGCTAGGCTTGAGGCGGTGGAACAGGAAATCTGCAAGTGCCAGAAGATGGTGGAGCGTGGACTTAGTGCCAATCACTCCATGATCACGGAATTCACCCGTGATCAGACGGTGGATGGCCGGTCCGTGAAGGACATCATCTCCACCCTCAACGAGCAAATTAACTTTCTGCAGAGCCAAGTTTATGATCTTCAAAACCAAGTCTTCGAATATGAAGCGAGATTTAAAGGTATGAGTTTAGCTGCCAGTTGCAGGACTCAAGGGACTCTCGCGTCAACCTTTGATGGGGAGCCCTTACCCTGGAAGATGGAGGACAAGCTTACTACATCATCACCACCACCTACATCAACACCTCCACCTTCTTCATCACCACCACCAAAGGAAACTTGAGCACGCGGGTATGGGCACTCCCCTTGGCTTGAGCCAAGCTTGGGGGAGGTGCCCCGGTATCGTATCACCACCACTTTTATTCATCCTTGCCTATTTTAGTTCTATCTTTAGTTTCCCTTTGCTTTAGTTGAATAAAAGTTTAGCATGATGTTTTTTCGTGTGTTAGTTCCGTGATCTATCTATCTATGTAATCGTGTGAGAGTTATATAATAAAGTTTAGTTTGAGTTTTTGCCTCTCTACTTTCTTGTTGCAATCAAAATAAAGAAAATAAAAACAAATGAAAAGAATCATAGGCTAATCCTATGGTGAGTAATGACATCACATAATGAAAAGTATAAGTAGTAAAATTTATTGGAGATTGACAAACATAGCATTGGTCAATGATGCAATTCATGAAAGAATTAATAAAGGAAGAGAAGATTCACATGCAAATACACCATCTTGGACATATTTTATGATTGTGAGCCCCCATAAAATATTATATGTCAAAATTATTGACGTTGGAAAAGGAAGACAACGTAATGACTTATGTTTGTTCATATCTACATAGAAGTTATATTGTCATAGATCCTTTAACATGTGGTGCTTGCCCAATATCTTTGCTAGCCAAAAATTCCGCACTAAGTAGAGATACTACTTGTGCATCCAAAAACCCAAACCCAAACTCTTTCCTTGAGTGTCCACCATACCTACCTATGGATCGGGAAAGATCCTTCAAGTAAGTTGTCATCGGTGCAAAAAGGCAATAAAAATTGCTTCTAAAAGTGTTTTGATCAATTAGTGTAAGAGAAAATTGAGCGTTATACAAACTTATGATGGCAAAGTAATAAAAGCGACGGACTGCATAATAAAGGTTGCTATCATAGGGGGCAATATAGCGTGACGTTCTTTTACATTAAGGGATTGGGCATACAAACTATAAGCACATGAAAACCTCTGCTTCCCTCTGCGAAGGGCCTATCTTCTACTTTTATGCACTTACTTTTATGCAAGAGTAAAAGTATTCTTCCCATTCCTTTTTACTTTTTCCTTTGCAAGCATCGTGTGGTGAGGAAAGATCTAGGCACATATATCCAGTTGGATATGGGTGGGCATGAGTTATATTGTTGACATCACCCTTGAGGTGAGTAAGTTGGGAGGCAAAACTATAAGCCCCTATCTTCCTATGTGTCCGGTTGAAACTTTTTGTTCATGGGTATGCCGTGAGCGTTAGCAATCATAGAATACTAAATGATGGTTGAGTATGTGGACTAGCCAAAAGGCTCCGACATGAGACCCTTCCTGAAAATATGATGAATTGTAGTTGCAAAGTTGACCGAGAACATAGTTTGTTGGTTCCCAATAAGGTTTATGCTTCATACTTCTATGTTGTGATGAATTGTTACTTGTTCGTGAGAAGCTTTATGATAAAAATGTTTGGAAATAAGTTCTTATGTTAGAGTTTGTTGCTGTTATGTTAATAAGCATGATGCTTCTATGTCCGTATTTTGTTTTTATCGACACCTCTCTCTCAAACCATGTGGACATGCTTTTCAATATCGGCTTTCGCTTGAGGACAAGTGAGGTCTAAGCTTGGGGGAGTTGATACGTACATTTTGCATCATGATTTCCTACTGTTATTTACTTTGTTTTGTTGAATAATAATGCTTTGGGGAGTGATTCTAATGCCTTTTCTCTCATAATATACAAGGTTTGCACAAAGAGGGAGAATACCGGCAGCTGGAATTCTGGACCCAAGAAAAGCACATCAGAGATACCTATTCTGCACAACTCCAATGAAGCTGAAATTTTACGGAGATTATATTAGAATTTAATAAAAAATACTAGAGCTGAAAACTACCGGAGGGGGCCTCCCAGGTGGGCACAACCCCCCAGGGCGCGCCAGGCGCGCCCTGATGGGTTGTGGTCAGCCAGGCCCACCTCCGGTGCCCATCTTCTGGTATAAGGTCACACTTGACCTAGAAAAAAATAGGAGGAGGACTTTCGGGACAAAGCGCCACCGCCTCGAGGCGGAACTTGGGCAGGAGCACTTTTGCCCTCCGGCGGAGCGATTCCGCCGGGGGAACTTCCCTCCCAGAGGGGGAAATCGAAGCTATCGTCATCACCAACACCCCTCTCATCTTTGGGAGGCCAATCTTCATCAACATCTTCAACAACACCATCTCCTCTCAAACCCTAGTTCATCTCTTGTGTTCAATCTTTGTACCGGAACCTCAGATTGGTACCTTTGGGTCACTAGTAGTGTTGATTACCTTGCGTAGTTGATTACTATATGGTTTATTTGGTGGAAGATTATATGTTCAGATCCATTATGCTATTCAATACTCCTCTGATCTTGAGCATGATTATTATTTGTGAGTAGTTACCTTTGTTCTTGAGGTCACGGGAGAAGTCATGTTGCGAGTAATCATGTGAATTTGATATGTGTTCGATATTTTGAAGATATGCATGTTGTGATTCCCTTAGTGGTGTCATGTGAACGTCAACTACATGACACTTCACCACTCATGGGCCTAAGGGAATGCATTGTGGAGTAGTTATTAGATGATGGGTAGCTAGAGTGACAGAAGCTTAAACCCTAGTTTATGCGCTACTTCGTAAGGGGCTGATTTGGATCCACATGTTTAATGCTATGGTTAGACTTTGTCTTAATACTTTTCTCGTAGTTGCGGATGCTTGCGAGGGGGTTAATCATAAGTAGGTTGTTAGTTCAAGTAAGAACAACACCTTCGCACCGATCCACCCACATATCAAATTATCAAAGTAGCGAACACGAATCAAACCAACATGATAAAAGTGACTAGACGAAATTCCCGTGTACCCTGAAGAACACTTTGTCTATTACTAGTGATTGTTCTGGCCTATCCTTTACCTCAAAAGGATTGCACTACCTTGCTGCACCTTGTTTACCGTTACCGTTACTTGCTCGTTACCAATTACCTTGCTATCAAACTATCTTTTACCTACAATTTCAGTGCTTGCAGAAATTACCTTGCTGAAAATCGCGTGTCATTTCCTTCTGCTCCTCGTTGGGTTCGACACTCTTACTTATTGAAAGGACTACGATTGATCCCCTATACTTGTGGGTCAGCAGCGCGCCACCACCTCCGAGCGCGCCCTGGTGGGTTGTGGTCACCTCGCGGCCCCCCTGACCCTAATTCCAACTCCTTAAATACCTATTTTCGGAGAAAAAAATAGGAGAGGAAGTTTTATCGCGTTTCACGAGACAGAGCCACCGCCACCTCCTGTTCTTCATCGGGAGGCCAGATTTGGAGTCCGTTCGGGGCTCCGGAGAGGGGAAATCTTCGGTCTTCGTCATCACCAACCCTCCTTCATTGCCAATCCCATGATGCTCCCCACCGGGAGTGAGTAATTCCTTCGTAGGCTCGCTGGTCGGTGAGGAGTTGGATGAGATTCATCATGTAATCGAGTTAGTTTTGTTAGGGCTTGATCCCTAGTATCCACTATGTTCTGAGATTGATGTTGCTATGACTTTGCCATGCTTAATGCTTGTCACTAGGGCCCGAGTGCCATGATTTCAGATCTGAACCGTTTATGTTATCACCATTATATATATGTTCTTGATCCGATCTTGCTAGTCCTATGCACCTGCTATGTGTTATGATCCGTAAACCCCGGGGTGACAATAATCGGGATACTTTCCGGTGATGACCGTAGTTTGAGGAGTTCATGTATTCACTATGTGTAATGCTTTGTTCCGGTTCTCTATTAAAAGGAGGCCTTAATATCCCTTAGTTTCCTTATGGACCCCACTGCCACGGGAGGGTAGGACAAAAGATGTCATGCAAGTTCTTTTCCATAAGCACGTATGACTATTTACGGAATACATGCCTACATTATATTTATAAACTGGAGCTAGTTCTGTGTCGCCCTAGGTTATGATTGTTATATGATGAATATCATCCAACAAATTCACCGATCCAATGCCTACGAGTTTTCCACGTATTGTTCTTGCTAAGTTACTATTGCCATTGATACTGTTCCAACTGCTACAAAATCATTGCTATCACTGTTACCGTTACTTTTACTGTTACTACTGCTATCAAAACTATCATATTACTGTGCTACTGATCACTCTGCTACAGATATTTAATCTCCAGGTGTGGTTGAATTGACAACTCAACTGCTAATACTTGCAAATATTCTTTGGCTCCCCTTGTGTCAAATCTATAAATTTGGGTTGAATACTCTACCCTCGAAAACTGTTGCGATCCCCTATACTTGTGGGTTATCAACCACCACCTCAAAGCAACAACACCTTCAAAAACAATGAAGAAGATGATGATGATGAAGAAGCTCTGCCGACAAACAAGCAAAAGCTACCTCGAGTTCGAGCAAGAGTGAACAAAAATCATCCCTTAGAGCAAATCTTCGGTGACATACAAACCGAGAGAATAACTCGCTCTAAAACTCGATTGGCTAACTTTTGTGAGCATTACTCATTCATCTCTAGTATTGAGCCTTTGAAGGTAGAAGAAGCTCTTCAGGACCCAGATTGGGTGAATGCTATGCACGAGGAGCTACACAACTTCGAGAGGAACGAAATGGGGACACTAGTGGAGATGCCCAAGGACGAGCAAAACATCATCAGAACCAAGTGGGTGTTTCGGAACAAACAAGACGAAGACGGTCAAGTCGTACGCAACAAGGCGCGTCTCGTGGCTCAAGGCTACACCCAAGTCGAAGGTATGGACTATGGTGAGACCTATGCCCCCGTTGCTAGACTTTAGGCTATACATATACTTCTTGCTTATGCTAATCACCATGATATCATTCTTTATCAAATTTACATTATAAGTGCATTTTTAAATGGTGAGATTGAGGAAGGGGTCTATGTTAAACAACCCCTGGTTTTGTAAACCCTAAGAAACCTAACCATGTTTACAAGCTTCGTAAAGCTCTCTATGGTCTTAAGCAAGCTCCACGAGCTTGGTACAAATGCTTAACGAAGTTTCTTATCGAAAAAGGTTTTGAAATTGGTAAAATTGATGCAACCTTATTCACTAAGAGAGTTAATGGTGAATTATTTGTGTGCCAAATTTATGTGGATGATATTATCTTTGGATCTACTAACCCACAATTTAGTGAGGAATTTGGAAGGTTGATGTCCGAGAAGTATGAGATGTCCATGTTGTGTGAGCTGAAATTTTTCCTTGGTTTGCAAATCAAGCAAACGAGAGAAGGAACTTTCATCTCTCAAACCAAGTATACTAAGGACTTGATCAAGAATTTCAACATGCAAGAGTGTAGAGTTATGAAAACTCCTATGCCTACTAGTGGACATGTTGACCTCACCAAGGAGGACAAACCGGTTGATCAAAAGGTATACCGATCAATGATTGGTTCATTGCTATATCTATGTGCCTCCCGTCCCGATATTATGCTTAGTGTGTGCATGTGTGCTAGATATCAAGCCGCTCCTAAAGAGTGTCATCTTAAGGCCGTGAAAAGAATTGTGAGATAGTTGATACATACACCAACCTTTGGCATATGGTATCCCAAGGGATCTTCTTTTAACCTTGTTGGCTATTCCGACTCGGACTATGCCGGAGATAAGGTTGATAGAAAATCCACCTCGGGTACATGTCAATTTCTTGGTAGATCTCTTGTGTCTTGGTCATCCAAGAAACAAAACTCGGTATCTCTATCCACCGCCGAAGCAGAATACATTGCCGCCGGATCATGTTGTGCGCAATTACTATGGATGACTCAAACTTTCAAGGATTATGGAATCCATGCGAGACACGTTCCATTGTTGTGTGACAACGAGAGTGCTATTAAGATTGCTCATAATCCCGTGCAACATTCTCGAACTAAACATATTCAAGTTCGTCATCATTTCATTCGTGATCATGTTGCCAAAGGGGACATTAATCTCAAACATGTTCGCACCAACAAGCAATTAGCCGATATCTTTACTAAGCCACTCGATGAGAAAGTGTTTTGTCACTTGAGGAGTGAGTTGAACATCATTGATGCTTCAAACATGAGCTAGACTCACTCAGATGCATGCAAGGGCGTAAGCTTTCATGACTATTCCTTGATACCTTTGACACTATCTTATATCTTGGAAATCTATGCTCCCTTGTATTGCATCTAACCTTTTGTAGGTACTTGGAAGAACTACATTCCACAAGATTTCCAACAACTCACATCAAAAGCAATCTTTTCATGACCAAGTATCCACAACTCTTCTTTGATGATGGAAGGAATAAGACAATCCAAACCATATCCTTGACAACCACTTGATAAACAAATTTCATTCTTGTCATTTGGATATATCTTGTTCTTCCTTGCATGACTAACCCATGTAGGTGAAAAGAGAACCAAAACGATCAAGGATAGCTCTCAACTCAAGATGATCTTCATAAACAATGAGCATCCACAACAAGTTCTCCTACATGTTACGTCATCCACATCACTCAAAGGTATGTGATCATATCCTTGAAGAATCTTTACTCCAAGTCATGAGCTAAAGCAACTCTAGTGATATGAGAACATTAAAATGCTTAATCAAAAAATGGTAACCCCATTTTGAGCTTAACGTAGAGTATGACCTATGATCAAGTATTCTTGCTTGGCTCCTTAAGTCAATATACTCTAATATAGGTGACCTAGTCACTGCCCATCATCTAGATGAAGTATCTTGTTTGGTTCATCTTATAGTTGCATGCCTTCTTGAAACCACTCAATCATCTAGTTGAATATTCCCTACAAAACTCTTTGAATATTCCTTGAAATTTTTTCTGAAAATTCCTTGCAAATCATTTTATTCTATTGAGACTTTCTGAAAAAGTGCTTTTGACAAACTTTGCCAAGTTTCTATATTGCATTTCGGACCCTCCGATCCAGATAACTCGGTGTCACTGATCATGCAGATAGGCTGCACAACCACATCTCGATTCCACTGACTCGTTCTGCCTCGGAGCCATTGATTTTGCTATTTTTTGTGTTCTATGTCAAAATTAGCAAAATCTCAATTTCTTCAAGGATCCCTATGTAAAGGGGGGGGGGAATCTTAAAAAAGCTTTTCAGATAATAAAAGGGGGAGAAAAAGCACTCAAGGATCCCTTAGTCTAAATTTTTCTCAATGACCCTTACTCTCATGGATCCCTACCTTCTATGACCCTTATTCTCAAGGATCCCTTTGTCTAAATTGTTCTCAATGACCCTTACTCTCAATGATCCCTACCTTCTATGACCCTTATTCTCAAGGATCCCTTCCCTCTCAATGATCCCTTTCCTCTGACCCTTTCGGTCACCCTTTTTGGAAATTAATGCCAAAGGGGGAGAAATCTCAAAAGGGGGAGAATATCAAAGCTTATGCTTGTATATAGGGGGAGTACACCAAGGGGGAGAATATAGAGGGAGAATATGTATGCTATATGCTTATCCAAAGGGGGAGAGAACAAACCAAATTTATGATAGACTTGTCTCACCCTACCTACTCCCAATATCTATATGCTAAGATTCAGGGGAGAGGAAGCACCACAAATCCATACTTAGGGGAGAAAGTTCTACATATTCTATTGGGGGAGACATATCAATCTTAAGAAACTCTATTCTTCATATGTCCTCCATATCTTGGTACTCTTGAATCATTTTGCATTTGGATAAGTAGAATACTCTTGTGTTTCCTAACATTGTTTTCTCAAGTGTGTTTCTACTACTAGAATGCTCAAGAACTTCAATGTAAATATATGCATCATATCCTTGGTCAAGATGATCTCTTGCTTCATGCACATATTGTTTGCAAGAGTGAAGTCTTGAACATGGAGACACCTCATTCACATATATTTGATGCATATAGCCAAGATATACATGACTTCTCATGTCCTTTATACTATGTGTGTATTCATGCATTCCAAATAAACTATCCTTTAAAATGGATTGCACACCTTTAGGGGGAGCTTGTATTAGTCATGTATCCTTCAAAGCTATCACATATTTTTGCATATCTAAAATTGGAGCTTTGGTTGTATGTTGTCATCAATTACCAAAAAGGGGGAGATTGAAAGCACAAATGCTCCCTTGGTTGTTTTGATAATTCATGACAACATACATCGTCTCTTGGACTAATAGTTTTATCTAGCTTATTTCAGATGAAGTTCACAGAGAGGATTGGCTAAGGATTGTGAGGAGAATTCCCATGAAGAAAAATGAAGGAATAGGATTGGCCATGCTTCAAGCAACAAGACTCTACATTTTATATTTTGTGAGAAATCACTTTGAGTCCATAGGAAAGCCAATACTATTAAAAGGGGATGAGGAATTAGGATGATCTGGTTGCTCAAGTGCTTAAAGATTAGCCACCAAAAACACTCACCCATTTTCCCACAAATATCCTCTGTCCAAAGCCAAAAGATAAAATTCGGTGACACCAACTTTCCCATTCGGATCCACCGAGTTTTAACCCAGACAGAACCCTAGCCAAACCCTAGCATCTCGGTACTACCAACATTCCATTCGGTGCAACTGAAACCAGTGACCAACATTCTGTTAACCAATTTTTAAAATCGGAACTTCCGAGTTTTAAGAATCGGTGACACCGAGTCTTGGTAACTGCATAGGTCACCCATATCGGTACCACCAAGATTCATATATCGGTCTCACCGAAAAGGCCAAAGTTGCCACATTTTGCACTAGTCGGTGCAACCGAGTTTGCACTTTGGTTTCACCGAGTTGGGCAATAATGTTGTAACGGTTGGATTTTTGGAGATGCCTATATATACCCCTCCACCACCTCTCATTCGTAGAGGAAGCACTCAGAACAGATCTACACTTGCCCCATTCATTTTTCTGAGAGAGAGCCACCTACTCATGTGTTGCGAGCAAGACATTCCATTCCAACCATATCAGCCTCCCCAAGTTGCTTTCCATCCAATCAATCTCTTCTACCCATTCCAAATCTGTGAGAGAGTGATTGAGTGTTGAGGAGACTACCTTTTGAAGCACAAGAGCAAGGAGTTCATCATACTACCACATCTATTACCTTTTGGAGGGTGGTGCCTCCTAGATTGGTTAGATTTCGCTTGGGAGCCTCCTTCTTCGTGATTGTGGAGTTGAACCAAGAAGTTTGTACGGGCAAGGAGATCGCCTACTTCGTGAAGATCTACCCATAGTGAGGCTAGTCTTTCGTGGACGAAAGCCATGATGGAATAGACGAGGTCGCTACTTCGTGGACCCTAACGGTGGAGCCCTCCGTGGACTCTCGCGACCGCTACCCTTCGTGGTTTGAAGTATCCATCAGTGTGGACGTACGATAGCACCACCTATCGGAACCATGGGAAAAATCTTCGTGTCATCTATTGCATTTGATCTTCCTATCTCTATTCTCTTACATATGCTTGTCCCTACTTTCCGCTACCATACTTGTTGACTAGCATGTGTAGGGTGCATTAGACTTGTTAGAATTGCTAAAATCTGCCAACCAATTAACTTGGGAAAAGGTTAGGTTTTTTATTTGTCAAGTAGTCTATTCACACCCCTCTAGACGCCTCTTCTAGTGATCCCACAACAAGAAGTTAACCTCTCTTAATATCGAAACTTCTACGAATCAACAATTATGAACTTACACCTTTTTCATATTACCACATCAATATCATTAACCCACAATTTCTCTATATGTGCTACATGATGGTTTTGATTATCACTCATTGAATACCTAATATTTTTGGACTAGTCTTATGACCCATGCAAATTACCGTCGCTTTTTATTAACTATCAAACAAATATAAGTGAAGAGCGATAGTGGAATTATTTCTATAATATCTACACGCCACCGTGCTCAAAAAGATATAAGTGAAGTACTAGAGCAACTGCTAAGCTCAAAAGATATAAGTGAAGCACATAGAGTATTCTAACAAATTATGATGAAGGTGTGTCTCTCTCAAATAGGTGTGTCTAGAAAACAATGATTGTGTTAAACTTAAAGTAAAAGCAAACAAAAACAAACGACGCTCCAAGCAAAACTCATATCATGTCATGAATAAAAATATAGCTTCAAGTGACATACCGATGGATTCAGACGAAAGAGGGGATGCCTTTTGGGGCATCCCCAAGCTTAGACGCTTGAGTCTTCCTCAAAATATTACCTTGGCGTGCCTTGGGCATCCCCGAGGTTAGGCTCTTGCCGCTCCTTATTCCTTTGTCCATCTTGATAACACCCAAAACTTGTAAACTTCAATCACACAAAACTCAACAAAACTTCGTGAGATCCGTTGGTATAAGCAACATATTGAATACTTTAGATACTGTTATAAATTGATTATTATTTCATAATTGCATAATAGGTACTGTATTCTAACTTCTCCATGGCTTATACCCCCCGATACAATCCATAACATAATCAAAACAAGCAAACTATGCAAGCAAAAACAGAATCTGTCTAAAACAGAACAGTCTGTAGCAATCTGTAGAGAACCTATACTTCTGTAACTCTACAAATTCTGAAAAATTAGGAAAGCTCGAAAATTTGTATAGAGATACTGTGTGAAAAATTCAGATCATTATCATGCTCCAGTCAAAAATGAAAATTTCTGTACTGGAGTCAAAAGTTTCCTATTTTGTTTCAGCATCGATTCTACTCATCTTGTGAGTCATCCCAAAGGCTTTACTTGGCACGAACACTAATTTAAACATAAAAACATAATAATTATAGAGTAAATAATCATGTTATCAAAAACAAATAGAAAGTACAAAGAAAAAATAAAGATAACTATTGGGTTGCCTCCCAACAAGCGCTATTGTTTTATGCCCCTAGCTAGGCATAATGCATAGTTTCAAGTGTTGTCATCTTTGACATCAAGCTCCTCAATAACAAAACCATGGATAATAGGGACAATAGGAGTCTTGGGAATATGATCTTTTATCATGTTTATAAAGTTGGGATGAACACTAATCATTTTTAAGTCTTCGTTTCTTTTGGTAGGAGGTGTACTAATGCTCTTAGGAATATATATGAAGTTGGGGCTTTTGTTTCGAGAGGTACTAGCATTAGTTTTAGGAGGTGTGAAAGCGGAACCTACTTTGTCAATGACCTCCTCAATTTTATCAACTCTATTCAAGCCTTGTTCTATCCTCTCATCAATAATAGTGTCCTTTTCCTTTAAAGCTTTCAAAGTCATTCCTACCCGTGACCCCAATTGAGTGATATGATTATGAAGTTGTTTTGTCTAACTCCTCAATTGGATCATTCATGATCATTTTCTTTTCAATAGCATCAAGCCTTTGCATAACATGTTACAAGGTCAAACTAGTTTCATTAACGATAACGGGTGGTGTCCCAACGAGATTTTCAATTCCGTTATAAGCATCCAAGGTGTGACACATTAAGAAGTTCCCACCGGTGATGGTGTCAAGGACAAACCTATACCAAGTTGTCACACCAACATAAAAATTATGAAGCAAGGTAGTGGTGGATAACTTTTTAGTTGCTTTATTTTGAGTGAAGCAAATCCTATACCATGCATCTTTTAAACTTTCTCCTCCCCTTTGTTTAAAATTGACTACATCATTATTGGGAGTAACGCGAGCGGAAGAAGAACTAGCCATGACTTCAAACATGAAAACTAATAACAAGGAAAGATGAATATTTTTGTATTTTTGATTTTTATGAAACAAACTAAATATAACAGCAAATAAAAAGATAAACAAGTGAATGAAATTTTGTGTGAAGTTACTTAATAGTTGATGATGATATTCCCCGGCAACGGCGCCAGAAATCCTTCCTGGTACTTGTGATCCGCGTTGGGTTTTCCGTGAAGAGGAACGGGTAATTGCAGTACAAAGTGGGTAAGTATTTCCCTCAGTTATGAAACCAAGGTTTATAAAACCAATAGGAATATCAATCCTCAACCATCTTCAGTGGCTGCACACAAAAGAGCAAACAACTTGTACCCAACACGGGCAAGAGGGTTGTCAATCCCCTTGATCTCGTTATTTGCAAGCAAATGAGTTGTGTAGATAATTGTAAATAAAATAAAAGATAAATAAAGGCAGCAAGGTAATAATAGTGTTTGAAAATTTATAAGTGAATAGACCCCGGGGCCGTAGTTTTCCCTAGCGGCATCTCTCATGTAGGCAGCATACGATGGGTAACAAATTACTGTTGGGCAATTGATAGAAAAGCGGATAGTTATGCGATTTTCACGGCAATGATCATGTGTATATAGGCATCACGTTCATAAACAAATAGGCCAACTCCTGCCAGCACCTATTACTATTACTCCACTCATCGACCGCTATCCAGCATGCATCTAGAGTATTAAGTAAAACAGAGTAATGCATAGAGAACGATGACATGATGTAGACAAAGTAAACTCGAGCAATATGAATAAACCCCATCATGTTATCCTTAGTAGAAACAACACAATGACGTATCTTGTCCCCTACTTTGTCACTGGGATATAGAAACTCGTCAGGTTGAACCTACCACAACGCACCCCTCTCACTGAAGATAGATCAATCTACTTGGCCAAAGCACATCGATAGATCGGTGATACGTCTCCAACGTATCTATAATTTTTTATTGTTCCATGCTGATATATTATCATTCTAGGATACTTTTTGGGTCATTATTTGACAACATAAAGTAAGTTGAAGACTGCGTCGGTATTTCCCCGTGACGTGGCTTGAGACTGCGTCGGTATTTCCCCAAAGAGGAAGGGATGATGCATCACAACTACGGTAAGTATTTCCCTCAGTTATGAAACCAAGGTATTGAAACTAGGAGGAAGACCACGCAACACTATGAAAACGGTACCTGCACACAAAGAACAAATACTTGCAAATCGACGCGTAAGAGAGGTTATCAATCCCTCAACGGTAAAAAGATAGATTAGATAGTAGATTGGATAAATAGATCTCGCAAGAACACAAAATAAAAGAGGCAAATAAAAAGTGCAGCAAGGTATTTTTGGGTTTTTGGAATAATAAATCTGAAAAGAAAAGCGGCAAAAAGATAGATCGGAAAGCAATATGTTGGAAAAGTAGACCCGGGGGCCGTAGGTTTCACTAGTGGCTTCTCTCATGAGTATAGCACACATTGGGTGAATAAATTACTGTTGGGCAATTGATAGAAGATCAAATAATCATGACGATATCCAAGGAGATGATCATTATATAGGCATCACGTCCAAGATTAGTAGACCGAAACGATTCTGCATCTACTACTATTACTCCACACATCGACCGCTATCCAGCATGCATCTAGTGTATTAAGTTCATGGAGAAAGGAAGTAATGCAATAAGAACGGTGACATGATGTAGACAAGATCTATTCATGTAGGAATAGACCCCATCTTGTTATTCTTAATAGCAATGATACATGCGTGCCTCGCTGCCCCTTCTGTCACTGGGAGAGGACCCGCAAGATCGAACCCATCACAAAGCACCTCTTCCCATGGCAAGAAAAAACGATCTAGTTGGCCTAACTAAACCAAAGATTAGAAGAAGAAATACAAGGCTATAAGTAATCATGCATATAAGAGATCAACAGAAGACTCAAATAACTTTCATGGATAGAAACTGATCATGAACTCAAAATTCATCGAATCCCAACAAACACACCGCAAAAAGTCATTACATCAAATAGATCTCCAAGATACCATTGTATTGAGAATCAAAAGAGAGAGAGAAAGCCATCTAGCTACTGCCTACGGTCCCGTAGGTCTATGGTGGACTACTCACACATCATCGGAGAGGCACCAATGAGGATGATGAACCCCTCCGTGATGGTGTTAGATTGGATCTCGCGGTTCTGGAACTTGGAAGTGTTTTTCGTCGACTCCTCTAGGGTTTCTGGAATATTTGGGTATTTATAGAGCTCAGAGGCGGTGGAGTGGACTCCCGAGGCGGCTACAACCCACCAGGGCGCGTCGGGGGCCTCTGGCGCGCCCTGGTGTCCTATGGGCCGCCTGGCCCCCTCTCGGGCACTTCTTTGGCTCGCTAGCTTTCTTCTGGTCCAAAAAAATCTCCAAAAAGTTTCATCGCGATTGGACTCCGTTTGGTACTGATATTCTGCGAAGTAAAAAACAAGCAAAAAATAGCAACTAACACTTGGCACTATGTCAATAGATTAGTCCAAAAAAATGATATAAACTTGCTATAAAATGATTGTAAAACATCCAAGAATGATAATATAACCGCATGGAACAATCAAAAATTACAGATATGTTGGAGACGTATCAGCATCCCCAAGCTTAATTCCTACTCGTCCTCGAGTAGGTAAATGATAAAAACAGAATTTTTGACGTGGAATGTTGCCTAACATGTTCATCACATATTGTTTTCTTTTGTAGCATGGACATTTGGACTTTTAGATGGTTCAAAGCAATAGTCTAGTTTTGACATAAAGACTTTAATACTCAAGCATGCCAACAAGCAACCATGTCTTTCAAAATATCAACAATAAAGAAAGTTATCCCTAGCCCATCATGCTCAATTATTGATCCATTCATGAAACACACTCAAATATTAACTACACCCAATGCTCAAGTATGATCATAGTACCCCCTAGTTGATGCTTTATAAGAGAAGATGGAGACTCAAATTAAAAATAAAAATTGCATAAAAATTGCATCCCTATTACCGCCGTACTCTCGTGCAATGACAAGTGAATAAACACTCATCTTGAGAATAACACATCTAGCATGGAAAAATATTGGACAACCCCTACCGTTTCATGAGCGGTACGAGCACACAAAAAGGAAATTCATTTTGAAAATTAGAGATGGCACATACAAATTTGCTTAGAATGGCATGGAAATACCGCATATAGGTAGGTATGGTGGACTCATAAGGCAAAACTGGGTTTAAGGATTTTGGATGCACAAGTAGTATTTCTACTTAGTACAAGTGGAGGCTAGCAAATAGATTGAGAAGCAACCAACCAAGAAACAAAAATTCACATAAACGGGCATTGAGCATAACTAACACCGTATAATGCACCATAAGTAGGATGTAATTTCATTGCACAACTATTGACTTTCGTGCTTGCATAGGGAATCACAAACCTTAACACCAATATTCTTACTAAAGCATAATTACTCACCAACATGACTCACATATCACTATCATCATGTCTCAAAACTATTACAAGGAATCAAGTTTAATTTTTCCAATGATCTTCATGAAAGTTTTTATTATATCCCTCTTGAATATCTATCACTTTGGGACTATTTTGATATATTGCCATTGCTTTTGACAAGCTCAAATAAATTGAAGTGAAGAACATGAGCATAAAAAATTCATCTCTCAAAATAGTATAAGTGAAGCATGAGAGAATTTCTTCAAAATTTACTAACTCTCAAATTAATCTAAGTGAAGCATGAGAGTATTTCTTCAAAATTCTAAATCACACCATGCTCAAAAACATATAAGTGAAGCACTGGAGCAATTCCATCGCTCAAAAAATTTAAGTGAAGCATATAGAGCAATTCTAACAAATCATAGCATAATTTTGGCTCTCTCAAATAGGTGTGTCCAGCAAGGATACTTGTGACAAACTAAAAGGCAAAGCAAGCAAAGACTCAAATGATACAAGACGCTCCAAGCAAAACTCATGATATGTGACGAATAAAAATATGGCTCCAAGTAAAATACCGATGGTCGTTGGAAGAAAAGGGGATGCCACTCGGGGCATCCCCAAGCTTAGTTGCTTGTTTCTATTTGGATAATATGTTGGGGGTGCTGTAGCATCCCCAAGCTTAGTCTCTTTCCACTCCTTATTCCTTCATCCATCGTGATCTCACCCAAAACTTGAAAACTTCAATCACACAAAACTCAACAAAACCTTCGTGAGACCCGTTAGTATAATAAAGTAAATCACCACTCTAAGTACTGTTGCAAAGTCATTCATATTTTATTATTTCATTATACCTACTGTATTCTAACTTTACCATGGCTTATAACCTTCAATACAAACCATAGATTCATCAAAACAAGCACACAATGCAACGAAAACAGAATCTTTCTAAAACAAAACAGTCTGTAGTAATATGTACTCTAACCATACTTCTGTAACTCTAAAAATTCTGAAAAATTAGGACAACGTAAAGAATTTGTATAGAAACACTGTGTTAAAATTTCAGCTCATTATCAGGCTCCAGTAAAAAATAAAAATTCCTTCACTAGAGTCAAAGTTTCTGTTTCAGATTCAGCATTGTTTCTACTCATCTTGTGAGTCATCCTAAAGGCTTTACTTGGCACAAACACTAATTAAAACATAAAAAACACAATCATAACAGTAGAATAATTGTTTCAACACTCACAAACAGAAAGAAAAAAAATGGAAATAAATTTATTCATTGGGTTCCCTCCCAACAAGCGCTATCGTTTTACGCCCCTAGCTAGGCATAATGCATAGATTCAAGTATTGTCATCTTTGGTTTTTGTAGAGATATTTTTATCAAGAGGTTTTGCAAATATAATTTGAAACACATCATCCATAGAAATCTTAGCACTATCATGTTGTCCATCTACGTACCCTCTTTGATTCCCGGCCACAATCCAAGAATATTGTTGATTAACATCATTGAAAACTTGTTGGATCATATCTAAAACGGGGACTTCCTTTTTAAGGTTCTCATAAAAAAATTGATTATTTCCAAGCAAATGTCTCAACATGTAATCACTGTTGTAAAGGATCTCCCCTATAACCGGTTTTTCATGGCTCATACCAAAAAGTCAAAAATCTCCCTAGCTTCTCGTACTATGTGATCAAATTCATTCATGAGAACAAGGGTGGCTAACTTTTTAGCTTTGGGATCCTTTATAATGGGTAGCTCATAAAACAATATTTGTAAGGTAGGATGGGTACGAATAAACCTATTTTCAAGTTTCAGAACTAGCGATGCAATAGCTTCCGCATAAGTTTTAGTTACTTTCAGTATAGGAGCATCATCGAGAGTCAAATTTCCAACGCAATTGAAAAATTCTTGGATAGTTTCTTTTCCTATAATGTTCCCTTGCCCCAAAAGAAATATTTTAGCATTCAGATTACCAGAACGTCCAATATTAGGAGTCCTGCCATCATCTGTTTCTGCCATACCAAAATCACTCATGATGACAAGCAAACAAGAGATCTGACGAGAAAAAGGGCAAACGAAAAAGAGGGCGAATAGAACGGCAAATTTGGTGAAGTGGGGGAGAGGAAAACGAGAGGCAAATGGCAAATAATGTAATTGCAAGGAGATGAGATTTGTGATTAGGAACCTGATAGATGTTGATGATGTCTCCCTGGCACCAGAGATTGGCACGTTGAAGAGACTACTTCCTCCCCGGCAACTGCCAGAAATTCCTTTGACGTGGCTTGAGATTACGTCGGTATTTCCCCAAAGAGGAAGGGATGATGCAGCACAGCTACGGTAAGTATTTCCCTCAGTTATGAAACCAAGGTATCTAACCTTGGAGGAAGACCACGCAACGCTATGTAAACGGTACTTGCACACAAAGAACAAATACTTGCAACCCGACGCGTAAGAGAGGTTGTCAATCTCTCAACGGTAAAAAGATAGATTAGATAGTAGATTGGATAAATAGATCTCGCAAGAACACAAAATAAAAGAGTCAAATAAAAAGTGAAGCAAGGTATTTTTGGGTTTTTGGAATAATAGATCTGAAAACAAAAGCGGTAAAAAGATAGATCGGAAAGCAATATGTTGGAAAAGTAGACCCGGGGGCCGTAGGTTTCACTAGTGGCTTCTCTCATGAGTATAGCACACGGTGGGTGAACAAATTACTGTTGGGCAATTGATAGAAGATCAAATAATCATGCCGATATCCAAGGCGATGATCATTATATAGGCATCATGTCCAAGATTAGTAGACCGAAACGATTCTGCATCTACTACTATTACTTCACACATCGACCGCTATCCAGCATGCATCTAGTGCATTAAGTTCATGGAGAAATGGAGTAATGCAATAAGAACCCATCTTGTTCATATAGGAATAGACCCCATCTTGTTATCCTTAATAGCAACGATACATGCGTGCCTCGCTGCCCCTTCTGTCACTGGGAGGGGACACCGCAAGATCGAACCCATCACAAAGCACCTCGTCCCATGGCAAGAAAAATCGATCTAGTTGGCCTAACTAAACCAAAGATTTGAAGAAGAAATACGAGGCTATAAGTAATCATGCATATAAGAGATCAAAAGAAGACTCAAATAATATTCATGGATAGAATCTGATCATGAACTCAATATTCATCGGATCCCAACAAAGACACCGCAAAAAGTCATTACATCAAATAGATCTCCAAGAGACCATTGTATTGAGAATCAAAAGAGAGAGAGAAAGCCATCTAGCTACTGCCTACGGACCCGTAGGTCTATGGTGGACTACTCACGCATCATCGGAGAGGCACCAATGAGGATGATGAACCCCTCCGTGATGGTGTTAGATTGGATCTCGCGGTTCTGGAACTTGCGGCGGCTGGAAGTGTTTTTCGTAGACTCCTCTAGGGTTTCTGGAATATTTGGGTATTTATAGAGCTCAGAGGCGTTGGAGGGGACTCCCGAGGCAGCCACAACCCACCAGGGCGCGCCGTGGCCTCTGGCGCGCACTGGTGTCTTGTGGGCCGCTTGGGCCCCCTCTCGGGCACTTCTTTGGCTCTCTGGCTTTCTTCTGGTCCAAAAAAAATCTTCAAAAAATTTCATCGCGGTTGGAGTCCGTTTGGTACAAATATTCTGCAAAGTAAAAAACAAGAAAAAACAACAACTGGCACTTGGCACTATGTCAATAGGTTAGTCCCAAAAAATTATATAAAGTTGCTATAAAATGATTGTGAAACATCCAAGAATGATAATATAACAACATGGAACAATCAAAAATTATAGATACGTTGGAGACGTATCACCCCGCCCTGATATGAGGTGGCCCCCTCGTGGCTCTCCTGACGCCCCTCTCTGGCCTATAAATTCTGTAATATTGCAAAAAAAAAACAGAAGCAGTCCCGAAACCCTTTTTCCACCGCCGCAAGTCTCTTCTCCGTCGCGAAGCCATCTGGAGCTCCATTCCGGCACCCTGTCGGAGGGGGGGTCGATCACGAAGGGCCTCTACATCAACCTTGCTGCCCTCATGATGATGTGTGAGTAGTTCTCCATAGACCTATGGGTCCATAGCTTGTACCTAGATGGCAATCTCTCTATCTCTTGATCTTCAATACAATGGTCATCGCATCTTTGCTTTGATCTATCCGATGTAATCCTATTGTGCGGTGTGTTTGTTGGGATCCGATGAATTGTGGGTTTATGTTCAGATTATTCATGAAAAGTATTTGAGATACCTCTGATATATATTGTCTCTTAAGTGCATGATCATTATAGCTTCGTAATGCTCTCTGGTTTGGACATTGTGGTGCTTGACATTTGTATTAATGTGGTGAAGATGGAGCCATGCCTTGCTAATATAATAAGATGAATGGGGGGTAAAATTCTTTGAGGATCGTATACTTTGAAAGATTGATGATTTTGTTTCTTACACTTATAAGTATTGCTATGTTAATATTTGTTAATTCATCATTTCTCAATGAGCATACATGCATAAGATTACATAATGGATAGCATGTCACATCAAAAGTTCTGTTTTTATCACTTACCTACTCGAGGACGAGCAGGAATTAAGCTTGGGGATGCTTGATACGTCTCCAACGTATCTATAATTTTTTATTGTTCCATGCTAATAATCATTCTAGGATACTTTTTGGGTCTTTATTTACCAATTTATAATATTTTTGAGCACTAACCTATTGACCCAGTGCCCAGTGCCAGTTGTTGTTTTCTACTCCCTCCGTCCCAAAATAAGTGACTCAAAAGTGACTCAACTTTGTACTAAAGTTAGTACAAAATTGAGTCATTTTTGAGTCACTTATTTTGGGACGGAGGGAGTACATGTTTTTCACTTTTCAGGTTTACAGTACCAAACGAAGTCCAATTGCCACGAAACTTTTTTATGATTTTTTCTGGACAAAAAGAATACCTGGAAGCTTCGAGTGGAGACCGGAGGCCGCATGAGGGCACCAGCACGCAACAGGGCGCGCTCTGGGGGGTGGCCTGATGTGTGTTGGAGCCCTCGTGGCTCTCCCGACGCCCCTCTCTGGCCTATAAATTCTCTAATATCACAAAAACCCTGGAAGCAGTCCCGAAACCCTTTTTAAGCCGTCGCAAGTCTCTGTTTCATCGCGAGACCATCTGGAGCTCCGTTCCGGCACCCCGCCGGAGGGGGGATCGATCACGGAAGGCCTCTTCATCAACCTTGCTGCCCTCATGATGATGGTTGAGTAGTTCACCATAGACATATGGGTCCATAGCTAGTACCTAGATGGCAATCTCTTTATCTCTTGATCTTCAATACAATGATCATCGCATCTTCTCTTTGATCTATCCGATGTAATCCTATTGTGCGGTGTGTTTGTTGGGATCCGATAAATTATGGGTTTATGTTCAGATTATTCATGAAAAGTATTTGAGTCACCTCTGAATATTTAGATTCTTATTTGCATGATCATTATAGCTTCCTAATTCTCTCTGATCTATCGATGTGCTTTGGCCAAGTAGATTGATATTTCATCGGTGGGAGTGGTGCGTTGTGGTAGGTTCAACCTGACGAGTTTCTATATCCCAGTGACAAAGTAGGGGACAAGATGCGTCTTTGTGTTGTTGCTACTAAGGATAACACGATGGGGTTCATTCATATTGCTTGAGTTTACTTTGTCTACATCATGTCATCGTTCTTCATGCATTACTCTGTTTTACTTAATACTCTAGATGCATGCTGGATAGCGGTCGATGAGTGGAGTAATAGTAATAGGTGCAGGTAGGAGTCGACCTATTTGTTTATGGACATGATGCCTATATACACATGATCATTGCCATGAAAATCGCATAACTATCCGCTTTTCTATCAACTGCCCAACAATAATTTGTTACCCACCGTATGCTACCTACATGAGAGATGCCGCTAGGGAATACTATGGCCCCCGGGTCTATTCACTTATATATTTACAAACGCTACTATTACCTTGCTGCCTTTATTTACTTTTTATTTTTTTTGCAATTTACATTTATCAATAATTATCTACACAACTCATTTGCTTCAAAAAACGAGACCAAGGGGATTGACAACCCTCTTGCTCGCGTTGGGTGCAAGTTGTTTGTTTTTGTGTGCAGCCGCTGAAGACGGTTGAGGATTGATATTACTATTGGTTCGATAAATCTTGGTTTCATAACTGAGGGAAATACTTACCCACTTTGTGCTGCGATAACCCGTTCCTCTTCACGGAAAACCCAACGCAGATCACGAGTATCAGGAAGGATTTCTGGCACCGTTGCCGGGGAATATCATCATCAACTATCAAGTAACTTCACACAAATTTTCATTCACTTGTTCTTCTTTTAATTTGTGTTATATTTATATTGTCTCATAAAAATCAAAAATACAAAAATATTTACCTTTACTTGTTACTAGTTTACTCCTTTGCTTGCTTGAAGTTGCTACCATGTCTGATTTTGAAATTAGTGGTGTTTCCGCCGCTAGTGCGGAAGCCCTTGAACATCCAACTTCACCTTGTGATAATAATGCTAAAAGAAATTTTGATGAAGTTGCTAAGGAAAAACTTGATAATCTTGCGAATGATGATCCTTCTAAAAGTGAACCCACTATGCAAACAAAGAAACTCAGTATAGGTAGTGGAAATATTATTGGCAAGAGTGTGATTCAAGATTTTTTTCACTTGTGCGGGATCATTACCATATATGGGTGGTTCCATTGTTACTAGAACTACAATTTATGCGGATGCCATATCTATGCTTATAGGACAATTGGAAAGACAATTTGTCCTTATGCATCCTTTCATACAATGGTTGTTTCTAGAATTCTCTAATATTCAGGAAGCTCCTACTAAGTGTCTAGCCACTATATTTCTTGTTCAAGAATTTGGCAATATCATGCAAGAGGCTAGTGATATATTTGCTTACTATATGGTTAATTGTGAGTGCCCACAAATAGAAGGAATTCATTATGAGTTGGAAGGTATAAGGAAACTAAGATCCACGGACTATGTTGCTTATGATGAAAACCTTAGAAAGAAGGTTCCACCTAATGTCCTAGTTGATAAAATTTCTGAACATAATGATAAATTTGCTATACCAAAACTTGGATTGGGTTATGAGCTCGAGCGAGACTTAAGAAAATACCTTCATCGAAATTTATACAATGAGGAAATAGTGTTCACCTATGAGAAACCTAAAGAGGAGCCTCCTATTCCTCCTGAAATAGATCTCTCGGATCCTTGTATTGTGAAGTTTAGTCCCTTTAACTATTTTTGCCTACCTATCAGAAAGCTTGCTAATGAAAGAAGGGAATATTATTATAGCATGACGGATCGTTTCTGTGGCTACCACAATACTTGAAACTATGCATTATGCCTAGCTAGGGGCATAAAACAATAGCGCTTGTTGGGAGGCAACCCAATAGTTATCTTTAATTTTTTTTGCTTTAAACTTTCTGTTTATTTTTAATAAAATTATTATTTACTTTGTAATTATTATGTTTTTGTGTTTAAATTAGTGTTTGTGCCAAGTAAAGCCTTTGGGATGACTCACAAGATAAGTAGAATCGATGCTGAAACAAAACAGAAACTTTTGACTCTAGTGCAGGAATTTTCATTTATTATTGGAGAGTGATAATGATCTGAAATTTATAAAAATTGTTTCTATACAAATTTTCGAGGTTTTCCTAAATTTTCAGAATTTTTAGAGTTAAATAAGTATAGTTTCTCTACAGATTTCTACAGACTGTTCTGTTTTAGACAGATTCTGTTTTTGCTTGCATAGTTGCTTATTTTGATTATGCTATGGATTGTATCGGGGGGTATAAGCCATGGAGAATTTAGAATACAGTACCTATTATGCAATTATGAAATTACAATCAATTTATAACAGTACATAAAGTATGCAATATGTTTCTTATACTAAAGGATCTCACGAAGTTTTGTTGAGTTTTGTGTGATTGAAGTTTTCAAGTTTTGGGTGTTATTATGATGGACCACAGAATAAGGAGTATCAAGAGTCTAAGCTTGGGGATGCCCAAGGCACCCCAAGGTAATATTTTAAAGGAGACTCAAGCGTCTAAGCTTGGGGATGCCCCGGAACGCATCCCCTCTTTCGTCTCAATCCATCGGTATGTCACGTGAAGCTATATTTTTATTAGTCACATTATATGAGTTTTGCTTGGAGCATTGTTTGCTTTTGTTTTCTTTTACTTTCAGTTTGCCACAATCATTTTTTTCTGGACACACCTATTTAAGAGAGACACACCTTCATCATAATTTGTTAGAATACTCTATGTGCTTCACTTATATCTTTTGAGCTTAGCAGTTGCTCTAGTACTTCACTTATATCTTTTTGAGCACGCTGGCGTGTAGATTTTATAGAAATAATTTCACTCTCGTTCTTCACTTATATTTGTTTGAGAGTTAATAAATAGTGACGGTAATTTGCATGGGTCATAAGACTAGTCCAAAAATATTAGGTATTCAATGAGTGATAATCAAAACCATCAAGTAGCACATATAGAGAAATTGTGGGTCAATCATATTGATTTGATAATATGAAAAAGGTGTGAGTCCATAATTGTTGATCCATAGAAGTGTCGATATTAAGAAAGGTTGACCTTTTTGTTCATCTAAAAAATTAATGAGGCATGGTGATAATGTGTGAGCATTTCTACTCATTGAAATCCTAGTGTTGTTTCGGGTCGGAAGCGCGCGATGGTTCACTCCTACCAACCTCTTCCCTCAGGGCATGCGAGTAGTACTTTGATCTATGATAAACTAATAAAACTTTGCAATAAGTATATGAGTTCTTTATGACTAATGTGAAATCATGGACATACGCAATCTCACCTTCTCATATTTTGCTAGCCTCTTCGGTACCGTGCGTTGCCCATTCTCACCTCGAGGATCGGTGCAACTTTCGCCGGTGCATCCAAACCCCGTGACATGATACGCTCTCTTGCATATAAGCCTTATTATATCTTCCTCAAAACAGACACCATACCTACCTATCATGGCATTTCCATAGCCATTCCGAGATATATTGCCATGCAAATTCCATCGTCACTTCACATGACTAGTTTGTTCATCGTCATATTGCTTTGCATGATCATAGAGAGCTGACATAGTATTTGTGGCAAAGCCACCGTTCATCATATTTTTGATACATGTCACGCTAGATCATTGCACATCCTGGTACACTGCCAGAGGCATTCATGCAGAATCATATCTTCATATCAGTTCTCCATATTGAGTTGTAAGTAAATAAAAGTGTGATGATCATTATTATTAGAACATTGTCCCAGTGAGGAAAGAATGATGGAGACTATGATTCTCCCATAAGTCGAGATGAGACTCCGGACGAAAAATAAAGATGGGGGAGGCCAAATGAGCCCACCATTAAAAAAATGAGAGAAGGGACTTTGCTACTATCTTTTACCGCACTTGTGCCTCAAAGTGGCACCTTGCTCTTCATGTAGAGAGTCTCATGATATGTCACTTCCATATGCTAGTAGGAATTACCTATTCATTATTACAAACTTGGCTTGTATATTCCTATGACAGGCTTCCTCAAATGCCCGAGGTCTTCATGAGGAAGCAAGTTGGATGCACACCCCACTTAGCTTCATTTGAGCATTGATACACTTATAGCTCTAGTGCATCATTTGCATGGCAATCCCTACTCCTTTCATTGACATCTATCAATGGGCATCTCCATAGCCCATTGGTACGCCTAGTTGACGTGAGGACTATCTTCTAAACTTTTTACCCCTTTGGTATCTATCACCATACTCTATTCCACCTAAATGCTATGTCTAATGGCTCACGCTCATGTATTGCGTGAAGGATAAAAAGTTGATGCATATTGAAAAAGTACGATCCAATTGCCTGACTTGGACACTGTGGTGCTTAACATTTGTATTAATGTGGTGAAGATGGAGCCATGCCTTGCTAATATAATAAGATGAATGGGGGGTAACCATTTCTTAAGGATCGCATACTTTTAAGGATTAATGATTTTGTTTCTTACACTTTGAATATTGTTGTGTTAATATTTGTTGATTCATCTTGTCTCAATGAGCATACATGTATAAAGATTACATAATGGATAGCATGTCACATCAAAAATTCTGTTTTTATCATTTACCTACTCGAGGACGAGCAGGAATTAAGCTTGGGGATGCTTGATACGTCTCCAACGTATCTATAATTTTTTATTGTTCCATACTGATATATTATCATTCTAGGATACTTTTTGGGTCATTATTTACCAATTTATAATATTTTTGTGTTGGCGAACGTTGCATGGGAAACAAAATTTTTCCTACGCACACACAAGATCTATCCATGGTGATGAGCATCTACGAGAGGGAGAGTGAATCTACATACCCTTGTAGATCGCTAAGCGGAAGCGTTAAGAAACGCGGTTGATGTAGTCGAACGTCTCCGCGATCCAAATCGCAAGTCGTCCCTCGATCCGATCACGAACTAGTGCCGAACGGACGGCACCTCCGCGTTCAACACACGTATGGCTTGATGACGCCTTCACCTCCTCGATCCAGCGAGCGATGGTGAAGTAGTAGATGAGTTCCGGCAGCACGACGGCGTGGTGATGGTGGTGAGGAACAATCTCTGCAGGGCTTCGCCAAGCACTACGGAGATTATGACGGGAGAAGTAGAGGGTTAGGGTTGCCGGCACACGGCTTGGGAAATCTTAATGTGTCCCGTGTGCTAGCCATGCCCCTCTATTTATATGTTGAGCCTTGGGGTCTAAACTTGGAGTAAAAGCCTCCTCCAGGTCGGTTCTGCCCGCACAAGGTCGGTGAAAGAACATGTGCTGCCCCCATGTTTGGTTTTGGTAATTGATGACAATCTCCATGGACTAATGGTTGCCTTGAGTTATATTTGAAGGGTTTGTCCATAGGCATTGCTTGAAGACCATTTGTTGGTTTCAAGGTTATTAGAAGAAGAATATGTGTTGACCAAGGTACTATTCAAGGATTTATCCAAAGATTGGTCATGTGAGTGTTGAGCCTATTGCAAGCATGTCTTGAAGAAGAAGATTGTGTGAACATTCATGTTTACCTTCAAGACATCATCCTAATGAAGAGAGTTGGAAAGATTCAAGGTTGATCAAGACTAAATATGAAGAGTGATTCAAGTTGATCAACACACAAAGCGTAGAAGATGTACCGAGTGGGATCAAGTGATCTCACGGTATGGTAAGCATTGTCCATAATGCTTTGTGTACTAACCCATGTTCTATGCGAGAGTTCTATGTGGGGTTAGGTATGTTTCCATGGGCTTGCGTCAAGAGGAAGATCTCATTCAACCCATGGAGTATGACATCAAGTGGTGATCGTCATCAAGATTGCGGTGTGCAAGTTCAAGTGGAGCATCACGAAGAGATCACATGCTTGAAGCTTGCCGTCCATTGTGGTGACAATGGACTTGTGAAGATGTGCCGAAGAGTGGCTCACCCATAGTGGAGTATGGGGGAGCAATCAACTAGTCTTCATCGAGCCGGCGAAATCAAGAAAGGTGGTCCAACTTGAGGAGGTCAAGATCGTCATCATCTAGCTCAAGTGGACTATGCGCAAGGAAAAGGTTTGCCCTTGATAGGTTTTCTATTTTACCGGTCTCATAGTGGTAGTTGGGAGACCGGGTTGTAGGATCGATAGCCGTACTATCAAGTGGGGCTCTCGGATGAGTAGCTTGATCGTATCGTTCGTAGAGAGCTCAAACCATTGCATCCTTGCATCATCTTTCTTGGTTCGTGTTTGGTGTTTCTCTTTGTGAGTCTTTGATCTTTTTGTCATCTTCATGACAAGCTCGAGTTCATCGAAAACGGAGTTCATATATGCATCTTCTATGATAGTACTCGTTGTCTTCTATCCAACAAGCTTGAGTTTGCTCAATTTGGAGCTCATATGTAGAAATTGTGGCAGTTCTGGTTTTCCTGTATCTGTCTGTTCTGCTTGGGCACTTTTGCAGCACCCAAGCGGTAGTACCGCTCGGTACCACGGTAGTACCGCTTATGCGGTAGTACCGCTCTGGTCTACCGCAGCGAGTACCGCTTGTGGGAATTTCTTCTGTTGCCGATTTTTGTTAAGCGGAAGTAGTGCGGTAGTAGAGCGGTAGTACCGCTTTGTGCGGTAGTGGCACGGTAGTAGCACGGTAGTACCGCTTGGGCGGTACTTCCGGTTTCTACTACCGCTGCAAGTTCCGCTTGCTGAAATTCTTCTGGTGCTCTTTTTCTGTTAAACGGTAGTAGTGCGACAGTAGTGCGGTAGTACCGCTTAGGGCGGTACTTCCGCCCTCCACTACCGTTCCTACTACCGCGTGTGTTTCGCAGAGGTGCTCTTTTCTCCTTAGCGGTAGTACCGCTTTGTTGGACGGTAGTACCGCTTAGTGCGGCACTACCGCTCCAGTTTCGTGTTCTCGCCTGCTGCTGGCTGGAACTACCGCTTAAGCGGTAGTACCGCTCGCCTGAGCGGTAGTACCACTTGTACGCGTCCAGCACAGGCATAACGGTTGGATTTGGAGTGGCCTATAAAAGGGGTCTTCTTCCCCAACGGTTTTCTTATCCTTTGAGCTCGTTTTTGCCCCCCATTGCTGATCTTCTTGAGCTTGCCTAACTCTCAATCCCTCCAATGATTCTTGCTCCTTCTTGAGGGAAAAGAGAGAGGAGATCTAGATCCACATTTCCACCAATCACTTTCTCCTCTAAGTGAGGGGAACCCCTTGGATCTAGATCTTGGAGTTCTTGGTGTTCTCCTTGTTCTTCCTCTCACTTTCCTCCATAGCTTTTGTTGCTTTGGTGGGATTTGAGAGAGAGGGACTTGAGCACTTGGTGTGTTCTTACCATTGCATTAGTTGCATCGGTTTGAGTTCTCCACGGTGATACGTTGAAGTTAGTAGTTGAGAAGCTTATTACTCTTGGGTGTTTGAGCACCCTAGAGCTTGTTCCTCTTGGGTGCCTTGGCGTCCTAGACGGCTTGGTGGTGCCTCGGAGCTCAATCATTGTGGTGTAAAGCTCCGGGCAAGCGTCGGGGTCTCCAATTAGGTTGTGGAGATCGCCCCGAGCAATTTGACGGGTTCGGTGACCGCCCTCAAGGGTTGCCATTTGTACGGGTTCGGTGACCGCCCTCAAGGGTCCCTTAGTGGAATCATGGCACCTTGCATTGTGCGAGGGCGTGAGGAGAATACGGTGGCCCTAGTGGCATTGTTGGGGAGCATTGTGCCTCCACACCGCTCTAACGGAGATTAGCATCCGCAAGGGTGTGAACTTCGGGATACATCGTCGTCTCCGCGTGCCTCGGTTATCTCTTACCCGAGCCCTTTACTTATGCACTTTACTTTGTGATAGCCATATTGTTTCTTGTTATATATCTTGCTATCACTTAGTTGTTTATCTTGCTTAGCATAAGTTGTTGGTGCACATAGGTGAGCCTAGTCGATTTAGGTTTTGTGCTTGACAAATTAACCGCTAGGTTTATTCCGCATTTGTTCAAGCCTAAACCGTAATTATTTTAAAGCGCCTATTCACCCCCCCCCTCTAGGCGACATCCACGATCTTTCAGTCGGTTTGGCCTGCAGGGAAAGAGTCCAACTCGGATCCCTGCAGTACCGCACACAAGCGGTAGTACCGCTCACGAGCGGTAGTACCGCTTGAGCGGTAGTACCGCTTCACACAAGCGGTAGTACCGCTTCACACAAGCGGTAGTACCGCTTACGCGGTAGTACTGCCTCACCAGCGGTAGTACCGCTTAAGGCAGCAGCAAAACTTCCTTTTGCACTTTCCAATACCTCGTGGGCTTTACCCCTTTGGTTCATATAAAGTGTTGCTGCACCCGAACACTTCGGTAAACATCCGGAACCTCTTCCGGTGAATTCCGGAACCCTTCCGGAGATCAAACCACTATTATCACATATATCAATCTTTACCTCCGGACTCTTCCGGAGATCCTCGTCATGTCCGGGATCTTATCCGGGACTCCGAACAACCTTCGGTCACCAACACAATAACTCAACTATACTAATCGTCACCAAACGTTAAGTGTGTAGACCCTGCGGGTTCGAGAACTATGTAGACATGACCGAGACACCTCTACGATCAATAACCAATAGCGGGACCTGGATGCCCATATTGGTTCCTACATATTCTACGAAGATCTTTATCGGTCGAACCTCTATGTCAAGGATTCAGTTAATCCCGTATGCTGTTCCCTTTGTTCTTCGGTATGTTACTTGCCCGAGATTCGATCGTCGGTATCTCTATACCTAGTTCAATCTCGTTACCGGCAAGTCTCTTTACTCGTTCCGTAATACAAGATCTCGTGGCTAACACTTTAGTCACATTGCTTGCAAGGCTCATTGTGATGTTGTATTACCGAGTGGGCCCTGAGATACCTCTCCGTCACACGGAGTAACAAATCCCAGTCTTGATCCATGCCAACCCAACAGACATCCTCGGAGATACCTGTAGAGCACCTTTATAGTCACCCAGTTACGTTGCGACGTTTGATACAGACAAGGTACTCCTCCGACGTCAGGGAGTTGCATGATCTCATGGTCATAGGAACAGATACTTGACATGCAGAAAACAATAGCAATAAACTGACACAATCATATGCTACGTTTACAGTTTGGGTCTTGTCCATCACATCATTCTCCTAATGATGTGATCCCGTTATCAAATGACATTTCATGTCTATGGCTAGGAAACCTTAACCATCTTTGATCAACGAGCTAGTTAACTAGAGGCTTACTAGGGACACAGTGTTGTCTATGTACCCACACATGTATTTGAGTTTCCAATCAATACAATTATAGCATGGATAATAAACGATTATCATGAACAAGGAAATATAACAATAACCAATTTATTATTGCCTCTAGGGCATATTTCCAACAGTCTCCCACTTGCACTAGAGTCAATAATCTAGTTCACATCACTATGTGATTTACATTGTAATGAATCGAACACCCATACAGTTCTGGTGTTGTTCATGTTTAGCCCTTGGAAGAGGTTTAGTCATCGGATCTGCAACATTCAGATCCGTGTGTACTTTGCAAATATTTATGTCGTCCATCTTGATGTAATCGCGGATGGAATTGAAACATCGCTTTATGTGTCTGGTCCTCTTGTGAAATCTTGGTTCCTTGGCTAGAGCAATGGCACCAGTATTATCACAAAACAGAGTCATTGGGTTAAGCGCACTAGGCACTACTCCAAGATCTGTCATGAACTCCTTCATCCAGACACCTTCCTTCGCTGCCTCCGAGGCAGCGATGTACTACGCTTCGCATGTAGAATCAGCTACCACGCTTTGCTTGGAACTGCACCAGCTAACCGCACCCCCATTAAGAATAAATACGTATCCGGTTTGCGACTTAGAGTCATCCGGATCAGTGTCAAAGCTTGCATCGACGTAACCCTTTACGACGAGCTCTTGATCACCTCCATAAACGAGAAACATGTCCTTAGTCCTTTTCAGGTACTTCAGGATATTCTTGACCGCCGTCCAGTGTTCCATTCCTGGATCACTTTGAAACCTTCCGGCCATACTTATGGCAAGGCTGACATCGGGTCTTGTGCACAACATTGCATACATGATAGAGCCTATGGCTGAGGCATAGGGGATGACACTCATCTTTTCTCTATCTTCTGCAGTCACTGGGCATTGAGTCTTACTCAACTTCACACCTTGCAATACAGGCAAGAACCCCTTCTTGGACTGATCCATTTTGAACTTCTTCAAAACTTTGTCAAGGTATGTGCTTTGTGAAAGTCCTATTAAGCGTCTCGATCTATCTCTATAGATCTTGATGCCTAATATGAAAGCAGCTTCTCCTAGGTCCTTCATTGAAAAACTCTTGTTCAAATATTCCCTCACGCCTTCCAACATTTCTATATTGTTTCCAATCAGCAATATGTCATCCACATATAATATTAGAAACGCTATAGAGCTCCCACTCACTTTCTTGTAAATACAAGCTTCTCCGTAAACTTGTATAAACTCGAACGCTTTGATCACCTCATCAAAGCAAAGATTCCAACTCCGAGATGCTTGCACCAGTCCATAAATGGATCGCTGGAGTTTGCAAACTTTGTCAGCATTCTCTGGATCGACAAAACCTTCTGGTTGCATCATATACAACTCTTCCTTAAGGAAACCGTTAAGGAACGCTGTTTTGACATCCATCTGCCAAATTTCATAATCGAAAAAGGCAGCTATTGCTAACATGATTCTGACGGACTTAAGCATCGCTACGGGTGAGAAGGTCTCATCGTAGTCAACTCCTTGAACTTGTGAAAAACCCTTTGCCACAAGTCGAGCTTTATAGACGGTGACATTACCGTCCGCGTCCGTCTTCCTCTTAAAGATCCATTTGTTCTGAATGGCCTTACGCCCTTCAGGTAATACTTCCAAAGTCCACACTTTGTTTTCATACATGGATCCCATCTCGGATTTCATGGCGTCTAACCACTTCTCGGAATCCGGGCCCATCATCGCTTCTCCATAGCTCGTAGGTTCATCGTTGTCTAACAACATGACCTCTAAGACAGGGTTGCCGTACCACTCAGGAGCAGTACGCGTCCTTGTCGACCTACGAGGTTCGATAGCAACTTGATCCAAAGATTCATGATCATCATCATTAACTTCCTCTTCAGCTGATGTAGGCTCTACAGAAACATCTTTCTGCGCTGCGCTACTTTCAGGTTGAAGTAATGGTTCAACAACCTCATCAAGTTCTATCTTCCTCCCACTCAATTCTTTCGAGAGAAACTCTTTCTCAAGAAATGTTCCGTTTTTAGCGACAAACACTTTGCCTTCGGATCTGAGGTAGAAGGTATACCCAACTGTCTCTTTTGGGTATCCTATGAAGACGCATTTCTCCGCTTTGGGTTCCAGCTTTTCAGGCTGAAGCTTTTTGACATAAGCATCACATCCCCAAACTTTAAGAAACGACAGCTTTGGCTTCTTGCCAAACCAAAGTTCATATGGCGTCGTCTCAATGGATTTCGATGGTGCCCTATTTAAAGTGAATGCAGCTGTCTGTAATGCATAACCCCAAAACGATAGTGGCAAATCGGCAAGAGACATCATAGATCGCACCATATCCAATAAGGTTCGATTACGACGTTCGGACACACCATTACGCTGTGGTGTTCCAGGCGGTGTCAATTGTGAAACAATTCCACATTGTCTTAAGTGACTGCCAAACTCATAACTCAGATATTCTCCTCCTCGATCAGATCGTAGGAATTTAATCTTCTTGTTACGATGATTCTCAACTTCACTCTGAAATTGTTTGAACTTTTCAAATGTTTCAGACTTATGTTTCATTAAGTAAATATACCCATATCTACTTAAGTCATCAGTGAAGGTGAGAAAATACCGATAACCACCGCGCGCCTCAATACTCATTGGACCGCACACATCAGTATGTATGATTTCCAATAAGTCACTTGCCCGTTCCATTGTTCCAGAGAACGACGTTTTAGTCATCTTGCCCATGAGGCATGGCTCACATGTGTCAAGTGATTCAAAATCAAGTGACTCCAAAAGTCCATCAGCATGGAGCTTCCTTATGCGTTTTACGCCAATATGACCTAAACGGCAGTGCCACAAGAAAGTGGTATTATCATTATCGATTCTACATCTTTTGGCATCAATGTTATGAACATGTGTATCATTACTATCGAGATTCAATAAGAATAAACCCCTCACATTGGGTGCATGACCATAAAAGATATTACTCATATAAATAGAACAACCATTATTCTCTGATTTAAATGAGTATCCGTCTCGCATTAAACAAGATCCAGATATAATGTTCATGCTTAACGCAAGCACGAAATAACAATTATTCAGGTTCATCACTAATCCCGATGGTAATCGAAGAGCGAGCGTGCCGACGGCGATCACATCAACCTTGGAACCATTTCCCACGTGCATCGTCACTTCGTCCTTTGCCAGCCTCCGTCTATTCCGCAGTTCCTGTTTTGAGTTGCAAATATGAGCAACCGCACCGGTATCAAATACCCAGGCACTACAACGAGAGTTGGTAAGGTACACATCAATAACATGTATATCATATATACCTTGTTTGTTGTTGGCCGCCTTCTTGTCAGCCAAATACTTGGGGCAGTTCCGCTTCCAGTGTCCAGTTCCCTTGCAATGAAAACACACAGTTTCTGGTTTGGGTCCAGCCTTGGGTTTCTTCACGAGAGGAGCAACTACTTTGCCTCTCTTCTTGGAGTTACCCTTCTTACCCTTGCCATTTTTCTTGAAACTAGTGGTTTTATTGACCATCAACACTTGATGCTCCTTCTGAATTTCAGACTCAGCGGCTTTCAGCATCGCAAACAGCTCGGCGACTGACTTGTTCATCCCGTGCATGTTATAGTTCAACACGAAGCTCTTGTAGCTAGGTGGCAATGATTGAAGAACTCTGTCAGTGATAGCCTCTGGCGGAAGGGGCATCACCAATTCAGCCAGACGGGTGGAGTACCCAGACATTCTGAGTACGTGATCACTGATAGACCCGTTCTCCTCCATCTTGCAAGCATAGAACTTATCGGAGATCTCATATCTCTCGATCCGGGCATTCTTCTGAAAGATAAACTTCAACTCCTGGAACATCTCATATGCTCCATGACGTTCAAAACGTCTTTGAAGTCCTGGTTCTAAGCCATACAATATTGCACATTGAACTGTTGAGTAATCTTCAGAACGAGCCTGCCAGGCGTTCACAACGTCTAGAGACTCAACTGGAGCGGGTGGATCACCAAGCGGTGCATCAAGGACATAAGCCTTCTGGGAAGCCGTAAGGATAATCCTTAGATTACGGGCCCAGTCCACAAAGTTACTTCCATCATCTTTCAACTTAGCTTTCTCTAGGAACGCATTAAAATTCAGGGGTGCTACTGCGCGAGCCATAATCTACAACATAAATATAGCAAAGACAACTTAGACTATTGTTCTAGATAATGAGTTTAGTTAATCATATTACTTAAAAACTCCCACTCAAATTGACATCCCTCCGGTCATTCGAGTGTAACATGATCCAAATCCACCAACTCAAGTCCGATCATCACGTGAGTTGAGGTGGTTTCAATGGTGAACATCTTCATGTTGATCATATCTTCTATATGACTCATGTTCGACCTTTCGGTCTCTTGTGTTCCGAGGCCATGTCTGTACATGCTAGGCTCGTCAAGTTTAACCCGAGTGTTCCGCACGTGCAACATGGCTTACACCCGTTGTATGTGAACGTAGAGTCTATCACACCCGATCATCACGGCGTGTCTCGAAACGACGAACTTTCGCAACGGTGCACACTCGGGGAGAACACAATTTATCTTGAAATTTAAGTGAGGGATCACCTTATAATGCTACCGTCGTCCTAAGCAAAATAAGATGCATAAAAGGATTAACATCACATGCAATTCATAAGTGACATGATATGGCCATGAACTTGTGCTTTTGATCTCCATCTCCAAAGCACCGGCATGATCTCCATCGTCACCGGCATGACACCATGATCTCCATCATCTTGATCTCCATCAACGTGTCGCCATGAGGTTGTCGCGCCGACTGTTGCTTCCACGACTATTGCTAACTCATAGCGATAAAGTAAAGCAAAAACGGCGAAAATAATTAAAGACAACTCTATGGCTCCTGCCAGTTGTCGTACTCATCGACATGCAAGTCGTGATATTCTATACAACACATGATCATCTCATACATCACATATATCTCATCATGTAATTGGCCATATCACATCACAACATACCCTGCAAAAACAAGTTAGACGTCCTCTAATTGTTGTTGCAAATTTTACGTGGCTGCTACGGGTTTGCAAGAACCGTTCTTACCTACGCAAAACCACAACGTGGTGTAGTGATTGCTTTTTGATCTTCTAAAAGAACCCTCTTCATTGAAATCGATTCAACTAAAGTGAGAGAGACAGACACCCGCTAGCCATCTTTATGCAACGAAGTTACATGTCAGTTGAAGGAACCTGTCTCGCGTAAGCGTACGCGTAATGTCGGTCCGAGCCGCTTCATCTCACAATACCGCCGAATCAAGTATCAACTAGTAACGGCAAGCAATATGTATACACCCACGCCCACAACTCGTTTGTGTTCTACTCGAGATCTCATCTACGCATAGACCTAGCTCAGATGCCACTGTTGGGGAACGTTGCATGGGAAACAAAAATTTTCCTACGCACAAACAAGATCTATCCATGGTGATGAGAATCTACGAGAGGGAGAGTGAATCTACATACCCTTGTAGATCGCTAAGCGGAAGCGTTAAGAAACGCGGTTGATGTAGTCGAACGTCTCCGCGATCCAAATCGCAAGTCGTCCCTCGATCCGATCACGAACTAGTGCCGAACAGACGGCACCTCCGCGTTCAACACACGTACGGCTTGATGACGCCTTCACCTCCTCGATCCAGCGAGCGATGGTGAAGTAGTAGATGAGTTCCGGCAGCACGACGGCGTGGTGATGGTGGTGAGGAACAATCTCTGCAGGGCTTCGCCAAGCACTACGGAGATTATGACGGGAGAACTAGAGGGTTAGGGTTGCCGGCACACGGCTTGGGAAATCTTAATGTGTCCCGTGTGCTAGCCCTGCCCCTCTATTTATATGTTGAGCCTTGGGGTCTAAACTTGGAGTAAAAGCCTCCTCCAGGTCGGTTCTGCCCGCACAAGGTCTGTTTGGCCCGCAGGGAAAGAGTCCAACTCGGATCCCTGCAGTACCGCACACAAGCGGTAGTACCGCTTATGCGGTAGTACCGCTTCACACAAGCGGTAGTACCGCTTACGCGGTAGTACTGCCTTACCAGTGGTAGTACCGCTTAAGGCAGTAGCAAAACTTCCTTTTGCACTTTCCAATACCTCGTGGGATTTACCCCTTTGGTTCATATAAAGTGTTGCTGCACCCGAACACTTCGGTAAACATCCGGAACCTCTTCCGGTGAATTCCGGAACCCTTCCGGAGATCAAAACACTATTATCACATATATCAATCTTTACCTCCGGACTCTTCCGGAGATCCTCGTCATGTCCGGGATCTTATCCGGGACTCCGAACAACCTTCGGTCACCAACACAATAACTCAACTATACTAATCGTCACCAAACGTTAAGTGTGTAGACCCTGCGGGTTCGAGAACTATGTAGACATGACCGAGACACCTCTACGATCAATAACCAATAGCGGGACCTGGATGCCCATATTGGTTCCTACATATTCTACGAAGATCTTTATCGGTCGAACCTCTATGTCAAGGATTCAGTTAATCCCGTATGCTGTTCCCTTTGTTCTTCGGTATGTTACTTGCCCGAGATTCGATCGTCGGTATCTCTATACCTAGTTCAATCTCGTTACCGGCAAGTCTCTTTACTCGTTCCGTAATACAAGATCTCGTGGCTAACACTTTAGTCACATTGCTTGCAAGGCTCATTGTGATGTTGTATTACCGAGTGGGCCCTGAGATACCTCTCCGTCACACGGAGTAACAAATCCCAGTCTTGATCCATGCCAACCCAACAGACATCCTCGGAGATACCTGTAGAGCACCTTTATAGTCACCCAGTTACGTTGCGATGTTTGATACACACAAGGTACTCCTCCGATGTCAGGGAGTTGCATGATCTCATGGTCATAGGAACAGATACTTGACATGCAGAAAACAATAGCAATAAACTAACACGATCATATGCTACGTTTACAGTTTGGGTCTTGTCCATCACATCATTCTCCTAATGATGTGATCCCGTTATCAAATGACATCTCATGTCTATGGCTAGGAAACCTTAACCATCTTTGATCAACGAGCTAGTTAACTAGAGGCTTACTAGGGACACAGTGTTGTCTATGTACCCACACATGTATTTGAGTTTCCAATCAATACAATTATAGCATGGATAATAAACGATTATCATGAACAAGGAAATATAATAATAACCAATTTATTATTGCCTCTAGGGCATATTTCCAACATTTTGAGCACTAACCTATTGACCCAGTGCCCAGTGCTAGTTGTTGCTTTCTACATGTTTTTTACTTTTCAGGTTTACATTACCAAACGAAGTCCAATTGCCACGAAACTTTTTGATGATTTTTTCTAGACCATAAGAAGACCTGGAAGCTTCGAAAGGAGGCCGGGAGGCACACGAGGGCCCCACCACGCATCAGGGCGCGTCCTAGGGGGGGGCTGATATGTGGTGGCCCCCTCGTGGCTCTCCCGACGCCCCTCTCTAGCCTATAAATTCTCTAATATTGCAAAAACCCTAGCAAGAGTCCCAAAACCCTTTTTCCGCCGCCGCAAGTCTCTGTTCCGTCGCGAGGCCATCTGGAGCTCCCTTCTGGCACCCTGCCGGAGGTGGGATCGATCACGAAGGGCCTCTACATCAACCTTGCTGCCCTCATGATGATATGTGAGTAGTTCACCACAGACCTATGGGTCCATAGCTAGTACCTAGATGGAAATCTCTCTATCTCTTGATCTTCAATACAATGGTCATCGCATCTTCGCTTTGATCTATCCGATGTAATCCTATTGTGCGGTGTGTAATTTGAGATCCGATGAATTGTGGGTTTATGTTTAGATTATTCATGAAAAGTATTTGAGATACCTCTGATATATATTGTCTCTTAATTGCACGATCATTATAGCTTCGTAATGCTCTCCGATTTATTGATGTTCTTTGGCCAAGTAGTTTGATATTTCATCTGTGGGAGTGGTGCATCGTGGTAGGTTCAACCTGACGAGTTTCTATATCCCGGTGACAAAGTAGGGGACAAGATGCGTCTTTGTGTTGTTGCTACTAAGGATAACACGATGGGGTTCATTCATATTGCTTGAGTTTACTTTGTCTACATCATGTCATCATTCTCCATGCATTACTCTGTTTTACTAAATACTCTAGATGCATGCTGGATAGCGGTTGATGAGTGGAGTAATAGTAATAGGTGTAGGCAGGAGTCTGCCTATTTGTTTATGGACGTGATGCCTATATACACATGATCATTGCCGTGAAAATTGCATAACTATCCGCTTTTCTATCAATTGCCCAACAGAAATTTGTTATCCACCGTATGCTGCCTATATGAGAGATGCCGCTAGGGAAAACTATGGCCCCCAGGTCTATTCACTTATATATTTACAAACACTACTATTACCTCGCTGCCTTTATTTACTTTTTATTTATTTTGCAATTTATATTTATCAATAATTATCTACACAACTCATTTGCTTGCAAATAACGAGACCAAGGGGATTGACAACCCTCTTGCCCGCGTTGGGTGCAAGTTGTTTGTTCATTTGTGTGTAGCCGCTGAAGACGGTTGAGGATTGATATTCCTATTGGTTCGATAAACTTTGGTTTCATAACTGAGGGAAATACTTACCCACTTTGTGTCACGATAACCCGTTCCTCTTCACGGAAAACCCAACGCAGATCACGAGTATCAATCAGAGAGAATTACGAAGCTATACTGATCATGCAAATAAGAATCTAATATTCAGAGGTGACTCAAATACTTTTCATGAATAATCTGAATATAAACCCACAATTCATCGGATCCCAACAAACACACCGCACAATAGGATTACATCGAATAGTTCAAAGCGAAGATGCGATGATCATTGTATTGAAGATCAAGAGATAGAGAGAGTGCCATCTTGGTACTAGCTATGGACCCATAGGTCTGTGGTGAACTACTCACACATCATCATGAGGGCAGCATGGTTGATGAAGAGGCCCTCCGTGACCGATCCCCACTCCGGCAGGGTGCCGAAACGGAGCTCTAGATGGCCTCGCGATGGAACAGAGACTTGCAGCGGCTTAAAAAGGGTTTCAGGACTGCTTCTAGGTTTTTGCGATATTAGAGAATTTATAGGCCAGAGAGGGGCGTCGGGAGAGCCACGAGGGGGCCAGCACACATCAGGGCGTACCCCCCCAGGGCGCGCCCTCTTGCGTGCTGGTGCCCTCATGCGGCCTCCAGTCTCCTCCCGGAGCTTCCAGGTATTCTTTTGGTCCGGAAAAATCATAAAAAAGTTTCGTGGCAATTGGACTTCGTTTGGTATTGTAAACCTGAAAAGTGAAAAACATGCAGAAAACTGCAACTGGCACCGGGCACTGGGTCAATAGGTTAGTGCTAAAAAATATTATAAATTGGTAAATAAAGACCCAAAAAGCATCCTAGAATGATAATATATCATCATGGAACAATCAAAAATTATAGATACGTTGGAGACGTATCAGCCGCTCCGACTTCCATGTCGACCAAGGGGTCGCGCACCACCTAAGCCGGTGGCTCTCCCAGGCCAAGACAACTCCAGAACGATGCCTCCAACAAGAATCACGACACAGGAGCATCGCCATCACCCGCTCCAGGAACTTGGGACAAGGGTTTCCCCTGGACTGCGAGAGAGGAGGGCATAGGCACTGTTGGGAAGCGTAGTAGAAAACAAAAAAAATCGCCCTACGATCAACCAGTAACACTATGAAGATACAATAACGGTTGGGATCATGATCAGTACCATCATCGAGTAGCAGCGGAAGAAGAGCGTGACGATGACGATCGAGTTTGGAGTCCCTCGAACCGTAGATGACGATCTCGCGGACCGCCCATCCTTCGAACGTAAGACCGAAAGCACGACCTCTCTACATACTGCAAGCGTACGGTCTTCACGATTCGGTATCGCTTCACCGTCCAGAGCTAATCGCCGCTGGAGAATTAGAAGGAGGACATTAGAACCACATTGGGCTTCTAATTATGAGGATTATAGTAACTAGACCTAGCTATAATTAGTCAACTAGGACCAACTAGAACTAGAGAACTAGAGGAGGCTCCAAAACTTGTGTATCCAAAAGGGCCAAATCCTCAAGTATATATAGGTTAGAGGGGGGGGAGGGGCAGCCACCAACGTGGGAAACCATCCTTGGGGCGCCGGCCTCTGGGAGGAGGAGTCCAACTCCTCCCCCACTCCAATTCGCCCCCCCCCATAAGGAAAGGGGGGCGCCTCCACCACTTGGGCCCTTGTGGCCCAAATTGCCTTCCACCTCTTGGCCTTATTAGGCCTATTGATTGATACTTGTGATCAGCTTTGGGTTTTCCGCGAAGAGGAGCGGGTGACGCAACACAGTATAGATAAGTATTTTCCCTCGGTGAGAACCAAGGTTATCGAATCAATTGGAGTAGCACGAAACCCCCGTCTTTAGCGATTGCACACAAAGAAGCAAACATTTGCACCCAACGCGGACAAGAGGGTTGTCAATCCCCTTGGACTCGTTATTTGCAAGCAAATGAAGTGTGTAGATGATAATTTAATAATGTAAATTGCAAAATAAATAGAAAACAAATAAATGACAGCAAGGTAATGAAAGCTTTTGTAAATATATAAGTGAATAGGCCCGAAGGCCATAGTTTTCCCTAATGGCATCTCTCATGTAGCAGGCATACAGTGGGTAAACAAATTACTGTTGGGCAATTGATAAAAAAGTGCATAGTTATGGAATATTTATTCACGACAATGATCATGTGTATATAGGCATCACGTCCATAAGCAAATAGGCCGACTCTTGCCTGCACCTATTACTATTACTCTACGTCGAGAGCGCTTCTATGCTTGCCTCTCTAAGTATTAAGTTCATGACAAACAGAGTAATGCTTGGAGAACGATGACATGATGTAGACAAATAAAACTCAATCAATATGAATTAACCCCATCATTTTATCCTTAGTGGCAACAATACAAATACGTGTCTTGTCCCTTTCTGTCACTGGGATATAGAGTACCGCCAGATTGAACCCACTACAACGCACCGCTCTCACTGAGGAAATATCAATCTAGTTGGCCAAACTATTTCAATAGATTGAGGAGATTTACGAAGCTATAATAATCATGCAAATAAGAATCATAATAGAATTCAGAGAAGACTCAAATCTTTTTCATGAATAATCTGAACATTAACCCACAATTCATCAGATCCCAACAAACACACTGCACAAAGTGATTACATCAAAAAGATCACCGTGAAGATGCGGTGAACTTTGTATTGAAGATCAAGAGAGACAGAGAGATAGCCATCTAGGTACTAACTACGAACCTGTAGGTCTGCAGGAAACTAATCACACATCACCATGGGAGCAACAAGGTTGATGTAGAGGCCCTCCGTGATCGACCCCCCCTCCGGCAGGGCACCGGAACAGGGGTCCAGATGGGCACACGGCGGACCAGAGACTTGCGGCGGCGGAAAAAGTTTTTTGGGAGGCTCTCTAGGGCTTTTGGGAAATATTAGAATTTATAGGCCAGAGAGGGGCATCAGGAGATGCCAGGGGGAGCCACCACATAACAGGGCGCGGCCACCCCTGGGCGTACCCTATTGTGTGGTTCCTCCCTCGTGCAACCTTCAGTCTCCTCCCGAAGCTTCCAGGTCTTCTCTGGGTCCAGAAAAAATCATAAAAAAGTTTCGGGGCAATTGGACTTCGTTTGGTACTGTAAACCTGAAAAGCCAAAAACATCCAGAAAACAACAACTGGTACTGGGCACTCGGTTAATAGGTTAGTGCTCAAAAATAATATGAATTGGTAAATAAATACCCAAAAAGCATCCTAGAATGATAATATTATAGCATGGAACAATCAAAAATTATAGATACGTTGGAGATGTATCAGCACCCCCAAGCTTAATTCCTGCTCGTCCTCGAGTAGGTAAATGATAAAAATAGAAATTTTGATGTGACATGCTACCCAACATGTAATCTATTGCAGGTATGATCATTGAGAAATGATGAATTAACAAACATCAATGTAGTAATATTCATAAACATAAGTAACATAATCATCAAGTTTCAAAATAAAAGATCCTTAAAGAATGTTCACCCCCTATTCATTCTATCATATTAGCATGGCAAGGCTCCATCTTCACCACATAAATACAAATGTCAAGCACCCCGGTGTCAAGTCAGGCAATTGGATCGTACTTTTTAACGCGCTTCAGCTTTTTATTACTCACACAATATTTGAGCGTGAACCATGGATATATCATAAAGGTGGAATAGAATATGGTGGTAGGTTTCGAAGGGGTAAAAGTGGAGAAGAAAGTCTCGCATCAACTAGGCGTATCAACGAGCTATGGAGATGCCCATCAATAGATATCAATGCGAGGAATAGGGATTGCCATGTGATACATCTCCAACGCATCTATAATTTATGAAGTATTCATGCCATATTCACCTATGTTTACAATACTTTTATATGGTTTTGATGCACTTTATATGATTTATTTAGAACTAACCCAGAATGACGCTGTTTTCAGCAGAATTACCGTGGTGTTGTTTTTGTCTAGAAAATGAAAGTTCTCGAAATCGCCCGAAACTTTTTGATGCATAGGGGTTGATTGCACGTTTTCATACCACGTTCTCCGATAGAAATATTGGGGTGCTCCTTGAAGTTCTTTTTGTTGGATTGAATATGATAGACCTGGAATTGTTTGATGCATGTCACATAATTTACCCACGGATACTTGAGGTGACATTGGAGTATCTAGGTGACATTAGGGTTCATCGATATGTATCATTGGTGTTGTTCTAGTACGAACTCTAGGGCTGTTTGTGACACTTATAGGAATAGCCCAAAAGATTGATCGGAAAGAATAACTTTGAGGTGGTTCTACTACCTACACCAATTTCGTCTTATGTTCTCCGCTAGATAGGAACTTTGGAGTGATTCTTTGTTGCACGTTGAGGGATGATCATATGATTCAACTATGTTAGCATTGTTGGGAGATTGCACTAGTGAAAGTATGAACCCTAGGCCTTGTTTCCAAGCATTTATATACCGTTTTGCTTGCTGTTTTCTACTTATTACCTTGCTGCTTTTATATTTTCAGATTACAAAAACCTATATCTACCTTCCATATTGCACTTGTATCACCATCTCTTTGCCGAACTAGTGCACCTATACAATTTTCCATTGTATTGGGTGTATTGGGGACACAAGATTTCTTGTATTTGATTGCAGGGTTGTTTGAGAGAGACCATCTTCATCCTACACCTCCCACAGATTGCTAAACCTTAGGTCATCCACTTGAGGGAAAATTGCTATTGTCCTACAAAACTCTGCGCTTGGAGGCCCAACAAAGTCTACAAGAATAAATTTGCGTAGTAGACATCAAGCCATTTTCTGGTGCCGTTGCCGGGGAGGTGAGTGCTTGAAGGTATATCTTTATATCTTGCAATTAAATCTTTTTAGTTTCTTGTTTTTCACTAGTTTGGTTTTATAAAATAAAACTACAAAAAAATGGAGTTTAGGTCGCCTCATTTGTTTCGTCTTTATAATGTCTTTCGTGAAAATAAGGATTCAGAAAATTGTGCTCAATTGGTAGAGGAAGAAATTATGAAAATACTTAATGAGAATTCCTTGAATGATGAGCATGATTGCAATGTTGCTAGTATGAATTCTCCGAATATCCATGATGCTAATGATATGCAAAGCCACAAGCTTGGGGATGTTATGTTTGATGAAGATCATATTTTTAGTCCCCCAAGTTTTAATAAGCAAATTTATTATGATGATGGCATGCCTCCTATCAATGATGATTATGATGATGACATGTATGCTATAAAGAGTGATAGTAACCATGAAACTTGTCATCATGATTTTAATATTGAATGTGGTTAGGTCAATCAAGTGTCTCATGATGGTTATTTTGTTCAGTTTGCTCCCACTACCATGGATGAAAAGGAATTTGCTTATGTGGAGAGTAATGAAAATTCTATGCTTGTGCATCATGAAAAGAATGATTTACGTGATAGTCATATTGTTGAATTCCTTCATGATGCTACTGGAATTTATTATGGGGGAGGAACATATGCTTGTAGGAATTGCAATAATATCAAGTTTCCTCTCTATGTGTTGAAAATCTTGAAGATATGCTTGTTTTGCCTTCCTATGCTAGTTGATTCTTGCTCCCATAAATTGTCTGCTCACAAAATCCATATGCATAGGAAGTGTGTTAGACTTAAATCTGTTTGTCATGAGATTCATGATGCTCTCTTGCATGTTTGAATTACTACTTTTTATGTGAGCATCATTGAAATCATCATGCCTAGCTAAAAGGCATTAAAGAAAAGCGCTTGTTGGGAGACAACCCAACACTTTTACTTTATGTTTTTGTGTGTTCACATGATTAAGCTACTGTAGTAATCATGTTTTGTGCCTTTTATTTCAATAATGTGCCAAGTAAAGCCTTTGGGATAGTATGGATACTTGTTGATTTGATTCTGTGCAAAAACAGAAACTTTTTCCTCCAGTAAAGAATTTCTCTAATTTTACTGGAGCATCAAAAAATTCTGAAATTTATACATAGTATTTATATGCAAATTCTATAATTTGATCTAATTTTTCAGAAGTTTTAGAGACAGGGAACTATGGTTATAATACCGATCTTCACAGACTGTTCTGTTTTTGACAGATTCTGTTTTGCATGCATAGTTTGCTTGATTTAGTGTTCCCACAGCTTATATTCAGTGATATAAATTATGTGAATGGTATAATACAGTAGGTATTGTATGATAACAATTATGAATCTTGTCTTGACAGTACCTAAGTGAATGATCTTTATTTATTATACTAACTCATCTCACGAAGTTCCGTTAAGTTTTGTGTGATTGAAGTTTTCAAGTTTTGGGCGAGACACCGATATGAGGACAATAAGGAGTGACAAGAACCTAAGCTTGGTGATGCCCAAGGCACCCCCAAGGTAATATCCAAGGAAGACTCAAGCGCCTAAGCTTGGGGATGCCCTGGAAGGCATCCCCTCTTTCGTCTTCAACACTATCGGTATATCTTACTTAGAGCTATATTTTTATTCGTCACATAATATGTGTTTTGCTTGGAGCATCATTTTATTTTGTTAGTATTTTCTTGTTGTTATTTATAATCTTGTTTTTCAATAAAAAAGTTTCAAGAATTGCCTTTTAGGATGCTTGAATTGCATGTTTGATGTGTGCTGTGTAAAAACATAAACTTTTGCTGTAGTGTTTGAATTTTCATATTTTATTGGAAGTGGAAAGTTTCTGAAATTTGTACACAGTATTTTCATATAAAGTTTTTATCATGTCCAAAATTTTCATTATTTTTAGAGATACAGAAGTGCACTTTGTAAATTAATTGCTACAGACTGTCCTGTTTAGACAGATTGCTGTCATAGTTTTGTTATCTACTTCTCCGATGGTTTTCATGACTTATATTGATAGATATAAATTGTGGAAATGATAGTATACAGTAGGTAATGTTTGAAAATTATTTTGCAACTTGTCTTGGCAGTACATAAAGTGTTGATTTATTCTTATGTGCACTAACCTATCTCACGAGTTCTTTCCAACTTTTGTGTGGATGAAGTTTTTGAGACCTAGGTGAAGCCGGGATATGAGAGGATTGAACGAGATACAAAAGCTCAAGATAGGGGATGCCCAAGGCTCCCCAAGTAAATGTTTCAAGAAGTCTCAAGCATCTAAGCTTGGGGATGCTACGCATCCCACCTCTCTTCGTTAACTATCGGTTAGCCTATGTTGAGCCTAAATTTTTATTCGTTCACATGATGCGTGCTATTCTTGGAGTGTATTTTTGTTTTGTTTGCTGCTTGAATAAAATACTCAGATCTGCAAATCTTTATTCAGAGAGAGAGTCCTCACATAGCTACTTTATTGTTTAACTACTCATTGATCTTCACTTATATCTTTTGAGAGTAGTTCAAAATTTACTCTTGTGCTTCACTTATATCCCGAGAGTAAACGTTGAATGAATTGAATGTCATAAATGTGAAATTATATATGCTTCATATTCTCGTCCCATGGGGAGTAGTGACTTCACATACTAGGAGTAGAAGCGGTAAAATTTATTGGAAGTTAGCAAACATAGCATTGGTCATTCAAACAATTCATGAAACAATATTGTAGGAAGAGAGGTTTCACATATAAATACACTATCTTGGACATATTCTATGATTGTGAACCCCCATTAATTATTTTCGAACTTTATCAAGTAGTTGACGTTGGACAAGGAAGATAACGCAATGGTTATGTTTGTTTATATTCACGTAGCAGTTATATTGTCATGGATCCTCTAACATGTGATGCTTGTTTAGAATCTTTTGCTAGCCAAAGCTTCGTACTAAGTAGAAATACTACTTGTGCATCCAAATCCTTGAGCCAAGTTTCTTCAATGAGAGTCCACCATACCTACCTATATATGGTATTTCACTGCCATTCCAAGTAAATCGGCATGTGCCACCTCTAAACATTCAAATAAACATCCGTTTTGTGTGCTCGTACCGCTCATGGAGCGACGGGGCGGTCATTATCTTCCATGCTAAGCGGGTTATTCTGAGGAGAAGTGTTTATTCACTTGTCAGTGCACAAGAGAGGACGGTAAAAAGGATGCCCAGTCCTGCATAATACAAAAATAAATAAACAAGAACTCCCCCTAGAAAATTGATTGTTTGGACGGTACCCGTGGATTCGGCTAGCCATGGAATGTGTTTGAATGGTGGAGGTGGAGTAAAAATTTAAATTTTGTTTGGGAACTGCCAATAATGTGATTAGCATGGAAGATATTGAAAACTCTGTTGTGACGTTGACAGGAAAAGTATACCACTCAAAATTACATATTCATCTCTTCTTTAAAACAATGAGCTCTGGCACCTCTGCAAATCCCTGCTTCCCTCTGCGAAGGGCTTATCTTTTACTTTTCATGTTGAGTCAACTTCTTATCCCAACCTCAATTCTTTAGTTGGCAAGCATCATGTGGTGGGGAAAGATCCAGACATACATATCCAGATGAATATAGGTGATCATGATTCATTATTTGTTGATATTATCCCCGAGATAAATAAGTTGGGAGGCAAAACATTAAGCCCCTATCTTCCTATGTGTTTGACTGAAACTATTTGTTCTAAAAATATGCTTTGAGTGTCAGCAATCATGGAAGATTAAATGATAGTTGAGTATGTGGAATTTGCTAAACCAAACCTCTTACATAGACCCTTCTTGAAAATAAGATGAATTGTAATTGTTTGATGACTGGAAACATAGTTTGCTATTTTCAAGGAAGTTTATGGTCTATACTTTAGCATGTGAATAACTTGCTACTTGATTATGAGAAGTTTTATGAGAAATAATTGCTGGTTATGATGCTAGAAAAGTGGCTGAAATTTTCCTTGTTCAACATTATACATTATGCTAGCATTCACACATCATAAATTATTTCTTTTATCATTTACCTACTCGAGGACGAGTAGGAATTATGCTTGGGGATGCTGATATGTCTCCGACGTATCGTTAATTTACGAAGTATCCATGCCATATTTGCCTATGTTTATAATACTTTTATATGGTTTTGATGCACTTTACATGATTTATTTAGAACTAACCTGGACCGAAGCTGTTTTCAGCAGAATTTTTGTGGTGTTGTTTTTGTGCAGAAAATGAAAGTTCTCGGAATCGCCCGGAAGGCATACCCTCTTTCATCTTCAACACTATCGGTATATCTTACTTAGAGCTATATTTTTATTCGTCACATAATATGAGTTTTGCTTGGAGCATCATTTTAATTTTTTAGTATTTCTTTCTGTTATATATAATCTTGTTTTTCAATAAAAAAGTTCCAAGAATTACCTTTTAGGATGCTTGAATTGCATGTTTGATGTGTGCTGTGCAAAAACAGAAACTTTTGCTGTAGTGTTTGAATTTTCATATTTTACTGGAACGTGGAAAGTTTCTAAAAAATTTACACAGTATTGTCATATAAATTCGTTATCATGTCCTAAATTTTCATAATTTTTCTAGATGCAGAAGTGCACTTTGTAAATTAATTGCTAGACTATCCTGTTTAGATAGATTGTTATCATAGTTCTGTTATCAACTTCTCCTATGGTTTTCCTGAATTATATTGGTAGATATAAATTGTGGAAATGATAGAATACAGTAGATAATGTTTGAAATTATTGTGCAACTTGTCTTGGCAGTACATAAAGTGTTGATTTATTCTTATGTGCACTAACCTATCTCACGAGTTCTTTCCAAGTTTTGTGTGGATGAAGTTTTTGAGACCTAGGTGAAACCGGGATATGAGAGGATTGAACGAGATACAAAAGCTCAAGCTTGGGGATGTCCAAGGCACACCAAGTAAATATTTCAAGAAGTCTCAAGCATCTAAGCTTGTGGATGCTATGCATCCCACCTCTCTTCGTCAACTATCGGTTAGCCTATGTTGAGCCTAAATTTTTATTCGTCCACATGATATGTGCTATTCTTGGAGTGCTATTTTTGTTTAGTTTTTTGTTTGAATAAAATACTCATATCTGAAAATATTTATTGAGAGATGGAGTCCCCACATAGCTACTTTATTGTTTGAATACTCATTGATCTTCACTTATATCTTTTGAGAGTAGTTTGAAATTTACTCGTGTGCTTCACTTATATCCTGAGAGTAAACGTTGAATGAATTGAATGTCATAAATGTGAAATTATATATGCTTTATATTCTGACCCAAGGGTAGTAGTGACTTCACACACCAGGAGTCTAAGTTGTAAAATTTATTGGAAGTTAGCAAACATATCATTGGTCATTTAAACAATTCTTGAAAGAATATTGAAGGAAGAGAGTTTCACATATAAATACACTATCTTGGACATCTTCTATGATTGTGAACCCCCATTAATTATTTTCAAACTTGATCAAGTAGTTGACGTTGGACAAGCAAGACAACGTAATGGTTATGTTTGTTTATATTCACGTAGCAGTTATATTGTCATGGATCCTTTAACATGTGATGCTTGTTTAGAACCTTTTGCTAGCCAAAACTTCGTACTAAGTAGAAATACTACTTGTGCATCCAAATCCTTGAGACAAGTTTCATCCATGAGAGTCCAGCATACCTACCTATATATGGTATTTCATTGCAATTCCAAGTAAATTTGCATGTGCCCCCTCCAAACATTCAAATAAACATTCGTTTTGTGTGCCCGTACCACTCATGGAGCGACGGGCGTTCATTATCTTCCATGCTAAGCGGATTATTATCAAGATAAGTGTTTATTCACTTGTCATTGCACGAGAGAGGCCGGTAAAAAGGATGCCCAGTCCTGCATAATACAAAAATAAATAAACAAACACTCCCTATAGAAAGTTGATTGTTTGGATGGTACCCATGGATTCAGCTAGCCATGGAATGTATTTGAATGATGGAGGGGGAGTAAAAATTTAAATTATGTTTGGGAACTGCCAATAATGTGATTAGCATGGAAGATATTGAAATCTCTTGTCGTGATGTTGACAGGAAAGGCACACCACTCAAAATATATTCATCTCTGTTTTAAGCAATGAGCTCTGGCACCTCTGCAAATCCCTGCTTCCCTCTGTGAAGGGCCTATCTTTTACTTTTATGCAAGAGTCAATAATGTTCATCCCTATTCAATCTATTAATTCCTTAGTTGGTAAGCATCATGTGGTGGGGAAAGATCCAGACATATATATCCAGTTGAATATTGGTGATCATGATTCATTATTTGTTGACATTATCCCCGAGATACATAAGTTGGGAGGCGAAACATTAAGCCCCTATCTTCCTATGTGTTTGGCTGAAACTATTTGTTCTAAAAATATGCTTTGAGTGTTAGTAATCATGGAATATTAAATGATAGTTGAGCATGTGGAATTCGCTAAACCAAAGCTCTTACAAAGACCCTTCCGGAAAATAAGATGAATTGTAATTGTTTGATGACTGGAAACATAGTTTGCTATTTTTCAAGGAAGTTTATGGTCTATACTTTAGCATGTGAATAACTTGCTACTTGATTATGAGAAGTTTTATGAGAAATACTTGCTGGTTATGATGCTAGAAAAGTGGCTGGAATTTTGCTTGTGCAACATTATACATTATGCTAGCATTCACACTTCATAAATTATTTCTTTTATCATTTACCTACTCGAGGACGAGTAGGAATTAAGCTTGGGGATGCTGATACGTCTCCAACGTATCGATAATTTATGAAGTATTCATGCCATATTTACCTATGTTTATAATATTTTTATATGGTTTTGATGCACTTTATGATTTATTTAGAACTAACCCGGACTGACGCTGTTTTCAGCAGAATTATCGTGGTGGTGTTTTTGTGCAGAAAATGAAAGTTCTCGAAATCGCCCAAAACTTTTTAATGACTTTTTCCAGAGGAAATAAGCAATATTGGAGTGAAGAACCACCAGAGGGGAGCTACCCGTGGGGCACAAGCCATCAGGGCGCGGCCCTGGGGGGCGCCCTGATAGCTTGTGGGGCCCACGTGGCTCCGTTGCGCGTGATTCCAATGCTAAAAAATCCTATAAATCCTAGAAACCCCAGAAATAAAGAGAAACTCTCCGTTCCACCGCCGCAACTCTCTGTATCGACAAAAAACCAATCTGGAGCCGTTCCAGTACCCTGCCGGAGAGGGGAAACCATCACCGGTAGCCATCTTCATCATCCTGGCAGAGGCCATGACGAGGATGGAGTAGTTCACCCTCGGGGCTGAGGGTATGTACCAGTAGCTATGTGTTCAATCTCTCTCTCTCGTGTTCTTGAGATGGCACGATCTTGATGTATCACGGGCTTTGTTAATATAGTAGGATCATATGATGTTTGTCCCTTGCTATCATGTTGTGATAAATTGAATCTTTCCCTTTGAGATCTCGTTATGTTGGATTGAATATTTTGGTTTGAGAACACTTGATGTACGTCTTGCGTGGGACACCCGTAGTGACATTGGGGTATTCTATTGATTCACTTGATATATGTTGAGGCATTAACTTGCGGATTCCGGTGACCTTGGGGATCTATGCATAGGGGTTGATTGCACGTTTTCATACCACGTTCTTCGATAGAAATCTTGGGGTGCTCCTTGAAGTTCTTTGTGTTGTATTGAATATAATAGACCCGAAATTGTTTCATGCATGTCACATAATTTACCCACGGATACCTGAGGTGACATTGGAGTATATAGGTGACATTAGGGTTGATTGATATGTATCATTGGTGTTGTTCTAGTACGAACTCTAGGGCTGTTTGTGACACTTATAGGAATAGCCCAAAAGATTGATCGGAAAGAATAACTTTGAGGTGGTTCTACTACCTACACCAATTTCATCTTAGTGTTCTCCGCTAGATAGGAACTTTGGAGTGATTCTTTGTTGCACGTTGAGGGATGATCATATGATTCACCTATGTTAGCATTGTTGGGAGATTGCACTAGTGAAAGTATGAACCCTAGGCCTTGTTTCCAAGCATTAATACAATGTTTTGCTCGCTGTTTACTATTTTTCAATCAAAAGTATGAACCCTAGATCTCGTGAGCATCATCAAAACTATTCAACTCTGGGACGATGAAGTCGAAAAGATTAAACGCTATCTTGAAGAGGGTAAACCCTCTTGCTTCGCTGCTGCTGATGATGGCGCCGTGTACTTCAAGGGTTGCTTATATGTTCCAAGTAAGGAGGAAAACCTGAATATGACTGAGAAAGTAATGAAAGAAGCTCATGATACACCTCTGTCTATTCGCCCGGGTGGCACCAAGATGTACCAAGGCATCCGTCAAAGGTTCTGGTGGTCGAACATGAAACAAGACATTGCATGCTATATTGTAGAATGTGACATTTGCCGTCGGATCAAAGCAGAACATCAAAGGCCTACTGGAACTCTGCAACCTATTATTACTCTTGAATGGAAATGGGACCATGTCGAAATAGACTTCGTCACTGGTTTTCCCAGATCGCAGAAAGGTAATGATGATATTCTTGTCGTCATTGACCGGCTGTCCAAAGTTGCACATTTTCTGGCCGTCAAGGAAACTGTCACTGCTAGTCAGCTGGCAGATCTGTATATGTCCAGAATTGTTTCACTCCACGGTATTCCATTGGTGATTAGCTTAGACCGTGGCAGCTTATTCACTTCAAGATTCTGGGCAAGTTTCCAGGAGGCCATGGGAACTCATCTATCCTTTAGCACCGCTTTTCATCCTCAATCCCAGGGACAAGTTGAACGAGTCAACCAGATTCTCGAAGACATGCTTTGAGCTTGTGTCATTTCTTTCAACAAGAAATGGGAGGAATCTCTTCCATATGCCGAGTTCTCCTACAACAATAGCTATCAAGCTAGTCTGAAGATGGCTCCTTTGAAGTGTTGTATGGATGAAAGTGTCGGACTCCTCTGAATTGGTCAGAAATCGGGGAACGTTCACTTTTTGGTCCGGATATTATCCAACATGCCAAAGATCAAGTCCGCATTATTCGTGAGAATCTGAAGGCTGCTCAGTCTCGTCAGAAGAGTCGGTATGACCGTCATCACAAAGATATGGTCTATCAACCTGGCGAAAAGGCTTATCTTTGAGTCACACCAATGAGAGGTGCCCACCACTTTGGGATCAAGGGCAAGCTAGCTCCACGCTATATTGGTCCATTAACTATTCTCGAAAGGCGTGGAAAAGTGGCATATCAATTGGAACTACCTGTAGAGACTAGACAGAAGGTTTGGGATCGAACACACAGTTTGTATTGATCTTTAGTTCATATATGTACAGAGGACAACACCACAACGCACACCCGTACTTGTCTAACCAACTAACAGACTCCCACTATCTAACGCTAGAATCTAGGAGGCAGGCGAGGCATGCCGGTCGTGGTTAGTTGGGGGAGTACGTGGGACTGCAGACTCATTCCAACACCCCCCCACAGAAGGAGCGTCGTCATTGGTGACGCACAGGCTGGACTTGAAATCCTCAAACGTGGTGGTCGGCAGCCATTTGGTCATGATGTCAGTGAACTGCGAGGTGGTCGGCACATGCAGGACGCGAAACTGACCAAGAGCAACCTCCTCACGAACAAAGTGGATGTCGAGTTCGATGTGCTTGGTCCGGCGGTGATGTACAGGATTCTGAGCGAGGCAGACAGCCGACACATTGTCACAATAAACAACTATGGCTTTGTCGATGCCGGAGTGAAGCTCCTGGAGAAGCCGCCGCGTCCAACAGCATTCGGCAACGGCATTGGCCACAGCGCGGTATTCCGCCTCTGCACTGGACCTGGAGACGGTGGGTTGCCTTTTGGAGGACCAAGAGATGAGCGAGCCACCAAGAAACAGGCAATAACCGGAGGTGGAACGCCGTGTGTCGGGGCAGCCGGCCCAGTCGGCGTCACTGTACGCGACGAGCTCAAGCGGCGATGAGGATGATGGTGATGTCGTGGCCGACGGTCCCGCGGACATAGCGAAGGATGCGCTTCACCATGGACCAGTGGGGCTATCGGGGAGCGTGCATGTGTAAGCACACCTGCTGAACAGCATAAGTAAGATCCGAACACGTCAATGTGAGATACTGCAGTGCATCGGTGATACTGCGGTATAAGGTGGCATCATCGGCAAGTTCTCCATCGGAGGCAGAGAGCTTGGACCTCGTGTCGACCGGAGTTGGGGCCGGCCTACAGTTGGTCATGCCGGCGCGGTGTAGCGGGTCCTCGTCGTACTGATGTTGATGCAGAAAGAACCCCGCCGATGTGCGCCGCACTTGGATGCCGAGGAAGAAGTGCAGCGCGCCCAAGTCCTTTAGTGCGACGGCGGCGGTGAGTTGCGCGATGACACGACGGAGTAGTACGTCTGACGAGGCAGCGAGGACGATGTCGTCGACGTAGAGTAGTAGGTAGGCGATGTCCTGGCCGTGACGATAAAAAAGAGCGAGGCATCGGAGCGAGTCGCCGTGAACCCAATGGTCCGTAGACAGGTGGTGATCTTCGTGAACCAAGCACGCGGAGCCTGCTTGAGGCCGTAGAGTGACTTGCACCGAAGACACACATCGTGTGGGCGTGCCTCGTCGAGGAAACCCGCAGGCTGCTGACAGTAGACACGCTCGGTAAGTTCACCATGGAGAAAGGCGTTTTTAACGTCAAGCTGATGGACGGGCCAATTCCAAGAAGCGGTGAGCTGGAGGACGATGCGGATGGATGCCGGCTTGATGACGGGCGAGAAGGTGTCTGTCGGATTTCGGGCTCCGCAAAACCCTTAAGATTCGAACACAGGGGCGTGTGCGAAGATCCCCTGCAGCTTCGCCCAACCAAGCTCGCTACACGATGGCTAAGACGATGAACTCGCACAATGACGAGGAAAAAGATGAACACGGTAGTTTACCCAGGTTCGGGCCGCTGCGAAGCGTAATACCCTACTCCTGCTTTGGTGGATTGCCTCTCATGGAGGTTTGGTGGATGGACTAGTACAATGGTGAGGAGCCTCGTGAGGGCGCTCCTGAGGTGTTCTTGACCCTCTGTGGGTTTTGTGGTGGATGGGTGAATCATCCCGTTTCGGATCCCTCTCTACGGTGCTGCCTAACCTCTATATATAGCGGTGGCCAGGGACCTCTTCCCGTATCGCAATGGCGGGAAGGGATCCCACAACGGCCAAATTTAAAGGGGGACAGGAGTACAACTCCGCCCTGTCCAAAGGCGGTCTTCGCCTGCAAAGTAGCTGTCGACGACGCAGAGGTGGGCTCGGCGATGACATCCGTCCCGCGGGGCTCGTGGTCGTGGTCTTGTTGCACTGAAATGGAAACCTTTGGGGGCGCTTTGGGAACCCGCGTACGTCCTTGCTCCCTTTGCACCAAAGGGGAAACTGCACCGCCTGGCGCGCTGGCGCCCGCCTGTCCTTCCTTGCGTCATCTTTGACTCCTGAGGCCAGGCCCTGCATAGGGATCTCCGCCGCTCCGGAGGGGGCCTGGGGAGGCCCATCCCCTACCGGTCTTGACGCTGCTCCTCCTCGCGAGCCTAGGGGCCTCACGAGGGCCTTGTCTCGAGTGGGGCTGTGCATGGTTGTGCTTGGCTGATGAAGTGGGCCATGCCCTGGGCCGCAGGCAGACAGGTCTGGGTACCCCCGTTCCCAGAACGCCGACAGTAGCCCCCGGGCCCAAGGCGTGCTCGAGCTGGCTTCCGGGCGAAGCCTAGAGGACGGCCCGAAGCGCCGCGGGCCCCAAACGCCTGCGGGCCAGGCTTCACACGCGGCAGACTTTGAGTGGCCATCGCCCCTTTTCCCCCATGCCGGCCCGGGTACCGCCGGGTTTGTCAAATTGCCCGGCACATGCCACCAAGCCGCATTTGCTCCTTGTTGGTTTCACTGTCTATTCTCCCCTCTTCCGCGGCTCTCGCTCTTTCTGCCAAATCCCTATGCGCGCGCGCCGCTCGGCCCCCTTGTCATGGCCCCGAAGAAGGGAGAGGGTGAGGGGATCGAGGGCGCCGACGACCGTGCCGGCGCCTAAGCCCGCGCTGGGCCAGTCATCGGTGGTGAACTTGGAGGGGTTGGAGAAGGTTCAGATGGTGGTCGCCGCCGGCTCCAATGAGTGGGGGGCCACCAAGATCTGGCCGGGCTCGCGGCTTCGGAGTGAACTCGAGGCCTCCGCTGTCCCCCTTCATATCCACGCCCTTCTCTTGGGCGTGCTGCCGCCGTTCTCAGGCTTCCTCTCCGCCGTGCTTTCGCATTATCGGATCCACGTGCTCCACCTTGAACCCGGTTCCCTTGTCCTTCTCTCGGCCTTCGCGTTCCTGTGCGAGGCCTTTGTTGGTGTCTTCCCCTCTGTGGCCTTGTTGCGCCACTTCTTCTCCCTTGAATTGGCTTCGGGGGAACAGTGCTCTGGGTGGGTGTCCTTGAGAATGGCAGACGCATCAGCCCGGGGGGCCCTCGACGCCGGACTCTCTCCGGAGGCAGAAGGGTTCTGGCGGCAATGGGTGTATGTCAACGCCGCTGGGGCCGAAACTCTGTTCCAACTCCCGCTGACCCCCGCAGTGCCGAATCGTGGGTGGGGGTACGAGGAGCTTGCCGACCCGGGGCTTGCGCGGGTCCTAGCCAGGCTGGCGAGGCTGAAGCAGGCGGGCGTGACGATGGCGATGGTGGTGCGAGAGTTCACACGCCAACGAATTGCTCCTCTTCAGCGCCATTCCCATCCGATGTGGGCCTTCACAGGCCCCCGTGATCCAATTAGGATCCAGGTCCCGCCTCTTTCCCCCGACGTGCTGCGCGAGCTTCTCCGCCGCCTGACCGGTGGTGAACCTGACGAGCTTCCCGGGACGGCCTCCCCTTGTACAACTACAAGGACCGGGAAGCTCTCGTCGCGAAGATGCCGCGTTTCGATGAGTGGGGGTTCCTCCCTCCGGAGGAGGCACGCCCTCAGGATGCCTCTTTCTCGAGGGCCCCGACCTCCGAGAACTCAGGGGACGCCGCCCTTCCCGTGGCCGAGGTGGGTCGCCCTTCGCTGCCCGCTCCTCCGGTTCCCGCTTCGGGTCAGACCGGGGTCGGGGATGACGCCTAGCCGATGATGAAGGTCGCCGTCTCCATCGCTGAGTATCAATCGCCGGTCGTCGGTTCATCGTCCCCCGGCCCCCGCGCCGGCCGGAAGAGGAAGGTGCCCAGGGGCGACCGCTCCTCAGCGCCGTGGGCGCCGGTGAAGAGGAAGTGGATCGCCGTAGATGAGTAAGTGCCTGCGCCCCCTCGACTTTCTCTTCGGCGCCTTCCTCCTGAGCTTCTGTTTCGCAGGCTCCCCACCGGCGACGGAAGAGACGGGTCGGCGTCGCCCACTCTTGCAGCCGCCGAGCCTCTTGCGGTCTCCTCTCCCGTTGGCCGCGGGGTTCGGCCCACCGGGGCGCCCACACTTGAGCCTGTTCGGCTGTCTGGTGGCCCCGAGCGCGAGCCCCTGCGGTCTTCTTCGCCCATGGCCTCCAGCTCCCCAGGATGGGGCCGCTTCCCCCGCCAGTGGCCTTCTCTGGGGGCATGCCGCGCTGTGTCCTCGGGCCCCCTTTGCTTGGTGACGTGGGGCCCCAGGAGGCGCGCCCTTCTTCCGGAGTGTCTACGCGGGAGCCCCCAGCCCCTGGGCACGCGTTCGGGCTAGGTGGCTCCTCGCGCACCTCCCTCATTCACCCTGGGGAAGGTGGGAGTCCTGGTTGGCCTCTTGAGCCCGCTGGCGACCGGAGCACCGCGCGGCGGGGTTTGCTCCACACCGCGGCGGATGCGCTAAGGCGCCTGGGGGTAGAGCTTGCCAACAGCGATGCCCGCTTGGAGGTGGAGCGTCAGCGCCTTGCGCAGGAATGGCATCGTCTCGAAGTCGCCATGAATTTTGGCCGCCTGTAGCGCGAGTGCGCCCGTGCAAAGGTCGAGGAGTATCTTGCCGCGGCAGTGGAGGCCCGCGAACGCGCTCTTGCCGAGGCTCAGGAAGCCCACTGCCGGCGCAGGGCCTCTGAGGAACGCTTCAGGGAGCTTCAAGCCTTCAACGCCGACCTTGAAAGGCAGATCCAGGTGAGGAGGGCCACACTTGAGGGCCCGTCAACCGAGTTCCTCCCTGCCGGCGCGAGCCCCCGAGCGCCTGTTGACTCGTTGGCGTTGGAGGCGCTGGAGCAGAGGCTGGAGGTGAGGGAGCGCCAGGCGTCGCTTGCCGAGGAGTCCCTTGCCTCCCGCGAGGCGAAGTTCCAAGAGGAGGTCGACAACAAGGTGGCAGAGGCTTGGCGTTCCCTTCTCTAGGGCTACCGCGCGAAGCTGAAGCTCCAGGAGTCCCGTTTCTGCAAGCGTCGCGACCACCTGAAAGGCGAGGTTGATGCCCTCAAGAAAAGGTTAAACCAGGAGGAGGGGCGCCGGCGAGCCGCGATGGACGCCCAGTCTGCTGCCGAGGCCGAGCTAGCCTTTCTTTATAAACAAGTGAAGGGCGCTGCTTCCCTGGTAGAAAAGGCTTCAGACGAGGCGGACCGTGCTCGCGGCCTCCAGTACGCGCGCTCCCAGATGTTCCGGTCCCTCGAGGGGAGGGCTACCCGGACCTTGAGCGACATCTGCGGCACGAGCGTCTCGAGCCCCTTGGTGCCAGACGATGCCGGTACCTGGGCTTCTTTTCCAGGGTCGTGGAGTGCCTTGAGGAGGGCGCGAAGAAGATCCGCGTGCTCGTGGAGGAGAAGCGCCGCGACCTCCTCGAGCGGGCGGCCTCGAACATTTCCAGCCACCTCCTTCGTCTCGACCCGCACTTCGATTTTGAGGCGGTGCTTGGTCCTGTGCCTGAAGTGACTCGCGCCGCCTTGGCCAAGTGGGTCAAGGACCATGTGGAAGACCTGATAACGGAGCTTTCTTCTGACGAAGCCGAGGGCCGTGCCTGAGCCGGGAAGCGCAAGGCTGCCGCCGGGTGGAGGTGACGAGAGTAGCGGCGACTGCGTGTCCCCTTGAGTAGCCTTCTTGTTCTCCTGACAGGGTTATGCATGCGGCCTAGTGGCAACTTTTATATATTTTGGAAAATACCCTTGAATGTGTCCCCAAATGATGAGGTGTGTTGCGCCGCGCTTCCTCTTGCCCGGGGTTACTGCCAACCCGGTTGTCGTGCTCGCGGTAGCCTTTTGCGTCAGGGAGGTTTAGCTGTGGCGCTTGGAGAGGGGTCCGGACGTCCCGGAGGTTTCCCCTTCACGTGAATGAGGCAAGTTGGGAGCCCTTTCGGCACTCTGTGTCGGCAGGTCCCAGTCCCGCACATTTCCCTACCACCGTAATATACGACCGGATCACCAAGGACGCAATTACGAGGCGAGGCCCCGACACCCTTGATGCCGACCGGATCACCAAGGACGACATCAAGGGGCGAGTGGCTTTATGACCGGTAAGGCTCCTGAGGCGCGTTGCTCAAGAGCCCCCTTTGACGCTCAAGCGGCTCTACGTCGGCAGGTCCCAGTCCCGCACATTTCCCCACCACCGTTAGGTACGACCGGATCACCTGGACGCGCTTCACGAGGCGAGGCCTCGACACCCTTGATGCCGACCGGATCACCAAGGACGACATCAAGGAGCGAGTGGCTATACGACCGGTAAGGCTCCTGAGGCTCGATGCTCAGGAGCCCCCTTTGACGCTCGAGCGATCCCCATCTGTCCTGCCGAATACTGCCTCAGGAGGCCCTGGGGCCTCCCAAGACTACATGCTGCGGTACCGCGCCGCGGTCAGAGCCCTCGAGCGGGGGTCGACGGCTAAAAGACGCGAGCCCCTGAGGCGACAGGGCCTTGCTATCCAGCCCCGCGGCGCCTCGGGGAGGGCCGGAGCATACGGCCCCTTGCGAAACACCAATCCAGAAAGAGAGAAACTCAAGATCGGTAAAACGAGAGAGCAAAGAGAGAAAAAGTCCCCCCTTTTTTCTTTAAAACATAGAGTTGCGAAATCCTCGAACTTCCAGCAGGTTCGAGCACAAAAAAGGACTCTCGAAGGTTGCAACTTGGAATACAAAAAGAGCGAGAAAACGGCCGTGTCCGGCTTTTTAGGGTAGTCTTCATCTTCGTCTTCCCCCAGCGCTGAGCATAGGGCATCCACGTTGCATGGGCATAGCCATTGGGGGGCAGTGTTGCCCTCTCCGCCAGCGCGGAGCTGTGGCTTCTACATTGCGTGGGAGGAACCCCTCCGCGTCCTCGGGGGGCTCCGGGCGTATACAACACACTCATTATTACGTGAGAGTGTCACGGTTGGTCCCGGGGATGTATAGGGAGCTCCATGCCTCGCGGACATGAAGCCCACTCCCAGCCCCCAGGTTTGGCGTGGCGAAGTAGGGTCTGCTCCGGGCGGGCCCTTGAGCATAGGGGGAGCCCCTTGTGCTCTCCGACGGGAAGGTCCGCCCCAGAAGAAGGCCCTGGGCTCCTCGGGCGGTGCCCCAGCGCGCCTTGCTGGGGTACCCGGGGTTCCCAGGCTGGTACTCAGGGCCCTGCCCCCAGGTCAGGCGAGCCGGGCCTGGGGACATGGGCGAGTACACGATCGCCCGCTGGTGATCGAACGAAACCCGTCCCGGAGACATGGGCGTATGTTCCACCCTCCGTCTCAAAGCGGGCGTCGCGCGCCCCGGAGACATGGGCGTATGTTCCACCCTCCGTCTCCAGGTTGGGATTGTCTGGCCTGGAGACATGGGCGTGTGTTCCACCCTCCGTCTCCAAGCTGGGGCCACCCGGCCTGGGGACGAGGGCGCAAGTTCCACCCTCCGTTCCCAGGCAAGTGACCCCCGGTCCCCAGACCCAAACGCCTGCTCAAGGCAGGTCCCTACCAGCGGGCGTGCCTCGCGAAGGTGCCCGCGCCGGGCATCCTCGCGAGGCCAGTCCCGCAAGCCGCCCCCGCGAGGCTGCACATACTAGCCCGCGCGGGGGCTGCTCGCAAAGTCGCGTATGCGCCTCCTGTCGCCGTGGTAGCCGGTGCTGCTCCCTTCGTGGCCCGGGCGCGCATCAACATGGTCGTTGTAGAGTTGCACGAGCCCCCGGGCACCGGCGTAGTTGAGCCTCCGGTCCTCCTCCTTGGTCCCGGTGAGCATGCTGAGAGGCGTGAGGCGACGCCCCTCTCGTGTGGCCAGCACCTCCCACCGGTCTCTGCCGGCGCCTGCGGCCGGCCCCCGCGCCTCCAGCGGCTCGAGCCAGGTCCTCGGTGAGCGTGGGCCGCCGCGGACGTCCCGAGCGCGCCCGTGTGGTCCAGGCGCCGTGCCTGCCGATCGGGCGAGTTCACGGGCACGAGCCTCGCTGAGATACACCTGGGTCTCGTCGGCGGCGGTGTTGCGCCCGGGGGCGCGCCTGGCCTTGTCGATGCGGCGGTCGCGGGCAGCGTGTTGGCGATGTAGCTCGTGCGCCACGAGGAGCACGACATGTATGTGCGTTGGGTCTTGGCAGACTCGGAAGAGTGGTGGCGCGGCCTGAACGCGGGGAAGGGCCGGGGCAACAGGGGCGTGCCGTGCGGTTGGTGAAGGCGGCAGCCCCCAGCGCCTGTTGAGGGTCCGGCCGGTGATGGCGCCCGCTGACGGGGAGGCAGAACGACGCGAGGTGCCAGGGCCCGCCGGCGCCGGCCGCGCCACGCGGGCAGCCCGCCGCTCAGCGCGGGCTCGACGTCCTTTTGCCATGAGTGCGGCGAGCGGAGGCGAGGCGAGGCCTGAAGAAGATCTCGACACGCCCCCTACCTGGTGCGCCAAATGTTTGATTTCGGGCTCCGCAAAACCCTTAAGATTCGAACACAGGGGCGTGTGCGAAGATCCCTTACAGCTTCGCCCAACCAAGCTCGCTACATGATGGCTAAGACGATGAACTCGCACGATGACGAGGAACAAGATGAACATGGTAGTTTACCCAGGTTCGGGCCGCTGCGAAGCGTAATACCCTACTCCTGCTTTGGTGGATTGCCTCTCGTGGAGGTTTTGTGGATGAACTAGTACAATGGTGAGGAGCCTCGTGAGGGCGCTCCTGAGGTGTTCTTGACCCTCTGTGGGTTTTGTGGTGGATGGGGGAATCGTCCCGTTTCGGATCCCTCTCTACGGTGCTGCCTAACCTCTATATATAGCGGTGGCCCAGGTCCTCTTCCCGTATCGCAATGGCGGGAAGGGATCCCACAACGGCCAAATTTAAAGGGGGACAGGAGTACATCTCCGCCCTATCCAAAGGCGGTCTTCGCCTGCAAAGTAGCTGTCGACGATGCAGAGGTGGGCTCGGCGATGACATCCATCCTGCGGGGCTCGTGGTCATGGTCTTGTTGCACTGAAATGGAAACCTTTGGGGGGCACTTTGGGAACCCACGTACGTCCTTGCTCCCTTTGCACCAAAGGGGAAACTACACCGCCTGGCGCGCTGGCGCCCGCCTGTCCTTCCTTGCGTCATCTTTGACTCCTGAGGACGGGCCCTGCATAGGGATCTCCACCGCTCCGGAGGGGGCCTGGGGAGGCCCATCTCCTGCCGGTCTTGACGCTGCTCCTCCTCGCGAGCCTAGGGGCCTCACGAGGGCCTTGTCTCGAGTGGGGCTGTGCATGGTTGTGCTTGGCTGATGAAGTGGGCCATGCCCTGGGCCGCAGGCAGGCATGTCTGGGTACCCCCGTTCCCAGAACGCCGACAGTGTTGTGGTAGTCGATGCCGCGACGTTGGGTGAAGCCACAGACGACCCACCGCGCCTTGTACTGATCCAGTGTGTCGTCGGGATGCAACTTGTGGCGGAAAATCCACTTGCCGGAGATGACGTGAGCGCCGGGCGGTCGAGGAACCAAGGTCCAGGTAGCGTTGGCGCGAAGGGCGTCAAATTCCTCCTGCATGGCCTGTCTCCTGTGAGCGTCCGCAAGGGCTGCTCGAACCGACGTGGGAACAGGCGATGGAGAAGGCACGGTAGCAGTGAGAACGTAGTCGTCGTCGTACTGTGTATTGCGGCGAGTGATGCCCGCGTGAGACCGTGTCAGCATGGGATGATCACGGCCGGGCGGTGGAGTTGGTGTGGAGCCACCGGCAAAGACCATAGGGGAGCTGCAGCCACTGGTCGCGCTCGACGGGGAAGGTGCCGGCGACTCTGCAGCTACGCCGGGCGAAACTGCCCCTGCTGAGGCAGCCCTGCTGGGCGACGCAGGAGCTGCAGCTGACCCCGGTGATGAAATCACTGCTGCGGCAGAAGAATTCGCTGTTGAGGCAGCAGAATTTGCTGCCATGGCAGCCGATCCGGGCGACGAAATCACATCCATAGTAGCAGAAGTCACTGCCGAGGCAGCTGAAGTGGCTGCCCTGGCAGCCGATCCGGTCGGCGCTGCTGCGGGAGCCGGCGGTGTTGGAGCAGCATGGGGCCGAGGCGGCGACCCGGCGAGGAGCATTGGTGGCGAGGTGTCCCTGGTGAGGACGTGGTCGGACGCAGAAGGAGATGTCGAGACCTGCGCAAACGGGAACAAGTGCTCGTCGAAAAAAACGTGACGGGATATGATGATCCGGCCGGTGGTGGGGTTGAAGCACTTGTAACCAACATGATCAGGAGGGTAGCCCAGAAACACGCACGCCCTAGATCGAGGGGAGAGTTTGTTGGGAGCCGTGGCTGTAGTGTTGGGGTAACATAGGCATCCAAAGACTCGTAGGTGGGAATAGGATGGGGTTTACCCGTAGAGGAGCTCAAAAGGTGTGACGTGTTGGTGAGGCCGACAAGGGCGCAGGTTGAGAAGATAGGTCGTGGTGGCGAGGGCGTCGGGCCAAAATCTATTAGGCGTGGAGGAGTGGAAAAGGAGGCTACGGAGGCCCTCGGTGAGAGTTCGAATGATCCGCTCGGCACGGCTGTTCTGTTGAGAGGTGTATGGGCAAGTGAGGTGGAAGACAACGCCGTGGGTGGAGAGAAACTGGCGAAATGCTTTGTTGTCGAATTCGCGGCCATTGTCGGTGTGGAAGGAGAGGATGGGTCGTTGGAATTGCGTGGCGACGTACGCATGAAACGTAATCAACACCTCAAAAATATCAGACTTACGCCGGAGAGGAAACGTCCAAGCAAAGTGCGTGTGATCATCAAGAACAACGAGGAAATACTAAAACCCGGAGTTGCTAAGTACTGGGGCAGTCCACACATCACAATGGAGCGTATGGAAGGGAAACGGGGCAATGTTATTTGATTCACTGAAAGGCAAGCGTACATGTTTGGCTAGCTGACAGGCATGGCAAGTATGTGATGTAGCTTTATTACAATGGAAATCAAAGTTGTCTAAAACATGAGATAAAGCAGCGCGTCCGGGATGTCCAAGCCTTTGATGACATAAATCGGCTATGAGGGCGAAAAAGGCAGTAGGAGAAGCAGTAGCGCTGGAGGTGAGATGATAAAGGTCGCCGCCGCTATTACATCGGAGCACCACCGTTTCATTGCGAAGGTCCTTAACAGAGAAACTGAAAGGGTCAAACGTCACGGACACAAAATTTTCACGAGTGAGTGCACGAACAGAGATCAAGTTTTTAATAAGAGAAGGAGAAATCAGAATATGACTAAGAGAGAGAGGGGTGGAAGAGGTGGTGATGGATGTGGAGCCAGTATGGGTGACGGGAAGAGGGGCACCGTTGCCAATGAGGATATGAGATGGGAAGGAGGAGGGCTGGACAGCCGAGAGCATACCGGGGTTGGCTGCCATATGCGACGACGCACCGGTATCGAGGATCCAGTCACCGCCACCTGAGTAGGGCTGCTGCTGCATGGCAAGAAGGGCGGCCTGAAGGGCGCTGGTGTCCCACGGTACCTGGGCGGCGGCTGGTGGTGCAGGTACAGTAGGTGGACCGGCGCCATAGGTTGTCGCGGCGAGCCCGAGTGGAGGATGAGGGCCGAGCAGACCAGCCGTAGGTGCAGCAGGTGGACACATCATCATGGGCCATGCGTTGAACATGTCGGCCCAGGGATTGACGCCGGCGTAGCCGTAGGACGGCGGATGCGGCGCGGACGCATGTAGTGGTGGCCCAGCCTGTGGTGGAGGGGCCCTGCCAGGGCCACCTTGGCCGCCGCCGTTGCCGCCCTTGCGGCGCTTGCGGCCATGCTGCCCGCCGCCGTTGCCCCCATGACTACCGGCGCCGCCGGGACCGCCGTGGGCGCCGTTGCCACTTGGTGGAGCAGGAGTTGTAGCAGGCGGTGGAGGCGGAGGGTGCCCGGCGTAGAGTGCAATCGCGGACTCGTGGGAGGCCGCGTGATCTATGCGGCGCTCTTCCTGGAGAAGGTAAGTGCGCGCCTGCAGGAACGTCGGCAGCTTGGAGTCGTCGTACGTCATCGTAGAGATGGCGTGGGCAAACTTGTTGGGGAGCCCGCGGAGCATGTTGGAGACGTGGCCGCGGTCGGTCACCGGCATCGCACAGTCGAAGAGCGTGTCGGCGAGGATCTGGAGGCGGGTGAAGTAATCGGTGATGGAGAGGTCGTTTTGATGCAGGTCGTGGAACTCCTCTAGAGCGAGAATACCCTACTGATTCCGGTTGGAGAGGAAGAGCTGCCGGATCGCCGTCCAGAGCGTGTACGCCGTGGGGTTCCGGTGGTTGACCGCGCCCCGAACTTGGGCAGAGATGGAGCCGAGAAGCCACCGGATGATACACCAGTCGACCTGCGTCCAGACGGCGTCGGTGAGCCGGTTCCGGGCGTCGACGATGCCATTGACATGGTCCTGAATGTTGTAGGACATGAGAAGGGCATGTAGGAAGGAGCTCCAGGTGGTGTAGTTCGGAGGGTACAGCTCTAGGGTGACGGGCATGGCTGAGGTGATGTTGAGAGAGAGGATGAGGTGGAGAGGCACGGAGGGGCTGATGGAGGTTGGCTTGCCGAAAGGGTTTGTGCCGGAGCCGGAGCCGGCGGAGGAGAGGTCAGAGAGATCCATCGATGAGCGGAAGCGAGGAAGGAGATCGTGGAAGTATCTGATACCATGTCGAGACTAGACAGAAGGTTTGGGATCGAACACACAGTTTGTATTGAGCTTCAGTTCATATATGTACAGAGTACAACACCACAACGCACACCCGTACTTGTCTAACCAACTAACAGACTCCCACTATCTAACGCTAGAATCTAGGAGGCAGGCGAGGCGTGCCGGTCGTGGTTAGTTGGGGGAGTACGTGGGACTGCAGACTCATTCCAACACTACCGTCGAACCTTTCTCAGGTTCACGATGTTTTCCATGTGTCACAGCTCCGCCACTGCTTCAAGGATCCTATCCGATCAGTGGATCATGATATGCTTGAGTTTCAACAAGACCTTTCTTATAAAGAGCACCCGGTCCGCATTCTCGATGAAACTGAACGTCGGACTCGCCAAAAAGTCACCAAGTTCTTCAAAGTACAGTGGACAAATCATTCTGAAGATGAAGCCACTTGGGAACGCGAGGATCATCTTCGTGATGAATACCCCGAGCTCTTTCCTTCTACCTCTTAATTCTCGGGACGAGAATTTCTTTTAGCAGGGGAGAGTTGTGACACCCTAGATTTAGTGCTACAGTGATAAATGTAATTAAGTTACAGTGATGGCCAAACTAATCCAAGTTTGATCACTTTTGGAATCAAACCCTAATTCAGTTTTCTTTGCAATTCAAATTCATTTGAAAAGTGGATTTAAAAGTTTTGCAAACAAGGAAATAAAAATCATGAATGGGTTGCAAATATTCCACAAGCTTTTACAAAATTGCACCCCACATTTTATAAAGTGTTTTGGTGCCTCAAAATAATTATAGCAGAGGCCAATTCAATTATTAAATGCCCTTTTGATTTATGTAAATTTCAAATAAATTCAAAATGCCCCCAAACTTTTTGTGGCTCTGCCAAATATTACAACATTAATATTTGACTAGGTGGCCCTTTTTGCAAAAGTGCTATGGTGCTAAAATTAATTAAAAAACTGAAACAAATAAAAGAAAAAGCAAAAAGAAATAAAAATGAAACGAGAAGGCCTCTGTGGCTGGGCCTAAGTGACTCGAGCCGGCCCAGCCCATCTCCCCCCGTTTTCTTCCCCACTGCTCACAGAGGGAGACGTGGGCGCGACGATGCGCGCCACCGGCCGCCCCCGTCACCCTGGCGCCCATCTGGTGGTCCCCCGCCGCTTACAAGGCCCTCCCCGTCGCCCCCGAACCCTAGCCGCCTCCCCCCCGTGCTCGCTCTCTTCCTCCCTCGCTCGGACCCGCGCCGCCGCCATGGCTGTCGGCTAGCCGCTCCCTACGTGCCTCCCACGCCTCGCCTGCATGCCCAGGAGCTCCGCCGGCCTCCTCTCCGTCATCTAAGCCTAGCCGTTGGAGGCCGGGGCCCCTGCATCGCCGTCCCCCTGCCTTCTTCCTCCTCGGGTCGCCGCCGCGCTCCCGCAATGAATACGGCCACCCCGAGCCTCCCCGAGCCCACCTTGCGCAGCTACAGGGCCGTTGTAAGCCCCGCCTCCTTTCCCGTCTCTCTCCGAGCGTGTTCCGGCTCCGTAGCCCCCCTAGCCGCCATGGCCGCGGCTGAGCTCCGCTCGGTCTCGTCCCCGGCGAGGCTCCGTTGACCGTTTGGTCCCAGGCTCGTGCTCATCCACCTCGCCGCATCGCGTAGCACCCCCCTGCCCCTTCCGTTTTGACGCTAGCCGGCCGTAACGCAGTTTCCCTCAGAGCCCGAACGCCGGCTGCCGCCGCGAGCTCGTTTCCGACGAGCTCCGGCCACCCCCGCCCCTCCTGACGGTCGAAATGGACGCGCGCGAGCCCCCGCGTCCGAACGCAGGTCGCCGCGCGCGATTTGGTCCCCTATACGCGATTTTCGGTCGCCTCCGGAACGCGCCGCCGCGGGTTTTGCTCGCCGGAGTTGCTCCGGCGACCGCCGTTGACCTGGCCGGCCAGGTGTACCCTCTGGGTCACTGGCCAGGGGGACCCGCGGGCCCAGTTGACCAGTTGACCTGGTCAACTGGATGACTGGGCAGCCCCAGCAGCTGCCATGTGGGTCCAACTCCCCGGGCCACTGACTTGTGGGCCCAGGGTAATTAGTGTTAACTAAAATTGTTAGTTTAATTTGGATAATTAATTTAATTTAATTGGCCACTGACAGGTGGGTCCCCCACTGGTAATTAATATGTTTTAATTAGAACTAAACCCTATTTAACCCACTGTCTATGACAGGTGGGGCTCAGCTGTCAGGTTTACCTGAGACAGTTGGGTTGACTGCTGACATCAGCATGACCTCATGCTGATGTCATAATAGTATTTTTTGAATTAAATTAAATCTGTTTAATTTCAAAATATTAGTAAAACTTTGAAAATTAATATAAAATAATTTGTAAGTCAGATGAAAATATTTTATATATGAAAGTTGCTCGGAAAAATCTCACGAATCCGAATACGCAGTCCGTTCATCTGTCACATGCTCCTAGCATGATGAACATGGAAATTTTGCGTTAGGATCATCTGTCCGGTAGTAGCCTGAGACCCGTGAAATAGCGTCAGAAATTTTCCCGCTCCGTCTGTGACGTGTAGTACTGCGTTAGCTCAAGCCTAGCACTGCATATTGCCATGCCATGCATCGTGGATGGGGGGGGGTGTTTGCGGATGTGTCGCTACTGCTGAAAATTTAGGTAGTAATGGTGTGGGTGGAGATGGTGGTGGACTAGGGATGGCGACGGTTCAAATGCCTCGGCAGCTGAAATTTTACTATAGGGTCGGTGCGGTGGACGAGACAGGGCGCCATGCAGTTGAAAAAAATACCGCTTCCACTTAAATTTTGGTAAAGGAACTGAGCGGGGTGGGAGCAACCAAGATCGCACACGGTCCAAACATAAAAAAAGTGTGTATGCTGTAACGAAATGTCATGTTGCGAAACCACGAATTTTTGCATCGCTCAAGGCGGGTAGCTCTTTCTGAGATTTCTCAAGGCGGGTTCATCTCACATGGTTCATCCTGAATTTCAGTCGCAGACGTGAAATTCATCCTAAATTTCCACATGCCCACAAACAAATGACACAAACATTTGGCAAATTTTCACCACAAAATGCCTTATTTTCCAGCGAATTAGTTGACATTAGTTCATGAGCTCAGTAATTTACAAACAGTTCGTCAATTTACATGAAGATGAACTGCACAAAATATTCACTACGCCACGGATGCATACAAATGCCACACCTCCACCGTCGTCATGACATTCCTCGGCTCAGAACGAGTATTCAGAGGAGCTCGTCAAGTCGATGAGCTCCACTGGTTCCACGGCGGAGACCGGCAGGGCTACCTCGGCCGGAGCAACCGCGGCGCCTCTCACCAGGTCTGCCGCTGTCAACAAAGCTGTCGTGGCGTCCACGTGGGCCATTGGGATATAGACGGGCGCCGCTCTTGCAAGAGCTGCATCCCTGGTCGCCGTGGCCGCTCTTGCCAGGGCTGCCGCCGCAGCTGCAAGGCCCGCACTGGCCTCCAACGCGGCTGAGAGGCATGCGGCGGCCTGCTCCGCCGCCTTCTAGTCCTGCTCTCCCCTCTTTTTGCGCTCTGCATCTGAGTTCTTCATCAGTCGCTTCCTCTTCGCACCCTCCCGCCATTTCTGCCGCTTCAGATCCCTAGCCGCATTGCGGATGGCATCCGCAGATGCGATAGATTGTTCCACACCGACACTGAGACGGCGCTCGGCCTCCTCACGCAGGAACGCATCAAGGCCCGATTCCTAGACGGACGGAGCCATAGCCATTTGCATCCGACGCTGAAACTCGTGGTCATCGTCGTAGTAGTAGGCTGCGGCAGATGACGGTTGACCGTTGACCGACATGGAGGACAGCGCGTCGGAATCCTCTATCTCGTCGTTGTCGGCTGATACGTCCATTTTGCATCATGATTTCCTACTGTTATTTACTTTGTTTTGTTGAATAATAATGCTTTGGGGAGTGATTCTAATGCCTTTTCTCTCATAATATGCAAGGTTTACACAAAGAGGGAGAATACCGACAACTGGAATTCTGGACCCAAGAAAAGCACGCCAGAGATACCTATTCTGCACAACTCCAATGAAGCCGAAAATTTACGGAGATTATTTTTGTATTTAATAAAAAATACTGGAGCTGAAAACTACCGGAGGAGGGCCCCCAGGTGGGCACAACCCACCAGGGCGCGCCAGGCCCCCCTGGGCGCGCCTTGGTGTATTGTGCCCAGCCTCGCCCGCTTCCGGTGCCCATCTTTTGGTATAAATTCCCAAAAACCCTAAAAAAATTAGGAGGGGGACTTTAGGGACGAAGCGCCGCCGCCTTGAGGCAGAACTTGGGTAGGAGCACTTTTGCCCTCCGGCGGAGCGATTCCGCCGGGGGAGCTTCCCTCCCGAAGGGGGAAATCGAAGCTATCGTCATCACCAACACCCCTCTCATCTTTGGGAGGCCAATCTTCATCAACATGTTGAACAACACCATCTCCTCTCAAACCCTAGTTCATCTCTTGTGTTCAATCTTTGTACCGGAACCTCAGATTGGTACCTGTGGGTGACTAGTAGTGTTGATTACCTTGCGTAGTTGATTACTATATGGTTTATTTGGTGGGAGATCATATGTTCAGATCCATTATGCTATTCATTACTCCTCTGATCTTGAGCATGATTATTATTTGTGAGTAGTCACCTTTGTTCTTGAGGTCACGGGAGAAGTCATGTTGCAAGTAATCATGTGAATTTGATATGTGTTCGATATTTTGATGATATGTATGTTGTGATTCCCTTAGTGGTGTCATGTGAACGTCGACTACATCACACTTCACCATTCATGGGCCTAAGGGAATGCATTGTGGAGTAGTTATTAGATGATGGGTTGCTAGAGTGACAGAAGCTTAAACTCTAGTTTATGCGCTACTTCGTAAGGGGTTGATTTGGATCCACATGTTTAATGCTATGGTTAGACTTTGTCTTAATACTTTTCTCGTAGTTGCGGATGCTTGCGAGGGGGTTAATCATAAGTAGGTAGTTAGTTCAAGTAAGAATAGCAAGTTAGTACCGGTCCACCCACATATCAAATTATCAAAGTAGCAAACACGAATCAAACCAACATGATAAAAGTGACCAGACGAAATTCCCGTGTACCCTCAAGAATACTTTGCCTGTTACTAGTGATTGTTTTGGCCTGCCCTTTGCCTCAAAAGGATTGGGCTACCTTGCTGCACCTTGTTTACCGTTACCGTTACTTGCTCATTACAAATTACCTTGCTATCAAACTATCTGTTACCTACAATTTCAGTGCTTGCAGAGATTACCTTGCTGAAAACCGCTTGTCATTTCCTTCTGCTCCTCGTTGGGTTCGACACTCTTACTTATCAAAAGGACTACGATTGATCCCATATACTTGTGGGTCATCAAGACTCTTTTCTGGCGCCATTGCCGGGGAGTGAAGCACTCTTGCTAAGTGGAAATCGGTAAGGAAAAACTTATACTACGTGCTGAAATTCATTGTTACTCGCTACTATGGAAAACAATCCTTTGAGGGGTTTGTTCGGGGTATCTTCACCTCGACCGGAACCACAATTATTTACCCCCCACCTACAACACCTACTGAAAATGTTACTTATGAAATTCCTTCGGGTATGCTAGAAAAACTGCTTGCCAAACCTTATGCAGGAGATGGAACTGAACATCCTGATATGCATCTTTTATATGTGAACGAAATATGTGGATTATTTAAGCTTGCAGGTTTACCCGGAGATGAAGTTAGGAAGAAGGTTTTCCCTTTATCTTTGGAGGGAAAAGCATTGACATGGTATAGGCTATGTGATGATCTTGGATCGTGGAACTAGAATCGTTTGCAATTGGAATTCCATCAAAAGTTTTATCCTATGCATCTAGTTCATCGTGATCGGAATTATATACATAATTTTTGGCCTCGTGAAGGAGAAAGTATCGCTCTAGCTTGGGGGAGGCTTAAGTCAATGTTATATTCATGCCCCAATCATGACATTCCGGGGGAAGTTATCATTCAGAATTTTTATGCTCGGCTTTCTCATAATGATCAATCCATGCTCGATACTTCTTGTGCTGGTTCTTATATGAAGAAGACTATTGATTTCAAGTGGGATCTCTTAGAAAGGATTAAACGCAACTCTGAAGATTGGGAAATCGACGAAGGTAATGATTCAGGTATAAAGCTTGAATTTGATTGTGTTAAATCTTTTATGAATACCGATACTTTTCATAAGTTTAGCACTGAATATGGACTTGACTCTGAGATAGTAGCCTCTTTCTGTGAAGCATTTGCTACTCATGTTGACCTCCCTAAGGAGAAGTGGTTTAAATATCATCCCCTATTAAAGAAGAAATTAAAGAACCGGTCATAGCTAAAGAAGAAACCATCTTTTACAATGTTGATCCAGTTGTGCCTACCGCTTATATTGAAAAGCCACTTTTCCCTGTTAGGATAAAGGAACATGCTAAGTTATCAACTGTGGTTTGTAAGAGTAATATAAGAGCACCTAAACCCACTGAGAAAATTAAAGTGGAACCTAGTGTTGCTATGGTTAAAGATCTCTTGGTAGAAAATGTTGATGGGCATGTCATCTACCTTTGTGATGAAGCTGCTAAAATTGCTAAACCTGATAAGAAAGATAAACATAGACCTATAGAAGGCTTGCTCGTTGTCTCAGTTAAAATAGGAGATTATTGCTACCATGGTTTATGTGATTCAGGTGCTAGTGTGAGTGCTATTCCTTTTACCTTATACCAAGAAATTATGAATGAAATAGCACCTGCTGAAATGGAAGATAATGATATTACTATTAAACTTGCTAATAGAGACACTATCACACCACTTGGGATTGTTAGAGATGTTGAAGTCTTGTGTGGGAAAGTAAAATACCCTACTTATTTTCTGGTCCTTGGTTCCCCACAAGATGACTTTTGTCCCATTATTTTTGGTAGACCTTTCTTGAGCACCGTCAATGCTAAGATAGATTGTGAAAAACAAACCGTCGGTGTTAGTTTTGGTAATGTGTCTCATGAGTTTAATTTTTTCCAAGTTTAGTAGACAACCCCGTGATAAAGAATTATCTAATAAGGATGAGATAATCGGTCTTGCTTCTATTGATGTGCCTCCTACTGATCCATTAGAACAATATTTGCTTGACCATGAAAATGATATGCACTTGCGTGAAAGAAATGAAATAGATCAAATTTTCTTCGAACAATAGCCTCTCTTGAAACACAATTTGCCTATTGAAACCCTTGGAGGTCCCCCTCCACCTTAAGGTGATCCTGTGTTTGAATTGAAACAATTGCCTAACACTTTGAAGTATGCTTATCTTGATGAGAAAAAGATATATCCTGTTATTATTAGTGCTAACCTTTCAGAACATGAAGAAGAGAGATTATTGAAAGTTCTAAGGAAGCACCAGGCTGCTATTGGATATACTCTTGATGATCTTAAGGGCATTAGTCCCAGTCTATGTCAGCACAAGATCAATATGGAACCTGATGCTAAACCCGTTGTTGATCACCAACGGCGATTGAATCCAAAAATGAAAGAAGTGGTAAGAACTGAAATATTAAAGCTTCTGGAAGTAGGTATAATCTATCCCATAGCTGATAGTAGATGGGTAAGTCTCGTTCATTGTGTCCCTAAGAAAGGAGGTATTACCGTTGTTCCTAATGATAAGAATGAACTCATTCCACAAAGAATTGTCACTGGCTATAGAATGGTGATTGATTTTAGAAAATTAAATAAAGCTACTAGGAAAGATCATTACCCTTTGCCTTTCATTGATAAAATGCTAGAAAGACTATCTAAGCACACACACTTTTGTTTCCTAGATGGATATTCTGGTTTCTCTCAAATACCTGTGTCACAATCCGATCAAGAGAAAACCACCTTTACTTGCCCTTTTGGAACCTATGCTTATAGACGTATGCCTTTTGGTTTATGCAATGCACCTGCCACCTTTCAAAGATGTATGACTGCTATATTCTCTGATTTTTGTGAAAAGATTGTGGAGGTTTTCATGGATGATTTTTTCGTTTACGGAACTTCTTTTGATGATTGCTTAAGCAACCTTGATTGAGTTTTGCAGAGATGTGAACAAACTAATCTCGTCTTGAATTGGGAGAAGTGCCACTTTATGGTTAATGAAGGTATTGTCTTGGGGCATAAAATATCTGAACGAGGTATCGAGGTGGATAAAGCTAAAGTTGATGCAATTGAGAAAATGCCATGTCCTAAAGATATTAAAGGTATTCGAAGTTTCCTTGGTCATGCTGGTTTTTATAGGAGGTTCGTTAAAGACTTCTCTAAAACTTCTAGGCCTCTTACTAATCTTTTGCAAAAGGATATCCCTTTTGTTTTTTATGACGATTGTGTGGAAGCCTTTGAAACACTCAAGAAAGCCTTAACCTTTGCACCTATCGTTCAACCACCTGATTGGAACTTGCCTTTTGAAATTATGTGTGATGCTAGTGATTATGCTGTTGGTGTTGTCCTAGGACAAAGAGTTGATAAGAAATTGAATGTTATCCATTATGCTAGTAAAACTCTAGACAATGCCCAACGAAATTATGCTACTACTGAAAAAGAATTTTTAGCAGTTGTGTTTGCTTGTGATAAATTTAGATCCTATATTGTAGATTCCAAAGTCATTGTTCACACTGATCATGCTGCTATAGAATACCTTATGGAAAAGAAAGATGCTAAACCTAGACTTATTAGGTGGGTTCTTTTGCTTCAAGAATTTGACTTACATATCGTTGATAGGAAAGGAGCTGAGAACCCTGTAGCTGATAACTTATCTAGGTTAGAAAATATTCTTGATGACCCACTACCTATTGATGATAGTTTCCCTGACGAACAGCTAGCTGCAATAACTATCTCACACAACACACCTTGGTATGCTGACTATGCTAACTACATTGTCGCTAAATATATACCACCTAGATTTACATATCAACAAAAGAAAAAATTCTTCTATGACTTGAGACATTACTTTTGGGATGACCCACATCTTTATAAAGAAGGAGTAGATGGTATTATTAGACGTTGCGTACCTGAGCATGAACAGGAACAAATCCTATGGAAATGTCATTCCAAAGCTTATGGAGGACATCATGCGGGAGACAGAACTGCTCACAAGGTATTGCAATCTGGTTTTTATTGGCCTACTCTCTTCAAGGATGCCCGTAAGTTTTTCTTGTCTTGTGATGAATGTCAAAGAATTGGTAATATCGGTAAGCGTCAAGAAATGCCTATGAATTATTCACTTGTTGTTGAACCATTTGACGTGTGGGGTTTTGATTATATGGGACCTTTTCCTTCCTCTAACAGGTATACTCATATTTTAGTTGCGGTTGATTATGTCACTAAGTGGGTAGAAGCTATTCCAACTAGTAGTGCTGACCAACACACCTCCATTAAAATGCTTAAAGAGGTTATCTTTCCGAGGTTTGGAGTCCCTAGATATTTAATAACCGATGGTGATTCACACTTTATTCATGGTGCTTTCCGTAAGATGCTTGCTAAATATGATGTTAACCATAGAATTGCATCACCCTATCATCCTCAATCTAGTGGTCAAGTAGAACTTAGCAATAGAGAAATAAAATTAATATTACAAAAGACTGTCAATAGGTCTCCTAAGGATTGGTCTAAGAAATTAGATGATGCACTTTGGGCCTATAGAACAACTTATAAAAATCCTATGAGTATGTCTCCGTATAAAATGGTGTATGGAAAAGCTTGTCATTTGCCTCTAGAACTACAACACAAAGCATTTTGGGCAATTCAAGAACTCAACTATGATTTTAAACTTGCCGGTGAGAAGAGGCTATTTGATATTAGCTCACTAGATGAATGGAGAACCCAAGCGTATGAAAATGCCAAGCTATTCAAAGAAAAAGTAAAGAGATGGCATGAAAAGAGAATCCAAAAGCGGGAATTCAAAATAGGGGATTATGTTCTTTTGTTCAACTCTTGTTTAAGATTTTTTGCAGGAAAGCTTCTCTTGAAATGGGAAGGACCATATATTATTGAAGAGGTCTATCGTTCTGGAGCTATCAAGATTAATAACGCCGAAGGTACTAATCCGAAGGTAGTCAATGGACAAAGAATTAAGCATTATATCTCAGGTACGCCAATTAACGTTGAAAGCAATGTTATCCAAACCATGACACCGGAGGAACACATAAAATAAATCTTCCGGAACACTCCAGAATACTTAAAAATAGGAGGTACATGATACGGTAAGTAAACGGACTCCTAAAAATCCGCAAAAATATTTTTTGTCAGTTTTGGAATATTTTAGAATTTTGTAAATAAAAAATAAACCGGAAGGTGATCGAGGTGAGCACGATACACTAGGGCGCGCCAGGCACCCCTGGGCGCGCCCTGGTGGGTTGTGCCCACCTCGGATGCCTTCCCGACTCCGTTTTCCTTCCGAATACTTGTTTCCCAAGAATAAAAATTCTCTATATATACCCCCCGACTGTTTTGATGACCGCATCGCAGAAAAATCCTCTGTTCTTGTTTCGTGCCGTTTTCCCGACAGATTTGAAAATATGTCGTCTCAAGATTCAGACGGAGAGAGCCATGTTGATCCCTACGTTCCAGACCCAAAGATCTTTAGGGAGATTTACCCCTATCTATGGACCTCGGAGGAGGAAGAAGATGCTACCATGTAGGAAACAAAAGATGCCAACTCTGAGGAAGAGGATGACCCATTGCCTCAACCCGGAGACATGCATGTGGAATTCAAGAAGTCAAGCCTCCCTAGAAGATACAAACCTAAGGTCCAATTTATCCCGTCTCATTTTCTGCAGGAAAGCAAGGAGGCCCTATGCCAAAGGATATTAAAGCTTGAATTGGAGAATGACGATCTAAGGGAGGAAAACTTTATTCTTAAATATAAGTTGAAGAAGAAGGCTTCCTCAACGCCTCCACCTTCTTCATCATCACCACCAAAGGAGACTTGAGCACACGGGTATGGGCACTCCCCTTGGCTTAAGCCAACCTTGGGGGAGGTGCCCCGGTATCGTATCAGCACCACTTTTATTCACATTTACCTATTTTAGTTCAATCCTTAGTTTCCCTTTTGCTTTAGTTGAATAAAAGTTTAGCATGATCTATTTTCGTGTGTTAGTTTCGTGGCCTACCTATCTATGTAATCGAGTGAAAGTTATATAATAAAGTTTAGTTTGAGTTTTTGCTTCTCTACTTTCTGGTTGCAATCAAATAAAAGAAAGACAAATAAATGAAAAGAATCATATGCTAATCTTATGGTGAGTAATGACATCACATAATGAAAAGTATAAGTAGTAAAATTTGTTGGAGATTGACAAACATAGCATTGGTCAATGATGCAATTCAAGAAAGAATTAATAAGGGAAGAGAAGATTCACATGCAAATACACTATCTTGGACATCTTTTATGATTGTGAGCCCCCATCAAATATTATATGTCAAAATTGTTGACGTTGGACAAGGAAGACAACGTAATGATTTATGTTTGTTCATATCCACATAGAAGTTATATTGTCACAGATCCTTTAACATGTGGTGCTTGCCCAATATCTTTGCTAGCCAAAAATTCCGCACTAAGTAGAGATACTACTTGTGCATCCTAAAACCCAAACCCAAACTCTTTCCTTGAGTGTCCACCATACCTACCTATGGACCGAGAAAGATCCTTCAAGAAAGTTGTCATCGGTGGAACAAGGTAAGAAAAATTGCTTCTAAAAGTGTTTTGATCAATTAGTGTAAGAGAAAATTGAGCATTATACGAACTTATGATGGCAAACTAATAAAAGCGACAGACTGCATAATAAAGGTTGCTATCATAGGGGGCAATATAGCGTGACGTTCTTTTACATTAAGGGATTGGGCATACAAATCAATAAGTGCATGACAACCTCTGCTTCCCTCTACGAAGGGCCTATCTTTTACTTTTATGCACTTACTTTTATGCAAGAGTCAAAGTATTCTTCCCTATTCCTTTTTACTTTTTCTTTTGCAAGCATCATGTGGTGAGGAAAGATCTAGGCACATATATCCAGTTGGATATGGGTGGGCATGAGTTATTATTGTTGACATCACCCTTGAGGTGAGTAAGTTGGGAGGCAAAACTATAAGCCCCTATCTTCTTACGTTTCCGGTTGAAACTTTTTGTGCATGGGTATGCCGTGAGTGTTAGCAATCATAGAATACTAAATGATAGTTGAGTATGTGGACTTGCCAAAAGGCTCCTACATGAGACCCTTCCTGAAAATATGATGAATTGTAGTTGCAAAGTTGACTGAGAACATAGTTTGTTGGTTTCCAATAAGGTTTATGCTTCATACTTCTATGTTGTGATGAATTGTTACTTGTTCATGAGAAGCCTTATGATAAAAATGTTTTGAAATAAGTTCTTATGTTAGAGTCTGTTGCTGTTATGCTAATAAGCATGATGCTTCTATGTCCGTATTTTGTTTTTATCGACACCTCTCTCTCAAACCATGTGGACATGCTTTTCAATATCGGCTTTCGCTTGAGGACAAGCGAGGTCTAAGCTTGGGGGAGTTGATACGTCCATTTTGCATCATGATTTCCTACTATTATTTACTTTGTTTTGTTGAATAATAATGCTTTGGGGAGTGATTCTAATGCCTTTTCTCTCATAATATGCAAGGTTTACACAAAGAGGGAGAATACCGGCAGCTGGAATTCTGGACCCAAGAAAAGCACGTCAGAGATACCTATTCTGCACAACTCCAATGAAGCTGAAAATTTACGGAGATATTTTTGTATTTAATAAAAATTACTGGAGCTGAAAACTACCGGAGGAGGGCCCCCAGGTGGGCACAACCCACCAGGGCGCGCCAGGCTCCCTAGGCGCGCTCTGGTGTATTGTGCCCAGCCTGGCCCGCTTCCGGTGCCCATCTTCTGGTATAAATTCGCAAAAAACCTAAAAAAATAGGAGGAGGACTTTCGGGATGAAGCGCCGCCGCCTCGAGGCGGAACTTAGGCAAGAGCACTTTTGCCCTCCGGCGGAGCGATTCCGTCGGGGGAACTTCCCTCCCGGAGGGGGAAATAGAAGCTATCGTCATCACCAACACCCCTCTCATCTTTAGGAGGCCAATCTTCATCAACATCTTCAACAGCACCATCTCCTCTCAAACCCTAGTTCATCTCTTGTGTTCAATCTTTGTACTGGAACCTCTGGTTGGTACCTGTGGGTGACTAGTAGTGTTCATTACCTTGCGTAGTTGATTACTATATGGTTTATTTGGTGGAAGATCATATGTTCAGATCCATTATGCTATTCATTACTCCTCTGATCTTGAGCATGATTATTATTTGTGAGTAGTTACCTTTGTTCTTGAGGTCACGGGAGAAGTCATGTTGCAAGTAATCATGTGAATTTGATATGTGTTTGATATTTTGATGATATGTATGTTGTGATTCCCTTAGTGGTGTCATGTGAACGTTGACTACATGACACTTCACCATTCATGGGCCTAAGGGAATGCATTGTGGAGTAGTTATTAGATGATGGGTTGCTAGAGTGACAGAAGCTTAAACCCTAGTTTATGCGCTACTTTGTAAGGGACTGATTTGGATCCACATGTTTAATGCTATGGTTAGACTTTGTCTTAATACTTTTCTCGTAGTTGCGGATGCTTGCGAGGTGGTTAATCATAAGTAGGTTGTTAGTTCAAGTAAGAACAACACCTTAGTACCGGTCCACCCACATATCAAATGATCAAAGTAGCGAACACGAATCAAACCAACATGGTAAAAGTGACCAGACGAAATTCCCGTGTACCCTCAAGAACACTTTGCCTATTACTAGTGATTTTTCTGGCCTGTCCTTTGCCTCAAAAGGATTGGGCTACCTTGCTGCACCTTGTTTACCGTTATCGTCACTTGCTCGTTACAAATTACCTTGCTATCAAACTATCTCTTACCTACAATTTTAGTGCTTGCAGAGATTACCTTGCTGAAAACTGCTTGTCATTTCCTTCTGCTCCTCATTGGGTTCGACACTCTTACTTATCGAAAGGACTACGATTGATCCCCTATACTTCTGGGTCATCATCGGCCGCGACAGTTGGCTGTTTGCCGTTGCCCACCATGGCGGCCAACGCGTCGGAATCCTCTATCACGTCGTCGTCCAACACTATCAGTACGGCGCCATGCACATCCCCATGGTTGAGCACCTGTTCCATTTGGTGTGTGTGGTGGTGGTGGAGAGCTATTGGCGGAAAAATTAGCTGTTAGCCGCCGCCGGCGGGATCTTTTATAGGTCGCTGTCGGGTTTGGGTTTTACTGTGCACATTACCCCTTTGCACTGGCTGACGCTTGTGGTTGCCACCACTATGCAAGGCCGATTTTGCAATGTACGGGCATCGCACACGGTTAGAGTAGCACACTCGTGCCTATTTGGGATACAATCGCATACGGGTTTTTTCGTCGGATTCGTTTGCTATTTTAGATAATAGCATCTTTAGGGTAAACGACAAAAAAACGCAAGAGAGGGTCAAACAGAACCATGCCCGCTAGTGGCCCAAATATATACTCCCTCCATTCCTAAATATAATTCTTTTTAGAGATTCCAGTACGGACTATATATGTATGGAGTAAAATAAGTGAATCTACACTCTAAATTAAGTACGTATGTGTATATATATATATATATATATATATATATATATATATATATATACACACATATATATATATATATATGTATGTAGTTCGTAGTGAAATCTCTAAAAAAGACTTGTATTTAGGAATGGATGAATATATATATATACACACACACACAAACATGATGTTGTCATGTTTAAATTCGCAATGCGCAACTTTAATGTGTGGCACATGATGCATATATATGTGCATGCCTAAAAGTGTCCAATGTGACAAAAAAGGGTTTCATGACAAACGTAGGGTGTTGCCCCCTACACTATGTGCCGGAGGAGGGGGTCCTATGAACACATGACCTGGTTCAAACTTTGTCACACATTTATCCATGTCTGACTTGTCGTAAGAAAACCATCACATATTGTTGTCGGACAAGAGGGATATATAGATCGCGCGGTCCCACGAGCTGGCGCGTCGTCGAAGATTGGTTGAGCAGGGCTAGAAGAACACCACCCCCCTGCATATGGCCAAATGTATATAGGAAAATGACATGGTCCGGTGTTTACAATGCACAACACTAGCTATGATGTGAGTAAAGTCTGTTCTAAACCTTCAATTCGTACTGCTGGTCGAAACCGAACCTCAACCTCCCAATCCCTGAAATCGGTACCCTATACTCTTGAATCCCGGTCAATTCTAACCCTCGATTTGTTTGGAGCACCGGGAAAAGACCGATCTCGATCGGGATTTCAGAGGCTATTCTCACTGACATCTCGGTCCCGCACGTCATGTTTATCTTCAACCCAACACTCCGCCGGCCTCGTCCGCCACGGCATAGCCCCGTTGAGCTCGCCGGCGGCGGAAATATCTTAGCTAAGCTAGGCCGCAGTCTGCACCTAGCTAAGATAACTGGACATATATACCCCCCTTAAGATTGGTTATATATACTACCTAGGTCATTATGGACGTATATATCGTTCCTCTCCCCCACCCCCACCCCCCCCCCCACACACATGACACGTAGCTAGGGTGGCGTTCCAGCGTTGTCAGTCAAATGGATGATATATCTATACCCTACATAGTGGCTCATCAATATATAGGTGTGTCGTCGAAAACCGCACAATGGAGGCGTGCATATGGTCGACACACACACACACACGTGTGCACATATGTCACCCATCGATCCTTGGCGTTCTAGCATGGTCAGTCAAAGCTGGATGACAAACCCTATATATACTAGGGGGCAACCGATAGGTGTCTCGTTGAAAACCGCACAACGGAGAGGCACATGGTCCACACACACATGCATGCATGGGTTCATACACGCATGCGCGCACTCATGCACACACACACACAAACACACGTGCGCGTGCACACACACACACACACGCACACACGCGCGCGCATGCACGCACACACGCACACCCCCACCCCCCCCCCCCACACACACACATGTGCACATATGTCACCCATCGATCGTTGGCATTCTAGCATGGTCAGTCAAAGCTGGATGACAAACCCTATATACTAGGGGCCCACCGATAGGTGTGTCGTTGAAAACCGCACAACGAAGAGGCACATGGTCCACACACACATGCATGCATGGGTTCACACACGCGTGCACACACACACACACACACACACACACACACACACCGTCATCCATCCTTGGCGTTCCAGCGTTTGTGAGTAAAAGGCATGACAGACCCTAAGGGCCCACCGATAGGTTTGTCGTCGGAAACCGCACAATGGAGGCATGGTCCACACACAGGGCTGACACGCACACACAAACAGCACACACACACACACACACACACACATTTTCAAAACAGCAATAGAAAATCATGGGTTGACACACACACATTTTTGAAAAGGCAAGAAAAATCATTCAATTTTTTTTCAAAGGCATGGTCCACACACACATTTTGAAAACATCAAAAGAAAATCATGGGTTGACACACAGATACACATTTTTGCAAAGGCAAAAAAAAATCACTTAGAATTTTTTAAAGGCATGGTCCACAAAGGAAAATAGCTCTAAATATTTTCAAAACAAGGACCTCAAGATTTATTTAACCAGAATGACATATCACTACAGGCATTTACCACTAAACACCTGTAGTGATCATATCACACCGCCTAAATGAACCTTGAGATCTAGCAACTTCCCAACCGGTCACCCATCCTTGAACTACTCCACCCAAAGCATGCTTAACTTCCGAGTTCCATTCGAATCGGTTAGGGGGTGGGAAGCTGCAACTTGCTGATAAGGGTTGCCTCCTATCATTTATAAGGGGTGGCCCGATGTGCACCTCGCGGGACCAGTTACGTATCGCAAACGTTTCTGGTAGTACTAGAAACCGTGTGCAATGGTGGAATGGTGCCGCCTGCGGACGCCTGCTTGGGCTGATGATGACGTCTCGCTCTAGCTCGATGGTGTGATGCCGCTTTTGCCTGCTCTCCGGCCTGCTCCGTCTTGTCCCCCTCGTCCAGGAGGTTGATGACATGACCGGCCCTTCCGCGGGAAACCGATTGGGGGAGGGGCGGGAGAAGCGTGTTTGGATAGAACACCATTTTAATATAATTTGGATAGCTTATGAAAGAAGGAAGTTCGAGGTAGCACGACACGTGGGCACAACGTGCTTACACACGCACGGGCTCCAGGCGGGCATATAGAACTGATGTGAATTATTCATGGTTCGTTTGGCCTTTTGTATACTACACTAATTAAGTTTCTAGGCATTTGAGGTGCATAATTCAAATTTGAACTAAAAGCACATGCTCCATGTAACCGAAATGGGTTGAAAAACATATTTGTGTCCTTGGGTTCCTTGTTTAGGTCCCATGCAATGAGCGAGACTGGATTACAAACATCTCGGCATCGTGACTAGGCCGCAAACATTAAAAAACTTGGGTTTTAAATCCCCCTAAATCCCAAACTCATCTGAAATTCTTGAAACTTACCCTATGTCATGACACATCACTTATACAACATGATAATTTTTTTGTCCAGTTTGACACAAGTTTTGGGACAAGTCTCTTGCACACCGGAACTTCTCAAGAAGCATCGTGGTTTCGATACGGAACATGTCACCTGTGTGGAGGGAACGACATTCATTGTCTCTTCTTGCCTTTATATTTTTTCTACATGCAACATAGCCTAATACAATGGCGGTGCTACAATGTGGAATTATGCAGGGCTCATTTGGCACCCTTTGTACATTAACTGAGCTTTTCTATCCATTTAATGTGCATAATTCATATTTGAACCACAAGCGCATGCTCCAGGGCACCAAAATGGGTTAGAAAATCATTTTTATGTCCTTGAGCCCCTATTTAGGTCCCATGCAATGATTACAAACATCTCGGCGTCGTGACTAGGCCGCAAACATTGAGAAACTTGCGTTCAAATTCCCATAAATCCAAAACTCGTCTAAAATTCTTGAAACTTACCCCGGTGTCATGACACGACACTTATAATCTGGGACAACTTTTGGGAAAAACCTCTTACAAATTGGAGCTTCCCATGAGAAGAATCGTTTTTTCGATAGGGAACATGTCACATTTGTGGTCAAAACGACATTGAGTTTTCTAGGCATGCACTTAAGGTGAAGAACTTGATTAATCTATAAAGGGCGCCAAACATTGAGTTTTTTTGGCGTCGTGACTAGGGCGCAAAAATTGGGAATATTGGTTTTTAAATCCTCGAGAACCCCAAAGCTCGTCTGGAATTCATGCTCTAGTGCATGAAAATTCGTTGGAAAATCATTTTTGTGTCCCTGGCTGCTTGCTTAGGTCCCATGCAACGAATGTGAATGAATTAGAAACATTTAGGCATGATAGCTCGGCCGCAATCATTGATAATCTTATTTTTTGAATTCCAGTAAATACAAAACTCGTATGATAACCAGTAATCAGATGGTTGATGACAGGACGCATGCGAGCTTTCCGCCGCGCAGGCTCGACGGGACGCGTGCGAGCTGTCCGCTGCGCAGGCTCGATGGGACGCATGAGAACAGTTTGCTGCATAGGCTCATAGGGAAGCCTCACTTTGACCTCCACCCTCCGCTCACCACGCTCCCAAATTAATGGCGTCCGACCCGCTGTTTATCATGCAGTTAATGCGCCTGGACGGACGGACTAGTTTCCTTTTTGTTTTTGGTTGCGACTAGTTTACTTGTGATCCTATTGCCCCGCTGAACGTAACCATTGTTTTGTTAGTGCCTCGCTGAGAACTTGACTCGTATACATGTACCTACGAACGAAATAATATAACGACAAATTCGCACCGACAAAGGATAATAATTTTCTTACATATTCAGGATAATAAAAAATGCCACATGCGACAACTCCCCAAAGACATAGGGGCAAAAGAAGAAGGAAGAGGCTAAAGAAGGAAGATATATAAAACGATCTGGTCCGCTGCTATCTAATTCTTGATGGATTGCTGGGCGCGAAATTCCTCAATCTCCTTCTTCATCGCCTCCACGACCTTCATCTCCTCTTGCCTCCTCCACCATCTTCCGCATTGAGGCCATGGCGCAGGTTGTTTGCTCGAGTGCGTCGATGGTCTGTGTCACGTACGCATGAAGTTCCTTGACACGCGCCACGGATTCCTTCAGCAGCCCCTCGCGCTCGATGTGGAGCATCGCCAAGTCTTCCAAAAGTTCCTCGACGAGTTCTTTTAGCCTCCCGTCCGAGGCACTTTTCTTCTCGAGCACTTTCTTCCAGGCGGCGTTCTCCTCCGTAAGTTTCACCACAAGGCCGGTCGCCTTGTCAACCGAGGCGTCGCTCTTCTCCAGCAGCTTCACCAAGGCAACGATCAGCGCCTCCTTCTTATCGAGCTCAGCGCCCATATCGTCCCTGGCTGAGGAATCCAACACTACCAACTCGTCCAGTTCGCCTCCGAGGCGAATGCGCTTGTGATTGTGATAGCCGTTGCCTCTTCGCAAAAGATCCTCCCGGGCGTCCGCGGGTGCCACCGGACATCTCTGTTGCGGCGAATGAGGTGTGCCTAGAGCTCTCTGGCGCTTCCCAGGCGCGGCGGCGGGACCTCTCGGTTGCTTCCGCGGCCTTGGTATTTCTTCCCTGGTTATATCTCGACCTAGAACCCACCCTCCTACCGGCCATGGCATACGGAATGAACGACTAACAAAGAAAGGCCTGTTTTTTTGGTGGCGGCTTGAGGAGGAGTTCCGGGTGAGGAATTCGCGGTAATTTTCGAGCAGGTGTTTTTATAGCCTACTACAGTAAACACTGCTAAGTGGGAACACGTTTAGGTTTGGTATGTGTGAACTGATTCGCAATAAATTTAGCGCGTGGTAATTTGGAATGTGATGGGAAACAAGCTCAAGATTTATTGAAGGTTTTAGTTCCCAAGCACGAAACACTATATGGTTTTTAGAAACCATGTGGGATGGCGTACGTGGGCCTGCGTTCTCAGATGTGTGTACGTGTGTGCCCACTATTACTGCGGGGTCGGAGCCAAGACCGATGACGGTGTCGTGGTGGCCAAGACGGCCGCCGCTATGATGGTGGCCTCGGCGGATGCCGGTGGGAGGCAGCCATGGCGACCAAGGCGGCCGCCGGCAGCAGCTGCCTTCAGGCAGCCGTGGCGGAGCGTAGTGGGTAGTGTGCTTTTGTGTGCGGTAGTGCGCGAGAACGGGCTCATCGAGTAGACGCGTGGCCCCACCTCTATGAGTGGTAGGCCCCGCCTGTCAGGGAAATGTGAAAATTAATGTAAAACTAAGTTTTTTTAGAAATATGTAAAAGGTTTGTAAATTCTAATCTCAATAACAAACATTGCTTTTGCCCGTCCATCATAAAAATTAGCCTTAAAGTTGACAAAAATCACCCACTATGCCACCCATAAGTGGAAAAATGATTCGTTTTTGCGTCAGAGTCGCCGGCCATTGCGTATGATTCATCTATCGCTATACCCACAATTATCACAATTGCACAATGCAGCTCACTGGCTAGCGACGGAGTCCCTCTCCAGGGAGACCTGGGTTCGAATCCCAGCCGCTCCACTTTTTGCGTCTTTTCTTCCTTAATTCCTATAGCGTAATATAGAATTGTCTCGCCTAAGTGTCGTTTAACAAAATTGTTGTACAATCTTGCAATTTCGGCCCAACTATTTTTTTCTAACTTTCTTTTGTCAGGTACAACTATTTTTTAAAAATATTCATATCTTTCAAACTATAACTTCAAATTTAATACATTATATTTGAAAATCGATCAGAAAAATGTGAAGATTCTAAATATGATATTATTTTGTATATTAATCGTTTCTAAAATTATGTTCATGTTGGGTCTTTAATTAATACTTATCTTTTTATGGTGTATTTTGAAAATTTCTCTTACCCATTTAAATTGACTAAAAGGATAACTATAACCAACCCATATACTATGATGTACAATACAAGCTTCATGTAAATTAATGGCTTAATGTTTGAAATTGTGCCCATATATTTTTTAAGAATATCAATGTTGATATGCAATATTGAACATTCGTTATGCACATCCTTACATCTCAATAACAAACATAACATTTAATTATTCGTGCGGTATAAACATTATACAGAAAAACTAAGTAAATTATGTTTCATAATTGTTCAAATATACATATAAAAAATTGTTTGCGCAATTTATAAAAATACAAATATATGTCAGTATAATTAAATGTCAGTATTAGCAACAAGTGTATATTCTTTCTCTATTATTTAATATTTTTGGTGAGAACATTAGCAACCGGTGTAATTTACTATATTTTATTGGCTAGGAGGTGCTGTGGGTGCAGGTTTGATTAGACGGGACGTGTGCGAGCAGTCCACCGCGCAGGCTCAAAGGGACGCGTGTGAGCAGTCCGCCGCGTAGGTACAGCTGGCTCACCGGGAATCAAGCCCTTTGACCTCGGACCTCCACCCACAGCCCTATTCTCTCCCAAGTTCTCCATTAATGCTCCACCTTCTCCTCCGGTCTTATCTAGAAGGGTCGTCGCCGAGGATCGCCTCCTTTTTCGATGGACGACGAGGTGGCCAACAAGTGAGGGCGGGGCGAGGCTGAACCACACGAGCCTCCGGCGAGCGTGGACTTCATCAGCAACGTTCCCGACGAGATGTTGGTAACCATCATGTCCCTCCTCCCCATCAAATCTGCCGTGCAGACCACCATCCTCTCCAAGCGGTGGCGCCCCCTATGGAACTCCACCCCCATTGACCTCCTCGACGATGACGAGCTCTGCAGTGGGGATCGCAAACGCTTGTACGCATTGTCCCACATCCTCGCCACGCACACTGCGCCAGTCAGACGCCTTGCCATCGGCACTTTTCGTTCCAACTGCAAGGCCGAACCCAAGTTTCACGAGTGGTTCTTATCCCCCACCCTGGATCAAGGAGCTCAACTTTGTTGCTGGACATGGGCGCTCGCTGCCTCCGTCCGTCCTCCGCCTCGCACCCATGCTGCGCCGCGCTACGTTCATGCGGTGCCTTTTCCCCAAGATTAATGTCGCGCACACTCTTCATCTCCCTAAACTGAAGCACCTCGAGCTCATTGGCGTTAGCATCTTGAAGGCGGATTTGGAGCGCCTGCTCGGCGGCTGTACAACGCTCAGTACCTTCGTCTTCATATGATGTTTGGGTTCAGTAGCCTCCACATCACTACGATGAATCTCCGTACGATTTATGTGCATGGCTGGTGCCGCAACACGCTGTCAGTTGGGGAGTTTCATGATATGGTCATTGAGAATGCGCCTTTCCTTGAGAGACTGTTTGTACTTGATAAAGAAGGTCGAACAAGAATCAGGGTCATTGACGCACCGAAATTGACAGTGTTGGGCTATTCGTTTGTTGAATTCTCCAAACTTGTTACAGCTGGATCCATACCCGTTCAGGTACAACAATCTTCTTCTCATTCTTATTATTGTACATCGCATTTTATCTAGTTTTTGTTGATCTATGTTCGTCTGCCATCCAAAAAATGATTCCCATAGGCCTCGCATTGTCCTTGCGCACAGTGAAGATCTTGGCACTACAATCTATCGGCCCCGATCTGGATGAAGTTGTTAAGTTCCTTAGATGCTTTCCATGCATGGAGAAGCAATACGTCGAGGTGGTGTTCCTTTCTTGTTAATTGTCAACCACAACGGAGTTCAATTTGTTGGTACTTTTACCCATGATTACAATGACAGATGTACTATACATTTTTTGAGATGTTAATCATGAACGATCAAAGATGGTATGTCAATCTATTAGTGTATTTTATAAATCATGCAAATCAAAGAGGCCCGTAGTGTTCAAAACTGCATCTAAGCACTGATATGTTGTCTTCGTTTGAACATACAAGCAGCACTTGGAGTGGAAAAGGTGGTGCAATATAACAATCCCATCGAATGCCTTGAATTCCATCTCATGGAAATTACTTTGAACGAGTATCGAGGCACCAATCCAGAGATTCAATTCGCCAGTTTCTTTGTTCAGAAAGCAAGGGTGCTCAAGGTAATGAGGCTTGCACTATATTTAGTGCGCCACAATGGATGGTTTACTGATTAGCGGAGGCGTCTACAGCGGAATGGAAAAGGCTCTGCGGAAGCTGATTTTAACTTTGGAAGTTCATATGAGAGATTATTCGAAAGCAATTCTATCGAGCCGATATATGACTTCTCGGTGGCTGATCCCTTTGCAGAAATACTTCATCCCATGGATCCTGAAGATTGGATTTGATTTCTAATATCAGTTTGTAATTTTTGAATTTGGGCCTTGTAATGCTGGAATTTGAACCTTGTAATATTGCTGGTATTTGTGATACAATATTTGAAATTGCATTGTGTTCTTTTTTGTTTATGCAATCATGTTCTTCTAAGTACATATGTTGTTGTTCTGTAGGCACAGCATAAATGTTGTGCAGACAGAGCAAATCACGGTACACACGGACTAAACTACGAAACCCGTCGGTGATGATTTCATCAATCGCTGACAATTGTATACCAGGAAGCTTTTTCCCACAACTCACACAGGTTATTAGCACCAATCATCCGTGTCATTTCTGATGTTCGCACACGATTCTGATTACTCACCTATTTGTTGTATATCGCACACATCTTGTTACGCCGAACCGTTTGTGTTCTGCTGTATCATCGCATAGAGTTTATCCGAGTGAACTGTATGCCGTACTTCGCACACGTATATAGATTTGTTAACCGTTTCTGTTATCTTCGCTAATCACAAACGGTTCATAAGAACAAACTGTCTGCCGTAGATTGCACACACAACTATTTTTTGAATCATATTTGATGGATCCACCATCGCACACAGTTCGTGTCATTAGCGGCGGAGCTTGAACTATACCGTTAGTGATTCATGCATCGCACACAGTTTCGTTGAAGGGTCTCTGATTGATGTGTCATCTTTGGACCATCCTGCAGTAGTGATGCTTAACATAAGGAACTATAGCAAGTGTTGGAGATATGCCCTAGAGGCAATCATGTATGATGATATTTCCGATGTGTTTATGAATAAAGATAGTCCTTGGACATTATCAATGATGTGTATTAACAAGCACGTGACTTGTTTGTGAGACTATGCATTGTATGATGACTGTCCTAAATGGTCCCTAGTCAAAAGGGTTGTGTGGACGCGCAGCCAGTTAGACTAGCATATGACACGGTGGATGGTCCGGTCTCACTGACCATGTAGCATTGGATGCTAGCCGGATAATATGGACTCGGAAAGATCTGATCAGATTCGACATAGTCGGATCCGAGTCGAGATAAGGTCTGAGTTGGACAGACCCAACTATGAGACGCAGCGATAGGTCATCTGTGAGTCTCTAGTACAACATACATTTTGTGCCTTAAGACCTGAGCTGGCGCATGTACTCTAGATGGTGACAGACTTGCTTTGGGCCGACCAAACGCAACTCCGTGACAGGGTGTTAAAAAGGTAGGTTTCGGGCTTGTCCAGACCCATGCTGCGAGACATGGTCGAGCAAGATGGGATTTGCCGCTCCGTTGAGGAGAGATATACTCTGGGCCCCTCGGGTGATCCGACCTGGATAAGCATGGCCATGCGATGAGGATTATGAGATAATCGTGTTGGTCGGATTCACTGGAACGAGAAAGAGGTCGTGCTGCACAAGGATGACCATGTCACCTTGAGCATGACAACATATATCGTGTGGCAAAGGCAACATAAGTGTGATGTACAGGTTCGCCTAACCAGCTTCATCGGACACTTGGAGTCGGCATGCTTTGCTAGAGGCCGCTACCAACTAGTCGAGTCGGATGTGATCCGACTCGTGACCAAGTGAATGAGAACCTAAGGGGTCGCGCGTGCTTAAGGGAAGGAACACGTGGGCTTTAGGATCCGTGCGAGGCCCAAGAGTTGAGCCCGTGCCGGATGCCTATATATAGTGGAGGTGAGGCACACCCATCTAGTTGATCGCTTCGGCGCCGTCATTAGGGCTTTGCATATGTTGCAACTAGCCACCTCCACTCGCCACCGAACTGTGTGATCGGACCTAGCAGTCCGCCGCACGGTGTTCCTCCTACACGCGTGGATACCGTTAGAGGCGGTGCACTTGCGCCGCTCCAGCGAACCTGTACGTGGGATCCGGTGACCGGCTGCGTGAGGGAGATCGGATCGGCTGTTCGAGGGAGATCGGACGAGGAGGAGACGGACCACGCGAACGCGCTGCCCCAACTCTACTTCCGCTGCACGGCACTTCGCGTCTAGTGGTAACGACCTGTGATCCATCTCCGTAGCATGTTCTTGGATGTTTTGCGCGTAGGAAAATTTTAATTCGCATGCGATGCACCTACGGTAGAACCCAACAACAAGTTCATCTCCATAAGCATAATTCATATTGGCATCATGGCCACAAGAATAGCAAGCATTAGGTTCATCAAAAAGGGATATTTCAAATAAATCCAAGGGGTCATAGCAATTATCATAGCATTCATCCTTTGGTATGCACGAAGGGAAATTAAACAATGTATGAGTTGAAGAGTTACTCTCATTAGAAGGTGGGCACGGGTAGCTAATCTGCTCTTCCTCCTTTTGTTCTTTTCTCTCCTCCTCATCTTTTTCATCTAATGAGCTCACAGTTTCAACAATTTCTTCTTCCGTAGATTCCTGCAAAATATTATTCTCTTCCAAGGCAGCAGAAATTTTCTCAATAAATTCTTTAACATAAGCATTAGAAGCATAGTTTTCATAGCAATATTTAAGTATGGAAAAAATTTCAGATTTGTAAAGAGTAGCATCATACTTTTCAATCAAAGTAGCAATTTCATAAGCACCCTTAAAAGCAATAAATTCTTCAATTTGTTCAACATCATAATAACAATAGGCATCCTTGGCATAAGAAGATAATATTTCATTATCATTAAACACACATTGATAGGGAAGGTGTTTTTTAGTGTCTTCAGAACAACAAGTAAAATCATGTATTTCACATAAATTACAAGCATAGCAACACAAAGTATTAATTTGATGCCACAAGAATTTCCCTTTTTGAGGTAAGTGGTGTCGCACATAATAAGCATGCTCATTTAATGATTTTCCCTCAACTAAGCTAGTTGGGTTTTCAACACGAGCACAAAGGGATCGAAGATGATCCAAGTAAAAAGCTTCAACGGTATGGTAGATTTTGGGTGGTTCCTCAACCACTGGGTTAGCAAGTACAACTAGTTTTTTTGGTATTTTACGTTTCCTACCCATAACTAAAGATAGAAAACAACTTAGAATAGAAAATAAAATTACTTAGTGATAAAGCAAACAAGCAGACACGAGAGATCAACCGCTATGCTATTGCTCCCCGGCAACGGCGCTAGAAAAAGGTCTTGATTACCCCCAAGTGTAGGGGATCGTTTGTAGCCTTTTTCGATAAGTAAGAGTGTCGAACCCAACGAGGAGATAAAGGTAGAATTAATATTCTCTCAAGTTCTATCGACCACCGACAACTCTACGCACGCCAACGCTTACTTTACCTAGAACAAGTATGAAACTACTTTGCGGGAATAAAACTAGAAGTAATTTGTAGATAGTTTTGCAAGATAATAAATAACGTGGAAATAAAAATTAGGTGTTGTTTTAATAAAAGAACAATAAAGTAAATATAGCGAGTGTGGAAAAGTGGTGGTAGGATTTGCGATATTGACCTAGGCAATTGATAACAAGATCGGTAATCATTATTGTAGTTTTATATGAGGGAGATGCATACGCTAACATACTTTCCGTACTTGGATCATATGCACTTATGATTGGAACTCTAGCAAGCGTCTACAACTACTAAAGATCATTAAGGTAAACACAACCATAGCATTAAACATCAAGTCCTCTTTACTCCCATACACAACAATCCCCTTACTCGGGTGTAAGCTTCTGTCACTCTAGCCACTGACTATAAGCGAATCATGAACGTATTGCAACACCCTCCAGTGGGAATCCCTCACGTGCGCGCGGCACGGAGGGCACCTTAGGACAACACCATATCAACATACAAATCAAACCAATCAAGATCATCAATCAACCCATAGGACAAAAGGGATCTACTCAAACATCATACGATAGCAACAAATCATTGGATAATAATATGTAGCATAAAACACCATGTTCGAGTAGGGGGTACAGCGGGATGCGGGAGAGTGGACCGCTGTAGATAGATGAGGGAAGGTGATGGTGATGGTGATGACGGCGGCGAAGTTGTTGGTGTAGATCGCCGCCACGATGGTTGCCCCGGGGCGCTCCGGTGCCACCGGGAGAGAGGGGGAGAGAGCACACCTCCTTCTTCTTCTTCTTCCTTGGCCTCCTCCCTAGGTGGGAGGAGAGTTTCCCCTCTGGTCCATGTCCGCCATGGCTCCCGGAGGGCAGGAGCCCCTCCGAGATTGGATCTATCTCTCTGTTTCTCTCCTGTTTTCGCGAGTGTTTTCTGACCCCTTCACCGTTTCTTAAATATACGGAGATCCGTAACTCCGATTGGGATGAAATTTTGAGGGCATTTTTATCGCGAAATTATCTTTCTTGCGGAGAAAGTAGGTGAAAGCACATATGCTCCCTTGGTGGTTTTGATTATTCATGACAACATACATTGTCTCTTGGACTAATAGTTTTATCTAGCTTATTCCAGATGAAGTCCACAAAGAGGATTGGCTAAAGATTGTGTGGAGAACTTCACCAAGGAAAGGAAGGAATAGGATTGACCATGCTTCAAGATCAAGGACTCTACATCTTATATTTTGTGAGAAATCACTTTGAGTCCATAGGAAAGTGATACGTCTCCAACGTATCGATAATTTATGAAGTATTCATGCCATATTCACCTATGTTTACAATACTTTTATATGGTTTTGATGCACTTTATATGATTTATTTAGAACTAACCCGGACTGACGCTGTTTTCAGTAGAATTACCGTGGTGTTGTTTTTGTGCTGAAAATGAAAGTTCTTGGAATCGCCCAAAACTTTTTGGTGATTTTTTTCTGGACCAAATAAGCAATATTGGAGCGAAGAACTGCCGGAGGGGGTGGACCAGAAGGCCACCACACAACCGGCCGCGCCGCCCCTAGGGGCATGGCCAGATGGCTTGTGGGACCGTCGTAGCTCCATTGCGCGTGATTCCAACGCTAAAAAATCCCATAAATACCAGAAACCCTAGAAATAAAGAGAGATTCTTCGTTCCGCTGCCGCAACTCTCTGTCTCGACAAAAAACAAATCTGGAGGCGTTCCAGTACCTTGCCAAAGAGGGGAAACCATCACCGGTGGCCTTCTTCATCATCCCGGTGGAGGCCATGACGAGGAGGGAGTAGTTCACCCTCGGGGCTGAGGGTATGTACCAGTAGCTATGTGTTCAATCTCTCTCTCTCTCTCTCTCTCGTGTTCTTGAGATGTCACGATCTTGATGTATCATAGGCTTTGTTAATATAGTCGGATCATATGATGTTATTCCCTTGCTACCTTGTTGTGATGAATTGAATCTTTACCTTTGAGATCTCGTTATGTTGGATTGAATATTATGGTTTGAGAACACTTGATGTACGTCTTGCGTGGGATACCCGTAGTGACATTGGGGTATTCTATTGATTCACTTGATATATGTTGAGGCATCAACTTGCGGATTCCGGTGACCTAGGGGATCTATGCATACGGGTTGATTGCACGTATTCATACCACGTTCTCTGATAGAAATCTTGGGGTGCTCCTTGAAGTTCTTCATGTTGGATTGAATATGATAGATCTGAAATTGTTTGATTCATGCCGCATAATTTACCCATGGATACTTGAGGTGACATTAGGGTTGATTGATATGAATCATTGGTGTTATTCTAGTAGGAAATCTAGAGCTGTTTGTGACACTTATAGGAATAGCCCAATAGATTGATCAGAAAGAATAACTTTGAGGTGGTTCTACTACCTACACCAATTTCATATTATTATTCTCCGGTAGATAGGAACTTTGGAGTGATTCTTTGTTGCACGTCGAGGGATGATCATATGATTCAACTATGTTAGCATTGTTGGGAGATTGCACTAGGGAAAGTATGAACCCTAGGCCTTATTTCCAAGCATTTATACACCATTTTGCTCGTTGTTTTACACTTGCTACCTTGCTGTTTTTATATTTCATATTACAAAAACCTATATATATCATCCATATTTCACTTGTATCACCATCTCTTCGCCGAACTAGTGCACCTATACAATTTGCCATTGTATTTGGTGTGTTGGGGACACAAGAGATTTCTTGTATTTGATTGCAGGGTTGTTTGAGAGAGACCATCTTCATCCTACACCTCCCATGGATTGATAAACCTTAGGTCATCCACTTGAGGGAAAATTGCTACTGTCCTACAAAACTCTGCGCTTGGAGGCCCAACACGAGTCTACAAGAATAAAGTTGCATAGTAGACATCAGAAAGCCAATACTATTAAAAGGGGATGAGGTAAATATGATGATATGGTTGCTCAAGTGCTTAGAGGTAGCCACCAAAATACTCACCCACTTTCCCACACATATCCTCTGTCCAAAGCCCAAAGTCAAAATTCGGTGCCACCAATATTCCCATTCGGATCCACCGAGTTTATCCAAGACAGAAGCCAAACCAAACCCTAGCATCTCGGTGCTACCAACACTCCATTCGGTGCCACCAAAAACAGTGACCAACTTCCTGGTTAGCCATTTTCTAGATTCGGTCCCATCGAGTTTTGAGAATCGGTACCACCGAGAAGTTGGACCAACTTTCTGTTAGCCCATTTCTCTAAATCGGTCCCACCGAGTTTGAGGAATCGGTCTCACCAAGATTTCGTAACTCCCTAGGTCACCCATATCGGTACCACTGAGATTCATATATCGGTCTCACCGAAAACGCCAATGTTGCCACATTTTGAACTAGTCGGTGCCACCGAGTTTCTACTTAGGTTTCATCGAGTTGGTCAATAATGTTGTAACAGTTGGATTTTTTGAGAAGCCTATATATACCCCTCCACCACCATTCACTCACAAGAGAAGCACCCAGAACAGATCTCCACTTGCCATATTCATTTTTCTGATAGAGAACCACCTACCCTTGTGTTGAGGTCAAGATCATCCACTCCAATCATATGGATCTTAATTTCTATCCTCCCCAAGTTGCTTTCTATCCAATCAATCTCTTCTATCCATGCCAAATCTGTGAGAGAGTGATTGAGTATTGAGGAGACTATCTTTTGAAGCACAAGAGCAAGGAGTTCATCATACTACCACATCTATTACCTTTTGGAGGGTGGTGCCTCCTAGATTGGTTAGGTGTCGGTTGGGAGCCTCCTTCTTCGTGATTGTGGAGTTGAACCAAGATTTTGTAAGGGCAAGGAGATCACCTACTTCGTGAAGATCTACCCATAGTGAGGCTAGTCTTTCGTGGACGGAAGCCATTATGGAATAGACGAGGTTGCTACTTCGTGGACCCTTCGTGTGTGGAGCCCTCCGTGGACTTTCGCGACCGTTACCCTCCGTGGGTTGAAGTCTCCATAAACATGGACGTACGATAGCACCACCTATCGGAATCACGGGAAAAATCTTCGTGTCTCCAATTGCGTTTGATCTTCCTATCTCTACTCTCTTACATATGCTTGTCCTTACTTTCCGCTGCCATACTTGTTGACTACCATGTGTAGGGTGCACTAGACTTGTTAGAATTGCTAAAATCTGCCAACCAATTAACTTGGGAAAAAGGTTAGGTTTTAAATTTGTCAAGTAGTCTATTCACCCCCCCTCTAGACATCCCTTATAGTGATCCCACAATTGGTATCATAGCTTTGGTCTCCAAAGCTTCGGTTTCATCACCGTTGGAGGAAGATGGGTGTGTCTAGTTTGGGGAGTCTTAGTTGTAGAGTGCCCGTTCTCGATGGGGAGGACTATAGTCAATGGAAATATGAGATGCTTGAGTTATTCAATGAATTTCATTTGAGCAAGTATGTCAAGAACCCCTATGTACCTCCCATTGATCCTTTACATCCCACACATGAAGAAGAAATTGATATGCTACGCAATCTTAGAACTGTGAATCTTATCATTAGAGGATTGCCTAGAATTGTGTTTGATCAAATGAAGAATTTTGAATGTGCTTATACTTTGTGGAATGATTTGGAGAAACGATATCCCAATTATTCATTAAGTAATCTTGATGAAATTCTTCATAAATCTATTGCTTTTCACAAAATGATGCCTAGTGATCCTAAATTTGATGATTATCTATTTGAACTTAGAGACCTCATCCGTGCTAAAGGAGATGTCATAACTATCAACAACATCATTGTTGAAGCCATTCGCATTCATAATCTTGAACATTGTCATAATCACAACTCTATCGAATCCCTTGTTTCTTATGACGAGGATTTCCCACTTGATGATGACAATGTGGAACATGCTTACTATGATGAAGATGAGATGTTCGACATCGAGTATGAGAAGACTATGAAGAATCTAAGTCTCATGGAAAACTTCAAGGATTACATGACCGGAGGAAAAAATTGGATTCCCGACAGTGGATGCACCAATAATATGACCGGAGATAGAGACATGTTTCAAGAGATCACACCAAACCATGGACCGCGAAGGTATGTGACTTTTGGAGACAACTCCAAGGGTGGGGTACTTGGTCTTGGTAAGGTGGCCATATCTCATGATAGCTCTATTCAAAATGTCATGCTTGTTGAATACCTTGGCTACAATCTTCTTTCCATATCTAGACTAGCCGACTTCGGTTTCAATGTGCTATTTACCAAAGTAGATTGCCAAGTGTTTCGTCAAGAAAATCATAGCATGGTCTTTACCGGTTTCCGTAGAGGTGATCTATACATTGTTGATTTCACTAAGAGATCCAAACCTCGTACTTGTCTTATTGCAAAATCTTCTAAAGGTTGGCTTTGGCATAGAAGACTAGGACATGTTGGTATGAGTAATCTAGACAAGCTCATCAAAGGTGATCATATACTTGGTGTTAAAGATGTTATCTTTGACAAAGATAGACTTTGTAGTGCTTGTCAAGCTGGAAAGCAAGTAGGTGGAAGTCATCCCGTAAAGAATATCATGACTACTAGGAGACCACTCGAGTTGCTTCATATGGATCTCTTTGGTCCCAATGCTTACAAGAGCCTCGATGGAAATTCCTTTGGTCTAGTTATAGTTGATGATTTTTCTAGATTTACGTGGGAATTCTTTCTTGATGATAAGTCACGGATGCAAAAGATCTTCAAGAACTTCGCTCAAAAAGCGCAAAATCAGTTTGAAGTCAAGATCAAGAAAGTTCGGAGCGACAACTGATCGGAGTTCAAGAACACGAATGTGGATTCCTTTCTTGACGAAGAAGGGATTTCACATGAGTTCTCGGCTACGTACACGCCTCAAAAAATGGAGTTGTTGAGAGGAAGAACCGGACTCTTATAGAGATGGCTAGAACGATGCTCGACGAATACAAGACACCAAGACACTTTTGGGCGGAAGCCGTGGAAACAGCTTGTCATGCTACAAACCAACTTTACCTTCACAAGCTTCTCGGTAAAACGGCATACGTGCTACTCACCGGTAACAAGTCCCCAAGTTGGATACTTTAGGGTATTCGGCTCCAAGTGTTACATTCTTGATAAGCATCGTTGTTCTAAATTTGCTCCTAAGTCTCATGAAGGTTTCCTACTCGGTTATGGATCAAAGTCTCACACTTACCGTGTCTACAACAACTTCACTTAAAAAGTTGAAGAGATGGTAGATGTGAAGTTTGATGAATCTAATGGTTCGCAAGTCGAACAATTGCCAAATGATGTAGGAGATAAGGAACCTTCGGAAGCTATCCAAGACTTGTCCATTGGCAAGATTCGTCTCATGGAGGTGAAGGAAAGTACTTCATTGACCCAAGTGGAAGCCCCCACTTCGCGTCAAGGCGAACCTCAACGTGACATGGAGGCATCCACAAGCGGTACTCAACAAGATGAAGAGGAGGAAGAAGTTCATCATGATGATCCACCTCAACCACCTTCACCACCACCTCAAGGCAACGACACCTTCAACAACAACGAAGAAGAAGAAGATGACGATGAAGAAGCTCCACCAACCAACAAGCAAGGGCTACCTCGAGTTCGAGCAAGAGTGAACAAAAATCATCCTCTAGATCAAATCTTCGGTGACATACAAACCGGTAGTAAAACTCACTCTAAAACTCGACTAGCTAAGTTTTGTGACCATTATTCATTCATCTCTAGTATTGAGCCTTTGAAGGTAGAAGAATCTCTTCAGGACCTGGATTGGGTGAACGCTATGCACGAGGAGCTACACAACTTCGAGAGGAACGAAGTGTGGACACTAGTGGAGAAGCCCAAGGACGAGCAAAACATCATCGAAACCAAATGGGTGTTTCGGAACAAACAAGATGAAGACGGTCAAGTCGTACGCAACAAGGCGCGTCTCGTGGCTCAAGGCTACACCCAAGTCGAAGGTATGGACTACGGTGAGACCTATGCCCCCGTTGCTAGACTTGAAGCTATCCGCATTCTTCTTGCTTATGCTAATCACCATGATATCACGCTTTACCAAACGGATATTAAAAGTGCATTTTTAAATTGTGAGATTGAAGAAGAGGTCTATGTTAAACAACCACCTGGTTTTGTGAATCCTAAGAAACCTAACCACGTTTACAAGCCTCGTAAAGATCTTTATGGACTTAAGCAAGCCCCCATGTGCTTGGTATAAATGCTTAACGAAGTTTCTCATTGGAAAGAGTTTTGAAATTGGTAAAATTGATGCAACCTTATTCACTAAGAGAGTTAATGGTGAATTATTTGTGTGCCAAATTTATGTGGATGATATTATCTTTGGATCTACTAACCCACAATTTAGTGAGAAATTTGGAAGGTTGATGTTCGAGAAGTATGAGATGTCCATGATGTGTGAGCTAAAAATTTTCCTTGGTTTGCAAATCAAGCAAACGAGAGAAGGAACTTTCATCTCTCAAACCAAGTATACCAAGGACTTGATCAAGAAGTTCAACATGCAAGAGTGTAAAGGTATGAAAACTCCTATGCCTACTAGTGGACATGTTGACCTCACCAAGGAGGACAAACCGGTTGATCAAAAGGTTTATCTATCAATGATTGGTTCATTGCTATATCTATGTGCCTCCCATCCTGATATTATGCTTAGTGTGTGCATGTGCGCTAGATATCAAGCCGCTCCTAAAGAGTGTCATCTTAAGGCCGTGAAAAGAATTGTGAGATACTTGATACAAACACCAAACTTTGGCATATGGTATCCCAAGGGATCTTCCTTTAACCTTGTTGGCTATTCCGACTCGGACTATGCCGGAGATAAGGTTGATAGAAAATCCACCTCGGGTACATGTCAATTTCTTGGTAGATCTCTTGTGTCTTGGTCATCCAAGAAACAAAACTCAGTATCTCTATCTACTGCCGAAGCGGAATACATTTCCGCCAGATCATGTTGTGCTCAATTGCTATGGATGACTCAAACTCTTAAGGATTATGGAATCCATGTGAGACATGTTCCATTGTTGTGTGAAAATGAGAGTGCTATTAAGATTGCTCATAATCCCGTGCAACCTTCTCGAACTAAGAATATTCAAGTTCGTCATCATTTTATTCGTGATCATGTTGCCAAAGGGGACATTAAACTCAAACATGTTCGCACCAACAAGCAATTGGCCGATATCTTTACAAAGCCACTTGATGAGAAAGTGTTTTGTCATTTGAGGAGTGAGTTGAACATCATTCATGCTTCAAACTTGAGCTAGACTCACTCGGATGCATGCAAGGGCATGAACTTGTCGGATTTCGGGCTCCGCAAAACCCTAAGGAATTCGAATCCAGGGGCGTGTGCGAAGATTCCCCAGCAGCTTTGCCCCCTCCAAGCTCACAACACAATACCCCGCTCGATGGCGAGGAAGACGATGGCACACGAGAGTTTACCTAGGTTCGGGCCGCTGCGAAGCGTAAAACCCTACTCCTGCCTTTTGGTGGATTGCCTCGCGAGGAGGTTCGTGGATGAACTAGTACAGCGATGTGTTTGCGGGGTGGTCACTCCCTTTTCTACCGGGCTACCTCGTCTCTATTTATAGCGGCTCGGGTCTTCTTCCCTTATCGCAATGGCGGGAAGGGATCCCACAACGGCCAAATTTGAAAGGGGATAGGAGGTACACCCTATCCTGACGAAAGGTGGTCTTCGCCTGCAAAGTAGTCATCGGTGATGCAGTGGTGGGCTCGGTGATAACGCCCGTCCTGCGGGGCTTGGGGTCTTGGTCTTGTTGTACCGAAGTGGAAACCTTTGGGGGCGCTTTGGGAACCCGCGTGCGTCCCTGCCTCCTTTGCACCAAAGGGGAAACTGTCCCATCTGGCGTGCTGGCGCCCGTCTGGCCTGGCTGACGTCACCCTCGGCCCCCTGAGGTTATGTGTTGCATAGGAGTCTCCGCCGCTCAGGAGGGGGCCTGGGGAGGCCTACATCCCCACGGGTCTTGGCGCTACTTCCCTCGCGAGAATGGGGTCTCGCGAGGGCCTTGTGTCGAGAGAGGCCGTGCCGGGCCGTAATTTGTCATTGAGGTGGGCCACGCCTGGGACCGCAGGTAGGCAAGTCTGGGTACCCTGGTATCTAAAACGCCGACAGTAGCCCCCGGGCCCGAGCTGCGCTCTAGTTAGCTTCGGGGCGAAGCCACGGTGGATGGGCCAGAGTTCCATGGGCCCCAATCGCCTGCGGGTCCGACTCGACGCGTGGCGCACCACGAGACGTGGGCGTCTCGGCTCCCCGAGGACGTCGGGAACCGCCTCGGTTCGGGCTGACGCCTGGCCTGCACGCCTCCTTGGCCATCATTATCCTCCCTTGAATGCTGTTTGACCCCTTGCGTCCTCTCCCGCCTCGGGCTATGCGGATGTGACCTGACGGGGGCAGGGGAAACGACGTGAGGCAGGAGAGCACGCCAGTCGAGTCTGGCACACGCCGCTCGAGGTGCCTGGCGACTCCACTTCCCACATCGCCCCGCGTGCAGCGGTTGCGCCTATAAACCCGCCCCGCTCGGAGGGCCTTGCCATCTTGTCACGCCGCCTCGCTTATTTTCCTTCCGAGTTATCTTCCTTGTCTTCCTCCTCTCCTTTGCTCACTCATGGCGTCCAGCGGAAGCGCGGCAGGTGCTGGGAAGCGTCCGGAGCCCCCGGCTTCACCGGCGGCCCCCGGAGGCAGCGGTGGGGGCCCTCAAGGCCAGCCCAAGTCCGCCGGCACTGGGCCATCCTTGATGAGTAAGTTCCTTGTCTCCCGCTTTCTTCTCTTGTAATCGCGACGGCCGCGCCGGTCTTGATCGTTTCCTCCTCCCAGGGCGCCCGCGCCCAAGAGGCGCAGGCTCGAGGAACTCCAGGAGGAGGCTGATGCACTGAGGGTCCAGCTTGCGGGCGCCGAGGCCGCCCTCGAAGCCGCGCTCAGGGGCGAGGCGGAGGCTCGAGCGGAGCTGGCGTCGCCCCAGACCCAGGTCCAGGGGGCCGTCGACGCCGTGCAGGCCGCCCAGGATGAGGTGGCCCACGCAAAGATGCTAGAGGCGCAGCGCGCCAAGCAGTATCGGGACGTCGCCCTCCGCGTGGTCGGCGCGGTGAGCCGGTTCGTCGGGGAGGCCCCTACGCTGCCGTGCGCGCACGGCGACGGGGGCTACCTCAACTTCTTCGACAAGGTGGTGGAGGCGCTGGAGTTCGGCGTCTCCCGGGTTGACGAGGACAATGTGTCCAGTGCACACGACCTCCTGGACCTCGCGCTGACACGCGTCTTCTCCAACCTTCGTCGCTTCGTCCCCGAGCTCGACCTCCTCCGCGTCATGGAGCCGGTGCCCGAGGAGCTCCAGAGGCCCCTCAGGGATGAGACGCGCTCGCACGTGGAGTCCTTGGTGGAGTGGTTCGTCCAGGAGCCCCTCCCCGACGAGGGCGATGACTCCGGCGCCGCGGCGGGCGATGGCCCGGGCGGCGACAGTGGCTCCAACGCCTAGTCCTCCTCTGTTTTCTCTTCCCAGCTCGTGTCATGCCAATCAGCACCTGGCCCCTGGGGGCGTTAACTTTTGCATTTTTACCTTCGTGTTCCTCCTCCTTTTTGAGCTGTTGATTGTTTGTTTCGCGTGGCGCGTCCCTGCTTCTCCTGCGGGGCCTTGCGTCATCCCCGACGCGCCATGGCGCCCCCTGAGAAGTCCGCGAGGGTATTGCACTAAGACCGGCGACGGCGTCCGGTCGGGCCCTCATGGGGCGGGCCCTCCTGAGGGGGAGTGTGCCGCCCCCAAGGACAGGTCCTCAGCCCCACCGCCTAGAGTGGCTGGGCTCCTTCCCTCGCGCTACTCTCCCTTGCTCCTGGAACCAAAAGAGTCCCGATGGGGTCACGTAGCGGACGTAGCGCCTGCATTTTCACGTTAGCGCTCATGCCTCCCGCCCGGCATTGGGGCCATTAATTGACTAGAAGGTTTTGCCCTTGTTAGGCGTGTGTACTTAGCTCATTGGGTCGCGGCGAGCCCGAGTGTAGCGAAGCCTAGGCGGAGCGTCCAGGGAGGTCGAGGATCCCGCCTGGGAGAGCTTCTTCCTTGCTTTCGGGGTGGTTCGGGAGCCCTTTCTACACTCTGTGTCGACGGGGCCCGATCCTGAGCAGACCTCGACCACCGTTGGGACGTCCGGATCACCAGGACGAGACCAAGGGGGCGAGGCCTCGGCCACAATTGGAGCGTCCGGATCACCAGGACGAGACCAAGGGGCACGGAGCTTCACGATCGGTGAGGTTCCCGAGACGTATTGCCTGGGAACCCCCCCCCTTTAACGCTCAAGTGGCGCTCTGCGTCGGCAGGGCCCGATCTCGAGCAGACCTCGACCGCTGTTGGGGCCTCCGAATCACCGGACGAGACCAGAGGGAGCGAAGCCTCGGCCACAATTGGGGCGTCCGGATCACCAGGACGAGACCAAGGGGTGCGGAGCTACGCGATCGGTGAGGCTCCTGAGGCGCGTTGCTCAGGAGTCCCCCTTGATGCTCAAGCGACTTCCTTACCTTTCCGCGGGCTACCGCCTCGGGAGGCGCCTGAGCCTCCCGAGGTTCCGTGATGTCATGTCGGGCCGTGGCTGGAGCCCCCGAGCAGGGGGTTGACCGTTTAAGCGATGAGTGCCCCCGAGGCGACAGGCCCTTGCCGGCCTGCTCTGAGAGGCCACGAGGAGGGGCCAAAGGGCGCGAGCCGTGCTTGACATGGTGTCAATCCAAAAGGAAAAAGACTTCAAGACCAGTAGGAGGAATCGCGAAGAGAGAAAAGTCCCCGCCCCTTTTCAAATAGATTTGCAAAATCTTCAACTTCATTTCAAAAAGTGGCAATACGAACACAAAAAAAGAAGCAAGCAATAGCCGCGTCCGGCACCTAGGCTAGTCTTCGCCTTCGTCTTCCCCCAGCGCGGGGCGTAGGGCATCCACGTTGCGTGGGCATAGCCATTGGAGGGCAGTGTTGTCCGCCAGCGCGGAGCATGGGGCTTCCACTTGGGCATGGGATGGAACCCCTCCGCGTACTCGGGGGGCTCCGGGCGTATACAGCCCACTCATTATTACGTGTGAGTGTCACGGCCGAAGATAGCTGGGCAAGCCCCCAGGCGCACGGCCTAGGTGCTCCCAACTCAGTTTAGAGCCATCCCACGCATTACTGCGTGGTTGCTCGCCTCTGCAGCCCAAACCTGTGTGCATTGCTCCCCGCGTAGCCGTGGAATTGCGCTCTCGCGGCCCAAACATGAGCGCAATACACCCAGCGCAGCTGCAGAGGTGTTGTGTCGGTGAAGCCGCCTCGTGAAGTGTCGCGGCGCCGGCCGGACCCTGGCCCGCGGGCCTCATGGGGACCCGCCTCCCGAGGTCCGCTCCGGCGCCTCCGTTGCCGCGGGTGTCCCGCGTCGCTTGTACCCTGCCGATTCCCCAGGCGGCCGCTCCTGAGGCCCTGGGTTCGACTTTGCGTTTCTTGCTCGTGGGGGCGGCGGCTGCGTCGCGCCCCCGCGCTTCCCGGGACGCTCCCCCCTCTTCCTCGCTCGCGTAAACCTGGTCTGGTGCCCCCTCCGTGGAAGCCCCATGCCCGGCTTGGGGGGGAGTGCCCGGGGCACCTCCTTATCCCGGGAGGGCGCCGGCGTTCGTAGAGGGCGCCTGATCCTCCGAGCCTTCCGCAGGTATGACGTAGCTCAGAACGTAGGGCTCCGTGTAGAGGCTTTGGCCCCCTCCTGAGTCGTCCCTGCGCGCTCCCAGGGCAGTCTCCCCGGGTGGCGAGATGACTCCATCCTGGGCGCGCGGGCCACAGACCCTCCTGCGACGGGCCTCTGCCCAAAGTTGCATGGCTCTGCCGCTGTCGTTGGGTGGGCCGCGCGTTTCTTGCCGTGAGTTGCCTCCCTGATCTTCCATTGCACCTCCATTACGGTTACCTACCTGACCGGAAGCCTGTGCTGTCTGCTCCCTGCGCCGGTTGGCGCGCTCCCGCCGGGACAGGCCAGGCTGTTGATGATCCAGTTGGGCGTGGGCGCGCGCGTCAGGGTGCGCGTGGAGCGTCCCGTCGCCTTCCTCAAGGGTGCCGCCGACGTGGCCGGGCGGTGCTCCGAAGCCTGTCACCGGGATCCGGAGGAGAAGGAGCACGGCGTGCGGCAGGCCCTGCTTGGGTTCGCCTGGGGGTGGAGCGGGCGCGCCGCCCACAGGCGAGGCGACGGGCACGGTGAGTGAGCCCCGGGCACCCAGTGCCGGTGGTCGCGAAGAGGGGTGGGGAAGCCAGGCCCTCCTCGCGACATTGACCAACTCGGCGATGTGGTCGGCCCAGGCGTCGAAGCCCCCGTGCGTCGGGCGGTGGCGAAGCATCTCACTCGCCATCAGGAGCGAATCATATGCGCTCAGGCCTCCCACATTGGTACGGTACGACGCCGATCCCGTGGGCGCCGCTCGTCCGCCCCGCGCCTGGTCGGCGCGAGCGGCGGCTGTGGTGGAGACGACACTGGTGGCCTGGTAATGGCCACCCTGCACCGCACTGTTGTGGTGTGGGTCTTGGACGGCAGTGGCGAGGTTGGTGGAGGCAGAACCGCCTAGACCGAAAGGAGCTTGTCGGGCGTCGGCCATCGACGCGTCGGGGTGTAGGGGAAACGAGGCTTGCTGAAGACTTCGACACGCCCCCTACCTGGCGCGCCAAATGTCAAATTTCGGGCTCCGCAAAACCCTAAGGAATTCGAACCCAGGGGCGTGTGCGAAGATTCCCCAGCAGCTTCGCCCCCTCCAAGCTCACAACACAATACCCCGCTCGATGGCGAGGAAGACGATGGCACATGAGAGTTTACCCAGGTTCGGGCCGCTGCGAAGCGTAAAACCCTACTCCTGCCTTTTGGTGGATTGCCTCGCGAGGAGGCTTGTGGATGAACTAGTACAGCGATGTGTTTGCGGGGTGGTCGCTCCCTTTCCTACCGGGCTACCTCGTCTCTATTTATAGCGGCCCGGGTCCTCTTCCCTTATCGCAATGGCGGGAAGGGATCCCACAACGGCCAAATTTGAAAGGGGACAGGAGGTACACCCTAACCTGACGAAAGGTGGTCTTCGCCTGCAAAGTAGTCGTCGGTGATCCAGTGGTGGGCTCAGTGATGACGCCCGTCCTGCGGGGCTTGGGGTCTTGGTCTTGTTGCACCGAAGTGGAAACCTTTGGGGGCGCTTTGGGAACCCGCGTGCGTCCCTGCCTCCTTTGCACCAAAGGGGAAACTGTCCCCTCTGGCGTGCTGGCGCCCGTCTGGCCTGGCTAACGTCACCCTCGGCCTCCTGAGGTTATGTGTTGCATAGGAGTCTCCACCGCTCAGGAGGGGGCCTGGGGAGGCCTACATCCCCGCGGATCTTGGCGCTGCTTCCCTCGCGAGAACGGGGTCTCGCGAGGGCCTTGTGTCAAGAGAGGCCGCGCCGGGCCGTAATTGGTCGTTGAGGTGGGCCACGCCTGGGACCACAGGCAGGCATGTCTGGGTACCCTGGTATCCAGAACGCCGACAGAACTTACATGACTATTCCATGTTACACTTGATATGATACTATCTTATATGTTGGAAATATATGCTCCCTTGTATGGCATCTAACCCTTTGTAGGTACTTGGAAGAACTACACTCCACAAGATTGCCATCGACTCATATCACAAGCAATCTTGTTATGGCCAAGTATCCACAACCCTTCTTTGATGATGGAAGGAAGAAGACAACACAAACTATATCCTTGAGTTACATATGATGAAAATTTCGCTCTTGTCATTTGGATATATCTTGTTCTTCCTTGCATGACTAACCCATGTAGGTGAAAAGAGAACCAAAACGATCAAGGATTGCTCTCAACTCAAGATGATCTTCATCAACAATGAGCATCCACAACAAGTTCTCCTACATGCTACGTCATCAACATCACTCAAAGGTATGTAATCATATCCTCGAAGAAGCTTTACTCCAAGTCATGAGCTAAAGCAACTCAAGTGATATGAAAACATTAAAATGCTTAATCGAAAAATGGTAACCCCATTTTGAGCTTAACGCAGAGTATGACCTATGATCAAGTATTCTTGCTTGGCTCCTTAAGTCAATATACTCTAATATAGGTGACCTAGTCATCGCCCATCATCTAGATGAAATATCTTGTTTGGTTCATCTTTTAGTTGCATGCTCTCTTGGAACCACTCAATTTCCAGCTAGTTGAAAAATTTCTTGCAAATTCTTTTTCAAATTCTCTGCAGTCATTTTATTCCATTGAGACTTTCTGAAAAATTGCTTTTGACAAACTTTGCCAAGTTTTTGTTTTGCCTTCGGAGCCTCCGACTCAAATAACTCGGCGTCACCGATTACGCAGATAAGTTGCACAACCTTATATCGGTTCCACCGAGTCATTTGCCTCAGAGTTACCGATTTTGCTATCTTTCGTGTTCTTTGTCAAATTTAACAAATCTCCATTTCTTCAAGGATCCCTTTGTAAAAAAAACTTGAAGGGGGAGAAATTTTCTTCGAGGATTCCTATATCAAAGGAGGAGCAATTTTTAAAGAGCCTTCTTCCTATGTTAAAAGGAGGAGAAAAAGTCTTCAAGGATACCTTAGTCTCCAAAGTTCTCAATGATCCCTTCCCTCTCAATGATCCCTTTATCTGATCCTTTGTGTCACCTTTTTGGAAATTAATGCCAAAGGGGGAGAAATACCAAAGCTTCAAGGCTTATGCTCATACCAAAGGGGGAACTATATATTAAGGGGGAGAAAAACAAAGCTTATGCTCATATTTAAGGGGAGAACATCAAGGGGGAGAATATATCTAAGAACATCTAAGCTTATGCTTACCCAAAGGGGGAGAAATCTTCTTTGATTTGATTTCCTATTAGTGCTAGACTTGTCTCACCCTACCTACTCCCAATATCTACATGCTAAGATTCAGGGGGAGAGGAAGATTTACAAATCCATACTTAGGGGAGAAAGTTCTATACATTATATTGGGGGAGACATATCAATCTTAAGAAACTCCATTCTTCATATGTCTTCCATATCTTGGTACTCTTGGATCTTCTTGCATTTGGATAAGTAGAATAGTCTTGTGTTTCCTAACATTGTTTTCTCAAGTGTGTTCCTACTGTTAAAATGCTCAAGATCTTCAAGGTAAGCATATGCATCATATCCTTGGTGAAGATGATCTCTTGCTTCTTGCACATATTGTTTGCAAGGGTGAAGTCTTGAACATGGAAACACCTCATTTACATATATTTGATGCATATAGCCAAGATATACATGACTTATCAGGTCCTTTCTACTATGTGTGTGTTCATGCATTCCAAAGCAACTACCCTTTAAAATGGATTGCACACATTTAGGGGGAGCTTGTATTAGTCGTGTATCCTTCAAAGCTATCACATATTCCTGCATATCCTAATTTGAAGCTTTGATTGTATGTTGTCATCAATTACCAAAAAGGGGGAGATTGAAAGCACATATGCTCCCTTGGTGGTTTTGATAATTCATGACAACATACATTGTCTCTTGGACTAATAGTTTTATCTAGCTTATTTCAGATGAAGTCCACAGAGAAGATTGGCTAAAGATTGTGTGGAGAACTTCACCAAGGAAAGGAACGAATAGGATTGACCATGCTTCAAGATCAAGGACTCTACATCTTATATTTTGTGAGAAATCACTTTGAGTCCATAGGAAAGTCAATACTATTAAAAGGGGATGAGGTAAATATGATGATCTGGTTGCTCAAGTGCTTAGAGGTAGCCACCAAAATACTCACCCACTTTCGCACACATATCCTCTTTCCAAAGCCTCAAGTCAAAATTCGGTGCCACCAATATTCCCATTCGGATCCACCGAGTTTATCCAAGACAGAAGCCAAACCAAACCCTAACATCTTGGTACTACCAACAGTCCATTCGGTGCCATCGAAAATAGTGACCAACTTCCTAGTTAGCCATTTTCTAGATTCGGTCCCACCGAGTTTTGAGAATCGGTACCACCGAGAAATTGGACCAACTTTCTGTTAGCCCATTTCTCTAAATCGGTCCACCGAGTTTGAGGAATCGGTCTCACCGAGATTTGGTAACTGCCTAGGTCACCCATATCGGTACCACCGAGATTCATATATCGGTCTCACCGAAAACGCCAAAGTTGCCACATTTTGAACTAGTCGGTGCCATCGAGTTTCTACTTCGGTTTCACCGAGTTGGTCAATAATGTTGTAATGGTTGGATTTTTGGAGAAGCCTATATAAACCCCTCCACCACCATTCACTCGCAAGAGAAGCACTCAGAACAGATCTCCACTTGCCATATTCATTTTTCTGATAGAGAACCACCTACCCTTGTGTTGAGGCCAAGATCATCCACTCCAATCATATGGATCTAAATTTCTAGCCTCCCCAAGTTGCTTTCCATCCAATCAACCTCTTCTATCCATGCCAAATCTGTGAGAGAGTGATTGAGTGTTGAGGAGACTATCTTTTGAAGCACAAGAGCAAGGAGTTCTCATACTACCACATCTATTACCTTTTGGAGGGTGGTGCCTCCTAGATTGGTTAGGTGTCGCTTGGGAGCCTCCTGCTTCGTGATTGTGGAGTTGAACCAAGAGTTTGTAAGGGCAAGGAGATCGCCTACTTCGTGAAGATCTACCCATAGTGAGGCTAGTCCTTCGTGGACGGAAGCCGTTATGGAATAGACGAGGTTGCTACTTCATGGACCCTTCGTGGGTGGAGCCCTTCGTGGACTCTCGCGACCGTTACCCTCCGTGAGTTGAAGTCTCCATAAACGTGGACGTATGATAGCACCACCTATCGGAACCACGGGAAAAATCTTCGTGTCTCCAATTGCGTTTGATCTTCCTATCTCTACTCTCTTACATACGCTTGTCCTTACTTTCCGCTGTCATACTTGTTGACTAGCATGTGTAGGGTGCACTAGACTTGTTAGAATTGCTTAAATTTGCCAACCAATTAACTCGGGAAAAGGTTAGGTTTTAAATTTGTCAAGTAGTCTATTCACCCCCCCCTCTAGACATCCCTTCTAGTGATCCCATAGTAGGTCCCCAACCATATTAAGTGGGAGGCACAAGCTATCAGGGCGCGGCCAACCCCCCTGGCCGCGCCCTGTTGGCTTGTGCCTCCCTCGGCACTGTGTTGCGTTGACTCTTGTTGTGGTTTGTCACGGGAGATGTTCTCGTAGGAGAACTTAGGTGTGAGGCCATCGTCGCTGTGTGGCGACTCGAAGGGGTTGATCGGGGACGAGAGATGGATTTATCCAGGTTCGGCCCCTCCTATGGAGGTAAAAAACTACGTCCTATTGTGTGTCTAGATTGATGATGATCTTGATTACAAGGATGCGGAATCGCTAACCTAGCTTTCGAGAGTTTCTAACCTGTCCTATTGACCTCAGGGGCTTGCCTTTATATACAGGTCGAGGCCCCCGGGTTTACAAGAGTCCGGGTTATGCTATCACCCATAACCTATTACAATTCTACCTCATCTTATCTTCCAAACAAGGAAGGCTTCTAGCGTCTTCCACATCATGGACCTTGAGTCACCGTCTTTATGTACTGGGCCGCCAGGCGGCCCACTTGGTGGTCTTCCTGCTTGTCTTTCTGTCATCTCTACGGCCCATCAAGCATATGCTCCTTAAGCTGCCCATGGTCTAACCCGGTCCAAGTGGCGGGTTATACCGCGGGATCATATCCCCGACATTAGGCCCCAGGTTGATTTGAACTCGTTCGTGACAATCTTATTTACTTTCATCAGGCGGCTTTAGCTTTTGCCTCGTATTTGCGTCTTCTCAGCTTCTCCAGACGCCGGCTCATGGCACCTTCCTACTTGCAATTTTTCCTGTGCCATCCGCCCATGACGTCACCCGCCGAAAATCTAGGGAAGATGTGATGACATCACAACGGATCCCTGCACGTATATTTACCCAAAAATCGAGGCATCACATTCTCCAAAATTTACTGTGCACCCTCATTTCCCGCGCCTTGCTGTTACCCCTTTAGGCATTTTCCTTATAAATATTGGCGGAGGGCCCCTCTTTTCACTTTTTACCTCGCCTTCTCTTCTTCTTCTTCCTCAAGTCCGTGACCTAGTCGTGCCATTGTTGTTGTTCATCTGTCCTCCCCGGCGACTGTTTCTAGGTTGCGGCAACATCCATCTCCTCCGAGAATCATTCAAGCACTTTCGGCGCCCCCGGCAAGCAGCGAGGTACGACATTTCTCTTCCTCTTTAGATCTAACTTGGTTCGTTGGAGTTCGTCAGAAAAACCAAAGCATCCCCGACTGTTTATCGCCATTGTTGCTTCCTGCATGTTTGCAATCTTCTTTCTTTGTAAGAATGAAGCGGTAGAAATAATGATTCCATTTTAGACGTAATATGCTTAGATCCATTCTATGAATTCATAGCTTAGACCACTACTTTTTCCATGCTTCACTGTTAGGTTTAGCAACTGCTTCTTTTTCTGAACCTTTTTCAGATCCATGATTGAAGCTAATCTGGTAGGAACCTGTTTGTCCTACACTTAGCAAAAAATAGAAAAACTTCTATTTGGTGTAAGGCGCCCTTATATTCGCCGGCTTGTCCTCATGATCATAACCCGCCATATGTAGATGTTGTCAATTTTTAAGCGCCGGCTCTTCTTTGAGGTGTCTCTCCCGCTGTAGACACTTGTGCTGTTTTATCCTTAATTATAACATGGGTGTTCTTGTAATCCCTTTGCTTATGTCTAGGCATCTCACTATGTCAAAAACTTCCATCTGTAACTGGGTGCCTTAACAAGTTTCGGAGGAGGTGCTCAAAGAATATGAGAACCAAGGTTTGTTGCCGTCCAAGGAAGCAATTGGATGGCGGGATCCTCAAGGAGAAGCTCATCCGAGACCTGGCGAAGGAGAAGTTGTAATTTTCATAGATCACCTTTTCAGAGGCTTTTCTCCCCCGGGGTCAAAATTCTTCCGGGATGTACTCAACTTCCTTCGTCTTCATCCACAAGATTTGGCCCCTAAATCCATATCAAACCTCTGCCAATTTCAAGTTTTATGCGAGGTTTATCTGCAAATAGAACCCACTGTCCCACTCTTCCTGGAGTTCTTCTACTTGAATTGCCAGACTGAGTGCACAGATGGTCCTAGCCAGGAATTAGGTGGAATCTCACTTCAAAGGCATAGAGACGGTTGTTTTCCTGCTGCTGTTCTGCCGAGTCACCCCAAAGGATGGGCTAAGACTTGGTTTTATTGTCGGAACACTGCTCCTGAGAATGAGAGTCCCCTGTCGGGTTACAGATCAGATCGCCTTCCTATGGATTTTGACCTACCTGGCCGGGCTCCTCAAGAAGAGCATGATCAATTTGCTTTTGTATTTCCAAAACTGGCAGCTCTACAGGCTTGGGGTTTAATAGGAGTAGACCTGGCCCGGTGCTGGGTATCCTGGATGATCATGTCGTTAATCCACCGAAATGACTTGATGTGCAACTATTCTAGCCGAATGGATGATCCGCAACGATATAGTAAGATGGTTTTGACAGATGATGACGTAAATAGAATCATAAAACAGCTGCTGGGAGAACCTCAAGCAATCTGTGATCAAGTTGGCTTGAAACCCTTTAACGCCCTTAGCCCGGCTCCTTCGGTAAATACCTCCAACAAACCTTTGACTGTTCTTTGTAGAACTTCTTTAAATTTGAATGCTTTATTATGTCACTTATATCAACAAACCTTGCAGGCGTCTTCTTCATTCTGGAAGAAGAAAAGAAAGGTCCCCACTAGCAAACCTAAAGTTGGCCCCAGCAAAAAGAAAAGCAAGGCAAGTGTAGATGATCCGTCATTTAGGGGCGAGTCTCCATCAGTTGATGCATCTATGGAGGTAATATTTGATTTCCTTAACTGTTTCGTTATTGAATTTTCTAACACCTTTGCTATCAGGGTGACGCTGCCACAAGCCGGGCTGACAATGTTGAGGTAATTTCTATCTCCTCCGGCTCGGAATCCTTGTCTCCCAGGAGGATAAGGCGGGTCATTCGGAAAGTAAGTTTTTCTGACCCAGATGCTTATTTGGATCCCGATTTTATTTTGAAGAAGATCCAACATGCTTCAAGGTGCCAGACTCGGAGCAGTTCTGGTACTCTTGTGACCAGCTTACCTGATAAGCCAGCTGCTCGCCATCCACGAGATGAGGTGCCTCATAGTCCAACTCCATCTCATCCTCAGGCTGGTCTTTTTAACCAACCTCTCAATCATGTTGATTCAAATTACCAGGAAATACCCCCTTCATTTGGTGACTCAACTGCCTCGAAGTTACCACCTTTTGTTATCAACCAGGGGTAAGTTTTTCCTTCTTTGTGTCGCATGTTTGTTGCTATACTCTGTGTTTGCATGTATTTTATTCTGCCCGCTCTTTTTGTAGGGCCGGGGACAAGAAAAGGAACCTTGGCGAGTCATCTGTTCTTCCTGAAGTCATTGAGCTGGTAAACCCAGATACGACAACTCCTGAAGCTATTGGACGTATTGAAAATCGTCAAGAAATCCAAGCCGATTTACCTCCTCAACCTGAACCAGAAGCTGCTGCTACTGTGCCTATGGATCTTCATACTGCCCCGGCAACCAATACTAACCCGCACAGTCCTCGGGAAGCCGCTGACGATGCTTCTTATGACAAGAATGCGGAAGTCGCCATTACTAGTTTGGGTTATACCGCCCTTGGATCCGCAAATGTGCTGGCAAAGTTTGTCACCAAGGAGGAGGCTATTCTACCTGACAAGGGAAAAACTAAACTGGAGCTTCCGAGTTATGAAAACTTCAGTATTGAAGAATTGCACACTGGCTATCTTGAGCATCTTTCTGTAAGCCGGCAGGTGGAAGTTGGTTTTGTGAACATGATGAAAGCAAAATATGAGGTATGCTTATCCTTCCATATATCCTCCTGTAGCCCCCAAGGGCCGACTCATCTTCTTGAGATGAGTCGGGTCTTGATAGTTTGTAGAAGAATTCGACCTGTAGCCCCCAAGGTCCGGCTCATCTTCTTGAGATGAGTCGGGTCTCCATAATGTGTAGAAGAATTCGACCTATAGCCCCCAAAGGCCGGCTCATCTTCTTGAGATAAGCCGAGTCTTCATAATGTGTAGAATAATTCGACCTGTAGCCCCCAAAGGCCGGCTCATCTTCTTGAGATAAGCCGGGTCTTCATAATGTGTAGAAGAATTCGACTTGTAGCCCCCAAGGGCCGGCTCATCTTCTTGAGATGAGTCGGTTCTTCATCATTGTATTCTTTGGAGAAAATTGATACGCATTAGCCCCCAAGTGTCGAGTATATTGCTTGCAATCTGCTTGAGACTTTGCTTGTTAGTCACACTGTATTTTTGCTGTTGATCACGATGATAACTTTGAATACATAGGAAACTTTGAAGGCGTCTGAGTGTAATGTGAGTGACTTGAAGAAGGATCTTGCAATGGGGCAAACTGCCCGGGCAGAGCTTGAACGGAAACTGCGATTATCTTTAGAGCAGTTGGAGATCATTTGAAGCTGAGAAAACCGCCTTGATCCAGCGTTCTCAAAAAGCTTAGAATCGTTTGAAAACAGTCTCTGAATAATTGTCCGTGTTAAAATGGCATATTGACCACATGACTCAAGCCATCTTTGGTGAGTATCTTTAAAACCTTTCAATCCATGTAATACTCACTTATAAAGATAAATCGTCTGGCGACTCATGCACTTGAATTGCTTGCGGGCCACCACACGTGCAATCTTCAGGGTAATTGCTTGCTAAAACTCAAGGTTGTGTATGCATTAACGGAGCAACTTTACACTGGAAGCCTATGCACAAACAAAGCTGTTATGGGGAACAAAGAGCCGGTGAAACTCATAAAAGATGTGTTAACGTTCCTCTCTACGATCCCCAGGCAAATGGGAGAGCTCAAGAGATCAGCCGCCCGAGCCGGAGCTACCTATTCCTTGAGTCGAGCTTTGCCCTACGCCACAAAGCTTGACCCGGCGGAGATGGCCGGGGGATTTCCAGCCCTGAAGGTGGATGGGTCAGCTTTTACTGAAGACGACTATCTGCAATGTGTCAAGGCGGCTCGTGTGTTTGCTAGTCAGTTTGTAAATGACATGTCATTGAAGAACTATCATCCAGCTTATGATGCAAACAATGCCCGAGTTCAGCCGCCCGTGTGGAAATCAGTGAGTCTGACCCCGCAACGCCGGAAACACCTCTTCGCCCCTGATGTTGATTCGTCGCCTGTTTTGAATGATGAAGCCATATTTGAAGCCTTATCTCATTGTAACTGGAACTTGGACGACCTCCAGATCATAGACCCGGAAACTCCAATGGAGGACAACCCGAAGACATCTCATGCTCAAGAGCAAAACGAGGCTTAAACTGGAAAGCATAAAGGCCGGGTTACGGGAAAACTTTTAATTCTACTGGTCAGGCCTAAAGTGCCTTGTAATATTTTAAAGCCAACAACTGTTTTGCCTTTGTCGTGCCTTTATGCACATTTCAAACTCTTGATGTTGTCATGATGGCAAGGGATCTATGTATGGCCAAGTCTTTGTTAACTCGCCTTTTAATCTCGATGCATATGAGTCAGATAACTTGAGTCTTTTAATCTGTTTTGCCTTGGCTGATCCTTGCTTAGTATCTTTGCTGCTTGAATCAAAACGGGCAGGTTATTATAACTTTGCTCCCTGGAGGTTTTCCTCAATACCTGCTTGTTAGGGCGTATAATCTTTGAACTGTTCATGACAGGATTATAGCTTCATAACCTGGGTACTTTATTGTGAACTGGTAAGAAAAAATAGTGTTGTACCTGAAACAATCACATGATGATAGCAATAATATGCAAAAATCGTAATAAGCCGGCTCAGTGAGTCGCGGTAAAGAGACCGGCTTTCGAAGCTCAAGTCTTGCTTTAATGAAGCGGGTATGATAACCCATGATTTATCCTAGCTTTCTGTACGCCAGCTCTCACATGACACAAACAATGTTTTAACCTTGAAAGTTCAGGGTCCATAATGGAATAACTTTAACAAGAGTACATGGGGTCATCTTATCGGAGTTGCATCAAGCATACAGGCAGGTTTAATCATGTATTGTGGCGTAATTTGCCGATCAAGAGGGTGAGAAAGCTGAACTCGATGAGTTAGAAGCCCCCAAGTGACCTTATGTTTCAAATAATAAAGGCTGATGCTTAATTTATAGGCTGAAACGATAGAGACCCTGAGTTTCGGGGGTGTCGGCTTTATTATATTTGAACATATATATAAGTTTGTACAATTTTTTTGGGAAAGTACAAATTTTGATGAGCCGGTGGCTCTAAGTATAATAAGGCCGAAGTTGAGCAATGTTCCAGGGCCAGGTCGTCTCATCTTCAGATGTAGATTTTCCTGGCCGTAAATCGACCAAGTAGTAGGAGCCATTGTGAAGATTTTTGCTAACCACAAAAGGGCCCTCCCATGGAGGCGAAAGTTTGTGCATCCCTGTTTGATCTTGAATCAGACGGAGAACCAAATCTCCTTCTTGAAAAGTGCGACTTCTAACTCTATGGCTATGATAGCGACGTAGGTCTTGTTGATATCAGGCTGACCTGGCTGCTGCCAAATCGCGTTCTTCTTCCAAAGCATCCAAAGAGTCTTGACGTGCTTGTTCGTTGTCGGCTTCGACATAAGCGGCGACTCTCGGAGAATCATGACGAATATCACTTGGTAAAACCGCCTCAGCACCATAGACCAGAAAGAAAGGCATGTAACCAGTGGACCTGTTAGGTGTTGTTCTGATGCTCCAAAGTACTGATGGGAGCTCCTCGACCCAACAACCTAGGGTACACTGCAATGGGACTATGAGCCGGGGGTTGATCCCTCTCAAAATTTCTTGATTAGCTCGCTCGGCTTGTCTGTTCAATTGTGGGTGTGCTATCGCAGCTAGGTCAAGCCGGATGTGCTCTCTCTGACAAAACTGCTCCATAGCTCCTTTGGATAAATTGGTACCATTGTCAGTAATAATACTATGAGGATACCCAAAGCGATAGATTAACTTTTTTAGAAACTTGTCTGTCGTCTCCGCATCACAGCTGCTAACTGGCTCTGCTTCAATCCATTTGGTGAATTTTTCAACCGCCACCAGCAGGTGAGTCTTTTTATCGGAGGACATCTTGAACGGGACAACCATATCAAGCCCCCAGACCACAAACGGCCAAGTAATTGGGATCATACGCAACTCCTGAGCCGGCACATGGGCTTGTCGGGCAAACTTTTGATATCCATCACACTTGCGTACAATATCTTCCGCGTCTGCATGAGCCGTCAACCAATAAAACCCATGATGAAAAGCTTTTGCCATCAAGGATCTTGAGCCGGCATGGTGTCCGCAGTCGCCAGCATGGATCTCATTGAGAATTTCTTGCCCTTCTTCATGAGAAACGCAACGCTGAAACACACCAGTGTTGCTCCGTCGATGTAACTCGCCTCTGACGATAGTCATAGACTTGGACCATTGGATTATCTGACGAGCCTCAACTTCCTCTGCTGGGAGCTCGCCTCGGGTTAAATAAGACAAATGTGGGATTGTCCAATCAGGGATAGCATGAAGAGCCGCCACCATGTGTGATTCCGGGTCAGGAATAGCTATATCCTCTTCTGATGGCAATTTTACCGAAGGATTGTGAAGGACGTCCAGGAAGACATTGGGAGGAACCGGCTTTCGCTGAGAGCCAAGTCGTGCCAGGGCGTCAGCCGCCTTGTTTTGCCGACGATCGATATGATCGACCTGGTAGCCTTGAAAATGACCTGCCACATATGAGACTGCCTGTCAGTAAGCCGCCATTAATGGGTCTTTTGAATCCCCAAGTCCCCGAGACTTGCTGAGCCACCAAGTCTGAGTCGCCCAGACACCTGACCCGGCTAAGATTCATCTCTTTAGCCACTCTTAGTCCGTGCAAGAGGGCCTCGTATTCGGCTGCATTGTTAGTACATGGGAACATGAGCCATAAAACATAACAAAACTTGTCACCTTTTGGAGAGGATATAACGACTCCAGCCCCCGAGCCTTCCAACTGTCTGGATCCATCAAAGTGTATAGTCTAGTAGGTGTTATCTGGCCTATCCTCTAGAATCTGCAACTCTGTCCAATCATTGATGAAATCGAACAAAGCTTGGGACTTGATTGCCGCACGGGGCATGTACTTCACGTGGTGAGGACCAAGCTCGATCGCCCATTTGGCAATCCGGTGAGTAGCCTCCCGATTCTGTATAATGTCCCCAAGAGGCACTGAACTGACCACTGTAATTGGATGTTCCTGAAAATAATGCTTCAGCTTCCGGCTTGCCATGAATACTCCAAAAATCAGCTTTTGCCAATGTGGATATCGTTGCTTGGACAAGGTTAAAACCTCACTAATGAAGTAGACCGGCCGCTGAACCGGGTACTCCTTTCCTGTCTCCTTTCTTTCAACGACAACCGCGACACTCACCGCCTTTGAATTAGGGCAATGTATAGGAGCATGAGCTCTTTGTCAGTCGGGCGGCCAGAACGGGCGGCTCAACCAGCTGCTTCTTGAGAGCTTCAAAAGCTTCGTTAGCCGCATCGGTCCAGACAAACTTGTTTGTTTTTCTTAACAACTGGTAGAGGGGAATCGCCTTCTCACCAAGGTGGCTTATAAACCGCCTTAATGCCGCTATGCGGCCAGCCATGCGCTGGACCTGTTTATGTTAGTCGGCTTGGCCAGTGAGGTAACTGCTTTGATCTTGTCCGGGTTAGCTTCGATGCCTCGCTCAGACACCAGGAAAACCAATAGCTTGCCTGCAGGAACACCGAAAACGCATTTCGCCGGGTTGAGCTTCATTTGGTACACCCGTAGATTATCAAACGTCTCTTTAAGATCATCCAAAAGCGTCTCCTTCCTTTGGGATTTCACCACGATATCATCAACATAAGCATGAACATTACGCCCGATTTGTGAGTGAAGGCAATTCTGCACACAACGTTGATAAGTCGCCCCCGCGCTTTTGAGCCCGAAGGGCATAGAGACATAGCAGAAAGCTCCAAAGGGGGTTATGAAGGTCATCTTTTCCTGATCCTCCTTTGCCATCTTGATCTGGTAATAACCAGAGTACGCATCCAGCAAACACAAGCGCTCGCAACCGCCATAGAGTCAATGATTTGATTGATACGGGTGAGAGCAAAAGGGTCCTTGGGACAAGCTTTATTGAGATCTGTGTAATCAACACACATGCGCCAAGTGTCGTTCTTTTTCAAAACAAGCACCGGGTTAGCCAACCACTCAGGGTGAAAGACTTCAACGATAAATCCAGCAGCTAGGAGCCGGGCTACCTCTTCTCCAATAGCCTTGCATCTTTCCTCGTTGAAACGACGGAGATATTGCCATACTGGTTTCATTTTAGGATCCACGTTGAGGCGGTGCTCAGCGAATCTTCTTGGGACTCAGGGCATGTCAGACGGTTTCCATGCGAAGATGTCCTGATTCTCATGGATGAACTCGATGAGTGCACTTTCCTGTTCGGGATCTAAGCAGGTCCCAATGGTGAACTGCTTGGATGAGTCGCCTTCCACGAAATCTACCTGCCTGGTATCTTCAGCTGGCTTGAACTTGAGTGGTGACTCGGACTCCGTGGTTGGTTTCTTGTGAGGACTCATGTCAGTCGGGTCGACATTGGCCGTATAGAACTTCAGTTCCACGGCAGCGCAAGCCGACTCAGCAGCTGCGTCTCCTTCCTCGCACTTTCGAGCGATTTCCCTGTTGCCCTTCACGGTGATTGTACCTTTGAGACCCGGTATTTTAAGCTGGAGGTAGACGTAGCACGGGCGAGCCATGAAACGAGCGTAAGCCGGTCTTCCAAAGAGAGTGTGGTAGGGGCTTTCTATTTTGACCACCTCAAAAATGAGAGGCTCGCACCTGTAGTTATACTCATCACCGAAAGCAACATCGAGTGTAACTTGTCCGATTGGGTACGCCGACTTTCTAGGGACCATGCCATGGAAAACAGTAGTTGAAGGTTGCAAACAGCTATCAAGGAGATTCATCTATCGAAAGGTGTTGTAATAAAGGATGTTAATACCACTACCTCCATCCATCAAGACCTTGGTGAGGGTATATCCCCCCACCTGAGGTGCTACCACCAACACCAAACCCCCCGGGTTGTCAACCCTGGGAGGATGATCCTCCTGGCTACAAGTGATCGGCTGCTCAGACCAATTGGGGTATTGGGGAGTTGCCGGCTCGACTATGTTGAGGGGTCTCTATTTCGATTTCCCGTTTTGCTTGCAAGTATTGGTGGTGAACACAAGATACTGCCCAGTATTCCGTCGTTTAGAACTTCCAGGCGAGCCGGCGCATGACTCATCTAGGTCATGACGACCTGGACGTCCCTCCTGATGATTTTGAAACTCCTGGCTTCGGAATTCCTGCATGATATAGCAATCTTCCCATGAATGATTAGCCGGCTTATCTGGGGTTCCATGCTTGGGACAAGGCGCTCTGAGTGCATCCCCATAGTTGCGTGTCCTGCCCTCCTGACGGGTCCTTCCCTACTGATGGCCTTGACGCTGGCCTTTGAAAACTGAGCCGGTGTTAGCCATGAATTCAGATCCGCCTTCGGGCTGCTTCCGCTTGTTATTACCACCTCGGCACCCATGAGTCCCAACTTTAGGAGGATGGGTCGCCCTGGCTTTCTCTATGGAGATGCGGTGTCAGCTGGCCTGACACCGGCCGGCTCGAGCACGCCGAGCCGGCTTGACGAGGTTGGTGGAGACGTCCGGCTCGGGCTCTGGCGCACCGATCTTGCTGATGAAGATATGGATCTTGCCGAAGGGGACCTGGCACCCAAACTCGATTGAGTCGGCCTCGGGGCCTCGTGCTGAATTGTCGGTGTAGATCTTGCCACGGCGGCTCTTGGCAATCTGAGCCGCCGCATAGCTCCCGAACCCTGGAAGAGCTCCCTCCGAGAACTCAACTCCACCACGCGAGAGCCCCACGGTGGGCGCCAACTGTCGTGGTTTTGTCACGGCAGATGTTCTCATAGGAGAACTTGGGTGTGAGGCCATCGTTGTTGTGTGGCGACTCAAAGGGGTTGATCTGGGACGAGAGACGAATTTACCCCCCTCCTATGGAGGTAAAAGCCTACGTCCTGCTGTGTGTCTAGATAGATGATGATCTCGATTACAAGGATGCGGAATCGCTAACCTAGCTTTCGAGAGTTTCTAACCTGTCCTATTGACCTCAGGGGCTCGCCTTTATATACAGGTCGAGGCCCCCGGGTTTACAAGAGTCCGGGTTATGCTATCACCCATAACCTATTACAATTCTACCTCATCTTATCTTCCAAACAAGGAAGGCTTCTAGCATCTTCCACATCATGGACCTTGAGTCACCGTCTTTACGTACTGGGCCGCCAGGCGGCCGACTTGGTGGTCTTCCTGCTTGTCTTTCTGTCATCTCTACGGCCCATCAAGCATATGCTCCTTAAGCCGCCCATGGTCTAACCCGGTCCAAGCAGCGGGTTATACCGCGGGATCATATCCCCGACAACTCTTCTTCCCAAAATTCACATATATTCTAAAAAAATCTCTGTAAATTTTTATCGCATATGGACTTCGTTTGATATGGAATTTCTGCGAAACAAAAAACACACAAAAACAGGAACTGGCACGGCACTGGATAAGTAAGTTAGTCCCAAAAATAATATAAAATGTTGCCAAAAGTATATGAAAGTTGTAGAATATTGGCATGAAACTATCAAAATTTATAGATACGACGAAGACGTATCACACATCACATGCAATCCTACGAAACCAAGTTAGATGTCGTCTAGTCGGTTTGGCAAATTTTAATTACGTGGTTTCTAGGGTTTCCGGATAACACTAGCTACTTACGTCCACCATTAAGGGGATAATCCTTGTTGCTAGATTAAGTTTCGGGGTGTGTGAGGGAAGAGACTTAGTTAAATTCTCTAGCCCCACATTAAACTTCGTCAATACGCGTGACCCCCTAGAAGATCAACCATCTTCATCACCCTCTTTGTGTAAGCGACGGTTCACTATTCTTGACTATGATGAGGCCCAAAGAATTGTTAGCAGATCATCGACGGCTAGAGCCAATCGATTGTCAAAACTTTGTACAAAACCACATCATGCCGTCAATGAACTGAACCGAAACAACACTCGAGGGAAGCATAACAAGAACATCGAACCCTCACATCCACATGTGATCTAGATCGCAACCTGTATCTACCCATAGAACCGCTCATGATGCCACTATTGGGAAACATAGTAGAAAACAAAAAAATTCGCCCTACGATCAACCAGGAACACTATGAAGATACAATAATTGTAAGGATCATGATCGTTACCATCACCGAGTAGCAGCGGAAGAAGAGCGTGACAATGACGATCGAGCTTGGAGTCCCTCGAACCGTAGATGAACGATCCCGCAAACCGCCCACGAACAGTCCCTCGAACGTAAGACTGAATGCATGGCCTCTCTACAGATTGCAAGCGTACGGTCTTCATGATTCGGCAGCACTTCGCCGTCCAGAGCTAATCGCCGCCGGAGAATTAGAGAGAGGAGATTAGAACCACACTAGGCTTCTAGTTATGAGGATTAGAGGAACTAGACCTAGCTATAATCGGCAACTAGGACCAACTAGAACTAGAACTTGAGAACTAGAGGAGGCTCCAAAACTTGTGTATCCAAAAGGGCCAAATCCTAAAGTATATATAGGTTAGAGGGGGGAGGGGCAGCCACCAAGGAGGGAAACCCTCCTTGGGGCGTCAGTCTAAGGGAGGAGGAGTCCAACTCCTCCCCACTCCAATTCGCTCCCCCCCCCCATAAGGAAAGGGGGGCGCCTCCACCACTTGGGCCCTTGTGGCCCAAGTTGCCTTCCACCTCTTGGCCTTATTAGGCCCGTTGATATTTTATTAAATATAAAATTGATCTACATACTTTCAGATCATTTTATATATAATTTAACATATCCCAAAAGATTTTCCACCTATATATATATATATATATATATATATATATATATATATATATAGGAAAATGGCTATGTACTCTTGGGAGTACGTACTCCCACTCCTCATATACCACATAGATGAGTCTTTTATACCTCATTATTATTTTTAATATACTTCATTAATAATTACTAGATACCTCAAAACGAGTTTCACGAAAAAATTCATGTGAGTTTACATATTTTTAAAGGTGTACATATATACTGCTTTGTTTATACGTGAAACAGGTATATTACAAAAAATACGTCGCAGCTGATATTTTTTCAACAAAACTCATATTGAGGTATCTTAGAATATTTAATGAAGTATATTGAAAATGATAAAGAGGTACAATCAATGCGTATATGAGGTATATTAAGGATGGGAGTACATACACCCAGGAGTACAGAAAGTTAGTCCTATATATATATATATATTTATTGGTAATACCTGGTATTACCTGATATTCACCGAAACCCTTCCTGTGACCCCGGAACGCTTCCGGATCTTCTCGGAACTATTCTGACTACTGAAAACAATTCCAAAAATAAATCCTCGACACTCTCGACCTCCTAATACTCATCACATCGTGATTACCTTAATCTTGTGACCCAGTAGGTTCGGTAACTCATAGACATGAACAAAACGCCATCGTCCAATGACCGATAGCGGAACCACGGACGTCCATATCGATCCCTATGAGTACACGAATGATATTCGAGTGAACCATCGGTTACCATGTGACATTCCCTTTGCTTTACGATACTTTAAAAGACCCGAGAATCATTGATATCCTCTTGAGTCATTCGCATGCTCGTTATACCATTATTCTTGTTGCCGGTTTTGTTCTTCTTTCTCATTGATGTGTACCGGCATCCCCGTGACATAGTCACCTATGTCTAGCTAGACGATGAAAGATGTCGTCACACCAAGAGGGACCTAAGAATATCTCTCCATCGTCGGAGGAGCAAATTCCACTCTTGAGCTATCTAGTCACTTGTCAAACTTTCCGATGAACCTGTCAGTTGTAGTTATGATCACCTAGTTACAGATGACGTTTGAGTAACTCCAAAGCTCATTGTACCACAAGAAGTGACTACGATACTCTCATGGTCTAAGGAACATAAAGCACATGTTAACTCTCCTTGTTATAACAATTGATTTCAGACGATATTATCTCAAAGTATAACAAACAAGTTTGGGTCGATTCAATATGATCGTTCTTCTAACGTCATACTCTCAATGTTGTTTTAGGACTATCGTTACACCTAACGATATCCTAAGATCCGGAAAACATGATCACTAACAAAACATGAGAAATTCTCAGAGGCAAGACTGGGAACCTTTGTTTTACCGTTTATCATTCCACACGTGCATATGAGTTTTCCACTGAATTGCATATTCCAGGATCATAGCAGTTGTAGCATAGAATATAAACTGTTAATTAGGAATATGGAAATATAATAATACAATATTATTGCCTCTAGGGCATATTTCCAACAGGCCCTTGATAGCCTGCACGTGCACATGGTTTAGTTGTAGCCTTTTCGAAGTAAGATTATTGATCCCACAGGGAGCACAAGAATCAATCTTTGGTCCTTTGCAAGGTACAAATAATGTGCCTAGAAATTGTAAGTGATCCAGAACAGTAATAATAATAATAATAAGGTTGCAAGTGTAAATGTGAATAAATCAACTGAAATAAATAACGAGTGATGCAGATGGACTTGAGAAAATGATTTAAAGCATTCCCAGGGATCCGGAATCCCCACTAGTGTGCATCTAAGGCGGTGCCTAAATTCAATGCTACTTTGGTTTCCTAAGCCACTTTACATGTTTCTCTCCGTGGGCGGATCCGGTACAGACACGTGTGTACTCATGGTATCTTTGTTTGATAATCATAGTATTGGTCATACAATCAATTCATGAATGATTAGTATAAGGAAGAGAACTTTCACATACAAATATATTATCTTGGACATCTTTTATGATTGTGAATACCTATTAATTATTTTCAACCTTGATCGAATTAGTTGAAGTTGGACAAGGAAGACAACATAATGAGTTATGTTTGGGTATATTTGCATAGAAGTTATATTTGTAATTCAAAGTTTTTATTCTATTATTAGACACTTTTTATTGATTTTTAAGTTTATACTTTCTTTTCATTAGATTTAGCAACTACTTACACAATTTTTAACAAAGTTACAGCATCTACGTGCGGGGAGAGAGCCATCCTCACTACTCATGTCCAAATTTCCCTCAATGAAGAAGACACCCGCGTGGACAACTCCAAAAAAAATTAAACACACATTATGATACTTATGTTCCAAAACTATTTTGCAGTACTACCCAAATCAAATATAATAAATCTCATATATTTGCATTTTCATTCTCATATCATTAATTGTAATATCCACATTCCACATAAGCAAGTATCATCTAAACATATTGCCAACAATTCCCATAGCAACGCGCGGGGAATTGTCTAGTATCCTCACAGAGGTTGTCAGAAATATAGGAAACAGGGTCCCATGGGCCTGCTGAAATGGGCCAAACACAATGTTATAGGTCCCAAGGCCCCAGGAGGTAGCGACAAGGGCCGATGCTCGGGGTTCCCTTGGGCACGAGCTCTCATCCAGCTTAGGCATGGACAATCGTGGAACCTCGAGCAAACTTGAGCCCTGGGGCTCTACGACCTCCAGGAGCATCAGCCCTGCTCCGGTGGGCCCTCCAGGGGGTCTGCCAATCGACAAACATTTAGTGCAAGGCTTACGAGTCTATAGTGGCCTACGCCCCATAGAGGGACGATGATGACGAAGCGGCGTGTCGGGTTGCGTCGCCTGAGTCTGTAAGGCCTGTCGCTTGTCACGTGTGACAGGAGTATCCCCCACTTTTGACTTTGGCCATGACAAGGAAGGCATGGCTACACCAACTCCTTGCCCTGTTAAGTGGGGCCTAGTGAGTAGTTGACGGTAGGGAGACATGCGTTTCCCAGGAGCACCCCTTTGATACGTCTCCAACGTATCTATAATTTTTGATTGTTCCATGCTGATATATTATCATTCTAGGATACTTTTTGGCTCATTATTTACAAATTTATAATATTTTTGAGCACTAACCTATTGACCTAGTGTCCAGTGCCAGTTGCTATTTTCTGCATGTTTTTTACTTTTCAGGTTTACATTACCAAACGAAGTCCAATTGCCACAAATTTTTTTGATGATTTTTTTGGACCATAAGAAGACATGGAAGCTTCAGAAGGAGGCCGGGAGGCGCACGAGGGCCCCACCACACATCAGGGCGCGCCCTAGGGGGCGCCCTGATATGTGGTGGCCCCCTCGTAGCTCTCCCGACGCCCCTCTCTGGCCTATAAATTCTCTAATATTGCAAAAAAAACAGAAGCAGTCTCGAAACCCTTTTTCTGTCGCCGCAAGTCTTTGTTCCATCACGAGGCCATCTGGAGCTCCGTTCCGGCACCCTGCTGGAGGGGGGATCGATCACGAAGGGCCTCTTCATCAACCTTGTTGCCCTCATGGTGATGTGTGAGTAGTTCACCACAGACCTACGGATCTTATAATTGCTAGCCTCTTCGGTACCGTGCATTGCCCATTCTCACCTCGAGGATCGGTGCAACTTTCCCCGGTGCATCCAAACCCCGTGACATGATACGCTCTATTGCACATAAGCCTTATTATATCTTCCTCAAAACAGCCACCATACCTACCTATCATTGCTTTCCATAGCCATTCCGAGATATATTGCCATGCAAATTCCATCGTCACTTCACATGACTAGTTTGTTCATCATCATATTGCTTTGCATGATCATATAGAGCTGACATAGTATTTGTGGCAAAGCCACCGTTCATCATTTTTTTGATACATGTCATGCTAGATCATTGCACATCCTGGTACACTGCCCGAGGCATTCATACAGAGTCACATCTTCATATCAGTTCTTCATATTGAGTTGTAAGTAAAATCAAAGTGTGATGATCATCATTATTAGAGCATTGTCCCAGTGAGGAAAGAATGATGGAGACTATGATTCTCCCAAAAGTCGAGATGAGACTCCGGACGAAAAATAAAGACGGGGGAGGCCAATTGAGCCCACCATCCAAAAAAATGATGAGAGAAAATGAGAGAAGGGACTTTGCTACTATCTTTTACCACACTTGTGACTCAAAGTGGCACCATGCTCTTCATGTAGAGAGTCTCATGATATGTCACTTCCATATGCTAGTGGGAATTACCTATTCATTATTACAAACTTGGCTTGTATATTCCTATGACGGGCTTCCTCAAATGCCCGAGGTCTTCATGAGCAAGCAAGTTGGATGCACACACCCACTTAACTTCATTTGAGCTTTCGTACACTTATAGCTCTCGTGCATCATTTGCATGGCAATCCCTACTGTTGGGGATATAACCCCGTGGTAAGACCTGCCCAGGAGGGGCCGGGTCATGAGGTTGGCGGCTTAGCAGTAAGGCCTGGAAGTGACTTGCCTGATAGGCCTGGAGAAGGCCCAAAGCCGGAAGACAATGTGTAACCCGGTGGCGTAAGCCGCCGGTGACGGCTTGCCAGACAAGGCAAGGGTAGTTAGAGACAAGGTCGGTTACTGAGTGTAACCCGGCCCAGACTCTTGTAAGCCCAGGGTCTCGACCTGAGTATATAAAGGCGGGTTCCCTGGGCGACTTAGGGCAGAAAAACTTTGATCGGGTGCTAGGTCAAGCGAATCCTCTCCCTTGTAATCGATACCCAATCAATACAACTCAAAGCAGGACGTAGGCTGTTACCTCCTTCGAGAGGGGCCGAACCTGGGTAAATCTGTGTCTTTCGTCCCGATCAACCCCGTCGAGTTAACCGCCGTAGCGATGGCCTCACCCCCAAGTCCTTACACCAGGACATCTGCCGTGACAAAACCACGACCGTTGGCGCCCACCGTGGGGCAGATGCTCGGTGGTTTGGAGTACTCAAAGGTCTCTCTCCCAGGGATCGAGGGATACGCCGTTGGCAGGATGACTAAGAGTCGCCGCGGCAAGCTCTACATCGACGGCGCCGGCTGGGGCCCCGAGGCCGACTCAGTTGAGTACAGGTACCGGGTCCCCTTCGGCTGAATTCACATCTTCATTGGCAAGATCGGCGGATCTCAGCCCGGGCCGGACATCTGCACCGACCTCGTCGAGCCGGCCCGGCGAGTGCAACCAGCCCGGCTTAACCCGGGCCGAAAGCACGTCTTCGTCGGCTTCACCCAAGGCACGGAACTTGAGAAAGTTTCTATGTCGCGGGAGGAAACCCTCATCTGCTCAGAGGATGGATCCTTGAGCGGGGAGGCGGAATCAATCTACCAGCTTCACAACGGCGGGCTTGGGGGCAACTTCGAAGGCTACCATGACCCGGAACACTATGAGCCGCCGAGCCGAGCTGCTGTCTTCATGGCAGGATCGGCACCGGCTTCTGGTAGCACGGCGGCTGGGACAGCGGCCGCGGGCGCAACGGGGTCTGGGTCAGCCAGGCCGCCGGCTCAAGTTTTGCTGGATCTGATGAACAAACTTACGACTCTGATGGGAACCGAGGTCACGGCTGAAAACCAGGCAGCCCGTAACACGGAGATTGCGAGGTTGAAGGACCAGATGGCCAGTGCCCAGGAGGAAATCAACACGTTGCGGGCTCAGATGGATGCTGAGTCGGAGCGCCTCAGGACGAAAACTTTTCGCCTTGACCTGGATCAACAAACTGCCGATGCAGTCCGTCGGATGAGGCACCAGACCCGTCTGCCTGACCAGTATGAGCCCAGAAATCTTTTTAACATGCCAAGATCAGGACGGAACGCGCCTCTGACCATGACGCGAGCAGCGGAAGTACCTGGGAGCAGGGCGGTGATTCAGCATCGGCAACCAGACCCGCCCCGCAGGAACCAGACCCCGCCGCAGCATTTTCCAACACCACCCGGTCATTTTTCTAACCCGGTGGAAAACATGGTGGCAGCAGCAGTTAGGCTCAATGTGCTCCCCCTAGCTGATGGTACGCCCTTTGCTGAGGAAGCCCGGAATGCCATCGGGTACTTGCAGACAGCGGTGGCGCAACAGGAGAAGTATACTTACAGCCGGAGTCGCGTGCACTCGACCCCTATCCCGAGCCGCAGTTACAGCCGGCGTATAGAGTCACCCGCGATCTCTAGCAGTGAGCGACGTCGGAACCCGCCTCGTGATGACCCGCCCGCTGTCGATGCTCAGGCGCTGGTAGATCGTGCAAGAGCACAGCATGAGGCGGCAGCGGCCGCGGCGGCTTATCAAGAATCACCCACATCAACGCCTTCCGTTTTGGTGGGAGCCGGAGTAACCTCCAGAGTTGTGGGAGTGTCGTGTTTAGTGCCGGCTCTACGAAACGAGCGCCTGCCGAAGGACTTCAAGGGTCCGCATAAGGTGCCTAATTATACTGCTGATCTGCCTCCAGAAGCTTGGATCGAGAGTTATGAGCTAGCCATGGAGATATTGGACGTCAGTGATGCGGTCTGTGCGAAGTATTTCATCATGATGCTGGAAGGACCGGCTCGTACGTGGTTGAAGGGTTTGCCTCCCAATACCATTAATTCCTAGGCCGAGTTGAAGGCGAAATTTATCAAAAATTTCCGAGGAACGTGCAAACAGCCTATGACGTGTGGATTTGGATCATTGCGTGCAGCGAGAAGATGAGTCGGCCCACCATTGGGTCCGGCGGGTCTCAACCATTATCCACTCATCTGATAATATCACGGCGGCTCAGGCGGTTCTGATTCTGGAGAAGAATTGTCATTTTTTGCCCCTCAAGCAGAAGCTCGGACGGCTCAAGCGTTCTTGCCAGGACATGGGGGAGCTCATGGCGGCTCTCACCAAATATGCAAATTCTGACAGTACCAAGGATCCTCGGTCTGATGAGGAGAAATCAGCTAAGGGTATGAAGAATGGCAATGGCAAGGGTCAGTAGCAGAACGGGGTAGGAAATAACAATCCAGGCAATGGCGGTAAGCGGAAGCATCCGGACGCCAGGTCAGATCTGGTAGCCAATACTAATACTGGGAACAACCGTGGCAAGGGGAACGGTAAGCCGCCTCTCGGCAAAAATAAGCCTTTAGCCATGGAAGCAGTCCTTAATGACCCCTGCCCGAAGCATAGCCTGCCCAATAAGCCATCCACTTATGCTCACCTTCGTCCATATTATACTTCAGCCGCCGGCTCTCATCAACGTACATACTTCTGTCATTGTATATACCACCTTTTATGATATAATAAAGTTGGCATCCCCATAATTCGGGGCCTCTGCCATTTTTCCGCACCAAGTTTCGTGCAAAGAGTTGATTCTTCATAAGGTCGCTTGGGGGCTTCCAACCCACTGGGTTTAGCTTTCATACCCTCTTGACCGGCTTTATATGCCATATTCGAGTTAAACCTGCCTGTTTGCAACTTGCTACTCCACCATGTGACCCGCCGAACTCTTGACAGTCAATCTTGCTCAGAGACCCTGAACTTGATAGTCAATCTCGCAATAAGACCCTGAACTTGTCAAGGTTTAAACGGTGGTTTTCGTCACGAGAGAGCCGGCTTACAGTGAGCTAGGATAAACTCGCCTTGTCTGCTGTAGTCTCTCCGCTATGTGGCCCGTTCGTACTCTTAGCAACGTCAATCTTTTTAAAGACCCTGAACTTGCTAAGGTTTAAACGACGGATTTATGTCACGTGAGAGCCGGCTTACGAGGTTTTAGGCTTGTTATGCCTAGCTTCTTTTGAGGCAATATAAATTTTTCTTACAAAACAAATAAGAGCTATCTCTTCTTGCTGTGCCTTTAAAGCCGGCTTATAAAGCAGGGAATATGCAAGTATATTTCTGTTGCTTGTTTTTGCAGGCGCTTTTCATGATAAGATTCTAAGTTTTTTGATATAATCCCGGCTTGGCGTTGTTCATGAAGTATAACCCGCCAGGGCAAATTGGTGAAGTCAGATGCTTATATCAAGACATTCACGCTGGAAGGTTTTTAAGTCGCCGGCATATGAGTTGAAGTTTCCAAAAAATGCGTGAAGGCGCAACACAAGCAAGCAAGTTTTTTCTACGCTATCACAAGGCCTCGGAGGACCCAAACTGTGGTGCTCAAGTTTTTCACAAGTTATCACCCGGCGGCTCAGCTTCGCCCGGGTTATCATCCTTGAAGAGCGGCTCTTGAGCCTAGCTTGTCGACGGGTCATCCTGCGCCGGGTCTTTGCTTTCCTGGATCTGAAGGTTGTCCACATCCCAGTTGCAGTTGAGTAATGCTTCAAATTCAGCCTCATCATGCAAGATGGGAGATGGATCAACATCAGGAGCGAAGATATGCTTACGCCGTTGGGGAGTCAGATCCTTTGGTTCAAATGTAGGCGCCCGGATTCACGCGTTGTCGGCGTCGTAAGCCGCCTGATATGTCTTTAGGTCAGCTTCTGCGGCTAGCTGGCTGCCCAACACTCGAGACGCTCTGAAGCAGCGGGCGTAGTTGTCTTGAGTGAATTCCGACCCATCATCCTTCAACTGTGGGAAGCCCCCCGTCATCTCCTCTGAGTTAGCTCCGGTGCATATGCCAACGCCCGGCTCAGAGCAGATATTGCGCCCTTGCGGGCGACTGATTTCTTCATTTCTTCAAAGTGTTGAGGGACGGTGGAGAGGCACTTTAGCACATCTTTGATCAGCTTGGGCACACCTTTCTCACCAAAGAGTACCCTAATGGTAAAGAGGCTTCCGGCGTATAGTTGTTCAGTGAAGGCGTATAAAGCCTTCAGCTTCAACAAACTGTCATCCGGAAGTTGGCGAGTTCGTTTGCCTGCAAAATAGATTACGTTTGTAAGTCGCCGGGCGAGTCTCCATAGGATCATTTCAAGCATAGCCATAAGTACAATTAACAATGCTTACCAAAGACAGCTTCGGTCATCCGGCTGATATGGCGCTTCAGATTGGTCAGCTCTTCAATAGCAGGTTTAAGACGGCCTTCGGCGTCTTCTGCACGTTTGGTCAGGGCGGCTTGGTTGGCTTCAGCAAATTTTTTATACGTTTCAAGCTCAGTCTTGGTTTTCTCCAGTTGTGACAAGGCAAGCCACCACTTTGTGTCGACTTCAGCTCGGGCTTCTTGTTGCAATGCCAGACTCTTCTTAAGATCCGTCACGCTAGATTCAACCACACTTAAAGATTCCTACACATGACAAGTCATAGCAAAGCAAGCTCATCAGTCTTAAGCCGCCAGACCGGCTCATAATGGTGCTTAAAAGTATTGCAGAGAATTGTTACAAGTCCCAAGCAGATTGCAAGCAATATACTTGACACTTGGGGGCTAATGTGTATCAGTTCTTTCAAATTTCTACAATGCAAATAAGACCCGGATCATCTTCATGAAGATAACCCGGCCCTTAGGGGCTACACTTTGCTCTACAAGTCTAGAATCAGAACTACACAAGTTTCGGCTCATTATTGGCATAATGAGCCGGCCCTTAGGGGCTACACTTGGCATTTTCTTCAATGTATCAAAGGCAATAAGTACCGGCTCATTATTGGCATAATAAGCCGGTCCTTGGGGGCTACAGATTGATCTGTTAAAATCTCAATATTACTGAAGACCCGGCTTATTTTCGAGAATATAAGCCGGCCCTTGGGGGCTACGTAAGGGTATACAGAGAGTGGGAAAGGCAGTACCTCGTATTTTCTCTTCATCATATCAACTAATCTGGCCTCCATGTCCCGGCTTGCAGCAAGACGGCTCAGATACCCTGAATGTAGCTCATCAGCAGTTAACTTCTCTAAATTGGGCAGACTAAGTTTGGTTTTTTCCTTCTCAGGCGAAGGCGCCTCATCCTTTCTGATGTGTTTGGTTAGCACGTTGGAAGGAGTTGGAGCGGTATAAGCTGAGCCGGTAATGGTGACTTCTTCTTCTTGAGAAGGCAGATCTTGGGTCGCCGGCGGGGAGCTGGGCGGCTTAGGATCCGTCTCAGGATTGGCCTCAGAGATTATGACATCGGCATCCGCCGGCTCAGTGGGCTGAAGAATTTCTTCATGGGGACCTTGGTCAGCCCCGGAGGTGTCCACTGGAAGCTCAGAGGTGCCAAGACCCGGATCCACCTGCTCTGAGACGTCCAGACGGGGAGATGACCCGCTCAGTTTCCTTTTCTTAGCCTGGGCCCTGCAAACAAAGTTTCCATTGTCAAGTTATATACAAGAACAGACCTGCAATAAACAGAAAGAGGATGCAAAGAAGCTTACCCTGGGTTGATAACAAGGGGAGGCAGTTTTGAGGTGATAGAGTCGCCGGAGGAAGGAGGTGATTCCTGACGGATAAGTCAAAAGAGCGAGTAAGTACAGCGCAAGGCTAATATGCAGAGGTGCAAGCACAAAGTTATAAAATACCTCGTTGCGACGTTTCCGACGAGCCAGAGTGTCGGGTAAGACGGCCACCAGGTCTTCAGAGCCGCCGCTCCGGGTCTGACGTCTGGCATCATGTTGCTGCTTCTTCAAAAGAAAGTCGGGGTCCAAGTGAGCAAGAGGATGTGAAAACTTAACTTTCCGGATGACCCGCCGGATTCTCTCTATTGGCAGAGGTTCTGAGTCGGAGGAGATGATAGTTACCTCTGCGGCTCCGGCTTCGCTTGTCTCCGCCTCTTCCTGAGAGGAGTCAGCGTCAATAAGTTGCATGAAAAGAAGACCAAGGGAATCAAGTTCTACCTCTGAGTCATCCAGCCCGAACAGCTCCTCAGTTGATTGTTTCTTTTTACGAGCCAGAGCTCGAGCCTTGGTAGCCTTGGTTGCCTTGCTTTTCTTCTTGGAGGTAATGGTTAACCTCTTGTTCCAGAAGGAAGAGCCGGCCTACATATGATATATGCATTGGCAGAAAGGTTAAAATAGGGTATATGAAATGCAGCATTTAAAAGAATTGATGAGGAAGAAAAGATTCACCTCCGGAGCCGGGTTAAGTGCATAAAAAGGGCTTAGCCCCGTCTTGTTGCAGACTGCTTGAGGTTATCCCAGCAAGGATTTGACGATTGCGTTAAGATCTTGGTCTGTTAAGGGAGTCTAGTTGAAGCGTTGAGGGTCATCTACTTCACTGGTATATTGGCACATTAAGGCATTACGGCGTCTCAACGGCATAATTCTCCAAGAGACCCAGCAGCGGGTCAGATCGACGCCAGTTAACCCGTTGGCTAGCAGGGCTCGTATCTTTGAGAAGGTTGGACTATATTGGGTGGGTTCTGCAGCAGATATCCGGTCTGGGAGTTCGGTGTCGGTACTGAGCCGGTAAGGGCGATAACCCGGCAGTGGATTCTCTCCTTCTGGGGAAGTGTCCTTGCAGTAAAACCAGGTCTTATTCCAGTCTTTGGGATGACTCAGTAGAATCGCTGCTGGAATAAGTACATCCCTCCGTCTTTGAATGGAGACACCTCCAAGTTCAAGACTTAATCCATCCGCCATCTATGTTTGGCGGTTGATATATAAATATTCCTTGAAGAGGTCAACAGACGGCTCTTCTTGCAGATAAGCCTCACAGAGAATTTGGAATTGACATAAATTGGTTACGGAGTTGGGGCCAATATCTTGAGTGTGCAGATTGTAGAAGTGTAGAGCGTCCCGGAAAAATTTAGACCCGGGCGGTGAGAAGCCACGGAGAAGATGATCGTGAAGACGACAACCTCCCCATCCTGGGGCTTAGGAGTGATTTCTTTGCCAGGAACCCGCCAGTGGATAACATCTTGAGCCGGCAAAACCCCCATGGCTACAAAATCACCGAGTGTTTCTTCGGTAACAGCAGAGCTGACCCAGTCGCAGGAAGCGGGGGCTTTAGCCATGCTGGCGGTTTAAAAGACTGTGGAAAGGCATGATTATATGGCGGGTTAAAAACATGGCATGATTTAAACAGCCATAATTTTAAAATGGTGATGGTATTTGGAGGGTCGGTATTAAGTTATGAGCCGCCGATCATTACAGCAAGGAAGCATGACAACAAGAGCCGGCAGCATGATGGCAGGTCAAGTTTGCCAGCGAGTATTGGAAAAACTGCTAAGTGTGGAAAAACGGGTTCCAACAACTACAGCTACCGTTTTAAGATCTGCGGAGGAGAAGAAAAAGGAAATATTTCCTAAACCTAAATTGACAGTGAGGAACAGACAGTTCATACGCAAGCTCCCATGAAGGGAAGATGTGTGATAAACATGGAAAACGCGCCCGGCGGAGCGCCGCAGGATCTTGCTAAGAGAATGGAAATCTACAAGTATTTATTCTCCTCATCCACGCCAAGAACACCGATGAACGGCGGCGGACCCGAAGAACACCCGATGAACTAATGCAGATTCAGAGGGGGGGACATGGAACCTGAGATTTGTAGGAGATGCGGGCGAGCAGCGGCGAACTCTGGACAAGTTCAGGTTGATGCAGCAGCCATGGTGATGGCGACGGCGAGATCCGAGCGGCGCGGCGGAGCTTCGGCTGCACGAGCGGCTGGAGGAAGAAGAGAGACGGCGACGGGGGAAAGTGATAAGGACCCCACACGCCAATTTATAAGGGGGGTGGAACAGCAACAGTCTTGCGCGGGAATCGAGGAGGCAAAATGATGATTGGCCAACAAAACGCCTCGATTCTCGGGTTGACGAGTTAATGAAAAGATCCGTTATGACGTCATCCGGATCTTTTGATTTTTCAGAGATGACATCACCTAGTTCCACATGGCGGGTCATGAAGATTGGTCAGGGATGACCTCACCCACTTTCACATGGCGGGTCATGAAGATTTGTCACAAAGGAATGTAAGACTCGCCAACCAGAAGACTTGAAGATTGACATGAACCGGTTCAAATCAATCTGGGGCCTAATGTTGGGGATATAACCCCATGGTAAGACCCACCCAGGAGGGGCCGGGTCATGAGGTTGGCGGCTTAGCAGTAAGGCCTCGAAGTGACTTGCCTGATGGGCCTGGAGAAGTCCCAAAGCCAGAAGACAATGTGTAACCCGGTGGCGTAAGCCGCCGGTGACGGCTTGCCAGACAAGGCAAGGGTAGTTAGAGACAAGGTCGGTTACTGAGTGTAACCCGGCCCGGACTCTTGTAAGCCCAGGACCTCGACCTGAGTATATAAAGGCAGGTTCCCTGGGCGGCTTAGGGCAGAAAAACTTTGATCGAGTGCTAGGTCAAGCGAATCCGCTCCCTTGTAATCGATACCCAATCAATACAACTCAAAGCAGGACGTAGGCTGTTACCTCCTTCGAGAGGGGTCGAACCTGGGTAAATCTGTGTCTTTCATCCCGATCAACCCTGTCGAGTTAACCGCCATAGCGATGGCCTCACCCCCAAGTCCTTACATCAGGACATCTGCCGTGACAAAACCACGACACCTACTCCTCGCATTGATATCTATCGATGAGCATCTCCATAGCCCGCTGGTACGCCTAGTTGATGTGAGACTATCTTCTCCACTTTTTACCCCTTGGATATCTATCACCATACTCTATTCCACCTAAATGCTATGTCCAATGGCTCATGCTCATGTATTGCATGAAGAATAAAAAGTTGATGCATATTGAAAAAATACAATCCAATTGCCTGACTTGGACACTGTGGTGCTTAACATTTGTATTAATGTGGTGAAGATGGAGCCATGCCTTGCTAATATAATAAGATGAATGTGGGGGTAAAGATTTCTTAAGGATTGTATACTTGTAAGGATTAATGATTTTGTTTCTTACACTTTGAATATTGCTGTGTTAATATTTGTTAATTCATCTTTTCTCAATGAGCATACCTGAATAAGATTACATAATGGATAGCATGTCACATCAAAAATTCTGTTTTTATCATTTACCTACTCGAGGACGAGCAGGAATTAAGCTTGGGATGCTTGATACGTCTTCAACGTATCTATAATTTTTTATTGTTCCATGCTGGTATATTATCATTCTAGGATACTTTTTGGGTCATTATTTACCAATTTATAATATGTTTTAGCACTAACCTATTGACCCAGTGCCCAGTGCCAGTTGATGTTTTCTGCATGTTTTTTACTTTCTAGGTTTACATTACCAAACGAAGTCCAATTGCCACGAAACTTTTCGATGATTTTTTCTGGACCATAAGAAGACCTGGAAGCTTCGGAAGGAGGCCGGGAGGCGCACGAGGGTCCCATCACACATCAGGGCACGCCCTAGAGGGGGCGCGCCCTGATATGTGGTGGCCCCCTTGTGGCTCTCCCGACGCCCCTCTCTGGCCTATAAATTCTCTAATATTGCAAAAACCCTAGAAGCAGTCCCGAAACCCTTTTTTTGCCGCCGCAAGTCTCTGTTCCGTCGCGAGGCCATCTGGAGCTCCGTTCCGGCACCCTGTCGGAGGGGGCGTCGATCACGGAGGGCCTCCTCATCAACCTTGTTGCCCTCATGATGATGTGTGAGTAGTTCACCACAGACCTACGGGTCTATAGCTAGTACCTAGATGGCAATCTCTCTATCTCTTGATCTTCAATACAATGGTCATCGAATCTTCGCTTTGATCTATCCGATGTAATCCTATTGTGCGGTGTGTTTGTTGGGATCCGATGAATTATGGGTTTATGTTCAGATTATTCATGAAAAGTATTTGAGATGCCTCTGAATAATATTATCTCTTAATTGCATAATCATTATAGCTTCGTAATGCTCTCCGATCTATTGATGTTGTTGGCCAAGTAGATTGATATTTCATCGATGGGAGTGGTGCGTTGTGGTAGGTTCAACCTGACGAGTTTCTGTATCCCAGTGACAAAGTAGGGGACAAGATGCGTCTTTGTGTTGTTGCTACTAAGGATAACACGATGGGGTTCATTCATATTGCTTGAGTTTACTTTGTCTACATCATGTCATCGTTCTCCATGCATTACGCTGTTTTACTTAATACTCTACATGCATGCTGGATAGCGGCCGATGAGTGGAGTAATAGTAATAGGTGCAGGCAGGAGTCGGCCTATTTGTTTATGGACGTGATACCTATATACACATGATCATTGCCGTGAAAATTGCATAACTATCCGCTTTTCTATCAATTGCCCAACAGTAATTTGGTACCCATCGTATGCTGCCTACATGAGAGATGCCGCTAGGGAAAACTATGGCCCCCGGGTCTATTCACTTATATATTTACAAATGCTATTATTACCTCGCTGCCTTTATTTACCTTTTATTTATTTTGCAATTTATATTTATCAACAATTATCTACACAACTTATTTGCTTGCAAATAATAAGGTCAAGGGGATTGACAACCCTCTTGCCCGCGTTGGGTGCAAGTCGTTTGCTCATTTGTGTGCAGCCGCTGAAGACGGTTGAGGATTGATATTCCTATTGGTTCGATAAACCTTGGTTTCATAACTGAGGGAAATACTTACCCACTTTGTGCTGCAATTACCCGTTCCTCTTCACGGAAAACCCAACTCAGATCACAAGTATCACCCTCCATCGCCCCCATGTCGCTCGGTCAGACCCGTGTCGGGCATGCATGTTGCACCACCCAGATCCAATGCATCTTGTGCGGGTGTGGCCATTATGGTGCCACACCTATATAAGACAAGGACTGAAGCCATGCACACGGTTGGACTCGTGTAGGATTGGCTAGCTGAAGAATAGAGAGAGAGAGAGAGAAGCTAGTTCATCAGGAATAGGGGATTACACCTCTATGTTGGCTTGGATCTAGGTAATATCTGTGTCTTTGGTTTGGAGTTTCTTCTGAACTGTTGTAGCCTCTAGTTGAACAAAATATGGTGTTAGCTTCCTCGATACCGACGCTTCACCATCGACATATGGTGCGCTAGGTAGGGGGCTCATGCTTCAAGGTTCTTTATCCTTTCTTCGTCGATCATGGATGGCTCGATGTGCTCATGGTCGTCGCAACGATCACACCATTCACCACCAATGACGACGCCCTCTTGGACCGCTCCCACGAAGAGGAGTTTTGTGACGCATCTCACGAAGCCCCTGCCGAGGACGGGCGCGCCGTCTAGCGCCCATGCTTCCGTCGGTACTAATCGGTCGACGCATCGCCGACTGGAGTTTGTAGAGTCGAGCTATGCGTAACACACACTCTCCTTCAACGTCCTCCCGCTCAAGTGGAGGATGGATCTCACATGGGCCCCTGGTCGGATGTAGTTAAGCTGGTGGACGTAGCCCGATGCCACCTGGCGGTCGGTAGCCCCCGTGCTTCCTTGAAGCACACCCACTCCAGCTCAGGCCCCATGACGGCATCGCCACCAACACTGCTAAGCCCTTCGTGACACGAGGAAAGGGAGCCCCGAGCAGGGTCTCACCTTTCTGCCACCGCCTCTCTCTGGCGTGAACGAGGGACCTCAGCATCCCCCTCAACCATAGGAGGGAGGACAAAGACGTATGTGTCATCATCGAGTGCCGCTGTGAGAGGCGGTACAACTCGGGGACTGACGAGACCCAACCCTTCTTAGGCCCGGTGGTGGAGTGTTCACACACCCCCGACCATGAGGACTGACTCTTTGTCCTACGGAGCAAGCTGACAAGCTTTTACACCTGAGCTCCACTGTGTCAGTTGGCCGGAGAAATCCCGGCTGGACCTGACATAGAAGTATGATGGTTCCTTCGATCTCGTTTTTGTAGCCCAGGGGTGCCTCATCGTATAGGAAAATGGCATGAGTAGGCCGCCCCGAATCCCCCTTGATCGACTTATGCCCTGGGTTGTAATCCCGGTTTATGGGCCAAACATGAGAGGACTGATACGTCCATTTTGCATCATGATTTATTATTGATAATTATAGTATTTTTGGTCATTATTCCACTTTATGTTACAATTCTTATGTCTTTTTTCTCTTAATTTACAAGGTACACCATAAAGAGGGAAATTGCCGAAAAACTGGAATTGTGGACCTGGAAACCAAGAAAAAGGCTGAATATTCTCTCGACTCCAAATGACATGAATCTTCATGAGGATTTTTTTTGAAATATATGTGAATTTATGGAGCAAAAATATACCAGAGGGGGGCCACCTGTTGGTGCCAAGCCATCAGGGCGCGCCCACCCCCTGGGCGTGCCCTGATAGCTTGGCAGGCCCACAGGAGGCCTCCGGCCTCCCTCTTTTGCTATATTGTAACATCCTGTTTTTTTCGAGAGTTTAAATTTTTTTAAAAAGCAAAGGATGTTGCAACATAATACTATATTTTGTATTTTATTTGGAGTTGCTCGAATTATTTCCAAGTCGTTTGGAATTAATTTAGTATATGGCAGGTGAAAATTAATTCTGTAATATCCTGAGTTGTTTTATTCATTCGTGTATTTTATTTAAGTGTTTCTTGTCCATTTTTTTACATAGAATTCTCAGATTTTCTGGAAGCCATTTGTTTCTTTCTTGTTATTCCTATGCAGCTATTTAATTCCAAAAATCAATATTACTATTGATTCTTCCCTGTTTTTATTTGGTCCTAGGGCCAATGGACACGTTCAAACATGTGTTGCTTGGCACATCTCACGTACACATGCACCATGCAAAGTAGCATCTTCGGGAGCAACTAATTAGGGAGGATTCCCTCATAAGCCTCCCAACGATCACTCCCACGCGGCGCCACTTGGCGCGTTCTCAGCCGTTGCCACGTGTCGCGCTCTGAGCGTTTCCTTCGGATTTTATTTTTATTTTATTTTTTCGCACGCGTTTTTGGCTTTTTATATTATTATTTTTTGTTTTTTGGTGTTCTAGTTTTTCACCTGTCTTTCTTAGCTTTTAGACAAAAAAAATCATTTTTTTTCGCGAAAAAACGCATTTTCTGTTTTTTTTCACGAGAGGCATGGCCATGCCTCTCGGAAAGGAAAAAAACCTGTTTTATGTTTTTTTTCTCGCGGGAGGCACGGTTGTGCTTCCGCGAGAGGCACGGTTTTCCTTTCGCGAGAGGCACGGCCGTGCCTCTCGGAAAGGGAAAAAATGTGTTTTCTGTTTTTTTACGAGAGGCACGGTTTTGCTTCTGCCAGAGGCACGGTTTTGCTTTCGCGAGAGGCACGGTCGTGTCTCTCGGAAAGGAAAAAAACATGTTTTTTGTTGTTGTTTTTTTTCGCGAGAGGCACGGTGTTGCTTCCGCGAGAGGCACGGTTTTGCCTTAGCGAGAGGCACGGTTGTGCCTCTCTGAAAGGGAAAAACGTGTTTTCTGTTTTTTTTTCTATCGCGAGAGGCACGGTTTTTTCGTCCCGGTTTTTTTCGTCCGGTTTTTCGTGAAAAAAAAGTTTGTCAAAATCTATCAACATGGGAACTAGTTTTGAAGATCTCGATGCGAGGAACCCAACGATGAAAACGGTTCGAGATTTGGACGCACGGTTTAAGAGATAAAACGTTTTGAAAATACGAATCTACGAAAAAAGGGAAAACTTCCAGGTTGCGACAAGTGGCACACATGCAGTGCGCCACTTGTCGCAACCTGTGTATCACTTATCGCAACCTGGGAAGGTGGGAGTGATACCTGAAAGAGGTACTCGTCAATTAGTGATTTCGAGCATCTCCTCCTTTCTATTTTTTTTTTCTTTCTTCTATTCTCTAATCAGCCACCGAACTGAACCTGGCCCAAGGCCCAGCCAGCGTGAGCAGCAGCGAACGGCCCAGGGAGCCAGCCAACGAAGCGATCGTCTCCTTCCTTCCGATCTACAGTAGCACGTACACGCACATAGAAGAAACTGCCATGACCGCCACCCTTTCCAGCAAATTTCCCAGCAATTCGTTCACCGTTTCCATTTGCCATCAACATGAGAGTTATAGGCCATCCCACGAAACATCCATTCAGACTAATAGCTCCTCGTTTCATGGTCTTAATCGCGCACAAGTAACTGATGAACTTAAGGCTGGCCATTAGCATTCGTCCATTGATCTCCCTCCTCCGGCTATCATTCTCCAGACCGTTCGCGTCACGGTGTGCGCCAGGATCTCCTCTATAAAAGCCCTCTCATCTTAACCTCCAATTTCTTTCGTAGCTCTCGCAATCCACCCCGCAATACAGCCCCATCTACACTGTTCTTGGCCTACTGTCGCCTCAGGTGAGAACTCCCTTCCAATTCCTTCCACCATCCGACTCCTCTCACACTATACTACCTCCTAGACATCTTTTCCTGTCCGATTATCATCGTTGGCCGCGCGCGCGATAGCGCCATGCCGTTGCCACCGTTCGGGACCGACGCCGCCGTCATCCGTTGACCGTTCGTCGAGTCCATCCGTGTCACGGTGCTCTCTTATCACTAGGAGCATCACGCACCATCTCTTCATCACCGGAGATCGTCGACAACGACGCGCACCGGCGCTCGCCGCGTGAACATTTTCACCTCCGACTATCATTTGGTGACCCAAATCCAAACCTACACCATAGGGCGAATATTTGATGATAGGAGCGAGTTTTTGGTTTTTATTTTCGTTTGATTATGATTGATTGCATTATGTGTTCACTTAGCAAGTGCATATATGTTGTTGTGTGTATTGTAAATCATATGATTTTTTTTAATTGTTCATGTCCATAGCATGCTTGGGAATATGGTTGAATTATTGTTATGATTCTATGATTATTTTAGAATGTCGTCGAATTAGTTTCGCCTCTATAAAAAAATGATGCATGATAATTGGATTAGTATTTTGTTGTTTGTATTTAGACATAATATGTGCATGCGTACTTTTGATAATATTACCATGCGTGGAAATGTTGTATGTTTTAATCTAACCTTAGTTTAATTTTTATAGGGTCGTATAATTATTGTTTAATTATTTTACCTTTAAGTTGTGTTGTGATGCATAGCATATGAACGATGACTCTTTATATTTTTGTTACATGAAGTGATCATGCCATGACCAGGTTATTATCAATCTGTCGATACATGTGCATTTAGATTATTTTATTTAGATGCCACATGAATTTAGCATATAATGTGTTGGTATTATTTTAGCATCATGTGTTGTATGATGTTTATAGCTTATAGTTTACTTATGAATTTAGTTAGCTTGGTTAACTTTTGCGATGTTTGTTGTTAAATGAAATAATTGTTGTTTTAACCATTATAAATATTTAGATGTTGGTCTAAATATTTATTTGTGGTTAAATAGGGTATTTTCATGCCATGTTGAGCCATGTCATTCCAATGCATAGGATAGTTTATTACTTCGTGTGTTCATGCTATGATGTGGTCTTTTATTTTATTAGCGCGAGGCTTATATATATTGGGCACTATAAAAGTTTAGTTAACAATGCGATTCAGAACGTTAGTGGTGACAACAAAGTTCGGCCTAGTCATGATAGACCTAAACCTAACCAACCGTTCAAACCCCTCTATTCATCTTCAATCGTGCTACCTCCTTTGAAATATCCATGTTCATCTTACTATCCATCCTTCCTTTATTGTTATTCATTTGGATGTTATTTGGATTTTACTGCTTGTGTATTTATTATTGCTTCGCCATTACTACGAGTAGGAGGTGACGGTACCGGGGAGGATCACTACGAGGAAAACGAAAGCGGGGGGCTCGACAACGAAGGCATGCCTCCTTCTTTGATCATACTTATCCTATGTTTTAGAAAAAATGCATCGACTTTTATGGTTACAATATGCATGCTTTTACTCTCATGGTTATCGTGTCGATTAACACATACCTTGATCCGCTTGTCGCCTATCCATTGACACCTGAGTAGAAATATATAGTAATCCGGTAGAGTAGAAATGCTTAGCCATGCTTATTACCCTATAGGTGCTTTGTTGAATGACCTTTGAGTCGTTGACAATTGAAACTTACTGCTGAGCTAGGCCGGTTGGCCTTGTTGACCTCCTCTATCATCTTCTACTCCAGGTGAAACTTACCATCTGAATACTGGCGCAGGCGACAGCTGAATCAAGGATTGAAGGAGCGATTGGCTGCCCTTCATAAGTTGAAGGGGGCAATCAGTCGTCCGTGCCGCATGAGGCCTAATAAGTCTTGGATTTGAAGATTGTGTAATAGTACAACCACATGCTATATGGGCACTGGCTTGGTCAAGTAAGCTAGTCAGCCTTAGGTGTCGATGTCGTCGTACCGCGGATGGGATAGCTACCCTGCGGGGAGTATCCTCGGCACAGATGGGGGGACCGGTTTGAGGACGTACTCTCAGTTCAGTGCACCAGACCCGGTGGGCATGTCACATCTTTGGGGGATCTAGTCCAAAGACCTCGTCACAATCTCCCTACCCGTATACCAAATGGTGTACTATACCAACGGCCACTGGTGGCATCAAGACGGGATTGTGTCATGTGGGTAAAATGTACAACCTCTGCAGAGTGTAAAACTATTTGGATAGCCGTGTCCACGGTCATGGACGACACATGAATCTTTCTTGACATACAGGACCTGTCTTGCTTATTCCCTCTTTGCCCCTATTCTTGGAACCTATGAAGAGTGTGAGTTGATCGAGGATCCTCACTTTCATGAAAGTTGTTTTGGAGATAAAACATGTGTTCACTCAAAACCCACTCTTATTCAACTGCTATATTTGTCAAACAAATTAGCGTTTATGCAAATGAGCCATACATCCTTCCTTTGAAGCCACATTTAGCTATTAGGTCCTTCTCCGAGGGAGGCATGTTGAGTACGTAATGTACGCATGGCAATAATTTTGTTGAACAACAGAGATCTATGAAGATGAGGGTGACGACTACGACTATTATGATGATCCCGAGGAGTGAGGTCACGTGGACTACATCGACTGCCTGTGGCGGAGATGGAGTCGCTACGCCTTTTTTCCGTTGTGTTTATGAATGTAATAAATGTCATGAGACATTTCACTATGTATGCCTTATGGCAAGAGTTATTAAAGTTATACTTATTTAAATGTTCTGCAATGATACCATTTCGCTGTGTTGTCAAGTTGATCCTGGATTGACAAGTTATACACAGGAGGGTCTGGAAATTATTTCCGGGTTCTCACATATATGATGGGTTTTGACCTAGAAAAAATTAGGAGGATACTTTCGGGATGAAGCTCCGCCGTCTCGAGGCGGAAACTTGGACAGAGGCCCTTTTGATCTCCGGCAGAGAGATTCTGTTGGGGAAACTTCCCTCCGGAAGGGGGAAATCGAAGCCATCATCATCACCAACGCTTCCTTCTTCGTGGGAGGACCAATCTTCACCAACATGTTCACCAACACCATCTTATCTCAAACCCTAGTTCATCTCTTGTATTCAATCTTTGTCTCAAACCCCCAGATTGGTACCTGGGGGCTACTAGTAGTGTTGATTACATCTTGTAGTTGATGCTTGTTGGTTTACTTGGTGGAAGATAATATGTTCAGATACTTAATCATATTTATTATACCTCTTATATTTAACATGGTGATGATATGTGAGTAGTTACTTTTGTTCCCGAGGACATGGGAGAAGTCTTGTTATAAGTAATCATGTGAAGTTGGTATTCGTTCTATATTTTGACGATATGTATGTTGTTGCTTCCTTTAGTGGTGTCATGTGAACGTCGACTACATGACACTTCACCATATTTGTGCCTAAAGTAAGGCATTGTGGAGTAATAAGTAGATGATGGGTTGCTAGAATGACAAAAGCTTGAGCCCTAGTTGATGCGTTATTTCATAAGGGACTGATTTGGATCCACATGTTTCATGCTATGGTTAGATTTATCTTAATTCTTATTTCGTAGTTGTGGATGCTTGTGAGAGGGGGTAATCATAAGTGGGTTGCTTGTTCAAGTAAGAACAACACCTTAGCACCGGTCTACCCACATAACCAAAGTAACGAACGTGAATCAACTCAACATGATGAACATGACTAGATGGAAATTTCTATGTGTCTTCGGGAGCGTTTGCCTCATATAAGAGTACTTTCAGGCTTGTACTTTGCTATAAAAAAGATTGGGCTATCTTGCTGCACACTTGTTACTTCTGCTACTTGTCTCTTGTTACGAATTATCTTGCTACAAAACTATCTATCGTTGCTACTCACAGCACTTGCAGATAATACCTTGTTGAAAATTGCTTATCATTTCCTTCTACTCCTCGTTGGGTTCGACACTCTTACTTACCGAAAGGACTACGATTGATCCCCACTTGTGGGTCATCAAGGACCCGAAGGACTTGGAGTACACGTCAAGAAAGCCGTCATCAAGTAGGTCTCCTTCATAACCGACTAGGATCGTGTAACCCTAGACCCCGGAATAAGTTGGGGCTAGGGTAGTCAATAGAACAAGGAACCATAGAGTTAATAGTTGATCCCTCTACCATCTTGTAAACCCTATACACAATCAATACAGCTGAGCAGGAGCAGGGTATTACCTCCACCATGAGGGCCTGAACCTCAGTAAACCTTCACTTGTTTCCCAAACGATCTACTCGTCTATCTAGAGTACCCTATCGAAGAATGAGGGGGGCTCTCCCCCTCTCTTCTGGTAGTGTCGTACTGTCGCCAAGAGAACCGTCGTCACTCTCATTGTATCCATCAACTTCATCACCATCTTCGTCGATGAAAGGATGGATACAGTTGACTAGAGCGGGGGGTGAATATGAGACTACAAATTTTAATCTTGTTTGTCAATTTTAGGGATATGCGAATAAATAGGGTTCACTAGATATGCAACTAGGTGAACACAACCTATATGACAAACACAAGTAGAGATAAATATGCTAGGCAACAAAGTAATTAACAAACCTACAAGCATACAAAGCAAAGTAAAATGCGAGAAAGTATTAACCACAAGTGAGGCGAGGACGCAAGTTTTATCATGAAGTTTACTCTTCCTTGGGGAAGAGCTAATCTCTGTTTAGGTCGGTGCTAGAGCCAAAGCCCGCGAAACGCCATGGAAGGCTCACTATATCTCTTTGGAGTCACCCCCAATGGATGAGCCTCGAATCACTCGGGTTGGTCTTAAAGGCGACCACCACACCTTTACAAACGTCTCCGGAGCACATCACAAGCAAGGAAGCTTCCGGAGGAACCTCTAACCACCTAGAAGCCCAAGCTCCAAGAGTAATGAGTCAATTGTGGACAATATTGTGGGGAATACGAATTTGGTTCGGTCAAAGTGTAGATTGAGTCTTGCTCTCCCAATACCCAAAGTTTCAACAAGTTTGGGTGGAGGGATTGAGAGTATTGAGCAAAAATGAGGTGTACCAATGGAGGAGCTCAACAAGACATTAGGGTTGGGGGTTGGGGGTGGAAGAAGGGGGCTTTTATAGTGTTCTAAGGCGGGTGGCGATTTCTGCCCGTTGGACCCAGTGTGCACGAGCTAAGTTAGCCCCTTGCGCACGGGGTGTCCAGAGACTTTCCAACCACCCCGTGCGCATGGGGGTCCAGGACCCCATGTGCAGGGAGTGTCCAGAGATTTTCGTGGCACCCCATGTGCACGGGGTCTCCAGAAACTTTCTGACCACTCCGTGTGCAAGGGGGTTAAAGACCCCGTGCACACGGGGTGTCTAGAGAGTTTCTATTGAAACTCACATGACACCTCGACAAAGCACACTACAAATGATTTCTTGGCAGTAGGTGTAGGAGGGCTGGTGTATAAGTTTTGGAGGCATTCCCACACGACACTTATCCACGATGACCCCTCTTGATAGTTTGGTTTTTCCTATGACTCAAATCTAACCAAAATGAAAACCTTCGAGACATCGATAAACCACGCCTTGACCTTTCTTGAATGGGGGGGGGGGGGTCACACAACTCCAACGGAATCTCCGTGAAACCAATATCCCGAGACAAACTATAGAAACCGCAACTCCAATGGAATCTCCGTGAAAAAGATAGACTTCTCAATTTCATCAATGAGCTTGATGTGAAGGCCGAGTCCGCCCTACTAGATGCAACAGAATGGACATCGAAGAGGGAGGCAGAGGTTAAATTACAAGCGCTGCTCAGGGAAGAAGAGATGAGATGGGCACTCAGAGCAAAAGTTAGGCAAGTTGTCCAAGGGGATGACAATACTCGGTTCTTTCATTTGATTGCAAATGGAAAACACAGAAGGAAGAAGATATACCAACTTGAACAGGATGAGGGTACAATTGTAGGCCATGATAACCTAAAATTGTACATCTCTAATTATTATAAACAACCTTTTGGAGCTCCTGAGCTTAATTTTGTGTCTCTCGATGAGCAGAGGGTAGAGGATATATCTCGACACGGGACATACAAGAATGAGGTTTTATCCGCCCCATTTACTGAGAAAGAGGTGTTCGAGGCTATATTGCAAATGAAGAATAATAAGTCACCGGGTCTAGATGGGTTCCCAACAGAGTTTTATAAAAAGTGATGTCATATTATTAAGGGTGACCTCTTACCCATGTTCCATGATTTGTTTAATGGGCAACTTCAACTATTCCACCTAAACTTTGGGATAATGACATTGTTACCAAAAAAGGCGGAGGCAGTACATATTGAGCAGTTCAGACCGATATGTCTGCTCAATGTGAGTTTTAAGATTTTTACAAAAGTTGCCACAAACCGACTGACACGGATTGCACATAGTGTGGTGCAACCGACTCATACTGCTTTCATGCCGGCAGACACATACTTGAGGGTGTCGTGGTCTTACATGAAACACTTCACGAGATCCACTCCAAGAAACTAGATGGGGTGGTTTTTAAGGTGGATTTCAAAAAAGTGTATGATAAAGTTAAATGGTCGTTTCTCCAACAAGCCTTACGTATGAAGGGATTCAACGATTCATGGAGGAAGCAGGTCAAATTGTTTGTACAAAAAGTTAGCGTCGGAATCAAAGTGAATGATGACATAGGTCACTACTTCCATACGCAAAAGGGTCTCGGGCAGGGAGATCCTATGTCACCTATTTTTTTCAACATGGTGGCAGATATGTTGGCAACGCTAAATAGGTAGAGCTAAGGAGGACGAGGACTGGTTCCACATCTTGTTGACGGTGGAGTGTCCATCCTACAATACGCGGATGATACAATCATATTCATGGAACATGACATGGAAAAGGATAGAAAAATGAAGCTTGTGTTATGCTTATTCGAACAATTGTCGGGTTTAAAGATTAATTTTAACAAGAGTGAACTGTTCTGCTTTGGGAGAGCCAAGGATGACCAAGATGCCTATGCCTATCGACAATTGTTCGGTTGTGAATTGGGTAACCAACCGCTTAGTTATTTAGGTATACCAATTCACCATCGCAAACTTTCTAACAAAGAATGGAAGTGTATTGAAGATCGATTTGAAATAAAAACTAAGCTGCTGGAAGGGTAAGCTTATGTCATATGGAGGACGGCTGGTACTGATAAACTTAGTGCTCACGAGCATGCCAATGTTCCTCCTATCTTTACTGGAAATACCGATAGGGGTACGAAAAAGATTAGATTTCTATCGATCACGATTCTTTTGGCAATGCGATGAAATTAAGAGAAAATACAAGCTTACTAAATGGGATATAATTTGTTGTCCCAAGGACCAGAGAGGGCTAGGTATTGAGAATTTGGAGGTAAAGAACAGATGCCTACTGAGCAAGTGGCTATTTAGGCTTTCTGTTGAGCCTGAAGGCATGTGGGTGCATTTATTACGTAACAAATACCTGCATTCTAAAATATTGGCCCAGGTCATCGTTAGACCAAATGATTCACCTTTCTGGAAGGGGCTGATGAAAGTGAAAGCATCCTTCTTCCACATAACAAAATTCATCATTGGGAACAATCATTGTACTAGATTCTGGGAGGATACGTGGCTAGGGGAGACACCGCTTATACAATATCCGTCTTTGTATAATATCATGCAACGTAAGGAGGCATATGTTGCGACATTATTACAGTCGGTACCTCTAAATATTCAGTTATGTAGGTCGGTAGTAGGAGACCGATGGAATGATTGGCTACATCTTGTCAGGATGTTGATGGACGTCCATTTATCTGACGAGCCAGACACCATTCACTGGAAACTTACGATGAACGGGCAGTTTTCAGTGAAATCCATGTATATTGATTTAATCAACTTTGGTCCAATACCAAGATCTATGCATATTTGAAAAATTAAAGTGCCCTTAAGAATCAAAGTCTTCATGTGGTTTGCTCACAAAGAGGTTATTCTGACTATGAACAACTTGGCAAAGCGTAGTTGGGTGGGCAGTCAACGATGTTGTTTTTGTGATCATGATGAAACGATTAAACACCTCTTTCTCAAGTGTTCGATGGCTACAATATTATGGCATTCAGTTCATATAGCTTTTAGCATCACCCCTCCAGGTAGTATTCAAATGTTATTTGGGACGTGGCTAAATGTGGTTGATTCAACTATTGCGACACATATTCGGATAGGTGTATGTGTGCTACTTTGGGCTATATGGAACTGCAGGAATGATATGGTTTTTAACAGACAAACTCGGATTAATTTTTCGCAGGTAATCTACAGGTGAGGGAGTCCGGGACTAAGGGGTCCTCGGGCCGTCGATCTATTCCCCATAGGCCGGACAGATGAACCACTCTGGGCCCAATGCATGGAGTCCGAACTACAAGCCAACCTCGTGTTCAGGAAGGAAAGCTTAGATGTCTTGGTGTGTCCTTCAAGTCAAGATGGCAAGATCGGCAGGTCTATCCCTTGATGATAACCGATCGTGTGTAACCCTAGGTACCCCTGGTGTCTATATAAACCAGAGGGTTTAGCTCGTGGAGGCAGGAACCATTACTCCGACTCATCTAGGGTTTAGTTCATCTGATCTCGTGGTAGATCGACTCTGTAATCATCATACACCCATCAATAGAATCAAAAGCAGGACATAGGGTATTACCTCTTCGAGAGGGCCCGAACCTGGGTAAACACCATGTCTACGTTCCTTGTTACCCATCGATCCAAGATCTACAGCTCGGGACCCCCTACCCGAGATCTGTCGGTTTTGACACCGACAACAGGGCCACTACTTGGATCCGTACGTGGTCGCTACTCACTCCTGCGGAGGCCAGGGAGCTTTTGGTTACTGGGTCTACCCGATGGGAGATGATAGCTCGGGATTTCTGCAACCGGTTTGGATGGCGGTCCAACAATAGATTATGTGTTTAGTCATCTTGCCCTATTGTTGCCGGTAGTGGCGCTTTACACCTTTTTTGTTTTATTTTATTTACATCTCAGCTCGGACTGAGCTTGTACTCGAACTCGGAGATTGTTTGCTTTTTTGCTTAATAATATGTCCGCATGCATCATGTTGATGCAGAGCCCGGGGGTTTTCATCCTTAAAAAAGCCCTGATATTAGTTCCACTAACCACACTGTCATCACACCAAAAATAATTTAGTGTCACATGCACTTTCAGTCGCCATCTTCACCCTCTCTACAATAGTGCATACATCCACAAACCTTTATAATCCACTACTTGAACATGGTTTTGATGTGATTAATTATTATCCATTTATTTGTTGCATTGTTATTATGTCTTATTATATCTTTTTTTTTCTTATGATGATTCGTGATCTATTTTGATTGATATGGTGTTGTCCTGTGGTGCCCAGCATATGAGCGCACATGTGTGGATCACACTTCAGAGTTAGCAATGTGTGATAAATTTGCTTAGGATGGATGTCCGGAGTGACAAATATTACCGTGTCATGAGTTTATGAAATTATTGCATATGGTATAAAGATGACTCATATATCTTAATGGTATGATTGGACTTTATCTTAATAAATCCTTAATAGTTGAGAATGCTTGCTAAGGTTCAATCATAAGTATATATAGATAATGAATTTTACAGCATGTTAGCGTAGGCCTCTCCAACATATAAACTACAATGCATGATCATAGCACATTGCCTATGAACAATTCCGCAACACCTAACACCACTACTCCACACTCGCTTTGTTTTATTATATGTATTACATATTTATATTATGACATCTAACTTGCATTTAGTTGCACCCAATTATCTTGCACATCACATCTTTTATACATGCAACCTATCTTTAGTTATTGCATTTAGGTAAAGCAAATGTTTAGTGTATGAAAGGTTGTATCAATAGCAGATAGAACCTGGGCGAATACGATTCCTATCTTTAGCTCCTTTGTGAGTCAACACTACATACTTACCACATTCACTTTAAACAATGTTACAATAACTCCCTGTACTTGGGGATTATCATGCTCACCAATGACTTTTGATCTAAGTGGAAGGATACATGATTTTTTACTAGAAATTACGCTCGCTATAAAATAAAAGAACCCGTCACTTATGTACTTTATCCGTGATGGGCACCTACTCCATCACTAGTATAGTCCATACAAGGATTAGTGACGAGCGCTCTGCGCGTCACTAAATATTAAGTTGTGAGTTTTATAAGTTTCACAACAAATTTAAGGTACTTTGCAAAATGAGCTTAGTTGGATGATTAGATTTCTTGTGGTAGAGCCTGTCCATCCCGATTTAAGCCCAGACTTGACATGGATGGTCGCATTTACTGGATTTATTTTAGTCTTTTCGACGCTACTTTTTCATGGGATACGTATGTAGCTGCTTCGTCAATCTCAAGGTATGCCCGCTCAATCTCATGAATGAGTTTGTATCATTGGGATAGAGAGTGTGTACACATTTCTCTTGAATGTGCTCATAGTCATTGGGATAGAGAGCGTGTACACATTCACAGAGCAAGTGTACACACGTGCATTTGAGTCTAAATACTTTGATGACCCCCTGCAAAAAAAAATGTACTTTGATGACCAGTAGCATGCCTCAGAGGATCCTCGGGGCGGACCAAAGCAGTACACGCCGTTGCGGCTGCCGCGGCACCCACCCGCAGCGACAGGGTCGTACGTACGCACCCCAGCACCAACCAGCCGCACTCCCACTGACAAAGCGGGCTGGCACCCAACCCAGACCCACCCCCGGCGGCAAGTGGCGCCACACAAAAAAATTCCGTCCGTCGGCGTCGTTTACCAGTCGCCTTCCTCCCCCCGCCCGGGTCGTCGGTCTCGTCTCGGCGGCCTCTCCCTCCCTCCCTCCACCCCTCCGGTCCTCGCACACGGTTTCCATCCCACCCCACCAAAGATCCGATCAAACCAAAGGCGACATCCTTGTCCCGGTCGGCGCCTTCCTCGCCATTTCCGCGTAAACGTAAACCTCTCAGCGTGGATCTTGTGGCTTCCGCGGCGGCGGAGCATTCGGCGCGCGGCGGCTCAGCTACAGCCTATAGCTATATCCTCCGGTGAGTCCCTGCTTCCTCCGAGCTCTCCGAGGCCGATTGCTATGACGCTTCTTCTCCGCGTGGTTAGGTCGCTTCCCTGCTTGATTGCTAGCTCGCCTCTGCCGCGCCACCGGTCGCAATGGTTGCTAGCCTAGTGCCGTGTTCTTGGTTCTTGGGGTTACTTATCTTTGGTGGGATTCTTTGTAGGAGTAGGTCTGCGATTCTCGATGCTTTCTTTACTTGTTGTAGCCGCTATAGGAGCGGGCCTGTCGCGGTGTTGTTTCTGAAACTGACTCCATCAAGCTTCAATTTTGCTGTGATTGTGCTAGGGGACGCCAGGTTTGGTAATTGTACGGAGCGCCGTTTCAAGCCTTTTTGTTTGCTTCCCTTGCTGCTTTCAGCTGACACATGGTTAAATTTGTCTCTCGTGGCTAGTTCGATCTGTCTATAACTACAATTTTGTCTAGAGTGGTGGTCTTGTTTGTCATCTATGTTTGTTAGTTGCGTGCATTGTCAAGTAAGTTGCTTACTATAAATACGCAGAGGCCCCAGTGTTGATGTACTACATGTAAAAAATATCAGTTGCAGATGTTTTGTGGCAAATGACAAGAATGGAAAGGGAGGCAGTTTGGTTATTGGCTAGGAGGATAATTCATTTGCACTTTCGAGCCTTTGATTTGTTTGACTGATAGGGCCAGATAGCAGAGCTTTTACAGGTGAACGTTTTATAGACTAGTTGAACAACATATTACCAGGAATAGCGGTAAGCATGTGTTCCACTAATTTTAGTTTAGGCCTTGACTACACCTAGATCAAGTAGAGGTACTTTTTCCTGACAAAGTTGCCTACTCATGGTGCACTAACTCAGCGGTTATTGTCATATCATCCCTCCACCTGTAGCTATCATTTATTCATTCATTACAAATGACTAAATTAAATGTTTTACGCATTTGCTGTTTGCATTGTAGTACTATACCACTACAAGAGAAAAGAGGACAAGTATTGCTCTGAAGTGAGATACGCTTGGAGGCAGATTTTGGGAGAACTCTTGATCTAAAGTGTGAGAGATTTGGAGGCATATTTTGGAGAACTTGTGGCCAAAAGTGAGATAGGTCTGGAGGCAGACTATTGTGTCCATCAGCGTGCTAATTAGTGCGGGACATCGGATACAAATGAGTCACATCACACTTCTTTACTGGAGGACCAGAGACAGATAGCGTTATGGTAGCCGCTACAGCTGCAGAAATGTTTCTTGTGTGCTATGAATCCTTGTGCCCCTGTTTTGGCTCGAAAAAGAAGGATGGAAGTGAAGATCCTGTTCTTGCAAGAGATGGAAATTCCCGTAAGCAAAAAATAACGAATTTTCATATACGGGTGATGAGACCTGTTAACACACTGAATCATTGCCTAACTTATTTTTTGTGATGAAATTTCATGCTAAAAACATGGGATTGCTTGCAAATTCTGTGGTTATCAACACTTTGCCACCATTTAACATATTGCTCCCTTCTTTTTTCAGTGAGTTCTTCTGAAATGAGGTCAATTTCTGACAGAATTCCCTCAAGCCCTCTTCGGGTACCTGCAAGTCCATCTAGATTTTCATTATCTTCACCACCAAGTAGAAATGACCCATTGAACCTCAGTCTTGAAACGGTTATTAAACTGACACGTAACTTTTCACCGTCGTTGATGATTGGCGAAAGTTATTTTGGGAAGGCCTACAGAATGGACTTGCAAAATGGCCTTGTTGTAGCTATTAAAAGGGCAAGAAAGGTAGTTTCTTTTTTCTTGCAACTACACTAGAGATTTGCACAAGTACAATGACTGAACTATTACTGTATATTCTGGTTGCTTTAATTCCACACTATTAGGTTTAACTAAAAGCGTAATTAGACACGACACTTCATGAGGTTTAGAAGTTCTATTATACTCCAGCCTAGCTTTTGTTCAGGTTTTCTGTAGAACTTTATAGGTTTGTTCAGGCTTTGCATAGTTAGGTTTGTCTCCCTTTTGGGGGAGGCTGCTAGCCCTTTTTGGTCGTTTGGGTCAAAACCACTGTGGATGGTTTGGTACAATGGCACGCCTTCCGATGCATGTTTCAGAGAGAAAAAGTCCTATTTGGGCTGAAACCTTTTTCGATTGTTTACTGAGCTTATCACCCACTGTTCTCTCTTGGGTGGAATCAAGAAAGAACAAGAAATTGGCTAACGCATGTCTAGGTAGACCCAGTTATTTATGCATCAATAAAACATGCCGCATTGCATTCTTCGTTCCAGTAGCTGTGCATAGTTGTTATATCTTTTATGTGTTGTGTGATTTGTTTTTCCTCTCCGCAATCCAGATAGCTGTTGATAAAAATTGGGTACCTTCACTTCTTTTTACCCCAGTTTGACTTGCAATTCTGATATGGTTTATTTTCCCAGGAACATTTTGCTTCTTTACACGCAGAATTCAAAAATGAAATTGCACTACTAAAAAAAATCGAACACAGGAATTTGGTCCAGTTACTTGGATATATTGACAAAGGGAATGAAAGAATTGTCATAACCGAGTTCGTGTCAAATGGCACTCTTAGGGATCATTTGGATGGTATGCTGCAAACCAGATTGCTGCTTTATTTGATTCCTTCCCAGGATGAACAGTAACATTTTAAAATTGTCTTTCAGCACAACATGGGCTAATATTGGGCTTCGGTCAGCGGCTTGAAATAGCCATAGATATTGCCCATGGATTAACTTATCTGCATCTATATGCAGGTACACCTTTGCCTACATGTTTTCATTTTTGAAACACTAATTTAATGGTTCTACTTTTCATTCTGATTCAGTCACATGTTCAGGGATTTACCTCAGCAGTAACGAAACACATGAACAAAGTATTCTTGCTGCTTGAAAGTTAATAATTTGGATCATAATTTGTAGTACTTGTCAGTTATCATGATGGCATACGTTTTTGGAAATTATTTTGGCTGTCCGTTGCCTCGAGAAAATGTCATGTACATGTGCTCCAGTTTTTTATTAGTGGGCCTAACATTTTTTTAAAGCGCGTGCAAATAAGCATTTGCCGTGCAAGTTTAATAGTTACAAAAAATTGAGGCTATGCTCAACAAGGACACACAATCCTAATTTGGACGCGCGACCTAAATTATTAGTTTAGTGAATCACAAGCATCAGCCATGTGACTAGATTTCTTTTGTGTGTCTTCCATTTAAATGCAAGATTTAGCTAACTGCATGAATATACAACTATCTATTCAATAGAAGTAAACTTGTATGACACACTTTTGTTCTTTAGTATTTTGATGCATCCAGAGACATTCTAATTTGATCGTTACTGCTGGCGATTTGCATATATCTTTTCTTAAATTATAATGCAATCTTATGCTTTTAGAGAAGCCCATTATACACCGGGATGTGAAGTCATCAAACATTCTACTAACTGAAGGCTTCAGGGCAAAAGTAGCCGACTTCGGATTTGCAAGAATTGGTTCAACAGATCCAGGCCAGTCAGAGATACAAACTGATGTGAAAGGAACAGCTGGCTATGTGGATCCAGAGTATCTGCGGACAAACTATCTGACAGTCAAGAGTGATGTGTTCTCTTATGGCATCTTGCTCCTGGAAATCCTATCAGGTCGTCGTCCTATTGAGGTGAACAGAGGAGGAAGAGAAAAGATTACAGTGCGATGGGTATGTCTTTGCTTTCCTTTCATATGTGTATATTATTTCAGTCGTTGATATCGAGTAGGGCGTTTTGGTGACCGAGCTCCATGGAGCCCTTTATTTTTGAAAAATTCAAAATTCAAACTTTTCGACATCAAAAAATTCCGAAAAAAAATATGCAACTATACAAGGATGAAATGTATGTGTGTGTAAAAATTCAAGATGAAATACTTTGAAATGCGACCTGTACAAAAAAGACAAATTTCTGGACTTTGAGGATGAATAGTATCATGTGTTAAAAAGCCTCAGATTTGTCTTTTTTGCACAGCCTTCATTTCAACGTATTTCATCCTAAAAATTTACACACATGTGTGTTATGCCTCCATGTATGTCTGTATTTTTTTCAGGTTTTTTTGAATTGTAAAAATATGAATTTTCATGAATTTTGTGTTTTTCAAAAACCGGCCTCTATGGAGGCCGAGCTCCAAAAGGCATTTTCGGTTGATATCCTGTTTAATCTTTTTATAAGCTACTCTTTACTAGTTAGCTCTGTTATGAATCGAGTATGTTGCTCAAGATTTCTCTTTAGTGGTATATCAAATTTCTCTTTACAAGTTAGACCATACACCATGCAACCCCCTCCATGTGTACACACAAAAAGAACTATTGTCACAGTATCTCGGATATTAGATACTCATCTTTCTCATTTTAACCAAAAACACACACACCAGTTATTGTTAGGTTACTTATCCCATCTATTGCCACTTAGATTCTACAAGTCATCTAAGGTTGGTATAATGCCTTTGATGCAGGCCTTCGAGAGATATAACAAAGGCGATGTCCAGGAGATACTGGATCCGATGTTGACCGAATCAGTAAACGAGGATATACTGAATAAGATTTTCGATGTGATGTTCCAATGCGTCGCTCCTACCCGCGCTGACAGGCCGCATATGAAAGAGGTTGTGGAGAAGCTCTGGAAGATACGGAGGGACTACGCTAAAACCCAAAACAGAGCAGAAGGGTCTCTTTAAACAATCTTGCACTGGGTTATTGACTGCTGTTTTTTTTCGCTTGAGAGAACATGGGTGGACTCAGTTCTTGTTAAGGCTGGACATTGCCGTGCATTTTTGTCGAACACGAACAGCTGAAATCTGTACAGGGTTGTAACACTATTGTTGCACATTGTGTATATAGCTGCGTTCATGTTTAAGAGATCGATTTGATGCACGTTGACCTGGAACGGATGAATTCCGTGTAGAGGCACTGTTCGGTGTTTCAGTGATATGTGCCCTGGAGAAAGTGCAGTGGTGCAGATTGCGGTGCAGCTTCTGTGTGTGCAGTTTTAGAAACTGTATAAGCATTGTCGAGTTGTATAAGATTCAGGAAGACTGAAACTGCTTTTTTTTTCTTCTTCTGTATTATATACTCTGCCTGAACTTCAGAATACGAACACACGCCATTCCGTAGAAAGTAATGAAACTGCAATATCAAATACTCATTTCTTCAGTTCTTGCTACCTTGTACAGTATAAACTTTTGCAGTTTCTTCTGTTTTGTTTGGGTTCAATTTTGTTTCGGCTAGCCTAGGTTGTTCTCCGCCTCATCTTGGTGTCGTCTTCTAATACAAAATAACATGCATTTGGGTGCGTGTTCAAGAAAAGAAAAAATCTCTTCAAACATCCAAGCACGCATGTTTGACTTACTTGAAACTCATAAGAACACTCTAGTATACACAAAAACTGACCCAAAAAAAATTAGGATCAGACATCATTGTAGTTCTAATTTCTCCAAGGGGGGCGCCGATAGGCCGGAGCGGCTGTGACTGAACATTGGAGTTGGTGTCTTGTCAAGTTCATCAATCTAAACTACCACATGAACCTTTGTGTTCCTGGCTCATGGGCCCAATGGAATGGTCTGAACAGAAACATCGCCAGAGTGAACAAATCCACAGCAGCATATGCAGACCCCAAAGCAAGCAATTTGCCATTACCGATGACCGGGGAATTGAGGACCAGTATGACCAATGGGATCGTGTAGTATCTAAATTCGACCAACGGGGCAGGGACGAGAACCAGAGCAACCGAGAAAACAAAGGACACCACCCAAACTCTTGGCTGCGATTTCCCTGTAAAGATCAGAAAAAACAGGACAAGTTTCAGTTCATTATACTTCTCAAAATAGACAACCTTTTCGAAACTTAAACAAAGAAATTCACCTAAGATGTTGATAACTGAAAACCATGAGTAAACATAGAGTGGAATCAAAATGTATTTCATCATCCAGTGAGCTTGGATGACCTTCCTCCAGATATAGAAGGTGTAATGTCTATTGTCAGCCAGAAGATACGGATGAGCAATGCTGCACCAGAAGAAGAGGCTATTAGGATTTCACGAACAGAAAACAAAAACAAAGGAAAGCATTGGTTATGCAGAAGTAAGAAGTAGTATAGTCAATAATCTTCTGACATGTTTGACTGCAACTGGAGTTCTGCTCGTAGATTGCAGTTACTAAATTGAATATGTATATAGTTACTTGCCACTTAACTTCAGTTTGAATTTAAGTGAAATACTGTTGGCATTAACAAGCCTCTAAAGGTTCTGATTTTCGAAAAATTTATACACAAAGCGAACAAGGCACATACGAGGTGTTCAAGCAACAAACCTGAATAAATGTACAGCCACGAAGCTTAAACCAAGAGCTATCAGCATTGCCAGAGAACTAAAGGTTTTGTTCTTTCTACACCAGTAGAATAAGTCTGATACTTGTCCGGGAGTAAAATGCCACGGTAGGAGGGCTGTAGCTGACACTAGACCAAAGTACAATAATTGTGCAAAATGTGATGAAACAACATGAGCTTCCTTGGCACCTGCATCACTCCAAGCAAGGGCGCATGTTAGCAAATTATCTATCACTTAATCAACTGCTAAGTCCTATGGAAGATGTAAAAAGAGCAATTCAACATAAGAATTTACCTAGTACTATGCCACCATTCCAGATTATAAATGCTACAAATACCACCAAAACTATTGCGAATGGTGCAAAAGTGATTAAAACTTTACACTTTGAATTCCATAACTTGAAGCAGAAGTCGAATAGTTCTTCCGTAAAACCTGCACATCAATCATACATACTTAATATGTTGTGGAAAGGAGCGCACACAAAAATTGAGATCACATGATCTTGTAGAATTTACATCCTTCTCAACCAAAAAACATTTTGCATTCAGAATTAAAATGTATAAATTGATAAAATATAACAAGAAGAAAAATATCAATAATATTCTAAATATTTTCCGTTTTGAAGGACATTAGCAAGCCACCTAGTGAATCTAAAAAAGGAAGCAACAAGCTTACAGTAAAAGTTGAAAAATACTATATAATTTTCTCAATTAAAACAGCTGGAGTACTCACTGGTGGGCAATTTAGTAGATCCAGAAACAACTCCCCTCTTACTTATGGAGTGATTAGTTCGTCGTCTTCTCAAACCTAAAGCATTGACTTTGTTATCCCTGTCAGACTCTTCAGTTCTTGACTTATCTGTTGGTTCACTGTTCTCATCAGAAAGGCAGTCACTGAGAGGAAGATCTTGTACATATTCAATGGCTCCATTGGCAGCAAAAAATATCATCCATATTATATTAGTCTGCCGGAAAAGTATTGAGAGAGCACCGAACTGCAGGCAAAAGGAACAAAAATAATTAACAAAGGCTGTAAGTATATCAAAAACTTCAATGTGAAACGAGTGGTTTGGTGTTAGAAAATGATGTGGGGTACTGAACATTTCTTTTATGAACCAACAACCTTCACCATCAAGTATGCTACGGGCAAATTTTACGAATGTATAACTTCCTGTAACTCAAGCAAGCTAAAAAAGCTCCTTTTGTGAGCACAATAAATCAACAAATAATGTATATGCTATTGTCTCCACAACATGCAACCTTATCTCACTGAAAGCTATAAAGAGCCGCGTTCAAACACTCACCAGCGCACTGACCCAAAACCGTTTCTTCAAGCAGGACAGGTACATCGCAAGAACTGCAGCTAATGATGCGACATCAGTATAATACAGAAAGGTAAAGAACCAGTGAACAGGATACAACGCTACAAGAATAGCATAAGCAGTTGCCTTCGTCTTGCCAATTCGTGGCTTGATACACAGAAGCAGATCATGGACAAGAACACCGCAGACCATTGCCATTATAACATTAGTAGACCGGAGAAGTGCCGTGGTGCAAAGGGGGTCAAATGCCTCTGCTACCTTAATAGCCCATGCACCAGGGAACAGAGAAGCAAGATATGCTAGAGAAATGTAGTACCTGCAAAATTGCAGACAACAGTTCGTCACAAGAGAAAAATTGAGTTTGAAGCAATAAGGAGTAGTCAAAGCTCACAGGCCAGGAGGGGTGGTGATCATGGGATCCCACGTTAAGAAATCTCCACGGCAATAGTGCTGCGCCTGGGGAACATGGAATATCTCATCCTAAAAACAAAGAATAAAGTGGTAGTGGACATGTTATCATGTTCTATTTGGAAGCATATTGTGCCATACACATTTTAAGAATGAGAATACAGTGATATACTCCCTCCGCCCAAAATAAGTGTCTCAAGCTTAGTACAACTTTGTACTAGAGCTAGTACAAAGTTGAGACACTTATTTTGGGACGGAGGGAGTATTAGATAAAAGTATGAATCCTAAGGATCTTGCTAAAGCTCTACCTATGCCCTACATCTGCTCACCGAATCTAATTTTTCCATAGAACTCAACTGTCTAGTTAACTATGAAACTATAACTCACGAAATTCCTTCATGCAAATGATAACTTTTTCCCACATGAGAACCAATGCTACCATATCAATGCAAAATTTTGTGCCTACTATCTTACTTGTATATATGTATAAACAGCATTGGGCAAACAAGCTTCATTGCAATTTCAGTGGACGATGTTGTGAAACAAAAGGGATAGCTGTTTCCTATTAGCGTTTCTGCCAGATAACTAGATTACCGTAGTTTCACTATATTTCATCATCGAACTATAGGCAATTGATATGGGCAGTTCAAAAGCTGGGGCATCAATCTCGGAAAAGAAAAACCGAGACATGCATATCCTGGCAAGAGGACTCACCATGTAAGGGTCAGGCACGATGGAGTCAACCAAGGCGGCGATCGGGATAGCCCATGCGGCCACCGCAGCGGCGACGGCCAGCCTCCCCATCCCCCAAGGCGGGGCTCTCAACTCCGGGAACCCCACTTGAGAGAGCCACCACGCTTCAGATCCAATTCATCGCTCGGGACTCGGAAGCACAGAGCTCATCACACGAGTCCTCACTAGGTTTTGTCGGAGGCTACGCAGGTTGCAGAAGGCGCACGGCGTCGGCAGCGAGTTTGCCGGTGAGACGGCGCGGCCGGACAGTTCGACTCTGCTGCTGCTGCCGGCGTCTCGCCGGAGGTCTCAGGCTAGACGACCGGTGGGGGTTTCAGCCGCAACACCTCGGCCCAGCCGTTTGTAGCAACCAACATACAAACAGGCTCGGGCAGGCCCACGACTCTGCGTGCCCAACGCACCGGCCCGGCCCAACGACCGGCGGCAGGTACCTAGCGAACGGGAAAGAAGGCGAAGTCTCATTATTCGTTGCGCTTAGATCTCTCGCCCTCTGATCTCTCCCAAGGCGCGAGCAGGACGACGCCGGCGGCCGGCTCCGGCGACCGGAGACTCTGCTGTCTTCCCTCCGCCCTTTCCATGTGAGCAGCTCCTACTCCTCTTCTCCCCCATCTTCAGTTCTCTTAGCTTTGGATGGATCGGTTTAGTCTTTGGTTAATCAGCGGCAGATAGCCTGTGAAAAGAATCGACAGGGAGCAGTAGATGTATTGAATAGAGCACAACAAGTGCAGTTGAAAACTGACCTCGCTATTATTAGTTAGACCTAGAATCTCGGGAAAGCCACTGGACCAAGAAGGAATTGCTATCCAAGTGAGGACCACTGGAAGTAGAATTATACTGAGATCTGATGAATGTTCGATGCGAGAAAGTCTGTGTTGTGTTCTTTAAGCACATTGGCCTTAGATATAATAGTAGCCAAAGTATCTCCAGAAGATTTTTTTTCTTGATTTGTCCTTGGTGCTTCATACATTCTTAGATCACTTGGAGCCTCCAATATAAGCTGGCATTCACTAACTTGCCACCTGTTGATATAAGCAACTGTAGTGTGATGCCTAAAACTTTTTGACCCAGACTTGGTTTAACCATGGTATGAACATCTTGAACCATGCTTGAGGAGGAAATCTCCACGGCAATAGTGCTGCGCCTGGGGAACATGGAATATCTCATCCTAAAAACACAATAAAGTGGTAGTGGATATGTTATCATGTTATACTTGGAAGCATATTATGCTATACACATTTTCAGAATGATATTAGACAAAATTATGGGTCCTAAAGATCTTGCTAAAGCTATACCTATGCATCATATCTGTATGCCAAATCTATTTTTTCAGTAGAACTCAACTTTCTATATAACTATGAAACTATAATTTACCAGTTCCTTCATGCCAAGGATATAATAACGTTTTTCCACATGAGAACCAATGTTAGCATTGGGCAAACAAGTGCCATTGCAATTTGAGACCCTATGTGGTTTTCAGTGAAAAATTATATCCTAACGCATCACGATGTTGCGAAACAAAAGGGGTCGTCATTTCCCAATTAGCATTTCTTCAGATCACTCGATTGCCGTAATACCACTATACTTCAGCATCAGACTATAAGCAAGTGACACTGGACATGCATATCCTGGCAAGAGGACTCACCATGTAGGGGTCAGGCACGATGGAGTCAACCAAGGTGGCGATCGGGATAGCCCATGCGGCCACCGCGGCGGCGACGGCCAGCCTTCCCATCTCGCAAGGCGGGGCTCTCAACTTCGGGAACCCCACCTGAGAGAGCCACCACGCTATGTTGTCGGAGGCTATGCAGATTGCAGAAGGCCCGCAGTGTCGGGAGAGAGTTTGCCGATGAGACAGCGTGGCCGGACAGTTCGACTCTGCTGCTGCTGCTGCTGCCGGCGTCTCGCCGGAGGTCTCAGGCTAGACGACCGGTGGGGATTTCAGCCGCAACACCTCAGCCCAGTCGTCTGTAACAACCAACATACAAGCTCGGGCAGGCCCATGACTCTGCATGCCCAACACACCGGCCCGGCCCAACCAGTGGCGGCAGGTACCTAGCGAACAGGAAAGAGGGCGAAGTCTCATTATTCGTTGCGCTTAGATCTCTCGCCCTCTGATCTCTCCTAAGGCGCAAGCAGGAAGACGCCGGCGGGCGGCTCCGGCGACCGGACACTCTGCGGTCTTCCCTCCGCCCTTTCCATGTGAGCAGCTCCTACTCATCTTCTCCCCCATCTCGAGTTTCCTTAGGTTTGGATGGATCAGTTTAGTCTTTGGTTAATCGGCAGCGGATAGCCTGTGAAAAGAATCGACAGGGAGCAGCAGTGTAGTTGCAAGGCTTGCTGAGTCTGATCGGGTGAAGGTAAATGTGTTGAATAGGGCACATCACGTACAGTTGAATACTGACTTCGCTATTTTTAGCTAGACCTAGCTAGGATCTTGACAAAGCCACTGGGCCAAGAAGGAATTGCTGTAGAAGTGAGGACCAGTGGGAGTAGAATTATATTGAGATCTGATGAATGAATGGGATATGCAAAAGTCTGTGTTTTGTCGTTTAATCGCGTCGCTCTTAAATATAATAACGATCAGAGTATCTTCAAATCCCTCTGATTCTTAGTGCTTGATACATTCTTAGATCACTTGGGGCCTCAATGAAAGAGCCCTCTGATTTTGAAGTATATCTCCAGTCCAATATAAGCTGGCATTTCGTGCCACTGATTGCTGTAAACATCTGTAGTGAGATGCCTAGAACTTCTTGAACCAGACTTTGTTTGACCATAGTATTGACTTCAGTCACAAACTCGCCCATACTTGAGAAGAATATGTTGTAGCTGTTATAGTTTTATGCTGTTATTCTACTCTGAGCAGTGAGCAATTGTTGAAATTTTGCTATACAACTCATGGTTTCATGTTAATCAAACTGGGAGATGCCCTCTATTTCTAAAAAATGTTGAAATTTTAGTAATTAAACTAGATAAAACCTGTGAATACTAGAGTCACAAACCTGTGAATACTTCAGTGAGCAATTGTTGAAATTTTGCTATACAACTCATGGTTTCATGTTAATCAAACTGGGAGATGCCCTCTATTTCTAAAAAATGTTGAAACTTTAGTAATTAAACTAGATAAAACCATAGTTTCATGTTAATCAAACTATGGTTTGACCATAGTATTGACTTCAGTCACAAACTCACCCATACTTGAAAAGAATATGTTGTGGCTGTTATAGTTTTATGCTGTTATTCTACTCTGAGCAGTGAGCAATTGTTGAAATTTTGCTATACAACTCATGGTTTCATGTTAATCAAACTGGGAGATGCCCTCTATTTCTAAAAAATGTTGAAATTTTAGTAATTAAACTAGATAAAACCTGTGAATATGCACCTTTTTCATGTCAGTTTTTTCACACATGCCCCAATCTCTACCATCTGAGCAACTAAGAGTTATTCCACTGAACTATGATTTTAACACCAAAAAAAAAACTATGTGTAGTAAAAGCACAAGTTTACAAAGTTTTTGGTACAAACACAGCTTGCGTCTTAACAGCAACAGGGCCATAACTAAAATGTGTTAGTGCACAGAAGTGAGATGATATTTGGTTGCAGTTAAAGTCTCTTAGTACAAAGCAACAGAAGGCATGCACATCAGTAATCAGTTAAGACGCAAGCTGGCATTTCTTGCCACAGATTGCTATAAACATCTGTAGTGAGATGCCTAGAATTTCTTCAACCAGACTTTGTTTAACCATAGTATCAACTTAAGTCACAAATTCACCCATACTTGAGGAGGATAAGTTGTAGCTGGTATAGTTTTATGCTGTTATTCTACTCTGAGCAGTGAGCAATTGTTGAAATTTTGCTATATGAGTCCTGGTTTCATGTTACTGGAACTGGGAGATGCCCTCTGTTTCTAAAACAGATGTTGAAATTTTAGTAATAAAACTAGATAAAACCTATGAATGTGCACCTTTTCATGTCAGTTTTCCACACATGCTCCAATCTCTACCATCTGAGCAATTGGGAGTTATTCCACTGAACTACGATTTTAACACACACAAAAAAAACTATTTCTAGTAGAAGCACAAGTTTACAGAGTTTTTGGTACAAACACAGCTTGAGTCTTAACAGCAACAGAGTCATAACTAAAATGTGTTAGCCCACAGAAATGAGATGATATTCGGTTGCAGTTAAAGTCTCTTAGTAAAAAGCAACAGAAGGCATGCACATCAGTAATCAGTTACAGCCTTAAAGATAGATTAACGACAAATTTCCACATGGATAGATGGGGGAAATGTAATTCTATCTGGCTTGGCTAGATGCTGATAACATGTTCATTCTTAGTTTTGAGTGTATAAATGCTATCCTTGAGCTAGGGTAGTGGTGCATTGGATTTTTTACTGATGATTAGTTTCTATGCTCTACTGTATTTCCTCACAACCATCAAACTTACTTACTAATATTTTGTTTACAACATCTGAAGATTGCTGTCAGAGTGGAACTAATCTGTTGCTGGAAATGGCAAGTACAGCATGTTTCGTGATTGTAAGTAAGAACGACATCCCAATATATGAGGCAGAAGTTGGATCCGCACCAAAGGTATGTGTCCCGCACTCCATCTTCTTTCCATCTATTGCATTTAGCTATATGCTTGGTAAAAATATCTCTCGGATGTAAAAAAAATGAAAATATTTAATAGATAAACATAAGTCATGTTGGATCATGCTCTTAAATATTATATCTCCTTTAGCGAAAATATGTACTCCCTCTGATCCAAAATAAGTGCCGTGGATCGGAGGGAGTAGGAAATAACAATTAACAGGCTTCTGTTAAATTCTTCTCTCTGAGTTAAAAAAGTGTTGCATGTTGTATCTTTGCCCCTGTATACATGATTTCCTGTATTTCTTTATGCTTGATGCCTCCTGGTTAAGTTTCATAATTTCATTTGTTCCCAGGAAATTTAAGAACTTCTATGTAAAAGTGTTCATTGATATGCAATTATATGTTAGAACCTTCTTGACATGGGGTGACTGGGATCTGTCTTTTGTGGTGTAGTCATATTGAATTACTATTAAATTGCATGTCTAATCTTCTGGCATTTATTTTCCCTCTCAGAAAGAAGATCTGGCTTATCACCATCAGTTCATCCTACATGCTGCGTTAGATGTTGTTCAGGACCTAGCATGGACCACAAATGCAATGTGAGATTCTATTGGTTGGTTAATTTTGTTGTGTAGGATACACCCAAAACAATTGTGTGTGTTTTCTCTAGGACACATCCAATAAGACCACAGCCCAAAAATAGCCTCCTTATATAGCTATTATATTGTTTACCTCGTCTGACCCTGTCTGCATTTTATGTTATTTTCAGGTTCCTGAGGTCGGTTGATAGATTTAATGACCTTGTGGTGTCTGTTTATGTAACCGCGGGTCATACTAGATTCATGCTGCTTCACGATTCACGCAGCGAGGATGGAATAAAAAGCTTTTTTCAAGAGGTCCATGAACTTTACATCAAGGTAAGACGATTGTCGATCGGTCCATCACGATCTGGAGAATCCTCTTGGCGCATTCTACTTTGCTATAAATGCTCGATTAAGTGTCCACAGACGTCAATTGTCAAATCATGCACACTGAGCAGTAATGCCACTGAGTATCCATTTTTGTGGTGAACACAATTGTTGGCGTTGGTCTATTATCTTTTGCTATGCTTTCATCAAGATGCTCTGTCCGTGTCAAGGTGATGGCGCTTGTCTACCCTGTAAATAGGCAACCGATGAGTGGACGATATGGGTCAAAACCGCAACCCATACATTGCAAAGCTGCTTTCCCTAGAAAAGGCATGCAAGGTTACTTGCCGACGCAGAGTTGTGCACCGTTGCCATAACAAATCGTGACAAGCGTCTGTGTAGCCGTTCTAGAAGATCCTACATGTATCAATCAGGGTGTTGATATGTACTGTAATAAAGAGGCCTTACAAATCTCTTGTGTTTCTCTGCAGATATTCCTCAACCCCCTGTATCTGCCCGGCTCTCGCATCGCGTCGTCTCATTTCGACACCAAGGTGAGGGCTCTCGCGAGGAAGTATCTCTAGCGTGCGGCCGCGGAGCAGCCTCTCGTGTCATCTGATGTATGTATGCTGCTGAATCATCCATGCACACTCCATTCTTCTCCTTGTTGTTGTATCCTTGCGTGTGCGCCAGTGAATCCCCGCCTTTTGGAGCTGAACTCAGTTTGGAAATGGATCGTGCTGTACGTGGCAAATCTGTAAAAGACCGTGTAGCATTACCAGTGGTGTTGATTTGATTTCCTGTCCTTGTCCTGCATCTAGCTCGCCTTTTTTCCTGTGCGTGCGTGCATGATGAGATCTCACCTTCCTCCACCGGAGCCGCTGTTGCCGTGTGGCTCGTATGCACCGGTAGGCAGAAAGGTGAATGCCAAGATTGCTTGGTGGTACTACGTATGTTGAACAATGCAGGGTATCTGATGCAGGAGTGAGATCTGATAAATGATAACTACAGCGCCACTAGGGGAAAAAGTGCCGAGTTAGTGGTGTGTGTCAAGTGTTAACACTGGCTGTTTTCGCTCCCAGTCCCGGTCCAGCCCCGTCGTGCACGTCTGTGCTGTGTAAAAAAGGGCATCTTGAAACGAACATGCCACACCGGCGGCTGGCTGGCTGGCTGTCTCCAGCTAGCGCCCTCTCTGCATGCGTACAAGACACAGGAACAGTGAGCCGATAGCGTCAGGATCCAGACGTGTGGTTCGTGCAGGCTGGCTGACTGGCACGCTTGATCCGCGGGGAGAAGAGTGACTGAAGAGCGGATCCTGGCGAGGATTTGGTCGGGGCAGGCAGCACACGGTATGTGACCGACGGACCCGGCCAAGTGCAACGAACTCCCGCCGCTGCCACTTGGCCTGAGCTTATCGGAAGCCGGCCGGCAGCGGAGCGGAGCCTCCCGCATCGCATAGTACTACTACTAACATTTTTTTCGAAACGTACTACTGCTAACATGACTTGCGTGCTCTTGATTGATTCATCTTGTAAAGTAAGATAAACAAGGAAAAGTTGAGAGGATAAGAGGCTGTGCCGGGCCTGATGTCAACTCGGAGACTGAAACCGCCGGGATTAATTAGGCCTGATCCGATCCGGCTAAACTCCAGCCGGAAGAGGTGGACAGGCAGGCAGGTAGGGAGATCCCGAACCCAAAGTTGCCAATCTGTTGCCATGCCAGGAATTACAAGCTAGCCAAGCTAGTGGAGGGAGAGGCTGGGTGGGCAACGGCCGGCGTCAGTTTTCCGGCACAGTGCCGCCTCTCCCTTTCGCCCGCCCGCCCGATGAGCACAGGCAATATCTATCGGCACGGCAGGGGGCCAGATCCGTCGATCGGTTGGCCGTATCCGCACGGCATCCGCTCCATCTTTTCTGGAGCATTTCTCGGTTTCTTTTCTCTCCCTCTAAGCGTGTCAAGAGGTGTGTGGGTGGCTAAGCTGTAAGCTCCTCCTGCCCTGCTCCGGGTCATCGGTCGACGGCTCGACGCTGACAGTCGCTCGCTCGCTGCTGGAACCCGAGGGCCTTCGTGCGGCGAATCATGACGGCTTTTGACGGGTGCGCGTGGTACGAGTACTAGCTAGGCTACTGTACTGCACTGGCTAGTAGAGATCGCTGTCGTCGTAGTATGGGAGATGAGATCTCGCCGGGTCGTATACTGTGGAGGGATCGCCGGGGAAAGGGACGGGGGCTGCTGAGCTGCTGGCCGTGGCAAAGGCGATGGCAGTTGGCCGGAGGACCATTCTAACGCTATGGGATGGGAGTACTACGTAGGACCCGTGTGTGCGTAGGACGGTGCGTGCGCTGGCCCTTTCTTAATGGTCTGCTTGACCGGAGCCGGACCATGGTGCGCTCCGGTCTTCCTTCTTACTTCCCGGTGGTGGGTACTGGGTAGGCAGCGCGCCCGCGTATGCTGCGTCGGTCGCTGAAAATCCAAATCCTTCTTCTAGAAACAAAACGGGAAAGGGAAGTGGTAGTTAGTTAGACGCATGACTTTGTTGACGAGAAACTCTTGGTTGTGCATGACTTGCACCGAAGAAACGAGGACAGACGCCGCATTTCCTCTTGGGTCTAAAAGTAAGCTGAGCACTCACAACGGCGCGGAGCCCTCCCAAAGGGCGTTCAACGCAAGCTGGGCCTTCACTTGTCACGAAACAACTTCTAGATAAAAGATACTATCTGCAGACCACCGACTGTGAGCATTACGCCTTTGAAAAACCAAGCTGCGGTACTATTACAGTAGGCAGCGGCGTTACTGTGGAGAGCGAGCGGCCGTGCCGACGTGTCGACGGAACGGCGTTTCGTTGCCTTGCCGAGTCTCCCTCCCTAACATGCGCCGCTCCGGTAGTGTCACGGTCTGGAAGAGATGGACACGAGGTCATTCTCAACTGACGACCTGCGACCGCGACCGATCAGCCAGCCGTCAGTGCGCTCGGATATGCCCGCAGATTGCAACTTTGGCACCTCCTCCGCAATCCCTCTCTCTCACACACACTTGCGTTCTTTTTCTGTTTTGTAGTATTGTATAGGCCATTCGGGATCTCTCACACCGTCACACTCAGCGGAGCTTGAGCCGAATACTTGAAGGGGCAATTGGTTGAAGGGGGGAGGGCAAACATAGTTGGTTTCAATTGATTTGTACTGGAAAATAAGTCTAATACTCCCTCCGTCCTAAAATAAGTGTCTTAAACTTAGTACAATTTTGTACTCGAGCTAGTATAAAGTTGAGACACTTATTTGGAGACGGAGAGAGTACAAAGGTATATATGCATGTTTGCTTGTGAGCTGGGGGGGGGGGGGGGCATGGCCCAGGTTGGCCCCATGAAGCTCCGTCACTGGGCCTTCTAGTACTGGTACTAGTTAAATAAATGGCTTCCCCTTATTGTAAGCCCATTTGTTAAAACTGTAACTCCTTTACATGACATCATCTGAATTAACAGCTCGTAGAAAATTTTGATCCGGGACATTTGCGGTGGGGGTTGTGGAACCGATCCACGCTGATCAGGATTCAGGAGCCGTATACATTTACAAGAGAGACGTGTGTGTGGTGGAACCAACCAACGTGTGCACACACGAGACGGGGGCATATGCGCGTCAGATCTAATTAGCTTTAATTCATGTATGTATGTATGATGTACTCCGTTCCTAACTATAAGACCTTTTAGAGATTCCACTATGAATCACATATGGAGCAAAATGAATGAATCTACACTCTACAATATATCTATATACATCCGTATGCAGTTCACAGTGGAATCTCTAGAAGTTCTTATATTTAGGAACGGAGGGAGTATGTATGTATGTATACGAGGAAGAACAACGTCGACACAGCTAGCTGCACGAGTAGCAGAACTGGTTTAGCATGCTAGGACTATACCTGGTCATGGACAGCCCGTCCCGGACGGCCCGACCCGGCCCGAAAATCCCAAGCCTAATCAAGCCATCGAGCCGGGCTCGGGCCTGGAAATTGAGCCCGGCCTGCCAGGCTTGGACTTGTGAAAAAACGGATTTCAGTCGTAGTCGGGCCGGTCCGATCGGGCCGTGTCGGGCTTTTTCGGGCTCGGGCCCGATTTATTAGGCTCGACGGTCAGGTCGGGCCAGGCTCAGGCCTGGATTTTCAGCACCGGGCTTTTTTCGACCCGCCCCGAAACCCGGCCCGACCGACATATGGCCAGGTATACCACGGACATATGTTTTTTGTGCATCCTATGATTTGGTGTTGTCCGTCCCACTCTTTGGCGGTTTAGGGCATCTCTAACGTTGATCTCGAACTGTCTGCATATGTCTGGCCCGCGTGGTCTGGACTACGGAAGCCATTCAACGCGATTGTGTAGTTCGAACAACAGTCATGTTGGACTTCGACATCCCAGACCCACTAAATCCGTCCTCCCAGTCTTATTATCCTTCACTTCACCACTTCGCCACTTCTCCACCTCCGCCGACGTCGTTGTACCTCTTCGGCCGTCACACAGGCATAGCCACACGTTCCCAACAAGCCCGACGTGCCCGCTCGCCTTTTACGACATCAATGTGTACCCTGGAGCCGTTTGTACCCAAGTACACTCCACCACCCTGTCAACGACCTCCATGGCGGCCACCACGCCCGACAGGTGTTCGGTCAAACGCAATTAAGCTTAATTTCGGACGCCATGTCGTTTTTCCAGAGTAAGAGGATGGCGGAATACTCGATCATGGAGGATGAGTTGTTGTGCGATGTGTGGTTGGCCGTATCCGCGGATTTCGTAGGCAGGAGCAGAGGGGGACCTTCTGGCAGCAAGTGCATGAATCGTTCCACGCACGTGCACCCTACGACATGCACATCATCCATGATCACAATGTGAGGTCGTTATCGTATCGATGGTACGCCATACAAACCATCGTCACCAAGTTTTGTCACGTTGTTGCTCAGCTGGAGGCAAGGTGGCCATTACATGCGGCAGAGGAGGAGATCATAAGTTTTGCTTCTTCTTTCTCAACTTGTTGATTGAATAATTCATTCATTCAATGTTACTCTACACACTGTGTAGCCCGTGCGTGTTGCCATGATGTACCACAGGGAAAAGGGACGGCCATTTACGTACACACAATGTTGGATGAAGTTGAAGGGGCAATATTTATGAGACGACATGATCCCTTATTGAAAAACTTGTTAGACATCGAATTTGAGACATTGTTGTACTACACTTATTAGTTCCATGCTATGTATGAATGATTTATGCTATTTTTCTATCCGAACTTTGATGAATAGCAGTCGATTTGCATGAACTTCGTCCACTATTTTGTTCTGCTGTTAGTGCTTTGGAAAATTTGGGATGCGCGAAATGCCATGACTTTTGATGGCATTGTCCAAACTCCATTTAATGTAATCCGGGCTGCAATCTCTCACCTCACCCTATGATCTCATCGTCTCCGAAAGGCGGACCAAAAAAATTCACGCCGGAATGTGGCGGGATTTTTTCTCCTCCCGTCTCTCCTAAACTGGTCCTTGTTGGATAATTGTTCGTTGAAACATATTCATGTGGGGAATCTTTTCTCCCCAGGTGATAGTTTTAAAAAAAATCGTCTACTAAGTCGAAACCCGGTTTGAAACATATGCAGTGCAGCGTTGGATGGTCGGCTACAACATCGATGTCTGTGGACTGGTCTCCTTGTTCGCGGACAGATGCATGAGAAAATTTACGGGTCGATGTTGGCGATGCCGCTAATCGCGGAAAGCACATGCAAGTGAAGCTCTCAAATCGAAGAGATCTCTTTTCATATTTCGCTTCCGTTCACTTTTAGCAATCTTAACACATTATTTCGAACGATGTAATTGTATGGCTCGTTAGTTTTGGGTCTCCCTTGGTACTATCAGTGCCGATCTTACCCCGGTTTTCCACGATGAATACACCATGCCTACTCCCCCCCCCCCCCCCCCCCCCCCCCCCCTCAAAAAAAGAAAAAAACACTATGCGTACTGGGTAGCGCTCCCAAAGAAAAAAGCAGACACGCATCGAGTCCAAGTGGCACATATCTTTCTTGGCTCCGTCCCGAGTCCAAGTGGCATTTGCAGGAGTACTTGAGATCCCTTGACATTTTGGTTACAAATCATATTTTGCTCTTTGCGAGTGGCTGTGATCACCGGAAAACCAAGAGCAGAGCAAGGCGGAGAAAATCACCGACTGGATATGGCCAACTGCGCTCCGAGTCCAGCAACGCGGTGGACCAACCGCGATCCCCGGGATCTCACTGCCGTGCCGTGCGCCGATGGATACGCTCTGGCTCGCTGACACAAAAATCCTCTCTAAAACTGTACACCGCCCGCGACTGGATATGCATGCGGCCGCTGTGCGAACTCTCAGCGACGGAGCGGCTGGCCGCGGCAGACGCACAGTGACGCTCGGCGCCGCCAAGTGGACGGTTCGCGGCCGCGGCCGGCTGCAGCGTACCGGACGGGACAGACTAGTGCCTGCTAGTGCCTGTAGGCGGCATAGCTGGGTACATGCAGGTACGGCCACGTCGCGGTGGGGAGGGGCGGGAGATCGCATGATAATTCAATGCGAAAAGACACGATGCTGGCGCTGCGGAATCCGCCGTACGTGCTGTTGCGGCATTGAATTATCATTGGAAAAAATAAGTATGATCCGATGCAAAAAGCTGAAAAGTTAAAGTGAAAAGTACAGATGCATGTGTATCAGAATCTCTATTTTTTTCTTGATGAGACCCACTATTGATAGCTTGCATTGGAGAGAAAAAATCAATGTAGATATCGAAGCTGCTTTTTGTTACGGGGCATATGTATTCATATGCCACCATTGTACATGTCCTCACCGGATGAAATTGCAAAAACCACCACGTTTGTTTTCTTTTTAGGCACTCTTTTTTTTTCAAAAGAACCAAGTGCTTTTTGTCATCGCCATTGATCCGTTGCAACAAATTCTCCTTCGCTTTATCATCGCCATCGACCTGTTGCAACAAATTCTCGACTTGACCATGAGGCTTCGTCTCCTCTATAAAATCTAGGGTTGTGGTACTATCCTTCAAACTTCGCTATATACGGATGGTGTGCCTGTTTTCATGGCGCCAATCAAGCATGATGCATACTGCATGGATTCGGTGAGATGACGTGGCTGCAATCAAACTCTTCAAGAGCTCGGTCGTGCTTATTCAGTCTGGGCACTTGGACATCGACGTCATTATTGAGGGGTTGTCGTCATTCCATCTATCTTCCTATGAGTTTTGCTAAAAAAATCTTCCCATGAGATACCTTGGCTTGCACTTTCTGTTTTGTAGTTTAGACGCACTGAATTTCAATACCTCGAGGTCAAAAAAAAATATCCCGAGGACAAAATCGCAGCAGAACTCGTGCCTTGGGAGGGCATGCACGTCACCTATGCGGTTCGCGGCGCGCTTGTCAAGTCAATTCTCACCTCATAAACAATTCACCACCTTACACCACTTGTCGTTCCACCAATCGTCCTAAAGAGCATCAACAAGATTGAACGAGCCTTGCTTTGGGACGGAGCCGATAAAGTGACAGGTGCAAGGTGCAAGGTAAATTGGGAAACCTTTGTTGGCCAATCGACCTCGGAGGCTCGATGTGCTACATCTTGAGAAATTCGCTAGAGCTCTTCGACTCTGTTGGCCTTGGTATGAATGGCGCGGCCCAACGAAGATTTGGGTTGGTTCGGGAAACCCATGCAACGGAGAGGGAGAGGACATGGATCTATTGTATGCTCTCACTAACATCACCGCCGGCAATGGAGAGAGGACTCCTTTTTGGGAGGCATGTGGCTAAATGGTAAAATGCATGAAGATACCCTCCCGGCAATGGATAGAGGACTCCTTTTTGGGATGCACTCTAGACTATCTTAGGATCATACCACCCAATTCATCGAGCCTTGGTCCCAATCTATGGTTCCTCTCGATGATACCCAAGATTCTATCATGTGGAAGCTCTCTCCCAGTGGGGATTACTCGGTCAAGTCGGTTCATGAACTTTCTGGGAGTTCGAGTCTGCCACTCATCTTTTCTTCAAATGTCATTACACCTTGCGCGTGTAGAGGTTGATCAAAGCTTGGTTGGGGACTTGACCTTGACCCCTCCCAATGAGCGGCACACCACTCCATCCATTGTTGGTGGATCCATATGGCCACACGGAGCAAGGCAATGGTGTCCTTCACAATGCTCAACAATTGGACAATTTGGAACAAGAGGAATGCGAGGGACTTCCGTAAGAAATCTACGCCACCTCAAATCATCATGAACAATTTGAAGAATGAGGCGAAGCTTTGGGCACTCGCGGGGGTGAAATGCTTGGGAAACCTGATGTCATGATACTAACGACATATGTATCTTTTCATCTTTGACCACCCCTTGTCATAACCTTCTTTCTTAATTAGCCAACTAACTACCCATGTGTTGCAACACATGCATGCGTATTCTAGTGGTTCAACATCAATCATGTATGATATATACCTTCATCAAACATCTCCGCCTCCCAAATCCAATTTTACCACCTATGTTAACGGCTCATCCTTGGCAACACTCGTAAGAATATTTAGTACCATCAAATGGTATACACCAATGAATTAACCAAGACACTTTGTCTGGATATCATATTTTCTTGATGTGGGGAACATAAAGCCAGTAGTACTACATTTCAATTTGCCAAACCAAAAAATGATTGATTTCGATATTACCGAAGAACCTATGAACTCAAAATAGGTACGGGTGAAAAAACAACATGTTAATTGAGGGAGGAAATGAGTAGAAGAAGGAAAGAAAAAAGTCGATTATGTTTAGATTTGAGCGATTTAGATTACTCTATGCATGTAGTTTTTTGTTTCGAGGAAATGAGTAAGACAAAGAAAGAAAAGTACCGATTTTATTTATATTATATCAAGTTACTCTATGCATGTTTGTTTCTGTATATGCAGCATGGGTTGAGATTTTTTTACAGAGAACCCGGGGCATAGGGGGACCTAATGTACTGGTGCATAAGTCACATTACGAATACAAAATAATCCCAAAACTCTTAGGCACGATGCTTAGCACCGTTTTCTCCTAGGGTCATCATAATGTTCTCTCTCTTCTTTAATTGTTTTGTCATATCATTTTTTTTTTCATATGTGACACCCTTAGCATCTTTACACCGTGGAGCACTGGGAAGGACTAAGGCCAACTCCAGCGCACGACCCCAAACGGACGTCCGTTTTACCCCAAATGGGGTCGTGTCCGGGCCTTTCCTGGGATGCGGTGGACGTGCGCCCAACGCGCGGACGCATCCTTTGGCTGCATCCTGTCTGCCACGGCCAATATGCCCATATATTCATATTCATCAATGTTTAAAACAAGTTTGCACGTCCAAATATTAATTGTCTCAAATAAAAATAGTTTTACAACCATATCGAAATTGTCTTGAATAAACATAATGAACCAATACATCTATTGGTTGCCAATGTGAGTTCACATGTGCTCAACCAAGTCATTTTGAAGCTCCAAATGAGTGTGCCAATCACGCATTTTACGATGGAATTGGGCAAACTGTTCAAACGTGGCCGGTTCTTGGTGCAGGGGCTCAACATTTTCACCTTGAAAATCAAATCCTTGGTCGAAGATGCTGTTATCACGCTCATCCTCGACGATCATGTTGTGCATGATCACACAAGCAGTCATCACCTCCCAAAGCTTCCCTTCATCCCATGTCAGTGCAGGGTTTCGAACGATACCCCATCGGGATTGAAGCACACCAAAAGCACGCTCCACATCCTTTCTAGCACTCTCTTGCATTTGGGAAAATCTCTGTCTCTTCTCACCTTGGGGGTTCGAGATTGTCTTCACAAAAGTTGACCACTTAGGATATATACCATCAGCTAGGTAGTATCCCTTGTTGTAGTGGTGGCCATTGACCTCAAAGTTGACAGGTGGGGAGTGGCCTTCTGCAAGCCTAGCGAAGACTGGAGAACGCTGCAGCACGTTGATATCATTGTGAGAACCTGCCATGCCGAAGAAAGAATGCCATATCCAAAGATCTTGCGAAGCCACCGCTTCTAATATGACAGTGCACGCTTTCACATGCCCTTTGTACTGGCCTTGCCAAACAAATGGACAGTTCTTCCACTTCCAATGCATACAATCTATGGTGCCAAGCATGCCTGGAAAGCCTCTATCGGCGTTGATCGCCAACAACCTTTCTGTATCAGCGACATTTGGCTGCCTCAAGTACTCAGGGCCAAACACTGCCACCACGGCCTTGCAGAAGTTGTACATTGACAGCAGACATGTGGACTCACTCATGCGCACGTACTCATCCACAAGATCGCCTGGAATTCCATATGCAAGCATGCGGATGGCCGCGGTGCATTTCTGATAAGAGGAGAATCCAAGCTTGCCAAGGGCATCCGTTTTGCACTCGAAGAATGGGTCATGACGAACCACTCCCTCTCGGATACGATTGAACACATGCCTTGCCATACGAAAACGGCGACGGAATTTCTCCGGTTTGAAGAGCGCGGTATTCTCAAAGTAATCGGCATAGAGCATGGCGTGGCCTCTCTCTCTCTGTTGCGGTTCAGGTTGGGAGCACGGCCAGGGACTGACCCCCTGTACCGAGGCCGCTGCCTTTCAATGTGGTCGTGAACGACCAGTGCAACCACCACAAGATCTTCATCATCCGAGGACGAATCATCCGATGAACAAATGAAGTGGTTGAAGAAAAAATCATCTCCACTGTCGATACCTTTGTGGGCAAAGTGTCAAACACCTTGCGGTCGTGGTGGCAAAGAGGCCGCGAAGATCACCTCGATGCAGCAGGGGCGTGTGGCGGCCGGCTACAGGTCGCTCTGGAGAACCCGACGGAAGCTATCGTGGTCGATAGGCGTCGCCGCCGGTCGTATCCCCTCTGGCACCGCATACGACGGCGACGGCCAAAACTCCTCCAAACGACGGCCAAAACTCCTACGAAAGCGCGGGCGTGGTGGTGGCCATGGCGAGACGTGGTTTGGTATGGACGGCCGGGGGGGTGAGCAGTGAGGAGGCGGCAGGAAAATAGTGGCGGCGCCGGCGGCGGGGAGGGCGGGTGGAGGCGTTGGAGGTGAATGAAGCGCTAGTGTCCCCGATAGGCGGGCCACGGGGAGGACAAGGGCGTGCGTCCCGCCCGTCCGCACGATGTCCGTTTCACCCCCAAATGCGGCGCATATTTGGGCCGGGAATGGATCGAAAACGGACGAAAACCGAACATTTGTCCGTTTGGGGCCGCGCGTTGGGCCGCGCTATTCGTCCATTCTACCCCAAACAGACTAGTACGGCGGGATGGGGTGGTGCGCTGAAGTTGGCCTAATACATCGGTACGGAGGAAGTATTGTAGAAACGAAGCAGTAAAACTTGTGCAGGGAGAGTGATCTCCCGTGGCCGGAACGGCCAAACCCGCACCGAGTCACTCGCCGGTGACCATTCACGAATCGGGGAGAGGTTGGCCACTGTCCAGTGAGCGAGGCGAGCCCTCCTCCTCTATGCAAACGCAGCGGAGGTGGTCCTGGCTACCGGCCGGTTTCCAGGGATAATAAAAACTACCCCTACTCTCTCGCGCTGCCTCCGGGCTACTACGTCCACCCGGCGCCTCCCTCCACCCGCGCACCTTTCTCCCTGGTAGCCACCACCACTGGAAGCGATAGCCGAGGGAGGAAGATCAAACGACGAAGCAAAGCAAGCGAGCGTCCGCGGCATCACGGGCATGGGGGAGCAGGACACCAGCGGCAGCGAGGGCGGCGGCAGCATGGTGGAGACGCCGGCGCCGGCCAAGAAGGGCGGCCGCGCCGCCGACCCGCGCCTCCAGGGAATTTCCGACGCCATCCGCGTCGTCCCGCACTTCCCCAAGCCAGGTCCGTCCATCTCCGCGCCAAACCGTACTAATCGACCGCGCGCGTGCTGGCCGGCTGACGCTGGTGTCTCTGGCGTGCAGAGATCATGTTCAACGACATCACGGCGCTGCTGCTGCGGCCGGTCGTGTTCAAGGACGCCGTGGACATGTTCGTGGAGCGCTACCGCGGCATGGGCATCACGGCCGTCGCAGGTAAAAAATCATCCTTATCCGACCGCTCGCGAGTCAATCATGCAGGCAGGAGCCATGTGCAGTCCACGCGCGCGCCCGCGCGCGCGCGCTCTGGTGCCGGCCCGTGCGTCCTTCTTTAATGCCGCTTGCGCTGCCGCCGCCGGGAGCGCGCCGTTGGTTCGGCGCGCCGGTGTTCTGAAACATACCGCCCTGCTGCTACTAGTTGTTGCTTCGGGGGGCAGATAATTCCTGCTCCCTTTTTCTCCCTCGTGCTCTGTCGTTGATCAGGTCATCACCACCACACCACATTACAAATTACTACCAGTACTCCCTGTGTAGTGATCTAAAAGATCTTTCGTACATTAGTTTACAGATGAAGTACGTAGCAACTCTTATTATTATCATCGGATGACTTAATTTTGGAGTACCACTAGAGAACAGTAGGTGCAGTACTAGGTAGCAACAGTGCTGATACGCGCACACGTATGCGTCTTCCTCATCAGCTCGCCGTGCGGCCTGGTCTGGTCCAGAGAGCAGAGAGCAGAGAGCAGAGCAATTAAACCCAGGGGCCAATGCCGCCACGGCGGAAAGAGGAAGAGGAAGAAGAGTCGTCCATGGACATGGATGGAATCGAAGCCCATTTGCACGCTCTACGCTGCGCGCATGTGGGATGCGTCCTTGCGCTGTCGTCGTCGTATGGTCCCTGCAGCCGAACTAACGAACGAACGGACGTCCCGGACGCCACTTGTACGGCCAGCGGCACACGCGTTCAATGCCCGGGTCACAGGGGGCGTGCATGTAGACGGCGGGCGATTGGGGGGAGATGAGATCGCGCCGGGACCGCCGCATCGTACGTGCCGGTGGGGGCGCGCCCCGGATCACCTGATCGGACGGCCGTGGCCGGTCGCGCACATGCGGTGTCGTCCCGTGGGGTCCTCCCCTCGCGTACGTACGTGCTGGCTGGCTCAGTACACTATACTACCTCTGGACTCTGGTAGAGTGGTAGTAGTACAAGAGCACAGCGATCTGGTTAGGTTAACGCCGCTGTTTGGCGCGCCTGGCTTATGTCAGCACCTAATGCCATCGTGACGTTGTTACGTATAGTATACGTACCCTAGCCATGCTGATTATGATGACAGCGGCTGTATGTATCTCGTGGTTACCCCTACAGTATCTGTATCTGTGTGATTCCCTGACATGTTGCTGCTACGTACGTACTAGGCATTGAAGCGAGAGGGTTCATATTTGGCCCGGCGATCGCGCTGGCCATCGGAGCCAAGTTCATACCGCTGCGCAAACCCGGGAAGCTCCCAGGTAATACTGCAATCTCCACCCTGCACTCCCAGATCATTCCCATCTCAGCTGTGACAAGGCTGATTCCATAGGTGTTCTTGATGATATCAAACCATATGTACCGCCACGAGCACCAATGCATACTGAAACTTTCTTTGAGCACATTAACCACCTACGCACATACTGAAAACGTCGATTTTTCTGAACTTTTCTTCGTTCTCTGAGTAGATTCATGCCATGTATAAATTAAAATGCTGTTTACAAGATCGCTCAGCTGTGTGCATCCTAACTATGCAGAGGCCGGGTGTGTGCTATTCTCTTATACCCCATTTTGAATTAATAAACTCCGCCCTTTATCGAAAAAAACAAGACCTCTCAGTAAATAAATCAACTAGGAGAGCGTAAGGGTATATGTTCGGATCGATTGAGCTGCAGTTTGCCATGTCTTTTCCAACAAAAGCAAATTATCGTCACTAATTTACAAAATGTGCTTATTTTGCTCTACACACAATGAAGGCGAGGTGATTTCCGAGACTTATACACTTGAGTATGGGACGGATTGCCTGGAGATGCATGTTGGGGCCGTCGAACCCGGCGAGCGCGTGGTGGTGGTTGATGATCTGGTTGCAACCGGCGGAACACTTTCTGCGGCTATAAAACTTCTTGGTGAGCCCCTCTTGCTATTCTCTAGATTGGTGAACATGCAGATGAAATGTGAATAATCCTTGCATTCAAGACTCAACCTGGAGCTTGTGCTACGCTAGCACTACAGTAGTCCAGCAAATAAATACAAGGGGGATAAGTAAGTCACAGGATGTGTGATGCTGATATGGAATAACCTCTGATATAGTCTTGCGAAAAAAGACACATCGAGTATCATGCAATTGTAATGTAGCCACTTAAGCATCTCAACAACTTAGTGATAAGTGACAACATGTAGTAGAGTAGAGGACCATCATGTTTTGTTGACAAGAAGCAAAGTTTGCCCGTGAGCGTGACAAATTCCTGTTTGAAAGATAAGCCCTATATATGGGGGTAGCTACTAGCTAATTACATAAAGGCGTTGTTTCGATGGGACTGGGCGCATAATTTCAATCTTTTGATTGATGCTACCAAGAGGAAACTTTGTAGATAAGCATCGAGCATTCACGTCAGAGAAACGAGGAGTTCTAATTTACATGTAGTCTCGCTCAATCATATGAATATATCATGAGATAACAACATGAGAATGTCTTTTGACTAATCTATCCATGATTGATGTGATTATTTGCATTCCAGAACGTGCTGCTGCTGACGTTGTTGAGTGTGCATGCCTCATCGGACTCCCCAAGTTTAAGGTACGCAAGGGCTAAGATGAAACAACCCTAGCTAAAAAGTTACTACCGCTACAAGTATTGCACTATGTGACTAGGACAGATGAATGAGAAAACAATGAACAAAATAAGCACTGAGCTGACAGGTTACTAAACTTACCTGTGACCAACGTATATAGAAGAATCCTAATTGCAAACCCTTGTAGGGCTTCCCTATTTTACTTACATGGACACATCAACCTAGGCTTATAGGTTCTCCTCTTTGAACATACTTTCTGTAAATTGAACATATCAGGGATTTTGTATTGAAGGTTTGTATTTGTAAAATACTTCCTCCGTTCCTAAATATAAGTCTTTTTAGAGATTACACTACGGAACTACATACGGATGTATATAGACATACTCCGTACTTTAGAGTGTAGATTCACCCATTTTGCTCCGTATGTAGTACGTAGTGGAATCTCTAAAAAGACTTATATTTAGGAACGGATGGAGTATATCACTAGTAGACACACTACATGCACACCTTTTCCCCTGACAATGGAAGCTTTTCATTTATTTTATCATCGCCATCAAGAATATAGACATCAATCAAACTTTTTTTATTAAACTTACTACGTAAATACATTGCATGGCTTCATTTTAAATCTAGCAAATGCATTTAATACATGGAAAATACATATTTCTAAGAGAGGCATGACCCAGCCGCCCTTTCAAATTTATCACTAATTTTGTATATTCTGCAGGATTTCTACAAGCTCGATGGAAAGCCAGTTTACATTCTGGTGGAGTCCCGCAAATAATGTGTAAAATGACGATGATTGATCAGGCAAGTGTTCATAGTCTCATGGTTGAAATATCTCCCAGTAGTTTTTGTTAATGCTTTTCCAACGTATTATGAAATATCTCCCAGTAGTTTTTGTTAATGCTTTTCCAACGTATTATGCAACACGGCTAGGTTTGTGAATCAACAAACTCATGTTCTGGTACAAATACACAAATACACTGCGATACTGCTGTTAATGTGTAATTTCTTCGATAACTGTTCCTAATGGAGAGAAATCACAACTTCGTAGGTATCACTATACATAGACGCTTAATTACTTTCTTTGCTACTTTCACATTAAGCTATTCCCCACAAGATCTGCATCCATCCTTATCGAAACAGGAGCGCATGTGCCGTTCAGTCGAAGAATCGAGATGTTTTAGGTACTAATTCTGGTCTTGTTTCTTCTTCAGAAAAAAGATGACAGCTTCATTCCTTTGCAAGCGCGCATGGTGGATGCATTGATAACTCTGCAGTGCACTGTTAAGGGAAGCTGCAATTGCTAAGTGTCTTCATGGAGAGGGTGAGAATGAGATAGATGAGATGTAGTCTTCCTAGCACTAGTTTTCCAGTAGTGGAGTATTTGATGGGAGCTTGTAGCTATTTCTGTCTGGAATCATCACTGTTAGCTGCAAAGAAAAGAACCATCCTGTTGTTCAGGTTCTTTTATGAGATTTTTTTGTGTGCGCATCTCAGCATTAGTTTATTCCATTGTCTCTAAAATTGAAGCATCGTCGTAAGATTACAGCGCCAGTTACAATTATCCAAGCGCTTCAAACAAGGAAGTTACACCGGTAGTTTCTGAACTAAGCTATGAAAATAGAACAGCCTGGTTCAGGAGGTTTGATCAGTTTTTCTGAGCAAAATCATGCCACGATACCGATCTTGGCACACCGGCGGGGCGCGGGAGCTGCTGCTGGGAGGACGCCGATCTCAGCATGCCGGAGCCGGAAGGAAGCGTGAACGGCTGCTGCGACGCCGACCTCGGCATGTGGCCGGAGGAGAGCAGCGGGGAGCTCGCCGTGTGCGGGTCACCGAACTGCTGGCACGAGACCGACCTGGGCATACCGCCGGCGCGGTGGAGCCGGCACCGGAAGGAGCCAGGGTGCTCGGTGGGCGAGCAGATGCACCGCCGCATCTCCCCCTTCGCCTTCGCCGGCACCGTGGCGGCGATCTTGGAAGCCATCTTCAGAGCTCCGGGACTCTTTCGCGTTCCGGCAGAGAACTTGTAAGGTCGAATGAATCTGTCGGGTGTTGTTGACACGGCGCGTTTGTTTTGGTTGCGATTCCCATGTGATGTATTTATGACGGAATTGCAGGGCGGATTTCGAGTCGAATTCAGGTTCGTTACGATTCCATCGGAAACCGCATCAGATCGGTTGCAAACCGGAACAAACTGACGGAAAAGCAGGACGCAAACTGAATGGAGAAACTTAACTGGCGATAGTTACATGACAGGCAACCTACAAACGAAGGTACATCGATCTGACGATCTATCTGTTGTACAACATGCTCGAACTCAATAACCAAACAGAAGAACAAGGGCGATCGATCGATCGATCGGTGGATTCAGAGCATCGGCAGCATCATCTGGAGCAGGGGAGCCGGCCGGGACCGGCGGTGCCGCGCCTTGAACTTCCTGATGGCCGCCGTGAGCACCCTCCTCCACCCCTCCTGAAGAACCCAAACCAACAGAAACCTCGTAACCCAATGGCAGATTCGGAGAGCTAGCTTAAGCTTGGAGGGGTGTCATGTGCAAGGAACTACCTTGGTGGGGGCAGGCGATGGCAGCGGCGGCGACAAATCAAGCTTCGCCCTGCCCGTCTCGTGGAGGTGGAGGTCGAGGAACGAGCCGTCCCGCCGCAGCCGCCGGCGCCGCCACCTCGACCTGCTGCCGCCTCCGCCGGCAGCGTCCTTGAGCCTGCTCCCGGCCCTCGCCCGGCGCTTCAGCCTGGCGATGAGGTAGTCCCTGGAGCCGGCTCCGCCGGAGGCCGGCGACTCGCTCGGGATCTTGTTGACCGGGGACCAGATGCCGCTCTGGCAGTAGTCGAAGTCGTAGGCGGAGGAGTCGGGGAACTTGCCGAGGAGGCCCCGCGACATGGACTGCTCCAGGTACTCCACCGTCACCACGCGCTCCACCACCAGCACCGCGGCGGCCCGGTTGCCGTTGTCGCCGCCGGCGTCCGTCTCGGCCGTGCTGTTCATCGTGGCTTAAGGCTCGAGAAGTGCTTGGGATTGAGAGGAAAAGCAGAGGGAATGGGGAGCGTGGTGATCGGAGGAAGGGAGGGAAAGGGGTGGGAAATGGAGCGGATCGGTGGAAGTAACCGTTGTGGTGTCTGGGCGGGCACTCGACCGTTGGGATCTGGAGGGTTCGTGGCACTGATGAGTGGGGTCTGGAACTGCCTGCACCAAAGCTGATGCGTACGTCAAAGCTTTGTGACGGATTGGGGCGAAGTACGGAGTATTTCTGTTCTTTCTGCACATGCAAATCATAATCATAGCTGATATTTTCTTACTGCCGAAAATACTTTCCGCTTTATTATATATATAAAACATCACAAGTAAACCGATACAAGGTGATAACAAATGAAAAAACTCTCTTACAATTTACAAAGTAGACCAGAAGAGAAAAAAAAACAAGAATGCAAGAGAATCCACACCCTACCACAAAGTGACCTAGACTACCGACACAGATGGAAAACTCGCCTCCAAGGGAAATCGCCGGACCTCCTCGTTGCACAACTAACACCCAGCAGTTGCCGGAGTGCCCCCCGCCCTTCCGCTTCGGATCGTGGAGCCTGAGCCTGCCTGCGAACAACAAGGATCGTGAGTGGCGCTAACAAGAATCCGTGTAAAAAAAATTAGGACGCAAGTGCGCCCGCCATGGCCAGAGCCGAAGAAGCTTCAAACCATGATATGAAACCGCTCGTCGATGACGACACGATGCAAGGCAACCTTGGCTCCACGACGACGCCCATAGGAGGAAGACGACACAAAGAATCGTTGTCACCGAGACCGAGGAAACGATCAACGGTTTTCACTCGGACCCCTGGCTCGGAGAACGGAACCACATTTACGGCCCCAAGAGGGACCCGACATCCATGGGCATCACCGCCACCGGCACCGAAGCACAAAGCTTTCGCCTGGGACCTCTCACCCGTGCCACCCGTGGACCAGAACACGTGCCCACCTCGAGGGTGGACCTACCGCAAACAAACTAGACCTCCAGAGCACGATCTGGGAGCCGCTAGAGCCGACACCAGGAACACACAACCTTGCATCCTTCGCCACCCACACGATCAAAGAAAGCTACCACCACTGCCGTCAAGACGCCGGTTGTAAAGCCAACCTGACAGACCGCCACTCGGGGCCACCGCCCCGACGTCTAGAATACACCATGACCTTGACATACCGTCGATTGACATGGATACACTCGTCGGAGACGACACACCACAATCCCTGCTGGTGCCCCCACCCGCTGACCAAGCGAGGAAGGACAACACGACGACGGCGACATCAACCTCAAGCTGAAGACGATGGCCATGACCCAACCTACAACTTTGCGCCGCCACCCTGTCCCATAAATGGGCAGGCGCGGGTTCCTCGGGCATCATGACCCCAGCGCAAGGCTGGGTGAGGTAGCCACCAACGCACCCAACCGTGACCCCACCGCGATTAGGATGGCGACAACATCACCCCCGCTTGTGCACCCGAATCATGTCTGCTTGCTCTCCCGCTCCTTGTATGGACTCAAGCAGGTGTCGCGTGCCTGGTACCAGCGCATCGCGACCTTTCTTCATCAGCTCAGTGACGGTGTCCTGGACGAAGGGGTCTATTAGAGCACATTTCTCCATGTGTGGTTTTGGTAATTGATGACATCCCTATGGACTAATGGTTGCCTTGATTTATATTCGAAGGAATTGTCCATAGGCATTTCTTGAAGTCCATGTGTTGGTTTCAAGGAGTTTATGTGATGACCAAGGTGGTATTCAAGGGTTTATCCAAAGATTGGCCATGTGAGAGTTGAGCTTATTGCAAGCATGTCTTGAAGAAGAAGATTGTGGGAACATTCATGTTTATCTTCAAGACATCATCTTTATGAAGAGATAAGATAAGATACAAGGTTGATCAAGACTAAATACAAAGAGTGAATCAAGTTGATCAACACACAAAGCGTACATAATGTACCGAGAGGGATCAAGTGATCCCATGGTATGGTAAGCATTGTCCATTACGCTTTGTGTACTAACCCATGGTCTACGTGAGAGTTCTATGTGGGGTTAGGTATGTGTCCATGGGATTGCGTCAAGAGGAAGATCTCATACAACCCATGGAGGATGACATCAAGTGGTGATCGTCATCAAGTTTGCAGTGTGCAAGTTCAAGTGGAGCCTTATGAAGAGATCATGCTTGAAGCTTGCCGTCCTTTGTGGTGACAATGGACTCATGAAGATGTACTGAAGAGTGGCTCACCCATAGTAGAGTATGGGGGAGCAATCTACTAGTCTTCATCGAGCCGGCGCAATCAAGAAAGGTGGTCCATCTTGAGGAGGACAAGATCGTCATCATCTAGCTCAAGTGGACTATGCGCAAGGCAAATGTTTGCCCTTGATAGGTTTTCTATTTTACCGGTCTCATGGTGGTAGTTGGGAAACCGGGTTATAGGATCGATTGCCGTACTATCAAGGGGGGCTCTCAAGTGAGTAGCTTGATCGTATCGTTCGTTGAGAGCTCAAACCATTTGCATCCTTGCATCATCTTTCTTGGTTCTTGTTTGGCTTTTCGCTTTGGGAGTTTTGGATCTTATGGTCATCATCGTGATAAGCTCAAGCTCATCGAAAAACATTTTTCGTATGTATCATATTTGTGTTTTCGGTGTTGGAGATTTTGCCGGATAATTCTTGGGAATGTCATCTTCCTTATCCTATTGGCATTTATTCTTCGTTGCTTGATAGTACTTGTTGTCATCTATCCAACAAGCTTGAGTTTGCTCATTTTGGAGCCCGTATGCGAAAGTTATGGCGGTTTCGGTTTTGCTTGGGCTGAAGTACTGCTATAAGCGGTAGTAGAGAGCGGCAGTACCCCTCAAGCGGTAGTACCTCTCCCCCGAGTGGTAGTACCTCTTAGACGATACTTCCGCTGACCCTTACCCCTTCCACTTCCGCTTATTTTATGCTTCTGGTGCCCAATCTGCTTGAGCAGTAGTACCTCTCAAGCGGTACTACCTCTCCCTCGAGCGGTAGTACCTCTCAAGCGGTACCACCTCTCTGGCAGAACTACGCTCGTGTTTTTCTGTCTCGTTGGGTTGTTTTGACCGTGCTAAGCGGTAGTACCGCTCCCCCGGGCGGTAGTTGATGTCTACTACGCAACCTTCTTCTTGTAGACTCGTGTTGGGCCTCCAAGCGCAGAGTTTTGTAGGACAGTAGCAAATTTCCCTCAAGTGGATGACCTAAGGTTTATCAATCCGTGGGAGGCGTAGGATGAAGATGGTCTCTCTCAAACAACCCTGCAACCAAATAACAAAGAGTCTCTTGTGTCCCCAACACACCCAATACAATGGTAAATTGTATATGTGCACTAGTATAATATGGATGGTAGATATAAGTGAGCACAAACGGTATTGCAATGCTTAGAAACAAGGCCTAGGGTTCATACTTTCACTAGTGCAAGTTCTCTCAACAATACTGACATAGTTGAATCATATGTAAATCCCTCACGTGCGACAAAGAGTTCACTCCAAAGTCACTGTTGGGGAATGTTGCATGGGAAACAAAAATTTTCCTACGCACACACAAGATCTATCCATGGTGATGAGCATCTACGAGAGGGAGAGTGAATCTACATACCCTTGTAGATCGCTAAGCGGAAGCGTTAAGAAACGCGGTTGATGTAGTCGAACGTCTCCGCGATCCAAATCGCAAGTCGTCCCTCGATCCGATCACGAACTAGTGCCGAACGGACGTCACCTTCGCGTTCAACACACGTACGGCTTGATGACGCCTTCACCTCCTCGATCCAGCGAGCGATGGTGAAGTAGTAGATGAGTTCCGGCAGCACGACGGCGTGGTGATGGTGGTGAGGAACAATCTCTGCAGGGCTTCGCCAAGCACTACGGAGATTATGACGGGAGAACTAGAGGGTTAGGGTTGCCGACACACGGCTTGGGAAATCTTGATGTATCCCATGTGCTAGCCCTGCCCCTCTATTTATATGTTGAGCCCTGGGGTCTAAACTTGGAGAGAAAACCTCCACAAGGTCGGTTTTGCCCGCACAAGGTCGGTTTGGCCCGCACGGAAAGAGTCCAACTCGGATTCCAGCAGTATCGCGTACAAGCGGTAGTACCGCTTACGATAAGCGGTATTACCGCCTGTAGCGGTAGTACCGCTTACGATAAGCGGTATTACCGCCTGTAGCGGTAGTACCGCTTACGATAAGCGGTATTACCGCCTGTAGCGGTAGTACCGCTTACGATAAGCGGTAGTACCACCCCAGACGCCAGCAAAACTTCCTTTTGCACCTTGCCTAAGCCTCGTGGGCTTTACCCCTTGGCCCAAATAAAGTGTTCTCGTACTCGAACATTTCGGGAAACATCCGGAACCCCTTCCGGTGAATTCCGGAACCCTTCCGGAGACCAAACACTATTATCCCATATATCAATCTTTACCTCCGGACTATTCCGGAGATCCTCGTCATGTCCGGGATCTTATTCGGGACTCCGAACAACCTTCGGTCACCAACAAAATAACTCAACTATACTAATCGTCACCAAACGTTAAGTGTGTAGACCCTGCGGGTTCGAGAACTATGTAGACATGACCGAGACACCTCTACGATCAATAACCAATAGCGGGACCTGGATGCCCATATTGGCTCCTACATATTCTACGAAGATCTTTATCGGTCGAACCTCTATGTCAAGGATTCAGTTAATCCCATATACTGTTCCCTTTGTTCTTCGGTATGTTACTTGCCCGAGATTCGATCGTCGGTATCTCTATACCTAGTTCAATCTCGTTACTGGCAAGTCTCTTTACTCGTTCCGTAATACAAGATCTCGTGGCTAACACTTTAGTCACATTGCTTGCAAGGCTCATTGTGATGTTGTATTACCGAGTGGGCCCTGAGATACCTCTCCGTCATACGGAGTAACAAATCCCAGTCTTGATCCATGCCAACCCAACAGACACCCTCGGAGATACCTGTAGAGCATCTTTATAGTCACCCAGTTACGTTGCGACGTTTGATACACACAAGGTACTCCTCCGATGTCAGGGAGTTGCATGATCTCATGGTCATAGGAACAGATACTTGACATGCAGAAAACAATAGCAATAAACTGACACGATCATATGCTATGTTTATAGTTTGGGTCTTGTCCATCACATCATTCTCCTAATGATGTGATCCCGTTATCAAATGACATCTTATGTCCATGGCTAGGAAACCTTCACCATCTTTTGATCAACGAGCTAGTCAACTAGAGGCTTACTAGGGACAAAGTGTTGTCTATGTACCCACACATGTATTTGAGTTTCCAATCAATACAATTATAGCATGGATAATAAACGATTATCATGAACAAGGAAATATAATAATAACCAATTTATTATTGCCTCTAGGGCATATTTCCAACAGTCTCCCACTTGCACTAGAGTCAATAATCTAGTTCACATCACTATGTGATTTACATTGTAATGAATCGAACACCCATGCAGTTCTGGTGTTGTTCATGTTTAGCCCTTGGAAGAGGTTTAGTCATCGGATCTGCAACATTCAGATCCGTGTGTATTTTGCAAATATTTATGTCGTCCTCCTTGATGTAATCGCGGATGGAATTGAAACGTCGCTTTATGTGTCTGGTCCTCTTGTGAAATCTTGGTTCCTTGGCTAGAGCAATGGCACCAGTATTATCACAAAACAGAGTCATTGGGTTAAGCGCACTAGGCACTACTCCAAGATCTGTCATGAACTCCTTCATCCAGACACCTTCCTTCGCCGCCTCCGAGGCAACGATGTACTCCGCTTCGCATGTAGAATCAGCTACCACGCTTTGCTTGGAACTGCACCAGCTAACCGCACCCCCATTAAGAATAAATACGTATCCGGTTTGTGATTTAGAGTCATCCGGATCAGTGTCAAAGCTTGCATCGACGTAACCCTTTACGACGAGCTCTTGATCACCTCCATTAACGAGAAACATGTCCTTAGTCCTTTTCAGGTACTTCAGGATATTCTTGACCGCCGTCCAGTGTTCCATTCCTGGATCACTTTGAAACCTTCCGACCATACTTATGGCAAGGCTGACATCGGGTCTTGTGCACAGCATTGCATACATGATAGAGCCTATGGCTGAAGCATAGGGGATGACACTCATCTTTTCTCTATCTTCTGCAGTCACTGGGCATTGAGTCTTACTCAACTTCACACCTTGCAATACAGGCAAGAAACCCTTCTTGGACTGATCCATTTTGAACTTCTTCAAAACTTTGTCAAGGTATGTGCTTTGTGAAAGTCCTATTAAGCGTCTCGATCTATCTCTATAGATCTTGATGCCTAATATGAAAGCAGCTTCTCCTAGGTCCTTCATTGAAAAACTCTTGTTCAAATATTCCTTCACGCTTTCCAACATTTCTATATTGTTTCCAATCAGTAATATGTCATCCACATATAATATTAGAAACGCTATAGAGCTCCCACTCACTTTCTTGTAAATACAAGCTTCTCCGTAAACTTGTATAAACTCGAACGCTTTGATCACCTCATCAAAGCGAAGATTCCAACTCCGAGATGCTTGCACCAGTCCATAAATGGATCGCTGGAGTTTGCAAACTTTGTCAGCATTCTCTGGATCGACAAAACCTTCTGGTTGCATCATATACAACTCTTCCTTAAGGAAACCGTTAAGGAACGCTGTTTTGACATCCATCTGCCAAATTTCATAATCGAAAAAGGCAGCTATTGCTAACATGATTCTGACGGACTTAAGCATCACTACGGGTGAGAAGGTCTCATCGTAGTCAACTCCTTGAACTTGTGAAAAACCCTTTGCCACAAGTCGAGCTTTATAGACGGTGACATTACCGTCTGCGTCCGTCTTCCTCTTAAAGATCCATTTGTTCTGAATGGCCTTACGCCCTTCAGGTAATACTTCCAAAGTCCACACTTTGTTTTCATACATGGATCCCATCTCGGATTTCATGGCCTCTAACCACTTCTCAGAATCCAGGCCCATCATCGCTTCTCCATAGCTCGTAGGTTCATCGTTGTCCAACAACATGACCTCTAAGACAGGGTTGCCGTACCACTCAGGAGCAGTACGCGTCCTTGTCGACCTACGAGGTTCGATAGCAACTTGATCCAAAGATTCATGATCATCATCATTAACTTCCTCTTCAGCTGATGTAGGCTCTACAGAAACATCTTTCTGCGCTGCGCTACTTTCAGGTTGAAGTAAAGGTTCAACAACCTCATCAAGTTCTATCTTCCTCCCACTCAATTCTTTCGAGAGAAACTCTTTCTCAAGAAATGTTCCGTTTTAGCGACAAACACTTTGCCTTCGGATCTGAGGTAGAAGGTATACCCAACTGTCTCTTTTGGGTATCCTATGAAGACGCATATCTCCGCTTTGGGTTCCAGCTTTTCAGGCTGAAGCTTTTTGACATAAGCATCACATCCCCAAACTTTAAGAAACGACAGCTTTGGCTTCTTGCCAAACCAAAGTTCATATGGCGTCGTCTCAACGGATTTCGATGGTGCCCTATTTAAAGTGAATGCAGCTGTCTCTAATGCATAACCCCAAAACGATAGTGGCAAATCGGCAAGAGACATCATAGATCGCACCATATCCAATAAGATTCGATTACGACGTTCGGGCACACCATTACGCTGTGGTGTTCTAGGCGGTGTCAGTTGTGAAACAATTCCACATTGTCTTAAGTGACTGCCAAACTCATAACTCAGATATTCTCCTCCTCGATCAGATCGTGGGAATTTAATCTTCTTGTTACGATGATTCTCAACTTCACTCTGAAATTGTTTGAACTTTTCAAACGTTTCAGACTTGTGTTTCATTAAGTAAATATACCCATATCTACTTAAGTCATCAGTGAAGGTGAGAAAGTAACGATAACCACCGCGCGCCTCAATACTCATCGGACCGCACACATCAGTATGTATGATTTCCAACAAGTCACTTGCCCGTTCCATTGTTCCAGAGAACGGCGTTTTAGTCATCTTGCCCATGAGGCATGGCTCACATGTGTCAACTGATTCAAAATCAAGTGACTCCAAAAGTCCATCAGCATGGAGCTTCCTCATGCGTTTTACGCCAATATGACCTAAACGGCAGTGCCACAAGAAAGTGGTATTATCATTATCAATTCTACATCTTTTGGCATCAATGTTATGAACATGTGTATCATTACTATCGAGATTCAATAAGAATAAACCCCTCACATCGGGTGCATGACCATAAAAGATATTACTCATATAAATAGAACAACCATTATTCTCTGATTTAAATGAGTAACCGTCTCGCAATAAACAAGATCCAGATATAATGTTCATGCTTAACGCAGGCACCAAATAACATTTATTCAAGTTCATCACTAATCCCGATGGTAATCGAAGAGCGAGCGTGCCGACGGCGATCACATCAACCTTGGAACCATTTCCCACGCGCATCGTCACTTCGTCCTTTGCCAGCCTCCGTCTATTCCGCAGTTCCTGTTTTGAGTTGCAAATATGAGCAATCGCATCGGTATCAAATACCCAGGCACTACAACGAGAGTTGGTAAGGTACACATCAATAACATGTATATCATATATACCTTGTTTGTTGTTGGCCGCCTTCTTGTCAGCCAAATACTTGGGGCAGTTCCGCTTCCAGTGTCCAGTTCCCTTGCAATGAAAGCACACAGTTTCTGGTTTGGGTCCAGCCTTGGGTTTCTTCATGGGAGGAGCAACTGCTTTGCCACTCTTCTTGGAGTTACCCTTCTTACCCTTGCCATTTTTCTTGAAACTAGTGGTTTTATTGACCATCAACACTTGATGCTCCTTCTAAATTTCAGACTCAGCGACTTTCAGCATCGCAAATAGCTCGGCGACTGACTTGTTCATCCCGTGCATGTTATAGTTCAACACGAAGCTCTTGTAGCTAGGTGGCAATGATTGAAGAACTCTGTCAGTGATAGCCTCTGGCGGAAGGGGCATCCCCAATTCAGCCAGATGGGTGGAGTACCCAGACATTCTGAGTACGTGATCACTGATAGACCCGTTCTCCTCCATCTTGCAAGCATAGAACTTATCGAAGATCTCATATCTCTCGATCAGGGCATTCTTCTGAAAGATAAACTTCAACTCCTGGAACATCTCATATGCTCCATGACGTTCAAAACGTCTTTGAAGTCCCGGTTCTAAGCCATACAATATTGCACATTGAACTATTGAGTAATCTTCAGAACGAGCCTGCCAGGCGTTCACAACGTCTAGAGACTCAACTGGAGCGGGTGGATCACCAAGCGGCGCATCAAGGACATAAGCCTTCTGGGAAGCCGTAAGGATAATCCTTAGATTACGGATCCAGTCCACAAAGTTACTTCCATCATCTTTCAACTTAGCTTTCTCTAGGAACGCATTAAAATTCAGGGGTGCTACTGCACGAGCCATGATCTACAACATAAATATAGCAAAGACAACTTAGACTATTGTTCAAGATAATGAGTTTAGTTAATCATATTTACTTAAAAACTCCCACTCAAATTGACATCCCTCCGGTCATTCGAGTGTAACATGATCCAAATCCACCAACTCAAGTCCGATCATCACGTGAGTTGAGGTGGTTTCAATGGTGAACATCTTCATGTTGATCATATCTACTATATGACTCATGTTCGACCTTTCGGTCTCTTGTGTTCCGAGGCCATGTCTGTACATGCTAGGCTCGTCAAGTTTAACCCGAGTGTTCCGCATGTGCAACACTGGCTTGCACCCGTTGTATGTGAACGTAGAGTCTATCACACCCGATCATCACGTGGTGTCTCGAAACGACGAACTTTCGCAACGGTGCACACTCGGGGAGAACACAATTTTATCTTGAAATTTAAGTGAGGGATCACCTTATAATGCTACCGTCGTCCTAAGCAAAATAAGATGCATAAAAGGATTAACATCACATGCAAATCATAAGTGACATGATATGGCCATGAACTTGTGCTTTTGATCTTCATCTCCAAAGCACCGGCATGATCTCCATCGTCACCGGCATGACACCATGATCTCCATCATCTTGATCTCCATCAACGTGTCGCCATGAGGTTGTCGCGCCGACTGTTGCTTCCACGACTATTGCTAACTCATAGCGATAAAGTAAAGCAAAACGGCGAAAATAATTAAAGACAACTCTATGGCTCCTGCCAGTTGCCGTACTCATCGACATGCAAGTCGTGATATTCTATACAACACATGATCATCTCATACATCACATATATCTCATCATGTAATTGGCCATATCACATCACAACATACCCTGCAAAAACAAGTTAGACGTCCTCTAATTGTTGTTGCAAATTTTACGTGGCTGCTACGGGTTTGCAAGAACCGTTCTTACCTACGCAAAACCACAACGTGGTGTAGTGATTGCTTTTTGATCTTCTAAAAGAACCCTCTTCATTGAAATCGATTCAACTAAAGTGAGAGAGACAGACACCCGCCAGTCACCTTTATGCAACAAGTGCACGTAGCGGTGAAACCTGTCTCGCGTAAGCGTACGCGTAATGTCGGTCCGGGCCGCTTCATCTCACAATACCGCCGAATCAAGTATCAACTAGTAACGGCAAGCAATATGTATACACCCACGCCCACAACTCGTTTGTGTTCTACTCGAGATCTCATCTACGCATAGACCTAGCTCTTGATGCCACTGTTGGGGAATGTTGCATGGGAAACAAAAAAATTCCTACGCACACACAAGATCTATCCATGGTGATGAGCATCTACGAGAGGGAGAGTGAATCTACATACCATTGTAGATCGCTAAGCGGAAGCGTTAAGAAACGCGGTTGATGTAGTCGAACGTCTCCGCGATCCAAATCGCAAGTTGTCCCTCGATCCGATCACGAACTAGTGCCGAACGGACGGCACCTCCGCGTTCAACACACGTACGGCTTGATGACGCCTTCACCTGCTCGATCCAGCGAGCGATGGTGAAGTAGTAGATGAGTTCCGGCAGCACGACGGCGTGGTGATGGTGGTGAGGAACAATCTCTGCAGGGCTTCGCCAAGCACTACGGAGATTATGACGGGAGAACTAGAGGGTTAGGGTTGCCGACACACGGCTTGGGAAATCTTGATGTATCCCATGTGCTAGCCCTGCCCCTCTATTTATATGTTGAGCCCTGGGGTCTAAACTTGGAGAGAAAACCTCCACAAGGTCGGTTTTGCCCGCACAAGGTCGGTTTGGCCCGCACGGAAAGAGTCCAACTCGGATTCCAGCAGTATCGCGTACAAGCGGTAGTACCGCCTGTAGCGGTAGTACCGCTTATGATAAGCGGTATTACCGCTTACGATAAGCGGTAGTACCGCCTGTAGCGGTAGTACCGCTTACGATAAGCGGTATTACCGCCTGTAGCGGTAGTACCGCTTACGATAAGCGGTAGTACCACCTGTAGCGGTAGTACCGCTTACGATAAGCGGTAGTACCACCCCAGACGCCAGCAAAACTTCCTTTTGCACCTTGCCTAAGCCTCGTGGGCTTTACCCCTTGGCCCAAATAAAGTGTTCTCGTACCCGAACATTTCGGGAAACATCCGGAACCCCTTCCGGTGAATTCCGGAACCCTTCCGGAGACCAAACACTATTATCCCATATATCAATCTTTACCTCCGGACTATTCCGGAGATCCTCGTCATGTCCGGGATCTTATCCGGGACTCCGAACAACCTTCGATCACCAACAAAATAACTCAACTATACTAATCGTCACCAAACGTTAAGTGTGTAGACCCTGCGGGTTCGAGAACTATGTAGACATGACCGAGACACCTCTACGATCAATAACCAATAGCGGGACCTGGATGCCCATATTGGCTCCTACATATTCTACGAAGATCTTTATCGGTCGAACCTCTATGTCAAGGATTCAGTTAATTCCGTATACTGTTCCCTTTGTTCTTCGGTATGTTACTTGCCCGAGATTCGATCGTCGGTATCTCTATACCTAGTTCAATCTCGTTACTGGCAAGTCTCTTTACTCGTTCCGTAATACAAGATCTCGTGGCTAACACTTTAGTCACATTGCTTGCAAGGCTCATTGTGATGTTGTATTACCGAGTGGGCCCTGAGATACCTCTCCGTCATACGGAGTAACAAATCCCAGTCTTGATCCATGCCAACCCAACAGACACCCTCGGAGATACCTGTAGAGCATCTTTATAGTCACCCAATTACGTTGCGACGTTTGATACACACAAGGTACTCCTCCGATGTCAGGGATTTGCATGATCTCATGGTCATAGGAACAGATACTTGACATGCAGAAAACAATAGCAATAAACTGACACGATCATATGCTATGTTTATAGTTTGGGTCTTGTCCATCACATCATTCTCCTAATGATGTGATCCCGTTATCAAATGACATCTTATGTCCATGGCTAGGAAACCTTCACCATCTTTTGATCAACGAGCTAGTCAACTAGAGGCTTACTAGGGACACAGTGTTGTCTATGTACCCACACATGTATTTGAGTTTCCAATCAATACAATTATAGCATGGATAATAAACGATTATCATGAACAAGGAAATATAATAATAACCAATTTATTATTGCCTCTAGGGCATATTTCCAACAGTCACAAATAGCGGAGAACAAACGAAGACATTATTGTAGGGTACGAAACCACCTCAAAGTTATCTTTTCCGATCAATCCTATGAGCTATCCCTATAAGTGTCACGAACAGCCCTAGAGTTCGTACTAAAATAACACCTTAAGATACATCTCAACCAAAACCCTAATGTCACCTAGATACTCCAATGTCACCACGAGTACCCATGGGCTTGATTATACGATATGCATCACACAATTTTAGATTCATCATGTTCAATCCAACACAAAGGACTTCAAAGAGTGCCCCAAAGTTTCTACCGGAGAGTCAAGACGAAAACGTGTGCCAACCCCTATGCATAGATTCCCAAGGTCACGGAACCCGCAAGTTGATCACCAAAACATACATCAAGTGGATCAATAGAACATCCCATTGTCACCACGGATATCCCATCGCAAGACATACATCAAGTGTTCTCAAATCCTTTAAAGACGCAATCCGATAAGAAAACTTCAAAGGGAAAACTCAATTCATCACAAGAAGATAGAGAGGGGAAAACTCCATATGATTCATCTATATTAATAAAGCTCGCGGTACATCAAGATCGTGTCATCTCAAGAACACGAGAGCGAGAGATCAAACACATAGCTACTGGTACATACCCTCAGCCCCGAGGGTGAACTACTCCCTCCTCGTCATGGAGACCGCCGGGATGATGAAGATGGCCTCCGGTGATGGTTTCCCCCTCCGGCAGGGTGCCGGAACGGGCTCCCGATTGGTTTTTCGTGGCTACAGAGGCTTGCGGCGGCGGAACTTCTGATCTAGGTTTCTTTCTGGAGGTTTCTCGATTTATAGGAGTACTTGGCATTGGAATCACGTCAGGGGGACTCCCGAGGGGCCCACAAGCCAGGGGGCGCGCCCCCTAGGCTTGTGGCCTCCTCGGGACTCCTCTCCGGTATCTCTTTGCTCCAGTATTTTTTATATTTTCCAAAAATATTCTCCGTAAATTTTCAGCCCATTCCGAGAACTTTTATTTCTGCACAAAAACAACACCACGGTAGCTCTGCTGAAAACAGCGTCAGTCCGGGTTAGTTCTAAATCAAATCATACCAAAATCATATAAAATTATTGTAAACATGGCATGAATACTTCATAAATTATAGATACGTTGGAGACGTATTAGTAGTACCGCTTGAGTACGACATGTGGGCATAACGGTTGGATTTGGGGGACCCTGTTTAAGGGGGCCTTCTTCCCCAATGGTCCCTATCTCTTGATCTCAGTTTCTTCCCCCATTGTTGACCTTCTTCAAGCTTGCTAACTCTCAATCCCTCCAATGATTCTTGCTAGTTCTTGAGGGAAAAGAGAGAGGAGATCCAGATCCACATTTCCACCAATCACTTTCTCCTATATGTGAGGGGAACCCCTTGGATCTAGATCTTGGAGTTCTTCGTATTCTTCTTCGTTCTTCATCTCATTTTCTTCCATAGCATTAGTTGTTGTGGTGGGATTTCAGAGAGAAGGACTTGGGCACTCCTTGTGCCCTTGCCATTGCATTTGGTGCATAGGTTTGAGTTCTCCACAGTTATACGTGGTAGTGAAGTTTGAGAAGCTTATTACTCTTGGGTATTTGAGCACCCTAGAGCTTATTCCTCTTGGGTGCCTTTGCGCCCTAGACGGTTGGTGGTGCCTCGGAGCTCAATCATTGTGGTGTAATGCTCCGGGCAAGCGTCGGGGTCTACAATTAGGTTGTGGAGATTGCCCCGAGCAATTTGTATGGGTTCCGGTGACCGCCACCAAGGGTTACCAAAGTGTAGGGGTACGGTGACCGTAGCCAAGGGTTGCCATTTGTATGGGTTCGGTGACCGCCCTCAAGGGTCCCTTAGTGGAATCACGACATCTTCCATTGTGCGAGGGCGTGAGGAGATTACGGTGGCCTTAGTGGCATCTTAGGGAGCATTGTGCCTCCACACCACTCCAAACGGAGATTAGTATCCGCAAGGGTGTGAACTTCGGGATACATCGTCGTCTGTGCGTGCCTCGGTTATCTTTTACCCGAGCCCTTTACTTATGCACTTTACTTTGTGATAGCCATATTGTTTCATGTTATATATCTTGCTATCACTTAGTTGTTTACCTTGCTTAGCATAAGTTGTTGGTGCACATAGGTGAGCCTAGTTGTTTTAGGTTTTGTGCTTGACAAATTAAACGCTAGTTTATTCCGCATTTGGTCAAGCCTAAACCATAATTATTTTAAAGCACCTATTCACCCCCCCTCCTCTAGGCAACATCCACGTCCTTTCAGGGTCCTAACCCAGTCGGCCTAGACTCCTTAGATTGGGCCGAGGGGCCCTCTACCTTCTCAAGATGGACTCCGGAGATGGCACAATGGGACGTGATCAAGACTGTGTCTGCCGAAGGCTTGTCATGTACTCCAAGACTTCTCCTACCGCCTCTATACTAAAATAACGACCTTGTAACCCTAGATACCCTACCTAGCGTGTATATAAGCCGTAGGGTTTAGCTCGTAGAGGGGACATCAACACAACATTACCCACCTAGCCCTAGGGTTAGAACTCATCTCACAATCACGAGGTAGATCAACCCTGTACTCAATACTTCATCATCATAATACACAAGAGCAGGACATAGGTGAGCCTATTTGTTTTAGGTTTTGTGCTTGACAAATTAAACACTAGTTTATTCCGTGTTTGTTCAAGCCTAAACTGTAATTATTTTAAAGCGCCTATTCACCCCCCTCTAGGCAACATCCACGTCCTTTCAATTGGTATCAGAGCTAGGTATCTCATGATTAGGATTTACCGCCTAGAGAGTAAGGATGTCGACTATGGGTTTAGGATTCTCTGACACTCTTAGTTTCGATGACACAAATTTTGATGTTTGGGTAATTCGCATGCTTAATCTCTTTAGGGTCATCGACCCAAATTTAGAGCGAATTGTAGATAGGGGGTTTTCTCCTCCAAAGGATTCTCAAAACCTATATTTAGAGGATGAGAAAAATTCTTATCTCAATGCTCAAGCTTCTAATGTGCTTTTTGATGCTTTGAGTAATGTAGTAATGTAGTTGAGAGCGGTAGTACCTCTCAAGCGGTACTACCTCTCCCTCGAGCGGTAGTACCTCTCAAGCGGTACTACCTCTCTGTCAGAACTACACTCGTGGTTTTCTGTCTCGTTGGGTTGTTTTGACCGTACTAAGCGGTAGTACCGCTCCCCCGGGCGGTAGTACTGCTTGAGTACGACTTGTGGGCATAACGGTTGGATTCGGGGGAGCCTATTTAAGGGGGCCTTCTTCCCCAATGGTCCCTATCTCTTGAGCTCAGTTTCTTCCCCCATTGTTGACCTTCTTCGAGCTTGCTAACTCTCAATCCATCCAATGAATCTTGCTAGTTCTTAAGGGAAAAGAGAGAGGATATCTCGATCCACATGTGCACCAATCACTTTCTCATCTATGTGAGGGTAACCCCTTGGATCTAGATCTTGGAGTTCTTTGTGTTCTTCTTCGTTCTTCATCTCATTTTCTTCCATAGCATTAGTTGTTGTGGTGGGATTTAGGAGAGAAGGACTTGGGCACTCCATGTGCCCTTGCCATTGCATTCGGTGCATAGGTTTGAGTTCTCCACGGTGATACGTGGTAGTGAAGTTTGACAAGCTTATTACTCTTGGGTGTTTGAGCACCCTAGAGCTTGTTCCTCTTGGGTGCCTTGGCGCCCTAGACGGTTGGTGGTGCCTCGGAGCTCAATCATTGTGGTGTAATGCTCCGGGCAAGCGTCGGGGTCTCCAGTTAGGTTGTGGAGATTGCCCCGAGCAATTTGTAAGGGGTCCGGTGACCGCCACCAAGGGTTACCAAAGTGTAGGGGTATGGTGACCGCACCCAAGGGTTGCCATCTGTATGGGTTCGGTGACCGCCCTCAAGGGTCCCATAGTGGAATCACGACATCTTGCATTGTGCGAGGTCGTGAGGAGATTACGGTGGCCTTAGTGGCACCTTGGGGAGCATTGTGCCTCCACACCGCTCTAAACGGAGATTAGCATCCGCAAGGGTGTGAACTTCGGGATACATTATCGTCTCTGCGTGCCCTTTACTTATGCACTTTACTTTGTGATAGCCATATTGTTCCATGTTATATATCTTGCTATCACTTAGTTGTTTACCTTGCTTAGCATAAGTTGTTGGTGCACATAGGTGAGCCTAGTTATTTTAGGTTTTGTGCTTGACAAATTAAACGCTAGTTTATTCTGCATTTGTTCAAGCCTAAACCATAATTATTTTAAAGCGCCTCGTCACCCCCTCCTCTTTGCAATATCCACGTCCTTTTAGGGTCCTAACCCAGTCGGCCCAGACTCCTTAGATTGGGCCGAGGGGCCCTCTACCTTCTCAAGATGGACTCCGGAGATGGCACGATGGGACGTGATCAAGACTGCGTCTGCCGAAGGCTTGTCATGTACTCCAAGACTTCCCCTACCGCCTCTATACTAAAATAACGACCTTGTAACCCTAGATACCCTACCTAGCGTGTATATAAGCCGTAGGGTTTAGCTCGTAGAGGGGACATCAACACAACATTACCAACCTAGCCCTAGGGTTAGAACTCATCTCACGACCTCGAGGTAGATCAACCCTGTACTCAATACTTCATCATCATAATACACAAGAGCATGACGTAGGGTTTTACCTCCATCAAGAGGGCCCGAACCTGGGTAAAATATCGTCTACCTGTTCCTATTACCATCCATCCGAGGTCCGCAACTTGGGATCCCCTACCCCGAGGTCTGTCGGTTTTCACACCAATATAGAGTCTCCTGTGAATACTAATTTGATTCTTATTTGCATGATCATCATAGCTTCGTAAATCTCTCTGATCTATCGGTTTAGTTTGGCCAACTAGATTGGTTTATCTTCAGTGAGAGGGGTGCGTTGTAGCGGGTTCAATCTTGCGGTGCTCTATATCCCAGTGACAAAGTAGGGGACAAGACACGTATTTGTATTGCCGCCAGTAAGGATAAAACGATGGGGTTCATTCATATTAATTGAGGTTACTGTGTCTACATCATGTCATCGTTCTCCAAGCATTACTCTGTTTGCATGAACTTAGTACCTAGAGAGGCAAGCATAGAAGCGCTCTTGAAGTGGAGTAATAGTAGTAGATGCAGGCAGGAGTCGGTCTACTTGTTTATGGACGTGATGCCTATATACATATGATCATTGTCGTGAATAAATATTGCATAACTATGCGCTTTTCTATCAATTGCCCAACAGTAAATTGTTTACCCACAGTATGCTTTATTTATGAGAGAAGGCTCTAGCGAACACTATGGCCCCCAGATCTATTCACTTATATATTTACAAACGCTATTATTATCCTGCTGCCATTTATTTATTTTATTTTTATTTTTCTTTATAATTATCAACTATCATCTACACTACTCATTTGCTTGCAGGTAACGAGTTCAAGGGAATTGACAAACCCTTTTGCCCGCGTTGGGTGCAAGTGTTTGCTCTTTTGTGTGTAGGCGCTGAAGACGGGAGTTGTGTGGTCCTCCTATTGGTTCGATAAACTTGGTTCTCACTAAGGGAAATACTTATCTATACTATGCCGCATCATCCCCCTCCTATTCGGAGAAAAACCCATCACAGATCACAAGTATCAATGCGCATATATATATGAACACTTGCATTTGTGCTGTGTTAAAAACGAATCATTTTATTAGGGGCCGACTGTGTGGCCAGCGCGAGACGCTAATTAATCGGTAATAGTAATTGGACTCTGTCCTGGAGACGAGCCTTTGACATTGAGCACGTTTCCCTTCCAAACTCTCCCAACTGTATATGTCTCTCCATAGCAGTTGCCGAGTTTTCTTCCACCCATCTCTGCCGCCGAGCCCGTGGTCGCGCCTCCCCTCCGTTTGCCGGGGGTGGGGAGGGGCATCCCGGTGTCTTGTGTCGTGACTGTAGATAGGTTAGGAGCAGGTCTTTGCGGGGGCAGCGCTTGGTTGGAGGCGATATCTCATCTGTGAGTTGGTCATCCGGGGCTCGATCTACCTCGATTTCTTCTTCTTAGACGGGATCGACGTAGATGCCTGCCGCTCATCTTGGGCGGTGAGGTTAGGATTTGCCTTGCCGTCGTGCGCGGCGGCGGGCACTGTGTGTTCGGTTATGGTCGAGGAGCCAGGGGTGTCGACCACAACAAAAGTTCTGCTTCATCGACTTCTTCCTCGCCACATTGACACTTTCTCCGGTGTTAATGAGCCGGTGGAGACCTTTACAGGAGTGCTCGGGCCGGTGTTGGTCGCCCATGCGGTGGCCGCGGCGCCTCGCGAGAGGCTTGGTGGCCCAATACTCGGTTGGTGGTTTGTGGCTGCAGATCTAGTGATTCTTCTTCGACTTCGTCGAACGGAGGCGCCAGAGCTAGAGCCGAGGAGATGCATGGGGTTGATCCCCAGTCAACGTGCCACAACGGCAATGCCTCTTCATCCGCGGCGAGGTTCACATTCGACTAAGAAAGCCGATTCAGGCGATGGTGTACCCCTAGTTCAAGATTTGGCGGCTTCGAGCGTTTTTCCTTGCTGTTCGTCTCCACGACGGCAACGGTTAGCGGTTGGTGTTGGTTTAGTTTGCGATAAGCCCCCCATGAAATGAATTGTATTTTCTTTTCTTCGAGGTCTTTCTGCATTTGTGTTGGGATGCCTGTTGTCTCTCGTGGGTCCTCAACGATGATGCGTCTGTGCTATATTTGTAACTGACTCTGGTTAAAGGTATATGCAGTTATCTTCAAAAAAAAAATACTCTCCCATATCTATACCTAATAATAAAGTGGTTATTGCTTCTTGCGGTACGTCACATAAATTGCCTCCAAAATTGTAAAAAGTTGGAGTACCCACTAATGACACCTATAAGTAATCAAAGAACATTTCGCACAATGAATCCCGCCTGGGTCGGCCCATGCAGTAGGAACCTCCTATACTGCGCTCTTCGCGTTGGGAGAAGCCGCAACACACCTGTTTGGGCCGGCCCAAGTTCGGGCGGCCTGTTTCTTTATTTTTCGTTTTTGTTTTCTGTTTTCTTTATTCTACTTTATTAAATAATTTGGGACTTCAAAAAAGTTACAAATAATTTAAAAAATGAAAATCTTGAAAATAAAATGTTTAATAACTCTAACTATTTCTGGATTAAAAAAATGTTCATGATTTTTAGAAAATGTTCGCACATTCAAAAATGTTCGTACATTCGAAAATGTTTGCAAAAAACAAATGTTCAGAAAATCCAAAAATGTTCAGGATATTTGAAAAGTTCGTATATTAAAAAATGTTAATAAATTGAACAACATTTCGCCAATTCATAAAAATGTTTGTGAATTACAAAATATCTTAAAATTCAAAAATGGTGTGTGAGTTCCAAAATATTTATTGATTCGTAAAATGTTTGTTGATTCAGGAAATGATCATACATTTTGTTAAATCAAAAAGTGTTCGTGAATTTTAAAAATTGTTCTACCAATTTTAAAAAATGTTCGTTGATTCTAGAAATGTATCCTATTCAAGAAAAATGTTTAATGCATTTCAAAATTTTAAGAAAATGTTTGCAACTAGTATAAAATGTTCATTAGTTTTTAAAATATTCACGATTTTAGAAAATGTTCAATAGTCTGTAAAATGTTCTAGAATTTGAAAAATATTCATGAGTTCAAATATGTTCATGAGTTTACAAAATGTTCAGGATTTTCAAAAGTTGTTCACGATTTCATGAAAATGAGAGTGATAGTATATCTCGGTAATGCAGTAGAATATGGTCATAACCATTGAAGATTATGATTTTTTTGTCCCGTTGCAACACACAGGCTGTATTGCTAATAAGTAACCAATAAAAACTTCCGACCTCTGCTTACCACCACTCGTAATCTACCCAGAGACACGGACGCGCGATATGTCGACAACCGTCGGCAGCACCCGGTCGTCATGGTCGTCATCGCCGCTGTGGTCCGGCCTGCCCGACGACCTCCTCGGCATGGTCCACCTCAGGCATGCCTCCATGCGCGATCGTGTGCGCGTCGTCGCCGTTTGCAAGGGGTGGCGCGCCCGCTGCTGCTCGTGTCACCGCGGCGTGGCTGATTCAGCGGGATCAAGCTCCTGTGCGGCCATGATGACTGCTTTGTGGTTCAAGCAACTAAGCGCGTGCGATCCAGAACGAAAAGCACACGGTTCAAGCAACTAAGCATCGCTGCACTAGTGTCACACAAAATTCAAGAAATTGGGCATGGCGTCATGATATAGCACAAAAATGTTGTGGTATTTTTTGTGTCCACTTTGTGAAAAGGCGCACACATTAATAGCCAACAAAAGCTTTTTGGGACAAAGAACTGTCACGTTACCACGCAAACGGTTGCATTATTTATAAACCGTGGGCGTTTTACTGCCTATTTACGTGCTGCCACGCGACACACTCTTTATTAGCTAGGAGGTGCCGTGCGAGCAGCTGCTTGAGTTGACGGGGCACGGGAGCTCACTGGGAAGCGAGCCCTTTGACCTCCATATCCGCCTGCCTCGCTTCCAACCCGTCCATCAATGGTGCTCGAGCCGCTGTTTAATAAGCGGCTTTATTGTCCACTCACTCACAATCCTCTCTCTTCGCCTCCCATTCCTCTCCATCATTCGGACCTCCACGCACCTACGCCATGGAGCACAAAGATCGTATGCCACTAGTCTTCCGGTTTGGTGAAGTCAACACCGAGCCGAAGGAGACAAAACATAAAGACGAATGGGACGCCATGGACATGGCCCTGGAAGAGCTGCATGCCATAGCGGACGCTGCCCAGCGCACTCGCCAGCAACCATCTCCGCGCCCGCGCCAGCAACCATCCCCGTGGCATTGACGGGCTGGTCGTCGAGCATCATTGCAGAGATGGAACCGCAGGCGTCAGTGAGGTCCCCGCGGACCCGCGCAATCTCGTGTACGTGCAAGCGCCAGCGCCTCCTCCTGCGCGTGTGCTTGTGCGCGCCCCTGCACAGGCCGCCCCGGTCCCCGTGCGCGTGCCGCACCCACCGCGCTTGTCCCCATGCTCGCGCGTGCACCCACAGCTCCCCGTGCCCGTGTGGGCGCCTGCACCCGTCACGACCCCCTCAGCGGATTGGGACGCCGCCGTCGATAGCTTCCTCGCAGCGCCGCTAGTCTCCGCCCCCGCCCCAACGCCCGTCGATCTTGCGACGACCGGCTCTTGGATTTCGAAGTCCATAACATTCTGGTCTCGTTTTAAGAATTGAACAACTGCGCCCCGGAGCACGACATTGCCGGCGCAGGATGCCGCAGCCGCAACTAGTTTTCTTTTTATTGCATCTCGATCGTATGAATGTAAAGTCAAAGTTTAACTGAATGATATCTATGGTTTGATCAACTAAGTATTTATCTCTGAATTCACATAGTAAATAAAGTAAATAAAAAACACCATTGTTTTTCTCTGAATAAATACTCATCACAAACGGTTTAGATTGAATACCAGTCTGCAGATCGACATCTATGTTTCCTTCGCCAGTAAGCCAAGTGAAAAATTAGCGCGAAGGATTGGTGCATCGCGTCATCACAAACGTTTCTCGACGATGACCCGTGTGCTTAGTACAGACAATCCGGGAAGATTTGCATCTGTCATATTGGGTAAATTACCATTTATCAAACCGGAAACCTTGGCATTTGTCAAGCTAGTAACATTGGCATTTGTCAACATTGTAGCACTGACATTTGTCAAATTTTGCAGGAACAAAATCACAATCATGGTGCAATTTTGCAACTGAAATTCACTAAACATGGCTTCATTCATACATTAAGCAGTGGTCTTTGTGCACACAGTTCAGCTCGACAGCTGAATTGAACAAACTTCTCCCCAATTGTTGCCAATCACGTACTGAAATAGCTTTTTCAACTATATATGCTAGCTAATTTAAAGTACGTGGTACAGTTCAACCATATCTATAGTTAGATGAACTTAACAAAATAGCCCCTAAATACTAGTACTACGGAGGGGCTTTGTACTACTTCCAGCAGAACCGAACGCGCTCAGTAAGAGCAAGTGGAGGAGGAGCCTGCCGACTAGCTGGTGGAGTCGAGTCCATTGGCTGTCAATGCTGCCCTCCGCCGCTCCAGATGTCCGTCCTCGAAGCGGCGGGACTCGGCGTAGATCTTCGCATTCTGCGCCGCCGCGAGGCTTCTCCTGCGACCATGGCGTCGGTGAGCTTCTTCGCGTGCGGGACCTGGCGCTCCACCTCTTTCTCTAGGAAGTGGATGTAGCACGCAAGGTTTGTGACGCAGAAGCCTGGCGGCGGGCCTTTGGCGGCCTCCACCTCCTGCTTTCGGGCCGCGGTGGCGGAGCGGGTGATGACCCTGCCGCGTGACGGCGAGGTCGTGTCCAAGGCGGACGACTGTGTGGTGACGGCCCCGGCAGCTGCCGGTGTGGTGGTGGCCACCGGCAGCAGCTGCCTTCGGGCAGCGATGGCGGAGCGTGAGGTGGGTGGCGTGCGCACACTCATCAGGGATGCCACATGCATTGCACGCTTCAGAGGACTGCCGTGCCGATGCGATGAAGCCTCCCAGATGGAGCTGTCCTCTGGCGGAGTGGCTGAGCGACGACGACCCGCCGGTGCCATTGGCGATTGGGAGAGAAGCAAACTAGATAAGCTACGGGGAGGGAGGTGATGAAGACAATGTGGAGTCGCCGGCCGTGAGGGTTTATATAGTAGGCCGGCAAACAATTGTTTTTTTAGGGATTTTGCCAAGCCAGACGGTAATCTAGAGCCGAAGCACGGTTTTGTGCGCGGGAACCTACGCGGTTGTGCGCGGGAACGGATCATCGAGCCGACGCGTGGCCAAAAGAAATGCTTGTGCGGTGCCGATTCGTGCACTGGAATCCTCGAGCGGCAACGCGGTGACAAGACGTGAGGAAGGAGGACGGATGAGCAAGCAGACGGGTAATAATAACAAAACGTCTGCGATATTAATACAGGAAAATGACACTTCCCTACGTAGCGTCGGCAATGATTTAGTCAATCACTGACAATTGTTTGGCAGTAACCGTGTGCCCACAACACACACAGCTTGTCAGGATGAATCGGGTGGTTTATTATTAGTCTTCCGAGACAAATCTGATGAATGAACTATTTGCCGAGTATCACATACACCTTCTTATACTAACTCATTTGTGTTCTGCTGGATCAGCGCAAACATTTTATGCGAGTGAACTGTTTGTCGTACTTCGCACACATATGTGTTTTGTTAACTGTTTGTGTTATCTTGGCTAATCGCAAACAGTTCAGAAGAACCAACTATATGCCATGTATCGCACACGTAAGTCTTCTCTGAATCGTGCTGGATGGTTTCGCCATCGCACACAGTTCGCGTTATTGGCGATGGAGCTTGAACTATACCGTTTGCGATTCATGCATCGCACACAGTTTCGTCGAAGGGTCTTTGATTGATGTGTCGTTTTTGGACCTTCCTCCAGTAGTGTGCTTGTCCCCACACACGGTACAATGCTTGTTCGTTGGTCAGTCACGACATTGAGGCTGCACGTCTATGCCCCCCAGCAACTAGCCTTGTGGCGGGACGTGGAGTAGGTGGGATGATGCCTACCTCCCCTCCAGTTGGCTCCATCTGTGTGTTTTGGCGTCACTGAGAGGTGTTACTCAGTAGGCTCTTTGACGGGTCTCCTGGTAGCGGCTATGGTGTGCTTCTCGGTCGTGTGGGCAGCGAGAGGTGTTGAGGTGGGTGGCCCTGGCATGCTCTCTATTGGCAAGGGAGGTACCCAGATCGGGTTCTAGAGGTTCTGGCTATGTCACGGTGGCCAACTTTGCTCCTTAGTGACTTGCGGAAGCAACCGGGTGAAAGCTCCATGCTTCGGCTTCGACGAAGATGGCATTCATGCGTGCCTGTCCTTTTGAGGGTGTTCTCGTAGTTTTGATCTCCTTATCAGGGTTCCATGTGAAAGCCTCTATACGTTCCGTCGGATGCGACACCTGTGACGCTTTGTGCGCTTCCCTCTTGATGGTTTCGTTGTGGAACTAATGTGTCGTTGGTCATGGCATTGTGTAGTCTTTAGGTCCTCTTGTATTCTTGCCCGACATCGTCGTCATGTCATCGTCCAATGTATGTTGTCTGTTTTTTCTATGTTCTACTTTGTTTAAGGGCTTCTTCATCATCTTGTATCGTTCCACCGTGTACTTATTCATGCTTTATATATAAAGCAGAACGGAAGCGATAAACCAAGGGAAAGATCAAGAGGAACTCTATCTCATAAAAAATAATTTTGACAAGTAGCATCAAAAGTAATGCATACCACGAGATTAATTTTACCATTTCTAATGTCAATTAGGGCATCTCTAACACTAACCCTAAAACAAACACATTATTTGTCCGTGGACCGGTGTGAACCAGTCCGTAGACACTGATGTGGGAGCCGGCCTGCCAACCATGTCCCCTAAGTGTCCTTTTATGCATATGCATGTCGCAGTTGAGGAGAGAGAGAGAGGGGATGTCTGGATGTCCTACGTGGTGGCTTTTGGTTGTCTAGACGAATGTCCGGGCTGAAGCCCCCCCATCCCACCCCAAATGCCCGGACGCATTTCTAGACCCTTCGTGATACCATTAGATGACAAAAAGTGTCCGGACTCCCGGAAAGGACATATAAAAGAGATTTCAGGGTACGTGTTGTAGATGCCCTTACACGTTTAATACTCCCTCTGTTCCATAGTGTAGTGTGCATAGACTTTTTAAAAGTAAAACTTTGATCGAGTTTATAGAGTAAATTATTTATATTTACACCAAATATGTAAAATATGGAACTATATCTTATGATGAATCTAATAATATATGTTTGACATTCTAGGTGTAAATATTTCTTTTCCACAAATTTGGTCAAAATTCATGAGGTTGACTTTTGAATTTTGGTTAAATCGGAGGGGGTAGTATTCAGAAAAATAGCAATACAGTTTGCACAGTTGTTCAGAGCAGAAAGTACAGTTCAGAGACCTCTTAAGAGCAGAAACAAATCAAACTCCTACTACATCCCAAACATTTTCCAAAATAAAATTAATCATTTGTAAAACAAACTCCAGGCCCAAACTTCATCGACATTGTAAGCTTTGTAAGTATACATCGCTACTGGTTTATTTACCAAATGGAATATGTGGCGAGCAATCTCAGAAAGCTACTCGTTCAGCTCCTCTGGGACCGTCGGTTCGGAGCCTTGAGCTCCCTCCGGCGCGCCAGGCTGCCGTTGCACGCTCGCGGCAGACGCCTCGCGCGCCCTCCGCGACCGCAACAGCATGGCGAGCATGGCCGGCGTCGCGTACGGCAGCGTCGCGACTTGCTGCGACACCTGCTGCGTGGCTGCCGTTGTCGTCACCGCTCCGTCTTGGAATGCAATCACCGAAGGCAGCTGCAGCTGCGATGAACTGCCCCGTTGCTGCAGGTGCGCGCTCATGCCGGCGAGCATGTACGCCCGCCCCGAGCGCGCGTAGTTCTGCCTGCTCGACACGCGCCTGCGCATGTCCCGCAGCTCCATCTCCAGCGCCACGATCATGGGGTCGCCGCCTCGTGCCGCATCTGACTGCGCCACCGCCCCCGCCCGGTTCTCCAGTATCTCCACCGCCTCCTGGTGCCCGCCACGCTCCGCGGCTTCCCTTGCCGCCGCCATGTCCTCGGTGGCCTCAACCCGGATCCGCTCCCGCTCCACCTCCACCGACCGTTCTGCGTCCACCGCGTGTTCTGGCCTCGCCACCATCGTGTCCTCTGTCTTCACGTCGACGTCCGCGCCTGTGGCCGCGTCTCTGTAGAGGCAGGTAACTTTGATTAGAGCAGTGAGATCACCGTCCGTTTCTTCAGCTCTTGGTACGACCAGGAACAGCAAGAAACGCCGCTCCTCGTCGGCGTAGAGTTCGCCGACGAGAATCGACGCAGCGCGGCCGTCCTCGTCGACGCGGCTCTCGTAAAGCCCGGACTTGACCGAGCCAACACGAACTCCGGGATGCAAGCACTGGACGGAGATGCGCGCCTCTTGGACCACGACAGAGAGCAGGCCGCCGACGCACTGCGCGAACGCGTCCTGGATTACGGCCTCGTTCTCGATAAACGAGAACGTGCCGCCCGTCGCCTCGGAAACGGCGTGCATCGCGGCCGCGTCGTGGTCGTTCCCGAAGCCGAACGTGTGGACCGGCGTTGCCCGGTCGCCGGTACCGGTGCCGGTGCCAGTGCGCGCAAAGGACGGCGGAACGAGCGCCGCGTAGTTGGGTAATCCCCTCCCGAACGCCTGTCTCATCGGGGTGTAGTTGTCCTGGCCGTCGGAGAGGAGTACGACGCACGAGACGCCGTTCCTGTACCGGCGCTCGTCGAGCACCTTGGCGGCCATACGGAGCCCCTCGGCGATGTTGGTGCCGGTGCGCGCCGTGAGGGACTCGACGGCGCGCACGCACAGAGCCTTCCCGGCGTCGGACATGCGCGTGAGCCTGGTCACCCGGCGCGCCCTGGACGAGAAGGACACAACGGAGAGGCGGTCGTCGGGGCCGAGGATGTCGATGACGAACCGCATCGCCTGCTTCAGCAGCGCGAGCTTGCTCCCGTGCATGCTGCTGCTGACATCCAGCACCGTGACGAGGTCGACGGGCGCGCGCTGTGCCGGAGCGTCGCCTGCCGCTTCGGTGCCGGGGCCGGTCATCCCGGGAGCCTTAAGGTGCACGAGCACGGCGAAGTTGTCGTCAGACGAGTCTCTGGCGATGGCCGAGTAGTGCCCGTGTGTCTTGACGGCCAATGCCTCGTCGGATGCATTGCCTGCCTGCGGCCGGCTGTCAGGCGGCCTCATCTGTTCGTCGTCGTCGAAGACGACCGGATCCACGGACGGGGTGCGTACTCGCCGAGGCCGCGCTGCCTGCTCGACATCCACGGACGGCGGCTGTGCTGGTGGCTGCGTAGGCGGCATTGACGACGCGGGCTGTCGCACGAACGGCAGTTCGCGCCATTGCGCGTTACAGAGCGGGCAGAGGAGGTTGCCGTGCGCGATGCTGGCGGTGATGCAGTGGAAGTGGAACGTGTGGGAGCACTCTGCGGTGAAGATGGCATGCCCGCCGCCGGCGCCCATGCCGCCGAGGCAGATGGCGCAGGGATTCATCTGCGCGCAACACAGATACAGAACGCATTAGGATTTCGGAAGAAAATAATGAATTGCTTCATCAACATATGGTGAAGAGGGCTACAAAACAAAACGGAAAATTCATTCACCTGCTTAGTTCCTTCCATCTCTAAACAAGCTGCTCGGAAAATGATATGAACAAGTAAGCCGGATAGTGATTGAGCCAGTTGCTTCGTCCGCAAAGAAGCTGCTCGGAAATTGATACGAACAAGGATGCAGGATAGTGATTGAGCCGGATGCTTCCTCCGCGAAGAAGCTGCTCGGAAATGGATACGAACAAGGATGACTGTCTCGTAGTGGTTGCCACGTACGGTGACCTCGATCCTAGTCCTAGTAGTGCCTAAAAATGTTTTTCCCCTTCTTCTTTTATGTAAGCAGCGTGGAGATTTTTGGAAGAGGAGGACAGCTCAACGGCTAGGAAATCAGAGATGCTTGAGCAAAAAGTACAACTTTTACTTTTTTTCTTTCTCGACGACGTCCCCCACCACAACCTTCTCGTCGACAGTCCATGATACTCTTTGATTCGCCTGCGACATCGTTGTTATGTTGTAGCGGTGGTTGCATGTGGTTGTGTTTTCATGAGTGGGCCTTCTGATGTAATGTCCCTCGGTTGGCTTTACCCCTATTTTTTGAGAGAAAATTGCTTCTATACCACGAATCACAAGCCAAAGGCTCATTTGCCATCGAACAAAGCCGCAGTGCTTGTGTACCAAACACAAACAAAATTTAGTGCTTATTTACCATCGCCGTTAACTCCACGTTAGGTTGTCTCTGTTTTCTTGTCAGATTTTGTTAAAATTCCAGGTTTACCCCTTGTTTCTGGAACAGAAGAAGGACAAAAAAAAAAACCAAACACCCTCGTTCCCAGACCCGTCCATCCCCAGTCCCCACGAATCCTACCCCAACGCACGCACGCGACGGCATGGCTGAGCCGCCGCCAGCGCCACCCGATTCCCCGCCGCCCCTCCCCCAACCTCCGCCGCCCCTCCCCCAACCCCCGCCGCTGCAGATGGTCCTCCCCGACGCGCCTTCGTTCCCCGCCGCCCCTCCCCCAACCTCCGCCGCTACTCCTTCGACGCCGTCCAGGCGACGCCAAATGGCGGAACCGCCGCCGGCGCATCCCCTGCTGCATCTTCCCCTACCCGCGACGGTGCCGCTGCTTTCGGCCATGGCCGACCTCCTCACCTTGACGGTAGCAGCGCCTCCCGCTCCCTCTGAGCATGTCGCCCAGAACCCTAGGGTTGGGGATTCCGGCGAGGTGAACCATGTCGCTGCATCTCCTCTTCTCCAGATATCCATGCCCAATGAGGAGGACGGCATGGATGAGGACTCCACATCTCTCTCTGCAATTTGTGCTAGGTGAAATTTCTTTCTTTTTCTTCTGCATATTTTGATACGAGAATGCGCAAGGGATTGACACCATCCTTTGCATCTCCCACAGGATGATCCAGTCATGTACTTACAAGGTAGAGGTAAAGGTTTGTGGCACTGGTGGAAATTCAACATTTAATTGGGAGATTGTTGAGGGTACTAGTACAAGCATGAAGGATTTGCTGTCCTGCATTGCTGGAACATTCTCTTTTCCTTTCTGCTCAAAGGACAAAATATATCTTGAGTACTTTAACTGCATTACTGGCAAATTTATTTCTGTGTCAAATGATGAAGAATGCATGAAAATGTACCAGTATTTTCATCAGAATAGAAGTGGTCAGTTGATTATCAAACATTGTGACTCAAGTGACAATGTTGATGTTCCATGTGCTCCTTCGAGTCCAACACCATCTATAGCACTGCCTAGTCAACCAAGTAATCCACATGATATTGTAGCTCCAACAGATGCATATCTAGCTAATCCACATGAGGAATATGAACATGTTGGTGTAGATGAGGAGGACCAGTACTCAATTGGCAGTGCTGGTTCGGATAGTGGTGATGAGACTGGAGAAAAAGATAGTGATGATGAGATTGGAGAAAAAGATATACCACATAATGAGCATGTCCAAGATAGCAGCGATGATGAGGAGTGGGTCGCCGAAGATGCTAGACCGGATGTTGTTCTAGAAATAGCTTATGATAAAGATAATCCACCGATGCATGTTGGCGCAAAGTACCCTAATATTCAAGAGTTTAGGTTGGCAATTGCTACATACGCCATAAAGAAAGAGTTTGAATTTAAGGTTGAAAAAAGTGAACCTAGCCGATTCAGGGCTTATTGTCGCCGGAGCAAAGACTGCGCATGGAGAATTCATGTTGGGAGGTTGGATGACCAAGAAACTATGGAGGTATATTAGTTGCTGAATTTTAGTTGCTGTTATAGTTGCTGTTATAACTATGGATCGAAGACACTAATTTGTTTACCCATTACTTATTTAACGCAGGTTAAAATTCACGTGGAGGAGCACACTTGTTCTAGCACAAAGAAGAAAAAGAAGCAGCGAAGTGCTTCAAAGATGTGGGTATGTGACAAAGTTATGGACTGGGTAAAAGAAGATCCTAGTGTTCGCCCGATGGAGTTAAGGAAGAGGCTACGTGACAAGTACAAGATCAAGATCCATTACACAAAAGTATTCCGTGGCAAAGGGCTAGCAATGGATAAGTTGTTTGGTGGTTGGGATGATTCATTTGACAAGCTATATGCCTGGAAAGCTGAGGTTGAGAAGAGATCTCCTGGAAGCATAGTTGCTATCGACCACATGGGGTATGATCAGAAAAAGTACTTCATACGGATGTTTGTCGGGTTGAAGCCTCTATGTGATGGATTCTTGGCTGGCTGTAGACCGTTCTTGGCGATAGACAGCACTCATTTGACAGGCAAGTATAGAGGCCAATTAGCTACTGCTTGTGCTATTGATGGGCACAATTGGCTGTACCCTGTGGTATATGGAGTTATCGATGCAGAAACTACTGAAAGTTGGGTGTGGTTTATGGAGAAGCTTCGTGAGGTTATTGGCTGCCCTCCCGGTCTAGCTATATGTTCAGATGCAGGAAAAGGGATTGACACTGCAATTGAGCAAGTGTTTGGGTATGCAGAACATAGGGAATGCATGCGACACTTGGTTGTGAACTTCAAAAAAAAGTTTCATGGTAAAGTTTTTGATGACCATTTGTGGCCTGCTGCTTATTCATGGACTCCTCGAGCTTTTGACTATCACATGGCAGCCATAGAGGAGAAAAAGGCTTCTGCAATAGCATACTTGAACAAATACCACAGCAGGTTATGGTCAAGGAGCAAATATTCTACCTCCTCGAAAGTGGATTATGTCACAAATAATTTGGCCGAGTGTTTCAACAACTGGATCCACAAGCACAAAGGTCTAATGTTGTTTCAGCTCATGGACAAGATCAGGAGAAAGATTACGGTCAAGCACGAGAAGAGGAGAAGGGTGGCTACAAAGTTTGTAGGTCGGCGTATACTTCCAAGTGTCATGAAGGAGCTGAATGACAAAAGTAGGGGGCTGGACATTGAATATGAGAGAATAGATGACATGATTGCAGAGGTGAGTGAGAGTGCTGCGCTAGGTGGCAAGCGCCACATCACTGATCTATCAAACAGGACATGTACATGCAGGGCATTTCAAGTCTCCGGGAAACCTTGCAAGCATGCAATCAGTTTTATTACTGGAATTAGGGGAGTGACCATAGAAGATTTTGTTGACGACTGTTATAGTGTTGCCAAGTTCAATGCAGCTTATGCCTATGTTCTTCCTGGCCTAACCGACATGTCTCAATGGCCAAGTGTGGAGAAAGATTTCATCTTGAATCCCCCAATCCTTAGGAGGGCCCCTGGGAGGCCAAAGGTAGAGAGACATAAAAGTGGTGCTGAGAATAGCAAGAGCAAGGGAAATAAAGGCCAGCACCAATGTCCAATTTGCAAGGCCTATGGACATAGATGGCAAAGCTGCAAAGATGCTGCTCCGGAAGCACTAGATGCCTATGCTGAAGTAGCAAAGCAAAAAAGGTAGCTTCGTCCTTCAATTTTTCTGCCTTATTATTGTCTTAATGTAGCTAATATGTGATACTAATGCAGGGAGAAAAGAAAGAAAAAATCCATCAAGACAACTACTGGAACTTCACTGCCTCTTCTTCAAGGTCCAAGTGAAACTGCACTGCCTCTACTTCCATGTCCAACTATATTGTCGAAGACTACCTCTAAATCTAAAAGGTTCGAAATCTGCGCTACCTCTACTTATATTGTTGTACACCTATCTTTGTTCCCTTATAGCATGTAATCTGAAATTTTTATGTAGATCAAAGGTCATATCTGTTGCGCCTGATAGCCCTGCGATGAGCACTCGAAGCAAGAAGAAGAGAATTGCGCCAAACAACCAAGAGAATCGCGCCAAACCTCCAAGCAAAAAGAAGTTGAAACTCTGAAATCTGGGCTCATTTTGGTTACATACCGTGCGCTTCTTCATGTGTGCACTTCTGCTTATGTTAACAACCAACTTCAGGTTGTGTTGTTTTGTTTCTAGATGCTATTGAACCTGATTATGCTTCTAGATGTGAACCTGATTATGCTTCTAAATGATGTGAACCTGATTATGTTCCTTTCTATCGAGTGCTATTTTGCTGCTGAAATCTGGCTGAAATATACATATGTTTGAACTGTTCTATTTTATCCCTGCTGTTTGGTTGAAATGCTAAAAATAGAGCCAATATGCTGTCAATTTTTTTTGTAGAGACGTGTTGTGCAAACTGTGCTTATTTACCATTGAGGGCAAAGTGGTCCTTTTGTTGGATAAATTGTGTGAGACAACGGTGGACTAACAGGCAGTGGCAAATAAGCACTAGATTTTGTTTGTGATTGGTACGTGAGCACTTGTGCTTTGTTGCGTGGCAATTGAGCCATTGACCAGTTTGTCAATGGTACAGAAGCCATTTGCTCATTTTTTGACGGTTTGCTAAGGTTGGTGCCCACACCATAGTCTAGGCTATGCATCACCATTCGATGGCGTTCTTACATTGTCTCGATGTTGTGACAGTGCCAAGGTGCCACCCCCTTCCCCGCGTAGACTTGCTTGCTTGGGGTGCTCTTAGAGCATCTATAAGCGGAACCCCATACCCGTCCCAAACGCCTGGACAGGCCGTCCGGTCACTGACCGGTCACGAAAATGTGACCCAGAGAGACGCCTTAACGGGCCTCAAACGCACAGGCTGACCGGCACCCGTCATATCCATCTCATATATGAGATGTGTATGAGGAGTACTCGGGCGTGCCCAGTCAGTGGTCCTGCGTCCGCCACATAGGATTGAGCCCACATTTTCTTTTTGTTTATTCTTTCTCACTTCATATCCACCAATTGTATGCATGTGACCGGATGTATAGGGGTAAAGTAAGAGACATGACTGTGAAACTGAAAATTTGAGAGGTGACCGGTCACTGTCCGCGGTCGCGTCCGCGGGAGTTTGAGGAGTTGGATTTGCCAAGTCCGAGGGAGGTGGGAATTTATTCCCCCCGTTGACCATTACTATATACTCCCTCCGTTCCACAATGTAGTGCGCCCGCGCTTCCCAAAATCTAAGTTTGATCATGAATTTGACCAACGGGACCGATTGCGGCGGGAGCAAAAACTATACCACTGAATTTGTATTTTCGATACGAATTCAGTGGTATAGTTTTTACCCCCGCCGCAATCGGTCTCGTTGGTTAAATTCATGATCAAAGTTCAAGCTCGAAAACCGATGATGCACTACATTATGGAACGGAGGGAGTAACAAAAAAAATAGCTCTGCAATGTGCTTCGAAAATAGATACACTACCAAGTTAGCAGGATAAGTGTGACGTAAACTCAGTAGATGCTTCCTCTGCAAGGAAAGAAGAACACTATTGAGATATCGTAGCGGTTGCCACTTATTCTGACCCTGACTCTTCTGTAAACAAATACCAATTGAATTTTGGAGAACTGTTGCCTACTTTCTATTGAATTGGTCGCCTCATGCTTTGAAGGGTCATTACATATGTCAATCGGGAATAAACCATTGACTGTACATTCTCCACAAAAAGGCCGCTTCCTTGGGAAACCAAGTAAACCACCACACACTCATACACTCATTCTGTTATAGCATCTACAACCGGACCTCTCAAACACGCCTCATACGCTCAGGCGGGCTGTTCGGTCAGTGTCCGGTCAAAAAAAGTTGACCCAGACGGACCCCTCAAACGGGCCTCAAACACCCGGACTGACCGGCACCCCCCATATCCAGCCCAAATATGGGGCGGATATGGGGTGGCCCGGGCACGCCCGGGCGCGTCCGCCTGACAAGCCCGGCCCACCCCGACCCCACCCTGTCCTACTAAAAACCCCGGTCCGGCGAACCCTAGCTCACTCACTCTCGCTCCGTCCGCTCCTCTCCCCTCTCCGCCCGCTCCTCTTCCCCCGCCGACGAGCATGTCGAGCTCCGGCAGCTCCTCCGGCGACTCCGATCCCGAGTACAAGCTGGCTCTCCGCATCGTCTTGGAGCGGTCCAAGGCGGAGACCGGAGGCAGCTCCGGATCTGGAGCGTCCTCGCAGCCGCCCGCTCCCCGTCGGCGCATTTCGAACTCAGGCGCTGGCCCGTCCCGTGCCATGGGCAGCGGCGACCGACGGCCAGCCCAGTCCGCGCCGGCGGGGCGGGCTCCCTCCCGCCGTGCCCTCCCTTCGCCCGCCGCTGCTCCCCCTGCGGGGCAGCGGTGGGTGCTTGTGCCCGCCCCTCCGGCCCGGACGCGCACGCCGGAGTCGGAGGCGTGCGCCGCCCACCGCGAGAGGCAGCGGAGGAGGGAGAGGGAGGCCGCGGAGACGGCGAAGGAGCGGGCGCGGGCTCTGGCGGATCTGGATGAGGACCACCTCCTCGCGTGGGTCTGCCGTCGGTCGCTCACGACGGCGGAGTCGGACGCGAGGAGGCTCCACCGCAAGAACGCCAAGGCCCTCCGCATCGCCATTGAGGAGTCCGAGCGGCTCACGGCGGTTACGGCGAAGGAGCGGGCCAAGATGGCCAAGCTCAAGCGCCGGCAGGACCGGGCGGCGGAGCGGCTGAAGGGCCTCGTGATCGTCTCCGACTCCTCCTCCTCCTCCTCCGACGACCAGCCCCCCGCCGCCGACGGCTACATCTACGTCGGCGACCGCAAGGGGAAAGGTCCGGCCCGCAAGTACTAGTTAGATTAGCTTAGTTTTAAATTTGTCCGTCGTATGTATGAACTGGTGGAACTTTTGTTTCGTTTGATCGACGTAATTTGATCCACGTTGCATGGGTAGTATGGAAATAGGGGTTCGGATATGAAGGAGACGGATTTGGACGAGCGGATTTGAGGCGTGCCCGGTCAGTGCCCGCGGACGCGTCCGGGCGCGTCCGCGGGCGTTTGAGGGGCCGGATTTGTCATGTGCGGCCGTAGATGCCCTTACAACCTACGATTCGTCTAAGATTGATCCTGGCCAGCAAAAGATATGACATATATATCATTGATATTGTTTTCTTTGAGATTGCTCACCACATACGCTATGTGGTATATATGACATATATAATACTCCCTTCGTCTTAAAATAAATGACTCAAAAATGACTCAACTTTGCTAGTGCAAAGTTGAGTCATTTTTGAGTCACTTATTTTGGGACGGAGGAAGTATATAGTTTGCTAGTTAAATAGATAGCCCCCCAAGCACGGGAAACAACCATCCCTCCCCCTGCCGACGAGGCATCATCGTTGAGCCCGTAGAGCCTACGACCATCACAGCTGCCACACGCAAACCTACCATCTGCCGTCATGATGAGCCAGAGACAACCTCCGAAAAAGGGTTTCCCCCCGCTTTGTATTACAAAGCAACCAACCGAAACATGCAGTGATAGGTGCTGGGGCGGAAGCAGCACAGTCATGCCCAAAAGAAACGACAGAGAAAAACAAAAGAAACAAATGCCGACAACGGGGATCAACAAAAACGAAGAAGCCTCGCGACCACTGCGCCCACCGGGGATCCTCCACCACGCTCCAAGACTCCGGAGTGCCGGCACCAATCAACACCTCCAAGAAGGATCACGACGATGACGACGCTGCTGCCAAGGGTTTCCCCCGGTACTCGATGAGGCGAGAGGAAGGGTAGCCCCCGACGCCCTCCAGGAAGGTCAGGCGGCACCCACAGGCGCCACCACGCCGGAGTCGGCCATGCCGACAGGGTTTCCCCCGATCCCAACCCGCACCTCGGGCGCTCCGGGGCCTGCCACCAAACCAACCACCACCCTGCGCCAATACAGTCTAGAAGCCCTCACGCCGTCTCACCACGGTACCGCGAAGTGAGGACATCACGATGACGATTCGGAGCCGGGACTAGGGGCAGCAGCACCGTCGGCACGCGGGAGGGCTCCACCTCCACCGTCAACGACGGTAGCCGTCCGGACGCAATAGCAGGAGCACACCAGGCCCGTGGGCCCACAGGCCCGGCCGGGCCCTCATACGCCCGTAAAGCTCCCGCCCTCGCGCTGCAGCAGGCACGCCGTCGGCGCCGCCGCCCCAAATCCGAGCTGCTCCTCCCCCTCACCGCGCAGCAGACAAATAGGCCACGCCGGGGGGCCGGCCCGCTAGGACCCAGATGGGGCCCGCAGGGCCCAGATCTGGGCCGGGGGGGCGCCACCGGCCACCCATCGCCACCATGCCGTTCCGCCACCAAGTAGCGGCGCTGCCACCACGCCCACCGCCGGCCGCCGCCGGGCCGCCGTCTAACCGAGGAGCACCACCGCCGCCCCCGGCGACGCCACGAAGGCCACCCGCCGAGGCCTGTGCCGCCCGCAGCCCGCATCGCCCGTGAGGCACCTCCCTGCCCGATCCAGATCGGAGACGAAGGAGAGCCGCCGCAGCAGGCATGCCCACCACTAGCACGCCGCCCGGCACACGAGCCAGGCCCTGCCGTCGCTGAAGCCGCGCCGAAGATCTGCTGCGCCCGACGCCAGCGCAGCATCCCGTCGTGGCGGCCCTGTCCCGCACCAGGGCCACCGCGCGAGGAGCCGAGGAAGCCCCGCCGCCGCCGGCGCCGGCCAGGCTTTGCCCGGCCGCGCCCTATGGCGGCGGCGAGGGAGGAGAAGCGGGGAGGAGAGGGTCTCTGGCGGCGGCGGCGCGGTCGCCCCCCTTGTCGCACGCGGGGCCAGAGACAGCCTCGCCCTCATCTTACGAGCATTGGCCCACATCCTACTCTGATAGTGGCGAGTAGGGGGAAAAGGGTGACAACGGTTAGGGTTTGACCGCCCAGCTTTAACATCGGTGTACTTTTCTTTGTAGCACCATGCTTTGGTAACTGTTTAACGGATTTGCTAATTCTCAAGAAGAGAATACGCCAATTTGTTTCGAGGGGGAACTAACACACATGCAAGTGTTCTTTACTGGGGTATGATATTTTTCAATTGACCGAATAATAATTAGTTAAATAGCAGTCGACACTAAGTACCATCAATCTGATGTTATGAACTTAAGATAAGTGCAAGATTTATTTTTCGAAGCTTTGAAACAAATACTGCAATTTTTTAACTAGATGAACACATTTTTTTAGCACAATGATCTTTTCTTAATGTGTATGGACATAATTGTAAAATCGACGAATTCTTAGCCGACTAAGCGCTAATTGTTCCTTTTTTTTACCTAATACTTAACTCTTTTCTTTTTACTATAATAATCCATCGAGAGGATAGAGATCAATGGAAATTTAATACCAGTTGATAAGTTAAAAGACTCAATAACTTGATAAGATAACAGTCGATCGAGTAGTCCCAAGACACTTGTTTAAAGCCAAAAGATTGTATCGCAACGACACGAACATGTCGTAAAAAGCAAGCCGATTAACAAATCGAAAGCCTACAAAATATGTTAAAGGAAAGCTATCGTCTAGCACTACTTCAACGAAGGGAACTCGTTGATGTCATCTAGGCTCGGCGGCGGCGGCAGAGGAGCCTGCTGGGGAGCCGGCGGCGCCTCCACGCCTTCTGCAGGGGCCGCCTCGTTCATGGACATGCTGGCTTGCTGCTTCTTTGGCGCTCCGAATCAGCCCGACATGCCGAATTGCTGATTCCTCGATGCTCCATTGTAGTTATTGTTATTGTAATATCTACCTTGCTTTGCTGCGTCCTGTACCTTGCTGCTATCCGCCGAAGCCCCCGCACTCTTATCATCACCGGAAACTCCATTGCTCGCCTTCGCCTTTGTCCTTGCCTCCGCTTCCGCCTTCGCCTTTGCCTCCGCTTCGGCCTTTGCCTTGGCCCTGGCCTGTCTCTCCCGCTGTTGCTTCTTGATTATGTAATCCCGTGCAGAAGGGTAGGCCTGGCTGAGTAGATCCTTGGTGTGATCGGCAGCTGGCGTCGGCTTCTTCTTGTGCTTGGCCGCCGTCGCTTCTTGTTTGGCATTGTCGTTGTCGAAGTCGTTCACGAGCTTGTCGCCGGGATCATTGCGGTCGAGGAGCGCGAAGAGGTTGACGCTGGGCTTCAGTCCCGCCATGTCGGGTAAGAAAATCCTGCTGCTGCGGAAAACGATCGACGGCCCGTCGACGAGATCGACCGATGACTTGCTCGTTGCTTGCTGATGTGCGATTTTGTGGACTTCGAGGCTGCGCAACAGGCGTATATATATAGATAGCTTGACGCGCTTGTACAATCCGAGTCGAATTAGATTCGTTATACGAGACACGAACCATTGCTGAAGTGGAGAAGGACTCGAACAGGGCGCCTGGTATGACTTGTTTCCTTTTCTTTTGCGAAGATGCTAATATGCTATGACTTCGTTGCAACAGTTCGATTGGGCCTCAAGTTCCGGTGTCCACAACGTGATGATAGCTTGGCCTCTAAAGTTTGGAATCATGAAAAGTCCCTTTCCAAATGTTCGAAATTATTAATTGAGAAGTACTTTTTTCAAAAATCACTCCTGCTCCACTTGTCGTAACCTAAGAGTTTTTCCTTTTTCGTAGATCCGTATTTTAAAAACGTTTTATCTCTTATTAAACCGTGCGTCTAAATCTTGTACCGTTTTCATCGTTGGATTTCTCGCGTCGAGATCTTCAAAACTAAATCTCATGTTGGTACGTTTTGACAAAAAAAAAATTCACAAGAAAAACAGACAAAAAAACCGTGCATCTCGCGGAAGAAAAAAACGCGTTTTTTTCATTTTTTTTCGCCGTGCCTCTCGCGGAAACAAACCATGCCTCTCGCAAAAGCAAAAACCGTGTCTCTCGCGAAAGAAAAAAAACAAAAAACACATTTTTTTTCGTTTCCGAGAGGCACGGCCGTGCCTCCCGTGAAAGAAAATCCATTCCTCTCGCTAAAGCAAAACCGTACCTCTCGCGAAAAAAAAACAGAAAACGAGTTTTTTTCGTTTCCAAGAGACACGTCCGTTCCTCTCCCGAAAGCAAAACCGTACCTCTCGCGAAAAAAACAACATAAAACGAGTTTTTTTCTTTTTCCGAGAGACACGGCCGTGCCTCTCGCGAAAGCAAATCCGTGCCTCTCGCGGAAGCAAAACCGTGCCTCTCAAGGAAGGGGAAAAAAAGAAAAACGTGTTTTTTCGTTTTCGAGAGGCACGGCCGTGCCTCTAGCGGAAGCAAATCCATGCCTCTCGTGGAAAAAAAAACCGTGCTTTTCGAGAAAGGGAAAAAAAGAAAATGTGTTTTTTCGCGCAATTTTTTTTTTGAAAATTGTTTTCGTCCAAAAGCTAAGAAAGACCGATGGAAAACCGGAACACCGAAAAAGGAAGGAAACCCCCACCTAAAAAGCCGAAAAACCGTGCGGAAAAATAAAATAAATAAAATCCGAAGGGAAAGCATGACACATGACGGCGGCTGAGAACGCCCCGAGTGGCGACGCATGGGAGTGCGAAGGAGCGCTCGCAAACTAGTTGCTCTCCCAAATGTTGTATTCTATTTGTAGGTGCTCCTATTCGGTGCTTCAGGGAAGTTACCTATTCGATGGCATTTGAAAAACAAAATCGCAAAAAAACAAAATAAATCGTGATTTTGATTTGGGCGCTGCTACGCGTCGGCCGGTGGATCTTTTGAAAAGATCTGCCGCCTCGCGAGCCGTCTGATCTGGCGTACTGAACGACCGATGGTCACCTTCTATCATTGCAACACATGCCGTGTTGCAGAAACACGGGTTATGTTGCGATTTTTTTGCAACATAGGTCTAGTTGCAGATTACTTTTGCAACACATGTGTTGTTACAGGTTTTTTGCAACAGGGGTTTTGTTGCAATTTATTTTTTTGCAACAGAGGTCTAGTTACATTTATTTTTGCAACGGAGACCTTGTTGAAGAAACTTGCTGTAGCGGACAACGACCACGTCGGCCGAAAGAATGGCGCTCCTCGGAACGGCAAGGCGACGATGGACGCGGTGGACGTGGACGCCGGTGCTCCCCTAGGACGGCAGATGCAGCTTGAGTTCGGGCACACCGCGACGGTTGACGTCCACGGTGGAGGAGGTCAGTAGCGGCGGCGCCCATGCCGGCAACCTAGTCGGCGTGCTTTGGCGGCGAGCATCTATGGCGACGGCCGAAGTAGTGTGAGGAGGCTTCAGCTTGACGGGGACATCAGGAGGAGCAAGGGTGGTCACTGCTCACAAAGGGATCCAGATCCAGATCCCGCAACACACCCCTTGTTGTGGTAAGAGAGATTGAAACAACGGCTCTGTTGCAAGACCTAGTCAATATAACACGTTGCTCCTAGCCATTTGATTAAAATCAGATCCAACTACTACGAAGGCGGCGGACGCGCGCTTTGTTATCGGTCGGGTGATCCTAATCATTTCCCTTTTGATTTTTTATGAATTTGTAAAAAGTTCATCGATTTCAAATAAGTTCATAGAATATGAAAAAATGTCGAATTTGAAAAAGTGCACTGCTTTTGAAAAAAGTTCATCATTTTTAAATGGATCAAATTGAAAATTTTCATCCACTTTTTAAAATATTGTGTATTTTAAAAAAAAGTAAAGAAAAATGGAAAAAGATGAAAGAAAAGAAACAGAAAAAGAAAGAGAAAACAAAACAAAAACCCAGTCCAGAAAAAAGGCACAACAAAAAATAAAAAAACCCCGGCTGAAGAAAGTTTAAAAGAAGAAAACAAAATATATTATCACAACATTAGGTTGGTCAGTGCAAGTTAAACCTAATGTTGAGGTCGCGGGTTCGATTCTTAGCCGCGCATGTTTTTGGTGTAAAAAATCCAGGAAAAATAGTGCAATGGGCCAGCCCAGCGTGAGGGGAGGGGTGTGCGCCGGTTTGCCAAATGGTTTAAAACCGACGCCTGAAGCTGAATAGGAAACACCTCTATTTGCGGTCACAGGAGGCACACGCACGAACACGACAGTTCATCTCCTAAGAAATCACATGCTAGCTAGAAAGATGGAGACCAGCAATAAATTTAAATTCCTTCTTTTTGCAGGACAAATTTAAATTCCTATCAAACGCACCGTTGTGTGTGTGCATCAAAATTTGAACCTAGTGAGTACAACGATATCCCATGACAATTGCAAACAACAAGAGACGACTCATTTAACATGTTGAGAAGACATTACACCCTCTAGTTGGGTATAAGTCGGGCACGGGTGTTTAGATCTTCAATTTGACTAGAAACATATGTATTATATTTGTCAAAAAATAAATCTTTAAAATTCATTGTCAAATGAAGTTTCTAATCATATAATTTTTGTGTCATATTATACATGTTTTATTTGTTAAACCGAAGACCTAAAAATCCATATATGATGAGGGGCTTCACTCTAGAGGAGGATATGATGGAAATGGAGGAAATTAGCAACAGATGGTAGGAAATGGGGATGATGGAGAAGAGAACAAGAACTGGTGTCCGGTTGAATACAAGTATTTGCCAGAATTCTGCTACACTTGTGGGATAATTGGACATGATGATAGAGCCAGTGATATCTGTTGGAAATATGCCCTAGAGGCAATAATAAATTGGTTATTATTATATTTCCTTGTTCATGATGATCGTTTATTATCCATGCTATAATTGTATTGATTGGAAACTCAAATACATGTGTGGGTACATAGACAACACTGTGTCCCTAGTAAGCCTCTAGTTGACTAGCTCGTTGATCAAAGATGGTTAAGGTTTCCTAGCCATTGACATGAGATGTCATTTGATAACGGGATCACATCATTAGGAGAATGATGTGATGGACAAGACCCAAACTGTAAACGTAGCATTTGATCGTGTCAGTTTATTGCTATTGTTTTCTGCATGTCAAGTATCTGTTCCTTTGACCATGAGATCATGCAACTCACTGACACCGGAGGAATACCTTGTGTGTATCAAACGTCGCAACGTAACTGGGCGACTATAAAGGTGCTCTACAGGTATCTCCGAGGGTGTCTGTTGGGTTGGCATGGATCAAGACTGGGATTTGTTACTCCGTGTGACGGAGAGGTATCTCAGGGCCCACTCGGTAATACAACATCACATTGAGCCTTGCAAGCAAAGTGACTAAAGAGTTAGCCACAGGATCTTGTATTACGGAACGAGTAAAGAGACTTGCCGGTAACGAGATTGAACTAGGTATAGAGATACCGACGATCGAATCTCGGGCATGTAACATACCGAAGAACAAAGGGAACAGCATACGGGATTAACTGAATCCTTGACATAGAGGTTCGACCGATAAAGATCTTCGTAGAATATGTAGGAGCCAATATGGGCATCCAGGTCCCGCTATTGGTTATTGGCCGTAGAGGTGTCTCGGTCATGTCTACATAGTTCTCGAACCCGCAGGGTCTACACACTTAACGTTTGGTGACGATTAGTATAATTGAGTTATTATGTTGGTGACCGAAAGTTGTTCGGAGTCCCGGATAAGATCCCGGACATGACGAGGATCTCCGGAATAGTCCGGAGGTAAAGATTGATATATGTGATAATAGTGTTTTGATCTCTGGAAGGGTTCCGGAGTTCACCGGAAGGGGTTCCGGATGTTTACCGAAGTGTTCGGGTGCAGCAACACTTTATATGAGCCAAAGGGATAAAGCCCACAAGGTATTGGAAAGTGCAAAAGTAGTTTTGCTGCCGCGTAAGCGGTACTACCGCTTGGTGAAGCGGTACTACCGCCGGAGCGGTACTACCGCTTGTGTGAAGCGGTACTACCGCCCGAGCGGTACTACCGCTTGTGTGAAGCGGTACTACCGCCCAAGCGGTACTACCGCTTGTGTGAAGCGGTACTACCGCTTGTGCGCGGCTGTGCACGATTCGGCAGGGTCCGAATTGGACTCTTTTCCTGCGGGCCAAACCGACCTTGTGCGGGCAAAACCGACCCGGAGGAGGCTTTTACTCCAAGTTTAGACCCCAAGGCTCAACATATAAATAGAGGGGCAGGGCTAGCACACGGGACACATCAGGATTTCCCAAGCCGTGTGCCGGCAACCCTAGCCCTCTAGTTCCTCCGTCATAATCTCCGTAGTGCTTGGCGAAGCCCTGCAGAGATTGTTCCTCACCACCATCACCACGCCGTCGTGCTGCTGGAACTCAACCGCTACTTCATCATCGCTCGCTGGATCGAGGAGGTGAAGGCGTCATCAAGCCGTACGTGTGTTGAACGCGGAGGTGCCGTCCGTTCGGCACTAGATCGGAAGGATCGTGATTGGATCGCGGGACGCTCGGCGATTTGGATCGCGAAGACGTTCGACTACATCAACCGCGTTTATTAACGCTTCCGCTTAGCGATCTACAAGGGTATGTAGATTCACTCTCCCTCTCGTAGATGCTCATCACCATGGATAGATCTTGCGTGTGCGTAGGAAATTTTTTGTTTCCCATGCAACGTTCCCCAACAGTGGCATCTGAGCTAGGTCTATGCGTAGATGAGATCTCGAGTAGAACACAAACGAGTTGTGGGCGTGGGTGTATACATATTGCTTGCCGTTACTAGTTGATACTTGATTCCGCGGTATTGTGAGATGAAGCGGCCCGGACCGACATTACGCGTACGCTTACGCGAGACTGGTTTCACCGCTGCGTGCACTTGTTGCATAAAGGTGACTGGCGGGTGTCTGTCTCTCTCACTTTAGTTGAATCGGTTCAATGAAGAGGGTTCTTTTAGAAGATCAAAAAGCAATCACTACACCACGTTGTGGTTTTGCGTAGGTAAGAATCGTTCTTGCTAGATACCCGTAGCAGCCACGTAAAATTTGCAACAACAATTAGAGGACGTCTAACTTGTTTTTGCAGGGTATGTTGTGATGTGATATGGCCAATTACATGATGAGATATATGTGATGTATGAGATGATCATGTATTGTATAGAATATCACGACTTGCATGTCGATGAGTACGGCAACTGGCAGGAGCCATAGAGTTGTCTTTAATTATTGTATGACCTGCGTGTCAATCATTAAGCGCTATGTAATGCTTTACTTTATCGCTAAACGTTAGCTATAGTCGTGGAAGCAACAGTCGGCGCGACAACCTTATGGCGACACGTTGATGGAGATCAAGATGATGGAGATCATGGTGTCATGCCGGTGACGATGGAGATCATGCCGGTGCTTTGGAGATGGAGATCAAAAGCACAAGTTCATGGCCATATCATGTCACTTATGATTTGCATGTGATGTTAATCCTTTTATGCATCTTATTTTGCTTAGGACGACGGTAGCATTATAAGGTGATCCCTCACTTAAATTTCAAGATAAATTGTGTTCTCCCCAAGTGTGCACCGTTGCGAAAGTTCGTCGTTTCGAGACACGCCGTGATGATCGGGTGTGATAGACTCTACGTTCGCATACAACGGGTGTAAGCCATGTTACACGTGCGGAACACTCGGGTTAAACTTGACGAGCCTAGCATGTACAGACATGGCCTCGGAACACAAGAGACCGAAAGGTCGAACATGAGTCATATAGTAGATATGATCAACATGAAGATGTTCACCATTGAAACCACCTCAACTCACGTGATGATCGGACTTGAGTTGGTGGATTTGGATCATGTTACACTCGAATGATCGGAGGGATGTCAATTTGAGTGGGAGTTTTTTAAGTAATATGATTAACTAAACTCATTATCTAAGAACAATAGTCTAAGTTGTCTTTGCTATATTTATGTTGTAGATCATGGCTCGCGCAGTAGCACCCCTGAATTTTAATGCGTTCCTAGAGAAAGCTAAGTTGAAAGATGATGGAAGTAACTTTGTGGACTGGGCCCGTAATCTAAGGATTATCCTTACGACTTCCCAGATAGCTTATGTCCTTGATGCACCGCTTGGTGATCCACCCGCTCCAGTTGAGTCTCTAGACGTTGTGAACGCCTGGCAGGCTCGTTCTGATGATTACTCAATAGTTCAATGTGCAATGTTGTATGGCTTAGAACCGGGACTTCAAAGACGTTTTGAACGTCATGGAGCATATGAGATGTTCCAGGAGTTGAAGTTTATCTTTCAGAAGAATGCCCGGATCGAGAGATATGAGATCTCCGATAAGTTCTATGCTTGCAAGATGGAGGAGAACGGGTCTATCAGTGATCACGTGCTCAGAATGTCTGGGTACTCCACCCGCCTGGCTGAGTTAGGGATGCCCCTTCCGCCAGAGGCTATCACTGACAGAGTTCTTCAATCATTGCCACCTAGCTACAAGAGCTTCGTGTTGAACTATAACATGCACGGGATGAACAAGTCAGTCGCCGAGCTGTTTGCGATGCTGAAAGCCGCTGAGTCTGAAATTCAGAAGGAGCATCAAGTGTTGATGGTCAATAAAACCACTAGTTTCAAGAAAAATGGCAAGGGTAAGAAGGGTAACTCCAAGCAGAGTGGCAAAGCAGTTGCTCCTCTCGTGAAGAAACCCAAGGCTGGACCCAAACCAGAAACTGTGTGTTTTCATTGCAAGGGAACTGGACACTGGAAGCGGAATTGCCCCAAGTATTTGGCTGACAAGAAGGCGGCCAACAACAAACAAGGTATATATGATATACATGTTATTGATGTGTACCTTACCAACTCTCGTTGTAGTGCCTGGGTATTTGATACCGGTGCGGTTGCTCATATTTGCAACTCAAAACAGGAACTGCGGAATAGACGGAGGCTGGCAAAGGACGAAGTGACGATGCGCGTGGGAAATGGTTCCAAGGTTGATGTGATCGCCGTCGGCACGCTCGCTCTTCGATTACCGTCGGGATTAGTGATGAACCTAAATAAGTGTTATTTGGTGCCTGCGTTAAGCATGAACATTATATCTGGATCTTGTTTATTGCGAGACGGTTACTCATTTAAATCAGAGAATAATGGTTGTTCTATTTATATGAGTAATATCTTTTATGGTCATGCACCCGATGTGAGGGGTTTATTCTTATTGAATCTCGATAGTAATGATACACATGTTCATAACATTGATGCCAAAAGATATAGAATTGATAATGATAATACCACTTTCTTGTGGCACTGCCGTTTAGGTCATATTGGCGTAAAACGCATGAAGAAGCTCCATGCTGATGGACTTTTGGAGTCACTTGATTTTGAATCACTTGACACATGTGAGCCATGCCTCATGGGCAAGATGACTAAAACGCCGTTCTCTGGTACGATGGAACGGGCAAGTGACTTGTTGGAAATCATACATACTGATGTGTGCGGTCCGATGAGTATTGAGGCGCGCGGTGGTTATCGTTACTTTCTCACCTTCACTGATGACTTAAGTAGATATGGGTATATTTACTTGATGAAACACAAGTCTGAAACATTTGAAAAGTTCAAACAATTTCAGAGTGAAGTTGAGAATCATCGTAACAAGAAGATTAAATTCCTACGATCTGATCGAGGAGGAGAATATCTGAGTTATGAGTTTGGCAGTCACTTAAGACAGTGTGGAATTGTTTCACAATTAACACCGCCTGGAACACCACAGCGTAATGGTGTGTCCGAACGTCGTAATCGAACCTTATTGGATATGGTGCGATCTATGATGTCTCTTGCCGATTTGCCACTATCGTTTTGGGGTTATGCATTAGAGACAGCTGCATTCACTTTAAATAGGGCACCATCGAAATCCGTTGAGACGACGCCATATGAACTTTGGTTTGACAAGAAGCCAAAGCTGTCGTTTCTTAAAGTTTGGGGATGTGATGCTTATGTCAAAAAGCTTCAGCCTGAAAAGCTGGAACCCAAAGCGGAGAAATGCGTCTTCATAGGATACCCAAAAGAGACAGTTGGGTATACCTTCTACCTCAGATCCGAAGGCAAAGTGTTTGTCGCTAAAAACGGAACATTTCTTGAGAAAGAGTTTCTCTCGAAAGAATTGAGTGGGAGGAAGATAGAACTTGATGAGGTTGTTGAACCTTTACTTCAACCTGAGAGTAGCGCAGCGCAGAAAGTTGTTTCTGTGGAGCCTACATTAGCTGAAGAGGAAGTTAATGATGATGATCATGAAGCTTTGGATCAAGTTGCTATCGAACCTCGTAGGTCGACAAGGACGCGTACTGCTCCTGAGTGGTACGGCAACCCTGTCTTAGAGGTCATGTTGTTAGACAACGATGAACCTACGAGCTATGGAGAAGCGATGATGAGCCCGGATTCCGAGAAATGGTTAGAGGCCATGAAATCCGAGATGGGATCCATGTATGAAAACAAAGTATGGACTTTGGAAGTATTACCTGAAGGGCGTAAGGCCATTCAGAACAAATGGATCTTTAAGAGGAAGACGGACGCGGACGGTAATGTCACCGTCTATAAAGCTCGACTTGTGGCAAAGGGTTTTTCACAAGTTCAAGGAGTTGACTACGATGAGACCTTCTCACCCGTAGCGATGCTTAAGTCCGTCAGAATCATGTTGGCAATAGCTGCCTTTTTCGATTATGAAATTTGGCAGATGGATGTCAAAACAGCGTTCCTTAACGGTTTCCTTAAGGAAGAGTTGTATATGATGCAACCAGAAGGTTTTGTCGATCCAGAAAATGCTGACAAAGTTTGCAAACTCCAGCGATCCATTTATGGACTGGTGCAAGCATCTCGGAGTTGGAATCTTCGTTTTGATGAGGTGATCAAAGCGTTCGAGTTTATACAAGTTTACGGAGAAGCTTGTATTTACAAGAAAGTGAGTGGGAGCTCTATAGCGTTTCTAATATTATATGTGGATGACATATTGCTGATTGGAAACAATATAGAAATGCTGGAAAGCGTAAAGGAATATTTGAACAAGAGTTTTTCAATGAAGGACCTAGGAGAAGCTGCTTTCATATTAGGCATCAAGATCTATAGAGATAGATCGAGACGCTTAATAGGACTTTCACAAAGCACATACCTTGACAAAGTTTTGAAGAAGTTCAAAATGGATCAGTCCAAGAAGGGGTTCTTGCCTGTATTGCAAGGTGTGAAGTTGAGTAAGACTCAATGCCCAGTGACTGCAGAAGATAGAGAAAAGATGAGTGTCATCCCCTATGCTTCAGCCATAGGCTCTATCATGTATGCAATGCTGTGCACAAGACCCGATGTCAGCCTTGCCATAAGTATGGCCGGAAGGTTTCAAAGTGATCCAGGAATGGAACACTGGACGGCGGTCAAGAATATCCTGAAGTACCTGAAAAGGACTAAGGACATGTTTCTCGTTTATGGAGGTGATCAAGAGCTCGTCGTAAAGGGTTACGTCGATGCAAGCTTTGACACTGATCCGGATGACTCTAAGTCGCAAACCGGATACGTATTTATTCTTAATGGGGGTGCGGTTAGCTGGTGCAGTTCCAAGCAAAGCGTGGTAGCTGATTCTACATGCGAAGCGGAGTACATCGCTGCCTCGGAGGCGGCGAAGGTAAAGCGACGTTTCAATTCCATCCGCGATTACATCAAAGAGGACGACATAAATATTTGCAAAGTACACACGGATCTAAATGTTGTAGATCCGATGACTAAACCTCTTCCAAGGGCTAAACATGAACAACACCAGAACTGCATGGGTGTTCGATTCATTACAATGTAAATCACATAGTGATGTGAACTAGATTATTGACTCTAGTGCAAGTGGGAGACTGTTGGAAATATGCCCTAGAGGCAATAATAAATTGGTTATTATTATATTTCCTTGTTCATGATGATCGTTTATTATCCATGCTATAATTGTATTGATTGGAAACTCAAATACATGTGTGGGTACATAGACAACACTGTGTCCCTAGTAAGCCTCTAGTTGACTAGCTCGTTGATCAAAGATGGTTAAGGTTTCCTAGCCATTGACATGAGATGTCATTTGATAACGGGATCACATCATTAGGAGAATGATGTGATGGACAAGACCCAAACTGTAAACGTAGCATTTGATCGTGTCAGTTTATTGCTATTGTTTTCTGCATGTCAAGTATCTGTTCCTTTGACCATGAGATCATGCAACTCACTGACACCGGAGGAATACCTTGTGTGTATCAAACGTCGCAACGTAACTGGGCGACTATAAAGGTGCTCTACAGGTATCTCCGAGGGTGTCTGTTGGGTTGGCATGGATCAAGACTGGGATTTGTTACTCCGTGTGACGGAGAGGTATCTCAGGGCCCACTCGGTAATACAACATCACATTGAGCCTTGCAAGCAAAGTGACTAAAGAGTTAGCCACAGGATCTTGTATTACGGAACGAGTAAAGAGACTTGCCGGTAACGAGATTGAACTAGGTATAGAGATACCGACGATCGAATCTCGGGCATGTAACATACCGAAGAACAAAGGGAACAGCATACGGGATTAACTGAATCCTTGACATAGAGGTTCGACCGATAAAGATCTTCGTAGAATATGTAGGAGCCAATATGGGCATCCAGGTCCCGCTATTGGTTATTGGCCGTAGAGGTGTCTCGGTCATGTCTACATAGTTCTCGAACCCGCAGGGTCTACACACTTAACGTTTGGTGACGATTAGTATAATTGAGTTATTATGTTGGTGACCGAAAGTTGTTCGGAGTCCCGGATAAGATCCCGGACATGACGAGGATCTCCGGAATAGTCCGGAGGTAAAGATTGATATATGTGATAATAGTGTTTTGATCTCTGGAAGGGTTCCGGAGTTCACCGGAAGGGGTTCCGGATGTTTACCGAAGTGTTCGGGTGCAGCAACACTTTATATGAGCCAAAGGGATAAAGCCCACAAGGTATTGGAAAGTGCAAAAGTAGTTTTGCTGCCGCGTAAGCGGTACTACCGCTTGGTGAAGCGGTACTACCGCCGGAGCGGTACTACCGCTTGTGTGAAGCGGTACTACCGCCCGAGCGGTACTACCGCTTGTGTGAAGCGGTACTACCGCCCAAGCGGTACTACCGCTTGTGTGAAGCGGTACTACCGCTTGTGCGCGGCTGTGCACGATTCGGCAGGGTCCGAATTGGACTCTTTTCCTGCGGGCCAAACCGACCTTGTGCGGGCAAAACCGACCCGGAGGAGGCTTTTACTCCAAGTTTAGACCCCAAGGCTCAACATATAAATAGAGGGGCAGGGCTAGCACACGGGACACATCAGGATTTCCCAAGCCGTGTGCCGGCAACCCTAGCCCTCTAGTTCCTCCGTCATAATCTCCGTAGTGCTTGGCGAAGCCCTGCAGAGATTGTTCCTCACCACCATCACCACGCCGTCGTGCTGCTGGAACTCAACCGCTACTTCATCATCGCTCGCTGGATCGAGGAGGTGAAGGCGTCATCAAGCCGTACGTGTGTTGAACGCGGAGGTGCCGTCCGTTCGGCACTAGATCGGAAGGATCGTGATTGGATCGCGGGACGCTCGGCGATTTGGATCGCGAAGACGTTCGACTACATCAACCGCGTTTATTAACGCTTCCGCTTAGCGATCTACAAGGGTATGTAGATTCACTCTCCCTCTCGTAGATGCTCATCACCATGGATAGATCTTGCGTGTGCGTAGGAAAATTTTTGTTTCCCATGCAACGTTCCCCAACAGTGGCATCTGAGCTAGGTCTATGCGTAGATGAGATCTCGAGTAGAACACAAACGAGTTGTGGGCGTGGGTGTATACATATTGCTTGCCGTTACTAGTTGATACTTGATTCCGCGGTATTGTGAGATGAAGCGGCCCGGACCGACATTACGCGTACGCTTACGCGAGACTGGTTTCACCGCTGCGTGCACTTGTTGCATAAAGGTGACTGGCGGGTGTCTGTCTCTCTCACTTTAGTTGAATCGGTTCAATGAAGAGGGTTCTTTTAGAAGATCAAAAAGCAATCACTACACCACGTTGTGGTTTTGCGTAGGTAAGAATCGTTCTTGCTAGATACCCGTAGCAGCCACGTAAAATTTGCAACAACAATTAGAGGACGTCTAACTTGTTTTTGCAGGGTATGTTGTGATGTGATATGGCCAATTACATGATGAGATATATGTGATGTATGAGATGATCATGTATTGTATAGAATATCACGACTTGCATGTCGATGAGTACGGCAACTGGCAGGAGCCATAGAGTTGTCTTTAATTATTGTATGACCTGCGTGTCAATCATTAAGCGCTATGTAATGCTTTACTTTATCGCTAAACGTTAGCTATAGTCGTGGAAGCAACAGTCGGCGCGACAACCTTATGGCGACACGTTGATGGAGATCAAGATGATGGAGATCATGGTGTCATGCCGGTGACGATGGAGATCATGCCGGTGCTTTGGAGATGGAGATCAAAAGCACAAGTTCATGGCCATATCATGTCACTTATGATTTGCATGTGATGTTAATCCTTTTATGCATCTTATTTTGCTTAGGACGACGGTAGCATTATAAGGTGATCCCTCACTTAAATTTCAAGATAAATTGTGTTCTCCCCAAGTGTGCACCGTTGCGAAAGTTCGTCGTTTCGAGACACGCCGTGATGATCGGGTGTGATAGACTCTACGTTCGCATACAACGGGTGTAAGCCATGTTACACGTGCGGAACACTCGGGTTAAACTTGACGAGCCTAGCATGTACAGACATGGCCTCGGAACACAAGAGACCGAAAGGTCGAACATGAGTCATATAGTAGATATGATCAACATGAAGATGTTCACCATTGAAACCACCTCAACTCACGTGATGATCGGACTTGAGTTGGTGGATTTGGATCATGTTACACTCGAATGATCGGAGGGATGTCAATTTGAGTGGGAGTTTTTTAAGTAATATGATTAACTAAACTCATTATCTAAGAACAATAGTCTAAGTTGTCTTTGCTATATTTATGTTGTAGATCATGGCTCGCGCAGTAGCACCCCTGAATTTTAATGCGTTCCTAGAGAAAGCTAAGTTGAAAGATGATGGAAGTAACTTTGTGGACTGGGCCCGTAATCTAAGGATTATCCTTACGACTTCCCAGATAGCTTATGTCCTTGATGCACCGCTTGGTGATCCACCCGCTCCAGTTGAGTCTCTAGACGTTGTGAACGCCTGGCAGGCTCGTTCTGATGATTACTCAATAGTTCAATGTGCAATGTTGTATGGCTTAGAACCGGGACTTCAAAGACGTTTTGAACGTCATGGAGCATATGAGATGTTCCAGGAGTTGAAGTTTATCTTTCAGAAGAATGCCCGGATCGAGAGATATGAGATCTCCGATAAGTTCTATGCTTGCAAGATGGAGGAGAACGGGTCTATCAGTGATCACGTGCTCAGAATGTCTGGGTACTCCACCCGCCTGGCTGAGTTAGGGATGCCCCTTCCGCCAGAGGCTATCACTGACAGAGTTCTTCAATCATTGCCACCTAGCTACAAGAGCTTCGTGTTGAACTATAACATGCACGGGATGAACAAGTCAGTCGCCGAGCTGTTTGCGATGCTGAAAGCCGCTGAGTCTGAAATTCAGAAGGAGCATCAAGTGTTGATGGTCAATAAAACCACTAGTTTCAAGAAAAATGGCAAGGGTAAGAAGGGTAACTCCAAGCAGAGTGGCAAAGCAGTTGCTCCTCTCGTGAAGAAACCCAAGGCTGGACCCAAACCAGAAACTGTGTGTTTTCATTGCAAGGGAACTGGACACTGGAAGCGGAATTGCCCCAAGTATTTGGCTGACAAGAAGGCGGCCAACAACAAACAAGGTATATATGATATACATGTTATTGATGTGTACCTTACCAACTCTCGTTGTAGTGCCTGGGTATTTGATACCGGTGCGGTTGCTCATATTTGCAACTCAAAACAGGAACTGCGGAATAGACGGAGGCTGGCAAAGGACGAAGTGACGATGCGCGTGGGAAATGGTTCCAAGGTTGATGTGATCGCCGTCGGCACGCTCGCTCTTCGATTACCGTCGGGATTAGTGATGAACCTAAATAAGTGTTATTTGGTGCCTGCGTTAAGCATGAACATTATATCTGGATCTTGTTTATTGCGAGACGGTTACTCATTTAAATCAGAGAATAATGGTTGTTCTATTTATATGAGTAATATCTTTTATGGTCATGCACCCGATGTGAGGGGTTTATTCTTATTGAATCTCGATAGTAATGATACACATGTTCATAACATTGATGCCAAAAGATATAGAATTGATAATGATAATACCACTTTCTTGTGGCACTGCCGTTTAGGTCATATTGGCGTAAAACGCATGAAGAAGCTCCATGCTGATGGACTTTTGGAGTCACTTGATTTTGAATCACTTGACACATGTGAGCCATGCCTCATGGGCAAGATGACTAAAACGCCGTTCTCTGGTACGATGGAACGGGCAAGTGACTTGTTGGAAATCATACATACTGATGTGTGCGGTCCGATGAGTATTGAGGCGCGCGGTGGTTATCGTTACTTTCTCACCTTCACTGATGACTTAAGTAGATATGGGTATATTTACTTGATGAAACACAAGTCTGAAACATTTGAAAAGTTCAAACAATTTCAGAGTGAAGTTGAGAATCATCGTAACAAGAAGATTAAATTCCTACGATCTGATCGAGGAGGAGAATATCTGAGTTATGAGTTTGGCAGTCACTTAAGACAGTGTGGAATTGTTTCACAATTAACACCGCCTGGAACACCACAGCGTAATGGTGTGTCCGAACGTCGTAATCGAACCTTATTGGATATGGTGCGATCTATGATGTCTCTTGCCGATTTGCCACTATCGTTTTGGGGTTATGCATTAGAGACAGCTGCATTCACTTTAAATAGGGCACCATCGAAATCCGTTGAGACGACGCCATATGAACTTTGGTTTGACAAGAAGCCAAAGCTGTCGTTTCTTAAAGTTTGGGGATGTGATGCTTATGTCAAAAAGCTTCAGCCTGAAAAGCTGGAACCCAAAGCGGAGAAATGCGTCTTCATAGGATACCCAAAAGAGACAGTTGGGTATACCTTCTACCTCAGATCCGAAGGCAAAGTGTTTGTCGCTAAAAACGGAACATTTCTTGAGAAAGAGTTTCTCTCGAAAGAATTGAGTGGGAGGAAGATAGAACTTGATGAGGTTGTTGAACCTTTACTTCAACCTGAGAGTAGCGCAGCGCAGAAAGTTGTTTCTGTGGAGCCTACATTAGCTGAAGAGGAAGTTAATGATGATGATCATGAAGCTTTGGATCAAGTTGCTATCGAACCTCGTAGGTCGACAAGGACGCGTACTGCTCCTGAGTGGTACGGCAACCCTGTCTTAGAGGTCATGTTGTTAGACAACGATGAACCTACGAGCTATGGAGAAGCGATGATGAGCCCGGATTCCGAGAAATGGTTAGAGGCCATGAAATCCGAGATGGGATCCATGTATGAAAACAAAGTATGGACTTTGGAAGTATTACCTGAAGGGCGTAAGGCCATTCAGAACAAATGGATCTTTAAGAGGAAGACGGACGCGGACGGTAATGTCACCGTCTATAAAGCTCGACTTGTGGCAAAGGGTTTTTCACAAGTTCAAGGAGTTGACTACGATGAGACCTTCTCACCCGTAGCGATGCTTAAGTCCGTCAGAATCATGTTGGCAATAGCTGCCTTTTTCGATTATGAAATTTGGCAGATGGATGTCAAAACAGCGTTCCTTAACGGTTTCCTTAAGGAAGAGTTGTATATGATGCAACCAGAAGGTTTTGTCGATCCAGAAAATGCTGACAAAGTTTGCAAACTCCAGCGATCCATTTATGGACTGGTGCAAGCATCTCGGAGTTGGAATCTTCGTTTTGATGAGGTGATCAAAGCGTTCGAGTTTATACAAGTTTACGGAGAAGCTTGTATTTACAAGAAAGTGAGTGGGAGCTCTATAGCGTTTCTAATATTATATGTGGATGACATATTGCTGATTGGAAACAATATAGAAATGCTGGAAAGCGTAAAGGAATATTTGAACAAGAGTTTTTCAATGAAGGACCTAGGAGAAGCTGCTTTCATATTAGGCATCAAGATCTATAGAGATAGATCGAGACGCTTAATAGGACTTTCACAAAGCACATACCTTGACAAAGTTTTGAAGAAGTTCAAAATGGATCAGTCCAAGAAGGGGTTCTTGCCTGTATTGCAAGGTGTGAAGTTGAGTAAGACTCAATGCCCAGTGACTGCAGAAGATAGAGAAAAGATGAGTGTCATCCCCTATGCTTCAGCCATAGGCTCTATCATGTATGCAATGCTGTGCACAAGACCCGATGTCAGCCTTGCCATAAGTATGGCCGGAAGGTTTCAAAGTGATCCAGGAATGGAACACTGGACGGCGGTCAAGAATATCCTGAAGTACCTGAAAAGGACTAAGGACATGTTTCTCGTTTATGGAGGTGATCAAGAGCTCGTCGTAAAGGGTTACGTCGATGCAAGCTTTGACACTGATCCGGATGACTCTAAGTCGCAAACCGGATACGTATTTATTCTTAATGGGGGTGCGGTTAGCTGGTGCAGTTCCAAGCAAAGCGTGGTAGCTGATTCTACATGCGAAGCGGAGTACATCGCTGCCTCGGAGGCGGCGAAGGTAAAGCGACGTTTCAATTCCATCCGCGATTACATCAAAGAGGACGACATAAATATTTGCAAAGTACACACGGATCTAAATGTTGTAGATCCGATGACTAAACCTCTTCCAAGGGCTAAACATGAACAACACCAGAACTGCATGGGTGTTCGATTCATTACAATGTAAATCACATAGTGATGTGAACTAGATTATTGACTCTAGTGCAAGTGGGAGACTGTTGGAAATATGCCCTAGAGGCAATAATAAATTGGTTATTATTATATTTCCTTGTTCATGATGATCGTTTATTATCCATGCTATAATTGTATTGATTGGAAACTCAAATACATGTGTGGGTACATAGACAACACTGTGTCCCTAGTAAGCCTCTAGTTGACTAGCTCGTTGATCAAAGATGGTTAAGGTTTCCTAGCCATTGACATGAGATGTCATTTGATAACGGGATCACATCATTAGGAGAATGATGTGATGGACAAGACCCAAACTGTAAACGTAGCATTTGATCGTGTCAGTTTATTGCTATTGTTTTCTGCATGTCAAGTATCTGTTCCTTTGACCATGAGATCATGCAACTCACTGACACCGGAGGAATACCTTGTGTGTATCAAACGTCGCAACGTAACTGGGCGACTATAAAGGTGCTCTACAGGTATCTCCGAGGGTGTCTGTTGGGTTGGCATGGATCAAGACTGGGATTTGTTACTCCGTGTGACGGAGAGGTATCTCAGGGCCCACTCGGTAATACAACATCACATTGAGCCTTGCAAGCAAAGTGACTAAAGAGTTAGCCACAGGATCTTGTATTACGGAACGAGTAAAGAGACTTGCCGGTAACGAGATTGAACTAGGTATAGAGATACCGACGATCGAATCTCGGGCATGTAACATACCGAAGAACAAAGGGAACAGCATACGGGATTAACTGAATCCTTGACATAGAGGTTCGACCGATAAAGATCTTCGTAGAATATGTAGGAGCCAATATGGGCATCCAGGTCCCGCTATTGGTTATTGGCCGTAGAGGTGTCTCGGTCATGTCTACATAGTTCTCGAACCCGCAGGGTCTACACACTTAACGTTTGGTGACGATTAGTATAATTGAGTTATTATGTTGGTGACCGAAAGTTGTTCGGAGTCCCGGATAAGATCCCGGACATGACGAGGATCTCCGGAATAGTCCGGAGGTAAAGATTGATATATGTGATAATAGTGTTTTGATCTCTGGAAGGGTTCCGGAGTTCACCGGAAGGGGTTCCGGATGTTTACCGAAGTGTTCGGGTGCAGCAACACTTTATATGAGCCAAAGGGATAAAGCCCACAAGGTATTGGAAAGTGCAAAAGTAGTTTTGCTGCCGCGTAAGCGGTACTACCGCTTGGTGAAGCGGTACTACCGCCGGAGCGGTACTACCGCTTGTGTGAAGCGGTACTACCGCCCGAGCGGTACTACCGCTTGTGTGAAGCGGTACTACCGCCCAAGCGGTACTACCGCTTGTGTGAAGCGGTACTACCGCTTGTGCGCGGCTGTGCACGATTCGGCAGGGTCCGAATTGGACTCTTTTCCTGCGGGCCAAACCGACCTTGTGCGGGCAAAACCGACCCGGAGGAGGCTTTTACTCCAAGTTTAGACCCCAAGGCTCAACATATAAATAGAGGGGCAGGGCTAGCACACGGGACACATCAGGATTTCCCAAGCCGTGTGCCGGCAACCCTAGCCCTCTAGTTCCTCCGTCATAATCTCCGTAGTGCTTGGCGAAGCCCTGCAGAGATTGTTCCTCACCACCATCACCACGCCGTCGTGCTGCTGGAACTCAACCGCTACTTCATCATCGCTCGCTGGATCGAGGAGGTGAAGGCGTCATCAAGCCGTACGTGTGTTGAACGCGGAGGTGCCGTCCGTTCGGCACTAGATCGGAAGGATCGTGATTGGATCGCGGGACGCTCGGCGATTTGGATCGCGAAGACGTTCGACTACATCAACCGCGTTTATTAACGCTTCCGCTTAGCGATCTACAAGGGTATGTAGATTCACTCTCCCTCTCGTAGATGCTCATCACCATGGATAGATCTTGCGTGTGCGTAGGAAAATTTTTGTTTCCCATGCAACGTTCCCCAACAATATCAAACTGAAGAAGGGTGAAACAACACAGTTTGCGCCATGGCTATGTGCGTTTATGCCAAACCGTAGGAGTGAAGATGGATGGGGATGTTGGAGTAAGGGTTGTTCTAACTCTGGGGGTCGCAACAGTGGGTCACACAACATGGGTATGAAGAAAGTGAAGAAGAGTAGTGCAACATTGCCCCGTCTTGGCACAAGGACAACACGAACACATGTTCCGATGGTAAAGGTGTGGGAAAGAAACATGTTCAGGTAGTAACGAGTCAAAATAACCCACCATCTACCTGCGAGGGTACTACCAAGGAGCTCACGTTTACCGAAACAACTTCAAAGGAGAAGGGAGGCATAATAGATGTGCTAGAGAAGAGAGGGCAAGGAGATGCTAGTGGTGGCACGGGGCACCAAGGCCATGCAGATCAATGTAAGGAATGAGGACAAGGACAAGGGTGGGGGTAGGTGACGACCCATAAGTATAGGGGATCAATCGTAGTCCTTTCGATAAGTAAGAGTGTTGAACCCAACAAGGAGTAGAAGGAATTGATAAGCGGTTTCAGCAAGGTATTGTCTGCAAGTGCTGTAAAAGTGTAGTAACAGATAGTTCAATAGCAAGATAATTTATAGCAAGTAGCTAGCAACCAAAGTAACAAGGAGCAACAAGGTAGCCCAATCCTTATTATGCTAAAGACATGCCAAAAATTGTTTCTTATAGTGAGCAAAGCGTTCTCGAGGACACATGGAAATTTTGTCTAGTCATGCCTATCATATTTTAGTTGATTCACGTTTACTACTTTAATAACTTGATATGTGGGTGGATCGGTGCTAAGGTGTTGTTCTTACATGAACAAACGACCAACTTATGATTACCCCCTCTCGCAAGCATCCAAAACTATGAAAGAAAAAATTAAGATAAATCTAACCATAGCATGAAACATACAGATCCAAATCAACCCCTTACAAAATAGTGGGTAAACTAGGGTTTAAGCTTCTGTCACTCTCGCAACCCATCATCTACTTCCTACTGCACAATGCCTTCCCCTAGGCCTAAATATGGTGAAGTGTCATGTAGTCGACGTTCACATGAAATCACTAAAGAAAGAACAACATACCTATCATCAAAATATTGAACGTATATCAATTTCACATAATAGTTTATAACAAGACTTCTCTCATGTACTCAAGAACAAACGGAACTACTCATAAATCATCTTTATGTTCCTGATCATAGGAGAAAATATATAATTGACAATAAACATATAATCTTCCACCAAGTAAACTAACTAGCATCAACTACAAGATGTAATCAATACTACTAGCAACCCATAGTACCAATCTCAGGTTTTGGGACAAAGATTGAATACAAGAGATGAACTAGGGTTTAAGATGAGATGGTGTTGGTGAAGATGTTCATGTACATGAGTCCTCCCACTATGAGAGGGGAATTGGTGATGACGAAGGCTTCTATTTCTCCCTCCCAGAGGAAAGTATCCACGTCGGAATCGCTTTGCCGGAGAGCAAAAGTGCTCCTGCCCAGGTTCCGCCACGAGACGGTGGCGCTTCGTCCCGAAAGTCCACTCTTATTTTTCTCCAAGGCAAATGGGTTCATATAACAAAAGACGGGCACAGGAGGGCCCTCGTGGGATTCACGAGGGGGAGGGCATGCCTAGGGGTGTAGGGTGCGCTTCCTGCCCTTGTCAGCCCACGGTTGATCTTCCGCGGGACTTTTTTTCCAGTATTTTTAATATATATAAATCTCTAGAAAATTTCAGGTCATTTGGAGCTCCGGAGAGTAGCTATCTCTGTTGTAACTCTTTTAGGTACAAAATTCCAGCTACCGGCAATTTCCCTCTTCAAGTAAGTCTTGAAAATTAAGAGAGCAAAGGCATAAGAGTTGCATCATAATGATAAAAACATTGTAAATAACAGCAGAAAATCATGATGCAAAATGAACGTATCAACTCCTCCAAGCTTAGACCTCGCTTGTCCTCAAGCGAATACGGGAACTCGATAATGATCACATGTTTATAGAGAGAGAGGTCGATAAAACAAAATACAAACATAATAGCATCATGATCACTACTAGGGAAAACCTTATACACAGGAGCTTACCAGTAGCGCTTTTTAAAAGGAGGCGCTGCTGCTACTTAGCAGTAGCGCGTTTAAAAAAACGGCGCTACTACTAAACACATATCAGTAGTGTGGCACGTATAAAACGCGCTACTACTATAATTGCCACACCATTCCCGACAGGCTAGGTATAGTAGTAGCGCCCTTCCTCTAACAGCGCTGCTGCTATTCTACTTAGCTGTAGCGCTTGGAACCAACCCGCGCTGCTGCTATGACAACCTTATCCACCCCGTGCGCTCCCTCTCTCTTCTTCACTCCTGGCCCCTCACTCCCCCCTCACACTGTCGCCCCCCGCCGCTCGCCGCCGCCGTCGCCTACCCCTCCTCCCTCTGCCGCCGTCACCTCCCTCTCCTCCCTGGACTCGGTAATCCTCCCCCTCCTCCCTCCTCCCTCCTCCCCACCCCACCTCCTCCGTCCTCCCTCCACTCCTCCATTCGCCGCCGGCCGGCCCCTCCTCGCTTCGCCTTCCTCCTCCTTCCTCCGTCCTCCTTCCTCCTCCCTCCTTCAGTCGCCCCTCCTTCTCCCTCCTCCCTCCTCCATCCACAACCCCTCCTCCCTGCTACATTTTGATTTAGTAGGCTAGTTGATATTTTCTTGTTGATATGCAACATTTTGATTTACTTAATAGTTTGTAGTTGATATATAACAATTTTGATTTAGTATGATTAACTGATTAGTAAAAATTTAGATATAGTTGATAGTTTTTAGTTGATATAAGCCTCTGTTCATATATAACACTTTGATTTAGGATAGTTTCTAGGGTTTAGTTGATAGTTTCTAGTTAACTGAATTATTACTAGGGTTTTAGTATATTATTTTTAGACATAGTTGATAGTTTCTAGTGATCCTGAAACTATTTACTCATTTGCTAGAATAAACATGTCATATTCTGAATATAGAGGATGTCTTGGTGTTCTTGTTTGCAATGTACCTCTGAGTGGCCTATGTTTTGCCGGAATGTTGATTCGTTTCCGTTCCGGCAAATTTCAGGCGCTCGATATGTCCTGTTTTTAGCAAAGGTCATACCTCATTTTTTTCATCAATTTTAGCATAACTTGTGCTACAATGTAGGACATATCGAGTGCTTGTGATTTGCCAGAACGGGAATTCAATGATATTCCGGCAAAACATAGGGCATTTTTTCTATGTCATTGCTCGATATATGGAACGGGTTGACTTTAGGTCTGTTTCGGCTCCTTGTGTGTCTTTCAGTGAGGGAGAGTGTCCACCATATATATATATATGAGAGAGGAAGAATCCCGACTGTTGTCGTGGGGGTCGCTTCTCCTTCTTTTCCTTGTGCTAGATATTTGTAATGCACTAGGGAAAGGAGGAGTAGCGACCATCACCGACGGTCGAAATATGAGAGAGGAAGAATCCCGACTGTTGTCGTGGGTGTCGCTTCTCCTTCGTTCCCGTGTGCTAGACATTTTGGTGTAATGCACTCGGGGACGAATGGAGGAGCCACCATCACCGACGGTCGCAATATCAGAGGGAGTGCCCACCATATACGTGAGATGAGAGTTTAGGAAGGAAAGACTCGACAGACCTAAAGTCAACCCGTTGCATATTGAGTAATAGTGATCTGTGTGTTGATCAGTTTCCTGGTAGTTGCCTTCGATCGATTTTAAATGTTTCAACTATGAACATAGGAAATGTCTGACGACGAAAGGAAATTCGTTATGTGCGAATTATGCGAAGACGAGCGCGGCCTGTGCGACAAGCCTCACCTAGTTGATGATAGGCGCTTCAGCATCGTGCTGGATGAGACCTTCGAAGTGGATACAGTAAGTCACAACGACAAGTCTTTTTTCGTAATTAAGCATGACTTCTGCTTCTTTTGCTTCAACTTATAATTTTAATTTTTTACTATTCTACTAGCGTATCCCCTGCCATGCAAGAATTTATGTCTTGGATAAGATTGGTTTCAATACTAAAAAAAGTATGGAGGTAAAGAGAGTTCACTTGAGGACCGAGCATGGTTATACTTTTGCCGTAAAATTGTACAATGCAGACACCTACTCCTATTTTGAATGCAAAAGTTGGCAAGCACTATGCAAGGCTTATGCATTTGAGCCTAATATGCTTATCACCTTTGATATTCGTCCGGAAGATGAAATTGAAGGTAATATCGACATCTGGGTCGATGTGCAGACGCCTCCAGTTCTACCATTATGTGAGTTTGTTAAACATATTTATTATGTAATTTATATTGTTTATTTCAAAATAGTTGACAGCTTATTTCCATTGACAGTTTATTTTCATTCTTCAAAAAATGTACGGAAGATGGTAGACAGAACCTACTACACCGATGGCGCATAATTAACTTGTCAGGAGAAAAATCATCTTATCTCATTTATTAATGATCTTCAGAATTACAATACCTATTATCAAACTCCTACACATTATGGTCAATACGTGCCACTAGTGCACGTGTTGAACTACGGTAACATCCATAGAGATGGCATGGTAAGATTTTTTACTATTACGACATCCGTGCATCTTTTGCATAAATTATTTTTAAAACTAAACTACATTGCTAACTACGAAGTTATTACTATGTTTTTCAACAGAAAATCCCGAAGGATTGTGTGCCTCATCTGATGTTTCCGGAAGGTCACCTTGATGTTATGAGCTTACGGCCAGGTCAGCCTACGCATCACTGTTGTCCATACCGGATTTCTAAAACCGATGAAGACATGACAATCAAAGATTGGAAAAAATGTATGGTCGATCGTAGAGAGCTACTTGGAAGCAACATTGTGCGTAGGCCAAGAATTGGAGACAGGATGATCTCCATTCTCCATAATGGAGAATCAGGGCCTATCTTGTTTTATGATATTTTACCTAAGAGAGGGTAGAGTAGGTCCTATGAGAGAGGAGTAGGTCCTAGGTACAATGTGTTATTATGTGCTACAATTGTATATATATATATGTATGTGAATGGTCGTCGTACGAGAAATTCGATGATATATATATATATATATATATATATATATATATATATATCGGTTCTACGAGAAATTCTATGACATTATGTTGATTAAGGTGGATGGATGCAAGTGATCATGTTGAGTTAGAGGAAAATATGCACTTTAATCTAAATGTAGTTGTTGGCACAATAATTATTACTGTATAGAGCATGCACAAATACGTAGAGTGGAATGTAATTTGTGAAAGCAGGATTACTAGCAGCAGCGCTGGAAGGCATCTAGCGGCAGCACTGGATTAACAGCAGCGCTTGCCATTTTGCAGCGCTACAGATAGTTATCAGTAGCGCTGGTTAGTGCAGCGCTACTGGTAACAATACTTAGCAGTAGCGCTGCACTAACCAGCGCTACTACTACCACTTAGCTGTAGCGCGATAGCAGTAGCGCTGGACCCAGCGCTACTGCTATAGGTATTTCAAGCGCTACTAGTAGGCTTTATCCTAGTAGTGGATCATTATTATAGCAGCAAGTATCTATCATAAAACTTCTGATAATGTAGCAATAATTCATCCATAATTTAAAGTATAAGCAATAAACTTTCTTGAAAACTATCAAACTATGTTCTCTATCATCAAAGCAATTGCAATTCATCATCTTTATGGGGAGAGTCTATGTAAGAGCTTTTGGTTAAGCAAATTCCACATACTCAACTATCATATAGTCTTTCATAATTGCTGACACTCAAAGCATATTTGTAGAACAAACAATCTCATCCAGACGTAGAGGAAGATAGGGGTTTTATACTTCACCTCCCAACTTATTTATCTCAGGGATAATGTCAACAATAATAACTCATGATCACCTACATTTAACTGGATATATATGCCTGAATCTTTCCTCACCACATGATGCTTGTTAAATAGAGAATAATTAAGAACGAAATAAGAATAAATACTATTTATTATTGCATAAAAATAAAGAGTAAATTAAAAATAAAGACTAGACATTACAAGATAGGCCCTACGCATAGGTAAGCAGGGGTTGTCATGCGCTTTTTAATTTTTGGGAGTGCAATCTCCTAATACAAAGGAACCTCACTTTATATTGCCTCTTATGATAGCAACATTTATTATGTAGTCCGTCGTGTAACCATCACAAGTTCACACAAAACTTGTTTTCCCTTACAATACAAGATCATACATATTTATGAGCTATTTTTATTGCTTGCACCGATGACAACTTACTTGAAGGATCTTATTTAATCCATATGTAGGTATTGTGGACTCTCATGGAAAGAAACAGGGTTTAAGGGTTTTGAATGCACAGATAGTATCTCTACTTAGTACGGAGTTTTGGCTAGCAAAGGATTAGGGGCAATCACCACATGTTGGAGGATCCATCGCAATATAACTTCTATGTGAATGTAAGCAAACATAACCCATTATGTTGTCTTCCTTGTCCAACCTCAACTACTTGATTAAGTTTAAAAATAATTAATGGGGCTCACAATCATAGAAAATATCCAAGATAGTACATTCATATGTGAGATCTCTCTCTCTTATGATTGTATCAATGACCAATGATATGTTTGCTTTCAATAAATTTTATCAATTATACTCCTTATATGTGAAGTCATCACTCCCCATGGGATTAGCATATGATCTCGTATTATTTTTGTCATACTTGTAATCAAGGACTAAAACACTCAAACTCAAACTAAACTTTATTATATAACTCTCACACACGATTACGTAGATAGATGGATCACGAAGCAAGCACTCAAAAACTAATTCGTTCTTAAAACTTTATTCTTCTAAATCACAAAATAACAAAGGATCAAACTAAGATAGATAATGATGATAAAATGGATGGTGATACGAAATCCCCCGTATTTGCATGAATTTTGTTCAGTTGGTTCAAAAAACAGTTGAAATGTATGCGGATAATGTTGAATGGTCGTCTTCCGCATCCGTGTCCGCGGACTGGTCCCCTGTCCGTGGATGGATGCGAAAGGTAATTTGTGGGTCAACGTTGGAGATGTCAGGCAGTGTTTTCTACGGGAACCAATATGTTTGGCTATCAAACCTCCCTGATACTATAACCCATGATGTGACCATCGATTTGGTTGGTCTTAAGGTAATTGGTAATTGGAACGCAAGGTGTCCAGTAAGAAAAGGTCTTGAACCTAGGTAGTGTGTCCTATCGCTAGGCCAAGTGCTCGGTTACAACGATGTGTGTATAAGAAACCTATTTGACATTACTTGGTGGATCAAATTAAAAAATTCAAATTTCTTGGATGATATCATATTTTTTAGGTGTTACCGATCTGATAACATGTCGTTTACCAAATATACCGACCGGAAAAGATCTTGGTTTTAATCCATGAGAGAGGTGTACCGATTGAGTGAGCCAATTCATGAGACCATTGTGGCTAGCATTTTTTTCACTTGATTACCATTATAGATAAAACATGGTAGAAAAGAAAAAAATATTACTATAATAGTTCGAATTCATGTACTCATAGAAAAAGTAGAGTCGGGACCAAGAAACAAGAACAAAAGCAAATATAAAACTAAATAACAAAACAAATATATTTTTCTAAGTAAGAATAAATTGCAGGCATTGATATAACCTAAAATAGGAAATGAAAAAAACTTAAAACAAATTATGGTTGAAAAATTGCTCACAATTTGCACCGTTTCACAATATACAAAACATGCATATGGTAGAACCATTTTGAAGTAACATCATGATTTGCACACACAAAAATTGTTTTTGAAAAGGGCAAAAAACTTGCCGCATTCACTAATTAAGAAAAAGTTAAATAAAGTCAATAACCCAAAAGGCGAATACAAAAGTCTACTCCCCCAACAGTAAATCACTCATATGCGTCGCCCCTACCAAAACCCAACTTTTTGCCTCGCTACCGATTTTGTGGATGATGGTGAAGGTTGTGGCAGAGATGCCATTGAATACCCTCTTGCACTCGTTGCATAGCTCCCACAAAACAATCATGATGAGAGATGCCATCGCGCGCGGCCATCGTACGCAATGCCAAGCCACCAAGACTTCACATCATGAAAACCGAGCTATGAGTTTGGAGAGAAGTCCGGGAGCCCCAACCAGTCTCGCACCAAAATCCAAACCCAAATAGAAAAGCGGTATTGAAAGAGCAAGTGGGTCGCCAGAATACGTTTGCAAAAGGCTACAGTTAAGCCAACTGTGCTTGGCAAGCTGGCCCGCCATCCAGACGAGATTCTGAATAATGAACCGAGGAAAAAACTTGTATTTTGGAAGAGCCCAAATCTTCCAAACAGTGGGCTTGAAGCAAGAGGCCGTGGCCCCCATGAATTGAGGGCGGCGTACATGATGTTCATGTTGAAAATTAATTGTCTTTGGCAACCGATAGATAGTAAAACCGCCGAAAGTATTACATTCGCAGTTTTAGCAACTGATTTAATGAGCCATTACGTCTGAAGTATTACAAAGTTCACTCAGATGTTTACACGCGATGTACGTACAAACAGAGAGCCCATGCAATAGGGCAAGCTTTAGCAAATAAGTAACTGCTAGGACCCTGCAGGGAGTCCTATGCCCTAGCTATTGCCCGACTTGTCCAAGCTGAACCAGTCTGGCCGGGATCACAGATTCACGGCCTCACAAGGTCAACACATGATCCCGCCGACGGACCCGTAGAAGTACATGGAGTTGGCAAGGGGGTCGATGTCGTAGCTGTAGAGCGGCCGGTAGGGCATGAAACCGCCACGGCACGCCGTAGCCTCTCCTTCGTGACCGCGTGCACCCCGGCGCGCGTTGCCACCGCCGCTCTTCCCTGCCTCGCCTCTTCGCTTCGGCCCGGCGGACGGCGTCGCGGCTCCAGCGGCCGCATCCTGGTTTCCTGCCGACGCGTCGTCCGCGGCGACTGGCGGGGCTGGATCTGGCTTCGTCGTCTTCGCGTTCTCCGTGGCCGCCTTGGGATGCTTCGCGACCTTGTTGCCGGCGAAACCCACGCATGCCAGCGGGTTGAGATGCCCCATGGGCGTCGCGGTAGCGGATCGGCTTGCGGCTCACGTGGTTTCTGTGATGGAAATTAGCTTGCCAAGCAACAGGCATGTTGCCTGCATATATAGATAGCTTGATACGCTGGTACACTAATCCGAGTCTAATTAGAAGTTAGTTCCGTTATCAGAAGAAGGAACAGTTCACGCGTCTGCGCGTTGTACGAAGTGGAGGAGGACTCGGACACAATCTGGTACGACTGGTCTTCAAGTTCACGCGTCTGCGACGTGATGATAGCATGGCATACAAACTTGGGAATCATGAAAACTCGTTTTTCAAATGTTGTTCTGGTGTCTGCTAGTAGGTGAGTCGCACTCAGCTTGATCCATGTTCATCAGGCAAGAACCCCAAGGGAAAATTCACTCGGTTATTCGGCTGTTCAATGATACAAACGAGCTAGCCAGGCCGCGCACCCCTGATTAGTGGTTGTTGAAACGTATATGTAGATCGCGTAGTTATTTTCATTAGTTTAGACTTTTGGTTGTGTTGACTTGTGCATGAAGCCTAACATGATATCATGGCATAAGATCTTAAGTTCAAGTCTTCCCTTTCGCAATTTTATCAAAAAATTGTTGCTGCCCCCCTCGTGTCCGTGTATAGGCCTCTTTAGTCATACCTCTGAGCCTATTCACGTGATGACTTCCCGTGTCACACGCGAAGGATGTGTTGAAATGCATATATGGATTGTCTAGCCTTTTACATTAGTTTCGACTTTTGATTGCGTTGCCTAGTGCATGAAGCTTAACAATGATGAAATCTGGTGATCAAGCACCTCCTCCCGGATTGTAAATATTCTTGTAACAAACATGTTATAGCCGTTTTAAAGTACAACTGTTTTGTTCCTCAAAAGAAAGAAAAGTCACGTTCATACTCTATTTAGAACACTACTAGTGTAATTTGTTTTTCAGCTTCATACAAGTCAAAGACTACGTTGGTTCATAGGATAGGATTGTCACAGAAATAGGAAGTTTATAGGAAATGAAATGGCATGTATCTCAAATCTTGTCAGTAGGATTAGGAAAAGAGATGTCATTTGATTCACATCATAGGAATTTTTGCATTGAGTCTAGGCCAATGTATATTTTCCTTTGAAATGCGGAGGATAAGAATCAATAATATGTAGAAATAGGAATCCAATCTTATAAACCAAAGGGCTATAAAACAAAAATTCTTACAATAATCATATCCTATAGAAATCCCGTGAAATTCCTTTGAACCAAAGGAAGCCTGAAGTGCACAAGGGTCTCACCTTTCCCTTCGCGGATAGGGCAAACTCTCTCCTCTAGGCTCCACCAGCGAGCACGTTGATTTGCCTCCCTTTTGTCAGCAGCATGCCTCCGCTTCGGCTAGTAATTATGGTTAGCGTTTATAGTCATCACAGGTGTGGTGCTCGGGTGGATGACGGTGTTTCTTCATTGAGTTTCTCTTCGCGGATCCGACCCACCTCTAATTTGGCCATTTGGATGTAGTCGACGGAGCTCCAGCGTAGATTTTTGTCGTCTCTTTGAGGCGGTGGGTTTAGGGTTTTTCGTCGTGCGTGTGTGATGATGAGATTTCGGTGTCAGGTGCTTCAAATATATTCAACAGTTCAAAGGCAACTACGGCTCCAGGGCGATCGTCCTTAGGGCATGTGCACGAAGACTTTCCGACCATCATCAACAAGGTCAAGTCGGCTCCGGTAAGACGGCGGTAGTGGTTATTCTGTGGTCTAGGGACCTCGATCTAATTTTTATTATGTTTTAGGTGCTTTATACTTATGGTAAACTTTTATAATATATCTGAATCCTTTTCGCAAAAAGAAAAGAAAAGTCACGTTCAAATGTGATAACAAACTTTTTATCTGTGATCACGAGTGTGACAGGTCACCAATATGCAGGCATAACGTCAAAGAGCCGGTTTCAAAGGTGATAGCACAAGTGACACTAGGTGCGTGATGGAGCCCAAGAGCTTGTTGTCAAACACATTGTCATTGAGATTGACAATGTTAAAATGCAGGCAAAGACCGATATCATCGAGGACGGCGTCGAAGAAGTGGTTGCCACTGAGTTTAAGGGTCTTGAGGTTGTCGGAGAAGTGGTTGCCACTGAGTTTAAGGGTCTTGAGGTTGTCGGAGAAGTGGTTGCCACTGAGTTTAAGGGTCTTGAGGTTGTGCGGGAGGTCGACACCAGCGACAACAAGGCCGGGGCGGCGGTTCCATAATAGGTCGACCTAGTGATGGAGGTAAGGGGTGATAGACAAAATTGTAACAACTAGTAGTCCTTTTGTTTTTGAAAGATGTTGGCTTTTTTAATACCTGAAAAAGCAAACACATATACAAATTATTTTAAAGTATACTGATCCACTTCTCAGCCCTCTCACGTTCTTGGCGTTCCTTTTTTTAAAGACGTCGTTAATGTTCTTAGTCGTCAATTTAAGCGAACCAACATGTGGTTGGATGGTTAGAGGGACTGTGGTATCCCCAGCCCATTAGGGTTCAAGTCCTGGTGCTTGTATTTATTCCTGGGTTTATTTCAGAATTTCTGGCGATGCGCATTTAGTGAAAGGAGACGTTTCAGTCGACGACGAAGTGCCTACGGTGACTTCGTAAATTCTGACTTAGTCTTTCGGAGGTGCTCATAGGGGTAGGATATGCGTGTGTGCGTTCATAGGGGTGAATATATGCGTATGTACATAACCGCATGCGTCTATACTGTGTTAAAAAAACATAGTCGTCAATTTAAATTATCTGAACGTTGGGAGCAGCTTTGTCTCGCTTTGTGAAAGACACAAGCTCAACTCGCTTAACTGTCGCTATTAATGGCCCCGCCCAATTAATTCCTGCAGGTTAGTTCGTTTTCTTTCACTGTTTCTCATTTGCCATGTATTTTACTTTTCTTTTGTTTATTTTTTAAAATATTATGAACACATATATCTGAAAATTAAATTTACTTTATTTAAAAAACCATGAATTAGAAAAATGTTAATTCAATGTAAATATTTGCCAGCGTAATTTTAAAAAGATGTTGATAGCATTAAAAAACACTTTGTTTGTAACATTTGAATAACAAATCATGCATTTTAAAAAAAACTATACAATGTAAAAATATGTTCGTGTAACTAGAAACAAAATGTTTCCTACCATTCAGAAAATGTATGGTACATTTTAAAAAATGTTCACATGTCTCAAACATATGTGTGTGCCATTAAAAAATATACAATGTAATGCATCCATGTAGTTTTAAAAATGTTTCTTATCAATAAAAAATGTCCCAACATGTATTTGAAAAATGTTTTAATATTTTCTAATACTTATTCAAAAAAAAAAATTAAACAATGTGAATCATTTATTTTAAAAATGTTAAACGAATATAAAATCATATTTTAGATATATACGGAAAATTTTAAATGTGTCTGAAAAAAGTATACATCAAAAGTTATAATTTAAAAACTGTTATCATTTATTTGAAAAATGATAAATATGTATAAAAATTTGTTCCTAATGTATATGAAAATAAGTAGACATGTCTTGAAAAACGTTTACCAAAAATCTAGAAAATCGGTGAAGAAACACAAAATGCAAAAAACAAAAGGAAAAAGTTGAAAACCGATACACAAGAAAACCAAAAAAAGAATAGAAAAAGGAAATAAAACCCCAAAAAAATAAAGAAAATTGCTAAAGAAACATAGAAACCAAAAAAACTGCAAGAAAAACCAATATAGATAACGCGCAGATAGGGGAAAAACAATGCCAAAGACCCTCTCCCACAAGAACCCGAATTAGGCCATAGCGCGCTCACCTATTGGCATAGGGGCGTCCCAGGCACTAGTTCATTCAGTGAGAAAAAAGACGGGAGGATAAGATTCGTCGTGCCAGGCCATTTAATTCTATGAAAAAAGGGAGAAGGGAGTCACCTGAACTATGTGAGTCATGGGCTAAGGGGGAAGCGACTTTTACCGATCCACCCCGAAGGGTTTTCCCCCTTCGCCCCATCATCATACCCAGTTTTGCTATCGTTTCAGCCCTACCTATTCATCTCTCTTTTTTACATGAAGCATTTTTACCTCTCTTGCTCATAGATCTTGAAATCGGATCAATAGAGATTTATCAAAGGATATATCAATAGAAAGACCTATAATCTCTATCGTCAACGTTTTCAACAACATATATGTGAAATCAATAGTTGAGGGATACCCCCTTGCAAAGGTCACTTCCCAACCTTCTCTGGTTTAACAAATGGCACACTGCTTGTGCGTCACCTGACGCAACTTGGGAGTTTCTCTTTTTTCATAATTTTGCCTTTTCAAAATGTTTAATCCCTTGAACCGTGTGTCCAACTACCGAACCATTTTCATCATTGAATTTCTCGCGTTAAGATCTTCAAAACGAGATCCCAAGTTAATAGATTTCAACAAAAAAATCCACAGAAAAACTGAAAACAAAAAATGTAAAATCAAATGAATACCCAAAATAATACAAAATAACAAAAAACTGGTTTGCGAAAAAAATATGAATACCAAAAAAAAAGAAGCAAAAACTGAATCTTGGAAGCACGGTTTGCGGTTTTGCACTTTTTTTTGGAAGCACAAGATGTGCTTTATCTATTTTTTTGGAGAAGCATGGAATATCACAAAAGCAAATCTGTGATTGCACGAGAAGTAAATATGTGCTTCTCGCGGAAGCAAATCTATGCTTCCCGTAGATACACATATTTTTTTTCCTCGAGCAACATAGTGCGGAAGCGCAAATTTTTTCCCCGAGAAGCACGAAAGTGCAAGTTTTTTTTGCACTTCGAAATTAAAAAAAATCCAAAACCTAGCACAAAAACCGAAAAACCAACTACCGCCTCCCCAAAAAACTCATATAAAACCCGTAAATGTGTAAAATAGTTAAATAAAATAAAATTCAGAAAAAACGTCTAGCATGCGACATGAGACGATGGTTGGACGCATCACTTGACGCGCTCTCAGGCTCCATCACTTGACTTATCACTTAGTTACTCCCGCATATCTGCTGTTTAATTCGGTATGGACCACATCTGCTGATTCTTGGGCCTAAAGTCGGCCGCTTGTACAGAGGAAAATTTAAGCCCTCTGGTCTAGCCAGCCCATCTATAACCCACGGTCTATAACCGTTCGGGTTTATCCCGTTGGCCTCCTCCTCAGAGAAAGCGGACGAGGGGATCATGTTCAAAAAAAAAAAAAGATCGGACGAGGGGATCAATCAGTCGTTGCGCTCCTCCCTCCCCCACCCAGCAAAAAGCTCGATGCTATTCTCATCAAAAGAAACAAAAGAAAAAAAGGAAAAAGCTCGATTCACCCCTCAAAAAAAAAAAAAAAAAACTCGATGCGGTCTGCGAGGTTGCGAGGGAGAGCCCAGCCGGCGGAGGCGACGCGGGCGGTATGGTTGCGCCATCCCAGTCGCGGACCAACTCCGTGCGACAGAGTTGGTTGGGGCCTCCCGGGCCGGACGCCGATGTAGATCGACGCCAATCGTAGTTTGGCTATTCGGCTGTTCGTCGAGCGAAACCGCCCTGCGGCTTGAACGAAGCAATCACTGGTCACTTTCTGGAGGAATTCATGGCGGGATGGGCATGATGTGATCCCCTTGCCGGTGGTGATTGATGTATGTCTCTCTGTTTACCACCCTTCTGCTGCTTCAGTTTACGACCATGATTCTCTGCTAGGTTCTGCTCTATTTTTGTTTTTTCATGTACCGCGCCTTCAACCTAAAGATTACATGTTGCTTATATCCTCCTAATTCCAATCCTGTGCAGGCGGTATTCATACTGTTGTGGTCAATTGATTCGGCCAGATCTTGGAGACTGGTTATCACCTTTTATTTATTATCTCGTAATTACTACTCCCTCCGTAAAGAAATATAATAGCGTTTAGATCACTATTTTAGTGACAAAGGGGTACTTCACTTCGGCTGACAGACATTATCTTCCATGTTTTTACGGCGTAAGATTGGTTCCGTGTGATTCATACCATGGTGCTAATTGCTACTGTATGCGACAGGTGGCTTAGAACAACATAGTAAAATCGCAAGAAAAATGTAGCCATGCTGTTCTAGAGGGGGCCGAATCCTCAACGCTTTCTTGCTTCTATCCATAAATGAGAAAAAAGCCTAATAATTTTGTGGATACTTTCTTTTCACACGGTGCCGATGGATGGGTGAAGCTAGATTGTTAATTACTTATTCAGTACGACTGTAGTTAGCTTCATTATTTTTCACCTGTGCTATGAAATAATATGCGTTTAGTAATCTCCCTTAGCCCTCATTTTATACCTGTCAAAATTGTACAACCATTTGTAGTTCTTTTGATTGTGTGATAAATGATGCTAATTTTGGAACTTGCAGTTACGAAAGGGAATTAGCAGCTATGTTCTTGTCTCATGAATTTATAAATATTCTTGATCTTATGGAAAGTCATAGTGTCATATAGGATTGTCCTTTGCCATACCCAAAGTGGCACATTATTATTACATTTTATGATAATTATTTTTCTGCATCGGCCAATGTTTTTTTTTTTATCAACTAGGCTTGTCCTTTGCCATACCCAAATTGTGGCTGCGCCACAGGGTCGAGTGCGCAGGCGGGAGTGCGGCCACAATGTTTATTTTGGCTACTCTTGTTTATCCCCCGTTCTTCCTAGATCCCACGTGGTTCCTCAGGGAGGTTCGGCCGTCCGGGTGGACGTCGGCTTCATCGTCGTCGGTGGATAGTGACACCACCTGATGGCTCGCCAAGCTCCAATCTCTCTCTTACCTTAGTTGATAATATGTTTTGTCAAACTATTTTCGAGTGAAATTTGTATTCCTAGCTTGCACTAACATGTGTTCCTAATGTCAAAACTTGTGCTCAAAACCAGCACCAATATGTGCTTCCAACATGTGCTCCTAACTATTACTAACATACGTGCTTTCAACTACACTAATATATGTCCTTACCGTGAACCTCCCTCAATGTGAACTAACCTTCCTCAATGTGAACCTCTCAACCTCCCTCAACGTGAACTAACCTTCCTCAACGTGAACTAACATGTTCTCCCACAATTGTGCTCCCATGAGAAGCGCATATGTGTTTCCAACTTAAAAAAACTCGTGCTCTCACCTAGGACACGTGGTGGTGCTGAGATGCGCCACATGGAGCGCTCTAGCGCTCCCACCGTGGCAATAGAAATAAGGGAAATTTTTGTTTTTGCCACTCTAGCTTTTGCCAATTTTCCTTATGCCACTCTAGATTTTGACATTTTACTTGTGCCACTCTTAGATTTTTACAATTATTGCAATTGCCATTCTGTGGCATAAACAAAAAAATTTAGAGTGGCAATTGTGATACATTATCAAAGCTGACAGTGACAAAAGTGAAATAAAATTATTTTGTTTTTTTCCACGGAATGGCAATTGTGATAATTGTCAAAAGCTAATAGTGGCAAAAATGAAATGTCAAAATCTGGAGTGGCATAAGGAAAATTGGCAAAAACTAGAGTGGCAAAAACAAAATTTCCCCTAGAAAGAATGCAAAGCGGGTTGTTCCATCTGACACGAACCGTCTACATCATTAGGCAGATGAGATTAATTAGATCTACACTTTGAATGATGAACCATGATAAGGCTCCTGGTTCCTGATGGATTCTCAATGTCTTTTTATCCATAGGACGATGAAAATTTGATGGTGATCCAGTTGATGAAGAAGAATAAAATATATGTAGTTGCATAGAGGATGCGAGGATATTAGTAGGGGGCACCCGTGGGTTAGTTGCTCCCCATAACCAATTATGCATATACCTACTAAGCCTTTTTGGGCTGACTCTGCTACACTTAAAAAAACTGTACGTTTTGATACTTAAATACTCCCTTTGTTTCTAAATATATAAATTTTAGAGGTTTCACTATAAAATACATATGGATGTATATAAACATATTTTATACTTCCTCTGTTCACTTTTACAAGTCGTTTCAGACAACTCAAATTAAGCTATTTTGCACTGTGTCTAAAATATCTACAAGGCCTTATAAAAGTGAACAGAGGGAGTAGTTTAGATTCATTCATTTTTGCTCCGTATGTAGCCCGCAGTGAAATATCTAAAAAAAACTTATATGTAGGAATGAAGGGAATACTTAACACATGCGTATATATAAGCTGTACAGCGCCCTACTTGATGATATACACGTAAGATATATACGAGCCAACTAATCTGCCCTAGTGTTCAAAAAAAAAAAAACTAATCTGCCCTAATAATATACAAAAGATGTGTAACCGACAAGTGTACACAACCTGCTCTCTGAATCTATTCGCCTAAACCTCTGGATCGGAAACAAAAAACCTACTAAAACTACCTAGCTAGTGTCTACAACTCTGGTTAAAGCTCACGAGCTCGAAGGCGAAGGATCCATCCTAAAACGTAGCAGGGTGCTTGCGCTTCCCAAGTACGCCCGGTTCGTCTTCCGGAGCACCCATTGCCTCCTTCTGCTTCCGAGCTAGTAGTATTACATCGCGCTCCGGCGCAACTATACTATCAACCGGTCTGATGCGTCTCCTTGAGTTTTGCTTCCCACCAGGGGATCCTGGCAACGGTGCGCGGCGCCGCCACAACCTCGCCGCCTTGGATTTTGCCGGCGCCACCGCCACCTCCCTGCCCTGCGCGTCTCGGCGACTGTCCCTCTTGCGAACCTTGCACACAGCGTAGGAGTTCATCTGTTTCAGGAACAAGACAGTTTGGTTAGCGATGAGAAAAGATCATTGATGCTGAAGCAAACAATGGTGCGTGTGTTTTCTTGTGACTCACGTCACATACGTACTGATGGCTGCGCGAGGTTCCTGAGATCGCCTAGGTGCGCATTGAGCTTGTACTCAAACATGCTCCACGGGGTCCTGCACCCGTGCAGCAGCCTGCCGCGGTAGAAGTCCATCGTCGTCTTGAAGGCGACGGTGCGGCGGCCCTCCCTCACGCGGGACGGCCGGCCGCGGATCCTCCAGTACCCGGCTGGGGTGGTGTAGTAGCACCCGTTGTTGTACGCCGTGTCTTGCTTGCGCACGAAGAAGAACCCTAGTCGCTCTTTGTCTCCGTCGTCTTCGTCAACTGTGTGCATATACGTAGAAGAGTTATTAGACTGTCATTTCCACTGTCGTAATAATATACTCCTACGTGCCTATCACAACGTCCATGGCCGGTTTATGCACTGAAATTAACAAACAATTCAATAAAAGATGTTTTTTTTCGGAAATTACGTTTTATGTCATCTGCGTCCAGAGCATAAATATTGACCAGCTCTTCTATTCTTCTGCTATGTGGTCGAAGCGCCAGATTCAAGACTTTGGGCTTGAGATAGTGGAGCACGATCTCCTTGTCCGTCGGGCGAAATCTGAATCCTGGTATTAGCCACCATGGTGTACTACTTGTCTCAGCAACTTCAGTTGACGTCTCGGTTGCTTGCTCGTTGGATACATCTCCATGTTCCGTTGTAATCGAGCTATTCATGCTGTCAGAATCGTCAATGTGGTCGTTGCTGTTATTCGGTTGCTCTGCTGCCGAGCTAGTAGGGTCGTCACTGCTGCCATCAAGCTGTGTTGATGATGACACCACAGTACTGTTTGAAGTCGTCATTGTCGCGCCACAATACGCGTCGATATTGCTATCGGAACACACATTGTTCTGATCAGGACATGAGTCTTGGACTGTTCCAAAGAATTTGTCGGTCATATCTTTGAATGTTCGCTCTCTCCAATCGGGTGAATCGTTATCACCCTTGCCGCCAAGCTGGGTGTGCATTGACGGCGATGCCACGATACCGCTCTCCACGGGTCGATGCAACAAAAAATCTGCCGACCTCGTTGAAGTCGCCATTGTCGCATTGCAATGCGTGTTGGTGTGGCTGTCGAAACATACACTACTCTGATCAAGACATGAGTCCTTATCTGTTTCAAAGGACTCGTCGTTCGAAACTTTGAATATCTGCTCTCTGCAATCGCGTGTGTCGTCCTCCTCCACGGGAATCCCCTTGGAGGAATAGCCCTGCCATAGCCGCTCGTTCCATTGCTCAGAAAATCTCACGGGTCTCGCGGCGGAATCTAGGCCTCCGTACATAGTGCACCAGCACGATAGTTGATCCCAACCGTGTATGATACTTAGGTCGATCGAAATTCTTTCGGCATAATGTTGACTGAGCTCATGTTGTAAGACATTGCGGCAGAACTGAAACACTGATAGGTCCGACATCGAAAGGTACTCGTTAACAGGCCGTCGATATCGGCCTCCTGCGCCCGTGGAAGTGCGAGGCTCTGTCTCCATGTTATTGTATGTCGGTCTCTTTGATATCATCCGGTGACGGCTCACGGTAGCTCGCCATCGGGTGGCGGTGCTCTCTTCCACGCACGGCAACGTGTCGTGAAAGTTGTCACCCGACCCCTCACGTGTCAACAGTTTGATATCACCGGCATGTCGCCAGGGCACCAAGGTGTATACACCCGGTCCGCCAAGTGTAGTTGTCGTCAATGTAATCCTGGCGATATAAGCCTGTAGTTTATCGATCATCGCCATACGGCAATTCAACGTCGACGTCGCTGCCGGATGAGGACAGCACAACGCTCTTCTTTTGCCGGCGGTGCTGTCCTCCTCATCGTCCAAGCTCAGAACCATCTTCTGGCTTTGGCCGCCAGCGCGAACGTCTACGCTGCCGAAGGTATCCACCTCCCAGCGATCTCTTCCATGGGTGCGGCGGCGTTGGACCGGCCGGCAGAGGCACTGGAGGAGCAGCGGCAGCAGGATCACAAAAAACGCCTCGAGGAGCGAGCACCCGTCGGCCGGCATGCTGCTGGATATTGTCGCCATATTTGTACGGGGGAGGAGGCTGGGTGAGGATTGATGTCTGGCGGTAGGTCGACGTTGGTCGCCTTTTATGAGAGCAAAGGAATTCCGACGGCACGCGCCACGATCGGCCGTCCCGGTCAGCTACTACTAAGCTAAGCAACTCGGACTTTCTTTCTTTATATGAGGGAGAATTCGGGAATAAAACGTTTCTTTGCGTCTAGTACACAATCTAGATCTATTTCCATTAAAAAACTACTAGGGGAACTTGTATGGGAGTCGGACACGGTTTAGTTTCTTATATTGTGATAATAGGAGACGGTTTAGGGGAGTGGCGTTTTGGTGCCCGGGCTCAGATGAGCCCGGGCATGAACAGTGTCGCGATTTGAAAAAGAAAAAATGTTCAAAAAATTCCGAATTTTTTTGTGATGCAAGATGTTCCTGTGCGTGAGCTCCGGGCGAAAATGTTGTGAAGTTTGGACATTCGAGGAGCTCGCAGCAAAAAAGACAAATTTCGGATGTCTGAGTAACTTTTGAAAATCGCACTGTTCACGCCTGATTTTGTCTTTTTTGCCGCGAGCTCCTCGAATGTTCAAACTTTACGAAATTTTGCACGGAGCTCACGCACAGGAGCATCTTGCATCACAAAAAAATTCGGAATTTTTTGAACATTTTAAAACTTTCGAATCGCGGTACTGTTCACCGGGCTCATCTGAGCCCGGGTTCAGGAGTGAATTATCGACGGTTTAGGGTTTTTTCTTTTGAGCATTCAGGAGACGGTTTGAGCGGAGCTCCCGTGGCCCTCTTCATCCCGAGCTTCGATCTCTAGGTGCGGGGTGGCGGCGTGGTCTCCGTCGCCCACAGAGCAGGGAGTGAACGAGGGGTGCCGGAGCGGCGGCTGTCGGAGCTTGGACGCACGGGGAGGGCTTTGTTGTTGGAGCTGTGGTGGCGGCGCGCTGCACTGGAGACGGCGACCAAGACGAGTCCGGGAGGGGGGGGGGGGGGGTGATGAGACGCAAGACGGGGAGGGGCGCACTGCACCGGCAGCAGCTCGATCTTGAACGTCTCGTGAGAAAGACGATATCTAAAAAATACCCCCTCTGTACCGTAATACTTATAGTTGGGAAGAACTATAGTAGAGGGAGTAGATGCCGTCGGGCCTCACAACGAAAAGTTAGTTTGTACAAGATCTGATTTGTCTGACCTTGTAATACATCTTAAAAAACGTTTTCACAAATTCAAGAAAAAAACTGAATAAAAACCATCCAGAAAACCAGAAAAAACCCAAAGCTTCTAGAAGCTTTCCAAAACTGGTTGAAAGCCTTTAGAAACTTCACAAAACCGGAGTCCCTTTTCAGCACTACAAATTGATACATCACAATTAGAAGAAAAAAATGGTAAAAAAACTGAAAGGCAAGCTGTTCAAGTTGGTTACCTCATTACTGCTGAATCATATGCATAATTTTAAGAGTTTGAAGAAATGGAAAAAAGATGTTAATGGGCCTCCCCAAAGAGGAAGGGGTGTTCCGGTTGAGAATTAACGAAGTAAAGGGCGCTTAAGGCGTCATTTAGGAAATGGCCTTTTACCCGATATATGCTAGAGAAGTGCTTACCGCTAGTGAAGCTCGATCCACCTCGCTACTTTGCAGGCCAACCTAGCGACTCCATTGTTAATCGGGCTGACGAAGTGTGCGGCGAAGTACTTTTCGTTTCTTTCTATGGACGTGTCATCTGCATCGATTTTAGGCATTTTGCATACTTGTCCCAGTTGGGCTTGGTTGAGCTAATGCAGCCGAAAAATCTACATTTGCAGGTTGATTGGTTGCCAACATCCCCTTTAGCATGGATGTGTCTAAAGGGAAAGCATGTTGTTTGGTTGTGGGCTTGTTTTCTGAAAAACGCAAGTCCGGTTGTTTGGTTACATGCAGGACAAAACCTCCTTCTCAATGTGAGGAGGTTACCAGAGGCACACATAGATAGGTAACAACAAACTAGAGAATGCGAAACAAAAGAGGCACACATAATATAGTCTTAACCACGCATTAGAACAAGTTAAACATAGTAGGATAAGTTAAACCAAACCGCACCACATAATACAGTCTTAAACCAAACTAGGCAAGACACATTAGGCAACATGAGCTTTCTGAGGTTCACAACAAAGGCCTCATCATGCTTCTTGCACTTGGAGACCACCTCCACGTCGTCGTCGTTGAAGACGATCACCTTCAAGTTGTCGGGTGTCAGCAACTTGAAGGTCACCATGTACCCGATCATGATCTGGTGAACGGCGGCGAAGGGGCCCAACCCTGCTCAAGAGTGACCCTATCGTCGATCATCTAGACCGTGACCCTCCATGTGTAACCGGTGTTCGTCTTCGGCCTGAACTTCGTAGGGAAGGCGGGGAAGTGCTTTGTGAAGTCTTGAGGCAAATGCAGGCTCTCCAACTTTGGAGCAAGGATCACCTTGTAGAAGTGGGTTGGCCCTAACTCCTCGTGGTAGTGCCCGTAGTTGCTCCGCTTGCCGCTGGGGGGCTCTTGCATCACCACGTCGTTCTCCAACGGCGCCACGACTTCCTTTCCATTGTCCAATGGCGGCAAGACCTCCTTGCCCTTGTCTAATGGCGGCACAACCTCATTGTCGATCTGCAGTACGAACAACACGAAGTTCAAAGATCAACATTCATTTCTATCGGCCTAACACTCCTTTATATTTAGCCACCCTACTTACGCATCACGGCACTCAAACCCTCTCTGTCTCTCCTCTTTCACCTGTTTGTTTCATCACCTTTCCATCGCCATGAAACCCAACCCCAACCCTTTCCCTTGGGCATTGAATGGAGGGCCTTCTTCCTCGGGTGCTCGCTCGGTGGCCGCATGAAGTTCGAGAATACCATGGAAGTGCGCTCGAACTTCAGCAACATGGCAGACATGCACAAGGAGGCAGACGTTGTTGTATAGAAGGCTATGACGTAGGAGCTGAAGAAATTGATTCCTGACCCAGTGAAGGACGCTATGTCAGTGGACATCCTGCGCTAGGCCATGAATCAGACAGACTCCGGCGATGTTGAACAAAGAGCAAATGGGCCAAGTACACTGAGTACATGGCTCCTCAAGACCAGCGTCTCGCAGCGTTCTGGACTAGGGCGTTGGTGGCGCCGAAGGATGGACACGATGCGGTGCATATGGTGGTTAGGCTGCCGACGATAGGGGACCATGCAAGACTCATCGTTCTTGATGAATATGATGGGGAGAAGACGGAGCGGTGGAGGAAGACAAGAACATGGCTACTACCCCTCCCCCCTCCCGGCCACTCGAAGCGCCTCCAAGATCACCGTGACTAGGATTAGGTGCTTGTAAACTAGTTTTACCCCAATCCCCACTACCGATGTAATAAAAAAGGACCGTAAGAATCCTATAATCCATCCGACCAGAACGGATGGGTTCGTGGGTTCATCGGCCGTGTTTTCCCTAAACCAATCCTCCACCCCGATGTGTTCAATCCCCTCGCAGATGCTCCAGTCCTGTCCGCAAATCAAATCTACTGCGACTCAAAAGCAGTGAATCGAGAGCCCGGTAAGGTCTTACCATCATTGCCGATGTGCTGGTCGATCAGGTTCTTGCCATCACCTAGGATCGTCTTGCAGTCAGTCGCTCCGGTGCTTGCCGCCGTCGGTGTGAGTGGGAAAGAGAGGAGAGAGAGCGGTGAGGGAAGGAAGGTGATGGTAATTTATGACGCGACTTCTCGATAACCGCATCCACGCGTGCAATCGCCACGCCCACGTGCGTTCGGGCCCGGTTCTGGAAAAACGACCGATTCGGCCATTCCTCTGGATGCAGGCCCAAAGATACTTTAAGTTTCGTGCGGGCTAACTTTTTCATGCGATCCCAACAACCAAACATGCGAGAAACTGGCCGCGCGAGCTTGACTGGTCTAATAGAGACTACCAAACGCGTCCTATATCTCTCCCAATTTGTCTGCACGCTACGTCCACTCGTCGCTACCGCATCGGCGGTGCATGCTATCGGCATCGTCCACTCGTCCCCCACGGCTCCACAGATCTCCTTGGTTGTGTGTGGGTCTATGTGTCCTTTCCTGTTCGCCATCATCTTAGCACGAGAAGGGACAGTTGATCAGCGGGTTCCCCAAAGGTACTCGACCATTTGTCTTCCCCAACGCCCCCCTCATGTTCTCTTCTGATTATTCGAATTTGAGATAGTTGATTTGAATGTCTGATTAACTGAGAAACCCTACAGCAAACAGATTGCAACGTCAACGGTGGTTCAGGCCTTCCGGTTTGTCTGTTCGCATGGTTGAGTCAGCACCCGGTGGTGATGGGCACAACACTGCAGAAGTGAAGAAACTATTCGATGACGAGTATGGCAACATGATACCTACGACGGCTGTGTCTGGTGCCTACTCTTCATTCCCATCTACTCCCTCCGTTTCTAAATATAAGTTTTTTTAAAGATTTCACTAAGGACTACATACGTATATATATAGACATATTTTAGAGTGTGGATTCACTTATTTTTCTGTGTATATAGTCCGTAGTGAAATCTCTAAAAAGACTTATACTTAGGAACGGAGGGGGTATATATGTCTAATCACGCTGCATGCCACCATGCCCACAACCCCTCAGCGCACATACCAAATCATACACATGAATTTCAGAATTCCCTAGCTTATTTTAATTTCGTTCAAGGTTGTCAAGTTAATGATGAGGAATGCTGGACGATCTCACCTGAACTTTGTCACCGAGTAGCACATTCAAGGAGCACTCAACTTGGTTTCTGGATTCAGAAAGACTATATTTGCCTGTTAGACCAAAATATACAAATTATCTTGCGGAATCGGCATCACTCATTTAAGAAATTTCCGAGTGCATCAATTTTTTTAGATTTTCTTTGAAATTTATATCGTCCAGATTTCCTCATGTATTTGTGACATCTATTTTTGCTTCAACCATTTGTAATGCTTTTACTCAGTCTTTCCTTTCTTTTTGTCTTCTTCAAGATGGTTGGGCACCATGATGTGCGCCTTTGCTAGAGGAGAATTTGTTCTGTTCTTTTTACTGGAGCCAAGGTGGTCAGGATCCATAACAAATCTAAGTAATATATATTCCCCTCTTCGATTACTTACCACTATATACGGGTTAGTTTATGCAAAGTTAACTTCCAGGTTTTATACCCTCATATAGAATTCTATCATTTTATGGTAAACATGGATGGACGCGGCAACTCGTGTTATCACGGTCTAGTATGACATAAGAGTCGATGACTCCCCTCATAATATGTCAATTTTTTCTTCCGTTGTAATTAAATCCCCTCAATCAATGAAAAATATGGACGCAGAGGCATCTAAGTGCACTCTTACACGACAATTTTTTTCTCCTGTTGCAAATAGGTTCCCCAAGTTTGACAGAAGTTTCCTTCATACTTGTATCAAGCTTTTTCTATATCTTCATGTCATAGAACACATGGTTTCAGATCATCTACACACCTCACACAAGTAACATTAAGTTGCTAAAAGCAAGAAAATGTAACCACTTCTGCAAGTTTGAAAAAAAACTCCCTCCATTTTTTAATCTAGATATTTGTATTTTTCTTCTTTTAGTGAAACAACTTTACTTTTGCAATGTTATGCAGAGGAGAGTAATTGTATTTGTGATGTTTGTCGGAGTTTGATACAATAAGTAGCACATAGTGGCACGCGATGCAGGTTTTATAGATTTTTCATCCGTTGCAACGCACGGTCATATGTACTACTCTATCTTGATACAGGGGATTTCGTAACCGACAATTATACACAACCTGCAATCTGCATCTATTCGTTTGCTTAAACCTCTGGATCAGAAACATAGAACCACTAAAGCTACTACTGCCTACAACTTTGGTTAGAGCTCACGAGCTCGAAAGGGCAGGATTCATCCTAAAACGTAGCAGGACGCTTGCGCTTCCCGAGTACGCCCGGTTCGTCGCCCTCTAGTTCCGGAGCCCACATTGTCTCCTGCTTCCGAGCTAGTAGTATTACATCTCGCTTCGGCACAACTACCTTGTCCATCTGTACAATGTGTCTCTTTGAGTTTGGCTTCCCACGAGGGGATCCCGGCAACGGTGCGGGGCGCCGCCACAACCCCGCCGCCTTGGATTTTGCCGGCGCCACCGCCACCTCTCCGCCCTGGGCGTCTCGCCTATAGTCCCTCTTACGAACCTTGCACACAACGTAGGAGTTCATCTGTTCCATGAACAAGAACAAGACAGTTTGGTTAGCGATGATAAAATATCATTGATTCTGAAGCAAATGGTTCATATGTTCACATACGTACCCATGGCCGCGCGAGGTTCCTGAGGTCTTCTTGGTCCGTATTAAGCTTGTACTCGAACATGCTCCACTGGGTCTTGCACCCGTGCGGCGCCCTGCCGCGGTAAAAGTCCATCGACGTCTTGAAGGCGACGGTGCGGCGGCCCTCCCTCATGCGGGCCGGCTGGCCGCGGATCCTCCAGTATCCGGCCGGGGTGGTGTAGTACGACCCGTTGTTGTACGCCGTGGCTTGCTTGCGCACGAAGAATAACCCTAGTCGCTCTTTGTCTGCGTCGTTTTTGTCAACTGCGTGCATATACGTAGAAGAATTAGATTCTATCATGCCACCCTGGTAATAAAACAGCAAAAATAGGGCCTATGCAAGTACATACAGTGCAACCTAGAAGTTGTCTGAAATTCAGAAAATTAGTCGAGTGGGTTTAAGTAATTTACACGCTATATATACATTTATTTACTGTGTCACATATACTCCCTACGTCTCATAACATAAAAGCCTTTTCGACACTAGTGGTAGTAGTCTAGAATCCAACTACTATCCACACGTTAGGAAATACAAAGGGACACTGTGTTGAGTATCCACAAGAGACAAGACCACTACTGAATTCTCTTTTACTTGTTCGTTCATGTGTCGCTGAGTTTTAGTCTGAGTTTGAGTTCTAACGATTGAAACATTATAAACATATAGTATTGGTCTGTTCGATATTTTTCTTACAATTTATGGCTCACGGTCCCTCCATTTAGCGAGGGCGCCAGCTATTTTTCAAAACCTAGATCAACAAGTGATGGCTTTTAGCCTAGATCTTCTCCTGCAAGTGCAAAGTGTCATTCCAGCTGTATGTGCCAACCATGGTAGCATGCAATTGAACGGAAAAAAAACTTGTGTGCAACTTCGGTTCTGTTCATTGAGCTGCATTTTTTTTAGAAAAATCCAAGATGCATTTGCACTTCACCGGACGAGACCAAGCAAAACAAAAATATAAATAATTCAGTAAAATATGTTTTTGGAACTTACGTTTTATGTCATCTGCGTCCAGAGCATAAATATTGACCAGCTCTTCTAATTTTCTGCTATATGGTTGAAACGCCAGATTCAGGATTTTGGGCTTGAGATAGTGGAACACAATGTGCTCGTCTGTCGGGCAAAATTTGAATCCTGGAATTAGCCACCATGGTGTACCAATTGTTTTATCAACTTCGTTAGACGTCTCGGTTGCTTGCTCGTTGGACGCATCCGTATATTCGCCGTTACTATCTCGTTGCCTCATGCTGTCAGAATCGCCGAGGTCATTGTTGCTGCAATGTGTGTCGATCTTGCTCTCAGAACACTCAATGTTCTGATCAGGATATGAATCTTGGTCTGTTCCTAAGAATTTGTTGGTCGAATCTTTGAACGTCCGCTCTCTCCAATCATGTGAGTCGTCGTCGTCCTCCACAGAAATCCCCTCGGAGTAATTGCCCCGCCGTAGCCCTTCCTTCCATTGCTTGGAAAATCCCATGGGGAAATCTAGGCCCCCATATACAGCGAACCACCGTGATAGCTGATCCAAATCACGTATGATATGGATGTCGATCGGAGTTCCCTGGGGACAAACGCCCATGGAAGTGCCACACTCTGTCTCGACGTGCCGATCCCAATTGCATACGATATGGATGTCTGTCGAAGTTCTCTTCTGGGGACAATGTTGATTGAACACGAGCCGTAGAAAGCTGCGGCATAACTGAAGCCCCACGAGGGTCGGCATCGAAAGGTACTCGATACCCGACAGTCGATATCGGCCTCTTGCGCCCGTCGAAGTGCCAAGCTTTGCCTCCACGACGTTGTCTGCCAGTCTCTCCGAGATAGTCCGGTGATCGTTCCCGGTGGCTCGCCTTCGGCTGGCGGTGCTCTCCTCCACGCACGGCAACGTGCCGTGCAAGTTGTCACCCGACCCTTCACGTGTCAACGGCTGGATATCGTCGGCATGTCGCCAGCGCGCCAAAGTGTAAACACCCGGCCAAATCGACGTTGCCGGATGACGGCGACACAATGCTCTTCTTCTGCGGGCGGCGCTTGCCTCCTCATCGCCCACGCTGAAAAACATCTGGTGGCAGTTACACCACGCCGGGCTTCGGCCGGCGGCGCAAACGCCCACGCTGCCGAACGGAAATCTTCCGTGCGTGCGGCCGCGTTGGAGCGGCCAGCAGAGGCACTGGAGGAGCAGCGGCAGCAGGATCAGGAAAAACGCCTCGACGAGCGAGCACCCGTCGGCCGGCACGCCGCTGAACATTGTCGCCATGTGTTACGGCGGAGTAGGATCGATGAGGATTGGTTGATGTCTGGCGGTACGTCGCTCTTCGTCGGCTTATATGAGAGCAGGAATTCCGACAGCACGCGCCACGATCCAAGCCCCGTCCGGAGGCGGCAAGCATCTGACAGCTGTAGTATATGCGGGAGTGTCACAGTTATAGCTACTCTAAGCTAAGCAGCTCGGGCTTTCCTAACACTTCTTGTTATGTTGGAGAGGAGGAGAATTCGGAAATAAAACATGCCTTTCCAACTAGAATCTAGATCTATTTCCGGTCGAACTCGGACTCGGACAAGGCTATCGCCTTCCCATTAGAAAACTGCGGTAGGAGTCGCAGTAAGGAGACGGTTTAGTACTCCCGCGCATACTAGGTTTTTTTTTTTTTGAAGCTCCCGCGATACTACTTCGCCGACCGTACAAAGCGTGCACCCCTTCCGCCACATGGGCTGGCCCAATTAGGAAACTCTATGTACGTTTTCTCAAAAAAAAAAAAAACTGGCAGCTTCGGCCCGGTTTGGAAATGTTCCTGTCCTTTTTCCTATTCATGTTTTCTCTATTAATCCCTCCGTCTCATAATATGAGAGCGTTTTTTACCTAGTGTAGTGTCAAAAACGTTTTTATATTATGTGACGGAGGAAGTGATTTTTACTGGGTTTTTTCCTTTTATGTTTAATTTTTTTAAAATTCATGAATAAATTTTAAAAACCTGGGAATAGTTTATCCAATTTTATAAATGCATCTCTCTCTTCCTGCAAATCCTACATGGCAGGGAGAAGAGAGGCACTCGTTTATTCTGTGAGCATTGGTTGATCTAGTGTGGGGGCATGGGGGCCATTGCCTCCACAAATAGTTTGCAGAATTTCTTTTGCCAGTGCAATGTTTGTCCAACATATAGGAGTACTAATTTTTCTGCAGTGTACTATTTTTTATAGCCATTGAATGTTGTCCATGGTTGCCCCCACATTATCAAATTCTAGATCTGCCATTGTTTGTGAGAAACGACTTAGGGAACAAAAACCAAGATTGGGAGGAGCGAATACAAGAAGAAAGAGTATGACATGCGGGTCCTATAGGAAAAAATTTAGAGAGAGAGAGAGAGAGAGGATTTCAGATGAGAGATATGGGATAAGATAGAAATGGTGCCGTTTCTATGTTGGAGATGCTAATAAATCCCAAACCTAGGGCCACTCCAAATCCCATTAATCCTTCAACGACACTAACGGTCATCAGGCCCAGTGCCAAATAGATATGAAGCCTAATTTACTTAAATGCATACAAAAAAGATTTTTTTGGGTCATATGACTAACAATTATTGTTCTCAATACATACTAGTAGTAATGTTTAATATATCAAGGTAAGGATAATATTCAAGAAACAATCTGACATTATGTTTTACTAAAAAAAGGCATACTCCAGAATTTTTCAAAGTGAAATCTTCAATTGAAAAGTTGAAAACTAAATGATGAACTGACTTGGAAACACTAGAAGTTCGATATTACCATATCGACAGTCCCGGTGTCCAAAGGGGTGCGTCTGTATCACTCCGGTAGGGTGCGGCGTGAATCTAGGGCAAAGAGCCTAAGCACGGGATCAGCAGGCGGAATGAATGAAGATGCACACATACCGTACATAGATTGAATTGATCAGTATGGGCAACTGCAACAATCAACGATCAGTACTGGGCATCTGACGAGGAGACGGCGAGGGCGATCGAATCAGAGAAACGTCCATGACGCGTGCATGGCTTATAGCGGCAATCGCCAACACGAGGTCAAATGTGCTCCGAGGCCTACAGAGATGGGAACAAGAGAACGGTAGTTTTGCGCGCAGGAATTATATCTGATGGCGCCTATTTGGCGCCTTAAGTGCTCGATATAGCTAGCATTCAACCGAGCGCATACCCCCTTCCATTTCTGCAATTCTTAATAGGTCGGCCCATCGAAGCGCTCGAGTGCACGATAGAGAAGTTTCCTCCCCCGATTTTGTGAAGCTTCCATAAGCTTCCTGGGCCGGTTTTAGGAAACTTCTGGAAGCTTCTAGACTGGGTTTCCCTTGGTTTTTCTGGACTGCTTTTATTTCGGGTTTTTTGTTTTGTTTTGTTTTTCGTTTTTTCTTTTGTTCTTTTTTTATTTTCTATATGTACAAATTTTGAAATTCGAGAACTTTCTTCAAATTCATGAACCTTTTTTCGAATCTACATCATATTTTCAAATTTGTGAACTATTTATTAAAAACGGTGGACTTTTTCCAAACTCATAATCTTTTTTCCAAAAAACATAAGATTTTTTCAAATCCATAAAATTTAAAAAATTCATGTTTTTTCCATATCCTCGAACCTTTTCTGAAAAAATCACCATGAATTTTTTTCAAAATTTTTGAACGTTTTCTAGTTTTGTGAACTTTTTTGAAATTCATGAACTTTTTTTGCAAATCATGAACTTTTTTCGAAATTATTTATCAAAAGTCACCAGTTGACCGGTCAACTGATCAACAATCGACTAGTCAGCTTTGACAGAGCGAACCATAGCACGCTTGGGTGAGCGATCACATGGCCGTGAGTTGGGCTAACCCAGAAATACAAGCGTGTGGGCGTTGGACATTGGTTCGCCTAAGCCGGCGCCTAAGCCGCCGACTAGGACGTCTCACTATATCTTGCTTACAGCAAGATTATAGCTCCCCTAGCATGATCGGGCTGGGCCATTACTCTAGTAGTGTGTTCATTTTTTTTGTTGTCCATGCTTTTTTCTGTTCGGTTTTCACTGTTCAGGTAGGACGTCTCACTATATCTCGCTTACAGCAAGATTGTAGCTCCCCTCGCATGAAGCGCGGCGTGACCGGGCTGGCCCATTACTCTAGTAGTGCGTTCAGTTTTTTTTGTGTTGTCTATGCTTTTTCTGTTTGGTTTTCTCTGTTCGGGCCGGGGTTTTCGGTATTGCTCTTTTGTGTGGTTTTCACTGTTTGGGGTCAGGTTTTCTTCGTTTTTGTTTTTCCATTTTTTTTTCTATTTCTTCATCAGTTTTCTTCTGTGTTTTTTCTTCTGCGTAATAATATGTTTTTTCTTTCTTTTATATGTCGGGTTTCTTTGTTTTCTTACAAAGGCTATATATTTCTGTCGCAAATTGTTATACTCATATATGTGTTAAATTGTCATTGCGCTATGAGTTAAATAACAATTATCTTGTAATTGCTATGGATAAAGTCATTTAGCTAATAATTAAAAAAATGTTACAATGTCGTTGTGCTAATAGTTACAAAAAGAACAATATCACATTCCTATGTCATTGTGTTCTATGTTCAAATGTTAGTGTGCTTATTTGTTGATGTATCCTCTCACATTATTTGAATATATTAGTAAAGTTTTTGTTTTCTCTTATGATCTTATCTTATTCCCTCTCAGCTAATCTGGACATACTTTTCAAACATATTTATTTATTTCTACAACATTAAAAAAAAATGTCATATTGTTGGATTTGTCCCATAAAAATCATGTGTGAAACCAACATGATATGTTTGTTTCTTTTCACCACTTTATTTTTGGAAAAGCGAGTGGGGATAGGGTGCTATATGTCTTTACATCAATTGTTGGTGGGTGCTTCTGCTAGTCTACTTGATAAAATAATTAGTGTTAGTTTTTGTTTGTGCTTATCCGGGTATACTTTGCTTTGTTGCAAACAAGGAGACATGATTCACCTCATTTTGTGACCTTTGTGTGTATTGGGCAAATCATTTTTTTCATAAGTGTACCTGGTACAATTGCACAAACTATTGATTCAAAATTTCTCCACGTTGGTGTAAGCAAGGCAATGTAAAAGGACCATGATGTCACCTAGAGGGAGGGATGTGTATAGGCATTTTTAATCCTTCCGTGGATTTTGCTTTATCCTAATGCCGAAATGAACTAAGCTAAATGTACTAGGCTAAAGTATGTGCACCAACAACTTATTAAGTTAAAAAAATAAGCACTAGAAGGATACCAAGAGATCACAAGTAAGCAATACAAGCTTACACAAAATCTATCACAAGATATACGAGTCGAGACTTGACTTTTCTTTTCACATTTTTCCTTCATTGCTCTTTCTTGGATTTCTTGTTAATTCCTCTTCCCCTTAGATTTAGCTTTTCCAACTCCAGTGTCCTTTGACTTTCCCAAAAAGGCATCCCTTCATTATTCATTCTGTTTTGGAATTGCAGAAATAAACATTGGATCAAACTCTTCTTTGGGTTAAGATGGTAGCTGTGAATAGCCATAGACTACCTGGATAAAGAAACGAAAGATAGAAGTTAGAACTTAACACACTAAGCACAACATATAATAATAGTAGCAAGTATGAATTATAGACTATAAAGTGTAGGCCTAAATAATCTCTATAATGGGATAACCAACACAATATAATGACAACAACAATATATAGTGACTGCAACATCAAGTGACCAAAGTAAGCCTAAGTAAGGAGCTAGGGTTATGGATAACCAAAGTGGAGACGAGGATGTATCCTAGTGTTCACTTCCTTGGAGGGAAGCTGGTCATCATTTGAGGGATGTCTGTTACCATGAAGTCACACCAACACCACGAAGGCTCACCATGCTATCCTTGAATATCACCACAAACAAAATTCTTAACCACTAGTGGTAGACCTTGAGGTGGCTCCAAACCTTAACAAACTTTTCGAGGGTAAATCACAAGTTGATTCCTCACTGGAGCACTCTTGCCGCCTAGGAGTCTCCAAACTCCAAGAGTAACAAGATCAAGGCGGATTGCTTCGATCAAAAGAGAGAGGAGTGGATCTATCAACGAGTAAAATCTCTCACAAAAACTCTCACAAATCTCTCCGAGGTCTAAGATTTGGTGTAGGAGAAGATGAGATGGAGCTTTCCTCGGTTCTAGGTCAAAGTGTATGTGTTACTCAGCCCCTCCACAAAGTGGTGAAGGGGTATACATAGTGTTGGCTACAATCTAACCGGTACAACACAAAAATGCACTACAGGACAGTCCGCTAGATCCGGACTAGAAAATCCGGTAGTGTAAATCGGATTAAGGTTTGGCTAAAACAGATCTATGAAAATGAACTACCGGACGGTATGGTCCAGGGGGGCATTTAGTCCGGTCGATCTAGGAGAGAAAACACACAGCCAAGCCAGTTTTTCAATAGTTTGGTCCCCGCCAGAAGCAATTAGACATCCATCCATGGACAATTAGAATGAACTACGTGACAGTCCGGTCCGGGAGACCGAATAATTGTCCGTTGGTGCTAATTTTTTTCTAACATATTTTTGACGATGTGACCTACTGCTCTTTTTGTGGATAGGCTATATGGCATTGGACTTTGTGTGAATAATTTGAGTGGAATATTGTATACAAGATATTGAATTGAGAAAATATATCACAAACCCCTTTGACACCCTCTTAATAGTGCAAAATCCCTATAACTCAAGAACATAAAGAGCTGCACTAGGTAGCTTCCAAATGTCCATTCTTGAGCATATATATATTGACGGTTGTCGATCCATGAAACTAAAACCGAAGGAACTAATACCTTTAACTTGAGTATTCTACTTGAGCTTGATATTAACATTTATGCTTGGCTCAAGTTGGAAAGACAATCTTGATCACATTACTTGGTGAAGACTTCAAATTGCTCCCCCATAATCCATGATCGAAGTATTGCCTTGTATACCATCTTCACATGTACCAATCATGTGATGACCTGCAAGCTTCAAGCATGCAATCCTTTGGGACGCCTATCGTTAACTTGCTCTTTTCAGCCATGATAATCATCACTAGATGTCATCCTATCATGGGCCTTTGGAATCTTTATCTTGATGCAAGAACAAAAAAAATATATTTTTGAATCATTTCAATTCGAGGGCGTATGAGGCATGTGAATCCCAAAAGCTGAACTGATTTTGATGGCATTCGACTGTGCGGCTCACTCGCGCCAGTATGCCCCAACCTTATTGAAAGAGCATGGTGCCCCTGTTGGAAATATGCCCTAGAGGCAATAATAAATTGGTTATTATTATATTTCCTTGTTCATGATAATCGTTTATTATCCATGCTATAATTGTATTGATTGGAAACTCAAATACATGTGTGGGTACATAGACAACACTGTGTCCCTAGTAAGCCTCTAGTTGACTAGCTCGTTGATCAAAGATGGTTAAGGTTTCCTAGCCATTGACATGAGATGTCATTTGATAACGGGATCACATCATTAGGAGAATGATGTGATGGACAAGACCCAAACTGTAAACGTAGCATATGATCGTGTCAGTTTATTGCTATTGTTTTCTGCATGTCAAGTATCTGTTCCTTTGACCATGAGATCATGCAACTCACTGACACCGGAGGAATACCTTGTGTGTATCAAACGTCGCAACGTAACTGGGCGACTATAAAGGTGCTCTACAGGTATCTCCGAGGGTGTCTGTTGGGTTGGCATGGATCAAGACTGGGATTTGTTACTCCGTGTGACGGAGAGGTATCTCAGGGCCCACTCGGTAATACAACATCACAATGAGCCTTGCAAGCAAAGTGACTAAAGAGTTAGCCACAGGATCTTGTATTACGGAACGAGTAAAGAGACTTGCCGGTAACGAGATTGAACTAGGTATAGAGATACCGACGATCGAATCTCGGGCAAGTAACATACCGAAGAACAAAGGGAACAGCATACGGGATTAACTGAATCCTTGACATAGAGGTTCGACCGATAAAGATCTTCGTAGAATATGTAGGAGCCAATATGGGCATCCAGGTCCCGCTATTGGTTATTGGCCGTAGAGGTGTTTCGGTCATGTCTACATAGTTCTCGAACCCGCAGGGTCTACACACTTAACGTTTGGTGACGATTAGTATAATTGAGTTATTATGTTGGTGACCGAAAGTTGTTCGGAGTCCCGGATAAGATCCCGGACATGACGAGTATCTCCGGAATAGTCCGGAGGTAAAGATTGATATATGTGATAATAGTGTTTTGATCTCCGGAAGGGTTCCGGAGTTCACCGGAAGGGGTTCCGGATGTTTACCGAAGTGTTCGGGTGCAGCAACACTTTATATGGGCCAAAGGGATAAAGCCCACGAGGTATTGGAAAGTGCAAAAAGTAGTTTTGCTGCCGCGTAAGCGGTACTACCGCTTGTGTGAAGCGGTACTACCGCCCGAGCGGTACTACCGCTTGTGTGAAGCGGTACTACCGCCCAAGCGGTACTACCGCTTGTGTGAAGCGGTACTACCGCTTGTGTGCGGCTGTGCACGATTCGGCAGGGGTCAGAGTTGGACTCTTTCCCTGCGGGCCAAACCGACCTTGTGCGGGCAAAACCGACCTGGAGGAGGCTTTTACTCCAAGTTTAGACCCCAAGGCTCAACATATAAATAGAGGGGCAGGGCTAGCACACGGGACACATCAAGATTTCCCCAAGCCGTGTGCGGCAACCCTAACCCTCTAGTTCCTCCGTCATAATCTCCGTAGCGCTTGGCGAAGCCCTGCAGAGATTGTTCCTCACCACCATCACCACGCCGTCGTGCTGCTGGAACTCAACCACTACTTCACCATCGCTCGCTGGATCGAGGAGGTGAAGGCGTCATCAAGCCGTACGTGTGTTGAACGCGGAGGTGCCGTTCGTTCGGCGCTAGTTCGTGATCGGATCGAGGGACGACTTGCGATTTGGATCGCGGAGACGTTCGACTACATCAACCGCGTTTCTTAAACGCTTCCGCTTAGCGATCTACAAGGGTATGTAGATTCACTCTCCCTCTCGTAGATGCTCATCACCATGGATAGATCTTGTGTGTGCGTAGGAAAATTTTTGTTTCCCATGCAACGTTCCCCAACAGCCCCATGTTTGGTTTGATAATTGATGCAATCCCTATGGACTAATGGTTGCCTTGAGTTACATTTGAAGGGTTTGTCCATAGACATTGCTTGAAGACCATATGTTGGTTTCAAGGTTATAAGAAGGAGATTATGTGTTGATGAAGGTGCCATTCAAGGAGGTATCCAAAGATTGGTCATAGACACGATATGATACAAGTTTGATTAAGACTAAGTACAAAGAGTGATCAATTTGATCAACACACAAAGCGTAGAAGATGTACCGAGTGGGATCAAGTGATCCCATAGTATGGTAAGCATTGTCCATTACGCTTTGTGTACTAACTCATGGTCTATGTGAGAGTTCTTTGTGGGGTTAGGTTTGTTTCCATGGGTGTGCATCAAAAGGAAGATATCATATAACCCATGGAGGATGACATCAGGTGGTGATCGTCATCAAGGTTGCGATGTGCAAGTTCTAGTGGAGCATCAAGAACAAATCATGCTTGCAACTTGATGTCCATTCTCGTGATAATGGACATGTGAAGATATGCCTAAGAGAGGCTCACCCATAATGGAGTATGGGGGAGCAATATAATATTCTTCATCGAGCTAGTGAGATCAAGAAAGGTTGTCCAACTTGAGAAGGTCAAGATCGTCATCATCTAGCTCAATTGGATTATGCACAAGGCAAAGGCTTGTCCTTGATAGGTTTTATATTTTATAGGTCTCATGGTGTAAGTTGGGAGACCGGGTTATAGGATCAATTGCCGTACTATCGAGGGGGGGGGGTCTCGAGTGAGTATCTTGATCTACCATTCGTGGAGAACTCAAACCATTCCATCCATTCCATCCTCTTTCTTGATTCTTATTTGAATTTTCTCTATGTGAGTTTTGGAGCTTGTGGTCATCCTCATGACAAACTCAAGCTCATCGAAAACGGAGTTTGTATGTGTCATCTTTGCGTTTTTGGTGTTGGGGATTTTGCGTGTTCATATTTGGGGAAGGTTCTCTTATCACTTTGGCACTTATTATCCATTGCTAGTTCTTAATATATCCAACAAGATTGAGTTTGCTGATTTCGAAGCCCGTTTGCAAAAGTTATGACAGTTTCGGTCTTACTTGTTTCATCGGTTTGCTTGGGCTATTTTGTAGCACCCAAGTGGTAGTACCGCTCTGTCCATGGTAGTACCGCTTATGCAGTACTTCCATTGTGGACTACCACTGCTACTGCTTGGGAAATTTATTTTGTGCATCTTTGTGTTGTCTAAAATTCGATAGCGGTAGTGGCACACTGGCACGGTAGTACCGCTTATTTCTACCGCTGCTACTACCGCTTGTTTTAAATGGTGTGCAAGTCTCTGTTGCCCATTCAACATTCATGGTACTTGGGCGGTAGTTAACCGGTAGTACCGCTATGTGCGGTGTACGGTACTTCCGCTCAGGCGCCACTCCAGTACCATTGGTTTCTCTGTAGCCTGTGATAATTAGCGGTAGTACAGCTATTGTGGATGATAGTACCGCTCAGGCGGCAATACTACTCTAGTACTTCTGTACTCACCGGCCTCAGGCTGGAACTGCCGCTTGAAGCAGTAGTGCCGCTCCTTGGAGCGGTAGTACCGCTCCTATGGGGTGAGCATAACGGTTGGATTCGAGCGCCACTATAAAAGGGGGGCTTATTCCCCAATGGACCTTATCTCTTGAGCTTGTGTTCCCCCTCCATTGTTGACCCTCCTAGAGGTTGCTATCTCCCAGTCCCTCCAGTGATTCTTGCTCCTTTTTGAGGGAAAAGAGAGAGGAGATCTAGATCTATGTTTGCACCAATCCATCTCTCTAAGTGAGGGGAACCCTTCAGATCTAGATTTTGGAGTTCTTCTGTGTTCTCCTTGTTCTTCCTCTCATATTCCTCCATAGTTTTTGTTACTTTGGTGGGATTTGAGAGTGAGGGACGTGACCACTTCGTGTGTTCTTGCAATTGCATTAGTTGCATCAGTTTGAGTTCTCCACGGTGATATGTGGACGTGAAAACTTGAGAAGCTTATTACTCTTGGGTGTTTGGGCACCCAGACCTTGTGCTCCTTGGATGCTTGGGCGCCCTAGACGGTTGGTGGTGTCTTAGAGCTCAATCATTATGGTGTAAAGTCGGGCAAGTGTTGTGGTCTCCAATTAAGTTGAGAAGATTGCCCCAAGCAATTTGTACGGGTTCGGTGACCGCCCCAAGGGTTGCCTATGGGTTCGGTGACCACCCTCAAGGGTCGCCATTTGTATGGGTTCGGTGACCGCCCTCAAGGGTCCCTTAGTGAAATCACGACATCTTGCATTGTGCAAGGACATGAGGAGAATACGATGGCCCTAATGGCATTCTGGGGAGCATTGTGCCTCCACACCGCTCTCATGAAGATTAGCATCCGCAAGAGTGTGAACTTCGAGATACATCATCATGTCCCCGTGCCTCGGTTATCTCTTATCCAAGCCCTTACTTTGTGATAGCCTTCATGATTCATGTTATATATCTTGCTATCACATAATTGTTTATCTTGCTTAGCATAAGTTGTTGGTGCACATAGTTGAGCCTAGTATATTCAGGTTTCGTGCTTGACAAATTAACGCTAGTTTTATTCCGCATTTGTTCAAGCCTAAACTGTAATTGTTTTAAAGCGCGTATTCAACCCCCCCCTCTCTAGGCGACATCCAAGTCCTTTCACTTATGTACTGAACATATTGTTGGATCCAAAGGAACAATCTTTCTGTTAGTACACTTTTGGGCATCTATAACCTGGGTTGCGGGGGTCATGATCTAAAATCCTAAATCCATCCAATCTCCTTATTACATTACCAATGGAACATACCTTCATATATAACATGGTGTCATTATTGCTCCATAAGAATTTCCATTTATTACCAAGTCTCAGTGCATATACTTGGATATCATCCTACAATCAATGGCGGAGCCACGGGGTGGACAGGGTGAGCTGCGGCCCACCCTGGGATTTTGGACCGGCTTATATATCTAGGTAATGAGAGTTGGTCCAGAAAAAAATGGAAGCCAACATCTCCCCTAAAAACCAAATTTCCTTTCCTACCCCATCCGTGGTTAGGCTAGAGAAAACCGCATCGAGCCATTTCCTCATTGGCTCTTTCACTAGTTGCTTGGGACTGAGTCCTCCCCGCTCGCTCGCCAGATGCCGCCCCCCATGCCTCGCCGTCCGACAACGAAGCCATCATCACTCTGATGGTCCATGCCATGCCCAGTGCGGCAACCGGCAAACGACAGAGCCCACTGCCCGGTGCGCCCTACAAGCCGGCGCCAACCCGCCCAATCTCTACTACATCACTCTTCTTATTTTTTGATTTGAGGTACATATCATCCACTTCCCATTTCCCATTTTTTAATTCAAGGTTTGATAATTGCTATCTAGTACAATGCATATGTAAATAAAATGATAAACTGACGAACACACACACACACACACACACAGATATATATATATATATATATATATATAATTATGTTTGTAAGACCATGTCGATATATTTTCCCAAATGATAAGTGTCATATGTATGGCACGAAGCACTCCGGCCCTAACTTTTTTTTAAAATAAAGTTGCCTTCCGAAAAGAAAAAAAAACCCAAAAAACTGAAACTTGCCATCCGGAAAGGAGGTTGTCATGATTGAAAACTAAAGTTGCCATCCTCGCATCACTAAACTTGCCATAAAAAATGTTCGGAGTTGCCATGTGTTCGTGCCACACGTGTAGCACTTATCAGGGTCCTATATTTTTACGTGGTATTGGTAATTAATTTAAACGTTCACATGTCATATTTGTTGTCATTTTTTTTGAGAAGGACCACCCTGTCTCCAAATCCTAGATCTGCCACTGCCTACAATTCATCAAATATTCTTCCTACATTGCCTATAGAACTTTACATATATATATCAATGCAAACATTAGTTCATAAGAATTGTCATTAATTATCAAAAATCACACATGGGGACTACGTGCACTTTCACAATGGTATAGTTATTACAAAATATCCCACTTACTTAATTAATATTATATATCTAAGTTGTATTTATTTTTTCTGAAATAGCAGAATTTATCCTTGGTCAAGCTGATATCTGGCTATTGAAATGAAACGTGGGTTTTCTTCAGTGGTCTGGATATTCAATTAATACAAGGGAAATCTTTGGACAAGCAGAAGGGTGAAACCAACGATGCGATAACGACAGCAATGAAACCAAGAAGGTACACACAACCATGTAAGTTAAAATGTAATGCGAGGATCATGGTGTACAATTTTTTGTATGTGGGGCTACCCAATGCAGTGTATGCATCCCATGAAATGCAACATAAGAGATTTTGTATATGTACATCCAAAATAAAGTATTTGAAAATATTTCTATGTGATGTTGTGATTTTGTATGGTTGTGAAGCTGGGGCTGCACTGCTAGTAGTAGTCCTACTGGACTGCTAGCAGTGCAGTATTTTGCTGCGAGCCAGACTCACACCATTGACCAACCAATAGGCTAGAGACGGTCAGTGATAAGACTCTGGTTGGAGCCCTTCTGATATCAAGCATTGACGAGCATGTAGATTAGTGATGACTAATATCACGGACGGGCTCTCATTTGTGATGAAAATCATCACTGATCAAGAGCCACTGACGGGACGACACTCGTGCGCCGATAATGACTACATTTGGTCGGTCAATGTAATTCGGATATGTAGTAGTGTTTGACCAGGGACTTTGTTCAATTAGGAACAATAGAGTTGAAAAACGTCATAGTTCCCATCCACCATTAGAAGGCAATTAGACCAGATTTATCAACATGTCTAGCCATAGTATTTGGCAATGTTTTAAATAGCGGGCTATGGCAAATAGCGGCGGACCTCCAAATAAGCTATAGCGGACCATTTGTACATGAAACCATTTAGCGGCACCGTGCTGAAAAGGCTATAGCAAGGCTATAGCGGGCTATTTAAAACTATGGTATTTGGCACTTTCTTGGTTATGGTGTTAGATTCTCAGAGGATACATGGTTGGGAGCTACCCCCTTATGGTGCAATACTGAGTGTTGTATCTGTTTATTAGACTTATTTTTTCACAATTGCATAGGTTTTGGGTAAATTTAATTCAAATATTTCTTGTTGCAGGGATCTATTAGGGCCTTGGCTCACAAGGCATGAACCGCTCACGAGTTTGGAGTCCATGCAGTTGTCAGAGGAGCCAGATGAGTTTCGACGGAATTTGCACCAGAATGACAAGTTTTCTACCAGTTCCTTATATGAGGCGATTACTCATAGTGATGTCACGATCGATAAAACTGTGGAAGCTCAAACTAGATCTTAGAGTGACGACATTCCTATGATTTTTAAAACAAAGTTCACTAGGAATAAGAAGGATTGTGTCTTTTGCCACCACACAGCGGCTGAGCGTGAGTAGCATACTGGGCTGCCCATCAAGACCAGGAAATAACCATTAATATTTGGCCCATGTTTGAATAAAACACCAGCACATTGCCTCCCCCCCCACCCCACCAAAAGGAATTTTCCCAAGTTCTCCCACTGCCACTTTGAGTGCAAGCATGCTCATGCGGTGTGTCAGTGTGTGCCACAGTTCAAATAGCTTCAAAACTTTACCTCATCGTAGTATGCATAACATGTTCGACAACTGGTAAGCAGCCGGCGCGACACAGGTGGCCCGTCAGGCGGCCCGAAGCGGCCGGCGTGAGGTAGCCGACAAGGCCGACGCGAGGCAGTCGGCGAGGCCGACACAGCCGGCACGAGGCAGCCGGCGAGGACGGAGCCGGGAGCTGGCCCGACGCAGCCGGTGCGCGACCGGACGAGGCGACGGTGAAGATCGACGGGCAGGTTGGCGCGCGAACGACGGCTATGATGGGCCGCCGCATTGCGCGAGGCCGTCGGGTTAGGGCGGTGCAGGAGTCCCAATCGGAGCAGGGCGATGACGGCCGGCATAGATCGACGGGCGTGTCGGCGCGCGAACGGCGGCGTTGAGGGGCCGCCGGGTTGCGCGAGGCCGCCGGGTCGAGTGTAGAGGCCGGGTCGCGCCGATGTCGAAGTAGAGGCGCGGTGGTCGACGGCGGCGGCGGGCGACGCAAACCGATCTTAGATCGGAAAACCAAAAAGAAAACACCGATCAAGGTGACCGGCGGAAGAGAGAAAACCCCGGATCAAGAGATCGGGGAAAAGACTCTCTAGGGCAGCCGGTCAACACGACCGGCGGACGAACCCTAGGTAGGGGCGGCACGGCCCCCGGTGGCGGTCATGTAGACCGACCGCCCCGGGGGCGGCGCGCGGTGCGGAAACGGTGGGCGGCGGCTAGGTCTAGGAACTTGCGGCAGATACCATGTTAGAAGGAAGAGAGGGATTGGTGGAATAGTTGTTGTATTGCTTGAGTCTCGTGGGCATATATATAGGAGTACATGATCAACTTGGAGTACAAGACAAGACAGGAACAAATCCTAGTCTATCCTATACTTCCTAATATTGACAAAACCTTTATTGCACAAATTCTCATGGGGGTGCCAGACTTATGTTGGGTTTAGTGACTTTTCCAGGAATAATGTGGTTTAAAAAATGTGTTTCATCTTATATGCAAGTTATTCCTACATATTCGCAATGACTTCATAATTGGTCTATCATGCAGAGAGGCTGTAGGATACGTATGCTGTAGCATACAACCAATGAGATTTTCTCTTGTCGTTGATGACGATGTAATCTTCAGAAATGATCTACCACATCTTAGGTTTTCCTTTAAAACTTTGCTGTCAAACGATATACAACTTTGTTGTAAAATGATATACAACTTTGTTGTAAAACGGTATATTTTTTTGGTTGCGTTGGACGTGTCGGTTGTGTGCATCGTGTTATGCCGAAGTCGGATATTCGCTCAATATGATTGTATTATATTGATTGTCGATTTAACAATGTACTTCATAGAAAAACATCTAAGTCCAAGCTGATCTCGCGTGGTCGGCAAGTACAAGAGATGTTCCGGAACCACAACAGCCCGATCCATTCACCATGCACATACCTTGAATGATGCTCTCCAGGCCAAGTGATTTCCGAAAACATACATTGCTCTTTACATGGAAATATAACACGTGTCTGATATCTTTCACCCTCCACTATCAGAGCATCTACAACCGCAACGTGCAAATCCGGTCTCTCAAACGTCCGCGGACGCGATCGGGCGTGTCCACGAACACTGACCGGCCACCTCTCAATTTTTCTCTTTTACAACCATGTCTTTCATTTTTCTACCTGTACGTCCAGTCACATGCATATGATTGGTGGAGATAAAGTGAGAGAAAAGAAAAAGAAAGAAAGAGAAAAGGTGGGCCAAATCCTATGTGACGGATGCGGGACCATTGAACGGACACTCTCGGACGCACCTCATACTCATCCCATATATGGAGCAATATGAGGAGTGTCGGACAGCCTAGACATTTAAGGAGGCTATGAGGGTCCGGTTGGGTCAACTTTTTCCTTCTTTCTCCTGTCTAGTCAGTGGTCCCTGCGCCCGTCCAGTCAATATGAGGAGTCCGGCTGTAGATGCTGTGAGGGTCCGGAGCACCGAGCACTAACTTTGATGTATGTATTCGCTAGGATTTTCTTTGCAGGGAGCATGCTATGCAAATTTAATTTTCCAAATATTTTCTTAAATTTCAGTTGCTACTTTAAAAGGGCATAATCTCCAACTTCATTAACCTGCATTGATCTCTTTTTTTCTTCTAAGGAATCACTTTTCCTTTTTGCTGGAACGTGCGACCCTCTCTCACGCCGCCACCCGCGAGGCGGACGGGGAGGGCCTCCCAATCTACACCGCCAGCCTCCCTCCTCCCCCTCATCCCTCGCCGCCGCCAGAGGGCGTGACCGGGCAAATCCCGATCGGCGCCGGTGGCGGCGGAGCTAGGTATTCCCCTTGTGCGATAGGGTGGAGTGAGCCACTCTCGTCGGGTCAGGGCGCGTCACGGGAGCGGGGCGTTGCGGTGCTGCGGCGTGCCGGAGCAGCTGTCACACGTGGGCGTTGCGGCGTGAAGGTTGCATGGTGGGAGGGGTGTGCCTTGTGGCGGCAACCGGATCTGGCCGGCAGGCGGCGCGGGCCGCGGCGGTGCGGGGCCGGAGGTTACTGCTCCCCTTCAGGTGGCAGTGGTCGAGGGAGGTGGTGGAGGTCTGCCTCGTTCACGTGGCACGATGGCGGATGTCAGATCGGATCTCCGGGCGGCAGGTGGCGGCGGCGGCCATGCTGCAGCCGCTAAACCTCGGGTTCGGCTTAAGGTCGTGGTGGTGGTGGTCATCTCCTCCGTCGGAGGTGGTCGGCTTGAGACTGGGTGTCCAGATCTCGAGATCCGTCATCTAGTCCTGGTTGAGAGTTAGGGGGACATAGGTGCCGGTAAAACCCGAGCCGATGGCGGGCGATGGTGGAGTTCTTCCCCGTTATCTTGATGAGGGCATCGCATGTAACTGTTGTCGACCCGCTCATGCTGCTCCGGGGTAAACCCTAGGATCTGGTCTTCCAGATCGGACGATGGTGGCACTGCGGCGTCACTATGGCGTAGTTTCCTCTTGAGAGCATCGTTTGTGGAGCAGCGCTGGATGACAACGGCATAAGGTGAAGCGGTTGTCGGATTTCGGGCTCCGCAAAACCCTCAAAGTTCGAACACAAGGGCGTGTGCGAAGATCCCCTGCAGCCTCGCCCTACCTAGCTCGCTACTCGATGGTTAGGATGGTGAACTCGCACGATGACGAGGAAACAGATGTACACGATGATTTACCCAGGTTCGGGCCGCTGCGAAGCGTAATACCCTACTCCTGCTTGGGTGGATTGCCTCACGAGGAGGTGTGGTGGATGAACTAGTACAGTGGTGAGGAGCCTCGTGAGGGCGCTCGAGTGGTGTTCTTGGCTCTCTGCCTAGTCTGTGGTCTTCCCTTCGTTCTCCCTTGTGTCTCCTTCTCTACGGTGCAACCTAGCCTCTATATATAGCAGCGGCCCGGGTCCTCTTCCCTTATCTCAATGGCGGGAAGGGATCCCACAACGGCCAAATTCGAAGGGGGACAGGAGTACATCCCCGCCGTGTCCAAAGGTGGTCTTTGCCTGCAAAGTAGCTGTCGATGATGCAGAGGTGGGATCGGCGATGACATCCGTCCTGCTGGGCTCGTGGTGGTGGTCTTGTTGCACCGGAATGGAAACCTTTGGGGGCGCTTTGGGAACCCGCGTACGTCCTTGCTCCCTTTGCACCAAAGGGGAAACTGCACCGTCTGGCGCGCTGGAGCCCGCATGTCCTTCCTTGCGTCATCCTTGACTCGTGAGGCCGGGTTCTGCATAGAGATCTCCGCCGCTCCTGAGGGGCCCTGAGGAGGCCCACTCCCTGTTGGTCTTGGTGCTGCTTCCCTCGCGAGCTTGGGTCCTCGCGAGGGCCTTGTCTTGAGTGGGGCTGCGCCAGGCCGTGCTTGGCTCGTGAGGTGGGCCATGCCCTGGGCCGCAGGCAGGCAGGTCTGGGTACCCCTGTTCCCAGAACGCCGACAGTAGCCCACGGGCCCAAGGCGCGCTCGAGTCGGCTTCTGGGTGAAGCCGCTGAGGACGGCCCGAAGCGCCGCGGGCCCCAAACGCCTGCGGGCCAGGACTGGCGCGCGTTGTGCGGTTGATGTCGGGCATCCAACGCCCCTTCGGCCACCGCTCGAATCGACAAAAGCCCGACTTCCAGCGCCTAGCCATTACTGCTTTCCTCTTTTGCGCACCTGCTCTTACTCCCAGATCCCCGGCCTTAGCGAAGACCTCTCCAGATCCCGGCACCGCTCCGTCCTCCTCCTTGCCGCGTCGGCCCCGTGAACTTCCCGATGGCTCCCGCCGGCAAGTCGAAGGCAGAGGCCCAGAGCTCAGTCTTCGCTCCCATCTCACCGGCACTCTCGGAGTCCACCATTGCCAAGGACGAAGACCTCGTCCCGGTGCTCCCGTCGACGACAGAAGAGACCAACGAGTGGGGGGGGGGGGACCTTGATATGGGGCGGCTCCTCGGAGAAGCAACCCTCGTCCAGGTCGGCCTACCCTTTCTTTCTCCATAGCGTCTTCGCTGGGCTCGTCCCACCCTTCTCCAAGTTCTTCACCGCCGTCCTCGACCACTACGGGATCCAAGCCCTTCATCTCCAACCCAACTCCATCCTGCTCTTGTCCGTCTTCGCCTTCTATTGTGAGGCTTTCGTGGGCGTGAAGCCTTCGGTGGCCCTCTTCCGCCATTTCTTCAGCTTGCGCTTGCACGACGGCGCTCAGCGGTCGGCGTGCGTTTCCTTCGTCGCGGTCCAGAGCGGTAACATGCTCTTAAAGGCCGGGAAGAAGGTGGAGAACTTCAGGCATCGCTGGGTCTTCATGGATCTCAAGAGCACCAACCCCCGCTTGGATCTGCCGAAGGGGCTGCCGGAGAAGACCCCCGCGTGGAGCTCCGCGAAGCTTTCCGACCCCCGGGCCAGGCCCGTCCTTGAGCGGATTTCTCGTGATATCAGTGCCAGGAAGCTGACTGGGGGGATGATAGTGAAGGAGTTCTTGGCGCAGCGCCTGGCGCCCCTCCAGTCTCATTCTAGGCCCTTGTGGGATTATCAGGGCAGCGGCGACAACCTCAGGCCGCGGTCCGCATGCATAACCCCCGAGGAGCTGAACAGGGCTGTGTCAACCCTGCTCAACGGCGACCCCGGCGATCTCCCCGACGCCTATGCCCCGCTGTACCATCGCGATGACAGAGACGATCTGGTCGCCGCGATGCCCGTCTTCGACGAACTGGGGCTCTCCCCAGCTGAGGGCCTTGGCTCCCCGGTGATGGTGTCCTCCGGCGACACCACGGGCGGGGAGGATTCCGAGAAGACAGTGGACGACGACTTGACGGAGGCGTCCCCCTGTCGCAGAGCATGCTCTTGCGTGACCTTGAGGACGACGACGATGCTGGTGAAGCTTCTGCTGCTGGTTCTCCGCGTCCCGCCAAGGTCCTCAGGGGGTCAGGACCGGCCCCTCGTGCCACACGGTCTGCCCGCCTGGCGACCCCCAGGAAGCGCGGGGCGGAGTCTCCTCTGGTGTGCCCTACCTCTGCCGGCAAGGCGGTTGAAGTGCCGGCCTCGCCCCCGCCCGGATCGCAGCTCGCGGGTAAGGCGGACGAGGCCGGGGCCATGGTGATCCCTCCAACAGCCGCCCTTGTGGACGGTGCTCCTGCTCCCCCGCGTGGTGGTGCCCTCCCGGAGAAAGGCGAGGGCGCCCCCGTCGTCGTCGAGGCGGAGAGGAAGAGGAAGTGGCTCGACGTTGAAGAGTGAGTAATCCGGCTCGGCCTTGGTCGCCTGCGTCACCGTTCCTCCGCCTCCTGAAGCTGCAAGGGTTAACGGCGAAGAAGACGACGCCAGCGATGTCGACGACGAGTTCCCCGCGGCCGGGACGAGTGGTGGCGGTGGCTCCTCCTAATTCATCTTCCTCGTTCCTTTCCTGCAACGTTCATCGTGCCCCGCGGAGGCGTTAAACTTGTTTGTATTCGCGAAAACTTTTAATGCTTGTAATAACTGTTGAACTGTGTGATTGCTTTCTTTGCCTTGTTTCCTTCTTGCTTGCTGTGATGCTCTGCGTCGGCAGGGCCCGGCCCCGTGCATACCTCAGCCGTCGTTGGGCCGTCCGGATCACTAGGACGGTTCCAAGGGGTGAAGGGCTACGTGGCCAGTGAGGCTCCTGAGTCGCGATGCTTAGGAGTCCCCCTTAACGTACAAGCAGCCCTCATGAAGGGAACATGGTGAAGATCGGGTTAACTTGGAAATTTCGAACACCTTGCGCTCAGCGTCGGCAGGGCCCGGCCCCGCGCATACCTCAGCCGCCGTTGGGCCGTCCGGATCACCAGGACGGTTCCAAGGGGTGAGGGGCTACGTGGCTAGTGAGGCTCCTGAGTCGCGATGCTCAGGAGTCCCCCTTGATGTACGAGCTCCAGCGTCCCCCTTAGGGGTTTTGACCGCTTTGAGCTCTACGTCGGCAGGGCCCGGCCCCGCGCATACCTCAGTCGCCGTTGGGCCGTCCGGATCACCAGGACGGTTCCAAGGGGTGAGGGGCTACGTGGCCAGTGAGGCTCCTGAGTCGCAATGCTCAGGAGTCCCCCTTGACGTACGAGCGGCTCCCATACCTTTCCTCGCTAGCTTTTCCTGAGAAGGGTGCGTGAAGAGCAGGTTTGGCAGACCTGGGGAGGTGGCGTGTACCAGGATTGGCCCGGTAGTAGCCCCCATGCAGCCCCCTCACGCGTACATCCCAGGGGAACGCAGCGAGACGGGGCCGCGAGGGGCCTTCCTGAGGTTGGATGCAGCCGCTGGGGCGCCCTCAGTTGTTTATCCCCAGCACGGAGCGAAGGGCTTCCACATTGCGTGGGCATAGTCATTGGTGGACCGTGTTGTCCGCCAGCATGGGGCATGGGGCTTCCACCTTGCGTGGGCATAGTCATTGGTGGACCGTGTTGTCCGCCAGCACGGGGCATGGGGCTTCCACCTTGCGTGGGAAGGAACCCCTCCGCGTCCTCGGGGGGCTCCGGGCGTGTACAGCCCATTGAGTTCGTACGCGTGGCTGGCACGGTAGAACTGGGAGGTGTATCTGGGAGCTCGCGAGGGCGCTTTGGCCTCACGAGGTCCCTACCTCAAAGGCGGTTTACGCCTGGATCTTCTCGTAGATAGCGCCGTCCGAGGTCCTGCAAATTTTGGAGAAGCCTGCGCCGCATGTGCTCCCGAGGGCCATCACATGAGAGGGCCAAGCACCAGTGACCCCAGGAGGTGACGTGAACGGGGCCGGCCCACCAGACAGAGCTCAGGCACTGGATTTATCGATGCTGCAGGGACGGACCCGAGCACAGACGCCGTGCCCAGTCCTCTCATGAGGCAGTCGAAGGTAGGATCATTTGGGTAGGGCGACATTCACGCCGGCAAAGAGCCGTGCAGGCAAGGTGAAACGTTAGGAAATAGATCACATGCACGGAAAGTGACTGAAACATGCGTAAATGAGGCGGCTGCAGGGGTATGCCCTGGTCGCGTGAGGATAATGCGGCCCGGTGGGCGCCCTCAAACGGAGTAAACCAAAAAGTTACCTGGCACAAACCCAAAAATCACCTGGCGGCCATGCCGCTGAAGAGTCGAAGCTGCCGTCGTAGCCTGATCTTGTACCTCCGTGAGCGTGTCCCTCACGGGTTCGCCGCCTCCTGAGGCCCGGGTCCCCCGCTTGGCCCGGGCATCTCCTCCAACTCCTCATCGCGCCTCGCCCGACAAGGTATGAGCATGGCCTGGGCAAGGCGCTGGAACGTGGCGCCTGCGTTCGCCAGGCCGAAGGGCATGCGGACATAGTTGCACGGGTAGACCCATCCGCGGTCGGCGCGCGTCGACCAGAAGAGGTCCTGGGACACGGCCCTGTTGATTGCGAGCGTGTTGACGCAGACGCGCGGCTTGTCGGCCGGGCCGACGATGGCGGCTGCGCTTGGTGGTGCAGGGTAGATCCCGCCTCGCATGGCATGTGCCTCCTGAAGCTCTTCGATCACTCTGATGACGGACTCTTGCGAGCTTGGCGCCTCGTGCCGTGCTCCTGGCTTAGGTAGACGCGCGTCAGGGCGCGCCTTCAGGTTGTGCCCGAGCGCCTCCCTTGTCTCACCGGCCAGGCCGGAAGCTCCCGGGATGGAAGCCCCCAAGCCCGACCCAAGGGAGGCACCGGGCGCGCTTTCCTATGCGATGGAGGGTGGGGCCCCGTCTCTGGGCGCAGAGCCTGAGGCGCCGGCCTTGGAGGTCCCAGCCCCCTGGCGCCCTGTGGGGAGGAGCTGCTTCTTCTTCTTGCGTGCATCCTCACGAGGCAGGGCATCCTCCTCGTCGTCCGAGCGCTCGGCCGCCGCTGCACGGTAAGCACGCTCGAGGGAGCAGACGACATCCTTCTCATCGCAGGCGACGGTGATGACGCCACCACTCCCTGGCATCTTGAGGATGTTGTAGCCATGATGAGTCACCGCCATGAACTTGGCGAGGGCCGGGTACCCAAGGATCGCATTGTACGGGAGGTGGATGTGTGCGACGTCGAAGACGATGATCTCGGTGTGGTAGTTCTTACGTCCGCCGAAGGTGACGGACAGGCGCACTTGCCCAATGGGGACGGTGGACCCGTCAGTGACTCCCGAGAAGGGCTTGGTCGGCATGAGCTGGTCGTACGGTATTTGGAGCGTCTCGAAGGTCTCAATGGAGAGGACATTGAGCCCTGCTCCACTGTCGATGAGGGTCTTGGTGACGAGGACGTTGCTGATGGTCGGAGTGCACAGTATGGGGAGCGTGCCGGCCATGGCCGAGCACCTGAGCTGATCCCTTGAGTCGAAGGTGATTGTGGTCTGGGACCACTTGAGGGGGCGCATGGCCTCGGGCTTCGGGTGGGCTGCGTTCACCTCCCGTGTGAACTGCTTGAAGATGCGGTTCGACGCCGGGGCTTGGGCGCCGCCCAGGATACAGGTTATCGCCCTGACCTCCTGGAAGCCCCCAGCCCCACCGCCTTGCCTGTCCTCTTCCTTCCTTCTGGGTGGCGGTGGTAGTGGTTGTAGGCCGGCCTCACGAGGGCGGGCCTCACGAGGCTGGCCACGGCGTGACCCCTCCGGAGGGTCGTCACGCCAGCGGTCCTCCCGAGGCCGGTCTCGCCACTCCTGACGCGGCTCCCGGTTGTCCCAACGGCCTCCGCCGCGTCCGAAGCCACGGTCCACGCGTCCAGGGCGCCGGCCGAAGTGCTCGTCGCGGACCAGCCTGAGCTCCTGGCAGTAGATGGTGTCGTGGTTGTTGGTGCCGTGGAAGATGCAAGACGGCCGCCCTCCTTCGCCTCGGCCGCGCTTCGCCTCTGGCTCGGCCACAAGCACCGCGGGGGCCTTGCGCTTCGCCTCCTTGGCCTTGGTCTTCTTGTCCTCTGGCTCTGCCGCCGGAGGCTCACGGAGTGATAGGCGGCCCTCTTCGGCCTTGGTGCACCTGTTCGCCAGGTTGAACATCTCTAGGGCTGAGCACAGTTCGTCGTTCATGGCGAGCTCCTCCTTCATCTTGAGGTTCGTGATGCCATCGGTGAACGCGGAGATGATAGCCTCGTCCGACGCCCTTGGGATCTTGAGGCGGGTGGTCGCGAAGCGCTGTATGAATTTGTGCAGGGTCTCTCCCTCCTGCTGCTTCACACGTCGCAGATCGTTCATGGTGAGCGCTCGGTCGCGGGTACCTTGGAAGTTGGCGACGAAGCGCTTGCGCAGGTAGTCCCAGGAGGTGATGGACCCCTCCGGGAGGTTGAGGAGCCAGGAGAGCGCGCCGCCCTTGAGTGCCATGGGGAACCATCACGCCATGACCTTGTCGTTTCCACCGGCCGCCCGGATGCTCAGCGAGTAGAGCTGTAGGAACTCGGTGGGATCCGGGGTGCCGTCGTAGCAAGGGGGTAGGTCAGGCTTGAACTTGCAGGGCCACGTGGTTGGATGGAGCTCCGGGGCGATGGCGTGGCATCGCACCGGCTCAACGGGTGCTGCGTGTGCGGGAGGGACCCGGTCTTGACGCTCCTGTGGGGCCGCCTCGAGTGGTGCCCGGTCGCGACGCTGGTTCGGTAGCGTGGGGAGCACACGCGCGTTGACGCGCGGCCGGGGCACCACCTGGCAGCTTACTTCATCTCTCGCCCTTGCCCGCGGCTCGCGGGGCTAGTCGCGCGGGCGCGCTTCACGCCTGGGCTCGGGGTCGGCGTCGCGTTGTGGAGGAGGTGGCGGCGCGTCATGGGCCACGTCGTCTGCCAGGGAAGGCCAGGGTCGGACCGAGTAGGGGAACGCCTAAGCGTCGCCGGCAGCACTAACGAGCTCCGCGATGCGCCGAAGCCAGTCGTCATGGCGGTCGGGGCAGGGCGGTAGAGGAGCAGCTCGTGCACCATGGCCAGTGCACCCGAGCCGCGCGGCGGCCCGGGTCGAGCGTGGGACGACGACCCGGTAGCCGGAACGATCGACGGAGTGGCGGTGTGGCCGTCGTGCCGCGCGGTGACCGGCTGGGAGGAGTCTTGCTGCTCGTGGGCATCCGGGCCCATGGCGGCGTTGGCCACAGGTGAGGGGGACCGGCGCGTGGCAGCGTGGCCCACGGGCGCCGTCTGGGCGACGCGGGCAGCTCGGCGCTCGGCGCGGGCTCGGCGAGCGTCAGACATCGGAGCGGCGAGGCGGAGGAAGAGCTTGGCTTGAGGAAGACTTCGACACGCCCCCTACCTGGCGCGCCAAATGTCGGATTTCGGGCTCCGCAAAACCCTCAAAGTTCGAACACAGGGGCGTGTGCGAAGATCCCCTGCAGCCTCGCCCTACCTAGCTCGCTACTCGATGGTTAGGATGATGAACTCGCACGATGACGAGGAAACAGATGTACACGATGATTTACCCAGGTTCGGGCCGCTGCGAAGCGTAATACCCTACTCCTGCTTGGGTGGATTGCCTCACGAGGAGGTGTGGTGGATGAACTAGTACAGTGGTGAGGAGCCTCGTGAGGGCGCTCGAGTGGTGATCTTGGCTCTCTGCCTAGTCTGTGGTCTTCCCTTCGTTCTCCCTTGTGTCTCCTTCTCTACGGTGCAACCTAGCCTCTATATATAGCAGCGGCCCGGGTCCTCTTCCCTTATCTCAATGGCGGGAAGGGATCCCACGACGGCCAAATTCGAAGGGGGACAGGAGTACATCCCCGCCCTGTCCAAAGGTGGTCTTCGCCTGCAAAGTAGCTGTCGATGATGCAAAGGTGGGCTCGGCGATGACATCCGTCCTGCTGGGCTCGTGGTGGTGGTCTTGTTGCACCGGAATGGAAACCTTTGGGGGTGCTTTGGGAACCCGCGTACGTCCTTGCTCCCTTTGCACCAAAGGGGAAACTGCACCGTCTGGCGCGCTGGAGCCCGCATGTCCTTCCTTGCGTCATCCTTGACTCCTGAGGCCGGGTTCTGCATAGAGATCTCCGCCGCTCCTGAGGGGCCCTGAGGAGGCCCACTCCCTGTTGGTCTTGGTGCTGCTTCCCTCGCGAGCTTGGGTCCTCGCGAGGACCTTGTCTTGAGTGGGGCTGCGCCAGGCCGTGCTTGGCTCGTGAGGTGGGCCATGCCCTGGGCCGCAGGCAGGTCTGGGTACCTCCGTTCCCAGAACGCCGACAGCGGTTTCGTCTTGCACAGAGCTTTGGTGGACATGTCAAGTCATGCCTGGCTCACAGGTGATACGCTGTGTCATGCATATTCGGCAGGTGCTACACATGGCAGATCTTCCAAGGACTTCAAGCTGTGTCGGCTGCTCGTACTTGGCGGCCTGGTGATGCTGTGTACCGGCAGCGACCACGACGTGCTCAACAGTTGGTGCGCAGGGCGGTGATGTCGTTGGGTGCCATGGTGGCGTTGACGAGGGGCGGGACTGACAAGGATGATGCAGATATATTTTCTAAAGATGGTTCAGCGGTTCGATGATGATGACGGGCTATAAAACGTGTGCATGTGGTGTACACGTTAGGTTTGTTGCACCGGTTATAGGTCCCGGTACGTTATGCGGATGGATCGGTGACGACAGCGGTTTTAGATATGAGGAGTGAGAGCACTCCACATTATTGAGTTTGTAGGTGTGAGTGATGGCTTGGGTGGTTTATGTATATTTTTATCAGATCTTTATTGAATAATTAATAAAGATAATTGTATGCATCGATTGATGTAGAAGCCGGGGGTTTTACCCTTCTTTTCCAAAAATTCAATATTTTACTGGAACCATGTTTTTTTTTTGTTGGAACCATATCAATGTGTTTCGCTGGAATCATTGCATTTTTGCTGCAACCATATCATTGTTTGTGAGCCATATCAATTATTTGCTGAAACCATGTGTTTTTGCTTTTACACTGGCATTGATTTGTTTTTTTCTGCTGCAACCGACGAGCGGCGACGCCGACGGCGAGCAATGAGCGTTGGGAACCCGCGGAGCTTCGAGGTCGTGCCGGCATAGATCGATGGTGCTCGTTGTGTTTTTATTTCCTTGTGCATGTGGGAAAGAAGGACGGGAAAGAGAAAAAAAAGGACGCGAGGTCTGACGGTTCGCGACTTTCCGATCAGATGGCTAGCAGACGACCGGCCAAAAGATTAGACCGGCGCATCGGCGCCTAGTCGTTGGGCTCTTTCAAAACGGGATTGGTCATCCGGGCATGACATGTCTACAAATGAATGTCCGATCTCTAAATCGTTTGCTTGGAAAAGAGGAAAGCTCTGTTCCGAGTGCGGCGCTTACTGAGGGCAGTCTATCTGGCCAATTAATCGGACAGAAAATCGAATGTACTCTTCACATTGCCTGCCTCCGTTTATAAACTTCCCATTTGTAGTGCAAGTTGCCTATCTTTTTCTTCTGTAGACGTGGACTACTGCTTCAAAATGACCGAAACCAAGAACGTAATCACCTATCAAGGAAAAAGATTATGTGTAATCATGTTTGGAATTCACGCCCTAGTGGGCCAATTCATAGCTTATAGTACTGCATTGGAAGGTGGAAGGATCATTAAAAAGGCAGAATTCGTACTGTAGCAGAACGAGGGATGTGCACGCGCGCTAGTCGGTTTGGCACCACATATGAGCTTTAACCTCGACGGTTGTGCGTGAAGAGTTTGGCCAAATGAAGGGAAACAATAGGGCAACTGCAGCGCTCACCTTTAAATTTTGTCCCGCATCCGTTTGCACACGAGGAGACCAGTCTGCAGAACGGATGCAGGAGCTGGTTATCTAATTCTATCCGCATATGTACTGTTACATTTTAAATGAATTTTAAAGAAAATAAACAAACATGATGATATTCATTTAAATTAGGATAATTTTTACATAAAAGCCGATGATATTTTGTCCTGTGAACTAAGAGCCTTAAAAAAAACCTAACATTACACTACCTTATACTTGATGGTGACCACGTAGGCCATGTCAAGCTAGCCGGCGGCTCCTCTGCATCGTCGTCGGAGCCGTTGTCGGAGTCGGAGTCGTCGTGCTTCGGGCGGTTGAAGGGCGAGGCGTTGCAGCCAGGCTTCCCTACAACAGCCTAATGCTCGTAGATGATCATCTCTGCTTCCTCCCGCGCCATGCGCAGTGCGGCAGCGGCCACCGAGGATGTGGGCGGGGGAGAGGGTGGCGGCCCTTGGAGGAGGCGGCGGTGGTGGCGATCTTGATCAGAGACCAGTCCTCGTCGTAATTAGCCATCTCCTCGTTGAGGCAGTGGAAACAGCGCTTGCTCGTCTTCGCTGTAATTTTGGAGCAGTCCAGGGCCCACGCGTACACCAGCTTTGGGTTCGTTGCCATGTGTGGCGCGGGACGTCGGAGTCCGCGAACTTTGACCTGCGCGCCGCGTTGCGCATGTGCCACCGGCGCCGCTCCCTGTCTACGTACTCCACCGTCGTTAGGGCACTCTTGGAGGACGAGGTGTTGCCGCCGTTGTCGAGGTAGTGGAGAAGGCGACCACGTGCCTTCGCGGCGATCGCATGGGGCATTGACGGCAACGAGCAATGGTCCTCCTTGATGCAATGGGGAGCGCATCTCCTCCTTCACGCGGCGGGGCGGCGATGAGAGTCGCTCCTCCTTGATGTAGGGGCGAAGATGAGAGGGCTCCTCCTGCACGCAGCGTTAAATTTGGATGCCGCGATTGCGCGAGGGAGAGCGGGTAGGAGACGCATGCTCTGGCTTGACACGGAGGAGCGCTCCGGTGGCGCCACCGGGCCATTGCCGTTGAGGATGGAGTGAGGGAGGACGACCTCCATCTGTCGCTCCTACTGCTCGTTGGCCACGACATTGACCGTGCCCTTTATAACCGGTTGCTGCGGCGACGGCTGGTCCTCCTCATCACCAGACGAGATGATGATCTCCTCCTTCACTAAGTAGCCGGCCGCCGATGAGGACGATGACCCCGGAGTTCGAGGGCGGCGTCGCCACAAACCTCCAGAGCCTGTTTCGGAGCCGCCACCTACCGGCGTCGTGGCCCACGACTTGCCCATCGTCGAAGGTGTGGAGGAAGGGGGGAGCTCTAGACGAGGACGTGTAGAGCGAAGTGGTGAGTGCGATGTGAAAAGCCTCGTCTAGGCCACGCGAACGGACGGTCAGCCACTTCAATGCGGCACAACGACCAGAGTTGGTTCATTGGAAAGCTGCGTCCGCATTGAAGCGGTGGCTCCGGAGAGCTCATGTCGGTCAGCGTCGCCCTCCCGTCCGATCACATCACGTGGCATCAATGTTGGCCGTTGCATGCTCTCGATCGACATTGATGCGACGTGGGAAGCGGCGCATGCATCAAAAGGAAAGTATAGGAGAAGCGGGTGGGGTTGTTTGGTGGGCCAGGTTAGTCATACGCAAACGTGGCATCGGTCCACACACTCGCAAAGCCCCCCAGTTTGTCTCTGGTTTGCGGGGAAACACGTTCGGACCGCCGGATGGACCAATACAGGATTGCGTGGATGCAAAACACGTCTGAAACGCGCGGTTCAGATGGTTGCAGGTGGTTCGAGGGTCACCGTTGGATATGCCCTTACTTAATGGCTAGTTTTTTCAAGCATCACATGTCCTTTCTTGAAATAGGCTTCCACCTCTTAGATAAAACACGAATCACAAGTATATGGGTGATTGATACGTCTCCAACGTATCTATAATTTTTTATTGTTTCGTCCTATTATATTATCAATCTTGTATGCTTTATACATAATTTTATATCATTTTTGGAACTAACCTATTAACTCGGTGCCAAGTGTCAGTTGTTGTTTTATGCTTGTTTTGGTTTTTTAGAAAAACTATACCAAACGGAGTTCAAACACGACAAAACTTTTTGATGGTTTTTCTGGAGCAGAAGAAACCCGGAAAGCTTCGACAGGAGGCCAGAAGCCTCACAAGGAAACGACAAGGCAGTAGGGCGCGTCCTGGGGGGTAGGCGCGCCCTGCCACCTTCTGGGCCTCCTGTTGCTCCGTTTGTCCTATTCTTTGGCCTATAAACTCACATATATTCAGAAACCCTTGGGGGTGCTCCCAAAACAATTTTTCCGCCGCCGCAAGCCTCTGTTCTTTCATGATCCCATCTGGAGGTCTTTTCTGGTTCTCTGCCGAATGGGGAATCCATCACGGAGGCTGTCTTCATCAACCTTGCCGCCTCCCTAATGATGTGTGAGTAGTTCCACTAGGACCTACAGGTCCATAGTTGTAGCTAGATCTCTCTCTCTCTCTCTCTCTCTCTCTCTCTCTCTCTCTCTCTCTCGCACGCGCGTTCAATATTCAATAAAATGATCTCTTCGGAGACCTATTTGATGTAATCTTTGCAGTGTGTTTGTTGGAACCCGAAGAATTGCGACTTTATGTTCAGATTATTCATTGAAGTAATTGATCCAATCTGAGATTTATTATGTGTGATTTCATATAGCTATGTATGATTTTTGATCTATAAGTTTTCTTTGTCCAAGTTGATGAGTAGATATTCAGAGGAAGTGATGCATAGTAGTAGGTTCAATCTTGTCGTGTCCTCACTCTGTGACAGGAGGAGTAGCGAGGCATTTATTTGTATTGTTTCTACTAAGGATAAAATAACGGGGTTCAAACATATTAATTGATCTTACTCTGTCTACATTATGTCATCATGCTCCAAGCACTACTCTGTTTGTTATGAACTTAATACCATAGATGTATGATTGCTACTTGTAAACTATGTTGGGTTTTACCCCAAAGAGGAGGGGAGATGCAGCACAATAGAGATAAGTATTTCCCTCAGTGAGAACCAATGCTATCGAATCAATAGGAGAATCACGCAAACCTTCTTTAGCAGCACCTATACACACAGAACCAAACACTTACACCCAACGCGGGCAAGAGGGTTGTCATGCCTCTTGAACTCGTTACTTGCAAGGATTAAATACTGATAGATAGGTAATAAAAATAAATAAAAGTAATCAATAGTAAATAAATGGCATCAAAGTATTTTTGGAGTTTTTGTTATTATGTTTAAGTAGAACCGGGGGTCATAGTTATCGCTAGAGGCTTCTCTCTTGAACATGGCATACAGTGAGTAAAGAAATCACCGTTGGGCAACTGGCAGAATAGCGCATAGTTATGACATGTTATTCACGACAATGATCATGTAGATAGGCATCACGTCCATAAACAAGTAGATCGACTCCTGCCTGCATCTACTACTATTACTCCACTCATCGACCCTTATCTAGCATGCATCTAGAGTATTAAGTATGAAACAAAGTAATGCTTGGAACAAGATGACATGGTGTAGACAAAGTAAGACAAGCAATATGTTCAGACCCCATCATTTTATCCTTAATGGCAACCAATACAATACGTGTCATGTCCCTTTCTGTCACTGGGATTGAGCAACGCAAGATTGAACCCATCACAACGCACCACTCTCACTGAAGACAAATCAATCTAGTTGGCCAAACCAAACCAATAGATCGGAGAGAAATACGAAGCTATAACAATCATGCATAAAAGAATTCAGAGAAGACTTAATATATATTCATGAATAATCTGATCATAAACCCACAATTCATCGAATCCCAACAAACACACCGCAAAGAAGATTACATCGAATAGATCACCGCGAGAATCACGGTGAACTTTGTATTGAAGATCAAAGAGAGAGAAGAAGCCAGCTAGGTACTAGCTATGGACCCGTAGGTCTGTGGTAGACGACACACCCATCATCATGGAGGCAGCAAGGTTGATGTAGATGGCCTCCATGATCGATTCCGCCTCCGGCAGGGCACCAGAAAAGGTCTCCAGATGGCCACCCATCGGAACAGAAACTTGCGATGGCGTAAAAAGTGTTTCGGGTGGCTCCCTCATGGTTTCCCGATTTTAAAGAATTTATGCAGGTGGAATTAGGTCAGACGGAGCCACGAGGGGCCCACAAGGCATCAGGGCACGCCTACCCCCATGGGCGCGCCCTGTTGCCTTGCCGTGACCTCGTTTGTCGTCTGGTCTCCTTCTGAAGCTTCCAGATCCTCTTTTGTCTAGAATGAAATCGTCAAAAAGTTTCATAGTGTTTGGACTTCGTTTGGTACTGATTTCCTGGAAAACCAAAAACAAGCAGAAAAAACAATGATATTAAATAGCATATAACTGCATATAAAGCATCCAAGATTGATAATATAATAGCATGGAAAATTAAAAAACTATCGATACGTTGGAGACATATCAGCATCCCCAAGCTTAATTCCTGCTCGTCCTCGAGTAGGTAAATGACAAAAACAGAATTTCGATGCGACATGCTACCCAACATGTAATCTCTTTTAGGTATGATCTTGAGAAATGATGAACTAATTGATATCAACATAATAATATCCACAAACATAAACATCATAATCATTCATATTCAAAATATACGATCCTCAAAAAATGTTATTCCCTACTCATTTTGTCATATTAGCATGGCATGACTCCGTCCTCACCGCATAAGTATAAATCATGAGCACTGATACGTCTCCAACGTATCTATAATTTTGATTGTTCCATGCTATTATATTACCATTCTATAATACTTTTTGAGTAATTATTTACCAATTTATATTATTTTTGAGCACTAACCTATTGACCCAGTGCCTAGTGCCAGTTCTTGTTTTTTGTGTGTTTTTTGTTTTGCAGAAATTCCATATCAAACGAAGTCCAAACGCGATAAAAATTTATGGAGATTTTTTTGGAATATATGTGAATTTTGGGAGTTGGAATCAATGCAAGACGATGCCCGAGGGCCGCACCACATATCAGGGTGCGACCTGGGGGTGCCCTGATGGTTTGTGCCTCCCCCTTAAGTCGGTTGACGCTCTCCTTTCGCCGCAAGAAAGATATTTTTGCGATAAAAATCCCCTTAAAATTTCAGCCCGATCGGAGTTATGGATCTCCGGATATTTAAGAAACGGTGAAGGGGTCAGAAACCAGTCGCGAAAATAGAAGAGAAACACACAGAGAGAGAGAGATCCAATATCGGAGGGGCTCCTCCCCTCCGGGAGCCATGGCGGCCATGGACCAGAGGGGAGACACTCCTCCCACCTAGGGAGGAGGCCAAGGAAGAAGAAGAAGGAGGGGGGACTCTCTCCCTCTCTCTCCCGGTTGCGCCGGAGCGTCGCTGGGGCATCCATCGTGATGGCGATCTACACCAACAACTTCGCCGCCGTAACCACCAACTCTCTCCCCCTCTATGCAGTGGTGTAAAACCTCTCTTCCCCGCTGTAATCACTACTTGAACATGCGCTTAATGCTATATATTATTATCCAATGATGTGTGGCTATCCTATGATGTTTGAGTAGATTTCTTTTGTCCTACGGGTTAATTATGGTATGATGTTATTGATATGAGTTGTATGTTGATATGGTGTTGTCCTAAGGTGCCCTCTGTGAGGCGCACACGTGAGGGAATCACGCTGAACGGTTTGCAATATGTTCATGATTCGCTTATAGTGGGTTGGTGAGTGACTGAAACACAAACCCGAGTAAGGGGATTGTTTGCGTATGGGAGTAAGGAGGACTTGATGTTTAATGCTATGGTTGGGTTTAACTTAATGATTTCTAGCAGTTGCGGATGCTTGCTAGAGGTCCAATCATAAGTGCACATGATCCAAGTAGAGAAAGTGTGTTAGCGTATGCCTCTCCCTCATTGCATACGACAAGTATCTATCATGTTATATTCAATTGCCTATGGACAATCTTTCTCTTGCATTACACAAAAAGCTTTCTACTAAACAACTAATTTAATTAATATTTATCTAAATAGCCCCTAACTTTTATTTAAGGGCTTTATATTCCTGTGCCCCTGGTTCCTTAGTTGTACTCACTCATCCCCACGCTCTTAACTTTTGGTCACCTTTCCCCACTCTCTTGTCCAAAACCCTCAAAAATGGTCACAACGGAGGATGCCGTCGGGTCAATGGTTTGACCGTTAACTCTGACGAGTGGGGCCACGCTAGACTGTGTCGCCCATTGAACCTGACAAGTGGGGCCGCATTGGACGGTGGTGCTGGTTGGACTGTTGGGCCCTGGTTTCGTTGGACTGTTGGGCCATTGCATGCGCTGATCCGCGCCGCCACGATACAGAAGCCTGCTATGCATGCCACGTGATCCAGCTAGCCTGCCTGCATGCGCCGATGCGCGCCACCACGGATGCAGCGACGGTCGCTGCCGTTGTTTCCTCTCTTCTCGCACGCGTCTCCACCTTCCAGGTGCCACAGACCGAGGCGAGGGTGCAGTACTACGTGCGGGCTTCGCCCACCTTTTTGACCCAACCATATATCTATGTTATGCTTGCTTATTTTATGGGGATGAATGCCACTCCCTCCATCTACAAAAGCATGCAATATTTATTTATTTTTTGAAAAAAGGGGTTTCCCCCCCGCTCCATCTTTTATTATGAAGCATCAGCAAAAACAAAATAGTTCAGGTGGACCTTATTACAATCATCCAGGACACTAGATAATAGAACCAACAACTAGAGTTAGCTAAACATAGCTCAGATAGCATAATTGCAAAAGCATGCAATATATATCGTCCCTTGTATCCATAGTTTCATACAAAAGCATGGAATATATATCCTACGTACTACCTAGTGCACTACGCTAGATCCGCCTGATTCGCGTGTGCCTGGTCCTGATCCGCCTGTGCCGGAGCCTGGTCCGCCTGCGCCGGAGCCTGGTCCGCCTGCGCCGCCGCCTACGCCTCCTCCCGCGCCGCCCGCGGTGACTCCGAGTGGATTGAGTTGAGGATCGCCACCTGGTCGAGCCATAGATGCACGATCGGCGGCGCCTCCTCCTCCGGCTCCTGCAGCTCCTGCGGCGGTGCCTCCTCCTCTGGCTCCTGTGGCTCCTCCTCTGGCTCAGAGTCCCCCATCTCCCCCCTCCTCGAAATCCTCCTCCGGTTCCAGAGGTAGTCTCACTTGCCTCCGGATTTGTACCTACCGAAGGAGGAAGAGATGGTGTTCGATTGTGTAGTTCTGGCGGCGTGTTGGCATGGCTGAGGGGCTCGGAGAGGGGAGTGCTCGGGTGCTGGCAGAGAGAGGGAGCAGGCAGATGAGCTAGGGCTGGAGGACGCCATCCGGCTTAAATAGCCGGCTAGGGATAAGGACGGGGAGCCGGAGCGGTGCCTCCTTCCTCGACAGTCAACGCCCAGCGAAGACCCAACCAGTACTTGGTATTATTTTGCGCGGACGAGTGGGCGAGCAGAACAAACCTCTCGTGGATCGCCCAACGATCCAACGATGTGGAGCCGTCCATGTGATCCAATGGTGCGGAGCCTGCACGCAGCCTGCCCTCAGAAATTCTTCTAGAAGACCATATCTGACGGTTGTCGCTTGGCTCTAGGGTATGATCGGACGGCTGCAGTTCGACGTTAGGGTTTGGAGAGATGCTGCGAGGTTTTGAGCCGGTTAGCGGGGTTATCTTAGGTTTGACCAACTTTCAAATAGCCTTAACTAGTTCAAAAAAATCAAAAAAATATGAAACCTTCCCTGTTCGTCGTTTTATAAGACATAGTTACCATAAAAAAATATAAACTTGGTTTAGGGACATTTTTAAGAAAAACCTTTTTTTGAGGTGAGCTGCCGTTTCCAAGTTCAAATGAGCAGAACTAAATTCAAAAAAATCAAAAAAAATGTAAAACCTGCTCACAATGTCGTTGTATGTGACATGGTCATGGCCAAAAAAATAATCTTGATTTATCGACATTTCCATGAAAAATCCTTCACACATACGAGCTATCACGTACGGTGTTATATAGAGTTCAAGAAGAGAGTAGCAGTGAGTTTATGTTTACGAAAAATAAAAAAAATAAAAAAATCACCAGAGCTCCATTTTAGTGTGAGTAAGAAGGATCTGAACTTATTCTTCATTTTTTGTAAAATTGAACTGTCTTTATAATAATGGGTTTTGCAACGAAGGGTTAGGTTTAGGGTTAGGGTTTGGGAGTATTTTTGTTTTGTTTGCTGTTAGATCATTTCAACATAGGGTAACATGATCATTACAACTTAGGATCAACTTAGGCCTCTTCCAATGCAAAGGTGCTGAGTGCATTAAATAGCTTAGCAACTCAACACTCCAATGGATAGGTCCTTAGCTTGTTATTGCTAAGCTCACTTTATTTATTGATTTAGCACCTACTGTAAGCTCTTTTAGCACGGTGGAACACTGGGAATGGCCTTAGGATCATCATGTCGCTTAAAATTCAAATGTTAGTTCAAATTCGTTTTGCCTTAATTAAACATCAAATCACATCATATTCAAACATCATATCACATCACATCACATCACCATGCATTAGCTTTAATTAAACATTAATGCCGACCACAGAGGCTGGCGATAGTTCTAGGGCACCCTAGTTCATTTGTTCAAAAAAAACCTAATTCATAAGTCTGCCATAAATTAAAAATATACACAAGACCGCCCCCGGTGAAGCCGCCCGCCGCTGTCTTCAGGAGCGCCGTCCTACTCCTCGCCGTCGCTGGTGAGGTCGATGTAGGGAGGCGGCTGCCAAAGGTGGGCTGGCGGCCCCTGCCAGGCCAAAGGCGCTTGCGGCGCCTGCAACACCTCCTCCCGTGGCTCCTGCTCCGGTTCGGGTGACCGCGGCGGCGTGGGTGCCCACGAATGGACAGCCAGCGCGTCCGCCATCTCCGACGCAGTGGCCGACCACCCCCACTTCTGGCCCACCAGCCGGGGGTTCCACGCTGCAAGGGGCGGCTCCTCCGCCACCTCCTCCTTCACCTCCTCCTTGACAACGGCGGCCATCTCCAGCTCAGGGATGGCCACGTCGCCGGCCGCGGAGAGGGCCATCGCCCTCTCCATGTCCACCCATTGACGCTCATCATGTGTGCGCGTGGATTCCTCCATCACACGCCTAATGAGCTTGGACTCCTCCTCCTCGGTCATCAGAGGTGGTGGTGACGGGGACGGAGATGGTGTCGGGGTGAGGCCGCGGACATGCCTACAACAGCGCACTTGGGGCGGGCTAGCGGCACGTCGTGGGCGTGAGCTAGGTGGACGACCGGCAAAAAATGACTGCCGCCGCTGGTCGGGCTCGTCGCGGAGCCACGCATCCCACAGCGGCAAGTTAATGTCGTACCTTGGGTCGTGGAGGAGATCCGGAGGCAGGCGCGCGCGACGTCGGTAGATCTCCTCACGGCGGGCGCTGCCGCTCACCGGCACCGGCGGGATTGGCACCCGATCCACGAAAAAGTGCCAGTTGTTTGGGAGGTGGGCATCTCCCCACGTCAATGGCGTCGCCGTCCCTCAGTACCTCCGGCATATTTCCACGCCGACGTACGGGCATGTGCGCTGCGGGGCGGCCGGCGGACCGAATGCAAATGCGGGTGGAGCGGGTGGAGCGGGCAGAGCAGGTGGTGGTGGTGGTGGGCTCCTAGAGCGACTAGAGCTGCGCCTACCAGAGGATGTGCCTGCCTCATGGCCGTTCTTCCCCTTCCTGGACCATGGCCAGGTCATGGCGACGGCGGCGGGCTAGGGTTTCTAGAACCTGCCGGGGGTGGAGGGGGCAGGATTGGCTTTGGAAGCGGAAGCTACTGTGTGGAGTGTGCACTGGCCGGTCCACGGGTTTCCACTTATAGAAGGATGATAACCCACAAGTGTAGGGGATCGTTTGTAGCCTTTTTCGATAAGTAAGAGTGTCGAACCCAATGAGGATCTAAAGGTAGAACAAATATTCCCTCAAGTTCTATCGACCACCGATACAACTCTACGCACGCTAATTCTTGCTTTAACTAGAACAAGTATGAAACTACTTTGTAGGTGATAGGATAGTTTGCATGAATAAAACTAGAAGTACTTTACAGGAAATTATACTACGAGTAAATTGCAAGATAATGAAAGTTAGTTGTTTTGTAGAAAGCTTTTGTCAATCAAGAAGGTTATTTGTCCCTAGCAATAGATAACTAGACCGGTAATCATTCTTGCAATTTTACATGAGGGTGAGGCATGAGCTAACATACTTTCTCTACTTGGATCATATGCACTTATGATTGGAACTCTAGCAAGCATCCGCAACTACTAAAGATCATTAAGGTAAAACCCAACCATAGAATTAAGTATCAAGTCCTCTTTACTCCTATATGCAACAACCCACCTACTCGGGTTTATGCTTCTGTCACTCAAGCAACCCACCATAGGCAAATCATGAACACATTGCAACACCCTACAGCGAGGATCCCTCACGTTTGCGCGAGACGGAGGGCACCGTAGGACAGCACCATAATAAAATATACAATCATACCAACCACGATCATCAATTAGCCCATAGGACAAAGCAGATCTACTCAAACATCATAGGATAGCCATATATAATTGGGAAATAGTATATGGAGTTGAGCACCATGTTTAAGTAGAGATTACAACGGGGAGAAGGGGAGTTACACCGCTACATAGAGGGGGAGAAAGTTGGTGTTGACGGCGGCGAAGTTGTTGGAGTAGATCGCTGTCACGATGCTTGCCCCGGCGGCGTTCTGACGCCACCGGGAGAGAGGGGGAGAGAGCCCCCCTCCTTCTTATTCTTCCTTGGCCTCCCCCCAATATGGGAGGAGAGTTCCCCCTCTGGTCCGTGGCTGCCATGGCGGCGGAGGGGCAGGAGCCCCTCCTAGATTGGATCTCCCTCTCTGTTCTCTTCTGTTTCACGTTCCTGTTTTCTGGCCGAAAACCGTTTCTTATATTCCCGGAGATCCATAACTCCGATCGGGCTGAAATTTTGCGGGGATTTTTATCCAAAAATTAGCTTCCTTGCGGCCAAAGGAGAGCTCCAACCGACATACGAGGTGAGCACAACCCACCAGGGCGCGCCTGGGCCCCCTGGCCACGCCCTGGTGTCTTGTGGGGGTTGTGGGCCTCCGATTGCGTTGATTCCACTTCTCAAAATTCATAAATATTCCAAAAAAATCTCCGTAAATTTTTATCGCGTTTGGACTTCGTTTGATATGGATATTCTGCGAAACAAAAAACATGCAACAAACAGGAACTGGCACTGGGCACTGGATCAATAGGTTAGTTCGATAAATCATATAAAATGTTGCCCAAAATATGTGAAAGTTGTATAATATTGGCATGAAACAATCAAAAATTATAGATACGACGGAGACGTATCAGCATCCCCAAGCTTAATTCCTGCTCGTCCTCGAGTAGGTAAATGATAGAAAAGATAATTTTTGATGTGGAATGCTACCTAGCATAATCTTGATCTCATATCTAATCATGGCATGAATATTAAGACACAAGTGATTCAAAGCAATAGTCTAGTTTTGACATAAAGGCATTAATACTCAGGAATCTCAACAAACAATCATGTCTTTCAAAATATCAAGGCTAAAGAACGCTATCCCTACAAAATCATATAGCCTTGTCATGCTCTGTCTTCTTAACACAAAGTATAAATCATGTACTACCCCGGTGTCAGCCAAGCAATTGGTTCATACTTTTTAACGCGCTTCAGCATTTTCAACTCTCACGCAATACATGAGCGCAAGCCAGTGATATAGCACTATGGGTGGAATAGAATATGGTGGTAGGTTTCAAAGGGGTAAAAGTGGAGAAGAAAGTCTCGCATCAACTCAGCGTATCAACGGGCTATGGAAATGCCCATCAATAGATATCAATGCGAGGAGTAGGGATTGCCATGCAACAGATGCACTAAGAGCTATAAGTGTATGAAAGCTCAATATGAAAACTAAATGGGTATGCATCTAATTCCCACTAGTATATGAAAGTGACAACACAGGAGACTCTCTATATGAAAAACATGGTGCTACTTTGAGCACAAGTGTGGAATAAGCTTGCCCCTTCTACTTCTTTCATCTTTTTATTTTTTTTCTTTTCCTTTTTTTCTATTTTTTTCTTTTTTTCTTTGTCCGGAGCCTCATCCCGACTTGTGGGGGAATCATAGTTTCCATCATCCTTTCATCACTGGGGCATGCTCTAATAATGAATAATGATGATCATCACACTTCTATTTACTTACAACTCAATACTACAACGATAGTAGAACAAAGTATGACTCTATATGAATGCAATGATCTAGCGTAGCAAAGATATCAAAAAACGGACATGCCATGAAAACATCATGCTAGCTATCTTACGATCATGTAATGCAATATGACAATGAATGCTCAAATCATCAAAACGGAGGCGATGGAAGTTGCATGGCAATATATCTCGGAATGGCTATGGAAATGCCATAATAGGTAGGTATGGTGGCTGTTTTGAGGAAGATATAATAAGGCTTATGTGTGATAGAGCGTATCATATCACGGGGCTTGGATGCACAGGCGAAGTTTGCACCGACTCTCGAAGTGAGAAAGGGCAATGCACGGTACCGCAGAGGCTAGCAAATTGCGGAAAGGTAAGAGTGCGTATAATCCATGGACTCACATTAGTCATAAAGAACTCATATACTTTTTGCAAAAGTTTTATTAGCTCTCTCAAAGCAAAGTATTACTACGCATGCTCCTAGGGGGGAGGTTGGTAGGAGTTAACCATCGCGCGCCCCCGACCTTCACACAAAGATAGACAATCAAGGATAAATTGTGCTCCAACTTCCTAGCATAACGGGAGACTATACGTGCATGCTTCGGGAATCACAAACCTTAACACCACTATCTTACTAAACACGATCATCCACTAGTACCTCCCACATATTATCATCTCTATTTCGCAAAACTATTGCAAGGAATCAAACATGTCATATTCAGTGATCCCTAAGTTTTATGTAGGATTTTATGACTAACCATGCAAACGAGCAATTCCTGTTGACTATCTAAATAGATATAAGTGAAGCAAGAGAGTTTAATTCTTTCTACAAAAGACCATGCTCTAATAAATATAAGTGAAGCAAAAGAGCATTCTTCAAATAACGGTTTTCTATGTGAAGAGAAACAGGCAATCCAAACTTCAAATGATATAAGTGAAGCACATGAAGCATTCTATAAAGCCATACTCAAAAGATATAAGTGAAGTGCAATGAGCATTCTATAAATCAACCATGGACTATCTCATACCAGCATGGTGCATAAAATAAAAGTGAAAACTAAACGCAAAAGACGCTCCAAGATTTGCACATATCACATGAATGAAACGAATCCGAAAACATACCGATACTTGTTGAAGAAAGATGGGATGCCTTCTGGGGCATCCCCAATCTTAGACGCTTGAGTCTCCTTGGATATTTACTTGGGGTGCCTTGGGCATCCCCAATCTTGAACTCTTTCCTCTCCTTCTTCTCCTCATATCGAGACCTCCTCGATCTTCGAACACTTCATCCACACAAAACTTAACAGAAGACTGGTAAGATCCGTTAGTATAATAAAGCAAAAATACTACTCTAAGTACTATTGCAAACCAATTCATATTTTATATTTGCATTATCACTGTTGTATTATAATTTTTTGATGGCTTACCCACCGATAAAATCGATAGTTTCATAAAAACAAGCAAAACAATGCATCAAAAACAGAATCTGTCATAAACAGGACAGTCTGTAGTAATCTGAACTTTGACCACACTTTTGTAACTCCTAAAATTCTGAAAAATTAGGACAAATTAAACATTTTTATAGCAATACTTTGTAAAAAATTCAGAAACTTTTGACGTTCCAGTAAAAAATGAAAATTCACGCACTACAACCAAAGTTTCTGTTTTTACACCACACATACCAACAAGCAATCTAATCATCTTAAAGGCAAATCTTGGCACATTATTTTTATAATACAATGGATTTGTACAAGGGGATAAATTTTTTTTTTGAAAAGTTTCCGTGATTCAAGATTCACAAAGTTTCCATGGGCATGAACAAAAGTTCAAGGATGTCCCCCACTTCAACGATGCTCATCATCTCTCTCACTTTCACCTTTCCTTTTGTGAAGTTTTAGGTTCCCCCTATATTATTTTGTTTTTAAACTCTATAAAAGAACACAACATAAATAAATGACTCTCTAAAACTTCCGGGTTGTCTCCCTGGCAGCGCTTTCTTTAAAGCCATTAAGCTAGGCATAAAGTGCTCAAGAAAATGATCCACCCGGATCCCAAGGTATATCAAAGCCAATTTTAATTAGAAATGATTTGTAATTTAGTAGTGAGCACAAAGTGATATATATCATGCAATGACGAAGTCTAACTCTCTTCCTATGCATTGGCATGTCATACAAGAACAATTCATGCACATTAAGTAAAGGCCAATGCATAGTATAAACAGTTTCTTGCAATTTTATAGTATTGGAAACATAGAGAGGTGAAGATGTAGTTCCTCTCTCATAATAATTGCAAGTAGGAGCAGCAAGCACATGCATATTATATTCATCAAAATCATCATGTGTAGTAGCTAAACGCAACCCATCTATATAATCCTTAATAAGAGCAAACTTCTCCGATATAGTGTAGTTGGGAGAATTCAAAAAGATAATAGAACTATCATGTGTGGGTGCAATAGCAACAATTTCATGCTTAACATAAGGAACTATAGCAAGTTCATCTTTATAAGCATAATTCAAATTGGCATCATGGCCACAAGCATAGCAAGCATCAAGTTCATCAAAAAGGAATATTTCAAATGAATCCACGGGATCATAGCAATCATCATAGCATTCATCATGGCATTCATCCTTCGGTAAGCACAAAGGGTAATTAAACAATGTATGAGTTGAAGAGTTACTCTCATTAGAATGTGGGCACGGGTAGCTAATCCGCTCTTCCTCCGTTTGTTCTTCGCTCTCCTCCTCATCTTTTTCATCTAATGAGCTCACAGTTTCAGCAACTTCTTCTTCCATAGGTCCCTGCAAAATATTAGTCTCTTCCAAGGCAGCGGACATACTCTCAATAAATTCAATAATATCAGCATTGTATTCATATTTATCATACCAAAATTTAACTATGGCAAAAATTTCAGATTCGTAAGGAACATCATCATCATACTTTTCAAGCAAAGAAGCAATTTCATAAGCACCTTTAAAAGCAACAACTTCTTCTATTCGTTCCACATCATAGTAATCATAAATACCTTTAGCATAAGAAGCCAAGGTTTCATTATCATTAAATTTACATTGAAAGGGAAGGTGTCGAGCTTCTATCTTAGAGCAACAAGTAAAGTCACATCTCGAGCATGCATCCCAAGCAAACCATTGCAATATTCTAATTTAATCCCATAAGTGTTCCCCTTTTTGAGACAAGCGATAATCCCTAAAGTACTCACGTTGATCCAACATGTCTCCCATTATAAAGTTTAATGATGATTTCTCAGGATTATCAAAGGAGTAATTAACGCGTCCCACATAACTAGCATCGAGGGTTTTAGGAGGTTCCCCATCTCCATGAGTAGCAAGTACCACTAATTTTTTTGGTGTTTCGTGTTCCATATCCATAACTAAAGATATAAAACAACTAATAACAGAAAATACAACAACTAAAACAGAAAATAAAAATTACTTAGTGATAAAGCAAACAAGCACACACGAGAATATTCACCCCACGCTATTGCTCCTCGGCAACGGCGCCAGAAAAAGGTCTTGATAACCCACAAGTGTAGGGGATCGTTTGTAGCATTTTTCGATAAGTAAGAGTGTCGGACCCAATGAGGAGCTAAAGGTAGAATAAATATTCCCTCAAGTTCTATCGACCACCGATACAACTCTACGCATGCTAATGCATGCTTTACCTAGAACAAGTATGAAACTACTTTGTAGGTGATAGGATAGTTTGCACGAATAAAACTAGAAGTACTTTGCGGGAAATAAAACTACGAGTAAATTGCAAGATAATGAAAGTTAGTTGTTTAGTAGAAAGCTTTTGTCAATCAAGAAGGTTATTTGTCCCTAGGCAATTGATAACTAGACCGGTAATCATTCTTGCAATTTTACATGAGGGTGAGGCATGAGCTAACATACTTTCTCTACTTGGATCATATGCACTTATGATTGGAACTCTAGCAAGCATCCGCAACTACTAAAGATCATTAAGGTAAAACCCAACCATAGCATTAAGTATCAAGTCCTCTTTACTCCTATATGCAACAACCCACCTACTCGGGTTTATGCTTCTGTCACTCAAGCAACTCACCATAGGCAAATCATGAACACATTGCAACACCCTACAGAGAGGATCCCTCATGTTTGTGCGAGACGGAGGGCACCGTAGGACAGCACCATAATAAAATATACAATCATACCAACCACGATCATCAATTAGCCCATAGGACAAAGCGGATCTACTCAAACATCATAGGATAGCCATATATCATTGAGAAATAGTATATGGAGTTGGGCACCATGTTTAAGTAGAGATTACAGCGGGGATAAGGGGAGTTACACCGCTGCATAGAGGGGGGGGGGAGAGTTGGTGTTGACGGCGGCGAAGTTGTTGGAGTAGATCGCCGTCACGATGCTTGCCCCAGCGGCGTTCCGGCGCCACCGGGAGAGAGGGGGAGAGAGCCCCCTCCTTCTTCTTCTTCCTTGGCCTCCCCCTAGATGGGAGGAGAGTTCCCCCTCTAGTACATGGCCACCATGGCGGCGGAGGGACAGGAGCCCCTCCTAGATTGGATCTCCCTCTCAGTTCTCTTCTGTTTCATGTTCTTGTTTTCTAGCCAAAAACCGTTTCTTATATTCCCGGAGATCCGTAACTCCGATCGGGCTGAAATTTTGAGGGGATTTTTATCCAAAATTAGCTTCCTCGCGGCCAAAGGAGAGCTCCAACCGACATACGAGGTGAGCACAACCCACCAGGGTGCGCCTGGGCCCCCTGGCCGCGCCCTAGTGTCTTGTGGGGGTTGTGGGCCTCCGGTTGCATTGATTCCACTTCTCAAAATTCATAAATATTCCAAAAAAAATCTCCGTAAATTTTTATCGTGTTTGGACTTCGTTTGATATGGATATTCTGCGAAACAAAAAACATGCAACAAACAAGAACTGGCACTGGGCACTGGATCAATAGGTTAGTCCAATAAATCATATAAAATGTTGCCAGAAATATGTGAAAGTTGTATAATATTGGCATGAAACAATCAAAAATTATAGATATGATGGAGATGTATCAAAGGACGACGACCCGAAGGTGGGTGGCTGACGACCGGGCCCTGCCGCGCATGCGCATTTACTTTGGGCGGTGGGGGTAGGTGGGACACCGCCACTAGTCCCCGAGGCGACGGCCCGTCTGTCCATTTTGCCCCAAGTGGACGTGGGCGTACGATTTGGAGTTGCCCTTACAACGCGGCCCAACTTATCAGAGTTAACGATCAAACCATTGACCCGACGACATCCTCCGTTGTGACCTTTCGTGAGGGTTTCGGACAAGAGAGTGGGGAAAAGTGAGCAAATGTTAAGAGCGTGGGGATGGATGAGTATAGCTAAGGAACCAGGGGCACAGATTTAAAAAACCCTTTATTTAATTTTCCTTTATTATCTTGCAAAACTATCTATTTCACCTAGTAAGTACTTCTAGTTTCAATCCCGCAAAGTAGTTTCATACTTGTTCTAGGTAAAGTAAGCATTAGCGTGCGTAGAGTTGTATCGTGGTCGATAGAACTTGAGAGAATATTAATTCTACCTTTAGCTCCTCGTTGGGTTCGACACTCTTACTTATCGAAAAAGGCTACAAACGATCCCCTATACTTGTGGGTTATCAAGACCTTTTTCTGACGCCGTTGCCGGGGAGCAATAGCGTAGTGGTTGATATTCTCGTGTGTGCTTGATTGCTTTATTACTAAGTAATTTTTATTTTATGTTAGTAGTTGTTTTATTTTCTGTTATTAGTTGTTTTATATCTTTAGTTATGGATATGGAACACGAAACACCAAAAAAATTAGTGGTACTTGCTACTCATGGAGATGGGGAACCTCCTAAAACCCTCGATGCTGGTTATGTGAAACACATTAATTATTACTTTGATAATCCTCAGAAATCACCATTCAACTTGATAATGGGAGACACGTTGGATCAACGTGAGTACTTTAGGGATTATCGGTTGTCTCAAAATGGGAAACACTTATGGGATCAAATTAAACTGTTGCGTTGGTATGCTTGGAATTTATGCTTGAGGTGTGATTATACTTGTTGCTCTAAGACTAAGTGTCGTGGATTTGTCACGGCAAGATGTCTGGGTTAACAGACTTAGGTGTGAGGCCATCGCAACTATGTGGCGGCTTGAGAGGGGTTGGTCGGAATCGAGAGACGCGAGTTTACCCAGGTTCGGCCCCTCCGATGGAGGTAAAGCCTACGTCCTGCTTTGTGTGTATTGATGATGAGGATGATCTCTCGGTTACAAGGGTGCTGTCTTGCTACCTCTAATCTCGAGAGCCTCTAATCTGTCTATCTCTAATGACTTGAACTTGTTCACTTGTCCCTCTTGGGGCGCCTTACCCCTCCTTATATAAGTGGGAGGGGTAGGTTTACATGTAGAGTCCTACTGGGAGTAGGACTAGGACTAGTCTTTCATGAATCCTAATCCGGGTCTTGTTTCCTTCGTGAGGGAGTCTTTCCTCTCCTTGGGTCTTCTCTGTGAGCCGCCCCTCCAAGCCCGTCCATGAGCCGCCTTGCGCCGGCTTGCGCGCTGGGCCTTGGGCCTTGTAGCTCGTCTGACCCGCCTGCCGGGTTACCCATGAACCGCCAAGTCTTGACCGGGTCACCGGTGAGTCGCCAAGTCCTAGCCGGGTCATACTTCCGGCCGGGTTATATCGCGGGGTATATCCCCGACATTAGCCCCCAGGTTAGCTTGAATTTATTCATGCTAAGCTCCTGAAATAAGAATAAATATGTTAAGTGACCGGCTCGCTCCACTGGCCGGCTTAATGAAGTAGGTCCTTGAAAATCCGGGTTTCTTCTTCATATGAACGAGCGGTCTTCTCAATCATCTTGCTTGTCAGTGTCCTTTGAAGTAAAATATTGTGAATACAACACCCATATGCCATTGAATCGGCCTCCAATACTCTTCAACTTGTGAAGCCGGGTTGCTTATATAAACTCTGCCGTGTTATGATCTTTTGATAATGCCGGGTCATGATTGTTGGTGACGCCGGGTCAAACAACTAGACTCCAGCTGACTTGATAAAAATATTGGGATGAAAATCCATCTGATGTAGAGCCGGTCTTCCAACGCTTCAGCTCCATGAAGAAATGAGACCTAGCTCACTCAAAATTTGATAGCTAAAAAATGTCATGCTATTTTTATCTCCATATTACCTGTAGCCCCAAGCTCCAAGTTTATCCATGATGACTTGGCGCTTTGCAATAATATCTTTGATTGTGTAGCCCCCAAGTACCGGGTTGTCTTGCCTGCAGCAACCTGGGACTTGTAACTATCTTATACCTTATAAAGCTTCAGCTGGTGTAGACCCCAAGGGCCGGCTTATCAATATGTGATGCGCCGGGTCTTCAATTTGGACCTTATAATCTGTTTGACCAACTGAATGCTGTAGCCCCCAAGTGCCGGGTCGCATGCCTGCAGCGACTTGGGACTTTTAGAAAATTTGATCTGAGCTGTGTAGCCCCCAAGTGCCGGGTCAGTAAGAAGTACTGGGCTGGGACTTAGAAAAATATAGAAAGGCCGGCTCATCTCCTTGAGATAACAGGGTCTTGTTTACAATGTAATGATTTGAAAACCATCTTGCATTAGCCCCCAAGTGCCATGGTGCGTGCTTGCAGTGACATGGGACTTGCATACTTGATATAAATTGGACTTGAATAATGTAGCCCCCAAGTGTCGGGTCGTCTGCCTGCGACGACTCGGGACTGTGTGAGAATAATATGACTCATCATAATTTGTTGAATGAATCCTTGACCGTGGTTGCAATATAACCCGGTATGAATATCCCGGAATAATTCCTTTGTCTTTGAAATGAACTCCCTGCTCGTGGTTGCGGTGCAACCCGGCAAATATATGTTTGAGAAATCCATGAGTGTTGAAGAAATCCAATAGCCGGTCAATTAAATGACACAGCATTATTTCTGATAGGGCGGCTTCTTCAAAAATAATCAATTTTCCAAGCTGGCTTGAAAAACCCCAATCATTTAATACTGGTTATGATAAACCATGATGAAGATCCAGCCATGTTGGCTATTAGAGATCTATTGTTCTGGCGGCTTATCTTAGGAGACAAGACCTGCAAAAACAAACAAGACAGAGTATATCCTGTATCGTTTTGAGGGCGGCTTGAGAAGCGCAACCCAAAGATGTTTAAATCCTTTATGACCTTGCTTTTTCTTCTTTCTTTGTTTTTTGAAAGACTCATATGCCGGTTCTTCTGGGTGGACTCGCTACTTGAACTATTAACAGTACAGGGTCTCTAGTGAGAGTGACCGTCAATTGCCTTGAGCGGCTCAGGGTCTCTAGGCGAGATTAACTGATAAGAGCGCAACGAACCAGAGAGAGACGCAGCAGGGCATGAGTACCCCCAGGGTCCATAAGCTACCTCTCACGTGACATAAATCCGTCGTTTGAACCTTAAACAGTGCAGGGTCTTTAAAAGAGTAACTGTTTAAGAGTAAGAACGGGCCACATAGCGGAGAGTCGGCAGCAGATGGGTGAGTTTATCCTCGCTTTCCGTAAACCGGCCCTCACGTGACAAGAGCTGCCGGTTTAACCTTGACCAGCACAGGGTCTCTAGTGAGAGTGACTGTCAAATACTTTGAACAGCTCAGGGTCTCTAATCGAGATTAACTGGCAAGAGTTCGGCGGGTCACCTAGCGGAGCAGCAGCAGCATACAGGCAGGTTTAACTCGAACTTGCGGTGGCTGAAGAGCCGATCAAGAGGGTGTGTAAGCTAAACCCGGCGGGTTGGAAGCCCCCAAATGACCTTGTTGACAGAGTCAACTTTTTGGGTATATAACCCGGCCTTACGGTGGCTGAAGAGCCGATCAAGAGGGTGTGTAAGCTAAACCCTGGCGGGTTGGAAGCCCCCAAATGACCTTGTCGACGGAGTCAACTTTTGCATCATCTTGTAAGCCGCCATCTTGTAAGCCGCCATCTTTTTTGAAGAAACGACAGAAACTCCAAGTGACTTTATGATGATCCAATTAAATCCGGGCACCCATGTTTAAATGGTGCATCACGGCGGTTCGTCCTCTTGGGCAACTTTTAATCTTCCGCCAACAATGTAGTAGCCCCCGGAACCAAGTTAACTTCCTTGCAATGACTCGGGGTTCTCGTTGAAAATGACCAAATATGTCGAGCCATGTCTGTGTAGCCCCCGAGTCTTAAGACGACTCGACGAGTTGGCTTGAGATTCTCCATACTTGGCCGTGGCATAAGCCAGCATATAGTTGACAGCGAAACGCTGAAATGTGTTGAAGCTGGAGACGAGGTGGCGAGTTGATGATCTTCGCAACACTCAATGTATATCCTTGGCGTTTGAAAACATGATGTGAATCTGGGGAAGGTTGAGGTCGACCGTGGCGGGTTATAAATGATCCCGTATGAGTTGTGTCAATAGCCCGGCTGATGGTTCATCCCTGCTGGTTGTTGAAGTTAACCAAACTGCAGTAGCGACGACTTGTGCGCCTGTCCATTAAGCCATCCAGTGCAAGCGGAGGTAAGCAACTTGTGTTGACGGGTGCGGCTCCGATATGTTGATGTAGATACGGTGGTCAACCGCAGCGTTGGAAGACAACGCCGGGCGATTCAGGCTTCGGCGTTGTAAGCCAGCACGGATGGGAGAGTCGGCCGCAGGGGCGGACGGGCGAGTTATCCATGGTGTTGTCAGCGCGGGCGCGCGAGGCGGTCGCAGCGTGAGTTGATGAGTCGGCCGCATGTTGATATAGACCGGACCGCAGGAGCGGCAATTTGCGCGCGTCCGTTTGAGCGGCTTGTGCAAGCGGGCGCGGTCCCGTCGACTTGATGTAGACCGGACCACAGGAGCGGCGGCTTGCGCGCGCCCGTTGAGCGGCTTGTGCAAGCGGGCGCGGCCCCGGCGACTTGATGTAGACCGGACCGCAGGAGCGGCGGCTTGCGCGCGTCCGTTGAGTAGTGCGGCACGGACGAAGTTTGGTGCGGAATGATGCCAGCAGCGCGCCCTCCGTATCCGTCACACGATAATCGCTCTTGCAGTGAATAATTGTCCTGCATAAAAACGATCACGAGCCAGTAATTGTTCTCAAAAGAATAACAATGTATAAAAATTTGACCGGATAGATTTCACCAGATTTGTTTATCGGACAGTATCAGCCGTGGGGTTGATGATGACTTCAGCCAGCAGGGGAGCGTGCGGGAGCAGAGACGAGGCCAACCCCGACCGGGCGGCTCAAAGCAGGCGGTGAGGGCGCTCCGGCACGGTTGTTTTTGCGGAGGCACCCGGCAAGGCAAAACGGCTCGGTGTGGCGAGGTCGGGCCGGCCCAGAGGCAGCAGCTTGAGACCGTGGTGACGTGCGGCAGGGGCCGAGCACGACGCCGGCGAGGGAAGTCGCGCGACGGGTTAAGCAGGCGGCGGCTCAGGCGCGAGGTCACAGCGGCGACGGCGGAGACGGCGGCTTGAAGTACGACCGCAGCGGAGCCAGGGCTGGTGGCTCAGAACAGATCCTCCAGGTCGTATTGGCCAACCAGGGTTTTTTTTGCAATAAGTGCCCAGGCCCCCTTCTTTTCTTCTGCTGCTATCGTTTTCTTCAGATGAGGCCGGCTGCTCGGAGCGGCGGCTCGCGTCGCGACAGGGGCGGCTCGTCGGCGCGTAAGTGAGGCCGAGCCTGCAGCGGCGACGGCTCGCGAGGTAGCGACGCAGCGCAGAGTGGAGCGAGCTGGTCGGGCTGTTTGAGGCACGCGGCGGCGGCGGCGACGCAGCGCGGAGTGGGAGGCGCGGCGGAGCCGCCGGCCGGGGGCGGGGAATCCGCGGCGGAGGCCTCGGTGGCGCGGTGCGGAGGCGGCCATGGTGTGGCGGCGGCTCACGGCGCGATGCGGGGAATCCGCGGCGGAGGCCTCGGTGGCGCGGTGCGCAGTCCGACGGCAGCAGGTGCGGTACGTGGCCGGCTTGAATGCACGAAGGGCAAGGCGGCCGACGGTGGATTAGGCGTCTTTGGCGAGGTGAGGTGAGGCGCAGCAGGCGGGCACGCTCGGCAGCGGAAACTGCAACCGGAGGCGGAGGCGACTCGAGGCGAGCGCGTCAAGGTGCGCCGCGGCGGTGGGACCTGCGCAGCGGTAGAGGGGCGGCTCGGACGCGGCGGGGTGTCGAATCCGACTCGATGCAGGGCGGCTTTACCATGGCGGCGTGACAATTGATGCGGACGACTCAGAGCGAGTTCAGTACGGCGGAGGTGAGGCCGCAGTGGCGGATGCGAGCCGGCGACGCTGGGGTGGAAGTCGAGTTCGCCTCTACTGCCATCCTCGGGTCGCTGTTGACCTGCCCCCCCCTTTTTTTTATCCCAATCCGGATCCGACTGAAAACGATCCTGATTCTATAGTATTTTTCTCACGTGTCCTTGAATTTGATCTCTTCCATCGATGATCGTCTTCAACTCAAATTAAGCAATAATCAATCTTCTCCTCGGCAGTTATGATGTGTGCCTTGGTTGAATCTGCCGCAGCAACAGTAAACACGCACACATATGATACATCGGTTGTCGCTGATTTTCTTAACTCGAAGTCGATGTAGATCCCTTTGAGAGCCGGCATCTTTTTTATTCAACACATCACTAACTTCTCGATCCCTGGAGAATTCCCTCCAAGAACACAATATCACCGTGCGATAGGCCCCACGGTGGGCGTCAACTGTCGTGGATTTGTCACGGCAAGATGTCCGGGTTAACGGACTTAGGTGTGAGGCCATCGCAACTATGTGGCGGCTTTAGAGGGGTTGGTCGGAATCGAGAGACGCGAGTTTACTCAGGTTCGGCCCCTCTGATGAAGTAAAGCTTACGTCCTGCTTTGTGTGTATTGATGATGAGGATGATCTCTCGGTTACAAGGGTGCTGTCTTGCTACCTCTAATCTCGAGAGCCTCTAATCTGTCTATCTCTAATGACTTGAACTTGTTCACTTGTCCCTCTTGGGGCGCCTTACCCCTCCTTATATAAGTGGGAGGGGTAGGTTTACATGTAGAGTCCTACTGGGAGTAGGACTAGGACTAGTCTTTCATGAATCCTAATCCGGATCTTGTTTCCTTCGTGAGGGAGTCTTTCCTCTCCTTGGGTCTTCTCTGTGAGCCGCCCCTCCAAGCCCGTCCATGAGCCGCCTTGCGCCGGCTTGCGCGCTGGGCCTTGGGCCTTGTCGCTCGTCTGACCCGCCTGCCGGGTTACCCATGAACCACCAAGTCTCGACCGGGTCACCGGTGAGTCGCCAAGTCCTGGCCGGGTCATATTTCCGGCCGGGTTATATCGCGGGGTATATCCCCGACACTAAGGGTCTACACCTTCCCTTTCAATGTGAATTTAATGATAATAAAACATTGGCTTCTTATGCTAATGGTATATATGATTACTATGATGTGGAACAAATAGAAAAATTTCTTGCTTTTAACGGTGCTTATGAAATTGAATCGTTCTTTGAAAAGTATGATAACTATGATGATGCTGTTTACAGACCTGAAAATTTTGCCATACTTAAATATTGCTATGAGAATTATGAATACAATGCTGATATTATTGAATTTATTGAGAGAATGACAGCTGCCTTGGAAGAGACTAATATTTTGCAGGAATCTATGGAAGAAAAAATTGCTGAAACTCTGAGCTCATTAGATGAAAAAGATGAGGAGGAGAGCGAAGAACAAAAGGAGGAAGAGCGAATTAGCTACCCATGCCCTCCTTCTAATGAGAGTAACTCTTCAACTCATACATTGTTTAATTTCCCTTCGCACATACCGAAGGATGGATGCTATGATGATTACTATGATCCCTTCACTAGTGGAGCCGCGAGCTATACAAACGGTTTTTAACCCCTTTCCGTGGCATAGTCTTAAACCGTCGCCTTGCATGTGTGGGCGATGGGGGGGGGGCTATCCCCCATGACAGGCAAAACCCGTCGGCGATGCCTGCACCCGGTCACACACGATGGGAAAAAATATATCGTTTGCGATTCGATGGGCCATCACAAACAGACATATTGGGGAAGACGTGTGAGATGAGCTTATGATCCCACACAGGGAATCCCAAGGTTACGTCTCCGTTCGTATTACAGATCACACACAATTTTCTGCATAACATCATTTGTGATAGGGCTGGTCACCACACACGATAATTATAATTCTGTCGTTTGCGTTATTCAAAACATCACTCACGATGTCTAGATGAAACTGTTTGGCATTGGGCTGCCCATCACACACACATGCTATAAGAAAACGTTTGTGATTGGGTGTCCTAATGCACATAGTTGTCGAGAAGAGTTCATGTGTGATTGCTCACCGATCCAACATGCCAACTTTGTAGAAACCGTGTGGGTTTGTTGAGGTCATCGCCCACGGTGTAGTCCTAGAAACCGTCTGGAATGGGACCCCCCATAATAAGCCTGATTGCTCTATTATTTATAATCCATTTAGTAATCAAATCAACATTTCATATCAAGCACAAAATATATTTCTTATTCGTAGTACGGCAACCAGGATTTCATAATTGAATTACATCAGGGTACAACATCATATAGGCATATACTGCCTAGCTACCGAATTGCACAATAGGACAAAGTTTCAAATGCAACATCTAAAACCTTTGGAAATTAAGTATCATCATAGACGGTAAATAGACATATGAGTCTCATCTAGAAAACTGTTAAAGTGGAAGGCAAATATTGAGCCTTCAATCATGTTGAAGGTCCTCGCAACTTTAGGCCAGTGCTTGTGGATGATTGCCCGCCCATCCGTCGTCCTCTTGAGGAAGACTTCGAGATTATACCGTGGGTGCTGTATGAATACCTTCCTCGCCTCTTGATCATACAGGTGGTTTGAGACGTAAACATCGATGAACTGCCTTGAGAAGGACTAAAAACAAACATACGCATAAATATTTTTTCTAAAATTTGAAATGGTGCAAAGGGAAAAGGACTAGGTGAAAGAGATGGTACCATCCTATAGTTGACTGATGCCTTCTTCATTGTGCAGACAAACATCTTGTTGTTTTTCGTAGCTAGTTTCTTTATCTTAACAATCTTTCTAAGTTTCTTGATTTGACTGATATTCAAGGACACCTCATTTCCCCACATGCAAAAAGGGTCGAACAGTGGGTCTAAACCTCTTACAGCAGGACCTACATGTGCAAGAACAAATTATTAAAAACATTAATATTACAATGGTTCTGCAAATTGCACAATAATGTGCTATTAGTCAAACGACCATGGATGTGCAAACCTCGATGGTAAACTTAAGTGTCCCCCATTGTTTCCCCTGCAACATATTTAAGACAAATATTGACCAGGTTCCAAGTGATATTTGGCATACTATTAGTGAAATATGTTAATGGAAAATAAACGCATTGCGGATCCAACAGATTAGTTCGAGCCACATGGAAAAGCCAGTTATCTAAACCACGCGTGCTAAGAACTAGGAAATATAGCAATTCTATATGTTTCACATGTATTTAGTACATCTAAATTCGATTTATTCGTCACATGCATAACAATACAAAATTGTACCAACAACTATCGTACATCACATTTCAGAATTGGATTAAATAGTTAAATGATCACCACAACAAATGAACGAAATAGTTAACTAAGCACCACATTGCACAACAGAACATACTAGAAGGTTAGGTTGCAGTAGCATTACATTGGACATTTCACTAGAATTTCTAAATGAAAGGTAGTAGCGACACATGCAACAGGTAAACGAAACATGCTTAACCGGCGTAGCTAGGTGAACATAGGTCCTTAGTGATAAAGCTAAGAAAAACAAGCTATTCCTCATCGTCGGAGATATCGATGATGATGGGCTCCTTCAACTTCGAAGAGGACGAGGCCTCCACACAGTGGGTGCACTCCTCGTAGTGGTGAGTGGCCTGATCCTGCCCCGGCACCAACATGTTAGCTCTGGAGTTGAGGTAAGCATGGGCACGCTGAGAAAACACATCGAAGTCGTCGTCGAACGCATCGGCGGTGCCCTCGAGAAAAGACCACAAGCTGTCGTTTATAGCAGCCAACCGCGTGGCGGCGTCAGCGCGCGAGGCGTCGACGGTGGCCTCGACGGCGAGGTGCTCCTCCAAGATCTGGTGGTCGGCACGCATGGAAGCCATAGCTGCCTCATCTGCGCGTGCAGGCGCGATTTGCTTCTCCGCAGCCAAATGCTCTTTGAGATCCTGGCTATACTACGTGCACCATGGCTTTCGGCGGCGATTATTTGGAGGATGGGGCGGTGATTTGGGTGGAAGGTGTCGTGCCGGTCGGGCCGTGTGGGATGGAGGAGGAGGGGGTGATGAGGTATTGGGGAGGTGTGGATTACCTGACTTGATGGAGGAGGCCGAGCAGCAGGAAAGAGCATCGCCGACGAGGAGGCGGCGCTGCAAGCAAGCAGTGAAGGTTTGAACTAAGAAAGGTAGAGGAAAAGGGGGAAACATGGCTTTTGATTGGTACAGAATAGTTCTCGATATCAACACATCACAAACGAAGCCTGTGCTATACCCCGTGTGTGATGAACTTGGACGTGAAAATGTTTGTCTCCAAGCTTCCGACGTAAGATTGGGTACAACATTACACACGGTTCATTCCAAAAAATTGTGTGTGATGAACTTCAATTTCATTTTCAATTGGAAGATGGAATGGGGATATGACGGAAAATTTTTGTTCTGAATTTCCCTGGTTACAGTGGTCATCCACGTCGTCGCATAATTTAACATCAATTGCTAATTTGGGTACTGCACAAAAGAGCCTACACCGCAGCCCGCACTTACTTAATCGAGCAATTAAACAGAGTTGGTTGACCTAAACATTACTCTAACAAAAGACCAGCGCTCTAAACAAAGACTAATGTTCCTCCTAATGCTCGACGATCTCCGCTGCATCCTCCATGACCAGCTCGCGCTCGGCGACCTCCAGGGGAAGGGGCAACATGGCATCCATCGCCACATACTCTGCAAGCATCTCGCAGTCCGCGTCCGCCATCTCTTTGGAAAAGGCCGCCACAAGTCTGGTGTGGGCAGCCGTGGTCCGAGCATTGACGGCCTCCATCTCGACAAGGGAGGCTGCAGACGAATGGATGGCTGCCCAAGCGCTCTCGGCGATTGCTAACTCTTCGAACTTAGGTTGCCGACCGTTGTCGGAGAAGGCCGCTGCTATTTGTGCGGTGACCGACACGAGGTGGGTGTGGGCGGCATCGGCATAGGCGTGGGCATCCGCCATCAGGGCTACGACGGCCGCCGAGGAACGGACAACTGTTGTGTCGTCGTTGCCATTTGCTATCCCGGTCGCGGATGTTGCTGCCGCCATCTCAGATGCAGCAACTGCCCTTTCGGCGGCCGCAGCTGCCCCGTCGGAGAGTGCGGCCGCGCTCAAGGATGTTGTGAGCGCATTCATGGATGATGCAGCCACGCTCGGGCCGGAGTGGGTCGCCAAAGTTGCCCTCACGATGCGGATTCACATCCCCATCTTTCACCGGCGACGCTTGAACAGTACAGTGGTCTTGGGGAACTAGTGTGACTCTGTGGTTGATGCGTCGGCGGTGGACTGAAGCTTCCGGCCTAAGCCATGTATGAGGATTGGCCCAAGATATTTTTATACTACATCACACACGTTTCATGATCAAGAACTGTTTGCGATGTATTTGATTTTCATATTGCTTTGAAACGAAAAATGAAGTTACATTGGCAATTGAAGGTGTTTGGATAGCAATAACATTTATCTGCAGTGAACTTGCAACTATAGGACTGTGTGTTAAATACGGAATTATTCAGGTTTGTTTAGGCCCTTTTAAACATTTAAAGAGTTTTTTAGACATTTCATGTGCATAGTTCAAATTTGAACTGCAGTTAAGCACATACTTGAGTGCACCTGAATGGGTTGAAAATCATCTATTTGTCACTGGATACATGTTTTGGTCCCATGCAAGAAATGGAAATTAAAAGAATTCCAAACCTCTCGGTATTTTGGCTCGGCCGTAGACTTTGAGAAGACGTGTTTTCAAATTCCAGTAAAGCCAAATATCGTGAGAAATTCATAAAACTTGGCATGGTTTCATGTCATGGCGCATGTGTGTTGTGGTAAAAACAATGCCTAGTTCGGGACAAGTTTTGGCACAAACCTTTTACAAACCGAAGATTCTCACAAGAAGTCATGTGGTTCCGGTATGGAAAGTTCACATTTTATGTGCGAAACAACATCCGATGTCTCTTCTCGCCTTGAATTTATTTGTAGAGTCTCCACAGAGTAGCATGAATGTGTCATGCGAAACAACGGAATCTTACAGAGTTCGTTTGGCCTTTTAAGTACATTAATTGAGTTTTCTAGGCATTCAATGTGCATAATTCAAATTTGCTCTACAATCACACGGTCCAGCTCATGAAAATATGTCGAAAAACCATATACGTTTCCTTGGCTGCATGTTTAGGTCCCACACAAGAAATGGGAATGAATTTCAAACATATCATCGTCTTCGCTTGATTGCAAACATCGGGAAACTTAGTTTTTAAATTCATGTAAATGCAAACCTCGACAGAAATTCATGAAATTTGGGAGTGCCATCAATTGCCCTGTTGTGTGTGTTGTGGTAAAACAATTGCCCAATTTTCGACAAGTTTTGGCACAAAGCCTCTTACAAATTAAACCGAAGGTTCTCACAAGAAAGTCGTGTGTTCCGATAGGGAAAGTTCACATTTTATGTGCGAAACAACATCCGTTGTCTTTTCTCGCCTTGAATTTATTTATGGAGTTACCATAGAGCAACACATGACAGTCATGCTAAACTGTGGATTTTTCCCAGGGTTCATGAGACCTATTTAACACATTAATTTAGTTTTCTAGCCGTTTAATGTGCATATAATTCAAATTTGAACTACAATCACAAGTTCCAACACATGAAAAATAGGTTGAAAAAATATATGCCTTTCCCTCGATGCATGTTTAGGTCCCACGCAAGAAATGGGAATGGATTTCTAACATCTCATTGACTGTTGGCTCGGCCACAAACATTGAGATACTGGCTTTTTAAATTCCCGTAAAGCCAAAACTCGTCAGAAATTCATGAAACTTGGCATGGTGTGGTGACAAGGGCACACATATCCCGTGGTAAACAAATTGTCCAAATTGGACATGTTCTTGCACAACCCCGTTACAAATCGGAGCTTCTCACAAGAAGCTTTGTGGTTTCGATAGGGAACATTATATATGCATGTCACATATGCGGGCGAAAAGACATCTGATGCCTCTTCTCTCCTTGATTTTCTTTATAGAAACAACATAGACATGTTGGTGCGAAGTGCAAAAATATGAATAAATTAAGGGATCATCTGGCTTTTAAATACATTAATTAATTTTTTGGTGCATTATTTAATGTGCATAATTCAAATTTGATCTACAATCACAAGTCCGAGGCGGCAAAATGGGTTGAAAAATCATATATATGTGTCCTTGGATGCATGTGTTATGTCACATGCAAGAAATGAGAACGAATTTCAAACATCTAAGCATGTTGGCTCGACCACACACATCGAGAAACTTTGTTTCCAAATTATCGTAAATCCAAAACTCCGTCAGATATTCATGAAACTTGGAATGGTGTCATGACAAGGCACACATATGCCGTGGTAAAAAAATGCCAACTTGGACATGTTTTGTCACAAGCCTCTTACAAACCGGAGGTTCTCACAAAATAAGCTACGTCTAGTGGTTCCATCATGTCACATATGCATGCCACATCTGCGGGTGAAACGACATCCGATGCCTCTTCTCTCCTTCATTTTTTTCTAGAAACAACATAAAGCAATAGGTGTGTACTGCAAAAATATGAAATTATTAAGGGTGCGTATGGCTTTTTGATACATTAATTGAGTTTTATGTGCATTTAATATACATAATTCAAATATGAACTACAATCACAAGGTCTATGTTGGGCAGGGCCTCATCATATAAAGCACAAATATGTTGTGGTATTTTTAGTGTCCACTTTGAGAGAAAGAGCAAGCATTATTAATAGCCAACAAAGGCATTTTGGAACAAAACTCTGTCACGTTACCATCGCAAACGGGCGTATTATTTATAATACGTGGACGTTCTACAGACCATTTACTTGCGGGCCACGTGTCGCTATCTGTATTGGCAAGGAGGTAGCATGCGGACATGTGTTTGAGTAGACGGGTGGCGTGCGAGCAGTGTCCTGCGCATGCTCATCAGGGTGGCGTGTCCTTTGCCAGTCGTCAAAGACGTTTCAGACTGAATACCCGTATGCAAACCGAGGGCAATTGTTCCTTCCCTACTAAGCCAAGCGAAAATCTGGCGCGAAAGAATTTTTTTCATTGCGTCTTCGCAAACGGTTGTGAATGATGACCTATGTGCCCTTCCCCATGCTACACCTTGTACTGGTGCTAACTGCTAAGGTTGCCATGCATGAAAAAAAATCTGATGTGGGAAGGTAATTAAGGAGAGATATGAGTTTGGTGACCACATGAAGAAACAATGCCAAGCGCGTGAACCTTGGCAAAACACTTAAATGAAGGAAACTCACTAATGCATGCAAGAGTTTAGTTGCTAAATCATTAAATGAAGGGACCTCAACAAAAATGCTTTGAGGACTTGAGTTGCTTAGACATTTAATACACTAAGCACCCTAAGCACCGATCGATGCATTGGCAGTATGAGTCAGGTAAGATTCGAATCTGTCATATTGGGTAAATTTTCATTTGTCAAATTGGAAACACTGAGATTTGTCCAATTTTGCAGGAACAAAATCACTATTACGATGCAATTTTGCAACTAAAATTCAGTAAACATAGATTTCATTCATAGATCAAGCATTGGTCTTTGTACAAAATAGTTCAACTCGACAGCTAAATCGAACAAACTTTTCCCCATTTGTTGCAACCACGTACTGAAATAGATAGTTCAACTATATATACTAGCTAATTTAAAGTAGGTGGGACAGTTCAACCATATCTACAGTTAGATGAGCTGAACAAAATAGCCCCTAAATACTACTCTGGAGGGGCTTCGTGCTACTGCCAGCAGCCTTCTCCTCTGCCGAGCGCGTTTAGTAAGAGGCAAAGGAGGAGAAGTCTACCGACGAGCTGGAGAAGTCGAATTCGTCGGCTGCCGCTGCTGCCCTCCGCCGCTCCTGATGCGCCTCCTCGAAGCGGCGGGACTCGACGTAGATCTCCTCATTCTGCGCCATAGCTGCGGCGTCTGCTGCGGCCACGGCGGCGGTGAGCCTCTTTGTGTCCTCGACCTAGCTCTCCTCCTCCTCATGTAGGAAGTTGATGTAGCGCGCTAGGCCACTGACGCAAAAGCCGAGCGGCTGTGCTTCGGCGGCGGCCTCCTCCTCCCGCCTTCGGGCCGCGGTGGCAGAGCGGGTGATGGCCCCGGCGTCTGACCGTGGGGTGGCTGCCAAGGCAGACGCTGGTGTGGTGGCGGCCAAGGAGGCAGCTGGTGGGGTGGCTAAAATGGCAGCCAACGATGGGGTGGGGGCCACGGCGGTCGTTGGCAGCAGCTGCCTTTGGGAAAATGTGGAGGAGCGTGTGGTGGGTGCCGTGCGCACAGCCAACAAGGACGCCACACGCACTACACGCTTCTGGGTACTGTGCCGCCGACGTGGTGCAACCTCCCAGCTGGAGCTGCCCTCTGGCGGAGTGGCGGAGCGACGACGACGAACAGGTGCCATTGGCGATTGGGGGAGAAGCAAACTTGGGAAGCTACGGGCAGGGAGGGGATGAATGCGATGTGGAAGCGCCGGCCATGAGGGTTTATAAAGCAGGAGGCCAAGGCGAGCCGGGCGAGAAGCTTGCGCGCGTTCCTACGCGATTGCGCGGGAACGGGAAGCCCAAAAGAAACGTTGCGCGCTCCCGAAGCATTGGGTGATTGGGGGATTTCAGCAAGCCGGGCGGGAAGCTTGCGCGGGAACCCGCGCGCTCCCGAAGTGTGCACTGGAATCCTTGGGCGGCAACGCGGTGACAAGACGGGACGGAGGTGGGAGAAATGACAAGTACACAAACGGTTAATAATAGAAAAACCGTTTGCGTTTTACTACAAAGCAAACGGCCGTTCTATACGCACCGTCACAAATTAATCTACGCATGAGGCGGTTAATGCTGCCGCGGCGCGCTGTGCTCGCGTCCGTGCGCGCTCGCTCTGCCGACGTCCATGCGCGAACGGTCAAGTACGTTCGGGGCGCCATATGCATGTGGACGCGGTTGTGTCGCTCCTGGCGCCACCATGCAGTTAGGCGCTGGAAAAACTGCCATGTGGATGTGCCGAAATTCCAGGCCGTCCTGCGCAATTTATTCCTGCAGCCATTTACCTTCGTCTCTTGCACCTTCCTATCGCGCCACACAACACAACAAGCACACCCACGATCTCTTCATCGCTTCAACCTTCCCGTGCGGATCCAATGGCGGCTACCGGCGCCGAGCGGCAGTTCGCCAAAATTGTCAAAGTGGATACCCATATCAGGAAGACGGACCTATCGGTGGTGTACACCAACGACCCGGTCGTGGTGGTGAACTCCATCAACACGTTGGAGCGGCTGCTTGCTGAGGATGACAAGTACAAAGTGGTCGGCTTCGACCTCGAGTACACCGGCGGTCGTGCCGGGCATGATCAGAAGGTTGCCGTCGCCTAGTTGTGTGTGCGCCATCATGTGCTCGTCTACCAATACTGCCTGGCCACAAGTCCTTGCGAGCGTTTTGCCAGGTTTGTCAACAGCCCCGACTAGAGGTTCGCAACGGTGGACACCACGAACGATCTAAAGGTGCTCAATGTTGAAAATATGAGCAAAGTACTACAAGATTTAATCCGAATAAACAGTAAATAAATCTTGACAACAGTAACATAGACTAAACTAATCATGCAGACTAGTATAGTAAATGAGTAGATCGAATCCACGGCACAAAACTAGACACAAAAATTCTAGTATGATCTCAAACAGGGAGGACAAGATTGCATACGGTGCAGCGGGAGTAGAACCGCCAGCGGTGGTGTTCTGGGCCATGCCATTGATGAAGAGGTTGCCGAGGTCGGGGAAGAAGTTGTCACTAGCGAACTCGTCACAGCCAACAGTCGCGCGAGTGCGCTGCCCAAAAACCTGATCGCCCCTCTCCCGTACAGGATCTCGAGAGGCGGGGTTCCGGAGGCCTGCTGTCCCTTCTCGCGGTGCACGCCGGAAGGAGGGATGGAGAACACTTGGATGGCGGCACAATGATCTGGAACGGTGCAAAACCATAGGTTGTGGCGGCGGATGGGGTTGGCAGGGACCTCGCGTATATATATGCGCGGCAGGGTGAAGCGACGTGGACTAGACCCACATCCGAGTCGGTTACCGCCCACGATCCGACCCTCAGATCGTGGCGCATCTGTTACAGACTCTCCATTCCTGTCCAGCAAAAATAAACGTGTAGGTATGAGCTCGGCTCGGCTCAACCCCGCAACCCGTGGAGCGTCGTGACGAGGCGTGGCATGGCGAGGCGAGCGAGGAGGAGGAGTGCGCGAGGACCTGTTCTCTTCTCACTCGCTTACATGTGCTAGAAGAGCTCACCTTATAAAGAGGTGTAGCTCTCTCTCAACTAGCGGGGTGGGACTAAACTTTAGTCCCACTCACACCACACACACAGCCAACACATATGGGCCATGAGAATTTCAGATTTTAGATGGGCTTTGGGCCAAAGACCTAATAGCAAAAATCCAACAATCCCCCACAAAGTCTCATTGGCGCATATCATCATTTGATCCAAAACATTGTTTATATACCGGTGCTTAATGGAGACTGTTAAGTTGAACTTCCATTTAGAATTTTATGCTACACTAGATCACAACTTGAATAGTGGACTATGCCTTGAACTACAAGTTTTCTGCGAGACTAGTTTCACACAAATCCTTGACCGATATTGGGCTGCCGCAAGGCTTCCTCGTGGGTGGAGCATATATGTCATACTCCAAGGCCTTTCATGAATTTATTAGAGAACACCCTATTCTCACATACTGCGGCGTTTAACAGTCAAATTCATATAAGTGTGTTCCTCAGGAGATGCTGTGCAGGGCAACATCTCTGCTTACCCAAATAAGCCACTTGGAACACATTAAGATAAATATCAACCTGGCATGCAGATTATGAGAGTATTGCATCTTCACGGAGTGGGATAGCAAATCTAGGAATACTCTCCTTCCAGCTGCCCAACAGCTTGTCTCCCACTTCTACTTCACGGGATCTCCAATCACATAGGGTGGGTTACCACTGTGGACAACTCATACGGTGGGTCTCAAACCCATCTCCATCGATGCATTATCTATCGCATTAAGTTATAAACCCTTTGTGAAGGGATCTGCCAAGTTTTTAGACGTTTGGATATAATCCAACGCAATAACTCCGGAGTTCTTCATTTTTCTAACAGATTTCAATCTCCTCTTCACATGCCTTGAGGACTTCATATTATCCTTAGAACTATTTATCTTTATGATTACAGTTTGATTATCAGAGTTCATCAGGATAGCGGGTATTGGTTTCTCAACCACAGGTAAGTCCATCAAGAGCTGACGAAGCCACTCTGCTTCAACAGTGGTCGTGTCTAATGCTGTGAGTTCTGCTTCCATAGTTGACCTAGTTAAGATGGTCTGCTTGAAAGACTTCTAGGAAACAACGCCACCACCAAGTGTAAAAACATAACCACTTGTGGCCTTAATCTCATCAGCATCAGATATCCAGTTTGAGTCACTATAACCCTCCAGTACCCTTGGGTACCCAGTATAGTGAATCACATAGCTCGCAGTGCCTTTCAAATAGCGCAAAACCCTCTCAAGCGCATGCCAATGATCATCTCCCGGGTTTGATACAAACCGGCTTAGTTTGCTCACAGCAAACGAGATGTCAGGCCTCGTGGCACTCGCCAAATACATAAGCGAGCCAATAATATGAGAATACCTCAGTTGATCTCTAGCTATTCGTCGATTCTTTTGAAGCAACACACTAGCATCATATGGAGTTGGAGAAGGCTTGCAGTCACTATACCCAAAATGACTCAAGACCTTTTCCACATAGTGAGATTGAAGCAGTGTAATCCCACGATTCTCATCTCTCAGCAGCTTGATGTTCAGAATAACATCAGCTACTCCTAGATCCTTCATCTCAAAACAGCGAGATAAGAAATCCTTAACCTCCTTTATTAGATCAAGGTTGGTTCCATAGATCTGTATGTCATCGACATACAGACAGAGAATAACTCCTTCGCCCCACCATGGCGATAGTATACACACCTGTCAGCTTCGTTTACAACAAAGCCTGCAGCAGTTAACATTCTTTCGAATTTCTCGTGCCACTGCTTAGGAGCTTGTTTAAGGCCATATAAAGACTTCAATAACTTGCACACCTTTCCTTCCTGGCCAGGTACTACAAAACCATCGGGCTGATCCATCTAAATTTCATCATCCAACTCTCCATTGAGGAAAGCCGTCTTAACGTCCATTTGGTGAACGAGAAGACTATGTGAGGCAGCAAATGATAGTAGCACCCGAATAGTGGCCAGTCTAGACTCATGTGAGTAAGTATCAAAGAAGTCTTCACCTTCTTTCTGGGTATAACCCTTGGCCACAAGCCGTGCCTTGTACTTTTCAATTGTACCATCAGGTCTAAGCTTTTTCTTGAACACCCACTTACATCCCACGGGTTTGCACCTATAAGGACGATCAGTGACTTCCCAGGCCCCATTAGCTAAGATGGAGTCCATCTCGCTACGGACAGCTTCCTTGCAGTAGTTAGCATCAGAGGATGCATAGGCTTCTGAAAGAGTCATGGGTGTGTCATCCACGAGGTACACAATGAAATCATCACCTTGCAGTCCTTTGTCTCTTACTCCTTACAGGAGTTTCATTGTCATCCTCCTCAGGATTCTCAACGTGTTCCATCACAATGGTGGGTTCAGAAATTATAGATAATTCCTGAGTAGATATAGTAGGTATCTCCTGATTTGATGATTTAGGCATATCCTTCATAGGAAATATGTTCTCAAAGAAAGTCGCATCATTCGACTCCATAATTGTACCAACATGCATGTCGGATACCTCAGATTTTATTATCAAAAATCTATAGCCAATGCTATGAAAGTCATAGCCCAGAAGAACACAATCCACGGTTTTTGGTCCAAGCTTGCGCTTCTTGGGAATTGGTATATTGACTTTCGCCAAACAACCCCAAGTGCGTAGATAAGAGAGTTTCAGCCTTTTCCTTTCCCATTCCTGAAAAGGAGTAATGGTTTTCTGCCTTGTGCGAACTCGGTTTAGGACATGACATGCAGTCATTAGCGCCTCCCCCCACCATTCTTTGGAGAGACCCGATGTGTCTAACATGGCATTAACCAAATCAGTTAGAGTTCGGTTCTTTCTTTCGACCACCCCATTTGACTGAGGTGAGTAGGGAGGCGTCCTCTCATGGATTATACCATGTTCCGCACAAAACAAATCAAAGTCATTGGAAAAATACTCTCCACCACAATCAGACCGAAGCCGTTTAATTTTTCGATCAAGTTGGTTCGCTGCTTCAGCTTTATAATTTTTGAAGAAGTTTAAAGCCTCATCTTTTGATTTCAAAAGATACATATAACAATATATGGTGGACTCATCAATCAATGTCATGAAATATTTCTTTCCATCTTTTGTCAACACACCATTCATCTCACAAAGATCAGAATGTATAAGCTCTAGTGGCACCAAGCCTCTTGCCTCTGTAGTCTTATGAGACTTGTGAGGTTGATTAGCTTGCACACACACTTGGCACTTGGAGGCCTTGACAGTAGTGAATTTCGGAATTAAACTCATATTGGCTAGCCGCGTTATGCAACCAAAGTTAATATGACAAAGTTGTGAATGCCAAATATTAGACTCATTATCATGGCAAACAATATTAATAACTTTAGTGCAAATATCTGACAAAGACAGGCGGAACAAGCCTCCGCACTCATAGCCTTTTCCAACAAATTGTCCATACTTGGAAATTACAACTTTATTGGACTCGAAAACCAACTTAAAACCATCTCGACACAAACGGGAACCGCTAACGAGATTTTTATTGATGGAGGGCACATGGTGAACGTTCTTCTAGTGCACGATCTTCCCCGAAGTAAACTTCAGATCGACCTTACCGACACCTCAAACGATAGCATGTGACCCGTTACCCATCAGCACGAGAGAAGTCCCTATGACCTGATAAGAATAAAACATGTAGGCATCAGCACAAACATGTACATTGGCACCGGTGTCAATTAACCAATCAGGAGAATGACATACTGAAAGAATGGTAGGAAAAATACCGTACCCAGATTCCTTCATATCAGTATCACCAATGACAACATTAGCGGACTTGCCACTCTTCTCAAGTTCGTGCTCCTCATAGCGGTTGGGACATCTCGGCGCCTAGTGATTAGGATCACCACAGACATGGCATAGTCCCTTCCCCTTCTTATGTGAATTCTTCTTGAAGTTGGTAGAATGTGACGGCTTGTTCTTTGCATCAAACTTGCCTTTGCCCTGAGATTTGTTCTTGTTGTTTTTTGGCTTGTTGGGCTGGAAGTTCTTCTTCTATACCATGTGGGCAGTAGAAGCTCCCTCGGCAACTCGAGCACGTGTGTTTTTTGCTCTCTCCTTCTCTTCAACATCAAGAGTACCAACGAGATCCAGAACGGAAAACTCATGTCTCTTGTGTTTCAAAGAAGTAGCAAAGTTGTTCCACGAAGGTGGAAGCTTGGCAATGATGCCTCCGGCCACAAACTTGTCCGGCAACACACACTTAGAGTACTCAAGCTCTTTTGCGAGTGACTGTATCTCATGAGCTTGCTGAACAACAGGGCGCTCATCAGTCATCTTGTAGTCATAGAATTGCTCCATGACGTACAACTCGCTGCCAGCGTCCGAGGCCCCAAACTTGGCCTCGAGTGCTGCCCGCATGTCCTTGCCATTATCAAACGACATATACGAATCCACAATGGAATCATCAAGAACACTCAGAAGGGCGCCCTTGAAGAGGGTATCGATCTTCTCAAAAGCTTCCTGCTGCGCAGGATTAAGATCGCCCTCAGGCTTGCCCTTGGTCGCGTCATAGCAGTACATGGTTTGAAACCAATAGACTTCTCTCGTGCGCCACCTCTTATATTGCACCCCATTGAAGGTGGGCGGCTTCAGATGCGAAGCAAAACAACTTGGAGTAAATTGCCTATAATCAGGTTTTTGGATTGTTGAAAATATGAGCAAAGTACTACAAGATTTAATCTGAATAAACAGTAAATAAATCATGACAGCAGTAACATGGACTAAACTAATCATGCAGACTAGTATAGTAAATGAGTAGATCGAATCCACGGCACAAACTAGACACAGAAATTATAGTATGATCTCAAACAGGGAGGACAAGATTGCATATGGTGCAGCGGGAGTAGAACCGCCAGCGGTGGTGTTCTGGGCCATGTCGTTCATGAAGAGGTTGTCGAGGTCGGGGAAGAAGTTGTCGTTGGCGAACTCGTCACAACCAGCATTCGCACGAGTGCGCTCCCCATAAACCAGATCGCCCCTCTCCCATACAGGATCTCGAGAGGCAGGGTTTCGGAGGCCTGATGTCCCTTCTCGCGGTGCACGCCGGAAGTAGGGATGGAGAAGACTTGGATGGCGACGCAATGATATGGAATAGTGCAAAACCATAGGTTGTGGCGGCGGCTAGGGTTGGCAGGGATCTCGCGTATATATATGCGCGGCAGGGTGGAGCGACGTGGACTGGACCCACATCCGAGTCCACTACAAGAAATATGCTAAATTATGACCTTCTAGTAGTGACCGTGGGTGAATTGGTCATAAATCCATGACCATTTTGCGGCAGATGGTCGTAAGCCGTTTGGGAGGGTCCAAACCCTAAATCATTATGACCATTTTCGTCAGAAAAGCCATAATTTTCTTATGCGAAATGGTTATAACATAGACAACATTGATCTACATCCTTAATTTTAGTCGATCATGACCAATTTAAATGGTCATGACTACTAATTCACAATGCTTCAAAATGACTGGTCAGACACCTCACCAATTTCGCCGACGTGGCGTGTCCATGTGTCAAGCTACCTCAGCATTTCGCCAACGATTCATGTCCATGTGTTAGGTGTATTAGGTTTGAACCAGCACTGACATGTGCAACCCACACATCAACCTCCAGCGAGTGATATAAGGGACCAACCTTCAGACCTGACATATGTTAAAGACTATGCTTAATTCTCAAAAGGAAAAACACACAATTGCCTATGCTTAATTTTCATTGGTGGAATCATTTGTGCCACGGATTGATGACATGGCAAAACATCCAACCATCCATTCCCGGCAATCTCACCGTCCACCCATCCATCCATCCATCTAAAGAAAAGGAGAAGGAAAAAAAGGATAAGCCCACCACACCAATCTCTCCCTCTCTCTGGCGAACCTGTCCTTCTCTTTTTTATATCTTCGCTGCAGCCACCACCCACGCCGGCCGGTTCCGGCGAGCTCCGTCCATGCGCAGCTCCCCAAGATCCGCCTATGAGGTCGTTGACCGCCTCGAGGAAGGCGTCGGCATCCCTCGAGTCAGCCCAAATCATCCTGTCCATGGTGACGAACTGGGAGATCTGGCGGTCGAGCGTGCGCACAGTCCGCTCCATGGACGTGACGGGTGGCCTCGCGAAGGAGCCCGGCACGGCGGCCGCGGGCGGCGGGGGCAGCGGCGGCGACGCTGGCACGGAGCGCTCCCCTCCTCCCCCCTCCCCCTCGCCACCCACCGCCGCCACGGCACCATGCGCGGCATAGATCTTGTCGAGCGAGAGGCGGCCTTCGTAGTTGGAGAAGACCTTGAGGATGTCCTCCGTCATGGTGTCCCTGCTGCCAAGCGTCTGCACGATGTGCTGGACCGTGGCGAGCAGCTTCTACTCACCATCCTCAGCTATCGCTGGCGCACCGTAGGTATGCTGCATGTCGTTCGCGCGGAAACGGCGTTGGACTCGGGCTGGCTCCAATCGGCGGTCGACCCCGAGCTCCCCAAGATCCGCCCCTCCCTCCCCTCCATCCAGGCCTGCGCCTCAAGGCCTGCACCCTCGCCCACGGCTAGGGTTTCTTCGTCGGAATCCGTCGGAACCGGCGATGGCGAGGCCGGAGCTCGCGGGATCCGTCACCGGGATTGCCCAGGTAGGCCCTTCCCATCCTTCCTTGGCCGGATCCACCCTCTCCTCCTCACCTTCTCCTACTATCCGCCCCTTTGCTACAGGTCAACATGGTGTGGAGACGGCAATGACGGCAGGAGGGTGTCGGCCTTGCCCTGCTTGAGGAGGAGGAGGAGGAGGAGGGGCGCACCTAGCCGTCGGCCCTGCTCTGCTTGAGGAGGAGGGGCAGGAGGGGTCTGCTCCTAGGGCGACCAAGAGATCCTGCCCAAGCTCAAGCACGGCCACGACGACCCACTGTGACAGGTAGCATCTCCCTCCCACTCTTCCTCCGCTCACTAATGATGCTAAGTTAAGGAATACTCAGGGTAGTTACTTTCAGTTTCAACTATGTATATAAGATTCCATGCAATGGTTTGTTTGTATCCTCAATGTCACTGGTCTATTAATTGTAGGTTCAAAAAATATTTAACAAAGAGATCATGGTAAAAATTATGGAAATATACTTTCTTGATCCATGATACCATAAATATGTAGATAGACCAAAACGATCCACTGCCACTAAAAACAATTGCAAAGGAATATCAATACACTTCTTGGCATTCTTGCATAAGTGTAAAAGATCATAACACTATGCCAACCTTGTCGAAAGGAAAATAATGTTCCTATGGTCGTTTGACACAAAACCATTTTGTGTACTGACAAATAATTTTACTTAATTTACAAAGTGACAAAGAGTCTAACATGTGTATGTAGAACAAACAGTACGATTTGTCTAACAAATAATAATTTCAAGTAGTACCATGTATATAGACAAATATTGTATTTATCCATCTACTAACTAATTGATCTAATCTGAAACAGAAAATAAATGAGTTAAGATCTAACATGATTGAATTGTTGCACCAAATGTAGGCTAGTACAACATCTCCTTATAAGATAGTCAAAACAACAAATGAGCCCACAACCGACCATTTGATGATCTGATCAAATTTGATTCGCATTGAATGAGTCATGCAAAAGGAGCATCTCAGATAAATATGATACAAAGAAACTTGATAGCACTCATAATGTTTCATAATCATCCTATCCATGTACAGAAAGACGTTTATTGAATCTGATACGACAATTAGTTAGAGTATAACCTCCTTTATTCCATTATCTCAAAAGTTTTAGATCATACACATCATGATTCTTTACTTTAATATGTATATCTCGTTATATGGGAATGGAAATATTTGTATGCAAGGCCATATTTCTATTTCAAGAATGGAAATGCAAGTTGAACTTTATCTGACAAAAATGTCAACTGTAACAACATAAATTTCGTATCATGGTATTAATGAGTACATATATTTATTTTTGGAAGTTTCATTGTGTTATTTGATCATAATTACATAACAGCTCTTACTCTAAGATAGTCCAAGCTCTATACAACAGAATAAATAAACCATACAAAAATTAACTAACATGTGTTCATAATTATATTATACACCCCTTTAACCGAACGACATTGAAACTAACCAAGTAGAAACAATATGAGGAAACACCACCGAGGTCTTAACTTTACTCATTTTTCGATCTCCCTTGTTGCTTCAGATAAAAATGCAAGGTGTGTCACCTGCTTGGCCTCCCTAAATAAACATACACTCCATCTTTGCAAACAACCCTACACATACACATACACTCCACCTGCTTGCCTTTTTTATTATATGTGGCTCATTGTATACAGGCTTATCTATGCATTAGTATTTGATGCTCTATCATGTTAGTTTCCTTGGTCTGCTTTTTGAGCCTTACCATCATTTTCTTCTTGCAGGCGGCAATGGCGGGAGTGCCATATTGGGCAGAGGAAGAGGATGAGAAGAAAGAAGGCTTGGGTGTGAGTGGGTGTTGGGTGGCGACGACCTTCCAGTACCTGCCCCATCTCATTTATTTAAGTATACTGGTGATCTCAAACATGTTTTTATGCTGGAGGACGACTCTAGTCAGGCCAGCAACAGTGGGGAGCAACAAAATTACCTTACCTGATCTGAACTATGAGCACCTGGTAATTTTGCGTGTGCAAACAAATGAAGTCAACATGCTTTTGGTTGTGACTTACTATTCCTTAGACTATATGTATATCTTAGTTAAACTTGAATAATTGTTTTCTCCTATGATTCTATGTGATTCTTTTTCAATAATAAATTAGTAGACTCGAATATTTCTTGTTCTAATCAGTCTTGTGTGGATGATATGACCTTATTTGAATACTCTGCTCATTATATGTTGCTCAAGGGTTCCCTGCCATAGCTCTTGTTCTTGTTTTGTTGATCTAAGAAACATCTTGCATGCTATAGAAGTCCTATTAGCTAAACTTTCCTTGTAGTAGTCTCCATAAAAGTGGTTGTATTTTGATTTTTATTTCTATTGGTTTGCTACAGCGGAATGCTCATCACCTTGTTTGCAATGTGTAGGTCAATTTGACCCTTGTGGACAAGTAATATTGTTTCTCCAGATTTAGTCTACACTGTCCAGGTTGTATGCTTCTACTGAGATCCCATCAAGGTAATGCTCTTCCCCACATGTTGTTCTGCAAGAAAAGTATAAACTAGATTCAAGTGAGCGTTTATGAGGTTGCTTGTTTGTATGATTTGTTCATGTGCTTCATGTTGTAATTCCAGTCAAGTAAAGACTAAAGAAACATGCTACCCTCTTTACTACTGAAGTTTTGCAACCATGTTAGTAGTCAAGTAAAGACTCTTCTGAGAAGATTATTTCAACAGTTTATTTCCGTACTTTTCCTGTTCAACAATAAAGGTTGAGATCACTGCATGAAATGGTTTTGATTGTTACTCCTTAGACTCAAACTGATGAATTATGTTAAGTTTTACATATGTGGTTGTGTTTCTGCCATGTATACTCTGTGTGCATGTGTTGTTTGTGTTGAGGTCAACTTATAGTTTGCAATAAGTTTGGTTTGGTTGTTTATGAGCTGTGTTGTGTTGAGATGATCATGGCTGTGTTGTGTTTCTGTTCATTGATGTGAACTTTTAAGTCTCACTGCTGAATGTAAAATCACCATTTGTCTTCCGTCTGCACATATTTTGTATGCTTTCTTAAGTTTGATTATTTGATTACCAGGATGATCTGAAGCACTCCCAAGAAGCGGAGGGCAGAAGGAGGGCACAAGAAGCTCCGTTTCTCATTGATGTTATGTGTGATCAACTAAAACTTGTGCTTCTCATCCAATCTTTGTATAACTATGTTGATGTGCGATTGTGCACTTGTTGGGTCCTTTTGCTGCGCACTTGCACTTGTAGAACTATTTTGTTGTGCACTTGTAAAATTATTTTGATGTGCACTTGTTGGGCCTTGAACGTTGATGTGTAGAGGAGTCGATGGATGATGTAATGTATTTCATGTGATGTGTTACTGAAATGAAATATCTAGTTTATCTGCAATCTTATTCTGTTGTACTTGCTTTTTAATGGGCCTATCCTGAGATATCCATGCTTCTGGCAAAATAATGCACCAGCCCAAACAGATTAGACATTTTCAATAATAAAATAGGTACTAGGCTAGGCCCATGTAGGCTAGATTGGTGGACTGGGCTTTGAAATTTATGATGATTCCATTTGGTCACTAGCAATGCCACATCAGCTCAGCCACATCAGATCCTACGTGGCTCAGACAAATGGGTAATGACTAAACCAAAATTTTGGTCAATAGAGGTCTACGACCAAAAATTTAGAAAGGTCATGTTTGTTCGTTCTTGACGGCCAACTGTTAACCTTTTGAATTTGGTCATAAGAAGGCCATAAAACATAAATAATGACGATCCAATGACCAAAATGGAGGGTCAACAATGAACAAATTTCTTGTAGTGTCGGTTACCGCCCACGATCCGACGTCTCAGATCGTGGTGCGTCTGTTACGGATGCTCCGTTCCTGACTGGCAAAAATAAACGTGTAGGTATGAGCTCGGCTTGGCTCAATCCCGCAACCCGCGGCGCGTCGTGACGATGCGTGGCGTGGTGAGGCGAGCGAGGAGGAGGAGTGCGTGAGGGCCTCTTTTCTTCTCACTCTCTTACATGTGCTAGAAGAGCTCACCTTATAAATAGGTGTAGCTCTCTCTCAACTAGCGGGGTGGGACTAAACTTTAGTCCCACTCACACCACACACACACAGCAAACACATATGGGCCATGAGAATTTCAGATTTTAGATGGGCTTTGGGCCAAAGACCTAATAGCAAAAATCCAACACTCAAGACTTCAGGCTTGTCCTGCCAGAAGCTTGTCAACATCCAAGGCCAGTACACGGTCTGGGGCGGCGAGAACAAGAAGCAGAAGGACTCCCTGGTTGACCTCGCTGCGGCCATCATCGACCCCTACTACAAAGACATGAAGGCTGAGTGCCACAAGGACAAGTCTGCCTAGCACAAGGCCTGGGTGAACGAACTGGATGAAGAACACATCAAGTACGTGGCAAAGGACGCGTACACAAGCTACAAGATGTACAGGAGGATCATTGACATGAGGAAGTGCCTCCTTCCTGCAGACGGCGAGGGATAGCCACAAGCAGAGTAGTGTTGGCAACTATCGTCAGAAGAATAGTATGATTTGCTGATCGTCTACTTCTTGTAAATTTATATTGAGGAATGTACATGTGTTGTGTAGTCACTTATGTAACTGGATGCTCAAGTTGGTTATGCAACATTATTGTAGGTGTTATATAGACAGAGCGTATAGATGTGCAAATAGAGCAAATCACATCTCATACAATTATTAGCACCAACCGTCTGCCCACAACACACACAGGTTGTCAGGATGAATCGTTTGGGTTATTTTTGGTCTTCCCACACAATTCTGATGAATGAACTGTTTGCCGGGTACCCACAATACAGTTCTCAGGATGAATCGTTTGGGTTATTATTGATCTTCCCAAGCAATTCTGATGAATGAACTATTTGCCAGGTATCACACATGCCTTCTTAGGCTAACTCGATTGTGTTCTGCTAGATCAGCGCACACAGTTTGCCCGAGTGAACTGTATGCCGCACTACACACACGTATGTAGTTTGTTAACCGTTTCTGTTATGTTCCATAATCACAAACAATTCGTAAGAACAAACCGTCTGACGTAGATCGCACACGCAACTATTTTCTGAATCGTATTTGATGGATCCTCTATCGCGCACGGTTTTCGTCATTGGCGGCGGAGCTTGAACTATACCATTTGCGATTGATGAATCACACACAGTTTCGTCGAAGGGTCTCTGATTGCTGTGTCGTCTTTGGACCATTCTGTAGTAGTGCTTGGATTCGTTTGAAATATCCCTTTTTGATGAACTTGATGCTTGCTATGCTTGTGGCCGTGATGCCAATATGAATTATGCTTATGAATATGAACTTGCTATAGTTCCATATCTTAAGCATGAAACTGTTGCTATTGCACCCACACATGATAGTCCTATTATCTTTTTGAATTCTCCCAACTACACTATATCGGAGAAGTTTGCGCTTATTAAGGATTATATTGGTGGGTTGCCTTTTACCACTATACCTGATGATTTTAATGAATATAATATGCATGTGATTGCTGCTCCTACTTGCAATTATTATGAGAGAGGAACCAAATCTTCACCTCTCTATGTTTCCAATACAATAAAATTGCAAGAAACTACTTATGCTATGTATTGGCCTTTACTTTCTGTGAATGAATTGTTCTTTTATGACATGCCAATGCATAGGAAGAGAGTTAGACTTTGTTGTCACGTGATATATATTACTTTTTCTCACTACGAAATTACAAATCATTGTTAATTAAAATTGCCTTTGATATACCTTGGGATCCGGGTGGATCAATTGCTTGAGCACTATATGCCTAGCTTAATGGCTTTAAAGAAAGCGCTACCAGGGAGACAACCCGGAAGTTTTAGAGAGTCATTTATTTATGTTGTGTGCTTTTAAAATAATTAAAAATAAAAAAATAAAATGGGTAACTTAAAACTTTTTCAAAAATAGAAGTGAAAGTGAGAAAGATGAGCATCGTTGAAGTGGGGGCTAGCCTTGAACTTTGTTCATGCCCATGGAAACTTTGTGAATCTTGATTACGGAAAATTTTCAGCAAAAATAATTATCCCATTTTACGAATCCATTGTATTATAAAAATAATGTGCCAAGAATTACCTTTAGGATGTTTGAATTGTTTGTTTGATATGTGTTGTGTAAAAACAGAAACTTTTGCCGTAGTGTTTGAATTTTCATATTTTACTGAAGCACGTAAAAATTCTGAAATTTTTACACAGTACTGATATGCAAATTTTTTATGACGTCCTAATTGTTAATTTTTTTATTATTTACATAAGTATAGTTTCTCTATAGATCCTTACAAACTGTCCTATTTTTCACAGATTGCTGTTATAGTTGCTTTGTGTGCTTATGTTTGAATTCTTGTTGATCCCCAATGACTTGGGAGCCATATATTTGTGATAGTATACAGTGGGTAATGTTAGATTATAATTATGCAATAATGTTATTGCAGGACATGATGAGATTTGATGATTATGTACTAACATTTCTAATGAAAGTTCTGTTAAGTTTTGTGTGGATGAAGTGTTCGAAGATCGAGGAGGTGTCAATATGAGAAGAATAAGGAGAGAGAAGAGTTCAAGCTTGGGGATTCCCAAGGCACCCCAAGTAAATATTCAAGGATACTTAAGTGTCTAAGCTTGGGGATGCCCCGGAAGGCATCCCATCTTTCTTCTTCAACAACGATCGGTATGTTTTGGTTTTTGTTTTGTTCACATGATATGCGTAAATTCTTGGAGCGTCGTGTGCCTTTTATTTTCCTTTTAGAATGCACCATGCTGGTATGGGAAAGTCCATGGTTGATTTATAGAATGCTCTTTGCACTTCACTTATATATTTTGAGTATGGCTTTATAGAATGCTTCATGTGCTTCACTTATATCATTTGAAGTTGGATGTCTATTTCTCTACATATAGAAAACCGTTAATTGTAGAATGCTCTTTTGCGTCACTTATATTTATTAGAGCATGTCCAAGTCTTTTGTAGAAAGAATTAAACTCTCGTTCTTCACTTATATTTGTTTGAGAGTTAATAAATAGTGACGGTAATTTGCATGGGTTATAAGACTAGTCCAAAAATAATAGGTATTCAAGGAGTGATAATCAAAACCTTCATGTAGCACATTAAAGAGAAATTTTGGGTTAATGATATTGATGTGGTAATGCGAAAGAATGTGAGTGCATCATTGTTGATCCGTATAAGTGTCGATATTAAGAGGTGTTAACTTCTTGTTTGTCTAAATATTAAAAAGGCATGGTGAGGATGCGTGAGCATTTCTATACCTCGTTAAAATCCTAGTGTTGTTTCGGGTCTTAGGCGCGCGATGGTTAACTCCTCCCAACCTCCTCCCTCGGGGCAGGCGAGTAGTACTTTGATTTGTGATAAAGCAAATAAAACTTTGCAATAAGTATATGAGTTATTTATGACTAATGTGAAACCATGGACATACGCAATCTCACCTATTCATATTTTGCTAGCCTCTTCGGTACCGTGCATTTCCCACCCTCACCTCGAGGATCGGTGCAACTTTCGCCGGTGCATCCAAAACCGTGACATGATACGCTTTGTTGCACATAAGCCTCATCATATCTTCCTCAAAACAGCCACCATACATACCTATCATGGCATTTCCATAGCCATTCCGAGATATATTGCCATGCAACTTCCACCGTCACTTCATATGACTTGTATTTCCATTGTCATGTTGTTTTGCATGATCGTACGATAGCTAGCATGATATTTACATGGCTTGTCCGTTTTTTGATATCTTTTGCTACGCTAGATCATTGCACATCCTGGTACACTGCCAGAGGCACTCATTTAGAGTCATATCATCCTATCAGTTTTTCATATCGAGTTGTAAGTAAATAAAAGTGTGATGATCATCATTATTAGACCATTGTCCCATTGAGGAAAGAATGATGAAGACTATGATTCCCCCACAAGTTGGGATGAGACTCCGGATGAAAAATAAAAATGGGGGAGACCAAATGAGTCCGTCATTCAAAAAAAATGAAAAAAATGAGAGAAAATGAGAGAAGGGACTATGCTACTATCCTTTACCACACTTGTGCCTCAAAGTGGCACCATGTTTTTTATATAGAGAGTCTCTTGTTTTGTCACTTCCATATGCTAGTGGGAATTTTTCATTATAGAACTTGACTTGTATATTCTGATGACGGGCATCCTCAAATGCCCGAGGTCTTCATGAGCAAGAAAGTTGGATGCACACCCACTTAGCTTCAGTCGAGCTTTCATACACTTATAGCTCTAGTGCATCCGTTGCATGACAATCCCTACTCCTCGCATTGATATCTATTGATGGGCATCTCCATAGCCCGTTGATACGCCGAGTTGATGCGAGACTTTCTTCTCCACTTTTACCCCTTTGAAACCTACCACCGCATTCTATTCCACCTATATGCTATGTCCATGGTTCATGCTCATGTATTGCATGAAGAATAAAAAGTTTATGCTTACTGAAAAAGTACGATCCAATTGCCTGACTTAGACACCGTGGTGCTTAACATTTGTATTAATGTGGTGAAGATGGAGACATGCCTTGCTAATAATAAGTTGAACAGGGGTAAATATTCTTTGAGGATTGTATACTTTGAAAGATTGATGATTTTGTTTCTTGTGCTTATAAGTATTACTATGCCAATGTTTGTTAATTCATCTTTTCTCAATGAGCATACATACAAAAGATTACATATTGGGTAGCATGTCACATGAAAAATTCTGTTTTTATCATTTACCTAATTGAGGACGAGCAGGAATTAAGCTTGGGGATGCTTGATACATCTCCAATGTATCTATAATTTTTAATTGTTCCATGCTATTATATTATCATTCTAGGATACTTTTTGAGTAATTATTTACAAATTTATATTATTTTTGAGCACTAACCTATTGACCCAGTGCCCAGTACCAGTTCCTGTTTTTTGTGTGTTTTTTGTTTCGCAGAAATTCCATATCAAACGAAGTCCAAACGCGATAAAAATTTACGGAGATTTTTTTGGAATATATGTGAATTTTGGGAGTCGAAATCAACGCAAGACGATGCCCGAGGGCCGCACCACATATGAGGGCACGGCCTGGGGGGGCGCCCTGATGGCTTGTGCCTCCCCCTTAATTTGGTTGACGCTCTCCTTCCGCCGCAAGAAATATATTTTCACGATAACAATCGCCTCAAAATTTCAGCCCGATCGGAGTTACGGATCTCTGGATATTTAAGAAACGGCGAAGGGGTCAAAAACCAGTCGGAAAAACAAAAGAGAAACAAGAGAGATCCAATCTCGGAGGGGCTTCTATCCTCCGAGAGCCATGGAGGCCGTGGACCAGAGGGGAAACTCTCCTCCCACCTAGGGAGGAGGCCAAGGAAGAAGAAGAAGGTGGGGTCTCTCTTCCCCTCTCTCCAGGTGGCGCCGGAGCATCGCCGGGGCATCCATCTTGACGGCGATCTACACCAACAACTTCGCCGCCGTCACCACCAACTCTCTCCCCCTCTATGCAGCAGTGTAAAACCTCTCTTCCCCTCTGTAATCTCTACTTGAACATGGTGCTTAATGCTATATATTATTATCCAATGATGTGTGGCTATCCTATGATGTTTGAGTAGATTTGTTTTGTCCTACGGGTTAATTGTGGTATGATGTTATTGATATGAGTTGTATGTTGATATGGTGTTGTCCTAAGGTGCCCTCCGTGAGGCGCACACGTGAGGGAATCATGTTGAAGGGTTTGCAATATGTTCATGATTCGCTTATAGTGGGTTGGTGAGTGACTGAAACACAAACCCGAGTAAGGGGATAGTTTGCATATGGGAGTAAAGAGGACTTGATGTTTAATGCTATGGTTGGGTTTACCTTAATGATTTCTAGTAGTTGTGGATGCTTGCTATAGGTCCAATCATAAGTGCACATGATCCAAGTAGAGAAAGTGTGTTAGGGTATGCCTCTCCCTCATTGCATATGACAAGTATCTATCATGTTATATTCAATTGCCTATGGAGAATCTTTCTCTTGTGTTACACAAAAAAAATTCTACGAAACAACTAATTTAATTAATATTTATCTAAACAGCCCCTAACTTTTATTTACTTGCCCTTTATTATCTTGCAAAACTATCTATTTCACCTAGTAAGCACTTCTAGTTTCATTCCCGCAAAGTAGTTTCATACTTGTTCTAGGTAAAGTAAACATTAGCGTGCGTAGAGTTGTATCGGTGGTCGATAGAACTTGAGAGAATATTAATTCTACCTTTAGCTCCTCGTTGGGTTCGACGCTCTTACTTATCGAAAAAGGCTACAAACGATCCCCTACACTTGTGGGTTATCAAGCACCTCGGTGTCAAGTTAGGTAATTGGATCATACTTCTAACGCGCTTAAGCATTTTCTACCTCACTCAATACATGAACGTGAACCATGTATATGGCATATGGGTGGAATAGTATATGGTGGTAGGGATCAAAAGGAGTCAAAGTGGAAAGAAAGTCTCACATCAACTAGGCGTACCAACGGGCTATGGAGATGCCCATCAATCGATATCAATGTGAGGAGTAGGGACTGCCATGCAACGGATGCACTAGAGCTATAAGTGTATGAAATCTCGACGGAAGCTAAGTGGGTGTGCATCCAACTTGCTTGCTCATGAAGACCTCGGGCATTTGAGGAAGCTCGTCATCAAAATATACAAGCTAAGTTCTACAATGAAAAATTCCTACTAGCATATGAAAATGACAAATCAGGAGACTCTCTATATGAAGAACATGGTGCTCCCTCTAAAAAAGAAGATAGTAGCACTGCCCCTTCTCTCTATTCTCTCATTTTTATATATCTTTTTCTCTTCTTTTTTCTTTTTCTCTTTTTCTCTTTTTTCCTTTTTTCTTTAGTTTTTTATTTTATTTTTCATCCGGAGTCTCATCCCGACTTGTGGGGGAATCCTAGTCTCCATCATCCTTTCCTCACTAGGACAGTGATCTAAGAATGATGATCATCACACTTTTATGTACTTACAACTTGATATGAAAAACTACTATACAAGATGACTCTATATGAATGCCTCTGGCAGTGTACGAGGATGTGCAATGATCTAGTCTAACAGGTAGGTAATGATGAACGGTGGCTTTGCCACAAATACGATGTCACCTACATGATCATGCAAAGAAATATGATGATGAACACACAAGTCATGTGACAGAACGGTGGAAGTTGCATGGCAATATATCTCAGAATGGCTATGGAAATGCCATGGTAGGTAGGTATAGTGGCTGTTTCGAGGAAGATATAGGGTGGCTGATGTGTGATAGAGCGTATCATATCATGGTGTTTGGATGCATCGGCGAAGGCTGTACCGATCCTCGAGGTGAGAATGGGCAATGCACGGTACCGAAGAGGCTAGCAATTACGGAAAGGTGAGAGTGCGCATATCCTTGGATTCACATTAGTCCTAAAGAACTCATATATGTATTGCAAAGCCTATTAGCTCTCTCAAATCAAAGTACTACTGCATACCCCTAGGGAGAAGGTTGGTAGGAGTTAACCATCGTGCGCCTCCGACCCAAATAGCACATAGGATTTCAATCAGACATAAGAATGCTCAAACATCATCATCATGCCATAACCAATATTTAGATGAGTAATTAATAATATGCTTTAATACCGATATTTCTACTAACAAATAATCATGTACTCATGTCCTTTCATATTACTACATCGATATAATTAACCCACACTTCTCTTTTAGTGAGCTACATGAAATTTTTTATTATATCCTTGTTGAATACCTATACTTTTTGGAATAGTCTTATAACCTGTGCATATTACCATTACTATTTCTTAGACTCTCAAAAATATTTAAGTGAAGCATGAGAGTACAATTATTTCTATAAAATCTGCAAGCCACCGTGCTCAAAAAGATATAAGTGAAGCATTAGAGCAACTACCTAGCTCAAAAGATATAAGTGAAGCATATAGAGTATTCTAACAAATTATGATGAACATGTGTCTCTCTCATATATGTGTGTCCATAAAACAATGATTGTGGCAAACTAAAATAAAAACAAATTATAATACACGATGCTCCAAGCAAAACACATATCATGTGATGAATAAAAATGTAGCTCCAAGTGACATACCGATAGAATGGAGACGAAACAGCGGATGCCTTCCGGGGCATCCCCAAGCTTAGACGCTTGGGTCTTCCTTGAATATTACATTGGGGTGCCTTGGGCATCCCCAAGCTTAGGGTCTTGCCGCTCCTTATTCCTTCATCCATCATTGTCTCACCCAAAACATGAAAACTCCAGCACACAAAACTCAAGAGAAACCTCATGAGATCCGTTAGTATATTAGGCAAATCATAAAATTTATGTATTGTTATAAACTGATTCATATTTAATTATTGCATAAGGTACCGCATTCTAACTTCTCCATGACTTATACCCCCCTATATAATTCATAGCATCATCAAAACAAGCAAACCATGCAAGCAAAAACTTAATCTATCTAAAAAAGAACATTCTATAGTGATCAGCACTAAAACCATACTTCTGTAACTCCGAAAATTCTGAAAAATTAGGAAATCTTGGGTAATTTGTATAAAAATATTGTGTAAAAAAATCAGATCAAAAAGACGTTCCAGTAAAATCAGAGAAATTTTGCACTGGACATAAAAGTTTGTGTTTTTGCACAGATCAATTCTACTATCATCCAAATCATCCCAAAGGCTTACTTTAGACAAAAACTAACTAAAACATAAAAACATAACCATTCCAGTAGAAACAATCATGTCAACACACTAAAATAGAAAGTAAAACAAAAAAATAAGATAACTTTTGGGTTGCCTCCCAACAAGCGCTATCGTTTTATGCCCTTAGCTAGGCATAATGCATAGTATCAAGTGTTGTCATCCTTGAAATTCAGTCCATAGGTGGACCTCATGATAGATTCATAAGGTGGTTTAATTCTCTTTATAGGGAAGTGTTCCATCCATTTATTTAGTGGGAATTGGAATCTTATATTTCCTTCTTTCATATCAATAATAACACCTATAGTTCGTAAGAAAGGCCTACCAAGTATTGTTGGACGAGACGGATTGCATTCAATATCAAGCACAATGAAATATACATGGACATAATTTTTATTAGCAAGAATGAGCACATCATTTATTCTACCCAAAGGTTTCTTAATAGTGGAATCCGCAAGATGCAAGTTAAGGGAACATTCATGTGTATCGGTGAGACCTAGCACATCACATAGAGATTTAGGAATAGTAGAAACGCTAGCACCAAGGTCACACAAAGCATTACATTCATAATCTTTAAGCTTAGTTTCAATAGTAGGGTCCCCTTCATAATGCAATTTTCTAGGTATTGAAACCTCTAGTTCGAGTTTCTCCTCATGAGCTTTTACCAAGCTTCTACGATATGTTTAGTAAAAGTCTTATTTTGTTAATAAGCATTAGATGAGACAATTATGGATTGTAACAAGGAAATACATTCAACTAAAGAACAACTTTCATAATTGAAGTCCATGTAATCCAAAATAGTGGTCACATCACTAGCTAAAGTTTTGACCTCTCCAAACCCATTTTTTTTCATTTTTATCATTAGGATCATCACCCTCCGAACAAGTGGGGTGCCTTCTAGCTAAAGTTGACTCATCTCTAGTACCTTTTTCATCAATTTTCAGATTAGTAAATAAAGATTCAATAGGAGAAACACCAATCATTTTAATATCTTCATCATGATTACGGTAAAAACCGGGTGGAAAAGCGTTTTCTTGGAATTCTTGCTTGGCTCTCAATCTAATGGTCCTCTCCTTACTTTCATTAATATATATTTGTATGGATTTGATTGACTTATTAATATCATGTTTAGGAGGAAATACCTTACTTTTAAGAGTATCCACATCAGGAGCAATCATATCCATGTTTCTAGCAATATCGTCAACTTTATCTAGTTTTCCTCTACCATAGTGTTGAAAATCTTTTTGAGAACTAATAAATTATTTAATTGTGTTATCAAGATCAGAGGGTGGCCTATTATTATTATAAGAAGAATTTCCATAGTAATTACCATAATTATTAGAGAAATTACTGGGATACGGTCTAGGATTGAAGTTTCCTCTATAAGCATTGTTGTTGACATTATTTTGAGAGAAAAAATTCACGTCAATATCATCATTATTTTGTTAAAGCAAAGTAGATAGTGGCACATCATAGGGATCAACATGAATGTTCTTTCCATATAAATGCAAAGGAGTTTCAAGAATACCAAGATTTGTAAGACATGTAGAAGAATTTGTATTCTTTTAAGATTGACATGTCTCCAAAGAATAGCAATAGAATTTTCTCCCCTGAGCATTGAGTTTCCTTCTTCGTCTCCCCCAGAATCTTAGCATTTAGATATTGGGAGTAGGTAGCGTGAGAAAGATCTAAAGCACAGAGAAGAATTAAAAGTCAAATCCAAATCACTTAATCTCTTTCCTTTTAATATTTTTCCTCTCTCCTCCTTAAGCTTTTGATATTTCTCACCCTTAAACTTTCTCTGCTTTGAATGTTTAAGCTTTGATAAGCTTGATATTTCTCTCCCTTTGGCATCAATTTCCAAGAAGGGTCTGAGGGTAAGGGATCCTAGACAGAGTGTCATGGAGCATAGTCTTGAAACATGTTAAGATTTGTCAAAGAAGTCTTGCAAACAACTCTAGCAAATAGAAAACTTCGGAGGCTTCGAGTGAGGTTGAATCAGTAGGACTGAAAAGATTTTGGATCTCTAAGGAATCTCGGTGCACTACTGCAGGATGGTCCAAAGACGACACATCAATCAGAGACCCTTCGACCAAACTGTGTGCGATGAACAAATCGCAAAAGGTATCTTTTTAGCTCCGTCGCTAATGACGTGAACTGCGTGCGATGGCGGATCCATCAAATACGATCTAAAAAATAGTTGCATGTGCGATGTGTGGCAAACACTTGGCCTAGATAAACTGTTTGGGATTGGACAATATAACGCAAACGGTTAGAAAAATACAAGTGTGTGCGATGTACGGCATACAGTTAATCCTGATAAACTGTTTGCTCTGATCCAGAAGAACACAAACGATTGTCCAGATGATTAGGTGTGCGATAGATGGCATACAGGTCACTGGGATGAACTGTTTGTGATCAGAGAAAATAACATAGACGGTTACATAGATCAAGATGTGTGTGATAGACAACATACAAGCCACTGCGATGAACTGTGTGCGATAAGAAAAAATAACACAAACGGTTGCTCAGATCAAGATGTGTGTGATGTACAGCATACACAGGCCACTCGGATGTGTTGTGGGCAAACAGTTCCGGATAAAGAACTGTCAGGGACTGATGAAATCATCACCGACGGATTTTGTTGTTTATTCTGTATGCGATGTGATTTGCTCAATCTGCCCACAAACATCTATGCTCTGTTTAGAAGAACATAATTGCATAACAAAATTAAACATCCAAATACACACATAACATTGGCGCACACCTCAATAAACTATTACATGCATAATAAACTTATCCCTCTAAAACTATAAATATTTCGGCATAGAGGGAGTATGAGAAACGATCATCAAATCATCTACTTCCTGTGACGCTTGCCACCACCGCTCTGCTTGTGGCTTGATCCCTCGTTGTCTTCAGGTAGGAGGCACTTCCTCATGTCAACGATCTGCTTGAACATCTCGTAGCATGTGTATGCTTCCTTGGCCGCAGTCTGGAGGTGATATTCATCCAGTTTCTTCACCCAGGCCCTGTGCCACATATGCTTGTTCTTGTTGCACTCAGCCTTCATGTCTCTGTAGTAGGGGTCGATGATGGCCTCAGCTAGGTCAACATGGGAGTCCATGTTCTTCTTGCTGCCCCAAACCTTGTAGTGACCGCGGATGTCGACAAGCTTCTGGTAGGCCAAGCCCGAAGTCTTGAGCACCTTTGGATCGTTGGTGGTGTCCATCGTAGCAAACCTGTAGTCAGGGCTATTGACAAACCTAGTGGAACGCTCGCAAGGCACTGTGGCTACGCAGTAGTGGTAGAGGAGGACGTGATGGCCGACGCACAACTGGGCGATGGCAACCTTCTGATCATGCCCGGCACGACCGCCGGTGTAAGCGATCGAGGTCGAAGCTGACCACTTTGTACTTGTCATCCGCATTAAGCAACCGCTCCATAGTGTCGATGGAGTCCTCCACCATGCCCAGGTCATTGGTGTACACCACCGTGAGGTCCGTCTTCCTCATGTGGGTCTCCACATGATGCACGCCGAACTCCATTGGAGCGCCGCTGGACATCCTCTCTGTATGCGTCGTCGAGGGTTGATAACACACAAGTATAGGGGATCACAACAGTTTTCGAGGGTAGAGTATTCAACCCAAATTTATAGATTCGACACAAGGGGGGCCAAAGAATACTTGAGAGTATTAGCAGTTGAGTTGTCAATTCAACCATACCTGGAGATAAATATCTGCAGCAAAGTGATCAGTAGCACAGTAATATGATAGTTTTGATAGCAGTAGCAATAGTAACAGTAGCGGTAACAGTAGTAGCAATAGTTTTGTAGCAGTAGGAACAGCAGCAACAGCAGTAGTAACTTAGCAAGAGCAATAAGTGGAAAGGTCGTAGGCACTGAATCGGTAACTCGTTGGATGATATTCATCATATAACAGTCATAACCTAGGGCGATACAGAACTATCTCCAGTTCATCAATGTAATGTAGGCATGTATTCCGTAAATAGTCATACGTGCTTATGGAAAAGAACTTGCATGACATCTTTTGTCCTACCCTCCCGTGGCAGCGGGGTCCATAAGGAAACTAAGGGATATTAAGGCCTCCTTTTAATAGAGAAACGGAACAACGCATTAACACATGGGGAATACATGAACTCCTCAAACTACGGTCATCAACGCGAACTATCCCAAATATTGTCACTATGGGGTTGACGGATCATAACACGTAATAGGTGCATCTGACTAGGCAAGATCGGATCAAGAACATGGATATAGAGATGATAACATAAACGGTTCAGATCTGAAATCATGGCACTCGGTCCCTAGTGACAAGCATTAAGCATAGCAAAGTCATAGCAACATCAATCTCAGAACATAATGGATACTAGGGATCAAGCGCTAACAAAACTAACTCGATTACATGATGAATCTCATCCAACTCCTCACCGACCAGCAAGCCTACGAAGGAACTACTCACTCCCGGTGGGGAGCATCATGGAATTGGCGATGGAGAAAGGTTGATGATGACGAAGACCGAAGATTCCCCTCTTCGGAGCCCCAAACGGGCTCCAGATCTGGCCTCCCGATGAAGAACAGGAGGTGGCGGCGGCTCCATCTCGTGAAACACGTAATTCTTTCTCTCTTATTTTTTTCTGGAAAATAGGAATTTATAGTGGCGGAGATAGGTCAAGTGGGGCCTCGAGGTGCCCACCACCCACCAGGGCATGCCGGGAGGGGGCTGGCGCGCCCTGGTGGGTGCTGCACACCCTGGGGCCCTTCTCCGGTGGTTTCTGGCTCCAGTATTTTTTATATTTTCCAAAATAAATCTCCGAAAAGTTTCGTTTCATTCCGAGAACTTTTATTTCTGCACAAAAAACAACACTATGGCAGTTCTACTGAAAACAGCGTCAGTCCGGGTTAGTTCCATTCAAATCATGCAAATTAGAGTCCAAAACAAGGGCAAAAGAGTGAGGAAAAGTAGATACGTTGGAGACGTATCAACTCCCCCAAGCTTAAGCCTTTGCTTGTCCTCAAGCAATTCAGTTGATAAACTGAAAGTGATAAAGAAAAACTTTTATGAACTCTTTTGTTCTTGATTACATATATATGCTTAAGTAGCACCCAGGTTTTCAGCAAAGATTATGACTAACCATGTCAACAATAACACTTAGGAATTATATTTACTCATATCAATAACATAAGCAACTAGCGAGCCATAATAAGATATCTCAAGCGTCAACATTTTGTCAAAACAATCGTGATACAATATGACAATAGTGGTATCTCTCTAGCCCTTTCTGAGACCGCAAAACATAAATGCAGAGCACCTCGAAAGTTCAAGCAGCGACTAAACATTGTAATTCATGGTAGAAAAGATCCAGTCATGCTGCACCCAACATCAACTATAAACAATGCATGAGGATGACAATAGTGCTCTCAGGTCTGGCGCTTATTTGCGAAGGTGATGACTCAACTTAAAAGTAAATAGATAGTCCCTTCGCAGAGGGAAGCATGGATTTGCAGCGGTGCCAGAGCTCAAAGTTTAAAACAGAGATAGATATGATTTTGGGAGGTACACCCTTCCTGTCAACGTCACGACCAAGAGTTATCAATATCTTCCATGCTAAACAAATTAGCGGCGATTCCCAAGCGGTAAAAGTAAAGGTTTACTCCCCCTTCACCAACAATCACACTCCAGGGCAAGCCGTATCCACGGGTACCGTCCAAACCAACAACATTCCTGGGGGAGTTTTGTTTAATTGTTTTTTATTTTTGATTTCGGGACTGGGAATCCCTATTACCTCCCCTCTCGTGTAAGGACAAGTGAATAAACACTCGTCATGAGAATAACCCGCTTAGCATAGAAGATACTAACCGCCCCCTGTCGCTCCATGAGTGGTCCAGGCACACAAAACAGATGTTCATTTGAAATTTTAGAGGTGGCACATGCAAATTTACTTTGGAACGGCAGGGTAATACCGCATATAGGTAGATATAGTGGACTCATCTGGCATAACCTGGTTTAAGGGTTTTGATGCACAAGCAGTATTCCCGCTTAGTACAGGTGAAGGCTAGCAATTAGATTGAGAAGCGGCCAGCTAGAGAGTGAAGACGGTCATGAACATGCATTACATATAATCAACATTGAATACTAGCATGAATAGGATATGGACACCATGAACATAAATATCATGAAGGCTATGTTGGTTTTGATTCAACTACATGCGTGAACATGTGCCAAGTCGAGCCACTTGAAACATTCAGAGGAGGATACCATATCATCATACCGCATCACAACTATTTTAATGCATGTTGACACCCAAGATAAATCATTATCCACTCCTAGCTACTTAAGCATGGCATGAACAACTATAATCTCTAGTGGTCATTGCAAACATGTTTGATCATAATGAGCTGAATCAAGGGATACTAGGTTAAACATATTTACAAAAACAAAAACAAGTTGAGTTCATACCCGCCTTTCTCTGCCACAGTCAATTCATCAAATGTCGTCATTATTGCCTTTCACTTGCACGACCGAACGATAAGAGAATAATAATAGTGCAAGAATGCTGTGGACTAAGCTGGAATCTGCAAACATTTTATTCAAGAGGAGAAGACAAGGCAATATGGGTTCTTTATTAGGTAAACGATAATGTAGATGAGAACCAATCAATAATTTCATCGTGGTCTTCTCCTCGGTACGACTCAAGTAAAAAAGAAAAGAATTTCAGAGAAACACACTGAAATATTTTTGGAGTTTTTGGTTTTTCTTGAAGGAAGCAAAACAAACAAGAAAAACTAAAACGAGAAAAACTATTTACACGGGAAAACTCCCAACAAGTAAAAGAAGAAGCGAGAAATCTTTTTGGGTTCTCTTTTAATGCAACAATTAAACTAGACTAGAAAGAAAAACTAAAAAGAAGTAGGAAATATTTTTGGGTTTTCTCAAAGTTTTTCAAACACACAAAAAGACAGCGAGAAAATAAATCTAGCATGGATATTACAATGAAAAAGTATGAACACCGACAACTGGAATGAAATGTGCGAACATGAATGTAATGTCGGTGGAAATACGTACTCCCCCAAGCTTAGGCTTTTGGCCTAGCTTGGTAATCACCATCCGTAGTAGCCGTCCGGTCCCAAGTCGTAGTGAGGCTGAGGCGGCACCTGAGCATCCCACCCCTGGTGCTCCTCCTCAACAGCTGCTAAGTTGTTCCGATAGGCTGTAATGTCTTCTGGCATAATCCGGTATCCGTTCCTGGCAATAGGATCAAACAAAGCAGGTGTAGGCAACGGGATAATATCACGTGTTTCCTTGCTAAATACTAAGTTATAGTGAATATCACGTGGAGAGTCAGTTACATCAAGAAAATGGTGAGCCTGCAGTGTCTTATGATCAAGGTAAACTCGGGGTAGGAGGTAATCATGTGGGCGAAACGGGATTTTAAAGTGGTTCGCTAAGCGAGTAGCATAAATACCACCATGTATCTTTCCCTTAGTTTTATTGAGCTGTAAGCGCCGGGCAATAATAGCCCCCATACGGAAGGTGTGATCATCATAAAGTGCACTACGTAAAATAGCGAGGTCAGGAGCACTGAGTGAGTTGACCTTCTCCCTAGCGGTTAAACACTTAGTGATGACTAAGGCGAAATAATGTACTGAGGGAAACTGTAAGCTAATAGCAGTGGCCTTCGACACGCCTCTATCCTCACCCATGGTTAATGCGAGTAGAAAATCCTCAAACTCAGATGGCCTGGGTTCTCTCAAGTCCCCATCAGAAGGAATCAAGCATATGTTACAGAAGTCAGTTAGTGACATTCTGTGAGGTTCGGCATAAAGGTTAAACTCTACTTCAGGAGGATCGTTTCTCCCTAAATAATTAAAACTTTGCGCAAAGGAATTTGTAAGGATCTGATATTGGTCACACTTATCTGCGAGGAATTCGTTCAACCCAGCGTTTGCGACGAACTGAGCGAACTCTTGGTGGATCCCGGCCTCCTCCAGGAAGGCATCATGCGGCCATTCGCATGGCCGCACCTCCACCTTTCTTGGAATGTGAAGGTCATTGTCCGATGATTCCCCAATGACTCCCTTGGCATTCTTCTTAGAGGAGAACTTCCTAAAGATATTCATTTTATTCATATAAAAATTCTAAAAAAATTAGTCCACAAAAATTTGTCAACAAAACTTTGTAAGATTGTTAGCAACTACTCCCAAGCATGCATAGAGGCCATATTGAGCATTCAAACTACTTAGAACTCTAAGAATTCAACATGCAAGCTCATCTACAGCAGCACCAAGAGTAGCTAATTACTCTAAAAATAACCCACTAAAACAAAAACTAATTGGAGCAATGGAGGACTCGCATACCAAGTAGCAATCCCTCCAAACAGTTTCGGAAACGGAGCTTCGAGCAAAGAGATCGAAATCCGCGGGTTTGAGAGCAAGAACACGAAAATGGTGGCTGTGGTGATTTTTTGCTGGAGATAGGTGACAAGGTGGGCTAAGGAGAAAAGTGAGGGGGCCTACGTGGGGGCCACCACCCACCAGAGCGCGCCTCGGGGGTGCTGGCGTGCCCTGGTGGGTGCTGTGCACCCTGGGCACTCCCCTCAGGTGTTATTTGCACTAAAAATTCTTAAATATTCAAGAAAAATTCGTGTTAAATTTTCAGGCCATTCTGAGAATTTTTATTTTTGGGTCATTTTTTATTGCACGGAGAAAACAGAAAATAGGATAAACATGGCATTTTATTTTATTGCACGGAGAAAACAGAAAATAGGATAAACATGGCATTTTATTTTATTCGACTAACTGAAACAGAAAATAAAAGATGGGAGCAGAAAGTTGTGCTTACTAGATTCATCGACTTCATACCTCTCAAAAATGATTCATTAATAAGGTTGATCAAGTCTTATTAACAACCACTTCCGATTAGCATGAAACCAAAGAACTTTCATAAAACACTATGTTACCTCAATGGGGATGTGCATATCCCCTACAATAAGTATATCATATTTATTTTTGGCAGTAGGTAGAGGTAATTGTAAACTTCCAATAGTGATGGTCGGAGATTCTTCAATAACATTTATACCATTCACTTGAAATTGTTTCTTCGGAAAGTGCACCGTGTGCTCATTACCATTAATATGAAAAGTGACTTTGCTTTTATTGCAATCAATAACAGCCCCTACAGTATTCAAAAAGGGTCTACCAAGGATAATCGACATGTTGTCGTCCTCGGGCATCTCAAGAATAACAAAGTCCGTTAAGATAGTAACATTTGCAACAACAACGGGCACATCCTCACAAATACCAATAGGTATGGCTGTTGATTTGTCAGCCATTTGCAATGATATCTCAGTAGGTGTGAGTTTCTTCAAATCAAGTCTTTTATATAAGGAGAAAGGCATAACACTAACACCGGCTCCTAAATCACACAAAGTAGTTTTAACATAGTTTCTTTTGATGGAGCAAGGTATAGTTGGTATTCCAGGGTCTCCACGTTTTCTAGGTACTCCATCCTTAAAAGAATAATTAGCAAGCATGGTGGAGATTTCAGCTTCGGGTATTTTCCTTTTATTAGTGATGATGTCATTCATATACTTTGCATAAGGGGCCATCTTCAAAATATCAGTCAAACGGGTACGCAAAAAGACTGGCCTAATCATTTCAGCAAAGCGCTCAAATTCTTCATCATCCTTTTTCTTAGATGGCTTAGGTGGAAATGGCATGGGTTTCTGAACCCATGGCTCTCTTTCCTTACCATGTTTCCTGGCCACAAACTCTTTCTTATCATAACGTTTATTTTTAGGTTGTGGGTTATCAAGATCAGGAGCAAGCTCTATTTCAACATCATTATCTGGTTCTCTATCATTACTAGGTTGAGCATCATCGTGAACATCATCATTTTCATTTTCATTATCACTAGGTTGATGTTCACTACCAGATTGAGTTTCAGCATCGGAAATAGAGACATCATTATTATCAGGAGGTTTTTATGTCTCAGGTTCACTAGAGGTATGCGAAGTCCTATCATTTTTCTTTTTCTTTTTCTTCTTAGTAGGACTAGGTGCATCCAGATTAATTCTCTGAGAGTCTTGTTCAATTCTTTTAGGATGACCCTCAGGATAGAGTGGTTCTTGGGTCATTCTACCTCCTCTAGTTACAACTCTAGCAGCAAAATCATGCATATTACTATTCATTTAATCAAGCAATTCTTTTTGAGACTTAGCTACTTGTTCTAATTGGGTTTGAACCATAGAGGCATGCTTTCCTACACCTCTAACATCATTACTGATTCTAAATAGCAAGTCACTCAAGCGAGCAATCATATCACAATTGTATTTCAATTGTTTCAGAACATGAGCATTGAAATGATCTTGCTTCATAATATAGTTATCAAACTCATATAGGCATTGACTAGGAGGTTTATTGTGAGGGGTGTCACTTTCATTGAACTTTAATAAAGAATTTACCTCTACCACCTGTGGAGGTGGTGGTGTGTCAAGGCCATGTATTTCTTCAATAGGTGGCAAATTCTTAACATCCTCAGTTTTAATACCTTTTTCCTTCATAGATTTCTTTGCCTCTTGCATATCTTCAGGACTGCGAAATAAGACACCCCTCTTCTTCAGAGTGGGTTTAGGCGGTGGTTCAGGAAGAGTCCAATCATCATAATTTTTCAATACGTTATTCAATAATTCTTCAGCTTGTTCAACAGTTCGTTCCCTGAAAACACAACCAGCACAACTATCTAGGAAGTCCCTAGAAGCATCGGTTAGTCCATTATAAAAGATATCAAGTATTTCAGTTTTCTTGAGAGGATGATCAGACAAAGCATTAAGTAATTGGAGAAGCCTCCCCCAAGCTTGTGGGAGACTCTCTTCTTCAATTTGCACAAAGTTAAATATTTCCTGTAAGGCAGCTTGTTTCTTATGAGCAGGAAAATATTTTTCAGAGAAGTAGTAGATCATATCCTGGGGACTACGCATACAACCAGGAGTAAGAGTATTGTACCATGTCTTAGAATCACCCTTTAATGAGAACGGAAATAACTTAAGGATATAATAGTAGCGAATCTTCTCATCATGAGCAAAGAGGGTGGCTATATCATTCAGCTTAGTAAGGTGTTCCACTACAGTTTCGGTTTCATAGCCATGGAAAGGATCAAATTCAACCAAAGTAATTAACTCTGGGTCGCCAGAGAATTCATAATCCTTATCAGCAACACAGATAGGTGAAGTAGCAAACTTAGGATCACATTTCATTCTAGCATTCAAAGTTTATTTCTTATACTTGCATATCAGTTTCTTAAGATCGTCTCTATCCTTGCAAGAAAGAATTTCTCTAGATATCTCCTCGTCCATAACATAACCTTCAGGTATCTTAGACATTTCAAACTTAGGAGAACCAGGACTAATAGGAGTTTCATAATCATAATCAGTTTCATAAGCTTCATCAGTTTCAGCAATTTATTTTCTTTAGCTCTAGCAATTTGTTCATCAAGAAATTCTCCTAGCGGCACATTATCATCAAGCATGTTACTAGCATCATCATAAGCATCATTCATACCAGAAGCAACATCATCAATAACTTGCGACATACCAGGTTTACTAGCATGTGGTGGTGTTGCAAGCTTACCCATAACAGAAGGTGAATCAAGTGCAGAGCTAGATGGCAGTTCCTTACCTCCCCTCGTAGTAGAGGGAAAGATCTTGCTCCTTGGATCCTTCAGATTCTTCATAGTGATAGGGTGATATAAATCCCAAGTGACTCAACAAATATTGCTATGCTCCCCGACAACGGTGCCAGAAAAAGCTCTTGATAACCCACAAGTATAGGGGATCACAGCAGTTTTCGAGGGTAGAGTATTCAACCCAAATTTATAGATTCGACACAAGAGGAGCCAAAGAATACTTGAGAGTATTAGCAGTTGAGTTGTCAATTCAACCACACATGGAGATAAATATCTGCAGCAAAGTGATCAGTAGCACAGTAATATAATAGTTTTGATAGCAGTAGCAATAGTAACAGTAGCGGTAACAGTAGTAGCAATAGTTTTGTAGCAGTAGTAACTTAGCAAGAGCAATAAGTGGAAAGGTCGTAGGCACTGAATCGGTAACTCGTTGGATGATATTCATCATATAACAGTCATAACCTAGGGCGATACAGAACTAGCTCCAGTTCATCATCAATGTAATGTAGGCATGTATTCCGTAAATAGTCATACATGCTTATGGAAAAGAACTTGCATGACATCTTTTGTCCTACCCTCCCGTGGCAGCGGGGTCCATAAGGAAACTAAGGGATATTAAGGCCTCCTTCTAATAGAGAACCGAAACACAGCATTAACACATGGTGAATACATGAACTCCTCAAACTACGGTCATCACCGCGAAGTATCCCAAATATTGTCACTATGGGGTTGACGGATCATAACACGTAATAGGTGCATATGACTAGGCAAGATTGGATCAAGAACATTGATATAGAGATGATAACATAAACGGTTCAGATCTGAAATCATGGCACTCGGGCCCTAGTGACAAGCATTAGGCATAGCAAAGTCATAGCAACATCAATCTCAGAACATAATGGATACTAGGGATCAAGCCCTAACAAAACTAACTCGATTACATGATGAATCTCATCCAACTCCTCACCGACCAGCAAACCTACGAAGGAATTACTCACTCCCGGTGGAGAGCATCATGGAATTGGCGATGGAGAAAGGTTGATGATGACGAAGACCGAAGATTCCCCTCTCCGAAGCCCCAAACGGGCTCCAGATCTGGCCTCCCGATGAAGAACAGGAGGTGGCGGCGGCTTCGTCACGTGAAACGCGATAATTCTTTCTCTCTTATTTTTTTCTGGAAAAATAGGAATTTATAGTGGTGGAGATAGGTCAAGTGGGGCCTCGAGGTGCCCACCACCCACCAGGGCGCGCCGGGAGGGGGCTGGCGCGCCCTGGTGGGTGCTGCGCCCCCTGGGCCCTTTCTCTGGTGGTTTCTGGCTCCAGTATTTTTTATATTTTCCAAAATAAATCTCCGAAAAGTTTTGTTCCATTCCGAGAACTTTTATTTCTGCACAAAAAATAACACTATGGCAATTCTGCTGAAAACAACATCAGTCTGGGTTAGTTCCATTCAAATCATGCAAATTAGAGTCCAAAACAAGGGCAAAAGAGTGAGGAAAAGTAGATACGTTGGAGACGTATCAAGGGTGTGCTTATTGTGTTGTGGGGCACGATCAAAAGCGTGAAGAGACTATGGTTAATGGTCGTGGGTATAAATGGGGGCCGGACGTCCTGGAAAACCGGCACGTCCGGATGGCAGTTTTTGTAGCGCGTGATTCTGTCGTGGAGCACGTAACTGCATGGGGCGACGTGCGTGGTGCAACTACATGCATATGGAGCCCCGAACGTAATCATTGGCCAGCCCCAACCGCTGACAGAGCGCGCGCAGAGGGGCGGGATAGCAGAGCACGCAGAGGGACGCGAGAGCAGAGCAGGCAGTGGGACACGAGGTCGAACCAGAACACTTTGTACTTGTCCTCATCAAGTAACAGGTCCATAATGTTGGAGTTCTCCACCCAGATCGGATGTTTGGTGTACACCACCGAGAGCCCCGCGAACCTTCTGTGCGTGTCCACTACGGCATGCATGGTGAACTGGCGCTCGTCGTCAGCAGCCGCTGGGAGCACCATTGGAGCCGCGCAGGATACCCTCGGTCGTGGTTCTACTTCTTAAGGTCTGGATATTAATAGTCAATTGCATATTAATGTCCAGATATTAATCGTCCATTGCATACTAAGGAAAAGATGGTACTACCAAAATACGAGTCTCCCTCATAAGATGCCATTTGCAGGGTTGTATCACAAATGACATAAATAGTACAAAGGTTCAAATTCTAGCATTACAAAGCTCAAATTCAAAGATTACAAGGTTCAAACCGATAATAGAAATGAAATTCAGCTTATGCAGAAACTTTGTCATGCAGCTCTAGATGTCCGCGCTGATCAGCTGAACATGAAAATATATGATAGGTTCATACTGATATTACTACTAGTTTGGCAACTTCAATATTTCTGCAAAGGGATCCGCCATTGAGATGTCATTTATGGGCTTGACATAAGGACTTCCGAATATTCTGTCAACTAAAGTTACCAAACGAAATTGAGCTTCTACAGAGCCTTTTCCATTCTGTCCTAGTCGCCAGAGATGATCATCAAACCATTATTTTTTGCGCATAGGGAAAACCTCATTATCTTTAGCACACTTTCTCTCACAACAAAGAACCTGGCCAATATAATCTTCGGTAAGGTCCCTCGGTAGGAGTTCAAAGTAAGTTCTAAGAGATGGAGATCAAAGCATTCGATGGGATTGTTATATTACATCACATTATCCACTACCGGGTCTAACCGTATCTGCAGAAGAAGAGAATGTATTAGTGCTTGGACACACAAGGGACCTCTTATGATTTGCAGGGTTTCAAAAATTGAACTCCCTTGTGGTTAAAATTTAACATGAAAGAGCGTCACCTCGACATGTAGCTTCTCCAGGCACGGAAAGCATCTCAGCAATCTGACAACTTGGTCCAGGTCGGGGCCGGTAGATTATACTGCAAAGACCTTCATTGTACGCAGATACGGGGTCGAGCTTATCGATATAATTTTCTGGATGACAGACGAACATACATCTTGAATAGAGAAAAAAATGTTAATTCAAGAATGAGAAGAGGGCGACTGTTGTACCTGGATGGTTATGGATCCAAAAACAAGTTCAGATAAGTTGACGGGCGAGTAGCCAAACACTGTCAATTTCGGCGCATGAATGACCCTGATTCTTGTTGGACCTTGTTGATCAACAACAAGTAATCTCTCAAGTAAAGGCACGTCCTCAATGACCATTTGGTGATTCACCTTGTGCTATCTCCTGGTGCAGCACCAGCAATACACACAAATTGTCCGAAGACTCATGGAGGTGATGTGGAGGCTACTCAACCCATTGATCGCCTGAAGATGAACGTACTTGAGCGCAGTACAGCCGTGGAGCAGGCACTCCATGTCGTCGTTGGGGATGCAGATGGCGACGAGCTCAAGGTGCTTCACTCGAGGTAGCAAAAGAGAGGGATTGGCGTTAATCTGGGGAAATGGCAGTTCATGAACCTGGCGATGCGCAGCGTTGGCGCGACGCGCAACGCGGAGGGTGGCAGCGGGCGCATATGTCCATCATTAAAAGTGAGCTCCTCGAGATGATCTAGGGCGGTCGATAAGAACCACTCGTCAAGCTTGGTTCGGTCCTTGCCATTGGAACGGAACTTGCCCATAGTAAGGCCTTTGATGGGCCACAGTGCATGCCAAGGATCTAGGACAATACATCCAAGCGTTTGCGATAGCCAGTGCAGAGCATGTGCTCGATGATGAGGCCGAGAGGGGCACAACGCCATAGGGGGCACCATCGCCGGGAGAGGATGGTTGTGCGCATGCCATCTTCGATAGGAGGAGGAAGATGATGACTCTCAACATATTGTCGAGGAGGATGCTGATGAAGTCTAGGCCTATCGGAGGCGCTTGTGTTTCTGGCTCAGCCCGCCTCCGCTTGTTGACAACCTCGACATCCACATCCAAAGAATGGCTGCCGATGGCTCTTTCTGTCAAGAGTAAAACAGTGGGAGGATAGTGATTATATAGCTAGATCAGGGCAGAAGAATAGTGCATTGTTAATTACAAGTTACTAGGTAGGAACAGCTTTAACAAATTAAGAAAATGAAATCCCAATTGGTTGCTGAAATACTACACAATTACTTTGATATTGCTACGCAAGTCAACATGCAGATACTATAAAGAACACTTACTTCCAACAAAGTATGGACGGAGGATGTCGTCGAGGAAGTTAGCATTTATCATATGGTCAGGCTCTTTTAGGTGCACCGTAATTTTAGTGCCAGCTTTCACAACATAAAACTTAGAAATTTCTCCCCAAAGGCCTTCTTCAAAATAGGAGTGACAATCTTCATCAAGTTTTACAGAAACAACGATTGTAAACTCATGGTTTGTGCTGAATATGACATCCCTGGAGTCTTCAGTTATGTAAAGGCCAAGATTTACCGCTACAATTGTCGTTTGACGTGGCTTGAGACTGCGTTGGTATTTCCCCAAAGAGGAAGGGATGATGCACCACAACGACGGTAAGTATTTCCCTCAGTTATGAAACCAAGGTTATCGAACCAGTAGGAGGATCACCACCACCCAATAAGCAGCACCTGCACATAAACAACAAATACTTGCAACCCGACGCGAAAGAGAGGTTGTCAATCTCTCTACGGTAAAAAGATAGATTAGGTAGTGATAGATAGGAGAGATAGATCTCTCAAGAACACAAAATAGAAAAGGCAAATAAAATATGCAGCAATATGTTTTTGGGTTTTTTGGTTTTGTAGATCTGAAACAAATATTCAAAAAGATAGATCTGAAAGCAATATGTTGGAAAAGTAGAACCGGGGGTCTGAGGATTCACTAGTGGCTTCTCTCATGAGTATAGCGCACGGTGGGTGAACAAATTACTGTTGGGCAATTGATAGAAAATCGAATAGTCATGATGATATCCAAGGCAATGATCATTATATAGGCATCACGTCCAAGATAAGTAGACCGACTCCTGCCTGCATCTACCACTATTACTCCACACATTGACCGCTATCCAGCATGCATCTAGTGTATTAAGTTCATGGAAAATGGAGTAATGCAATAAGAACGATGACATGATGTAGACAAGATCTATTCATGTAGGAATAGACCCCATCTTGTTATCCTTAATAGCAATGATACATGCGTGTCCAGCTGCCCCTTCTATCACTGGGAAAGAACACCGCAAGATCGAACCCATCACAAAGCACCTCTTCCCATGGCAAGAAAAATCGATCTAGTCGGCCTAACTAAACCAAAGATTCGAAGAAGAAATACGAGGCTATAAGCAATCATGCATATAAGAGATCAAAGAAGACTAAAATAATATTCATGGATAGAAACTGATCATGAACTGAAAATTCATCGAATCCCAACAAACATACCGCAAATGTTTACATCAAATAGATCTCCAAGAGACCATTGTATTGAGAATCATAAGAGAGAGAGAAGAAGCCATCTAGCTACTGCCTATGGACCCGTAGGTCTATGGTGGACTACTCACGCATCATCGGAGAGGCACCTATGAGGAAGATGAACCCCTCCGTGATGGTGTTTAGATTGGATCTCGCAGTTCTGGAACTTGCGGCAGCTGGAATTGTGTTTCGTCGACTCCCCTAGGGTTTTTGGAATATTTGGGAATTTATAGGCATCAGAGGCGGTGGAGAGGGGTCCCGAGGAGGGCACAACCCATCAGGGCGCGTCGGGGCCCTCCTGGCGCGCCCTGGTGGGTTGTGGTCTCATCGGCCCACTTCTCCGGTACTTCTTTGGCCGACTGGGTGTCTTCTAGTCCAGAAAAAATCTCCAAAAAGTTTTGTCGCAATTGGACTCCGTTTGGTATTGATTTTCTGCGAAGTAAAAAACAAGCAAAAATAGCAACTGGCACTTTGGCACTATGTCAATAGGTTAGTCCCAAAAAATGATATAAAGTAGTTATAAAATGATTGTAAAATATCCAAGAATTATAATATAACAACATGAAACAAGCAAAAATTATAGATACGTTGGAGACGTATCAGCATCCCCAAGCTTAATTCCTACTCGTCCTCGAGTAGGTAAATGATAAAAACAGAGTTTTTGATGTGGAATGCTGCCTAACATGTTCATCATATTCTTTCTCTTTTGTATAGCATGGACATTTGGACTTGTAAATGATTCAAAGCAATAGTCTAGTTTTAACATAATGACTTCAATACTCAAGCATGCCAACTAGCAACCATGTCTTTCAAAATATCAACACTAAAGAAAGTTATCCCTAGCCCATCATGCTCAATCATTGATCCATTCATGACACTCACACTCAAATATTAGCTATACCCAATGCTCAAGTACGATCACAGTGCCCCCTAGTTGGTGCTTATAAGAGAAGATGGAGACTCAAAGTAAAAAATAAAAATTGCATAAAGTAAATAGAAAGGCCCTTCGCAGAGGGAAGTAGGGATTTGTAGAGGTGCCAGAGCTCAAAGTTTTAAATTGAGAGAGAATTTTTTTTTGGGTGGCATGCTTTTCCTGTCAACGAAAATGACAAAGTAGCTCACAATACTTTCCATGCTAGATATATCATAGGCGGTTCCCAAACAGAAAATAAAGTTTATTCCTTTTTCCACCAAACTTTCACTTTCCATGGTGGGTCGTATCCACGGTTGCCTTCCATACCAACACTTTCCAAGGAATTTATTATTTGACAACATAAAGTATTTTTTTTTCTTTTTCATTTCGGGAATGGGCATCCCTATTACCGCCGCACACTCGTGCAATGACAAGTGAATAAACACTCATCTTGAGAATAACACATCTAGCATGGAAAAATATTGGACACTCCCCCCCGTTTCATGAGCGGTACGAGCACACAAAAGAGAAAATTTATTTTGAAAATTTAGAGATAGCACATACAAATTTGCTTGGAACGGCATGGAAATTCCGCATATAGGTAGGTATGGTGGACTCATAAGGCAAAACTTGGTTTAAGGATTTTGGATGCACAAGTAGTATTTCTACTTAGTACAAATGGAGGCTAGCAAATAGATTGGGAAGCAACCAAACCAAAAATCGAAAATTCATATAAGTGAGCATTGAGCATAACTAACACCGAATAATGCACCACAAGTAGGATGTAATTTCATTGCATAACTATTGACTTTCGTGCATGCATAGGGAATCACAAACCTTAACACCAATATTCCTACTAAAGCACAATTACTCACTAGCATGACTCACATATTACTATCATCACGTTTCAAAACTATTACAAAGAATCAAGTTTAATTTGCCCAATGATCTTCATGAAAGTTTTTATTATATCCTCCTTGGATATCTATCACTTTGGGACTAGTTTCATATATTGCCATTGCTTTTTTGACAAGCTCAAACAAATCTAAGTGAAGCACATGAGCATAGAGATTTCATCTCTCAAAAAGGTATAAGTGAAGCATGAGAGGATTTCTTCAAAAAATTCTACTCTCAAATTAATCTAAGTGAAGCATGAGAGTATTTATACAAAAAAAATTCCAAGCACACCGTGCTCAAAAAAGATATAAGTGAAGCACTAGAGCAATTCTATAGCTCAAAAAGTTTAAGTGAAGCATAGAGAGCAATTCTAATAAATCATAGCATAATTTTGGCTGTCCCAAGTAGGTGTGTACAGCAAGGATACAAAGGAAAAACAAACAAGCAAAGCAAGAAAAGATACAAGACGCTCCAAGCAAAACTCATGATATGTGACGAATAAAAATATAGCTCCAAGTAAAATACCGATGGTTTTTAGAAGAAAGAGGGGATGCCACTCGGGGGCATCCCCAAGCTTAGTTGCTTGTTTCTCTTTGGATATATCTTGGGGGTGAAGTAGCATCCCCAAGCTTAGGCTCTTGTGACTCCTTATTCCTTCATCCATCGCGATCTCACCCAAAACTTGAAAACTTCAATCACACAAAACTCAACAAAATCTTCGTGAGATACGTTAGTATAATAAAGCAAATCACTACTTTAGGTACTGTTGCAAACCTATTCATATTTTGTTATTGCATTATACCTACTGTATTTTAACTTTACCATGGCTTATACCCCCCGATACAAACCATAGAATCATTAAAACAAGCACAGAATGCAACGAAAACAGAATCTGTCTTAAACAGAACAGTCTGTAGTAATCTGTATTCTAACCATACTTATGTAACTCTAAAAATTCTGAAAAATTAGGACAACGTAAGGAATTTGTATATCAACACTGTGCTAAAATTTCATCTCAAGATCACGTTCCAGCAAAAAATGAAAATTCATATACTGGACGCAAAGTTTCTGTTTCAGATTCAGCATCACTTCTACTCATCCTATGAATCACCCTAAAGGCTTTACTTGGCACAAACACTAAATAAAACATAAAAAACACAATCATAATAGAGGCATAATTGTGTCAACACTCAAAAACAGAAAGGAAAAAGCAAAAAATTATTTATTCATTGGGTTGCCTCCCAACAAGCGCTATCGTTTTACGCCCCTAGCTAGGCATAACGCATAGATTCAAGTATTGTCATCTTTGGTTTTGGCAACTTTTGTGAGGGCTTTCTCAAATCCGGGGGGCTCTTTACGCTTCCCCAAATTTTCAGGAGAAGAAACCATCTTGAGATCTAAAATATCCAAACGCTTGTTGCAAAGGGTAATCAAAGTATTCAAGCGATTTAGGTTCCCGCTCATCATGTAATTTTCTAGGAATAGAAATCTCCAACTCCAACTTTTCTTCAAAAGATTTCATCATGGCATCAACGATATGTTTAGTGAAAGCTTTATTTTGTTCATAAGCATGAGGTGAATTCAACATCGATTGCAGCAAAGAAATACATTCAATCAAAGAGCAACTATCATAATTAAAGTCTTTGCAATCCAAAATAGTGGGCACATCACTAGTTAAAGTTTTGACCTCTTCAAACCCACTTTTAGCAAAATTTTCATCAAGATTTTCACCCTCCAAATTATTGGGACGCCTTCTAGCTAAAGTTGACTCTACTTCAGTCCCTTTATCATCAATTTCAATATTACTAAGCAAGGAATCAATAGTAGAAACACCAAGCACTTTAAGATCTTCATCTTTTTTATGAAGGCAATCACTTGAAAACGACTTTTCTAAGATTTCTCTTTTAGGTCCAAGCATAGCGGTTCTTTTCTTACTTTCATCCATAAATACATATAAAGCTTTAATAGATTCATCAATCTTAGGCACAAAATCTTTCAACTTGAGATTTTCAACATCATGAGAAATTCTATCAATGCTTCTAGACATATCATCAATCTTATTCAACTTTTCTTCTATCGTAGTATTGAAAGCCTTTTGCGCATTGATAAATTCTTTAATATTACTCTCAAGATCAGAGGTGTTCCTATTATTATTGTAATAGGAATTACCATAATTATTAGAGGAATTTCCAGGAAAAGGCCTAGGATTAAAATTACCTCTATAAGCATTGTTATTGAAATTGTTTTGCGAGACAAAATTCACATCTATGGAATCACTATTTTGCTCAATCAAGGTAGACAAAGGCACATCATTAAGATCAATAGGAGCATTTTTACTAGCAACCAATTTCATCAAAGCATCAATCTTATCACTCAAAGTACTAATTTCTTCAACTGAATTAACCTTTTTACTTGTAGGTGCTCTTTCGGTATGCCATTGTGAATAATTTGCCATGATATTATCTAGCAACTTGGTATCTTCACCCAAAGTAATTTCCATAAAAGTACCACCCGCGGCGGAATCTAAAAGATTTCTAGAGATAAAATTCAATCCCGCATAAAAAATTGTATGATCATCCAAAGATTTAAACCATGAGTAGGACAATTTCTTAGCATCAACTTCATTCTTTCCCAAGATTGTGCAACATGTTCATGCTCAAGTTTCTTAAAATTCATGATTTGTGTCCTAAGGGAAATAATTTTCGCGGGCGGAAAATACTTAGTAATAAAAGCATCCTTGCACTTATTCCAAGAATCGATACTATTGCGAGGTAAAGAGGAAAACCAAATTTTTGCACGATCCCGCAATGAAAAAGGAAATAATTTCAACTTCACAATATCATTGTCCACATATTTTTTTATTTTGCATATCACACAATTCTACGAACGTGTTTAGATGGAACGCGGCATCCTCATTAGGATTACCGGCAAATTGATCTTTCATGACAAGATTCAACAAAGCGACATTAATATCACAAGACTCCACACTAGTGGAGGGAGGAGCAATCGGAGTACTAATAAAATCATTGTTATTAGTATTGTAAAAATCACACAACTTGGTGTTTTCTTGAGTCATCGTGACTACGCAAACAAGATTGCAAGCAAGGAAGAGATCCGGCGAGAAAACGGCAAACGAAAAAGAGGGCGAATAAATCGGCAAATTGGTGAAGTGGGGGAGAGGAAAACGAGAGGCAAATGGCAAATAATGTAATTGCAAGGAGATGAGATTTGTGATTAGGAACCTGGTAGATGATGATGGAGTCCCCTCGACGCCAACGATAGGCACGTAGAAGAGACCGCTTCCTCCCTGGCAACGGCACCAGAAATTCCTTTGACGTGGCTTGAGACTGCGTCGGTATTTCCCCAAAGAGGAAGGGATGATGCAGCAGAGCGACGGTAAGTATTTCCCTCAGTTATGAAACCAAGGTTATCAAACCAGTAGGAGGATCACCACCACCCAATAAGCAGCACCTGCACACAAACAACAAATACTTGCAACCCGACGCGAAAGAGAGGTTGTCAATCTCTCTACGGTAAAAAGATACATCAGGTAGTTATAGATAGGAGAGATAGATCTCTCAAGAACACAAAATAGAAAAGGCAAATAAAATATGCAGCAATATGTTTTTGGGTTTTTTGGTTTTGTAGATCTGAAAACAAAGATGCAAAAAAGATAGATCTGAAAGCAATATGTTGGAAAAGTAGACCCGGGGGCCGTAGGATTCACTAGTGGCTTCTCTCATGAGTATAGCGCACGGTGGGTGAACAAATTACTGTTGAGCAATTGATAGAAAATTGAATAGTCATGACAATATCCAAGGTGATGATCATTATATAGGCATCACGTCCAAGATAAGTAGAATGACTCCTGCCTGCATCTACCACTATTACTCCACACATCGACCGCTATCCAACATGCATCTAGTGTATTAAGTTCATGGAAAAACGGAGTAATGCAATAAGAACGATGACATGATGTAGACAAGATCTATTCATGTAGGAATAGACCCCATCTTGTTATCCTTAATAGCAACGATACATGCGTGTCTTGCTGCCCCTTCTGTCACTGGGAAAGAACACCGCAAGATCGAACCCATCACAAAGCACCTCTTCCCATGGCAAGAAAAATCGATCTAGTTGGCCTAACTAAACCAAAGATTCAAAGAAGAAATACGAGGCTATAAGTAATCATGCATATAAGAGATCAAAGAAGACTCAAATAATATTCATGGATAGAAACTGATCATGAACTAAAAAATCATCGGATCCCAACAAACACACCGCAAAAGTTTACATCAAATAGATCTCCAAGAGACCATTGTATTGAGCATCATAAGAGAGAGAGAGAGGAAGCCATCTATCTACTACCTACGGACTTGTAGGTCTATGGTGGACTACTCACGCATCATCGGAGAGGCACCTATGAGGAAGATGAACCCCTCCGTGATGGTGTTTAGTTTGGATCTCGCAGTTCTAGAACTTGCGGCAGATGGAATTGTGTTTCATCGACTCCCCTAGGGTCTTTGGAATACTTGAGAATTTATAGGCATCAGAGGCGGTGGAGAGGGGTCCCGAGGAGGACACAACCCATCAGGGCGCGTCGGGGCCCCCCTGGCGCGCCCTGGTGGGTTGTGGTCTCCTCAGCCCACTTCTCTGGTATTTCTTTGGCCCACTGGGTGTCTTCTGGTCCAGAAAAAATCTCCAAAAAGTTTCGTCACGATTGGACTCCGTTTGGTATTGATTTTCTGCGAAGTAAAAAACAAGCAAAAACAGCAACAGGCACTTTGGCACTATGTCAATAGGTTAGTCCCAAAAAATGATATAAAGTAGTTATAAAATGATTGTAAAACATCCAAGAATGATAATATAACAGCATGGAACAAGCAAAAATTATAGATACGTTGGAGACGTATCATCGTTGCAAAGCAAGGGATGTACTGCAGGAATTGAGAAGATTGTTAAAGAACAGGGTAACATGAAAGTATGGGAGTAGTAGTTAAAAGAACAACACATCTGTTAATATGAAAGGACAAAAAATTACAAGTAAAAAGATAATGTAACCATGATGTCGTGCAAATATATATGAGAGTAAACGAAAGAACAATACAACATTAATTTGCCTAATATAGAAGGAGAAGAATAAGAAGAAGAAGAAATCACATTTGACGTAAATGCTGCATGTGGCACCTTTTATCCAAATGTAGCAATATATAGTATAGGTTCAAAAAAAGTATAGGCCATGCATGTCAACCCAGGTAGTGTGAGATTGAACATACCGTGCGCTTCGTGAAGTCGTCTGGTACGGTGAGATGGAACTCCTCGGTTTTTTAGCCGAGGCCGCATAGCCCTGATGTGTCCTTGCACTGTACATTCTATGAATGAAAACCCTCGAATCAGCTAGACGAAACATGAATCCACGAAGATTTCGAATGGGTGATTAAAAGGGGCCGACGGACTGGGATAAGAGATGAGCGGAAATATTTCAGTAGATTAGCTACCTGGTTCTTCATGGGGAAAACCAGTACCGAAGATTCCCCAATCGGGCGAGCTGGGTTGACAGCGAGCAGCGTCGAGAAAGTTAGTGCCGATAGGCCGCGGCAAGCGGCAGAGGCGAAATGCGGTGGCGTTTGGTGGCAGCCGGCGGCGGCGTCAAGCGTCGAGTGATATGTATCCAACGTATATACTTTTCCTCACTCTTTTTCCCTTGTTTTGGACTCTAATTTGCATGATTTGAATGGAACTAACCCAGACTGGCGCTGTTTTCAGCAGAACTACCATGGTGTTGTTTTTGTGCAGAAATAAAAGTTCTCGGAATGGAACAAAACTTTTTGGAGAATTATTTCTGAATATATAAGAATTATTGGAGCCAAAATCCACCAAAGAGGGGGGCCAGGATGAGTAGCACCCACCAGGGCGCGCCAGGCCCCCTGGGCGCGCCCTGGTGGGTTGTGCCCACCTTGTGGCCCCACTGACCCTAATTCCTCCGCTATAAATTCCTATTTTCGGAGAGAAAAATCAAAGAGAAAGTTTCATCGCGTTTTATGATACGGAGCCGCCGCCACCTCCTGTTCTTCATCGGGAGGCCAGATCTGGATCCCGTTTGGGGCTCCGGGGAGGGGAATCTTCGGTCTTCGTCATCACCAACCCTTCTCCGTCACCAATTCCATGATGCTCCCTACCGGGAGTGAGTAATTCCTTCGTAGGCTTTCTAGTCGGTGAGGAGTTGGATGAGATTCATCATGTAATCGAGTTAGTTTTGTTAGGGCTTGATCCCTAGTATCCATTATGTTCTGAGATTGATGTTGCTATGACTTTGCTATGCCTAATGCTTGTCACTAGGGCCCGAGTGCCATGATTTCAGATCTGAACCATTTATGTTATCATCTCTATATCCATGTTCTTGATCCGATCTTGCCTAGTCATATGCACCTATTACGTGTTATGATCCATCAACCCCATAGTGACAATATTTGGGATACTTCGCGGTGATGACCGTAGTTTGAGGAGTTCATGTATTCACCATGTGTTAATGCTTTGTTCTAGTTCTCTATTAAAAGGAGGCCTTAATATCCCTTAGTTTCCTTATGGACCCTGCAGCCACGGGAGGGTAGGACAAAAGATGTCATGCAAGTTCTTTTCCGTAAGCACGTATGACTATTTACGGAATACATGCCTACATTACATTGATGAACTGGAGGTAGTTCTGTGTCGCCCTAGGTTATGACTGTTATATGATGAATATCATCCAACGAGTTACCGATCCAGTGCCTACAAGCTTTCCACTTATTGTTCTTGCTAAGTTACTACTGCTGTTACCACTGTTCCAACTGCTACAAAACTATTGCTACTACTATTACCGCTACTGTTACTATTGCTAATGCTACCAAAACTATCATATTACTGTGCTACTGATCATCTCCAGGTGTGGTTGAATTCACAACTCAACTGCTCTCTCAAGTATTCTTTGTCTCCCCTTGTGTCGAATCTATAAATTTGGGTTGAATACTCTACCCTCGAAAACTGTTGCGATCCCCTATACTTGTGGGTTATCAAGACCTTTTTCTGGCGCCGTTGCCGGGGAGCATAGCTATATTTGTTAACTCACTTGGGATTTATATCAATTTATCACTATGAAGAATCTGAAGGATCCAAAGACTAAGATTTTTTTCCTCTAAGACGAGGGGAGGTAAGGAACTGCCATCTAGCTCTGCACTTGATTCACCTTCTGTTATGAGTAAGTTTGCAACACCACCACATGCTAGTAATCCTGATATGTCGCAAGTTATTGATGATGCTACCTCTGCTATGAATGATGCTTATGATGATGCTAGTACCATGCTTGATGATAATGTACCACTAGGAGAATTTCTTGATGAAAAAATTGCTAGAGCTAAAGAGAATGAAACTACTGAAACTGATGAGATTGCTGAAACTGATGAAACTTATGAAACTGATGATTGCTATGAAACACCTATTAGTCCTAGCTCTCCTAAGTTTGAAATGCCTAAGATACCTGAAGGTTATGTTATGGACGAGAAGGTAACTAGAGAAATTCTTTCTTGCAAGGATAGAAACGATCTTAAGAAATTGCTACGCAAGTATAAGGAAAAGACTTTGAATGCTAGAATGAAATGTGATCCTAAGTTTGCTACTTCACCTATCTTTGTTACCGATAAGGATTATGAATTCTCTGTCGACCCAGAGTTAATTACTTTGGTTGAATCTGATCCTTTCCATGGCTATGAAACTGAAACTGTAGTGGCACACCTTACTAAGATGAATGATATAGCCACCCTCTTTGCTCATGATGAGAAGATTCGCTACTATTACATCCTTAAGTTGTTTCCGTTCTCATTAAAGGGTGATGCTAAGACATGGTACAATACTCTTGCTCCTAGATGTGTGCGTAGTCCCCAGGATGTGATCTACTATTTCTCTGGAAAATATTTTCCTGCTCATAAGAAACAAGCCACCTTACAGGAAATATTTAACTTTGTGCAAATTGAAGAAGAGAGTCTCCCACAAGCTTGGGGGAGGCTTATCCAGTTGCTTAATGCTTTGCCTGATCATCTTCTCAAGAAAAATGAAATACTTGATATATTTTATAATGGACTAACCGATGCTTCTAGGGATTTCCAAGATAGTTGTGCTGGTTGTGTTTTCAGGGAGAGAACTATTGAACAAGCTGAGGAATTATTGAATAACATATTGAAGAATTATGATGATTGAACTCTTCCTGAACCACTGCCTAAACCCACTCCGAAGAAGAGGGGTATCTTATTTCTCAGTCCTGAAGATATGCAAGAGGCAAAGAAATCCATGAAGGAAAAGGTATTAAAGCTGAGGATGTTAAGAATTTGCCACCTATTGAAGAAATACATGGCCTTGACACACCACCACCCCCACATGTGGTAGAGGTAAATTCTTTACTAAAGTTTAATGAAAGTGACATCCCTCACAATAAACATCCTAGTCAGTGCTTAGATGAGTTTGACAACTATATTATGAAGCAAGATCATTTCAATGCACATGTTCTGAAACAATTGAAATACAATTCTGATATGATTGCTCGCTTGAGTGACTTGCTATTTAGAATCAGTAATGATGTTAGAGGTGTAGGAAAGCATGCCTCTATGGTTCAAACTCAGTTAGAACAAGTTGCTAAATCTAAAAAAGAATTGCTTGATGAAATGAATAATAATATGCATGATTTTGCTGCTAGAGTAGTAACTAGAGGAGGTAGAATGACCCAAGAACCACTTTATCTCGAGGGTCATCCTAAAATAATTGAACAAGACTCTCAGAGAATTAATCCTGATGCACCTAGTCCTTCTAAGAAGAAAAAGAAAAATGATAGGACTTTGCATACCTCTAGTGAACCTGATACACAAAAACCTCCTGATAATAATGATGTCTCTATTTCTGATGCTGAAACTCAGTCTGGTAATGAACATTAACTTAGTGATAATGAAAATGATAATGATGATGTTCATGAAGATGCTCAACCTAGCAATGATGTAGAACCAGATAATGATGTTGAAATAGAGCCTGCTGCTGATCTTGATAAGCCACAACCTCAAAATAAATGTTATGATAAAAGAGACTTTGTGGCTAAGAAACATGGTAAAGAAAGAGATCCATGGGTTCAGAAACCCATCCCATTTCCACCTAAGCCATCTAAGAAAAAGGATGATGAATAATTTGAGTGCTTTGCTGAAATGATTAGGCCAGTCTTTTTGCGTACCCGTTTAACCGATATTTTGAAGATGGTCCCTTATGCAAAGTATATGAAAGACATCATCACAAATAAAAGAAAGATACCTGAAACTGAAATCTCCACCATGCTTGCTAATTATTCTTTTAAGAATGGAGTACCTAAAAAACTTGGAGATCCTGGAATACCAACTATACCTTGCTCCATCAAAAGAAACTATGTCAAAACTGCTTTGTGTGATTTGGGAGCTGGTGTTAGTGTTATGCCTTTCTCCTTATATAAGAGACTTGATTTGAATAAACTCACACCTACCGAGATGTCATTGCAAATGACTGACAAATCAACGGCAATACCTATCGGTATTTGTGAGGACGTGCCCGTTGTTGTTGCAAATGTTACTATCTTAACGGACTTTGTTATTCTTGAGATGCCCGAGGATGACAACATGTCGATCATCCTTGGTAGACCCTTTTTGAATACTGCAGGGGCTGTTATTGATTGCAATAAAAGCAAAGTCACTTTTCATATCAATGGTAATGAGCATACGGTGCAGTTTCCGAAGAAGCAATTCCAAGTGAATGTTGTAAATGTTATTGAAGAATCTCCGACCATCACTATTGGAAGTTTTAAATTACCTCTTCCTACTGCCAAAAAGAAATATGATATATTTATTGTAGGGGATATGCACATCCCCATTGAGGTAACTTAGTGTTTTACGAAAGTTCTTCGGTCTCATGCTAATCGGAAGTGGTTGTTAATAAGACTTGATCAACCTTATTAATGAATCATTTTTAGAGGTATGAAGTTGATGAATCTAGTAAGCACAATTCTCTGCTCCCACTTTTTATTTTCTGTTTTAGTTAGTCAAATAAAATAAAATGCCATGATTATCCTGTTTTCTGTTTTCTCCGTGCAATAAAAAATGACCCAAAAATAAAATTTCTCATAATGCCCTGAAAATTTAACATGATTTTTTTCCGAATATTTATGAATTTCTGGTGCAAATAATACCAGAGGGGGGTGCCCCTGGTGCCCACAAGACACCAGGGCGCGCCAGCACCCCCAGGCACGCCCTGGTGGGTTGTGGCCCCCACGTGGGCCCCCTCACTTATCTCTTTAGCCCACATCATCCCCTACCTCGAGAAAAAAATCACCACGGCCACCATTCTTGTGTTCTTGCTCTCAAACCTGCGGATTTCGATCTCTTTGCTCGAAGCTCCGTTTCTGAAACTGTTTGGAGGGATTGTTACTTGGTATGTGACTCCTCCATTGCTCCAATTAGTTTTTGATTTAGTGGGTTATTTTTAGAGTAATTACCTACTCTTGGTGCTGCTGTAGATGAGCTTGCATGTTGAATTCTTAGAGTTGTAAGTAGTTTGAATGCTCAATATTGCATCTATGCACGCTTAGGAGTAGTTGCTAACAATCTTACAAAGTTTTGTTGACAAATTATTGTGGACTAAAAAAATTCAGAATTTTTATAGGAATAAAAATGCAATTCTTTAGGAGTTCTTCGAGGAGGCGATCCTCGGAAGCCTCATCAAGTGGAATCTCGGTTCGATAGTCTTATGTTTAACCAAGCGAAAGCTCGATGCGAGATGCCGCCACCAAATCATGCTTGTGGCCGTGCGACGAGTTCATGAAAGGTGCAGGTATTAAGGAGGAGTTTGACCAATTTATCCACAATACAAAGCTTGCTCCCTTCATCGCAGATAAGTGCCCCCAACACCTCAAACTCACGAAAACCTTCACAAAGAAATTTAAATATATTTCTCGTGAGTCTAGAGTTTCATTCAACCTGTATGACCGTTCCTTCACCATGCCGTTAGAAATGTTCAATGAAGCATGCAAACTTCCATATTGAGGTTCCCTCGACGAACCAACAAAATCTGAATAGGAGTCCTTTTTAGTTAATCTTTGCTTTGGTGAAGATAAGGGGTAACACAAGGGAGAATTAACAACATCCATTTCCCATCGATACAATATTTTGCGCTCTTTAACGGTAAATGTATCATAGGCAAACAAGATTGTAGCACATTGTGCGCTCATGATTTGAGTCTCTTACATACTGCCATAACTGGGAATAAGAATTATAATCTTGGTGCAATTGTTGCACGGAGGCTGCAACTTAATGATGCCAATGGTAAATTTTATGGAGGAATCTATGCCTCCCATGTAGCGGAAAGATTAAATGTCTCACCATGGCCTAATGACCCCATCTTACCTACTCAGTATTTCGACTTTGATGCCATGAAGAGTCATAAGTTCCTTACGGGTACGGACACTAACTACACCTATAACTTGAGATTTAATAAAAAAAATGTTGTGCCTGTTGCTTTGCCTGCTCCTGCTCTCTTTGATTTTCACGGCAGGGGAAGATACTATGTCCTTGAGAGCGAGGCACATGCGCATAATGCAGAGGTTGAAGCTGCCAGGAGGGCCGCGGAGTTTGCACCGAGGGCCTCGGTGAGCCATCGTCCAGATTATTATTCATACGGATGGTGATTAACAAGTTAGGCCAAAAGCCTAAACTTGGGGGAGTACGTATTTCCACCAACATTACATTCATGTTCACACACTTCATTCCAGTTGTCGGTGTTCATACTTTTTCATTGTAATATCCATGCTAAATTTATTTTCTCGCTTTCTTCTTGTGTGTTTGAAAAACTTTGAGAAAATCCAAAAATATTTCCTACTTCTTTTTAGTTTTTCTTTCTAGCTTAGTTTAATTGTTGCATAAAAAGAAAACCCAAAAGGATTTCTCGCTTCTTCTTTTACTTGTTGGGAGCTTTCCCGTGTAAATAGTTTTTCTCGTTTTTGTTTTTCCTCTTTAATTTGCTTTCTTCAAAAAACCAAAAACTCCAAAAATATTTTAGTGTGTTTCTCTGAAATTATTTTCCTTTTATTTGAATCGTACGAAGGAGAAGACCACAATGAAATTGTTGAGTGGCTCTCATCTGCATTATTGTTTATCTAACAAAGAGCCCATATTACCCTGTCTTCTCCTCTTGAATAAAATGTTGCAGATTCTAGCTTAGTCCACGACACTTTTGCATTATCATTATCTTCTTATCATTCGGTCGTGCAAGTGAAAGGCAATAATGACGATATTTGATGAATTGACTGTGGCAGAGAAGAGCCGGTATGAACTCAACTTGTTTTTGTTTTTGTAAATATGTTTAACCTAGTATCCTTGATTCGGCATATTATGATCAAACATGTTTGCGATGACCATTAGAGATTATAGTTGTTCATGCCATGCTTAAGTAGCTAGGAGTGGATAATGATTTATCTTGGGTGTCAACATGCATTAAAATGGTTGTGATGCGGTATGATGATATGGTATCCTCCTCTGAATGTTTCAAGTGGCTTGACTTGGCACATGTTCACGCATGTAGTTGAATCAAAACCAACATAGCCTTCATGATACTTATGTTCATGGTGTTCATATCCTACTCATGCTAGTACTCAATGTTGATTATATGTAATGCATGTTCATGGCCGTCTTCACTCTCTAGCTGGCCGCTTCTCAATCTATTTGCTAGCCTTCGCCTGTACTAAGCGGGAATACTGCTTGTGCATCAAAACCTTTAAACCAAGTTGTGCCAGATGAGTCCACTATACTACCTATATGCGGTATTACCCTGCCATTCCAAAGTAAATTTGCATGTGCCATCTCTAAAAATTCAAATGAACATATGTTTTGTGTGCCTGGACCGCTCATGGAGCGACAGGGGGCGGTCAGTATCTTCCATGCTAAGCGGGTTATTCTCATGATGAGTGTTTATTCACTCATCCTTACACGAGAGGGGCAGTAATAGGGATTCCCAGTCCCGAAATCAAAAATCAAAAATAATTAAACAAAACTCCCACAGGAATGTTGTTGGTTTGGACGGTACCCGTGGATGCGGCTAGCCGTGTAGTGTGATTGTTGGTGGAGGGGGAGTAAACCTTTACTTTTACCGCTTGGGAACCGCCGCTAATTTGTTTAGCATGGAAGATATTGATAACTCTTGGTCGTGACGTTGACAGGAAGGGTGTACCTCCCAAAATTATATCTATCTCAGTTTTAAACTTTGAGCTTTGGCACCGCTGCAAATCCATGCTTCCCTCTACGAAGGGACTATCTATTTACTTTTATGTTGAGTCATCACCTTCTCAAATAAGCGCCAGACCTAAGAGCATTATTGTCATCCTCATGCATTGTGTATAGTTGATGTTGGGTGCAGCATGACTGGATCTTTTCTACCATGAATTACAATGTTTAGTTGCTGCTTGAACTTTGGAGGTGCTCTGCATTTATGTTTTGCGGTCTCAAAAAGGGCTAGCGAGATACCACTATTGTCATATTGTATCATGATTGTTTTGACAAAGTGTTGGCGCTTGAGATATCTTATTATTGCTCGCTAGTTGTTTATGTTATTGATATGAGTTAATATAATTTCTAAGAGTTATTGTTGGCATGGTTAGTCATAATCTTGGCTGAAAACCTGGGTGCCACTTAAGCATATATATGTAAACAAGAGCAAAAGAGTTCATAAAAGTTTTTCTTTATCACTTTCAGTTTGTCAACTGAATTGCTTGAGGACAAGCAAAGGTTTAAGCTTGGGGGAGTTGATACGTCTCCAACGAATCTACTTTTCCTCACTCTTTTGCCCTTGTTTTGGACTCTAATTTGCATGATTTGAATGTAACTAACCCGGACTGATGCTGTTTTCAGCAGAACTACCATGGCGTTGTTTTTGTGCAGAAATAAAAGATCTCGGAATGGAGCAAAACTTTTTGGAGAATTATTTCAGAATATATAAGAATTATTGGAGCCAAAATCCACCGAAGAGGGGGGCAGGGTGAGCAGCACCCACCAAGGCGCGCCAGGCCCCCTGGGCGCGCCCTGGTGGGTTGTGCCCACCTCGTGGCCCCACTGACCCTAATTCCCCCGCTACAAATTCCTATTTTCGGAGAAAAAAAATCAAAGAGAAAGTTTCATCACGTTTTACGATACGGAGCCGCTGCCACCTCTTGTTCTTCATCGGGAGGCCAGATCTAGAGCCCGTTTGGGGCTTCGGAGAGGGGAATCTTCGGTCTTCGTCATCACCAACCCTTCTCAATCGCCAATTCCATGATGCTCCCCACCGGGTGTGAGTAATTCCTTCGTAGGCTTGCTGGTCGGTGAGGAGTTGGATGAGATTCATCATGTAATCGAGTTAGTTCTGTTAGGGCTTGATCCCTAGTATCCATTATGTTCTGAGATTGATGTTGCTATGACTTTGCTATGCCTAATGCTTGTCACTAGGGCCCGAGTGCCATGATTTCAGATCTGAACCATTTATGTTATCATCTCTGTATCCATGTTCTTGATCTAATCTTGCCTAGTCATATGCACCTATTACGTGTTATGATCCGTCAACCCCATAGTGACAATATTTGGGATACTTCGCGGTGATGACCGTAGTTTGAGGAGTTCATGTATTCACCATGTGTTAATGCTTTGTCCCGGTTCTCTATTAAAAGGAGGCCTTAATATCCCTTAGTTTCCTTATGGACCCCGCTGCCACGTGAGGGTAGGACAAAAGATGTCATGCAAGTTCTTTTCCATAAGCACGTATGACTATTTACGGAATACATGCCTACATTACATTGATGAACTGGAGGTAGTTCTGTGTCGCCCTAGGTTATGACTGTTATATGATGAATATCATCCAACGAGTTACCGATCCAGTGCCTACAAGCTTTCCACTTATTGTTCTTGCTAAGTTACTACTGTTGTTACCACTGTTCCAACTGCTACAAAACTATTGCTACTACTGTTAATATTGCTACTGCTACCAAAACTATCATATTACTGTGCTGCTGATCACTTTGCTGCAGATATTTAAGCTCCAGGTGTGGTTGAATTGACAACTCAACTGCTAATACTCTCAAGTATTCTTTGGCTCCCCTTGTGTCGAATCTATAAATTTGGGTTGAATACTCTACCCTCGAAAACTGTTGCGATCCCCTATACTTGTGGGTTATCATCGAGCTAAGTGGTTGCCGCAGGGATAGGCGGTGACATGCATGGAGAGTCCCAGAGTAGTGTTAGTGTAGGTGCTACTATGAGGGGGAGGGGAGGGGGAGGGGAGCGGGCGAGGGTTTTGTGATGTGTGGGTACCGAGGGTTTTTTTTTGAAGTGGTGCTGAGGGTTTTCTGTCCTAGAATAATGTGCTTCAGAGGAAACAGTTTATAACCGTGTGTGATAAATCGTATATAAATATTACTCTCAAGTAAACTAGCACTCCGGTGTGATGGAGATACGGACAGCTGTTCGATCTGTGTACATCGTGCGGTTCAAACGTGCGATCCGTGGGGATGCGTTCTAGCCAATGAGAACACAAATGACGCGGCACAATGAAAGTCGTCGCATAGTTTCAATCTCGGAAAAAATATAATACACAAGCATAGATATAATACACACAAACTAGATAGATTCAATCCAACATCTCATCTTCATGCTTGATCGTTAAGATTCTCCAGGAACTGGGCGTACGCGGCGTGCGCTATCCTGCGAGAATACTTCTGCTTGAAGGAGCCAACGACTCGTCCTCTTGCATGCGCCGGAACACTAGAATATGTGTTGTTAATCTTATGGTTGCAGAACGGGCATCCATAGCCCCCATTCTTCCTAACACGCCTGTTATGCTTTCCAGCCATAAGCTCTCTGAGAGTTTGCCTCTTGAACCTCTCCTGGACGTCTTCATCCTAGCTGTCCACATCGTCAGATAGCATCTATACATAGTAAAAAAAAATGTGACGTCCGTATATTTTATAATGCGAATTCGCAAGGCAGAGTTTATGAAACATAATATATCATGTGACAACGTGAACCCTAAATTGAAGCTAATTGGATTGATGCCAAAAGTTGGCATGCCGTATTTTAGCAACTACCAAATGTTGGCTAGAGATTGGTTGCATACCAATTCTCATTATCAATCTCACAAAAGGTTACCAAATGTTGACAACTTTTGATTTTGCCAAATATTGGCAACAATGCCAAATGTTGGTAGCAAACCAATCATCCTATTATATGTATTTACCAAAAATGGGTATAGATGACCAACCGGTTCTCTGTCCGAGTCATTGTCGTCGTTGGAGCGGTCGTCGGAGTCGCTGTGGACCACCGGCTCTGGCTGGCGAAGCACGACGGCGGCGACAAAGTCAAGGCCGCGCTGCTGTCCACGCGATACGTCATCTCCGACGACGGCAATCTCTGTGCCCACCTTCATGCTGTGCTCGGGTGCTTCGCCGGCCCCGACGTGGTTACTCCCTCCCATGGTGCAGGGAGGCCGCTGATGACGATTGAGAACGGCGGCGAGGATGCAGGGGGGGAGAGGATTGTGTGTAGCGAGAATGTTAAAACCAGTGGCTCGGGCGCCGTTAATAAAGGGCAGTTGGGACTTGAGAGGGAGGCGGGCGGCGGTTTAAAGGGACGACTCTCCTCCCTGTGAGCCGCCTGCGCGCCGGACTGCTCGCATGCGCACCGTCAATTCACATGCCTAACGACACGTCCCCTGCGAAACTACGCAGCGAACATGCTTCCCATCAATTCACACACCTACTCGTACGCATCCCGGTCAGCCTGCGCGGCGACCTGCTAGCATGCGTCCCGTCAAATCATATCTGCTTGCACGGATCGCGGGGCGTGTATTGTTTTTCTGCGAAGCTACAACACTTACTCCCTCCGTTTTTATTTTGTCTGCATATTAGAGTTGACTAAAGTCAAACTTGATGAAGTTTGACCAACTTTATAGAAAGAAATATAAATAATTACCATGACAAATATATATGATGTGAAAATACATTCAATAAAGAATCTAATGGTATTAATTTTTAATTGTAAACATCAATATTGTTGTCTATAAATTTGGTCAAAGTTTACAAAGCTTGAATTTAACCAACGCTAACACACGGACTAAATAAAAACATTTTGGATTAATAAACCGTTTGCGATGTTAACGTGATAGTTCTGTGTTGCATCTATTAATACGCCCCCGTTTGCAAGAAGCTTAGATGAAAACTTCTCTCAAATTGGACGATTTATTTACCACGACCTATAAGTTCCCTATCATGAAATCATGCCAATGTTTCATGAATTCTAACTTAGCTGGGCGTTTGCTATAATTTAAAAGCCAAGAGTCAATGTTTGCAGCCCTGAGATGTTCGAAATTTATTGGTTTTCCTTCCATGGGGACTAAACATGCACCCAAGACAAAAAAATGAATTTCTAATCCATTTGTGCGCACAACCGCGTGTGCATATAGTTCAAATTTTAAATTTAAAAATTAAATACCTAAGGAATCAATTTAATGTATACAAATGTCTTAATGTTCTTTAAAAATAAAATTTTAACACTGCACTCCTATTGTCACATTTGCACTACAGAAAAAGTTTGACATGCATGCCTCGAAGTGGCGGTGGTGTGGTGGGACGAGTGGGGTGTGGGGGTCCGGCACACAATACGCGTCGTATGCGCACCACCACGTGGGGTTGTCCGGTTAGTTAGGCATCAAGCTGGCAATGGGGATTACTCAGGCGGGTATATTGGAGTCCCATCCCCGTCCCCATCACCGCCCTCCCATTCCCGTCCCCGTCTCCGTACCCCTGCGCGGGGATAAAAAGTTTCCCATCCCCGTCGCCACTTCTTTATCCCCGTGGGGAAACCCAACATGCATTTAAGAACAACATTCGATAGTATTTCAGTAAAAAGACAGTATTTCAACGCGATAAACAATATGTTGTGGCTAAGTTTGGGATTTCTTAGGGATTTTTGGGCCATATGGGGTGGGATCTGTGGAAATTTGGGTGACCGAGGGCGCAAATTATGCGGGGTCTACTAATTTCAGAGCCAACATGTAAGTACTTCATGGTTAAGGCAGGTAATGCTATATATATCCCGTCCCCGTCCACGTCCTGCACGCTGGGTAAGGTATTTGACCCACCATCTTCCCCATGGGAATTCAAGCTGGCACTTCTCCGTGCCCTAATTAATAGAGTAATTACCCATGGGAATGCGGGTAACAGTTTTAACCATTGCCAGCTTCAGGTGAGGCATGTGCCACATCAAAATTCGTGCATTGGGTATATATTTAAAGCATCCCGATCATGACCCTTTTCATGCATATGTTTGTGTCTCATGCATGCGATGGTGGTCCTCGTACACTCACTCATGCGGTTACCACCGACACACCCATTCATTGCCCCCACGCGGTCTATCACCTTGGATGGCGCGGCGAGAGGGGTTTGATCAAAGTTGGATTCATCTTAGTACGTGTTTCGGCGAAGATCATGGTGAGATTCCGGACGAAAGTTTGGGCGCATGTGTGCACGCGCGTGCTCATTGTACACGTTGTGAACCTCCGTGGTTTTTTTCCGTTTTGCGAAGGTGCCACATCAAAGGTGTGCATTGGGTATTCAAAACATTAGACAACACCTCCGTACATATGTTAGGGCAGCATGGAGGCGGTGGTTGTCCTCGGACACTGCCCCCCTCGCACAATTATCAGTGTCACTCCCATCTGTGGCCTCATGTACTTTTGTACCGCAACGAGAGAGGTTAATTAGTGTGGATACTTTTTTGTTCGATGTTTGCGGTAGGCCATGGGTGTGAGATTACATGGTATAATTTGAGTGCATGTAGTGTACGCATGAATGTCTCTCCCATCGGCTCGAATGGGGGGGGGGGGGGTATATATATACTACGGGTCATGAACCTCGCTTTCCGTGCGGACTTTAAGATTCCTGAGGAAGGTGTGTCACGCCAAAGTTTGCATGCTGGGTATGTAACCATCACACAACACTTCCATACATATGTTTGATCCACGCTTAGATGGTGATTGTCTTTGGATACTTCTTCGTTTGGTTGTCATTAGAAAGTCCATTCGTGGGCCCGTGTGGACGTCCATCACATTGACTAACAACGAGAGAGAGGTTACCATGGTGGATTCTTCAATTGGTTTGTGTTATGGTATATATTATATAGGTCATTTGAGTTTTATTACCCAAGTCTGAGCGCACGCATACGTACACGCGAATCGTTCCCATCGACGCTCGGCATACTAGTTGTACATGTCATGAACACTCGCTTGGGGGGGGGGGGCTTTCCGGTTCCAAAGCATGTGCCACATCAAAGTTGCACATGAGGTATATATTAATGAATTCAAACACAACACAGCATATCCGTACTTATGTTTGCGCCACCTGCAGGTGATGGCTGTCTTCGACACTAAACCGCGTGGTTATCGGTGTCACGCCCATTCATGGGCCTCGGTGGACGTCCATCCTTTCGATCGACAGCGGGAGAGGTTTGACCAAAATGTTGATTCTTTGGTCGGGATGTCCGTGTTGCGAGGCGCATGGGCCATAGTCCACCATTGACCGGAAGAGAGATGGGGTGGTTTGACCATGCTGGATTCATGCATATGTTTCATTTTCGTGTTATGGCATGGGTGAGACACGAGACCTGTTTGGTGGCATGTATTCGTAGCTAGGATTCCCCCTCCCACCTACACGAAGTGACGACGGAGGAGACATGTGCCACATCAAAGTTGTGCATTGGGTATTTTGAATGATCAAACCACCCTGTGCATACATATTTTTGTTCCACATGCAGGCATGTATGTGTTCTGACCCCTTTCCCGCAATTGTTTTTTGCAAAATGCTCCTATATATTATTATTCTAGGAGTAAATAGCAAACGATTCGAATGTCACAACCGTTTGCGATTGTACACTCAACATACACAATTCCCTTCGACGCTGACACATCAGCACGGTCCACTGGTTGGTGCCAGACACGATTGGGCTCCACGATACTTCCCTCGCAAAAATATCTATCGCCTTGAACCATTTGAAAAATGGCGGTTCCGCGGGTTTTTCCTATTTGATAGCACACACTTATTATGTTTCTGCTGTGTGCGATGTTTGTTGCTCCCGCGCTGGCCGCGCAGCTTCAATCCCGTAATCCAAATTTTCAGTAGCCCTAGCATCCTGGCATTTCACTCCCGCTTAGTAAAAAATGTAGTAGCCACGCGGCATTTCCTCAAACACCACCTGCCCCCCCTCCCCACCACAAAACCTCTGCACAATAAGATACTAGATGAGCATTACGATGCTTTTCTGTTTTGCTAAACCAATAGGTCTCAGACTACTATTCACATCCATTTAGTTTCTTAAGTTCAGTCTTACCGATGAACACGGCTTATTCACAACTCGTGTTTGTACTTTTAAGTGGTGGGCTCCTCGTCCGGCTTTGGAGGTATAATTAATTTAAGGATCTAATGGGTCATTTGTAGTGACATGTGTCCTGCAAATGACCTATCCATTAAATAAATTATATAATTTAGTGTAGATGATAAGACATTAAATTATATATATATATATATATATATATTAGAGAATACATGGATCCTTTGGAGAAGCCTGACTAGAGGCCCGTTGCCAAACCGTGAACCTCTCGCACGACGCGGAAACGCAAGAGACTCGAGGCAGTTTGCCGTCCTCGGCCTCATTCTTCCAGGAATTAATGACTCCATGGTGATGAGTAATGGCGATCGAGGAAGCTTAGAAAATGCACTATCTCCAAGGTAGGATCTAGCTATCGAGAGGGAACGTGTCCAGTTTGCGAAGGAAATGCGGAGCACATTACTCCGTTGGCCTCAAAACTTTTCATTCTCTCAAAGGAGGCCATCACATGACATGTGGTAGGCCCTGGCCTTTTTCGGGCCCGCCTAGAATATGTGGGACATTTATTCATTTATTGGGTTTTAGTATAGGAAATTCTAGATTAGAATGGCGGCCACAGGAAATCATGGCTAGAAGTGGTTTGGAATGTCCTATATGTTATCTTTGAAGTATGTATAGGCCTTCTGTAGCCGAAGGAGGAGCGACCCCCGCCATCGGGGCCTCAAATGTAGCTCGGCGGCATGTCAGATTCAACCATTTAAATCCATGGAAAATCATATGATGACTGAAATCCACGAGGCATGGCATTGTATCGTCATATGACCCGTGTAGGGTGTGGTAAAAAAATTGAGCGCGTTTCGCAGAAGCCTGGCCGAAGACCGCTTAGAAACTACACCATCTCTGAGGTAGGATCTTGTTATTGAGAGGGAAGTGCCTAGTTTGTGAAGGAAGTGTGGGGCATGTTACTCTGTTGGCCTTGAAACGTTTATGCTCTCAAAGGTGGCCATCGCATGACACGTGGCAGGCCCTGGCCTTTTATGGACTCGCATGCAATATTTGGGACATTTATTGCATTTCTAAGATTTTAATGCGGGAAATACTAGATCTGAACAGCGGCCACATGAAATCATGGCAAGAAGCTGTTTGGAAAATCCTACATGTTGTATTTGCAGTATACCTAGGTCTTGTGTAGGCAAAGGAGGCGCAGACCCCTTCACCGGGGAGTCGAATGTAGCTTGCCGGCATGCCGGATGCAACCGTTTGAATCCACAGAAAATCATACGATGCTGGAAATCCATATGACCTGGGACGGTGTCGTCATATAGCCCTTGTAGGTGTGGTACAAAATTAGCACGTTTCACAGAAGCCTGACCGGAGGCCACTTAGAAATTATAACATGCGTTCTTGTGCAGCTGAAGTAGGCGCGGGCCTCGCCGGAGGGGGGGGGGGTCGAATATAGCTCGGAGGCATGCCGAATGCATCCATTTAAGCCCACGAAAAAGCATATGATGTCGAAAATCCGCGGGACCTTGCATGGTGTGGTAAAAATTTGAGAGCGTTTCGCCGAATCCTGACCGGAGGCAACTTAGAAACTACTGTTGGGGAATGTTGCATGGAAAACAAAAAGTTTCTATGCACACGCAAGATCTATCCATGGAGATGCATAGCTACGAGAGGGAGAGAGCTTCTACATACCCTTGTAGATCACTAAGCGGAAGCATTTATCAACGCGGTTGATGTAGTCGTACACCTTCACGATCTGTTCCAATCAAGCACCGAACGCACGGCACCTCCGCGTTCAGCACACGTTCAGCTCGATGACGTCCTCGCCTTCTTGATCCAGCAAGACGGGCGAAGTAGTAGATGAGTTCCGACAGCACGCCGGCGTGGTGTCGGTGGTGGTGAAACTATTTCCGTAGGGCTTCGCCAAGCACAACGGATTTAGAGCGGAGGATGAACTAGAGGAAGGAGATTAGAACCACACTGGGCTTCTAATTATGAGGTTTAGAGGTAGCTAGGGTAGCTCTAATTAGTCAACTAGGACCAACTAGAACTAGAACTAGATCAACTAGAGGAGGCTCTAAAACTTGTGTTCTAGGGGCTAGCCCTACTCCTCTATTTATATGTTGAGCCCTGGGGTCGTAACTTGGGGAGAGGGCCTCCCCAAAGTCGGTTTGGAACGCAAGGAAGAGTCCTTCCCGGATTCCCACACCAGACGCATTGGTCCTCGGCATCCAGGGCTAGACGCCAGGGTCCCTGGCGTCTGGTCCCCGACCTCCGCAAAACTTCCTTTTGCACCGACCTAAAGCCCCGTGGGCCTTACCCCTTGGCCCAACCAAAGTGTCCTCGCACCAGAACATTTCTGAAAACATCTGAAACTCTTCCGGTGAATTCCGGAACCCTTCTGGAGACCAAATATTATCATCCAATATATCAATCTTTACCTCCGAACCATTCCGGAGCTCCTCGTTATGTCGATGATCTCATCTAGGACTCCGAACAACATTCGGTCACCAACATACATAACTCTTATAATACTATATCGTCAACGAACGTTAAGCGTGCGGACCCTACGGGTTCGAGAATGATGTAGACATGACCGAGACGCCTCTACGGTCAATAACCAATAGCGGGACCTAGATGTCCATATTGGTTCCTACATATTCTACGAAGATCTTTATCGGTCGAACCTTTATGATAACATACGTAGTTCCCTTTGTCTGTCGGTATGTTACTTGCCCGAGGTTCAATCATCGGTATCTCAATACCTAGTTCAATCTCGTTACCGGCAAGTCTCTTTACTCGTTCCGTAATACATCATTCCGTAACTAACTCCTTAGTCACTTTGCTTGCAAGCTTCTTGTGATGTTGTATTACCGAGAGGGCACAGCGATACTTCCCCGTCATACGGAGTGACAAATCCCAATCTCGATCCATGTCAACTAAACAGACACCTTCGGAGATACCTGTAGAGTACCTTTATGATCACCCAGTTACGTTGTGACGTTTGATACACACAAGGCATTCCTCTGGAGTCCGGGAGTTGCACGATCTCATGGTCGAAGAAACATGTATTTGACAAATAAGAAAGCAGTAGCAATAAACTGAACGATCATATGCTATGCTAACGGATGGGTCTCGTCCATCACATCATTCTCCTAATGATGTGATCCCGTTATCAAATGACAACTCATGTCTATGGTTAGGAAACCTTGACCATCTTTGATCAACAAGCTAGTCTTGTAGAGGCTTACTAGGGACACGGTATTTGTTTATGTATCCACACATGTATTTAAGTTTCCGGTTAATACAATTCTAGCATGAATAATAAACCTTTATCATGATTAAAGAAATATAATAATAACCACTTTATTATTGCCTCTAGGGCATATTTCCAACAAGTACACCATTTCCGAGGTAGGATCTAGCTATCGAGAAGGAACGTATCCGGTTTATGAAGAAAGTGCGGAGCATGTTACTTCATTGGCCTTGAAACTTTTTGTTCTCTCAAAAGGGGTTCATCACATGATATGTTGTAGGTTTTGTCCTTTTTGGACACACCTACAATATTTAGAACATTTGTTGCATCTCTAGGGTATTAAACATAGTTTTAAATAGCGCGCTAGGACTCTTAGCGGCAGCCCTCTTCTAAACGCTATAGCGGTGCTATAGCATGCTATTTAAAATGTTTGTTCGTGTGTTAGAAACTTAGAATCAAAGTCTCTTAGCGAAAGACCTCTTCTAAACGCTTTACCGGAGCTATAGTGCGCTATTTAAGACCATACTATTAACGCGGAAATTTCAGATCTACGCAGTTCTGTAGAGTATGCCAAAATATCAAGTTTATTGCAATGATAATTGGTTGATTTATAGTACTAGTACTGCTAATAAATTGATGGAAATTGCATGCTATGGAGTAAGTATGCACTTTTGGGATTCAAGAATGGTCAACACATAAGTCTCAGCTTTGTAGTACTAACTCGCTACTGACAGAATAGAGTAAGTATAGTATCCCTCAAAAAAGTACTCCTCCTACATACAATCGAATCTACTGTAGTTGCAAAAGAAAATATACATTAGAGCCGATTTGCATGCACGTTCGAATTCAGAATGTTTTCAATACTGGGAAAGTCGCTACCTGGAATCACACGTTGCATCAGGTAGCTAAGCTAGCAGTAGCACCCACTAGGAGGAGGCTAGCTTAGCTACTCATGCTGGTATAAGTACAGGGCCTGCTTCTCCAGCATTTTCCTCCTGTCCGGCCGAGAGATAGGATTGTTTTCCCCCTGTCCTCACTTCTTCCCAGCCAGCCACGAGCCACCTCCCACAAACCAATGCTAGCTTTGACTGCCCTGATCAGAAGAATCTAGCTAGCGACCAGACCGCCACTGCCATCTCTTCCAAATCGACCACTGATCGATAAAAATACACGAGCTCCATCTCCACAATGGCTTCGGCGAACAACTGGCTAGGCTTCTCGCTCTCCGGCCAAGGGAGCCACCCGCAGCCCCACCAGAACGGCTCACCCGCCGCCGCCGCCATCGACGTCTCCGGTGCAGGCGACTTCTATGGCCTGCAAGCCCAGACAGCACCGGATGCGCACCTCGGCATGTCTGGCCTCCGGGCCGGCGCCAACTACGGCGTCATGGATGCCTTCAACGGAGGCACCCAAGAAACCCAAGGTGAGCTGATGAGCTACTGTACATGTACTACTTCAGCTTCAGCGTATACCTTTGTCTTGTCTAGCATCTTATGTTGGATGGGATCATGGGGTTACAGATTGGGCAATGAGGGGTTTGGACTACCACGGCGGCTCCTCCGAGCTGTCGATGCTGGTCGGCTCGAGCGGCGGGAGGATGACGGTGGACGACGGCGAGGCGCCGAAGCTCGAGGACTTCCTCGGCGGCAACTCCTTCTCCGACGTGCAGGACCACGCCGGCAGCTACCTGTTCTCGTCAGGGAGCGCGATGGGCAGCGGAGCCGCGGCTGGTTCGCACGGCGTCAACGGCCGTGGCGGCAGCACCATAGAGCTGTCCATGATCAAGACTTGGCTCCGGAACGACAATCATCAGGCGCAGCATGACCAGGAGATGAGCGCCGACGCGAGCGCGACCAGCTATGCGTGCTCCGGCGCGCCAGGGAGCACCGGCAACGGCGTGGGCGTGGCGAGCTCGCGTGGGCAGGGTCTAGCGCTATCGATGAGCATGGGGTCGAACTCGCATCCGCAGATGCCGGTGGTCCCAGCGGCGGTGGGGACGGAGAGCACGTCGTCGGAGAACAAGCGGGTGGATTCGCCGAGCGCCGGCACGGCAGACGCCGTCCAGAGGAAATCCATCGACACCTTCGGGCAAAGGACCTCGATCTACCGAGGTGTAACAAGGTTTGTTAGCGTGGATCTTCTTGGCTTTTGCTAGTGACCTAGTGTTTAATTTGCTTCTTTTTGGCTCCTGATGCCTGATCTTCATTGCCCATTATATTTCTTTCTTCTCTGTCTCGATTGCACACTAATCTTTCTTCTGTTCGGTGTCATTTTTGAGGGGTCGATCTGTCTACAACGCATATATACGGTTAGAAATAGCTAAGAAAAAAGTGGATTTGGGGAACCTGGGGTACACTGTACACTAGTGTCTAGAACCCACTTTTGAAAACTTACTAATAACTTGTTTATAACTTCTGTAAAATCAGGAACAAAAATCATGATCATTCTAGTATTTTGCTAACAACATAATGCAATCGAAGTTAACTAATTAATAGCAGTATGCTACTTCACTTGTGCTATGCAACTTTCCACTTCACTTAGCCTTTAGGCAACACAATGCTTGTAATATAAGGTGATTCTCACAAAATGCACTAGTGGTACTATAGTTGACTAGGTAGAGGGGGGAAAGGGGGACACATATGCATAGAATTTCCATGATCTGCGTAGGGTTGTTTGGCCAATAGAAGTGTCGCTTTGATGCTTCAAAGCTGATTTTACTTTACGCGTTATGTGTTGTTAATTCGACCTGCAGGCATCGATGGACAGGGCGGTATGAGGCGCATCTGTGGGACAATAGTTGCAGGAGAGAGGGGCAAACTCGCAAGGGGAAACAAGGTATAATGGGATTGTTCATATAGGAGGGGGTTGTTCATGTAGTATATACATGGATATATAGTTCAATCATTAGTTAGATCTCAATTTTTTGGCAACTTCTAGGGGATGTTCTTAAGCATGTGCTAATTAAGTTTTCTTCTTTCTGTTGTGTCAATGCTGACCTCTCCTGGAACATGACACTGCAAATACTGATCATGGGAATGCAGTTTATCTGGGTAACAATTTGTACTGATCTTTCCGTACAAGTATTCAATTACCACATATATATGTGGGGGCAAATGTTCTGATGCTTGGTAAGTCCTAGATAGCACTTTAATTTCTTCTCGGTGAACATTCTCATAGGCGGTTATGACAAAGAAGACAAGGCAGCTAGGGCTTATGATTTGGCAGCTCTAAAATACTGGGGCACAACCACAACAACAAATATCCCAGTAAGGAAAAATCTATAATAGATTGTTCTGTTTCCTTCTGCATGGGCAGCTGCTGATCCTGTTTTTCCTTTCACCCATAAAAAATCTGCAGATAAGTACTTATGAGAAGGAGATAGAGGAAATGAAACATATGACCAGGCAGGAGTATATTGCATATCTTAGGAGGTATGCATTCCAAGTTCAGTTTTACAACATCGATCACATGTGCATGTGTTGAAAGATTGGCTAACAATCACATGGATATGCATATGATCATTCAACTGCAGGAATAGCAGTGGTTTTTCTCGTGGCGCGTCAAAATATCGTGGCGTAACCAGGTAAATATACTAGTACTATTTACATTGCGTAAAAATTGGTAGCCTAGAGATCTTAATATCTTATGGTTTTGACAGGCATCATCAGCAAGGAAGATGGCAAGCAAGGATAGGGAGAGTCGCGGGCAACAAGGATCTCTACCTCGGCACCTTCAGTAAGCCGCATAAACTATCACATCAAAGTGAAATTGCTTTCCTAGCTAAAGCACTTGTTTAATTACTGTACTGGAGTAGTAGCTGTGCTGTGCTTTCAAGAACCAAGTCATGAAGCCCTAATTATTTACTACTCCAGCTCCAGCTCACGAAATCTCAGTAGTCTCGTAGAACGCAAGCGTTGCAGTATTTTTATGCGTTCAAATGGCGCTTAAGATAGTGGAGTACGTACACCATTAATTATGTCCGAAATGTTCCTTTCCAAGCTTGTGTCTCGGAGCTGTCTGAGGAAACCGGGGCATGCGGTCAAGAGCCGGTTTGAATATCCCTAGCGCCTTGCTTGAGCTTCGCGCCGTCGCGCGTCGCAGCTCGCGTTGCATGCGCCACCGCGCCGTGCGTGCGTGCGTGCATGCATATGCATGCAAACGCGCAATGTGCTCCACTGGCTGGTCAGTTCGGTAGACACACGCGTTGGTGAGCTAACCCTAATCATGCGCGTGCTGTGCAGCGACCGAGGAGGAGGCCGCGGAGGCGTACGACATCGCCGCCATCAAGTTCCGCGGCCTCAACGCTGTCACCAACTTCGAGATGAGCCGCTACGACGTCAAGAGCATCCTGGAGGGCAGCACGCTGCCGGTCGGCGGCGCGGCCAGGCGCCTCAAGGAGGCGGCCGAGCTCGCCGAGGCCGGCGTGTGGCGGGCGGAGGACGGCAGCATCGTCTCGCACCTACAGGCCGACGCCATGGCGGGGTACCACCACGGCTGGCCCACGTCCATCGCGTTCGGAAGCCACCACCAGCAGCAGTCCGGGGCGCAGCTCGCCCTGCACTACCCGTACGGCGTTGGCGGGCAGGCCCGCGGGTGGTGCAAGCCGGAGCAGGACGCGGTGATCGCGGCCGGCCACGGCGGGCAGGACCTCCAGGAGCTGCACCTGGGAAGCGGCGGCAGCACTCACAACTTCTTCCAGCCGGCGTCGAGGACCGCAGTCTACGGCAACGGCGGTGGCGGCGCCTGGTACCAAGGCCTCGGGGGCAACGCGTACATGATGCCGGTGGGGACGGTGGTGGACGCTGACCAGGGGCACAGCGGCAGCACGGCGACTACGGAGGAGGGGAGGCTCGTGGGCTACGGCGCTGAGGCTGGAGTCGACCCGTACGCCGCCATGAGGCGCGCCTACGAGCTCTCCCAGGGCTCGTCGTCCGTGAGCGTCGCCAAGGTGGCGGACGGCTATTCCAACAACTGGAGCTCGCCGTTCAATGGCATGGGGTGATCGGCCCCCTACGTGTTACTAATCAACTGCTACACTTGTTGTAACGTACGTTGCGCACGAGTAACCGCAGACCAATTAAGTTCTGTAATTTTAGGATAGTCTAGAGCAGTGCATGAGCACGAGCGGTGCCTTCTGAAAGGTAGTAATGGCCAGCGATCGGTGAAGTAGGAGGGCTCGTTGTAAATCACCATCGCTGCGCCGTTAGTTTTGGGGATTTCAGAAGGAAGAAATCAAGCTAATCTATCAAACAAAATTTCATGGGTACTTCATTCAATTGGTCGATCATCTGGTCAGTTTGAGCATACACATGTAGGAGTGGGAATGGCTAGATGTAAGCTGGGTCAGTCAATTGTTGCCAACCGTCGGATGCGAAACGAATGGCTAGATCTCTTTATTCAACCTCCAACCTCCTGTTCATCTCCTTAATTTCTTCAAACCGCCCTGCCCCCCTCCCCCGGACCATCCCTCTAGCCCCGGCGCCGACAAAGATTTTCTCCAACGAAGTTGCACCACCACATCCCTCTAGCCCGGAGCCGCCCCCCACCACCGCCGTTCTTTCACCCCCACCCCCCTTTCCTAAGATAGATGGTGGGGTAGCCTGCCGGCGAGCTCCTTTCTTCCCTCCGGCCTCCCTTCGATGTACTTCAAAATGGACTGACCCAAAACCGAAAGTCAGTCGACTGACATCTAACTATTGTGGTATATAAATAGTAAGCTTGCATTGCAACTATCGTTTCGTGCAGTCATGCTTCCATGAATTTTACGGCCATTCTGCCGAAATCGAGCAGTGCAGCTGAAAGATTAAAAAGCATTGAACTAAACTAAGCACAGGACAAGTACGTAAGGTGTACACTACTTCGCTCGATCGACTTGGAGAACGCAGAGGCACATGCATGCGGTTATGGATGACCGGGCTTTGACGCCTTGACTGCTTGAGATAGCTAGTGCTTTTCCTGCTCTAGCTAAGGTCCTCTTGGAAAGAATGGAACAGAAAATAAAATACAGTGAACATGTTCAATCCCACCGAAAGGATAATTCGCTTTAAAAGAGACATGCATGGGTGGCATCAAACTAGGGTTTGGTCAATACTTTGTTGGAACTTTCTTCAAGAAGAGCTTTGCAAATGAAGGATTTATACATAAACAGAGGGCATGTATTAAAAATGGAGTATAGTAATTGAAGGGAGCGCCTGGAGCTCACTCATTGAGTATTTCTCGAGTGGCATCACTATTTCATTTCAATCTAGAGTAACTAGTATAAGTAGTCTGTACTCAGCCTTGGTTATTCATTTGTGTGGTTCCAAACCAACAATCATGCAGGCTAAGCTTCAAAGTCAAGATTTCCAAATGTGTTGCTGCTAATAAGAGAGAAGTACAGGAATAATCGAGTCTATGTACGTAGAAGTTCCTTTTTGAGTCAATAAATTTCACCATTTGTAGAAAAATGCACATAGAAGTTGACCATGCGCAAACCTTATGGATCCCGAGAAGAGTCCAGGGCCTCTTTGGCTTGTAGAATTCTAAAACCGTAGTAATCTGGGAATGCAGGAATATAATAGGAGCATGCATAAAATAGAGGAATGGAACACAACAATTTTGTAAGTTTGGACGTTCGCGGGAATAGGAAAGTGCATGAATCCTAATAACATAGTCAAATCAAAATCAAACCACGTAGTAAAGTATAGTTAGAACGATATTTTGCCACTGATAAGATTTGAATCTATGTGCTCATTGCGATAGTCCCTGGATCAATGGCTAGCACACACGATACATGACTGTAATATCAAAAATAAATCGCATGTCATAAATATTACATCGTAGATCCAGAATTTTAATATTACATACATGTGTAGCTTAAGACTAGCATACAAAAAAAATACATCGGAAAACCAAATAAAATATGTGTGGGGTCCATCAACACCACTAACGAAGTTGAGTATAGACATCATAATCCTACATCACATCACTTACTCGTCGTATAAAATCTTGCTGCATGAAACGTTGTAGCCATATAGGTCAAAACTTTGAATGTACTGGCAAGTAACATCCAACTGATATAGCAACCCCACATCTACATGTAAAGTATAACAAAAGAATGTCTTGTGGTTGTTTTGCAGAAAAGGAGTTTTATCCTCATAACTACCTAGTAACCAAATTTTAATTGTCATTCATTCTACAATTAAGTGCATATCTAACACTGTGTAGAGGACTGTAAACTTTACTATACATGGAGCTACTATACCCTAAGTATGCCTAGTCTTCATTAGCCTGGGGACAATCCAAAGTGTGCCATCTTGTAGGTACTCCATCCCATAGGCTTGTCAAGCCTATATTATATGTAGTACTTCAATTAATCCAATCAAAAGCCACAAGTGTGCCATCTTATAGGTGCTTGCCCCTAGGGTAACCCTACCGTTCTAGATGCCACTTGTGCTCGATATCAATTTTCGCCCGGAGGTTAATTCTATATGAAGGTTCTACTAAAATCATAACATAGTCCTCACATAAGCTCAGCGAACATAAGAATCTACCCCATCTACCATAGCAAAGCTAAGCACACAATTACACAACACAAACAGTACACACATATGGCGACAAGAAATATATGAATCACACCAAACATATAGCATAACATAATAGTCCTACACATGCATAGTAAATTGTTGGATAAGCATAATCAAGAGTGCAACTTGACTGGTAAGTTTGATGAAGAAATTAATATCTCCTTGACGCGAGAAGGCTCTTCCCAAATTACTCACAGTCTATACGTGAAAGTAGTTGCAATCGAATAAACTCCAAATCCGATTTAAGAACCGAATGAACACATATAGTATAATATAGATATTCATAGGGAATATGCTAGCACTACTAGGGAAAACACTAGTAGTAGCATCAGGTCTTTGGCCTACCAGTAGCTCGGAGACCCGCGCTACTGCTAGGGCGCTATAGCTAACTTTTAATAGTAGCGTGTGTCTTACCCGATGCTACTACTAGTGTTGTTATCGATAGCGTTGGTTGTACACGCGCTACTGCTAAATAGCAGCAGCATCGGTTCAAGCCCCGCGCTACTACTATTAGTATGTATTTTTATTTTATTTTTTATTCTGTATTTTTACACCGTTATACAAATTTTTATACGGTAGCAATGAAGAGATAGTGGAAGAAACACCGATTAGATTATAGTGTATGGATCCAATTAACCAAGTTGGATTAGTAGGACGATATGATGTTGGAACGACGGACAAGTGTCGAATGATAGGCATAACCAAGTTGGATTAGTAGGACGATATGATGTTGGGATGGCACATAAGTATCGAAAATGAAGGCAATGCCTATCATTCGACACTCGTGTGTCGTCCCAACATCATATCGTCCAACTAATTCAACTTGGTTAACTGTATCCATCCACTATAATCTAATCCGTGATTTTTCCACCCAATGATATAATAACTCATCACTATCATAATGATATAAAAACTTATCATTATCGTAGTCATATAACAACTCATCATCCGTAGTCATATAATAACTCATCATCCTTCTAGCACATGACAAGTACTACAGCCTCCTCATAATCATCATCGTAGTCATATAAGAACTCATCATCTAGCACATGACAAGTTGACCAACACTAGCTAATTGTTATCATCCTAGGTAAATAACTCATCATCATTGTAGCACATGACAAATACTAGCTAGGACCTACTCCCCTCTCTTAGGTAAAATAGAATAAAATAGGTCAACCCCTCCATCTCCAAAATTAAGAATATAGATACACATGTCTCCACTTTGTGGCCTTCGCACCATGCTATCGTTTTTCAGGTGAGGTCTGTCTCACTTACCCCCATTGCCGATGCAGTAATCGCACTCGGGGATCCTATTATCGTCAGACATTTGTTGTGTTCATAATTCAAAGATTAAAAATCGAGGGTAAATACCATGAACTCAACACACAAATCATTATTCAGCACGGTTTCAATCTGTTGAGTCTCCCTTCAAAAATCTCATCTCTCATGGTGTATATTGTGGGCACTCCCTCACATTGATATGGTGGTGTATATGGTGGACACTCCCTCACACTGATATTACGATTGTCGATGTTGGTCGCTCCTCCCTTCGTTCTCGAGTGCATTACTAAAATGTCTAGCACACGAGAAAGAAGGAGGAAGCGACCCCCAAGACAACAGTCGGGATTCCCTCTCTGATATTTCGACCGTATATGGTGGACATTCCCTCACTGATATTTCGACCGTCGGTGATGGTCGCTCCCCCCCCCCTCTTCTCGTGTGCATTGCCAAGGTATATTGTATATATCACGAGAAAAAGAGGAAGAAATGACCCCCACGACAACAGTCGGGATCCTTTCTTCAAGAATAGACTGAAAGTCACACAAGGAGCCCCTACAGACTGAAAGTCAACCCTAAGCATCGGTCAATTAACATTACATATATCGAGTAATGCCATAAAAATGTCCTATGTTTTGCCGAAATGTCGTTTAATTCCCGTTCTGGCAAATCCTTGCCACTCGATATGTCCTACTTTCTAGCATAAGTCATGCCAAAATTCATGGAAAATTTCTGCATGACCTTTGCTAAAAAAATAGGACATATCGAGCGCCTGAAATTTGCCAGAATGGAAATGAATCAACATTCCGGCAAAACATAGGCCACTCGGATTTGTTCCCTCCAAAATCATACACATGATACTTCAATTGCTAAATTTCTCACTATCCATAACAAGATTATCATGATACTTCAAATGCTATCATCAGGATGAAGTAACCACTAAAGTATCAAAAACAAAATTCATCCCATTGTTCTCTTCATTTCATCCATGCATCTATCTATCTATCTAATAACAAAAGAAACTACACAAAACCTATAAAAGTGCATACATGCATCCTTTTTTGTCTTTTTTTAAATGAAACAAAAGTGCATCAATCAATGATACATCCATCCATCTAACAAACATACATCAATCTACACATATATTTAAAAACTAAACCTAAAACTAAACAAAGAGGAGAAGGAGGTGCACACTGTGGGTGGGGCGGGGCTAAGCCGGAGAGGGGGCGCCTAGTGGCCGGTCGGGGAGGGCCGGCATGAGGGAGGGCAACCGCGCGTGGGGGAAGGCCAATGCGGGGGAGGGCGGCCACACGTGGGGGAGGGTCGGCGCGAAGGAGAGGGCCGACGAGCGTGGGGGAGGGCCGACGCAGGGAGAGGAGGACGGGTTATTCACATTTAATTTGATGGTGAGGGCAAATTGAAAGCTAAGCAGGGAGAGTGGAGAGGGAGAGTGAGGGACGACGCGCGTGGTAGAGAGAGGATAAGTGTGGTTTAGCAGAAGCGCGGGACACGGACCTGCACTACTACTAAACCCATTAGCTATAACACGGGCTCCATACCCCCATGCTGTTGCTAGGTGGGGCCGGGGAGCTGGGCCCGTGTGTCTACAAAAGCAGCGCGCCGGGGAAGGAGCCAGCGCTACTACTAATGGGCTTGGCCGTAGCGCGGGTCCGTGCCCCAACGCTACTATTATGGCCAGCCCCTAGGGGCACGATGGGACCACTTAGTAGTACTGCGGTTGTGGTGGAGCCGCACTACTGCTAATATTCACCTGTAGCATTGGGCTTTACCCCGCGCTACTGCTAACTAGCAGTAGAGCGGTCCATTTACCCCGCGCTACTGTTACTTGTCTTCTATATGGTTTTCCCTAATGGTGTAGGTGAAACTCTTACGGTATAAATACAAAGCTCATTGACTTGATAGATGATACTTGTGATCTGCGTTGGGTTTTCCCTAAATTGGAACGGGTGATGCAGCACAATACGGATAAGTATTTCCCTTAGTATAGAACCAAGGTTTATCAAACCAATAGGAGTAACGGTCAACCACTGTCTTCAGCGACTGCACACAAAAGAGCAAACACTTGCACCCAACGCGGCAAGAGGGTTGTCAATCCCCTTGGTCTCATTATTTGCAAGCAAATGAAGTGTGTAGATGATAGTAGATAATTGTAAATTGTAAAATAAAATAAAATATATATAATGGCAGCAAGGTATTGAAAGCTTTTGTAAATTTATAACTGAATAGACCCGGGGGGGCATAGTTTTCCCTAGTGGCATCTCTCATAAAGTAAGCATACGGTGGGTAGACAAATTAATTATTGTTGGGCAAATCATAGAAAAACACATAGTTATGTAATCTTCATTCACGACAATGATCATTTATATATAGGCATCACATCCATAAGCAAATAGGCCGACTCCTGCCTGCACCTATTACTATTACTCCACCCATCGACCGCTATCCAGCATGCATCTAGAGTATTAAGTAAAACAAAGTAATGCTTGAAGAACGATGACATGATGTAGACAAAGAGAATTCAATTAATATGAACTAACCCCATCGTTTTATCCTTAGTGGCAACAATACAAAGACGTGTCTTGTCCCTTTCTGTCACTGGGATACAGAGCACCGCCAGATTGAACGCACTACAATGCACACCTCTCACTTAAGAAATATCAATCTAGTTGGCCAAACTATTTCAATAGATCGGAGAGATTTAGAAAGCTATAATGATCATGCAAATAATAATCATAATATATTTCAGAGAAGACTCAAACCTTTTTCATGAATAATCTAAACATAAACCCACAATTCATCGGATCCCAACAAACGCACCGCATAAAAGAACTACATCGGATAGATCAAAGCAAAGATGTGATGATCATTGTATTGAAGATGAAGAGAGAGAGATAGCCATCTAAGTACTAACTATGGACCCGTAGATTTGTGGTGAACTACTCACACATCAGTACATCACCATGGGAGCAGCAAGGAGGATGTAGAGGCCCTCCGTGATCGATCCCCCCTCCGTCAGGGCACCGGAACAGGGCTCCAGATGGGCACACAGTGGAACAGAGAATTGTGACGGCGTAAAAGGTGTTTCTGGATGCTCCTTAGGGTTTTTGGGATATTAGGAAATTTATAAGCCGGAGAGGGGCATCGGGGGGCGCCCGAGGGAGGCACAAGGCAACAGGGCGCGGCCCACCCCCCAGGGCGCACCCTGTTGTGTGGTGCCTCTCTTGTGGGACCCCTGGCCTCCTTACGAAGTTTCCAGGTCTTCTTTTGGTCCAGAAAAAATCATATTAAAGTTTTGTGGCAATTGGACTTCGTTTGGTACTGTAAACCTGAAAAGCCAAAAACATGCAGAAAACAGCAATTGGCACTGGGCACTAGGTTAATAGGTTAGTGCTCAAAAATAATATTAATTGGTAAATAAACACCAAAAAGGTATCCTAGGATGATAATATAATGGCATGGAACAATAAAAAATTATAGATACGTTGGAGACGTATCAGCATCCCCAAACTTAATTCCTGCTCGTCCTCGAGTAGGTAAATTATAAAAACAGAATTTTTGATGTGACATGTTACCCAACATGTAACCTATTGCAGGTTTGTTCATTGAGAAACGATGAATTAATAAACATCAACATGGTAATATTTATAAACATAAGAAACATAATCATCAAGTTTCAAAGTATACTATCCGAAAAGAGTGTTCATCCCCTATTCATTTTATCATATAAGAATAGCATGGCTCCGTCTTCACCACAAAAATACAAATGTCAAGCACCACGGTGTCAAGTCAGGCAATTGGATTGTACTTCTTACACGCTTCAGCTTTTTATTACTCACGCAATATATGAGCGTGAACCATGGATATAGCATAAAGGTGGAATAGAATATGGTGGTAGGTTTCAAAGGGGTGAAAGTGAAGAAGAAAGTCTCACATCAACTAGGCGTATCAACGGGCTATGAAGATGCCCATCAATAGATATCAATGCAAGGAGTAGGGAATGCCATGCAATGGATGCACTAGAGCTATAAGTGTATGAAAGCTCAACTGAAGCCAAGTGGGTGTGCATCCAACTTGCTTGCTCATGAAGACCTCGGGCATTTGAGGAAGCCCGCCATCGGAATATACAAGTCAAGTTCTATAATGAAAAATTCCCACTAGCATATGAAAGTGACAAAAAAAGACTCTCTATATGAAGAACATGGTGCCACTTTGAGACACAAGTGTGGAATAAGAGGTAGTAGCACAATCCCTTCTCTCTTTTATCTCATTTTTTATTTTTTTATTGCTCTCTCTTTTTTTTTCTTTTTTTTTCTCTTTCTTTTTATTATTTTTTTCGTCCTAAGTCTCATCCCGACTTGTGGGGGAATCATTGTCTCCATCATTCTTTCCTCACTGAGACAGTGCCCTAATAATGATGATCGTCGCACTTTTATTTACTTACAACTCAACATTAAAAACTGTATGACTCTATATGAATGCCTCTGACAGTGTACCAGGATGTGCAATGATCAAGCGTAACATGTATAAAAAATGATGAACGGTGGCTTTGCCACAAATACTATGTCAGCGTATATGATCATGCAAAGCAATATGACAATGAAAGTACAAGTCATATGATGTGGTGGAAGTTGCATTGCAATATATCTCGGAATGGCTATGAAAATGCCATGATAGGTAGGTATGGTGGCTGTTTTGAGGAAGATATAATAAGGCTTATTTGCAATAGAGCATGTCATGTCACGGGGTTTGGATGCACCGGCGAAGGTTTCACCAATCCTCGAGGTGAGAATGGGCAATGCACGGTACCGAAGAGGCTAGCAAATATGTAAAGGTGAGAGTGCGTATATCCATGGATTCATATTAGTCATAAAGAACTCACATACTTATTTCAAGATTTTATTAGCTCTCTCGAAGCAAAGTACTACTCGCATGCCCCTAGGGAGGAGGTTGGGAGGAGTTAACCATCGCGCGCCTTCGACTTAAACAGCACTAGGATTTCAACGAGAAATAAGTATGCTCACACATCATCACCATGCTATAAAAATATTTGGATGAATAGAAAGTTAACAACCTCTAATTCACGATACCTTTATTGACCAATGATCATGCACTCATGCTCTTTCACATTACCACATTAATATCATTAACCATGGTTTCTCTTTTATGTGCGACATGTGGTTTTGATTATGCACTCATTGAATACCTATTATTTTTGGACTAGTCTTATAACCCATGCAAATTACCGTCGCTATTTATTAACTCTCAAACAAATATAAGTGAAGAACAAGAGTGTAATTATTTCTATAAAATCTATACACCGTCATGCTTTAAAAGATATAAGTGAAGTACTAGAGCAACTACTAAGCTCAAAAGATATAAGTGAAGCACAAAGAGTATTCTAAAAATTATGGTGATAGTGTGTCTCTCTCAAGTGGGTGTATGCAGCAAACATTGATTGTTGAAAAGCAAAAACAAACAGCAAACTAAAGCAAACGACCCTCCAAGCAAAACTCATATCATGTGATGAATAAAAATATAGCTCCAAGTGACATACCGATGGATTGAGACGAAAGAGGGGATGCCTTCCGGGGCATCCCCAAGCTTAGACGCCTGAGTATTCTTAGAATATTACCTTCGGGTGCCTTGGGCATCCCCAAGCTTAGGCTCTTGCCACTCCTTATTCCTTCGTCCATCGCGATAACACCCAAAACTTAAAAACTTCAGCACACAAAACTCAACAAAAACTTTGTGAGATCCGTTAGTATAGAAAACATATCAAATACTTTAGATACTATTATAAATTGATTCTTATTTTATTATTACATAAGGTACTGTATTCTAACTTCTCCATGACTTATACCCCCCGATATAATCCATAGCATCATCAAAACAAGCAAACTATGCAAGCAAAAACAGAATCTATCTAAAACAGCAGAACAGTCTGTAAAGATCTGTAGAGAACATATACTTATGTAACTCTAAAAATTCTGAAACATTAGGAAAACCTGAAGAATTTGTATATCAGTACTGTGTAAAAAAATCAGATCAAAAAGATTGTTATTAGTATTTGAGAAGTCACACAACTTAGTAGTATCTTGAGGCATGGTGACCGAACAAGCAAAGTAACAAGAAGGACAAGTAAACTAGCAAGCAAAGAAGTAAACTAGCAACTAGCAAAGATAAATATTTTTGTATTTTTGATTTTTATGAAACAAACTAAATATAACAGGAAGTAAAAAGAAGAACAAGTGAATGATAATTTGTGTGAAGTTATTTGATGGTTGGTTGATGATACTCCCCGGCAACGGCGCTAGAAATCCTTCCTGATACTTGTGATCTACGTTGGTTTTCCGTGAAGAGGAACGGGTGATGAAGCACAATACGGATAAGTATTTCCCTCGGTAGAGAAGCAAGGTTTATTGAACCAATAGGAGTAACGGTCAACCACCGTCTTCAGTGACTGCACACAAAAGAGCAAACACTTGCACCCAACGCGGCAAGAGGGTTGCCAATCCCCTTGCATTGGTCTCGTTATTTGGAAGCAAATGAAGTGTGTAGATGATAGTAGATAATTGTAAATTGCAAAATAAAATGAAACATAAATAATGGCAGCAAGGTATTGAAAGCTTTTGTAAATGTATAACTGAATAGACTCGGGGGCCGTAGTTTTCCCTAGTGGCATCTCTCATAAAGTAAGCATACGGTGGGTAGACAAATTACTATTGGGAAATTGATAGAAAAGCGCATAGTTATGCAATCTTTATTCACGGAAATGATCATGTATATATAGGCATCACGTCCATAAGCAAATAGGCCGACTCCTGCCTGCACCTATTACTATTACTCCACCCATCGACCGCTATCCAACATGCATCTAGAGTATTAAGTAAAACAAAGTAATGCTTGGATAACGATGACATGATGTAGACAGAGAGAATTCAATTAATATGAACTAACCCCATCGTTTTATCCTTAGTGGCGACAATACAAAGACGTGTCTTGTCCTTTCTGTCACTGGGATATAGAGCACCGCCAGATTGAACCCACTACAACACACCCCTCTCACTGAAGAAATATCAATCTAGTTGGCCAAACTATTTCAATAGATCGGAGAGATTTAGGAAGCTATAACGATCATGCAAATAAGAATCATAATATATTTTAGAGAATACTCAAATCTTTTTCATGAATAATCTGAACATAAACCCACAATTCATCCAATTCCAACAAACGCACCGCACAAAAGAATTACATCGGATAGATCAAAGCAAATATGCGATGATCATGGTATTGAAGATCAAGAGAGAGAGAGAGAGATAACCATCTAGGTACTAACTACAGACCCGTAGGTCTATGGTGAACTACTCACACATCACCATGGGAGCAGCAAGGATGGTGTAGAGGCCCTCCGTGATCGATCCCCCTCCTGCAGGGCTCCAGATGGGCACACGGCAGAACAGAGACTTGCGACGGCGTAAAAAGTGTTTCTGGATGCTCCTTTGGGTTTTGGGGATATTAGGGAATTTATAAGCAAGAGAGGGGCATCGGGGGATGCCCGAGGGAGGCACAAGGCAACAGGGCGCGCCCTGTTGTGTGGTGCCTCTCTCGTGGGGCCCCCGGCCTCCTTTCGAAGCTTTCAGGTCTTGTTTTGATCCAGAAAAAATCACATTAAAGTTTCATGGCAATTGGACTTCGTTTGGTATTGTAAACCTGAAAAGCCAAAAACATGCAGAAAACAACAACTGGCACTGGCCACTGGATTAATAGGTTATTGCTCAAAAATAATATTAATTGGTAAATAAACATCCAAAAAGTATCCTAGGATGATAATATAATAGCATGGAACAATCAAAAATTATAGATACGTTGAAGACGTATCAATAGATAATATAGATGATCTCCGACTTTAAAAAAATTAGAGCAACAATAAATTTCATTCGGGAAGTCAAAAGGTAGGCCTCTAGATTGGATCTGCAGTTAAAAGCGTATATTTTGGAACAAATCATATAAGTAGATTGAAAGCACAACTTCTCCCTAGGTGGTTTTGGTAATTAATAACAACATATATTTCATTGGACTAATGTTTCCACTAAGTATGTTTCAGGAAAAAGTTCAATGTTTGATTGGCTAAAGATTGTGAGGAGACCCCAAGATGCAAGGAATAGGATTGGCTAAGCTACAAGCATGAAGACTCTACATTTTACTTTGTGAGAAATCACTTTGAGTCCATAGGAAAGTCAATACTATCAAAAGGGGGTGAGGTAATGATGGTGAATGAAATGCTCAAGTGATCAAGTGTTAGTCACCAAAAACATCCACAAGCTCTCCCACAAATATTATGTCATGGAGCCTAACACTCAAAATCGGTGCCACCAACATTTCCATATCGGCTACACCGAGTCTAAAATCCAGACAGAAACCCTAGCCAAAACCCACTACTCGGTACTACCAACATTCACTTTCGGTGCCACCGAAACCAGTGACCAACTTCCTAGTTAGCCATTTTCTTGATTCGGTCCCACCGAGTTTCGCAAATCGGTCTCACCGAGAAGTTGGGCCAACTCTCTGTTAACCCATTTCTCCAAATTGGTCCCACCGAGTTTGATAAATCGGTCTCACCGAGATTCGGCAACTGCCTAGGTCACCCATATCGGTACCACCGAGTATTCCATATCGGTCTCACCGAAATCCTAAAGTTGCCACATTTTCGAACAAGTCGGTGCCACCGAGGTTCACTTCGGTTCCACCGAGTTGGGAAATAATGTTGTAACGGTTGGATTTTTGGAGATGCCTATATATACCCCTCCACCATATCCCACTCGTAAGAGAAGCACTCAGAACACACACCCACTTGCCATATCCAATTTTCTGAGAGAGAACCACCTATTCTTGTGTTGAGATCAAGATCATCCACTCCAACCATATGGATCTTGATTTTGAGCCTCCCCAAGTTGCTTTCCATCCAATCAATCTCTTCTACGTAAGCCAAATCTGTGAGAGAGTGATTGAGTGTTGAGGAGACTATCATTTGAAACACAAGAGCAAGGAGTTCATCGTTACTATCGAGCTTGTTACCTTTTGGAGGGTGGTGCCTCCTTGATTGGTTAGGTGTCGCTTGGGAGCCTCCTACTTAGTGTTGTGGAGTTGAACCAAGAAGTTTGTACGGGCAAGGAGATCGCCTACTTCGTGAAGATCTACCCATAGTGAGGCTAGTCCTTCGTGGATGGAAGCCGTTATGGAATAGTCAAGGTTGCTACTTCGTGGACCCTTTTGGGTGGATCCCTCCGTGGACTCTCGTGACCGCTACCCTCCGTGGGTTGAAGACTCCATAAACGTGGACGTACGATAGCACCACCTATCGGAACCACGGGAAAAATCTCCGTGTCTTCAAATTGCGTTTGATCTTCCTAACCTTATCCTTTTACATATGTTTGGCCTTATTTTCCGCTACAATACTCAAAGACATGCATGTGTAGGGTGAACTTGACTTGTGTGAATTACTAAAATCTGCCCACAATTAAAAGTGGGAAAATGATAGTTTTATTTGGTCAAGTAGTCTAATCACCCCCCCTCTAGACATACTTTGGATCCTACAAGTGGTATCAGAGCATTGGTCTCCATTGCATTGGTTTCACAACCTAGGAGAGTATGGCGTCTAGTGAGGGAAACTATCACCATAGAGGTCCATATTTCGATGGTACAAACATTGCTAGTTGGAAGCATAATATGAAAATGCATATTCTTGGTCATAACCCCGCCGTATGGGCTGTTGTTCGTGTTGGCTTGCAAGGTGAATTCTTTGGTGATGGAAAGGAACCGGATCGTGAAGCGACCGCGGAAGAATTGAAGATGTTGCAATACAACACTCAAGCATGTGACATTCTATTCAACTGCCTATGCCCCGAACAATTCAACAAAATCAGGCGTCTTGAGAATGCAAAGGAAATTTGGGACACTTTGGTTGATATGCACGAAGGTACCGAATCTGTCAGTGAATCTAAGTTGGATGTGCTTCAAAGTCAACTTGACAAGTTCAAGATGAAGGATGGTGAAGGAGTTGCGAAAATGTACTCTAGGCTTGCTCTCATCACCAATGAGATTGCCGACTTAGGAAGCGAAGAAATGACCGACAAATTCATCATCAAGAAGATCCTTAGAGCTTGGATGGAAAGTATGACATCGTGTGCACATTGATCCAAATGATGCCAAACTACAAAGATCTCAAGCCTGAAGTCATTGGAAGGATTGTTGCTCATGAGATGTCACTCAAAGATAAGGAAGAGCTTCACACCAAGTCAAGCGGTGCTTACAAAGCTACAAGCGACACTCCCGCTACATCAAGTGATAACCTTGTAACCAATGAAGAGATAAGCCTCATGGTCAAGAAATTCAACAAGTTCTACAAGAGTAGAGGCAAAGAGAGAAGCTCCAATTCAAGATATGAAGAGAAGCGTTCATCTAATCGTGATCGAAATTGCTACAATTGTGGAAGGCCCGGACACTACTCAAATGAGTGCACGGTCCCCCACAAGAGAAGAGAAGAATCACCTAACGAAGCTCTAGAGATGAGTCACCTCGAAGAGAGAGAAGGAGTAGAGATGATTGTTATGAACGAAGACCCTCAAGGAGAAGTAGGGACTCGGAGAAGAAGGACAAGTACACCAAGAGCTACATAAGAAGAAGACATCAAGCTCATGTTGGTGAATGGGTTTTCGGCTCCGAATCCAACAACCAATCCGAGAGAAGCTATCACTCCAACTCCGACTATAGTCAAGATGAAGGTGTTGCCGGACTTGCACTCGTGACCTCCAACTCCTACGACATCTTTGATTCACCAAATGAAGGGAGTGGAAGTTGCTTCATGGCTAAAGGCCCCAAGGTATCACACCCGAATACATTGACTTCAATAGTGATGAGGATGACTTACTTGGAGATGATGACTTGCTATTTGATAAAACTAGTGATATTAGTCAAAATGAGCTAGACTATGATCATGCTAGTCAAGATAAGTCGTGTGATGATGATAAGAAGGAAATAGAATGACTAACTAAAGACTTAAACACTCTTAAGTTAGCTCATGAATCTACTTTAGAAGATCATAGAGAACTTGTAAGAACTCATGAGAAGCTACGCTTCGAGAAGCTCAATTTAGAGCAAGAACATGAGTTTCTTAAAGCAATCAATGACGATCTCCGAAAGAAGACTTCTTCTTATCTATCGAAACGACTACTCTTGTCTACATTTATTCCACAAGTTAAGACTAAACAATCTAATAACAAAGGCAAGAAAGGTTCTTCATCTAGTAACAACAAAGCTAATGATAAAGGGAAACGCTTGTTATCTATAGTCTGGTAGAAGTCCTACATCAGACCATTCCAACGCCATCCATTCAATTGAAATCCGACGCCTCAGAAACTTTGTTGTTTTTGTAAAGAAAAAAAACATCGGCAGGGAATTAACTGCGCGTAGCCCCGCCCTAACATCTCGCTAATCTCTCCCTTAATCTCTCCTATTCCAGTTGTAGCCGCACCGGCCTGGGCTCATCCAGCTCCCACGCACCGCCCGGAGCACCTCGCTCAGATTTCCTTCTACCCCGCCTCGCACGCCGCTGCTTCCTGCTCTCCCCGCCGTCGAGCAGCACGGCCGCCCCGCCGGCCAGCTTCGCCCGCTGCTTCTCCAAACCATATCGTCTTCCACACCGATGCCGCCAGAGAGAGCAGGTACCTGACCTTGTCTTGAAATTGAAAGTATTGCGGTGCATCTACCCCTTTGTAATTCTGTTGTGCAATTTTCTTTGTATTTCATCCAACAGTCGAGTTGTCCTTTGGTTTGTATGTTCATTGGCTGACTACTATTGTTCTGGTCATGTGTTAGGTTATTTATCATCAGAGTTTTTGATTCATATCTAGGGCGAGTAAATCTCGCATCCCAGACTCACCTACCCCACCCCGTCTCCCATGCACGGGCGAACCCATCCCTGATCTCGCGGAGCTTGCGCACCACGGCGGCTACCTCCGCCACCTCCTTGCTCCCAACCACCAGCCACAACTATAGCTGCTCTGACGTTGCTGATTCGTCCCGCCTGTGCCTGCTGCACCAAACGTTGTTTTCATCACCGGACGTGTAGACTCCTATCACCGCCCCAATCCCACGGCAGACCATGCACCGTCACCATCCCCCTCTCCCACTGGCGCACTCCGTTTTGGGCCGGCAAAGAAGCTGCGTGTGCATCTCAGGCGTCGCCCCCCCTGCTATATATCTATCCACCTGAACTAGGATTTGATTCATCTCAGATTCATTTTCAACCATTTTTTTTATTTGCATTACTTTGGATGCATTGCTTGCTTCGATGATTTTTTTAGTGTAGCTATACTATATCTGATGCATAATGAAGGACCATGTCATCTACGAATTCTGGTTAATTTCTTGTGCAGGTCACAATAATCTGATTCCTAATTCACAACATTGGCGGTAATATTAGTGTTCGACTTGATCTCGAAATTTGTCTGCTTCCATCAAGGGTTAGATCTGTTTCCACAATAGTGCGTTCGTGCTTCTTAGTTTTGTGGCATCTATAATGCTACACAGATGCTTCTGAACTGTATTTTCTTTGCTTCCAAATGCCAAAAATGAAGTACAGGTTAATCGATGTGTATTTGATCACCATCCAATGTGTCAATACTATCCCATGTGTATTTGATCGCCATATAATCGACGAATTTGTGTTAAATAGGTATGCGTATCACAAAAATATCAGTTTTCGTTACAATTTCAAATTTCCGTTCTTCCAACTAAGACTAGTTCTATTCCCAAAGTAGCATGTTCATGTTTCTTTGCTGTGTAGCATCTAAATTGCAATACATATGCTTCTGAACTCTATTAATTTTCCTTCCTTAGGTTATAATTTTTTGATCCATTTGTATGTTGCTGACACAAAATATCCATCCTTTATTGCCCACAATATTAGTTTGCTTCAATTTCCGTTGTTGTGTGCTTCCATTCGGAGCTCCTGTACATAACACATGTTCTATTCCTCCTATAAATAGCTTATTGTCATGCATCTTGCAATCGGAGCTTCCACTGTCACACCTCATTTGCTTCTACGGTTGCTGATCCAAGCTACCTTGGTTGCTGCTACTTATTACTAAATTTGTCTGCTTCATGCTCCCATATAGTAGTACATCTTTGAATTTCTTATAGATGATTTGTTTCTATGCATCTTCGAAAATGAATGTGATGCCGTGCTTTGTCAATGATGTTTATATTTCCGACTATTCGCTCAATTCCCAGATTATTAGTTTTGATGTAACATGCTATATTACTTATGTTTTCAGTGGACCAGGGATAAAGAAGCAGCCCGAAGCAGAGTTGTAACATGCTACATTACTTATGTTTTTAGTGTATGTTGAAGAGTTGTTATATGCGGCTCTCCGGTTCAAAGATGTCATCTTAAACCTGATTGGAAAGATCCCACTCGAGACAAAGGCAGGGCCAATATTTTGAATGTCGTGTGTCATGTATGCAATGCTTCAGTGTTCTATAAGTTTTCTGGTGCATGTGTATATGCTTCGTTTTGTTTAGTACCACATACACGCTTCAACATCATATGTGGCATGTTTCCGATGTATGTACAATAAGTTTCCGAGTACATACATGCCCATGGCAATGCTTCGATACAATTTTGTTCCTGTTTCAACAATTATAAACTATGTTCTGATGGCTCCTGGACATAAAATGCATCAGCTGAAAGCAACATATATTCCTTCTTCAACAAGCATGTACACTTGTCGTGGAAGCAATCTCATAGGCTCATGCATGCAAGCAAAATATATTTCTTTGGAAGTACAAATCTTGGAAGAAAAATATTTGCTGTTTGCAGGAAAATTGATAGAAGGGAAAAAAATAGTGGAAGCATAATTCCATGTAACACCAAAACAATTTTTGGACGTTCGAAGCACGTTTTTCCATGTTGGAAAATAAAAATACTAGATCAAAATAAACTTGAGCTGGAAGCAATCTCCTTATTATATGGTAACAAGAAATTATTTGGTTGGAAGCATGATCAATTTATGCTGGAGATAAATTCACCCAGTTGGAAACAAATATCTTTGTATAGAAGCAAATTGCATGGCGCTAGAGGTATGATTGGAGAGATTTACGGGAGTGGTTACTACCAAATAAATTGCCATTACTAGATGTTGCATGGAAACTAACGAAGCACTTTTTCTGGCCCATTGCACGTCCGAGATGAATCAGATCCTACGGTGGAAGACTGGTCTGATGGGATGCTAAGAATCAGTAGTCTGATTCCTAGTGGTTCCCAATGATAAATCAAATGATGTTGTTTCTAGTAGCTCTATTGATTCCACTAACAATTCTCTTAGCCAAGTTACACTTGAGCAAGAAAACAATTTATTGAAAGGAATTATAGAGAAAGGTGTCTACAAAAGTCTTGCCGGATGTAAGCAATTCGAAGAGATAGTACGCAAGCATGGGGGATACGGAAGAACCATAGCATTGGCTACTTCAACACAAATGGAGTCGAATCACTAGTAGAGAACAGGGCATATGTCCCGGTTCCAGAGGGCCTTTAGTCCCGGTTCTGCAACCGGGACAAAACGATCGGGACTAATGCCCATCGCTTTTAGTCCCGGTTGGCTTATGAACCGGGACCAACGGTGCTCCACGTGGCCGCACGGCGGCGCCGAGGCAGGAGGACCTTTGGTCCCGGTTCGTAACACGAACCGGGACTAAAAGGCGCTGGGGTTTTTTTTTTGGAAAGGGCCGTGTTTCATTTTTTGTTTTCATTTTCTTTTATATTTATATTGTATTTTCACGCGGGTTTTCATTTTTGGAAACGGCCAATCGCAACATCATATTTTCCTCTAATTCACATGATCACTTGCATCCATCCACCTTAATCAAATATATGTCATATAACTCATCATCATCTTACTCATCTAACAACTCATCATCATCTTAATCATACCAAGTTAAAATCTCATAAAACAGAAAAACATCATAATAGTAATCATCCTAATCGATCATGCAAGTTAAAATGAACCAAAAAAACTTCTCTCTCATATAGGACCTAGTCGTCCCTCCTAGGTAAAATGACATAAAACAGAATAACACCTATGTCTCCATGATGAAGCAAAGAGATCCAACGGTCTCCAACTTGTGGCTTGCGATCCTTCTTTATTTGTCCCCATGCTTCAATTTGGAGTCGTCTTGGTGGTTTGCGCTCAGTCGAATATGCAAAAGAGAACTCGGGCTGGAAGGGGCTTTTAATTGTCATATTAACTTCGGGTTGCATCAACGGAGGCACAACTTCATTTGGCAGTTTCTGTTGAAGAACATAATAGTTACCTAGTTAGCAATGTAATCAATACCATTTACGCAATAGTATAGTGTACTTAATTAGCAACTCTTACCAAGATATTTCGGCGAATGTCATCCGCCCTCAACCTATGCACTAGTGTCCTGTACAATGTATAATTTGGGCCAATTCCCAAATTATACGGGAAGATCTCCCTACCAACTAGGACACCAATAACAAAGTTGATAAGATCATCCTTCTCCTCCCAAGTTAGATGTGATCCATAAGTGTAGTGTGTCGTGTCAATTATTTTCTGTGTTTCACTCGAAGAAACGAAATAAGCTGTAAATTATAAATTAACAAATTTAGTATGGATGAACACCAACTATTTTTAAATATAGAATGCAAATTACTTGACAAATATGCATGGTTGATAAACTGACATGGAGGTAAAACAGGAAGCATATCGACATCCACCCAAATGTCGATGTTACCTTCAATATGATCTTCAGGACGAAGATCGAAGGTTATTTCCATATCCTCCTGAAATCCATATGCCTTGCAAAGAGCTTCCCAATTTGAGCACCCTAATTATGTGTTATCAACTGCATTCATTACTTTGACCAGAAATGTGTGACCATGTTTAGTCCTCAGGTTGGCTCTCCTCGTCTTGAAACCGTCGTGCTCTTCGAAACCGAGCCTCTCCAAGAAATACCGTCTTGCATGACAGGGGATGAACTAGTCGAATTGTATAAAACATAAATTACATGTTGAAGCAAAGAAACAAAATTCATGATTAATTAGGAAAAAACACTTGTCATCGTTGTGTACCATAGAAATATCGAAGTCCTCGTAAAGCTTCATGGTGAAGAACCTGCCTTCTCGCAGCCCAGGCCGGTCGCAAAGACCCTTATCTTCGCCGCACTGTTCGCACGTTTGGCACCTATGGTCGTCATCAGACGATGACATTTCCTGCAAAATACAGGCACTAGGAGGTGTTCCCTGCAATAACATATGCACATGACCAAATAGACCTAATTGCAATAACATACGCACATGACATATAAATTGATTATTACTTTCGGTCTCTTGAGGCTTTCCTTAAATAACTCTCATATCTCATGGTGTGTTGGTCCGCACTCTCTCACACTGATATGGTGGTGTATATATTGGTGGACACTCTCTCACACTAATAGTTCGACCGTCGGTGATGGGCGCAACCCCTCTTCTCTCCTTGCGCATTATACCGAGGTATATATCGCAAGAAGAGAAGAGGAAGAAGCGCCCCTCACGACAATAGTCGGGATTCCACCATCAAGAACACACATGAAAGTCACACAAGGAGCAACGACAGACCGAAAGTCACACACGCATTATAACAATATAATATCACTAATACAATTATAATGAACTCGAATATAATATCACTAATACATTTATAATGAACTCGAATATAATATCACTAATCCAGTTAATGCATGATCAAATATTAACTAATACATCTCGAATATTATCATATAAGATCACTAATACAGATCGAATATCCTAGAATCCAAAGTGGAGGACGGTGAACTCGGTTCACTAGCGGTCTCTAAGTCGCTGACGGTGGACACCCAAAGATAAGGAACCATCACCGGATCATAACTCGGGTGAGATCCCTGAAGAACCTGCCAGGTATTGGAGAACCTGGCGTCCAACGCCGCCATGTAGCGATGGACGTGCTCGTCCTCCTCCCTGACACGATGACGTACCACCTCCGCGGGGGCCCACTGCCTCTGCACCGAAAGTGGCCCACGCGACCGCCACCAAAGAAGCTCCGGGTCGACGACAAGACCAGGATTCCTCACCAAGCTCCGAGCCCGGGAAGGTAGCACCTCCCAGTGCCAGCCCGGCGGAGCCCAGTCCCGGACATTGCGCCTCTCAAGCATGATGTCGCCGCCAACTCGACGACGACGAGGATGCGGGCCAGGCATCGTCGACGTCGAGACAAATTCCTATGAGAACACTTTCTTATCGTTTAATGTTTTGCTTTTTTAGAAATGCGGGATTGGCATCGTCGACGAAAACAAATTGTGGTTATAGCAAATATCATTTTATTTAACAACAATAAAACAACAATAACATTTTTAATAACAAAGCCTAGTGATGTGTAAGTTAGCAAATAAAGAAGAATCTTCCTCATAGATTTTAATTTCCTAACTAACTTAAAATGCCATCTTAATTTTCTAACTAGCCCTGGATCCGCCACTGACCGCCACTGCTTCGGCCGGCAACGGACGCGGGCGACGACGGTAACCGTGGGGGTGAGGGAGGATAGCTAGGAGGAGGAGGGGAACGGCGGTGTGGCCGGCGGCTCGCCTAGGAGGAGGAGGAGGCCGGAGCGGACTCGGGGAGGCGACGGCGTCGGGGGCGGCGACGGGGACGGCGTCGGGGGCGGCGACGGGGACGGCGTCGGGGGTGGCGACGGGGACGGCGTCAAGGGCGGCGACGGGGAGCGAGCGGGCTCGGGGAGGCGACGGCGAGATCCGGCAGCCTGGCGGCGTCGAGGTGGTTTTCGGCGTCGTCGGGGGAGAGGGAAAGGAGATGGATTTGGAAACTTTTCCAAGTCCCGCTTATATAGTGCAACCTTTAGTCCCGGTTGTTAGTTCCAACCGGGACTAAAGACCCCCCCCCCTTTAGTCCCGGTTAGAGCCAACAACCGGGACTAAAGGTAGTTTTCGGCAGCCCGAAAGGGCGGGAAGCCCAGCCCTTTAGTCCCGGTTGGTGGCTCCAACCGGGACTAAAGGGGGAGTTTAGTCCAACCTCGCCAAGCGAGAGGCGCTAGCACCTGTTTATAAGCCCGGCCCTCTCTGCCTTGTTAAGTTCCTCTCAAATCCTAAATTCAAAGTGAAAATAGATGTGCTTGTAGAGAAAATTCAACCTAAATTCAAAGCGCTAGTACATCTATTTAGGTTACTAGCACTTTGAATTTAGGTTGAATTTTCTCTATAAGCGCATCTATTTTCACTTTTGCTATTTTTTATGTTATTTTTTGCATGTTAAAAGTTCTTAACAAAAAATACTTTATGAATATTATTTTTTCTATTAAAGTTTTAAAAAAAAATAACTTTGATAATTTTAGTTGCATAAATTTTATATAATATTAATTTAAATAACTTTGATCGGACGAAAACACGTCTATTACAAAGGGATTTCAATTTTTTGAACATATTTTAACTCAAGACTTTTTCTGCATTCAATATGCACCATTCAAAGCCACATCATCACTTTTCAACCATTTTCTGACTTCATTTGCTAGTTTTCATGCATTTAATGATTAATTTTGAGCTAAAATGACAATGAATTGACAAGCACTGCAAATGAACTCTGAAATGGTGGAAACTTGGCATGGTATCATAATTTCACCCACATAGCATGTGCTAAAAAGTTGATAGGGTTACCGGAAAAACTGGATGCACTTCGTGTACAAACTGGACAATCTCTTTCGAAGTATGAGGGTTTCGGACGAAAACACGTCTATTACAAAGGGATTTCAATTTTTTGAACATATTTTAACTCAAGACTTTTTCTGCATTCAATAAGCACCATTCAAAGCCACATCATCACTTTTCAACCATTTTCTGACTTCATTTGCTAGTTTTCATGCATTTAATGATTAATTTTGAGCTAAAATGACAATGAATTGAAAAGCACTGCAAATGAACTCTGAAATGGTTGAAAGTTGGCATGCTATCATAATTTCACCCACATAGCATGTGCTAAAAAGCTGAGAGGGTTACCGAAAAAACTGGATGCACTTCGTGTACAAACAGGACAATCTCTTTCGAAGTATGAGGGTTTCGGACGTAAACACTTCGATTACAAAGGGATTTCAATTTTTTCAACATATTTTAACTCAAGACTTTTTCTGCATTCAATATGCACCATTCAAAGCTACATCATCACTTTTCAACCATTTTCTGACTTCATTTGCTAGTTTTCATGCATTTAATGATTAATTTTGAGCTAAAATGACCCTGAATTGACAAGCACTGCAAATGAACTCTGAAATGGTTGAAAGTTGGCATGCTATCATAATTTCACCCACATAGCATGTGCTAAAAAGCTGAGAGGGTTACCGAAAAAACTGGATGCACTTCGTGTACAAACTGGACAATCTCTTTCGAAGTATCAGGGTTTCGGACGAAAACACGTCTATTACAAAGGGATTTCAATTTTTTGAACATATTTTAACTCAAGACTTTTTCTGCATTCAATATGCACCATTCAAAGCCACATCATCACTTTTCAACCATTTTCTGACTTCATTTGCTTGTTTTCATGAATTTCATGATCTATTTTGAGCTAAAATGACCCTGAATTGAAAAGCACTGCAAATGAATTCTGAAATGGTTCAAAGTTGGCATGGTATCATAATTTCACCCACATAGCATGTGTTAAAAAGCTGAGAGGGTTACCGAAAAAACTGGATGCACTTCGTGTACAAACTGGACAATCTCTTTCGAAGTATCATGGTTTTGGACGAAAACACGTCAATTACAAAGGGATTTCAATTTTTTGAACATATTATAACTCAAGACTTTTTCTGCATTCAATATGCACCATTCAAAGCCACATCATCACTTTTCAACCATTTTCTGACTTCATTTGCTAGTTTTCATGCATTTCACGATTTATTTTGAACTAAAATGACCCTGAATTGAAAAGCACTGCAAATGAACTCTGAAACGGTTGAAAGTTGGCATGGTATCATAATTTCACCCACATAGCATGTGCTAAAAAGTTGAGAGGGTTACCGAATAAACTGGATGCACTTCGTGTACAAACTGGACAATCTCTTTCGAAGTATCAGGGTTTCGGACGAAAACACGTCTATTACAAAGGGATTTCAATTTTTTGGACATATTTTAACTCAAGACTTTTTCTGCATTCAATATGCACCATTCAAAGCCACATCATCACTTTTCAACCATTTTCTGACTTCATTTGCTAGTTTTCATGCATTTCATGATCTATTTTTAGCTAAAATGACCCTGAATTGAAAAGCACTGCAAATGAACTCTGAAATGGTTGAAAGTTGGCATGCTATCATAATTTCACCCACATAGCATGTGCTAAAAAGTTGAGAGGGTTACCGGAAAAACTGGATGCACTTCGTGTACAAACTGGACAATCTCTTTCGAAGTATCAGGGTTTCGGACGAAAACACGTCTATTACAAAGGGATTTCAATTTTTTGAACATATTTTAACTCAAGACTTTTTCTGCATTCAATATGCACCATTCAAAGCCACATCATCACTTTTCAACCATTTTCTGACTTCATTTGCTAGTTTTCATGCATTTCATGATTTATTTTCAGCTAAAATGACCCTGAATTGAAAAGCACTTCAAATGAACTCTGAAATGGTTAAAAGTTGGCATGGTATCATAATTTCACCCACATAGCATGTGCTAAAGAGTTGAGAGGGTTACCGGAAAAACTGGATGCACTTCGTGTACAAACTGGACAATCTCTTTCGAAGTATCAGGGTTTCGGAGGAAAACACGTCTATTACAAAGGGATTTCAATTTTTTGAACATATTTTAACTCAAGACTTTTTCTGCATTCAATATGCACCATTCAAAGCCACATCATCACTTTTCAACCATTTTCTGACTTCATTTGCTAGTTTTCATGCATTTCATCATTTATTTTGAGCTAAAATGACCCTGAATTTAAAAGCACTGCAAATGAACTCTGAAATGGTTGAAAGTTGGCATGGTATCATAATTTCACCCACATAGCATGTGCTAAAAAGCTGAGAGGATTTCCGAAAATACTGGATGCACTTCGTGTACAAACTGGACAATCTCTTTCGAAGTATCAGGGTTTCGGACGAAAACACGTCTATTACAAAGGGATTTCAATTTTTTGAACATATTTTAACTCAATACATTTTCTGCATTCAATATGCACCATTCAAAGCCACATCATCACTTTTCAACCATTTTCTGACTTCATTTGCTAGTTTTCGTGCATTTCATGATTTATTTTGAGCTAAAATGACCCTGAATTGAAAAGCACTGCAAATGAACTCTGAAATGGTTGAAAGTTGGCATGCTATCATAATTTCACCCACATAGCATGTGCTAAAAAGTTGAGAGGGTTACCGAAAAAACTGGATGCACTTCGTGTACAAACTGGACAATCTCTTTCAAAGTATAAGGGTTTCGGACGAAAACACGTCTATTACAAAGGGATTTCAATTTTTTGAACATATTTTAACTCAAGACTTTTTCTGCATTCAATATGCACCACTCAAAGCCACATCATCACTGTTCAACCATTTTCTGACTTCATTTGCTAGTTTTCATCATTTCATGATTTATTTTGAGCTAAAATGACCCTGAATTGAAAAGCACTGCAAATGAACTCTGAAATGGTTGAAAGTTGGCATGGTATCATAATTTCACCCACATAGCATGTGCTAAAAAGCTAAGAGGGTTACCGGAAAAACTGGATGCTCTTCGTGTACAAACTGGACAATCTCTTTCAAAGTATCAGGGTTTCGGACGAAAATACGTCTATTACAAAGGGATTTCCAGTTTTTGAACATATTTTAACTCAAGACTTTTTCTGCATTCAATATGCACCATTCAAAGCCACATCATCACTTTTCAACCATTTTCTGACTTCATTTCCTAGTTTTCATGCATTTCATGATTTATTTTGAGCTAAAATGACCCTGAATTGAAAAGCACTGCAAATGAACTATGAAATGGATGAAAGTTGGCATGGTATCATAATTTCACCCACATAGCATGTGCTAAAAAGCTGAGAGGGTTACCGGAAAAACTGGATGCTCTTCGTGTACAAACTGGACAATCTCTTTCGAAGTATCAGTGTTTCGGACGAAAGCACGTCTATTACAAAGGGATTTCCATTTTTTGAACATATTTTAACTCAAGACTTTTTCTGCATTCAATATGCACCATTCAAAGCCACATCATCACTTTTCAACCATTTTCTGACTTCATTTGCTAGTTTTCATGCATTTAATGATTAATTTTGAGCTAAAATGACAATGAATTGAAAAGCACTGCAAATGAACTCTGAAATGGTGGAAAGTTGGCATGGTATCATAATTTCACCCACATAGCATGTGCTAAAAAGTTGAGAGGGTTACCGGAAAAACTGGATGCACTTCGTGTACAAACTGGACAATCTCTTTCGAAATATGAGGGTTTCGGACGAAAACACGTCTATTACAAAGGGATTTCAATTTTTTGAACATATTTTAACTCAAGACTTTTTCTGCATACAATATGCACCATTCAAAGCCACATCATCACTTTTCAACCATTTTCTGACTTCATTTGCTAGTTTTCATGCATTTAATGATTAATTTTGAGCTAAAATGACAATGAATTGAAAAGCACTGCAAATGAACTCTGAAATGGTGGAAAGTTGGCATGGTATCATAATTTCACCCACATAGCATGTGCTAAAAAGTTGAGAGGGTTACCGGAAAAACTGGATGCACTTCGTGTACAAACTGGACAATCTATTTCGAAGTATCAGGGTTTCGGACGAAAACACGTCTATTACAAAGGGATTTCAATTTTTTGAACATATTTTAACTCAAGACTTTTGAAGCATTCAATATGCACCATTCAAAGCCACATCATCACTTTTCAACCATTTTCTGACTTCATTTGCTAGTTTTCATGCATTTCATGATTTATTTTCAGCTAAAATGACCCTGAATATAAAAGCACTGCAAATGAACTCTGAAATGGTTGAAAGTTGGGATGGTATCATAATTTCACCCACATAGCATGTGCTAAAAAGCTGAGAGGGTTTCCGAAAATACTGGATGCACTTCGTGTACAAACTGGACAATCTCTTTCGAAGTATCAAGGTTTCGGACGAAAACAAGTCGATTACAAAGGGATTTCAATTTTTTGAACATATTTTAACTCAAGTCTTTTTCTGCATTCAATATGCACCATTCAAAGCCACATCATCACTTTTCAACCATTTTCTGACTGCATTTGCTAGTTTTCGTGCATTTCATGATTTATTTTGAGCTAAAATGACCCTGAATTGAAAAGCACTGCAAATGAACTCTGAAATGGTTGAAAGTTGGCATGCTATCATAATTTCACCCACATAGCATGTGCTAAAAAGCTGAGAGGGTTTCCGAAAAAACTGGATGCACTTCGTGTACAAACTGGACAATCTATTTCGAAGTATCAGGGTTTCGGACGAAAACACGTCTATTACAAAGGGATTTCAATTTTTTGAACATATTTTAACTCAAGACTTTTTCTGCATTCAATATGCACCATTCAAAGCCACATCATCACTTTTCAACCATTTTCTGACTTCATTTGCTTGTTTTCATGCATTTCATGATCTATTTTGAGCTAAAATGACCCTGAATTGAAAAGCACTGCAAATGAATTCTGAAATGGATAAAAGTTGGCATGGTATCATAATTTCACCCATATAGCATGTGTTAAAAAGCTGAGAGGGTTACCGAAAAAACTGGATGCACTTCGTGTACAAACTGGACAATCTCTTTCGAAGTATCACGGTTTCGGACGAAAACACGTCAATTACAAAGGGATTTCAATTTTTTAAACATATTTTAACTCAAGACTTTTTCTGCATTCAATATGCACCATTCAAAGCCACATCATCACTTTTCAACCATTTTCTGACTTCATTTGCTAGTTTTCATGCATTTCACGATTTATTTTGAACTAAAATGACCCTGAATTGAAAAGCACTGCAAATGAACTCTGAAATGGTGGAAAGTTGGCATGCTATCATAATTTCACCCACATAGCATGTGCTAAAAAGCTGAGAGGGTTACCGGAAAAACTGGATGCACTTCGTGTACAAACTGGACAATCTCTTTCGAAGTATCAGGGTTTCGGACGAAAACACGTCTATTACAAAGGGATTTCAATTTTTTGAACATATTTTAACTCAAGACTTTTTCTGCATTCAATATGCACCATTCAAAGCCACATCATCACTTTTCAACCATTTTCTGACTTCATTTGCTAGTTTTCATGCATTTAATGATTAATTTTGAGCTAAAATGACAATGAATTGAAAAGCACTGCAAATGAACTCTGAAATGGTGGAAAGTTGGCATGGTATCATAATTTCACCCACATAGCATGTGCTAAAAAGTTGAGAGGGTTACCGGAAAAACTGGATGCACTTCGTGTACAAACTGGACAATCTCTTTCGAAGTATCAGGGTTTCGGACGAAAACACGTCTATTACAAAGGGATTTCCATTTTTTGAACATATTTTAACTCAAGACTTTTTCTGCATTCAATATGCACCATTCAAAGCCACATCATCACTTTTCAACCATTTTCTGACTTCATTTGCTAGTTTTCATGCATTTCATGATTTATTTTGAGCTAAAATGACCCTGAATTGAAAAGCACTGCAAATGAACTATGAAATGGTTGAAAGTTGGCATGGTATCATAATTTCACCCACATAGCATGTGCTAAAAAGCTAAGAGGGTTACCGGAAAAACTGGACGCTCTTCGTGTACAAACTGGACAATCTCTTTCGAAGTATCAGGGTTTCGGACGAAAACACGTCTATTACAAAGGGATTTCCATTTTTTGAACATATTTTAACTCAAGACTTTTTCTGCATTCAATATGCACCATTCAAAGCCACATCTTCACTTTTCAACCATTTTCTGACTTCATTTCCTAGTTTTCATGCATTTCATGATTTATTTTGAGCTAAAATGACCCTGAATTAAAAAGCACTGCAAATGAACTCTGAAATGGTTGAAAGTTGGCATGGTATCATAATTTCTCCCACATAGCATGTGCTAAAAACCTGAGAGGGTTACCGAAAAAACTGGATGCACTTCGTGTACAAACTGGACAATCTCTTTCGAAGTATCAGGGTTTCGGACGAAAACACGTCTATTACAAAGGGATTTCAATTTTTTGAACATATTTTAACTCAAGACTTTTTCTGCATTCAATATGCACCATTCAATGCCACATCATCACTTTTCAACCATTTTCTGACTTCATTTGCTTGTTTTCATGCATTTCATGATCTATTTTGAGCTAAAATGACCCTGAATTGAAAAGCACTGCAAATGAATTCTGAAATGGTTGAAAGTTGGCATGGTATCATAATTTCACCCACATAGCATGTGCTAAAAAGCTGAGAGGGTTACCGAAAAAACTGGATGCACTTCGTGTACAAACTGGACAATCTCTTTCGAAGTATCAGGGTTTCGGACAAAAACAAGTCAATTACAAAGGGATTTCCATTTTTTGAACATATTTTAACTCAAGTCTTTTTCTGCATTCAATGTGCACCATTCAAAGCCACATCATCACTTTTCAACCATTTTCTGACTGCATTTGCTAGTTTTCGTGCATTTCATGATTTATTTTGAGCTAAAATGACCCTGAATTGAAAAGCACTGCAAATGAACTCTGAAATGGTTAAAAGTTGGCATGGTATCATAATTTCACCCACATAGCATGTGCTAAAAAGCTGAGAGGGTTTCCGAAAAAATTGGATGCACTTCGTGTACAAACTGGACAATCTATTTCGAAGTATCAGGGTTTCGGACGAAAACACGTCTATTACAAAGGGATTTCAATTTTTTGAACATATTTTAACTCAAGACTTTTGAAGCATTCAATATGCACCATTCAAAGCCACATCATCACTTTTCAACCATTTTCTGACTTCATTTGCTAGTTTTCATGCATTTCATGATTTATTTTCAGCTAAAATGACCCTGAATATAAAAGCACTGCAAATGAACTCTGAAATGGTTGAAAGTTGGGATGGTATCATAATTTCACCCACATAGCATGTGCTAAAAAGCTGAGAGGGTTTCCGAAAATACTGGATGCACTTCGTGTACAAACTGGACAATCTCTTTCGAAGTATCAAGGTTTCGGACGAAAACAAGTCGATTACAAAGGGATTTCAATTTTTTGAACATATTTTAACTCAAGTCTTTTTCTGCATTCAATATGCACCATTCAAAGCCACATCATCACTTTTCAACCATTTTCTGACTGCATTTGCTAGTTTTCGTGCATTTCATGATTTATTTTGAGCTAAAATGACCCTGAATTGAAAAGCACTGCAAATGAACTCTGAAATGGTTGAAAGTTGGCATGCTATCATAATTTCACCCACATAGCATGTGCTAAAAAGCTGAGAGGGTTTCCGAAAAAACTGGATGCACTTCGTGTACAAACTGGACAATCTATTTCGAAGTATCAGGGTTTCGGACGAAAACACGTCTATTACAAAGGGATTTCAATTTTTTGAACATATTTTAACTCAAGACTTTTTCTGCATTCAATATGCACCATTCAAAGCCACATCATCACTTTTCAACCATTTTCTGACTTCATTTGCTTGTTTTCATGCATTTCATGATCTATTTTGAGCTAAAATGACCCTGAATTGAAAAGCACTGCAAATGAATTCTGAAATGGATGAAAGTTGGCATGGTATCATAATTTCACCCATATAGCATGTGTTAAAAAGCTGAGAGGGTTACCGAAAAAACTGGATGCACTTCGTGTACAAACTGGACAATCTCTTTCGAAGTATCACGGTTTCGGACGAAAACACGTCAATTACAAAGGGATTTCAATTTTTTAAACATATTTTAACTCAAGACTTTTTCTGCATTCAATATGCACCATTCAAAGCCACATCATCACTTTTCAACCATTTTCTGACTTCATTTGCTAGTTTTCATGCATTTCACGATTTATTTTGAACTAAAATGACCCTGAATTGAAAAGCACTGCAAATGAACTCTGAAATGGTGGAAAGTTGGCATGCTATCATAATTTCACCCACATAGCATGTGCTAAAAAGCTGAGAGGGTTACCGGAAAAACTGGATGCACTTCGTGTACAAACTGGACAATCTCTTTCGAAGTATCAGGGTTTCGGACGAAAACACGTCTATTACAAAGGGATTTCAATTTTTTGAACATATTTTAACTCAAGACTTTTTCTGCATTCAATATGCACCATTCAAAGCCACATCATCACTTTTCAACCATTTTCTGACTTCATTTGCTAGTTTTCATGCATTTAATGATTAATTTTGAGCTAAAATGACAATGAATTGAAAAGCACTGCAAATGAACTCTGAAATGGTGGAAAGTTGGCATGGTATCATAATTTCACCCACATAGCATGTGCTAAAAAGTTGAGAGGGTTACCGGAAAAACTGGATGCACTTCGTGTACAAACTGGACAATCTCTTTCGAAGTATCAGGGTTTCGGACGAAAACACGTCTATTACAAAGGGATTTCCATTTTTTGAACATATTTTAACTCAAGACTTTTTCTGCATTCAATATGCACCATTCAAAGCCACATCATCACTTTTCAACCATTTTCTGACTTCATTTGCTAGTTTTCATGCATTTCATGATTTATTTTGAGCTAAAATGACCCTGAATTGAAAAGCACTGCAAATGAACTATGAAATGGTTGAAAGTTGGCATGGTATCATAATTTCACCCACATAGCATGTGCTAAAAAGCTAAGAGGGTTACCGGAAAAACTGGACGCTCTTCGTGTACAAACTGGACAATCTCTTTCGAAGTATCAGGGTTTCGGACGAAAACACGTCTATTACAAAGGGATTTCCATTTTTTGAACATATTTTAACTCAAGACTTTTTCTGCATTCAATATGCACCATTCAAAGCCACATCTTCACTTTTCAACCATTTTCTGACTTCATTTCCTAGTTTTCATGCATTTCATGATTTATTTTGAGCTAAAATGACCCTGAATTAAAAAGCACTGCAAATGAACTCTGAAATGGTTGAAAGTTGGCATGGTATCATAATTTCTCCCACATAGCATGTGCTAAAAACCTGAGAGGGTTACCGAAAAAACTGGATGCACTTCGTGTACAAACTGGACAATCTCTTTCGAAGTATCAGGGTTTCGGACGAAAACACGTCTATTACAAAGGGATTTCAATTTTTTGAACATATTTTAACTCAAGACTTTTTCTGCATTCAATATGCACCATTCAAAGCCACATCATCACTTTTCAACCATTTTCTGACTTCATTTGCTTGTTTTCATGCATTTCATGATCTATTTTGAGCTAAAATGACCCTGAATTGAAAAGCACTGCAAATGAATTCTGAAATGGTTGAAAGTTGGCATGGTATCATAATTTCACCCACATAGCATGTGCTAAAAAGCTGAGAGGGTTACCGAAAAAACTGGATGCACTTCGTGTACAAACTGGACAATCTCTTTCGAAGTATCAGGGTTTCGGACAAAAACAAGTCGATTACAAAGGGATTTCCATTTTTTGAACATATTTTAACTCAAGTCTTTTTCTGCATTCAATGTGCACCATTCAAAGCCACATCATCACTTTTCAACCATTTTCTGACTGCATTTGCTAGTTTTCGTGCATTTCATGATTTATTTTGAGCTAAAATGACCCTGAATTGAAAAGCACTGCAAATGAACTCTGAAATGGTTAAAAGTTGGCATGGTATCATAATTTCACCCACATAGCATGTGCTAAAAAGCTGAGAGGGTTTCCGAAAAAATTGGATGCACTTCGTGTACAAACTGGACAATCTATTTCGAAGTATCAGGGTTTCGGACGAAAACACGTCTATTACAAAGGGATTTCAATTTTTTGAACATATTTTAACTCAAGACTTTTGAAGCATTCAATATGCACCATTCAAAGCCACATCATCACTTTTCAACCATTTTCTGACTTCATTTGCTAGTTTTCATGCATTTCATGATTTATTTTCAGCTAAAATGACCCTGAATATAAAAGCACTGCAAATGAACTCTGAAATGGTTGAAAGTTGGGATGGTATCATAATTTCACCCACATAGCATGTGCTAAAAAGCTGAGAGGGTTTCCGAAAATACTGGATGCACTTCGTGTACAAACTGGACAATCTCTTTCGAAGTATCAAGGTTTCGGACGAAAACAAGTCGATTACAAAGGGATTTCAATTTTTTGAACATATTTTAACTCAAGTCTTTTTCTGCATTCAATATGCACCATTCAAAGCCACATCATCACTTTTCAACCATTTTCTGACTGCATTTGCTAGTTTTCGTGCATTTCATGATTTATTTTGAGCTAAAATGACCCTGAATTGAAAAGCACTGCAAATGAACTCTGAAATGGTTGAAAGTTGGCATGCTATCATAATTTCACCCACATAGCATGTGCTAAAAAGCTGAGAGGGTTTCCGAAAAAACTGGATGCACTTCGTGTACAAACTGGACAATCTATTTCGAAGTATCAGGGTTTCGGACGAAAACACGTCTATTACAAAGGGATTTCAATTTTTTGAACATATTTTAACTCAAGACTTTTTCTGCATTCAATATGCACCATTCAAAGCCACATCATCACTTTTCAACCATTTTCTGACTTCATTTGCTAGTTTTCATGCATTTCATGATTTATTTTCAGCTAAAATGACCCTGAATAGAAAAGCAATGCAAATGAACTCTGAAATGGTTGAAAGTTGGCATGGTATCATAATTTCACCCACATAGCATGTGCTAAAAATCTGAGAGGGTTACCGGAAAAACTGGATGCTCTTCGTGTACAAACTGGACAATCTCTTTCGAAGTATCAGGGTTTCGGACGAAAACACGTCTATTACAAAGGGATTTCAATTTTTTGAACATATTTTAACTCAAGACTTTTTCTGCATTCAATATGCACCATTCAAAGCCACATCATCACTTTTCAACCATTTTCTGACTTCATTTCCTAGTTTTCATGCATTTCATGATTTATTTTGAGCTAAAATGACCCTGAATTGAAAAGCACTGCAAATGAACTATGAAATGGTTGAAAGTTGGCATGGTATCATAATTTCTCCCACATAGCATGTGCTAAAAAGCTGAGAGGGTTACCGAAAAAACTGGATGCACTTCGTGTACAAACTGGACAATCTCTTTCGAAGTATCAGGGTTTCGGACGAAAACACGTCTATTACAAAGGGATTTCAATTTTTTGAACATATTTTAACTCAAGACTTTTTCTGCATTCAATATGCACCATTCAAAGCCACATCATCACTTTTCAACCATTTTCTGACTTCATTTGCTTGTTTTCATGCATTTCATGATCTATTTTGAGCTAAAATGACCCTGAATTGAAAAGCACTGCAAATGAATTCTGAAATGGTTGAAAGTTGGCATGGTATCATAATTTCACCCACATAGCATGTGCTAAAACTTGAGAGGGTTACCGAAAAAACTAGATGCACTTCGTGTACAAACTGGACAATCTCTTTCGAAGTATCACGGTTTCGGACGAAAACACGTCAATTACAAAGGGATTTCAATTTTTTAAACATATTTTAAGTCAAGACTTTTTCTGCATTCAATATGCACCATTCAAAGCCACATCATCACTTTTCAACCATTTTCTGACTTCATTTGCTAGTTTTCATGCATTTCATGATTTATTTTGAGCTAAAATGACCCTGAATTGAAAAGCACTGCAAATGAACTCTGAAATGGTTGAAAGTTGGCATGCTATCATAATTTCTCCCACATAGCATGTGCTAAAAAGCTGAGAGGGTTACCGAAAAAACTGGATGCACTTCGTGTACAAACTGGACAATCTCTTTCGAAGTATCAGGGTTTCGGACGAAAACACGTCTATTACAAAGGGATTTCAATTTTTTGAACATAGTTTAACTCAAGACTTTTTCTGCATTCAATATGCACCATTCAAAGCCACATCATCACTTTTCAACCATTTTCTGACTTCATTTGCTTGTTTTCATGCATTTCATGATCTATTTTGAGCTAAAATGACAATGAATTGAAAAGCACTGCAAATGAATTCTGAAATGGATAAAAGTTGGCATGGTATCATAATTTCACCCACATAGCATGTGTTAAAAAGCTGAGAGGGTTACCGAAAAAACTGGATGCACTTCGTGTACAAACTGGACAATCTCTTTCGAAGTATCACGGTTTCGGACGAAAACACGTTAATTACAAAGGGATTTCAATTTTTTAAACATATTTTAACTCAAGACTTTTTCTGCATTCAATATGCACCATTCAAAGCCACATCATCACTTTTCAACCATTTTCTGACTTCATTTGCTAGTTTTCATGCATTTCATGATTTATTTTGAACTAAAATGACCCTGAATTGAAAAGCACTGCAAATGAACTCTGAAATGGTGGAAAGTTGGCATGCTATCATAATTTCACCCACATAGCATGTGCTAAAAAGCTGAGAGGGTTACCGGAAAAACTGGATGCACTTCGTGTACAAACTGGACAACCTCTTTCGAAGTATCAGGGTTTCGGACGAAAACACGTCTATTACAAAGGGATTTCAATTTTTTGAACATATTTTAACTCAAGACTTTTTCTGCATTCAATATGCACCATTCAAAGCCACATCATCACTTTTCAACCATTTTCTGACTTCATTTGCTAGTTTTCATGCATTTCATGATTAATTTTGAGCTAAAATGACAATGAATTGAAAAGCACTGCAAATGAACTCTGAAATGGTGGAAAGTTGGCATGGTATCATAATTTCACCCACATAGCATGTGCTAAAAAGTTGAGAGGGTTACCGGAAAAACTGGATGCACTTCGTGTACAAACTGGACAATCTCTTTCGAAGTATCAGGGTTTCGGACGAAAACACGTCTATTACAAAGGGATTTCAATTTTTTGAACATATTTTAACTCAAGACTTTTTCTGCATACAATATGCACCATTCAAAGCCACATCATCACTTTTCAACCATTTTCTAACTTCATTTTCTAGTTTTCATGCATTTAATGATTAATTTTGAGCTAAAATGACAATGAATTGAAAAGCACTGCAAATGAACTCTGAAATGGTGGAAAGTTGGCATGGTATCATAATTTCACCCACATAGCATGTGCTAAAAAGTTGAGAGGGTTACCGGAAAAACTGGATGCTCTTCGTGTACAAACTGGACAATCTCTTTCGAAGTATCAGGGTTTCGGACGAAAACACGTCTATTACAAAGGGATTTCAGTTTTTTGAACATATTTTAACTCAAGACTTTTTCTGCATTCAATATGCACCATTCAAAGCCACATCATCACTTTTCAACCATTTTCTGACTTCATTTGCTAGTTTTCATGCATTTCATGATTTATTTTGAGCTAAAATGACCCTGAATTAAAAAGCACTGCAAATGAACTCTGAAATGGTTGAAAGTTGGCATGGTATCATAATTTCTCCCACATAGCATGTGCTAAAAAGCTGAGATGGTTACCGAAAAAACTGGATGCACTTCGTGTACAAACTGGACAATCTCTTTCGAAGTATCAGGGTTCCGGACGAAAACACGTCTATTACAAAGGAATTTCAATTTTTTGAACATAGTTTAACTCAAGAATTTTTCTGCATTCAATATGCACCATTCAAAGCCACATCATCACTTTTCAACCATTTTCTGACTTCATTTGCTAGTTTTCATGCATTTAATGATTAATTTTGAGCTAAAATGACAATGAAATGAAAAGCACTGCAAATGAACTCTGAAATGGTGGAAAGTTGGCATGGTATCATAATTTCACCCACATAGCATGTGCTAAAAAGTTGAGAGGGTTACCGGAAAAACTGGATGCACTTCGTGTACAAACTGGACAATCTCTTTCGAAATATGAGGGTTTCGGACGAAAACACGTCTATTACAAAGGGATTTCAATTTTTTGAACATATTTTAACTCAAGACTTTTTCTGCATACAATATGCACCATTCAAAGCCACATCATCACTTTTCAACCATTTTCTGACTTCATTTGCTAGTTTTCATGCATTTAATGATTAATTTTGAGCTAAAATGACAATGAATTGAAAAGCACTACAAATGAACTCTGAAATGGTGGAAAGTTGGCATGGTATCATAATTTCACCCACATAGCATGTGCTAAAAAGTTGAGAGGGTTACCGGAAAAACTGGATGCACTTCGTGTACAAACTGGACAATCTCTTTCGAAGTATCAGGGTTTCGGACGAAAACACGTCTATTACAAAGGGATTTCAATTTTTTGAACATATTTTAACTCAAGACTTTTTCTGCATTCAATAAGCACCATTCAAAGCCACATCATCACTTTTCAACCATTTTCTGACTTCATTTGCTAGTTTTCATGCATTTCATGATTTATTTTGAGCTAAAATGACCCTGAATTGAAAAGCACTGCAAATGAACTCTGAAATGGTTGAAAGTTGGCATGGTATCATAATTTCACCCACATAGCATGTGCTAAAAAGCTAAGAGGGTTACCGAAAAAACTGGATGCTCTTCGTGTACAAACTGGACAATCTCTTTCGAAGTATCAGGGTTTCGGACGAAAACACGTCTATTACACAGGGATTTCAATTTTTTGAACATATTTTAACTCAAGACTTTTTCTGCATTAAATATGCACCATTCAAAGCCACATCATCACTTTTCAACCATTTTCTGACTTTATTTGCAAGTTTTCATGCATTTCATGATTTATTTTGAGCTAAAATGACCCTGAATTAAAAAGCACTTCAAATGAACTCTGAAATGGTTGAAAGTTGGCATGGTATCATAATTTCTCCCACATAGCATGTGCTAAAAAGCTGAGAGGGTTACCGAAAAAACTGGATGCACTTCATGTACAAACTGGACAATCTCTTTCGAAGTATCAGGGTTTCGGACGAAAACACGTCTATTACAAAGGGATTTCAATTTTTTGAACATAGTTTAACTCAAGACTTTTTCTGCATTCAATATGCACCATTCAAAGCCACATCATCACTTTTCAACCATTTTCTGACTTCATTTGCTTGTTTTCATGCATTTCATGATCTATTTTGAGCTAAAATGACCCTGAATTGAAAAGCACTGCAAATGAATTCTGAAATGGATAAAAGTTGGCATGGTATCATAATTTCACCCATATAGCATGTGTTAAAAAGCTGAGAGGGTTACCGAAAAAACTGGATGCACTTCGTGTACAAACTGGACAATCTCTTTCGAAGTATCACGGTTTCGGACGAAAACACGTCGATTACAAAGGGATTTCATTTTTTTGAACATATTTTAACTCAAGACTTTTTCTGCATTCAATATGCACCATTCAAAGCCACATCATCACTTTTCAACCATTTTCTGACTTCATTTGCTAGTTTTCATGCATTTCACGATTTATTTTGAACTAAAATGACCCTGAATTGAAAAGCACTGCAAATGAACTCTGAAATGGTGGAAAGTTGGCATGCTATCATAATTTCACCCACATAACATGTGCTAAAAAGCTGAGAGGGTTACCGGAAAAACTGGATGCACTTCGTGTACAAACTGGACAATCTCTTTCGAAGTATCAGGGTTTCGGACGAAAACACGTCTATTACAAAGGGATTTCAATTTTTTGAACATATTTTAACTCAAGACTTTTTCTGCATTCAATATGCACCATTCAAAGCCACATCATCACTTTTCAACCATTTTCTGACTTCATTTGCTAGTTTTCATGCATTTAATGATTAATTTTGAGCTAAAATGACAATGAATTGAAAAGCACTGCAAATGAACTCTGAAATGGTTGAAAGTTGGCATGGTATCATAATTTCACCCACATAGCATGTGCTAAAAAGTTGATAGGGTTACCGGAAAAACTGGATGCACTTCGTGTACAAACTGGACAATCTCTTTCGAAGTATGAGGGTTTCGGACGAAAACACGTCTATTACAAAGGGATTTCAATTTTTTGAACATATTTTAACTCAAGACTTTTTCTGCATTCAATAAGCACCATTCAAAGCCACATCATCACTTTTCAACCATTTTCTGACTTCATTTGCTAGTTTTCATGCATTTAATGATTAATTTTGAGCTAAAATGACAATGAATTGAAAAGCACTGCAAATGAACTCTGAAATGGTGGAAAGTTGGCATGGTATCATAATTTCACCCACATAGCATGTGCTAAAAAGTTGAGAGGGTTACCGGAAAAACTGGACGCACTTCGTGTACAAACTGGACAATCTCTTTCGAAGTATCAGGGTTTCGGACGAAAACACGTCTATTACAAAGGGATTTCAATTTTTTAAACATATTTTAACTCAAGACTTTTTCTGCATTCAATATGCACCATTCAAAGCCACATCATCACTTTTCAACCATTTTCTGACTTCATTTGCTAGTTTTCATGCATTTCACGATTTATTTTGAACTAAAATGACCCTGAATTGAAAAGAACTGCAAATGAACTCTGAAATGGTGGAAAGTTGGCATGCTATCATAATTTCACCCACATAGCATGTGCTAAAAAGCTGAGAGGGTTACCGGAAAAACTGGATGCACTTCGTGTACAAACTGGACAACCTCTTTCGAAGTATCAGGGTTTCGGACGAAAACACGTCTATTACAAAGGGATTTCAATTTTTTGAACATATTTTAACTCAAGACTTTTTCTGCATTCAATATGCACCATTCAAAGCCACATCATCACTTTTCAACCATTTTCTGACTTCATTTGCTAGTTTTCATGCATTTAATGATTAATTTTGAGCTAAAATGACAATGAATTGAAAAGCACTGCAAATGAACTCTGAAATGGTGGAAAGTTGGCATGGTATCATAATTTCACCCACATAGCATGTGCTAAAAAGTTGATAGGGTTACCGGAAAAACTGGATGCACTTCGTGTACAAACTGGACAATCTCTTTCGAAGTATGAGGGTTTCGGACGAAAACACGTCTATTACAAAGGGATTTCAATTTTTTGAACATATTTTAACTCAAGACTTTTTCTGCATTCAATAAGCACCATTCAAAGCCACATCATCACTTTTCAACCATTTTCTGACTTCATTTGCTAGTTTTCATGCATTTAATGATTAATTTTGAGCTAAAATGGCAATGAATTGAAAAGCACTGCAAATGAACTCTGAAATGGTGGAAAGTTGGCATGGTATCATAATTTCACCCACATAGCATGTGCTAAAAAGTTGAGAGGGTTACCGGAAAAACTGGACGCACTTCGTGTACAAACTGGACAATCTCTTTCGAAGTATCAGGGTTTCGGACGAAAACACGTCTATTACAAAGGGATTTCAATTTTTTGAACATATTTTAACTCAAGACTTTTTCTGCATTCAATAAGCACCATTCAAAGCCACATCATCATTTTTCAACCATTTTCTGACTTCATTTGCTAGTTTTCATGCATTTCATGATTTATTTTGAGCTAAAATGACCCTGAATTGAAAAGCACTGCAAATGAACTCTGAAATGGTTGAAAGTTGGCATGGTATCATAATTTCACCCACATAGCATGTGCTAAAAAGCTAAGAGGGTTACCGAAAAAACTGGATGCTCTTCGTGTACAAACTGGACAATCTCTTTCGAAGTATCAGGGTTTCGGACGAAAACACGTCTATTACACAGGGATTTCAATTTTTTGAACATATTTTAACTCAAGACTTTTTCTGCATTCAATATGCACCATTCAAAGCCACATCATCACTTTTCAACCATTTTCTGACTTCATTTCCTAGTTTTCATGCATTTCATGATTTATTTTGAGCTAAAATGACCCTGAATTAAAAAGCACTGCAAATGAATTCTGAAATGGATAAAAGTTGGCATGGTATCATAATTTCACCCATATAGCATGTGTTAAAAAGCTGAGAGGGTTACCGAAAAAACTGGATGCACTTCGTGTACAAACTGGACAATCTCTTTCGAAGTATCACGGTTTCGGACGAAAACACGTCAATTACAAAGGGATTTCAATTTTTTAAACATATTTTAACTCAAGACTTTTTCTGCATTCAATATGCACCATTCAAAGCCACATCATCACTTTTCAACCATTTTCTGACTTCATTTGCTAGTTTTCATGCATTTCACGATTTATTTTGAACTAAAATGACCCTGAATTGAAAAGCACTGCAAATGAACTCTGAAATGGTGGAAAGTTGGCATGCTATCATAATTTCACCCACATAGCATGTGCTAAAAAGCTGAGAGGGTTACCGGAAAAACTGGATGCACTTCGTGTACAAACTGGACAATCTCTTTCGAAGTATCAGGGTTTCGGACGAAAACACGTCTATTACAATAGGATTTCAATTTTTTGAACATATTTTAACTCAAGACTTTTTCTGCATTCAATATGCACCATTCAAAGCCACATCATCACTTTTCAACCATTTTCTGACTTCATTTGCTAGTTTTCATGCATTTAATGATTAATTTTGAGCTAAAATGACAATGAATTGAAAAGCACTGCAAATGAACTCTGAAATGGTGGAAAGTTGGCATGGTATCATAATTTCACCCACATAGCATGTGCTAAAAAGTTGATAGGGTTACCGGAAAAACTGGATGCACTTCGTGTACAAACTGGACAATCTCTTTCGAAGTATGAGGGTTTCGGACGAAAACACGTCTATTACAAAGGGATTTCAATTTTTTGAACATATTTTAACTCAAGACTTTTTCTGCATTCAATAAGCACCATTCAAAGCCACATCATCACTTTTCAACCATTTTCTGACTTCATTTGCTAGGTTTCATGCATTTAATGATTAATTTTGAGCTAAAATGACAATGAATTGAAAAGCACTGCAAATGAACTCTGAAATGGTGGAAAGTTGGCATGGTATCACAATTTCACCCACATAGCATGTGCTAAAAAGTTGAGAGGGTTACCGGAAAAACTGGACGCACTTCGTGTACAAACTGGACAATCTCTTTCGAAGTATCAGGGTTTCGGACGAAAACACGTCTATTACAAAGGGATTTCAATTTTTTGAACATATTTTAACTCAAGACTTTTTCTGCATTCAATAAGCACCATTCAAAGCCACATCATCACTTTTCAACCATTTTCTGACTTCATTTGCTAGTTTTCATGCATTTCATGATTTATTTTGAGCTAAAATGACCCTGAATTGAAAAGCACTGCAAATGAACTCTGAAATGGATAAAAGTTGGCATGGTATCATAATTTCACCCACATAGCATGTGTTAAAAAGCTGAGAGGGTTACCGAAAAAACTGGATGCACTTCGTGTACAAACTGGACAATTTCTTTCGAAGTATCACGGTTTCAGACGAAAACACGTCAATTACAAAGGGATTTCAATTTTTTAAACATATTTTAACTCAAGACTTTTTCTGCATTCAATATGCACCATTCAAAGCCACATCATCACTTTTCAACCATTTTCTGACTTCATTTGCTAGTTTTCATGCATTTCACGATTTATTTTGAACTAAAATGACCCTGAATTGAAAAGCACTGCAAATGAACTCTGAAATGGTGGAAAGTTGGCATGATATCATAATTTCACCCACATAGCATGTGCTAAAAAGCTGAGAGGGTTACCGGAAAAACTGGATGCACTTCGTGTACAAACTGGACAATCTCTTTCGAAGTATCAGTGTTTCGGACGAAAACACGTCTATTACAAAGGGATTTCAATTTTTTGAACATATTTTAACTCAAGACTTTTTCTGCATTCAATATGCACCATTCAAAGCCACATCATCACTTTTCAACCATTTTCTGACTTCATTTGCTAGTTTTCATGCATTTAATGATTAATTTTGAGCTAAAATGACAATGAATTGAAACGCACTGCAAATGAACTCTGAAATGGTGGAAAGTTGGCATGGTATCATAATTTCACCCACATAGCATGTGCTAAAAAGTTGAGAGGGTTACCGGAAAAACTGGATGCACTTCGTGTACAAACTGGACAATCTCTTTCGAAGTATCAGGGTTTCGGACGAAAACACGTCTATTACAAAGGGATTTCAATTTTTTGAACATATTTTAACTCAAGACTTTTTTTGCATTCAATAAGCACCATTCAAAGCCACATCATCACTTTTCAACCATTTTCTGACTTCATTTGCTAGTTTTCATGCATTTCATGATTTATTTTGAGCTAAAATGACCCTGAATTGAAAAGCACTGCAAATGAACTCTGAAATGGTTGAAAGTTGGCATGGTATCATAATTTCACCCACATAGCATGTGCTAAAAAGATAAGAGGGTTACCGAAAAAACTGGATGCTCTTCGTGTACAAACTGGACAATCTCTTTCGAAGTATCAGGGTTTCGGACGAAAACACGTCTATTACAAAGGGATTTCAATTTTTTGAACATATTTTAACTCAAGACTTTTTCTGCATTCAATATGCACCATTCAAAGCCACATCATCACTTTTCAACCATTTTCTGACTTCATTTGCTAGTTTTCATGCATTTCATGATTTATTTTGAGCTAAAATGACCCTGAATTAAAAAGCACTGCAAATGAACTCTGAAATGGTTGAAAGTTGGCATGGTATCATAATTTCTCCCACATAGCATGTGCTAAAAAGCTGAGAGGGTTACCGAAAAAACTGGATGCACTTCGTGTACAAACTGGACAATCTCTTTCGAAGTATCAGGGTTTCGGACGAAAACACGTCTATTACAAAGGGATTTCAATTTTTTGAACATATTTTAACTCAAGACTTTTTCTGCATTCAATATGCACCATTCAAAGCCACATCATCACTTTTCAACCATTTTCTGACTTCATTTGCTAGTTTTCATGCATTTCATGATCTATTTTGAGCTAAAATGACCCTGAATTGAAAAGCACTGCAAATGAACTCTGAAATGGTTGAAAGTTGGCATGGTATCATAATTTCACCCACATATCATGTGCTAAAAAGTTGAGAGGGTTACCGAAAAAACTGGATGCACTTCGTGTACAAACTGGACAGTCTCTTTCAAAGTATCAGGGTTTCGGACGAAAACACGTCTATTACAAAGGGATTTCAATTTTTTTAACATATTTTAACTCAAGACTTTTTCTGCATTCAATATGCACCATTCAAAGCCACATCATCACTTTTCAACCATTTTCTGGCTTCATTTGCTAGTTTTCATGCATTTCATGATTTATTTAGAGCTAAAATGACCCTGAATTGAAAAGCACTGCAAATGAACTCTGAAATGGTTGAAAGTTGGCATGGTATCATAATTTCACCCATAGCATGTGCTAAAAAGTTGAGAGGGTTACCGAAAAAACTGGATGCACTTCGTGTACAAACTGGACAATCTCTTTCAAAGTATCAGGCTTTCGGACGAAAACACGTCTATTACAAAGGGATTTCCATTTTTTGAACATATTTTAACTCAAGACTTTTTCTGCATTCAATATGCACCATTCAAAGCCACATCATCACTTTTCAACCATTTTCAGACTTCATTTGCTAGTTTTCATGCATTTCATGATTTATTTTGAGCTAAAATGACCCTGAATTAAAAAGCACTGCAAATGAACTCTGAAATGGTTGAAAGTTGGCATGGTATCATAATTTCTCCCACATAGCATGTGCTAAAAAGCTGAGAGGGTTACCGAAAAAACTGGATGCACTTCGTGTACAAACTGGACAATCTCTTTCGAAGTATCAGGGTTTCGGACGAAAACACGTCTATTACAAAGGGATTTCAATTTTTTGAACATATTTTAACTCAAGACTTTTTCTGCATTCAATATGCACCATTCAAAGCCACATCATCACTTTTCAACCATTTTCTGACTTCATTTGCTAGTTTTCATGCATTTCATGATTTATTTTGAGCTAAAATGACCCTGAATTAAAAAGCACTGCAAATGAACTCTGAAATGGTTGAAAGTTGGCATGGTATCATAATTTCTCCCACATAGCATGTGCTAAAAAGCTGAGAGGGTTACCGAAAAAACTGGATGCACTTCGTGTACAAACTGGACAATCTCTTTCGAAGTATCAGGGTTTCGGACGAAAACACGTCTATTACAAAGGGATTTCAATTTTTTGAACATATTTTAACTCAAGACTTTTTCTGCATTCAATATGCACCATTCAAAGCCACATCATCACTTTTCAACCATTTTCTGACTTCATTTGCTAGTTTTCATGCATTTCATGATCTATTTTGAGCTAAAATGACCCTGAATTGAAAAGCACTGCAAATGAATTCTGAAATGGTTGAAAGTTGGCATGGTATCATAATTTCACCCACATAGCATGTGTTAAAAAGCTGAGAGGGTTACCGAAAAAACGGGATGCAGTTCGTGTACAAACTGGACAATCTCTTTCGAAGTATCACGGTTTCGGACGAAAACACGTCAATTACAAAGGGATTTCAATTTTTTAAACATATTTTAACTCAAGACTTTTTCTGCATTCAATATGCACCATTCAAAGCCACATCATCACTTTTCAACCATTTTCTGACTTCATTTGCTAGTTTTCATGCATTTCACGATTTATTTTGAACTAAAATGACCCTGAATTGAAAAGCACTGCAAATGAACTCTGAAATGGTGGAAAGTTGGCATGCTATCATAATTTCACCCACATAGCATGTGCTAAAAAGCTGAGAGGGTTACCGGAAAAACTGGATGCACTTCGTGTACAAACTGGACAATCTCTTTCGAAGTATCAGGGTTTCGGACGAAAACACGTCTATTACAAAAGGATTTCAATTTTTTGAACATATTTTAACTCAAGACTTTTTCTGCATTCAATATGCACCATTCAAAGCCACATCATCACTTTTCAACCATTTTCTGACTTCATTTGCTAGTTTTCATGCATTTAATGATTAATTTTGAGCTAAAATGACAATGAATTGAAAAGCACTGCAAATGAACTCTGAAATGGTGGAAAGTTGGCATGGTATCATAATTTCACCCACATAGCATGTGCTAAAAAGTTGAGAGGGTTACCGGAAAAACTGGATGCACTTCGTGTACAAACTGGACAATCTCTTTCGAAGTATGAGGGTTTCGGACGAAAACACGTCTATTACAAAGGGATTTCAATTTTTTGAACATATTTTAACTCAAGACTTTTTCTGCATTCAATAAGCACCATTCAAAGCCACATCATCACTTTTCAACCATTTTCTGACTTCATTTGCTAGTTTTCATGCATTTAATGATTAATTTTGAGCTAAAATGACAATGAATTGAAAAGCACTGCAAATGAACTCTGAAATGGTGGAAAGTTGGCATGGTATCATAATTTCACCCACATAGCATGTGCTAAAAAGTTGAGAGGGTTACCGGAAAAACTGGAGGCACTTCGTGTACAAACTGGACAATCTCTTTCGAAGTATCAGGGTTTCGGACGAAAACACGTCTATTACAAAGGGATTTCAATTTTTTGAACATATTTTAACTCAAGACTTTTTCTGCATTCAATAAGCACCATTCAAAGCCACATCATCACTTTTCAACCATTTTCTGACTTCATTTGCTAGTTTTCATGCATTTCATGATTTATTTTGAGCTAAAATGACCCTGAATTGAAAAGCACTGCAAATGAACTCTGAAATGGTTGAAAGTTGGCATGGTATCATAATTTCACCCACATAACATGTGCTAAAAAGATAAGAGGGTTACCGAAAAAACTGGATGCTCTTCGTGTACAAACTGGACAATCTCTTTCGAAGTATCAGGGTTTCGGACGAAAACACGTCTATTACAAAGGGATTTCAATTTTTTGAACATATTTTAACTCAAGACTTTTTCTGCATTCAATATGCACCATTCAAAGCCACATCATCACTTTTCAACCATTTTCTGACTTCATTTGCTAGTTTTCATGCATTTCATGATTTATTTTGAGCTAAAATGACCCTGAATTAAAAAGCACTGCAAATGAACTCTGAAATGGTTGAAAGTTGGCATGGTATCATAATTTCTCCCACATAGCATGTGCTAAAAAGCTGAGAGGGTTACCGAAAAAACTGGATGCACTTCGTGTACAAACTGGACAATCTCTTTCGAAGTATCAAGGTTTCGGACGAAAACACGTCTATTACAAAGGGATTTCAATTTTTTGAACATATTTTAACTCAAGACTTTTTCTGCATTCAATATGCACCATTCAAAGCCACATCATCACTTTTCAACCATTTTATGACTTCATTTGCTAGTTTTCATGCATTTCATGATCTATTTTGAGCTAAAATGACCCTGAATTGAAAAGCACTGCAAATGCACTCTGAAATGGTTGAAAGTTGGCATGGTATCATAATTTCACCCACATATCATGTGCTAAAAAGTTGAGAGGGTTACCGAAAAAACTGGATGCACTTCGTGTACAAACTGGACAATCTCTTTCAAAGTATCAGGGTTTCGGACGAAAACACGTCTATTACAAAGGGATTTCAATTTTTTTAACATATTTTAACTCAAGACTTTTTCTGCATTCAATATGCACCATTCAAAGCCACATCATCACTTTTCAACCATTTTCTGACTTCATTTGCTAGTTTTCATGCATTTCATGATTTATTTAGAGCTAAAATGACCCTGAATTGAAAAGCACTGCAAATGAACTCTGAAATGGTTGAAAGTTGGCATGGTATCATAATTTCACCCACATAGCATGTGCTAAAAAGTTGAGAGGGTTACCGAAAAAACTGGATGCACTTCGTGTACAAACTGGACAATCTCTTTCAAAGTATCAGGGTTTCGGACGAAAACACGTCTATTACAAAGGGATTTCCATTTTTTGAACATATTTTAACTCAAGACTTTTTCTGCATTCAATATGCACCATTCAAAGCCACATCATCACTTTTCAACCATTTTCAGACTTCATTTGCTAGTTTTCATGCATTTCATGATTTATTTTGAGCTAAAATGACCCTGAATTAAAAAGCACTGCAAATGAACTCTGAAATGGTTGAAAGTTGGCATGGTATCATAATTTCTCCCACATAGCATGTGCTAAAAAGCTGAGAGGGTTACCGAAAAAACTGGATGCACTTCGTGTACAAACTGGACAATCTCTTTCGAAGTATCAGGGTTTCGGACGAAAACACATCTATTACAAAGGGATTTCAATTTTTTGAACATATTTTAACTCAAGACTTTTTCTGCATTCAATATGCACCATTCAAAGCCACATCATCACTTTTCAACCATTTTCTGACTTCATTTGCTTGTTTTCATGCATTTCATGATCTATTTTGAGCTAAAATGACCCTGAATTGAAAAGCACTGCAAATGAATTCTGAAATGGTTGAAAGTTGGCATGGTATCATAATTTCACCCACATAGCATGTGCTAAAAAGCTGAGAGGGTTACCGAAAAAACGGGATGCACTTCGTGTATAAACTGGACAATCTCTTTCGAAGTATCATGGTTTCGGACGAAAACACGTCAATTACAAAGGGATTTCAATTTTTTGAACATATTTTAACTCAAGACTTTTTCTGCATTCAATATGCACCATTCAAAGCCACATCATCACTTTTCAACCATTTTCTGACTTCATTTGCTAGTTTTCATGCATTTCACGATTTATTTTGAACTAAAATGACCCTGAATTGAAAAGCACTGCAAATGAACTCTGAAATGGTGGAAAGTTGGCATGCTATCATAATTTCACCCACATAGCATGTGCTAAAAAGCTGAGAGGGTTACCGGAAAAACTGGATGCACTTCGTGTACAAACTGGACAATCTCTTTCGAAGTATCAGGGTTTCGGACGAAAACACGTTTATTACAAAGGGATTTCAATTTTTTGAACATATTTTAACTCAAGACTATTTCTGCATTCAATATGCACCATTCAAAGCCACATCATCACTTTTCAACCATTTTCTGACTTCATTTGCTAGTTTTCATGCATTTAATGATTAATTTTGAGCTAAAATGACAATGAATTGAAAAGCACTGCAAATGAACTCTGAAATGGTGGAAAGTTGGCATGGTATCATAATTTCACCCACATAGCATGTGCTAAAAAGTTGAGAGGGTTACCGGAAAAACTCGATGCACTTCGTGTAGAAACTGGACAATCTCTTTCGAAGTATCAGGGTTTCGGACGAAAACACGTCTATTACAAAATGATTTCAATTTTTTGAACATATTTTAACTCAAGACTTTTTCTGCATTCAATATGCACCATTCAAAGCCACATCATCACTTTTCAACCATTTTCTGACTTCATTTGCTAGTTTTCATGCATTTAATGATTAATTTTGAGCTAAAATGACAATGAATTGAAAAGCACTGCAAATGAACTCTGAAATGGTGGAAAGTTGGCATGGTATCATAATTTGACCCACATAGCATGTGCTAAAAAGTTGAGAGGGTTACCGGAAAAACTGGATGCACTTCGTGTACAAACTGGACAATCTCTTTCGAAGTATCAGGGTTTCGGACGAAAACACGTCTATTACAAAGGGATTTTAGTTTTTTGTACATATTTTAACTCAAGACTTTTTCTGCATTCAATATGCACCATTCAAAGCCACATCATCACTTTTCAACCATTTTCTGACTTCATTTGCTAGTTTTCATGCATTTCATGATTTATTTTGAGCTAAAATGACCCTGAATTGAAAAGCACTGCAAATGAACTCTGAAATGGTTGAAAGATGGCATGGTATCATAATTTCACCCACATAGCATGTGCTAAAAATTTGAGAGGGTTACCGGAAAAACTGGATGCACTTCGTGTACAAACTGGACAATCTCTTTCGAAGTATCATGGTTTCGGACGAAAACACGTCTATTACAAAGGGATTTCATTTTTTTGAACATATTTTAACTCAAGACTTTTTATGCATTCAATATGCACCATTCAAATCCACATCATCACTTTTCATGGCAATTGGACTTCGTTTGGTATTGTAAACCTGAAAAGCCAAAAACATGCAGAAAACAACAACTGGCACTGGCCATTGGATTAATAGGTTATTGCTCAAAAATAATATTAATTGGTAAATAAACATCCAAAAAGTATCCTAGGATGATAATATAATAGCATGGAACAATAAAAAATTATAGATACGTTGAAGACGTATCAAATATTGATGATCTCCGGCTTTAAAAAAATTAGAGCAACAATAAATTTCATTCGGGAAGTCAAAAGGTAGGCCTCTAGATTGGATCTGCAGTTAAAAGCGTATATTTTGGAACAAATCATATAAGTAGATTGAAAGCACAACTTCTCCCTAGGTGGTTTTGGTAATTAATAACAACATATATTTCATTGGACTAATGTTTCCACTAAGTATGTTTCAGGAAAAAGTTCAATGTTTGATTGGCTAAAGATTGTGAGGAGACCCCAAGATGCAAGGAATAGGATTGGCTAAGCTACAAGCATGAAGACTCTACATTTTACTTTGTGAGAAATCACTTTGAGTCCATAGGAAAGTCAATAATATCAAAAGGGGGTGAGGTAATGATGGTGAATGAAATGCTCAAGTGATCAAGTGTTAGTCACCAAAAACACCCACAAGCTCTCCCACAAATATTATGTCATGGAGCCTAACACTCAAAATCGGTGCCACCAACATTTCCATATCGGCTACACCGAGTCTAAAATCCAGACAGAAACCCTAGCAAAAACCCACTACTCGGTACTACCAACATTCACTTTCGGTGCCACCGAAACCAGTGACCAACTTCCTAGTTAGCCATTTTCTAGATTCGGTCCCAACGAGTTTCGCAAATCGGTCTCACCGAGAAGTTGGGCCAACTCTCTGTTAACCCATTTCTCCAAATCGGTCCCACCGAGTTTGATAAATCGGTCTCACCGAGATTCGGCAACTGCCTAGGTCACCCATATCGGTACCACCGAGTATTCCATATCGGTCTCACCGAAATCCTAAAGTTGCCACATTTTCGAACAAGTCGGTGCCACCGAGGTTCACTTCGGTTCCACCGAGTTGGGAAATAATGTTGTAACGGTTGGATTTTTGGAGATGCCTATATATACCCCTCCACCATATCCCACTCGTAAGAGAAGCACTCAGAACACACACCCACTTGCCATATCCAATTTTCTGAGAGAGAACCACCTATTCTTGTGTTGAGATCAAGATCATCCACTCCAACCATATGGATCTTGATTTTGAGCCTCCCCAAGTTGCTTTCCATCCAATCAATCTCTTCTACGTAAGCCAAATCTGTGAGAGAGTGATTGAGTGTTGAGGAGACTATCATTTGAAACACAAGAGCAAGGAGTTCATCGTTACTATCGAGCTTGTTACCTTTTGGAGGGTGGTGCCTCCTTGATTGGTTAGGTGTCGCTTGGGAGCCTCCTACTTAGTGTTGTGGAGTTGAACCAAGAAGTTTGTATGGGCAAGGAGATCGCCTACTTCGTGAAGATCTACCCATAGTGAGGCTAGTCCTTCGTGGATGGAAGCCGTTATGGAATAGTCAAGGTTGCTACTTCGTGGACCCTTTTGGGTGGATCCCTCCGTGGACTCTCGTGACCGCTACCCTCCGTGGGTTGAAGACTCCATAAACGTGGACGTACGATAGCACCACCTATCGGAACCACGGGAAAAATCTCCGTGTCTTCAAATTGCGTTTGATCTTCCTAACCTTATCCTTTTACATATGTTTGGCCTTATTTTCCTCTACAATACTCAAAGACATGCATGTGTAGGGTGAACTTGACTTGTGTGAATTACTAAAATCTGCCCACAATTAAAAGTGGGAAAATGATAGTTTTATTTGGTCAAGTAGTCTAATCACCCCCCCCTCTAGACATACTTTGGATCCTACAAGTGGTATCAGAGCATTGGTCTCCATTGCATTGGTTTCACAACCTAGGAGAGTATGGCGTCTAGTGAGGGAAACTATCACCATAGAGGTCCATATTTCGATGGTACAAACATTGCTAGTTGGAAGCATAATATGAAAATGCATATTCTTGGTCATAACCCCGCCGTATGGGCTGTTGTTCGTGTTGGCTTGCAAGGTGAATTCTTTGGTGATGGAAAGGAACCGGACCGTGAAGCGACCGCGGAAGAATTGAAGATGTTGCAATACAACACTCAAGCATGTGACATTCTATTCAACTGCCTATGCCCCGAACAATTCAACAAAATCAGGCGTCTTGAGAATGCAAAGGAAATTGGGGACACTTTGGTTGATATGCACGAAGGTACCGAATCCGTCAGTGAATCTAAGTTGGATGTGCTTCAAAGTCAACTTGACAAGTTCAAGATGAAGGATGGTGAAGGAGTTGTGAAAATGTACTCTAGGCTTGCTCTCATCACCAATGAGATTGCCGACTTAGGAAGCGAAGAAATGACCGACAAATTCATCATCAAGAAGATCCTTAGAGCTTGGATGGAAAGTATGACATCGTGTGCACATTGATCCAAATGATGCCAAACTACAAAGATCTCAAGCCTACGGAAGTCATTGGAAGGATTGTTGCTCATGAGATGTCACTCAAAGATAAGGAAGAGCTTCACACCAAGTCAAGCGGTGCTTACAAAGCTACAAGCGACACTCCCGCTACATCAAGTGATAACCTTGTAACCAATGAAGAGATAAGCCTCATGGTCAAGAAATTCAACAAGTTCTACAAGAGTAGAGGCAAAGAGAGAAGCTCCAATTCAAGATATGAAGAGAAGCGTTCATCTAATCGTGATCGAAATTGCTACAATTGTGGAAGGCCCAGACACTACTCAAATGAGTGCACGGTCCCCCACAAGAGAAGAGAAGAATCACCTAACGAAGCTCTATAGATGAGTCACCTCGAAGAGAGAGAAGGAGTAGAGATGATTGTTATGAACGAAGACCCTCAAGGAGAAGTAGGGACTCGGAGAAGAAGGACAAGTACACCAAGAGCTACACAAGAAGAAGACATCAAGCTCATGTTGGTGAATGGGTTTTCGGCTCCGAATCCAACAACCAATCCGAGAGAAGCTATCGCTCCAACTCCGACTATAGTCAAGATGAAGGTGTTGCCGGACTTGCACTCGTGACCTCCAACTCCTACGACATCTTTGATTCACCAAATGAAGGGAGTGGAAGTTGCTTCATGGCTAAAGGCCCCAAGGTATCACACCCGAATACATTGACTTCAATAGTGATGAGGATGACTTACTTGGAGATGATGACTTGCTATTTGATAAAACTAGTGATATTAGTCAAAATGAGCTAGACTATGATCATGCTAGTCAAGATAAGTCGTGTGATGATGATAAGAAGGAAATAGAATGACTAACTAAAGAATTAAACACTCTTAAGTTAGCTCATGAATCTACTTTAGAAGATCATAGAGAACTTGTAAGAACTCATGAGAAGCTACGCTTCGAGAAGCTCAATTTAGAGCAAGAACATGAGTTTCTTAAAGCAATCAATGACGATCTCCGAAAGAAGACTTCTTCTTATCTATCCAAACGACTACTCTTGTCTACATTTATTCCACAAGTTAAGACTAAACAATCTAATAACAAAGGCAAGAAAGGTTCTTCATCTAGTAACAACAAAGCTAATGATAAAGGGAAACGCTTGTTATCTATAGTCTGGTAGAAGTCCTACATCAGACCATTCCAACGCCATCCATTCAATTGAAATCCGACGCCTCAGAAACTTTGTTGTTTTTGTAAAGAAAAAAAACATCGGCAGAGAATTAACTGCGCGTAGCCCCGCCCTAACATCTCGCTAATCTCTCCCTTAATCTCTCCTATTCCAGTTGTAGCCGCACCGGCCTGGGCTCATCCTGCTCCCACGCACCGCCCGGAGCACCTCGCTCAGATTTCCTTCTACCCCGCCTCGCACGCCGCTGCTTCCTGCTCTCCCCGCCGTCGAGCAGCACGGCCGCCCCGCCGGCCAGCTTCGCGCGCTGCTTCTCCAAACCATATCGTCTTCCACACCGATGCCGCCAGAGAGAGCAGGTACCTGACCTTGTCTTGAAATTGAAAGTATTGCGGTGCATCTACCCCTTTGTAATTCTGTTGTGCAATTTTCTTTGTATTTCATCCAACAGTCGAGTTGTCCTTTGGTTTGTATGTTCATTGGCTGACTACTATTGTTCTGGTCATGTGTTAGGTTATTTATCATCAGAGTTTTTGATTCATATCTAGGGCGAGTAAATCTCGCATCCCAGACTCACCTACCCCACCCCGTCTCCCATGCACGGGCGAACCCATCCCTGATCTCGCGGAGCTTGCGCACCACGGCGGCTACCTCCGCCACCTCCTTGCTCCCAACCACCAGCCACAACTATAGCTGCTCTGACGTTGCTGATTCGTCCCGCCTGTGCCTGTTGCACCAAACGTTGTTTTCATCACCGGACGTGTAGACTCCTATCACCGCCCCAATCCCACGGCAGACCATGCACCGTCACCATCCCCCTCTCCCACTGGCGCACTCCGTTTTGGGCCGGCAAAGAAGCTGCGTGTGCATCTCAGGCGTCGCCCCCCCTGCTATATATCTATCCACCTGAACTAGGATTTGATTCATCTCAGATTCATTTTCAACCATTTTTTTATTTGCATTACTTTGGATGCATTGCTTGCTTCGATGATTTTTTTAGTGTAGCTATACTATATCTGATGCATAATGAAGGACCATGTCATCTACGAATTCTGGTTAATTTCTTGTGCAGGTCACAATAATCTGATTCCTAATTCACAACATTGGCGGTAATATTAGTGTTCGACTTGATCTCGAAATTTGTCTGCTTCCATCAAGGGTTAGATCTGTTTCCACAATAGTGCGTTCGTGCTTCTTAGTTTTGCGGCATCTATAATGCTATACAGATGCTTCTGAACTGTATTTTCTTTGCTTCCAAATGCCAAAAATGAAGTACAGGTTAATCGATGTGTATTTGATCACCATCCAATGTGTCAATACTATCCCATGTGTATTTGATCGCCATATAATCGACGAATTTGTGTTAAATAGGTATGCGTATCACAAAAATATCAGTTTTCGTTACAATTTCAAATTTCCGTTCTTCCAACTAAGACTAGTTCTATTCCCAAAGTAGCATGTTCATGTTTCTTTGCTGTGTAGCATCTAAATTGCAATACATATGCTTCTGAACTCTATTAATTTTCCTTCCTTAGGTTATAATTTTTTGATCCATTTGTATGTTGCTGACACAAAATATCCATCCTTTATTTCCCACAATATTAGTTTGCTTCAATTTCCGTTGTTGTGTGCTTCCATTCGGAGCTCCTGTACATAACACATGTTCTATTCCTCCTATAAATAGCTTATTGTCATGCATCTTGCAATCGGAGCTTCCACTGTCACACCTCATTTGCTTCTACGGTTGCTGATCCAAGCTACCTTGGTTGCTGCTACTTATTACTAAATTTGTCTGCTTCATGCTCCCATATAGTAGTACATCTTTGAATTTCTTATAGATGATTTGTTTCTATGCATCTTCGGAAATGAATGTGATGCCGTGCTTTGTCAATGATGTTTATATTTCCGACTATTCGCTCAATTCCCAGATTATTAGTTTTGATGTAACATGCTATATTACTTATGTTTTCAGTGGACCAGGGATAAAGAAGCAGCCCGAAGCAGAGTTGTAACATGCTACATTACTTATGTTTTTAGTGTATGTTGAAGAGTTGTTATATGCGGCTCTCCGGTTCAAAGATGTCATCTTAAACCTGATTGGAAAGATCCCACTCGAGACAAAGGCAGGGCCAATATTTTGAATGTCGTGTGTCATGTATGCAATGCTTCAGTGTTCTATAAGTTTTCTGGTGCATGTGTATATGCTTCGTTTTGTTTAGTACCACATACACGCTTCAACATCATATGTGGCATGTTTCCGATGTATGTACAATAAGTTTCCGAGTACATACATGCCCATGGCAATGCTTCGATACAATTTTGTTCCTGTTTCAACAATTATAAACTATGTTCTGATGGCTCCTGGACATAAAATGCATCAGCTGGAAGCAACATATATTCCTTCTTCAACAAGCATGTACACTTGTCGTGGAAGCAATCTCATAGGCTCATGCATGCAAGCAAAATATATTTCTTTGGAAGTACAAATCTTGGAAGAAAAATATTTGCTGTTTGCAGGAAAATTGATAGAAGGGAAAAAAATAGTGGAAGCATAATTCCATGTAACACCAAAACAATTTTTGGACGTTCGAAGCACGTTTTTCCATGTTGGAAAATAAAAATACTAGATCAAAATAAACTTGAGCTGGAAGCAATCTCCTTATTATATGGTAACAGGAAATTATTTGGTTGGAAGCATGATCAATTTATGCTGGAGATAAATTCACCCAGTTGGAAACAAATATCTTTGTATAGAAGCAAATTGCATGGCGCTAGAGGTAGGATTGGAGAGATTTACGGGAGTGGTTACTACCAAATAAATTGCCATTACTAGATGTTGCATGGAAACTAACGAAGCACTTTTTCTGGCCCATTGCACGTCCGAGATGAATCAGATCCTACGGTGGAAGACTGGTCTGATGGGATGCTAAGAATCAGTAGTCTGATTCCTAGTGGTTCCCAATGATAAATCAAATGATGTTGTTTCTAGTAGCTCTATTGATTCCACTAACAATTCTCTTAGCCAAGTTACACTTGAGCAAGAAAACAATTTATTGAAAGGAATTATAGAGAAAGGTGTCTACAAAAGTCTTGCCGGATGTAAGCAATTCGAAGAGATACTACGCAAGCATGGGGGATACGGAAGAACCATAGCATTGGCTACTTCAACACAAATGGTGTCGAATCACTAGTGGAGAACAGGGCATATGTCCCGGTTCCAGAGGGCCTTTAGTCCCGGTTCTGCAACCGGGACAAAACGATCGGGACTAATGCCCATCGCTTTTAGTCCCGGTTGGCTTACGAACCGGGACCAACGGTGCTCCACGTGGCCGCACGGCGGCGCCGAGGCAGGAGGACCTTTGGTCCCGGTTCGTAACACGAACCGGGACTAAAAGGCGTTGGGTTTTTTTTTGGAAAGGGCCGTGTTTCATTTTTTGTTTTCATTTTCTTTTATATTTATATTGTATTTTCACGCGGGTTTTCATTTTTGGAAAGGGCCAATCGCAACATCATATTTTCCTCTAATTCACATGATCACTTGCATCCATCCACCTTAATCAAATATATGTCATATAACTCATCATCATCTTACTCATCTAACAACTCATCATCATCTTAATCATACCAAGTTAAAATCTCATAAAATAGAAAAATATCATAATAGTAATCATCCTAATCGATCATGCAAGTTAAAATAAACCAAAAAAACTTCTCTCTCATATAGGACCTAGTCGTCCCTCCTAGGTAAAATGACATAAAACAGAATAACACCTATGTCTCCATGATGAAGCAAAGAGATCCAACGGTCTCCAACTTGTGGCTTGCGATCCTTCTTTATTTGTCCCCATGCTTCAATTTGGAGTCGTCTTGGTGGTTTGCGCTCAGTCGAGTATGCAAAAGAGAACTCGGGCTGGAAGGGGCTTTTAATTGTCATATTAACTTCGGGTTGCATCAACGGAGGCACAACTTCATTTGGCAGTTTCTGTTGAAGAACATAATAGTTACCTAGTTAGCAATGTAATCAATACCATTTACGCAATAGTATAGTGTACTTAATTAGCAACTCTTACCAAGATATTTCGGCGAATGTCATCCGCCCTCAACCTATGCACTAGTGTCCTGTACAATGTATAATTTGGGCCAATTCCCAAATTATACGGGAAGATCTCCCTACCAACTAGGACACCAATAACAAAGTTGATAAGATCATCCTTCTCCTCCCAAGTTAGATGTGATCCATAAGTGTAGTGTGTCGTGTCAATTATTTTCTGTGTTTCACTCGAAGAAACGAAATAAGCTGTAAATTATAAATTAACAAATTTAGTATGGATGAACACCAACTATTTTTAAATATAGAATGCAAATTACTTGACAAATATGCATGGTTGATAAACTCACATGGAGGTAAAACAGGAAGCATATCGACATCCACCCAAATGTCGATGTTACCTTCAATATGATCTTCAGGACGAAGATCGAAGGTTATTTCCATATCCTCCTGAAATCCATATGCCTTGCAAAGAGCTTCCCAATTTGAGCACCCTAATTATGTGTTATCAACTGCATTCATTACTTTGACCAGAAATGTGTGACCATGTTTAGTCCTCAGGTTGGCTCTCCTCGTCTTGAAACCGTCGTGCTCTTCGAAACCGAGCCTCTCCAAGAAATACCGTCTTGCATGACAGGGGATGAACTAGTCGAATTGTATAAAACATAAATTACATGTTGAAGCAAAGAAACAAAATTCATGATTAATTAGGAAAAAACACTTGTCATCGTTGTGTACCGTAGAAATATCGAAGTCCTCGTAAAGCTTCATGGTGAAGAACCTGCCGTCTCGCAGCCCAGGCCGGTCGCAAAGACCCTTATCTTCGCCGCACTGTTCGCACGTTTGGCATCTATGGTCGTCATCAGACGATGACATTTCCTGCAAAATACAGGCACTAGGAGGTGTTCCCTGCAATAACATATGCACATGACCAAATAGACCTAATTGCAATAACATACGCACATGACATATAAATTGATTATTACTTTCGGTCTCTCGAGGCTTTCCTTAAATAACTCTCATATCTCATGGTGTGTTGGTCCGCACTCTCTCACACTGATATGGTGGTGTATATATTGGTGGACACTCTCTCACACTAATAGTTCGACCGTCGGTGATGGGCGCAACCCCTCTTCTCTCCTTGCGCATTATACCGAGGTATATATCGCAAGAAGAGAAGAGGAAGAAGCGCCCCTCACGACAATAATCGGGATTCCTCCATCAAGAACACACATGAAAGTCACACAAGGAGCAACGACAGACCGAAAGTCACACACGCATTATAACAATATAATATCACTAATACAATTATAATGAACTCGAATATAATATCACTAATACATTTATAATGAACTCGAATATAATATCACTAATCCAGTTAATGCATGATCAAATATTAACTAATACATCTCGAATATTATCATATAAGATCACTAATACAGATCGAATATCCTAGAATCCAAAGTGGAGGACGGTGAACTCGGTTCACTAGCGGTCTCTAAGTCGCTGACGGTGGACACCCAAAGATAAGGAACCATCACCGGATCATAACTCGGGTGAGATCCCTGAAGAACCTGCCAGGTATTGGAGAACCTGGCGTCCAACGCCGCCATGTAGCGATGGACGTGCTCGTCCTCCTCCCTGACACGATGACGTACCACCTCCGCGGGGGCCCACTGCCTCTGCACCGAAAGTGGCCCACGCGACCGCCACCAAAGAAGCTCCGGGTCGACGACAAGACCAGGATTCCTCACCAAGCTCCGAGCCCGGGAAGGTAGCACCTCCCAGTGCCAGCCCGGCGGAGCCCAGTCCCGGACATTACGCCTCTCAAGCATGATGTCGCCGCCAACTCGACGATGACGAGGATGCGGGCCAGGCATCGTCGACGTCGAGACAAATTCCTATGAGAACACTTTCTTATCGTTTAATGTTTTGCTTTTTTAGAAATGCGGGATTGGAATCGTCGACGAAAACAAATTGTGGTTATAGCAAATATCATTTTATTTAACAACAATAACATTTTTAATAACAAAGCCTAGTGATGTGTAAGTTAGCAAATAAAGAAGAATCTTCCTCATAGATTTTAATTTCCTAACTAACTTAAAATGCCATCTTAATTTTCTAACTAGCCCTGGATCAGCCACTGACCGCCACTGCTTCGGCCGGCAACGGACGCGGGCGACGACGGTAACCGCGGGGGTGAGGGAGGATAGCTAGGAGGAGGAGGGGAACGGCAGTGTGGCCGGCGGCTCGCCTTGGAGGAGGAGGAGGCCGGAGCGGACTCGGGGAGGCGACGGCGTCGGGGGCGGCGACGGGGACGGCGTCGGGGGCGGCGACGGGGACGGCGTCGGGGGTGGCAACGGGGACGGCGTCAAGGGCGGCGACGGGGAGCGAGCGGGCTCGGGGAGGCGACGGCGAGATCCGGCAGCCTGGCGGCGTCGAGGTGGTTTTCGGCGTCGTCGGGGGAGAGGGAAAGCAGATGGATTTGGAAACTTTTCCAAGTCCCGCTTATATAGTGCAACCTTTAGTCCCGGTTGTTAGTTCCAACCGGGACTAAAGACCCCCCCCCTTTAGTCCCGGTTAGAGCCAACAACCGGGACTAAAGGTAGTTTTCGGCAGCCCGAAAGGGCGGGAAGCCCAGCCCTTTAGTCCCGGTTGGTGGCTCCAACCGGGACTAAAGGGGGAGTTTAGTCCAACCTCGCCAAGCGAGAGGCGCTAGCACCTGTTTATAAGCCCGGCCCTCTCTGCCTTGTTAAGTTCCTCTCAAATCCTAAATTCAAAGTGAAAATAGATGTGCTTGTAGAGAAAATTCAACCTAAATTCAAAGCGCTAGTACATCTATTTAGGTTACTAGCACTTTGAATTTAGGTTGAATTTTCTCTATAAGCGCATCTATTTTCACTTTTGCTATTTTTATGTTATTTTTTGCATGTTAAAAGTTCTTAACAAAAAATACTTTATGAATATTATTTTTTCTATTAAAGTTTTTTTTAAAAATAACTTTGATAATTTTAGTTGCATAAATTTTATATAATATTAATTTAAATAACTTTGATCGGACGAAAACACGTCTATTACAAAGGGATTTCAATTTTTTGAACATATTTTAACTCAAGACTTTTTCTGCATTCAATATGCACCATTCAAAGCCACATCATCACTTTTCAACCATTTTCTGACTTCATTTGCTAGTTTTCATGCATTTAATGATTAATTTTGAGCAAAAATGACCCTGAATTGAAAAGCACTGCAAATGAACTCTGAAATAGTTGAAAGTTGGCATGCTATCATAATTTCACCCACATAGCATGTGCTAAAAAGCTGAGAGGGTTACCGAAAAAACTGGATGCACTTCGTGTACAAACTGGACAATCTCTTTCGAAGTATCAGGGTTTCGGACGAAAACACGTCTATTACAAAGGGATTTCAATTTTTTGAACATATTTTAACTCAAGACTTTTTCTGCATTCAATATGCACCATTCAAAGCCACATCATCACTTTTCAACCATTTTCTGACTTCATTTGCTTGTTTTCATGCATTTCATGATCTATTTTGAGCTAAAATGACCCTGAATTGAAAAGCACTGCAAATGAATTCTGAAATGGTTGAAAGTTGGCATGGTATCATAATTTCACCCACATAGCATGTGTTAAAAAGCTGAGAGGGTTTCCGAAAAAACTGGATGCACTTCGTGTACAAACTGGACAGTCTCTTTCGAAGTATCATGGTTTCGGACGAAAACACGTCAATTACAAAGGGATTTCAATTTTTTGAACATATTATAACTCAAGACTTTTTCTGCATTCAATATGCACCATTCAAAGCCACATCATCACTTTTCAACCATTTTCTGACTTCATTTGCTAGTTTTCATGCATTTCACGATTTATTTTGAACTAAAATGACCCTGAATTGAAAAGCACTGCAAATGAACTCTGAAATGGTTGAAAGTTGGCATGGTATCATAATTTCACCCACATAGCATGTGCTAAAAAGTTGAGAGGGTTACCAAATAAACTGGATGCACTTCGTGTACAAACTGGACAATCTCTTTCGAAGTATCAGGGTTTCGGACGAAAACACGTCTATTACAAAGGGATTTCAATTTTTTGAACATATTTTAACTCAAGACTTTTTCTGCATTCAATATGCACCATTCAAAGCCACATCATCACTTTTCAACCATTTTCTGACTTCATTTGCTAGTTTTCATGCATTTCATGATCTATTTTTAGCTAAAATGACAATGAATTGAAAAGCACTGCAAATGAACTCTGAAATGGTGGAAAGTTGGCATGGTATCATAATTTCACCCACATAGCATGTGCTAAAAAGTTGAGAGGGTTACCGGAAAAACTGGATGCACTTCGTGTACAAACTGGACAATCTCTTTCGAAGTATCAGGGTTTCGGACGAAAACACGTCTATTACAAAGGGATTTCAATTTTTTGAACATATTTTAACTCAAGACTTTTTCTGCATTCAATATGCACCATTCAAAGCCACATCATCACTTTTCAACCATTTTCTGACTTCATTTGCTAGTTTTCATGCATTTCATGATTTATTTTGAGCTAAAATGACCCTGAATTGAAAAGCACTGCAAATGAACTCTGAAATGGTTAAAAGTTGGCATGGTATCATAATTTCACCCACATAGCATGTGCTAAAGAGTTGAGAGGGTTACCGAAAAACCTGGATGCACTTCGTGTACAAACTGGACAATCTCTTTCGAAGTATCAGGGTTTCGGAGGAAAACACGTCTATTACAAAGGGATTTCAATTTTTTGAACATATTTTAACTCAAGACATTTTCTGCATTCAATATGCACCATTCAAAGCCACATCATCACTTTTCAACCATTTTCTGACTTCATTTGCTAGTTTTCATGCATTTCATGATTTATTTTGAGCTAAAATGACCCTGAATTTAAAAGCACTGGAAATGAACTCTGAAATGGTTGAAAGTTGGGATGGTATCATAATTTCACCCACATAGCATGTGCTAAAAAGCTGAGAGGGTTACCGAAAATACTGGATGCACTTCGTGTACAAACTGGACAATCTCTTTCGAAGTATCAAGGTTTCGGACGAAAACAAGTCGATTACAAAGGGATTTCAATTTTTTGAACATATTTTAACTCAAGACTTTTTCTGCATTCAATATGCACCATTCAAAGCCACATCATCACTTTTCAACCATTTTCTGACTTCATTTGCTAGTTTTCATGCATTTCATGATTTATTTTGAGCTAAAATGACCCTGAATTGAAAAGCACTGCAAATGAACTCTGAAATGGTTGAAAGTTGGCATGCTATCATAATTTCACCCACATAGCATGTGCTAAAAAGCTGAGAGGGTTTCCGAAAAAACTGGATGCACTTCGTGTACAAACTGGACAATCTATTTCGAAGTATTAGGGTTTCGGACGAAAACACGTCTATTACAAAGGGATTTCAATTTTTGAACATATTTTAACTCAAGACTTTTGAAGCAGTCAATATGCACCATTCAAAGCCACATCATCACTTTTCAACCATTTTCTGACTTCATTTGCTAGTTTTCATGCATTTCATGATTTATTTTCAGCTAAAATGACCCTGAATAGAAAAGCAATGCAAATGAACTCTGAAATGGTTGAAAGATGGCATGGTATCATAATTTCACCCACATAGCATGTGCTAAAAAGCTGAGAGGGTTACCGGAAAAACTGGATGCACTTCGTGTACAAACTGGACAATCTCTTTCGAAGTATCAGGGTTTCGGACGAAAACACGTCTATTACAAAGGGATTTCAATTTTTTGAACATATTTTAACTCAAGACTTTTTCTGCATTCAATATGTACCATTCAAAGCCACATCATCACTTTTCAACCATTTCCTGACTTCATTTGCTAGTTTTCATGCATTTCATGATCTATTTTGAGCTAAAATGACCCTGAATTGAAAAGCACTGCAAATGAACTCTGAAATGGTTGAAAGTTGGCATGGTATCATAATTTCACCCACATAGCATGTGCTAAAAAGTTAAGAGGGTTACCGAAAAAACTGGATGCACTTCGTGTACAAACTGGACAATCTCTTTCAAAGTATCAGGGTTTCGGACGAAAACACGTCTATTACAAAGGGATTTCAATTTTTTGAACATATTTTAACTCAAGACTTTTTCTGCATTCAATATGCACCATTCAAAGCCACATCATCACTTTTCAACCATTTTCTGAGTTCATTTGCTAGTTTTCATGCATTTCATGATTTATTTTGAGCTAAAATGACCCTGAATTGAAAAGCACTGCAAATGAACTCTGAAATGGTTGAAAGTTGGCATGGTATCATAATTTCACCCACATAGGATGTGCTAAAAAGCTGAGAGGGTTACCGGAAAAACTGGATGCTCTTCGTGTACAAACTGGACAATCTCTTTCAAAGTATCAGGGTTTCGGACGAAAACACGTCCATTACAAAGGGATTTCAATTTTTTTAACATATTTTAATTCAAGACTTTTTCTGCATTCAATATGCACCATTCAAAGCCACATCATCACTTTTCAACCATTTTCTGACTTCATTTGCTAGTTTTCATGCATTTCATGATTTATTTTGAGCTAAAATGACCCTGAATTGAAAAGCACTGCAAATGAACTCTGAAATGGTTGAAAGTTGGCATGGTATCATAATTTCACCCACATAGCATGTGCTAAAAAGCTGAGAGGGTTACCGGAAAAACTGGATGCTCTTCGTGTACAAACTGGACAATCTCTTTCGAAGTATCAGGGTTTCGGACGAAAACACGTCTATTACAAAGGGATTTCCATTTTTTGAACATATTTTAACTCAAGACATTTTTTGCATTCAATATGCACCATTCAAAGCCACATCATCACTTTTCAACCATTTTCTGACTTCATTTCCTAGTTTTCATGCATTTCATGATTTATTTTGAGCTAAAATGACCCTGAATTAAAAAGCACTGCAAATGAACTCTGAAATGGTTGAAAGTTGGCATGGTATCATAATTTCTCCCACATAGCATGTGCTAAAAAGCTGAGAGGGTTACCGAAAAAACTGGATGCACTTCGTGTACAAACTGGACAATCTCTTTCGAAGTATCAGGGTTTCGGACGAAAACACGTCTATTACAAAGGGATTTCAATTTTTTGAACATATTTTAACTCAAGACTTTTTCTGCATTCAATATGCACCATTCAAAGCCACATCATCACTTTTCAACCATTTTCTGACTTCATTTGCTTGTTTTCATGCATTTAATGATCTATTTTGAGCTAAAATGACCCTGAATTGAAAAGCACTGCAAATGAACTCTGAAATGGTTGAAAGTTGGCATGGAATCATAATTTCACCCACATAGCATGTGCTAAAAAGTTGAGAGGGTTACCGAAAAAACTGGATGCACTTCGTGTACAAACTGGACAATCTCTCTCAAAGTATCAGGGTTTCGGACAAAAACACGTCTATTACAAAGGGATTTCAATTTTTTGAACATATTTTAACTCAAGACTTTTTCTGCATTCAATATGCACCATTCAAAGCCACATCATCACTTTTCAACCATTTTCTGACTTCATTTGCTAGTTTTCATGCATTTCATGATTTATTTTGAGCTAAAATGACCCTGAATTGAAAAGCACTGCAAATGAACTCTGAAATGGTTGAAAGTTGGCATGGTATCATAATTTCACCCACATAGCATGTGCTAAAAAGCTGAGAGGGTTACCGGAAAAACTGGATGCTCTTCGTGTACAAACTGGACAATCTCTTTCGAAGTATCAGGGTTTCGGACGAAAAAACGTCTATTACAAAGGGATTTCCATTTTTTGAACATATTTTAACTCAAGACTTTTTCTGCATTCAATATGCACCATTCAAAGCCACATCATCACTTTTCAACCATTTTCTGACTTCATTTGCTAGTTTTCATGCATTTCATGATTTATTTTGAGCTAAAATGACCCTGAATTAAAAAGCACTGCAAATGAACTCTGAAATGGTTGAAAGTTGGCATGGTATCATAATTTCTCCCACATAGCATGTGCTAAAAAGCTGAGAGGGTTACCGAAAAAACTAGATGCACTTCGTGTACAAACTGGACAATCTCTTTCGAAGTATCAGGGTTTCGGACGAAAAAACGTCTATTACAAAGGGATTTCAATTTTTTGAACATATTTTAACTCAAGACTTTTTCTGCATTCAATATGCACCATTCAAAGCCACATCATCACTTTTCAACCATTTTCTGACTTCATTTGCTTGTTTTCATGCATTTCATGATCTATTTTGAGCTAAAATGACAATGAATTGAAAAGCACTGCAAATGAATTCTGAAATGGTTGAAAGTTGGCATGGAATCATAATTTCACCCACATAGCATGTGCTAAAAAGTTGAGAGGGTTACCGAAAAAACTGGATGCACTTCGTGTACAAACTGGACAATCTCTTTGAAAGTATCAGGGTTTCGGACGAAAACACGTCTATTACAAAGGGATTTCAATTTTTTGAACATATTTTAACTCAAGACTTTTTCTGCATTCAATATGCACCATTCAAAGGCACATCATCACTTTTCAACCATTTTCTGACTTCATTTGCTAGTTTTCATGCATTTCATGATTTATTTTGAGCTAAAATGACCCTGAATTAAAAAGCACTGCAAATGAACTCTAAAATGGTTGAAAGTTGGCATGGTATCATAATTTCTCCCACATAGCATGTGCTAAAAAGCTGAGAGGGTTACCGAAAAAATTGGATGCACTTCGTGTACAAACTGGACAATCTCTTTCGAAGTATCAGGGTTTCGGACGAAAACACGTCTATTACAAAGGGATTTCAATTTTTTGAACATATTTTAACTCAAGACTTTTTCTGCATTCAATATGCACCATTCAAAGCCACATCATCACTTTTCAACCATTTTCTGACTTCATTTGCTAGTTTTCATGCATTTCATGATCTATTTTGAGCTAAAATGACCCTGAATTGAAAAGCGCTGCAAATGAACTCTGAAATGGTTGAAAGTTGGCATGGTATCATAATTTCACCCACATAGCATGTGCTAAAAAGTTGAGAGGGTTACCGAAAAAACTGGATGCACTTCGTGTACAAACTGGACAATCTCTTTCAAAGTATCAGGGTTTCGGACGAAAACACGTCTATTACAAAGGGATTTCAATTTTTTTAACATATTTTAACTCAAGACTTTTTCTGCATTCAATATGCACCATTCAAAGCCACATCATCACTTTTCAACCATTTTCTGACTTCATTTGCTAGTTTTCATGCATTTCATGATTTATTTTGAGCTAAAATGACCCTGAATTGAAAAGCACTGCAAATGAACTCTGAAATGGTTGAAAGTTGGCATGGTATCATAATTTCACCCACATAGCATGTGCTAAAAAGCTGAGAGGGTTACCGGAAAAACTGGATGCTCTTCGTGTACAAACTGGACAATCTCTTTCGAAGTATCAGGGTTTCGGACGAAAAAACGTCTATTACAAAGGGATTTCAATTTTTTGAACATATTTTAACTCAAGACTTTTTCTGCATTCAATATGCACCATTCAAAGCCACATCATCACTTTTCAACCATTTTCTGACTTCATTTGCTTGTTTTCATGCATTTCATGATCTATTTTGAGCTAAAATGACAATGAATTGAAAAGCACTGCAAATGAATTCTGAAATGGTTGAAAGTTGGCATGGAATCATAATTTCACCCACATAGCATGTGCTAAAAAGTTGAGAGGGTTACCGAAAAAACTGGATGCACTTCGTGTACAAACTGGACAATCTCTTTGAAAGTATCAGGGTTTCGGACGAAAACACGTCTATTACAAAGGGATTTCAATTTTTTGAACATATTTTAACTCAAGACTTTTTCTGCATTCAATATGCACCATTCAAAGGCACATCATCACTTTTCAACCATTTTCTGACTTCATTTGCTAGTTTTCATGCATTTCATGATTTATTTTGAGCTAAAATGACCCTGAATTAAAAAGCACTGCAAATGAACTCTAAAATGGTTGAAAGTTGGCATGGTATCATAATTTCTCCCACATAGCATGTGCTAAAAAGCTGAGAGGGTTACCGAAAAAATTGGATGCACTTCGTGTACAAACTGGACAATCTCTTTCGAAGTATCAGGGTTTCGGACGAAAACACGTCTATTACAAAGGGATTTCAATTTTTTGAACATATTTTAACTCAAGACTTTTTCTGCATTCAATATGCACCATTCAAAGCCACATCATCACTTTTCAACCATTTTCTGACTTCATTTGCTAGTTTTCATGCATTTCATGATCTATTTTGAGCTAAAATGACCCTGAATTGAAAAGCGCTGCAAATGAACTCTGAAATGGTTGAAAGTTGGCATGGTATCATAATTTCACCCACATAGCATGTGCTAAAAAGTTGAGAGGGTTACCGAAAAAACTGGATGCACTTCGTGTACAAACTGGACAATCTCTTTCAAAGTATCAGGGTTTCGGACGAAAACACGTCTATTACAAAGGGATTTCAATTTTTTTAACATATTTTAACTCAAGACTTTTTCTGCATTCAATATGCACCATTCAAAGCCACATCATCACTTTTCAACCATTTTCTGACTTCATTTGCTAGTTTTCATGCATTTCATGATTTATTTTGAGCTAAAATGACCCTGAATTGAAAAGCACTGCAAATGAACTCTGAAATGGTTGAAAGTTGGCATGGTATCATAATTTCACCCACATAGCATGTGCTAAAAAGCTGAGAGGGTTACCGGAAAAACTGGATGCTCTTCGTGTACAAACTGGACAATCTCTTTCGAAGTATCCGGGTTTCGGACGAAAACACGTCTATTACAAAGGGATTTCCATTTTTTGAACATATTTTAACTCAAGACTTTTTCTGCATTCAATATGCACCATTCAAAGCCACATCATCACTTTTCAACCATTTTCTGACTTCATTTGCTAGTTTTCATGCATTTCATGATTTATTTTGAGCTAAAATGACCCTGAATTAAAAAGCACTGCAAATGAACTCTGAAATGGTTGAAAGTTGGCATGGTATCATAATTTCTCCCACATAGCATGTGCTAAAAAGCTGAGAGGGTTACCGAAAAAACTAGATGCACTTCGTGTACAAACTGGACAATCTCTTTCGAAGTATCAGGGTTTCGGACGAAAAAACGTCTATTACAAAGGGATTTCAATTTTTTGAACATATTTTAACTCAAGACTTTTTCTGCATTCAATATGCACCATTCAAAGCCACATCATCACTTTTCAACCATTTTCTGACTTCATTTGCTTGTTTTCATGCATTTCATGATCTATTTTGAGCTAAAATAACAATGAATTGAAAAGCACTGCAAATGAATTCTGAAATGGTTGAAAGTTGGCATGGAATCATAATTTCACCCACATAGCATGTGCTAAAAAGTTGAGAGGGTTACCGAAAAAACTGGATGCACTTCGTGTACAAACTGGACAATCTCTTTCAAAGTATCAGGGTTTCGGACGAAAACACGTCTATTACAAAGGGATTTCAATTTTTTGAACATATTTTAACTCAAGACTTTTTCTGCATTCAATATGCACCATTCAAAGGCACATCATCACTTTTCAACCATTTTCTGACTTCATTTGCTAGTTTTCATGCATTTCATGATTTATTTTGAGCTAAAATGACCCTGAATTAAAAAGCACTGCAAATGAACTCTAAAATGGTTGAAAGTTGGCATGGTATCATAATTTCTCCCACATAGCATGTGCTAAAAAGCTGAGAGGGTTACCGAAAAAATTGGATGCACTTCGTGTACAAACTGGACAATCTCTTTCGAAGTATCAGGGTTTCGGACGAAAACACGTCTATTACAAAGGGATTTCAATTTTTTGAACATATTTTAACTCAAGACTTTGTCTGCATTCAATATGCACCATTCAAAGCCACATCATCACTTTTCAACCATTTTCTGACTTCATTTGCTAGTTTTCATGCATTTCATGATCTATTTTGAGCTAAAATGACCCTGAATTGAAAAGCGCTGCAAATGAACTCTGAAATGGTTGAAAGTTGGCATGGTATCATAATTTCACCCACATAGCATGTGCTAAAAAGTTGAGAGGGTTACCGAAAAAACTGGATGCACTTCGTGTACAAACTGGACAATCTCTTTCAAAGTATCAGGGTTTCGGACGAAAACACGTCTATTACAAAGGGATTTCAATTTTTTTAACATATTTTAACTCAAGACTTTTTCTGCATTCAATATGCACCATTCAAAGCCACATCATCACTTTTCAACCATTTTCTGACTTCATTTGCTAGTTTTCATGCATTTCATGATTTATTTAGACCTAAAATGACCCTGAATTGAAAAGCACTGCAAATGAACTCTGAAATGGTTGAAAGTTGGCATGGTATCATAATTTCACCCACATAGCATGTGCTAAAAAGTTGAGAGGGTTACCGAAAAAACTGGATGCACTTCGTGTACAAACTGGACAATCTCTCTCAAAGTATCAGGGTTTCGGACGAAAACACGTCTATTACAAAGGGATTTCAATTTTTTGAACATATTTTAACTCAAGACTTTTTCTGCATTCAATATGCACCATTCAAAGCCACATCATCACTTTTCAACCATTTTCTGACTTCATTTGCTAGTTTTCATGCATTTCATGATTTATTTTGAGCTAAAATGACCCTGAATTGAAAAGCACTGCAAATGAACTCTGAAATGGTTGAAAGTTGGCATGGTATCATAATTTCACCCACATAGCATGTGCTAAAAAGCTAAGAGGGTTACCGGAAAAACTGGATGCTCTTCGTGTACAAACTGGACAATCTCTTTCGAAGTATCAGGGTTTCGGACGAAAACACGTCTATTACAAAGGGATTTCCATTTTTTGAACATATTTTAACTCAAGACTTTTTCTGCATTCAATATGCACCATTCAAAGCCACATCATCACTTTTCAACCATTTTCAGACTTCATTTGCTAGTTTTCATGCATTTCATGATTTATTTTGAGCTAAAATGACCCTGAATTAAAAAGCACTGCAAATGAACTCTGAAATGGTTGAAAGTTGGCATGGTATCATAATTGCTCCCACATAGCATGTGCTAAAAAGCTGAGAGGGTTACCGAAAAAACTGGATGCACTTCGTGTACAAACTGGACAATCTCTTTCGAAGTATCAGGGTTTCGGACGAAAACACGTCTATTACAAAGGGATTTCAATTTTTTGAACATATTTTAACTCAAGACTTTTTCTGCATTCAATATGCACCATTCAAAGCCACATCATCACTTTTCAACCATTTTCTGACTTCATTTGCATGTTTTCATGCATTTCATGATCTATTTTGAGCTAAAATGACAATGAATTGAAAAGCACTGCAAATGAATTCTGAAATGGTTGAAAGTTGGCATGGAATCATAATTTCACCCACATAGCATGTGCTAAAAAGTTGAGAGGGTTACCGAAAAAACTGGATGCACTTCGTGTACAAACTGGACAATCTCTTTCAAAGTATCAGGGTTTCGGACGAAAACACGTCTATTACAAAGGGATTTCAATTTTTTGAACATATTTTAACTCAAGACTTTTTCTGCATTGAATATGCACCAATCAAAGCCACATCATCACTTTTCAACCATTTTCTGACTTCATTTGCTAGTTTTCATGCATTTCATGATTTATTTTGAGCTAAAATGACCCTGAATTAAAAAGCACTGCAAATGAACTCTGAAATGGTTGAAAGTTGGCATGGTATCATAATTTCTCCCACATAGCATGTGCTAAAAAGCTGAGAGGGTTACCGAAAAAACTGGATGCACTTCGTGTACAAACTGGACAATCTCTTTCGAAGTATCAGGGTTTCGGACGAAAACACGTCTATTACAAAGGGATTTCAATTTTTTGAACATATTTTAACTCAAGAATTTTTCTGCATTCAATATGCACCATTCAAAGCCACATCATCACTTTTCAACCATTTTCTGACTTCATTTGCTAGTTTTCATGCATTTCATGATCTATTTTGAGCTAAAATGACCCTGAATTGAAAAGCGCTGCAAATGAACTCTGAAATGGTTGAAAGTTGGCATGGTATCATAATTTCACCCACATAGCATGTGCTAAAAAGTTGAGAGGGTTACCGAAAAAACTGGATGCACTTCGTGTACAAACTGGACAATCTCTTTCAAAGTATCAGGGTTTCGGACGAAAACACGTCTATTACAAAGGGATTTCAATTTTTTTAACATATTTTAACTCAAGACTTTTTCTGCATTCAATATGCACCATTCAAAGCCACATCATCACTTTTCAACCATTTTCAGACTTCATTTGCTAGTTTTCATGCATTTCATGATTTATTTTGAGCTAAAATGACCCTGAATTAAAAAGCACTGCAAATGAACTCTGAAATGGTTGAAAGTTGGCATGGTATCATAATTTCTCCCACATAACATGTGCTAAAAAGCTGAGAGGGTTACCGAAAAAACTGGATGCACTTCGTGTACAAACTGGACAATTTCTTTCAAAGTATCAGGGTTTCGGACGAAAACACGTCTATTACAAAGGGATTTCAATTTTTTGAACATATTTTAACTCAAGACTTTTTCTGCATTCAATATGCACCATTCAAAGCCACATCATCACTTTTCAACCATTTTCTGACTTCATTTGCTTGTTTTCATGCATTTCATGATCTATTTTGAGCTAAAATGACCCTGAATTGAAAAGCACTGCAAATGAATTCTGAAATGGTTGAAAGTTGGCATGGTATCATAATTTCACCCACATAGCATGTGCTAAAAAGCTGAGAGGGTTACCGAAAAAACGGGATGCACTTCGTGTATAAACTGGACAATCTCTTTCGAAGTATCATGGTTTCGGACGAAAACACGTCAATTACAAAGGGATTTCAATTTTTTGAACATATTTTAACTCAAGACTTTTTCTGCATTCAATATGCACCATTCAAAGCCACATCATCACTTTTCAACCATTTTCTGACTTCATTTGCTAGTTTTCATGCATTTCACGATTTATTTTGAACTAAAATGACCCTGAATTGAAAAGCACTGCAAATGAACTCTGAAATGGTGGAAAGTTGGCATGCTATCATAATTTCACCCACATAGCATGTGCTAAAAAGCTGAGAGGGTTACCGGAAAAACTAGATGCACTTCGTGTACAAACTGGACAATCTCTTTCGAAGTATCAGGGTTTCGGACGAAAACACGTCTATTACAAAGGGATTTCAATTTTTTGAACATATTTTAACTCAAGACTATTTCTGCATTCAATATGCACAATTCAAAGCCACATCATCACTTTTCAACCATTTTCTGACTTCATTTGCTAGTTTTCATGCATTTAATGATTAATTTTGAGCTAAAATGACAATGAATTGAAAAGCACTGCAAATGAACTCTGAAATGGTGGAAAGTTGGCATGGTATCATAATTTCACCCACATAGCATGTGCTAAAAAGTTGAGAGGGTTACCGGAAAAACTCGACGCACTTCGTATACAAACTGGACAATCTCTTTCGAAGTATCAGGGTTTCGGACGAAAACACGTCTATTACAAAATGATTTCAATTTTTGAACATATTTTAACTCAAGACTTTTTCTGCATTCAATATGCACCATTCAAAGCCACATCATCACTTTTCAACCATTTTCTGACTTCATTTGCTAGTTTTCATGCATTTAATGATTAATTTTGAGCTAAAATGACAATGAATTGAAAAGCACTGCAAATGAACTCTGAAATGGTGGAAAGTTGGCATGGTATCATAATTTCACCCACATAGCATGTGCTAAAAAGTTGAGAGGGTTACCGGAAAAACTGGATGCACTTCGTGTACAAACTGGATAATCTCTTTCGAAGTATCAGGGTTTCGGACGAAAACACGTCTATTACAAAGGGATTTCATTTTTTTGAACATATTTTAACTCAAGACTTTTTATGCATTCAATATGCACCATTCAAATCCACATCATCACTTTTCAACCATTTTCTGACTTCATTTGCTAGTTTTCATGCATTTCATGATTTATTTTGAGCTAAAATGACCCTGAATTGAAAAGCACTGCAAATGAACTCTGAAATGCTTGAAAGTTGGCATGGTATCATAATTTCACCCACATTGCATGTGCTAAAGAGTTGAGAGGGTTACCGAAAAACTAGATGCACTGCGTGTACAAACTGGACAATCTCTTTCGAAGTATCAGGGTTTCGAACGAAAACACGTCTATTACAAAGGGATTTCAATTTTTTGAACATATTTTAACTCAAAACTTTTTCTGCATTCAATATGCACCATTCAAAGCCACATCATCACTTTTCAACCATTTTCTGACTTCATTTGCTTGTTTTCATGCATTTCATGATCTATTTTGAGCTAAAATGACCCTGAATTGAAAAGCACTGCAAATGAATTCTGAAATGGTTGAAAGTTGGCATGGTATCAAAATTTCACCCACATAGCATGTGCTAAAAAGTTGAGAGGGTTACCGAAAAAACTGGATGCACTTCGTGTACAAACTGGACAATCTCTTTCAAAGTATGAGGGTTTCGGACGAAAACACGTCTATTACAAAGGGATTTCAATTTTTTTAACATATTTTAACTCAAGACTTTTTCTGCATTCAATATGCACCATTCAAAGCCACATCATCACTTTTCAACCATTTTCTGACTTCATTTGCTAGTTTTCATGCATTTCATGATTTATTTTGAGCTAAAATGACCCTGAATTGAAAAGCACTGCAAATGAACTCTGAAATGGTTGAAAGTTGGCATGGTATCATAATTTCACCCACATAGCATGTGCTAAAAAGCTGAGAGGGTTACCGGAAAAACTGGATGCTCTTCGTGTACAAACTGGACAATCTCTTTCGAAGTATCAGGGTTTCGGACGAAAAAACGTCTATTACAAAGGGATTTCAATTTTTTGAACATATTTTAACTCAAGACTTTTTATGCATTCAATATGCACCATTCAAAGCCACATCATCACTTTTCAACCATTTTCTGACTTCATTTGCTTGTTTTCATGCATTTAATGATTTATTTTGAGCTAAAATGACCCTGAATTGAAAAGCACTGCAAATGAACTCTGAAATGGTTGAAAGTTGGCATGGTATCATAATTTCACCCACATAGCATGTGCTAAAAAGCTGAGAGGGTTACCGGAAAAACTGGATGCTCTTCGTGTACAAACTGGACAATCTCTTTCGAAGTATCAGGGTTTCGGACGAAAAAACGTCTATTACAAAGGGATTTCCATTTTTTGAACATATTTTAACTCAAGAATTTTTCTGCATTCAATATGCACCATTCAAAGCCACATCATCACTTTTCAACCATTTTCTGACTTCATTTGCTAGTTTTCATGCATTTCATGATTTATTTTGAGCTAAAATGACCCTGAATTAAAAAGCACTGCAAATGAACTCTGAAATGGTTGAAAGTTGGCATGGTATCATAATTTCTCCCACATAGCATGTGCTAAAAAGCTGAGAGGGTTACCGAAAAAACTAGATGCACTTCGTGTACAAACTGGACAATCTCTTTCGAAGTATCAGGGTTTCGGACGAAAAAACGTCTATTACAAAGGGATTTCAATTTTTTGAACATATTTTAACTCAAGACTTTTTCTGCATTCAATATGCACCATTCAAAGCCACATCATCACTTTTCAACCATTTTCTGACTTCATTTGCTTGTTTTCATGCATTTCATGATCTATTTTGAGCTAAAATGACAATGAATTGAAAAGCACTGCAAATGAATTCTGAAATGGTTGAAAGTTGGCATGGAATCATAATTTCACCCACATAGCATGTGCTAAAAAGTTGAGAGGGTTACCGAAAAAACTGGATGCACTTCGTGTACAAACTGGACAATCTCTTTGAAAGTATCAGGGTTTCGGACGAAAACACGTCTATTACAAAGGGATTTCAATTTTTTGAACATATTTTAACTCAAGACTTTTTCTGCATTCAATATGCACCATTCAAAGGCACATCATCACTTTTCAACCATTTTCTGACTTCATTTGCTAGTTTTCATGCATTTCATGATTTATTTTGAGCTAAAATGACCCTGAATTAAAAAGCACTGCAAATGAACTCTAAAATGGTTGAAAGTTGGCATGGTATCATAATTTCTCCCACATAGCATGTGCTAAAAAGCTGAGAGGGTTACCGAAAAAATTGGATGCACTTCGTGTACAAACTGGACAATCTCTTTCGAAGTATCAGGGTTTCGGACGAAAACACGTCTATTACAAAGGGATTTCAATTTTTTGAACATATTTTAACTCAAGACTTTTTCTGCATTCAATATGCACCATTCAAAGCCACATCATCACTTTTCAACCATTTTCTGACTTCATTTGCTAGTTTTCATGCATTTCATGATCTATTTTGAGCTAAAATGACCCTGAATTGAAAAGCGCTGCAAATGAACTCTGAAATGGTTGAAAGTTGGCATGGTATCATAATTTCACCCACATAGCATGTGCTAAAAAGTTGAGAGGGTTACCGAAAAAACTGGATGCACTTCGTGTACAAACTGGACAATCTCTTTCAAAGTATCAGGGTTTCGGACGAAAACACGTCTATTACAAAGGGATTTCAATTTTTTTAACATATTTTAACTCAAGACTTTTTCTGCATTCAATATGCACCATTCAAAGCCACATCATCACTTTTCAACCATTTTCTGACTTCATTTGCTAGTTTTCATGCATTTCATGATTTATTTTGAGCTAAAATGACCCTGAATTGAAAAGCACTGCAAATGAACTCTGAAATGGTTGAAAGTTGGCATGGTATCATAATTTCACCCACATAGCATGTGCTAAAAAGCTGAGAGGGTTACCGGAAAAACTGGATGCTCTTCGTGTACAAACTGGACAATCTCTTTCGAAGTATCCGGGTTTCGGACGAAAACACGTCTATTACAAAGGGATTTCCATTTTTTGAACATATTTTAACTCAAGACTTTTTCTGCATTCAATATGCACCATTCAAAGCCACATCATCACTTTTCAACCATTTTCTGACTTCATTTGCTAGTTTTCATGCATTTCATGATTTATTTTGAGCTAAAATGACCCTGAATTAAAAAGCACTGCAAATGAACTCTGAAATGGTTGAAAGTTGGCATGGTATCATAATTTCTCCCACATAGCATGTGCTAAAAAGCTGAGAGGGTTACCGAAAAAACTAGATGCACTTCGTGTACAAACTGGACAATCTCTTTCGAAGTATCAGGGTTTCGGACGAAAAAACGTCTATTACAAAGGGATTTCAATTTTTTGAACATATTTTAACTCAAGACTTTTTCTGCATTCAATATGCACCATTCAAAGCCACATCATCACTTTTCAACCATTTTCTGACTTCATTTGCTTGTTTTCATGCATTTCATGATCTATTTTGAGCTAAAATGACAATGAATTGAAAAGCACTGCAAATGAATTCTGAAATGGTTGAAAGTTGGCATGGAATCATAATTTCACCCACATAGCATGTGCTAAAAAGTTGAGAGGGTTACCGAAAAAACTGGATGCACTTCGTGTACAAACTGGACAATCTCTTTCAAAGTATCAGGGTTTCGGACGAAAACACGTCTATTACAAAGGGATTTCAATTTTTTGAACATATTTTAACTCAAGACTTTTTCTGCATTCAATATGCACCATTCAAAGGCACATCATCACTTTTCAACCATTTTCTGACTTCATTTGCTAGTTTTCATGCATTTCATGATTTATTTTGAGCTAAAATGACCCTGAATTAAAAAGCACTGCAAATGAACTCTAAAATGGTTGAAAGTTGGCATGGTATCATAATTTCTCCCACATAGCATGTGCTAAAAAGCTGAGAGGGTTACCGAAAAAATTGGATGCACTTCGTGTACAAACTGGACAATCTCTTTCGAAGTATCAGGGTTTCGGACGAAAACACGTCTATTACAAAGGGATTTCAATTTTTTGAACATATTTTAACTCAAGACTTTGTCTGCATTCAATATGCACCATTCAAAGCCACATCATCACTTTTCAACCATTTTCTGACTTCATTTGCTAGTTTTCATGCATTTCATGATCTATTTTGAGCTAAAATGACCCTGAATTGAAAAGCGCTGCAAATGAACTCTGAAATGGTTGAAAGTTGGCATGGTATCATAATTTCACCCACATAGCATGTGCTAAAAAGTTGAGAGGGTTACCGAAAAAACTGGATGCACTTCGTGTACAAACTGGACAATCTCTTTCAAAGTATCAGGGTTTCGGACGAAAACACGTCTATTACAAAGGGATTTCAATTTTTTTAACATATTTTAACTCAAGACTTTTTCTGCATTCAATATGCACCATTCAAAGCCACATCATCACTTTTCAACCATTTTCTGACTTCATTTGCTAGTTTTCATGCATTTCATGATTTATTTAGACCTAAAATGACCCTGAATTGAAAAGCACTGCAAATGAACTCTGAAATGGTTGAAAGTTGGCATGGTATCATAATTTCACCCACATAGCATGTGCTAAAAAGTTGAGAGGGTTACCGAAAAAACTGGATGCACTTCGTGTACAAACTGGACAATCTCTCTCAAAGTATCAGGGTTTCGGACGAAAACACGTCTATTACAAAGGGATTTCAATTTTTTGAACATATTTTAACTCAAGACTTTTTCTGCATTCAATATGCACCATTCAAAGCCACATCATCACTTTTCAACCATTTTCTGACTTCATTTGCTAGTTTTCATGCATTTCATGATTTATTTTGAGCTAAAATGACCCTGAATTGAAAAGCACTGCAAATGAACTCTGAAATGGTTGAAAGTTGGCATGGTATCATAATTTCACCCACATAGCATGTGCTAAAAAGCTAAGAGGGTTACCGGAAAAACTGGATGCTCTTCGTGTACAAACTGGACAATCTCTTTCGAAGTATCAGGGTTTCGGACGAAAACACGTCTATTACAAAGGGATTTCCATTTTTTGAACATATTTTAACTCAAGACTTTTTCTGCATTCAATATGCACCATTCAAAGCCACATCATCACTTTTCAACCATTTTCAGACTTCATTTGCTAGTTTTCATGCATTTCATGATTTATTTTGAGCTAAAATGACCCTGAATTAAAAAGCACTGCAAATGAACTCTGAAATGGTTGAAAGTTGGCATGGTATCATAATTGCTCCCACATAGCATGTGCTAAAAAGCTGAGAGGGTTACCGAAAAAACTGGATGCACTTCGTGTACAAACTGGACAATCTCTTTCGAAGTATCAGGGTTTCGGACGAAAACACGTCTATTACAAAGGGATTTCAATTTTTTGAACATATTTTAACTCAAGACTTTTTCTGCATTCAATATGCACCATTCAAAGCCACATCATCACTTTTCAACCATTTTCTGACTTCATTTGCATGTTTTCATGCATTTCATGATCTATTTTGAGCTAAAATGACAATGAATTGAAAAGCACTGCAAATGAATTCTGAAATGGTTGAAAGTTGGCATGGAATCATAATTTCACCCACATAGCATGTGCTAAAAAGTTGAGAGGGTTACCGAAAAAACTGGATGCACTTCGTGTACAAACTGGACAATCTCTTTCAAAGTATCAGGGTTTCGGACGAAAACACGTCTATTACAAAGGGATTTCAATTTTTTGAACATATTTTAACTCAAGACTTTTTCTGCATTGAATATGCACCAATCAAAGCCACATCATCACTTTTCAACCATTTTCTGACTTCATTTGCTAGTTTTCATGCATTTCATGATTTATTTTGAGCTAAAATGACCCTGAATTAAAAAGCACTGCAAATGAACTCTGAAATGGTTGAAAGTTGGCATGGTATCATAATTTCTCCCACATAGCATGTGCTAAAAAGATGAGAGGGTTACCGAAAAAACTGGATGCACTTCGTGTACAAACTGGACAATCTCTTTCGAAGTATCAGGGTTTCGGACGAAAACACGTCTATTACAAAGGGATTTCAATTTTTTGAACATATTTTAACTCAAGAATTTTTCTGCATTCAATATGCACCATTCAAAGCCACATCATCACTTTTCAACCATTTTCTGACTTCATTTGCTAGTTTTCATGCATTTCATGATCTATTTTGAGCTAAAATGACCCTGAATTGAAAAGCGCTGCAAATGAACTCTGAAATGGTTGAAAGTTGGCATGGTATCATAATTTCACCCACATAGCATGTGCTAAAAAGTTGAGAGGGTTACCGAAAAAACTGGATGCACTTCGTGTACAAACTGGACAATCTCTTTCAAAGTATCAGGGTTTCGGACGAAAACACGTCTATTACAAAGGGATTTCAATTTTTTTAACATATTTTAACTCAAGACTTTTTCTGCATTCAATATGCACCATTCAAAGCCACATCATCACTTTTCAACCATTTTCAGACTTCATTTGCTAGTTTTCATGCATTTCATGATTTATTTTGAGCTAAAATGACCCTGAATTAAAAAGCACTGCAAATGAACTCTGAAATGGTTGAAAGTTGGCATGGTATCATAATTTCTCCCACATAGCATGTGCTAAAAAGCTGAGAGGGTTACCGAAAAAACTGGATGCACTTCGTGTACAAACTGGACAATTTCTTTCAAAGTATCAGGGTTTCGGACGAAAACACGTCTATTACAAAGGGATTTCAATTTTTTGAACATATTTTAACTCAAGACTTTTTCTGCATTCAATATGCACCATTCAAAGCCACATCATCACTTTTCAACCATTTTCTGACTTCATTTGCTTGTTTTCATGCATTTCATGATCTATTTTGAGCTAAAATGACCCTGAATTGAAAAGCACTGCAAATGAATTCTGAAATGGTTGAAAGTTGGCATGGTATCATAATTTCACCCACATAGCATGTGCTAAAAAGCTGAGAGGGTTACCGAAAAAACGGGATGCACTTCGTGTATAAACTGGACAATCTCTTTCGAAGTATCATGGTTTCGGACGAAAACACGTCAATTACAAAGGGATTTCAATTTTTTGAACATATTTTAACTCAAGACTTTTTCTGCATTCAATATGCACCATTCAAAGCCACATCATCACTTTTCAACCATTTTCTGACTTCATTTGCTAGTTTTCATGCATTTCACGATTTATTTTGAACTAAAATGACCCTGAATTGAAAAGCACTGCAAATGAACTCTGAAATGGTGGAAAGTTGGCATGCTATCATAATTTCACCCACATAGCATGTGCTAAAAAGCTGAGAGGGTTACCGGAAAAACTAGATGCACTTCGTGTACAAACTGGACAATCTCTTTCGAAGTATCAGGGTTTCGGACGAAAACACGTCTATTACAAAGGGATTTCAATTTTTTGAACATATTTTAACTCAAGACTATTTCTGCATTCAATATGCACAATTCAAAGCCACATCATCACTTTTCAACCATTTTCTGACTTCATTTGCTAGTTTTCATGCATTTAATGATTAATTTTGAGCTAAAATGACAATGAATTGAAAAGCACTGCAAATGAACTCTGAAATGGTGGAAAGTTGGCATGGTATCATAATTTCACCCACATAGCATGTGCTAAAAAGTTGAGAGGGTTACCGGAAAAACTCGACGCACTTCGTGTACAAACTGGACAATCTCTTTCGAAGTATCAGGGTTTCGGACGAAAACACGTCTATTACAAAATGATTTCAATTTTTGAACATATTTTAACTCAAGACTTTTTCTGCATTCAATATGCACCATTCAAAGCCACATCATCACTTTTCAACCATTTTCTGACTTCATTTGCTAGTTTTCATGCATTTAATGATTTATTTTGAGCTAAAATGACCCTGAATTAAAAAGCACTGCAAATGAACTCTGAAATGGTTGAAAGTTGGCATGGTATCATAATTTCTCCCACATAGCATGTGCTAAAAAGCTGAGAGGGTTACCGAAAAAATTGGATGCACTTCGTGTACAAACTGGACAATCTCTTTCGAAGTATCAGGGTTTCGGACGAAAACACGTCTATTACAAAGGGATTTCAATTTTTTGAACATATTTTAACTCAAGACTTTGTCTGCATTCAATATGCACCATTCAAAGCCACATCATCACTTTTCAACCATTTTCTGACTTCATTTGCTAGTTTTCATGCATTTCATGATCTATTTTGAGCTAAAATGACCCTGAATTGAAAAGCGCTGCAAATGAACTCTGAAATGGTTGAAAGTTGGCATGGTATCATAATTTCACCCACATAGCATGTGCTAAAAAGTTGAGAGGGTTACCGAAAAAACTGGATGCACTTCGTGTACAAACTGGACAATCTCTTTCAAAGTATCAGGGTTTCGGACGAAAACACGTCTATTACAAAGGGATTTCAATTTTTTTAACATATTTTAACTCAAGACTTTTTCTGCATTCAATATGCACCATTCAAAGCCACATCATCACTTTTCAACCATTTTCTGACTTCATTTGCTAGTTTTCATGCATTTCATGATTTATTTAGACCTAAAATGACCCTGAATTGAAAAGCACTGCAAATGAACTCTGAAATGGTTGAAAGTTGGCATGGTATCATAATTTCACCCACATAGCATGTGCTAAAAAGTTGAGAGGGTTACCGAAAAAACTGGATGCACTTCGTGTACAAACTGGACAATCTCTCTCAAAGTATCAGGGTTTCGGACGAAAACACGTCTATTACAAAGGGATTTCAATTTTTTGAACATATTTTAACTCAAGACTTTTTCTGCATTCAATATGCACCATTCAAAGCCACATCATCACTTTTCAACCATTTTCTGACTTCATTTGCTAGTTTTCATGCATTTCATGATTTATTTTGAGCTAAAATGACCCTGAATTGAAAAGCACTGCAAATGAACTCTGAAATGGTTGAAAGTTGGCATGGTATCATAATTTCACCCACATAGCATGTGCTAAAAAGCTAAGAGGGTTACCGGAAAAACTGGATGCTCTTCGTGTACAAACTGGACAATCTCTTTCGAAGTATCAGGGTTTCGGACGAAAACACGTCTATTACAAAGGGATTTCCATTTTTTGAACATATTTTAACTCAAGACTTTTTCTGCATTCAATATGCACCATTCAAAGCCACATCATCACTTTTCAACCATTTTCAGACTTCATTTGCTAGTTTTCATGCATTTCATGATTTATTTTGAGCTAAAATGACCCTGAATTAAAAAGCACTGCAAATGAACTCTGAAATGGTTGAAAGTTGGCATGGTATCATAATTGCTCCCACATAGCATGTGCTAAAAAGCTGAGAGGGTTACCGAAAAAACTGGATGCACTTCGTGTACAAACTGGACAATCTCTTTCGAAGTATCAGGGTTTCGGACGAAAACACGTCTATTACAAAGGGATTTCAATTTTTTGAACATATTTTAACTCAAGACTTTTTCTGCATTCAATATGCACCATTCAAAGCCACATCATCACTTTTCAACCATTTTCTGACTTCATTTGCATGTTTTCATGCATTTCATGATCTATTTTGAGCTAAAATGACAATGAATTGAAAAGCACTGCAAATGAATTCTGAAATGGTTGAAAGTTGGCATGGAATCATAATTTCACCCACATAGCATGTGCTAAAAAGTTGAGAGGGTTACCGAAAAAACTGGATGCACTTCGTGTACAAACTGGACAATCTCTTTCAAAGTATCAGGGTTTCGGACGAAAACACGTCTATTACAAAGGGATTTCAATTTTTTGAACATATTTTAACTCAAGACTTTTTCTGCATTGAATATGCACCAATCAAAGCCACATCATCACTTTTCAACCATTTTCTGACTTCATTTGCTAGTTTTCATGCATTTCATGATTTATTTTGAGCTAAAATGACCCTGAATTAAAAAGCACTGCAAATGAACTCTGAAATGGTTGAAAGTTGGCATGGTATCATAATTTCTCCCACATAGCATGTGCTAAAAAGATGAGAGGGTTACCGAAAAAACTGGATGCACTTCGTGTACAAACTGGACAATCTCTTTCGAAGTATCAGGGTTTCGGACGAAAACACGTCTATTACAAAGGGATTTCAATTTTTTGAACATATTTTAACTCAAGAATTTTTCTGCATTCAATATGCACCATTCAAAGCCACATCATCACTTTTCAACCATTTTCTGACTTCATTTGCTAGTTTTCATGCATTTCATGATCTATTTTGAGCTAAAATGACCCTGAATTGAAAAGCGCTGCAAATGAACTCTGAAATGGTTGAAAGTTGGCATGGTATCATAATTTCACCCACATAGCATGTGCTAAAAAGTTGAGAGGGTTACCGAAAAAACTGGATGCACTTCGTGTACAAACTGGACAATCTCTTTCAAAGTATCAGGGTTTCGGACGAAAACACGTCTATTACAAAGGGATTTCAATTTTTTTAACATATTTTAACTCAAGACTTTTTCTGCATTCAATATGCACCATTCAAAGCCACATCATCACTTTTCAACCATTTTCAGACTTCATTTGCTAGTTTTCATGCATTTCATGATTTATTTTGAGCTAAAATGACCCTGAATTAAAAAGCACTGCAAATGAACTCTGAAATGGTTGAAAGTTGGCATGGTATCATAATTTCTCCCACATAGCATGTGCTAAAAAGCTGAGAGGGTTACCGAAAAAACTGGATGCACTTCGTGTACAAACTGGACAATTTCTTTCAAAGTATCAGGGTTTCGGACGAAAACACGTCTATTACAAAGGGATTTCAATTTTTTGAACATATTTTAACTCAAGACTTTTTCTGCATTCAATATGCACCATTCAAAGCCACATCATCACTTTTCAACCATTTTCTGACTTCATTTGCTTGTTTTCATGCATTTCATGATCTATTTTGAGCTAAAATGACCCTGAATTGAAAAGCACTGCAAATGAATTCTGAAATGGTTGAAAGTTGGCATGGTATCATAATTTCACCCACATAGCATGTGCTAAAAAGCTGAGAGGGTTACCGAAAAAACGGGATGCACTTCGTGTATAAACTGGACAATCTCTTTCGAAGTATCATGGTTTCGGACGAAAACACGTCAATTACAAAGGGATTTCAATTTTTTGAACATATTTTAACTCAAGACTTTTTCTGCATTCAATATGCACCATTCAAAGCCACATCATCACTTTTCAACCATTTTCTGACTTCATTTGCTAGTTTTCATGCATTTCACGATTTATTTTGAACTAAAATGACCCTGAATTGAAAAGCACTGCAAATGAACTCTGAAATGGTGGAAAGTTGGCATGCTATCATAATTTCACCCACATAGCATGTGCTAAAAAGCTGAGAGGGTTACCGGAAAAACTAGATGCACTTCGTGTACAAACTGGACAATCTCTTTCGAAGTATCAGGGTTTCGGACGAAAACACGTCTATTACAAAGGGATTTCAATTTTTTGAACATATTTTAACTCAAGACTATTTCTGCATTCAATATGCACAATTCAAAGCCACATCATCACTTTTCAACCATTTTCTGACTTCATTTGCTAGTTTTCATGCATTTAATGATTAATTTTGAGCTAAAATGACAATGAATTGAAAAGCACTGCAAATGAACTCTGAAATGGTGGAAAGTTGGCATGGTATCATAATTTCACCCACATAGCATGTGCTAAAAAGTTGAGAGGGTTACCGGAAAAACTCGACGCACTTCGTGTACAAACTGGACAATCTCTTTCGAAGTATCAGGGTTTCGGACGAAAACACGTCTATTACAAAATGATTTCAATTTTTGAACATATTTTAACTCAAGACTTTTTCTGCATTCAATATGCACCATTCAAAGCCACATCATCACTTTTCAACCATTTTCTGACTTCATTTGCTAGTTTTCATGCATTTAATGATTAATTTTGAGCTAAAATGACAATGAATTGAAAAGCACTGCAAATGAACTCTGAAATGGTGGAAAGTTGGCATGGTATCATAATTTCACCCACATAGCATGTGCTAAAAAGTTGAGAGGGTTACCGGAAAAACTGGATGCACTTCGTGTACAAACTGGATAATCTCTTTCGAAGTATCAGGGTTTCGGACGAAAACACGTCTATTACAAAGGGATTTCATTTTTTTGAACATATTTTAACTCAAGACTTTTTATGCATTCAATATGCACCATTCAAATCCACATCATCACTTTTCAACCATTTTCTGACTTCATTTGCTAGTTTTCATGCATTTCATGATTTATTTTGAGCTAAAATGACCCTGAATTGAAAAGCACTGCAAATGAACTCTGAAATGCTTGAAAGTTGGCATGGTATCATAATTTCACCCACATTGCATGTGCTAAAGAGTTGAGAGGGTTACCGAAAAACTAGATGCACTGCGTGTACAAACTGGACAATCTCTTTCGAAGTATCAGGGTTTCGAACGAAAACACGTCTATTACAAAGGGATTTCAATTTTTTGAACATATTTTAACTCAAGACTTTTTCTGCATTCAATATGCACCATTCAAAGCCACATCATCACTTTTCAACCATTTTCTGACTTCATTTGCTTGTTTTCATGCATTTCATGATCTATTTTGAGCTAAAATGACCCTGAATTGAAAAGCACTGCAAATGAATTCTGAAATGGTTGAAAGTTGGCATGGTATCAAAATTTCACCCACATAGCATGTGCTAAAAAGTTGAGAGGGTTACCGAAAAAACTGGATGCACTTCGTGTACAAACTGGACAATCTCTTTCAAAGTATGAGGGTTTCGGACGAAAACACGTCTATTACAAAGGGATTTCAATTTTTTGAACATATTTTAACTCAAGACTTTTTCTGCATTCAATATGCACCATTCAAAGCCACATCATCACTTTTCAACCATTTTCTGACTTCATTTGCTAGTTTTCATGCATTTCATGATCTATTTTTAGCTAAAATGAACCTGAATTGAAAAGCACTGCAAATGAACTCTGAAATGGTTGAAAGTTGGCATGGTATCATAATTTCACCCACATAGCATGTGCTAAAAAGTTGAGAGGGTTACCGAAAAAACTGGATGCACTTCGTGTACAAACTGGACAATCTCTTTCAAAGTATGAGGGTTTCGGACGAAAACACGTCTATTACAAAGGGATTTCAATTTTTTGAACATATTCTAACTCAAGACTTTTTCTGCATTCAATATGCACCATTCAAAGCCACATCATCACTTTTCAACCATTTTCTGACTTCATTTGCTAGTTTTCATGCATTTCATGATTTATTTCGAGCTAAAATGACCCTGAATTGAAAAGCACTGCAAATGAACTCTGAAATGGTTGAAAGTTGGCATGGTATCATAATTTCACCCACATAGCATGTGCTAAAAAGCTGAGAGGGTTACCGAAAAAACGGGATGCACTTCGTGTATAAACTGGACAATCTCTTTCGAAGTATCATGGTTTCGGACGAAAACACGTCTATTACAAAGGGATTTCAATTTTTTGAACATATTTTAACTCAAGACTTTTTCTGCATTCAATATGCACCATTCAAAGCCACATCATCACTTTTCAACCATTTTCTGACTTCATTTGCTAGTTTTCATGCATTTCATGATCTATTTTTAGCTAAAATGAACCTGAATTGAAAAGCACTGCAAATGAACTCTGAAATGGTTGAAAGTTGGCATGGTATCATAATTTCACCCACATAGCATGTGCTAAAAAGTTGAGAGGGTTACCGAAAAAACTGGATGCACTTCGTGTACAAACTGGACAATCTCTTTCAAAGTATGAGGGTTTCGGACGAAAACACGTCTATTACAAAGGGATTTCAATTTTTTGAACATATTCTAACTCAAGACTTTTTCTGCATTCAATATGCACCATTCAAAGCCACATCATCACTTTTCAACCATTTTCTGACTTCATTTGCTAGTTTTCATGCATTTCATGATTTATTTCGAGCTAAAATGACCCTGAATTGAAAAGCACTGCAAATGAACTCTGAAATGGTTGAAAGTTGGCATGGTATCATAATTTCACCCACATAGCATGTGCTAAAAAGCTGAGAGGGTTACCGAAAAAACGGGATGCACTTCGTGTATAAACTGGACAATCTCTTTCGAAGTATCATGGTTTCGGACGAAAACACGTCTATTACAAAGGGATTTCAATTTTTTGAACATATTTTAACTCAAGACTTTTTCTGCATTCAATATGCACCATTCAAAGCCACATCATCACTTTTCAACCATTTTCTGACTTCATTTGCTAGTTTTCATGCATTTCACGATTTATTTTGAACTAAAATGACCCTGAATTGAAAAGCACTGCAAATGAACTCTGAAATGGTTGAAAGTTGGCATGGTATCATAATTTCACCCACATAGCATGTGCTAAAAAGCTAAGAGGGTTACCGGAAAAACTGGATGCTCTTCGTGTACAAACTGGACAATCTCTTTCGAAGTATCAGGGTTTCGGACGAAAACACGTCTATTACAAAGGGATTTCCATTTTTTGAACATATTTTAACTCAAGACTTTTTCTGCATTCAATATGCACCATTCAAAGCCACATCATCACTTTTCAACCATTTTCAGACTTCATTTGCTAGTTTTCATGCATTTCATGATTTATTTTGAGCTAAAATGACCCTGAATTAAAAAGCACTGCAAATGAACTCTGAAATGGTTGAAAGTTGGCATGGTATCATAATTGCTCCCACATAGCATGTGCTAAAAAGCTGAGAGGGTTACCGAAAAAACTGGATGCACTTCGTGTACAAACTGGACAATCTCTTTCGAAGTATCAGGGTTTCGGACGAAAACACGTCTATTACAAAGGGATTTCAATTTTTTGAACATATTTTAACTCAAGACTTTTTCTGCATTCAATATGCACCATTCAAAGCCACATCATCACTTTTCAACCATTTTCTGACTTCATTTGCATGTTTTCATGCATTTCATGATCTATTTTGAGCTAAAATGACAATGAATTGAAAAGCACTGCAAATGAATTCTGAAATGGTTGAAAGTTGGCATGGAATCATAATTTCACCCACATAGCATGTGCTAAAAAGTTGAGAGGGTTACCGAAAAAACTGGATGCACTTCGTGTACAAACTGGACAATCTCTTTCAAAGTATCAGGGTTTCGGACGAAAACACGTCTATTACAAAGGGATTTCAATTTTTTGAACATATTTTAACTCAAGACTTTTTCTGCATTGAATATGCACCAATCAAAGCCACATCATCACTTTTCAACCATTTTCTGACTTCATTTGCTAGTTTTCATGCATTTCATGATTTATTTTGAGCTAAAATGACCCTGAATTAAAAAGCACTGCAAATGAACTCTGAAATGGTTGAAAGTTGGCATGGTATCATAATTTCTCCCACATAGCATGTGCTAAAAAGCTGAGAGGGTTACCGAAAAAACTGGATGCACTTCGTGTACAAACTGGACAATCTCTTTCGAAGTATGAGGGTTTCGGACGAAAACACGTCTATTACAAAGGGATTTCAATTTTTTGAACATATTTTAACTCAAGAATTTTTCTGCATTTAATATGCACCATTCAAAGCCACATCATCACTTTTCAACCATTTTCTGACTTCATTTGCTAGTTTTCATGCATTTCATGATCTATTTTGAGCTAAAATGACCCTGAATTGAAAAGCGCTGCAAATGAACTCTGAAATGGTTGAAAGTTGGCATGGTATCATAATTTCACCCACATAGCATGTGCTAAAAAGTTGAGAGGGTTACCGAAAAAACTGGATGCACTTCGTGTACAAACTGGACAATCTCTTTCAAAGTATCAGGGTTTCGGACGAAAACACGTCTATTACAAAGGGATTTCAATTTTTTTAACATATTTTAACTCAAGACTTTTTCTGCATTCAATATGCACCATTCAAAGCCACATCATCACTTTTCAACCATTTTCAGACTTCATTTGCTAGTTTTCATGCATTTCATGATTTATTTTGAGCTAAAATGACCCTGAATTAAAAAGCACTGCAAATGAACTCTGAAATGGTTGAAAGTTGGCATGGTATCATAATTTCTCCCACATAGCATGTGCTAAAAAGCTGAGAGGGTTACCGAAAAAACTGGATGCACTTCGTGTACAAAGTGGACAATTTCTTTCAAAGTATCAGGGTTTCGGACGAAAACACGTCTATTACAAAGGGATTTCAATTTTTTGAACATATTTTAACTCAAGACTTTTTCTGCATTCAATATGCACCATTCAAAGCCACATCATCACTTTTCAACCATTTTCTGACTTCATTTGCTTGTTTTCATGCATTTCATGATCTATTTTGAGCTAAAATGACCCTGAATTGAAAAGCACTGCAAATGAATTCTGAAATGGTTGAAAGTTGGCATGGTATCATAATTTCACCCACATAGCATGTGCTAAAAAGCTGAGAGGGTTACCGAAAAAACGGGATGCACTTCGTGTATAAACTGGACAATCTCTTTCGAAGTATCATGGTTTCGGACGAAAACATGTCAATTACAAAGGGATTTCAATTTTTTGAACATATTTTAACTCAAGACTTTTTCTGCATTCAATATGCACCATTCAAAGCCACATCATCACTTTTCAACCATTTTCTGACTTCATTTGCTAGTTTTCATGCATTTCACGATTTATTTTGAACTAAAATGACCCTGAATTGAAAAGCACTGCAAATGAACTCTGAAATGGTGGAAAGTTGGCATGCTATCATAATTTCACCCACATAGCATGTGCTAAAAAGCTGAGAGGGTTACCGGAAAAACTAGATGCACTTCGTGTACAAACTGGACAATCTCTTTCGAAGTATCAGGGTTTCGGACGAAAACACGTCTATTACAAAGGGATTTCAATTTTTTGAACATATTTTAACTCAAGACTATTTCTGCATTCAATATGCACAATTCAAAGCCACATCATCACTTTTCAACCATTTTCTGACTTCATTTGCTAGTTTTCATGCATTTAATGATTAATTTTGAGCTAAAATGACAATGAATTGAAAAGCACTGCAAATGAACTCTGAAATGGTGGAAAGTTGGCATGGTATCATAATTTCACCCACATAGCATGTGCTAAAAAGTTGAGAGGGTTACCGGAAAAACTCGACGCACTTCGTGTACAAACTGGACAATCTCTTTCGAAGTATCAGGGTTTCGGACGAAAACACGTCTATTACAAAATGATTTCAATTTTTGAACATATTTTAACTCAAGACTTTTTCTGCATTCAATATGCACCATTCAAAGCCACATCATCACTTTTCAACCATTTTCTGACTTCATTTGCTAGTTTTCATGCATTTAATGATTAATTTTGAGCTAAAATGACAATGAATTGAAAAGCACTGCAAATGAACTCTGAAATGGTGGAAAGTTGGCATGGTATCATAATTTCACCCACATAGCATGTGCTAAAAAGTTGAGAGGGTTACCGGAAAAACTGGATGCACTTCGTGTACAAACTGGATAATCTCTTTCGAAGTATCAGGGTTTCGGACGAAAACACGTCTATTACAAAGGGATTTCATTTTTTTGAACATATTTTAACTCAAGACTTTTTATGCATTCAATATGCACCATTCAAATCCACATCATCACTTTTCAACCATTTTCTGACTTCATTTGCTAGTTTTCATGCATTTCATGATTTATTTTGAGCTAAAATGACCCTGAATTGAAAAGCACTGCAAATGAACTCTGAAATGCTTGAAAGTTGGCATGGTATCATAATTTCACCCACATTGCATGTGCTAAAGAGTTGAGAGGGTTACCGAAAAACTAGATGCACTGCGTGTACAAACTGGACAATCTCTTTCGAAGTATCAGGGTTTCGAACGAAAACACGTCTATTACAAAGGGATTTCAATTTTTTGAACATATTTTAACTCAAGACTTTTTCTGCATTCAATATGCACCATTCAAAGCCACATCATCACTTTTCAACCATTTTCTGACTTCATTTGCTTGTTTTCATGCATTTCATGATCTATTTTGAGCTAAAATGACCCTGAATTGAAAAGCACTGCAAATGAATTCTGAAATGGTTGAAAGTTGGCATGGTATCAAAATTTCACCCACATAGCATGTGCTAAAAAGTTGAGAGGGTTACCGAAAAAACTGGATGCACTTCGTGTACAAACTGGACAATCTCTTTCAAAGTATGAGGGTTTCGGACGAAAACACGTCTATTACAAAGGGATTTCAATTTTTTGAACATATTTTAACTCAAGACTTTTTCTGCATTCAATATGCACCATTCAAAGCCACATCATCACTTTTCAACCATTTTCTGACTTCATTTGCTAGTTTTCATGCATTTCATGATCTATTTTTAGCTAAAATGAACCTGAATTGAAAAGCACTGCAAATGAACTCTGAAATGGTTGAAAGTTGGCATGGTATCATAATTTCACCCACATAGCATGTGCTAAAAAGTTGAGAGGGTTACCGAAAAAACTGGATGCACTTCGTGTACAAACTGGACAATCTCTTTCAAAGTATGAGGGTTTCGGACGAAAACACGTCTATTACAAAGGGATTTCAATTTTTTGAACATATTCTAACTCAAGACTTTTTCTGCATTCAATATGCACCATTCAAAGCCACATCATCACTTTTCAACCATTTTCTGACTTCATTTGCTAGTTTTCATGCATTTCATGATTTATTTCGAGCTAAAATGACCCTGAATTGAAAAGCACTGCAAATGAACTCTGAAATGGTTGAAAGTTGGCATGGTATCATAATTTCACCCACATAGCATGTGCTAAAAAGCTGAGAGGGTTACCGAAAAAACGGGATGCACTTCGTGTATAAACTGGACAATCTCTTTCGAAGTATCATGGTTTCGGACGAAAACACGTCTATTACAAAGGGATTTCAATTTTTTGAACATATTTTAACTCAAGACTTTTTCTGCATTGAATATGCACCAATCAAAGCCACATCATCACTTTTCAACCATTTTCTGACTTCATTTGCTAGTTTTCATGCATTTCATGATTTATTTTGAGCTAAAATGACCCTGAATTAAAAAGCACTGCAAATGAACTCTGAAATGGTTGAAAGTTGGCATGGTATCATAATTTCTCCCACATAGCATGTGCTAAAAAGTTGAGAGGGTTACCGGAAAAACTCGACGCACTTCGTGTACAAACTGGACAATCTCTTTCGAAGTATCAGGGTTTCGGACGAAAACACGTCTATTACAAAATGATTTCAATTTTTGAACATATTTTAACTCAAGACTTTTTCTGCATTCAATATGCACCATTCAAAGCCACATCATCACTTTTCAACCATTTTCTGACTTCATTTGCTAGTTTTCATGCATTTAATGATTAATTTTGAGCTAAAATGACAATGAATTGAAAAGCACTGCAAATGAACGCTGAAATGGTGGAAAGTTGGCATGGTATCATAATTTCACCCACATAGCATGTGCTAAAAAGTTGAGAGGGTTACCGGAAAAACTGGATGCACTTCGTGTACAAACTGGATAATCTCTTTCGAAGTATCAGGGTTTCGGACGAAAACACGTCTATTACAAAGGGATTTCATTTTTTTGAACATATTTTAACTCAAGACTTTTTATGCATTCAATATGCACCATTCAAATCCACATCATCACTTTTCAACCATTTTCTGACTTCATTTGCTAGTTTTCATGCATTTCATGATTTATTTTGAGCTAAAATGACCCTGAATTAAAAAGCACTGCAAATGAACTCTGAAATGGTTGAAAGTTGGCATGGTATCATAATTTCCCCCACATAGCATGTGCTAAAAAGCTGAGAGGGTTACCGAAAAAACTGGATGCACTTCGTGTACAAACTGGACAATCTCTTTCGAAGTATCAGGGTTTTGGACGAAAACACGTCTATTTCAAAGGGATTTCAATTTTTTGAACATATTTTAACTCAAGACTTTTTATGCATTCAATATGCACCATTCAAAGCCACATCATCACTTTTCAACAATTTTCTGACTTCATTTGCTAGTTTTCATGCATTTCATGATCTATTTTGAGCTAAAATGACCCTGAATTGAAAAGCACTGCAAATGAATTCTGAAATGGTTGAAAGTTGGCATGGTATCAAAATTTCACCCACATAGCATGTGCTAAAAAGTTGAGAGGGTTACCGAAAAAACTGGATGCACTTCGTGTACAAACTGGACAATCTCTTTCAAAGTATGAGGGTTTCGGACGAAAACACGTCTATTACAAAGGGATTTCAATTTTTTGAACATATTTTAACTCAAGACTTTTTCTGCATTCAATATGCACCATTCAAAGCCACATCATCACTTTTCAACCATTTTCTGACTTCATTTGCTAGTTTTCATGCATTTCATGATCTATTTTTAGCTAAAATGAACCTGAATTGAAAAGCACTGCAAATGAACTCTGAAATGGTTGAAAGTTGGCATGGTATCATAATTTCACCCACATAGCATGTGCTAAAAAGTTGAGAGGGTTACCGAAAAAACTGGATGCACTTCGTGTACAAACTGGACAATCTCTTTCAAAGTATGAGGGTTTCGGACGAAAACACGTCTATTACAAAGGGATTTCAATTTTTTGAACATATTCTAACTCAAGACTTTTTCTGCATTCAATATGCACCATTCAAAGCCACATCATCACTTTTCAACCATTTTCTGACTTCATTTGCTAGTTTTCATGCATTTCATGATTTATTTCGAGCTAAAATGACCCTGAATTGAAAAGCACTGCAAATGAACTCTGAAATGGTTGAAAGTTGGCATGGTATCATAATTTCACCCACATAGCATGTGCTAAAAAGCTGAGAGGGTTACCGAAAAAACGGGATGCACTTCGTGTATAAACTGGACAATCTCTTTCGAAGTATCATGGTTTCGGACGAAAACACGTCTATTACAAAGGGATTTCAATTTTTTGAACATATTTTAACTCAAGACTTTTTCTGCATTCAATATGCACCATTCAAAGCCACATCATCACTTTTCAACCATTTTCTGACTTCATTTGCTAGTTTTCATGCATTTCACGATTTATTTTGAACTAAAATGACCCTGAATTGAAAAGCACTGCAAATGAACTCTGAAATGGTGGAAAGTTGGCATGCTATCATAATTTCACCCACATAGCATGTGCTAAAAAGCTGAGAGGGTTACCGGAAAAACTGGATGCACTTCGTGTACAAACTGGACAATCTCTTTCGAAGCATCAGGGTTTCGGACGAAAACACGTCTATTACAAAGGGATTTCAATTTTTTGAACATATTTTAACTCAAGACTATTTCTGCATTCAATATGCACCATTCAAAGCCACATCATCACTTTTCAACCATTTTCTGACTTCATTTGCTAGTTTTCATGCATTTAATGATTAATTTTGAGCTAAAATGACAATGAATTGAAAAGCACTGCAAATGAACTCTGAAATGGTGGAAAGTTGGCATGGTATCATAATTTCACCCACATAGCATGTGCTAAAAAGTTGAGAGGGTTACCGGAAAAACTCGACGCACTTCGTGTACAAACTGGACAATCTCTTTCGAAGTATCAGGGTTTCGGACGAAAACACGTCTATTACAAAATGATTTCAATTTTTGAACATATTTTAACTCAAGACTTTTTCTGCATTCAATATGCACCATTCAAAGCCACATCATCACTTTTCAACCATTTTCTGACTTCATTTGCTAGTTTTCATGCATTTAATGATTAATTTTGAGCTAAAATGACAATGAATTGAAAAGCACTGCAAATGAACTCTGAAATGGTGGAAAGTTGGCATGGTATCATAATTTCACCCACATAGCATGTGCTAAAAAGTTGAGAGGGTTACCGGAAAAACTGGATGCACTTCGTGTACAAACTGGATAATCTCTTTCGAAGTATCAGGGTTTCGGACGAAAACACGTCTATTACAAAGGGATTTCATTTTTTTGAACATATTTTAACTCAAGACTTTTTATGCATTCAATATGCACCATTCAAATCCACATCATCACTTTTCAACCATTTTCTGACTTCATTTGCTAGTTTTCATGCATTTCATGATTTATTTTGAGCTAAAATGACCCTGAATTGAAAAGCACTGCAAATGAACTCTGAAATGCTTGAAAGTTGGCATGGTATCATAATTTCACCCACATTGCATGTGCTAAAGAGTTGAGAGGGTTACCGAAAAACTAGATGCACTGCGTGTACAAACTGGACAATCTCTTTCGAAGTATCAGGGTTTCGAACGAAAACACGTCTATTACAAAGGGATTTCAATTTTTTGAACATATTTTAACTCAAGACTTTTTCTGCATTCAATATGCACCATTCAAAGCCACATCATCACTTTTCAACCATTTTCTGACTTCATTTGCTTGTTTTCATGCATTTCATGATCTATTTTGAGCTAAAATGACCCTGAATTGAAAAGCACTGCAAATGAATTCTGAAATGGTTGAAAGTTGGCATGGTATCAAAATTTCACCCACATAGCATGTGCTAAAAAGTTGAGAGGGTTACCGAAAAAACTGGATGCACTTCGTGTACAAACTAGACAATCTCTTTCAAAGTATGAGGGTTTCGGACGAAAACACGTCTATTACAAAGGGATTTCAATTTTTTGAACATATTTTAACTCAAGACTTTTTCTGCATTCAATATGCACCATTCAAAGCCACATCATCACTTTTCAACCATTTTCTGACTTCATTTGCTAGTTTTCATGCATTTCATGATCTATTTTTAGCTAAAATGAACCTGAATTGAAAAGCACTGCAAATGAACTCTGAAATGGTTGAAAGTTGGCATGGTATGATAATTTCACCCACATAGCATGTGCTAAAAAGTTGAGAGGGTTACCGAAAAAACTGGATGCACTTCGTGTACAAACTGGACAATCTCTTTCAAAGTATGAGGGTTTCGGACGAAAACACGTCTATTACAAAGGGATTTCAATTTTTTGAACATATTCTAACTCAAGACTTTTTCTGCATTCAATATGCACCATTCAAAGCCACATCATCACTTTTCAACCATTTTCTGACTTCATTTGCTAGTTTTGATGCATTTCATGATTTATTTTGAGCTAAAATGACCCTGAATTAAAAAGCACTGCAAATGAACTCTAAAATGGTTGAAAGTTGGCATGGTATCATAATTTCTCCCACGTAGCATGTGCTAAAAAGCTGAGAGGGTTACCGAAAAAACTGGATGCACTTCGTGAACAAACTGGACAATCTCTTTCGAAGTATCAGGGTTTCGGACGAAAACACGTCTATTACAAAGGGATTTCAATTTTTTGAACATATTTTAACTCAAGACTTTTTCTGCATTCAATATGCACCATTCAAAGCCACATCATCACTTTTCAACCATTTTCTGACTTCATTTGCTAGTTTTCATGCATTTCATGATCTATTTATAGCTAAAATGAACCTGAATTGAAAAGCACTGCAAATGAACTCTGAAATGGTTGAAAGTTGGCATGGTATGATAATTTCACCCACATAGCATGTGCTAAAAAGTTGAGAGGGTTACCGAAAAAACTGGATGCACTTCGTGTACAAACTGGACAATCTCTTTCAAAGTATGAGGGTTTCGGACGAAAACACGTCTATTACAAAGGGATTTCAATTTTTTGAACATATTCTAACTCAAGACTTTTTCTGCATTCAATATGCACCATTCAAAGCCACATCATCACTTTTCAACCATTTTCTGACTTCATTTGCTAGTTTTCATGCATTTCATGATTTAGTTCGAGCTAAAATGACCCTGAATTGAAAAGCACTGCAAATGAACTCTGAAATGGTTGAAAGTTGGCATGGTATCATAATTTCACCCACATAGCATGTGCTAAAAAGCTGAGAGGGTTACCCAAACAACTGGATGCTCTTCGTGTACAAACTGGACAATCTCTTTCGAAGTATCAGGGTTTCGGACGAAAACACGTCTATTACAAAGGGATTTCCATTTTTTGAACATATTTTAACTCAAGACTTTTTCTGCATTCAATATGCACCATTCAAAGCCACATCATCACTTTTCAACCATTTTCTGACTTCATTTGCTAGTTTTCATGCATTTCATGATTTATTTTCAGCTAAAATGACCCTGAATAGAAAAGCACTGCAAATGAACTCTGAAATGGTTGAAAGATGGCATGGTATCATAATTTCACCCACATAGCATGTGCTAAAAATCTGAGAGGGTTACCGGAAAAACTGGATTCACTTCGTGTACAAACTGGACAATCTCTTTCGAAGTATCAGGGTTTTGGACGAAAACACGTCTATTACAAAGGGATTTCAATTTTTTGAACATATTTTAACTCAAGACTTTTTCTGCATTCAATATGCACCATTCAAAGCCACATCATCACTTTTCAACCATTTTCTGACTTCATTTGCTAGTTTTCATGCATTTCATGATCTATTTTGAGCTAAAATGACCCTGAATTGAAAAGCACTGCAAATGAACTCTGAAATGGTTGAAAGTTGGCATGGTATCATAATTTCACCCACATAGCATGTGCTAAAAAGTTGAGAGGGTTACCGAAAAAGCTGGATGCACTTCGTGTACAAACTGGACAATCTCTTTCAAAGTATCAGGGTTTCGGACGAAAACACGTTTATTACAAAGGGATTTCAATTTTTTTAACATATTTTAACTCAAGACTTTTTCTGCATTCAATATGCACCATTCAAAGCTACATCATCACTTTTCAACCATTTTCTGACTTCATTTGCTAGTTTTCATGCATTTCATGATTTATTTTGAGCTAAAATGACCCTGAATTGAAAAGCACTGGAAATGAACTCTGAAATGGTTGAAAGTTGGCATGGTATCATAATTTCACCCACATAGCGTGTGCTAAAAAGCTGAGAGGGTTACCGAAAAAACTGGATGCTCTTCGTGTACAAACTGGACAATCTCTTTCGATGTATCAGGGTTTCGGACGAAAACACGTCTATTACAAAGGGATTTCAATTGTTTGAACATATTTTAACTCAAGACTTTTTCTGCATTCAATATGCACCATTCAAAGCCACATCATCACTTTTCAACCATTTTCTGACTTCATTTGCTAGTTTTCATGCATTTCATGATCTATTTTTAGCTAAAATGAACCTGAATTGAAAAGCACTGCAAATGAACTCTGAAATGATTGAAAGTTCGCATGGTATCATAATTTCACCCACATAGCATGTGCTAAAAAGCTGAGAGGGTTACCGAAAAAACTGGATGCTCTTCGTGTACAAACTGGACAATCTCTTTCGAAGTATCAGGGTTTCGGACGAAAACACGTCTATTACAAAGGGATTTCCATTTTTTGAACATATTTTAACTCAAGACTTTTTCTGCATTCAATATGCACCATTCAAAGCCACATCATCTCTTTTCAACCATTTTCAGACTTCATTTGCTAGTTTTGATGCATTTCATGATTTATTTTGAGCTAAAATGACCCTGAATTAAAAAGCACTGCAAATGAACTCTAAAATGGTTGAAAGTTGGCATGGTATCATAATTTCTCCCACGTAGCATGTGCTAAAAAGCTGAGAGGGTTACCGAAAAAACTGGATGCACTTCGTGAACAAACTGGACAATCTCTTTCGAAGTATCAGGGTTTCGGACGAAAACACGTCTATTACAAAGGGATTTCAATTTTTTGAACATATTTTAACTCAAGACTTTTTCTGCATTCAATATGCACCATTCAAAGCCACATCATCACTTTTCAACCATTTTCTGACTTCATTTGCTTGTTTTCATGCATTTCATGATCTATTTTGAGCTAAAATGACCCTGAATTGAAAATCACTGCAAATGAATTCTGAAATGGTTGAAAGTTGGCATGGTATCATAATTTCATCCACATCGCATGTGCTAAAAAGCTGAGAGGGTTACCGAAAAAACGGGTTGCACTTCGTGTACAAACTGGACAATCTCTTTCGAAGTATCATGGTTTCGGACGAAAACACGTCAATTACAAAGGGATTTCAATTTTTTGAACATATTTTAACTCAAGACTTTTTCTGCATTCAATATGCACCATTCAAAGCCACATCATCACTTTTCAACCATTTTCTGACTTCATTTGCTAGTTTTCATGCATTTCACGATTTATTTGAACTAAAATGACCCTGAATTGAAAAGCACTGCAAATGAACTCTGAAATGGTGGAAAGTTGGCATGCTATCATAATTTCACCAACATAGCATGTGCTAAAAAGCTGAGAGGGTTACCGGAAAAACTGGATGCACTTCGTGTACAAACTGGACAATCTCTTTCGAAGTATGAGGGTTTCGGACGAAAACACGTCTATTACAAAGGGATTTCAATTGTTTGAACATATTTTAACTCAAGACTTTTTCTGCATTCAATATGCACCATTCAAAGCCACATCATCACTTTTCAACCATTTTCTGACTTCATTTGCTAGTTTTCATGCATTTAATGATTAATTTTGAGCTAAAATGACAATGAATTGAAAAGCACTGCAAATGAACTCTGAAATGGTGGAAAGTTGGCATGGTATCATAATTTCACCCACATAGCATGTGCTAAAAAGTTGAGAGGGTTACCGGAAAAGCTCGATGCACTTCGTGTACAAACTGGACAATCTCTTTCGAAGTATCAGGGTTTCGGACGAAAACACGTCTATTACAAAATGATTTCAATTTTTTGAACATATTTTAACTCAAGACTTTTTCTGCATTCAATATGCACCATTCAAAGCCACATCATCACTTTTCAACCATTTTCTGACTTCATTTGCTTGTTTTCATGCATTTCATGATCTATTTTGAGCTAAAATGACCCTGAATTGAAAATCACTGCAAATGAATTCTGAAATGGTTGAAAGTTGGCATGGTATCATAATTTCACCCACATCGCATGTGCTAAAAAGCTGAGAGGGTTACCGAAAAAACGGGTTGCACTTCGTGTACAAACTGGACAATCTCTTTCGAAGTATCATGGTTTCGGACGAAAACACGTCAATTACAAAGGGATTTAAATTTTTTGAACATATTTTAACTCAAGACTTTTTCTGCATTCAATATGCACCATTCAAAGCCACATCATCACTTTTCAACCATTTTCTGACTTCATTTGCTAGTTTTCATGCATTTCACGATTTATTTGAACTAAAATGACCCTGAATTGAAAAGCACTGCAAATGAACTCTGAAATGGTGGAAAGTTGGCATGCTATCATAATTTCACCCACATAGCATGTGCTAAAAAGCTGAGAGGGTTACCGGAAAAACTGGATGCACTTCGTGTACAAACTGGACAATCTCTTTCGAAGTATGAGGGTTTCGGACGAAAACACGTCTATTACAAAGGGATTTCAATTGTTTGAACATATTTTAACTCAAGACTTTTTCTGCATTCAATATGCACCATTCAAAGCCACATCATCACTTTTCAACCATTTTCTGACTTCATTTGCTAGTTTTCATGCATTTAATGATTAATTTTGAGCTAAAATGACAATGAATTGAAAAGCACTGCAAATGAACTCTGAAATGGTGGAAAGTTGGCATGGTATCATAATTTCACCCACATAGCATGTGCTAAAAAGTTGAGAGGGTTACCGGAAAAACTCGATGCACTTCGTGTACAAACTGGACAATCTCTTTCGAAGTATCAGGGTTTCGGACGAAAACACGTCTATTACAAAATGATTTCAATTTTTTGAACATATTTTAACTCAAGACTTTTTCTGCATTCAATATGCACCATTCAAAGCCACATCATCACTTTTCAACCATTTTCTGACTTCATTTGCTTGTTTTCATGCATTTCATGATCTATTTTGAGCTAAAATGACCCTGAATTGAAAAGCACTGCAAATGAATTCTGAAATGGTTGAAAGTTGGCATGGTATCATAATTTCACCCACATAGCATGTGCTAAAAAGCTGAGAGGGTTACCGAAAAAACTGGATGCACTTCGTGTACAAACTGGACAATCTATTTCGAAGTATCAGGGTTTCGGACGAAAACACGTCTATTACAAAGGGATTTCAATTTTTTGAACATATTTTAACTCAAGACTTTTTCTGCATTCAATATGCACCATTCAAAGCCACATCATCACTTTTCAACCATTTTCTGACTTCATTTGCTAGTTTTCATGCATTTCATGATCTATTTTTAGCTAAAATGAACCTGAATTGAAAAGCACTGCAAATGAACTCTGAAATGGTTGAAAGTTGGCATGGTATCATAATTTCACCCACATAGCATGTGCTAAAAAGCTGAGAGGGTTACCGAAAAAACTGGATGCTCTTCGTGTACAAACTGGACAATCTCTTTCGGAGTATCAGGGTTTCGGACGAAAACACGTCTATTACAAAGGGATTTCCATTTTTTGAACATATTTTAACTCAAGACTTTTTCTGCATTCAATATGCACCATTCAAAGCCACATCATCACTTTTCAACCATTTTCTGACTTCATTTGCTAGTTTTCATGCATTTCATGATTTATTTTCAGCTAAAATGACCCTGAATAGAAAAGCACTGCAAATGAACTCTGAAATGGTTGAAAGATGGCATGGTATCATAATTTCACCCACATAGCATGTGCTAAAAAAACTGAGAGGGTTACCGGAAAAACTGGATTCACTTCGTGTACAAACTGGACAATCTCTTTCGAAGTATCAGGGTTTCGGACGAAAACACGTCTATTACAAAGGGATTTCAATTTTTTGAACATATTTTAACTCAAGACTTTTTCTGCATTCAATATGCACCATTCAAAGCCACATCATCACTTTTCAACCATTTTCTTACTTCATTTGCTAGTTTTCATGCATTTCATGATCTATTTTGAGCTAAAATGACCCTGAATTGAAAAGCACTGGAAATGAACTCTGAAATGGTTGAAAGTTGGCATGGTATCATAATTTCACCCACATAGCATGTGCTAAAAAGTTGAGAGGGTTACCGAAAAAACTGGATGCACTTCGTGTACAAACTGGACAATCTCTTTCAAAGTATCAGGGTTTCGGACGAAAACACGTCTATTACAAAGGGATTTCAATTTTTTGAACATATTTTAACTCAAGACTTTTTCTGCATTCAATATGCACCATTCAAAGCCACATCATCACTTTTCAACCATTTTCTGACTTCATCTGCTAGTTTTCATGCATTTCATGATTAATTTTGAGCTAAAATGACAATGAATTGAAAAGCACTGCAAATGAACTCTGAAATGGTGGAAAGTTGGCATGGTATCATAATTTCACCCACATAGCATGTGCTAAAAAGTTGAGAGGGTTACCGGAAAAAGTCGATGCACTTCGTGTACAAACTGGACAATCTCTTTCGAAGTATCAGGGTTTCGGACGAAAACACGTCTATTACAAAATGATTTCAATTTTTTGAACATATTTTAACTCAAGACTTTTTCTGCATTCAATATGCACCATTCAAAGCCACATCATCACTTTTCAACCATTTTCTGACTTCATTTGCTTGTTTTCATGCATTTCATGATCTATTTTGAGCTAAAATGACCCTGAATTGAAAAGCACTGCAAATGAATTCTGAAATGGTTGAAAGTTGGCATGGTATCATAATTTCACCCACATAGCATGTGCTAAAAAGCTGAGAGGGTTACCGAAAAAACTGGATGCACTTCGTGTACAAACTGGACAATCTCTTTCGAAGTATCAGGGTTTCGGACGAAAACACGTCTATTACAAAGGGATTTCAATTTTTTGAACATATTTTAACTCAAGACTTTTTCTGCATTCAATATGCACCATTCAAAGCCACATCATCACTTTTCAACCATTTTCTGACTTCATTTGCTAGTTTTCATGCATTTAATGATTAATTTTGAGCTAAAATGACAATGAATTGAAAAGCACTGCAAATGAACTCTGAAATGGTGGAAAGTTGGCATGGTTTCATAATTTCACCCACATTGCATGTGCTAAAAAGTTGAGAGGGTTACCGGAAAAACTCGATGCACTTCGTGTACAAACTGGACAATCTCTTTCGAAGTATCAGGGTTTCGGACGAAAACACGTCTATTACAAAATGATTTCAATTTTTTGAACATATTTTAACTCAAGACTTTTTCTGCATTCAATATGCACCATTCAAAGCCACATCATCACTTTTCAACCATTTTCTGACTTCATTTGCTTGTTTTCATGCATTTCATGATCTATTTTGAGCTAAAATGACCCTGAATTGAAAAGCACTGCAAATGAATTCTGAAATGGTTGAAAGTTGGCATGGTATCATAATTTCACCCACATAGCATGTGCTAAAAAGCTGAGAGGGTTACCGAAAAAACTGGATGCTCTTCGTGTACAAACTGGACAATCTCTTTCGAAGTATCAGGGTTTCGGACGAAAACACGTCTATTACGAAGGGATTTCCATTTTTTGAACATATTTTAACTCAAGACTTTTTCTGCATTCAATATGCACCATTCAAAGCCACATCATCACTTTTCAACCATTTTCTGACTTCATTTGCTAGTTTTCATGCATTTCATGATCTATTTTTAGCTAAAATGAACCTGAATTGAAAAGCACTGCAAATGAACTCTGAAATGGTTGAAAGTTGGCATGGTATCATAATTTCACCCACATAGCATGTGCTAAAAAGCTGAGAGGGTTACCGAAAAAACTGGATGCTCTTCGTGTACAAACTGGACAATCTCTTTCGAAGTATCAGGGTTTCGGACGAAAACACGTCTATTACAAAGGGATTTCCATTTTTTGAACATATTTTAACTCAAGACTTTTTCTGCATTCAATATGCACCATTCAAAGCCACATCATCACTTTTCAACCATTTTCTGACTTCATTTGCTAGTTTTCATGCATTTCATGATTTATTTTCAGCTAAAATGACCCTGAATAGAAAAGCACTTCAAATGAACTCTGAAATGGTTGAAAGATGGCATGGTATCATAATTTCACCCACATAGCATGTGCTAAAAAACTGAGAGGGTTACCGGAAAAACTGGATTCACTTCGTGTACAAACTGGACAATCTCTTTCGAAGTATCAGGGTTTCGGACGAAAACACGTCTATTACAAAGGGATTTCAATTTTTTGAACATATTTAACTCAAGACTTTTTTTGCATTCAATATGCACCATTCAAAGCCACATCATCACTTTTCAACCATTTTCTGACTTCATTTGCTAGTTTTCATGCATTTCATGATCTATTTTGAGCTAAAATGACCCTGAATTGAAAAGCACTGCAAATGAACTCTGAAATGGTTGAAAGTTGGCATGGTATCATAATTTCACCCACATAGCATGTGCTAAAAAGTTGAGAGGGTTACCGAAAAAGCTGGATGCACTTCGTGTACAAACTGGACAATCTCTTTCAAAGTATCAGGGTTTCGGACGAAAACACGTCTATTACAAAGGGATTTCAATTTTTTTAACATATTTTAACTCAAGACTTTTTCTGCATTCAATATGCACCATTCAAAGCCACATCATCACTTTTCAACCATTTTCTGACTTCATTTGCTAGTTTTCATGCATTTCATGATTTATTTTGAGCTAAAATGACCCTGAATTGAAAAGCACTGCAAATGAACTCTGAAATGGTTGAAAGTTGGCATGGTATCATAATTTCACCCACATAGCGTGTGCTAAAAAGCTGAGAGGGTTACCGAAAAAACTGGATGCTCTTCGTGTACAAACTGGACAATCTCTTTCGAAGTATCAGGGTTTCGGACGAAAACACGTCTATTACAAAGGGATTTCAATTTTTTGAACATATTTTAACTCAAGACTTTTTCTGCATTCAATATGCACCATTCAAAGCCACATCATCACTTTTCAACCATTTTCTGACTTCATTTGCTAGTTTTCATGCATTTAATGATTAATTTTGAGCTAAAATGACAATGAATTGAAAAGCACTGCAAATGAACTCTGAAATGGTGGAAAGTTGGCATGGTTTCATAATTTCACCCACATTGCATGTGCTAAAAAGTTGAGAGGGTTACCGGAAAAACTCGATGCACTTCGTGTACAAACTGGACAATCTCTTTCGAAGTATCAGGGTTTCGGACGAAAACACGTCTATTACAAAATGATTTCAATTTTTTGAACATATTTTAACTCAAGACTTTTTCTGCATTCAATATGCACCATTCAAAGCCACATCATCACTTTTCAACCATTTTCTGACTTCATTTGCTTGTTTTCATGCATTTCATGATCTATTTTTAGCTAAAATGACCCTGAATTGAAAAGCACTGCAAATGAATTCTGAAATGGTTGAAAGTTGGCATGGTATCATAATTTCACCCACATAGCATGTGCTAAAAAGCTGAGAGGGTTACCGAAAAAACTGGATGCTCTTCGTGTACAAACTGGACAATCTCTTTCGAAGTATCAGGGTTTCGGACGAAAACACGTCTATTACAAAGGGATTTCCATTTTTTGAACATATTTTAACTCAAGACTTTTTCTGCATTCAATATGCACCATTCAAAGCCACATCATCACTTTTCAACCATTTTCTGACTTCATTAGCTAGTTTTCATGCATTTCATGATTTATTTTCAGCTAAAATGACCCTGAATAGAAAAGCACTGCAAATGAACTCTGAAATGGTTGAAAGATGGCATGGTATCATAATTTCACCCACATAGCATGTGCTAAAAAACTGAGAGGGTTACCGGAAAAACTGGATTCACTTCGTGTACAAACTGGACAATCTCTTTCGAAGTATCAGGGTTTCGGACGAAAACACGTCTATTACAAAGGGATTTCAATTTTTTGAACATATTTAACTCAAGACTTTTTTTGCATTCAATATGCACCATTCAAAGCCACATCATCACTTTTCAACCATTTTCTGACTTCATTTGCTAGTTTTCATGCATTTCATGATCTATTTTGAGCTAAAATGACCCTGAATTGAAAAGCACTGCAAATGAACTCTGAAATGGTTGAAAGTTGGCATGGTATCATAATTTCACCCACATAGCATGTGCTAAAAAGTTGAGAGGGTTACCGAAAAAGCTGGATGCACTTCGTGTACAAACTGGACAATCTCTTTCAAAGTATCAGGGTTTCGGACGAAAACACGTCTATTACAAAGGGATTTCAATTTTTTTAACATATTTTAACTCAAGACTTTTTCTGCATTCAATATGCACCATTCAAAGCCACATCATCACTTTTCAACCATTTTCTGACTTCATTTGCTAGTTTTCATGCATTTCATGATTTATTTTGAGCTAAAATGACCCTGAATTGAAAAGCACTGCAAATGAACTCTGAAATGGTTGAAAGTTGGCATGGTATCATAATTTCACCCACATAGCGTGTGCTAAAAAGCTGAGAGGGTTACCGAAAAAATTGGATGCTCTTCGTGTACAAACTGGACAATCTCTTTCGATGTATCAGGGTTTCGGACGAAAACACGTCTATTACAAAGGGATTTCCATTTTTTGAACATATTTTAACTCAAGACTTTTTCTGCATTCAATATGCACCATTCAAAGCCACATCATCTCTTTTCAACCATTTTCAGACTTCATTTGCTAGTTTTGATGCATTTCATGATTTATTTTGAGCTAAAATGACCCTGAATTAAAAAGCACTGCAAATGAACTCTAAAATGGTTGAAAGTTGGCATGGTATCATAATTTCTCCCACATAGCATGTGCTAAAAAGCTGAGAGGGTTACCGAAAAAACTGGATGCACTTCGTGAACAAACTGGACAATCTCTTTCGAAGTATCAGGGTTTCGGACGAAAACACGTCTATTACAAAGGGATTTCAATTTTTTGAACATATTTTAACTCAAGACTTTTTCTGCATTCAATATGCACCATTCAAAGCCACATCATCACTTTTCAACCATTTTCTGACTTCATTTGCTAGTTTTCATGCATTTAATGATTAATTTTGAGCTAAAATGACAATGAATTGAAAAGCACTGCAAATGAACTCTGAAATGGTGGAAAGTTGGCATGGTTTCATAATTTCACCCACATTGCATGTGCTAAAAAGTTGAGAGGGTTACCGGAAAAACTCGATGCACTTCGTGTACAAACTGGACAATCTCTTTCGAAGTATCAGGGTTTCGGACGAAAACACGTCTATTACAAAATGATTTCAATTTTTTGAACATATTTTAACTCAAGACTTTTTCTGCATTCAATATGCACCATTCAAAGCCACATCATCACTTTTCAACCATTTTCTGACTTCATTTGCTTGTTTTCATGCATTTCATGATCTATTTTGAGCTAAAATGACCCTGAATTGAAAAGCACTGCAAATGAATTCTGAAATGGTTGAAAGTTGGCATAGTATCATAATTTCACCCACATAGCATGTGCTAAAAAGCTGAGAGGGTTACCGAAAAAATTGGATGCTCTTCGTCTACAAACTGGACAATCTCTTTCGAAGTATCAGGGTTTCGGACGAAAACACGTCTATTACGAAGGGATTTCCATTTTTTGAACATATTTTAACTCAAGACTTTTTCTGCATTCAATATGCACCATTCAAAGCCACATCATCACTTTTCAACCATTTTCTGACTTCATTTGCTAGTTTTCATGCATTTCATGATCTATTTTTAGCTAAAATGAACCTGAATTGAAAAGCACTGCAAATGAACTCTGAAATGGTTGAAAGTTGGCATGGTATCATAATTTCACCCACATAGCATGTGCTAAAAAGCTGAGAGGGTTACCGAAAAAACTGGATGCTCTTCGTGTACAAACTGGACAATCTCTTTCGAAGTATCAGGGTTTCGGACGAAAACACGTCTATTACAAAGGGATTTCCATTTTTTGAACATATTTTAACTCAAGACTTTTTCTGCATTCAATATGCACCATTCAAAGCCACATCATCACTTTTCAACCATTTTCTGACTTCATTTGCTAGTTTTCATGCATTTCATGATTTATTTTCAGCTAAAATGACCCTGAATAGAAAAGCACTGCAAATGAACTCTGAAATGGTTGAAAGATGGCATGGTATCATAATTTCACCCACATAGCATGTGCTAAAAAACTGAGAGGGTTACCGGAAAAACTGGATTCACTTCGTGTACAAACTGGACAATCTCTTTCGAAGTATCAGGGTTTCGGACGAAAACACGTCTATTACAAAGGGATTTCAATTTTTTGAACATATTTTAACTCAAGACTTTTTCTGCATTCAATATGCACCATTCAAAGCCACATCATCACTTTTCAACCATTTTCTGACTTCATTTGCTAGTTTTCATGCATTTCATGATCTATTTTTAGCTAAAATGAACCTGAATTGAAAAGCACTGCAAATGAACTCTGAAATGGTTGAAAGTTGGCATGGTATCATAATTTCACCCACATAGCATGTGCTAAAAAGCTGAGAGGGTTACCGAAAAAACTGGATGCTCTTCGTGTACAAACTGGACAATCTCTTTCGAAGTATCAGGGTTTCGGACGAAAACACGTCTATTAAAAAGGGATTTCCATTTTTTGAACATATTTTAACTCAAGACTTTTTCTGCATTCAATATGCACCATTCAAAGCCACATCATCACTTTTCAACCATTTTCTGACTTCATTTGCTAGTTTTCATGCATTTCATGATCTATTTTTAGCTAAAATGAACCTGAATTGAAAAGCACTGCAAATGAACTCTGAAATGGTTGAAAGTTGGCATGGTATCATAATTTCACCCACATAGCATGTGCTAAAAAGCTGAGAGGGTTACCGAAAAAACTGGATGCTCTTCGTGTACAAACTGGACAATCTCTTTCGAAGTATCAGGGTTTCGGACGAAAACACGTCTATTACAAAGGGATTTCCATTTTTTGAACATATTTTAACTCAAGACTTTTTCTGCATTCAATATGCACCATTCAAAGCCACATCATCACTTTTCAACCATTTTCTGACTTCATTTGCTAGTTTTCATGCATTTCATGATTTATTTTCAGCTAAAATGACCCTGAATAGAAAAGCACTGCAAATGAACTCTGAAATGGTTGAAAGATGGCATGGTATCATAATTTCACCCACATAGCATGTGCTAAAAAACTGAGAGGGTTACCGGAAAAACTGGATTCACTTCGTGTACAAACTGGACAATCTCTTTCGAAGTATCAGGGTTTCGGACGAAAACACGTCTATTACAAAGGGATTTCAATTTTTTGAACATATTTTAACTCAAGACTTTTTCTGCATTCAATATGCACCATTCAAAGCCACATCATCACTTTTCAACCATTTTCTGACTTCATTTGCTAGTTTTCATGCATTTCATGATCTATTTTTAGCTAAAATGAACCTGAATTGAAAAGCACTGCAAATGAACTCTGAAATGGTTGAAAGTTGGCATGGTATCATAATTTCACCCACATAGCATGTGCTAAAAAGCTGAGAGGGTTACCGAAAAAACTGGATGCTCTTCGTGTACAAACTGGACAATCTCTTTCGAAGTATCAGGGTTTCGGACGAAAACACGTCTATTACAAAGGGATTTCCATTTTTTGAACATATTTTAACTCAAGACTTTTTCTGCATTCAATATGCACCATTCAAAGCCACATCATCACTTTTCAACCATTTTCTGACTTCATTTGCTAGTTTTCATGCATTTCATGATTTATTTTCAGCTAAAATGACCCTGAATAGAAAAGCACTGCAAATGAACTCTGAAATGGTTGAAAGATGGCATGGTATCATAATTTCACCCACATAGCATGTGCTAAAAAACTGAGAGGGTTACCGGAAAAACTGGATTCACTTCGTGTACAAACTGGACAATCTCTTTCGAAGTATCAGGGTTTCGGACGAAAACACGTCTATTACAAAGGGATTTCAATTTTTTGAACATATTTAACTCAAGACTTTTTTTGCATTCAATATGCACCATTCAAAGCCACATCATCACTTTTCAACCATTTTCTGACTTCATTTGCTAGTTTTCATGCATTTCATGATCTATTTTGAGCTAAAATGACCCTGAATTGAAAAGCACTGCAAATGAACTCTGAAATGGTTGAAAGTTGGCATGGTATCATAATTTCACCCACATAGCATGTGCTAAAAAGTTGAGAGGGTTACCGAAAAAGCTGGATGCACTTCGTGTACAAACTGGACAATCTCTTTCAAAGTATCAGGGTTTCGGACGAAAACACGTCTATTACAAAGGGATTTCAATTTTTTTAACATATTTTAACTCAAGACTTTTTCTGCATTCAATATGCACCATTCAAAGCCACATCATCACTTTTCAACCATTTTCTGACTTCATTTGCTAGTTTTCATGCATTTCATGATTTATTTTGAGCTAAAATGACCCTGAATTGAAAAGCACTGCAATTGAACTCTGAAATGGTTGAAAGTTGGCATGGTATCATAATTTCACCCACATAGCGTGTGCTAAAAAGCTGAGAGGGTTACCGAAAAAACTGGATGCTCTTCGTGTACAAACTGGACAATCTCTTTCGATGTATCAGGGTTTCGGACGAAAACACGTCTATTACAAAGGGATTTCCATTTTTTGAACATATTTTAACTCAAGACTTTTTCTGCATTCAATATGCACCATTCAAAGCCACATCATCTCTTTTCAACCATTTTCAGACTTCATTTGCTAGTTTTGATGCATTTCATGATTTATTTTGAGCTAAAATGACCCTGAATTAAAAAGCACTGCAAATGAACTCTAAAATGGTTGAAAGTTGGCATGGTATCATAATTTCTCCCACATAGCATGTGCTAAAAAGCTGAGAGGGTTACCGAAAAAACTGGATGCACTTCGTGAACAAACTGGACAATCTCTTTCGAAGTATCAGGGTTTCGGACGAAAACACGTCTATTACAAAGGGATTTCAATTTTTTGAACATATTTTAACTCAAGACTTTTTCTGCATTCAATATGCACCATTCAAAGCCACATCATCACTTTTCAACCATTTTCTGACTTCATTTGCTAGTTTTCATGCATTTAATGATTAATTTTGAGCTAAAATGACAATGAATTGAAAAGCACTGCAAATGAACTCTGAAATGGTGGAAAGTTGGCATGGTTTCATAATTTCACCCACATTGCATGTGCTAAAAAGTTGAGAGGGTTACCGGAAAAACTCGATGCACTTCGTGTACAAACTGGACAATCTCTTTCGAAGTATCAGGGTTTCGGACGAAAACACGTCTATTACAAAATGATTTCAATTTTTTGAACATATTTTAACTCAAGACTTTTTCTGCATTCAATATGCACCATTCAAAGCCACATCATCACTTTTCAACCATTTTTTGACTTCATTTGCTTGTTTTCATGCATTTCATGATCTATTTTGAGCTAAAATGACCCTGAATTGAAAAGCACTGCAAATGAATTCTGAAATGGTTGAAAGTTGGCATAGTATCATAATTTCACCCACATAGCATGTGCTAAAAAGCTGAGAGGGTTACCGAAAAAATTGGATGCTCTTCGTGTACAAACTGGACAATCTCTTTCGAAGTATCAGGGTTTCGGACGAAAACACGTCTATTACGAAGGGATTTCCATTTTTTGAACATATTTTAACTCAAGACTTTTTCTGCATTCAATATGCACCATTCAAAGCCACATCATCACTTTTCAACCATTTTCTGACTTCATTTGCTAGTTTTCATGCATTTCATGATCTATTTTTAGCTAAAATGAACCTGAATTGAAAAGCACTGCAAATGAACTCTGAAATGGTTGAAAGTTGGCATGGTATCATAATTTCACCCACATAGCATGTGCTAAAAAGCTGAGAGGGTTACCGAAAAAACTGGATGCTCTTCGTGTACAAACTGGACAATCTCTTTCGAAGTATCAGGGTTTCAGACGAAAACACGTCTATTACAAAGGGATTTCCATTTTTTGAACATATTTTAACTCAAGACTTTTTCTGCATTCAATATGCACCATTCAAAGCCACATCATCACTTTTCAACCATTTTCTGACTTCATTTGCTAGTTTTCATGCATTTCATGATTTATTTTCAGCTAAAATGACCCTGAATAGAAAAGCACTGCAAATGAACTCTGAAATGGTTGAAAGATGGCATGGTATCATAATTTCACCCACATAGCATGTGCTAAAAAACTGAGAGGGTTACCGGAAAAACTGGATTCACTTCGTGTACAAACTGGACAATCTCTTTCGAAGTATCAGGGTTTCGATCGAAAACACGTCTATTACAAAGGGATTTCAATTTTTTGAACATATTTTAACTCAAGACTTTTTCTGCATTCAATATGCACCATTCAAAGCCACATCATCACTTTTCAACCATTTTCTGACTTCATTTGCTAGTTTTCATGCATTTCATGATCTATTTTGAGCTAAAATGACCCTGAATTGAAAAGCACTGCAAATGAACTCTGAAATGGTTGAAAGTTGGCATGGTATCATAATTTCACCCACATAGCATGTGCTAAAAAGTTGAGAGGGTTACCGAAAAAGCTGGATGCACTTCGTGTACAAACTGGACAATCTCTTTCAAAGTATCAGGGTTTCGGACGAAAACACGTCTATTACAAAGGGATTTCAATTTTTTTAACATATTTTAACTCAAGACTTTTTCTGCATTCAATATGCACCATTCAAAGCCACATCATCACTTTTCAACCATTTTCTGACTTCATTTGCTAGTTTTCATGCATTTCATGATTTATTTTGAGCTAAAATGACCCTGAATTGAAAAGCACTGCAAATGAACTCTGAAATGGTTGAAAGTTGGCATGGTATCATAATTTCACCCACATAGCGTGTGCTAAAAAGCTGAGAGGGTTACCGAAAAAACTGGATGCTCTTCGTGTACAAACTGGACAATCTCTTTCGATGTATCAGGGTTTCGGACGAAAACACGTCTATTACAAAGGGATTTCCATTTTTTGAACATATTTTAACTCAAGACTTTTTCTGCATTCAATATGCACCATTCAAAGCCACATCATCTCTTTTCAACCATTTTCAGACTTCATTTGCTAGTTTTGATGCATTTCATGATTTATTTTGAGCTAAAATGACCCTGAATTAAAAAGCACTGCAAATGAACTCTAAAATGGTTGAAAGTTGGCATGGTATCATAATTTCTCCCACATAGCATGTGCTAAAAAGCTGAGAGGGTTACCGAAAAAACTGGATGCACTTCGTGAACAAACTGGACAATCTCTTTCGAAGTATCAGGGTTTCGGACGAAAACACGTCTATTACAAAGGGATTTCAATTTTTTGAACATATTTTAACTCAAGACTTTTTCTGCATTCAATATGCACCATTCAAAGCCACATCATCACTTTTCAACCATTTTCTGACTTCATTTGCTAGTTTTCATGCATTTAATGATTAATTTTGAGCTAAAATGACAATGAATTGAAAAGCACTGCAAATGAACTCTGAAATGGTGGAAAGTTGGCATGGTTTCATAATTTCACCCACATTGCATGTGCTAAAAAGTTGAGAGGGTTACCGGAAAAACTCGATGCACTTCGTGTACAAACTGGACAATCTCTTTCGAAGTATCAGGGTTTCGGACGAAAACACGTCTATTACAAAATGATTTCAATTTTTTGAACATATTTTAACTCAAGACTTTTTCTGCATTCAATATGCACCATTCAAAGCCACATCATCACTTTTCAACCATTTTCTGACTTCATTTGCTAGTTTTCATGCATTTCATGATCTATTTTGAGCTAAAATGACCCTGAATTGAAAAGCACTGCAAATGAACTCTGAAATGGTTGAAAGTTGGCATGGTATCATAATTTCACCCACATAGCATGTGCTAAAAAGTTGAGAGGGTTACCGAAAAAGCTGGATGCACTTCGTGTACAAACTGGACAATCTCTTTCAAAGTATCAGGGTTTCGGACGAAAACACGTCTATTACAAAGGGATTTCAATTTTTTTAACATATTTTAACTCAAGACTTTTTCTGCATTCAATATGCACCATTCAAAGCCACATCATCACTTTTCAACCATTTTCTGACTTCATTTGCTAGTTTTCATGCATTTCATGATTTATTTTGAGCTAAAATGACCCTGAATTGAAAAGCACTGCAAATGAACTCTGAAATGGTTGAAAGTTGGCATGGTATCATAATTTCACCCACATAGCGTGTGCTAAAAAGCTGAGAGGGTTACCGAAAAAACTGGATGCTCTTCGTGTACAAACTGGACAATCTCTTTCGATGTATCAGGGTTTCGGACGAAAACACGTCTATTACAAAGGGATTTCCATTTTTTGAACATATTTTAACTCAAGACTTTTTCTGCATTCAATATGCACCATTCAAAGCCACATCATCTCTTTTCAACCATTTTCAGACTTCATTTGCTAGTTTTGATGCATTTCATGATTTATTTTGAGCTAAAATGACCCTGAATTAAAAAGCACTGCAAATGAACTCTAAAATGGTTGAAAGTTGGCATGGTATCATAATTTCTCCCACATAGCATGTGCTAAAAAGCTGAGAGGGTTACCGAAAAAACTGGATGCACTTCGTGAACAAACTGGACAATCTCTTTCGAAGTATCAGGGTTTCGGACGAAAACACGTCTATTACAAAGGGATTTCAATTTTTTGAACATATTTTAACTCAAGACTTTTTCTGCATTCAATATGCACCATTCAAAGCCACATCATCACTTTTCAACCATTTTCTGACTTCATTTGCTAGTTTTCATGCATTTAATGATTAATTTTGAGCTAAAATGACAATGAATTGAAAAGCACTGCAAATGAACTCTGAAATGGTGGAAAGTTGGCATGGTTTCATAATTTCACCCACATTGCATGTGCTAAAAAGTTGAGAGGGTTACCGGAAAAACTCGATGCACTTCGTGTACAAACTGGACAATCTCTTTCGAAGTATCAGGGTTTCGGACGAAAACACGTCTATTACAAAATGATTTCAATTTTTTGAACATATTTTAACTCAAGACTTTTTCTGCATTCAATATGCACCATTCAAAGCCACATCATCACTTTTCAACCATTTTCTGACTTCATTTGCTTGTTTTCATGCATTTCATGATCTATTTTGAGCTAAAATGACCCTGAATTGAAAAGCACTGCAAATGAATTCTGAAATGGTTGAAAGTTGGCATAGTATCATAATTTCACCCACATAGCATGTGCTAAAAAGCTGAGAGGGTTACCGAAAAAATTGGATGCTCTTCGTGTACAAACTGGACAATCTCTTTCGAAGTATCAGGGTTTCGGACGAAAACACGTCTATTACGAAGGGATTTCCATTTTTTGAACATATTTTAACTCAAGACTTTTTCTGCATTCAATATGCACCATTCAAAGCCACATCATCACTTTTCAACCATTTTCTGACTTCATTTGCTAGTTTTCATGCATTTCATGATCTATTTTTAGCTAAAATGAACCTGAATTGAAAAGCACTGCAAATGAACTCTGAAATGGTTGAAAGTTGGCATGGTATCATAATTTCACCCACATAGCATGTGCTAAAAAGCTGAGAGGGTTACCGAAAAAACTGGATGCTCTTCGTGTACAAACTGGACAATCTCTTTCGAAGTATCAGGGTTTCGGACGAAAACACGTCTATTACAAAGGGATTTCCATTTTTTGAACATATTTTAACTCAAGACTTTTTCTGCATTCAATATGCACCATTCAAAGCCACATCATCACTTTTCAACCATTTTCTGACTTCATTTGCTAGTTTTCATGCATTCCATGATTTATTTTCAGCTAAAATGACCCTGAATAGAAAAGCACTGCAAATGAACTCTGAAATGGTTGAAAGATGGCATGGTATCATAATTTCACCCACATAGCATGTGCTAAAAAACTGAGAGGGTTACCGGAAAAACTGGATTCACTTCGTGTACAAACTGGACAATCTCTTTCGAAGTATCAGGGTTTCGAACGAAAACACGTCTATTACAAAGGGATTTCAATTTTTTGAACATATTTTAACTCAAGACTTTTTCTGCATTCAATATGCACCATTCAAAGCCACATCATCACTTTTCAACCATTTTCTGACTTCATTTGCTAGTTTTCATGCATTTCATGATCTATTTTGAGCTAAAATGACCCTGAATTGAAAAGCACTGCAATTGAACTCTGAAATGGTTGAAAGTTGGCATGGTATCATAATTTCACCCACATAGCATGTGCTAAAAAGTTGAGAGGGTTACCGAAAAAGCTGGATGCACTTCGTGTACAAACTGGACAATCTCTTTCAAAGTATCAGGGTTTCGGACGAAAACACGTCTATTACAAAGGGATTTCAATTTTTTTAACATATTTTAACTCAAGACTTTTTCTGCATTCAATATGCACCATTCAAAGCCACATCATCACTTTTCAACCATTTTCTGACTTCATTTGCTAGTTTTCATGCATTTCATGATTTATTTTGAGCTAAAATGACCCTGAATTGAAAAGCACTGCAAATGAACTCTGAAATGGTTGAAAGTTGGCATGGTATCATAATTTCACCCACATAGCGTGTGCTAAAAAGCTGAGAGGGTTACCGAAAAAACTGGATGCTCTTCGTGTACAAACTGGACAATCTCTTTCGATGTATCAGGGTTTCGGACGAAAACACGTCTATTACAAAGGGATTTCCATTTTTTGAACATATTTTAACTCAAGACTTTTTCTGCATTCAATATGCACCATTCAAAGCCACATCATCTCTTTTCAACCATTTTCAGACTTCATTTGCTAGTTTTGATGCATTTCATGATTTATTTTGAGCTAAAATGACCCTGAATTAAAAAGCACTGCAAATGAACTCTAAAATGGTTGAAAGTTGGCATGGTATCATAATTTCTCCCACATCGCATGTGCTAAAAAGCTGAGAGGGTTACCGAAAAAACTGGATGCACTTCGTGAACAAACTGGACAATCTCTTTCGAAGTATCAGGGTTTCGGACGAAAACACGTCTATTACAAAGGGATTTCAATTTTTTGAACATATTTTAACTCAAGACTTTTTCTGCATTCAATATGCACCATTCAAAGCCACATCATCACTTTTCAACCATTTTCTGACTTCATTTGCTTGTTTTCATGCATTTCATGATCTATTTTGAGCTAAAATGACCCTGAATTGAAAATCACTGCAAATGAATTCTGAAATGGTTGAAAGTTGGCATGGTATCATAATTTCACCCACATCGCATGTGCTAAAAAGCTGAGAGGGTTACCGAAAAAACGGGTTGCACTTGGTGTACAAACTGGACAATCTCTTTCGAAGTATCATGGTTTCGGACGAAAACACGTCAATTACAAAGGGATTTCAATTTTTTGAACATATTTTAACTCAAGACTTTTTCTGCATTCAATATGCACCATTCAAAGCCACATCATCACTTTTCAACCATTTTCTGACTTCATTTGCTAGTTTTCATGCATTTCACGATTTATTTGAACTAAAATGACCCTGAATTGAAAAGCACTGCAAATGAACTCTGAAATGGTGGAAAGTTGGCATGCTATCATAATTTCACCCACATAGCATGTGCTAAAAAGCTGAGAGGGTTACCGGAAAAACTGGATGCACTTCGTGTACAAACTGGACAATCTCTTTCGAAGTATGAGGGTTTCGGACGAAAACACGTCTATTACAAAGGGATTTCAATTGTTTGAACATATTTTAACTCAAGACTTTTTCTGCATTCAATATGCACCATTCAAAGCCACATCATCACTTTTCAACCATTTTCTGACTTCATTTGCTAGTTTTCATACATTTAATGATTAATTTTGAGCTAAAATGACAATGAATTGAAAAGCACTGCAAATGAACTCTGAAATGGTGGAAAGTTGGCATGGTATCATAATTTCACCCACATAGCATGTGCTAAAAAGTTGAGAGGGTTACCGGAAAAACTCGATGCACTTCGTGTACAAACTGGACAATCTCTTTCGAAGTATCAGGGTTTCGGACGAAAACACGTCTATTACAAAATGATTTCAATTTTTTGAACATATTTTAACTCAAGACTTTTTCTGCATTCAATATGCACCATTCAAAGCCACATCATCACTTTTCAACCATTTTCTGACTTCATTTGCTTGTTTTCATGCATTTCATGATCTATTTTGAGCTAAAATGACCCTGAATTGAAAAGCACTGCAAATGAATTCTGAAATGGTTGAAAGTTGGCATGGTATCATAATTTCACCCACATAGCATGTGCTAAAAAGCTGAGAGGGTTACCGAAAAAACTGGATGCACTTCGTGTACAAACTGGGCAATCTCTTTCGAAGTATCAGGGTTTCGGACGAAAACACGTCTATTACAAAGGGATTTCAATTTTTTGAACATATTTTAACTCAAGACTTTTTCTGCATTCAATATGCACCATTCAAAGCCACATCATCACTTTTCAACCATTTTCTGACTTCATTTGCTAGTTTTCATGCATTTCATGATCTATTTTTAGCTAAAATGAACCTGAATTGAAAAGCACTGCAAATGAACTCTGAAATGGTTGAAAGTTGGCATGGTATCATAATTTCACCCACATAGCATGTGCTAAAAAGCTGAGAGGGTTACCGAAAAAACTGGATGCTCTTCGTGTACAAACTGGACAATCTCTTTCGAAGTATCAGGGTTTCGGACGAAAACACGTCTATTACAAAGGGATTTCCATTTTTTGAACATATTTTAACTCAAGACTTTTTCTGCATTCAATATGCACCATTCAAAGCCACATCATCACTTTTCAACCATTTTCTGACTTCATTTGCTAGTTTTCATGCATTTCATGATTTATTTTCAACTAAAATGACCCTGAATAGAAAAGCACTGCAAATGAACTCTGAAATGGTTGAAAGATGGCATGGTATCATAATTTCACCCACATAGCATGTGCTAAAAAACTGAGAGGGTTACCGGAAAAACTGGATTCACTTCGTGTACAAACTGGACAATCTCTTTCGAAGTATCAGGGTTTCAGACGAAAACACGTCTATTACAAAGGGATTTCAATTTTTTGAACATATTTTAACTCAAGACTTTTTCTGCATTCAATATGCACCATTCAAAGCCACATCATCACTTTTCAACCATTTTCTGACTTCATTTGCTAGTTTTCATGCATTTCATGATCTATTTTGAGCTAAAATGACCCTGAATTGAAAAGCACTGCAAATGAACTCTGAAATGGTTGAAAGTTGGCATGGTATCATAATTTCACCCACATAGCATGTGCTAAAAAGTTGAGAGGGTTACCGAAAAAACTGGATGCACTTCGTGTACAAACTGGACAATCTCTTTCAAAGTATCAGGGTTTCGGACGAAAACACGTCTATTACAAAGGGATTTCAATTTTTTGAACATATTTTAACTCAAGACTTTTTCTGCATTCAATATGCACCATTCAAAGCCACATCATCACTTTTCAACCATTTTCTGACTTCATTTGCTTGTTTTCATGCATTTCATGATCTATTTTGAGCTAAAATGACCCTGAATTGAAAAGCACTGCAAATGAATTCTGAAATGGTTGAAAGTTGGCATGGTATCATAATTTCACCCACATCGCATGTGCTAAAAAGCTGAGAGGGTTACCGAAAAAACGGGTTGCACTTCGTGTACAAACTGGACAATCTCTTTCGAAGTATCAGGGTTTCGGACGAAAACACGTCTATTACAAAGGGATTTCAATTTTTTGAACATATTTTAACTCAAGACTTTTTCTGCATTCAATATGCACCATTCAAAGCCACATCATCACTTTTCAACCATTTTCTGACTTCATTTGCTAGTTTTCAAGCATTTCCTGATCTATTTTTAGGTAAAATGAACCTGAATTGAAAAGCACTGCAAATGAACTCTGAAATGGTTGAAAGTTGGCATGGTATCATAATTTCACCCACATAGCATGTGCTAAAAAGTTGAGAGGGTTACCGAAAAAACTGGATGCACTTCGTGTACAAACTGGACAATCTCTTTCGAAGTATCAGGGTTTCGGACGAAAACACGTATATTACAAAGGGATTTCAATTTTTTGAACATATTCTAACTCAAGACTTTTTCTGCATTCAATATGCACCATTCAAAGCCACATCATCACTTTTCAACCATTTTCTGACTTCATTTGCTAGTTTTCATGCATTTCATGATCTGTTTTGAGCTAAAATGACCCTGAATTGAAAAGCACTGCAAATGAACTCTGAAATGGTTGAAAGTTGGCATGGTATCATAATTTCACCCACATAGCATGTGCTAAAAAGTTGAGAGGGTTACCGAAAAAACTGGATGCACTTCGTGTACAAACTGGACAATCTCTTTCAAAGTATCAGGGTTTCGGACGAAAACACGTCTATTACAAAGGGATTTCAATTTTTTGAACATATTTTAACTCAAGACTTTTTCTGCATTCAATATGCACCATTCAAAGCCACATCATCACTTTTCAACCATTTTATGACTTCATTTGCTAGTTTTCATGCATTTAATGATTTATTTTGAGCTAAAATGACCCTGAATTGAAAAGCACTGCAAATGAACTCTGAAATGGTTGAAAGTTGGCATGGTATCATAATTACACCCACATAGCATGTGCTAAAAAGCTGAGAGGGTTACCGAAAAAACTGGATGCTCTTCGTGTACAAACTGGACAATCTCTTTCGATGTATCAGGGTTTCGGACGAAAACACGTCTATTACAAAGGGATTTCCATTTTTTGAACATATTTTAACTCAAGACTTTTTCTGCATTCAATATGCACCATTCAAAGCCACATCATCCCTTTTCAACCATTTTCAGACTTCATTTGCTAGTTTTAATGCATTTCATGATTTATTTTGAGCTAAAATGACCCTGAATTAAAAAGCACTGCAAATGAACTCTAAAATGGTTGAAAGTTGGCATGGTATCATAATTTCTCCCACATAGCATGTGCTAAAAAGCTGAGAGGGTTACCGAAAAAACTGGATGCACTTCGTGTACAAACTGGACAATCTCTTTCGAAGTATCAGGGTTTCGGACGAAAACACGTCTATTACAAAGGGATTTCAATTTTTTGAACATATTTTAACTCAAGACTTTTTCTGCATTCAATATGCACCATTCAAAGCCACATCATCACTTTTCAACCATTTTCTGACTTCATTTGCTTGTTTTCATGCATTTCATGATCTATTTTGAGCTAAAATGACCCTGAATTGAAAAGCACTGCAAATGAATTCTGAAATGGTTGAAAGTTGGCATGGTATCATAATTTCACCCACATCGCATGTGCTAAAAAGCTGAGAGGGTTACCGAAAAAACGGGTTGCACTTCGTGTACAAACTGGACAATCTCTTTTGAAGTATCACGGTTTCGGACGAAAACACGTCTATTACAAAGGGATTTCAATTTTTTGAACATATTTTAACTCAAGACTTTTTCTGCATTCAATATGCACCATTCAAAGCCACATCATCACTTTTCAACCATTTTCTGACTTCATTTGCTAGTTTTCATGCATTTCATGATCTATTTTTAGCTAAAATGAACCTGAATTGAAAAGCACTGCAAATGAACTCTGAAATGGTTGAAAGTTGGCATGGTATCATAATTTCACCCACATAGCATGTGCTAAAAAGTTGAGAGGGTTACCGAAAAAACTGGATGCACTTCGTGTACAAACTGGACAATCTCTTTCGAAGTATCAGGGTTTCGGACGAAAACACGTCTATTACAAAGGGATTTCAATTTTTTGAACATATTCTAACTCAAGACTTTTTCTGCATTCAATATGCACCATTCAAAGCCACATCATCACTTTTCAACCATTTTCTGACTTCATTTGCTAGTTTTCATGCATTTCATGATTTATTTCGAGCTAAAATGACCCTGAATTGAAAAGCACTGCAAATGAACTCTGAAATGGTTGAAAGTTGGCATGGTATCATAATTTCACCCACATAGCATGTGCTAAAAAGCTGAGAGGGTTACCCAAACAACTGGATGCTCTTCGTGTACAAACTGGACAATCTCTTTCGAAGTTTCAGGGTTTCGGACGAAAACACGTCTATTACAAAGGGATTTCCATTTTTTGAACATATTTTAACTCAAGACTTTTTCTGCATTCAATATGCACCATTCAAAGCCACATCATCACTTTTCAACCATTTTCTGACTTCATTTGCTAGTTTTCATGCATTTCATGATTTATTTTCAGCTAAAATGACCCTGAATAGAAAAGCACTGCAAATGAACTCTGAAATGGTTGAAAGATGGCATGGTTTCATAATTTCACCCACATAGCATGTGCTAAAAATCTGAGAGGGTTACCGGAAAAACTGGATTCACTTCGTGTACAAACTGGACAATCTCTTTCGAAGTATCAGGGTTTCGGACGAAAACACGTCTATTACAAAGGGATTTCAATTTTTTGAACATATTTTAACTCAAGACTTTTTCTGCATTCAATATGCACCATTCAAAGCCACATCATCACTTTTCAACCATTTTCTGACTTCATTTGCTAGTTTTCATGCATTTCATGATCTATTTTGAGCTAAAATGACCCTGAATTGAAAAGCACTGCAAATGAACTCTGAAATGGTTGAAAGTTGGCATGGTATCATAATTTCACCCACATAGCATGTGCTAAAAAGTTGAGAGGGTTACCGAAAAAGCTGGATGCACTTCGTGTACAAACTGGACAATCTCTTTCAAAGTATCAGGGTTTCGGACGAAAACACGTCTATTACAAAGGGATTTCAATTTTTTTAACATATTTTAACTCAAGACTTTTTCTGCATTCAATATGCACCATTCAAAGCCACATCATCACTTTTCAACCATTTTCTGACTTCATTTGCTAGTTTTCATGCATTTCATGATTTATTTTGAGCTAAAATGACCCTGAATTGAAAAGCACTGCAAATGAACTCTGAAATGGTTGAAAGTTGGCATGGTATCATAATTTCACCCACATAGCGTGTGCTAAAAAGCTGAGAGGGTTACCGAAAAAACTGGATGCTCTTCGTGTACAAACTGGACAATCTCTTTCGATGTATCAGGGTTTCGGACGAAAACACGTCTATTACAAAGGGATTTCCATTTTTTGAACATATTTTAACTCAAGACTTTTTCTGCATTCAATATGCACCATTCAAAGCCACATCAGCTCTTTTCAACCATTTTCAGACTTCATTTGCTAGTTTTGATGCATTTCATGATTTATTTTGAGCTAAAATGACCCTGAATTAAAAAGCACTGCAAATGAACTCTAAAATGGTTGAAAGTTGGCATGGTATCATAATTTCTCCCACATAGCATGTGCTAAAAAGCTGAGAGGGTTACCGAAAAAACTGGATGCACTTCGTGAACAAACTGGACAATCTCTTTCGAAGTATCAGGGTTTCGGACGAAAACACGTCTATTACAAAGGGATTTCAATTTTTTGAACATATTTTAACTCAAGACTTTTTCTGCATTCAATATGCACCATTCAAAGCCACATCATCACTTTTCAACCATTTTCTGACTTCATTTGCTTGTTTTCATGCATTTCATGATCTATTTTGAGCTAAAATGACCCTGAATTGAAAATCACTGCAAATGAATTCTGAAATGGTTGAAAGTTGGCATGGTATCATAATTTCACCCACATCGCATGTGCTAAAAAGTTGAGAGGGTTACCGAAAAAACGGGTTGCACTTCGTGAACAAACTGGACAATCTCTTTCGAAGTATCATGGTTTCGGACGAAAACACGTCAATTACAAAGGGATTTCAATTTTTTGAACATATTTTAACTCAAGACTTTTTCTGCATTCAATATGCACCATTCAAAGCCACAACATCACTTTTCAACCATTTTCTGACTTCATTTGCTAGTTTTCATGCATTTCACGATTTATTTGAACTAAAATGACCCTGAATTGAAAAGCACTGCAAATGAACTCTGAAATGGTGGAAAGTTGGCATGCTATCATAATTTCACCCACATAGCATGTGCTAAAAAGCTGAGAGGGTTACCGGAAAAACTGGGTGCACTTCGTGTACAAACTGGACAATCTCTTTCGAAGTATGAGGGTTTCGGACGAAAACACGTCTATTACAAAGGGATTTCAATTTTTTGAACATATTTTAACTCAAGACTTTTTCTGCATTCAATATGCACCATTCAAAGCCACATCATCACTTTTCAACCATTTTCTGACTTCATTTGCTTGTTTTCATGCATTTCATGATCTATTTTGAGCTAAAATGACCCTGAATTGAAAAGCACTGCAAATGAATTCTGAAATGGTTGAAAGTTGGCATGGTATCATAATTTCACCCACATAGCATGTGCTAAAAAGCTGAGAGGGTTACCGAAAAAACTGGATGCACTTCGTGTACAAACTGGACAATCTCTTTCGAAGTATGAGGGTTTCGGACGAAAACACGTCTATTACAAAGGGATTTCAATTTTTTGAACATATTTTAACTCAAGACTTTTTCTGCATTCAATATGCACCATTCAAAGCCACATCATCACTTTTCAACCATTTTCTGACTTCATTTGCTTGTTTTCATGCATTTCATGATCTATTTTGAGCTAAAATGACCCTGAATTGAAAATCACTGCAAATGAATTCTGAAATGGTTGAAAGTTGGCATGGTATCATAATTTCACCCACATCGCATGTGCTAAAAAGCTGAGAGGGTTACCGAAAAAACGGGTTGCACTTCGTGTACAAACTGGACAATCTCTTTCGAAGTATCATGGTTTCGGACGAAAACACGTCAATTACAAAGGGATTTCAATTTTTTGAACATATTTTAACTCAAGACTTTTTCTGCATTCAATATGCACCATTCAAAGCCACATCATCACTTTTCAACCATTTTCTGACTTCATTTGCTAGTTTTCATGCATTTCACGATTTATTTGAACTAAAATGACCCTGAATTGAAAAGCACTGCAAATGAACTCTGAAATGGTGGAAAGTTGGCATGCTATCATAATTTCACCCACATAGCATGTGCTGAAAAGCTGAGAGGGTTACCGGAAAAACTGGGTGCACTTCGTGTACAAACTGGACAATCTCTTTCGAAGTATGAGGGTTTCGGACGAAAACACGTCTATTACAAAGGGATTTCAATTGTTTGAACATATTTTAACTCAAGACTTTTTCTGCATTCAATATGCACCATTCAAAGCCACATCATCACTTTTCAACCATTTTCTGACTTCATTTGCTAGTTTTCATGCATTTAATGATTAATTTTGAGCTAAAATGACAATGAATTGAAAAGCACTGCAAATGAACTCTGAAATGGTGGAAAGTTGGCATGGTATCATAATTTCACCCACATAGCATGTGCTAAAAAGTTGAGAGGGTTACCGGAAAAACTCGATGCACTTCGTGTACAAACTGGACAATCTCTTTCGAAGTATCAGGGTTTCGGACGAAAACACGTCTATTATAAAATGATTTCAATTTTTTGAACATATTTTAACTCAAGACTTTTTCTGCATTCAATATGCACCATTCAAAGCCACATCATCACTTTTCAACCATTTTCTGACTTCATTTGCTTGTTTTCATGCATTTCATGATCTATTTTGAGCTAAAATGACCCTGAATTGAAAAGCACTGCAAATGAATTCTGAAATGGTTGAAAGTTGGCATGGTATCATAATTTCACCCACATAGCATGTGCTAAAAAGCTGAGAGGGTTACCGAAAAAACTGGATGCACTTCGTGTACAAACTGGACAATCTCTTTCGAAGTATCAGGGTTTCGGACGAAAACACGTCTATTACAAAGGGATTTCAATTTTTTGAACATATTTTAACTCAAGACTTTTTCTGCATTCAATATGCACCATTCAAAGCCACATCATCACTTTTCAACCATTTTCTGACTTCATTTGCTTGTTTTCATGCATTTCATGATCTATTTTGAGCTAAAATGACCCTGAATTGAAAATCACTGCAAATGAATTCTGAAATGGTTGAAAGTTGGCATGGTATCATAATTTCACCCACATCGCATGTGCTAAAAAGCTGAGAGGGTTACCGAAAAAACGGGTTGCACTTCGTGTACAAACTGGACAATCTCTTTCGAAGTATCATGGTTTCGGACGAAAACACGTCAATTACAAAGGGATTTCAATTTTTTGAACATATTTTAACTCAAGACTTTTTCTGCATTCAATATGCACCATTCAAAGCCACATCATCACTTTTCAACCATTTTCTGACTTCATTTGCTAGTTTTCATGCATTTCACGATTTATTTGAACTAAAATGACCCTGAATTGAAAAGCATTGCAAATGAACTCTGAAATGGTGGAAAGTTGGCATGCTATCATAATTTCACCCACATAGCATGTGCTAAAAAGTTGAGAGGGTTACCGGAAAAACTGGGTGCACTTCGTGTACAAACTGGACAATCTCTTTCGAAGTATGAGGGTTTCGGACGAAAACACGTCTATTACAAAGGGATTTCAATTGTTTGAACATATTTTAACTCAAGACTTTTTCTGCATTCAATATGCACCATTCAAAGCCACATCATCACTTTTCAACCATTTTCTGACTTCATTTGCTAGTTTTCATGCATTTAATGATTAATTTTGAGCTAAAATGACAATGAATTGAAAAGCACTGCAAATGAACTCTGAAATGGTGGAAAGTTGGCATGGTATCATAATTTCACCCACATAGCATGTGCTAAAAAGTTGAGAGGGTTACCGGAAAAACTCGATGCACTTCGTGTACAAACTGGACAATCTCTTTCGAAGTATCAGGGTTTCGGACGAAAACACGTCTATTATAAAATGATTTCAATTTTTTGAACATATTTTAACTCAAGACTTTTTCTGCATTCAATATGCACCATTCAAAGCCACATCATCACTTTTCAACCATTTTCTGACTTCATTTGCTTGTTTTCATGCATTTCATGATCTATTTTGAGTTAAAATGACCCTGAATTGAAAAGCACTGCAAATGAATTCTGAAATGGTTGAAAGTTGGCATGGTATCATAATTTCACCCACATAGCATGTGCTAAAAAGCTGAGAGGGTTACCGAAAAAACTGGATGCACTTCGTGTACAAACTGGACAATCTCTTTCGAAGTATCAGGGTTTCGGACGAAAACACGTCTATTACAAAGGGATTTCAATTTTTTGAACATATTTTAACTCAAGACTTTTTCTGCATTCAATATGCACCATTCAAAGCCACATCATCACTTTTCAACCATTTTCTGACTTCATTTGCTTGTTTTCATGCATTTCATGATCTATTTTGAGCTAAAATGACCCTGAATTGAAAATCACTGCAAATGAATTCTGAAATGGTTGAAAGTTGGCATGGTATCATAATTTCACCCACATCGCATGTGCTAAAAAGCTGAGAGGGTTACCGAAAAAACGGGTTGCACTTCGTGTACAAACTGGACAATCTCTTTCGAAGTATCATGGTTTCGGACGAAAACACGTCAATTAAAAAGGGATTTCAATTTTTTGAACATATTTTAACTCAAGACTTTTTCTGCATTCAATATGCACCATTCAAAGCCACATCATCACTTTTCAACCATTTTCTGACTTCATTTGCTAGTTTTCATGCATTTCACGATTTATTTGAACTAAAATGACCCTGAATTGAAAAGCACTGCAAATGAACTCTGAAATGGTGGAAAGTTGGCATGCTATCATAATTTCACCCACATAGCATGTGCTAAAAAGCTGAGAGGGTTACCGGAAAAACTGGGTGCACTTCGTGTACAAACTAGACAATCTCTTTCGAAGTATGAGGGTTTCGGACGAAAACACGTCTATTACAAAGGGATTTCAATTGTTTGAACATATTTTAACTCAAGACTTTTTCTGCATTCAATATGCACCATTCAAAGCCACATCATCACTTTTCAACCATTTTCTGACTTCATTTGCTAGTTTTCATGCATTTAATGATTAATTTTGAGCTAAAATGACAATGAATTGAAAAGCACTGCAAATGAACTCTGAAATGGTGGAAAGTTGGCATGGTATCATAATTTCACCCACATAGCATGTGCTAAAAAGTTGAGAGGGTTACCGGAAAAACTCGATGCACTTCGTGTACAAACTGGACAATCTCTTTCGAAGTATCAGGGTTTCGGACGAAAACACGTCTATTATAAAATGATTTCAATTTTTTGAACATATTTTAACTCAAGACTTTATCTGCATTCAATATGCACCATTCAAAGCCACATCATCACTTTTCAACCATTTTCTGACTTCATTTGCTTGTTTTCATGCATTTCATGATCTATTTTGAGCTAAAATGACCCTGAATTGAAAAGCACTGCAAATGAATTCTGAAATGGTTGAAAGTTGGCATGGTATCATAATTTCACCCACATAGCATGTGCTAAAAAGCTGAGAGGGTTACCGAAAAAACTGGATGCACTTCGTGTACAAACTGGACAATCTCTTTCGAAGTATCAGGGTTTCGGACGAAAACACGTCTATTACAAAGGGATTTCAATTTTTTGAACATAATTTAACTCAAGACTTTTTCTGCATTCAATATGCACCATTCAAAGCCACATCATCACTTTTCAACCATTTTCTGACTTCATTTGCTAGTTTTCATGCATTTCATGATCTATTTTTAGCTAAAATGAACCTGAATTGAAAAGCACTGCAAATGAACTCTGAAATGGTTGAAAGTTGGCATGGTATCATAATTTCACCCACATAGCATGTGCTAAAAAGCTGAGAGGGTTACCGAAAAAACTGGATGCTCTTCGTGTACAAACTGGACAATCTCTTTCGAAGTATCAGGGTTTCGGACGAAAACACGTCTATTACAAAGGGATTTCCATTTTTTGAACATATTTTAACTCAAGACTTTTTCTGCATTCAATATGCACTATTCAAAGCCACATCATCACTTTTCAACCATTTTCTGACTTCATTTGCTAGTTTTCATGCATTTCATGATTTATTTTCAGCTAAAATGACCCTGAATAGAAAAGCACTGCAAATGAACTCTGAAATGGTTGAAAGATGGCATGGTATCATAATTTCACCCACATAGCATGTGCTAAAAAACTGAGAGGGTTACCGGAAAAACTGGATTCACTTCATGTACAAACTGGACAATCTCTTTCGAAGTATCAGGGTTTCGGACGAAAACACGTCTATTACAAAGGGATTTCAATTTTTTGAACATATTTTAACTCAAGACTTTTTCTGCATTCAATATGCACCATTCAAAGCCACATCATCACTTTTCAACCATTTTCTGACTTCATTTGCTAGTTTTCATGCATTTCATGATCTATTTTGAGCTAAAATGACCCTGAATTGAAAAGCACTACAAATGAACTCTGAAATGGTTGAAAGTTGGCATGGTATCATAATTTCACCCACATAGCATGTGCTAAAAAGTTGAGAGGGTTACCGAAAAAAGTGGATGCACTTCGTGTACAAACTGGACAATCTCTTTCAAAGTATCAGGGTTTCGGACGAAAACACGTCTATTACAAAGGGATTTCAATTTTTTGAACATATTTTAACTCAAGACTTTTTCTGCATTCAATATGCACCATTCAAAGCCACATCATCACTTTTCAACCATTTTCTGACTTCATTTGCTAGTTTTCATGCATTTCATGATTTATTTTGAGCTAAAATGACCCTGAATTGAAAAGCACTGCAAATGAACTCTGAAATGGTTGAAAGTTGGCATGGTATCATAATTACACCCACATAGCATGTGCTAAAAAGCTGAGAGGGTTACCGAAAAAACTTGATGCTCTTCGTGTACAAACTGGACAATCTCTTTCGATGTATCAGGGTTTCGGATGAAAACACGTCTATTACAAAGGGATTTCCATTTTTTGAACATATTTTAACACAAGACTTTTTCTGCATTCAATATGCAACATTCAAAGCCACATCATCTCTTTTCAACCATTTTCAGACTTCATTTGCTAGTTTTAATGCATTTCATGATTTATTTTGAGCTAAAATGACCCTGAATTAAAAAGCACTGCAAATGAACTCTAAAATGGTTGAAAGTTGGCATGGTATCATAATTTCTCCCACATAGCATGTGCTAAAAAGCTGAGAGGGTTACCGAAAAAACTGGATGCACTTCGTGTACAAACTGGACAATCTCTTTCGAAGTATCAGGGTTTCGGACGAAAACACGTCTATTACAAAGGGATTTCAATTTTTTGAACATATTTTAACTCAAGACTTTTTCTGCATTCAATATGCACCATTCAAAGCCACATCATCACTTTTCAACCATTTTCTGACTTCATTTGCTTGTTTTCATGCATTTCATGATCTATTTTGAGCTAAAATGACCCTGAATTGAAAAGCACTGCAAATGAATTCTGAAATGGTTGAAAGTTGGCATGGTATCATAATTTCACCCACATCGCATGTGCTAAAAAGCTGAGAGGGTTACCGAAAAAACGGGTTGCACTTCGTGTACAAACTGCACAATCTCTTTCGAAGTATCATGGTTTCGGACGAAAACACGTCAATTACAAAGGGATTTCAATTTTTTGAACATATTTTAACTCAAGACTTTTTCTGCATTCAATATGCACCATTCAAAGCCACATCATCACTTTTCAACCATTTTCTGACTTCATTTGCTAGTTTTCATGCATTTCACGATTTATTTGAACTAAAGTGACCCTGAATTGAAAAGCACTGCAAATGAACTCTGAAATGGTGGAAAGTTGGCATGCTATCATAATTTCACCCACATAGCATGTGCTAAAAAGCTGAGAGGGTTACCGGAAAAACTGGATGCACTTCGTGTACAAACTGGACAATCTCTTTCGAAGTATGAGGGTTTCGGACGAAAACACGTCTATTACAAAGGGATTTCAATTGTTTGAACATATTTTAACTCAAGACTTTTTCTGCATTCAATATGCACCATTCAAAGCCACATCATCACTTTTCAACCATTTTCTGACTTCATTTGCTAGTTTTCATGCATTTAATGATTAATTTTGAGCTAAAATGACAATGAATTGAAAAGCACTGCAAATGAACTCTGAAATGGTGGAAAGTTGGCATGGTATCATAATTTCACCCACATAGCATGTGCTAAAAAGTTGAGAGGGTTACCGGAAAAACGCGATGCACTTCGTGTACAAACTGGACAATCTCTTTCGAAGTATCAGGGTTTCGGACGAAAACACGTGCATTACAAAATGATTTCAATTTTTTGAACATATTTTAACTCAAGACTTTTTCTGCATTCAATATGCACCATTCAAAGCCACATCATCACTTTTCAACCATTTTCTGACTTAATTTGCTAGTTTTCTTGCATTTAATGATTAATTTTGAGCTAGAATGACAATGAATTGAAAAGCATTGCAAATGAACTCTGAAATGGTGGAAAGTTGGCATGGTATCATAATTTCACCCACATAGCATGTGCTAAAAAGTTGAGAGGGTTACCGGAAAAACTGGATGCACTTCGTGTACAAACTGGACAATCTCTTACGAAGTATCAGGGTTTCGGACGAAAACACGTCTATTACAAAGGGATTTCAGTTTTTTGAACATATTTTAACTCAAGACTTTTTCTGCATTCAATATGCACCATTCAAAGCCACATCATCACTTTTCAACCATTTTCTGACTTCATTTGCTAGTTTTCATGCATTTCATGATCTATTTTTAGCTAAAATGAACCTGAATTGAAAAGCACTGCAAATGAACTCTGAAATAGTTGAAAGTTGGCATGGTATCATAATTTCACCCACATAGCATGTGCTAAAAAGCTGAGAGGGTTACCGAAAAAACTGGATGCACTTCGTGTACAAACTGGACAATCTCTTTCGAAGTATCAGGGTTTCGGACGAAAACCCGTCTATTACAAAGGGATTTCCATTTTTTGAACATATTTTAACTCAAGACTTTTTCTGCATTCAATATGCACCATTCAAAGCCACATCATCTCTTTTCAACCATTTTCAGACTTCATTTGCTAGTTTTAATGCATTTCATGATTTATTTTGAGCTAAAATGACCCTGAATTAAAAAGCACTGCAAATGAACTATGAAATGGTTGAAAGTTGGCATGGTATCATAATTTCTCCCACATAGCGTGTGCTAAAAAGCTGAGAGGGTTACCGAAATAACTGGATGCACTTCGTGTACAAACTGGACAATCTCTTTCGAAGTATTAGGGTTTCGGACGAAAACACGTCTATTACAAAGGGATTTCAATTTTTTGAACATATTTTAACTCAAGACTTTTTCTGCATTCAATATGCACCATTCAAAGCCACATCATCACTTTTCAACCATTTTCTGACTTCATTTGCTTGTTTTCATGCATTTCATGATCTATTTTGAGCTAAAATGACCCTGAATTGAAAAGCACTGCAAATGAATTCTGAAATGGTTGAAAGTTGGCATGGTATCATAATTTCACCCACATAGCATGTGCTAAAAAGCTGAGAGGGTTACCGAAAAAACGGGTTGCACTTCGTGTACAAACTGGACAATCTCTTTCGAAGTATCATGGTTTCGGACGAAAACACGTCAATTACAAAGGGATTTCAATTTTTTGAACATATTTTAACTCAAGACTTTTTCTGCATTCAATATGCACCATTCAAAGCCACATCATCACTTTTCAACCATTTTCTGACTTCATTTGCTAGTTTTCATGCATTTAATGATTAATTTTGAGCTAAAATGACAATGAATTGAAAAGCACTGCAAATGAACTCTGAAATGGTGGAAAGTTGGCATGGTATCATAATTTCACCCACATAGCATGTGCTAAAAAGTTGAGAGGGTTACCGGAAAAACTCGATGCACTTCGTGTACAAACTGGACAATCTCTTTCGAAGTATCAGGGTTTCGGACGAAAACACGTCTATTACAAAATGATTTCAATTTTTTAAACATATTTTAATTCAAGACTTTTTCTGCATTCAATATGCACCATTCAAAGCCACATCATCACTTTTCAACCATTTTCTGACTTCATTTGCTAGTTTTCTTGCATTTAATGATTAATTTTGAGCTAAAATGACTATGAATTGAAAAGCACTGCAAATGAACTCTGAAATGGTGGAAAGTTGGCATGGTATCATAATTTCACCCACATAGCATGTGCTAAAAAGTTGAGAGGGTTACCGGAAAAACTGGATGCACTTCGTGTACAAACTGGACAATCTCTTTCGAAGTATCAGGGTTTCGGACGAAAACACGTCTATTACAAAGGGATTTCAGTTTTTTGAACATATTTTAACTCAAGACTTTTTCTGCATTCAATATGCACCATTCAAAGCCACATCATCACTTTTCAACCATTTTCTGACTTCATTTGCTAGTTTTCATGCATTTCATGATTTATTTTGAGCTAAAATGACCCTGAATTGAAAAGCACTGCAAATGAACTCTGAAATGGTTGAAAGTTGGCATGGTATCATAATTTCACCCACATTGCATGTGCTAAAGAGTTGAGAGGGTTACCGAAAAACTAGATGCACTTCGTGTACAAACTGGACAATCTCTTTCGAAGTATCAGGGTTTCGGACGAAAACACGTCTATTACAAAGGGATTTCAATTTTTTGAACATATTTTAACTCAAGACTTTTTCTGCATTCAATATGCACCATTCAAAGCCACATCATCACTTTTCAACCATTTTCTGACTTCAATTGCTTGTTTTCATGCATTTCATGATCTATTTTGAGCTAAAATGACCCTGAATTGAAAAGCACTGCAAATGAATTCTGAAATGGTTGAAAGTTGGCATGGTATCATAATTTCACCCACATAGCATGTGCTAAAAAGCTGAGAGGGTTACCAAAAAAACTGGATGCACTTTGTGTACAAACTGGACAATCTCTTTCGAAGTATCAGGTTTCGGACGAAAACACGTCTATTACAAAGGGATTTCAATTTTTTGAACATATTTTAACTCAAGACTTTTTCTGCATTCAATATGCACCAATCAAAGCCACATCATCACTTTTCAACAATTTTCTGACTTCATTTGCTAGTTTTCATGCATTTCATGATCTATTTTTAGCTAAAATGAACCTGAATTGAAAAGCACTGCAAATGAACTCTGAAATGGTTGAAAGTTGGCATGGTATCATAATTTCACCCACATAGCATGTGCTAAAAAGTTGAGAGGGTTACCGAATAAACTGGATGCACTTTGTGTACAAACTGGACAATCTCTTTCAAAGTATCAGGGTTTCGGACGAAAACACGTCTATTACAAAGGGATTTCCATTTTTTGAACATATTTTAACTCAAGACTTTTTCTGCATTCAATATGCACCATTCGAAGCCACATCATCACTTTTCAACCATTTTCTGACTTCATTTGCTAGTTTTCATGCATTTCATGATTTATTTTTAGCTAAAATGACCCTGAATTAAAAAGCACTGCAAATGAACTCTGAAATGGTTGAAAGTTGGCATGGTATCATAATTTCTCCCACATAGCATGTGCTAAAAAGCTGAGAGGGTTACCGAAAAAACTGGATGCACTTCGTGTAAAAACTGGACAATCTCTTTCGAAGTATCAGGGTTTCGGACGAAAACACATCTATTACAAAGGGATTTCAATTTTTTGAACATATTTTAACTCAAGACTTTTTCTGCATTCAATATGCACCATTCAAAGCCACATCATCACTTTTCAACCATTTTCTGACTTCATTTGCTTGTTTTCATGCATTTCATGATCTATTTTGAGCTAAAATGACCCTGAATTGAAAAGCACTGCAAATGAATTCTGAAATGGTTGAAAGTTGGCATGGTATCATAATTTCACCCACATAGCATGTGCTAAAAAGCTGAGAGGGTTACCGAAAAAACTGGATGCACTTCGTGTACAAACTGGACAATCTCTTTCGAAGTATCAGGGTTTCGGACGAAAACACGTCAATTACAAAGGGATTTCAATTTTTTGAGCATATTTTAACTCAAGACTTTTTCTGCATTCAATATGCACCATTCAAAGCCACATCATCACTTTTCAACCATTTTCTGACTTCATTTGCTAGTTTTCATGCATTTCATGATTTATTTTGAGCTAAAATGACCCTGAATTAAAAAGCACTGCAAATGAACTCTGAAATGGTTGAAAGTTGGCATGGTATCATAATTTCACCCACATAGCATGTGCTAAAAAGCTGAGAGGGTTACCGAAAAACCTGGATGCACTTCGTGTACAAACTGGACAATCTCTTTCGAAGTATCAGGTTTCGGACGAAAACACGTCTATTACAAAGGGATTTCAATTTTTTGAACATATTTTAACTCAAGACTTTTTCTGCATTCAATATGCACCATTCAAAGCCACATCATCACTTTTCAACAATTTTCTGACTTCATTTGCTAGTTTTCATGCATTTCATGATCTATTTTTAGCTAAAATGAACCTGAATTGAAAAGCACTGCAAATGAACTCTGAAATGGTTGAAAGTTGGCATGGTATCATAATTTCACCCACATAGCATGTGCTAAAAAGTTGAGAGGGTTACCGAATAAACTGGATGCACTTCGTGTACAAACTGGACAATCTCTTTCAAAGTATCAGGGTTTCGGACGAAAACACGTCTATTACAAAGGGATTTCAATTTTTTCAACATATTTTAACTCAAGACTTTTTCAGCATTCAATATGCACCATTCAAAGCCACATCATCACTTTTCAACCATTTTCTGACTTCATTTGCTAGTTTTCATGCATTTCATGATTTATTTTGAGCTAAAATGACCCTGAATTGAAAAGCACTGCAAATGAACTCTGAAATGGTTGAAAGTTGGCATGGTATCATAATTTCACCCACAGAGCATGTGCTAAAAAGCTGAGAGGGTTACCGAAAAAACTGGATGCTCTTCGTGTACAAACTGGACAATCTCTTTCGAAGTATCAGGGTTTCGGACGAAAACACGTCAATTACAAAGGGATTTCCATTTTTTGAACATATTTTAACTCAAGACTTTTTCTGCATTCAATATGCACCATTCGAAGCCACATCATCACTTTTCAACCATTTTCTGACTTCATTTGCTAGTTTTCATGCATTTCATGATTTATTTTTAGATAAAATGACCCTGAATTAAAAAGCACTGCAAATGAACTCTGAAATGGTTGAAAGTTGGCATGGTATCATAATTTCTCCCACATAGCATGTGCTAAAAAGATGAGAGGGTTACCGAAAAAACTGGATGCACTTCGTGTACAAACTGGACAATCTCTTTCGAAGTATCAGGGTTTCGGACGAAAACACGTCTATTACAAAGGGATTTCAATTTTTTGAACATATTTTAACTCAAGACTTTTTCTGCATTCAATATGCACCATTCAAAGCCACATCATCACTTTTCAACAATTTTCTGACTTCATTTGCTTGTTTTCATGCATTTCATGATCTATTTTGAGCTAAAATGACCCTGAATTGAAAAGCACTGCAAATGAATTCTGAAATGGTTGAAAGTTGGCATGGTATCATAATTTCACCCACATAGCATGTGCTAAAAAGCTGAGAGGGTTACCGAAAAAACTGGATGCACTTCGTGTACAAACTGGACAATCTCTTTCGAAGTATCAGGGTTTCGGACGAAAACACGTCAATTACAAAGGGATTTCAATTTTTTGAGCATATTTTAACTCAAGACTTTTTCTGCATTCAATATGCACCATTCAAAGCCACATCATCACTTTTCAACCATTTTCTGACTTCATTTGCTAGTTTTCATGCATTTCATGATTTATTTTGAGCTAAAATGACCCTGAATTAAAAAGCACTGCAAATGAACTCTGAAATGGTTGAAAGTTGGCATGGTATCATAATTTCTCCCACATAGCATGTGCTAAAAAGCTGAGAGGGTTACCGGAAAAACTGGACGCACTTCGTGTACAAACTGGACAATCTCTTTCGAAGTATGAGGGTTTCGGACGAAAACACGTCTATTACAAAGGGATTTCAATTGTTGAACATATTTTAAGTCAAGACTTTTTCTGTATTCAATATGCACCATTCAAAGCCACATCATCACTTTTCAACCATTTTCTGACTTCATTTGCTAGTTTTCATGCATTTAATGATTAATTTTGAGCTAAAATGACAATGAATTGAAAAGCACTGCAAATGAACTCTGAAATGGTGGAAAGTTGGCATGGTATCATAATTTCACCCACATAGCATGTGCTAAAAAGTTGAGAGGGTTACCGGAAAAACTCGATGCACTTCGTGTACAAACTGGACAATCTCTTTCGAAGTATGAGGGTTTCGGACGAAAACACGTCTATTACAAAGGGATTTCAATTTTTTGAACATATTTTAACTCAAGACTTTTTCTGCAATCAATATGCACCATTCAAAGCCACATCATCACTTTTCAACCATTTTCTGACTTCATTTCCTAGTTTTCATGCATTTCATGATTTATTTTGAGCTAAAATGACCCTGAATTGAAAAGTACTGCAAATGAACTCTGAAATGGTGGAAAGTTGGCATGGTATCATAATTTCACCCACGTTGCATGTGCTAAAGAGTTGAGAGGGTTACCGAAAAAACTGGATGCACTTCGTGTACAAACTGGACAATCTCTTTCGAAGTATCAGGGTTTCGGACGAAAACACGTCGATTACAAAGGGATTTCAATTTTTTGAACATATTTTAACTCAAGACTTTTGAAGCATTCAATATGCACCATTCAAAGCAACATCATCACTTTTCAACCATTTTCTGACTTCATTTGCTAGTTTTCATGCATTTCATGATTTATTTTGAGCTAAAATGACCCTGAATTGAAAAGCACTGCAAATGAACTCTGAAATGGTTGAAAGTTGGCATGGTACCATAATTTCACCCACATAGCATGTGCTAAAAAGCTGAGAGGGTTACCGAAAAAAACTGGATGCACTTCGTGTACAAACTGGACAATCTCTTTCGAAGTATCAGGGTTTCGGACGAAAACACGTCGATTACAAAGGGATTTCAATTTTTTGAACATATTTTAACTCAAGACTTTTTATGCATTCAATATGCACCATTCAAAGCCACATCATCACTTTTCAACCATTTTCTGACTTCATTTGCTAGTTTTCATGCATTTCATGATTTATTTAGAGCTAAAATGACCCTGAATTGAAAAGCACTGCAAATGAACTCTGAAATGGTTGAAAGTTGGCATGGTATCATAATTTCACCCACATAGCATGTGATAAAAAGCTGAGAGGGTTACCGGAAAAACTGGATGCAGTTCGTGTACAAACTGGATAATCTCTTTCGAAGTATCAGGGTTTCGGACGAAAACACGTCGATTACAAAGGGATTTCAATTTTTTGAACATATTTTAACTCAAGACTTTTTATGCATTCAATATGCACCTTTCAAAGCCACATCATCACTTTTCAACCATTTTCTGACTTCATTTGCTAGTTTTCATGCATTTCATGATTTATTTTGAGCTAAAATGACCCTGAATTGAAAAGCACTGCAAATGAACTCTGAAATGGTTGAAAGTTGGCATGGTATCATAATTTCACCCACATAGCATGTGCTAAAGAGTTGAGAGGGTTACCGAAAAAACTGGATGCACTTCGTGTACAAACTGGACAATCTCTTTCGAAGTATCAGGGTTTCGGACGAAAACACGTCGATTACAAAGGGATTTCAATTTTTTGAACATATTTTAACTCAAGACTTTTTCTGCATTCAATATGCACCATTCAAAGCCACATCATCACTTTTCAACCATTTTCTGACTTCATTTGCTAGTTTTCATGCATTTCATGATTTATTTTGAGCTAAAATGACCCTGAATTGAAAAGTACTGCAAATGAACTCTGAAATGGTTGAAAGTTGGCATGGTATCATAATTTCACCCACATAGCATGTGCTAAAAAGCTGAGAGGGTTACCGAAAATACTGGATGCACTTCGTGTACAAACTAGACAATCTCTTTCGAAGTATCAGGGTTTCGGACGAAAACAAGTCGATTACAAAGGGATTTCAATTTTTTGAACATATTTCAACTCAAGACTTTTTCTGCATTCAATATGCACCATTCAAAGCCACATCATCACTTTTCAACCATTTTCTGACTTCATTTGCTAGTTTTCATGCATTTCATGATTTATTTTGAGCTAAAATGACCCTGAATTGAAAAGCACTGCAAATGAACTCTGAAATGGTTGAAAGTTGGCATGCTATCATAATTTCACCCACATAGCATGTGCTAAAAAGCTGAGAGGGTTACCGAAAAAACTGGATGCACTTCGTGTACAAACTGGACAATCTATTTTGAAGTATCAGGGTTTCGGACGAAAACACGTCGATTACAAAGGGATTTCAATTTTTTGAACATATTTTAACTCAAGACTTTTGAAGCATTCAATATGCACCATTCAAAGCAACATCATCACTTTTCAACCATTTTCTGACTTCATTTGCTAGTTTTCATGCATTTCATGATTTATTTTGAGCTAAAATGACCCTGAATTGAAAAGCACTGCAAATGAACTCTGAAATGGTTGAAAGTTGGCATGGTACCATAATTTCACCCACATAGCATGTGCTAAAAAGCTGAGAGGGTTACCGAAAAAAACTGGATGCACTTCGTGTACAAACTGGACAATCTCTTTCGAAGTATCAGGGTTTCGGACGAAAACACGTCGATTACAAAGGGATTTCAATTTTTTGAACATATTTTAACTCAAGACTTTTTATGCATTCAATATGCACCATTCAAAGCCACATCATCACTTTTCAACCATTTTCTGACTTCATTTGCTAGTTTTCATGCATTTCATGATTTATTTAGAGCTAAAATGACCCTGAATTGAAAAGCACTGCAAATGAACTCTGAAATGGTTGAAAGTTGGCATGGTATCATAATTTCACCCACATAGCATGTGATAAAAAGCTGAGAGGGTTACCGGAAAAACTGGATGCAGTTCGTGTACAAACTGGATAATCTCTTTCGAAGTATCAGGGTTTCGGACGAAAACACGTCGATTACAAAGGGATTTCAATTTTTTGAACATATTTTAACTCAAGACTTTTTATGCATTCAATATGCACCTTTCAAAGCCACATCATCACTTTTCAACCATTTTCTGACTTCATTTGCTAGTTTTCATGCATTTCATGATTTATTTTGAGCTAAAATGACCCTGAATTGAAAAGCACTGCAAATGAACTCTGAAATGGTTGAAAGTTGGCATGGTATCATAATTTCACCCACATAGCATGTGCTAAAGAGTTGAGAGGGTTACCGAAAAAACTGGATGCACTTCGTGTACAAACTGGACAATCTCTTTCGAAGTATCAGGGTTTCGGACGAAAACACGTCGATTACAAAGGGATTTCAATTTTTTGAACATATTTTAACTCAAGACTTTTTCTGCATTCAATATGCACCATTCAAAGCCACATCATCACTTTTCAACCATTTTCTGACTTCATTTGCTAGTTTTCATGCATTTCATGATTTATTTTGAGCTAAAATGACCCTGAATTGAAAAGTACTGCAAATGAACTCTGAAATGGTTGAAAGTTGGCATGGTATCATAATTTCACCCACATAGCATGTGCTAAAAAGCTGAGAGGGTTACCGAAAATACTGGATGCACTTCGTGTACAAACTAGACAATCTCTTTCGAAGTATCAGGGTTTCGGACGAAAACAAGTCGATTACAAAGGGATTTCAATTTTTTGAACATATTTCAACTCAAGACTTTTTCTGCATTCAATATGCACCATTCAAAGCCACATCATCACTTTTCAACCATTTTCTGACTTCATTTGCTAGTTTTCATGCATTTCATGATTTATTTTGAGCTAAAATGACCCTGAATTGAAAAGCACTGCAAATGAACTCTGAAATGGTTGAAAGTTGGCATGCTATCATAATTTCACCCACATAGCATGTGCTAAAAAGCTGAGAGGGTTACCGAAAAAACTGGATGCACTTCGTGTACAAACTGGACAATCTATTTTGAAGTATCAGGGTTTCGGACGAAAACACGTCTATTACAAAGGGATTTCAATTTTTTGAACATATTTTAACTCAAGACTTTTTCTGCATTCAATATGCACCATTCAAAGCCACATCATCACTTTTCAACCATTTTCTGACTTAATTTGCTAGTTTTCATGCATTTCATGATTTATTTTGAGCTAAAATGACCCTGAATTAAAAAGCACTGCAAATGAACTCTGAAATGGTTGAAAGTTGGCATGGTATAATAATTTCTCCCACATAGCATGTGCTTAAAAGCTGAGAGGGTTACCGAAAAAACTGGATGCACTTCGTGTACAAACTGGACAATCTCTTTCGAAGTATCAGGGTTTCGGACGAAAACACGTCTATTACAAAGGGATTTCAATTTTTTGAACATATTTTAACTCAAGACTTTTTCTGCATTCAATATGCACCATTCAAAGCCACATCATCACTTTTCAACCATTTTCTTACTTCATTTGCTTGTTTTCATGCATTTCATGATCTATTTTGAGCTAAAATGACCCTGAATTGAAAAGCACTGCAAATGAACTCTGAAATGGTTGAAAGTTGGCATGGTACCATAATTTCACCCACAGAGCATGTGCTAAAAAGCTGAGAGGGTTACCGAAAAAACTGGATGCTCTTCGTGTACAAACTGGACAATCTCTTTCGAAGTATCAGGGTTTCGGACGAAAACACGTCTATTACAAAGGGATTTCCATTTTTTCAACATATTTTAACTCAAGACTTTTTCTGCATTCAATATGCACCATTCGAAGCCACATCATCACTTTTCAACCATTTTCTGACTTCATTTGCTAGTTTTCATGCATTTCATGATTTATTTTGAGCTAAAATGACCCTGAATTAAAAAGCACTGCAAATGAACTCTGAAATGGTTGAAAGTTGGCATGGTATCATAATTTCTCCCACATAGCATGTGCTAAAAAGCTGAGAGGGTTACCGAAAAAACTGGATGCACTTCGTGTACAAACTGGACAATCTCTTTCGAAGTATCAGGGTTTCGGACGAAAACACATCTATTACAAAGGGATTTCAATTTTTTGAACATATTTTAACTCAAGACTTTTTCTGCATTCAATATGCACCATTCAAAGCCACATCATCACTTTTCAACCATTTTCTGACTTCATTTGCTTGTTTTCATGCATTTCATGATCTATTTTGAGCTAAAATGACCCTGAATTGAAAAGCACTGCAAATGAATTCTGAAATGGTTGAAAGTTGGCATGGTATCATAATTTCACCCACATAGCATGTGCTAAAAAGCTGAGAGGGTTACCGAAAAAACTGGATGCACTTCGTGTACAAACTGGACAATCTCTTTCGAACTATCAGGGTTTCGGACGAAAACACGTCAATTACAAAGGGATTTCAATTTTTTGAACATATTTTAACTCAAGACTTTTTCTGCATTCAATATGCACCATTCAAAGCCACATCATCACTTTTCAACCATTTTCTGACTTCATTTGCTAGTTTTCATGCATTTCATGATTTATTTTGAGCTAAAATGACCCTGAATTAAAAAGCACTGCAAATGAACTCTGAAATGGTTGAAAGTTGGCATGGTATCATAATTTCTCCCACATAGCATGTGCTAAAAAGCTGAGAGGGTTACCGGAAAAACTGGATGCACTTCGTGTACAAACTGGACAATCTCTTTCGAAGTAAGAGGGTTTCGGACGAAAACACGTCTATTACAAAGGGATTTCAATTGTTGAACATATTTTAACTCAAGACTTTTTCTGCATTCAATATGCACCATTCAAAGCCACATCATCACTTTTCAACCATTTTCTGACTTCATTTGCTAGTTTTCATGCATTTAATGATTAATTTTGAGCTAAAATGACAATGAATTGAAAAGCACTGCAAATGAACTCTGAAATGGTGGAAAGTTGGCATGGTATCATAATTTCACCCACATAGCATGTGCTAAAAAGTTGAGAGGGTTACCGGAAAAACAGGATGCACTTCGTGTACAAACTGGACAATCTCTTTCGAAGTATCAGGGTTTCGGACGAAAACACGTCTATTACAAAGGGATTTCAAATTTTTGAACATATTTTAACTCAAGACTTTTTCTGCATTCAATATGCACCATTCAAAGCCACATCATCACTTTTCAACCATTTTCTGACTTCATTTCCTAGTTTTCATGCATTTCATGATTTATTTTGAGCTAAAATGACCCTGAATTGAAAAGCACTGCAAATGAACTCTGAAATGGTGGAAAGTTGGCATGGTATCATAATTTCACCCACGTAGCATGTGCTAAAGAGTTGAGAGGGTTACCGAAAAAACTGGATGCACTTCGTGTACAAACTGGACAATCTGTTTCGAAGTATCAGGGTTTCGGACGAAAACACGTCTATTACAAAGGGATTTCAATTTTTTGAACATATTTTAACTCAAGACTTTTGAATCATTCAATATGCACCATTCAAAGCCACATCATCACTTTTCAACCATTTTCTGACTTCATTTGCTAGTTTTCATGCATTTCATGATTTATTTTGAGCTAAAATGACCCTGAATTGAAAAGCACTGCAAATGAACACTGAAATGGTTGAAAGTTGGCATGGTACCATAATTTCACCCACATAGCATGTGCTAAAAAGCTGAGAGGGTTACCGAAAAAAACTGGATGCACTTCGTGTACAAACTGGACAATCTCTTTCGAAGTATCAGGGTTTCGGACGAAAACACGTCTATTACAAAGGGATTTCAATTTTTTGAACATATTTTAACTCAAGACTTTTTCTGCATTCAATATGCACCATTCAAATCCACATCATCACTTTTCAACCATTTTCTGACTTCATTTGCTAGTTTTCATGCATTTCATGATTTATTTTGAGCTAAAATGACCCTGAATTGAAAAGCACTTCAAATGAACTCTGAAATGGTTGAAAGTTGGCACGGTATCATAATTTCACCCACATAGCATGTGATAAAAAGCTGAGAGGGTTACCGGAAAAACTGTATGCAGTTCGTGTACAAACTGGATAATCTCTTTCGAAGTATCAGGGTTTCGGACGAAAACACGTCGATTACAAAGGGATTTCAATTTTTTGAACATATTTTAACTCAAGACTATTTATGCATTCAATATGCACCTTTCAAAGCCACATCATCACTTTTCAACCATTTTCTGACTTCATTTGCTAGTTTTCATGCATTTCATGATTTATTTTGAGCTAAAATGACCCTGAATTGAAAAGCACTGCAAATGAACTCTGAAATGGTTGAAAGTTGGCATGGTATCATAATTTCACCCACATAGCATGTGCTAAAGAGTTGAGAGGGTTACCGAAAAAACAGGATGCACTTCGTGTACAAACTGGACAATCTCTTTCGAAGTATCAGGGTTTCGGACGAAAACACGTCGATTACAAAGGGATTTCAATTTTTTGAACATATTTTAACTCAAGACTTTTTCTGCATTGAATATGCACCATTCAAAGCCACATCATCACTTTTCAACCATTTTCTGACTTCATTTGCTAGTTTTCATGCATTTCATGATTTATTTTGAGCTAAAATGACCCTGAATTGAAAAGTACTGCAAATGAACTCTGAAATGGTTGAAAGTTGGCATGGTATCATAATTTCACCCACATAGCATGTGCTAAAAAGCTGAGAGGGTTACCGAAAATACTGGATGCACTTCGTGTACAAACTAGACAATCTCTTTCGAAGTATCAGGGTTTCGGACGAAAACAAGTCGATTACAAAGGGATTTCAATTTTTTGAACATATTTCAACTCAAGACTTTTTTTGCATTCAATATGCACCATTCAAAGCCACATCATCACTTTTCAACCATTTTCTGACTTCATTTGCTAGTTTTCATGCATTTCATGATTTATTTTGAGCTAAAATGACCCTGAATTGAAAAGCACTGCAAATGAACTCTGAAATGGTTGAAAGTTGGCATGCTATCATAATTTCACCCACATAGCATGTGCTAAAAAGCTGAGAGGGTTACCGAAAAAACTGGATGCACTTCGTGTACAAACTGGACAATCTATTTTGAAGTATCAGGGTTCCGGACGAAAACACGTCTATTACAAAGGGATTTCAATTTTTTGAACATATTTTAACTCAAGACTTTTTCTGCATTCAATATGCACCATTCAAAGCCACATCATCACTTTTCAACCATTTTCTGACTTCATTTGCTAGTTTTCATGCATTTCATGATTTATTTTGAGCTAAAATGACCCTGAATTAAAAAGCACTGCAAATGAACTCTGAAATGGTTGAAAGTTGGCATGGTATCATAATTTCCCCCACATAGCATGTGCTAAAAAGCTGAGAGGGTTACCGAAAAAACTGGATGCACTTCGTGTACAAACTGGACAATCTCTTTCGAAGTATCAGGGTTTTGGACGAAAACACGTCTATTTCAAAGGGATTTCAATTTTTTGAACATATTTTAACTCAAGACTTTTTATGCATTCAATATGCACCATTCAAAGCCACATCATCACTTTTCAACAATTTTCTGACTTCATTTGCTAGTTTTCATGCATTTCATGATCTATTTTTAGCTAAAATGAACCTGATTTGAAAAGCACTGCAAATGAACTCTGAAATGGTTGAAAGTTGGCATGGTATCATAATTTCACCCACATAGCATGTGCTAAAAAGTTGAGAGGGTTACCGAATAAACTGGATGCACTTCGTGTACAAACTGGACAATCTCTTTCAAAATATCAGGGTTTCGGACGAAAACACGTCTATTACAAAGGGATTTCAATTTTTTCAACATATTTTAACTCAAGACTTTTTCTGCATTCAATATGCACCATTCAAAGCCACATCATCACTTTTCAACCATTTTCTGACTTCATTTGCTAGTTTTCATGCATTTCATGATTTATTTTGAGCTAAAATGACCCTGAATTGAAAAGCACTACAAATGAACTCTGAAATGGTTGAAAGTTGGCATGGTATCATAATTTCACCCACAGAGCATGTGCTAAAAAGCTGAGAGGGTTACCGAAAAAACTGGATGCTCTTCGTGTACAAACTGGACAATCTCTTTCGAAGTATCAGGGTTTCGGACGAAAACACGTCTATTACAAAGGGATTTCCATTTTTTGAACATATTTTAACTCAAGACTTTTTCTGCATTCAATATGCACCATTCGAAGCCACATCATCACTTTTCAACCATTTTCTGACTTCATTTGCTAGTTTTCATGCATTTCATGATTTATTTTGAGCTAAAATGACCCTGAAATAAAAAGCACTGCAAATGAACTCTGAAATGGTTGAAAGTTGCCATGGTATCATAATTTCTCCCACATAGCATGTGCTAAAAAGCTGAGAGGGTTACCGGAAAAACTGGATGCACTTCGTGTACAAACTGGACAATCTCTTTCGAAGTATGAGGGTTTCGGACGAAAATACGTCTATTACAAAGGGATTTCAATTGTTGAACATATTTTAACTCAAGACTTTTTCTGCATTCAATATGCACCATTCAAAGCCACATCATCACTTTTCAACCATTTTCTGACTTCATTTGCTAGTTTTCATGCATTTAATGATTAATTTTGAGCTAAAATGACAATGAATTGAAAAGCACTGCAAATGAACTCTGAAATGGTGGAAAGTTGGCATGGTATCATAATTTCACCCACATAGCATGTGCTAAAAAGTTGAGAGGGTTACCGGAAAAACTCGATGCACTTCGTGTACAAACTGGACAATCTCTTTCGAAGTATCAGGGTTTCGGACGAAAACACGTCTATTACAAAGGGATTTCAATTTTTTGAACATATTTTAACTCAAGACTTTTTCTGCATTCAATATGCACCATTCAAAGCCACATCATCACTTTTCAACCATTTTCTGACTTCATTTCCGAGTTTTCATGCATTTCATGATTTATTTTGAGCTAAAATGACCCTGAATTGAAAAGCACTGCAAATGAACTATGAAATGCTGGAAAGTTGGCATGGTATCATAATTTCACCCACGTAGCATGTGCTAAAGAGTTGAGAGGGTTACCGAAAAAACTGGATGCAGTTCGTGTACAAACTGGATAATCTCTTTCGAAGTATCAGGGTTTCGGACGAAAACACGTCGATTACAAAGGGATTTCAATTTTTTGAACATATTTTAACTCAAGACTTTTTATGCATTCAATATGCACCTTTCAAAGCCACATCATCACTTTTCAACCATTTTCTGACTTCATTTGCTAGTTTTCATGCATTTCATGATTTATTTTGAGCTAAAATGACCCTGAATTGAAAAGCACTGCAAATGAACTCTGAAATGGTTGAAAGTTGGCATGGTATCATAATTTCACCCACATAGCATGTGCTAAAGAGTTGAGAGGGTTACCGAAAAAACAGGATGCACTTCGTGTACAAACTGGACAATCTCTTTCGAAGTATCAGGGTTTCGGACGAAAACACGTCGATTACAAAGGGATTTCAATTTTTTGAACATATTTTAACTCAAGACTTTTTCTGCATTGAATATGCACCATTCAAAGCCACATCATCACTTTTCAACCATTTTCTGACTTCATTTGCTAGTTTTCATGCATTTCATGATTTATTTTGAGCTAAAATGACCCTGAATTGAAAAGTACTGCAAATGAACTCTGAAATGGTTGAAAGTTGGCATGGTATCATAATTTCACCCACATAGCATGTGCTAAAAAGCTGAGAGGGTTACCGAAAATACTGGATGCACTTCGTGTACAAACTAGACAATCTCTTTCGAAGTATCAGGGTTTCGGACGAAAACAAGTCGATTTCAAAGGGATTTCAATTTTTTGAACATATTTCAACTCAAGACTTTTTCTGCATTCAATATGCACCATTCAAAGCCACATCATCACTTTTCAACCATTTTCTGACTTCATTTGCTAGTTTTCATGCATTTCATGATTTATTTTGAGCTAAAATGACCCTGAATTGAAAAGCACTGCAAATGAACTCTGAAATGGTTGAAAGTTGGCATGCTATCATAATTTCACCCACATAGCATGTGCTAAAAAGCTGAGAGGGTTACCGAAAAAACTGGATGCACTTCGTGTACAAACTGGACAATCTATTTTGAAGTATCAGGGTTCCGGACGAAAACACGTCTATTACAAAGGGATTTCAATTTTTTGAACATATTTTAACTCAAGACTTTTTCTGCATTCAATATGCACCATTCAAAGCCACATCATCACTTTTCAACCATTTTCTGACTTCATTTGCTAGTTTTCATGCATTTCATGATTTATTTTGAGCTAAAATGACCCTGAATTAAAAAGCACTGCAAATGAACTCTGAAATGGTTGAAAGTTGGCATGGTATCATAATTTCCCCCACATAGCATGTGCTAAAAAGCTGAGAGGGTTACCGAAAAAACTGGATGCACTTCGTGTACAAACTGGACAATCTCTTTCGAAGTATCAGGGTTTTGGACGAAAACACGTCTATTTCAAAGGGATTTCCATTTTTTGAACATATTTTAACTCAAGACTTTTTCTGCATTCAATATGCACCATTCGAAGCCACATCATCACTTTTCAACCATTTTCTGACTTCATTTGCTAGTTTTCTTGCATTTCATGATTTATTTTGAGCTAAAATGACCCTGAAATAAAAAGCACTGCAAATGAACTCTGAAATGGTTGAAAGTTGCCATGGTATCATAATTTCTCCCACATAGCATGTGCTAAAAAGCTGAGAGGGTTACCGGAAAAACTGGATGCACTTCGTGTACAAACTGGACAATCTCTTTCGAAGTATGAGGGTTTCGGACGAAAATACGTCTATTACAAAGGGATTTCAATTGTTGAACATATTTTAACTCAAGACTTTTTCTGCATTCAATATGCACCATTCAAAGCCACATCATCACTTTTCAACCATTTTCTGACTTCATTTGCTAGTTTTCATGCATTTAATGATTAATTTTGAGCTAAAATGACAATGAATTGAAAAGCACTGCAAATGAACTCTGAAATGGTGGAAAGTTGGCATGGTATCATAATTTCACCCACATAGCATGTGCTAAAAAGTTGAGAGGGTTACCGGAAAAACTCGATGCACTTCGTGTACAAACTGGACAATCTCTTTCGAAGTATCAGGGTTTCGGACGAAAACACGTCTATTACAAAGGGATTTCAATTTTTTGAACATATTTTAACTCAAGACTTTTTCTGCATTCAATATGCACCATTCAAAGCCACATCATCACTTTTCAACCATTTTCTGACTTCATTTCCTAGTTTTCATGCATTTCATGATTTATTTTGAGCTAAAATGACCCTGAATTGAAAAGCACTGCAAATGAACTATGAAATGCTGGAAAGTGGGCATGGTATCATAATTTCACCCACGTAGCATGTGCTAAAGAGTTGAGAGGGTTACCGAAAAAACTGGATGCAGTTCGTGTACAAACTGGATAATCTCTTTCGAAGTATCAGGGTTTCGGACGAAAACACGTCGATTACAAAGGGATTTCAATTTTTTGAACATATTTTAACTCAAGACTTTTTATGCATTCAATATGCACCTTTCAAAGCCACATCATCACTTTTCAACCATTTTCTGACTTCATTTGCTAGTTTTCATGCATTTCATGATTTATTTTGAGCTAAAATGACCCTGAATTGAAAAGCACTGCAAATGAACTCTGAAATGGTTGAAAGTTGGCATGGTATCATAATTTCACCCACATAGCATGTGCTAAAGAGTTGAGAGGGTTACCGAAAAAACAGGATGCACTTCGTGTACAAACTGGACAATCTCTTTCGAAGTATCAGGGTTTCGGACGAAAACACGTCGATTACAAAGGGATTTCAATTTTTTGAACATATTTTAAATCAAGACTTTTTCTGCATTGAATATGCACCATTCAAAGCCACATCATCACTTTTCAACCATTTTCTGACTTCATTTGCTAGTTTTCATGCATTTCATGATTTATTTTGAGCTAAAATGACCCTGAATTGAAAAGTACTGCAAATGAACTCTGAAATGGTTGAAAGTTGGCATGGTATCATAATTTCACCCACATAGCATGTGCTAAAAATCTGAGAGGGTTACCGGAAAAACTGGATGCACTTCGTGTACAAACTGGACAATCTATTTTGAAGTATCAGGGTTTCGGACGAAAACACGTCTATTACAAAGGGATTTCAATTTTTTGAACATATTTTAACTCAAGACTTTTTTTGCATTCAATATGCACCATTCAAAGCCACATCATCACTTTTCAACCATTTTCTGACTTCATTTGCTAGTTTTCATGCATTTCATGATTTAGTTTGAGCTAAAATGACCCTGAATTAAAAAGCACTGCAAATGAACTCTGAAATGGTTGAAAGTTGGCATGGTATCATAATTTCTCCCACATAGCATGTGCTAAAAAGCTGAGAGGGTTACCGGAAAAACTGGATGCACTTCGTGTACAAACTGGACAATCTCTTTCGAAGTATGAGGGTTTCGGACGAAAACACGTCTATTACAAAGGGATTTCAATTGTTGAACATATTTTAACTCAAGACTTTTTCTGCATTCAATATGCACCATTCAAAGCCACATCATCACTTTTCAACCATTTTCTGACTTCATTTGCTAGTTTTCATGCATTTAATGATTCATTTTGAGCTAAAATGACAATGAATTGAAAAGCACTGCAAATGAACTCTGAAATGGTGGAAAGTTGGCATGGTATCATAATTTCACCCACATAGCATGTGCTAAAAAGCTGAGAGGGTTACCGAAAAAACTAGATGCACTTCGTGTACAAACTGGACAATCTCTTTCGAAGTATCAGGGTTTCGGACGAAAACACGTCAATTACAAAGGGATTTCAATTTTTTGAACATATTTTAACTCAAGACTTTTTATGCATTCAATATGCACCTTTCAAAGCCACATCATCACTTTTCAACCATTTTCTGACTTCATTTGCTAGTTTTCATGCATTTCATGATTTATTTTGAGCTAAAATGACCCTGAATTGAAAAGCACTGCAAATGAACTCTGAAATGGTTGAATGTTGGCATGGTATCATAATTTCACCCACATAGCATGTGCTAAAGAGTTGAGAGGGTTACCGAAAAAACTGGATGCACTTCGTGTACAAACTGGACAATCTCTTTCGAAGTATCAGGGTTTCGGACGAAAACACGTCGATTACAAAGGGATTTCAATTTTTTGAACATATTTTAACTCAAGACTTTTTCTGCATTCAATATGCACCATTCAAAGCCACATCATCACTTTTCAACCATTTTCTGACTTCATTTGCTAGTTTTCATGCATTTCATGATTTATTTTGAGCTAAAATGACCCTGAATTGAAAAGTACTGCAAATGAACTCTGAAATGGTTGAAAGTTGGCATGGTATCATAATTTCACCCACATAGCATGTGCTAAAAAGCTGAGAGGGTTACCGAAAATACTGGATGCACTTCGTGTACCAACTAGACAATCTCTTTCGAAGTATCAGGGTTTCGGACGAAAACAAGTCGATTACAAAGGGATTTCAATTTTTTGAACATATTTCAACTCAAGACTTTTTGTGCATTCAATATGCACCATTCAAAGCCACATCATCACTTTTCAACCATTTTCTGACTTCATTTGCTAGTTTTCATGCATTTCATGATTTATTTTGAGCTAAAATGACCCTGAATTGAAAAGCACTGCAAATGAACTCTGAAATGGTTGAAAGTTGGCATGCTATCATAATTTCACCCACATAGCATGTGCTAAAAAGCTGAGAGGGTTACCGAAAAAACTGGATGCACTTCGTGTACAAACTGGACAATCTATTTTGAAGTATCAGGGTTTCGGACGAAAACACGTCTATTACAAAGGGATTTCAATTTTTTGAACATATTTTAACTCAAGACTTTTTCTGCATTCAATATGCACCATTCAAAGCCACATCATCACTTTTCAACCATTTTCTGACTTCATTTGCTAGTTTTCATGCATTTCATGATTTATTTTGAGCTAAAATGACCCTGAATTAAAAAGCACTGCAAATGAACTCTGAAATGGTTGAAAGTTGGCATGGTATCATAATTTCTCCCACATAGCATGTGCTAAAAAGCTGAGAGGGTTACCGAAAAAACTAGATGCACTTCGTGTACAAACTGGACAATCTCTTTCGAAGTATCAGGGTTTCGGACGAAAACACGTCTATTACAAAGGGATTTCAATTTTTTGAACATATTTTAACTCAAGACTTTTTCTGCATTCAATATGCACCATTCAAAGCCACATCATCACTTTTCAACAATTTTCTGACTTCATTTGCTAGTTTTCATGCATTTCATGATCTATTTTTAGCTAAAATGAACCTGAATTGAAAAGCACTGCAAATGAACTCTGAAATGGTTGAAAGTTGGCATGGTATCATAATTTCACCCACATAGCATGTGCTAAAAAGTTGAGAGGGTTACCGAATAAACTGGATGCACTTCGTGTACAAACTGGACAATCTCTTTCAAAGTATCAGGGTTTCGGACGAAAACACGTCTATTACAAAGGGATTTCAATTTTTTCAACATATTTTAACTCAAGACTTTTTCTGCATTCAATATGCACCATTCAAAGCCACATCATCACTTTTCAACCATTTTCTGACTTCATTTGCTAGTTTTCATGCATTTCATGATTTATTTTGAGCTAAAATGACCCTGAATTGAAAAGCACTGCAAATGAACTCTGAAATGGTTGAAAGTTGGCATGGTATCATAATTTCACCCACATAGCATGTGCTAAAAAGTTGAGAGGGTTACCGAATAAACTGGATGCTCTTCGTGTACAAACTGGACAATCTCTTTCGAAGTATCAGGGTTTCGGACGAAAACAAGTCGATTACAAAGGGATTTCAATTTTTTGAACATATTTCAACTCAAGACTTTTTCTGCATTCAATATGCACCATTCAAAGCCACATCATCACTTTTCAACCATTTTCTGACTTCATTTGCTAGTTTTCATGCATTTCATGATTTATTTTGAGCTAAAATGACCCTGAATTGAAAAGCACTGCAAATGAACTCTGAAATGGTTGAAAGTTGGCATGCTATCATAATTTCACCCACATAGCATGTGCTAAAAAGCTGAGAGGGTTACCGAAAAAACTGGATGCACTTCGTGTACAAACTGGACAATCTATTTTGAAGTATCAGGATTTCGGACGAAAACACGTCTATTACAAAGGGATTTCAATTTTTTGAACATATTTTAACTCAAGACTTTTTCTGCATTCAATATGCACCATTCAAAGCCACATCATCACTTTTCAACCATTTTCTAACTTCATTTGCTAGTTTTCATGCATTTCATGATTTATTTTGAGCTAAAATGACCCTGAATTAAAAAGCACTGCAAATGAACTCTGAAATGGTTGAAAGTTGGCATGGTATCATAATTTCTCCCACATAGCATGTGCTAAAAAGCTGAGAGGGTTACCGAAAAAACTGGATGCACTTCGTGTACAAACTGGACAATCTCTTTCGAAGTATCAGGGTTTCGGACGAAAACACGTCTATTACAAAGGGATTTCAATTTTTTGAACATATTTTAACTCAAGACTTTTTCTGCATTCAATATGCACCATTCAAAGCCACATCATCACTTTTCAACCATTTTCTGACTTCATTTGCTAGTTTTCATGCATTTCATGATTTATTTTGAGCTAAAATGACCCTGAATTAAAAAGCACTGCAAATGAACTCTGAAATGGTTGAAAGTTGGCATGGTATCATAATTTCTCCCACATAGCATGTGCTAAAGAGTTGAGAGGGTTACCGAAAAACCTGGATGCACTTCGTGTACAAACTGGACAATCTCTTTCAAAGTATCAGGGTTTCGGACGAAAACACGTCTATTACAAAGGGATTTCAATTTTTTCAACATATTTTAACTCAAGACTTTTTCTGCATTCAATATGCACCATTCAAAGCCACATCATCACTTTTCAACCATTTTCTGACTTCATTTGCTAGTTTTCATGCATTTCATGATTTATTTTGAGCTAAAATGACCCTGAATTGAAATGCACTGCAAATGAACTCTGAAATGGTTGAAAGTTGGCATGGTATCATAATTTCACCCACAGAGCATGTGCTAAAAAGCTGAGAGGGTTACCGAAAAAACTGGATGCTCTTCGTGTACAAACTGGACAATCTCTTTCGAAGTATCAGGGTTTCGGACGAAAACACGTCTATTACAAAGGGATTTCAATTTTTTGAACATATTTTAACTCAAGACTTTTTCTGCATTCAATATGCACCATTCAAAGCCACATCATCACTTTTCAACCATTTTCTGACTTCATTTGCTAGTTTTCATGCATTTCATGATTTATTTTGAGCTAAAATGACCCTGAATTGAAAAGCACTGCAAATGAACTCTGAAATGGTTGAAAGTTGGCATGCTATCATAATTTCACCCACATAGCATGTGCTAAAAAGCTGAGAGGGTTACCGAAAAAACTGGATGCACTTCGTGTACAAACTGGACAATCTATTTTGAAGTATCAGGATTTCGGACGAAAACACGTCTATTACAAAGGGATTTCAATTTTTTGAACATATTTTAACTCAAGACTTTTTCTGCATTCAATATGCACCATTCAAAGCCACATCATCACTTTTCAACCATTTTCTAACTTCATTTGCTAGTTTTCATGCATTTCATGATTTATTTTGAGCTAAAATGACCCTGAATTAAAAAGCACTGCAAATGAACTCTGAAATGGTTGAAAGTTGGTATGGTATCATAATTTCTCCCACATAGCATGTGCTAAAAAGCTGAGAGGGTTACCGAAAAAACTGGATGCACTTCGTGTACAAACTGGACAATCTATTTTGAAGTATCAGGATTTCGGACGAAAACACGTCTATTACAAAGGGATTTCAATTTTTTGAACATATTTTAACTCAAGACTTTTTCTGCATTCAATATGCACCATTCAAAGCCACATCATCACTTTTCAATCATTTTCTGACTTCATTTGCTAGTTTTCATGCATTTCATGATTTATTTTGAGCTAAAATGACCCTGAATTAAAAAGCACTGCAAATGAACTCTGAAATGGTTGAAAGTTGGCATGGTATCATAATTTCTCCCACATAGCATGTGCTAAAAAGCTGAGAGGGTTACCGAAAAAACTGGATGCACTTCGTGTACAAACTGGACAATCTCTTTCGAAGTATCAGGGTTTCGGACGAAAACACGTCTATTACAAAGGGATTTCAATTTTTTGAACATATTTTAACTCAAGACTTTTTCTGCATTCAATATGCACCATTCAAAGCCACATCATCACTTTTCAACAATTTTCTGACTTCATTTGCTAGTTTTCATGCATTTCATGATCTATTTTTAGCTAAAATGAACCTGAATTGAAAAGCACTGCAAATGAACTCTGAAATGGTTGAAAGTTGGCATGGTATCATAATTTCACCCACATAGCATGTGCTAAAAAGTTGAGAGGGTTACCGAATAAACTCGATGCACTTCGTGTACAAACTGGACAATCTCTTTCAAAGTATCAGGGTTTCGGACGAAAACACGTCTATTACAAAGGGATTTCAATTTTTTCAACATATTTTAACTCAAGACTTTTTCTGCATTCAATATGCACCATTCAAAGCCACATCATCACTTTTCAACCATTTTCTGACTTCATTTGCTAGTTTTCATGCATTTCATGATTTATTTTGAGCTAAAATGACCCTGAATTGAAATGCACTGCAAATGAACTCTGAAATGGTTGAAAGTTGGCATGGTATCATAATTTCACCCACAGAGCATGTGCTAAAAAGCTGAGAGGGTTACCGAAAAAACTGGATGCTCTTCGTGTACAAACTGGACAATCTCTTTCGAAGTATCAGGGTTTCGGACGAAAACACGTCTATTACAAAGGGATTTCAATTGTTGAACATATTTTAACTCAAGACTTTTTCTGCATTCAATATGCACCATTCAAAGCCACATCATCACTTTTCAACCATTTTCTGACTTCATTTGCTAGTTTTCATGCATTTAATGATTCATTTTGAGCTAAAATGACAATGAATTGAAAAGCACTGCAAATGAACTCTGAAATGGTGGAAAGTTGGCATGGTATCATAATTTCACCCACATAGCATGTGCTAAAAAGTTGAGAGGGTAACCGGAAAAACTCGATGCACTTCGTGTACAAACTGGACAATCTCTTTCGAAGTATCAGGGTTTCGGACGAAAACACGTCTATTACAAAGGGATTTCAATTTTTTGAACATATTTTAACTCAAGACTTTTTCTGCATTCAATATGCACCATTCAAAGCCACATCATCACTTTTCAACAATTTTCTGACTTCATTTGCTAGTTTTCATGCATTTCATGATCTATTTTTAGCTAAAATGAACCTGAATTGAAAAGCACTGCAAATGAACTCTGAAATGGTTGAAAGTTGGCATGGTATCATAATTTCACCCACATAGCATGTGCTAAAAAGTTGAGAGGGTTACCGAATAAACTGGATGCACTTCGTGTACAAACTGGACAATCTCTTTCGAAGTATCAGGGTTTCGGACGAAAACACGTCTATTACAAAGGGATTTCAATTTTTTGAACATATTTTAACTCAAGACTTTTTCTGCATTCAATATGCACCATTCAAAGCCACATCATCACTTTTCAACAATTTTCTGACTTCATTTGCTAGTTTTCATGCATTTCATGATCTATTTTTAGCTAAAATGAACCTGAATTGAAAAGCACTGCAAATGAACTCTGAAATGGTTGAAAGTTGGCATGGTATCATAATTTCACCCACATAGCATGTGCTAAAAAGTTGAGAGGGTTACCGAATAAACTGGATGCACTTCGTGTACAAACTGGACAATCTCTTTCAAAGTATCAGGGTTTCGGACGAAAACACGTCTATTACAAAGGGATTTCAATTTTTCAACATATTTTAACTCAAGACTTTTTCTGCATTCAATATGCACCATTCAAAGCCACATCATCACTTTTCAACCATTTTCTGACTTCATTTGCTAGTTTTCATGCATTTCATGATTTATTTTGAGCTAAAATGACCCTGAATTGAAAAGCACTGCAAATGAACTCTGAAATGGTTGAAAGTTGGCATGGTATCATAATTTCACCCACATAGCATGTGCTAAAAAGTTGAGAGGGTTACCGAATAAACTGGATGCTCTTCGTGTACAAACTGGACAATCTCTTTCGAAGTATCAGGGTTTCGGACGAAAACAAGTCGATTACAAAGGGATTTCAATTTTTTGAACATATTTCAACTCAAGACTTTTTCTGCATTCAATATGCACCATTCAAAGCCACATCATCACTTTTCAACCATTTTCTGACTTCATTTGCTAGTTTTCATGCATTTCATGATTTATTTTGAGCTAAAATGACCCTGAATTGAAAAGCACTGCAAATGAACTCTGAAATGGTTGAAAGTTGGCATGCTATCATAATTTCACCCACATAGCATGTGCTAAAAAGCTGAGAGGGTTACCGAAAAAACTGGATGCACTTCGTGTACAAACTGGACAATCTATTTTGAAGTATCAGGATTTCGGACGAAAACACGTCTATTACAAAGGGATTTCAATTTTTTGAACATATTTTAACTCAAGACTTTTTCTGCATTCAATATGCACCATTCAAAGCCACATCATCACTTTTCAACCATTTTCTAACTTCATTTGCTAGTTTTCATGCATTTCATGATTTATTTTGAGCTAAAATGACCCTGAATTAAAAAGCACTGCAAATGAACTCTGAAATGGTTGAAAGTTGGCATGGTATCATAATTTCTCCCACATAGCATGTGCTAAAAAGCTGAGAGGGTTACCGAAAAAACTGGATGCACTTCGTGTACAAACTGGACAATCTCTTTCGAAGTATCAGGGTTTCGGACGAAAACACGTCTATTACAAAGGGATTTCAATTTTTTGAACATATTTTAACTCAAGACTTTTTCTGCATTCAATATGCACCATTCAAAGCCACATCATCACTTTTCAACAATTTTCTGACTTCATTTGCTAGTTTTCATGCATTTCATGATCTATTTTTAGCTAAAATGAACCAGAATTGAAAAGCACTGCAAATGAACTCTGAAAGGGTTGAAAGTTGGCATGGTATCATAATTTCACCCACATAGCATGTGCTAAAAAGTTGAGAGGGTTACCGAATAAACTCGATGCACTTCGTGTACAAACTGGACAATCTCTTTCAAAGTATCAGGGTTTCGGACGAAAACACGTCTATTACAAAGGGATTTCAATTTTTTCAACATATTTTAACTCAAGACTTTTTCTGCATTCAATATGCACCATTCAAAGCCACATCATCACTTTTCAACCATTTTCTGACTTCATTTGTTAGTTTTCATGCATTTCATGATTTATTTTGAGCTAAAATGACCCTGAATTGAAATGCACTGCAAATGAACTCTGAAATGGTTGAAAGTTGGCATGGTATCATAATTTCACCCACAGAGCATGTGCTAAAAAGCTGAGAGGGTTACCGAAAAAACTGGATGCTCTTCGTGTACAAACTGGACAATCTCTTTCGAAGTATCAGGGTTTCGGACGAAAACACGTCTATTACAAAGGGATTTCAATTGTTGAACATATTTTAACTCAAGACTTTTTCTGCATTCAATATGCACCATTCAAAGCCACATCATCACTTTTCAACCATTTTCTGACTTCATTTGCTAGTTTTCATGCATTTAATGATTCATTTTGAGCTAAAATGACAATGAATTGAAAAGCACTGCAAATGAACTCTGAAATGGTGGAAAGTTGGCATGGTATCATAATTTCACCCACATAGCATGTGCTAAAAAGTTGAGAGGGTTACCGGAAAAACTCGATGCACTTCGTGTACAAACTGGACAATCTCTTTCGAAGTATCAGGGTTTCGGACGAAAACACGTCTATTACAAAGGGATTTCAATTTTTTGAACATATTTTAACTCAAGACTTTTTCTGCATTCAATATGCACCATTCAAAGCCACATCATCACTTTTCAACCATTTTCTGACTTCATTTGCTTGTTTTCATGCATTTCATGATCTATTTTGAGCTAAAATGACCCTGAATTGAAAAGCACTACAAATGAATTCTGAAATGGTTGAAAGTTGGCATGGTATCATAATTTCACCCACATAGCATGTGCTAAAAAGCTGAGAGGGTTACCGAAAAAACTGGATGCACTTCGTGTACAAACTGGACAATCTCTTTCGAAGTATCAGGGTTTCGGACGAAAACACGTCAATTACAAAGGGATTTCAATTTTTTGAACATATTTTAACTCAAGACTTTTTCTGCATTCAATATGCACCATTCAAAGCCACATCATCACTTTTCAACCATTTTCTGACTTCATTTGCTAGTTTTCATGCATTTCATGATTTATTTTGAGCTAAAATGACCCTGAATTGAAAAGCACTGCAAATGAACTCTGAAATGGTTGAAAGTTGGCATGCTATCATAATTTCACCCACATAGCATGTGCTAAAAAGCTGAGAGGGTTACCGAAAAAACTGGATGCACTTCGTGTACAAACTGGACAATCTATTTTGAAGTATCAGGGTTTCGGACGAAAACACGTCTATTACAAAGGGATTTCAATTTTTTGAACATATTTTAACTCAAGACTTTTTTTGCATTCAATATGCACCATTCAAAGCCACATCATCACTTTTCAACCATTTTCTGACTTCATTTGCTAGTTTTCATGCATTTCATGATTTATTTTGAGCTAAAATGACCCTGAATTAAAAAGCACTACAAATGAACTCTGAAATGGTTGAAAGTTGGCATGGTATCATAATTTCTCCCACATAGCATGTGCTAAAAAGCTGAGAGGGTTACCGGAAAAACTGGATGCACTTCGTGTACAAACTGGACAATCTCTTTCGAAGTATGAGGGTTTCGGACGAAAACACGTCTATTACAAAGGGATTTCAATTGTTGAACATATTTTAACTCAAGACTTTTTCTGCATTCAATATGCACCATTCAAAGCCACATGATCACTTTTCAACCATTTTCTGACTTCATTTGCTAGTTTTCATGCATTTAATGATTCATTTTGAGCTAAAATGACAATGAATTGAAAAGCACTGCAAATGAACTCTGAAATGGTGGAAAGTTGGCATGGTATCATAATTTCACCCACATAGCATGTGCTAAAAAGTTGAGAGGGTTACCGGAAAAACTCGATGCACTTCGTGTACAAACTGGACAATCTCTTTCGAAGTATCAGGGTTTCGGACGAAAACACGTCTATTACAAAGGGATTTCCATTTTTTGAACATATTTTAACTCAAGACTTTTTCTGCATTCAATATGCACCATTCAAAGCCACATCATCACTTTTCAACCATTTTCTGACTTCATTTCCTAGTTTTCATGCATTTCATGATTTATTTTGAGCTAAAATGACCCTGAATTGAAAAGCACTGCAAATGAACTCTGAAATGGTGGAAAGTTGGCATGGTATCATAATTTCACCCACGTAGCATGTGCTAAAGAGTTGAGAGGGTTACCGAAAAAACTGGATGCACTTCGTGTACAAACTGGACAATCTCTTTCGAAGTATCAGGGTTTCGGACGAAAACACGTCTATTACAAAGGGATTTCAATTTTTTGAACATATTTTAACTCAAGACTATTGAAGCATTCAATATGCACCATTCAAAGCCACATCATCACTTTTCAACCATTTTCTGACTTCATTTGCTAGTTTTCATGCATTTCATGATTTATTTTGAGCTAAAATGACCCTGAATTGAAAAGCACTGCAAATGAACTCTGAAATGGTTGAAAGTTGGCATGGTACCATAATTTCACCCACATAGCATGTGCTAAAAAGCTGAGAGGGTTACCGAAAAAAACTGGATGCACTTCGTGTACAAACTGGACAATCTCTTTCGAAGTATCAGGGTTTCGGACGAAAACACGTTGATTACAAAGGGATTTCAATTTTTTGAACATATTTTAACTCAAGACTTTTTATGCATTCAATATGCACCATTCAAAGCCACATCATCACTTTTCAAACATTTTCTGACTTCATTTGCTAGTTTTCATGCATTTCATGATTTATTTTGAGCTAAAATGACCCTGAATTGAAAAGCACTGCAAATGAACTCTGAAATGGTTGAAAGTTGGCATGGTATCATAATTTCACCCACATAGCATGTGATAAAAAGCTGAGAGCGTTACCGGAAAAACTGGATGCAGTTCGTGTACAAACTGGATAATCTCTTTCGAAGTATCAGGGTTTCGGACGAAAACACGTCGATTACAAAGGGATTTCAATTTTTTGAACATATTTTAACTCAAGACTTTTTATGCATTCAATATGCACCTTTCAAAGCCACATCATCACTTTTCAACCATTTTCTGACTTCATTTGCTAGTTTTCATGCATTTCATGATTTATTTTGAGCTAAAATGACCCTGAAATGAAAAGCACTGCAAATGAACTCTGAAATGGTTGAAAGTTGGCATGGTATCATAATTTCACCCACATAGCATGTGCTAAAGAGTTGAGAGGGTTACCGAAAAAACTGGATGCACTTCGTGTACAAACTGGACAATCTCTTTCGAAGTATCAGGGTTTCGGACGAAAACACGTCAATTAAAAAGGGATTTCAATTTTTTGAACATATTTTAACTCAAGACTTTTTCTGCATTCAATATGCACCATTCAAAGCCACATCATCACTTTTCAACCATTTTCTGACTTCATTTGCTAGTTTTCATGCATTTCATGATTTATTTTGAGCTAAAATGAACCTGAATTGAAAAGCACTGCAAATGAATTCTGAAATGGTTGAAAGTTGGCATGGTATCATAATTTCACCCACATAGTATGTGCTAAAAAGCTGAGAGGGTTACCGAAAAAACTGGATGCACTTCGTGTACAAACGGGACAATCTCTTTCGAAGTATCAGGGTTTCGGACGAAAACACGTCAATTACAAAGGGATTTCAATTTTTTGAACATATTTTAACTCAAGACTTTTTCTGCATTCAATATGCACCATTCAAAGCCACATCATCACTTTTCAACCATTTTCTGACTTCATTTGCTAGTTTTCATGCATTTCATGATTTATTTTGAGCTAAAATGACCCTGAATTGAAAAGTACTGCAAATGAACTCTGAAATGGTTGAAAGTTGGCATGGTATCATAATTTCACCCACATAGCATGTGCTAAAAAGCTGAGAGGGTTACCGAAAATACTGGATGCACTTCGTGTACAAACTGGACAATCTCTTTCGAAGTATCAGGGTTTCGGACGAAAACAAGTCGATTACAAAGGGATTTCAATTTTTTGAACATATTTCAACTCAAGACTTTTTCTGCATTCAATATGCACCATTCAAAGCCACATCATCACTTTTCAACCAGTTTCTGACTTCATTTGCTAGTTTTCATGCATTTCATGATTTATTTTGAGCTAAAATGACCCTGAATTGAAAAGCACTGCAAATGAACTCTGAAATGGTTGAAAGTTGGCATGGTATCATAATTTCACCCACATAGCATGTGCTAAAAAGCTGAGAGGGTTACCGAAAAAACTGGATGCACTTCGTGTACAAACTGGACAATCTATTTCGAAGTATCATGGTTTCGGACGAAAACACGTCTATTACAAAGGGATTTCAATTTTTTGAACATATTTTAACTCAAGACTTTTTCTGCATTCAATATGCACCATTCAAAGCCACATCATCACTTTTCAACCATTTTCTGACTTCATTTGCTAGTTTTCATGCATTTCATGATTTATTTTGAGCTAATATGACCCTGAATTGAAAATCACTGCAAATGAACTCTGAAATGATTGAAAGTTGGCATGGTATCATAATTTCACCCACATAGCATGTGCTAAAAAGCTGAGAGGGTTACCGAAAAAACTGGATGCACTTCGTGTACAAACTGGACAATCTCTTTCGAAGTATCAGGGTTTCGGACGAAAACACGTCGATTACAAAGGGATTTCAATTTTTTGAACATATTTTAACTCAAGACTTTTTATGCATTCAATATGCACCATTCAAAGCCACATCATCACTTTTCAACCATTTTCTGACTTCATTTGCTAGTTTACATGCATTTCATGATTTATTTTGAGCTAAAATGACCCTGAATTGAAAAGCACTGCAAATGAACTCTGAAATGGTTGAAAGTTGGCATGCTATCATAATTTCACCCACATAGCATGTGCTAAAGAGTTGAGAGGGTTACCGAAAAAACTGGATGCACTTCGTGTACAAACTGGACAATCTCTTTCGAAGTATCAGGGTTTCGAACGAAAACACGTCTATTACAAAGGGATTTCTATTTTTTGAACATATTCTAACTCAAGACTTTTTCTGCATTCAATATGCACCATTCAAAGCCACATCATCACTTTTCAACCATTTTCTGACTTCATTTGCAAGTTTTCATGCATTTCATGATTTATTTTGAGCTGAAATGACCCTGAATTGAAAATCACTGCAAATGAACTCTGAAATGGTTGAAAGTTGGCATGGTATCATAATTTCACCCACATAGCATGTGCTAAAAAGCTGAGAGGGTTACCGAAAAAACTGGATGCACTTCGTGTACAAACTGGACAATCTCTTTCGAAGTATCAGGGTTTCGGACGAAAACACGTCGATTACAAAGGGATTTCAATTTTTTGAACATATTTTAACTCAAGACTTTTTATGCATTCAATATGCACCATTCAAAGCCACATCATCACTTTTCAACCATTTTCTGACTTCATTTGCTAGTTTTCATGCATTTCATGATTTATTTTGAGCTAAAATGACCCTGAATTAAAAAGCACTGCAAATGAACTCTGAAATGGTTGAAAGTTGGCATGGTATCATAATTTCACCCACATAGCATGTGCTAAAGAGTTGAGAGGGTTACCGAAAAAACTGGATGCACTTCGTGTACAAACTGGACAATCTCTTTCGAAGTATCAGGGTTTCGAACGAAAACACGTCTATTACAAAGGGATTTCTATTTTTTGAACATATTCTAACTTAAGACTTTTTCTACATTCAATATGCACCATTCAAAGCCACATCATCACTTTTCAATCATTTTCTGACTTCATTTGCTAGTTTTCATGCATGTCATGATTTATTTTGAGCTAAAATGACCCTGAATTGAAAAGCACTGCAAATGAACTCTGAAATGGTTGAAATTGGCATGGTATCATAATTTCACCCACATAGCATGTGCTAAAAAGCTGAGAGGGTTACCGGAAAAACTGGATGCAGTTCGTGTACAAACTGGACAATCTCTTTCGAAGTATCAGGGTTTCGGACGAAAACACGTCGATTACAAAGGGATTTCAATTTTTTGAACATATTTTAACTCAAGACTTTTTCTGCATTCAATATGCACCTTTCAAAGCCACATCATCACTTTTCAACCATTTTCTGACTTCATTTGCTAGTTTTCATGCATTTCATGATTTATTCTGAGCTAAAATGACCCTAAATTGAAAAGCACTGCAAATGAACTCTGAAATGGTTGAAAGTTGGCATGGTATCATAATTTCACCCACATAGCATGTGCTAAAGAGTTGAGAGGGTTACCGAAAAAACTGGATGCACTTCGTGTACAAACTGGACAATCTCTTTCGAAGTATCAGGGTTTCGGACGAAAACAAGTCGATTACAAAGGGATTTCAATTTTTTGAACATATTTTAACTCAAGAATTTTTCTGCATTCAATATGCACCATTCAAAGCCACATCATCACTTTTCAACCATTTTCTGACTTCATTTGCTAGTTTTCATGCATTTCATGATTTATTTTGAGCTAAAATGACCCTGAATTGAAAAGCACTGCAAATGAACTCTGAAATGGTTGAAAGTTGGCATGCTATCATAATTTCACCCACATAGCATGTGCTAAAAAGCTGAGGGGGTTACCGAAAAAACTGGATGCACTTCGTGTACAAACTGGACAATCTCTTTCGAAGTATCAGGGTTTCGGACGAAAACACGTCTATTACAAAGGGATTTCAATTTTTTGAACATATTTTAACTCAAGACTTTTTATGCATTCAATATGCACCATTCAAAGCCACATCATCACTTTTGAACCATTTTCTGACTTCATTTGCTAGTTTTCATGCATTTCATGATTTATTTTGAGCTAATATGACCCTGAATTGAAAATCACTGCAAATGAACTCTGAAATGATTGAAAGTTGGCATGGTATCATAATTTCACCCACATAGCATGTGCTAAAAAGCTGAGAGGGTTACCGAAAAAACTGGATGCACTTCGTGTACAAACTGGACAATCTCTTTCGAAGTATCAGGGTTTCGGACGAAAACACGTCGATTACAAAGGGATTTCAATTTTTTGAACATATTTTAACTCAAGACTTTTTCTGCATTCAATATGCACCTTTCAAAGCCACATCATCACTTTTCAACCATTTTCTGACTTCATTTGCTAGTTTTCATGCATTTCATGATTTATTCTGAGCTAAAATGACCCTAACTTGAAAAGCACTGCAAATGAACTCTGAAATGGTTGAAAGTTGGCATGGTATCATAATTTCACCCACATAGCATGTGCTAAAGAGTTGAGAGGGTTACCGAAAAAACTGGATGCACTTCGTGTACAAACTGGACAATCTCTTTCGAAGTATCAGGGTTTCGGACGAAAACAAGTCGATTACAAAGGGATTTCAATTTTTTGAACATATTTTAACTCAAGAATTTTTCTGCATTCAATATGCACCATTCAAAGCCACATCATCACTTTTCAACCATTTTCTGACTTCATTTGCTAGTTTTCATGCATTTCATGATTTATTTTGAGCTAAAATGACCCTGAATTGAAAAGCACTGCAAATGAACTCTGAAATGGTTGAAAGTTGGCATGCTATCATAATTTCACCCACATAGCATGTGCTAAAAAGCTGAGGGGGTTACCGAAAAAACTGGATGCACTTCGTGTACAAACTGGACAATCTCTTTCGAAGTATCAGGGTTTCGGACGAAAACACGTCTATTACAAAGGGATTTCAATTTTTTGAACATATTTTAACTCAAGACTTTTTATGCATTCAATATGCACCATTCAAAGCCACATCATCACTTTTCAACCATTTTCTGACTTCATTTGCTAGTTTTCATGCATTTCATGATTTATTTTGAGCTAATATGACCCTGAATTGAAAATCACTGCAAATGAACTCTGAAATGATTGAAAGTTGGCATGGTATCATAATTTCACCCACATAGCATGTGCTAAAAAGCTGAGAGGGTTACCGAAAAAACTGGATGCACTTCGTGTACAAACTGGACAATCTCTTTCGAAGTATCAGGGTTTCGGACGAAAACACGTCGATTACAAAGGGATTTCAATTTTTTGAACATATTTTAACTCAAGACTTTTTATGCATTCAATATGCACCATTCAAAGCCACATCATCACTTTTCAACCATTTTCTGACTTCATTTGCTAGTTTACATGCATTTCATGATTTATTTTGAGCTAAAATGACCCTGAATTGAAAAGCACTGCAAATGAACTCTGAAATGGTTGAAAGTTGGCATGCTATCATAATTTCACCCACATAGCATGTGCTAAAGAGTTGAGAGGGTTACCGAAAAAACTGGATGCACTTCGTGTACAAACTGGACAATCTCTTTCGAAGTATCAGGGTTTCGAACGAAAACACGTCTATTACAAAGGGATTTCTATTTTTTGAACATATTCTAACTCAAGACTTTTTCTGCATTCAATATGCACCATTCAAAGCCACATCATCACTTTTCAACCATTTTCTGACTTCATTTGCAAGTTTTCATGCATTTCATGATTTATTTTGAGCTGAAATGACCCTGAATTGAAAATCACTGCAAATGAACTCTGAAATGGTTGAAAGTTGGCATGGTATCATAATTTCACCCACATAGCATGTGCTAAAAAGCTGAGAGGGTTACCGAAAAAACTGGATGCACTTCGTGTACAAACTGGACAATCTCTTTCGAAGTATCAGGGTTTCGGACGAAAACACGTCGATTACAAAGGGATTTCAATTTTTTGAACATATTTTAACTCAAGACTTTTTATGCATTCAATATGCACCATTCAAAGCCACATCATCACTTTTCAACCATTTTCTGACTTCATTTGCTAGTTTTCATGCATTTCATGATTTATTTTGAGCTAAAATGACCCTGAATTAAAAAGCACTGCAAATGAACTCTGAAATGGTTGAAAGTTGGCATGGTATCATAATTTCACCCACATAGCATGTGCTAAAGAGTTGAGAGGGTTACCGAAAAAACTGGATGCACTTCGTGTACAAACTGGACAATCTCTTTCGAAGTATCAGGGTTTCGAACGAAAACACGTCTATTACAAAGGGATTTCTATTTTTTGAACATATTCTAACTTAAGACTTTTTCTACATTCAATATGCACCATTCAAAGCCACATCATCACTTTTTAATCATTTTCTGACTTCATTTGCTAGTTTTCATGCATGTCATGATTTATTTTGAGCTAAAATGACCCTGAATTGAAAAGCACTGCAAATGAACTCTGAAATGGTTGAAATTGGCATGGTATCATAATTTCACCCACATAGCATGTGCTAAAAAGCTGAGAGGGTTACCGGAAAAACTGGATGCAGTTCGTGTACAAACTGGACAATCTCTTTCGAAGTATCAGGGTTTCGGACGAAAACACGTCGATTACAAAGGGATTTCAATTTTTTGAACATATTTTAACTCAAGACTTTTTCTGCATTCAATATGCACCTTTCAAAGCCACATCATCACTTTTCAACCATTTTCTGACTTCATTTGCTAGTTTTCATGCATTTCATGATTTATTCTGAGCTAAAATGACCCTAAATTGAAAAGCACTGCAAATGAACTCTGAAATGGTTGAAAGTTGGCATGGTATCATAATTTCACCCACATAGCATGTGCTAAAGAGTTGAGAGGGTTACCGAAAAAACTGGATGCACTTCGTGTACAAACTGGACAATCTCTTTCGAAGTATCAGGGTTTCGGACGAAAACAAGTCGATTACAAAGGGATTTCAATTTTTTGAACATATTTTAACTCAAGAATTTTTCTGCATTCAATATGCACCATTCAAAGCCACATCATCACTTTTCAACCATTTTCTGACTTCATTTGCTAGTTTTCATGCATTTCATGATTTATTTTGAGCTAAAATGACCCTGAATTGAAAAGCACTGCAAATGAACTCTGAAATGGTTGAAAGTTGGCATGCTATCATAATTTCACCCACATAGCATGTGCTAAAAAGCTGAGGGGGTTACCGAAAAAACTGGATGCACTTCGTGTACAAACTGGACAATCTCTTTCGAAGTATCAGGGTTTCGGACGAAAACACGTCTATTACAAAGGGATTTCAATTTTTTGAACATATTTTAACTCAAGACTTTTTATGCATTCAATATGCACCATTCAAAGCCACATCATCACTTTTGAACCATTTTCTGACTTCATTTGCTAGTTTTCATGCATTTCATGATTTATTTTGAGCTAATATGACCCTGAATTGAAAATCACTGCAAATGAACTCTGAAATGATTGAAAGTTGGCATGGTATCATAATTTCACCCACATAGCATGTGCTAAAAAGCTGAGAGGGTTACCGAAAAAACTGGATGCACTTCGTGTACAAACTGGACAATCTCTTTCGAAGTATCAGGGTTTCGGACGAAAACACGTCGATTACAAAGGGATTTCAATTTTTTGAACATATTTTAACTCAAGACTTTTTCTGCATTCAATATGCACCTTTCAAAGCCACATCATCACTTTTCAACCATTTTCTGACTTCATTTGCTAGTTTTCATGCATTTCATGATTTATTCTGAGCTAAAATGACCCTAAATTGAAAAGCACTGCAAATGAACTCTGAAATGGTTGAAAGTTGGCATGGTATCATAATTTCACCCACATAGCATGTGCTAAAGAGTTGAGAGGGTTACCGAAAAAACTGGATGCACTTCGTGTACAAACTGGACAATCTCTTTCGAAGTATCAGGGTTTCGGACGAAAACAAGTCGATTACAAAGGGATTTCAATTTTTTGAACATATTTTAACTCAAGAATTTTTCTGCATTCAATATGCACCATTCAAAGCCACATCATCACTTTTCAACCATTTTCTGACTTCATTTGCTAGTTTTCATGCATTTCATGATTTATTTTGAGCTAAAATGACCCTGAATTGAAAAGCACTGCAAATGAACTCTGAAATGGTTGAAAGTTGGCATGCTATCATAATTTCACCCACATAGCATGTGCTAAAAAGCTGAGGGGGTTACCGAAAAAACTGGATGCACTTCGTGTACAAACTGGACAATCTCTTTCGAAGTATCAGGGTTTCGGACGAAAACACGTCTATTACAAAGGGATTTCAATTTTTTGAACATATTTTAACTCAAGACTTTTTATGCATTCAATATGCACCATTCAAAGCCACATCATCACTTTTCAACCATTTTCTGACTTCATTTGCTAGTTTTCATGCATTTCATGATTTATTTTGAGCTAATATGACCCTGAATTGAAAATCACTGCAAATGAACTCTGAAATGATTGAAAGTTGGCATGGTATCATAATTTCACCCACATAGCATGTGCTAAAAAGCTGAGAGGGTTACCGAAAAAACTGGATGCACTTCGTGTACAAACTGGACAATCTCTTTCGAAGTATCAGGGTTTCGGACGAAAACACGTCGATTACAAAGGGATTTCAATTTTTTGAACATATTTTAACTCAAGACTTTTTATGCATTCAATATGCACCATTCAAAGCCACATCATCACTTTTCAACCATTTTCTGACTTCATTTGCTAGTTTACATGCATTTCATGATTTATTTTGAGCTAAAATGACCCTGAATTGAAAAGCACTGCAAATGAACTCTGAAATGGTTGAAAGTTGGCATGCTATCATAATTTCACCCACATAGCATGTGCTAAAGAGTTGAGAGGGTTACCGAAAAAACTGGATGCACTTCGTGTACAAACTGGACAATCTCTTTCGAAGTATCAGGGTTTCGAACGAAAACACGTCTATTACAAAGGGATTTCTATTTTTTGAACATATTCTAACTCAAGACTTTTTCTGCATTCAATATGCACCATTCAAAGCCACATCATCACTTTTCAACCATTTTCTGACTTCATTTGCAAGTTTTCATGCATTTCATGATTTATTTTGAGCTGAAATGACCCTGAATTGAAAATCACTGCAAATGAACTCTGAAATGGTTGAAAGTTGGCATGGTATCATAATTTCACCCACATAGCATGTGCTAAAAAGCTGAGAGGGTTACCGAAAAAACTGGATGCACTTCGTGTACAAACTGGACAATCTCTTTCGAAGTATCAGGGTTTCGGACGAAAACACGTCGATTACAAAGGGATTTCAATTTTTTGAACATATTTTAACTCAAGACTTTTTATGCATTCAATATGCACCATTCAAAGCCACATCATCACTTTTCAACCATTTTCTGACTTCATTTGCTAGTTTTCATGCATTTCATGATTTATTTTGAGCTAAAATGACCCTGAATTAAAAAGCACTGCAAATGAACTCTGAAATGGTTGAAAGTTGGCATGGTATCATAATTTCACCCACATAGCATGTGCTAAAGAGTTGAGAGGGTTACCGAAAAAACTGGATGCACTTCGTGTACAAACTGGACAATCTCTTTCGAAGTATCAGGGTTTCGAACGAAAACACGTCTATTACAAAGGGATTTCTATTTTTTGAACATATTCTAACTTAAGACTTTTTCTACATTCAATATGCACCATTCAAAGCCACATCATCACTTTTTAATCATTTTCTGACTTCATTTGCTAGTTTTCATGCATGTCATGATTTATTTTGAGCTAAAATGACCCTGAATTGAAAAGCACTGCAAATGAACTCTGAAATGGTTGAAATTGGCATGGTATCATAATTTCACCCACATAGCATGTGCTAAAAAGCTGAGAGGGTTACCGGAAAAACTGGATGCAGTTCGTGTACAAACTGGACAATCTCTTTCGAAGTATCAGGGTTTCGGACGAAAACACGTCGATTACAAAGGGATTTCAATTTTTTGAACATATTTTAACTCAAGACTTTTTCTGCATTCAATATGCACCTTTCAAAGCCACATCATCACTTTTCAACCATTTTCTGACTTCATTTGCTAGTTTTCATGCATTTCATGATTTATTTTGAGCTAAAATGACCCTGAAATGAAAAGCACTGCAAATGAACTCTGAAATGGTTAAAAGTTGGCATGGTATCATAATTTCACCCACATAGCATGTGCTAAAGAGTTGAGAGGGTTACCGAAAAAACTGGATGCACTTCGTGTACAAACTGGACAATCTCTTTCGAAGTATCAGGGTTTCGGACGAAAACACGTCAATTACAAAGGGATTTCAATTTTTTGAACATATTTTAACTCAAGACTTTTTCTGCATTCAATATGCACCATTCAAAGCCACATCATCACTTTTCAACCATTTTCTGACTTCATTTGCTAGTTTTCATGCATTTCATGATTTATTTTGAGCTAAAATGAACCTGAATTGAAAAGCACTGCAAATGAATTCTGAAATGGTTGAAAGTTGGCATGGTATCATAATTTCACCCACATAGCATGTGCTAAAAAGCTGAGAGGGTTACCGAAAAAACTGGATGCACTTCGTGTACAAACGGGACAATCTCTTTCGAAGTATCAGGGTTTCGGACGAAAACACGTCAATTACAAAGGGATTTCAATTTTTTGAACATATTTTAACTCAAGACTTTTTCTGCATTCAATATGCACCATTCAAAGCCACATCATCACTTTTCAACCATTTTCTGACTTCATTTGCTAGTTTTCATGCATTTCATGATTTATTTTGAGCTAAAATGACCCTGAATTGAAAAGCACTGCAAATGAACTCTGAAATGGTTGAAAGTTGGCATGGTATCATAATTTCACCCACATAGCATGTGCTAAAGAGTTGAGAGGGTTACCGAAAATACTGGATGCACTTCGTGTACAAACTGGACAATCTCTTTCGAAGTATCAGGGTTTCGGACGAAAACAAGTCGATTACAAAGGGATTTCAATTTTTTGAACATATTTCAACTCAAGACTTTTTCTGCATTCAATATGCACCATTCAAAGCCACATCATCACTTTTCAACCAGTTTCTGACTTCATTTGCTAGTTTTCATGCATTTCATGATTTATTTTGAGCTAAAATGACCCTGAATTGAAAAGCACTGCAAATGAACTCTGAAATGGTTGAAAGTTGGCATGGTATCATAATTTCACCCACATAGCATGTGCTAAAAAGCTGAGAGGGTTACCGAAAAAACTGGATGCACTTCGTGTACAAACTGGACAATCTATTTCGAAGTATCATGGTTTCGGACGAAAACACGTCTATTACAAAGGGATTTCAATTTTTTGAACATATTTTAACTCAAGACTTTTTCTGCATTCAATATGCACCATTCAAAGCCACATCATCACTTTTCAACCATTTTCTGACTTCATTTGCTAGTTTTCATGCATTTCATGATTTATTTTGAGCTAATATGACCCTGAATTGAAAATCACTGCAAATGAACTCTGAAATGATTGAAAGTTGGCATGGTATCATAATTTCACCCACATAGCATGTGCTAAAAAGCTGAGAGGGTTACCGAAAAAACTGGATGCACTTCGTGTACAAACTGGACAATCTCTTTCGAAGTATCAGGGTTTCGGACGAAAACACGTCGATTACAAAGGGATTTCAATTTTTTGAACATATTTTAACTCAAGACTTTTTATGCATTCAATATGCACCATTCAAAGCCACATCATCACTTTTCAACCATTTTCTGACTTCATTTGCTAGTTTACATGCATTTCATGATTTATTTTGAGCTAAAATGACCCTGAATTGAAAAGCACTGCAAATGAACTCTGAAATGGTTGAAAGTTGGCATGCTATCATAATTTCACCCACATAGCATGTGATAAAAAGCTGAGAGCGTTACCGGAAAAACTGGATGCAGTTCGTGTACAAACTGGATAATCTCTTTCGAAGTATCAGGGTTTCGGACGAAAACACGTCGATTACAAAGGGATTTCAATTTTTTGAACATATTTTAACTCAAGACTTTTTATGCATTCAATATGCACCATTCAAAGCCACATCATCACTTTTCAACCATTTTCTGACTTCATTTGCTAGTTTTCATGCATTTCATGATTTATTTTGAGCTAAAATGACCCTGAATTAAAAAGCACTGCAAATGAACTCTGAAATGGTTGAAAGTTGGCATGGTATCATAATTTCACCCACATAGCATGTGCTAAAGAGTTGAGAGGGTTACCGAAAAAACTGGATGCACTTCGTGTACAAACTGGACAATCTCTTTCGAAGTATCAGGGTTTCGAACGAAAACACGTCTATTACAAAGGGATTTCTATTTTTTGAACATATTCTAACTTAAGACTTTTTCTACATTCAATATGCACCATTCAAAGCCACATCATCACTTTTTAATCATTTTCTGACTTCATTTGCTAGTTTTCATGCATGTCATGATTTATTTTGAGCTAAAATGACCCTGAATTGAAAAGCACTGCAAATGAACTCTGAAATGGTTGAAATTGGCATGGTATCATAATTTCACCCACATAGCATGTGCTAAAAAGCTGAGAGGGTTACCGGAAAAACTGGATGCAGTTCGTGTACAAACTGGACAATCTCTTTCGAAGTATCAGGGTTTCGGACGAAAACACGTCGATTACAAAGGGATTTCAATTTTTTGAACATATTTTAACTCAAGACTTTTTCTGCATTCAATATGCACCTTTCAAAGCCACATCATCACTTTTCAACCATTTTCTGACTTCATTTGCTAGTTTTCATGCATTTCATGATTTATTCTGAGCTAAAATGACCCTAAATTGAAAAGCACTGCAAATGAACTCTGAAATGGTTGAAAGTTGGCATGGTATCATAATTTCACCCACATAGCATGTGCTAAAGAGTTGAGAGGGTTACCGAAAAAACTGGATGCACTTCGTGTACAAACTGGACAATCTCTTTCGAAGTATCAGGGTTTCGGACGAAAACAAGTCGATTACAAGGGGATTTCAATTTTTTGAACATATTTTAACTCAAGAATTTTTCTGCATTCAATATGCACCATTCAAAGCCACATCATCACTTTTCAACCATTTTCTGACTTCATTTGCTAGTTTTCATGCATTTCATGATTTATTTTGAGCTAAAATGACCCTGAATTGAAAAGCACTGCAAATGAACTCTGAAATGGTTGAAAGTTGGCGTGCTATCATAATTTCACCCACATAGCATGTGCTAAAAAGCTGAGGGGGTTACCGAAAAAACTGGATGCACTTCGTGTACAAACTGGACAATCTCTTTCGAAGTATCAGGGTTTCGGACGAAAACACGTCTATTACAAAGGGATTTCAATTTTTTGAACATATTTTAACTCAAGACTTTTTATGCATTCAATATGCACCATTCAAAGCCACATCATCACTTTTCAACCATTTTCTGACTTCATTTGCTAGTTTTCATGCATTTCATAATTTATTTTGAGCTAAAATGACCCTGAATTGAAAAGCACTGCAAATGAACTCTGAAATGGTTGAAAGTTGGCATGGTATCATAATTTCACCCACATAGCATGTGATAAAAAGCTGAGAGCGTTACCGGAAAAACTGGATGCAGTTCGTGTACAAACTGGATAATCTCTTTCGAAGTATCAGGGTTTCGGACGAAAACACGTCGATTACAAAGGGATTTCAATTTTTTGAACATATTTTAACTCAAGACTTTTTATGCATTCAATATGCACCTTTCAAAGCCACATCATCACTTTTCAACCATTTTCTGACTTCATTTGCTAGTTTTCATGCATTTCATGATTTATTTTGAGCTAAAATGACCCTGAAATGAAAAGCACTGCAAATGAACTCTGAAATGGTTAAAAGTTGGCATGGTATCATAATTTCACCCACATAGCATGTGCTAAAGAGTTGAGAGGGTTACCGAAAAAACTGGATGCACTTCGTGTACAAACTGGACAATCTCTTTCGAAGTATCAGGGTTTCGGACGAAAACACGTCAATTACAAAGGGATTTCAATTTTTTGAACATATTTTAACTCAAGACTTTTTCTGCATTCAATATGCACCATTCAAAGCCACATCATCACTTTTCAACCATTTTCTGACTTCATTTGCTAGTTTTCATGCATTTCATGATTTATTTTGAGCTAAAATGAACCTGAATTGAAAAGCACTGCAAATGAATTCTGAAATGGTTGAAAGTTGGCATGGTATCATAATTTCACCCACATAGCATGTGCTAAAAAGCTGAGAGGGTTACCGAAAAAACTGGATGCACTTCGTGTACAAACGGGACAATCTCTTTCGAAGTATCAGGGTTTCGGACGAAAACACGTCAATTACAAAGGGATTTCAATTTTTTGAACATATTTTAACTCAAGACTTTTTCTGCATTCAATATGCACCATTCAAAGCCACATCATCACTTTTCAACCATTTTCTGACTTCATTTGCTAGTTTTCATGCATTTCATGATTTATTTTGAGCTAAAATGACCCTGAATTGAAAAGCACTGCAAATGAACTCTGAAATGGTTGAAAGTTGGCATGGTATCATAATTTCACCCACATAGCATGTGCTAAAGAGTTGAGAGGGTTACCGAAAATACTGGATGCACTTCGTGTACAAACTGGACAATCTCTTTCGAAGTATCAGGGTTTCGGACGAAAACAAGTCGATTACAAAGGGATTTCAATTTTTTGAACATATTTCAACTCAAGACTTTTTCTGCATTCAATATGCACCATTCAAAGCCACATCATCACTTTTCAACCAGTTTCTGACTTCATTTGCTAGTTTTCATGCATTTCATGATTTATTTTGAGCTAAAATGACCCTGAATTGAAAAGCACTGCAAATGAACTCTGAAATGGTTGAAAGTTGGCATGGTATCATAATTTCACCCACATAGCATGTGCTAAAAAGCTGAGAGGGTTACCGAAAAAACTGGATGCACTTCGTGTACAAACTGGACAATCTATTTCGAAGTATCATGGTTTCGGACGAAAACACGTCTATTACAAAGGGATTTCAATTTTTTGAACATATTTTAACTCAAGACTTTTTCTGCATTCAATATGCACCATTCAAAGCCACATCATCACTTTTCAACCATTTTCTGACTTCATTTGCTAGTTTTCATGCATTTCATGATTTATTTTGAGCTAATATGACCCTGAATTGAAAATCACTGCAAATGAACTCTGAAATGATTGAAAGTTGGCATGGTATCATAATTTCACCCACATAGCATGTGCTAAAAAGCTGAGAGGGTTACCGAAAAAACTGGATGCACTTCGTGTACAAACTGGACAATCTCTTTCGAAGTATCAGGGTTTCGGACGAAAACACGTCGATTACAAAGGGATTTCAATTTTTTGAACATATTTTAACTCAAGACTTTTTATGCATTCAATATGCACCATTCAAAGCCACATCATCACTTTTCAACCATTTTCTGACTTCATTTGCTAGTTTACATGCATTTCATGATTTATTTTGAGCTAAAATGACCCTGAATTGAAAAGCACTGCAAATGAACTCTGAAATGGTTGAAAGTTGGCATGCTATCATAATTTCACCCACATAGCATGTGCTAAAGAGTTGAGAGGGTTACCGAAAAAACTGGATGCACTTCGTGTACAAACTGGACAATCTCTTTCGAAGTATCAGGGTTTCGAACGAAAACACGTCTATTACAAAGGGATTTCTATTTTTTGAACATATTCTAACTCAAGACTTTTTCTGCATTCAATATGCACCATTCAAAGCCACATCATCACTTTTCAACCATTTTCTGACTTCATTTGCAAGTTTTCATGCATTTCATGATTTATTTTGAGCTGAAATGACCCTGAATTGAAAATCACTGCAAATGAACTCTGAAATGGTTGAAAGTTGGCATGGTATCATAATTTCACCCACATAGCATGTGCTAAAAAGCTGAGAGGGTTACCGAAAAAACTGGATGCACTTCGTGTACAAACTGGACAATCTCTTTCGAAGTATCAGGGTTTCGGACGAAAACACGTCGATTACAAAGGGATTTCAATTTTTTGAACATATTTTAACTCAAGACTTTTTATGCATTCAATATGCACCATTCAAAGCCACATCATCACTTTTCAACCATTTTCTGACTTCATTTGCTAGTTTTCATGCATTTCATGATTTATTTTGAGCTAAAATGACCCTGAATTAAAAAGCACTGCAAATGAACTCTGAAATGGTTGAAAGTTGGCATGGTATCATAATTTCACCCACATAGCATGTGCTAAAGAGTTGAGAGGGTTACCGAAAAAACTGGATGCACTTCGTGTACAAACTGGACAATCTCTTTCGAAGTATCAGGGTTTCGAACGAAAACACGTCTATTACAAAGGGATTTCTATTTTTTGAACATATTCTAACTTAAGACTTTTTCTACATTCAATATGCACCATTCAAAGCCACATCATCACTTTTCAATCATTTTCTGACTTCATTTGCTAGTTTTCATGCATGTCATGATTTATTTTGAGCTAAAATGACCCTGAATTGAAAAGCACTGCAAATGAACTCTGAAATGGTTGAAATTGGCATGTAATCATAATTTCACCCACATAGCATGTGCTAAAAAGCTGAGAGGGTTACCGGAAAAACTGGATGCAGTTCGTGTACAAACTGGACAATCTCTTTCGAAGTATCAGGGTTTCGGACGAAAACACGTCGATTACAAAGGGATTTCAATTTTTTGAACATATTTTAACTCAAGACTTTTTCTGCATTCAATATGCACCTTTCAAAGCCACATCATCACTTTTCAACCATTTTCTGACTTCATTTGCTAGTTTTCATGCATTTCATGATTTATTCTGAGCTAAAATGACCCTAAATTGAAAAGCACTGCAAATGAACTCTGAAATGGTTGAAAGTTGGCATGGTATCATAATTTCACCCACATAGCATGTGCTAAAGAGTTGAGAGGGTTACCGAAAAAACTGGATGCACTTCGTGTACAAACTGGACAATCTCTTTCGAAGTATCAGGGTTTCGGACGAAAACAAGTCGATTACAAAGGGATTTCAATTTTTTGAACATATTTTAACTCAAGAATTTTTCTGCATTCAATATGCACCATTCAAAGCCACATCATCACTTTTCAACCATTTTCTGACTTCATTTGCTAGTTTTCATGCATTTCATGAATTATTTTGAGCTAAAATGACCCTGAATTGAAAAGCACTGCAAATGAACTCTGAAATGGTTGAAAGTTGGCATGCTATCATAATTTCACCCACATAGCATGTGCTAAAAAGCTGAGGGGGTTACCGAAAAAACTGGATGCACTTCGTGTACAAACTGGACAATCTCTTTCGAAGTATCAGGGTTTCGGACGAAAACACGTCTATTACAAAGGGATTTCAATTTTTGAACATATTTTAACTCAAGACTTTTGAAGCATTCAATATGCACCATTCAAAGCCACATCATCACTTTTCAACCATTTTCTGACTTCATTTGCTAGTTTTCTTGCATTTCATGATTTATTTTGAGCTAAAATGACCCTGAATTAAAAAGCACTGCAAATGAACTCTGAAATGGTTGAAAGTTGGCATGGTATCATAATTTCTCCCACATAGCATGTGCTAAAAAGCTGAGAGGGTTACCGGAAAAACTGGATGCACTTCGTGTACAAACTGGACAATCTCTTTCGAAGTATGAGGGTTTCGGACGAAAACACGTCTATTACAAAGGGATTTCAATTGTTGAACATATTTTAACTCAAGACTTTTGCTGCATTCAATATGCACCATTCAAAGCCACATCATCACTTTTCAACCATTTTCTGACTTCATTTGCTAGTTTTCATGCATTTAATGATTCATTTTGAGCTAAAATGACAATGAATTGAAAAGCACTGCAAACGAACTCTGAAATGGTGGAAAGTTGGCATGGTATCATAATTTCACCCACATAGCATGTGCTAAAAAGTTGAGAGGGTTACCGGAAAAACTCGATGCACTTCGTGTACAAACTGGACAATCTCTTTCGAAGTATCAGGGTTTTGGACGAAAACACGTCTATTACAAAGGGATTTCAATTTTTTGAACATATTTTAACTCAAGACTTTTTCTGCATTCAATATGCACCATTCAAAGCCACATCATCACTTTTCAACCATTTTCTGACTTCATTTCCTAGTTTTCATGCATTTCATGATTTATTTTGAGCTAAAATGACCCTGAATTGAAAAGCACTGCAAATGAACTCTGAAATGGTGGAAAGTTGGCATGGTATCATAATTTCACCCACGTAGCATGTGCTAAAGAGTTGAGGGGGTTACCGAAAAAACTGGATGCACTTCGTGTACAAACTGGACAATCTCTTTCGAAGTATCAGGGTTTCGGACGAAAACACGTCTATTACAAAGGGATTTCAATTTTTTGAACATATTTTAACTCAAGACTATTGAAGCATTCAATATGCACCATTCAAAGCCACATCATCACTTTTCAACCATTTTCTGACTTCATTTGCTAGTTTTCATGCATTTCATGATTTATTTTGAGCTAAAATGACCCTGAATTGAAAAGCACTGCAAATGAACTCTGAAATGGTTGAAAGTTGGCATGGTACCATAATTTCACCCATATAGCATGTGCTAAAAAGCTGAGAGGGTTACCGAAAAAAACTGGATGCACTTCGTGTACAAACTGGACAATCTCTTTCGAAGTATCAGGGTTTCGGACGAAAACACGTCGATTACAAAGGGATTTCAATTTTTTGAACATATTTTAACTCAAGACTTTTTATGCATTCAATATGCACCATTCAAAGCCACATCATCACTTTTCAACCATTTTCTGACTTCATTTGCTAGTTTTCATGCATTTCATGATTTATTTTGAGCTAAAATGACCCTGAATTGAAAAGCACTGCAAATGAACTCTGAAATGGTTGAAAGTTGGCATGGTATCATAATTTCACCCACATAGCATGTGATAAAAAGCTGAGAGGGTTACCGGAAAAACTGGATGCAGTTCGTGTACAAACTGGATAATCTCTTTCGAAGTATCAGGGTTTTGGACGAAAACACGTCGATTACAAAGGGATTTCAATTTTTTGAACATATTTTAACTCAAGACTTTTTATGCATTCAATATGCACCTTTCAAAGCCACGTCATCACTTTTCAACCATTTTCTGACTTCATTTGCTAGTTTTCATGCATTTCATGATTTATTTTGAGCTAAAATGACCCTGAATTGAAAAGCACTGCAAATGAACTCTGAAATGGTTGAAAGTTGGCATGGTATCATAATTTCACCCACATAGCATGTGCTAAAGAGTTGAGAGGGTTACCGAAAAAACTGGATGCACTTCGTGTACAAACTGGACAATCTCTTTCGAAGTATCAGGGTTTCGGACGAAAACACGTCAATTACAAAGGGATTTCAATTTTTTGAACATATTTTAACTCAAGACTTTTTCTGCATTCAATATGCACCATTCAAAGCCACATCATCACTTTTCAACCATTTTCTGACTTCATTTGCTAGTTTTCATGCATTTCATGATTTATTTTGAGCTAACATGAACCTGAATTGAAAAGCACTGCAAATGAATTCTGAAATGGTTGAAAGATGGCATGGTATCATAATTTCACCCACATAGCATGTGCTAAAAATCTGAGAGGGTTACCGAAAAAACTGGATGCACTTCGTGTACAAACTGGACAATCTCTTTCGAAGTATCAGGGTTTCGGACGAAAACACGTCAATTACAAAGGGATTTCAATTTTTTGAACATATTTTAACTCAAGACTTTTTCTGCATTCAATATGCACCATTCAAAGCCACATCATCACTTTTCAACCATTTTCTGACTTCATTTGCTAGTTTTCATGCATTTCATGATTTATTTTGAGCTAAAATGACCCTGAATTGAAAAGTACTGCAAATGAACTCTGAAATGGTTGAAAGTTGGCATGGTATCATAATTTCACCCACATAGCATGTGCTAAAAAGCTGAGAGGGTTACCGAAAATACTGGATGCACTTCGTGTACAAACTGGACAATCTCTTTCGAAGTATCAGGGTTTCGGACGAAAACACGTCGATTACAAAGGGATTTCAATTTTTTGAACATATTTCAACTCAAGACTTTTACTGCATTCAATATGCACCATTCAAAGCCACATCATCACTTTTCAACCATTTTCTGACTTCATTTGCTAGTTTTCATGCATTTCATGATTTATTTTGAGCTAAAATGACCCTGAATTGAAAAGCACTGCAAATGAACTCTGAAATGGTTGAAAGTTGGCATGCTATCATAATTTCACCCACATAGCATATGCTAAAAAGCTGAGAGGGTTACCGAAAAAACTGGATGCACTTCGTGTACAAACTGGACAATCTATTTTGAAGTATCAGGGTTTCGGACGAAAACACGTCTATTACAAAGGGATTTCAATTTTTTGAACATATTTTAACTCAAGACTTTTACTGCATTCAATATGCACCATTCAAAGCCACATCATCACTTTTCAACCAGTTTCTGACTTCATTTGCTAGTTTTCATGCATTTCATGATTTATTTTGAGCTAAAATGACCCTGAATTGAAAAGCACTGCAAATGAACTCTGAAATGGTTGAAAGTTGGCATGCTATCATAATTTCACCCACATAGCATGTGCTAAAAAGCTGAGAGGGTTACCGAAAAAACTGGATGCACTTCGTGTACAAACTGGACAATCTATTTTGAAGTATCAGGGTTTCGGACGAAAACACGTCTATTACAAAGGGATTTCAATTTTTTGAACATATTTTAACTCAAGACTTTTTCTGCATTCAATATGCACCATTCAAAGCCACATCATCACTTTTCAACCATTTTCAGACTTCATTTGCTAGTTTTCATGCATTTCATGATTTATTTTGAGCTAAAATGACCCTGAATTGAAAAGCACTGCAAATGAACTCTGAAATGGTTGAAAGTTGGCATGGTATCATAATTTCACCCACATAGCATGTGCTAAAGAGTTGAGAGGGTTACCGAAAAAACTGGATGCACTTCGTGTACAAACTGGACAATCTCTTTCGAACTATCAGTGTTTCGAACGAAAACACGTCTATTACAAAGGGATTTCTATTTTTTGAACATATTCTAACTTAAGACTTTTTCTACATTCAATATGTACCATTCAAAGCCACATCATCACTTTTCAATCATTTTCTGACTTCATTTGCTAGTTTTCATGCATGTCATGATTTATTTTGAGCTAAAATGACCCTGAATTGAAAAGCACTACAAATGAACTCTGAAATGGTTGAAATTGGCATGGTATCATAATTTCACCCACATAGCATGTGCTAAAAAGCTGAGAGGGTTACCGGAAAAACTGGATGCAGTTCGTGTACAAACTGGACAATCTCTTTCGAAGTATCAGGGTTTCGGACGAAAACACGTCGATTACAAAGGGATTTCAATTTTTTGAACATATTTTAACTCAAGACTTTTTCTGCATTCAATATGCACCTTTCAAAGCCACATCATCACTTTTCAACCATTTTCTGACTTCATTTGCTAGTTTTCATGCATTTCATGATTTATTCTGAGCTAAAATGACCCTGAATTGAAAAGCACTGCAAATGAACTCTGAAATGGTTGAAAGTTGGCATGGTATCATAATTTCACCCACATAGCATGTGCTAAGGAGTTGAGAGGGTTACCGAAAAAACTGGATGCACTTCGTGTACAAACTGGACAATCTCTTTCGAAATATCAGGGTTTCGGACGAAAACAAGTCGATTACTAAGGGATTTCAATTTTTCGAACATATTTTAACTCAAGAATTTTTCTGCATTCAATATGCACCATTCAAAGCCACATCATCAATTTTCAACCATTTTCTGACTTCATTTGCTAGTTTTCATGCATTTCATGATTTATTTTGAGCTAAAATGACCCTGAATTGAAAAGCACTGCAAATGAACTCTGAAATGGTTGAAAGTTGGCATGCTATCATAATTTCACCCACATAGCATGTGCTAAAAAGCTGAGAGGGTTACCGAAAAAACTGGATGCACTTCGTGTACAAACTGGACAATCTCTTTCGAAGTATCAAGGTTTCGGACGAAAACACGTCTATTACAAAGGGATTTCAATTTTTTGAACATATTTTAACTCAAGACTTTTGAAGCATTCAATATGCACCATTCAAAGCCACATCATCACTTTTCAACCATTTTCTGACTTCATTTGCTAGTTTTCTTGCATTTCATGATTTATTTTGAGCTAAAATGACCCTGAATTGAAAAGCACTGCAAATGAACTCTGAAATGGTTGAAAGATGGCATGGTATCATAATTTCACCCACATAGCATGTGCTAAAAATCTGAGAGGGTTACCGGAAAAACTGGATGCACTTCGTGTACAAACTGGACAATCTCTTTCGAAGTATCATGGTTTCGGACGAAAACACGTCTATTACAAAGGGATTTCATTTTTTTGAACATATTTGAACTCAAGACTTTTTATGCATTCAATATGCACCATTCAAATCCACATCATCACTTTTCAACCATTTTCTGACTTCATTTGCTAGTTTTCATGCATTTCATGATTTATTTTGAGCTAAAATGACCCTGAATTGAAAAGCACTGCAAATGAACTCTGAAATGGTTGAAAGTTGGCATGGTATCATAATTTCACCCACATAGCATATGCTAAAGAGTTGAGAGGGTTACCGAAAAAACTAGATGCACTTCGTGTACAAACTGGACAATCTCTTTCGAAGTATTAGGGTTTCGGACGAAAACATGTCTATTACAAAGGGATTTCAATTTTTTGAACATATTTTAACTCAAGACTTTTTCTGCATTCAATATGCACCATTCAAAGCCACATCATCACTTTTCAACCATTTTCTGACTTCATTTGCTAGTTTTCATGCATTTCATGATTTATTTTGAGCTAAAATGACCTTGAATTGAAAAGCACTGCAAATGAACTCTAAAATGGTTGAAAGTTGGCATGCTATCATAATTTCACCCACATAGCATGTGCTAAAAAGCTGAGAGGGTTACCGAAAAAACTGGATGCACTTCGTGTACAAACTGGACAATCTATTTCGAAGTATCAGGGTTTCGGACGAAAACACGTCTATTACAAAGGGATTTCAATTTTTTGAACATATTTAAACTCAAGAGTTTTGAAGCATTCAATATGCACCATTCAAAGCCACATCATCACTTTTCAACCATTTTCTGACTTCATATGCTAGTTTTCTTCCATTTCATGATTTATTTTGAGATAAAATGACCCTGAATTGAAAAGCACTGCAAATGAACTCTGAAATGGTTGAAAGATGGCATGGTATCATAATTTCACCCACATAGCATGTGCTAAAAATCTGAGAGGGTTACCGGAAAAACTGGATGCACTTCGTGTACAAACTGGACAATCTCTTTCGAAGTATCATGGTTTCGGATGAAAACACGTCTATTACAAAGGGACTTCATTTTTTTGAACATGTTTTAACTCAAGACTTTTTATGCATTCAATATGCACCATTCAAATCCACATCATCACTTTTCAACCATTTTCTGACTTCATTTGCTAGTTTTCATGCATTTCATGATTTATTTTGAGCTAAAATGCCCCTGAATTGAAAAGCACTGCAAATGATCTCTGAAATGGTTGAAAGTTGGCATGGTATCATAATTTCACCCACATAGCATGTGCTAAAGAGTTGAGAGGGTTACCGAAAAAACTGGATGCACTTCGTGTACAAACTGGACAATCTCTTTCGAAGTATCAGGGTTTCGGACGAAAACACGTCAATTACAAAGGGATTTCAATTTTTTGAACATATTTTAACTCAAGACTTTTTCAGCATTCAATATGCACCATTCAAAGCCACATCATCACTTTTCAACCATTTTCTGACTTCATTTGCTAGTTTTCATGCATTTCATGATTTATTTTGAGCTAATATGACCCTGAATTGAAAATCACTGCAAATGAACTCTGAAATGATTGAAAGTTGGCATGGTATCATAATTTCACCCACATAGCATGTGCTAAAAAGCTGAGAGGGTTACCGAAAAAACTGGATGCACTTCGTGTACAAACTGGACAATCTCTTTCGAAGTATCAGGGTTTCGGACGAAAACACGTCGATTACAAAGGGATTTCAATTTTTTGAACATATTTTAACTCAAGACTTTTTATGCATTCAATATGCACCATTCAAAGCCACATCATCACTTTTCAACCATTTTCTGACTTCATTTGCTAGTTTACATGCATTTCATGATTTATTTTGAGCTAAAATGACCCTGAATTGAAAAGCACTGCAAATGAACTCTGAAATGGTTGAAAGTTGGCATGCTATCATAATTTCACCCACATAGCATGTGCTAAAAAGCTGAGAGGGTTACCGAAAAAACTGGATGCACTTCGTGTACAAACTGGACAATCTATTTCGAAGTATCAGGGTTTCGGACGAAAACACGTCTATTACAAAGGGATTTCAATTTTTTGAACATATTTAAACTCAAGAGTTTTGAAGCATTCAATATGCACCATTCAAAGCCACATCATCACTTTTCAACCATTTTCTGACTTCATATGCTAGTTTTCTTCCATTTCATGATTTATTTTGAGCTAAAATGACCCTGAATTGAAAAGCACTGCAAATGAACTCTGAAATGGTTGAAAGATGGCATGGTATCATAATTTCACCCACATAGCATGTGCTAAAAATCTGAGAGGGTTACCGGAAAAACTGGATGCACTTCGTGTACAAACTGGACAATCTCTTTCGAAGTATCATGGTTTCGGATGAAAACACGTCTATTACAAAGGGACTTCATTTTTTTGAACATGTTTTAACTCAAGACTTTTTATGCATTCAATATGCACCATTCAAATCCACATCATCACTTTTCAACCATTTTCTGACTTCATTTGCTAGTTTTCATGCATTTCATGATTTATTTTGAGCTAAAATGCCCCTGAATTGAAAAGCACTGCAAATGATCTCTGAAATGGTTGAAAGTTGGCATGGTATCATAATTTCACCCACATAGCATGTGCTAAAGAGTTGAGAGGGTTACCGAAAAAACTGGATGCACTTCGTGTACAAACTGGACAATCTCTTTCGAAGTATCAGGGTTTCGGACGAAAACACGTCAATTACAAAGGGATTTCAATTTTTTGAACATATTTTAACTCAAGACTTTTTCAGCATTCAATATGCACCATTCAAAGCCACATCATCACTTTTCAACCATTTTCTGACTTCATTTGCTAGTTTTCATGCATTTCATGATTTATTTTGAGCTAAAATGACCCTGAATTGAAAACTACTGCAAATGAACTCTGAAATGGTTGAAAGTTGGCATGGTATCATAATTACACCCACATAGCATGTGCTAAAAAGCTGAGAGGGTCACCGAAAATACTGGATGCACTTCGTGTACAAACTATCAGGGTTTCGGACGAAAACAAGTCGATTACAAAGGGATTTCAATTTTTTGAACATATTTTAACTCAAGACTTTTTCTGCATTCAATATGCACCATTCAAATCCACATCATCACTTTTCAACCATTTTCTGACTTCATTTGCTAGTTTTCATGCACTTCATGATTTATTTTGAGCTAAAATGACCCTGAATTGAAAAGCACTGCAAATGAACTCTGAAATGGTTGAAAGTTGGCATGGTATCATAATTTCACCCACATAGCATGTGCTAAAGAGTTGAGAGGGTTACCGAAAAAACTGGATGCACTTCGTGTACAAACTGGACAATCTCTTTCGAAGTATCAGGGTTTCGGACGAAAACACGTCGATTACAAAGGGATTTCAATTTTTTGAACATATTTTAACTCAAGACTTTTTCTGCATTCAATATGCACCATTCAAAGCCACATCATCACTTTTCAACCATTTTCTGACTTCATTTGCTTGTTTTCATGCATTTCATGATTTATTTTGAGCTCAAATGACCCTGAATTGAAAAGCACTGCAAATGAACTCTGAAATGGTTGAAAGTTGGCATGCTATCATAATTTCACCCACATAGCATGTGCTAAAAAGCTGAGAGGGTTACCGAAAAAACTGGATGCACTTCGTGTACAAACTGGACAATCTATTTCGAAGTATCAAGGTTTCGGACGAAAACACGTCTATTACAAAGGGATTTCAATTTTTTGAACATATTTTAACTCAAAACTTTTGAAGCATTCAATATGCACCATTCAAAGCCACATCATCACTTTTCAACCATTTTCTGACTTCATTTGCTAGTTTTCTTGCATTTCATGATTTATTTTGAGCTAAAATGACCCTGAATTGAAAAGCACTGCAAATGAACTCTGAAATGGTTGAAAGTTGGCATGCTATCATGATTTCACCCACATAGCATGTGCTAAAAAGCTGAGAGGGTTACCGAAAAAACTGGATGCACTTCGTGTACAAACTGGACAATCTATTTCAAAGTATCAAGGTTTCGGACGAAAACACGTCTATTACAAAGGGATTTCAATTTTTTGAACATATTTTAACTCAAAACTTTTGAAGCATTCAATATGCACCATTCAAAGCCACATCATCACTTTTCAACCATTTTCTGACTTCATTTGCTAGTTTTCTTGCATTTCATGATTTATTTTGAGCTAAAATGACCCTGAATTGAAAAGCACTGCAAATGAACTCTGAAATGGTTGAAAGATGGCATGGTATCATAATTTCACCCACATAGCATGTGCTAAAAATCTGAGAGGGTTACCGGAAAAACTAGATGCACTTCGTGTACAAACTGGACAATCTCTTTCGAAGTATCATGGTTTCGGACGAAAACACGTCTATTACAAAGGGATTTCATTTTTTTGAACATATTTTAACTCAAGACTTTTTATGCATTCAATATGCACCATTCAAAGCCACATCATCACTTTTCAACCATTTTCTGACTTCATTTGCTAGTTTTCATGCATTTCATGATTTATTTTGAGCTAAAATGACCCTGAATTGAAAAGCACTGCAAATGAACTCTGAAATGGTTGAAAGTTGGCATGCTATCATAATTTCACCCACATAGCATATGCTAAAAAGCTGAGAGGGTTACCGAAAAAACTGGATGCACTTCGTGTACAAACTGGACAATCTATTTTGAAGTATCAGGGTTTCGGACGAAAACACGTCTATTACAAAGGGATTTCAATTTTTTGAACATATTTTAACTCAAGACTTTTACTGCATTCAATATGCACCATTCAAAGCCACATCATCACTTTTCAACCAGTTTCTGACTTCATTTGCTAGTTTTCATGCATTTCATGATTTATTTTGAGCTAAAATGACCCTGAATTGAAAAGCACTGCAAATGAACTCTGAAATGGTTGAAAGTTGGCATGCTATCATAATTTCACCCACATAGCATGTGCTAAAAAGCTGAGAGGGTTACTGAAAAAACTGGATGCACTTCGTGTACAAACTGGACAATCTATTTTGAAGTATCAGGGTTTCGGACGAAAACACGTCTATTACAAAGGGATTTCAATTTTTTGAACATATTTTAACTCAAGACTTTTTCTGCATTCAATATGCACCATTCAAAGCCACATCATCACTTTTCAACCATTTTCAGACTTCATTTGCTAGTTTTCATGCATTTCATGATTTATTTTGAGCTAAAATGACCCTGAATTGAAAATCACTGCAAATGAACTCTGAAATGGTTGAAAGTTGGCATGGTATCATAATTTCACCCACATAGCATGTGCTAAAAAGCTGAGAGGGTTACCGAAAAAACTGGATGCACTTCGTGTACAAACTGGACAATCTCTTTCGAAGTATCAGGGTTTCGGACGAAAACACGTCGATTACAAAGGGATTTCAATTTTTTGAACATATTTTAACTCAAGACTTTTTATGCATTCAATATGCACCATTCAAAGCCACATCATAACTTTTCAACCATTTTCTGACTTCATTTGCTAGTTTTCATGCATTTCATGATTTATTTTGAGCTAAAATGACCCTGAATTGAAAAGCACTGCAAATGAACTCTGAAATGGTTGAAAGTTGGCATGGTATCATAATTTCACCCACATAGCATGTGCTAAAGAGTTGAGAGGGTTACCGAAAAAACTGGATGCACTTCGTGTACAAACTGGACAATCTCTTTCGAACTATCAGTGTTTCGAACGAAAACACGTCTATTACAAAGGGATTTCTATTTTTTGAACATATTCTAACTTAAGACTTTTTCTACATTCAATATGTACCATTCAAAGCCACATCATCACTTTTCAATCATTTTCTGACTTCATTTGCTAGTTTTCATGCATGTCATGATTTATTTTGAGCTAAAATGACCCTGAATTGAAAAGCACTACAAATGAACTCTGAAATGGTTGAAATTGGCATGGTATCATAATTTCACCCACATAGCATGTGCTAAAAAGCTGAGAGGGTTACCGGAAAAACTGGATGCAGTTCGTGTACAAACTGGACAATCTCTTTCGAAGTATCAGGGTTTCGGACGAAAACACGTCGATTACAAAGGGATTTCAATTTTTTGAACATATTTTAACTCAAGACTTTTTCTGCATTCAATATGCACCTTTCAAAGCCACATCATCACTTTTCAACCATTTTCTGACTTCATTTGCTAGTTTTCATGCATTTCATGATTTATTCTGAGCTAAAATGACCCTGAATTGAAAAGCACTGCAAATGAACTCTGAAATGGTTGAAAGTTGGCATGGTATCATAATTTCACCCACATAGCATGTGCTAAGGAGTTGAGAGGGTAACCGAAAAAACTGGATGCACTTCGTGTACAAACTGGACAATCTCTTTCGAAATATCAGGGTTTCGGACGAAAACAAGTCGATTACTAAGGGATTTCAATTTTTCGAACATATTTTAACTCAAGAATTTTTCTGCATTCAATATGCACCATTCAAAGCCACATCATCACTTTTCAACCATTTTCTGACTTCATTTGCTAGTTTTCATGCATTTCATGATTTATTTTGAGCTAAAATGACCCTGAATTGAAAAGCACTGCAAATGAACTCTGAAATGGTTGAAAGTTGGCATGCTATCATAATTTCACCCACATAGCATGTGCTAAAAAGCTGAGAGGGTTACCGAAAAAACTGGATGCACTTCGTGTACAAACTGGACAATCTCTTTCGAAGTATCAAGGTTTCGGACGAAAACACGTCTATTACAAAGGGATTTCAATTTTTTGAACATATTTTAACTCAAGACTTTTGAAGCATTCAATATGCACCATTCAAAGCCACATCATCACTTTTCAACCATTTTCTGACTTCATTTGCTAGTTTTCTTGCATTTCATGATTTATTTTGAGCTAAAATGACCCTGAATTGAAAAGCACTGCAAATGAACTCTGAAATGGTTGAAAGATGGCATGGTATCATAATTTCACCCACATAGCATGTGCTAAAAATCTGAGAGGGTTACCGGAAAAACTGGATGCACTTCGTGTACAAACTGGACAATCTCTTTCGAAGTATCATGGTTTCGGACGAAAACACGTCTATTACAAAGGGATTTCATTTTTTTGAACATATTTGAACTCAAGACTTTTTATGCATTCAATATGCACCATTCAAATCCACATCATCACTTTTCAACCATTTTCTGACTTCATTTGCTAGTTTTCATGCATTTCATGATTTATTTTGAGCTAAAATGACCCTGAATTGAAAAGCACTGCAAATGAACTCTGAAATGGTTGAAAGTTGGCATGGTATCATAATTTCACCCACATAGCATATGCTAAAGAGTTGAGAGGGTTACCGAAAAAACTAGATGCACTTCGTGTACAAACTGGACAATCTCTTTCGAAGTATTAGGGTTTCGGACGAAAACATGTCTATTACAAAGGGATTTCAATTTTTTGAACATATTTTAACTCAAGACTTTTTCTGCATTCAATATGCACCATTCAAAGCCACATCATCACTTTTCAACCATTTTCTGACTTCATTTGCTAGTTTTCATGCATTTCATGATTTATTTTGAGCTAAAATGACCTTGAATTGAAAAGCACTGCAAATGAACTCTGAAATGGTTGAAAGTTGGCATGGTATCATAATTTCACCCACGTAGCATGTGCTAAAGAGTTGAGAGGGTTACCGAAAAAACTGGATGCACTTCGTGTACAAACTGGACAATCTCTTTCGAAGTATCAGGGTTTCGGACGAAAACACGTCGATTACAAAGGGATTTCAATTTTTTGAACATATTTTAACTCAAGACTTTTTCTGCATTCAATATGCACCATTCAAAGCCACATCATCAATTTTCAACCATTTTCTGACTTCATTTGCTAGTTTTCATGCATTTCATGATTTATTTTGAGCTAAAATGACCCTGAATTGAAAAGCACTGCAAATGAACTCTAAAATGGTTGAAAGTTGGCATGCTATCATAATTTCACCCACATAGCATGTGCTAAAAAGCTGAGAGGGTTACCGAAAAAACTGGATGCACTTCGTGTACAAACTGGACAATCTATTTCGAAGTATCAGGGTTTCGGACGAAAACACGTCTATTACAAAGGGATTTCAATTTTTTGAACATATTTAAACTCAAGAGTTTTGAAGCATTCAATATGCACCATTCAAAGCCACATCATCACTTTTCAACCATTTTCTGACTTCATATGCTAGTTTTCTTCCATTTCATGATTTATTTTGAGCTAAAATGACCCTGAATTGAAAAGCACTGCAAATGAACTCTGAAATGGTTGAAAGATGGCATGGTATCATAATTTCACCCACATAGCATGTGCTAAAAATCTGAGAGGGTTACCGGAAAAACTGGATGCACTTCGTGTACAAACTGGACAATCTCTTTCGAAGTATCATGGTTTCGGATGAAAACACGTCTATTACAAAGGGACTTCATTTTTTTGAACATCTTTTAACTCAAGACTTTTTATGCATTCAATATGCACCATTCAAATCCACATCATCACTTTTCAACCATTTTCTGACTTCATTTGCTAGTTTTCATGCATTTCATGATTTATTTTGAGCTAAAATGCCCCTGAATTGAAAAGCACTGCAAATGATCTCTGAAATGGTTGAAAGTTGGCATGGTATCATAATTTCACCCACATAGCATGTGCTAAAGAGTTGAGAGGGTTACCGAAAAAACTGGATGCACTTCGTGTACAAACTGGACAATCTCTTTCGAAGTATCAGGGTTTCGGACGAAAACACGTCAATTACAAAGGGATTTCAATTTTTTGAACATATTTTAACTCAAGACTTTTTCAGCATTCAATATGCACCATTCAAAGCCACATCATCACTTTTCAACCATTTTCTGACTTCATTTGCTAGTTTTCATGCATTTCATGATTTATTTTGAGCTAAAATGACCCTGAATTGAAAACTACTGCAAATGAACTCTGAAATGGTTGAAAGTTGGCATGGTATCATAATTACACCCACATAGCATGTGCTAAAAAGCTGAGAGGGTCACCGAAAATACTGGATGCACTTCGTGTACAAACTATCAGGGTTTCGGACGAAAACAAGTCGATTACAAAGGGATTTCAATTTTTTGAACATATTTTAACTCAAGACTTTTTCTGCATTCAATATGCACCATTCAAATCCACATCATCACTTTTCAACCATTTTCTGACTTCATTTGCTAGTTTTCATGCACTTCATGATTTATTTTGAGCTAAAATGACCCTGAATTGAAAAGCACTGCAAATGAACTCTGAAATGGTTGAAAGTTGGCATGGTATCATAATTTCACCCACATAGCATGTGCTAAAGAGTTGAGAGGGTTACCGAAAAAACTGGATGCACTTCGTGTACAAACTGGACAATCTCTTTCGAAGTATCAGGGTTTCGGACGAAAACACGTCGATTACAAAGGGATTTCAATTTTTTGAACATATTTTAACTCAAGACTTTTTCTGCATTCAATATGCACCATTCAAAGCCACATCATCACTTTTCAACCATTTTCTGACTTCATTTGCTTGTTTTCATGCATTTCATGATTTATTTTGAGCTCAAATGACCCTGAATTGAAAAGCACTGCAAATGAACTCTGAAATGGTTGAAAGTTGGCATGCTATCATAATTTCACCCACATAGCATGTGCTAAAAAGCTGAGAGGGTTACCGAAAAAACTGGATGCACTTCGTGTACAAACTGGACAATCTATTTCGAAGTATCAAGGTTTCGGACGAAAACACGTCTATTACAAAGGGATTTCAATTTTTTGAACATATTTTAACTCAAAACTTTTGAAGCATTCAATATGCACCATTCAAAGCCACATCATCACTTTTCAACCATTTTCTGACTTCATTTGCTAGTTTTCTTGCATTTCATGATTTATTTTGAGCTAAAATGACCCTGAATTGAAAAGCACTGCAAATGAACTCTGAAATGGTTGAAAGTTGGCATGCTATCATGATTTCACCCACATAGCATGTGCTAAAAAGCTGAGAGGGTTACCGAAAAAACTGGATGCACTTCGTGTACAAACTGGACAATCTATTTCAAAGTATCAAGGTTTCGGACGAAAACACGTCTATTACAAAGGGATTTCAATTTTTTGAACATATTTTAACTCAAAACTTTTGAAGCATTCAATATGCACCATTCAAAGCCACATCATCACTTTTCAACCATTTTCTGACTTCATTTGCTAGTTTTCTTGCATTTCATGATTTATTTTGAGCTAAAATGACCCTGAATTGAAAAGCACTGCAAATGAACTCTGAAATGGTTGAAAGATGGCATGGTATCATAATTTCACCCACATAGCATGTGCTAAAAATCTGAGAGGGTTACCGGAAAAACTAGATGCACTTCGTGTACAAACTGGACAATCTCTTTCGAAGTATCATGGTTTCGGACGAAAACACGTCTATTACAAAGGGATTTCATTTTTTTGAACATATTTTAACTCAAGACTTTTTATGCATTCAATATGCACCATTCAAATCCACATCATCACTTTTCAACCATTTTCTGACTTCATTTGCTAGTTTTCATGCATTTCATGATTTATTTTGAGCTAAAATGACCCTAAATTGAAAAGCACTGCAAATGAACTCTGAAATGGTTGAAAGTTGGCATGCTATCATAATTTCACCCACATAGCATGTGCTAAAGAGTTGAGAGGGTTACCGAAAAACCTGGATGCACTTCGTGTACAAACTGGACAATCTCTTTCGAAGTATCAGGGTTTCAGACGAAAACAAGTCTATTACAAAGGGAATTCAATTTTTTGAACATATTTCAACTCAAGACTTTTGAAGCATTCAATATGCACCATTCAAAGCCACATCATCACTTTTCAACCACTTTCTGACTTCATTTGCTAGTTTTCATGCATTTCATGATTTATTTTGAGCTAAAATGACCCTGAATTGAAAAGCACTGCAAATGAACTCTGAAATGGTTGAAAGATGGCATGGTATCATAATTTCACCCACATAGCATGTGCTAAAAAGTTGAGAGGGTTACCGAAAAAACTGGATGCACTTCGTGTACAAACTGGACAATCTCTATCAAAGTATCAGGGTTTCGGACGAAAACACGTCTATTACAAAGGGATTTCAATTTTTTGAACATATTTTAACTCAAGACTTTTTCTGCTTTCAATATGCACCATTCAAAGCCACATCATCACTTTTCAACCATTTTCTGACTTCAGTTGCTAGTTTTCATGCATTTCATGATTTATTTTGAGCTAAAATGACCCTGAATTGAAAAGCACTGCAAATGAACTCTGAAATGGTTGAAAGTTGGCATGCTATCATAATTTCACGCACATAGCATGTGCTAAAAAGCTGAGAGGGTTACCGAAAAAACTGGATGCACTTCATGTACAAACTGGACAATCTATTTCGAAGTATCAGGGTTTCGGACGAAAACACGTCTATTACAAAGGGATTTCAATTTTTTGAACATATTTTAACTCAAGACTTTTTCTGCATTCAATATGCACCATTCAAAGCCACATCATCACTTTTCAACCATTTTCTGACTTCATTTGTTAGTTTTCATGCATTTCATGATTTATTTTGAGCTAAAATGACCCTGAATTGAAAATCACTGCAAATGAACTCTGAAATGGTTAAAAGTTGGCATGGTATCATAATTTCACCCACATAGCATGTGCTAAAGAGTTGAGAGGGTTACCGAAAAACCTGGATGCACTTCGTGTACAAACTGGACAATCTCTTTCGAAGTATCAGGGTTTCGGACGAAAACGCGTCGATTACAAAGGGATTTCAATTTTTTGAACATATTTTAACTCAAGACTTTTTCTGCATTCAATATGCACCATTCAAAGCCACATCATCACTTTTCAACCATTTTCTGACTTCATTTGCTAGTTTTCATGCATTTCATGATTTATTTTGAGCTAAAATGACCCTGAATTGAAAAGCACAGCAAATGAACTCTGAAATGGTTGAAATTTGGCAAGCTATCATAATTTCACCCACATAGCATGTGCTAAAAAGCTGAGAGGGTTACCGAAAAAACTGGATGCACTTCGTGTACAAACTGGACATTCTATTTCGAAGTATCAGGGTTTCGGACGAAAACACGTCTATTACAAAGGGATTTCAATTTTTTGAACATATTTTAACTCAAGACTTTTGAAGCATTCAACATTCAAAGCCACATCATCACTTTTCAACCATTTTCTGACTTCATTTGCTAGTTTTCTTGCATTTCATGATTTATTTTGAGCTAAAATGACCCTGAATTGAAAAGCACTGCAAATGAACTCTGAAATGGTTGAAAGATGGCATGGTATCATAATTTCACCCACATAGCATGTGCTAAAAATCTGAGAGGGTTACCGGAAAAACTGGATGCACTTCGTGTACAAACTGGACAATCTCTTTCGAAGTATCATGGTTTCGGACGAAAACACGTCTATTACAAAGGGATTTCATTTTTTGAACATATTTTAACTCAAGACTTTTTATGCATTCAATATGCACCATTCAAATCCACATCATCACTTTTCAACCATTTTCTGACTTCATTTGCTAGTTTTCATGCATTTCATGATTTATTTTGAGCTAAAATGACCCTGAATTGAAAAGCACTGCAAATGAACTCTGAAATGGTTGAAAGTTGGCATGGTATCATAATTTCACCCACATAGCATGTGCTAAAGAGTTGAGAGGGTTACCGAAAAAACTAGATGCACTTCGTGTACAAACTGGACAATCTCTTTCGAAGTATCAGGGTTTCGGCCGAAAACACGTCTATTACAAAGGGATTTCAATTTTTTGAACATATTTTAACTCAAGACTTTTTATGCATTCAATATGCACTATTCAAAGCCACATAATCACTTTTCAACCATTTTCTGACTTCATTTGCTAGTTTTCATGCATTTCATGATTTATTTTGAGCTAAAATGACCCTGAATTGAAAAGCACTGCAAATGAACTATGAAATGGTTGAAAGTTGGCATGGTATCATAATTTCACCCACGTAGCATGTGCTAAAGAGTTGAGTGGGTTACCGAAAAAACTGGATGCACTTCGTGTACAAACTGGACAATCTCTTTCGAAGTATCAGGGTTTCGGACGAAAACACGTCTATTACAAAGGGATTTCAATTTTTTGAACATATTTTAACTCAAGACTTTTGAAGCATTCAATATGCACCATTCAAAGCCACATCATCACTTTTCAACCATTTTCTGACTTCATTTGCTAGTTTTCATGCATTTCATGATTTATTTTGAGCTAAAATGACCCTGAATTGAAAAGCACTGCAAATGAACTCTGAAATGGTTGAAAGATGGCATGGTATCATAATTTCACCCACATAGCATGTGCTAAAAATCTGAGAGGGTTACCGGAAAAACTGGATGCACATCGTGTACAAACTGGACAATCTCTTTCGAAGTATCATGGTTTCGGACGAAAACACGTCTATTACAAAGGGATTTCATTTTTTTGAACATATTTTAACTCAAGACTTTTTATGCATTCAATATGCACCATTCAAATCCACATCATCACTTTTCAACCATTTTCTGACTTCATTTGCTAGTTTTCATCCATTTCATGATTTATTTTGAGCTAAAATGACCCTGAATTGAAAAGCACTTCAAATGAGCTCTGAAATGGGTGAAACTTGGCATGGTATCATAATTTCACCCACATAGCATGTGCTAAAGAGTTGAGAGGGTTACCGAAAAAACTGGATGCACTTCGTGTACAAACTGGACAATCTCTTTCGAAGTATCAGGGTTTCGGACGAAAACACGTCGATTACAAAGGGATTTGAATTTTTTGAACATATTTTAACTCAAGACTTTTTCTGCATTCAATATGCACCTTTCAAAGCCACATCATCACTTTTCAACCATTTTCTGACTTCATTTGCTAGTTTTCATGCATTTCATGATTTATTTTGAGCTAAAATGACCCTGAATTGAAAAGCACTGCAAATGAACTCTGAAATGGTTGAAAGTTGGCATGGTATCATAATTTCACCCACATAGCATGTGCTAAAAATCTGAGAGGGTTACCGAAAAAACTGGATGCACTTCGTGTACAAACTGGACAATCTCTTTCGAAGTCTCAGGGTTTCGGACGAAAACAAGTCGATTACAAAGGGATTTCAATTTTTTGAACATATTTTAACTCAAGACTTTTTATGCATTCAATATGCACCATTAAATGCCACATCATCACTTTTCAACCATTTTCTGCATTCATTTGCTAGTTTTCATGCATTTCATGATTTATTATGAGCTAAAATGACCCTGAATTGAAAAGCACTGCAAATGAACTCTGAAATGGTTGAAAGTTGGCATGGTATCATAATTTCACCCACATAGCATGTGCTAAAAAGCTGAGAGGGTTACCGAAAATAATGGATGCACTTCGTGTACAAACTGGACAATCTGTTTCGAAGTATCAGGGTTTCGGACGAAAACAAGTCGATTACAAAGGGATTTCAATTTTTTGAACATATTTTAACTCAAGACTTTTTCTGCATTCAATATGCACCATTCAAAGCCACATCATCACTTTTCAACCATTTTCTGCCTTCATTTGCTAGTTTTCATGCATTTCATGATTTATTTTGAGCTAAAATGACCCTGAATTGAAAAGCACTGCAAATGAACTCTGAAATGGTTGAAAGTTGGCATGCTATCATAATTTCACCCACATAGCATGTGCTAAAAAGCTGAGAGGGTTACCGAAAAAACTGGATGCACTTCGTGTACAAACTGGACAATCTCTTTCGAAGTATCAGGGTTTCGGACGAAAACACGTCTATTACAAAGGGATTTCAATTTTTTGAACATATTTTAACTCAAGACTTTTTCTGCATTCAATATGCACCATTCAAAGCCACATCATCACTTTTCAACCATTTTCTGACTTCATTTGCTAGTTTTCATGCATTTCATGATTTATTTTGAGCTAAAATGACCCTGAATTGAAAATCACTGCAAATGAACTCTGAAATGGTTGAAAGTTGGCATGGTATCATAATTTCACCCACATAGCATGTGCTAAAAAGATGAGAGGGTTACCGAAAAAACTGGATGCACTTCGTGTACAAACTGGACAATCTCTTTCGAAGTATCAGGGTTTCGGACGAAAACACGTCGATTACAAAGGGATTTCAATTTTTTGAACATATTTTAACTCAAGACTTTTTATGCATTCAATATGCACCATTCAAAGCCACATCATCACTTTTCAACCATTTTCTGACTTCATTTGCTAGTTTTCATGCATTTCATGATTTATTTTGAGCTAAAATGACCCTGAATTGAAAAGAACTGCAAATGAACTCTGAAATGGTTGAAAGTTGGCATGGTATCATAATTTCACCCACATAGCATGTGTTAAAGAGTTGAGAGGGTTACCGAAAAAACTGGATGCACTTCGTGTACAAACTGGACAATCTCTTTCGAAGTATCAGGGTTTCGGACGAAAACACGTCTATTACAAAGGGAATTCAATTTTTTGAACATATTCTAACTTAAGACTTTTTCTGCATTCAATATGCACCATTCCAAGCCACATCATCACTTTTCAATCATTTTCTGACTTCATTTGCTAGTTTTCATGCATTTCATGATTTATTTTGAGCTAAAATGACCCTGAATTGAAAAGCACTGCAAATGAAATCTGAAATGGTTGAAAGTTGGCATGGTATCATAATTTCACCCACATAGCATGTGCTAAAGAGTTGAGCGGGTTACCGAAAAAACTGGATGCAGTTCGTGTACAAACTGGACAATCTCTTTCGAAGTATCAGGGTTTCGGACGAAAACACGTCGATTACAAAGGGATTTCAATTTTTTGAACATATTTTAACTCAAGACTTTTTCTGAATTCAATATGCACCTTTCAAAGCCACATCATCACTTTTCAACCATTTTCTGACTTCATTTGCTAGTTTTCATGCATTTCATGATTTATTTTGAGCTAAAATGACCCTGAATTGAAAAGCACTGCAAATGAACTCTGAAATGGTTGAAAGTTGGCATGGTATCATAATTTCACCCACATAGCATGTGCTAAAAAGCTGAGAGGGTTACCGAAAAAACTGGATGCACTTAGTGTACAAACTGGACAATCTCTTTCGAAGTCTCAGGGTTTCGGACGAAAACAAGTCGATTACAAAGGGATTTCAATTTTTTGCACATATTTTAACTCAAGACTTTTTATGCATTCAATATGCACCATTCAATGCCACATCATCACTTTTCAACCATTTTCTGCATTCATTTGCTAGTTTTCATGCATTTCATGATTTATTTTTAGCTAAAATGACCCTGAATTGAAAAGCACTGCAAATGAACTCTGAAATGGTTGAAAGTTGGCATGGTATCATAATTACACCCACATAGCATGTGCTAAAGAGTTGAGAGGGTTACCGAAAAAACTGGATGCACTTCGTGTACAAACTGGACAATCTCTTTCGAGGTATCAGGGTTTCGGACGAAAACAAGTCGATTACAAAGGGATTTCAATTTTTTGAACATATTTTAACTCAAGACTTTTTCTGCATTCAATATGCACCATTCAAAGCCACATCATCACTTTTCAACCATTTTCTGACTTCATTTGCTAGTTTTCATGCATTTCATGATTTATTTTGAGCTAAAATGACCCTGAATTGAAAAGCACTGCAAATGAACTCTGAAATGGTTGAAAGTTGGCATGGTATCATAATTACACCCACATAGCATGTGCTAAAAAGCTGAGAGGGTTACCGAAAATACTGGATGCACTTCGTGTACAAACTGGACAATCTCTTTCGAAGTATCAGGGTTCCGGACGAAAACAAGTCGATTACAAAGGGATTTCAATTTTTTGAACAAATTTTAACTCAAGACTTTTTCTGCATTCAATATGCACCATTCAAAGCCACATCATCACTTTTCAACCATTTTCTGACTTCATTTGCTAGTTTTCATGCATTTCATGATTTATTTTGAGCTAAAATGACCCTGAATTGAAAAGTACTGCAAATGAACTCTGAAATGGTTGAAAGTTGGCATGGTATCATAATTTCACCCACATAGCATGTGCTAAAAAGCTGAGAGGGTTACCGAAAATAATGGATGCACTTCGTGTACAAACTGGACAATCTCTTTCGAAGTATCAGGGTTTCGGACGAAAACAAGTCGATTACAAAGGGATTTCAATTTTTTGAACATATTTTAACTCAAGACTTTTTCTGCATTCAATATGCACCATTCAAAGCCACATCATCACTTTTCAACCATTTTCTGCCTTCATTTGCTAGTTTTCATGCATTTCATGATTTATTTTGAGCTAAAATGACCCTGAATTGAAAAGCACTGCAAATGAACTCTGAAATGGTTGAAAGTTGGCATGCTATCATAATTTCACCCACATAGCATGTGCTAAAAAGCTGAGAGGGTTACCGAAAAAACTGGATGCACTTCGTGTACAAACTGGACAATCTCTTTCGAAGTATCAGGGTTTCGGACGAAAACACGTCGATTACAAAGGGATTTCAATTTTTTGAACATATTTTAACTCAAGACTTTTTATGCATTCAATATGCACCATTCAATGCCACATCATCACTTTTCAACCATTTTCTGCATTCATTTGCTAGTTTTCATGCATTTCATGATTTATTTTGAGCTAAAATGACCCTGAATTGAAAAGCACTGCAAATGAACTCTGAAATGGTTGAAAGTTGGCATGGTATCATAATTTCACCCACATAGCATGTGCTAAAAAGCTGAGAGGGTTACCGAAAATAATGGATGCACTTCGTGTACAAACTGGACAATCTGTTTCGAAGTATCAGGGTTTCGGACGAAAACAAGTCGATTACAAAGGGATTTCAATTTTTTGAACATATTTTAACTCAAGACTTTTTCTGCATTCAATATGCACCATTCAAAGCCACATCATCACTTTTCAACCATTTTCTGCCTTCATTTGCTAGTTTTCATGCATTTCATGATTTATTTTGAGCTAAAATGACCCTGAATTGAAAAGCACTGCAAATGAACTCTGAAATGGTTGAAAGTTGGCATGCTATCAAAATTTCACCCACATAGCATGTGCTAAAAAGCTGAGAGGGTTACCGAAAAAACTGGATGCACTTCGTGTACAAACTGGACAATCTCTTTCGAAGTCTCAGGGTTTCGGACGAAAACACGTCTATTACAAAGGGATTTCAATTTTTTGAACATATTTTAACTCAAGACTTTTTCTGCATTCAATATGCACCATTCAAAGCCACATCATCACTTTTCAACCATTTTCTGACTTCATTTGCTAGTTTTCATGCATTTCATGATTTATTTTGAGCTAAAATGACCCTGAATTGAAAATCACTGCAAATGAACTCTGAAATGGTTGAAAGTTGGCATGGTATCATAATTTCACCCACATAGCATGTGCTAAAAAGATGAGAGGGTTACCGAAAAAACTGGATGCACTTCGTGTACAAACTGGACAATCTCTTTCGAAGTATCAGGGTTTCGGACGAAAACACGTCGATTACAAAGGGATTTCAATTTTTTGAACATATTTTAACTCAAGACTTTTTATGCATTCAATATGCACCATTCAAAGCCACATCATCACTTTTCAACCATTTTCTGACTTCATTTGCTAGTTTTCATGCATTTCATGATTTATTTTGAGCTAAAATGACCCTGAATTGAAAAGAACTGCAAATGAACTCTGAAATGGTTGAAAGTTGGCATGGTATCATAATTTCACCCACATAGCATGTGTTAAAGAGTTGAGAGGGTTACCGAAAAAACTGGATGCACTTCGTGTACAAACTGGACAATCTCTTTCGAAGTATAAGGGTTTCGGACGAAAACACGTCTATTACAAAGGGAATTCAATTTTTTGAACATATTCTAACTTAAGACTTTTTCTGCATTCAATATGCACCATTCCAAGCCACATCATCACTTTTCAATCATTTTCTGACTTCATTTGCTAGTTTTCATGCATTTCATGATTTATTTTGAGCTAAAATGACCCTGAATTGAAAAGCACTGCAAATGAAATCTGAAATGGTTGAAAGTTGGCATGGTATCATAATTTCACCCACATAGCATGTGCTAAAGAGTTGAGCGGGTTACCGAAAAAACTGGATGCAGTTCGTGTACAAACTGGACAATCTCTTTCGAAGTATCAGGGTTTCGGACGAAAACACGTCGATTACAAAGGGATTTCAATTTTTTGAACATATTTTAACTCAAGACTTTTTCTGAATTCAATATGCACCTTTCAAAGCCACATCATCACTTTTCAACCATTTTCTGACTTCATTTGCTAGTTTTCATGCATTTCATGATTTATTTTGAGCTAAAATGACCCTGAATTGAAAAGCACTGCAAATGAACTCTGAAATGGTTGAAAGTTGGCATGGTATCATAATTTCACCCACATAGCATGTGCTAAAGAGTTGAGAGGGTTACCGAAAAAACTGGATGCACTTCGTGTACAAACTGGACAATCTCTTTCGAACTATCAGTGTTTCGAACGAAAACACGTCTATTACAAAGGGATTTCTATTTTTTGAACATATTCTAACTTAAGACTTTTTCTACATTCAATATGTACCATTCAAAGCCACATCATCACTTTTCAATCATTTTCTGACTTCATTTGCTAGTTTTCATGCATGTCATGATTTATTTTGAGCTAAAATGACCCTGAATTGAAAAGCACTACAAATGAACTCTGAAATGGTTGAAATTGGCATGGTATCATAATTTCACCCACATAGCATGTGCTAAAAAGCTGAGAGGGTTACCGGAAAAACTGGATGCAGTTCGTGTACAAACTGGACAATCTCTTTCGAAGTATCAGGGTTTCGGACGAAAACACGTCGATTACAAAGGGATTTCAATTTTTTGAACATATTTTAACTCAAGACTTTTTCTGCATTCAATATGCACCTTTCAAAGCCACATCATCACTTTTCAACCATTTTCTGACTTCATTTGCTAGTTTTCATGCATTTCATGATTTATTCTGAGCTAAAATGACCCTGAATTGAAAAGCACTGCAAATGAACTCTGAAATGGTTGAAAGTTGGCATGGTATCATAATTTCACCCACATAGCATGTGCTAAGGAGTTGAGAGGGTAACCGAAAAAACTGGATGCACTTCGTGTACAAACTGGACAATCTCTTTCGAAATATCAGGGTTTCGGACGAAAACAAGTCGATTACTAAGGGATTTCAATTTTTCGAACATATTTTAACTCAAGAATTTTTCTGCATTCAATATGCACCATTCAAAGCCACATCATCACTTTTCAACCATTTTCTGACTTCATTTGCTAGTTTTCATGCATTTCATGATTTATTTTGAGCTAAAATGACCCTGAATTGAAAAGCACTGCAAATGAACTCTGAAATGGTTGAAAGTTGGCATGCTATCATAATTTCACCCACATAGCATGTGCTAAAAAGCTGAGAGGGTTACCGAAAAAACTGGATGCACTTCGTGTACAAACTGGACAATCTCTTTCGAAGTATCAAGGTTTCGGACGAAAACACGTCTATTACAAAGGGATTTCAATTTTTTGAACATATTTTAACTCAAGACTTTTGAAGCATTCAATATGCACCATTCAAAGCCACATCATCACTTTTCAACCATTTTCTGACTTCATTTGCTAGTTTTCTTGCATTTCATGATTTATTTTGAGCTAAAATGACCCTGAATTGAAAAGCACTGCAAATGAACTCTGAAATGGTTGAAAGATGGCATGGTATCATAATTTCACCCACATAGCATGTGCTAAAAATCTGAGAGGGTTACCGGAAAAACTGGATGCACTTCGTGTACAAACTGGACAATCTCTTTCGAAGTATCATGGTTTCGGACGAAAACACGTCTATTACAAAGGGATTTCATTTTTTTGAACATATTTGAACTCAAGACTTTTTATGCATTCAATATGCACCATTCAAATCCACATCATCACTTTTCAACCATTTTCTGACTTCATTTGCTAGTTTTCATGCATTTCATGATTTATTTTGAGCTAAAATGACCCTGAATTGAAAAGCACTGCAAATGAACTCTGAAATGGTTGAAAGTTGGCATGGTATCATAATTTCACCCACATAGCATATGCTAAAGAGTTGAGAGGGTTACCGAAAAAACTAGATGCACTTCGTGTACAAACTGGACAATCTCTTTCGAAGTATTAGGGTTTCGGACGAAAACATGTCTATTACAAAGGGATTTCAATTTTTTGAACATATTTTAACTCAAGACTTTTTCTGCATTCAATATGCACCATTCAAAGCCACATCATCACTTTTCAACCATTTTCTGACTTCATTTGCTAGTTTTCATGCATTTCATGATTTATTTTGAGCTAAAATGACCTTGAATTGAAAAGCACTGCAAATGAACTCTGAAATGGTTGAAAGTTGGCATGGTATCATAATTTCACCCACGTAGCATGTGCTAAAGAGTTGAGAGGGTTACCGAAAAAACTGGATGCACTTCGTGTACAAACTGGACAATCTCTTTCGAAGTATCAGGGTTTCGGACGAAAACACGTCGATTACAAAGGGATTTCAATTTTTTGAACATATTTTAACTCAAGACTTTTTCTGCATTCAATATGCACCATTCAAAGCCACATCATCAATTTTCAACCATTTTCTGACTTCATTTGCTAGTTTTCATGCATTTCATGATTTATTTTGAGCTAAAATGACCCTGAATTGAAAAGCACTGCAAATGAACTCTGAAATGGTTGAAAGTTGGCATGCTATCATAATTTCACCCACATAGCATGTGCTAAAAAGCTGAGAGGGTTACCGAAAAAACTGGATGCACTTCGTGTACAAACTGGACAATCTATTTCGAAGTATCAGGGTTTCGGACGAAAACACGTCTATTACAAAGGGATTTCAATTTTTTGAACATATTTAAACTCAAGAGTTTTGAAGCATTCAATATGCACCATTCAAAGCCACATCATCACTTTTCAACCATTTTCTGACTTCATATGCTAGTTTTCTTCCATTTCATGATTTATTTTGAGCTAAAATGACCCTGAATTGAAAAGCACTGCAAATGAACTCTGAAATGGTTGAAAGATGGCATGGTATCATAATTTCACCCACATAGCATGTGCTAAAAATCTGAGAGGGTTGCCGGAAAAACTGGATGCACTTCGTGTACAAACTGGACAATCTCTTTCGAAGTATCATGGTTTCGGATGAAAACACGTCTATTACAAAGGGACTTCATTTTTTTGAACATCTTTTAACTCAAGACTTTTTATGCATTCAATATGCACCATTCAAATCCACATCATCACTTTTCAACCATTTTCTGACTTCATTTGCTAGTTTTCATGCATTTCATGATTTATTTTGAGCTAAAATGCCCCTGAATTGAAAAGCACTGCAAATGATCTCTGAAATGGTTGAAAGTTGGCATGGTATCATAATTTCACCCACATAGCATGTGCTAAAGAGTTGAGAGGGTTACCGAAAAAACTGGATGCACTTCGTGTACAAACTGGACAATCTCTTTCGAAGTATCAGGGTTTCGGACGAAAACACGTCAATTACAAAGGGATTTCAATTTTTTGAACATATTTTAACTCAAGACTTTTTCAGCATTCAATATGCACCATTCAAAGCCACATCATCACTTTTCAACCATTTTCTGACTTCATTTGCTAGTTTTCATGCATTTCATGATTTATTTTGAGCTAAAATGACCCTGAATTGAAAACTACTGCAAATGAACTCTGAAATGGTTGAAAGTTGGCATGGTATCATAATTACACCCACATAGCATGTGCTAAAAAGCTGAGAGGGTCACCGAAAATACTGGATGCACTTCGTGTACAAACTGGACAATCTCTATCAAAGTATCAGGGTTTCGGACGAAAACACGTCTATTACAAAGGGATTTCAATTTTTTGAACATATTTTAACTCAAGACTTTTTCTGCTTTCAATATGCACCATTCAAAGCCACATCATCACTTTTCAACCATTTTCTGACTTCAGTTGCTAGTTTTCATGCATTTCATGATTTATTTTGAGCTAAAATGACCCTGAATTGAAAAGCACTGCAAATGAACTCTGAAATGGTTGAAAGTTGGCATGCTATCATAATTTCACGCACATAGCATGTGCTAAAAAGCTGAGAGGGTTACAAAAAAAACTGGATGCACTTCATGTACAAACTGGACAATCTATTTCGAAGTATCAGGGTTTCGGACGAAAACACGTCTATTACAAAGGGATTTCAATTTTTTGAACATATTTTAACTCAAGACTTTTTCTGCATTCAATATGCACCATTCAAAGCCACATCATCACTTTTCAACCATTTTCTGACTTCATTTGTTAGTTTTCATGCATTTCATGATTTATTTTGAGCTAAAATGACCCTGAATTGAAAATCACTGCAAATGAACTCTGAAATGGTTAAAAGTTGGCATGGTATCATAATTTCACCCACATAGCATGTGCTAAAGAGTTGAGAGGGTTACCGAAAAACCTGGATGCACTTCGTGTACAAACTGGACAATCTCTTTCGAAGTATCAGGGTTTCGGACGAAAACGCGTCGATTACAAAGGGATTTCAATTTTTTGAACATATTTTAACTCAAGACTTTTTCTGCATTCAATATGCACCATTCAAAGCCACATCATCACTTTTCAACCATTTTCTGACTTCATTTGCTAGTTTTCATGCATTTCATGATTTATTTTGAGCTAAAATGACCCTGAATTGAAAAGCACAGCAAATGAACTCTGAAATGGTTGAAATTTGGCAAGCTATCATAATTTCACCCACATAGCATGTGCTAAAAAGCTGAGAGGGTTACCGAAAAAACTGGATGCACTTCGTGTACAAACTGGACATTCTATTTCGAAGTATCAGGGTTTCGGACGAAAACACGTCTATTACAAAGGGATTTCAATTTTTTGAACATATTTTAACTCAAGACTTTTGAAGCATTCAACATTCAAAGCCACATCATCACTTTTCAACCATTTTCTGACTTCATTTGCTAGTTTTCTTGCATTTCATGATTTATTTTGAGCTAAAATGACCCTGAATTGAAAAGCACTGCAAATGAACTCTGAAATGGTTGAAAGATGGCATGGTATCATAATTTCACCCACATAGCATGTGCTAAAAATCTGAGAGGGTTACCGGAAAAACTGGATGCACTTCGTGTACAAACTGGACAATCTCTTTCGAAGTATCATGGTTTCGGACGAAAACACGTCTATTACAAAGGGATTTCATTTTTTGAACATATTTTAACTCAAGACTTTTTATGCATTCAATATGCACCATTCAAATCCACATCATCACTTTTCAACCATTTTCTGACTTCATTTGCTAGTTTTCATGCATTTCATGATTTATTTTGAGCTAAAATGACCCTGAATTGAAAAGCACTGCAAATGAACTCTGAAATGGTTGAAAGTTGGCATGGTATCATAATTTCACCCACATAGCATGTGCTAAAGAGTTGAGAGGGTTACCGAAAAAACTAGATGCACTTCGTGTACAAACTGGACAATCTCTTTCGAAGTATCAGGGTTTCGGCCGAAAACACGTCTATTACAAAGGGATTTCAATTTTTTGAACATATTTTAACTCAAGACTTTTTATGCATTCAATATGCACTATTCAAAGCCACATAATCACTTTTCAACCATTTTCTGACTTCATTTGCTAGTTTTCATGCATTTCATGATTTATTTTGAGCTAAAATGACCCTGAATTGAAAAGCACTGCAAATGAACTATGAAATGGTTGAAAGTTGGCATGGTATCATAATTTCACCCACGTAGCATGTGCTAAAGAGTTGAGTGGGTTACCGAAAAAACTGGATGCACTTCGTGTACAAACTGGACAATCTCTTTCGAAGTATCAGGGTTTCGGACGAAAACACGTCTATTACAAAGGGATTTCAATTTTTTGAACATATTTTAACTCAAGACTTTTGAAGCATTCAATATGCACCATTCAAAGCCACATCATCACTTTTCAACCATTTTCTGACTTCATTTGCTAGTTTTCATGCATTTCATGATTTATTTTGAGCTAAAATGACCCTGAATTGAAAAGCACTGCAAATGAACTCTGAAATGGTTGAAAGATGGCATGGTATCATAATTTCACCCACATAGCATGTGCTAAAAATCTGAGAGGGTTACCGGAAAAACTGGATGCACATCGTGTACAAACTGGACAATCTCTTTCGAAGTATCATGGTTTCGGACGAAAACACGTCTATTACAAAGGGATTTCATTTTTTTGAACATATTTTAACTCAAGACTTTTTATGCATTCAATATGCACCATTCAAATCCACATCATCACTTTTCAACCATTTTCTGACTTCATTTGCTAGTTTTCATCCATTTCATGATTTATTTTGAGCTAAAATGACCCTGAATTGAAAAGCACTTCAAATGAGCTCTGAAATGGGTGAAACTTGGCATGGTATCATAATTTCACCCACATAGCATGTGCTAAAGAGTTGAGAGGGTTACCGAAAAAACTGGATGCACTTCGTGTACAAACTGGACAATCTCTTTCGAAGTATCAGGGTTTCGGACGAAAACACGTCTATTACAAAGGGATTTGAATTTTTTGAACATAGTTTAACTCAAGACTTTTTCTGCATTCAATATGCACCATTCAAAGCCACATCATCACTTTTCAACCATTTTCTGACTTCATTTGCTAGTTTTCATGCATTTCATGATTTATTTTGAGCTAAAATGACCCTGAATTGAAAAGCACTGCAAATGAACTCTGAAATGGTTGAAAGTTGGCATGGTATCATAATTTCACCCACATAGCATGTGCTAAAGAGTTGAGCGGGTTACCGAAAAAACTGGATGCAGTTCGTGTACAAACTGGACAATCTCTTTCGAAGTATCAGGGTTTCGGACGAAAACACGTCGATTACAAAGGGATTTGAATTTTTTGAACATATTTTAACTCAAGACTTTTTCTGCATTCAATATGCACCTTTCAAAGCCACATCATCACTTTTCAACCATTTTCTGACTTCATTTGCTAGTTTTCATGCATTTCATGATTTATTTTGAGCTAAAATGACCCTGAATTGAAAAGCACTGCAAATGAACTCTGAAATGGTTGAAAGTTGGCATGGTATCATAATTTCACCCACATAGCATGTGCTAAAAATCTGAGAGGGTTACCGAAAAAACTGGATGCACTTCGTGTACAAACTGGACAATCTCTTTCGAAGTCTCAGGGTTTCGGACGAAAACAAGTCGATTACAAAGGGATTTCAATTTTTTGAACATATTTTAACTCAAGACTTTTTATGCATTCAATATGCACCATTAAATGCCACATCATCACTTTTCAACCATTTTCTGCATTCATTTGCTAGTTTTCATGCATTTCATGATTTATTTTGAGCTAAAATGACCCTGAATTGAAAAGCACTGCAAATGAACTCTGAAATGGTTGAAAGTTGGCATGGTATCATAATTTCACCCACATAGCATGTGCTAAAAAGCTGAGAGGGTTACCGAAAATAATGGATGCACTTCGTGTACAAACTGGACAATCTGTTTCGAAGTATCAGGGTTTCGGACGAAAACAAGTCGATTACAAAGGGATTTCAATTTTTTGAACATATTTTAACTCAAGACTTTTTCTGCATTCAATATGCACCATTCAAAGCCACATCATCACTTTTCAACCATTTTCTGCCTTCATTTGCTAGTTTTCATGCATTTCATGATTTATTTTGAGCTAAAATGACCCTGAATTGAAAAGCACTGCAAATGAACTCTGAAATGGTTGAAAGTTGGCATGCTATCATAATTTCACCCACATAGCATGTGCTAAAAAGCTGAGAGGGTTACCGAAAAAACTGGATGCACTTCGTGTACAAACTGGACAATCTCTTTCGAAGTATCAGGGTTTCGGACGAAAACACGTCTATTACAAAGGGATTTCAATTTTTTGAACATATTTTAACTCAAGACTTTTTATGCATTCAATATGCACCATTCAAAGCCACATCATCACTTTTCAACCATTTTCTGACTTCATTTGCTAGTTTTCATGCATTTCATGATTTATTTTGAGCTAAAATGACCCTGAATTGAAAATCACTGCAAATGAACTCTGAAATGGTTGAAAGTTGGCATGGTATCATAATTTCACCCACATAGCATGTGCTAAAAAGATGAGAGGGTTACCGAAAAAACTGGATGCACTTCGTGTACAAACTGGACAATCTCTTTCGAAGTATCAGGGTTTCGGACGAAAACACGTCGATTACAAAGGGATTTCAATTTTTTGAACATATTTTAACTCAAGACTTTTTATGCATTCAATATGCACCATTCAAAGCCACATCATCACTTTTCAACCATTTTCTGACTTCATTTGCTAGTTTTCATGCATTTCATGATTTATTTTGAGCTAAAATGACCCTGAATTGAAAAGAACTGCAAATGAACTCTGAAATGGTTGAAAGTTGGCATGGTATCATAATTTCACCCACATAGCATGTGTTAAAGAGTTGAGAGGGTTACCGAAAAAACTGGATGCACTTCGTGTACAAACTGGACAATCTCTTTCGAAGTATCAGGGTTTCGGACGAAAACACGTCTATTACAAAGGGAATTCAATTTTTTGAACATATTCTAACTTAAGACTTTTTCTGCATTCAATATGCACCATTCCAAGCCACATCATCACTTTTCAATCATTTTCTGACTTCATTTGCTAGTTTTCATGCATTTCATGATTTATTTTGAGCTAAAATGACCCTGAATTGAAAAGCATTGCAAATGAAATCTGAAATGGTTGAAAGTTGGCATGGTATCATAATTTCACCCACATAGCATGTGCTAAAGAGTTGAGCGGGTTACCGAAAAAACTGGATGCAGTTCGTGTACAAACTGGACAATCTCTTTCGAAGTATCAGGGTTTCGGACGAAAACACGTCGATTACAAAGGGATTTCAATTTTTTGAACATATTTTAACTCAAGACTTTTTCTGAATTCAATATGCACCTTTCAAAGCCACATCATCACTTTTCAACCATTTTCTGACTTCATTTGCTAGTTTTCATGCATTTCATGATTTATTTTGAGCTAAAATGACCCTGAATTGAAAAGCACTGCAAATGAACTCTGAAATGGTTGAAAGTTGGCATGGTATCATAATTTCACCCACATAGCATGTGCTAAAAAGCTGAGAGGGTTACCGAAAAAACTGGATGCACTTAGTGTACAAACTGGACAATCTCTTTCGAAGTCTCAGGGTTTCGGACGAAAACAAGTCGATTACAAAGGGATTTCAATTTTTTGCACATATTTTAACTCAAGACTTTTTATGCATTCAATATGCACCATTCAATGCCACATCATCACTTTTCAACCATTTTCTGCATTCATTTGCTAGTTTTCATGCATTTCATGATTTATTTTTAGCTAAAATGACCCTGAATTGAAAAGCACTGCAAATGAACTCTGAAATGGTTGAAAGTTGGCATGGTATCATAATTACACCCACATAGCATGTGCTAAAGAGTTGAGAGGGTTACCGAAAAAACTGGATGCACTTCGTGTACAAACTGGACAATCTCTTTCGAGGTATCAGGGTTTCGGACGAAAACAAGTCGATTACAAAGGGATTTCAATTTTTTGAACATATTTTAACTCAAGACTTTTTCTGCATTCAATATGCACCATTCAAAGCCACATCATCACTTTTCAACCATTTTCTGACTTCATTTGCTAGTTTTCATGCATTTCATGATTTATTTTGAGCTAAAATGACCCTGAATTGAAAAGCACTGCAAATGAACTCTGAAATGGTTGAAAGTTGGCATGGTATCATAATTACACCCACATAGCATGTGCTAAAAAGCTGAGAGGGTTACCGAAAATACTGGATGCACTTCGTGTACAAACTGGACAATCTCTTTCGAAGTATCAGGGTTCCGGACGAAAACAAGTCGATTACAAAGGGATTTCAATTTTTTGAACAAATTTTAACTCAAGACTTTTTCTGCATTCAATATGCACCATTCAAAGCCACATCATCACTTTTCAACCATTTTCTGACTTCATTTGCTAGTTTTCATGCATTTCATGATTTATTTTGAGCTAAAATGACCCTGAATTGAAAAGTACTGCAAATGAACTCTGAAATGGTTGAAAGTTGGCATGGTATCATAATTTCACCCACATAGCATGTGCTAAAAAGCTGAGAGGGTTACCGAAAATAATGGATGCACTTCGTGTACAAACTGGACAATCTCTTTCGAAGTATCAGGGTTTCGGACGAAAACAAGTCGATTACAAAGGGATTTCAATTTTTTGAACATATTTTAACTCAAGACTTTTTCTGCATTCAATATGCACCATTCAAAGCCACATCATCACTTTTCAACCATTTTCTGCCTTCATTTGCTAGTTTTCATGCATTTCATGATTTATTTTGAGCTAAAATGACCCTGAATTGAAAAGCACTGCAAATGAACTCTGAAATGGTTGAAAGTTGGCATGCTATCATAATTTCACCCACATAGCATGTGCTAAAAAGCTGAGAGGGTTACCGAAAAAACTGGATGCACTTCGTGTACAAACTGGACAATCTCTTTCGAAGTATCAGGGTTTCGGACGAAAACACGTCGATTACAAAGGGATTTCAATTTTTTGAACATATTTTAACTCAAGACTTTTTATGCATTCAATATGCACCATTCAATGCCACATCATCACTTTTCAACCATTTTCTGCATTCATTTGCTAGTTTTCATGCATTTCATGATTTATTTTGAGCTAAAATGACCCTGAATTGAAAAGCACTGCAAATGAACTCTGAAATGGTTGAAAGTTGGCATGGTATCATAATTTCACCCACATAGCATGTGCTAAAAAGCTGAGAGGGTTACCGAAAATAATGGATGCACTTCGTGTACAAACTGGACAATCTGTTTCGAAGTATCAGGGTTTCGGACGAAAACAAGTCGATTACAAAGGGATTTCAATTTTTTGAACATATTTTAACTCAAGACTTTTTCTGCATTCAATATGCACCATTCAAAGCCACATCATCACTTTTCAACCATTTTCTGCCTTCATTTGCTAGTTTTCATGCATTTCATGATTTATTTTGAGCTAAAATGACCCTGAATTGAAAAGCACTGCAAATGAACTCTGAAATGGTTGAAAGTTGGCATGCTATCATAATTTCACCCACATAGCATGTGCTAAAAAGCTGAGAGGGTTACCGAAAAAACTGGATGCACTTCGTGTACAAACTGGACAATCTCTTTCGAAGTATCAGGGTTTCGGACGAAAACACGTCTATTACAAAGGGATTTCAATTTTTTGAACATATTTTAACTCAAGACTTTTTCTGCATTCAATATGCACCATTCAAAGCCACATCATCACTTTTCAACCATTTTCTGACTTCATTTGCTAGTTTTCATGCATTTCATGATTTATTTTGAGCTAAAATGACCCTGAATTGAAAATCACTGCAAATGAACTCTGAAATGGTTGAAAGTTGGCATGGTATCATAATTTCACCCACATAGCATGTGCTAAAAAGATGAGAGGGTTACCGAAAAAACTGGATGCACTTCGTGTACAAACTGGACAATCTCTTTCGAAGTATCAGGGTTTCGGACGAAAACACGTCGATTACAAAGGGATTTCAATTTTTTGAACATATTTTAACTCAAGACTTTTTATGCATTCAATATGCACCATTCAAAGCCACATCATCACTTTTCAACCATTTTCTGACTTCATTTGCTAGTTTTCATGCATTTCATGATTTATTTTGAGCTAAAATGACCCTGAATTGAAAAGAACTGCAAATGAACTCTGAAATGGTTGAAAGTTGGCATGGTATCATAATTTCACCCACATAGCATGTGTTAAAGAGTTGAGAGGGTTACCGAAAAAACTGGATGCACTTCGTGTACAAACTGGACAATCTCTTTCGAAGTATAAGGGTTTCGGACGAAAACACGTCTATTACAAAGGGAATTCAATTTTTTGAACATATTCTAACTTAAGACTTTTTCTGCATTCAATATGCACCATTCCAAGCCACATCATCACTTTTCAATCATTTTCTGACTTCATTTGCTAGTTTTCATGCATTTCATGATTTATTTTGAGCTAAAATGACCCTGAATTGAAAAGCACTGCAAATGAAATCTGAAATGGTTGAAAGTTGGCATGGTATCATAATTTCACCCACATAGCATGTGCTAAAGAGTTGAGCGGGTTACCGAAAAAACTGGATGCAGTTCGTGTACAAACTGGACAATCTCTTTCGAAGTATCAGGGTTTCGGACGAAAACACGTCGATTACAAAGGGATTTCAATTTTTTGAACATATTTTAACTCAAGACTTTTTCTGAATTCAATATGCACCTTTCAAAGCCACATCATCACTTTTCAACCATTTTCTGACTTCATTTGCTAGTTTTCATGCATTTCATGATTTATTTTGAGCTAAAATGACCCTGAATTGAAAAGCACTGCAAATGAACTCTGAAATGGTTGAAAGTTGGCATGGTATCATAATTTCACCCACATAGCATGTGCTAAAAAGCTGAGAGGGTTACCGAAAAAACTGGATGCACTTCGTGTACAAACTGGACAATCTCTTTCGAAGTCTCAGGGTTTCGGACGAAAACAAGTCGATTACAAAGGGATTTCAATTTTTTGCACATATTTTAACTCAAGACTTTTTATGCATTCAATATGCACCATTCAATGCCACATCATCACTTTTCAACCATTTTCTGCATTCATTTGCTAGTTTTCATGCATTTCATGATTTATTTTTAGCTAAAATGACCCTGAATTGAAAAGCACTGCAAATGAACTCTGAAATGGTTGAAAGTTGGCATGGTATCATAATTACACCCACATAGCATGTGCTAAAGAGTTGAGAGGGTTACCGAAAAAACTGGATGCACTTCGTGTACAAACTGGACAATCTCTTTCGAGGTATCAGGGTTTCGGACGAAAACAAGTCGATTACAAAGGGATTTCAATTTTTTGAACATATTTTAACTCAAGACTTTTTCTGCATTCAATATGCACCATTCAAAGCCACATCATCACTTTTCAACCATTTTCTGACTTCATTTGCTAGTTTTCATGCATTTCATGATTTATTTTGAGCTAAAATGACCCTGAATTGAAAAGCACTGCAAATGAACTCTGAAATGGTTGAAAGTTGGCATGGTATCATAATTACACCCACATAGCATGTGCTAAAAAGCTGAGAGGGTTACCGAAAATACTGGATGCACTTCGTGTACAAACTGGACAATCTCTTTCGAAGTATCAGGGTTCCGGACGAAAACAAGTCGATTACAAAGGGATTTCAATTTTTTGAACATATTTTAACTCAAGACTTTTTCTGCATTCAATATGCACCATTCAAAGCCACATCATCACTTTTCAACCATTTTCTGACTTCATTTGCTAGTTTTCATGCATTTCATGATTTATTTTGAGCTAAAATGACCCTGAATTGAAAAGTACTGCAAATGAACTATGAAATGGTTGAAAGTTGGCATGGTATCATAATTTCACCCACATAGCATGTGCTATAAAGCTGAGAGGGTTACCGAAAATAATGGATGCACTTCGTGTACAAACTGGACAATCTCTTTCGAAGTATCAGGGTTTCGGACGAAAACAAGTCGATTACAAAGGGATTTCAATTTTTTGAACATATTTTAACTCAAGACTTTTTCTGCATTCAATATGCACCATTCAAAGCCACATCATCACTTTTCAACCATTTTCTGCCTTCATTTGCTAGTTTTCATGCATTTCATGATTTATTTTGAGCTAAAATGACCCTGAATTGAAAAGCACTGCAAATGAACTCTGAAATGGTTGAAAGTTGGCATGCTATCATAATTTCACCCACATAGCATGTGCTAAAAAGCTGAGAGGGTTACCGAAAAAACTGGATGCACTTCGTGTACAAACTGGACAATCTCTTTCGAAGTATCAGGGTTTCGGACGAAAACACGTCGATTACAAAGGGATTTCAATTTTTTGAACATATTTTAACTCAAGACTTTTTATGCATTCAATATGCACCATTCAAAGCCACATCATCACTTTTCAACCATTTTCTGACTTCATTTGCTAGTTTTCATGCATTTCATGATTTATTTTGAGCTAAAATGACCCTGAATTGAAAAGAACTGCAAATGAACTCTGAAATGGTTGAAAGTTGGCATGGTATCATAATTTCACCCACATAGCATGTGTTAAAGAGTTGAGAGGGTTACCGAAAAAACTGGATGCACTTCGTGTACAAACTGGACAATCTCTTTCGAAGTATCAGGGTTTCGCACGAAAACACGTCTATTACAAAGGGAATTCAATTTTTTGAACATATTCTAACTTAAGACTTTTTCTGCATTCAATATGCACCATTCCAAGCCACATCATCACTTTTCAATCATTTTCTGACTTCATTTGCTAGTTTTCATGCATTTCATGATTTATTTTGAGCTAAAATGACCCTGAATTGAAAAGCACTGCAAATGAACTCTGAAATGGTTGAAAGTTGGCATGGTATCATAATTTCACCCACATAGCATGTGCTAAAGAGTTGAGCGGGTTACCGAAAAAACTGGATGCAGTTTGTGTACAAACTGGACAATCTCTTTCGAAGTATCAGGGTTTCGGACGAAAACACGTCGATTACAAAGGGATTTCAATTTTTTGAACATATTTTAACTCAAGACTTTTTCTGAATTCAATATGCACCTTTCAAAGCCACATCATCACTTTTCAACCATTTTCTGACTTCATTTGCTAGTTTTCATGCATTTCATGATTTATTTTGAGCTAAAATGACCCTGAATTGAAAAGCACTGCAAATGAACTCTGAAATGGTTGAAAGTTGGCATGGTATCATAATTTCACCCACATAGCATGTGCTAAAAAGCTGAGAGGGTTACCGAAAAAACTGGATGCACTTCGTGTACAAACTGGACAATCTCTTTCGAAGTCTCAGGGTTTCGGACGAAAACAAGTCGATTACAAAGGGATTTCAATTTTTTGCACATATTTTAACTCAAGACTTTTTATGCATTCAATATGCACCATTCAATGCCACATCATCACTTTTCAACCATTTTCTGCATTCATTTGCTAGTTTTCATGCATTTCATGATTTATTTTGAGCTAAAATGACCCTGAATTGAAAAGCACTGCAAATGAACTCTGAAATGGTTGAAAGTTGGCATGGTATCATAATTACACCCACATAGCATGTGCTAAAGAGTTGAGAGGGTTACCGAAAAAACTGGATGCACTTCGTGTACAAACTGGACAATCTCTTTCGAGGTATCAGGGTTTCGGACGAAAACAAGTCGATTACAAAGGGATTTCAATTTTTTGAACATATTTTAACTCAAGACTTTTTCTGCATTCAATATGCACCATTCAAAGCCACATCATCACTTTTCAACCATTTTCTGACTTCATTTGCTAGTTTTCATGCATTTCATGATTTATTTTGAGCTAAAATGACCCTGAATTGAAAAGCACTGCAAATGAACTCTGAAATGGTTGAAAGTTGGCATGGTATCATAATTACACCCACATAGCATGTGCTAAAAAGCTGAGAGGGTTACCGAAAATACTGGATGCACTTCGTGTACAAACTGGACAATCTCTTTCGAAGTATCAGGGTTCCGGACGAAAACAAGTCGATTACAAAGGGATTTCAATTTTTTGAACATATTTTAACTCAAGACTTTTTCTGCATTCAATATGCACCATTCAAAGCCACATCATCACTTTTCAACCATTTTCTGACTTCATTTGCTAGTTTTCATGCATTTCATGATTTATTTTGAGCTAAAATGACCCTGAATTGAAAAGTACTGCAAATGAACTCTGAAATGGTTGAAAGTTGGCATGGTATCATAATTTCACCCACATAGCATGTGCTAAAAAGCTGAGAGGGTTACCGAAAATAATGGATGCACTTCGTGTACAAACTGGACAATCTCTTTCGAAGTATCAGGGTTTCGGACGAAAACAAGTCGATTACAAAGGGATTTCAATTTTTTGAACATATTTTAACTCAAGACTTTTTCTGCATTCAATATGCACCATTCAAAGCCACATCATCACTTTTCAACCATTTTCTGCCTTCATTTGCTAGTTTTCATGCATTTCATGATTTATTTTGAGCTAAAATGACCCTGAATTGAAAAGCACTGCAAATGAACTCTGAAATGGTTGAAAGTTGGCATGCTATCATAATTTCACCCACATAGCATGTGCTAAAAAGCTGAGAGGGTTACCGAAAAAACTGGATGCACTTCGTGTACAAACTGGACAATCTCTTTCGAAGTATCAGGGTTTCGGACGAAAACACGTCTATTACAAAGGGATTTCAATTTTTTGAACATATTTTAACTCAAGACTTTTTCTGCATTCAATATGCACAATTCAAAGCCACATCATCACTTTTCAACCATTTTCTGACTTCATTTGCTAGTTTTCATGCATTTCATGATTTATTTTGAGCTAAAATGACCCTGAATTGAAAATCACTGCAAATGAACTCTGAAATGGTTGAAACTTGGCATGGTATCATAATTTCACCCACATAGCATGTGCTAAAAAGCTGAGAGGGTTACCGAAAAAACTGGATGCACTTCGTGTACAAACTGGACAATCTCTTTCGAAGTATCAGGGTTTCGGACGAAAACGCGTCGATTACAAAGGGATTTCAATTTTTTGAACATATTTTAACTCAAGACTTTTTATGCATTCAATATGCACCATTCAAAGCCACATCATCACTTTTCAACCATTTTCTGACCTCATTTGCTAGTTTTCATGCATTTCATGATTTATTTTGAGCTAAAATGACCCTGAATTGAAAAGCACTGCAAATGAACTCTGAAATGGTTGAAAGTTGGCATGGTATCATAATTTCACCCACATAGCATGTGTTAAAGAGTTGAGAGGGTTACCGAAAAAACTGGATGCACTTCGTGTACAAACTGGACAATCTCTTTCGAAGTATCAGGGTTTCGGACGAAAACACGTCGATTACAAAGGGATTTCAATTTTTTGAACATATTTTAACTCAAGACTTTTTCTGCATTCAATATGCACCTTTCAAAGCCACATCATCACTTTTCAACCATTTTCTGACTTCATTTGCTAGTTTTCATGCATTTCATGATTTATTTTGAGCTAAAATGACCCTGAATTGAAAAGCACTGCAAATGAACTCTGAAATGGTTGAAAGTTGGCATGGTATCATAATTTCACCCACATAGCATGTGCTAAAAAGCTGAGAGGGTTACCGAAAAAACTGGATGCACTTCGTGTACAAACTGGACAATCTCTTTCGAAGTCTCAGGGTTTCGGACGAAAACAAGTCGATTACAAAGGGATTTCAATTTTTTGAACATATTCTAACTCAAGACTTTTTCTGCATGCAATATGCACCATTCAAAGCCACATCATCACTTTTCAACCATTTTCTGCATTCATTTGCTAGTTTTCATGCATTTCATGATTTATTTTGAGCTAAAATGACCCTGAATTGAAAAGCACTGCAAATGAACTCTGAAATGGTTGAAAGTTGGCATGGTATCATAATTACACCCACATAGCATGTGCTAAAGAGTTGAGAGGGTTACCGAAAAAACTCGATGCACTTCGTGTACAAACTGGACAATCTCTTTCGAAGTATCAGGGTTTCGGACGAAAACAAGTCGATTACAAAGGGATTTCAAGTTTTTGAACATATTCTAACTCAAGACTTTTTCTGCATTCAATATGCACCATTCAAAGCCACATCATCACTTTTCAACCATTTTCTGACTTCATTTGCTAGTTTTCATGCATTTCATGATTTATTTTGAGCTAAAATGACCCTGAATTGAAAAGCACTGCAAATGAACTCTGAAATGGTTGAAAGTTGGCATGCTATCATAATTTCACCCACATAGCATGTGCTAAAAAGCTGAGAGGGTTACCGAAAAAACTGGATGCACTTCGTGTACGAACTGGACAATCTATTTCGAAGTATCAGGGTTTCGGACGAAAACACGTCTATTACAAAGGGATTTCAATTTTTTGAACATATTTTAACTCAAGACTTTTGAAGCATTCAATATGCACCATTCAAAGCCACATCATCACTTTTCAACCATTTTCTGACTTCATTTGCTAGTTTTCTTGCATTTCATGATTTATTTTGAGCTAAAATGACCCTGAATTGAAAAGCACTGCAAATGAACTCTGAAATGGTTGAAAGTTGGCATGGTATCATAATTTCACCCACATAGCATGTTCTAAAGAGTTGAGAGGGTTACCGAAAAAACTGGATGCACTTCGTCTACAAACTGGACAATCTCTTTCGAAATATCAGGGTTTCAGACGAAAACAAGTCGATTACAAAGGGATTTCAATTTTTTGAACATATTTTAACTCAAGAATTTTTCTGCATTCAATATGCACCATTCAAAGCCACATCATCACTTTTCAACCATTTTCTGACTTCATTTGCTAGTTTTCATGCATTTCATGATTTATTTTGAGCTAAAATGACCCTGAATTGAAAAGCACTGCAAATGAACTCTGAAATGGTTGAAAGTTGGCATGCTATCATAATTTCACCCACATAGCATGTGCTAAAAAGCTGAGAGGGTTACCGAAAAAACTGGATGCACTTCGTGTACAAACTGGACAATCTCTTTCGAAGTATCAGAGTTTCGGACGAAAACACGTCTATTACAAAGGGATTTCAATTTTTTGAACATATTTTTCGAAGTATCAGGGTTTCGGACGAAAACACGTCTATTACAAAGGGATTTCACTTTTTTGAACATATTTTAACTCAAGACTTTTTCTGCATTCAATATGCACCATTCAAAGCCACATCATCACTTTTCAACCATTTTCTGACTTCATTTGCTAGTTTTCATGCATTTCATGATTTATTTTGAGCTAAAATGACCCTGAATTGAAAAGCACTGCAAATGAACTCTGAAATGGTGGAAAGTTGGCATGCTATCATAATTTCACCCACATAGCATGTGCTAAAAATCTGAGAGGGTTACCGGAAAAACTGGATGCAGTTCGTGTACAAACTGGACAATCTCTTTCGAAGTATCAGGGTTTCGGACGAAAACACGTCGATTACAAAGGGATTTCAATTTTTTGAACATATTTTAACTCAAGACTTTTTCTGCATTCAATATGCACCTTTCAAAGCCACATCATCACTTTTCAACCATTTTCTGACTTCATTTGCTAGTTTTCATGCATTTCATGATTTATTCTGAGCTAAAATGACCCTGAATTGAAAAGCACTGCAAATGAACTCTGAAATGGTTGAAAGTTGGCATGGTATCATAATTTCACCCACATAGCATGTTCTAAAGAGTTGAGAGGGTTACCGAAAAAACTGGATGCACTTCGTCTACAAACTGGACAATCTCTTTCGAAATATCAGGGTTTCAGACGAAAACAAGTCGATTACAAAGGGATTTCAATTTTTTGAACATATTTTAACTCAAGAATTTTTCTGCATTCAATATGCACCATTCAAAGCCACATCATCACTTTTCAACCATTTTCTGACTTCATTTGCTAGTTTTCATGCATTTCATGATTTATTTTGAGCTAAAATGACCCTGAATTGAAAAGCACTGCAAATGAACTCTGAAATGGTTGAAAGTTGGCATGCTATCATAATTTCACCCACATAGCATGTGCTAAAAAGCTGAGAGGGTTACCGAAAAAACTGGATGCACTTCGTGTACAAACTGGACAATCTCTTTCGAAGTATCATGGTTTCGGACGAAAACACGTCTATTACAAAGGGATTTCAATTTTTTGAACATATTCTAACTCAAGACTTTTTCTGCATTCAATATGCACCATTCAAAGCCACATCATCACTTTTCAATCATTTTCTTACTTCATTTGCTAGTTTTCTTGCATTTCATGATTTATTTTGAGCTAAAATGACCCTGAATTGAAAAGCACTGCAAATGAACTCTGAAATGGTTGAAAGATGGCATGGTATCATAATTTCACCCACATAGCATGTGCTAAAAATCTAAGAGGGTTACCGGAAAAACTGGATGCACTTCGTGTACAAACTGGACAATCTCTTTCGAAGTATCATGGTTTCGGACGAAAACACGTCTATTACAAAGGGATTTCAATTTTTTGAACATATTCTAACTTAAGACTTTTGAAGCATTCAATATGCACCATTCAAAGCCACATCATCACTTTTCAACCATTTTCTGACTTCATTTGCTAGTTTTCTTCCATTTCATGATTTATTTTGAGCTAAAATGACCCTGAATTGAAAAGCACTGCAAATGAACTCTGAAATGGTTGAAAGTTGGCATGGTATCATAATTTCACCCACATAGCATGTGCTAAAAAGCTGAGAGGGTTACCGAAAAAACTAGATGCACTTCGTGTACAAACTGGACAATCTCGTTCGAAGTATCAGGGTTTCGGACGAAAACATGTCTATTACAAAGGGATTTCAATTTTTTGAACATATTTTAACTCAAGACTTTTTCTGCATTCAATATGCACCATTCAAAGCCACATCATCACTTTTCAACCATTTTCTGACTTCATTTGCTAGTTTTCATGCATTTCATGATTTATTTTGAGCTAAAATGACCCTGAATTGAAAAGCACTGCAAATGAACTCTGAAATGGTTGAAAGTTGGCATGGTATCATAATTTCACCCACGTAGCATGTGCTAAAGAGTTGAGAGGGTTACCGAAAAAACTGGATGCACTTCGTGTACAAACTGGACAATCTCTTTCGAAGTATCAGGGTTTCGGACGAAAACACGTCGATTACAAAGGGATTTCAATTTTTTGAACATATTTTAACTCAAGACTTTTTCTGCATTCAATATGCACCATTCAAAGCCACATCATCACTTTTCAACCATTTTCTGACTTCATTTGCTAGTTTTCATGCATTTCATGATTTATTTTGAGCTAAAATGACCCTGAATTGAAAAGCACTGCAAATGAACTCTGAAATGGTTGAAAGTTGGCATGCTATCATAATTTCACCCACATAGCATGTGCTAAAAAGCTGAGAGGGTTACCGAAAAAACTGGATGCACTTCGTGTACAAACTGGACAATCTATTTCGAAGTATCAGGGTTTCGGACGAAAACACGTCTATTACAAAGGGATTTCAATTTTTTGAACATATTTTAACTCAAGACTTTTGAAGCATTCAATATGCACCATTCAAAGCCACATCATCACTTTTCAACCATTTTCTGACTTCATTTGCTAGTTTTCTTCCATTTCATGATTTATTTTGAGCTAAAATGACCCTGAATTGAAAAGCACTGCAAATGAACTCTGAAATGGTTGAAAGATTGCATGGTATCATAATTTCACCCACATAGCATGTGCTAAAAATCTGAGAGGGTTACCGGAAAAACTAGATGCACTTCGTGTACAAACTGGACAATCTCTTTCGAAGTATCATGGTTTCGGATGAAAACACGTCTATTAAAAAGGGATTTCATTTTTTTGAACATATTTTAACTCAAGACTTTTTATGCATTCAATATGCACCATTCAAATCCACATCATCACTTTTCAACCATTTTCTGACTTCATTTGCTAGTTTTCATGCATTTCATGATTTATTTTGAGCTAAAATGACCCTGAATTGAAAAGCACTGCAAATGAGCTCTGAAATGGTTGAAAGTTGGCATGGTATCATAATTTCACCCACATAGCATGTGCTAAAGAGTTGAGAGGGTTACCGAAAAAACTGGATGCACTTCGTGTACAAACTGGACAATCTCTTTCGAAGTATCAGGGTTTCGGACGAAAACACGTCAATTACAAAGGGATTTCAATTTTTTGAACATATTTTAACTCAAGACTTTTTCAGCATTCAATATGCACCATTCAAAGCCACATCATCACTTTTCAACCATTTTCTGACTTCATTTGCTAGTTTTCATGCATTTCATGATTTATTTTGAGCTAAAATGACCCTGAATTGAAAAGTACTGCAAATGAACTCTGAAATGGTTGAAAGTTGGCATGGTATCATAATTACACCCACATAGCATGTGCTAAAAAGCTGAGAGGGTTACCTAAAATACTGGATGCACTTCGTGTACAAACTATCAGGGTTTCGGACGAAAACAAGTCGATTACAAAGGGATTTCAATTTTTTGAACATATTTTAACTCAAGACTTTTTCTGCATTCAATATGCACCACTCAAATCCACATCATCACTTTTCAACCATTTTCTGACTTCATTTGCTAGTTTTCATGCACTTCATGATTTATTTTGAGCTAAAATGACCCTGAATTGAAAAGCACTGCAAATGAACTCTGAAATGGTTGAAAGTTGGCATGGTATCATAATTTCACCCACATAGCATGTGCTAAAGACTTGAGAGGGTTACCAAAAAAACTGGATGCACTTCGTGTACAAACTGGACAATCTCTTTCGAAGTATCAGGGTTTCGGACGAAAACACGTCGATTACAAAGGGATTTCAATTTTTTGAACATATTTTAACTCAAGACTTTTTCTGCATTCAATATGCACCATTCAAAGCCACATCATCACTTTTCAACCATTTTCTGACTTCATTTGCTTGTTTTCATGCATTTCATGATTTATTTTGAGCTCAAATGACCCTGAATTGAAAAGCACTGCAAATGAACTCTGACATGGTTGAAAGTTGGCATGCTATCATAATTTCACCCACATAGCATGTGCTAAAAAGCTGAGAGGGTTACCGAAAAAACTGGATGCACTTCGTGTACAAACTGGACAATCTATTTCGAAGTATCAAGGTTTCGGACGAAAACACGTCTATTACAAAGGGATTTCAATTTTTTGAACATATTTTAACTCAAAACTTTTGAAGCATTCAATATGCACCATTCAAAGCCACATCATCACTTTTCAACCATTTTCTGACTTCATTTGCTAGTTTTCTTGCATTTCATGATTTATTTTGAGCTAAAATGACCCTGAATTGAAAAGCACTGCAAATGAACTCTGAAATGGTTGAAAGTTGGCATGCTATCATAATTTCACCCACATAGCATGTGCTAAAAAGCTGAGAGGGTTACCGAAAAAACTGGATGCACTTCGTGTACAAACTGGACAATCTATTTCGAAGTATCAAGGTTTCGGACGAAAACACGTCTATTACAAAGGGATTTCAATTTTTTGAACATATTTTAACTCAAAACTTTTGAAGCATTCAATATGCACCATTCAAAGCCACATCATCACTTTTCAACCATTTTCTGACTTCATTTGCTAGTTTTCATGCATTTCATGATTTATTTTGAGCTAAAATGATCCTGAATTGAAAAGCACTGCAAATGAACTCTGAAATGGTTGAAAGATGGCATGGTATCATAATTTCACCCACATAGCATGAGCTAAAAATCTGAGAGGGTTACCGGAAAAACTAGATGCACTTCGTGTACAAACTGGACAATCTCTTTCGAAGTATCATGGTTTCGGACGAAAACACGTCTATTACAAAGGGATTTCATTTTTTTGAACATATTTTAACTCAAGACTTTTTATGCATTCAATATACACCATTCAAATCCACATCATCACTTTTCAACCATTTTCTGACTTCATTTGCTAGTTTTCATGCATTTCATGATTTATTTTGAGCTAAAATGACCCTGAATTGAAAAGCACTGCAAATGAACTCTGAAATGGTTGAAAGTTGGCATGGTATCATAATTTCACCCACATAGCATGTGCTAAAGAGTTGAGAGGGTTACCGAAAAACCTGGATGCACTTCGTGTACAAACTGGACAATCTCTTTCGAAGTATCAGGGTTTCGGACGAAAACACGTCTATTACAAAGGGATTTCAATTTTTTGAACATATTTTAACTCAAGACTTTTGAAGCATTCAATATGCACCATTCAAAGCCACATCATCACTTTTCAACCACTTTCTGACTTCATTTGCTAGTTTTCATGCATTTCATGATTTATTTTGAGCTAAAATGACCCTGAATTGAAAAGCACTGCAAATGAACTCTGAAATGGTTGAAAGATGGCATGGTATCATAATTTCACCCACATAGCATGTGCTAAAAAGTTGAGAGGGTTACCGAAAATACTGGATGCACTTCGTGTACAAACTATCAAGGTTTCGGACGAAAACAAGTCGATTACAAAGGGATTTCAATTTTTTGAACATATTTTAACTCAAGACTTTTTCTGCATTCAATATGCACCATTCAAAGCCACATCATCAATTTTCAACCATTTTCTGACTTCATTTGCTTGTTTTCATGCATTTCATGATTTATTTTGAGCTCAAATGACCCTGAATTGAAAAGCACTGCAAATGAACTCTGACATGGTTGAAAGTTGGCATGCTATCATAATTTCACCCACATAGCATGCGCTAAAAAGCTGAGAGGGTTACCGAAAAAACTGGATGCACTTCGTGTACAAACTGGACAATCTATTTCGAAGTATCAAGGTTTCGGACGAAAACACGTCTATTACAAAGGGATTTCAATTTTTTGAACATATTTTAACTCAAAACTTTTGAAGCATTCAATATGCACCATTCAAAGCCACATCATCACTTTTCAACCATTTTCTGACTTCATTTGCTACTTTTCTTGCATTTCATGATTTATTTTGAGCTAAAATGACCCTGAATTGAAAAGCACTGCAAATGAACTCTGAAATGGTTGAAAGTTGGCATGCTATCATAATTTCACCCACATAGCATGTGCTAAAAAGCTGAGAGGGTTACCGGAAAAACTAGATGCACTTCGTGTACAAACTGGACAATCTATTTCGAAGTATCAAGGTTTCGGACGAAAACACGTCTATTACAAAGGGATTTCAATTTTTTGAACATATTTTAACTCAAAACTTTTGAAGCATTCAATATGCACCATTCAAAGCCACATCATCACTTTTCAACCATTTTCTGACTTCATTTGCTAGTTTTCATGTATTTCATGATTTATTTTGAGCTAAAATGATCCTGAATTGAAAAGCACTGCAAATGAACTCTGAAATGGTTGAAAGATGGCATGGTATCATAATTTCACCCACATAGCATGTGCTAAAAATCTGAGAGGGTTACCGGAAAAACTAGATGCACTTCGTGTACAAACTGGACAATCTCTTTCGAAGTATCATGGTTTCGGACGAAAACACGTCTATTACAAAGGGATTTCATTTTTTTGAACATATTTTAACTCAAGACTTTTTATGCATTCAATATGCACCATTCAAATCCACATCATCACTTTTCAACCATTTTCTGACTTCATTTGCTAGTTTTCATGCATTTCATGATTTATTTTGAGCTAAAATGACCCTGAATTGAAAAGCACTGCAAATGAACTCTGAAATGGTTGAAAGTTGGCATGGTATCATAATTTCACCCACATAGCATGTGCTAAAGAGTTGAGAGGGTTACCGAAAAACCTGGATGCACTTCGTGTACAAACTGGACAATCTCTTTCGAAGTATCAGGGTTTCGGACGAAAACACGTCTATTACAAAGGGATTTCAATTTTTTGAACATATTTTAACTCAAGACTTTTGAAGCATTCAATATGCACCATTCAAAGCCACATCATCACTTTTCAACCACTTTCTGACTTCATTTGCTAGTTTTCATGCATTTCATGATTTATTTTGAGCTAAAATGACCCTGAATTGAAAAGCATTGCAAATGAACTCTGAAATGGTTGAAAGATGGCATGGTATCATAATTTCACCCACATAGCATGTGCTAAAAAGTTGAGAGGGTTACCGAAAATACTGGATGCACTTCGTGTACAAACTATCAGGGTTTCGGACGAAAACAAGTCGATTACAAAGGGATTTCAATTTTTTGAACATATTTTAACTCAAGACTTTTTCTGCATTCAATATGCACCATTCAAAGCCACATCATCACTTTTCAACCATTTTCTGACTTCATTTGCTAGTTTTCATGCACTTCATGATTTATTTTGAGCTAAAATGACCCTGAATTGAAAAGCACTGCAAATGAACTCTGAAATGGTTGAAAGTTGGCATGGTATCATAATTTCACCCACATAGCATGTGCTAAAGAGTTGAGAGGGTTACCGAAAAAACTGGATGCACTTCGTGTACAAACTGGACAATCTCTTTCGAAGTATCAGGGTTTCGGACGAAAACACGTCGATTACAAAGGGATTTCAATTTTTTGAACATATTTTAACTCAAGACTTTTTCTGCATTCAATATGCACCATTCAAAGCCACATCATCACTTTTCAACCATTTTCTGACTTCATTTGCTTGTTTTCATGCATTTCATGATTTATTTTGAGCTCAAATGACCCTGAATTGAAAAGCACTGCAAATGAACTCTGAAATGGTTGAAAGTTGGCATGCTATCATTATTTCACCCACATAGCATGTGCTAAAAAGCTGAGAGGGTTACCGAAAAAACTGGATGCACTTCGTGTACAAACTGGACAATCTATTTCGAAGTATCAAGGTTTCGGACGAAAACACGTCTATTACAAAGGGATTTCAATTTTTTGAACATATTTTAACTCAAAACTTTTGAAGCATTCAATATGCACCATTCAAAGCCACATCATCACTTTTCAACCATTTTCTGACTTCATTTGCTAGTTTTCTTGCATTTCATGATTTATTTTGAGCTAAAATGACCCTGAATTGAAAAGCACTGCAAATGAACTCTGAAATGGTTGAAAGTTGGCATGCTATCATAATTTCACCCACATAGCATGTGCTAAAAAGCTGAGAGGGTTACCGAAAAAACTGGATGCACTTCGTGTACAAACTGGACAATCTATTTCAAAGTATCAAGGTTTCGGACGAAAACACGTCTATTACAAAGGGATTTCAATTTTTTGAACATATTTTAACTCAAAACTTTTGAAGCATTCAATATGCACCATTCAAAGCCTCATCATCACTTTTCAACCATTTTCTGAATTCATTTGCTAGTTTTCATGCATTTCATGATTTATTTTGAGCTAAAATGACCCTGAATTGAAAAGCACTGCAAATGAACTCTGAAATGGTTGAAAGATGGCATGGTATAATAATTTCACCCACATAGCATGTGCTAAAAATCTGAGAGGGTTACCGGAAAAACTAGATGCACTTCGTGTACAAACTGGACAATCTCTTTCGAAGTATCATGGTTTCGGACGAAAACACGTCTATTACAAAGGGATTTCATTTTTTTGAACATATTTTAACTCAAGACTTTTTATGCATTCAATATGCACCATTCAAATCCACATCATCACTTTTCAACCATTTTCTAACTTCATTTGCTAGTTTTCATGCATTTCATGATTTATTTTGAGCTAAAATGACCCTGAATTGAAAAGCACTGCAAATGAACTCTGAAATGGTTGAAAGTTGGCATGGTATCATAATTTCACCCACATAGCATGTGCTAAAGAGTTGAGAGGGTTACCGAAAAACCTCGATGCACTTCGTGTACAAACTGGACAATCTCTTTCGAAGTATCAGGGTTTCGGACGAAAACACGTCTATTACAAAGGGATTTCAATTTTTTGAACATATTTTAACTCAAGATTTTTGAAGCATTCAATATGCACCATTCAAAGCCACATCATCACTTTTCAACCACTTTCTGACTTCATTTGCTAGTTTTCATGCATTTCATGATTTATTTTGAGCTAAAATGACCCTGAATTGAAAAGCACTGCAAATGAACTCTGAAATGGTTGAAAGATGGCATGGTATCATAATTTCACCCACATAGCATGTGCTAAAAAGTTGAGAGGGTTACCGAAAATACTGGATGCACTTCGTGTACAAACTATCAGGGTTTCGGACGAAAACAAGTCGATTACAAAGGGATTTCAATTTTTTGAACATATTTTAACTCAAGACTTTTTCTCCATTCAATATGCACCATTCAAATCCACATCATCACTTTTCAACCATTTTCTGACTTCATTTGCTAGTTTTCATGCACTTCATGATTTATTTTGAGCTAAAATGACCCTGAATTGAAAAGCACTGCAAATGAACTCTGAAATGGTTGAAAGTTGGCATGGTATCATAATTTCACCCACATAGCATGTGCTAAAGAGTTGAGAGGGTTACCGAAAAAACTGGATGCACTTCGTGTACAAACTGGACAATCTCTTTCGAAGTATCAGGGTTTCGGACGAAAACACGTCGATTACAAAGGGATTTCAATTTTTTGAACATATTTTAACTCAAGACTTTTTCGCCATTCAATATGCACCATTCAAAGCCACATCATCACTTTTCAACCATTTTCTGACTTCATTTGCTTGTTTTCATGCATTTCATGATTTATTTTGAGCTCAAATGATCCTGAATTGAAAAGCACTGCAAATGAACTCTGAAATGGTTGAAAGTTGGCATGCTATCATAATTTCACCCACATAGCATGTGCTAAAAAGCTGAGAGGGTTACCGAAAAAACTAGATGCACTTCGTGTACAAACTGGACAATCTATTTCGAAGTATCAAGGTTTCGGACGAAAACACGTCTATTACAAAGGGATTTCAATTTTTTGAACATATTTTAACTCAAAACTTTTGAAGCATTCAATATGCACCATTCAAAGCCACATCATCACTTTTCAACCATTTTCTGACTTCATTTGCTAGTTTTCTTGCATTTCATGATTTATTTTGAGCTAAAATGACCCTGAATTGAAAAGCACTGCAAATGAACTCTGAAATGGTTGAAAGTTGGCATGCTATCATAATTTCACCCACATAGCATGTGCTAAAAAGCTGAGAGGGTTACCGAAAAAACTGGATGCACTTCGTGTACAAACTGGACAATCTATTTCGAAGTATCAAGGTTTCGGACGAAAACACGTCTATTACAAAGGGATTTCAATTTTTTGAACATATTTTAACTCAAAACTTTGGAAGCATTCAATATGCACCATTCAAAGCCACATCATCACTTTTCAACCATTTTCTGACTTCATTTGCTAGTTTTCTTGCATTTCATGATTTATTTTGAGCTAAAATGACCCTGAATTGAAAAGCACTGCAAATGAACTCTGAAATGGTTGAAAGATGGCATGGTATCATAATTTCACCCACATAGCATGTGCTAAAAATCTGAGAGGGTTACCGGAAAAACTAGATGCATTTCGTGTACAAACTGGACAATCTCTTTCGAAATATCATGGTTTCGGACGAAAACACGTCTATTACAAAGGGATTTCATTTTTTTGAACATATTTTAACTCAAGACTTTTTATGCATTCAATATGCACCATTCAAATCCACATCATCACTTTTCAACCATTTTCTGACTTCATTTGCTAGTTTTCATGCATTTCATGATTTATTTTGAGCTAAAATGACCCTGAATTGAAAAGCACTGCAAATGAACTCTAAAATGGTTGAAAGTTGGTATGGTATCATAATTTCACCCACATAGCATGTGCTAAAGAGTTGAGAGGGTTACCGAAAAACCTGGATGCACTTCGTGTACAAACTGCACAATCTCTTTCGAAGTATCAGGGTTTCGGACGAAAACACGTCTATTACAAAGGGATTTCAATTTTTTGAACATATTTTAACTCAAGACTTTTGAAGCATTCAATATGCACCATTCAAAGCCACATCATCACTTTTCAACCACTTTCTGACTTCATTTGCTAGTTTTCATGCATTTCATGATTTATTTTGAGCTAAAATGACCCTGAATTGAAAAGCACTGCAAATGAACTCTGAAATGGTTGAAAGATGGCATGGTATCATAATTTCACCCACATAGCATGTGCTAAAAAGTTGAGAGGGTTACCGAAAAAACTGGATGCACTTCGTGTACAAACTGGACAATCTCTTTCAAAGTATCAGGGTTTCGGACGAAAACACGTCTATTACAAAGGGATTTCAATTTTTTGAACATATTTTAACTCAAGACTTTTTTTGCATTCAATATGCACCATTCAAAGCCACATAATCACTTTTCAACCATTTTCTGACTTCATTTGCTAGTTTTCATGCATTTCATGATTTATTTTGAGCTAAAATGATCCTGAATTGAAAAGCACTGCCAATGAACTCTGAAATGGTTGAAAGTTGGCATGGTATCATAATTTCACCCACATAGCATGTGCTAAAAATCTGAGAGGGTTACCGGAAAAACTAGATGCACTTCGTGTACAAACTGGACAATCTCTTTCGAAGTATCATGGTTTCGAACGAAAACACGTCTATTACAAAGGGATTTCATTTTTTTGAACATATTTTAACTCAAGACTTTTTATGCATTCAATATGCACCATTCAAATCCACATCATCACTTTTCAACCATTTTCTGACTTCATTTGCTAGTTTTCATGCATTTCATGATTTATTTTGAGCTAAAATGACCCTGAATTGAAAAGCACTGCAAATGAACTCTGAAATGGTTGAAAGTTGGTATGGTATCATAATTTCACCGACATAGCATGTGCTAAAGAGTTGAGAGGGTTACCGAAAAACCTGGATGCACTTCGTGTACAAACTGCACAATCTCTTTCGAAGTATCAGGGTTTCGGACGAAAACACGTCTATTACAAAGGGATTTCAATTTTTTGAACATATTTTAACTCAAGACTTTTGAAGCATTCAATATGCACCATTCAAAGCCACATCATCACTATTCAACCACTTTCTGACTTCATTTGCTAGTTTTCATGCATTTCATGATTTATTTTGAGCTAAAATGATCCTGAATTGAAAAGCACTGCCAATGAACTCTGAAATGGTTGAAAGTTGGCATGCTATCATAATTTCACGCACATAACATGTGCTAAAAAGCTGAGAGGGTTACCGAAAAAATTGGATGCACTTCGTGTACAAACTGGACAATCTATTTCGAAGTATCAGGGTTTCGGACGAAAACACGTCTATTACAAAGGGATTTCAATTTTTTGAACATATTTTAACTCAAGACTTTTTCTGCATTCAATATGCACCATTCAAAGCCACATCATCACTTTTCAACCATTTTCTGACTTCATTTGTTAGTTTTCATGCATTTCATGATTTATTTTGAGCTAAAATGACCCTGAATTGAAAATCACTGCAAATGAACTCTGAAATGGTTAAAAGTTGGCATGGTATCATAATTTCACCCACATAGCATGTGCTAAAGAGTTGAGAGGGTTACCGAAAAAGCTGGATGCACTTCGTGTACAAACTGGACAATCTCTTTCGAAGTATCAGGGTTTCGGACGAAAACGCGTCGATTACAAAGGGATTTCAATTTTTCGAACATATTTTAACTCAAGACTTTTTCTGCATTCAATATGCACCATTCAAAGCCACATCATCACTTTTCAACCATTTTCTGACTTCATTTGCTAGTTTTCATGCATTTCATGATTTATTTTGAGCTAAAATGACCCTGAATTGAAAAGCACAGCAAATGAACTCTGAAATGGTTGAAATTTGGCATGCTGTCATAATTTCACCCACATAGCATGTGCTAAAAAGCTGAGAGGGTTACCGAAAAAACTGGATGCACTTCGTGTACAAACTGGACAATCTATTTCGAAGTATCAGGGTTTCGGACGAAAACACGTCTATTACAAAGGGATTTCAATTTTTTGAACATATTTTAACTCAAGACTTTTGAAGCATTCAACATTCAAAGCCACATCATCACTTTTCAACCATTTTCTGACTTCATTTGCTAGTTTTCTTGCATTTCATGATTTATTTTGAGCTAAAATGACCCTGAATTGAAAAGTACTGCAAATGAACTCTGAAATGGTTGAAAGTTGGCATGGTATCATAATTACACCCACATAGCATGTGCTAAAAAGCTGAGAGGGTTACCGAAAATACTGGATGCACTTCGTGTACAAACTGGACAATCTCTTTCGAAGTATCAGGGTTCCGGACGAAAACAAGTCGATTACAAAGGGATTTCAATTTTTTGACCATATTTTAACTCAAGACTTTTTCTGCATTCAATATGCACCATTCAAAGCCACATCATCACTTTTCAACCATTTTCTGACTTCATTTGCTAGTTTTCATGCATTTCATGATTTATTTTGAGCTAAAAAGACCCTGAATTGAAAAGTACTGCAAATGAACTCTGAAATGGTTGAAAGTTGGCATGGTATCATAATTTCACCCACATAGCATGTGCTAAAAAGCTGAGAGGGTTACCGAAAATAATGGATGCACTTCGTGTACAAACTGGACAATCTCTTTCGAAGTATCAGGGTTTCGGACGAAAACAAGTCGATTACAAAGGGATTTCAATTTTTTGAACATATTTTAACTCAAGACTTTTTCTGCATTCAATATGCACCATTCAAAGCCACATCATCAGTTTTCAACCATTTTCTGCCTTCATTTGCTAGTTTTCATGCATTTCATGATTTATTTTGAGCTAAAATGACCCTGAATTGAAAAGCACTGCAAATGAGCTCTGAAATGGTTGAAACTTGGCATGGTATCATAATTTCACCCACATAGCATGTGCTAAAGAGTTGAGAGGGTTACCGAAAAAACTGAATGCACTTCGTGTACAAACTGGACAATCTCTTTCGAAGTATCAGGGTTTCGGACGAAAACACGTCGATTACAAAGGGATTTGAATTTTTTGAACATATTTTAACTCAAGACTTTTTCTGCATTCAATATGCACCATTCAAAGCCACATCATCACTTTTCAACCATTTTCTGACTTCATTTGCTAGTTTTCATGCATTTCATGATTTATTTTGAGCTAAAATGACCCTGAATTGAAAAGTACTGCAAATGAACTCTGAAATGGTTGAAAGTTGGCATGGTATCATAATTACACCCACATAGCATGTGCTAAAAAGCTGAGAGGGTTACCGAAAATACTGGATGCACTTCGTGTACAAACTGGACAATCTCTTTCGAAGTATCAGGGTTCCGGACGAAAACAAGTCGATTACAAAGGGATTTCAATTTTTTGACCATATTTTAACTCAAGACTTTTTCTGCATTCAATATGCACCATTCAAAGCCACATGATCACTTTTCAACCATTTTCTGACTTCATTTGCTAGTTTTCATGCATTTCATGATTTATTTTGAGCTAAAATGACCCTGAATTGAAAAGTACTTCAAATGAACTCTGAAATGGTTGAAAGTTGCCATGGTATCATAATTTCACCCACATAGCATGTGCTAAAAAGCTGAGAGGGTTACCGAAAATAATGGATGCACTTCGTGTACAAACTGGACAATCTCTTTCGAAGTATCAGGGTTTCGGACGAAAACAAGTCGATTACAAAGGGATTTCAATTTTTTGAACATATTTTAACTCAAGACTTTTTCTGCATTCAATATGCACCATTCAAAGCCACATCATCACTTTTCAACCATTTTCTGCCTTCATTTGCTAGTTTTCATGCATTTCATGATTTATTTTGAGCTAAAATGACCCTGAATTGAAAAGCACTGCAAATGAACTCTGAAATGGTTGAAAGTTGGCATGCTATCATAATTTCACCCACATAGCATGTGCTAAAAAGCTGAGAGGGTTACCGAAAAAACTGGATGCACTTCGTGTACAAACTGGACAATCTATTTCGAAGTATCAGGGTTTCGGACGAAAACACGTCTATTACAAAGGGATTTCAATTTTTTGAACATATTTTAACTCAAGACTTTTGAAGCATTCAACATTCAAAGCCACATCATCAGTTTTCAACCATTTTCTGACTTCATTTGCTAGTTTTCTTGTATTTCATGATTTATTTTGAGCTAAAATGACCCTGAATTGAAAAGTACTGCAAATGAACTCTGAAATGGTTGAAAGTTGGCATGGTATCATAATTACACCCACATAGCATGTGCTAAAAAGCTGAGAGGGTTACCGAAAATACTGGATGCACTTCGTGTACAAACTGGACAATCTCTTTCGAAGTATCAGGGTTCCGGACGAAAACAAGTCGATTACAAAGGGATTTCAATTTTTTGACCATATTTTAACTCAAGACTTTTTCTGCATTCAATATGCACCATTCAAAGCCACATCATCACTTTTCAACCATTTTCTGACTTCATTTGCTAGTTTTCATGCATTTCATGATTTATTTTGAGCTAAAATGACCCTGAATTGAAAAGTACTGCAAATGAACTCTGAAATGGTTGAAAGTTGGTATGGTATCATAATTTCACCCACATAGCATGTGCTAAAAAGCTGAGAGGGTTACCGAAAATAATGGATGCACTTCGTGTACAAACTGGACAATCTCTTTCGAAGTATCAGGTTTTCGGACGAAAACAAGTCGATTACAAAGGGATTTCAATTTTTTGAACATATTTTAACTCAAGACTTTTTCTGCATTCAATATGCACCATTCAAAGCCACATCATCAGTTTTCAACCATTTTCTGCCTTCATTTGCTAGTTTTCATGCATTTCATGATTTATTTTGAGCTAAAATGACCCTGAATTGAAAAGCACTGCAAATGAGCTCTGAAATGGTTGAAACTTGGCATGGTATCATAATTTCACCCACATAGCATGTGCTAAAGAGTTGAGACGGTTACCGAAAAAACTGGATGCACTTCGTGTACAAACTGGACAATCTCTTTCGAAGTATCAGGGTTTCGGACGAAAACACGTCGATTACAAAGGGATTTGAATTTTTTGAACATATTTTAACTCAAGACTTTTTCTGCATTCAATATGCACCATTCAAAGCCACATCATCACTTTTCAACCATTTTCTGACTTCATTTGCTAGTTTTCATGCATTTCATGATTTATTTTGACCTAAAATGACCCTGAATTGAAAAGCACTGCAAATGAACTCTGAAATGGTTGAAAGTTGGCATGGTATCATAATTACACCCACATAGCATGTGCTAAAAAGCTGAGAGGGTTACCGAAAATACTGGATGCACTTCGTGTACAAACTGGACAATCTCTTTCGAAGTATCAGGGTTCCGGACGAAAACAAGTCGATTACAAAGGGATTTCAATTTTTTGACCATATTTTAACTCAAGACTTTTTCTGCATTCAATATGCACCATTCAAAGCCACATGATCACTTTTCAACCATTTTCTGACTTCATTTGCTAGTTTTCATGCATTTCATGATTTATTTTGAGCTAAAATGACCCTGAATTGAAAAGTACTTCAAATGAACTCTGAAATGGTTGAAAGTTGGCATGGTATCATAATTTCACCCACATAGCATGTGCTAAAAAGCTGAGAGGGTTACCGAAAATAATGGATGCACTTCGTGTACAAACTGGACAATCTCTTTCGAAGTATCAGGGTTTCGGACGAAAACAAGTCGATTACAAAGGGATTTCAATTTTTTGAACATATTTTAACTCAAGACTTTTTCTGCATTCAATATGCACCATTCAAAGCCACATCATCACTTTTCAACCATTTTCTGCCTTCATTTGCTAGTTTTCATGCATTTCATGATTTATTTTGAGCTAAAATGACCCTGAATTGAAAAGCACTGCAAATGAACTCTGAAATGGTTGAAAGTTGGCATGCTATCATAATTTCACCCACATAGCATGTGCTAAAAAGCTGAGAGGGTTACCGAAAAAACTGGATGCACTTCGTGTACAAACTGGACAATCTCTTTCGAAGTATCAGGGTTTCGGACGAAAACACGTCTATTACAAAGGGATTTCAATTTTTTGAACATATTTTAACTCAAGACTTTTTCTGCATTCAATATGCACCATTCAAAGCCACATCATCACTTTTCAACCATTTTCTGACTTCATTTGCTAGTTTTCATGCATTTCATGATTTATTTTGAGCTAAAATGACCCTGAATTGAAAATCACTGCAAATGAACTCTGAAATGGTTGAAAGTTGGCATGGTATCATAATTTCACCCACATAGCATGTGCTAAAAAGCTGAGAGGGTTACCGAAAAAACTGGATGCACTTCGTGTACAAACTGGACAATCTCTTTCGAAGTATCAGGGTTTCGGACGAAAACGCGTCGATTACAAAGGGATTTCAATTTTTTGAACATATTTTAACTCAAGACTTTTTATGCATTCAATATGCACCATTCAAAGCCACATCATCACTTTTCAACCATTTTCTGACTTCATTTGCTAGTTTTCATGCATTTCATGATTTATTTTGAGCTAAAATGACCCTGAATTGAAAAGCACTGCAAATGAACTCTGAAATGGTTGAAAGTTGGCATGGTATCATAATTTCACCCACATAGCATGCGTTAAAGAGTTGAGAGGGTTACCGAAAAAACTGGATGCACTTCGTGTACAAACTGGACAATCTCTTTTGAAGTATCAGGGTTTCGGACGAAAACACGTCTATTACAAAGGGAATTCAATTTTTTGAACATATTCTAACTTAAGACTTTTTCTGCATTCAATATGCACCATTCCAAGCCACATCATCACTTTTCAATCATTTTCTGACTTCATTTGCTAGTTTTCATGCATTTCATGATTTATTTTGAGCTAAAATGACCCTGAATTGAAAAGCACTGCAAATGAACTCTGAAATGGTTGAAAGTTGGCATGGTATCATAATTTCACCCACATAGCATGTGCTAAAGAGTTGAGCGGGTTACCGAAAAAACTGGATGCAGTTCGTGTACAAACTGGACAATCTCTTTCGAAGTATCAGGGTTTCGGACGAAAACACGTCGATTACAAAGGGATTTCAATTTTTTGAACATATTTTAACTCAAGACTTTTTCTGCATTCAATATGCACCTTTCAAATCCACATCATCACTTTTCAACCATTTTCTGACTTCATTTGCTAGTTTTCATGCATTTCATGATTTATTTTGAGCTAAAATGACCCTGAATTGAAAAGCACTGCAAATGAACTCTGAAATGGTTGAAAGTTGGCATGCTATCATAATTTCACCCACATAGCATGTGCTAAAAAGCTGAGAGGGTTACCGAAAAAACTGGATGCACTTCGTGTACAAACTGGACAATCTCTTTCGAAGTATCAGGGTTTCGGACGAAAACACGTCTATTACAAAGGGATTTCAATTTTTTGAACATATTTTAACTCAAGACTTTTTCTGCATTCAATATGCACCATTCAAAGCCACATCATCACTTTTCAACCATTTTCTGACTTCATTTGCTAGTTTTCATGCATTTCATGATTTATTTTGAGCTAAAATGACCCTGAATTGAAAAGCACTGCAAATGAACTCTGAAATGGTTGAAAGTTGGCATGGTATCATAATTTCACCCACATAGCATGTGCTAAAGAGTTGAGAGGGTTACCGAAAAACCTGGATGCACTTCGTGTACAAACTGGACAATCTCTTTCGAAGTATCAGGGTTTCGGACGAAAACACGTCTATTACAAAGGGATTTCAATTTTTTGAACATATTTTAACTCAAGACTTTTGAAGCATTCAATATGCACCATTCAAAGCCACATCATCACTTTTCAACCACTTTCTGACTTCATTTGCTAGTTTTCATGCATTTCATGATTTATTTTGAGCTAAAATGACCCTGAATTGAAAAGCACTGCAAATGAACTCTGAAATGGTTGAAAGATGGCATGGTATCATAATTTCACCCACATAGCATGTGCTAAAAAGTTGAGAGGGTTACCGAAAATACTGGATGCACTTCGTGTACAAACTATCAGGGTTTCGGACGAAAACAAGTCGATTACAAAGGGATTTCAATTTTTTGAACATATTTTAACTCAAGACTTTTTCTGCATTCAATATGCACCATTCAAATCCACATCATCACTTTTCAACCATTTTCTGACTTCATTTGCTAGTTTTCATGCACTTCATGATTTATTTTGAGCTAAAATGACCCTGAATTGAAAAGCACTGCAAATGAACTCTGAAATGGTTGAAAGTTGGCATGGTATCATAATTTCACCCACATAGCATGTGCTAAAGAGTTGAGAGGGTTACCGAAAAAACTGGATGCACTTCGTGTACAAACTGGACAATCTCTTTCGAAGTATCAGGGTTTCGGACGAAAACACGTCGATTACAAAGGGATTTCAATTTTTTGAACATATTTTAACTCAAGACTTTTTCTGCATTCAATATGCACCATTCAAAGCCACATCATCACTTTTCAACCATTTTCTGACTTCATTTGCTTGTTTTCATGCATTTCATGATTTATTTTGAGCTCAAATGACCCTGAATTGAAAAGCACTGCAAATGAACTCTGAAATGGTTGAAAGTTGGCATGCTATCATAATTTCACCCACATAGCATGTGCTAAAAAGCTGAGAGGGTTACCGAAAAAACTGGATGCACTTCGTGTACAAACTGGACAATCTATTTCGAAGTATCAAGGTTTCGGACGAAAACACGTCTATTACAAAGGGATTTCAATTTTTTGAACATATTTTAACTCAAAACTTTTGAAGCATTCAATATGCACCATTCAAAGCCACATCATCACTTTTCAACCATTTTCTGACTTCATTTGCTAGTTTTCTTGCATTTCATGATTTATTTTGAGCTAAAATGACCCTGAATTGAAAAGCACTGCAAATGAACTCTGAAATGGTTGAAAGTTGGCATGCTATCATAATTTCACCCACATAGCATGTGCTAAAAAGCTGAGAGGGTTACCGAAAAAACTGGATGCACTTCGTGTACAAACTGGACAATCTATTTCGAAGTATCAAGGTTTCGGACGAAAACACGTCTATTACAAAGGGATTTCAATTTTTTGAACATATTTTAACTCAAAACTTTTGAAGCATTCAATATGCACCATTCAAAGCCACATCATCACTTTTCAACCATTTTCTGACTTCATTTGCTAGTTTTCTTGCATTTCATGATTTATTTTGAGCTAAAATGACCCTGAATTGAAAAGCACTGCAAATGAACTCTGAAATGGTTGAAAGATGGCATGGTATCATAATTTCACCCACATAGCATGTGCTAAAAATCTGAGAGGGTTACCGGAAAAACTAGATGCACTTCGTGTACAAACTGGACAATCTCTTTCGAAGTATCATGGTTTCGGACGAAAACACGTCTATTACAAAGGGATTTCATTTTTTTGAACATATTTTAACTCAAGACTTTTTATGCATTCAATATGCACCATTCAAATCCACATCATCACTTTTCAACCATTTTCTGACTTCATTTGCTAGTTTTCATGCATTTCATGATTTATTTTGAGCTAAAATGACCCTGAATTGAAAAGCACTGCAAATGAACTCTGAAATGGTTGAAAGTTGGTATGGTATCATAATTTCACCCACATAGCATGTGCTAAAAAGCTGAGAGGGTTACCGAAAAAACTGGATGCACTTCGTGTACAAACTGGACAATCTCTTTCGAAGTATCAGGGTTTCGGACGAAAACACGTCTATTACAAAGGGATTTCAATTTTTTGAACATATTTTAACTCAAGACTTTTGAAGCATTCAATATGCACCATTCAAAGCCACATCATCACTTTTCAACCACTTTCTGACTTCATTTGCTAGTTTTCATGCATTTCATGATTTATTTTGAGCTAAAATGACCCTGAATTGAAAAGCACTGCAAATGAACTCTGAAATGGTTGAAAGATGGCATGGTATCATAATTTCACCCACATAGCATGTGCTAAAAAGTTGAGAGGGTTACCGAAAAAACTGGATGCACTTCGTGTACAAACTGGACAATCTCTTTCAAAGTATCAGGGTTTCGGACGAAAACACATCTATTACAAAGGGATTTCAATTTTTTGAACATATTTTAACTCAAGACTTTTTCTGCATTCAATATGCACCATTCAAAGCCACATCATCACTTTTCAACCATTTTCTGACTTCATTTGCTAGTTTTCATGCATTTCATGATTTATTTTGAGCTAAAATGACCCTGAATTGAAAAGCACTGCAAATGAACTCTGAAATGGTTGAAAGTTGGCATGGTATCATAATTTCACCCACATAGCATGTGCTAAAGAGTTGAGAGGGTTACCGGAAAAACTGGATTCACTTCGTGTACAAACTGGACAATCTCTTTCGAAGTATTAGGGTTTCGGACGAAAACACGTCTATTACAAAGGGATTTCAATTTTTTGAACATATTTTAACTCAAGACTTTTTCTGCATTCAATATGCACCATTCAAAGCCACATCATCACTTTTCAACCATTTTCTGACTTCATTTGCTAGTTTTCATGCATTTCATGATTTATTTTGAGCTAAAATGACCCTGAATTGAAAAGTACTGCAAATGAACTCTGAAATGGTTGAAAGTTGGCATGGTATCATAATTTCACCCACATAGCATGTGCTAAAAAGCTGAGAGGGTTACCGAAAATAATGGATGCACTTCGTGTACAAACTGGACAATCTCTTTCGAAGTATCAGGGTTTCGGACGAAAACAAGTCGATTACAAAGGGATTTCAATTTTTTGAACATATTTTAACTCAAGACTTTTTCTGCATTCAATATGCACCATTCAAAGCCACATCATCACTTTTCAACCATTTTCTGCCTTCATTTGCTAGTTTTCATGCATTTCATGATTTATTTTGAGCTAAAATGACCCTGAATTGAAAAGCACTGCAAATGAACTCTGAAATGGTTGAAAGTTGGCATGCTATCATAATTTCACCCACATAGCATGTGCTAAAAAGCTGAGAGGGTTACCGAAAAAACTGGATGCACTTCGTGTACAAACTGGACAATCTCTTTCGAAGTATCAGGGTTTCGGACGAAAACACGTCTATTACAAAGGGATTTCAATTTTTTGAACATATTTTAACTCAAGACTTTTTCTGCATTCAATATGCACCATTCAAAGCCACATCATCACTTTTCAACCATTTTCTGACTTCATTTGCTAGTTTTCATGCATTTCATGATTTATTTTGAGCTAAAATGACCCTGAATTGAAAATCACTGCAAATGAACTCTGAAATGGTTGAAAGTTGGCATGGTATCATAATTTCACCCACATAGCATGTGCTAAAAAGCTGAGAGGGTTACCGAAAAAACTGGATGCACTTCGTGTACAAACTGGACAATCTCTTTCGAAGTATCAGGGTTTCGGACGAAAACGCGTCGATTACAAAGGGATTTCAATTTTTTGAACATATTTTAACTCAAGACTTTTTATGCATTCAATATGCACCATTCAAAGCCACATCATCACTTTTCAACCATTTTCTGACTTCATTTGCTAGTTTTCATGCATTTCATGATTTATTTTGAGCTAAAATGACCCTGAATTGAAAAGCACTGCAAATGAACTCTGAAATGGTTGAAAGTTGGCATGGTATCATAATTTCACCCACATAGCATGTGTTAAAGAGTTGAGAGGGTTACCGAAAAAACTGGATGCACTTCGTGTACAAACTGGACAATCTCTTTCGAAGTATCAGGGTTTCGGACGAAAACACGTCTATTACAAAGGGAATTCAATTTTTTGAACATATTCTAACTTAAGACTTTTTCTGCATTCAATATGCACCATTCCAAGCCACATCATCACTTTTCAATCATTTTCTGACTTCATTTGCTAGTTTTCATGCATTTCATGATTTATTTTGAGCTAAAATGACCCTGAATTGAAAAGCACTGCAAATGAACTCTGAAATGGTTGAAAGTTGGCATGGTATCATAATTTCACCCACATAGCATGTGCTAAAGAGTTGAGCGGGTTACCGAAAAAACTGGATGCAGTTCGTGTACAAACTGGACAATCTCTTTCGAAGTATCTGGGTTTCGGACGAAAACACGTCTATTACAAAGGGATTTCAATTTTTTGAACATATTCTAACTTAAGACTTTTTCTGCATTCAATATGCACCATTCAAAGCCACATCATCACTTTTCAATCATTTTCTGACTTCATTTGCTAGTTTTCATGCATTTCATGATTTATTTTGAGCTAAAATGACCTTGATTTGAAAAGCACTGCAAATGAACTCTGAAATGGTTGAAACTTGGCATGGTATCATAATTTCACCCACATAGCATGTGCTAAAAAGCTGAGAGGGTTACCGAAAAAACTGGATGCACTTCGTGTACAAACTGGACAATCTCTTTCGAAGTATCAGGGTTCCGGACAAAAACAAGTCGATTACAAAGGGATTTCAATTTTTTGAACATATTTTAACTCAAGACTTTTTCTGCATTCAATATGCACCATTCAAAGCCACATCATCACTTTTCAACCATTTTCTGACTTCATTTGTTAGTTTTCATGCATTTCATGATTTATTTTGAGCTAAAATGACCCTGAATTGAAAATCACTGCAAATGAACTCTGAAATGGTTAAAAGTTGGCATGGTATAATAATTTCACCCACATAGCATGTGCTAAAGAGTTGAGAGGGTTACCGAAAAAGCTGGATGCACTTCGTGTACAAACTGGACAATCTCTTTCGAAGTATCAGGGTTTCGGACGAAAACGCGTCGATTACAAAGGGATTTCAATTTTTCGAACATATTTTAACTCAAGACTTTTTCTGCATTCAATATGCACCATTCAAAGCCACATCATCACTTTTCAACCATTTTCTGACTTCATTTGCTAGTTTTCATGCATTTCATGATTTATTTTGAGCTAAAATGACCCTGAATTGAAAAGCACAGCAAATGAACTCTGAAATGGTTGAAATTTGGCATGCTATCATAATTTCACCCACATAGCATGTGCTAAAAAGCTGAGAGGGTTACCGAAAAAACTGGATGCACTTCGTGTACAAACTGGACAATCTATTTCGAAGTATCAGGGTTTCGGACGAAAACACGTCTATTACAAAGGGATTTCAATTTTTTGAACATATTTTAACTCAAGACTTTTGAAGCATTCAACATTCAAAGCCACATCATCACTTTTCAACCATTTTCTGACTTCATTTGCTAGTTTTCTTGCATTTCATGATTTATTTTGAGCTAAAATGACCCTGAATTGAAAAGTACTGTAAATGAACTCTGAAATGGTTGAAAGTTGGCATGGTATCATAATTACACCCACATAGCATGTGCTAAAAAGCTGAGAGGGTTACCGAAAATACTGGATGCACTTCGTGTACAAACTGGACAATCTCTTTCGAAGTATCAGGGTTCCGGACAAAAACAAGTCGATTACAAAGGGATTTCAATTTTTTGACCATATTTTAACTCAAGACTTTTTCTGCATTCAATATGCACCATTCAAAGCCACATCATCACTTTTCAACCATTTTCTGACTTCATTTGCTAGTTTTCATGCATTTCATGATTTATTTTGAGCTAAAATGACCCTGAATTGAAAAGTACTGCAAATGAACTCTGAAATGGTTGAAAGTTGGCATGGTATCATAATTTCACCCACATAGCATGTGCTAAAAAGCTGAGAGGGTTACCGAAAATAATGGATGCACTTCGTGTACAAACTGGACAATCTCTTTCGAAGTATCAGGGTTTCGGACGAAAACAAGTCGATTACAAAGGGATTTCAATTTTTTGAACATATTTTAACTCAAGACTTTTTCTGCATTCAATATGCACCATTCAAAGCCACATCATCAGTTTTCAACCATTTTCTGCCTTCATTTGCTAGTTTTCATGCATTTCATGATTTATTTTGAGCAAAAATGACCCTGAATTGAAAAGCACTGCAAATGAGCTCTGAAATGGTTGAAACTTGGCATGGTATCATAATTTCACCCACATAGCATGTGCTAAAGAGTTGAGAGGGTTACCGAAAAAACTGGATGCACTTCGTGTACAAACTGGACAATCTCTTTCGAAGTATCAGGGTTTCGGACGAAAACACGTCGATTACAAAGGGATTTGAATTTTTTGAACATATTTTAACTCAAGACTTTTTCTGCATTCAATATGCACCATTCAAAGCCACATCATCACTTTTCAACCATTTTCTGACTTCATTTGCTAGTTTTCATGCATTTCATGATTTATTTTGAGCTAAAATGACCCTGAATTGAAAAGCACTGCAAATGAACTCTGAAATGGTTGAAAGTTGGCATGGTATCATAATTTCACCCACATAGCATGTGTTAAAGAGTTGAGAGGGTTACCGAAAAAACTGGATGCACTTCGTGTACAAACTGGACAATCTCTTTCGAAGTATCAGGGTTTCGGACGAAAACACGTCTATTACAAAGGGAATTCAATTTTTTGAACATATTCTAACTTAAGACTTTTTCTGCATTCAATATGCACCATTCCAAGCCACATCATCACTTTTCAATCATTTTCTGACTTCATTTGCTAGTTTTCATGCATTTCATGATTTATTTTGAGCTAAAATGACCCTGAATTGAAAAGCACTGCAAATGAACTCTGAAATGGTTGAAAGTTGGCATGGTATCATAATTTCACCCACATAGCATGTGCTAAAGAGTTGAGCGGGTTACCGAAAAAACTGGATGCAGTTCGTGTACAAACTGGACAATCTCTTTCGAAGTATCTGGGTTTCGGACGAAAACACGTCTATTACAAAGGGATTTCAATTTTTTGAACATATTCTAACTTAAGACTTTTTCTGCATTCAATATGCACCATTCAAAGCCACATCATCACTTTTCAATCATTTTCTGACTTCATTTGCTAGTTTTCATGCATTTCATGATTTATTTTGAGCTAAAATGACCTTGATTTGAAAAGCACTGCAAATGAACTCTGAAATGGTTGAAACTTGGCATGGTATCATAATTTCACCCACATAGCATGTGCTAAAAAGCTGAGAGGGTTACCGAAAAAACTGGATGCACTTCGTGTACAAACTGGACAATCTCTTTCGAAGTATCAGGGTTCCGGACAAAAACAAGTCGATTACAAAGGGATTTCAATTTTTTGAACATATTTTAACTCAAGACTTTTTCTGCATTCAATATGCACCATTCAAAGCCACATCATCACTTTTCAACCATTTTCTGACTTCATTTGTTAGTTTTCATGCATTTCATGATTTATTTTGAGCTAAAATGACCCTGAATTGAAAATCACTGCAAATGAACTCTGAAATGGTTAAAAGTTGGCATGGTATAATAATTTCACCCACATAGCATGTGCTAAAGAGTTGAGAGGGTTACCGAAAAAGCTGGATGCACTTCGTGTACAAACTGGACAATCTCTTTCGAAGTATCAGGGTTTCGGACGAAAACGCGTCGATTACAAAGGGATTTCAATTTTTCGAACATATTTTAACTCAAGACTTTTTCTGCATTCAATATGCACCATTCAAAGCCACATCATCACTTTTCAACCATTTTCTGACTTCATTTGCTAGTTTTCATGCATTTCATGATTTATTTTGAGCTAAAATGACCCTGAATTGAAAAGCACAGCAAATGAACTCTGAAATGGTTGAAATTTGGCATGCTATCATAATTTCACCCACATAGCATGTGCTAAAAAGCTGAGAGGGTTACCGAAAAAACTGGATGCACTTCGTGTACAAACTGGACAATCTATTTCGAAGTATCAGGGTTTCGGACGAAAACACGTCTATTACAAAGGGATTTCAATTTTTTGAACATATTTTAACTCAAGACTTTTGAAGCATTCAACATTCAAAGCCACATCATCACTTTTCAACCATTTTCTGACTTCATTTGCTAGTTTTCTTGCATTTCATGATTTATTTTGAGCTAAAATGACCCTGAATTGAAAAGTACTGTAAATGAACTCTGAAATGGTTGAAAGTTGGCATGGTATCATAATTACACCCACATAGCATGTGCTAAAAAGCTGAGAGGGTTACCGAAAATACTGGATGCACTTCGTGTACAAACTGGACAATCTCTTTCGAAGTATCAGGGTTCCGGACAAAAACAAGTCGATTACAAAGGGATTTCAATTTTTTGACCATATTTTAACTCAAGACTTTTTCTGCATTCAATATGCACCATTCAAAGCCACATCATCACTTTTCAACCATTTTCTGACTTCATTTGCTAGTTTTCATGCATTTCATGATTTATTTTGAGCTAAAATGACCTTGAATTGAAAAGTACTGCAAATGAACTCTGAAATGGTTGAAAGTTGGCATGGTATCATAATTTCACCCACATAGCATGTGCTAAAAAGCTGAGAGGGTTACCGAAAATAATGGATGCACTTCGTGTACAAACTGGACAATCTCTTTCGAAGTATCAGGGTTTCGGACGAAAACAAGTCGATTACAAAGGGATTTCAATTTTTTGAACATATTTTAACTCAAGACTTTTTCTGCATTCAATATGCACCATTCAAAGCCACATCATCAGTTTTCAACCATTTTCTGCCTTCATTTGCTAGTTTTCATGCATTTCATGATTTATTTTGAGCAAAAATGACCCTGAATTGAAAAGCACTGCAAATGAGCTCTGAAATGGTTGAAACTTGGCATGGTATCATAATTTCACCCACATAGCATGTGCTAAAGAGTTGAGAGGGTTACCGAAAAAACTGGATGCACTTCGTGTACAAACTGGACAATCTCTTTCGAAGTATCAGGGTTTCGGACGAAAACACGTCGATTACAAAGGGATTTGAATTTTTTGAACATATTTTAACTCAAGACTTTTTCTGCATTCAATATGCACCATTCAAAGCCACATCATCACTTTTCAACCATTTTCTGACTTCATTTGCTAGTTTTCATGCATTTCATGATTTATTTTGAGCTAAAATGACCCTGAATTGAAAAGTACTGCAAATGAACTCTGAAATGGTTGAAAGTTGGCATGGTATCATAATTACACCCACATAGCATGTGCTAAAAAGCTGAGAGGGTTACCGAAAATACTGGATGCACTTCGTGTACAAACTGGACAATCTCTTTCGAAGTATCAGGGTTCCGGACGAAAACAAGTCGATTACAAAGGGATTTCAATTTTTTGACCATATTTTAACTCAAGACTTTTTCTGCATTCAATATGCACCATTCAAAGCCACATCATCACTTTTCAACCATTTTCTGACTTCATTTGCCAGTTTTCATGCATTTCATGATTTATTTTGAGCTAAAATGACCCTGAATTGAAAAGTACTGCAAATGAACTCTGAAATGGTTGAAAGTTGGCATGGTATCATAATTTCACCCACATAGCATGTGCTAAAAAGCTGAGAGGGTTACCGAAAATAATGGATGCACTTCGTGTACAAACTGGACAATCTCTTTCGAAGTATCAGGGTTTCGGACGAAAACAAGTCGATTACAAAGGGATTTCAATTTTTTGAACATATTTTAACTCAAGACTTTTTCTGCATTCAATATGCACCATTCAAAGCCACATCATCAGTTTTCAACCATTTTCTGCCTTCATTTGCTAGTTTTCATGCATTTCATGATTTATTTTGAGCAAAAATGACCCTGAATTGAAAAGCACTGCAAATGAGCTCTGAAATGGTTGAAACTTGGCATGGTATCATAATTTCACCCACATAGCATGTGCTAAAGAGTTGAGAGGGTTACCGAAAAAACTGGATGCACTTCGTGTACAAACTGGACAATCTCTTTCGAAGTATCAGGGTTTCGGACGAAAACACGTCGATTACAAAGGGATTTGAATTTTTTGAACATATTTTAACTCAAGACTTTTTCTGCATTCAATATGCACCATTCAAAGCCACATCATCACTTTTCAACCATTTTCTGACTTCATTTGCTAGTTTTCATGCATTTCATGATTTATTTTGAGCTAAAATGACCCTGAATTGAAAAGTACTGCAAATGAACTCTGAAATGGTTGAAAGTTGGCATGGTATCATAATTACACCCACATAGCATGTGCTAAAAAGCTGAGAGGGTTACCGAAAATACTGGATGCACTTCGTGTACAAACTGGACAATCTCTTTCGAAGTATCAGGGTTCCGGACGAAAACAAGTCGATTACAAAGGGATTTCAATTTTTTGACCATATTTTAACTCAAGACTTTTTCTGCATTCAATATGCACCATTCAAAGCCACATCATCACTTTTCAACCATTTTCTGACTTCATTTGCTAGTTTTCATGCATTTCATGATTTATTTTGAGCTAAAATGACCCTGAATTGAAAAGTACTGCAAATGAACTCTGAAATGGTTGAAAGTTGGCATGGTATCATAATTTCACCCACATAGCATGTGCTAAAAAGCTGAGAGGGTTACCGAAAATAATGGATGCACTTCGTGTACAAACTGGACAATCTCTTTCGAAGTATCAGGGTTTCGGACGAAAACAAGTCGATTACAAAGGGATTTCAATTTTTTGAACATATTTTAACTCAAGACTTTTTCTGCATTCAATATGCACCATTCAAAGCCACATCATCACTTTTCAACCATTTTCTGCCTTCATTTGCTAGTTTTCATGCATTTCATGATTTATTTTGAGCTAAAATGACCCTGAATTGAAAAGCACTGCAAATGAACTCTGAAATGGTTGAAAGTTGGCATGCTATCATAATTTCACCCACATAGCATGTGCTAAAAAGCTGAGAGGGTTACCGAAAAAACTGGATGCACTTCGTGTACAAACTGGACAATCTCTTTCGAAGTATCAGGGTTTCGGACGAAAACACGTCTATTACAAAGGGATTTCAATTTTTTGAACATATTTTAACTCAAGACTTTTTCTGCATTCAATATGCACCATTCAAAGCCACATCATCACTTTTCAACCATTTTCTGACTTCATTTGCTAGTTTTCATGCATTTCATGATTTATTTTGAGCTAAAATGACCCTGAATTGAAAATCACTCCAAATGAACTCTGAAATGGTTGAAAGTTGGCATGGTATCATAATTTCACCCACATAGCATGTGCTAAAAAGCTGAGAGGGTTACCGAAAAAACTGGATGCACTTCGTGTACAAACTGGACAATCTCTTTCGAAGTATCAGGGTTTCGGACGAAAACGCGTCGATTACAAAGGGATTTCAATTTTTTGAACATATTTTAACTCAAGACTTTTTATGCATTCAATATGCACCATTCAAAGACACATCATCACTTTTCAACCATTTTCTGACTTCATTTGCTAGTTTTCATGCATTTCATGATTTATTTTGAGCTAAAATGACCCTGAATTGAAAAGCACTGCAAATGAACTCTGAAATGGTTGAAAGTTGGCATGGTATCATAATTTCACCCACATAGCATGTGTTAAAGAGTTGAGAGGGTTACCGAAAAAACTGGATGCACTTCGTGTACAAACTGGACAATCTCTTTCGAAGTATCAGGGTTTCGGACGAAAACACGTCTATTACAAAGGGAATTCAATTTTTTGAACATATTCTAACTTAAGACTTTTTCTGCATTCAATATGCACCATTCCAAGCCACATCATCACTTTTCAATCATTTTCTGACTTCATTTGCTAGTTTTCATGCATTTCATGATTTATTTTGAGCTAAAATGACCCTGAATTGAAAAGCACTGCAAATGAACTCTGAAATGGTTGAAAGTTGGCATGGTATCATAATTTCACCCACATAGCATGTGCTAAAGAGTTGAGCGGGTTACCGAAAAAACTGGATGCAGTTCGTGTACAAACTGGACAATCTCTTTCGAAGTATCTGGGTTTCGGACGAAAACACGTCTATTACAAAGGGATTTCAATTTTTTGAACATATTCTAACTTAAGACTTTTTCTGCATTCAATATGCACCATTCAAAGCCACATCATCACTTTTCAATCATTTTCTGACTTCATTTGCTAGTTTTCATGCATTTCATGATTTATTTTGAGCTAAAATGACCTTGATTTGAAAAGCACTGCAAATGAACTCTGAAATGGTTGAAACTTGGCATGGTATCATAATTTCACCCACATAGCATGTGCTAAAAAGCTAAGAGGGTTACCGAAAAAACTGGATGCACTTCGTGTACAAACTGGACAATCTCTTTCGAAGTATCAGGGTTCCGGACAAAAACAAGTCGATTACAAAGGGATTTCAATTTTTTGAACATATTTTAACTCAAGACTTTTTCTGCATTCAATATGCACCATTCAAAGCCACATCATCACTTTTCAACCATTTTCTGACTTCATTTGTTAGTTTTCATGCATTTCATGATTTATTTTGAGCTAAAATGACCCTGAATTGAAAATCACTGCAAATGAACTCTGAAATGGTTAAAAGTTGGCATGGTATCATAATTTCACCCACATAGCATGTGCTAAAGAGTTGAGAGGGTTACCGAAAAAGCTGGATGCACTTCGTGTACAAACTGGACAATCTCTTTCGAAGTATCAGGGTTTCGGACGAAAACGCGTCGATTACAAAGGGATTTCAATTTTTCGAACATATTTTAACTCAAGACTTTTTCTGCATTCAATATGCACCATTCAAAGCCACATCATCACTTTTCAACCATTTTCTGACTTCATTTGCTAGTTTTCATGCATTTCATGATTTATTTTGAGCTAAAATGACCCTGAATTGAAAAGCACAGCAAATGAACTCTGAAATGGTTGAAATTTGGCATGCTATCATAATTTCACCCACATAGCATGTGCTAAAAAGCTGAGAGGGTTACCGAAAAAACTGGATGCACTTCGTGTACAAACTGGACAATCTATTTCGAAGTATCAGGGTTTCGGACGAAAACACGTCTATTACAAAGGGATTTCAATTTTTTGAACATATTTTAACTCAAGACTTTTGAAGCATTCAACATTCAAAGCCACATCATCACTTTTCAACCATTTTCTGACTTCATTTGCTAGTTTTCTTGCATTTCATGATTTATTTTGAGCTAAAATGACCCTGAATTGAAAAGTACTGTAAATGAACTCTGAAATGGTTGAAAGTTGGCATGGTATCATAATTACACCCACATAGCATGTGCTAAAAAGCTGAGAGGGTTACCGAAAATACTGGATGCACTTCGTGTACAAACTGGACAATCTCTTTCGAAGTATCAGGGTTCCGGACAAAAACAAGTCGATTACAAAGGGATTTCAATTTTTTGACCATATTTTAACTCAAGACTTTTTCTGCATTCAATATGCACCATTCAAAGCCACATCATCACTTTTCAACCATTTTCTGACTTCATTTGCTAGTTTTCATGCATTTCATGATTTATTTTGAGCTAAAATGACCCTGAATTGAAAAGCACTGCAAATGAACTCTGAAATGGTTGAAAGTTGGCATGGTATCATAATTTCACCCACATAGCATGTGTTAAAGAGTTGAGAGGGTTACCGAAAATAATGGATGCACTTCGTGTACAAACTGGACAATCTCTTTCGAAGTATCAGGGTTTCGGACGAAAACACGTCTATTACAAAGGGAATTCAATTTTTTGAACATATTCTAACTTAAGACTTTTTCTGCATTCAATATGCACCATTCCAAGCCACATCATCACTTTTCAATCATTTTCTGACTTCATTTGCTAGTTTTCATGCATTTCATGATTTATTTTGAGCTAAAATGACCCTGAATTGAAAAGCACTGCAAATGAACTCTGAAATGGTTGAAAGTTGGCATGGTATCATAATTTCACCCACATAGCATGTGCTAAAGAGTTGAGCGGGTTACCGAAAAAACTGGATGCAGTTCGTGTACAAACTGGACAATCTCTTTCGAAGTATCTGGGTTTCGGACGAAAACACGTCTATTACAAAGGGATTTCAATTTTTTGAACATATTCTAACTTCAGACTTTTTCTGCATTCAATATGCACCATTCAAAGCCACATCATCACTTTTCAATCATTTTCTGACTTCATTTGCTAGTTTTCATGCATTTCATGATTTATTTTGAGCTAAAATGACCTTGATTTGAAAAGCACTGCAAATGAACTCTGAAATGGTTGAAACTTGGCATGGTATCATAATTTCACCCACATAGCATGTGCTAAAAAGCTGAGAGGGTTACCGAAAAAACTGGATGCACTTCGTGTACAAACTGGACAATCTCTTTCGAAGTATCAGGGTTCCGGACAAAAACAAGTCGATTACAAAGGGATTTCAATTTTTTGAACATATTTTAACTCAAGACTTTTTCTGCATTCAATATGCACCATTCAAAGCCACATCATCACTTTTCAACCATTTTCTGACTTCATTTGTTAGTTTTCATGCATTTCATGATTTATTTTGAGCTAAAATGACCCTGAATTGAAAATCACTGCAAATGAACTCTGAAATGGTTAAAAGTTGGCATGGTATCATAATTTCACCCACATAGCATGTGCTAAAGAGTTGAGAGGGTTACCGAAAAAGCTGGATGCACTTCGTGTACAAACTGGACAATCTCTTTCGAAGTATCAGGGTTTCGGACGAAAACGCGTCGATTACAAAGGGATTTCAATTTTTCGAACATATTTTAACTCAAGACTTTTTCTGCATTCAATATGCACCATTCAAAGCCACATCATCACTTTTCAACCATTTTCTGACTTCATTTGCTAGTTTTCATGCATTTCATGATTTATTTTGAGCTAAAATGACCCTGAATTGAAAAGCACAGCAAATGAACTCTGAAATGGTTGAAATTTGGCATGCTATCATAATTTCACCCACATAGCATGTGCTAAAAAGCTGAGAGGGTTACCGAAAAAACTGGATGCACTTCGTGTACAAACTGGACAATCTATTTCGAAGTATCAGGGTTTCGGACGAAAACACGTCTATTACAAAGGGATTTCAATTTTTTGAACATATTTTAACTCAAGACTTTTGAAGCATTCAACATTCAAAGCCACATCATCACTTTTCAACCATTTTCTGACTTCATTTGCTAGTTTTCTTGCATTTCATGATTTATTTTGAGCTAAAATGACCCTGAATTGAAAAGTACTGTAAATGAACTCTGAAATGGTTGAAAGTTGGCATGGTATCATAATTACACCCACATAGCATGTGCTAAAAAGCTGAGAGGGTTACCGAAAATACTGGATGCACTTCGTGTACAAACTGGACAATCTCTTTCGAAGTATCAGGGTTCCGGACAAAAACAAGTCGATTACAAAGGGATTTCAATTTTTTGACCATATTTTAACTCAAGACTTTTTCTGCATTCAATATGCACCATTCAAAGCCACATCATCACTTTTCAACCATTTTCTGACTTCATTTGCTAGTTTTCATGCATTTCATGATTTATTTTGAGCTAAAATGACCCTGAATTGAAAAGCACTGCAAATGAACTCTGAAATGGTTGAAAGTTGGCATGGTATCATAATTTCACCCACATAGCATGTGTTAAAGAGTTGAGAGGGTTACCGAAAATAATGGATGCACTTCGTGTACAAACTGGACAATCTCTTTCGAAGTATCAGGGTTTCGGACGAAAACACGTCTATTACAAAGGGAATTCAATTTTTTGAACATATTCTAACTTAAGACTTTTTCTGCATTCAATATGCACCATTCCAAGCCACATCATCACTTTTCAATCATTTTCTGACTTCATTTGCTAGTTTTCATGCATTTCATGATTTATTTTGAGCTAAAATGACCCTGAATTGAAAAGCACTGCAAATGAACTCTGAAATGGTTGAAAGTTGGCATGGTATCATAATTTCACCCACATAGCATGTGCTAAAGAGTTGAGCGGGTTACCGAAAAAACTGGATGCAGTTCGTGTACAAACTGGACAATCTCTTTCGAAGTATCTGGGTTTCGGACGAAAACACGTCTATTACAAAGGGATTTCAATTTTTTGAACATATTCTAACTTAAGACTTTTTCTGCATTCAATATGCACCATTCAAAGCCACATCATCACTTTTCAATCATTTTCTGACTTCATTTGCTAGTTTTCATGCATTTCATGATTTATTTTGAGCTAAAATGACCTTGATTTGAAAAGCACTGCAAATGAACTCTGAAATGGTTGAAACTTGGCATGGTATCATAATTTCACCCACATAGCATGTGCTAAAAAGCTGAGAGGGTTACCGAAAAAACTGGATGCACTTCGTGTACAAACTGGACAATCTCTTTCGAAGTATCAGGGTTCCGGACAAAAACAAGTCGATTACAAAGGGATTTCAATTTTTTGAACATATTTTAACTCAAGACTTTTTCTGCATTCAATATGCACCATTCAAAGCCACATCATCACTTTTCAACCATTTTCTGACTTCATTTGTTAGTTTTCATGCATTTCATGATTTATTTTGAGCTAAAATGACCCTGAATTGAAAATCACTGCAAATGAACTCTGAAATGGTTAAAAGTTGGCATGGTATCATAATTTCACCCACATAGCATGTGCTAAAGAGTTGAGAGGGTTACCGAAAAAGCTGGATGCACTTCGTGTACAAACTGGACAATCTCTTTCGAAGTATCAGGGTTTCGGACGAAAACGCGTCGATTACAAAGGGATTTCAATTTTTCGAACATATTTTAACTCAAGACTTTTTCTGCATTCAATATGCACCATTCAAAGCCACATCATCACTTTTCAACCATTTTCTGACTTCATTTGCTAGTTTTCATGCATTTCATGATTTATTTTGAGCTAAAATGACCCTGAATTGAAAAGCACAGCAAATGAACTCTGAAATGGTTGAAATTTGGCATGCTATCATAATTTCACCCACATATCATGTGCTAAAAAGCTGAGAGGGTTACCGAAAAAACTGGATGCACTTCGTGTACAAACTGGACAATCTATTTCGAAGTATCAGGGTTTCGGACGAAAACACGTCTATTACAAAGGGATTTCAATTTTTTGAACATATTTTAACTCAAGACTTTTGAAGCATTCAACATTCAAAGCCACATCATCACTTTTCAACCATTTTCTGACTTCATTTGCTAGTTTTCTTGCATTTCATGATTTATTTTGAGCTAAAATGACCCTGAATTGAAAAGTACTGTAAATGAACTCTGAAATGGTTGAAAGTTGGCATGGTATCATAATTACACCCACATAGCATGTGCTAAAAAGCTGAGAGGGTTACCGAAAATACTGGATGCACTTCGTGTACAAACTGGACAATCTCTTTCGAAGTATCAGGGTTCCGGACAAAAACAAGTCGATTACAAAGGGATTTCAATTTTTTGACCATATTTTAACTCAAGACTTTTTCTGCATTCAATATGCACCATTCAAAGCCACATCATCACTTTTCAACCATTTTCTGACTTCATTTGCTAGTTTTCATGCATTTCATGATTTATTTTGAGCTAAAATGACCCTGAATTGAAAAGTACTGCAAATGAACTCTGAAATGGTTGAAAGTTGGCATGGTATCATAATTTCACCCACATAGCATGTGCTAAAAAGCTGAGAGGGTTACCGAAAATAATGGATGCACTTCGTGTACAAACTGGACAATCTCTTTCGAAGTATCAGGGTTTCGGACGAAAACAAGTCGATTACAAAGGGATTTCAATTTTTTGAACATATTTTAACTCAAGACTTTTTCTGCATTCAATATGCACCATTCAAAGCCACATCATCAGTTTTCAACCATTTTCTGCCTTCATTTGCTAGTTTTCATGCATTTCATGATTTATTTTGAGCAAAAATGACCCTGAATTGAAAAGCACTGCAAATGAGCTCTGAAATGGTTGAAACTTGGCATGGTATCATAATTTCACCCACATAGCATGTGCTAAAGAGTTGAGAGGGTTACCGAAAAAACTGGATGCACTTCGTGTACAAACTGGACAATCTCTTTCGAAGTATCAGGGTTTCGGACGAAAACACGTCGATTACAAAGGGATTTGAATTTTTTGAACATATTTTAACTCAAGACTTTTTCTGCATTCAATATGCACCATTAAAAGCCACATCATCACTTTTCAACCATTTTCTGACTTTATTTGCTAGTTTTCATGCATTTCATGATTTATTTTGAGCTAAAATGACCCTGAATTGAAAAGTACTGCAAATGAACTCTGAAATGGTTGAAAGTTGGCATGGTATCATAATTACACCCACATAGCATGTGCTAAAAAGCTGAGAGGGTTACCGAAAATACTGGATGCACTTCGTGTACAAACTGGACAATCTCTTTCGAAGTATCAGGGTTCCGGACGAAAACAAGTCGATTACAAAGGGATTTCAATTTTTTGACCATATTTTAACTCAAGACTTTTTCTGCATTCAATACGCACCATTCAAAGCCACATCATCACTTTTCAACCATTTTCTGACTTCATTTGCTAGTTTTCATGCATTTCATGATTTATGTTGAGCTAAAATGACCCTGAATTGAAAAGCACTGCAAATGAACTCTGAAATGGTTGAAAGTTGGCATGGTATCATAATTTCACCCACATAGCATGTGCTAAAAAGCTGAGAGGGTTACCGAAAATAATGGATGCACTTCGTGTACAAACTGGACAATCTCTTTCGAAGTATCAGGGTTTCGGACGAAAACAAGTCGATTACAAAGGGATTTCAATTTTTTGAACATATTTTAACTCAAGACTTTTTCTGCATTCAATATGCACCATTCAAAGCCACATCATCACTTTTCAACCATTTTCTGCCTTCATTTGCTAGTTTTCATGCATTTCATGATTTATTTTGAGCTAAAATGACCCTGAATTGAAAAGCACTGCAAATGAACTCTGAAATGGTTGAAAGTTGGCATGCTATCATAATTTCACCCACATAGCATGTGCTAAAAAGCTGAGAGGGTTACCGAAAAAACTGGATGCACTTCGTGTACAAACTGGACAATCTCTTTCGAAGTATCAGGGTTTCGGACGAAAACACGTCTATTACAAAGGGATTTCAATTTTTTGAACATATTTTAACTCAAGACTTTTTCTGCATTCAATATGCACCATTCAAAGCGACATCATCACTTTTCAACCATTTTCTGACTTCATTTGCTAGTTTTCATGCATTTCATGATTTATTTTGAGCTAAAATGACCCTGAATTGAAAATCACTGCAAATGAACTCTGAAATGGTTGAAAGTTGGCATGGTATCATAATTTCACCCACATAGCATGTGCTAAAAAGCTGAGAGGGTTACCGAAAAAACTGGATGCACTTCGTGTACAAACTGGACAATCTCTTTCGAAGTATCAGGGTTTCGGACGAAAACGCGTCGATTACAAAGGGATTTCAATTTTTTGAACATATTTTAACTCAAGACTTTTTATGCATTCAATATGCACCATTCAAAGCCACATCATCACTTTTCAACCATTTTCTGACTTCATTTGCTAGTTTTCATGCATTTCATGATTTATTTTGAGCTAAAATGACACTGAATTGAAAAGCACTGCAAATGAACTCTGAAATGGTTGAAAGTTGGCATGGTATCATAATTTCACCCACATAGCATGTGTTAAAGAGTTGAGAGGATTACCGAAAAAACTGGATGCACTTCGTGTACAAACTGGACAATCTCTTTCGAAGTATCAGGGTTTCGGACAAAAACACGTCTATTACAAAGGGAATTCAATTTTTTGAACATATTCTAACTTAAGACTTTTTCTGCATTCAATATGCACCATTCCAAGCCACATCATCACTTTTCAATCATTTTCTGACTTCATTTGCTAGTTTTCATGCATTTCATGATTTATTTTGAGCTAAAATGACCCTGAATTGAAAAGCACTGCAAATGAACTCTGAAATGGTTGAAAGTTGGCATGGTATCATAATTTCACCCACATAGCATGTGCTAAAGAGTTGAGCGGGTTACCGAAAAAACTGGATGCAGTTCGTGTACAAACTGGACAATCTCTTTCGAAGTATCTGGGTTTCGGACGAAAACACGTCGATTACAAAGGGATTTCAATTTTTTGAACATATTTTAACTCAAGACTTTTTCTGCATTCAATATGCACCTTTCAAAGCCACATCATCACTTTTCAACCATTTTCTGACTTCATTTGCTAGTTTTCATGCATTTCATGATTTATTTTGAGCTAAAATGACCCTGAATTGAAAAGCACTGCAAATGAACTCTGAAATGGTTGAAAGTTGGCATGGTATCATAATTTCACCCACATAGCATGTGCTAAAAAGCTGAGAGGGTTACCGAAAAAACTGGATGCACTTCGTGTACAAACTGGACAATCTCTTTCGAAGTCTCAGGGTTTCGGACGAAAACAAGTCGATTACAAAGGGATTTCAATTTTTTGAACATATTTTAACTCAAGACTTTTTGTGCATTCAATATGCACCATTCAATGCCACATCATCACTTTTCAACCATTTTCTGCATTCATTTGCTAGTTTTCATGCATTTCATGATTTATTTTGAGCTAAGATGACCCTGAATTGAAAAGCACTGCAAATGAACTCTGAAATGGTTGAAAGTTGGCATGGTATCATAATTACACCCACATAGCATGTGCTAAAGAGTTGAGAGGGTTACCGAAAAAACTGGATGCACTTCGTGTACAAACTGGACAATCTCTTTCGAAGTATCAGGGTTTCGGACGAAAACAAGTCGATTACAAAGGGATTTCAATTTTTTGAACATATTTTAACTCAAGCCTTTTTCTGCATTCAATATGCACCATTCAAAGCCACATCATCACTTTTCAACCATTTTCTGACTTCATTTGCTAGTTTTCATGCATTTCATGATTTATTTTGAGCTAAAATGACCCTCAATTGAAAAGCACTGCAAATGAACTCTGAAATGGTTGAAAGTTGGCATGCTATCATAATTTCACCCACATAGCATGTGCTAAAAAGCTGAGAGGGTTACCGAAAAAACTGGATGCACTTCGTGTACAAACTGGACAATCTATTTCGAAGTATCAGGGTTTCGGACGAAAACACGTCTATTACAAAGGGATTTCAATTTTTTGAACATATTTTAACTCAAGACTTTTGAAGCATTCAATATGCACCATTCAAAGCCACATCATCACTTTTCAACGATTTTCTGACTTCATTTGCTAGTTTTCTTGTATTTCATGATTTATTTTGAGCTAAAATGACCCTGAATTGAAAAGCACTGCAAATGAACTCTGAAATGGTTGAAAGATGGCATGGTATGATAATTTCACCCACATAGCATGTGCTAAAAATCTGAGAGGGTTACCGGAAAAACTGGATGCACTTCGTGTAAAAACTGGACAATCTCTTTCGAAGTATCATGGTTTCGGACGAAAACACGTCTATTACAAAGGGATTTCAATTTTTTGAACATATTCTAACTCAAGACTTTTTCTGCATTCAATATGCACCATTCAAAGCCACATCATCACTTTTCAATCATTTTCTTACTTCATTTGCTAGTTTTCATGCATTTCATGATTTATTTTGAGCTAAAATGACCCTGATTTGAAAAGCACTGCAAATGAACTCTGAAATGGTTGAAAGTTGGCATGGTATCATAATTTCACCCACATAGCATGTGCTAAAAAGCTGAGAGGGTCACCGAAAAAACTGGATGCACTTCGTGTACAAACTGGACAATCTCTTTCGAAGTATCAGGGTTTCGGACGAAAACAAGTCGATTACAAAGGTTTTTCAATTTTTTTAACATATTTTAACTCAAGACTTTTTATGCATTCAATATGCACCATTCAATGCCACATCATCACTTTTCAACCATTTTCTGCCTTCATTTGCTAGTTTTCATGCATTTCATGATTTATTTTGAGCTAAAATGACCCTGAATTGAAAAGCACTGCAAATGAACTCTGAAATGGTTGAAAGTTGGCATGCTATCATAATTTCACCCACATAGCATGTGCTAAAAAGCTGAGAGGGTTACCGAAAAAACTGGATGCACTTCGTGTACAAACTAGACAATCTATTTCGAAGTATCAGGGTTTCGGACGAAAACACGTCTATTACAAAGGGATTTCAATTTTTTGAACATATTTTAACTCAAGACTTTTGAAGCATTCAATATGCACCATTCAAAGCCACATCATCACTTTTCAACCATTTTCTGACTTCATTTGCTAGTTTTCTTGCATTTCATGATTTATTTTGAGCTAAAATGACCCTGAATTGAAAAGCACTGCAAATGAACTCTGAAATGGTTGAAAGATGGCATGGTATCATAATTTCACCCACATAGCATGTGCTAAAAATCTGAGAGGGTTACCGGAAAAACTGGATGCACTTCGTGTAAAAACTGGACAATCTCTTTCGAAGTATCATGGTTTCGGACGAAAACACGTCTATTACAAAGGGATTTCAATTTTTTGAACATATTCTAACTCAAGACTTTTTCTGCATTCAATATGCACCAATCAAAGCCACATCATCACTTTTCAATCATTTTCTTACTTCATTTGCTAGTTTTCATGCATTTCATGATTTATTTTGAGCTAAAATGACCCTGATTTGAAAAGCACTGCAAATGAACTCTGAAATGGTTGAAAGTTGGCATGGAATCATAATTTCACCCACATAGCATGTGCTAAAAAGCTGAGAGGGTTACCGAAAAAACTGGATGCACTTCGTGTACAAACTGGACAATCTCTTTCGAAGTCTCAGGGTTGCGGACGAAAACAAGTCGATTACAAAGGTTTTTCAATTTTTTGAACATATTTTAACTCAAGACTTTTTATGCATTCAATATGCACCATTCAATGCCACATCATCACTTTTCAACCATTTCCTGCCTTCATTTGCTAGTTTTCATGCATTTCATGATTTATTTTGAGCTAAAATGACCCTGAATTGAAAAGCACTGCAAATGAACTCTGAAATGGTTGAAAGTTGGCATGCTATCATAATTTCACCCACATAGCATGTGCTAAAAAGCTGAGAGGGTTACCGAAAAAACTGGATGCACTTCGTGTACAAACTAGACAATCTATTTCGAAGTATCAGGGTTTGGGACGAAAACACGTCTATTACAAAGGGATTTCAATTTTTTGAACATATTTTAACTCAAGACTTTTGAAGCATTCAATATGCACCATTCAAAGCCACATCATCACTTTTCAACCATTTTCTGACTTCATTTGCTAGTTTTCTTGCATTTCATGATTTATTTTGAGCTAAAATGACCCTGAATTGAAAAGCACTGCAAATGAACTCTGAAATGGTTGAAAGATGGCATGGTATCATAATTTCACCCACATAGCATGTGCTAAAAATCTGAGAGGGTTACTGGAAAAACTGGATGCACTTCGTGTAAAAACTGGACAATCTCTTTCGAAGTATCATGGTTTCGGACGAAAACACGTCTATTACAAAGGGATTTCAATTTTTTGAACATATTCTAACTCAAGACTTTTTCTGCATTCAATATGCACCATTCAAAGCCACATCATCACTTTTCAATCATTTTCTTACTTCATTTGCTAGTTTTCATGCATTTCATGATTTATTTTGAGCTAAAATGACCCTGATTTGAAAAGCACTGCAAATGAACTCTGAAATGGTTGAAAGTTGGCATGGTATCATAATTTCACCCACATAGCATGTGCTAAAAAGCTGAGAGGGTTACCGAAAAAACTGGATGCACTTCGTGTACAAACTGGACAATCTCTTTCGAAGTATCAGGGTTTCGGACGAAAACAAATCGATTACAAAGGGATTTCAATTTTTTGAACATATTCTAACTTAAGACTTTTTCTGCATTCAATATGCATCATTCAAAGCCACATCATCACTTTTCAACCATTTTATGACTTCATTTGCTAGTTTTCATGCATTTCATGATTTATTTTGAGCTAAAATGACCCTGAATTGAAAAGCACTAAAAATGAACTCTGAAATGGTGGAAAGTTGGCATGGTATCATAATTTCACCCACATAGCATGTTCTAAAAAGCTGAGAGGGTTACCGAAAAAACTGGATGCTCTTCGTGTACAAACTGGACAATCTCTTTCGAAGTATCAGGGTTTCGGACGAAAACACGTCTATTACAAAGGGATTTCAATTTTTTGAACATATTTTAACTCAAGACTTTTTCTGCATTCAATATGCACCATTCAAAGCCACATCATCACTTTTCAACCATTTTCTGACTTCATTTGCTAGTTTTCATGCATTTCATGATTTATTTTGAGCTAAAATGACCCTGAATTAAAAAGCACTGCAAATGAACTCTGAAATGGTTGAAAGTTGGCATGGTATCATAATTTCTCCCACATAGCATGTGCTAAAAAGCTGAGAGGGTTACCGAAAAAACTGGATGCACTTCGTGTACAAACTGGACAATCTCTTTCGAAGTATCAGGGTTTCGGACGAAAACACGTCTATTACAAAGGGATTTCATTTTTTTGAACATATTTTAACTCAAGACTTTTTATGCATTCAATATGCACCATTCAAATCCACATCATCACTTTTCAACCATTTTCTGACTTCATTTGCTAGTTTTCATGCATTTCATGATTTATTTTGAGCTAAAATGACCCTGAATTGAAAAGCACTGCAAAAGAACTCTGAAATGGTTGAAAGTTGGCATGGTATCATAATTTCACCCACATAGCATGTGCTAAAAAGTTGAGAGGGTTACCGAAAAAACTGGATGCACTTCGTGTACAAACTGGACAATCTCTCTCAAAGTATCAGGGTTTCGGACGAAAACACGTCTATTACAAAGGGATTTCACTTTTTTGAACATATTTTAACTCAAGACTTTTTCTGCATTCAATATGCACCATTCAAAGCCACATCATCACTTTTCAACCATTTTCTGACTTCATTTGCTAGTTTTCATGCATTTCATGATTTATTTTGAGCTAAAATGACCCTGAATTGAAAAGCACTGCAAATGAACTCTGAAATGGTGGAAAGTTGGCATGCTATCATAATTTCACCCACATAGCATGTGCTAAAAATCTGAGAGGGTTACCAGAAAAATTGGATGCACTTCGTGTACAAACTGGACAATCTCTTTCGAAGTATCATGGTTTCGGACGAAAACACGTCTATTACAAAGGGATTTCAATTTTTTGAACATATTCTAACTTAAGACTTTTTCTGCATTCAATATGCACCATTCAAAGCCACATCATCACTTTTCAATCATTTTCTGACTTCATTTGCTAGTTTTCATGCATTTCATGATTTATTTTGAGCTAAAATGACCTTGATTTGAAAAGCACTGCAAATGAACTCTGAAATGGTTGAAACTTGGCATGGTATCATAATTTCACCCACATAGCATGTGCTAAAAAGCTGAGAGGGTTACCGAAAAAACTGGATGCACTTCGTGTACAAACTGGACAATCTCTTTCGAAGTCTCAGGGTTTCGGACGAAAACAAGTCGATTACAAAGGGATTTCAATTTTTTGAACATATTTTAACTCAAGACTTTTTCTGCATTCAATATGCACCATTCAAAGCCACATCATCACTTTTCAACCATTTTCTGACTTCATTTGCTAGTTTTCATGCATTTCATGATTTATTTTGAGCTAAAATGACCCTGAATTAAAAAGCACTGCAAATGAACTCTGAAATGGTTGAAAGTTGGCATGGTATCATAATTTCTCCCACATAGCATGTGCTAAAAAGCTGAGAGGGTTACCGAAAAAACTGGATGCACTTCGTGTACAAACTGGACAATCTCTTTCGAAGTCTCAGGGTTTCGGACGAAAACACGTCTATTACAAAGGGATTTCAATTTTTTGAACATAGTTTAACTCAAGACTTTTTCTGCATTCAATATGCACCATTCAAAGCCACATCATCACTTTTCAACCATTTTCTGACTTCATTTGCTTGTTTTCATGCATTTCATGATCTATTTTGAGCTAAAATGACCCTGAAGTGAAAAGCACTGCAAATGAATTCTGAAATGGTTAAAAGTTGGCATGGTATCATAATTTCACCCACATAGCATGTGTTAAAAAGCTGAGAGGGTTACCGAAAAAAATGGATGCACTTCGTGTACAAACTGGACAATCTCTTTCGAAGTATCATGGTTTCGGACGAAAACACGTCAATTACAAAGGGATTTCAATTTTTTGAACATATTTTAACTCAAGACCTTTTCTGCATTCAATATGCACCTTTCAAAGCCACATCATCACTTTTCAACCATTTTCTGACTTCATTTGCTAGTTTTCATGCATTTCATGATTTATTTTGAGCTAAAATGACCCTGAATTGAAAAGCACTGCAAATGAACTCTGAAATGGTTGAAAGTTGGCATGGTATCATAATTTCACCCACATACATGTGCTAAAAAGCTGAGAGGGTTACCGAAAAAACTGGATGCACTTCGTGTACAAACTGGACAATCTCTTTCGAAGTCTCAGGGTTTCGGACGAAAACACGTCTATTACAAAGGGATTTCAATTTTTTGAACATATTTTAACTCAAGACTTTTGAAGCATTCAATATGCACCATTCAAAGCCACATCATCACTTTTCAACCATTTTCTGACTTCATTTGCTAGTTTGCTTGCATTTCATGATTTATTTTGAGCTAAAATGACCCTGAATTGAAAAGCACTGCAAATGAACTCTGAAATGGTTGAAAGATGGCATGGTATCATAATTTCACCCACATAGCATGTGCTAAAAATCTGAGAGGGTTACCGGAAAAACTGGATGCACTTCGTGTAAAAACTGGACAATCTCTTTCGAAGTATCATGGTTTCGGACGAAAACACGTCTATTACAAAGGGATTTCAATTTTTTGAACATATTCTAACTCAAGACTTTTTCTGCATTCAATATGCACCATTCAAAGCCACATCATCACTTTTCAATCATTTTCTTACTTCATTTGCTAGTTTTCATGCATTTCATGATTTATTTTGAGCTAAAATGACCCTGATTTGAAAAGCACTGCAAATGAACTCTGAAATGGTTGAAAGTTGGCATGGTATCATAATTTCACCCACATAGCATGTGCTAAAAAGCTGAGAGGGTTACCGAAAAAACTGGATGCACTTCGTGTACAAACTGGACAATCTCTTTCGAAGTATCAGGGTTTCGGACGAAAACAAGTCGATTACAAAGGGATTTCAATTTTTTGAACATATTCTAACTTAAGACTTTTTCTGCATTCAATATGCATCATTCAAAGCCACATCATCACTTTTCAACCATTTTCTGACTTCATTTGCTAGTTTTCATGCATTTCATGATTTATTTTGAGCTAAAATGACCCTGAATTGAAAAGCACTGCAAATGAACTCTGAAATGGTTGAAAGTTGGCATGGTATCATAATTTCACCCACATAGCATGTGCTAAAAAGCTGAGAGGGTTACCGAAAAAACTGGATGCTCTTCGTGTACAAACTGGACAATCTCTTTCGAAGTATCAGGGTTTCGGACGAAAACACGTCTATTACAAAGGGATTTCAATTTTTTGAACATATTTTAACTCAAGACTTTTTCTGCATTCAATATGCACCATTCAAAGCCACATCATCACTTTTCAACCATTTTCTGACTTCATTTGCTAGTTTTCATGCATTTCATGATTTATTTTGAGCTAAAATGACCCTGAATTGAAAAGCACTACAAATGAACTCTGAAATGGTTGAAAGTTGGCATGGTATCATAATTTCACCCACGTAGCATGTGCTAAAGAGTTGAGAGGGTTACCGAAAAAACTGGATGCACTTCGTGTACAAACTGGACAATCTCTTTCGAAGTATCAGGGTTTCGGACGAAAACACGTCTATTACAAAGGGATTTCACTTTTTTGAACATATTTTAACTCAAGACTTTTTCTGCATTCAATATGCACCATTCAAAGCCACATCATCACTTTTCAACCATTTTCTGACTTCATTTGCTAGTTTTCATGCATTTCATGATTTATTTTGAGCTAAAATGACCCTGAATTGAAAAGCACTGCAAATGAACTCTGAAATGGTGGAAAGTTGGCATGCTATCATAATTTCACCCACATAGCATGTGCTAAAAATCTGAGAGGGTTACCGGAAAAACTGGATGCACTTCGTGTACAAACTGGACAATCTCTTTCGAAGTATCATGGTTTCGGACGAAAACACGTCTATTACAAAGGGATTTCAATTTTTTGAACATATTCTAACTTAAGACTTTTTCTGCATTCAATATGCACCATTCAAAGCCACATCATCACTTTTCAATCATTTTCTGACTTCATTTGCTAGTTTTCATGCATTTCATGATTTATTTTGAGCTAAAATGACCTTGATTTGAAAAGCACTGCAAATGAACTCTGAAATGGTTGAAAGTTGGCATGGTATCATAATTTCACCCACATAGCATGTGCTAAAAAGCTGAGAGGGTTACCAAAAAAACTGGATGCACTTCGTGTACAAACTGGACAATCTCTTTCGAAGTCTCAGGGTTTCCGACGAAAACAAGTCGATTACAAAGGGATTTCAATTTTTTGAACATATTTTAACTCAAGACTTTTTCTGCATTCAATATGCACCATTCAAAGCCACATCATCACTTTTCACCCATTTTCTGACTTCATTTGCTAGTTTTCATGCATTTCATGATTTATTTTGAGCTAAAATGACCCTGAATTAAAAAGCACTGCAAATGAACTCTGAAATGGTTGAAAGTTGGCATGGTATCATAATTTCTCCCACATAGCATGTGCTAAAAAGCTGAGAGGGTTACCGAAAAAACTAGATGCACTTCGTGTACAAACTGGACAATCTCTTTCGAAGTATCAGGGTTTCGGACGAAAACAAGTCGATTACAAAGGGATTTCAATTTTTTGAACATATTCTAACTTAAGACTTTTTCTGCATTCAATATGCATCATTCAAAGCCACATCATCACTTTTCAACCATTTTCTGACTTCATTTGCTAGTTTTCATGCATTTCATGATTTATTTTGAGCTAAAATGACCCTGAATTGAAAAGCACTGCAAATGAACTCTGAAATGGTTGAAAGTTGGCATGGTATCATAATTTCACCCACATAGCATGTGCTAAAAAGCTGAGAGGGTTACCGAAAAAACTGGATGCTCTTCGTGTACAAACTGGACAATCTCTTTCGAAGTATCAGGGTTTCGGACGAAAACACGTCTATTACAAAGGGATTTCAATTTTTTGAACATATTTTAACTCAAGACTTTTTCTGCATTCAATATGCACCATTCAAAGCCACATCATCACTTTTCAACCATTTTCTGACTTCATTTGCTAGTTTTCATGCATTTCATGATTTATTTTGAGCTAAAATGACCCTGAATTAAAAAGCACTGCAAATGAACTCTGAAATGGTTGAAAGTTGGCATGGTATCATAATTTCTCCCACATAGCATGTGCTAAAAAGCTGAGAGGTTACCGAAAAAACTGGATGCACTTCGTGTACAAACTGGACATTCTCTTTCGAAGTATCAGGGTTTCGGACGAAAACACGTCTATTACCAAGGGATTTCATTTTTTTGAACATATTTTAACTCAAGACTTTTTATGCATTCAATATGCACCATTCAAATCCACATCATCACTTTTCAACCATTTTCTGACTTCATTTGCTAGTTTTCATGCATTTCATGATTTATTTTGAGTTAAATGACCCTGAATTGAAAAGCACTGCAAATGAACTCTGAAATGGTTGAAAGTTGGCATGGTATCATAATTTCACCCACGTAGCATGTGCTAAAGAGTTGAGAGGGTTACCGAAAAAACTGGATGCACTTCGTGTACAAACTGGACAATCTCTTTCGAAGTATCAGGGTTTCGGACGAAAACACGTCTATTACAAAGGGATTTCACTTTTTTGAACATATTTTAACTCAAGACTTTTTCTGCATTCAATATGCACCATTCAAAGCCACATCATCACTTTTCAACCATTTTCTGACTTCATTTGCTAGTTTTCATGCATTTCATGATTTATTTTGAGCTCAAATGACCCTGAATTGAAAAGCACTGCAAATGAACTCTGAAATGGTGGAAAGTTGGCATGCTATCATAATTTCACCCACATAGCATGTGCTAAAAATCTGAGAGGGTTACCGGAAAAACTGGATGCACTTCGTGTACAAACTGGACAATCTCTTTCGAAGTATCATGGTTTCGGACGAAAACACGTCTATTACAAAGGGATTTCAATTTTTTGAACATATTCTAACTTAAGGCTTTTTCTGCATTCAATATGCACCATTCAAAGCCACATCATCACTTTTCAATCATTTTCTGACTTCATTTGCTAGTTTTCATGCATTTCATGATTTATTTTGAGCTAAAATGACCTTGATTTGAAAAGCACTGCAAATGAACTCTGAAATGGTTGAAAGATGGCATGGTATCATAATTTCACCCACATAGCATGTGCTAAAAAGCTGAGAGGGTTACCGAAAAAACTGGATGCACTTCGTGTAGAAACTGGACAATCTCTTTCGAAGTCTCAGGGTTTCGGACGAAAACAAGTCGATTACAAAGGGATTTCAATTTTTTGAACATATTTTAACTCAAGACTTTTTCTGCATTCAATATGCACCATTCAAAGCCACATCATCACTTTTCAACCATTTTCTGACTTCATTTGCTAGTTTTCATGCATTTCATGATTTATTTTGAGCTAAAATGACCCTGAATTAAAAAGCACTGCAAATGAACTCTGAAATGGTTGAAAGTTGGCATGGTATCATAATTTCTCCCACATAGCATGTGCTAAAAAGCTGAGAGGGTTACCGAAAAAACTGGATGCACTTCGTGTACAAACTGGACAATCTCTTTCGAAGTATCAGGGTTTCGGACGAAAACACGTCTATTACAAAGGGATTTCAATTTTTTGAACATAGTTTAACTCAAGACTTTTTCTGCATTCAATATGCACCATTCAAAGCCACATCATCACTTTTCAACCATTTTCTGACTTCATTTGCTTGTTTTCATGCATTTCATGATCTATTTTGAGCTAAAATGACCCTGAATTGAAAAGCACTGCAAATGAATTCTGAAATGGTTAAAAGTTGGCATGGTATCATAATTTCACCCACATAGCATGTGTTAAAAAGCTGAGAGGGTTACCGAAAAAACTGGATGCACTTCGTGTACAAACTGGACAATCTCTTTCGAAGTATCATGGTTTCGGACGAAAACACGTCAATTACAAAGGGATTTCAATTTTTTAAAAATATTTTAACTCAAGACTTTTTCTGCATTCAATATGCACCATTCAAAGCCACATCATCACTTTTCAACCATTTTCTGTCTTCATTTGCTAGTTTTCATGCATTTCACGATTTATTTTGAACTAAAATGACCCTGAATTGAAAAGCACTTCAAATGAACTCTGAAATGGTGGAAAGTTGGCATGCTATCATAATTTCACCCACATAGCATGTGCTAAAAAGCTGAGAGGGTTACCGGAAAAACTGGATGCACTTCGTGTACAAACTGGACAATCTCTTTCGAAGTATCAGGGTTTCGGACGAAAACACGTCTATTACAAAGGGATTTCAATTTTTTGAACATATTTTAACTCAAGACTTTTTCTGCATTCAATATGCACCATTCAAAGCCACATCATCACTTTTCAACCATTTTCTGACTTCATTTGCTAGTTTTCATGCATTTAATGATTAATTTTGAGCTAAAATGACAATGAATTGAAAAGCACTGCAAATGAACTCTGAAATGGTTGAAAGTTGGCATGGTATCATAATTTCACCCACATAGCATGTGCTAAAAAGCTGAGAGGGTTACCAGAAAAACTGGATGCACTTCGTGTACAAACTGGACAATCTCTTTCGAAGTCTCAGGGTTTCGGACGAAAACAAGTCGATTACAAAGGGATTTCAATTTTTTGAACATATTTTAACTCAAGACTTTTTCTGCATTCAATATGCACCATTCAAAGCCACATCATCACTTTTCAACCATTTTCTGCCTTCATTTGCTAGTTTTCATGCATTTCATGATTTATTTTGAGCTAAAATGACCCTGAATTGAAAAGCACTGCAAATGAACTCTGAAATGGTTGAAAGTTGGCATGCTATCATAATTTCACCCACATAGCATGTGCTAAAAAGCTGAGAGGGTTACCGAAAAAACTGGATGCACTTCGTGTACAAACTGGACAATCTCTTTCGAAGTATCAGGGTTTCGGACGAAAACACGTCTATTACAAAGGGATTTCAATTTTTTGAACATATTTTAACTCAAGACTTTTTCTACATTGAATATGCACCATTCAAAGCCACATCATCACTTTTCAACCATTTTCTGACTTCATTTGCTAGTTTTCATGCATTTCATGATTTATTTTGAGCTAAAATGACCCTGAATTGAAAATCATTGCAAATGAACTCTGAAATGGTTGAAAGTTGGCATGGTATCATAATTTCACCCACATAGCATGTGCTAAAAAGCTGAGAGGGTTACCGAAAAAACTGGATGCTCTTCGTGTACAAACTGGACAATCTCTTTCGAAGTATCAGGGTTTCGGACGAAAACGCGTCGATTACAAAGGGATTTCAATTTTTTGAACATATTTTAACTCAAGACTTTTTCTGCATACAATATGCACCATTCAATGCCACATCATCAGTTTTCAACCATTTTCTGACTTCATTTGCTAGTTTTCATGCATTTAATGATTAATTTTGATCTAAAATAACAATGAATTGAAAAGCACTGCAAATGAACTCTGAAATGGTGGAAAGTTGGCATGGTATCATAATTTCACACACATAGCATGTGCTAAAAAGTTGAGAGGGTTACCGAAAAAACTGGATGCACTTCGTGTACAAACTGGACAATCTCTTTCGAAGTATCAGGGTTTCGGACGAAAACACGTCTATTACAAAGGGATTTCAATTTTTTGAACATATTTTAACTCAAGACTTTTTCTGCATTCAATATGCACCATTCAAAGCCACATCATCACTTTTCAACCATTTTCAAACTTCATTTGCTAGTTTTCATGCATTTCATGATCTATTTTGAGCTAAAATGACCCTGAATTGAAAAGCACTGCAAATGAACTCTGAAATGGTTGAAAGTTGGCATGGTGTCATAATTTCACCCACATAGCATGTGCTAAAAAGTTGAGAGGGTTACCGAAAAAACTGGATGCACTTCGTGTACAAACTGGACAATCTCTTTGGAAGTATGAGGGTTTCGGACGAAAACACGTCTATTACAAAGGGATTTCAATTTTTTTAACATATTTTAACTCAAGAGTTTTTCTGCATTCAATATGCACCATTCAAAGCCACATCATCACTTTTCAACCATTTTCTGACTTCATTTGCTAGTTTTCATGCATTTCATGATTTATTTAGAGCTAAAATGACCCTGAATTGAAAAGCACTGCAAATGAACTCTGAAATGGTTGAAAGTTGGCATGCTATCATAATTTCACCCACATAGCATGTGCTAAAAAGCTGAGAGGGTTACCGAAAAAACTGGATGCACTTCGTGCACAAACTGGACAATCTATTTTGAAGTATCTGGGTTTCGGACGAAAACACGTCTATTACAAAGGGATTTCAATTTTTTGAACATATTTTAACTCAAGACTTTTTCTGCATTCAATATGCACCATTCAAAGCCACATCATCACTTTTCAACCATTTTCTGACTTCATTTGCTAGTTTTCATGCATTTCATGATTTATTTTGAGCTAAAATGACCCTGAATTGAAAATCACTGCAAATGAACTCTGAAATGGTTGAAAGTTGGCATGGTATCATCATTTCACCCACATAGCATGTGCTAAAAAGCTGAGAGGGTTACCGAAAAAACTGGATGCACTTCGTGTACAAACTGGACAATCTCTTTCGAAGTATCAGGGTTTCGGACGAAAACACGTCTATTACAAAGGGATTTCATTTTTTTGAACGTATTTTAACTCAAGACTTTTTATGCATTCAATATGCACCATTCAAATCCACATCATCACTTTTCAACCATTTTCTGACTTCATTTGCTAGTTTTCATGCATTTCATGATTTATTTTGAGCTAAAATGACCCTGAATTGAAAAGCACTGCAAATGAACTCTGAAATGGTTGAAAGTTGGATTGGTATCATAATTTCACCCACATAGCATGTGCTAAAAAGCTGAGAGGGTTACCGAAAAAACTGGATGCTCTTCGTGTACAAACTGGACAATCTCTTTCGAAGTATCAGGGTTTCGGACGAAAACACGTCTATTACCAAGGGATTTCATTTTTTTGAACATATTTTAACTCAAGACTTTTTATGCATTCAATATGCACCATTCAAATCCACATCATCACTTTTCAACCATTTTCTGACTTCATTTGCTAGTTTTCATGCATTTCATGATTTATTTTGAGTTAAATGACCCTGAATTGAAAAGCACTGCAAATGAACTCTGAAATGGTTGAAAGTTGGCATGGTATCATAATTTCACCCACGTAGCATGTGCTAAAGAGTTGAGAGGGTTACCGAAAAAACTGGATGCACTTCGTGTACAAACTGGACAATCTCTTTCGAAGTATCAGGGTTTCGGACGAAAACACGTCTATTACAAAGGGATTTCATTTTTTTGAACGTATTTTAACTCAAGACTTTTTATGCATTCAATATGCACCATTCAAATCCACATCATCACTTTTCAACCATTTTCTGACTTCATTTGCTAGTTTTCATGCATTTCATGATTTATTTTGAGCTAAAATGACCCTGAATTGAAAAGCACTGCAAATGAACTCTGAAATGGTTGAAAGTTGGATTGGTATCATAATTTCACCCACATAGCATGTGCTAAAAAGCTGAGAGGGTTACCGAAAAAACTGGATGCTCTTCGTGTACAAACTGGACAATCTCTTTCGAAGTATCAGGGTTTCGGACGAAAACACGTCTATTACAAAGGGATTTCACTTTTTTGAACATATTTTAACTCAAGACTTTTTCTGCATTCAATATGCACCATTCAAAGCCACATCATCACTTTTCAACCATTTTCTGACTTCATTTGCTAGTTTTCATGCATTTCATGATTTATTTTGAGCTAAAATGACCCTGAATTGAAAAGCACTGCAAATGAACTCTGAAATGGTGGAAAGTTGGCATGCTATCATAATTTCACCCACATAGCATGTGCTAAAAATCTGAGAGGGTTACCGGAAAAACTGGATGCACTTCGTGTACAAACTGGACAATCTCTTTCGAAGTATCATGGTTTCGGACGAAAACACGTCTATTACAAAGGGATTTCAATTTTTTGAACATATTCTAACTTAAGGCTTTTTCTGCATTCAATATGCACCATTCAAAGCCACATCATCACTTTTCAATCATTTTCTGACTTCATTTGCTAGTTTTCATGCATTTCATGATTTATTTTGAGCTAAAATGACCTTGATTTGAAAAGCACTGCAAATGAACTCTGAAATGGTTGAAAGATGGCATGGTATCATAATTTCACCCACATAGCATGTGCTAAAAAGCTGAGAGGGTTACCGAAAAAACTGGATGCACTTCGTGTAGAAACTGGACAATCTCTTTCGAAGTCTCAGGGTTTCGGACGAAAACAAGTCGATTACAAAGGGATTTCAATTTTTTGAACATATTTTAACTCAAGACTTTTTCTGCATTCAATATGCACCATTCAAAGCCACATCATCACTTTTCAACCATTTTCTGACTTCATTTGCTAGTTTTCATGCATTTCATGATTTATTTTGAGCTAAAATGACCCTGAATTAAAAAGCACTGCAAATGAACTCTGAAATGGTTGAAAGTTGGCATGGTATCATAATTTCTCCCACATAGCATGTGCTAAAAAGCTGAGAGGGTTACCGAAAAAACTGGATGCACTTCGTGTACAAACTGGACAATCTCTTTCGAAGTATCAGGGTTTCGGACGAAAACACGTCTATTACAAAGGGATTTCAATTTTTTGAACATAGTTTAACTCAAGACTTTTTCTGCATTCAATATGCACCATTCAAAGCCACATCATCACTTTTCAACCATTTTCTGACTTCATTTGCTTGTTTTCATGCATTTCATGATCTATTTTGAGCTAAAATGACCCTGAATTGAAAAGCACTGCAAATGAATTCTGAAATGGTTAAAAGTTGGCATGGTATCATAATTTCACCCACATAGCATGTGTTAAAAAGCTGAGAGGGTTACCGAAAAAACTGGATGCACTTCGTGTACAAACTGGACAATCTCTTTCGAAGTATCATGGTTTCGGACGAAAACACGTCAATTACAAAGGGATTTCAATTTTTTTAAAAATATTTTAACTCAAGACTTTTTCTGCATTCAATATGCACCATTCAAAGCCACATCATCACTTTTCAACCATTTTCTGTCTTCATTTGCTAGTTTTCATGCATTTCACGATTTATTTTGAACTAAAATGACCCTGAATTGAAAAGCACTTCAAATGAACTCTGAAATGGTGGAAAGTTGGCATGCTATCATAATTTCACCCACATAGCATGTGCTAAAAAGCTGAGAGGGTTACCGGAAAAACTGGATGCACTTCGTGTACAAACTGGACAATCTCTTTCGAAGTATCAGGGTTTCGGACGAAAACACGTCTATTACAAAGGGATTTCAATTTTTTGAACATATTTTAACTCAAGACTTTTTCTGCATTCAATATGCACTATTCAAAGCCACATCATCACTTTTCAACCATTTTCTGACTTCATTTGCTAGTTTTCATGCATTTAATGATTAATTTTGAGCTAAAATGACAATGAATTGAAAAGCACTGCAAATGAACTCTGAAATGGTTGAAAGTTGGCATGGTATCATAATTTCACCCACATAGCATGTGCTAAAAAGCTGAGAGGGTTACCAGAAAAACTGGATGCACTTCGTGTACAAACTGGACAATCTCTTTCGAAGTCTCAGGGTTTCGGACGAAAACAAGTCGATTACAAAGGGATTTCAATTTTTTGAACATATTTTAACTCAAGACTTTTTCTGCATTCAATATGCACCATTCAAAGCCACATCATCACTTTTCAACCATTTTCTGCCTTCATTTGCTAGTTTTCATGCATTTCATGATTTATTTTGAGCTAAAATGACCCTGAATTGAAAAGCACTGCAAATGAACTCTGAAATGGTTGAAAGTTGGCATGCTATCATAATTTCACCCACATAGCATGTGCTAAAAAGCTGAGAGGGTTACCGAAAAAACTGGATGCACTTCGTGTACAAACTGGACAATCTCTTTCGAAGTATCAGGGTTTCGGACGAAAACACGTCTATTACAAAGGGATTTCAATTTTTTGAACATATTTTAACTCAAGACTTTTTCTACATTGAATATGCACCATTCAAAGCCACATCATCACTTTTCAACCATTTTCTGACTTCATTTGCTAGTTTTCATGCATTTCATGATTTATTTTGAGCTAAAATGACCCTGAATTGAAAATCATTGCAAATGAACTCTGAAATGGTTGAAAGTTGGCATGGTATCATAATTTCACCCACATAGCATGTGCTAAAAAGCTGAGAGGGTTACCGAAAAAACTGGATGCTCTTCGTGTACAAACTGGACAATCTCTTTCGAAGTATCAGGGTTTCGGACGAAAACGCGTCGATTACAAAGGGATTTCAATTTTTTGAACATATTTTAACTCAAGACTTTTTCTGCATACAATATGCACCATTCAATGCCACATCATCAGTTTTCAACCATTTTCTGACTTCATTTGCTAGTTTTCATGCATTTAATGATTAATTTTGATCTAAAATAACAATGAATTGAAAAGCACTGCAAATGAACTCTGAAATGGTGGAAAGTTGGCATGGTATCATAATTTCACACACATAGCATGTGCTAAAAAGTTGAGAGGGTTACCGAAAAAACTGGATGCACTTCGTGTACAAACTGGACAATCTCTTTCGAAGTATCAGGGTTTCGGACGAAAACACGTCTATTACAAAGGGATTTCAATTTTTTGAACATATTTTAACTCAAGACTTTTTCTGCATTCAATATGCACCATTCAAAGCCACATCATCACTTTTCAACCATTTTCAAACTTCATTTGCTAGTTTTCATGCATTTCATGATCTATTTTGAGCTAAAATGACCCTGAATTGAAAAGCACTGCAAATGAACTCTGAAATGGTTGAAACTTGGCATGGTGTCATAATTTCACCCACATAGCATGTGCTAAAAAGTTGAGAGGGTTACCGAAAAAACTGGATGCACTTCGTGTACAAACTGGACAATCTCTTTGGAAGTATGAGGGTTTCGGACGAAAACACGTCTATTACAAAGGGATTTCAATTTTTTTAACATATTTTAACTCAAGAGTTTTTCTGCATTCAATATGCACCATTCAAAGCCACATCATCACTTTTCAACCATTTTCTGACTTCATTTGCTAGTTTTCATGCATTTCATGATTTATTTAGAGCTAAAATGACCCTGAATTGAAAAGCACTGCAAATGAACTCTGAAATGGTTGAAAGTTGGCATGCTATCATAATTTCACCCACATAGCATGTGCTAAAAAGCTGAGAGGGTTACCGAAAAAACTGGATGCACTTCGTGCACAAACTGGACAATCTATTTTGAAGTATCTGGGTTTCGGACGAAAACACGTCTATTACAAAGGGATTTCAATTTTTTGAACATATTTTAACTCAAGACTTTTTCTGCATTCAATATGCACCATTCAAAGCCACATCATCACTTTTCAACCATTTTCTGACTTCATTTGCTAGTTTTCATGCATTTCATGATTTATTTTGAGCTAAAATGACCCTGAATTGAAAATCACTGCAAATGAACTCTGAAATGGTTGAAAGTTGGCATGGTATCATCATTTCACCCACATAGCATGTGCTAAAAAGCTGAGAGGGTTACCGAAAAAACTGGATGCACTTCGTGTACAAACTGGACAATCTCTTTCGAAGTATCAGGGTTTCGGACGAAAACACGTCTATTACAAAGGGATTTCATTTTTTTGAACGTATTTTAACTCAAGACTTTTTATGCATTCAATATGCACCATTCAAATCCACATCATCACTTTTCAACCATTTTCTGACTTCATTTGCTAGTTTTCATGCATTTCATGATTTATTTTGAGCTAAAATGACCCTGAATTGAAAAGCACTGCAAATGAACTCTGAAATGGTTGAAAGTTGGATTGGTATCATAATTTCACCCACATAGCATGTGCTAAAAAGCTGAGAGGGTTACCGAAAAAACTGGATGCTCTTCGTGTACAAACTGGACAATCTCTTTCGAAGTATCAGGGTTTCGGACGAAAACACGTCGATTACAAAGGGATTTCAATTTTTTGAACATATTTTAACTCAAGACTTTTTCTGCATTCAATATGCACCATTCAAAGCCACATCATCACTTTTCAACCATTTTCTGACTTCAGTTGCTAGTTTTCATGCATTTCATGATTTATTTAGAGCTAAAATGACCCTGAATTGAAAAGCACTGCAAATGAACTCTGAAATGGTTGAAAGTTGGCATGGTATCATAATTTCTCCCACATAGCATGTGCTAAAAAGCTGAGAGGGTTACCGAAAAAACTGGATGCACTTCGTGTACAAACTGGACAATCTCTTTCGAAGTATCAGGGTTTCGGACGAAAACACGTCTATTACAAAGGGATTTCAATTTTTTGAACATATTTTAACTCAAGACTTTTTCTGCATTCAATATGCACCATTCAAATCCACATCATCACTTTTCAACCATTTTCAAACTTCATTTGCTAGTTTTCATGCATTTCATGATCTATTTTGAGCTAAAATGACCCTGAATTGAAAAGCACTGCAAATGAACTCTGAAATGGTTGAAAGTTGGCATGGTGTCATAATTTCACCCACATAGCATGTGCTAAAAAGTTGAGAGGGTTACCGAAAAAACTGGATGCACTTCGTGTACAAACTGGACAATCTCTTTCGAAGTATGAGGGTTTCGGACGAAAACACGTCTATTACAAAGGGATTTCAATTTTTTTAACATATTTTAACTCAAGAGTTTTTCTGCATTCAATATGCACCATTCAAAGCCACATTATCACTTTTCAACCATTTTCTGACTTCATTTGCTAGTTTTCATGCATTTCATGATTTATTTAGAGATAAAATGACCCTGAATTGAAAAGCACTGCAAATGAACTCTGAAATGGTTGAAAGTTGGCATGGTATCATAATTTCACCCACATAGCATGTGCTAAAAAGTTGAGAGGTTTACCGAAAAAACTGGATGCACTTCGTGTACAAACTGGACAATCTCTCTCAAAGTATCAGGGTTTCGGACGAAAACACGTCTATTACAAAGGGATTTCAATTTTTTGAACATATTTTAACTCAAGACTTTTTCTGCATTCAATATGCACCATTCAAAGCCACATCATCACTTTTCAACCATTTTCTGACTTCATTTGCTAGTTTTCATGCATTTCATGATTTATTTAGAGCTAAAATGACCCTGAATTGAAAAGCACTGCAAATGAACTCTGAAATGGTTGAAAGTTGGCATGCTATCATAATTTCACCCACATAGCATGTGCTAAAAAGCTGAGAGGGTTACCGAAAAAACTGGATGCACTTCGTGTACACACTGGACAATCTATTTTGAAGTATCTGGGTTTCGGACGAAAACACGTCTATTACAAAGGGATTTCAATTTTTTGAACATATTTTAACTCAAGACTTTTTCTGCATTCAATATGCACCATTCAAAGCCACATCATCACTTTTCAACCATTTTCTGACTTCATTTGCTAGTTTTCATGCATTTCATGATTTATTTTGAGCTAAAATGACCCTGAATTGAAAATCACTGCAAATGAACTCTGAAATGGTTGAAAGTTGGCATGGTATCATCATTTCACCCACATAGCATGTGCTAAAAAGCTGAGAGGGTTACCGAAAAAACTGGATGCACTTCGTGTACAAACTGGACAATCTCTTTCGAAGTATCAGGGTTTCGGACGAAAACACGTCTATTACAGAGGGATTTCTTTTTTTGAACATATTTTAACTCAAGACTTTTTATGCATTCAATATGCACCATTCAAATCCACATCATCACTTTTCAACCATTTTCTGACTTCATTTGCTAGTTTTCATGCATTTCATGATTTATTTTGAGCTAAAATGACCCTGAATTGAAAAGAACTGCAAATGAACTCTGAAATGGTTGAAAGTTGGCATGGTATCATAATTTCACCCACATAGCATGTGCTAAAAAGCTGAGAGGGTTACCGAAAAAACTGGATGCTCTTCGTGTACAAACTAGACAATCTCTTTCGAAGTATCAGGGTTTCGGACGAAAACACGTCTATTACAAAGGGATTTCCATTTTTTGAACATATTTTAACTCAAGACTTTTTTTGCATTCAATATGCACCATTCAAAGCCACATCATCACTTTTCAACCATTTTCTGACTTCATTTGCTTGTTTTCATGCATTTCATGATTTATTTTGAGCTAAAATGACCCTGAATTGAAAAGCACTGCAAATGAACTCTGAAATGGTGGAAAGTTGGCATGGTATCATAATTTCACCCACATAGCATGTGCTAAAAAGTTGAGAGGGTTACCGGAAAAACTCGACGCACTTCGTGTACAAACTGGACAATCTCTTTCGAAGTATCAGGGTTTCGGACGAAAACATGTCTATTACAAAATGATTTCAATTTTTTGAACATATTTTAACTCAAGACTTTTTCTGCATTCAATATGCACCATTCAAAGCCACATCATCACTTTTCAACCATTTTCTGACTTCATTTGCTAGTTTTCATGCATTTCATGATTTATTTAGAGCTAAAATGACCCTGAATTGAAAAGCACTGCAAATGAACTCTGAAATGGTTGAAAGTTGGCATGCTATCATAATTTCACCCACATAGCATGTGCTAAAAAGCTGAGAGGGTTACCGAAAAAACTGGATGCACTTCGTGTACAAACTGGACAATCTATTTTGAAGTATCAGGGTTCCGGACGAAAACACGTCTATTACAAAGGGATTTCCGTTTTTTGAACATATTTTAACTCAAGACTTTTTCTGCATTCAATATGCACCATTCAAAGCCACATCATCACTTTTCAACCATTTTCTGACTTCATTTGCTAGTTTTCATGCATTTCATGATTTATTTTGAGCTAAAATGACCCTGAATTGAAAAGCACTGCAAATGAACTCTGAAATGGTTGATAGATGGCATGGTATCATAATTTCACCCACATAGCATGTGCTAAAAAGCTGAGAGGGTTACCGAAAAAACTGGATGCACTTCGTGTACAAACTGGACAATCTATTTTGAAGTATCTTGGTTTCGGACGAAAACACGTCTATTACAAAGGGATTTCAATTTTTTGAACATATTTTAACTCAAGACTTTTTCTGCATTCAATATGCACCATTCAAAGCCACATCATCACTTTTCAACCATTTTCTGACTTCATTTGCTAGTTTTCATGCATTTCATGATTTATTTTGAGCTAAAATGACCCTGAATTGAAAATCACTGCAAATGAACTCTGAAATGGTTGAAAGTTGGCATGGTATCATCATTTCACCCACATAGCATGTGCTAAAAAGCTGAGAGGGTTACCGAAAAAACTGGATGCACTTTGTGTACAAACTGGACAATCTCTTTCGAAGTATCAGGGTTTCGGACGAAAACACGTCTATTACAGAGGGATTTCTTTTTTTGAACATATTTTAACTCAAGACTTTTTATGCATTCAATATGCACCATTCAAATCCACATCATCACTTTTCAACCATTTTCTGACTTCATTTGCTAGTTTTCATGCATTTCATGATTTATTTTGAGCTAAAATGACCCTGAATTGAAAAGAACTGCAAATGAACTCTGAAATGGTTGAAAGTTGGCATGGTATCATAATTTCACCCACATAGCATGTGCTAAAAAGCTGAGAGGGTTACCGAAAAAACTGGATGCTCTTCGTGTACAAACTAGACAATCTCTTTCGAAGTATCAGGGTTTCGGACGAAAACACGTCTATTACAAAGGGATTTCCATTTTTTGAACATATTTTAACTCAAGACTTTTTTTGCATTCAATATGCACCATTCAAAGCCACATCATCACTTTTCAACCATTTTCTGACTTCATTTGCTTGTTTTCATGCATTTCATGATTTATTTTGAGCTAAAATGACCCTGAATTGAAAAGCACTGCAAATGAACTCTGAAATGGTGGAAAGTTGGCATGGTATCATAATTTCACCCACATAGCATGTGCTAAAAAGTTGAGAGGGTTACCGGAAAAACTCGACGCACTTCGTGTACAAACTGGACAATCTCTTTCGAAGTATCAGGGTTTCGGACGAAAACATGTCTATTACAAAATGATTTCAATTTTTTGAACATATTTTAACTCAAGACTTTTTCTGCATTCAATATGCACCATTCAAAGCCACATCATCACTTTTCAACCATTTTCTGACTTCATTTGCTAGTTTTCATGCATTTCATGATTTATTTAGAGCTAAAATGACCCTGAATTGAAAAGCACTGCAAATGAACTCTGAAATGGTTGAAAGTTGGCATGCTATCATAATTTCACCCACATAGCATGTGCTAAAAAGCTGAGAGGGTTACCGAAAAAACTGGATGCACTTCGTGTACAAACTGGACAATCTATTTTGAAGTATCAGGGTTCCGGACGAAAACACGTCTATTACAAAGGGATTTCCGTTTTTTGAACATATTTTAACTCAAGACTTTTTCTGCATTCAATATGCACCATTCAAAGCCACATCATCACTTTTCAACCATTTTCTGACTTCATTTGCTAGTTTTCATGCATTTCATGATTTATTTTGAGCTAAAATGACCCTGAATTGAAAAGCACTGCAAATGAACTCTGAAATGGTTGATAGATGGCATGGTATCATAATTTCACCCACATAGCATGTGCTAAAAAGCTGAGAGGGTTACCGAAAAAACTGGATGCACTTCGTGTACAAACTGGACAATCTATTTTGAAGTATCTTGGTTTCGGACGAAAACACGTCTATTACAAAGGGATTTCAATTTTTTGAACATATTTTAACTCAAGACTTTTTCTGCATTCAATATGCACCATTCAAAGCCACATCATCACTTTTCAACCATTTTCTGACTTCATTCGCTAGTTTTCATGCATTTCATGATTTATTTTGAGCTAAAATGACCCTGAATTGAAAATCACTGCAAATGAACTCTGAAATGGTTGAAAGTTGGCATGGTATCATCATTTCACCCACATAGCATGTGCTAAAAAGCTGAGAGGGTTACCGAAAAAACTGGATGCACTTCGTGTACAAACTGGACAATCTCTTTCGAAGTATCAGGGTTTCGGACGAAAACACGTCTATTACAGAGGGATTTCATTTTTTTGAACATATTTTAACTCAAGACTTTTTATGCATTCAATATGCACCATTCAAATCCACATCATCACTTTTCAACCATTTTCTGACTTCATTTGCTAGTTTTCATGCATTTCATGATTTATTTTGAGCTAAAATGACCCTGAATTGAAAAGAACTGCAAATTAACTCTGAAATGGTTGAAAGTTGGCATGGTATCATAATTTCACCCACATAGCATGTGCTAAAAAGCTGAGAGGGTTACCGAAAAAACTGGATGCTCTTCGTGTACAAACTAGACAATCTCTTTCGAAGTATCAGGGTTTCGGACGAAAACACGTCTATTACAAAGGGATTTCCATTTTTTGAACATATTTTAACTCAAGACTTTTTTTGCATTCAATATGCACCATTCAAAGCCACATCATCACTTTTCAACCATTTTCTGACTTCATTTGCTTGTTTTCATGCATTTCATGATTTATTTTGAGCTAAAATGACCCTGAATTGAAAAGCACTGCAAATGAACTCTGAAATGGTGGAAAGTTGGCATGGTATCATAATTTCACCCACATAGCATGTGCTAAAAAGTTGAGAGGGTTACCGGAAAAACTCGACGCACTTCGTGTACAAACTGGACAATCTCTTTCGAAGTATCAGGGTTTCGGACGAAAACATGTCTATTACAAAATGATTTCAATTTTTTGAACATATTTTAACTCAAGACTTTTTCTCCATTCAATATGCACCATTCAAAGCCACATCATCACTTTTCAACCATTTTCTGACTTCATTTGCTAGTTTTCATGCATTTCATGATTTATTTAGAGCTAAAATGACCCTGAATTGAAAAGCACTGCAAATGAACTCTGAAATGGTTGAAAGTTGGCATGCTATCATAATTTCACCCACATAGCATGTGCTAAAAAGCTGAGAGGGTTACCGAAAAAACTGGATGCACTTCGTGTACAAACTGGACAATCTATTTTGAAGTATCAGGGTTCCATACGAAAACACGTCTATTACAAAGGGATTTCAGTTTTTTGAACATATTTTAACTCAAGACTTTTTCTGCATTCAATATGCACCATTCAAAGCCACATCATCACTTTTCAACCATTTTCTGACTTCATTTGCTAGTTTTCATGCATTTCATGATTTATTTTGAGCTAAAATGACCCTGAATTGAAAAGCACTGCAAATGAACTCTGAAATGGTTGATAGATGGCATGGTATCATAATTTCACCCACATAGCATGTGCTAAAAAGCTGAGAGGGTTACCGAAAAAACTGGATGCACTTCGTGTACAAACTGGACAATCTATTTTGAAGTATCTTGGTTTCGGACGAAAACACGTCTATTACAAAGGGATTTCAATTTTTTGAACATATTTTAACTCAAGACTTTTTCTGCATTCAATATGCACCATTCAAAGCCACATCATCACTTTTCAACCATTTTCTGACTTCATTTGCTAGTTTTCATGCATTTCATGATTTATTTTGAGCTAAAATGACCCTGAATTGAAAATCACTGCAAATGAACTCTGAAATGGTTGAAAGTTGGCATGGTATCATCATTTCACCCACATAGCATGTGCTAAAAAGCTGAGAGGGTTACCGAAAAAACTGGATGCACTTCGTGTACAAACTGGACAATCTCTTTCGAAGTATCAGGGTTTCGGACGAAAACACGTCTATTACAGAGGGATTTCATTTTTTTGAACATATTTTAACTCAAGACTTTTTATGCATTCAATATGCACCATTCAAATCCACATCATCACTTTTCAACCATTTTCTGACTTCATTTGCTAGTTTTCATGCATTTCATGATTTATTTTGAGCTAAAATGACCCTGAATTGAAAAGCACTGCAAATGAACTCTGAAATGGTTGAAAGTTGGCATGGTATCATAATTTCACCCACATAGCATGTGCTAAAAAGCTGAGAGGGTTACCGAAAAAACTGGAGGCTCTTCGTGTACAAACTGGACAATCTCTTTCGAAGTATCAGGGTTTCGGACGAAAACACGTCTATTACAAAGGGATTTCAATTTTTTGAACATATTTTAACTCAAGACTTTTTTTGCATTCAATATGCACCATTCAAAGCCACATCATCACTTTTCAACCATTTTCTGACTTCATTTGCTAGTTTTCATGCATTTCATGATTTATTTAGAGCTAAAATGACCCTGAATTGAAAAGCACTGCAAATGAACTCTGAAATGGTTGAAAGTTGGCATGCTATCATAATTTCACCCACATAGCATGTGCTAAAAAGCTGAGAGGGTTACCGAAAAAACTGGATGCACTTCGTGTACAAACTGGACAATCTATTTTGAAGTATCAGGGTTCCATACGAAAACACGTCTATTACAAAGGGATTTCAGTTTTTTGAACATATTTTAACTCAAGACTTTTTCTGCATTCAATATGCACCATTCAAAGCCACATCATCACTTTTCAACCATTTTCTGACTTCATTTGCTAGTTTTCATGCATTTCATGATTTATTTTGAGCTAAAATGACCCTGAATTGAAAAGCACTGCAAATGAACTCTGAAATGGTTGATAGATGGCATGGTATCATAATTTCACCCACATAGCATGTGCTAAAAAGCTGAGAGGGTTACCGAAAAAACTGGATGCACTTCGTGTACAAACTGGACAATCTATTTTGAAGTATCTTGGTTTCGGACGAAAACACGTCTATTACAAAGGGATTTCAATTTTTTGAACATATTTTAACTCAAGACTTTTTCTGCATTCAATATGCACCATTCAAAGCCACATCATCACTTTTCAACCATTTTCTGACTTCATTTGCTAGTTTTCATGCATTTCATGATTTATTTTGAGCTAAAATGACCCTGAATTGAAAATCACTGCAAATGAACTCTGAAATGGTTGAAAGTTGGCATGGTATCATCATTTCACCCACATAGCATGTGCTAAAAAGCTGAGAGGGTTACCGAAAAAACTGGATGCACTTCGTGTACAAACTGGACAATCTCTTTCGAAGTATCAGGGTTTCGGACGAAAACACGTCTATTACAGAGGGATTTCATTTTTTTGAACATATTTTAACTCAAGACTTTTTATGCATTCAATATGCACCATTCAAATCCACATCATCACTTTTCAACCATTTTCTGACTTCATTTGCTAGTTTTCATGCATTTCATGATTTATTTTGAGCTAAAATGACCCTGAATTGAAAAGCACTGCAAATGAACTCTGAAATGGTTGAAAGTTGGCATGGTATCATAATTTCACCCACATAGCATGTGCTAAAAAGCTGAGAGGGTTACCGAAAAAACTGGAGGCTCTTCGTGTACAAACTGGACAATCTCTTTCGAAGTATCAGGGTTTCGGACGAAAACACGTCTATTACAAAGGGATTTCAATTTTTTGAACATATTTTAACTCAAGACTTTTTTTGCATTCAATATGCACCATTCAAAGCCACATCATCACTTTTCAACCATTTTCTGACTTCATTTGCTAGTTTTCATGCATTTCACGATTTATTTTGAACTAAAATGACCCTGAATTGAAAAGCACTGCAAATGAACTCTGAAATGTTGGAAAGTTGGCATGGTATCATAATTTCACCCACATAGCATGTGCTAAAAAGTTGAGAGGGTTACCGGAAAAACTCGACGCACTTCGTGTACAAACTGGATAATCTCTTTCGAAGTATCAGGGTTTCGGATGAAAACATGTCTATTACAAAATGATTTCATTTTTTTTAACATATTTTAACTCAAGACTTTTTCTGCATTCAATATGCACCATTCAAAGCCACATCATCACTTTTCAACCATTTTCTGACTTCATTTGCTAGTTTTCATGCATTTAATGATTAATTTTGAGCTAAAATGACAATGAATTGAAAAGCACTGCAAATGAACTCTGAAATGGTGGAAAGTTGGCATGCTATCATAATTTCACCCACATAGCATGTGCTAAAAAGCTGAGAGGGTTACCGGAAAAACTGGATGCTCTTCGTGTACAAACTGGACAATCTCTTTCGAAGTATCAGGGTTTCGGACGAAAACACGTCTATTACAAAGGGATTTCCATTTTTTGAACATATTTTAACTCAAGACTTTTTCTGCATTCAATATGCACCATTCAAAGCCACATCATCACTTTTCAACCATTTTCAGACTTCATTTACTAGTTTTCATGCATTTCATGATTTATTTTGAGCTAAAATGACCCTGAATTAAAAAGCACTGCAAATGAACTCTGAAATGGTTGAAAGTTGGCATGGTATCATAATTTCTCCCACATAGCATGTGCTAAAAAGCTGAGAGGGTTACCGAAAAAACTGGATGCACTTCGTGTACAAACTGGACAATCTCTTTCGAAGTATCAGGGTTTCGGACGAAAACACGTCTATTACAAAGGGATTTCAATTTTTTGAACATATTTTAACTCAAGACTTTTTCTGCATTCAATATGCACCATTCAAAGCCACATCATCACTTTTCAACCATTTTCTGACTTCATTTGCTTGTTTTCATGCATTTCATGATCTATTTTGAGCTAAAATGACCCTGAATTGAAAAGCACTGCAAATGAATTCTGAAATGGTTGAAAGTTGGCATGGTATCATAATTTCACCCACATAGCATGTGCTAAAAAGCTGAGAGGGTTACCGAAAAAACGGGATGCACTTCGTGTATAAACTGGACAATCTCTTTCGAAGTATCATGGTTTCGGACTAAAACACGTCAATTACAAAGGGATTTCAATTTTTTGAACATATTTTAACTCAAGACTTTTTCTGCATTCAATATGCACCATTCAACGCCACATCATCACTTTTCAACCATTTTCTGACTTCATTTGCTAGTTTTCATGCATTTCACGATTTATTTTGAACTAAAATGACCCTGAATTGAAAAGCACTGCAAATGAACTCTGAAATGGTGGAAAGTTGGCATGCTATCATAATTTCACCCACATAGCATGTGCTAAAAAGCTGAGAGGGTTACCGGAAAAACTGGATGCACTTCGTGTACAAACTGGACAATCTCTTTCGAAGTATCAGGGTTTCGGACGAAAACACGTCTATTACAAAGGGATTTCAATTTTTTGAACATATTTTAACTCAAGACTTTTTCTGCATTCAATATGCACCATTCAAAGCCACATCATCACTTTTCAACCATTTTCTGACTTCATTTGCTAGTTTTCATGCATTTCATGATTTATTTAGAGCTAAAATGACCCTGAATTGAAAAGCACTGCAAATGAACTCTGAAATGGTTGAAAGTTGGCATGGTATCATAATTTCACCCACATAGCATGTGCTAAAAAGTTGAGAGGGTTACCGAAAAAACTGGATGCACTTCGTGTACAAACTGGACAATCTCTTTCAAAGTATCAGGGTTTCGGACGAAAACACGTCTATTACAAAGGGATTTCAATTTTTTGAACATATTTTAACTCAAGACTTTTTCTGCATTCAATATGCACCATTCAAAGCCACATCATCACTTTTCAACCATTTTCTGACTTCATTTGCTAGTTTTCATGCATTTCATGATTTATTTTGAGCTAAAATGACCCGGAATTGAAAAGCACTGCAAATGAACTCTGAAATGGTTGAAAGTTGGCATGGTATCATAATTTCACCCACATAGCATGTGCAAAAAAGCTGAGAGGGTTACCGGAAAATCTGGATGCTCTTCGTGTACAAACTGGACAATCTCTTTCGAAGTATCAGGGTTTCGGACGAAAACACGTCTATTACAAAGGGATTTCAATTTTTTTAACATATTTTAACTCAAGACTTTTTCTGCATTCAATATGCACCATTCAAAGCCACATCATCACTTTTCAACCATTTTCTTACTTCATTTGCTTGTTTTCATGCATTTCATGATCTATTTTGAGCTAAAATGACCCTGAATTGAAAAGCACTGCAAATGAATTCTGAAATGGTTGAAAGTTGGCATGGTATCATAATTTCACCCACATAGCATGTGCTAAAAAGCTGAGAGGGTTACCGAAAAAACGGGATGCACTTCGTGTATAAACTGGACAATCTCTTTCGAAGTATCATGGTTTCGGACGAAAACACGTCAATTACAAAGGGATTTCAATTTTTTGAACATATTTTAACTCAAGACTTTTTCTGCATTCAATATGCACCATTCAAAGCCACATCATCACTTTTCAACCATTTTCTGACTTCATTTGCTAGTTTTCATGCATTTCACGATTTATTTTGAACTAAAATGACGCTGAATTGAAAAGCACTGCAAATGAACTCTGAAATGGTGGAAAGTTGGCATGCTATCATAATTTCTCCCACATAGCATGTGCTAAAAAGCTGAGAGGGTTACCGAAAAAACTGGATGCACTTCGTGTACAAACTGGACAATCTCTTTCGAAGTATCAGGGTTTCGGACGAAAACACGTCTATTACAGAGGGATTTCATTTTTTTGAACATATTTTAACTCAAGACTTTTTATGCATTCAATATGCACCATTCAAATCCACATCATCACTTTTCAACCATTTTCTGACTTCATTTGCTAGTTTTCATGCATTTCATGATTTATTTTGAGCTAAAATGACCCTGAATTGAAAAGCACTGCAAATGAACTCTGAAATGGTTGAAAGTTGGCATGGTATCATAATTTCACCCACATAGCATGTGCTAAAAAGCTGAGAGGGTTACCGAAAAAACTGGAGGCTCTTCGTGTACAAACTGGACAATCTCTTTCGAAGTATCAGGGTTTCGGACGAAAACACGTCTATTACAAAGGGATTTCAATTTTTTGAACATATTTTAACTCAAGACTTTTTTTGCATTCAATATGCACCATTCAAAGCCACATCATCACTTTTCAACCATTTTCTGACTTCATTTGCTAGTTTTCATGCATTTCATGATTTATTTAGAGCTAAAATGACCCTGAATTGAAAAGCACTGCAAATGAACTCTGAAATGGTTGAAAGTTGGCATGCTATCATAATTTCACCCACATAGCATGTGCTAAAAAGCTGAGAGGGTTACCGAAAAAACTGGATGCACTTCGTGTACAAACTGGACAATCTATTTTGAAGTATCAGGGTTCCATACGAAAACACGTCTATTACAAAGGGATTTCAGTTTTTTGAACATATTTTAACTCAAGACTTTTTCTGCATTCAATATGCACCATTCAAAGCCACATCATCACTTTTCAACCATTTTCTGACTTCATTTGCTAGTTTTCATGCATTTCATGATTTATTTTGAGCTAAAATGACCCTGAATTGAAAAGCACTGCAAATGAACTCTGAAATGGTTGATAGATGGCATGGTATCATAATTTCACCCACATAGCATGTGCTAAAAAGCTGAGAGGGTTACCGAAAAAACTGGATGCACTTCGTGTACAAACTGGACAATCTATTTTGAAGTATCTTGGTTTCGGACGAAAACACGTCTATTACAAAGGGATTTCAATTTTTTGAACATATTTTAACTCAAGACTTTTTCTGCATTCAATATGCACCATTCAAAGCCACATCATCACTTTTCAACCATTTTCTGACTTCATTTGCTAGTTTTCATGCATTTCATGATTTATTTTGAGCTAAAATGACCCTGAATTGAAAATCACTGCAAATGAACTCTGAAATGGTTGAAAGTTGGCATGGTATCATCATTTCACCCACATAGCATGTGCTAAAAAGCTGAGAGGGTTACCGAAAAAACTGGATGCACTTCGTGTACAAACTGGACAATCTCTTTCGAAGTATCAGGGTTTCGGACGAAAACACGTCTATTACAGAGGGATTTCATTTTTTTGAACATATTTTAACTCAAGACTTTTTATGCATTCAATATGCACCATTCAAATCCACATCATCACTTTTCAACCATTTTCTGACTTCATTTGCTAGTTTTCATGCATTTCATGATTTATTTTGAGCTAAAATGACCCTGAATTGAAAAGCACTGCAAATGAACTCTGAAATGGTTGAAAGTTGGCATGGTATCATAATTTCACCCACATAGCATGTGCTAAAAAGCTGAGAGGGTTACCGAAAAAACTGGAGGCTCTTCGTGTACAAACTGGACAATCTCTTTCGAAGTATCAGGGTTTCGGACGAAAACACGTCTATTACAAAGGGATTTCAATTTTTTGAACATATTTTAACTCAAGACTTTTTTTGCATTCAATATGCACCATTCAAAGCCACATCATCACTTTTCAACCATTTTCTGACTTCATTTGCTAGTTTTCATGCATTTCACGATTTATTTTGAACTAAAATGACCCTGAATTGAAAAGCACTGCAAATGAACTCTGAAATGTTGGAAAGTTGGCATGGTATCATAATTTCACCCACATAGCATGTGCTAAAAAGTTGAGAGGGTTACCGGAAAAACTCGACGCACTTCGTGTACAAACTGGATAATCTCTTTCGAAGTATCAGGGTTTCGGATGAAAACATGTCTATTACAAAATGATTTCATTTTTTTTAACATATTTTAACTCAAGACTTTTTCTGCATTCAATATGCACCATTCAAAGCCACATCATCACTTTTCAACCATTTTCTGACTTCATTTGCTAGTTTTCATGCATTTAATGATTAATTTTGAGCTAAAATGACAATGAATTGAAAAGCACTGCAAATGAACTCTGAAATGGTGGAAAGTTGGCATGCTATCATAATTTCACCCACATAGCATGTGCTAAAAAGCTGAGAGGGTTACCGGAAAAACTGGATGCTCTTCGTGTACAAACTGGACAATCTCTTTCGAAGTATCAGGGTTTCGGACGAAAACACGTCTATTACAAAGGGATTTCCATTTTTTGAACATATTTTAACTCAAGACTTTTTCTGCATTCAATATGCACCATTCAAAGCCACATCATCACTTTTCAACCATTTTCAGACTTCATTTACTAGTTTTCATGCATTTCATGATTTATTTTGAGCTAAAATGACCCTGAATTAAAAAGCACTGCAAATGAACTCTGAAATGGTTGAAAGTTGGCATGGTATCATAATTTCTCCCACATAGCATGTGCTAAAAAGCTGAGAGGGTTACCGAAAAAACTGGATGCACTTCGTGTACAAACTGGACAATCTCTTTCGAAGTATCAGGGTTTCGGACGAAAACACGTCTATTACAAAGGGATTTCAATTTTTTGAACATATTTTAACTCAAGACTTTTTCTGCATTCAATATGCACCATTCAAAGCCACATCATCACTTTTCAACCATTTTCTGACTTCATTTGCTTGTTTTCATGCATTTCATGATCTATTTTGAGCTAAAATGACCCTGAATTGAAAAGCACTGCAAATGAATTCTGAAATGGTTGAAAGTTGGCATGGTATCATAATTTCACCCACATAGCATGTGCTAAAAAGCTGAGAGGGTTACCGAAAAAACGGGATGCACTTCGTGTATAAACTGGACAATCTCTTTCGAAGTATCATGGTTTCGGACTAAAACACGTCAATTACAAAGGGATTTCAATTTTTTGAACATATTTTAACTCAAGACTTTTTCTGCATTCAATATGCACCATTCAACGCCACATCATCACTTTTCAACCATTTTCTGACTTCATTTGCTAGTTTTCATGCATTTCACGATTTATTTTGAACTAAAATGACCCTGAATTGAAAAGCACTGCAAATGAACTCTGAAATGGTGGAAAGTTGGCATGCTATCATAATTTCACCCACATAGCATGTGCTAAAAAGCTGAGAGGGTTACCGGAAAAACTGGATGCACTTCGTGTACAAACTGGACAATCTCTTTCGAAGTATCAGGGTTTCGGACGAAAACACGTCTATTACAAAGGGATTTCAATTTTTTGAACATATTTTAACTCAAGACTTTTTCTGCATTCAATATGCACCATTCAAAGCCACATCATCACTTTTCAACCATTTTCTGACTTCATTTGCTAGTTTTCATGCATTTCATGATTTATTTAGAGCTAAAATGACCCTGAATTGAAAAGCACTGCAAATGAACTCTGAAATGGTTGAAAGTTGGCATGGTATCATAATTTCACCCACATAGCATGTGCTAAAAAGTTGAGAGGGTTACCGAAAAAACTGGATGCACTTCGTGTACAAACTGGACAATCTCTTTCAAAGTATCAGGGTTTCGGACGAAAACACGTCTATTACAAAGGGATTTCAATTTTTTGAACATATTTTAACTCAAGACTTTTTCTGCATTCAATATGCACCATTCAAAGCCACATCATCACTTTTCAACCATTTTCTGACTTCATTTGCTAGTTTTCATGCATTTCATGATTTATTTTGAGCTAAAATGACCCGGAATTGAAAAGCACTGCAAATGAACTCTGAAATGGTTGAAAGTTGGCATGGTATCATAATTTCACCCACATAGCATGTGCAAAAAAGCTGAGAGGGTTACCGGAAAATCTGGATGCTCTTCGTGTACAAACTGGACAATCTCTTTCGAAGTATCAGGGTTTCGGACGAAAACACGTCTATTACAAAGGGATTTCCATTTTTTGAACATATTTTAACTCAAGACTTTTTCTGCATTCAATATGCACCATTCAAAGCCACATCATCACTTTTCAACCATTTTCAGACTTCATTTGCTAGTTTTCATGCATTTCATGATTTATTTTGAGCTAAAATGACCCTGAATTAAAAAGCACTGCAAATGAACTCTGAAATGGTTGAAAGTTGGCATGGTATCATAATTTCTCCCACATAGCATGTGCTAAAAAGCTGAGAGGGTTACCGAAAAAACTGGATGCACTTCGTGTACAAACTGGACAATCTCTTTCGAAGTATCAGGGTTTCGGACGAAAACACGTCTATTACAAAGGGATTTCAATTTTTTTAACATATTTTAACTCAAGACTTTTTCTGCATTCAATATGCACCATTCAAAGCCACATCATCACTTTTCAACCATTTTCTTACTTCATTTGCTTGTTTTCATGCATTTCATGATCTATTTTGAGCTAAAATGACCCTGAATTGAAAAGCACTGCAAATGAATTCTGAAATGGTTGAAAGTTGGCATGGTATCATAATTTCACCCACATAGCATGTGCTAAAAAGCTGAGAGGGTTACCGAAAAAACGGGATGCACTTCGTGTATAAACTGGACAATCTCTTTCGAAGTATCATGGTTTCGGACGAAAACACGTCAATTACAAAGGGATTTCAATTTTTTGAACATATTTTAACTCAAGACTTTTTCTGCATTCAATATGCACCATTCAAAGCCACATCATCACTTTTCAACCATTTTCTGACTTCATTTGCTAGTTTTCATGCATTTCACGATTTATTTTGAACTAAAATGACGCTGAATTGAAAAGCACTGCAAATGAACTCTGAAATGGTGGAAAGTTGGCATGCTATCATAATTTCACCCACATAGCATGTGCTAAAAAGCTGAGAGGGTTACCGGAAAAACTAGATGCACTTCGTGTACAAACTGGACAATCTCTTTCGAAGTATCAGGGTTTCGGACGAAAACACGTCTATTACAAAGGGATTTCAATTTTTTGAACATATTTGAACTCAAGACTATTTCTGCATTCAATATGCACCATTCAAAGCCACATCATCACTTTTCAACCATTTTCTGACTTGATTTGCTAGTTTTCATGCATTTAATGATTAATTTTGAGCTAAAATGACAATGAATTGAAAAGCACTGCAAATGAACTCTGAAATGGTGGAAAGTTGGCATGCTATCATAATTTCACCCACATAGCATGTGCTAAAAAGCTGAGAGGGTTACCGGAAAAACTGGATGCACTTCGTGTACAAACTGGACAATCTCTTTCGAAGTATCAGGGTTTCGGACGAAAACACGTCTATTACAAAGGGATTTCAATTTTTTGAACATATTTTAACTCAAGACTTTTTCTGCATTCAATATGCACCATTCAAAGCCACATCATCACTTTTCAACCATTTTTTGACTTCATTTGCTAGTTTTCATGCATTTCATGATTTATTTTGAGCTAAAATGACCCTGAATTGAAAAGCACTGCAAATGAACTCTGAAATGGTTGAAAGTTGGCATAGTATCATAATTTCATCCACATTGCATGTGCTAAAAAGCTGAGAGGGTTACCGAAAAAACTGGATGCTCTTCGTGTACAAACTGGACAATCTCTTTCGAAGTATCAGGGTTTCGGACGAAAACACGTCTATTACAAAGGGATTTCAATTTTTTGAACATATTTTAACTCAAGACTTTTTCTGCATTCAATATGCACCATTCAAAGCCACATCATCACTTTTCAACCATTTTCTGACTTAATTTGCTAGTTTTCATGCATTTCACGATTTATTTTGAACTAAAATGACCCTGAATTGAAAAGTACTGCAAATGAACTCTGAAATGGTGGAAAGTTGGCATGCTATCATAATTTCACCCACATAGCATGTACTAAAAAGCTGAGAGGGTTACCGGAAAAACTGGATGCACTTCGTGTACAAACTGGACAATCTCTTTCGAAGTATCAGGGTTTCGGACGAAAACACGTCTATTACAAAGGGATTTCAATTTTTTGAACATATTTTAACTCAAGACTTTTTCTGCATTCAATATGCACCATTCAAAGCCACATCATCACTTTTCAACCATTTTCTGACTTCATTTGCTAGTTTTCATGCATTTCATGATTTATTTAGAGCTAAAATGACCCTGAATTGAAAAGCACTGCAAATGAACTCTGAAATGGTTGAAGGTTGGCATGGTATCATAATTTCACCCACATAGCATGTGCTAAAAAGTTGAGAGGGTTACCGAAAAAACTGGATGCACTTCGTGTACAAACTGGACAATCTCTTTCAAAGTATCAGGGTTTCGGACGAAAACACGTCTATTACAAAGGGATTTCAATTTTTTGAACATATTTTAACTCAAGACTTTTTCTGCATTCAATATGCACCATTCAAAGCCACATCATCACTTTTCAACCATTTTCAAACTTCATTTGCTAGTTTTCATGCATTTCATGATTTATTTTGAGCTAAAATGACCCTGAATTGAAAAGCACTGCAAATGAACTCTGAAATGGTTGAAAGTTGGCATAGTATCATAATTTCACCCACATAGCATGTGCTAAAAAGCTGAGAGGGTTACCGAAAAAACTGGATGCTCTTCGTGTACAAACTGGACAATCTCTTTCGAAGTATCAGGGTTTCGGACGAAAACACGTCTATTACAAAGGGATTTCAATTTTTTGAACATATTTTAACTCAAGACTTTTTCTGCATTCAATATGCACCATTCAAAGCCACATCATCACTTTTCAACCATTTTCTGACTTCATTTGCTAGTTTTCATGCATTTCACGATTTATTTTGAACTAAAATGACCCTGAATTGAAAAGTACTGCAAATGAACTCTGAAATGGTGGAAAGTTGGCATGCTATCATAATTTCACCCACATAGCATGTGCTAAAAAGCTGAGAGGGTTACCGGAAAAACTGGATGCACTTCGTGTACAAACTGGACAATCTCTTTCGAAGTATCAGGGTTTCGGACGAAAACACGTCTATTACAAAGGGATTTCAATTTTTTGAACATATTTTAACTCAAGACTTTTTCTGCATTCAATATGCACCATTCAAAGCCACATCATCACTTTTCAACCATTTTCTGACTTCATTTGCTAGTTTTCATGCATTTCATGATTTATTTAGAGCTAAAATGACCCTGAATTGAAAAGCACTGCAAATGAACTCTGAAATGGTTGAAAGTTGGCATGGTATCATAATTTCACCCACATAGCATGTGCTAAAAAGTTGAGAGGGTTACCGAAAAAACTGGATGCACTTCGTGTACAAACTGGACAATCTCTTTCAAAGTATCAGGGTTTCGGACGAAAACACGTCTATTACAAAGGGATTTCAATTTTTTGAACATATTTTAACTCAAGACTTTTTCTGCATTCAATATGCACCATTCAAAGCCACATCATCACTTTTCAACCATTTTCAAACTTCATTTGCTAGTTTTCATGCATTTCATGATTTATTTTGAGCTAAAATGACCCTGAATTGAAAAGCACTGCAAATGAACTCTGAAATGGTTGAAAGTTGGCATAGTATCATAATTTCACCCACATAGCATGTGCTAAAAAGCTGAGAGGGTTACCGAAAAAACTGGATGCTCTTCGTGTACAAACTGGACAATCTCTTTCGAAGTATCAGGGTTTCGGACGAAAACACGTCTATTACAAAGGGATTTCAATTTTTTGAACATATTTTAACTCAAGACTTTTTCTGCATTCAATATGCACCATTCAAAGCCACATCATCACTTTTCAACCATTTTCTGACTTCATTTGCTAGTTTTCATGCATTTCACGATTTATTTTGAACTAAAATGACCCTGAATTGAAAAGTACTGCAAATGAACTCTGAAATGGTGGAAAGTTGGCATGCTATCATAATTTCACCCACATAGCATGTGCTAAAAAGCTGAGAGGGTTACCGGAAAAACTGGATGCACTTCGTGTACAAACTGGACAATCTCTTTCGAAGTATCAGGGTTTCGGACGAAAACACGTCTATTACAAAGGGATTTCAATTTTTTGAACATATTTTAACTCAAGACTTTTTCTGCATTCAATATGCACCATTCAAAGCCACATCATCACTTTTCAACCATTTTCTGACTTCATTTGCTAGTTTTCATGCATTTCATGATTTATTTAGAGCTAAAATGACCCTGAATTGAAAAGCACTGCAAATGAACTCTGAAATGGTTGAAAGTTGGCATGGTATCATAATTTCACCCACATAGCATGTGCTAAAAAGTTGAGAGGGTTACCGAAAAAACTGGATGCACTTCGTGTACAAACTGGACAATCTCTTTCAAAGTATCAGGGTTTCGGACGAAAACACGTCTATTACAAAGGGATTTCAATTTTTTGAACATATTTTAACTCAAGACTTTTTCTGCATTCAATATGCACCATTCAAAGCCACATCATCACTTTTCAACCATTTTCAAACTTCATTTGCTAGTTTTCATGCATTTCATGATTTATTTTGAGCTAAAATGACCCTGAATTGAAAAGCACTGCAAATGAACTCTGAAATGGTTGAAAGTTGGCATAGTATCATAATTTCACCCACATAGCATGTGCTAAAAAGCTGAGAGGGTTACCGAAAAAACTGGATGCTCTTCGTGTACAAACTGGACAATCTCTTTCGAAGTATCAGGGTTTCCGACGAAAACACGTCTATTACAAAGGGATTTCAATTTTTTGAACATATTTTAACTCAAGACTTTTTCTGCATTCAATATGCACCATTCAAAGCCACATCATCACTTTTCAACCATTTTCTGACTTCATTTGCTAGTTTTCATGCATTTCACGATTTATTTTGAACTAAAATGACCCTGAATTGAAAAGTACTGCAAATGAACTCTGAAATGGTGGAAAGTTGGCATGCTATCATAATTTCACCCACATAGCATGTGCTAAAAAGCTGAGAGGGTTACCGGAAAAACTGGATGCACTTCGTGTACAAACTGGACAATCTCTTTCGAAGTATCAGGGTTTCGGACGAAAACACGTCTATTACAAAGGGATTTCAATTTTTTGAACATATTTTAACTCAAGACTTTTTCTGCATTCAATATGCACCATTCAAAGCCACATCATCACTTTTCAACCATTTTCTGACTTCATTTGCTAGTTTTCATGCATTTCATGATTTATTTAGAGCTAAAATGACCCTGAATTGAAAAGCACTGCAAATGAACTCTGAAATGGTTGAAAGTTGGCATGGTATCATAATTTCACCCACATAGCATGTGCTAAAAAGTTGAGAGGGTTAACGAAAAAACTGGATGCACTTCGTGTACAAACTGGACAATCTCTTTCAAAGTATCAGGGTTTCGGACGAAAACACGTCTATTACAAAGGGATTTCAATTTTTTGAACATATTTTAACTCAAGACTTTTTCTGCATTCAATATGCACCATTCAAAGCCACATCATCACTTTTCAACCATTTTCTGACTTCATTTGCTAGTTTTCATGCATTTCATGATTTATTTTGAGCTAAAATGACCCGGAATTGAAAAGCACTGCAAATGAACTCTGAAATGGTTGAAAGTTGGCATGGTATCATAATTTCACCCACATAGCATGTGCAAAAAAGCTGAGAGGGTTACCGGAAAATCTGGATGCTCTTCGTGTACAAACTGGACAATCTCTTTCGAAGTATCAGGGTTTCGGACGAAAACACGTCTATTACAAAGGGATTTCCATTTTTTTAACATATTTTAACTCAAGACTTTTTCTGCATTCAATATGCACCATTCAAAGCCACATCATCACTTTTCAACCATTTTCAGACTTCATTTGCTAGTTTTCATGCATTTCATGATTTATTTTGAGCTAAAATGACCCTGAATTAAAAAGCACTGCAAATGAACTCTGAAATGGTTGAAAGTTGGCATGGTATCATAATTTCTCCCACATAGCATGTGCTAAAAAGCTGAGAGGGTTACCGAAAAAACTGGATGCACTTCGTGTACAAACTGGACAATCTCTTTCGAAGTATCAGGGTTTCGGACGAAAACACGTCTATTACAAAGGGATTTCATTTTTTTTAACATATTTTAACTCAAGACTTTTTCTGCATTCAATATGCACCATTCAAAGCCACATCATCACTTTTCAACCATTTTCTGACTTCATTTGCTTGTTTTCATGCATTTCATGATCTATTTTGAGCTAAAATGACCCTGAATTGAAAAGCACTGCAAATGAATTCTGAAATGGTTGAAAGTTGGCATGGTATCATAATTTCACCCACATAGCATGTGCTAAAAAGCTGAGAGGGTTACCGAAAAAACGGGATGCACTTCGTGTATAAACTGGACAATCTCTTTCGAAGTATCATGGTTTCGGACGAAAACACGTCAATTACAAAGGGATTTCAATTTTTTGAACATATTTTAACTCAAGACTTTTTCTGCATTCAATATGCACCATTCAAAGCCACATCATCACTTTTGAACCATTTTCTGACTTCATTTGCTAGTTTTCATGCATTTCACGATTTATTTTGAACTAAAATGACCCTGAATTGAAAAGCACTGCAAATGAACTCTGAAATGGTGGAAAGTTGGCATGCTATCATAATTTCACCCACATAGCATGTGCTAAAAAGCTGAGAGGGTTACCGGAAAAACTAGATGCACTTCGTGTACAAACTGGACAATCTCTTTCGAAGTATCAGGGTTTCGGACGAAAACACGTCTATTACAAAGGGATTTCAATTTTTTGAACATATTTGAACTCAAGACTATTTCTGCATTCAATATGCACCATTCAAAGCCACATCATCACTTTTCAACCATTTTCTGACTTGATTTGCTAGTTTTCATGCATTTAATGATTAATTTTGAGCTAAAATGACAATGAATTGAAAAGCACTGCAAATGAACTCTGAAATGGTGGAAAGTTGGCATGCTATCATAATTTCACCCACATAGCATGTGCTAAAAAGCTGAGAGGGTTACCGGAAAAACTGGATGCACTTCGTGTACAAACTGGACAATCTCTTTCGAAGTATCAGGGTTTCGGACGAAAACACGTCTATTACAAAGGGATTTCAATTTTTTGAACATATTTTAACTCAAGACTTTTTCTGCATTCAATATGCACCATTCAAAGCCACATCATCACTTTTCAACCATTTTTTGACTTCATTTGCTAGTTTTCATGCATTTCATGATTTATTTTGAGCTAAAATGACCCTGAATTGAAAAGCACTGCAAATGAACTCTGAAATGGTTGAAAGTTGGCATAGTATCATAATTTCATCCACATTGCATGTGCTAAAAAGCTGAGAGGGTTACCGAAAAAACTGGATGCTCTTCGTGTACAAACTGGACAATCTCTTTCGAAGTATCAGGGTTTCGGACGAAAACACGTCTATTACAAAGGGATTTCAATTTTTTGAACATATTTTAACTCAAGACTTTTTCTGCATTCAATATGCACCATTCAAAGCCACATCATCACTTTTCAACCATTTTCTGACTTCATTTGCTAGTTTTCATGCATTTCACGATTTATTTTGAACTAAAATGACCCTGAATTGAAAAGTACTGCAAATGAACTCTGAAATGGTGGAAAGTTGGCATGCTATCATAATTTCACCCACATAGCATGTGCTAAAAAGCTGAGAGGGTTACCGGAAAAACTGGATGCACTTCGTGTACAAACTGGACAATCTCTTTCGAAGTATCAGGGTTTCGGACGAAAACACGTCTATTACAAAGGGATTTCAATTTTTTGAACATATTTTAACTCAAGACTTTTTCTGCATTCAATATGCACCATTCAAAGCCACATCATCACTTTTCAACCATTTTCTGACTTCATTTGCTAGTTTTCATGCATTTCGTGATTTATTTAGAGCTAAAATGACCCTGAATTGAAAAGCACTGCAAATGAACTCTGAAATGGTTGAAAGTTGGCATGGTATCATAATTTCACCCACATAGCATGTGCTAAAAAGTTGAGAGGGTTACCGAAAAAACTGGATGCACTTCGTGTACAAACTGGACAATCTCTTTCAAAGTATCAGGGTTTCGGACGAAAACACGTCTATTACAAAGGGATTTCAATTTTTTGAACATATTTTAACTCAAGACTTTTTCTGCATTCAATATGCACCATTCAAAGCCACATCATCACTTTTCAACCATTTTCTGACTTCATTTGCTAGTTTTCATGCATTTCATGATCTATTTTGAGCTAAAATGACCCGGAATTGAAAAGCACTGCAAATGAACTCTGAAATGGTTGAAAGTTGGCATGGTATCATAATTTCACCCACATAGCATGTGCAAAAAAGCTGAGAGGGTTACCGGAAAAACTGGATGCTCTTCGTGTACAAACTGGACAATCTCTTTCGAAGTATCAGGGTTTCGGACGAAAACACGTCTATTACAAAGGGATTTCCATTTTTTGAACATATTTTAACTCAAGACTTTTTCTGCATTCAATATGCACCATTCAAAGCCACATCATCACTTTTCAACCATTTTCAGACTTCATTTGCTAGTTTTCATGCATTTCATGATTTATTTTGAGCTAAAATGACCCTGAATTAAAAAGCACTGCAAATGAACTCTGAAATGGCTGAAAGTTGGCATGGTATCATAATTTCTCCCACATAGCATGTGCTAAAAAGCTGAGAGGGTTACCGAAAAAACTGGATGCACTTCGTGTACAAACTGGACAATCTCTTTCGAAGTATCAGGGTTTCGGACGAAAACACGTCTATTACAAAGGGATTTCAATTTTTTTAACATATTTTAACTCAAGACTTTTTCTGCATTCAATATGCACCATTCAAAGCCACATCATCACTTTTCAACCATTTTCTGACTTCATTTGCTTGTTTTCATGCATTTCATGATCTATTTTGAGCTAAAATGACCCTGAATTGAAAAGCACTGCAAATGAATTCTGAAATGGTTGAAAGTTGGCATGGTATCATAATTTCACCCACATAGCATGTGCTAAAAAGCTGAGAGGGTTACCGAAAAAACGGGATGCACTTCGTGTATAAACTGGACAATCTCTTTCGAAGTATCATGGTTTCGGACGAAAACACGTCAATTACAAAGGGATTTCAATTTTTTGAACATATTTTAACTCAAGACTTTTTCTGCATTCAATATGCACCATTCAAAGCCACATCATCACTTTTCAACCATTTTCTGACTTCATTTGCTAGTTTTCATGCATTTCACGATTTATTTTGAACTAAAATGACCCTGAATTGAAAAGCACTGCAAATGAACTCTGAAATGGTGGAAAGTTGGCATGCTATCATAATTTCACCCACATAGCATGTGCTAAAAAGCTGAGAGGGTTACCGGAAAAACTGGATGCACTTCGTGTACAAACTGGACAATCTCTTTCGAAGTATCAGGGTTTCGGACGAAAACACGTCTATTACAAAGGGATTTCAATTTTTTGAACATATTTTAACTCAAGACTATTTCTGCATTCAATATGCACCATTCAAAGCCACATCATCACTTTTCAACCATTTTCTGACTTCATTTGCTAGTTTTCATGCATTTAATGATTAATTTTGAGCTAAAATGACAATGAATTGAAAAGCACTGCAAATGAACTCTGAAATGGTGGAAAGTTGGCATGCTATCATAATTTCACCCACATACCATGTGCTAAAAAGCTGAGAGGGTTACCGGAAAAACTGGATGCACTTCGTGTACAAACTGGACAATCTCTTTCGAAGTATCAGGGTTTCGGACGAAAACACGTCTATTACAAAGGGATTTCAATTTTTTGAACATATTTTAACTCAAGACTTTTTCTGCATTCAATATGCACCATTCAAAGCCACATCATCACTTTTCAACCATTTTCTGACTTCATTTGCTAGTTTTCATGCATTTCATGATTTATTTTGAGCTAAAATGACCCTGAATTGAAAAGCACTGCAAATGAACTCTGAAATGGTTGAAAGTTGGCATGGTATCATTATTTCACCCACATAGCATGTGCTAAAAAGCTGAGAGGGTTACCGAAAAAACTGGATGCTCTTCGTGTACAAACTGGACAATCTCTTTCGAAGTATCAGGGTTTCGGACGAAAACACATCTATTACAAAGGGATTTCAATTTTTTGAACATATTTTAACTCAAGACTTTTTCTGCATTCAATATGCACCATTCAAAGCCACATCATCACTTTTCAACCATTTTCTGACTTCATTTGCTAGTTTTCATGCATTTCACGATTTATTTTGAACTAAAATGACCCTGAATTGAAAAGTACTGCAAATGAACTCTGAAATGGTGGAAAGTTGGCATGCTATCATAATTTCACCCACATAGCATGTGCTAAAAAGCTGAGAGGGTTACCGGAAAAACTGGATGCACTTCGTGTACAAACTGGACAATCTCTTTCGAAGTATCAGGGTTTCGGACGAAAACACGTCTATTACAAAGGGATTTCAATTTTTTGAACATATTTGAACTCAAGACTATTTCTGCATTCAATATGCACCATTCAAAGCCACATCATCACTTTTCAACCATTTTCTGACTTCATTTGCTAGTTTTCATGCATTTAATGATTAATTTTGAGCTAAAATGACAATGAATTGAAAAGCACTGCAAATGAACTCTAAAATGGTGGAAAGTTGGCATGCTATCATAATTTCACCCACATAGCATGTGCTAAAAAGCTGAGAGGGTTACCGGAAAAACTGGATGCACTGCGTGTACAAACTGGACAATCTCTTTCGAACTATGATGGTTTCGGACGAAAACACGTCTATTACAAAGGGATTTCAATTTTTTGAACATATTTGAACTCAAGACTATTTCTGCATTCAATATGCACCATTCAAAGCCACATCATCACTTTTCAACCATTTTCTGACTTCATTTGCTAGTTTTCATGCATTTCATGATTAATTTTGAGCTAAAATGACAATGAATTGAAAAGCACTGCAAATGAACTCTGAAATGGTGGAAAGTTGGCATGCTATCATAATTTCACCCACATAGCATGTGCTAAAAAGCTGAGAGGGTTACCGGAAAAACTGGATGCACTTCGTGTACAAACTGGACTATCTCTTTCGAAGTATCAGGGTTTCGGACGAAAACACGTCTATTACAAAGGGATTTCAATTTTTTGAACATATTTTAACTCAAGACTTTTTCTGCATTCAATATGCACCATTCAAAGCCACATCATCACTTTTCAACCATTTTTTGACTTCATTTGCTAGTTTTCATGCATTTCATGATTTATTTTGAGCTAAAATGACCCTGAATTGAAAAGCACTGCAAATGAACTCTGAAATGGTTGAAAGTTGGCATAGTATCATAATTTCATCCACATTGCATGTGCTAAAAAGCTGAGAGGGTTACCGAAAAAACTGGATGCTCTTCGTGTACAAACTGGACAATCTCTTTCGAAGTATCAGGGTTTCGGACGAAAACACGTCTATTACAAAGGGATTTCAATTTTTTGAACATATTTTAACTCAAGACTTTTTCTGCATTCAATATGCACCATTCAAAGCCACATCATCACTTTTCAACCATTTTCTGACTTCATTTGCTAGTTTTCATGCATTTCACGATTTATTTTGAACTAAAATGACCCTGAATTGAAAAGTACTGCAAATGAACTCTGAAATGGTGGAAAGTTGGCATGCTATCATAATTTCACCCACATAGCATGTGCTAAAAAGCTGAGAGGGTTACCGGAAAAACTGGATGCACTTCGTGTACAAACTGGACAATCTCTTTCGAAGTATCAGGGTTTCGGACGAAAACACGTCTATTACAAAGGGATTTCAATTTTTTGAACATATTTTAACTCAAGACTTTTTCTGCATTCAATATGCACCATTCAAAGCCACATCATCACTTTTCAACCATTTTCTGACTTCATTTGCTAGTTTTCATGCATTTCGTGATTTATTTAGAGCTAAAATGACCCTGAATTGAAAAGCACTGCAAATGAACTCTGAAATGGTTGAAAGTTGGCATGGTATCATAATTTCACCCACATAGCATGTGCTAAAAAGTTGAGAGGGTTACCGAAAAAACTGGATGCACTTCGTGTACAAACTGGACAATCTCTTTCAAAGTATCAGGGTTTCGGACGAAAACACGTCTATTACAAAGGGATTTCAATTTTTTGAACATATTTTAACTCAAGACTTTTTCTGCATTCAATATGCACCATTCAAAGCCACATCATCACTTTTCAACCATTTTCTGACTTCATTTGCTAGTTTTCATGCATTTCATGATTTATTTTGAGCTAAAATGACCCGGAATTGAAAAGCACTGCAAATGAACTCTGAAATGGTTGAAAGTTGGCATGGTATCATAATTTCACCCACATAGCATGTGCAAAAAAGCTGAGAGGGTTACCGGAAAAACTGGATGCTCTTCGTGTACAAACTGGACAATCTCTTTCGAAGTATCAGGGTTTCGGACGAAAACACGTCTATTACAAAGGGATTTCCATTTTTTGAACATATTTTAACTCAAGACTTTTTCTGCATTCAATATGCACCATTCAAAGCCACATCATCACTTTTCAACCATTTTCAGACTTCATTTGCTAGTTTTCATGCATTTCATGATTTATTTTGAGCTAAAATGACCCTGAATTAAAAAGCACTGCAAATGAACTCTGAAATGGCTGAAAGTTGGCATGGTATCATAATTTCTCCCACATAGCATGTGCTAAAAAGCTGAGAGGGTTACCGAAAAAACTGGATGCACTTCGTGTACAAACTGGACAATCTCTTTCGAAGTATCAGGGTTTCGGACGAAAACACGTCTATTACAAAGGGATTTCAATTTTTTTAACATATTTTAACTCAAGACTTTTTCTGCATTCAATATGCACCATTCAAAGCCACATCATCACTTTTCAACCATTTTCTGACTTCATTTGCTTGTTTTCATGCATTTCATGATCTATTTTGAGCTAAAATGACCCTGAATTGAAAAGCACTGCAAATGAATTCTGAAATGGTTGAAAGTTGGCATGGTATCATAATTTCACCCACATAGCATGTGCTAAAAAGCTGAGAGGGTTACCGAAAAAACGGGATGCACTTCGTGTATAAACTGGACAATCTCTTTCGAAGTATCATGGTTTCGGACGAAAACACGTCAATTACAAAGGGATTTCAATTTTTTGAACATATTTTAACTCAAGACTTTTTCTGCATTCAATATGCACCATTCAAAGCCACATCATCACTTTTCAACCATTTTCTGACTTCATTTGCTAGTTTTCATGCATTTCACGATTTATTTTGAACTAAAATGACCCTGAATTGAAAAGCACTGCAAATGAACTCTGAAATGGTGGAAAGTTGGCATGCTATCATAATTTCACCCACATAGCATGTGCTAAAAAGCTGAGAGGGTTACCGGAAAAACTGGATGCACTTCGTGTACAAACTGGACAATCTCTTTCGAAGTATCAGGGTTTCGGACGAAAACACGTCTATTACAAAGGGATTTCAATTTTTTGAACATATTTTAACTCAAGACTATTTCTGCATTCAATATGCACCATTCAAAGCCACATCATCACTTTTCAACCATTTTCTGACTTCATTTGCTAGTTTTCATGCATTTAATGATTAATTTTGAGCTAAAATGACAATGAATTGAAAAGCACTGCAAATGAACTCTGAAATGGTGGAAAGTTGGCATGCTATCATAATTTCACCCACATACCATGTGCTAAAAAGCTGAGAGGGTTACCGGAAAAACTGGATGCACTTCGTGTACAAACTGGACAATCTCTTTCGAAGTATCAGGGTTTCGGACGAAAACACGTCTATTACAAAGGGATTTCAATTTTTTGAACATATTTTAACTCAAGACTTTTTCTGCATTCAATATGCACCATTCAAAGCCACATCATCACTTTTCAACCATTTTCTGACTTCATTTGCTAGTTTTCATGCATTTCATGATTTATTTTGAGCTAAAATGACCCTGAATTGAAAAGCACTGCAAATGAACTCTGAAATGGTTGAAAGTTGGCATGGTATCATTATTTCACCCACATAGCATGTGCTAAAAAGCTGAGAGGGTTACCGAAAAAACTGGATGCTCTTCGTGTACAAACTGGACAATCTCTTTCGAAGTATCAGGGTTTCGGACGAAAACACATCTATTACAAAGGGATTTCAATTTTTTGAACATATTTTAACTCAAGACTTTTTCTGCATTCAATATGCACCATTCAAAGCCACATCATCACTTTTCAACCATTTTCTGACTTCATTTGCTAGTTTTCATGCATTTCACGATTTATTTTGAACTAAAATGACCCTGAATTGAAAAGTACTGCAAATGAACTCTGAAATGGTGGAAAGTTGGCATGCTATCATAATTTCACCCACATAGCATGTGCTAAAAAGCTGAGAGGGTTACCGGAAAAACTGGATGCACTTCGTGTACAAACTGGACAATCTCTTTCGAAGTATCAGGGTTTCGGACGAAAACACGTCTATTACAAAGGGATTTCAATTTTTTGAACATATTTGAACTCAAGACTATTTCTGCATTCAATATGCACCATTCAAAGCCACATCATCACTTTTCAACCATTTTCTGACTTCATTTGCTAGTTTTCATGCATTTAATGATTAATTTTGAGCTAAAATGACAATGAATTGAAAAGCACTGCAAATGAACTCTAAAATGGTGGAAAGTTGGCATGCTATCATAATTTCACCCACATAGCATGTGCTAAAAAGCTGAGAGGGTTACCGGAAAAACTGGATGCACTGCGTGTACAAACTGGACAATCTCTTTCGAACTATGATGGTTTCGGACGAAAACACGTCTATTACAAAGGGATTTCAATTTTTTGAACATATTTGAACTCAAGACTATTTCTGCATTCAATATGCACCATTCAAAGCCACATCATCACTTTTCAATCATTTTCTGACTTCATTTGCTAGTTTTCATGCATTTCATGATTAATTTTGAGCTAAAATGACAATGAATTGAAAAGCACTGCAAATGAACTCTGAAATGGTGGAAAGTTGGCATGCTATCATAATTTCACCCACATAGCATGTGCTAAAAAGCTGAGAGGGTTACCGGAAAAACTGGATGCACTTCGTGTACAAACTGGACAATCTCTTTCGAAGTATCAGGGTTTCGGACGAAAACACGTCTATTACAAAGGGATTTCAATTTTTTGAACATATTTTAACTCAAGACTTTTTCAGCATTCAATATGCACCATTCAAAGCCACATCATCACTTTTCAACCATTTTCTGACTTCATTTGCTCATTTCATGCATTTCATGATTTATTTTGAGCTAAAATGACCCTGAATTGAAAAGCACTGCAAATGAACTCTGAAATGGTTGAAAGTTGGCATGGTATCATAATTTCACCCACATAGCATGTGCTAAAAAGCTGAGAGGGTTACCGAAAAAACTGGATGCTCTTCGTGTACAAACTGGACAATCTCTTTCGAAGTATCAGGGTTTCGGACGAAAACACGTCTATTACAAAGGGATTTCAATTTTTTGAACATATTTTAACTCAAGACTTTTTCTGCATTCAATATGCACCATTCAAAGCCACATCATCACTTTTCAACCATTTTCTGACTTATTTTGCTAGTTTTCATGCATTTCACGATTTATTTTGAACTAAAATGACCCTGAATTGAAAAGTACTGCAAATGAACTCTGAAATGGTGGAAAGTTGGCATGCTATCATAATTTCACCCACATAGCATGTGCTAAAAAGCTGAGAGGGTTACCGGAAAAACTGGATGCACTTCGTGTACAAACTGGACAATCTCTTTCGAAGTATCAGGGTTTCGGACGAAAACACGTCTTTTACAAAGGGATTTCAATTTTTTGAACATATTTGAACTCAAGACTATTTCTGCATTCAATATGCACCATTCAAAGCCACATCATCACTTTTCAACCATTTTCTGACTTCATTTGCTAGTTTTCATGCATTTAATGATTAATTTTGAGCTAAAATGACAATGAATTGAAAAGCACTGCAAATGAACTCTAAAATGGTGGAAAGTTGGCATGCTATCATAATTTCACCCACATAGCATGTGCTAAAAAGCTGAGAGGGTTACCGGAAAAACTGGATGCACTTCGTGTACAAACTGGACAATCTCTTTCGAAGTATCAGGGTTTCGGACGAAAACACGTCTATTACAAAGGGATTTCAATTTTTTGAACATATTTTAACTCAAGACTTTTTCTGCATTCAATATGCACCATTCAAAGCCACATCATCACTTTTCAACCATTTTCTGACTTCATTTGCTAGTTTTCATGCATTTCATGATTTATTTTGAGCTAAAATGACCCTGAATTGAAAAGCACTGCAAATGAACTCTGAAATGGTTGAAAGTTGGCATGGTATCATAATTTCACCCACATAGCATGTGCTACAAAGCTGAGAGGGTTACCGAAAAAACTGGATGCTCTTCGTGTACAAACTGGATAATCTCTTTCGAAGTATCAGGGTTTCGGACGAAAACACGTCTATTACAAAGGGATTTCAATTTTTTGAACATATTTTAACTCAAGACTTTTTCTGCATTCAATATGCACCATTCAAAGCCACATCATCACTTTTCAACCATTTTCTGACTTCATTTGCTAGTTTTCATGCATTTCATGATCTATTTTGAGATAAAATGACCCTGAATTGAAAAGCACTGCAAATGAACTCTGAAATGGTTAAAAGTTGGCATGGTATCATAATTTCACCCACATAGCATGTGCTAAAAAGTTGAGAGGGTTACCGAAAAAACTGGATGCACTTCGTGTACAAACTGGACAATCTCTTTCAAAGTATCAGGGTTTCGGACGAAAACACGTCTATTACAAAGGGATTTCAATTTTTTGAACATAGTTTAACTCAAGACTTTTTCTGCATTCAATATGCACCATTCAAAGCCACATCATCACTTTTCAACCATTTTCTGACTTCATTTGCTTGTTTTCATGCATTTCATGATCTATTTTGAGCTAAAATGACCCTGAATTGAAAAGCACTGCAAATGAATTCTGAAATGGTTAAAAGTTGGCATGGTATCATAATTTCACCCACATAGCATGTGTTAAAAAGCTGAGAGGGTTACCGAAAAAACTGGATGCACTTCGTGTACAAACTGGACAATCTCTTTCGAAGTATGATGGTTTCGGACGAAAACACGTCAATTACAAAGGGATTTGAAGTTTTTAAACATATTTTAACTCAAGACTTTTTCTGCATTCAATATGCACCATTCAAAGCCACATCATCACTTTTCAACCATTTTCTGACTTCATTTGCTAGTTTTCATGCATTTCACGATTTATTTTGAACTAAAATGACCCTGAATTGAAAAGCACTGCAAATGAACTCTGAAATGGTGGAAAGTTGGCATGCTATCATAATTTCACCCACATAGCATGTGCTAAAAAGCTGAGAGGGTTACCGGAAAAACTGGATGCACTTCGTGTACAAACTGGACAATCTCTTTCGATGTATCAAGGTTTCGGACGAAAACACGTCTATTACAAAGGGATTTCAATTTTTTGAACATATTTTAACTCAAGACTTTTTCTGCATTCAATATGCACCATTCAAAGCCACATCATCACTTTTCAACCATTTTCTGACTTCATTTGCTAGTTTTCATGCATTTAATGATTAATTTTGAGCTAAAATGACAATGAATTGAAAAGCACTGCAAATGAACTCTGAAATGGTGGAAAGTTGGCATGGTATCAAAATTTCACCCACATAGCATGTGCTAAAAAGTTGAGAGGGTTACCGGAAAAACTGGATGAACTTCGTGTACAAACTGGACAATCTCTTTCGAAGTATGAGGGTTTCGGACGAAAACACGTCTATTACAAAGGGATTTCAATTTTTTGAACATATTTTAACTCAAGACTTTTTCTGCATACAATATGCACCATTCAAAGCCACATCATCACTTTTCAACCATTTTCTGACTTCATTTGCTAGTTTTCATGCATTTCATGATTTATTTAGAGCTAAAATAACAATGAATTGAAAAGCACTGCAAATGAACTCTGAAATGGTTGAAAGTTGGCATGGTATCATAATTTCACCCACATAGCATGCGCTAAAAAGTTGAGACGGTTACCGGAAAAACTGGATGCACTTCGTGTACAAACTGAACAATCTCTTTCGAAGTATCAGGGTTTCGGATGAAAACACGTCTATTACAAAGGGATTTCAATTTTTTGAACATATTTTAACTCAAGACTTTTTCTGCATTGAATATGCACCATTCAAAGCCACATCATCACTTTTCAACCATTTTCTGACTTCATTTGCTAGTTTTCATGCATTTCATGATTTATTTAGAGCTAAAATGACCCTGAATTGAAAAGCACTGCAAATGAACTCTGAAATGGTTGAAAGTTGGCATGGTATCATAATTTCACCCTCATAGCATGTGCTAAAAAGCTAAGAGGGTTACCGAAAAAACTGGATGCTCTTCGTGTACAAACTGGACAATCTCTTTCGAAGTATGAGGGTTTCGGACGAAAACACGTCTATTACAAAGGGATTTCAATTTTTTGAACATATTTTAACTCAAGACTTTTTCTGCATACAATATGCACCATTCAAAGCCACATCATCACTTTTCAACCATTTTCTGACTTCATTTGCTAGTTTTCATGCATTTAATGATTAATTTTGAGCTAAAATAACAATGAATTGAAAAGCACTGCAAATGAACTCTGAAATGGTGGAAAGTTGGCATGGTATCATAATTTCACCCACATAGCATGTGCTAAAAAGTTGAGAGGGTTACCGGAAAAACTGGATGAACTTCGTGTACAAACTGGACAATCTCTTTCGAAGTATCATGGTTTTGGACGAAAACACGTCTATTACAAAGGGATTTCAATTTTTTGAACATATTTTAACTCAAGACTTTTTCTGCATTCAATATGCACCATTCAAAGCCACATCATCACTTTTCAACCATTTTCTGACTTCATTTGCTAGTTTTCATGCATTTCATGATCTATTTTGAGCTAAAATGACCCTGAATTGAAAAGCACTGCAAATGAACTCTGAAATGGTTGAAAGTTGGCATGGTATCATAATTTCACCCACATAGCATGTGCTAAAAAGCTAAGAGGGTTACCGAAAAAACTGGATGCTCTTCGTGTACAAACTGGACAATCTCTTTCGAAGTATCAGGGTTTCGGACGAAAACACGTCTATTACAAAGGGATTTCAATTTTTTGAACATATTTTAACTCAAGACTTTTTCTGCATTCAATATGCACCATTCAAAGCCACATCATCACTTTTCAACCATTTTCTGACTTCATTTGCTAGTTTTCATGCATTTCATGATTTATTTTGAGCTAAAATGACCCTGAATTAAAAAGCACTGCAAATGAACTCTGAAATGGTTGAAAGTTGGCATGGTATCATAATTTCTCCCACATAGCATGTGCTAAAAAGCTGAGAGGGTTACCGAAAAAACTGGATGCACTTCGTGTACAAACTGGACAATCTCTTTCGAAGTATGAGGGTTTCGGACGAAAACACGTCTATTACAAAGGGATTTCAATTTTTTGAACATATTTTAACTCAATACTTTTTCTGCATTCAATATGCACCATTCAAAGCCACATCATCACTTTTCAACCATTTTCTGACTTCATTTGCTTGTTTTCATGCATTTCATGATCTATTTTGAGCTAAAATGACCCTGAATTGAAAAGCACTGCAAATGAATTCTGAAATGGTTGAAAGTTGGCATGGTATCATAATTTCACCCACATAGCATGTGCTAAAAAGTTGAGAGGGTTACCGAAAAAACGGGATGCACTTCGTGTATAAACTGGACAATCTCTTTCGAAGTATCATGGTTTCGGACGAAAACACGTCTATTACAAAGGGATTTCAATTTTTTGAACATATTTTAACTCAAGACTTTTTCTGCATTCAATATGCACCATTCAAAGCCACATCATCACTTTTCAACCATTTTCTGACTTCATTTGCTAGTTTTCATGCATTTCATGATCTATTTTGAGCTAAAATGACCCTGAATTGAAAAGCACTGCAAATGAACTCTGAAATGGTTGAAAGTTGGCATGGTATCATAATTTCACCCACATAGCATGTGCTAAAAAGCTAAGAGGGTTACCGAAAAAACTGGATGCTCTTCGTGTACAAACTGGACAATCTCTTTCGAAGTATCAGGGTTTCGGACGAAAACACGTCTATTACAAAGGGATTTCAATTTTTTGAACATATTTTAACTCAAGACTTTTTCTGCATTCAATATGCACCATTCAAAGCCACATCATCACTTTTCAACCATTTTCTGACTTCATTTGCTAGTTTTCATGCATTTCATGATTTATTTTGAGCTAAAATGACCCTGAATTAAAAAGCACTGCAAATGAACTCTGAAATGGTTGAAAGTTGGCATGGTATCATAATTTCTCCCACATAGCATGTGCTAAAAAGCTGAGAGGGTTACCGAAAAAACTGGATGCACTTCGTGTACAAACTGGACAATCTCTTTCGAAGTATCAGGGTTTCGGACGAAAACACGTCTATTACAAAGGGATTTCAATTTTTTGAACATATTTTAACTCAATACTTTTTCTGCATTCAATATGCACCATTCAAAGCCACATCATCACTTTTCAACCATTTTCTGACTTCATTTGCTTGTTTTCATGCATTTCATGATCTATTTTGAGCTAAAATGACCCTGAATTGAAAAGCACTGCAAATGAATTCTGAAATGGTTGAAAGTTGGCATGGTATCATAATTTCACCCACATAGCATGTGCTAAAAAGCTGAGAGGGTTACCGAAAAAACGGGATGCACTTCGTGTATAAACTGGACAATCTCTTTCGAAGTATCATGGTTTCGGACGAAAACACGTCTATTACAAAGGGATTTCAATTTTTTGAACATATTTTAACTCAAGACTTTTTCTGCATTCAATATGCACCATTCAAAGCCACATCATCACTTTTCAACCATTTTCTGACTTCATTTGCTAGTTTTCATGCATTTCATGATCTATTTTGAGCTAAAATGACCCTGAATTGAAAAGCACTGCAAATGAACTCTGAAATGGTTGAAAGTTGGCATGGTATCATAATTTCACCCACATAGCATGTGCTAAAAAGCTAAGAGGGTTACCGAAAAAACTGGATGCTCTTCGTGTACAAGCTGGACAATCTCTTTCGAAGTATCAGGGTTTCGGACGAAAACACGTCTATTACAAAGGGATTTCAATTTTTTGAACATATTTTAACTCAAGACTTTTTCTGCATTGAATATGCACCATTCAAAGCCACATCATCACTTTTCAACCATTTTCTGACTTCATTTGCTAGTTTTCATGCATTTCATGATTTATTTAGAGCTAAATTGACCCTGAATTGAAAAGCACTGCAAATGAACTCTGAAATGGTTGAAAGTTGGCATGGTATCATAATTTCACCCACATAGCATGTGCTAAAAAGCTAAGAGGGTTACCGAAAAAACTGGATGCTCTTCGTGTACAAACTGGACAATCTCTTTCGAAGTATCAGGGTTTCGGACGAAAACACGTCTATTACAAAGGGATTTCAATTTTTTGAACATATTTTAACTCAAGACTTTTTCTGCATTCAATATGCACCATTCAAAGCCACATCATCACTTTTCAACCATTTTCTGACTTCATTTGCTAGTTTTCATGCATTTCATGATCTATTTTGAGCTAAAATGACCCTGAATTGAAAAGCACTGCAAATGAACTCTGAAATGGTTGAAAGTTGGCATGGTATCATAATTTCTCCCACATAGCATGTGCTAAAAAGCTGAGAGGGTTACCGAAAAAACTGGATGCACTTCGTGTACAAACTGGACAATCTCTTTCGAAGTATCAGGGTTTCGGACGAAAACACGTCTATTACAAAGGGATTTCAATTTTTTGAACATATTTTAACTCAATATTTTTTCTGCATTCAATATGCACCATTCAAAGCCACATCATCACTTTTCAACCATTTTCTGACTTCATTTGCTTGTTTTCATGCATTTCATGATCTATTTTGAGCTAAAATGACCCTGAATTGAAAAGCACTGCAAATGAATTCTGAAATGGTTGAAAGTTGGCATGGTATCATAATTTCACCCACACAGCATGTGCTAAAAAGCTGAGAGGGTTACCGAAAAAACGGGATGCACTTCGTGTATAAACTGGACAATCTCTTTCGAAGTATCATGGTTTCGGACGAAAACACGTCAATTACAAAGGGATTTCAATTTTTTGAACATATTTTAACTCAAGACTTTTTCTGCATTCAATATGCACCATTCAAAGCCACATCATCACTTTTCAACCATTTTCTGACTTCATTTGCTAGTTTTCATGCATTTCACGATTTATTTTGAACTAAAATGACCCTGAATTGAAAAGCACTGCAAATGAACTCTGAAATGGTGGAAAGTTGGCATGGTATCATAATTTCACCCACATAGCATGTGCTAAAAAGCTGAGAGGGTTACCGGAAAAACTGGATGCACTTCGTGTACAAACTGGACAATCTCTTTCGAAGTATCATGGTTTCGGACGAAAACACGTCTATTACAAAGGGATTTCAATTTTTTGAACATATTTTAACTCAAGACTTTTTCTGCATTCAATATGCACCATTCAAAGCCACATCATCACTTTTCAACCATTTTCTGACTTCATTTGCTAGTTTTCATGCATTTCATGATCTATTTTGAGCTAAAATGACCCTGAATTGAAAAGCACTGCAAATGAACTCTGAAATGGTTGAAAGTTGGCATGGTATCATAATTTCACCCACATAGCATGTGCTAAAAAGCTAAGAGGGTTACCGAAAAAACTGGATGCTCTTCGTGTACAAGCTGGACAATCTCTTTCGAAGTATCAGGGTTTCGGACGAAAACACGTCTATTACAAAGGGATTTCAATTTTTTGAACATATTTTAACTCAAGACTTTTTCTGCATTCAATATGCACCATTCAAAGCCACATCATCACTTTTCAACCATTTTCTGACTTCATTTGCTAGTTTTCATGCATTTCACGATCTATTTTGAGCTAAAATGACCCTGAATTGAAAAGCACTGCAAATAAACTCTGAAATGGTTGAAAGTTGGCATGGTATCATAATTTCACCCACATAGCATGTGCTAAAAAGTTGAGAGGGTTACCGAAAAAACTGGATGCACTTCGTGTACAAACTGGACAATCTCTCTCAAAGTATCAGGGTTTCGGACGAAAACACGTCTATTACAAAGGGATTTCCATTTTTTGAACATATTTTAACTCAAGACTTTTTCTGCATTCAATATGCACCATTCAAAGCCACATCATCACTTTTCAACCATTTTCAGACTTCATTTGCTAGTTTTCATGCATTTCATGATTTATTTTGAGCTAAAATGACCCTGAATTAAAAAGCACTGCAAATGAACTCTGAAATGGTTGAAAGTTGGCATGGTATCATAATTTCTCCCACATAGCATGTGCTAAAAAGCTGAGAGGGTTACCGAAAAAACTGGATGCACTTCGTGTACAAACTGGACAATCTCTTTCGAAGTATCAGGGTTTCGGACGAAAACACGTCTATTACAAAGGGATTTCAATTTTTTGAACATATTTTAACTCAAGACTTTTTCTGCATTCAATATGCACCATTCAAAGCCACATCATCACTTTTCAACCATTTTCTGACTTCATTTGCTTGTTTTCATGCATTTCATGATCTATTTTGAGCTAAAATGACCCTGAATTGAAAAGCACTGCAAATGAATTCTGAAATGGTTGAAAGTTGGCATGGTATCATAATTTCACCCACATAGCATGTGCTAAAAAGCTGAGAGGGTTACCGAAAAAACGGGATGCACTTCGTGTATAAACTGGACAATCTCTTTCGAAGTATCATGGTTTCGGACGAAAACACGTCAATTACAAAGGGATTTCAATTTTTTGAACATATTTTAACTCAAGACTTTTTCTGCATTCAATATGCACCATTCAAAGCCACATCATCACTTTTCAACCATTTTCTGACTTCATTTGCTAGTTTTCATGCATTTCACGATTTATTTTGAACTAAAATGACCCTGAATTGAAAAGCACTGCAAATGAACTCTGAAATGGTGGAAAGTGGGCATGCTATCATAATTTCACCCACATAGCATGTGCTAAAAAGCTGAGAGGGTTACCGGAAAAACTGGATGCACTTCGTGTACAAACTGGACAATCTCTTTCGAAGTATCAGGGTTTCCGACGAAAACACGTCTATTACAAAGGGATTTCAATTTTTTGAACATATTTTAACTCAAGACTATTTCTGCATTCAATATGCACCATTCAAAGCCACATCATCACTTTTCAACCATTTTCTGACTTCATTTGCTAGTTTTCATGCATTTAATGATTAATTTTGAGCTAAAATGACAATGAATTGAAAAGCACTGCAAATGAACTCTGAAATGGTGGAAAGTTGGCATGCTATCATAATTTCACCCACATAGCATGTGCTAAAAAGCTGAGAGAGTTACCGGAAAAACTGGATGCACTTCGTGTACAAACTGGACAATCTCTTTCGAAGTATCAGGGTTTCGGACGAAAACACGTCTATTACAAAGGGATTTCAATTTTTTGAACATATTTTAACTCAAGACTTTTTCTGCATTCAATATGCACCATTCAAAGCCACATCATCACTTTTCAACCATTTTCTGACTTCATTTGCTAGTTTTCATGCATTTCATGATCTATTTTGAGCTAAAATGACCCTGAATTGAAAAGCACTGCAAATGAACTCTGAAATGGTTGAAAGTTGGCATGGTATCATAATTTCACCCACATAGCATGTGCTAAAAAGCTAAGAGGGTTACCGAAAAAACTGGATGCTCTTCGTGTATAAACTGGACAATCTCTTTCGAAGTATCAGGGTTTCGGACGAAAACACGTCTATTACAAAGGGATTTCAATTTTTTGAACATATTTTAACTCAAGACTTTTTCTGCATTCAATATGCACCATTCAAAGCCACATCATCACTTTTCAACCATTTTCTGACTTCATTTGCTAGTTTTCATGCATTTCACGATTTATTTTGAACTAAAATGACCCTGAATTGAAAAGCACTGCAAATGAACTCTGAAATGGTGGAAAGTGGGCATGCTATCATAATTTCACCCACATAGCATGTGCTAAAAAGCTGAGAGGGTTACCGGAAAAACTGGATGCACTTCGTGTACAAACTGGACAATCTCTTTCGAAGTATCAGGGTTTCGGAAGAAAACACGTCTATTACAAAGGGATTTCCATTTTTTGAACATATTTTAACTCAAGACTTTTTCTGCATTCAATATGCACCATTCAAAGCCACATCATCACTTTTCAACCATTTTCAGACTTCATGTGCTAGTTTTCATGCATTTAATGATTAATTTTGAGCTAAAATGACCCTGAATTAAAAAGCACTGCAAATGAACTCTGAAATGGTGGAAAGTTGGCATGGTATCATAATTTCTCCCACATAGCATGTGCTAAAAAGCTGAGAGGGTTACCGAAAAAACTGGATGCACTTCGTGTACAAACTGGACAATCTCTTTCGAAGTATCAGGGTTTCGGACGAAAACACGTCTATTACAAAGGGATTTCAATTTTTTGAACATATTTTAACTCAAGACTTTTTCTGCATTCAATATGCACCATTCAAAGCCACATCATCACTTTTCAACCATTTTCTGACTTCATTTGCTAGTTTTCATGCATTTCATGATCTATTTTGAGCTAAAATGACCCTGAATTGAAAAGCACTGCAAATGAACTCTGAAATGGTTGAAAGTTGGCATGGTATCATAATTTCACCCACATAGCATGTGCTAAAAAGCTAAGAGGGTTACCGAAAAAACTGGATGCTCTTCGTGTACAAACTGGACAATCTCTTTCGAAGTATCAGGGTTTCGGACGAAAACACGTCTATTACAAAGGGATTTCAATTTTTTGAACATATTTTAACTCAAGACTTTTTCTGCATTCAATATGCACCATTCAAAGCCACATCATCACTTTTCAACCATTTTCTGACTTCATTTGCTAGTTTTCATGCATTTCATGATCTATTTTGAGCTAAAATGACCCTGAATTGAAAAGCACTGCAAATGAACTCTGAAATGGTTGAAAGTTGGCATGGTATCATAATTTCACCCACATAGCATGTGCTAAAAAGTTGAGAGGGTTACCGAAAAAACTGGATGCACTTCGTGTACAAACTGGACAATCTCTCTCAAAGTATCAGGGTTTCGGAAGAAAACACGTCTATTACAAAGGGATTTCCATTTTTTGAACATATTTTAACTCAAGACTTTTTCTGCATTCAATATGCACCATTCAAAGCCACATCATCACTTTTCAACCATTTTCAGACTTCATGTGCTAGTTTTCATGCATTTCATGATTTATTTTGAGCTAAAATGACCCTGAATTAAAAAGCACTGCAAATGAACTCTGAAATGGTTGAAAGTTGGCATGGTATCATAATTTCTCCCACATAGCATGTGCTAAAAAGCTGAGAGGGTTACCGAAAAAACTGGATGCACTTCGTGTACAAACTGGACAATCTCTTTCGAAGTATCAGGGTTTCGGACGAAAACACGTCTATTACAAAGGGATTTCAATTTTTTGAACATATTTTAACTCAAGACTATTTCTGCATTCAATATGCACCATTCAAAGCCACATCATCACTTTTCAACCATTTTCTGACTTCATTTGCTAGTTTTCATGCATTTCATGATCTATTTTGAGCTAAAATGACCCTGAATTGAAAAGCACTGCAAATGAACTCTGAAATGGTGGAAAGTTGGCATGCTATCATAATTTCACCCACATAGCATGTGCTAAAAAGCTGAGAGGGTTACCGGAAAAACTGGATGCACTACGTGTACAAACTGGACAATCTCTTTCGAAGTATCAGGGTTTCGGACGAAAACACGTCTATTACAAAGGGATTTCAATTTTTTGAACATATTTTAACTCAAGACTTTTTCTGCATTCAATATGCACCATGCAAAGCCACATCATCACTTTTCAACCATTTTCTGACTTCATTTGCTAGTTTTCATGCATTTCATGATTTATTTTGAGCTAAAATGACCCTGAATTGAAAAGCACTGCAAATGAACTCTGAAATGGTTGAAAGTTGGCATGGTATCATAATTTCACCCACATAGCATGTGCTAAAAAGCTGAGAGGGTTACCGAAAAAACTGGATGCACTTCGTGTACAAACTGGACAATCTCTTTCAAAGTATCAGGGTTTCGGACGAAAACACGTCTATTACAAAGGGATTTCAATTTTTTGAACATATTTTAACTCAAGACTTTTTCTGCATTCAATATGCACCATTCAAAGCCACATCATCACTTTTCAACCATTTTCTGACTTCATTTGCTAGTTTTCATGCATTTCATGATTTATTATGAGCTAAAATTACCCTGAATTGAAAAGCACTGCAAATGAACTCTGAAATGGTTGAAAGTTGGCATGGTATCATAATTTCACCCACATAGCATGTGCTAAAAAGCTGAGAGGGTTACCGGAAAAACTGGATGCTCTTCGTGTACAAACTGGACAATCTCTTTCGAAGTATCAGGGTTTCGGACGAAAACACGTCTATTACAAAGGGATTTCCATTTTTTGAACATATTTTAACTCAAGACTTTTTCTGCATTGAATATGCACCATTCAAAGCCACATCATCACTTTTCAACCATTTTCTGACTTCATTTGCTTGTTTTCATGCATTTCATGATCTATTTTGAGCTAAAATGACCCTGAATTGAAAAGCACTGCAAATGAATTCTGAAATGGTTGAAAGTTGGCATGGTATCATAATTTCACCCACATAGCATGTGCTAAAAAGCTGAGAGGGTTACCGAAAAAATGGGATGCACTTCGTGTATAAACTGGACAATCTCTTTCGAAGTATCATGGTTTCGGACGAAAACACGTCAATTACAAAGGGATTTCAATTTTTTGAACATATTTTAACTCAAGACTTTTTCTGCATTCAATATGCACCATTCAAAGCCACATCATCACTTTTCAACCATTTTCTGACTTCATTTGCTAGTTTTCATGCATTTCATGATTTATTTTGAGCTAAAATGACCCTGAATTGAAAAGCACTGCAAATGAACTCTGAAATGGTTGAAAGTTGGCATGCTATCATAATTTCACCCACATAGCATGTGCTAAAAAGCTGAGAGGGTCACCGAAAAAACTGGATGCACTTCGTGTACAAACTGGACAATCTCTTTCAAAGTATCAGGGTTTCGGACGAAAACACGTCTATTACAAAGGGATTTCAATTTTTTGAACATATTTTAACTCAAGACTTTTTCTGCATTCAATATGCACCATTCAAAGCCACATCATCACTTTTCAACCATTTTCTGACTTCATTTGCTAGTTTTCATGCATTTCATGATTTATTATGAGCTAAAATTACCCTGAATTGAAAAGCACTGCAAATGAACTCTGAAATGGTTGAAAGTTGGCATGGTATCATAATTTCACCCACATAGCATGTGCTAAAAAGCTGAGAGGGTTACCGGAAAAACTGGATGCTCTTCGTGTACAAACTGGACAATCTCTTTCGAAGTATCAGGGTTTCGGACGAAAACACGTCTATTACAAAGGGATTTCCATTTTTTGAACATATTTTAACTCAAGACTTTTTCTGCATTCAATATGCACCATTCAAAGCCACATCATCACTTTTCAACCATTTTCTGACTTCATTTGCTTGTTTTCATGCATTTCATGATCTATTTTGAGCTAAAATGACCCTGAATTGAAAAGCACTGCAAATCAATTCTGAAATGGTTGAAAGTTGGCATGGTATCATAATTTCACCCACATAGCATGTGCTAAAAAGCTGAGAGGGTTACCGAAAAAACGGGATGCACTTCGTGTATAAACTGGACAATCTCTTTCGAAGTATCATGGTTTCGGACGAAAACACGTCAATTACAAAGGGATTTCAATTTTTTGAACATATTTTAACTCAAGACTTTTTCTGCATTCAATATGCACCATTCAAAGCCACATCATTACTTTTCAACCATTTTCTGACTTCATTTGCTAGTTTTCATGCATTTCATGATTTATTTTGATCTAAAATGACCCTGAATTGAAAAGCACTGCAAATGAACTCTGAAATGGTTGAAAGTTGGCATGCTATCATAATTTCACCCACATAGCATGTGCTAAAAAGCTGAGAGGGTCACCGAAAAAACTGGATGCACTTCGTGTACAAACTGGACAATCTCTTTCGAAGTATCAGGGTTTCGGACGAAAACACGTCTATTACAAAGGGATTTCAATTTTTTGAACATATTTTAACTCAAGACTTTTTCTGCATTCAATATGCACCATTCAAAGCCACATCATCACTTTTCAACCATTTTCTGACTTCATTTGCTTGTTTTCATGCATTTCATGATCTATTTTGAGTTAAATGACCCTGAATTGAAAAGCACTGCAAATGAATTCTGAAATGGTTGAAAGTTGGCATGGTATCATAATTTCACCCACATAGCATGTGCTAAAAAGCTGAGAGGGTTACCGAAAAAACGGGATGCACTTCGTGTATAAACTGGACAATCTCTTTCGAAGTATCAGGGTTTCGGACGAAAACACGTCTATTACAAAGGGATTTCATTTTTTTGAACATATTCTAACTCAAGACTTTTTCTGCATTCAATATGCACCATTCAAAGCCACATCATCACTTTTCAACCATTTTCTGACTTCATTTGCTAGTTTTCATGCATTTCATGATTAATTTTGAGCTAAAATGACAATGAATTGAAAAGCACTGCAAATGAACTCTGAAATGGTGGAAAGTTGGCATGCTATCATAATTTCACCCACATAGCATGTGCTAAAAAGCTGAGAGGGTTACCGGAAAAACTGGATGCACTTCGTGTACAAACTGGACAATCTCTTTCGAAGTATGAGGGTTTCGGACGAAAACACGTCTATTACAAAGGGATTTCAATTTTTTGAACATATTTTAACTCAAGACTTTTTCTGCATACAATATGCACCATTCAAAGCCACATCATCACTTTTCAACCCTTTTCTGACTTCATTTGCTAGTTTTCATGCATTTCATGATTTATTTAGAGCTAAAATGACCCTGAATTGAAAAGCACTGCAAATGAACTCTGAAATGGTTGAAAGTTGGCATGGTATCATAATTTCACCCACATAGCATGTGCTAAAAAGCTGAGAGGGTTACCGAAAAAACTGGATGCTCTTCGTGTACAAACTGGACAATCTCTTTCGAAGTATCAGGGTTTTGGACGAAAACACGTCTATTACAAAGGGATTTTAATTTTTTGAACATATTTTAACTCAAGACTTTTTTTGCATTCAATATGCACCATTCAAAGCCACATCATCACTTTTCAACCATTTTCTGACTTCATTTGCTAGTTTTCATGCATTTCATGATTTATTTAGAGCTAAAATGACCCTGAATTGAAAAGCACTGCAAATGAACTCTGAAATGGTTGAAAGTTGGCATGGTATCATAATTTCACCCACATAGCATGTGCTAAAAAGTTGAGAGGGTTACCGGAAAAACTCGACGCACTTCGTGTACAAACTGAACAATCTCTTTCGAAGTATCAGGGTTTCGGACGAAAACACGTCTATTACAAAATGATTTCAATTTTTTGAACATATTTTAACTCAAGACTTTTTCTGCATTCAATATGCACCATTCAAAGCCACATCATCACTTTTCAACCATTTTCTGACTTCATTTGCTAGTTTTCATGCATTTAATGATTAATTTTGAGCTAAAATGACCCTGAATTGAAAAGCACTGCAAATGAACTCTGAAATGGTGGAAAGTTGGCATGGTATCATAATTTCACCCACATAGCATGTGCTAAAAAGTTGAGAGGGTTACCGGAAAAACTGGATGCACTTCGTGTACAAACTGGATAATCTCTTTCGAAGTATCAGGGTTTCGGACGAAAACACGTCTATTACAAAGGGATTTCAGTTTTTTGATCATATTTTAACTCAAGACTTTTTCTGCATTCAATATGCACCATTCAAAGCCACATCATCACTTTTCAACCCTTTTCTGACTTCATTTGCTAGTTTTCATGCATTTCATGATTTATTTAGAGCTAAAATGACAATGAATTGAAAAGCACTGCAAATGAACTCTGAAATGGTTGAAAGTTGGCATGGTATCATAATTTCTCCCACATAGCATGTGCTAAAAAGCTGAGAGGGTTACCGAAAAAACTGGATGCACTTCGTGTACAAACTGGACAATCTCTTTCGAAGTATCAGGGTTTCGGACGAAAACACGTCTATTACAAAGGGATTTCAATTTTTTGAACATATTTTAACTCAAGACTTTTTCTGCATTCAATATGCACCATTCAAAGCCACATCATCACTTTTCAACCATTTTCTGACTTCATTTGCTAGTTTTCATGCATTTCATGATCTATTTTGAGCTAAAATGACCCTGAATTGAAAAGCACTGCAAATGAACTCTGAAATGGTTGAAAGTTGGCATGGTATCATAATTTCACCCACATAGCATGTGCTAAAAAGCTGAGAGGGTTACCGAAAAAACTAGATGCACTTCGTGTACAAACTGGACAATCTCTTTCGAAGTATCAGGGTTTCGGACGAAAACACGTCTATTACAAAGGGATTTCAATTTTTTGAACATATTTTAACTCAAGACTTTTTCTGCATTCAATATGCACCATTCAAAGCCACATCATCACTTTTCAACCATTTTCTGACTTCATTTGCTAGTTTTCATGCATTTCATGATTTATTTAGAGCTAAAATGACCCTGATGAACTCTGAAATGGTTGAAAGTTGGCATGGTATCATAATTTCACCCACATAGCATGTGCTAAAAAGTTGAGAGGGTTACCGAAAAAACTGGATGCACTTCGTGTACAAACTGGACAATCTCTTTCGAAGTATCAGGGTTTCGGACGAAAACACGTCTATTACAAAGGGATTTCAATTTTTTGAACATATTTTAACTCAAGACTTTTTCTGCATTCAATATGCACCATTCAAAGCCACATCATCACTTTTCAACCATTTTCTGACTTCATTTGCTTGTTTTCATGCATTTCATGATCTATTTTGAGCTAAAGTGACACTGAATTGAAAAGCACTGCAAATGAAGTCTGAAATGGTTGAAAGTTGGCATGGTATCATAATTTCACCCACATAGCATGTGCTAAAAAGCTGAGAGGGTTACCGAAAAAACGGGATGCACTTCGTGTATAAACTGGACAATCTCTTTCGAAGTATCATGGTTTCGGACGAAAACACGTCAATTACAAAGGGATTTCAATTTTTTGAACATATTTTAACTCAAGACTTTTTCTGCATTCAATATGCACCATTCAAAGCCACATCATCACTTTTCAACCATTTTCTGACTTCATTTGCTAGTTTTCATGCATTTCACGATTTATTTTGAACTAAAATGACCCTGAATTGAAAAGCACTGCAAATGAACTCTGAAATGGTGGAAAGTGGGCATGCTATCATAATTTCACCCACATAGCATGTGCTAAAAAGCCGAGAGGGTTACCGGAAAAACTGGATGCACTTCGTGTACAAACTGGACAATCTCTTTCGAAGTATCAGGGTTTCGGACGAAAACACGTCTATTACAAAGGGATTTCAATTTTTTGAACATATTTTAACTCAAGACTTTTTCTGCATTCAATATGCACCATTCAAAGCCACATCATCACTTTTCAACCATTTTCAGACTTCATTTGCTTGTTTTCATGCATTTCATGATCTATTTTGAGCTAAAGTGACCCTGAATTGAAAAGCACTGCAAATGAAGTCTGAAATGGTTGAAAGTTGGCATGGTATCATAATTTCACCCACATAGCATGTGCTAAAAAGCTGAGAGGGTTACCGAAAAAACGGGATGCACTTCGTGTATAAACTGGACAATCTCTTTCGAAGTATCATGGTTTCGGACGAAAACACGTCAATTACAAAGGGATTTCAATTTTTTGAACATATTTTAACTCAAGACTTTTTCTGCATTCAATATGCACCATTCAAAGCCACATCATCACTTTTCAACCATTTTCTGACTTCATTTGCTAGTTTTCATGCATTTCACGATTTATTTTGAACTAAAATGACCCTGAATTGAAAAGCACTGCAAATGAACTCTGAAATGGTGGAAAGTGGGCATGCTATCATAATTTCACCCACATAGCATGTGCTAAAAAGCCGAGAGGGTTACCGGAAAAACTGGATGCACTTCGTGTACAAACTGGACAATCTCTTTCGAAGTATCAGGGTTTCGGACGAAAACACGTCTATTACAAAGGGATTTCAATTTTTTGAACATATTTTAACTCAAGACTTTTTCTGCATTCAATATGCACCATTCAAAGCCACATCATCACTTTTCAACCATTTTCAGACTTCATTTGCTTGTTTTCATGCATTTCATGATCTATTTTGAGCTAAAGTGACCCTGAATTGAAAAGCACTGCAAATGAAGTCTGAAATGGTTGAAAGTTGGCATGGTATCATAATTTCACCCACATAGCATGTGCTAAAAAGCTGAGAGGGTTACCGAAAAAACGGGATGCACTTCGTGTATAAACTGGACAATCTCTTTCGAAGTATCATGGTTTCGGACGAAAACACGTCAATTACAAAGGGATTTCAATTTTTTGAACATATTTTAACTCAAGACTTTTTCTGCATTCAATATGCACCATTCAAAGCCACATCATCACTTTTCAACCATTTTCTGACTTCATTTGCTAGTTTTCATGCATTTCACGATTTATTTTGAACTAAAATGACCCTGAATTGAAAAGCACTGCAAATGAACTCTGAAATGGTGGAAAGTGGGCATGCTATCATAATTTCACCCACATAGCATGTGCTAAAAAGCCGAGAGGGTTACCGGAAAAACTGGATGCACTTCGTGTACAAACTGGACAATCTCTTTCGAAGTATCAGGGTTTCGGACGAAAACACGTCTATTACAAAGGGATTTCAATTTTTTGAACATATTTTAACTCAAGACTTTTTCTGCATTCAATATGCACCATTCAAAGCCACATCATCACTTTTCAACCATTTTCAGACTTCATTTGCTTGTTTTCATGCATTTCATGATCTATTTTGAGCTAAAGTGACCCTGAATTGAAAAGCACTGCAAATGAAGTCTGAAATGGTTGAAAGTTGGCATGGTATCATAATTTCACCCACATAGCATGTGCTAAAAAGCTGAGAGGGTTACCGAAAAAACGGGATGCACTTCGTGTATAAACTGGACAATCTCTTTCGAAGTATCATGGTTTCGGACGAAAACACGTCAATTACAAAGGGATTTCAATTTTTTGAACATATTTTAACTCAAGACTTTTTCTGCATTCAATATGCACCATTCAAAGCCACATCATCACTTTTCAACCATTTTCTGACTTCATTTGCTAGTTTTCATGCATTTCACGATTTATTTTGAACTAAAATGACCCTGAATTGAAAAGCACTGCAAATGAACTCTGAAATGGTGGAAAGTGGGCATGCTATCATAATTTCACCCACATAGCATGTGCTAAAAAGCCGAGAGGGTTCCCGCAAAAACTGGATGAACTTCGTGTACAAACTGGACAATCTCTTTCGAAGTATCAGTGTTTCGAACGAAAACACGTCTATTACAAAGGGATTTCAATTTTTTCAACATATTTTAACTCAAGACTATTGCTGCATTCAATATGCACCATTCAAAGCCACATCATCACTTTTCAACCATTTTCTGACTTCATTTGCTAGTTTTCATGCATTTAATGATTAATTTTGAGCTAAAATGACAATGAATTGAAAAGCACTGCAAATGAACTCTGAAATTGTGGAAAGTTGGCATGCTATCATAATTTCACCCACATAGCATGTGCTAAAAAGCTGAGAGGGTTACCGGAAAAACTGGATGCACTTCGTGTACAAACTGGACAATCTCTTTCGAAGTATCAGGGTTTCGGACGAAAACACGTCTATTACAAAGGGATTTCAATTTTTTGAACATATTTTAACTCAAGACTTTTTCTGCATTCAATATGCACCATTCAAAGCCACATCATCACTTTTCAACCATTTTCTGACTTCATTTGCTAGTTTTCATGCATTTAATGATTAATTTTGAGCTAAAATGACAATGAATTGAAAAGCACTGCAAATGAACTCTGAAATGGTGCAAAGTTGGCATGGTATCATAATTTCACCCACATAGCATGTGCTAAAAAGTTGAGAGGGTTACCGCAAAAACTGGATGAACTTCGTGTACAAACTGGACAATCTCTTTCGAAGTATGAGGGTTTCGGACGAAAACACGTCTATTACAAAGGGATTTCAATTTTTTGAACATATTTTATCTCAAGACTTTTTCTGCATACAATATGCACCATTCAAAGCCACATCATCACTTTTCAACCATTTTCTGACTTCATTTGCTAGTTTTCATGCATATCATGATTTATTTTGTGCTAAAATGACCCTGAATTGAAAAGCACTGCAAATGAACTCTGAAATGGTTCAAAGTTGGCATGGTATCATAATTTCACCCACATAGCATGTGCTAAAAAGTTGAGAGGGTTACCGGAAAAACTGGATACACTTCGTGTACAAACTGGACAATCTCTTTCGAAGTATCAGGGTTTCGGACGAAAACACGTCTATTACAAAGGGATTTCCATTTTTTGAACATATTTTAACTCAAGACTTTTTCTGCATTGAATATGCACCATTCAAAGCCACATCATCACTTTTCAACCATTTTCTGACTTCATTTGCTAGTTTTCATGCATTTCATGATTTATTTAGAGCTAAAATGACCCTGAATTAAAAAGCACTGCAAATGAACTCTGAAATGGTTGAAAGTTGGCATGGTATCATAATTTCACCCACATAGCATGTGCTAAAAAGCTGAGAGGGTTACCGAAAAAACTAGATGCACTTCGTGTACAAACTAGACAATCTCTTTCGAAGTATCAGGGTTTCGGACGAAAACACGTCTATTACAAAGGGATTTCAATTTTTTGAACATATTTTAACTCAAGACTTTTTCTGCATTCAATATGCACCATTCAAAGCCACATCATCACTTTTCAACCATTTTCTGACTTCATTTGCTTGTTTTCATGCATTTCATGATCTATTTTGAGCTAAAATGACCCTGAATTGAAAAGCACTGCAAATGAACTCTGAAATGGTTGAAAGTTGGCATGGTATCATAATTTCACCCACATAGCATGTGCTAAAAAGCTGAGAGGGTTACCGGAAAAACTGGATGCTCTTCGTGTACAAACTGGACAATCTCTTTCGAAGTATCAGGGTTTCGGACGAAAACACGTCTATTACAAAGGGATTTCAATTTTTTTAACATATTTTAACTCAAGACTTTTTCTGCATTCAATATGCACCATTCAAAGCCACATCATCACTTTTCAACCATTTTCTGACTTCATTTGCTAGTTTTCATGCATTTCACGATTTATTTAGAGCTAAAATGACCCTGAATTGAAAAGCACTGCAAATGAACTCTGAAATGGTTGAAAGTTGGCATGGTATCATAATTTCTCCCACATAGCATGTGCTAAAAAGCTGAGAGGGTTACCGAAAAAACTAGATGCACTTCGTGTACAAACTGGACAATCTCTTTCGAAGTATCAGGGTTTCGGACGAAAACACGTCTATTACAAAGGGATTTCAATTTTTTGAACATATTTTAACTCAAGACTTTTTCTGCATTCAATATGCACCATTCAAAGCCACATCATCACTTTTCAACCATTTTCTGACTTCATTTGCTTGTTTTCATGCATTTAATGATCTATTTTGAGCTAAAATGACCCTGAATTGAAAAGCACTGCAAATGAACTCTGAAATAGTTGAAAGTTGGCATGGTATCATAATTTCACCCACATAGCATGTGCTAAAAAGTTGAGAGGGTTACCGAAAAAACTGGATGCACTTCGTGTACAAACTGGACAATCTCTATCAAAGTATGAGGGTTTCGGACGAAAACACGTCTATTACAAAGGGATTTCAATTTTTTTAACATATTTTAACTCAAGACTTTTTCTGCATTCAATATGCACCATTCAAAGCCACATCATCACTTTTCAACCATTTTCTGACTTCATTTGCTAGTTTTCATGCATTTCATGATTTATTTAGAGCTAAAATGACCCTGAATTGAAAAGCACTGCAAATGAACTCTGAAATGGTTGAAAGTTGGCATGGTATCATAATTTCACCCACATAGCATGTGCTAAAAAGTTGAGAGGGTTACCGAAAAAACTGGATGCACTTCGTGTACAAACTGGACAATCTCTCTCAAAGTATCAGGGTTTCGGACGAAAACACGTCTATTACAAAGGGATTTCAATTTTTTGAACATATTTTAACTCAAGACTTTTTCTGCATTCAATATGCACCATTCAAAGCCACATCATCACTTTTCAACCATTTTCTGACTTTATTTGCTAGTTTTCATGCATTTAATGATTAATTTTGAGCTAAAATGACAATGAATTGAAAAGCACTGCAAATGAACTCTGAAATGGTGGAAAGTTGGCATGCTATCATAATTTCACCCACATAGCATGTGCTAAAAAGCTGAGAGTGTTACCGGAAAAACTGGATGCACTTCGTGTACAAACTGGACAATCTCTTTCGAAGTATCAGGGTTTCGGACGAAAACACGTCTATTACAAAGGGATTTCAATTTTTTGAACATATTTTAACTCAAGACTTTTTCTGCATTCAATATGCACCATTCAAAGCCACATCATCACTTTTCAACCATTTTCTGACTTCATTTGCTAGTTTTCGTGCATTTAATGATTAATTTTGAGCTAAAATGACAATGAATTGAAAAGCACTGCAAATGAACTCTGAAATGGTGGAAAGTTGGCATGGTATCATAATTTCACCCACATAGCATGTGCTAAAAAGTTGAGAGGGTTACCGCAAAAACTGGATGAACTTCGTGTACAAACTGGACAATCTCTTTCGAAGTATGAGGGTTTCGGACGAAAACACGTCTATTACAAAGGGATTTCAATTTTTTGAACATATTTTATCTCAAGACTTTTTCTGCATACAATATGCACCATTCAAAGCCACATCATCACTTTTCAACCATTTTCTGACTTCATTTGCTAGTTTTCATGCATTTCATGATTTATTTAGAGCTAAAATAACAATGAATTGAAAAGCACTGCAAATGAACTCTGAAATGGTTGAAAGTTGGCATGGTATCATAATTTCACCCACATAGCATGTGCAAAAAAGTTGAGAGGGTTACCGGAAAAACTGGATACACTTCGTGTACAAACTTGACAATCTCTTTCGAAGTATCAGGGTTTCGGACGAAAACACGTCTATTACAAAGGGATTTCAATTTTTTGAACATATTTTAACTCAAGACTTTTTCTGCATTGAATATGCACCATTCAAAGCCACATCATCACTTTTCAACCATTTTCTGACTTCATTTGCTAGTTTTCATGCATTTCATGATTTATTTAGAGCTAAAATGACCCTGAATTGAATAGCACTGCAAATGAACTCTGAAATGGTTGAAAGTTGGCATGGTATCATAATTTCACCCACATAGCATGTGCTAAAAAGCTAAGAGGGTTATCGAAAAAACTGGATGCTCTTCGTGTACAAACTGGACAATCTCTTTCGAAGTATGAGGGTTTCGGACGAAAACACGTCTATTACAAAGGGATTTCAATTTTTTGAACATATTTTAACTCAAGACTTTTTCTGCATACAATATGCACCATTCAAAGCCACATCATCACTTTTCAACCATTTTCTGACTTCATTTGCTAGTTTTCATGCATTTAATGATTAATTTTGAGCTAAAATAACAATGAATTGAAAAGCACTGCAAATGAACTCTGAAATGGTGGAAAGTTGGCATGGTATCATAATTTCACCCACATAGCATGTGCTAAAAAGTTGAGAGGGTTACCGGAAAAACTGGATGCACTTCGTGTACAAACTGGACAATCTCTTTCGAAGTATCAGGGTTTCGGACGAAAACACGTCTATTACAAAGGGATTTCAATTTTTTGAACATATTTTAACTCAAGACTTTTTCTGCGTTCAATATGCACCATTCAAAGCCACATCATCACTTTTCAACCATTTTCTGACTTCATTTGCTAGTTTTCATGCATTTCATGATTTATTTAGAGCTAAAATGACCCTGAATTGAAAAGCACTGCAAATGAACTCTGAAATGGTTGAAAGTTGGCATGGTATCATAATTTCTCCCACATAGCATGTGCTAAAAAGCTGAGAGGGTTACCGAAAAAACTGGGTGCACTTCGTGTACAAACTGGACAATCTCTTTCGAAGTATCAGGGTTTCGGACGAAAACACGTCTATTACAAAGGGATTTCAATTTTTGAACATATTTTAACTCAAGACTTTTTCTGCATTCAATATGCACCATTCAAAGCCACATCATCACTTTTCAACCATTTTCTGACTTCATTTGCTAGTTTTCATGCATTTCATGATCTATTTTGAGCTAAAATGACCCTGAATTGAAAAGCACTGCAAATGAACTCTGAAATGGTTGAAAGTTGGCATGGTATCATAATTTCACCCACATAGCATGTGCTAAAAAGTTGAGAGGGTTACCGAAAAAACTGGATGCACTTCGTGTACAAACTGGACAATCTCTATCAAAGTATGAGGGTTTCGGACGAAAACACGTCTATTACAAAGGGATTTCAATTTTTTTAACATATTTTAACTCAATACTTTTTCTGTATTCAATATGCACCATTCAAAGACACATCATCACTTTTCAACCATTTTCTGACTTCATTTGCTAGTTTTCATGCATTTCATGATTTATTTAGAGCTAAAATGACCCTGAATTGAAAAGCACTGCAAATGAACTCTGAAATGGTTGAAAGTTGGCATGGTATCATAATTTCACCCACATAGCATGTGCTAAAAAGTTGAGAGTGTTACCGAAAAAACTGGATGCACTTCGTGTACAAACTGGACAATCTCTCTCAAAGTATCAGGGTTTCGGACGAAAACACGTCTATTACAAAGGGATTTCAATTTTTTGAACATATTTTAACTCAAGACTTTTTCTGCATTCAATATGCACCATTCAAAGCCACATCATCACTTTTCAACCATTTTCTGACTTCATTTGCTAGTTTTCATGCATTTCATGATTTATTTAGAGCTCAAATGACCCTGAATTGAAAAGCACTGCAAATGAACTCTGAAATGGTTGAAAGTTGGCATGGTATCATAATTTCACCCACATAGCATGTGCTAAAAAGTTGAGAGGGTTACCGAAAAAACTGGATGCACTTCGTGTACAAACTGGACAATCTCTTTCAAAGTATCAGGGTTTCGGACGAAAACACGTCTATTACAAAGAGATTTCAATTTTTTGAACATATTTTAACTCAAGACTTTTTCTGCATTCAATATGCACCATTCAAAGCCACATCATCACTTTTCAACCATTTTCTGACTTCATTTGCTAGTTTTCATGCATTTCATGATTTATTTTGAGCTAAAATGACCCTGAATTGAAAAGCACTGCAAATGAACTCTGAAATGGTTCAAAGTTGGCATGGTATCATAATTTCACCCACATAGCATGTGCTAAAAAGGTGAGAGGGTTACCGGAAAAACTGGATGCTCTTCGTGTACAAACTGGACAATCTCTTTCGAAGTATCAGTGTTTCGGACGAAAACATGTCTATTACAAAGGAATTTCCATTTTTTGAACATATTTTAACTCAAGACTTTTTCTGCATTCAATATGCACCATTCAAAGCCACATCATCACTTTTCAACCATTTTCAGACTTCATTTGCTAGTTTTCATGCATTTCATGATTTATTTTGAGCTAAAATGACCCTGAATTAAAAAGCACTGCAAATGAACTCTGAAATGGTTGAAAGTTGGCATGGTATCATAATTTCTCCCACATAGCATGTGCTAAAAAGCTGAGAGGGTTACCGAAAAAACTGGATGCACTTCGTGTACAAACTGGACAATCTCTTTCGAAGTATCAGGGTTTCGGACGAAAACACGTCTATTACAAAGGGATTTCAATTTTTTGAACATATTTTAACTCAAGACTTTTTCTGCATTCAATATGCACCATTCAAAGCCACATCATCACTTTTCAACCATTTTCTGACTTCATTTGCTTGTTTTCATGCATTTCATGATCTATTTTGAGCTAAAGTGACCCTGAATTGAAAAGCACTGCAAATGAAGTCTGAAATGGTTGAAAGTTGGCATGGTATCATAATTTCACCCACATAGCATGTGCTAAAAAGCTGAGAGGGTTACCGAAAAAACGGGATGCACTTCGTGTATAAACTGGACAATCTCTTTCGAAGTATCATGGTTTCGGACGAAAACACGTCAATTACAAAGGGATTTCAATTTTTTGAACATATTTTAACTCAAGACTTTTTCTGCATTCAATATGCACCATTCAAAGCCACATCATCACTTTTCAACCATTTTCTGACTTCATTTGCTAGTTTTCATGCATTTCATGATTTATTTTGAGCTCAAATGACCCTGAATTGAAAAGCACTGCAAATGAACTCTGAAATGGTTGAAAGTTGGCATGGTATCATAATTTCACCCACATAGCATGTGCTAAAAAGTTGAGAGGGTTACCGAAAAAACTGGATGCACTTCGTGTACAAACTGGACAATCTCTTTCAAAGTATCAGGGTTTCGGACGAAAACACGTCTATTACAAAGAGATTTCAATTTTTTGAACATATTTTAACTCAAGACTTTTTCTGCATTCAATATGCACCATTCAAAGCCACATCATCACTTTTCAACCATTTTCTGACTTCATTTGCTAGTTTTCATGCATTTCATGATTTATTTTGAGCTAAAATGACCCTGAATTGAAAAGCACTGCAAATGAACTCTGAAATGGTTCAAAGTTGGCATGGTATCATAATTTCACCCACATAGCATGTGCTAAAAAGGTGAGAGGGTTACCGGAAAAACTGGATGCTCTTCGTGTACAAACTGGACAATCTCTTTCGAAGTATCAGTGTTTCGGACGAAAACATGTCTATTACAAAGGAATTTCCATTTTTTGAACATATTTTAACTCAAGACTTTTTCTGCATTCAATATGCACCATTCAAAGCCACATCATCACTTTTCAACCATTTTCAGACTTCATTTGCTAGTTTTCATGCATTTCATGATTTATTTTGAGCTAAAATGACCCTGAATTAAAAAGCACTGCAAATGAACTCTGAAATGGTTGAAAGTTGGCATGGTATCATAATTTCTCCCACATAGCATGTGCTAAAAAGCTGAGAGGGTTACCGAAAAAACTAGATGCACTTCGTGTACAAACTGGACAATCTCTTTCGAAGTATCAGGGTTTCGGACGAAAACACGTCTATTACAAAGGGATTTCAATTTTTTGAACATATTTTAACTCAAGACTTTTTCTGCATTCAATATGCACCATTCAAAGCCACATCATCACTTTTCAACCATTTTCTGACTTCATTTGCTTGTTTTCATGCATTTCATGATCTATTTTGAGCTAAAGTGACCCTGAATTGAAAAGCACTGCAAATGAAGTCTGAAATGGTTGAAAGTTGGCATGGTATCATAATTTCACCCACATAGCATGTGCTAAAAAGCTGAGAGGGTTACCGAAAAAACGGGATGCACTTCGTGTATAAACTGGACAATCTCTTTCGAAGTATCATGGTTTCGGACGAAAACACGTCAATTACAAAGGGATTTCAATTTTTTGAACATATTTTAACTCAAGACTTTTTCTGCATTCAATATGCACCATTCAAAGCCACATCATCACTTTTCAACCATTTTCTGACTTCATTTGCTAGTTTTCATGCATTTCACGATTTATTTTGAACTAAAATGACCCTGAATTGAAAAGCACTGCAAATGAACTCTGAAATGGTGGAAAGTGGGCATGCTATCATAATTTCACCCACATAGCATGTGCTAAAAAGCTGAGAGGGTTACCGGAAAAACTGGATGCACTTCGTGTACAAACTGGACAATCTCTTTCGAAGTATCAGTGTTTCGAACGAAAACACGTCTATTACAAAGGGATTTCAATTTTTTCAACATATTTTAACTCAGGACTATTTCTGCATTCAATATGCACCATTCAAAGCCACATCATCACTTTTCAACCATTTTCTGACTTCATTTGCTAGTTTTCATGCATTTAATGATTAATTTTGAGCTGAAATGACAATGAATTGAAAAGCACTGCAAATGAACTCTGAAATGGTGGAAAGTTGGCATGCTATCATAATTTCACCCACATAGCATGTGCTAAAAAGCTGAGAGGGTTACCGGAAAAACTGGATGCACTTCGTGTACAAACTGGACAATCTCTTTCGAAGTATCAGGGTTTCGGACGAAAACACGTCTATTACAAAGGGATTTCAATTTTTTGAACATATTTTAACTGAAGACTTTTTCTGCATTCAATATGCACCATTCAAAGCCACATCATCACTTTTCAACCATTTTCTGACTTCATTTGCTAGTTTTCATGCATTTCATGATTTATTTTGAGCTAAAATGACCCTGAATTGAAAAGCACTGCAAATGAACTCTGAAATGGTTTAAAGTTGGCATGGTATCATAATTTCACCCACATAGCATGTGCTAAAAAGCTGAGAGGGTTACCGAAAAAACTGGATGCTCTTCGTGTACAAACTGGACAATCTCTTTCGAAGTATCAGGGTTTCGGACGAAAACACGTCTATTACAAAGGGATTTCAATTTTTTGAACATATTTTAACTCAAGACTTTTTTTGCATTCAATATGCACCATTCAAAGCCACATCATCTCTTTTCAACCATTTTCTGACTTCATTTGCTAGTTTTCATGCATTTCATGATTTATTTTGAGCTAAAATGACCCTGAATTGAAAAGCACTGCAAATGAACTCTGAAATGGTGGAAAGTTGGCATGGTGTCATAATTTCACCCACATAGCATGTGCTAAAAAGTTGAGAGGGTTACCGGAAAAACTCGACGCACTTCGTGTACAAACTGGACAATCTCTTTCGAAGTATCAGGGTTTCGGACGAAAACACGTCTATTACAAAATGATTTCAATTTTTTGAACATATTTTAACTCAAGACTTTTTCTGCATTCAATATGCACCATTCAAAGCCACATCATCACTTTTCAACCATTTTCTGACTTCATTTGCTAGTTTTCATGCATTTAATGATTAATTTTGAGCTAAAATGACAATGAATTGAAAAGCACTGCAAATGAACTCTGAAATGGTAGAAAGTTGGCATGGTATCATAATTTCACCCACATAGCATGTGCTAAAAAGTTGAGAGGGTTACCGGAAAAACTAGATGCACTTCGTGTACAAACTGGACAATCTCTTTCGAAGTATCAGGGTTTCGGACGAAAATACGTCTATTACAAAGGGATTTCAATTTTTTGAACATATTTTAACTCAAGACTTTTTCTGCATTCAATATGCACCATTCAAAGCCACATCATCACTTTTCAACCATTTTCTGACTTCATTTGCTTGTTTTCATGCATTTCATGATCTATTTTGAGCTAAAATGACCCTGAATTGAAAAGCACTGCAAATGAACTCTGAAATGCTTGAAAGTTGGCTTGGTATCATAATTTCACCCACATTGCATGTGCTAAAGAGTTGAGAGGGTTACCGAAAAACTAGATGCACTTCGTGTACAAACTGGACAATCTCTTTCGAAGTATCAGGGTTTCGAACGAAAACACGTCTATTACAAAGGGATTTCAATTTTTTGAACATATTTTAACTCAAGACTTTTTCTGCATTCAATATGCACCATTCAAAGCCACATCATCACTTTTCAACCATTTTCTGACTTCATTTGCTTGTTTTCATTCATTTCATGATCTATTTTGAGCTAAAATGACCCTGAATTGAAAAGCACTGCAAATGAATTCTGAAATGGTTGAAAGTTGGCATGGTATCATAATTTCACCCACATAGCATGTGCTAAAAAGCTGAGAGGGTTACCGAAAAAACTGGATGCACTTCGTGTACAAACTGGACAATCTCTTTCGAAGTATCAGGGTTTCGGACGAAAACACGTCTATTACAAAGGGATTTCAATTTTTTGAACATATTTTAACTCAAGACTTTTTCTGCATTCAAAATGCACCATTTAAAGCCACATCATCACTTTTCAACCATTTTCTGACTTCATTTGCTAGTTTTCATGCATTTCATGATCTATTTTTGGCTAAAATGAACCTGAATTGAAAAGCACTGCAAATGAACTCTGAAATGGTTGAAACTTGGCATGGTATCATAATTTCACCCACATAGCATGTGCTAAAAAGTTGAGAGGGTTACCGAAAAAACTGGATGCACTTCGTGTACAAACTGGACAATCTCTTTCAAAGTATCAGGGTTTCGGACGAAAACACGTCTATTACAAAGGGATTTCAATTTTTTGAACATATTTTAACTCAAGACTTTTTCTGCATTCAATATGCACCATTCAAAGCCACATCATCACTTTTCAACCATTTTCTGACTTCATTTGCTTGTTTTCATGCATTTCATGATCTATTTTGAGCTAAAATGACCCTGAATTGAAAAGCACTGCAAATGAATTCTGAAATGGTTGAAAGTTGGCATGGTATCATAATTTCACCCACATAGCATGTGCTAAAAAGCTGAGAGGGTTACCAGAAAAACTGGATGCACTTCGTGTACAAACTGGACAATCTCTTTCGAAGTATCAGGGTTTCGGACGAAAACACGTCTATTACAAAGGGATTTCAATTTTTTGAACATATTTTAACTCAAGACTTTTTATGCATTCAATATGCACCATTCAAAGCCACATCATCACTTTTCAACCATTTTCTGACTTCATTTGCTAGTTTTCATGCATTTCATGATTTATTTTGAGCTAAAATGACCCTGAATTGAAAAGCACTGCAAATGAACTCTGAAATGGTTGAAAGTTGGCATGGTATCATAATTTCACCCACATAGCATGTGCTAAAAAGCTGAGAGGGTTACCGAAAAAACTGGATGCTCTTCGTGTACAAACTGGACAATCTCTTTCGAAGTATCAGGGTTTCGGACGGAAACACGTCTATTACAAAGGGATTTCAATTTTTTGAACATATTTTAACTCAAGACTTTTTTTGCATTCAATATGCACCATTCAAAGCCACATCATCACTTTTCAACCATTTTCTGACTTCATTTGCTAGTTTTCATGCATTTCATGATTTATTTTGAGCTAAAATGACCCTGAATTGAAAAGCACTGCAAATGAACTCTGAAATGGTGGAAAGTTGGCATGGTATCATAATTTCACCCACATAGCATGTGCTAAAAAGTTGAGAGGGTTACCGGAAAAACTCGACGCACTTCGTGTACAAACTGGACAATCTCTTTCGAAGTATCAGGGTTTCGGACGAAAACACGTCTATTACAAAATGATTTCAATTTTTTGAACATATTTTAACTCAAGACTTTTTCTGCATTCAATATGCACCATTCAAAGCCACATCATCACTTTTCAACCATTTTCTGACTTCATTTGCTAGTTTTCATGCATTTAATGATTAATTTTGAGCTAAAATGACAATGAATTGAAAAGCACTGCAAATGAACTCTGAAATGGTGGAAAGTTGGCATGGTTTCATAATTTCACCCACATAGCATGTGCTAAAAAGTTGAGAGGGTTACCGGAAAAACTGGATGCACTTCGTGTACAAACTGGATAATCTCTTTCGAAGTATCAGGGTTTCGGACGAAAAGACGTCTATTACAAAGGGATTTCAGTTTTTTGAACATATTTTAACTCAAGACTTTTTCTGCATTCAATATGCACCATTCAAAGCCACATCATCACTTTTCAACCATTTTCTGACTTCATTTGCTAGTTTTCATGCATTTCATGATTTATTTTGAGCTAAAATGACCCTGAATTGAAAAGCACTGCAAATGAACTCTGAAATGGTTGAAAGATGGCATGGTATCATAATTTCACCCACATAGCATGTGCTAAAAATTTGAGAGGGTTACCGGAAAAACTGCATGCACTTCGTGTACAAACTGGACAATCTCTTTCGAAGTATCAGGGTTTCGGACGAAAACACGTCTATTACAAAGGGATATCATTTTTTTGAACATATTTTACCTCAAGACTTTTTATGCATTCAATATGCACCATTCAAATCCACATCATCACTTTTCAACCATTTTCTGACTTCATTTGCTAGTTTTCATGCATTTCATGATTTATTTTGAGCTAAAATGACCCTGAATTGAAAAGCACTGCAAATGAACTCTGAAATGCTTGAAAGTTGGCATGGTATCATAATTTCACCCACATTGCATGTGCTAAAGAGTTGAGAGGGTTACCGAAAAACTAGATGCACTTCGTGTACAAACTGGACAATCTCTTTCGAAGTATCAGGGTTTCGAACGAAAACACGTCTATTACAAAGGGATTTCAATTTTTTGAACATATTTTAACTCAAGACTTTTTCTGCATTCAATATGCACCATTCAAAGCCACATCATCACTTTTCAACCATTTTCTGACTTCATTTGCTTGTTTTCATGCATTTCATGATCTATTTTGAGCTAAAATGACCCTGAATTGAAAAGCACTGCAAATGAATTCTGAAATGGTTGAAAGTTGGCATGGTATCATAATTTCACCCACATAGCATGTGCTAAAAAGCTGAGAGGGTTACCGAAAAAACTGGATGCACTTCGTGTACAAACTGGACAATCTCTTTCGAAGTATCAGGGTTTCGGACGAAAACACGTCTATTACAAAGGGATTTCAATTTTTTGAACATATTTTAACTCAAGACTTTTTCTGCATTCAAAATGCACCATTTAAAGCCACATCATCACTTTTCAACCATTTTCTGACTTCATTTGCTAGTTTTCATGCATTTCATGATCTATTTTTGGCTAAAATGACCCTGAATTGAAAAGCACTGCAAATGAACTCTGAAATGGTTGAAACTTGGCATGGTATCATAATTTCACCCACATAGCATGTGCTAAAAAGTTGAGAGGGTTACCGAAAAAACTGGATGCACTTCGTGTACAAACTGGACAATCTCTTTCAAAGTATCAGGGTTTCGGACGAAAACACGTCTATTACAAAGGGATTTCAATTTTTTTAACCTATTTTAACTCAAGACTTTTTCTGCATTCAATATGCACCATTCAAAGCCACATCATCACTTTTCAACCATTTTCAGACTTCATTTGCTAGTTTTCATGCATTTCATGATTTATTTTGAGCTAAAATGACCCTGAATTAAAAAGCACTGCAAATGAACTCTGAAATGGTTGAAAGTTGGCATGGTATCATAATTTCTCCCACATAGCATGTGCTAAAAAGCTGAGAGGATTACCGAAAAAACTGGATGCACTTCGTGTACAAACTGGACAATCTCTTTCGAAGTATCAGGGTTTCGGACGAAAACACTTCTACTACAAAGGGATTTCAATTTTTTGAACATATTTTAACTCAAGACTTTTTCTGCATTCAATATGCACCATTCAAAGCCACATCATCACTTTTCAACCATTTTCTGACTTCATTTGCTTGTTTTCATGCATTTCATGATCTATTTTGAGCTAAAATGACCCTGAATTGAAAAGCACTGCAAATGAATTCTGAAATGGTTGAAAGTTGGCATGGTACCATAATTTCACCCACATAGCATGTGCTAAAAAGCTGAGAGGGTTACCGAAAAAACGGGATGCACTTCGTGTATAAACTGGACAATCTCTTTCGAAGTATCATGGTTTCGGACGAAAACACGTCAATTACAAAGGGATTTCAATTTTTTGAACATATTTTAACTCAAGACTTTTTCTGCATTCAATATGCACCATTCAAAGCCACATCATCACTTTTCAACCATTTTCTGACTTCATTTGCTAGTTTTCATGCATTTCACGATTTATTTTGAACTAAAATGACCCTGAATTGAAAAGCACTGCAAATGAACTCTGAAATGGTGGAAAGTTGGCATGCTATCATAATTTCACCCACATAGCATGTGCTAAAAAGCTGAGAGGGTTACCGGAAAAACTGGATGCACTTCGTGTACAAACTGGACAATCTCTTTCGAAGTATCAGGATTTCGGACGAAAACACGTCTATTACAAAGGGATTTCAATTTTTTGAACATATTTGAACTCAAGACTATTTCTGCATTCAATATGCACCATTCAAAGCCACATCATCACTTTTCAACCATTTTCTGACTTCATTTGCTAGTTTTCATGCATTTAATGATTAATTTTGAGCTAAAATGACAATGAATTGAAAAGCACTGCAAATGAACTCTGAAATGGTGGAAAGTTGGCATGCTATCATAATTTCACCCACATAGCATGTGCTAAAAAGCTGAGAGGGTTACCGGAAAAACTAGATGCACTTCGTGTACAAACTGGACAATCTCTTTCGAAGTATCAGGGTTTCGGACGAAAACACGTCTATTACAAAGGGATTTCAATTTTTTGAACATATTTTAACTCAAGACTTTTTCTGCATTCAATATGCACCATTCAAAGCCACATCATCACTTTTCAACCATTTTCTGACTTCATTTGCTAGTTTTCATGCATTTCATGATTTATTTTGAGCTAAAATGACCCTGAATTGAAAAGCACTGCAAATGAACTCTGAAATGGTTGAAAGTTGGCATGGTATCATAATTTCACCCACATAGCATGTGCTAAAAAGTTGAGAGGGTTACCGAAAAAACTGGATGCACTTCGTGTACAAACTGGACAATCTCTTTCAAAGTATCAGGGTTTCGGACGAAAACACGTCTATTACAAAGGGATTTCAATTTTTTTAACATATTTTAACTCAACACTTTTTCTGCATTCAAGATGCACCATTCAAAGCCACATCATCACTTTTCAACCATTTTCAGACTTCATTTGCTAGTTTTCATGCATTTCATGATTTATTTTGAGCTAAAATGACCCTGAATTAAAAAGCACTGCAAATGAACTCTGAAATGGTTGAAAGTTGGCATGGTATCATAATTTCTCCCACATAGCATGTGCTAAAAAGTTGAGAGGGTTACCGAAAAAACTGGATGCACTTCGTGTACAAACTGGACAATCTCTTTCAAAGTATCAGGGTTTCGGACGAAAACACGTCTATTACAAAGGGATTTCAATTTTTTGAACATATTTTACCTCAAGACTTTTTATGCATTCAATATGCACCATTCAAATCCACATCATCACTTTTCAACCATTTTCTGACTTCATTTGCTAGTTTTCATGCATTTCATGATTTATTTTGAGCTAAAATGACCCTGAATTGAAAAGCACTGCAAATGAACTCTGAAATGCTTGAAAGTTGGCATGGTATCATAATTTCACCCACATTGCATGTGCTAAAGAGTTGAGAGGGTTACCGAAAAACTAGATGCACTTCGTGTACAAACTGGACAATCTCTTTCGAAGTATCAGGGTTTCGAACGAAAACACGTCTATTACAAAGGGATTTCAATTTTTTGAACATATTTTAACTCAAGACTTTTTCTGCATTCAATATGCACCATTCAAAGCCACATCATCACTTTTCAACCATTTTCTGACTTCATTTGCTTGTTTTCATGCATTTCATGATCTATTTTGAGCTAAAATGACCCTGAATTGAAAAGCACTGCAAATGAATTCTGAAATGGTTGAAAGTTGGCATGGTATCATAATTTAACCCACATAGCATGTGCTAAAAAGCTGAGAGGGTTACCGAAAAAACTGGATGCACTTCGTGTACAAACTGGACAATCTCTTTCGAAGTATCAGGGTTTCGGACGAAAACACGTCTATTACAAAGGGATTTCAATTTTTTGAACATATTTTAACTCAAGACTTTTTCTGCATTCAAAATGCACCATTTAAAGCCACATCATCACTTTTCAACCATTTTCTGACTTCATTTGCTAGTTTTCATGCATTTCATGATCTATTTTTGGCTAAAATGAACCTGAATTGAAAAGCACTGCAAATGAACTCTGAAATGGTTGAAACTTGGCATGGTATCATAATTTCACCCACATAGCATGTGCTAAAAAGTTGAGAGGGTTACCGAAAAAACTGGATGCACTTCGTGTACAAACTGGACAATCTCTTTCAAAGTATCAGGGTTTCGGACGAAAACACGTCTATTACAAAGGGATTTCAATTTTTTTAACCTATTTTAACTCAAGACTTTTTCTGCATTCAATATGCACCATTCAAAGCCACATCATCACTTTTCAACCATTTTCAGACTTCATTTGCTAGTTTTCATGCATTTCATGATTTATTTTGAGCTAAAATGACCCTGAATTAAAAAGCACTGCAAATGAACTCTGAAATGGTTGAAAGTTGGCATGGTATCATAATTTCTCCCACATAGCATGTGCTAAAAAGCTGAGAGGATTACCGAAAAAACTGGATGCACTTCGTGTACAAACTGGACAATCTCTTTCGAAGTATCAGGGTTTCGGACGAAAACACGTCTATTACAAAGGGATTTCAATTTTTTGAACATATTTTAACTCAAGACTTTTTCTGCATTCAATATGCACCATTCAAAGCCACATCATCACTTTTCAACCATTTTCTGACTTCATTTGCTTGTTTTCATGCATTTCATGATCTATTTTGAGCTAAAATGACCCTGAATTGAAAAGCACTGCAAATGAATTCTGAAATGGTTGAAAGTTGGCATGGTACCATAATTTCACCCACATAGCATGTGCTAAAAAGCTGAGAGGGTTACCGAAAAAACGGGATGCACTTCGTGTATAAACTGGACAATCTCTTTCGAAGTATCATGGTTTCGGACGAAAACACGTCAATTACAAAGGGATTTCAATTTTTTGAACATATTTTAACTCAAGACTTTTTCTGCATTCAATATGCACCATTCAAAGCCACATCATCACTTTTCAACCATTTTCTGACTTCATTTGCTAGTTTTCATGCATTTCACGATTTATTTTGAACTAAAATGACCCTGAATTGAAAAGCACTGCAAATGAACTCTGAAATGGTGGAAAGTTGGCATGCTATCATAATTTCACCCACATAGCATGTGCTAAAAAGCTGAGAGGGTTACCGGAAAAACTGGATGCACTTCGTGTACAAACTGGACAATCTCTTTCGAAGTATCAGGATTTCGGACGAAAACACGTCTATTACAAAGGGATTTCAATTTTTTGAACATATTTGAACTCAAGACTATTTCTGCATTCAATATGCACCATTCAAAGCCACATCATCACTTTTCAACCATTTTCTGACTTCATTTGCTAGTTTTCATGCATTTAATGATTAATTTTGAGCTAAAATGACAATGAATTGAAAAGCACTGCAAATGAACTCTGAAATGGTGGAAAGTTGGCATGCTATCATAATTTCACCCACATAGCATGTGCTAAAAAGCTGAGAGGGTTACCGGAAAAACTAGATGCACTTCGTGTACAAACTGGACAATCTCTTTCGAAGTATCAGGGTTTCGGACGAAAACACGTCTATTACAAAGGGATTTCAATTTTTTGAACATATTTTAACTCAAGACTTTTTCTGCATTCAATATGCACCATTCAAAGCCACATCATCACTTTTCAACCATTTTCTGACTTCATTTGCTAGTTTTCATGCATTTCATGATTTATTTTGAGCTAAAATGACCCTGAATTGAAAAGCACTGCAAATGAACTCTGAAATGGTTGAAAGTTGGCATGGTATCATAATTTCACCCACATAGCATGTGCTAAAAAGTTGAGAGGGTTACCGAAAAAACTGGATGCACTTCGTGTACAAACTGGACAATCTCTTTCAAAGTATCAGGGTTTCGGACGAAAACACGTCTATTACAAAGGGATTTCAATTTTTTTAACATATTTTAACTCAACACTTTTTCTGCATTCAATATGCACCATTCAAAGCCACATCATCACTTTTCAACCATTTTCAGACTTCATTTGCTAGTTTTCATGCATTTCATGATTTATTTTGAGCTAAAATGACCCTGAATTAAAAAGCACTGCAAATGAACTCTGAAATGGTTGAAAGTTGGCATGGTATCATAATTTCTCCCACATAGCATGTGCTAAAAAGTTGAGAGGGTTACCGAAAAAACTGGATGCACTTCGTGTACAAACTGGACAATCTCTTTCAAAGTATCAGGGTTTCGGACGAAAACACGTCAATTACAAAGGGATTTCAATTTTTTGAACATATTTTAACTCAAGACTTTTTCTGCATTCAATATGCACCATTCAAAGCCACATCATCACTTTTCAACCATTTTCTGACTTCATTTGCTAGTTTTCATGCATTTCACGATTTATTTTGAACTAAAATGACCCTGAATTGAAAAGCACTGCAAATGAACTCTGAAATGGTGGAAAGTTGGCATGCTATCATAATTTCACCCACATAGCATGTGCTAAAAAGCTGAGAGGGTTACCGAAAAAACTAGATGCACTTCGTGTACAAACTGGACAATCTCTTTCGAAGTATCAGGGTTTCGGACGAAAACACGTCTATTACAAAGGGATTTCAATTTTTTGAACATATTTGAACTCAAGACTATTTCTGCATTCAATATGCACCATTCAAAGCCACATCATCACTTTTCAACCATTTTCTGACTTCATTTGCTAGTTCTCATGCATTTAATGATTAATTTTGAGCTAAAATGACAATGAATTGAAAAGCACTGCAAATGAACTCTGAAATGGTGGAAAGTTGGCATGCTGTCATAATTTCACCCACATAGCATGTGCTAAAAAGCTGAGAGGGTTACCGAAAAAACTAGATGCACTTCGTGTACAAACTGGACAATCTCTTTCGAAGTATCAGGGTTTCGGACGAAAACACGTCTATTACAAAGGGATTTCAATTTTTTGAACATATTTTAACTCAAGACTTTTTCTGCATTCAATATGCACCATTCAAAGCCACATCATCACTTTTCAACCATTTTCTGACTTCATTTGCTAGTTTTCATGCATTTCATGATTTATTTTGAGCTAAAATGACCCTGAATTGAAAAGCACTGCAAATGAACTCTGAAATGGTTGAAAGTTGGCATGGTATCATAATTTCACCCACATAGCATGTGCTAAAAAGTTGAGAGGGTTACCGAAAAAACTGGATGCACTTCGTGTACAAACTGGACAATCTCTTTCAAAGTATCAGGGTTTCGGACGAAAACACGTCTATTACAAAGGGATTTCAATTTTTTTAACATATTTTAACTCAACACTTTTTCTGCATTCAATATGCACCATTCAAAGCCACATCATCACTTTTCAACCATTTTCAGACTTCATTTGCTAGTTTTCATGCATTTCATGATTTATTTTGAGCTAAAATGACCCTGAATTAAAAAGCACTGCAAATGAACTCTGAAATGGTTGAAAGTTGGCATGGTATCATAATTTCTCCCACATAGCATGTGCTAAAAAGTTGAGAGGGTTACCGAAAAAACTGGATGCACTTCGTGTACAAACTGGACAATCTCTTTCAAAGTATCAGGGTTTCGGACGAAAACACGTCTATTACAAAGGGATTTCAATTTTTTGAACATATTTTACCTCAAGACTTTTTATGCATTCAATATGCACCATTCAAATCCACATCATCACTTTTCAACCATTTTCTGACTTCATTTGCTAGTTTTCATGCATTTCATGATTTATTTTGAGCTAAAATGACCCTGAATTGAAAAGCACTGCAAATGAACTCTGAAATGGTTGAAAGATGGCATGGTATCATAATTTCACCCACATAGCATGTGCTAAAAATTTGAGAGGGTTACCGGAAAAACTGCATGCACTTCGTGTACAAACTGGACAATCTCTTTCGAAGTATCAGGGTTTCGGACGAAAACACGTCTATTACAAAGGGATATCATTTTTTTCAACATATTTTACCTCAAGACTTTTTATGCATTCAATATGCACCATTCAAATCCACATCATCACTTTTCAACCATTTTCTGACTTCATTTGCTAGTTTTCATGCATTTCATGATTTATTTTGAGCTAAAATGACCCTGAATTGAAAATCACTGCAAATGAACTCTGAAATGCTTGAAAGTTGGCATGGTATCATAATTTCACCCACATTGCATGTGCTAAAGAGTTGAGAGGGTTACCGAAAAACTAGATGCACTTCGTGTACAAACTGGACAATCTCTTTCGAAGTATCAGGGTTTCGAACGAAAACACGTCTATTACAAAGGGATTTCAATTTTTTGAACATATTTTAACTCAAGACTTTTTCTGCATTCAATATGCACCATTCAAAGCCACATCATCACTTTTCAACCATTTTCTGACTTCATTTGCTTGTTTTCATGCATTTCATGATCTATTTTGAGCTAAAATGACCCTGAATTGAAAAGCACTGCAAATGAATTCTGAAATGGTTGAAAGTTGGCATGGTATCATAATTTCACCCACATAGCATGTGCTAAAAAGCTGAGAGGGTTACCGAAAAAACTGGATGCACTTCGTGTACAAACTGGACAATCTCTTTCGAAGTATCAGGGTTTCGGACGAAAACACGTCTATTACAAAGGGATTTCAATTTTTTGAACATATTTTAACTCAAGACTTTTTCTGCATTCAAAATGCACCATTTAAAGCCACATCATCACTTTTCAACCATTTTCTGACTTCATTTGCTAGTTTTCATGCATTTCATGATTTATTTTTGGCTAAAATGAACCTGAATTGAAAAGCACTGCAAATGAACTCTGAAATTGTTGAAACTTGGCATGGTATCATAATTTCACCCACATAGCATGTGCTAAAAAGTTGAGAGGGTTACCGAAAAAACTGGATGCACTTCGTGTACAAACTGGACAATCTCTTTCAAAGTATCAGGGTTTCGGACGAAAACACGTCTATTACAAAGGGATTTCAATTTTTTTAACCTATTTTAACTCAAGACTTTTTCTGCATTCAATATGCACCATTCAAAGCCACATCATCACTTTTCAACCATTTTCAGACTTCATTTGCTAGTTTTCATGCATTTCATGATTTATTTTGAGCTAAAATGACCCTGAATTAAAAAGCACTGCAAATGAACTCTGAAATGGTTGAAAGTTGGCATGGTATCATAATTTCTCCCACATAGCATGTGCTAAAAAGCTGAGAGGATTACCGAAAAAACTGGATGCACTTCGTGTACAAACTGGACAATCTCTTTCGAAGTATCAGGGTTTCGGACGAAAACACGTCTATTACAAAGGGATTTCAATTTTTTGAACATATTTTAACTCAAGACTTTTTCTGCATTCAATATGCACCATTCAAAGCCACATCATCACTTTTCAACCATTTTCTGACTTCATTTGCTTGTTTTCATGCATTTCATGATCTATTTTGAGCTAAAATGACCCTGAATTGAAAAGCACTGCAAATGAATTCTGAAATGGTTGAAAGTTGGCATGGTACCATAATTTCACCCACATAGCATGTGCTAAAAAGCTGAGAGGGTTACCGAAAAAACGGGATGCACTTCGTGTATAAACTGGACAATCTCTTTCGAAGTATCATGGTTTCGGACGAAAACACGTCAATTACAAAGGGATTTCAATTTTTTGAACATATTTTAACTCAAGACTTTTTCTGCATTCAATATGCACCATTCAAAGCCACATCATCACTTTTCAACCATTTTCTGACTTCATTTGCTAGTTTTCATGCATTTCACGATTTATTTTGAACTAAAATGACCCTGAATTGAAAAGCACTGCAAATGAACTCTGAAATGGTGGAAAGTTGGCATGCTATCATAATTTCACCCACATAGCATGTGCTAAAAAGCTGAGAGGGTTACCGGAAAAACTGGATGCACTTCGTGTACAAACTGGACAATCTCTTTCGAAGTATCAGGATTTCGGACGAAAACACGTCTATTACAAAGGGATTTCAATTTTTTGAACATATTTGAACTCAAGACTATTTCTGCATTCAATATGCACCATTCAAAGCCACATCATCACTTTTCAACCATTTTCTGACTTCATTTGCTAGTTTTCATGCATTTAATGATTAATTTTGAGCTAAAATGACAATGAATTGAAAAGCACTGCAAATGAACTCTGAAATGGTGGAAAGTTGGCATGCTATCATAATTTCACCCACATAGCATGTGCTAAAAAGCTGAGAGGGTTACCGGAAAAACTAGATGCACTTCGTGTACAAACTGGACAATCTCTTTCGAAGTATCAGGGTTTCGGACGAAAACACGTCTATTACAAAGGGATTTCAATTTTTTGAACATATTTTAACTCAAGACTTTTTCTGCATTCAATATGCACCATTCAAAGCCACATCATCACTTTTCAACCATTTTCTGACTTCATTTGCTAGTTTTCATGCATTTCATGATTTATTTTGAGCTAAAATGACCCTGAATTGAAAAGCACTGCAAATGAACTCTGAAATGGTTGAAAGTTGGCATGGTATCATAATTTCACCCACATAGCATGTGCTAAAAAGTTGAGAGGGTTACCGAAAAAACTGGATGCACTTCGTGTACAAACTGGACAATCTCTTTCAAAGTATCAGGGTTTCGGACGAAAACACGTCTATTACAAAGGGATTTCAATTTTTTTAACATATTTTAACTCAACACTTTTTCTGCATTCAATATGCACCATTCAAAGCCACATCATCACTTTTCAACCATTTTCAGACTTCATTTGCTAGTTTTCATGCATTTCATGATTTATTTTGAGCTAAAATGACCCTGAATTAAAAAGCACTGCAAATGAACTCTGAAATGGTTGAAAGTTGGCATGGTATCATAATTTCTCCCACATAGCATGTGCTAAAAAGTTGAGAGGGTTACCGAAAAAACTGGATGCACTTCGTGTACAAACTGGACAATCTCTTTCAAAGTATCAGGGTTTCGGACGAAAACACGTCAATTACAAAGGGATTTCAATTTTTTGAACATATTTTAACTCAAGACTTTTTCTGCATTCAATATGCACCATTCAAAGCCACATCATCACTTTTCAACCATTTTCAGACTTCATTTGCTAGTTTTCATGCATTTCATGATTTATTTTGAGCTAAAATGACCCTGAATTAAAAAGCACTGCAAATGAACTCTGAAATGGTTGAAAGTTGGCATGGTATCATAATTTCTCCCACATAGCATGTGCTAAAAAGTTGAGAGGGTTACCGAAAAAACTGGATGCACTTCGTGTACAAACTGGACAATCTCTTTCAAAGTATCAGGGTTTCGGACGAAAACACGTCAATTACAAAGGGATTTCAATTTTTTGAACATATTTTAACTCAAGACTTTTCTGCATTCAATATGCACCATTCAAAGCCACATCATCACTTTTCAACCATTTTCTGACTTCATTTGCTAGTTTTCATGCATTTCACGATTTATTTTGAACTAAAATGACCCTGAATTGAAAAGCACTGCAAATGAACTCTGAAATGGTGGAAAGTTGGCATGCTATCATAATTTCACCCACATAGCATGTGCTAAAAAGCTGAGAGGGTTACCGGAAAAACTGGATGCATTCGTGTACAAACTGGACAATCTCTTTCGAAGTATCAGGGTTTCGGACGAAAACACGTCTATTACAAAGGGATTTCAATTTTTTGAACATATTTGAACTCAAGACTATTTCTGCATTCAATATGCACCATTCAAAGCCACATCATCACTTTTCAACCATTTTCTGACTTCATTTGCTAGTTCTCATGCATTTAATGATTAATTTTGAGCTAAAATGACAATGAATTGAAAAGCACTGCAAATGAACTCTGAAATGGTGGAAAGTTGGCATGCTGTCATAATTTCACCCACATAGCATGTGCTAAAAAGCTGAGAGGGTTACCGAAAAAACTAGATGCACTTCGTGTACAAACTGGACAATCTCTTTCGAAGTATCAGGGTTTCGGACGAAAACACGTCTATTACAAAGGGATTTCAATTTTTTGAACATATTTTAACTCAAGACTTTTTCTGCATTCAATATGCACCATTCAAAGCCACATCATCACTTTTCAACCATTTTCTGACTTCATTTGCTAGTTTTCATGCATTTCATGATTTATTTTGAGCTAAAATGACCCTGAATTGAAAAAGCACTGCAAATGAACTCTGAAATGGTTGAAAGTTGGCATGGTATCATAATTTCACCCACATAGCATGTGCTAAAAAGCTGAGAGGGTTACCGAAAAAACTGGATGCTCTTCGTTTACAAACTGGACAATCTCTTTCGAAGTATCAGGGTTTCGGACGAAAACACGTCTATTACAAAGGGATTTCAATTTTTTGAACATATTTTAACTCAAGACTTTTTTTGCATTCAATATGCAGCATTCAAAGCCACATCATAACTTTTCAACCATTTTCTGACTTCATTTGCTAGTTTTCATGCATTTCATGATTTATTTTGAGCTAAAATGACCCTGAATTGAAAAGCACTGCAAATGAACTCTGAAATGGTGGAAAGTTGGCATGGTATCATAATTTCACCCACATAGCATGTGCTAAAAAGTTGAGAGGGTTACCGGAAAAACTCGACGCACTTCGTGTACAAACTGGACAATCTCTTTCGAAGTATCAGGGTTTCGGACGAAAACACGTCTATTACAAAATGATTTCAATTTCTTGAACATATTTTAACTCAAGACTTTTTCTGCATTCAATATGCACCATTCAAAGCCACATCATCACTTTTCAACCATTTTCTGACTTCATTTGCTAGTTTTCATGCATTTAATGATTAATTTTGAGCTAAAATGACAATGAATTGAAAAGCACTGCAAATGAACTCTGAAATGGTGGAAAGTTGGCATGGTATCATAATTTCACCCACATAGCATGTGCTAAAAAGTTGAGAGGGTTACCGGAAAAACTGGATGCACTTCGTGTACAAACTGGATAATCTCTTTCGAAGTATCAGGGTTTCGGACGAAAACACGTCTATTACAAAGGGATTTCAGATTTTTGAACATATTTTAACTCAAGACTTTTTCTGCATTCAATATGCACCATTCAAAGCCACATCATCACTTTTCAACCATTTTCTGACTTCATTTGCTAGTTTTCATGCATTTCATGATTTATTTTGAGCTAAAATGACCCTGAATTGAAAAGCACTGCAAATGAACTCTGAAATGGTTGAAAGATGGCATGGTATCATAATTTCACCCACATAGCATGTGCTAAAAATTTGAGAGGGTTACCGGAAAAACTGGATGCACTTCGTGTACAAACTGGACAATCTCTTTCGAAGTATCAGGGTTTCGGACGAAAACACGTCTATTACAAAGGGATTTCATTTTTTTGAACATATTTTAACTCAAGACTTTTTAAGCATTCAATATGCACCATTCAAATCCACATCATCACGTTTCAACCATTTTCTGACTTCATTTGCTAGTTTTCATGCATTTCATGATTTATTTTGAGCTAAAATGACCCTGAATTGAAAAGCACTGCAAATGAACTCTGAAATGCTTGAAAGTTGGCATGGTATCATAATTTCACCCACATTGCATGTGCTAAAGAGTTGAGAGGGTTTCCGAAAAAACTGGATGCACTTGATGTACAAACTGGACAATCTCTTTCGAAGTATCAGGGTTTCGGACGAAAACACGTCGATTACAAAGGGATTTCAATTTTTTGAACATATTTTAACTCAAGACTTTTTCTGCATTCAATATGCACCATTCAAAGCCACATCATCACTTTTCAACCATTTTCTGACTTCATTTGCTAGTTTTCATGCATTTCACGATTTATTTTGAACTAAAATGACCCTGAATTGAAAAGCACTGCAAATGAACTCTGAAATGGTGGAAAGTTGGCATGCTATCATAATTTCACCCACATAGCATGTGCTAAAAAGCTGAGAGGGTCACCGGAAAAACTGGATGCACTTCGTGTACAAACTGGACAATCTCTTTCGAAGTATCAGGGTTTTGGACGAAAACACGTCTATTACAAAGGGATTTCAATTTTTTGAACATATTTGAACTCAAGACTATTTCTGCATTCAATATGCACCATTCAAAGCCACATCATCACTTTTCAACCATTTTCTGACTTCATTTGCTAGTTTTCATGCATTTAATGATTAATTTTGAGCTAAAATGACAATGAATTGAAAAGCACTGCAAATGAACTCTGAAATGGTGGAAAGTTGGCATGCTATCATAATTTCACCCACATAGCATGTGCTAAAAAGCTGAGAGGGTTACCGGAAAAACTAGATGCACTTCGTGTACAAACTGGACAATCTCTTTCAAAGTATCAGGGTTTCGGACGAAAACACGTCTATTACAAAGGGATTTCAATTTTTTGAACATATTTTAACTCAAGACTTTTTCTGCATTCAATATGCACTATTCAAAGCCACATCATCACTTTTCAACCATTTTCTGACTTCATTTGCTAGTTTTCATGCATTTCATGATTTATTTTGAGCTAAAATGACCCTGAATTGAAAAGCACTGCAAATGAACTCTGAAATGGTTGAAAGTTGGCATGGTATCATAATTTCACCCACATAGCATGTGCTAAAAAGCTGAGAGGGTTACCGAAAAAACTGGATGCTCTTCGTGTACAAACTGGACAATCTCTTTCGAAGTATCAGGGTTTCGAACGAAAACACGTCTATTACAAAGGGATTTCAAATTTTTGAACATATTTTAACTCAAGACTTTTTTTGCATTCAATATGCACCATTCAAAGCCACATCATAACTTTTCAACCATTTTCTGACTTCATTTGCTAGTTTTCATGCATTTCATGATTTATTTTGAGCTAAAATGACCCTGAATTGAAAAGCACTGCAAATGAACTCTGAAATGGTGGAAAGTTGGCATGGTATCATAATTTCACCCACATAGCATGTGCTAAAAAGTTGAGAGGGTTACCGGAAAAACTCGACGCACTTCGTGTACAAACTGGACAATCTCTTTCGAAGTATCAGGGTTTCGGACGAAAACACGTCTATTACAAAATGATTTCAATTTTTTGAACATATTTTAACTCAAGACTTTTTCTGCATTCAATATGCACCATTCAAAGCCACATCATCACTTTTCAACCATTTTCTGACTTCATTTGCTAGTTTTCATGCATTTAATGATTAATTTTGAGCTAAAATGACAATGAATTGAAAAGCACTGCAAATGAACTCTGAAATGGTGGAAAGTTGGCATGGTATCATAATTTCACCCACATAGCATGTGCTAAAAAGTTGAGAGGGTTACCGGAAAAACTGGATGCACTTCGTGTACAAACTGGATAATCTCTTTCGAAGTATCAGGGTTTCGGACGAAAACACGTCTATTACAAAGGGATTTCAGTTTTTTGAACATATTTTAAATCAAGACTTTTTCTGCATTCAATATGCACCATTCAAAGCCACATCATCACTTTTCAACCATTTTCTGACTTCATTTGCTAGTTTTCATGCATTTCATGATTTATTTTGAGCTAAAATGACCCTGAATTGAAAAGCACTGCAAATGAACTCTGAAATGGTTGAAAGATGGCATGGTATCATAATTTCACCCACATAGCATGTGCTAAAAATTTGAGAGGGTTACCGGAAAAACTGGATGCACTTCGTGTACAAACTGGACAATCTCTTTCGAAGTATCAGGGTTTCGGACGAAAACACGTCTATTACAAAGGGATTTCATTTTTTTGAACATATTTTAACTCAAGACTTTTTATGCATTCAATATGCACCATTCAAATCCACATCATCACTTTTCAACCATTTTCTGACTTCATTTGCTAGTTTTCATGCATTTCATGATTTATTTTGAGCTAAAATGACCCTGAATTGAAAAGCACTGCAAATGAACTCTGAAATGGTTGAAAGTTGGCATGGTATCATAATTTCACCCACATAGCATGTGCTAAAAAGCTGAGAGGGTTACCGAAAAAACTAGATGCACTTCGTGTACAAACTGGACAATCTCTTTCGAAGTATCAGGGTTTCGGACGAAAACACGTCTATTACAAAGGGATTTCAATTTTTTGAACATATTTTAACTCAAGACTTTTTCTGCATTCAATATGCACCATTCAAAGCCACATCATCACTTTTCAACCATTTTCTGACTTCATTTGCTAGTTTTCATGCATTTCATGATTTATTTTGAGCTAAAATGACCCTGAATTGAAAAGCACTGCAAATGAACTCTGAAATGGTTGAAAGTTGGCATGGTATCATAATTTCACCCACATAGCATGTGCTAAAAAGCTGAGAGGGTTACCGAAAAAACTGGATGCTCTTCGTTTACAAACTGGACAATCTCTTTCGAAGTATCAGGGTTTCGGACGAAAACACGTCTATTACAAAGGGATTTCAATTTTTTGAACATATTTTAACTCAAGACTTTTTTTGCATTCAATATGCAGCATTCAAAGCCACATCATAACTTTTCAACCATTTTCTGACTTCATTTGCTAGTTTTCATGCATTTCATGATTTATTTTGAGCTAAAATGACCCTGAATTGAAAAGCACTGCAAATGAACTCTGAAATGGTGGAAAGTTGGCATGGTATCATAATTTCACCCACATAGCATGTGCTAAAAAGTTGAGAGGGTTACCGGAAAAACTCGACGCACTTCGTGTACAAACTGGACAATCTCTTTCGAAGTATCAGGGTTTCGGACGAAAACACGTCTATTACAAAATGATTTCAATTTCTTGAACATATTTTAACTCAAGACTTTTTCTGCATTCAATATGCACCATTCAAAGCCACATCATCACTTTTCAACCATTTTCTGACTTCATTTGCTAGTTTTCATGCATTTAATGATTAATTTTGAGCTAAAATGACAATGAATTGAAAAGCACTGCAAATGAACTCTGAAATGGTGGAAAGTTGGCATGGTTTCATAATTTCACCCACATAGCATGTGCTAAAAAGTTGAGAGGGTTACCGGAAAAACTGGATGCACTTCGTGTACAAACTGGATAATCTCTTTCGAAGTATCAGGGTTTCGGACGAAAACACGTCTATTACAAAGGGATTTCAGATTTTTGAACATATTTTAACTCAAGACTTTTTCTGCATTCAATATGCACCATTCAAAGCCACATCATCACTTTTCAACCATTTTCTGACTTCATTTGCTAGTTTTCATGCATTTCATGATTTATTTTGAGCTAAAATGACCCTGAATTGAAAAGCACTGCAAATGAACTCTGAAATGGTTGAAAGATGGCATGGTATCATAATTTCACCCACATAGCATGTGCTAAAAATTTGAGAGGGTTACCGGAAAAACTGGATGCACTTCGTGTACAAACTGGACAATCTCTTTCGAAGTATCAGGGTTTCGGACGAAAACACGTCTATTACAAAGGGATTTCATTTTTTTGAACATATTTTAACTCAAGACTTTTTAAGCATTCAATATGCACCATTCAAATCCACATCATCACGTTTCAACCATTTTCTGACTTCATTTGCTAGTTTTCATGCATTTCATGATTTATTTTGAGCTAAAATGACCCTGAATTGAAAAGCACTGCAAATGAACTCTGAAATGCTTGAAAGTTGGCATGGTATCATAATTTCACCCACATTGCATGTGCTAAAGAGTTGAGAGGGTTTCCGAAAAAACTGGATGCACTTGATGTACAAACTGGACAATCTCTTTCGAAGTATCAGGGTTTCGGACGAAAACACGTCGATTACAAAGGGATTTCAATTTTTTGAACATATTTTAACTCAAGACTTTTTCTGCATTCAATATGCACCATTCAAAGCCACATCATCACTTTTCAACCATTTTCTGACTTCATTTGCTAGTTTTCATGCATTTCACGATTTATTTTGAACTAAAATGACCCTGAATTGAAAAGCACTGCAAATGAACTCTGAAATGGTGGAAAGTTGGCATGCTATCATAATTTCACCCACATAGCATGTGCTAAAAAGCTGAGAGGGTCACCGGAAAAACTGGATGCACTTCGTGTACAAACTGGACAATCTCTTTCGAAGTATCAGGGTTTTGGACGAAAACACGTCTATTACAAAGGGATTTCAATTTTTTGAACATATTTGAACTCAAGACTATTTCTGCATTCAATATGCACCATTCAAAGCCACATCATCACTTTTCAACCATTTTCTGACTTCATTTGCTAGTTTTCATGCATTTAATGATTAATTTTGAGCTAAAATGACAATGAATTGAAAAGCACTGCAAATGAACTCTGAAATGGTGGAAAGTTGGCATGCTATCATAATTTCACCCACATAGCATGTGCTAAAAAGCTGAGAGGGTTACCGGAAAAACTAGATGCACTTCGTGTACAAACTGGACAATCTCTTTCAAAGTATCAGGGTTTCGGACGAAAACACGTCTATTACAAAGGGATTTCAATTTTTTGAACATATTTTAACTCAAGACTTTTTCTGCATTCAATATGCACTATTCAAAGCCACATCATCACTTTTCAACCATTTTCTGACTTCATTTGCTAGTTTTCATGCATTTCATGATTTATTTTGAGCTAAAATGACCCTGAATTGAAAAGCACTGCAAATGAACTCTGAAATGGTTGAAAGTTGGCATGGTATCATAATTTCACCCACATAGCATGTGCTAAAAAGCTGAGAGGGTTACCGAAAAAACTGGATGCTCTTCGTGTACAAACTGGACAATCTCTTTCGAAGTATCAGGGTTTCGAACGAAAACACGTCTATTACAAAGGGATTTCAAATTTTTGAACATATTTTAACTCAAGACTTTTTTTGCATTCAATATGCACCATTCAAAGCCACATCATAACTTTTCAACCATTTTCTGACTTCATTTGCTAGTTTTCATGCATTTCATGATTTATTTTGAGCTAAAATGACCCTGAATTGAAAAGCACTGCAAATGAACTCTGAAATGGTGGAAAGTTGGCATGGTATCATAATTTCACCCACATAGCATGTGCTAAAAAGTTGAGAGGGTTACCGGAAAAACTCGACGCACTTCGTGTACAAACTGGACAATCTCTTTCGAAGTATCAGGGTTTCGGACGAAAACACGTCTATTACAAAATGATTTCAATTTTTTGAACATATTTTAACTCAAGACTTTTTCTGCATTCAATATGCACCATTCAAAGCCACATCATCACTTTTCAACCATTTTCTGACTTCATTTGCTAGTTTTCATGCATTTAATGATTAATTTTGAGCTAAAATGACAATGAATTGAAAAGCACTGCAAATGAACTCTGAAATGGTGGAAAGTTGGCATGGTATCATAATTTCACCCACATAGCATGTGCTAAAAAGTTGAGAGGGTTACCGGAAAAACTGGATGCACTTCGTGTACAAACTGGATAATCTCTTTCGAAGTATCAGGGTTTCGGACGAAAACACGTCTATTACAAAGGGATTTCAGTTTTTTGAACATATTTTAACTCAAGACTTTTTCTGCATTCAATATGCACCATTCAAAGCCACATCATCACTTTTCAACCATTTTCTGACTTCATTTGCTAGTTTTCATGCATTTCATGATTTATTTTGAGCTAAAATGACCCTGAATTGAAAAGCACTGCAAATGAACTCTGAAATGGTTGAAAGATGGCATGGTATCATAATTTCACCCACATAGCATGTGCTAAAAATTTGAGAGGGTTACCGGAAAAACTGGATGCACTTCGTGTACAAACTGGACAATCTCTTTCGAAGTATCAGGGTTTCGGACGAAAACACGTCTATTACAAAGGGATTTCATTTTTTTGAACATATTTTAACTCAAGACTTTTTATGCATTCAATATGCACCATTCAAATCCACATCATCACTTTTCAACCATTTTCTGACTTCATTTGCTAGTTTTCATGCATTTCATGATTTATTTTGAGCTAAAATGACCCTGAATTGAAAAGCACTGCAAATGAACTCTGAAATGGTTGAAAGTTGGCATGGTATCATAATTTCACCCACATTGCATGTGCTAAAGAGTTGAGAGGGTTACCGAAAAACTAGATGCACTTCGTGTACAAACTGGACAATCTCTTTCGAAGTATCAGGGTTTCGAACGAAAACACGTCTATTACGATTTCAATTTTTTGAACATATTTTAACTCAAGACTTTTTCTGCATTCAATATGCACCATTCAAAGCCACATCATCACTTTTCAACCATTTTCTGACTTCATTTGCTTGTTTTCATGCATTTCATGATCTATTTTGAGCTAAAATGACCCTGAATTGAAAAGCACTGCAAATGAATTCTGAAATGGTTGAAAGTTGGCATGGTATCATAATTTCACCCACATAGCATGTGCTAAAAAGCTGAGAGGGTTACCGAAAAAACTGGATGCACTTCATGTACAAACTGGACAATCTCTTTCGAAGTATCAGGGTTTCGGACGAAAACACGTCTATTACAAAGGGATTTCAATTTTTTGAACATATTTTAACTCAAGACTTTTTCTGCATTCAATATGCACCATTCAAAGCCACATCATCACTTTTCAACCATTTTCTGACTTCATTTGCTACTTTTCATGCATTTCATGATCTATTTTTAGCTAAAATGAACCTGAATTGAAAAGCACTGCAAATGAACTCTGAAATGGTTGAAACTTGGCATGGTATCATAATTTCACCCACATAGCATGTGCTAAAAAGTTGAGAGGGTTACCGAAAAAACTGGATGCACTTCGTGTACAAACTGTACAATCTCTTTCAAAGTATCAGGGTTTCGGACGAAAACACCTCTATTACAAAGGGATTTCAATTTTTTTAACATATTTTAACTCAAGACTTTTTCTGCATTCAATATGCACCATTCAAAGCCACATCATCACTTTTCAACCATTTTCTGACTTCATTTGCTAGTTTTCATGCATTTCATGATTTATTTTGAGCTAAAATGACCCTGAATTGAAAAGCACTGCAAATGAACTCTGAAATGGTTGAAAGTTGGCATGGTATCATAATTTCACCCACATAGCATGTGCTAAAAAGCTGAGAGGGTTACCGGAAAAACTGGATGCTCTTCGTGTACAAACTGGACAATCTCTTTCGAAGTATCAGGGTTTCGGACGAAAACACGTCTATTACAAAGGGATTTCCATTTTTTGAACATATTTTAACTCAAGACTTTTTCTGCATTCAATATACACCATTCAAAGCCACATCATCACTTTTCAACCATTTTCAGACTTCATTTGCTAGTTTTCATGCATTTCATGATTTATTTTGAGCTAAAATGACCCTGAATTAAAAAGCACTGCAAATGAACTCTGAAATGGTTGAAAGTTGGCATGGTATCATAATTTCTCCCACATAGCATGTGCTAAAAAGCTGAGAGGGTTACCGAAAAAACTGGATGCACTTCGTGTACAAACTGGACAATCTCTTTCGAAGTATCAGGGTTTCGGACGAAAACACGTCTATTACAAAGGGATTTCAATTTTTTGAACATATTTTAACTCAAGACTTTTTCTGCATTCAATATGCACCATTCAAAGCCACATCATCACTTTTCAACCATTTTCTGACTTCATTTGCTTGTTTTCATGCATTTCATGATCTATTTTGAGCTAAAATGACCCTGAATTGAAAAGCACTGCAAATGAAATCTGAAATGGTTGAAAGTTGGCATGGTATCATAATTTCACCCACATAGCATGTGCTAAAAAGCTGAGAGGGTTACCGAAAAAACAGGATGCACTTCGTGTATAAACTGGACAATCTCTTTCGAAGTATCATGGTTTCGGACGAAAACACGTCAATTACAAAGGGATTTCAATTTTTTGAACATATTTTAACTCAAGACTTTTTCTGCATTCAATATGCACCATTCAAAGCCACATCATCACTTTTCAACCATTTTCTGACTTCATTTGCTAGTTTTCATGCATTTCACGATTTATTTTGAACTAAAATGACCCTGAATTGAAAAGCACTGCAAATGAACTCTGAAATGGTGGAAAGTTGGCATGCTATCATAATTTCACCCACATAGCATGTGCTAAAAAGCTGAGAGGGTTACCGGAAAAACTGGATGCACTTCGTGTACAAACTGGACAATCTCTTTCAAAGTATCAGGGTTTCGGACGAAAACACGTCTATTACAAAGGGATTTCAATTTTTTGAACATATTTGAACTCAAGACTATTTCTGCATTCAATATGCACCATTCAAAGCCACATCATCACTTTTCAACCATTTTCTGACTTCATTTGCTAGTTTTCCTGCATTTAATGATTAATTTTGAGCTAAAATGACAATGAATTGAAAAGCACTGCAAATGAACTCTGAAATGGTGGAAAGTTGGCATGCTATCATAATTTCACCCACATAGCATGTGCTAAAAAGCTGAGAGGGTTACCGGAAAAACTGGATGCACTTCGTGTGCAAACTGGACAATCTCTTTCGAAGTATCATGGTTTCGGACGAAAACACGTCTATTACAAAGGGATTTCAATTTTTTGAACATATTTTAACTCAAGACTTTTTCTGCATTCAATATGCACCATTCAAAGCCACATCATCACTTTTCAACCATTTTCTGACTTCATTTGCTAGTTTTCATGCATTTCACGATTTATTTTGAACTAAAATGACCCTGAATTGAAAAGCACTGCAAATGAACTCTGAAATGGTGGAAAGTTGGCATGCTATCATAATTTCACCCACATAGCATGTGCTAAAAAGCTGAGAGGGTTACCGGAAAAACTGGATGCACTTCGTGTACAAACTGGACAATCTCTTTCGAAGTATCAGGGTTTCGGACGAAAACACGTCTATTACAAAGAGATTTCAATTTTTTGAACATATTTGAACTCAAGACTATTTCTGCATTCAATATGCACCATTCAAAGCCACATCATCACTTTTCAACCATTTTCTGACTTCATTTGCTAGTTTTCATGCATTTAATGATTAATTTTGAGCTAAAATGACAATGAATTGAAAAGCACTGCAAATGAACTCTGAAATGGTGGAAAGTTGGCATGCTATCATAATTTCACCCACATAGCATGTGCTAAAAAGCTGAGAGGGTTACCGGAAAAACTGGATGCACTTCGTGTACAAACTGGACAATCTCTTTCGAAGTATCAGGGTTTCGGACGAAAACACGTCTATTACAAAGGGATTTCAATTTTTTGAAAATATTTTAACTCAAGACTTTTTTTGCATTCAATATGCACCATTCAAAGCCACATCATCACTTTTCAACCATTTTCAGACTTCATTTGCTAGTTTTCATGCATTTCATGATTTATTTTGAACTAAAATGACCCTGAATTGAAAAGCACTGCAAATGAACTCTGAAATGGTGGAAAGTTGGCATGGTATCATAATTTCACCCACATAGCATGTGCTAAAAAGTTGAGAGGGTTACCGGAAAAACTCGACGCACTTCGTGTACAAACTGGACAATCTCTTTCGAAGTATCAGGGTTTCGGACGAAAACACGTCTATTACAAAATGATTTCAATTTTTTGAACATATTTTAACTCAAGACTTTTTCTGCATTCAATATGCACCATTCAAAGCCACATCATCACTTTTCAACCATTTTCTGACTTCATTTGCTAGTTTTCATGCATTTAATGATTAATTTTGAGCTAAAATGACAATGAATTGAAAAGCACTGCAAATGAACTCTGAAATGGTGGAAAGTTGGCATGGTATCATAATTTCACCCACATAGCATGTGCTAAAAAGTTGAGAGGGTTACCGGAAAAACTGGATGCACTTCGTGTACAAACTGGATAATCTCTTTCGAAGTATCAAGGTTTCGGACGAAAACACGTCTATTACAAAGGGATTTCAGTTTTTTGAACATATTTTAACTCAAGACTTTTTCTGCATTCAATATGCACCATTCAAAGCCACATCATCACTTTTCAACCATTTTCTGACTTCATTTGCTAGTTTTCATGCATTTCATGACTTATTTTGAGCTAAAATGACCCTGAATTGAAAAGCACTGCAAATGAACTCTGAAATGGTTGAAAGATGGCATGGTATCATAATTTCACCCACATAGCATGTGCTAAAAATTTGAGAGGGTTACCGGAAAAACTGGATGCACTTCGTGTACAAACTGGACAATCTCTTTCGAAGTATCAGGGTTTCGGACGAAAACACGTCTATTACAAAGGGATTTCAGTTTTTTGAACATATTTTAATTCAAGACTTTTTCTGCATTCAATATGCACCATTCAAAGCCACATCATCACTTTTCAACCATTTTCTGACTTCATTTGCTACTTTTCATGCATTTCATGATCTATTTTTAGCTAAAATGAACCTGAATTGAAAAGCACTGCAAATGAACTCTGAAATGGTTGAAACTTGGCATGGTATCATAATTTCACCCACATAGCATGTGCTAAAAAGTTGAGAGGGTTACCGAAAAAACTGGATGCACTTCGTGTACAAACTGTACAATCTATTTCAAAGTATCAGGGTTTCGGACGAAAACACGTCTATTACAAAGGGATTTCAATTTTTTAACATATTTTAACTCAAGACTTTTTCTGCATTCAATATGCACCATTCAAAGCCACATCATCACTTTTCAACCATTTTCTGACTTCATTTGCTAGTTTTCATGCATTTCATGATTTATTTTGAGCTAAAATGACCCTGAATTGAAAAGCACTGCAAATGAACTCTGAAATGGTTGAAAGTTGGCATGGTATCATAATTTCACCCACATAGCATGTGCTAAAAAGCTGAGAGGGTTACCGGAAAAACTGGATGCTCTTCGTGTACAAACTGGACAATCTCTTTCGAAGTATCAGGGTTTCGGACGAAAACACGTCTATTACAAAGGGATTTCCATTTTTTGAACATATTTTAACTCAAGACTTTTTCTGCATTCAATATACACCATTCAAAGCCACATCATCACTTTTCAACCATTTTCTGACTTCATTTGCTAGTTTTCATGCATTTCATGTTCTATTTTTAGCTAAAATGAGCCTGAATTGAAAAGCACTGCAAATGAACTTTGAAATGGTTGAAAGTTGGCATGGTATCATAATTTCACCCACATAGCATGTGCTAAAAAGTTGAGAGGGTTACCGAAAAAACTGGATGCACTTCGTGTACAAACTGGACAATCTCTTTCGAAGTATCATGGTTTCGGACGAAAACACGTCTATTACAAAGGGATTTCAATTTTTTGAACATATTTTAACTCAAGACTTTTTCTGCATTCAATATGCACCATTCAAAGCCACATCATCACTTTTCAACCATTTTCTGACTTCATTTGCTAGTTTTCATGCATTTCATGATTTATTTTGAGCTAAAATGACCCTGAATTGAAAAGCACTGCAAAAGAACTCTGAAATGGTTGAAAGTTGGCATGGTATCATAATTTCACCCACATAGCATGTGCTAAAAATCTGAGAGGGTTACCGGAAAAACTGGATTCACTTCGTGTACAAACTGGACAATCTCTTTCGAAGTATCAGGGTTTCGGACGAAAACACGTCTATTACAAAGGGATTTCAATTTTTTGAACATATTTTAACTCAAGACTTTTTCTGCATTCAATATGCACCATTCAAAGCCACATCATCACTCTTCAACCATTTTCTGACTTCATTTGCTAGTTTTCATGCATTTCATGATCTATTTTGAGCTAAAATGACCCTGAATTGAAAAGCACTGCAAATGAACTCTGAAATGGTTGAAAGTTGGCATGGTATCATAATTTCACCCACATAGCATATGCTAAAAAGTTGAGAGGGTTACCGAAAAAACTGGATGCACTTCGTGTACAAACTGGACAATCTCTTTCAAAGTATCAGTGTTTCGGACGAAAACACGTCTATTACAAAGGGATTTCAATTTTTTGAACATATTTTAACTCAAGACTTTTTCTGCATTCAATATGCACCATTCAAAGCCACATCATCACTTTTCAACCATTTTCTGACTTCATTTGCTAGTTTTCATGCATTTCATGATTTATTTTGAGCTAAAATGACCGTGAATTGAAAAGCACTGCAAATGAACTCTGAAATGGTTGAAAGTTGGCATGGTATCATAATTTCACCCACATAGCATGTGCTAAAAAGCTGAGAGGGTTACCGAAAAAACTGGATGCTCTTCGTGTACAAACTGGACAATCTCTTTCGAAGTATCAGGGTTTCGGACGAAAACACGTCTATTACAAAGGGATTTCAATTTTTTGAACATATTTGAACTCAAGACTATTTCTGCATTCAATATGCACCATTCAAAGCCACATCATCACTTTTCAACCATTTTCTGACTTCATTTGCTAGTTTTCATGCATTTAATGATTAATTTTGAGCTAAAATGACAATGAATTGAAAAGCACTGCAAATGAACTCTGCAATGGTGGAAAGTTGGCATGCTATCATAATTTCACCCACATAGCATGTGCTAAAAAGCTGAGAGGGTTACCGGAAAAACTGGATGCACTTCGTGTACAAACTGGACAATCTCTTTCGAAGTATCAGGGTTTCGGACGAAAACACGTCTATTACAAAGGGATTTCAATTTTTTGAACATAATTTAACTCAAGACTTTTTCTGCATTCAATATGCACCATTCAAAGCCACATCATCACTTTTCAACCATTTTCTGACTTCATTTGCTAGTTTTCATGCATTTCATGATTTATTTTGAGCTAAAATGACCCTGAATTGAAAAGCACTGCAAATGAACTCTGAAATGGTTGAAAGTTGGCATGGTATCATAATTTCACCCACATCGCATGTGCTAAAAAGCTGAGAGGGTTACCGAAAAAACTGGATGCTCTTCGTGTACAAACTGGACAATCTCTTTCGAAGTATCAGGGTTTCGGACGAAAACACGTCTATTACAAAGGGATTTCAATTTTTTGAACATATTTTAACTCAAGACTTTTTTTGCATTCAATATGCACCATTCAAAGCCACATCATCACTTTTCAACCATTTTCTGACTTCATTTGCTAGTTTTCATGCATTTCATGATTTATTTTGAGCTAAAATGACCCTGAATTGAAAAGCACTGCAAATGAACTCTGAAATGGTGGAAAGTTGGCATGGTATCATAATTTCACCCACATAGCATGTGCTAAAAAGCTGAGAGGGTTACCGGAAAAACTGGATGCACTTCGTGTACAAACTGGACAATCTCTTTCGAAGTATGAGGGTTTCGGACGAAAACACGTCTATTACAAAGGGATTTCAATTGTTTGCACATATTTTAACTCAAGACTTTTTCTGCATTCAATATGCACCATTCAAAGCCACATCATCACTTTTCAACCATTTTCTGACTTCATTTGCTAGTTTTCATGCATTTAATGATTTATTTTGAGCTAAAATGACAATGAATTGAAAAGCACTGCAAATGAACTCTGAAATGGTGGAAAGTTGGCATGGTATCATAATTTCACCCACATAGCATGTGCTAAAAAGTTGAGAGGGTTACCGGAAAAACTCGATGCACTTCGTGTACAAACTGGACAATCTCTTTCGAAGTATTAGGGTTTCGGACGAAAACACGTCTATTACAAAATGATTTCAATTTTTTGAACATATTTTAACTCAAGACTTTTTCTGCATTCAATATGCACCATTCAAAGCCACATCATCACTTTTCAACCATTTTCTGACTTCATTTGCTAGTTTTCTTGCATTTAATGATTAATTTTGAGCTAAAATGACAATGAATTGAAAAGCACTGCAAATTTACTCTGAAATGGTGCAAAGTTGGCATGGTATCATAATTTCACCCACATAGCATGTGCTAAAAAGTTGAGAGGGTTACCGGAAAAACTGGACGCACTTCGTGTACAAACTGGACAATCTCTTTCGAAGTATCAGGGTTTCGGGCGAAAACACGTCTATTACAAAGGGATTTCAGTTTTTTGAACATATTTTAACTCAAGACTTTTTATGCATTCAATATGCACCATTCAAAGCCACATCATCACTTTTCAACCATTTTCTGACTTCATTTGCTAGTTTTCATGCATTTCATGATTTATTTTGAGCTAAAATGACCCTGAATTGAAAAGCGCTGCAAATGAACTCTGAAATTGTTGAAAGTTGGCATGGTATCATAATTTCACCCACATTGCATGTGCTAAAGAGTTGAGAGGGTTACCGAAAAACTAGATGCACTTCGTGTACAAACTGGACAATCTCTTTCGAAGTATCAGGGTTTCGGACGAAAACACGTCTATTACAAAGTGATTTCAATTTTTTGAACATATTTTAACTCAAGACTTTTTCTACATTCAATATGCACCATTCAAAGCCACATCATCACTTTTCAACCATTTTCTGACTTCATTTGCATGTTTTCATGCATTTCATGATCTATTTTGAGCTAAAATGACCCTGAATTGAAAAGCACTGCAAATGAATTCTGAAATGGTTGAAAGTTGGCATGGTATCATAATTTCACCCGCATAGCATGTGCTAAAAAGCTGAGAGGGTTACCGAAAAAACTGGATGCACTTCGTGTACAAACTGGACAATCTCTTTCGAAGTATCAGGGTTTCGGACGAAAACACGTCTATTACAAAGGGATTTCAATTTTTTGAACATATTTTAACTCAAGACTTTTTCTGCATTCAATATGCACCATTCAAAGCCACATCATCACTTTTCAACCATTTTCTGACTTCATTTGCTAGTTTTCATGCATTTCATGATCTATTTTTAGCTAAAATGAACCTGAATTCAAAAGCACTGCAAATGAACTCTGAAATGGTTGAAAGTTCGCATGGTATCATAATTTCACCCACATAGCATGTGCTAAAAAGCTGAGAGGGTTACCGAAAAAACTGGATGCTCTTCGTGTACAAACTTGACAATCTCTTTCGAAGTATCAGGGTTTCGGACGAAAACACGTCTATTACAAAGGGATTTCCATTTTTTGAACATATTTTAACTCAAGACTTTTTCTGCATTCAATATGCACCATTCAACGCCACATCATCTCTTTTCAACCATTTTCAGACTTCATTTGCTAGTTTTAATGCATTTCATGATTTATTTTGAGCTAAAATGACCCTGAATTGAAAAGCACTGCAAAAGAACTCTGAAATGGTTGAAAGTTGGCATGGTATCATAATTTCACCCACATAGCATGTGCTAAAAAGCTGAGAGGGTTACCGAAAAAACTGGATGCTCTTCGTGTACAAACTGGACAATCTCTTTCGAAGTATCAGGGTTTCGGACGAAAACACGTCTATTACAAAGGGATTTCAATTTTTTGGACATATTTTAACTCAAGACTTTTTCTGCATTCAATATGCACCATTCAAAGCCACATCATCACTTTTCAACCATTTTCTGACTTCATTTGCTAGTTTTCATGCATTTCATGTTCTATTTTTAGCTAAAATGAACCTGAATTGAAAAGCACTGCAAATGAACTTTGAAATGGTTGAAAGTTGGCATGGTATCATAATTTCACCCACATAGCATGTGCTAAAAAGTTGAGAGGGTTACCGAAAAAACTGGATGCACTTCGTGTACAAACTGGACAATCTCTTTCGAAGTATCATGGTTTCGGACGAAAACACGTCTATTACAAAGGGATTTCAATTTTTTGAACATATTTTAACTCAAGACTTTTTCTGCATTCAATATGCACCATTCAAAGCCACATCATCACTTTTCAACCATTTTCTGACTTCATTTGCTAGTTTTCATGCATTTCATGATTTATTTTGAGCTAAAATGACCCTGAATTGAAAAGCACTGCAAAAGAACTCTGAAATGGTTGAAAGTTGGCATGGTATCATAATTTCACCCACATAGCATGTGCTAAAAATCTGAGAGGGTTACCGGAAAAACTGGATTCACTTCGTGTACAAACTGGACAATCTCTTTCGAAGTATCAGGGTTTCGGACGAAAACACGTCTATTACAAAGGGATTTCAATTTTTTGAACATATTTTAACTCAAGACTTTTTCTGCATTCAATATGCACCATTCAAAGCCACATCATCACTCTTCAACCATTTTCTGACTTCATTTGCTAGTTTTCATGCATTTCATGATCTATTTTGAGCTAAAATGACCCTGAATTGAAAAGCACTGCAAATGAACTCTGAAATGGTTGAAAGTTGGCATGGTATCATAATTTCACCCACATAGCATATGCTAAAAAGTTGAGAGGGTTACCGAAAAAACTGGATGCACTTCGTGTACAAACTGGACAATCTCTTTCAAAGTATCAGTGTTTCGGACGAAAACACGTCTATTACAAAGGGATTTCAATTTTTTGAACATATTTTAACTCAAGACTTTTTCTGCATTCAATATGCACCATTCAAAGCCACATCATCACTTTTCAACCATTTTCTGACTTCATTTGCTAGTTTTCATGCATTTCATGATTTATTTTGAGCTAAAATGACCGTGAATTGAAAAGCACTGCAAATGAACTCTGAAATGGTTGAAAGTTGGCATGGTATCATAATTTCACCCACATAGCATGTGCTAAAAAGCTGAGAGGGTTACCGAAAAAACTGGATGCACTTCGTGTACAAACTGGACAATCTCTTTCGAAGTATCAGGGTTTCGGACGAAAACACGTCTATTACAAAGGGATTTCAATTTTTTGAACATATTTGAACTCAAGACTATTTCTGCATTCAATATGCACCATTCAAAGCCACATCATCACTTTTCAACCATTTTCTGACTTCATTTGCTAGTTTTCATGCATTTAATGATTAATTTTGAGCTAAAATGACAATGAATTGAAAAGCACTGCAAATGAACTCTGCAATGGTGGAAAGTTGGCATGCTATCATAATTTCACCCACATAGCATGTGCTAAAAAGCTGAGAGGGTTACCGGAAAAACTGGATGCACTTCGTGTACAAACTGGACAATCTCTTTCGAAGTATCAGGGTTTCGGACGAAAACACGTCTATTACAAAGGGATTTCAATTTTTTGAACATAATTTAACTCAAGACTTTTTCTGCATTCAATATGCACCATTCAAAGCCACATCATCACTTTTCAACCATTTTCTGACTTCATTTGCTAGTTTTCATGCATTTCATGATTTATTTTGAGCTAAAATGACCCTGAATTGAAAAGCACTGCAAATGAACTCTGAAATGGTTGAAAGTTGGCATGGTATCATAATTTCACCCACATCGCATGTGCTAAAAAGCTGAGAGGGTTACCGAAAAAACTGGATGCTCTTCGTGTACAAACTGGACAATCTCTTTCGAAGTATCAGGGTTTCGGACGAAAACACGTCTATTACAAAGGGATTTCAATTTTTTGAACATATTTTAACTCAAGACTTTTTTTGCATTCAATATGCACCATTCAAAGCCACATCATCACTTTTCAACCATTTTCTGACTTCATTTGCTAGTTTTCATGCATTTCATGATTTATTTTGAGCTAAAATGACCCTGAATTGAAAAGCACTGCAAATGAACTCTGAAATGGTGGAAAGTTGGCATGGTATCATAATTTCACCCACATAGCATGTGCTAAAAAGCTGAGAGGGTTACCGGAAAAACTGGATGCACTTCGTGTACAAACTGGACAATCTCTTTCGAAGTATGAGGGTTTCGGACGAAAACACGTCTATTACAAAGGGATTTCAATTGTTTGCACATATTTTAACTCAAGACTTTTTCTGCATTCAATATGCACCATTCAAAGCCACATCATCACTTTTCAACCATTTTCTGACTTCATTTGCTAGTTTTCATGCATTTAATGATTTATTTTGAGCTAAAATGACAATGAATTGAAAAGCACTGCAAATGAACTCTGAAATGGTGGAAAGTTGGCATGGTATCATAATTTCACCCACATAGCATGTGCTAAAAAGTTGAGAGGGTTACCGGAAAAACTGGATGCACTTCGTGTACAAACTGGACAATCTCTTTCGAAGTATCAGGGTTTCGGACGAAAACACGTCTATTACAAAGGGATTTCAATTTTTTGAACATAATTTAACTCAAGACTTTTTCTGCATTCAATATGCACCATTCAAAGCCACATCATCACTTTTCAACCATTTTCTGACTTCATTTGCTAGTTTTCATGCATTTCATGATTTATTTTGAGCTAAAATGACCCTGAATTGAAAAGCACTGCAAATGAACTCTGAAATGGTTGAAAGTTGGCATGGTATCATAATTTCACCCACATCGCATGTGCTAAAAAGCTGAGAGGGTTACCGAAAAAACTGGATGCTCTTCGTGTACAAACTGGACAATCTCTTTCGAAGTATCAGGGTTTCGGACGAAAACACGTCTATTACAAAGGGATTTCAATTTTTTGAACATATTTTAACTCAAGACTTTTTTTGCATTCAATATGCACCATTCAAAGCCACATCATCACTTTTCAACCATTTTCTGACTTCATTTGCTAGTTTTCATGCATTTCATGATTTATTTTGAGCTAAAATGACCCTGAATTGAAAAGCACTGCAAATGAACTCTGAAATGGTGGAAAGTTGGCATGGTATCATAATTTCACCCACATAGCATGTGCTAAAAAGCTGAGAGGGTTACCGGAAAAACTGGATGCACTTCGTGTACAAACTGGACAATCTCTTTCGAAGTATGAGGGTTTCGGACGAAAACACGTCTATTACAAAGGGATTTCAATTGTTTGCACATATTTTAACTCAAGACTTTTTCTGCATTCAATATGCACCATTCAAAGCCACATCATCACTTTTCAACCATTTTCTGACTTCATTTGCTAGTTTTCATGCATTTAATGATTTATTTTGAGCTAAAATGACAATGAATTGAAAAGCACTGCAAATGAACTCTGAAATGGTGGAAAGTTGGCATGGTATCATAATTTCACCCACATAGCATGTGCTAAAAAGTTGAGAGGGTTACCGGAAAAACTCGATGCACTTCGTGTACAAACTGGACAATCTCTTTCGAAGTATTAGGGTTTCGGACGAAAACACGTCTATTACAAAATGATTTCAATTTTTTGAACATATTTTAACTCAAGACTTTTTCTGCATTCAATATGCACCATTCAAAGCCACATCATCACTTTTCAACCATTTTCTGACTTCATTTGCTAGTTTTCTTGCATTTAATGATTAATTTTGAGCTAAAATGACAATGAATTGAAAAGCACTGCAAATTTACTCTGAAATGGTGGAAAGTTGGCATGGTATCATAATTTCACCCACATAGCATGTGCTAAAAAGTTGAGAGGGTTACCGGAAAAACTGGACGCACTTCGTGTACAAACTGGACAATCTCTTTCGAAGTATCAGGGTTTCGGGCGAAAACACGTCTATTACAAAGGGATTTCAGTTTTTTGAACATATTTTAACTCAAGACTTTTTATGCATTCAATATGCACCATTCAAAGCCACATCATCACTTTTCAACCATTTTCTGACTTCATTTGCTAGTTTTCATGCATTTCATGATTTATTTTGAGCTAAAATGACCCTGAATTGAAAAGCGCTGCAAATGAACTCTGAAATTGTTGAAAGTTGGCATGGTATCATAATTTCACCCACATTGCATGTGCTAAAGAGTTGAGAGGGTTACCGAAAAACTAGATGCACTTCGTGTACAAACTGGACAATCTCTTTCGAAGTATCAGGGTTTCGGACGAAAACACGTCTATTACAAAGTGATTTCAATTTTTTGAACATATTTTAACTCAAGACTTTTTCTACATTCAATATGCACCATTCAAAGCCACATCATCACTTTTCAACCATTTTCTGACTTCATTTGCATGTTTTCATGCATTTCATGATCTATTTTGAGCTAAAATGACCCTGAATTGAAAAGCACTGCAAATGAATTCTGAAATGGTTGAAAGTTGGCATGGTATCATAATTTCACCCGCATAGCATGTGCTAAAAAGCTGAGAGGGTTACCGAAAAAACTGGATGCACTTCGTGTACAAACTGGACAATCTCTTTCGAAGTATCAGGGTTTCGGACGAAAACACGTCTATTACAAAGGGATTTCAATTTTTTGAACATATTTTAACTCAAGACTTTTTCTGCATTCAATATGCACCATTCAAAGCCACATCATCACTTTTCAACCATTTTCTGACTTCATTTGCTAGTTTTCATGCATTTCATGATCTATTTTTAGCTAAAATGAACCTGAATTCAAAAGCACTGCAAATGAACTCTGAAATGGTTGAAAGTTCGCATGGTATCATAATTTCACCCACATAGCATGTGCTAAAAAGCTGAGAGGGTTACCGAAAAAACTGGATGCTCTTCGTGTACAAACTTGACAATCTCTTTCGAAGTATCAGGGTTTCGGACGAAAACACGTCTATTACAAAGGGATTTCCATTTTTTGAACATATTTTAACTCAAGACTTTTTCTGCATTCAATATGCACCATTCAACGCCACATCATCTCTTTTCAACCATTTTCAGACTTCATTTGCTAGTTTTAATGCATTTCATGATTTATTTTGAGCTAAAATGACCCTGAATTGAAAAGCACTGCAAAAGAACTCTGAAATGGTTGAAAGTTGGCATGGTATCATAATTTCACCCACATAGCATGTGCTAAAAAGCTGAGAGGGTTACCGAAAAAACTGGATGCTCTTCGTGTACAAACTGGACAATCTCTTTCGAAGTATCAGGGTTTCGGACGAAAACACGTCTATTACAAAGGGATTTCAATTTTTTGGACATATTTTAACTCAAGACTTTTTCTGCATTCAATATGCACCATTCAAAGCCACATCATCACTTTTCAACCATTTTCTGACTTCATTTGCTAGTTTTCATGCATTTCATGTTCTATTTTTAGCTAAAATGAACCTGAATTGAAAAGCACTGCAAATGAACTTTGAAATGGTTGAAAGTTGGCATGGTATCATAATTTCACCCACATAGCATGTGCTAAAAAGTTGAGAGGGTTACCGAAAAAACTGGATGCACTTCGTGTACAAACTGGACAATCTCTTTCGAAGTATCATGGTTTCGGACGAAAACACGTCTATTACAAAGGGATTTCAATTTTTTGAACATATTTTAACTCAAGACTTTTTCTGCATTCAATATGCACCATTCAAAGCCACATCATCACTTTTCAACCATTTTCTGACTTCATTTGCTAGTTTTCATGCATTTCATGATTTATTTTGAGCTAAAATGACCCTGAATTGAAAAGCACTGCAAAAGAACTCTGAAATGGTTGAAAGTTGGCATGGTATCATAATTTCACCCACATAGCATGTGCTAAAAATCTGAGAGGGTTACCGGAAAAACTGGATTCACTTCGTGTACAAACTGGACAATCTCTTTCGAAGTATCAGGGTTTCGGACGAAAACACGTCTATTACAAAGGGATTTCAATTTTTTGAACATATTTTAACTCAAGACTTTTTCTGCATTCAATATGCACCATTCAAAGCCACATCATCACTCTTCAACCATTTTCTGACTTCATTTGCTAGTTTTCATGCATTTCATGATCTATTTTGAGCTAAAATGACCCTGAATTGAAAAGCACTGCAAATGAACTCTGAAATGGTTGAAAGTTGGCATGGTATCATAATTTCACCCACATAGCATATGCTAAAAAGTTGAGAGGGTTACCGAAAAAACTGGATGCACTTCGTGTACAAACTGGACAATCTCTTTCAAAGTATCAGTGTTTCGGACGAAAACACGTCTATTACAAAGGGATTTCAATTTTTTGAACATATTTTAACTCAAGACTTTTTCTGCATTCAATATGCACCATTCAAAGCCACATCATCACTTTTCAACCATTTTCTGACTTCATTTGCTAGTTTTCATGCATTTCATGATTTATTTTGAGCTAAAATGACCGTGAATTGAAAAGCACTGCAAATGAACTCTGAAATGGTTGAAAGTTGGCATGGTATCATAATTTCACCCACATAGCATGTGCTAAAAAGCTGAGAGGGTTACCGAAAAAACTGGATGCTCTTCGTGTACAAACTGGACAATCTCTTTCGAAGTATCAGGGTTTCGGACGAAAACACGTCTATTACAAAGGGATTTCAATTTTTTGAACATATTTGAACTCAAGACTATTTCTGCATTCAATATGCACCATTCAAAGCCACATCATCACTTTTCAACCATTTTCTGACTTCATTTGCTAGTTTTCATGCATTTAATGATTAATTTTGAGCTAAAATGACAATGAATTGAAAAGCACTGCAAATGAACTCTGCAATGGTGGAAAGTTGGCATGCTATCATAATTTCACCCACATAGCATGTGCTAAAAAGCTGAGAGGGTTACCGGAAAAACTGGATGCACTTCGTGTACAAACTGGACAATCTCTTTCGAAGTATCAGGGTTTCGGACGAAAACACGTCTATTACAAAGGGATTTCAATTTTTTGAACATAATTTAACTCAAGACTTTTTCTGCATTCAATATGCACCATTCAAAGCCACATCATCACTTTTCAACCATTTTCTGACTTCATTTGCTAGTTTTCATGCATTTCATGATTTATTTTGAGCTAAAATGACCCTGAATTGAAAAGCACTGCAAATGAACTCTGAAATGGTTGAAAGTTGGCATGGTATCATAATTTCACCCACATCGCATGTGCTAAAAAGCTGAGAGGGTTACCGAAAAAACTGGATCCTCTTCGTGTACAAACTGGACAATCTCTTTCGAAGTATCAGGGTTTCGGACGAAAACACGTCTATTACAAAGGGATTTCAATTTTTTGAACATATTTTAACTCAAGACTTTTTTTGCATTCAATATGCACCATTCAAAGCCACATCATCACTTTTCAACCATTTTCTGACTTCATTTGCTAGTTTTCATGCATTTCATGATTTATTTTGAGCTAAAATGACCCTGAATTGAAAAGCACTGCAAATGAACTCTGAAATGGTGGAAAGTTGGCATGGTATCATAATTTCACCCACATAGCATGTGCTAAAAAGCTGAGAGGGTTACCGGAAAAACTGGATGCACTTCGTGTACAAACTGGACAATCTCTTTCGAAGTATGAGGGTTTCGGACGAAAACACGTCTATTACAAAGGGATTTCAATTGTTTGCACATATTTTAACTCAAGACTTTTTCTGCATTCAATATGCACCATTCAAAGCCACATCATCACTTTTCAACCATTTTCTGACTTCATTTGCTAGTTTTCATGCATTTAATGATTTATTTTGAGCTAAAATGACAATGAATTGAAAAGCACTGCAAATGAACTCTGAAATGGTGGAAAGTTGGCATGGTATCATAATTTCACCCACATAGCATGTGCTAAAAAGTTGAGAGGGTTACCGGAAAAACTCGATGCACTTCGTGTACAAACTGGACAATCTCTTTCGAAGTATTAGGGTTTCGGACGAAAACACGTCTATTACAAAATGATTTCAATTTTTTGAACATATTTTAACTCAAGACTTTTTCTGCATTCAATATGCACCATTCAAAGCCACATCATCACTTTTCAACCATTTTCTGACTTCATTTGCTAGTTTTCTTGCATTTAATGATTAATTTTGAGCTAAAATGACAATGAATTGAAAAGCACTGCAAATTTACTCTGAAATGGTGCAAAGTTGGCATGGTATCATAATTTCACCCACATAGCATGTGCTAAAAAGTTGAGAGGGTTACCGGAAAAACTGGACGCACTTCGTGTACAAACTGGACAATCTCTTTCGAAGTATCAGGGTTTCGGGCGAAAACACGTCTATTACAAAGGGATTTCAGTTTTTTGAACATATTTTAACTCAAGACTTTTTATGCATTCAATATGCACCATTCAAAGCCACATCATCACTTTTCAACCATTTTCTGACTTCATTTGCTAGTTTTCATGCATTTCATGATTTATTTTGAGCTAAAATGACCCTGAATTGAAAAGCGCTGCAAATGAACTCTGAAATTGTTGAAAGTTGGCATGGTATCATAATTTCACCCACATTGCATGTGCTAAAGAGTTGAGAGGGTTACCGAAAAACTAGATGCACTTCGTGTACAAACTGGACAATCTCTTTCGAAGTATCAGGGTTTCGGACGAAAACACGTCTATTACAAAGTGATTTCAATTTTTTGAACATATTTTAACTCAAGACTTTTTCTACATTCAATATGCACCATTCAAAGCCACATCATCACTTTTCAACCATTTTCTGACTTCATTTGCATGTTTTCATGCATTTCATGATCTATTTTGAGCTAAAATGACCCTGAATTGAAAAGCACTGCAAATGAATTCTGAAATGGTTGAAAGTTGGCATGGTATCATAATTTCACCCACATAGCATGTGCTAAAAAGCTGAGAGGGTTACCGAAAAAACTGGATGCACTTCGTGTACAAACTGGACAATCTCTTTCGAAGTATCAGGGTTTCGGACGAAAACACGTCTATTACAAAGGGATTTCAATTTTTTGAACATATTTTAACTCAAGACTTTTTCTGCATTCAATATGCACCATTCAAAGCCACATCATCACTTTTCAACCATTTTCTGACTTCATTTGCTAGTTTTCATGCATTTCATGATCTATTTTTAGCTAAAATGAACCTGAATTCAAAAGCACTGCAAATGAACTCTGAAATGGTTGAAAGTTCGCATGGTATCATAATTTCACCCACATAGCATGTGCTAAAAAGCTGAGAGGGTTACCGAAAAAACTGGATGCTCTTCGTGTACAAACTTGACAATCTCTTTCGAAGTATCAGGGTTTCGGACGAAAACACGTCTATTACAAAGGGATTTCCATTTTTTGAACATATTTTAACTCAAGACTTTTTCTGCATTCAATATGCACCATTCAACGCCACATCATCTCTTTTCAACCATTTTCAGACTTCATTTGCTAGTTTTAATGCATTTCATGATTTATTTTGAGCTAAAATGACCCTGAATTAAAAAGCACTGCAAATGAACTCTGAAATGGTTGAAAGTTGGCATGGTATCATAATTTCTCCCACATAGCATGTGCTAAAAAGCTGAGAGGGTTACCGAAAAAACTAGATGCACTTCGTGTACAAACTGGACAATCTCTTTCGAAGTATCAGGGTTTCGGACGAAAACACGTCTATTACAAAGGGATTTCAATTTTTTGAACATATTTTAACTTAAGACTTTTTCTGCATTCAATATGCACCATTCAAAGCCACATCATCACTTTTCAACCATTTTCTGACTTCATTTGCTTGTTTTCATGCATTTCATGATCTATTTTGAGCTAAAATGACCCTGAATTGAAAAGCACTGCAAATGAATTCTGAAATGGTTGAAAGTTGGCATGGTATCATAATTTCACCCACATAGCATGTGCTAAAAAGCTGAGAGGGTTACCGAAAAAACGGGTTGCACTTCGTGTACAAACTGGACAATCTCTTTCGAAGTATCATGGTTTCGGACGAAAACATGTCAATTACAAAGGGATTTCAATTTTTTGAACATATTTTAACTCAAGACTTTTTCTGCATTCAATATGCACCATTCAAAGCCACATCATCACTTTTCAACCATTTTCTGACTTCATTTGCTAGTTTTCATGCATTTCACGATTTATTTGAACTAAAATGACCCTGAATTGAAAAGCACTGCAAATGAACTCTGAAATGGTGGAAAGTTGGCATGCTATCATAATTTCACCCACATAGCATGTGCTAAAAAGCTGAGAGGGTTACCGGAAAAACTGGATGCACTTCGTGTACAAACTGGACAATCTCTTTCGAAGTATGAGGGTTTCGGACGAAAACACGTCTATTACAAAGGGATTTCAATTGTTTGAACATATTTTGTCGGGGTAATGAACAGGGGGTGTCTATTACCCCTGGACATGCACCGGTAAGTTGTAGCCTCCAGGCAGGAAGGGCATGGCTAGAGGAGAAATCCATTTAGACGAAGCATCCAAGACCCAGCATTACCGGCAAGCTCAAGGCCGGCAAGAGCAAGATAGAGATTCCGGGAAGAGAGCCTTCCTGGGAGAAGACATCCAGGTGAGTCATCGCCAAATACGAAGACAGCGCTTGCCGGTAAGGCGCGAGCCGGCAAGCCAAGGGTCCGGCCAGCTCCGTCCCCGGCAAGGCCTGCCGGGGGAAGGCGTTCGAGCTGAGGATCAGAAGACCAGAAGACGGAAGGCCAAAGGGGTGCGAAGGCCCGGCAAGACCCTTGCCGGCAAGGCCTCGCGCCCGGCTAGACCCGGTCCCGGCAAGCCCTGGGCCCGGCAAGGATTCAGCCCCGGCAAGGCTCTGCACAGTGTAGCGCTATCGCTCCTGCGCAGCGGTCAGCCTTGTCGATTAGGGTTTGTCCTCATGGTGACGTGGCGCGATGCTGGCCACGCGATGCTTAAGCGGTGCTGATGGGATGGCTGCTTTTGCCCATCCCCTGTAAAGCTTTTCCAAGCCCGAGACGCTGAGGGACACCTCGACGGACACCTCATGGTGCATTTAATGAGCTTGTCCTATGCCGTCAGGGTTAGGTATGATAACACTGTAGCTACTGTCCACCTCATACCTTATCCCTTACGCCACTGTGGTAGCCCCTTTGACTCATATAAAAAGGAGGCCCAAGGCATAGCTATGAGGGAGAGCACTTCGGAAGCTCATTCTGCATGCGTAGCTGCTACTGTAGCTCCCAGAACTTGGCCAAGAATATCCACAATAATACCATCAAAGCAGGAGTAGGGTTTTACGCATCCGTGCGGCCCGAACCTGGGTAAATTCCCCGTGTGCTGTTCGCTAGTTCTGCTCTTCGTGCAATCCTCTCCCCTTGCCGAACCGTAAAGGGATCTGCTCGATAGCGATCCCATAGGTGTTCGTTTCCCACGACATCTTTGGCGCGCCAGGTAGGGGGTGAGAGGTTGTGCGAACCCGATCTAGCGATCAGCGCGCCAGTTCGTCATCATCTTCATCGGCACGGCGTCCAAAGAGAAGGGCACCACGATCTTCGCAGAAGCTAAGTTCTTAAACTTTGATTGCTTTCTGCTATTTAGATATGAGTTTTATTTTGAGATCTCTGCATGAACCCGTATGCTGAGGAGCCTTCCCAGCACTAGCCGCGCTCCTAATCGCTTCGAGCCCGCTCAGCGACGTGTGCAAATGCGCTAGTTGCGCTCCATGTCGCCTCGAGTCCGCTCGGCGATGTGTGCAGCGCAGGCTGGGAAGGTAAACCTTTCAGGGGCTAGTTGCGCTCCATATCGCTTCGAGTCCGCTCAGCGATGTGTGCAGCTGCACTAAAACCGGGAAGGTGTTCCGGCAAGCAAGGGAGTATTCGAGAGAAGTCGAGATTGCAGCAGATTAATTATAAGATCAGAAGCTAATCAACCTGTTGTGCTTAAACGCTGTTGTGGCATTTCATGCCCAATCGGCGTTGCAGGTATTCGCATGGAAGGCGAGCTCGGGGGCTGGCGGCGCCCTAGAGAGCCGCCGGTCGTCACCGCGAGCACGGTCTCGCCATGCGAGACGAACAGCAAGAAGAGATAAGTCACAGAGACTTGTATCAATTACTTTTCCCTTGCTGTCTTTATTTACCCCTTACACCTACATGCGAAGGAGCCTTCCCAGGGCTAGTTGCGCTCCATGTCGCCTCGAGTTCGCTCGGCGATGTGTGCAGCTGCGCTATCACCGGGAAGGTGAACCTTTCCGGAAGGCGGTGTTTCCGGCAAGCCGCTAAGGACCCGTTCCTCAAGCGCTGCCGGCAGGAACGTGCGCACCGGGAAGCTCTCCGGCAAGCATGGGCCGTCTTGATTAATTCCTCGTCCTTGTACATTAATCTGCATGCAAAGGGGCTTTGTCATGGTCAGCCCGCGCCTAGTTTCGCCTCGAGTCCGCTCGGCAAACTTAGCAGCTGCGTTCTGGCCCGGCAAGTCGCCTTGCCGTGAGCAGCACCGCCAGCAGGCTGCTGACGACCCGAATCCAGCGCTCGCGGCAAGGTTATGCTCCGGCAAGGTTACCAAACAGCGTACGACAAGATATGTGCAAGGACAGAATTAATCAAGAGGGGGGCAACATTTATTTAGCATAAAGAGACGCATGTCTTACATGCGAAAAGATTGATCTAACCAAGATAAATTATTTCCTTGGCAGCCGAGAAAGCCAAGGGCGCCGTGCAGAAGGCCGGCAAGATGGCAGTGAGGCACTCGCAGTAGACGGCGGCGACAGCAGAGATGAGCGTATGAATCGAGCGCTGCCGCCACAGTACCCTTCTTGGGGGAAGCTCGGGGGCTGGCTCTTCGTCGCGCAGTGTGTGGCATTCCCTTTCGGGCACACGATTCCTGCTGCTGTCCTGCTCTATTTGCCCACGCTGCCGGCAAGCCCAAGGCCCGGCAAACCAGAAGCCGGCGTCGAGAACGTCAAAGTCTCCGCTGAAGTCATAAGTCTTCCCGGCAACATCCTTGCCGGAAGCCGGCGTCGAGAACGTCAAAGTTCTCCGCTAAAGTCGCAACCTTAGCAAACCTTGTCGTCGAGCCATGCACTCCGACAAGGGGGCTCTCAACCTTGTCGTTGAAGCTGTGCGCTCCGACAAGGAAGCTTTAACCGCAAGATTTCATGCGCCATTCGTCAGTGCGCGGCTAAAAGTTATGAGCGTCGATTACTTCTCGCCGCGCGTGTACCGGTGCATGTTTTTGGGCCTAGCCCGGACAGCACTGTGCACGCTTGCCTGGCCCATGCCCGGGGGCTCCTGTCGGGGTAATGAACAGGGGGTGTCTATTACCCCTGGACATGCACCGGTAAGTTGTAGCCTCCAGGCAGGAAGGGCATGGCTAGAGGAGAAATCCATTTAGACGAAGCATCCAAGACCCAGCATTACCGGCAAGCTCAAGGCCGGCAAGAGCAAGATAGAGATTCCGAGAAGAGAGCCTTCCTGGGAGAAGACATCCAGGTGAGTCATCGCCAAATACGAAGACAGCGCTTGCCGGCAAGGCGCGAGCAGGCAAGCCAAGGGTCCGGCCAGCTCCGTCCCCGGCAAGGCCTGCCGGGGGAAGGCGTTCGAGCTGAGGATCAGAAGACCAGAAGACGGAAGGCCAAAGGGGTGCGAAGGCCCGGCAAGACCCGGTCCCGGCAAGCCCCGGGCCCGGCAAGGATTCAGCCCCGGCAAGGCTCTGCACAGTGTAGCGCTATCGCTCCTGCGCAGCGGCCAGCCTTGTCGATTAGGGTTTGTCCTCATGGTGACGTGGCGCGATGCTGGCCACGCGATGCTTAAGCGGTGCTGATGGGATGGCTGCTTTTGCCCATCCCCTGTAAAGCTTTTCCAAGCCCGAGACGCTTAGGGACACCTCGACGGACACCTCACGGTGCATTTAATGAGCTTGTCCTATGCCGTCAGGGTTAGGTATGATAACACTGTAGCTACTTTCCACCTCATACCTTATCCCTTACGCCACTGTGGTAGCCCCTTTGACTCATATAAAAAGGAGGCCCAAGGCATAGCTATGAGGGAGAGCACTTCGGAAGCTCATTCTGCATGCGTAGCTGCTACTGTAGCTCCCAGAACTTGGCCAAGAATATCCACAATAATACCATCAAAGCAGGAGTAGGGTTTTACGCATCCGTGCGGCCCGAACCTGGGTAAATTCCCCGTGTGCTGTTCGCTAGTTCTGCTCTTCGTGCAATCCTCTCCCCTTGCCGAACCGTAAAGGGATCTGCTCGATAGCGATCCCATAGGTGTTCGTTTCCCACGACATATTTTAACTCAAGACTTTTTCTGCATTCAATATGCACCATTCAAAGCGACATCATCACTTTTCAACCATTTTCTGACTTCATTTGCTAGTTTTCATGCATTTAATGATTAATTTTGAGCTAAAATGACAATGAATTGAAAAGCACTGCAAATGAACTCTGAAATGGTGGAAAGTTGGCATGGTATCATAATTTCACCCACATAGCATGTGCTAAAAAGTTGAGAGGGTTACCGGAAAAACTCGATGCACTTCGTGTACAAACTGGACAATCTCTTTCGAAGTATCAGGGTTTCGGACGAAAACACGTCTATTACAAAATGATTTCAATTTTTTGAACATATTTTAACTCAAGACTTTTTCTGCATTCAATATGCACCATTCAAAGCCACATCATCACTTTTCAACCATTTTCTGACTTCATTTGCTAGTTTTCTTGCATTTAATGATTAATTTTGAGCAAAAATGACAATGAATTGAAAAGCACTGCAAATGAACTCTGAAATGGGGGAAAGTTTGCATGGTATCATAATTTCACCCACATAGCATGTGCTAAAAAGTTGAGAGGGTTACCGAAAAAACTGGATGCACTTCGTGTACAAACTGGACAATCTCTTTCGAAGTATCAGGGTTTCGGACGAAAACACGTCTATTACAAAGGGATTTTAGTTTTTTGAACATATTTTAACTCAAGACTTTTTCTGCATTCAATATGCACCATTCAAAGCCACATCATCACTTTTCAACCATTTTCTGACTTCATTTGCTAGTTTTCATGCATTTCATGATTTATTTTGAGCTAAAATGACCCTGAATTGAAAAGCACTGCAAATGAACTCTGAAATGGTTGAAAGTTGGCATGGTATCATAATTTCACCCACATTGCATGTGCTAAAGAGTTGAGAGGGTTACCGAAAAACTAGATGCACTTCGTGTACAAACTGGACAATCTCTTTCGAAGTATCAGGGTTTCGGACGAAAACACGTCTATTACAAAGGGATTTCAATTTTTTGAACATATTTTAACTCAAGACTTTTTCTGCATTCAATATGCACCATTCAAAGCCACATCATCACTTTTCAACCATTTTCTGACTTCAATTGCTTGTTTTCATGCATTTCATGATCTATTTTGAGCTAAAATGACCCTGAATTGAAAAGCACTGCAAATGAATTCTGAAATGGTTGAAAGTTGGCATGGTATCATAATTTCACCCACATAGCATGTGCTAAAAAGCTGAGAGGGTTACCGAAAAAACTGGATGCACTTCGTGTACAAACTGGACAATCTCTTTCGAAGTATCAGGTTTCGGACGAAAACACGTCTATTACAAAGGGACTTCAATTTTTTGAACATACTTGAACTCAAGACTATTTCTGCATTCAATATGCACCATTCAAAGCCACATCATCACTTTTCAACCATTTTCTGACTTCGTTTGCTAGTTTTCATGCATTTAATGATTAATTTTGAGCTAAAATGACAATGAATTGAAAAGCACTGCAAATGAACTCTGCAATGGTGGAAAGTTGGCATGCTATCATAATTTCACCCACATAGCATGTGCTAAAAAGCTGAGAGGGTTACCGGAAAAACTGGATGCACTTCGAGTACAAACTGGACAATCTCTTTCGAAGTATCAGGGTTTCGGACGAAAACACGTCTATTACAAAGGGATTTCAATTTTTTGAACATATTTTAACTCAAGACTTTTTCTGCATTCAATATGCACCATTCAAAGCCACATCATCACTTTTCAACCATTTTCTGACTTCATTTGCTAGTTTTCATGCATTTCATGATTTATTTTGAGCTAAAATGACCCTGAATTGAAAAGCACTGCAAATGAACTCTGAAATGGTTGAAAGTTGGCATGGTATCATAATTTCACCCACATCGCATGTGCTAAAAAGCTGAGAGGGTTACCGAAAAAACTGGATGCTCTTCGTGTACAAACTGGACAATCTCTTTCGAAGTATCAGGGTTTCGGACGAAAACACGTCTATTACAAAGGGATTTCAATTTTTTGAACATATTTTAACTCAAGACTTTTTTTGCATTCAATATGCACCATTCAAAGCCACATCATCACTTTTCAACCATTTTCTGACTTCATTTGCTAGTTTTCATGCATTTCATGATTTATTTTGAGCTAAAATGACCCTGAATTGAAAAGCACTGCAAATGAACTCTGAAATGGTGGAAAGTTGGCATGGTATCATAATTTCACCCACATAGCATGTGCTAAAAAGCTGAGAGGGTTACCGGAAAAACTGGATGCACTTCGTGTACAAACTGGACAATCTCTTTCGAAGTATGAGGGTTTCGGACGAAAACACGTCTATTACAAAGGGATTTCAATTGTTTGCACATATTTTAACTCAAGACTTTTTCTGCATTCAATATGCACCATTCAAAGCCACATCATCACTTTTCAACCATTTTCTGACTTCATTTGCTAGTTTTCATGCATTTAATGATTTATTTTGAGCTAAAATGACAATGAATTGAAAAGCACTGCAAATGAACTCTGAAATGGTGGAAAGTTGGCATGGTATCATAATTTCACCCACATAGCATGTGCTAAAAAGTTGAGAGGGTTACCGGAAAAACTCGATGCACTTCGTGTACAAACTGGACAATCTCTTTCGAAGTATTAGGGTTTCGGACGAAAACACGTCTATTACAAAATGATTTCAATTTTTTGAACATATTTTAACTCAAGACTTTTTCTGCATTCAATATGCACCATTCAAAGCCACATCATCACTTTTCAACCATTTTCTGACTTCATTTGCTAGTTTTCTTGCATTTAATGATTAATTTTGAGCTAAAATGACAATGAATTGAAAAGCACTGCAAATTTACTCTGAAATGGTGGAAAGTTGGCATGGTATCATAATTTCACCCACATAGCATGTGCTAAAAAGTTGAGAGGGTTACCGGAAAAACTGGATGCACTTCGTGTACAAACTGGACAATCTCTTTCGAAGTATCAGGGTTTCGGACGAAAACACGTCTATTACAAAGGGATTTCAGTTTTTTGAACATATTTTAACTCAAGACTTTTTCTGCATTCAATATGCACCATTCAAAGCCACATCATCACTTTTCAACCATTTTCTGACTTCATTTGCTAGTTTTCATGCATTTCATGATTTATTTTGAGCTAAAATGACCCTGAATTGAAAAGCACTGCAAATGAACTCTGAAATGGTTGAAAGTTGGCATGGTATCATAATTTCACCCACATTGCATGTGCTAAAGAGTTGAGAGGGTTACCGAAAAACTAGATGCACTTCGTGTACAAACTGGACAATCTCTTTCGAAGTATCAGGGTTTCGGACGAAAACACGTCTATTACAAAGGGATTTCAATTTTTTGAACATATTTTAACTCAAGACTTTTTCTGCATTCAATATGCACCATTCAAAGCCACATCATCACTTTTCAACCATTTTCTGACTTCATTTGCTAGTTTTCTTGCATTTAATGATTAATTTTGAGCAAAAATGACAATGAATTGAAAAGCACTGCAAATGAACTCTGAAATGGTGGAAAGTTTGCATGGTATCATAATTTCACCCACATAGCATGTGCTAAAAAGTTGAGAGGGTTACCGGAAAAACTGGATGCACTTCGTGTACAAACTGGACAATCTCTTTCGAAGTATCAGGGTTTCGGACGAAAACACGTCTATTACAAAGGGATTTTAGTTTTTTGAACATATTTTAACTCAAGACTTTTTCTGCATTCAATATGCACCATTCAAAGCCACATCATCACTTTTCAACCATTTTCTGACTTCATTTGCTAGTTTTCATGCATTTCATGATTTATTTTGAGCTAAAATGACCCTGAATTGAAAAGCACTGCAAATGAACTCTGAAATGGTTGAAAGTTGGCATGGTATCATAATTTCACCCACATTGCATGTGCTAAAGAGTTGAGAGGGTTACCGAAAAACTAGATGCACTTCGTGTACAAACTGGACAATCTCTTTCGAAGTATCAGGGTTTCGGACGAAAACACGTCTATTACAAAGGGATTTCAATTTTTTGAACATATTTTAACTCAAGACTTTTTCTGCATTCAATATGCACCATTCAAAGCCACATCATCACTTTTCAACCATTTTCTGACTTCAATTGCTTGTTTTCATGCATTTCATGATCTATTTTGAGCTAAAATGACCCTGAATTGAAAAGCACTGCAAATGAATTCTGAAATGGTTGAAAGTTGGCATGGTATCATAATTTCACCCACATAGCATGTGCTAAAAAGCTGAGAGGGTTACCGAAAAAACTGGATGCACTTCGTGAACAAACTGGACAATCTCTTTCGAAGTATCAGGTTTCGGACGAAAACACGTCTATTACAAAGGGATTTCAATTTTTTGAACATACTTGAACTCAAGACTATTTCTGCATTCAATATGCACCATTCAAAGCCACATCATCACTTTTCAACCATTTTCTGACTTCGTTTGCTAGTTTTCATGCATTTAATGATTAATTTTGAGCTAAAATGACAATGAATTGAAAAGCACTGCAAATGAACTCTGCAATGGTGGAAAGTTGGCATGCTATCATAATTTCACCCACATAGCATGTGCTAAAAAGCTGAGAGGGTTACCGGAAAAACTGGATGCACTTCGTGTACAAACTGGACAATCTCTTTCGAAGTATCAGGGTTTCGGACGAAAACACGTCTATTACAAAGGGATTTCAATTTTTTGAACATATTTTAACTCAAGACTTTTTCTGCATTCAATATGCACCATTCAAAGCCACATCATCACTTTTCAACCATTTTCTGACTTCATTTGCTAGTTTTCATGCATTTCATGATTTATTTTGAGCTAAAATGACCCTGAATTGAAAAGCACTGCAAATGAACTCTGAAATGGTTGAAAGTTGGCATGGTATCATAATTTCACCCACATCGCATGTGCTAAAAAGCTGAGAGGGTTACCGAAAAAACTGGATGCTCTTCGTGTACAAACTGGACAATCTCTTTCGAAGTATCAGGGTTTCGGACGAAAACACGTCTATTACAAAGGGATTTCAATTTTTTGAACATATTTTAACTCAAGACTTTTTTTGCATTCAATATGCACCATTCAAAGCCACATCATCACTTTTCAACCATTTTCTGACTTCATTTGCTAGTTTTCATGCATTTCATGATTTATTTTGAGCTAAAATGACCCTGAATTGAAAAGCACTGCAAATGAACTCTGAAATGGTGGAAAGTTGGCATGGTATCATAATTTCACCCACATAGCATGTGCTAAAAAGCTGAGAGGGTTACCGGAAAAACTGGATGCACTTCGTGTACAAACTGGACAATCTCTTTCGAAGTATGAGGGTTTCGGACGAAAACACGTCTATTACAAAGGGATTTCAATTGTTTGCACATATTTTAACTCAAGACTTTTTCTGCATTCAATATGCACCATTCAAAGCCACATCATCACTTTTCAACCATTTTCTGACTTCATTTGCTAGTTTTCATGCATTTAATGATTTATTTTGAGCTAAAATGACAATGAATTGAAAAGCACTGCAAATGAACTCTGAAATGGTGGAAAGTTGGCATGGTATCATAATTTCACCCACATAGCATGTGCTAAAAAGTTGAGAGGGTTACCGGAAAAACTCGATGCACTTCGTGTACAAACTGGACAATCTCTTTCGAAGTATTAGGGTTTCGGACGAAAACACGTCTATTACAAAATGATTTCAATTTTTTGAACATATTTTAACTCAAGACTTTTTCTGCATTCAATATGCACCATTCAAAGCCACATCATCACTTTTCAACCATTTTCTGACTTCATTTGCTAGTTTTCTTGCATTTAATGATTAATTTTGAGCTAAAATGACAATGAATTGAAAAGCACTGCAAATTTACTCTGAAATGGTGGAAAGTTGGCATGGTATCATAATTTCACCCACATAGCATGTGCTAAAAAGTTGAGAGGGTTACCGGAAAAACTGGATGCACTTCGTGTACAAACTGGACAATCTCTTTCGAAGTATCAGGGTTTCGGACGAAAACACGTCTATTACAAAGGGATTTCAGTTTTTTGAACATATTTTAACTCAAGACTTTTTCTGCATTCAATATGCACCATTCAAAGCCACATCATCACTTTTCAACCATTTTCTGACTTCATTTGCTAGTTTTCATGCATTTCATGATTTATTTTGAGCTAAAATGACCCTGAATTGAAAAGCACTGCAAATGAACTCTGAAATGGTTGAAAGTTGGCATGGTATCATAATTTCACCCACATTGCATGTGCTAAAGAGTTGAGAGGGTTACCGAAAAACTAGATGCACTTCGTGTACAAACTGGACAATCTCTTTCGAAGTATCAGGGTTTCGGACGAAAACACGTCTATTACAAAGGGATTTCAATTTTTTGAACATATTTTAACTCAAGACTTTTTCTGCATTCAATATGCACCATTCAAAGCCACATCATCACTTTTCAACCATTTTCTGACTTCATTTGCTAGTTTTCTTGCATTTAATGATTAATTTTGAGCAAAAATGACAATGAATTGAAAAGCACTGCAAATGAACTCTGAAATGGTGGAAAGTTTGCATGGTATCATAATTTCACCCACATAGCATGTGCTAAAAAGTTGAGAGGGTTACCGGAAAAACTGGATGCACTTCGTGTACAAACTGGACAATCTCTTTCGAAGTATCAGGGTTTCGGACGAAAACACGTCTATTACAAAGGGATTTTAGTTTTTTGAACATATTTTAACTCAAGACTTTTTCTGCATTCAATATGCACCATTCAAAGCCACATCATCACTTTTCAACCATTTTCTGACTTCATTTGCTAGTTTTCATGCATTTCATGATTTATTTTGAGCTAAAATGACCCTGAATTGAAAAGCACTGCAAATGAACTCTGAAATGGTTGAAAGTTGGCATGGTATCATAATTTCACCCACATTGCATGTGCTAAAGAGTTGAGAGGGTTACCGAAAAACTAGATGCACTTCGTGTACAAACTGGACAATCTCTTTCGAAGTATCAGGGTTTCGGACGAAAACACGTCTATTACAAAGGGATTTCAATTTTTTGAACATATTTTAACTCAAGACTTTTTCTGCATTCAATATGCACCATTCAAAGCCACATCATCACTTTTCAACCATTTTCTGACTTCAATTGCTTGTTTTCATGCATTTCATGATCTATTTTGAGCTAAAATGACCCTGAATTGAAAAGCACTGCAAATGAATTCTGAAATGGTTGAAAGTTGGCATGGTATCATAATTTCACCCACATAGCATGTGCTAAAAAGCTGAGAGGGTTACCGAAAAAACTGGATGCACTTCGTGAACAAACTGGACAATCTCTTTCGAAGTATCAGGTTTCGGACGAAAACACGTCTATTACAAAGGGATTTCAATTTTTTGAACATACTTGAACTCAAGACTATTTCTGCATTCAATATGCACCATTCAAAGCCACATCATCACTTTTCAACCATTTTCTGACTTCGTTTGCTAGTTTTCATGCATTTAATGATTAATTTTGAGCTAAAATGACAATGAATTGAAAAGCACTGCAAATGAACTCTGCAATGGTGGAAAGTTGGCATGCTATCATAATTTCACCCACATAGCATGTGCTAAAAAGCTGAGAGGGTTACCGGAAAAACTGGATGCACTTCGTGTACAAACTGGACAATCTCTTTCGAAGTATCAGGGTTTCGGACGAAAACACGTCTATTACAAAGGGATTTCAATTTTTTGAACATATTTTAACTCAAGACTTTTTCTGCATTCAATATGCACCATTCAAAGCCACATCATCACTTTTCAACCATTTTCTGACTTCATTTGCTAGTTTTCATGCATTTCATGATTTATTTTGAGCTAAAATGACCCTGAATTGAAAAGCACTGCAAATGAACTCTGAAATGGTTGAAAGTTGGCATGGTATCATAATTTCACCCACATCGCATGTGCTAAAAAGCTGAGAGGGTTACCGAAAAAACTGGATGCTCTTCGTGTACAAACTGGACAATCTCTTTCGAAGTATCAGGGTTTCGGACGAAAACACGTCTATTACAAAGGGATTTCAATTTTTTGAACATATTTTAACTCAAGACTTTTTTTGCATTCAATATGCACCATTCAAAGCCACATCATCACTTTTCAACCATTTTCTGACTTCATTTGCTAGTTTTCATGCATTTCATGATTTATTTTGAGCTAAAATGACCCTGAATTGAAAAGCACTGCAAATGAACTCTGAAATGGTGGAAAGTTGGCATGGTATCATAATTTCACCCACATAGCATGTGCTAAAAAGCTGAGAGGGTTACCGGAAAAACTGGATGCACTTCGTGTACAAACTGGACAATCTCTTTCGAAGTATGAGGGTTTCGGACGAAAACACGTCTATTACAAAGGGATTTCAATTGTTTGCACATATTTTAACTCAAGACTTTTTCTGCATTCAATATGCACCATTCAAAGCCACATCATCACTTTTCAACCATTTTCTGACTTCATTTGCTAGTTTTCATGCATTTAATGATTTATTTTGAGCTAAAATGACAATGAATTGAAAAGCACTGCAAATGAACTCTGAAATGGTGGAAAGTTGGCATGGTATCATAATTTCACCCACATAGCATGTGCTAAAAAGTTGAGAGGGTTACCGGAAAAACTCGATGCACTTCGTGTACAAACTGGACAATCTCTTTCGAAGTATTAGGGTTTCGGACGAAAACACGTCTATTACAAAATGATTTCAATTTTTTGAACATATTTTAACTCAAGACTTTTTCTGCATTCAATATGCACCATTCAAAGCCACATCATCACTTTTCAACCATTTTCTGACTTCATTTGCTAGTTTTCTTGCATTTAATGATTAATTTTGAGCTAAAATGACAATGAATTGAAAAGCACTGCAAATTTACTCTGAAATGGTGGAAAGTTGGCATGGTATCATAATTTCACCCACATAGCATGTGCTAAAAAGTTGAGAGGGTTACCGGAAAAACTGGATGCACTTCGTGTACAAACTGGACAATCTCTTTCGAAGTATCAGGGTTTCGGACGAAAACACGTCTATTACAAAGGGATTTCAGTTTTTTGAACATATTTTAACTCAAGACTTTTTCTGCATTCAATATGCACCATTCAAAGCCACATCATCACTTTTCAACCATTTTCTGACTTCATTTGCTAGTTTTCATGCATTTCATGATTTATTTTGAGCTAAAATGACCCTGAATTGAAAAGCACTGCAAATGAACTCTGAAATGGTTGAAAGTTGGCATGGTATCATAATTTCACCCACATTGCATGTGCTAAAGAGTTGAGAGGGTTACCGAAAAACTAGATGCACTTCGTGTACAAACTGGACAATCTCTTTCGAAGTATCAGGGTTTCGGACGAAAACACGTCTATTACAAAGGGATTTCAATTTTTTGAACATATTTTAACTCAAGACTTTTTCTGCATTCAATATGCACCATTCAAAGCCACATCATCACTTTTCAACCATTTTCTGACTTCATTTGCTAGTTTTCTTGCATTTAATGATTAATTTTGAGCAAAAATGACAATGAATTGAAAAGCACTGCAAATGAACTCTGAAATGGTGGAAAGTTTGCATGGTATCATAATTTCACCCACATAGCATGTGCTAAAAAGTTGAGAGGGTTACCGGAAAAACTGGATGCACTTCGTGTACAAACTGGACAATCTCTTTCGAAGTATCAGGGTTTCGGACGAAAACACGTCTATTACAAAGGGATTTTAGTTTTTTGAACATATTTTAACTCAAGACTTTTTCTGCATTCAATATGCACCATTCAAAGCCACATCATCACTTTTCAACCATTTTCTGACTTCATTTGTTAGTTTTCATGCATTTCATGATTTATTTTGAGCTAAAATGACCCTGAATTGAAAAGCACTGCAAATGAACTCTGAAATGGTTGAAAGTTGGCATGGTATCATAATTTCACCCACATTGCATGTGCTAAAGAGTTGAGAGGGTTACCGAAAAACTAGATGCACTTCGTGTACAAACTGGACAATCTCTTTCGAAGTATAAGGGTTTCGGACGAAAACACGTCTATTACAAAGGGATTTCAATTTTTTGAACATATTTTAACTCAAGACTTTTTCTGCATTCAATATGCACCATTCAAAGCCACATCATCACTTTTCAACCATTTTCTGACTTCAATTGCTTGTTTTCATGCATTTCATGATCTATTTTGAGCTAAAATGACCCTGAATTGAAAAGCACTGCAAATGAATTCTGAAATGGTTGAAAGTTGGCATGGTATCATAATTTCACCCACATAGCATGTGCTAAAAAGCTGAGAGGGTTACCGAAAAAACTGGATGCACTTCGTGAACAAACTGGACAATCTCTTTCGAAGTATCAGGTTTCGGACGAAAACACGTCTATTACAAAGGGATTTCAATTTTTTGAACATACTTGAACTCAAGACTATTTCTGCATTCAATATGCACCATTCAAAGCCACATCATCACTTTTCAACCATTTTCTGACTTCGTTTGCTAGTTTTCATGCATTTAATGATTAATTTTGAGCTAAAATGACAATGAATTGAAAAGCACTGCAAATGAACTCTGCAATGGTGGAAAGTTGGCATGCTATCATAATTTCACCCACATAGCATGTGCTAAAAAGCTGAGAGGGTTACCGGAAAAACTGGATGCACTTCGTGTACAAACTGGACAATCTCTTTCGAAGTATCAGGGTTTCGGACGAAAACACGTCTATTACAAAGGGATTTCAATTTTTTGAACATATTTTAACTCAAGACTTTTTCTGCATTCAATATGCACCATTCAAAGCCACATCATCACTTTTCAACCATTTTCTGACTTCATTTGCTAGTTTTCATGCATTTCATGATTTATTTTGAGCTAAAATGACCCTGAATTGAAAAGCACTGCAAATGAACTCTGAAATGGTTGAAAGTTGGCATGGTATCATAATTTCACCCACATCGCATGTGCTAAAAAGCTGAGAGGGTTACCGAAAAAACTGGATGCTCTTCGTGTACAAACTGGACAATCTCTTTCGAAGTATCAGGGTTTCGGACGAAAACACGTCTATTACAAAGGGATTTCAATTTTTTGAACATATTTTAACTCAAGACTTTTTTTGCATTCAATATGCACCATTCAAAGCCACATCATCACTTTTCAACCATTTTCTGACTTCATTTGCTAGTTTTCATGCATTTCATGATTTATTTTGAGCTAAAATGACCCTGAATTGAAAAGCACTGCAAATGAACTCTGAAATGGTGGAAAGTTGGCATGGTATCATAATTTCACCCACATAGCATGTGCTAAAAAGCTGAGAGGGTTACCGGAAAAACTGGATGCACTTCGTGTACAAACTGGACAATCTCTTTCGAAGTATGAGGGTTTCGGACGAAAACACGTCTATTACAAAGGGATTTCAATTGTTTGCACATATTTTAACTCAAGACTTTTTCTGCATTCAATATGCACCATTCAAAGCCACATCATCACTTTTCAACCATTTTCTGACTTCATTTGCTAGTTTTCATGCATTTAATGATTTATTTTGAGCTAAAATGACAATGAATTGAAAAGCACTGCAAATGAACTCTGAAATGGTGGAAAGTTGGCATGGTATCATAATTTCACCCACATAGCATGTGCTAAAAAGTTGAGAGGGTTACCGGAAAAACTCGATGCACTTCGTGTACAAACTGGACAATCTCTTTCGAAGTATTAGGGTTTCGGACGAAAACACGTCTATTACAAAATGATTTCAATTTTTTGAACATATTTTAACTCAAGACTTTTTCTGCATTCAATATGCACCATTCAAAGCCACATCATCACTTTTCAACCATTTTCTGACTTCATTTGCTAGTTTTCTTGCATTTAATGATTAATTTTGAGCTAAAATGACAATGAATTGAAAAGCACTGCAAATTTACTCTGAAATGGTGGAAAGTTGGCATGGTATCATAATTTCACCCACATAGCATGTGCTAAAAAGTTGAGAGGGTTACCGGAAAAACTGGATGCACTTCGTGTACAAACTGGACAATCTCTTTCGAAGTATCAGGGTTTCGGACGAAAACACGTCTATTACAAAGGGATTTCAGTTTTTTGAACATATTTTAACTCAAGACTTTTTCTGCATTCAATATGCACCATTCAAAGCCACATCATCACTTTTCAACCATTTTCTGACTTCATTTGCTAGTTTTCTTGCATTTAATGATTAATTTTGAGCTAAAATGACAATGAATTGAAAAGCACTGCAAATTTACTCTGAAATGGTGGAAAGTTGGCATGGTATCATAATTTCACCCACATAGCATGTGCTAAAAAGTTGAGAGGGTTACCGGAAAAACTGGATGCACTTCGTGTACAAACTGGACAATCTCTTTCGAAGTATCAGGGTTTCGGACGAAAACACGTCTATTACAAAGGGATTTCAGTTTTTTGAACATATTTTAACTCAAGACTTTTTATGCATTCAATATGCACCATTCAAAGCCACATCATCACTTTTCAAACATTTTCTGACTTCATTTGCTAGTTTTCATGCATTTCATGATTTATTTTGAGCTAAAATGACCCTGAATTGAAAAGCGCTGCAAATGAACTCTGAAATTGTTGAAAGTTGGCATGGTATCATAATTTCACCCACATTGCATGTGCTAAAGAGTTGAGAGGGTTACCGAAAAACTAGATGCACTTCGTGTACAAACTGGACAATCTCTTTCGAAGTATCAGGGTTTCGGACGAAAACACGTCTATTACAAAGTGATTTCAATTTTTTGAACATATTTTAACTAAAGACTTTTTCTGCATTCAATATGCACCATTCAAAGCCACATCATCACTTTTCAACCATTTTCTGACTTCATTTGCATGTTTTCATGCATTTCATGATCTATTTTGTGCTAAAATGACCCTGAATTGAAAAGAACTGCAAATGAATTCTGAAATGGTTGAAAGTTGGCATGGTATCATAATTTCACCCACATAGCATGTGCTAAAAAGCTGAGAGGGTTACCGAAAAAACTGGATGCACTTCGTGTGCAAACTGGACAATCTCTTTCGAAGTATCAGGGTTTCGGACGAAAACACGTCTATTACAAAGGGATTTCAATTTTTTGAACATATTTTAACTCAAGACTTTTTCTGCATTCAATATGCACCATTCAAAGCCACATCATCACTTTTCAACCATTTTCTGACTTCATTTGCTAGTTTTCATGCATTTCATGATCTATTTTTAGCTAAAATGAACCTGAATTGAAAAGCACTGCAAATGAACTCTGAAATGATTGAAAGTTCGCATGGTATCATAATTTCACCCACATAGCATGTGCTAAAAAGCTGAGAGGGTTACCGAAAAAACTGGATGCTCTTCGTGTACAAACTGGACAATCTCTTTCGAAGTATCAGGGTTTCGGACGAAAACACGTCTATTACAAAGGGATTTCCATTTTTTGAACATATTTTAACTCAAGACTTTTTCTGCATTCAATATGCACCATTCAAAGCCACATCATCTCTTTTCAACCATTTTCAGACTTCATTTGCTAGTTTTAATGCATTTCATGATTTATTTTGAGCTAAAATGACCCTGAATTAAAAAGCACTGCAAATGAACTCTGAAATGGTTGAAAGTTGGCATGGTATCATAATTTCTCCCACATAGCATGTGCTAAAAAGCTGAGAGGGTTACCGAAAAAACTGGATGCACTTCGTGTACAAACTGGACAATCTCTTTCGAAGTATCTGGGTTTCGGACGAAAACACGTCTATTACAAAGGGATTTCAATTTTTTGAACATATTTTAACTCAAGACTTTTTCTGCATTCAATATGCACCATTCAAAGCCACATCATCACTTTTCAACCATTTTCTGACTTCATTTGCTTGTTTTCATGCATTTCATGATCTATTTTGAGCTAAAATGACCCTGAATTGAAAAGCACTGCAAATGAATTCTGAAATGGTTGAAAGTTGGCATGGTATCATAATTTCACCCACATAGCATGTGCTAAAAAGCTGAGAGGGTTACCGAAAAAACTGGATGCTCTTCGTGTACAAACTGGACAATCTCTTTCGAAGTATCAGGGTTTCGGACGAAAACACGTCTATTACAAAGGGATTTCCATTTTTTGAACATATTTTAACTCAAGACTTTTTCTGCATTCAATATGCACCATTCAAAGCCACATCATCTCTTTTCAACCATTTTCAGACTTCATTTGCTAGTTTTAATGCTTTTCATGATTTATTTTGAGCTAAAATGACCCTGAATTGAAAAGCGCTGCAAATGAACTCTGAAATGGTTGAAAGTTGGCATGGTATCATAATTTCTCCCACATAGCATGTGCTAAAAAGCTGAGAGGGTTACCGAAAAAACTGGATGCACTTCGTGTACAAACTGGACAATCTCTTTCGAAGTATCAGGGTTTCGGACGAAAACACGTCTATTACAAAGGGATTTCAATTTTTTGAACATATTTTAACTCAAGACTTTTTCTGCATTCAATATGCACCATTAAAAGCCACATCATCACTTTTCAACCATTTTCTGACTTCATTTGCTTGTTTTCATGCATTTCATGATCTATTTTGAGCTAAAATGACCCTGAATTGAAAAGCACTGCAAATGAATTCTGAAATGGTTGAAAGTTGGCATGGTATCATAATTTCACCCACATAGCATGTGCTAAAAAGCTGAGAGGGTTACCGAAAAAACGGGTTGCACTTCGTGTACAAACTGGACAATCTCTTTCGAAGTATCATGGTTTCGGACGAAAACACGTCAATTACAAAGGGATTTCAATTTTTTGAACATATTTTAACTCAAGACATTTTCTGCATTCAATATGCACCATTCAAAGCCACATCATCACTTTTCAACCATTTTCTGACTTCATTTGCATGTTTTCATGCATTTCATGATCTATTTTGAGCTAAAATGACCCTGAATTGAAAAGAACTGCAAATGAATTCTGAAATGGTTGAAAGTTGGCATGGTATCATAATTTCACCCACATAGCATGTGCTAAAAAGCTGAGAGGGTTACCGAAAAAACTGGATGCACTTCGTGTGCAAACTGGACAATCTATTTCGAAGTATCAGGGTTTCGGACGAAAACACGTCTATTACAAAGGGATTTCAATTTTTTGAACATATTTTAACTCAAGACTTTTTCTGCATTCAATATGCACCATTCAAAGCCACATCATCACTTTTCAACCATTTTCTGACTTCATTTGCTAGTTTTCATGCATTTCATGATCTATTTTTAGCTAAAATGAACCTGAATTGAAAAGCACTGCAAATGAACTCTGAAATGGTTGAAAGTTCGCATGGTATCATAATTTCACCCACATAGCATGTGCTAAAAAGCTGAGAGGGTTACCGAAAAAACTGGATGCTCTTCGTGTACAAACTGGACAATCTCTTTCGAAGTATCAGGGTTTCGGACGAAAACACGTCTATTACAAAGGGATTTCCATTTTTTGAACATATTTTAACTCAAGACTTTTTCTGCATTCAATATGCACCATTCAAAGCCACATCATCTCTTTTCAACCATTTTCAGACTTCATTTGCTTGTTTTCATGCATTTCATGATCTATTTTGAGCTAAAATGACCCTGAATTGAAAAGCACTGCAAATGAATTCTGAAATGGTTGAAAGTTGGCATGGTATCATAATTTCACCCACATAGCTTGTGCTAAAAAGCTGAGAGGGTTACCGAAAAAACTGGATGCTCTTCGTGTACAAACTGGACAATCTCTTTCGAAGTATCAGGGTTTCGGACGAAAACACGTCTATTACAAAGGGATTTCCATTTTTTGAACATATTTTAACTCAAGACTTTTTCTGCATTCAATATGCACCATTCAAAGCCACATCATCTCTTTTCAACCATTTTCATACTTCATTTGCTAGTTTTAATGCTTTTCATGATTTATTTTGAGCTAAAATGACCCTGAATTGAAAAGCGCTGCAAATGAACTCTGAAATGGTTGAAAGTTGGCATGGTATCATAATTTCTCCCACATAGCATGTGCTAAAAAGCTGAGAGGGTTACCGAAAAAACTGGATGCACTTCGTGTACAAACTGGACAATCTCTTTCGAAGTATCAGGGTTTCGGACGAAAACACGTCTATTACAAAGGGATTTCAATTTTTTGAACATATTTTAACTCAAGACTTTTTCTGCATTCAATATGCACCATTCAAAGCCACATCATCACTTTTCAACCATTTTCTGACTTCATTTGCTTGTTTTCATGCATTTCATGATCTATTTTGAGCTAAAATGACCCTGAATTGAAAAGCACTGCAAATGAATTCTGAAATGGTTGAAAGTTGGCATGGTATCATAATTTCACCCACATAGCATGTGCTAAAAAGCTGAGAGGGTTACCGAAAAAACGGGTTGCACTTCGTGTACAAACTGGACAATCTCTTTCGAAGTATCAGGGTTTCGGACGAAAACACGTCAATTACAAAGGGATTTCAATTTTTTGAACATATTTTAACTCAAGACATTTTCTGCATTCAATATGCACCATTCAAAGCCACATCATCACTTTTCAACCATTTTCTGACTTCATTTGCATGTTTTCATGCATTTCATGATCTATTTTGAGCTAAAATGACCCTGAATTGAAAAGAACTGCAAATGAATTCTGAAATGGTTGAAAGTTGGCATGGTATCATAATTTCACCCACATAGCATGTGCTAAAAAGCTGAGAGGGTTACCGAAAAAACTGGATGCACTTCGTGTGCAAACTGGACAATCTCTTTCGAAGTATCAGGGTTTCGGACGAAAACACGTCTATTACAAAGGGATTTCAATTTTTTGAACATATTTTAACTCAAGACTTTTTCTGCATTCAATATGCACCATTCAAAGCCACATCATCACTTTTCAACCATTTTCTGACTTCATTTGCTAGTTTTCATGCATTTCATGATCTATTTTTAGCTAAAATGAACCTGAATTGAAAAGCACTGCAAATGAACTCTGAAATGGTTGAAAGTTCGCATGGTATCATAATTTCACCCACATAGCATGTGCTAAAAAGCTGAGAGGGTTACCGAAAAAACTGGATGCTCTTCGTGTACAAACTGGACAATCTCTTTCGAAGTATCAGGGTTTCGGACGAAAACACGTCTATTACAAAGGGATTTCCATTTTTTGAACATATTTTAACTCAAGACTTTTTCTGCATTCAATATGCACCATTCAAAGCCACATCATCTCTTTTCAACCATTTTCAGACTTCATTTGCTAGTTTTAATGCTTTTCATGATTTATTTTGAGCTAAAATGACCCTGAATTGAAAAGCGCTGCAAATGAACTCTGAAATGGTTGAAAGTTGGCATGGTATCATAATTTCTCCCACATAGCATGTGCTAAAAAGCTGAGAGGGTTACCGAAAAAACTGGATGCTCTTCGTGTACAAACTGGACAATCTCTTTCGAAGTATCAGGGTTTCGGACGAAAACACGTCTATTACAAAGGGATTTCCATTTTTTGAACATATTTTAACTCAAGACTTTTTCTGCATTCAATATGCACCATTCAAAGCCACATCATCTCTTTTCAACCATTTTCAGACTTCATTTGCTAGTTTTAATGCTTTTCATGATTTATTTTGAGCTAAAATGACCCTGAATTGAAAAGCGCTGCAAATGAACTCTGAAATGGTTGAAAGTTGGCATGGTATCATAATTTCTCCCACATAGCATGTGCTAAAAAGCTGAGAGGGTTACCGAAAAAACTGGATGCACTTCGTGTACAAACTGGACAATCTCTTTCGAAGTATCAGGGTTTCGGACGAAAACACGTCTATTACAAAGGGATTTCAATTTTTTGAACATATTTTAACTCAAGACTTTTTCTGCATTCAATATGCACCATTCAAAGCCACATCATCACTTTTCAACCATTTTCTGACTTCATTTGCTTGTTTTCATGCATTTCATGATCTATTTTGAGCTAAAATGACCCTGAATTGAAAAGCACTGCAAATGAATTCTGAAATGGTTGAAAGTTGGCATGGTATCATAATTTCACCCACATAGCATGTGCTAAAAAGCTGAGAGGGTTACCGAAAAAACGGGTTGCACTTCGTGTACAAACTGGACAATCTCTTTCGAAGTATCATGGTTTCGGACGAAAACACGTCAATTACAAAGGGATTTCAATTTTTTGAACATATTTTAACTCAAGACTTTTTCTGCATTCAATATGCACCATTCAAAGCCACATCATCACTTTTCAACCATTTTCTGACTTCATTTGCTAGTTTTCATGCATTTCACGATTTATTTGAACTAAAATGACCCTGAATTGAAAAGCACTGCAAATGAACTCTGAAATGGTGGAAAGTTGGCATGCTATCATAATTTCACCCACATAGCATGTGCTAAAAAGCTGAGAGGGTTACCGGAAAAACTGGATGCACTTCGTGTACAAACTGGACAATCTCTTTCGAAGTATGAGGGTTTCGGACGAAAACACGTCTATTACAAAGGGATTTCAATTGTTTGAACATATTTTAACTCAAGACTTTTTCTGCATTCAATATGCACCATTCAAAGCGACATCATCACTTTTCAACCATTTTCTGACTTCATTTGCTAGTTTTCATGCATTTAATGATTAATTTTGAGCTAAAATGACAATGAATTGAAAAGCACTGCAAATGAACTCTGAAATGGTGGAAAGTTGGCATGGTATCATAATTTCACCCACATAGCATGTGCTAAAAAGTTGAGAGGGTTACCGGAAAAACTGGATGCACTTCGTGTACAAACTGGACAATCTCTTTCGAAGTATCAGGGTTTCGGACGAAAACACGTCTATTACAAAGGGATTTCAGTTTTTTGAACATATTTTAACTCAAGACTTTTTATGCATTCAATATGCACCATTCAAAGCCACATCATCACTTTTCAACCATTTTCTGACTTCATTTGCTAGTTTTCATGCATTTCATGATCTATTTTTAGCTAAAATGACCCTGAATTGAAAAGCGCTGCAAATGAACTCTGAAATTGTTGAAAGTTGGCATGGTATCATAATTTCACCCACATTGCATGTGCTAAAGAGTTGAGAGGGTTACCGAAAAACTAGATGCACTTCGTGTACAAACTGGACAATCTCTTTCGAAGTATCAGGGTTTCGGACGAAAACACGTCTATTACAAAGTGATTTCATATTTTTGAACATATTTTAACTAAAGACTTTTTCTGCATTCAATATGCACCATTCAAAGCCACATCATCACTTTTCAACCATTTTCTGACTTCATTTGCATGTTTTCATGCATTTCATGATCTATTTTGAGCTAAAATGACCCTGAATTGAAAAGCACTGCAAATGAATTCTGAAATGGTTGAAAGTTGGCATGGTATCATAATTTCACCCACATAGCATGTGCTAAAAAGCTGAGAGGGTTACCGAAAAAACTGGATGCACTTCGTGTACAAACTGGACAATCTCTTTCGAAGTATCAGGGTTTCGGACGAAAACACGTCTATTACAAAGGGATTTCAATTTTTTGAACATATTTTAACTCAAGACTTTTTCTGCATTCAATATGCACCATTCAAAGCCACATCATCACTTTTCAACCATTTTCTGACTTCATTTGCTAGTTTTCATGCATTTCATGATCTATTTTTAGCTAAAATGAACCTGAATTGAAAAGCACTGCAAATGAACTCTGAAATGGTTGAAAGTTCGCATGGTATCATAATTTCACCCACATAGCATGTGCTAAAAAGCTGAGAGGGTTACCGAAAAAACTGGATGCTCTTTGTGTACAAACTGGACAATCTCTTTCGAAGTATCAGGGTTTCGGACGAAAACACGTCTATTACAAAGGGATTTCCATTTTTTGAACATATTTTAACTCAAGACTTTTTCTGCATTCAATATGCACCATTCAAAGCCACATCATCTCTTTTCAACCATTTTCAGACTTCATTTGCTAGTTTTAATGCATTTCATGATTTATTTTGAGCTAAAATGACCCTGAATTAAAAAGCACTGCAAATGAACTCTGAAATGGTTGAAAGTTGGCATGGTATCATAATTTCTCCCACATAGCATGTGCTAAAAAGCTGAGAGGGTTACCGAAAAAACTGGATGCACTTCGTGTACAAACTGGACAATCTCTTTCGAAGTATCAGGGTTTCGGACGAAAACACGTCTATTACAAAGGGATTTCAATTTTTTGAACATATTTTAACTCAAGACTTTTTCTGCATTCAATATGCACCATTCAAAGCCACATCATCACTTTTCAACCATTTTCTGACTTCATTTGCTTGTTTTCATGCATTTCATGATCTATTTTGAGCTAAAATGACCCTGAATTGAAAAGCACTGCAAATGAATTCTGAAATGGTTGAAAGTTGGCATGGTATCATAATTTCACCCACATAGCATGTGCTAAAAAGCTGAGAGGGTTACCGAAAAAACGGGTTGCACTTCGTGTACAAACTGGACAATCTCTTTCGAAGTATCATGGTTTCGGACGAAAACACGTCAATTACAAAGGGATTTCAATTTTTTGAACATATTTTAACTCAAGACTTTTTCTGCATTCAATATGCACCATTCAAAGCCACATCATCACTTTTCAACCATTTTCTGACTTCATTTGCTAGTTTTCATGCATTTCACGATTTATTTGAACTAAAATGACCCTGAATTGAAAAGCACTGCAAATGAACTCTGAAATGGTGGAAAGTTGGCATGCTATCATAATTTCACCCACATAGCATGTGCTAAAAAGCTGAGAGGGTTACCGGAAAAACTGGATGCACTTCGTGTACAAACTGGACAATCTCTTTCGAAGTATGAGGGTTTCGGACGAAAACACGTCTATTACAAAGGGATTTCAATTGTTTGAACATATTTTAACTCAAGACTTTTTCTGCATTCAATATGCACCATTCAAAGCGACATCATCACTTTTCAACCATTTTCTGACTTCATTTGCTAGTTTTCATGCATTTAATGATTAATTTTGAGCTAAAATGACAATGAATTGAAAAGCACTGCAAATGAACTCTGAAATGGTGGAAAGTTGGCATGGTATCATAATTTCACCCACATAGCATGTGCTAAAAAGTTGAGAGGGTTACCGGAAAAACTGGATGCACTTCGTGTACAAACTGGACAATCTCTTTCGAAGTATCAGGGTTTCGGACGAAAACACGTCTATTACAAAGGGATTTCAGTTTTTTGAACATATTTTAACTCAAGACTTTTTATGCATTCAATATGCACCATTCAAAGCCACATCATCACTTTTCAACCATTTTCTGACTTCATTTGCTAGTTTTCATGCATTTCATGATCTATTTTTAGCTAAAATGACCCTGAATTGAAAAGCGCTGCAAATGAACTCTGAAATTGTTGAAAGTTGGCATGGTATCATAATTTCACCCACATTGCATGTGCTAAAGAGTTGAGAGGGTTACCGAAAAACTAGATGCACTTCGTGTACAAACTGGACAATCTCTTTCGAAGTATCAGGGTTTCGGACGAAAACACGTCTATTACAAAGTGATTTCATATTTTTGAACATATTTTAACTAAAGACTTTTTCTGCATTCAATATGCACCATTCAAAGCCACATCATCACTTTTCAACCATTTTCTGACTTCATTTGCATGTTTTCATGCATTTCATGATCTATTTTGAGCTAAAATGACCCTGAATTGAAAAGCACTGCAAATGAATTCTGAAATGGTTGAAAGTTGGCATGGTATCATAATTTCACCCACATAGCATGTGCTAAAAAGCTGAGAGGGTTACCGAAAAAACTGGATGCACTTCGTGTACAAACTGGACAATCTCTTTCGAAGTATCAGGGTTTCGGACGAAAACACGTCTATTACAAAGGGATTTCAATTTTTTGAACATATTTTAACTCAAGACTTTTTCTGCATTCAATATGCACCATTCAAAGCCACATCATCACTTTTCAACCATTTTCTGACTTCATTTGCTAGTTTTCATGCATTTCATGATCTATTTTTAGCTAAAATGAACCTGAATTGAAAAGCACTGCAAATGAACTCTAAAATGGTTGAAAGTTCGCATGGTATCATAATTTCACCCACATAGCATGTGCTAAAAAGCTGAGAGGGTTACCGAAAAAACTGGATGCTCTTTGTGTACAAACTGGACAATCTCTTTCGAAGTATCAGGGTTTCGGACGAAAACACGTCTATTACAAAGGGATTTCCATTTTTTGAACATATTTTAACTCAAGACTTTTTCTGCATTCAATATGCAAAATTCAAAGCCACATCATCTCTTTTCAACCATTTTCAGACTTCATTTGCTAGTTTTAATGCATTTCATGATTTATTTTGAGCTAAAATGACCCTGAATTAAAAAGCACTGCAAATGAACTCTGAAATGGTTGAAAGTTGGCATGGTATCATAATTTCTCCCACATAGCATGTGCTAAAAAGCTGAGAGGGTTACCGAAAAAACTGGATGCACTTCGTGTACAAACTGGACAATCTCTTTCGAAGTATCAGGGTTTCGGACGAAAACACGTCTATTACAAAGGGATTTCAATTTTTTGAACATATTTTAACTCAAGACTTTTTCTGCATTCAATATGCACCATTCAAAGCCACATCATCACTTTTCAACCATTTTCTGACTTCATTTGCTTGTTTTCATGCATTTCATGATCTATTTTGAGCTAAAATGACCCTGAATTGAAAAGCACTGCAAATGAATTCTGAAATGGTTGAAAGTTGGCATGGTATCATAATTTCACCCACATAGCATGTGCTAAAAAGCTGAGAGGGTTACCGAAAAAACGGGTTGCACTTCGTGTACAAACTGGACAATCTCTTTCGAAGTATCATGGTTTCGGACGAAAACACGTCAATTACAAAGGGATTTCAATTTTTTGAACATATTTTAACTCAAGACTTTTTCTGCATTCAATATGCACCATTCAAAGCCACATCATCACTTTTCAACCATTTTCTGACTTCATTTGCTAGTTTTCATGCATTTCACGATTTATTTGAACTAAAATGACCCTGAATTGAAAAGCACTGCAAATGAACTCTGAAATGGTGGAAAGTTGGCATGCTATCATAATTTCACCCACATAGCATGTGCTAAAAAGCTGAGAGGGTTACCGGAAAAACTGGATGCACTTCGTGTACAAACTGGACAATCTCTTTCGAAGTATGAGGGTTTCGGACGAAAACACGTCTATTACAAAGGGATTTCAATTGTTTGAACATATTTTAACTCAAGACTTTTTCTGCATTCAATATGCACCATTCAAAGCGACATCATCACTTTTCAACCATTTTCTGACTTCATTTGCTAGTTTTCATGCATTTAATGATTAATTTTGAGCTAAAATGACAATGAATTGAAAAGCACTGCAAATGAACTCTGAAATGGTGGAAAGTTGGCATGGTATCATAATTTCACCCACATAGCATGTGCTAAAAAGTTGAGAGGGTTACCGGAAAAACTGGATGCACTTCGTGTACAAACTGGACAATCTCTTTCGAAGTATCAGGGTTTCGGACGAAAACACGTCTATTACAAAGGGATTTCAGTTTTTTGAACATATTTTAACTCAAGACTTTTTATGCATTCAATATGCACCATTCAAAGCCACATCATCACTTTTCAACCATTTTCTGACTTCATTTGCTAGTTTTCATGCATTTCATGATCTATTTTTAGCTAAAATGACCCTGAATTGAAAAGCGCTGCAAATGAACTCTGAAATTGTTGAAAGTTGGCATGGTATCATAATTTCACCCACATTGCATGTGCTAAAGAGTTGAGAGGGTTACCGAAAAACTAGATGCACTTCGTGTACAAACTGGACAATCTCTTTCGAAGTATCAGGGTTTCGGACGAAAACACGTCTATTACAAAGTGATTTCATATTTTTGAACATATTTTAACTAAAGACTTTTTCTGCATTCAATATGCACCATTCAAAGCCACATCATCACTTTTCAACCATTTTCTGACTTCATTTGCATGTTTTCATGCATTTCATGATCTATTTTGAGCTAAAATGACCCTGAATTGAAAAGCACTGCAAATGAATTCTGAAATGGTTGAAAGTTGGCATGGTATCATAATTTCACCCACATAGCATGTGCTAAAAAGCTGAGAGGGTTACCGAAAAAACTGGATGCACTTCGTGTACAAACTGGACAATCTCTTTCGAAGTATCAGGGTTTCGGACGAAAACACGTCTATTACAAAGGGATTTCAATTTTTTGAACATATTTTAACTCAAGACTTTTTCTGCATTCAATATGCACCATTCAAAGCCACATCATCACTTTTCAACCATTTTCTGACTTCATTTGCTAGTTTTCATGCATTTCATGATCTATTTTTAGCTAAAATGAACCTGAATTGAAAAGCACTGCAAATGAACTCTGAAATGGTTGAAAGTTCGCATGGTATCATAATTTCACCCACATAGCATGTGCTAAAAAGCTGAGAGGGTTACCGAAAAAACTGGATGCTCTTTGTGTACAAACTGGACAATCTCTTTCGAAGTATCAGGGTTTCGGACGAAAACACGTCTATTACAAAGGGATTTCCATTTTTTGAACATATTTTAACTCAAGACTTTTTCTGCATTCAATATGCACCATTCAAAGCCACATCATCTCTTTTCAACCATTTTCAGACTTCATTTGCTAGTTTTAATGCATTTCATGATTTATTTTGAGCTAAAATGACCCTGAATTAAAAAGCACTGCAAATGAACTCTGAAATGGTTGAAAGTTGGCATGGTATCATAATTTCTCCCACATAGCATGTGCTAAAAAGCTGAGAGGGTTACCGAAAAAACTGGATGCACTTCGTGTACAAACTGGACAATCTCTTTCGAAGTATCAGGGTTTCGGACGAAAACACGTCTATTACAAAGGGATTTCAATTTTTTGAACATATTTTAACTCAAGACTTTTTCTGCATTCAATATGCACCATTCAAAGCCACATCATCACTTTTCAACCATTTTCTGACTTCATTTGCTTGTTTTCATGCATTTCATGATCTATTTTGAGCTAAAATGACCCTGAATTGAAAAGCACTGCAAATGAATTCTGAAATGGTTGAAAGTTGGCATGGTATCATAATTTCACCCACATAGCATGTGCTAAAAAGCTGAGAGGGTTACCGAAAAAACGGGTTGCACTTCGTGTACAAACTGGACAATCTCTTTCGAAGTGTCATGGTTTCGGACGAAAACACGTCAATTACAAAGGGATTTCAATTTTTTGAACATATTTTAACTCAAGACTTTTTCTGCATTCAATATGCACCATTCAAAGCCACATCATCACTTTTCAACCATTTTCTGACTTCATTTGCTAGTTTTCATGCATTTCACGATTTATTTGAACTAAAATGACCCTGAATTGAAAAGCACTGCAAATGAACTCTGAAATGGTGGAAAGTTGGCATGCTATCATAATTTCACCCACATAGCATGTGCTAAAAAGCTGAGAGGGTTACCGGAAAAACTGGATGCACTTCGTGTACAAACTGGACAATCTCTTTCGAAGTATGAGGGTTTCGGACGAAAACACGTCTATTACAAAGGGATTTCAATTGTTTGAACATATTTTAACTCAAGACTTTTTCTGCATTCAATATGCACCATTCAAAGCGACATCATCACTTTTCAACCATTTTCTGACTTCATTTGCTAGTTTTCATGCATTTAATGATTAATTTTGAGCTAAAATGACAATGAATTGAAAAGCACTGCAAATGAACTCTGAAATGGTGGAAAGTTGGCATGGTATCATAATTTCACCCACATAGCATGTGCTAAAAAGTTGAGAGGGTTACCGGAAAAACTGGATGCACTTCGTGTACAAACTGGACAATCTCTTTCGAAGTATCAGGGTTTCGGACGAAAACACGTCTATTACAAAGGGATTTCAGTTTTTTGAACATATTTTAACTCAAGACTTTTTATGCATTCAATATGCACCATTCAAAGCCACATCATCACTTTTCAACCATTTTCTGACTTCATTTGCTAGTTTTCATGCATTTCATGATCTATTTTTAGCTAAAATGACCCTGAATTGAAAAGCGCTGCAAATGAACTCTGAAATTGTCGAAAGTTGGCATGGTATCATAATTTCACCCACATTGCATGTGCTAAAGAGTTGAGAGGGTTACCGAAAAACTAGATGCACTTCGTGTACAAACTGGACAATCTCTTTCGAAGTATCAGGGTTTCGGACGAAAACACGTCTATTACAAAGTGATTTCATATTTTTGAACATATTTTAACTAAAGACTTTTTCTGCATTCAATATGCACCATTCAAAGCCACATCATCACTTTTCAACCATTTTCTGACTTCATTTGCATGTTTTCATGCATTTCATGATCTATTTTGAGCTAAAATGACCCTGAATTGAAAAGCACTGCAAATGAATTCTGAAATGGTTGAAAGTTGGCATGGTATCATAATTTCACCCACATAGCATGTGCTAAAAAGCTGAGAGGGTTAACGAAAAAACTGGATGCACTTCGTGTACAAACTGGACAATCTCTTTCGAAGTATCAGGGTTTCGGACGAAAACACGTCTATTACAAAGGGATTTCAATTTTTTGAACATATTTTAACTCAAGACTTTTTCTGCATTCAATATGCACCATTCAAAGCCACATCATCACTTTTCAACCATTTTCTGACTTCATTTGCTAGTTTTCATGCATTTCATGATCTATTTTTAGCTAAAATGAACCTGAATTGAAAAGCACTGCAAATGAACTCTGAAATGGTTGAAAGTTCGCATGGTATCATAATTTCACCCACATAGCATGTGCTAAAAAGCTGAGAGGGTTACCGAAAAAACTGGATGCTCTTTGTGTACAAACTGGACAATCTCTTTCGAAGTATCAGGGTTTCGGACGAAAACACGTCTATTACAAAGGGATTTCCATTTTTTGAACATATTTTAACTCAAGACTTTTTCTGCATTCAATATGCACCATTCAAAGCCACATCATCTCTTTTCAACCATTTTCAGACTTCATTTGCTAGTTTTAATGCATTTCATGATTTATTTTGAGCTAAAATGACCCTGAATTAAAAAGCACTGCAAATGAACTCTGAAATGGTTGAAAGTTGGCATGGTATCATAATTTCTCCCACATAGCATGTGCTAAAAAGCTGAGAGGGTTACCGAAAAAACTGGATGCACTTCGTGTACAAACTGGACAATCTCTTTCGAAGTATCAGGGTTTCGGACGAAAACACGTCTATTACAAAGGGATTTCAATTTTTTGAACATATTTTAACTCAAGACTTTTTCTGCATTCAATATGCACCATTCAAAGCCACATCATCACTTTTCAACCATTTTCTGACTTCATTTGCTTGTTTTCATGCATTTCATTATCTATTTTGAGCTAAAATGACCCTGAATTGAAAAGCACTGCAAATGAATTCTGAAATGGTTGAAAGTTGGCATGGTATCATAATTTAACCCACATAGCATGTGCTAAAAAGCTGAGAGGGTTACCGAAAAAACGGGTTGCACTTCGTGTACAAACTGGACAATCTCTTTCGAAGTATCATGGTTTCGGACGAAAACACGTCAATTACAAAGGGATTTCAATTTTTTGAACATATTTTAACTCAAGACTTTTTCTGCATTCAATATGCACCATTCAAAGCCACATCATCACTTTTCAACCATTTTCTGACTTCATTTGCTAGTTTTCATGCATTTCACGATTTATTTGAACTAAAATGTCCCTGAATTGAAAAGCACTGCAAATGAACTCTGAAATGGTGGAAAGTTGGCATGCTATCATAATTTCACCCACATAGCATGTGCTAAAAAGCTGAGAGGGTTACCGGAAAAACTGGATGCACTTCGTGTACAAACTGGACAATCTCTTTCGAAGTATGAGGGTTTCGGACGAAAACACGTCTATTACAAAGGGATTTCAATTGTTTGAACATATTTTAACTCAAGACTTTTTCTGCATTCAATATGCACCATTCAAAGCGACATCATCACTTTTCAACCATTTTCTGACTTCATTTGCTAGTTTTCATGCATTTAATGATTAATTTTGAGCTAAAATGACAATGAATTGAAAAGTACTGCAAATGAACTCTGAAATGGTGGAAAGTTGGCATGGTATCATAATTTCACCCACATAGCATGTGCTAAAAAGTTGAGAGGGTTACCGGAAAAACTCGATGCACTTCGTGTACAAACTGGACAATCTCTTTCGAAGTATCAGGGTTTCGGACGAAAACACGTCTATTACAAAATGATTTCAATTTTTTGAACATATTTTAACTCAAGACTTTTTCTGCATTCAATATGCACCATTCAAAGCCACATCATCACTTTTCAACCATTTTCTGACTTCATTTGCTAGTTTTCTTGCATTTAATGATTAATTTTGAGCTAAAATGACAATGAATTGAAAAGCACTGCAAATGAACTCTGAAATGGTGGAAAGTTGGCATGGTATCATAATTTCACCCACATAGCATGTGCTAAAAAGTTGAGAGGGTTACCGGAAAAACTGGATGCACTTCGTGTACAAACTGGACAATCTCTTTCGAAGTATCAGGGTTTCGGACGAAAACACGTCTATTACAAAGGGATTTTAGTTTTTTGAACATATTTTAACTCAAGACTTTTTCTGCATTCAATATGCACCATTCAAAGCCACATCATCACTTTTCAACCATTTTCTGACTTCATTTGCTAGTTTTCATGCATTTCATGATTTATTTTGAGCTAAAATGACCCTGAATTGAAAAGCACGGCAAATGAACTCTGAAATGGTTGAAAGTTGGCATGGTATCATAATTTCTCCCACATAGCATGTGCTAAAAAGCTGAGAGGGTTACCGAAAAAACTGGATGCACTTCGTGTACAAACTGGACAATCTCTTTCGAAGTATCAGGGTTTCGGACGAAAACACGTCTATTACAAAGGGATTTCAATTTTTTGAACATATTTTAACTCAAGACTTTTTCTGCATTCAATATGCACCATTCAAAGCCACATCATCACTTTTCAACCATTTTCTGACTTCATTTGCTTGTTTTCATGCATTTCATGATCTATTTTGAGCTAAAATGACCCTGAATTGAAAAGCACTGCAAATGAATTCTGAAATGGTTGAAAGTTGGCATGGTATCATAATTTCACCCACATAGCATGTGCTAAAAAGCTGAGAGGGTTACCGAAAAAACGGGTTGCACTTCGTGTACAAACTGGACAATCTCTTTCGAAGTGTCATGGTTTCGGACGAAAACACGTCAATTACAAAGGGATTTCAATTTTTTGAACATATTTTAACTCAAGACTTTTTCTGCATTCAATATGCACCATTCAAAGCCACATCATCACTTTTCAACCATTTTCTGACTTCATTTGCTAGTTTTCATGCATTTCACGATTTATTTGAACTAAAATGACCCTGAATTGAAAAGCACTGCAAATGAACTCTGAAATGGTGGAAAGTTGGCATGCTATCATAATTTCACCCACATAGCATGTGCTAAAAAGCTGAGAGGGTTACCGGAAAAACTGGATGCACTTCGTGTACAAACTGGACAATCTCTTTCGAAGTATGAGGGTTTCGGACGAAAACACGTCTATTACAAAGGGATTTCAATTGTTTGAACATATTTTAACTCAAGACTTTTTCTGCATTCAATATGCACCATTCAAAGCGACATCATCACTTTTCAACCATTTTCTGACTTCATTTGCTAGTTTTCATGCATTTAATGATTAATTTTGAGCTAAAATGACAATGAATTGAAAAGCACTGCAAATGAACTCTGAAATGGTGGAAAGTTGGCATGGTATCATAATTTCACCCACATAGCATGTGCTAAAAAGTTGAGAGGGTTACCGGAAAAACTCGATGCACTTCGTGTACAAACTGGACAATCTCTTTCGAAGTATCAGGGTTTCGGACGAAAACACGTCTATTACAAAATGATTTCAATTTTTTGAACATATTTTAACTCAAGACTTTTTCTGCATTCAATATGCACCATTCAAAGCCACATCATCACTTTTCAACCATTTTCTGACTTCATTTGCTAGTTTTCTTGCATTTAATGATTAATTTTGAGCAAAAATGTCAATGAATTGAAAAGCACTGCAAATGAACTCTGAAATGGTGGAAAGTTGGCATGGTATCATAATTTCACCCACATAGCATGTGCTAAAAAGTTGAGAGGGTTACCGGAAAAACTGGATGCACTTCGTGTACAAACTGGACAATCTCTTTCGAAGTATCAGGGTTTCGGACGAAAACACGTCTATTACAAAGGGATTTTAGTTTTTTGAACATATTTTAACTCAAGACTTTTTCTGCATTCAATATGCACCATTCAAAGCCACATCATCACTTTTCAACCATTTTCTGACTTCATTTGCTAGTTTTCATGCATTTCATGATTTATTTTGAGCTAAAATGACCCTGAATTGAAAAGCACGGCAAATGAACTCTGAAATGGTTGAAAGTTGGCATGGTATCATAATTTCACCCACATTGCATGTGCTAAAGAGTTGAGAGGGTTACCGAAAAACTAGATGCACTTCGTGTACAAACTGGACAATCTCTTTCGAAGTATCAGGGTTTCGGACGAAAACACGTCTATTACAAAGGGATTTCAATTTTTTGAACATATTTTAACTCAAGACTTTTTCTGCATTCAATATGCACCATTCAAAGCCACATCATCACTTTTCAACCATTTTCTGACTTCAATTGCTTGTTTTCATGCATTTCATGATCTATTTTGAGCTAAAATGACCCTGAATTGAAAAGCACTGCAAATGAATTCTGAAATGGTTGAAAGTTGGCATGGTATCATAATTTCACCCACATAGCATGTGCTAAAAAGCTGAGAGGGTTACCGAAAAAACTGGATGCACTTCGTGTACAAACTGGACAATCTCTTTCGAAGTATCAGGTTTCGGACGAAAACACGTCTATTACAAAGGGATTTCAATTTTTTGAACATATTTTAACTCAAGACTTTTTCTGCATTCAATATGCACCATTCAAAGCCACATCATCACTTTTCAACCATTTTCTGACTTCATTTGCTAGTTTTCATGCATTTCATGATTTATTTTGAGCTAAAATGACCCTGAATTGAAAAGCACTGCAAATGAACTCTGAAATGGTTGAAAGTTGGCATGGTATCATAATTTCACCCACATAGCATGTGCTAAAAAGCTGAGAGGGTTACCGAAAAAACGGGTTGCACTTCGTGTACAAACTGGACAATCTCTTTCGAAGTATCATGGTTTCGGACGAAAACACGTCAATTACAAAGGGATTTCAATTTTTTGAACATATTTTAACTCAAGACTTTTTCAGCATTCAATATGCACCATTCAAAGCCACATCATCACTTTTCAACCATTTTCTGACTTCATTTGCTAGTTTTCATGCATTTCACGATTTATTTGAACTAAAATGACCCTGAATTGAAAAGCACTGCAAATGAGCTCTGAAATGGTGGAAAGTTGGCATGCTATCATAATTTCACCCACATAGCATGTGCTAAAAAGCTGAGAGGGTTACCGGAAAAACTGGATGCACTTCGTGTACAAACTGGACAATCTCTTTCGAAGTATGAGGGTTTCGGACGAAAACACGTCTATTACAAAGGGATTTCAATTGTTTGAACATATTTTAACTCAAGACTTTTTCTGCATTCAATATGCACCATTCAAAGCGACATCATCACTTTTCAACCATTTTCTGACTTCATTTGCTAGTTTTCATGCATTTAATGATTAATTTTGAGCTCAAATGACAATGAATTGAAAAGCACTGCAAATGAACTCTGAAATGGTGGAAAGTTGGCATGGTATCATAATTTCACCCACATAGCATGTGCTAAAAAGTTGAGAGGGTTACCGGAAAAACTCGATGCACTTCGTGTACAAACTGGACAATCTCTTTCGAAGTATTAGGGTTTCGGACGAAAACACGTCTATTACAAAATGATTTCAATTTTTTGAACATATTTTAACTCAAGACTTTTTCTGCATTCAATTTGCACCATTCAAAGCCACATCATCACTTTTCAACCATTTTCTGACTTCATTTGCTAGTTTTCTTGCATTTAATGATTAATTTTGAGCAAAAATGACAATGAATTGAAAAGCACTGCAAATGAACTCTGAAATGGTGGAAAGTTGGCATGGTATCATAATTTCACCCACATAGCATGTGCTAAAAAGTTGAGAGGGTTACCGGAAAAACTGGATGCACTTCGTGTACAAACTGGACAATCTCTTTCGAAGTATCAGGGTTTCGGACGAAAACACGTCTATTACAAAGGGATTTTAGTTTTTTGAACATATTTTAACTCAAGACTTTTTCTGCATTCAATATGCACCATTCAAAGCCACATCATCACTTTTCAACCATTTTCTGACTTCATTTGCTAGTTTTCATGCATTTCACGATTTATTTGAACTAAAATGACCCTGAATTGAAAAGCACTGCAAATGAGCTCTGAAATGGTGGAAAGTTGGCATGCTATCATAATTTCACCCACATAGCTTGTGCTAAAAAGCTGAGAGGGTTACCGGAAAAACTGGATGCACTTCGTGTACAAACTGGACAATCTCTTTCGAAGTATGAGGGTTTCGGACGAAAACACGTCTATTACAAAGGGATTTCAATTTTTTGAACATATTTTAACTCAAGACTTTTTCTGCATTCAATATGCACCATTCAAAGCCACATCATCACTTTTCAACCATTTTCTGACTTCAATTGCTAGTTTTCATGCATTTCATGATCTATTTTGAGCTAAAATGACCCTGAATTGAAAAGCACTGCAAATGAATTCTGAAATGGTTGAAAGTTGGCATGGTATCATAATTTCACCCACATAGCATGTGCTAAAAAGCTGAGAGGGTTACCGAAAAAACTGGATGCACTTCGTGTACAAACTGGACAATCTCTTTCGAAGTATCAGGTTTCGGACGAAAACACGTCTATTACAAAGGGATTTCAATTTTTTGAACATATTTTAACTCAAGACTTTTTCTGCATTCAATATGCACCATTCAAAGCCACATCATCACTTTTCAACCATTTTCTGACTTCATTTGCTAGTTTTCATGCATTTCATGATTTATTTTGAGCTAAAATGACCCTGAATTGAAAAGCACTGCAAATGAACTCTGAAATGGTTGAAAGTTGGCATGGTATCATAATTTCACCCACATAGCATGTGCTAAAAAGCTGAGAGGGTTACCGAAAAAACGGGTTGCACTTCGTGTACAAACTGGACAATCTCTTTCGAAGTATCGTGGTTTCGGACGAAAACACGTCAATTACAAAGGGATTTCAATTTTTTGAACATATTTTAACTCAAGACTTTTTCTGCATTCAATATGCACCATTCAAAGCCACATCATCACTTTTCAACCATTTTCTGACTTCATTTGCTAGTTTTCATGCATTTCACGATTTATTTGAACTAAAATGACCCTGAATTGAAAAGCACTGCAAATGAGCTCTGAAATGGTGGAAAGTTGGCATGCTATCATAATTTCACCCACATAGCATGTGCTAAAAAGCTGAGAGGGTTACCGGAAAAACTGGATGCACTTCGTGTACAAACTGGACAATCTCTTTCGAAGTATCAGGTTTCGGACGAAAACACGTCTATTACAAAGGGATTTCAATTTTTTGAACATATTTTAACTCAAGACTTTTTCTGCATTCAATATGCACCATTCAAAGCCACATCATCACTTTTCAACCATTTTCTGACTTCATTTGCTAGTTTTCATGCATTTCACGATTTATTTGAACTAAAATGACCCTGAATTGAAAAGCACTGCAAATGAGCTCTGAAATGGTGGAAAGTTGGCATGCTATCATAATTTCACCCACATAGCATGTGCTAAAAAGCTGAGAGGGTTACCGGAAAAACTGGATGCACTTCGTGTACAAACTGGACAATCTCTTTCGAAGTATCAGGTTTCGGACGAAAACACGTCTATTACAAAGGGATTTCAATTTTTTGAACATATTTTAACTCAAGACTTTTTCTGCATTCAATATGCACCATTCAAAGCCACATCATCACTTTTCAACCATTTTCTGACTTCAATTGCTAGTTTTCATGCATTTCATGATCTATTTTGAGCTAAAATGACCCTGAATTGAAAAGCACTGCAAATGAATTCTGAAATGGTTGAAAGTTGGCATGGTATCATAATTTCACCCACATAGCATGTGCTAAAAAGCTGAGAGGGTTACCGAAAAAACTGGATGCACTTCGTGTACAAACTGGACAATCTCTTTCGAAGTATCAGGTTTCGGACGAAAACACGTCTATTACAAAGGGATTTCAATTTTTTGAACATATTTTAACTCAAGACTTTTTCTGCATTCAATATGCACCATTCAAAGCCACATCATCACTTTTCAACCATTTTCTGACTTCATTTGCTAGTTTTCATGCATTTCATGATTTATTTTGAGCTAAAATGACCCTGAATTGAAAAGCACTGCAAATGAACTCTGAAATGGTTGAAAGTTGGCATGGTATCATAATTTCACCCACATAGCATGTGCTAAAAAGCTGAGAGGGTTACCGAAAAAACGGGTTGCACTTCGTGTACAAACTGGACAATCTCTTTCGAAGTATCGTGGTTTCGGACGAAAACACGTCAATTACAAAGGGATTTCAATTTTTTGAACATATTTTAACTCAAGACTTTTTCTGCATTCAATATGCACCATTCAAAGCCACATCATCACTTTTCAACCATTTTCTGACTTCATTTGCTAGTTTTCATGCATTTCACGATTTATTTGAACTAAAATGACCCTGAATTGAAAAGCACTGCAAATGAGCTCTGAAATGGTGGAAAGTTGGCATGCTATCATAATTTCACCCACATAGCATGTGCTAAAAAGCTGAGAGGGTTACCGGAAAAACTGGATGCACTTCGTGTACAAACTGGACAATCTCTTTCGAAGTATGAGGGTTTCGGACGAAAACACGTCTATTACAAAGGGATTTCAATTGTTTGAACATATTTTAACTCAAGACTTTTTCTGCATTCAATATGCACCATTCAAAGCGACATCATCACTTTTCAACCATTTTCTGACTTCATTTGCTAGTTTTCATGCATTTAATGATTAATTTTGAGCTAAAATGACAATGAATTGAAAAGCACTGCAAATGAACTCTGAAATGGTGGAAAGTTGGCATGGTATCATAATTTCACCCACATAGCATGTGCTAAAAAGTTGAGAGGGTTACCGGAAAAACTCGATGCACTTCGTGTACAAACTGGACAATCTCTTTCGAAGTATTAGGGTTTCGGACGAAAACACGTCTATTACAAAATGATTTCAATTTTTTGAACATATTTTAACTCAAGACTTTTTCTGCATTCAATTTGCACCATTCAAAGCCACATCATCACTTTTCAACCATTTTCTGACTTCATTTGCTAGTTTTCTTGCATTTAATGATTAATTTTGAGCAAAAATGACAATGAATTGAAAAGCACTGCAAATGAACTCTGAAATGGTGGAAAGTTGGCATGGTATCATAATTTCACCCACATAGCATGTGCTAAAAAGTTGAGAGGGTTACCGGAAAAACTGGATGCACTTCGTGTACAAACTGGACAATCTCTTTCGAAGTATCAGGGTTTCGGACGAAAACACGTCTATTACAAAGGGATTTTAGTTTTTTGAACATATTTTAACTCAAGACTTTTTCTGCATTCAATATGCACCATTCAAAGCCACATCATCACTTTTCAACCATTTTCTGACTTCATTTGCTAGTTTTCATGCATTTCATGATTTATTTTGAGCTAAAATGACCCTGAATTGAAAAGCACGGCAAATGAACTCTGAAATGGTTGAAAGTTGGCATGGTATCATAATTTCACCCACATTGCATGTGCTAAAGAGTTGAGAGGGTTACCGAAAAACTAGATGCACTTCGTGTACAAACTGGACAATCTCTTTCGAAGTATCAGGGTTTCGGACGAAAACACGTCTATTACAAAGGGATTTCAATTTTTTGAACATATTTTAACTCAAGAATTTTTCTGCATTCAATATGCACCATTCAAAGCCACATCATCACTTTTCAACCATTTTCTGACTTCAATTGCTTGTTTTCATGCATTTCATGATCTATTTTGAGCTAAAATGACCCTGAATTGAAAAGCACTGCAAATGAATTCTGAAATGGTTGAAAGTTGGCATGGTATCATAATTTCACCCACATAGCATGTGCTAAAAAGCTGAGAGGGTTACCGAAAAAACTGGATGCACTTCGTGTACAAACTGGACAATCTCTTTCGAGGTATCAGGTTTCGGACGAAAACACGTCTATTACAAAGGGATTTCAATTTTTTGAACATATTTTAACTCAAGACTTTTTCTGCATTCAATATGCACCATTCAAAGCCACATCATCACTTTTCAACCATTTTCTGACTTCATTTGCTAGTTTTCATGCATTTCATGATCTATTTTTAGCTAAAATGAACCTGAATTGAAAAGCACTGCAAATAAACTCTGAAATGGTTGAAAGTTGGCATGGTATCATAATTTCACCCACATAGCATGTGCTAAAAAGTTGAGAGGGTTACCGAATAAACTGGATGCACTTCGTGTACAAACTGGACAATCTCTTTCAAAGTATCAGGGTTTCGGACGAAAACACGTCTATTACAAAGGGATTTCAATTTTTTCAACATATTTTAACTCAAGACTTTTTCTGCATTCAATATGCACCATTCAAAGCCACATCATCACTTTTCAACCATTTTCTGACTTCATTTGCTAGTTTTCTTGCATTTAATGATTAATTTTGAGCAAAAATGACAATGAATTGAAAAGCACTGCAAATGAACTCTGAAATGGTGGAAAGTTGGCATGGTATCATAATTTCACCCACATAGCATGTGCTAAAAGGTTGAGAGGGTTACCGGAAAAACTGGATGCACTTCGTGTACAAACTGGACAATCTCTTTCGAAGTATCAGGGTTTCGGACGAAAACACGTCTATTACAAAGGGATTTTAGTTTTTTGAACATATTTTAACTCAAGACTTTTTCTGCATTCAATATGCACCATTCAAAGCCACATCATCACTTTTCAACCATTTTCTGACTTCATTTGCTAGTTTTCATGCATTTCATGATTTATTTTGAGCTAAAATGACCCTGAATTGAAAAGCACGGCAAATGAACTCTGAAATGGTTGAAAGTTGGCATGGTATCATAATTTCACCCACATTGCATGTGCTAAAGAGTTGAGAGGGTTACCGAAAAACTAGATGCACTTCGTGTACAAACTGGACAATCTCTTTCGAAGTATCAGGGTTTCGGACGAAAACACGTCTATTACAAAGGGATTTCAATTTTTTGAACATATTTTAACTCAAGACTTTTTCTGCATTCAATATGCACCATTCAAAGCCACATCATCACTTTTCAACCATTTTCTGACTTCAATTGCTTGTTTTCATGCATTTCATGATCTATTTTGAGCTAAAATGACCCTGAATTGAAAAGCACTGCTAATGAATTCTGAAATGGTTGAAAGTTGGCATGGTATCATAATTTCACCCACATAGCATGTGCTAAAAAGCTGAGAGGGTTACCGAAAAAACTGGATGCACTTCGTGTACAAACTGGACAATCTCTTTCGAAGTATCAGGTTTCGGACGAAAACACGTCTATTACAAAGGGATTTCAATTTTTTGAACATATTTTAACTCAAGACTTTTTCTGCATTCAATATGCACCATTCAAAGCCACATCATCACTTTTCAACCATTTTCTGACTTAATTTGCTAGTTTTCATGCATTTCATGATCTATTTTGAGCTAAAATGACCCTGAATTGAAAAGCACTGCAAATGAACTCTGAAATGGTTGAAAGTTGGCATGGTACCATAATTTCACCCACATAGCATGTGCTAAAAAGCTGAGAGGGTTACCGAAAAAAACTGGATGCACTTCGTGTACAAACTGTACAATCTCTTTCGAAGTATCAGGGTTTCGGACGAAAACACGTCGATTACAAAGGGATTTCAATTTTTTGAACATATTTTAACTCAAGAGTTTTTATGCATTCAATATGCACCATTCAAAGCCACATCATCACTTTTCAACCATTTTCTGACTTCATTTGCTAGTTTTCATGTATTTCATGATTTATTTTGAGCTAAAATGACCCTGAATTGAAAAGCACTCCAAATGAACTCTGAAATGGTTGAAAGTTGGCATGGTATCATAATTTCACCCACATAGCATGTGATAAAAAGCTGAGAGGGTTACCGGAAAAACTGGATGCAGTTCGTGTACAAACTGGATAATCTCTTTCGAAGTATCAGGGTTTCGGACGAAAACACGTCGATTACAAAGGGATTTCAATTTTTTGAACATATTTTAACTCAAGACTTTTTATGCATTCAATATGCACCTTTCAAAGCCACATCATCACTTTTCAACCATTTTCTGACTTCATTTGCTAGTTTTCATGCATTTCATGATTTATTTTGAGCTAAAATGACCCTGAATTGAAAAGCACGGCAAATGAACTCTGAAATGGTTGAAAGTTGGCATGGTATCATAATTTCACCCACATTGCATGTGCTAAAGAGTTGAGAGGGTTACCGAAAAACTAGATGCACTTCGTGTACAAACTGGACAATCTCTTTCGAAGTATCAGGGTTTCGGACGAAAACACGTCTATTACAAAGGGATTTCAATTTTTTGAACATATTTTAACTCAAGACTTTTTCTGCATTCAATATGCACCATTCAAAGCCACATCATCACTTTTCAACCATTTTCTGACTTCAATTGCTTGTTTTCATGCATTTCATGATCTATTTTGAGCTAAAATGACCCTGAATTGAAAAGCACTGCAAATGAATTCTGAAATGGTTGAAAGTTGGCATGGTATCATAATTTCACCCACATAGCATGTGCTAAAAAGCTGAGAGGGTTACCGAAAAAACTGGATGCACTTCGTGTACAAACTGGACAATCTCTTTCGAAGTATCAGGTTTCGGACGAAAACACGTCTATTACAAAGGGATTTCAATTTTTTGAACATATTTTAACTCAAGACTTTTTCTGCATTCAATATGCACCATTCAAAGCCACATCATCACTTTTCAACCATTTTCTGACTTCATTTGCTAGTTTTCATGCATTTCATGATCTATTTTTAGCTAAAATGAACCTGAATTGAAAAGCACTGCAAATAAACTCTGAAATGGTTGAAAGTTGGCATGGTATCATAATTTCACCCACATAGCATGTGCTAAAAAGTTGAGAGGGTTACCGAATAAACTGGATGCACTTCGTGTACAAACTGGACAATCTCTTTCAAAGTATCAGGGTTTCGGACGAAAACACGTCTATTACAAAGGGATTTCAATTTTTTCAACATATTTTAACTCAAGACTTTTTCTGCATTCAATATGCACCATTCAAAGCCACATCATCACTTTTCAACCATTTTCTGACTTCATTTGCTAGTTTTCATGCATTTCATGATTTATTTTGAGCTAAAATGACCCTGAATTGAAAAGCACTGCAAATGAACTCTGAAATGGTTGAAAGTTGGCATGGTATAATAATTTCACCCACAGAGCATGTGCTAAAAAGCTGAGAGGGTTACCGAAAAAACTGGATGCTCTTCGTATACAAACTGGACAATCTGTTTCGAAGTATCAGGGTTTCGGACGAAAACACGTCTATTACAAAGGGATTTCCATTTTTTGAACATATTTTAACTCAAGATTTTTTCTGCATTCAATATGCACCATTCGAAGCCACATCATCACTTTTCAACCATTTTCTGACTTCATTTGCTAGCTTTCATGCATTTCAAGATTTATTTTTAGCTAAAATGACCCTGAATTAAAATGCACTGCAAATGAACTCTGAAATGGTTGAAAGTTGGCATGGTATCATAATTTCTCCCACATAGCATGTGCTAAAAAGCTGAGAGGGTTACCGAAAAAACTGGATGCACTTCGTGTACAAACTGGACAATCTCTTTCGAAGTATCAGGGTTTCGGACGAAAATACGTCTATTACAAAGGGATTTCAATTTTTTGAACATATTTTAACTCAAGGCTTTTTCTGCATTCAATATGCATCATTCAAAGCCACATCATCACTTTTCAACCATTTTCTGACTTCATTTGCTTGTTTTCATGCATTTCATGATCTATTTTGAGCTAAAATGACCCTGAATTGAAAAGCACTGCAAATGAATTCTGAAATGGTTGAAAGTTGGCATGGTATCATAATTTCACCCACATAGCATGTGCTAAAAAGCTAAGAGGGTTACCGAAAAAACTGGATGCACTTCGTGTACAAACTGGACAATCTCTTTCGAAGTATCAGGGTTTCGGACAAAAACACGTCAATTACAAAGGGATTTCAATTTTTTGAACATATTTTAACTCAAGACTTTTTCTGCATTTAATATGCACCATTCAAAGCCACATCATCACTTTTCAACCATTTTCTGACTTCATTTGCTACTTTTCATGCATTTCATGATTTATTTTGAGCTAAAATGACCCTGAATTAAAAAGCACTGCAAATGAACTCTGAAATGGTTGAAAGTTGGCATGGTATCATAATTTCTCCCACATAGCATGTGCTAAAAAGCTGAGAGGGTTACCGGAAAAACTGGATGCACTTCGTGTACAAACTGGACAATCTCTTTCGAAGTATGAGGGTTTCGGACGAAAACACGTCTATTACAAAGGGATTTCAATTGTTGAACATATTTTAACTCAAGACTTTTTATGCATTCAATATGCACCTTTCAAAGCCACATCATCACTTTTCAACCATTTTCTGACTTCATTTGCTAGTTTTCATGCATTTAATGATTAATTTTGAGCTAAAATGACAATGAATTGAAAAGCACTGCAAATGAACTCTGAAATGGTGGAAAGTTGGCATGGTATCATAATTTCACCCACATAGCATGTGCTAAAAAGTTGAGAGGGTTACCGGAAAAACTCGATGCACTTCGTGTACAAACTGGACAATCTCTTTCGAAGTATCAAGGTTTCGGACGAAAACACGTCTATTACAAAGGGATTTCAATTTTTTGAACATATTTTAACTCAAGACTTTTTCTGCATTCAATATGCACCATTCAAAGCCACATCATCACTTTTCAACCATTTTCTGACTTCATTTCCTAGTTTTCATGCATTTCATGATTTATTTTGAGCTAAAATGACCCTGAATTGAAAAGCACTGCAAATGAACTCTGAAATGGTGGAAATTTGGCATGGTATCATAATTTCACCCACGTAGCATGTGCTAAAGAGTTGAGAGGGTTACCGAAAAAACTGGATGCACTTCGTGTACAAACTGGACAATCTCTTTCGAAGTATCAGGGTTTCGGACGAAAACACGTCTATTACAAAGGGATTTCAATTTTTTGAACATATTTTAACTCAAGACTTTTGAAGCATTCAATATGCACCATTCAAAGCCACATCATCACTTTTCAACCATTTTCTGACTTAATTTGCTAGTTTTCATGCATTTCATGATTTATTTTGAGCTAAAATGACCCTGAATTGAAAAGCACTGCAAATGAACTCTGAAATGGTTGAAAGTTGGCATGGTACCATAATTTCACCCACATAGCATGTGCTAAAAAGCTGAGAGGGTTACCGAAAAAAACTGGATGCACTTCGTGTACAAACTGGACAATCTCTTTCGAAGTATCAGGGTTTCGGACGAAAACACGTCGATTACAAAGGGATTTCAATTTTTTGAACATATTTTAACTCAAGAGTTTTTATGCATTCAATATGCACCATTCAAAGCCACATCATCACTTTTCAACCATTTTCTGACTTCATTTGCTAGTTTTCATGTATTTCATGATTTATTTTGAGCTAAAATGACCCTGAATTGAAAAGCACTACAAATGAACTCTGAAATGGTTGAAAGTTGGCATGGTATCATAATTTCACCCACATAGCATGTGATAAAAAGCTGAGAGGGTTACCGGAAAAACTGGATGCAGTTCGTGTACAAACTGGATAATCTCTTTCGAAGTATCAGGGTTTCGGACGAAAACACGTCGATTACAAAGGGATTTCAATTTTTTGAACATATTTTAACTCAAGACTTTTTATGCATTCAATATGCACCTTTCAAAGCCACATCATCACTTTTCAACCATTTTCTGACTTCATTTGCTAGTTTTCATGCATTTCATGATTTATTTTGAGCTAAAATGACCCTGAATTGAAAATCACTGCAAATGAACTCTGAAATGGTTGAAAGTTGGCATGGTATCATAATTTCACCCACATAGCATGTGCTAAAAAGCTGAGAGGGTTACCGAAAAAACTGGATGCACTTCGTGTACAAACTGGACAATCTCTTTCGAAGTATCAGGTTTCGGACGAAAACACGTCTATTACAAAGGGATTTCAATTTTTTGAACATATTTTAACTCAAGACTTTTTCTGCATTCAATATGCACCATTCAAAGCCACATCATCACTTTTCAACCATTTTCTGACTTCAATTGCTTGTTTTCATGCATTTCATGATCTATTTTGAGCTAAAATGACCCTGAATTGAAAAGCACTGCAAATGAATTCTGAAATGGTTGAAAGTTGGCATGGTATCATAATTTCACCCACATAGCATGTGCTAAAAAGCTGAGAGGGTTACCGAAAAAACTGGATGCACTTCGTGTACAAACTGGACAATCTCTTTCGAAGTATCAGGTTTCGGACGAAAACACGTCTATTACAAAGGGATTTCAATTTTTTGAACATATTTTAACTCAAGACTTTTTCTGCATTCAATATGCACCATTCAAAGCCACATCATCACTTTTCAACCATTTTCTGACTTCATTTGCTAGTTTTCATGCATTTCATGATCTATTTTTAGCTAAAATGAACCTGAATTGAAAAGCACTGCAAATAAACTCTGAAATGGTTGAAAGTTGGCATGGTATCATAATTTCACCCACATAGCATGTGCTAAAAAGTTGAGAGGGTTACCGAATAAACTGGATGCACTTCGTGTACAAACTGGACAATCTCTTTCAAAGTATCAGGGTTTCGGACGAAAACACGTCTATTACAAAGGGATTTCAATTTTTTCAACATATTTTAACTCAAGACTTTTTCTGCATTCAATATGCACCATTCAAAGCCACATCATCACTTTTCAACCATTTTCTGACTTCATTTGCTAGTTTTCATGCATTTCATGATTTATTTTGAGCTAAAATGACCCTGAATTGAAAAGCACTGCAAATGAACTCTGAAATGGTTGAAAGTTGGCATGGTATAATAATTTCACCCACAGAGCATGTGCTAAAAAGCTGAGAGGGTTACCGAAAAAACTGGATGCTCTTCGTATACAAACTGGACAATCTGTTTCGAAGTATCAGGGTTTCGGACGAAAACACGTCTATTACAAAGGGATTTCCATTTTTTGAACATATTTTAACTCAAGATTTTTTCTGCATTCAATATGCACCATTCGAAGCCACATCATCACTTTTCAACCATTTTCTGACTTCATTTGCTAGCTTTCATGCATTTCAAGATTTATTTTTAGCTAAAATGACCCTGAATTAAAATGCACTGCAAATGAACTCTGAAATGGTTGAAAGTTGGCATGGTATCATAATTTCTCCCACATAGCATGTGCTAAAAAGCTGAGAGGGTTACCGAAAAAACTGGATGCACTTCGTGTACAAACTGGACAATCTCTTTCGAAGTATCAGGGTTTCGGACGAAAATACGTCTATTACAAAGGGATTTCAATTTTTTGAACATATTTTAACTCAAGGCTTTTTCTGCATTCAATATGCATCATTCAAAGCCACATCATCACTTTTCAACCATTTTCTGACTTCATTTGCTTGTTTTCATGCATTTCATGATCTATTTTGAGCTAAAATGACCCTGAATTGAAAAGCACTGCAAATGAATTCTGAAATGGTTGAAAGTTGGCATGGTATCATAATTTCACCCACATAGCATGTGCTAAAAAGCTAAGAGGGTTACCGAAAAAACTGGATGCACTTCGTGTACAAACTGGACAATCTCTTTCGAAGTATCAGGGTTTCGGACAAAAACACGTCAATTACAAAGGGATTTCAATTTTTTGAACATATTTTAACTCAAGACTTTTTCTGCATTTAATATGCACCATTCAAAGCCACATCATCACTTTTCAACCATTTTCTGACTTCATTTGCTACTTTTCATGCATTTCATGATTTATTTTGAGCTAAAATGACCCTGAATTAAAAAGCACTGCAAATGAACTCTGAAATGGTTGAAAGTTGGCATGGTATCATAATTTCTCCCACATAGCATGTGCTAAAAAGCTGAGAGGGTTACCGGAAAAACTGGATGCACTTCGTGTACAAACTGGACAATCTCTTTCGAAGTATGAGGGTTTCGGACGAAAACACGTCTATTACAAAGGGATTTCAATTGTTGAACATATTTTAACTCAAGACTTTTTATGCATTCAATATGCACCTTTCAAAGCCACATCATCACTTTTCAACCATTTTCTGACTTCATTTGCTAGTTTTCATGCATTTAATGATTAATTTTGAGCTAAAATGACAATGAATTGAAAAGCACTGCAAATGAACTCTGAAATGGTGGAAAGTTGGCATGGTATCATAATTTCACCCACATAGCATGTGCTAAAAAGTTGAGAGGGTTACCGGAAAAACTCGATGCACTTCGTGTACAAACTGGACAATCTCTTTCGAAGTATCAAGGTTTCGGACGAAAACACGTCTATTACAAAGGGATTTCAATTTTTTGAACATATTTTAACTCAAGACTTTTTCTGCATTCAATATGCACCATTCAAAGCCACATCATCACTTTTCAACCATTTTCTGACTTCATTTCCTAGTTTTCATGCATTTCATGATTTATTTTGAGCTAAAATGACCCTGAATTGAAAAGCACTGCAAATGAACTCTGAAATGGTGGAAATTTGGCATGGTATCATAATTTCACCCACGTAGCATGTGCTAAAGAGTTGAGAGGGTTACCGAAAAAACTGGATGCACTTCGTGTACAAACTGGACAATCTCTTTCGAAGTATCAGGGTTTCGGACGAAAACACGTCTATTACAAAGGGATTTCAATTTTTTGAACATATTTTAACTCAAGACTTTTGAAGCATTCAATATGCACCATTCAAAGCCACATCATCACTTTTCAACCATTTTCTGACTTAATTTGCTAGTTTTCATGCATTTCATGATTTATTTTGAGCTAAAATGACCCTGAATTGAAAAGCACTGCAAATGAACTCTGAAATGGTTGAAAGTTGGCATGGTACCATAATTTCACCCACATAGCATGTGCTAAAAAGCTGAGAGGGTTACCGAAAAAAACTGGATGCACTTCGTGTACAAACTGGACAATCTCTTTCGAAGTATCAGGGTTTCGGACGAAAACACGTCGATTACAAAGGGATTTCAATTTTTTGAACATATTTTAACTCAAGAGTTTTTATGCATTCAATATGCACCATTCAAAGCCACATCATCACTTTTCAACCATTTTCTGACTTCATTTGCTAGTTTTCATGTATTTCATGATTTATTTTGAGCTAAAATGACCCTGAATTGAAAAGCACTACAAATGAACTCTGAAATGGTTGAAAGTTGGCATGGTATCATAATTTCACCCACATAGCATGTGATAAAAAGCTGAGAGGGTTACCGGAAAAACTGGATGCAGTTCGTGTACAAACTGGATAATCTCTTTCGAAGTATCAGGGTTTCGGACGAAAACACGTCGATTACAAAGGGATTTCAATTTTTTGAACATATTTTAACTCAAGACTTTTTATGCATTCAATATGCACCTTTCAAAGCCACATCATCACTTTTCAACCATTTTCTGACTTCATTTGCTAGTTTTCATGCATTTCATGATTTATTTTGAGCTAAAATGACCCTGAATTGAAAATCACTGCAAATGAACTCTGAAATGGTTGAAAGTTGGCATGGTATCATAATTTCACCCACATAGCATGTGCTAAAGAGTTGAGAGGGTTACCGAAAAAACTGGATGCACTTTGTGTACAAACTGGACAATCTCTTTCGAAGTATCAGGGTTTCGGACGAAAACACGTCGATTACAAAGGGATTTCAATTTTTTGAACATATTTTAACTCAAGACTTTTTATGCATTCAATATGCACCATTCAAAGCCACATCATCACTTTTCAACCATTTTCTGACTTCATCTGCTAGTTTTCATGCATTTCATGATTTATTTTGAGCTAAAATGACCCTGAATTGAAAAGTACTGCAAATGAACTCTGAAATGGTTGAAAGTTGGCATGGTATCATTATTTCACCCACATAGCCTGTGCTAAAAAGCTAAGAGGGTTACCGAAAATACTGGATGCACTTCGTGTACAAACTGGACAATCTCTTTCGAAGTATCAGGGTTTCGGACGAAAACAAGTCGATTACAAAGGGATTTCAATTTTTTGAACATATTTCAACTCAAGACTTTTTCTGCATTCAATATGCACCTTTCAAAGCCACATCATCACTTTTCAACCATTTTCTGACTACATTTGCTAGTTTTCATGCATTTCATGATTTATTCTGAGCTAAAATGACCCTGAATTGAAAAGCACTGCAAATGAACTCTGAAATGGTTGAAAGTTGGCATGCTATCATAATTTCACCCACATAGCATGTGCTAAAGAGTTGAGAGGGTTACCGAAAAAACTGGATGCACTTTGTGTACAAACTGGACAATCTCTTTCGAAGTATCAGGGTTTCGGACGAAAACAAGTCGATTACAAAGGGATTTCAATTTTTTGAACATATTTTAACTCAAGAATTTTTCTGCATTCAATATGCACCATCCAAAGCCACATCATCACTTTTCAACCATTTTCTGACTTCATTTGCTAGTTTTCATGCATTTCATGATTTATTTTGAGCTAAATTGACCCTGAATTGAAAAGCACTGCAAATGAACTCTGAAATGGTTGAAAGTTGGCATGGTATCATAATTTCACCCACATAGCATGTGCTAAAAAGCTGAGAGGGTTACCGAAAAAACTGGATGCACTTCGTGTACAAACTGGACAATCTCTTTCGAAGTATCAGGTTTCGGACGAAAACACGTCTATTACAAAGGGATTTCAATTTTTTGAACATATTTTAACTCAAGACTTTTTCTGCATTCAATATGCACCATTCAAAGCCACATCATCACTTTTCAACCATTTTCTGACTTCATTTGCTAGTTTTCATGCATTTCATGATCTATTTTTAGCTAAAATGAACCTGAATTGAAAAGCACTGCAAATAAACTCTGAAATGGTTGAAAGTTGGCATGGTATCATAATTTCACCCACATAGCATGTGCTAAAAAGTTGAGAGGGTTACCGAATAAACTGGATGCACTTCGTGTACAAACTGGACAATCTCTTTCAAAGTATCAGGGTTTCGGACGAAAACACGTCTATTACAAAGGGATTTCAATTTTTTCAACATATTTTAACTCAAGACTTTTTCTGCATTCAATATGCACCATTCAAAGCCACATCATCACTTTTCAACCATTTTCTGACTTCATTTGCTAGTTTTCTTGCATTTAATGATTAATTTTGAGCAAAAATGACAATGAATTGAAAAGCACTGCAAATGAACTCTGAAATGGTGGAAAGTTGGCATGGTATCATAATTTCACCCACATAGCATGTGCTAAAAGGTTGAGAGGGTTACCGGAAAAACTGGATGCACTTCGTGTACAAACTGGACAATCTCTTTCGAAGTATCAGGGTTTCGGACGAAAACACGTCTATTACAAAGGGATTTTAGTTTTTTGAACATATTTTAACTCAAGACTTTTTCTGCATTCAATATGCACCATTCAAAGCCACATCATCACTTTTCAACCATTTTCTGACTTCATTTGCTAGTTTTCATGCATTTCATGATTTATTTTGAGCTAAAATGACCCTGAATTGAAAAGCACGGCAAATGAACTCTGAAATGGTTGAAAGTTGGCATGGTATCATAATTTTACCCACATTGCATGTGCTAAAGAGTTGAGAGGGTTACCGAAAAACTAGATGCACTTCGTGTACAAACTGGACAATCTCTTTCGAAGTATCAGGGTTTCGGACGAAAACACGTCTATTACAAAGGGATTTCAATTTTTTGAACATATTTTAACTCAAGACTTTTTCTGCATTCAATATGCACCATTCAAAGCCACATCATCACTTTTCAACCATTTTCTGACTTCAATTGCTTGTTTTCATGCATTTCATGATCTATTTTGAGCTATAATGACCCTGAATTGAAAAGCACTTCAATTGAATTCTGAAATGGTTGAAAGTTGGCATGGTATCATAATTTCACCCACATAGCATGTGCTAAAAAGCTGAGAGGGTTACCGAAAAAACTGGATGCACTTCGTGTACAAACTGGACAATCTCTTTCGAAGTATCAGGTTTCGGACGAAAACACGTCTATTACAAAGGGATTTCAATTTTTTGAACATATTTTAACTCAAGACTTTTTCTGCATTCAATATGCACCATTCAAAGCCACATCATCACTTTTCAACCATTTTCTGACTTCATTTGCTAGTTTTCATGCATTTCATGATCTATTTTTAGCTAAAATGAACCTGAATTGAAAAGCACTGCAAATAAACTCTGAAATGGTTGAAAGTTGGCATGGTATCATAATTTCACCCACATAGCATGTGCTAAAAAGTTGAGAGGGTTACCGAATAAACTGGATGCACTTCGTGTACAAACTGGACAATCTCTTTCAAAGTATCAGGGTTTCGGACGAAAACACGTCTATTACAAAGGGATTTCAATTTTTTCAACATATTTTAACTCAAGACTTTTTCTGCATTCAATATGCACCATTCAAAGCCACATCATCACTTTTCAACCATTTTCTGACTTCATTTGCTAGTTTTCATGCATTTCATGATTTATTTTGAGCTAAAATGACCCTGAATTGAAAAGCACTGCAAATGAACTCTGAAATGGTTGAAAGTTGGCATGGTATAATAATTTCACCCACAGAGCATGTGCTAAAAAGCTGAGAGGGTTACCGAAAAAACTGGATGCTCTTCGTGTACAAACTGGACAATCTCTTTCGAAGTATCAGGGTTTCGGACGAAAACACGTCTATTACAAAGGGATTTCCATTTTTTGAACATATTTTAACTCAAGACTTTTTCTGCATTCAATATGCACCATTCGAAGCCACATCATCACTTTTCAACCATTTTCTGACTTCATTTGCTAGCTTTCATGCATTTCAAGATTTATTTTTAGCTAAAATGACCCTGAATTAAAAAGCACTGCAAATGAACTCTGAAATGGTTGAAAGTTGGCATGGTATCATAATTTCTCCCACATAGCATGTGCTAAAAAGCTGAGAGGGTTACCGAAAAAACTGGATGCACTTCGTGTACAAACTGGACAATCTCTTTCGAAGTATCAGGGTTTCGGACGAAAATACGTCTATTACAAAGGGATTTCAATTTTTTGAACATATTTTAACTCAAGACTTTTTCTGCATTCAATATGCATCATTCAAAGCCACATCATCACTTTTCAACCATTTTCTGAGTTCATTTGCTTGTTTTCATGCATTTCATGATCTATTTTGAGCTAAAATGACCCTGAATTGAAAAGCACTGCAAATGAATTCTGAAATGGTTGAAAGTTGGCATGGTATCATAATTTCACCCACATAGCATGTGCTAAAAAGCTAAGAGGGTTACCGAAAAAACTGGATGCACTTCGTGTACAAACTGGACAATCTCTTTCGAAGTATCAGGGTTTCGGACGAAAACACGTCAATTACAAAGGGATTTCAATTTTTTGAACATATTTTAACTCAAGACTTTTTCTGCATTTAATATGCACCATTCAAAGCCACATCATCACTTTTCAACCATTTTCTGACTTCATTTGCTACTTTTCATGCATTTCATGATTTATTTTGAGCTAAAATGACCCTAAATTAAAAAGCACTGCAAATGAACTCTGAAATGGTTGAAAGTTGGCATGGTATCATAATTTCTCCCACATAGCATGTGCTAAAAAGCTGAGAGGGTTACCGGAAAAACTGGATGCACTTCGTGTACAAACTGGACAATCTCTTTCGAAGTATGAGGGTTTCGGACGAAAACACGTCTATTACAAAGGGATTTCAATTGTTGAACATATTTTAACTCAAGACTTTTTATGCATTCAATATGCACCTTACAAAGCCACATCATCACTTTTCAACCATTTTCTGACTTCATTTGCTAGTTTTCATGCATTTAATGATTAATTTTGAGCTAAAATGACAATGAATTGAAAAGCACTGCAAATGAACTCTGAAATGGTGGAAAGTTGGCATGGTATCATAATTTCACCCACATAGCATGTGCTAAAAAGTTGAGAGGGTTACCGGAAAAACTCGATGCACTTCGTGTACAAACTGGACAATCTCTTTCGAAGTATCAAGGTTTCGGACGAAAACACGTCTATTACAAAGGGATTTCAATTTTTTGAACATATTTTAACTCAAGACTTTTTCTGCATTCAATATGCACCATTCAAAGCCACATCATCACTTTTCAACCATTTTCTGACTTGATTTCCTAGTTTTCATGCATTTCATGATTTATTTTGAGCTAAAATGACCCTGAATTGAAAAGCACTGCAAATGAACTCTGAAATGGTGGAAATTTGGCATGGTATCATAATTTCACCCACGTAGCATGTGCTAAAGAGTTGAGAGGGTTACCGAAAAAACTGGATGCACTTCGTGTACAAACTGGACAATCTCTTTCGAAGTATCAGGGTTTCGGACGAAAACACGTCTATTACAAAGGGATTTCAATTTTTTGAACATATTTTAACTCAAGACTTTTGAAGCATTCAATATGCACCATTCAAAGCCACATCATCACTTTTCAACCATTTTCTGACTTAATTTGCTAGTTTTCATGCATTTCATGATTTATTTTGAGCTAAAATGACCCTGAATTGAAAAGCACTGCAAATGAACTCTGAAATGGTTGAAAGTTGGCATGGTACCATAATTTCACCCACATAGCATGTGCTAAAAAGGTGAGAGGGTTACCGAAAAAAACTGGATGCACTTCGTGTACAAACTGGACAATCTCTTTCGAAGTATCAGGGTTTCGGACGAAAACACGTCGATTACAAAGGGATTTCAATTTTTTGAACATATTTTAACTCAAGAGTTTTTATGCATTCAATATGCACCATTCAAAGCCACATCATCACTTTTCAACTATTTTCTGACTTCATTTGCTAGTTTTCATGTATTTCATGATTTATTTTGAGCTAAAATGACCCTGAATTGAAAAGCACTACAAATGAACTCTGAAATGGTTGAAAGTTGGCACGGTATCATAATTTCACCCACATAGCATGTGATAAAAAGCTGAGAGGGTTACCGGAAAAACTGGATGCAGTTCGTGTACAAACTGGATAATCTCTTTCGAAGTATCAGGGTTTCGGACGAAAACACGTCGATTACAAAGGGATTTCAATTTTTTGAACATATTTTAACTCAAGACTTTTTATGCATTCAATATGCACCTTTCAAAGCCACATCATCACTTTTCAACCATTTTCTGACTTCATTTGCTAGTTTTCATGCATTTCATGATTTATTTTGAGCTAAAATGACCCTGAATTGAAAATCACTGCAAATGAACTCTGAAATGGTTGAAAGTTGGCATGGTATCATAATTTCACCCACATAGCTTGTGCTAAAGAGTTGAGAGGGTTACCGAAAAATCTGGATGCACTTCGTGTACAAACTGGACAATCTCTTTCGAAGTATCAGGGTTTCGGACGAAAACACGTCGATTACAAAGGGATTTCAATTTTTTGAACATATTTTAACTCAAGACTTTTTATGCATTCAATATGCACCATTCAAAGCCACATTATCACTTTTCAACCATTTTCTGACTTCATTTGCTAGTTTTCATGCATTTCATGATTTATTTTGAGCTAAAATGACCCTGAATTGAAAAGTATTGCAAATGAACTCTGAAATGGTTGAAAGTTGGCATGGTATCATTATTTCACCCACATAGCCTGTGCTAAAAAGCTAAGAGGGTTACCGAAAATACTGGATGCACTTCGTGTACAAACTGGACAATCTCTTTCGAAGTATCAGGGTTTCGGACGAAAACAAGTCGATTACAAAGGGATTTCAATTTTTTGAACATATTTCAACTCAAGACTTTTTCTGCATTCAATATGCACCTTTCAAAGCCACATCATCACTTTTCAACCATTTTCTGACTCCATTTGCTAGTTTTCATGCATTTCATGATTTATTCTGAGCTAAAATGACCCTGAATTGAAAAGCACTGCAAATGAACTCTGAAATGGTTGAAAGTTGGCATGGTATCATAATTTCACCCACATAGCATGTGCTAAAGAGTTGAGAGGGTTACCGAAAAAACTGGATGCACTTCGTGTACAAACTGGACAATCTATTTCGAAGTATCAGGGTTTCGGACGAAAACACGTCTATTCCAAAGGGATTTCAATTTTTTGAACATATTTTAACTCAAGACTTTTGAAGCATTCAATATGCACCATTCAAAGCCACATCATCACTTTTCAACCATTTTCTGACTTCATTTGCTAGTTTTCTTGCATTTCATGATTTATTTTGAGCTAAAATGACCCTGAATTGAAAAGCACTGCAAATGAACTCTGAAATGGTTGAAAGATGGCATGGTATCATAATTTCACCCACATAGCATGTGCTAAAAATCTGAGAGGGTTACCGGAAAAACTGGATGCACTTCGTGTACAAACTGGACAATCTCTTTCGAAGTATCATGGTTTCGGACGAAAACACGTCTATTACAAAGGGATTTCGTTTTTTTGAACATATTTTAACTCAAGACTTTTTATGCATTCAATATGCACCATTCAAATCCACATCATCACTTTTCAACCATTTTCTGACTTCATTTGCTAGTTTTCATGCATTTCATGATTTATTTTGAGCTAAAATGACCCTGAATTGAAAAGCACTGCAAATGAACTCTGAAATGGTTGAAAGTTGGCATGGTATCATAATTTCACCCACATAGCATGTGCTAAAGAGTTGAGAGGGTTACCGAAAAAACTAGATGCACTTCGTGTACAAACTGGACAATCTCTTTGGAGGTATCAGGGTTTCGGACGAAAACATGTCTATTACAAAGGGATTTCAACTTTTTGAAAATATTTTAACTCAAGACTTTTTCTGCATTCAATATGCACCATTCAAAGCCACATCATCACTTTTCAACCATTTTCTGACTTCATTTGCTAGTTTTCATGCATTTCATGATTTATTTTGAGCTAAAATGACCCTGAATTGAAAATCACTGCAAATGAACTCTGAAATGGTTGAAAGTTGGCATGGTATCATCATTTCACCCACATAGCATGTGCTAAAAAGCTGAGAGGGTTACCGAAAAAACTGGATGCACTTCGTGTACAAACTGGACAATCTCTTTCGAAGTATCAGGGTTTCGGACGAAAACACGTCGATTACAAAGGGATTTCAATTTTTTGAACATATTTTAACTCAAGACTTTTTATGCATTCAATATGCACCATTCAAAGCCACATCATCACTTTTCAACCATTTTCTGACTTCATTTGCTAGTTTTCATGCATTTCATGATTTATTTTGAGCTAAAATGACCATGAATTGAAAAGTACTGCAAATGAACTCTGAAATGGTTGAAAGTTGGCATGGTATCATTATTTCACCCACATAGCATGTGCTAAAAAGCTGAGAGGGTTACCGAAAATACTGGATGCACTTCGTGTACAAACTGGACAATCTCTTTCGAAGTATCAGGGTTTCGGACGAAAACAAGTCGATTACAAAGGGATTTCAATTTTTTGAACATATTTCAACTCAAGACTTTTTCTGCATTCAATATGCACCTTTCAAAGCCACATCATCACTTTTCAACCATTTTCTGACTCCATTTGCTAGTTTTCATGCATTTCATGATTTATTCTGAGCTAAAATGACCCTGAATTGAAAAGCACGGCAAATGAACTCTGAAATGGTTGAAAGTTGGCATGGTATCATAATTTCATCCACATAGCATGTGCTAAAGAGTTGAGAGGGTTACCGAAAAAACTGGATGCACTTCGTGTACAAACTGGACAATCTCTTTCGAAGTATCAGGGTTTCGGACGAAAACAAGTCGATTACAAAGGGATTTCAATTTTTTGAACATATTTTAACTCAAGAATTTTTCTGCATTCAATATGCACCATCCAAAGCCACACCATCACTTTTCAACCATTTTCTGACTTCACTTGCTAGTTTTCATGCATTTCATGATTTATTTTGAGCTAAAATGACCCTGAATTGAAAAGCACTGCAAATGAACTCTGAAATGGTTGAAAGTTGGCATGCTATCATAATTTCACCCACATAGCATGTGCTAAAAAGCTGAGAGGGTTACCGAAAAAACTGGATGCACTTCGTGTACAAACTGGACAATCTATTTCGAAGTATCAGGGTTTCGGACGAAAACACGTCTATTACAAAGGGATTTCAATTTTTTGAACATATTTTAACTCAAGACTTTTGAAGCATTCAATATGCACCATTCAAAGCCACATCATCACTTTTCAACCATTTTCTGACTTCATTTGCTAGTTTTCTTGCATTTCATGATTTATTTTGAGCTAAAATGACCCTGAATTGAAAAGCACTGCAAATGAACTCTGAAATGGTTGAAAGATGTCATGGTATCATAATTTCACCCACATAGCACGTGCTAAAAATCTGAGAGGGTTACCGGAAAAACTGGATGCACTTCGTGTACAAACTGGACAATCTCTTTCGAAGTATCATGGTTTCAGACGAAAACACGTCTATTACAAAGGGAATTCATTTTTTTGAACATATTTTAACTCAAGACTTTTTATGCATTCAATATGCACCATTCAAATCCACATCATTACTTTTCAACCATTTTCTGACTTCATTTGCTAGTTTTCATGCATTTCATGATTTATTTTGAGCTAAAATGACCCTGAATTGAAAAGCACTGCAAATGAACTCTGAAATGGTTGAAAGTTGGCATGGTATCAAAATTTCACCCACATAGCATGTGCTAAAGAGTTGAGAGGGTTACCGAAAAAACTAGATGCACTTCGTGTACAAACTGGACAATCTCTTTGGAGGTATCAGGGTTTCGGACGAAAACATGTCTATTACAAAGGGATTTCAATTTTTTGAAAATATTTTAACTCAAGACTTTTTCTGCATTCAATATGCACCATTCAAAGCCACATCATCACTTTTCAACCATTTTCTGACTTCATTTGCTAGTTTTCATGCATTTCATGATTTATTTTGAGCTAAAATGACCCTGAATTGAAAATCACTGCAAATGAACTCTGAAATGGTTGAAAGTTGGCATGGTATCATCATTTCACGCACATAGCATGTGCTAAAAAGCTGAGAGGGTTACCGAAAAAACTGGATGCACTTCGTGTACAAACTGGACAATCTCTTTCGAAGTATCAGGGTTTCGGACGAAAACACGTCGATTACAAAGGGATTTCAATTTTTTGAACATATTTTAACTCAAGACTTTTTATGCATTCAATATGCACCATTCAAAGCCACATCATCACTTTTCAACCATTTTCTGACTTCATTTGCTAGTTTTCATGCATTTCATGATTTATTTTGAGCTAAAATGACCCTGAATTGAAAAGCACTGCAAATGAACTCTGAAATGGTTGAAAGTTGGCATGGTATCATAATTTCACCCACATAGCATGTGCTAAAGAGTTGAGAGGGTTACCGAAAAAACTGGATGCACTTCGTGTACAAACTGGACAATCTCTTTCGAAGTATCAGGGTTTCGAACGAAAACACGTCTATTACAAAGGGATTTCTATTTTTTGAACATATTCTAACTTAAGACTTTTTCTACATTCAATATGCACCATTCAAAGCCACATCATCACTTTTCAATCATTTTCTGACTTCATTTGCTAGTTTTCATGCATGTCATGATTTATTTTGAGCTAAAATGACCCTGAATTGAAAAGCACTGCAAATGAACTCTGAAATGGTTGAAATTGGCATGGTATCATAATTTCACCCACATAGCATGTGCTAAAAAGCTGAGAGGGTTACCGGAAAAACTGGATGCAGTTCGTGTACAAACTGGACAATCTCTTTCGAAGTATCAGGGTTTCGGACGAAAACACGTCGATTACAAAGGGATTTCAATTTTTTGAACATATTTTAACTCAAGACTTTTTCTGCATTCAATATGCACCTTTCAAAGCCACATCATCACTTTTCAACCATTTTCTGACTTCATTTGCTAGTTTTCATGCATTTCATGATTTATTCTGAGCTAAAATGACCCTGAATTGAAAAGCACTGCAAATGAACTCTGAAATGGTTGAAAGTTGGCATGGTATCATAATTTCACCCACATAGCATGTGCTAAAGAGTTGAGAGGGTTACCGAAAAAACTGGATGCACTTCGTGTACAAACTGGACAATCTCTTTCGAAGTATCAGGGTTTCGGACGAAAACAAGTCGATTACAAAGGGATTTCAATTTTTTGAACATATTTTAACTCAAGAATTTTTCTGCATTCAATATGCACCATTCAAAGCCACATCATCACTTTTCAACCATTTTCTGACTTCATTTGCTAGTTTTCATGCATTTCATGATTTATTTTGAGCTAAAATGACCCTGAATTGAAAAGCACTGCAAATGAACTCTGAAATGGTTGAAAGTTGGCATGGTATCATAATTTCACCCACAGAGCATGTGCTAAAAAGCTGAGAGGGTTACCGAAAAAACTGGATGCTCTTCGTGTACAAACTGGACAATCTCTTTCGAAGTATCAGGGTTTCGGACGAAAACACGTCTATTACAAAGGGATTTCCATTTTTTGAACATATTTTAACTCAAGACTTTTTCTGCATTCAATATGCACCATTCGAAGCCACATCATCACTTTTCAACCATTTTCTGACTTCATTTGCTAGTTTTCATGCATTTCATGATTTATTTTTAGCTAAAATGACCCTGAATTAAAAAGCACTGCAAATGAACTCTGAAATGGTTGAAAGTTGGCATGGTATCATAATTTCTCCCACATAGCATGTGCTAAAAAGCTGAGAGGGTTACCGAAAAAACTGGATGCACTTCGTGTACAAACTGGACAATCTCTTTCGAAGTATCAGGGTTTCGGACGAAAATACGTCTATTACAAAGGGATTTCAATTTTTTGAACATATTTTAACTCAAGACTTTTTCTGCATTCAATATGCACCATTCAAAGCCATATCATCACTTTTCAACCATTTTCTGACTTCATTTGCTTGTTTTCATGCATTTCATGATCTATTTTGAGCTAAAATGACCCTGAATTGAAAAGCACTGCAAATGAATTCTGAAATGGTTGAAAGTTGGCATGGTATCATAATTTCACCCACATAGCATGTGCTAAAAAGCTGAGAGGGTTACCGAAAAAACTGGATGCACTTCGTGTACAAACTAGACAATCTCTTTCGAAGTATCAGGGTTTCGGACGAAAACACGTCAATTACAAAGGGATTTCAATTTTTTGAACATATTTTAACTCAAGACTTTTTCTGCATTCAATATGCACCATTCAAAGCCACATCATCACTTTTCAACCATTTTCTGACTTCATTTGCTAGTTTTCATGCATTTCATGATTTATTTTGAGCTAAAATGACCCTGAATTAAAAAGCACTGCAAATGAACTCTGAAATGGTTGAAAGTTGGCATGGTATCATAATTTCTCCCACATAGCATGTGCTAAAAAGCTGAGAGGGTTACCGGAAAAACTGGATGCACTTCGTGTACAAACTGGACAATCTGTTTCGAAGTATGAGGGTTTCGGACGAAAACACGTCTATTACAAAGGGATTTCAATTGTTGAACATATTTTAACTCAAGACTTTTTCTGCATTCAATATGCACCATTCAAAGCCACATCATCACTTTTCAACCATTTTCTGACTTCATTTGCTAGTTTTCATGCATTTAATGATTAATTTTGAGCTAAAATGACAATGAATTGAAAAGCACCGCAAATGAACTCTGAAATGGTGGAAAGTTGGCATGGTATCATAATTTCACCCACATAGCATGTGCTAAAAAGTTGAGAGGGTTACCGGAAAAACTCGATGCACTTCGTGTACAAACTGGACAATCTCTTTCGAAGTATCAGGGTTTCGGACGAAAACACGTCTATTACAAAGGGATTTCAATTTTTTGAACATATTTTAACTCAAGACTTTTGAAGCATTCAATATGCACCATTCAAAGCCACATCATCACTTTTCAACCATTTTCTGACTTCATTTGCTAGTTTTCATGCATTTCATGATTTATTTTGAGCTAAAATGACCCTGAATTGAAAACCACCGCAAATGAACTCTGAAATGGTTGAAAGTTGGCATGGTACCATAATTTCACCCACATAGCATGTGCTAAAAAGCTGAGAGGGTTACCGAAAAAAACTGGATGCACTTCGTGTACAAACTGGACAATCTCTTTCGAAGTATCAGGGTTTCGGACGAAAACACGTCGATTACAAAGGGATTTCAATTTTTTGAACATATTTTAACTCAAGACTTTTTATGCATTCAATATGCACCATTCAAAGCCACATCATCACTTTTCAACCATTTTCTGAGTTCATTTGCTAGTTTTCATGTATTTCATGATTTATTTTGAGCTAAAATGACCCTGAATTGAAAAGCACTACAAATGAACTCTGAAATGGTTGAAAGTTGGCATGGTATCATAATTTCACCCACATAGCATGTGATAAAAAGCTGAGAGGGTTACCGGAAAAACTGGATGCAGTTCGTGTACAAACTGGATAATCTCTTTCGAAGTATCAGGGTTTCGGACGAGAACACGTCGATTACAAAGGGATTTCAATTTTTTGAACATATTTTAACTCAAGACTTTTTATGCATTCAATATGCACCTTTCAAAGCCACATCATCACTTTTCAACCATTTTCTGACTTCATTTGCTAGTTTTCATGCATTTCATGATTTATTTTGAGCTAAAATGACCCTGAATTGAAAATCACTGCAAATGAACTCTGAAATGGTTGAAAGTTGGCATGGTATCATAATTTCACCCACATAGCATGTGCTAAAGAGTTGAGAGGGTTACCGAAAAAACTGGATGCACTTCGTGTACAAACTGGACAATCTCTTTCGAAGTATCAGGGTTTCGGACGAAAACAGGTCGATTACAAAGGGATTTCAATTTTTTGAACATATTTTAACTCAAGACTTTTTCTGCATTCAATATGCACCATTCAAAGCCACATCATCACTTTTCAACCATTTTCTGACTTCATTTGCTAGTTTTCATGCATTTCATGATTTATTTTGAGCTAAAATGACCCTGAATTGAAAAGTACTGCAAATGAACTCTGAAATGGTTGAAAGTTGGCATGGTATCATAATTTCACGCACATAGCATGTGCTAAAAAGCTGAGAGGGTTACCGAAAATACTGGATGCACTTCGTGTACAAACTGGACAATCTCTTTCGAAGTATTAGGGTTTCGGACGAAAACAAGTCGATTACAAAGGGATTTCATTTTTTTGAACATATTTCAACTCAAGACTTTTTCTGCATTCAATATGCACCATTCAAAGCCACATCATCACTTTTCAACCATTTTCTGACTTCATTTGCTAGTTTTCATGCATTTCATGATTTATTTTGAGCTAAAGTGACCCTGAATTGAAAAGCACTGCAAATGAACTCTGAAATGGTTGAAAGTTGGCATGCTATCATAATTTCACCCACATAGCATGTGCTAAAAAGCTGAGAGGGTTACCGAAAAAACTGGATGCACTTCGTGTACAAACTGGACAATCTATTTTGAAGTATCAGGGTTTCGGACGAAAACACGTCTATTACAAAGGGATTTCAATTTTTTGAACATATTTTAACTCAAGACTTTTTCTGCATTCAATATGCACCATTCAAAGCCACATCATCACTTTTCAACCATTTTCTGACTTCATTTGCTAGTTTTCATGCATTTCATGATTTATTTTGAGCTAAAATGACCCTGAATTGAAAATCACTACAAATGAACTCTGAAATGGTTGAAAGTTGGCATGGTATCATCATTTCACCCACATAGCATGTGCTAAAAAGCTGAGAGGGTTACCGAAAAAACTGGATGCACTTCGTGTACAAACTGGACAATCTCTTTCGAAGTATCAGGGTGTCGGACGAAAACACGTCGATTACAAAGGGATTTCAATTTTTTGAACATATTTTAACTCAAGACTTTTTATGCATTCAATATGCACCATTCAAAGCCACATCATCACTTTTCAACCATTTTCTGACTTCATTTGCTAGTTTTCATGCATTTCATGATTTATTTTGAGCTAAAATGACCCTGAATTGAAAAGCACTGCAAATGAACTCTGAAATGGTTGAAAGTTATCATGGTATCATAATTTCACCCACATAGCATGTGCTAAAGAGTTGAGAGGGTTACCGAAAAAACTGGATGCACTTCGTGTACAAACTGGACAATCTCTTTCGAAGTATCAGGGTTTCGGACAAAAACAGGTCGATTACAAAGGGATTTCAATTTTTTGAACATATTTTAACTCAAGACTTTTTCTGCATTCAATATGCACCATTCAAAGCCACATCATCACTTTTCAACCATTTTCTGACTTCATTTGCTAGTTTTCATGCATTTCATGATTTATTTTGAGCTAAAATGACCCTGAATTGAAAAGTACTGCAAATGAACTCTGAAATGGTTGAAAGTTGGCATGGTATCATAATTTCACCCACATAGCATGTGGTAAAAAGCCGAGAGGGTTACCAAAAATACTGGATGCACTTCGTGTACAAACTGGACAATCTCTTTCGAAGTATTAGGGTTTCGAACGAAAACAAGTCGATTACAAAGGGATTTCAATTTTTTGAACATATTCCAACTCAAGACTTTTTCTGCATTCAATATGCACCATTCAAAGCCACATCATCACTTTTCAACCATTTTCTGACTTCATTTGCTAGTTTTCATGCATTTCATGATTTATTTTGAGCTAAAATGACCCTGAATTGAAAAGCACTGCAAATGAACTCTGAAATGGTTGAAAGTTGGCATGCTATCATAATTTCACCCACATAGCATGTGCTAAAAAGCTGAGAGGGTAACCGAAAAAACTGGATGCACTTCGTGTACAAACTGGACAATCTATTTTGAAGTATCTGGGTTTCGGACGAAAACACGTCTATTACAAAGGGATTTCAATTTTTTGAACATATTTTAACTCAAGACTTTTTCTGCATTCAATATGCACCATTCAAAGCCACATCATCACTTTTCAACCATTTTCTGACTTCATTTGCTAGTTTTCATGCATTTCATGATTTATTTTGAGCTAAAATGACCCTGAATTGAAAATCACTGCAAATGAACTCTGAAATGGTTGAAAGTTGGCATGGTATCATCATTTCACCCACATAGCATGTGCTAAAAAGCTGAGAGGGTTACCGAAAAAACTGGATGCACTTCGTGTACAAACTGGACAATCTCTTTCGAAGTATCAGGGTTTCGGACGAAAACACGTCGATTACAAAGGGATTTCAATTTTTTGAACATATTTTAACTCAAGACTTTTTATGCATTCAATATGCACCATTCAAAGCCACATCGTCACTTTTCAACCATTTTCTGACTTCATTTGCTAGTTTTCATGCATTTCATGATTTATTTTGAGCTAAAATGACCCTGAATTGAAAAGCACTGCAAATGAACTCTGAAATGGTTGAAAGTTGGCATGGTATCATAATTTCACCCACATAGCATGTGCTAAAGAGTTGAGAGGGTTACCGAAAAAACTGGATGCACTTCGTGTACAAACTGGACAATCTCTTTCGAAGTATCAGGGTTTCGAACGAAAACACGTCTATTACAAAGGGATTTCTATTTTTTGAACATATTCTAACTTAAGACTTTTTCTACATTCAATATGCACCATTCAAAGCCACATCATCACTTTTCAATCATTTTCTGACTTCATTTGCTAGTTTTCATGCATGTCATGATTTATTTTGAGCTAAAATGACCCTGAATTGAAAAGCACTGCAAATGAACTCTGAAATGGTTGAAATTGGCATGGTATCATAATTTCACCCACATAGCATGTGCTAAAAAGCTGAGAGGGTTACCGGAAAAACTGGATGCAGTTCGTGTACAAACTGGACAATCTCTTTCGAAGTATCAGGGTTTCGGACGAAAACACGTCGATTACAAAGGGATTTCAATTTTTTGAACATATTTTAACTCAAGACTTTTTCTGCATTCAATATGCACCTTTCAAAGCCACATCATCACTTTTCAACCATTTTCTGACTTCATTTGCTAGTTTTCATGCATTTCATGATTTATTCTGAGCTAAAATGACCCTGAATTGAAAAGCACTGCAAATGAACTCTGAAATGGTTGAAAGTTGGCATGGTATCATAATTTCACCCACATAGCATGTGCTAAAGAGTTGAGAGGGTTACCGAAAAAACTGGATGCACTTCGTGTACAAACTGGACAATCTCTTTCGAAGTATCAGGGTTTCGGACGAAAACACGTCTATTACAAAGGGATTTCAATTTTTTGAACATATTTTAACTCAAGAATTTTTCTGCATTCAATATGCACCATCCAAAGCCACATCATCACTTTTCAACCATTTTCTGACTTCATTTGCTAGTTTTCATGCATTTCATGATTTATTTTGAGCTAAAATGACCCTGAATTGAAAAGCACTGCAAATGAACTCTGAAATGGTTGAAAGTTGGCATGCTATCATAATTTCACCCACATAGCATGTGCTAAAAAGCTGAGAGGGTTACCGAAAAAACTGGATGCACTTCGTGTACAAACTGGACAATCTATTTCGAAGTATCAGGGTTTCGGACGAAAACACGTCTATTACAAAAGGATTTCAATTTTTTGAACATATTTTAACTCAAGACTTTTGAAGCATTCAATATGCACCATTCAAAGCCACATCATCACTTTTCAACCATTTTCTGACTTCATTTGCTAGTTTTCTTGCATTTCATGATTTATTTTGAGCTAAAATGACCCTGAATTGAAAAGCACTGCAAATGAACTCTGAAATGGTTGAAAGTTATCATGGTATCATAATTTCACCCACATAGCATGTGCTAAAGAGTTGAGAGGGTTACCGAAAAAACTGGATGCACTTCGTGTACAAACTGGACAATCTCTTTCGAAGTATCAGGGTTTCGGACAAAAACAGGTCGATTACAAAGGGATTTCAATTTTTTGAACATATTTTAACTCAAGACTTTTTCTGCATTCAATATGCACCATTCAAAGCCACATCATCACTTTTCAACCATTTTCTGACTTCATTTGCTAGTTTTCATGCATTTCATGATTTATTTTGAGCTAAAATGACCCTGAATTGAAAAGTACTGCAAATGAACTCTGAAATGGTTGAAAGTTGGCATGGTATCATAATTTCACCCACATAGCATGTGCTAAAAAGCCGAGAGGGTTACCAAAAATACTGGATGCACTTCGTGTACAAACTGGACAATCTCTTTCGAAGTATTAGGGTTTCGAACGAAAACAAGTCGATTACAAAGGGATTTCAATTTTTTGAACATATTCCAACTCAAGACTTTTTCTGCATTCAATATGCACCATTCAAAGCCACATCATCACTTTTCAACCATTTTCTGACTTCATTTGCTAGTTTTCATGCATTTCATGATTTATTTTGAGCTAAAATGACCCTGAATTGAAAAGCACTGCAAATGAACTCTGAAATGGTTGAAAGTTGGCATGCTATCATAATTTCACCCACATAGCATGTGCTAAAAAGCTGAGAGGGTAACCGAAAAAACTGGATGCACTTCGTGTACAAACTGGACAATCTATTTTGAAGTATCTGGGTTTCGGACGAAAACACGTCTATTACAAAGGGATTTCAATTTTTTGAACATATTTTAACTCAAGACTTTTTCTGCATTCAATATGCACCATTCAAAGCCACATCATCACTTTTCAACCATTTTCTGACTTCATTTGCTAGTTTTCATGCATTTCATGATTTATTTTGAGCTAAAATGACCCTGAATTGAAAATCACTGCAAATGAACTCTGAAATGGTTGAAAGTTGGCATGGTATCATCATTTCACCCACATAGCATGTGCTAAAAAGCTGAGAGGGTTACCGAAAAAACTGGATGCACTTCGTGTACAAACTGGACAATCTCTTTCGAAGTATCAGGGTTTCGGACGAAAACACGTCGATTACAAAGGGATTTCAATTTTTTGAACATATTTTAACTCAAGACTTTTTATGCATTCAATATGCACCATTCAAAGCCACATCGTCACTTTTCAACCATTTTCTGACTTCATTTGCTAGTTTTCATGCATTTCATGATTTATTTTGAGCTAAAATGACCCTGAATTGAAAAGCACTGCAAATGAACTCTGAAATGGTTGAAAGTTGGCATGGTATCATAATTTCACCCACATAGCATGTGCTAAAGAGTTGAGAGGGTTACCGAAAAAACTGGATGCACTTCGTGTACAAACTGGACAATCTCTTTCGAAGTATCAGGGTTTCGAACGAAAACACGTCTATTACAAAGGGATTTCTATTTTTTGAACATATTCTAACTTAAGACTTTTTCTACATTCAATATGCACCATTCAAAGCCACATCATCACTTTTCAATCATTTTCTGACTTCATTTGCTAGTTTTCATGCATGTCATGATTTATTTTGAGCTAAAATGACCCTGAATTGAAAAGCACTGCAAATGAACTCTGAAATGGTTGAAATTGGCATGGTATCATAATTTCACCCACATAGCATGTGCTAAAAAGCTGAGAGGGTTACCGGAAAAACTGGATGCAGTTCGTGTACAAACTGGACAATCTCTTTCGAAGTATCAGGGTTTCGGACGAAAACACGTCGATTACAAAGGGATTTCAATTTTTTGAACATATTTTAACTCAAGACTTTTTCTGCATTCAATATGCACCTTTCAAAGCCACATCATCACTTTTCAACCATTTTCTGACTTCATTTGCTAGTTTTCATGCATTTCATGATTTATTCTGAGCTAAAATGACCCTGAATTGAAAAGCACTGCAAATGAACTCTGAAATGGTTGAAAGTTGGCATGGTATCATAATTTCACCCACATAGCATGTGCTAAAGAGTTGAGAGGGTTACCGAAAAAACTGGATGCACTTCGTGTACAAACTGGACAATCTCTTTCGAAGTATCAGGGTTTCGGACGAAAACACGTCTATTACAAAGGGATTTCAATTTTTTGAACATATTTTAACTCAAGAATTTTTCTGCATTCAATATGCACCATCCAAAGCCACATCATCACTTTTCAACCATTTTCTGACTTCATTTGCTAGTTTTCATGCATTTCATGATTTATTTTGAGCTAAAATGACCCTGAATTGAAAAGCACTGCAAATGAACTCTGAAATGGTTGAAAGTTGGCATGCTATCATAATTTCACCCACATAGCATGTGCTAAAAAGCTGAGAGGGTTACCGAAAAAACTGGATGCACTTCGTGTACAAACTGGACAATCTATTTCGAAGTATCAGGGTTTCGGACGAAAACACGTCTATTACAAAAGGATTTCAATTTTTTGAACATATTTTAACTCAAGACTTTTGAAGCATTCAATATGCACCATTCAAAGCCACATCATCACTTTTCAACCATTTTCTGACTTCATTTGCTAGTTTTCTTGCATTTCATGATTTATTTTGAGCTAAAATGACCCTGAATTGAAAAGCACTGCAAATGAACTCTGAAATGGTTGAAAGATGGCATGGTATCATAATTTCACCCACATAGCATGTGCTAAAAATCTGAGAGGGTTACCGGAAAAACTGGATGCACTTCGTGTACAAACTGGACAATCTCTTTCGAAGTATCATGGTTTCGGACGAAAACATGTCTATTACAAAGGGATTTCATTTTTTTGAACATATTTTAACTCAAGAATTTTTATGCATTCAATATGCACCATTCAAATCCACATCATCACTTTTCAACCATTTTCTGACTTCATTTGCTAGTTTTCATGCATTTCATGATTTATTTTGAGCTAAAATGACCCTGAATTGAAAATCACTGCAAATGAACTCTGAAATGGTTGAAAGTTGGCATGGTATCATACTTTCACCCACATAGCATGTGCTAAAGAGTTGAGAGGGTTACCGAAAAAACTAGATGCACTTCGTGTACAAACTGGACAATCTCTTTCGAAGTATCAGGGTTTCGGACGAAAACATGTCTATTACAAAGGGATTTCAATTTTTTGAACATATTTTAACTCAAGACTTTTTCTGCATTCAATATGCACCACTCAAAGCCACATCATCACTTTTCAACCATTTTCTGACTTCATTTGCTAGTTTTCATGCATTTCATGATTTATTTTGAGCTAAAATGACCCTGAATTGAAAAGCACTGCAAATGAACTCTGAAATGGTTGAAAGTTGGGATGGTATCATAATTTCACCCACATAGCATGTGCTAAAGAGTTGAGAGGGTTACCGAAAAAACTGGATGCACTTCGTGTACAAACTGGACAATCTCTTTCGAAGTATCAGGGTTTCGGACGAAAACACGTCGATTACAAAGGGATTTCAATTTTTTGAACATATTTTAACTCAAGACTTTTTCTGCATTCAATATGCACCTTTCAAAGCCACATCATCACTTTTCAACCATTTTCTGACTTCATTTGCTAGTTTTCATGCATTTCATGATTTATTCTGAGCTAAAATGACCCTGAATTGAAAAGCACTGCAAATGAACTCTGAAATGGTTGAAAGTTGGCATTGTATCATAATTTCACCCACATAGCATGTGCTAAAGAGTTGAGAGGGTTACCGAAAAAACTGGATGCACTTCGTGTACAAACTGGACAATCTCTTTCGAAGTATCAGGGTTTCGGACGAAAACAAGTCGATTACAAAGGGATTTCAATTTTTTGAACATATTTTAACTCAAGAATTTTTCTGCATTCAATATGCACCATCCAAAGCCACATCATCACTTTTCAACCATTTTCTGACTTCATTTGCTAGTTTTCATGCATTTCATGATTTATTTTGAGCTAAAATGACCCTGAATTGAAAAGCACTGCAAATGAAATCTGAAATGGTTGAAAGTTGGCATGCTATCATAATTTCACCCACATAGCATGTGCTAAAAAGCTGAGAGGGTTACCGAAAAAACTGGATGCACTTCGTGTACAAACAGGACAATCTATTTCGAAGTATCAGGGTTTCGGACGAAAACACGTCTATTACAAAGGGATTTCAATTTTTTGAACATATTTTAACTCAAGACTTTTGAAGCATTCAATATGCACCATTCAAAGACACATCATCACTTTTCAACCATTTTCTGACTTCATTTGCTAGTTTTCTTGCATTTCATGATTTATTTTGAGCTAAAATGACCCTGAATTGAAAAGCACTACAAATGAACTCTGAAATGGTTGAAAGATGGCATGGTATCATAATTTCACCCACATAGCATGTGCTAAAAATCTGAGAGGGTTACCGGAAAAACTGGATGCACTTCGTGTACAAACTGGACAATCTCTTTCGAAGTATCATGGTTTCGGACGAAAACATGTCTATTACAAAGGGATTTCATTTTTTTGAACATATTTTAACTCAAGAATTTTTATGCATTCAATATGCACCATTCAAATCCACATCATCACTTTTCAACCATTTTCTGACTTCATTTGCTAGTTTTCATGCATTTCTTGATTTATTTTGAGCTAAAATGACCCTGAATTGAAAAGCACTGCAAATGAACTCTGAAATAGTTGAAAGTTGGCATGGTATCATAATTTCACCCACATAGCATGTGCTAAAGAGTTGAGAGGGTTACCGAAAGAACTAGATGCACTTCGTGTACAAACTGGACAATCTCTTTCGAAGTATCAGGGTTTCGGACGAAAACATGTCTATTACAAAGGGATTTCAATTTTTTGAACATATTTTAACTCAAGACTTTTTCTGCATTCAATATGCACCATTCAAAGTTACATCATCACTTTTCAACCATTTTCTGACTTCATTTGCTAGTTTTCATGCATTTCATGATTTATTTTGAGCTAAAATGACCCTGAATTGAAAATCACTGCAAATGAACTCTGAAATGGTTGAAAGTTGGCATGGTATCATCATTTCACCCACATAGCATGTGCTAAAAAGCTGAGAGGGTTACCGAAAAAACTGGATGCATTTCGTGTACAAACTGGACAATCTCTTTCGAAGTATCAGGGTTTCGGACGAAAACACGTCGATTACAAAGGGATTTCAATTTTTTGAACATATTTTAACTCAAGACTTTTTATGCATTCAATATGCACCATTCAAAGCCACATCATCACTTTTCAACCATTTTCTGACTTCATTTGCTAGTTTTCATGCATTTTATGATTTATTTTGAGCTAAAATGACCCTGAATTGAAAAGCACTGCAAATGAACTCTGAAATGGTTGAAAGTTGGCATGGGATCATAATTTCACCCACATAGCATGTGCTAAAGAGTTGAGAGGGTTACCGAAAAAACTGGATGCATTTCGTGTACAAACTGGACAATCTCTTTTGAAGTATCAGGGTTTCGAACGAAAACACGTCTATTACAAAGGGATTTCTATTTTTTGAACATATTCTAACTTAAGACTTTTTCTACATTCTATATGCACCATTCAAAGCCACATCATCACTTTTCAATCATTTTCTGACTTCATTTGCTAGTTTTCATGCATGTCATGATTTATTTTGAGCTAAAATGACCCTGAATTGAAAAGCACTGCAAATGAACTCTGAAATGGTTGAAATTGGCATGGTATCATAATTTCACCCACATAGCATGTGCTAAAAAGCTGAGAGGGTTACCGGAAAAATTGGATGCAGTTCGTGTACAAACTGGACAATCTCTTTCGAAGTATCAGGGTTTCGGACGAAAACAAGTCGATTACAAAGGGATTTCAATTTTTTGAACATATTTTAACTCAAGAATTTTTCTGCATTCAATATGCACCATCCAAAGCCACATCATCACTTTTCAACCATTTTCTGACTTCATTTGCTAGTTTTCATGCATTTCATGATTTATTTTGAGCTAAAATGACCCTGAATTGAAAAGCACTGCAAATGAAATCTGAAATGGTTGAAAGTTGGCATGCTATCATAATTTCACCCACATAGCATGTGCTAAAAAGCTGAGAGGGTTACCGAAAAAACTGGATGCACTTCGTGTACAAACAGGACAATCTATTTCGAAGTATCAGGGTTTCGGACGAAAACACGTCTATTACAAAGGGATTTCAATTTTTTGAACATATTTTAACTCAAGACTTTTGAAGCATTCAATATGCACCATTCAAAGACACATCATCACTTTTCAACCATTTTCTGACTTCATTTGCTAGTTTTCTTGCATTTCATGATTTATTTTGAGCTAAAATGACCCTGAATTGAAAAGCACTGCAAATGAACTCTGAAATGGTTGAAAGATGGCATGGTATCATAATTTCACCCACATAGCATGTGCTAAAAATCTGAGAGGGTTACCGGAAAAACTGGATGCACTTCGTGTACAAACTGGACAATCTCTTTCGAAGTATCATGGTTTCGGACGAAAACATGTCTATTACAAAGGGATTTCATTTTTTTGAACATATTTTAACTCAAGAATTTTTATGCATTCAATATGCACCATTCAAATCCACATCATCACTTTTCAACCATTTTCTGACTTCATTTGCTAGTTTTCATGCATTTCTTGATTTATTTTGAGCTAAAATGACCCTGAATTGAAAAGCACTGCAAATGAACTCTGAAATAGTTGAAAGTTGGCATGGTATCATAATTTCACCCACATAGCATGTGCTAAAGAGTTGAGAGGGTTACCGAAAAAACTAGATGCACTTCGTGTACAAACTGGACAATCTCTTTCGAAGTATCAGGGTTTCGGACGAAAACATGTCTATTACAAAGGGATTTCAATTTTTTGAACATATTTTAACTCAAGACTTTTTCTGCATTCAATATGCACCATTCAAAGTTACATCATCACTTTTCAACCATTTTCTGACTTCATTTGCTAGTTTTCATGCATTTCATGATTTATTTTGAGCTAAAATGACCCTGAATTGAAAATCACTGCAAATGAACTCTGAAATGGTTGAAAGTTGGCATGGTATCATCATTTCACCCACATAGCATGTGCTAAAAAGCTGAGAGGGTTACCGAAAAAACTGGATGCATTTCGTGTACAAACTGGACAATCTCTTTCGAAGTATCAGGGTTTCGGACGAAAACACGTCGATTACAAAGGGATTTCAATTTTTTGAACATATTTTAACTCAAGACTTTTTATGCATTCAATATGCACCATTCAAAGCCACATCATCACTTTTCAACCATTTTCTGACTTCATTTGCTAGTTTTCATGCATTTTATGATTTATTTTGAGCTAAAATGACCCTGAATTGAAAAGCACTGCAAATGAACTCTGAAATGGTTGAAAGTTGGCATGGGATCATAATTTCACCCACATAGCATGTGCTAAAGAGTTGAGAGGGTTACCGAAAAAACTGGATGCATTTCGTGTACAAACTGGACAATCTCTTTTGAAGTATCAGGGTTTCGAACGAAAACACGTCTATTACAAAGGGATTTCTATTTTTTGAACATATTCTAACTTAAGACTTTTTCTACATTCAATATGCACCATTCAAAGCCACATCATCACTTTTCAATCATTTTCTGACTTCATTTGCTAGTTTTCATGCATGTCATGATTTATTTTGAGCTAAAATGACCCTGAATTGAAAAGCACTGCAAATGAACTCTGAAATGGTTGAAATTGGCATGGTATCATAATTTCACCCACATAGCATGTGCTAAAAAGCTGAGAGGGTTACCGGAAAAATTGGATGCAGTTCGTGTACAAACTGGACAATCTCTTTCGAAGTATCAGGGTTTCGGACGAAAACACGTCGATTACAAAGGGATTTCAATTTTTTGAACATATTTTAACTCAAGACTTTTTATGCATTCAATATGCACCATTCAAAGCCACATCGTCACTTTTCAACCATTTTCTGACTTCATTTGCTAGTTTTCATGCATTTCATGATTTATTTTGAGCTAAAATGACCCTGAATTGAAAAGCACTGCAAATGAACTCTGAAATGGTTGAAAGTTGGCATGGTATCATAATTTCACCCACATAGCATGTGCTAAAGAGTTGAGAGGGTTACCGAAAAAACTGGATGCACTTCGTGTACAAACTGGACAATCTCTTTCGAAGTATCAGGGTTTCGAACGAAAACACGTCTATTACAAAGGGATTTCTATTTTTTGAACATATTCTAACTTAAGACTTTTTCTACATTCAATATGCACCATTCAAAGCCACATCATCACTTTTCAATCATTTTCTGACTTCATTTGCTAGTTTTCATGCATGTCATGATTTATTTTGAGCTAAAATGACCCTGAATTGAAAAGCACTGCAAATGAACTCTGAAATGGTTGAAATTGGCATGGTATCATAATTTCACCCACATAGCATGTGCTAAAAAGCTGAGAGGGTTACCGGAAAAACTGGATGCAGTTCGTGTACAAACTGGACAATCTCTTTCGAAGTATCTGGGTTTCGGACGAAAACACGTCGATTACAAAGGGATTTCAATTTTTTGAACATATTTTAACTCAAGACTTTTTCTGCATTCAATATGCACCTTTCAAAGCCACATCATCACTTTTCAACCATTTTCTGACTTCATTTGCTAGTTTTCATGCATTTCATGATTTATTCTGAGCTAAAATGACCCTGAATTGAAAAGCACTGCAAATGAACTCTGCAATGGTTGAAAGTTGGCATGGTATCATAATTTCACCCACATAGCATGTGCTAAAGAGTTGAGAGGGTTACCGAAAAAACTGGATGCACTTCGTGTACAAACTGGACAATCTCTTTCGAAGTATCAGGGTTTCGGACGAAAACAAGTCGATTACAAAGGGATTTCAATTTTTTGAACATATTTTAACTCAAGAATTTTTCTGCATTCAATATGCACCATCCAAAGCCACATCATCACTTTTCAACCATTTTCTGACTTCATTTGCTAGTTTTCATGCATTTCATGATTTATTTTGAGCTAAAATGACCCTGAATTGAAAAGCACTGCAAATGAACTCTGAAATGGTTGAAAGTTGGCATGCTATCATAATTTCACCCACATAGCATGTGCTAAAAAGCTGAGAGGGTTACCGAAAAAACTGGATGCACTTCGTGTACAAACTGGACAATCTATTTCGAAGTATCAGGGTTTCGGACGAAAACACGTCTATTACAAAAGGATTTCAATTTTTTGAACATATTTTAACTCAAGACTTTTGAAGCATTCAATATGCACCATTCAAAGCCACATCATCACTTTTCAACCATTTTCTGACTTCATTTGCTAGTTTTCTTGCATTTCATGATTTATTTTGAGCTAAAATGACCCTGAATTGAAAAGCACTGCAAATGAACTCTGAAATGGTTGAAAGATGGCATGGTATCATAATTTCACCCACATAGCATGTGCTAAAAATCTGAGAGGGTTACCGGAAAAACTGGATGCACTTCGTGTACAAACTGGACAATCTCTTTCGAAGTATCATGGTTTCGGACGAAAACATGTCTATTACAAAGGGATTTCATTTTTTTGAACATATTTTAACTCAAGAATTTTTATGCATTCAATATGCACCATTCAAATCCACATCATCACTTTTCAACCATTTTCTGACTTCATTTGCTAGTTTTCATGCATTTCATGATTTATTTTGAGCTAAAATGACCCTGAATTGAAAAGCACTGCAAATGAACTCTGAAATGGTTGAAAGTTGGCATGGTATCATACTTTCACCCACATAGCATGTGCTAAAGAGTTGAGAGGGTTACCGAAAAAACTAGATGCACTTCGTGTACAAACTGGACAATCTCTTTCGAAGTATCAGGGTTTCGGACGAAAACATGTCTATTACAAAGGGATTTCAATTTTTTGAAAATATTTTAATTCAAGACTTTTTCTGCATTCAATATGCACCATTCAAAGCCACATCATCACTTTTCAACCATTTTCTGACTTCATTTGCTAGTTTTCATGCATTTCATGATTTATTTTGAGCTAAAATGACCCTGAATTGAAAATCACTGCAAATGAACTCTGAAATGGTTGAAAGTTGGCATGGTATCATCATTTCACCCACATAGCATGTGCTAAAAAGCTGAGAGGGTTACCGAAAAAACTGGATGCATTTCGTGTACAAACTGGACAATCTCTTTCGAAGTATCAGGGTTTCGGACGAAAACACGTCGATTACAAAGGGATTTCAATTTTTTGAACATATTTTAACTCAAGACTTTTTCTGCATTCAATATGCACCTTTCAAAGCCACATCATCACTTTTCAACCATTTTCTGACTTCATTTGCTAGTTTTCATGCATTTCATGATTTATTCTGAGCTAAAATGACCCTGAATTGAAAAGCACTGCAAATGAACTCTGAAATGGTTGAAAGTTGGCATTGTATCATAATTTCACCCACATAGCATGTGCTAAAGACTTGAGAGGGTTACCGAAAAAACTGGATGCACTTCGTGTACAAACTGGACAATCTCTTTCGAAGTATCAGGGTTTCGGACGAAAACAAGTCGATTACAAAGGGATTTCAATTTTTTGAACATATTTTAACTCAAGAATTTTTCTGCATTCAATATGCACCATCCAAAGCCACATCATCACTTTTCAACCATTTTCTGACTTCATTTGCTAGTTTTCATGCATTTCATGATTTATTTTGAGCTAAAATGACCCTGAATTGAAAAGCACTGCAAATGAACTCTGAAATGGTTGAAAGTTGGCATGGTATCATAATTTCACCCACATAGCATGTGCTAAAGAGTTGAGAGGGTTACCGAAAAAACTGGATGCACTTCGTGTACAAACTGGACAATCTCTTTCGAAGTATCAGGGTTTCGAACGAAAACACGTCTATTACAAAGGGATTTCTATTTTTTGAACATATTCTAACTTAAGACTTTTTCTACATTCAATATGCACCATTCAAAGCCACATCATCACTTTTCAATCATTTTCTGACTTCATTTGCTAGTTTTCATGCATGTCATGATTTATTTTGAGCTAAAATGACCCTGAATTGAAAAGCACTGCAAATGAACTCTGAAATGGTTGAAATTGGCATGGTATCATAATTTCACCCACATAGCATGTGCTAAAAAGCTGAGAGGGTTACCGGAAAAACTGGATGCAGTTCGTGTACAAACTGGACAATCTCTTTCGAAGTATCAGGGTTTCGGACGAAAACACGTCGATTACAAAGGGATTTAAATTTTTTGAACATATTTTAACTCAAGACTTTTTCTGCATTCAATATGCACCTTTCAAAGCCACATCATCACTTTTCAACCATTTTCTGACTTCATTTGCTAGTTTTCATGCATTTCATGATTTATTCTGAGCTAAAATGACCCTGAATTGAAAAGCACTGCAAATGAACTCTGAAATGGTTGAAAGTTGGCATGGTATCATAATTTCACCCACATAGCATGTGCTAAAGAGTTGAGAGGGTTACCGAAAAAACTGGATGCACTTCGTGTACAAACTGGACAATCTCTTTTGAAGTATCAGGGTTTCGGACGAAAACAAGTCGATTACAAAGGGATTTGAATTTTTTGAACATATTTTAACTCAAGAATTTTTCTGCATTCAATATGCACCATCCAAAGCCACATCATCACTTTTCAACCATTTTCTGACTTCATTTGCTAGTTTTCATGCATTTCATAATTTATTTTGAGCTAAAATGACCCTGAATTGAAAAGCACTGCAAATGAACTCTGAAATGGTTGAAAGTTGGCATGCTATCATAATTTCACCCACATAGCATGTGCTAAAAAGCTGAGAGGGTTACCGAAAAAACTGGATGCACTTCGTGTACAAACTGGACAATCTATTTCGAAGTATCAGGGTTTCGGACGAAAACACGTCTATTACAAAAGGATTTCAATTTTTTGAACATATTTTAACTCAAGACTTTTGAAGCATTCAATATGCACCATTCAAAGCCACATCATCACTTTTCAACCATTTTCTGACTTCATTTGCTAGTTTTCTTGCATTTCATGATTTATTTTGAGCTAAAATGACCCTGAATTGAAAAACACTGCAAATGAACTCTGAAATGGTTGAAAGATGGCATGGTATCATAATTTCACCCACATAGCATGTGCTAAAAATCTGAGAGGGTTACCGGAAAAACTGGATGCACTTCGTGTACAAACTGGACAATCTCTTTCGAAGTATCAGGGTTTCGAACGAAATCATGTCTATTACAAAGGGATTTCATTTTTTTGAACATATTTTAACTCAAGAATTTTTATGCATTCAATATGCACCATTCAAATCCACATCATCACTTTTCAATCATTTTCTGACTTCATTTGCTAGTTTTCATGCATGTCATGATTTATTTTGAGCTAAAATGACCCTGAATTGAAAAGCACTGCAAATGAACTCTGAAATGGTTGAAATTGGCATGGTATCATAATTTCACCCACATAGCATGTGCTAAAAAGCTGAGAGGGTTACCGGAAAAACTGGATGCAGTTCGTGTACAAACTGGACAATCTCTTTCGAAGTATCAGGGTTTCGGACGAAAACACGTCGATTACAAAGGGATTTAAATTTTTTGAACATATTTTAACTCAAGACTTTTTCTGCATTCAATATGCACCTTTCAAAGCCACATCATCACTTTTCAACCATTTTCTGACTTCATTTGCTAGTTTTCATGCATTTCATGATTTATTCTGAGCTAAAATGACCCTGAATTGAAAAGCACTGCAAATGAACTCTGAAATGGTTGAAAGTTGGCATGGTATCATAATTTCACCCACATAGCATGTGCTAAAGAGTTGAGAGGGTTACCGAAAAAACTGGATGCACTTCGTGTACAAACTGGACAATCTCTTTTGAAGTATCAGGGTTTCGGACGAAAACACGTCGATTACAAAGGGATTTCAATTTTTTGAACATATTTTAACTCAAGAATTTTTCTGCATTCAATATGCACCATCCAAAGCCACATCATCACTTTTCAACCATTTTCTGACTTCATTTGCTAGTTTTCATGCATTTCATGATTTATTTTGAGCTAAAATGACCCTGAATTGAAAAGCACTGCAAATGAACTCTGAAATGGTTGAAAGTTGGCATGCTATCATAATTTCACCCACATAGCATGTGCTAAAAAGCTGAGAGGGTTACCGAAAAAACTGGATGCACTTCGTGTACAAACTGGACAATCTATTTCGAAGTATCAGGGTTTCGGACGAAAACACGTCTATTACAAAAGGATTTCAATTTTTTGAACATATTTTAACTCAAGACTTTTGAAGCATTCAATATGCACCATTCAAAGCCACATCATCACTTTTCAACCATTTTCTGACTTCATTTGCTAGTTTTCTTGCATTTCATGATTTATTTTGAGCTAAAATGACCCTGAATTGAAAAACACTGCAAATGAACTCTGAAATGGTTGAAAGATGGCATGGTATCATAATTTCACCCACATAGCATGTGCTAAAAATCTGAGAGGGTTACCGGAAAAACTGGATGCACTTCGTGTACAAACTGGACAATCTCTTTCGAAGTATCATGGTTTCGGACGAAATCATGTCTATTACAAAGGGATTTCATTTTTTTGAACATATTTTAACTCAATAATTTTTATGCATTCAATATGCACCATTCAAATCCACATCATCACTTTTCAACCATTTTCTGACTTCATTTGCTAGTTTTCATGCATTTCATGATTTATTTTGAGCTAAAATGACCCTGAATTGAAAAGCACTGCAAATGAACTCTGAAATGGTTGAAAGTTGGCATGGTATCATACTTTCACCCACATAGCATGTGCTAAAGAGTTGAGAGGGTTACCGAAAAAACTAGATGCACTTCGTGTACAAACTGGACAATCTCTTTCGAAGTATCAGGGTTTCGGACGAAAACATGTCTATTACAAAGGGATTTCAATTTTTTGAACATATTTTAACTCAAGACTTTTTCTGCATTCAATATGCACCATTCAAAGCCACATCATCACTTTTCAACCATTTTCTGACTTCATTTGCTAGTTTTCATGCATTTCATGATTTATTCTGAGCTAAAATGACCATGAATTGAAAAGCACTGCAAATGAACTCTGAAATGGTTGAAAGTTGGCATGGTATCATCATTTCACCCACATAGCATGTGCTAAAAAGCTGAGAGGGTTACCGAAAAAACTGGATGCATTTCGTGTACAAACTGGACAATCTCTTTCGAAGTATCAGGGTTTCGGACGAAAACAAGTCGATTACAAAGGGATTTCAATTTTTTGAACATATTTTAACTCAAGACTTTTTCTGCATTCAATATGCACCTTTCAAAGCCACATCGTCACTTTTCAACCATTTTCTGACTTCATTTGCTAGTTTTCGTGCATTTCATGATTTATTCTGAGCTAAAATGACCCTGAATTGAAAAGCACTGCAAATGAACTCTGAAATGGTTGAAAGTTGGCATTGTATCATAATTTCACCCACATAGCATGTGCTAAAGAGTTGAGAGGGTTACCGAAAAAACTGGATGCACTTCGTGTACAAACTGGACAATCTCTTTCGAAGTATTAGGGTTTCGGACGAAAACAAGTCGATTACAAAGGGATTTCAATTTTTTGAACATATTTTAACTCAAGAATTTTTCTCCATTCAGTATGCACCATCCAAAGCCACATCATCACTTTTCAACCATTTTCTGACTTCATTTGCTAGTTTTCATGCATTTCATGATTTATTTTGAGCTAAAATGACCCTGAATTGAAAAGCACTGCAAATGAACTCTGAAATGGTTGAAAGTTGGCATGGTATCATAATTTCACCCACATAGCATGTGCTAAAGAGTTGAGAGGGTTACCGAAAAAACTGGATGCACTTCGTGTACAAACTGGACAATCTCTTTCGAAGTATCATGGTTTCGGACGAAATCATGTCTATTACAAAGGGATTTCATTTTTTTGAACATATTTTAACTCAAGAATTTTTATGCATTCAATATGCACCATTCAAATCCACATCATCACTTTTCAACCATTTTCTGACTTCATTTGCTAGTTTTCATGCATTTCATGATTTATTTTGAGCTAAAATGACCCTGAATTGAAAAGCACTGCAAATGAACTCTGAAATGGTTGAAAGTTGGCATGGTATCATACTTTCACCCACATAGCATGTGCTAAAGAGTTGAGAGGGTTACCGAAAAAACTAGATGCACTTCGTGTACAAACTGGACAATCTCTTTCGAAGTATCAGGGTTTCGGACGAAAACATGTCTATTACAAAGGGATTTCAATTTTTTGAACATATTTTAACTCAAGACTTTTTCTGCATTCAATATGCACCATTCAAAGCCACATCATCACTTTTCAACCATTTTCTGACTTCATTTGCTAGTTTTCATGCATTTCATGATTTATTTTGAGCTAAAATGACCCTGAATTGAAAATCACTGCAAATGAACTCTGAAATGGTTGAAAGTTGGCATGGTATCATCATTTCACCCACATAGCATGTGCTAAAAAGCTGAGAGGGTTACCGAAAAAACTGGATGCATTTCGTGTACAAACTGGACAATCTCTTTCGAAGTATCAGGGTTTCGGACGAAAACACGTCGATTACAAAGGGATTTCAATTTTTTGAACATATTTTAACTCAAGACTTTTTCTGCATTCAATATGCACCTTTCAAAGCCACATCGTCACTTTTCAACCATTTTCTGACTTCATTTGCTAGTTTTCGTGCATTTCATGATTTATTCTGAGCTAAAATGACCCTGAATTGAAAAGCACTGCAAATGAACTCTGAAATGGTTGAAAGTTGGCATTGTATCATAATTTCACCCACATAGCATGTGCTAAAGAGTTGAGAGGGTTACCGAAAAAACTGGATGCACTTCGTGTACAAACTGGACAATCTCTTTCGAAGTATTAGGGTTTCGGACGAAAACAAGTCGATTACAAAGGGATTTCAATTTTTTGAACATATTTTAACTCAAGAATTTTTCTCCATTCAGTATGCACCATCCAAAGCCACATCATCACTTTTCAACCATTTTCTGACTTCATTTGCTAGTTTTCATGCATTTCATGATTTATTTTGAGCTAAAATGACCCTGAATTGAAAAGCACTGCAAATGAACTCTGAAATGGTTGAAAGTTGGCATGGTATCATAATTTCACCCACATAGCATGTGCTAAAGAGTTGAGAGGGTTACCGAAAAAACTGGATGCACTTCGTGTACAAACTGGACAATCTCTTTCGAAGTATCAGGGTTTCGAACGAAAACACGTCTATTACAAAGGGATTTCTATTTTTTGAACATATTCTAACTTAAGACTTTTTCTACATTCAATATGCACCATTCAAAGCCACATCATCACTTTTCAATCATTTTCTGACTTCATTTGCTAGTTTTCATGCATGTCATGATTTATTTTGAGCTAAAATGACCCTGAATTGAAAAGCACTGCAAATGAACTCGGAAATGGTTGAAATTGGCATGGTATCATAATTTCACCCACATAGCATGTGCTAAAAAGCTGAGAGGGTTACCGGAAAAACTGGATGCACTTCGTGTACAAACTGGACAATCTCTTTTGAAGTATCAGGGTTTCGGACGAAAACAAGTCGATTACAAAGGGATTTCAATTTTTTGAACATATTTTAACTCAAGAATTTTTCTGCATTCAATATGCACCATCCAAAGCCACATCATCACTTTTCAACCATTTTCTGACTTCATTTGCTAGTTTTCATGCATTTCATGATTTATTTTGAGCTAAAATGACCCTGAATTGAAAAGCACTGCAAATGAACTCTGAAATGGTTGAAAGTTGGCATGCTATCATAATTTCACCCACATAGCATGTGCTAAAAAGCTGAGAGGGTTACCGAAAAAACTGGATGCACTTCGTGTACAAACTGGACAATCTATTTCGAAGTATCAGGGTTTCGGACGAAAACACGTCTATTACAAAAGGATTTCAATTTTTTGAACATATTTTAACTCAAGACTTTTGAAGCATTCAATATGCACCATTCAAAGCCACATCATCACTTTTCAACCATTTTCTGACTTCATTTGCTAGTTTTCTTGCATTTCATGATTTATTTTGAGCTAAAATGACCCTGAATTGAAAAGCACTGCAAATGAACTCTGAAATGGTTGAAAGATGGCATGGTATCATAATTTCACCCACATAGCATGTGCTAAAAATCTGAGAGGGTTACCGGAAAAACTGGATGCACTTCGTGTACAAACTGGACAATCTCTTTCGAAGTATCATGGTTTCGGACGAAATCATGTCTATTACAAAGGGATTTCATTTTTTTGAACATATTTTAACTCAAGAATTTTTATGCATTCAATATGCACCATTCAAATCCACATCATCACTTTTCAACCATTTTCTGACTTCATTTGCTAGTTTTCATGCATTTCATGATTTATTTTGAGCTAAAATGACCCTGAATTGAAAAGCACTGCAAATGAACTCTGAAATGGTTGAAAGTTGGCATGGTATCATACTTTCACCCACATAGCATGTGCTAAAGAGTTGAGAGGGTTACCGAAAAAACTGGATGCACTTCGTGTACAAACTGGACAATCTCTTTCGAAGTATTAGGGTTTCGGACGAAAACAAGTCGATTACAAAGGGATTTCAATTTTTTGAACATATTTTAACTCAAGAATTTTTCTGCATTCAGTATGCACCATCCAAAGCCACATCATCACTTTTCAACCATTTTCTGACTTCATTTGCTAGTTTTCATGCATTTCATGATTTATTTTGAGCTAAAATGACCCTGAATTGAAAAGCACTGCAAATGAACTCTGAAATGGTTGAAAGTTGGCATGGTATCATAATTTCACCCACATAGCATGTGCTAAAGAGTTGAGAGGGTTACCGAAAAAACTGGATGCACTTCGTGTACAAACTGGACAATCTCTTTCGAAGTATCAGGGTTTCGAACGAAAACACGTCTATTACAAAGGGATTTCTATTTTTTTAACATATTCTAACTTAAGACTTTTTCTACATTCAATATGCACCATTCAAAGCCACATCATCACTTTTCAATCATTTTCTGACTTCATTTGCTAGTTTTCATGCATGTCATGATTTATTTTGAGCTAAAATGACCCTGAATTGAAAAGCACTGCAAATGAACTCGGAAATGGTTGAAATTGGCATGGTATCATAATTTCACCCACATAGCATGTGCTAAAAAGCTGAGAGGGTTACCGGAAAAACTGGATGCAGTTCGTGTACAAACTGGACAATCTCTTTCGAAGTATCAGGGTTTCGGACGAAAACACGTCGATTACAAAGGGATTTCAATTTTTTGAACATATTTTAACTCAAGACTTTTTCTGCATTCAATATGCACCTTTCAAAGCCACATCATCACTTTTCAACCATTTTCTGACTTCATTTGCTAGTTTTCATGCATTTCATGATTTATTCTGAGCTAAAATGACCCTGAATTGAAAAGCACTGCAAATGAACTCTGAAATGGTTGAAAGTTGGCATGGTATCATAATTTCACCCACATAGCATGTGCTAAAGAGTTGAGAGGGTTATCGAAAAAACTGGATGCACTTCGTGTACAAACTGGACAATCTCTTTTGAAGTATCAGGGTTTCGGACGAAAACAAGTCGATTACAAAGGGATTTCAATTTTTTGAACATATTTTAACTCAAGAATTTTTCTGCATTCAATATGCACCATCCAAAGCCACATCATCACTTTTCAACCATTTTCTGACTTCATTTGCTAGTTTTCATGCATTTCATGATTTATTTTGAGCTAAAATGACCCTGAATTGAAAAGCACTGCAAATGAACTCTGAAATGGTTGAAAGTTGGCATGCTATCATAATTTCACCCACATAGCATGTGCTAAAAAGCTGAGAGGGTTACCGAAAAAACTGGATGCACTTCGTGTACAAACTGGACAATCTATTTCGAAGTATCAGGGTTTCGGACGAAAACACGTCTATTACAAAAGGATTTCAATTTTTTGAACATATTTTAACTCAAGACTTTTGAAGCATTCAATATGCACCATTCAAAGCCACATCATCACTTTTCAACCATTTTCTGACTTCATTTGCTAGTTTTCTTGCATTTCATGATTTATTTTGAGCTAAAATGACCCTGAATTGAAAAACACTGCAAATGAACTCTGAAATGGTTGAAAGATGGCATGGTATCATAATTTCACCCACATAGCATGTGCTAAAAATCTGAGAGGGTTACCGGAAAAACTGGATGCACTTCGTGTACAAACTGGACAATCTCTTTCGAAGTATCATGGTTTCGGACGAAATCATGTCTATTACAAAGGGATTTCATTTTTTTGAACATATTTTAACTCAAGAATTTTTATGCATTCAATATGCACCATTCAAATCCACATCATCACTTTTCAACCATTTTCTGACTTCATTTGCTAGTTTTCATGCATTTCATGATTTATTTTGAGCTAAAATGACCCTGAATTGAAAAGCACTGCAAATGAACTCTGAAATGGTTGAAAGTTGGCATGGTATCATACTTTCACCCACATAGCATGTGCTAAAGAGTTGAGAGGGTTACCGAAAAAACTAGATGCACTTCGTGTACAAACTGGACAATCTCTTTCGAAGTATCAGGGTTTCGGACGAAAACATGTCTATTACAAAGGGATTTCAATTTTTTGAACATATTTTAACTCAAGACTTTTTCTGCATTCAATATGCACCATTCAAAGCCACATCATCACTTTTCAACCATTTTCTGACTTCATTTGCTAGTTTTCATGCATTTCATGATTTATTTTGAGCTAAAATGACCCTGAATTGAAAATCACTGCAAATGAACTCTGAAATGGTTGAAAGTTGGCATGGTATCATCATTTCACCCACATAGCATGTGCTAAAAAGCTGAGAGGGTTACCGAAAAAACTGGATGCATTTCGTGTACAAACTGGACAATCTCTTTCGAAGTATCAGGGTTTCGGACGAAAACACGTCGATTACAAAGGGATTTCAATTTTTTGAACATATTTTAACTCAAGACTTTTTCTGCATTCAATATGCACCTTTCAAAGCCACATCGTCACTTTTCAACCATTTTCTGACTTCATTTGCTAGTTTTCGTGCATTTCATGATTTATTCTGAGCTAAAATGACCCTGAATTGAAAAGCACTGCAAATGAACTCTGAAATGGTTGAAAGTTGGCATTGTATCATAATTTCACCCACATAGCATGTGCTAAAGAGTTGAGAGGGTTACCGAAAAAACTGGATGCACTTCGTGTACAAACTGGACAATCTCTTTCGAAGTATTAGGGTTTCGGACGAAAACAAGTCGATTACAAAGGGATTTCAATTTTTTGAACATATTTTAACTCAAGAATTTTTCTCCATTCAGTATGCACCATCCAAAGCCACATCATCACTTTTCAACCATTTTCTGACTTCATTTGCTAGTTTTCATGCATTTCATGATTTATTTTGAGCTAAAATGACCCTGAATTGAAAAGCACTGCAAATGAACTCTGAAATGGTTGAAAGTTGGCATGGTATCATAATTTCACCCACATAGCATGTGCTAAAGAGTTGAGAGGGTTACCGAAAAAACTGGATGCACTTCGTGTACAAACTGGACAATCTCTTTCGAAGTATCAGGGTTTCGAACGAAAACACGTCTATTACAAAGGGATTTCTATTTTTTGAACATATTCTAACTTAAGACTTTTTCTACATTCAATATGCACCATTCAAAGCCACATCATCACTTTTCAATCATTTTCTGACTTCATTTGCTAGTTTTCATGCATGTCATGATTTATTTTGAGCTAAAATGACCCTGAATTGAAAAGCACTGCAAATGAACTCGGAAATGGTTGAAATTGGCATGGTATCATAATTTCACCCACATAGCATGTGCTAAAAAGCTGAGAGGGTTACCGGAAAAACTGGATGCACTTCGTGTACAAACTGGACAATCTCTTTTGAAGTATCAGGGTTTCGGACGAAAACAAGTCGATTACAAAGGGATTTCAATTTTTTGAACATATTTTAACTCAAGAATTTTTCTGCATTCAATATGCACCATCCAAAGCCACATCATCACTTTTCAACCATTTTCTGACTTCATTTGCTAGTTTTCATGCATTTCATGATTTATTTTGAGCTAAAATGACCCTGAATTGAAAAGCACTGCAAATGAACTCTGAAATGGTTGAAAGTTGGCATGCTATCATAATTTCACCCACATAGCATGTGCTAAAAAGCTGAGAGGGTTACCGAAAAAACTGGATGCACTTCGTGTACAAACTGGACAATCTATTTCGAAGTATCAGGGTTTCGGACGAAAACACGTCTATTACAAAAGGATTTCAATTTTTTGAACATATTTTAACTCAAGACTTTTGAAGCATTCAATATGCACCATTCAAAGCCACATCATCACTTTTCAACCATTTTCTGACTTCATTTGCTAGTTTTCTTGCATTTCATGATTTATTTTGAGCTAAAATGACCCTGAATTGAAAAGCACTGCAAATGAACTCTGAAATGGTTGAAAGATGGCATGGTATCATAATTTCACCCACATAGCATGTGCTAAAAATCTGAGAGGGTTACCGGAAAAACTGGATGCACTTCGTGTACAAACTGGACAATCTCTTTCGAAGTATCATGGTTTCGGACGAAATCATGTCTATTACAAAGGGATTTCATTTTTTTGAACATATTTTAACTCAAGAATTTTTATGCATTCAATATGCACCATTCAAATCCACATCATCACTTTTCAACCATTTTCTGACTTCATTTGCTAGTTTTCATGCATTTCATGATTTATTTTGAGCTAAAATGACCCTGAATTGAAAAGCACTGCAAATGAACTCTGAAATGGTTGAAAGTTGGCATGGTATCATACTTTCACCCACATAGCATGTGCTAAAGAGTTGAGAGGGTTACCGAAAAAACTGGATGCACTTCGTGTACAAACTGGACAATCTCTTTCGAAGTATTAGGGTTTCGGACGAAAACAAGTCGATTACAAAGGGATTTCAATTTTTTGAACATATTTTAACTCAAGAATTTTTCTGCATTCAGTATGCACCATCCAAAGCCACATCATCACTTTTCAACCATTTTCTGACTTCATTTGCTAGTTTTCATGCATTTCATGATTTATTTTGAGCTAAAATGACCCTGAATTGAAAAGCACTGCAAATGAACTCTGAAATGGTTGAAAGTTGGCATGGTATCATAATTTCACCCACATAGCATGTGCTAAAGAGTTGAGAGGGTTACCGAAAAAACTGGATGCATTTCGTGTACAAACTGGACAATCTCTTTCGAAGTATCAGGGTTTCGAACGAAAACACGTCTATTACAAAGGGATTTCTATTTTTTTAACATATTCTAACTTAAGACTTTTTCTACATTCAATATGCACCATTCAAAGCCACATCATCACTTTTCAATCATTTTCTGACTTCATTTGCTAGTTTTCATGCATGTCATGATTTATTTTGAGCTAAAATGACCCTGAATTGAAAAGCACTGCAAATGAACTCGGAAATGGTTGAAATTGGCATGGTATCATAATTTCACCCACATAGCATGTGCTAAAAAGCTGAGAGGGTTACCGGAAAAACTGGATGCAGTTCGTGTACAAACTGGACAATCTCTTTCGAAGTATCAGGGTTTCGGACGAAAACACGTCGATTACAAAGGGATTTCAATTTTTTGAACATATTTTAACTCAAGACTTTTTCTGCATTCAATATGCACCTTTCAAAGCCACATCATCACTTTTCAACCATTTTCTGACTTCATTTGCTAGTTTTCATGCATTTCATGATTTATTCTGAGCTAAAATGACCCTGAATTGAAAAGCACTGCAAATGAACTCTGAAATGGTTGAAAGTTGGCATGGTATCATAATTTCACCCACATAGCATGTGCTAAAGAGTTGAGAGGGTTATCGAAAAAACTGGATGCACTTCGTGTACAAACTGGACAATCTCTTTTGAAGTATCAGGGTTTCGGACGAAAACAAGTCGATTACAAAGGGATTTCAATTTTTTGAACATATTTTAACTCAAGAATTTTTCTGCATTCAATATGCACCATCCAAAGCCACATCATCACTTTTCAACCATTTTCTGACTTCATTTGCTAGTTTTCATGCATTTCATGATTTATTTTGAGCTAAAATGACCCTGAATTGAAAAGCACTGCAAATGAACTCTGAAATGGTTGAAAGTTGGCATGCTATCATAATTTCACCCACATAGCATGTGCTAAAAAGCTGAGAGGGTTACCGAAAAAACTGGATGCACTTCGTGTACAAACTGGACAATCTATTTCGAAGTATCAGGGTTTCGGACGAAAACACGTCTATTACAAAAGGATTTCAATTTTTTGAACATATTTTAACTCAAGACTTTTGAAGCATTCAATATGCACCATTCAAAGCCACATCATCACTTTTCAACCATTTTCTGACTTCATTTGCTAGTTTTCTTGCATTTCATGATTTATTTTGAGCTAAAATGACCCTGAATTGAAAAGCACTGCAAATGAACTCTGAAATGGTTGAAAGATGGCATGGTATCATAATTTCACCCACATAGCATGTGCTAAAAATCTCAGAGGGTTACCGGAAAAACTGGATGCACTTCGTGTACAAACTGGACAATCTCTTTCGAAGTATCATGGTTTCGGACGAAATCATGTCTATTACAAAGGGATTTCATTTTTTTGAACATATTTTAACTCAAGAATTTTTATGCATTCAATATGCACCATTCAAATCCACATCATCACTTTTCAACCATTTTCTGACTTCATTTGCTAGTTTTCATGCATTTCATGATTTATTTTGAGCTAAAATGACCCTGAATTGAAAAGCACTGCAAATGAACTCTGAAATGGTTGAAAGTTGGCATGGTATCATACTTTCACCCACATAGCATGTGCTAAAGAGTTGAGAGGGTTACCGAAAAAACTAGATGCACTTCGTGTACAAACTGGACAATCTCTTTCGAAGTATCAGGGTTTCGGACGAAAACATGTCTATTACAAAGGGATTTCAATTTTTTGAACATATTTTAACTCAAGACTTTTTCTGCATTCAATATGCACCATTCAAAGCCACATCATCACTTTTCAACCATTTTCTGACTTCATTTGCTAGTTTTCATGCATTTCATGATTTATTTTGAGCTAAAATGACCCTGAATTGAAAATCACTGCAAATGAACTCTGAAATGGTTGAAAGTTGGCATGGTATCATCATTTCACCCACATAGCATGTGCTAAAAAGCTGAGAGGGTTACCGAAAAAACTGGATGCATTTCGTGTACAAACTGGACAATCTCTTTCGAAGTATCAGGGTTTCGGACGAAAACACGTCGATTACAAAGGGATTTCAATTTTTTGAACATATTTTAACTCAAGACTTTTTCTGCATTCAATATGCACCTTTCAAAGCCACATCATCACTTTTCAACCATTTTCTGACTTCATTTGCTAGTTTTCATGCATTTCATGATTTATTCTGAGCTAAAATGACCCTGAATTGAAAAGCACTGCAAATGAACTCTGAAATGGTTGAAAGTTGGCATTGTATCATAATTTCACCCACATAGCATGTGCTAAAGAGTTGAGAGGGTTACCGAAAAAACTGGATGCACTTCGTGTCCAAACTGGACAATCTCTTTCGAAGTATCAGGGTTTCGGACGAAAACAAGTCGATTACAAAGGGATTTCAATTTTTTGAACATATTTTAACTCAAGAATTTTTCTGCATTCAATATGCACCATCCAAAGCCACATCATCACTTTTCAACCATTTTCTGACTTCATTTGCTAGTTTTCATGCATTTCATGATTTATTTTGAGCTAAAATGACCCTGAATTGAAAAGCACTGCAAATGAAATCTGAAATGGTTGAAAGTTGGCATGCTATCATAATTTCACCCACATAGCATGTGCTAAAAAGCTGAGAGGGTTACCGAAAAAACTGGATGCACTTCGTGTACAAACAGGACAATCTATTTCGAAGTATCAGGGTTTCGGACGAAAACACGTCTATTACAAAGGGATTTCAATTTTTTGAACATATTTTAACTCAAGACTTTTGAAGCATTCAATATGCACCATTCAAAGCCACATCATCACTTTTCAACCATTTTCTGACTTCATTTGCTAGTTTTCTTGCATTTCATGATTTATTTTGAGCTAAAATGACCCTGAATTGAAAAGCACTGCAAATGAACTCTGAAATGGTTGAAAGATGGCATGGTATCATAATTTCACCCACATAGCATGTGCTAAAAATCTGAGAGGGTTACCGGAAAAACTGGATGCACTTCGTGTACAAACTGGACAATCTCTTTCGAAGTATCATGGTTTCGGACGAAATCATGTCTATTACAAAGGGATTTCATTTTTTTGAACATATTTTAACTCAAGAATTTTTATGCATTCAATATGCACCATTCAAATCCACATCATCACTTTTCAACCATTTTCTGACTTCATTTGCTAGTTTTCATGCATTTCATGATTTATTTTGAGCTAAAATGACCCTGAATTGAAAAGCACTGCAAATGAACTCTGAAATGGTTGAAAGTTGGCATGGTATCATACTTTCACCCACATAGCATGTGCTAAAGAGTTGAGAGGGTTACCGAAAAAACTGGATGCACTTCGTGTACAAACTGGACAATCTCTTTCGAAGTATTAGGGTTTCGGACGAAAACAAGTCGATTACAAAGGGATTTCAATTTTTTGAACATATTTTAACTCAAGAATTTTTCTGCATTCAGTATGCACCATCCAAAGCCACATCATCACTTTTCAACCATTTTCTGACTTCATTTGCTAGTTTTCATGCATTTCATGATTTATTTTGAGCTAAAATGACCCTGAATTGAAAAGCACTGCAAATGAACTCTGAAATGGTTGAAAGTTGGCATGGTATCATAATTTCACCCACATAGCATGTGCTAAAGAGTTGAGAGGGTTACCGAAAAAACTGGATGCACTTCGTGTACAAACTGGACAATCTCTTTCGAAGTATCAGGGTTTCGGACGAAAACACGTCTATTACAAAGGGATTTCTATTTTTTTAACATATTCTAACTTAAGACTTTTTCTACATTCAATATGCACCATTCAAAGCCACATCATCACTTTTCAATCATTTTCTGACTTCATTTGCTAGTTTTCATGCATGTCATGATTTATTTTGAGCTAAAATGACCCTGAATTGAAAAGCACTGCAAATGAACTCGGAAATGGTTGAAATTGGCATGGTATCATAATTTCACCCACATAGCATGTGCTAAAAAGCTGAGAGGGTTACCGGAAAAACTGGATGCAGTTCGTGTACAAACTGGACAATCTCTTTCGAAGTATCAGGGTTTCGGACGAAAACACGTCGATTACAAAGGGATTTCAATTTTTTGAACATATTTTAACTCAAGACTTTTTCTGCATTCAATATGCACCTTTCAAAGCCACATCATCACTTTTCAACCATTTTCTGACTTCATTTGCTAGTTTTCATGCATTTCATGATTTATTCTGAGCTAAAATGACCCTGAATTGAAAAGCACTGCAAATGAACTCTGAAATGGTTGAAAGTTGGCATGGTATCATAATTTCACCCACATAGCATGTGCTAAAGAGTTGAGAGGGTTATCGAAAAAACTGGATGCACTTCGTGTACAAACTGGACAATCTCTTTTGAAGTATCAGGGTTTCGGACGAAAACAAGTCGATTACAAAGGGATTTCAATTTTTTGAACATATTTTAACTCAAGAATTTTTCTGCATTCAATATGCACCATCCAAAGCCACATCATCACTTTTCAACCATTTTCTGACTTCATTTGCTAGTTTTCATGCATTTCATGATTTATTTTGAGCTAAAATGACCCTGAATTGAAAAGCACTGCAAATGAACTCTGAAATGGTTGAAAGTTGGCATGCTATCATAATTTCACCCACATAGCATGTGCTAAAAAGCTGAGAGGGTTACCGAAAAAACTGGATGCACTTCGTGTACAAACTGGACAATCTATTTCGAAGTATCAGGGTTTCGGACGAAAACACGTCTATTACAAAAGGATTTCAATTTTTTGAACATATTTTAACTCAAGACTTTTGAAGCATTCAATATGCACCATTCAAAGCCACATCATCACTTTTCAACCATTTTCTGACTTCATTTGCTAGTTTTCTTGCATTTCATGATTTATTTTGAGCTAAAATGACCCTGAATTGAAAAGCACTGCAAATGAACTCTGAAATGGTTGAAAGATGGCATGGTATCATAATTTCACCCACATAGCATGTGCTAAAAATCTCAGAGGGTTACCGGAAAAACTGGATGCACTTCGTGTACAAACTGGACAATCTCTTTCGAAGTATCATGGTTTCGGACGAAATCATGTCTATTACAAAGGGATTTCATTTTTTTGAACATATTTTAACTCAAGAATTTTTATGCATTCAATATGCACCATTCAAATCCACATCATCACTTTTCAACCATTTTCTGACTTCATTTGCTAGTTTTCATGCATTTCATGATTTATTTTGAGCTAAAATGACCCTGAATTGAAAAGCACTGCAAATGAACTCTGAAATGGTTGAAAGTTGGCATGGTATCATACTTTCACCCACATAGCATGTGCTAAAGAGTTGAGAGGGTTACCGAAAAAACTAGATGCACTTCGTGTACAAACTGGACAATCTCTTTCGAAGTATCAGGGTTTCGGACGAAAACATGTCTATTACAAAGGGATTTCAATTTTTTGAACATATTTTAACTCAAGACTTTTTCTGCATTCAATATGCACCATTCAAAGCCACATCATCACTTTTCAACCATTTTCTGACTTCATTTGCTAGTTTTCATGCATTTCATGATTTATTTTGAGCTAAAATGACCCTGAATTGAAAATCACTGCAAATGAACTCTGAAATGGTTGAAAGTTGGCATGGTATCATCATTTCACCCACATAGCATGTGCTAAAAAGCTGAGAGGGTTACCGAAAAAACTGGATGCATTTCGTGTACAAACTGGACAATCTCTTTCGAAGTATCAGGGTTTCGGACGAAAACACGTCGATTACAAAGGGATTTCAATTTTTTGAACATATTTTAACTCAAGACTTTTTCTGCATTCAATATGCACCTTTCAAAGCCACATCATCACTTTTCAACCATTTTCTGACTTCATTTGCTAGTTTTCATGCATTTCATGATTTATTCTGAGCTAAAATGACCCTGAATTGAAAAGCACTGCAAATGAACTCTGAAATGGTTGAAAGTTGGCATTGTATCATAATTTCACCCACATAGCATGTGCTAAAGAGTTGAGAGGGTTACCGAAAAAACTGGATGCACTTCGTGTCCAAACTGGACAATCTCTTTCGAAGTATCAGGGTTTCGGACGAAAACAAGTCGATTACAAAGGGATTTCAATTTTTTGAACATATTTTAACTCAAGAATTTTTCTGCATTCAATATGCACCATCCAAAGCCACATCATCACTTTTCAACCATTTTCTGACTTCATTTGCTAGTTTTCATGCATTTCATGATTTATTTTGAGCTAAAATGACCCTGAATTGAAAAGCACTGCAAATGAAATCTGAAATGGTTGAAAGTTGGCATGCTATCATAATTTCACCCACATAGCATGTGCTAAAAAGCTGAGAGGGTTACCGAAAAAACTGGATGCACTTCGTGTACAAACAGGACAATCTATTTCGAAGTATCAGGGTTTCGGACGAAAACACGTCTATTACAAAGGGATTTCAATTTTTTGAACATATTTTAACTCAAGACTTTTGAAGCATTCAATATGCATCATTCAAAGCCACATCATCACTTTTCAACCATTTTCTGACTTCATTTGCTAGTTTTCTTGCATTTCATGATTTATTTTGAGCTAAAATGACCCTGAATTGAAAAGCACTGCAAATGAACTCTGAAATGGTTGAAAGATGGCATGGTATCATAATTTCACCCACATAGCATGTGCTAAAAATCTGAGAGGGTTACCGGAAAAACTGGATGCACTTCGTGTACAAACTGGACAATCTCTTTCGAAGTATCATGGTTTCGGACGAAAACATGTCTATTACAAAGGGATTTCATTTTTTTGAACATATTTTAACTCAAGAATTTTTATGCATTCAATATGCACCATTCAAATCCACATCATCACTTTTCAACCATTTTCTGACTTCATTTGCTAGTTTTCATGCATTTCATGATTTATTTTGAGCTAAAATGACCCTGAATTGAAAAGCACTGCAAATGAACTCTGAAATGGTTGAAAGTTGGCATGGTATCATAATTTCACCCACATAGCATGTGCTAAAGAGTTGAGAGGGTTACCGAAAAAACTAGATGCACTTCGTGTACAAACTGGACAATCTCTTTCGAAGTATTAGGGTTTCGGACGAAAACATGTCTATTACAAAGGGATTTCAATTTTTTGAACATATTTTAACTCAAGACTTTTTCTGCATTCAATATGCACCATTCAAAGCCACATCATCACTTTTCAACCATTTTCTGACTTCATTTGCTAGTTTTCATGCATTTCATGATTTATTTTGAGCTAAAATGACCCTGAATTGAAAATCACTGCAAATGAACTCTGAAATGGTTGAAAGTTGGCATGGTATCATCATTTCACCCACATAGCATGTGCTAAAAAGCTGAGAGGGTTACCGAAAAAACTGGATGCATTTCGTGTACAAACTGGACAATCTCTTTCGAAGTATCAGGGTTTCGGACGAAAACACGTCGATTACAAAGGGATTTCAATTTTTTGAACATATTTTAACTCAAGACTTTTTATGCATTCAATATGCACCATTCAAAGCCACATCATCACTTTTCAACCATTTTCTGACTTCATTTGCTAGTTTTCATGCATTTTATGATTTATTTTGAGCTAAAATGACCCTGAATTGAAAAGCACTGCAAATGAACTCTGAAATGGTTGAAAGTTGGCATGGGATCATAATTTCAACCACATAGCATGTGCTAAAGAGTTGAGAGGGTTACCGAAAAAACTGGATGCATTTCGTGTACAAACTGGACAATCTCTTTCGAAGTATCAGGGTTTCGAACGAAAACACGTCTATTACAAAGGGATTTCGATTTTTTGAACATATTCTAACTTAAGACTTTTTCTACATTCAATATGCACCATTCAAAGCCACATCATCACTTTTCAATCATTTTCTGACTTCATTTGCTAGTTTTCATGCATGTCATGATTTATTTTGAGCTAAAATGACCCTGAATTGAAAAGTACTGCAAATGAACTCTGAAATGGTTGAAATTGGCATGGTATCATAATTTCACCCACATAGCATGTGCTAAAAAGCTGAGAGGGTTACCGGAAAAATTGGATGCAGTTCGTGTACAAACTGGACAATCTCTTTCGAAGTATCAGGGTTTCGGACGAAAACACGTCGATTACAAAGGGATTTCAATTTTTTGAACATATTTTAACTCAAGACTTTTTCTGCATTCAATATGCACCTTTCAAAGCCACATCATCACTTTTCAACCATTTTCTGACTTCATTTGTTAGTTTTCATGCATTTCATGATTTATTCTGAGCTAAAATGACCCTGAATTGAAAAGCACTGCAAATGAACTCTGAAATGGTTGAAAGTTGGCATGGTATCATAATTTCACCCACATAGCATGTGCTAAAGAGTTGAGAGGGTTACCGAAAAAACTGGATGCACTTCGTGTACAAACTGGACAATCTCTTTCGAAGTATTAGGGTTTCGGACGAAAACAAGTCGATTACAAAGGGATTTCAATTTTTTGAACATATTTTAACTCAAGAATTTTTCTGCATTCAGTATGCACCATCCAAAGCCACATCATCACTTTTCAACCATTTTCTGACTTCATTTGCTAGTTTTCATGCATTTCATGATTTATTTTGAGCTAAAATGACCCTGAATTGAAAAGCACTGCAAATGAACTCTGAAATGGTTGAAAGTTGGCATGGTATCATAATTTCACCCACATAGCATGTGCTAAAGAGTTGAGAGGGTTACCGAAAAAACTGGATGCACTTCGTGTACAAACTGGACAATCTCTTTCGAAGTATCAGGGTTTCGAACGAAAACACGTCTATTACAAAGGGATTTCTATTTTTTGAACATATTCTAACTTAAGACTTTTTCTACATTCAATATGCACCATTCAAAGCCACATCATCACTTTTCAATCATTTTCTGACTTCATTTGCTAGTTTTCATGCATGTCATGATTTATTTTGAGCTAAAATGACCCTGAATTGAAAAGCACTGCAAATGAACTCGGAAATGGTTGAAATTGGCATGGTATCATAATTTCACCCACATAGCATGTGCTAAAAAGCTGAGAGGGTTACCGGAAAAACTGGATGCACTTCGTGTACAAACTGGACAATCTCTTTTGAAGTATCAGGGTTTCGGACGAAAACAAGTCGATTACAAAGGGATTTCAATTTTTTGAACATATTTTAACTCAAGAATTTTTCTGCATTCAATATGCACCATCCAAAGCCACATCATCACTTTTCAACCATTTTCTGACTTCATTTGCTAGTTTTCATGCATTTCATGATTTATTTTGAGCTAAAATGACCCTGAATTGAAAAGCACTGCAAATGAACTCTGAAATGGTTGAAAGTTGGCATGCTATCATAATTTCACCCACATAGCATGTGCTAAAAAGCTGAGAGGGTTACCGAAAAAACTGGATGCACTTCGTGTACAAACTGGACAATCTATTTCGAAGTATCAGGGTTTCGGACGAAAACACGTCTATTACAAAAGGATTTCAATTTTTTGAACATATTTTAACTCAAGACTTTTGAAGCATTCAATATGCACCATTCAAAGCCACATCATCACTTTTCAACCATTTTCTGACTTCATTTGCTAGTTTTCTTGCATTTCATGATTTATTTTGAGCTAAAATAACCCTGAATTGAAAAGCACTGCAAATGAACTCTGAAATGGTTGAAAGATGGCATGGTATCATAATTTCACCCACATAGCATGTGCTAAAAATCTCAGAGGGTTACCGGAAAAACTGGATGCACTTCGTGTACAAACTGGACAATCTCTTTCGAAGTATCATGGTTTCGGACGAAATCATGTCTATTACAAAGGGATTTCATTTTTTTGAACATATTTTAACTCAAGAATTTTTATGCATTCAATATGCACCATTCAAATCCACATCATCACTTTTCAACCATTTTCTGACTTCATTTGCTAGTTTTCATGCATTTCATGATTTATTTTGAGCTAAAATGACCCTGAATTGAAAAGCACTGCAAATGAACTCTGAAATGGTTGAAAGTTGGCATGGTATCATACTTTCACCCACATAGCATGTGCTAAAGAGTTGAGAGGGTTACCGAAAAAACTAGATGCACTTCGTGTACAAACTGGACAATCTCTTTCGAAGTATCAGGGTTTCGGACGAAAACATGTCTATTACAAAGGGATTTCAATTTTTTGAACATATTTTAACTCAAGACTTTTTCTGCATTCAATATGCACCATCCAAAGCCACATCATCACTTTTCAACCATTTTCTGACTTCATTTGCTAGTTTTCATGCATTTCATGATTTATTTTGAGCTAAAATGACCCTGAATTGAAAATCACTGCAAATGAACTCTGAAATGGTTGAAAGTTGGCATGGTATCATCATTTCACCCACATAGCATGTGCTAAAAAGCTGAGAGGGTTACCGAAAAAACTGGATGCATTTCGTGTACAAACTGGACAATCTCTTTCGAAGTATCAGGGTTTCAGACGAAAACACGTCGATTACAAAGGGATTTCAATTTTTTGAACATATTTTAACTCAAGACTTTTTCTGCATTCAATATGCACCTTTCAAAGCCACATCATCACTTTTCAACCATTTTCTGACATCATTTGCTAGTTTTCATGCATTTCATGATTTATTCTGAGCTAAAATGACCCTGAATTGAAAAGCACTGCAAATGAACTCTGAAATGGTTGAAAGTTGGCATTGTATCATAATTTCACCCACATAGCATGTGCTAAAGAGTTGAGAGGGTTACCGAAAAAACTGGATGCACTTCGTGTCCAAACTGGACAATCTCTTTCGAAGTATCAGGGTTTCGGACGAAAACAAGTCGATTACAAAGGGATTTCAATTTTTTGAACATATTTTAACTCAAGAATTTTTCTGCATTCAATATGCACCATCCAAAGCCACATCATCACTTTTCAACCATTTTCTGACTTCATTTGCTAGTTTTCATGCATTTCATGATTTATTTTGAGCTAAAATGACCCTGAATTGAAAAGCACTGCAAATGAAATCTGAAATGGTTGAAAGTTGGCATGCTATCATAATTTCACCCACATAGCATGTGCTAAAAAGCTGAGAGGGTTACCGAAAAAACTGGATGCACTTCGTGTACAAACAGGACAATCTATTTCGAAGTATCAGGGTTTCGGACGAAAACACGTCTATTACAAAGGGATTTCAATTTTTTGAACATATTTTAACTAAAGACTTTTGAAGCATTCAATATGCATCATTCAAAGCCACATCATCACTTTTCAACCATTTTCTGACTTCATTTGCTAGTTTTCTTGCATTTCATGATTTATTTTGAGCTAAAATGACCCTGAATTGAAAAGCACTGCAAATGAACTCTGAAATGGTTGAAAGATGGCATGGTATCATAATTTCACCCACATAGCATGTGCTAAAAATCTGAGAGGGTTACCGGAAAAACTGGATGCACTTCGTGTACAAACTAGACAATCTCTTTCGAAGTATCATGGTTTCGGACGAAAACACGTCTATTACAAAGGGATTTCGTTTTTTTGAACATATTTTAACTCAAGACTTTTTATGCATTCAATATGCACCATTCAAATCCACATCATCACTTTTCAACCATTTTCTGACTTCATTTGCTAGTTTTCATGCATTTCATGATTTATTTTGAGCTAAAATGACCCTGAATTGAAAAGCACTGCAAATGAACTCTGAAATGGTTGAAAGTTGGCATGGTATCATAATTTCACCCACATAGCATGTGCTAAAGAGTTGAGAGGGTTACCGAAAAAACTAGATGCACTTCGTGTACAAACTGGACAATCTCTTTCGAAGTATCAGGGTTTCGGACGAAAACATGTCTATTACAAAGGGATTTCAATTTTTTGAACATATTTTAACTCAAGACTTTTTCTGCATTCAATATGCACCATTCAAAGCCACATCATCACTTTTCAACCATTTTCTGACTTCATTTGCTAGTTTTCATGCATTTCATGATTTATTTTGAGCTAAAATGACCCTGAATTGAAAATCACTGCAAATGAACTCTGAAATGGTTGAAAGTTGGCATGGTATCATCATTTCACCCACATAGCATGTGCTAAAAAGCTGAGAGGGTTACCGAAAAAACTGGATGCATTTCGTGTACAAACTGGACAATCTCTTTCGAAGTATCAGGGTTTCGGACGAAAACACGTCGATTACAAAGGGATTTCAATTTTTTGAACATATTTTAACTCAAGACTTTTTATGCATTCAATATGCACCATTCAAAGCCACATCATCACTTTTCAACCATTTTCTGACTTCATTTGCTAGTTTTCATGCATTTTATGATTTATTTTGAGCTAAAATGACCCTGAATTGAAAAGCACTGCAAATGAACTCTGAAATGGTTGAAAGTTGGCATGGGATCATAATTTCAACCACATAGCATGTGCTAAAGAGTTGAGAGGGTTACCGAAAAAACTGGATGCATTTCGTGTACAAACTGGACAATCTCTTTCGAAGTATCAGGGTTTCGAACGAAAACACGTCTATTACAAAGGGATTTCTATTTTTTGAACATATTCTAACTTAAGACTTTTTCTACATTCAATATGCACCATTCAAAGCCACATCATCACTTTTCAATCATTTTCTGACTTCATTTGCTAGTTTTCATGCATGTCATGATTTATTTTGAGCTAAAATGACCCTGAATTGAAAAGTACTGCAAATGAACTCTGAAATGGTTGAAATTGGCATGGTATCATAATTTCACCCACATAGCATGTGCTAAAAAGCTGAGAGGGTTACCGGAAAAATTGGATGCAGTTCGTGTACAAACTGGACAATCTCTTTCGAAGTATCAGGGTTTCGGACGAAAACACGTCGATTACAAAGGGATTTCAATTTTTTGAACATATTTTAACTCAAGACTTTTTCTGCATTCAATATGCACCTTTCAAAGCCACATCATCACTTTTCAACCATTTTCTGACTTCATTTGCTAGTTTTCATGCATTTCATGATTTATTCTGAGCTAAAATGACCCTGAATTGAAAAGCACTGCAAATGAACTCTGAAATGGTTGAAAGTTGGCATGGTATCATAATTTCACCCACATAGCATGTGCTAAAGAGTTGAGAGGGTTACCGAAAAAACTGGATGCACTTCGTGTACAAACTGGACAATCTCTTTCGAAGTATCAGGGTTTCGGACGAAAACAAGTCGATTACAAAGGGATTTCAATTTTTTGAACATATTTTAACTCAAGAATTTTTCTGCATTCAATATGCACCATTCAAAGCCACATCATCACTTTTCAACCATTTTCTGACTTCATTTGCTAGTTTTCATGCATTTCATGATTTATTTTGAGCTAAAATGACCCTGAATTGAAAAGCACTGCAAATGAACTCTGAAATGGTTGAAAGTTGGCATGCTATCATAATTTCACCCACATAGCATGTGCTAAAAAGCTGAGAGGGTTACCGAAAAAACTGGATGCACTTCGTGTACAAACTGGACAATCTATTTCGAAGTATCAGGGTTTCGGACGAAAACACGTCTATTACAAAGGGATTTCAATTTTTTGAACATATTTTAACTCAAGACTTTTGAAGCATTCAATATGCACCATTCAAAGCCACATCATCACTTTTCAACCATTTTCTGACTTCATTTGCTAGTTTTCTTGCATTTCATGATTTATTTTGAGCTAAAATGACCCTGAATTGAAAAGCACTGCAAATGAACTCTGAAATGGTTGAAAGATGGCATGGTATCATAATTTCACCCACATAGCATGTGCTAAAAATCTGAGAGGGTTACCGGAAAAACTGGATGCACTTCGTGTACAAACTGGACAATCTCTTTCGAAGTATCATGGTTTCGGACGAAAACACGTCTATTACAAAGGGATTTCATTTTTTTGAACATATTTTAACTCAAGACTTTTTATGCATTCAATATGCACCATTCAAATCCACATCATCACTTTTCAACCATTTTCTAACTTCATTTGCTAGTTTTCATGCATTTCATGATTTATTTTGAGCTAAAATGACCCTGAATTGAAAAGCACTGCAAATGAACTCTGAAATGGTTGAAAGTTGGCATGGTATCATAATTTCACCCACATAGCATGTGCTAAAGAGTTGAGAGGGTTTCCGAAAAAACTAGATGCACTTCGTGTACAAACTGGACAATCTCTTTCGAAGTATCAGGGTTTCGGACGAAAACATGTCTATTACAAAGGGATTTCAATTTTTTGAACATATTTTAACTCAAGACTTTTTCTGCATTCAATATGCACCATTCAAAGCCACATCATCACTTTTCAACCATTTTCTGACTTCATTTGCTAGTTTTCATGCATTTCATGATTTATTTTGAGCTAAAATGACCCTGAATTGAAAAGCACTGCAAATGAACTGTGAAATGGTTGAATGTTGGCATGGTATCATAATTTCACCCACGTAGCATGTGCTAAAGAGTTGAGAGGGTTACCGAAAAAACCGGATGCACTTCGTGTACAAACTGGACAATCTCTTTCGTAGTATCAGGGTTTAGGACGAAAACACGTCGATTACAAAGGGATTTCAATTTTTTGAACATATTTTAACTCAAGACTTTTTCTGCATTCAATATGCACCATTCAAAGCCACATCATCACTTTTCAACCATTTTCTGACTTCATTTGCTAGTTTTCATGCATTTCATGATTTATTTTGAGCTAAAATGACCCTGAATTGAAAAGCACTGCAAATGAACTCTGAAATGGTTGAAAGTTGGCATGGTATCATAATTTCACCCACATAGCATGTGCTAAAGAGTTGAGAGGGTTACCGAAAAAACTGGATGCACTTCGTGTACAAACTGGACAATCTCTTTCGAAGTATCAGGGTTTCGGACGAAAACAAGTCGATTACAAAGGGATTTCAATTTTTTGAACATATTTTAACTCAAGAATTTTTCTGCATTCAATATGCACCATCCAAAGCCACATCATCACTTTTCAACCATTTTCTGACTTCATTTGCTAGTTTTCATGCATTTCATGATTTATTTTGAGCTAAAATGACCCTGAATTGAAAAGCACAACAAATGAACTCTGAAATGGTTGAAAGTTGGCATGCTATCATAATTTCACCCACATAGCATGTGCTAAAAAGCTGAGAGGGTTACCGAAAAAACTGGATGCACTTCGTGTACAAACTGGACAATCTATTTCGAAGTATCAGGGTTTCGGACGAAAACACGTCTATTACAAAGGGATTTCAATTTTTTGAACATATTTTAACTCAAGACTTTTGAAGCATTCAATATGCACCATTCAAAGCCACATCATCACTTTTCAACCATTTTCTGACTTCATTTGCTAGTTTTCTTGCATTTCATGATTTATTTTGAGCTAAAATGACCCTGAATTGAAAAGCACTGCAAATGAACTCTGAAATGGTTGAAAGATGGCATGGTATCATAATTTCACCCACATAGCATGTGCTAAAAATCTGAGAGGGTTACCGGAAAAACTGGATGCACTTCGTGTACAAACTGGACAATCTCTTTCGAAGTATCATGGTTTCGGACGAAAACACGTCTATTACAAAGGGATTTCATTTTTTTGAACATATTTTAACTCAAGACTTTTTATGCATTCAATATGCACCATTCAAATCCACATCATCACTTTTCAACCATTTTCTGACTTCATTTGCTAGTTTTCATGCATTTCATGATTTATTTTGAGCTAAAATGACCCTGAATTGAAAAGCACTGCAAATGAACTCTGAAATGGTTGAAAGTTGGCATGGTATCATAATTTCACCCACATAGCATGTGCTAAAGAGTTGAGAGGGTTTCCGAAAAAACTAGATGCACTTCGTGTACAAACTGGACAATCTCTTTCGAAGTATCAGGGTTTCGGACGAAAACATGTCTATTACAAAGGGATTTCAATTTTTTGAACATATTTTAAGTCAAGACTTTTTCTGCATTCAATATGCACCATTCAAAGCCACATCATCACTTTTCAACCATTTTCTGACTTCATTTGCTAGTTTTCATGCATTTCATGATTTATTTTGAGCTAAAATGACCCTGAATTGAAAAGCACTGCAAATGAACTGTGAAATGGTTGAATGTTGGCATGGTATCATAATTTCACCCACGTAGCATGTGCTAAAGAGTTGAGAGGGTTACCGAAAAAACTGGATGCACTTCGTGTACAAACTGGACAATCTCTTTCGAAGTATCAGGGTTTCGGACGAAAACACGTCGATTACAAAGGGATTTCAATTTTTTGAACATATTTTAACTCAAGACTTTTTCTGCATTCAATATGCACCATTCAAAGCCACATCATCACTTTTCAACCATTTTTTGACTTCATTTGCTAGTTTTCATGCATTTCAGGATTTATTTTGAGCTAAAATGACCCTGAATTGAAATGCACTGCAAATGAACTCTGAAATGGTTGAAAGTTGGCATGCTATCATAATTTCACCCACATAGCATGTGCTAAAAAGCTGAGAGGGTTACCGAAAAAACTGGATGCACTTCGTGTACAAACTAGACAATCTATTTCGAAGTATCAGGGTTTCGGACGAAAACACGTCTATTACAAAGGGATTTCAATTTTTTGAACATATTTTAACTCAAGACTTTTGAAGCATTCAATATGCACCATTCAAAGCCACATCATCACTTTTCAACCATTTTCTGACTTCATTTTCTAGTTTTCTTCCATTTCATGATTTATTTTGAGCTAAAATGACCCTGAATTGAAATGCACTGCAAATGAACTCTGAAATGGTTGAAAGATGGCATGGTATCATAATTTCACCCACATAGCATGTGCTAAAAATCTGAGAGGGTTACCGGAAAAACTGGATGCACTTCGTGTACAAACTGGACAATCTCTTTCGAAGTATCATGGTTTCGGACGAAAACACGTCTATTACAAAGGGATTTCATTTTTTTGAACATATTTTAACTCAAGACATTTTATGCATTCAATATGCACGATTCAAATCCACATCATCACTTTTCAACCATTTTCTGACTTCATTTGCTAGTTTTCATGCATTTCATGATTTATTTTGAGCTAAAATGACCCTGAATTGAAAAGCACTGCAAATGAGCTCTGAAATGGTTGAAAGTTGGCATGGTATCATAATTTCACCCACATAGCATGTGCTAAAGAGTTGAGAGGGTTACCGAAAAAACTGGATGCACTTCGTGTACAAACTGGACAATCTCTTTCGAAGTATCAGGGTTTCGGACGAAAACACGTCAATTACAAAGGGATTTCAATTTTTTGAACATATTTTAACTCAAGACTTTTTCAGCATTCAATATGCACCATTCAAATCCACATCATCACTTTTCAACCATTTTCTGACTTCATTTGCTAGTTTTCATGCATTTCATGATTTATTTTGAGCTAAAATGACCCTGAATTGAAAAGCACTGCAAATGAACTCTGAAATGGTTGAAAGATGGCATGGTATCATAATTTCACCCACATAGCATGTGCTAAAAAGCTGAGAGGGTTACCGAAAAAACTGGATGCACTTCGTGTACAAACTGGACAATCTCTTTCGAAGTATCAGGGTTTCGGACGAAAACACGTCTATTACAAAGGGATTTCATTTTTTTGAACATATTTTAACTCAAGACTTTTTATGCATTCAATATGCACCAATCAAATCCACATCATCACTTTTCAACCATTTTCTGACTTCATTTGCTAGTTTTCATGCATTTCATGATTTATTTTGAGCTAAAATGACCCTGAATTGAAAAGCACTGCAAATGAACTCTGAAATGGTTGAAAGTTGGCATGGTATCATAATTTCACCCACATAGCATGTGCTAAAGAGTTGAGAGGGTTACCGAAAAACGTGGATGCACTTCGTGTACAAACTGGACAATCTCTTTCGAAGTATCAGGGTTTCGGACGAAAACACGTCTATTACAAAGGGATTTCAATTTTTTGAACATATTTTAACTCAAGACTTTTGAAGCATTCAATATGCACAATTCAAAGCCACATCATCACTTTTCAACCACTTTCTGACTTCATTTGCTAGTTTTCATGCATTTCATGATTTATTTTGAGCTAAAATGACCCTGAATTGAAAAGCACTGCAAATGAACTCTGAAATGGTTGAAAGATGGCATGGTATCATAATTTCACCCACATAGCATGTGCTAAAAAGCTGAGAGGGTTACCGAAAAAACTGGATGCACTTCGTGTACAAACTGGACAATCTCTTTCGAAGTATCAGGGTTTCGGACGAAAACACGTCGATTACAAAGGGATTTCAATTTTTTGAACATATTTTAACTCAAGACTTTTTATGCATTCAATATGCACCATTCAAAGCCACATCATCACTTTTCAACCATTTTCTGACTTCATTTGCTAGTTTTCATGCATTTCATGATTTATTTTGAGCTAAAATGACCCTGAATTGAAAAGCACTGCAAATGAACTCTGAAATGGTTGAAAGTTGGCATGGTATCATAATTTCACCCACATAGCATGTGCTAAAGAGTTGAGAGGGTTACCGAAAAAACTGGATGCACTTCGTGTACAAACTGGACAATCTCTTTCGAAGTATCAAGGTTTCGAACGAAAACACGTCTATTACAAAGGGATTTCTATTTTTTGAACATATTCTAACTTAAGACTTTTTCTACATTCAATATGCACCATTCAAAGCCACATCATCACCTTTCAATCATTTTCTGACTTCATTTGCTAGTTTTCATGCATGTCATGATTTATTTTGAGCTAAAATGACCCTGAATTGAAAAGCACTGCAAATTAACTCTGAAATGGTTGAAATTGGCATGGTATCATAATTTCACCCACATAGCATGTGCTAAAAAGCTGAGAGGGTTACCGGAAAAACTGGATGCAGTTCGTGTACAAACTGGACAATCTCTTTCGAAGTATCAGGGTTTCGGACGAAAACACGTCGATTACAAAGGGATTTCAATTTTTTGAACATATTTTAACTCAAGACTTTTTCTGCATTCAATATGCACCTTTCAAAGCCACATCATCACTTTTCAACCATTTTCTGACTTCATTTGCTAGTTTTCATGCATTTCATGATTTATTCTGAGCTAAAATGACCCTGAATTGAAAAGCACTGCAAATGAACTCTGAAATGGTTGAAAGTTGGCATGGTATCATAATTTCACCCACATAGCATGTGCTAAAGAGTTGAGAGGGTTACCGAAAAAACTGGATGCACTTCGTGTACAAACTGGACAATCTCTTTCGAAGTATCAGGGTTTCGGACGAAGACAAGTCGATTACAAAGGGATTTCAATTTTTTGAACATATTTTAACTCAAGAATTTTTCTGCATTCAATATGCACCATTCAAAGCCACATCATCACTTTTCAACCATTTTCTGACTTCATTTGCTAGTTTTCATGCATTTCATGATTTATTTTGAGCTAAAATGACCCTGAATTGAAAAGCACTGCAAATGAACTCTGAAATGGTTGAAAGTTGGCATGGTATCATAATTTCACCCACAGAGCATGTGCTAAAAAGCTGAGAGGGTTACCGAAAAAACTGGATGCTCTTCGTGTACAAACTGGACAATCTCTTTCGAAGTATCAGGGTTTCGGACGAAAACACGTCTATTACAAAGGGATTTCCATTTTTTGAACATATTTTAACTCAAGACTTTTTCTGCATTCAATATGCACCATTCGAAGCCACATCATCACTTTTCAACCATTTTCTGACTTCATTTGCTAGTTTTCATGCATTTCATGATTTATTTTTAGCTAAAATGACCCTGAATTAAAAAGCACTGCAAATGAACTCTGAAATGGTTGAAAGTTGGCATGGTATCATAATTTCTCCCACATAGCATGTGCTAAAAAGCTGAGAGGGTTACCGAAAAAACTAAATGCACTTCGTGTACAAACTGGACAATCTCTTTCGAAGTATCAGGGTTTCGGACGAAAATACGTCTATTACAAAGGGATTTCAATTTTTTGAACATATTTTAACTCAAGACTTTTTCTGCATTCAATATGCACCATTCAAAGCCACATCATCACTTTTCAACCATTTTCTGACTTCATTTGCTTGTTTTCATGCATTTCATGATCTATTTTGAGCTAAAATGACCCTGAATTGAAAAGCACTGCAAATGAATTCTGAAATGGTTGAAAGTTGGCATGATATCATAAGTTCATCCACATAGCATGTGCTAAAAAGCTGAGAGGGTTACCGAAAAAACTGGATGCACTTCGTGTACAAACTAGACAATCTCTTTCGAAGTATCAGGGTTTCGGACGAAAACACGTCAATTACAAAGGGATTTCAATTTTTTGAACATATTTTAACTCAAGACTTTTTCTGCATTCAATATGCACCATTCAAAGCCACATCATCACTTTTCAACCATTTTCTGACTTCATTTGCTAGTTTTCATGCATTTCATGATTTATTTTGAGCTAAAATGACCCTGAATTAAAAAGCACTGCAAATGAACTCTGAAATGGTTGAAAGTTGGCATGGTATCATAATTTCTCCCACATAGCATGTGCTAAAAAGCTGAGAGGGTTACCGGAAAAACTGGATGCACTTCGTGTACAAACTGGACAATCTCTTTCGAAGTATGAGGGTTTCGGACGAAAACACGTCTATTACAAAGGGATTTCAATTGTTGAACATATTTTAACTCAAGACTTTTTCTGCATTCAATATGCACCATTCAAAGCCACATCATCACTTTTCAACCATTTTCTGACTTCATTTGCTAGTTTTCATGCATTTAATGATTAATTTTGAGCTAAAATGACAATGAATTGAAAAGCACTGCAAATGAACTCTGAAATGGTGGAAAGTTGGCATGGTATCATAATTTCACCCACATAGCATGTGCTAAAAAGCTGAGAGGGTTACCGGAAAAACTGGATGCAGTTCGTGTACAAACTGGACAATCTCTTTCGAAGTATCAGGGTTTCGGACGAAAACACGTCGATTACAAAGGGATTTCAATTTTTTGAACATATTTTAACTCAAGACTTTTTATGCATTCAATATGCACCTTTCAAAGCCACATCATCACTTTTCAACCATTTTCTGACTTCATTTCCTAGTTTTCATGCATTTCATGATTTATTTTGAGCTAAAATGACCCTGAATTGAAAAGCACTGCAAATGAACTCTGAAATGGTTGAAAGTTGGCATGGTATCATAATTTCACCCACATAGCATGTGCTAAAGAGTTGAGAGGGTTACCGAAAAAACTGGATGCACTTCGTGTACAAACTGGACAATCTCTTTCGAAGTATCAGGGTTTCGAACGAAAACACGTCGATTACAAAGGGATTTCTATTTTTTGAACATATTCCAACTTAAGACTTTTTCTACATTCAATATGCACCATTCAAAGCCACATCATCACTTTTCAATCATTTTGTGACTTCATTTGCTAGTTTTCATGCATGTCATGATTTATTTTGAGCTAAAATGACCCTGAATTGAAAAGCACTGCAAATGAACTCTGAAATGGTTGAAATTGGCATGGTATCATAATTTCACCCACATAGCATGTGCTAAAAAGCTGAGAGGGTTACCGGAAAAACTGGATGCAGTTCGTGTACAAACTGGACAATCTCTTTCGAAGTATCAGGGTTTCGGACGAAAACACGTCGATTACAAAGGGATTTCAATTTTTTGAACATATTTTAACTCAAGACTTTTTATGCATTCAATATGCACCTTTCAAAGCCACATCATCACTTTTCAACCATTTTCTGACTTCATTTGCTAGTTTTCATGCATTTCATGATTTATTTTGAGCTAAAATGACCCTGAATTGAAAATCACTGCAAATGAACTCTGAAATGGTTGAAAGTTGGCATGGTATCATAATTTCACCCACATAGCATGTGCTAAAGAGTTGAGAGGGTTACCGAAAAAACTGGATGCACTTCGTGTACAAACTGGACAATCTCTTTCGAAGTATCAGGGTTTCGGACGAAAACAGGTCGATTACAAAGGGATTTCAATTTTTTGAACATATTTTAACTCAAGACTTTTTCTGCATTCAATATGCACCATTCAAAGCCACATCATCACTTTTCAACCATTTTCTGACTTCATTTGCTAGTTTTCATGCATTTCATGATTTATTTTGAGCTAAAATGACCCTGAATTGAAAAGTACTGCAAATGAACTCTGAAATGGTTGAAAGTTGGCATGGTATCATAATTTCACCCACATAGCATGTGCTAAAAAGCTGAGAGGGTTACCGAAAAAACTGGATGCACTTCGTGTACAAACTGGACAATCTATTTCAAAGTATCAGGGTTTCGGACGAAAACACGTCTATTACAAAGGGATTTCAATTTTTTGAACATATTTTAACTCAAGACTTTTGAAGCATTCAATATGCACCATTCAAAGCCACATCATCACTTTTCAACCATTTTCTGACTTCATTTGCTAGTTTTCATGCATTTCATGATTTATTTTGAGCTAAAATGACCCTGAATTGAAAAGCACTGCAAATGAACTCTGAAATGGTTGAAAGTTGGCATGGTATCATAATTTCACCCACATAGCATGTGCTAAAGAGTTGAGAGGGTTACCGAAAAAATTAGATGCACTTCGTGTACAAACTGGACAATCTCTTTCGAAGTATTAGGGTTTCGGACGAAAACATGTCTATTACAAAGGGATTTCAATTTTTTGAACATATTTTAACTCAAGACTTTTTCTGCATTCAATATGCACCATTCAAAGCCACATCATCACTTTTCAACCATTTTCTGACTTCATTTGCTAGTTTTCATGCATTTCATGATTTATTTTGAGCTAAAATGACCCTGAATTGAAAATCACTGCAAATGAACTCTGAAATGGTTGAAAGTTGGCATGGTATCATCATTTCACCCACATAGCATGTGCTAAAAAGCTAAGAGGGTTACCGAAAAAACTGGATGCACTTCGTGTACAAACTGGACAATCTCTTTCGAAGTATCAGGGTTTCGGACGAAAACACGTCGATTACAAAGGGATTTCAATTTTTTGAACATATTTTAACTCAAGACTATTTATGCATTCAATATGCACCATTCAAAGCCACATCATCACTTTTCAACCATTTTCTGACTTCATTTGCTAGTTTTCATGCATTTTATGATTTATTTTGAGCTAAAATGACCCTGAATTGAAAAGCACTGCAAATGAACTCTGAAATGGTTGAAAGTTGGCATGGTATCATAATTTCACCCACATAGCATGTGCTAAAGAGATGAGAGGGTTACCGAAAAAACTGGATGCATTTCGTGTACAAACTGGACAATCTCTTTCGAAGTTTCAGGGTTTCGAACGAAAACACGTCTATTACAAAGGGATTTCTATTTTTTGAACATATTTTAACTTAAGACTTTTTCTACATTCAATATGCACCATTCAAAGCCACATCATCACTTTTCAATCATTTTCTGACTTCATTTGCTAGTTTTCATGCATGTCATGATTTATTTTGAGCTAAAATGACCCTGAATTGAAAAGCACTGCAAATGAACTCTGAAATGGTTGAAATTGGCATGGTATCATAATTTCACCCACATAGCATGTGCTAAAAAGCTGAGAGGGTTACCGGAAAAATTGGATGCAGTTCGTGTACAAACTGGACAATCTCTTTCGAAGTATCAGGGTTTCGGACGAAAACACGTTGATTACAAAGGGATTTCAATTTTTTGAACATATTTTAACTCAAGACTTTTTCTGCATTCAATATGCACCTTTCAAAGCCACATCATCACTTTTCAACCATTTTCTGACTTCATTTGCTAGTTTTCATGCATTTCATGATTTATTCTGAGCTAAAATGACCCTGAATTGAAAAGCACTGCAAATGAACTCTGAAATGGTTGAAAGTTGGCATGGTATCATAATTTCACCCACATAGCATGTGCTAAAGAGTTGAGAGGGTTACCGAAAAAACTGGATGCACTTCGTGTACAAACAGGACAATCTCTTTCGAAGTATCAGGGTTTCGGACGAAAACTAGTCGATTACAAAGGGATTTCAATTTTTTGAACATATTTTAACTCAAGAATTTTTCTGCATTCAATATGCACCATTCAAAGCCACATCATCACTTTTCAACCATTTTCTGACTTCATTTGCTAGTTTTCATGCATTTCATGATTTATTTTGAGCTAAAATGACCCTGAATTGAAAAGCACTGCAAATGAACTCTGAAATGGTTGAAAGTTGGCATGCTATCATAATTTCACCCACATAGCATGTGCTAAAAAGCTGAGAGGGTTACCGAAAAAACTGGATGCACTTCGTGTACAAACTGGACAATCTCTTTCGAAGTATCAGGGTTTCGGACGAAAACACGTCGATTACAAAGGGATTTCAATTTTTTGAACATATTTGAACTCAAGACTTTTTATGCATTCAATATGCACCATTCAAAGCCACATCATCACTTTTCAACCATTTTCTGACTTCATTTGCTAGTTTTCATGCATTTCATGATTTATTTTGAGCTAAAATGACCCTGAATTGAAAAGCACTGCAAATGAACTCTGAAATGGTTGAAAGTTGGCATGGTATCATAATTTCACCCACATAGCATGTGCTAAAGAGTTGAGAGGGTTACCGAAAAAACTGGATGCACTTCGTGTACAAACTGGACAATCTCTTTCGAAGTATCAGGGTTTCGAACGAAAACACGTCTATTACAAAGGGATTTCTATTTTTTGAACATATTCTAAATTAAGACTTTTTCTACATTCAATATGCACCATTCAAAGCCACATCATCACTTTTCAACCATTTTCTGACTTCATTTGCTAGTTTTCATGCATTTCATGATTTATTTTGAGCTAAAATGACCCTGAATTGAAAAGCACTGCAAATGAACTCTGAAATGGTTGAAATTGGCATGGTATCATAATTTCACCCACATAGCATGTGCTAAAAAGCTGAGAGGGTTACCGGAAAAATTGGATGCAGTTCGTGTACAAACTGGACAATCTCTTTCGAAGTATCAGGGTTTCGGACGAAAACACGTCGATTCCAAAGGGATTTCAATTTTTTGAACATATTTTAACTCAAGACTTTTTCTGCATTCAATATGCACCTTTCAAAGCCACATCATCACTTTTCAACCATTTTCTGACTTCATTTGCTAGTTTTCATGCATTTCATGATTTATTCTGAGCTAAAATGACCCTGAATTGAAAAGCACTGCAAATGAACTCTGAAATGGTTGAAAGTTGGCATGGTATCATAATTTCACCCACATAGCATGTGCTAAAGAGTTGAGAGGGTTACCGAAAAAACTGGATGCACTTCGTGTACAAACTGGACAATCTCTTTCGAAGTATTAGGGTTTCGGACGAAAACTAGTCGATTACAAAGGGATTTCAATTTTTTGAACATATTTTAACTCAAGAATTTTTCTGCATTCAATATGCACCATTCAAAGCCACATCATCACTTTTCAACCATTTTTTGACTTCATTTGCTAGTTTTCATGCATTTCATGATTTATTTTGAGCTAAAATGACCCTGAATTGAAAAGCACTGCAAATGAACTCTGAAATGGTTGAAAGTTGGCATGCTATCATAATTTCACCCACATAGCATGTGCTAAAAAGCTGAGAGGGTTACCGAAAAAACTGGATGCACTTCGTGTACAAACTGGACAATCTCTTTCGAAGTATCAGGGTTTCGGACGAAAACACGTCGATTACAAAGGGATTTCAATTTTTTGAACATATTTTAACTCAAGACTTTTTATGCATTCAATATGCACCATTCAAAGCCACATCATCACTTTTCAACCATTTTCTGACTTCATTTGCTAGTTTTCATGCATTTCATGATTTATTTTGAGCTAAAATGACCCTGAATTGAAAAGCACTGCAAATGAACTCTGAAATGGTTGAAAGTTGGCACGGTATCATAATTTCACCCACATAGCATGTGCTAAAGAGTTGAGAGGGTTACCGAAAAAACTGGATGCACTTCGTGTACAAACTGGACAATTTCTTTCGAAGTATCAGGGTTTCGAACGAAAACACGTCTATTACAAAGGGATTTCTATTTTTTGAACATATTCTAACTTAAGACTTTTTCTACATTCAATATGCACCATTCAAAGCCACATCATCACTTTTCAATCATTTTGTGACTTCATTTGCTAGTTTTCATGCATGTCATGATTTATTTTGAGCTAAAATGACCCTGAATTGAAAAGCACTGCAAATGAACTCTGAAATGGTTGAAATTGGCATGGTATCATAATTTCACCCACATAGCATGTGCTAAAAAGCTGAGAGGGTTACCGGAAAATTTGGATGCAGTTCGTGTACAAACTGGACAATCTCTTTCGAAGTATCAGGGTTTCGGACGAAAACACGTCGATTACAAAGGGATTTCAATTTTTTGAACATATTTTAACTCAAGACTTTTTCTGCATTCAATATGCACCTTTCAAAGCCACATCATCACTTTTCAACCATTTTCTGACTTCATTTGCTAGTTTTCATGCATTTCATGATTTATTCTGAGCTAAAATGACCCTGAATTGAAAAGCACTGCAAATGAACTCTGAAATGGTTGAAAGTTGGCATGGTATCATAATTTCACCCACATAGCATGTGCTAAAGAGTTGAGAGGGTTACCGAAAAAACTGGATGCACTTCGTGTACAAACTGGACAATCTCTTTCGAAGTATCAGGGTTTCGGACGAAAACTAGTCGATTACAAAGGGATTTCAATTTTTTGAACATATTTTAACTCAAGAATTTTTCTGCATTCAATATGCACCATTCAAAGCCACATCATCACTTTTCAACCATTTTCTGACTTCATTTGCTAGTTTTCATGCATTTCATGATTTATTTTGAGCTAAAATGACCCTGAATTGAAAAGCACTGCAAATGAACTCTGAAATGGTTGAAAGTTGGCATGCTATCATAATTTCACCCACATAGCATGTGCTAAAAAGCTGAGAGGGTTACCGAAAAAACTGGATGCACTTCGTGTACAAACTGGACAATCTCTTTCGAAGTATCAGGGTTTCGGACGAAAACACGTCGATTACAAAGAGATTTCAATTTTTTGAACATATTTTAACTCAAGACTTTTTATGCATTCAATATGCACCATTCAAAGCCACATCATCACTTTTCAACCATTTTCTGACTTCATTTGCTAGTTTTCATGCATTTCATGATTTATTTTGAGCTAAAATGACCCTGAATTGAAAAGCACTGCAAATGAACTCTGAAATGGTTGAAAGTTGGCATGGTATCATAATTTCACCCACATAGCATGTGCTAAAGAGTTGAGAGGGTTACCGAAAAAACTGGATGCACTTCGTGTACAAACTGGACAATCTCTTTCGAAGTATCAGGGTTTCGAACGAAAACACGTCTATTACAAAGGGATTTCTATTTTTTGAACATATTCTAACTTAAGACTTTTTCTACATTCAATATGCACCATTCAAAGCCACATCATCACTTTTCAATCATTTTGTGACTTCATTTGCTAGTTTTCATGCATGTCATGATTTATTTTGAGCTAAAATGACCCTGAATTGAAAAGCACTGCAAATGAACTCTGAAATGGTTGAAATTGGCATGGTATCATAATTTCACCCACATAGCACGTGCTAAAAAGCTGAGAGGGTTACCGGAAAAACTGGATGCAGTTCGTGTACAAACTGGACAATCTCTTTCGAAGTATCAGGGTTTCGGACGAAAACACGTCGATTACAAAGGGATTTCAATTTTTTGAACATATTTTAACTCAAGACTTTTTATGCATTCAATATGCACCTTTCAAAGCCACATCATCACTTTTCAACCATTTTCTGACTTCATTTGCTAGTTTTCATGCATTTCATGATTTATTTTGAGCTAAAATGACCCTGAATTGAAAAGCACTGCAAATGAACTCTGAAATGGTTGAAAGTTGGCATGGTATCATAATTTCACCCACATAGCATGTGCTAAAGAGTTGAGAGGGTTACCGAAAATACTGGATGCACTTCGTGTACAAACTGGACAATCTCTTTCGAAGTATTAGGGTTTCGGACGAAAACAAGTCGATTACAAAGGGATTTCAATTTTTTGAACATATTTCAACTCAAGACTTTTTATGCATTCAATATGCACCATTCAAACCACATCATCACTTTTCAACCATTTTCTGACTTCATTTGCTAGTTTTCATGCATTTCATGATTTATTTTGAGCTAAAATGACCCTGAATTGAAAAGTACTGCAAATGAACTCTGAAATGGTTGAAAGTTGGCATGGTATCATAATTTCACCCACATAGCATGTGCTAAAAAGCTGAGAGGGTTACCGAAAATACTGGATGCACTTCGTGTACAAACTGGACAATCTCTTTCGAAGTATTAGGGTTTCGGACGAAAACAAGTCGATTACAAAGGGATTTCAATTTTTTGAACATATCTCAACTCAAGACTTTTTACGCATTCAATATGCACCATTCAAAGCCACATCATCACTTTTCAACCATTTTCTGACTTCATTTGCTAGTTTTCATGCATTTCATGATTTATTTTGAGCTAAAATGACCCTGAATTGAAAAGCACTGCAAATGAACTCTGAAATGGTTGAAAGTTGGCATGCTATCATAATTTCACCCACATAGCATGTGCTAAAAAGCTGAGAGGGTTACCGAAAAAACTGGATGCACTTCGTGTACAAACTGGACAATCTATTTTGAAGTATCTGGGTTTTGGACGAAAACACGTCTATTACAAAGGGATTTCAATTTTTTGAACATATTTTAACTCAAGACTTTTTCTGCATTCAATATGCACCATTCAAAGCCACATCATCACTTTTCAACCATTTTCTGACTTCATTTGCTAGTTTTCATGCATTTCATGATTTATTTTGAGCTAAAATGACGCTGAATTGAAAATCACTGCAAATGAACTCTGAAATGGTTGAAACTTGGCATGGTATCATCATTTCACCCACATAGCATGTGCTAAAAAGCTGAGAGGGTTACCGAAAAAACTGGATGCACTTCGTGTACAAACTGGACAATCTCTTTCGTAGTATCAGGGTTTCGGACGAAAACACGTCGATTACAAAGGGATTTCAATTTTTTGAACATATTTTAACTCAAGACTTTTTATGCATTCAATATGCACCATTCAAAGCCACATCATCACTTTTCAACCATTTTCTGACTTCATTTGCTAGTTTTCATGCATTTCATGATTCATTCTGAGCTAAAATGACCCTGAATTGAAAAGCACTGCAAATGAACTCTGAAATGGTTGAAAGTTGGCATGGTATCATAATTTCACCCACATAGCATGTGCTAAAGAGTTGAGAGGGTTACCGAAAAAACTGGATGCACTTCGTGTACAAACTGGACAATCTCTTTCGAAGTATCAGGGTTTCGGACGAAAACAAGTCGATTACAAAGGGATTTCAATTTTTTGAACAAATTTTAACTCAAGAATTTTTCTGCATTCAATATGCACCATCCAAAGCCACATCATCACTTTTCAACCATTTTCTGACTTCATTTGCTAGTTTTCATGCATTTCATGATTTATTTTGAGCTAAAATGACCCTGAATTGAAAAGCACTGCAAATGAACTCTGAAATGGTTGAAATTGGCATGGTATCATAATTTCACCCACATAGCACGTGCTAAAAAGCTGAGAGGGTTACCGGAAAAACTGGATGCAGTTCGTGTACAAACTGGACAATCTCTTTCGAAGTATCAGGGTTTCGGACGAAAACACGTCGATTACAAAGGGATTTCAATTTTTGAACATATTTTAACTCAAGACTTTTTATGCATTCAATATGCACCTTTCAAAGCCACATCATCACTTTTCAACCATTTTCTGACTTCATTTGCTAGTTTTCATGCATTTCATGATTTATTTTGAGCTAAAATGACCCTGAATTGAAAAGCACTGCAAATGAACTCTGAAATGGTTGAAAGTTGGCATGGTATCATAATTTCACCCACATAGCATGTGCTAAAGAGTTGAGAGGGTTACCGAAAATACTGGATGCACTTCGTGTACAAACTGGACAATCTCTTTCGAAGTATTAGGGTTTCGGACGAAAACAAGTCGATTACAAAGGGATTTCAATTTTTTGAACATATTTCAACTCAAGACTTTTTATGCATTCAATATACACCATTCAAAGCCACATCATCACTTTTCAACCATTTTCTGACTTCATTTGCTAGTTTTCATGCATTTCATGATTTATTTTGAGCTAAAATGACCCTGAATTGAAAAGTACTGCAAATGAACTCTGAAATGGTTGAAAGTTGGCATGGTATCATAATTTCACCCACATAGCATGTGCTAAAAAGCTGAGAGGGTTACCGAAAATACTGGATGCACTTCGTGTACAAACTGGACAATCTCTTTCGAAGTATTAGGGTTTCGGACGAAAACAAGTCGATTACAAAGGGATTTCAATTTTTTGAACATATTTCAACTCAAGACTTTTTATGCATTCAATATGCACCATTCAAAGCCACATCATCACTTTTCAACCATTTTCTGACTTCATTTGCTAGTTTTCATGCATTTCATGATTTATTTTGAGCTAAAATGACCCTGAATTGAAAAGCACTGCAAATGAACTCTGAAATGGTTGAAAGTTGGCATGCTATCATAATTTCACCCACATAGCATGTGCTAAAAAGCTGAGAGGGTTACCGAAAAAACTGGATGCACTTCGTGTACAAACTGGACAATCTATTTTGAAGTATCTGGGTTTTGGACGAAAACACGTCTATTACAAAGGGATTTCAATTTTTTGAACATATTTTAACTCAAGACTTTTTCTGCATTCAATATGCACCATTCAAAGCCACATCATCACTTTTCAACCATTTTCTGACTTCATTTGCTAGTTTTCATGCATTTCATGATTTATTTTGAGCTAAAATGACCCTGAATTGAAAATCACTGCAAATGAACTCTGAAATGGTTGAAAGTTGGCATGGTATCATCATTTCACCCACATAGCATGTGCTAAAAAGCTGAGAGGGTTACCGAAAAAACTGGATGCACTTCGTGTACAAACTGGACAATCTCTTTCGTAGTATCAGGGTTTCGGACGAAAACACGTCGATTACAAAGGGATTTCAATTTTTTGAACATATTTTAACTCAAGACTTTTTATGCATTCAATATGCACCATTCAAAGCCACATCATCACTTTTCAACCATTTTCTGACTTCATTTGCTAGTTTTCATGCATTTCATGATTTATTCTGAGCTAAAATGACCCTGAATTGAAAAGCACTGCAAATGAACTCTGAAATGGTTGAAAGTTGGCATGGTATCATAATTTCACCCACATAGCATGTGCTAAAGAGTTGAGAGGGTTACCGAAAATACTGGATGCACTTCGTGTACAAACTGGACAATCTCTTTCGAAGTATTAGGGTTTCGGACGAAAACAAGTCGATTACAAAGGGATTTCAATTTTTTGAACATATTTCAACTCAAGACTTTTTATGCATTCAATATGCACCATTCAAAGCCACATCATCACTTTTCAACCATTTTCTGACTTCATTTGCTAGTTTTCATGCATTTCATGATTTATTTTGAGCTAAAATGACCCTGAATTGAAAAGTACTGCAAATGAACTCTGAAATGGTTGAAAGTTGGCATGGTATCATAATTTCACCCACATAGCATGTGCTAAAAAGCTGAGAGGGTTACCGAAAATACTGGATGCACTTCGTGTACAAACTGGACAATCTCTTTCGAAGTATTAGGGTTTCGGACGAAAACAAGTCGATTACAAAGGGATTTCAATTTTTTGAACATATTTCAACTCAAGACTTTTTATGCATTCAATATGCACCATTCAAAGCCACATCATCACTTTTCAACCATTTTCTGACTTCATTTGCTAGTTTTCATGCATTTCATGATTTATTTTGAGCTAAAATGACCCTGAATTGAAAAGCACTGCAAATGAACTCTGAAATGGTTGAAAGTTGGCATGCTATCATAATTTCACCCACATAGCATGTGCTAAAAAGCTGAGAGGGTTACCGAAAAAACTGGATGCACTTCGTGTACAAACTGGACAATCTATTTTGAAGTATCTGGGTTTTGGACGAAAACACGTCTATTACAAAGGGATTTCAATTTTTTGAACATATTTTAACTCAAGACTTTTTCTGCATTCAATATGCACCATTCAAAGCCACATCATCACTTTTCAACCATTTTCTGACTTCATTTGCTAGTTTTCATGCATTTCATGATTTATTTTGAGCTAAAATGACCCTGAATTGAAAATCACTGCAAATGAACTCTGAAATGGTTGAAAGTTGGCATGGCATCATCATTTCACCCACATAGCATGTGCTAAAAAGCTGAGAGGGTTACCGAAAAAACTGGATGCACTTCGTGTACAAACTGGACAATCTCTTTCGTAGTATCAGGGTTTCGGACGAAAACACGTCGATTACAAAGGGATTTCAATTTTTTGAACATATTTTAACTCAAGACTTTTTATGCATTCAATATGCACCATTCAAAGCCACATCATCACTTTTCAACCATTTTCTGACTTCATTTGCTAGTTTTCATGCATTTCATGATTTATTCTGAGCTAAAATGACCCTGAATTGAAAAGCACTGCAAATGAACTCTGAAATGGTTGAAAGTTGGCATGGTATCATAATTTCACCCACATAGCATGTGCTAAAGAGTTGAGAGGGTTACCGAAAAAACTGGATGCACTTCGTGTACAAACTGGACAATCTCTTTCGAAGTATCAGGGTTTCGGACGAAAACAAGTCGATTACAAAGGGATTTCAATTTTTTGAACAAATTTTAACTCAAGAATTTTTCTGCATTCAATATGCACCATCCAAAGCCACATCATCACTTTTCAACCATTTTCTGACTTCATTTGCTAGTTTTCATGCATTTCATGATTTATTTTGAGCTAAAATGACCCTGAATTGAAAAGCACTTCAAATGAACTCTGAAATGGTTGAAAGTTGGCATGCTATCATAATTTCACCCACATAGCATGTGCTAAAAAGCTGAGAGGGTTACCGAAAAAACTGGATGCACTTCGTGTACAAACTGGACAATCTATTTCGAAGTATCAGGGTTTTGGACGAAAACACGTCTATTACAAAGGGATTTCAATTTTTTGAACATATTTTAACTCAAGACTTTTGAAGCATTCAATATGCACCATTCAAAGCCACATCATCACTTTTCAACCATTTTCTGACTTCATTTGCTAGTTTTCATGCATTTCATGATTTATTTTGAGCTAAAATGACCCTGAATTGAAAAGCACTGCAAATGAACTCTGAAATGGTTGAAAGTTGGCATGGTATCATAATTTCACCCACATAGCATGTGCTAAAGAGTTGAGAGGGTTACCGAAAATACTGGATGCACTTCGTGTACAAACTGGACAATCTCTTTCGAAGTATTAGGGTTTCGGACGAAAACAAGTCGATTACAAAGGGATTTCAATTTTTTGAACATATTTCAACTCAAGACTTTTTATGCATTCAATATACACCATTCAAAGCCACATCATCACTTTTCAACCATTTTCTGACTTCATTTGCTAGTTTTCATGCATTTCATGATTTATTTTGAGCTAAAATGACCCTGAATTGAAAAGTACTGCAAATGAACTCTGAAATGGTTGAAAGTTGGCATGGTATCATAATTTCACCCACATAGCATGTGCTAAAAAGCTGAGAGGGTTACCGAAAATACTGGATGCACTTCGTGTACAAACTGGACAATCTCTTTCGAAGTATTAGGGTTTCGGACGAAAACAAGTCGATTACAAAGGGATTTCAATTTTTTGAACATATTTCAACTCAAGACTTTTTATGCATTCAATATGCACCATTCAAAGCCACATCATCACTTTTCAACCATTTTCTGACTTCATTTGCTAGTTTTCATGCATTTCATGATTTATTTTGAGCTAAAATGACCCTGAATTGAAAAGCACTGCAAATGAACTCTGAAATGGTTGAAAGTTGGCATGCTATCATAATTTCACCCACATAGCATGTGCTAAAAAGCTGAGAGGGTTACCGAAAAAACTGGATGCACTTCGTGTACAAACTGGACAATCTATTTTGAAGTATCTGGGTTTTGGACGAAAACACGTCTATTACAAAGGGATTTCAATTTTTTGAACATATTTTAACTCAAGACTTTTTCTGCATTCAATATGCACCATTCAAAGCCACATCATCACTTTTCAACCATTTTCTGACTTCATTTGCTAGTTTTCATGCATTTCATGATTTATTTTGAGCTAAAATGACCCTGAATTGAAAATCACTGCAAATGAACTCTGAAATGGTTGAAAGTTGGCATGGTATCATCATTTCACCCACATAGCATGTGCTAAAAAGCTGAGAGGGTTACCGAAAAAACTGGATGCACTTCGTGTACAAACTGGACAATCTCTTTCGTAGTATCAGGGTTTCGGACGAAAACACGTCGATTACAAAGGGATTTCAATTTTTTGAACATATTTTAACTCAAGACTTTTTATGCATTCAATATGCACCATTCAAAGCCACATCATCACTTTTCAACCATTTTCTGACTTCATTTGCTAGTTTTCATGCATTTCATGATTTATTCTGAGCTAAAATGACCCTGAATTGAAAAGCACTGCAAATGAACTCTGAAATGGTTGAAAGTTGGCATGGTATCATAATTTCACCCACATAGCATGTGCTAAAGAGTTGAGAGGGTTACCGAAAATACTGGATGCACTTCGTGTACAAACTGGACAATCTCTTTCGAAGTATTAGGGTTTCGGACGAAAACAAGTCGATTACAAAGGGATTTCAATTTTTTGAACATATTTCAACTCAAGACTTTTTATGCATTCAATATGCACCATTCAAAGCCACATCATCACTTTTCAACCATTTTCTGACTTCATTTGCTAGTTTTCATGCATTTCATGATTTATTTTGAGCTAAAATGACCCTGAATTGAAAAGTACTGCAAATGAACTCTGAAATGGTTGAAAGTTGGCATGGTATCATAATTTCACCCACATAGCATGTGCTAAAAAGCTGAGAGGGTTACCGAAAATACTGGATGCACTTCGTGTACAAACTGGACAATCTCTTTCGAAGTATTAGGGTTTCGGACGAAAACAAGTCGATTACAAAGGGATTTCAATTTTTTGAACATATTTCAACTCAAGACTTTTTATGCATTCAATATGCACCATTCAAAGCCACATCATCACTTTTCAACCATTTTCTGACTTCATTTGCTAGTTTTCATGCATTTCATGATTTATTTTGAGCTAAAATGACCCTGAATTGAAAAGCACTGCAAATGAACTCTGAAATGGTTGAAAGTTGGCATGCTATCATAATTTCACCCACATAGCATGTGCTAAAAAGCTGAGAGGGTTACCGAAAAAACTGGATGCACTTCGTGTACAAACTGGACAATCTATTTTGAAGTATCTGGGTTTTGGACGAAAACACGTCTATTACAAAGGGATTTCAATTTTTTGAACATATTTTAACTCAAGACTTTTTCTGCATTCAATATGCACCATTCAAAGCCACATCATCACTTTTCAACCATTTTCTGACTTCATTTGCTAGTTTTCATGCATTTCATGATTTATTTTGAGCTAAAATGACCCTGAATTGAAAATCACTGCAAATGAACTCTGAAATGGTTGAAAGTTGGCATGGCATCATCATTTCACCCACATAGCATGTGCTAAAAAGCTGAGAGGGTTACCGAAAAAACTGGATGCACTTCGTGTACAAACTGGACAATCTCTTTCGTAGTATCAGGGTTTCGGACGAAAACACGTCGATTACAAAGGGATTTCAATTTTTTGAACATATTTTAACTCAAGACTTTTTATGCATTCAATATGCACCATTCAAAGCCACATCATCACTTTTCAACCATTTTCTGACTTCATTTGCTAGTTTTCATGCATTTCATGATTTATTCTGAGCTAAAATGACCCTGAATTGAAAAGCACTGCAAATGAACTCTGAAATGGTTGAAAGTTGGCATGGTATCATAATTTCACCCACATAGCATGTGCTAAAGAGTTGAGAGGGTTACCGAAAAAACTGGATGCACTTCGTGTACAAACTGGACAATCTCTTTCGAAGTATCAGGGTTTCGGACGAAAACAAGTCGATTACAAAGGGATTTCAATTTTTTGAACAAATTTTAACTCAAGAATTTTTCTGCATTCAATATGCACCATCCAAAGCCACATCATCACTTTTCAACCATTTTCTGACTTCATTTGCTAGTTTTCATGCATTTCATGATTTATTTTGAGCTAAAATGACCCTGAATTGAAAAGCACTTCAAATGAACTCTGAAATGGTTGAAAGTTGGCATGCTATCATAATTTCACCCACATAGCATGTGCTAAAAAGCTGAGAGGGTTACCGAAAAAACTGGATGCACTTCGTGTACAAACTGGACAATCTATTTCGAAGTATCAGGGTTTTGGACGAAAACACGTCTATTACAAAGGGATTTCAATTTTTTGAACATATTTTAACTCAAGACTTTTGAAGCATTCAATATGCACCATTCAAAGCCACATCATCACTTTTCAACCATTTTCTGACTTCATTTGCTAATTTTCTTGCATTTCATGATTTATTTTGAGCAAAAATGACCCTGAATTGAAAAGCACTCCAAATGAACTCTGAAATGGTTGAAAGTTGGCATGGTATCATAATTTCACCCACATAGCATGTGCTAAAGAGTTGAGAGGGTTACCGAAAAAATTAGATGCACTTCGTGTACAAACTGGACAATCTCTTTCGAAGTATTAGGGTTTCGGACGAAAACATGTCTATTACAAAGGGATTTCAATTTTTTGAACATATTTTAACTCAAGTCTTTTTCTGCATTCAATATGCACCATTCAAAGCCACATCATCACTTTTCAACCATTTTCTGACTTCATTTGCTAGTTTTCATGCATTTCATGATTTATTTTGAGCTAAAATGACCCTGAATTGAAAATCACTGCAAATGAACTCTGAAATGGTTGAAAGTTGGCATGGTATCATCATTTCACCCACATAGCATGTGCTAAAAAGCTAAGAGGGTTACCGAAAAAACTGGATGCACTTCGTGTACAAACTGGACAATCTCTTTCGAAGTATCAGGGTTTCGGACGAAAACACGTCGATTACAAAGGGATTTCAATTTTTTGAACATATTTTAACTCAAGACTATTTATGCATTCAATATGCACCATTCAAAGCCACATCATCACTTTTCAACCATTTTCTGACTTCATTTGCTAGTTTTCATGCATTTTATGATTTATTTTGAGCTAAAATGACCCTGAATTGAAAAGCACTGCAAATGAACTCTGAAATGGTTGAAAGTTGGCATGGTATCATAATTTCACCCACATAGCATGTGCTAAAGAGTTGAGAGGGTTACCGAAAAAACTGGATGCATTTCGTGTACAAACTGGACAATCTCTTTCGAAGTTTCAGGGTTTCGAACGAAAACACGTCTATTACAAAGGGATTTCTATTTTTTGAACATATTCTAACTTAAGACTTTTTCTACATTCAATATGCACCATTCAAAGCCACATCATCACTTTTCAATCATTTTCTGACTTCATTTGCTAGTTTTCATGCATGTCATGATTTATTTTGAGCTAAAATGACCCTGAATTGAAAAGCACTGCAAATGAACTCTGAAATGGTTGAAATTGGCATGGTATCATAATTTCACCCACATAGCATGTGCTAAAAAGCTGAGAGGGTTACCGGAAAAATTGGATGCAGTTCGTGTACAAACTGGACAATCTCTTTCGAAGTATCAGGGTTTCGGACGAAAACACGTCGATTACAAAGGGATTTCAATTTTTTGAACATATTTTAACTCAAGACTTTTTCTGCATTCAATATGCACCTTTCAAAGCCACATCATCACTTTTCAACCATTTTCTGACTTCATTTGCTAGTTTTCATGCATTTCATGATTTATTCTGAGCTAAAATGACCCTGAATTGAAAAGCACTGCAAATGAACTCTGAAATGGTTGAAAGTTGGCATGGTATCATAATTTCACTCACATAGCATGTGCTAAAGAGTTGAGAGGGTTACCGAAAAAACTGGATGCACTTCGTGTACAAACTGGACAATCTCTTTCGAAGTATCAGGGTTTCGGACGAAAACTAGTCGATTACAAAGGGATTTCAATTTTTTGAACATATTTTAACTCAAGAATTTTTCTGCATTCAATATGCACCATTCAAAGCCACATCATCACTTTTCAACCATTTTCTGACTTCATTTGCTAGTTTTCATGCATTTCATGATTTATTTTGAGCTAAAATGACCCTGAATTGAAAAGCACTGCAAATGAACTCTGAAATGGTTGAAAGTTGGCATGCTATCATAATTTCACCCACATAGCATGTGCTAAAAAGCTGAGAGGGTTACCGAAAAAACTGGATGGACTTCGTGTACAAACTGGACAATCTATTTCGAAGTATCAGGGTTTCGGACGAAAACACGTCTATTACAAAGGGATTTCAATTTTTTGAACATATTTTAACTCAAGACTTTTGAAGCATTCAATATGCACCATTCAAATCCACATCATCACTTTTCAACCATTTTCTGACTTCATTTGCTAGTTTTCTTGCATTTCATGATTTATTTTGAGCTAAAATGACCCTGAATTGAAAAGCACTGCAAATGAACTCTGAAATGGTTGAAAGATGGCATGGTATCATAATTTCACCCACATAGCATGTGCTAAAAATCTGAGAGGGTTACCGGAAAAACTGGATGCATTTCGTGTACAAACTGGACAATCTCTTTCGAAGTATCATGGTTTCGGACGAAAACACGTCTATTACAAAGGGATTTCATTTTTTTGAACATATTTTAACTCAAGAATTTTTATGCATTCAATATGCACCATTCAAATCCACATCATCACTTTTCAACCATTTTCTGACTTCATTTGCTAGTTTTCATGCATTTCATGATTTATTTTGAGCTAAAATGACCCTGAATTGAAAAGCACTGCAAATGAACTCTGAAATGGTTGAAAGTTGGCATGGTATCATAATTTCACCCACATAGCATGTGCTAAAGAGTTGAGAGGGTTACCGAAAAAACTAGATGCACTTCGTGTACAAACTGGACAATCTCTTTCGAAGTATTAGGGTTTCGGACGAAAACATGTCTATTACAAAGGGATTTCAATTTTTTGAACATATTTTAACTCAAGACTTTTTCTGCATTCAATATGCACCATTCAAAGCCACATCATCACTTTTTCAACCATTTTCTGACTTCATTTGCTAGTTTTCATGCATTTCATGATTTATTTTGAGCTAAAATGACCCTGAATTGAAAATCACTGCAAATGAACTCTGAAATGGTTGAAAGTTGGCATGGTATCATCATTTCACCCACATAGCATGTCCTAAAAAGCTAAGAGGGTTACCGAAAAAACTGGATGCACTTCGTGTACAAACTGGACAATCTATTTCGAAGTATCAGGGTTTCGGACGAAAACACGTCGATTACAAAGGGATTTCAATTTTTTGAACATATTTTAACTCAAGACTTTTTATGCATTCATTATGCACCATTCAAAGCCACATCATCACTTTTCAACCATTTTCTGACTTCATTTGCTAGTTTTCATGCATTTTATGATTTATTTTGAGCTAAAATGACCCTGAATTGAAAAGCACTGCAAATGAACTCTGAAATGGTTGAAAGTTGGCATGGTATCATAATTTCACCCACATAGCATGTGCTAAAGAGTTGAGAGGGTTACCGAAAAAACTGGATGCATTTCGTGTACAAACTGGACAATCTCTTTCGAAGTTTCAGGGTTTCGAACGAAAACACGTCTATTACAAAGGGATTTCTATTTTTTGAACATATTCTAACTTAAGACTTTTTCTACATTCAATATGCACCATTCAAAGCCACATCATCACTTTTCAATCATTTTCTGACTTCATTTGCTAGTTTTCATGCATGTCATGATTTATTTTGAGCTAAAATGACCCTGAATTGAAAAGCACTGCAAATGAACTCTGAAATGGTTGAAATTGGCATGGTATCATAATTTCACCCACATAGCATGTGCTAAAAAGCTGAGAGGGTTACCGGAAAAATTGGATGCAGTTCGTGTACAAACTGGACAATCTCTTTCGAAGTATCAGGGTTTCGGACGAAAACACGTCGATTACAAAGGGATTTCAATTTTTTGAACATATTTTAACTCAAGACTTTTTCTGCATTCAATATGCACCTTTCAAAGCCACATCATCACTTTTCAACCATTTTCTGACTTCATTTGCTAGTTTTCATGCATTTCATGATTTATTCTGAGCTAAAATGACCCTGAATTGAAAAGCACTGCAAATGAACTCTGAAATGGTTGAAAGTTGGCATGGTATCATAATTTCACCCACATAGCATGTGCTAAAGAGTTGAGAGGGTTACCGAAAAAACTGGATGCACTTCGTGTACAAACTGGACAATCTCTTTCGAAGTATCAGGGTTTCAGACGAAAACTAGTCGATTACAAAGGGATTTCAATTTTTTGAACATATTTTAACTCAAGAATTTTTCTGCATTCAATATGCACCATTCAAAGCCACATCATCACTTTTCAACCATTTTCTGACTTCATTTGCTAGTTTTCATGCATTTCATGATTTATTCTGAGCTAAAATGACCCTGAATTGAAAAGCACTGCAAATGAACTCTGAAATGGTTGAAAGTTGGCATGGTATCATAATTTCACCCACATAGCATGTGCTAAAGAGTTGAGACGGTTACCGAAAAAACTGGATGCACTTCGTGTACAAACTGGACAATCTCTTTCGAAGTATCAGGGTTTCGGACGAAAACTAGTCGATTACAAAGGGATTTCAATTTTTTGAACATTTTTTAACTCAAGAATTTTTCTGCATTCAATATGCACCATCCAAAGCCACATCATCACTTTTCAACCATTTTCTGACTTCATTTGCTAGTTTTCATGCATTTCATGATTTATTTTGAGCTAAAATGACCCTGAATTGAAAAGCACTGCAAATGAACTCTGAAATGGTTGAAAGTTGGCATGCTATCATAATTTCACCCACATTGCATGTGCTAAAAAGCTGAGAGGGTTACCGAAAAAACTGGATGCACTTCGTGTACAAACTGGACAATCTATTTCGAAGTATCAGGGTTTCGGACGAAAACACGTCTATTACAAAGGGATTTCAATTTTTTGAACATATTTTAACTCAAGACTTTTGAAGCATTCAATATGCACCATTCAAAGCCACATCATCACTTTTCAACCATTTTCTGACTTCATTTGCTAGTTTTCTTGCATTTCATGATTTATTTTGAGCTAAAATGACCCTGAATTGAAAAGCACTGCAAATGAACTCTGAAATGGTTGAAAGATGGCATGGTATCATAATTTCACCCACATAGCATGTGCTAAAAATCTGAGAGGGTTACCGGAAAAACTGGATGCTCTTCGTGTACAAACTGGACAATCTCTTTCGAAGTATCATGGTTTTGGACGAAAACACGTCTATTACAAAGGGACTTCATTTTTTTGAACATATTTTAACTCAAGACTTTTTATGCATTCAATATGCACCATTCAAATCCACATCATCACTTTTCAACCATTTTCTGACTTCATTTGCTAGTTTTCATGCATTTCATGATTTATTTTGAGCTAAAATGACCCTGAATTGAAAAGCACTGCAAATGAACTCTGAAATGGTTGAACGTTGGCATGGTATCATAATTTCACCCACATAGCATGTGCTAAAGAGTTGAGAGGGTTACCGAAAAAACTAGATGCACTTCGTGTACAAACTGGACAATCTCTTTCGAAGTATCAGGGTTTCGGACGAAAACATGTCTATTACAAAGGGATTTCAATTTTTTGAACATATTTTAACTCAAGACTTTTTCTGCATTCAATATGCACCATTCAAAGCCACATCATCACTTTTCAACCATTTTCTGACTTCATTTGCTAGTTTTCATGCATTTCATGATCTATTTTGAGCTAAAATGACCCTGAATTGAAAAGCACTGCAAATGAACTCTGAAATGGTTGAAAGTTGGCATGGTATCATAATTTCACCCACATAGCATGTGCTAAAAAGCTGAGAGGGTTACCGGAAAAACTGGATGCAGTTCGTGTACAAACTGGACAATCTCTTTCGAAGTATCAGGGTTTCGGACGAAAACACGTCGATTACAAAGGGATTTCAATTTTTTGAACATATTTTAACTCAAGACTTTTTATGCATTCAATATGCACCATTCAAAGCCACATCATCACTTTTCAACCATTTTCTGACTTTATTTGCTAGTTTTCATGCATTTTATGATTTATTTTGAGCTAAAATGACCCTGAATTGAAAAGCACTGCAAATGAACTCTAGAATGGTTGAAAGTTGGCATGGTATCATAATTTCACCCACATAGCATGTGCTAAAGAGTTGAGAGGGTTACCGAAAAAACTGGATGCATTTCGTGTACAAACTGGACAATCTCTTTCGAAGTATCAGGGTTTCGAACGAAAACACGTCTATTACAAAGGGATTTCTATTTTTTGAACATATTCTAACTTAAGACTTTTTCTACATTCAATATGCACCATTCAAAGCCACATCATCACTTTTCAATCATTTTCTGACTTCATTTGCTAGTTTTCATGCATGTCATGATTTATTTTGAGCTAAAATGACCCTGAATTGAAAAGCACTGCAAATGAACTCTGAAATGGTTGAAATTGGCATGGTATCATAATTTCACCCACATAGCATGTGCTAAAAAGCTGAGAGGGTTACCGGAAAAATTGGATGCAGTTCGTGTACAAACTGGACAATCTCTTTCGAAGTATCAGGGTTTCGGACGAAAACACGTCGATTACAAAGGGATTTCAATTTTTTGAACATATTTTAACTCAAGACTTTTTCTGCATTCAATATGCACCTTTCAAAGCCACATCATCACTTTTCAACCATTTTCTGACTTCATTTGCTAGTTTTCATGCATTTCATGATTTATTCTGAGCTAAAATGACCCTGAATTGAAAAGCACTGCAAATGAACTCTGAAATGGTTGAAAGTTGGCATGGTATCATAATTTCACCCACATAGCATGTGCTAAAGAGTTGAGAGGGTTACCGAAAAAACTGGATGCACTTCGTGTACAAACTGGACAATCTCTTTCGAAGTATCAGGGTTTCAGACGAAAACTAGTCGATTACAAAGGGATTTCAATTTTTTGAACATATTTTAACTCAAGAATTTTTCTGCATTCAATATGCACCATTCAAAGCCACATCATCACTTTTCAACCATTTTCTGACTTCATTTGCTAGTTTTCATGCATTTCATGATTTATTCTGAGCTAAAATGACCCTGAATTGAAAAGCACTGCAAATGAACTCTGAAATGGTTGAAATTGGCATGGTATCATAATTTCACCCACATAGCATGTGCTAAAAAGCTGAGAGGGTTACCGGAAAAATTGGATGCAGTTCGTGTACAAACTGGACAATCTCTTTCGAAGTATCAGGGTTTCGGACGAAAACACGTCGATTACAAAGGGATTTCAATTTTTTGAACATATTTTAACTCAAGACTTTTTCTGCATTCAATATGCACCTTTCAAAGCCACATCATCACTTTTCAACCATTTTCTGACTTCATTTGCTAGTTTTCATGCATTTCATGATTTATTCTGAGCTAAAATGACCCTGAATTGAAAAGCACTGCAAATGATCTCTGAAATGGTTGAAAGTTGGCATGGTATCATAATTTCACCCACATAGCATGTGCTAAAGAGTTGAGAGGGTTACCGAAAAAACTGGATGCACTTCGTGTACAAACTGGACAATCTCTTTCGAAGTATCAGGGTTTCGGACGAAAACAAGTCGATTACTAAGGGATTTCAATTTTTTGAACATATTTTAACTCAAGAATTTTTCTGCATTCAATATGCACCATTCAAAGCCACATCATCACTTTTCAACCATTTTCTGACTTCATTTGCTAGTTTTCATGCATTTCATGATTTATTTTGAGCTAAAATGACCCTGAATCGAAAAGCACTGCAAATGAACTCTGAAATGGTTGAAAGTTGGCATGCTATCATAATTTCACCCACATAGCATGTGCTAAATAGCTGAGAGGGTTACCGAAAAAACTGGATGCACTTCGTGTACAAACTGGACAATCTATTTCGAAGTATCAGGGTTTCGGACGAAAACACGTCTATTACAAAGGGATTTCAATTTTTTGAACATATTTTAACTCAAGAATTTTGAAGCATTCAATATGCACCATTCAAAGCCACATCATCACTTTTCAACCATTTTCTGACTTCATTTGCTAGTTTTCTTGCATTTCATGATTTATTTTGAGCTAAAATGACCCTGAATTGAAAAGCACTGCAAATGAACTCTGAAATGGTTGAAAGTTGGCATGGTATCATAATTTCACCCACATAGCATGTGCTAAAGAGTTGAGAGGGTTACCGAAAAAACTGGATGCATTTCGTGTACAAACTGGACAATCTCTTTCGAAGTTTCAGGGTTTCGAACGAAAACACGTCTATTACAAAGGGATTTCTATTTTTTGAACATATTCTAACTTAAGACTTTTTCTACATTCAATATGCACCATTCAAAGTCACATCATCACTTTTCAATCATTTTCTGACTTCATTTGCTAGTTTTCATGCATGTCATGATTTATTTTGAGCTAAAATGACCCTGAATTGAAAAGCACTGCAAATGAACTCTGAAATTGTTGAAATTGGCATGGTATCATAATTTCACCCACATAGCATGTGCTAAAAAGCTGAGAGGGTTACCGGAAAAATTGGATGCAGTTCGTGTACAAACTGGACAATCTCTTTCGAAGTATCAGGGTTTCGGACGAAAACACGTCGATTACAAAGGGATTTCAATTTTTTGAACATATTTTAACTCAAGACTTTTTCTGCATTCAATATGCACCTTTCAAAGCCACATCATCACTTTTCAACCATTTTCTGACTTCATTTGCTAGTTTTCATGCATTTCATGATTTATTCTGAGCTAAAATGACCCTGAATTGAAAAGCACTGCAAATGAACTCTGAAATGGTTGAAAGTTGGCATGGTATCATAATTTCACCCACATAGCATGTGCTAAAGAGTTGAGAGGGTTACCGAAAAAACTGGATGCACTTCGTGTACAAACTGGACAATCTCTTTCGAAGTATCAGGGTTTCAGACGAAAACTAGTCGATTACAAAGGGATTTCAATTTTTTGAACATATTTTAACTCAAGAATTTTTCTGCATTCAATATGCACCATTCAAAGCCACATCATCACTTTTCAACCATTTTCTGACTTCATTTGCTAGTTTTCATGCATTTCATGATTTATTCTGAGCTAAAATGACCCTGAATTGAAAAGCACTGCAAATGAACTCTGAAATGGTTGAAAGTTGGCATGGTATCATAATTTCACCCACATAGCATGTGCTAAAGAGTTGAGACGGTTACCGAAAAAACTGGATGCACTTCGTGTACAAACTGGACAATCTCTTTCGAAGTATCAGGGTTTCGGACGAAAACTAGTCGATTACAAAGGGATTTCAATTTTTTGAACATTTTTTAACTCAAGAATTTTTCTGCATTCAATATGCACCATCCAAAGCCACATCATCACTTTTCAACCATTTTCTGACTTCATTTGCTAGTTTTCATGCATTTCATGATTTATTTTGAGCTAAAATGACCCTGAATTGAAAAGCACTGCAAATGAACTCTGAAATGGTTGAAAGTTGGCATGCTATCATAATTTCACCCACATAGCATGTGCTAAAAAGCTGAGAGGGTTACCGAAAAAACTGGATGCACTTCGTGTACAAACTGGACAATCTATTTCGAAGTATCAGGGTTTCGGACGAAAACACGTCTATTACAAAGGGATTTCAATTTTTTGAACATATTTTAACTCAAGACTTTTGAAGCATTCAATATGCACCATTCAAAGCCACATCATCAATTTTCAACCATTTTCTGACTTCATTTGCTAGTTTTCTTGCATTTCATGATTTATTTTGAGCTAAAATGACCCTGAATTGAAAAGCACTGCAAATGAACTCTGAAATGGTTGAAAGATGGCATGGTATCATAATTTCACCCACATAGCATGTGCTAAAAATCTGAGAGGGTTACCGGAAAAACTGGATGCTCTTCGTGTACAAACTGGACAATCTCTTTCGAAGTATCATGGTTTTGGACGAAAACACGTCTATTACAAAGGGACTTCATTTTTTTGAACATATTTTAACTCAAGACTTTTTATGCATTCAATATGCACCATTCAAATCCACATCATCACTTTTCAACCATTTTCTGACTTCATTTGCTAGTTTTCATGCATTTCATGATTTATTTTGAGCTAAAATGACCCTGAATTGAAAAGCACTGCAAATGAACTCTGAAATGGTTGAAAGTTGGCATGGTATCATAATTTCACCCACATAGCATGTGCTAAAAAGCTGAGAGGGTTACCGGAAAAACTGGATGCAGTTCGTGTACAAACTGGACAATCTCTTTCGAAGTATCAGGGTTTCGGACGAAAACACGTCGATTACAAAGGGATTTCAATTTTTTGAACATATTTTAACTCAAGACTTTTTATGCATTCAATATGCACCATTCAAAGCCACATCATCACTTTTCAACCATTTTCTGACTTCATTTGCTAGTTTTCATGCATTTTATGATTTATTTTGAGCTAAAATGACCCTGAATTGAAAAGCACTGCAAATGAACTCTAGAATGGTTGAAAGTTGGCATGGTATCATAATTTCACCCACATAGCATGTGCTAAAGAGTTGAGAGGGTTACCGAAAAAACTGGATGCATTTCGTGTACAAACTGGACAATCTCTTTCGAAGTATCAGGGTTTCGAACGAAAACACGTCTATTACAAAGGGATTTCTATTTTTTGAACATATTCTAACTTAAGACTTTTTCTACATTCAATATGCACCATTCAAAGCCACATCATCACTTTTCAATCATTTTCTGACTTCATTTGCTAGTTTTCATGCATGTCATGATTTATTTTGAGCTAAAATGACCCTGAATTGAAAAGCACTGCAAATGAACTCTGAAATGGTTGAAATTGGCATGGTATCATAATTTCACCCACATAGCATGTGCTAAAAAGCTGAGAGGGTTACCGGAAAAATTGGATGCAGTTCGTGTACAAACTGGACAATCTCTTTCGAAGTATCAGGGTTTCGGACGAAAACACGTCGATTACAAAGGGATTTCAATTTTTTGAACATATTTTAACTCAAGACTTTTTCTGCATTCAATATGCACCTTTCAAAGCCACATCATCACTTTTCAACCATTTTCTGACTTCATTTGCTAGTTTTCATGCATTTCATGATTTATTCTGAGCTAAAATGACCCTGAATTGAAAAGCACTGCAAATGATCTCTGAAATGGTTGAAAGTTGGCATGGTATCATAATTTCACCCACATAGCATGTGCTAAAGAGTTGAGAGGGTTACCGAAAAAACTGGATGCACTTCGTGTACAAACTGGACAATCTCTTTCGAAGTATCAGGGTTTCGGACGAAAACAAGTCGATTACTATGGGATTTCAATTTTTTGAACATATTTTAACTCAAGAATTTTTCTGCATTCAATATGCACCATTCAAAGCCACATCATCACTTTTCAACCATTTTCTGACTTCATTTGCTAGTTTTCATGCATTTCATGATTTATTTTGAGCTAAAATGACCCTGAATCGAAAAGCACTGCAAATGAACTCTGAAATGGTTGAAAGTTGGCATGCTATCATAATTTCACCCACATAGCATGTGCTAAATAGCTGAGAGGGTTACCGAAAAAACTGGATGCACTTCGTGTACAAACTGGACAATCTATTTCGAAGTATCAGGGTTTCGGACGAAAACACGTCTATTACAAAGGGATTTCAATTTTTTGAACATATTTTAACTCAAGAATTTTGAAGCATTCAATATGCACCATTCAAAGCCACATCATCACTTTTCAACCATTTTCTGACTTCATTTGCTAGTTTTCTTGCATTTCATGATTTATTTTGAGCTAAAATGACCCTGAATTGAAAAGCACTGCAAATGAACTCTGAAATGGTTGAAAGATGGCATGGTATCATAATTTCACCCACATAGCATGTCCTAAAAATCTGAGAGGGTTACCGGAAAAACTGGATGCACTTCGTGTACAAACTGGACAATCTCTTTCGAAGTATCATGGTTTCGGACGAAAACACGTCTATTACAAAGGGATTTCATTTTTTTGAACATATTTTAACTCAAGACTTTTTATTCATTCAATATGCACCATTCAAATCCACATCATCACTTTTCAACCATTTTCTGACTTCATTTGCTAGTTTTGATGCATTTCATGATTTATTTTGAGCTAAAATGACCCTGAATTGAAAAGCACTGCAAATGAACTCTGAAATGGTTGAAAGTTGGCATGGTATCATAATTTCACCCACATAGCATGTGCTAAAGTGTTGAGAGGGTTACCGAAAAAACTAGAAGCACTTCGTGTACAAACTGGACAATCTCTTTCGAAGTATCAGGGTTTCGGACGAAAACATGTCTATTACAAAGGGATTTCAATTTTTTGAACATATTTTAACTCAAGACTTTTTCTGCATTCAATATGCACCATTCAAAGCCACATCATCACTTTTCAACCATTTTCTGACTTCATTTGCTAGTTTTCATGCATTTCATGATTTATTTTGAGCTAAAATGACCCTGAATTGAAAAGCACTGCAAATGAACTCTGAAATGGTTGAATGTTGGCATGGTATCATAATTTCACCCACGTAGCATGTGCTAAAGAGTTGAGAGGGTTACCGAAAAAACTGGATGCACTTCGTGTACAAACTGGACAATCTCTTTCGAAGTATCAGGGTTTCGGACGAAAACACGTCGATTACAAAGGGATTTCAATTTTTTGAACATATTTTAACTCAAGACTTTTTCTGCATTCAATATGCACCATTCAAAGCCACATCATCACTTTTCAACCATTTTCTGACTTCATTTGCTAGTTTTCATGCATTTCATGATTTATTTTGAGCTAAAATGACCCTGAATTGAAAAGCACTGCAAATGAACTCTGAAATGGTTGAAAGTTGGCATGGTATCATAATTACACCCACATAGAATGTGCTAAAATGCTGAGAGGGTTACCGAAAATATTGGATGCACTTCGTGTACAAACTATCAAGGTTTCGGACGAAAACAAGTCGATTACAAAGGGATTTCAATTTTTTGAACATATTTTAACTCAAGACTTTTTCTGCATTCAATATGCACCATTCAAATCCACATCATCACTTTTCAACCATTTTCTGACTTCATTTGCTAGTTTTCATGCACTTCATGATTTATTTTGAGCTAAAATGACCCTGAATTGAAAAGCACTGCAAATGAACTCTGAAATGGTTGAAAGTTGGCATGGTATCATAATTTCACCCACATAGCATGTGCTAAAGAGTTGAGAGGGTTACCGGAAAAACTGGATGCACTTCGTGTAAAAACTGGACAATCTCTTTCGAAGTATCATGGTTTCGGACGAAACCACGTCTATTACAAAGGGATTTCAATTTTTTGAACATATTCTAACTCAAGACTTTTTATGCATTCAATATGCACCATTCAAATCCACATCATCACTTTTCAACCATTTTCTGCCTTCATTTGCTAGTTTTCATGCATTTCATGATTTATTTTGAGCTAAAATGACCCTGAATTGAAAAGCACTGCAAATGAGCTCTGAAATGGTTGAAAGTTGGCATGGTATCATAATTTCACCCACATAGCATGTGCTAAACAGTTGAGAGGTTACCGAAAAAACTGGATGCACTTCGTGTACAAACTGGACAATCTATTTCGAAGTATCAGGGTTTCGGACGAAAACACGTCTATTACAAAGGGATTTCAATTTTTTGAACATATTTTAACTCAAGACTTTTTCAGCATTCAATATGCACCATTCAAAGCCACATCATCACTTTTCAACCATTTTCTGACTTCATTTGCTAGTTTTCATGCATTTCATGATTTATTTTGAGCTAAAATGACCCTGAATTGAAAAGTACTGCAAATGAACTCTGAAATGGTTGAAAGTTGGCATGGTATCATAATTACACCCACATAGAATGTGCTAAAATGCTGAGAGGGTTACCGAAAATATTGGATGCACTTCGTGTACAAACTATCAGGGTTTCGGACGAAAACAAGTCGATTACAAAGGGATTTCAATTTTTTGAACATATTTTAACTCAAGACTTTTTCTGCATTCAATATGCACCATTCAAATCCACATCATCACTTTTCAACCATTTTCTGACTTCATTTGCTAGTTTTCATGCACTTCATGATTTATTTTGAGCTAAAATGACCCTGAATTGAAAAGCACTGCAAATGAACTCTGAAATGGTTGAAAGTTGGCATGGTATCATAATTTCACCCACATAGCATGTGCTAAAGAGTTGAGAGGGTTACCGAAAAAACTGGATGCACTTCGTGTACAAACTGGACAATCTCTTTCGAAGTATCAGGGTTTCGGACGAAAACACGTCGATTACAAAGGGATTTCAATTTTTTGAACATATTTTAACTCAAGACTTTTTCTGCATTCAATATGCACCATTCAAAGCCACATCATCACTTTTCAACCATTTTCTGACTTCATTTGCTAGTTTTCATGCATTTCATGATTTATTTTGAGCTCAAATGACCCTGAATTGAAAAGCACTGCAAATGAACTCTGAAATGGTTGAAAGTTGGCATGCTATCATAATTTCACCCACATAGCATGTGCTAAAAAGGTGAGAGGGTTACCGAAAAAACTGGATGCACTTCGTGTACAAACTGGACAATCTATTTCGAAGTATCAATGTTTCGGACGAAAACACGTCTATTACAAAGGGATTTCAATTTTTTGAACATATTTTAACTCAAAACTTTTGAAGCATTCAATATGCACCATTCAAAGCCACATCATCACTTTTCAACCATTTTCTGACTTCATTTGCTAGTTTTCTTGCATTTCATGATTTATTTTGAGCTAAAATGACCCTGAATTGAAAAGCACTGCAAATGAACTCTGAAATGGTTGAAAGATGGCATGGTATCATAATTTCACCCACATAGCATGTGCTAAAAATCTGAGAGGGTTACCGGAAAAACTAGATGCACTTCGTGTACAAACTGGACAATCTCTTTCGAAGTATCATGGTTTCGGACGAAAACACGTCTATTACAAAGGGATTTCATTTTTTTGAACATATTTTAACTCAAGACTTTTTATGCATTCAATATGCACCAATCAAATCCATATCATCACTTTTCAACCATTTTCTGACTTCATTTGCTAGTTTTCATGCATTTCATGATTTATTTTGAGCTAAAATGACCCTGAATTGAAAAGCACTGCAAATGAACTCTGAAATGGTTGAAAGTTGGCATGGTATCATCATTTCACCCACATAGCATGTCCTAAAAAGCTAAGAGGGTTACCGAAAAAACTGGATGCACTTCGTGTACAAACTGGACAATCTATTTCGAAGTATCAGGGTTTCGGACGAAAACACGTCGATTACAAAGGGATTTCAATTTTTTGAACATATTTTAACTCAAGACTTTTTATGCATTCATTATGCACCATTCAAAGCCACATCATCACTTTTCAACCATTTTCTGACTTCATTTGCTAGTTTTCTTGCATTTCATGATTTATTTTGAGCTAAAATGACCCTGAATTGAAAAGCACTGCAAATGAACTCTGAAATGGTTGAAAGATGGCATGGTATCATAATTTCACCCACATAGCATGTGCTAAAAATCTGAGAGGGTTACCGGAAAAACTGGATGCTCTTCGTGTACAAACTGGACAATCTCTTTCGAAGTATCATGGTTTTGGACGAAAACACGTCTATTACAAAGGGACTTCATTTTTTTGAACATATTTTAACTCAAGACTTTTTATGCATTCAATATGCACCATTCAAATCCACATCATCACTTTTCAACCATTTTCTGACTTCATTTGCTAGTTTTCATGCATTTCATGATTTATTTTGAGCTAAAATGACCCTGAATTGAAAAGCACTGCAAATGAACTCTGAAATGGTTGAAAGTTGGCATGGTATCATAATTTCACCCACATAGCATGTGCTAAAAAGCTGAGAGGGTTACCGGAAAAACTGGATGCAGTTCGTGTACAAACTGGACAATCTCTTTCGAAGTATCAGGGTTTCGGACGAAAACACGTCGATTACAAAGGGATTTCAATTTTTTGAACATATTTTAACTCAAGACTTTTTATGCATTCAATATGCACCATTCAAAGCCACATCATCACTTTTCAACCATTTTCTGACTTCATTTGCTAGTTTTCATGCATTTTATGATTTATTTTGAGCTAAAATGACCCTGAATTGAAAAGCACTGCAAATGAACTCTAGAATGGTTGAAAGTTGGCATGGTATCATAATTTCACCCACATAGCAGGTGCTAAAGAGTTGAGAGGGTTACCGAAAAAACTGGATGCATTTCGTGTACAAACTGGACAATCTCTTTCGAAGTATCAGGGTTTCGAACGAAAACACGTCTATTACAAAGGGATTTCTATTTTTTGAACATATTCTAACTTAAGACTTTTTCTACATTCAATATGCACCATTCAAAGCCACATCATCACTTTTCAATCATTTTCTGACTTCATTTGCTAGTTTTCATGCATGTCATGATTTATTTTGAGCTAAAATGACCCTGAATTGAAAAGCACTGCAAATGAACTCTGAAATGGTTGAAATTGGCATGGTATCATAATTTCACCCACATAGCATGTGCTAAAAAGCTGAGAGGGTTACCGGAAAAACTGGATGCACTTCGTGTACAAACTGGACAATCTCTTTCGAAGTATCAGGGTTTCGGACGAAAACAAGTCGATTACTAAGGGATTTCAATTTTTTGAACATATTTTAACTCAAGAATTTTTCTGCATTCAATATGCACCATTCAAAGCCACATCATCACTTTTCAACCATTTTCTGACTTCATTTGCTAGTTTTCATGCATTTCATGATTTATTTTGAGCTAAAATGACCCTGAATCGAAAAGCACTGCAAATGAACTCTGAAATGGTTGAAAGTTGGCATGCTATCATAATTTCACCCACATAGCATGTGCTAAATAGCTGAGAGGGTTACCGAAAAAACTGGATGCACTTCGTGTACAAACTGGACAATCTATTTCGAAGTATCAGGGTTTCGGACGAAAACACGTCTATTACAAAGGGATTTCAATTTTTTGAACATATTTTAACTCAAGAATTTTGAAGCATTCAATATGCACCATTCAAAGCCACATCATCACTTTTCAACCATTTTCTGACTTCATTTGCTAGTTTTCTTGCATTTCATGATTTATTTTGAGCTAAAATGACCCTGAATTGAAAAGCACTGCAAATGAACTCTGAAATGGTTGAAAGATGGCATGGTATCATAATTTCACCCACATAGCATGTCCTAAAAATCTGAGAGGGTTACCGGAAAAACTGGATGCACTTCGTGTACAAACTGGACAATCTCTTTCGAAGTATCATGGTTTCGGACGAAAACACGTCTATTACAAAGGGATTTCATTTTTTTGAACATATTTTAACTCAAGACTTTTTATTCATTCAATATGCACCATTCAAATCCACATCATCACTTTTCAACCATTTTCTGACTTCATTTGCTAGTTTTGATGCATTTCATGATTTATTTTGAGCTAAAATGACCCTGAATTGAAAAGCACTGCAAATGAACTCTGAAATGGTTGAAAGTTGGCATGGTATCATAATTTCACCCACATAGCATGTGCTAAAGTGTTGAGAGGGTTACCGAAAAAACTAGAAGCACTTCGTGTACAAACTGGACAATCTCTTTCGAAGTATCAGGGTTTCGGACGAAAACATGTCTATTACAAAGGGATTTCAATTTTTTGAACATATTTTAACTCAAGACTTTTTCTGCATTCAATATGCACCATTCAAAGCCACATCATCACTTTTCAACCATTTTCTGACTTCATTTGCTAGTTTTCATGCATTTCATGATTTATTTTGAGCTAAAATGACCCTGAATTGAAAAGCACTGCAAATGAACTCTGAAATGGTTGAATGTTGGCATGGTATCATAATTTCACCCACGTAGCATGTGCTAAAGAGTTGAGAGGGTTACCGAAAAAACTGGATGCACTTCGTGTACAAACTGGACAATCTCTTTCGAAGTATCAGGGTTTCGGACGAAAACACGTCGATTACAAAGGGATTTCAATTTTTTGAACATATTTTAACTCAAGACTTTTTCTGCATTCAATATGCACCATTCAAAGCCACATCATCACTTTTCAACCATTTTCTGACTTCATTTGCTAGTTTTCATGCATTTCATGATTTATTTTGAGCTAAAATGACCCTGAATTGAAAAGCACTGCAAATGAACTCTGAAATGGTTGAAAGTTGGCATGGTATCATAATTACACCCACATAGAATGTGCTAAAATGCTGAGAGGGTTACCGAAAATATTGGATGCCCTTCGTGTACAAACTATCAAGGTTTCGGACGAAAACAAGTCGATTACAAAGGGATTTCAATTTTTTGAACATATTTTAACTCAAGACTTTTTCTGCATTCAATATGCACCATTCAAATCCACATCATCACTTTTCAACCATTTTCTGACTTCATTTGCTAGTTTTCATGCACTTCATGATTTATTTTGAGCTAAAATGACCCTGAATTGAAAAGCACTGCAAATGAACTCTGAAATGGTTGAAAGTTGGCATGGTATCATAATTTCACCCACATAGCATGTGCTAAAGAGTTGAGAGGGTTACCGGAAAAACTGGATGCACTTCGTGTAAAAACTGGACAATCTCTTTCGAAGTATCATGGTTTCGGACGAAACCACGTCTATTACAAAGGGATTTCAATTTTTTGAACATATTCTAACTCAAGACTTTTTATGCATTCAATATGCACCATTCAAATCCACATCATCACTTTTCAACCATTTTCTGCCTTCATTTGCTAGTTTTCATGCATTTCATGATTTATTTTGAGCTAAAATGACCCTGAATTGAAAAGCACTGCAAATGAGCTCTGAAATGGTTGAAAGTTGGCATGGTATCATAATTTCACCCACATAGCATGTGCTAAACAGTTGAGAGGTTACCGAAAAAACTGGATGCACTTCGTGTACAAACTGGACAATCTATTTCGAAGTATCAGGGTTTCGGACGAAAACACGTCTATTACAAAGGGATTTCAATTTTTTGAACATATTTTAACTCAAGACTTTTTCAGCATTCAATATGCACCATTCAAAGCCACATCATCACTTTTCAACCATTTTCTGACTTCATTTGCTAGTTTTCATGCATTTCATGATTTATTTTGAGCTAAAATGACCCTGAATTGAAAAGTACTGCAAATGAACTCTGAAATGGTTGAAAGTTGGCATGGTATCATAATTACACCCACATAGAATGTGCTAAAATGCTGAGAGGGTTACCGAAAATATTGGATGCACTTCGTGTACAAACTATCAGGGTTTCGGACGAAAACAAGTCGATTACAAAGGGATTTCAATTTTTTGAACATATTTTAACTCAAGACTTTTTCTGCATTCAATATGCACCATTCAAATCCACATCATCACTTTTCAACCATTTTCTGACTTCATTTGCTAGTTTTCATGCACTTCATGATTTATTTTGAGCTAAAATGACCCTGAATTGAAAAGCACTGCAAATGAACTCTGAAATGGTTGAAAGTTGGCATGGTATCATAATTTCACCCACATAGCATGTGCTAAAGAGTTGAGAGGGTTACCGAAAAAACTGGATGCACTTCGTGTACAAACTGGACAATCTCTTTCGAAGTATCAGGGTTTCGGACGAAAACACGTCGATTACAAAGGGATTTCAATTTTTTGAACATATTTTAACTCAAGACTTTTTCTGCATTCAATATGCACCATTCAAAGCCACATCATCACTTTTCAACCATTTTCTGACTTCATTTGCTAGTTTTCATGCATTTCATGATTTATTTTGAGCTCAAATGACCCTGAATTGAAAAGCACTGCAAATGAACTCTGAAATGGTTGAAAGTTGGCATGCTATCATAATTTCACCCACATAGCATGTGCTAAAAAGGTGAGAGGGTTACCGAAAAAACTGGATGCACTTCGTGTACAAACTGGACAATCTATTTCGAAGTATCAATGTTTCGGACGAAAACACGTCTATTACAAAGGGATTTCAATTTTTTGAACATATTTTAACTCAAAACTTTTGAAGCATTCAATATGCACCATTCAAAGCCACATCATCACTTTTCAACCATTTTCTGACTTCATTTGCTAGTTTTCTTGCATTTCATGATTTATTTTGAGCTAAAATGACCCTGAATTGAAAAGCACTGCAAATGAACTCTGAAATGGTTGAAAGATGGCATGGTATCATAATTTCACCCACATAGCATGTGCTAAAAATCTGAGAGGGTTACCGGAAAAACTAGATGCACTTCGTGTACAAACTGGACAATCTCTTTCGAAGTATCATGGTTTCGGACGAAAACACGTCTATTACAAAGGGATTTCATTTTTTTGAACATATTTTAACTCAAGACTTTTTATGCATTCAATATGCACCAATCAAATCCATATCATCACTTTTCAACCATTTTCTGACTTCATTTGCTAGTTTTCATGCATTTCATGATTTATTTTGAGCTAAAATGACCCTGAATTGAAAAGCACTGCAAATGAACTCTGAAATGGTTGAAAGTTGGCATGGTATCATAATTTCACCCACATAGCATGTGCTAAAGAGTTGAGAGGGTTACCGAAAAAACTGTATGCACTTCGTGTACAAACTGGACAATCTCTTTCAAAGTATCAGGGTTTCGGACGAAAACACGTCTATTACAAAGGGATTTCAATTTTTTGAACATATTTTAACTCAAGACTTTTTCTGCATTCAATATGCACCATTGAAAGCCACATCATCACTTTTCAACCATTTTCTGACTTCATTTGCTAGTTTTCATGCATTTCATGATTTATTTTGAGCTAAAATGACCCTGAATTGAAAAGCACTTCAAATGAACTCTGAAATGGTTGAAAGTTGGCATGGTATCATAATTTCACCCACATAGCATGTGCTAAAGAGTTGAGAGGGTTACCGGAAAAACTGGATGCACTTCGTGTACAAACTGGACAATCTCTTTCGAAGTATTAGGGTTTCGGACGAAAACACGTCTATTACAAAGGGATTTCAATTTTTTGAACATATTTTAACTCAAGACTTTTTCTGCTTTCAATATGCACCATTCAAAGCGACATCATCACTTTTCAACCATTTTCTGACTTCAGTTGCTAGTTTTCATGCATTTCATGATTTATTTTGAGCTAAAATGACCCTGAATTGAAAAGCACTGCAAATGAACTCTGAAATGGTTGAAAGTTGGCATGCTATCATAATTTCACGCACATAGCATGTGCTAAAAAGCTGAGAGGGTTACCGAAAAAACTGGATGCACTTCGTGTACAAACTGGACAATCTATTTCGAAGTATCAGGGTTTCGGACGAAAACACGTCTATTACAAAGGGATTTCAATTTTTTGAACATATTTTAACTCAAAACTTTTGAAGCATTCAATATGCACCATTCAAAGCCACATCATCACTTTTCAACCATTTTCTGACTTCATTTGCTAGTTTTCTTGCATTTCATGATTTATTTTGAGCTAAAATGACCCTGAATTGAAAAGCACTGCAAATGAACTCTGAAATGGTTGAAAGATGGCATGGTATCATAATTTCACCCACATAGCATGTGCTAAAAATCTGAGAGGGTTACCGGAAAAACTGGATGCTCTTCGTGTACAAACTGGACAATCTCTTTCGAAGTATCATGGTTTTGGACGAAAACACGTCTATTACAAAGGGACTTCATTTTTTTGAACATATTTTAACTCAAGACTTTTTATGCATTCAATATGCACCATTCAAATCCACATCATCACTTTTCAACCATTTTCTGACTTCATTTGCTAGTTTTCATGCATTTCATGATTTATTTTGAGCTAAAATGACCCTGAATTGAAAAGCACTGCAAATGAACTCTGAAATGGTTGAAAGTTGGCATGGTATCATAATTTCACCCACATAGCATGTGCTAAAAAGCTGAGAGGGTTACCGGAAAAACTGGATGCAGTTCGTGTACAAACTGGACAATCTCTTTCGAAGTATCACGGTTTCGGACGAAAACACGTCGATTACAAAGGGATTTCAATTTTTTGAACATATTTTAACTCAAGACTTTTTATGCATTCAATATGCACCATTCAAAGCCACATCATCACTTTTCAACCATTTTCTGACTTCATTTGCTAGTTTTCATGCATTTCATGATTTATTTTGAGCTAAAATGACCCTGAATTGAAAAGCACTGCAAATGAACTCTAGAATGGTTGAAAGTTGGCATGGTATCATAATTTCACCCACATAGCATGTGCTAAAGAGTTGAGAGGGTTACCGGAAAAACTGGATGCACTTCGTGTACAAACTGGACAATCTCTTTCGAAGTATTAGGGTTTCGGACGAAAACACGTCTATTACAAAGGGATTTCAATTTTTTGAACATATTTTAACTCAAGACTTTTTCTGCTTTCAATATGCACCATTCAAAGCCACATCATCACTTTTCAACCATTTTCTGACTTCAGTTGCTAGTTTTCATGCATTTCATGATTTATTTTGAGCTAAAATGACCCTGAATTGAAAAGCACTGCAAATGAACTCTGAAATGGTTGAAAGTTGGCATGCTATCATAATTTCACGCACATAGCATGTGCTAAAAAGCTGAGAGGGTTACCGAAAAAACTGGATGCACTTCGTGTACAAACTGGACAATCTATTTCGAAGTATCAGGGTTTCGGACGAAAACACATCTATTACAAAGGGATTTCAATTTTTTGAACATATTTTAACTCAAGACTTTTTCTACATTCAATATGCACCATTCAAAGCCACATCATCACTTTTCAACCATTTTCTGACTTCATTTGCTAGTTTTCATGCATTTCATGATTTATTTTGAGCTAAAATGACCCTGAAATGAAAATCACTGCAAATGAACTCTGAAATGGTTAAAAGTTGGCATGGTATCATAATTTCACCCACATAGCATGTGCTAAAGAGTTGAGATGGTTACCGAAAAACCTGGATGCACTTCGTGTACAAACTGGACAATCTCTTTCGAAGTATCAGGGTTTCGGACGAAAACGCGTCGATTACAAAGGGATTTCAATTTTTTGAACATATTTTAACTCAAGACTTTTTCTGCATTCAATATGCACCATTCAAAGCCACATCATCACTTTTCAACCATTTTCTGACTTCATTTGGTAGTTTTCATGCATTTCATGATTTATTTTGAGCTAAAATGACCCTGAATTGAAAAGCACTGCAAATGAACTCTGAAATGGTTGAAAGATGGCATGGTATCATAATTTCACCCACATAGCATGTGCTAAAAAGTTGAGAGGGTTACCTAAAAAACTGGATGCACTTCGTGTACAAACTGGACAATCTCTTTCAAAGTATCAGGGTTTCGGATGAAAACACGTCTATTACAAAGGGATTTCAATTTTTTGAACATATTTTAACTCAAGACTTTTGAAGCATTCAATATGCACCATTCAAAGCAACATCATCACTTTTCAACCATTTTCTGACTTCATTTGCTAGTTTTCATGCATTTCATGATTTATTTTGAGCTAAAATGACCCTGAATTGAAAAGCACTGCAAATGAGCTCTGAAATGGTTGAAAGTTGGCATGGTATCATAATTTCACCCACATAGCATGTGCTAAACAGTTGAGAGGTTACCGAAAAAACTGGATGCACTTCGTGTACAAACTGGACAATCTATTTCGAAGTATCAGGGTTTCGGACGAAAACACGTCTATTACAAAGGGATTTCAATTTTTTGAACATATTTTAACTCAAGACTTTTTCAGCATTCAATATGCACCATTCAAAGCCACATCATCACTTTTCAACCATTTTCTGACTTCATTTGCTAGTTTTCATGCATTTCATGATTTATTTTGAGCTAAAATGACCCTGAATTGAAAAGTACTGCAAATGAACTCTGAAATGGTTGAAAGTTGGCATGGTATCATAATTACACCCACATAGAATGTGCTAAAATGATGAGAGGGTTACCGAAAATATTGGATGCACTTCGTGTACAAACTATCAGGGTTTCAGACGAAAACAAGTCGATTACAAAGGGATTTCAATTTTTTGAACATATTTTAACTCAAGACTTTTTCTGCATTCAATATGCACCATTCAAATCCACATCATCACTTTTCAACCATTTTCTGACTTCATTTGCTAGTTTTCATGCACTTCATGATTTATTTTGAGCTAAAATGACCCTGAATTGAAAAGCACTGCAAATGAACTCTGAAATGGTTGAAAGTTGGCATGGTATCATAATTTCACCCACATAGCATGTGCTAAAGAGTTGAGAGGGTTACCGAAAAAACTGGATGCACTTCGTGTACAAACTGGACAATCTCTTTCGAAGTATCAGGGTTTCGGACGAAAACACGTCGATTACAAAGGGATTTCAATTTTTTGAACATATTTTAACTCAAGACTTTTTCTGCATTCAATATGCACCATTCAAAGCCACATCATCACTTTTCAACCATTTTCTGACTTCATTTGGTAGTTTTCATGCATTTCATGATTTATTTTGAGCTAAAATGACCCTGAATTGAAAAGTACTGCAAATGAACTCTGAAATGGTTGAAAGTTGGCATGGTATCATAATTACACCCACATAGAATGTGCTAAAATGATGAGAGGGTTACCGAAAATATTGGATGCACTTCGTGTACAAACTATCAGGGTTTCAGACGAAAACAAGTCGATTACAAAGGGATTTCAATTTTTTGAACATATTTTAACTCAAGACTTTTTCTGCATTCAATATGCACCATTCAAATCCACATCATCACTTTTCAACCATTTTCTGACTTCATTTGCTAGTTTTCATGCACTTCATGATTTATTTTGAGCTAAAATGACCCTGAATTGAAAAGCACTGCAAATGAACTCTGAAATGGTTGAAAGTTGGCATGGTATCATAATTTCACCCACATAGCATGTGCTAAAGAGTTGAGAGGGTTACCGAAAAAACTGGATGCACTTCGTGTACAAACTGGACAATCTCTTTCGAAGTATCAGGGTTTCGGACGAAAACACGTCGATTACAAAGGGATTTCAATTTTTTGAACATATTTTAACTCAAGACTTTTTCTGCATTCAATATGCACCATTCAAAGCCACATCATCACTTTTCAACCATTTTCTGACTTCATTTGGTAGTTTTCATGCATTTCATGATTTATTTTGAGCTAAAATGACCCTGAATTGAAAAGCACTGCAAATGAACTCTGAAATGGTTGAAAGATGGCATGGTATCATAATTTCACCCACATAGCATGTGCTAAAAAGTTGAGAGGGTTACCTAAAAAACTGGATGCACTTCGTGTACAAACTGGACAATCTCTTTCAAAGTATCAGGGTTTCGGATGAAAACACGTCTATTACAAAGGGATTTCAATTTTTTGAACATATTTTAACTCAAGACTTTTGAAGCATTCAATATGCACCATTCAAAGCAACATCATCACTTTTCAACCATTTTCTGACTTCATTTGCTAGTTTTCATGCATTTCATGATTTATTTTGAGCTAAAATGACCCTGAATTGAAAAGCACTGCAAATGAGGTCTGAAATGGTTGAAAGTTGGCATGGTATCATAATTTCACCCACATAGCATGTGCTAAACAGTTGAGAGGTTACCGAAAAAACTGGATGCACTTCGTGTACAAACTGGACAATCTATTTCGAAGTATCAGGGTTTCGGACGAAAACACGTCTATTACAAAGGGATTTCAATTTTTTGAACATATTTTAACTCAAGACTTTTTCAGCATTCAATATGCACCATTCAAAGCCACATCATCACTTTTCAACCATTTTCTGACTTCATTTGCTAGTTTTCATGCATTTCATGATTTATTTTGAGCTAAAATGACCCTGAATTGAAAAGTACTGCAAATGAACTCTGAAATGGTTGAAAGTTGGCATGGTATCATAATTACACCCACATAGAATGTGCTAAAATGATGAGAGGGTTACCGAAAATATTGGATGCACTTCGTGTACAAACTATCAGGGTTTCAGACGAAAACAAGTCGATTACAAAGGGATTTCAATTTTTTGAACATATTTTAACTCAAGACTTTTTCTGCATTCAATATGCACCATTCAAATCCACATCATCACTTTTCAACCATTTTCTGACTTCATTTGCTAGTTTTCATGCACTTCATGATTTATTTTGAGCTAAAATGACCCTGAATTGAAAAGCACTGCAAATGAACTCTGAAATGGTTGAAAGTTGGCATGGTATCATAATTTCACCCACATAGCATGTGCTAAAGAGTTGAGAGGGTTACCGAAAAAACTGGATGCACTTCGTGTACAAACTGGACAATCTCTTTCGAAGTATCAGGGTTTCGGACGAAAACACGTCGATTACAAAGGGATTTCAATTTTTTGAACATATTTTAACTCAAGACTTTTTCTGCATTCAATATGCACCATTCAAAGCCACATCATCACTTTTCAACCATTTTCTGACTTCATTTGCTAGTTTTCATGCATTTCATGATTTATTTTGAGCTCAAATGACCCTGAATTGAAAAGCACTGCAAATGAACTCTGAAATGGTTGAAAGTTGGCATGATATCATAATTTCACCCACATAGCATGTGCTAAAAAGCTGAGAGGGTTACCGAAAAAACTGGATGCACTTCGTGTACAAACTGGACAATCTATTTCGAAGTATCAATGTTTCGGACGAAAACACGTCTATTACAAAGGGATTTCAATTTTTTGAACATATTTTAACTCAAAACTTTTGAAGCATTCAATATGCACCATTCGAAGCCACATCATCACTTTTCAACCATTTTCTGACTTCATTTGCTAGTTTTCTTGCATTTCATGATTTATTTTGAGCTAAAATGACCCTGAATTGAAAAGCACTGCAAATGAACTCTGAAATGGTTGAAAGATGGCATGGTATCATAATTTCACCCACATAGCATGTGCTAAAAATCTGAGAGGGTTACCGGAAAAACTAGATGCACTTCGTGTACAAACTGGACAATCTCTTTCGTAGTATCATGGTTTCGGACGAAAACACGTCTATTACAAAGGGATTTCATTTTTTTGAACATATTTTAACTCAAGACTTTTTATGCATTCAATATGCACCAATCAAATCCACATCATCACTTTTCAACCATTTTCTGACTTCATTTGCTAGTTTTCATGCATTTCATGATTTATTTTGAGCTAAAATGACCCTGAATTGAAAAGCACTGCAAATGAACTCTGAAATGGTTGAAAGTTGGCATGGTATCATAATTTCACCCACATAGCATGTGCTAAAGAGTTGAGAGGGTTACCGAAAAAACTGGATGCACTTCGTGTACAAACTGGACAATCTCTTTCAAAGTATCAGGGTTTCGGACGAAAACACGTCTATTACAAAGGGATTTCAATTTTTTGAACATATTTTAACTCAAGACTTTTTCTGCATTCAATATGCACCATTGAAAGCCACATCATCACTTTTCAACCATTTTCTGACTTCATTTGCTAGTTTTCATGCATTTCATGATTTATTTTGAGCTAAAATGACCCTGAATTGAAAAGCACTGCAAATGAACTCTGAAATGGTTGAAAGTTGGCATGGTATCATAATTTCACCCACATAGCATGTGCTAAAGAGTTGAGAGGGTTACCGGAAAAACTGGATGCACTTCGTGTACAAACTGGACAATCTCTTTCGAAGTATTAGGGTTTCGGACGAAAACACGTCTATTACAAAGGGATTTCAATTTTTTGAACATATTTTAATTCAAGACTTTTTCTGCTTTCAATATGCACCATTCAAAGCCACATCATCACTTTTCAACCATTTTCTGACTTCAGTTGCTAGTTTTCATGCATTTCATGATTTATTTTGAGCTAAAATGACCCTGAATTGAAAAGCACTGCAAATGAACTCTGAAATGGTTGAAAGTTGGCATGCTATCATAATTTCACGCACATAGCATGTGCTAAAAAGCTGAGAGGGTTACCGAAAAAACTGGATGCACTTCGTGTACAAACTGGACAATCTATTTCGAAGTATCAGGGTTTCGGACGAAAACACATCTATTACAAAGGGATTTCAATTTTTTGAACATATTTTAACTCAAGACTTTTTCTGCATTCAATATGCACCATTCAAAGCCACATCATCACTTTTCAACCATTTTCTGACTTCATTTGCTAGTTTTCATGCATTTCATGATTTATTTTGAGCTAAAATGACCCTGAATTGAAAATCACTGCAAATGAACTCTGAAATGGTTAAAAGTTGGCATGGTATCATAATTTCACCCACATAGCATGTGCTAAAGAGTTGAGATGGTTACCGAAAAACCTGGATGCACTTCGTGTACAAACTGGACAATCTCTTTCGAAGTATCAGGGTTTCGGACGAAAACGCGTCGATTACAAAGGGATTTCAATTTTTTGAACATATTTTAACTCAAGACTTTTTCTGCATTCAATATGCACCATTCAAAGCCACATCATCACTTTTGAACCATTTTCTGACTTCATTTGGTAGTTTTCATGCATTTCATGATTTATTTTGAGCTAAAATGACCCTGAATTGAAAAGCACTGCAAATGAACTTTGAAATGGTTGAAAGATGGCATGGTATCATAATTTCACCCACATAGCATGTGCTAAAAAGTTGAGAGGGTTACCGAAAAAACTGGATGCACTTCGTGTACAAACTGGACAATCTCTTTCGAAGTATTAGGGTTTCGGATGAAAACACGTCTATTACAAAGGGATTTCAATTTTTTGAACATATTTTAACTCAAGACTTTTTCTGCATTCAATATGCACCATTCAAAGCCACATCATCACTTTTCAACCATTTTCTGACTTCATTTGCTAGTTTTCATGCATTTCATGATTTATTTTGAGCTAAAATGACCCTGAATTGAAAAGCACTGCAAATGAACTCTGAAATGGTTGAAAGTTGGCATGGTATCATAATTTCACCCACATAGCATGTGCTAAAGAGTTGAGAGGGTTACCGGAAAAACTGGATGCACTTCGTGTACAAACTGGACAATCTCTTTCGAAGTATTAGGGTTTCGGATGAAAACACGTCTATTACAAAGGGATTTCAATTTTTTGAACAATTTTTAACTCAAGACTTTTTCTGCTTTCAATATGCACCATTCAAAGCCACATCATCACTTTTCAACCATTTTCTGACTTCAGTTGCTAGTTTTCATGCATTTCATGATTTATTTTGAGCTAAAATGACCCTGAATTGAAAAGCACTGCAAATGAACTCTGAAATGGTTGAAAGTTGGCATGCTATCATAATTTCACGCACATAGCATGTGCTAAAAAGCTGAGAGGGTTACCGAAAAAACTGGATGCACTTCGTGTACAAACTGGACAATCTATTTCGAAGTATCAGGGTTTCGGACGAAAACACATCTATTACAAAGGGATTTCAATTTTTTGAACATATTTTAACTCAAGACTTTTTCTGCATTCAATATGCACCATTCAAAGCCACATCATCACTTTTCAACCATTTTCTGACTTCATTTGCTAGTTTTCATGCATTTCATGATTTATTTTGAGCTAAAATGACCCTGAATTGAAAATCACTGCAAATGAACTCTGAAATGGTTAAAAGTTGGCATGGTATCATAATTTCACCCACATAGCATGTGCTAAAGAGTTGAGATGTTTACCGAAAAACCTGGATGCACTTCGTGTACAAACTGGACAATCTCTTTCGAAGTATCAGGGTTTCGGACGAAAACGCGTCGATTACAAAGGGATTTCAATTTTTTGAACATATTTTAACTCAAGACTTTTTCTGCATTCAATATGCACCATTCAAAGCCACATCATCACTTTTCAACCATTTTCTGACTTCATTTGGTAGTTTTCATGCATTTCATGATTTATTTTGAGCTAAAATGACCCTGAATTGAAAAGCACTGCAAATGAACTCTGAAATGGTTGAAAGATGGCATGGTATCATAATTTCACCCACATAGCATGTGCTAAAAAGTTGAGAGGGTTACCGAAAAAACTGGATGCACTTCGTGTACAAACTGGACAATCTCTTTCAAAGTATCAGGGTTTCGGATGAAAACACGTCTATTACAAAGGGATTTCAATTTTTTGAACATATTTTAACTCAAGACTTTTGAAGCATTCAATATGCACCATTCAAAGCCACATCATCACTTTTCAACCATTTTCTGACTTCATTTGCTAGTTTTCATGCATTTCATGATTTATTTTGAGCTAAAATGACCCTGAATTGAAAAGCACTGCAAATGAACTCTGAAATGGTTTAAAGTTGGCATGGTATCATAATTTCACCCACATAGCATGTGCTAAAGAGTTGAGAGGGTTACCGGAAAAACTGGATGCACTTCGTGTACAAACTGGACAATCTCTTTCGAAGTATTAGGGTTTCGGACGAAAACACGTCTATTACAAAGGGATTTCAATTTTTTGAACATATTTTAACTCAAGACTTTTTCTGCTTTCAATATGCACCATTCAAAGCCACATCATCACTTTTCAACCATTTTCTGACTTCAGTTGCTAGTTTTCATGCATTTCATGATTTATTTTGAGCTAAAATGACCCTGAATTGAAAAGCACTGCAAATGAACTCTGAAATGGTTGAAAGTTGGCATGCTATCATAATTTCACGCACATAGCATGTGCTAAAAAGCTGAGAGGGTTACCGAAAAAACTGGATGCACTTCGTGTACAAACTGGACAATCTATTTCGAAGTATCAGGGTTTCGGACGAAAACACGTCTATTACAAAGGGATTTCAATTTTTTGAACATATTTTAACTCAAGACTTTTTCTGCATTCAATATGCACCATTCAAAGCCACATCATCACTTTTCAACCATTTTCTGACTTCATTTGCTAGTTTTCATGCATTTCATGATTTATTTTGAGCTAAAATGACCCTGAATTGAAAATCACTGCAAATGAACTCTGAAATGGTTAAAAGTTGGCATGGTATCATAATTTCACCCACATAGCATGTGCTAAAGAGTTGAGAGGGTTACCGAAAAACCTGGATGCACTTCGTGTACAAACTGGACAATCTCTTTCGAAGTATCAGGGTTTCGGACGAAAACGCGTCGATTACAAAGGGATTTCAATTTTTTGAACATATTTTAACTCAAGACTTTTTCTGCATTCAATATGCACCATTCAAAGCCACATCATCACTTTTCAACCATTTTCTGACTTCATTTGGTAGTTTTCATGCATTTCATGATTTATTTTGAGCTAAAATGACCCTGAATTGAAAAGCACAGCAAATGAACTCTGAAATGGTTGAAATTTGGCATGCTATCATAATTTCACCCACATAGCATGTGCTAAAAAGCTGAGAGGGTTACCGAAAAAACTGGATGCACTTCGTGTACAAACTGGACAATCTATTTCGTAGTATCAGGGTTTCGGATGAAAACACGTCTATTACAAAGGGATTTCAATTTTTTGAACATATTTTAACTCAAGACTTTTGAAGCATTCAACATTCAAAGCCACATCATCACTTTTCAACCATTTTCTGACTTCATTTGCTAGTTTTCTTGCATTTCATGATTTATTTTAAGCTAAAATGACCCTGAATTGAAAAGCACTGCAAATGAACTCTAAAATGGTTGAAAGATGGCATGGTATCATAATTTCACCCACATAGCATGTGCTAAAAATCTGAGAGGGTTAGCGGAAAAACTGGATGCACTTCGTGTACAAACTGGACAATCTCTTTCGAAGTATCAGGGTTTCGGACGAAAACACGTCGATTACAAAGGGATTTCAATTTTTTGAACATATTTTAACTCAAGACTTTTTATGCATTCAATATGCACCATTCAAAGCCACATCATCACTTTTCAACCATTTTCTGACTTCATTTGCTAGTTTTCATGCATTTCATGATTTATTTTGAGCTAAAATGACCCTGAATTGAAAAGCACTGCAAATGAACTCTGAAATGGTTGAAACTTGGCATAGTATCATAATTTCACCCACATAGCATGTGCTAAAGAATTGAGAGGGTTACCGAAAAAACTGGATGCACTTCGTGTACAAACTGGACAATCTCTTTCGAAGTATCAGGGTTTCGGACGAAAACACGTCGATTACAAAGGGATTTCAATTTTTTGAACATATTTTAACTCAAGACTTTTTCTGCATTCAATATGCACCATTCCAAGCCACATCATCACTTTTCAATCATTTTCTGACTTCATTTGCTAGTTTTCATGCATTTCATGATTTATTTTGAGCTAAAATGACCCTGAATTGAAAAGCACTGCAAATGAACTCTGAAATGGTTGAAAGTTGGCATGGTATAATAATTTCACCCACATAGCATGTGCTAAAAAGCTGAGAGGGTTACCGAAAAAACTGGATGCAGTTCGTGTACAAACTGGACAATCTCTTTCGAAGTATCAGGGTTTCGGACAAAAACACGTCGATTACAAAGGGATTTCAATTTTTTGAACATATTTTAACTCAAGACTTTTTCTGCATTCAATATGCACCTTTCAAAGCCACATCATCACTTTTCAACCATTTTCTGACTTCATTTGCTAGTTTTCATGCATTTCATGATTTATTTTGAGCTAAAATGACCCTGAATTGAAAAGCACTGCAAATGAACTCTGAAATGGTTGAAAGTTGGCATGGTATCATAATTTCACCCACATAGCATGTGCTAGAAAGCTGAGAGGGTTACCGAAAAAACTGGATGCACTTCGTGTACAAACTGGACAATCTCTTTCGAAGTCTCAGGGTTTCGGACGAAAACAAGTCGATTACAAAGGGATTTCAATTTTTTGAACATATTTTAACTCAAGACTTTTTATGCATTCAATATGCACCATTCAATGCCACATCATCACTTTTCAACCATTTTCTGCATTCATTTGCTAGTTTTCATGCATTTCATGATTTATTTTGAGCTAAAATGACCCTGAATTGAAAAGCACTGCAAATGAACTCTGAAATGGTTGAAAGTTGGCATGGTATCATAATTACACCCACATAGCATGTGCTAAAGAGTTGAGAGGGTTACCGAAAAAACTGGATGCACTTCGTGTACAAACTGGACAATCTCTTTCGAAGTATCAGGGTTTCGAACGAAAACAAGTCGATTACAAAGGGATTTCAATTTGTTGAACATATTTTAACTCAAGACTTTTTCTGCATTCAATATGCACCATTCAAAGCCACATCATCACTTTTCAACCATTTTCTGACTTCATTTGCTAGTTTTCTTGCATTTCATGATTTATTTTGAGCTAAAATGACCCTGAATTGAAAAGCACTGCAAATGAACTCTGAAATGGTTGAAAGATGGCATGGTATCATAATTTCACCCACATAGCATGTGCTAAAAATCTGAGAGGGTTACCGGAAAAACTGGATGCACTTCGTGTAAAAACTTGACAATCTCTTTCGAAGTATCATGGTTTCGGACGAAAACACGTCTATTACAAAGGGATTTCAATTTTTTGAACATATTCTAACTTAAGACTTTTTCTGCATTCAATATGCACCATTCAAAGCCACATCATCACTTTTCAATCATTTTCTGACTTCATTTGCTAGTTTTCATGCATTTCATGATTTATTTTGAGCTAAAATGACCCTGAATTGAAAAGCACTGCAAATGAACTCTGAAATGGTTGAAAGTTGGCATGGTATCATAATTTCACCCACATAGCATGTGCTAAAGAGTTGAGAGGGTTACCGAAAAAACTAGATGCACTTCGTGTACAAACTGGACAATCTCTTTCGAAGTATCAGGGTTTCGGACAAAAACACGTCGATTACAAAGGGATTTCAATTTTTTGAACATATTTTAACTCAAGACTTTTTCTGCATTCAATATGCACCTTTCAAAGCCACATCATCACTTTTCAACCATTTTCTGACTTCATTTGCTAGTTTTCATGCATTTCATGATTTATTTTGAGCTAAAATGACCCTGAATTGAAAAGCACTGCAAATGAACTCTGAAATGGTTGAAAGTTGGCATGGTATCATAATTTCACCCACATAGCATGTGCTAGAAAGCTGAGAGGGTTACCGAAAAAACTGGATGCACTTCGTGTACAAACTGGACAATCTCTTTCGAAGTCTCAGGGTTTCGGACGAAAACAAGTCGATTACAAAGGGATTTCAATTTTTTGAACATATTTTAACTCAAGACTTTTTATGCATTCAATATGCACCATTCAATGCCACATCATCACTTTTCAACCATTTTCTGCATTCATTTGCTAGTTTTCATGCATTTCATGATTTATTTTGAGCTAAAATGACCCTGAATTGAAAAGCACTGCAAATGAACTCTGAAATGGTTGAAAGTTGGCATGGTATCATAATTACACCCACATAGCATGTGCTAAAGAGTTGAGAGGGTTACCGAAAAAACTGGATGCACTTCGTGTACAAACTGGACAATCTCTTTCGAAGTATCAGGGTTTCGAACGAAAACAAGTCGATTACAAAGGGATTTCAATTTGTTGAACATATTTTAACTCAAGACTTTTTCTGCATTCAATATGCACCATTCAAAGCCACATCATCACTTTTCAACCATTTTCTGACTTCATTTGCTAGTTTTCTTGCATTTCATGATTTATTTTGAGCTAAAATGACCCTGAATTGAAAAGCACTGCAAATGAACTCTGAAATGGTTGAAAGATGGCATGGTATCATAATTTCACCCACATAGCATGTGCTAAAAATCTGAGAGGGTTACCGGAAAAACTGGATGCACTTCGTGTAAAAACTTGACAATCTCTTTCGAAGTATCATGGTTTCGGACGAAAACACGTCTATTACAAAGGGATTTCAATTTTTTGAACATATTCTAACTTAAGACTTTTTCTGCATTCAATATGCACCATTCAAAGCCACATCATCACTTTTCAATCATTTTCTGACTTCATTTGCTAGTTTTCATGCATTTCATGATTTATTTTGAGCTAAAATGACCCTGAATTGAAAAGCACTGCAAATGAACTCTGAAATGGTTGAAAGTTGGCATGGTATCATAATTTCACCCACATAGCATGTGCTAAAGAGTTGAGAGGGTTACCGAAAAAACTAGATGCACTTCGTGTACAAACTGGACAATCTCTTTCGAAGTATCAGGGTTTCGGACAAAAACACGTCGATTACAAAGGGATTTCAATTTTTTGAACATATTTTAACTCAAGACTTTTTCTGCATTCAATATGCACCTTTCAAAGCCACATCATCACTTTTCAACCATTTTCTGACTTCATTTGCTAGTTTTCATGCATTTCATGATTTATTTTGAGCTAAAATGACCCTGAATTGAAAAGCACTGCAAATGAACTCTGAAATGGTTGAAAGTTGGCATGGTATCATAATTTCACCCACATAGCATGTGCTAAAAAGCTGAGAGGGTTACCGAAATAACTGGATGCACTTCGTGTACAAACTGGACAATCTCTTTCGAAGTCTCAGGGTTTCGGACGAAAACAAGTCGATTACAAAGGGATTTCAATTTTTTGAACATATTTTAACTCAAGACTTTTTATGCATTCAATATGCACCATTCAATGCCACATCATCACTTTTCAACCATTTTCTGCATTCATTTGCTAGTTTTCATGCATTTCATGATTTATTTTGAGCTAAAATGACCCTGAATTGAAAAGCACTGCAAATGAACTCTGAAATGGTTGAAAGTAGGCATGGTATCATAATTACACCCACATAGCATGTGCTAAAGAGTTGAGAGGGTTACCGAAAAAACTGGATGCACTTCGTGTACAAACTGGACAATCTCTTTCGAAGTATCAGGGTTTCGAACGAAAACAAGTCGATTACAAAGGGATTTCAATTTTTTGAACATATTTTAACTCAAGACTTTTTCTGCATTCAATATGCACCATTCAAAGCCACATCATCACTTTTCAACCATTTTCTGACTTCATTTGCTAGTTTTCTTGCATTTCATGATTTATTTTGAGCTAAAATGACCCTGAATTGAAAAGCACTGCAAATGAACTCTGAAATGGTTGAAAGATGGCATGGTATCATAATTTCACCCACATAGCATGTGCTAAAGAGTTGAGAGGGTTACCGAAAAAACTAGATGCACTTCGTGTACAAACTGGACAATCTCTTTCGAAGTATCAGGGTTTCGGACGAAAACATGTCTATTACAAAGGGATTTCAATTTTTTAAACATATTTTAACTCAAGACTTTTTCTGCATTCAATATGCACCATTCAAAGCCACATCATCACTTTTCAACCATTTTCTGACTTCATTTGCTAGTTTTCATGCATTTCATGATTTATTTTGAGCTAAAATGACCCTGAATTGAAAAGCCAAATGAACTCTGAAATGGTTGAATGTTGGCATGGTATCATAATTTCACCCACGTAGCATGTGCTAAAGAGCTGAGAGGGTTACCGAAAAAACTGGATGCACTTCGTGTACAAACTGGACAATCTATTTCGAAGTATCAGGGTTTCGGACGAAAACACGTCTATTACAAAGGGATTTCAATTTTTTGAACATATTTTAACTCAAGACTTTTGAAGCATTCAATATGCTCCATTCAAAGCCACATCATCACTTTTCAACCATTTTCTGACTTCATTTGCTAGTTTTCTTCCATTTGATGATTTATTTTGAGCTAAAATGACCCTGAATTGAAAAGCACTGCAAATGAACTCTGAAATGGTTGAAAGATGGCATGGTATCATAATTTCACCCACATAGCATGTGCTAAAAATCTGAGAGGGTTACCGGAAAAACTGGATGCACTTCGTGTACAAACTGGACAATCTCATTCGAAGTATCATGGTTTCGGACGAAAACACGTCTATTACAAAGGGATTTCATTTTTTTGAACATATTTTAACTCAAGACTTTTTATGCATTCAATATGCACCATTCAAATCCACATCATCACTTTTCAACCATTTTCTGACTTCATTTGCTAGTTTTCATGCATTTCATGATTTATTTTGAGCTAAAATGACCCTGAATTGAAAAGCACTGCAAATGAGCTCTGAAATGGTTGAAAGTTGGCATGGTATCATAATTTCACCCACATAGCATGTGCTAAAGAGTGGAGACGTTTACCGAAAAAACTGGATGCACTTCGTGTACAAACTGGACAATCTCTTTCGAAGTATCAGGGTTTCGGACGAAAACACGTCAATTACAAAGGGATTTCAATTTTTTGAACATATTTTAACTCAAGACTTTTTCAGCATTCAATATGCACCATTCAAAGGCACATCATCACTTTTCAACCATTTTCTGACTTCATTTGCTAGTTTTCATGCATTTCATGATTTATTTTGAGCTAAAATGACCCTGAATTGAAAAGTACTGCAAATGAACTCTGAAATGGTTGAAAGTTGGCATGGTATCATAATTTCACCCACATAGCATGTGCTAAAAAGCTGAGAGGGTTACCGAAAATGCTGGATGCACTTCGTGTACAAACTATCAGGGTTTCGGACGAAAACAAGTCGATTACAAAGGGATTTCAATTTTTTGAACATATTTTAACTCAAGAATTTTTCTGCATTCAATATGCACCATTCAAATCCACATCATCACTTTTCAACCATTTTCTGACTTCATTTGCTAGTTTTCATGCACTTCATGATTTATTTTGAGCTAAAATGACCCTGAATTGAAAAGCACTGCAAATGAACTCTGAAATGGTTGAAAGTTGGCATGGTATCATAATTTCACCCACATAGCATGTGCTAAAGAGTTGAGAGGGTTACCGAAAAAACTGGATGCACTTCGTGTACAAACTGGACAATCTCTTTCGAAGTATCAGGGTTTCGGACGAAAACACGTCGATTACAAAGGGATTTCAATTTCTTGAACATATTTTAACTCAAGACTTTTTCTGCATTCAATATGCACCATTCAAAGCCACATCATCACTTTTCAACCATTTTCTGACTTCATTTGCTAGTTTTCATGCATTTCATGATTTATTTTGAGCTCAAATGACCCTGAATTGAAAAGCACTTCAAATGAACTCTGAAATGGTTGAAAGTTGGCATGCTATCATAATTTCACCCACATAGCATGTGCTAAAAAGCTGAGAGGGTTACCGAAAAAACTGGATGCACTTCGTGTACAAACTGGACAATCTATTTCGAAGTATCAATGTTTCGGACGAAAACACGTCTATTACAAAGGGATTTCAATTTTTTGAACATATTTTAACTCAAAACTTTTGAAGCATTCAATATGCACCATTCAAAGCCACATCATCACTTTTCAACCATTTTCTGACTTCATTTGCTAGTTTTCTTGCATTTCATGATTTATTTTGAGCTAAAATGACCCTGAATTGAAAAGCACTGCAAATGAACTCTGAAATGGTTGAAAGATGGCATGGTATCATAATTTCACCCACATAGCATGTGCTAGAAATCTGAGAGGGTTACCGGAAAAACTAGATGCACTTCGGGTACAAACTGGACAATCTCTTTCGAAGTATCATGGTTTCGGACGAAAACACGTCTATTACAAAGGGATTTCATTTTTTTGAACATATTTTAACTCAAGACTTTTTATGCATTCAATATGCACCAATCAAATCCACATCATCACTTTTCAACCATTTTCTGACTTCATTTGCTAGTTTTCATGCATTTCATGATTTATTTTGAGCTAAAATGACCCTGAATTGAAAAGCATTGCAAATGAACTCTGAAATGGTTGAAAGTTGGCATGGTATCATAATTTCACCCACATAGCATGTGCTAAAGAGTTGAGAGGGTTACCGAAAAAACTGGATGCACTTCGTGTACAAACTGGACAATCTCTTTCAAAGTATCAGGGTTTCGGACGAAAACACGTCTATTACAAAGGGATTTCAATTTTTTGAACATATTTTAACTCAAGACTTTTTCTGCATTCAATATGCACCATTCAAAGCCACATCATCACTTTTCAACCATTTTCTGACTTCATTTCCTAGTTTTCATGCATTTCATGATTAATTTTGACCTAAAATGACCCTGAATTGAAAAGCACTGCAAATGAACTCTGAAATGGTTGAAAGTTGGCATGGTATCATAATTTCACCCACATAGCATGTGCTAAAGAGTTGAGAGGGTTACCGGAAAAACTGGATGCACTTCGTGTACAAACTGGACAATCTATTTCGAAGTATCAGGGTTTCGGACGAAAACACGTCTATTACAAAGGGATTTCAATTTTTTGAACATATTTTAACTCAAGACTTTTTCTGCATTCAATATGCACCATTCAAAGCCACATCATCACTTTTCAACCATTTTCTGACTTCATTTGCTAGTTTTCATGCATTTCATGATTTATTTTGAGCTAAAATGACCCTGAATTGAAAAGCACTGCAAATGAACTCTGAAATGGTTGAAAGTTGGCATGGTATCATAATTTCACCCACATAGCATGTGCTAAAGAGTTGAGAGGGTTACCGGAAAAACTGGATGCACTTCGTGTACAAACTGGACAATCTCTTTCGAAGTATTAGGGTATCGGACGAAAACACGTCTATTACAAAGGGATTTCAATTTTTGAACATATTTTAACTCAAGACTTTTTATGCTTTCAATATGCACCATTCAAAGCCACATCATCACTTTTCAACCATTTTCTGACTTCAGTTGCTAGTTTTCATGCATTTCATGATTTATTTTGAGCTAAAATGACCCTGAATTGAAAAGAACTGCAAATGAACTCTGAAATGGTTGAAAGTTGGCATGCTATCATAATTTCACGCACATAGCATGTGCTAAAAAGCTGAGAGGGTTACCGAAAAAACTGGATGCACTTCGTGTACAAACTGGACAATCTATTTCGAAGTATCAGGGTTTCGGACGAAAACACGTCTATTACAAAGGGATTTCAATTTTTTGAACATATTTTAACTCAAGACTTTTTCTGCATTCAATATGCACCATTCAAAGCCACATCATCACTTTTCAACCATTTTCTGACTTCATTTGCTAGTTTTCATGCATTTCATGATTTATTTTGAGCTAAAATGACCCTGAATTGAAAATCACCGCAAATGAACTCTGAAATGGTTAAAAGTTGGCATGGTATCATAATTTCACCCACATAGCATGTGCTAAAGAGTTGAGAGGGTTACCGAAAAACCTGGATGCACTTCGTGTACAAACTGGACAATCTCTTTCGAAGTATCAGGGTTTCGGACGAAAACGCGTCGATTACGAAGGGATTTCAATTTTTTGAACATATTTTAACTCAAGACTTTTTATGCATTCAATATGCACCATTCAAAGCCACATCATCACTTTTCAACCATTTTCTGACTTCATTTGGTAGTTTTCATGCATTTCATGATTTATTTTGAGCTAAAATGACCCTGAATTGAAAAGCACTGCAAATGAACTCTGAAATGGTTGAAAGTTGGCATGGTATCATAATTTCACCCACATAGCATGTGCTAAAGAGTTGAGAGGGTTACCGAAAAAACTGGATGCACTTCGTGTACAAACTGGACAATCTATTTCGAAGTATCAGGGTTTCGGACGAAAACACGTCTATTACAAAGGGATTTCAATTTTTTGAACATATTTTAACTCAAGACTTTTTCTGCATTCAATATGCACCATTCAAAGCCACATCATCACTTTTCAACCATTTTCTGACTTCATTTGCTAGTTTTCATGCATTTCATGATTTATTTTGAGCTAAAATGACCCTGAATTGAAAAGCACTGCAAATGAACTCTGAAATGGTTGAAAGTTGGCATGGTATCATAATTTCACCCACATAGCATGTGCTAAAGAGTTGAGAGGGTTACCGGAAAAACTGGATGCACTTCGTGTACAAACTGGACAATCTCTTTCGAAGTATTAGGGTATCGGACGAAAACACGTCTATTACAAAGGGATTTCAATTTTTGAACATATTTTAACTCAAGACTTTTTATGCTTTCAATATGCACCATTCAAAGCCACATCATCACTTTTCAACCATTTTCTGACTTCAGTTGCTAGTTTTCATGCATTTCATGATTTATTTTGAGCTAAAATGACCCTGAATTGAAAAGCACTGCAAATGAACTCTGAAATGGTTGAAAGTTGGCATGCTATCATAATTTCACGCACATAGCATGTGCTAAAAAGCTGAGAGGGTTACCGAAAAAACTGGATGCACTTCGTGTACAAACTGGACAATCTATTTCGAAGTATCAGGGTTTCGGACGAAAACACGTCTATTACAAAGGGATTTCAATTTTTTGAACATATTTTAACTCAAGACTTTTTCTGCATTCAATATGCACCATTCAAAGCCACATCATCACTTTTCAACCATTTTCTGACTTCATTTGCTAGTTTTCATGCATTTCATGATTTATTTTGAGCTAAAATGACCCTGAATTGAAAATCACCGCAAATGAACTCTGAAATGGTTAAAAGTTGGCATGGTATCATAATTTCACCCACATAGCATGTGCTAAAGAGTTGAGAGGGTTACCGAAAAACCTGGATGCACTTCGTGTACAAACTGGACAATCTCTTTCGAAGTATCAGGGTTTCGGACGAAAACGCGTCGATTACGAAGGGATTTCAATTTTTTGAACATATTTTAACTCAAGACTTTTTATGCATTCAATATGCACCATTCAAAGCCACATCATCACTTTTCAACCATTTTCTGACTTCATTTGGTAGTTTTCATGCATTTCATGATTTATTTTGAGCTAAAATGACCCTGAATTGAAAAGCACTGCAAATGAACTCTGAAATGGTTGAAAGTTGGCATGGTATCATAATTTCACCCACATAGCATGTGCTAAAGAGTTGAGAGGGTTACCGAAAAAACTGGATGCACTTCGTGTACAAACTGGACAATCTATTTCGAAGTATCAGGGTTTCGGACGAAAACACGTCTATTACAAAGGGATTTCAATTTTTTGAACATATTTTAACTCAAGACTTTTTCTGCATTCAATATGCACCATTCAAAGCCACATCATCACTTTTCAACCATTTTCTGACTTCATTTGCTAGTTTTCATGCATTTCATGATTTATTTTGAGCTAAAATGACCCTGAATTGAAAAGCACTGCAAATGAACTCTGAAATGGTTGAAAGTTGGCATGGTATCATAATTTCACCCACATAGCATGTGCTAAAGAGTTGAGAGGGTTACCGGAAAAACTGGATGCACTTCGTGTACAAACTGGACAATCTCTTTCGAAGTATTAGGGTATCGGACGAAAACACGTCTATTACAAAGGGATTTCAATTTTTTGAACATATTTTAACTCAAGACTTTTTATGCTTTCAATATGCACCATTCAAAGCCACATCATCACTTTTCAACCATTTTCTGACTTCAGTTGCTAGTTTTCATGCATTTAATGATTTATTTTGAGCTAAAATGACCCTGAATTGAAAAGCACTGCAAATGAACTCTGAAATGGTTGAAAGTTGGCATGCTATCATAATTTCACGCACATAGCATGTGCTAAAAAGCTGAGAGGGTTACCGACAAAACTGGATGCACTTCGTGTACAAACTGGACAATCTATTTCGAAGTATCAGGGTTTCGGACGAAAACACATCTATTACAAAGGGATTTCAATTTTTTGAACATATTTTAACTCAAGACTTTTTCTGCATTCAATATGCACCATTCAAAGCCACATCATCACTTTTCAACCATTTTCTGACTTCATTTGCTAGTTTTCATGCATTTCATGATTTATTTTGAGCTAAAATGACCCTGAATTGAAAATCACCGCTAATGAACTCTGAAATGGTTAAAAGTTGGCATGGTATCATAATTTCACCCACATAGCATTAGCTAAAGAGTTGAGAGGGTTACCGAAAAACCTGGATGCACTTCGTGTACAAACTGGACAATCTCTTTCGAAGTATCAGGGTTTCGGACGAAAACGCGTCGATTACGAAGGGATTTCAATTTTTTGAACATATTTTAACTCAAGACTTTTTATGCATTCAATATGCACCATTCAAAGCCACATCATCACTTTTCAACCATTTTCTGACTTCATTTGGTAGTTTTCATGCATTTCATGATTTATTTTGAGCTAAAATGACCCTGAATTGAAAAGCACTGCAAATGAACTCTGAAATGGTTGAAAGTTGGCATGGTATCATAATTTCACCCACATAGCATGTGCTAAAGAGTTGAGAGGGTTACCGAAAAACTGGATGCACTTCGTGTACAAACTGGACAATCTATTTCGAAGTATCAGGGTTTCGGACGAAAACACGTCTATTACAAAGGGATTTCAATTTTTTGAACATATTTTAACTCAAGACTTTTTCTGCATTCAATATGCACCATTCAAAGCCACATCATCACTTTTCAACCATTTTCTGACTTCATTTGCTAGTTTTCATGCATTTCATGATTTATTTTGAGCTAAAATGACCCTGAATTGAAAAGCACTGCAAATGAACTCTGAAATGGTTGAAAGTTGGCATGGTATCATAATTTCACCCACATAGCATGTGCTAAAGAGTTGAGAGGGTTACCGGAAAAACTGGATGCACTTCGTGTGCAAACTGGACAATCTCTTTCGAAGTATTAGGGTATCGGACGAAAACACGTCTATTACAAAGGGATTTCAATTTTTTGAACATATTTTAACTCAAGACTTTTTATGCTTTCAATATGCACCATTCAAAGCCACATCATCACTTTTCAACCATTTTCTGACTTCAGTTGCTAGTTTTCATGCATTTAATGATTTATTTTGAGCTAAAATGACCCTGAATTGAAAAGCACTGCAAATGAACTCTGAAATGGTTGAAAGTTGGCATGCTATCATAATTTCACGCACATAGCATGTGCTAAAAAGCTGAGAGGGTTACCGACAAAACTGGATGCACTTCGTGTACAAACTGGACAATCTATTTCGAAGTATCAGGGTTTCGGACGAAAACACATCTATTACAAAGGGATTTCAATTTTTTGAACATATTTTAACTCAAGACTTTTTCTGCATTCAATATGCACCATTCAAAGCCACATCATCACTTTTCAACCATTTTCTGACTTCATTTGCTAGTTTTCATGCATTTCATGATTTATTTTGAGCTAAAATGACCCTGAATTGAAAATCACCGCTAATGAACTCTGAAATGGTTAAAAGTTGGCATGGTATCATAATTTCACCCACATAGCATTAGCTAAAGAGTTGAGAGGGTTACCGAAAAACCTGGATGCACTTCGTGTACAAACTGGACAATCTCTTTCGAAGTATCAGGGTTTCGGACGAAAACGCGTCGATTACGAAGGGATTTCAATTTTTTGAACATATTTTAACTCAAGACTTTTTCTGCATTCAATATGCACCATTCAACGCCACATCATCACTTTTCAACCATTTTCTGACTTCATTTGGTAGTTTTCATGCATTTCATGATTTATTTTGAGCTAAAATGACCCTGAATTGAAAAGCACAGCAAATGAACTCTGAAATGGTTGAAATTTGGCATGCTATCATAATTTCACCCACATAGCATGTGCTAAAAAGCTGAGAGGGTTACCGAAAAAACTGGATGCACTTCGTGTACAAACTAGACAATCTATTTCGAAGTATCAGGGTTTCGGATGAAAACACGTCTATCACAAAGGGATTTCAATTTTTTGAACATATTTTAACTCAAGACTTTTGAAGCATTCAACATTCAAAGCCACATCATCACTTTTCAACCATTTTCTGACTTCATTTGCTAGTTTTGTTGCATTTCATGATTTATTTTGAGCTAAAATGACCCTGAATTGAAAAGCACTGCAAATGAACTCTAAAATGGTTGAAAGATGGCATGGTATCATAATTTCACCCACATAGCATGTGCTAAAAATCTGAGAGGGTTACCGGAAAAACTGGATGCACTTCGTGTACAAACTGGACAATCTCTTTCGAAGTATCAGGGTTTCGGACGAAAACACGTCGATTACAAAGGGATTTCAATTTTTTGAACATATTTTAACTCAAGACTTTTTATGCATTCAATATGCACCATTCAAAGCCACATCATCACTTTTCAACCATTTTCTGACTTCATTTGCTAGTTTTCATGCATTTCATGATTTATTTTGAGCTAAAATGACCCTGAATTGAAAAGCACTGCAAATGAACTCTGAAATGGTTGAAACTTGGCATGGTATCATAATTTCACCCACATAGCATGTGCTAAAGAGTTGAGAGGGTTACCGAAAAAACTGGATGCACTTCGTGTACAAACTGGACAATCTCTTTCAAAGTATCAGGGTTTCGGACGAAAACACGTCTATTACAAAGGGATTTCAATTTTTTGAACATATTTTAACTCAAGACTTTTTCTGCATTCAATATGCACCATTCAAAGCCACATCATCACTTTTCAACCATTTTCTGACTTCATTTGCTAGTTTTCATGCATTTCATGATTTATTTTGAGCTCAAATGACTCTGAATTGAAAAGCACTTCAAATGAACTCTGAAATGGTTGAAAGTTGGCATGCTATCATAATTTCACCCACATAGCATGTGCTAAAAAGCTGAGAGGGTTACCGAAAAAACTGGATGCACTTCGTGTACAAACTGGACAATCTATTTCGAAGTATCAATGTTTCGGACGAAAACACGTCTATTACAAAGGGATTTCAATTTTTTGAACATATTTTAACTCAAAACTTTTGAAGCATTCAATATGCACCATTCAAAGCCACATCATCACTTTTCAACCATTTTCTGACTTCATTTGCTAGTTTTCTTGCATTTCATGATTTATTTTGAGCTAAAATGACCCTGAATTGAAAAGCACTGCAAATGAACTCTGAAATGGTTGAAAGATGGCATGGTATCATAATTTCACCCACATAGCATGTGCTAAAAATCTGAGAGGGTTACCGGAAAAACTAGATGCACTTCGTGTACAAACTGGACAATCTCTTTCGAAGTATCATGGTTTCGGACGAAAACACGTCTATTACAAAGGGATTTCATTTTTTTGAACATATTTTAACTCAAGACTTTTTATGCATTCAATATGCACCAATCAAATCCACATCATCACTTTTCAACCATTTTCTGACTTCATTTGCTAGTTTTCATGCATTTCATGATTTATTTTGAGCTAAAATGACCCTGAATTGAAAAGCACTGCAAATGAACTCTGAAATGGTTGAAAGTTGGCATGGTATCATAATTTCACCCACATAGCATGTGCTAAAGAGTTGAGAGGGTTACCGAAAAAACTAGATGCACTTCGTGTACAAACTGGACAATCTCTTTCAAAGTATCAGGGTTTCGGACGAAAACACGTCTATTACAAAGGGATTTCAATTTTTTGAACATATTTTAACTCAAGACTTTTTCTGCATTCAATATGCACCATTCAAAGCCACATCATCACTTTTCAACCATTTTCTGACTTCATTTGCTAGTTTTCATGCATTTCATGATTTATTTTGAGCTAAAATGACCCTGAATTGAAAATCACCGCAAATGAACTCTGAAATGGTTAAAAGTTGGCATGGTATCATAATTTCACCCACATAGCATGTGCTAAAGAGTTGAGAGGGTTACCGAAAAACCTGGATGCACTTCGTGTACAAACTGGACAATCTCTTTCGAAGTATCAGGGTTTCGGACGAAAACGCGTCGATTACGAAGGGATTTCAATTTTTTGAACATATTTTAACTCAAGACTTTTTATGCATTCAATATGCACCATTCAAAGCCACATCATCACTTTTCAACCATTTTCTGACTTCATTTGGTAGTTTTCATGCATTTCATGATTTATTTTGAGCTAAAATGACCCTGAATTGAAAAGCACTGCAAATGAACTCTGAAATGGTTGAAAGTTGGCATGGTATCATAATTTCACCCACATAGCATGTGCTAAAGAGTTGAGAGGGTTACCGAAAAAACTGGATGCACTTCGTGTACAAACTGGACAATCTATTTCGAAGTATCAGGGTTTCGGACGAAAACACGTCTATTACAAAGGGATTTCAATTTTTTGAACATATTTTAACTCAAGACTTTTTCTGCATTCAATATGCACCATTCAAAGCCACATCATCACTTTTCAACCATTTTCTGACTTCATTTGCTAGTTTTCATGCATTTCATGATTTATTTTGAGCTAAAATGACCCTGAATTGAAAAGCACTGCAAATGAACTCTGAAATGGTTGAAAGTTGGCATGGTATCATAATTTCACCCACATAGCATGTGCTAAAGAGTTGAGAGGGTTACCGGAAAAACTGGATGCACTTCGTGTACAAACTGGACAATCTCTTTCGAAGTATTAGGGTATCGGACGAAAACACGTCTATTACAAAGGGATTTCAATTTTTTGAACATATTTTAACTCAAGACTTTTTATGCTTTCAATATGCACCATTCAAAGCCACATCATCACTTTTCAACCATTTTCTGACTTCAGTTGCTAGTTTTCATGCATTTAATGATTTATTTTGAGCTAAAATGACCCTGAATTGAAAAGCACTGCAAATGAACTCTGAAATGGTTGAAAGTTGGCATGCTATCATAATTTCACGCACATAGCATGTGCTAAAAAGCTGAGAGGGTTACCGACAAAACTGGATGCACTTCGTGTACAAACTGGACAATCTATTTCGAAGTATCAGGGTTTCGGACGAAAACACATCTATTACAAAGGGATTTCAATTTTTTGAACATATTTTAACTCAAGACTTTTTCTGCATTCAATATGCACCATTCAAAGCCACATCATCACTTTTCAACCATTTTCTGACTTCATTTGCTAGTTTTCATGCATTTCATGATTTATTTTGAGCTAAAATGACCCTGAATTGAAAATCACCGCTAATGAACTCTGAAATGGTTAAAAGTTGGCATGGTATCATAATTTCACCCACATAGCATTAGCTAAAGAGTTGAGAGGGTTACCGAAAAACCTGGATGCACTTCGTGTACAAACTGGACAATCTCTTTCGAAGTATCAGGGTTTCGGACGAAAACGCGTCGATTACGAAGGGATTTCAATTTTTTGAACATATTTTAACTCAAGACTTTTTATGCATTCAATATGCACCATTCAAAGCCACATCATCACTTTTCAACCATTTTCTGACTTCATTTGGTAGTTTTCATGCATTTCATGATTTATTTTGAGCTAAAATGACCCTGAATTGAAAAGCACTGCAAATGAACTCTGAAATGGTTGAAAGTTGGCATGGTATCATAATTTCACCCACATAGCATGTGCTAAAGAGTTGAGAGGGTTACCGAAAAACTGGATGCACTTCGTGTACAAACTGGACAATCTATTTCGAAGTATCAGGGTTTCGGACGAAAACACGTCTATTACAAAGGGATTTCAATTTTTTGAACATATTTTAACTCAAGACTTTTTCTGCATTCAATATGCACCATTCAAAGCCACATCATCACTTTTCAACCATTTTCTGACTTCATTTGCTAGTTTTCATGCATTTCATGATTTATTTTGAGCTAAAATGACCCTGAATTGAAAAGCACTGCAAATGAACTCTGAAATGGTTGAAAGTTGGCATGGTATCATAATTTCACCCACATAGCATGTGCTAAAGAGTTGAGAGGGTTACCGGAAAAACTGGATGCACTTCGTGTGCAAACTGGACAATCTCTTTCGAAGTATTAGGGTATCGGACGAAAACACGTCTATTACAAAGGGATTTCAATTTTTTGAACATATTTTAACTCAAGACTTTTTATGCTTTCAATATGCACCATTCAAAGCCACATCATCACTTTTCAACCATTTTCTGACTTCAGTTGCTAGTTTTCATGCATTTAATGATTTATTTTGAGCTAAAATGACCCTGAATTGAAAAGCACTGCAAATGAACTCTGAAATGGTTGAAAGTTGGCATGCTATCATAATTTCACGCACATAGCATGTGCTAAAAAGCTGAGAGGGTTACCGACAAAACTGGATGCACTTCGTGTACAAACTGGACAATCTATTTCGAAGTATCAGGGTTTCGGACGAAAACACATCTATTACAAAGGGATTTCAATTTTTTGAACATATTTTAACTCAAGACTTTTTCTGCATTCAATATGCACCATTCAAAGCCACATCATCACTTTTCAACCATTTTCTGACTTCATTTGCTAGTTTTCATGCATTTCATGATTTATTTTGAGCTAAAATGACCCTGAATTGAAAATCACCGCTAATGAACTCTGAAATGGTTAAAAGTTGGCATGGTATCATAATTTCACCCACATAGCATTAGCTAAAGAGTTGAGAGGGTTACCGAAAAACCTGGATGCACTTCGTGTACAAACTGGACAATCTCTTTCGAAGTATCAGGGTTTCGGACGAAAACGCGTCGATTACGAAGGGATTTCAATTTTTTGAACATATTTTAACTCAAGACTTTTTCTGCATTCAATATGCACCATTCAACGCCACATCATCACTTTTCAACCATTTTCTGACTTCATTTGGTAGTTTTCATGCATTTCATGATTTATTTTGAGCTAAAATGACCCTGAATTGAAAAGCACAGCAAATGAACTCTGAAATGGTTGAAATTTGGCATGCTATCATAATTTCACCCACATAGCATGTGCTAAAAAGCTGAGAGGGTTACCGAAAAAACTGGATGCACTTCGTGTACAAACTAGACAATCTATTTCGAAGTATCAGGGTTTCGGATGAAAACACGTCTATCACAAAGGGATTTCAATTTTTTGAACATATTTTAACTCAAGACTTTTGAAGCATTCAACATTCAAAGCCACATCATCACTTTTCAACCATTTTCTGACTTCATTTGCTAGTTTTGTTGCATTTCATGATTTATTTTGAGCTAAAATGACCCTGAATTGAAAAGCACTGCAAATGAACTCTAAAATGGTTGAAAGATGGCATGGTATCATAATTTCACCCACATAGCATGTGCTAAAAATCTGAGAGGGTTACCGGAAAAACTGGATGCACTTCGTGTACAAACTGGACAATCTCTTTCGAAGTATCAGGGTTTCGGACGAAAACACGTCGATTACAAAGGGATTTCAATTTTTTGAACATATTTTAACTCAAGACTTTTTATGCATTCAATATGCACCATTCAAAGCCACATCATCACTTTTCAACCATTTTCTGACTTCATTTGCTAGTTTTCATGCATTTCATGATTTATTTTGAGCTAAAATGACCCTGAATTGAAAAGCACTGCAAATGAACTCTGAAATGGTTGAAACTTGGCATGGTATCATAATTTCACCCACATAGCATGTGCTAAAGAGTTGAGAGGGTTACCGAAAAAACTGGATGCACTTCGTGTACAAACTGGACAATCTCTTTCAAAGTATCAGGGTTTCGGACGAAAACACGTCTATTACAAAGGGATTTCAATTTTTTGAACATATTTTAACTCAAGACTTTTTCTGCATTCAATATGCACCATTCAAAGCCACATCATCACTTTTCAACCATTTTCTGACTTCATTTGCTAGTTTTCATGCATTTCATGATTTATTTTGAGCTCAAATGACTCTGAATTGAAAAGCACTTCAAATGAACTCTGAAATGGTTGAAAGTTGGCATGCTATCATAATTTCACCCACATAGCATGTGCTAAAAAGCTGAGAGGGTTACCGAAAAAACTGGATGCACTTCGTGTACAAACTGGACAATCTATTTCGAAGTATCAATGTTTCGGACGAAAACACGTCTATTACAAAGGGATTTCAATTTTTTGAACATATTTTAACTCAAAACTTTTGAAGCATTCAATATGCACCATTCAAAGCCACATCATCACTTTTCAACCATTTTCTGACTTCATTTGCTAGTTTTCTTGCATTTCATGATTTATTTTGAGCTAAAATGACCCTGAATTGAAAAGCACTGCAAATGAACTCTGAAATGGTTGAAAGATGGCATGGTATCATAATTTCACCCACATAGCATGTGCTAAAAATCTGAGAGGGTTACCGGAAAAACTAGATGCACTTCGTGTACAAACTGGACAATCTCTTTCGAAGTATCATGGTTTCGGACGAAAACACGTCTATTACAAAGGGATTTCATTTTTTTGAACATATTTTAACTCAAGACTTTTTATGCATTCAATATGCACCAATCAAATCCACATCATCACTTTTCAACCATTTTCTGACTTCATTTGCTAGTTTTCATGCATTTCATGATTTATTTTGAGCTAAAATGACCCTGAATTGAAAAGCACTGCAAATGAACTCTGAAATGGTTGAAAGTTGGCATGGTATCATAATTTCACCCACATAGCATGTGCTAAAGAGTTGAGAGGGTTACCGAAAAAACTAGATGCACTTCGTGTACAAACTGGACAATCTCTTTCAAAGTATCAGGGTTTCGGACGAAAACACGTCTATTACAAAGGGATTTCAATTTTTTGAACATATTTTAACTCAAGACTTTTTCTGCATTCAATATGCACCATTCAAAGCCACATCATCACTTTTCAACCATTTTCTGACTTCATTTGCTAGTTTTCATGCATTTCATGATTTATTTTGAGCTAAAATGACCCTGAATTGAAAATCACCGCAAATGAACTCTGAAATGGTTAAAAGTTGGCATGGTATCATAATTTCACCCACATAGCATGTGCTAAAGAGTTGAGAGGGTTACCGAAAAACCTGGATGCACTTCGTGTACAAACTGGACAATCTCTTTCGAAGTATCAGGGTTTCGGACGAAAACGCGTCGATTACGAAGGGATTTCAATTTTTTGAACATATTTTAACTCAAGACTTTTTATGCATTCAATATGCACCATTCAAAGCCACATCATCACTTTTCAACCATTTTCTGACTTCATTTGGTAGTTTTCATGCATTTCATGATTTATTTTGAGCTAAAATGACCCTGAATTGAAAAGCACTGCAAATGAACTCTGAAATGGTTGAAAGTTGGCATGGTATCATAATTTCACCCACATAGCATGTGCTAAAGAGTTGAGAGGGTTACCGAAAAAACTGGATGCACTTCGTGTACAAACTGGACAATCTATTTCGAAGTATCAGGGTTTCGGACGAAAACACGTCTATTACAAAGGGATTTCAATTTTTTGAACATATTTTAACTCAAGACTTTTTCTGCATTCAATATGCACCATTCAAAGCCACATCATCACTTTTCAACCATTTTCTGACTTCATTTGCTAGTTTTCATGCATTTCATGATTTATTTTGAGCTAAAATGACCCTGAATTGAAAAGCACTGCAAATGAACTCTGAAATGGTTGAAAGTTGGCATGGTATCATAATTTCACCCACATAGCATGTGCTAAAGAGTTGAGAGGGTTACCGGAAAAACTGGATGCACTTCGTGTACAAACTGGACAATCTCTTTCGAAGTATTAGGGTATCGGACGAAAACACGTCTATTACAAAGGGATTTCAATTTTTTGAACATATTTTAACTCAAGACTTTTTATGCTTTCAATATGCACCATTCAAAGCCACATCATCACTTTTCAACCATTTTCTGACTTCAGTTGCTAGTTTTCATGCATTTAATGATTTATTTTGAGCTAAAATGACCCTGAATTGAAAAGCACTGCAAATGAACTCTGAAATGGTTGAAAGTTGGCATGCTATCATAATTTCACGCACATAGCATGTGCTAAAAAGCTGAGAGGGTTACCGACAAAACTGGATGCACTTCGTGTACAAACTGGACAATCTATTTCGAAGTATCAGGGTTTCGGACGAAAACACATCTATTACAAAGGGATTTCAATTTTTTGAACATATTTTAACTCAAGACTTTTTCTGCATTCAATATGCACCATTCAAAGCCACATCATCACTTTTCAACCATTTTCTGACTTCATTTGCTAGTTTTCATGCATTTCATGATTTATTTTGAGCTAAAATGACCCTGAATTGAAAATCACCGCTAATGAACTCTGAAATGGTTAAAAGTTGGCATGGTATCATAATTTCACCCACATAGCATTAGCTAAAGAGTTGAGAGGGTTACCGAAAAACCTGGATGCACTTCGTGTACAAACTGGACAATCTCTTTCGAAGTATCAGGGTTTCGGACGAAAACGCGTCGATTACGAAGGGATTTCAATTTTTTGAACATATTTTAACTCAAGACTTTTTATGCATTCAATATGCACCATTCAAAGCCACATCATCACTTTTCAACCATTTTCTGACTTCATTTGGTAGTTTTCATGCATTTCATGATTTATTTTGAGCTAAAATGACCCTGAATTGAAAAGCACTGCAAATGAACTCTGAAATGGTTGAAAGTTGGCATGGTATCATAATTTCACCCACATAGCATGTGCTAAAGAGTTGAGAGGGTTACCGAAAAACTGGATGCACTTCGTGTACAAACTGGACAATCTATTTCGAAGTATCAGGGTTTCGGACGAAAACACGTCTATTACAAAGGGATTTCAATTTTTTGAACATATTTTAACTCAAGACTTTTTCTGCATTCAATATGCACCATTCAAAGCCACATCATCACTTTTCAACCATTTTCTGACTTCATTTGCTAGTTTTCATGCATTTCATGATTTATTTTGAGCTAAAATGACCCTGAATTGAAAAGCACTGCAAATGAACTCTGAAATGGTTGAAAGTTGGCATGGTATCATAATTTCACCCACATAGCATGTGCTAAAGAGTTGAGAGGGTTACCGGAAAAACTGGATGCACTTCGTGTACAAACTGGACAATCTCTTTCGAAGTATTAGGGTATCGGACGAAAACACGTCTATTACAAAGGGATTTCAATTTTTTGAACATATTTTAACTCAAGACTTTTTATGCTTTCAATATGCACCATTCAAAGCCACATCATCACTTTTCAACCATTTTCTGACTTCAGTTGCTAGTTTTCATGCATTTAATGATTTATTTTGAGCTAAAATGACCCTGAATTGAAAAGCACTGCAAATGAACTCTGAAATGGTTGAAAGTTGGCATGCTATCATAATTTCACGCACATAGCATGTGCTAAAAAGCTGAGAGGGTTACCGACAAAACTGGATGCACTTCGTGTACAAACTGGACAATCTATTTCGAAGTATCAGGGTTTCGGACGAAAACACATCTATTACAAAGGGATTTCAATTTTTTGAACATATTTTAACTCAAGACTTTTTCTGCATTCAATATGCACCATTCAAAGCCACATCATCACTTTTCAACCATTTTCTGACTTCATTTGCTAGTTTTCATGCATTTCATGATTTATTTTGAGCTAAAATGACCCTGAATTGAAAATCACCGCTAATGAACTCTGAAATGGTTAAAAGTTGGCATGGTATCATAATTTCACCCACATAGCATTAGCTAAAGAGTTGAGAGGGTTACCGAAAAACCTGGATGCACTTCGTGTACAAACTGGACAATCTCTTTCGAAGTATCAGGGTTTCGGACGAAAACGCGTCGATTACGAAGGGATTTCAATTTTTTGAACATATTTTAACTCAAGACTTTTTCTGCATTCAATATGCACCATTCAACGCCACATCATCACTTTTCAACCATTTTCTGACTTCATTTGGTAGTTTTCATGCATTTCATGATTTATTTTGAGCTAAAATGACCCTGAATTGAAAAGCACAGCAAATGAACTCTGAAATGGTTGAAATTTGGCATGCTATCATAATTTCACCCACATAGCATGTGCTAAAAAGCTGAGAGGGTTACCGAAAAAACTGGATGCACTTCGTGTACAAACTAGACAATCTATTTCGAAGTATCAGGGTTTCGGATGAAAACACGTCTATCACAAAGGGATTTCAATTTTTTGAACATATTTTAACTCAAGACTTTTGAAGCATTCAACATTCAAAGCCACATCATCACTTTTCAACCATTTTCTGACTTCATTTGCTAGTTTTGTTGCATTTCATGATTTATTTTGAGCTAAAATGACCCTGAATTGAAAAGCACTGCAAATGAACTCTAAAATGGTTGAAAGATGGCATGGTATCATAATTTCACCCACATAGCATGTGCTAAAAATCTGAGAGGGTTACCGGAAAAACTGGATGCACTTCGTGTACAAACTGGACAATCTCTTTCGAAGTATCAGGGTTTCGGACGAAAACACGTCGATTACAAAGGGATTTCAATTTTTTGAACATATTTTAACTCAAGACTTTTTATGCATTCAATATGCACCATTCAAAGCCACATCATCACTTTTCAACCATTTTCTGACTTCATTTGCTAGTTTTCATGCATTTCATGATTTATTTTGAGCTAAAATGACCCTGAATTGAAAAGCACTGCAAATGAACTCTGAAATGGTTGAAACTTGGCATGGTATCATAATTTCACCCACATAGCATGTGCTAAAGAGTTGAGAGGGTTACCGAAAAAACTGGATGCACTTCGTGTACAAACTGGACAATCTCTTTCAAAGTATCAGGGTTTCGGACGAAAACACGTCTATTACAAAGGGATTTCAATTTTTTGAACATATTTTAACTCAAGACTTTTTCTGCATTCAATATGCACCATTCAAAGCCACATCATCACTTTTCAACCATTTTCTGACTTCATTTGCTAGTTTTCATGCATTTCATGATTTATTTTGAGCTCAAATGACTCTGAATTGAAAAGCACTTCAAATGAACTCTGAAATGGTTGAAAGTTGGCATGCTATCATAATTTCACCCACATAGCATGTGCTAAAAAGCTGAGAGGGTTACCGAAAAAACTGGATGCACTTCGTGTACAAACTGGACAATCTATTTCGAAGTATCAATGTTTCGGACGAAAACACGTCTATTACAAAGGGATTTCAATTTTTTGAACATATTTTAACTCAAAACTTTTGAAGCATTCAATATGCACCATTCAAAGCCACATCATCACTTTTCAACCATTTTCTGACTTCATTTGCTAGTTTTCTTGCATTTCATGATTTATTTTGAGCTAAAATGACCCTGAATTGAAAAGCACTGCAAATGAACTCTGAAATGGTTGAAAGATGGCATGGTATCATAATTTCACCCACATAGCATGTGCTAAAAATCTGAGAGGGTTACCGGAAAAACTAGATGCACTTCGTGTACAAACTGGACAATCTCTTTCGAAGTATCATGGTTTCGGACGAAAACACGTCTATTACAAAGGGATTTCATTTTTTTGAACATATTTTAACTCAAGACTTTTTATGCATTCAATATGCACCAATCAAATCCACATCATCACTTTTCAACCATTTTCTGACTTCATTTGCTAGTTTTCATGCATTTCATGATTTATTTTGAGCTAAAATGACCCTGAATTGAAAAGCACTGCAAATGAACTCTGAAATGGTTGAAAGTTGGCATGGTATCATAATTTCACCCACATAGCATGTGCTAAAGAGTTGAGAGGGTTACCGAAAAAACTAGATGCACTTCGTGTACAAACTGGACAATCTCTTTCAAAGTATCAGGGTTTCGGACGAAAACACGTCTATTACAAAGGGATTTCAATTTTTTGAACATATTTTAACTCAAGACTTTTTCTGCATTCAATATGCACCATTCAAAGCCACATCATCACTTTTCAACCATTTTCTGACTTCATTTGCTAGTTTTCATGCATTTCATGATTAATTTTGACCTAAAATGACCCTGAATTGAAAAGCACTGCAAATGAACTCTGAAATGGTTGAAAGTTGGCATGGTATCATAATTTCACCCACATAGCATGTGCTAAAGAGTTGAGAGGGTTACCGGAAAAACTGGATGCACTTCGTGTACAAACTGGACAATCTCTTTCGAAGTATTAGGGTATCGGACGAAAACACGTCTATTACAAAGGGATTTCAATTTTTTGAACATATTTTAACTCAAGACTTTTTATGCTTTCAATATGCACCATTCAAAGCCACATCATCACTTTTCAACCATTTTCTGACTTCAGTTGCTAGTTTTCATGCATTTCATGATTTATTTTGAGCTAAAATGACCCTGAATTGAAAAGCACTGCAAATGAACTCTGAAATGGTTGAAAGTTGGCATGCTATCATAATTTCACGCACATAGCATGTGCTAAAAAGCTGAGAGGGTTACCGAAAAAACTGGATGCACTTCGTGTACAAACTGGACAATCTATTTCGAAGTATCAGGGTTTCGGACGAAAACACGTCTATTACAAAGGGATTTCAATTTTTTGAACATATTTTAACTCAAGACTTTTTCTGCATTCAATATGCACCATTCAAAGCCACATCATCACTTTTCAACCATTTTCTGACTTCATTTGCTAGTTTTCATGCATTTCATGAATTATTTTGAGCTAAAATGACCCTGAATTGAAAATCACCGCAAATGAACTCTGAAATGGTTAAAAGTTGGCATGGTATCATAATTTCACCCACATAGCATGTGCTAAAGAGTTGAGAGGGTTACCGAAAAACCTGGATGCACTTCGTGTACAAACTGGACAATCTCTTTCGAAGTATCAGGGTTTCGGACGAAAACGCGTCGATTACGAAGGGATTTCAATTTTTTGAACATATTTTAACTCAAGACTTTTTATGCATTCAATATGCACCATTCAAAGCCACATCATCACTTTTCAACCATTTTCTGACTTCATTTGGTAGTTTTCATGCATTTCATGACTTATTTTGAGCTAAAATGACCCTGAATTGAAAAGCACTGCAAATGAACTCTGAAATGGTTGAAAGTTGGCATGGTATCATAATTTCACCCACATAGCATGTGCTAAAGAGTTGAGAGGGTTACCGAAAAAACTGGATGCACTTCGTGTACAAACTGGACAATCTATTTCGAAGTATCAGGGTTTCGGACGAAAACACGTCTATTACAAAGGGATTTCAATTTTTTGAACATATTTTAACTCAAGACTTTTTCTGCATTCAATATGCACCATTCAAAGCCACATCATCACTTTTCAACCATTTTCTGACTTCATTTGCTAGTTTTCATGCATTTCATGATTTATTTTGAGCTAAAATGACCCTGAATTGAAAAGCACTGCAAATGAACTCTGAAATGGTTGAAAGTTGGCATGGTATCATAATTTCACCCACATAGCATGTGCTAAAGAGTTGAGAGGGTTACCGGAAAAACTGGATGCACTTCGTGTACAAACTGGACAATCTCTTTCGAAGTATTAGGGTATCGGACGAAAACACGTCTATTACAAAGGGATTTCAATTTTTTGAACATATTTTAACTCAAGACTTTTTATGCTTTCAATATGCACCATTCAAAGCCACATCATCACTTTTCAACCATTTTCTGACTTCAGTTGCTAGTTTTCATGCATTTCATGATTTATTTTGAGCTAAAATGACCCTGAATTGAAAAGCACTGCAAATGAACTCTGAAATGGTTGAAAGTTGGCATGCTATCATAATTTCACGCACATAGCATGTGCTAAAAAGCTGAGAGGGTTACCGAAAAAACTGGATGCACTTCGTGTACAAACTGGACAATCTATTTCGAAGTATCAGGGTTTCGGACGAAAACACGTCTATTACAAAGGGATTTCAATTTTTTGAACATATTTTAACTCAAGACTTTTTCTGCATTCAATATGCACCATTCAAAGCCACATCATCACTTTTCAACCATTTTCTGACTTCATTTGCTAGTTTTCATGCATTTCATGATTTATTTTGAGCTAAAATGACCCTGAATTGAAAATCACCGCAAATGAACTCTAAAATGGTTAAAAGTTGGCATGGTATCATAATTTCACCCACATAGCATGTGCTAAAGAGTTGAGAGGGTTACCGAAAAACCTGGATGCACTTCGTGTACAAACTGGACAATCTCTTTCGAAGTATCAGGGTTTCGGACGAAAACGCGTCGATTACGAAGGGATTTCAATTTTTTGAACATATTTTAACTCAAGACTTTTTATGCATTCAATATGCACCATTCAAAGCCACATCATCACTTTTCAACCATTTTCTGACTTCATTTGGTAGTTTTCATGCATTTCATGATTTATTTTGAGCTAAAATGACCCTGAATTGAAAAGCACTGCAAATGAACTCTGAAATGGTTGAAAGTTGGCATGGTATCATAATTTCACCCACATAGCATGTGCTAAAGAGTTGAGAGGGTTACCGAAAAAATTGGATGCACTTCGTGTACAAACTGGACAATCTATTTCGAAGTATCAGGGTTTCGGACGAAAACACGTCTATTACAAAGGGATTTCAATTTTTTGAACATATTTTAACTCAAGACTTTTTCTGCATTCAATATGCACCATTCAAAGCCACATCATCACTTTTCAACCATTTTCTGACTTCATTTGCTAGTTTTCATGCATTTCATGATTTATTTTGAGCTAAAATGACCCTGAATTGAAAAGCACTGCAAATGAACTCTGAAATGGTTGAAAGTTGGCATGGTATCATAATTTCACCCACATAGCATGTGCTAAAGAGTTGAGAGGGTTACCGAAAAAACTGGATGCACTTCGTGTACAAACTGGACAATCTATTTCGAAGTATCAGGGTTTCGGACGAAAACACATATATTACAAAGGGATTTCAATTTTTTGAACATATTTTAACTCAAGACTTTTTCTGCATTCAATATGCACCATTCAAAGCCACATCATCACTTTTCAACCATTTTCTGACTTCATTTGCTAGTTTTCATGCATTTCATGATTTATTTTGAGCTAAAATGACCCTGAATTGAAAATCACCGCAAATGAACTCTGAAATGGTTAAAAGTTGGCATGGTATCATAATTTCACCCACATAGCATGTGCTAAAGAGTTGAGAGGGTTACCGAAAAACCTGGATGCACTTCGTGTACAAACTGGACAATCTCTTTCGAAGTATCAGGGTTTCGGACGAAAACGCGTCGATTACGAAGGGATTTCAATTTTTTGAACATATTTTAACTCAAGACTTTTTCTGCATTCAATATGCACCATTCAAAGCCACATCATCACTTTTCAACCATTTTCTGACTTCATTTGGTAGTTTTCATGCATTTCATGATTTATTTTGAGCTAAAATGACCCTGAATTGAAAAGCACAGCAAATGAACTCTGAAATGGTTGAAATTTGGCATGCTATCATAATTTCACCCACATAGCATGTGCTAAAAAGCTGAGAGGGTTACCGAAAAAACTGGATGCACTTCGTGTACAAACTAGACAATCTATTTCGAAGTATCAGGGTTTCGGATGAAAACACGTCTATTACAAAGGGATTTCAATTTTTTGAACATATTTTAACTCAAGACTTTTGAAGCATTCAACATTCAAAGCCACATCATCACTTTTCAACCATTTTCTGACTTCATTTGCTAGTTTTCTTGCATTTCATGATTTATTTTGAGCTAAAATGACCCTGAATTGAAAAGCACTGCAAATGAACTCTAAAATGGTTGAAAGATGGCATGGTATCATAATTTCACCCACATAGCATGTGCTAAAAATCTGAGAGGGTTACCGGAAAAACTGGATGCACTTCGTGTACAAACTGGACAATCTCTTTCGAAGTATTAGGGTTTCGGACGAAAACACGTCGATTACAAAGGGATTTCAATTTTTTGAACATATTTTAACTCAAGACTTTTTATGCATTCAATATGCACCATTCAAAGCCACATCATCACTTTTCAACCATTTTCTGACTTCATTTGCTAGTTTTCATGCATTTCATGATTTATTTTGAGCTAAAATGACCCTGAATTGAAAAGCACTGCAAATGAACTCTGAAATGGTTGAAACTTGGCATGGTATCATAATTTCACCCACATAGCATGTGCTAAAGAGTTGAGAGGGTTACCGAAAAAACTGGATGCACTTCGTGTACAAACTGGACAATCTCTTTCAAAGTATCAGGGTTTCGGACGAAAACACGTCTATTACAAAGGGATTTCAATTTTTTGAACATATTCTAACTCAAGACTTTTTCTGCATTCAATATGCACCATTCAAAGCCACATCATCACTTTTCAACCATTTTCTGACTTCATTTGCTAGTTTTCATGCATTTCATGATTTATTTTGAGCTAAAATGACCCTGAATTGAAAAGCACTGCAAATGAACTCTGAAATGGTTGAAAGTTGGCATGGTATCATAATTTCACCCACATAGCATGTGCTAAAGAGTTGAGAGGGTTACCGGAAAAACTGGATGTACTTCGTGTACAAACTGGACAATCTCTTTCGAAGTATTAGGGTTTCGGACGAAAACACGTCTATTACAAAGGGATTTCAATTTTTTGAACATATTTTAACTCAAGACTTTTTCTGCTTTCAATATGCACCATTCAAAGCCACATCATCACTTTTCAACCATTTTCTGACTTCATTTGCTAGTTTTCATGCATTTCATGATTTATTTTGAGCTAAAATGACCCTAAATTGAAAAGCACTGCAAATGAACTCTGAAATGGTTGAAAGTTGGCATGGTATAATAATTTCACGCACATAGCATGTGCTAAAAAGCTGAGAGGGTTACCGAAAATAATGGATGCACTTCGTGTACAAACTGGACAATCTCTTTCGAAGTATCAGGGTTTCGGACAAAAACACGTCGATTACAAAGGGATTTCAGTTTTTTGAACATATTTTAACTCAAGACTTTTTATGCATTCAATATGCACCATTCAAAGCCACATCATCACTTTTCAACCATTTTCTGACTTCATTTGCTAGTTTTCATGCATTTCATGATTTATTTTGAGCTAAAATGACCCTGAATTGAAAAGCACTGCAAATGAACTCTGAAATGGTTGAAAGTTGGCATGGTATCATAATTTCACCCACATAGCATGTGTTAAAGAGTTGAGAGGGTTACCGAAAAAACTGGATGCACTTCGTGTACAAACTGGACAATCTCTTTCGAAGTATCAGGGTTTCGGACGAAAACACGTATATTACAAAGGGATTTCAATTTTTTGAACATATTCTAACTTAAGACTTTTTCTGCATTCAATATGCACCATTCCAAGCCACATCATCACTTTTCAATCATTTTCTGACTTCATTTGCTAGTTTTCATGCATTTCATGATTTATTTTGAGCTAAAATGACCCTGAATTGAAAAGCACTGCAAATGAACTCTGAAATGGTTGAAAGTTGGCATGGTATAATAACTTCACCCACATAGCATGTGCTAAAAAGCTGAGAGGGTTACCGGAAAAACTGGATGCAGTTCGTGTACAAACTGGACAATCTCTTTCGAAGTATCAGGGTTTCGGACAAAAACACGTCGATTACAAAGGGATTTCAATTTTTTGAACATATTTTAACTCAAGACTTTTTCTGCATTCAATATGCACCTTTCAAAGCCACATCATCACTTTTCAACCATTTTCTGACTTCATTTGCTAGTTTTCATGCATTTCATGATTTATTTTGAGCTAAAATGACCCTGAATTGAAAAGCACTGCAAATGAACTCTGAAATGGTTGAAAGTTGGCATGGTATCATAATTTCACCCACATAGCATGTGCTAAAAAGCTGAGAGGGTTACCGAAAAAACTGGATGCACTTCGTGTACAAACTGGACAATCTCTTTCGAAGTCTCAGGGTTTCGGACGAAAACAAGTCGATTACAAAGGGATTTCAGTTTTTTGAACATATTTTAACTCAAGACTTTTTATGCTTTCAATATGCACCATTCAATGCCACATCATCACTTTTCAACCATTTTCTGCATTCATTTGCTAGTTTTCATGCATTTCATGATTTATTTTGAGCTAAAATTACCCTGAATTGAAAAGCACTGCAAATGAACTCTGAAATGGTTGAAAGTTGGCATGGTATCATAATTACACCCACATAGCATGTGCTAAAAATCTGAGAGGGTTACCGGAAAAACTGGATGCACTTCGTGTACAAACTGGACAATCTCTTTCGAAGTATTAGGGTTTCGGACGAAAACACGTCGATTACAAAGGGATTTCAATTTTTTGAACATATTTTAACTCAAGACTTTTTATGCATTCAATATGCACCATTCAAAGCCACATCATCACTTTTCAACCATTTTCTGACTTCATTTGCTAGTTTTCATGCATTTCATGATTTATTTTGAGCTAAAATGACCCTGAATTGAAAAGCACTGCAAATGAACTCTGAAATGGTTGAAACTTGGCATGGTATCATAATTTCACCCACATAGCATGTGCTAAAGAGTTGAGAGGGTTACCGAAAAAACTGGATGCACTTCGTGTACAAACTGGACAATCTCTTTCAAAGTATCAGGGTTTCGGACGAAAACACGTCTATTACAAAGGGATTTCAATTTTTTGAACATATTCTAACTCAAGACTTTTTCTGCATTCAATATGCACCATTCAAAGCCACATCATCACTTTTCAACCATTTTCTGACTTCATTTGCTAGTTTTCATGCATTTCATGATTTATTTTGAGCTAAAATGACCCTGAATTGAAAAGCACTGCAAATGAACTCTGAAATGGTTGAAAGTTGGCATGGTATCATAATTTCACCCACATAGCATGTGCTAAAGAGTTGAGAGGGTTACCGAAAAACCTGGATGCACTTCGTGTACAAACTGGACAATCTCTTTCGAAGTATCAGGGTTTCGGACGAAAACGCGTCGATTACGAAGGGATTTCAATTTTTTGAACATATTTTAACTCAAGACTTTTTCTGCATTCAATATGCACCATTCAAAGCCACATCATCACTTTTCAACCATTTTCTGACTTCATTTGGTAGTTTTCATGCATTTCATGATTTATTTTGAGCTAAAATGACCCTGAATTGAAAAGCACAGCAAATGAACTCTGAAATGGTTGAAATTTGGCATGCTATCATAATTTCACCCACATAGCATGTGCTAAAAAGCTGAGAGGGTTACCGAAAAAACTGGATGCACTTCGTGTACAAACTAGACAATCTATTTCGAAGTATCAGGGTTTCGGATGAAAACACGTCTATTACAAAGGGATTTCAATTTTTTGAACATATTTTAACTCAAGACTTTTGAAGCATTCAACATTCAAAGCCACATCATCACTTTTCAACCATTTTCTGACTTCATTTGCTAGTTTTCTTGCATTTCATGATTTATTTTGAGCTAAAATGACCCTGAATTGAAAAGCACTGCAAATGAACTCTAAAATGGTTGAAAGATGGCATGGTATCATAATTTCACCCACATAGCATGTGCTAAAAATCTGAGAGGGTTACCGGAAAAACTGGATGCACTTCGTGTACAAACTGGACAATCTCTTTCGAAGTATTAGGGTTTCGGACGAAAACACGTCGATTACAAAGGGATTTCAATTTTTTGAACATATTTTAACTCAAGACTTTTTATGCATTCAATATGCACCATTCAAAGCCACATCATCACTTTTCAACCATTTTCTGACTTCATTTGCTAGTTTTCATGCATTTCATGATTTATTTTGAGCTAAAATGACCCTGAATTGAAAAGCACTGCAAATGAACTCTGAAATGGTTGAAACTTGGCATGGTATCATAATTTCACCCACATAGCATGTGCTAAAGAGTTGAGAGGGTTACCGAAAAAACTGGATGCACTTCGTGTACAAACTGGACAATCTCTTTCAAAGTATCAGGGTTTCGGACGAAAACACGTCTATTACAAAGGGATTTCAATTTTTTGAACATATTCTAACTCAAGACTTTTTCTGCATTCAATATGCACCATTCAAAGCCACATCATCACTTTTCAACCATTTTCTGACTTCATTTGCTAGTTTTCATGCATTTCATGATTTATTTTGAGCTAAAATGACCCTGAATTGAAAAGCACTGCAAATGAACTCTGAAATGGTTGAAAGTTGGCATGGTATCATAATTTCACCCACATAGCATGTGCTAAAGAGTTGAGAGGGTTACCGGAAAAACTGGATGTACTTCGTGTACAAACTGGACAATCTCTTTCGAAGTATTAGGGTTTCGGACGAAAACACGTCTATTACAAAGGGATTTCAATTTTTTGAACATATTTTAACTCAAGACTTTTTCTGCTTTCAATATGCACCATTCAAAGCCACATCATCACTTTTCAACCATTTTCTGACTTCATTTGCTAGTTTTCATGCATTTCATGATTTATTTTGAGCTAAAATGACCCTAAATTGAAAAGCACTGCAAATGAACTCTGAAATGGTTGAAAGTTGGCATGGTATAATAATTTCACGCACATAGCATGTGCTAAAAAGCTGAGAGGGTTACCGAAAATAATGGATGCACTTCGTGTACAAACTGGACAATCTCTTTCGAAGTATCAGGGTTTCGGACAAAAACACGTCGATTACAAAGGGATTTCAGTTTTTTGAACATATTTTAACTCAAGACTTTTTATGCATTCAATATGCACCATTCAAAGCCACATCATCACTTTTCAACCATTTTCTGACTTCATTTGCTAGTTTTCATGCATTTCATGATTTATTTTGAGCTAAAATGACCCTGAATTGAAAAGCACTGCAAATGAACTCTGAAATGGTTGAAAGTTGGCATGGTATCATAATTTCACCCACATAGCATGTGTTAAAGAGTTGAGAGGGTTACCGAAAAAACTGGATGCACTTCGTGTACAAACTGGACAATCTCTTTCGAAGTATCAGGGTTTCGGACGAAAACACGTATATTACAAAGGGATTTCAATTTTTTGAACATATTCTAACTTAAGACTTTTTCTGCATTCAATATGCACCATTCCAAGCCACATCATCACTTTTCAATCATTTTCTGACTTCATTTGCTAGTTTTCATGCATTTCATGATTTATTTTGAGCTAAAATGACCCTGAATTGAAAAGCACTGCAAATGAACTCTGAAATGGTTGAAAGTTGGCATGGTATAATAACTTCACCCACATAGCATGTGCTAAAAAGCTGAGAGGGTTACCGGAAAAACTGGATGCAGTTCGTGTACAAACTGGACAATCTCTTTCGAAGTATCAGGGTTTCGGACAAAAACACGTCGATTACAAAGGGATTTCAATTTTTTGAACATATTTTAACTCAAGACTTTTTCTGCATTCAATATGCACCTTTCAAAGCCACATCATCACTTTTCAACCATTTTCTGACTTCATTTGCTAGTTTTCATGCATTTCATGATTTATTTTGAGCTAAAATGACCCTGAATTGAAAAGCACTGCAAATGAACTCTGAAATGGTTGAAAGTTGGCATGGTATCATAATTTCACCCACATAGCATGTGCTAAAAAGCTGAGAGGGTTACCGAAAAAACTGGATGCACTTCGTGTACAAACTGGACAATCTCTTTCGAAGTCTCAGGGTTTCGGACGAAAACAAGTCGATTACAAAGGGATTTCAGTTTTTTGAACATATTTTAACTCAAGACTTTTTATGCTTTCAATATGCACCATTCAATGCCACATCATCACTTTTCAACCATTTTCTGCATTCATTTGCTAGTTTTCATGCATTTCATGATTTATTTTGAGCTAAAATTACCCTGAATTGAAAAGCACTGCAAATGAACTCTGAAATGGTTGAAAGTTGGCATGGTATCATAATTACACCCACATAGCATGTGCTAAAGAGTTGAGAGGGTTACCGAAAAAACTGGATGCACTTCGTGTACAAACTGGACAATCTCTTTCAAAGTATCAGGGTTTCGGACGAAAACACGTCTATTACAAAGGGATTTCAATTTTTTGAACATATTCTAACTCAAGACTTTTTCTGCATTCAATATGCACCATTCAAAGCCACATCATCACTTTTCAACCATTTTCTGACTTCATTTGCTAGTTTTCATGCATTTCATGATTTATTTTGAGCTAAAATGACCCTGAATTGAAAAGCACTGCAAATGAACTCTGAAATGGTTGAAAGTTGGCATGGTATCATAATTTCACCCACATAGCATGTGCTAAAGAGTTGAGAGGGTTACCGGAAAAACTGGATGCACTTCGTGTACAAACTGGACAATCTCTTTCGAAGTTTTAGGGTTTCGGACGAAAACACGTCTATTACAAAGGGATTTCAATTTTTTGAACATATTTTAACTCAAGGCTTTTCCTGCTTTCAATATGCACCATTCAAAGCCACATCATCACTTTTCAACCATTTTCTGACTTCATTTGCTAGTTTTCATGCATTTCATGATTTATTTTGAGCTAAAATGACCCTAAATTGAAAAGCACTGCAAATGAACTCTGAAATGGTTGAAAGTTGGCATGGTATAATAATTTCACGCACATAGCATGTGCTAAAAAGCTGAGAGGGTTACCGAAAATAATGGATGCACTTCGTGTACAAACTGGACAATCTCTTTCGAAGTATCAGGGTTTCGGACAAAAACACGTCGATTACAAAGGGATTTCAATTTTTTGAACATATTTTAACTCAAGACTTTTTATGCATTCAATATGCACCATTCAAAGCCACATCATCACTTTTCAACCATTTTCTGACTTCATTTGCTAGTTTTCATGCATTTCATGATTTATTTTGAGCTAAAATGACCCTGAATTGAAAAGCACTGCAAATGAACTCTGAAATGGTTGAAAGTTGGCATGGTATCATAATTTCACCCACATAGCATGTGTTAAAGAGTTGAGAGGGTTACCGAAAAAACTGGATGCCCTTCGTGTACAAACTGGACAATCTCTTTCGAAGTATCAGGGTTTCGGATGAAAACACGTATATTACAAAGGGATTTCAATTTTTTGAACATATTCTAACTTAAGACTTTTTCTGCATTCAATATGCACCATTCCAAGCCACATCATCACTTTTCAATCATTTTCTGACTTCATTTGCTAGTTTTCATGCATTTCATGATTTATTTTGAGCTAAAATGACCCTGAATTGAAAAGCACTGCAAATGAACTCTGAAATGGTTGAAAGTTGGCATGGTATAATAACTTCACCCACATAGCATGTGCTAAAAAGCTGAGAGGGTTACCGGAAAAACTGGATGCAGTTCGTGTACAAACTGGACAATCTCTTTCGAAGTATCAGGGTTTCGGACAAAAACACGTCGATTACAAAGGGATTTCAATTTTTTGAACATATTTTAACTCAAGACTTTTTCTGCATTCAATATGCACCTTTCAAAGCCACATCATCACTTTTCAACCATTTTCTGACTTCATTTGCTAGTTTTCATGCATTTCATGATTTATTTTGAGCTAAAATGACCCTGAATTGAAAAGCACTGCAAATGAACTCTGAAATGGTTGAAAGTTGGCATGGTATCATAATTTCACCCACATAGCATGTGCTAAAAAGCTGAGAGGGTTACCGAAAAAACTGGATGCACTTCGTGTACAAACTGGACAATCTCTTTCGAAGTCTCAGGGTTTCGGACGAAAACAAGTCGATTACAAAGGGATTTCAATTTTTTGAACATATTTTAACTCAAGACTTTTTATGCATTCAATATGCACCATTCAATGCCACATCATCACTTTTCAACCATTTTCTGCATTCATTTGCTAGTTTTCATGCATTTCATGATTTATTTTGAGCTAAAATGACCCTGAATTGAAAAGCACTGCAAATGAACTCTGAAATGGTTGAAAGTTGGCATGGTATCATAATTACACCCACATAGCATGTGCTAAAGAGTTGAGAGGGTTACCAAAAAAACTGGATGCACTTCGTGTACAAACTGGACAATCTCTTTCGAAGTATCAGGGTTTCGGACGAAAACAAGTCGATTACAAAGGGATTTCAATTTTTTGAACATATTTTAACTCAAGACTTTTTCTGCATTCAATATGCACCATTCAAAGCCACATCATCACTTTTCAACCATTTTCTGACTTCATTTGCTAGTTTTCTTGCATTTCATGATTTATTTTGAGCTAAAATGACCCTGAATTGAAAAGCACTGCAAATGAACTCTGAAATGGTTGAAAGATGGCATGGTATCATAATTTCACCCACATAGCATGTGCTAAAAATCTGAGAGGGTTACCGGAAAAACTGGATGCACTTCGTGTAAAAAATGGACAATCTCTTTCGAAGTATCATGGTTTCGGACGAAACCACGTCTATTACAAAGGGATTTCAATTTTTTGAACATATTCTAACTTAAGACTTTTTCTGCATTCAATATGCACCATTCAAAGCCACATCATCACTTTTCAATCATTTTCTCACTTCATTTGCTAGTTTTCATGCATTTCATGATTTATTTTGAGCTAAAATGACCCTGAATTGAAAAGCACTGCAAATGAACTCTGAAATGGTTGAAAGTTGGCATGGTATCATAATTTCACCCACATAGCATGTGTTAAAGAGTTGAGAGGGTTACCGAAAAAATTGGATGCACTTCGTGTACAAACTGGACAATCTCTTTCGAAGTATCAGGGTTTCGGACGAAAACACGTCTATTACAAAGGGATTTCAATTTTTTGAACATATTCTAACTTAAGACTTTTTCTGCATTCAATATGCACCATTCAAAGCCACATCATTACTTTTCAACCATTTTCTGACTTGATTTGCTAGTTTTCATGCATTTCATGATTTATTTTGAGCTAAAATGACCCTGAATTGAAAATCACTGCAAATGAACTCTGAAATGGTTGAAAGTTGGCATGGTATAATAATTTCACCCACATAGCATGTGCTAAAAAGCTGAGAGGGTTACCGGAAAAACTGGATGCACTTCGTGTACAAACTGGACAATCTCTTTCGAAGTATCAGGGTTTCGGACGAAAACACGTCGATTACAAAGGGATTTCAATTTTTTGAACATATTTTAACTCAAGACTTTTTCTGCGTTCAATATGCACCTTTCAAAGCCACATCATCACTTTTCAACCATTTTCTGACTTCATTTGCTAGTTTTCATGCATTTCATGATTTATTTTGAGCTAAAATGACCCTGAATTGAAAAGCACTTCAAATGAACTCTGAAATGGTTGAAAGTTGGCATGCTACCATAATTTCACCCACATAGCATGTGCTAAAAAGCTGAGAGGGTTACCGAAAAAACTGGATGCACTTCGTGTACAAACTGGACAATCTATTTCGAAGTATCAGGGTTTCGGACGAAAACACGTCTATTACAAAGGGATTTCAATTTTTTGAACATATTTTAACTCAAGACTTTTGAAGCATTCAATATGCACCATTCAAAGCCACATCATTACTTTTCAACCATTTTCTGACTTCATTTGCTAGTTTTCTTCCATTTCATGATTTATTTTGAGCTAAAATGACCCTGAATTGAAAAGCACTGCAAATGAACTCTGAAATGGTTGAAAGATGGCATGGTATCATAATTTCACCCACATAGCATGTGCTAAAAATCTGAGAGGGTTACCGGAAAAACTGGATGCACTTCGTGTACAAACTGGACAATCTCTTTCGAAGTATCATGGTTTCGGACGAAAACACGTCTATTACAAAGGGATTTCATTTTTTTGAACATATTTTAACTCAAGAATTTTTATGCATTTAATATGCACCATTCAAATCCACATCATCACTTTTCAACCATTTTCTCACTTCATTTGCTAGTTTTCATGCATTTCATGATTTATTTTGAGCTAAAATGACCCTGAATTGAAAAGCACTGCAAATGAACTCTGAAATGGTTGAAAGTTGGCATGGTATCATAATTTCACCCACATAGCATGTGCTAAAGAGTTGAGAGGGTTACCGAAAAAACTAGATGCACTTCGTGTACAAACTGGACAATCTCTTTCGAAGTATTAGGGTTTCGGACGAAAACATGTCTATTACAAAGGGATTTCAATTTTTTGAACATATTTTAACTCAAGACTTTTTCTGCATTCAATATGCACCATTCAAAGCCACATCATCACTTTTCAACCATTTTCTGACTTCATTTGCTAGTTTTCATGCATTTCATGATTTATTTTGAGCTAAAATGACCCTGAATTGAAAAGCACTGCAAATGAACTCTGAAATGGTTGAAAGTTGGCATGGTATCATCATTTCACCCACATAGCATGTGCTAAAAAGCTGAGAGGGTTACCGAAAAAACTGGATGCACTTCGTGTACAAACTGGACAATCTCTTTCGAAGTATCAGGGTTTCGGACGAAAACACGTCGATTACAAAGGGATTTCAATTTTTTGAACATATTTTAACTCAAGACTTTTTATGTATTCAATATGCACCATTCAAAGCCACATCATCACTTTTCAACCATTTTCTGACTTCATTTGCTAGTTTTCATGCATTTTATGATTTATTTTGAGCTAAAATGACCCTGAATTGAAAAGCACTGCAAATGAACTCTGAAATGGTTGAAAGTTGGCATGGTATCATAATTTCACCCACATAGCATGTGCTAAAGAGTTGAGAGGGTTACCGAAAAAACTGGATGCATTTCGTGTACAAACTGGACAATCTCTTTCGAAGTATCAGGGTTTCGAACGAAAACACGTCTATTACAAAGGGATTTCTATTTTTTGAACATATTCTAACTTAAGACTTTTTCTACATTCAATATGCACCATTCAAAGTCACATCATCACTTTTCAATCATTTTCTGACTTCATTTGCTAGTTTTCATGCATGTCATGATTTATTTTGAGCTAAAATGACCCTGAATTGAAAAGCACTGCAAATGAACTCTGAAATGGTTGAAATTGGCATGGTATCATAATTTCACCCACATAGCATGTGCTAAAAAGCTGAGAGGGTTACCGGAAAAATTGGATGTAGTTCGTGTACAAACTGGACAATCTCTTTCGAAGTATCAGGGTTTCGGACGAAAACACGTCGATTACAAAGGGATTTCAATTTTTTGAACATATTTTAACTCAAGACTTTTTCTGCATTCAATATGCACCTTTCAAAGCCACATCATCACTTTTCAACCATTTTCTGACTTCATTTGCTAGTTTTCATGCATTTCATGATTTATTCTGAGCTAAAATGACCCTGAATTGAAAAGCACTGCAAATGAACTCTGAAATGGTTGAAAGTTGCCATGGTATCATAATTTCACCCACATAGCATGTGCTAAAGAGTTGAGAGGGTTACCGAAAAAACTGGATGCACTTCGTGTACAAACTGGACAATCTCTTTCGAAGTATCAGGGTTTCGGACGAAAACAAGTCGACTACAAAGGGATTTCAATTTTTTGAACATATTTTAACTCAAGAATTTTTCTGCATTCAATATGCACCATTCAAAGCCACATCATCACTTTTGAACCATTTTCTGACTTCATTTGCTAGTTTTCATGCATTTCATGATTTATTTTGAGCTAAAATGACCCTGAATTGAAAAGCACTACAAATGAACTCTGAAATGGTTGAAAGTTGGCATGCTATCATAATTTCACCCACATAGCATGTGCTAAAAAGCTGAGAGGGTTACCGAAAAAACTGGATGCACTTCGTGTACAAACTGGACAATCTATTTCGAAGTATCAGGGTTTCGGACGAAAACACGTCTATTACAAAGGGATTTCAATTTTTTGAACATATTTTAACTCAAGACTTTTGAAGCATTCAATATGCACCATTCAAAGCCACATCATCACTTTTCAACCATTTTCTGACTTCATTTGCTAGTTTTCTTGCATTTCATGATTTATTTTGAGCTAAAATGACCCTGAATTGAAAAGCACTGCAAATGAACTCTGAAATGGTTGAAAGATGGCATGGTATCATAATTTCACCCACATAGCATGTGCTAAAAATCTGAGAGGGTTACCGGAAAAACTGGATGCACTTCGTGTACAAACTGGACAATCTCTTTCGAAGTATCATGGTTTCGGACGAAAACACGTCTATTACAAAGGGATTTCATTTTTTGAACATATTTTAACTCAAGACTTTTTATGCATTCAATATGCACCATTCAAATCCACATCATCACTTTTCAACCATTTTCTGACTTCATTTGCTAGTTTTCATGCATTTCATGATTTATTTTGAGCTAAAATGACCCTGAATTGAAAAGCACTGCAAATGAACTCTGAAATGGTTGAAAGTTGGCATGGTATCATAATTTCACCCACATAGCATGTGCTAAAGAGTTGAGAGGGTTACCGAAAAAACTAGATGCACTTCGTGTACAAACTGGACAATCTCTTTCGAAGTATCAGGGTTTCGGACGAAAACATGTCTATTACAAAGGGATTTCAATTTTTTGAACATATTTTAACTCAAGACTTTTTCTGCATTCAATATGCACCATTCAAAGCCACATCATCACTTTTCAACCATTTTCTGACTTCATTTGCTAGTTTTCATGCATTTCATGATTTATTTTGAGCTAAAATGACCCTGAATTGAAAAGCACTGCAAATGAACTCTGAAATGGTTGAATGTTGGCATGGTATCATAATTTCACCCACGTAGCATGTGCTAAAGAGTTGAGAGGGTTACCGAAAAAACTGGATGCACTTCGTGTACAAACTGGACAATCTCTTTCGAAGTATCAGGGTTTCAGACGAAAACACGTCGATTACAAAGGGATTTCAATTTTTTGAACATATTTTAACTCAAGACTTTTTCTGCATTCAATATGCACCATTCAAAGCCACATCATCACTTTTCAACCATTTTCTGACTTCATTTGCTAGTTTTCATGCATTTCATTATTTATTTTGAGCTAAAATGACCCTGAATTGAAAAGCACTGCAAATGAACTCTGAAATGGTTGAAAGTTGGCATGGTATCATAATTTCACGCACATAGCATGTGCTAAAAAGCTGAGAGGGTTACCGAAAAAACTGGATGCACTTCGTGTACAAAATGGACAATCTATTTCGAAGTATCAGGGTTTCGGACGAAAACACGTCTATTACAAAGGGATTTCAATTTTTTGAACATATTTTAACTCAAGACTTTTGAAGCATTCAATATGCACCATTCAAAGCCACATCATCACTTTTCAACCATTTTCTGACTTCATTTGCTAGTTTTCTTGCATTTCATGATTTATTTTGAGCTAAAATGACCCTGAATTGAAAAGCACTGCAAATGAACTCTGAAATGGTTGAAAGATGGCATGGTATCATAATTTCACCCACATAGCATGTGCTAAAAATCTGAGAGGGTTACCGGAAAAACTGGATGCACTTCGTGTACAAACTGGACAATCTCCTTCGAAGTATCATGGTTTCGGACGAAAACACGTCTATTACAAAGGGATTTCATTTTTTTGAACATATTTTAACTCAAGACTTTTTATGCATTCAATATGCACCATTCAAATCCACATCATCACTTTTCAACCATTTTCTGACTTCATTTGCTTGTTTTCATGCATTTCATGATTTATTTTGAGCTAAAATGACCCTGAATTGAAAAGCACTGCAAATGAACTCTGAAATGGTTGGAAGTTGGCATGGTATCATAATTTCACCCACATAGCATGTGCTAAAGAGTTGAGAGGGTTACCGAAAAAACTAGATGCACTTCGTGTACAAACTGGACAATCTCTTTCGAAGTATCAGGGTTTCGGACGAAAACATGTCTATTACAAAGGGATTTCAATTTTTTGAACATATTTTAACTCAAGACTTTTTCTGCATTCAATATGCACCATTCAAAGCCACATCATCACTTTTCAACCATTTTCTGACTTCATTTGCTAGTTTTCATGCATTTCATGATTTATTTTGAGCTAAAATGACCCTGAATTGAAAAGCACTGCAAATGAACTCTGAAATGGTTGAATGTTGGCATGGTATCATAATTTCACCCACGTAGCATGTGCTAAAGAGTTGAGAGGGTTACCGAAAAAACTGGATGCACTTCGTGTACAAACTGGACAATCTCTTTCGAAGTATCAGGGTTTCGGACGAAAACACGTCGATTACAAAGGGATTTCAATTTTTTGAACATATTTTAACTCAAGACTTTTTCTGCATTCAATATGCACCATTCAAAGCCACATCATCACTTTTCAACCATTTTCTGACTTCATTTGCTAGTTTTCATGCATTTCATGATTTATTTTGAGCTAAAATGACCCTGAATTGAAAAGCACTGCAAATGAACTCTGAAATGGTTGAAAGTTGGCATGCTATCATAATTTCACCCACATAGCATGTGCTAAAAAGCTGAGAGGGTTACCGAAAAAACTGGATGCACTTCGTGTACAAACTGGACAATCTATTTCGAAGTATCAGGGTTTCGGACGAAAACACGTCTATTACAAAGGGATTTCAATTTTTTGAACATATTTTAACTCAAGACTTTTGAAGCATTCAATATGCACCATTCAAAGCCACATCATCACTTTTCAACCATTTTCTGACTTCATTTGCTAGTTTTCTTCCATGTCATGATTTATTTTGAGCTAAAATGACCCTGAATTGAAAAGCACTGCAAATGAACTCTGAAATGGTTGAAAGATGGCATGGTATCATAATTTCACCCACATAGCATGTGCTAAAAATCTGAGAGGGTTACCGGAAAAACTGGAAGCACTTCGTGTACAAACTGGACAATCTCTTTCGAAGTATCATGGTTTCGGACGAAAACACGTGTATTACAAAGGGATTTCATTTTTTTGAACATATTTTAACTCAAGACTTTTTATGCATTCAATATGCACCATTCAAATCCACATCATCACTTTTCAACCATTTTCTGACTTCATTTGCTAGTTTTCATGCATTTCATGATTTATTTTGAGCTAAAATGACCCTGAATTGAAAAGCACTGCAAATGAGCTCTGAAATGGTTGAAAGTTGGCATGGTATCATAATTTCACCCAAATAGCATGTGCTAAAGAGTTGAGAGGGTTACCGAAAAAACTGGATGCACTTCGTGTACAAACTGGACAATCTCTTTCGAAGTATCAGGGTTTCGGACGAAAACACGGCAATTACAAAGGGATTTCAATTTTTTGAACATATTTTAACTCAAGACTTTTTCTGCATTCAATATGCACCATTCAAAGCCACATCATCACTTTTCAACCATTTTCTGACTTCATTTGCTAGTTTTCATGCATTTCATGATTTATTTTGAGCTCAAATGACCCTGAATTGAAAAGCACTACAAATGAACTCTGAAATGGTTGAAAGTTGGCATGGTATCATAATTTCACCCACATAGCATGTGCTAAAAAGCTGAGAGGGTTACCGAAAAAACTGGATGCACTTCGTGTACAAACTGGACAATCTATTTCGAAGTATCAATGTTTCGGACGAAAACACGTCTATTACAAAGGGATTTCAATTTTTTGAACATATTTTAACTCAAAACTTTTGAAGCATTCAATATGCACCATTCAAAGCCACATCATCACTTTTCAACCATTTTCTGACTTCATTTGCTAGTTTTCTTGCATTTCATGATTTATTTTGAGCTAAAATGACCCTGAATTGAAAAGTACTGCAAATGAACTCTGAAATGGTTGAAACTTGGCATGGTATCATAATTACACCCACATAGAATGTGCTAAAATGCTGAGAGGGTTACCGAAAATATTGGATGCACTTCGTGTACAAACTATCAGGGTTTCGGACGAAAACAAGTCGATTACAAAGGGATTTCAATTTTTTGAACATATTTTAACTCAAGACTTTTTCTGCATTCAATATGCACCATTCAAATCCACATCATCACTTTTCAACCATTTTCTGACTTCATTTGCTAGTTTTCATGCACTTCATGATTTATTTTGAGCTAAAATGACGCTGAATTGAAAAGCACTGCAAATGAACTCTGAAATGGTTGAAAGTTGGCATGGTATCATAATTTCACCCACATAGCATGTGCTAAAGAGTTGAGAGGGTTACCGAAAAAACTGGATGCACTTCGTGTACAAACTGGACAATCTCTTTCGAAGTATCAGGGTTTCGGACGAAAACACGTCGATTACAAAGGGATTTCAATTTTTTGAACATATTTTAACTCAAGACTTTTTCTGCATTCAATATGCACCATTCAAAGCCACATCATCACTTTTCAACCATTTTCTGACTTCATTTGCTAGTTTTCATGCATTTCATGATTTATTTTGAGCTCAAATGACCCTGAATTGAAAAGCACTGCAAATGAACTCTGAAATGGTTGAAAGTTGGCATGCTATCATAATTTCACCCACATAGCATGTGCTAAAAAGCTGAGAGGGTTACCGAAAAAACTGGATGCACTTCGTGTACAAACTGGACAATCTATTTCGAAGTATCAGGGTTTCGGACGAAAACACGTCTATTACAAAGGGATTTCAATTTTTTGAACATATTTTAACTCAAGACTTTTTCTGCATTCAATATGCACCATTCAAAGCCACATCATCACTTTTCAACCATTTTCTGACTTCATTTGCTAGTTTTCTTGCATTTCATGATTTATTTTGAGCTAAAATGACCCTGAATTGAAAAGCACTGCAAATGAACTCTGAAATGGTTGAAAGATGGCATGGTATCATAATTTCACCCACATAGCATGTGCTAAAAATCTGAGAGGGTTACCGGAAAAACTAGATGCACTTCATGTACAAACTGGACAATCTCTTTCGAAGTATCATGGTTTCGGACGAAAACACGTCTATTACAAAGGGATTTCATTTTTTTGAACAAATTTTAACTCAAGACTTTTTATGCATTCAATATGCACCAATCAAATCCACATCATCACTTTTCAACCATTTTCTGACTTCATTTGCTAGTTTTCATGCATTTCATGATTTATTTTGAGCTAAAATGACCCTGAATTGAAAAGCACTGCAAATGAACTCTGAAATGGTTGAAAGTTGGCATGGTATCATAATTTCACCCACATAGCATGTGCTAAAGAGTTGAGAGGGTTACCGAAAAAACTGGATGCACTTCGTGTACAAACTGGACAATCTCTTTCAAAGTATCAGGGTTTCGGACGAAAACACGTCTATTACAAAGGGATTTCAATTTTTTGAACATATTTTAACTCAAGACTTTTTCTGCATTCAATATGCACCATTCAAAGCCACATCATCACTTTTCAACCATTTTCTGACTTCATTTGCTAGTTTTCATGCATTTCATGATTTATTTTTAGCTAAAATGACCCTGAATTGAAAAGCACTGCAAATGAACTCTGAAATGGTTGAAAGTTGGCATGGTATCATAATTTCACCCACATAGCATGTGCTAAAGAGTTGAGAGGGTTACCGGAAAAACTGGATGCACTTCGTGTACAAACTGGACAATCTCTTTCGAAGTATTAGGGTTTCGGACGAAAACACGTCTATTACAAAGGGATTTCAATTTTTTGAACATATTTTAACTCAAGACTTTTTCTGCTTTCAATATGCACCATTCAAAGCCACATCATCACTTTTCAACCATTTTCTGACTTCAGTTGCTAGTTTTCATGCATTTCATGATTTATTTTGAGCTAAAATGACCCTGAATTGAAAAGCACAGCAAATGAACTCTGAAATGGTTGAAAGTTGGCATGCTATCATAATTTCACGCACATAGCATGTGCTAAAAAGCTGAGAGGGTTACCGAAAAAACTGGATGCACTTCGTGTACAAAATGGACAATCTATTTCGAAGTATCAGGGTTTCGGACGAAAACACGTCTATTACAAAGGGATTTCAATTTTTTGAACATATTTTAACTCAAGACTTTTTCTGCATTCAATATGCACCATTCAAAGCCACATCATCACTTTTCAACCATTTTCTGACTTCAGTTGCTAGTTTTCATGCATTTCATGATTTATTTTGAGCTAAAATGACCCTGAATTGAAAAGCACTGCAAATGAACTCTGAAATGGTTGAAAGTTGGCATGCTATCATAATTTCACGCACATAGCATGTGCTAAAAAGCTGAGAGGGTTACCGAAAAAACTGGATGCACTTCGTGTACAAAATGGACAATCTATTTCGAAGTATCAGGGTTTCGGACGAAAACACGTCTATTACAAAGGGATTTCAATTTTTTGAACATATTTTAACTCAAGACTTTTTCTGCATTCAATATGCACCATTCAAAGCCACATCATCACTTTTCAACCATTTTCTGACTTCATTTGCTAGTTTTCATGCATTTCATGATTTATTTTGAGCTAAAATGACCCTGAATTGAAAATCACTGCAAATGAACTCTGAAATGGTTGAAAGTTGGCATGGTATCATAATTTCACCCACATAGCATGTGCTAAAAAGCTGAGAGGGTTACCGAAAAAACTGGATGCACTTCGTGTACAAACTGGACAATCTCTTTCGAAGTATCAGGGTTTCGGACGAAAACGCGTCGATTACAAAGGGATTTCAATTTTTTGAACATATTTTAACTCAAGACTTTTTATGCATTCAATATGCACCATTCAAAGCCACATCATCACTTTTCAACCATTTTCTGACTTCATTTGCTAGTTTTCATGCATTTCATGATTTATTTTGAGCTAAAATGACCCTGAATTGAAAATCACTGCAAATGAACTCTGAAATGGTTGAAAGTTGGCATGGTATCATAATTTCACCCACATAGCATGTGCTAAAAAGCTGAGAGGGTTACCGAAAAAACTGGATGCACTTCGTGTACAAACTGGACAATCTCTTTCGAAGTATCAGGGTTTCGGACAAAAACACGTCGATTACAAAGGGATTTCAATTTTTTGAACATATTTTAACTCAAGACTTTTTCTGCATTCAATATGCACCTTTCAAAGCCACATCATCACTTTTCAACCATTTTCTGACTTCATTTGCTAATTTTCATGCATTTCATGATTTATTTTGAGCTAAATTGACCCTGAATTGAAAAGCACTGCAAATGAACTCTGAAATGGTTGAAAGTTGGCATGGTATCATAATTTCACCCACATAGCATGTGCTAAAAAGCTGAGAGGGTTACCGAAAAAACTGGATGCACTTCGTGTACAAACTGGACAATCTCTTTCGAAGTCTCAGGGTTTCGGACGAAAACAAGTCGATTACAAAGGGATTTCTATTTTTTGAACATATTTTAACTCAAGACTTTTTATGCATTCAATATGCACCATTCAATGCCACATCATCACTTTTCAACCATTTTCTGCATTCATTTGCTAGTTTTCATGCATTTCATGATTTATTTTGAGCTAAAATGACCCTGAATTGAAAAGCACTGCAAATGAACTCTGAAATGGTTGAAAGTTGGCATGGTATCATAATTACACCCACATAGCATGTGCTAAAGAGTTGAGAGGGTTACCGAAAAAACTGGATGCACTTCGTGTACAAACTGGACAATCTCTTTCGAAGTATCAGGGTTTCGGACGAAAACAAGTCGATTACAAAGGGATTTCAATTTTTTGAACATATTTTAACTCAAGACTTTTTCTGCATTCAATATGCACCATTCAAAGCCACATCATCACTTTTCAACCATTTTGTGACTTCATTTGCTAGTTTTCTTGCATTTCATGATTTATTTTGAGCTAAAATGACCCTGAATTGAAAAGCACTGCAAATGAACTCTGAAATGGTTGAAAGATGGCATGGTATCATAATTTCACCCACATAGCATGTACTAAAAATCTGAGAGGGTTACCGGAAAAACTGGATGCACTTCGTGTAAAAACTGGACAATCTCTTTCGAAGTATCATGGTTTCGGACGAAAACACGTCTATTACAAAGGGATTTCAATTTTTTGAACATATTCTAACTTAAGACTTTTTCTGCATTCAATATGCACCATTCAAAGCCACATCATCACTTTTCAATCATTTTCTGACTTCATTTGCTAGTTTTCATGCATTTCATGATTTATTTTGAGCTAAAATGACCCTGAATTGAAAAGCACTGCAAATGAACTCTGAAATGGATGAAAGTTGGCATGGTATCATAATTTCACCCACATAGCATGTGTTAAAGAGTTGAGAGGGTTACCGAAAAAACTGGATGCACTTCGTGTACAAACTGGACAATCTCTTTCGAAGTATCAGGGTTTCGGACGAAAACATGTCTATTACAAAGGGATTTCAATTTTTTGAACATATTCTAACTTAAGACTTTTTCTGCATTCAATATGCACCATTCCAAGCCACATCATCACTTTTGAATCATTTTCTGACTTCATTTGCTAGTTTTCATGCATTTCATGATTTATTTTTAGCTAAAATGACCCTGAATTGAAAAGCACTGCAAATGAACTCTGAAATGGTTGAAAGTTGGCATGGTATAATAATTTCACCCACATAGCATGTGCTAAAAAGCTGAGAGGGTTACCAGAAAAACTGGATGCAGTTCGTGTACAAACTGGACAATCTCTTTCGAAGTATCAGGGTTTCGGACAAAAACACGTCGATTACAAAGGGATTTCAATTTTTTGAACATATTTTAACTCAAGACTTTTTCTGCGTTCAATATGCACCTTTCAAAGCCACATCATCACTTTTCAACCATTTTCTGACTTCATTTGCTAGTTTTCATGCATTTCATGATTTATTTTGAGCTAAAATGACCCTGAATTGAAAAGCACTGCAAATGAACTCTGAAATGGTTGAAAGTTGGCATGCTATCATAATTTCACCCACATAGCATGTGCTAAAAAGCTGAGAGGGTTACCGAAAAAACTGGATGCACTTCGTGTGCAAACTGGACAATCTATTTCGAAGTATGAGGGTTTCGGACGAAAACACGTCTATTACAAAGGGATTTCAATTTTTTGAACATATTTTAACTCAAGACTTTTGAAGCATTCAATATGCACCATTCAAAGCCACATCATCACTTTTCAACCATTTTCTGACTTCATTTGCTAGTTTTCTTCCATTTCATGATTTATTTTGAGCTAAAATGACCCTGAATTGAAAAGCACTGCAAATGAACTCTGAAATGGTTGAAAGATGGCATGGTATCATAATTTCACCCACATAGCATGTGCTCAAAATCTGAGAGGGTTACCGGAAAAACTGGATGCACTTCGTGTACAAACTGGACAATCTCTTTCGAAGTATCATGGTATCGGACGAAAACACGTCTATTACAAAGGGATTTCATTTTTTTGAACATATTTTAACTCAAGACTTTTTATGCATTCAATATGCACCATTCAAATCCACATCATCACTTTTCAACCATTTTCTGACTTCATTTGCTAGTTTTCATGCATTTCATGATTTATTTTGAGCTAAAATGACCCTGAATTGAAAAGCACTGCAAATGAGCTCTGAAATGGTTGAAAGTTGGCATGGTATCATAATTTCACCCACATAGCATGTGCTAAAGAGTTGAGAGGGTTACCGAAAAAACTGGATGCACTTCGTGTACAAACTGGACAATCTCTTTCGAAGTATCAGGGTTTCGGACGAAAACACGTCAATTACAAAGGGATGTCAATTTTTTGAACATATTTTAACTCAAGACTTTTTCAGCATTCAATATGCACCATTCAAAGCCACATCATCACTTTTCAACCATTTTCTGACTTCATTTGCTAGTTTTCATGCATTTCATGATTTATTTTGAGCTAAAATGACCCTGAATTGAAAAGTACTGCAAATGAACTCTGAAATGGTTGAAAGTTGGCATGGTATCATAATTACACCCACATAGCATGTGCTAAAATGCTGAGAGGGTTACCGAAAATACTGGATGCACTTCGTGTACAAACTATCAGGGTTTCGGACGAAAACAAGTCGATTACAAAGGGATTTCAATTTTTTGGACATATTTTAACTCAAGACTTTTTCTGCATTCAATATGCACCATTCAAAGCCACATCATCACTTTTCAACCATTTTCTGACTTCATTTGCTTGTTTTCATGCATTTCATGATCTATTTTGAGCTAAAATGACCCTGAATTGAAAAGCACTGCAAATGAATTCTGAAATGGTTGAAAGTTGGCATGGTATCATAATTTCACCCACATAGCATGTGCTAAAAAGCTGAGAGGGTTACCGAAAAAACTGGATGCACTTCGTGTACAAACTGGACAATCTCTTTCGAAGTATCAGGGTTTCGGACGAAAACACGTCTATTACAAAGGGATTTCAATTTTTTGAACATATTTTAACTCAAAACTTTTTCTGCATTCAATATGCACCATTCAAAGCCACATCATCACTTTTCAACCATTTTCTGACTTCATTTGCTAGTTTTCATGCATTTAATGATTAATTTTGAGCTAAAATGACAATGAATTGAAAAGCACTGCAAATGAACTCTGAAATGGTGGAAAGTTGGCATGGTATCATAATTTCACCCACATAGCATGTGCTAAAAAGTTGAGAGGGTTACCGGGAAAACTCGATGCACTTTGTGTACAAACTGGACAATCTCTTTCGAAGTATCAGGGTTTCGGACGAAAACACGTCGATTACAAAGGGATTTCAATTTTTTTGAACATATTTTAACTCAAGACTTTTTCTGCATTCAATATGCACCATTCAAAGCCACATCATCACTTTTCAACCATTTTCTGACTTCATTTGCTAGTTTTCATGCATTTCATGATTTATTTTGAGCTCAAATGACCCTGAATTGAAAAGCACTGCAAATGAACTCTGAAATGGTTGAAAGTTGGCATGCTATCATAATTTCACCCACATAGAATGTGCTAAAAAGCTGAGAGGGTTACCGAAAAAACTGGATGCACTTCGTGTACAAACTGGACAATCTATTTCGAAGTATCAATGTTTCGGACGAAAACACGTCTATTACAAAGGGATTTCAATTTTTTGAACATATTTTAACTCAAAACTTTTGAAGCATTCAATATGCACCATTCAAAGCCACATCATCACTTTTCAACCATTTTCTGACTTCATTTGCTTGTTTTCTTGCATTTCATGATTTATTTTGAGCTAAAATGACCCTGAATTGAAAAGCACTGCAAATGAACTCTGAAATGGTTGAAAGATGGCATGGTATCATAATTTCACCCACATAGCATGTGCTAAAAATCTGAGAGGGTTACCGGAAAAACTAGATGCACTTCGTGTACAAACTGGACAATCTTTTTCGAAGTATCATGGTTTCGGACGAAAATACGTCTATTACAAAGGGATTTCATTTTTTTGAACATATTTTAACTCAAGACTTTTTATGCATTCAATATGCACCAATCAAATCCACATCATCACTTTTCAACCATTTTCTGACTTCATTTGCTAGTTTTCATGCATTTCATGATTTATTTTGAGCTAAAATGACCCTGAATTGAAAAGCACTGCAAACGAACTCTGAAATGGTTGAAAGTTGGCATGGTATCATAATTTCACCCACATAGCATGTGCTAAAGAGTTGAGAGGGTTACCGAAAAACCTGGATGCACTTCGTGTACAAACTGGACAATCTCTTTCGAAGTATCAGGGTTTCGGACGAAAACACGTCTATTACAAAGGGATTTCAATTTTTTGAACATATTTTAACTCAAGACTTTTGAAGCATTCAATATGCACCATTCAAAGCCACATCATCACTTTTCAACCACTTTCTGACTTCATTTGCTAGTTTTCTTGCATTTCATGATTTATTTTGAGCTAAAATTACCCTGAATTGAAAAGCACTGCAAATGAACTCTGAAATGGTTGAAAGATGGCATGGTATCATAATTTCACCCACATAGCATGTGCTAAAAATTTGAGAGGGTTACCGAAAAAACTGGATGCACTTCGTGTACAAACTGGACAATCTCTTTCAAAGTATCAGGGTTTTGGACGAAAACACGTCTATTACAAAGGGATTTCAATTTTTTGAACATATTTTAACTCAAGACTTTTTCTGCATTCAATATGCACCATTCAAAGCCACATCCTCACTTTTCAACCATTTTCTGACTTCATTTGCTAGTTTTCATGCATTTCATGATTTATTTTGAGCTAAAATGACCCTGAATTGAAAAGCACTGCAAATGAACTCTGAAATGGTTGAAAGTTGGCATGGTATCATAATTTCACCCACATAGCATGTGCTAAAGAGTTGAGAGGGTTACCGGAAAAACTGGATGCACTTCGTGTACAAACTGGACAATCTCTTTCGAAGTATTAGGGTTTCGGAAGAAAACACGTCTATTACAAAGGGATTTCAATTTTTTGAACATATTTTAACTCAAGACTTTTTCTGCTTTCAATATGCACCATTCAAATCCACATCATCACTTTTCAACCATTTTCTGACTTCAGTTGCTAGTTTTCATGCATTTCATGATTTATTTTGAGCTAAAATGACCCTGAGTTGAAAAGCACTGCAAATGAACTCTGAAATGGTTGAAAGTTGGCATGCTATCATAATTTCACGCACATAGCATGTGCTAAAAAGCTGAGAGGGTTACCGAAAAAACTGGATGCACTTCGTGTACAAACTGGACAATCTATTTCGAAGTATCAGGGTTTCGGACGAAAACACGTCTATTACAAAGGGATTTCAATTTTTTGAACATATTTTAACTCAAGACTTTTTCTGCATTCAATATGCACCATTCAAAGCCACATCATCACTTTTCAACCATTTTCTGACTTCATTTGCTAGTTTTCATGCATTTCATGATTTATTTTGAGCTAAAATGACCCTGAATTGAAAAGCACAGCAAATGAACTCTGAAATTGTTGAAATTTGGCATGCTATCATAATTTCACCCACATAGCATGTGCTAAAAAGCTGAGAGGGTTACCGAAAAAACTGGATGCACTTCGTGTACAAACTGGACAATCTATTTCCAAGTATCAGGGTTTCGGACGAAAACACGTCTATTACAAAGGGATTTCAATTTTTTGAACATATTTTAACTCAAGACTTTTGAAGCATTCAACATTCAAAGCCACATCATCACTTTTCAACCATTTTCTGACTTCATTTGCTAGTTTTCTTGCATTTCATGATTTATTTTGAGCTAAAATGACCCTGAATTGAAAAGCACTGCAAATGAACTCTGAAATGGTTGAAAGATGGCATGGTATCATAATTTCACCCACATAGCATGTGCTAAAAATCTGAGAGGGTTACCGGAAAAACTGGATGCACTTCGTGTACAAACTGGACAATCTCTTTCGAAGTATCATGGTTTCGGACGAAAACACGTCTATTACAAAGGGATTTCATTTTTTTGAACATATTTTAACTCAAGACTTTTTATGCATTCAATATGCACCATTCAAACCCACATCATCACTTTTCAACCATTTTCTGGCTTCATTTGCTAGTTTTCATGCATTTCATGATTTATTTTGAGCTGAAATGACCCTAAATTGAAAAGCACTGCAAATGAGCTCTGAAATGGTTGAAACTTGGCATGGTATCATAATTTCACCCACATAGCATGTGCTAAAGAGTTGAGAGGGTTACCGAAAAAACTGGATGCACTTCGTGTACAAACTGGACAATCTCTTTCGAAGTATCAGGGTTTCGGACGAAAACACGTCTATTACAAAGGGATTTCAATTTTTTGAACATATTTTAACTCAAGACTTTTGAAGCATTCAATATGCACCATTCAAAGCCACATCATCACTTTTCAACCATTTTCTGACTTCATTTGCTAGTTTTCATGCATTTCATGATTTATTTTGAGCTAAAATGACCCTGAATTGAAAATCACTGCAAATGAACTCTGAAATGGTTGAAAGTTGGCATGGTATCATAATTTCACCCACATAGCATGTGCTAAAAAGCTGAGAGGGTTACCGAAAAAACTGGATGCACTTCGTGTACAAACTGGACAATCTCTTTCGAAGTATCAGGGTTTCAGACGAAAACGCGTCGATTACAAAGGGATTTCAATTTTTTGAACATATTTTAACTCAAGACTTTTTATGCATTCAATAAGCACCATTCAAAGCCACATCATCACTTTTCAACCATTTTCTGACTTCATTTGCTTGTTTTCTTGCATTTCATGATTTATTTTGAGCTAAAATGACCCTGAATTGAAAAGCACTGCAAATGAACTCTGAAATGGTTGAAAGATGGCATGGTATCATAATTTCACCCACATAGCATGTGCTAAAAATCTGAGAGGGTTACCGGAAAAACTAGATGCACTTCGTGTACAAACTGGACAATCTTTTTCGAAGTATCATGGTTTCGGACGAAAATACGTCTATTACAAAGGGATTTCATTTTTTTGAACATATTTTAACTCAAGACTTTTTATGCATTCAATATGCACCAATCAAATCCACATCATCACTTTTCAACCATTTTCTGACTTCATTTGCTAGTTTTCATGCATTTCATGATTTATTTTGAGCTAAAATGACCCTGAATTGAAAAGCACTGCAAACGAACTCTGAAATGGTTGAAAGTTGGCATGGTATCATAATTTCACCCACATAGCATGTGATTAAGAGTTGAGAGGGTTACCGAAAAACCTGGATGCACTTCGTGTACAAACTGGACAATCTCTTTCGAAGTATCAGGGTTTCGAACGAAAACACGTCTATTACAAAGGGATTTCAATTTTTTGAACATATTTTAACTCAAGACTTTTGAAGCATTCAATATGCACCATTCAAAGCCACATCATCACTTTTCAACCACTTTCTGACTTCATTTGCTAGTTTTCTTGCATTTCATGATTTATTTTGAGCTAAAATTACCCTGAATTGAAAAGCGCTGCAAATGAACTCTGAAATGGTTGAAAGATGGCATGGTATCATAATTTCACCCACATAGCATGTGCTAAAAATTTGAGAGGGTTACCGAAAAAACTGGATGCACTTCGTGTACAAACTGGACAATCTCTTTCAAAGTATCAGGGTTTCGGACGAAAACACGTCTATTACAAAGGGATTTCAATTTTTTGAACATATTTTAACTCAAGACTTTTTCTGCATTCAATATGCACCATTCAAAGCCACATCCTCACTTTTCAACCATTTTCTGACTTCATTTGCTAGTTTTCATGCATTTCATGATTTATTTTGAGCTAAAATGACCCTGAATTGAAAAGCACTGCAAATGAACTCTGAAATGGTTGAAAGTTGGCATGGTATCATAATTTCACCCACATAGCATGTGCTAAAGAGTTGAGAGGGTTACCGGAAAAACTGGATGCACTTCGTGTACAAACTGGACAATCTCTTTCGAAGTATTAGGGTTTCGGACGAAAACACGTCAATTACAAAGGGATTTCAATTTTTTGAACATATTTTAACTCAAGACTTTTTCTGCTTTCAATATGCACCATTCAAATCCACATCATCACTTTTCAACCATTTTCTGACTTCAGTTGCTAGTTTTCATGCATTTCATGATTTATTTTGAGCTAAAATGACCCTGAGTTGAAAAGCACTGCAAATGAACTCTGAAATGGTTGAAAGTTGGCATGCTATCATAATTTCACGCACATAGCATGTGCTAAAAAGCTGAGAGGGTTACCGAAAAAACTGGATGCACTTCGTGTACAAACTGGACAATCTCTTTCGAAGTATCAGGGTTTCGGACGAAAACACGTCTATTACAAAGGGATTTCAATTTTTTGAACATATTTTAACTCAAGACTTTTTCTGCATTCAATATGCACCATTCAAAGCCACATCATCACTTTTCAACCATTTTCTGACTTCATTTGCTAGTTTTCATGCATTTCATGATTTATTTTGAGCTAAAATGACCCTGAATTGAAAAGCACAGCAAATGAACTCTGAAATTGTTGAAATTTGGCATGCTATCATAATTTCACCCACATAGCATGTGCTAAAAAGCTGAGAGGGTTACCGAAAAAACTGGATGCACTTCGTGTACAAACTGGACAATCTCTTTCGAAGTATCAGGGTTTCGGACGAAAACACGTCGATTACAAAGGGATTTCAATTTTTTTGAACATATTTTAACTCAAGACTTTGTCTGCATTCAATATGCACCATTCAAAGCCACATCATCACTTTTCAACCATTTTCTGACTTCATTTGCTAGTTTTCATGCATTTCATGATTTATTTTGAGCTCAAATGACCCTGAATTGAAAAGCACTGCAAATGAACTCTGAAATGGTTGAAAGTTGGCATGCTATCATAATTTCACCCACATAGAATGTGCTAAAAAGCTGAGAGGGTTACCGAAAAAACTGGATGCACTTCGTGTACAAACTGGACAATCTATTTCGAAGTATCAATGTTTCGGACGAAAACACGTCTATTACAAAGGGATTTCAATTTTTTGAACATATTTTAACTCAAAACTTTTGAAGCATTCAATATGCACCATTCAAAGCCACATCATCACTTTTCAACCATTTTCTGACTTCATTTGCTTGTTTTCTTGCATTTCATGATTTATTTTGAGCTAAAATGACCCTGAATTGAAAAGCACTGCAAATGAACTCTGAAATGGTTGAAAGATGGCATGGTATCATAATTTCACCCACATAGCATGTGCTAAAAATCTGAGAGGGTTACCGGAAAAACTAGATGCACTTCGTGTACAAACTGGACAATCTTTTTCGAAGTATCATGGTTTCGGACGAAAATACGTCTATTACAAAGGGATTTCATTTTTTTGAACATATTTTAACTCAAGACTTTTTATGCAATCAATATGCACCAATCAAATCCACATCATCACTTTTCAACCATTTTCTGACTTCATTTGCTAGTTTTCATGCATTTCATGATTTATTTTGAGCTAAAATGACCCTGAATTGAAAAGCACTGCAAACGAACTCTGAAATGGTTGAAAGTTGGCATGGTATCATAATTTCACCCACATAGCATGTGCTAAAGAGTTGAGAGGGTTACCGAAAAACCTGGATGCACTTCGTGTACAAACTGGACAATCTCTTTCGAAGTATCAGGGTTTCGGACGAAAACACGTCTATTACAAAGGGATTTCAATTTTTTGAACATATTTTAACTCAAGACTTTTGAAGCATTCAATATGCACCATTCAAAGCCACATCATCACTTTTCAACCACTTTCTGACTTCATTTGCTAGTTTTCTTGCATTTCATGATTTATTTTGAGCTAAAATTACCCTGAATTGAAAAGCACTGCAAATGAACTCTGAAATGGTTGAAAGATGGCATGGTATCATAATTTCACCCACATAGCATGTGCTAAAAATTTGAGAGGGTTACCGTAAAAACTGGATGCACTTCGTGTACAAACTGGACAATCTCTTTTAAAGTATCAGGGTTTCGGACGAAAACACGTCTATTACAAAGGGATTTCAATTTTTTGAACATATTTTAACTCAAGACTTTTTCTGCATTTAATATGCACCATTCAAAGCCACATCCTCACTTTTCAACCATTTTCTGACTTCATTTGCTAGTTTTCATGCATTTCATGATTTATTTTGAGCTAAAATGACCCTGAATTGAAAAGCACTGCAAATGAACTCTGAAATGGTTGAAAGTTGGCATGGTATCATAATTTCACCCACATAGCATGTGCTAAAGAGTTGAGAGGGTTACCGGAAAAACTGGATGCACTTCGTGTACAAACTGGACAATCTCTTTCGAAGTATTAGGGTTTCGGACGAAAACACGTCTATTACAAAGGGATTTCAATTTTTTGAACATATTTTAACTCAAGACTTTTTCTGCTTTCAATATGCACCATTCAAATCCACATCATCACTTTTCAACCATTTTCTGACTTCAGTTGCTAGTTTTCATGCATTTCATGATTTATTTTGAGCTAAAATGACCCTGAGTTGAAAAGCACTGCAAATGAACTCTGAAATGGTTGAAAGTTGGCATGCTATCATAATTTCACGCACATAGCATGTGCTAAAAAGCTGAGAGGGTTACCGAAAAAACTGGATGCACTTCGTGTACAAACTGGACAATCTCTTTCGAAGTATTAGGGTTTCGGACGAAAACACGTCTATTACAAAGGGATTTCAATTTTTTGAACATATTTTAACTCAAGACTTTTTCTGCTTTCAATATGCACCATTCAAATCCACATCATCACTTTTCAACCATTTTCTGACTTCAGTTGCTAGTTTTCATGCATTTCATGATTTATTTTGAGCTAAAATGACCCTGAGTTGAAAAGCACTGCAAATGAACTCTGAAATGGTTGAAAGTTGGCATGCTATCATAATTTCACGCACATAGCATGTGCTAAAAAGCTGAGAGGGTTACCGAAAAAACTGGATGCACTTCGTGTACAAACTGGACAATCTATTTCGAAGTATCAGGGTTTCGGACGAAAACACGTCTATTACAAAGGGATTTCAATTTTTTGAACATATTTTAACTCAAGACTTTTTCAGCATTCAATATGCACCATTCAAAGCCACATCATCACTTTTCAACCATTTTCTGACTTCATTTGCTAGTTTTCATGCATTTCATGATTTATTTTGAGCTAAAATGACCCTGAATTGAAAAGCACAGCAAATGAACTCTGAAATTGTTGAAATTTGGCATGCTATCATAATTTCACCCACATAGCATGTGCTAAAAAGCTGAGAGGGTTACCGAAAAAACTGGATGCACTTCGTGTACAAACTGGACAATCTATTTCCAAGTATCAGGGTTTCGGACGAAAACACGTCTATTACAAAGGGATTTCAATTTTTTGAACATATTTTAACTCAAGACTTTTGAAGCATTCAACATTCAAAGCCACATCATCACTTTTCAACCATTTTCTGACTTCATTTGCTAGTTTTCTTGCATTTCATGATTTATTTTGAGCTAAAATGACCCTGAATTGAAAAGCACTGCAAATGAACTCTGAAATGGTTGAAAGATGGCATGGTATCATAATTTCACCCACATAGCATGTGCTAAAAATCTGAGAGGGTTACCGGAAAAACTGGATGCACTTCGTGTACAAACTGGACAATCTCTTTCGAAGTATCATGGTTTCGGACGAAAACACGTCTATTACAAAGGGATTTCATTTTTTTGAACATATTTTAACTCAAGACTTTTTATGCATTCAATATGCACCATTCAAACCCACATCATCACTTTTCAACCATTTTCTGGCTTCATTTGCTAGTTTTCATGCATTTCATGATTTATTTTGAGCTGAAATGACCCTGAATTGAAAAGCACTGCAAATGAGCTCTGAAATGGTTGAAAGTTGGCATGGTATCATAATTTCACCCACATAGCATGTGCTAAAGAGTTGAGAGGGTTACCGAAAAACCTGGATGCACTTCGTGTACAAACTGGACAATCTCTTTCGAAGTATCAGGGTTTCGGACGAAAACACGTCTATTACAAAGGGATTTCAATTTTTTGAACATATTTTAACTCAAGACTTTTGAAGCATTCAATATGCACCATTCAAAGCCACATCATCACTTTTCAACCACTTTCTGACTTCATTTGCTAGTTTTCTTGCATTTCATGATTTATTTTGAGCTAAAATTACCCTGAATTGAAAAGCACTGCAAATGAACTCTGAAATGGTTGAAAGATGGCATGGTATCATAATTTCACCCACATAGCATGTGCTAAAAATTTGAGAGGGTTACCGTAAAAACTGGATGCACTTCGTGTACAAACTGGACAATCTCTTTCAAAGTATCAGGGTTTCGGACGAAAACACGTCTATTACAAAGGGATTTCAATTTTTTGAACATATTTTAACTCAAGACTTTTTCTGCATTTAATATGCACCATTCAAAGCCACATCCTCACTTTTCAACCATTTTCTGACTTCATTTGCTAGTTTTCATGCATTTCATGATTTATTTTGAGCTAAAATGACCCTGAATTGAAAAGCACTGCAAATGAACTCTGAAATGGTTGAAAGTTGGCATGGTATCATAATTTCACCCACATAGCATGTGCTAAAGAGTTGAGAGGGTTACCGGAAAAACTGGATGCACTTCGTGTACAAACTGGACAATCTCTTTCGAAGTATTAGGGTTTCGGACGAAAACACGTCTATTACAAAGGGATTTCAATTTTTTGAACATATTTTAACTCAAGACTTTTTCTGCTTTCAATATGCACCATTCAAATCCACATCATCACTTTTCAACCATTTTCTGACTTCAGTTGCTAGTTTTCATGCATTTCATGATTTATTTTGAGCTAAAATGACCCTGAGTTGAAAAGCACTGCAAATGAACTCTGAAATGGTTGAAAGTTGGCATGCTATCATAATTTCACGCACATAGCATGTGCTAAAAAGCTGAGAGGGTTACCGAAAAAACTGGATGCACTTCGTGTACAAACTGGACAATCTCTTTCGAAGTATTAGGGTTTCGGACGAAAACACGTCTATTACAAAGGGATTTCAATTTTTTGAACATATTTTAACTCAAGACTTTTTCTGCTTTCAATATGCACCAATCAAATCCACATCATCACTTTTCAACCATTTTCTGACTTCAGTTGCTAGTTTTCATGCATTTCATGATTTATTTTGAGCTAAAATGACCCTGAGTTGAAAAGCACTGCAAATGAACTATGAAATGGTTGAAAGTTGGCATGCTATCATAATTTCACGCACATAGCATGTGCTAAAAAGCTGAGAGGGTTACCGAAAAAACTGGATGCACTTCGTGTACAAACTGGACAATCTATTTCGAAGTATCAGGGTTTCGGACGAAAACACGTCTATTACAAAGGGATTTCAATTTTTTGAACATATTTTAACTCAAGACTTTTTCTGCATTCAATATGCACCATTCAAAGCCACATCATCACTTTTCAACCATTTTCTGACTTCATTTGCTAGTTTTCATGCATTTCATGATTTATTTTGAGCTAAAATGACCCTGAATTGAAAAGCACAGCAAATGAACTCTGAAATTGTTGAAATTTGGCATGCTATCATAATTTCACCCACATAGCATGTGCTAAAAAGCTGAGAGGGTTACCGAAAAAACTGGATGCACTTCGTGTACAAACTGGACAATCTATTTCCAAGTATCAGGGTTTCGGACGAAAACACGTCTATTACAAAGGGATTTCAATTTTTTGAACATATTTTAACTCAAGACTTTTGAAGCATTCAACATTCAAAGCCACATCATCACTTTTCAACCATTTTCTGACTTCATTTGCTAGTTTTCTTGCATTTCATGATTTATTTTGAGCTAAAATGACCCTGAATTGAAAAGCACTGCAAATGAACTTTGAAATGGTTGAAAGATGGCATGGTATCATAATTTCACCCACATAGCATGTGCTAAAAATCTGAGAGGGTTACCGGAAAAACTGGATGCACTTCGTGTACAAACTGGACAATCTCTTTCGAAGTATCATGGTTTCGGACGAAAACACGTCTATTACAAAGGGATTTCATTTTTTTGAACATATTTTAACTCAAGACTTTTTATGCATTCAATATGCACCATTCAAACCCACATCATCACTTTTCAACCATTTTCTGGCTTCATTTGCTAGTTTTCATGCATTTCATGATTTATTTTGAGCTGAAATGACCCTGAATTGAAAAGCACTGCAAATGAGCTCTGAAATGGTTGAAACTTGGCATGGTATCATAATTTCACCCACATAGCATGTGCTAAAGAGTTGAGAGGGTTACCGAAAAAACTGGATGCACTTCGTGTACAAACTGGACAATCTCTTTCGAAGTATCAGGGTTTCGGATGAAAACACGTCTATTACAAAGGGATTTCAATTTTTTGAACATATTTTAACTCAAGACTTTTGAAGCATTCAATATGCACCATTCAAAGCCACATCATCACTTTTCAACCATTTTCTGACTTCATTTGCTAGTTTTCATGCATTTCATGATTTATTTTGAGCTAAAATGACCCTGAGTTGAAAAGCACTGCAAATGAACTCTGAAATGGTTGAAAGTTGGCATGCTATCATAATTTCACGCACATAGCATGTGCTAAAAAGCTGAGAGGGTTACCGAAAAAACTGGATGCACTTCGTGTACAAACTGGACAATCTATTTCGAAGTATCAGGGTTTCGGACGAAAACACGTCTATTACAAAGGGATTTCAATTTTTTGAACATATTTTAACTCAAGACTTTTGAAGCATTCAATATGCACCATTCAAAGCCACATCATCACTTTTCAACCATTTTCTGACTTCATTTGCTAGTTTTCTTGCATTTCATGATTTATTTTGAGCTAAAATGACCCTGAATTGAAAAGCACTGCAAATGAACTCTGAAATGGTTGAATGTTGGCATGGTATCATAATTTCACCCACGTAGCATGTGCTAAAGAGTTGAGAGGGTTACCGAAAAAACTGGATGCACTTCGTGTACAAACTGGACAATCTCTTTCGAAGTATCAGGGTTTCAGACGAAAACACGTCGATTACAAAGGGATTTCAATTTTTTGAACATATTTTAACTCAAGACTTTTTCTGCATTCAATATGCACCATTCAAAGCCACATCATCACTTTTCAACCATTTTCTGACTTCATTTGCTAGTTTTCATGCATTTCATGATTTATTTTGAGCTAAAATGACCCTGAATTGAAAAGCACTGCAAATGAACTCTGAAATGGTTGAAAGTTGGCATGGTATCATAATTTCACCCACATAGCATGTGCTAAAAAGCTGAGAGGGTTACCGAAAAAACTGGATGCACTTCGTGTACAAACTGGACAATCTATTTCGAAGTATCAGGGTTTCGGACGAAAACACGTCTATTACAAAGGGATTTCAATTTTTTGAACATATTTTAACTCAAGACTTTTGAAGCATTCAATATGCACCATTCAAAGCCACATCATCACTTTTCAACCATTTTCTGACTTCATTTGCTAGTTTTCTTGCATTTCATGATTTATTTTGAGCTAAAATGACCCTGAATTGAAAAGCACTGCAAATGAACTCTGAAATGGTTGAAAGATGGCATGGTATCATAATTTCACCCACATAGCATGTGCTAAAAATCTGAGAGGGTTACCGGAAAAACTGGATGCACTTCGTGTACAAACTGGACAATCTCTTTCGAAGTATCATGGTTTCGGACGAAAACACGTCTATTACAAAGGGATTTCATTTTTTTGAACATATTTTAACTCAAGACTTTTTATGCATTCAATATGCACCATTCAAATCCACATCATCACTTTTCAACCATTTTCTGACTTCATTTGCTTGTTTTCATGCATTTCATGATTTATTTTGAGCTAAAATGACCCTGAATTGAAAAGCACTGCAAATGAACTCTGAAATGGTTGGAAGTTGGCATGGTATCATAATTTCACCCACATAGCATGTGCTAAAGAGTTGAGAGGGTTACCGAAAAAACTAGATGCACTTCGTGTACAAACTGGACAATCTCTTTCGAAGTATCAGGGTTTCGGACGAAAACATGTCTATTACAAAGGGATTTCAATTTTTTGAACATATTTTAACTCAAGACTTTTTCTGCATTCAATATGCACCATTCAAAGCCACATCATCACTTTTCAACCATTTTCTGACTTCATTTGCTAGTTTTCATGCATTTCATGATTTATTTTGAGCTAAAATGACCCTGAATTGAAAAGCACTGCAAATGAACTCTGAAATGGTTGAATCTTGGCATGGTATCATAATTTCACCCACGTAGCATGTGCTAAAGAGTTGAGAGGGTTACCGAAAAAACTGGATGCACTTCGTGTACAAACTGGACAATCTCTTTCGAAGTATCAGGGTTTCGGACGAAAACACGTCGATTACAAAGGGATTTCAATTTTTTGAACATATTTTAACTCAAGACTTTTTCTGCATTCAATATGCACCATTCAAAGCCACATCATCACTTTTCAACCATTTTCTGACTTCATTTGCTAGTTTTCATGCATTTCATGATTTATTTTGAGCTAAAATGACCCTGAATTGAAAAGCACTGCAAATGAACTCTGAAATGGTTGAAAGTTGGCATGCTATCATAATTTCACCCACATAGCATGTGCTAAAAAGCTGAGAGGGTTACCGAAAAAACTGGATGCACTTCGTGTACAAACTGGACAATCTATTTCGAAGTATCAGGGTTTCGGACGAAAACACGTCTATTACAAAGGGATTTCAATTTTTTGAACATATTTTAACTCAAGACTTTTGAAGCATTCAATATGCACCATTCAAAGCCACATCATCACTTTTCAACCATTTTCTGACTTCATTTGCTAGTTTTCTTCCATTTCATGATTTATTTTGAGCTAAAATGACCCTGAATTGAAAAGCACTGCAAATGAACTCTGAAATGGTTGAAAGATGGCATGGTATCATAATTTCACCCACATAGCATGTGCTAAAAATCTGAGAGGGTTACCGGAAAAACTGGAAGCACTTCGTGTACAAACTGGACAATCTCTTTCGAAGTATCATGGTTTCGGACGAAAACACGTGTATTACAAAGGGATTTCATTTTTTTGAACATATTTTAACTCAAGACTTTTTATGCATTCAATATGCACCATTCAAATCCACATCATCACTTTTCAACCATTTTCTGACTTCATTTGCTAGTTTTCATGCATTTCATGATTTATTTTGAGCTAAAATGACCCTGAATTGAAAAGCACTGCAAATGAGCTCTGAAATGGTTGAAAGTTGGCATGGTATCATAATTTCACCCAAATAGCATGTGCTAAAGAGTTGAGAGGGTTACCGAAAAAACTGGATGCACTTCGTGTACAAACTGGACAATCTCTTTCGAAGTATCAGGGTTTCGGACGAAAACACGGCAATTACAAAGGGATTTCAATTTTTTGAACATATTTTAACTCAAGACTTTTTCTGCATTCAATATGCACCATTCAAAGCCACATCATCACTTTTCAACCATTTTCTGACTTCATTTGCTAGTTTTCATGCATTTCATGATTTATTTTGAGCTCAAATGACCCTGAATTGAAAAGCACTGCAAATGAACTCTGAAATGGTTGAAAGTTGGCATGCTATCATAATTTCACCCACATAGCATGTGCTAAAAAGCTGAGAGGGTTACAGAAAAAACTGGATGCACTTCGTGTACAAACTGGACAATCTATTTCGAAGTATCAATGTTTCGGACGAAAACACGTCTATTACAAAGGGATTTCAATTTTTTGAACATATTTTAACTCAAAACTTTTGAAGCATTCAATATGCACCATTCAAAGCCACATCATCACTTTTCAACCATTTTCTGACTTCATTTGCTAGTTTTCTTGCATTTCATGATTTATTTTGAGCTAAAATGACCCTGAATTGAAAAGTACTGCAAATGAACTCTGAAATGGTTGAAACTTGGCATGGTATCATAATTACACCCACATAGAATGTGCTAAAATGCTGAGAGGGTTACCGAAAATATTGGATGCACTTCGTGTACAAACTATCAGGGTTTCGGACGAAAACAAGTCGATTACAAAGGGATTTCAATTTTTTGAACATATTTTAACTCAAGACTTTTTCTGCATTCAATATGCACCATTCAAATCCACATCATCACTTTTCAACCATTTTCTGACTTCATTTGCTAGTTTTCATGCACTTCATGATTTATTTTGAGCTAAAATGACCCTGAATTGAAAAGCACTGCAAATGAACTCTGAAATGGTTGAAAGTTGGCATGGTATCATAATTTCACCCACATAGCATGTGCTAAAGAGTTGAGAGGGTTACCGAAAAAACTGGATGCACTTCGTGTACAAACTGGACAATCTCTTTCGAAGTATCAGGGTTTCGGACGAAAACACGTCGATTACAAAGGGATTTCAATTTTTTGAACATATTTTAACTCAAGACTTTTTCTGCATTCAATATGCACCATTCAAAGCCACATCATCACTTTTCAACCATTTTCTGACTTCATTTGCTAGTTTTCATGCACTTCATGATTTATTTTGAGCTAAAATGACCCTGAATTGAAAAGCACTGCAAATGAACTCTAAAATGGTTGAAAGTTGGCATGGTATCATAATTTCACCCACATAGCATGTGCTAAAGAGTTGAGAGGGTTACCGAAAAAACTGGATGCACTTCGTGTACAAACTGGACAATCTCTTTCGAAGTATCAGGGTTTCGGACGAAAACACGTCGATTACAAAGGGATTTCAATTTTTTGAACATATTTTAACTCAAGACTTTTTCTGCATTCAATATGCACCATTCAAAGCCACATCATCACTTTTCAACCATTTTCTGACTTCATTTGCTAGTTTTCATGCATTTCATGATTTATTTTGAGCTCAAATGACCCTGAATTGAAAAGCACTGCAAATGAACTCTGAAATGGTTGAAAGTTGGCATGCTATCATAATTTCACCCACATAGCATGTGCTAAAAAGCTGAGAGGGTTACCGAAAAAACTGGATGCACTTCGTGTACAAACTGGACAATCTATTTCGAAGTATCAATGTTTCGGACGAAAACACGTCTATTACAAAGGGATTTCAATTTTTTGAACATATTTTAACTCAAAACTTTTGATGCATTCAATATGCACCATTCAAAGCCACATCATCACTTTTCAACCATTTTCTGACTTCTTTTGCTAGTTTTCTTGCATTTCATGATTTATTTTGAGCTAAAATGACCCTGAATTGAAAAGCACTGCAAATGAACTCTGAAATGGTTGAAAGATGGCATGGTATCATAATTTCACCCACATAGCATGTGCTAAAAATCTGAGAGGGTTACCGGAAAAACTAGATGCACTTCATGTACAAACTGGACAATCTCTTTCGAAGTATCATGGTTTCGGACGAAAACACGTCTATTACAAAGGGATTTCATTTTTTTGAACATATTTTAACTCAAGACTTTTTATGCATTCAATATGCACCAATCAAATCCACATCATCACTTTTCAACCATTTTCTGACTTCATTTGCTAGTTTTCATGCATTTCATGATTTATTTTGAGCTAAAATGACCCTGAATTGAAAAGCACTGCAAATGAACTCTGAAATGGTTGAAAGTTGGCATGGTATCATAATTTCACCCACATAGCATGTGCTAAAGAGTTGAGAGGGTTACCGAAAAAACTGGATGCACTTCGTGTACAAACTGGACAATCTCTTTCAAAGTATCAGGGTTTCGGACGAAAACACGTCTATTACAAAGGGATTTCAATTTTTTGAACATATTTTAACTCAAGACATTTTCTGCATTCAATATGCACCATTCAAAGCCACATCATCACTTTTCAACCATTTTCTGACTTCATTTGCTAGTTTTCATGCATTTCATGATTTATTTTTAGCTAAAATGACCCTGAATTGAAAAGCACTGCAAATGAACTCTGAAATGGTTGAAAGTTGGCATGCTATCATAATTTCACCCACATAGCATGTGCTAAAAAGCTGAGAGGGTTACCGGAAAAACTGGATGCACTTCGTGTACAAACTGGACAATCTATTTCGAAGTATCAATGTTTCGGACGAAAACACGTCTATTACAAAGGGATTTCAATTTTTTGAACATATTTTAACTCAAAACTTTTGAAGCATTCAATATGCACCATTCAAAGCCACATCATCACTTTTCAACCATTTTCTGACTTCATTTGCTAGTTTTCTTGCATTTCATGATTTATTTTGAGCTAAAATGACCCTGAATTGAAAAGTACTGCAAATGAACTCTGAAATGGTTGAAACTTGGCATGGTATCATAATTACACCCACATAGAATGTGCTAAAATGCTGAGAGGGTTACCGAAAAAACTGGATGCACTTCGTGTACAAACTATCAGGGTTTCGGACGAAAACAAGTCGATTACAAAGGGATTTCAATTTTTTGAACATATTTTAACTCAAGACTTTTTCTGCATTCAATATGCACCATTCAAATCCACATCATCACTTTTCAACCATTTTCTGACTTCATTTGCTAGTTTTCATGCACTTCATGATTTATTTTGAGCTAAAATGACCCTGAATTGAAAAGCACTGCAAATGAACTCTGAAATGGTTGAAAGTTGGCATGGTATCATAATTTCACCCACATAGCATGTGCTAAAGAGTTGAGAGGGTTACCGAAAAAACTGGATGCACTTCGTGTACAAACTGGACAATCTCTTTCGAAGTATCAGGGTTTCGGACGAAAACACGTCGATTACAAAGGGATTTCAATTTTTTGAACATATTTTAACTCAAGACTTTTTGTGCATTCAATATGCACCATTCAAAGCCACATCATCACTTTTCAACCATTTTCTGACTTCATTTGCTAGTTTTCATGCATTTCATGATTTATTTTGAGCTCAAATGACCCTGAATTGAAAAGCACTGCAAATGAACTCTGAAATGGTTGAAAGTTGGCATGCTATCATAATTTCACCCACATAGCATGTGCTAAAAATCTGAGAGGGTTACCGGAAAAACTAGATGCACTTCATGTACAAACTGGACAATCTCTTTCGAAGTATCATGGTTTCGGACGAAAACACGTCTATTACAAAGGGATTTCATTTTTTTGAACATATTTTAACTCAAGACTTTTTATGCATTCAATATGCACCAATCAAATCCACATCATCACTTTTCAACCATTTTCTGACTTCATTTGCTAGTTTTCATGCATTTCATGATTTATTTTGAGCTAAAATGACCCTGAATTGAAAAGCACTGCAAATGAACTCTGAAATGGTTGAAAGTTGGCATGGTATCATAATTTGACCCACATAGCATGTGCTAAAGAGTTGAGAGGGTTACCGAAAAAACTGGATGCACTTCGTGTACAAACTGGACAATCTCTTTCAAAGTATCAGGGTTTCGGACGAAAACACGTCTATTACAAAGGGATTTCAATTTTTTGAACATATTTTAACTCAAGACTTTTTCTGCATTCAATATGCACCATTCAAAGCCACATCATCACTTTTCAACCATTTTCTGACTTCATTTGCTAGTTTTCATGCATTTCATGATTTATTTTTAGCTAAAATGACCCTGAATTGAAAAGCACTGCAAATGAACTCTGAAATGGTTGAAAGTTGGCATGGTATCATAATTTCACCCACATAGCATGTGCTAAAGAGTTGAGAGGGTTACCGGAAAAACTGGATGCACTTCGTGTACAAACTGGACAATCTGTTTCGAAGTATCAGGGTTTCGGACGAAAACGCGTCGATTACAAAGGGATTTCAATTTTTTGAACATATTTTAACTCAAGACTTTTTCTGCTTTCAATATGCACCATTCAAAGCCACATCATCACTTTTCAACCATTTTCTGACTTCAGTTGCTAGTTTTCATGCATTTCATGATTTATTTTGAGCTAAAATGACCCTGAATTGAAAAGCACTGCAAATGAACTCTGAAATGGTTGAAAGTTGGCATGCTCTCATAATTTCACGCACATAGCATGTGCTAAAAAGCTGAGAGGGTTACCGAAAAAACTGGATGCACTTCGTGTACAAAATGGACAATCTATTTCGAAGTATCAGGGTTTCGGACGAAAACACGTCTATTACAAAGGGATTTCAATTTTTTGAACATATTTTAACTCAAGACTTTTTCTGCATTCAATATGCACCATTCAAAGCCACATCATCACTTTTCAACCATTTTCTGACTTCATTTGCTAGTTTTCATGCATTTCATGATTTATTTTGAGCTAAAATGACCCAGAATTGAAAATCACTGCAAATGAACTCTGAAATGTTTAAAAGTTGGCATGGTATCATAATTTCACCCACATAGCATGTGCTAAAGAGTTGAGAGGGTTACCGAAAAACCTGGATGCACTTCGTGTACAAACTGGACAATCTGTTTCGAAGTATCAGGGTTTCGGACGAAAACGCGTCGATTACAAAGGGATTTCAATTTTTTGAACATATTTTAACTCAAGACTTTTTCTGCATTCAATATGCACCATTCAAAGCCACATCATCACTTTTCAACCATTTTCTGACTTCATTTGGTAGTTTTCATGCATTTCATGATTTATTTTGAGCTAAAATGACCCTGAATTGAAAAGCACTGCAAATGAACTCTGAAATGGTTGAAAGATGGCATGGTATCATAATTTCACCCACATAGCATGTGCTAAAAAGTTGAGAGGGTTACCGAAAAAACTGGATGCACTTCGTGTACAAACTGGACAATCTCTTTCAAAGTATCAGGGTTTCGGATGAAAACACGTCTATTACAAAGGGATTTCAATTTTTTGAACATATTTTAACTCAAGACTTTTTCTGCATTCAATATGCACCATTCAAAGCCACATCATCACTTTTCAACCATTTTCTGACTTCATTTGCTAGTTTTCATGCATTTCATGATTTATTTTGAGCTAAAATGACCCTGAATTGAAAAGCACTGCAAATGAACTCTGAAATGGTTGAAAGTTGGCATGGTATCATAATTTCACCCACATAGCATGTGCTAAAGAGTTGAGAGGGTTACTGGAAAAACTGGATGCACTTCGTGTACAAACTGGACAATCTCTTTCGAAGTATTAGGGTTTCGGACGAAAACACGTCTATTACAAAGGGATTTCAATTTTTTGAACATATTTTAACTCAAGACTTTTTCTGCTTTCAATATGCACCATTCAAAGCCACATCATCACTTTTCAACCATTTTCTGCCTTCATTTGCTAGTTTTCATGCATTTCATGATTTATTTTGAGCTAAAATGACCCTGAATTGAAAAGCACTGCAAATGAACTCTGAAATGGTTGAAAGTTGGCATGCTATCATAATTTCACCCACATAGCATGTGCTAAAAAGCTGAGAAGGTTAACGAAAAAACTGGATGCACTTCGTGTACAAACTGGACAATCTCTTTCGAAGTATCAGGGTTTCGGACGAAAACACGTCTATTACAAAGGGATTTCAATTTTTTGAACATATTTTAACTCAAGACTTTTTCTGCATTCAATATGCACCATTCAAAGCCACATCATCACTTTTCAACCATTTTCTGACTTCATTTGCTAGTTTTCATGCATTTCATGATTTATTTTGAGCTAAAATGACCCTGAATTGAAAATCACTGCAAATGAACTCTGAAATGGTTGAAAGTTGGCATGGTATCATAATTTCACCCACATAGCATGTGCTAAAAAGCTGAGAGGGTTACCGAAAAAACTGGATGCACTTCGTGTACAAACTGGACAATCTCTTTCGAAGTATCAGGGTTTCGGACGAAAACGCGTCGATTACAACGGGATTTCAATTTTTTGAACATATTTTAACTCAAGACTTTTTATGCATTCAATAAGCACCATTCAAAGCCACATCATCACTTTTCAACCATTTGCTGACTTCATTTGCTAGTTTTCATGCATTTCATGATTTATTTTGAGCTAAAATGACCCTGAATTGAAAAGCACTGCAAATGAACTCTGAAATGGTTGAAAGTTGGCATGGTATCATAATTTCACCCACATAGCATGTGTTAAAGAGTTGAGAGGGTTACCGAAAAAACTGGATGCACTTCGTGTACAAACTGGACAATCTCTTTCGAAGTATCAGGGTTTCGGACGAAAACACGTATATTACAAAGGGATTTCAAGTTTTTGAACATATTCTAACTTAAGACTTTTTCTGCATTCAATATGCACCATTCCAACCCACATCATCACTTTTCAATCATTTTCTGACTTCATTTGCTAGTTTTCATGCATTTCATGATTTATTTTGAGCTAAAATGACCCTGAATTGAAAAGCACTGCAAATGAACTCTGAAATGGTTGAAAGTTGGCATGGTATAATAACTTCACCCACATAGCATGTGCTAAAAAGCTAAGAGGGTTACCGGAAAAACTGGATGCAGTTCGTGTACAAACTGGACAATCTCTTTCGAAGTATCAGGGTTTCGGACAAAAACACGTCGATTACAAAGGGATTTCAATTTTTTGATCATATTTTAACTCAAGACTTTTTCTGCATTCAATATGCACCTTTCAAAGCCACATCATCACTTTTCAACCATTTTCTGACTTCATTTGCTAGTTTTCATGCATTTCATGATTTATTTTGAGCTAAATTGACCCTGAATTGAAAAGCACTGCAAATGAACTCTGAAATGGTTGAAAGTTGGCATGGTATCATAATTTCACCCACATAGCATGTGCTAAAAAGCTGAGAGGGTTACCGAAAAAACTGGATGCACTTCGTGTACAAACTGGACAATCTATTTCGAAGTATCAATGTTTCGGACGAAAACACGTCTATTACAAAGGGATTTCAATTTTTTGAACATATTTTAACTCAAAACTTTTGATGCATTCAATATGCACCATTCAAAGCCACATCATCACTTTTCAACCATTTTCTGACTTCATTTGCTAGTTTTCTTGCATTTCATGATTTATTTTGAGCTAAAATGACCCTGAATTGAAAAGCACTGCAAATGAACTCTGAAATGGTTGAAAGTTGGCATGGTATCATAATTTCACCCACATAGCATGTGCTAAAGAGTTGAGAGGGTTACTGGAAAAACTGAATGCACTTCGTGTACAAACTGGACAATCTCTTTCGAAGTATTAGGGTTTCGGACGAAAACACGTCTATTACAAAGGGATTTCAATTTTTTGAACATATTTTAACTCAAGACTTTTTCTGCTTTCAATATGCACCATTCAAAGCCACATCATCACTTTTCAACCATTTTCTGCCTTCATTTGCTAGTTTTCATGCATTTCATGATTTATTTGGAGCTAAAATGACCCTGAATTGAAAAGCACTGCAAATGAACTCTGAAATGGTTGAAAGTTGGCATGCTATCATAATTTCACCCACATAGCATGTGCTAAAAAGCTGAGAAGGTTAACGAAAAAACTGGATGCACTTCGTGTACAAACTGGACAATCTCTTTCGAAGTATCAGGGTTTCGGACGAAAACACGTCTATTACAAAGGGATTTCAATTTTTTAAACATATTTTAACTCAAGACTTTTTCTGCATTCAATATGCACCATTCAAAGCCACATCATCACTTTTCAACCATTTTCTGACTTCATTTGCTAGTTTTCATGCATTTCATGATTTATTTTGAGCTAAAATGACCCTGAATTGAAAATCACTGCAAATGAACTCTGAAATGGTTGAAAGTTGGCATGGTATCATAATTTCACCCACATAGCATGTGCTAAAAAGCTGAGAGGGTTACCGAAAAAACTGGATGCACTTCGTGTACAAACTGGACAATCTCTTTCGAAGTATCAGGGTTTCGGACGAAAACGCGTCTATTACAAAGGGATTTCAATTTTTTAAACATATTTTAACTCAAGACTTTTTCTGCATTCAATATGCACCATTCAAAGCCACATCATCACTTTTCAACCATTTGCTGACTTCATTTGCTAGTTTTCATGCATTTCATGATTTATTTTGAGCTAAAATGACCCTGAATTGAAAAGCACTGCAAATGAACTCTGAAATGGTTGAAAGTTGGCATGCTATCATAATTTCACCCACATAGCATGTGCTAAAAAGCTGAGAAGGTTAACGAAAAAACTGGATGCACTTCGTGTACAAACTGGACAATCTCTTTCGAAGTATCAGGGTTTCGGACGAAAACGCGTCGATTACAAAGGGATTTCAATTTTTTGAACATATTTTAACTCAAGACTTTTTATGCATTCAATAAGCACCATTCAAAGCCACATCATCACTTTTCAACCATTTGCTGACTTCATTTGCTAGTTTTCATGCATTTCATGATTTATTTTGAGCTAAAATGACCCTGAATTGAAAAGCACTGCAAATGAACTCTGAAATGGTTGAAAGTTGGCATGGTATCATAATTTCACCCACATAGCATGTGTTAAAGAGTTGAGAGGGTTACCGAAAAAACTGGATGCACTTCGTGTACAAACTGGACAATCTCTTTCGAAGTATCAGGGTTTCGGACGAAAACACGTATATTACAAAGGGATTTCAAGTTTTTGAACATATTCTAACTTAAGACTTTTTCTGCATTCAATATGCACCATTCCAACCCACATCATCACTTTTCAATCATTTTCTGACTTCATTTGCTAGTTTTCATGCATTTCATGATTTATTTTGAGCTAAAATGACCCTGAATTGAAAAGCACTGCAAATGAACTCTGAAATGGTTGAAAGTTGGCATGGTATAATAACTTCACCCACATAGCATGTGCTAAAAAGCTAAGAGGGTTACCGGAAAAACTGGATGCAGTTCGTGTACAAACTGGACAATCTCTTTCGAAGTATCAGGGTTTCGGACAAAAACACGTCGATTACAAAGGGATTTCAATTTTTTGATCATATTTTAACTCAAGACTTTTTCTGCATTCAATATGCACCTTTCAAAGCCACATCATCACTTTTCAACCATTTTCTGACTTCATTTGCTAGTTTTCATGCATTTCATGATTTATTTTGAGCTAAATTGACCCTGAATTGAAAAGCACTGCAAATGAACTCTGAAATGGTTGAAAGTTGGCATGGTATCATAATTTCACCCACATAGCATGTGCTAAAAAGCTGAGAGGGTTACCGAAAAAACTGGATGCACTTCGTGTACAAACTGGACAATCTATTTCGAAGTATCAATGTTTCGGACGAAAACACGTCTATTACAAAGGGATTTCAATTTTTTGAACATATTTTAACTCAAAACTTTTGATGCATTCAATATGCACCATTCAAAGCCACATCATCACTTTTCAACCATTTTCTGACTTCATTTGCTAGTTTTCTTGCATTTCATGATTTATTTTGAGCTAAAATGACCCTGAATTGAAAAGCACTGCAAATGAACTCTGAAATGGTTGAAAGTTGGCATGGTATCATAATTTCACCCACATAGCATGTGCTAAAGAGTTGAGAGGGTTACTGGAAAAACTGGATGCACTTCGTGTACAAACTGGACAATCTCTTTCGAAGTATTAGGGTTTCGGACGAAAACACGTCTATTACAAAGGGATTTCAATTTTTTGAACATATTTTAACTCAAGACTTTTTCTGCTTTCAATATGCACCATTCAAAGCCACATCATCACTTTTCAACCATTTTCTGCCTTCATTTGCTAGTTTTCATGCATTTCATGATTTATTTTGAGCTAAAATGACCCTGAATTGAAAAGCACTGCAAATGAACTCTGAAATGGTTGAAAGTTGGCATGCTATCATAATTTCACCCACATAGCATGTGCTAAAAAGCTGAGAAGGTTAACGAAAAAACTGGATGCACTTCGTGTACAAACTGGACAATCTCTTTCGAAGTATCAGGGTTTCGGACGAAAACACGTCTATTACAAAGGGATTTCAATTTTTTAAACATATTTTAACTCAAGACTTTTTCTGCATTCAATATGCACCATTCAAAGCCACATCATCACTTTTCAACCATTTTCTGACTTCATTTGCTAGTTTTCATGCATTTCATGATTTATTTTGAGCTAAAATGACCCTGAATTGAAAATCACTGCAAATGAACTCTGAAATGGTTGAAAGTTGGCATGGTATCATAATTTCACCCACATAGCATGTGCTAAAAAGCTGAGAGGGTTACCGAAAAAACTGGATGCACTTCGTGTACAAACTGGACAATCTCTTTCGAAGTATCAGGGTTTCGGACGAAAACGCGTCGATTACAAAGGGATTTCAATTTTTTGAACATATTTTAACTCAAGACTTTTTATGCATTCAATAAGCACCATTCAAAGCCACATCATCACTTTTCAACCATTTGCTGACTTCCTTTGCTAGTTTTCATGCATTTCATGATTTATTTTGAGCTAAAATGACCCTGAATTGAAAAGCACTGCAAATGAACTCTGAAATGGTTGAAAGTTGGCATGGTATCATAATTTCACCCACATAGCATGTGTTAAAGAGTTGAGAGGGTTACCGAAAAAACTGGATGCACTTCGTGTACAAACTGGACAATCTCTTTCGAAGTATCAGGGTTTCGGACGAAAACACGTATATTACAAAGGGATTTCAATTTTTTGAACATATTCTAACTTAAGACTTTTTCTGCATTCAATATGCACCATTCCAAGCCACATCATCACTTTTCAATCATTTTCTGACTTCATTTGCTAGTTTTCATGCATTTCATGATTTATTTTGAGCTAAAATGACCCTGAATTGAAAAGCACTGCAAATGAACTCTGAAATGGTTGAAAGTTGGCATGGTATAATAACTTCACCCACATAGCATGTGCTAAAAAGCTAAGAGGGTTACCGGAAAAACTGGATGCAGTTTGTGTACAAACTGGACAATCTCTTTCGAAGTATCAGGGTTTCGGACAAAAACACGTCGATTACAAAGGGATTTCAATTTTTTTAACATATTTTAACTCAAGACTTTTTCTGCATTCAATATGCACCTTTCAAAGCCACATCATCACTTTTCAACCATTTTCTGACTTCATTTGCTAGTTTTCATGCATTTCATGATTTATTTTGAGCTAAATTGACCCTGAATTGAAAAGCACTGCAAATGAACTCTGAAATGGTTGAAAGTTGGCATGGTATCATAATTTCACCCACATAGCATGTGCTAAAAAGCTGAGAGGGTTACCGAAAAAACTGGATGCACTTCGTGTACAAACTGGACAATCTCTTTCGAAGTCTCAGGGTTTCGGACGAAAACAAGTCGATTACAAAGGGATTTCTATTTTTTGAACATATTTTAACTCAAGACTTTTTATGCATTCAATATGCACCATTCAATGCCACATCATCACTTTTCAACCATTTTCTGCATTCATTTGCTAGTTTTCATGCATTTCATGATTTATTTTGAGCTAAAATGACCCTGAATTGAAAAGCACTGCAAATGAACTCTGAAATGGTTGAAAGTTGGCATGGTATCATAATTACACCCACATAGCATGTGCTAAAGAGTTGAGAGGGTTACCGAAAAAACTGGATGCACTTCGTGTACAAACTGGACAATCTCTTTCGAAGTATCAGGGTTTCGGACGAAAACAAGTCGATTACAAAGGGATTTCAATTTTTTGAACATATTTTAACTCAAGACTTTTTCTGCATTCAATATGCACCATTCAAAGCCACATCATCACTTTTCAACCATTTTGTGACTTCATTTGCTAGTTTTCTTGCATTTCATGATTTATTTTGAGCTAAAATGACCCTGAATTGAAAAGCACTGCAAATGAACTCTGAAATGGTTGAAAGATGGCATGGTATCATAATTTCACCCACATAGCATGTACTAAAAATCTGAGAGGGTTACCGGAAAAACTGGATGCACTTCGTGTAAAAACTGGACAATCTCTTTCGAAGTATCATGGTTTCGGACAAAAACACGTCTATTACAAAGGGATTTCAATTTTTTGAACATATTCTAACTTAAGACTTTTTCTGCATTCAATATGCACCATTCAAAGCCACATCATCACTTTTCAATCATTTTCTGACTTCATTTGCTAGTTTTCATGCATTTCATGATTTATTTTGAGCTAAAATGACCCTGAATTGAAAAGCACTGCAAATGAACTCTGAAATGGATGAAAGTTGGCATGGTATCATAATTTCACCCACATAGCATGTGTTAAAGAGTTGAGAGGGTTACCGAAAAAACTGGATGCACTTCGTGTACAAACTGGACAATCTCTTTCGAAGTATCAGGGTTTCGGACGAAAACACGTCTATTACAAAGGGATTTCAATTTTTTGAACATATTCTAACTTAAGACTTTTTCTGCATTCAATATGCACCATTCCAAGCCACATCATCACTTTTGAATCATTTTCTGACTTCATTTGCTAGTTTTCATGCATTTCATGATTTATTTTTAGCTAAAATGACCCTGAATTGAAAAGCACTGCAAATGAACTCTGAAATGGTTGAAAGTTGGCATGGTATAATAATTTCACCCACATAGCATGTGCTAAAAAGCTGAGAGGGTTACCGGAAAAACTGGATGCAGTTCGTGTACAAACTGGACAATCTCTTTCGAAGTATCAGGGTTTCGGACAAAAACACGTCGATTACAAAGGGATTTCAATTTTTTGAACATATTTTAACTCAAGACTTTTTCTGCGTTCAATATGCACCTTTCAAAGCCACATCATCACTTTTCAACCATTTTCTGACTTCATTTGCTAGTTTTCATGCATTTCATGATTTATTTTGAGCTAAAATGACCCTGAATTGAAAAGCACTGCAAATGAACTCTGAAATGGTTGAAAGTTGGCATGCTATCATAATTTCACCCACATAGCATGTGCTAAAAAGCTGAGAGGGTTACCGAAAAAACTGGATGCACTTCGTGTGCAAACTGGACAATCTATTTCGAAGTATGAGGGTTTCGGACGAAAACACGTCTATTACAAAGGGATTTCAATTTTTTGAACATATTTTAACTCAAGACTTTTGAAGCATTCAATATGCACCATTCAAAGCCACATCATCACTTTTCAACCATTTTCTGACTTCATTTGCTAGTTTTCTTCCATTTCATGATTTATTTTGAGCTAAAATGACCCTGAATTGAAAAGCACTGCAAATGAACTCTGAAATGGTTGAAAGATGGCATGGTATCATAATTTCACCCACATAGCATGTGCTCAAAATCCGAGAGGGTTACCGGAAAAACTGGATGCACTTCGTGTACAAACTGGACAATCTCTTTCGAAGTATCATGGTATCGGACGAAAACACGTCTATTACAAAGGGATTTCATTTTTTTGAACATATTTTAACTCAAGACTTTTTATGCATTCAATATGCACCATTCAAATCCACATCATCACTTTTCAACCATTTTCTGACTTCATTTGCTAGTTTTCATGCATTTCATGATTTATTTTGAGCTAAAATGACCCTGAATTGAAAAGCACTGCAAATGAGCTCTGAAATGCTTGAAAGTTGGCATGGTATCATAATTTCACCCACATAGCATGTGCTAAAGAGTTGAGAGGGTTACCGAAAAAACTGGATGCACTTCGTGTACAAACTGGACAATCTCTTTCGAAGTATCAGGGTTTCGGACGAAAACACGTCAATTACAAAGGGATTTCAATTTTTTGAACATATTTTAACTCAAGACTTTTTCAGCATTCAATATGCACCATTCAAAGCCACATCATCACTTTTCAACCATTTTCTGACTTCATTTGCTAGTTTTCATGCATTTCATGATTTATTTTGAGCTAAAATGACCCTGAATTGAAAAGTACTGCAAATGAACTCTGAAATGGTTGAAAGTTGGCATGGTATCATAATTACACCCACATAGCATGTGCTAAAATGCTGAGAGGGTTACCGAAAATACTGGATGCACTTCGTGTACAAACTATCAGGGTTTCGGACGAAAACAAGTCGATTACAAAGGGATTTCAATTTTTTGAACATATTTTAACTCAAGACTTTTTCTGCATTCAATATGCACCATTCAAAGCCACATCATCACTTTTCAACCATTTTCTGACTTCATTTGCTTGTTTTCATGCATTTCATGATCTATTTTGAGCTAAAATGACCCTGAATTGAAAAGCACTGCAAATGAATTCTGAAATGGTTGAAAGTTGGCATGGTATCATAATTTCACCCACATAGCATGTGCTAAAAAGCTGAGAGGGTTACCGAAAAAACTGGATGCACTTCGTGTACAAACTGGACAATCTCTTTCGAAGTATCAGGGTTTCGGACGAAAACACGTCTATTACAAAGGGATTTCAATTTTTTGAACATATTTTAACTCAAGACTTTTTCTGCATTCAATATGCACCATTCAAAGACACATCATCACTTTTCAACCATTTTCTGACTTCATTTGCTAGTTTTCATGCATTTAATGATTAATTTTGAGCTAAAATGACAATGAATTGAAAAGCACTGCAAATGTACTCTGAAATGGTGGAAAGTTGGCATGGTATCATAATTTCACCCACATAGCATGTGCTAAAAAGTTGAGAGGGTTACCGGGAAAACTCGATGCACTTCGTGTACAAACTGGACAATCTCTTTCGAAGTATCAGGGTTTCGGACGAAAACACGTCGATTACAAAGGGATTTCAATTTTTTTGAACATATTTTAACTCAAGACTTTTTCTGCATTCAATATGCACCATTCAAAGCCACATCATCACTTTTCAACCATTTTCTGACTTCATTTGCTAGTTTTCATGCATTTCATGATTTATTTTGAGCTCAAATGACCCTGAATTGAAAAGCACTGCAAATGAACTCTGAAATGGTTGAAAGTTGGCATGCTATCATAATTTCACCCACATAGAATGTGCTAAAAAGCTGAGAGGGTTACCGAAAAAACTGGATGCACTTCGTGTACAAACTGGACAATCTATTTCGAAGTATCAATGTTTCGGACGAAAACACGTCTATTACAAAGGGATTTCAATTTTTTGAACATATTTTAACTCAAAACTTTTGAAGCATTCAATATGCACCATTCAAAGCCACATCATCACTTTTCAACCATTTTCTGACTTCATTTGCTTGTTTTCTTGCATTTCATGATTTATTTTGAGCTAAAATGACCCTGAATTGAAAAGCACTGCAAATGAACTCTGAAATGGTTGAAAGATGGCATGGTATCATAATTTCACCCACATAGCATGTGCTAAAAATCTGAGAGGGTTACCGGAAAAACTAGATGCACTTCGTGTACAAACTGGACAATCTTTTTCGAAGTATCATGGTTTCGGACGAAAATACGTCTATTACAAAGGGATTTCATTTTTTTGAACATATTTTAACTCAAGACTTTTTATGCATTCAATATGCACCAATCAAATCCACATCATCACTTTTCAACCATTTTCTGACTTCATTTGCTAGTTTTCATGCATTTCATGATTTATTTTGAGCTAAAATGACCCTGAATTGAAAAGCACTGCAAACGAACTCTGAAATGGTTGAAAGTTGGCATGGTATCATAATTTCACCCACATAGCATGTGCTAAAGAGTTGAGAGGGTTACCGAAAAACCTGGATGCACTTCGTGTACAAACTGGACAATCTCTTTCGAAGTATCAGGGTTTCGGACGAAAACACGTCTATTACAAAGGGATTTCAATTTTTTGAACATATTTTAACTCAAGACTTTTGAAGCATTCAATATGCACCATTCAAAGCCACATCATCACTTTTCAACCACTTTCTGACTTCATTTGCTAGTTTTCTTGCATTTCATGATTTATTTTGAGCTAAAATTACCCTGAATTGAAAAGCACTGCAAATGAACTCTGAAATGGTTGAAAGATGGCATGGTATCATAATTTCACCCACATAGCATGTGCTAAAAATTTGAGAGGGTTACCGAAAAAACTGGATGCACTTCGTGTACAAACTGGACAATCTCTTTCAAAGTATCAGGGTTTCGGACGAAAACACGTCTATTACAAAGGGATTTCAATTTTTTGAACATATTTTAACTCAAGACTTTTTCTGCATTCAATATGCACCATTCAAAGCCACATCCTCACTTTTCAGCCATTTTCTGACTTCATTTGCTAGTTTTCATGCATTTCATGATTTATTTTGAGCTAAAATGACCCTGAATTGAAAAGCACTGCAAATGAACTCTGAAATGGTTGAAAGTTGGCATGCTATCATAATTTCACGCACATAGCATGTGCTAAAAAGCTGAGAGGGTTACCGAAAAAACTGGATGCACTTCGTGTACAAACTGGACAATCTCTTTCGAAGTATTAGGGTTTCGGACGAAAACACGTCTATTACAAAGGGATTTCAATTTTTTGAACATATTTTAACTCAAGACTTTTTCTGCTTTCAATATGCACCATTCAAATCCACATCATCACTTTTCAACCATTTTCTGACTTCAGTTGCTAGTTTTCATGCATTTCATGATTTATTTTGAGCTAAAATGACCCTGAGTTGAAAAGCACTGCAAATGAACTCTGAAATGGTTGAAAGTTGGCATGCTATCATAATTTCACGCACATAGCATGTGCTAAAAAGCTGAGAGGGTTACCGAAAAAACTGGATGCACTTCGTGTACAAACTGGACAATCTATTTCGAAGTATCAGGGTTTCGGACGAAAACACGTCTATTACAAAGGGATTTCAATTTTTTGAACATATTTTAACTCAAGACTTTTTCTGCATTCAATATGCACCATTCAAAGCCACATCATCACTTTTCAACCATTTTCTGACTTCATTTGCTAGTTTTCATGCATTTCATGATTTATTTTGAGCTAAAATGACCCTGAATTGAAAAGCACAGCAAATGAACTCTGAAATTGTTGAAATTTGGCATGCTATCATAATTTCACCCACATAGCATGTGCTAAAAAGCTGAGAGGGTTACCGAAAAAACTGGATGCACTTCGTGTACAAACTGGACAATCTATTTCCAAGTATCAGGGTTTCGGACGAAAACACGTCTATTACAAAGGGATTTCAATTTTTTGAACATATTTTAACTCAAGACTTTTGAAGCATTCAACATTCAAAGCCACATCATCACTTTTCAACCATTTTCTGACTTCATTTGCTAGTTTTCTTGCATTTCATGATTTATTTTGAGCTAAAATGACCCTGAATTGAAAAGCACTGCAAATGAACTCTGAAATGGTTGAAAGATGGCATGGTATCATAATTTCACCCACATAGCATGTGCTAAAAATCTGAGAGGGTTACCGGAAAAACTGGATGCACTTCGTGTACAAACTGGACAATCTCTTTCGAAGTATCATGGTTTCGGACGAAAACACGTCTATTACAAAGGGATTTCATTTTTTTGAACATATTTTAACTCAAGACTTTTTATGCATTCAATATGCACCATTCAAACCCACATCATCACTTTTCAACCATTTTCTGGCTTCATTTGCTAGTTTTCATGCATTTCATGATTTATTTTGAGCTAAAATGACCCTGAATTGAAAATCACTGCAAATGAACTCTGAAATGGTTGAAAGTTGGCATGGTATCATAATTTCACCCACATAGCATGTGCTAAAAAGCTGAGAGGGTTACCGAAAAAACTGGATGCACTTCGTGTACAAACTGGACAATCTCTTTCGAAGTATCAGGGTTTCAGACGAAAACGCGTCGATTACAAAGGGATTTCAATTTTTTGAACATATTTTAACTCAAGACTTTTTATGCATTCAATAAGCACCATTCAAAGCCACATCATCACTTTTCAACCATTTTCTGACTTCATTTGCTTGTTTTCTTGCATTTCATGATTTATTTTGAGCTAAAATGACCCTGAATTGAAAAGCACTGCAAATGAACTCTGAAATGGTTGAAAGATGGCATGGTATCATAATTTCACCCACATAGCATGTGCTAAAAATCTGAGAGGGTTACCGGAAAAACTAGATGCACTTCGTGTACAAACTGGACAATCTTTTTCGAAGTATCATGGTTTCGGACGAAAATACGTCTATTACAAAGGGATTTCATTTTTTTGAACATATTTTAACTCAAGACTTTTTATGCATTCAATATGCACCAATCAAATCCACATCATCACTTTTCAACCATTTTCTGACTTCATTTGCTACTTTTCATGCATTTCATGATTTATTTTGAGCTAAAATGACCCTGAATTGAAAAGCACTGCAAACGAACTCTGAAATGGTTGAAAGTTGGCATGGTATCATAATTTCACCCACATAGCATGTGCTAAAGAGTTGAGAGGGTTACCGAAAAACCTGGATGCACTTCGTGTACAAACTGGACAATCTCTTTCGAAGTATCAGGGTTTCGGACGAAAACACGTCTATTACAAAGGGATTTCAATTTTTTGAACATATTTTAACTCAAGACTTTTGAAGCATTCAATATGCACCATTCAAAGCCACATCATCACTTTTCAACCACTTTCTGACTTCATTTGCTAGTTTTCTTGCATTTCATGATTTATTTTGAGCTAAAATTACCCTGAATTGAAAAGCGCTGCAAATGAACTCTGAAATGGTTGAAAGATGGCATGGTATCATAATTTCACCCACATAGCATGTGCTAAAAATTTGAGAGGGTTACCGAAAAAACTGGATGCACTTCGTGTACAAACTGGACAATCTCTTTCAAAGTATCAGGGTTTCGGACGAAAACACGTCTATTACAAAGGGATTTCAATTTTTTGAACATATTTTAACTCAAGACTTTTTCTGCATTCAATATGCACCATTCAAAGCCACATCCTCACTTTTCAACCATTTTCTGACTTCATTTGCTAGTTTTCATGCATTTCATGATTTATTTTGAGCTAAAATGACCCTGAATTGAAAAGCACTGCAAATGAACTCTGAAATGGTTGAAAGTTGGCATGGTATCATAATTTCACCCACATAGCATGTGCTAAAGAGTTGAGAGGGTTACCGGAAAAACTGGATGCACTTCGTGTACAAACTGGACAATCTCTTTCGAAGTATTAGGGTTTCGGACGAAAACACGTCAATTACAAAGAGATTTCAATTTTTTGAACATATTTTAACTCAAGACTTTTTCTGCTTTCAATATGCACCATTCAAATCCACATCATCACTTTTCAACCATTTTCTGACTTCAGTTGCTAGTTTTCATGCATTTCATGATTTATTTTGAGCTAAAATGACCCTTAGTTGAAAAGCACTGCAAATGAACTCTGAAATGGTTGAAAGTTGGCATGCTATCATAATTTCATGCACATAGCATGTGCTAAAAAGCTGAGAGGGTTACCGAAAAAACTGGATGCACTTCGTGTACAAACTGGACAATCTCTTTCGAAGTATTAGGGTTTCGGACGAAAACACGTCTATTACAAAGGGATTTCAATTTTTTGAACATATTTTAACTCAAGACTTTTTCTGCTTTCAATATGCACCATTCAAATCCACATCATCACTTTTCAACCATTTTCTGACTTCAGTTGCTAGTTTTCATGCATTTCATGATTTATTTTGAGCTAAAATGACCCTGAGTTGAAAAGCACTGCAAATGAACTCTGAAATGGTTGAAAGTTGGCATGCTATCATAATTTCACGCACATAGCATGTGCTAAAAAGCTGAGAGGGTTACCGAAAAAACTGGATGCACTTCGTGTACAAACTGGACAATCTCTTTCGAAGTATCAGGGTTTCGGACGAAAACACGTCTATTACAAAGGGATTTCAATTTTTTGAACATATTTTAACTCAAGACTTTTTCTGCATTCAATATGCACCATTCAAAGCCACATCATCACTTTTCAACCATTTTCTGACTTCATTTGCTAGTTTTCATGCATTTCATGATTTATTTTGAGCTAAAATGACCCTGAATTGAAAAGCACAGCAAATGAACTCTGAAATTGTTGAAATTTGGCATGCTATCATAATTTCACCCACATAGCATGTGCTAAAAAGCTGAGAGGGTTACCGAAAAAACTGGATGCACTTCGTGTACAAACTGGACAATCTCTTTCGAAGTATCAGGGTTTCGGACGAAAACACGTCGATTACAAAGGGATTTCAATTTTTTTGAACATATTTTAACTCAAGACTTTTTCTGCATTCAATATGCACCATTCAAAGCCACATCATCACTTTTCAACCATTTTCTGACTTCATTTGCTAGTTTTCATGCATTTCATGATTTATTTTGAGCTCAAATGACCCTGAATTGAAAAGCACTGCAAATGAACTCTGAAATGGTTGAAAGTTGGCATGCTATCATAATTTCACCCACATAGAATGTGCTAAAAAGCTGAGAGGGTTACCGAAAAAACTGGATGCACTTCGTGTACAAACTGGACAATCTATTTCGAAGTATCAATGTTTCGGACGAAAACACGTCTATTACAAAGGGATTTCAATTTTTTGAACATATTTTAACTCAAAACTTTTGAAGCATTCAATATGCACCATTCAAAGCCACATCATCACTTTTCAACCATTTTCTGACTTCATTTGCTTGTTTTCTTGCATTTCATGATTTATTTTGAGCTAAAATGACCCTGAATTGAAAAGCACTGCAAATGAACTCTGAAATGGTTGAAAGATGGCATGGTATCATAATTTCACCCACATAGCATGTGCTAAAAATCTGAGAGGGTTACCGGAAAAACTAGATGCACTTCGTGTACAAACTGGACAATCTTTTTCGAAGTATCATGGTTTCGGACGAAAATACGTCTATTACAAAGGGATTTCATTTTTTTGAACATATTTTAACTCAAGACTTTTTATGCATTCAATATGCACCAATCAAATCCACATCATCACTTTTCAACCATTTTCTGACTTCATTTGCTAGTTTTCATGCATTTCATGATTTATTTTGAGCTAAAATGACCCTGAATGAAAAGCACTGCAAACGAACTCTGAAATGGTTGAAAGTTGGCATGGTATCATAATTTCACCCACATAGCATGTGCTAAAGAGTTGAGAGGGTTACCGAAAAACCTGGATGCACTTCGTGTACAAACTGGACAATCTCTTTCGAAGTATCAGGGTTTCGGACGAAAACACGTCTATTACAAAGGGATTTCAATTTTTTGAACATATTTTAACTCAAGACTTTTGAAGCATTCAATATGCACCATTCAAAGCCACATCATCACTTTTCAACCACTTTCTGACTTCATTTGCTAGTTTTCTTGCATTTCATGATTTATTTTGAGCTAAAATTACCCTGAATTGAAAAGCACTGCAAATGAACTCTGAAATGGTTGAAAGATGGCATGGTATCATAATTTCACCCACATAGCATGTGCTAAAAATTTGAGAGGGTTACCGAAAAAACTGGATGCACTTCGTGTACAAACTGGACAATCTCTTTCAAAGTATCAGGGTTTCGGACGAAAACACGTCTATTACAAAGGGATTTCAATTTTTTGAACATATTTTAACTCAAGACTTTTTCTGCATTCAATATGCACCATTCAAAGCCACATCCTCACTTTTCAACCATTTTCTGACTTCATTTGCTAGTTTTCATGCATTTCATGATTTATTTTGAGCTAAAATGACCCTGAATTGAAAAGCACTGCAAATGAACTCTGAAATGGTTGAAAGTTGGCATGGTATCATAATTTCACCCACATAGCATGTGCTAAAGAGTTGAGAGGGTTACTGGAAAAACTGGATGCACTTCGTGTACAAACTGGACAATCTCTTTCGAAGTATTAGGGTTTCGGACGAAAACACGTCTATTACAAAGGGATTTCAATTTTTTGAACATATTTTAACTCAAGACTTTTTCTGCTTTCAATATGCACCATTCAAATCCACATCATCACTTTTCAACCATTTTCTGACTTCAGTTGCTAGTTTTCATGCATTTCATGATTTATTTTGAGCTAAAATGACCCTGAGTTGAAAAGCACTGCAAATGAACTCTGAAATGGTTGAAAGTTGGCATTCTATCATAATTTCACGCACATAGCATGTGCTAAAAAGCTGAGAGGGTTACCGAAAAAACTGGATGCACTTCGTGTACAAACTGGACAATCTATTTCGAAGTATCAGGGTTTCGGACGAAAACACGTCTATTACAAAGGGATTTCAATTTTTTGAACATATTTTAACTCAAGACTTTTTCTGCATTCAATATGCACCATTCAAAGCCACATCATCACTTTTCAACCATTTTCTGACTTCATTTGCTAGTTTTCATGCATTTCATGATTTATTTTGAGCTAAAATGACCCTGAATTGAAAAGCACAGCAAATGAACTCTGAAATTGTTGAAATTTGGCATGCTATCATAATTTCACCCACATAGCATGTGCTAAAAAGCTGAGAGGGTTACCGAAAAAACTGGATGCACTTCGTGTACAAACTGGACAATCTATTTCCAAGTATCAGGGTTTCGGACGAAAACACGTCTATTACAAAGGGATTTCAATTTTTTGAACATATTTTAACTCAAGACTTTTGAAGCATTCAACATTCAAAGCCACATCATCACTTTTCAACCATTTTCTGACTTCATTTGCTAGTTTTCTTGCATTTCATGATTTATTTTGAGCTAAAATGACCCTGAATTGAAAAGCACTGCAAATGAACTCTGAAATGGTTGAAAGATGGCATGGTATCATAATTTCACCCACATAGCATGTGCTAAAAATCTGAGAGGGTTACCGGAAAAACTGGATGCACTTCGTGTACAAACTGGACAATCTCTTTCGAAGTATCATGGTTTCGGACGAAAACACGTCTATTACAAAGGGATTTCATTTTTTTGAACATATTTTAACTCAAGACTTTTTATGCATTCAATATGCACCATTCAAACCCAAAACATCACTTTTCAACCATTTTCTGGCTTCATTTGCTAGTTTTCATGCATTTCATGATTTATTTTGAGCTGAAATGACCCTGAATTGAAAAGCACTGCAAATGAGCTCTGAAATGGTTGAAACTTGGCATGGTATCATAATTTCACCCACATAGCATGTGCTAAAGAGTTGAGAGGGTTACCGAAAAAACTGGATGCACTTCGTGTACAAACTGGACAATCTCTTTCGAAGTATCAGGGTTTCGGACGAAAACACGTCTATTACAAAGGGATTTCAATTTTTTGAACATATTTTAACTCAAGACTTTTGAAGCATTCAATATGCACCATTCAAAGCCACATCATCACTTTTCAACCATTTTCTGACTTCATTTGCTAGTTTTCATGCATTTCATGATTTATTTTGAGCTAAAATGACCCTGAGTTGAAAAGCACTGCAAATGAACTCTGAAATGGTTGAAAGTTGGCATGCTATCATAATTTCACGCACATAGCATGTGCTAAAAAGCTGAGAGGGTTACCGAAAAAACTGGATGCACTTCGTGTACAAACTGGACAATCTATTTCGAAGTATCAGGGTTTCGGACGAAAACACGTCTATTACAAAGGGATTTCAATTTTTTGAACATATTTTAACTCAAGACTTTTTCTGCATTCAATATGCACCATTCAAAGCCACATCATCACTTTTCAACCATTTTCTGACTTCATTTGCTAGTTTTCATGCATTTCATGATTTATTTTGAGCTAAAATGACCCTGAATTGAAAAGCACAGCAAATGAACTCTGAAATTGTTGAAATTTGGCATGCTATCATAATTTCACCCACATAGCATGTGCTAAAAAGCTGAGAGGGTTACCGAAAAAACTGGATGCACTTCGTGTACAAACTGGACAATCTATTTCCAAGTATCAGGGTTTCGGACGAAAACACGTCTATTACAAAGGGATTTCAATTTTTTGAACATATTTTAACTCAAGACTTTTGAAGCATTCAACATTCAAAGCCACATCATCACTTTTCAACCATTTTCTGACTTCATTTGCTAGTTTTCTTGCATTTCATGATTTATTTTGAGCTAAAATGACCCTGAATTGAAAAGCACTGCAAATGAACTCTGAAATGGTTGAAAGATGGCATGGTATCATAATTTCACCCACATAGCATGTGCTAAAAATCTGAGAGGGTTACCGGAAAAACTGGATGCACTTCGTGTACAAACTGGACAATCTCTTTCGAAGTATCATGGTTTCGGACGAAAACACGTCTATTACAAAGGGATTTCATTTTTTTGAACATATTTTAACTCAAGACTTTTTATGCATTCAATATGCACCATTCAAACCCACATCATCACTTTTCAACCATTTTCTGGCTTCATTTGCTAGTTTTCATGCATTTCATGATTTATTTTGAGCTGAAATGACCCTGAATTGAAAAGCACTGCAAATGAGCTCTGAAATGGTTGAAACTTGGCATGGTATCATAATTTCACCCACATAGCATGTGCTAAAGAGTTGAGAGGGTTACCGAAAAAACTGGATGCACTTCGTGTACAAACTGGACAATCTCTTTCGAAGTATCAGGGTTTCGGACGAAAACACGTCTATTACAAAGGGATTTCAATTTTTTGAACATATTTTAACTCAAGACTTTTGAAGCATTCAATATGCACCATTCAAAGCCACATCATCACTTTTCAACCATTTTCTGACTTCATTTGCTAGTTTTCATGCATTTCATGATTTATTTTGAGCTAAAATGACCCTGAATTGAAAATCACTGCAAATGAACTCTGAAATGGTTGAAAGTTGGCATGGTATCATAATTTCACCCACATAGCATGTGCTAAAAAGCTGAGAGGGTTACCGAAAAAACTGGATGCACTTCGTGTACAAACTGGACAATCTCTTTCGAAGTATCAGGGTTTCGGACGAAAACGCGTCGATTACAAAGGGATTTCAATTTTTTGAACATATTTTAACTCAAGACTTTTTATGCATTCAATAAGCACCATTCAAAGCCACATCATCACTTTTCAACCATTTTCTGACTTCATTTGCTTGTTTTCTTGCATTTCATGATTTATTTTGAGCTAAAATGACCCTGAATTGAAAAGCACTGCAAATGAACTCTGAAATGGTTGAAAGATGGCATGGTATCATAATTTCACCCACATAGCATGTGCTAAAAATCTGAGAGGGTTACCGGAAAAACTAGATGCACTTCGTGTACAAACTGGACAATCTTTTTCGAAGTATCATGGTTTCGGACGAAAATACGTCTATTACAAAGGGATTTCATTTTTTTGAACATATTTTAACTCAAGACTTTTTATGCATTCAATATGCACCAATCAAATCCACATCATCACTTTTCAACCATTTTCTGACTTCATTTGCTAGTTTTCATGCATTTCATGATTTATTTTGAGCTAAAATGACCCTGAATTGAAAAGCACTGCAAACGAACTCTGAAATGGTTGAAAGTTGGCATGGTATCATAATTTCACCCACATAGCATGTGCTAAAGAGTTGACAGGGTTACCGAAAAACCTGGATGCACTTCGTGTACAAACTGGACAATCTCTTTCGAAGTATCAGGGTTTCGGACGAAAACACGTCTATTACAAAGGGATTTCAATTTTTTGAACATATTTTAACTCAAGACTTTTGAAGCATTCAATATGCACCATTCAAAGCCACATCATCACTTTTCAACCACTTTCTGACTTCATTTGCTAGTTTTCTTGCATTTCATGATTTATTTTGAGCTAAAATTACCCCGAATTGAAAAGCACTGCAAATGAACTCTGAAATGGTTGAAAGATGGCATGGTATCATAATTTCACCCACATAGCATGTGCTAAAAATTTGAGAGGGTTACCGAAAAAACTGGATGCACTTCGTGTACAAACTGAACAATCTCTTTCAAAGTATCAGGGTTTCGGACGAAAACACGTCTATTACAAAGGGATATCAATTTTTTGAACATATTTTAACTCAAGAATTTTTCTGCATTCAATATGCACCATTCAAAGCCACATCCTCACTTTTCAACCATTTTCTGACTTCATTTGCTAGTTTTCATGCATTTCATGATTTATTTTGAGCTAAAATGACCCTGAATTGAAAAGCACTGCAAATGAACTCTGAAATGGTTGAAAGTTGGCATGGTATCATAATTTCACCCACATAGCATGTGCTAAAGAGTTGAGAGGGTTACCGGAAAAACTGGATGCACTTCGTGTACAAACTGGACAATCTCTTTCGAAGTATTAGGGTTTCGGACGAAAACACGTCTATTACAAAGGGATTTCAATTTTTTGAACATATTTTAACTCAAGACTTTTTCTGCTTTCAATATGCACCATTCAAATCCACATCATCACTTTTCAACCATTTTCTGACTTCAGTTGCTAGTTTTCATGCATTTCATGATTTATTTTGAGCTAAAATGACCCTGAGTTGAAAAGCACTGCAAATGAACTCTGAAATGGTTGAAAGTTGGCATGCTATCATAATTTCACGCACATAGCATGTGCTAAAAAGCTGAGAGGGTTACCGAAAAAACTGGATGCACTTCGTGTACAAACTGGACAATCTCTTTCGAAGTATTAGGGTTTCGGACGAAAACACGTCTATTACAAAGGGATTTCAATTTTTTGAACATATTTTAACTCAAGACTTTTTCTGCTTTCAATATGCACCATTCAAATCCACATCATCACTTTTCAACCATTTTCTGACTTCAGTTGCTAGTTTTCATGCATTTCATGATTTATTTTGAGCTAAAATGACCCTGAGTTGAAAAGCACTGCAAATGAACTCTGAAATGGTTGAAAGTTGGCATGCTATCATAATTTCACGCACATAGCATGTGCTAAAAAGCTGAGAGGGTTACCGAAAAAACTGGATGCACTTCGTGTACAAACTGGACAATCTATTTCGAAGTATCAGGGTTTCGGACGAAAACACGTCTATTACAAAGGGATTTCAATTTTTTGAACATATTTTAACTCAAGACTTTTTCTGCATTCAATATGCACCATTCAAAGCCACATCATCACTTTTCAACCATTTTCTGACTTCATTTGCTAGTTTTCATGCATTTCATGATTTATTTTGAGCTAAAATGACCCTGAATTGAAAAGCACAGCAAATGAACTCTGAAATTGTTGAAATTTGGCATGCTATCATAATTTCACCCACATAGCATGTGCTAAAAAGCTGAGAGGGTTACCGAAAAAACTGGATGCACTTCGTGTACAAACTGGACAATCTATTTCCAAGTATCAGGGTTTCGGACGAAAACACGTCTATTACAAAGGGATTTCAATTTTTTGAACATATTTTAACTCAAGACTTTTGAAGCATTCAACATTCAAAGCCACATCATCACTTTTCAACCATTTTCTGACTTCATTTGCTAGTTTTCTTGCATTTCATGATTTATTTTGAGCTAAAATGACCCTGAATTGAAAAGCACTGCAAATGAACTCTGAAATGGTTGAAAGATGGCATGGTATCATAATTTCACCCACATAGCATGTGCTAAAAATCTGAGAGGGTTACCGGAAAAACTGGATGCACTTCGTGTACAAACTGGACAATCTCTTTCGAAGTATCAGGGTTTCGGACGAAAACACGTCTATTACAAAGGGATTTCAATTTTTTGAACATATTTTAACTCAAGACTTTTTCTGCATTCAATATGCACCATTCAAAGCCACATCATCACTTTTCAACCATTTTCTGACTTCATTTGCTAGTTTTCATGCATTTCATGATTTATTTTGAGCTAAAATGACCCTGAATTGAAAAGCACAGCAAATGAACTCTGAAATTGTTGAAATTTGGCATGCTATCATAATTTCACCCACATAGCATGTGCTAAAAAGCTGAGAGGGTTACCGAAAAAACTGGATGCACTTCGTGTACAAACTGGACAATCTATTTCCAAGTATCAGGGTTTCGGACGAAAACACGTCTATTACAAAGGGATTTCAATTTTTTGAACATATTTTAACTCAAGACTTTTGAAGCATTCAACATTCAAAGCCACATCATCACTTTTCAACCATTTTCTGACTTCATTTGCTAGTTTTCTTGCATTTCATGATTTATTTTGAGCTAAAATGACCCTGAATTGAAAAGCACTGCAAATGAACTCTGAAATGGTTGAAAGATGGCATGGTATCATAATTTCACCCACATAGCATGTGCTAAAAATCTGAGAGGGTTACCGGAAAAACAGGATGCACTTCGTGTACAAACTGGACAATCTCTTTCGAAGTATCATGGTTTCGGACGAAAACACGTCTATTACAAAGGGATTTCATTTTTTTGAACATATTTTAACTCAAGACTTTTTATGCATTCAATATGCACCATTCAAACCCACATCATCACTTTTCAACCATTTTCTGGCTTCATTTGCTAGTTTTCATGCATTTCATGATTTATTTTGAGCTGAAATGACCCTGAATTGAAAAGCACTGCAAATGAGCTCTGAAATGGTTGAAACTTGGCATGGTATCATAATTTCACCCACATAGCATGTGCTAAAGAGTTGAGAGGGTTACCGAAAAAACTGGATGCACTTCGTGTACAAACTGGACAATCTCTTTCGAAGTATCAGGGTTTCGGACGAAAACACGTCTATTACAAAGGGATTTCAATTTTTTGAACATATTTTAACTCAAGACTTTTGAAGCATTCAATATGCACCATTCAAAGCCACATCATCACTTTTCAACCATTTTCTGACTTCATTTGCTAGTTTTCATGCATTTCATGATTTATTTTGAGCTAAAATGACCCTGAATTGAAAATCACTGCAAATGAACTCTGAAATGGTTGAAAGTTGGCATGGTATCATAATTTCACCCACATAGCATGTGCTAAAAAGCTGAGAGGGTTACCGAAAAAACTGGATGCACTTCGTGTACAAACTGGACAATCTCTTTCGAAGTATCAGGGTTTCGGACGAAAACGCGTCGATTACAAAGGGATTTCAATTTTTTGAACATATTTTAACTCAAGACTTTTTATGCATTCAATAAGCACCATTCAAAGCCACATCATCACTTTTCAACCATTTTCTGACTTCATTTGCTTGTTTTCTTGCATTTCATGATTTATTTTGAGCTAAAATGACCCTGAATTGAAAAGCACTGCAAATGAACTCTGAAATGGTTGAAAGATGGCATGGTATCATAATTTCACCCACATAGCATGTGCTAAAAATCTGAGAGGGTTACCGGAAAAACTAGATGCACTTCGTGTACAAACTGGACAATCTTTTTCGAAGTATCATGGTTTCGGACGAAAATACGTCTATTACAAAGGGATTTCATTTTTTTGAACATATTTTAACTCAAGACTTTTTATGCATTCAATATGCACCAATCAAATCCACATCATCACTTTTCAACCATTTTCTGACTTCATTTGCTAGTTTTCATGCATTTCATGATTTATTTTGAGCTAAAATGACCCTGAATTGAAAAGCACTGCAAACGAACTCTGAAATGGTTGAAAGTTGGCATGGTATCATAATTTCACCCACATAGCATGTGCTAAAGAGTTGACAGGGTTACCGAAAAACCTGGATGCACTTCGTGTACAAACTGGACAATCTCTTTCGAAGTATCAGGGTTTCGGACGAAAACACGTCTATTACAAAGGGATTTCAATTTTTTGAACATATTTTAACTCAAGACTTTTGAAGCATTCAATATGCACCATTCAAAGCCACATCATCACTTTTCAACCACTTTCTGACTTCATTTGCTAGTTTTCTTGCATTTCATGATTTATTTTGAGCTAAAATTACCCTGAATTGAAAAGCACTGCAAATGAACTCTGAAATGGTTGAAAGATGGCATGGTATCATAATTTCACCCACATAGCATGTGCTAAAAATTTGAGAGGGTTACCGAAAAAACTGGATGCACTTCGTGTACAAACTGGACAATCTCTTTCAAAGTATCAGGGTTTCGGACGAAAACACGTCTATTACAAAGGGATATCAATTTTTTGAACATATTTTAACTCAAGAATTTTTCTGCATTCAATATGCACCATTCAAAGCCACATCCTCACTTTTCAACCATTTTCTGACTTCATTTGCTAGTTTTCATGCATTTCATGATTTATTTTGAGCTAAAATGACCCTGAATTGAAAAGCACTGCAAATGAACTCTGAAATGGTTGAAAGTTGGCATGGTATCATAATTTCACCCACATAGCATGTGCTAAAGAGTTGAGAGGGTTACCGGAAAAACTGGATGCACTTCGTGTACAAACTGGACAATCTCTTTCGAAGTATTAGGGTTTCGGACGAAAACACGTCTATTACAAAGGGATTTCAATTTTTTGAACATATTTTAACTCAAGACTTTTTCTGCTTTCAATATGCACCATTCAAATCCACATCATCACTTTTCAACCATTTTCTGACTTCAGTTGCTAGTTTTCATGCATTTCATGATTTATTTTGAGCTAAAATGACCCTGAGTTGAAAAGCACTGCAAATGAACTCTGAAATGGTTGAAAGTTGGCATGCTATCATAATTTCACGCACATAGCATGTGCTAAAAAGCTGAGAGGGTTACCGAAAAAACTGGATGCACTTCGTGTACAAACTGGACAATCTCTTTCGAAGTATTAGGGTTTCGGACGAAAACACGTCTATTACAAAGGGATTTCAATTTTTTGAACATATTTTAACTCAAGACTTTTTCTGCTTTCAATATGCACCATTCAAATCCACATCATCACTTTTCAACCATTTTCTGACTTCAGTTGCTAGTTTTCATGCATTTCATGATTTATTTTGAGCTAAAATGACCCTGAGTTGAAAAGCACTGCAAATGAACTCTGAAATGGTTGAAAGTTGGCATGCTATCATAATTTCACGCACATAGCATGTGCTAAAAAGCTGAGAGGGTTACCGAAAAAACTGGATGCACTTCGTGTACAAACTGGACAATCTATTTCGAAGTATCAGGGTTTCGGACGAAAACACGTCTATTACAAAGGGATTTCAATTTTTTGAACATATTTTAACTCAAGACTTTTTCTGCATTCAATATGCACCATTCAAAGCCACATCATCACTTTTCAACCATTTTCTGACTTCATTTGCTAGTTTTCATGCATTTCATGATTTATTTTGAGCTAAAATGACCCTGAGTTGAAAAGCACAGCAAATGAACTCTGAAATTGTTGAAATTTGGCATGCTAGCATAATTTCACCCACATAGCATGTGCTAAAAAGCTGAGAGGGTTACCGAAAAAACTGGATGCACTTCGTGTACAAACTGGACAATCTATTTCCAAGTATCAGGGTTTCGGACGAAAACACGTCTATTACAAAGGGATTTCAATTTTTTGAACATATTTTAACTCAAGACTTTTGAAGCATTCAACATTCAAAGCCACATCATCACTTTTCAACCATTTTCTGACTTCATTTGCTAGTTTTCTTGCATTTCATGATTTATTTTGAGCTAAAATGACCCTGAATTGAAAAGCACTGCAAATGAACTCTGAAATGGTTGAAAGATGGCATGGTATCATAATTTCACCCACATAGCATGTGCTAAAAATCTGAGAGGGTTACCGGAAAAACTGGATGCACTTCGTGTACAAACTGGACAATCTCTTTCGAAGTATCATGGTTTCGGACGAAAACACGTCTATTACAAAGGGATTTCATTTTTTTGAACATATTTTAACTCAAGACTTTTTATGCATTCAATATGCACCATTCAAACCCACATCATCACTTTTCAACCATTTTCTGGCTTCATTTGCTAGTTTTCATGCATTTCATGATTTATTTTGAGCTGAAATGACCCTGAATTGAAAAGCACTGCAAATGAGCTCTGAAATGGTTGAAACTTGGCATGGTATCATAATTTCACCCACATAGCATGTGCTAAAGAGTTGAGAGGGTTACCGAAAAAACTGGATGCACTTCGTGTACAAACTGGACAATCTCTTTCGAAGTATCAGGGTTTCGGACGAAAACACGTCTATTACAAAGGGATTTCAATTTTTTGAACATATTTTAACTCAAGACTTTTGAAGCATTCAATATGCACCATTCAAAGCCACATCATCACTTTTCAACCATTTTCTGACTTCATTTGCTAGTTTTCATGCATTTCATGATTTATTTTGAGCTAAAATGACCCTGAATTGAAAAGCACAGCAAATGAACTCTGAAATTGTTGAAATTTGGCATGCTATCATAATTTCACCCACATAGCATGTGCTATAAAGCTGAGAGGGTTACCGAAAAAACTGGATGCACTTCGTGTACAAACTGGACAATCTCTTTCGAAGTATCAGGGTTTCGGACGAAAACACGTCGAATACAAAGGGATTTCAATTTTTTTGAACATATTTTAACTCAAGACTTTTTCTGCATTCAATATGCACCATTCAAAGCCACATCATCACTTTTCAACCATTTTCTGACTTCATTTGCTAGTTTTCATGCATTTCATGATTTATTTTGAGCTCAAATGACCCTGAATTGAAAAGCCCTGCAAATGAACTCTGAAATGGTTGAAAGTTGGCATGCTATCATAATTTCACCCACATAGAATGTGCTAAAAAGCTGAGAGGGTTACCGAAAAAACTGGATGCACTTCGTGTACAAACTGGACAATCTATTTCGAAGTATCAATGTTTCGGACGAAAACACGTCTATTACAAAGGGATTTCAATTTTTTGAACATATTTTAACTCAAAACTTTTGAAGCATTCAATATGCACCATTCAAAGCCACATCATCACTTTTCAACCATTTTCTGACTTCATTTGCTTGTTTTCTTGCATTTCATGATTTATTTTGAGCTAAAATGACCCTGAATTGAAAAGCACTGCAAATGAACTCTGAAATGGTTGAAAGATGGCATGGTATCATAATTTCACCCACATAGCATGTGCTAAAAATCTGAGAGGGTTACCGGAAAAACTAGATGCACTTCGTGTACAAACTGGACAATCTTTTTCGAAGTATCATGGTTTCGGACGAAAATACGTCTATTACAAAGGGATTTCATTTTTTTGAACATATTTTAACTCAAGACTTTTTATGCATTCAATATGCACCAATCAAATCCACAACATCACTTTTCAACCATTTTCTGACTTCATTTGCTAGTTTTCATGCATTTCATGATTTATTTTGAGCTAAAATGACCCTGAATTGAAAAGCACTGCAAACGAACTCTGAAATGGTTGAAAGTTGGCATGGTATCATAATTTCACCCACATAGCATGTGCTAAAGAGTTGAGAGGGTTACCGAAAAACCTGGATGCACTTCGTGTACAAACTGGACAATCTCTTTCGAAGTATCAGGGTTTCGGACGAAAACACGTCTATTACAAAGGGATTTCAATTTTTTGAACATATTTTAACTCAAGACTTTTGAAGCATTCAATATGCACCATTCAAAGCCACATCATCACTTTTCAACCACTTTCTGACTTCATTTGCTAGTTTTCTTGCATTTCATGATTTATTTTGAGCTAAAATTACCCTGAATTGAAAAGCACTGCAAATGAACTCTGAAATGGTTGAAAGATGGCATGGTATCATAATTTCACCCACATAGCATGTGCTAAAAATTTGAGAGGGTTACCGAAAAAACTGGATGCACTTCGTGTACAAACTGGACAATCTCTTTCAAAGTATCAGGGTTTCGGACGAAAACACGTCTATTACAAAGGGATTTCAATTGTTTGAACATATTTTAACTCAAGACTTTTTCTGCATTCAATATGCACCATTCAAAGCCACATCCTCACTTTTCAACCATTTTCTGACTTCATTTGCTAGTTTTCATGCATTTCATGATTTATTTTGAGCTAAAATGACCCTGAATTGAAAAGCACTGCAAATGAACTCTGAAATGGTTGAAAGTTGGCATGGTATCATAATTTCACCCACATAGCATGTGCTAAAGAGTTGAGAGGGTTACCGGAAAAACTGGATGCACTTCGTGTACAAACTGGACAATCTCTTTCGAAGTATTAGGGTTTCGGACGAAAACACGTCTATTACAAAGGGATTTCAATTTTTTGAACATATTTTAACTCAAGACTTTTTCTGCTTTCAATATGCACCATTCAAATCCACATCATCACTTTTCAACCATTTTCTGACTTCAGTTGCTAGTTTTCATGCATTTCATGATTTATTTTGAGCTAAAATGACCCTGAGTTGAAAAGCACTGCAAATGAACTCTGAAATGGTTGAAAGTTGGCATGCTATCATAATTTCACGCACATAGCATGTGCTAAAAAGCTGAGAGGGTTACCGAAAAAACTGGATGCACTTCGTGTACAAACTGGACAATCTCTTTCGAAGTATTAGGGTTTCGGACGAAAACACGTCTATTACAAAGGGATTTCAATTTTTTGAACATATTTTAACTCAAGACTTTTTCTGCTTTCAATATGCACCATTAAAATCCACATCATCACTTTTCAACCATTTTCTGACTTCAGTTGCTAGTTTTCATGCATTTCATGATTTATTTTGAGCTAAAATGACCCTGAGTTGAAAAGCACTGCAAATGAACTCTGAAATGGTTGAAAGTTGGCATGCTATCATAATTTCACGCACATAGCATGTGCTAAAAAGCTGAGAGGGTTACCGAAAAAACTGGATGCACTTCGTGTACAAACTGGACAATCTATTTCGAAGTATCAGGGTTTCGGACGAAAACACGTCTATTACAAAGGGATTTCAATTTTTTGAACATATTTTAACTCAAGACTTTTTCTGCATTCAATATGCACCATTCAAAGCCACATCATCACTTTTCAACCATTTTCTGACTTCATTTGCTAGTTTTCATGCATTTCATGATTTATTTTGAGCTAAAATGACCCTGAATTGAAAAGCACAGCAAATGAACTCTGAAATTGTTGAAATTTGGCATGCTATCATAATTTCACCCACATAGCATGTGCTAAAAAGCTGAGAGGGTTACCGAAAAAACTGGATGCACTTCGTGTACAAACTGGACAATCTATTTCCAAGTATCAGGGTTTCGGACGAAAACACGTCTATTACAAAGGGATTTCAATTTTTTGAACATATTTTAACTCAAGACTTTTGAAGCATTCAACATTCAAAGCCACATCATCACTTTTCAACCATTTTCTGACTTCATTTGCTAGTTTTCTTGCATTTCATGATTTATTTTGAGCTAAAATGACCCTGAATTGAAAAGCACTGCAAATGAACTCTGAAATGGTTGAAAGATGGCATGGTATCATAATTTCACCCACATAGCATGTGCTAAAAATCTGAGAGGGTTACCGGAAAAACTGGATGCACTTCGTGTACAAACTGGACAATCTCTTTCGAAGTATCATGGTTTCGGACGAAAACACGTCTATTACAAAGGGATTTCATTTTTTTGAACATATTTTAACTCAAGACTTTTTATGCATTCAATATGCACCATTCAAACCCAAAACATCACTTTTCAACCATTTTCTGGCTTCATTTGCTAGTTTTCATGCATTTCATGATTTATTTTGAGCTGAAATGACCCTGAATTGAAAAGCACTGCAAATGAGCTCTGAAATGGTTGAAACTTGGCATGGTATCATAATTTCACCCACATAGCATGTGCTAAAGAGTTGAGAGGGTTACCGAAAAAACTGGATGCACTTCGTGTACAAACTGGACAATCTCTTTCGAAGTATCAGGGTTTCGGACGAAAACACGTCTATTACAAAGGGATTTCAATTTTTTGAACATATTTTAACTCAAGACTTTTGAAGCATTCAATATGCACCATTCAAAGCCACATCATCACTTTTCAACCATTTTCTGACTTCATTTGCTAGTTTTCATGCATTTCATGATTTATTTTGAGCTAAAATGACCCTGAGTTGAAAAGCACTGCAAATGAACTCTGAAATGGTTGAAAGTTGGCATGCTATCATAATTTCACGCACATAGCATGTGCTAAAAAGCTGAGAGGGTTACCGAAAAAACTGGATGCACTTCGTGTACAAACTGGACAATCTATTTCGAAGTATCAGGGTTTCGGACGAAAACACGTCTATTACAAAGGGATTTCAATTTTTTGAACATATTTTAACTCAAGACTTTTTCTGCATTCAATATGCACCATTCAAAGCCACATCATCACTTTTCAACCATTTTCTGACTTCATTTGCTAGTTTTCATGCATTTCATGATTTATTTTGAGCTAAAATGACCCTGAATTGAAAAGCACAGCAAATGAACTCTGAAATTGTTGAAATTTGGCATGCTATCATAATTTCACCCACATAGCATGTGCTAAAAAGCTGAGAGGGTTACCGAAAAAACTGGATGCACTTCGTGTACAAACTGGACAATCTATTTCCAAGTATCAGGGTTTCGGACGAAAACACGTCTATTACAAAGGGATTTCAATTTTTTGAACATATTTTAAATCAAAACTTTTGAAGCATTCAACATTCAAAGCCACATCATCACTTTTCAACCATTTTCTGACTTCATTTGCTAGTTTTCTTGCATTTCATGATTTATTTTGAGCTAAAATGACCCTGAATTGAAAAGCACTGCAAATGAACTCTGAAATGGTTGAAAGATGTCATGGTATCATAATTTCACCCACATAGCATGTGCTAAAAATCTGAGAGGGTTACCGGAAAAACTGGATGCACTTCGTGTACAAACTGGACAATCTCTTTCGAAGTATCATGGTTTCGGACGAAAACACGTCTATTACAAAGGGATTTCATTTTTTTGAACATATTTTAACTCAAGACTTTTTATGCATTCAATATGCACCATTCAAACCCACATCATCACTTTTCAACCATTTTCTGGCTTCATTTGCTAGTTTTCATGCATTTCATGATTTATTTTGAGCTGAAATGACCCTGAATTGAAAAGCACTGCAAATGAGCTCTGAAATGGTTGAAACTTGGCATGGTATCATAATTTCACCCACATAGCATGTGCTAAAGAGTTGAGAGGGTTACCGAAAAAACTGGATGCACTTCGTGTACAAACTGGACAATCTCTTTCGAAGTATCAGGGTTTCGGACGAAAACAAGTCTATTACAAAGGGATTTCAATTTTTTGAACATATTTTAACTCAAGACTTTTGAAGCATTCAATATGCACCATTCAAAGCCACATCATCACTTTTCAACCATTTTCTGACTTCATTTGCTAGTTTTCATGCATTTCATGATTTATTTTGAGCTAAAATGACCCTGAATTGAAAATCACTGCAAATGAACTCTGAAATGGTTGAAAGTTGGCATGGTATCATAATTTCACCCACATAGCATGTGCTAAAAAGCTGAGAGGGTTACCGAAAAAACTGGATGCACTTCGTGTACAAACTGGACAATCTCTTTCGAAGTATCAGGGTTTCGGACGAAAACGCGTCGATTACAAAGGGATTTCAATTTTTTGAACATATTTTAACTCAAGACTTTTTATGCATTCAATAAGCACCATTCAAAGCCACATCATCACTTTTCAACCATTTTCTGACTTCATTTGCTTGTTTTCTTGCATTTCATGATTTATTTTGAGCTAAAATGACCCTGAATTGAAAAGCACTGCAAATGAACTCTGAAATGGTTGAAAGATGGCATGGTATCATAATTTCACCCAGATAGCATGTGCTAAAAATCTGAGAGGGTTACCGGAAAAACTAGATGCACTTCGTGTACAAACTGGACAATCTTTTTCGAAGTATCATGGTTTCGGACGAAAATACGTCTATTACAAAGGGATTTCATTTTTTTGAACATATTTTAACTCAAGACTTTTTATGCATTCAATATGCACCAATCAAATCCACATCATCACTTTTCAACCATTTTCTGACTTCATTTGCTAGTTTTCATGCATTTCATGATTTATTTTGAGCTAAAATGACCCTGAGTTGAAAAGCACTGCAAATGAACTCTGAAATGGTTGAAAGTTGGCATGCTATCATAATTTCACGCACATAGCATGTGCTAAAAAGCTGAGAGGGTTACCGAAAAAACTGGATGCACTTCGTGTACAAACTGGACAATCTATTTCGAAGTATCAGGGTTTCGGACGAAAACACGTCTATTACAAAGGGATTTCAATTTTTTGAACATATTTTAACTCAAGACTTTTTCTGCATTCAATATGCACCATTCAAAGCCACATCATCACTTTTCAACCATTTTCTGACTTCATTTGCTAGTTTTCATGCATTTCATGATTTATTTTGAGCTAAAATGACCCTGAATTGAAAAGCACAGCAAATGAACTCTGAAATTGTTGAAATTTGGCATGCTATCATAATTTCACCCACATAGCATGTGCTAAAAAGCTGAGAGGGTTACCGAAAAAACTGGATGCACTTCGTGTACAAACTGGACAATCTATTTCCAAGTATCAGGGTTTCGGACGAAAACACGTCTATTACAAAGGGATTTCAATTTTTTGAACATATTTTAACTCAAGACTTTTGAAGCATTCAACATTCAAAGCCACATCATCACTTTTCAACCATTTTCTGACTTCATTTGCTAGTTTTCTTGCATTTCATGATTTATTTTGAGCTAAAATGACCCTGAATTGAAAAGCACTGCAAATGAACTCTGAAATGGTTGAAAGATGGCATGGTATCATAATTTCACCCACATAGCATGTGCTAAAAATCTGAGAGGGTTACCGGAAAAACTGGATGCACTTCGTGTACAAACTGGACAATCTCTTTCGAAGTATCATGGTTTCGGACGAAAACACGTCTATTACAAAGGGATTTCATTTTTTTGAACATATTTTAACTCAAGACTTTTTATGCATTCAATATGCACCATTCAAACCCACATCATCACTTTTCAACCATTTTCTGGCTTCATTTGCTAGTTTTCATGCATTTCATGATTTATTTTGAGCTGAAATGACCCTGAATTGAAAAGCACTACAAATGAGCTCTGAAATGGTTGAAACTTGGCATGGTATCATAATTTCACCCACATAGCATGTGCTAAAGAGTTGAGAGGGTTACCGAAAAAACTGGATGCACTTCGTGTACAAACTGGACAATCTCTTTCGAAGTATCAGGGTTTCGGACGAAAACAAGTCTATTACAAAGGGATTTCAATTTTTTGAACATATTTTAACTCAAGACTTTTGAAGCATTCAATATGCACCATTCAAAGCCACATCATCACTTTTCAACCATTTTCTGACTTCATTTGCTAGTTTTCATGCATTTCATGATTTATTTTGAGCTAAAATGACCCTGAATTGAAAATCACTGCAAATGAACTCTGAAATGGTTGAAAGTTGGCATGGTATCATAATTTCACCCACATAGCATGTGCTAAAAAGCTGAGAGGGTTACCGAAAAAACTGGATGCACTTCGTGTACAAACTGGACAATCTCTTTCGAAGTATCAGGGTTTCGGACGAAAACGCGTCGATTACAAAGGGATTTCAATTTTTTGAACATATTTTAACTCAAGACTTTTTATGCATTCAATAAGCACCATTCAAAGCCACATCATCACTTTTCAACCATTTTCTGACTTCATTTGCTTGTTTTCTTGCATTTCATGATTTATTTTGAGCTAAAATGACCCTGAATTGAAAAGCACTGCAAATGAACTCTGAAATGGTTGAAAGATGGCATGGTATCATAATTTCACCCAGATAGCATGTGCTAAAAATCTGAGAGGGTTACCGGAAAAACTAGATGCACTTCGTGTACAAACTGGACAATCTTTTTCGAAGTATCATGGTTTCGGACGAAAATACGTCTATTACAAAGGGATTTCATTTTTTTGAACATATTTTATCTCAAGACTTTTTATGCATTCAATATGCACCAATCAAATCCACATCATCACTTTTCAACCATTTTCTGACTTCATTTGCTAGTTTTCATGCATTTCATGATTTATTTTGAGCTAAAATGACCCTGAATTGAAAAGCACTGCAAACGAACTCTGAAATGGTTGAAAGTTGGCATGGTATCATAATTTCACCCACATAGCATGTGCTAAAGAGTTGACAGGGTTACCGAAAAACCTGGATGCACTTCGTGTACAAACTGGACAATCTCTTTCGAAGTATCAGGGTTTCGGACGAAAACACGTCTATTACAAAGGGATTTCAATTTTTTGAACATATTTTAACTCAAGACTTTTGAAGCATTCAATATGCACCATTCAAAGCCACATCATCACTTTTCAACCATTTTCTGACTTCATTTGCTAGTTTTCTTGCATTTCATGATTTATTTTGAGCTAAAATGACCCTGAATTGAAAAGCACTGCAAATGAACTCTGAAATGGTTGAAAGATGGCATGGTATCATAATTTCACCCAGATAGCATGTGCTAAAAATCTGAGAGGGTTACCGGAAAAACTAGATGCACTTCGTGTACAAACTGGACAATCTTTTTCGAAGTATCATGGTTTCGGACGAAAATACGTCTATTACAAAGGGATTTCATTTTTTTGAACATATTTTAACTCAAGACTTTTTATGCATTCAATATGCACCAATCAAATCCACATCATCACTTTTCAACCATTTTCTGACTTCATTTGCTAGTTTTCATGCATTTCATGATTTATTTTGAGCTAAAATGACCCTGAATTGAAAAGCACTGCAAACGAACTCTGAAATGGTTGAAAGTTGGCATGGTATCATAATTTCACCCACATAGCATGTGCTAAAGAGTTGACAGGGTTACCGAAAAACCTGGATGCACTTCGTGTACAAACTGGACAATCTCTTTCGAAGTATCAGGGTTTCGGACGAAAACACGTCTATTACAAAGGGATTTCAATTTTTTGAACATATTTTAACTCAAGACTTTTGAAGCATTCAACATTCAAAGCCACATCATCACTTTTCAACCATTTTCTGACTTCATTTGCTAGTTTTCTTGCATTTCATGATTTATTTTGAGCTAAAATGACCCTGAATTGAAAAGCACTGCAAATGAACTCTGAAATGGTTGAAAGATGGCATGGTATCATAATTTCACCCACATAGCATGTGCTAAAAATCTGAGAGGGTTACCGGAAAAACTGGATGCACTTCGTGTACAAACTGGACAATCTCTTTCGAAGTATCATGGTTTCGGACGAAAACACGTCTATTACAAAGGGATTTCATTTTTTTGAACATATTTTAACTCAAGACTTTTTATGCATTCAATATGCACCATTCAAACCCACATCATCACTTTTCAACCATTTTCTGGCTTCATTTGCTAGTTTTCATGCATTTCATGATTTATTTTGAGCTGAAATGACCCTGAATTGAAAAGCACTACAAATGAGCTCTGAAATGGTTGAAACTTGGCATGGTATCATAATTTCACCCACATAGCATGTGCTAAAGAGTTGAGAGGGTTACCGAAAAAACTGGATGCACTTCGTGTACAAACTGGACAATCTCTTTCGAAGTATCAGGGTTTCGGACGAAAACAAGTCTATTACAAAGGGATTTCAATTTTTTGAACATATTTTAACTCAAGACTTTTGAAGCATTCAATATGCACCATTCAAAGCCACATCATCACTTTTCAACCATTTTCTGACTTCATTTGCTAGTTTTCATGCATTTCATGATTTATTTTGAGCTAAAATGACCCTGAATTGAAAATCACTGCAAACGAACTCTGAAATGGTTGAAAGTTGGCATGGTATCATAATTTCACCCACATAGCATGTGCTAAAGAGTTGACAGGGTTACCGAAAAACCTGGATGCACTTCGTGTACAAACTGGACAATCTCTTTCGAAGTATCAGGGTTTCGGACGAAAACACGTCTATTACAAAGGGATTTCAATTTTTTGAACATATTTTAACTCAAGACTTTTGAAGCATTCAATATGCACCATTCAAAGCCACATCATCACTTTTCAACCACTTTCTGACTTCATTTGCTAGTTTTCTTGCATTTCATGATTTATTTTGAGCTAAAATTACCCTGAATTGAAAAGCACTGCAAATGAACTCTGAAATGGTTGAAAGATGGCATGGTATCATAATTTCACCCACATAGCATGTGCTAAAAATTTGAGAGGGTTACCGAAAAAACTGGATGCACTTCGTGTACAAACTGGACAATCTCTTTCAAAGTATCAGGGTTTCGGACGAAAACACGTCTATTACAAAGGGATATCAATTTTTTGAACATATTTTAACTCAAGAATTTTTCTGCATTCAATATGCACCATTCAAAGCCACATCCTCACTTTTCAACCATTTTCTGACTTCATTTGCTAGTTTTCATGCATTTCATGATTTATTTTGAGCTAAAATGACCCTGAATTGAAAAGCACTGCAAATGAACTCTGAAATGGTTGAAAGTTGGCATGGTATCATAATTTCACCCACATAGCATGTGCTAAAGAGTTGAGAGGGTTACCGGAAAAACTGGATGCACTTCGTGTACAAACTGGACAATCTCTTTCGAAGTATTAGGGTTTCGGACGAAAACACGTCTATTACAAAGGGATTTCAATTTTTTGAACATATTTTAACTCAAGACTTTTTCTGCTTTCAATATGCACCATTCAAATCCACATCATCACTTTTCAACCATTTTCTGACTTCAGTTGCTAGTTTTCATGCATTTCATGATTTATTTTGAGCTAAAATGACCCTGAGTTGAAAAGCACTGCAAATGAACTCTGAAATGGTTGAAAGTTGGCATGCTATCATAATTTCACGCACATAGCATGTGCTAAAAAGCTGAGAGGGTTACCGAAAAAACTGGATGCACTTCGTGTACAAACTGGACAATCTCTTTCGAAGTATTAGGGTTTCGGACGAAAACACGTCTATTACAAAGGGATTTCAATTTTTTGAACATATTTTAACTCAAGACTTTTTCTGCTTTCAATATGCACCATTCAAATCCACATCATCACTTTTCAACCATTTTCTGACTTCAGTTGCTTGTTTTCATGCATTTCATGATTTATTTTGAGCTAAAATGACCCTGAGTTGAAAAGCACTGCAAATGAACTCTGAAATGGTTGAAAGTTGGCATGCTATCATAATTTCACGCACATAGCATGTGCTAAAAAGCTGAGAGGGTTACCGAAAAAACTGGATGCACTTCGTGTACAAACTGGACAATCTATTTCGAAGTATCAGGGTTTCGGACGAAAACACGTCTATTACAAAGGGATTTCAATTTTTTGAACATATTTTAACTCAAGACTTTTTCTGCATTCAATATGCACCATTCAAAGCCACATCATCACTTTTCAACCATTTTCTGACTTCATTTGCTAGTTTTCATGCATTTCATGATTTATTTTGAGCTAAAATGACCCTGAGTTGAAAAGCACAGCAAATGAACTCTGAAATTGTTGAAATTTGGCATGCTATCATAATTTCACCCACATAGCATGTGCTAAAAAGCTGAGAGGGTTACCGAAAAAACTGGATGCACTTCGTGTACAAACTGGACAATCTATTTCCAAGTATCAGGGTTTCGGACGAAAACACGTCTATTACAAAGGGATTTCAATTTTTTGAACATATTTTAACTCAAGACTTTTGAAGCATTCAACATTCAAAGCCACATCATCACTTTTCAACCATTTTCTGACTTCATTTGCTAGTTTTCTTGCATTTCATGATTTATTTTGAGCTAAAATGACCCTGAATTGAAAAGCACTGCAAATGAACTCTGAAATGGTTGAAAGATGGCATGGTATCATAATTTCACCCACATAGCATGTGCTAAAAATCTGAGAGGGTTACCGGAAAAACTGGATGCACTTCGTGTACAAACTGGACAATCTCTTTCGAAGTATCATGGTTTCGGACGAAAACACGTCTATTACAAAGGGATTTCATTTTTTTGAACATATTTTAACTCAAGACTTTTTATGCATTCAATATGCACCATTCAAACCCACATCATCACTTTTCAACCATTTTCTGGCTTCATTTGCTAGTTTTCATGCATTTCATGATTTATTTTGAGCTAAAATGACCCTGAATTGAAAAGCACTGCAAATGAACTCTGAAATGGTTGAAAGATGGCATGGTATCATAATTTCACCCACATAGCATGTGCTAAAAATCTGAGAGGGTTACCGGAAAAACTGGATGCACTTCGTGTACAAACTGGACAATCTCTTTCGAAGTATCATGGTTTCGGACGAAAACACGTCTATTACAAAGGGATTTCATTTTTTTGAACATATTTTAACTCAAGACTTTTTATGCATTCAATATGCACCATTCAAACCCAAAACATCACTTTTCAACCATTTTCTGGCTTCATTTGCTAGTTTTCATGCATTTCATGATTTATTTTGAGCTGAAATGACCCTGAATTGAAAAGCACTGCAAATGAGCTCTGAAATGGTTGAAACTTGGCATGGTATCATAATTTCACCCACATAGCATGTGCTAAAGAGTTGAGAGGGTTACCGAAAAAACTGGATGCACTTCGTGTACAAACTGGACAATCTCTTTCGAAGTATCAGGGTTTCGGACGAAAACACGTCTATTACAAAGGGATTTCAATTTTTTGAACATATTTTAACTCAAGACTTTTGAAGCATTCAATATGCACCATTCAAAGCCACATCATCACTTTTCAACCATTTTCTGACTTCATTTGCTAGTTTTCATGCATTTCATGATTTATTTTGAGCTAAAATGACCCTGAGTTGAAAAGCACTGCAAATGAACTCTGAAATGGTTGAAAGTTGGCATGCTATCATAATTTCACGCACATAGCATGTGCTAAAAAGCTGAGAGGGTTACCGAAAAAACTGGATGCACTTCGTGTACAAACTGGACAATCTATTTCGAAGTATCAGGGTTTCGGACGAAAACACGTCTATTACAAAGGGATTTCAATTTTTTGAACATATTTTAACTCAAGACTTTTTCTGCATTCAATATGCACCATTCAAAGCCACATCATCACTTTTCAACCATTTTCTGACTTCATTTGCTAGTTTTCATGCATTTCATGATTTATTTTGAGCTAAAATGACCCTGAATTGAAAAGCACAGCAAATGAACTCTGAAATTGTTGAAATTTGGCATGCTATCATAATTTCACCCACATAGCATGTGCTAAAAAGCTGAGAGGGTTACCGAAAAAACTGGATGCACTTCGTGTACAAACTGGACAATCTATTTCCAAGTATCAGGGTTTCGGACGAAAACACGTCTATTACAAAGGGATTTCAATTTTTTGAACATATTTTAACTCAAGACTTTTGAAGCATTCAACATTCAAAGCCACATCATCACTTTTCAACCATTTTCTGACTTCATTTGCTAGTTTTCTTGCATTTCATGATTTATTTTGAGCTAAAATGACCCTGAATTGAAAAGCACTGCAAATGAACTCTGAAATGGTTGAAAGATGGCATGGTATCATAATTTCACCCACATAGCATGTGCTAAAAATCTGAGAGGGTTACCGGAAAAACTGGATGCACTTCGTGTACAAACTGGACAATCTCTTTCGAAGTATCATGGTTTCGGACGAAAACACGTCTATTACAAAGGGATTTCATTTTTTTGAACATATTTTAACTCAAGACTTTTTATGCATTCAATATGCACCATTCAAACCCACATCATCACTTTTCAACCATTTTCTGGCTTCATTTGCTAGTTTTCATGCATTTCATGATTTATTTTGAGCTGAAATGACCCTGAATTGAAAAGCACTGCAAATGAGCTCTGAAATGGTTGAAACTTGGCATGGTATCATAATTTCACCCACATAGCATGTGCTAAAGAGTTGAGAGGGTTACCGAAAAAACTGGATGCACTTCGTGTACAAACTGGACAATCTCTTTCGAAGTATCAGGGTTTCGGACGAAAACAAGTCTATTACAAAGGGATTTCAATTTTTTGAACATATTTTAACTCAAGACTTTTGAAGCATTCAATATGCACCATTCAAAGCCACATCATCACTTTTCAACCATTTTCTGACTTCATTTGCTAGTTTTCATGCATTTCATGATTTATTTTGAGCTAAAATGACCCTGAATTGAAAATCACTGCAAATGAACTCTGAAATGGTTGAAAGTTGGCATGGTATCATAATTTCACCCACATAGCATGTGCTAAAAAGCTGAGAGGGTTACCGAAAAAACTGGATGCACTTCGTGTACAAACTGGACAATCTCTTTCGAAGTATCAGGGTTTCGGACGAAAACGCGTCGATTACAAAGGGATTTCAATTTTTTGAACATATTTTAACTCAAGACTTTTTATGCATTCAATAAGCACCATTCAAAGCCACATCATCACTTTTCAACCATTTTCTGACTTCATTTGCTTGTTTTCTTGCATTTCATGATTTATTTTGAGCTAAAATGACCCTGAATTGAAAAGCACTGCAAATGAACTCTGAAATGGTTGAAAGATGGCATGGTATCATAATTTCACCCAGATAGCATGTGCTAAAAATCTGAGAGGGTTACCGGAAAAACTAGATGCACTTCGTGTACAAACTGGACAATCTTTTTCGAAGTATCATGGTTTCGGACGAAAATACGTCTATTACAAAGGGATTTCATTTTTTTGAACATATTTTAACTCAAGACTTTTTATGCATTCAATATGCACCAATCAAATCCACATCATCACTTTTCAACCATTTTCTGACTTCATTTGCTAGTTTTCATGCATTTCATGATTTATTTTGAGCTAAAATGACCCTGAGTTGAAAAGCACTGCAAATGAACTCTGAAATGGTTGAAAGTTGGCATGCTATCATAATTTCACGCACATAGCATGTGCTAAAAAGCTGAGAGGGTTACCGAAAAAACTGGATGCACTTCGTGTACAAACTGGACAATCTATTTCGAAGTATCAGGGTTTCGGACGAAAACACGTCTATTACAAAGGGATTTCAATTTTTTGAACATATTTTAACTCAAGACTTTTTCTGCATTCAATATGCACCATTCAAAGCCACATCATCACTTTTCAACCATTTTCTGACTTCATTTGCTAGTTTTCATGCATTTCATGATTTATTTTGAGCTAAAATGACCCTGAATTGAAAAGCACAGCAAATGAACTCTGAAATTGTTGAAATTTGGCATGCTATCATAATTTCACCCACATAGCATGTGCTAAAAAGCTGAGAGGGTTACCGAAAAAACTGGATGCACTTCGTGTACAAACTGGACAATCTATTTCCAAGTATCAGGGTTTCGGACGAAAACACGTCTATTACAAAGGGATTTCAATTTTTTGAACATATTTTAACTCAAGACTTTTGAAGCATTCAACATTCAAAGCCACATCATCACTTTTCAACCATTTTCTGACTTCATTTGCTAGTTTTCTTGCATTTCATGATTTATTTTGAGCTAAAATGACCCTGAATTGAAAAGCACTGCAAATGAACTCTGAAATGGTTGAAAGATGGCATGGTATCATAATTTCACCCACATAGCATGTGCTAAAAATCTGAGAGGGTTACCGGAAAAACTGGATGCACTTCGTGTACAAACTGGACAATCTCTTTCGAAGTATCATGGTTTCGGACGAAAACACGTCTATTACAAAGGGATTTCATTTTTTTGAACATATTTTAACTCAAGACTTTTTATGCATTCAATATGCACCATTCAAACCCACATCATCACTTTTCAACCATTTTCTGGCTTCATTTGCTAGTTTTCATGCATTTCATGATTTATTTTGAGCTGAAATGACCCTGAATTGAAAAGCACTGCAAATGAGCTCTGAAATGGTTGAAACTTGGCATGGTATCATAATTTCACCCACATAGCATGTGCTAAAGAGTTGAGAGGGTTACCGAAAAAACTGGATGCACTTCGTGTACAAACTGGACAATCTCTTTCGAAGTATCAGGGTTTCGGACGAAAACAAGTCTATTACAAAGGGATTTCAATTTTTTGAACATATTTTAACTCAAGACTTTTGAAGCATTCAATATGCACCATTCAAAGCCACATCATCACTTTTCAACCATTTTCTGACTTCATTTGCTAGTTTTCATGCATTTCATGATTTATTTTGAGCTAAAATGACCCTGAATTGAAAATCACTGCAAATGAACTCTGAAATGGTTGAAAGTTGGCATGGTATCATAATTTCACCCACATAGCATGTGCTAAAAAGCTGAGAGGGTTACCGAAAAAACTGGATGCACTTCGTGTACAAACTGGACAATCTCTTTCGAAGTATCAGGGTTTCGGACGAAAACGCGTCGATTACAAAGGGATTTCAATTTTTTGAACATATTTTAACTCAAGACTTTTTATGCATTCAATAAGCACCATTCAAAGCCACATCATCACTTTTCAACCATTTTCTGACTTCATTTGCTTGTTTTCTTGCATTTCATGATTTATTTTGAGCTAAAATGACCCTGAATTGAAAAGCACTGCAAATGAACTCTGAAATGGTTGAAAGATGGCATGGTATCATAATTTCACCCAGATAGCATGTGCTAAAAATCTGAGAGGGTTACCGGAAAAACTAGATGCACTTCGTGTACAAACTGGACAATCTTTTTCGAAGTATCATGGTTTCGGACGAAAATACGTCTATTACAAAGGGATTTCATTTTTTTGAACATATTTTAACTCAAGACTTTTTATGCATTCAATATGCACCAATCAAATCCACATCATCACTTTTCAACCATTTTCTGACTTCATTTGCTAGTTTTCATGCATTTCATGATTTATTTTGAGCTAAAATGACCCTGAATTGAAAAGCACTGCAAACGAACTCTGAAATGGTTGAAAGTTGGCATGGTATCATAATTTCACCCACATAGCATGTGCTAAAGAGTTGACAGGGTTACCGAAAAACCTGGATGCACTTCGTGTACAAACTGGACAATCTCTTTCGAAGTATCAGGGTTTCGGACGAAAACACGTCTATTACTAAGGGATTTCAATTTTTTGAACATATTTTAACTCAAGACTTTTGAAGCATTCAATATGCACCATTCAAAGCCACATCATCACTTTTCAACCACTTTCTGACTTCATTTGCTAGTTTTCTTGCATTTCATGATTTATTTTGAGCTAAAATTACCCTGAATTGAAAAGCACTGCAAATGAACTCTGAAATGGTTGAAAGATGGCATGGTATCATAATTTCACCCACATAGCATGTGCTAAAAATTTGAGAGGGTTACCGAAAAAACTGGATGCACTTCGTGTACAAACTGGACAATCCCTTTCAAAGTATCAGGGTTTCGGACGAAAACACGTCTATTACAAAGGGATATCAATTTTTTGAACATATTTTAACTCAAGAATTTTTCTGCATTCAATATGCACCATTCAAAGCCACATCCTCACTTTTCAACCATTTTCTGACTTCATTTGCTAGTTTTCATGCATTTCATGATTTATTTTGAGCTAAAATGACCCTGAATTGAAAAGCACTGCAAATGAACTCTGAAATGGTTGAAAGTTGGCATGGTATCATAATTTCACCCACATAGCATGTGCTAAAGAGTTGAGAGGGTTACCGGAAAAACTGGATGCACTTCGTGTACAAACTGGACAATCTCTTTCGAAGTATTAGGGTTTCGGACGAAAACACGTCTATTACAAAGGGATTTCAATTTTTTGAACATATTTTAACTCAAGACTTTTTCTGCTTTCAATATGCACCATTCAAATCCACATCATCACTTTTCAACCATTTTCTGACTTCAGTTGCTAGTTTTCATGCATTTCATGATTTATTTTGAGCTAAAATGACCCTGAGTTGAAAAGCACTGCAAATGAACTCTGAAATGGTTGAAAGTTGGCATGCTATCATAATTTCACGCACATAGCATGTGCTAAAAAGCTGAGAGGGTTACCGAAAAAACTGGATGCACTTCGTGTACAAACTGGACAATCTCTTTCGAAGTATTAGGGTTTCGGACGAAAACACGTCTATTACAAAGGGATTTCAATTTTTTGAACATATTTTAACTCAAGACTTTTTCTGCTTTCAATATGCACCATTCAAATCCACATCATCACTTTTCAACCATTTTCTGACTTCAGTTGCTTGTTTTCATGCATTTCATGATTTATTTTGAGCTAAAATGACCCTGAGTTGAAAAGCACTGCAAATGAACTCTGAAATGGTTGAAAGTTGGCATGCTATCATAATTTCACGCACATAGCATGTGCTAAAAAGCTGAGAGGGTTACCGAAAAAACTGGATGCACTTCGTGTACAAACTGGACAATCTATTTCGAAGTATCAGGGTTTCGGACGAAAACACGTCTATTACAAAGGGATTTCAATTTTTTGAACATATTTTAACTCAAGACTTTTTCTGCATTCAATATGCACCATTCAAAGCCACATCATCACTTTTCAACCATTTTCTGACTTCATTTGCTAGTTTTCATGCATTTCATGATTTATTTTGAGCTAAAATGACCCTGAGTTGAAAAGCACAGCAAATGAACTCTGAAATTGTTGAAATTTGGCATGCTATCATAATTTCACCCACATAGCATGTGCTAAAAAGCTGAGAGGGTTACCGAAAAAACTGGATGCACTTCGTGTACAAACTGGACAATCTATTTCCAAGTATCAGGGTTTCGGACGAAAACACGTCTATTACAAAGGGATTTCAATTTTTTGAACATATTTTAACTCAAGACTTTTGAAGCATTCAACATTCAAAGCCACATCATCACTTTTCAACCATTTTCTGACTTCATTTGCTAGTTTTCTTGCATTTCATGATTTATTTTGAGCTAAAATGACCCTGAATTGAAAAGCACTGCAAATGAACTCTGAAATGGTTGAAAGATGGCATGGTATCATAATTTCACCCACATAGCATGTGCTAAAAATCTGAGAGGGTTACCGGAAAAACTGGATGCACTTCGTGTACAAACTGGACAATCTCTTTCGAAGTATCATGGTTTCGGACGAAAACACGTCTATTACAAAGGGATTTCATTTTTTTGAACATATTTTAACTCAAGACTTTTTATGCATTCAATATGCACCATTCAAACCCACATCATCACTTTTCAACCATTTTCTGGCTTCATTTGCTAGTTTTCATGCATTTCATGATTTATTTTGAGCTGAAATGACCCTGAATTGAAAAGCACTGCAAATGAGCTCTGAAATGGTTGAAACTTGGCATGGTATCATAATTTCACCCACATAGCATGTGCTAAAGAGTTGAGAGGGTTACCGAAAAAACTGGATGCACTTCGTGTACAAACTGGACAATCTCTTTCGAAGTATCAGGGTTTCGGACGAAAACACGTCTATTACAAAGGGATTTCAATTTTTTGAACATATTTTAACTCAAGACTTTTGAAGCATTCAATATGCACCATTCAAAGCCACATCATCACTTTTCAACCATTTTCTGACTTCATTTGCTAGTTTTCATGCATTTCATGATTTATTTTGAGCTAAAATGACCCTGAATTGAAAATCACTGCAAATGAACTCTGAAATGGTTGAAAGTTGGCATGGTATCATAATTTCACCCACATAGCATGTGCTAAAAAGCTGAGAGGGTTACCGAAAAAACTGGATGCACTTCGTGTACAAACTGGACAATCTCTTTCGAAGTATCAGGGTTTCGGACGAAAACGCGTCGATTACAAAGGGATTTCAATTTTTTGAACATATTTTAACTCAAGACTTTTTATGCATTCAATAAGCACCATTCAAAGCCACATCATCACTTTTCAACCATTTTCTGACTTCATTTGCTTGTTTTCTTGCATTTCATGATTTATTTTGAGCTAAAATGACCCTGAATTGAAAAGCACTGCAAATGAACTCTGAAATGGTTGAAAGATGGCATGGTATCATAATTTCACCCACATAGCATGTGCTAAAAATCTGAGAGGGTTACCGGAAAAACTAGATGCACTTCATGTACAAACTGGACAATCTTTTTCGAAGTATCATGGTTTCGGACGAAAATACGTCTATTACAAAGGGATTTCATTTTTTTGAACATATTTTAACTCAAGACTTTTTATGCATTCAATATGCACCAATCAAATCCACATCATCACTTTTCAACCATTTTCTGACTTCATTTGCTAGTTTTCATGCATTTCATGATTTATTTTGAGCTAAAATGACCCTGAATTGAAAAGCACTGCAAACGAACTCTGAAATGGTTGAAAGTTGGCATGGTATCATAATTTCACCCACATAGCATGTGCTAAAGAGTTGAGAGGGTTACCGAAAAACCTGGATGCACTTCGTGTACAAACTGGACAATCTCTTTCGAAGTATCAGGGTTTCGGACGAAAACACGTCTATTACAAAGGGATTTCAATTTTTTTAACATATTTTAACTCAAGAATTTTGAAGCATTCAATATGCACCATTCAAAGCCACATCATCACTTTTCAACCACTTTCTGACTTCATTTGCTAGTTTTCTTGCATTTCATGATTTATTTTGAGCTAAAATTACCCTGAATTGAAAAGCACTGCAAATGAACTCTGAAATGGTTGAAAGTTGGCATGGTATCATAATTTCACCCACATAGCATGTGCTAAAGAGTTGAGAGGGTTACCGAAAAAACTGGATGCACTTCGTGTACAAACTGGACAATCTCTTTCGAAGTATTAGGGTTTCGGACGAAAACACGTCTATTACAAAGGGATTTCAATTTTTTGAACATATTTTAACTCAAGACTTTTTCTGCTTTCAATATGCACCATTCAAATCCACATCATCACTTTTCAACCATTTTCTGACTTCAGTTGCTAGTTTTCATGCATTTCATGATTTATTTTGAGCTAAAATGACCCTGAGTTGAAAAGCAGTGCAAATGAACTCTGAAATGGTTGAAAGTTGGCATGCGATCATAATTTCACGCACATAGCATGTGCTAAAAAGCTGAGAGGGTTACCGAAAAAACTGGATGCACTTCGTGTACAAACTGGACAATCTCTTTCGAAGTATTAGGGTTTCGGACGAAAACACGTCTATTACAAAGGGATTTCAATTTTTTGAACATATTTTAACTCCAAGACTTTTTCTGCTTTCAATATGCACCATTCAAATCCACATCATCACTTTTCAACCATTTTCTGACTTCAGTTGCTAGTTTTCATGCATTTCTTGATTTATTTTGAGCTAAAATGACCCTGAGTTGAAAAGCACTGCAAATGAACTCTGAAATGGTTGAAAGTTGGCATGCTATCATAATTTCACGCACATAGCATGTGCTAAAAAGTTGAGAGGGTTACCGAAAAAACTGGATGCACTTCGTGTACAAACTGGACAATCTATTTCGAAGTATCAGGGTTTCGGACGAAAACACGTCTATTACAAAGGGATTTCAATTTTTTGAACATATTTTAACTCAAGACTTTTTCTGCATTCAATATGCACCATTCAAAGCCACATCATCACTTTTCAACCATTTTCTGACTTCATTTGCTAGTTTTCATGCATTTCATGATTTATTTTGAGCTAAAATGACCCTGAATTGAAAAGCACAGCAAATGAACTCTGAAATTGTTGAAATTTGGCATGCTATCATAATTTCACCCACATAGCATGTGCTAAAAAGCTGAGAGGGTTACCGAAAAAACTGGATGCACTTCGTGTACAAACTCGACAATCTATTTCCAAGTATCAGGGTTTCGGACGAAAACACGTCTATTACAAAGGGATTTCAATTTTTTGAACATATTTTAACTCAAGACTTTTGAAGCATTCAACATTCAAAGCCACATCATCACTTTTCAACCATTTTCTGACTTCATTTGCTAGTTTTCTTGCATTTCATGATTTATTTTGAGCTAAAATGACCCTGAATTGACAAGCACTGCAAATGAACTCTGAAATGGTTGAAAGATGGCATGGTATCATAATTTCACCCACATAGCATGTGCTAAAAATCTGAGAGGGTTACCGGAAAAACTGGATGCACTTCGTGTACAAACTGGACAATCTCTTTCGAAGTATCATGGTTTCGGACGAAAACACGTCTATTACAAAGGGATTTCATTTTTTTGAACATATTTTAACTCAAGACTTTTTATGCATTCAATATGCACCATTCAAACCCACATCATCACTTTTCAACCATTTTCTGGCTTCATTTGCTAGTTTTCATGCATTTCATGATTTATTTTGAGCTGAAATGACCCTGAATTGAAAAGCACTGCAAATGAGCTCTGAAATGGTTGAAACTTGGCATGGTATCATAATTTCACCCACATAGCATGTGCTAAAGAGTTGAGAGGGTTACCGAAAAAACTGGATGCACTTCGTGTACAAACTGGACAATCTCTTTCGAAGTATCAGGGTTTCGGACGAAAACACGTCGAGTACAAAGGGATTTCAATTTTTTGAACATATTTTAACTCAAGACTTTTTCTGCATTCAATATGCACCATTCAAAGCCACATCATCACTTTTCAACCATTTTCTGACTTCATTTGCTAGTTTTCATGCATTTCATGATTTATTTTGAGCTAAAATGACCCTGAATTGAAAAGTACTGCAAATGAACTCTGAAATGGTTGAAAGTTGGCATGGTATCATAATTACACCCACGTAGCATGTGCTAAAAAGCTGAGAGGGTTACCGAAAATACTGGATGCACTTCGTGTACAAACTGGACAATCTCTTTCGAAGTATCAGGGTTTCGGACGAAAACAAGTCGATTACAAAGGGATTTCAATTTTTTGAACATATTTTAACTCAAGACTTTTTCTGCATTCAATATGCACCATTCAAAGCCACATCATCACTTTTCAACCATTTTCTGACTTCATTTGCTAGTTTTCATGCATTTCATGATTTATTTTGAGCTAAAATGACCCTGAATTGAAAAGTACTGCAAATGAACTCTGAAATGGTTGAAAGTTGGCATGGTATCATAATTTCACCCACATAGCATGTGCTAAAAAGCTGAGAGGGTTACCGAAAATAATGGATGCACTTCGTGTACAAACTGGACATTCTCTTTCGAAGTATCAGGGTTTCGGACGAAAACAAGTCGATTACAAAGGGATTTCAATTTTTTGAACATATTTTAACTCAAGACTTTTTCTGCATTCAATATGCACCATTCAAAGGCACATCATCACTTTTCAACCATTTTCTGCCTTCATTTGCTAGTTTTCATGCATTTCATGATTTATTTTGAGCTAAAATGACCCTGTATTGAAAGGCACTGCAAATGAACTCTGAAATGGTTGAAAGTTGGCATGCTATCATAATTTCACCCACATAGCATGTGCTAAAAAGCTGAGAAGGTTAACGAAAAAACTGGATGCACTTCGTGTACAAACTGGACAATCTCTTTCGAAGTATCAGGGTTTCGGACGAAAACACGTCTATTACAAAGGGATTTCAATTTTTTGAACATATTTTAACTCAAGACTTTTTCTGCATTCAATATGCACCATTCAAAGCCACATCATCACTTTTCAACCATTTTCTGACTTCATTTGCTAGTTTTCATGCATTTCATGATTTATTTTGAGCTAAAATGACCCTGAATTGAAAATCACTGCAAATGAACTCTGAAATGGTTGAAAGTTGGCATGGTATCATAATTTCACCCACATAGCATGTGCTAAAAAGTTGAGAGGGTTACCGAAAAAACTGGATGCACTTCGTGTACAAACTGGACAATCTCTTTCGAAGTATCAGGGTTTCGGACAAAAACACGTCGATTACAAAGGGATTTCAATTTTTTGAACATATTTTAACTCAAGACTTTTTATGCATTCAATATGCACCATTCAAAGCCACATCATCACTTTTCAACCATTTTCTGACTTCATTTGCTAGTTTTCATGCATTTCAAGATTTATTTTGAGCTCAAATGACCCTGAATTGAAAAGCACTGCAAATGAACTCTGAAATGGTTGAAAGTTGGCATGGTATCATAATTTCACCCACATAGCATGTGTTAAAGAGTTGAGAGGGTTACCGAAAAAACTGGATGCACTTCGTGTACAAATTGGACAATCTCTTTCGAAGTATCAGGGTTTCAGACGAAAACACGTATATTACAAAGGGATTTCAATTTTTTGAACATATTCTAACTTAAGACTTTTTCTGCATTCAATATGCACCATTCCAAGCCACATCATAACTTTTCAATCATTTTCTGACTTCATTTGCTAGTTTTCATGCATTTCATGATTTATTTTGAGCTAAAATGACCCTGAATTGAAAAGCACTGCAAATGAACTCTGAAATGGTTGAAAGTTGGCATGGTATAATAATTTCACCCACATAGCATGTGCTAAAAAGCTGAGAGGGTTACCGGAAAAACTGGATGCAGTTCGTGTACAAACTGGACAATCTCTTTCGAAGTATCAGGGTTTCGGACAAAAACACGTCGATTACAAAGGGATTTCAATTTTTTGAACATATTTTAACTCAAGACTTTTTCTGCATTCAATATGCACCTTTCAAAGCCACATCATCACTTTTCAACCATTTTCTGACTTCATTTGCTAGTTTTCATGCATTTCATGATTTATTTTGAGCTAAAATGACCCTGAATTGAAAAGCACTGCAAATGAACTCTGAAATGGTTGAAAGTTGGCATGGTATCATAATTTCACCCACATAGCATGTGCTAAAAAGCTGAGAGGGTTACCGAAAAAACTGGATGCACTTCGTGTACAAACTGGACAATCTCTTTGGAAGTCTCAGGGTTTCGGACGAATACAAGTCGATTACAAAGGGATTTCAATTTTTTGAACATATTTTAACTCAAGACTTTTTATGCATTCAATATGCACCATTCAATGCCACATCATCACTTTTCAACCATTTTCTGCATTCATTTGCTAGTTTTCATGCATTTCATGATTTATTTTGAGCTAAAATGACCCTGAATTGAAAAGCACAGCAAATGAACTCTGAAATGGTTGAAAGTTGGCATGGTATCATAATTACACCCACATAGCATGTGCTAAAGAGTTGAGAGGGTTACCGAAAAAACTGGATGCACTTCGTGTACAAACTGGACAATCTCTTTCGAAGTATCAGGGTTTTGGACGAAAACAAGTCGATTACAAAGGGATTTCAATTTTTTGAACATATTTTAACTCAAGACTTTTTCTGCATTCAATATGCACCATTCAAAGCCACATCATCACTTTTCAACCATTTTCTGACTTCATTTGCTAGTTTTCATGCATTTCATGATTTATTTTGAGCTAAAATGACCCTGAATTGAAAAGCACTGCAAATGAACTCTGAAATGGTTGAAAGTTGGCATGCTATCATAATTTCACCCACATAGCATGTGCTAAAAAGCTGAGAGGGTTACCGAAAAAACTGGATGCACTTCGTGTACAAACTGGACAATCTATTTCGAAGTATCAGGGTTTCGGACGAAAACACGTCTATTACAAAGGGATTTCAATTTTTTGAACATATTTTAACTCAAGACTTTTTAAGCATTCAATATGCACCATTCAAAGCCACATCATCACTTTTCAACCATTTTCTGACTTCATTTGCTAGTTTTCTTGCATTTCATGATTTATTTTGAGCTAAAATGACCCTGAATTGAAAAGCACTGCAAATGAAATCTGAAATGGTTGAAAGATGGCATGGTATCATAATTTCACCCACATAGCATGTGCTAAAAATCTGAGAGGGTTACCGGAAAAACTGGATGCACTTCGTGTAAAAACTGGACAATCTCTTTCGAAGTATCATGGTTTCGGACGAAAACACTTCTATTACAAAGGGATTTCAATTTTTTGAACATATTCTAACTTAAGACTTTTTATGCATTCAATATGCACCATTCAAAGCCACATCATCACTTTTCAATCATTTTCTGACTTCATTTGCTAGTTTTCATGCATTTCATGATTTATTTTGAGCTAAAATGACCCTGAATTGAAAAGCACTGCAAATGAACTCTGAAATGGTTGAAAGTTGGCATGGTATCATAATTTCACCCACATAGCATGTGTTAAAGAGTTCAGAGGGTTACCGAAAAAACTGGATGCACTTCGTGTACAAACTGGACAATCTCTTTCGAAGTATCAGGGTTTCGGACGAAAACACGTCTATTACAAAGGGATTTCAATTTTTTGAACATATTCTAACTTAAGACTTTTTCTGCATTCAATATGCACCATTCCGAGCCACATCATCACTTTTCAATCATTTTCTGACTTCATTTGCTAGTTTTCATGCATTTCATGATTTATTTTGAGCTAAAATGACCCTGAATTGAAAAGCACTGCAAATGAACTCTGAAATGGTTGAAAGATGGCATGGTATTATAATTTCACCCACATAGCATGTGCTAAAAATCTGAGAGGGTTACCGGAAAAACTGGATGCACTTCGTGTACAAACTGGACAATCTCTTTCGAAGTATCATGGTTTCGGACGAAAACACGTCTATTACAAAGGGATTTCATTTTTTTGAACATATTTTAACTCAAGACTTTTTATGCATTCAATATGCACCATTCAAACCCACATCATCACTTTTCAACCATTTTCTGGCTTCATTTGCTAGTTTTCATGCATTTCATGATTTATTTTGAGCTAAAATGACCCTGAATTGAAAAGCACTGCAAATGAGCTCTGAAATGGTTGAAACTTGGCATGGTATCATAATTTCACCCACATAGCATGTGCTAAAGAGTTGAGAGGGTTACCGAAAAAACTGGATGCACTTCGTGTACAAACTGGACAATCTCTTTCGAAGTATCAGGGTTTCGGACGAAAACACGTCGATTACAAAGGGATTTCAATTTTTTGAACATATTTTAACTCAAGACTTTTTCTGCATTCAATATGAACCATTCAAAGCCACATCATCACTTTTCAACCATTTTCTGACTTCATTTGCTAGTTTTCATGCATTTCATGATTTATTTTGAGCTAAAATGACCCTGAATTGAAAAGTACTGCAAATGAACTCTGAAATGGTTGAAAGTTGGCATGGTATCATAATTACACCCACGTAGCATGTGCTAAAAAGCTGAGAGGGTTACCGAAAATACTGGATGCACTTCGTGTACAAACTGGACAATCTCTTTCGAAGTATCAGGGTTTCGGACGAAAACAAGTCGATTACAAAGGGATTTCAATTTTTTGAACATATTTTAACTCAAGACTTTTTCTGCATTCAATATGCACCATTCAAAGCCACATCATCACTTTTCAACCATTTTCTGACTTCATTTGCTAGGTTTCATGCATTTCATGATTTATTTCGAGCTAAAATGACCCTGAATTGAAAAGTACTGCAAATGAACTCTGAAATGGTTGAAAGTTGGCATGGTATCATAATTTCACCCACATAGCATGTGCTAAAAAGCTGAGAGGGTTACCGAAAATAATGGATGCACTTCGTGTACAAACTGGACAATCTCTTTCGAAGTATCAGGGTTTCGGACGAAAACAAGTCGATTACAAAGGGATTTCAATTTTTTGAACATATTTTAACTCAAGACTTTTTCTGCATTCAATATGCACCATTCAAAGGCACATCATCACTTTTCAACCATTTTCTGCCTTCATTTGCTAGTTTTCATGCATTTCATGATTTATTTTGAGCTAAAATGACCCTGAATTGAAAAGCACTGCAAATGAACTCTGAAATGGTTGAAAGTTGGCATGCTATCATAATTTCACCCACATAGCATGTGCTAAAAAGCTGAGAAGGTTAACGAAAAAACTGGATGCACTTCGTGTACAAACTGGACAATCTCTTTCGAAGTATCAGGGTTTCGGACGAAAACACGTCTATTACAAAGGGATTTCAATTTTTTGAACATATTTTAACTCAAGACTTTTTCTGCATTCAATATGCACCATTCAAAGCCACATCATCACTTTTCAACCATTTTCTGACTTCATTTGCTAGTTTTCATGCATTTCATGATTTATTTTGAGCTAAAATGACCCTGAATTGAAAATCACTGCAAATGAACTCTGAAATGGTTGAAAGTTGGCATGGTATCATAATTTCACCCACATAGCATGTGCTAAAAAGTTGAGAGGGTTACCGAAAAAACTGGATGCACTTCGTGTACAAACTGGACAATCTCTTTCGAAGTATCAGGGTTTCGGGCGAAAACGCGTCGATTACAAAGGGATTTCAATTTTTTGAACATATTTTAACTCAAGACTTTTTATGCATTCAATATGCACCATTCAAAGCCACATCATCACTTTTCAACCATTTTCTGACTTCATTTGCTAGTTTTCATGCATTTCATGATTTATTTTGAGCTCAAATGACCCTGAATTGAAAAGCACTGCAAATGAACTCTGAAATGGTTGAAAGTTGGCATGGTATCATAATTTCACCCACATAGCATGTGTTAAAGAGTTGAGAGGGTTACCGAAAAAACTGGATGCACTTCGTGTACAAATTGGACAATCTCTTTCGAAGTATCAGGGTTTCGGATGAAAACACGTATATTACAAAGGGATTTCAATTTTTTGAACATATTCTAACTTAAGACTTTTTCTGCATTCAATATGCACCATTCCAAGCCACATCATAACTTTTCAATCATTTTCTGACTTCATTTGCTAGTTTTCATGCATTTCATGATTTATTTCGAGCTAAAATGACCCTGAATTGAAAAGTACTGCAAATGAACTCTGAAATGGTTGAAAGTTGGCATGGTATCATAATTTCACCCACATAGCATGTGCTAAAAAGCTGAGAAGGTTAACGAAAAAACTGGATGCACTTCGTGTACAAACTGGACAATCTCTTTCGAAGTATCAGGGTTTCGGACGAAAACACGTCTATTACAAAGGGATTTCAATTTTTTGAACATATTTTAACTCAAGACTTTTTCTGCATTCAATATGCACCATTCAAAGCCACATCATCACTTTTCAACCATTTTCTGACTTCATTTGCTAGTTTTCATGCATTTCATGATTTATTTTGAGCTAAAATGACCCTGAGTTGAAAAGCACAGCAAATGAACTCTGAAATTGTTGAAATTTGGCATGCTATCATAATTTCACCCACATAGCATGTGCTAAAAAGCTGAGAGGGTTACCGAAAAAACTGGATGCACTTCGTGTACAAACTGGACAATCTATTTCCAAGTATCAGGGTTTCGGACGAAAACACGTCTATTACAAAGGGATTTCAATTTTTTGAACATATTTTAACTCAAGACTTTTGAAGCATTCAACATTCAAAGCCACATCATCACTTTTCAACCATTTTCTGACTTCATTTGCTAGTTTTCTTGCATTTCATGATTTATTTTGAGCTAAAATGACCCTGAATTGAAAAGCACTGCAAATGAACTCTGAAATGGTTGAAAGATGGCATGGTATCATAATTTCACCCACATAGCATGTGCTAAAAATCTGAGAGGGTTACCGGAAAAACTGGATGCACTTCGTGTACAAACTGGACAATCTCTTTCGAAGTATCATGGTTTCGGACGAAAACACGTCTATTACAAAGGGATTTCATTTTTTTGAACATATTTTAACTCAAGACTTTTTATGCATTCAATATGCACCATTCAAACCCACATCATCACTTTTCAACCATTTTCTGGCTTCATTTGCTAGTTTTCATGCATTTCATGATTTATTTTGAGCTGAAATGACCCTGAATTGAAAAGCACTGCAAATGAGCTCTGAAATGGTTGAAACTTGGCATGGTATCATAATTTCACCCACATAGCATGTGCTAAAGAGTTGAGAGGGTTACCGAAAAAACTGGATGCACTTCGTGTACAAACTGGACAATCTCTTTCGAAGTATCAGGGTTTCGGACGAAAACAAGTCTATTACAAAGGGATTTCAATTTTTTGAACATATTTTAACTCAAGACTTTTGAAGCATTCAATATGCACCATTCAAAGCCACATCATCACTTTTCAACCATTTTCTGACTTCATTTGCTAGTTTTCATGCATTTCATGATTTATTTTGAGCTAAAATGACCCTGAATTGAAAATCACTGCAAATGAACTCTGAAATGGTTGAAAGTTGGCATGGTATCATAATTTCACCCACATAGCATGTGCTAAAAAGATGAGAGGGTTACCGAAAAAACTGGATGCACTTCGTGTACAAACTGGACAATCTCTTTCGAAGTATCAGGGTTTCGGACGAAAACAAGTCTATTACAAAGGGATTTCAATTTTTTGAACATATTTTAACTCAAGACTTTTGAAGCATTCAATATGCACCATTCAAAGCCACATCATCACTTTTCAACCATTTTCTGACTTCATTTGCTAGTTTTCATGCATTTCATGATTTATTTTGAGCTAAAATGACCCTGAATTGAAAATCACTGCAAATGAACTCTGAAATGGTTGAAAGTTGGCATGGTATCATAATTTCACCCACATAGCATGTGCTAAAAAGATGAGAGGGTTACCGAAAAAACTGGATGCACTTCGTGTACAAACTGGACAATCTCTTTCGAAGTATCAGGGTTTCGGACGAAAACGCGTCGATTACAAAGGGATTTCAATTTTTTGAACATATTTTAACTCAAGACTTTTTATGCATTCAATAAGCACCATTCAAAGCCACATCATCACTTTTCAACCATTTTCTGACTTCATTTGCTTGTTTTCTTGCATTTCATGATTTATTTTGAGCTAAAATGACCCTGAATTGAAAAGCACTGCAAATGAACTCTGAAATGGTTGAAAGATGGCATGGTATCATAATTTCACCCAGATAGCATGTGCTAAAAATCTGAGAGGGTTACCGGAAAAACTAGATGCACTTCGTGTACAAACTGGACAATCTTTTTCGAAGTATCATGGTTTCGGACGAAAATACGTCTATTACAAAGGGATTTCATTTTTTTGAACATATTTTAACTCAAGACTTTTTATGCATTCAATATGCACCAATCAAATCCACATCATCACTTTTCAACCATTTTCTGACTTCATTTGCTAGTTTTCATGCATTTCATGATTTATTTTGAGCTAAAATGACCCTGAATTGAAAAGCACTGCAAACGAACTCTGAAATGGTTGAAAGTTGGCATGGTATCATAATTTCACCCACATAGCATGTGCTAAAGAGTTGACAGGGTTACCGAAAAACCTGGATGCACTTCGTGTACAAACTGGACAATCTCTTTCGAAGTATCAGGGTTTCGGACGAAAACACGTCTATTACAAAGGGATTTCAATTTTTTGAACATATTTTAACTCAAGACTTTTGAAGCATTCAATATGCACCATTCAAAGCCACATCATCACTTTTCAACCACTTTCTGACTTCATTTGCTAGTTTTCTTGCATTTCATGATTTATTTTGAGCTAAAATTACCCTGAATTGAAAAGCACTGCAAATGAACTCTGAAATGGTTGAAAGATGGCATGGTATCATAATTTCACCCACATAGCATGTGCTAAAAATTTGAGAGGGTTACCGAAAAAACTGGATGCACTTCGTGTACAAACTGGACAATCTCTTTCAAAGTATCAGGGTTTCGGACGAAAACACGTCTATTACAAAGGGATATCAATTTTTTGAACATATTTTAACTCAAGAATTTTTCTGCATTCAATATGCACCATTCAAAGCCACATCCTCACTTTTCAACCATTTTCTGACTTCATTTGCTAGTTTTCATGCATTTCATGATTTATTTTGAGCTAAAATGACCCTGAATTGAAAAGCACTGCAAATGAACTCTGAAATGGTTGAAAGTTGGCATGGTATCATAATTTCACCCACATAGCATGTGCTAAAGAGTTGAGAGGGTTACCGGAAAAACTGGATGCACTTCGTGTACAAACTGGACAATCTCTTTCGAAGTATTAGGGTTTCGGACGAAAACACGTCTATTACAAAGGGATTTCAATTTTTTGAACATATTTTAACTCAAGACTTTTTCTGCTTTCAATATGCACCATTCAAATCCACATCATCACTTTTCAACCATTTTCTGACTTCAGTTGCTAGTTTTCATGCATTTCATGATTTATTTTGAGCTAAAATGACCCTGAGTTGAAAAGCACTGCAAATGAACTCTGAAATGGTTGAAAGTTGGCATGCTATCATAATTTCACGCACATAGCATGTGCTAAAAAGCTGAGAGGGTTACCGAAAAAACTGGATGCACTTCGTGTACAAACTGGACAATCTCTTTCGAAGTATTAGGGTTTCGGACGAAAACACGTCTATTACAAAGGGATTTCAATTTTTTGAACATATTTTAACTCAAGACTTTTTCTGCTTTCAATATGCACCATTCAAATCCACATCATCACTTTTCAACCATTTTCTGACTTCAGTTGCTTGTTTTCATGCATTTCATGATTTATTTTGAGCTAAAATGTCCCTGAGTTGAAAAGCACTGCAAATGAACTCTGAAATGGTTGAAAGTTGGCATGCTATCATAATTTCACGCACATAGCATGTGCTAAAAAGCTGAGAGGGTTACCGAAAAAACTGGATGCACTTCGTGTACAAACTGGACAATCTATTTCGAAGTATCAGGGTTTCGGACGAAAACACGTCTATTACAAAGGGATTTCAATTTTTTGAACATATTTTAACTCAAGACTTTTTCTGCATTCAATATGCACCATTCAAAGCCACATCATCACTTTTCAACCATTTTCTGACTTCATTTGCTAGTTTTCATGCATTTCATGATTTATTTTGAGCTAAAATGACCCTGAGTTGAAAAGCACAGCAAATGAACTCTGAAATTGTTGAAATTTTGCATGCTATCATAATTTCACCCACATAGCATGTGCTAAAAAGCTGAGAGGGTTACCGAAAAAACTGGATGCACTTCGTGTACAAACTGGACAATCTATTTCCAAGTATCAGGGTTTCGGACGAAGACACGTCTATTACAAAGGGATTTCAATTTTTTGAACATATTTTAACTCAAGACTTTTGAAGCATTCAACATTCAAAGCCACATCATCACTTTTCAACCATTTTCTGACTTCATTTGCTAGTTTTCTTGCATTTCATGATTTATTTTGAGCTAAAATGACCCTGAATTGAAAAGCACTGCAAATGAACTCTGAAATGGTTGAAAGATGGCATGGTATCATAATTTCACCCACATAGCATGTGCTAAAAATCTGAGAGGGTTACCGGAAAAACTGGATGCACTTCGTGTACAAACTGGACAATCTCTTTCGAAGTATCATGGTTTCGGACGAAAACACGTCTATTACAAAGGGATTTCATTTTTTTGAACATATTTTAACTCAAGACTTTTTATGCATTCAATATGCACCATTCAAACCCACATCATCACTTTTCAACCATTTTCTGGCTTCATTTGCTAGTTTTCATGCATTTCATGATTTATTTTGAGCTGAAATGACCCTGAATTGAAAAGCACTGCAAATGAGCTCTGAAATGGTTGAAACTTGGCATGGTATCATAATTTCACCCACATAGCATGTGCTAAAGAGTTGAGAGGGTTACCGAAAAAACTGGATGCACTTCGTGTACAAACTGGACAATCTCTTTCGAAGTATCAGGGTTTCGGACGAAAACACGTCTATTACAAAGGGATTTCAATTTTTTGAACATATTTTAACTCAAGACTTTTGAAGCATTCAATATGCACCATTCAAAGCCACATCATCACTTTTCAACCATTTTCTGACTTCATTTGCTAGTTTTCATGCATTTCATGATTTATTTTGAGCTAAAATGACCCTGAATTGAAAATCACTGCAAATGAACTCTGAAATGGTTGAAAGTTGGCATGGTATCATAATTTCACCCACATAGCATGTGCTAAAAAGCTGAGAGGGTTACCGAAAAAACTGGATGCACTTCGTGTACAAACTGGACAATCTCTTTCGAAGTATCAGGGTTTCGGACGAAAACGCGTCGATTACAAAGGGATTTCAATTTTTTGAACATATTTTAACTCAAGACTTTTTATGCATTCAATAAGCACCATTCAAAGCCACATCATCACTTTTCAACCATTTTCTGACTTCATTTGCTTGTTTTCTTGCATTTCATGATTTATTTTGAGCTAAAATGACCCTGAATTGAAAAGCACTGCAAATGAACTCTGAAATGGTTGAAAGATGGCATGGTATCATAATTTCACCCACATAGCATGTGCTAAAAATCTGAGAGGGTTACCGGAAAAACTAGATGCACTTCATGTACAAACTGGACAATCTTTTTCGAAGTATTATGGTTTCGGACGAAAATACGTCTATTACAAAGGGATTTCATTTTTTTGAACATATTTTAACTCAAGACTTTTTATGCATTCAATATGCACCAATCAAATCCACATCATCACTTTTCAACCATTTTCTGACTTCATTTGCTAGTTTTCATGCATTTCATGATTTATTTTGAGCTAAAATGACCCTGAATTGAAAAGCACTGCAAACGAACTCTGAAATGGTTGAAAGTTGGCATGGTATCATAATTTCACCCACATAGCATGTGCTAAAGAGTTGAGAGGGTTACCGAAAAACCTGGATGCACTTCGTGTACAAACTGGACAATCTCTTTCGAAGTATCAGGGTTTCGGACGAAAACACGTCTATTACAAAGGGATTTCAATTCTTTGAACATATTTTAACTCAAGAATTTTGAAGCATTCAATATGCACCATTCAAAGCCACATCATCACTTTTCAACCACTTTCTGACTTCATTTGCTAGTTTTCTTGCATTTCATGATTTATTTTGAGCTAAAATTACCCTGAATTGAAAAGCACTGCAAATGAACTCTGAAATGGTTGAAAGATGGCATGGTATCATAATTTCACCCACATAGCATGTGCTAAAAATTTGAGAGGGTTACCGAAAAAACTGGATGCACTTCGTGTACAAACTGGACAATCTCTTTCAAAGTATCAGGGTTTCGGACGAAAACACGTCTATTACAAAGGGATTTCAATTTTTTGAACATATTTTAACTCAAGACTTTTTCTGCATTCAATATGCACCATTCAAAGCCACATCCTCACTTTTCAACCATTTTCTGACTTCATTTGCTAGTTTTCATGCATTTCATGATTTATTTTGAGCTAAAATGACCCTGAATTGAAAAGCACTGCAAATGAACTCTGAAATGGTTGAAAGTTGGCATGGTATCATAATTTCACCCACATAGCATGTGCTAAAGAGTTGAGAGGGTTACCGGAAAAACTGGATGCACTTCGTGTACAAACTGGACAATCTCTTTCGAAGTATTAGGGTTTCGGACGAAAACACGTCTATTACAAAGGGATTTCAATTTTTTGAACATATTTTAACTCAAGACTTTTTCTGCTTTCAATATGCACCATTCAAATCCACATCATCACTTTTCAACCATTTTCTGACTTCAGTTGCTAGTTTTCATGCATTTCATGATTTATTTTGAGCTAAAATGACCCTGAGTTGAAAAGCACTGCAAATGAACTCTGAAATGGTTGAAAGTTGGCATGCTATCATAATTTCACGCACATAGCATGTGCTAAAAAGCTGAGAGGGTTACCGAAAAAACTGGATGCACTTCGTGTACAAACTGGACAATCTCTTTCGAAGTATTAGGGTTTCGGACGAAAACACGTCTATTACAAAGGGATTTCAATTTTTTGAACATATTTTAACTCAAGACTTTTTCTGCTTTCAATATGCACCATTCAAATCCACATCATCACTTTTCAACCATTTTCTGACTTCAGTTGCTTGTTTTCATGCATTTCATGATTTATTTTGAGCTAAAATGTCCCTGAGTTGAAAAGCACTGCAAATGAACTCTGAAATGGTTGAAAGTTGGCATGCTATCATAATTTCACGCACATAGCATGTGCTAAAAAGCTGAGAGGGTTACCGAAAAAACTGGATGCACTTCGTGTACAAACTGGACAATCTATTTCGAAGTATCAGGGTTTCGGACGAAAACACGTCTATTACAAAGGGATTTCAATTTTTTGAACATATTTTAACTCAAGACTTTTTCTGCATTCAATATGCACCATTCAAAGCCACATCATCACTTTTCAACCATTTTCTGACTTCATTTGCTAGTTTTCATGCATTTCATGATTTATTTTGAGCTAAAATGACCCTGAGTTGAAAAGCACAGCAAATGAACTCTGAAATTGTTGAAATTTGGCATGCTATCATAATTTCACCCACATAGCATGTGCTAAAAAGCTGAGAGGGTTACCGAAAAAACTGGATGCACTTCGTGTACAAACTGGACAATCTATTTCCAAGTATCAGGGTTTCGGACGAAAACACGTCTATTACAAAGGGATTTCAATTTTTTGAACATATTTTAACTCAAGACTTTTGAAGCATTCAACATTCAAAGCCACATCATCACTTTTCAACCATTTTCTGACTTCATTTGCTAGTTTTCTTGCATTTCATGATTTATTTTGAGCTAAAATGACCCTGAATTGAAAAGCACTGCAAATGAACTCTGAAATGGTTGAAAGATGGCATGGTATCATAATTTCACCCACATAGCATGTGCTAAAAATCTGAGAGGGTTACCGGAAAAACTGGATGCACTTCGTGTACAAACTGGACAATCTCTTTCGAAGTATCATGGTTTCGGACGAAAACACGTCTATTACAAAGGGATTTCATTTTTTTGAACATATTTTAACTCAAGACTTTTTATGCATTCAATATGCACCATTCAAACCCACATCATCACTTTTCAACCATTTTCTGGCTTCATTTGCTAGTTTTCATGCATTTCATGATTTATTTTGAGCTGAAATGACCCTGAATTGAAAAGCACTGCAAATGAGCTCTGAAATGGTTGAAACTTGGCATGGTATCATAATTTCACCCACATAGCATGTGCTAAAGAGTTGAGAGGGTTACCGAAAAAACTGGATGCACTTCGTGTACAAACTGGACAATCTCTTTCGAAGTATCAGGGTTTCGGACGAAAACACGTCTATTACAAAGGGATTTCAATTTTTTGAACATATTTTAACTCAAGACTTTTGAAGCATTCAATATGCACCATTCAAAGCCACATCATCACTTTTCAACCATTTTCTGACTTCATTTGCTAGTTTTCATGCATTTCATGATTTATTTTGAGCTAAAATGACCCTGAATTGAAAATCACTGCAAATGAACTCTGAAATGGTTGAAAGTTGGCATGGTATCATAATTTCACCCACATAGCATGTGCTAAAAAGCTGAGAGGGTTACCGAAAAAACTGGATGCACTTCGTGTACAAACTGGACAATCTCTTTCGAAGTATCAGGGTTTCGGACGAAAACGCGTCGATTACAAAGGGATTTCAATTTTTTGAACATATTTTAACTCAAGACTTTTTATGCATTCAATAAGCACCATTCAAAGCCACATCATCACTTTTCAACCATTTTCTGACTTCATTTGCTTGTTTTCTTGCATTTCATGATTTATTTTGAGCTAAAATGACCCTGAATTGAAAAGCACTGCAAATGAACTCTGAAATGGTTGAAAGATGGCATGGTATCATAATTTCACCCACATAGCATGTGCTAAAAATCTGAGAGGGTTACCGGAAAAACTAGATGCACTTCATGTACAAACTGGACAATCTTTTTCGAAGTATCATGGTTTCGGACGAAAATACGTCTATTACAAAGGGATTTCATTTTTTTGAACATATTTTAACTCAAGACTTTTTATGCATTCAATATGCACCAATCAAATCCACATCATCACTTTTCAACCATTTTCTGACTTCATTTGCTAGTTTTCATGCATTTCATGATTTATTTTGAGCTAAAATGACCCTGAATTGAAAAGCACTGCAAACGAACTCTGAAATGGTTGAAAGTTGGCATGGTATCATAATTTCACCCACATAGCATGTGCTAAAGAGTTGAGAGGGTTACCGAAAAACCTGGATGCACTTCGTGTACAAACTGGACAATCTCTTTCGAAGTATCAGGGTTTCGGACGAAAACACGTCTATTACAAAGGGATTTCAATTTTTTGAACATATTTTAACTCAAGAATTTTGAAGCATTCAATATGCACCATTCAAAGCCACATCATCACTTTTCAACCACTTTCTGACTTCATTTGCTAGTTTTCTTGCATTTCATGATTTATTTTGAGCTAAAATTACCCTGAATTGAAAAGCACTGCAAATGAACTCTGAAATGGTTGAAAGATGGCATGGTATCATAATTTCACCCACATAGCATGTGCTAAAAATTTGAGAGGGTTACCGAAAAAACTGGATGCACTTCGTGTACAAACTGGACAATCTCTTTCAAAGTATCAGGGTTTCGGACGAAAACACGTCTATTACAAAGGGATTTCAATTTTTTGAACATATTTTAACTCAAGACTTTTTCTGCATTCAATATGCACCATTCAAAGCCACATCCTCACTTTTCAACCATTTTCTGACTTCATTTGCTAGTTTTCATGCATTTCATGATTTATTTTGAGCTAAAATGACCCTGAATTGAAAAGCACTGCAAATGAACTCTGAAATGGTTGAAAGTTGGCATGGTATCATAATTTCACCCACATAGCATGTGCTAAAGAGTTGAGAGGGTTACCGGAAAAACTGGATGCACTTCGTGTACAAACTGGACAATCTCTTTCGAAGTATTAGGGTTTCGGACGAAAACACGTCTATTACAAAGGGATTTCAATTTTTTGAACATATTTTAACTCAAGACTTTTTCTGCTTTCAATATGCACCATTCAAATCCACATCATCACTTTTCAACCATTTTCTGACTTCAGTTGCTAGTTTTCATGCATTTCATGATTTATTTTGAGCTAAAATGACCCTGAGTTGAAAAGCAGTGCAAATGAACTCTGAAATGGTTGAAAGTTGGCATGCGATCATAATTTCACGCACATAGCATGTGCTAAAAAGCTGAGAGGGTTACCGAAAAAACTGGATGCACTTCGTGTACAAACTGGACAATCTCTTTCGAAGTATTAGGGTTTCGGACGAAAACACGTCTATTACAAAGGGATTTCAATTTTTTGAACATATTTTAACTCCAAGACTTTTTCTGCTTTCAATATGCACCATTCAAATCCACATCATCACTTTTCAACCATTTTCTGACTTCAGTTGCTAGTTTTCATGCATTTCTTGATTTATTTTGAGCTAAAATGACCCTGAGTTGAAAAGCACTGCAAATGAACTCTGAAATGGTTGAAAGTTGGCATGCTATCATAATTTCACGCACATAGCATGTGCTAAAAAGTTGAGAGGGTTACCGAAAAAACTGGATGCACTTCGTGTACAAACTGGACAATCTATTTCGAAGTATCAGGGTTTCGGACGAAAACACGTCTATTACAAAGGGATTTCAATTTTTTGAACATATTTTAACTCAAGACTTTTTCTGCATTCAATATGCACCATTCAAAGCCACATCATCACTTTTCAACCATTTTCTGACTTCATTTGCTAGTTTTCATGCATTTCATGATTTATTTTGAGCTAAAATGACCCTGAATTGAAAAGCACAGCAAATGAACTCTGAAATTGTTGAAATTTGGCATGCTATCATAATTTCACCCACATAGCATGTGCTAAAAAGCTGAGAGGGTTACCGAAAAAACTGGATGCACTTCGTGTACAAACTGGACAATCTATTTCCAAGTATCAGGGTTTCGGACGAAAACACGTCTATTACAAAGGGATTTCAATTTTTTGAACATATTTTAACTCAAGACTTTTGAAGCATTCAACATTCAAAGCCACATCATCACTTTTCAACCATTTTCTGACTTCATTTGCTAGTTTTCTTGCATTTCATGATTTATTTTGAGCTAAAATGACCCTGAATTGAAAAGCACTGCAAATGAACTCTGAAATGGTTGAAAGATGGCATGGTATCATAATTTCACCCACATAGCATGTGCTAAAAATCTGAGAGGGTTACCGGAAAAACTGGATGCACTTCGTGTACAAACTGGACAATCTCTTTCGAAGTATCATGGTTTCGGACGAAAACACGTCTATTACAAAGGGATTTCATTTTTTTGAACATATTTTAACTCAAGACTTTTTATGCATTCAATATGCACCATTCAAACCCACATCATCACTTTTCAACCATTTTCTGGCTTCATTTGCTAGTTTTCATGCATTTCATGATTTATTTTGAGCTGAAATGACCCTGAATTGAAAAGCACTGCAAATGAGCTCTGAAATGGTTGAAACTTGGCATGGTATCATAATTTCACCCACATAGCATGTGCTAAAGAGTTGAGAGGGTTACCGAAAAAACTGGATGCACTTCGTGTACAAACTGGACAATCTCTTTCGAAGTATCAGGGTTTCGGACGAAAACACGTCGAGTACAAAGGGATTTCAATTTTTTGAACATATTTTAACTCAAGACTTTTTCTGCATTCAATATGCACCATTCAAAGCCACATCATCACTTTTCAACCATTTTCTGACTTCATTTGCTAGTTTTCATGCATTTCATGATTTATTTTGAGCTAAAATGACCCTGAATTGAAAAGTACTGCAAATGAACTCTGAAATGGTTGAAAGTTGGCATGGTATCATAATTACACCCACGTAGCATGTGCTAAAAAGCTGAGAGGGTTACCGAAAATACTGGATGCACTTCGTGTACAAACTGGACAATCTCTTTCGAAGTATCAGGGTTTCGGACGAAAACAAGTCGATTACAAAGGGATTTCAATTTTTTGAACATATTTTAACTCAAGACTTTTTCTGCATTCAATATGCACCATTCAAAGCCACATCATCACTTTTCAACCATTTTCTGACTTCATTTGCTAGTTTTCATGCATTTCATGATTTATTTTGAGCTAAAATGATCCTGAATTGAAAAGTACTGCAAATGAACTCTGAAATGGTTGAAAGTTGGCATGGTATCATAATTTCACCCACATAGCATGTGCTAAAAAGCTGAGAGGGTTACCGAAAATAATGGATGCACTTCGTGTACAAACTGGACAATCTCTTTCGAAGTATCAGGGTTTCGGACGAAAACAAGTCGATTACAAAGGGATTTCAATTTTTTGAACATATTTTAACTCAAGACTTTTTCTGCATTCAATATGCACCATTCAAAGGCACATCATCACTTTTCAACCATTTTCTGCCTTCATTTGCTAGTTTTCATGCATTTCATGATTTATTTTGAGCTAAAATGACCCTGTATTGAAAGGCACTGCAAATGAACTCTGAAATGGTTGAAAGTTGGCATGCTATCATAATTTCACCCACATAGCATGTGCTAAAAAGCTGAGAAGGTTAACGAAAAAACTGGATGCACTTCGTGTACAAACTGGACAATCTCTTTCGAAGTATCAGGGTTTCGGACGAAAACACGTCTATTACAAAGGGATTTCAATTTTTTGAACATATTTTAACTCAAGACTTTTTCTGCATTCAATATGCACCATTCAAAGCCACATCATCACTTTTCAACCATTTTCTGACTTCATTTGCTAGTTTTCATGCATTTCATGATTTATTTTGAGCTAAAATGACCCTGAATTGAAAATCACTGCAAATGAACTCTGAAATGGTTGAAAGTTGGCATGGTATCATAATTTCACCCACATAGCATGTGCTAAAAAGTTGAGAGGGTTACCGAAAAAACTGGATGCACTTCGTGTACAAACTGGACAATCTCTTTCGAAGTATCAGGGTTTCGGACAAAAACACGTCGATTACAAAGGGATTTCAATTTTTTGAACATATTTTAACTCAAGACTTTTTATGCATTCAATATGCACCATTCAAAGCCACATCATCACTTTTCAACCATTTTCTGACTTCATTTGCTAGTTTTCATGCATTTCAAGATTTATTTTGAGCTCAAATGACCCTGAATTGAAAAGCACTGCAAATGAACTCTGAAATGGTTGAAAGTTGGCATGGTATCATAATTTCACCCACATAGCATGTGTTAAAGAGTTGAGAGGGTTACCGAAAAAACTGGATGCACTTCGTGTACAAATTGGACAATCTCTTTCGAAGTATCAGGGTTTCAGACGAAAACACGTATATTACAAAGGGATTTCAATTTTTTGAACATATTCTAACTTAAGACTTTTTCTGCATTCAATATGCACCATTCCAAGCCACATCATAACTTTTCAATCATTTTCTGACTTCATTTGCTAGTTTTCATGCATTTCATGATTTATTTTGAGCTAAAATGACCCTGAATTGAAAAGCACTGCAAATGAACTCTGAAATGGTTGAAAGTTGGCATGGTATAATAATTTCACCCACATAGCATGTGCTAAAAAGCTGAGAGGGTTACCGGAAAAACTGGATGCAGTTCGTGTACAAACTGGACAATCTCTTTCGAAGTATCAGGGTTTCGGACAAAAACACGTCGATTACAAAGGGATTTCAATTTTTTGAACATATTTTAACTCAAGACTTTTTCTGCATTCAATATGCACCTTTCAAAGCCACATCATCACTTTTCAACCATTTTCTGACTTCATTTGCTAGTTTTCATGCATTTCATGATTTATTTTGAGCTAAAATGACCCTGAATTGAAAAGCACTGCAAATGAACTCTGAAATGGTTGAAAGTTGGCATGGTATCATAATTTCACCCACATAGCATGTGCTAAAAAGCTGAGAGGGTTACCGAAAAAACTGGATGCACTTCGTGTACAAACTGGACAATCTCTTTGGAAGTCTCAGGGTTTCGGACGAATACAAGTCGATTACAAAGGGATTTCAATTTTTTGAACATATTTTAACTCAAGACTTTTTATGCATTCAATATGCACCATTCAATGCCACATCATCACTTTTCAACCATTTTCTGCATTCATTTGCTAGTTTTCATGCATTTCATGATTTATTTTGAGCTAAAATGACCCTGAATTGAAAAGCACAGCAAATGAACTCTGAAATGGTTGAAAGTTGGCATGGTATCATAATTACACCCACATAGCATGTGCTAAAGAGTTGAGAGGGTTACCGAAAAAACTGGATGCACTTCGTGTACAAACTGGACAATCTCTTTCGAAGTATCAGGGTTTTGGACGAAAACAAGTCGATTACAAAGGGATTTCAATTTTTTGAACATATTTTAACTCAAGACTTTTTCTGCATTCAATATGCACCATTCAAAGCCACATCATCACTTTTCAACCATTTTCTGACTTCATTTGCTAGTTTTCATGCATTTCATGATTTATTTTGAGCTAAAATGACCCTGAATTGAAAAGCACTGCAAATGAACTCTGAAATGGTTGAAAGTTGGCATGCTATCATAATTTCACCCACATAGCATGTGCTAAAAAGCTGAGAGGGTTACCGAAAAAACTGGATGCACTTCGTGTACAAACTGGACAATCTATTTCGAAGTATCAGGGTTTCGGACGAAAACACGTCTATTACAAAGGGATTTCAATTTTTTGAACATATTTTAACTCAAGACTTTTTAAGCATTCAATATGCACCATTCAAAGCCACATCATCACTTTTCAACCATTTTCTGACTTCATTTGCTAGTTTTCTTGCATTTCATGATTTATTTTGAGCTAAAATGACCCTGAATTGAAAAGCACTGCAAATGAAATCTGAAATGGTTGAAAGATGGCATGGTATCATAATTTCACCCACATAGCATGTGCTAAAAATCTGAGAGGGTTACCGGAAAAACTGGATGCACTTCGTGTAAAAACTAGACAATCTCTTTCGAAGTATCATGGTTTCGGACGAAAACACTTCTATTACAAAGGGATTTCAATTTTTTGAACATATTCTAACTTAAGACTTTTTCTGCATTCAATATGCACCATTCAAAGCCACATCATCACTTTTCAATCATTTTCTGACTTCATTTGCTAGTTTTCATGCATTTCATGATTTATTTTGAGCTAAAATGACCCTGAATTGAAAAGCACTGCAAATGAACTCTGAAATGGTTGAAAGTTGGCATGGTATCATAATTTCACCCACATAGCATGTGTTAAAGAGTTCAGAGGGTTACCGAAAAAACTGGATGCACTTCGTGTACAAACTGGACAATCTCTTTCGAAGTATCAGGGTTTCGGACGAAAACACGTCTATTACAAAGGGATTTCAATTTTTTGAACATATTCTAACTTAAGACTTTTTCTGCATTCAATATGCACCATTCCGAGCCACATCATCACTTTTCAATCATTTTCTGACTTCATTTGCTAGTTTTCATGCATTTCATGATTTATTTTGAGCTAAAATGACCCTGAATTGAAAAGCACTGCAAATGAACTCTGAAATGGTTGAAAGATGGCATGGTATTATAATTTCACCCACATAGCATGTGCTAAAAATCTGAGAGGGTTACCGGAAAAACTGGATGCACTTCGTGTACAAACTGGACAATCTCTTTCGAAGTATCATGGTTTCGGACGAAAACACGTCTATTACAAAGGGATTTCATTTTTTTGAACATATTTTAACTCAAGACTTTTTATGCATTCAATATGCACCATTCAAACCCACATCATCACTTTTCAACCATTTTCTGGCTTCATTTGCTAGTTTTCATGCATTTCATGATTTATTTTGAGCTAAAATGACCCTGAATTGAAAAGCACTGCAAATGAGCTCTGAAATGGTTGAAACTTGGCATGGTATCATAATTTCACCCACATAGCATGTGCTAAAGAGTTGAGAGGGTTACCGAAAAAACTGGATGCACTTCGTGTACAAACTGGACAATCTCTTTCGAAGTATCAGGGTTTCGGACGAAAACACGTCGATTACAAAGGGATTTCAATTTTTTGAACATATTTTAACTCAAGACTTTTTCTGCATTCAATATGAACCATTCAAAGCCACATCATCACTTTTCAACCATTTTCTGACTTCATTTGCTAGTTTTCATGCATTTCATGATTTATTTTGAGCTAAAATGACCCTGAATTGAAAAGTACTGCAAATGAACTCTGAAATGGTTGAAAGTTGGCATGGTATCATAATTACACCCACGTAGCATGTGCTAAAAAGCTGAGAGGGTTACCGAAAATACTGGATGCACTTCGTGTACAAACTGGACAATCTCTTTCGAAGTATCAGGGTTTCGGACGAAAACAAGTCGATTACAAAGGGATTTCAATTTTTTGAACATATTTTAACTCAAGACTTTTTCTGCATTCAATATGCACCATTCAAAGCCACATCATCACTTTTCAACCATTTTCTGACTTCATTTGCTAGTTTTCATGCATTTCATGATTTATTTCGAGCTAAAATGACCCTGAATTGAAAAGTACTGCAAATGAACTCTGAAATGGTTGAAAGTTGGCATGGTATCATAATTTCACCCACATAGCATGTGCTAAAAAGCTGAGAGGGTTACCGAAAATAATGGATGCACTTCGTGTACAAACTGGACAATCTCTTTCGAAGTATCAGGGTTTCGGACGAAAACAAGTCGATTACAAAGGGATTTCAATTTTTTGAACATATTTTAACTCAAGACTTTTTCTGCATTCAATATGCACCATTCAAAGGCACATCATCACTTTTCAACCATTTTCTGCCTTCATTTGCTAGTTTTCATGCATTTCATGATTTATTTTGAGCTAAAATGACCCTGAATTGAAAAGCACTGCAAATGAACTCTGAAATGGTTGAAAGTTGGCATGCTATCATAATTTCACCCACATAGCATGTGCTAAAAAGCTGAGAAGGTTAACGAAAAAACTGGATGCACTTCGTGTACAAACTGGACAATCTCTTTCGAAGTATCAGGGTTTCGGACGAAAACACGTCTATTACAAAGGGATTTCAATTTTTTGAACATATTTTAACTCAAGACTTTTTCTGCATTCAATATGCACCATTCAAAGCCACATCATCACTTTTCAACCATTTTCTGACTTCATTTGCTAGTTTTCATGCATTTCATGATTTATTTTGAGCTAAAATGACCCTGAATTGAAAATCACTGCAAATGAACTCTGAAATGGTTGAAAGTTGGCATGGTATCATAATTTCACCCACATAGCATGTGCTAAAAAGTTGAGAGGGTTACCGAAAAAACTGGATGCACTTCGTGTACAAACTGGACAATCTCTTTCGAAGTATCAGGGTTTCGGGCGAAAACGCGTCGATTACAAAGGGATTTCAATTTTTTGAACATATTTTAACTCAAGACTTTTTATGCATTCAATATGCACCATTCAAAGCCACATCATCACTTTTCAACCATTTTCTGACTTCATTTGCTAGTTTTCATGCATTTCATGATTTATTTTGAGCTCAAATGACCCTGAATTGAAAAGCACTGCAAATGAACTCTGAAATGGTTGAAAGTTGGCATGGTATCATAATTTCACCCACATAGCATGTGTTAAAGAGTTGAGAGGGTTACCGAAAAAACTGGATGAACTTCGTGTACAAATTGGACAATCTCTTTCGAAGTATCAGGGTTTCGGATGAAAACACGTATATTACAAAGGGATTTCAATTTTTTGAACATATTCTAACTTAAGACTTTTTCTGCATTCAATATGCACCATTCCAAGCCACATCATAACTTTTCAATCATTTTCTGACTTCATTTGCTAGTTTTCATGCATTTCATGATTTATATTGAGCTAAAATGACCCTGAATTGAAAAGCACTGCAAATGAACTCTGAAATGGTTGAAAGTTGGCATGGTATAATAATTTCACCCACATAGCATGTGCTAAAAAGCTGAGAGGGTTACCGGAAAAACTGGATGCAGTTCGTGTACAAACTGGACAATCTCTTTCGAAGTATCAGGGTTTCGGACAAAAACACGTCGATTACAAAGGGATTTCAATTTTTTGAACATATTTTAACTCAAGACTTTTTCTGCATTCAATATGCACCTTTCAAAGCCACATCATCACTTTTCAACCATTTTCTGACTTCATTTGCTAGTTTTCATGCATTTCATGATTTATTTTGAGCTAAAATGACCCTGAATTGAAAAGCACTGCAAATGAACTCTGAAATGGTTGAAAGTTGGCATGGTATCATAATTTCACCCACATAGCATGTGCTAAAAAGCTGAGAGGGTTACCGAAAAAACTGGATGCACTTCGTGTACAAACTGGACAATCTCTTTGGAAGTCTCAGGGTTTCGGACGAATACAAGTCGATTACAAAGGGATTTCAATTTTTTGAACATATTTTAACTCAAGACTTTTTATGCATTCAATATGCACCATTCAATGCCACATCATCACTTTTCAACCATTTTCTGCATTCATTTGCTAGTTTTCATGCATTTCATGATTTATTTTGAGCTAAAATGACCCTGAATTGAAAAGCACAGCAAATGAACTCTGAAATGGTTGAAAGTTGGCATGGTATCATAATTACACCCACATAGCATGTGCTAAAGAGTTGAGAGGGTTACCGAAAAAACTGGATGCACTTCGTGTACAAACTGGACAATCTCTTTCGAAGTATCAGGGTTTTGGACGAAAACAAGTCGATTACAAAGGGATTTCAATTTTTTGAACATATTTTAACTCAAGACTTTTTCTGCATTCAATATGCACCATTCAAAGCCACATCATCACTTTTCAACCATTTTCTGACTTCATTTGCTAGTTTTCATGCATTTCATGATTTATTTTGAGCTAAAATGACCCTGAATTGAAAAGCACTGCAAATGAACTCTGAAATGGTTGAAAGTTGGCATGCTATCATAATTTCACCCACATAGCATGTGCTAAAAAGCTGAGAGGGTTACCGAAAAAACTGGATGCACTTCGTGTACAAACTGGACAATCTATTTCGAAGTATCAGGGTTTCGGACGAAAACACGTCTATTACAAAGGGATTTCAATTTTTTGAACATATTTTAACTCAAGACTTTTTAAGCATTCAATATGCACCATTCAAAGCCACATCATCACTTTTCAACCATTTTCTGACTTCATTTGCTAGTTTTCTTGCATTTCATGATTTATTTTGAGCTAAAATGACCCTGAATTGAAAAGCACTGCAAATGAAATCTGAAATGGTTGAAAGATGGCATGGTATCATAATTTCACCCACATAGCATGTGCTAAAAATCTGAGAGGGTTACCGGAAAAACTGGATGCACTTCGTGTAAAAACTGGACAATCTCTTTCGAAGTATCATGGTTTCGGACGAAAACACGTCTATTACAAAGGGATTTCAATTTTTTGAACATATTCTAACTTAAGACTTTTTCTGCATTCAATATGCACCATTCAAAGCCACATCATCACTTTTCAATCATTTTCTGACTTCATTTGCTAGTTTTCATGCATTTCATGATTTATTTTGAGCTAAAATGACCCTGAATTGAAAAGCACTGCAAATGAACTCTGAAATGGTTGAAAGTTGGCATGGTATCATAATTTCACCCACATAGCATGTGTTAAAGAGTTCAGAGGGTTACCGAAAAAACTGGATGCACTACGTGTACAAACTGGACAATCTCTTTCGAAGTATCAGGGTTTCGGACGAAAACACGTCTATTACAAAGGGATTTCAATTTTTTGAACATATTCTAACTTAAGACTTTTTCTGCATTCAATATGCACCATTCCGAGCCACATCATCACTTTTCAATCATTTTCTGACTTCATTTGCTAGTTTTCATGCATTTCATGATTTATTTTGAGCTAAAATGACCCTGAATTGAAAAGCACTGCAAATGAACTCTGAAATGGTTGAAAGTTGGCATGGTATAATAATTCCACCCACATAGCATGTGCTAAAAAGCTGAGAGGGTTACCGGAAAAACTGGATGCAGTTCGTGTACAAACTGGACAATCTCTTTCGAAGTATCAGGGTTTCGGACAAAAACACGTCGATTACAAAGGGATTTCAATTTTTTGAACATATTTTAACTCAAGACTTTTTCTGCATTCAATATGCACCTTTCAAAGCCACATCATCACTTTTCAACCATTTTCTGACTTCATTTGCTAGTTTTCATGCATTTCATGATTTATTTTGAGCTAAAATGACCCTGAATTGAAAAGCACTGCAAATGAACTCTGAAATGGTTGAAAGTTGGCATGGTATCATAATTTCACCCACATAGCATGTGCTAAAAAGCTGAGAGGGTTACCGAAAAAACTGGATGCACTTCGTGTACAAACTGGACAATCTCTTTGGAAGTCTCAGGGTTTCGGACGAATACAAGTCGATTACAAAGGGATTTCAATTTTTTGAACATATTTTAACTCAAGACTTTTTATGCATTCAATATGCACCATTCAATGCCACATTATCACTTTTCAACCATTTTCTGCATTCATTTGCTAGTTTTCATGCATTTCATGATTTATTTTGAGCTAAAATGACCCTGAATTGAAAAGCACAGCAAATGAACTCTGAAATGGTTGAAAGTTGGCATGGTATCATAATTACACCCACATAGCATGTGCTAAAGAGTTGAGAGGGTTACCGAAAAAACTGGATGCACTTCGTGTACAAACTGGACAATCTCTTTCGAAGTATCAGGGTTTTGGACGAAAACAAGTCGATTACAAAGGGATTTCAATTTTTTGAACATATTTTAACTCAAGACTTTTTCTGCATTCAATATGCACCATTCAAAGCCACATCATCACTTTTCAACCATTTTCTGACTTCATTTGCTAGTTTTCATGCATTTCATGATTTATTTTGAGCTAAAATGACCCTGAATTGAAAAGCACTGCAAATGAACTCTGAAATGTTTGAAAGTTTGCATGCTATCATAATTTCACCCACATAGCATGTGCTAAAAAGCTGAGAGGGTTACCGAAAAAACTGGATGCACTTCGTGTACAAACTGGACAATCTATTTCGAAGTATCAGGGTTTCGGACGAAAACACGTCTATTACAAAGGGATTTCAATTTTTTGAACATATTTTAACTCAAGACTTTTTAAGCATTCAATATGCACCATTCAAAGCCACATCATCACTTTTCAACCATTTTCTGACTTCATTTGCTAGTTTTCTTGCATTTCATGATTTATTTTGAGCTAAAATGACCCTGAATTGAAAAGCACTGCAAATGAAATCTGAAATGGTTGAAAGATGGCATGGTATCATAATTTCACCCACATAGCATGTGCTAAAAATCTGAGAGGGTTACCGGAAAAACTGGATGCACTTCGTGTAAAAACTGGACAATCTCTTTCGAAGTATCATGGTTTCGGACGAAAACACGTCTATTACAAAGGGATTTCAATTTTTTGAACATATTCTAACTTAAGACTTTTTCTGCATTCAATATGCACCATTCAAAGCCACATCATCACTTTTCAATCATTTTCTGACTTCATTTGCTAGTTTTCATGCATTTCATGATTTATTTTGAGCTAAAATGACCCTGAATTGAAAAGCACTGCAAATGAACTCTGAAATGGTTGAAAGTTGGCATGGTATCATAATTTCACCCACATAGCATGTGTTAAAGAGTTCAGAGGGTTACCGAAAAAACTGCATGCACTACGTGTACAAACTGGACAATCTCTTTCGAAGTATCAGGGTTTCGGACGAAAACACGTCTATTACAAAGGGATTTCAATTTTTTGAACATATTCTAACTTAAGACTTTTTCTGCATTCAATATGCACCATTCCGAGCCACATCATCACTTTTCAATCATTTTCTGACTTCATTTGCTAGTTTTCATGCATTTCATGATTTATTTTGAGCTAAAATGACCCTGAATTGAAAAGCACTGCAAATGAACTCTGAAATGGTTGAAAGTTGGCATGGTATAATAATTCCACCCACATAGCATGTGCTAAAAAGCTGAGAGGGTTACCGGAAAAACTGGATGCAGTTCGTGTACAAACTGGACAATCTCTTTCGAAGTATCAGGGTTTCGGACAAAAACACGTCGATTACAAAGGGATTTCAATTTTTTGAACATATTTTAACTCAAGACTTTTTCTGCGTTCAATATGCACCTTTCAAAGCCACATCATCACTTTTCAACCATTTTCTAACTTCATTTACTAGTTTTCATGCATTTCATGATTTATTTTGAGCTAAAATGACCCTGAATTGAAAAGCACTGCAAATGAACTCTGAAATGGTTGAAAGTTGGCATGGTATCATAATTTCACCCACATAGCATGTGCTAAAAAGATGAGAGGGTTACCGAAAAAACTGGATGCACTTCGTGTACAAACTGGACAATCTCTTTCGAAGTCTCAGGGTTTCGGACGAAAGCAAGTCGATTACAAAGGGATTTCAATTTTTTGAACATATTTTAACTCAAGACTTTTTATCCATTCAATATGTACCATTCAATGACACATCATCACTTTTCAACCATTTTCTGCATTCATTTGCTAGTTTTCATGCATTTCATGATTTATTTTGAGCTAAAATGACCCTGAATTGAAAAGCACTGCAAATGAACTCTGAAATGGTTGAAAGTTGGCATGGTATCATAATTACACCCACATAGCATGTGCTAAAGAGTTGAGAGGGTTACCGAAAAAACTGGATGCACTTCGTGTACAAACTGGACAATCTCTTTCGAAGTATCAGGGTTTCGGACGAAAACAAGTCGATTACAAAGGGATTTCAATTTTTTGAACATATTTTAACTCAAGACTTTTTCTGCATTCAATATGCACCATTCAAAGCCACATCATCACTTTTCAACCATTTTCTGACTTCATTTGCTAGTTTTCATGCATTTCATGATTTATTTTGAGCTAAAATGACCCTGAATTGAAAAGCACTGCAAATGAACCCTGAAATGGTTGAAAGTTGGCATGCTATCATAATTTCACCCACATAGCATGTGCTAAAAAGCTGAGAGGGTTACCGAAAAAACTGGATGCACTTCGTGTACAAACTGGACAATCTATTTCGAAGTATCAGGGTTTCGGACGAAAACACGTCTATTACAAAGGGATTTCAATTTTTTGAACATATTTTAACTCAAGACTTTTGAAGCATTCAATATGCACCATTCAAAGCCACATCATCACTTTTCAACCATTTTGTGACTTCATTTGCTAGTTTTCTTGCATTTCATGATTTATTTTGAGCTAAAATGACCCTGAATTGAAAAGCACTGCAAATGAACTCTGAAATGGTTGAAAGATGGCATGGTATCATAATTTCACCCACATAGCATGTGCTAAAAATCTGAGAGGGTTACCGGAAAAACTGGATGCACTTCGTGTAAAAACTGGACAATCTCTTTCGAAGAATCATGGTTTCGGACGAAAACACGTCTATTACAAAGGGATTTCAAGTTTTTGAACATATTCTAACTTAAGACATTTTCTGCATTCAATATGCACCATTCAAAGCCACATCATCACTTTTCAATCATTTTCTGACTTCATTTGCTAGTTTTCATGCATTTCATGATTTATTTTGAGCTAAAATGACCCTGATTTGAAAAGCACTGCAAATGAACTCTGAAATGGTTGAAAGTTGGCATGGTATCATAATTTCACCCACATAGCATGTGCTAAAAAGCTGAGAGGGTTACCAAAAAAACTGGATGCACTTCGTGTACAAACTGGACAATCTCTTTCGAAGTCTCAGGGTTTCGGACGAAAACAAGTCGATTACAAAGGGATTTCAATTTTTTGAACATATTTTAACTCAAGACTTTTTATGCATTCAATATGCAGCATTCAATGCCACATCATCACTTTTCAACCATTTTCTGCCTTCATTTGCTAGTTTTCATGCATTTCATGATTTATTTTGAGCTAAAATGACCCTGAATTGAAAAGCACTGCAAATGAACTCTGAAATGGTTGAAAGTTGGCATGGTATCATAATTTCACCCACATAGCATGTGCTAAAAAGCTGAGAGGGTTACCGGAAAAACTGGATGCAGTTCGTGTACAAACTGGACAATCTCTTTCGAAGTATCAGGGTTTCGGACGAAAACACGTCTATTACAAAGGGATTTCAATTTTTTGAACATATTTTAACTCAAGACTTTTTCTGCATTCAATATGCACCTTTCAAAGCCACATCATCACTTTTCAACCATTTTCTGACTTCATTTGCTAGTTTTCATGCATTTCATGATTTATTTTGAGCTAAAATGACCCTGAATTGAAAAGCACCGCAAATGAACTATGAAATGGTTGAAAGTTGGCATGGTATCATAATTTCACCCACATAGCATGTGCTAAAAAGCTGAGAGGGTTACCGAAAAAACTGGATGCACTTCGTGTACAAACTGGACAATCTCTTTCGAAGTCTCAGGGTTTCGGACGAAAACAAGTCGATTACAAAGGGATTTCAATTTTTTGAACATATTTTAACTCAAGACTTTTTATGCATTCAATATGCACCATTCAATGCCACATCATCACTATTCAACCATTTTCTGCCTTCATTTGCTAGTTTTCATGCATTTCATGATTTATTTTGAGCTAAAATGACCCTGAATTGAAAAGCACTGCAAATGAACTCTGAAATGGTTGAAAGTTGGCATGGTATCATTATTTCACCCACATAGCATGTGCTAAAGAGTTGAGAGGGTTACCGAAAAAACTGGATGCACTTCGTGTACAAACTGGACAATCTCTTTCGAAGTATCAGGGTTTCGGACGAAAACAAGTCGATTACAAAGGGATTTCAATTTTTTGAACATATTTTAACTCAAGACTTTTTCTGCATTCAATATGCACCATTCAAAGCCACATCATTACTTTTCAACCATTTTCTGACTTCATTTGCTAGTTTTCATGCATTTCATGATTTATTTTGAGCTAAAATGACCCTGAATTGAAAAGCACTGCAAATGAACTCTGAAATGGTTGAAAGTTGGCATGCTATCATAATTTCACCCACATAGCATGTGCTAAAAAGCTGAGAGGGTTACCGAAAAAACTGGATGCACTTCGTGTACAAACTGGAAAATCTATTTCGAAGTGTCAGGGTTTCGGACGAAAACACGTCTATTACAAAGGGATTTCGATTTTTTGAACATATTTTAACTCAAGACTTTTGAAGCATTCAATATGCACCATTCAAAGCCACATCATCACTTTTCAACCATTTTCTGACTTCATTTGCTAGTTTTCTTGCATTTCATGATTTATTTTGAGCTAAAATGACCCTGAATTGAAAAGCACTGCAAATGAACTCTGAAATGGTTGAAAGTTGGCATGGTATCATAATTTCACCCACATAGCATGTGCTAAAAAGCTGAGAGGGTTACCGAAAAAACTGGATGCTCTTCATGTACAAACTGGACAATCTCTTTCGAAGTATCAGGGTTTCGGACGAAAACACGTCTATTACAAAGGGATTTCAATTTTTTGAACATATTTTAACTCAAGACTTTTTTTGCATTCAATATGCACCATTCAAAGCCACATCATCACTTTTCAACCATTTTCTGACTTCATTTGCTAGTTTTCATGCATTTCATGATTTATTTCGAGCTAAAATGACCCTGAATTGAAAAGCACTGCAAATGAACTCTGAAATGGTTGAAAGTTGGCATGGTATCATAATTATACCCACATAGCATGTGCTAAAAAGTTGAGAGGGTTACCGAAAAAACTGGATGCACTTCGTGTACAAACTGGACAATCTCTTTCAAAGTATCAGGGTTTCGGACGAAAACACGTCTATTACAAAGGGATTTCAATTTTTTGAACATATTTTAACTCAAGACTTTTTTTGCATTCAATATGCACCATTCAAAGCCACATCATCACTTCTCAACCATTTTCTGACTTCATTTGCTAGTTTTCAAGCATTTCATGATTTATTTTGAGCTAAAATGACCCTGAATTGAAAACCACTGCAAATGAACTCTGAAATGGTTGAAAGTTGGCATGGTATCATAATTTCATCCACATAGCATGTGCTAAAAAGCTGAGAGGGTTACCGAAAAAACTGGATGCTCTTCGTGTACAAACTGGACAATCTCTTTCGAAGTATCAGGGTTTCGGACGAAAACACGTCTATTACAAAGGGATTTCCATTTTTTGAACATATTTTAACTCAAGACTTTTTCTGCATTCAATATGCACCATTCAAAGCCACATCATCACTTTTCAACCATTTTCTGACTTCATTTGCTAGTTTTCATGCATTTCATGATCTATTTTGAGCTAAAATGTCCCTGAATTAAAAAGCACTTCAAATGAACTCTGAAATGGTTGAAAGTTGGCATGGTATCATAATTTCTCCCACATAGCATGTGCTAAAAAGCTGAGAGGGTTACCGGAAAAACTGGATGCACTTCGTGTACAAACTGGACAATCTCTTTCGAAGTATCAGGGTTTCGGACGAAAACACGTCTATTACAAAGGGATTTCAATTTTTTGAACATATTTTAACTCAAGACTTTTTCTGCATTCAATATGCACCATTCAAAGCCACATCATCACTTTTCAACCATTTTCTGACTTCATTTGCTAGTTTTCATGCATTTCATGATTTATTTTGAGCTAAAATGACCCTGAATTTAAAAGCACTGCAAATGAACTCTGAAATGGTTGAAAGTTGGCATGGTATCATAATTTCACCCACATAGCATGTGCTAAAAAGTTGAGAGGGTTACCGAAAAAACTGGATGCACTTCGTGTACAAACTGGACAATCTCTTTCAAAGTATCAGGGTTTCGGACGAAAACACGTCTATTACAAAGGGATTTCAATTTTTTGAACATATTTTAACTCAAGACTTTTTCTGCATTCAATATGCACCATTCAAAGCCACATCATCACTTTTCAACCATTTTCTGACTTCATTTGCTAGTTTTCATGCATTTCATGATTTATTTTGAGCTAAAATGACCCTGAATTGAAATGCACTGCAAATGAACTCTGAAATGGTTGAAAGTTGGCATGCTATCATAATTTCACCCACATAGCATGTGCTAAAAAGCTGAGAGGGTTACCGAAAAAACTGGATGCTCTTCGTGTACAAACTGGACAATCTCTTTCGAAGTATCAGGGTTTCGGACGAAAACACGTCTATTACAAAGGGATTTCAATTTTTTGAACATATTTTAACTCAAGACTTTTTCTGCATTCAATATGCACCATTTAAAGCCACATCATCACTTTTCAACCATTTTCTGACTTCATTTGCTAGTTTTCATGCATTTCATGATTTATTTTGAGCTAAAATGACCCTGAATTAAAAAGCACTTCAAATGAACTCTGAAATGGTTGAAAGTTGCATTGGTATCATAATTTCTCCCACATAGCATGTGCTAAAAAGCTGAGAGGGTTACCGAAAAAACTGGATGCACTTCGTGTACAAACTGGACAATCTCTTTCGAAGTATCATGGTTTCGGACGAAAACACGTCTATTACAAAGGGATTTCATTTTTTTTGAACATATTTTAACTCAAGACTTTTTATGCATTCAATATGCACCATTGAAATCCACATCATCACTTTTCAACCATTTTCTGACTTCATTTGCTAGTTTTCATGCATTTCATGATTTATTTTGAGCTAAAATGACCCTGAATTGAAAAGCACTGCAAATGAACTCTGAAATGGTTGAAAGTTGGCATGGTATAATAATTTCACCCACATAGCATGTGCTAAAAAGCTGAGAGGGTTACCGGAAAAACTGGATGCAGTTCGTGTACAAACTGGACAATCTCTTTCGAAGTATCAGGGTTTCGGACAAAAACACGTCGATTACAAAGGGATTTCAATTTTTTGAACATATTTTAACTCAAGACTTTTTCTGCATTCAATATGCACCTTTCAAAGCCAGATCATCACTTTTCAACCATTTTCTGACTTCATTTGCTAGTTTTCATGCATTTCATGATTTATTTTGAGCTAAAATGACCCTGAATTGAAAAGCACTGCAAATGAACTCTGAAATGGTTGAAAGTTGGCATGGTATCATAATTTCACCCACATAGCATGTGCTAAAAAGCTGAGAGGGTTACCGAAAAAACTGGATGCACTTCGTGTACAAACTGGACATTCTCTTTCGAAGTCTCAGGGTTTCGGACGAATACAAGTCGATTACAAAGGGATTTCAATTTTTTGAACATATTTTAACTCAAGACTTTTTATGCATTCAATATGCACCATTCAATGCCACATCATCACTTTTCAACCATTTTCTGCATTCATTTGCTAGTTTTCATGCATTTCATGATTTATTTTGAGCTAAAATGACCCTGAATTGAAAAGCACAGCAAATGAACTCTGAAATGGTTGAAAGTTGGCATGGTATCATAATTACACCCACATAGCATGTGCTAAAGAGTTGAGAGGGTTACCGAAAAAACTGGATGCACTTCGTGTACAAACTGGACAATCTCTTTCGAAGTATCAGGGTTTTGGACGAAAACAAGTCGATTACAAAGGGATTTCAATTTTTTGAACATATTTTAACTCAAGACTTTTTCTGCATTCAATATGCACCATTCAAAGCCACATCATCACTTTTCAACCATTTTCTGACTTCATTTGCTAGTTTTCATGCATTTCATGATTTATTTTGAGCTAAAATGACCCTGAATTGAAAAGCACTGCAAATGAACTCTGAAATGGTTGAAAGTTGGCATGCTATCATAATTTCACCCACATAGCATGTGCTAAAAAGCTGAGAGGGTTACCGAAAAAACTGGATGCACTTCGTGTACAAACTGGACAATCTCTTTCGAAGTATCAGGGTTTCGGACGAAAACATGTCTATTACAAAGGGATTTCAATTTTTTGAACATATTCTAACTTAAGACTTTTTCTGCATTCAATATGCACCATTCCGAGCCACATCATCACTTTTCAATCATTTTCTGACTTCATTTGCTAGTTTTCATGCATTTCATGATTTATTTTGAGCTAAAATGACCCTGAATTGAAAAGCACTGCAAATGAACTCTGAAATGGTTGAAAGTTGGCATGGTATAATAATTCCACCCACATAGCATGTGCTCAAAAGCTGAGAGGGTTACCGGAAAAACTGGATGCAGTTCGTGTACAAACTGGACAATCTCTTTCGAAGTATCAGGGTTTCGGACAAAAACACGTCGATTACAAAGGGATTTCAATTTTTTGAACATATTTTAACTCAAGACTTTTTCTGCATTCAATATGCACCTTTCAAAGCCAGATCATCACTTTTCAACCATTTTCTGACTTCATTTGCTAGTTTTCATGCATTTCATGATTTATTTTGAGCTAAAATGACCCTGAATTGAAAAGCACTGCAAATGAACTCTGAAATGGTTGAAAGTTGGCATGGTATCATAATTTCACCCACATAGCATGTGCTAAAAAGCTGAGAGGGTTACCGAAAAAACTGGATGCACTTCGTGTACAAACTGGACATTCTCTTTCGAAGTCTCAGGGTTTCGGACGAATACAAGTCGATTACAAAGGGATTTCAATTTTTTGAACATATTTTAACTCAAGACTTTTTATGCATTCAATATGCACCATTCAATGCCACATCATCACTTTTCAACCATTTTCTGCATTCATTTGCTAGTTTTCATGCATTTCATGATTTATTTTGAGCTAAAATGACCCTGAATTGAAAAGCACAGCAAATGAACTCTGAAATGGTTGAAAGTTGGCATGGTATCATAATTACACCCACATAGCATGTGCTAAAGAGTTGAGAGGGTTACCGAAAAAACTGGATGCACTTCGTGTACAAACTGGACAATCTCTTTCGAAGTATCAGGGTTTTGGACGAAAACAAGTCGATTACAAAGGGATTTCAATTTTTTGAACATATTTTAACTCAAGACTTTTTCTGCATTCAATATGCACCATTCAAAGCCACATCATCACTTTTCAACCATTTTCTGACTTCATTTGCTAGTTTTCATGCATTTCATGATTTATTTTGAGCTAAAATGACCCTGAATTGAAAAGCACTGCAAATGAACTCTGAAATGGTTGAAAGTTGGCATGCTATCATAATTTCACCCACATAGCATGTGCTAAAAAGCTGAGAGGGTTACCGAAAAAACTGGATGCACTTCGTGTACAAACTGGACAATCTCTTTCGAAGTATCAGGGTTTCGGACGAAAACATGTCTATTACAAAGGGATTTCAATTTTTTGAACATATTCTAACTTAAGACTTTTTCTGCATTCAATATGCACCATTCCGAGCCACATCATCACTTTTCAATCATTTTCTGACTTCATTTGCTAGTTTTCATGCATTTCATGATTTATTTTGAGCTAAAATGACCCTGAATTGAAAAGCACTGCAAATGAACTCTGAAATGGTTGAAAGTTGGCATGGTATAATAATTCCACCCACATAGCATGTGCTAAAAAGCTGAGAGGGTTACCGGAAAAACTGGATGCAGTTCGTGTACAAACTGGACAATCTCTTTCGAAGTATCAGGGTTTCGGACAAAAACACGTCGATTACAAAGGGATTTCAATTTTTTGAACAAATTTTAACTCAAGACTTTTTCTGCGTTCAATATGCACCTTTCAAAGCCACATCATCACTTTTCAACCATTTTCTAACTTCATTTACTAGTTTTCATGCATTTCATGATTTATTTTGAGCTAAAATGACCCTGAATTGAAAAGCACTGCAAATGAACTCTGAAATGGTTGAAAGTTGGCATGGTATCATAATTTCACCCACATAGCATGTGCTAAAAAGCTGAGAGGGTTACCGAAAAAACTGGATGCACTTCGTGTACAAACTGGACAATCTCTTTCGAAGTCTCAGGGTTTCGGACGAAAACAAGTCGATTACAAAGGGATTTCAATTTTTTGAACATATTTTAACTCAAGACTTTTTATGCATTCAATATGTACCATTCAATGCCACATCATCACTTTTCAACCATTTTCTGCATTCATTTGCTAGTTTTCATGCATTTCATGATTTATTTTGAGCTAAAATGACCCTGAATTGAAAAGCACTGCAAATGAACTCTGAAATGGTTGAAAGTTGGCATGGTATCATAATTACACCCACATAGCATGTGCTAAAGAGTTGAGAGGGTTACCGAAAAAACTGGATGCACTTCGTGTACAAACTGGACAATCTCTTTCGAAGTATCAGGGTTTCGGACGAAAACAAGTCGATTACAAAGGGATTTCAATTTTTTGAACATATTTTAACTCAAGACTTTTGAAGCATTCAATATGCACCATTCAAAGCCACATCATCACTTTTCAACCATTTTGTGACTTCATTTGCTAGTTTTCTTGCATTTCATGATTTATTTTGAGCTAAAATGACCCTGAATTGAAAAGCACTGCAAATGAACTCTGAAATGGTTGAAAGATGGCATGGTATCATAATTTCACCCACATAGCATGTGCTAAAAATCTGAGAGGGTTACCGGAAAAACTGGATGCACTTCGTGTAAAAACTGGACAATCTCTTTCGAAGAATCATGGTTTCGGACGAAAACACGTCTATTACAAAGGGATTTCAAGTTTTTGAACATATTCTAACTTAAAACATTTTCTGCATTCAATATGCACCATTCAAAGCCACATCATCACTTTTCAATCATTTTCTGACTTCATTTGCTAGTTTTCATGCATTTCATGATTTATTTTGAGCTAAAATGACCCTGATTTGAAAAGCACTACAATTGAACTCTGAAATGGTTGAAAGTTGGCATGGTATCATAATTTCACCCACATAGCATGTGCTAAAAAGCTGAGAGGGTTACCGAAAAAACTGGATGCACTTCGTGTACAAACTGGACAATCTCTTTCGAAGTCTCAGGGTTTCGGACGAAAACAAGTCGATTACAAAGGGATTTCAATTTTTTGAACATATTTTAACTCAAGACTTTTTATGCATTCAATATGCAGCATTCAATGCCACATCATCACTTTTCAACCATTTTCTGCCTTCATTTGCTAGTTTTCATGCATTTCATGATTTATTTTGAGCTAAAATGACCCTGAATTGAAAAGCACTGCAAATGAACTCTGAAATGGTTGAAAGTTGGCATGGTATCATAATTTCACCCACATAGCATGTGCTAAAAAGCTGAGAGGGTTACCGGAAAAACTGGATGCAGTTCGTGTACAAACTGGACAATCTCTTTCGAAGTATCAGGGTTTCGGACGAAAACACGTCTATTACAAAGGGATTTCAATTTTTTGAACATATTTTAACTCAAGACTTTTTCTGCATTCAATATGCACCTTTCTAAGCCACATCATCACTTTTCAACCATTTTCTGACTTCATTTGCTAGTTTTCATGCATTTCATGATTTATTTTGAGCTAAAATGACCCTGAATTGAAAAGCACCGCAAATGAACTCTGAAATGGTTGAAAGTTGGCATGGTATCATAATTTCACCCACATAGCATGTGCTAAAAAGCTGAGAGGGTTACCGGAAAAACTGGATGCAGTTCCTGTACAAACTGGACAATCTCTTTCGAAGTATCAGGGTTTCGGACAAAAACACGTCGATTACAAAGGGATTTCAATTTTTTGAACAAATTTTAACTCAAGACTTTTTCTGCGTTCAATATGCACCTTTCAAAGCCACATCATCACTTTTCAACCATTTTCTAACTTCATTTACTAGTTTTCATGCATTTCATGATTTATTTTGAGCTAAAATGACCCTGAATTGAAAAGCACTGCAAATGAACTCTGAAATGGTTGAAAGTTGGCATGGTATCATAATTTCACCCACATAGCATGTGCTAAAAAGCTGAGAGGGTTACCGAAAAAACTGGATGCACTTCGTGTACAAACTGGACAATCTCTTTCGAAGTCTCAGGGTTTCGGACGAAAACAAGTCGATTACAAAGGGATTTCAATTTTTTGAACATATTTTAACTCAAGACTTTTTATGCATTCAATATGTACCATTCAATGCCACATCATCACTTTTCAACCATTTTCTGCATTCATTTGCTAGTTTTCATGCATTTCATGATTTATTTTGAGCTAAAATGACCCTGAATTGAAAAGCACTGCAAATGAACTCTGAAATGGTTGAAAGTTGGCATGGTATCATAATTACACCCACATAGCATGTGCTAAAGAGTTGAGAGGGTTACCGAAAAAACTGGATGCACTTCGTGTACAAACTGGACAATCTCTTTCGAAGTATCAGGGTTTCGGACGAAAACAAGTCGATTACAAAGGGATTTCAATTTTTTGAACATATTTTAACTCAAGACTTTTTCTGCATTCAATATGCACCATTCAAAGCCACATCATCACTTTTCAACCATTTTCTGACTTCATTTGCTAGTTTTCATGCATTTCATGATTTATTTTGAGCTAAAATGACCCTGAATTGAAAAGCACTGCAAATGAACCCTGAAATGGTTGAAAGTTGGCATGCTATCATAATTTCACCCACATAGCATGTGCTAAAAAGCTGAGAGGGTTACCGAAAAAACTGGATGCACTTCGTGTACAAACTGGACAATCTATTTCAAAGTATCAGGGTTTCGGACGAAAACACGTCTATTACAAAGGGATTTCAATTTTTTGAACATATTTTAACTCAAGACTTTTGAAGCATTCAATATGCACCATTCAAAGCCACATCATCACTTTTCAACCATTTTGTGACTTCATTTGCTAGTTTTCTTGCATTTCATGATTTATTTTGAGCTAAAATGACCCTGAATTGAAAAGCACTGCAAATGAACTCTGAAATGGTTGAAAGATGGCATGGTATCATAATTTCACCCACATAGCATGTGCTAAAAATCTGAGAGGGTTACCGGAAAAACTGGATGCCCTTCGTGTAAAAACTGGACAATCTCTTTCGAAGAATCATGGTTTCGGACGAAAACACGTCTATTACAAAGGGATTTCAAGTTTTTGAACATATTCTAACTTAAAACATTTTCTGCATTCAATATGCACCATTCAAAGCCACATCATCACTTTTCAATCATTTTCTGACTTCATTTGCTAGTTTTCATGCATTTCATGATTTATTTTGAGCTAAAATGACCCTGATTTGAAAAGCACTGCAAATGAACTCTGAAATGGTTGAAAGTTGGCATGGTATCATAATTTCACCCACATAGCATGTGCTAAAAAGCTGAGAGGGTTACCGAAAAAACTGGATGCACTTCGTGTACAAACTGGACAATCTCTTTCGAAGTCTCAGGGTTTCGGACGAAAACAAGTCGATTACAAAGGGATTTCAATTTTTTGAACATATTTTAACTCAAGACTTTTTATGCATTCAATATGCAGCATTCAATGCCACATCATCACTTTTCAACCATTTTCTGCCTTCATTTGCTAGTTTTCATGCATTTCATGATTTATTTTGAGCTAAAATGACCCTGAATTGAAAAGCACTGCAAATGAACTCTGAAATGGTTGAAAGTTGGCATGGTATCATAATTTCACCCACATAGCATGTGCTAAAAAGCTGAGAGGGTTACCGGAAAAACTGGATGCAGTTCGTGTACAAACTGGACAATCTCTTTCGAAGTATCAGGGTTTCGGACGAAAACACGTCTATTACAAAGGGATTTCAATTTTTTGAACATATTTTAACTCAAGACTTTTTCTGCATTCAATATGCACCTTTCAAAGCCACATCATCACTTTTCAACCATTTTCTGACTTCATTTGCTAGTTTTCATGCATTTCATGATTTATTTTGAGCTAAAATGACCCTGAATTGAAAAGCACCGCAAATGAACTCTGAAATGGTTGAAAGTTGGCATGGTATCATAATTTCACCCACATAGCATGTGCTAAAAAGCTGAGAGGGTTACCGAAAAAACTGGATGCACTTCGTGTACAAACTGGACAATCTCTTTCGAAGTCTCAGGGTTTCGGACGAAAACAAGTCGATTACAAAGGGATTTCAATTTTTTGAACATATTTTAACTCAAGACTTTTTATGCATTCAATATACACCATTCAATGCCACATCATCACTATTCAACCATTTTCTGCCTTCATTTGCTAGTTTTCATGCATTTCATGATTTATTTTGAGCTAAAATGACCCTGAATTGAAAAGCACTACAAATGAACTCTGAAATGGTTGAAAGTTGGCATGGTATCATAATTTCACCCACATAGCATGTGCTAAAGAGTTGAGAGGGTTACCGAAAAAACTGGATGCACTTCGTGTACAAACTGGACAATCTCTTTCGAAGTATCAGGGTTTCGGACGAAAACAAGTCGATTACAAAGGGATTTCAATTTTTTGAACATATTTTAACTCAAGACTTTTTCTGCATTCAATATGCACCATTCAAAGCCACATCATCACTTTTCAACCATTTTCTGACTTCATTTGCTAGTTTTCATGCATTTCATGATTTATTTTGAGCTAAAATGACCCTGAATTGAAAAGCACTGCAAATGAACTCTGAAATGGTTGAAAGTTGGCATGCTATCATAATTTCACCCACATAGCATGTGCTAAAAAGCTGAGAGGGTTACCGAAAAAACTGGATGCACTTCGTGTACAAACTGGACAATCTATTTCGAAGTGTCAGGGTTTCGGACGAAAACACGTCTATTACAAAGGGATTTCAATTTTTTGAACATATTTTAACTCAAGACTTTTTCTGCATTCAATATGCACCATTCAAAGCCACATCATCACTTTTCAACCATTTTCTGACTTCATTTGCTAGTTTTCTTGCATTTCATGATTTATTTTGAGCTAAAATGACCCTGAATTGAAAAGCACTGCAAATGAACTCTGAAATGGTTGAAAGTTGGCATGGTATCATAATTTCACCCACATAGCATGTGCTAAAAAGCTGAGAGGGTTACCGAAAAAACTGGATGCTCTTCGTGTACAAACTGGACAATCTCTTTCGAAGTATCAGGGTTTCGGACGAAAACACGTCTATTACAAAGGGATTTGAATTTTTTGAACATATTTTAACTCAAGACTTTTTTTGCATTCAATATGCACCATTCAAAGCCACATCATCACTTTTCAACCATTTTCTGACTTCATTTGCTAGTTTTCATGCATTTCATGATTTATTTTGAGCTAAAATGACCCTGAATTGAAAAGCACTGCAAATGAACTCTGAAATGGTTGAAAGTTGGCATGGTATCATAATTTCACCCACATAGCATGTGCTAAAAAGTTGAGAGGGTTACCGAAAAAACTGGATGCACTTCGTGTACAAACTGGACAATCTCTTTCAAAGTATCAGGGTTTCGAACGAAAACACGTCAATTACAAAGGGATTTCAATTTTTTGAACATATTTTAACTCAAGACTTTTTTTGCATTCAATATGCACCATTCAAAGCCACATCATCACTTTTCAACCATTTTCTGACTTCATTTGCTAGTTTTCATGCATTTCATGATTTATTTTGAGCTAAAATGACCCTGAATTGAAAACCACTGCAAATGAACTCTGAAATGGTTGAAAGTTGGCATGGTATCATAATTTCATCCACATAGCATGTGCTAAAAAGCTGAGAGGGTTACCGAAAAAACTGGATGCTCTTCGTGTACAAACTGGACAATCTCTTTCGAAGTATCAGGGTTTCGGACGAAAACACGTCTATTACAAAGGGATTTCCATTTTTTGAACATATTTTAACTCAAGACTTTTTCTGCATTCAATATGCACCATTCAAAGCCACATCATCACTTTTCAACCATTTTCTGACTTCATTTGCTAGTTTTCATGCATTTCATGATCTATTTTGAGCTAAAATGTCCCTGAATTAAAAAGCACTTCAAATGAACTCTGAAATGGTTGAAAGTTGGCATGGTATCATAATTTCTCCCACATAGCATGTGCTAAAAAGCTGAGAGGGTTACCGGAAAAACTGGATGCACTTCGTGTACAAACTGGACAATCTCTTTCGAAGTATCAGGGTTTCGGACGAAAACACGTCTATTACAAAGGGATTTCAATTTTTTGAACATATTTTAACTCAAGACTTTTTCTGCATTCAATATGCACCATTCAAAGCCACATCATCACTTTTCAACCATTTTCTGGCTTCATTTGCTAGTTTTCATGCATTTCATGATTTATTTTGAGCTAAAATGACCCTGAATTGAAAAGCACTGCAAATGAACTCTGAAATGGTTGAAAGTTGGCATGGTATCATAATTTCACCCACATAGCATTTGCTAAAAAGTTGAGAGGGTTACCGAAAAAACTGGATGCACTTCGTGTACAAACTGGACAATCTCTTTCAAAGTATCAGGGTTTCGGACGAAAACACGTCTATTACAAAGGGATTTCAATTTTTTGAACATATTTTAAATCAAGACTTTTTCTGCATTCAATATGCACCATTCAAAGCCACATCATCACTTTTCAACCATTTTCTGACTTCATTTGCTAGTTTTCATGCATTTCATGATTTATTTTGAGCTAAAATGACCCTGAATTGAAAAGCACTGTAAATGAACTCTGAAATGGTTGAAAGTTGGCATGCTATCATAATTTCACCCACATAGCATGTGCTAAAAAGCTGAGAGGGTTACCGAAAAAACTGGATGCTCTTCGTGTACAAACTGGACAATCTCTTTCGAAGTATCAGGGTTTCGGACGAAAACAGGTCTATTACAAAGGGATTTCAATTTTTTGAACATATTTTAACTCAAGACTTTTTCTGCATTCAATATGCACCATTTAAAGCCACATCATCACTTTTCAACCATTTTCTGACTTCATTTGCTAGTTTTCATGCATTTCATGATTTATTTTGAGCTAAAATGACCCTGAATTAAAAAGCACTTCAAATGAACTCTGAAATGGTTGAAAGTTGGCATGGTATCATAATTTCACCCACATAGCATGTGCTAAAAAGTTGAGAGGGTTACCGAAAAAACTGGATGCACTTCGTGTACAAACTAGACAATCTCTTTCGAAGTATCAGGGTTTCGGACGAAAACACGTCTATTACAAAGGGATTTCACTTTTTTGAACATATTTTAACTCAAGACTTTTTCTGCATTCAATATGCACCATTCAAAGCCACATCGTCACTTTTCAACCATTTTCTGACTTCATTTGCTAGTTTTCATGCATTTCATGATTTATTTTGAGCTAAAATGACCCTGAATTGAAAAGCACTGCAAATGAACTCTGAAATGGTTGAATGTTGGCATGGTATCATAATTTCACCCACATAGCATGTGCTAAAAAGTTGAGAGGGTTACCGAAAAAATTGGATGCACTTCGTGTACAAACTGGACAATCTCTTTCAAAGTATCAGGGTTTCGGACGAAAATACGTCTATTACAAAGGGATTTCCATTTTTTGAACATATTTTAACTCAAGACTTTTTCTGCATTCAATATGCACCATTCAAAGCCACATCATCACTTTTCAACCATTTTCTGACTTCATTTGCTAGTTTTCATGCATTTCATGATTTATTTTGAGCTAAAATGACCCTGAATTGAAAAGCACTGCAAATGAACTCTGAAATGGTTGAAAGTTGGCATGGTATCATAATTTCACCCACATAGCAAGTGCTAAAAAGCTGAGAGGGTTACCGGAAAAACTGGATGCAGTTCGTGTACAAACTGGACAATCTCTTTCGAAGTATCAGGGTTTCGGACAAAAACACGTCGATTACAAAGGGATTTCAATTTTTTGAACAAATTTTAACTCAAGACTTTTTCTGCGTTCAATATGCACCTTTCAAAGCCACATCATCACTTTTCAACCATTTTCTAACTTCATTTACTAGTTTTCATGCATTTCATGATTTATTTTGAGCTAAAATGACCCTGAATTGAAAAGCACTGCAAATGAACTCTGAAATGGTTGAAAGTTGGCATGGTATCATAATTTCACCCACATAGCATGTGCTAAAAAGCTGAGAGGGTTACCGAAAAAACTGGATGCTCTTCGTGTACAAACTGGACAATCTCTTTCGAAGTATCAGGGTTTCGGACGAAAACACGTCTATTACAAAGGGATTTCAATTTTTTGAACATATTTTAACTCAAGACTTTTTTTGCATTCAATATGCACCATTCAAAGCCACATCATCACTTTTCAACCATTTTCTGACTTCATTTGCTAGTTTTCATGCATTTCATGATTTATTTTGAGCTAAAATGACCCTGAATTGAAAAGCACTGCAAATGAACTCTGAAATGGTTGAAAGTTGGCATGGTATCATAATTTCACCCACATAGCATGTGCTAAAAAGTTGAGAGGGTTACCGAAAAAACTGGATGCACTTCGTGTACAAACTGGACAATCTCTTTCAAAGTATCAGGGTTTCGGACGAAAACACGTCTATTACAAAGGGATTTCAATTTTTTGAACATATTTTAACTCAAGACTTTTTTTGCATTCAATATGCACCATTCAAAGCCACATCATCACTTTTCAACCATTTTCTGACTTCATTTGCTAGTTTTCATGCATTTCATGATTTATTTTGAGCTAAAATGACCCTGAATTGAAAACCACTGCAAATGAACTCTGAAATGGTTGAAAGTTGGCATGGTATCATAATTTCATCCACATAGCATGTGCTAAAAAGCTGAGAGGGTTACCGAAAAAACTGGATGCTCTTCGTGTACAAACTGGACAATCTCTTTCGAAGTATCAGGGTTTCGGACGAAAACACGTCTATTACAAAGGGATTTCCATTTTTTGAACATATTTTAACTCAAGACTTTTTCTGCATTCAATATGCACCATTCAAAGCCACATCATCACTTTTCAACCATTTTCTGACTTCATTTGCTAGTTTTCATGCATTTCATGATCTATTTTGAGCTAAAATGTCCCTGAATTAAAAAGCACTTCAAATGAACTCTGAAATGGTTGAAAGTTGGCATGGTATCATAATTTCTCCCACATAGCATGTGCTAAAAAGCTGAGAGGGTTACCGGAAAAACTGGATGCACTTCGTGTACAAACTGGACAATCTCTTTCGAAGTATCAGGGTTTCGGACGAAAACACGTCTATTACAAAGGGATTTCAATTTTTTGAACATATTTTAACTCAAGACTTTTTCTGCATTCAATATGCACCATTCAAAGCCACATCATCACTTTTCAACCATTTTCTGACTTCATTTGCTAGTTTTCATGCATTTCATGATTTATTTTGAGCTAAAATGACCCTGAATTGAAAAGCACTGCAAATGAACTCTGAAATGGTTGAAAGTTGGCATGGTATCATAATTTCACCCACATAGCATGTGCTAAAAAGTTGAGAGGGTTACCGAAAAAACTGGATGCACTTCGTGTACAAACTGGACAATCTCTTTCAAAGTATCAGGGTTTCGGACGAAAACACGTCTATTACAAAGGGATTTCAATTTTTTGAACATATTTTAAATCAAGACTTTTTCTGCATTCAATATGCACCATTCAAAGCCACATCATCACTTTTCAACCATTTTCTGACTTCATTTGCTAGTTTTCATGCATTTCATGATTTATTTTGAGCTAAAATGACCCTGAATTGAAAAGCACTGCAAATGAACTCTGAAATGGTTGAAAGTTGGCATGCTATCATAATTTCACCCACATAGCATGTGCTAAAAAGCTGAGAGGGTTACCGAAAAAACTGGATGCTCTTCGTGTACAAACTGGACAATCTCTTTCGAAGTATCAGGGTTTCGGACGAAAACACGTCTATTACAAAGGGATTTCAATTTTTTGAACATATTTTAACTCAAGACTTTTTCTGCATTCAATATGCACCATTTAAAGCCACATCATCACTTTTCAACCATTTTCTGACTTCATTTGCTAGTTTTCATGCATTTCATGATTTATTTTGAGCTAAAATGACCCTGAATTAAAAAGCACATCAAATGAACTCTGAAATGGTTGAAAGTTGGCATGGTATCATAATTTCACCCACATAGCATGTGCTAAAAAGTTGAGAGGGTTACCGAAAAAACTGGATGCACTTCGTGTACAAACTAGACAATCTCTTTCGAAGTATCAGGGTTTCGGACGAAAACACGTCTATTACAAAGGGATTTCACTTTTTTGAACATATTTTAACTCAAGACTTTTTCTGCATTCAATATGCACCATTCAAAGCCACATCATCACTTTTCAACCATTTTCTGACTTCATTTGCTAGTTTTCATGCATTTCATGATTTATTTTGAGCTAAAATGACCCTGAATTGAAAAGCACTGCAAATGAACTCTGAAATGGTTGAATGTTGGCATGGTATCATAATTTCACCCACATAGCATGTGCTAAAAAGTTGAGAGGGTTACCGAAAAAACTGGATGCACTTCGTGTACAAACTGGACAATCTCTTTCAAAGTATCAGGGTTTCGGACGAAAACACGTCTATTACAAAGGGATTTCCATTTTTTGAACATATTTTAACTCAAGACTTTTTCTGCATTCAATATGCACCATTCAAAGCCACATCATCACTTTTCAACCATTTTCTGACTTCATTTGCTAGTTTTCATGCATTTCATGATTTATTTTGAGCTAAAATGACCCTGAATTGAAAACCACTGCAAATGAACTCTGAAATGGTTGAAAGTTGGCATGGTATCATAATTTCATCCACATAGCATGTGCTAAAAAGCTGAGAGGGTTACCGAAAAAACTGGATGCTCTTCGTGTACAAACTGGACAATCTCTTTCGAAGTATCAGGGTTTCGGACGAAAACACGTCTATTACAAAGGGATTTCCATTTTTTGAACATATTTTAACTCAAGACTTTTTCTGCATTCAATATGCACCATTCAAAGCCACATCATCACTTTTCAACCATTTTCTGACTTCATTTGCTAGTTTTCATGCATTTCATGATCTATTTTGAGCTAAAATGTCCCTGAATTAAAAAGCACTTCAAATGAACTCTGAAATGGTTGAAAGTTGGCATGGTATCATAATTTCTCCCACATAGCATGTGCTAAAAAGCTGAGAGGGTTACCGGAAAAACTGGATGCACTTCGTGTACAAACTGGACAATCTCTTTCGAAGTATCAGGGTTTCGGACGAAAACACGTCTATTACAAAGGGATTTCAATTTTTTGAACATATTTTAACTCAAGACTTTTTCTGCATTCAATATGCACCATTCAAAGCCACATCATCACTTTTCAACCATTTTCTGACTTCATTTGCTAGTTTTCATGCATTTCATGATTTATTTTGAGCTAAAATGACCCTGAATTGAAAAGCACTGCAAATGAACTCTGAAATGGTTGAAAGTTGGCATGGTATCATAATTTCACCCACATAGCATGTGCTAAAAAGTTGAGAGGGTTACCGAAAAAACTGGATGCACTTCGTGTACAAACTGGACAATCTCTTTCAAAGTATCAGGGTTTCGGACGAAAACACGTCTATTACAAAGGGATTTCAATTTTTTGAACATATTTTAAATCAAGACTTTTTCTGCATTCAATATGCACCATTCAAAGCCACATCATCACTTTTCAACCATTTTCTGACTTCATTTGCTAGTTTTCATGCATTTCATGATTTATTTTGAGCTAAAATGACCCTGAATTGAAAAGCACTGCAAATGAACTCTGAAATGGTTGAAAGTTGGCATGCTATCATAATTTCACCCACATAGCATGTGCTAAAAAGCTGAGAGGGTTACCGAAAAAACTGGATGCTCTTCGTGTACAAACTGGACAATCTCTTTCGAAGTATCAGGGTTTCGGACGAAAACACGTCTATTACAAAGGGATTTCAATTTTTTGAACATATTTTAACTCAAGACTTTTTCTGCATTCAATATGCACCATTTAAAGCCACATCATCACTTTTCAACCATTTTCTGACTTCATTTGCTAGTTTTCATGCATTTCATGATTTATTTTGAGCTAAAATGACCCTGAATTAAAAAGCACATCAAATGAACTCTGAAATGGTTGAAAGTTGGCATGGTATCATAATTTCACCCACATAGCATGTGCTAAAAAGTTGAGAGGGTTACCGAAAAAACTGGATGCACTTCGTGTACAAACTAGACAATCTCTTTCGAAGTATCAGGGTTTCGGACGAAAACACGTCTATTACAAAGGGATTTCACTTTTTTGAACATATTTTAACTCAAGACTTTTTCTGCATTCAATATGCACCATTCAAAGCCACATCATCACTTTTCAACCATTTTCTGACTTCATTTGCTAGTTTTCATGCATTTCATGATTTATTTTGAGCTAAAATGACCCTGAATTGAAAAGCACTGCAAATGAACTCTGAAATGGTTGAATGTTGGCATGGTATCATAATTTCACCCACATAGCATGTGCTAAAAAGTTGAGAGGGTTACCGAAAAAACTGGATGCACTTCGTGTACAAACTGGACAATCTCTTTCAAAGTATCAGGGTTTCGGACGAAAACACGTCTATTACAAAGGGATTTCCATTTTTTGAACATATTTTAACTCAAGACTTTTTCTGCATTCAATATGCACCATTCAAAGCCACATCATCACTTTTCAACCATTTTCTGACTTCATTTGCTAGTTTTCATGCATTTCATGATTTATTTTGAGCTAAAATGACCCTGAATTGAAAAGCACTGCAAATGAACTCTGAAATGGTTGAAAGTTGGCATGGTATCATAATTTCACCCACATAGCAAGTGCTAAAAAGCTGAGAGGGTTACCGGAAAAACTGGATGCAGTTCGTGTACAAACTGGACAATCTCTTTCGAAGTATCAGGGTTTCGGACAAAAACACGTCGATTACAAAGGGATTTCAATTTTTTGAACAAATTTTAACTCAAGACTTTTTCTGCGTTCAATATGCACCTTTCAAAGCCACATCATCACTTTTCAACCATTTTCTAACTTCATTTACTAGTTTTCATGCATTTCATGATTTATTTTGAGCTAAAATGACCCTGAATTGAAAAGCACTGCAAATGAACTCTGAAATGGTTGAAAGTTGGCATGGTATCATAATTTCACCCACATAGCATGTGCTAAAAAGCTGAGAGGGTTACCGAAAAAACTGGATGCACTTCGTGTACAAACTGGACAATCTCTTTCGAAGTCTCAGGGTTTCGGACGAAAACAAGTCGATTACAAAGGGATTTCAATTTTTTGAACATATTTTAACTCAAGACTTTTTTTGCATTCAATATGCACCATTCAAAGCCACATCATCACTTTTCAACCATTTTCTGACTTCATTTGCTAGTTTTCATGCATTTCATGATTTATTTTGAGCTAAAATGACCCTGAATTGAAAACCACTGCAAATGAACTCTGAAATGGTTGAAAGTTGGCATGGTATCATAATTTCATCCACATAGCATGTGCTAAAAAGCTGAGAGGGTTACCGGAAAAACTGGATGCACTTCGTGTACAAACTGGACAATCTCTTTCGAAGTATTAGGGTTTCGGACGAAAACACGTCTATTACAAAGGGATTTCAATTTTTTGAACATATTTTAACTCAAGACTTTTTCTGCATTCAATATGCACCATTCAAAGCCACATCATCACTTTTCAACCATTTTCTGACTTCATTTGCTAGTTTTCATGCATTTCATGATCTATTTTGAGCTAAAATGTCCCTGAATTAAAAAGCACTTCAAATGAACTCTGAAATGGTTGAAAGTTGGCATGGTATCATAATTTCTCCCACATAGCATGTGCTAAAAAGCTGAGAGGGTTACCGGAAAAACTGGATGCACTTCGTGTACAAACTGGACAATCTCTTTCGAAGTATCAGGGTTTCGGACGAAAACACGTCTATTACAAAGGGATTTCAATTTTTTGAACATATTTTAACTCAAGACTTTTTCTGCATTCAATATGCACCATTCAAAGCCACATCATCACTTTTCAACCATTTTCTGACTTCATTTGCTAGTTTTCATGCATTTCATGATTTATTTTGAGCTAAAATGACCCTGAATTGAAAAGCACTGCAAATGAACTCTGAAATGGTTGAAAGTTGGCATGGTATCATAATTTCTCCCACATAGCATGTGCTAAAAAGTTGAGAGGGTTACCGAAAAAACTGGATGCACTTCGTGTACAAACTGGACAATCTCTTTCAAAGTATCAGGGTTTCGGACGAAAACACGTCTATTACAAAGGGATTTCAATTTTTTGAACATATTTTAAATCAAGACTTTTTCTGCATTCAATATGCACCATTCAAAGCCACATCATCACTTTTCAACCATTTTCTGACTTCATTTGCTAGTTTTCATGCATTTCATGATTTATTTTGAGCTAAAATGACCCTGAATTGAAAAGCACTGCAAATGAACTCTGAAATGGTTGAAAGTTGGCATGCTATCATAATTTCACCCACATAGCATGTGCTAAAAAGCTGAGAGGGTTACCGAAAAAACTGGATGCTCTTCGTGTACAAACTGGACAATCTCTTTCGAAGTATCAGGGTTTCGGACGAAAACACGTCTATTACAAAGGGATTTCAATTTTTTGAACATATTTTAACTCAAGACTTTTTCTGCATTCAATATGCACCATTTAAAGCCACATCATCACTTTTCAACCATTTTCTGACTTCATTTGCTAGTTTTCATGCATTTCATGATTTATTTTGAGCTAAAATGACCCTGAATTAAAAAGCACTTCAAATGAACTCTGAAATGGTTGAAAGTTGGCATGGTATCATAATTTCACCCACATAGCATGTGCTAAAAAGTTGAGAGGGTTACCGAAAAAACTGGATGCACTTCGTGTACAAACTAGACAATCTCTTTCGAAGTATCAGGGTTTCGGACGAAAACACGTCTATTACAAAGGGATTTCACTTTTTTGAACATATTTTAACTCAAGACTTTTTCTGCATTCAATATGCACCATTCAAAGCCACATCATCACTTTTCAACCATTTTCTGACTTTATTTGCTAGTTTTCATGCATTTCATGATTTATTTTGAGCTAAAATGACCCTGAATTGAAAAGCACTGCAAATGAACTTTGAAATGGTTGAATGTTGGCATGGTATCATAATTTCACCCACATAGCATGTGCTAAAAAGTTGAGAGGGTTACCGAAAAAACTGGATGCACTTCGTGTACAAACTGGACAATCTCTTTCAAAGTATCAGGGTTTCGGACGGAAACACGTCTATTACAAAGGGATTTCCATTTTTTGAACATATTTTAACTCAAGACTTTTTTTGCATTCAATATGCACCATTCAAAGCCACATCATCACTTTTCAACCATTTTCTGACTTCATTTGCTAGTTTTCATGCATTTCATGATTTATTTTGAGCTAAAATGACCCTGAATTGAAAAGCACTGCAAATGAACTCTGAAATGGTTGAAAGTTGGCATGGTATCATAATTTCACCCACATAGCAAGTGCTAAAAAGCTGAGAGGGTTACCGGAAAAACTGGATGCAGTTCGTGTACAAACTGGACAATCTCTTTCGAAGTATCAGGGTTTCGGACAAAAACACGTCGATTACAAAGGGATTTCAATTTTTTGAACAAATTTTAACTCAAGACTTTTTCTGCGTTCAATATGCACCTTTCAAAGCCACATCATCACTTTTCAACCATTTTCTAACTTCATTTACTAGTTTTCATGCATTTCATGATTTATTTTGAGCTAAAATGACCCTGAATTGAAAAGCACTGCAAATGAACTCTGAAATGGTTGAAAGTTGGCATGGTATCATAATTTCACCCACATAGCATGTGCTAAAAAGCTGAGAGGGTTACCGAAAAAACTGGATGCACTTCGTGTACAAACTGGACAATCTCTTTCGAAGTCTCAGGGTTTCGGACGAAAACAAGTCGATTACAAAGGGATTTCAATTTTTTTCAACATATTTTAACTCAAGACTTTTTATGCATTCAATATGTACCATTCAATGCCACATCATCACTTTTCAACCATTTTCTGCATTCATTTGCTAGTTTTCATGCATTTCATGATTTATTTTGAGCTAAAATGACCCTGAATTGAAAAGCACTGCAAATGAACTCTGAAATGGTTGAAAGTTGGCATGGTATCATAATTACACCCACATAGCATGTGCTAAAGAGTTGAGAGGGTTACCGAAAAAACTGGATGCACTTCGTGTACAAACTGGACAATCTCTTTCGAAGTATCAGGGTTTCGGACGAAAACAAGTCGATTACAAAGGGATTTCAATTTTTTGAACATATTTTAACTCATGACTTTTTCTGCATTCAATATGCACCATTCAAAGCCACATCATCACTTTTCAACCATTTTCTGACTTCATTTGCTAGTTTTCATGCATTTCATGATTTATTTTGAGCTAAAATGACCCTGAATTGAAAAGCACTGCAAATGAACCCTGAAATGGTTGAAAGTTGGCATGCTATCATAATTTCACCCACATAGCATGTGCTAAAAAGCTGAGAGGGTTACCGAAAAAACTGGATGCACTTCGTGTACAAACTGGACAATCTATTTCAAAGTATCAGGGTTTCGGACGAAAACACGTCTATTACAAAGGAATTTCAATTTTTTGAACATATTTTAACTCAAGACTTTTGAAGCATTCAATATGCACCATTCAAAGCCACATCATCACTTTTCAACCATTTTGTGACTTCATTTGCTAGTTTTCTTGCATTTCATGATTTATTTTGAGCTAAAATGACCCTGAATTGAAAAGCACTGCAAATGAACTCTGAAATGGTTGAAAGATGGCATGGTATCATAATTTCACCCACATAGCATGTGCTAAAAATCTGAGAGGGTTACCGGAAAAACTGGATGCACTTCGTGTAAAAACTGGACAATCTCTTTCGAAGAATCATGGTTTCGGACGAAAACACGTCTATTACAAAGGGATTTCAAGTTTTTGAACATATTCTAACTTAAAACATTTTCTGCATTCAATATGCACCATTCAAAGCCACATCATCACTTTTCAATCATTTTCTGACTTCATTTGCTAGTTTTCATGCATTTCATGATTTATTTTGAGCTAAAATGACCCTGATTTGAAAAGCACTGCAAATGAACTCTGAAATGGTTGAAAGTTGGCATGGTATCATAATTTCACCCACATAGCATGTGCTAAAAAGCTGAGAGGGTTACCGAAAAAACTGGATGCACTTCGTGTACAAACTGGACAATCTCTTTCGAAGTCTCAGGGTTTCGGACGAAAACAAGTCGATTACAAAGGGATTTCAATTTTTTGAACATATTTTAACTCAAGACTTTTTATGCATTCAATATGCAGCATTCAATGCCACATCATCACTTTTCAACCATTTTCTGCCTTCATTTGCTAGTTTTCATGCATTTCATGATTTATTTTGAGCTAAAATGACCCTGAATTGAAAAGCACTGCAAATGAACTCTGAAATGGTTGAAAGTTGGCATGGTATCATAATTTCACCCACATAGCATGTGCTAAAAAGCTGAGAGGGTTACCGGAAAAACTGGATGCAGTTCGTGTACAAACTGGACAATCTCTTTCGAAGTATCAGGGTTTCGGACGAAAACACGTCTATTACAAAGGGATTTCAATTTTTTGAACATATTTTAACTCAAGACTTTTTCTGCATTCAATATGCACCTTTCAAAGCCACATCATCACTTTTCAACCATTTTCTGACTTCATTTGCTAGTTTTCATGCATTTCATGATTTATTTTGAGCTAAAATGACCCTGAATTGAAAAGCACCACAAATGAACTCTGAAATGGTTGAAAGTTGGCATGGTATCATAATTTCACCCACATAGCATGTGCTAAAAAGCTGAGAGGGTTACCGAAAAAACTGGATGCACTTCGTGTACAAACTGGACAATCTCTTTCGAAGTCTCAGGGTTTCGGACGAAAACAAGTCGATTACAAAGGGATTTCAATTTTTTGAACATATTTTAACTCAAGACTTTTTATGCATTCAATATGCACCATTCAATGCCACATCATCACTATTCAACCATTTTCTGCCTTCATTTGCTAGTTTTCATGCATTTCATGATTTATTTTGAGCTAAAATGACCCTGAATTGAAAAGCACTACAAATGAACTCTGAAATGGTTGAAAGTTGGCATGGTATCATAATTTCACCCACATAGCATGTGCTAAAGAGTTGAGAGGGTTACCGAAAAAACTGGATGCACTTCGTGTACAAACTGGACAATCTCTTTCGAAGTATCAGGGTTTCGGACGAAAACAAGTCGATTACAAAGGGATTTCAATTTTTTGAACATATTTTAACTCAAGACTTTTTCTGCATTCAATATGCACCATTCAAAGCCACATCATCACTTTTCAACCATTTTCTGACTTCATTTGCTAGTTTTCATGCATTTCATGATTTATTTTGAGCTAAAATGACCCTGAATTGAAAAGCACTGCAAATGAACTCTGAAATGGTTGAAAGTTGGCATGCTATCATAATTTCACCCACATAGCATGTGCTAAAAAGCTGAGAGGGTTACCGAAAAAACTGGATGCACTTCGTGTACAAACTGGACAATCTATTTCGAAGTGTCAGGGTTTCGGACGAAAACACGTCTATTACAAAGGGATTTCGATTTTTTGAACATATTTTAACTCAAGACTTTTGAAGCATTCAATATGCACCATTCAAAGCCACATCATCACTTTTCAACCATTTTCTGACTTCATTTGCTAGTTTTCTTGCATTTCATGATTTATTTTGAGCTAAAATGACCCTGAATTGAAAAGCACTGCAAATGAACTCTGAAATGGTTGAAAGTTGGCATGGTATCATAATTTCACCCACATAGCATGTGCTAAAAAGCTGAGAGGGTTACCGAAAAAACTGGATGCTCTTCGTGTACAAACTGGACAATCTCTTTCGAAGTATCAGGGTTTCGGATGAAAACACGTCTATTACAAAGGGATTTCAATTTTTTGAACATATTTTAACTCAAGACTTTTTTTGCATTCAATATGCACCATTCAAAGCCACATCATCACTTTTCAACCATTTTCTGACTTCATTTGCTAGTTTTCATGCATTTCATGATTTATTTTGAGCTAAAATGACCCTGAATTGAAAAGCACTGCAAATGAACTCTGAAATGGTTGAAAGTTGGCATGGTATCATAATTTCACCCACATAGCATGTGCTAAAAAGTTGAGAGGGTTACCGAAAAAACTGGATGCACTTCGTGTACAAACTGGACAATCTCTTTCAAAGTATCAGGGTTTCGGACGAAAACACGTCTATTACAAAGGGATTTCAATTTTTTGAACATATTTTAACTCAAGACTTTTTTTGCATTCAATATGCACCATTCAAAGCCACATCATCACTTTTTAACCATTTTCTGACTTCATTTGCTAGTTTTCATGCATTTCATGATTTATTTTGAGCTAAAATGACCCTGAATTGAAAACCACTGCAAATGAACTCTGAAATGGTTGAAAGTTGGCATGGTATCATAATTTCATCCACATAGCATGTGCTAAAAAGCTGAGAGGGTTACCGAAAAAACTGGATGCTCTTCGTGTACAAACTGGACAATCTCTTTCGAAGTATCAGGGTTTCGGACGAAAACACGTCTATTACAAAGGGATTTCCATTTTTTGAACATATTTTAACTCAAGACTTTTTCTGCATTCAATATGCACCATTCAAAGCCACATCATCACTTTTCAACCATTTTCTGACTTCATTTGCTAGTTTTCATGCATTTCATGATCTATTTTCAGCTAAAATGTCCCTGAATTAAAAAGCACTTCAAATGAACTCTGAAATGGTTGAAAGTTGGCATGGTATCATAATTTCTCCCACATAGCATGTGCTAAAAAGCTGAGAGGGTTACCGGAAAAACTGGATGCACTTCCTGTACAAACTGGACAATCTCTTTCGAAGTATCAGGGTTTCGGACGAAAACACGTCTATTACAAAGGGATTTCAATTTTTTGAACATATTTTAACTCAAGACTTTTTCTGCATTCAATATGCACCATTCAAAGCCACATCATCACTTTTCAACCATTTTCTGACTTCATTTGCTAGTTTTCATGCATTTCATGATTTATTTTGAGCTAAAATGACCCTGAATTGAAAAGCACTGCAAATGAACTCTGAAATGGTTGAAAGTTGGCATGGTATCATAATTTCACCCACATAGCATGTGCTAAAAAGTTGAGAGGGTTACCGAAAAAACTGGATGCACTCCGTGTACAAACTGGACAATCTCTTTCAAAGTATCAGGGTTTCGGACGAAAACACGTCTATTACAAAGGGATTTCAATTTTTTGAACATATTTTAAATCAAGACTTTTTCTGCATTCAATATGCACCATTCAAAGCCACATCATCACTTTTCAACCATTTTCTGACTTCATTTGCTAGTTTTCATGCATTTCATGATTTATTTTGAGCTAAAATGACCCTGAATTGAAAAGCACTGCAAATGAACTCTGAAATGGTTGAAAGTTGGCATGCTATCATAATTTCACCCACATAGCATGTGCTAAAAAGCTGAGAGGGTTACCGAAAAAACTGGATGCTCTTCGTGTACAAACTGGACAATCTCTTTCGAAGTATCAGGGTTTCGGACGAAAACACGTCTATTACAAAGGGATTTCAATTTTTTGAACATATTTTAACTCAAGACTTTTTCTGCATTCAATATGCACCATTTAAAGCCACATCATCACTTTTCAACCATTTTCTGACTTCATTTGCTAGTTTTCATGCATTTCATGATTTATTTTGAGCTAAAATGACCCTGAATTAAAAAGCACTTCAAATGAACTCTGAAATGGTTGAAAGTTGGCATGGTATCATAATTTCACCCACATAGCATGTGCTAAAAAGTTGAGAGGGTTACCGAAAAAACTGGATGCACTTCGTGTACAAACTAGACAATCTCTTTCGAAGTATCAGGGTTTCGGACGAAAACACGTCTATTACAAAGGGATTTCACTTTTTTGAACATATTTTAACTCAAGACTTTTTCTGCATTCAATATGCACCATTCAAAGCCACATCGTCACTTTTCAACCATTTTCTGACTTCATTTGCTAGTTTTCATGCATTTCATGATTTATTTTGAGCTAAAATGACCCTGAATTGAAAAGCACTGCAAATGAACTCTGAAATGGTTGAATGTTGGCATGGTATCATAATTTCACCCACATAGCATGTGCTAAAAAGTTGAGAGGGTTACCGAAAAAACTGGATGCACTTCGTGTACAAACTGGACAATCTCTTTCAAAGTATCAGGGTTTCGGACGAAAACACGTCTATTACAAAGGGATTTCCATTTTTTGAACATATTTTAACTCAAGACTTTTACTGCATTCAATATGCACCATTCAAAGCCACATCATCACTTTTCAACCATTTTCTGACTTCATTTGCTAGTTTTCATGCATTTCACGATTTATTTTGAACTAAAATGACCCTGAATTGAAAAGCACTGCAAATGAACTCTGAAATGGTGGAAAGTTGGCATGCTATCATAATTTCACCCACATAGCATGTGCTAAAAAGCTGAGAGGGTTACCGAAAAAACTGGATGCACTTCGTGTACAAACTGGACAATCTCTTTCGAAGTATCAGTGTTTCGGACGAAAGCACGTCTATTACAAAGGGATTTCAATTTTTTGAACATATTTTAACTCAAGACTTTTTCTGCATTCAATATGCACCATTCAAAGCCACATCATCACTTTTCAACCATTTTCTGACTTCATTTGCTAGTTTTCATGCATTTCATGATTTATTTTGAGCTAAAATGACCCTGAATTGAAAAGCACTGCAAATGAACTCTGAAATGGTTGAAAGTTGGCATGGTATCATAATTTCACCCACGTAGCATGTGCTAAAGAGTTGAGAGGGTTACCGAAAAAACTGGATGCACTTCGTGTACAAACTGTACAATCTCTTTCGAAGTATCAGGGTTTCGGACGAAAACACGTCTATTACAAAGGGATTTCACTTTTTTGATCATATTTTAACTCAAGACTTTTTCTGCATTCAATATGCACCATTCAAAGCCACATCATCACTTTTCAACCATTTTCTGACTTCATTTGCTAGTTTTCATGCATTTCATGATTTATTTTGAGCTAAAATGACCCTGAATTGAAAAGCACTGCAAATGAACTCTGAAATGGTTGAAAGTTGGCATGGTATCATAATTTCACCCACATAGCAAGTGCTAAAAAGCTGAGAGGGTTACCGAAAAAACTGGATGCTCTTCGTGTACAAACTGGACAATCTCTTTCGAAGTATCAGGGTTTCGGACGAAAACACGTCTATTACAAAGGGATTTCCATTTTTTGAACATATTTTAACTCAAGACTTTTTCTGCATTCAATATGCACCATTCAAAGCCACATCATCACTTTTCAACCATTTTCTGACTTCATTTGCTAGTTTTCATGCATTTCATGATCTATTTTGAGCTAAAATGACCCTGAATTAAAAAGCACTGCAAATGAACTCTGAAATGGTTGAAAGTTGGCATGGTATCATAATTTCTCCCACATAGCATGTGCTAAAAAGCTGAGAGGGTTACCGAAAAAACTGGTTGCACTTCGTGTACAAACTGGACAATCTCTTTCGAAGTATCAGGGTTTCGGACGAAAACACGTCTATTACAAAGGGATTTCAATTTTTTGAACATATTTTAACTCAAGACTTTTTCTGCATTCAATATGCACCATTCAAAGCTACATCATCAATTTTCAACCATTTTCTGACTTCATTTGCTAGTTTTCATGCATTTCACGATTTATTTTGAACTAAAATGACCCTGAATTGAAAAGCACTGCAAATGAACTCTGAAATGGTGGAAAGTTGGCATGCTATCATAATTTCACCCACATAGCATGTGCTAAAAAGCTGAGAGGGTTACCGAAAAAACTGGATGCACTTCGTGTACAAACTGGACAATCTCTTTCGAAGTATCAGGGTTTCGGACGAAAACACGTCTATTACAAAGGGATTTCAATTTTTTGAACATATTTTAACTCAAGACTTTTTCTGCATTCAATATGCACCATTCAAAGCCACATCATCACTTTTCAACCATTTTCTGACTTCATTTGCTAGTTTTCGTGCATTTCATGATTTATTTTGAGCTAAAATGACCCTGAATTGAAAAGCACTGCAAATGAACTCTGAAATGGTTGAAAGTTGGCATGGTATCATAATTTCACCCACGTAGCATGTGCTAAAGAGTTGAGAGGGTTACCGAAAAAACTGGATGCACTTCGTGTACAAACTGTACAATCTCTTTCGAAGTATCAGGGTTTCGGACGAAAACACGTCTATTACAAAGGGATTTCACTTTTTTGATCATATTTTAACTCAAGACTTTTTCTGCATTCAATATGCACCATTCAAAGCCACATCATCACTTTTCAACCATTTTCTGACTTCATTTGCTAGTATTAATGCATTTCATGATTTATTTTGAGCTAAAATGACCCTGAATTGAAAAGCACTGCAAATGAACTCTGAAATGGTTGAAAGTTGGCATGGTATCATAATTTCACCCACATAGCATGTGCTAAAAAGCTGAGAGGGTTACCGAAAAAACTGGATGCACTTCGTGTACAAACTGGACAATCTCTTTCGAAGTCCCAGGGTTTCGGACGAAAACAAGTCGATTACAAAGGGATTTCAATTTTTTGAACATATTTTAACTCAAGACTTTTTATGCATTCAATATGCACCATTCAATGCCACATCATCACTTTTCAACCATTTTCTGCCTTCATTTGCTAGTTTTCATGCATTTCATGATTTATTTTGAGCTAAAATGACCTTGAATTGAAAAGCACTGCAAATGAACTCTGAAATGGTTGAAAGTTGTCATGGTATCATAATTTCACCCACATAGCATGTGCTAAAGAGTTGAGAGGGTTACCGAAAAAACTGGATGCACTTCGTGTACAAACTGGACAATCTCTTTCAAAGTATCAGGGTTTCGGACGAAAACACGTCTATTACAAAGGGATTTCAATTTTTTGAACATATTTTAACTCAAGACTTTTTCTGCATTCAATATGCACCATTCAAAGCCACATCATCACTTTTCAACCATTTTCTGACTTCATTTGCTAGTTTTCATGCATTTCATGATTTATTTTGAGCTAAAATGACCCTGAATTGAAAAGCACTGCAAATGAACTCTGAAATGGTTGAAAGTTGGCATGGTATCATAATTTCACCCACATAGCATGTGCTAAAAAGTTGAGAGGGTTACCGAAAAAACTGGATGCACTTCGTGTACAAACTAGACAATCTCTTTCGAAGTATCAGGGTTTCGGACGAAAACACGTCTATTACAAAGGGATTTCACTTTTTTGAACATATTTTAACTCAAGACTTTTTCTGCATTCAATATGCACCATTCAAAGCCACATCGTCACTTTTCAACCATTTTCTGACTTCATTTGCTAGTTTTCATGCATTTCATGATTTATTTTGAGCTAAAATGACCCTGAATTGAAAAGCACTGCAAATGAACTCTGAAATGGTTGAATGTTGGCATGGTATCATAATTTCACCCACATAGCATGTGCTAAAAAGTTGAGAGGGTTACCGAAAAAACTGGATGCACTTCGTGTACAAACTGGACAATCTCTTTCAAAGTATCAGGGTTTCGGACGAAAACACGTCTATTACAAAGGGATTTCCATTTTTTGAACATATTTTAACTCAAGACTTTTACTGCATTCAATATGCACCATTCAAAGCCACATCATCAATTTTCAACCATTTTCTGACTTCATTTGCTAGTTTTCATGCATTTCACGATTTATTTTGAACTAAAATGACCCTGAATTGAAAAGCACTGCAAATGAACTCTGAAATGGTGGAAAGTTGGCATGCTATCATAATTTCACCCACATAGCATGTGCTAAAAAGCTGAGAGGGTTACCGAAAAAACTGGATGCACTTCGTGTACAAACTGGACAATCTCTTTCGAAGTATCAGTGTTTCGGACGAAAGCACGTCTATTACAAAGGGATTTCAATTTTTTGAACATATTTTAACTCAAGACTTTTTCTGCATTCAATATGCACCATTCAAAGCCACATCATCACTTTTCAACCATTTTCTGACTTCATTTGCTAGTTTTCATGCATTTCATGATTTATTTTGAGCTAAAATGACCCTGAATTGAAAAGCACTGCAAATGAACTCTGAAATGGTTGAAAGTTGGCATGGTATCATAATTTCACCCACGTAGCATGTGCTAAAGAGTTGAGAGGGTTACCGAAAAAACTGGATGCACTTCGTGTACAAACTGTACAATCTCTTTCGAAGTATCAGGGTTTCGGACGAAAACACGTCTATTACAAAGGGATTTCACTTTTTTGATCATATTTTAACTCAAGACTTTTTCTGCATTCAATATGCACCATTCAAAGCCACATCATCACTTTTCAACCATTTTCTGACTTCATTTGCTAGTTTTCATGCATTTCATGATTTATTTTGAGCTAAAATGACCCTGAATTGAAAAGCACTGCAAATGAACTCTGAAATGGTTGAAAGTTGGCATGGTATCATAATTTCACCCACATAGCAAGTGCTAAAAAGCTGAGAGGGTTACCGAAAAAACTGGATGCTCTTCGTGTACAAACTGGACAATCTCTTTCGAAGTATCAGGGTTTCGGACGAAAACACGTCTATTACAAAGGGATTTCCATTTTTTGAACATATTTTAACTCAAGACTTTTTCTGCATTCAATATGCACCATTCAAAGCCACATCATCACTTTTCAACCATTTTCTGACTTCATTTGCTAGTTTTCATGCATTTCATGATCTATTTTGAGCTAAAATGACCCTGAATTAAAAAGCACTGCAAATGAACTCTGAAATGGTTGAAAGTTGGCATGGTATCATAATTTCTCCCACATAGCATGTGCTAAAAAGCTGAGAGGGTTACCGAAAAAACTGGTTGCACTTCGTGTACAAACTGGACAATCTCTTTCGAAGTATCAGGGTTTCGGACGAAAACACGTCTATTACAAAGGGATTTCAATTTTTTGAACATATTTTAACTCAAGACTTTTTCTGCATTCAATATGCACCATTCAAAGCTACATCATCAATTTTCAACCATTTTCTGACTTCATTTGCTAGTTTTCATGCATTTCACGATTTATTTTGAACTAAAATGACCCTGAATTGAAAAGCACTGCAAATGAACTCTGAAATGGTGGAAAGTTGGCATGCTATCATAATTTCACCCACATAGCATGTGCTAAAAAGCTGAGAGGGTTACCGAAAAAACTGGATGCACTTCGTGTACAAACTAGACAATCTCTTTCGAAGTATCAGGGTTTCGGACGAAAACACGTCTATTACAAAGGGATTTCAATTTTTTGAACATATTTTAACTCAAGACTTTTTCTGCATTCAATATGCACCATTCAAAGCCACATCGTCACTTTTCAACCATTTTCTGACTTCATTTGCTAGTTTTCATGCATTTCATGATTTATTTTGAGCTAAAATGACCCTGAATTGAAAAGCACTGCAAATGAACTCTGAAATGGTTGAATGTTGGCATGGTATCATAATTTCACCCACATAGCATGTGCTAAAAAGTTGAGAGGGTTACCGAAAAAACTGGATGCACTTCGTGTACAAACTGGACAATCTCTTTCAAAGTATCAGGGTTTCGGACGAAAACACGTCTATTACAAAGGGATTTCCATTTTTTGAACATATTTTAACTCAAGACTTTTACTGCATTCAATATGCACCATTCAAAGCCACATCATCACTTTTCAACCATTTTCTGACTTCATTTGCTAGTTTTCATGCATTTCACGATTTATTTTGAACTAAAATGACCCTGAATTGAAAAGCACTGCAAATGAACTCTGAAATGGTGGAAAGTTGGCATGCTATCATAATTTCACCCACATAGCATGTGCTAAAAAGCTGAGAGGGTTACCGAAAAAACTGGATGCACTTCGTGTACAAACTGGACAATCTCTTTCGAAGTATCAGTGTTTCGGACGAAAGCACGTCTATTACAAAGGGATTTCAATTTTTTGAACATATTTTAACTCAAGACTTTTTCTGCATTCAATATGCACCATTCAAAGCCACATCATCACTTTTCAACCATTTTCTGACTTCATTTGCTAGTTTTCATGCATTTCACGATTTATTTTGAACTAAAATGACCCTGAATTGAAAAGCACTGCAAATGAACTCTGAAATGGTGGAAAGTTGTCATGGTATCATAATTTCACCCACATAGCATGTGCTAAAGAGTTGAGAGGGTTACCGAAAAAACTGGATGCACTTCGTGTACAAACTGGACAATCTCTTTCAAAGTATCAGGGTTTCGGACGAAAACACGTCTATTACAAAGGGATTTCCATTTTTTGAACATATTTTAACTCAAGACTTTTTCTGCATTCAATATGCACCATTTAAAGCCACATCATCACTTTTCAACCATTTTCTGACTTCATTTGCTAGTTTTCATGCATTTCATGATTTATTTTGAGCTAAAATGACCCTGAATTGAAAAGCACTGCAAATGAACTCTGAAATGGTTGAAAGTTGGCATGGTATCATAATTTCACCCACATAGCATGTGCTAAAAAGCTGAGAGGGTTACCGAAAAAACTGGATGCACTTCGTGTACAAACTGGACAATCTCTTTCGAAGTATCATGGTTTCGGACGAAAACACGTCTATTACAAAGGGATTTCATTTTTTTTGAACATATTTTAACTCAAGACTTTTTATGCATTCAATATGCACCATTCAAATCCACATCATCACTTTTCAACCATTTTCTGACTTCATTTGCTAGTTTTCATGCATTTCATGATTTATTTTGAGCTAAAATGACCCTGAATTGAAAAGCACTGCAAATGAACTCTGAAATGGTTGAAAGTTGGCATGGTATCATAATTTCACCCACGAAGCATGTGCTATAGAGTTGAGAGGGTTACCGAAAAAACTGGATGCACTTCGTGTACAAACTAGACAATCTCTTTCGAAGTATTAGGGTTTCGGACGAAAACACGTCTATTACAAAGGGATTTCACTTTTTTGAACATATTTTAACTCAAGACTTTTTCTGCATTCAATATGCACCATTCAAAGCCACATCATCACTTTTCAACCATTTTCTCACTTCATTTGCTAGTTTTCATGCATTTCATGATTTATTTTGAGCTAAAATGACACTGAATTGAAAAGCACTGCAAATGAACTCTGAAATGGTTGAAAGTTGGCATGGTATCATAATTTCACCCACATAGCATGTGCTAAAAAGCTGCGAGGGTTACCGAAAAAACTGGATGCACTTCGTGTACAAACTGGACAATCTCTTTCGAAGTCTCAGGGTTTCGGACGAAAACAAGTCGATTACAAAGGGATTTCAATTTTTTGAACATATTTTAACTCAAGACTTTTTATGCATTCAATATGCACCATTCAATGCCACATCATCACTTTTCAACCATTTTCTGCCTTCATTTGCTAGTTTTCATGCATTTCATGATTTATTTTGAGCTAAAATGACCCTGAATTGAAAAGCACTGCAAATGAACTCTGAAATGGTTGAAAGTTGGCATGGTATCATAATTTCACCCACATAGCATGTGCTAAAGAGTTGAGAGGGTTACCGAAAAAACTGGATGCACTTCGTGTACAAACTGGACAATCTCTTTCAAAGTATCGGGGTTTCGGACGAAAACACGTCTATTACAAAGGGATTTCCATTTTTTGAACATATTTTAACTCAAGACTTTTTCTGCATTAAATATGCACCATTCAAAGCCACATCATCACTTTTCAACCATTTTCTGACTTCATTTGCTAGTTTTCATGCATTTCATGATTTATTTTGAGCTAAAATGACCCTGAATTGAAAAGCACTGCAAATGAACTCTGAAATGGTTGAAAGTTGGCATGCTATCATAATTTCACCCACATAGCATGTGCTAAAAAGTTGAGAGGGTTACCGAAAAAACTGGATGCACTTCGTGTACAAACTGGACAATCTCTTTCAAAGTATCAGGGTTTCGGACGAAAACACGTCTATTACAAAGGGATTTCAATTTTTTGAACATATTTTAAATCAAGACTTTTTCTGCATTCAATATGCACCATTCAAAGCCACATCATCACTTTTCAACCATTTTCTGACTTCATTTGCTAGTTTTCATGCATTTCATGATTTATTTTGAGCTAAAATGACCCTGAATTGAAAAGCACTGCAAATGAACTCTGAAATGGTTGAAAGTTGGCATGCTATCATAATTTCACCCACATAGCATGTGCTAAAAAGCTGAGAGGGTTACCGAAAAAACTGGATGCTCTTCGTGTACAAACTGGACAATCTCTTTCGAAGTATCAGGGTTTCGGACGAAAACACGTCTATTACAAAGGGATTTCAATTTTTTGAACATATTTTAACTCAAGACTTTTTCTGCATTCAATATGCACTATTTAAAGCCACATCATCACTTTTCAACCATTTTCTGACTTCATTTGCTAGTTTTCATGCATTTCATGATTTATTTTGAGCTAAAATGACCCTGAATTAAAAAGCACTTCAAATGAACTCTGAAATGGTTGAAAGTTGGCATGGTATCATTATTTCACCCACATAGCATGTGCTAAAAAGTTGAGAGGGTTACCGAAAAAACTGGATGCACTTCGTGTACAAACTAGACAATCTCTTTCGAAGTATCAGGGTTTCGGACGAAAACACGTCTATTACAAAGGGATTTCACTTTTTTGAACATATTTTAACTCAAGACTTTTTCTGCATTCAATATGCACCATTCAAAGCCACATCATCACTTTTCAACCATTTTCTGACTTCATTTGCTAGTTTTCATGCATTTCATGATTTATTTTGAGCTAAAATGACCCTGAATTGAAAAGCACTGCAAATGAACTCTGAAATGGTTGAATGTTGGCATGGTATCATAATTTCACCCACATAGCATGTGCTAAAAAGTTGAGAGGGTTACCGAAAAAACTGGATGCACTTCGTGTACAAACTGGACAATCTCTTTCAAAGTATCAGGGTTTCGGACGAAAACACGTCTATTACAAAGGGATTTCCATTTTTTGAACATATTTTAACTCAAGACTTTTTCTGCATTCAATATGCACCATTCAAAGCCACATCATCACTTTTCAACCATTTTCTGACTTCATTTGCTAGTTTTCATGCATTTCACGATTTATTTTGAACTAAAATGACCCTGAATTGAAAAGCACTGCAAATGAACTCTGAAATGGTGGAAAGTTGGCATGCTATCATAATTTCACCCACATAGCATGTGCTAAAAAGCTGAGAGGGTTACCGAAAAAACTGGATGCACTTCGTGTACAAACTGGACAATCTCTTTCGAAGTATCAGGGTTTCGGACGAAAGCACGTCTATTACAAAGGGATTTCAATTTTTTGAACATATTTTAACTCAAGACTTTTTCTGCATTCAATATGCACCATTCAAAGCCACATCATCACTTTTCAACCATTTTCTGACTTCATTTGCTAGTTTTCATGCATTTCATGATTTATTTTGAGCTAAAATGACCCTGAATTGAAAAGCACTGCAAATGAACTCTGAAATGGTTGAAAGTTGGCATGGTATCATAATTTCACCCACGTAGCATGTGCTAAAGAGTTGAGAGGGTTACCGAAAAAACTGGATGCACTTCGTGTACAAACTGTACAATCTCTTTCGAAGTATCAGGGTTTCGGACGAAAACACGTCTATTACAAAGGGATTTCACTTTTTTGATCATATTTTAACTCAAGACTTTTTCTGCATTCAATATGCACCATTCAAAGCCACATCATCACTTTTCAACCATTTTCTGACTTCATTTGCAAGTTTTCATGCATTTCATGATTTATTTTGAGCTAAAATGACCCTGAATTGAAAAGCACTGCAAATGAACTCTGAAATGGTTGAAAGTTGGCATGGTATCATAATTTCACCCACATAGCAAGTGCTAAAAAGCTGAGAGGGTTACCGAAAAAACTGGATGCTCTTCGTGTACAAACTGGACAATCTCTTTCGAAGTATCAGGGTTTCGGACGAAAACACGTCTATTACAAAGGGATTTCCATTTTTTGAACATATTTTAACTCAAGACTTTTTCTGCATTCAATATGCACCATTCAAAGCCACATCATCACTTTTCAACCATTTTCTGACTTCATTTGCTAGTTTTCATGCATTTCATGATCTATTTTGAGCTAAAATGACCCTGAATTAAAAAGCACTGCAAATGAACTCTGAAATGGTTGAAAGTTGGCATGGTATCATAATTTCTCCCACATAGCATGTGCTAAAAAGCTGAGAGGGTTACCGAAAAAACTGGTTGCACTTCGTGTACAAACTGGACAATCTCTTTCGAAGTATCAGGGTTTCGGACGAAAACACGTCTATTACAAAGGGATTTCAATTTTTTGAACATATTTTAACTCAAGACTTTTTCTGCATTCAATATGCACCATTCAAAGCTACATCATCAATTTTCAACCATTTTCTGACTTCATTTGCTAGTTTTCGTGCATTTCACGATTTATTTTGAACTAAAATGACCCTGAATTGAAAAGCACTGCAAATGAACTCTGAAATGGTGGAAAGTTGGCATGCTATCATAATTTCACCCACATAGCATGTGCTAAAAAGCTGAGAGGGTTACCGAAAAAACTGGATGCACTTCGTGTACAAACTGGACAATCTCTTTCGAAGTATCAGGGTTTCGGACGAAAACACGTCTATTACAAAGGGATTTCAATTTTTTGAACATATTTTAACTCAAGACTTTTTCTGCATTCAATATGCACCATTCAAAGCCACATCATCACTTTTCAACCATTTTCTGACTTCATTTGCTAGTTTTCATGCATTTCATGATTTATTTTGAGCTAAAATGACCCTGAATTGAAAAGCACTGCAAATGAACTCTGAAATGGTTGAAAGTTGGCATGGTATCATAATTTCACCCACGTAGCATGTGCTAAAGAGTTGAGAGGGTTACCGAAAAAACTGGATGCACTTCGTGTACAAACTGTACAATCTCTTTCGAAGTATCAGGGTTTCGGACGAAAACACGTCTATTACAAAGGGATTTCACTTTTTTGATCATATTTTAACTCAAGACTTTTTCTGCATTCAATATGCACCATTCAAAGCCACATCATCACTTTTCAACCATTTTCTGACTTCATTTGCTAGTATTCATGCATTTCATGATTTATTTTGAGCTAAAATGACCCTGAATTGAAAAGCACTGCAAATGAACTCTGAAATGGTTGAAAGTTGGCATGGTATCATAATTTCACCCACATAGCATGTGCTAAAAAGCTGAGAGGGTTACCGAAAAAACTGGATGCACTTCGTGTACAAACTGGACAATCTCTTTCGAAGTCCCAGGGTTTCGGACGAAAACAAGTCGATTACAAAGGGATTTCAATTTTTTGAACATATTTTAACTCAAGACTTTTTATGCATTCAATATGCACCATTCAATGCCACATCATCACTTTTCAACCATTTTCTGCCTTCATTTGCTAGTTTTCATGCATTTCATGATTTATTTTGAGCTAAAATGACCCTGAATTGAAAAGCACTGCAAATGAACTCTGAAATGGTTGAAAGTTGTCATGGTATCATAATTTCACCCACATAGCATGTGCTAAAGAGTTGAGAGGGTTACCGAAAAAACTGGATGCACTTCGTGTACAAACTGGACAATCTCTTTCAAAGTATCAGGGTTTCGGACGAAAACACGTCTATTACAAAGGGATTTCAATTTTTTGAACATATTTTAACTCAAGACTTTTTCTGCATTCAATATGCACCATTCAAAGCCACATCATCACTTTTCAACCATTTTCTGACCTCATTTGCTAGTTTTCATGCATTTCATGATTTATTTTGAGCTAAAATGACCCTGAATTGAAAAGCACTGCAAATGAACTCTGAAATGGTTGAAAGTTGGCATGGTATCATAATTTCACCCACATAGCATGTGCTAAAAAGCTGAGAGGGTTACCGAAAAAACTGGATGCACTTCGTGTACAAACTGGACAATCTCTTTCGAAGTATCATGGTTTCGGACGAAAACACGTCTATTACAAAGGGATTTCATTTTTTTTGAACATATTTTAACTCAAGACTTTTTATGCATTCAATATGCACCATTCAAATCCACATCATCACTTTTCAACCATTTTCTGACTTCATTTGCTAGTTTTCATGCATTTCATGATTTATTTTGAGCTAAAATGACCCTGAATTGAAAAGCACTGCAAATGAACTCTGAAATGGTTGAAAGTTGGCATGGTATCATAATTTCACCCACGAAGCATGTGCTATAGAGTTGAGAGGGTTACCGAAAAAACTGGATGCACTTCGTGTACAAACTAGACAATCTCTTTCGAAGTATCAGGGTTTCGGACGAAAACACGTCTATTACAAAGGGATTTCACTTTTTTGAACATATTTTAACTCAAGACTTTTTCTGCATTCAATATGCACCATTCAAAGCCACATCATCACTTTCCAACCATTTTCTCACTTCATTTGCTAGTTTTCATGCATTTCATGATTTATTTTGAGCTAAAATGACCCTGAATTGAAAAGCACTGCAAATGAACTCTGAAATGGTTGAAAGTTGGCATGGTATCATAATTTCACCCACATAGCATGTGCTAAAAAGCTGCGAGGGTTACCGAAAAAACTGGATGCACTTCGTGTACAAACTGGACAATCTCTTTCGAAGTCTCAGGGTTTCGGACGAAAACAAGTCGATTACAAAGGGATTTCAATTTTTTGAACATATTTTAACTCAAGACTTTTTATGCATTCAATATGCACCATTCAATGCCACATCATCACTTTTCAACCATTTTCTGCCTTCATTTGCTAGTTTTCATGCATTTCATGATTTATTTTGAGCTAAAATGACCCTGAATTGAAAAGCACTGCAAATGAACTCTGAAATGGTTGAAAGTTGGCATGGTATCATAATTTCACCCACATAGCATGTGCTAAAGAGTTGAGAGGGTTACCGAAAAAACTGGATGCACTTCGTGTACAAACTGGACAATCTCTTTCAAAGTATCGGGGTTTCGGACGAAAACACGTCTATTACAAAGGGATTTCAATTTTTTGAACATATTTTAACTCAAGACTTTTTCTGCATTCAATATGCACCATTCAAAGCCACATCATCACTTTTCAACCATTTTCTGACTTCATTTGCTAGTTTTCATGCATTTCATGATTTATTTTGAGCTAAAATGACCCTGAATTGAAAAGCACTGCAAATGAACTCTGAAATGGTTGAAAGTTGGCATGGTATCATAATTTCACCCACGTAGCATGTGCTAAAGAGTTGAGAGGGTTACCGAAAAAACTGGATGCACTTCGTGTACAAACTGTACAATCTCTTTCGAAGTATCAGGGTTTCGGACGAAAACACGTCTATTACAAAGGGATTTCACTTTTTTGATCATATTTTAACTCAAGACTTTTTCTGCATTCAATATGCACCATTCAAAGCCACATCATCACTTTTCAACCATTTTCTGACTTCATTTGCTAGTTTTCATGCATTTCATGATTTATTTTGAGCTAAAATGACCCTGAATTGAAAAGCACTGCAAATGAACTCTGAAATGGTTGAAAGTTGGCATGGTATCATAATTTCACCCACATAGCATGTGCTAAAAAGCTGAGAGGGTTACCGAAAAAACTGGATGCACTTCGTGTACAAACTGGACAATCTCTTTCGAAGTCCCAGGGTTTCGGACGAAAACAAGTCGATTACAAAGGGATTTCAATTTTTTGAACATATTTTAACTCAAGACTTTTTATGCATTCAATATGCACCATTCAATGCCACATCATCACTTTTCAACCATTTTCTGCCTTCATTTGCTAGTTTTCATGCATTTCATGATTTATTTTGAGCTAAAATGACCCTGAATTGAAAAGCACTGCAAATGAACTCTGAAATGGTTGAAAGTTGGCATGGTATCATAATTTCACCCACATAGCATGTGCTAAAGAGTTGAGAGGGTTACCGAAAAAACTGGATGCACTTCGTGTACAAACTGGACAATCTCTTTCAAAGTATCAGGGTTTCGGACGAAAACACGTCTATTACAAAGGGATTTCAATTTTTTGAACATATTTTAACTCAAGACTTTTTCTGCATTCAATATGCACCATTCAAAGCCACATCATCACTTTTCAACCATTTTCTGACTTCATTTGCTAGTTTTCATGCATTTCATGATTTATTTTGAGCTAAAATGACCCTGAATTGAAAAGCACTGCAAATGAACTCTGAAATGGTTGAAATTTGGCATGGTATCATAATTTCACCCACATAGCATGTGCTAAAGAGTTGAGAGGGTTACCGAAAAAACTGGATGCACTTCGTGTACAAACTGGACAATCTCTTTCAAAGTATCAGGGTTTCGGACGAAAACACGTCTATTACAAAGGGATTTCAATTTTTTGAACATATTTTAACTCAAGACTTTTTCTGCATTCAATATGCACCATTCAAAGCCACATCATCACTTTTCAACCATTTTCTGACTTCATTTGCTAGTTTTCATGCATTTCATGATTTATTTTGAGCTAAAATGACCCTGAATTGAAAAGCACTGCAAATGAACTCTGAAATGGTTGAAATTTGGCATGGTATCATAATTTCACCCACATAGCATGTGCTAAAGAGTTGAGAGGGTTACCGAAAAAACTGGATGCTCTTCGTGTACAAACTGGACAATCTCTTTCGAAGTATCAGGGTTTCGGACGAAAACACGTCTATTACAAAGGGATTTCCATTTTTTGAACATATTTTAACTCAAGACTTTTTCTGCATTCAATATGCACCATTCAAAGCCACATCATCACTTTTCAACCATTTTCTGACTTCATTTGCTAGTTTTCATGCATTTCATGATTTATTTTGAGCTAAAATGACCCTGAATTGAAAAGCACTGCAAATGAACTCTGAAATGGTTGAAATTTGGCATGGTATCATAATTTCACCCACATAGCATGTGCTAAAGAGTTGAGAGGGTTACCGAAAAAACTGGATGCTCTTCGTGTACAAACTGGACAATCTCTTTCGAAGTATCAGGGTTTCGGACGAAAACACGTCTATTACAAAGGGATTTCAATTTTTTGAACATATTTTAACTCAAGACTTTTTCTGCATTCAATATGCACCATTCAAAGCCACATCATCACTTTTCAACCATTTTCTGACTTCATTTGCTAGTTTTCATGCATTTCATGATTTATTTTGAGCTAAAATGACCCTGAATTGAAAAGCACTGCAAATGAACTCTGAAATGGTTGAATGTTGGCATGGTATCATAATTTCACCCACATAGCATGTGCTAAAAAGTTGAGAGGGTTACCGAAAAAACTGGATGCACTTCGTGTACAAACTGGACAATCTCTTTCAAAGTATCAGGGTTTCGGACGAAAACACGTCTATTACAAAGGGATTTCCATTTTTGAACATATTTTAACTCAAGACTTTTTCTGCATTCAATATGCACCATTCAAAGCCACATCATCACTTTTCAACCATTTTCTGACTTCATTTGCTAGTTTTCATGCATTTCATGATTTATTTTGAGCTAAAATGACCCTGAATTGAAAAGCACTGCAAATGAACTCTGAAATGGTTGAAAGTTGGCATGGTATCATAATTTCACCCACATAGCAAGTGCTAAAAAGCTGAGAGGGTTACCGAAAAAACTGGATGCTCTTCGTGTACAAACTGGACAATCTCTTTCGAAGTATCAGGGTTTCGGACGAAAACACGTCTATTACAAAGGGATTTCCATTTTTTGAACATATTTTAACTCAAGACTTTTTCTGCATTCAATATGCACCATTCAAAGCCACATCATCACTTTTCAACCATTTTCTGACTTCATTTGCTAGTTTTCATGCATTTCATGATCTATTTTGAGCTAAAATGACCCTGAATTAAAAAGCACTGCAAATGAACTCTGAAATGGTTGAAAGTTGGCATGGTATCATAATTTCTCCCACATAGCATGTGCTAAAAAGCTGAGAGGGTTACCGAAAAAACTGGTTGCACTTCGTGTACAAACTGGACAATCTCTTTCGAAGTATCAGGGTTTCGGACGAAAACACGTCTATTACAAAGGGATTTCAATTTTTTGAACATATTTTAACTCAAGACTTTTTCTGCATTCAATATGCACCATTCAAAGCCACATCATCAATTTTCAACCATTTTCTGACTTCATTTGCTAGTTTTCATGCATTTCACGATTTATTTTGAACTAAAATGACCCTGAATTGAAAAGCACTGCAAATGAACTCTGAAATGGTGGAAAGTTGGCATGCTATCATAATTTCACCCACATAGCATGTGCTAAAAAGCTGAGAGGGTTACCGAAAAAACTGGATGCACTTCGTGTACAAACTGGACAATCTCTTTCGAAGTATCAGGGTTTCGGACGAAAGCACGTCTATTACAAAGGGATTTCAATTTTTTGAACATATTTTAACTCAAGACTTTTTCTGCATTCAATATGCACCATTCAAAGCCACATCATCACTTTTCAACCATTTTCTGACTTCATTTGCTAGTTTTCATGCATTTCATGATTTATTTTGAGCTAAAATGACCCTGAATTGAAAAGCACTGCAAATGAACTCTGAAATGGTTGAAAGTTGGCATGGTATCATAATTTCACCCACGTAGCATGTGCTAAAGAGTTGAGAGGGTTACCGAAAAAACTGGATGCACTTCGTGTACAAACTGTACAATCTCTTTCGAAGTATCAGGGTTTCGGACGAAAACACGTCTATTACAAAGGGATTTCACTTTTTTGATCATATTTTAACTCAAGACTTTTTCTGCATTCAATATGCACCATTCAAAGCCACATCATCACTTTTCAACCATTTTCTGACTTCATTTGCTAGTATTCATGCATTTCATGATTTATTTTGAGCTAAAATGACCCTGAATTGAAAAGCACTGCAAATGAACTCTGAAATGGTTGAAAGTTGGCATGGTATCATAATTTCACCCACATAGCATGTGCTAAAAAGCTGAGAGGGTTACCGAAAAAACTGGATGCACTTCGTGTACAAACTGGACAATCTCTTTCGAAGTCCCAGGGTTTCGGACGAAAACAAGTCGATTACAAAGGGATTTCAATTTTTTGAACATATTTTAACTCAAGACTTTTTATGCATTCAATATGCACCATTCAATGCCACATCATCACTTTTCAACCATTTTCTGCCTTCATTTGCTAGTTTTCATGCATTTCATGATTTATTTTGAGCTAAAATGACCCTGAATTGAAAAGCACTGCAAATGAACTCTGAAATGGTTGAAAGTTGTCATGGTATCATAATTTCACCCACATAGCATGTGCTAAAGAGTTGAGAGGGTTACCGAAAAAACTGGATGCACTTCGTGTACAAACTGGACAATCTCTTTCAAAGTATCAGGGTTTCGGACGAAAACACGTCTATTACAAAGGGATTTCAATTTTTTGAACATATTTTAACTCAAGACTTTTTCTGCATTCAATATGCACCATTCAAAGCCACATCATCACTTTTCAACCATTTTCTGACCTCATTTGCTAGTTTTCATGCATTTCATGATTTATTTTGAGCTAAAATGACCCTGAATTGAAAAGCACTGCAAATGAACTCTGAAATGGTTGAAAGTTGGCATGGTATCATAATTTCACCCACATAGCATGTGCTAAAAAGCTGAGAGGGTTACCGAAAAAACTGGATGCACTTCGTGTACAAACTGGACAATCTCTTTCGAAGTATCATGGTTTCGGACGAAAACACGTCTATTACAAAGGGATTTCATTTTTTTTGAACATATTTTAACTCAAGACTTTTTATGCATTCAATATGCACCATTCAAATCCACATCATCACTTTTCAACCATTTTCTGACATCATTTGCTAGTTTTCATGCATTTCATGATTTATTTTGAGCTAAAATGACCCTGAATTGAAAAGCACTGCAAATGAACTCTGAAATGGTTGAAAGTTGGCATGGTATCATAATTTCACCCACGAAGCATGTGCTATAGAGTTGAGAGGGTTACCGAAAAAACTGGATGCACTTCGTGTACAAACTAGACAATCTCTTTCGAAGTATCAGGGTTTCGGACGAAAACACGTCTATTACAAAGGGATTTCACTTTTTTGAACATATTTTAACTCAAGACTTTTTCTGCATTCAATATGCACCATTCAAAGCCACATCATCACTTTTCAACCATTTTCTCACTTCATTTGCTAGTTTTCATGCATTTCATGATTTATTTTGAGCTAAAATGACCCTGAATTGAAAAGCACTGCAAATGAACTCTGAAATGGTTGAAAGTTGGCATGGTATCATAATTTCACCCACATAGCATGTGCTAAAAAGCTGCGAGGGTTACCGAAAAAACTGGATGCACTTCGTGTACAAACTGGACAATCTCTTTCGAAGTCTCAGGGTTTCGGACGAAAACAAGTCGATTACAAAGGGATTTCAATTTTTTGAACATATTTTAACTCAAGACTTTTTATGCATTCAATATGCACCATTCAATGCCACATCATCACTTTTCAACCATTTTCTGCCTTCATTTGCTAGTTTTCATGCATTTCATGATTTATTTTGAGCTAAAATGACCCTGAATTGAAAAGCACTGCAAATGAACTCTGAAATGGTTGAAAGTTGGCATGGTATCATAATTTCACCCACATAGCATGTGCTAAAGAGTTGAGAGGGTTACCGAAAAAACTGGATGCACTTCGTGTACAAACTGGACAATCTCTTTCGAAGTATCGGGGTTTCGGACGAAAACACGTCTATTACAAAGGGATTTCAATTTTTTGAACATATTTTAACTCAAGACTTTTTCTGCATTCAATATGCACCATTCAAAGCCACATCATCACTTTTCAACCATTTTCTGACTTCATTTGCTAGTTTTCATGCATTTCATGATTTATTTTGAGCTAAAATGACCCTGAATTGAAAAGCACTGCAAATGAACTCTGAAATGGTTGAAAGTTGGCATGGTATCATAATTTCACCCACGTAGCATGTGCTAAAGAGTTGAGAGGGTTACCGAAAAAACTGGATGCACTTCGTGTACAAACTGTACAATCTCTTTCGAAGTATCAGGGTTTCGGACGAAAACACGTCTATTACAAAGGGATTTCACTTTTTTGATCCTATTTTAACTCAAGACTTTTTCTGCATTCAATATGCACCATTCAAAGCCACATCATCACTTTTCAACCATTTTCTGACTTCATTTGCTAGTTTTCATGCATTTCATGATTTATTTTGAGCTAAAATGACCCTGAATTGAAAAGCACTGCAAATGAACTCTGAAATGGTTGAAAGTTGGCATGGTATCATAATTTCACCCACATAGCATGTGCTAAAAAGCTGAGAGGGTTACCGAAAAAACTGGATGCACTTCGTGTACAAACTGGACAATCTCTTTCGAAGTCCCAGGGTTTCGGACGAAAACAAGTCGATTACAAAGGGATTTCAATTTTTTGAACATATTTTAACTCAAGACTTTTTATGCATTCAATATGCACCATTCAATGCCACATCATCACTTTTCAACCATTTTCTGCCTTCATTTGCTAGTTTTCATGCATTTCATGATTTATTTTGAGCTAAAATGACCCTGAATTGAAAAGCACTGCAAATGAACTCTGAAATGGTTGAAAGTTGGCATGGTATCATAATTTCACCCACATAGCATGTGCTAAAAAGCTGCGAGGGTTACCGAAAAAACTGGATGCACTTCGTGTACAAACTGGACAATCTCTTTCGAAGTCTCAGGGTTTCGGACGAAAACAAGTCGATTACAAAGGGATTTCAATTTTTTGAACATATTTTAACTCAAGACTTTTTATGCATTCAATATGCACCATTCAATGCCACATCATCACTTTTCAACCATTTTCTGCCTTCATTTGCTAGTTTTCATGCATTTCATGATTTTTTTTTGAGCTAAAATGACCCTGAATTGAAAAGCACTGCAAATGAACTCTGAAATGGTTGAAAGTTGGCATGGTATCATAATTTCACCCACATAGCATGTGCTAAAGAGTTGAGAGGGTTACCGAAAAAACTGGATGCACTTCGTGTACAAACTGGACAATCTCTTTCGAAGTATCGGGGTTTCGGACGAAAACACGTCTATTACAAAGGGATTTCAATTTTTTGAACATATTTTAACTCAAGACTTTTTCTGCATTCAATATGCACCATTCAAAGCCACATCATCACTTTTCAACCATTTTCTGACTTCATTTGCTAGTTTTCATGCATTTCATGATTTATTTTGAGCTAAAATGACCCTGAATTGAAAAGCACTGCAAATGAACTCTGAAATGGTTGAAAGTTGGCATGGTATCATAATTTCACCCACGTAGCATGTGCTAAAGAGTTGAGAGGGTTACCGAAAAAACTGGATGCACTTCGTGTACAAACTGTACAATCTCTTTCGAAGTATCAGGGTTTCGGACGAAAACACGTCTATTACAAAGGGATTTCACTTTTTTGATCATATTTTAACTCAAGACTTTTTCTGCATTCAATATGCACCATTCAAAGCCACATCATCACTTTTCAACCATTTTCTGACTTCATTTGCTAGTTTTCATGCATTTCATGATTTATTTTGAGCTAAAATGACCCTGAATTGAAAAGCACTGCAAATGAACTCTGAAATGGTTGAAAGTTGGCATGGTATCATAATTTCACCCACATAGCATGTGCTAAAAAGCTGAGAGGGTTACCGAAAAAACTGGATGCACTTCGTGTACAAACTGGACAATCTCTTTCGAAGTCCCAGGGTTTCGGACGAAAACAAGTCGATTACAAAGGGATTTCAATTTTTTGAACATATTTTAACTCAAGACTTTTTATGCATTCAATATGCACCATTCAATGCCACATCATCACTTTTCAACCATTTTCTGCCTTCATTTGCTAGTTTTCATGCATTTCATGATTTATTTTGAGCTAAAATGACCCTGAATTGAAAAGCACTGCAAATGAACTCTGAAATGGTTGAAAGTTGGCATGGTATCATAATTTCACCCACATAGCATGTGCTAAAGAGTTGAGAGGGTTACCGAAAAAACTGGATGCACTTCGTGTACAAACTGGACAATCTCTTTCAAAGTATCAGGGTTTCGGACGAAAACACGTCTATTACAAAGGGATTTCAATTTTTTGAACATATTTTAACTCAAGACTTTTTCTGCATTCAATATGCACCATTCAAAGCCACATCATCACTTTTCAACCATTTTCTGACTTAATTTGCTAGTTTTCATGCATTTCATGATTTATTTTGAGCTAAAATGACCCTGAATTGAAAAGCACTGCAAATGAACTCTGAAATGGTTGAAATTTGGCATGGTATCATAATTTCACCCACATAGCATGTGCTAAAGAGTTGAGAGGGTTACCGAAAAAACTGGATGCTCTTCGTGTACAAACTGGACAATCTCTTTCGAAGTATCAGGGTTTCGGACGAAAACACGTCTATTACAAAGGGATTTCAATTTTTTGAACATATTTTAACTCAAGACTTTTTCTGCATTCAATATGCACCATTCAAAGCCACATCATCACTTGTCAACCATTTTCTGACTTCATTTGCTAGTTTTCATGCATTTCATGATTTATTTTGAGCTAAAATGACCCTGAATTGAAAAGCACTGCAAATGAACTCTGAAATGGTTGAATGTTGGCATGGTATCATAATTTCACCCACATAGCATGTGCTAAAAAGTTGAGAGGGTTACCGAAAAAACTGGATGCACTTCGTGTACAAACTGGACAATCTCTTTCAAAGTATCAGGGTTTCGGACGAAAACACGTCTATTACAAAGGGATTTCCATTTTTTGAACATATTTTAACTCAAGACTTTTTCTGCATTCAATATGCACCATTCAAAGCCACATCATCACTTTTCAACCATTTTCTGACTTCATTTGCTAGTTTTCATGCATTTCATGATTTATTTTGAGCTAAAATGACCCTGAATTGAAAAGCACTGCAAATGAACTCTGAAATGGTTGAAAGTTGGCATGGTATCATAATTTCACCCACGTAGCATGTGCTAAAGAGTTGAGAGGGTTACCGAAAAAACTGGATGCACTTCGTGTACAAACTGTACAATCTCTTTCGAAGTATCAGGGTTTCGGACGAAAACACGTCTATTACAAAGGGATTTCACTTTTTTGATCATATTTTAACTCAAGACTTTTTCTGCATTCAATATGCACCATTCAAAGCCACATCATCACTTTTCAACCATTTTCTGACTTCATTTGCTAGTTTTCATGCATTTCATGATTTATTTTGAGCTAAAATGACCCTGAATTGAAAAGCACTGCAAATGAACTCTGAAATGGTTGAAAGTTGGCATGGTATCATAATTTCACCCACATAGCATGTGCTAAAAAGCTGAGAGGGTTACCGAAAAAACTGGATGCACTTCGTGTACAAACTGGACAATCTCTTTCGAAGTCCCAGGGTTTCGGACGAAAACAAGTCGATTACAAAGGGATTTCAATTTTTTGAACATATTTTAACTCAAGACTTTTTATGCATTCAATATGCACCATTCAATGCCACATCATCACTTTTCAACCATTTTCTGCCTTCATTTGCTAGTTTTCATGCATTTCATGATTTATTTTGAGCTAAAATGACCCTGAATTGAAAAGCACTGCAAATGAACTCTGAAATGGTTGAAAGTTGGCATGGTATCATAATTTCACCCACATAGCATGTGCTAAAGAGTTGAGAGGGTTACCGAAAAAACTGGATGCACTTCGTGTACAAACTGGACAATCTCTTTCAAAGTATCAGGGTTTCGGACGAAAACACGTCTATTACAAAGGGATTTCAATTTTTTGAACATATTTTAACTCAAGACTTTTTCTGCATTCAATATGCACCATTCAAAGCCACATCATCACTTTTCAACCATTTTCTGACTTAATTTGCTAGTTTTCATGCATTTCATGATTTATTTTGAGCTAAAATGACCCTGAATTGAAAAGCACTGCAAATGAACTCTGAAATGGTTGAAATTTGGCATGGTATCATAATTTCACCCACATAGCATGTGCTAAAGAGTTGAGAGGGTTACCGAAAAAACTGGATGCTCTTCGTGTACAAACTGGACAATCTCTTTCGAAGTATCAGGGTTTCGGACGAAAACACGTCTATTACAAAGGGATTTCAATTTTTTGAACATATTTTAACTCAAGACTTTTTCTGCATTCAATATGCACCATTCAAAGCCACATCATCACTTGTCAACCATTTTCTGACTTCATTTGCTAGTTTTCATGCATTTCATGATTTATTTTGAGCTAAAATGACCCTGAATTGAAAAGCACTGCAAATGAACTCTGAAATGGTTGAATGTTGGCATGGTATCATAATTTCACCCACATAGCATGTGCTAAAAAGTTGAGAGGGTTACCGAAAAAACTGGATGCACTTCGTGTACAAACTGGACAATCTCTTTCAAAGTATCAGGGTTTCGGACGAAAACACGTCTATTACAAAGGGATTTCCATTTTTTGAACATATTTTAACTCAAGACTTTTTCTGCATTCAATATGCACCATTCAAAGCCACATCATCACTTTTCAACCATTTTCTGACTTCATTTGCTAGTTTTCATGCATTTCATGATTTATTTTGAGCTAAAATGACCCTGAATTGAAAAGCACTGCAAATGAACTCTGAAATGGTTGAAAGTTGGCATGGTATCATAATTTCACCCACATAGCAAGTGCTAAAAAGCTGAGAGGGTTACCGAAAAAACTGGATGCTCTTCGTGTACAAACTGGACAATCTCTTTCGAAGTATCAGGGTTTCGGACGAAAACACGTCTATTACAAAGGGATTTCCATTTTTTGAACATATTTTAACTCAAGACTTTTTCTGCATTCAATATGCACCATTCAAAGCCACATCATCACTTTTCAACCATTTTCTGACTTCATTTGCTAGTTTTCATGCATTTCATGATCTATTTTGAGCTAAAATGACCCTGAATTAAAAAGCACTGCAAATGAACTCTGAAATGGTTGAAAGTTGGCATGGTATCATAATTTCTCCCACATAGCATGTGCTAAAAAGCTGAGAGGGTTACCGAAAAAACTGGTTGCACTTCGTGTACAAACTGGACAATCTCTTTCGAAGTATCAGGGTTTCGGACGAAAACACGTCTATTACAAAGGGATTTCAATTTTTTGAACATATTTTAACTCAAGACTTTTTCTGCATTCAATATGCACCATTCAAAGCCACATCATCAATTTTCAACCATTTTCTGACTTCATTTGCTAGTTTTCATGCATTTCACGATTTATTTTGAACTAAAATGACCCTGAATTGAAAAGCACTGCAAATGAACTCTGAAATGGTGGAAAGTTGGCATGCTATCATAATTTCACCCACATAGCATGTGCTAAAAAGCTGAGAGGGTTACCGAAAAAACTGGATGCACTTCGTGTACAAACTGGACAATCTCTTTCGAAGTATCAGGGTTTCGGACGAAAGCACGTCTATTACAAAGGGATTTCAATTTTTTGAACATATTTTAACTCAAGACTTTTTCTGCATTCAATATGCACCATTCAAAGCCACATCATCACTTTTCAACCATTTTCTGACTTCATTTGCTAGTTTTCATGCATTTCATGATTTATTTTGAGCTAAAATGACCCTGAATTGAAAAGCACTGCAAATGAACTCTGAAATGGTTGAAAGTTGGCATGGTATCATAATTTCACCCACGTAGCATGTGCTAAAGAGTTGAGAGGGTTACCGAAAAAACTGGATGCACTTCGTGTACAAACTGTACAATCTCTTTCGAAGTATCAGGGTTTCGGACGAAAACACGTCTATTACAAAGGGATTTCACTTTTTTGATCATATTTTAACTCAAGACTTTTTCTGCATTCAATATGCACCATTCAAAGCCACATCATCACTTTTCAACCATTTTCTGACTTCATTTGCTAGTTTTCATGCATTTCATGATTTATTTTGAGCTAAAATGACCCTGAATTGAAAAGCACTGCAAATGAACTCTGAAATGGTTGAAAGTTGGCATGGTATCATAATTTCACCCACATAGCATGTGCTAAAAAGCTGAGAGGGTTACCGAAAAAACTGGATGCACTTCGTGTACAAACTGGACAATCTCTTTCGAAGTCCCAGGGTTTCGGACGAAAACAAGTCGATTACAAAGGGATTTCAATTTTTTGAACATATTTTAACTCAAGACTTTTTATGCATTCAATATGCACCATTCAATGCCACATCATCACTTTTCAACCATTTTCTGCCTTCATTTGCTAGTTTTCATGCATTTCATGATTTATTTTGAGCTAAAATGACCCTGAATTGAAAAGCACTGCAAATGAACTCTGAAATGGTTGAAAGTTGTCATGGTATCATAATTTCACCCACATAGCATGTGCTAAAGAGTTGAGAGGGTTACCGAAAAAACTGGATGCACTTCGTGTACAAACTGGACAATCTCTTTCAAAGTATCAGGGTTTCGGACGAAAACACGTCTATTACAAAGGGATTTCAATTTTTTGAACATATTTTAACTCAAGACTTTTTCTGCATTCAATATGCACCATTCAAAGCCACATCATCACTTTTCAACCATTTTCTGACCTCATTTGCTAGTTTTCATGCATTTCATGATTTATTTTGAGCTAAAATGACCCTGAATTGAAAAGCACTGCAAATGAACTCTGAAATGGTTGAAAGTTGGCATGGTATCATAATTTCACCCACATAGCATGTGCTAAAAAGCTGAGAGGGTTACCGAAAAAACTGGAAGCTCTTCGTGTACAAACTGGACAATCTCTTTCGAAGTATCAGGGTTTCGGACGAAAACACGTCTATTACAAAGGGATTTCAATTTTTGAACATATTTTAACTCAAGACTTTTTCTGCATTCAATATGAACCATTCAAAGCCACATCATCACTTTTCAACCATTTTCTGACTTCATTTGCTAGTTTTCATGCATTTCATGATTTATTTTGAGCTAAAATGACCCTGAATTGAAAAGCACTGCAAATGAACTCTGAAATGGTTGAATGTTGGCATGGTATCATAATTTCACCCACATAGCATGTGCTAAAAAGTTGAGAGGGTTACCGAAAAAACTGGATGCACTTCGTGTACAAACTGGACAATCTCTTTCAAAGTATCAGGGTTTCGGACGAAAACACGTCTATTACAAAGGGATTTCCATTTTTTGAACATATTTTAACTCAAGACTTTTTCTGCATTCAATATGCACCATTCAAAGCCACATCATCACTTTTCAACCATTTTCTGACTTCATTTGCTAGTTTTCATGCATTTCATGATTTATTTTGAGCTAAAATGACCCTGAATTGAAAAGCACTGCAAATGAACTCTGAAATGGTTGAAAGTTGGCATGGTATCATAATTTCACCCACATAGCAAGTGCTAAAAAGCTGAGAGGGTTACCGAAAAAACTGGATGTTCTTCGTGTACAAACTGGACAATCTCTTTCGAAGTATCAGGGTTTCGGACGAAAACACGTCTATTACAAAGGGATTTCCATTTTCTGAACATATTTTAACTCAAGACTTTTTCTGCATTCAATATGCACCATTCAAAGCCACATCATCACTTTTCAACCATTTTCTGACTTCATTTGCTAGTTTTCATGCATTTCATGATCTATTTTGAGCTAAAATGACCCTGAATTAAAAAGCACTGCAAATGAACTCTGAAATGGTTGAAAGTTGGCATGGTATCATAATTTCTCCCACATAGCATGTGCTAAAAAGCTGAGAGGGTTACCGAAAAAACTGGATGCACTTCGTGAACAAACTGGACAATCTCTTTCGAAGTATCAGGGTTTCGGACGAAAACACGTCTATTACAAAGGGATTTCAATTTTTTGAACATATTTTAACTCAAGACTTTTTCTGCATTCAATATGCACCATTCAAAGCCACATCATCAATTTTCAACCATTTTCTGACTTCATTTGCTAGTTTTCATGCATTTCACGATTTATTTTGAACTAAAATGACCCTGAATTGAAAAGCACTGCAAATGAACTCTGAAATGGTGGAAAGTTGGCATGCTATCATAATTTCACCCACATAGCATGTGCTAAAAAGCTGAGAGGGTTACCGGAAAAGCTGGATGCACTTCGTGTACAAACTGGACAATCTCTTTCGAAGTATGAGGGTTTCGGACGAAAACACGTCTATTACAAAGGGATTTCAATTGTTTGAACATATTTTAACTCAAGACTTTTTCTGCATTCAATATGCACCATTCAAAGCCACATCATCACTTTTCAACCATTTTCTGACTTCATTTGCTAGTTTTCATGCATTTAATGATTTATTTTGAGCTAAAATGACAATGAATTGAAAAGCACTGCAAATGAACTCTGAAATGGTGGAAAGTTGGCATGGTATCATAATTTCACCCACATAGCATGTGCTAAAAAGTTGAGAGGGTTACCGGAAAAACTCGATGCACTTCGTGTACAAACTGGACAATCTCTTTCGAAGTATCAGGGTTTCGGACGAAAACACGTCTATTACAAAATGATTTCTATTTTTTGAACATATTTTAACTCAAGACTTTTTATGCATTCAATATGCACCATTCAAAGCCACATCATCACTTTTCAACCATTTTCTGACTTCATTTGCTAGTTTTCATGCATTTCATGATTTATTTTGAGCTAAAATGACCCTGAATTGAAAGGCACTGCAAATGTACTCCGAAATGGTTGAAAGATGGCATGGTATCATAATTTCACCCACATAGCATGTGCTAAAAAGCTGAGAGGGTTACCGGAAAAACTGGATGCACTTCGTGTACAAACTGGACAATCTCTTTCGAAGTATCATGGTTTCGGACGAAAACACGTCTATTACAAAGGGATTTCATTTTTTTGAACATATTTTAACTCAAGACTTTTTATGCATTCAATATGCACCATTCAAATCCACATCATCACTTTTCAACCATTTTCTGACTTCATTTGCTAGTTTTCAAGCATTTCATGATTTATTTTGAGCTAAAATGACCCTGAATTGAAAAGCACTGCAAATGAGCTCTGAAATGGTTGAAAGTTGGCATGGTATCATAATTTCACCCACATAGCATGTGCTAAAGAGTTGAGAGGGTTTCCGAAAAAACTGGATCCACTTCGTGTACAAACTGGACAATCTCTTTCGAAGTATCAGGGTTTGGACGAAAACACGTCTATTACAAAGGGATTTCAATTTTTTGAACATATTTTAACTCAAGACTTTTTCTGCATTCAATATGCACCATTCAAAGCCACATCATCACTTTTCAACCATTTTCTGACTTCATTTGCTAGTTTTCATGCATTTCATGATTTATTTTGAGCTAAAATGACCCCGAATTGAAAAGCACTGCAAATGAACTCTGAAATGGTTGAAAGTTGGCATGCTATCATAATTTCACCCACATAGCATGTGCTAAAAAGCTGCGAGGGTTACCGAAAAAACTGGATGCACTTCGTGTACAAACTGGACAATCTCTTTCGAAGTATCAGGGTTTCGGACGAAAACACGTCTATTACAAAGGGATTTCAATTTTTTGAACATATTTTAACTCAAGACTTTTGAAGCATTCAATATGCACCATTCAAAGCCACATCATCACTTTTCAACCATTTTCTGACTTCATTTGCTAGTTTTCTTGCATTTCATGATTTATTTTGAGCTAAAATGACCCTGAATTGAAGAGCACTGCAAATGAACTCTGAAATGGTTGAAAGATGGCATGGTATCATAATTTCACCCACATAGCATGTGCTAAAAATCTGAGAGGGTTACCGGAAAAACTGGATGCACTTCGTGTACAAACTGGACAATCTCTTTCGAAGTATCATGGTTTCGGACGAAAACACGTCTATTACAAAGGGATTTCATTTTTTTGAACATATTTTAACTCAAGACTTTTTATGCATTCAATATGCACCATTCAAATCCACATCATCACTTTTCAACCATTTTCTGACTTCTTTTGCTAGTTTTCATGCATTTCATGATTTATTTTGAGCTAAAATGACCCTGAATTCAAAAGCACTGCAAATGAACTCTGAAATGGTTGAAAGTTGGCATGGTGTCATAATTTCACCCACATAGCATGTGCTAAAGAGTTGAGAGGGTTACCGAAAAAACTAGATGCACTTCGTGTACAAACTGGACAATCTCTTTCGAAGTATCAGGGTTTCGGACGAAAACACGTCTATTACAAAGGGATTTCAATTTTTTGAACATATTTTAACTCAAGACTTTTTCTGCATTCAATATGCACCATTCAGAGCCACATCATCACTTTTCAACCATTTTCTGACTTCATTTGCTAGTTTTCATGCATTTCATGATTTATTTTGAGCTAAAATGACCCTGAATTGAAAAGCACTGCAAATGAACTCCGAAATGGTTGAAAGATGGCATGGTATCATAATTTCACCCACCTAGCATGTGCTAAAAAGCTGAGAGGGTTACCGGAAAAACTGGATGCACTTCGTGTACAAACTGGACAATCTCTTTCGAAGTATCATGGTTTCGGACGAAAACACGTCTATTACAAAGGGATTTCATTTTTTTGAACATATTTTAACTCAAGACTTTTTATGCATTCAATATGCACCATTCAAATCCACATCATCACTTTTCAACCATTTTCTGACTTCATTTGCTAGTTTGCAAGCATTTCATGATTTATTTTGAGCTAAAATGACCCTGAATTGAAAAGCACTGCAAATGAGCTCTGAAATGGTTGAAAGTTGGCATGGTATCATAATTTCACCCACATAGCATGTGCTAAAGAGTTGAGAGGGTTTCCGAAAAAACTGGATGCACTTGATGTACAAACTGGACAATCTCTTTCGAAGTATCAGGGTTTCGGACGAAAACACGTCGATTACAAAGGGATTTCAATTTTTTGAACATATTTTAACTCAAGACTTTTTCTGCATTCAATATGCACCATTCAAAGCCACATCATCACTTTTCAACCATTTTCTGACTTCATTTGCTAGTTTTCATGCATTTCATGATTTATTTTGAGCTAAAATGACCCTGAATTGAAAAGCACTGCAAATGAGCTCTGAAATGGTTGAAAGTTGGCATGGTATCATAATTTCACCCACATAGCATGTGCTAAAGAGTTGAGAGGGTTTCCGAAAAAACTGGATGCACTTGGTGTACAAACTGGACAATCTCTTTCGAAGTATCAGGGTTTCGGACGAAAACACGTCGATTACAAAGGGATTTCAATTTTTTGAACATATTTTAACTCAAGACTTTTTCTGCATTCAATATGCACCATTCAAAGCCACATCATCACTTTTCAACCATTTTCTGACTTCATTTGCTAGTTTTCATGCATTTCATGATTTATTTTGAGCTAAAATGACCCTGAATTGAAAAGCACTGCAAATGAACTCTGAAATGGTTGAAAGTTGGCATGGTATCATAATTTCACCCACATAGCATGTGCTAAAGAGTTGAGAGGGTTACCGAAAAAACTGGATGCACTTCGTGTACAAACTGGACAATCTCTTTCGAAGTCTCAGGGTTTCGGACGAAAACACGTCGATTACAAAGGGATTTCAATTTTTTGAACATATTTTAACTCAAGACTTTTTATGCATTCAATATGCACCATTCAATGCCACATCATCACTTTTCAACCATTTTCTGCCTTCATTTGCTAGTTTTCATGCATTTCATGATTTATTTTGAGCTAAAATGACCCTGAATTGAAAAGCACTGCAAATGAACTCTGAAATGGTTGAAAGTTGGCATGGTATCATAATTTCACCCACATAGCATGTGCTAAAGAGTTGAGAGGGTTACCGAAAAAACTGGATGGACTTCGTGTACAAACTGGACAATCTCTTTCGAAGTATCAGGGTTTCGGACGAAAACAAGTCGATTACAAAGGGATTTCAATTTTTTGAACATATTTTAACTCAAGACTTTTTCTGCATTCAATATGCACCATTCAAAGCCACATCATCACTTTTCAATCATTTTCTGACTTCATTTGCTAGTTTTCTTGCATTTCATGATTTATTTTGAGCTAAAATGACCCTGAATTGAAAAGCACTGCAAATGAACTCTGAAATGGTTGAAAGATGGCATGGTATCATAATTTCACCCACATAGCATGTGCTCAAAATCTGAGAGGGTTACCGGAAAAACTGGATGCGCTTCGTGTACAAACTGGACAATCTCTTTTGAAGTATCATGGTTTCGGACGAAAACACGACTATTACAAAGGGATTTCATTTTTTTGAACATATTTTAACTCAAGACTTTTTATGCATTCAATATGCACCATTCAAATCCACATCATCACTTTTCAACCATTTTCTGACTTCATTTGCTAGTTTTCATGCATTTCATGATTTATTTTGAGCTAAAATGACCCTGAATTGAAAAGCACTGCAAATGAGCTCTGAAATGGTTGAAAGTTGGCATGGTATCATAATTTCACCCACATAGCATGTGCTAAAGAGTTGAGAGGGTTTCCGAAAAAACTGGATGCACTTGGTGTAGAAACTGGACAATCTCTTTCGAAGTATCAGGGTTTCGGACGAAAACACGTCGATTACAAAGAGATTTCAATTTTTTGAACATATTTTAACTCAAGACTTTTTCTGCATTCAATATGCACCATTCAAAGCCACATCATCACTTTTCAACCATTTTCTGACTTCATTTGCTAGTTTTCATGCATTTCATGATTTATTTTGAGCTAAAATGACCCTGAATTGAAAAGCACTGCAAATGAACTCTGAAATGGTTGCAAGTTGGCATGGTATCATAATTTCACCCACATAGCATGTGTTAAAGAGTTGAGAGGGTTACCGAAAAAACTGGATGCACTTCGTGTACAAACTGGACAATCTCTTTCGAAGTATCATGGTTTCGGACGAAAACACGTCTATTACAAAGGGATTTCATTTTTTTTGAACATATTTTAACTCAAGACTTTTTATGCATTCAATATGCACCATTCAAATCCACATCATCACTTTTCAACCATTTTCTGACTTCTTTTGCTAGATTTCATGCATTTCATGATTTATTTTGAGCTAAAATGACCCTGAATTCAAAAGCACTGCAAATGAACTCTGAAATGGTTGAAAGTTGGCATGGTGTCATAATTTCACCCACATAGCATGTGCTAAAGAGTTGAGAGGGTTACCGAAAAAACTAGATGCACTTCGTGTACAAACTGGACAATCTCTTTCGAAGTATCAGGGTTTCGGACGAAAACACGTCTATTACAAAGGGATTTCAATTTTTTGAACATATTTTAACTCAAGACTTTTTCTGCATTCAATATGCACCATTCAGAGCCACATCATCACTTTTCAACCATTTTCTGACTTCATTTGCTAGTTTTCATGCATTTCATGATTTATTTTGAGCTAAAATGACCCTGAATTGAAAAGCACTGCAAATGAACTCCGAAATGGTTGAAAGATGGCATGGTATCATAATTTCACCCACCTAGCATGTGCTAAAAAGCTGAGAGGGTTACCGGAAAAACTGGATGCACTTCGTGTACAAACTGGACAATCTCTTTCGAAGTATCATGGTTTCGGACGAAAACACGTCTATTACAAAGGGATTTCATTTTTTTGAACATATTTTAACTCAAGACTTTTTATGCATTCAATATGCACCATTCAAATCCACATCATCACTTTTCAACCATTTTCTGACTTCATTTGCTAGTTTGCAAGCATTTCATGATTTATTTTGAGCTAAAATGACCCTGAATTGAAAAGCACTGCAAATGAGCTCTGAAATGGTTGAAAGTTGGCATGGTATCATAATTTCACCCACATAGCATGTGCTAAAGAGTTGAGAGGGTTTCCGAAAAAACTGGATGCACTTGATGTACAAACTGGACAATCTCTTTCGAAGTATCAGGGTTTCGGACGAAAACACGTCGATTACAAAGGGATTTCAATTTTTTGAACATATTTTAACTCAAGACTTTTTCTGCATTCAATATGCACCATTCAAAGCCACATCATCACTTTTCAACCATTTTCTGACTTCATTTGCTAGTTTTCATGCATTTCATGATTTATTTTGAGCTAAAATGACCCTGAATTGAAAAGCACTGCAAATGAGCTCTGAAATGGTTGAAAGTTGGCATGGTATCATAATTTCACCCACATAGCATGTGCTAAAGAGTTGAGAGGGTTTCCGAAAAAACTGGATGCACTTGGTGTACAAACTGGACAATCTCTTTCGAAGTATCAGGGTTTCGGACGAAAACACGTCGATTACAAAGGGATTTCAATTTTTTGAACATATTTTAACTCAAGACTTTTTCTGCATTCAATATGCACCATTCAAAGCCACATCATCACTTTTCAACCATTTTCTGACTTCATTTGCTAGTTTTCATGCATTTCATGATTTATTTTGAGCTAAAATGACCCTGAATTGAAAAGCACTGCAAATGAACTCTGAAATGGTTGAAAGTTGGCATGGTATCATAATTTCACCCACATAGCATGTGCTAAAGAGTTGAGAGGGTTACCGAAAAAACTGGATGCACTTCGTGTACAAACTGGACAATCTCTTTCGAAGTCTCAGGGTTTCGGACGAAAACACGTCGATTACAAAGGGATTTCAATTTTTTGAACATATTTTAACTCAAGACTTTTTATGCATTCAATATGCACCATTCAATGCCACATCATCACTTTTCAACCATTTTCTGCCTTCATTTGCTAGTTTTCATGCATTTCATGATTTATTTTGAGCTAAAATGACCCTGAATTGAAAAGCACTGCAAATGAACTCTGAAATGGTTGAAAGTTGGCATGGTATCATAATTTCACCCACATAGCATGTGCTAAAGAGTTGAGAGGGTTACCGAAAAAACTGGATGGACTTCGTGTACAAACTGGACAATCTCTTTCGAAGTATCAGGGTTTCGGACGAAAACAAGTCGATTACAAAGGGATTTCAATTTTTTGAACATATTTTAACTCAAGACTTTTTCTGCATTCAATATGCACCATTCAAAGCCACATCATCACTTTTCAATCATTTTCTGACTTCATTTGCTAGTTTTCTTGCATTTCATGATTTATTTTGAGCTAAAATGACCCTGAATTGAAAAGCACTGCAAATGAACTCTGAAATGGTTGAAAGATGGCATGGTATCATAATTTCACCCACATAGCATGTGCTCAAAATCTGAGAGGGTTACCGGAAAAACTGGATGCGCTTCGTGTACAAACTGGACAATCTCTTTTGAAGTATCATGGTTTCGGACGAAAACACGACTATTACAAAGGGATTTCATTTTTTTGAACATATTTTAACTCAAGACTTTTTATGCATTCAATATGCACCATTCAAATCCACATCATCACTTTTCAACCATTTTCTGACTTCATTTGCTAGTTTTCATGCATTTCATGATTTATTTTGAGCTAAAATGACCCTGAATTGAAAAGCACTGCAAATGAGCTCTGAAATGGTTGAAAGTTGGCATGGTATCATAATTTCACCCACATAGCATGTGCTAAAGAGTTGAGAGGGTTTCCGAAAAAACTGGATGCACTTGGTGTAGAAACTGGACAATCTCTTTCGAAGTATCAGGGTTTCGGACGAAAACACGTCGATTACAAAGAGATTTCAATTTTTTGAACATATTTTAACTCAAGACTTTTTCTGCATTCAATATGCACCATTCAAAGCCACATCATCACTTTTCAACCATTTTCTGACTTCATTTGCTAGTTTTCATGCATTTCATGATTTATTTTGAGCTAAAATGACCCTGAATTGAAAAGCACTGCAAATGAACTCTGAAATGGTTGCAAGTTGGCATGGTATCATAATTTCACCCACATAGCATGTGCTAAAGAGTTGAGAGGGTTACCGAAAAAACTGGATGCACTTCGTGTACAAACTGGACAATCTCTTTCGAAGTCTCAGGGTTTCGGACGAAAACACGTCGATTACAAGGGGATTTCAATTTTTTGAACATATTTTAACTCAAGACTTTTTATGCATTCAATATGCACCATTCAATGCCACATCATCACTTTTCAACCATTTTCTGCCTTCATTTGCTAGTTTTCATGCATTTCATGATTTATTTTGAGCTAAAATGACCCTGAATTGAAAAGCACTGCAAATGAACTCTGAAATGGTTGAAAGTTGGCATGGTATCATAATTTCATCCACATAGCATGTGCTAAAGAGTTGAGAGGGTTACCGAAAAAACTGGATGCACTTCGTGTACAAACTGGACAATCTCTTTCGAATTATCAGGGTTTCGGACGAAAACAAGTCGATTACAAAGGGATTTCAATTTTTTGAACATATTTTAACTCAAGACTTTTTCTGCATTCAATATGCACCATTCAAAGCCACATCATCACTTTTCAATCATTTTCTGACTTCATTTGCTAGTTTTCTTGCATTTCATGATTTATTTTGAGCTAAAATGACCCTGAATTGAAAAGCACTGCAAATGAACTCTGAAATGGTTGAAAGATGGCATGGTATCATAATTTCACCCACATAGCATGTGCGAAAAATCTGAGAGGGTTACCGGAAAAACTGGATGCACTTCGTGTACAAACTGGACAATCTCTTTCGAAGTATCATGGTTTCGGACGAAAACACGTCTATTACAAAGGGATTTCATTTTTTTGAACATATTTTAACTCAAGACTTTTTATGCATTCAATATGCACCATTCAAATCCACATCATCACTTTTCAACCATTTTCTGACTTCTTTTGCTAGTTTTCATGCATTTCATGATTTATTTTGAGCTAAAATGACCCTGAATTCAAAAGCACTGCAAATGAACTCTGAAATGGTTGAAAGTTGGCATGGTATCATAATTTCACCCACATAGCATGTGCTAAAGAGTTGAGAGGGTTACCGAAAAAACTAGATGCACTTCGTGTACAAACTGGACAATCTCTTTCGAAGTATCAGGGTTTCGGACGAAAACACGTCTATTACAAAGGGATTTCAATTTTTTGAACATATTTTAACTCAAGACTTTTTCTGCATTCAATATGCACCATTCAGAGCCACATCATCACTTTTCAACCATTTTCTGACTTCATTTGCTAGTTTTCATGCATTTCATGATTTATTTTGAGCTAAAATGACCCTGAATTGAAAAGCACTGCAAATGAACTCCGAAATGGTTGAAAGATGGCATGGTATCATAATTTCACCCACATAGCATGTGCTAAAAAGCTGAGAGGGTTACCGGAAAAACTGGATGCACTTCGTGTACAAACTGGACAATCTCTTTCGAAGTATCATGGTTTCGGACGAAAACACGTCTATTACAAAGGGATTTCATTTTTTTGAACATATTTTAACTCAAGACTTTTTATGCATTCAATATGCACCATTCAAATCCACATCATCACTTTTCAACCATTTTCTGACTTCATTTGCTAGTTTGGAAGCATTTCATGATTTATTTTGAGCTAAAATAACCCTGAATTGAAAAGCACTGCAAATGAGCTCTGAAATGGTTGAAAGTTGGCATGGTATCATAATTTCACCCACATAGCATGGGCTAAAGAGTTGAGAGGGTTTCCGAAAAAACTGGATGCACTTGATGTACAAACTGGACAATCTCTTTCGAAGTATCAGGGTTTCGGACGAAAACACGTCGATTACAAAGGGATTTCAATTTTTTGAACATATTTTAACTCAAGACTTTTTCTGCATTCAATATGCACCATTCAAAGCCACATCATCACTTTTCAACCATTTTCTGACTTCCTTTGCTAGTTTTCATGCATTTCATGATTTATTTTGAGCTAAAATGACCCTGAATTGAAAAGCACTGCAAATGAGCTCTGAAATGGTTGAAAGTTGGCATGGTATCATAATTTCACCCACATAGCATGTGCTAAAGAGTTGAGAGGGTTTCCGAAAAAACTGGATGCACTTGGTGTACAAACTGGACAATCTCTTTCGAAGTATCAGGGTTTCGGACGAAAACACGTCGATTACAAAGGGATTTCAATTTTTTGAACATATTTTAACTCAAGACTTTTTCTGCATTCAATATGCACCATTCAAAGCCACATCATCACTTTTCAACCATTTTCTGACTTCATTTGCTAGTTTTCATGCATTTCATGATTTATTTTGAGCTAAAATGACCCTGAATTGAAAAGCACTGCAAATGAACTCTGAAATGGTTGAAAGTTGGCATGGTATCATAATTTCACCAACATAGCATGTGCTAAAGAGTTGAGAGGGTTACCGAAAAAACTGGATGCACTTCGTGTACAAACTGGACAATCTCTTTCGAAGTCTCAGGGTTTCGGACGAAAACACGTCGATTACAAAGGGATTTCAATTTTTTGAACATATTTTAACTCAAGACTTTTTATGCATTCAATATGCACCATTCAATGCCACATCATCACTTTTCAACCATTTTCTGCCTTCATTTGCTAGTTTTCATGCATTTCATGATTTATTTTGAGCTAAAATGACCCTGAATTGAAAAGCACTGCAAATGAACTCTGAAATGGTTGAAAGTTGGCATGGTATCATAATTTCACCCACATAGCATGTGCTAAAGAGTTGAGAGGGTTACCGAAAAAACTGGATGCACTTCGTGTACAAACTGGACAATCTCTTTCGAAGTATCAGGGTTTCGGACGAAAACAAGTCGATTACAAAGGGATTTCAATTTTTTGAACATATTTTAACTCAATACTTTTTCTGCATTCAATATGCACCATTCAAAGCCACATCATCACTTTTCAATCATTTTCTGACTTCATTTGCTAGTTTTCTTGCATTTCATGATTTATTTTGAGCTAAAATGACCCTGAATTGAAAAGCACTGCAAATGAACTCTGAAATGGTTGAAAGATGGCATGGTATCATAATTTGACCCACATAGCATGTGCTAAAAATCTGAGAGGGTTATCGGAAAAACTGGATGCGCTTCGTGTACAAACTGGACAATCTCTTTTGAAGTATCATGGTTTCGGACGAAAACACGACTATTACAAAGGGATTTCATTTTTTTGAACATATTTTAACTCAAGACTTTTTATGCATTCAATATGCACCATTCAAATCCACATCATCACTTTTCAACCATTTTCTGACTTCATTTGCTAGTTTTCATGCATTTCATGATTTATTTTGAGCTAAAATGACCCTGAATTGAAAAGCACTGCAAATGAGCTCTGAAATGGTTGAAAGTTGGCATGGTATCATAATTTCACCCACATAGCATGTGCTAAAGAGTTGAGAGGGTTTCCGAAAAAACTGGATGCACTTGGTGTACAAACTGGACAATCTCTTTCGAAGTATCAGGGTTTCGGACGAAAACACGTCGATTACAAAGGGATTTCAATTTTTTGAACATATTTTAACTCAAGACTTTTTCTGCATTCAATATGCACCATTCAAAGCCACATCATCACTTTTCAACCATTTTCTGACTTCATTTGCTAGTTTTCATGCATTTCATGATTTATTTTGAGCTAAAATGACCCTGAATTGAAAAGCAGTGCAAATGAACTCTGAAATGGTTGCAAGTTGGCATGGTATCATAATTTCACCCACATAGCATGTGCTAAAGAGTTGAGAGGGTTATCGAAAAAACTGGATGCACTTCGTGTACAAACTGGACAATCTCTTTCGAAGTCTCAGGGTTTCGGACGAAAACACGTCGATTACAAAGGGATTTCAATTTTTTGAACATATTTTAACTCAAGACTTTTTATGCATTCAATATGCACCATTCAATGCCACATCATCACTTTTCAACCATTTTCTGCCTTCATTTGCTAGTTTTCATGCATTTCATGATTTATTTTGAGCTAAAATGACCCTGAATTGAAAAGCACTGCAAATGAACTCTGAAATGGTTGAAAGTTGGCATGGTATCATAATTTCACCCACATAGCATGTGCTAAAGAGTTGAGAGGGTTACCGAAAAAACTGGATGCACTTCGTGTACAAACTGGACAATCTCTTTCGAAGTATCAGGGTTTCGGACGAAAACAAGTCGATTACAAAGGGATTTCAATTTTTTGAACATATTTTAACTCAAGACTTTTTCAGCATTCAATATGCACCATTCAAAGCCACATCATCACTTTTCAATCATTTTCTGACTTCATTTGCTAGTTTTCTTGCATTTCATGATTTATTTTGAGCTAAAATGACCCTGAATTGAAAAGCACTGCAAATGAACTCTGAAATGGTTGAAAGATGGCATGGTATCATAATTTCACCCACATAGCATGTGCTAAAAATCTGAGAGGGTTACCGGAAAAACTGGATGCGCTTCGTGTACAAACTGGACAATCTCTTTTGAAGTATCATGGTTTCGGACGAAAACACGACTATTACAAAGGGATTTCATTTTTTTGAACATATTTTAACTCAAGACTTTTTATGCATTCAATATGCACCATTCAAATCCACATCATCACTTTTCAACCATTTTCTGACTTCATTTGCTAGTTTTCATGCATTTCATGATTTATTTTGAGCTAAAATGACCCTGAATTGAAAAGCACTGCAAATGAGCTTTGAAATGGTTGAAAGTTGGCATGGTATCATAATTTCACCCACATAGCATGTGCTAAAGAGTTGAGAGGGTTTCCGAAAAAACTGGATGCACTTGGTGTACAAACTGGACAATCTCTTTCGAAGTATCAGGGTTTCGGACGAAAACACGTCGATTACAAAGGGATTTCAATTTTTTGAACATATTTTAACTCAAGACTTTTTCTGCATTCAATATGCACCATTCAAAGCCACATCATCACTTTTCAACCATTTTCTGACTTCATTTGCTAGTTTTCATGCATTTCATGATTTATTTTGAGCTAAAATGACCCTGAATTGAAAAGCACTGCAAATGAACTCTGAAATGGTTGCAAGTTGGCATGGTATCATAATTTCACCCACATAGCATGTGCTAAAGAGTTGAGAGGGTTACCGAAAAAACTGGATGCACTTCGTGTACAAACTGGACAATCTCTTTCGAAGTCTCAGGGTTTCGGACGAAAACACGTCGATTACAAAGGGATTTCAATTTTTTGAACATATTTTAACTCAAGACTTTTTATGCATTCAATATGCACCATTCAATGCCACATCATCACTTTTCAACCATTTTCTGCCTTCATTTGCTAGTTTTCATGCATTTCATGATTTATTTTGAGCTAAAATGACCCTGAATTGAAAAGCACTGCAAATGAACTCTGAAATGGTTGAAAGTTGGCATGGTATCATAATTTCACCCACATAGCTTGTGCTAAAGAGTTGAGAGGGTTACCGAAAAAACTGGATGCACTTCGTGTACAAACTGGACAATCTCTTTCGAAGTATCATGGTTTCGGACGAAAACACGTCTATTACAAAGGGATTTCATTTTTTTGAACATATTTTAACTCAAGACTTTTGAAGCATTCAATATGCACCATTCAAAGCCACATCATCACTTTTCAACCATTTTCTGACTTCATTTGCTAGTTTTCTTGCATTTCATGATTTATTTTGAGCTAAAATGACCCTGAATTGAAAAGCAATGCAAATGAACTCTGAAATGGTTGAAAGATGGCATGGTATCATAATTTCACCCACATAGCATGTGCTAAAAATCTGAGAGGGTTACCGGAAAAACTGGATGCACTTCGTGTACAAACTGGACAATCTCTTTCGAAGTATCATGGTTTCGAACGAAAACACGTCTATTACAAAGGGATTTCATTTTTTTGAACATATTTTAACTCAAGACTTTTTATGCATTCAATATGCACCAGTCAAATCCACATCATCACTTTTCAACCATTTTCTGACTTCATTTGCTAGTTTTCATGCATTTCATGATTTAGTTTGACCTAAAATGACCCTGAATTGAAAAGCACTGCAAATGAACTCTGAAATGGTTGAAAGTTGGCATGGTATCATAATTTCACCCACATAGCATGTGCTAAAGAGTTGAGAGGGTTACCGAAAAAATTAGATGCACTTCGTGTACAAACTGGACAATCTCTTTCGAAGTATCAGGGTTTCGGACGAAAACATGTCTCTTACAAAGGGATTTCAATTTTTTGAACATATTTTAACTCAAGACTTTTTCTGCATTCAATATGCACCATTCAAAGCCACATCATCACTTTTCAACCATTTTCTGACTTCATTTGCTAGTTTTCATGCATTTCATGATTTATTTTGAGCTAAAATGACCCTGAATTGAAAAGCACTGCAAATGAACTCTGAAATGGTTGAAAGTTGGCATGGTATCATAATTTCACCCACATAGCATGTGCTAAAAATCTGAGAGGGTTACCGGAAAAACTGGATGCGCTTCGTGTACAAACTGGACAATCTCTTTTGAAGTATCATGGTTTCGGACGAAAACACGACTATTACAAAGGGATTTCATTTTTTTGAACATATTTTAACTCAAGACTTTTTATGCATTCAATATGCACCATTCAAATCCACATCATCACTTTTCAACCATTTTCTGACTTCATTTGCTAGTTTTCATGCATTTCATGATTTATTTTGAGCTAAAATGACCCTGAATTGAAAAGCACTGCAAATGAGCTCTGAAATGGTTGAAAGTTGGCATGGTATCATAATTTCACCCACATAGCATGTGCTAAAGAGTTGAGAGGGTTTCCGAAAAAACTGGATGCACTTGGTGTACAAACTGGACAATCTCTTTCGAAGTATCAGGGTTTCGGACGAAAACACGTCGATTACAAAGGGATTTCAATTTTTTGAACATATTTTAACTCAAGACTTTTTCTGCATTCAATATGCACCATTCAAAGCCACATCATCACTTTTCAACCATTTTCTGACTTCATTTGCTAGTTTTCATGCATTTCATGATTTATTTTGAGCTAAAATGACCCTGAATTGAAAAGCAGTGCAAATGAACTCTGAAATGGTTGCAAGTTGGCATGGTATCATAATTTCACCCACATAGCATGTGCTAAAGAGTTGAGAGGGTTACCGAAAAAACTGGATGCACTTCGTGTACAAACTGGACAATCTCTTTCGAAGTCTCAGGGTTTCGGACGAAAACACGTCGCTTACAAAGGGATTTCAATTTTTTGAACATATTTTAACTCAAGACTTTTTATGCATTCAATATGCACCATTCAATGCCACATCATCACTTTTCAACCATTTTCTGCCTTCATTTGCTAGTTTTCATGCATTTCATGATTTATTTTGAGCTAAAATGACCCTGAATTGAAAAGCACTGCAAATGAACTCTGAAATGGTTGAAAGTTGGCATGGTATCATAATTTCACCCACATAGCATGTGCTAAAGAGTTGAGAGGGTTACCGAAAAAACTGGATGCACTTCGTGTACAAACTGGACAATCTCTTTCGAAGTATCAGGGTTTCGGACGAAAACAAGTCGATTACAAAGGGATTTCAATTTTTTGAACATATTTTAACTCAAGACTTTTTCAGCATTCAATATGCACCATTCAAAGCCACATCATCACTTTTCAATCATTTTCTGACTTCATTTGCTAGTTTTCTTGCATTTCATGATTTATTTTGAGCTAAAATGACCCTGAATTGAAAAGCACTGCAAATGAACTCTCAAATGGTTGAAAGATGGCATGGTATCATAATTTCACCCACATAGCATGTGCTAAAAATCTGAGAGGGTTACCGGAAAAACTGGATGCGCTTCGTGTACAAACTGGACAATCTCTTTTGAAGTATCATGGTTTCGGACGAAAACACGACTATTACAAAGGGATTTCATTTTTTTGAACATATTTTAACTCAAGACTTTTTATGCATTCAATATGCACCATTCAAATCCACATCATCACTTTTCAACCATTTTCTGACTTCATTTGCTAGTTTTCATGCATTTCATGATTTATTTTGAGCTAAAATGACCCTGAATTGAAAAGCACTGCAAATGAGCTCTGAAATGGTTGAAAGTTGGCATGGTATCATAATTTCACCCACATAGCATGTGCTAAAGAGTTGAGAGGGTTTCCGAAAAAACTGGATGCACTTGGTGTACAAACTGGACAATCTCTTTCGAAGTATCAGGGTTTCGGACGAAAACACGTCGATTACAAAGGGATTTCAATTTTTTGAATATATTTTAACTCAAGACTTTTTCTGCATTCAATATGCACCATTCAAAGCCACATCATCACTTTTCAACCATTTTCTGACTTCATTTGCTAGTTTTCATGCATTTCATGATTTATTTTGAGCTAAAATGACCCTGAATTGAAAAGCACTGCAAATGAACTCTGAAATGGTTGCAAGTTGGCATGGTATCATAATTTCACCCACATAGCATGTGCTAAAGAGTTGAGAGGGTTACCGAAAAAACTGGATGCACTTCGTGTACAAACTGGACAATCTCTTTCGAAGTCTCAGGGTTTCGGACGAAAACACGTCGATTACAAAGGGATTTCAATTTTTTGAACATATTTTAACTCAAGACTTTTTATGCATTCAATATGCACCATTCAATGCCACATCATCACTTTTCAACCATTTTCTGCCTTCATTTGCTAGTTTTCATGCATTTCATGATTTATTTTGAGCTAAAATGACCCTGAATTGAAAAGCACTGCAAATGAACTCTGAAATGGTTGAAAGTTGGCATGGTATCATAATTTCACCCACATAGCTTGTGCTAAAGAGTTGAGAGGGTTACCGAAAAAACTGGATGCACTTCGTGTACAAACTGGACAATCTCTTTCGAAGTATCATGGTTTCGGACGAAAACACGTCTATTACAAAGGGATTTCATTTTTTTGAACATATTTTAACTCAAGACTTTTGAAGCATTCAATATGCACCATTCAAAGCCACATCATCACTTTTCAACCATTTTCTGACTTCATTTGCTAGTTTTCTTGCATTTCATGATTTATTTTGAGCTAAAATGACCCTGAATTGAAAAGCAATGCAAATGAACTCTGAAATGGTTGAAAGATGGCATGGTATCATAATTTCACCCACATAGCATGTGCTAAAAATCTGAGAGGGTTACCGGAAAAACTGGATGCACTTCGTGTACAAACTGGACAATCTCTTTCGAAGTATCATGGTTTCGAACGAAAACACGTCTATTACAAAGGGATTTCATTTTTTTGAACATATTTTAACTCAAGACTTTTTATGCATTCAATATGCACCATTCAAATCCACATCATCACTTTTCAACCATTTTCTGACTTCATTTGCTAGTTTTCATGCATTTCATGATTTAGTTTGAGCTAAAATGACCCTGAATTGAAAAGCACTGCAAATGAACTCTGAAATGGTTGAAAGTTGGCATGGTATCATAATTTCACCCACATAGCATGTGCTAAAGAGTTGAGAGGGTTACCGAAAAAATTAGATGCACTTCGTGTACAAACTGGACAATCTCTTTCGAAGTATCAGGGTTTCGGACGAAAACATGTCTCTTACAAAGGGATTTCAATTTTTTGAACATATTTTAACTCAAGACTTTTTCTGGATTCAATATGCACCATTCAAAGCCACATCATCACTTTTCAACCATTTTCTGACTTCATTTGCTAGTTTTCATGCATTTCATGATTTATTTTGAGCTAAAATGACCCTGAATTGAAAAGCACTGCAAATGAACTCTGAAATGGTTGAAAGTTGGCATGGTATCATAATTTCACCCACATAGCATGTGCTAAAGAGTTGAGAGGGTTACCGAAAAAACTGGATGCACTTTGTGTACAAACTGGACAATCTCTTTCGAAGTCTCAGGGTTTCGGACGAAAACACGTCGATTACAAAGGGATTTCAATTTTTTGAACATATTTTAACTCAAGACTTTTTATGCATTCAATATGCACCATTCAATGCCACATCATCACTTTTCAACCATTTTCTGCCTTCATTTGCTAGTTTTCATGCATTTCATGATTTATTTTGAGCTAAAATGACCCTGAATTGAAAAGCACTGCAAATGAACTCTGAAATGGTTGAAAGTTGGCATGGTATCATAATTTCACCCACATAGCATGTGCTAAAGAGTTGAGTGGGTTACCGAAAAAACTGGATGCACTTCGTGTACAAACTGGACAATCTCTTTCGAAGTATTAGGGTTTCGCACGAAAACAAGTCGATTACAAAGGGATTTCAATTTTTTGAACATATTTTAACTCAAGACTTTTTCTGCATTCAATATGCACCATTCAAAGCCACATCATCACTTTTCAACCATTTTCTGACTTCATTTGCTAGTTTTCATGCATTTCATGATTTATTTTGAGCTAAAATGACCCTGAATTGAAAAGCACTGCAAATGAACTCTGAAATGGTTGAAAGTTGGCATGCTATCATAATTTCACCCACATAGCATGTGCTAAAAAGCTGAGAGGGTCACCGAAAAAACTGGATGCACTTCGTGTACAAACTGGACAATCTATTTCGAAGTATCAGGGTTCCGGACGAAAACACGTCTATTACAAAGGGATTTCAATTTTTTGAACATATTTTAACTCAAGACTTTTGAAGCATTCAATATGCACCATTCAAAGCCACATCATCACTTTTCAACCATTTTCTGACTTCATTTGCTAGTTTTCTTGCATTTCATGATTTATTTTGAGCTAAAATGACCCTGAATTGAAAAGCACTGCAAATGAACTTTGAAATGGTTGAAAGATGGCATGGTATCATAATTTCACCCACAAAGCATGTGCTAAAAATCTGAGAGGGTTACCGGAAAAACTGGATGCACTTCGTGTACAAACTGGACAATCTCTTTCGAAGTATCATGGTTTCGGACGAAAACACGTCTATTACAAAGGGATTTCATTTTTTTGAACATATTTTAACTCAAGACTTTTTATGCATTCAATATGCACCATTCAAATCCACATCATCACTTTTCAACCATTTTCTGCCTTCATTTGCTAGTTTTCATGCATTTCATGATTTATTTTGAGCTAAAATGACCCTGAATTGAAAAGCACTGCAAATGAACTCTGAAATGGTAGAAAGTTAGCATGGTATCATAATTTCACCCACATAGCATGTGCTAAAGAGTTGAGAGGGTTTCCGAAAAAACTGGATGCACTTGGTGTACAAACTGGACAATCTCTTTCGAAGTATCAGGGTTTCGGACGAAAACACGTCGATTACAAAGGGATTTAAATTTTTTGAACAAATTTTAACTCAAGACTTTTTCTGCATTCAATATGCTCCATTCAAAGCCACATCACCACTTTTCAACCATTTTCTGACTTCATTTGCTAGTTTTCATGCATTTCATGATTTATTTTGAGCTAAAATGACCCTGAATTGAAAAGCACTGCAAATGAACTCTAAAATGGTTGAAAGTTGGGATGGTATCATAATTTCACCCACGTAGCATGTGCTAAAGAGTTGAGAGGGTTACCGAAAAAACTGGATGCACTTCGTGTACAAACTGTACAATCTCTTTCGAAGTATCAGGGTTTCGGACGAAAACACGTCTATTACAAAGGGATTTCACTTTTTTGATCATATTTTAACTCAAGACTTTTTCTGCATTCAATATGCACCATTCAAAGCCACATCATCACTTTTCAACCATTTTCTGACTTCATTTGCTAGTTTTCATGCATTTCATGATTTATTTTGAGCTAAAATGACCCTGAATTGAAAAGCACTGCAAATGAACTCTGAAATGGTTGAAAGTTGGCATGGTATCATAATTTCACCCACATAGCATGTGCTAAAAAGCTGAGAGGGTTACCGAAAAAACTGGATGCACTTCGTGTACAAACTGGACAATCTCTTTCGAAGTCCCAGGGTTTCGGACGAAAACAAGTCGATTACAAAGGGATTTCAATTTTTTGAACATATTTTAACTCAAGACTTTTTATGCATTCAATATGCACCATTCAAATCCACATCATCACTTTTCAACCATTTTCTGCCTTCATTTGCTAGTTTTCATGCATTTCATGATTTATTTTGAGCTAAAATGACCCTGAATTGAAAAGCACTGCAAATGAACTCTGAAATGGTTGAAAGTTGGCATGGTATCATAATTTCACCCACATAGCATGTGCTAAAAAGCTGAGAGGGTTACCGAAAAAACTGGATGCTCTTCGTGTACAAACTGGACAATCTCTTTCGAAGTATCAGGGTTTCGGACGAAAACACGTCTATTACAAAGGGATTTCAATTTTTTGAACATATTTTAACTCAAGACTTTTTCTGCATTCAATATGCACCATTCAAAGCCACATCATCACTTTTCAACCATTTTCTGACTTCATTTGCTAGTTTTCATGCATTTCATGATTTATTTTGAGCTAAAATGACCCTGAATTGAAAAGCACTGCAAATGAACTCTGAAATGGTTGAATGTTGGCATGGTATCATAATTTCACCCACATAGCATGTGCTAAAAAGTTGAGAGGGTTACCGAAAAAACTGGATGCACTTCGTGTACAAACTGGACAATCTCTTTCAAAGTATCAGGGTTTCGGACGAAAACACGTCTATTACAAAGGGATTTCCATTTTTTGAACATATTTTAACTCAAGACTTTTTCTGCATTCAATATGCACCATTCAAAGCCACATCATCACTTTTCAACCATTTTCTGACTTCATTTGCTAGTTTTCATTCATTTCATGATTTATTTTGAGCTAAAATGACCCTGAATTGAAAAGCACTGCAAATGAACTCTAAATGGTTGAAAGTTGGCATGGTATCATAATTTCACCCACATAGCAAGTGCTAAAAAGCTGAGAGGGTTACCGAAAAAACTGGATGCTCTTCGTGTACAAACTGGACAATCTCTTTCGAAGTATCAGGGTTTCGGACGAAAACACGTCTATTACAAAGGGATTTCCATTTTTTGAACATATTTTAACTCAAGACTTTTTCTGCATTCAATATGCACCATTCAAAGCCACATCATCACTTTTCAACCATTTTCTGCCTTCATTTGCTAGTTTTCATGCATTTCATGATTTATTTTGAGCTAAAATGACCCTGAATTAAAAAGCACTGCAAATGAACTCTGAAATGGTTGAAAGTTGGCATGGTATCATAATTTCTCCCACATAGCATGTGCTAAAAAGTTGAGAGGGTTACCGAAAAAACTGGATGCACTTCGTGTACAAACTGGACAATCTCTTTCAAAGTATCAGGGTTTCGGACGAAAACACGTCTATTACAAAGGGATTTCCATTTTTTGAACATATTTTAACTCAAGACTTTTTCTGCATTCAATATGCACCATTCAAAGCCACATCATCACTTTTCAACCATTTTCTGACTTCATTTGCTAGTTTTCATTCATTTCATGATTTATTTTGAGCTAAAATGACCCTGAATTGAAAAGCACTGCAAATGAACTCTGAAATGGTTAAAAGTTGGCATGGTATCATAATTTCACCCACATAGCAAGTGCTAAAAAGCTGAGAGGGTTACCGAAAAAACTGGATGCTCTTCGTGTACAAACTGGACAATCTCTTTCGAAGTATCAGGGTTTCGGACGAAAACACGTCTATTACAAAGGGATTTCCATTTTTTGAACATATTTTAACTCAAGACTTTTTCTGCATTCAATATGCACCATTCAAAGCCACATCATCACTTTTCAACCATTTTCTGACTTCATTTGCTAGTTTTCATGCATTTCATGATCTATTTTGAGCTAAAATGACCCTGAATTAAAAAGCACTGCAAATGAACTCTGAAATGGTTGAAAGTTGGCATGGTATCATAATTTCTCCCACATAGCATGTGCTAAAAAGCTGAGAGGGTTACCGAAAAAACTGGATGCACTTCGTGTACAAACTGGACAATCTCTTTCGAAGTATCAGGGTTTCGGACGAAAACACGTCTATTACAAAGGGATTTCAATTTTTTGAACATATTTTAACTCAAGACTTTTTCTGCATTCAATATGCACCATTCAAAGCCACATCATCACTTTTCAACCATTTTCTGACTTCATTTGCTAGTTTTCATGCATTTCACGATTTATTTTGAACTAAAATGACCCTGAATTGAAAAGCACTGCAAATGAACTCTGAAATGGTGGAAAGTTGGCATGCTATCATAATTTCACCCACATAGCATGTGCTAAAAAGCTGAGAGGGTTACCGGAAAAACTGGATGCACTTCGTGTACAAACTGGACAATCTCTTTCGAAGTATGAGGGTTTCGGACGAAAACACGTCTATTACAAAGGGATCTCAATTGTTTGAACATATTTTAACTCAAGACTTTTTCTGCATTCAATATGCACCATTCAAAGCCACATCATCACTTTTCAACCATTTTCTGACTTCATTTGCTAGTTTTCATGCATTTCATGATTTATTTTGAGCTAAAATGACCCTGAATTGAAAAGCACTGCAAATGAACTCTGAAATGGTTGAAAGTTGGCATGGTATCATAATTTCACCCACATAGCATGTAATAAAAAGCTGAGAGGGTTACCGGAAAAACTGGATGCACTTCGTGTACAAACTGGACAATCTCTTTCGAAGTATCAGGGTTTCGGACGAAAACACGTCTATTACAAAGGGATTTCAATTTTTTGAACATATTTTAACTCAAGACTTTTTCTGCATTCAATATGCACCTTTAAAAGCCACATCATCACTTTTCAACCATTTTCTGACTTCATTTGCTAGTTTTCATGCATTTCATGATTTATTTTGAGCTAAAATGACCCTGAATTGAAAAGCACTGCAAATGAACTCTGAAATGGTTGAAAGTTGGCATGGTATCATAATTTCACCCACATAGCATGTGCTAAAGAGTTGAGAGGGTTACCGAAAAAACTGGATGCACTTCGTGTACAAACTGGACAATCTCTTTCGAAGTATCAGGGTTTCGGACGAAAACACGTCTATTACAAAGGGATTTCAATTTTTTGAACATATTTTAACTCAAGACTTTTGAAGCATTCAATATGCACCATTCAAAGCCACATCATCACTTTTCAACCATTTTCTGACTTCATTTGCTAGTTTTCATGCATTTCATGATTTATTTTGAGCTAAAATGACCCCGAATTGAAAAGCACTGCAAATGAACTCTGAAATGGTTGAAAGTTGGCATGCTATCATAATTTCACCCACATAGCATGTGCTAAAAAGCTGAGAGGGTTACCGAAAAAACTGGATGCACTTCGTGCACAAACTGGACAATCTCTTTCGAAGTATCAGGGTTTCGGACGAAAACACGTCTATTACAAAGGGATTTCAATTTTTTGAACATATTTTAACTCAAGACTTTTGAAGCATTCAATATGCACCATTCAAAGCCACATCATCACTTTTCAACCATTTTCTGACTTCATTTGCTAGTTTTCATGCATTTCATGATTTATTTTGAGCTAAAATGACCCTGAATTGAAGAGCACTGCAAATGAACTCTGAAATGGTTGAAAGATGGCATGGTATCATAATTTCACCCACATAGCATGTGCTAAAAATCTGAGAGGGTTACCGGAAAAACTGGATGCACTTCGTGTACAAACTGGACAACCTCTTTCGAAGTATCATGGTTTCGGACGAAAACACGTCTATTACAAAGGGATTTCATTTTTTTGAACATATTTTAACTCAAGACTTTTTATGCATTCAATATGCACCATTCAAAGCCACATCATCACTTTTCAACCATTTTCTGACTTCATTTGCTAGTTTTCTTGCATTTCATGATTTATTTTGAGCTAAAATGACCCTGAATTGAAGAGCACTGCAAATGAACTCTGAAATGGTTGAAAGTTGGCATGGTATCATAATTTCACCCACATAGCATGTGCTAAAAATCTGAGAGGGTTACCGGAAAAACTGGATGCACTTCGTGTACAAACTGGACAATCTCTTTCGAAGTATCATGGTTTCGGACGAAAACACGTCTATTACAAAGGGATTTCAATTTTTTGAACATATTTTAACTCAAGACTTTTTCTGCATTCAATATGCACCTTTAAAAGCCACATCATCACTTTTCAACCATTTTCTGACTTCATTTGCTAGTTTTCATGCATTTCACGATTTATTTTGAACTAAAATGACCCTGAATTGAAAAGCACTGCAAATGAACTCTGAAATGGTGGAAAGTTGGCATGCTATCATAATTTCACCCACATAGCATGTGCTAAAAAGCTGAGAGGGTTACCGGAAAAACTGGATCCACTTCGTGCACAAACTGGACAATCTCTTTCGAAGTATCAGGGTTTCGGACGAAAACACGTCTATTACAAAGGGATTTCAATTTTTTGAACATATTTTAACTCAAGACTTTTTCTGCATTCAATATGCACCATTCAAAGCCACATCATCACTTTTCAACCATTTTCTGACTTCATTTGCTAGTTTTCATGCATTTCATGATTTATTTTGAGCTAAAATGACCCCTAATTGAAAAGCACTGCAAATGAACTCTGAAATGGTTGAAAGTTGGCATGCTATCATAATTTCACCCACATAGCATGTGCTAAAAAGCTGAGAGGGTTACCGAAAAAACTGGATCCACTTCGTGTACAAACTGGACAATCTCTTTCGAAGTATCAGGGTTTCAGACGAAAACACGTCTATTACAAAGGGATTTCAATTTTTTGAACATATTTTAACTCAAGACTTTTGAAGCATTCAATATGCACCATTCAAAGCCAAATCATCACTTTTCAACCATTTTCTGACTTCATTTGCTAGTTTTCTTGCATTTCATGATTTATTTTGAGCTAAAATGACCCTGAATTGAAGAGCACTGCAAATGAACTCTGAAATGGTTGAAAGATGGCATGGTATCATAATTTCACCCACATAGCATGTGCTAAAAATCTGAGAGGGTTACCGGAAAAACTGGATGCACTTCGTGTACAAACTGGACAATCTCTTTCGAAGTATCATGGTTTCGGACGAAAACACGTCTATTACAAAGGGATTTCATTTTTTTGAACATATTTTAACTCAAGACTTTTTATGCATTCAATATGCACCATTCAAATCCACATCATCACTTTTCAACCATTTTCTGACTTCTTTTGCTAGTTTTCATGCATTTCATGATTTATTTTGAGCTAAAATGACCCTGAATTCAAAAGCACTGCAAATGAACTCTGAAATGGTTGAAAGTTTGCATGGTATCATAATTTCACCCACATAGCATGTGCTAAAGAGTTGAGAGGGTTACCGAAAAAACTAGATGCACTTCGTGTACAAACTGGACAATCTCTTTCGAAGTATCAGGGTTTCGGACGAAAACATGTCTATTACAAAGGGATTTCAATTTTTTGAACATATTTTAACTCAAGACTTTTTCTGCATTCAATATGCACCATTCAAAGCCACATCATCACTTTTCAACCATTTTCTGACTTCATTTGCTAGTTTTCATGCATTTCATGATTTATTTTGAGCTAAAATGACCCTGAATTGAAAAGCACTGCAAATGAACTCTGAAATGGTTGAAAGATGGCATGGTATCATAATTTCACCCACATAGCATGTGCTAAAAAGCTGAGAGGGTTACCGGAAAAACTGGATGCACTTCGTGTACAAACTGGACAATCTCTTTCGAAGTATCATGGTTTCGGACGAAAACACGTCTATTACAAAGGGATTTCATTTTTTTGAACATATTTTAACTCAAGACTTTTTATGCATTCAATATGCACCATTCAAATCCACATCATCACTTTTCAACCATTTTCTGACTTCATTTGCTAGTTTTCATGCATTTCATGATTTATTTTGAGCTAAAATGACCCTGAATTGAAAAGCACTGCAAATGAGCTCTGAAATGGTTGAAAGTTGGCATGGTATCATAATTTCACCCACATAGCATGTGCTAAAGAGTTGAGAGGGTTTCCGAAAAAACTGGATGCACTTGGTGTACAAACTGGACAATCTCTTTCGAAGTATCAGGATTTCGGACGAAAACACGTCGATTACAAAGGGATTTCAATTTTTTGAACATATTTTAACTCAAGACTTTTTATGCATTCAATATGCACCATTCAATGCCACATCATCACTTTTCAACCATTTTCTGCCTTCATTTGCTAGTTTTCATGCATTTCATGATTTATTTTGAGCTAAAATGACCCTGAATTGAAAAGCACTGCAAATGAACTCTGAAATGGTTGAAAGATGGCATGGTATCATAATTTCACCCACATAGCATGTGCTAAAAATCTGAGAGGGTTACCGGAAAAACTGGATGCGCTTCGTGTACAAACTGGACAATCTCTTTTGAACTATCATGGTTTCGGACGAAAACACGTCTATTACAAAGGGATTTCATTTTTTTGAACATATTTTAACTCAAGACTTTTTATGCATTCAATATGCACCATTCAAATCCACATCATCACTTTTCAACCATTTTCTGACTTCATTTGCTAGTTTTCATGCATTTCATGATTTATTTTGAGCTAAAATGACCCTGAATTGAAAAGCACTGCAAATGAGCTCTGAAATGGTTGAAAGTTGGCATGGTATCATAATTTCACCCACATAGCATGTGCTAAAGAGTTGACAGGGTTTCCGAAAAAACTGGATGCACTTGGTGTACAAACTGGACAATCTCTTTCGAAGTATCAGGGTTTCGGACGAAAACACGTCGATTACAAAGGGATTTCAATTTTTTGAACATATTTTAACTCAAGACTTTTTCTGCATTCAATATGCACCATTCAAAGCCACATCATCACTTTTCAACCATTTTCTGACTTCATTTGCTAGTTTTCATGCATTTCATGATTTATTTTGAGCTAAAATGACCCTGAATTGAAAAGCACTGCAAATGAACTCTGAAATGGTTGAAAGTTGGCATGGTATCATAATTTCACCCACATAGCATGTGCTAAAGAGTTGAGAGGGTTACCGAAAAAACTGGATGCACTTTGTGTACAAACTGGACAATCTCTTTCGAAGTCTCAGGGTTTCGGACGAAAACACGTCGATTACAAAGGGTTTTCAATTTTTTGAACATATTTTAACTCAAGACTTTTTATGCATTCAATATGCACCATTCAATGCCACATCATCACTTTTCAACCATTTTCTGCCTTCATTTGCTAGTTTCATGCATTTCATGATTTATTTTGAGCTAAAATGACCCTGAATTGAAAAGCACTGCAAATGAACTCTGAAATGGTTGAAAGTTGGCATGGTATCATAATTTCACCCACATAGCATGTGCTAAAGAGTTGAGAGGGTTACCGAAAAAACTGGATGCACTTCGTGTACAAACTGGACAATCTCTTTCGAAGTATCATGGTTTCGAATGAAAACACGTCTATTACAAAGGGATTTCATTTTTTTGAACATATTTTAACTCAAGACTTTTGAAGCATTCAATATGCACCATTCAAAGCCACATCATCACTTTTCAACCATTTTCTGACTTCATTTGCTAGTTTTCTTGCATTTCATGATTTATTTTGAGCTAAAATGACCCTGAATTGAAAAGCACTGCAAATGAACTCTGAAATGGTTGAAAGATGGCATGGTATCATAATTTCACCCACATAGCATGTGCTAAAAATCTGAGAGGGTTACCGGAAAAACTGGATGCACTTCGTGTACAAACTGGACAATCTCTTTCGAAGTATCATGGTTTCGGACGAAAACACGTCTATTACAAAGGGATTTCATTTTTTTGAACATATTTTAACTCAAGACTTTTTATGCATTCAATATGAACCATTCAAATCCACATCATCACTTTTCAACCATTTTCTGACTTCATTTGCTAGTTTTCATGCATTTCATGATTTAGTTTGAGCTAAAATGACCCTGAATTGAAAAGCACTGCAAATGAACTCTGAAATGGTTGAAAGTTGGCATGGTATCATAATTTCACCCACATAGCATGTGCTAAAGAGTTGAGAGGGTTACCGAAAAAATTAGATGCACTTCGTGTACAAACTGGACAATCTCTTTCGAAGTATCAGGGTTTCGGACGAAAACATGTCTATTACAAAGGGATTTCAATTTTTTGAACATATTTTAACTCAAGACTTTTTCTGCATTCAATATGCACCATTCAAAGCCACATCATCACTTTTCAACCATTTTCTGACTTCATTTGCTAGTTTTCATGCATTTCATGATTTAGTTTGAGCTAAAATGACCCTGAATTGAAAAGCACTGCAAATGAACTCTGAAATGGTTGAAAGTTGGCATGGTATCATAATTTCACCCACATAGCATGTGCTAAAGAGTTGAGAGGGTTATCGAAAAAATTAGATGCACTTCGTGTACAAACTGGACAATCTCTTTCGAAGTATCAGGGTTTCGGACGAAAACATGTCTATTACAAAGGGATTTCAATTTTTTGAACATATTTTAACTCAAGACTTTTTCTGCATTCAATATGCACCATTCAAAGCCACATCATCACTTTTCAACCATTTTCTGACTTCATTTGCTTGTTTTCATGCATTTCATGATTTATTTTGAGCTAAAATGACCCTGAATTGAAAAGCACTGCAAATGAACTCTGAAATGGTTGAAAGTTGGCATGGTATCATAATTTCACCCACATAGCATGTGCTAAAGAGTTGAGAGGGTTACCGAAAAAACTGGATGCACTTTGTGTACAAACTGGACAATCTCTTTCGAAGTCTCAGGGTTTCGGACGAAAACACGTCGATTACAAAGGGATTTCAATTTTTTGAACATATTTTAACTCAAGACTTTTTATGCATTCAATATGCACCATTCAATGCCACATCATCACTTTTCAACCATTTTCTGCCTTCATTTGCTAGTTTTCATGCATTTCATGATTTATTCTGAGCTAAAATGACCCTGAATTGAAAAGCACTGCAAATGAACTCTGAAATGGTTGAAAGTTGGCATGGTATCATAATTTCACCCACATAGCATGTGCTAAAGAGTTGGGAGGGTTACCGAAAAAACTGGATGCACTTCGTGTACAAACTGGACAATCTCTTTCGAAGTATCAGGGTTTCGCACGAAAACAAGTCGATTACATAGGGATTTAAATTTTTTGAACATATTTTAACTCAAGACTTTTTCTGCATTCAATATGCACCATTCAAAGCCACATCATCACTTTTCAACCATTTTCTGACTTCATTTGCTAGTTTTCATGCATTTCATGATTTATTTTGAGCTAAAATGACCCTGAATTGAAAAGCACTGCAAATGAACTCTGAAATGGTTGAAAGTTGGCATGCTATCATAATTTCACCCACATAGCATGTGCTAAAAAGCTGAGAGGGTTACCGAAAAAACTGGATGCACTTCGTGTACAAACTGGACAATTTATTTCGAAGTATCAGGGTTTCGGACGAAAACACGTCTATTACAAAGGGATTTCAATTTTTTGAACATATTTTAACTCAAGACTTTTGAAGCATTCAATATGCACCATTCAAAGCCACATCATCACTTTTCAACCATTTTCTGACTTCATTTGCTAGTTTTCTTGCATTTCATGATTTATTTTGAGCTAAAATGACCCTGAATTGAAAAGCACTGCAAATGAACTCTGAAATGGTTGAAAGATGGCATGGTATCATAATTTCACCCACATAGCATGTGCTAAAAATCTGAGAGGGTTACCGGAAAAACTGGATGCACTTCGTGTACAAACTGGACAATCTCTTTCGAAGTATCATGGTTTCGGACGAAAACACGTCTATTACAAAGGGATTTCATTTTTTTGAACATATTTTAACTCAAGACTTTTTATGCATTCAATATGCACCATTCAAATCCACATCATCACTTTTCAACCATTTTCTGACTTCATTTGCTAGTTTTCATGCATTTCATGATTTATTTTGAGCTAAAATGACCCTGAATTGAAAAGCACTGCAAATGAACTCTGAAATGGTTGAAAGTTGGCATGGTATCATAATTTCACCCACATAGCATGTGCTAAAGAGTTGAGAGGGTTTCCGAAAAAACTGGATGCACTTGGTGTACAAACTGGACAATCTCTTTCGAAGTATCAGGGTTTCGGACGAAAACACGTCGATTACAAAGGGATTTAAATTTTTTGAACATATTTTAACTCAAGACTTTTTCTGCATTCAATATGCTCCATTCAAAGCCACATCATCACTTTTCAACCATTTTCTGACTTCATTTGCTAGTTTTCATGCATTTCATGATTTAGTTTGAGCTAAAATGACCCTGAATTGAAAAGCACTGCAAATGAACTCTGAAACGGTTGAAAGTTGGCATGGTATCATAATTTCACCCACATAGCATGTGCTAAAGAGTTGAGAGGGTTACCGAAAAAACTGGATGCACTTCGTGTACAAACTGGACAATCTCTTTCGAAGTATCAGGGTTTCGGACGAAAACAAGTCGATTACAAAGGGATTTCAATTTTTTGAACATATTTTAACTCAAGACTTTTTCTGCATTCAATATGCACCATTCAAAGCCACATCATCACTTTTCAACCATTTTCTGACTTCATTTGCTAGTTTTCATGCATTTCATGATTTATTTTGAGCTAAAATGACCCTGAATTGAAAAGCACTGCAAATGAACTCTGAAATGGTTGAAAGTTGGCATGCTATCATAATTTCACCCACATAGCATGTGCTAAAAAGCTGAGAGGGTTACCGAAAAAACTGGATGCACTTCGTGTACAAACTGGACAATCTCTTTCGAAGTATCAGGGTTTCGGACGAAAACAAGTCGATTACAAAGGGATTTCAATTTTTTGAACATATTTTAACTCAAGACTTTTTCTGCAATCAATATGCACCATTCAAAGCCACATCATCACTTTTCAACCATTTTCTGACTTCATTTGCTACTTTTCTTGCATTTCATGATTTATTTTGAGCTAAAATGACCCTGAATTGAAAAGCATTGCAAATGAACTCTGAAATGGTTGAAAGATGGCATGGTATCATAATTTCACCCACATAGCATGTGCTAAAAATCTGAGAGGGTTACCGGAAAAACTGGATGCACTTCGTGTACAAACTGGACAATCTCTTTCGAAGTATCATGGTTTCGGACGAAAACACGTCTATTACAAAGGGATTTCATTTTTTTGAACATATTTTAACTCAAGACTTTTTAAGCATTCAATATGCACCATTCAAATCCACATCATCACTTTTCAACCATTTTCTGACTTCATTTGCTAGTTTTCATGCATTTCATGATTTATTTTGAGCTAAAATGACCCTGAATTGAAAAGCACTGCAAATGAACTCTGAAATGGTTGAAAGTTGGCATGGTATCATAATTTCACCCACATAGCATGTGCTAAAGAGTTGAGAGGGTTACCGAAAAAATTAGATGCACTTCGTGTACAAACTGGACAATCTCTTTCAAAGTATCAGGGTTTCGGACGAAAACACGTGTATTACAAAGGGATTTCAATTTTTTGAACATATTTTAACTCAAGACTTTTGAAGCATTCAATATGCACCATTCAAAGCCACATCATCACTTTTCAACCATTTTCTGACTTCATTTGCTAGTTTTCATGCATTTCATGATTTATTTTGAGCTAAAATGACCCTGAATTGAATAGCTCTGCAAATGAACTCTGAAATGGTTGAAAGATGGCATGGTATCATAATTTCACCCACATAGTATGTGCTAAAAATCTGGGAGGGTTACCGGAAAAACTGGATGCACTTCTTGTACAAACTGGACAATCTCTTTCGAAGTATCATGGTTTCGGACGAAAACACGTCTATTACAAAGGGATTTCATTTTTTTGAACATATTTTAACTCAAGACTTTTTATGCATTCAATATGCACCATTCAAATCCACATCATCACTTTTCAACCATTTTCTGACTTCATTTGCTAGTTTTCATGCATTTCATGATTTATTTTGAGCTAAAATGACCCTGAATTGAAAAGCACTGCAAATGAACTCTGAAATGGTTGAAAGTTGGCATGGTATCATAATTTCACCCACATAGCATGTGCTAAAAAGTTGAGAGGGTTACCGAAAAAACTGGATGCACTTCGTGTACAAACTGGACAATCTCTTTCAAAGTATCAGGGTTTCGGACGAAAACACGTCTATTACAAAGGGATTTCAATTTTTTGAACATATTTTAACTCAAGACTTTTTCTGCATTCAATATGCACCATTCAAAGCCACATCATCACTTTTCAACCATTTTCTGACTTCATTTGCTAGTTTTCATGCATTTCATGATTTATTTTGAGCTAAAATGACCCTGAATTGAAAAGCACTGCAAATGAACTCTGAAATGGTTGAATGTTGGCATCGTATCATAATTACACCCACATAGCATGTGCTAAAAAGCTGAGAGGGTTACCGAAAATACTGGATGCACTTCGTGTACAAACTGGACAATCTATTTCGAAGTATCAGGGTTTCGGACGAAAACACGTCTATTACAAAGGGATTTCAATTTTTTGAACATATTTTAACTCAAGACTTTTGAAGCATTCAATATGCACCATTCAAAGCCACATCATCACTTTTCAACCATTTTCTGACTTCATTTGCTAGTTTTCTTGCATTTCATGATTTATTTTGAGCTAAAATGACCCTGAATTGAAAAGCACTGCAAATGAACTCTGAAATGGTTGAAAGATGGCATGGTATCATAATTTCACCCACATAGCATGTGCTAAAAATCTGAGAGGGTTACCGGAAAAACTGGATGCACTTCGTGTACAAACTGGACAATCTCTTTCGAAGTATCAGGGTTTCGGACGAAAACACGTCGATTACAAAGGGATTTCAATTTTTTGAACATATTTTAACTCAAGACTTTTTATGCATTCAATATGCACCTTTAAAAGCCACATCATCACTTTTCAACCATTTTCTGACTTCATTTGCTAGTTTTCATGCATTTCATGATTTATTTTGAGCTAAAATGACCCTGAATTGAAAAGCACTGCAAATGAACTCTGAAATGGTTGAAAGTTGGCATGGTATCATAATTTCACCCACATAGCATGTGCTAAAGAGTTGAGAGGGTTACCGAAAAAACTGGATCCACTTCGTGTACAAACTGGACAATCTCTTTCGAAGTATCAGGGTTTCGGACGAAAACACGTCTATTACAAAGGGATTTCAATTTTTTGAACATATTTTAACTCAAGACTTTTTCTGCATTCAATATGCACCATTCAAAGCCACATCATCACTTTTCAACCATTTTCTGACTTCATTTGCTAGTTTTCATGCATTTCATGATTTATTTTGAGCTAAAATGACCCCTAATTGAAAAGCACTGCAAATGAACTCTGAAATGGTTGAAAGTTGGCATGCTATCATAATTTCACCCACATAGCATGTGCTAAAAAGCTGAGAGGGTTACCGAAAAAACTGGATCCACTTCGTGTACAAACTGGACAATCTCTTTCGAAGTATCAGGGTTTCAGACGAAAACACGTCTATTACAAAGGGATTTCAATTTTTTGAACATATTTTAACTCAAGACTTTTGAAGCATTCAATATGCACCATTCAAAGCCAAATCATCACTTTTCAACCATTTTCTGACTTCATTTGCTAGTTTTCTTGCATTTCATGATTTATTTTGAGCTAAAATGACCCTGAATTGAAGAGCACTGCAAATGAACTCTGAAATGGTTGAAAGATGGCATGGTATCATAATTTCACCCACATAGCATGTGCTAAAAATCTGAGAGGGTTACCGGAAAAACTGGATGCACTTCGTGTACAAACTGGACAATCTCTTTCGAAGTATCATGGTTTCGGACGAAAACACGTCTATTACAAAGGGATTTCATTTTTTTGAACATATTTTAACTCAAGACTTTTTATGCATTCAATATGCACCATTCAAATCCACATCATCACTTTTCAACCATTTTCTGACTTCTTTTGCTAGTTTTCATGCATTTCATGATTTATTTTGAGCTAAAATGACCCTGAATTCAAAAGCACTGCAAATGAACTCTGAAATGGTTGAAAGTTTGCATGGTATCATAATTTCACCCACATAGCATGTGCTAAAGAGTTGAGAGGGTTACCGAAAAAACTAGATGCACTTCGTGTACAAACTGGACAATCTCTTTCGAAGTATCAGGGTTTCGGACGAAAACATGTCTATTACAAAGGGATTTCAATTTTTTGAACATATTTTAACTCAAGACTTTTTCTGCATTCAATATGCACCATTCAAAGCCACATCATCACTTTTCAACCATTTTCTGACTTCATTTGCTAGTTTTCATGCATTTCATGATTTATTTTGAGCTAAAATGACCCTGAATTGAAAAGCACTGCAAATGAACTCTGAAATGGTTGAAAGATGGCATGGTATCATAATTTCACCCACATAGCATGTGCTAAAAAGCTGAGAGGGTTACCGGAAAAACTGGATGCACTTCGTGTACAAACTGGACAATCTCTTTCGAAGTATCATGGTTTCGGACGAAAACACGTCTATTACAAAGGGATTTCATTTTTTTGAACATATTTTAACTCAAGACTTTTTATGCATTCAATATGCACCATTCAAATCCACATCATCACTTTTCAACCATTTTCTGACTTCATTTGCTAGTTTTCATGCATTTCATGATTTATTTTGAGCTAAAATGACCCTGAATTGAAAAGCACTGCAAATGAGCTCTGAAATGGTTGAAAGTTGGCATGGTATCATAATTTCACCCACATAGCATGTGCTAAAGAGTTGAGAGGGTTTCCGAAAAAACTGGATGCACTTGGTGTACAAACTGGACAATCTCTTTCGAAGTATCAGGATTTCGGACGAAAACACGTCGATTACAAAGGGATTTCAATTTTTTGAACATATTTTAACTCAAGACTTTTTATGCATTCAATATGCACCATTCAATGCCACATCATCACTTTTCAACCATTTTCTGCCTTCATTTGCTAGTTTTCATGCATTTCATGATTTATTTTGAGCTAAAATGACCCTGAATTGAAAAGCACTGCAAATGAACTCTGAAATGGTTGAAAGATGGCATGGTATCATAATTTCACCCACATAGCATGTGCTAAAAATCTGAGAGGGTTACCGGAAAAACTGGATGCGCTTCGTGTACAAACTGGACAATCTCTTTTGAACTATCATGGTTTCGGACGAAAACACGTCTATTACAAAGGGATTTCATTTTTTTGAACATATTTTAACTCAAGACTTTTTATGCATTCAATATGCACCATTCAAATCCACATCATCACTTTTCAACCATTTTCTGACTTCATTTGCTAGTTTTCATGCATTTCATGATTTATTTTGAGCTAAAATGACCCTGAATTGAAAAGCACTGCAAATGAGCTCTGAAATGGTTGAAAGTTGGCATGGTATCATAATTTCACCCACATAGCATGTGCTAAAGAGTTGACAGGGTTTCCGAAAAAACTGGATGCACTTGGTGTACAAACTGGACAATCTCTTTCGAAGTATCAGGGTTTCGGACGAAAACACGTCGATTACAAAGGGATTTCAATTTTTTGAACATATTTTAACTCAAGACTTTTTCTGCATTCAATATGCACCATTCAAAGCCACATCATCACTTTTCAACCATTTTCTGACTTCATTTGCTAGTTTTCATGCATTTCATGATTTATTTTGAGCTAAAATGACCCTGAATTGAAAAGCACTGCAAATGAACTCTGAAATGGTTGAAAGTTGGCATGGTATCATAATTTCACCCACATAGCATGTGCTAAAGAGTTGAGAGGGTTACCGAAAAAACTGGATGCACTTTGTGTACAAACTGGACAATCTCTTTCGAAGTCTCAGGGTTTCGGACGAAAACACGTCGATTACAAAGGGTTTTCAATTTTTTGAACATATTTTAACTCAAGACTTTTCATGCATTCAATATGCACCATTCAATGCCACATCATCACTTTTCAACCATTTTCTGCCTTCATTTGCTAGTTTCATGCATTTCATGATTTATTTTGAGCTAAAATGACCCTGAATTGAAAAGCACTGCAAATGAACTCTGAAATGGTTGAAAGTTGGCATGGTATCATAATTTCACCCACATAGCATGTGCTAAAGAGTTGAGAGGGTTACCGAAAAAACTGGATGCACTTCGTGTACAAACTGGACAATCTCTTTCGAAGTATCATGGTTTCGAATGAAAACACGTCTATTACAAAGGGATTTCATTTTTTTGAACATATTTTAACTCAAGACTTTTGAAGCATTCAATATGCACCATTCAAAGCCACATCATCACTTTTCAACCATTTTCTGACTTCATTTGCTAGTTTTCTTGCATTTCATGATTTATTTTGAGCTAAAATGACCCTGAATTGAAAAGCACTGCAAATGAACTCTGAAATGGTTGAAAGATGGCATGGTATCATAATTTCACCCACATAGCATGTGCTAAAAATCTGAGAGGGTTACCGGAAAAACTGGATGCACTTCGTGTACAAACTGGACAATCTCTTTCGAAGTATCATGGTTTCGGACGAAAACACGTCTATTACAAAGGGATTTCATTTTTTTGAACATATTTTAACTCAAGACTTTTTATGCATTCAATATGAACCATTCAAATCCACATCATCACTTTTCAACCATTTTCTGACTTCATTTGCTAGTTTTCATGCATTTCATGATTTAGTTTGAGCTAAAATGACCCTGAATTGAAAAGCACTGCAAATGAACTCTGAAATGGTTGAAAGTTGGCATGGTATCATAATTTCACCCACATAGCATGTGCTAAAGAGTTGAGAGGGTTACCGAAAAAATTAGATGCACTTCGTGTACAAACTGGACAATCTCTTTCGAAGTATCAGGGTTTCGGACGAAAACATGTCTATTACAAAGGGATTTCAATTTTTTGAACATATTTTAACTCAAGACTTTTTCTGCATTCAATATGCACCATTCAAAGCCACATCATCACTTTTCAACCATTTTCTGACTTCATTTGCTAGTTTTCATGCATTTCATGATTTAGTTTGAGCTAAAATGACCCTGAATTGAAAAGCACTGCAAATGAACTCTGAAATGGTTGAAAGTTGGCATGGTATCATAATTTCACCCACATAGCATGTGCTAAAGAGTTGAGAGGGTTATCGAAAAAATTAGATGCACTTCGTGTACAAACTGGACAATCTCTTTCGAAGTATCAGGGTTTCGGACGAAAACATGTCTATTACAAAGGGATTTCAATTTTTTGAACATATTTTAACTCAAGACTTTTTCTGCATTCAATATGCACCATTCAAAGCCACATCATCACTTTTCAACCATTTTCTGACTTCATTTGCTTGTTTTCATGCATTTCATGATTTATTTTGAGCTAAAATGACCCTGAATTGAAAAGCACTGCAAATGAACTCTGAAATGGTTGAAAGTTGGCATGGTATCATAATTTCACCCACATAGCATGTGCTAAAGAGTTGAGAGGGTTACCGAAAAAACTGGATGCACTTTGTGTACAAACTGGACAATCTCTTTCGAAGTCTCAGGGTTTCGGACGAAAACACGTCGATTACAAAGGGATTTCAATTTTTTGAACATATTTTAACTCAAGACTTTTTATGCATTCAATATGCACCATTCAATGCCACATCATCACTTTTCAACCATTTTCTGCCTTCATTTGCTAGTTTTCATGCATTTCATGATTTATTCTGAGCTAAAATGACCCTGAATTGAAAAGCACTGCAAATGAACTCTGAAATGGTTGAAAGTTGGCATGGTATCATAATTTCACCCACATAGCATGTGCTAAAGAGTTGGGAGGGTTACCGAAAAAACTGGATGCACTTCGTGTACAAACTGGACAATCTCTTTCGAAGTATCAGGGTTTCGCACGAAAACAAGTCGATTACATAGGGATTTAAATTTTTTGAACATATTTTAACTCAAGACTTTTTCTGCATTCAATATGCACCATTCAAAGCCACATCATCACTTTTCAACCATTTTCTGACTTCATTTGCTAGTTTTCATGCATTTCATGATTTATTTTGAGCTAAAATGACCCTGAATTGAAAAGCACTGCAAATGAACTCTGAAATGGTTGAAAGTTGGCATGCTATCATAATTTCACCCACATAGCATGTGCTAAAAAGCTGAGAGGGTTACCGAAAAAACTGGATGCACTTCGTGTACAAACTGGACAATTTATTTCGAAGTATCAGGGTTTCGGACGAAAACACGTCTATTACAAAGGGATTTCAATTTTTTGAACATATTTTAACTCAAGACTTTTGAAGCATTCAATATGCACCATTCAAAGCCACATCATCACTTTTCAACCATTTTCTGACTTCATTTGCTAGTTTTCTTGCATTTCATGATTTATTTTGAGCTAAAATGACCCTGAATTGAAAAGCACTGCAAATGAACTCTGAAATGGTTGAAAGATGGCATGGTATCATAATTTCACCCACATAGCATGTGCTAAAAATCTGAGAGGGTTACCGGAAAAACTGGATGCACTTCGTGTACAAACTGGACAATCTCTTTCGAAGTATCATGGTTTCGGACGAAAACACGTCTATTACAAAGGGATTTCATTTTTTTGAACATATTTTAACTCAAGACTTTTTATGCATTCAATATGCACCATTCAAATCCACATCATCACTTTTCAACCATTTTCTGACTTCATTTGCTAGTTTTCATGCATTTCATGATTTATTTTGAGCTAAAATGACCCTGAATTGAAAAGCACTGCAAATGAACTCTGAAATGGTTGAAAGTTGGCATGGTATCATAATTTCACCCACATAGCATGTGCTAAAGAGTTGAGAGGGTTTCCGAAAAAACTGGATGCACTTGGTGTACAAACTGGACAATCTCTTTCGAAGTATCAGGGTTTCGGACGAAAACACGTCGATTACAAAGGGATTTAAATTTTTTGAACATATTTTAACTCAAGACTTTTTCTGCATTCAATATGCTCCATTCAAAGCCACATCATCACTTTTCAACCATTTTCTGACTTCATTTGCTAGTTTTCATGCATTTCATGATTTAGTTTGAGCTAAAATGACCCTGAATTGAAAAGCACTGCAAATGAACTCTGAAACGGTTGAAAGTTGGCATGGTATCATAATTTCACCCACATAGCATGTGCTAAAGAGTTGAGAGGGTTACCGAAAAAACTGGATGCACTTCGTGTACAAACTGGACAATCTCTTTCGAAGTATCAGGGTTTCGGACGAAAACAAGTCGATTACAAAGGGATTTCAATTTTTTGAACATATTTTAACTCAAGACTTTTTCTGCATTCAATATGCACCATTCAAAGCCACATCATCACTTTTCAACCATTTTCTGACTTCATTTGCTAGTTTTCATGCATTTCATGATTTATTTTGAGCTAAAATGACCCTGAATTGAAAAGCACTGCAAATGAACTCTGAAATGGTTGAAAGTTGGCATGCTATCATAATTTCACCCACATAGCATGTGCTAAAAAGCTGAGAGGGTTACCGAAAAAACTGGATGCACTTCGTGTACAAACTGGACAATCTCTTTCGAAGTATCAGGGTTTCGGACGAAAACAAGTCGATTACAAAGGGATTTCAATTTTTTGAACATATTTTAACTCAAGACTTTTTCTGCATTCAATATGCACCATTCAAAGCCACATCATCACTTTTCAACCATTTTCTGACTTCATTTGCTACTTTTCTTGCATTTCATGATTTATTTTGAGCTAAAATGACCCTGAATTGAAAAGCATTGCAAATGAACTCTGAAATGGTTGAAAGATGGCATGGTATCATAATTTCACCCACATAGCATGTGCTAAAAATCTGAGAGGGTTACCGGAAAAACTGGATGCACTTCGTGTACAAACTGGACAATCTCTTTCGAAGTATCATGGTTTCGGACGAAAACACGTCTATTACAAAGGGATTTCATTTTTTTGAACATATTTTAACTCAAGACTTTTTAAGCATTCAATATGCACCATTCAAATCCACATCATCACTTTTCAACCATTTTCTGACTTCATTTGCTAGTTTTCATGCATTTCATGATTTATTTTGAGCTAAAATGACCCTGAATTGAAAAGCACTGCAAATGAACTCTGAAATGGTTGAAAGTTGGCATGGTATCATAATTTCACCCACATAGCATGTGCTAAAGAGTTGAGAGGGTTACCGAAAAAATTAGATGCACTTCGTGTACAAACTGGACAATCTCTTTCAAAGTATCAGGGTTTCGGACGAAAACACGTCTATTACAAAGGGATTTCAATTTTTTGAACATATTTTAACTCAAGACTTTTGAAGCATTCAATATGCACCATTCAAAGCCACATCATCACTTTTCAACCATTTTCTGACTTCATTTGCTAGTTTTCATGCATTTCATGATTTATTTTGAGCTAAAATGACCCTGAATTGAATAGCTCTGCAAATGAACTCTGAAATGGTTGAAAGATGGCATGGTATCATAATTTCACCCACATAGTATGTGCTAAAAATCTGGGAGGGTTACCGGAAAAACTGGATGCACTTCTTGTACAAACTGGACAATCTCTTTCGAAGTATCATGGTTTCGGACGAAAACACGTCTATTACAAAGGGATTTCATTTTTTTGAACATATTTTAACTCAAGACTTTTTATGCATTCAATATGCACCATTCAAATCCACATCATCACTTTTCAACCATTTTCTGACTTCATTTGCTAGTTTTCATGCATTTCATGATTTATTTTGAGCTAAAATGACCCTGAATTGAAAAGCACTGCAAATGAACTCTGAAATGGTTGAAAGTTGGCATGGTATCATAATTTCACCCACATAGCATGTGCTAAAAAGTTGAGAGGGTTACCGAAAAAACTGGATGCACTTCGTGTACAAACTGGACAATCTCTTTCAAAGTATCAGGGTTTCGGACGAAAACACGTCTATTACAAAGGGATTTCAATTTTTTGAACATATTTTAACTCAAGACTTTTTCTGCATTCAATATGCACCATTCAAAGCCACATCATCACTTTTCAACCATTTTCTGACTTCATTTGCTAGTTTTCATGCATTTCATGATTTATTTTGAGCTAAAATGACCCTGAATTGAAAAGCACTGCAAATGAACTCTGAAATGGTTGAATGTTGGCATCGTATCATAATTACACCCACATAGCATGTGCTAAAAAGCTGAGAGGGTTACCGAAAATACTGGATGCACTTCGTGTACAAACTGGACAATCTATTTCGAAGTATCAGGGTTTCGGACGAAAACACGTCTATTACAAAGGGATTTCAATTTTTTGAACATATTTTAACTCAAGACTTTTGAAGCATTCAATATGCACCATTCAAAGCCACATCATCACTTTTCAACCATTTTCTGACTTCATTTGCTAGTTTTCTTGCATTTCATGATTTATTTTGAGCTAAAATGACCATGAATTGAAAAGCACTGCAAATGAACTCTGAAATGGTTGAAAGTTGGCATGGTATCATAATTTCACCCATATAGCATGTGCTAAAAAGCTGAGAGGGTTACCGAAAAAACTGGATGCTCTTCGTGTACAAACTGGACAATCTCTTTCGAAGTATGAGGGTTTCGGACGAAAACACGTCTATTACAAAGGGATTTCAATTTTTTGAACATATTTTAACTCAAGACTTTTTCTGCATTCAATATGCACCATTCAAAGCCACATCATCACTTTTCAACCATTTTCTGACTTCATTTCCTAGTTTTCATGCATTTCATGATTTATTTTGAGCTAAAATGATCCTGAATTAAAAAGCACTGCAAATGAACTCTGAAATGGTTGAAAGTTGGCATGGTATCATAATTTCTCCCACATAGCATGTGCTAAAAAGCTGAGAGGGTTACCGAAAAAACTGGATGCACTTCGTGTACAAACTGGACAATCTCTTTCGAAGTATCATGGTTTCGGATGAAAACACGTCTATTACAAAGGGATTTCATTTTTTTGAACATATTTTAACTCAAGACTTTTTATGCATTCAATATGCACCATTCAAATCCACATCATCACTTTTCAACCATTTTCTGACTTCATTTGCTAGTTTTCATGCATTTTCATGATTTATTTTGAGCTAAAATGACCCTGAATTGAAAAGCACTGCAAATGAACTCTGAAATGGTTGAAAGTGGGCATGGTATCATAATTTCACCCACGTAGCATGTGCTAAAGAGTTGAGAGGGTTACCGAAAAAACTGGATGCACTTCGTGTACAAACTGGACAATCTCTTTCGAAGTATCAGGGTTTCGGACGAAAACACGTCTATTACAAAGGGATTTCAATTTTTTGAACATATTTTAACTCAAGACTTTTGAAGCATTCAATATGCACCATTCAAAGCCACATCATCACTTTTCAACCATTTTCTGACTTCATTTGCTAGTTTTCTTGCATTTCATGATTTATTTTGAGCTAAAATGACCATGAATTGAAAAGCACTGCAAATGAACTCTGAAATGGTTGAAAGTTGGCATGGTATCATAATTTCACCCATATAGCATGTGCTAAAAAGCTGAGAGGGTTACCGAAAAAACTGGATGCTCTTCGTGTACAAACTGGACAATCTCTTTCGAAGTATGAGGGTTTCGGACGAAAACACGTCTATTACAAAGGGATTTCAATTTTTTGAACATATTTTAACTCAAGACTTTTTCTGCATTCAATATGCACCATTCAAAGCCACATCATCACTTTTCAACCATTTTCTGACTTCATTTCCTAGTTTTCATGCATTTCATGATTTATTTTGAGCTAAAATGATCCTGAATTGAAAAGCACTGCAAATGAACTCTGAAATGGTTGAAAGTTGGCATGGTATCATAATTTCTCCCACATAGCATGTGCTAAAAAGCTGAGAGGGTTACCGAAAAAACTGGATGCACTTCGTGTACAAACTGGACAATCTCTTTCGAAGTATCATGGTTTCGGATGAAAACACGTCTATTACAAAGGGATTTCATTTTTTTGAACATATTTTAACTCAAGACTTTTTATGCATTCAATATGCACCATTCAAATCCACATCATCACTTTTCAACCATTTTCTGACTTCATTTGCTAGTTTTCATGCATTTTCATGATTTATTTTGAGCTAAAATGACCCTGAATTGAAAAGCACTGCAAATGAACTCTGAAATGGTTGAAAGTGGGCATGGTATCATAATTTCACCCACGTAGCATGTGCTAAAGAGTTGAGAGGGTTACCGAAAAAACTGGATGCACTTCGTGTACAAACTGGACAATCTCTTTCAAAGTATCAGGGTTTCGGACGAAAACACGTCTATTACAAAGGGATTTCACTTTTTTGATCATATTTTAACTCAAGACTTTTTCTGCATTCAATTTGCACCATTCAAAGCCACATCATCACTTTTCAACCATTTTCTGACTTCATTTGCTAGTTTTCATGCATTTCATGATTTATTTTGAGCTAAAATGACCCTGAATTGAAAAGCACTGCAAATGAACTCTGAAATGGTTGAAAGTTGGCATGGTATCATAATTTCACCCACATAGCATGTGCTAAAAAGCTGAGAGGGTTATCGAAAAAACTGGATGCACTTCGTGTACAAACTGGACAATCTCTTTCGAAGTCTCAGGGTTTCGGACGAAAACAAGTCGATTACAAAGGGATTTCAATTTTTTGAACATATTTTAACTCAAGACTTTTTATGCATTCAATATGCACCATTCAATGCCACATCATCACTTTTCAACCATTTTCTGCCTTCATTTGCTAGTTTTCATGCATTTCATGATTTATTTTGAGCTAAAATGACCCTGAATTGAAAAGCACTGCAAATGAACTCTGAAATGGTTGAAAGTTGGCATGGTATCATAATTTCACCCACATAGCATGTGCTAAAGAGTTGAGAGGGTTACCGAAAAAACTGGATGCACTTCGTGTACAAACTGGACAATCTCTTTCGAAGTATCAGGGTTTCGGACGAAAACACGTCTATTACAAAGGGATTTCAATTTTTTGAACATATTTTAACTCAAGACTTTTTCTGCATTCAATATGCACCATTCAAAGCCACATCATGACTTTTCAACCATTTTCTGACTTCATTTGCTAGTTTTCATGCATTTCGTGATTTATTTTGAGCTAAAATGACCGTGAATTGAAAAGCACTGCAAATGAACTCTGAAATGGTTGAAAGTTGGCATGGTATCATAATTTCACCCACATAGCATGTGCTAAAAAGCTGAGAGGGTTACCGAAAAAACTGGATGCTCTTCGTGTACAAACTGGACAATCTCTTTCGATGTATCACGGTTTCGGACGAAAACACGTCTATTACAAAGGGATTTCAATTTTTTGAACATATTTTAACTCAAGACTTTTTTTGCATTCAATATGCACCATTCAAAGCCACATCATCACTTTTCAACCATTTTCTGACTTCATTTGCTAGTTTTCATGCATTTCATGATTTATTTTGAGCTAAAATGACCCTGAATTGAAAAGCACTGCAAATGAACTCTGAAATGGTTGAAAGTTGGCATGGTATCATAATTTCACCCACATAGCATGTGCTAAAAAGTTGAGAGGGTTACCGAAAAAACTGGATGCACTTCGTGTACAAACTGGACAATCTCTTTCGAAGTATCAGGGTTTCGGACGAAAACACGTCTATTACAAAGGGATTTCAATTTTTTGAACATATTTTAACTCAAGACTTTTTCTGCATTCAATATGCACCATTCAAAGCCACATCATCACTTTTCAACCATTTTCTGACTTCATTTGCTAGTTTTCATGCATTTCATGATTTATTTTGAGCTAAAATGACCCTGAATTGAAAAGCACTGTAAATGAACTCTGAAATGGTTGAAAGTTGGCATGGTATCATAATTTCACCCACATAGCATGTGCTAAAAAGCTGAGAGGGTTACCGGAAAAACTGGATGCACTTCGTGTAAAAACTGGACAATCTCTTTCGAAGTATCAGGGTTTCGGACGAAAACACGTCTATTACAAAGGGATTTCCATTTTTTGAACATATTTTAACTCAAGACTTTTTCTGCATTCAATATGCACCATTCAAAGCCACATCATCACTTTTCAACCATTTTCTGACTTCATTTGCTAGTTTTCATGCATTTCATGATTTATTTTGAGCTAAAATGACCCTGAATTGAAAAGCACTGCAAATGAACTCTGAAATGGTTGAAAGTTGGCATGGTATCATAATTTCTCCCACATAGCATGTGCTAAAAAGTTGAGAGGGTTACCGAAAAAACTGGATGCACTTCGTGTACAAACTGGACAATCTCTTTCGAAGTATCAGGGTTTCGGACGAAAACACGTCTATTACAAAGGGATTTCATTTTTTTGAACATATTTTAACTCAAGACTTTTTATGCATTCAATATGCACCTTTCAAAGCCACATCATCACTTTTCAACCATTTTCTGACTTCATTTGCTAGTTTTCATGCATTTCATGATTTATTTTGAGCTAAAATGACCCTGAATTGAAAAGCGCTGCAAATGAACTCTGAAATGGTTGAAAGTTGGCATGGTATCATAATTACACCCACATAGCATGTGCTAAAAAGCTGAGAGGGTTACCGAAAATACTGGATGCACTTCGTGTACAAACTGGACAATCTATTTCGAAGTATCAGGGTTTCGGACGAAAACACGTCTATTACAAAGGGATTTCAATTTTTTGAACATATTTTAACTCAAGACTTTTGAAGCATTCAATATGCACCATTCAAAGCCACATCATCACTTTTCACCCATTTTCTGACTTCATTTGCTAGTTTTCTTGCATTTCATGATTTATTTTGAGCTAAAATGACCATGAATTGAAAAGCACTGCAAATGAACTCTGAAATGGTTGAAAGTTGGCATGGTATCATAATTTCACCCACATAGCATGTGCTAAAAAGCTGAGAGGGTTACCGGAAAAACTGGATGCTCTTCGTGTACAAACTGGACAATCTCTTTCGAAGTATGAGGGTTTCGGACGAAAACACGTCTATTACAAAGGGATTTCAATTTTTTGAACATATTTTAACTCAAGACTTTTTCTGCATTCAATATGCACCATTCAAAGCCACATCATCACTTTTCAACCATTTTCTGACTTCATTTCCTAGTTTTCATGCATTTCATGATTTATTTTGAGCTAAAATGATCCTGAATTAAAAAGCACTGCAAATGAACTCTGAAATGGTTGAAAGTTGGCATGGTATCATAATTTCTCCCACATAGCATGTGCTAAAAAGCTGAGAGGGTTACCGAAAAAACTGGATGCACTTCGTGTACAAACTGGACAATCTCTTTCGAAGTATCATGGTTTCGGACGAAAACACGTCTATTACAAAGGGATTTCCTTTTTTTGAACATATTTTAACTCAAGACTTTTTATGCATTCAATATGCACCATTCAAAGCCACATCATCACTTTTCAACCATTTTCTGACTTAATTTGCTAGTTTTCATGCATTTTCATGATTTATTTTGAGCTAAAATGACCCTGAATTGAAAAGCACTGTAAATGAACTCTGAAATGGTTGAAAGTTGGCATGGTATCATAATTTCACCCACGTAGCATGTGCTAAAAAGCTGAGAGGGTTACCGGAAAAACTGGATGCACTTCGTGTAAAAACTGGACAATCTCTTTCGAAGTATCAGGGTTTCGGACGAAAACACGTCTATTACAAAGGGATTTCCATTTTTTGAACATATTTTAACTCAAGACTTTTTCTTCATTCAATATGCACCTTTCAAAGCCACATCATCACTTTTCAACCATTTTCTGACTTCATTTGCTAGTTTTCTTGCATTTCATGATTTATTTTGAGCTAAAATGACCATGAATTGAAAAGCACTGCAAATGAACTCTGAAATGGTTGAAAGTTGGCATGGTATCATAATTTCACCCACATAGCATGTGCTAAAAAGCTGAGAGGGTTACCGAAAAAACTGGATGCTCTTCGTGTACAAACTGGACAATCTCTTTCGAAGTATGAGGGTTTCGGACGAAAACACGTCTATTACAAAGGGATTTCAATTTTTTGAACATATTTTAACTCAAGACTTTTTCTGCATTCAATATGCACCATTCAAAGCCACATCATCACTTTTCAACCATTTTCTGACTTCATTTCCTTGTTTTCATGCATTTCATGATTTATTTTGAGCTAAAATGATCCTGAATTAAAAAGCACTGCAAATGAACTCTGAAATGGTTGAAAGTTGGCATGGTATCATAATTTCTCCCACATAGCATGTGCTAAAAAGCTGAGAGGGTTACCGAAAAAACTGGATGCACTTCGTGTACAAACTGGACAATCTCTTTCGAAGTATCATGGTTTCGGACGAAAACACGTCTATTACAAAGGGATTTCATTTTTTTGAACATATTTTAACTCCAGACTTTTTATGCATTCAATATGCACCATTCAAATCCACATCATCACTTTTCAACCATTTTCTGACATCATTTGCTAGTTTTCATGCATTTTCATGATTTATTTTGAGCTAAAATGACCCTGAATTGAAAAGCACTTCAAATGAACTCTGAAATGGTTGAAAGTGGGCATGGTATCATAATTTCACCCACGTAGCATGTGCTAAAGAGTTGAGAGGGTTACCGAAAAAACTGGATGCACTTCGTGTACAAACTGGACAATCTCTTTCGAAGTATCAGGGTTTCGGACGAAAACACGTCTATTACAAAGGGATTTCAATTTTTTGAACATATTTTAACTCAAGACTTTTGAAGCATTCAATATGCACCATTCAAAGCCACATCATCACTTTTCAACCATTTTCTGACTTCATTTGCTAGTTTTCTTGCATTTCATGATTTATTTTGAGCTAAAATGACCATGAATTGAAAAGCACTGCAAATGAACTCTGAAATGGTTGAAAGTTGGCATGGTATCATAATTTCACCCATATAGCATGTGCTAAAAAGCTGAGAGGGTTACCGAAAAAACTGGATGCTCTTCGTGTACAAACTGGACAATCTCTTTCGAAGTATGAGGGTTTCGGACGAAAACACGTCTATTACAAAGGGATTTCAATTTTTTGAACATATTTTAACTCAAGACTTTTTCTGCATTCAATATGCACCATTCAAAGCCACATCATCACTTTTCAACCATTTTCTGACTTCATTTCCTAGTTTTCATGCATTTCATGATTTATTTTGAGCTAAAATGATCCTGAATTAAAAAGCACTGCAAATGAACTCTGAAATGGTTGAAAGTTGGCATGGTATCATAATTTCTCCCACATAGCATGTGCTAAAAAGCTGAGAGGGTTACCGAAAAAACTGGATGCACTTCGTGTACAAACTGGACAATCTCTTTCGAAGTATCATGGTTTCGGATGAAAACACGTCTATTACAAAGGGATTTCATTTTTTTGAACATATTTTAACTCCAGACTTTTTATGCATTCAATATGCACCATTCAAATCCACATCATCACTTTTCAACCATTTTCTGACTTCATTTGCTAGTTTTCATGCATTTTCATGATTTATTTTGAGCTAAAATGACCCTGAATTGAAAAGCACTGCAAATGAACTCTGAAATGGTTGAAAGTGGGCATGGTATCATAATTTCACCCACGTAGCATGTGCTAAAGAGTTGAGAGGGTTACCGAAAAAACTGGATGCACTTCGTGTACAAACTGGACAATCTCTTTCGAAGTATCAGGGTTTCGGACGAAAACACGTCTATTACAAAGGGATTTCACTTTTTTGATCATATTTTAACTCAAGACTTTTTCTGCATTCAATATGCACCATTCAAAGCCACATCATCACTTTTCAACCATTTTCTGACTTCATTTGCTAGTTTTCATGCATTTCATGATTTATTTTGAGCTAAAATGACCCTGAATTGAAAAGCACTGCAAATGAACTCTGAAATGGTTGAAAGTTGGCATGGTATCATAATTTCACCCACATAGCATGTGCTAAAAAGCTGAGAGGGTTATCGAAAAAACTGGATGCACTTCGTGTACAAACTGGACAATCTCTTTCGAAGTCTCAGGGTTTCGGACGAAAACAAGTCGATTACAAAGGGATTTCAATTTTTTGAACATATTTTAACTCAAGACTTTTTCTGCATTCAATATGCACCATTCAAAGCCACATCATCACTTTTCAACCATTTTCTGACTTCATTTGCTAGTTTTCATGCATTTCATGATTTATTTTGAGCTAAAATGACCCTGAATTAAAAAGCACTGCAAATGAACTCTGAAATGGTTGAAAGTTGGCATGGTATCATAATTTCACCCACATAGCATGTGCTAAAGAGTTGAGAGGGTTACCGAAAAAACTGGATGCACTTCGTGTACAAACTGGACAATCTCTTTCGAAGTATCAGGGTTTCGGACGAAAACACGTCTATTACAAAGGGATTTCATTTTTTTGAACATATTTTAACTCAAGACTTTTTATGCATTCAATATGCACCATTCAAATCCACATCATCACTTTTCAACCATTTTCTGACTTCATTTGCTAGTTTTCATGCATTTCATGATTTATTTTGAGCTAAAATGACCCTGAATTGAAAAGCACTGCAAATGAACTCTGAAATGGTTGAAAGTTGGCATGGTATCATAATTTCACCCACATAGCATGTGCTAAAAAGCTGAGAGGGTTACCGAAAAAACTGGATGCTCTTCGTGTACAAACTGGACCATCTCTTTCGAAGTATCAGGGTTTCGGACGAAAACACGTCTATTACAAAGGGATTTCAATTTTTTGAACATATTTTAACTCAAGACTTTTTCTGCATTCAATATGCACCATTCAAAGCCACATCATCACTTTTCAACCATTTTCTGACTTCATTTGCTAGTTTTCATGCATTTCATGATTTATTTTGAGCTAAAATGACCCTGAATTGAAAAGCACTGCAAATGAACTCTGAAATGGTTGAAAGTTGGCATGGTATCACATTTTCACCCACATAGCGTGTGCTAAAAAGTTGAGAGGGTTACCGAAAAAACTGGATGCACTTCGTGTACAAACAGGACAATTTCTTTCAAAGTATCAGGGTTTCGGACGAAAACACGTCTATTACAAAGGGATTTCAATTTTTTGAACATATTTTAACTCAAGACTTTTTCTGCATTCAATATGCACCATTCAAAGCCACATCATCACTTTTCAACCATTTTCTGACTTCATTTGCTTGTTTTCATGCATTTCATGATTTATTTTGAGCTAAAATGACCCTGAATTGAAAAGCACTGCAAATGAACTCTGAAATGGTTGAAAGTTGGCATGGTATCATAATTTCACCCACATAGCATGTGCTAAAAAGCTGAGAGGGTTACCGAAAAAACTGGATGCTCTTCGTGTACAAACTGGACAATCTCTTTCGAAGTATCAGGGTTTCGGACGAAAACACGTCTATTACAAAGGGATTTCAATTTTTTGAACATATTTTAACTCAAGACTTTTTCTGCATTCAATATGCACCATTCAAAGCCACATCATCACTTTTCAACCATTTTCTGACTTCATTTGCTAGTTTTCATGCATTTCACGATTTATTTTGAACTAAAATGACCCTGAATTGAAAAGCACTGCAAATGAACTCTGAAATGGTGGAAAGTTGCCATGCTATCATAATTTCACCCACATAGCATGTGCTAAAAAGCTGAGAGGGTTACCGGAAAAACTGGATGCACTTCGTGTACAAACTGGACAATCTCTTTCGAAGTATGAGGGTTTCGGACGAAAACACGTCTATTACAAAGGGATTTCAATTGTTTGAACATATTTTAACTCAAGACTTTTTCTGCATTCAATATGCACCATTCAAAGCCACATCATCACTTTTCAACCATTTTCTGACTTCATTTGCTAGTTTTCATGCATTTCATGATTTATTTTGAGCTAAAATGACCCTGAATTAAAAAGCACTGCAAATGAACTCTGAAATGGTTGAAAGTTGGCATGGTATCATAATTTCTCCCACATAGCATGTGCTAAAAAGCTGAGAGGGTTACCGAAAAAACTGGATGCACTTCGTGTACAAACTGGACAATCTCTTTCGAAGTATCAGGGTTTCGGACGAAAACACATCTATTACAAAGGGATTTCAATTTTTTGAACATATTTTAACTCAAGACTTTTTCTGCATTCAATATGCACCATTCAAAGCCACATCATCACTTTTCAACCATTTTCTGACTTCATTTGCTAGTTTTCATGCATTTCATGATTTATTTTGAGCTAAAATGACCCTGAATTGAAAAGCACTGTAAATGAACTCTGAAATGGTTGAAAGTTGGCATGGTATCATAATTTCACCCACATAGCATGTGCTAAAAAGCTGAGAGGGTTACCGGAAAAACTGGATGCACTTCGTGTAAAAACTGGACAATCTCTTTCGAAGTATCAGGGTTTCGGACGAAAACACGTCTATTACAAAGGGATTTCCATTTTTTGAACATATTTTAACTCAAGACTTTTTCTGCATTCAATATGCAGCATTCAAAGCCACATCATCACTTTTCAACCATTTTCTGACTTCATTTGCTAGTTTTCATGCATTTCATGATCTATTTTGAGCTAAAATGACCCTGAATTAAAAAGCACTGCAAATGAACTCTGAAATGGTTGAAAGTTGGCATGGTATCATAATTTCTCCCACATAGCATGTGCTAAAAAGTTGAGAGGGTTACCGAAAAAACTGGATGCACTTCGTGTACAAACTGGACAATCTCTTTCGAAGTATCAGGGTTTCGGACGAAAACATGTCTATTACAAAGGGATTTCAATTTTTTGAACATATTTTAACTCAAGACTTTTTCTGCATTCAATATGCACCATTCAAACCCGCATCATCACTTTTCAACCATTTTCTGACTTCATTTGCTAGTTTTCATGCATTTCATGATTTATTTTGAGCTAAAATGACCCTGAATTGAAAAGCACTGCAAATGAACTCTGAAATGGTTGAAAGTTGGCATGGTATCATAATTTCACCCACATAGCATGTGCTAAAAAGCTGAGAGGGTTACCGAAAAAACTGGATGCTCTTCGTGTACAAACTGGACAATCTCTTTCGAAGTATCAGGGTTTCGGACGAAAACATGTCTATTACAAAGGGATTTCAATTTTTTGAACATATTTTAACTCAAGACTTTTTCTGCATTCAATATGCACCATTCAAAGCCACATCATCACTTTTCAACCATTTTCTGACTTCATTTGCTAGTTTTCATGCATTTCATGATTTATTTTGAGCTAAAATGACCCTGAATTGAAAAGCACTGCAAATGAACTCTGAAATGGTTGAAAGTTGGCATGGTATCACATTTTCACCCACCTAGCATATGCTAAAAAGTCGAGAGGGTTACCGAAAAAACTGGATGCACTTCGTGTACAAACAGGACAATTTGTTTCAAAGTATCAGGGTTTCGGACGAAAACACGTCTATTACAAAGGGATTTCAATTTTTTGAACATATTTTAACTCAAGACTTTTTCTGCATTCAATATGCACCATTCAAAGCCACATCATCACTTTTCAACCATTTTCTGACTTCATTTGCTAGTTTTCATGCATTTCATGATTTATTTTGAGCTAAAATGACCCTGAATTGAAAAGCACTGCAAATGAACTCTGAAATGGTTGAAAGTTGGCATGGTATCATAATTTCACCCACATAGCATGTGCTAAAAAGCTGAGAGGGTTACCGGAAAAACTGGATTCTCTTCGTGTACAAACTGGACAATCTCTTTCGAAGTATCAGGGTTTCGGACGAAAACACGTCTATTACAAAGGGATTTCCATTTTTTGAACATATTTTAACTCAAGACTTTTTCTGCATTCAATATGCACCATTCAAAGCCGCATCATCACTTTTCAACCATTTTCTGACTTCATTTGCTAGTTTTCATGCATTTCATGATTTATTTTGAGCTAAAATGACCCTGAATTAAAAAGCACTGGAAATGAACTCTGAAATGGTTGAAAGTTGGCATGGTATCATAATTTCTCCCACATAGCATGTGCTAAAAAGCTGAGAGGGTTACCGAAAAAACTGGATGCACTTCGTGTACAAACTGGACAATCTCTTTCGAAGTATCAGGGTTTCGGACGAAAACACATCTATTACAAAGGGATTTCAATTTTTTGAACATATTTTAACTCAAGACTTTTTCTGCATTCAATATGCACCATTCAAAGCCACATCATCACTTTTCAACCATTTTCTGACTTCATTTGCTTGTTTTCATGCATTTCATGATCTATTTTGAGCTAAAATGACCCTGAATTGAAAAGCACTGCAAACGAATTCTGAAATGGTTGAAAGTTGGCATGGTATCATAATTTCACCCACATAGCATGTGCTAAAAAGCTGAGAGGGTTACCGAAAAAACGAGATGCATTTCGTGTACAAACTGGACAATCTCTTTTGAAGTATCATGGTTTCGGACGAAAACACGTCAATTACAAAGGGATCTCAATTTTTTGAACATATTTTAACTCAAGACTTTTTCTGCAATCAATATGCACCATTCAAAGCCACATCATCACTTTTCAACCATTTTCTGACTTCATTTGCTAGTTTTCATGCATTTCACGATTTATTTTGAACTAAAATGACCCTGAATTGAAAAGCACTGCAAATGAACTCTGAAATGGTGGAAAGTTGGCATGCTATCATAATTTCACCCACATAGCATTTGCTAAAAAACTGAGAGGGTTACCGGAAAAACTGGATGCACTTCGTGTACAAACTGGACAATCTCTTTCGAAGTATGAGGGTTTCGGACGAAACCACGTCTATTACAAAGGGATTTCAATTGTTTGAACATATTTTAACTCAAGACTTTTTCTGCATTCAATATGCACCATTCAAAGCCACATCATCACTTTTCAACCATTTTCTGACTTCATTTGCTAGTTTTCATGCATTTCATGATTTATTTTGAGCTAAAATGACCCTGAATTAAAAAGCACTGCAAATGAACTCTGAAATGGTTGAAAGTTGGCATGGTATCATAATTTCTCCCACATAGCATGTGCTAAAAAGCTGAGAGGGTTACCGAAAAAACTGGATGCACTTCGTGTACAAACTGGACAATCTCTTTCGAAGTATCAGGGTTTCGGACGAAAACACGTCTATTACAAAGGGATTTCAATTTTTTGAACATATTTTAACTCAAGACTTTTTCTGCATTCAATATACACCATTCAAAGCCACATCATCACTTTTCAACCATTTTCTGACTTCATTTGCTAGTTTTCATGCATTTCATGATTTATTTTGAGCTAAAATGACCCTGAATTGAAAAGCACTGCAAATGAACTCTGAAATGATTGAAAGTTGGCATGGTATCATAATTTCACCCACATAGCATGTGCTAAAAAGCTGAGAGGGTGACCGAAAAAACTGGATGCTCTTCGTGTACAAACTGGACAATCTCTTTCGAAGTATCAGGGTTTCGGACGAAAACACGTCTATTACAAAGGGATTTCAATTTTTTGAACATATTTTAACTCAAGACTTTTTCTGCATTCAATATGCACCATTCAAAGCCACATCATCACTTTTCAACCATTTTCTGACTTCATTTGCTAGTTTTCATGCATTTCATGATTTATTTTGAGCTAAAATGACCCTGAATTGAAAAGCACTGCAAATTAACTCTGAAATGGTTGAAAGTTGGCATGGTATCATAATTTCACCCACATAGCATGTGCTAAAAAGCTGAGAGAGTTACCGAAAAAACTGGATGCTCTTCGTGTACAAACTGGACAATCTCTTTCGAAGTATCAGGGCTTCGGACGAAAACACGTCTATTACAAAGGGATTTCAATTTTTTGAACATATTTTAACTCAAGACTTTTTCTGCATTCAATATGCACCATTCAAACCCACATCATCACTTTTCAACCATTTTCTGACTTCATTTGCTAGTTTTCATGCATTTCATGATTTATTTTGAGCTAAAATGACCCTGAATTGAAAAGCACTGCAAATGAACTCTGAAATGGTTGAAAGTTGGCATGGTATCATAATTTCACCCACATAGCATGTGCTAAAAAGCTGAGAGGGTTACCGAAAAAACTGGATGCTCTTCGTGTACAAACTGGACAATCTCTTTCGAAGTATCAGGGTTTCGGACGAAAACACGTCTATTACAAAGGGATTTCAATTTTTTGAACATATTTTAACTCAAGACTTTTTCTGCATTCAATATGCACCATTCAAAGCCACATCATCACTTTTCAACCATTTTCTGACTTCATTTGCTAGTTTTCATGCATTTCATGATTTATTTTGAGCTAAAATGACCCTGAATTGAAAAGCACTGCAAATGAACTCTGAAATGGTTGAAAGTTGGCATGGTATCACATTTTCACCCACATAGCATGTGCTAAAAAGTCGAGAGGGTTACCGAAAAAACTGGATGCACTTCGTGTACAAACAGGACAATTTGTTTCAAAGTATCAGGGTTTCGGACGAAAACACGTCTATTACAAAGGGATTTCAATTTTTTGAACATATTTTAACTCAAGACTTTTTCTGCATTCAATATGCACCATTCAAAGCCACATCATCACTTTTCAACCATTTTCTGACTTCATTTGCTAGTTTTCATGCATTTCATGATTTATTTTGAGCTAAAATGACCCTGAATTGAAAAGCACTGCAAATGAACTCTGAAATGGTTGAAAGTTGGCATGGTATCATAATTTCACCCACATAGCATGTGCTAAAAAGCTGAGAGGGTTACCGGAAAAACTGGATGCTCTTCGTGTACAAACTGGACAATCTCTTTCGAAGTATCAGGGTTTCGGACGAAAACACGTCTATTACAAAGGGATTTCCATTTTTTGAACATATTTTAACTCAAGACTTTTTCTGCATTCAATATGCACCATTCAAAGCCGCATCATCACTTTTCAACCATTTTCTGACTTCATTTGCTAGTTTTCATGCATTTCATGATTTATTTTGAGCTAAAATGACCCTGAATTAAAAAGCACTGGAAATGAACTCTGAAATGGTTGAAAGTTGGCATGGTATCATAATTTCTCCCACATAGCATGTGCTAAAAAGCTGAGAGGGTTACCGAAAAAACTGGATGCACTTCGTGTACAAACTGGACAATCTCTTTCGAAGTATCAGGGTTTCGGACGAAAACACATCTATTACAAAGGGATTTCAATTTTTTGAACATATTTTAACTCAAGACTTTTTCTGCATTCAATATGCACCATTCAAAGCCACATCATCACTTTTCAACCATTTTCTGACTTCATTTGCTTGTTTTCATGCATTTCATGATCTATTTTGAGCTAAAATGACCCTGAATTGAAAAGCACTGCAAACGAATTCTGAAATGGTTGAAAGTTGGCATGGTATCATAATTACACCCACATAGCATGTGCTAAAAAGCTGAGAGGGTTACCGAAAATACTGGATGCACTTCGTGTACAAACTGGACAATCTATTTCGAAGTATCAGGGTTTCGGACGAAAACACGTCTATTACAAAGGGATTTCAATTTTTTGAACATATTTTAACTCAAGACTTTTGAAGCATTCAATATGCACCATTCAAAGCCACATCATCACTTTTCAACCATTTTCTGACTTCATTTGCTAGTTTTCTTGCATTTCATGATTTATTTTGAGCTAAAATGACCATGAATTGAAAAGCACTGCAAATGAACTCTGAAATGGTTGAAAGTTGGCATGGTATCATAATTTCACCCATATAGCATGTGCTAAAAAGCTGAGAGGGTTACCGAAAAAACTGGATGCTCTTCGTGTACAAACTGGACAATCTCTTTCGAAGTATGAGGGTTTCGGACGAAAACACGTCTATTACAAAGGGATTTCAATTTTTTGAACATATTTTAACTCAAGACTTTTTCTGCATTCAATATGCACCATTCAAAGCCACATCATCACTTTTCAACCATTTTCTGACTTCATTTCCTAGTTTTCATGCATTTCATGATTTATTTTGAGCTAAAATGATCCTGAATTAAAAAGCACTGCAAATGAACTCTGAAATGGTTGAAAGTTGGCATGGTATCATAATTTCTCCCACATAGCATGTGCTAAAAAGCTGAGAGGGTTACCGAAAAAACTGGATGCACTTCGTGTACAAACTGGACAATCTCTTTCGAAGTATCATGGTTTCGGATGAAAACACGTCTATTACAAAGGGATTTCCTTTTTTTGAACATATTTTAACTCAAGACTTTTTATGCATTCAATATGCACCATTCAAATCCACATCATCACTTTTCAACCATTTTCTGACATCATTTGCTAGTTTTCATGCATTTTCATGATTTATTTTGAGCTAAAATGACCCTGAATTGAAAAGCACTGCAAATGAACTCTGAAATGGTTGAAAGTGGGCATGGTATCATAATTTCACCCACGTAGCATGTGCTAAAGAGTTGAGAGGGTTACCGAAAAAACTGGATGCACTTCGTGTACAAACTGGACAATCTCTTTCGAAGTATCAGGGTTTCGGACGAAAACACGTCTATTACAAAGGGATTTCAATTTTTTGAACATATTTTAACTCAAGACTTTTGAAGCATTCAATATGCACCATTCAAAGCCACATCATCACTTTTCAACCATTTTCTGACTTCATTTGCTAGTTTTCTTGCATTTCATGATTTATTTTGAGCTAAAATGACCATGAATTGAAAAGCACTGCAAATGAACTCTGAAATGGTTGAAAGTTGGCATGGTATCATAATTTCACCCATATAGCATGTGCTAAAAAGCTGAGAGGGTTACCGAAAAAACTGGATGCTCTTCGTGTACAAACTGGACAATCTCTTTCGAAGTATGAGGGTTTCGGACGAAAACACGTCTATTACAAAGGGATTTCAATTTTTTGAACATATTTTAACTCAAGACTTTTTCTGCATTCAATATGCACCATTCAAAGCCACATCATCACTTTTCAACCATTTTCTGACTTCATTTCCTAGTTTTCATGCATTTCATGATTTATTTTGAGCTAAAATGATCCTGAATTAAAAAGCACTGCAAATGAACTCTGAAATGGTTGAAAGTTGGCATGGTATCATAATTTCTCCCACATAGCATGTGCTAAAAAGCTGAGAGGGTTACCGAAAAAACTGGATGCACTTCGTGTACAAACTGGACAATCTCTTTCGAAGTATCATGGTTTCGGATGAAAACACGTCTATTACAAAGGGATTTCATTTTTTTGAACATATTTTAACTCCAGACTTTTTATGCATTCAATATGCACCATTCAAATCCACATCATCACTTTTCAACCATTTTCTGACTTCATTTGCTAGTTTTCATGCATTTTCATGATTTATTTTGAGCTAAAATGACCCTGAATTGAAAAGCACTGCAAATGAACTCTGAAATGGTTGAAAGTGGGCATGGTATCATAATTTCACCCACGTAGCATGTGCTAAAGAGTTGAGAGGGTTACCGAAAAAACTGGATGCACTTCGTGTACAAACTGGACAATCTCTTTCGAAGTATCAGGGTTTCGGACGAAAACACGTCTATTACAAAGGGATTTCACTTTTTTGATCATATTTTAACTCAAGACTTTTTCTGCATTCAATATGCACCATTCAAAGCCACATCATCACTTTTCAACCATTTTCTGACTTCATTTGCTAGTTTTCATGCATTTCATGATTTATTTTGAGCTAAAATGACCCTGAATTGAAAAGCACTGCAAATGAACTCTGAAATGGTTGAAAGTTGGCATGGTATCATAATTTCACCCACATAGCATGTGCTAAAAAGCTGAGAGGGTTATCGAAAAAACTGGATGCACTTCGTGTACAAACTGGACAATCTCTTTCGAAGTCTCAGGTTTCGGACGAAAACAAGTCGATTACAAAGGGATTTCAATTTTTTGAACATATTTTAACTCAAGACTTTTTATGCATTCAATATGCACCATTCAATGCCACATCATCACTTTTCAACCATTTTCTGCCTTCATTTGCTAGTTTTCATGCATTTCATGATTTATTTTGAGCTAAAATGACCCTGAATTGAAAAGCACTGCAAATGAACTCTGAAATGGTTGAAAGTTGGCATGGTATCATAATTTCACCCACATAGCATGTGCTAAAGAGTTGAGAGGGTTACCGAAAAAACTGGATGCACTTCGTGTACAAACTAGACAATCTCTTTCAAAGTATCAGGGTTTCGGACGAAAACACGTCTATTACAAAGGGATTTCAAGTTTTTGAACATATTTTAACTCAAGACTTTTTCTGCATTCAATATGCACCATTCAAAGCCACATCATGACTTTTCAACCATTTTCTGACTTCATTTGCTAGTTTTCATGCATTTCATGATTTATTTTGAGCTAAAATGACCGTGAATTGAAAAGCACTGCAAATGAACTCTGAAATGGTTGAAAGTTGGCATGGTATCATAATTTCACCCACATAGCATGTGCTAAAAAGCTGAGAGGGTTACCGAAAAAACTGGATGCTCTTCGTGTACAAACTGGACAATCTCTTTCGAAGTATCACGGTTTCGGACGAAAACACGTCTATTACAAAGGGATTTCAATTTTTTGAACATATTTTAACTCAAGACTTTTTCTGCATTCAATATGCACCATTCAAAGCCACATCATCACTTTTCAACCATTTTCTGACTTCATTTGCTAGTTTTCATGCATTTCATGATTTATTTTGAGCTAAAATGACCCTGAATTGAAAAGCACTGCAAATGAACTCTGAAATGGTTGAAAGTTGGCATGGTATCATAATTTCACCCACATAGCATGTGCTAAAAAGTTGAGAGGGTTACCGAAAAAACTGGATGCACTTCGTGTACAAACTGGACAATCTCTTTCAAAGTATCAGGGTTTCGGACGAAACCACGTCTATTACAAAGGGATTTCAATTTTTTGAACATATTTTAACTCAAGACTTTTTCTGCATTCAATATGCACCATTCAAAGCCACATCATCACTTTTCAACCATTTTCTGACTTCATTTGCTAGTTTTCATGCATTTCATGATTTATTTTGAGCTAAAATGACCCTGAATTGAAAAGCACTGTAAATGAACTCTGAAATGGTTGAAAGTTGGCATGGTATCATAATTTCACCCACATAGCATGTGCTAAAAAGCTGAGAGGGTTACCGGAAAAACTGGATGCACTTCGTGTAAAAACTGGACAATCTCTTTCGAAGTATCAGGGTTTCGGACGAAAACACGTCTATTACAAAGGGATTTCCATTTTTTGAACATATTTTAACTCAAGACTTTTTCTGCATTCAATATGCACCATTCAAAGCCACATCATCACTTTTCAACCATTTTCTGACTTCATTTGCTAGTTTTCATGCATTTCATGATCTATTTTGAGCTAAAATGACCCTGAATTAAAAAGCACTGCAAATGAACTCTGAAATGGTTCAAAGTTGGCATGGTATCATAATTTCTCCCACATAGCATGTGCTAAAAAGTTGAGAGGGTTACCGAAAAAACTGGATGCACTTCGTGTACAAACTGGACAACCTCTTTCGAAGTATCAGGGTTTCGGACGAAAACACGTCTATTACAAAGGGATTTCAATTTTTTGAACATATTTTAACTCAAGACTTTTTCTGCATTCAATATGCACCATTCAAAGCCACATCATCACTTTTCAACCATTTTCTGACTTCATTTGCTAGTTTTCATGCATTTCATGATTTATTTTGAGCTAAAATGACCCTGAATTGAAAAGCACTGCAAATGAACTCTGAAATGGTTGAAAGTTGGCATGGTATCATAATTTCACCCACATAGCATGTGCTAAAAAGCTGAGAGGGTTACCGAAAAAACTGGATGCTCTTCGTGTACAAACTGGACCATCTCTTTCGAAGTATCAGGGTTTCGGACGAAAACACGTCTATTACAAAGGGATTTCAATTTTTTGAACATATTTTAACTCAAGACTTTTTCTGCATTCAATATGCACCATTCAAAGCCACATCATCACTTTTCAACCATTTTCTGACTTCATTTGCTAGTTTTCATGCATTTCATGATTTATTTTGAGCTAAAATGACCCTGAATTGAAAAGCACTGCAAATGAACTCTGAAATGGTTGAAAGTTGGCATGGTATCACATTTTCACCCACATAGCGTGTGCTAAAAAGTTGAGAGGGTTACCGAAAAAACTGGATGCACTTCGTGTACAAACAGGACAATTTCTTTCAAAGTATCAGGGTTTCGGACGAAAACACGTCTATTACAAAGGGATTTCAATTTTTTGAACATATTTTAACTCAAGACTTTTTCTGCATTCAATATGCACCATTCAAAGCCACATCATCAGTTTTCAACCATTTTCTGACTTCATTTGCTAGTTTTCATGCATTTCATGATTTATTTTGAGCTAAAATGACCCTGAATTGAAAAGCACTGCAAATGAACTCTGAAATGGTTGAAAGTTGGCATGGTATCATAATTTCACCCACATAGCATGTGCTAAAAAGCTGAGAGGGTTACCGAAAAAACTGGATGCTCTTCGTGTACAAACTGGACAATCTCTTTCGAAGTATCAGGGTTTCGGACGAAAACACGTCTATTACAAAGGGATTTCAATTTTTTGAACATATTTTAACTCAAGACTTTTTCTGCATTCAATATGCACCATTCAAAGCCACATCATCACTTTTCAACCATTTTCTGACTTCATTTGCTAGTTTTCATGCATTTCACGATTTATTTTGAACTAAAATGACCCTGAATTGAAAAGCACTGCAAATGAACTCTGAAATGGTGGAAAGTTGGCATGCTATCATAATTTCACCCACATAGCATGTGCTAAAAAGCTGAGAGGGTTACCGGAAAAACTGGATGCACTTCGTGTACAAACTGGACAATCTCTTTCGAAGTATGAGGGTTTCGGACGAAAACACGTCTATTACAAAGGGATTTCAATTGTTTGAACATATTTTAACTCAAGACTTTTTCTGCATTCAATATGCACCATTCAAAGCCACATCATCACTTTTCAACCATTTTCTGACTTCATTTGCTAGTTTTCATGCATTTCATGATTTATTTTGAGCTAAAATGACCCTGAATTAAAAAGCACTGCAAATGAACTCTGAAATGGTTGAAAGTTGGCATGGTATCATAATTTCTCCCACATAGCATGTGCTAAAAAGCTGAGAGGGTTACCGAAAAAACTGGATGCACTTCGTGTACAAACTGGACAATCTCTTTCGAAGTATCAGGGTTTCGGACGAAAACACGTCTATTACAAAGGGATTTCAATTTTTTGAACATATTTTAACTCAAGACTTTTTCTGCATTCAATATGCACCATTCAAAGCCACATCATCACTTTTCAACCATTTTCTGACTTCATTTGCTAGTTTTCATGCATTTCATGATTTATTTTGAGCTAAAATGACCCTGAATTGAAAAGCACTGTAAATGAACTCTGAAATGGTTGAAAGTTGGCATGGTATCATAATTTCACCCACATAGCATGTGCTAAAAAGCTGAGAGGGTTACCGGAAAAACTGGATGCACTTCGTGTAAAAACTGGACAATCTCTTTCGAAGTATCAGGGTTTCGGACGAAAACACGTCTATTACAAAGGGATTTCCATTTTTTGAACATATTTTAACTCAAGACTTTTTCTGCATTCAATATGCAGCATTCAAAGCCACATCATCACTTTTCAACCATTTTCTGACTTCATTTGCTAGTTTTCATGCATTTCATGATCTATTTTGAGCTAAAATGACCCTGAATTAAAAAGCACTGCAAATGAACTCTGAAATGGTTGAAAGTTGGCATGGTATCATAATTTCTCCCACATAGCATGTGCTAAAAAGTTGAGAGGGTTACCGAAAAAACTGGATGCACTTCGTGTACAAACTGGACAATCTCTTTCGAAGTATCAGGGTTTCGGACGAAAACATGTCTATTACAAAGGGATTTCAATTTTTTGAACATATTTTAACTCAAGACTTTTTCTGCATTCAATATGCACCATTCAAACCCACATCATCACTTTTCAACCATTTTCTGACTTCATTTGCTAGTTTTCATGCATTTCATGATTTATTTTGAGCTAAAATGACCCTGAATTGAAAAGCACTGCAAATGAACTCTGAAATGGTTGAAAGTTGGCATGGTATCATAAATTCACCCACATAGCATGTGCTAAAAAGCTGAGAGGGTTACCGAAAAAACTGGATGCTCTTCGTGTACAAACTGGACAATCTCTTTCGAAGTATCAGGGTTTCGGACGAAAACACGTCTATTACAAAGGGATTTCAATTTTTTGAACATATTTTAACTCAAGACTTTTTCTGCATTCAATATGCACCATTCAAAGCCACATCATCACTTTTCAACCATTTTCTGACTTCATTTGCTAGTTTTCATGCATTTCATGATTTATTTTGAGCTAAAATGACCCTGAATTGAAAAGCACTGCAAATGAACTCTGAAATGGTTGAAAGTTGGCATGGTATCACATTTTCACCCACCTAGCATATGCTAAAAAGTCGAGAGGGTTACCGAAAAAACTGGATGCACTTCGTGTACAAACAGGACAATTTGTTTCAAAGTATCAGGGTTTCGGACGAAAACACGTCTATTACAAAGGGATTTCAATTTTTTGAACATATTTTAACTCAAGACTTTTTCTGCATTCAATATGCACCATTCAAAGCCACATCATCACTTTTCAACCATTTTCTGACTTCATTTGCTAGTTTTCATGCATTTCATGATTTATTTTGAGCTAAAATGACCCTGAATTGAAAAGCACTGCAAATGAACTCTGAAATGGTTGAAAGTTGGCATGGTATCATAATTTCACCCACATAGCATGTGCTAAAAAGCTGAGAGGGTTACCGGAAAAACTGGATGCTCTTCGTGTACAAACTGGACAATCTCTTTCGAAGTATCAGGGTTTCGGACGAAAACACGTCTATTACAAAGGGATTTCCATTTTTTGAACATATTTTAACTCAAGACTTTTTCTGCATTCAATATGCACCATTCAAAGCCGCATCATCACTTTTCAACCATTTTCTGACTTCATTTGCTAGTTTTCATGCATTTCATGATTTATTTTGAGCTAAAATGACCCTGAATTAAAAAGCACTGGAAATGAACTCTGAAATGGTTGAAAGTTGGCATGGTATCATAATTTCTCCCACATAGCATGTGCTAAAAAGCTGAGAGGGTTACCGAAAAAACTGGATGCACTTCGTGTACAAACTGGACAATCTCTTTCGAAGTATCAGGGTTTCGGACGAAAACACATCTATTACAAAGGGATTTCAATTTTTTGAACATATTTTAACTCAAGACTTTTTCTGCATTCAATATGCACCATTCAAAGCCACATCATCACTTTTCAACCATTTTCTGACTTCATTTGCTTGTTTTCATGCATTTCATGATCTATTTTGAGCTAAAATGACCCTGAATTGAAAAGCACTGCAAACGAATTCTGAAATGGTTGAAAGTTGGCATGGTATCATAATTTCACCCACATAGCATGTGCTAAAAAGCTGAGAGGGTTACCGAAAAAACGAGATGCATTTCGTGTACAAACTGGACAATCTCTTTTGAAGTATCATGGTTTCGGACGAAAACACGTAAATTACAAAGGGATCTCAATTTTTTGAACATATTTTAACTCAAGACTTTTTCTGCATTCAATATGCACCATTCAAAGCCACATCATCACTTTTCAACCATTTTCTGACTTCATTTGCTAGTTTTCATGCATTTCACGATTTATTTTGAACTAAAATGACCCTGAATTGAAAAGCACTGCAAATGAACTCTGAAATGGTGGAAAGTTGGCATGCTATCATAATTTCACCCACATAGCATTTGCTAAAAAACTGAGAGGGTTACCGGAAAAACTGGATGCACTTCGTGTACAAACTGGACAATCTCTTTCGAAGTATGAGGGTTTCGGACGAAAACACGTCTATTACAAAGGGATTTCAATTGTTTGAACATATTTTAACTCAAGACTTTTTCTGCATTCAATATGCACCATTCAAAGCCACATCATCACTTTTCAACCATTTTCTGACTTCATTTGCTAGTTTTCATGCATTTCATGATTTATTTTGAGCTAAAATGACCCTGAATTAAAAAGCACTGCAAATGAACTCTGAAATGGTTGAAAGTTGGCATGGTATCATAATTTCTCCCACATAGCATGTGCTAAAAAGCTGAGAGGGTTACCAAAAAAACTGGATGCACTTCGTGTACAAAATGGACAATCTCTTTCGAAGTATCAGGGTTTCGGACGAAAACACGTCTATTACAAAGGGATTTCAATTTTTTGAACATATTTTAACTCAAGACTTTTTCTGCATTCAATATACACCATTCAAAGCCACATCATCACTTTTCAACCATTTTCTGACTTCATTTGCTAGTTTTCATGCATTTCATGATTTATTTTGAGCTAAAATGACCCTGAATTGAAAAGCACTGCAAATGAACTCTGAAATGATTGAAAGTTGGCATGGTATCATAATTTCACCCACATAGCATGTGCTAAAAAGCTGAGAAGGTGACCGAAAAAACTGGATGCTCTTCGTGTACAAACTGGACAATCTCTTTCGAAGTATCAGGGTTTCGGACGAAAACACGTCTATTACAAAGGGATTTCAATTTTTTGAACATATTTTAACTCAAGACTTTTTCTGCATTCAATATGCACCATTCAAAGCCACATCATCACTTTTCAACCATTTTCTGACTTCATTTGCTAGTTTTCATGCATTTCATGATTTATTTTGAGCTAAAATGACCCTGAATTGAAAAGCACTGCAAATTAACTCTGAAATGGTTGAAAGTTGGCATGGTATCATAATTTCACCCACATAGCATGTGCTAAAAAGCTGAGAGGGTTACCGAAAAAACTGGATGCTCTTCGTGTACAAACTGGACAATCTCTTTCGAAGTATCAGGGTTTCGGACGAAAACACGTCTATTACAAAGGGATTTCAATTTTTTGAACATATTTTAACTCAAGACTTTTTCTGCATTCAATATGCACCATTCAAAGCCACATCATCACTTTTCAACCATTTTCTGACTTCATTTGCTAGTTTTCATGCATTTCATGAGTTATTTTGAGCTAAAATGACCCTGAATTGAAAAGCACTGCAAATGAACTCTGAAATGGTTGAAAGTTGGCATGGTATCACATTTTCACCCACATAGCATGTGCTAAAAAGTCGAGAGGGTTACCGAAAAAACTGGATGCACTTCGTGTACAAACAGGACAATTTGTTTCAAAGTATCAGGGTTTCGGACGAAAACACGTCTATTACAAAGGGATTTCAATTTTTTGAACATATTTTAACTCAAGACTTTTTCTGCATTCAATATGCACCATTCAAAGCCACATCATCACTTTTCAACCATTTTCTGACTTCATTTGCTAGTTTTCATGCATTTCATGATTTATTTTGAGCTAAAATGACCCTGAATTGAAAAGCACTGCAAATGAACTCTGAAATGGTTGAAAGTTGGCATGGTATCACATTTTCACCCACATAGCATGTGCTAAAAAGTCGAGAGGGTTACCGAAAAAACTGGATGCACTTCGTGTACAAACAGGACAATTTGTTTCAAAGTATCAGGGTTTCGGACGAAAACACGTCTATTACAAAGGGATTTCCATTTTTTGAACATATTTTAACTCAAGACTTTTTCTGCATTCAATATGCACCATTCAAAGCCACATCATCACTTTTCAACCATTTTCTGACTTCATTTGCTAGTTTTCATGCATTTCATGATTTATTTTGAGCTAAAATGACCCTGAATTAAAAAGCACTGGAAATGAACTCTGAAATGGTTGAAAGTTGGCATGGTATCATAATTTCTCCCACATAGCATGTGCTAAAAAGCTGAGAGGGTTACCGAAAAAACTGGATGCACTTCGTGTACAAACTGGACAATCTCTTTCGAAGTATCAGGGTTTCGGACGAAAACACATCTATTACAAAGGGATTTCAATTTTTTGAACATATTTTAACTCAAGACTTTTTCTGCATTCAATATGCACCATTCAAAGCCACATCATCACTTTTCAACCATTTTCTGACTTCATTTGCTTGTTTTCATGCATTTCATGATCTATTTTGAGCTAAAATGACCCTGAATTGAAAAGCACTGCAAACGAATTCTGAAATGGTTGAAAGTTGGCATGGTATCATAATTTCACCCACATAGCATGTGCTAAAAAGCTGAGAGGGTTACCGAAAAAACGAGATGCATTTCGTGTACAAACTGGACAATCTCTTTTGAAGTATCATGGTTTCGGACGAAAACACGTAAATTACAAAGGGATCTCAATTTTTTGAACATATTTTAACTCAAGACTTTTTCTGCATTCAATATGCACCATTCAAAGCCACATCATCACTTTTCAACCATTTTCTGACTTCATTTGCTAGTTTTCATGCATTTCACGATTTATTTTGAACTAAAATGACCCTGAATTGAAAAGCACTGCAAATGAACTCTGAAATGGTGGAAAGTTGGCATGCTATCATAATTTCACCCACATAGCATTTGCTAAAAAACTGAGAGGGTTACCGGAAAAACTGGATGCACTTCGTGTACAAACTGGACAATCTCTTTCGAAGTATGAGGGTTTCGGACGAAAACACGTCTATTACAAAGGGATTTCAATTGTTTGAACATATTTTAACTCAAGACTTTTTCTGCATTCAATATGCACCATTCAAAGCCACATCATCACTTTTCAACCATTTTCTGACTTCATTTGCTAGTTTTCATGCATTTCATGATTTATTTTGAGCTAAAATGACCCTGAATTAAAAAGCACTGCAAATGAACTCTGAAATGGTTGAAAGTTGGCATGGTATCATAATTTCTCCCACATAGCATGTGCTAAAAAGCTGAGAGGGTTACCAAAAAAACTGGATGCACTTCGTGTACAAAATGGACAATCTCTTTCGAAGTATCAGGGTTTCGGACGAAAACACGTCTATTACAAAGGGATTTCAATTTTTTGAACATATTTTAACTCAAGACTTTTTCTGCATTCAATATACACCATTCAAAGCCACATCATCACTTTTCAACCATTTTCTGACTTCATTTGCTAGTTTTCATGCATTTCATGATTTATTTTGAGCTAAAATGACCCTGAATTGAAAAGCACTGCAAATGAACTCTGAAATGATTGAAAGTTGGCATGGTATCATAATTTCACCCACATAGCATGTGCTAAAAAGCTGAGAAGGTGACCGAAAAAACTGGATGCTCTTCGTGTACAAACTGGACAATCTCTTTCGAAGTATCAGGGTTTCGGACGAAAACACGTCTATTACAAAGGGATTTCAATTTTTTGAACATATTTTAACTCAAGACTTTTTCTGCATTCAATATGCACCATTCAAAGCCACATCATCACTTTTCAACCATTTTCTGACTTCATTTGCTAGTTTTCATGCATTTCATGATTTATTTTGAGCTAAAATGACCCTGAATTGAAAAGCACTGCAAATTAACTCTGAAATGGTTGAAAGTTGGCATGGTATCATAATTTCACCCACATAGCATGTGCTAAAAAGCTGAGAGGGTTACCGAAAAAACTGGATGCTCTTCGTGTACAAACTGGACAATCTCTTTCGAAGTATCAGGGTTTCGGACGAAAACACGTCTATTACAAAGGGATTTCAATTTTTTGAACATATTTTAACTCAAGACTTTTTCTGCATTCAATATGCACCATTCAAAGCCACATCATCACTTTTCAACCATTTTCTGACTTCATTTGCTAGTTTTCATGCATTTCATGAGTTATTTTGAGCTAAAATGACCCTGAATTGAAAAGCACTGCAAATGAACTCTGAAATGGTTGAAAGTTGGCATGGTATCACATTTTCACCCACATAGCATGTGCTAAAAAGTCGAGAGGGTTACCGAAAAAACTGGATGCACTTCGTGTACAAACAGGACAATTTGTTTCAAAGTATCAGGGTTTCGGACGAAAACACGTCTATTACAAAGGGATTTCAATTTTTTGAACATATTTTAACTCAAGACTTTTTCTGCATTCAATATGCACCATTCAAAGCCACATCATCACTTTTCAACCATTTTCTGACTTCATTTGCTAGTTTTCATGCATTTCATGATTTATTTTGAGCTAAAATGACCCTGAATTGAAAAGCACTGCAAATGAACTCTGAAATGGTTGAAAGTTGGCATGGTATCACATTTTCACCCACATAGCATGTGCTAAAAAGTCGAGAGGGTTACCGAAAAAACTGGATGCACTTCGTGTACAAACAGGACAATTTGTTTCAAAGTATCAGGGTTTCGGACGAAAACACGTCTATTACAAAGGGATTTCCATTTTTTGAACATATTTTAACTCAAGACTTTTTCTGCATTCAATATGCACCATTCAAAGCCACATCATCACTTTTCAACCATTTTCTGACTTCATTTGCTAGTTTTCATGCATTTCATGATTTATTTTGAGCTAAAATGACCCTGAATTAAAAAGCACTGCAAATGAACTCTGAAATGGTTGAAAGTTGGCATGGTATCATAATTTCACCCACATAGCATGTGCTAAAAAGCTGAGAGGGTTACCGGAAAAACTGGATGCTCTTCGTGTACAAACTGGACAATCTCTTTCGAAGTATCAGGGTTTCGGACGAAAACACGTCTATTACAAAGGGATTTCCATTTTTTGAACATATTTTAACTCAAGACTTTTTCTGCATTCAATATGCACCATTCAAAGCCGCATCATCACTTTTCAACCATTTTCTGACTTCATTTGCTTGTTTTCATGCATTTCATGATCTATTTTGAGCTAAAATGACCCTGAATTGAAAAGCACTGCAAACGAACTCTGAAATGGTTGAAAGTTGGCATGGTATCATAATTTCACCCACATAGCATGTGCTAAAAAGCTGAGAGGGTTACCGAAAAAACGAGATGCATTTCGTGTACAAACTGGACAATCTCTTTTGAAGTATCATGGTTTCAGACGAAAACACGTCAATTACAAAGGGATCTCAATTTTTTGAACATATTTTAACTCAAGACTTTTTCTGCATTCAATATGCACCATTCAAAGCCACATCATCACTTTTCAACCATTTTCTGACTTCATTTGCTAGTTTTCATGCATTTCACGATCTATTTTGAACTAAAATGACCCTGAATTGAAAAGCACTGCAAACGAATTCTGAAATGGTGGAAAGTTGGCATGCTATCATAATTTCACCCACATAGCATTTGCTAAAAAACTGAGAGGGTTACCGGAAAAACTGGATGCACTTCGTGTACAAACTGGACAATCTCTTTCGAAGTATGAGGGTTTCGGACGAAAACACGTCTATTACAAAGGGATCTCAATTTTTTGAACATATTTTAACTCAAGACTTTTTCTGCATTCAATATGCACCATTCAAAGCCACATCATTACTTTTCAACCATTTTCTGACTTCATTTGCTAGTTTTCATGCATTTCACGATTTATTTTGAGCTAAAATGACCCTGAATTAAAAAGCACTGCAAATGAACTCTGAAATGGTTGAAAGTTGGCATGGTATCATAATTTCTCCCACATAGCATGTGCTAAAAAGCTGAGAGGGTTACCGAAAAAACTGGATGCACTTCGTGTACAAACTGGACAATCTCTTTCGAAGTATCAGGGTTTAGGACGAAAACACGTCTATTACAAAGGGATTTCAATTTTTTGAACATATTTTAACTCAAGACTTTTTCTGCATTCAATATACACCATTCAAAGCCACATCATCACTTTTCAACCATTTTCTGACTTCATTTGCTAGTTTTCATGCATTTCATGATTTATTTTGAGCTAAAATGACCCTGAATTGAAAAGCACTGCAAATGAACTCTGAAATGATTGAAAGTTGGCATGGTATCATAATTTCACCCACATAGCATGTGCTAAAAAGCTGAGAGGGTGACCGAAAAAACTGGATGCTCTTCGTGTACAAACTGGACAATCTCTTTCGAAGTATCAGGGTTTCGGACGAAAACACGTCTATTACAAAGGGATTTCAATTTTTTGAACATATTTTAACTCAAGACTTTTTCTGCATTCAATATGCACCATTCAAAGCCACATCATCACTTTTCAACCATTTTCTGACTTCATTTGCTAGTTTTCATGCATTTCATGATTTATTTTGAGCTAAAATGACCCTGAATTGAAAAGCACTGCAAATTAACTCTGAAATGGTTGAAAGTTGGCATGGTATCATAATTTCACCCACATAGCATGTGCTAAAAAGCTGAGAGGGTTACCGAAAAAACTGGATGCTCTTCGTGTACAAACTGGACAATCTCTTTCGAAGTATCAGGGTTTCGGACGAAAACACGTCTATTACAAAGGGATTTCAATTTTTTGAACATATTTTAACTCAAGACTTTTTCTGCATTCAATATGCACCATTCAAACCCACATCATCACTTTTCAACCATTTTCTGACTTCATTTGCTAGTTTTCATGCATTTCATGATTTATTTTGAGCTAAAATGACCCTGAATTGAAAAGCACTGCAAATGAACTCTGAAATGGTTGAAAGTTGGCATGGTATCATAATTTCACCCACATAGCATGTGCTAAAAAGCTGAGAGGGTTACCGAAAAAACTGGATGCTCTTCGTGTACAAACTGGACAATCTCTTTCGAAGTATCAGGGTTTCGGACGAAAACACGTCTATTACAAAGGGATTTCAATTTTTTGAACATATTTTAACTCAAGACTTTTTCTGCATTCAATATGCACCATTCAAAGCCACATCATCACTTTTCAACCATTTTCTGACTTCATTTGCTAGTTTTCATGCATTTCATGATTTATTTTGAGCTAAAATGACCCTGAATTGAAAAGCACTGCAAATGAACTCTGAAATGGTTGAAAGTTGGCATGGTATCACATTTTCACCCACATAGCATGTGCTAAAAAGTCGAGAGGGTTACCGAAAAAACTGGATGCACTTCGTGTACAAACAGGACAATTTGTTTCAAAGTATCAGGGTTTCGGACGAAAACACGTCTATTACAAAGGGATTTCCATTTTTTGAACATATTTTAACTCAAGACTTTTTCTGCATTCAATATGCACCATTCAAAGCCACATCATCACTTTTCAACCATTTTCTGACTTCATTTGCTAGTTTTCATGCATTTCATGATTTATTTTGAGCTAAAATGACCCTGAATTAAAAAGCACTGCAAATGAACTCTGAAATGGTTGAAAGTTGGCATGGTATCATAATTTCACCCACATAGCATGTGCTAAAAAGCTGAGAGGGTTACCGGAAAAACTGGATGCTCTTCGTGTACAAACTGGACAATCTCTTTCGAAGTATCAGGGTTTCGGACGAAAACACGTCTATTACAAAGGGATTTCCATTTTTTGAACATATTTTAACTCAAGACTTTTTCTGCATTCAATATGCACCATTCAAAGCCGCATCATCACTTTTCAACCATTTTCTGACTTCATTTGCTTGTTTTCATGCATTTCATGATCTATTTTGAGCTAAAATGACCCTGAATTGAAAAGCACTGCAAACGAACTCTGAAATGGTTGAAAGTTGGCATGGTATCATAATTTCACCCACATAGCATGTGCTAAAAAGCTGAGAGGGTTACCGAAAAAACGAGATGCATTTCGTGTACAAACTGGACAATCTCTTTTGAAGTATCATGGTTTCAGACGAAAACACGTCAATTACAAAGGGATCTCAATTTTTTGAACATATTTTAACTCAAGACTTTTTCTGCATTCAATATGCACCATTCAAAGCCACATCATCACTTTTCAACCATTTTCTGACTTCATTTGCTAGTTTTCATGCATTTCACGATCTATTTTGAACTAAAATGACCCTGAATTGAAAAGCACTGCAAACGAATTCTGAAATGGTGGAAAGTTGGCATGCTATCATAATTTCACCCACATAGCATTTGCTAAAAAACTGAGAGGGTTACCGGAAAAACTGGATGCACTTCGTGTACAAACTGGACAATCTCTTTCGAAGTATGAGGGTTTCGGACGAAAACACGTCTATTACAAAGGGATCTCAATTTTTTGAACATATTTTAACTCAAGACTTTTTCTGCATTCAATATGCACCATTCAAAGCCACATCATTACTTTTCAACCATTTTCTGACTTCATTTGCTAGTTTTCATGCATTTCACGATTTATTTTGAGCTAAAATGACCCTGAATTAAAAAGCACTGCAAATGAACTCTGAAATGGTTGAAAGTTGGCATGGTATCATAATTTCTCCCACATAGCATGTGCTAAAAAGCTGAGAGGGTTACCGAAAAAACTGGATGCACTTCGTGTACAAACTGGACAATCTCTTTCGAAGTATCAGGGTTTAGGACGAAAACACGTCTATTACAAAGGGATTTCAATTTTTTGAACATATTTTAACTCAAGACTTTTTCTGCATTCAATATACACCATTCAAAGCCACATCATCACTTTTCAACCATTTTCTGACTTCATTTGCTAGTTTTCATGCATTTCATGATTTATTTTGAGCTAAAATGACCCTGAATTGAAAAGCACTGCAAATGAACTCTGAAATGATTGAAAGTTGGCATGGTATCATAATTTCACCCACATAGCATGTGCTAAAAAGCTGAGAGGGTGACCGAAAAAACTGGATGCTCTTCGTGTACAAACTGGACAATCTCTTTCGAAGTATCAGGGTTTCGGACGAAAACACGTCTATTACAAAGGGATTTCAATTTTTTGAACATATTTTAACTCAAGACTTTTTCTGCATTCAATATGCACCATTCAAAGCCACATCATCACTTTTCAACCATTTTCTGACTTCATTTGCTAGTTTTCATGCATTTCATGATTTATTTTGAGCTAAAATGACCCTGAATTGAAAAGCACTGCAAATTAACTCTGAAATGGTTGAAAGTTGGCATGGTATCATAATTTCACCCACATAGCATGTGCTAAAAAGCTGAGAGGGTTACCGAAAAAACTGGATGCTCTTCGTGTACAAACTGGACAATCTCTTTCGAAGTATCAGGGTTTCGGACGAAAACACGTCTATTACAAAGGGATTTCAATTTTTTGAACATATTTTAACTCAAGACTTTTTCTGCATTCAATATGCACCATTCAAACCCACATCATCACTTTTCAACCATTTTCTGACTTCATTTGCTAGTTTTCATGCATTTCATGATTTATTTTGAGCTAAAATGACCCTGAATTGAAAAGCACTGCAAATGAACTCTGAAATGGTTGAAAGTTGGCATGGTATCATAATTTCACCCACATAGCATGTGCTAAAAAGCTGAGAGGGTTACCGAAAAAACTGGATGCTCTTCGTGTACAAACTGGACAATCTCTTTCGAAGTATCAGGGTTTCGGACGAAAACACGTCTATTACAAAGGGATTTCAATTTTTTGAACATATTTTAACTCAAGACTTTTTCTGCATTCAATATGCACCATTCAAAGCCACATCATCACTTTTCAACCATTTTCTGACTTCATTTGCTAGTTTTCATGCATTTCATGATTTATTTTGAGCTAAAATGACCCTGAATTGAAAAGCACTGCAAATGAACTCTGAAATGGTTGAAAGTTGGCATGGTATCACATTTTCACCCACATAGCATGTGCTAAAAAGCTGAGAGGGTTACCGAAAAAACTGGATGCACTTCGTGTACAAACAGGACAATCTCTTTCAAAGTATCAGGGTTTCGGACGAAAACACGTCTATTACAAAGGGATTTCAATTTTTTGAACATATTTTAACTCAAGACTTTTTCTGCATTCAATATGCACCATTCAAAGCCACATCATCACTTTTCAACCATTTTCTGACTTCATTTGCTAGTTTTCATGCATTTCATGATTTATTTTGAGCTAAAATGACCCTGAATTGAAAAGCACTGCAAATGAACTCTGAAATGGTTGAAAGTTGGCATGGTATCACATTTTCACCCACATAGCATGTGCTAAAAAGTCGAGAGGGTTACCGAAAAAACTGGATGCACTTCGTGTACAAACAGGACAATTTGTTTCAAAGTATCAGGGTTTCGGACGAAAACACGTCTATTACAAAGGGATTTCAATTTTTTGAACATATTTTAACTCAAGACTTTTTCTGCATTCAATATGCACCATTCAAAGCCACATCATCACTTTTCAACCATTTTCTGACTTCATTTGCTAGTTTTCATGCATTTCATGATTTATTTTGAGCTAAAATGACCCTGAATTGAAAAGCACTGCAAATGAACTCTGAAATGGTTGAAAGTTGGAATGGTATCACATTTTCACCCACATAGCATGTGCTAAAAAGTCGAGAGGGTTACCGAAAAAACTGGATGCACTTCGTGTACAAACAGGACAATTTGTTTCAAAGTATCAGGGTTTCGGACGAAAACACGTCTATTACAAAGGGATTTCAATTTTTTGAACATATTTTAACTCAAGACTTTTTCTGCATTCAATATGCACCATTCAAAGCCACATCATCACTTTTCAACCATTTTCTGACTTCATTTGCTAGTTTTCATGCATTTCATGATTTATTTTGAGCTAAAATGACCCTGAATTAAAAAGCACTGGAAATGAACTCTGAAATGGTTGAAAGTTGGCATGGTATCATAATTTCTCCCACATAGCATGTGCTAAAAAGCTGAGAGGGTTACCGAAAAAACTGGATGCACTTCGTGTACAAACTGGACAATCTCTTTCGAAGTATCAGGGTTTCGGACGAAAACACATCTATTACAAAGGGATTTCAATTTTTTGAACATATTTTAACTCAAGACTTTTTCTGCATTCAATATGCACCATTCAAAGCCACATCATCACTTTTCAACCATTTTCTGACTTCATTTGCTTGTTTTCATGCATTTCATGATCTATTTTGAGCTAAAATGACCCTGAATTGAAAAGCACTGCAAACGAATTCTGAAATGGTTGAAAGTTGGCATGGTATCATAATTTCACCCACATAGCATGTGCTAAAAAGCTGAGAGGGTTACCGAAAAAACGAGATGCATTTCGTGTACAAACTGGACAATCTCTTTTGAAGTATCATGGTTTCGGACGAAAACACGTCAATTACAAAGGGATCTCAATTTTTTGAACATATTTTAACTCAAGACTTTTTCTGCATTCAATATGCACCATTCAAAGCCACATCATCACTTTTCAACCATTTTCTGACTTCATTTGCTAGTTTTCATGCATTTCACGATTTATTTTGAACTAAAATGACCCTGAATTGAAAAGCACTGCAAATGAACTCTGAAATGGTGGAAAGTTGGCATGCTATCATAATTTCACCCACATAGCATTTGCTAAAAAACTGAGAGGGTTACCGGAAAAACTGGATGCACTTCGTGTACAAACTGGACAATCTCTTTCGAAGTATGAGGGTTTCGGACGAAAACACGTCTATTACAAAGGGATTTCAATTGTTTGAACATATTTTAACTCAAGACTTTTTCTGCATTCAATATGCACCATTCAAAGCCACATCATTACTTTTCAACCATTTTCTGACTTCATTTGCTAGTTTTCATGCATTTCATGATTTATTTTGAGCTAAAATGACCCTGAATTAAAAAGCACTGCAAATGAACTCTGAAATGGTTGAAAGTTGGCATGGTATCATAATTTCTCCCACATAGCATGTGCTAAAAAGCTGAGAGGGTTACCGAAAAAACTGGATGCACTTCGTGTACAAACTGGACAATCTCTTTCGAAGTATCAGGGTTTCGGACGAAAACACGTCTATTACAAAGGGATTTCAATTTTTTGAACATATTTTAACTCAAGACTTTTTCTGCATTCAATATACACCATTCAAAGCCACATCATCACTTTTCAACCATTTTCTGACTTCATTTGCTAGTTTTCATGCATTTCATGATTTATTTTGAGCTAAAATGACCCTGAATTGAAAAGCACTGCAAATGAACTCTGAAATGATTGAAAGTTGGCATGGTATCATAATTTCACCCACATAGCATGTGCTAAAAAGCTGAGAGGGTGACCGAAAAAACTGGATGCTCTTCGTGTACAAACTGGACAATCTCTTTCGAAGTATCAGGGTTTCGGACGAAAACACGTCTATTACAAAGGGATTTCAATTTTTTGAACATATTTTAACTCAAGACTTTTTCTGCATTCAATATGCACCATTCAAAGCCACATCATCACTTTTCAACCATTTTCTGACTTCATTTGCTAGTTTTCATGCATTTCATGATTTATTTTGAGCTAAAATGACCCTGAATTGAAAAGCACTGCAAATTAACTCTGAAATGGTTGAAAGTTGGCATGGTATCATAATTTCACCCACATAGCATGTGCTAAAAAGCTGAGAGGGTTACCGAAAAAACTGGATGCTCTTCGTGTACAAACTGGACAATCTCTTTCGAAGTATCAGGGTTTCGGACGAAAACACGTCTATTACAAAGGGATTTCAATTTTTTGAACATATTTTAACTCAAGACTTTTTCTGCATTCAATATGCACCATTCAAACCCACATCATCACTTTTCAACCATTTTCTGACTTCATTTGCTAGTTTTCATGCATTTCATGATTTATTTTGAGCTAAAATGACCCTGAATTGAAAAGCACTGCAAATGAACTCTGAAATGGTTGAAAGTTGGCATGGTATCATAATTTCACCCACATAGCATGTGCTAAAAAGCTGAGAGGGTTACCGAAAAAACTGGATGCTCTTCGTGTACAAACTGGACAATCTCTTTCGAAGTATCAGGGTTTCGGACGAAAACACGTCTATTACAAAGGGATATCAATTTTTTGAACATATTTTAACTCAAGACTTTTTCTGCATTCAATATGCACCATTCAAAGCCACATCATCACTTTTCAACCATTTTCTGACTTCATTTGCTAGTTTTCATGCATTTCATGATTTATTTTGAGCTAAAATGACCCTGAATTGAAAAGCACTGCAAATGAACTCTGAAATGGTTGAAAGTTGGCATGGTATCACATTTTCACCCACATAGCATATGCTAAAAAGTTGAGAGGGTTACCGAAAAAACTGGATGCACTTCGTGTACAAACAGGACAATTTGTTTCAAAGTATCAGGGTTTCGGACGAAAACACGTCTATTACAAAGGGATTTCAATTTTTTGAACATATTTTAACTCAAGACTTTTTCTGCATTCAATATGCACCATTCAAAGCCACATCATCACTTTTCAACCATTTTCTGACTTCATTTGCTAGTTTTCATGCATTTCATGATTTATTTTGAGCTAAAATGACCCTGAATTGAAAAGCACTGCAAATGAACTCTGAAATGGTTGAAAGTTGGCATGGTATCATAATTTCACCCACATAGCATGTGCTAAAAAGCTGAGAGGGTTACCGGAAAAACTGGATGCTCTTCGTGTACAAACTGGACAATCTCTTTCGAAGTATCAGGGTTTCGGACGAAAACACATCTATTACAAAGGGATTTCAATTTTTTGAACATATTTTAACTCAAGACTTTTTCTGCATTCAATATGCACCATTCAAAGCCACATCATCACTTTTCAACCATTTTCTGACTTCATTTGCTTGTTTTCATGCATTTCATGATCTATTTTGAGCTAAAATGACCCTGAATTGAAAAGCACTGCAAACGAATTCTGAAATGGTTGAAAGTTGGCATGGTATCATAATTTCACCCACATAGCATGTGCTAAAAAGCTGAGAGGGTTACCGAAAAAACGAGATGCATTTCGTGTACAAACTGGACAATCTCTTTTGAAGTATCATGGTTTCGGACGAAAACACGTCAATTACAAAGGGATCTCAATTTTTTGAACATATTTTAACTCAAGACTTTTTCTGCATTCAATATGCACCATTCAAAGCCACATCATCACTTTTCAACCATTTTCTGACTTCATTTGCTAGTTTTCATGCATTTCACGATTTATTTTGAACTAAAATGACCCTGAATTGAAAAGCACTGCAAATGAACTCTGAAATGGTGGAAAGTTGGCATGCTATCATAATTTCAGCCACATAGCATTTGCTAAAAAACTGAGAGGGTTACCGGAAAAACTGGATGCACTTCGTGTACAAACTGGACAATCTCTTTCGAAGTATGAGGGTTTCGGACGAAAACACGTCTATTACAAAGGGATTTCAATTGTTTGAACATATTTTAACTCAAGACTTTTTCTGCATTCAATATGCACCATTCAAAGCCACATCATTACTTTTCAACCATTTTCTGACTTCATTTGCTAGTTTTCATGCATTTCATGATTTATTTTGAGCTAAAATGACCCTGAATTAAAAAGCACTGCAAATGAACTCTGAAATGGTTGAAAGTTGGCATGGTATCATAATTTCTCCCACATAGCATGTGCTAAAAAGCTGAGAGGGTTACCGAAAAAACTGGATGCACTTCGTGTACAAACTGGACAATCTCTTTCGAAGTATCAGGGTTTCGGACGAAAACACGTCTATTACAAAGGGATTTCAATTTTTTGAACATATTTTAACTCAAGACTTTTTCTGCATTCAATATACACCATTCAAAGCCACATCATCACTTTTCAACCATTTTCTGACTTCATTTGCTAGTTTTCATGCATTTCATGATTTATTTTGAGCTAAAATGACCCTGAATTGAAAAGCACTGCAAATGAACTCTGAAATGATTGAAAGTTGGCATGGTATCATAATTTCACCCACATAGCATGTGCTAAAAAGCTGAGAGGGTGACCGAAAAAACTGGATGCTCTTCGTGTACAAACTGGACAATCTCTTTCGAAGTATCAGGGTTTCGGACGAAAACACGTCTATTACAAAGGGATTTCAATTTTTTGAACATATTTTAACTCAAGACTTTTTCTGCATTCAATATGCACCATTCAAAGCCACATCATCACTTTTCAACCATTTTCTGACTTCATTTGCTAGTTTTCATGCATTTCATGATTTATTTTGAGCTAAAATGACCCTGAATTGAAAAGCACTGCAAATTAACTCTGAAATGGTTGAAAGTTGGCATGGTATCATAATTTCACCCACATAGCATGTGCTAAAAAGCTGAGAGGGTTACCGAAAAAACTGGATGCTCTTCGTGTACAAACTGGACAATCTCTTTCGAAGTATCAGGGTTTCGGACGAAAACACGTCTATTACAAAGGGATTTCAATTTTTTGAACATATTTTAACTCAAGACTTTTTCTGCATTCAATATGCACCATTCAAACCCACATCATCACTTTTCAACCATTTTCTGACTTCATTTGCTAGTTTTCATGCATTTCATGATTTATTTTGAGCTAAAATGACCCTGAATTGAAAAGCACTGCAAATGAACTCTGAAATGGTTGAAAGTTGGCATGGTATCATAATTTCACCCACATAGCATGTGCTAAAAAGCTGAGAGGGTTACCGAAAAAACTGGATGCTCTTCGTGTACAAACTGGACAATCTCTTTCGAAGTATCAGGGTTTCGGACGAAAACACGTCTATTACAAAGGGATATCAATTTTTTGAACATATTTTAACTCAAGACTTTTTCTGCATTCAATATGCACCATTCAAAGCCACATCATCACTTTTCAACCATTTTCTGACTTCATTTGCTAGTTTTCATGCATTTCATGATTTATTTTGAGCTAAAATGACCCTGAATTGAAAAGCACTGCAAATGAACTCTGAAATGGTTGAAAGTTGGCATGGTATCACATTTTCACCCACATAGCATATGCTAAAAAGTTGAGAGGGTTACCGAAAAAACTGGATGCACTTCGTGTACAAACAGGACAATTTGTTTCAAAGTATCAGGGTTTCGGACGAAAACACGTCTATTACAAAGGGATTTCAATTTTTTGAACATATTTTAACTCAAGACTTTTTCTGCATTCAATATGCACCATTCAAAGCCACATCATCACTTTTCAACCATTTTCTGACTTCATTTGCTAGTTTTCATGCATTTCATGATTTATTTTGAGCTAAAATGACCCTGAATTGAAAAGCACTGCAAATGAACTCTGAAATGGTTGAAAGTTGGCATGGTATCATAATTTCACCCACATAGCATGTGCTAAAAAGCTGAGAGGGTTACCGGAAAAACTGGATGCTCTTCGTGTACAAACTGGACAATCTCTTTCGAAGTATCAGGGTTTCGGACGAAAACACGTCTATTACAAAGGGATTTCCATTTTTTGAACATATTTTCACTCAAGACTTTTTCTGCATTCAATATGCACCATTCAAAGCCGCATCATCACTTTTCAACCATTTTCTGACTTCATTTGCTAGTTTTCATGCATTTCATGATTTATTTTGAGCTAAAATGACCCTGAATTAAAAAGCACTGGAAATGAACTCTGAAATGGTTGAAAGTTGGCATGGTATCATAATTTCTCCCACATAGCATGTGCTAAAAAGCTGAGAGGGTTACCGAAAAAACTGGATGCACTTCGTGTACAAACTGGACAATCTCTTTCGAAGTATCAGGGTTTCGGACGAAAACACATCTATTACAAAGGGATTTCAATTTTTTGAACATATTTTAACTCAAGACTTTTTCTGCATTCAATATGCACCATTCAAAGCCACATCATCACTTTTCAACCATTTTCTGACTTCATTTGCTTGTTTTCATGCATTTCATGATCTATTTTGAGCTAAAATGACCCTGAATTGAAAAGCACTGCAAACGAATTCTGAATGGTTGAAAGTTGGCATGGTATCATAATTTCACCCACATAGCATGTGCTAAAAAGCTGAGAGGGTGACCGAAAAAACTGGATGCTCTTCGTGTACAAACTGGACAATCTCTTTCGAAGTATCAGGGTTTCGGACGAAAACACGTCTATTACAAAGGGATTTCAATTTTTTGAACATATTTTAACTCAAGACTTTTTCTGCATTCAATATGCACCATTCAAAGCCACATCATCACTTTTCAACCATTTTCTGACTTCATTTGCTAGTTTTCATGCATTTCATGATTTATTTTGAGCTAAAATGACCCTGAATTGAAAAGCACTGCAAATTAACTCTGAAATGGTTGAAAGTTGGCATGGTATCATAATTTCACCCACATAGCATGTGCTAAAAAGTTGAGAGGGTTACCGAAAAAACTGGATGCACTTCGTGTACAAACAGGACAATCTCTTTCAAAGTATCAGGGTTTCGGACGAAAACACGTCTATTACAAAGGGATTTCAATTTTTTGAACATATTTTAACTCAAGACTTTTTCTGCCATCAATATGCACCATTCAAAGCCACATCATCACTTTTCAACCATTTTCTGACTTCATTTGCTAGTTTTCATGCTTTTCATGATTTATTTTGAGCTAAAATGACCCTGAATTGAAAAGCACTGCAAATGAACTCTGAAATGGTTGAAAGTTGGCATGGTATCATAATTTCACCCACATAGCATGTGCTAAAAAGCTGAGAGGGTTACCGGAAAAACTGGATGCTCTTCGTGTACAAACTGGACAATCTCTTTCGAAGTATCAGGGTTTCGGACGAAAACACGTCTATTACAAAGGGATTTCCATTTTTTGAACATATTTTAACTCAAGACTTTTTCTGCATTCAATATGCACCATTCAAAGCCACATCATCACTTTTCAACCATTTTCTGACTTCATTTGCTAGTTTTCATGCATTTCATGATTTATTTTGAGCTAAAATGACCCTGAATTAAAAAGCACTGCAAATGAACTCTGAAATGGTTGAAAGTTGGCATGGTATCATAATTTCTCCCACATAGCATGTGCTAAAAAGCTGAGAGGGTTACCGAAAAAACTGGATGCACTTCGTGTACAAACTGGACAATCTCTTTCGAAGTATCAGGGTTTCGGACGAAAACACATCTATTACAAAGGGATTTCAATTTTTTGAACATATTTTAACTCAAGACTTTTTCTGCATTCAATATGCACCATTCAAAGCCACATCATCACTTTTCAATCATTTTCTGACTTCATTTGCCTGTTTTCATGCATTTCATGATCTATTTTGAGCTAAAATGACCCTGAATTGAAAAGCACTGCAAACGAATTCTGAAATGGTTGAAAGTTGGCATGGTATCATAATTTCACCCACATAGCATGTGCTAAAAAGCTGAGAGGGTTACCGAAAAAACGGGATGCACTTCGTGTACAAACTGGACAATCTCTTTTGAAGTATCATGGTTTCGGACGAAAACACGTCAATTACAAAGGGATCTCAATTTTTGGAACATATTTTAACTCAAGACTTTTTCTGCATTCAATATGCACCATTCAAAGCCACATCATCACTTTTCAACCATTTTCTGACTTCATTTGCTAGTTTTCATGCATTTCACGATTTATTTTGAACTAAAATGACCCTGAATTGAAAAGCACTGCAAATGAACTCTGAAATGGTGGAAAGTTGGCATGCTATCATAATTTCAACCACATAGCATGTGCTAAAAAGCTGAGAGGGTTACCAGAAAAACTGGATGCACTTCGTGTACAAACTGGACAATCTCTTTCGAAGTATGAGGGTTTCGGACGAAAACACGTCTATTACAAAGGGATTTCAATTCTTTGAACATATTTTAACTCAAGACTTTTTCTGCATTCAATATGGACCATTCAAAGCCACATCATCACTTTTCAACCATTTTCTGACTTCATTTGCCTGTTTTCATGCATTTCATGATCTATTTTGAGCTAAAATGACCCTGAATTGAAAAGCACTGCAAACGAATTCTGAAATGGTTGAAAGTTGGCATGGTATCATAATTTCACCCACATAGCATGTGCTAAAAAGCTGAGAGGGTTACCGAAAAAACGGGATGCGCTTCGTGTACAAACTGGACAATCTCTTTTGAAGTATCATGGTTTCGGACGAAAACACGTCAATTACAAAGGGATCTCAATTTTTTGAACATATTTTAACTCAAGACTTTTTCTGCATTCAATATGCACCATTCAAAGCCACATCATCACTTTTCAACCATTTTCTGACTTCATTTGCTAGTTTTCATGCATTTCACGATTTATTTTGAACTAAAATGACCCTGAATTGAAAAGCACTGCAAATGAACTCTGAAATGGTGGAAAGTTGGCATGGTATCATAATTTCACCCACATAGCATGTGCTAAAAAGCTGAGAGGGTTACCGTAAAAACTGGATGCACTTCGTGTACAAACTGGACAATCTCTTTCGAAGTATGAGGGTTTCGGACGAAAACACGTCTATTACAAAGGGATTTCAATTGTTTGAACATATTTTAACTCAAGACTTTTTCTGCATTCAATATGCACCATTCAAAGCCACATCATCACTTTTCAACCATTTTTTGACTTCATTTGCTAGTTTTCATGCATTTAATGATTAATTTTGAGCTAAAATGACAATGAATTGAAAAGCACTGCAAATGAACTCTGAAATGCTGGAAAGTTGGCATGGTATCATAATTTCACCCACATAGCATGTGCTAAAAAGTTGAGAGGGTTACCGGAAAAACTCGATGCACTTCGTGTACAAACTGGACAATCTCTTTCGAAGTATCAGGGTTCCGGACGAAAACACGTCTATTACAAAATGATTTCAATTTTTTGAACATATTTTAACTCAAGACTTTTTATGCATTCAATATGCACCATTCAAAGCCACATCATCACTTTTCAACCATTTTCTGACTTCATTTGCTAGTTTTCATGCATTTCATGATTTATTTTGAGCTAAAATGACCCTGAATTGAAAAGCACTGCAAATGAACTCTGAAATGGTTGAAAGTTGGCATGGTATCATAATTTCACCCACATAGCATGTGATAAAAAGCTGAGAGGGTTACCGGAAAAACTGGATGCAGTTCGTGTACAAACTGGACAATCTCTTTCGAAGTATCAGGGTTTCGGACGAAAACACGTCGATTACAAAGGGATTTCAATTTTTTGAACATATTTTAACTCAAGACTTTTTATGCATTCAATATGCACCTTTCAAAGCCACATCATCACTTTTCAACCATTTTCTGACTTCATTTGCTAGTTTTCATGCATTTCATGATTTATTTTGAGCTAAAATGACCCTGAATTGAAAAGCACTGCAAATGAACTCTGAAATGGTTGAAAGTTGGCATGGTATCATAATTTCACCCACATAGCATGTGCTAAAGAGTTGAGAGGTTTACCGAAAAAACTGGATGCACTTCGTGTACAAACTGGACAATCTCTTTCGAAGTCTCAGGGTTTCGGACGAAAACACGTGGATTACAAAGGGATTTCAATTTTTTGAACATATTTTAACTCAAGACTTTTTATGCATTCAATATGCACCATTCAATGCCACATCATCACTTTTCAACCATTTTCTGCCTTCATTTGCTAGTTTTCATGCATTTCATGATTTATTTTGAGATAAAATGACCCTGAATTGAAAAGCACTGCAAATGAACTCTGAAATGGTTGAAAGTGGGCATGGTATCATAATTTCACCCACATAGCATGTTCTAAAGAGTTGAGAGGGTTACCGAAAAAACTGGATGCACTTCGTGTACAAACTGGACAATCTCTTTCGAAGTATCAGGGTTTCGGACGAAAACAAGTCGATTACAAAGGGATTTCAATTTTTTGAACATATTTTAACTCAAGACTTTTTTTGCATTCAATATGCACCATTCAAAGCCACATCATCACTTTTCAACCATTTTCTGACTTCATTTGCTAGTTTTCATGCATTTCATGATTTATTTTGAGCTAAAATGACCCTGAATTGAAAAGCACTGCAAATGAACTCTGAAATGGTTGAAAGTTGGCATGCTATCATAATTTCCCCCACATAGCATGTGCTAAAAAGCTGAGAGGGTTACCGAATAAACTGGATGCACTTCGTGTACAAACTGGACAATCTATTTCGAAGTATCAGGGTTTCGGACGAAAACACGTCTATTACAAAGGGATTTCAATTTTTTGAACATATTTTAACTCAAGACTTTTGAAGCATTCAATATGCACCATTCAAAGCCACATAATCACTTTTCAACCATTTTCTGACTTCATTTGCTAGTTTTCTTGCATTTCATGATTTATTTTGAGCTAAAATGACCCTGAATTGAAAAGCACTGCAAATGAACTCTGAAATGGTTGAAAGATGGCATGGTATCATAATTTCACCCACATAGCATGTGCTAAAAATCTGAGAGGGTTACCGGAAAAACTGGATGCACTTCGTGTACAAACTGGACAATCTATTTCGAAGTATCAGGGTTTCGGGCGAAAACATGTCTATTACAAAGGGATTTCAATTTTTTGAACATATTTTAACTCAAGACTTTTTATGCATTCAATATGCACCATTCAAATCCACATCATAACTTTTCAACCATTTTCTGACTTTATTTGCTAGTTTTCATGCATTTCATTATTTATTTTGAGCTAAAATGACCCTGAATTGAAAAGCACTGCAAATGAACTCTGAAATGGTTGAAAGTTGGCATGGTATCATAATTTCACCCACATAGCATGTGCTAAAGAGTTGAGAGGGTTACCGAAAAAACTAGATGCACTTCGTATACAAACTGGACAATCTCTTTCGAAGTATCAGGGTTTCGGACGAAAACATGTCTATTACAAATGGATTTCAATTTTTTGAACATATTTTAACTCAAGACTTTTTCTGCATTCAATATGCACCATTCAAAGCCACATCATCACTTTTCAACCATTTTCTGACTTCATTTGCTAGTTTTCATGCATTTCATGATTTATTTTGAGCTAAAATGACCCTGAATTGAAAAGCACTGCAAATGAACTCTGAAATGGTTGAAAGATGGCATGGTATCATAATTTCACCCACATAGCATGTGCTAAAATCTGAGAGGGTTACCAGAAAAACTGGATGCACTTCGTGTACAAACTGGACAATCTCTTTCGAAGTATCATGGTTTCGGACGAAAACACGTCTATTACAAAGGGATTTCATTTTTTTGAACATATTTTAACTCAAGACTTTTTATGCATTCAATATGCACCATTCAAATCCACATCATCACTTTTCAACCATTTTCTGACTTCATTTGCTAATTTTCATGCATTTCATGATTTATTTTGAGCTAAAATGACCCTGAATTGAAAAGCACTGCAAATGAGCTCTGAAATGGTTGAAAGTTGGCATGGTATCATAATTTCACCCACATAGCATGTGCTAAAGGGTTGAGAGGGTTTCCGAAAAAACTGGATGCACTTGGTGTACAAACTGGACAATCTCTTTCGAAGTATCAGGGTTTCGGACGAAAACAAGTCGATTACAAAGGGATTTCAATTTTTTGAACATATTTTAACTCAAGACTTTTTCAGCATTCAATATGCACCATTCAAAGCCACATCATCACTTTTCAACCATTTTCTGACTTCATTTGCTAGTTTTCATGCATTTCATGATTTATTTTGAGCTAAAATGACCCTGAATTGAAAAGCACTGCAAATGAGCTCTGAAATGGTTGAAAGTTGGCATGGTATCATAATTTCACCCACATAGCATGTGCTAAAGAGTTGAGAGGGTTTCCGAAAAAACTGGATGCACATGGTGTACAAACTGGACAATCTCTTTCGAAGTATCACGGTTTCGGACGAAAACACGTCGATTACAAAGGGATTTCAATTTTTTGAACATATTTTAACTCAAGACATTTTCTGCATTCAATATGCACCTTTCAAAGCCACATTATCACTTTTCAACCATTTTCTGACTTCATTTGCTAGCTTTCATGCATTTCATGATTTATTTTGAGCTAAAATGACCCTGAATTGAAAAGCACTGCAAATGAACTCTGAAATGGTCGAAAGTTGGCATGGTATCATAATTTCACCCACATAGCATGTGCTAAAAAGCTGAGAGGGTTACCGAAAAAACTGGATGCACTTCGTGTACAAACTGGACAATCTCTTTCGAAGTCCCAGGGTTTCGGACGAAAACAAGTCGATTACAAAGGGATTTCAATTTTTTGAACATATTTTAACTCAAGACTTTTTATGCATTCAATATGCACCATTCAATATGCACCATTCAATATGCACCTTTCAAAGCCACATCATCACTTTTCAACCATTTTCTGCCTTCATTTGCTAGTTTTCATGCATTTCATGATTTATTTTGAGCTAAAATGACCCTGAATTGAAAAGCACTGCAAATGAACTCTGAAATGGTTGAAAGTTGGCATGGTATCATAATTTCACCCACGTAGCATGTGCTAAAGAGTTGAGAGGGTTACCGAAAAAACTGGATGCACTTCGTGTACAAACTGGACAATCTATTTCGAAGTATCAGGGTTTCGGACGAAAACACGTCGATTACAAAGGGATTTCAATTTTTTGAACATATTTTAACTCAAGACTTTTGAAGCATTCAATATGCACCATTCAAAGCCACATCATCACTTTTCAACCATTTTCTGACTTCATTTGCTAGTTTTCTTGCATTTCATGATTTATTTTGAGCTAAAATGACCCTGAATTGAAAAGCACTGCAAATGAACTCTGAAATGGTTGAAAGATGGCATGGTATCATAATTTCACCCACATAGCATGTGCTAAAAATCTGAGAGGGTTACCGGAAAAACTGGATGCACTTCGTGTACAAACTGGACAATCTATTTCGAAGTATCAGGGTTTCGGACGAAAACATGTCTATTACAAAGGGATTTCAATTTTTTGAACATATTTTAACTCAAGACTTTTTATGCATTCAATATGCACCATTCAAATCCACATCATCACTTTTCAACCATTTTCTGACTTCATTTGCTAGTTTTCATGCATTTCATGATTTATTTTGAGCTAAAATGACCCTGAATTGAAAAGCACTGCAAATGAACTCTGAAATGGTTGAAAGTTGGCATGGTATCATAATTTCACCCACATAGCATGTGCTAAAGAGTTGAGAGGGTTACCGAAAATACTAGATGCACTTCGTGTACAAACTGGACAATCTCTTTCGAAGTATCAGGGTTTCGGACGAAAACATGTCTATTACAAAGGGATTTCAATTTTTTGAACATATTTTAACTCAAGACTTTTTCTGCATTCAATATGCACCATTCAAAGCCACATCATCACTTTTCAACCATTTTCTGACTTCATTTGCTAGTTTTCATGCATTTCATGATTTATTTTGAGCTAAAATGACCCTGAATTGAAAAGCACTGCAAATGAACTCTGAAATGGTTGAAAGTTGGCATGGTATCATAATTTCACCCACGTAGCATGTGCTAAAGAGTTGAGAGGGTTACCGAAAAAACTGGATGCACTTCGTGTACAAACTGGACAATCTCTTTCGAAGTATCAGGGTTTCGGACGAAAACACGTCTATTACAAAGGGATTTCAATTTTTTGAACATATTTTAACTCAAGACTTTTGAAGCATTCAATATCCACCATTCAAAGCCACATCATCACTTTTCAACCATTTTCTGACTTCATTTGCTAGTTTTCATGCATTTCATGATTTATTTTGAGCTAAAATGACCCTGAATTGAAAAGCACTGCAAATGAACTCTGAAATGGTTGAAAGATGGCATGGTATCATAATTTCACCCACATAGCATGTGCTAAAATCTGAGAGGGTTACCGGAAAAACTGGATGCACTTCGTGTACAAACTGGACAATCTCTTTCGAAGTATCATGGTTTCGGACGAAAACACGTCTATTACAAAGGGATTTCATTTTTTTGAACATATTTTAACTCAAGAATTTTTATGCATTCAATATGCACCATTCAAATCCACATCATCACTTTTCAACCATTTTCTGACTTCATTTGCTAGTTTTCATGCATTTCATGATTTATTTTGAGCTAAAATGACCCTGAATTGAAAAGCACTGCAAATGAGCTCTGAAATGGTTGAAAGTTGGCATGGTATCATAATTTCACCCACATAGCATGTGCTAAAGAGTTGAGAGGGTTTCCGAAAAAACTGGATGCACATGGTGTACAAACTGGACAATCTCTTTCGAAGTATCACGGTTTCGGACGAAAACACGTCGATTACAAAGGGATTTCAATTTTTTGAACATATTTTAACTCAAGACATTTTCTGCATTCAATATGCACCTTTCAAAGCCACATTATCACTTTTCAACCATTTTCTGACTTCATTTGCTAGTTTTCATGCATTTCATGATTTATTTTGAGCTAAAATGACCCTGAATTGAAAAGCACTGCAAATGAACTCTGAAATGGTTGAAAGTTGGCATGGTATCATAATTTCACCCACATAGCATGTGCTAAAAAGCTGAGAGGGTTACCGAAAAAACTGGATGCACTTCGTGTACAAACTGGACAATCTCTTTCGAAGTCCCAGGGTTTCGGACGAAAACAAGTCGATTACAAAGGGATTTCAATTTTTTGAACATATTTTAACTCAAGACTTTTTATGCATTCAATATGCACCATTCAATGCCACATCATCACTTTTCAACCATTTTCTGCCTTCATTTGCTAGTTTTCATGCATTTCATGATTTATTTTGAGCTAAAATGACCCTGAATTGAAAAGCACTGCAAATGAACTCTGAAATGGTTGAAAGTTGGCATGGTATCATAATTTCACCCACGTAGCATGTGCTAAAGAGTTGAGAGGGTTACCGAAAAAACTGGATGCACTTCGTGTACAAACTGGACAATCTATTTCGAAGTATCAGGGTTTCGGACGAAAACACGTCGATTACAAAGGGATTTCAATTTTTTGAACATATTTTAACTCAAGACTTTTGAAGCATTCAATATGCACCATTCAAAGCCACATCATCACTTTTCAACCATTTTCTGACTTCATTTGCTAGTTTTCTTGCATTTCATGATTTATTTTGAGCTAAAATGACCCTGAATTGAAAAGCACTGCAAATGAATTCTGAAATGGTTGAAAGATGGCATGGTATCATAATTTCACCCACATAGCATGTGCTAAAATCTGAGAGGGTTACCAGAAAAACTGGATGCACTTCGTGTACAAACTGGACAATCTCTTTCGAAGTATCATGGTTTCGGACGAAAACACGTCTATTACAAAGGGATTTCATTTTTTTGAACATATTTTAACTCAAGACTTTTTATGCATTCAATATGCACCATTCAAATCCACATCATCACTTTTCAACCATTTTCTGACTTCATTTGCTAGTTTTCATGCATTTCATGATTTATTTTGAGCTAAAATGACCCTGAATTGAAAAGCACTGCAAATGAGCTCTAAAATGGTTGAAAGTTGGCATGGTATCATAATTTCACCCACATAGCATGTGCTAAAGAGTTGAGAGGGTTTCCGAAAAAACTGGATGCACTTGGTGTACAAACTGGACAATCTCTTTCGAAGTATCAGGGTTTCGGACGAAAACACGTCGATTACAAAGGGATTTCAATTTTTTGAACATATTTTAACTCAAGACTTTTTCAGCATTCAATATGCACCATTCAAAGCCACATCATCACTTTTCAACCATTTTCTGACTTCATTTGCTAGTTTTCATGCATTTCATGATTTATTTTGAGCTAAAATGACCCTGAATTGAAAAGCACTGCAAATGAGCTCTGAAATGGTTGAAAGTTGGCATGGTATCATAATTTCACCCACATAGCATGTGCTAAAGAGTTGAGAGGGTTTCCGAAAAAACTGGATGCACTTCGTGTACAAACTGGACAATCTCTTTCGAAGTATCAGGGTTTTGGACGAAAACAAGTCGATTAGAAAGGGATTTCAATTTTTTGAACATATTTTAACTCAAGACATTTTCTGCATTCAATATGCACCTTTCAAAGCCACATTATCACTTTTCAACCATTTTCTGACTTCATTTGCTAGTTTTCATGCATTTCATGATTTATTTTGAGCTAAAATGACCCTGAATTGAAAAGCACTGCAAATGAACTCTGAAATGGTTGAAAGTTGGCATGGTATCATAATTACACCCACATAGCATGTGCTAAAAAGCTGAGAGGGTTACCGAAAATACTGGATGCACTTCGTGTACAAACTGGACAATCTCTTTCGAAGTATCAGGGTTTCCGACGAAAACAAGTCGATTACAAAGGGATTTCAATTTTTTGAACATATTTTAACTCAAGACTTTTTCTGCATTCAATATGCACCATTCAAAGCCACATCATCACTTTTCAACCATTTTCTGACTTCATTTGCTAGTTTTCATGCATTTCATGATTTATTTTGAGCTAAAATGACCCTGAATTGAAAAGCACTGCAAATGAACTCTGAAATGGTTGAAAGTTGGAATGCTATCATAATTTCACCCACATAGCATGTGCTAAAAAGCTGAGAGGGTTACCGAAAAAACTGGATGCACTTCGTGTACAAACTGGACAATCTATTTCGAAGTATCAGGGTTTCGGACGAAAACACGTCTATTACAAAGGGATTTCAATTTTTTGAACATATTTTAACTCAAGACTTTTGAAGCATTCAATATGCACCATTCAAAGCCACATCATCACTTTTCAACCATTTTCTGACTTCATTTGCTAGTTTTCATGCATTTCATGATTTATTTTGAGCTAAAATGACCCTGAATTGAAAAGTACTGCAAATGAACTCTGAAATGGTTGAAAGATGGCATGGTATCATAATTTCACCCACATAGCATGTGCTAAAAAGCTGAGAGGGTTACCGAAAATACTGGATGCACTTCGTGTACAAACTGGACAATCTCTTTCGAAGTATTAGGGTTTTGGACGAAAACAAGTCGATTACAAAGGGATTTCAATTTTTTGAACATATTTTAACTCAAGACTTTTTATGCATTCAATATGCACCATTCAAAGCCACATCATCACTTTTCAACCATTTTCTGACTTCATTTGCTAGTTTTCATGCATTTCATGATTTATTTTGAGCTAAAATGACCCTGAATTGAAAAGCACTGCAAATGAACTCTGAAATGGTTGAAAGTTGGCATGCTATCATAATTTTACCCACATAGCATGTGCTAAAAAGCTGAGAGGGTTACCGAAAAAACTGGATGCACTTCGTGTACAAACTGGACAATCTATTTCGAAGTATCAGGGTTTCGGACGAAAACACGTCTATTACAAAGGGATTTCAATTTTTTGAACATATGTTAACTCAAGACTTTTTCTGCATTCAATATGCACCATTCAAAGCCACATCATCACTTTTCAACCATTTTCTTACTTCATTTGCTAGTTTTCATGCATTTCATGATTTATTTTGAGCTAAAATGACCCTGAATTGAAAAGCACTGCAAATGAACTCTGAAATGGTTGAAAGTTGGCATGGTATCATAATTTCACCCACATAGCATGTGCTAAAGAGTTGAGAGGGTTACCGGGAAAACTGGATGCACTTAGTGTACAAACTGAACAAACTCTTTCGAAGTATCAGGGTTGCGGACGAAAACACGTCTATTACAAAGGGATTTCAATTTTTTGAACATATTTTAACTCAAGACTTTTTCTGCATTCAATATGCACCATTCAAAGCCACATCATCACTTTTCAACCATTTTCTGACTTTATTTGCTAGTTTTCTTGCATTTCATGATTTATTTTGAGCTAAAATGACCCTGAGTTGAAAAGCACTGCAAATGAACTCTGAAATGGTTGAAAGATGGCATGGTATCATAATTTCACCCACATAGCATGTGCTAAAAATCTGAGAGGGTTACCGGAAAAACTGGATGCACTTCGTGTACAAACTGGACAATCTCTTTCGAAGTATCAGGGTTTCGGACGAAAACACGTCTATTACAAAGGGATTTCAATTTTTTGAACATATTTTAACTCAAGACTTTTTCTGAATTCAATATGCACCATTCAAATCCACATCATCACTTTTCCACCATTTTCTGACTTCATTTGCTAGTTTTCATGCATTTCATGATTTATTTTGACCTAAAATGACCCTGAATTGAAAATCACTGCAAATGAACTCTGAAATGGTTGAAAGTTGGCATGCTATCATAATTTCACCCACATAGCATGTGCTAAAAAGCTGAGAGGGTTACCGGAAAAACTGGATGCACTTCGTGTACAAACTGGACAATCTCTTTCGAAGTATCAGGGTTTCGGACGAAAACAAGTCGATTACAAAGGGATTTCAATTTTTTGAACATATTTTAACTCAATACTTTTTCTGCATTCAATATGCACCATTCAAAGGATCATCATCACTTTTCAACCATTTTCTGACTTCATTTGCTAGTTTTCATGCATTTCATGATTTATTTTGAGCTAAAATGACCCTGAATTGAAAAGCACTGCAAATGAGCTCTGAAATGGTTGAAAGTTGGCATGGTATCATAATTTCACCCACATAGCATGTGCTAAAGAGTTGAGAGGGTTTCCGAAAAAACTGGATGCACTTGGTGTACAAACTGGACAATCTCTTTCGAAGTATCAGGGTTTCGGACGAAAACACGTCGATTACAAAGGGATTTCAATTTTTTGAACATATTTTAACTCAAGACTTTTGAAGCATTCAATATGCACCATTCAAAGCCACATCATCACTTTTCAACCATTTTCTGACTTCATTTGCTAGTTTTCTTGCATTTCATGATTTATTTTGAGCTAAAATGACCCTGAATTGAAAAGCACTGCAAATGAATTCTGAAATGGTTGAAAGATGGCATGGTATCATAATTTCACCCACATAGCATGTGCTAAAATCTGAGAGGGTTACCAGAAAAACTGGATGCACTTCGTGTACAAACTGGACAATCTCTTTCGAAGTATCATGGTTTCGGACGAAAACACGTCTATTACAAAGGGATTTCATTTTTTTGAACATATTTTAACTCAAGACTTTTTATGCATTCAATATGCACCATTCAAATCCACATCATCACTTTTCAACCATTTTCTGACTTCATTTGCTAGTTTTCATGCATTTCATGATTTATTTTGAGCTAAAATGACCCTGAATTGAAAAGCACTGCAAATGAGCTCTAAAATGGTTGAAAGTTGGCATGGTATCATAATTTCACCCACATAGCATGTGCTAAAGAGTTGAGAGGGTTTCCGAAAAAACTGGATGCACTTGGTGTACAAACTGGACAATCTCTTTCGAAGTATCAGGGTTTCGGACGAAAACACGTCGATTACAAAGGGATTTCAATTTTTTGAACATATTTTAACTCAAGACTTTTTCAGCATTCAATATGCACCATTCAAAGCCACATCATCACTTTTCAACCATTTTCTGACTTCATTTGCTAGTTTTCATGCATTTCATGATTTATTTTGAGCTAAAATGACCCTGAATTGAAAAGCACTGCAAATGAGCTCTGAAATGGTTGAAAGTTGGCATGGTATCATAATTTCACCCACATAGCATGTGCTAAAGAGTTGAGAGGGTTTCCGAAAAAACTGGATGCACTTCGTGTACAAACTGGACAATCTCTTTCGAAGTATCAGGGTTTTGGACGAAAACAAGTCGATTAGAAAGGGATTTCAATTTTTTGAACATATTTTAACTCAAGACATTTTCTGCATTCAATATGCACCTTTCAAAGCCACATTATCACTTTTCAACCATTTTCTGACTTCATTTGCTAGTTTTCATGCATTTCATGATTTATTTTGAGCTAAAATGACCCTGAATTGAAAAGCACTGCAAATGAACTCTGAAATGGTTGAAAGTTGGCATGGTATCATAATTACACCCACATAGCATGTGCTAAAAAGCTGAGAGGGTTACCGAAAATACTGGATGCACTTCGTGTACAAACTGGACAATCTCTTTCGAAGTATCAGGGTTTCCGACGAAAACAAGTCGATTACAAAGGGATTTCAATTTTTTGAACATATTTTAACTCAAGACTTTTTCTGCATTCAATATGCACCATTCAAAGCCACATCATCACTTTTCAACCATTTTCTGACTTCATTTGCTAGTTTTCATGCATTTCATGATTTATTTTGAGCTAAAATGACCCTGAATTGAAAAGCACTGCAAATGAACTCTGAAATGGTTGAAAGTTGGAATGCTATCATAATTTCACCCACATAGCATGTGCTAAAAAGCTGAGAGGGTTACCGAAAAAACTGGATGCACTTCGTGTACAAACTGGACAATCTATTTCGAAGTATCAGGGTTTCGGACGAAAACACGTCTATTACAAAGGGATTTCAATTTTTTGAACATATTTTAACTCAAGACTTTTGAAGCATTCAATATGCACCATTCAAAGCCACATCATCACTTTTCAACCATTTTCTGACTTCATTTGCTAGTTTTCATGCATTTCATGATTTATTTTGAGCTAAAATGACCCTGAATTGAAAAGTACTGCAAATGAACTCTGAAATGGTTGAAAGATGGCATGGTATCATAATTTCACCCACATAGCATGTGCTAAAAAGCTGAGAGGGTTACCGAAAATACTGGATGCACTTCGTGTACAAACTGGACAATCTCTTTCGAAGTATTAGGGTTTTGGACGAAAACAAGTCGATTACAAAGGGATTTCAATTTTTTGAACATATTTTAACTCAAGACTTTTTATGCATTCAATATGCACCATTCAAAGCCACATCATCACTTTTCAACCATTTTCTGACTTCATTTGCTAGTTTTCATGCATTTCATGATTTATTTTGAGCTAAAATGACCCTGAATTGAAAAGCACTGCAAATGAACTCTGAAATGGTTGAAAGTTGGCATGCTATCATAATTTTACCCACATAGCATGTGCTAAAAAGCTGAGAGGGTTACCGAAAAAACTGGATGCACTTCGTGTACAAACTGGACAATCTATTTCGAAGTATCAGGGTTTCGGACGAAAACACGTCTATTACAAAGGGATTTCAATTTTTTGAACATATGTTAACTCAAGACTTTTTCTGCATTCAATATGCACCATTCAAAGCCACATCATCACTTTTCAACCATTTTCTTACTTCATTTGCTAGTTTTCATGCATTTCATGATTTATTTTGAGCTAAAATGACCCTGAATTGAAAAGCACTGCAAATGAACTCTGAAATGGTTGAAAGTTGGCATGGTATCATAATTTCACCCACATAGCATGTGCTAAAGAGTTGAGAGGGTTACCGGGAAAACTGGATGCACTTAGTGTACAAACTGAACAAACTCTTTCGAAGTATCAGGGTTGCGGACGAAAACACGTCTATTACAAAGGGATTTCAATTTTTTGAACATATTTTAACTCAAGACTTTTTCTGCATTCAATATGCACCATTCAAAGCCACATCATCACTTTTCAACCATTTTCTGACTTTATTTGCTAGTTTTCTTGCATTTCATGATTTATTTTGAGCTAAAATGACCCTGAGTTGAAAAGCACTGCAAATGAACTCTGAAATGGTTGAAAGATGGCATGGTATCATAATTTCACCCACATAGCATGTGCTAAAAATCTGAGAGGGTTACCGGAAAAACTGGATGCACTTCGTGTACAAACTGGACAATCTCTTTCGAAGTATCAGGGTTTCGGACGAAAACACGTCTATTACAAAGGGATTTCAATTTTTTGAACATATTTTAACTCAAGACTTTTTCTGAATTCAATATGCACCATTCAAATCCACATCATCACTTTTCCACCATTTTCTGACTTCATTTGCTAGTTTTCATGCATTTCATGATTTATTTTGACCTAAAATGACCCTGAATTGAAAATCACTGCAAATGAACTCTGAAATGGTTGAAAGTTGGCATGCTATCATAATTTCACCCACATAGCATGTGCTAAAAAGCTGAGAGGGTTACCGGAAAAACTGGATGCACTTCGTGTACAAACTGGACAATCTCTTTCGAAGTATCAGGGTTTCGGACGAAAACAAGTCGATTACAAAGGGATTTCAATTTTTTGAACATATTTTAACTCAATACTTTTTCTGCATTCAATATGCACCATTCAAAGGATCATCATCACTTTTCAACCATTTTCTGACTTCATTTGCTAGTTTTCATGCATTTCATGATTTATTTTGAGCTAAAATGACCCTGAATTGAAAAGCACTGCAAATGAGCTCTGAAATGGTTGAAAGTTGGCATGGTATCATAATTTCACCCACATAGCATGTGCTAAAGAGTTGAGAGGGTTTCCGAAAAAACTGGATGCACTTGGTGTACAAACTGGACAATCTCTTTCGAAGTATCAGGGTTTCGGACGAAAACACGTCGATTACAAAGGGATTTCAATTTTTTGAACATATTTTAACTCAAGACTTTTTCAGCATTCAATATGCACCATTCAAAGCCACATCATCACTTTTCAACCATTTTCTGACTTCATTTGCTAGTTTTCATGCATTTCATGATTTATTTTGAGCTAAAATGACCCTGAATTGAAAAGCACTGCAAATGAGCTCTGAAATGGTTGAAAGTTGGCATGGTATCATAATTTCACCCACATAGCATGTGCTAAAGAGTTGAGAGGGTTTCCGAAAAAACTGGATGCACTTCGTGTACAAACTGGACAATCTCTTTCGAAGTATCAGGGTTTTGGACGAAAACAAGTCGATTACAAAGGGATTTCAATTTTTTGAACATATTTTAACTCAAGACATTTTCTGCATTCAATATGCACCTTTCAAAGCCACATTATCACTTTTCAACCATTTTCTGACTTCATTTGCTAGTTTTCATGCATTTCATGATTTATTTTGAGCTAAAATGACCCTGAATTGAAAAGCACTGCAAATGAACTCTGAAATGGTTGAAAGTTGGCATGGTATCATAATTACACCCACATAGCATGTGCTAAAAAGCTGAGAGGGTTACCGAAAATACTGGATGCACTTCGTGTACAAACTGGACAATCTCTTTCGAAGTATCAGGGTTTCCGACGAAAACAAGTCGATTACAAAGGGATTTCAATTTTTTGAACATATTTTAACTCAAGACTTTTTCTGCATTCAATATGCACCATTCAAAGCCACATCATCACTTTTCAACCATTTTCTGACTTCATTTGCTAGTTTTCATGCATTTCATGATTTATTTTGAGCTAAAATGACCCTGAATTGAAAAGCACTGCAAATGAACTCTGAAATGGTTGAAAGTTGGAATGCTATCATAATTTCACCCACATAGCATGTGCTAAAAAGCTGAGAGGGTTACCGAAAATACTGGATGCACTTCGTGTACAAACTGGACAATCTCTTTCGAAGTATTAGGGTTTTGGACGAAAACAAGTCGATTACAAAGGGATTTCAATTTTTTGAACATATTTTAACTCAAGACTTTTTATGCATTCAATATGCACCATTCAAAGCCACATCATCACTTTTCAACCATTTTCTGACTTCATTTGCTAGTTTTCATGCATTTCATGATTTATTTTGAGCTAAAATGACCCTGAATTGAAAAGCACTGCAAATGAACTCTGAAATGGTTGAAAGTTGGCATGCTATCATAATTTTACCCACATAGCATGTGCTAAAAAGCTGAGAGGGTTACCGAAAAAACTGGATGCACTTCGTGTACAAACTGGACAATCTATTTCGAAGTATCAGGGTTTCGGACGAAAACACGTCTATTACAAAGGGATTTCAATTTTTTGAACATATGTTAACTCAAGACTTTTTCTGCATTCAATATGCACCATTCAAAGCCACATCATCACTTTTCAACCATTTTCTTACTTCATTTGCTAGTTTTCATGCATTTCATGATTTATTTTGAGCTAAAATGACCCTGAATTGAAAAGCACTGCAAATGAACTCTGAAATGGTTGAAAGTTGGCATGGTATCATAATTTCACCCACATAGCATGTGCTAAAGAGTTGAGAGGGTTACCGGGAAAACTGGATGCACTTAGTGTACAAACTGAACAAACTCTTTCGAAGTATCAGGGTTGCGGACGAAAACACGTCTATTACAAAGGGATTTCAATTTTTTGAACATATTTTAACTCAAGACTTTTTCTGCATTCAATATGCACCATTCAAAGCCACATCATCACTTTTCAACCATTTTCTGACTTTATTTGCTAGTTTTCTTGCATTTCATGATTTATTTTGAGCTAAAATGACCCTGAGTTGAAAAGCACTGCAAATGAACTCTGAAATGGTTGAAAGATGGCATGGTATCATAATTTCACCCACATAGCATGTGCTAAAAATCTGAGAGGGTTACCGGAAAAACTGGATGCACTTCGTGTACAAACTGGACAATCTCTTTCGAAGTATCAGGGTTTCGGACGAAAACACGTCTATTACAAAGGGATTTCAATTTTTTGAACATATTTTAACTCAAGACTTTTTCTGAATTCAATATGCACCATTCAAATCCACATCATCACTTTTCCACCATTTTCTGACTTCATTTGCTAGTTTTCATGCATTTCATGATTTATTTTGACCTAAAATGACCCTGAATTGAAAATCACTGCAAATGAACTCTGAAATGGTTGAAAGTTGGCATGCTATCATAATTTCACCCACATAGCATGTGCTAAAAAGCTGAGAGGGTTACCGGAAAAACTGGATGCACTTCGTGTACAAACTGGACAATCTCTTTCGAAGTATCAGGGTTTCGGACGAAAACAAGTCGATTACAAAGGGATTTCAATTTTTTGAACATATTTTAACTCAATACTTTTTCTGCATTCAATATGCACCATTCAAAGGATCATCATCACTTTTCAACCATTTTCTGACTTCATTTGCTAGTTTTCATGCATTTCATGATTTATTTTGAGCTAAAATGACCCTGAATTGAAAAGCACTGCAAATGAGCTCTGAAATGGTTGAAAGTTGGCATGGTATCATAATTTCACCCACATAGCATGTGCTAAAGAGTTGAGAGGGTTTCCGAAAAAACTGGATGCACTTGGTGTACAAACTGGACAATCTCTTTCGAAGTATCAGGGTTTCGGACGAAAACACGTCGATTACAAAGGGATTTCAATTTTTTGAACATATTTTAACTCAAGACTTTTTCAGCATTCAATATGCACCATTCAAAGCCACATCATCACTTTTCAACCATTTTCTGACTTCATTTGCTAGTTTTCATGCATTTCATGATTTATTTTGAGCTAAAATGACCCTGAATTGAAAAGCACTGCAAATGAGCTCTGAAATGGTTGAAAGTTGGCATGGTATCATAATTTCACCCACATAGCATGTGCTAAAGAGTTGAGAGGGTTTCCGAAAAAACTGGATGCACTTCGTGTACAAACTGGACAATCTCTTTCGAAGTATCAGGGTTTTGGACGAAAACAAGTCGATTACAAAGGGATTTCAATTTTTTGAACATATTTTAACTCAAGACATTTTCTGCATTCAATATGCACCTTTCAAAGCCACATTATCACTTTTCAACCATTTTCTGACTTCATTTGCTAGTTTTCATGCATTTCATGATTTATTTTGAGCTAAAATGACCCTGAATTGAAAAGCACTGCAAATGAACTCTGAAATGGTTGAAAGTTGGCATGGTATCATAATTACACCCACATAGCATGTGCTAAAAAGCTGAGAGGGTTACCGAAAATACTGGATGCACTTCGTGTACAAACTGGACAATCTCTTTCGAAGTATCAGGGTTTCCGACGAAAACAAGTCGATTACAAAGGGATTTCAATTTTTTGAACATATTTTAACTCAAGACTTTTTCTGCATTCAATATGCACCATTCAAAGCCACATCATCACTTTTCAACCATTTTCTGACTTCATTTGCTAGTTTTCATGCATTTCATGATTTATTTTGAGCTAAAATGACCCTGAATTGAAAAGCACTGCAAATGAACTCTGAAATGGTTGAAAGTTGGAATGCTATCATAATTTCACCCACATAGCATGTGCTAAAAAGCTGAGAGTGTTACCGAAAAAACTGGATGCACTTCGTGTACAAACTGGACAATCTATTTCGAAGTATCAGGGTTTCGGACGAAAACACGTCTATTACAAAGGGATTTCAATTTTTTGAACATATTTTAACTCAAGACTTTTGAAGCATTCAATATGCACCATTCAAAGCCACATCATCACGTTTCAACCATTTTCTGACTTCATTTGCTAGTTTTCATGCATTTCATGATTTATTTTGAGCTAAAATGACCCTGAATTGAAAAGTACTGCAAATGAACTCTGAAATGGTTGAAAGTTGGCATGGTATCATAATTTCACCCACATAGCATGTGCTAAAAAGCTGAGAGGGTTACCGAAAATACTGGATGCACTTCGTGTACAAACTGGACAATCTCTTTCGAAGTATTAGGGTTTTGGACGAAAACAAGTCGATTACAAAGGGATTTCAATTTTTTGAACATATTTTAACTCAAGACTTTTTATGCATTCAATATGCACCATTCAAAGCCACATCATCACTTTTCAACCATTTTCTGACTTCAGTTGCTAGTTTTCATGCATTTCATGATTTATTTTGAGCTAAAATGACCCTGAATTGAAAAGCACTGCAAATGAACTCTGAAATGGTTGAAAGTTGGCATGCTATCATAATTTCACCCACATAGCATGTGCTAAAAAGCTGAGAGGGTTACCGAAAAAACTGGATGCACTTCGTGTACAAACTGGACAATCTATTTCGAAGTATCAGGGTTTCGGACGAAAACACGTCTATTACAAAGGGATTTCAATTTTTTGAACATATTTTAACTCAAGACTTTTTCTGCATTCAATATGCACCATTCAAAGCGACATCATCACTTTTCAACCATTTTCTTACTTCATTTGCTAGTTTTCATGCATTTCATGATTTATTTTGAGCTAAAATGACCCTGAATTGAAAAGCACTGCAAATGAACTCTGAAATGGTTGAAAGTTGGCATGGTATCATAATTTCACCCACATAGCATGTGCTAAAGAGTTGAGAGGGTTACCGGGAAAACTGGATGCACTTAGTGTACAAACTGAACAAACTCTTTCGAAGTATCAGGGTTGCGGACGAAAACACGTCTATTACAAAGGGATTTCAATTTTTTGAACATATTTTAACTCAAGACTTTTTCTGCATTCAATATGCACCATTCAAAGCCACATCATCACTTTTCAACCATTTTCTGACTTTATTTGCTAGTTTTCTTGCATTTCATGATTTATTTTGAGCTAAAATGACCCTGAGTTGAAAAGCACTGCAAATGAACTCTGAAATGGTTGAAAGATGGCATGGTATCATAATTTCACCCACATAGCATGTGCTAAAAATCTGAGAGGGTTACCGGAAAAACTGGATGCACTTCGTGTACAAACTGGACAATCTCTTTCGAAGTATCAGGGTTTCGGACGAAAACACGTCTATTACAAAGGGATTTCAATTTTTTGAACATATTTTAACTCAAGACTTTTTCTGCATTCAATATGCACCATTCAAATCCACATCATCACTTTTCAACCATTTTCTGACTTCATTTGCTAGTTTTCATGCATTTCATGATTTATTTTGAGCTAAAATGACCCTGAATTGAAAAGCACTGCAAATGAACTCTGAAATGGTTGAAAGTTGGAATGCTATCATAATTTCACCCACATAGCATGTGCTAAAAAGCTGAGAGGGTTACCGAAAAAACTGGATGCACTTCGTGTACAAACTGGACAATCTATTTCGAAGTATCAGGGTTTCGGACGAAAACACGTCTATTACAAAGGGATTTCAATTTTTTGAACATATTTTAACTCAAGACTTTTGAAGCATTCAATATGCACCATTCAAAGCCACATCATCACTTTTCAACCATTTTCTGACTTCATTTGCTAGTTTTCATGCATTTCATGATTTATTTTGAGCTAAAATGACCCTGAATTGAAAAGTACTGCAAATGAACTCTGAAATGGTTGAAAGTTGGCATGGTATCATAATTTCACCCACATAGCATGTGCTAAAAAGCTGAGAGGGTTACCGAAAATACTGGATGCACTTCGTGTACAAACTGGACAATCTCTTTCGAAGTATTAGGGTTTTGGACGAAAACAAGTCGATTACAAAGGGATTTCAATTTTTTGAACATATTTTAACTCAAGACTTTTTATGCATTCAATATGCACCATTCAAAGCCACATCATCACTTTTCAACCATTTTCTGACTTCATTTGCTAGTTTTCATGCATTTCATGATTTATTTTGAGCTAAAATGACCCTGAATTGAAAAGCACTGCAAATGAACTCTGAAATGGTTGAAAGTTGGCATGCTATCATAATTTCACCCACATAGCATGTGCTAAAAAGCTGAGAGGGTTACCGAAAAAACTGGATGCACTTCGTGTACAAACTGGACAATCTATTTCGAAGTATCAGGGTTTCGGACGAAAACACGTCTATTACAAAGGGATTTCAATTTTTTGAACATATTTTAACTCAAGACTTTTTCTGCATTCAATATGCACCATTCAAAGCGACATCATCACTTTTCAACCATTTTCTTACTTCATTTGCTAGTTTTCATGCATTTCATGATTTATTTTGAGCTAAAATGACCCTGAATTGAAAAGCACTGCAAATGAACTCTGAAATGGTTGAAAGTTGGCATGGTATCATAATTTCACCCACATAGCATGTGCTAAAGAGTTGAGAGGGTTACCGGGAAAACTGGATGCACTTAGTGTACAAACTGAACAAACTCTTTCGAAGTATCAGGGTTGCGGACGAAAACACGTCTATTACAAAGGGATTTCAATTTTTTGAACATATTTTAAATCAAGACTTTTTCTGCATTCAATATGCACCATTCAAAGCCACATCATCACTTTTCAACCATTTTCTGACTTTATTTGCTAGTTTTCTTGCATTTCATGATTTATTTTGAGCTAAAATGACCCTGAGTTGAAAAGCACTGCAAATGAACTCTGAAATGGTTGAAAGATGGCATGGTATCATAATTTCACCCACATAGCATGTGCTAAAAATCTGAGAGGGTTACCGGAAAAACTGGATGCACTTCGTGTACAAACTGGACAATCTCTTTCGAAGTATCAGGGTTTCGGACGAAAACACGTCTATTACAAAGGGATTTCAATTTTTTGAACATATTTTAACTCAAGACTTTTTCTGCATTCAATATGCACCATTCAAATCCACATCATCACTTTTCAACCATTTTCTGACTTCATTTGCTAGTTTTCATGAATTTCATGATTTATTTTGACCTAAAATGACCCTGAATTGAAAATCACTGCAAATGAACTCTGAAATGGTTGAAAGTTGGCATGCTATCATAATTTCACCCACATAGCATGTGCTAAAAAGCTGAGAGGGTTACCGGAAAAACTGGATGCACTTCGTGTACAAACTGGACAATCTCTTTCGAAGTATCAGGGTTTCGGACGAAAACAAGTCGATTACAAAGGGATTTCAATTTTTTGAACATATTTTAACTCAATACTTTTTCTGCATTCAATATGCACCATTCAAAGGATCATCATCACTTTTCAACCATTTTCTGACTTCATTTGCTAGTTTTCATGCATTTCATGATTTATTTTGAGCTAAAATGACCCTGAATTGAAAAGCACTGCAAATGAACTCTGAAATGGTTGAAAGTTGGCATGCTATCATAATTTCACCCACATAGCATGTGCTAAAAAGTTGAGAGGGTTACCGGAAAAACTGGATGCACTTCGTGTACAAACTGGACAATCTCTTTCGAAGTATCAGGGTTTCGGACGAAAACAAGTCGATTACAAAGGGATTTCAATTTTTTGAACATATTTTAACTCAAGACTTTTTCTGCATTCAATATGCACCATTCAAAGCCACATCATCACTTTTCAACCATTTTCTGACTTCATTTGCTAGTTTTCATGCATTTCATGATTTATTTTGAGCTAAAATGACCCTGAATTGAAAAGCACTGCAAATGAACTCTGAAATGGTTGAAAGTTGGAATGCTATCATAATTTCACCCACATAGCATGTGCTAAAAAGCTGTGAGGGTTACCGAAAAAACTGGATGCACTTCGTGTACAAGCTGGACAATCTATTTCGAAGTATCAGGGTTTCGGACGAAAACACGTCTATTACAAAGGGATTTCAATTTTTTGAACATATTTTAACTCAAGAATTTTGAAGCATTCAATATGCACCATTCAAAGCCACATCATCACTTTTCAACCATTTTCTGACTTTATTTGCTAGTTTTCTTGCATTTCATGATTTATTTTGAGCTAAGATGACCCTGAGTTGAAAAGCACTGCAAATGAACTCTGAAATGGTTGAAAGATGGCATGGTATTATAATTTCACCCACATAGCATGTGCTAGAAATCTGAGAGGGTTACCGGAAAAACTGGATGCACTTCGTGTACAAACTGGACAATCTCTTTCGAAGTATCATGGTTTCGGACGAAAACACGTCTATTACAAAGGGATTTCATTTTTTTGAACATATTTTAACTCAAGACTTTTTATGCATTCAATATGCACCATTCAAATCCACATCATCACTTTTCAACCATTTTCTGACTTCATTTGCCAGTTTTCATGCATTTCATGATTTATTTTGAGCTAAAATGACCCTGAATTGAAAAGCACTGCAAATGAACTCTGAAATGGTTGAAAGTTGGCATGGTATCATAATTTCACCCACATAGCATGTGCTAAAGAGTTGAGAGGGTTGCCGAAAAAACTAGATGCACTTCGTGTACAAACTGGACAATCTCTTTCGAAGTATCAGGGTTTCGGACGAAAACACGTCTATTACAAAGGGATTTCAATTTTTTGAACATATTTTAACTCAAGACTTTTTCTGCATTCAATACGCACCATTCAAAGCCACATCATCACTTTTCAACCATTTTCTGACTTCATTTGCTAGTTTTCATGCATTTCATGATTTATTTTGAGCTAAAATGACCCTGAATTGAAAAGCACTGCAAATGAACTCTGAAATGGTTGAAAGTTGGCATGGTATCATAATTTCACCCACATAGCATGTGCTAAAGAGTTGAGAGGGTTACCGGGAAAACTGGATGCACTTAGTGTACAAACTGGACAAACTCTTTCGAAGTATCAGGGTTTCGGACGAAAACACGTCTATTACAAAGGGATTTCAATTTTTTGAACATATTTTAACTCAAGACTTTTTCTGCATTCAATATGCACCATTCAAAGCCACATCATCACTTTTCAACCATTTTCTGACTTTATTTGCTAGTTTTCTTGCATTTCATGATTTATTTTGAGCTAAAATGACCCTGAGTAGAAAAGCACTGCAAATGAACTCTGAAATGGTTGAAAGATGGCATGGTATCATAATTTCACCCACATAGCATGTGCTAAAAATCTGAGAGGGTTACCGGAAAAACTGGATGCACTTCGTGTACAAACTGGACAATCTCTTTCGAAGTATCAGGGTTTCGGACGAAAACACGTCTATTACAAAGGGATTTCAATTTTTTGAACATATTTTAACTCAAGACTTTTTCTGCATTCAATATGCACCATTCAAAGCCACATCATCACTTTTCAACCATTTTCTGACTTCATTTGCTAGTTTTCATGCATTTCATGATTTATTTTGACCTAAAATGACCCTGAATTGAAAAGCACTGCAAATGAACTCTGAAATGGTTGAAAGTGGGCATTCTATCATAATTTCACCCACATAGCATGTGCTAAAAAGCTGAGAAGGTTACCGAAAAAACTGGATGCACTTCGTGTACAAACTGGACAATCTATTTCGAAGTATCAGGGTTTCGGACGAAAACACGTCTATTACAAAGGGATTTCAATTTTTTGAACATATTTTAACTCAAGACTTTTTATGCATTCAATATGCACCATTCAAAGCCACATCATCACTTTTCAACCATTTTCTGACTTCATTTGCTAGTTTTCATGCATTTCATGATTTATTTTGAGCTAAAATGACCCTGAATTGAAAAGCACTGCAAATGAATTCTGAAATGGTTGAAAGATGGCATGGTATCATAATTTCACCCACATAGCATGTGCTAAAAATCTGAGAGGGTTACCGGAAAAACTGGATGCACTTCGTGTACAAACTGGACAATCTATTCCGAAGTATCAGGGTTTCGGACGAAAACACGTCGATTACAAAGGGATTTCAATTTTTTGAACATATTTTAACTCAAGACTTTTTCTGCATTCAATATGCACCATTCAAAGCCACATCATCACTTTTCAACCATTTTCTGACTTCATTTGCTAGTTTTCATGCATTTCATGATTTATTTTGAGCTAAAATGACCCTGAATTGAAAAGCACTGCAAATGAGCTCTGAAATGGTTGAAAGTTGGCATGGTATCATAATTTCACCCACATAGCATGTGCTAAAGAGTTGAGAGGGTTTCCGAAAAAACTGGATGCACTTGGTGTACAAACTGGACAATCTCTTTCGAAGTATCAGGGTTTCGGACGAAAACACGTCGATTACAAAGGGATTTCAATTTTTTGAACATATTTTAACTCAAGACTTTTTCAGCATTCAATATGCACCATTCAAAGCCACATCATCACTTTTCAACCATTTTCTGACTTCATTTGCTAGTTTTCATGCATTTCATGATTTATTTTGAGCTAAAATGACCCTGAATTGAAAAGCACTGCAAATGAGCTCTGAAATGGTTGAAAGTTGGCATGGTATCATAATTTCACCCACATAGCATGTGCTAAAGAGTTGAGAGGGTTTCCGAAAAAACTGGATGCACTTCGTGTACAAACTGGACAATCTCTTTCGAAGTATCAGGGTTTTGGACGAAAACAAGTCGATTACAAAGGGATTTCAATTTTTTGAACATATTTTAACTCAAGACATTTTCTGCATTCAATATGCACCTTTCAAAGCCACATTATCACTTTTCAACCATTTTCTGACTTCATTTGCTAGTTTTCATGCATTTCATGATTTATTTTGAGCTAAAATGACCCTGAATTGAAAAGCACTGCAAATGAACTCTGAAATGGTTGAAAGTTGGCATGGTATCATAATTACACCCACATAGCATGTGCTAAAAAGCTGAGAGGGTTACCGAAAATACTGGATGCACTTCGTGTACAAACTGGACAATCTCTTTCGAAGTATCAGGGTTTCCGACGAAAACAAGTCGATTACAAAGGGATTTCAATTTTTTGAACATATTTTAACTCAAGACTTTTTCTGCATTCAATATGCACCATTCAAAGCCACATCATCACTTTTCAACCATTTTCTGACTTCATTTGCTAGTTTTCATGCATTTCATGATTTATTTTGAGCTAAAATGACCCTGAATTGAAAAGCACTGCAAATGAACTCTGAAATGGTTGAAAGTTGGAATGCTATCATAATTTCACCCACATAGCATGTGCTAAAAAGCTGAGAGGGTTACCGAAAAAACTGGATGCACTTCGTGTACAAACTGGACAATCTATTTCGAAGTATCAGGGTTTCGGACGAAAACACGTCTATTACAAAGGGATTTCAATTTTTTGAACATATTTTAACTCAAGACTTTTGAAGCATTCAATATGCACCATTCAAAGCCACATCATCACTTTTCAACCATTTTCTGACTTCATTTGCTAGTTTTCATGCATTTCATGATTTATTTTGAGCTAAAATGACCCTGAATTGAAAAGTACTGCAAATGAACTCTGAAATGGTTGAAAGTTGGCATGGTATCATAATTTCACCCACATAGCATGTGCTAAAAAGCTGAGAGGGTTACCGAAAATACTGGATGCACTTCGTGTACAAACTGGACAATCTCTTTCGAAGTATTAGGGTTTTGGACGAAAACAAGTCGATTACAAAGGGATTTCAATTTTTTGAACATACTTTAACTCAAGACTTTTTATGCATTCAATATGCACCATTCAAAGCCACATCATCACTTTTCAACCATTTTCTGACTTCATTTGCTAGTTTTCATGCATTTCATGATTTATTTTGAGCTAAAATGACCCTGAATTGAAAAGCACTGCAAATGAACTCTGAAATGGTTTAAAGTTGGCATGCTATCATAATTTCACCCACATAGCATGTGCTAAAAAGCTGAGAGGGTTACCGAAAAAACTGGATGCACTTCGTGTACAAACTGGACAATCTATTTCGACGTATCAGGGTTTCGGACGAAAACACGTCTATTACAAAGGGATTTCAATTTTTTGAACATATTTTAACTCAAGACTTTTTCTGCATTCAATATGCACCATTCAAAGCCACATCATCACTTTTCAACCATTTTCTTACTTCATTTGCTAGTTTTCATGCATTTCATGATTTATTTTGAGCTAAAATGACCCAGAATTGAAAAGCACTGCAAATGAACTCTGAAATGGTTGAAAGTTGGCATGGTATCATAATTTCACCCACATAGCATGTGCTAAAGAGTTGAGAGGGTTACCGGGAAAACTGGATGCACTTAGTGTACAAACTGAACAAACTCTTTCGAAGTATCAGGGTTGCGGACGAAAACACGTCTAATACAAAGGGATTTCAATTTTTTGAACATATTTTAACTCAAGACTTTTTCTGCATTCAATATGCACCATTCAAAGCCACATCATCACTTTTCAACCATTTTCTGACTTTATTTCCTAGTTTTCTTGCATTTCATGATTTATTTTGAGCTAAAATGACCCTGAGTTGAAAAGCACTGCAAATGAACTCTGAAATGGTTGAAAGATGGCATGGTATCATAATTTCACCCACATAGCATGTGCTAAAAATCTGAGAGGGTTACCGGAAAAACTGGATGCACTTCGTGTACAAACTGGACAATCTCTTTCGAAGTATCAGGGTTTCGGACGAAAACACGTCTATTACAAAGGGATTTCAATTTTTTGAACATATTTTAACTCAAGACTTTTTCTGCATTCAATATGCACCATTCAAATCCACATCATCACTTTTCAACCATTTTCTGACTTCATTTGCTAGTTTTCATGCATTTCATGATTTATTTTGACCTAAAATGACCCTGAATTGAAAATCACTGCAAATGAACTCTGAAATGGTTGAAAGTTGGCATGCTATCATAATTTCACCCACATAGCATGTGCTAAAAAGCTGAGAGGGTTACCGGAAAAACTGGATGCACTTCGTGTACAAACTGGACAATCTCTTTCGAAGTATCAGGGTTTCGGACGAAAACAAGTCGATTACAAAGGGATTTCAATTTTTTGAACATATTTTAACTCAATACTTTTTCTGCATTCAATATGCACCATTCAAAGGATCATCATCACTTTTCAACCATTTTCTGACTTCATTTGCTAGTTTTCATGCATTTCATGATTTATTTTGAGCTAAAATGACCCTGAATTGAAAAGCACTGCAAATGAACTCTGAAATGGTTGAAAGTTGGCATGCTATCATAATTTCACCCACATAGCATGTGCTAAAAAGTTGAGAGGGTTACCGGAAAAACTGGATGCACTTCGTGTACAAACTGGACAATCTCTTTCGAAGTATCAGGGTTTCGGACGAAAACAAGTCGATTACAAAGGGATTTCAATTTTTTGAACATATTTTAACTCAAGACTTTTTCTGCATTCAATATGCACCATTCAAAGCCACATCATCACTTTTCAACCATTTTCTGACTTCATTTGCTAGTTTTCATGCATTTCATGATTTATTTTGAGCTAAAATGACCCTGAATTGAAAAGCACTGCAAATGAACTCTGAAATGGTTGAAAGTTGGAATGCTATCATAATTTCACCCACATAGCATGTGCTAAAAAGCTGTGAGGGTTACCGAAAAAACTGGATGCACTTCGTGTACAAGCTGGACAATCTATTTCGAAGTATCAGGGTTTCGGACGAAAACACGTCTATTACAAAGGGATTTCAATTTTTTGAACATATTTTAACTCAAGACTTTTGAAGCATTCAATATGCACCATTCAAAGCCACATCATCACTTTTCAACCATTTTCTGACTTTATTTGCTAGTTTTCTTGCATTTCATGATTTATTTTGAGCTAAGATGACCCTGAGTTGAAAAGCACTGCAAATGAACTCTGAAATGGTTGAAAGATGGCATGGTATTATAATTTCACCCACATAGCATGTGCTAGAAATCTGAGAGGGTTACCGGAAAAACTGGATGCACTTCGTGTACAAACTGGACAATCTCTTTCGAAGTATCATGGTTTCGGACGAAAACACGTCTATTACAAAGGGATTTCATTTTTTTGAACATATTTTAACTCAAGACTTTTTCTGCATTCAATATGCACCATTCAAAGCCACATCATCACTTTTCAACCATTTTCTGACTTCATTTGCCAGTTTTCATGCATTTCATGATTTATTTTGAGCTAAAATGACCCTGAATTGAAAAGCACTGCAAATGAACTCTGAAATGGTTGAAAGTTGGCATGGTATCATAATTTCACCCACATAGCATGTGCTAAAGAGTTGAGAGGGTTGCCGAAAAAACTAGATGCACTTCGTGTACAAACTGGACAATCTCTTTCGAAGTATCAGGGTTTCGGACGAAAACACGTCTATTACAAAGGGATTTCAATTTTTTGAACATATTTTAACTCAAGACTTTTTCTGCATTCAATACGCACCATTCAAAGCCACATCATCACTTTTCAACCATTTTCTGACTTCATTTGCTAGTTTTCATGCATTTCATGATTTATTTTGAGCTAAAATGACCCTGAATTGAAAAGCACTGCAAATGAACTCTGAAATGGTTGAAAGTTGGCATGGTATCATAATTTCACCCACATAGCATGTGCTAAAGAGTTGAGAGGGTTACCGGGAAAACTGGATGCACTTAGTGTACAAACTGGACAAACTCTTTCGAAGTATCAGGGTTTCGGACGAAAACACGTCTATTACAAAGGGATTTCAATTTTTTGAACATATTTTAACTCAAGACTTTTTCTGCATTCAATATGCACCATTCAAAGCCACATCATCACTTTTCAACCATTTTCTGACTTTATTTGCTAGTTTTCTTGCATTTCATGATTTATTTTGAGCTAAAATGACCCTGAGTAGAAAAGCACTGCAAATGAACTCTGAAATGGTTGAAAGATGGCATGGTATCATAATTTCACCCACATAGCATGTGCTAAAAATCTGAGAGGGTTACCGGAAAAACTGGATGCACTTCGTGTACAAACTGGACAATCTATTTCGAAGTATCAGGGTTTCGGACGAAAACACGTCTATTACAAAGGGATTTCAATTTTTTGAACATATTTTAACTCAAGACTTTTTATGCATTCAATATGCACCATTCAAAGCCACATCATCACTTTTCAACCATTTTCTGACTTCATTTGCTAGTTTTCATGCATTTCATGATTTATTTTGAGCTAAAATGACCCTGAATTGAAAAGCACTGCAAATGAACTCTGAAATGGTTGAAAGATGGCATGGTATCATAATTTCACCCACATAGCATGTGCTAAAAATCTGAGAGGGTTACCGGAAAAACTGGATGCACTTCGTGTACAAACTGGACAATCTATTCCGAAGTATCAGGGTTTCGGACGAAAACACGTCGATTACAAAGGGATTTCAATTTTTTGAACATATTTTAACTCAAGACTTTTTCTGCATTCAATATGCACCATTCAAAGCCACATCATCACTTTTCAACCATTTTCTGACTTCATTTGCTAGTTTTCATGCATTTCATGATTTATTTTGAGCTAAAATGACCCTGAATTGAAAAGCACTGCAAATGAGCTCTGAAATGGTTGAAAGTTGGCATGGTATCATAATTTCACCCACATAGCATGTGCTAAAGAGTTGAGAGGGTTTCCGAAAAAACTGGATGCACTTGGTGTACAAACTGGACAATCTCTTTCGAAGTATCAGGGTTTCGGACGAAAACACGTCGATTACAAAGGGATTTCAATTTTTTGAACATATTTTAACTCAAGACTTTTTCAGCATTCAATATGCACCATTCAAAGCCACATCATCACTTTTCAACCATTTTCTGACTTCATTTGCTAGTTTTCATGCATTTCATGATTTATTTTGAGCTAAAATGACCCTGAATTGAAAAGCACTGCAAATGAGCTCTGAAATGGTTGAAAGTTGGCATGGTATCATAATTTCACCCACATAGCATGTGCTAAAGAGTTGAGAGGGTTTCCGAAAAAACTGGATGCACTTCGTGTACAAACTGGACAATCTCTTTCGAAGTATCAGGGTTTTGGACGAAAACAAGTCGATTACAAAGGGATTTCAATTTTTTGAACATATTTTAACTCAAGACATTTTCTGCATTCAATATGCACCTTTCAAAGCCACATTATCACTTTTCAACCATTTTCTGACTTCATTTGCTAGTTTTCATGCATTTCATGATTTATTTTGAGCTAAAATGACCCTGAATTGAAAAGCACTGCAAATGAACTCTGAAATGGTTGAAAGTTGGCATGGTATCATAATTACACCCACATAGCATGTGCTAAAAAGCTGAGAGGGTTACCGAAAATACTGGATGCACTTCGTGTACAAACTGGACAATCTCTTTCGAAGTATCAGGGTTTCCGACGAAAACAAGTCGATTACAAAGGGATTTCAATTTTTTGAACATATTTTAACTCAAGACTTTTTCTGCATTCAATATGCACCATTCAAAGCCACATCATCACTTTTCAACCATTTTCTGACTTCATTTGCTAGTTTTCATGCATTTCATGATTTATTTTGAGCTAAAATGACCCTGAATTGAAAAGTACTGCAAATGAACTCTGAAATGGTTGAAAGTTGGCATGGTATCATAATTTCACCCACATAGCATGTGCTAAAAAGCTGAGAGGGTTACCGAAAATACTGGATGCACTTCGTGTACAAACTGGACAATCTCTTTCGAAGTATTAGGGTTTTGGACGAAAACAAGTCGATTACAAAGGGATTTCAATTTTTTGAACATATTTTAACTCAAGACTTTTTATGCATTCAATATGCACCATTCAAAGCCACATCATCACTTTTCAACCATTTTCTGACTTCATTTGCTAGTTTTCATGCATTTCATGATTTATTTTGAGCTAAAATGACCCTGAATTGAAAAGCACTGCAAATGAACTCTGAAATGGTTTAAAGTTGGCATGCTATCATAATTTCACCCACATAGCATGTGCTAAAAAGCTGAGAGGGTTACCGAAAAAACTGGATGCACTTCGTGTACAAACTGGACAATCTATTTCGAAGTATCAGGGTTTCGGACGAAAACACGTCTATTACAAAGGGATTTCAATTTTTTGAACATATTTTAACTCAAGACTTTTTCTGCATTCAATATGCACCATTCAAAGCCACATCATCACTTTTCAACCATTTTCTTACTTCATTTGCTAGTTTTCATGCATTTCATGATTTATTTTGAGCTAAAATGACCCAGAATTGAAAAGCACTGCAAATGAACTCTGAAATGGTTGAAAGTTGGCATGGTATCATAATTTCACCCACATAGCATGTGCTAAAGAGTTGAGAGGGTTACCGGGAAAACTGGATGCACTTAGTGTACAAACTGAACAAACTCTTTCGAAGTATCAGGGTTGCGGACGAAAACACGTCTATTACAAAGGGATTTCAATTTTTTGAACATATTTTAACTCAAGACTTTTTCTGCATTCAATATGCACCATTCAAAGCCACATCATCACTTTTCAACCATTTTCTGACTTTATTTGCTAGTTTTCTTGCATTTCATGATTTATTTTGAGCTAAAATGACCCTGAGTTGAAAAGCACTGCAAATGAACTCTGAAATGGTTGAAAGATGGCATGGTATCATAATTTCACCCACATAGCATGTGCTAAAAATCTGAGAGGGTTACCGGAAAAACTGGATGCACTTCGTGTACAAACTGGACAATCTCTTTCGAAGTATCAGGGTTTCGGACGAAAACACGTCTATTACAAAGGGATTTCAATTTTTTGAACATATTTTAACTCAAGACTTTTTCTGCATTCAATATGCACCATTCAAATCCACATCATCACTTTTCAACCATTTTCTGACTTCATTTGCTAGTTTTCATGCATTTCATGATTTATTTTGACCTAAAATGACCCTGAATTGAAAATCACTGCAAATGAACTCTGAAATGGTTGAAAGTTGGCATGCTATCATAATTTCACCCACATAGCATGTGCTAAAAAGCTGAGAGGGTTACCGGAAAAACTGGATGCACTTCGTGTACAAACTGGACAATCTCTTTCGAAGTATCAGGGTTTCGGACGAAAACAAGTCGATTACAAAGGGATTTCAATTTTTTGAACATATTTTAACTCAATACTTTTTCTGCATTCAATATGCACCATTCAAAGGATCATCATCACTTTTCAACCATTTTCTGACTTCATTTGCTAGTTTTCATGCATTTCATGATTTATTTTGAGCTAAAATGACCCTGAATTGAAAAGCACTGCAAATGAACTCTGAAATGGTTGAAAGTTGGCATGCTATCATAATTTCACCCACATAGCATGTGCTAAAAAGTTGAGAGGGTTACCGGAAAAACTGGATGCACTTCGTGTACAAACTGGACAATCTCTTTCGAAGTATCAGGGTTTCGGACGAAAACAAGTCGATTACAAAGGGATTTCAATTTTTTGAACATATTTTAACTCAAGACTTTTTCTGCATTCAATATGCACCATTCAAAGCCACATCATCACTTTTCAACCATTTTCTGACTTCATTTGCTAGTTTTCATGCATTTCATGATTTATTTTGAGCTAAAATGACCCTGAATTGAAAAGCACTGCAAATGAACTCTGAAATGGTTGAAAGTTGGAATGCTATCATAATTTCACCCACATAGCATGTGCTAAAAAGCTGTGAGGGTTACCGAAAAAACTGGATGCACTTCGTGTACAAGCTGGACAATCTATTTCGAAGTATCAGGGTTTCGGACGAAAACACGTCTATTACAAAGGGATTTCAATTTTTTGAACATATTTTAACTCAAGACTTTTGAAGCATTCAATATGCACCATTCAAAGCCACATCATCACTATTCAACCATTTTCTGACTTTATTTGCTAGTTTTCTTGCATTTCATGATTTATTTTGAGCTAAGATGACCCTGAGTTGAAAAGCACTGCAAATGAACTCTGAAATGGTTGAAAGATGGCATGGTATTATAATTTCACCCACATAGCATGTGCTAGAAATCTGAGAGGGTTACCGGAAAAACTGGATGCACTTCGTGTACAAACTGGACAATCTCTTTCGAAGTATCATGGTTTCGGACGAAAACACGTCTATTACAAAGGGATTTCATTTTTTTGAACATATTTTAACTCAAGACTTTTTATGCATTCAATATGCACCATTCAAATCCACATCATCACTTTTCAACCATTTTCTGACTTCATTTGCCAGTTTTCATGCATTTCATGATTTATTTTGAGCTAAAATGACCCTGAATTGAAAAGCACTGCAAATGAACTCTGAAATGGTTGAAAGTTGGCATGGTATCATAATTTCACCCACATAGCATGTGCTAAAGAGTTGAGAGGGTTGCCGAAAAAACTAGATGCACTTCGTGTACAAACTGGACAATCTCTTTCGAAGTATCAGGGTTTCGGACGAAAACACGTCTATTACAAAGGGATTTCAATTTTTTGAACATATTTTAACTCAAGACTTTTTCTGCATTCAATACGCACCATTCAAAGCCACATCATCACTTTTCAACCATTTTCTGACTTCATTTGCTAGTTTTCATGCATTTCATGATTTATTTTGAGCTAAAATGACCCTGAATTGAAAAGCACTGCAAATGAACTCTGAAATGGTTGAAAGTTGGCATGGTATCATAATTTCACCCACATAGCATGTGCTAAAGAGTTGAGAGGGTTACCGGGAAAACTGGATGCACTTAGTGTACAAACTGGACAAACTCTTTCGAAGTATCAGGGTTTCGGACGAAAACACGTCTATTACAAAGGGATTTCAATTTTTTGAACATATTTTAACTCAAGACTTTTTCTGCATTCAATATGCACCATTCAAAGCCACATCATCACTTTTCAACCATTTTCTGACTTTATTTGCTAGTTTTCTTGCATTTCATGATTTATTTTGAGCTAAAATGACCCTGAGTTGAAAAGCACTGCAAATGAACTCTGAAATGGTTGAAAGATGGCATGGTATCATAATTTCACCCACATAGCATGTGCTAAAAATCTGAGAGGGTTACCGGAAAAACTGGATGCACTTCGTGTACAAACTGGACAATCTCTTTCGAAGTATCAGGGTTTCGGACGAAAACACGTCTATTACAAAGGGATTTCAATTTTTTGAACATATTTTAACTCAAGACTTTTTCTGCATTCAATATGCACCATTCAAAGCCACATCATCACTTTTCAACCATTTTCTGACTTCATTTGCTAGTTTTCATGCATTTCATGATTTATTTTGACCTAAAATGACCCTGAATTGAAAAGCACTGCAAATGAACTCTGAAATGGTTGAAAGTGGGCATTCTATCATAATTTCACCCACATAGCATGTGCTAAAAAGCTGAGAAGGTTACCGAAAAAACTGGATGCACTTCGTGTACAAACTGGACAATCTATTTCGAAGTATCAGGGTTTCGGACGAAAACACGTCTATTACAAAGGGATTTCAATTTTTTGAACATATTTTAACTCAAGACTTTTTATGCATTCAATATGCACCATTCAAAGCCACATCATCACTTTTCAACCATTTTCTGACTTCATTTGCTAGTTTTCATGCATTTCATGATTTATTTTGAGCTAAAATGACCCTGAATTGAAAAGCACTGCAAATGAACTCTGAAATGGTTGAAAGATGGCATGGTATCATAATTTCACCCACATAGCATGTGCTAAAAATCTGAGAGGGTTACCGGAAAAACTGGATGCACTTCGTGTACAAACTGGACAATCTATTTCGAAGTATCAGGGTTTCGGACGAAAACACGTCGATTACAAAGGGATTTCAATTTTTTGAACATATTTTAACTCAAGACTTTTGAAGCATTCAATATGCACCATTCAAAGCCACATCATCACTTTTCAACCATTTTCTGACTTCATTTGCTAGTTTTCTTGCATTTCATGATTTATTTTGAGCTAAAATGACCCTGAATTGAAAAGCACTGCAAATGAACTCTGAAATGGTTGAAAGATGGCATGGTATCATAATTTCACCCACATAGCATGTGCTAAAAATCTGAGAGGGTTACCGGAAAAACTGGATGCACTTCGTGTACAAACTGGACAATCTATTTCGAAGTATCAGGGTTTCGGACGAAAACATGTCTATTACAAAGGGATTTCAATTTTTTGAACATATTTTAACTCAAGACTTTTTATGCATTCAATATGCACCATTCAAATCCACATCATCACTTTTCAACCATTTTCTGACTTCATTTGCTAGTTTTCATGCATTTCATGATTTATTTTGAGCTAAAATGACCCTGAATAGAAAAGCACTGCAAATGAACTCTGAAATGGTTGAAAGTTGGCATGGTATCATAATTTCACCCACATAGCATGTGCTAAAGAGTTGAGAGGGTTACCGAAAATACTAGATGCACTTCGTGTACAAACTGGACAATCTCTTTCGAAGTATCAGGGTTTCGGACGAAAACATGTCTATTACAAAGGGATTTCAATTTTTTGAACATATTTTAACTCAACACTTTTAATGCATTCAATATGCACCATTCAAAGCCACATCATCACTTTTCAACCATTTTCTGACTTCATTTGCTAGTTTTCATGCATTTCATGATTTATTTTGAGCTAAAATGACCCTGAATTGAAAAGCACTGCAAATGAACTCTGAAATGGTTGAAAGTTGGCATGGTATCATAATTTCACCCACGTAGCATGTGCTAAAGAGTTGAGAGGGTTACCGAAAAAACTGGATGCACTTCGTGTACAAACTGGACAATCTCTTTCGAAGTATCAGGGTTTCGGACGAAAACACGTCTATTACAAAGGGATTTCAATTTTTTGAACATATTTTAACTCAAGACTTTTGAAGCATTCAATATGCACCATTCAAAGCCACATCATCACTTTTCAACCATTTTCTGACTTCATTTGCTAGTTTTCATGCATTTCATGATTTATTTTGAGCTAAAATGACCCTGAATTGAAAAGCACTGCAAATGAACTCTGAAATGGTTGAAAGATGGCATGGTATCATAATTTCACCCACATAGCATGTGCTAAAATCTGAGAGGGTTACTGGAAAAACTGGATGCACTTCGTGTACAAACTGGACAATCTCTTTCGAAGTATCATGGTTTCGGACGAAAACACGTCTATTACAAAGGGATTTCATTTTTTTTGAACATATTTTAACTCAAGACTTTTTATGCATTCAATATGCACCATTCAAATCCACATCATCACTTTTCAACCATTTTCTGACTTCATTTGCTAGTTTTCATGCATTTCATGATTTATTTTGAGCTAAAATGACCCTGAATTGAAAAGCACTGCAAATGAGCTCTGAAATGGTTGAAAGTTGGCATGGTATCATAATTTCACCCACATAGCATGTGCTAAAGAGTTGAGAGGGTTTCCGAAAAAATTGGATGCACTTGGTGTACAAACTGGACAATCTCTTTCGAAGTATCAGGGTTTCGGACGAAAACACGTCGATTACAAAGGGATTTCAATTTTTTGAACATATTTTAACTCAAGACATTTTCAGCATTCAATATGCACCATTCAAAGCCACATCATCACTTTTCAACCATTTTCTGACTTCATTTGCTAGTTTTCATGCATTTCATGATTTATTTTGAGCTAAAATGACCCTGAATTGAAAAGCACTGCAAATGAGCTCTGAAATGGTTGAAAGTTGGCATGGTATCATAATTTCACCCACATAGCATGTGCTAAAGAGTTGAGAGGGTTTCCGAAAAAAATGGATGCACTTCGTGTACAAACTGGACAATCTCTTTCGAAGTATCAGGGTTTCGGACGAAAACAAGTCGATTACAAAGGGATTTCAATTTTTTGAACATATTTTAACTCAAGACATTTTCTGCATTCAATATGCACCTTTCAAAGCCACATTATCACTTTTCAACCATTTTCTGACTTCATTTGCTAGTTTTCATGCATTTCATGATTTATTTTGAGCTAAAATGACCCTGAATTGAAAAGCACTGCAAATGAACTCTGAAATGGTTGAAAGTTGGCATGGTATCATAATTACACCCACATAGCATGTGCTAAAAAGCTGAGAGGGTTACCGAAAATACTGGATGCACTTCGTGTACAAACTGGACAATCTCTTTCGAAGTATCAGGGTTTCGGACGAAAACATGTCTATTACAAAGGGATTTCAATTTTTTGAACATATTTTAACTCAAGACTTTTTCTGCATTCAATATGCACCATTCAAAGCCACATCATCACTTTTCAACCATTTTCTGACTTCATTTGCTAATTTTCATGCATTTCATGATTTATTTTGAGCTAAAATGACCCTGAATTGAAAAGCACTGCAAATGAACTCTGAAATGGTTGAAAGTTGGCATGGTATCATAATTTCACCCACGTAGCATGTGTTAAAGAGTTGAGAGGGTTACCGAAAAAACTGGATGCACTTCGTGTACAAACTGGACAATCTCTTTCGAAGTATCAGGGTTTCGGACGAAAACACGTCTATTACAAAGGGATTTCATATTTTTGAACATATTTTAACTCAAGACTTTTGAAGCATTCAATATGCACCATTCAAAGCCACATCATCACTTTTCAACCATTTTCTGACTTCATTTGCTAGTTTTCATGCATTTCATGATTTATTTTGAGCTAAAATGACCCTGAATTGAAAAGCACTGCAAATGAACTCTGAAATGGTTGAAAGATGGCATGGTATCATAATTTCACCCACATAGCATGTGCTAAAATCTGAGAGGGTTACCGGAAAAACTGGATGCACTTCGTGTACAAACTGGACAATCTCTTTCGAAGTATCATGGTTTCGGACGAAAACACGTCTATTACAAAGGGATTTCATTTTTTTGAACATATTTTAACTCAAGACTTTTTATGCATTCAATATGCACCATTCAAATCCACATCATCACTTTTCAACCATTTTCTGACTTCATTTGCTAGTTTTCATGCATTTCATGATTTATTTTGAGCTAAAATGACCCTGAATTGAAAAGCACTGCAAATGAGCTCTAAAATGGTTGAAAGTTGGCATGGTATCATAATTTCACCCACATAGCATGTGCTAAAGAGTTGAGAGGGTTTCCGAAAAAATTGGATGCACTTGGTGTACAAACTGGACAATCTCTTTCGAACTATCAGGGTTTCGGACGAAAACACGTCGATTACAAAGGGATTTCAATTTTTTGAACATATTTTAACTCAAGACATTTTCAGCATTCAATATGCACCATTCAAAGCCACATCATCACTTTTCAACCATTTTCTGACTTCATTTGCTAGTTTTCATGCATTTCATGATTTATTTTGAGCTAAAATGACCCTGAATTGAAAAGCACTGCAAATGAGCTCTGAAATGGTTGAAAGTTGGCATGGTATCATAATTTCACCCACATAGCATGTGCTAAAGAGTTGAGAGGGTTTCCGAAAAAAATGGATGCACTTCGTGTACAAACTGGACAATCTCTTTCGAAGTATCAGGGTTTCGGACGAAAACAAGTCGATTACAAAGGGATTTCAATTTTTTGAACATATTTTAACTCAAGACATTTTCTGCATTCAATATGCACCTTTCAAAGCCACATTATCACTTTTCAACCATTTTCTGACTTCATTTGCTAGTTTTCATGCATTTCATGATTTATTTTGAGCTAAAATGACCCTGAATTGAAAAGCACTGCAAATGAACTCTGAAATGGTTGAAAGTTGGCATGGTATCATAATTACACCCACATAGCATGTGCTAAAAAGCTGAGAGGGTTACCGAAAATACTGGATGCACTTCGTGTACAAACTGGACAATCTCTTTCGAAGTATCAGGGTTTCGGACAAAAACAAGTCGATTACAAAGGGATTTCAATTTTTTGAACATATTTTAACTCAAGACTTTTTCTGCATTCAATATGCACCATTCAAAGCCACATCATCACTTTTCAACCATTTTCTGACTTCATTTGCTAGTTTTCATGCATTTCATGATTTATTTTGAGCTAAAATGACCCTGAATTGAAAAGCACTGCAAATGAACTCTGAAATGGTTGAAAGTTGGAATGCTATCATAATTTCACCCACATAGCATGTGCTAAAAAGCTGAGAGGGTTACCGAAAAAACTGGATGCACTTCGTGTACAAACTGGACAATCTATTTCGAAGTATCAGGGTTTCGGACGAAAATACGTCTATTACAAAGGGATTTCAATTTTTTGAACATATTTTAACTCAAGACTTTTGAAGCATTCAATATGCACCATTCAAAGCCACATCATCACTTTTCAACCATTTTCTGACTTCATTTGCTAGTTTTCATGCATTTCATGATTTATTTTGAGCTAAAATGACCCTGAATTGAAAAGTACTGCAAATGAACTCTGAAATGGTTGAAAGTTGGCATGGTATCATAATTTCACCCACATAGCATATGCTAAAAAGCTGAGAGGGTTACTGAAAATACTGGATGCACTTCGTGTACAAACTGGACAATCTCTTTCGAAGTATTAGGGTTTCGGACGAAAACAAGTCGATTACAAAGCGATTTCAATTTTTTGAACATATTTTAACTCAAGACTTTTTATGCATTCAATATGCACCATTCAAAGCCACATCATCACTTTTCAACCATTTTCTGACTTCATTTGCTAGTTTTCATGCATTTCATGATTTATTTTGAGCTAAAATGACCCTGAATTGAAAAGCACTGCAAATGAACTCTGAAATGGTTGAAAGTTGGCATGCTATCATAATTTCACCCACATAGCATGTGCTAAAAAGCTGAGAGGGTTACCGAAAAAACTGGATGCACTTCGTGTACAAACTGGACAATCTATTTCGAAGTATCAGGGTTTCGGACGAAAACACGTCTATTACAAAGGGATTTCAATTTTTTGAACATATTTTAACTCAAGACTTTTTCTGCATTCAATATGCACCATTCAAAGCCACATCATCACTTTTCAACCATTTTCTTACTTCATTTGCTAGTTTTCATGCATTTCATGATTTATTTTGAGCTAAAATGACCCTGAATTGAAAAGCACTGCAAATGAACTCTGAAATGGTTGAAAGTTGGCATGGTATCATAATTTCACCCACATAGCATGTGCTAAAGAGTTGAGAGGGTTACCGGGAAAACTGGATGCACTTAGTGTACAAACTGAACAAACTCTTTCGAAGTATCAGGGTTGCGGACGAAAACACGTCTATTACAAAGGGATTTCAATTTTTTGAACATATTTTAACTCAAGACTTTTTCTGCATTCAATATGCACCATTCAAAGCCACATCATCACTTTTCAACCATTTTCTGACTTTATTTGCTAGTTTTCTTGCATTTCATGATTTATTTTGAGCTAAAATGACCCTGAGTTGAAAAGCACTGCAAATGAACTCTGAAATGGTTGAAAGATGTCATGGTATCATAATTTCACCCACATAGCATGTGCTAAAAATCTGAGAGGGTTACCGGAAAAACTGGATGCACTTCGTGTACAAACTAGACAATCTCTTTCGAAGTATCAGGGTTTCGGACGAAAACACGTCTATTACAAAGGGATTTCAATTTTTTGAACATATTTTAACTCAAGACATTTTCAGCATTCAATATGCACCATTCAAAGCCACATCATCACTTTTCAACCATTTTCTGACTTCATTTGCTAGTTTTCATGCATTTCATGATTTATTTTGAGCTAAAATGACCCTGAATTGAAAAGCACTGCAAATGAGCTCTGAAATGGTTGAAAGTTGGCATGGTATCATAATTTCACCCACATAGCATGTGCTAAAGAGTTGAGAGGGTTTCCGAAAAAAATGGATGCACTTCGTGTACAAACTGGACAATCTCTTTCGAAGTATCAGGGTTTCGGACGAAAACAAGTCGATTACAAAGGGATTTCAATTTTTTGAACATATTTTAACTCAAGACATTTTCTGCATTCAATATGCACCTTTCAAAGCCACATTATCACTTTTCAACCATTTTCTGACTTCATTTGCTAGTTTTCATGCATTTCATGATTTATTTTGAGCTAAAATGACCCTGAATTGAAAAGCACTGCAAATGAACTCTGAAATGGTTGAAAGTTGGCATGGTATCATATATACACCCACATAGCATGTGCTAAAAAGCTGAGCGGGTTACCGAAAATACTGGATGCACTTCGTGTACAAACTGGACAATCTCTTTCGAAGTATCAGGGTTTCGGACGAAAACATGTCTATTACAAAGGGATTTCAATTTTTTGAACATATTTTAACTCAAGACTTTTTCTGCATTCAATATGCACCATTCAAAGCCACATCATCACTTTTCAACCATTTTCTGACTTCATTTGCTAGTTTTCATGCATTTCATGATTTATTTTGAGCTAAAATGACCCTGAATTGAAAAGCACTGCAAATGAACTCTGAAATGGTTGAAAGTTGGCATGGTATCATAATTTCACCCACGTAGCATGTGCTAAAGAGTTGAGAGGGTTACCGAAAAAACTGGATGCACTTCGTGTACAAACTGGACAATCTCTTTCGAAGTATCAGGGTTTCGGACGAAAACACGTCTATTACAAAGGGATTTCAATTTTTTGAACATATTTTAACTCAAGACTTTTGAAGCATTCAATATGCACCATTCAAAGCCACATCATCACTTTTCAACCATTTTCTGACTTCATTTGCTAGTTTTCATGCATTTCATGATTTATTTTGAGCTAAAATGACCCTGAATTGAAAAGCACTGCAAATGAACTCTGAAATGGTTGAAAGATGGCATGGTATCATAATTTCACCCACATAGCATGTGCTAAAATCTGAGAGGGTTACCGGAAAAACTGGATGCACTTCGTGTACAAACTGGACAATCTCTTTCGAAGTATCATGGTTTCGGACGAAAACACGTCTATTACAAAGGGATTTCATTTTTTTGAACATATTTTAACTCAAGACTTTTTATGCATTCAATATGCACCATTCAAATCCACATCATCACTTTTCAACCATTTTCTGACTTCATTTGCTAGTTTTCATGCATTTCATGATTTATTTTGAGCTAAAATGACCCTGAATTGAAAAGCACTGCAAATGAGCTCTGAAATGGTTGAAAGTTGGCATGGTATCATAATTTCACCCACATAGCATGTGCTAAAGAGTTGAGAGGGTTTCCGAAAAAATTGGATGCACTTGGTGTACAAACTGGACAATCTCTTTCGAAGTATCAGGGTTTCGGACGAAAACACGTCGATTACAAAGGGATTTCAATTTTTTGAACATATTTTAACTCAACACATTTTCAGCATTCAATATGCACCATTCAAAGCCACATCATCACTTTTCAACCATTTTCTGACTTCATTTGCTAGTTTTCATGCATTTCATGATTTATTTTGAGCTAAAATGACCCTGAATTGAAAAGCACTGCAAATGAGCTCTGAAATGGTTGAAAGTTGGCATGGTATCATAATTTCACCCACATAGCATGTGCTAAAGAGTTGAGAGGGTTTCCGAAAAAAATGGATGCACTTCGTGTACAAACTGGACAATCTCTTTCGAAGTATCAGGGTTTCGGACAAAAACAAGTCGATTACAAAGGGATTTCAATTTTTTGAACATATTTTAACTCAAGACATTTTCTGCATTCAATATGCACCTTTCAAAGCCACATTATCACTTTTCAACCATTTTCTGACTTCATTTGCTAGTTTTCATGCATTTCATGATTTATTTTGAGCTAAAATGACCCTGAATTGAAAAGCACTGCAAATGAACTCTGAAATGGTTGAAAGTTGGCATGGTATCATAATTACACCCACATAGCATGTGCTAAAAAGCTGAGAGGGTTACCGAAAATACTGGATGCACTTCGTGTACAAACTGGACAATCTCTTTCGAAGTATCAGGGTTTCGGACGAAAACAAGTCGATTACAAAGGGATTTCAATTTTTTGAACATATTTTAACTCAAGACTTTTTCTGCATTCAATATGCACCATTCAAAGCCACATCATCACTTTTCAACCATTTTCTGACTTCATTTGCTAGTTTTCATGCATTTCATGATTTATTTTGAGCTAAAATGACCCTGAATTGAAAAGCACTGCAAATGAACTCTGAAATGGTTGAAAGTTGGCATGGTATCATAATTTCACCCACGTAGCATGTGCTAAAGAGTTGAGAGGGTTACCGAAAAAACTGGATGCACTTCGTGTACAAACTGGACAATCTCTTTCGAAGTATCAGGGTTTCGGACGAAAACACGTCTATTACAAAGGGATTTCAATTTTTTGAACATATTTTAACTCAAGACTTTTGAAGCATTCAATATGCACCATTCAAAGCCACATCATCACTTTTCAACCATTTTCTGACTTCATTTGCTAGTTTTCATGCATTTCATGATTTATTTTGAGCTAAAATGACCCTGAATTGAAAAGCACTGCAAATGAACTCTGAAATGGTTGAAAGATGGCATGGTATCATAATTTCACCCACATAGCATGTGCTAAAATCTGAGAGGGTTACCGGAAAAACTGGATGCACTTCGTGTACAAACTGGACAATCTCTTTCGAAGTATCATGGTTTCGGACGAAAACACGTCTATTACAAAGGGATTTCATTTTTTTGAACATATTTTAACTCAAGACTTTTTATGCATTCAATATGCACCATTCAAATCCACATCATCACTTTTCAACCATTTTCTGACTTCATTTGCTAGTTTTCATGCATTTCATGATTTATTTTGAGCTAAAATGACCCTGAATTGAAAAGCACTGCAAATGAGCTCTGAAATGGTTGAAAGTTGGCATGGTATCATAATTTCACCCACATAGCATGTGCTAAAGAGTTGAGAGGGTTTCCGAAAAAATTGGATGCACTTGGTGTACAAACTGGACAATCTCTTTCGAAGTATCAGGGTTTCGGACGAAAACACGTCGATTACAAAGGGATTTCAATTTTTTGAACATATTTTAACTCAACACATTTTCAGCATTCAATATGCACCATTCAAAGCCACATCATCACTTTTCAACCATTTTCTGACTTCATTTGCTAGTTTTCATGCATTTCATGATTTATTTTGAGCTAAAATGACCCTGAATTGAAAAGCACTGCAAATGAGCTCTGAAATGGTTGAAAGTTGGCATGGTATCATAATTTCACCCACATAGCATGTGCTAAAGAGTTGAGAGGGTTTCCGAAAAAAATGGATGCACTTCGTGTACAAACTGGACAATCTCTTTCGAAGTATCAGGGTTTCGGACGAAAACAAGTCGATTACAAAGGGATTTCAATTTTTTGAACATATTTTAACTCAAGACATTTTCTGCATTCAATATGCACCTTTCAAAGCCACATTATCACTTTTCAACCATTTTCTGACTTCATTTGCTAGTTTTCATGCATTTCATGATTTATTTTGAGCTAAAATGACCCTGAATTGAAAAGCACTGCAAATGAACTCTGAAATGGTTGAAAGTTGGCATGGTATCATAATTACACCCACATAGCATGTGCTAAAAAGCTGAGAGGGTTACCGAAAATACTGGATGCACTTCGTGTACAAACTGGACAATCTCTTTCGAAGTATCAGGGTTTCGGACGAAAACAAGTCGATTACAAAGGGATTTCAATTTTTTGAACATATTTTAACTCAAGACTTTTTCTGCATTCAATATGCACCATTCAAAGCCACATCATCACTTTTCAACCATTTTCTGACTTCATTTGCTAGTTTTCATGCATTTCATGATTTATTTTGAGCTAAAATGACCCTGAATTGAAAAGCACTGCAAATGAACTCTGAAATGGTTGAAAGTTGGAATGCTATCATAATTTCACCCACATAGCATGTGCTAAAAAGCTGAGAGGGTTACCGAAAAAACTGGATGCACTTCGTGTACAAACTGGACAATCCATTTCGAAGTATCAGGGTTTCGGACGAAAACACGTCTATTACAAAGGGATTTCAATTTTTTGAACATATTTTAACTCAAGACTTTTGAAGCATTCAATATGCACCATTCAAAGCCACATCATCACTTTTCAACCATTTTCTGACTTCATTTGCTAGTTTTCATGCATTTCATGATTTATTTTGAGCTAAAATGACCCTGAATTGAAAAGTACTGCAAATGAACTCTTAAATTGTTGAAAGTTGGCATGGTATCATAATTTCACCCACATAGCATGTGCTAAAAAGCTGAGAGGGTTACCGAAAATACTGGATGCACTTCGTGTACAAACTGGACAATCTCTTTCGAAGTATTAGGGTTTCGGACGAAAACAAGTCGATTACAAAGGGATTTCAATTTTTTGAACATATTTTAACTCAAGACTTTTTATGCATTCAATATGCACCATTCAAAGCCACATCATCACTTTTCAACCATTTTCTGACTTCATTTGCTAGTTTTCATGCATTTCATGATTTATTTTGAGCTAAAATGACCCTGAATTGAAAAGCACTGCAAATGAACTCTGAAATGGTTGAAAGTTGGCATGCTATCATAATTTCACCCACATAGCATGTGCTAAAAAGCTGAGAGGGTTACCGAAAAAACTGATGCACTTCGTGTACAAACTGGACAATCTATTTCGAAGTATCAGGGTTTCGGACGAAAACACGTCTATTACAAAGGGATTTCAATTTTTTGAACATATTTTAACTCAAGACTTTTTCTGCATTCAATATGCACCATTCAAAGCCACATCATCACTTTTCAACCATTTTCTTACTTCATTTGCTAGTTTTCATGCATTTCATGATTTATTTTGAGCTAAAATGACCCTGAATTGAAAAGCACTGCAAATGAACTCTGAAATGGTTGAAAGTTGGCATGGTATCATAATTTCACCCACATAGCATGTGCTAAAGAGTTGAGAGGGTTACCGGGAAAACTGGATGCACTTAGTGTACAAACTGAACAAACTCTTTCGAAGTATCAGGGTTGCGGACGAAAACACGTCTATTACAAAGGGATTTCAATTTTTTGAACATATTTTAACTCAAGACTTTTTCTGCATTCAATATGCACCATTCAAAGCCACATCATCACTTTTCAACCATTTTCTGACTTTATTTGCTAGTTTTCTTGCATTTCATGATTTATTTTGAGCTAAAATGACCCTGAGTTGAAAAGCACTGCAAATGAACTCTGAAATGGTTGAAAGATGGCATGGTATCATAATTTCACCCACATAGCATGTGCTAAAAATCTGAGAGGGTTACCGGAAAAACTGGATGCACTTCGTGTACAAACAGGACAATCTCTTTCGAAGTATCAGGGTTTCAGACGAAAACACGTCTATTACAAAGGGATTTCAATTTTTTGAACATATTTTAACTCAAGACTTTTTCTGCATTCAATATGCACCATTCAAATCCACATCATCACTTTTCAACCATTTTCTGACTTCATTTGCTAGTTTTCATGCATTTCATGATTTATTTTGACCTAAAATGACCCTGAATTGAAAATCACTGCAAATGAACTCTGAAATGGTTGAAAGTTGGCATGCTATCATAATTTCACCCACATAGCATGTGCTAAAAAGCTGAGAGGGTTACCGGAAAAACTGGATGCACTTCGTGTACAAACTGGACAATCTCTTTCGAAGTATCAGGGTTTCGGATGAAAACAAGTCGATTACAAAGGGATTTCAATTTTTTGAACATATTTTAACTCAATACTTTTTCTGCATTCAATATGCACCATTCAAAGGATCATCATCACTTTTCAACCATTTTCTGACTTCATTTGCTAGTTTTCATGCATTTCATGATTTATTTTGAGCTAAAATGACCCTGAATTGAAAAGCACTGCAAATGAACTCTGAAATGGTTGAAAGTTGGCATGCTATCATAATTTCACCCACATAGCATGTGCTAAAAAGCTGAGAGGGTTACCGGAAAAACTGGATGCACTTCGTGTACAAACTGGACAATCTCTTTCGAAGTATCAGGGTTTCGGACGAAAACAAGTCGATTACAAAGGGATTTCAATTTTTTGAACATATTTTAACTCAAGACTTTTTCTGCATTCAATATGCACCATTCAAAGCCACATCATCACTTTTCAACCATTTTCTGACTTCATTTGCTAGTTTTCATGCATTTCATGATTTATTTTGAGCTAAAATGACCCTGAATTGAAAAGCACTGCAAATGAACTCTGAAATGGTTGAAAGTTGGAATGCTATCATAATTTCACCCACATAGCATGTGCTAAAAAGCTGAGAGGGTTACCGAAAAAACTGGATGCACTTCGTGTACAAACTGGACAATCTATTTCGAAGTATCAGGGTTTCGGACGAAAACACGTCTATTACAAAGGGATTTCAATTTTTTGAACATATTTTAACTCAAGACTTTTGAAGCATTCAATATGCACCATTCAAAGCCACATCATCACTTTTCAACCATTTTCTGACTTCATTTGCTAGTTTTCATGCATTTCATGATTTATTTTGAGCTAAAATGACCCTGAATTGAAAAGTACTGCAAATGAACTCTGAAATGGTTGAAAGTTGGCATGGTATCATAATTTCACCCACATAGCATGTGCTAAAAAGCTGAGAGGGTTACCGAAAATACTGGATGCACTTCGTGTACAAACTGGACAATCTCTTTCGAAGTATTAGGGTTTCGGACGAAAACAAGTCGATTACAAAGGGATTTCAATTTTTTGAACATATTTTAACTCAAGACTTTTTATGCATTCAATATGCACCATTCAAAGCCACATCATCACTTTTCAACCATTTTCTGACTTCATTTGCTAGTTTTCATGCATTTCATGATTTATTTTGAGCTAAAATGACCCTGAATTGAAAAGCACTGCAAATGAACTCTGAAATGGTTGAAAGTTGGCATGCTATCATAATTTCACCCACATAGCATGTGCTAAAAAGCTGAGAGGGTTACCGAAAAAACTGGATGCACTTCGTGTACAAACTGGACAATCTATTTCGAAGTATCAGGGTTTCGGACGAAAACACGTCTATTACAAAGGGATTTCAATTTTTTGAACATATTTTAACTCAAGACTTTTTCTGCATTCAATATGCACCATTCAAAGCCACATCATCACTTTTCAACCATTTTCTTACTTCATTTGCTAGTTTTCATGCATTTCATGATTTATTTTGAGCTAAAATGACCCTGAATTGAAAAGCACTGCAAATGAACTCTGAAATGGTTGAAAGTTGGCATGGTATCATAATTTCACCCACATAGCATGTGCTAAAGAGTTGAGAGGGTTACCGGGAAAACTGGATGCACTTAGTGTACAAACTGAACAAACTCTTTCGAAGTATCAGGGTTGCGGACGAAAACACGTCTATTACAAAGGGATTTCAATTTTTTGAACATATTTTAACTCAAGACTTTTTCTGCATTCAATATGCACCATTCAAAGCCACATCATCACTTTTCAACCATTTTCTGACTTTATTTGCTAGTTTTCTTGCATTTCATGATTTATTTTGAGCTAAAATGACCCTGAGTTGAAAAGCACTGCAAATGAACTCTGAAATGGTTGAAAGATGGCATGGTATCATAATTTCACCCACATAGCATGTGCTAAAAATCTGCGAGGGTTACCGGAAAAACTGGATGCACTTCGTGTACAAACTGGACAATCTCTTTCGAAGTATCAGGGTTTCGGACGAAAACACGTCTATTACAAAGGGATTTCAATTTTTTGAACATATTTTAACTCAAGACTTTTTCTGCATTCAATATGCACCATTCAAATCCACATCATCACTTTTCAACCATTTTCTGACTTCATTTGCTAGTTTTCATGCATTTCATGATTTATTTTGACCTAAAATGACCCTGAATTGAAAATCACTGCAAATGAACTCTGAAATGGTTGAAAGTTGGCATGCTATCATAATTTCACCCACATAGCATGTGCTAAAAAGCTGAGAGGGTTACCGGAAAAACTGGATGCACTTCGTGTACAAACTGGACAATCTCTTTCGAAGTATCAGGGTTTCGGACGAAAACAAGTCGATTACAAAGGGATTTCAATTTTTTGAACATATTTTAACTCAATACTTTTTCTGCATTCAATATGCACCATTCAAAGGATCATCATCACTTTTCAACCATTTTCTGACTTCATTTGCTAGTTTTCATGCATTTCATGATTTATTTTGAGCTAAAATGACCCTGAATTGAAAAGCACTGCAAATGAACTCTGAAATGGTTGAAAGTTGGCATGCTATCATAATTTCACCCACATAGCATGTGCTAAAAAGTTGAGAGGGTTACCGGAAAAACTGGATGCACTTCGTGTACAAACTGGACAATCTCTTTCGAAGTATCAGGGTTTCGGACGAAAACACGTCTATTACAAAGGGATTTCAATTTTTTGAACATATTTTAACTCAAGACTTTTTCTGCATTCAATATGCACCATTCAAATCCACATCATCACTTTTCAACCATTTTCTGACTTCATTTGCTAGTTTTCATGCATTTCATGATTTATTTTGACCTAAAATGACCCTGAATTGAAAATCACTGCAAATGAACTCTGAAATGGTTGAAAGTTGGCATGCTATCATAATTTCACCCACATAGCATGTGCTAAAAAGCTGAGAGGGTTACCGGAAAAACTGGATGCACTTCGTGTACAAACTGGACAATCTCTTTCGAAGTATCAGGGTTTCGGACGAAAACAAGTCGATTACAAAGGGATTTCAATTTTTTGAACATATTTTAACTCAATACTTTTTCTGCATTCAATATGCACCATTCAAAGGATCATCATCACTTTTCAACCATTTTCTGACTTCATTTGCTAGTTTTCATGCATTTCATGATTTATTTTGAGCTAAAATGACCCTGAATTGAAAAGCACTGCAAATGAACTCTGAAATGGTTGAAAGTTGGCATGCTATCATAATTTCACCCACATAGCATGTGCTAAAAAGTTGAGAGGGTTACCGGAAAAACTGGATGCACTTCGTGTACAAACTGGACAATCTCTTTCGAAGTATCAGGGTTTCGGACGAAAACAAGTCGATTACAAAGGGATTTCAATTTTTTGAACATATTTTAACTCAAGACTTTTTCTGCATTCAATATGCACCATTCAAAGCCACATCATCACTTTTCAACCATTTTCTGACTTCATTTGCTAGTTTTCATGCATTTCATGATTTATTTTGAGCTAAAATGACCCTGAATTGAAAAGCACTGCAAATGAACTCTGAAATGGTTGAAAGTTGGAATGCTATCATAATTTCACCCACATAGCATGTGCTAAAAAGCTGAGAGGGTTACCGAAAAAACTGGATGCACTTCGTGTACAAGCTGGACAATCTATTTCGAAGTATCAGGGTTTCGGACGAAAACACGTCTATTACAAAGGGATTTCAATTTTTTGAACATATTTTAACTCAAGACTTTTGAAGCATTCAATATGCACCATTCAAAGCCACATCATCACTTTTCAACCATTTTCTGACTTTATTTGCTAGTTTTCTTGCATTTCATGATTTATTTTGAGCTAAGATGACCCTGAGTTGAAAAGCACTGCAAATGAACTCTGAAATGGTTGAAAGATGGCATGGTATTATAATTTCACCCACATAGCATGTGCTAGAAATCTGAGAGGGTTACCGGAAAAACTGGATGCACTTCGTGTACAAACTGGACAATCTCTTTCGAAGTATCATGGTTTCGGACGAAAACACGTCTATTACAAAGGGATTTCATTTTTTTGAACATATTTTAACTCAAGACTTTTTATGCATTCAATATGCACCATTCAAATCCACATCATCACTTTTCAACCATTTTCTGACTTCATTTGCTAGTTTTCATGCATTTCATGATTTATTTTGAGCTAAAATGACCCTGAATTGAAAAGCACTTCAAATGAACTCTGAAATGGTTGAAAGTTGGCATGGTATCATAATTTCACCCACATAGCATGTGCTAAAGAGTTGAGAGGGTTGCCGAAAAAACTAGATGCACTTCGTGTACAAACTGGACAATCTCTTTCGAAGTATCAGGGTTTCGGACGAAAACACGTCTATTACAAAGGGATTTCAATTTTTTGAACATATTTTAACTCAAGACTTTTTCTGCATTCAATACGCACCATTCAAAGCCACATCATCACTTTTCAACCATTTTCTGACTTCATTTGCTAGTTTTCATGCATTTCATGATTTATTTTGAGCTAAAATGACCCTGAATTGAAAAGCACTGCAAATGAACTCTGAAATGGTTGAAAGTTGGCATGGTATCATAATTTCACCCACATAGCATGTGCTAAAGAGTTGAGAGGGTTACCGGGAAAACTGGATGCACTTAGTGTACAAACTGAACAAACTCTTTCGAAGTATCAGGGTTGCGGACGAAAACACGTCTATTACAAAGGGATTTCAATTTTTTGAACATATTTTAACTCAAGACTTTTTCTGCATTCAATATGCACCATTCAAAGCCACATCATCACTTTTCAACCATTTTCTGACTTTATTTGCTAGTTTTCTTGCATTTCATGATTTATTTTGAGCTAAAATGACCCTGAGTTGAAAAGCACTGCAAATGAACTCTGAAATGGTTGAAAGATGGCATGGTATCATAATTTCACCCACATAGCATGTGCTAAAAATCTGAGAGGGTTACCGGAAAAACTGGATGCACTTCGTGTACAAACTGGACAATCTCTTTCGAAGTATCAGGGTTTCGGACGAAAACACGTCTATTACAAAGGGATTTCAATTTTTTGAACATATTTTAACTCAAGACTTTTTCTGCATTCAATATGCACCATTCAAATCCACATCATCACTTTTCAACCATTTTCTGACTTCATTTGCTAGTTTTCATGCATTTCATGATTTATTTTGACCTAAAATGACCCTGAATTGAAAATCACTGCAAATGAACTCTGAAATGGTTGAAAGTTGGCATGCTATCATAATTTCACCCACATAGCATGTGCTAAAAAGCTGAGAGGGTTACCGGAAAAACTGGATGCACTTCGTGTACAAACTGGACAATCTCTTTCGAAGTATCAGGGTTTCGGACGAAAACAAGTCGATTACAAAGGGATTTCAATTTTTTGAACATATTTTAACTCAATACTTTTTCTGCATTCAATATGCACCATTCAAAGGATCATCATCACTTTTCAACCATTTTCTGACTTCATTTGCTAGTTTTCATGCATTTCATGATTTATTTTGAGCTAAAATGACCCTGAATTGAAAAGCACTGCAAATGAACTCTGAAATGGTTGAAAGTTGGCATGCTATCATAATTTCACCCACATAGCATGTGCTAAAAAGTTGAGAGGGTTACCGGAAAAACTGGATGCACTTCGTGTACAAACTGGACAATCTCTTTCGAAGTATCAGGGTTTCGGACGAAAACAAGTCGATTACAAAGGGATTTCAATTTTTTGAACATATTTTAACTCAAGACTTTTTCTGCATTCAATATGCACCATTCAAAGCCACATCATCACTTTTAGACCATTTTCTGACTTCATTTGCTAGTTTTCATGCATTTCATGATTTATTTTGAGCTAAAATGACCCTGAATTGAAAAGCACTGCAAATGAACTCTGAAATGGTTGAAAGTTGGAATGCTATCATAATTTCACCCACATAGCATGTGCTAAAAAGCTGAGAGGGTTACCGAAAAAACTGGATGCACTTCGTGTACAAGCTGGACAATCTATTTCGAAGTATCAGGGTTTCGGACGAAAACACGTCTATTACAAAGGGATTTCAATTTTTTGAACATATTTTAACTCAAGACTTTTGAAGCATTCAATATGCACCATTCAAAGCCACATCATCACTTTTCAACCATTTTCTGACTTTATTTGCTAGTTTTCTTGCATTTCATGATTTATTTTGAGCTAAGATGACCCTGAGTTGAAAAGCACTGCAAATGAACTCTGAAATGGTTGAAAGATGGCATGGTATTATAATTTCACCCACATAGCATGTGCTAGAAATCTGAGAGGGTTACCGGAAAAACTGGATGCACTTCGTGTACAAACTGGACAATCTCTTTCGAAGTATCAGGGTTTCGAACGAAAACAAGTCGATTACAAAGGGATTTCAATTTTTTGAACATATTTTAACTCAAGACTTTTTCTGCATTCAATATGCACCATTCAAAGCCACATCATCACTTTTCAACCATTTTCTGACTTCATTTGCTAGTTTTCATGCATTTCATGATTTATTTTGAGCTAAAATGACCCTGAATTGAAAAGCACTGCAAATGAACTCTGAAATGGTTGAAAGTTGGAATGCTATCATAATTTCACCCACATAGCATGTGCTAAAAAGCTGAGAGGGTTACCGAAAAAACAGGATGCACTTCGTGTACAAGCTGGACAATCTATTTCGAAGTATCAGGGTTTCGGACGAAAACACGTCTATTACAAAGGGATTTCAATTTTTTGAACATATTTTAACTCAAGACTTTTGAAGCATTCAATATGCACCATTCAAAGCCACATCATCACTTTTCAACCATTTTCTGACTTTATTTGCTAGTTTTCTTGCATTTCATGATTTATTTTGAGCTAAGATGACCCTGAGTTGAAAAGCACTGCAAATGAACTCTGAAATGGTTGAAAGATGGCATGGTATTATAATTTCACCCACATAGCATGTGCTAGAAATCTGAGAGGGTTACCGGAAAAACTGGATGCACTTCGTGTACAAACTGGACAATCTCTTTCGAAGTATCATGGTTTCGGACGAAAACACGTCTATTACAAAGGGATTTCATTTTTTTGAACATATTTTAACTCAAGACTTTTTATGCATTCAATATGCACCATTCAAATCCACATCATCACTTTTCAACCATTTTCTGACTTCATTTGCTAGTTTTCATGCATTTCATGATTTATTTTGAGCTAAAATGACCCTGAATTGAAAAGCACTGCAAATGAACTCTGAAATGGTTGAAAGTTGGCATGGTATCATAATTTCACCCACATAGCATGTGCTAAAGAGTTGAGAGGGTTGCCGAAAAAACTAGATGCACTTCGTGTACAAACTGGACAATCTCTTTCGAAGTATCAGGGTTTCGGACGAAAACACGTCTATTACAAAGGGATTTCAATTTTTTGAACATATTTTAACTCAAGACTTTTTCTGCATTCAATACGCACCATTCAAAGCCACATCATCACTTTTCAACCATTTTCTGACTTCATTTGCTAGTTTTCATGCATTTCATGATTTATTTTGAGCTAAAATGACCCTGAATTGAAAAGCACTGCAAATGAACTCTGAAATGGTTGAAAGTTGGCATGCTATCATAATTTCACCCACATAGCATGTGCTAAAAAGCTGAGAGGGTTACCGAAAAAACTGATGCACTTCGTGTACAAACTGGACAATCTATTTCGAAGTATCAGGGTTTCGGACGAAAACACGTCTATTACAAAGGGATTTCAATTTTTTGAACATATTTTAACTCAAGACTTTTTCTGCATTCAATATGCACCATTCAAAGCCACATCATCACTTTTCAACCATTTTCTTACTTCATTTGCTAGTTTTCATGCATTTCATGATTTATTTTGAGCTAAAATGACCCTGAATTGAAAAGCACTGCAAATGAACTCTGAAATGGTTGAAAGTTGGCATGGTATCATAATTTCACCCACATAGCATGTGCTAAAGAGTTGAGAGGGTTACCGGGAAAACTGGATGCACTTAGTGTACAAACTGAACAAACTCTTTCGAAGTATCAGGGTTGCGGACGAAAACACGTCTATTACAAAGGGATTTCAATTTTTTGAACATATTTTAACTCAAGACTTTTTCTGCATTCAATATGCACCATTCAAAGCCACATCATCACTTTTCAACCATTTTCTGACTTTATTTGCTAGTTTTCTTGCATTTCATGATTTATTTTGAGCTAAAATGACCCTGAGTTGAAAAGCACTGCAAATGAACTCTGAAATGGTTGAAAGATGGCATGGTATCATAATTTCACCCACATAGCATGTGCTAAAAATCTGAGAGGGTTACCGGAAAAACTGGATGCACTTCGTGTACAAACTGGACAATCTCTTTCGAAGTATCAGGGTTTCGGACGAAAACACGTCTATTACAAAGGGATTTCAATTTTTTGAACATATTTTAACTCAAGACTTTTTCTGCATTCAATATGCACCATTCAAATCCACATCATCACTTTTCAACCATTTTCTGACTTCATTTGCTAGTTTTCATGCATTTCATGATTTATTTTGACCTAAAATGACCCTGAATTGAAAATCACTGCAAATGAACTCTGAAATGGTTGAAAGTTGGCATGCTATCATAATTTCACCCACATAGCATGTGCTAAAAAGCTGAGAGGGTTACCGGAAAAACTGGATGCACTTCGTGTACAAACTGGACAATCTCTTTCGAAGTATCAGGGTTTCGGACGAAAACAAGTCGATTACAAAGGGATTTCAATTTTTTGAACATATTTTAACTCAAGACTTTTTCTGCATTCAATATGCACCATTCAAAGCCACATCATCACTTTTCAACCATTTTCTGACTTCATTTGCTAGTTTTCATGCATTTCATGATTTATTTTGAGCTAAAATGACCCTGAATTGAAAAGCACTGCAAATGAACTCTGAAATGGTTGAAAGATGGCATGGTATCATAATTTCAACCACATAGCATGTGCTAAAAATCTGAGAGGGTTACCGGAAAAACTGGATGCACTTCGTGTACAAACTGGACAATCTCTTTCGAAGTATCAGGGTTTCGGACGAAAACGCTTCTATTACAAAGGGATTTCAATTTTTTGAACATATTTTAACTCAAGACTTTTTCTGCATTCAATATGCACCATTCAAATCCACATCATCACTTTTCAACCATTTTCTGACTTCATTTTCTAGTTTTCATGCATTTCATGATTTATTTTGAGCTAAAATGACCCTGAATTGAAAATCACTGCAAATGAACTCTGAAATGGTTGAAAGTTGGCATGCTATCATAATTTCACCCACATAGCATGTGCTAAAAAGCTGAGAGGGTTACCGAAAAAACTGGATGCACTTCGTGTACAAACTGGACAATCTCTTTCGAAGTATCAGGGTTTCGGACGAAAACACGTCGATTACAAAGGGATTTCAATTTTTTGAACATATTTTAACTCAAGACTTTTTCTACATTCAATATGCGCCATTCAAAGCCACATCATCACTTTTCAACCATTTTCTGACTTCATTTGCTAGTTTTCATGCATTTCATGATTTATTTTGAGCTAAAATGACCCTGAATTGAAAAGCACTGCAAATGAACTCTGAAATGGTTGAAAGTTGGCATGCTATCATAATTTCACCCACATAGCATGTGCTAAAAAGTTGAGAGGGTTACCGGAAAAACTGGATGCACTTCGTGTACAAACTGGACAATCTCTTTCGAAGTATCAGGGTTTCGGACGAAAACAAGTCGATTACAAAGGGATTTCAATTTTTTGAACATATTTTAACTCAAGACTTTTTCTGCATTCAATATGCACCATTCAAAGCCACATCATCACTTTTCAACCATTTTCTGACTTCATTTGCTAGTTTTCATGCATTTCATGATTTATTTTGAGCTAAAATGACCCTGAATTGAAAAGCACTGCAAATGAACTCTGAAATGGTTGAAAGTTGGCATGCTATCATAATTTCACCCACATAGCATGTGCTAAAAACTGAGAGGGTTACCGAAAAAACTGGATGCACTTCGTGTACAAACTGGACAATGTATTTCGAAGTATCAGGGTTTCGGACGAAAACACGTCTATTACAAAGGGATTTCAATTTTTTGAACATATTTTAACTCAAGACTTTTGAAGCATTCAATATGCACCATTCAAAGCCACATCATCACTTTTCAACCATTTTCTGACTTTATTTGCTAGTTTTCTTGCATTTCATGATTTATTTTGAGCTAAAATGACCCTGAGTTGAAAAGCACTGCAAATGAACTCTGAAATGGTTGAAAGATGGCATGGTATCATAATTTCACCCACATAGCATGTGCTAAAAATCTGAGAGGGTTACCGGAAAAACTGGATGCACTTCGTGTACAAACTGGACAATCTCTTTCGAAGTATCAGGGTTTCGGACGAAAACACGTCTATTACAAAGGGATTTCAATTTTTTGAACATATTTTAACTCAAGACTTTTTCTGCATTCAATATGCACCATTCAAATCCACATCATCACTTTTCAACCATTTTCTGACTTCATTTGCTAGTTTTCATGCATTTCATGATTTATTTTGACCTAAAATGACCCTGAATTGAAAATCACTGCAAATGAACTCTGAAATGGTTGAAAGTGGGCATGCTATCATAATTTCACCCACATAGCATGTGCTAAAAAGCTGAGAGGGTTACCGGAAAAACTGGATGCACTTCGTGTACAAACTGGACAATCTCTTTCGAAGTATCAGGGTTTCGGACGAAAACAAGTCGATTACAAAGGGATTTCAATTTTTTGAACATATTTTAACTCAAGACTTTTTCTGCATTCAATATGCACCATTCAAAGCCACATCATCACTTTTCAACCATTTTCTGACTTCATTTGCTAGTTTTCATGCATTTCATGATTTATTTTGAGCTAAAATGACCCTGAATTGAAAAGCACTACAAATGAACTCTGAAATGGTTGAAAGTTGGCATGCTATCATAATTTCACCCACATAGCATGTGCTAAAAACTGAGAGGGTTACCGAAAAAACTGGATGCACTTCGTGTACAAACTGGACAATCTATTTCGAAGTATCAGGGTTTCGGACGAAAACACGTCTATTACAAAGGGATTTCAATTTTTTGAACATATTTTAACTCAAGACTTTTGAAGCATTCAATATGCACCATTCAAAGCCACATCATCACTTTTCAACCATTTTCTGACTTTATTTGCTAGTTTTCTTGCATTTCATGATTTATTTTGAGCTAAAATGACCCTGAGTTGAAAAGCACTGCAAATGAACTCTGAAATGGTTGAAAGATGGCATGGTATCATAATTTCACCCACATAGCATGTGCTAAAAATCTGAGAGGGTTACCGGAAAAACTGGATGCACTTCGTGTACAAACTGGACAATCTCTTTCGAAGTATCAGGGTTTCGGACGAAAACACGTCTATTACAAAGGGATTTCAATTTTTTGAACATATTTTAACTCAAGACTTTTTCTGCATTCAATATGCACCATTCAAATCCACATCATCACTTTTCAACCATTTTCTGACTTCATTTGCTAGTTTTCATGCATTTCATGATTTATTTTGACCTAAAATGACCCTGAATTGAAAATCACTGCAAATGAACTCTGAAATGGTTGAAAGTTGGCATGCTATCATAATTTCACCCACATAGCATGTGCTAAAAAGCTAAGAGGGTTACCGGAAAAACTGGATGCACTTCGTGTACAAACTGGACAATCTCTTTCGAAGTATCAGGGTTTCGGACGAAAACAAGTCGATTACAAAGGGATTTCAATTTTTTGAACATATTTTAACTCAATACTTTTTCTGCATTCAATATGCACCATTCAAAGGATCATCATCACTTTTCAACCATTTTCTGACTTCATTTCCTAGTTTTCATGCATTTCATGATTTATTTTGAGCTAAAATGACCCTGAATTGAAAAGCACTGCAAATGAACTCTGAAATGGTTGAAAGTTGGCATGCTATCATAATTTCACCCACATAGCATGTGCTAAAAAGTTGAGAGGGTTACCTGAAAAACTGGATGCACTTCGTGTACAAACTGGACAATCTCTTTCGAAGTATGAGGGTTTCGGACGAAAACAAGTCGATTACAAAGGGATTTCAATTTTTTGAACATATTTTAACTCAAGACTTTTTCTGCATTCAATATGCACCATTCAAAGCCACATCATCACTTTTCAACCATTTTCTGACTTCATTTGCTAGTTTTCATGCATTTCATGATTTATTTTGAGCTAAAATGACCCTGAATTGAAAAGCACTGCAAATGAACTCTGAAATGGTTGAAAGTTGGAATGCTATCATAATTTAACCCACATAGCATGTGCTAAAAAGCTGAGAGGGTTACCGAAAAAACTGGATGCACTTCGTGTACAAACTGGACAATCTCTTTCGAAGTATCATGGTTTCGGACGAAAACACGTCTATTACAAAGGGATTTCATTTTTTTGAACATATTTTAACTCAAGACTTTTTATGCATTCAATATGCACCATTCAAATCCACATCATCACTTTTCAACCATTTTCTGACTTCATTTGCTAGTTTTCATGCATTTCATGATTTATTTTGAGCTAAAATGACCCTGAATTGAAAAGCACTGCAAATGAACTCTGAAATGGTTGAAAGTTGGCGTGGTATCATAATTTCACCCACATAGCATGTGCTAAAGAGTTGAGAGGGTTGCCGAAAAAACTAGATGCACTTCGTGTACAAACTGGACAATCTCTTTCGAAGTATCACGGTTTCGGACGAAAACACGTCTATTACAAAGGGATTTCAATTTTTTGAACATATTTTAACTCAAGACTTTTTCTGCATTCAATATGCACCATTCAAAGCCACATCATCACTTTTCAACCATTTTCTGACTTCATTTGCTAGTTTTCATGCATTTCATGATTTATTTTGAGCTAAAATGACCCTGAATTGAAAAGCACTGCAAATGAACTTTGAAATGGTTGAAAGTTGGCATGGTATCATAATTTCACCCACATAGCATGTGCTAAAGAGTTGAGAGGTTTACCGGGAAAACTGGATGCACTTCGTGTACAAACTGGACAAACTCTTTCGAAGTATCAGGGTTTCGGACGAAAACACGTCTATTACAAAGGGATTTCAATTTTTTGAACATATTTTAACTCAAGACTTTTTCTGCATTCAATATGCACCATTCAAAGCCACATCATCACTTTTCAACCATTTTCTGACGTTATTTGCTAGTTTTCTTGCATTTCATGATTTATTTTGAGCTAAAATGACCCTGAGTTGAAAAGCACTGCAAATGAACTCTGAAATGGTTGAAAGATGGCATGGTATCATAATTTCACCCACATAGCATGTGCTAAAAATCTGAGAGGGTTACCGGAAAAACTGGATGCACTTCGTGTACAAACTGGACAATCTCTTTCGAAGTATCAGGGTTTCGGACGAAAACACGTCTATTACAAAGGGATTTCAATTTTTTGAACATATTTTAACTCAAGACTTTTTCTGCATTCAATATGCACAATTCAAAGCCACATCATCACTTTTCAACCATTTTCTGACTTCATTTGCTAGTTTTCATGCATTTCATGATTTATTTTGACCTAAAATGACCCTGAATTGAAAAGCACTGCAAATAAACTCTGAAATGGTTGAAAGTTGGCATGCTATCATACTTTCACCCACATAGCATGTGCTAAAAAGCTGAGAGGGTTACCGAAAAAACTGGATGCACTTCGTGTACAAACTGGGCAATCTATTTCGAAGTATCAGGGTTTCGAACGAAAACACGTCTATTACAAAGGGATTTCAATTTTTTGAACATATTTTAACTCAAGACTTTTTATGCATTCAATATGCACCATTCAAAGCCACATCATCACTTTTCAACCATTTTCTGACTTCATTTGCTAGTTTTCATGCATTTCATGATTTATTTTGAGCTAAAATGACCCTGTATTGAAAAGCACTGCAAATGAACTCTGAAATGGTTGAAAGATGGCATGGTATCATAATTTCACCCACATAGCATGTGCTAAAAATCTGAGAGGGTTACCGGAAAAACTGGATGCACTTCGTGTACAAACTGGACAATCTCTTTCGAAGTATCAGGGTTTCGGACGAAAACGCTTCTATTACAAAGGGATTTCAATTTTTTGAACATATTTTAACTCAAGACTTTTTCTGCATTCAATATGCACCATTCAAATCCACATCATCACTTTTCAACCATTTTCTGACTTCATTTGCTAGTTTTCATGCATTTCATGATTTATTTTGAGCTAAAATGACCCTGAATTGAAAATCACTGCAAATGAACTCTGAAATGGTTGAAAGTTGGCATGCTATCATAATTTCACCCACATAGCATGTGCTAAAGAGTTGAGAGGGTTACCGGGAAAACTGGATGCACTTCGTGTACAAACTGGACAAACTCTTTCGAAGTATCAGGGTTTCGGACGAAAACACGTCTATTACAAAGGGATTTCTATTTTTTGAACATATTTTAACTCAAGACTTTTTCTGCATTCAATATGCACCATTCAAAGCCACATCATCACTTTTCAACCATTTTCTGACTTTATTTGCTAGTTTTCTTGCATTTCATGATTTATTTTGAGCTAAAATGACCCTGAGTTGAAAAGCACTGCAAATGAACTCTGAAATGGTTGAAAGATGGCATGGTATCATAATTTCACCCACATAGCATGTGCTAAAAATCTGAGAGGGTTACCGGAAAAACTGGATGCACTTCGTGTACAAACTGGACAATCTCTTTCGAAGTATCAGGGTTTCGGACGAAAACGCTTCTATTACAAAGGGATTTCAATTTTTTGAACATATTTTAACTCAAGACTTTTTCTGCATTCAATATGCACCATTCAAATCCACATCATCACTTTTCAACCATTTTCTGACTTCATTTGCTAGTTTTCATGCATTTCATGATTTATTTTGAGCTAAAATGACCCTGAATTGAAAAGCACTGCAAATGAACTCTGAAATGGTTGAAAGTTGGCATGCTATCATAATTTCACCCACATAGCATGTGCTAAAAAGCTGAGAGGGTTACCGAAAAAACTGGATGCACTTCGTGTACAAACTGGACAATCTATTTCGAAGTATCAGGGTTTCGGACGAAAACACGTCTATTACAAAGGGATTTCAATTTTTTGAGCATATTTTAACTCAAGACTTTTTCTGCATTCAATATGCACCATTCAAAGCCACATCATCTCTTTTCAACCATTTTCTGACTTCATTTGCTAGTTTTCATGCATTAAATGATTTATTTTGAGCTAAAATGACCCTGAATTGAAAATCACTGCAAATGAACTCTGAAATGGTTGAAAGTTGGCATGGTATCATAATTTCACCCACATAGCATGTGCTAAAAAGCTGAGAGGGTTACCGAAAAAACTGGATGCACTTCGTGTACAAACTGGACAATCTATTTCGAAGTATCAGGGTTTCGGACGAAAACACGTCTATTACAAAGGGATTTCAATTTTTTGAACATATTTTAACTCAAGACTTTTGAAGCATTCAATATGCACCATTCAAAGCCACATCATCACTTTTCAACCATTTTCTGACTTTATTTGCTAGTTTTCTTGCATTTCATGATTTATTTTGAGCTAAAATGACCCTGAGTTGAAAAGCACTGCAAATGAACTTTGAAATGGTTGAAAGATGGCATGGTATCATAATTTCACCCACATAGCATGTGCTAAAAATCTGAGAGGGTTACCGGAAAAACTGGATGCACTTCGTGTACAAACTGGACAATCTCTTTCAAAGTATCATGGTTTCGGACGAAAACACGTCTATTACAACGGGATTTCATTTTTTTGAACATATTTTAACTCAAGACTTTTTATGCATTCAATATGCACCATTCATATCCACATCATCACTTTTCAACCATTTTCTGACTGCATTTGCTAGATTTCATGCATTTCATGATTTATTTTGAGCTAAAATGACCCTGAATTGAAAAGCACTGCAAATGAACTCTGAAATGGTTGAAAGTTGGCATGGTATCATAATTTCACCCACATAGCATGTGCTAAAGAGTTGAGAGGGTTACCGAAAAAACTGGATGCACTTCGTGTACAAACTGGACAATCTCTTTCGAAGTATCAGGGTTTCGGACGAAAACACGTCGATTACAAAGGGATTTCAATTTTTTGAACATATTTTAACTAAAGACTTTTTATGCATTCAATATGCACCATTCAAAGCCACATCATCACTTTTCAACCATTTTCTGACTTCATTTGCTAGTTTTCATGCATTTCATGATTTATTTTGAGCTAAAATGACCCTGAATTGAAAAGTACTGCAAATGAACTCTAAAATGGTTGAAAGTTGGCATGGTATCATAATTTCACCCACATAGCATGTGCTAAAAAGCTGAGAGGGTTACCGAAAATACTGGATGCACTTTGTGTACAAACTGGACAATCTCTTTCGAAGTATCAGGGTTTCGGACGAAAACAAGTCGATTACAAAGGGATTTCAATTTTTTGAACATATTTTAACTCAAGACTTTTTCTGCATTCAATATGCACCATTCAAAGCCACATCATCACTTTTCAACCATTTTCTGACTTCATTTGCTAGTTTTCATGCATTTCATGATTTATTTTGAGCTAAAATGACCCTGAATTGAAAAGCACTGCAAATGAACTCTGAAATGGTTGAAAGTTGGCATGCTATCATAATTTCACCCACATAGCATGTGCTAAAAAGCTGAGAGGGTTACCAAAAAAACTGGATGCACTTCGTGTACAAACTGGACAATCTATTTCGAAGTATCAGGGTTTCGGACGAAAACACGTCTATTACAAAGGGATTTCAATTTTTTGAACATATTTTAACTCAAGACTTTTTCTGCATTCAATATGCACCATTCAAAGCCACATCATCACTTTTCAACCATTTTCTGACTTCATTTGCTAGTTTTCAAGCATTTCATGATTTATTTTGAGCTAAAATGACCCTGAATTGAAAATCACTGCAAATGAACTCTGAAATGGTTGAAAGTTGGCATGGTATCATAATTTCACCCACATAGCATGTGCTAAAAAGCTGAGAGGGTTACCGAAAAAACTGGATGCACTTCGTGTACAAACTGGACAATCTATTTCGAAGTATCAGGGTTTCGGACGAAAACACGTCTATTACAAAGGGATTTCAATTTTTTGAACATATTTTAACTCAAGACTTTTGAAGCATTCAATATGCACCATTCAAAGCCACATCATCACTTTTCAACCATTTTCTGACTTTATTTGCTAGTTTTCTTGCATTTCATGATTTATTTTGAGCTAAAATGACCCTCAGTTGAAAAGCACTGCAAATGAACTTTGAAATGGTTGAAAGATGGCATGGTATCATAATTTCACCCACATAGCATGTGCTAAAAATCTGAGAGGGTTACCAGAAAAACTGGATGCACTTCGTGTACAAACTGGACAATCTCTTTCGAAGTATCATGGTTTTCGACGAAAACACGTCTATTACAAAGGGACTTCGATTTTTTGAACATATTTTAACTCAAGACTTTTGAAGCATTCAATATGCACCATTCAAAGCCACATCATCACTTTTCAACCATTTTCTGACTTCATTTGCTAGTTTTCATGCATTTCATGATTTATTTTGAGCTAAAATGACCCTGAATTGAAAAGCACTGCAAATGAACTCTGAAATGGTTGAAAGTTGGCATGCTATCATAATTTCACCCACATAGCATGTGCTAAAAAGCTGAGAGGGTTACCGAAAAAACTGGATGCACTTCGTGTACAAACTGGACAATCTATTTCGAAGTATCAGGGTTTCGGACGAAAACACGTCGATTACAAAGGGATTTCAATTTTTTGAACATATTTTAACTCAAGACTTTTTCTGCATTCAATATGCACCATTCAAAGCCACATCATCACTTTTCAACCATTTTCTGACTTTATTTGCTAGTTTTCTTGCATTTCATGATTTATTTTGAGCTAAAATGACCCTGAATCTGAGAGGGTTACCGGAAAAACTGGATGCACTTCGTGTACAAACTGGACAATCTCTTTCAAAGTATCATGGTTTCGGACGAAAACACGTCTATTACAAAGGGATTTCATTTTTTTGAACATATTTTAACTCAAGACTTTTTATGCATTCAATATGCACCATTCATATCCACATCATCACTTTTCAACCATTTTCTGACTGCATTTGCTAGATTTCATGCATTTCATGATTTATTTTGAGCTAAAATGACCCTGAATTGAAAAGCACTGCAAATGAACTCTGAAATGGTTGAAAGATGGCATGGTATCATAATTTCACCCACATAGCATGTGCTAAAAATCTGAGAGGGTTACCGGAAAAACTGGATGCACTTCGTGTACAAACTGGACAATCTCTTTCAAAGTATCATGGTTTCGGACGAAAACACGTCTATTACAAAGGGATTTCATTTTTTTGAACATATTTTAACTCAAGACTTTTTATGCATTCAATATGCACCATTCATATCCACATCATCACTTTTCAACCATTTTCTGACTGCATTTGCTAGATTTCATGCATTTCATGATTTATTTTGAGCTAAAATGACCCTGAATTGAAAAGCACTGCAAATGAACTCTGAAATGGTTGAAAGTTGGCATGGTATCATAATTTCACCCACATAGCATGTGCTAAAGAGTTGAGAGGGTTACCGAAAAAACTGGATGCACTTCGTGTACAAACTGGACAATCTCTTTCGAAGTATCAGGGTTTCGGACGAAAACACGTCGATTACAAAGGGATTTCAATTTTTTGAACATATTTTAACTCAAGACTTTTTATGCATTCAATATGCACCATTCAAAGCCACATCATCACTTTTCAACCATTTTCTGACTTCATTTGCTAGTTTTCATGCATTTCATGATTTATTTTGAGCTAAAATGACCCTGAATTGAAAAGTACTGCAAATGAACTCTAAAATGGTTGAAAGTTGGCATGGTATCATAATTTCACCCACATAGCATGTGCTAAAAAGCTGAGAGGGTTACCGAAAATACTGGATGCACTTTGTGTACAAACTGGACAATCTCTTTCGAAGTATCAGGGTTTCGGACGAAAACAAGTCGATTACAAAGGGATTTCAATTTTTTGAACATATTTTAACTCAAGACTTTTTCTGCATTCAATATGCACCATTCAAAGCCACATCATCACTTTTCAACCATTTTCTGACTTCATTTGCTAGTTTTCATGCATTTCATGATTTATTTTGAGCTAAAATGACCCTGAATTGAAAAGCACTGCAAATGAACTCTGAAATGGTTGAAAGTTGGCATGCTATCATAATTTCACCCACATAGCATGTGCTAAAAAGCTGAGAGGGTTACCAAAAAAATTGGATGCACTTCGTGTACAAACTGGACAATCTATTTCGAAGTATCAGGGTTTCGGACGAAAACACGTCTAGTACAAAGGGATTTCCATTTTTTGAACATATTTTAACTCAAGACTTTTTCTGCATTCAATATGCACCATTCAAAGCCACATCATCACTTTTCAACCATTTTCTGACTTCATTTGCTAGTTTTCATGCATTTCATGATTTATTTTGAGCTAAAATGACCCTGAATTGAAAAGCACTGCAAATGAACTCTGAAATGGTTGAAAGTTGGCATGGTATCATAATTTCACCCACATAGCATGTGCTAAAGAGTTGAGAGGGTTACCGAAAAAACTGGATGCACTTCGTGTACAAACTGGACAATCTATTTCGAAGTATCAGGGTTTCGGACGAAAACACGTCTATTACAAAGGGATTTCAATTTTTTTGAACATATTCTAACTCAAGACTTTTGAAGCATTCAATATGCACCATTCAAAGCCACATCATCACTTTTCAACCATTTTCTGACTTCATTTGCTAGTTTTCTTGCATTTCATGATTTATTTTGAGCTAAAATGACCCTGAATTGAAAATCACTGCAAATGAACTCTGAAATGGTTGAAAGATGGCATGGTATCATAATTTCACCCACATAGCATGTGCTAAAAATCTGAGAGGGTTACCGGAAAAACTGGATGCACTTCGTGTACAAACTGGACAATCTCTTTCGAAGTATCAGGGTTTCGGACGAAAACACGTCTATTACAAAGGGATTTCATTTTTTTGAACATATTTTAACTCAAGACTTTTTATGCATTCAATATGCACCATTCAAATCCACATCATCACTTTTCAACCATTTGCTGACTTCATTTGCTAGTTTTCATGCATTTCATGATTTATTTTGAGCTAAAATGACCCTGAATTGAAAAGCACTGCAAATGAACTTTGAAATGGTTGAAAGTTGGCATGGTATCATAATTTCACCCACATAGCATGTGCTAAAGAGTTGAGAGGGTTACCGAAAAAACTAGATGCACTTCGTGTACAAACTGGAGAATCTCTTTTGAAGTATCAGGGTTTCGGACGAAAATACGTCTATTACAAATGGATTTCAATTTTTTGAACATATTTTAACTCAAGACTTTTTCTGCATTCAATATGCACCATTCAAAGCAACATCATCACTTTTCAACCATTTTCTCACTTCATTTGCTAGTTTTCATGCATTTCATGATTTATTTTGAGCTAAAATGACCCTGAATTGAAAAGCACTGCAAATGAACTCTGAAATGGTTGAAAGTTGGCATGGTATCATAATTTCACCCACGTAGCATGTGCTAAAGAGTTGAGAGGGTTACCGAAAAAACTGGATGCACTTCGTGTACAAACTGGACAATCTCTTTCGAAGTATCAGGGTTTCGGACGAAAACACGTCTATTACAAAGGGATTTCAATTTTTTGAACATATTTTAACTCAAGACTTTTGAAGCATTCAATATGCACCATTCAAAGCCACGTCATCACTTTTCAACCATTTTCTGCCTTCATTTGCTAGTTTTCATGCATTTCATGATTTATTTTGAGCTAAAATGACCCTGAATTGAAAAGCACTGCAAATGAACTCTGAAATGGTTGAAAGATGGCATGGTATCATAATTTCACCCACATAGCATGTGCTAAAAAGCTGAGAGGGTTACCGAAAAAACTGGATGCACTTCGTGTACAAACTGGACAATCTCTTTCAAAGTATCAGGGTTTCAGACGAAAACACGTCTATTACAAAGGGATTTCAATTTTTTGAACATATTTTAACTCAAGACTTTTTCTGCATTCAATATGCACCATTCAAAGCCACATCATCACTTTTCAACCATTTTCTGACTTCATTTGCTAGTTTTCATGCATTTCATGATTTATTTTGAGCAAAAATGACCCTGAATTGAAAAGCACTGCAAATGAACTCTGAAATGGTTGAAAGTTGGCATGCTATCATAATTTCACCCACATAGCATGTGCTAAAAAGCTGAGAGGGTTACCGAAAAAACTGGATGCACTTCGTGTACAAACTGGACAATCTATTTCGAAGTATCAGGGTTTCGGACGAAAACACGTCTATTACAAAGGGATTTCAATTTTTTGAACATATTTCAACTCAAGACTTTTGAAGCATTCAATATGCACCATTCAAAGCCACATCATCACTTTTCAATCATTTTCTGACTTCATTTGCTAGTTTTCATGCATTTCATGATTTATTTTGAGCTAAAATGACCCTGAATTGAAAAGCACTGCAAATGAACTCTGAAATGGTTGAAAGATGGCATGGTATCATAATTTCACCCACATAGCATGTGCTAAAAGTCTGAGAGGGTTACCGGAAAAACTGGATGCACTTCGTGTACAAACTGGACAATCTCTTTCGAAGTATCAGGGTTTCGGACGAAAACACGTCTATTACAAAGGGATTTCGATTTTTTGAACATATTCTAACTTAAGACTTTTTCTGCATTCAATATGCACCATTCAAAGCCACATCATCACTTTTCAATCATTTTCTGACTTCATTTGCTAGTTTTCATGCATTTCATGATTTATTTTGAGCTAAAATGACCCTGAATTGAAAAGCACTGCAAATGAACTCTGACATGGATGAAAGTTGGCATGGTATCATAATTTCACCCACATAGCATGTGCTAAAAAGCTGAGAGGGTTACCGAAAAAACTGGATGCACTTCGTGTACAAACTGGACAATCTCTTTCGAAGTCTCAGGGTTTCGGACGAAAACAAGTCGATTACAAAGGGATTTCAATTTTTTGAACATATTTTAACTCAAGACTTTTTATGCATTCAATATGCACCATTCAATGCCACATCATCACTTTTCAACCATTTTCTGCCTTCATTTGCTAGTTTTCATGCATTTCATGATTTATTTTGAGCTAAAATGACCCTGAATTGAAAAGCACTGCAAATGAACTCTGAAATGGTTGAAAGTTGGCATGGTATCATAATTTCACCCACATAGCATGTGCTAAAGAGTTGAGAGGGTTACCGAAAAAACTGGATGCACTTCGTGTACAAACTGGACAATCTCTTTCGAAGTATCAGGGTTTCGGACGAAAACACGTCGATTACAAAGGGATTTCAATTTTTTGAACATATTTTAACTCAAGACTTTTTATGCATTCAATATGCACCATTCAAAGCCACATCATCACTTTTCAACCATTTTCTGACTTCATTTGCTAGTTTTCATGCATTTCATGATTTATTTTGAGCTAAAATGACCCTGAATTGAAAAGTACTGCAAATGAACTCTAAAATGGTTGAAAGTTGGCATGGTATCATAATTTCACCCACATAGCATGTGCTAAAAAGCTGAGAGGGTTACCGAAAATACTGGATGCACTTTGTGTACAAACTGGACAATCTCTTTCGAAGTATCAGGGTTTCGGACGAAAACAAGTCGATTACAAAGGGATTTCAATTTTTTGAACATATTTTAACTCAAGACTTTTTCTGCATTCAATATGCACCATTCAAAGCCACATCATCACTTTTCAACCATTTTCTGACTTCATTTGCTAGTTTTCATGCATTTCATGATTTATTTTGAGCTAAAATGACCCTGAATTGAAAAGCACTGCAAATGAACTCTGAAATGGTTGAAAGTTGGCATGCTATCATAATTTCACCCACATAGCATGTGCTAAAAAGCTGAGAGGGTTACCAAAAAAACTGGATGCACTTCGTGTACAAACTGGACAATCTATTTCGAAGTATCAGGGTTTCGGACGAAAACACGTCTATTACAAAGGGATTTCAATTTTTTGAACATATTTTAACTCAAGACTTTTTCTGCATTCAATATGCACCATTCAAAGCCACATCATCACTTTTCAACCATTTTCTGACTTCATTTGCTAGTTTTCATGCATTTCATGATTTATTTTGAGCTAAAATGACCCTGAATTGAAAAGCACTGCAAATGAACTCTGAAATGGTTGAAAGTTGGCATGGTATCATAATTTCACCCACATAGCATGTGCTAAAGAGTTGAGAGGGTTACCGAAAAAACTGGATGCACTTCGTGTACAAACTGGACAATCTATTTCGAAGTATCAGGGTTTCGGACGAAAACACGTCTATTACAAAGGGATTTCAATTTTTTTGAACATATTCTAACTCAAGACTTTTGAAGCATTCAATATGCACCATTCAAAGCCACATCATCACTTTTCAACCATTTTCTGACTTCATTTGCTAGTTTTCTTGCATTTCATGATTTATTTTGAGCTAAAATGACCCTGAATTGAAAATCACTGCAAATGAACTCTGAAATGGTTGAAAGATGGCATGGTATCATAATTTCACCCACATAGCATGTGCTAAAAATCTGAGAGGGTTACCGGAAAAACTGGATGCACTTCGTGTACAAACTGGACAATCTCTTTCGAAGTATCAGGGTTTCGGACGAAAACACGTCTATTACAAAGGGATTTCATTTTTTTGAACATATTTTAACTCAAGACTTTTTCTGCATTCAATATGCACCATTCAAAGCAACATCATCACTTTTCAACCATTTGCTGACTTCATTTGCTAGTTTTCATGCATTTCATGATTTATTTTGAGCTAAAATGACCCTGAATTGAAAAGCACTGCAAATGAACTCTGAAATGGTTGAAAGATGGCATGGTATCATAATTTCACCCACATAGCATGTGCTAAAAGTCTGAGAGGGTTACCGGAAAAACTGGATGCACTTCGTGTACAAACTGGACAATCTCTTTCGAAGTATCAGGGTTTCGGACGAAAACACGTCTATTACAAAGGGATTTCGATTTTTTGAACATATTCTAACTTAAGACTTTTTCTGCATTCAATATGCACCATTCAAAGCCACATCATCACTTTTCAATCATTTTCTGACTTCATTTGCTAGTTTTCATGCATTTCATGATTTATTTTGAGCTAAAATGACCCTGAATTGAAAAGCACTGCAAATGAACTCTGACATGGATGAAAGTTGGCATGGTATCATAATTTCACCCACATAGCATGTGCTAAAAAGCTGAGAGGGTTACCGAAAAAACTGGATGCACTTCGTGTACAAACTGGACAATCTCTTTCGAAGTCTCAGGGTTTCGGACGAAAACAAGTCGATTACAAAGGGATTTCAATTTTTTGAACATATTTTAACTCAAGACTTTTTATGCATTCAATATGCACCATTCAATGCCACATCATCACTTTTCAACCATTTTCTGCCTTCATTTGCTAGTTTTCATGCATTTCATGATTTATTTTGAGCTAAAATGACCCTGAATTGAAAAGCACTGCAAATGAACTCTGAAATGGTTGAAAGTTGGCATGGAATCATAATTTCACCCACATAGCATGTGCTAAAGAGTTGAGAGGGTTACCGAAAAAACTGGATGCACTTCGTGTACAAACTGGACAATCTCTTTCAAAGTATCAGGGTTTCGGACGAAAACACGTCTATTACAAAGGGATTTCAATTTTTTGAACATATTTTAACTCAAGACTTTTTCTGCATTCAATATGCACCATTCAAAGCCACATCATCACTTTTCAACCATTTTCTGACTTCATTTGCTAGTTTTCATGCATTTCATGATTTATTTTGAGCTAAAATGACCCTGAATTGAAAAGCACTGCAAATGAACTCTGAAATGGTTGAAAGTTGGCATGGTATCATAATTTCACCCACATAGCATGTGCCAAAAAGCTGAGAGGGTTACCGGAAAAACTGGATGCAGTTCGTGTACAAACTGGACAATCTCTTTCGAAGTATCAGGGTTTCGGACGAAAACACGTCGATTACAAAGGGATTTCAATTTTTTGAACATATTTTAACTCAAGACTTTTTCTGCATTCAATATGCACCTTTCAAAGCCACATCATCACTTTTTAACCATTTTCTGACTTCATTTGCTAGTTTTCATGCATTTCATGATTTATTTTGAGCTAAAATGACCCTGAATTGAAAAGCACTGCAAATGAACTCTGAAATGGTTGAAAGTTGGCATGGTATCATAATTTCACCCACATAGCATGTGCTAAAAAGCTGAGAGGGTTACCGAAAAAACTGGATGCACTTCGTGTACAAACTGGACAATCTCTTTCGAAGTCTCAGGGTTTCGGACGAAAACAAGTCGATTACAAAGGGATTTCAATTTTTTTGAACATATTTTAACTCAAGACTTTTTATGCATTCAATATGCACCATTCAATGCCACATCATCACTTTTCAACCATTTTCTGCCTTCATTTGCTAGTTTTCATGCATTTCATGATTGATTTTGAGCTAAAATGACCCTGAATTGAAAAGCACTGCAAATGAACTCTGAAATGGTTGAAAGTTGGCATGGTATCATAATTTCACCCACATAGCATGTGCCAAAAAGCGGAGAGGGTTACCGGAAAAACTGGATGCAGTTCGTGTACAAACTGGACAATCTCTTTCGAAGTATCAGGGTTTCGGACGAAAACAAGTCGATTACAAAGGGATTTCAATTTTTTGAACATATTTTAACTCAAGACTTTTTCTGCATTCAATATGCACCTTTCAAAGCCACATCATCTCTTTTTAACCATTTTCTGACTTCATTTGCTAGTTTTCATGCATTTCATGATTTATTTTGAGCTAAAATGACCCTGAATTGAAAAGCACTGCAAATGAACTCTGAAATGGTTGAAAGTTGGCATGGTATCATAATTTCACCCACATAGCATGTGCTAAAAAGCTGAGAGGGTTACCGAAAAAACTGGATGCACTTCGTGTACAAACTGGACAATCTATTTCGAAGTATCAGGGTTTCGGACGAAAACACGTCTATTACAAAGGGATTTCAATTTTTTGAACATATTTTAACTCAAGACTTTTGAAGCATTCAATATGCACCATTCAAAGCTACATCATCACTTTTCAACCATTTTCTGACTTCATTTGCTAGTTTTCTTGCATTTCATGATTTATTTTGAGCTAAAATGACCCTGAATTGAAAAGCTCTGCAAATGAACTCTGAAATGGTTGAAAAATGGCATGGTATCATAATTTCACCCACATAGCATGAGCTAAAAATCTGAGAGGGTTACCGGAAAAACTGGATGCACTTCGTGCACAAACTGGACAATCTCTTTCGAAGTATCATGGTTTCGGACGAAAACACGTCTATTACAAAGGAATTTCAAATTTTTGAACATATTCTAACTTAAGACTTTTTCTGCATTCAATATGCACCATTCAAAGCCACATCATCACTTTTCAATCATTTTCTGACTTCATTTGCTAGTTTTCATGCATTTCATGATTTATTTTGAGCTAAAATGACCCTGAATTGAAAAGCACTGCAAATGAACTCTGAAATGGTTGAAAGTTGGCTTGGTATCATAATTTCACCCACATAGCATGTGCTAAAAAGCTGAGAGGGTTACCGAAAAAACTGGATGCACTTCGTGTACAAACTGGACAATCTCTTTCGAAGTCTCAGGGTTTCGGACGAAAACAAGTCGATTACAAAGGGATTTCAATTTTTTGAACATATTTTAACTCAAGACTTTTTATGCATTCAATATGCACCATTCAATGCCACATCATCACTTTTCAACCATTTTCTGCCTTCATTTGCTAGTTTTCATGCATTTCATGATTTATTTTGAGCTAAAATGACCCTGATTTAAAAAGCACTGCAAATGAACTCTGAAATGGTTGAAAGTTGGCATGGTATCATAATTTCTCCCACATAGCATGTGCTAAAAAGCTGAGAGGGTTACCGAAAAAACTGGATTCACTTCGTGTACAAACTGGACAATCTCTTTCGAAGTATCAGGGTTTCGGACGAAAACACATCTATTACAAAGGGATTTCAATTTTTTGATCATATTTTAACTCAAGACTTTTTATGCATTCAATATGCACCATTCAAAGCCACATCATCACTTTTCAACCATTTTCTGACTTCATTTGCTAGTTTTCATGCATTTGATGATTTATTTTGAGCTAAAATGACCCTAAATTGAAAAGCACTGCAAATGAACTCTGAAATGGTTGAAAGTTGGCATGGTATCATAATTTCACCCACGTAGCATGTGCTAAAGAGTTGAGAGGGTTACCGAAAAAACTGGATGCACTTCGTGTACAAACTGGACAATCTCTTTCGAAGTATCAGGGTTTCGGACGAAAACACGTCTATTACAAAGGGATTTCACTTTTTTGAACATATTTTAACTCAAGACTTTTTCTGCCTTCAAGATGCACCATTCAAAGCCACATCATCACTTTTCAACCATTTTCTGACTTCATTTGCTAGTTTTCATGCAGTTCATGATTTATTTTGAGCTAAAATGACCCTGAATTGAAAAGCACTGCAAATGAACTCTGAAATGGTTGAAAGTTGGCATGGCATCATAATTTCACCCACATAGCATGTGCTAAAAAGCTGAGAGGGTTACCGAAAAAACTGGATGCACTTCGTGTACAAACTGGACAATCTCTTTCGAAGTCTCAGGGTTTCGGACGAAAACAAGTCGATTACAAAGGGATTTCAATTTTTTGAACATATTTTAACTCAAGACTTTTTATGCATTCAATATGCACCATTAAATGCCACATCATCACTTTTCAACCATTTTCTGCCTTCATTTGCTAGTTTTCTTGCATTTCATGATTTATTTTGAGCTAAAATGACCGTGAATTGAAAAGCACTGCAAATGAACTTTGAAATGGTTGAAAGTTGGCATGGTATCATAATTTCACCCACATAGAATGTGCTAAAGAGTTGAGAGGGTTACCGAAAAACCTGGATGCACTTCGTGTACAAACTGGACAATCTCTTTCGAAGTATCAGGGTTTCGGACGAAAACACGTCTATTACAAAGGGATTTCAATTTTTTGAACATATTTTAACTCAAGACTTTTGAAGCATTCAATATGCACCATTCAAAGCCACATCATCACTTTTCAACCATTTTCTGACTTCATTTGCTAGTTTTCATGCATTTCATGATTTATTTTGAGCTAAAATGACCCTGAATTGAAAAGCACAGAAAATGAACTCGGAAATGGTTGAAAGTTGGCATGGTATCATAATTTCACCCACATAGCATGTGCTAAAAAGCTGAGAGGGTTACCGAAAAAACAGGATGCTCTTCGTGTACAAACTGGACAATCTATTTCGAAGTATGAGGGTTTCGGACGAAAACACGTCTATTACAAAGGGATTTCAATTTTTTGAACATATTTTAACTCAAGACTTTTTATGCATTCAATATGCACCATTCAAAGCCACATCATCACTTTTCAACCATTTTCTGACTTCATTTGCTAGTTTTCATGCATTTCATGATTTATTTTGAGCTAAAATGACCCTGAATTGAAAAGCACTGCAAATGAACTCTGAAATGGTTGAAAGATGGCATGGTATCATAATTTCACCCACATAGCATGTGCTAAAAATCTGAGAGGGTTACCGGAAAAACTGGATGCACTTCGTGTACAAACTGGACAATCTCTTTCGAAGTATCAGGGTTTCGGACGAAAACGCGTCTATTACAAAGGGATTTCAATTTTTTGAACATATTTTAACTCAAGACTTTTTCTGCATTCAATATGCACCATTCAAATCCACATCATCACTTTTCAACCATTTTCTGACTTCATTTGCTAGTTTTCATGCATTTCATGATTTATTTTGAGCTAAAATGACCCTGAATTGAAAATCACTGCAAATGAACTCTGAAATGGTTGAAAGTTGGCATGCTATCATAATTTCACCCACATAGCATGTGCTAAAAAGCTGAGAGGGTTACCGAAAAAACTGGATGCACTTCCTGTACAAACTGGACAATCTCTTTCGAAGTATCAGGGTTTCGGACGAAAACGCATCGATTACAAAGGGATTTCAATTTTTTGAACATATTTTAACTCAAGACTTTTTCTGCATTCAATATGCACCATTCAAAGCCACATCATCACTTTTCAACCATTTTCTGACTTCATTTGCTAGTTTTCATGCATTTCATGATTTATTTTGAGCTAAAATGACCCTGAATTGAAAAGCACTGCAAATGAACTCTGAAATGGTTGAAAGTTGGCATGCTATCATAATTTCACCCACATAGCATGTGCTAAAAAGTTGAGAGGGTTACCGGAAAAACTGGATGCACTTCGTGTACAAACTGGACAATCTCTTTCGAAGTATCAGGGTTTCGGACGAAAACAAGTCGATTACAAAGGGATTTCAATTTTTTGAACATATTTTAACTCAAGACTTTTTCTGCATTGAATATGCACCATTCAAAGCCACATCATCACTTTTCAACCATTTTCTGACATCATTTGCTAGTTTTCATGCATTTCATGATTTATTTTGAGCTAAAATGACCCTGAATTGAAAAGCACTGCAAATGAACTCTGAAATGGTTGAAAGTTGGCATGCTATCATAATTTCACCCACATAGCATGTGCTAAAAAGCTGAGAGGGTTACCGAAAAAACTGGATGCACTTCGTGTACAAACTGGACAATCTATTTCGAAGTATTAGGGTTTCGGACGAAAACACGTCTATTACAAAGGGATTTCAATTTTTTGAACATATTTTAACTCAAGACTTTTGAAGCATTCAATATGCACCATTCAAAGCCACATCATCACTTTTCAACCATTTTCTGACTTTATTTGCTAGTTTTCTTGCATTTCATGATTTATTTTGTGCTAAAATGACCCTGAGTTGAAAAGCACTGCAAATGAACTCTGAAATGGTTGAAAGATGGCATGGTATCATAATTTCACCCACATAGGATGTGCTAAAAATCTGAGAGGGTTACCGGAAAAACTGGATGCACTTCGTGTACAAACTGGACAATCTCTTTCGAAGTATCATGGTTTCGGACGAAAACACGTCTATTACAAAGGGATTTCATTTTTTTGAACATATTTTAACTCAAGAGTTTTTATGCATTCAATATGCACCATTCAAATCCACATCATCACTTTTCAACCATTTTCTGACTTTATTTGCTAGTTTTCATGCATTTCATGATTTATTTTGAGCTAAAATGACCCTGAATTGAAAAGCACTGCAAATGAACTCTGAAATGGTTGAAAGTGGGCATGGTATCATAATTTCACCCACATAGCATGTGCTAAAGAGTTGAGAGGGTTACCGAAAAAACTAGATGCACTTCGTGTACAAACTGGACAATCTCTTTCGAAGTATCAGGGTTTCGGACGAAAACACGTCTATTACAAAGGGATTTCAATTTTCTGAACATATTTTAACTCAAGACTTTTTCTGCATTCAATATGCACCATTCAAAGCCACATCATCACTTTTCAACCATTTTCTGACTTCATTTGCTAGTTTTCATGCATTTCATGATTTATTTTGAGCTAAAATGACCCTGAATTGAAAAGCATTGCAAATGAACTCTGAAATGGTTGAAAGTTGGCATGGTATCATAATTTCACCCACATAGCATGTGCTAAAGAGTTGAGAGGGTTACCGGAAAAACTGGATGCACTTTGGGTACAAACTGGACAAACTCTTTCGAAGTATCAGGGTTTCGGACGAAAACACGTCTATTACAAAGGGATTTCAATTTTTTGAACATATTTTAACTCAAGACTTTTTCTGCATTCAATATGCACCATTCAAAGCCACATCATCACTTTTCAACCATTTTCTGACTTCATTTGCTAGTTTTCATGCGTTTCATGATTTATTTTGAGCTAAAATGACCCTGAATTGAAAAGCACTGCAAATGAACTCTGAAATGGTTGAAAGTTGGCATGCTATCATAATTTCATCCACATAGCATGTGCTAAAAAGCTGAGAGGGTTACCGAAAAAACTGGATGCACTTCGTGTACAAACTGGACAATCTCTTTCGATGTCTCAGGGTTTCGGACGAAAACAAGTCGATTACAAAGGGATTTCAATTTTTTGAACATATTTTAACTCAAGACTTTTTATGCATTCAATATGCACCATTCAATGCCACATCATCACTTTTCAACCATTTTCTGCCTTCATTTGCTAGTTTTCATGCATTTCATGATTTATTTTGAGCTAAAATGACCCTGAATTGAAAAGCACTGCAAATGAACTTTGAAATGGTTGAAAGTTGGCATGGTATCATAATTTCACCCACATAGAATGTGCTAAAGAGTTGAGAGGGTTACCGAAAAACCTGGATGCACTTCGTGTACAAACTGGACAATCTCTTTCGAAGTATCAGGGTTTCGGACGAAAACACGTCTATTACAAAGGGATTTCAATTTTTTGAACATATTTTAACTCAAGACTTTTGAAGCATTCAATATGCACCATTCAAAGCCACATCATCACTTTTCAACCATTTTCTGACTTCATTTGCTAGTTTTCATGCATTTCATGATTTATTTTGAGCTAAAATGACCCTGAATTGAAAAGCACAGAAAATGAACTCGGAAATGGTTGAAAGTTGGCATGGTATCATAATTTCACCCACATAGCATGTGCTAAAAAGCTGAGAGGGTTACCGAAAAAACAGGATGCTCTTCGTGTACAAACTGGACAATCTATTTCGAAGTATGAGGGTTTCGGACGAAAACACGTCTATTACAAAGGGATTTCAATTTTTTGAACATATTTTAACTCAAGACTTTTTATGCATTCAATATGCACCATTCAAAGCCACATCATCACTTTTCAACCATTTTCTGACTTCATTTGCTAGTTTTCATGCATTTCATGATTTATTTTGAGCTAAAATGACCCTGAATTGAAAAGCACTGCAAATGAACTCTGAAATGGTTGAAAGATGGCATGGTATCATAATTTCACCCACATAGCATGTGCTAAAAATCTGAGAGGGTTACCGGAAAAACTGGATGCACTACGTGTACAAACTTGACAATCTCTTTCGAAGTATCAGGGTTTCGGACGAAAACGCGTCTATTACAAAGGGATTTCAATTTTTTAACATATTTTAACTCAAGACTTTTTCTGCATTCAATATGCACCATTCAAATCCACATCATCACTTTTCAACCATTTTCTGACTTCATTTGCTAGTTTTCATGCATTTCATGATTTATTTTGAGCTAAAATGACCCTGAATTGAAAAGCACTGCAAATGAACTCTGAAATGGTTGAAAGTTGGCATGCTATCATAATTTCACCCACATAGCATGTGCTAAAAAGTTGAGAGGGTTACCGGAAAAACTGGATGCACTTCGTGTACAAACTGGACAATCTCTTTCGAAGTATCAGGGTTTCGGACGAAAACAAGTCGATTACAAAGGGATTTCAATTTTTTGAACATATTTTAACTCAAGACTTTTTCTGCATTGAATATGCACCATTCAAAGCCACATCATCACTTTTCAACCAATTTCTGACTTCATTTGCTAGTTTTCATGCATTTCATGATTTATTTTGAGCTAAAATGACCCTGAATTGAAAAGCACTGCAAATGAACTCTGAAATGGTTGAAAGTTGGCATGCTATCATAATTTCACCCACATAGCATGTGCTAAAAAGCTGAGAGGGTTACCGAAAAAACTGGATGCACTTCGTGTACAAACTGGACAATCTCTTTCGAAGTATCAGGGTTTCGGACGAAAACGCATCGATTACAAAGGGATTTCAATTTTTTGAACATATTTTAACTCAAGACTTTTTCTGCATTCAATATGCACCATTCAAAGCCACATCATCACTTTTCAACCATTTTCTGACTTCATTTGCTAGTTTTCATGCATTTCATGATTTATTTTGAGCTAAAATGACCCTGAATTGAAAAGCACTGCAAATGAACTCTGAAATGGTTGAAAGTTGGCATGCTATCATAATTTCACCCACATAGCATGTGCTAAAAAGTTGAGAGGGTTACCGGAAAAACTGGATGCACTTCGTGTACAAACTGGACAATCTCTTTCGAAGTATCAGGGTTTCGGACGAAAACAAGTCGATTACAAAGGGATTTCAATTTTTTGAACATATTTTAACTCAAGACTTTTTCTGCATTGAATATGCACCATTCAAAGCCACATCATCACTTTTCAACCATTTTCTGACTTCATTTGCTAGTTTTCATGCATTTCATGATTTATTTTGAGCTAAAATGACCCTGAATTGAAAAGCACTGCAAATGAACTCTGAAATGGTTGAAAGTTGGCATGCTATCATAATTTCACCCACATAGCATGTGCTAAAAAGCTGAGAGGGTTACTGAAAAAACTGGATGCACTTCGTGTACAAACTGGACAATCTATTTCGAAGTATTAGGGTTTCGGACGAAAACACGTCTATTACAAAGGGATTTCAATTTTTTGAACATATTTTAACTCAAGACTTTTGAAGCATTCAATATGCACCATTCAAAGCCACATCATCACTTTTCAACCATTTTCTGACTTTATTTGCTAGTTTTCTTGCATTTCATGATTTATTTTGTGCTAAAATGACCCTGAGTTGAAAAGCACTGCAAATGAACTCTGAAATGGTTGAAAGATGGCATGGTATCATAATTTCACCCACATAGGATGTGCTAAAAATCTGAGAGGGTTACCGGAAAAACTGGATGCACTTCGTGTACAAACTGGACAATCTCTTTCGAAGTATCATGGTTTCGGACGAAAACACGTCTATTACAAAGGGATTTCATTTTTTTGAACATATTTTAACTCAAGAGTTTTTATGCATTCAATATGCACCATTCAAATCCACATCATCACTTTTCAACCATTTTCTGACTTCATTTGCTAGTTTTCATGCATTTCATGATTTATTTTGAGCTAAAATGACCCTGAATTGAAAAGCACTGCAAATGAACTCTGAAATGGTTGAAAGTGGGCATGGTATCATAATTTCACCCACATAGCATGTGCTAAAGTGTTGAGAGGGTTACCGAAAAAACTAGATGCACTTCGTGTACAAACTGGACAATCTCTTTCGAAGTATCAGGGTTTCGGACGAAAACACGTCTATTACAAAGGGATTTCAATTTTCTGAACATATTTTAACTCAAGACTTTTTCTGCATTCAATATGCACCATTCAAAGCCACATCATCACTTTTCAACCATTTTCTGACTTCATTTGCTAGTTTTCATGCATTTCATGATTTATTTTGAGCTAAAATGACCCTGAATTGAAAAGCATTGCAAATGAACTCTGAAATGGTTGAAAGTTGGCATGGTATCATAATTTCACCCACATAGCATGTGCTAAAGAGTTGAGAGGGTTACCGGAAAAACTGGATGCACTTCGGGTACAAACTGGACAAACTCTTTCGAAGTATCAGGGTTTCGGACGAAAACACGTCTATTACAAAGGGATTTCAATTTTTTGAACATATTTTAACTCAAGACTTTTTCTGCATTCAATATGCACCATTCAAAGCCACATCATCACTTTTCAACCATTTTCTGACTTCATTTGCTAGTTTTCATGCGTTTCATGATTTATTTTGAGCTAAAATGACCCTGAATTGAAAAGCACTGCAAATGAACTCTGAAATGGTTGAAAGTTGGCATGCTATCATAATTTCACCCACATAGCATGTGCTAAAAAGCTGAGAGGGTTACCGAAAAAACTGGATGCACTTCGTGTACAAACTGGACAATCTATTTCGAAGTATCAGGGTTTCGGACGAAAACACGTCTATTACAAAGGGATTTCAATTTTTTGAACATATTTTAACTCAAGACTTTTTCTGCATTCAATATGCACCATTCAAAGCCACATCATCACTTTTCAACCATTTTCTGACTTCATTTGCTAGTTTTCATGCATTAAATGATTTATTTTGAGCTAAAATGACCCTGAATTGAAAATCACTGCAAATGAACTCTGAAATGGTTGAAAGTTGGCATGGTATCATAATTTCACCCACATAGCATGTGCTAAAAAGCTGAGAGGGTTACCGAAAAAACTGGATGCACTTCGTGTACAAACTGGACAATCTCTTTCGAAGTATCAGGGTTTCGGACGAAAACGCGTCGATTACAAAGGGATTTCAATTTTTTGAACATATTTTAACTCAAGACTTTTTCTGCATTCAATATGCACCATTCAAAGCCACATCATCACTTTTCAACCATTTTCTGACTTCATTTGCTAGTTTTCATGCATTTCATGATTTATTTTGAGCTAAAATGACCCTGAATTGAAAAGCACTGCAAATGAACTCTGAAATGGTTGAAAGTTGGCATGCTATCATAATTTCACCCACATAGCATGTGCTAAAAAGCTGAGAGGGTTACCGAAAAAACTGGATGCTCTCCGTGTACAAACTGGACAATCTCTTTCGAAGTATCAGGGTTTCGGACGAAAACACGTCGATTACAAAGGGATTTCAATTTTTTGAACATATTTTAACTCAAGACTTTTTCTGCATTCAATATGCACCATTCAAAGCCACATCATCACTTTTCAACCATTTTCTGACTTCATTTGCTAGTTTTCATGCATTTCATGATTTATTTTGAGCTAAAATGACCCTGAATTGAAAAGTACTGCAAATGAACTCTGAAATGGTTGAAAGTTGGCATGGTATCATAATTTCACCCACATAGCATGTGCTAAAAAGCTGAGAGGGTTACCGAAAATACTGGATGCACTTCGTGTACAAACTGGACAATCTCTTTCGAAGTATCAGGGTTTCGGACGAAAACAAGTCGATTACAAAGGGATTTCAATTTTTTGAACATATTTTAACTCAAGACTTTTTCTGCATTCAATATGCACCATTCAAAGCCACATCATCACTTTTCAACCATTTTCTGACTTCATTTGCTAGTTTTCATGCATTTCATGATTTATTTTGAGCTAAAATGACCCTGAATTGAAAAGCACTGCAAATGAACTCTGAAATGGTTGAAAGTTGGCATGCTTTCATAATTTCACCCACATAGCATGTGCTAAAAAGCTGAGAGGGTTACCGAAAAAACTGGATGCACTTCGTGTACAAACTGGACAATCTATTTCGAAGTATCAGGGTTTCGGACGAAAACACGTCTATTACAAAGGGATTTCAATTTCTTGAACATATTTTAACTCAAGACTTTTTCTGCATTCAATATGCACCATTCAAAGCCACATCATCACTTTTCAACCATTTTCTGACTTCATTTGCTAGTTTTCATGCATTTCATGATTTATTTTGAGCTAAAATGACCCTGAATTGAAAAGCACTGCAAATGAACTCTGAAATGGTTGAAAGTTGGCATGCTATCATAATTTCACCCACATAGCATGTGCTAAAAAGCTGAGAGGGTTACCGAAAAAACTGGATGCACTTCATGTACAAACTGGACAATCTATTTCGAAGTATCAGGGTTTCGGACGAAAACACGTCTATTACAAAGGGATTTCAATTTTTTGAACATATTCTAACTCAAGACTTTTGAAGCATTCAATATGCACCATTCAAAGCCACATCATCACTTTTCAACCATTTTCTGACTTCATTTGCTAGTTTTCTTGCATTTCATGATTTATTTTGAGCTAAAATGACCCTGAATTGAAAATCACTGCAAATGAACTCTGAAATGGTTAAAAGATGGCATGGTATCATAATTTCACCCACATAGCATGTGCTAAAAATCTGAGAGGGTTACCGGAAAAACTGGATGCACTTCGTGTACAAACTGGACAATCTCTTTCGAAGTATCATGGTTTCGGACGAAAACACGTCTATTACAAAGGGATTTCATTTTTTTGAACATATTTTAACTCAAGACTTTTTATGCATTCAATATGCACCATTCAAATCCACATCATCACTTTTCAACCATTTGCTGACTTAATTTGCTAGTTTTCATGCATTTCATGATTTATTTTGAGCTAAAATGACCCTGAATTGAAAAGCACTGCAAATGAACTCTGAAATGGTTGAAAGTTGGCATGGTATCATAATTTCACCCACATAGCATGTGCTAAAGAGTTGAGAGGGTTACCGAAAAAACTAGATGCACTTCGTGTACAAACTGGACAATCTCTTTCGAAGTATCAGGGTTTCGGACGAAAATACGTCTATTACAAAGGGATTTCAATTTTTTGAACATAGTTTAACTCAAGACTTTTTCTGCATTCAATATGCACCATTCAAAGCAACATCATCACTTTTCAACCATTTTCTCACTTCATTTGCTAGTTTTCATGCATTTCATGATTTATTTTGAGCTAAAATGACTCTGAATTGAAAAGCACTGCAAATGAACTCTGAAATGGTTGAAAGTTGGCATGGTATCATAATTTCACCCACGTAGCATGTGCTAAAGAGTTGAGAGGGTTACCGAAAAAACTGGATGCACTTCGTGTACAAACTGGACAATCTCTTTCGAAGTATCAGGGTTTCGGACGAAAACACGTCTATTACAAAGGGATTTCAATTTTTTGAACATATTTTAACTCAAGACTTTTGAAGCATTCAATATGCACCATTCAGAGCCACATCATCACTTTTCAACCATTTTCTGCCTTCATTTGCTAGTTTTCATGCATTTCATGATTTATTTTGAGCTAAAATGACCCTGAATTGAAAAGCACTGCAAATGAACTCTGAAATGGTTGAAAGATGGCATGGTATCATAATTTCACCCACATAGCATGTGCTAAAAAGTTGAGAGGGTTACCGAAAAAACTGGATGCACTTCGTGTACAAACTGGACAATCTCTTTCAAAGTATCAGGGTTTCACACGAAAACACGTCTATTACAAAGGGATTTCAATTTTTTGAACATATTTTAACTCAAGACTTTTTCTGCATTCAATATGCACCATTCAAAGCCACATCATCACTTTTCAACCATTTTCTGACTTCATTTGCTAGTTTTCATGCATTTCATGATTTATTTTGAGCTAAAATGACCCTGAATTGAAAAGCACTGCAAATGAACTCTGAAATGGTTGAAAGTTGGCATGGTATCATAATTTCACCCACATAGCATGTGCTAAAGAGTTGAGAGGGTTACCGGAAAAACTGGATGCACTTCGTGTACAAACTGGACAATCTCTTTCGAAGTATCAGGGTTTCGGACGAAAACACGTCTATTACAAAGGGATTTCAATTTTTTGAACATATTTTAACTCAAGACTTTTTCTGCATTCAATATGCACCATTCAAAGCCACATCATCACTTTTCAACCATTTTCTGACTTCATTTGCTAGTTTTCATGCATTTCATGATTTATTTTGAGCTAAAATGACCCTGAATTGAAAAGCACTGCAAATGAACTCTGAAATGGTTGAAAGTTGGCATGCTATCATAATTTCACCCACATAGCATGTGCTCAAAAGCTGAGAGGGTTACCGAAAAAACTGGATGCACTTCGTGTACATACTGGACAATCTATTTCGAAGTATTAGGGTTTCGGACGAAAACAAGTCGATTACAAAGGGATTTCAATTTTTTGAACATATTTTAACTCAAGACTTTTGAAGCATTCAATATGCACCATTCAAAGCCACATCATCACTTTTCAATCATTTTCTGACTTCATTTGCTAGTTTTCATGCATTTCATGATTTATTTTGAGCTAAAATGACCCTGAATTGAAAAGCACTGCAAATGAACTCTGAAATGGTTGAAAGATGGCATGGTATCATAATTTCACCCACATAGCATGTGCTAAAAGTCTGAGAGGGTTATCGGAAAAACTGGATGCACTTCGTGTACAAACTGGACAATCTCTTTCGAAGTATCATGGTTTCGGACGAAAACACGTCTATTACAAAGGGATTTCAATTTTTTGAACATATTCTAACTTAAGACTTTTTCTGCATTCAATATGCACCATTCAAAGCCACATCATCACTTTTCAATCATTTTCTGACTTCATTTGCTAGTTTTCATGCATTTCATGATTTATTTTGAGCTAAAATGACCCTGAATTGAAAAGCATTGCAAATGAACTCTGAAATGGTTGAAAGTTGGCATGGTATCATAATTTCACCCACATAGCATGTGCTAAAGAGTTGAGAGGGTTACCGGAAAAACTGGATGCACTTCGGGTACAAACTGGACAAACTCTTTCGAAGTATCAGGGTTTCGGACGAAAACACGTCTATTACAAAGGGATTTCAATTTTTTGAACATATTTTAACTCAAGACTTTTTCTGCATTCAATATGCACCATTCAAAGCCACATCATCACTTTTCAACCATTTTCTGACTTCATTTGCTAGTTTTCATGCGTTTCATGATTTATTTTGAGCTAAAATGACCCTGAATTGAAAAGCACTGCAAATGAACTCTGAAATGGTTGAAAGTTGGCATGCTATCATAATTTCACCCACATAGCATGTGCTAAAAAGCTGAGAGGGTTACCAAAAAACTGGATGCACTTCGTGTACAAACTGGACAATCTCTTTCGATGTCTCAGGGTTTCGGACGAAAACAAGTCGATTACAAAGGGATTTCAATTTTTTGAACATATTTTAACTCAAGACTTTTTATGCATTCAATATGCACCATTCAATGCCACATCATCACTTTTCAACCATTTTCTGCCTTCATTTGCTAGTTTTCATGCATTTCATGATTTATTTTGAGCTAAAATGACCCTGAATTGAAAAGCACTGCAAATGAACTTTGAAATGGTTGAAAGTTGGCATGGTATCATAATTTCACCCACATAGAATGTGCTAAAGAGTTGAGAGGGTTACCGAAAAACCTGGATGCACTTCGTGTACAAACTTGACAATCTCTTTCGAAGTATCAGGGTTTCGGACGAAAACACGTCTATTACAAAGGGATTTCAATTTTTTGAACATATTTTAACTCAAGACTTTTGAAGCATTCAATATGCACCATTCAAAGCCACATCATCACTTTTCAACCATTTTCTGACTTCATTTGCTAGTTTTCATGCATTTCATGATTTATTTTGAGCTAAAATGACCCTGAATTGAAAAGCACAGAAAATGAACTCGGAAATGGTTGAAAGTTGGCATGGTATCATAATTTCACCCACATAGCATGTGCTAAAAAGCTGAGAGGGTTACCGAAAAAACAGGATGCTCTTCGTGTACAAACTGGACAATCTATTTCGAAGTATGAGGGTTTCGGACGAAAACACGTCTATTACAAAGGGATTTCAATTTTTTGAACATATTTTAACTCAAGACTTTTTATGCATTCAATATGCACCATTCAAAGCCACATCATCACTTTTCAACCATTTTCTGACTTCATTTGCTAGTTTTCATGCATTTCATGATTTATTTTGAGCTAAAATGACCCTGAATTGAAAAGCACTGCAAATGAACTCTGAAATGGTTGAAAGATGGCATGGTATCATAATTTCACCCACATAGCATGTGCTAAAAATCTGAGAGGGTTACCGGAAAAACTGGATGCACTTCGTGTACAAACTTGACAATCTCTTTCGAAGTATCAGGGTTTCGGACGAAAACGCGTCTATTACAAAGGAATTTCAATTTTTTGAACATATTTTAACTCAAGACTTTTTCTGCATTCAATATGCACCATTCAAATCAACATCATCACTTTTCAACCATTTTCTGACTTCATTTGCTAGTTTTCATGCATTTCATGATTTATTTTGAGCTAAAATGACCCTGAATTGAAAATCACTGCAAATGAACTCTGAAATGGTTGAAAGTTGGCATGCTATCATAATTTCACCCACATAGCATGTGCTAAAAAGCTGAGAGGGTTACCGAAAAAACTGGATGCACTTCGTGTACAAACTGGACAATCTCTTTCGAAGTATCAGGGTTTCGGACGAAAACGCATCGATTACAAAGGGATTTCAATTTTTTGAACATATTTTAACTCAAGACTTTTTCTGCATTCAATATGCACCATTCAAAGCCACATCATCACTTTTCAACCATTTTCTGACTTCATTTGCTAGTTTTCATGCATTTCATGATTTATTTTGAGCTAAAATGACCCTGAATTGAAAAGCACTGCAAATGAACTCTGAAATGGTTGAAAGATGGCATGGTATCATAATTTCACCCACATAGCATGTGCTAAAAATCTGAGAGGGTTACCGGAAAAACTGGATGCACTTCGTGTACAAACTGGACAATCTCTTTCGAAGTATCAGGGTTTCGGACGAAAACGCGTCTATTACAAAGGGATTTCAATTTTTTGAACATATTTTAACTCAAGACTTTTTCTGCATTCAATATGCACCATTCAAATCCACATCATCACTTTTCAACCATTTTCTGACTTCATTTGCTAGTTTTCATGCATTTCATGATTTATTTTGAGCTAAAATGACCCTGAATTGAAAATCACTGCAAATGAACTCTGAAATGGTTGAAAGTTGGCATGCTATCATAATTTCACCCACATAGCATGTGCTAAAAAGCTGAGAGGGTTACCGAAAAAACTGGATGCACTTCCTGTACAAACTGGACAATCTCTTTCGAAGTATCAGGGTTTCGGACGAAAACGCATCGATTACAAAGGGATTTCAATTTTTTGAACATATTTTAACTCAAGACTTTTTCTGCATTCAATATGCACCATTCAAAGCCACATCATCACTTTTCAACCATTTTCTGACTTCATTTGCTAGTTTTCATGCATTTCATGATTTATTTTGAGCTAAAATGACCCTGAATTGAAAAGCACTGCAAATGAACTCTGAAATGGTTGAAAGTTGGCATGCTATCATAATTTCACCCACATAGCATGTGCTAAAAAGTTGAGAGGGTTACCGGAAAAACTGGATGCACTTCGTGTACAAACTGGACAATCTCTTTCGAAGTATCAGGGTTTCGGACGAAAACAAGTCGATTACAAAGGGATTTCAATTTTTTGAACATATTTTAACTCAAGACTTTTTCTGCATTGAATATGCACCATTCAAAGCCACATCATCACTTTTCAACCATTTTCTGACATCATTTGCTAGTTTTCATGCATTTCATGATTTATTTTGAGCTAAAATGACCCTGAATTGAAAAGCACTGCAAATGAACTCTGAAATGGTTGAAAGTTGGCATGCTATCATAATTTCACCCACATAGCATGTGCTAAAAAGCTGAGAGGGTTACCGAAAAAACTGGATGCACTTCGTGTACAAACTGGACAATCTATTTCGAAGTATTAGGGTTTCGGACGAAAACACGTCTATTACAAAGGGATTTCAATTTTTTGAACATATTTTAACTCAAGACTTTTGAAGCATTCAATATGCACCATTCAAAGCCACATCATCACTTTTCAACCATTTTCTGACTTTATTTGCTAGTTTTCTTGCATTTCATGATTTATTTTGTGCTAAAATGACCCTGAGTTGAAAAGCACTGCAAATGAACTCTGAAATGGTTGAAAGATGGCATGGTATCATAATTTCACCCACATAGGATGTGCTAAAAATCTGAGAGGGTTACCGGAAAAACTGGATGCACTTCGTGTACAAACTGGACAATCTCTTTCGAAGTATCATGGTTTCGGACGAAAACACGTCTATTACAAAGGGATTTCATTTTTTTGAACATATTTTAACTCAAGAGTTTTTATGCATTCAATATGCACCATTCAAATCCACATCATCACTTTTCAACCATTTTCTGACTTTATTTGCTAGTTTTCATGCATTTCATGATTTATTTTGAGCTAAAATGACCCTGAATTGAAAAGCACTGCAAATGAACTCTGAAATGGTTGAAAGTGGGCATGGTATCATAATTTCACCCACATAGCATGTGCTAAAGAGTTGAGAGGGTTACCGAAAAAACTAGATGCACTTCGTGTACAAACTGGACAATCTCTTTCGAAGTATCAGGGTTTCGGACGAAAACACGTCTATTACAAAGGGATTTCAATTTTCTGAACATATTTTAACTCAAGACTTTTTCTGCATTCAATATGCACCATTCAAAGCCACATCATCACTTTTCAACCATTTTCTGACTTCATTTGCTAGTTTTCATGCATTTCATGATTTATTTTGAGCTAAAATGACCCTGAATTGAAAAGCATTGCAAATGAACTCTGAAATGGTTGAAAGTTGGCATGGTATCATAATTTCACCCACATAGCATGTGCTAAAGAGTTGAGAGGGTTACCGGAAAAACTGGATGCACTTTGGGTACAAACTGGACAAACTCTTTCGAAGTATCAGGGTTTCGGACGAAAACACGTCTATTACAAAGGGATTTCAATTTTTTGAACATATTTTAACTCAAGACTTTTTCTGCATTCAATATGCACCATTCAAAGCCACATCATCACTTTTCAACCATTTTCTGACTTCATTTGCTAGTTTTCATGCGTTTCATGATTTATTTTGAGCTAAAATGACCCTGAATTGAAAAGCACTGCAAATGAACTCTGAAATGGTTGAAAGTTGGCATGCTATCATAATTTCACCCACATAGCATGTGCTAAAAAGCTGAGAGGGTTACCGAAAAAACTGGATGCACTTCGTGTACAAACTGGACAATCTCTTTCGATGTCTCAGGGTTTCGGACGAAAACAAGTCGATTACAAAGGGATTTCAATTTTTTGAACATATTTTAACTCAAGACTTTTTATGCATTCAATATGCACCATTCAATGCCACATCATCACTTTTCAACCATTTTCTGCCTTCATTTGCTAGTTTTCATGCATTTCATGATTTATTTTGAGCTAAAATGACCCTGAATTGAAAAGCACTGCAAATGAACTTTGAAATGGTTGAAAGTTGGCATGGTATCATAATTTCACCCACATAGAATGTGCTAAAGAGTTGAGAGGGTTACCGAAAAACCTGGATGCACTTCGTGTACAAACTGGACAATCTCTTTCGAAGTATCAGGGTTTCGGACGAAAACACGTCTATTACAAAGGGATTTCAATTTTTTGAACATATTTTAACTCAAGACTTTTGAAGCATTCAATATGCACCATTCAAAGCCACATCATCACTTTTCAACCATTTTCTGACTTCATTTGCTAGTTTTCATGCATTTCATGATTTATTTTGAGCTAAAATGACCCTGAATTGAAAAGCACAGAAAATGAACTCGGAAATGGTTGAAAGTTGGCATGGTATCATAATTTCACCCACATAGCATGTGCTAAAAAGCTGAGAGGGTTACCGAAAAAACAGGATGCTCTTCGTGTACAAACTGGACAATCTATTTCGAAGTATGAGGGTTTCGGACGAAAACACGTCTATTACAAAGGGATTTCAATTTTTTGAACATATTTTAACTCAAGACTTTTTATGCATTCAATATGCACCATTCAAAGCCACATCATCACTTTTCAACCATTTTCTGACTTCATTTGCTAGTTTTCATGCATTTCATGATTTATTTTGAGCTAAAATGACCCTGAATTGAAAAGCACTGCAAATGAACTCTGAAATGGTTGAAAGATGGCATGGTATCATAATTTCACCCACATAGCATGTGCTAAAAATCTGAGAGGGTTACCGGAAAAACTGGATGCACTACGTGTACAAACTTGACAATCTCTTTCGAAGTATCAGGGTTTCGGACGAAAACGCGTCTATTACAAAGGGATTTCAATTTTTTAACATATTTTAACTCAAGACTTTTTCTGCATTCAATATGCACCATTCAAATCCACATCATCACTTTTCAACCATTTTCTGACTTCATTTGCTAGTTTTCATGCATTTCATGATTTATTTTGAGCTAAAATGACCCTGAATTGAAAAGCACTGCAAATGAACTCTGAAATGGTTGAAAGTTGGCATGCTATCATAATTTCACCCACATAGCATGTGCTAAAAAGTTGAGAGGGTTACCGGAAAAACTGGATGCACTTCGTGTACAAACTGGACAATCTCTTTCGAAGTATCAGGGTTTCGGACGAAAACAAGTCGATTACAAAGGGATTTCAATTTTTTGAACATATTTTAACTCAAGACTTTTTCTGCATTGAATATGCACCATTCAAAGCCACATCATCACTTTTCAACCAATTTCTGACTTCATTTGCTAGTTTTCATGCATTTCATGATTTATTTTGAGCTAAAATGACCCTGAATTGAAAAGCACTGCAAATGAACTCTGAAATGGTTGAAAGTTGGCATGCTATCATAATTTCACCCACATAGCATGTGCTAAAAAGCTGAGAGGGTTACCGAAAAAACTGGATGCACTTCGTGTACAAACTGGACAATCTCTTTCGAAGTATCAGGGTTTCGGACGAAAACGCATCGATTACAAAGGGATTTCAATTTTTTGAACATATTTTAACTCAAGACTTTTTCTGCATTCAATATGCACCATTCAAAGCCACATCATCACTTTTCAACCATTTTCTGACTTCATTTGCTAGTTTTCATGCATTTCATGATTTATTTTGAGCTAAAATGACCCTGAATTGAAAAGCACTGCAAATGAACTCTGAAATGGTTGAAAGTTGGCATGCTATCATAATTTCACCCACATAGCATGTGCTAAAAAGTTGAGAGGGTTACCGGAAAAACTGGATGCACTTCGTGTACAAACTGGACAATCTCTTTCGAAGTATCAGGGTTTCGGACGAAAACAAGTCGATTACAAAGGGATTTCAATTTTTTGAACATATTTTAACTCAAGACTTTTTCTGCATTGAATATGCACCATTCAAAGCCACATCATCACTTTTCAACCATTTTCTGACTTCATTTGCTAGTTTTCATGCATTTCATGATTTATTTTGAGCTAAAATGACCCTGAATTGAAAAGCACTGCAAATGAACTCTGAAATGGTTGAAAGTTGGCATGCTATCATAATTTCACCCACATAGCATGTGCTAAAAAGCTGAGAGGGTTACCGAAAAAACTGGATGCACTTCGTGTACAAACTGGACAATCTATTTCGAAGTATTAGGGTTTCGGACGAAAACACGTCTATTACAAAGGGATTTCAATTTTTTGAACATATTTTAACTCAAGACTTTTGAAGCATTCAATATGCACCATTCAAAGCCACATCATCACTTTTCAACCATTTTCTGACTTTATTTGCTAGTTTTCTTGCATTTCATGATTTATTTTGTGCTAAAATGACCCTGAGTTGAAAAGCACTGCAAATGAACTCTGAAATGGTTGAAAGATGGCATGGTATCATAATTTCACCCACATAGGATGTGCTAAAAATCTGAGAGGGTTACCGGAAAAACTGGATGCACTTCGTGTACAAACTGGACAATCTCTTTCGAAGTATCATGGTTTCGGACGAAAACACGTCTATTACAAAGGGATTTCATTTTTTTGAACATATTTTAACTCAAGAGTTTTTATGCATTCAATATGCACCATTCAAATCCACATCATCACTTTTCAACCATTTTCTGACTTCATTTGCTAGTTTTCATGCATTTCATGATTTATTTTGAGCTAAAATGACCCTGAATTGAAAAGCACTGCAAATGAACTCTGAAATGGTTGAAAGTGGGCATGGTATCATAATTTCACCCACATAGCATGTGCTAAAGTGTTGAGAGGGTTACCGAAAAAACTAGATGCACTTCGTGTACAAACTGGACAATCTCTTTCGAAGTATCAGGGTTTCGGACGAAAACACGTCTATTACAAAGGGATTTCAATTTTCTGAACATATTTTAACTCAAGACTTTTTCTGCATTCAATATGCACCATTCAAAGCCACATCATCACTTTTCAACCATTTTCTGACTTCATTTGCTAGTTTTCATGCATTTCATGATTTATTTTGAGCTAAAATGACCCTGAATTGAAAAGCATTGCAAATGAACTCTGAAATGGTTGAAAGTTGGCATGGTATCATAATTTCACCCACATAGCATGTGCTAAAGAGTTGAGAGGGTTACCGGAAAAACTGGATGCACTTCGGGTACAAACTGGACAAACTCTTTCGAAGTATCAGGGTTTCGGACGAAAACACGTCTATTACAAAGGGATTTCAATTTTTTGAACATATTTTAACTCAAGACTTTTTCTGCATTCAATATGCACCATTCAAAGCCACATCATCACTTTTCAACCATTTTCTGACTTCATTTGCTAGTTTTCATGCGTTTCATGATTTATTTTGAGCTAAAATGACCCTGAATTGAAAAGCACTGCAAATGAACTCTGAAATGGTTGAAAGTTGGCATGCTATCATAATTTCACCCACATAGCATGTGCTAAAAAGCTGAGAGGGTTACCGAAAAAACTGGATGCACTTCGTGTACAAACTGGACAATCTATTTCGAAGTATCAGGGTTTCGGACGAAAACACGTCTATTACAAAGGGATTTCAATTTTTTGAACATATTTTAACTCAAGACTTTTTCTGCATTCAATATGCACCATTCAAAGCCACATCATCACTTTTCAACCATTTTCTGACTTCATTTGCTAGTTTTCATGCATTAAATGATTTATTTTGAGCTAAAATGACCCTGAATTGAAAATCACTGCAAATGAACTCTGAAATGGTTGAAAGTTGGCATGGTATCATAATTTCACCCACATAGCATGTGCTAAAAAGCTGAGAGGGTTACCGAAAAAACTGGATGCACTTCGTGTACAAACTGGACAATCTCTTTCGAAGTATCAGGGTTTCGGACGAAAACGCGTCGATTACAAAGGGATTTCAATTTTTTGAACATATTTTAACTCAAGACTTTTTCTGCATTCAATATGCACCATTCAAAGCCACATCATCACTTTTCAACCATTTTCTGACTTCATTTGCTAGTTTTCATGCATTTCATGATTTATTTTGAGCTAAAATGACCCTGAATTGAAAAGCACTGCAAATGAACTCTGAAATGGTTGAAAGTTGGCATGCTATCATAATTTCACCCACATAGCATGTGCTAAAAAGCTGAGAGGGTTACCGAAAAAACTGGATGCTCTCCGTGTACAAACTGGACAATCTCTTTCGAAGTATCAGGGTTTCGGACGAAAACACGTCGATTACAAAGGGATTTCAATTTTTTGAACATATTTTAACTCAAGACTTTTTCTGCATTCAATATGCACCATTCAAAGCCACATCATCACTTTTCAACCATTTTCTGACTTCATTTGCTAGTTTTCATGCATTTCATGATTTATTTTGAGCTAAAATGACCCTGAATTGAAAAGTACTGCAAATGAACTCTGAAATGGTTGAAAGTTGGCATGGTATCATAATTTCACCCACATAGCATGTGCTAAAAAGCTGAGAGGGTTACCGAAAATACTGGATGCACTTCGTGTACAAACTGGACAATCTCTTTCGAAGTATCAGGGTTTCGGACGAAAACAAGTCGATTACAAAGGGATTTCAATTTTTTGAACATATTTTAACTCAAGACTTTTTCTGCATTCAATATGCACCATTCAAAGCCACATCATCACTTTTCAACCATTTTCTGACTTCATTTGCTAGTTTTCATGCATTTCATGATTTATTTTGAGCTAAAATGACCCTGAATTGAAAAGCACTGCAAATGAACTCTGAAATGGTTGAAAGTTGGCATGCTTTCATAATTTCACCCACATAGCATGTGCTAAAAAGCTGAGAGGGTTACCGAAAAAACTGGATGCACTTCGTGTACAAACTGGACAATCTATTTCGAAGTATCAGGGTTTCGGACGAAAACACGTCTATTACAAAGGGATTTCAATTTCTTGAACATATTTTAACTCAAGACTTTTTCTGCATTCAATATGCACCATTCAAAGCCACATCATCACTTTTCAACCATTTTCTGACTTCATTTGCTAGTTTTCATGCATTTCATGATTTATTTTGAGCTAAAATGACCCTGAATTGAAAAGCACTGCAAATGAACTCTGAAATGGTTGAAAGTTGGCATGCTATCATAATTTCACCCACATAGCATGTGCTAAAAAGCTGAGAGGGTTACCGAAAAAACTGGATGCACTTCATGTACAAACTGGACAATCTATTTCGAAGTATCAGGGTTTCGGACGAAAACACGTCTATTACAAAGGGATTTCAATTTTTTGAACATATTCTAACTCAAGACTTTTGAAGCATTCAATATGCACCATTCAAAGCCACATCATCACTTTTCAACCATTTTCTGACTTCATTTGCTAGTTTTCTTGCATTTCATGATTTATTTTGAGCTAAAATGACCCTGAATTGAAAATCACTGCAAATGAACTCTGAAATGGTTAAAAGATGGCATGGTATCATAATTTCACCCACATAGCATGTGCTAAAAATCTGAGAGGGTTACCGGAAAAACTGGATGCACTTCGTGTACAAACTGGACAATCTCTTTCGAAGTATCATGGTTTCGGACGAAAACACGTCTATTACAAAGGGATTTCATTTTTTTGAACATATTTTAACTCAAGACTTTTTATGCATTCAATATGCACCATTCAAATCCACATCATCACTTTTCAACCATTTGCTGACTTAATTTGCTAGTTTTCATGCATTTCATGATTTATTTTGAGCTAAAATGACCCTGAATTGAAAAGCACTGCAAATGAACTCTGAAATGGTTGAAAGTTGGCATGGTATCATAATTTCACCCACATAGCATGTGCTAAAGAGTTGAGAGGGTTACCGAAAAAACTAGATGCACTTCGTGTACAAACTGGACAATCTCTTTCGAAGTATCAGGGTTTCGGACGAAAATACGTCTATTACAAAGGGATTTCAATTTTTTGAACATAGTTTAACTCAAGACTTTTTCTGCATTCAATATGCACCATTCAAAGCAACATCATCACTTTTCAACCATTTTCTCACTTCATTTGCTAGTTTTCATGCATTTCATGATTTATTTTGAGCTAAAATGACTCTGAATTGAAAAGCACTGCAAATGAACTCTGAAATGGTTGAAAGTTGGCATGGTATCATAATTTCACCCACGTAGCATGTGCTAAAGAGTTGAGAGGGTTACCGAAAAAACTGGATGCACTTCGTGTACAAACTGGACAATCTCTTTCGAAGTATCAGGGTTTCGGACGAAAACACGTCTATTACAAAGGGATTTCAATTTTTTGAACATATTTTAACTCAAGACTTTTGAAGCATTCAATATGCACCATTCAGAGCCACATCATCACTTTTCAACCATTTTCTGCCTTCATTTGCTAGTTTTCATGCATTTCATGATTTATTTTGAGCTAAAATGACCCTGAATTGAAAAGCACTGCAAATGAACTCTGAAATGGTTGAAAGATGGCATGGTATCATAATTTCACCCACATAGCATGTGCTAAAAAGTTGAGAGGGTTACCGAAAAAACTGGATGCACTTCGTGTACAAACTGGACAATCTCTTTCAAAGTATCAGGGTTTCACACGAAAACACGTCTATTACAAAGGGATTTCAATTTTTTGAACATATTTTAACTCAAGACTTTTTCTGCATTCAATATGCACCATTCAAAGCCACATCATCACTTTTCAACCATTTTCTGACTTCATTTGCTAGTTTTCATGCATTTCATGATTTATTTTGAGCTAAAATGACCCTGAATTGAAAAGCACTGCAAATGAACTCTGAAATGGTTGAAAGTTGGCATGGTATCATAATTTCACCCACATAGCATGTGCTAAAGAGTTGAGAGGGTTACCGGAAAAACTGGATGCACTTCGTGTACAAACTGGACAATCTCTTTCGAAGTATCAGGGTTTCGGACGAAAACACGTCTATTACAAAGGGATTTCAATTTTTTGAACATATTTTAACTCAAGACTTTTTCTGCATTCAATATGCACCATTCAAAGCCACATCATCACTTTTCAACCATTTTCTGACTTCATTTGCTAGTTTTCATGCATTTCATGATTTATTTTGAGCTAAAATGACCCTGAATTGAAAAGCACTGCAAATGAACTCTGAAATGGTTGAAAGTTGGCATGCTATCATAATTTCACCCACATAGCATGTGCTCAAAAGCTGAGAGGGTTACCGAAAAAACTGGATGCACTTCGTGTACATACTGGACAATCTATTTCGAAGTATTAGGGTTTCGGACGAAAACAAGTCGATTACAAAGGGATTTCAATTTTTTGAACATATTTTAACTCAAGACTTTTGAAGCATTCAATATGCACCATTCAAAGCCACATCATCACTTTTCAATCATTTTCTGACTTCATTTGCTAGTTTTCATGCATTTCATGATTTATTTTGAGCTAAAATGACCCTGAATTGAAAAGCACTGCAAATGAACTCTGAAATGGTTGAAAGATGGCATGGTATCATAATTTCACCCACATAGCATGTGCTAAAAGTCTGAGAGGGTTATCGGAAAAACTGGATGCACTTCGTGTACAAACTGGACAATCTCTTTCGAAGTATCATGGTTTCGGACGAAAACACGTCTATTACAAAGGGATTTCAATTTTTTGAACATATTCTAACTTAAGACTTTTTCTGCATTCAATATGCACCATTCAAAGCCACATCATCACTTTTCAATCATTTTCTGACTTCATTTGCTAGTTTTCATGCATTTCATGATTTATTTTGAGCTAAAATGACCCTGAATTGAAAAGCATTGCAAATGAACTCTGAAATGGTTGAAAGTTGGCATGGTATCATAATTTCACCCACATAGCATGTGCTAAAGAGTTGAGAGGGTTACCGGAAAAACTGGATGCACTTCGGGTACAAACTGGACAAACTCTTTCGAAGTATCAGGGTTTCGGACGAAAACACGTCTATTACAAAGGGATTTCAATTTTTTGAACATATTTTAACTCAAGACTTTTTCTGCATTCAATATGCACCATTCAAAGCCACATCATCACTTTTCAACCATTTTCTGACTTCATTTGCTAGTTTTCATGCGTTTCATGATTTATTTTGAGCTAAAATGACCCTGAATTGAAAAGCACTGCAAATGAACTCTGAAATGGTTGAAAGTTGGCATGCTATCATAATTTCACCCACATAGCATGTGCTAAAAAGCTGAGAGGGTTACCAAAAAACTGGATGCACTTCGTGTACAAACTGGACAATCTCTTTCGATGTCTCAGGGTTTCGGACGAAAACAAGTCGATTACAAAGGGATTTCAATTTTTTGAACATATTTTAACTCAAGACTTTTTATGCATTCAATATGCACCATTCAATGCCACATCATCACTTTTCAACCATTTTCTGCCTTCATTTGCTAGTTTTCATGCATTTCATGATTTATTTTGAGCTAAAATGACCCTGAATTGAAAAGCACTGCAAATGAACTTTGAAATGGTTGAAAGTTGGCATGGTATCATAATTTCACCCACATAGAATGTGCTAAAGAGTTGAGAGGGTTACCGAAAAACCTGGATGCACTTCGTGTACAAACTGGACAATCTCTTTCGAAGTATCAGGGTTTCGGACGAAAACACGTCTATTACAAAGGGATTTCAATTTTTTGAACATATTTTAACTCAAGACTTTTGAAGCATTCAATATGCACCATTCAAAGCCACATCATCACTTTTCAACCATTTTCTGACTTCATTTGCTAGTTTTCATGCATTTCATGATTTATTTTGAGCTAAAATGACCCTGAATTGAAAAGCACAGAAAATGAACTCGGAAATGGTTGAAAGTTGGCATGGTATCATAATTTCACCCACATAGCATGTGCTAAAAAGCTGAGAGGGTTACCGAAAAAACAGGATGCTCTTCGTGTACAAACTGGACAATCTATTTCGAAGTATGAGGGTTTCGGACGAAAACACGTCTATTACAAAGGGATTTCAATTTTTTGAACATATTTTAACTCAAGACTTTTTATGCATTCAATATGCACCATTCAAAGCCACATCATCACTTTTCAACCATTTTCTGACTTCATTTGCTAGTTTTCATGCATTTCATGATTTATTTTGAGCTAAAATGACCCTGAATTGAAAAGCACTGCAAATGAACTCTGAAATGGTTGAAAGATGGCATGGTATCATAATTTCACCCACATAGCATGTGCTAAAAATCTGAGAGGGTTACCGGAAAAACTGGATGCACTTCGTGTACAAACTTGACAATCTCTTTCGAAGTATCAGGGTTTCGGACGAAAACGCGTCTATTACAAAGGAATTTCAATTTTTTGAACATATTTTAACTCAAGACTTTTTCTGCATTCAATATGCACCATTCAAATCCACATCATCACTTTTCAACCATTTTCTGACTTCATTTGCTAGTTTTCATGCATTTCATGATTTATTTTGAGCTAAAATGACCCTGAATTGAAAATCACTGCAAATGAACTCTGAAATGGTTGAAAGTTGGCATGCTATCATAATTTCACCCACATAGCATGTGCTAAAAAGCTGAGAGGGTTACCGAAAAAACTGGATGCACTTCGTGTACAAACTGGACAATCTCTTTCGAAGTATCAGGGTTTCGGACGAAAACGCATCGATTACAAAGGGATTTCAATTTTTTGAACATATTTTAACTCAAGACTTTTTCTGCATTCAATATGCACCATTCAAAGCCACATCATCACTTTTCAACCATTTTCTGACTTCATTTGCTAGTTTTCATGCATTTCATGATTTATTTTGAGCTAAAATGACCCTGAATTGAAAAGCACTGCAAATGAACTCTGAAATGGTTGAAAGTTGGCATGCTATCATAATTTCACCCACATAGCATGTGCTAAAAAGTTGAGAGGGTTACCGGAAAAACTGGATGCACTTCGTGTACAAACTGGACAATCTCTTTCGAAGTATCAGGGTTTCGGACGAAAACAAGTCGATTACAAAGGGATTTCAATTTTTTGAACATATTTTAACTCAAGACTTTTTCTGCATTGAATATGCACCATTCAAAGCCACATCATCACTTTTCAACCATTTTCTGACTTCATTTGCTAGTTTTCATGCATTTCATGATTTATTTTGAGCTAAAATGACCCTGAATTGAAAAGCACTGCAAATGAACTCTGAAATGGTTGAAAGTTGGCATGCTATCATAATTTCACCCACATAGCATGTGCTAAAAAGCTGAGAGGGTTACCGAAAAAACTGGATGCACTTCGTGTACAAACTGGACAATCTATTTCGAAGTATTAGGGTTTCGGACGAAAACACGTCTATTACAAAGGGATTTCAATTTTTTGAACATATTTTAACTCAAGACTTTTGAAGCATTCAATATGCACCATTCAAAGCCACATCATCACTTTTCAACCATTTTCTGACTTTATTTGCTAGTTTTCTTGCATTTCATGATTTATTTTGTGCTAAAATGACCCTGAGTTGAAAAGCACTGCAAATGAACTCTGAAATGGTTGAAAGATGGCATGGTATCATAATTTCACCCACATAGGATGTGCTAAAAATCTGAGAGGGTTACCGGAAAAACTGGATGCACTTCGTGTACAAACTGGACAATCTCTTTCGAAGTATCATGGTTTCGGACGAAAACACGTCTATTACAAAGGGATTTCATTTTTTTGAACATATTTTAACTCAAGAGTTTTTATGCATTCAATATGCACCATTCAAATCCACATCATCACTTTTCAACCATTTTCTGACTTCATTTGCTAGTTTTCATGCATTTCATGATTTATTTTGAGCTAAAATGACCCTGAATTGAAAAGCACTGCAAATGAACTCTGAAATGGTTGAAAGTGGGCATGGTATCATAATTTCACCCACATAGCATGTGCTAAAGAGTTGAGAGGGTTACCGAAAAAACTAGATGCACTTCGTGTACAAACTGGACAATCTCTTTCGAAGTATCAGGGTTTCGGACGAAAACACGTCTATTACAAAGGGATTTCAATTTTCTGAACATATTTTAACTCAAGACTTTTTCTGCATTCAATATGCACCATTCAAAGCCACATCATCACTTTTCAACCATTTTCTGACTTCATTTGCTAGTTTTCATGCATTTCATGATTTATTTTGAGCTAAAATGACCCTGAATTGAAAAGCATTGCAAATGAACTCTGAAATGGTTGAAAGTTGGCATGGTATCATAATTTCACCCATATAGCATGTGCTAAAGAGTTGAGAGGGTTACCGGAAAAACTGGATGCACTTCGGGTACAAACTGGACAAACTCTTTCGAAGTATCAGGGTTTCGGACGAAAACACGTCTATTACAAAGGGATTTCAATTTTTTGAACATATTTTAACTCAAGACTTTTTCTGCATTCAATATGCACCATTCAAAGCCACATCATCACTTTTCAACCATTTTCTGACTTCATTTGCTAGTTTTCATGCGTTTCATGATTTATTTTGAGCTAAAATGACCCTGAATTGAAAAGCACTGCAAATGAACTCTGAAATGGTTGAAAGTTGGCATGCTATCATAATTTCACCCACATAGCATGTGCTAAAAAGCTGAGAGGGTTACCGAAAAAACTGGATGCACTTCGTGTACAAACTGGACAATCTATTTCGAAGTATCAGGGTTTCGGACGAAAACACGTCTATTACAAAGGGATTTCAATTTTTTGAACATATTTTAACTCAAGACTTTTTCTGCATTCAATATGCACCATTCAAAGCCACATCATCACTTTTCAACCATTTTCTGACTTCATTTGCTAGTTTTCATGCATTAAATGATTTATTTTGAGCTAAAATGACCCTGAATTGAAAATCACTGCAAATGAACTCTGAAATGGTTGAAAGTTGGCATGGTATCATAATTTCACCCACATAGCATGTGCTAAAAAGCTGAGAGGGTTACCGAAAAAACTGGATGCACTTCGTGTACAAACTGGACAATCTCTTTCGAAGTATCAGGGTTTCGGACGAAAACGCGTCGATTACAAAGGGATTTCAATTTTTTGAACATATTTTAACTCAAGACTTTTTCTGCATTCAATATGCACCATTCAAAGCCACATCATCACTTTTCAACCATTTTCTGACTTCATTTGCTAGTTTTCATGCATTTCATGATTTATTTTGAGCTAAAATGACCCTGAATTGAAAAGCACTGCAAATGAACTCTGAAATGGTTGAAAGTTGGCATGCTATCATAATTTCACCCACATAGCATGTGCTAAAAAGCTGAGAGGGTTACCGAAAAAACTGGATGCTCTCCGTGTACAAACTGGACAATCTCTTTCGAAGTATCAGGGTTTCGGACGAAAACACGTCGATTACAAAGGGATTTCAATTTTTTGAACATATTTTAACTCAAGACTTTTTCTGCATTCAATATGCACCATTCAAAGCCACATCATCACTTTTCAACCATTTTCTGACTTCATTTGCTAGTTTTCATGCATTTCATGATTTATTTTGAGCTAAAATGACCCTGAATTGAAAAGTACTGCAAATGAACTCTGAAATGGTTGAAAGTTGGCATGGTATCATAATTTCACCCACATAGCATGTGCTAAAAAGCTGAGAGGGTTACCGAAAATACTGGATGCACTTCGTGTACAAACTGGACAATCTCTTTCGAAGTATCAGGGTTTCGGACGAAAACAAGTCGATTACAAAGGGATTTCAATTTTTTGAACATATTTTAACTCAAGACTTTTTCTGCATTGAATATGCACCATTCAAAGCCACATCATCACTTTTCAACCATTTTCTGACTTCATTTGCTAGTTTTCATGCATTTCATGATTTATTTTGAGCTAAAATGACCCTGAATTGAAAAGCACTGCAAATGAACTCTGAAATGGTTGAAAGTTGGCATGCTATCATAATTTCACCCACATAGCATGTGCTAAAAAGCTGAGAGGGTTACCGAAAAAACTGGATGCACTTCGTGTACAAACTGGACAATCTATTTCGAAGTATTAGGGTTTCGGACGAAAACACGTCTATTACAAAGGGATTTCAATTTTTTGAACATATTTTAACTCAAGACTTTTGAAGCATTCAATATGCACCATTCAAAGCCACATCATCACTTTTCAACCATTTTCTGACTTTATTTGCTAGTTTTCTTGCATTTCATGATTTATTTTGTGCTAAAATGACCCTGAGTTGAAAAGCACTGCAAATGAACTCTGAAATGGTTGAAAGATGGCATGGTATCATAATTTCACCCACATAGGATGTGCTAAAAATCTGAGAGGGTTACCGGAAAAACTGGATGCACTTCGTGTACAAACTGGACAATCTCTTTCGAAGTATCATGGTTTCGGACGAAAACACGTCTATTACAAAGGGATTTCATTTTTTTGAACATATTTTAACTCAAGAGTTTTTATGCATTCAATATGCACCATTCAAATCCACATCATCACTTTTCAACCATTTTCTGACTTCATTTGCTAGTTTTCATGCATTTCATGATTTATTTTGAGCTAAAATGACCCTGAATTGAAAAGCACTGCAAATGAACTCTGAAATGGTTGAAAGTGGGCATGGTATCATAATTTCACCCACATAGCATGTGCTAAAGAGTTGAGAGGGTTACCGAAAAAACTAGATGCACTTCGTGTACAAACTGGACAATCTCTTTCGAAGTATCAGGGTTTCGGACGAAAACACGTCTATTACAAAGGGATTTCAATTTTCTGAACATATTTTAACTCAAGACTTTTTCTGCATTCAATATGCACCATTCAAAGCCACATCATCACTTTTCAACCATTTTCTGACTTCATTTGCTAGTTTTCATGCATTTCATGATTTATTTTGAGCTAAAATGACCCTGAATTGAAAAGCATTGCAAATGAACTCTGAAATGGTTGAAAGTTGGCATGGTATCATAATTTCACCCATATAGCATGTGCTAAAGAGTTGAGAGGGTTACCGGAAAAACTGGATGCACTTCGGGTACAAACTGGACAAACTCTTTCGAAGTATCAGGGTTTCGGACGAAAACACGTCTATTACAAAGGGATTTCAATTTTTTGAACATATTTTAACTCAAGACTTTTTCTGCATTCAATATGCACCATTCAAAGCCACATCATCACTTTTCAACCATTTTCTGACTTCATTTGCTAGTTTTCATGCGTTTCATGATTTATTTTGAGCTAAAATGACCCTGAATTGAAAAGCACTGCAAATGAACTCTGAAATGGTTGAAAGTTGGCATGCTATCATAATTTCACCCACATAGCATGTGCTAAAAAGCTGAGAGGGTTACCGAAAAAACTGGATGCACTTCGTGTACAAACTGGACAATCTATTTCGAAGTATCAGGGTTTCGGACGAAAACACGTCTATTACAAAGGGATTTCAATTTTTTGAACATATTTTAACTCAAGACTTTTTCTGCATTCAATATGCACCATTCAAAGCCACATCATCACTTTTCAACCATTTTCTGACTTCATTTGCTAGTTTTCATGCATTAAATGATTTATTTTGAGCTAAAATGACCCTGAATTGAAAATCACTGCAAATGAACTCTGAAATGGTTGAAAGTTGGCATGGTATCATAATTTCACCCACATAGCATGTGCTAAAAAGCTGAGAGGGTTACCGAAAAAACTGGATGCACTTCGTGTACAAACTGGACAATCTCTTTCGAAGTATCAGGGTTTCGGACGAAAACGCGTCGATTACAAAGGGATTTCAATTTTTTGAACATATTTTAACTCAAGACTTTTTCTGCATTCAATATGCACCATTCAAAGCCACATCATCACTTTTCAACCATTTTCTGACTTCATTTGCTAGTTTTCATGCATTTCATGATTTATTTTGAGCTAAAATGACCCTGAATTGAAAAGCACTGCAAATGAACTCTGAAATGGTTGAAAGTTGGCATGCTATCATAATTTCACCCACATAGCATGTGCTAAAAAGCTGAGAGGGTTACCGAAAAAACTGGATGCTCTCCGTGTACAAACTGGACAATCTCTTTCGAAGTATCAGGGTTTCGGACGAAAACACGTCGATTACAAAGGGATTTCAATTTTTTGAACATATTTTAACTCAAGACTTTTTCTGCATTCAATATGCACCATTCAAAGCCACATCATCACTTTTCAACCATTTTCTGACTTCATTTGCTAGTTTTCATGCATTTCATGATTTATTTTGAGCTAAAATGACCCTGAATTGAAAAGTACTGCAAATGAACTCTGAAATGGTTGAAAGTTGGCATGGTATCATAATTTCACCCACATAGCATGTGCTAAAAAGCTGAGAGGGTTACCGAAAATACTGGATGCACTTCGTGTACAAACTGGACAATCTCTTTCGAAGTATCAGGGTTTCGGACGAAAACAAGTCGATTACAAAGGGATTTCAATTTTTTGAACATATTTTAACTCAAGACTTTTTCTGCATTCAATATGCACCATTCAAAGCCACATCATCACTTTTCAACCATTTTCTGACTTCATTTGCTAGTTTTCATGCATTTCATGATTTATTTTGAGCTAAAATGACCCTGAATTGAAAAGCACTGCAAATGAACTCTGAAATGGTTGAAAGTTGGCATGCTTTCATAATTTCACCCACATAGCATGTGCTAAAAAGCTGAGAGGGTTACCGAAAAAACTGGATGCACTTCGTGTACAAACTGGACAATCTATTTCGAAGTATCAGGGTTTCGGACGAAAACACGTCTATTACAAAGGGATTTCAATTTCTTGAACATATTTTAACTCAACACTTTTTCTGCATTCAATATGCACCATTCAAAGCCACATCATCACTTTTCAACAATTTTCTGACTTCATTTGCTAGTTTTCATGCATTTCATGATTTATTTTGAGCTAAAATGACCCTGAATTGAAAAGCACTGCAAATGAACTCTGAAATGGTTGAAAGTTGGCATGCTATCATAATTTCACCCACATAGCATGTGCTAAAAAGCTGAGAGGGTTACCGAAAAAACTGGATGCACTTCATGTACAAACTGGACAATCTATTTCGAAGTATCAGGGTTTCGGACGAAAACACGTCTATTACAAAGGGATTTCAATTTTTTGAACATATTCTAACTCAAGACTTTTGAAGCATTCAATATGCACCATTCAAAGCCACATCATCACTTTTCAACCATTTTCTGACTTCATTTGCTAGTTTTCTTGCATTTCATGATTTATTTTGAGCTAAAATGACCCTGAATTGAAAATCACTGCAAATGAACTCTGAAATGGTTAAAAGATGGCATGGTATCATAATTTCACCCACATAGCATGTGCTAAAAATCTGAGAGGGTTACCGGAAAAACTGGATGCACTTCGTGTACAAACTGGACAATCTCTTTCGAAGTATCATGGTTTCGGACGAAAACACGTCTATTACAAAGGGATTTCATTTTTTTGAACATATTTTAACTCAAGACTTTTTATGCATTCAATATGCACCATTCAAATCCACATCATCACTTTTCAACCATTTGCTGACTTAATTTGCTAGTTTTCATGCATTTCATGATTTATTTTGAGCTAAAATGACCCTGAATTGAAAAGCACTGCAAATGAACTCTGAAATGGTTGAAAGTTGGCATGGTATCATAATTTCACCCACATAGCATGTGCTAAAGAGTTGAGAGGGTTACCGAAAAAACTAGATGCACTTCGTGTACAAACTGGACAATCTCTTTCGAAGTATCAGGGTTTCGGACGAAAATACGTCTATTACAAAGGGATTTCAATTTTTTGAACATAGTTTAACTCAAGACTTTTTCTGCATTCAATATGCACCATTCAAAGCAACATCATCACTTTTCAACCATTTTCTCACTTCATTTGCTAGTTTTCATGCATTTCATGATTTATTTTGAGCTAAAATGACTCTGAATTGAAAAGCACTGCAAATGAACTCTGAAATGGTTGAAAGTTGGCATGGTATCATAATTTCACCCACGTAGCATGTGCTAAAGAGTTGAGAGGGTTACCGAAAAAACTGGATGCACTTCGTGTACAAACTGGACAATCTCTTTCGAAGTATCAGGGTTTCGGACGAAAACACGTCTATTACAAAGGGATTTCAATTTTTTGAACATATTTTAACTCAAGACTTTTGAAGCATTCAATATGCACCATTCAGAGCCACATCATCACTTTTCAACCATTTTCTGCCTTCATTTGCTAGTTTTCATGCATTTCATGATTTATTTTGAGCTAAAATGACCCTGAATTGAAAAGCACTGCAAATGAACTCTGAAATGGTTGAAAGATGGCATGGTATCATAATTTCACCCACATAGCATGTGCTAAAAAGTTGAGAGGGTTACCGAAAAAACTGGATGCACTTCGTGTACAAACTGGACAATCTCTTTCAAAGTATCAGGGTTTCACACGAAAACACGTCTATTACAAAGGGATTTCAATTTTTTGAACATATTTTAACTCAAGACTTTTTCTGCATTCAATATGCACCATTCAAAGCCACATCATCACTTTTCAACCATTTTCTGACTTCATTTGCTAGTTTTCATGCATTTCATGATTTATTTTGAGCTAAAATGACCCTGAATTGAAAAGCACTGCAAATGAACTCTGAAATGGTTGAAAGTTGGCATGGTATCATAATTTCACCCACATAGCATGTGCTAAAGAGTTGAGAGGGTTACCGGAAAAACTGGATGCACTTCGTGTACAAACTGGACAATCTCTTTCGAAGTATCAGGGTTTCGGACGAAAACACGTCTATTACAAAGGGATTTCAATTTTTTGAACATATTTTAACTCAAGACTTTTTCTGCATTCAATATGCACCATTCAAAGCCACATCATCACTTTTCAACCATTTTCTGACTTCATTTGCTAGTTTTCATGCATTTCATGATTTATTTTGAGCTAAAATGACCCTGAATTGAAAAGCACTGCAAATGAACTCTGAAATGGTTGAAAGTTGGCATGCTATCATAATTTCACCCACATAGCATGTGCTCAAATGCTGAGAGGGTTACCGAAAAAACTGGATGCACTTCGTGTACATACTGGACAATCTATTTCGAAGTATTAGGGTTTCGGACGAAAACAAGTCGATTACAAAGGGATTTCAATTTCTTGAACATATTTTAACTCAAGACTTTTGAAGCATTCAATATGCACCATTCAAAGCCACATCATCACTTTTCAATCATTTTCTGACTTCATTTGCTAGTTTTCATGCATTTCATGATTTATTTTGAGCTAAAATGACCCTGAATTGAAAAGCACTGCAAATGAACTCTGAAATGGTTGAAAGATGGCATGGTATCATAATTTCACCCACATAGCATGTGCTAAAAGTCTGAGAGGGTTATCGGAAAAACTGGATGCACTTCGTGTACAAACTGGACAATCTCTTTCGAAGTATCATGGTTTCGGACGAAAACACGTCTATTACAAAGGGATTTCAATTTTTTGAACATATTCTAACTTAAGACTTTTTCTGCATTCAATATGCACCATTCAAAGCCACATCATCACTTTTCAATCATTTTCTGACTTCATTTGCTAGTTTTCATGCATTTCATGATTTATTTTGAGCTAAAATGACCCTGAATTGAAAAGCACTGCAAATGAACTCTGAAATGGTTGAAAGTTGGCATGGTATCATAATTTCACCCACATAGCATGTGCTAAAAAGCTGAGAGGGTTACCGAAAAAACTGGATGCACTTCATGTACAAACTGGACAATCTCTTTCGAAGTCTCAGGGTTTCGGATGAAAACAAGTCGATTACAAAGGGATTTCAATTTTTTGAACATATTTTAACTCAAGACTTTTTATGCATTCAATATGCACCATTCAATGCCACATCATCACTTTTCAACCATTTTCTGCCTTCATTTGCTAGTTTTCATGCATTTCATGATTTATTTTGAGCTAAAATGAGCCTGAATTGAAAAGCACTGCAAATGAACTCTGAAATGGTTGAAAGTTGGCATGGTATCATAATTTCACCCACATAGCATGTGCTAAAGAGTTGAGAGGGTTACCGAAAAAACTGGATGCACTTCGTGTACAAACTGGACAATCTCTTTCATAGTATCAGGGTTTCGGACGAAAACACGTCTATTACAAAGGGATTTCAATTTTTTGAACATATTTTAACTCATGACTTTTTCTGCATTCAATATGCACCATTAAAAGCCACATCATCACTTTTCAACCATTTTCTGACTTCATTTGCTAGTTTTCATGCATTTCATGATTTATTTTGAGCTAAAATGACCCTGAATTGAAAAGCACTGCAAATGAACTCTGAAATGGTTGAAAGTTGGCATGGTATCATAATTTCACCCACATAGCATGTGCTAAAAAGCTGAGAGGGTTACCGAAAAAACTGGATGCTCTTCGTGTACAAACTGGACAATCAGTTTCGAAGTATCAGGGTTTCGGACGAAAACACGTCTATTACAAAGGGATTTCAATTTTTTGAACATATTTTAACTCAAGACTTTTTCTGCATTCAATATGCTCCATTCAAAGCCACATCATCACTTTTCAACCATTTTCTGACTTCATTTGCTAGTTTTCATGCATTTCATGATTTATTTTGAGCTAAAATGACCATGAATTGAAAAGCACTGCAAATGAACTCTGAAATGGTTGAAAGTTGGCATGGTATCATAATTTCACCCACATAGCATGTGCTAAAAAGCTGAGAGGGTTACCGAAAAAACTGGATGCTCTTCGTGTACAAACTGGACAATCTCTTTCAAAGTATCAGGGTTTCGGACGAAAACACGTCTATTACAAAGGGATTTCAATTTTTTGAACATATTTTAACTCAAGACTTTTTCTGCATTCAATATGCACCATTCAAAGCAACATCATCACTTTTCAACCATTTTCTCACTTCATTTGCTAGTTTTCATGCATTTCATGATTGATTTTGAGCTAAAATGACCCTGAATTGAAAAGCACTGCAAATGAACTCTGAAATGGTTGAAAGTTGGCATGGTATCATAATTTCACCCACGTAGCATGTGCTAAAGAGTTGAGAGGGTTACCGAAAAAACTGGATGCACTTCGTGTACAAACTGGACAATCTCTTTCGAAGTATCAGGGTTTCGCACGAAAACACGTCTATTACAAAGGGATTTCAATTTTTTGAACATATTTTAACTCAAGACTTTTGAAGCATTCAATATGCACCATTCAAAGCCACATCATCACTTTTCAATCATTTTCTGACTTCATTTGCTAGTTTTCATGCATTTCATGATTTATTTTGAGCTAAAATGACCCTGAATTGAAAAGCATTGCAAATGAACTCTGAAATGGTTGAAAGTTGGCATGGTATCATAATTTCACCCATATAGCATGTGCTAAAGAGTTGAGAGGGTTACCGGAAAAACTGGATGCACTTCGGGTACAAACTGGACAAACTCTTTCGAAGTATCAGGGTTTCGGACGAAAACACGTCTATTACAAAGGGATTTCAATTTTTTGAACATATTCTAACTTAAGACTTTTTCTGCATTCAATATACACCATTCAAAGCCACATCATCACTTTTCAATCATTTTCTGACTTCATTTGCTAGTTTTCATGCATTTCATGATTTATTTTGAGCTAAAATGACCCTGAATTGAAAAGCACTGCAAATGAACTCTGAAATGGTTGAAAGTTGGCATGGTATCATAATTTCACCCACATAGCATGTGCTAAAAAGCTGAGAGGGTTACCGAAAAAACTGGATGCACTTCGTGTACAAACTGGACAATCTCTTTCGAAGTCTCAGGGTTTCGGACGAAAACAAGTCGATTACAAAGGGATTTCAATTTTTTGAACATATTTTAACTCAAGACTTTTTATGCATTCAATATGCACCATTCAATGCCACATCATCACTTTTCAACCATTTTCTGCCTTCATTTGCTAGTTTTCATGCATTTCATGATTTATTTTGAGCTAAAATGACCCTGAATTGAAAAGCACTGCAAATGAACTCTGAAATGGTTGAAAGTTGGCATGGTATCATAATTTCACCCACATAGCATGTGCTAAAAAGCTGAGAGGGTTACCGAAAAAACTGGATGCTCTTCGTGTACAAACTGGACAATCAGTTTCGAAGTATCAGGGTTTCGGACGAAAACACGTCTATTACAAAGGGATTTCAATTTTTTGAACATATTTTAACTCAAGACTTTTTCTGCATTCAATATGCTCCATTCAAAGCCACATCATCACTTTTCAACCATTTTCTGACTTCATTTGCTAGTTTTCATGCATTTCATGATTTATTTTGAGCTAAAATGACCATGAATTGAAAAGCACTGCAAATGAACTCTGAAATGGTTGAAAGTTGGCATGGTATCATAATTTCACCCACATAGCATGTGCTAAAAAGCTGAGAGGGTTACCGAAAAAACTGGATGCTCTTCGTGTACAAACTGGACAATCTCTTTCAAAGTATCAGGGTTTCGGACGAAAACACGTCTATTACAAAGGGATTTCAATTTTTTGAACATATTTTAACTCAAGACTTTTTCTGCATTCAATATGCACCATTCAAAGCAACATCATCACTTTTCAACCATTTTCTCACTTCATTTGCTAGTTTTCATGCATTTCATGATTGATTTTGAGCTAAAATGACCCTGAATTGAAAAGCACTGCAAATGAACTCTGAAATGGTTGAAAGTTGGCATGGTATCATAATTTCACCCACGTAGCATGTGCTAAAGAGTTGAGAGGGTTACCGAAAAAACTGGATGCACTTCGTGTACAAACTGGACAATCTCTTTCGAAGTATCAGGGTTTCGGACGAAAACACGTCTATTACAAAGGGATTTCAATTTTTTGAACATATTTTAACTCAAGACTTTTGAAGCATTCAATATGCACCATTCAAAGCCACATCATCACTTTTCAATCATTTTCTCACTTCATTTGCTAGTTTTCATGCATTTCATGATTTATTTTGAGCTAAAATGACCCTGAATTGAAAAGCTCTGCAAATGAACTCTGAAATGGTTGAAAGATGGCATGGTATCATAATTTGACCCACATAGCATGTGCTAAAAGTCTGAGAGGGTTATCGGAAAAACTGGATGCACTTCGTGTACAAACTGGACAATCTCTTTCGAAGTATCATGGTTTCGGACGAAAACACGTCTATTACAAAGGGATTTCAATTTTTTGAACATATTCTAACTTCAGACTTTTTCTGCATTCAATATGCACCATTCAAAGCCACATCATCACTTTTCAATCATTTTCTGACTTCATTTGCTAGTTTTCATGCATTTCATGATTTATTTTGAGCTAAAATGACCCTGAATTGAAAAGCACTGCAAATGAACTCTGAAATGGTTGAAAGTTGGCATGGTATCATAATTTCACCCACATAGCATGTGCTAAAAAGCTGAGAGGGTTACCGAAAAAACTGGATGCATTTCGTGTACAAACTGGACAATCTCTTTCGAAGTCTCAGGGTTTCGGACGAAAACAAGTCGATTACAAAGGGATTTCAATTTTTTGAACATATTTTAACTCAAGACTTTTTATGCATTCAATATGCACCATTCAATGCCACATCATCACTTTTCAACCATTTTCTGCCTTCATTTGCTAGTTTTCATGCATTTCATGATTTATTTTGAGCTAAAATGACCCTGAATTGAAAAGCACTGCAAATGAACTCTGAAATGGTTGAAAGTTGGCATGGTATCATAATTTCACCCACATAGCATGTGCTAAAGAGTTGAGAGGGTTACCGAAAAAACTGGATGCACTTCGTGTACAAACTGGACAATCTCTTTCATAGTATCAGGGTTTCGGACGAAAACACGTCTATTACAAAGGGATTTCAATTTTTTGAACATATTTTAACTCAAGACTTTTTCTGCATTCAATATGCACCAATAAAAGCCACATCATCACTTTTCAACCATTTTCTGACTTCATTTGCTAGTTTTCATGCATTTCATGATTTATTTTGAGCTAAAATGACCCTGAATTGAAAAGCACTGCAAATGAACTCTGAAATGGTTGAAAGTTGGCATGGTATCATAATTTCACCCACATAGCATGTGCTAAAAAGCTGAGAGGGTTACCGAAAAAACTGGATGCTCTTCGTGTACAAACTGGACAATCAGTTTCGAAGTATCAGGGTTTCGGACGAAAACACGTCTATTACAAAGGGATTTCAATTTTTTGAACATATTTTAACTCAAGACTTTTTCTGCATTCAATATGCACCATTCAAAGCCACATCATCACTTTTCAACCATTTTCTGACTTCATTTGCTAGTTTTCATGCATTTCATGATTTATTTTGAGCTAAAATGACCATGAATTGAAAAGCACTGCAAATGAACTCTGAAATGGTTGAAAGTTGGCATGGTATCATAATTTCACCCACATAGCATGTGCTAAAAAGCTGAGAGGGTTACCGAAAAAACTGGATGCTCTTCGTGTACAAACTGGACAATCTCTTTCAAAGTATCAGGGTTTCGGACGAAAACACGTCTATTACAAAGGGATTTCAATTTTTTGAACATATTTTAACTCAAGACTTTTTCTGCATTCAATATGCACCATTCAAAGCAACATCATCACTTTTCAACCATTTTCTCACTTCATTTGCTAGTTTTCATGCATTTCATGATTTATTTTGAGCTAAAATGACCCTGAATTGAAAAGCACTGCAAATGAACTCTGAAATGGTTGAAAGTTGGCATGGTATCATAATTTCACCCACGTAGCATGTGCTAAAGAGTTGAGAGGGTTACCGAAAAAACTGGATGCACTTCGTGTACAAACTGGACAATCTCTTTCGAAGTATCAGGGTTTCGGACGAAAACACGTCTATTACAAAGGGATTTCAATTTTTTGAACATATTTTAACTCAAGACTTTTGAAGCATTCAATATGCACCATTCAAAGCCACATCATCACTTTTCAACCATTTTCTGCCTTCATTTGCAAGTTTTCATGCATTTCATGATTTATTTTGAGCTAAAATGACCCTGAATTGTAAAGCACTGCAAATGAACTCTGAAATGGTTGAAAGATGGCATGGTATCATAATTTCACCCACATAGCATGTGCTAAAAAGTTGAGAGGGTTACCGAAAAAACTGGATGCACTTCGTGTACAAACTGGACAATCTCTTTCAAAGTATCAGGGTTTCAGACGAAAACACGTCTATTACAAAGGGATTTCAATTTTTTGAACATATTTTAACTCAAGACTTTTTCTGCATTCAATATGCACCATTCAAAGCCACATCATCACTTTTCAACCATTTTCTGACTTCATTTGCTAGTTTTCATGCATTTCATGATTTATTTTGAGCTAAAATGACCCTGAATTGAAAAGCACTGCAAATGAACTCTGAAATGGTTGAAAGTTGGCATGGTATCATAATTTCACCCACATAGCATGTGCTAAAGAGTTGAGAGGGTTACCGGAAAAACTGGATGCACTTCGTGTACAAACTGGACAATCTCTTTCGAAGTATCAGGGTTTCGGACGAAAACACGTCTATTACAAAGGGATTTCAATTTTTTGAACATATTTTAACTCAAGACTTTTTCTGCATTCAATATGCACCATTCAAAGCCACATCATCACTTTTCAACCATTTTCTGACTTCATTTGCTAGTTTTCATGCATTTCATGATTTATTTTGAGCTAAAATGACCCTGAATTGAAAAGCACTGCAAATGAACTCTGAAATGGTTGAAAGTTGGCATGCTATCATAATTTCACCCACATAGCATGTGCTAAAAAGCTGAGAGGGTTACCGAAAAAACTGGATGCACTTCGTGTACAAATTGGACAATCTATTTCGAAGTATCAGGGTTTCGGACGAAAACACGTCTATTACAAAGGGATTTCAATTTTTTGAACATATTTTAACTCAAGACTTTTGAAGCATTCAATATGCACCATTCAAAGCCACATCATCACTTTTCAATCATTATCTGACTTCATTTGCTAGTTTTCATGCATTTCATGATTTATTTTGAGCTAAAATGACCCTGAATTGAAAAGCACTGCAAATGAACTCTGAAATGGTTGAAAGTTGGCATGGTATCATAATTTCACCCACATAGCATGTGCTAAAAAGCTGAGAGGGTTACCGAAAAAACTGGATGCTCTTCGTGTACAAACTGGACAATCAGTTTCGAAGTATCAGGGTTTCGGACGAAAACACGTCTATTACAAAGGGATTTCAATTTTTTGAACATATTTTAACTCAAGACTTTTTCTGCATTCAATATGCACCATTCAAAGCCACATCATCACTTTTCAACCATTTTCTGACTTCATTTGCTAGTTTTCATGCATTTCATGATTTATTTTGAGCTAAAATGACCATGAATTGAAAAGCACTGCAAATGAACTCTGAAATGGTTGAAAGTTGGCATGGTATCATAATTTCACCCACGTAGCATGTGCTAAAGAGTTGAGAGGGTTACCGAAAAAACTGGATGCACTTCGTGTACAAACTGGACAATCTCTTTCGAAGTATCAGGGTTTCGGACGAAAACACGTCTATTACAAAGGGATTTCAATTTTTTGAACATATTTTAACTCAAGACTTTTTCTGCATTCAATATGCACCATTCAAAGCCACATCATCACTTTTCAACCATTTTCTGACTTCATTTGCTAGTTTTCATGCATTAAATGATTTATTTTGAGCTAAAATGACCCTGAATTGAAAAGCACTGCAAATGAACTCTGAAATGGTTGAAAGTTGGCATGCTATCATAATTTCACCCACATAGCATGTGCTAAAAAGCTGAGAGGGTTACCGAAAAAACTGGATGCACTTCGTGTACAAACTGGACAATCTCTTTTGAAGTATCAGGGTTTCGGACGAAAACGCGTCGATTACAAAGGGATTTCAATTTTTTGAACATATTTTAACTCAAGACTTTTTCTGCATTCAATATGCACCATTCAAAGCCACATCATCACTTTTCAACCATTTTCTGACTTCATTTGCTAGTTTTCATGCATTTCATGATTTATTTTGAGCTAAAATGACCCTGAATTGAAAAGCACTGCAAATGAACTCTGAAATGGTTGAAAGTTGGCATGCTATCATAATTTCACCCACATAGCATGTGCTAAAAAGCTGAGAGGGTTACCGAAAAAACTGGATGCACTCCGTGTACAAACTGGACAATCTCTTTCGAAGTATCAGGGTTTCGGACGAAAACACGTCGATTACAAAGGGATTTCAATTTTTTGAACATATTTTAACTCAAGACTTTTTCTGCATTCAATATGCACCATTCAAAGCCACATCATCACTTTTCAACCATTTTCTCACTTCATTTGCTAGTTTTCATGCATTTCATGATTTATTTTGAGCTAAAATGACCCTGAATTGAAAAGCACTGCCAATGAACTCTGAAATGGTTGAAAGTTGGCATGCTATCATAATTTCACCCACATAGCATGTGCTAAAAAGCTGAGAGGTTTACCGAAAAAATTGGATGCACTTCGTGTACAAACTGGACAATCTATTTCGAAGTATCAGGGTTTCGGACGAAAACACGTCTATTACAAAGGGATTTCAATTTTTTGAACATATTTTAACTCAAGACTTTTTCTGCATTCAATATGCACCATTCAAAGCCACATCATCACTTTTCAACCATTTTCTGACTTCATTTGCTAGTTTTCATTCATTTCATGATTTATTTTGAGCTAAAATGACCCTGAATTGAAAAGCACTGCAAATGAACTCTGAAATGGTTGAAACTTGGCATGCTATCATAATTTCACCCACATAGCATGTGCTAAAAAGCTGAGAGGGTTACCGAAAAAACTGGATGCACTTCATGTACAAACTGGACAATCTATTTCGAAGTATCAGGGTTTCGGACGAAAACACGTCTATTACAAAGGGATTTCAATTTTTTGAACATATTCTAACTCAAGACTTTTGAAGCATTCAATATGCACCATTCAAAGCCACATCATCACTTTTCAACCATTTTCTGACTTCATTTGCTAGTTTTCTTGCATTTCATGATTTATTTTGAGCTAAAATGACCCTGAATTGAAAATCACTGCAAATGAACTCTGAAATGGTTAAAAGATGGCATGGTATCATAATTTCACCCACATAGCATGTGCTAAAAATCTGAGAGGGTTACCGGAAAAACTGGATGCACTTCGTGTACAAACTAGACAATCTCTTTCGAAGTATCATGGTTTCGGACGAAAACACGTCTATTACAAAGGGATTTCATTTTTTTGAACATATTTTAACTCAAGACTTTTTATGCATTCAATATGCACCATTCAAATCCACATCATCACTTTTCAACCATTTGCTGACTTAATTTGCTAGTTTTCATGCATTTCATGATTTATTTTGAGCTAAAATGACCCTGAATTGAAAAGCACTGCAAATGAACTCTGAAATGGTTGAAAGTTGGCATGCTATCATAATTTCACCCACATAGCATGTGCTAAAAAGCTGAGAGGGTTACCGAAAAAACTGGATGCACTTCGTGTACATACTGGACAATCTATTTCGAAGTATTAGGGTTTCGGACGAAAACAAGTCGATTACAAAGGGATTTCAATTTTTTGAACATATTTTAACTCAAGACTTTTGAAGCATTCAATATGCACCATTCAAAGCCACATCATCACTTTTCAACCATTTTCTGACTTCATTTGCTAGTTTTCATGCATTTCATGATTTATTTTGGGCTAAAATGACCCTGAATTGAAAAGCACTGCAAATGAACTCTGAAATGGTTGAAAGATGGCATGGTATCATAATTTCACCCACATAGCATGTGCTAAAAGTCTGAGAGGGTTATCGGAAAAACTGGATGCACTTCGTGTACAAACTGGACAATCTCTTTCGAAGTATCATGGTTTCGGACGAAAACACGTCTATTACAAAGGGATTTCAATTTTTTGAACATATTCTAACTTAAGACTTTTTCTGCATTCAATATGCACCATTCAAAGCCACATCATCACTTTTCAATCATTTTCTGACTTCATTTGCTAGTTTTCATGCATTTCATGATTTATTTTGAGCTAAAATGACCCTGAATTGAAAAGCACTGCAAATGAACTCTGAAATGGTTGAAAGTTGGCATCGTATCATAATTTCACCCACATAGCATGTGCTAAAAAGTTGAGAGGGTTACCGAAAAAACTGGATGCACTTCGTGTACAAACTGGACAATCTCTTTCGAAGTCTCAGGGTTTCGGACGAAAACAAGTCGATTACAAAGGGATTTCAATTTTTTGAACATATTTTAACTCAAGACTTTTTATGCATTCAATATGCACCATTCAATGCCACATCATCACTTTTCAACCATTTTCTGACTTCATTTGCTAGTTTTCATGCATTTCATGATTTATTTTGAGCTAAAATGACCCTGAATTGAAAAGCACTGCAAATGAACTCTGAAATGGTTGAAAGTTGGCATGGTATCATAATTTCACCCACATAGCATGTGCTAAAAAGCTGAGAGGGTTACCGAAAAAACTGGATGCTCTTCGTGTACAAACTGGACAATCAGTTTCGAAGTATCAGGGTTTCGGACGAAAACACGTCTATTACAAAGGGATTTCAATTTTTTGAACATATTTTAACTCAAGACTTTTTATGCATTCAATATGCACCATTCAAAGCCACATCATCACTTTTCAACCATTTTCTGACTTCATTTGCTAGTTTTCATGCATTTCATGATTTATTTTGAGCTAAAATGACCCTGAATTGAAAAGCACTGCAAATGAACTCTGAAATGGTTGAAAGTTGGCATGGTATCATAATTTCACCCACATAGCATGTGCTAAAGAGTTGAGAGGGTTACCGGAAAAACTGGATGCACTTCGTGTACAAACTGGACAATCTCTTTCGAAGTATCAGGGTTTCGGACAAAAACACGTCTATTACAGAGGGATTTCATTTTTTTGAACATATTTTAACTCAAGACTTTTTCTGCATTCAATATGCACCATTCAAAGCCACATCATCACTTTTCAATCATTTTCTGACTTCATTTGCTAGTTTTCATGCATTTCATGATTTATTTTGAGCTAAAATGACCCTGAATTGAAAAGCACTGCAAATGAACTCTGAAATGGTTGAAAGATGGCATGGTATCATAATTTCACCCACATAGCATGTGCTAAAAGTCTGAGAGGGTTATCGGAAAAACTGGATGCACTTCGTGTACAAACTGGACAATCTCTTTCGAAGTATCATGGTTTCGGACGAAAACACGTCTATTACAAAGGGATTTCAATTTTTTGAACATATTCTAACTTAAGACTTTTTCTGCATTCAATATGCACCATTCAAAGCCACATCATCACTTTTCAACCATTTTCTGACTTCATTTGCTAGTTTTCATGCATTTCATGATTTATTTTGAGCTAAAATGACCCTGAATTGAAAAGCACTGCAAATGAACTCTGAAATGGTTGAAAGTTGGCATGGTATCATAATTTCACCCACATAGCATGTGCTAAAAAGCTGAGAGGGTTACCGGAAAAACTGGATGCACTTCGTGTACAAACTAGACAATCTCTTTCGAAGTCTCAGGGTTTCGGACGAAAACACGTCTATTACAAAGGGATTTCAATTTTTTGAACATATTTTAACTCAAGACTTTTTATGCATTCAATATGCACCATTCAATGCCACATCATCACTTTTCAACCATTTTCTGACTTCATTTGCTAGTTTTCATGCATTTCATGATTTATTTTGAGCTAAAATGACCCTGAATTGAAAAGCACTGCAAATGAACTCTGAAATGGTTGAAAGTTGGCATGCTATCATAATTTCACCCACATAGCATGTGCTAAAAAGCTGAGAGGGTTACCGAAAAAACTGGATGCACTTCGTGTACAAACTGGACAATCTCTTTCGAAGTCTCAGGGTTTCGGACGAAAACAAGTCGATTACAAAGGGATTTCAATTTTTTGAACATATTTTAACTCAAGACTTTTTATGCAATCAATATGCACCATTCAATGCCACATCATCACTTTTCAACCATTTTCTGCCTTCATTTGCCAGTTTTCAAGCATTTCATGATTTATTTTGAGCTAAAATGACCCTGAATTGAAAAGCGCTGCAAATGAACTCTGAAATGGTTGAAAGTTGGCATGGTATCACAATTTCACCCACATAGCATGTGCTAAAGAGTTGAGAGGGTTACCGAAAAAACTGGATGCACTTCGTGTACAAACTGGACAATCTCTTTCAAAGTATCAGGGTTTCGGACGAAAACACGTCTATTACAAAGGGATTTCAATTTTTTGAACATATTTTAACTCAAGACTTTTTCTGCATTCAATATGCACCATTCAAAGCCACATCATCACTTTTCAACCATTTTCTGACTTCATTTGCTAGTTTTCATGCATTTCATGATTTATTTTGAGCTAAAATGACCCTGAATTGAAAAGCACTGCAAATGAACTCTGAAATGGTTGAAAGTTGGCATGCTATCATAATTTCACCCACATAGCATGTGCTAAAAAGCTGAGAGGGTTACCGAAAAAACTGGATGCACTTCGTGTACAAACTGGACAATCTCTTTCAAAGTATCAGGGTTTCGGACGAAAACACGTCTATTACAAAGGGATTTCAATTTTTTGAACATATTTTAACTCAAGACTTTTTCTGCATTCAATATGCACCATTCAAAGCCACATCATCACTTTTCAACCATTTTCTGACTTCATTTGCTAGTTTTCATGCATTTCATGATTTATTTTGAGCTAAAATGACCCTGAATTGAAAAGCACTGCAAATGAACTCTGAAATGGTTGAAAGTTGGCATGGTATCATAATTTCACCCACATAGCATGTGCTAAAAAGCTGAGAGGGTTACCGAAAAAACTGGATGCTCTTCGTGTACAAACTGGACAATCAGTTTCGAAGTATCAGGGTTTCGGACGAAAACACGTCTATTACAAAGGGATTTCAATTTTTTGAACATATTTTAACTCAAGACTTTTTATGCATTCAATATGCACCATTCAAAGCCACATCATCACTTTTCAACCATTTTCTGACTTCATTTGCTAGTTTTCATGCATTTCATGATTTATTTTGAGCTAAAATGACCCTGAATTGAAAAGCACTGCAAATGAACTCTGAAATGGTTGAAAGTTGGCATGGTATCATAATTTCACCCACATAGCATGTGCTAAAGAGTTGAGAGGGTTACCGGAAAAACTGGATGCACTTCGTGTACAAACTGGACAATCTCTTTCGAAGTATCAGGGTTTCGGACGAAAACACGTCTATTACAAAGGGATTTCAATTTTTTGAACATATTTTAACTCAAGACTTTTTCTGCATTCAATATGCACCATTCAAAGCCACATCATCACTTTTCAACCATTTTCTCACTTCATTTGCTAGTTTTCATGCATTTCATGATTTATTTTGAGCTAAAATGACCCTGAATTGAAAAGCACTGCAAATGAACTCTGAAATGGTTGAAAGTTGGCATGGTATCATAATTTCACCCACATAGCATGTGCTAAAAAGCTGAGAGGGTTTCCGAAAAAACTGGATGCACTTCGTGTACAAACTGGACAATCTCTTTCGAAGTATTAGGGTTTCGGACGAAAACAAGTCGATTACAAAGGGATTTCAATTTTTTGAACATATTTTAACTCAAGACTTTTTCTGCATTCAATATGCACCATTCAAAGCCACATCATCACTTTTCAATCATTTTCTGACTTCATTTGCTAGTTTTCATGCATTTCATGATTTATTTTGAGCTAAAATGACCCTGAATTGAAAAGCACTGCAAATGAACTCTGAAATGGTTGAAAGATGGCATGGTATCATAATTTCACCCACATAGCATGTGCTAAAAGTCTGAGAGGGTTATCGGAAAAACTGGATGCACTTCGTGTACAAACTGGACAATCTCTTTCGAAGTATCATGGTTTCGGACGAAAACACGTCTATTACAAAGGGATTTCAATTTTTTGAACATATTCTAACTTAAGACTTTTTCTGCATTCAATATGCACCATTCAAAGCCACATCATCACTTTTCAACCATTTTCTGATTTCATTTGCTAGTTTTCATGCATTTCATGATTTATTTTGAGCTAAAATGACCCTGAATTGAAAAGCACTGCAAATGAACTCTGAAATGGTTGAACGTTGGCATGGTATCATAATTTCACCCACATAGCATGTGCTAAAAAGCTGAGAGGGTTACCGGAAAAACTGGATGCACTTCGTGTACAAACTGGACAATCTCTTTCGAAGTCTCAGGGTTTCGGACGAAAACAAGTCGATTACAAAGGGATTTCAATTTTTTGAACATATTTTAACTCAAGACTTTTTATGCATTCAATATGCACCATTCAATGCCACATCATCACTTTTCAACCATTTTCTGACTTCATTTGCTAGTTTTCATGCATTTCATGATTTATTTTGAGCTAAAATGACCCTGAATTGAAAAGCACTGCAAATGAACTCTGAAATGGTTGAAAGTTGGCATGCTATCATAATTTCACCCACATAGCATGTGCTAAAAAGCTGAGAGGGTTACCGAAAAAACTGGATGCACTTCGTGTACAAACTGGACAATCTCTTTCGAAGTCTCAGGGTTTCGGACGAAAACAAGTCGATTACAAAGGGATTTCAATTTTTTGAACATATTTTAACTCAAGACTTTTTATGCAATCAATATGCACCATTCAATGCCACATCATCACTTTTCAACCATTTTCTGCCTTCATTTGCCAGTTTTCAAGCATTTCATGATTTATTTTGAGCTAAAATGACCCTGAATTGAAAAGCGCTGCAAATGAACTCTGAAATGGTTGAAAGTTGGCATGGTATCACAATTTCACCCACATAGCATGTGCTAAAGAGTTGAGAGGGTTACCGAAAAAACTGGATGCACTTCGTGTACAAACTGGACAATCTCTTTCAAAGTATCAGGGTTTCGGACGAAAACACGTCTATTACAAAGGGATTTCAATTTTTTGAACATATTTTAACTCAAGACTTTTTCTGCTTTCAATATGCACCATTCAAAGCCACATCATCACTTTTCAACCATTTTCTGACTTCATTTGCTAGTTTTCATGCATTTCATGATTTATTTTGAGCTAAAATGACCCTGAATTGAAAAGCACTGCAAATGAACTCTGAAATGGTTGAAAGTTGGCATGCTATCATAATTTCACCCACATAGCATGTGCTAAAAAGCTGAGAGGGTTACCGAAAAAACTGGATGCACTTCGTGTACAAACTGGACAATCTCTTTCAAAGTATCAGGGTTTCGGACGAAAACACGTCTATTACAAAGGGATTTCAATTTTTTGAACATATTTTAACTCAAGACTTTTTCTGCATTCAATATGCACCATTCAAAGCCACATCATCACTTTTCAACCATTTTCTGACTTCATTTGCTAGTTTTCATGCATTTCATGATTTATTTTGAGCTAAAATGACCCTGAATTGAAAAGCACTGCAAATGAACTCTGAAATGGTTGAAAGTTGGCATGGTATCATAATTTCACCCACATAGCATGTGCTAAAAAGCTGAGAGGGTTACCGAAAAAACTGGATGCTCTTCGTGTACAAACTGGACAATCAGTTTCGAAGTATCAGGGTTTCGGACGAAAACACGTCTATTACAAAGGGATTTCAATTTTTTGAACATATTTTAACTCAAGACTTTTTATGCATTCAATATGCACCATTCAAAGCCACATCATCACTTTTCAACCATTTTCTGACTTCATTTGCTAGTTTTCATGCATTTCATGATTTATTTTGAGCTAAAATGACCCTGAATTGAAAAGCACTGCAAATGAACTCTGAAATGGTTGAAAGTTGGCATGGTATCATAATTTCACCCACATAGCATGTGCTAAAGAGTTGAGAGGGTTACCGGAAAAACTGGATGCACTTCGTGTACAAACTGGACAATCTCTTTCGAAGTATCAGGGTTTCGGACGAAAACACGTCTATTACAAAGGGATTTCAATTTTTTGAACATATTTTAACTCAAGACTTTTTCTGCATTCAATATGCACCATTCAAAGCCACATCATCACTTTTCAACCATTTTCTCACTTCATTTGCTAGTTTTCATGCATTTCATGATTTATTTTGAGCTAAAATGACCCTGAATTGAAAAGCACTGCAAATGAACTCTGAAATGGTTGAAAGTTGGCATGGTATCATAATTTCACCCACATAGCATGTGCTAAAAAGCTGAGAGGGTTTCCGAAAAAACTGGATGCACTTCGTGTACAAACTGGACAATCTCTTTCGAAGTATTAGGGTTTCGGACGAAAACAAGTCGATTACAAAGGGATTTCAATTTTTTGAACATATTTTAACTCAAGACTTTTTCTGCATTCAATATGCACCATTCAAAGCCACATCATCACTTTTCAATCATTTTCTGACTTCATTTGCTAGTTTTCATGCATTTCATGATTTATTTTGAGCTAAAATGACCCTGAATTGAAAAGCACTGCAAATGAACTCTGAAATGGTTGAAAGATGGCATGGTATCATAATTTCACCCACATAGCATGTGCTAAAAGTCTGAGAGGGTTATCGGAAAAACTGGATGCACTTCGTGTACAAACTGGACAATCTCTTTCGAAGTATCATGGTTTCGGACGAAAACACGTCTATTACAAAGGGATTTCAATTTTTTGAACATATTCTAACTTAAGACTTTTTCTGCATTCAATATGCACCATTCAAAGCCACATCATCACTTTTCAACCATTTTCTGACTTCATTTGCTAGTTTTCATGCATTTCATGATTTATTTTGAGCTAAAATGACCCTGAATTGAAAAGCACTGCAAATGAACTCTGAAATGGTTGAAAGTTGGCATGGTATCATAATTTCACCCACATAGCATGTGCTAAAAAGCTGAGAGGGTTACCGGAAAAACTGGATGCACTTCGCGTACAAACTGGACAATCTCTTTCGAAGTCTCAGGGTTTCGGACGAAAACAAGTCGATTACAAAGGGATTTCAATTTTTTGAACATATTTTAACTCAAGACTTTTTATGCATTCAATATGCACCATTCAATGCCACATCATCACTTTTCAACCATTTTCTGACTTCATTTGCTAGTTTTCATGCATTTCATGATTTATTTTGAGCTAAAATGACCCTGAATTGAAAAGCACTGCAAATGAACTCTGAAATGGTTGAAAGTTGGCATGCTATCATAATTTCACCCACATAGCATGTGCTAAAAAGCTGAGAGGGTTACCGAAAAAACTGGATGCACTTCGTGTACAAACTGGACAATCTCTTTCGAAGTCTCAGGGTTTCGGACGAAAACAAGTCGATTACAAAGGGATTTCAATTTTTTGAACATATTTTAACTCAAGACTTTTTATGCAATCAATATGCACCATTCAATGCCACATCATCACTTTTCAACCATTTTCTGCCTTCATTTGCCAGTTTTCAAGCATTTCATGATTTATTTTGAGCTAAAATGACCCTGAATTGAAAAGCGCTGCAAATGAACTCTGAAATGGTTGAAAGTTGGCATGGTATCACAATTTCACCCACATAGCATGTGCTAAAGAGTTGAGAGGGTTACCGAAAAAACTGGATGCACTTCGTGTACAAACTGGACAATCTCTTTCAAAGTATCAGGGTTTCGGACGAAAACACGTCTATTACAAAGGGATTTCAATTTTTTGAACATATTTTAACTCAAGACTTTTTCTGCATTCAATATGCACCATTCAAAGCCACATCATCACTTTTCAACCATTTTCTGACTTCATTTGCTAGTTTTCATGCATTTCATGATTTATTTTGAGCTAAAATGACCCTGAATTGAAAAGCACTGCAAATGAACTCTGAAATGGTTGAAAGTTGGCATGCTATCATAATTTCACCCACATAGCATGTGCTAAAAAGCTGAGAGGGTTACCGAAAAAACTGGATGCACTTCGTGTACAAACTGGACAATCTCTTTCAAAGTATCAGGGTTTCGGACGAAAACACGTCTATTACAAAGGGATTTCAATTTTTTGAACATATTTTAACTCAAGACTTTTTCTGCATTCAATATGCACCATTCAAAGCCACATCATCACTTTTCAACCATTTTCTGACTTCATTTGCTAGTTTTCATGCATTTCATGATTTATTTTGAGCTAAAATGACCCTGAATTGAAAAGCACTGCAAATGAACTCTGAAATGGTTGAAAGTTGGCATGGTATCATAATTTCACCCACATAGCATGTGCTAAAAAGCTGAGAGGGTTACCGAAAAAACTGGATGCTCTTCGTGTACAAACTGGACAATCAGTTTCGAAGTATCAGGGTTTCGGACGAAAACACGTCTATTACAAAGGGATTTCAATTTTTTGAACATATTTTAACTCAAGACTTTTTATGCATTCAATATGCACCATTCAAAGCCACATCATCACTTTTCAACCATTTTCTGACTTCATTTGCTAGTTTTCATGCATTTCATGATTTATTTTGAGCTAAAATGACCCTGAATTGAAAAGCACTGCAAATGAACTCTGAAATGGTTGAAAGTTGGCATGGTATCATAATTTCACCCACATAGCATGTGCTAAAGAGTTGAGAGGGTTACCGGAAAAACTGGATGCACTTCGTGTACAAACTGGACAATCTCTTTCGAAGTATCAGGGTTTCGGACGAAAACACGTCTATTACAAAGGGATTTCAATTTTTTGAACATATTTTAACTCAAGACTTTTTATGCATTCAATATGCACCATTCAAAGCCACATCATCACTTTTCAACCATTTTCTCACTTCATTTGCTAGTTTTCATGCATTTCATGATTTATTTTGAGCTAAAATGACCCTGAATTGAAAAGCACTGCAAATGAACTCTGAAATGGTTGAAAGTTCGCATGGTATCATAATTTCACCCACATAGCATGTGCTAAAAAGCTGAGAGGGTTTCCGAAAAAACTGGATGCACTTCGTGTACAAACTGGACAATCTCTTTCGAAGTATTAGGGTTTCGGACGAAAACAAGTCGATTACAAAGGGATTTCAATTTTTTGAACATATTTTAACTCAAGACTTTTTTTGCATTCAATATGCACCATTCAAAGCCACATCATCACTTTTCAATCATTTTCTGACTTCATTTGCTAGTTTTCATGCATTTCATGATTTATTTTGAGCTAAAATGACCCTGAATTGAAAAGCACTGCAAATGAACTCTGAAATGGTTGAAAGATGGCATGGTATCATAATTTCACCCACATAGCATGTGCTAAAAGTCTGAGAGGGTTATCGGAAAAACTGGATGCACTTCGTGTACAAACTGGACAATCTCTTTCGAAGTATCATGGTTTGGGACGAAAACACGTCTATTACAAAGGGATTTCAATTTTTTGAACATATTCTAACTTAAGACTTTTTCTGCATTCAATATGCACCATTCAAAGCCACATCATCACTTTTCAACCATTTTCTGACTTCATTTGCTAGTTTTCATGCATTTCATGATTTATTTTGAGCTAAAATGACCCTGAATTGAAAAGCACTGCAAATGAACTCTGAAATGGTTGAAAGTTGGCATGGTATCATAATTTCACCCACATAGCATGTGCTAAAAAGCTGAGAGGGTTACCGGAAAAACTGGATGCACTTCGTGTACAAACTGGACAATCTCTTTCGAAGTCTCAGGGTTTCGGACGAAAACAAGTCGATTACAAAGGGATTTCAATTTTTTGAACATATTTTAACTCAAGACTTTTTATGCATTCAATATGCACCATTCAATGCCACATCATCACTTTTCAACCATTTTCTGACTTCATTTGCTAGTTTTCATGCATTTCATGATTTATTTTGAGCTAAAATGACCCTGAATTGAAAAGCACTGCAAATGAACTCTGAAATGGTTGAAAGTTGGCATGCTATCATAATTTCACCCACATAGCATGTGCTAAAAAGCTGAGAGGGTTACCGAAAAAACTGGATGCACTTCGTGTACAAACTGGACAATCTCTTTCGAAGTCTCAGGGTTTCGGACGAAAACAAGTCGATTACAAAGGGATTTCAATTTTTTGAACATATTTTAACTCAAGACTTATTATGCAATCAATATGCACCATTCAATGCCACATCATCACTTTTCAACCATTTTCTGCCTTCATTTGCCAGTTTTCAAGCATTTCATGATTTATTTTGAGCTAAAATGACCCTGAATTGAAAAGCGCTGCAAATGAACTCTGAAATGGTTGAAAGTTGGCATGGTATCACAATTTCACCCACATAGCATGTGCTAAAGAGTTGAGAGGGTTACCGAAAAAACTGGATGCACTTCGTGTACAAACTGGACAATCTCTTTCGAAGTATCAGGGTTTCGGACGAAAACACGTCTATTACAAAGGGATTTCAATTTTTTGAACATATTTTAACTCAAGACTTTTTCTGCATTCAATATGCACCATTCAAAGCCACATCATCACTTTTCAACCATTTTCTGACTTCATTTGCTAGTTTTCATGCATTTCATGATTTATTTTGAGCTAAAATGACCCTGAATTGAAAAGCACTGCAAATGAACTCTGAAATGGTTGAAAGTTGGCATGCTATCATAATTTCACCCACATAGCATGTGCTAAAAAGCTGAGAGGGTTACCGAAAAAACTGGATGCACTTCGTGTACAAACTGGACAATCTCTTTCAAAGTATCAGTGTTTCGGACGAAAACACGTCTATTACAAAGGGATTTCAATTTTTTGAACATATTTTAACTCAAGACTTTTTCTGCATTCATTATGCACCATTCAAAGCCACATCATCACTTTTCAATCATTTTCTGACTTCATTTGCTAGTTTTCATGCATTTCATGATTTATTTTGAGCTAAAATGACCCTGAATTGAAAAGCACTGCAAATGAACTCTGAAATGGTTGAAAGATGGCATGGTATCATAATTTCACCCACATAGCATGTGCTAAAAGTCTAAGAGGGTTATCGGAAAAACTGGATGCACTTCGTGTACAAACTGGACAATCTCTTTCGAAGTATCATGGTTTCGGACGAAAACACGTCTATTACAAAGGGATTTCAATTTTTTGAACATAATCTAACTTAAGACTTTTTCGGCATTCAATATGCACCATTCAAAGCCACATCATCACTTTTCAATCATTTTCTGACTTCATTTGCTAGTTTTCATGCATTTCATGATTTATTTTGAGCTAAAATGACCCTGAATTGAAAAGCACTGCAAATGAACTCTGAAATGGTTGAAAGTTGGCATGGTATCATAATTTCACCCACATAGCATGTGCTAAAAAGCTGAGAGGGTTACCGAAAAAACTGGATGCACTTCGTGTACAAACTGGACAATCTCTTTTGAAGTCTCAGGGTTTCGGACGAAAACTAGTCGATTACAAAGGGATTTCAATTTTTTGAACATATTTTAACTCAAGACTTTTTCTGCATTCAATATGCACCATTCAAAGCCACATCATCACTTTTCAACCATTTTCTGACTTCATTTGCTAGTTTTCATGCATTTCATGATTTATTTTGAGCTAAAATGACCCTGAATTGAAAAGCACTTCAAATGAACTCTGAAATGGTTGAAAGTTGGCATGGTATCATAATTTCACCCACATAGCATGTGCTAAAAAGCTGAGAGGGTTACCGGAAAAACTGGATGCACTTCGTGTACAAACTGGACAATCTCTTTCGAAGTCTCAGGGTTTCGGACGAAAACAAGTCGATTACAAAGGGATTTCAATTTTTTGAACATATTTTAACTCAAGACTTTTTATGCATTCAATATGCACCATTCAATGCCACATCATCACTTTTCAACCATTTTCTGACTTCATTTGCTAGTTTTCATGCATTTCATGATTTATTTCGAGCTAAAATGACCCTGAATTGAAAAGCACTGCAAATGAACTCTGAAATGGTTGAAAGTTGGCATGCTATCATAATTTCAGCCACATAGCATGTGCTAAAAAGCTGAGAGGGTTACCGAAAAAACTGGATGCACTTCGTGTACAAACTGGACAATCTCTTTCGAAGTCTCAGGGTTTCGGACGAAAACAAGTCGATTACAAAGGGATTTCAATTTTTTGAACATATTTTAACTCAAGACTTTTTATGCAATCAATATGCACCATTCAATGCCACATCATCACTTTTCAACCATTTTCTGCCTTCATTTGCCAGTTTTCAAGCATTTCATGATTTATTTTGAGCTAAAATGACCCTGAATTGAAAAGCGCTGCAAATGAACTCTGAACTGGTTGAAAGTTGGCATGGTATCACAATTTCACCCACATAGCATGTGCTAAAGAGTTGAGAGGGTTACCGAAAAAACTGGATGCACTTCGTGTACAAACTGGACAATCTCTTTCAAAGTATCAGGGTTTCGGACGAAAACACGTCTGTTACAAAGGGATTTCAATTTTTTGAACATATTTGAACTCAAGATTTTTTCTGCATTCAATATGCACCATTCAAAGCCACATCATCACTTTTCAACCATTTTCTGACTTCATTTGCTAGTTTTCATGCATTTCATGATTTATTTTGAGCTAAAATGACCCTGAATTGAAAAGCACTGCAAATGAACTCTGAAATGGTTGAAAGTTGGCATGGTATCATAATTTCACCCACATAGCATGTGCTAAAAAGCTGAGAGGGTTACCGAAAAAACTGGATGCACTTCGTGTACAAACTGGACAATCTCTTTCAAAGTATCAGGGTTTCGGACGAAAACACGTCTATTACAAAGGGATTTCAATTTTTTGAACATATTTTAACTCAAGACTTTTTCTGCATTCATTATGCACCATTCAAAGCCACATCATCACTATTCAATCATTTTCTGACTTCATTTGCTAGTTTTCATGCATTTCATGATTTATTTTGAGCTAAAATGACCCTGAATTGAAAAGCACTGCAAATGAACTCTGAAATGGTTGAAAGATGGCATGGTATCATAATTTCACCCACATAGCATGTGCTAAAAGTCTGAGAGGGTTATCGGAAAAACTGGATGCACTTCGTGTACAAACTGGACAATCTCTTTCGAAGTATCATGGTTTCGGACGAAAACACGTCTATTACAAAGGGATTTCAATTTTTTGAACATAATCTAACTTAAGACTTTTTCGGCATTCAATATGCACCATTCAAAGCCACATCATCACTTTTCAATCATTTTCTGACTTCATTTGCTAGTTTTCATGCATTTCATGATTTATTTTGAGCTAAAATGACCCTGAATTGAAAAGCACTGCAAATGAACTCTGAAATGGTTGAAAGTTGGCATGGTATCATAATTTCACCCACATAGCATGTGCTAAAAAGCTGAGAGGGTTACCGAAAAAACTGGATGCACTTCGTGTACAAACTGGACAATCTCTTTCGAAGTCTCAGGGTTTCGGACGAAAACTAGTCGATTACAAAGGGATTTCAATTTTTTGAACATATTTTAACTCAAGACTTTTTATGCATTCAATATGCATCATTCAAAGCCACATCATCACTTTTCAACCATTTTCTAACTTCATTTGCTAGTTTTCATGCATTTCATGATTTATTTTGAGCTAAAATGACCCTGAATTGAAAAGCACTGCAAATGAACTCTGAAATGGTTGAAAGTTGGCATGGTATCATAATTTCACCCACATAGCATGTGCTAAAGAGTTGAGAGGGTTACCGGAAAAACTGGATGCACTTCGTGTACAAACTGGACAATCTCTTTCGAAGTATCAGGGTTTCGGACGAAAACACGTCTATTACAAAGGGATTTCAATTTTTTGAACATATTTTAACTCAAGACTTTTTCTGCATTCAATATGCACCATTCAAAGCCACATCATCACTTTTCAACCATTTTCTGACTTCATTTGCTAGTTTTCATGCATTTCATGATTTATTTTGAGCTAAAATGACCCTGAATTGAAAAGCACTGCAAATGAACTCTGAAATGGTTGAAAGTTGGCATGGTATCATAATTTCACCCACATAGCATGTGCTAAAAAGCTGAGAGGGTTACCGAAAAAACTGGATGCACTTCGTGTACAAACTGGACAATCTCTTTCGAAGTATTAGGGTTTCGGACGAAAACAAGTCGATTACAAAGGGATTTCAATTTTTTGAACATATTTTAACTCAAGACTTTTGAAGCATTCAATATGCACCATTCAAAGCCACATCATCACTTTTCAATCATTTTCTGACTTCATTTGCTAGTTTTCATGCATTTCATGATTTATTTTGAGCTAAAATGACCCTGAATTGAAAAGCACTGCAAATGAACTCTGAAATGGTTGAAAGTTGGCATGGTATCATAATTTCACCCACATAGCATGTGCTAAAAAGCTGAGAGGGTTACCGAAAAAACTGGATGCACTTCGTGTACAAACTGGACAATCTCTTTCGAAGTCTCAGGGTTTCGGACGAAAACACGTCTATTACAAAGGGATTTCAATTTTTTGAACATATTTTAACTCAAGACTTTTTCTGCATTCATTATGCACCATTCAAAGCCACATCATCACTTTTCAATCATTTTCTGACTTCATTTGCTAGTTTTCATGCATTTCATGATTTATTTCGAGCTAAAATGACCCTGAATTGAAAAGCACTGCAAATGAACTCTGAAATGGTTGAAAGATGGCATGGTATCATAATTTCACCCACATAGCATGTGCTAAAAGTCTGAGAGGGTTATCGGAAAAACTGGATGCACTTCGTGTACAAACTGGACAATCTCTTTCGAAGTATCATGGTTTCGGACGAAAACACGTCTATTACAAAGGGATTTCAATTTTTTGAACATAATCTAACTTAAGACTTTTTCGGCATTCAATATGCACCATTCAAAGCCACATCATCACTTTTCAATCATTTTCTGACTTCATTTGCTAGTTTTCATGCATTTCATGATTTATTTTGAGCTAAAATGACCCTGAATTGAAAAGCACTGCAAATGAACTCTGAAATGGTTGAAAGTTGGCATGGTATCATAATTTCACCCACATAGCATATGCTAAAAAGCTGAGAGGGTTACCGAAAAAACTGGATGCACTTCGTGTACAAACTGGACAATCTCTTTCGAAGTCTCAGGGTTTCGGACGAAAACTAGTCGATTACAAAGGGATTTCAATTTTTTGAACATATTTTAACTCAAGACTTTTTATGCATTCAATATGCACCATTCAAAGCCACATCATCACTTTTCAACCATTTTCTAACTTCATTTGCTAGTTTTCATGCATTTCATGATTTATTTTGAGCTAAAATGACCCTGAATTGAAAAGCACTGCAAATGAACTCTGAAATGGTTGAAAGTTGGCATGGTATCATAATTTCACCCACATAGCATGTGCTAAAGAGTTGAGAGGGTTACCGGAAAAACTGGATGCACTTCGTGTACAAACTGGACAATCTCTTTCGAAGTATCAGGGTTTCGGACGAAAACACGTCTATTACAAAGGGATTTCAATTTTTTGAACATATTTTAACTCAAGACTCTTTATGCATTCAATATGCACCATTCAAAGCCACATCATCACTTTCAACCATTTTCTGACTTCATTTGCTAGTTTTCATGCATTTCATGATTTATTTTGAGCTAAAATGACCCTGAATTGAAAAGCACTGCAAATGAACTCTGAAATGGTTGAAAGTTGGCATGGTATCATAATTTCACCCACATAGCATATGCTAAAAAGCTGAGAGGGTTACCGAAAAAACTGGATGCACTTCGTGTACAAACTGGACAATCTCTTTCGAAGTCTCAGGGTTTCGGACGAAAACTAGTCGATTACAAAGGGATTTCAATTTTTTGAACATATTTTAACTCAAGACTTTTTATGCATTCAATATGCACCATTCAAAGCCACATCATCACTTTTCAACCATTTTCTGCCTTCATTTGCTAGTTTTCATGCATTTCATGATTTATTTTGAGCTAAAATGACCCTGAATTGAAAAGCACTGCAAATGAACTCTGAAATGGTTGAAAGTTGGCATGGTATCATAATTTCACCCACATAGCATGTGCTAAAGAGTTGAGAGGGTTACCGAAAAAACTGGATGCACTTCGTGTACAAACTGGACAATCTCTTTCATAGTATCAGGGTTTCGGACGAAAACACGTCTATTATAAAGGGATTTCAATTTTTTGAACATATTTTAACTCAAGACTTTTTCTGCATTCAATATGCACCATTAAAAGTCACATCATCACTTTTCAACCATTTTCTGACTTCATTTGCTAGTTTTCATGCATTTCATGATTTATTTTGAGCTAAAATGACCCTGAATTGAAAAGCACTGCAAATGAACTCTGAAATGGTTGAAAGATGGCATGGTATCATAATTTCACCCACATAGCACGTGCTAAAAGTCTGAGAGGGTTATCGGAAAAACTGGATGCACTTCGTGTACAAACTGGACAATCTCTTTCGAAGTATCATGGTTTCGGACGAAAACACGTCTATTACAAAGGGATTTCAATTTTTTGAACATAATCTAACTTAAGACTTTTTCGGCATTCAATATGCACCACTCAAAGCCACATCATCACTTTTCAATCATTTCATGATTTATTTTGAGCTAAAATGACCCTGAATTGAAAAGCACTGCAAATGAACTCTGAAATGGTTGAAAGTTGGCATGGTATCATAATTTCACCCACATAGCATGTGCTAAAAAGCTGAGAGGGTTACCGAAAAAACTGGATGCACTTCGTGTACAAACTGGACAATCTCTTTCGAAGTCTCAGGGTTTCGGACGAAAACTAGTCGATTACAAAGGGATTTCAATTTTTTGAACATATTTTAACTCAAGACTTTTTATGCATTCAATATGCACCATTCAAAGCAACATCATCACTTTTCAACCATTTTCTAACTTCATTTGCTAGTTTTCATGCATTTCATGATTTATTTTGAGCTAAAATGACCCTGAATTGAAAAGCACTGCAAATGAACTCTGAAATGGTTGAAAGTTGGCATGGTATCATAATTTCACCCACATAGCATGTGCTAAAGAGTTGAGAGGGTTACCGGAAAAACTGGATGCACTTCGTGTACAAACTGGACAATCTCTTTCGAAGCATCAGGGTTTCGGACGAAAACACGTCTATTACAAAGGGATTTCAATTTTTTGAACATATTTTAACTCAAGACTTTTTCTGCATTCAATATGCACCATTCAAAGCCACATCATCACTTTTCAACCATTTTCTGACTTCATTTGCTAGTTTTCATGCATTTCATGATTTATTTTGAGCTAAAATGACCCTGAATTGAAAAGCACTGCAAATGAACTCTGAAATGGTTGAAAGTTGGCATCGTATCATAATTTCACCCACATAGCATGTGCTAAAAAGCTGAGAGGGTTACCGAAAAAACTGGATGCACTTCGTGTACAAACTGGACAATCTCTTTCGAAGTATTAGGGTTTCGGACGAAAACAAGTCGATTACAAAGGGATTTCAATTTTTTGAACATATTTTAACTCAAGACTTTTGAAGCATTCAATATGCACCATTCAAAGCCACATCATCACTTTTCAATCATTTTCTGACTTCATTTGCTAGTTTTCATGCATTTCATGATTTATTTTGAGCTAAAATGACCCTGAATTGAAAAGCACTGCAAATGAACTCTGAAATGGTTGAAAGATGGCATGGTATCATAATTTCACCCACATAGCATGTGCTAAAAGTCTGAGAGGGTTATCGGAAAAACTGGATGCACTTCGTGTACAAACTGGACAATCTCTTTCGAAGTATCATGGTTTCGGACGAAAACACGTCTATTACAAAGGGATTTCAATTTTTTGAACATATTCTAACTTAAGACTTTTTCTGCATTCAATATGCACCATTCAAAGCCACATCATCACTTTTCAACCATTTTCTGACTTCATTTGCTAGTTTTCATGCATTTCATGATTTATTTTGAGCTAAAATGACCCTGAATTGAAAAGCACTGCAAATGAACTCTGAAATGGTTGAAAGTTGGCATGGTATCATAATTTCACCCACATAGCATGTGCTAAAAAGCTGAGAGGGTTACCGAAAAAACTGGATGCACTTCGTGTACAAACTGGACAATCTCTTTCAAAGTCTCAGGGTTTCGGACGAAAACAAGTCGATTACAAAGGGATTTCAATTTTTTGAACATATTTTAACTCAAGACTTTTTATGCATTCAATATGCACCATTCAATGCCACATCATCACTTTTCAACCATTTTCTGACTTCATTTGCTAGTTTTCATGCATTTCATGATTTATTTTGAGCTAAAATGACCCTGAATTGAAAAGCACTGCAAATGAACTCTGAAATGGTTGAAAGTTGGCATGCTATCATAATTTCACCCACATAGCATGTGCTAAAAAGCTGAGAGGGTTACCGAAAAAACTGGATGCACTTCGTGTACAAACTGGACAATCTATTTCGAAGTATCAGGGTTTCGGACGAAAACACGTCTATTACAAAGGGATTTCAATTTTTTGAACATATTTTAACTCAAGACTTTTTCTGCATTCATTATGCACCATTCAAAGCCACATCATCACTTTTCAATCATTTTCTGACTTCATTTGCTAGTTTTCATGCATTTCATGATTTATTTTGAGCTAAAATGACCCTGAATTGAAAAGCACTGCAAATGAACTCTGAAATGGTTGAATGATGGCATGGTATCATAATTTCACCCACATAGCATGTGCTAAAAGTCTGAGAGGGTTATCGGAAAAACTGGATGCACTTCGTGTACAAACTGGACAATCTCTTTCGAAGTATCATGGTTTCGGACGAAAACACGTCTATTACAAAGGGATTTCAATTTTTTGAACATAATCTAACTTAAGACTTTTTCGGCATTCAATATGCACCATTCAAAGCCACATCATCACTTTTCAATCATTTTCTGACTACATTTGCTAGTTTTCATGCATTTCATGATTTATTTTGAGCTAAAATGACCCTGAATTGAAAAGCACTGCAAATGAACTCTGAAATGGTTGAAAGTTGGCATGGTATCATAATTTCACCCACATAGCATGTGCTAAAAAGCTGAGAGGGTTACCGAAAAAACTGGATGCACTTCGTGTACAAACTGGACAATCTCTTTCGAAGTCTCAGGGTTTCGGACGAAAACTAGTCGATTACAAAGGGATTTCAATTTTTTGAACATATTTTAACTCAAGACTTTTTATGCATTCAATATGCACCATTCAAAGCCACATCATCACTTTTCAACCATTTTCTAACTTCATTTGCTAGTTTTCATGCATTTCATCATTTATTTTGAGCTAAAATGACCCTGAATTGAAAAGCACTGCAAATGAACTCTGAAATGGTTGAAAGTTGGCATGGTATCATAATTTCACCCACATAGCATGTGCTAAAGAGTTGAGAGGGTTACCGGAAAAACTGGATGCACTTCGTGTACAAACTGGACAATCTCTTTCGAAGTATCAGGGTTTCGGACGAAAACACGTCTATTACAAAGGGATTTCAATTTTTTAAACATATTTTAACTCAAGACTTTTTCTGCATTCAATATGCACCATTCAAAGCCACATCATCCCTTTTCAACCATTTTCTGACTTCATTTGCTAGTTTTCATCCATTTCATGATTTATTTTGAGCTAAAATGACCCTGAATTGAAAAGCACTGCAAATGAACTCTGAAATGGTTGAAAGTTGGCATGGTATCATAATTTCACCCACATAGCATGTGCTAAAAAGCTGAGAGGGTTACCGAAAAAACTGGATGCACTTCGTGTACAAACTGGACAATCTCTTTCAAAGTATTAGGGTTTCGGACGAAAACAAGTCGATTACAAAGGGATTTCAATTTTTTGAACATATTTTAACTCAAGACTTTTGAAGCATTCAATATGCACCATTCAAAGCCACATCATCACTTTTCAATCATTTTCTGACTTCATTTGCTAGTTTTCATGCATTTCATGATTTATTTTGAGCTAAAATGACCCTGAATTGAAAAGCACTGCAAATGAACTCTGAAATGGTTGAAAGTTGGCATGGTATCATAATTTCACCCACATAGCATGTGCTAAAAAGCTGAGAGGGTTACCGAAAAAACTGGATGCACTTCGTGTACAAACTGGACAATCTCTTTCGAAGTCTCAGGGTTTCGGACGAAAACAAGTCGATTACAATGGGATTTCAATTTTTTGAACATATTTTAACTCAAGACTTTTTATGCATTCAATATGCACCATTCAATGCCACATCATCACTTTTCAACCATTTTCTGCCTTCATTTGCTAGTTTTCATGCATTTCATGATTTATTTTGAGCTAAAATGACCCTGAATTGAAAAGCACTGCAAATGAACTCTGAAATGGTTGAAAGTTGGCATGGTATCATAATTTCACCCACATAGCATGTGCTAAAGAGTTGAGAGGGTTACCGAAAAAACTGGATACACTTCGTGTACAAACTGGACAATCTCTTTCATAGTATCAGGGTTTCGGACGAAAACACGTCTATTACAATGGGATTTCAATTTCTTGAACATATTTTAACTCAAGACTTTTTCTGCATTCAATATGCACCATTAAAAGCCACATCATCACTTTTCAACCATTTTCTGACTTCATTTGCTAGTTTTCATGCATTTCAACATAGCATGTGCTAAAAAGCTGAGAGGGTTACCGAAAAAACTGGATGCACTTCGTGTACAAACTGGACAATCTCTTTCGAAGTATTAGGGTTTCGGACGAAAACAAGTCGATTACAAAGGGATTTCAATTTTTTGAACATATTTTAACTCAAGACTTTTGAACATATTTTAACTCAAGACTTTTGAAGCATTCAATATGCACCATTCAAAGCCACATCATCACTTTTCAACCATTTTCTGACTTCATTTGCTAGTTTTCATGCATTGCATGATTTATTTTGAGCTAAAATGACCAAGAATTGAAAAGCACTGCAAATGAACTCTGAAATGGTTGAAAGTTGGCATGCTATCATAATTTCACCCACATAGCATGTGCTAAAAAGCTGAGAGGGTTACCGAAAAAACTGGATGCACTCCGTGTACAAACTGGACAATCTCTTTCGAAGTATCAGGGTTTCGGACGAAAACACGTCAATTACAAAGGGATTTCAATTTTTTGAACATATTTTAACTCAAGACTTTTTCTACATTCAATACGCACCATTCAAAGCCACATCATCACTTTTCAACCATTTTCTGACTTCATTTGCTAGTTTTCATGCATTTCATGATTTATTTTGAGCTAAAATGACCCTGAATTGAAAAGTACTGCAAATGAACTCTGAAATGGTTGAAAGTTGGCATGGTATCATAATTTCACCCACATAGCATGTGCTAAAAAGCTGAGAGGGTTACCGAAAAAACTGGATGCACTTCGTGTACAAACTGGACAATCTCTTTCGAAGTATTAGGGTTTCGGACGAAAACAAGTCGATTACAAAGGGATTTCAATTTTTTGAACATATTTTAACTCAAGACTTTTGAAGCATTCAATATGCACCATTCAAAGCCACATCATCACTTTTCAATCATTTTCTGACTTCATTTGCTAGTTTTCATGCATTTCATGATTTATTTTGAGCTAAAATGACCCTGAATTGAAAAGCACTGCAAATGAACTCTGAAATGGTTGAAAGTTGGCATGATATCATAATTTCACCCACATAGCATGTGCTAAAAAGCTAAGAGGGTTACCGAAAAAACTGGATGCACTTCGTGTACAAACTGGACAATCTATTTCGAAGTATCAGGGTTTCGGACGAAAACGCGTCGATTACAAAGGGATTTCAATTTTTTGAACATATTCTAACTCAAGACTTTTGAAGCATTCAATATGCACCATTCAAAGCCACATCATCACTTTTCAACCATTTTCTGACTTCATTTGCTAGTTTTCTTTCATTTCATGATTTATTTTGAGCTAAAATGACCCTGAATTGAAAAGCACTGCAAATGAACTCTGAAATGGTTAAAAGATGGCATGGTATCATAATTTCACCCACATAGCATGTGCTAAAAATCTGAGAGGGTTACCAGAAAAACTGGATGCACTTCGTGTACAAACTGGACAATCTCTTTCGAAGTATCATGGTTTCGGACGAAAACACGTCTATTACAAAGGGATTTCAGTTTTTTGAACATATTTTAACTCAAGACTTTTTATGCATTCAATATGCACCATTCAAATCCACATCATCACTTTTCAACCATTTGCTGACTTAATTTGCTAGTTTTCATGCATTTCATGATTTATTTTGAGCTAAAATGACCCTGAATTGAAAAGCACTGCAAATGAACTCTGAAATGGTTGAAAGTTGGCATGGTATCATAATTTCACCCACATAGCATGTGCTAAAGAGTTGAGAGTGTTACCGAAAAAACTAGATGCAATTCGTGTACAAACTGGACAATCTCTTTCGAAGTATCAGGGTTTCGGACGAAAACACGTCTATTACAAAGGGATTTCAATTTTTTGAACATATTTTAACTCAAGACTTTTTCTGCATTCAATATGCACCATTCAAAGCAACATCATCACTTTTCAACCCTTTTCTCACTTCATTTGCTAGTTTTCATGCATTTCATGATTTATTTTGAGCTAAAATGACCCTGAATTGAAAAGCACTGCAAATGAACTCTGAAATGGTTGAAAGTTGGCATGGTATCATAATTTCACCCACGTAGCATGTGCTAAAGAGTTGAGAGGGTTACCGAAAAAACTGGACAATCTCTTTCGAAGTATCAGGGTTTCGAACGAAAACACGTCTATTACAAAGGGATTTCAATTTTTTGAACATATTTTAACTCAAGACTTTTGAAGCATTCAATATGCACCACTCAGAGCCACATCATCACTTTTCAACCATTTTCTGCCTTCATTTTCTAGTTTTCATGCATTTCATGATTTATTTTGAGCTAAAATGACCCTGAATTGAAAAGCACTGCAAATGAACTCTGAAATGGTTGAAAGATGGCATGGTATCATAATTTCACCCACATAGCATGTGCTAAAAAGTTGAGAGGGTTACCGAAAAAACTGGATGCACTTCGTGTACAAACTGGACAATCTCTTTCAAAGTATCAGGGTTTCGGACGAAAACACGTCTATTACAAAGGGATTTCAATTTTTTGAACATATTTTAACTCAAGACTTTTTCTGCATTCATTATGCACCATTCAAAGCCACATCATCACTTTTCAACCATTTTCTGACTTCATTTGCTAGTTTTCATGCATTTCATGATTTATTTTGAGCTAAAATGACCCTGAATTGAAAAGCACTGCAAATGAACTCTGAAATGGTTGAAAGTTGGCATGGTATCATAATTTCACCCACATAGCATGTGCTAAAGAGTTGAGAGGGTTACCGGAAAAACTGGATGCACTTCGTGTACAAACTGGACAATCTCTTTCGAAGTATCAGGGTTTCGGACGAAAACACGTCTATTACAAAGGGATTTCAATTTTTTGAACATATTTTAACTCAAGACTTTTTCTGCATTCAATATGCACCATTCAAAGCCACATCATCACTTTTCAACCATTTTCTGACTTCATTTGCTAGTTTTCATGCATTTCATGATTTATTTTGAGCTAAAATGACCCTGAATTGAAAAGCACTGCAAATGAACTCTGAAATGGTTGAAAGTTGGCATGGTATCATAATTTCACCCACATAGCATGTGCTAAAAAGTTGAGAGGGTTACCGAAAAAACTGGATGCACTTCGTGTACAAACTGGACAATCTCTTTCAAAGTATCAGGGTTTCGGACGAAAACACGTCTATTACAAAGGGATTTCAATTTTTTGAACATATTTTAACTCAAGACTTTTTCTGCATTCATTATGCACCATTCAAAGCCACATCATCACTTTTCAACCATTTTCTGACTTCATTTGCTAGTTTTCATGCATTTCATGATTTATTTTGAGCTAAAATGACCCTGAATTGAAAAGCACTGCAAATGAACTCTGAAATGGTTGAAAGTTGGCATGGTATCATAATTTCACCCACATAGCATGTGCTAAAGAGTTGAGAGGGTTACCGGAAAAACTGGATGCACTTCGTGTACAAACTGGACAATCTCTTTCGAAGTATCAGGGTTTCGGACGAAAACACGTCTATTACAAAGGGATTTCAATTTTTTGAACATATTTTAACTCAAGACTTTTTCTGCATTCAATATGCACCATTCAAAGCCACATCATCACTTTTCAACCATTTTCTGACTTCATTTGCTAGTTTTCACGCATTTCATGATTTATTTTGAGCTAAAATGACCCTGAATTGAAAAGCACTGCAAATGAACTCTGAAATGGTTGAAAGTTGGCATGGTATCATAATTTCACCCACATAGCATGTGCTAAAGAGCTGAGAGGGTTACCGGAAAAACTGGATGCACTTCGTGTACAAACTGGACAATCTATTTCGAAGTATCAGGGTTTCGGACGAAAACACGTCTATTACAAAGGGATTTCAATTTTTTGAACATATTTTAACTCAAGACTTTTTCTGCATTTAATATGCACCATTCAAAGCCACATCATCACTTTTCAACCATTTTGTGACTTCATTTGCTAGTTTTCATGCATTTCATGATTTATTTTGAGCTAAAATGACCCTGAATTGAAAAGCACTGGAAATGAACTCTGAAATGGTTGAAAGTTGGCATGGTATCATAATTTCACCCACATAGCATGTGCTAAAAAGCTGAGAGGGTTACCGAAAAAACTGGATGCACTTCGTGTACAAACTGGACAATCTCTTTCGAAGTATTAGGGTTTCGGACGAAAACAAGTCGATTACAAAGGGATTTCAATTTTTTGAACATATTTTAACTCAAGACTTTTGAAGCATTCAATATGCACCATTCAAAGCCACATCATCACTTTTCAATCATTTTCTGACTTCATTTGCTAGTTTTCATGCATTTCATGATTTATTTTGAGCTAAAATGACCCTGAATTGAAAAGCACTGCAAATGAACTCTGAAATGGTTAAAAGATGGCATGGTATCATAATTTCACCCACATAGCATGTGCTAAAAATCTGAGAGGGTTACCAGAAAAACTGGATGCACTTCGTGTACAAACTGGACAATCTCTTTCGAAGTATCATGGTTTCGCACGAAAACACGTCTATTACAAAGGGATTTCATTTTTTTGAACATATTTTAACTCAAGACTTTTTATGCATTCAATATGCACCATTCAAATCCACATCATCACTTTTCAACCATTTGCTGACTTAATTTGCTAGTTTTCATGCATTTCATGATTTATTTTGAGCTAAAATGACCCTGAATTGAAAAGCACTGCAAATGAACTCTGAAATGGTTGAAAGTTGGCATGGTATCATAATTTCACCCACATAGCATGTGCTAAAGAGTTGAGAGTGTTACCGAAAAAACTAGATGCACTTCGTGTACAAACTGGACAATCTCTTTCGAAGTATCAGGGTTTCGGACGAAAACACGTCTATTACAAAGGGATTTCAATTTTTTGAACATATTTTAACTCAAGACTTTTTCTGCATTCAATATGCACCATTCAAAGCAACATCATCACTTTTCAACCCTTTTCTCACTTCATTTGCTAGTTTTCATGCATTTCATGATTTATTTTGAGCTAAAATGACCCTGAATTGAAAAGCACTGCAAATGAACTCTGAAATGGTTGAAAGTTGGCATGGTATCATAATTTCACCCACATAGCATGTGCTAAAGAGTTGAGAGTGTTACCGAAAAAACTAGATGCACTTCGTGTACAAACTGGACAATCTCTTTCGAAGTATCAGGGTTTCGGACGAAAACACGTCTATTACAAAGGGATTTCAATTTTTTGAACATATTTTAACTCAAGACTTTTTCTGCATTCAATATGCACCATTCAAAGCAACATCATCACTTTTCAACCTGTCGGTGTACTAAAGTATGGGCCCCTTTAGTACCCCTTACTTGTGTACGGGCAGTTGTAGCCGAACCGCGGCAGGCCTTGCCGGGGAATAGCTAGGAGCAATCTCAAGACGAAGATAGTGCTTGCCGGCGAGGAGCGAGCCGGCAAGCCAGGAACCCGGCAAGCCTTGCCGGGAAGAGACGTTCAAGTCAACGACCGGACCAGAAGGCAGAAGGCCAAAGGGGTGCGAACGCCCGGCAAGACCCTTGCCGGCAAGGCCTCGCGGCCGGCAAGCCCCGGTCCCAGCAAGCATCGGACCCGGCAAGCCCCGGGCCCGGCAAGGATTCAGCCCCGGCAAGGCTCTGCACAGTGTAGCGCTATCGCTCCTGCGCAGCGGTCAGCCTTGTCGTTTAGGGTTTGTCCTCATGGTGACGTGGCGCGATGCTGGCCACGAGATGCTTAAGCGGTGCTGATGGGATGGCTGCTTTTGCCCATCCCCTGTAAAGCTTTTCCAAGCCCGAGACGCTGAGGGACACCTCGACGGACACCTCACGGTGCATTTAATGAGCTTGTCCTAAGCCGTCAGGGTTAGGTATGATAACACTGTAGTGACCCTGTAGCTACTTCCCACCTCATACCTTATCCCTTACGCCACTGTGGTAGCCCCTTTGACTCATATAAAAAGGAGGCCCAAGGCATAACTATGGAGGGGGGCACTTCGGAAGCTCATTCTGCATGCGTAGCTGCTACTGTAGCTCCCAGAACTTGGCCAAGAATATCCACAATAATACCATCAAAGAAGGAGTAGGGTTTTACGCATCCGTGCGGCCCGAACCTGGGTAAATTCCCCGTGTGCTGTTCGCTAGTTCTGCTCTTCGTGCAATCCTCTCCCCTTGCCGAACCGTAAAGGGATCTGCTCGATAGCGATCCCATAGGTGTTCGTTTCCCACGACATCTTTGGCGCGCCAGGTAGGGGGATCGAGGTTGTGCGAACCTGATCTAGCGATCAGCGCGTCAGATCTTCGATCATTTTCATCACCATGGCTCCCAAGAAGAAGGGTTTCATGGCGGTTGGTCCATCTGCGTCCGTCGTACCTGATGCTGCGCGCACAGGCGACGGGGTAGGCGCGGGTGGAGGAGGTGGAGGCTCCGAGCTTCCACGGCATTCCGGCAATCCGAGCCGGACGAGCAACAGGTCCAGGGATGGAGCTGCGCAACCTGCGGGTGGTGCAGCGACATCCAAGGATGGAGCGGCGCCTTCCAGGACGAATACACCGGCGCATGCACCGCGACCTTCTCAGGACGCGCGTGACGTGCGGCCTCAAGATGTTGGTGGTTCTGGGCGTCCGCATGGGAAGTCCCCTGTACATCATTCCCAGGGTGCGCAGGGCCAAGATCCACGCCAGCGCGCTGGTGGAGGCCGCGCGCGGGTGCAGAGTCGTGATGATGCTCCTTCTAACCCGGTTAGGAGTTTGAGCACCTCACGTTCTTCGCACCTATCGGCGCCGCCTACGCCTGCAGAGGCGTTGGCGCGGGCTCAGCTGCTCCTAGACTTCCCTCCCGCCGCGGAGAAGCTAGACGAGTGGCGAGCTGCTATCCAGAGCCTCATCGGCCTAGCCAATAACGACGTGCCGCAGCAGGGTGAACCCTCACGGCTGCCGTCGTCTAGGCTGGTGCGTGCCGATGGAGAGAAGACCGGAGCTGGAACGACCACGTTGCGTTCCCCTCCGTTGCGTCAAGAGCGGTCGATAACTCGGCGGACCAGCGCCCGTGAGGATGATTCCACGGCGTCGTCTGATCCGCGGGTTCGCCGCGATCAGCGTCACGTTCTTCGGGAACGGAAGAAGGAGGACGCTCGAACCACCATCGAGCGCCGAAGGGAAGCGCGTCGCCAGTCCGACAAGCGCGCTGGGATCACTGTTGACGAGCCCGCGCCAGGGTATCCTGGCTACCTACCTTACGAGGTGGGTTGTCCAGCGTTTACTCGTGAGCTGCGGCAAGTCCAGTGGCCCAGCTCCCGCTCCTTCAAGCCGGAAGTACCGGAGAAGTACGACGGCAAGATTCATCCGTCCGAGTTCTTGAGCATCTACACTATCGCGGTGCAGGCTGCCGGGGCTCGTGACGATAAGGTGCTGGCTAACTATTTTCCGTTGGTGCTGAAGCCCAACGTGAGATCGTGGTTGATGCACCTGCCCGAGAATTCCATCTCTTCTTGGGCCGACCTGTGCCATCAGTTTGTTGGCGCCTTCACCGGCGGCCATCAAGCTCCTGGCCAGGAGAGTGTTCTGCACATCATTCCTCAGAAAGAAGGCGAAACTTTGCGCAAGTATATACAGAGGTTCACCCGCGTCCAACACAATATCCCTGACATTCATCCTGCCGCCGTTATCAGCGCCTTTCATCAGAACGTGCGCAACCGAAAGATGCGGGAGGAGCTGGCGATGAACAAGGTCAAGGATGTCGCCGAGCTCTACGCTTTGGCCGACAAGTGCGCCCGGGCGGAGGAAGGGAGGAGACTCCCCGGCGAGAACGCCGGCGCTGGAGGCAACTCCGAGAGCGATGACACTCCTCCCCCGGCAAAGAAAGGGAAGCGGAAGAACAGGAAGCGCAAAGGCAAGGCCGTGCTTGCCGTTGAAAGTTCCGGCAACATCGGCACCGCCAAAAAGTCCAAGACCGACGACCCCGGCAAGGAGGTTGCCGGGTGTGCGGCGTGTCAGGCCTTGGCGGCTGCCGATAAGCCAGAAGGATCCGGCAAGCAGTACTGCAAGATCCACCGAACCAAGGGCCACGACCTCCAGGACTGCCGGCAAGTAGAGGAGCTTGCCGCGAAGCAGCACGCCGAGTACGAACGACGCGACAAGGAGCGAGCCCAAGATGGTGCCGGAGGGTCCGGCAGGAAGCGCGGTCGAGGAGGACGACGCGGCAAGCCTGGACAGCGGCAAGAGAAGCCTGCTCGGGGCCGCGGCAGGAAAGAAGGAGATGAAGATGCAGATGAGGGCGATGACGAGTCTAGCGAGCGGGAGTTTCAGAAGGCCACAGAGGTTATGTGCGTCGACGGAGGCGCCTCCCTGCATCTTTCTCACCGCCAGCTCAAGCGGTGGGCGCGTGAGATTCTTGCGGCCGAGCCCTCTATTGATGCGCAGAAGCCGCTGGGGTGGTCCCACACGCCCATCATTTTCGATGCCGAGGATCACCCTGATCGCACTACCGCTGTCGGATGCTTGCCGTTGTTGGTCTCGCCAACAATTCGCAACCTCCAGGTAACGAAGATGTTGGTTGACGGTGGTGCCGGCCTGAATCTCATCTCGCCGGACGTCCTCAAGAGGCTGCAAATTCCTGATGAAGACCTCGAAGAGACAGGCTCCTTCCAAGGGGTCAATCCAGGAAGACACCAGCCCAAGGGCAAGATCACGCTGCCGGTAACATTCCGCAGCGAGCTAAACTTTCGGACGGAAAAGGTCGTCTTCGACATCGCCAAGATTCCGTTGCCGTACAATGGGATCCTTGGCCGCCCCGCGCTGGCCAAGTTCATGGCGGCATCGCATTACGCCTACAACGTCCTAAAGATGCCCGGTCCGATGAGTGTCATCACTGTCCACTCCGACAAGAAAGACGCGCTCATTTGCACCGACAAGCTCTACCGGGAAGCAGTTGCAACGTCCGCCGCCAAGGCGCATGCTCCTGCCGTTCAAGATCTCGGCAAGAAGAAGCCCGGCAAGACCCCTGGTACAAACTCCGGCAAGCGCGCCTCTCCGCAGTGCTGCGCTACCGTCGAGGATGCACCGGGGAGCTCTGCCGGCCAGACCAAGAAATCCAAGGCAGCTCCGCCTGAGACCAAGAAGGTGCCTGCCAAGGAGGACGGGACGGGAGGAACTTTCACCATAAGTTCCACCCTTGATGACAAATAGGGAAGCGCGCTCGTTGCCTTCCTGCGGGCGAATGTCGATGTGTTTGCATGGCAACCGTCTGACATCCCCGGTGTTCCCAGGGAGGTAATTGAGCACCACCTAGCTGTCTGTCCTCACGCGCGGCCCGTCAAGCAGAAGGTGCGGAAGCAAGCTTTGGAGCGGCAAGAGTTTATTGCACAAGAGATCAAGAAGCTTGAGGCGGCAGGCCTGGTTAGAGGAGTCCTCCATCCTACGTGGTTGGCCAATCCAGTTGTTGTGCGCAAGGCGAATGGTAAATGGAGGCTATGTATTGACTTTACAGATATCAATAAAGCCTGCCCAAAAGATCCTTTTCCCTTGCCGCGCATCGACCAGATTGTGGATTCCACTGCCGGCTGCGATCTGCTGTCATTCCTTGACGCATACTCAGGCTATCACCAGATCTTCATGGCGAAAGAAGACGAAGAGAAGACCGCATTTATCACCCCATGTGGCACATACTGCTTTTTGCGTATGCCTTTCGGGCTGAAAAGTGCTGGGTCGACCTTCGCTAGAGCTGTCCAGATCGGTTTCGAGACCCAGCTCCATAGAAATATGGAAGCTTACATGGATGACATAGTGGTCAAAACCAAGGACAAAGCAACGCTCATTCAAGATCTGGAGGAGACATTTGCAAATTTGCGTAGGATCAACCTGAACCTCAACCCGGAGAAGTGCGTGTTTGGCGTTCCATCCGGCAAGCTTCTCGGGTTCTTTGTATCTCAGCGTGGAATTGAAGCTAATCCCGACAAGATCAAAGCAATTGAGCAGATTGAAGCACCAAGACGAGTCAAGGATGTGCGCCGCCTCGCCGGCTGCGTCGCTGCTTTGAGCAGGTTCATCTCAAAGTCTGCTGAGCACGCCCTGCCGTTTTTCAAAATTTTGAAGAAGGCAGGTCCAATGAAGTGGACTCCGGAAGCGGAGGCAGCGCTGCAGGATTTGAAGAGGTACCTCTCTTCTTCGCCAGTACTAGTCGCGCCTAGGCCACAAGAGCCGTTGCTGTTATATCTAGCGGCAACAAATCAAGTGGTTAGTGCTGCGCTGGTGGCGGAGAGAGAAGCAGAGGAGGATGCAGCGGCAACGGCAGGCCCGCCAAGCGGCTTGCCGGGGGCAGCCCCGGCAGAGTCTGGTGCCGGCAAGGAAGGATTTGCGCAGTCAAGTTTAGCAGCACAGAAGAAGAAGATGGTGCAGCGCCCAGTCTATTTCGTCAGCTACCTGTTGCAGGGGGCTAGGTCGAGAGATTCTGGTGTGCAGAAGCTGCTCTTCGGCCTTCTCATGGCCTCGAGGAAGCTGCGCCATTACTTCCAAGCACATGAGATCACCATCGTCACTCGCTTTCCGTTGCAACGGATTCTCCGGAACCCGGAAGCGACTGGCAGGATTGTAGAGTGGGCGTTGGAGCTGTCATGCTTTGGTCTCAGGTTCGAAAGTACTTCAACTATCCAGAGCAGAGCCTTGGCAGAGTTCATTGCAGAATGGACGCCAACGCCAGACGACGAAGTTCAAGAATCAGTGACCCCCGGGAAGGAATCAGGGCAAACATGGGTCATGTACTTTGATGGAGCCTTTTCGCTGCAAGGCGCCGGTGCCGGTGTGCTGCTTGTCGCACCCACCGGAGAGCACCTCAAGTACGTCATCCAGATGCATTTTCCCCGGGAGAGATCGACCAATGACACGGCAGAGTATGAAGGATTGCTTGCCGGTCTCAGGATCGCGGCAGACATTGGGATCAGGAAGCTCATCGTCAGGGGTGACTCCCAGCTCGTCGTGAGGCAGGTCAACAAAGATTATCAGAGCCCGTTGATGGAAGCTTACGTTGATGAAGTGAGGAAGCTGGAAGAGCGCTTTGACGGTCTTTAGACAGAGCATGTTCCTCGAAAAGAGAACAGCATTGCTGACGACCTGTCGAAACGTGCCGCACTCAAGTTACCTGTGGAACCAGGGACTTTTGTGCTCCGCTTGACTCAACCATCCGTGTCGCCATCGGCAAGGCCTGATAAGAGAAGAAAGTTAAGTACCGGCGAGTACATCCCGACAGGGCTTCCCGAAGCCCCCGGCAAGAATCTTGCCGGGAACGACCCGGTTGCCGGAGAGCAGCGGCTTCGTGCAGAGCCTCAGGTTCTTGCCGCCGAAGCAAGCGCCCCTGCGACCGAAGAAATACCAGTTGCCGGTGAGCAGCTGCTCCGCCAAGAACCTCAGGTTCTTGCCGTAGAAGCAAATGCTCCCGCAGCTGAAGAGTTGCCTTTAGTCCTTGTCGTCGAGCCGCAAGCTCCGGCATGGGCGCAGCAAATAGTCCATTTCCTTCAGACAGGAGAACTCCCTGAAGAGCAGGAAGAAGCTGAAAAAGTAGCCCGTCAGTCAAGTATGTACCAGTTCGTCGACGACGTCCTGTACAGAAAGAGACCCAACGGTGTGAAATTGAAGTGCATTCCTCGGGAAGACGGACTAGAACTGTTGGCAGAGATTCATGGGGGCATATGTGGATCCCACATAGGCTCAAGGGCCCTTGCCGGCAAGGCATTCCGGCAAGGATTCTTCTGGCCTACTGCTCTCCAGGATGCAACTGCACTAGTAACCAAGTGTGAAGCGTGCCAGTTTCATTCGAAGCAACTTCATCAGCCAGCTCAAGCTCTCCAGACGATTCCTCTCTCCTGGCCCTTCTCGGTCTGGGGGCTCGACATACTGGGTCCCTTCCCCCGCGCTGCCGGGGGCTTCGAGTACTTGTACGTTGCCGTCGACAAGTTCACGAAGTGGCCAGAAGTGGAAGCAGTGAGGAAGGTGACGGCACAGTCAGCGGTCAAGTTCTTCAAGGGGATTGTGTGCCGTTTTGGTGTGCCGAACAGGATCATCACCGACAACGGTACGCAGTTCACTAGTCGCACCTTCAAGCAGTACGTCCAAGACCTTGGCGGCAAGATTTGTTTTGCCTCTGTTGCTCACCCGAGGAGTAACGGCCAAGCGGAGAGGGCGAACGCTGAAGTGCTGCGCGGTCTCCGGACCAGAACTTTCGACAAGCTGCGCAAGCATGGAAGACGCTGGATTGATGAGCTGCCGGCGGTTCTTTGGTCGATCAGGTCGACGCCAAATCGAGCCACCGGCCAGACACCCTTCGCTCTGGTCTACGGAGCGGAGGCAGTTCTCCCCACGGAACTCATATACGGGTCACCTCGAGTGCTCGCTTATGATGAGCTTGAGCAAGAACAGCTGCGGCAAGGCGACGCGCTGCTCCTTGAGGAGAACCGTCTTCGGGCTGCTGTGCGAGCCGCTCGCTATCAGCAAGCTTTGCGCCGCTATCATAGCCGCAAGGTTCATGCCCGGAGTCTTGAGGAAGGCGACCTTGTTCTTCGGCGCGTTCAGTCGGCCAAGAATTCCAACAAGTTGACGCCGAAGTGGGAAGGCCCTTACCGGGTAGTGCGAGTCACCAGGCCTGGCGCTGTCCGCCTGGAGACCGAAGAGGGCTTGCCGGTGAGCAACTCCTGGAATATCGAGCACCTTCGCAAGTTCTACCCGTGAAGGGAAGTTGTTGGGTTTCTTGCTGTGATAGCGATACGGCCAGCAGGCTGCTGACGACCCGAATCCAGCGCTCGCGGCAGCGTAACGCTCCGGCAGGATCCCGGCAACGCCATTCTGTACTAATCTTGCCGGATGGCATGTGATCCTTTGTACAGAGCAGGCACATCTTTTGTGCATAGTTAATGAGTTTGCAATGCTTTACGTTTCTTGCCGATTTCATGCTTTATGTATGCATGTGTTTATCTGAAGTGTATATTGCGCTTGCCCCGATTTCCTGCCGTAGTAGCGATACGCCACGCTGAACACTGTCGGACTCCGGTTCAGTGCTCGCGGCAGCATAACGCTCCGGCAAGCTCCTGGCAATGCCCCCCTGTGAGATCTAACGAACCGCCCAGGTTCCATAACATTTATTTTCTCTTCTTTCTTTTTCTTAAAGAGATAGAAGATTCCCTTGCGCGCAAGTTTGCCGGGGGGGAAGGGGAATGATGGAATGGATACCAGGGGACGTTCAAGGTTGATGCTTTGCCGGGAGAAGAAAAGAATAGCGGCGAAAGCCAGAGCTAAGTTGCTGACCCCTTTAGCAGATTTCAATTTTTTGTAAGGCTATATCCCTTGAACGATTTCGGCTTTGTATGGAAAACCTGCACGCGATGGAATCTTGTCGCGATTAGGCTGCGCCCTTATTCCGTTTCGAGTCCGCTCAACGGTTTAGGTGGCCGCGCTGAAAGCGTCAAGGTTTCTTGCCGTGAGCAGCACCGCCTGCTGAACGCTGTCGGGCTCCGGTCCAGCGCTCGCGGCAAGGCCATGCTCCGGCGAGTGCCCAGTAAAGCGTAGGGTATATGCTATACAAAGAGAGATTGATCAAGGGGGAATAGCATGCATAGATTCAGATAGAGCAGATTATATATAAGATAGTCGCCACGTTACTAACATAAGACCAAATGTTTGTCTTTTACATGTAACGCGGCGGCAAGACAAGGAGAAAGATAAGGAGGGCTACAGTTAATCTCGGCGGTTGCCTTCTACCCTCTTCACTTGGCCTATCCGTTCGACGATGGGCGCGACAAGCTCCTGCAGAGCCTTGGCATCCGCATCCTTCGGCAGGCGGCCGAAGACCTTGGTGAAATCGACGCCGGGATTCCTGTACGCCACTTTCATCAGCAGCATCTGGACCACGTCCTGGCAGAGCTTCCTGGACTCGCTGGCGAGCTTGCCGGAGTGGGTTGCTTGGAGTTGCTTGAGCGCATCGACGAGACCTTCGAAGAACATGGTGATCCTGGCGCTCTCGCTTATCCTGTCGCTGGCAGAATACCCGAAGCCCTGAAGGTTCATGCCCTCCAGCTCCGCGGCAAGCCTCTTGGCGACGTCCACCAGCCTGGCGGTCCAGACCTCTGTGCCGGTGACATAATCTTGATGCGTGGCGTAGGCGTTCTTGAGTAGCTCCTGCTCGTCGTGGAGGTCCTTAGCCAAGGTCTTTCCGCGAGCTCGGGCAGCTTCCAGGGACTCCTCCAACGTGGATAGTTTCAGCTTCAGATTTGCAATGGAGTCGTTGGCGGAGGCGAGCTGTTTGATCTTCTCGGACGCGGCGAGCTGCATCTCCACCAGGCTGTGGAGGGTTTTCTCCTTCTCGGCCTCGAGGGCAGCGATCTTCTTGCCATGTTCCTCGAGAATGGCTTCCAGCTTCTTCGCCTTCCCCTCAAGCGAGTTCTTGATGGTCTCCGCAGCCTCGGCAGCGTAGAGTGCCTCCTTGAGCTTGCCGGCGTGGTCTGCAGTCAGAGCGGCGAGCGCTGCCGTTTGGCTTTGTTCAAGCTCCTGGACCCGCCGCGCGACAAGACTTTCGAGCTCTTCATCCTTGTTGCGAAGCTTGGCGGCAAGCGCCGCCTCGCGGACGGCAAGGTCTTCTTCTTGGGCGTCAAGGCTGATGCGGCGCTGCGTCAAGAGGGCTTCTGCCGCGGCGGCTTGCTGGGCGGCCTCCTCCTGCGCTTTCTCGATGTCTGATTGCTTCAGCAGGAGGACGTTCCGCTCTTCCGCCAGCTGCTCCCGATAAATATTCAGCTCTTGGAGGGCCTCGCCATACCAAGCCTGTGTCTCCGTGACGCGTTGTTGGAAGTCTCCTTCCGCGGCCTCGACGAGCGCTGCCCGGGAGTCCAGTTTCTCCTTCCGGGCGCGGTAGAGCGTCTGGAGCTTCTGATAATTGTCATTCATGGCCTGAAGTAGCTGCTCCTCCTTGAGCTCACTGACGGCAGCGACGGTGATTTCCCCGTCAAGATGCTCTCCTTCAACCAGCTCTTTGATGCTTGCCGACCCCGGCATGCTGACGACGTTCTTGCCGGCCCTGATATATTGGCTTGAGGGAGGGGCCTGGAACGACGAGGATTGGTCTTCGGCAGTCGAGGGCCCCGCGGCAGTAGAAGCGCCTGGCGCTCCTGCGGCGGAAGCGCCGTCAGTATTGCCGCGGGTCTCCTCGCCGGCTCCCTCGGCGGCCTTGGCGGCCTCGGCGGCGGCATGCTTGGCGGCCTCTTCGGCAGCAACCTTGGCGGCCTCGGCGGCGGCATGCTTGGCGGCCTCTTCGGCAGCAACCTTGCCGGCTTCAGTGGCGGCATCCTTGGCGGTCTCTTCAGTGACGGCGTCAGTATCCATGAGCTCTGTCAGAAGAAGATTGAAGATCAAGGAGTTAATTAAGATGAAGCTGGGAAGGAAGTTCAAGAAGACAAAAAAAAAAAAAAACAAGAGAGAGAAAAGATTTCTAAGGACGAGTGGTTCACCTGCGTCAAGGTCGTCGCGGTAGAACCCGCCTGAAGATTCCTTTGTGGGCTGCGTGGTCGACGGGTGCGGCATGTCGAGGGTGGTCCTTGCCGGCGACCTCTGTTGCTGCTCTGTTCCTGCGCGCCCCAAGATGTTAGCTGTGAAGATTACCGCCCCGGCACTCGCCAGCGGAAAGAGAGTAATTGGCTCACGCTGGGGGCTGTGCCGGGGGCTGCGGCGAGGATTGTGCCTTGGGCTTGGCTCCGGGCTGGACTCGATAGTCACCGGCTCTTCAGAAGTGCTTGCCGGCGGCTCGACGCCCGTGGAAATCTTGGCCTTCTTGGCCATCCTCTCCGCCAAGGTCTCTTCATCCCTGTGGAGGCAAGATCATCAAGATTAATCAAGGAAATCAGAAAGCAAGAACGGAAGCTGTGGCAGAACACTTACTCCTCTTCTTCCTCCTCGTTCTCGAGGATGGATAGGTCGAAGGCGGCCTCCGTCACAGTGCTTGGCGGAGGAGGAGAGGTCGTTCTGGGGTGCTTGCCGGCGACGGTTTGCCGCGTTGCCTCGCCGGCAACGGCTTGCCGCGCCGCTTCGTCAGCAGCCTCCTTGCCGGAGGCTTCATCGTTTGGCGCTGGCTGGTAAGCAGGAGCGCCGGTGCTGGCCTTCCGAAGGATGCGCCTCCGTGCCTGTCGAAGAGCTGGGGGCTCCTCTTCCTCCTCCTCTTCCTCGTCGGCGGCCGCTCCAACAAAAGGGCCCCCGGCAGCGGCTCCGCTCGGCTCCCCGGCAGCCTGACCTCGCCCGGCAAGATTTTCCCGCAGCAAGTCCTCGCCCTCGCTGGACTCGGCGCTGCCGGCTTCTTCGGCAAGGTTCGCCTCTTCCGCCCTGTCGGCGATGTGGGCGAGCTCCTCCTCTGTGGTGGCGCGGACAAGGTCCTCCTCGCGGATGGCCTTCTCCGTCAAGTTGTCGAAGAACGCCAGCACCTGCTCCGCGGACGGCTCGATCCACCTCTTGTCGATGCTATGGGCATTGAACACCGGCATCATGGTGATGATGGAGGTGAGTGATGAGTTGTTGCACAGTGGAACGACGCCCGCCGGCAAGTTCCCCACTGTTCCAGAATTGAAGAGTTGTTGGCAGAGGGCTGCGTGCCCCATGGCTGTTAGATTATTATCCAGCCCAGGCCGCACCCTCATGACGTCGGCGGCATTCGTGTACTCCCAGGCAGGACGCCCTTTGTTCTGCAGTGGGGCGATGCGCCGGCGAAGGAAATCTGAAGCAATCATCTCCACCTTCAGCCCGACAGCCTTGAGGCGGAGTATCCTGGTGGTGGCGATGGTCAGCTTGCTGTCGTCAGGGTCCGCAGCACCCCAATCCTTGCCGCGGACCACCTTCTGCTTCCGCACCTCGCAGAACGGTAGGGGCTCTTTTTCTCGGACCCAGCACCACTTGCTGCGCCACTCATCCCATCTCTCGCGATAGACCCCCTCTGGGTACGTCTCCTTGGTCGCCGTCCTCGGAATCCAGGCGATGCTACCGGAGAGGGCGTCGCCCTTTTGGGTGCGGGGGTAGAAGTAGTGCCGGAAAAGTGCTGTGCTCGGGATGACCCCAACGAAATTTTCGCAAAGGTGCGCGAAGACGGACATGCAAGTCACGGCATTCGGCGTGAAGTCTAGCAGCTGGAAGCCGTAAGTGATCATGATATCTACGAAGAAATCCGAGTACGGAGGGCAGAGGCCGCACCAGAAGTAATCGGCAAAGAAGGGATAATCCCCTGGCTCTGCCCTACGAGAAGCTACACTCACTTTGGTGGCTGGATGCGCCGTGGTCTCCTTCGCCCATGCGAACTGGTACCTCTTCTTCAAGGCCTTCGCATCAAGCGTCGGGGGGAAGACAGCGCGCTCCTTCCGCATCTTCACCAGCTTGCTCTCCGCGGCGGCCGCTTCCTCCGCCTTGCCCTTGCCCTTGCTCGGCTTGGGCGGCATGGTGGCTATGGGAGTGGGCGTTGAAGACGTCGAGAGCGCGGTGGAGGCAGGCGGAGGGAGAAAAGCTCTGTTTTGGGCGCAAGGAAGAAGACGGTGGCGACGGTTCTGAGATTGAGATTGGAAAGGTGAAAGCGATGGGGGGTAAATGAGCAGTGTCTCTGCGATTCCTTTTTTATGGGGAAGGCGCGGGGCTGGCTCTTTAACCGCCCGCTTTTACTGCGCGCCCACGTCTCCCGCGTCGCGCGATTAATGCGCGTAGTGGAGGGGCGTGGTAAAAGAGATCATGATTACGGACAGTTATTCCCTGCCACGTGCACCCGTGCACTGTTTTGGGCCTAGCCCAACAGGCCTGGCATCCGTGTATGGCCTAGGCCCGGGGGCTCCTGTCGGTGTACTAAAGTATGGGCCCCTTTAGTACCCCTTACTTGTGTACGGGCAGTTGTAGCCGAACCGCGGCAGGCCTTGCCGGGGAATAGCTAGGAGCAATCTCAAGACGAAGATAGTGCTTGCCGGCGAGGAGCGAGCCGGCAAGCCAGGAACCCGGCAAGCCTTGCCGGGAAGAGACGTTCAAGTCAACGACCGGACCAGAAGGCAGAAGGCCAAAGGGGTGCGAACGCCCGGCAAGACCCTTGCCGGCAAGGCCTCGCGGCCGGCAAGCCCCGGTCCCAGCAAGCATCGGACCCGGCAAGCCCCGGGCCCGGCAAGGATTCAGCCCCGGCAAGGCTCTGCACAGTGTAGCGCTATCGCTCCTGCGCAGCGGTCAGCCTTGTCGTTTAGGGTTTGTCCTCATGGTGACGTGGCGCGATGCTGGCCACGAGATGCTTAAGCGGTGCTGATGGGATGGCTGCTTTTGCCCATCCCCTGTAAAGCTTTTCCAAGCCCGAGACGCTGAGGGACACCTCGACGGACACCTCATGGTGCATTTAATGAGCTTGTCCTAAGCCGTCAGGGTTAGGTATGATAACACTGTAGTGACCCTGTAGCTACTTCCCACCTCATACCTTATCCCTTACGCCACTGTGGTAGCCCCTTTGACTCATATAAAAAGGAGGCCCAAGGCATAACTATGGAGGGGGGCACTTCGGAAGCTCATTCTGCATGCGTAGCTGCTACTGTAGCTCCCAGAACTTGGCCAAGAATATCCACAATAATACCATCAAAGCAGGAGTAGGGTTTTACGCATCCGTGCGGCCCGAACCTGGGTAAATTCCCCGTGTGCTGTTCGCTAGTTCTGCTCTTCGTGCAATCCTCTCCCCTTGCCGAACCATAAAGGGATCTGCTCGATAGCGATCCCATAGGTGTTCGTTTCCCACGACACAACCCTTTTCTCACTTCATTTGCTAGTTTTCATGCATTTCATGATTTATTTTGAGCTAAAATGACCCTGAATTGAAAAGCACTGCAAATGAACTCTGAAATGGTTGAAAGTTGGCATGGTATCATAATTTCACCCACGTAGCATGTGCTAAAGAGTTGAGAGGGTTACCGAAAAAACTGGATGCACTTCGTGTACAAACTGGACAATCTCTTTTGAAGTATCAGGGTTTCGAACGAAAACACGTCTATTACAAAGGGATTTCAATTTTTTGAACATATTTTAACTCAAGACTTTTGAAGCATTCAATATGCACCACTCAGAGCCACATCATCACTTTTCAACCATTTTCTGCCTTCATTTTCTAGTTTTCATGCATTTCATGATTTATTTTGAGCTAAAATGACCCTGAATTGAAAAGCACTGCAAATGAACTCTGAAATGGTTGAAAGATGGCATGGTATCATAATTTCACCCACATAGCATGTGCTAAAAAGTTGAGAGGGTTACCGAAAAAACTGGATGCACTTCGTGTACAAACTGGACAATCTCTTTCAAAGTATCAGGGTTTCGGACGAAAACACGTCTATTACAAAGGGATTTCAATTTTTTGAACATATTTTAACTCAAGACTTTTTCTGCATTCATTATGCACCATTCAAAGCCACATCATCACTTTTCAACCATTTTCTGACTTCATTTGCTAGTTTTCATGCATTTCATGATTTATTTTGAGCTAAAATGACCCTGAATTGAAAAGCACTGCAAATGAACTCTGAAATGGTTGAAAGTTGGCATGGTATCATAATTTCACCCACATAGCATGTGCTAAAGAGTTGAGAGGGTTACCGGAAAAACTGGATGCACTTCGTGTACAAACTGGACAATCTCTTTCGAAGTATCAGGGTTTCGGACGAAAACACGTCTATTACAAAGGGATTTCAATTTTTTGAACATATTTTAACTCAAGACTTTTTCTGCATTCAATATGCACCATTCAAAGCCACATCATCACTTTTCAACCATTTTCTGACTTCATTTGCTAGTTTTCATGCATTTCATGATTTATTTTGAGCTAAAATGACCCTGAATTGAAAAGCACTGCAAATGAACTCTGAAATGGTTGAAAGTTGGCATGGTATCATAATTTCACCCACATAGCATGTGCTAAAGAGCTGAGAGGGTTACCGGAAAAACTGGATGCACTTCGTGTACAAACTGGACAATCTATTTCGAAGTATCAGGGTTTCGGACGAAAACACGTCTATTACAAAGGGATTTCAATTTTTTGAACATATTTCAACTCAAGACTTTTTCTGCATTCAATATGCACCATTCAAAGCCACATCATCACTTTTCAACCATTTTCTGACTTCATTTGCTAGTTTTCATGCATTTCATGATTTATTTTGAGCTAAAATGACCCTGAATTGAAAAGCACTGCAAATGAACTCTGAAATGGTTGAAAGTTGGCATGGTATCATAATTTCACCCACATAGCATGTGCTAAAAAGCTGAGAGGGTTACCGAAAAAACTGGATGCACTTCGTGTACAAACTGGACAATCTCTTTCGAAGTATTAGGGTTTCGGACGAAAACAAGTCGATTACAAAGGGATTTCAATTTTTTGAACATATTTTAACTCAAGACTTTTGAAGCATTCAATATGCACCATTCAAAGCCACATCATCACTTTTCAATCATTTTCTGACTTCATTTGCTAGTTTTCATGCATTTCATGATTTATTTTGAGCTAAAATGACCCTGAATTGAAAAGCACTGCAAATGAACTCTGAAATGGTTGAAAGTTGGCATGCTATCATAATTTCACCCACATAGCATGTGCTAAAAAGCTGAGAGGGTTACCGAAAAAACTGGATGCACTCCGTGTACAAACTGGACAATCTCTTTCGAAGTATCAGGGTTTCGGACGAAAACACGTCAATTACAAAGGGATTTCAATTTTTTGAACATATTTTAACTCAAGACTTTTTCTACATTCAATACGCACCATTCAAAGCCACATCATCACTTTTCAACCATTTTCTGACTTCATTTGCTAGTTTTCATGCATTTCATGATTTATTTTGAGCTAAAATGACCCTGAATTGAAAAGTACTGCAAATGAACTCTGAAATGGTTGAAAGTTGGCATGGTATCATAATTTCACCCACATAGCATGTGCTAAAAAGCTGAGAGGGTTACCGAACATACTGGATGCACTTCGTGTACAAACTGGACAATCTCTTTCGAAGTATCAGGGTTTCGGACGAAAACAAGTCGATTACAAAGGGATTTCAATTTTTTGAACATATTTTAACTCAAGACTTTTTCTGCATTCAATATGCACCATTCAAAGCCACATCATCACTTTTCAACCCTTTTCTGACTTCATTTGCTAGTTTTCATGCATTTCATGATTTATTTTGAGCTAAAATGACCCTGAATTGAAAAGCACTGCAAATGAACTCTGAAATGGTTGAAAGTTGGCATGCTATCATAATTTCACCCACATAGCATGTGCTAAAAAGCTGAGAGGGTTACCGAAAAAACTGGATGCACTTCGTGTACAAACTGGACAATCTATTTCGAAGTATCAGGGTTTCGGACGAAAACACGTCTATTACAAAGGGATTTCAATTTTTTGAACATATTTTAACTCAAGACTTTTTCTGCATTCAATATGCACCATTCAAAGCCACATCATCACTTTTCAACCATTTTCTGACTTCATTTGCTAGTTTTCATGCATTTCATGATTTATTTTGAGCTAAAATGACCCTGAATTGAAAAGCACTGCAAATGAACTCTGAAATGGTTGAAAGTTGGCATGCTATCATAATTTCACCCACATAGCATGTGCTAAAAAGCTGAGAGGGTTACGAAAAAACTGGATGCACTTCGTGTACAAACTGGACAATCTATTTCGAAGTATCAGGGTTTCGGACGAAAACACGTCTATTACAAAGGGATTTCAATTTTTTGAACATATTCTAACTCAAGACTTTTGAAGCATTCAATATGCACCATTCAAAGCCACATCATCACTTTTCAACCATTTTCTGACTTCATTTGCTAGTTTTCTTGCATTTCATGATTTATTTTGAGCTAAAATGACCCAGAATTGAAAAGCACTGCAAATGAACTCTGAAATGGTTAAAAGATGGCATGGTATCATAATTTCACCCACATAGCATGTGCTAAAAATCTGAGAGGGTTACCAGAAAAACTGGATGCACTTCGTGTACAAACTGGACAATCTCTTTCGAAGTATCATGGTTTCGGACGAAAACACGTCTATTACAAAGGGATTTCATTTTTTTGAACATATTTTAACTCAAGACTTTTTATGCATTCAATATGCACCATTCAAATCCACACCATCACTTTTCAACCCTTTTCTGACTTCATTTGCTAGTTTTCATGCATTTCATGATTTATTTTGAGCTAAAATGACCCTGAATTGAAAAGCACTGCAAATGAACTCTGAAATGGTTGAAAGTTGGCATGCTATCATAATTTCACCCACATAGCATGTGCTAAAAAGCTGAGAGGGTTACCGAAAAAACTGGATGCACTTCGTGTACAAACTGGACAATCTATTTCGAAGTATCAGGGTTTCGGACGAAAACACGTCTATTACAAAGGGATTTCAATTTTTTGAACATATTTTAACTCAAGACTTTTTCTGCATTCAATATGCACCATTCAAAGCCACATCATCACTTTTCAACCATTTTCTGACTTCATTTGCTAGTTTTCATGCATTTCATGATTTATTTTGAGCTAAAATGACCCTGAATTGAAAAGCACTGCAAATGAACTCTGAAATGGTTGAAAGTTGGCATGCTATCATAATTTCACCCACATAGCATGTGCTAAAAAGCTGAGAGGGTTACCGAAAAACCTGGATGCACTCCGTGTACAAACTGGACAATCTCTTTCGAAGTATCAGGGTTTCGGACGAAAACACGTCAATTACAAAGGGATTTCAATTTTTTGAACATATTTTAACTCAAGACTTTTTCTACATTCAATACGCACCATTCAAAGCCACATCATCACTTTTCAACCATTTTCTGACTTCATTTGCTAGTTTTCATGCATTTCATGATTTATTTTGAGCTAAAATGACCCTGAATTGAAAAGTACTGCAAATGAACTCTGAAATGGTTGAAAGTTGGCATGGTATCATAATTTCACCCACATAGCATGTGCTAAAAAGCTGAGAGGGTTACCGAAAATACTGGATGCACTTCGTGTACAAACTGGACAATCTCTTTCGAAGTATCAGGGTTTCGGACGAAAACAAGTCGATTACAAAGGGATTTCAATTTTTTGAACATATTTTAACTCAAGACTTTTTCTGCATTCAATATGCACCATTCAAAGCCACATCATCACTTTTCAACCATTTTCTGACTTCATTTGCTAGTTTTCATGCATTTCATGATTTATTTTGAGCTAAAATGACCCTGAATTGAAAATCACTGCAAATGAACTCTGAAATGGTTGAAAGTTGGCATGCTATCATAATTTCACCCACATAGCATGTGCTAAAAAGCTGAGAGGGTTACCGAAAAAACTGGATGCACTTCGTGTACAAACTGGACAATCTATTTCGAAGTATCAGGGTTTCGGACGAAAACACGTCTATTACAAAGGGATTTCAATTTTTTGAACATATTTTAACTCAAGACTTTTTCTGCATTCAATATGCACCATTCAAAGCCACATCATCACTTTTCAACCATTTTCTGACTTCATTTGCTAGTTTTCATGCATTTCATGATTTATTTTGAGCTAAAATGACCCTGAATTGAAAAGTACTGCAAATGAACTCTGAAATGGTTGAAAGTTGGCATGCTATCATAATTTCACCCACATAGCATGTGCTAAAAAGCTGAGAGGGTTACCGAAAAAACTGGATGCACTTCGTGTACAAACTGGACAATCTATTTCGAAGTATCAGGGTTTCGGACGAAAACACGTCTATTACAAAGGGATTTCAATTTTTTGAACATATTTTAACTCAAGACTTTTTCTGCATTCATTATGCACCATTCAAAGCCACATCATCACTTTTCAACCATTTTCTGACTTCATTTGCTAGTTTTCATGCATTTCATGATTTATTTTGAGCTAAAATGACCCTGAATTGAAAAGCACTGCAAATGAACTCTGAAATGGTTGAAAGTTGGCATGCTATCATAATTTCACCCACATAGCATGTGCTAAAAAGCTGAGAGGGTTACCGAAAAAACTGGATGCACTTCGTGTACAAACTGGACAATCTATTTCGAAGTATCAGGGTTTCGGACGAAAACACGTCTATTACAAAGGGATTTCAATTTTTTGAACATATTCTAACTCAAGACTTTTGAAGCATTCAATATGCACCATTCAAAGCCACATCATCACTTTTCAACCATTTTCTGACTTCATTTGCTAGTTTTCTTGCATTTCATGATTTATTTTGAGCTAAAATGACCCTGAATTGAAAAGCACTGCAAATGAACTCTGAAATGGTTAAAAGATGGCATGGTATCATAATTTCACCCACATAGCATGTGCTAAAAATCTGAGAGGGTTACCAGAAAAACTGGATGCACTTCGTGTACAAACTGGACAATCTCTTTGGAAGTATCATGGTTTCGTACGAAAACACGTCTATTACAAAGGGATTTCATTTTTTTGAACATATTTTAACTCAAGACTTTTTATGCATTCAATATGCACCATTCAAATCCACATCATCACTTTTCAACCCTTTTCTGACTTAATTTGCTAGTTTTCATGCATTTCATGATTTATTTTGAGCTAAAATGACCCTGAATTGAAAAGCACTGCAAATGAACTCTGAAATGGTTGAAAGTTGGCATGCTATCATAATTTCACCCACATAGCATGTGCTAAAAAGCTGAGAGGGTTACCGAAAAAACTGGATGCACTTCGTGTACAAACTGGACAATCTATTTCGAAGTATCAGGGTTTCGGACGAAAACACGTCTATTACAAAGGGATTTCAATTTTTTGAACATATTCTAACTCAAGACTTTTTCTGCATTCAATATGCACCATTCAAAGCCACATCATCACTTTTCAACCATTTGCTGACTTAATTTGCTAGTTTTCATGCATTTCATGATTTATTTTGAGCTAAAATGACCCTGAATTGAAAAGCACTGCAAATGAACTCTGAAATGGTTGAAAGTTGGCATGGTATCATAATTTCACCCACATAGCATGTGCTAAAGAGTTGAGAGTGTTACCGAAAAAACTAGATGCACTTCGTGTACAAACTGGACAATCTCTTTCGAAGTATCAGGGTTTCGGACGAAAACACGTCTATAACAAAGGGATTTCAATTTTTTGAACATATTTTAACTCAAGACTTTTTCTGCATTCAATATGCACCATTCAAAGCAACATCATCACTTTTCAACCCTTTTCTCACTTCATTTGCTAGTTTTCATGCATTTCATGATTTATTTTGAGCTAAAATGACCCTGAATTGAAAAGCACTGCAAATGAACTCTGAAATGGTTGAAAGTTGGCATGGTATCATAATTTCACCCACGTAGCATGTGCTAAAGAGTTGAGAGGGTTACCGAAAAAACTGGATGCACTTCGTGTACAAACTGGACAATCTCTTTCGAAGTATCAGGGTTTCGAACGAAAACATGTCTATTACAAAGGGATTTCAATTTTTTGAACATATTTTAACTCAAGACTTTTGAAGCATTCAATATGCACCACTCAGAGCCACATCATCACTTTTCAACCATTTTCTGCCTTCATTTGCAAGTTTTCATGCATTTCATGATTTATTTTGAGCTAAAATGACCCTGAATTGAAAAGCACTGCAAATGAACTCTGAAATGGTTGAAAGTTGGCATGGTATCATAATTTCACCCACGTAGCATGTGCTAAAGAGTTGAGAGGGTTACCGAAAAAACTGGATGCACTTCGTGTACAAACTGGACAATCTCTTTCGAAGTATCAGGGTTTCGAACGAAAACACGTCTATTACAAAGGGATTTCAATTTTTTGAACATATTTTAACTCAAGACTTTTTCTGCATTCATTATGCACCATTCAAAGCCACATCATCACTTTTCAACCATTTTCTGACTTCATTTGCTAGTTTTCATGCATTTCATGATTTATTTTGAGCTAAAATGACCCTGAATTGAAAAGCACTGCAAATGAACTCTGAAATGGTTGAAAGTTGGCATGGTATCATAATTTCACCCACATAGCATGTGCTAAAGAGTTGAGAGGGTTACCGGAAAAACTGGATGCACTTCGTGTACAAACTGGACAATCTCTTTCGAAGTATCAGGGTTTCGGACGAAAACACGTCTATTACAAAGGGATTTCAATTTTTTGAACATATTTTAACTCAAGACTTTTTCTGCATTCAATATGCACCATTCAAAGCCACATCATCACTTTTCAACCATTTTCTGACTTCATTTGCTAGTTTTCATGCATTTCATGATTTATTTTGAGCTAAAATGACCCTGAATTGAAAAGCACTGCAAATGAACTCTGAAATGGTTGAAAGTTGGCATGGTATCATAATTTCACCCACATAGCATGTGCTAAAGAGCTGAGAGGGTTACCGGAAAAACTGGATGCACTTCGTGTACAAACTGGACAATCTATTTCGAAGTATCAGGGTTTCGGACGAAAACACGTCTATTACAAAGGGATTTCAATTTTTTGAACATATTTTAACTCAAGACTTTTTCTGCATTCAATATGCACCATTCAAAGCCACATCATCACTTTTCAACCATTTTCTGACTTCATTTGCTAGTTTTCATGCATTTCATGATTTATTTTGAGCTAAAATGACCCTGAATTGAAAAGCACTGCAAATGAACTCTGAAATGGTTGAAAGTTGGCATGGTATCATAATTTCACCCACATAGCATGTGCTAAAAAACTGAGAGGGTTACCGAAAAATTTGGATGCACTTCGTGTACAAACTGGACAATCTCTTTCGAAGTATCAGGGTTTCGGACGAAAACAAGTCGATTACAAAGGGATTTCAATTTTTTGAACATATTTTAACTCAAGACTTTTGAAGCATTCAATATGCACCATTCAAAGCCACATCATCACTTTTCAATCATTTTCTGACTTCATTTGCTAGTTTTCATGCATTTCATGATTTATTTTGAGCTAAAATGACCCTGAATTGAAAAGCACTGCAAATGAACTCTGAAATGGTTGAAAGTTGGCATGGTATCATAATTTCACCCACATAGCATGTGCTAAAAAACTGAGAGGGTTACCGAAAAAACTGGATGCACTTCGTGTACAAACTGGACAATCTCTTTCGAAGTATTAGGGTTTCGGACGAAAACAAGTCGATTACAAAGGGATTTCAATTTTTTGAACATATTTTAACTCAAGACTTTTGAAGCATTCAATATGCACCATTCAAAGCCACATCATCCCTTTTCAATCATTTTCTGACTTCATTTGCTAGTTTTCATGCATTTCATGATTTATTTTGAGCTAAAATGACCCTGAATTGAAAAGCACTGCAAATGAACTCTGAAATGGTTGAAAGTTGGCATGGTATCATAATTTCACCCACATAGCATGTGCTAAAGAGTTGAGAGGGTTACCGGAAAAACTGGATGCACTTCGTGTACAAACTGGACAATCTCTTTCGAAGTATCAGGGTTTCGGACGAAAACACGTCTATTACCAAGGGATTTCAATTTTTTGAACATATTTTAACTCAAGACTTTTTCTGCATTCAATATGCACCATTCAAAGCCACATCATCACTTTTCAACCATTTTCTGACTTCATTTGCTAGTTTTCATGCATTTCATGACTTATTTTGAGCTAAAATGACCCTGAATTGAAAAGCACTGCAAATGAACTCTGAAATGGTTGAAAGTTGGCATGGTATCATAATTTCACCCACATAGCATGTGCTAAAGAGCTGAGAGGGTTACCGGAAAAACTGGATGCACTTCGTGTACAAACTGGACAATCTATTTCGAAGTATCAGGGTTTCGGACGAAAACACGTCTATTACAAAGGGATTTCAATTTTTTGAACATATTTTAACTCAAGACTTTTTCTGCATTCAATATGCACCATTCAAAGCCACATCATCACTTTTCAACCATTTTCTGACTTCATTTGCTAGTTTTCATGCATTTCATGATTTATTTTGAGCTAAAATGACCCTGAATCGAAAAGCACTGCAAATGAACTCTGAAATGGTTGAAAGTTGGCATGGTATCATAATTTCACCCACATAGCATGTTCTAAAAAACTGAGAGGGTTACCGAAAAAACTGGATGCACTTCGTGTACAAACTGGACAATCTCTTTCGAAGTATTAGGGTTTCGGACGAAAACAAGTCGATTACAAAGGGATTTCAATTTTTTGAACATATTTTAACTCAAGACTTTTGAAGCATTCAATATGCACCATTCAAAGCCACATCATCACTTTTCAATCATTTTCTGACTTCATTTGCTAGTTTTCATGCATTTCATGATTTATTTTGAGCTAAAATGACCCTGAATTGAAAAGCACTGCAAATGAACTCTGAAATGGTTGAAAGTTGGCATGGTATCATAATTTCACCCACATAGCATGTTCTAAAAAGCTGAGAGGGTTACCGAAAAAACTGGATGCACTTCGTGTACAAACTGGACAATCTCTTTCGAAGTCTCAGGGTTTCGGACGAAAACAAGTCGATTACAAAGGGATTTCAATTTTTTGAACATATTTGAACTCAAGACTTTTTATGCATTCAATATGCACCATTCAATGCCACATCATCACTTTTCAACCATTTTCTGCCTTCATTTGCTAGTTTTCATGCATTTCATGATTTATTTTGAGCTAAAATGACCCTGAATTGAAAAGCACTGCAAATGAACTCTGAAATGGTTGAAAGTTGGCATGGTATCATAATTTCACCCACATAGCATGTGCTAAAGAGTTGAGAGGGTTACCGAAAAAACTGGATGCACTTCGTGTACAAACTGGACAATCTCTTTCATAGTATCAGGGTTTCGGACGAAAACACGTCTATTACAATGGGATTTCAATTTTTTGAACATATTTTAACTCAAGACTTTTTCTGCATTCAATATGCACCATTAAAAGCCACATCATCACTTTTCAACCATTTTCTGACTTCATTTGCTAGTTTTCATGCATTTCATGATTTATTTTGAGCTAAAATGACCCTGAATTGAAAAGCACTGCAAATGAACTCTGAAATGGTTGAAAGTTGGCATGGTATCATAATTTCACCCACATAGCATGTGCTAAAAAGCTGAGAGGGTTACCGAAAAAACTGGATGCTCTTCGTGTACAAACTGGACAATCAGTTTCGAAGTATCAGGGTTTCGGACGAAAACACATCTATTACAAAGGGATTTCAATTTTTTGAACATATTTTAACTCAAGACTTTTTCTGCATTCAATATGCACCATTCAAAGCCACATCATCACTTTTCAACCATTTTCTGACTTCATTTGCTAGTTTTCATGCATTTCATGATTTATTTTGAGCTAAAATGACCATTAATTGAAAAGCACTGCAAATGAACTCTGAAATGGTTGAAAGTTGGCATGGTATCATAATTTCACCCACATAGCATGTGCTAAAAAGCTGAGAGGGTTACCGAAAAAACTGGATGCTCTTCGTGTACAAACTGGACAATCTCTTTCAAAGTATCAGGGTTTCGGACGAAAACACGTCTATTACAAAGGGATTTCAATTTTTTGAACATATTTTAACTCAAGACTTTTTCTGCATTCAATATGCACCATTCAAAGCAACATCATCACTTTTCAACCATTTTCTCACTTCATTTGCTAGTTTTCATGCATTTCATGATTTATTTTGAGCTAAAATGACCCTGAATTGAAAAGCACTGCAAATGAACACTGAAATGGTTGAAAGTTCGCATGGTATCATAATTTCACCCACGTAGCATGTGCTAAAGAGTTGAGAGGGTTACCGAAAAAACTGGATGCACTTCGTGTACAAACTGGACAATCTCTTTCGAAGTATCAGGGTTTCGGACAAAAACACGTCTATTACAAAGGGATTTCAATTTTTTGAACATATTTTAACTCAAGACTTTTGAAGCATTCAATATGCACCATTCAAAGCCACATCATCACTTTTCAACCATTTTCTGCCTTCATTTGCAAGTTTTCATGCATTTCATGATTTATTTTGAGCTAAAATGACCCTGAATTGAAAAGCACTGCAAATGAACTCTGAAATGGTTGAAAGATGGCATGGTATCATAATTTCACCCACATAGCATGTGCTAAAAAGTTGAGAGGGTTACCGAAAAAACTGGATGCACTTCGTGTACAAACTGGACAATCTCTTTCAAAGTATCAGGGTTTCAGACGAAAACACGTCTATTACAAAGGGATTTCAATTTTTTGAACATATTTTAACTCAAGACTTTTTCTGCATTCAATATGCACCATTCAAAGCCACATCATCACTTTTCAACCATTTTCTGACTTCATTTGCTAGTTTTTATGCATTTCATGATTTATTTTGAGCTAAAATGACCCTGAATTGAAAAGCACTGCAAATGAACTCTGAAATGGTTGAAAGTTGGCATGGTATCATAATTTCACCCACATAGCATGTGCTAAAGAGTTGAGAGGGTTACCGGAAAAACTGGATGCACTTCGTGTACAAACTGGACAATCTCTTTCGAAGTATCAGGGTTTCGGACGAAAACACGTCTATTACAAAGGGATTTCAATTTTTTGAACATATTTTAACTCAAGACTTTATCTGCATTCAATATGCACCATTCAAAGCCACATCATCACTTTTCAACCATTTTCTGACTTCATTTACTAGTTTTCATGCATTTCATGATTTATTTTGAGCTAAAATGACCCTGAATTGAAAAGCACTGCAAATGAACTCTGAAATGGTTGAAAGTTGGCATGCTATCATAATTTCACCCACATAGCATGTGCTAAAAAGCTGAGAGGGTTACCGAAAAAACTGGATGCACTTCGTGTACAAACTGGACAATCTATTTCGAAGTATCAGGGTTTCGGACGAAAACACGTCTATTACAAAGGGATTTCAATTTTTTGAACATATTTTAACTCAAGACTTTTTCTGCATTCATTATGCACCATTCAAAGCCACATCATCACTTTTCAATCATTTTCTGACTTCATTTGCTAGTTTTCATGCATTTCCTGATTTATTTTGAGCTAAAATGACCCTGAATTGAAAAGCACTGCAAATGAACTCTGAAATGGTTGAAAGATGGCATGGTATCATAATTTCACCCACATAGCATGTGCTAAAAGTCTGAGAGGGTTATCGGAAAAACTGGATGCACTTCGTGTACAAACTGGACAATCTCTTTCGAAGTATCATGGTTTCGGACGAAAACACGTCTATTACAAAGGGATTTCAATTTTTTGAACATAATCTAACTTAAGACTTTTTCGGCATTCAATATGCACCATTCAAAGCCACATCATCACTTTTCAATCATTTTCTGACTTCATTTGCTAGTTTTCATGCATTTCATGATTTATTTTGAGCTAAAATGACCCTGAATTGAAAAGCACTGCAAATGAACTCTGAAATGGTTGAAAGTTGGCATGGTATCATAATTTCACCCACATAGCATGTGCTAAAAAGCTGAGAGGGTTACCGAAAAAACTGGATGCACTTCGTGTACAAACTGGACAATCTCTTTCGAAGTCTCAGGGTTTCGGACGAAAACTAGTCGATTACAAAGGGATTTCAATTTTTTGAACATATTTTAACTCAAGACTTTTTATGCATTCAATATGCACCATTCAAAGCCACATCATCACTTTTCAACCATTTTCTAACTTCATTTGCTAGTTTTCATGCATTTCATGATTTATTTTGAGCTAAAATGACCCTGAATTGAAAAGCACTGCAAATGAACTCTGAAATGGTTGAAAGTTGGCATGGTATCATAATTTCACCCACATAGCATGTGCTAAAGAGTTGAGAGGGTTACCGGAAAAACTGGATGCACTTCGTGTACAAACTGGACAATCTCTTTCGAAGTATCAGGTTTTCGGACGAAAACACGTCTATTACAAAGGGATTTCAATTTTTTGAACATATTTTAACTCAAGACTTTTTCTGCATTCAATATGCACCATTCAAAGCCACATCATCACTTTTCAACCATTTTCTGACTTCATTTGCTAGTTTTCATGCATTTCATGATTTATTTTGAGCTAAAATGACCCTGAATTGAAAAGCACTGCAAATGAACTCTGAAATGGTTGAAAGTTGGCATGGTATCATAATTTCACCCACATAGCATGTGCTAAAAAGCTGAGAGGGTTACCGAAAAAACTGGATGCACTTCGTGTACAAACTGGACAATCTCTTTCGAAGTATTAGGGTTTCGGACGAAAACAAGTCGATTACAAAGGGATTTCAATTTTTTGAACATATTTTAACTCAAGACTTTTGAAGCATTCAATATGCACCATTCAAAGCCACATCATCACTTTTCAATCATTTTCTGACTTCATTTGCTAGTTTTCATGCATTTCATGATTTATTTTGAGCTAAAATGACCCTGAATTGAAAAGCACTGCAAATGAACTCTGAAATGGTTGAAAGATGGCATGGTATCATAATTTCACCCACATAGCATGTGCTAAAAGTCTGAGAGGGTTATCGGAAAAACTGGATGCACTTCGTGTACAAACTGGACAATCTCTTTCGAAGTATCATGGTTTCGGACGAAAACACGTCTATTACAAAGGGATTTCAATTTTTTGAACATATTCTAACTTAAGACTTTTTCTGCATTCAATATGCACCATTCAAAGCCACATCATCACTTTTCAACCATTTTCTGACTTCATTTGCTAGCTTTGATGCATTTCATGATTTATTTTGAGCTAAAATGACCCTGAATTGAAAAGCACTGCAAATGAACTCTGAAATGGTTGAAAGTTGGCATGGTATCATAATTTCACCCACATAGCATGTGCTAAAAAGCTGAGAGGGTTACCGGAAAAACTGGATGCACTTCATGTACAAACTGGACAATCTCTTTCGAAGTCTCAGGGTTTCGGACGAAAACAAGTCGATTACAAAGGGATTTCAATTTTTTGAACATATTTTAACTCAAGACTTTTTATGCATTCAATATGCACCATTCAATGCCACATCATCACTTTTCAACCATTTTCTGACTTCATTTGCTAGTTTTCATGCATTTCATGATTTATTTTGAGCTAAAATGACCCTGAATTGAAAAGCACTGCAAATGAACTCTGAAATGGTTGAAAGTTGGCATGGTATCATAATTTCACCCACATAGCATGTGCTAAAAAGCTGAGAGGGTTACCGAAAAAACTGGATGCACTTCGTGTACAAACTGGACAATCTCTTTCGAACTCTCAGGGTTTCGGAAGAAAACAAGTCGATTACAAAGGGATTTCAATTTTTTGAACATATTTTAACTCAAGACTTTTTATGCAATCAATATGCACCATTCAATGCCACATCATCACTTTTCAACCATTTTCTGCCTTCATTTGCCAGTTTTCAAGCATTTCATGATTTATTTTGAGCTAAAATGACCCTGAATTGAAAAGCACTGCAAATGAACTCTGAAATGGTTGAAAGTTGGCATGGTATCATAATTTCACCCACATAGCATGTGCTAAAAAGTTGAGAGGGTTACCGAAAAAACTGGATGCACTTCGTGTACAAACTGGACAATCTCTTTCAAAGTATCAGGGTTTCAGACGAAAACACGTCTATTACAAAGGGATTTCAATTTTTTGAACATATTTTAACTCAAGACTTTTTCTGCATTCAATATGCACCATTCAAAGCCACATCATCACTTTTCAACCATTTTCTGACTTCATTTGCTAGTTTTCATGCATTTCATGATTTATTTTGAGCTAAAATGACCCTGAATTGAAAAGCACTGCAAATGTACTCTGAAATGGTTGAAAGTTGGCATGGTATCATAATTTCACCCACATAGCATGTGCTAAAGAGTTGAGAGGGTTACCGGAAAAACTGGATGCACTTCGTGTACAAACTGGACAATCTCTTTCGAAGTATCAGGGTTTCGGACGAAAACACGTCTATTACAAAGGGATTTCAATTTTTTGAACATATTTTAACTCAAGACTTTATCTGCATTCAATATGCACCATTCAAAGCCACATCATCACTTTTCAACCATTTTCTGACTTCATTTACTAGTTTTCATGCATTTCATGATTTATTTTGAGCTAAAATGACCCTGAATTGAAAAGCACTGCAAATGAACTCTGAAATGGTTGAAAGTTGGCATGCTATCATAATTTCACCCACATAGCATGTGCTAAAAAGCTGAGAGGGTTACCGAAAAAACTGGATGCACTTCGTGTACAAACTGGACAATCTATTTCGAAGTATCAGGGTTTCGGACGAAAACACGTCTATTACAAAGGGATTTCAATTTTTTGAACATATTTTAACTCAAGACTTTTTCTGCATTCATTATGCACCATTCAAAGCCACATCATCACTTTTCAATCATTTTCTGACTTCATTTGCTAGTTTTCATGCATTTCCTGATTTATTTTGAGCTAAAATGACCCTGAATTGAAAAGCACTGCAAATGAACTCTGAAATGGTTGAAAGATGGCATGGTATCATAATTTCACCCACATAGCATGTGCTAAAAGTCTGAGAGGGTTATCGGAAAAACTGGATGCACTTCGTGTACAAACTGGACAATCTCTTTCGAAGTATCATGGTTTCGGACGAAAACACGTCTATTACAAAGGGATTTCAATTTTTTGAACATAATCTAACTTAAGACTTTTTCGGCATTCAATATGCACCATTCAAAGCCACATCATCACTTTTCAATCATTTTCTGACTTCATTTGCTAGTTTTCATGCATTTCATGATTTATTTTGAGCTAAAATGACCCTGAATTGAAAAGCACTGCAAATGAACTCTGAAATGGTTGAAAGTTGGCATGGTATCATAATTTCACCCACATAGCATGTGCTAAAAAGCTGAGAGGGTTACCGAAAAAACTGGATGCACTTCGTGTACAAACTGGACAATCTCTTTCGAAGTCTCAGGGTTTCGGACGAAAACTAGTCGATTACAAAGGGATTTCAATTTTTTGAACATATTTTAACTCAAGACTTTTTATGCATTCAATATGCACCATTCAAAGCCACATCATCACTTTTCAACCATTTTCTAACTTCATTTGCTAGTTTTCATGCATTTCATGATTTATTTTGAGCTAAAATGACCCTGAATTGAAAAGCACTGCAAATGAACTCTGAAATGGTTGAAAGTTGGCATGGTATCATAATTTCACCCACATAGCATGTGCTAAAGAGTTGAGAGGGTTACCGGAAAAACTGGATGCACTTCGTGTACAAACTGGACAATCTCTTTCGAAGTATCAGGTTTTCGGACGAAAACACGTCTATTACAAAGGGATTTCAATTTTTTGAACATATTTTAACTCAAGACTTTTTCTGCATTCAATATGCACCATTCAAAGCCACATCATCACTTTTCAACCATTTTCTGACTTCATTTGCTAGTTTTCATGCATTTCATGATTTATTTTGAGCTAAAATGACCCTGAATTGAAAAGCACTGCAAATGAACTCTGAAATGGTTGAAAGTTGGCATGGTATCATAATTTCACCCACATAGCATGTGCTAAAAAGCTGAGAGGGTTACCGAAAAAACTGGATGCACTTCGTGTACAAACTGGACAATCTCTTTCGAAGTATTAGGGTTTCGGACGAAAACAAGTCGATTACAAAGGGATTTCAATTTTTTGAACATATTTTAACTCAAGACTTTTGAAGCATTCAATATGCACCATTCAAAGCCACATCATCACTTTTCAATCATTTTCTGACTTCATTTGCTAGTTTTCATGCATTTCATGATTTATTTTGAGCTAAAATGACCCTGAATTGAAAAGCACTGCAAATGAACTCTGAAATGGTTGAAAGATGGCATGGTATCATAATTTCACCCACATAGCATGTGCTAAAAGTCTGAGAGGGTTATCGGAAAAACTGGATGCACTTCGTGTACAAACTGGACAATCTCTTTCGAAGTATCATGGTTTCGGACGAAAACACGTCTATTACAAAGGGATTTCAATTTTTTGAACATATTCTAACTTAAGACTTTTTCTGCATTCAATATGCACCATTCAAAGCCACATCATCACTTTTCAACCATTTTCTGACTTCATTTGCTAGCTTTCATGCATTTCATGATTTATTTTGAGCTAAAATGACCCTGAATTGAAAAGCACTGCAAATGAACTCTGAAATGGTTGAAAGTTGGCATGGTATCATAATTTCACCCACATAGCATGTGCTAAAAAGCTGAGAGGGTTACCGGAAAAACTGGATGCACTTCATGTACAAACTGGACAATCTCTTTCGAAGTCTCAGGGTTTCGGACGAAAACAAGTCGATTACAAAGGGATTTCAATTTTTTGAACATATTTTAACTCAAGACTTTTTATGCATTCAATATGCACCATTCAATGCCACATCATCACTTTTCAACCATTTTCTGACTTCATTTGCTAGTTTTCATGCATTTCATGATTTATTTTGAGCTAAAATGACCCTGAATTGAAAAGCACTGCAAATGAACTCTGAAATGGTTGAAAGTTGGCATGGTATCATAATTTCACCCACATAGCATGTGCTAAAAAGCTGAGAGGGTTACCGAAAAAACTGGATGCACTTCGTGTACAAACTGGACAATCTTTTTCGAACTCTCAGGGTTTCGGAAGAAAACAAGTCGATTACAAAGGGATTTCAATTTTTTGAACATATTTTAACTCAAGACTTTTTATGCAATCAATATGCACCATTCAATGCCACATCATCACTTTTCAACCATTTTCTGCCTTCATTTGCCAGTTTTCAAGCATTTCATGATTTATTTTGAGCTAAAATGACCCTGAATTGAAAAGCACTGCAAATGAACTCTGAAAAGGTTGAAAGTTGGCATGGTATCACAATTTCACCCACATAGCATGTGCTAAAGAGTTGAGAGGGTTACCGAAAAAACTGGATGCACTTCGTGTACAAACTGGACAATCTCTTTCAAAGTATCAGGGTTTCGGACGAAAACACGTCTATTACAAAGGGATTTCAATTTTTTGAACATATTTTAACTCAAGACTTTTTCTGCATTCAATATGCACCATTCAAAGCCACACCATCACTTTTCAACCATTTTCTGACTTTATTTGCTAGTTTTCATGCATTTCATGATTTATTTTGAGCTAAAATGACCCTGAATTGAAAAGCACTGCAAATGAACTCTGAAATGGTTGAAAGTTGGCATGGTATCATAATTTCACCCACATAGCATGTGCTAAAAAGCTGAGAGGGTTACCGAAAAAACTGGATGCTCTTCGTGTACAAACTGGACAATCAGTTTCGAAGTATCAGGGTTTCGGACGAAAACACGTCTATTACAAAGGGATTTCAATTTTTTGAACATATTTTAACTCAAGACTTTTTCTGCATTCAATATGCACCATTCAAAGCCACATCATCACTTTTCAACCATTTTCTGACTTCATTTGCTAGTTTTCATGCATTTCATGATTTATTTTGAGCTAAAATGACCCTGAATTGAAAAGCACTGCAAATGAACTCTGAAATGGTTGAAAGTTGGCATGGTATCATAATTTCACCCACATAGCATGTGCTAAAAAGCTGAGAGGGTTACCGAAAAAACTGGATGCACTTCGTGTACAAACTGGACAATCTCTTTCGAAGTATTAGGGTTTCGGACGAAAACAAGTCGATTACAAAGGGATTTCAATTTTTTGAACATATTTTAACTCAAGACTTTTGAAGCATTCAATATGCACCATTCAAAGCCACATCATCACTTTTCAATCATTTTCTGACTTCATTTGCTAGTTTTCATGCATTTCATGATTTATTTTGAGCTAAAATGACCCTGAATTGAAAAGCACTGCAAATGAACTCTGAAATGGTTGAAAGATGGCATGGTATCATAATTTCACCCACATAGCATGTGCTAAAAGTCTGAGAGGGTTATCGGAAAAACTGGATGCACTTCGTGTACAAACTGGACAATCTCTTTCGAAGTATCATGGTTTCGGACGAAAACACGTCTATTACAAAGGGATTTCAAATTTTTGAACATATTCTAACTTAAGACTTTTTCTGCATTCAATATGCACCATTCAAAGCCACATCATCACTTTTCAACCATTTTCTGACTTCATTTGCTAGCTTTCATGCATTTCATGATTTATTTTGAGCTAAAATGACCCTGAATTGAAAAGCACTGCAAATGAACTCTGAAATGGTTGAAAGTTGGCATGGTATCATAATTTCACCCACATAGCATGTGCTAAAAAGCTGAGAGGGTTACCGGAAAAACTGGATGCACTTCATGTACAAACTGGACAATCTCTTTCGAAGTCTCAGGGTTTCGGACGAAAACAAGTCGATTACAAAGGGATTTCAATTTTTTGAACATATTTTAACTCAAGACTTTTTATGCATTCAATATGCACCATTCAATGCCACATCATCACTTTTCAACCATTTTCTGACTTCATTTGCTAGTTTTCATGCATTTCATGATTTATTTTGAGCTAAAATGACCCTGAATTGAAAAGCACTGCAAATGAACTCTGAAATGGTTGAAAGTTGGCATGGTATCATAATTTCACCCACATAGCATGTGCTAAAAAGCTGAGAGGGTTACCGAAAAAACTGGATGCACTTCATGTACAAACTGGACAATCTCTTTCGAACTCTCAGGGTTTCGGAAGAAAACAAGTCGATTACAAAGGGATTTCAATTTTTTGAACATATTTTAACTCAAGACTTTTTATGCAATCAATATGCACCATTCAATGCCACATCATCACTTTTCAACCATTTTCTGCCTTCATTTGCCAGTTTTCAAGCATTTCATGATTTATTTTGAGCTAAAATGACCCTGAATTGAAAAGCACTGCAAATGAACTCTGAAAAGGTTGAAAGTTGGCATGGTATCACAATTTCACCCACATAGCATGTGCTAAAGAGTTGAGAGGGTTACCGAAAAAACTGGATGCACTTCGTGTACAAACTGGACAATCTCTTTCAAAGTATCAGGGTTTCGGACGAAAACACGTCTATTACAAAGGGATTTCAATTTTTTGAACATATTTTAACTCAAGACTTTTTCTGCATTCAATATGCACCATTCAAAGCCACACCATCACTTTTCAACCATTTTCTGACTTTATTTGCTAGTTTTCATGCATTTCATGATTTATTTTGAGCTAAAATGACCCTGAATTGAAAAGCACTGCAAATGAACTCTGAAATGGTTGAAAGTTGGCATGGTATCATAATTTCACCCACATAGCATGTGCTAAAAAGCTGAGAGGGTTACCGAAAAAACTGGATGCTCTTCGTGTACAAACTGGACAATCAGTTTCGAAGTATCAGGGTTTCGGACGAAAACACGTCTATTACAAAGGGATTTCAATTTTTTGAACATATTTTAACTCAAGACTTTTTCTGCATTCAATATGCACCATTCAAAGCCACATCATCACTTTTCAACCATTTTCTGACTTCATTTGCTAGTTTTCATGCATTTCATGATTTATTTTGAGCTAAAATGACCCTGAATTGAAAAGCACTGCAAATGAACTCTGAAATGGTTGAAAGTTGGCATGGTATCATAATTTCACCCACATAGCATGTGCTAAAAAGATGAGAGGGTTACCGAAAAAACTGGATGCTCTTCGTGTACAAACTGGACAATCTCTTTCGAAGTATCAGGGTTTCGGACGAAAACACGTCTATTACAAAGGGATTTCAATTTTTTGAACATATTTTAACTCAAGACTTTTTCTGCATTCAATATGCACCATTCAAAGCCACATCATCACTTTTCAACCATTTTCTGACTTCATTTGCTAGTTTTCATGCATTTCATGATTTATTTTGAGCTAAAATGACCCTGAATTGAAAAGCACTGCAAATGAACTCTGAAATGGTTGAAAGTTGGCATGGTATCATAATTTCACCCACATAGCATGTGCCAAAAAGCTGAGAGGGTTACCGGAAAAACTGGATGCAGTTCGTGTACAAACAGGACAATCTCTTTCGAAGTATCAGGGTTTCGGACGAAAACACGTCGATTACAAAGGGATTTCAATTTTTTGAACATATTTTAACTCAAGACTTTTTCTGCATTCAATATGCACCTTTCAAAGCCACATCATCACTTTTCAACCATTTTCTGACTTCATTTGCTAGTTTTCATGCATTTCATGATTTATTTTGAGCTAAAATGACCCTGAATTGAAAAGCACTTCAAATGAACTCTGAAATGGTTGAAAGTTGGCATGGTATCATAATTTCACCCACATAGCATGTGCTAAAGAGCTGAGAGGGTTACCGGAAAAACTGGATGCACTTCGTGTACAAACTGGACAATCTCTTTCGAAGTCTCTGGGTTTCGGACGAAAACAAGTCGATTACAAAGGGATTTCAATTTTTTTGAACATATTTTAACTCAAGACTTTTTATGCATTCAATATGCACCATTCAATGCCACATCATCACTTTTCAACCATTTTCTGCCTTCATTTGCTAGTTTTCATGCATTTCATGATTGATTTTGAGCTAAAATGACCCTGAATTGAAAAGCACTGCAAATGAACTCTGAAATGGTTGAAAGTTGGCATGGAATCATAATTTCACCCACATAGCATGTGCTAAAGAGTTGAGAGGGTTACCGAAAAAACTGGATGCACTTCGTGTACAAACTGGACAATCTCTTTCGAAGTATCAGGGTTTCGGACGAAAACAAGTCGATTACAAAGGGATTTCAATTTTTTGAACATATTTTAACTCAAGACTTTTTCTGCATTCAATATGCACCATTCAAAGCCACATCATCACTTTTCAACCATTTTCTGACTTCATTTGCTAGTTTTCATGCATTTCATGATTTATTTTGAGCTAAAATGACCCTGAATTGAAAAGCACTGCAAATGAACTCTGAAATGGTTGAAAGTTGGCATGGTATCATAATTTCATCCACGTAGCATGTGCTAAAGAGTTGAGAGGGTTACCGAAAAAACTGGATGCACTTCGTGTACAAACTGGACAATCTCTTTCGAAGTATCAGGGTTTCGGACGAAAACACGTCTATTACAAAGGGATTTCAATTTTTTGAACATATTTCAACTCAAGACTTTTGAAGCATTCAATATGCACCATTCAAAGCCACATCATCACTTTTCAACCATTTTCTGCCTTCATTTGCAAGTTTTCATGCATTTCATGATTTATTTTGAGCTAAAATGACCCTGAATTGAAAAGCACTGCAAATGAACTCTGAAATGGTTGAAAGATGGCATGGTATCATAATTTCACCCACATAGCATGTGCTAAAAAGTTGAGAGGGTTACCGAAAAAACTGGATGCACTTCGTGTACAAACTGGACAATCTCTTTCAAAGTATCAGGGTTTCAGACGAAAACACGTCTATTACAAAGGGATTTCAATTTTTTGAACATATTTTAACTCAAGACTTTTTCTGCATTCAATATGCACCATTCAAAGCCACATCATCACTTTTCAACCATTTTCTGACTTCATTTGCTAGTTTTCATGCATTTCATGATTTATTTTGAGCTAAAATGACCCTGAATTGAAAAGCACTGCAAATGAACTCTGAAATGGTTGAAAGTTGGCATGGTATCATAATTTCACCCACATAGCATGTGCTAAAGAGTTCAGAGGGTTACCGGAAAAACTGGATGCACTTCGTGTACAAACTGGACAATCTCTTTCGAAGTATCAGGGTTTCGGACGAAAACACGTCTATTACAAAGGGATTTCAATTTTTTGAACATATTTTAACACAAGACTTTTTCTGCATTCAATATGCACCATTCAAAGCCACATCATCACTTTTCAACCATTTTGTGACTTCATTTGCTAGTTTTCATGCATTTCATGATTTATTTTGAGCTAAAATGACCCTGAATTGAAAAGCACTGCAAATGAACTCTGAAATGGTTGAAAGTTGGCATGCTATCATAATTTCACCCACATAGCATGTGCTAAAAAGCTGAGAGGGTTACCAAAAAAACTGGATGCACTTCGTGTACAAACTGGACAATCAGTTTCGAAGTATCAGGGTTTCGGACGAAAACACGTCTATTACAAAGGGATTTCAATTTTTTGAACATATTTTAACTCAAGACTTTTGAAGCATTCAATATGCACCATTCAAAGCCACATCATCACTTTTCAATCATTTTCTGACTTCATTTGCTAGTTTTCATGCATTTCATGATTTATTTTGAGCTAAAATGACCCTGAATTGAAAAGCACTGCAAATGAACTCTGAAATGGTTGAAAGATGGCATGGTATCATAATTTCACCCACATAGCATGTGCTAAAAGTCTGAGAGGGTTATCGGAAAAACTGGATGCACTTCGTGTACAAACTGGACAATCTCTTTCGAAGTATCAGGGTTTCGGACGAAAACACGTCTATTACAAAGGGATTTCAATTTTTTGAACATATTTTAACTCAAGACTTTATCTGCATTCAATATGCACCATTCAAAGCCACATCATCACTTTTCAACCATTTTCTGACTTCATTTACTAGTTTTCATGCATTTCATGATTTATTTTGAGCTAAAATGACCCTGAATTGAAAAGCACTGCAAATGAACTCTGAAATGGTTGAAAGTTGGCATGCTATCATAATTTCACCCACATAGCATGTGCTAAAAAGCTGAGAGGGTTACCGAAAAAACTGGATGCACTTCGTGTACAAACTGGACAATCTATTTCGAAGTATCAGGGTTTCGGACGAAAACACGTCTATTACAAAGGGATTTCAATTTTTTGAACATATTTTAACTCAAGACTTTTTCTGCATTCATTATGCACCATTCAAAGCCACATCATCACTTTTCAATCATTTTCTGACTTCATTTGCTAGTTTTCATGCATTTCCTGATTTATTTTGAGCTAAAATGACCCTGAATTGAAAAGCACTGCAAATGAACTCTGAAATGGTTGAAAGATGGCATGGTATCATAATTTCACCCACATAGCATGTGCTAAAAGTCTGAGAGGGTTATCGGAAAAACTGGATGCACTTCGTGTACAAACTGGACAATCTCTTTCAAAGTATCATGGTTTCGGACGAAAACACGTCTATTACAAAGGGATTTCAATTTTTTGAACATAATCTAACTTAAGACTTTTTCGGCATTCAATATGCACCATTCAAAGCCACATCATCACTTTTCAATCATTTTCTGACTTCATTTGCTAGTTTTCATGCATTTCATGATTTATTTTGAGCTAAAATGACCCTGAATTGAAAAGCACTGCAAATGAACTCTGAAATGGTTGAAAGTTGGCATGGTATCATAATTTCACCCACATAGCATGTGCTAAAAAGCTGAGAGGGTTACCGAAAAAACTGGATGCACTTCGTGTACAAACTGGACAATCTCTTTCGAAGTCTCAGGGTTTCGGACGAAAACTAGTCGATTACAAAGGGATTTCAATTTTTTGAGCATATTTTAACTCAAGACTTTTTATGCATTCAATATGCATAATTCAAAGCCACATCATCACTTTTCAACCATTTTCTAACTTCATTTGCTAGTTTTCATGCATTTCATGATTTATTTTGAGCTAAAATGACCCTGAATTGAAAAGCACTGCAAATGAACTCTGAAATGGTTGAAAGTTGGCATGGTATCATAATTTCACCCACATAGCATGTGCTAAAGAGTTGAGAGGGTTACCGGAAAAACTGGATGCACTTCGTGTACAAACTGGACAATCTATTTCGAAGTATCAGGGTTTCGGACGAAAACACGTCTATTACAAAGGGATTTCAATTTTTTGAACATATTTTAACTCAAGACTTTTGAAGCATTCAATATGCACCATTCAAAGCCACATCATCACTTTTCAATCATTTTCTGACTTCATTTGCTAGTTTTCATGCATTTCATGATTTATTTTGAGCTAAAATGACCCTGAATTGAAAAGCACTGCAAATGAACTCTGAAATGGTTGAAAGATGGCATGGTATCATAATTTCACCCACATAGCATGTGCTAAAAGTCTGAGAGGGTTATCGGAAAAACTGGATGCACTTCGTGTACAAACTGGACAATCTCTTTCGAAGTATCAGGGTTTCGGACGAAAACACGTCGATTACAAAGGGATTTCAATTTTTTGAACATATTTTAACTCAAGACTTTATCTGCATTCAATATGCACCATTCAAAGCCACATCATCACTTTTCAACCATTTTCTGACTTCATTTACTAGTTTTCATGCATTTCATGATTTATTTTGAGCTAAAATGACCCTGAATTGAAAAGCACTGCAAATGAACTCTGAAATGGTTGAAAGTTGGCATGGTATCATAATTTCACCCACATAGCATGTGCTAAAAAGCTGAGAGGGTTACCGAAAAAACTGGATGCACTTCGTGTACAAACTGGACAATCTATTTCGAAGTATCAGGGTTTCGGACGAAAACACGTCTATTACAAAGGGATTTCAATTTTTTGAACATATTTTAACTCAAGACTTTTTCTGCATTCATTATGCACCATTCAAAGCCACATCATCACTTTTCAATCATTTTCTGACTTCATTTGCTAGTTTTCATGCATTTCCTGATTTATTTTGAGCTAAAATGACCCTGAATTGAAAAGCACTGCAAATGAACTCTGAAATGGTTGAAAGATGGCATGGTATCATAATTTCACCCACATAGCATGTGCTAAAAGTCTGAGAGGGTTATCGGAAAAACTGGATGCACTTCGTGTACAAACTGGACAATCTCTTTCAAAGTATCATGGTTTCGGACGAAAACACGTCTATTACAAAGGGATTTCAATTTTTTGAACATAATCTAACTTAAGACTTTTTCGGCATTCAATATGCACCATTCAAAGCCACATCATCACTTTTCAATCATTTTCTGACTTCATTTGCTAGTTTTCATGCATTTCATGATTTATTTTGAGCTAAAATGACCCTGAATTGAAAAGCACTGCAAATGAACTCTGAAATGGTTGAAAGTTGGCATGGTATCATAATTTCACCCACATAGCATGTGCTAAAAAGCTGAGAGGGTTACCGAAAAAACTGGATGCACTTCGTGTACAAACTGGACAATCTCTTTCGAAGTCTCAGGGTTTCGGACGAAAACTAGTCGATTACAAAGGGATTTCAATTTTTTGAACATATTTTAACTCAAGACTTTTTATGCATTCAATATGCATAATTCAAAGCCACATCATCACTTTTCAACCATTTTCTAACTTCATTTGCTAGTTTTCATGCATTTCATGATTTATTTTGAGCTAAAATGACCCTGAATTGAAAAGCACTGCAAATGAACTCTGAAATGGTTGAAAGTTGGCATGGTATCATAATTTCACCCACATAGCATGTGCTAAAGAGTTGAGAGGGTTACCGGAAAAACTGGATGCACTTCGTGTACAAACTGGACAATCTCTTTCGAAGTATCAGGTTTTCGGACGAAAACACGTCTATTACAAAGGGATTTCAATTTTTTGAACATATTTTAACTCAAGACTTTTTCTGCATTCAATATGCACCATTCAAAGCCACATCATCACTTTTCAACCATTTTCTGACTTCATTTGCTAGTTTTCATGCATTTCATGATTTATTTTGAGCTAAAATGACCCTGAATTGAAAAGCACTGCAAATGAACTCTGAAATGGTTGAAAGTTGGCATGGTATCATAATTTCACCCACATAGCATGTGCTAAAAAGCTGAGAGGGTTACCGAAAAAACTGGATGCACTTCGTGTACAAACTGGACAATCTCTTTCGAAGTATTAGGGTTTCGGACGAAAACAAGTCGATTACAAAGGGATTTCAATTTTTTGAACATATTTTAACTCAAGACTTTTGAAGCATTCAATATGCACCATTCAAAGCCACATCATCACTTTTCAATCATTTTCTGACTTCATTTGCTAGTTTTCATGCATTTCATGATTTATTTTGAGCTAAAATGACCCTGAATTGAAAAGCACTGCAAATGAACTCTGAAATGGTTGAAAGATGGCATGGTATCATAATTTCACCCACATAGCATGTGCTAAAAGTCTGAGAGGGTTATCGGAAAAACTGGATGCACTTCGTGTACAAACTGGACAATCTCTTTCGAAGTATCATGGTTTCGGACGAAAACACGTCTATTACAAAGGGATTTCAATTTTTTGAACATATTCTAACTTATGACTTTTTCTGCATTCAATATGCACCATTCAAAGCCACATCATCACTTTTCAACCATTTTCTGACTTCATTTGCTAGCTTTCATGCATTTCATGATTTATTTTGAGCTAAAATGACCCTGAATTGAAAAGCACTGCAAATGAACTCTGAAATGGTTGAAAGTTGGCATGGTATCATAATTTCACCCACATAGCATGTGCTAAAAAGCTGAGAGGGTTACCGGAAAAACTGGATGCACTTCATGTACAAACTGGACAATCTCTTTCGAAGTCTCAGGGTTTCGGACGAAAACAAGTCGATTACAAAGGGATTTCAATTTTTTGAACATATTTTAACTCAAGACTTTTTATGCATTCAATATGCACCATTCAATGCCACATCATCACTTTTCAACCATTTTCTGACTTCATTTGCTAGTTTTCATGCATTTCATGATTTATTTTGAGCTAAAATGACCCTGAATTGAAAAGCACTGCAAATGAACTCTGAAATGGTTGAAAGTTGGCATGGTATCATAATTTCACCCACATAGCATGTGCTAAAAAGCTGAGAGGGTTACCGAAAAAACTGGATGCACTTCGTGTACAAACTGGACAATCTCTTTCGAACTCTCAGGGTTTCGGACGAAAACAAGTCGATTACAAAGGGATTTCAATTTTTTGAACATATTTTAACTCAAGACTTTTTATGCAATCAATATGCACCATTCAATGCCACATCATCACTTTTCAACCATTTTCTGCCTTCATTTGCCAGTTTTCAAGCATTTCATGATTTATTTTGAGCTAAAATGACCCTGAATTGAAAAGCACTGCAAATGAACTCTGAAAAGGTTGAAAGTTGGCATGGTATCACAATTTCACCCACATAGCATGTGCTAAAGAGTTGAGAGGGTTACCGAAAAAACTGGATGCACTTCGTGTACAAACTGGACAATCTCTTTCAAAGTATCAGGGTTTCGGACGAAAACACGTCTATTACAAAGGGATTTCAATTTTTTGAACATATTTTAACTCAAGACTTTTTCTGCATTCAATATGCACCATTCAAAGCCACACCATCACTTTTCAACCATTTTCTGACTTTATTTGCTAGTTTTCATGCATTTCATGATTTATTTTGAGCTAAAATGACCCTGAATTGAAAAGCACTGCAAATGAACTCTGAAATGGTTGAAAGTTGGCATGGTATCATAATTTCACCCACATAGCATGTGCTAAAAAGCTGAGAGGGTTACCGAAAAAACTGGATGCTCTTCGTGTACAAACTGGACAATCAGTTTCGAAGTATCAGGGTTTCGGACGAAAACACGTCTATTACAAAGGGATTTCAATTTTTTGAACATATTTTAACTCAAGACTTTTTCTGCATTCAATATGCACCATTCAAAGCCACATCATCACTTTTCAACCATTTTCTGACTTCATTTGCTAGTTTTCATGCATTTCATGATTTATTTTGAGCTAAAATGACCCTGAATTGAAAAGCACTGCAAATGAACTCTGAAATGGTTGAAAGTTGGCATGGTATCATAATTTCACCCACATAGCATGTGCTAAAAAGCTGAGAGGGTTACCGAAAAAACTAGATGCTCTTCGTGTACAAACTGGACAATCTCTTTCGAAGTATCAGGGTTTCGGACGAAAACACGTCTATTACAAAGGGATTTCAATTTTTTGAACATATTTTAACTCAAGACTTTTTCTGCATTCAATATGCACCATTCAAAGCCACATCATCACTTTTCAACCATTTTCTGACTTCATTTGCTAGTTTTCATGCATTTCATGATTTATTTTGAGCTAAAATGACCCTGAATTGAAAAGCACTGCAAATGAACTCTGAAATGGTTGAAAGTTGGCATGGTATCATAATTTCACCCACATAGCATGTGCCAAAAAGCTGAGAGGGTTACCGGAAAAACTGGATGCAGTTCGTGTACAAACAGGACAATCTCTTTCGAAGTATCAGGGTTTCGGACGAAAACACGTCGATTACAAAGGGATTTCAATTTTTTGAACATATTTTAACTCAAGACTTTTTCTGCATTCAATATGCACCTTTCAAAGCCACATCATCACTTTTCAACCATTTTCTGACTTCATTTGCTAGTTTTCATGCATTTCATGATTTATTTTGAGCTAAAATGACCCTGAATTGAAAAGCACTTCAAATGAACTCTGAAATGGTTGAAAGTTGGCATGGTATCATAATTTCACCCACATAGCATGTGCTAAAGAGCTGAGAGGGTTACCGAAAAAACTGGATGCACTTCGTGTACAAACTGGACAATCTCTTTCGAAGTCTCTGGGTTTCGGACGAAAACAAGTCGATTACAAAGGGATTTCAATTTTTTTGAACATATTTTAACTCAAGACTTTTTATGCATTCAATATGCACCATTCAATGCCACATCATCACTTTTCAACCATTTTCTGCCTTCATTTGCTAGTTTTCATGCATTTCATGATTGATTTTGAGCTAAAATGACCCTGAATTGAAAAGCACTGCAAATGAACTTTGAAATGGTTGAAAGTTGGCATGGAATCATAATTTCACCCACATAGCATGTGCTAAAGAGTTGAGAGGGTTACCGAAAAAACTGGATGCACTTCGTGTACAAACTGGACAATCTCTTTCGAAGTATCAGGGTTTCGGACGAAAACAAGTCGATTACAAAGGGATTTCAATTTTTTGAACATATTTTAACTCAAGACTTTTTCTGCATTCAATATGCACCATTCAAAGCCACATCATCACTTTTCAACCATTTTCTGACTTCATTTGCTAGTTTTCATGCATTTCATGATTTATTTTGAGCTAAAATGACCCTGAATTGAAAAGCACTGCAAATGAACTCTGAAATGGTTGAAAGTTGGCATGGTATCATAATTTCATCCACGTAGCATGTGCTAAAGAGTTGAGAGGGTTACCGAAAAAACTGGATGCACTTCGTGTACAAACTGGACAATCTCTTTCGAAGTATCAGGGTTTCGGACGAAAACACGTCTATTACAAAGGGATTTCAATTTTTTGAACATATTTTAACTCAAGACTTTTGAAGCATTCAATATGCACCATTCAAAGCCACATCATCACTTTTCAACCATTTTCTGCCTTCATTTGCAAGTTTTCACGCATTTCATGATTTATTTTGAGCTAAAATGACCCTGAATTGAAAAGCACTGCAAATGAACTCTGAAATGGTTGAAAGATGGCATGGTATCATAATTTCACCCACATAGCATGTGCTAAAAAGTTGAGAGGGTTACCGAAAAAACTGGATGCACTTCGTGTACAAACTGGACAATCTCTTTCAAAGTATCAGGGTTTCAGACGAAAACACGTCTATTACAAAGGGATTTCAATTTTTTGAACATATTTTAACTCAAGACTTTTTCTGCATTCAATATGCACCATTCAAAGCCACATCATCACTTTTCAACCATTTTCTGACTTCATTTGCTAGTTTTCATGCATTTCATGATTTATTTTGAGCTAAAATGACCCTGAATTGAAAAGCACTGCAAATGAACTCTGAAATGGTTGAAAGTTGGCATGGTATCATAATTTCACCCACATAGCATGTGCTATAGAGTTGAGAGGGTTACCGGAAAAACTGGATGCACTTCGTGTACAAACTGGACAATCTCTTTCGAAGTATCAGGGTTTCGGACGAAAACACGTCTATTACAAAGGGATTTCAATTTTTTGAACATATTTTAACACAAGACTTCTTCTGCATTCAATATGCACCATTCAAAGCCACATCATCACTTTTCAACCATTTTGTGACTTCATTTGCTAGTTTTCATGCATTTCATGATTTATTTTGAGCTAAAATGACCCTGAATTGAAAAGCACTGCAAATGAACTCTGAAATGGTTGAAAGTTGGCATGCTATCATAATTTCACCCACATAGCATGTGCTAAAAAGCTGAGAGGGTTACCGAAAAAACTGGATGCACTTCGTGTACAAACTGGACAATCTATTTCGAAGTATCAGGGTTTCGGACGAAAACACGTCTATTACAAAGGGATTTCAATTTTTTGAACATATTTTAACTCAAGACTTTTGAAGCATTCAATATGCACCATTCAAAGCCACATCATCACTTTTCAATCATTTTCTGACTTCATTTGCTAGTTTTCATGCATTTCATGATTTATTTTGAGCTAAAATGACCCTGAATTGAAAAGCACTGCAAATGAACTCTGAAATGGTTGAAAGATGGCATGGTATCATAATTTCACCCACATAGCATGTGCTAAAAGTCTGAGAGGGTTATCGGAAAAACTGGATGCACTTCGTGTACAAACTGGACAATCTCTTTCGAAGTATCATGGTTTCGGACGAAAACATGTCTATTACAAAGGGATTTCAATTTTTTGAACATATTCTAACTTAAGACTTTTTCGGCATTCAATATGCACCATTCAAAGCCACATCATCACTTTTCAATCATTTTCTGACTTCATTTGCTAGTTTTCATGCATTTCATGATTTATTTTGAGCTAAAATGACCCTGAATTGAAAAGCACTGCAAATGAACTCTGAAATGGTTGAAAGTTGGCATGGTATCATAATTTCACCCACATAGCATGTGCTAAAAAGCTGAGAGGGTTACCGAAAAAACTGGATGCACTTCGTGTACAAACTGGACAATCTCTTTCGAAGTCTCACGGTTTCGGACGAAAACAAGTCGATTACAAAGGGATTTCAATTTTTTGAACATATTTTAACTCAAGACTTTTTATGCATTCAATATGCACCATTCAATGCCACATCATCACTTTTCAACCATTTTCTGCCTTCATTTGCCAGTTTTAATGCATTTCATGATTTATTTTGAGCTAAAATGACCCTGAATTGAAAAGCACTGCAAATGAACTCTGAAATGGTTAGAAGTTGGCATGGTATCATAATTTCACCCACATAGCATGTGCTAAAGAGTTGAGAGGGTTACCGAAAAAACTGGATGCACTTCGTGTACAAACTGGACATTCTCTTTCAAAGTATCAGGGTTTCGGACGAAAACACGTCTATTACAAAGGGATTTCAATTTTTTGAACATATTTTAACACAAGACTTTTTCTGCATTCAATATGCACCATTCAAAGCCACATCATCACTTTTCAACCATTTTGTGACTTCATTTGCTAGTTTTCATGCATTTCATGATTTATTTTGAGCTAAAATGACCCTGAATTGAAAAGCACTGCAAATGAACTCTGAAATGGTTGAAAGTTGGCATGGTATCATAATTTCACCCACATAGCATGTGCTAAAAAGCTGAGAGGGTTACCGAAAAAACTGGATGCTCTTCGTGTACAAACTGGACAATCAGTTTCGAAGTATCAGGGTTTCGGACGAAAACACGTCTATTACAAAGGGATTTCAATTTTTTGAACATATTTTAACTCAAGACTTTTGAAGCATTCAATATGCACCATTCAAAGCCACATCATCACTTTTCAATCATTTTCTGACTTCATTTGCTAGTTTTCATGCATTTCATGATTTATTTTGAGCGAAAATGACCCTGAATTGAAAAGCACTGCAAATGAACTCTGAAATAGTTGAAAGTTGGCATGGTATCATAATTTCACCCACATAGCATGTGCTAAAAAGCTGAGAGGGTTACCGAAAAAACTGGATGCACTTCGTGTACAAACTGGACAATCTCTTTCGAAGTATCATGGTTTCGGACGAAAACGCGTCGATTACAAAGGGATTTCAATTTTTTGAACATATTTTAACTCAAGACTTTTTCTGCATTCAATATGCACCATTCAAAGCCACATCATCACTTTTCAACCATTTTCTGACTTCATTTGCTAGTTTTCATGCATTTCATGATTTATTTTGAGCTAAAATGACCCTGAATTGAAAAGCACTGCAAATGAACTCTGAAATGGTTGAAAGTTGGCATGGTATCATAATTTCACCCACATAGCATGTGCTAAAAAGCTGAGAGGGTTACCGAAAAAACTGGATGCACTTCGTGTACAAACTGGACAATCTCTTTCGAAGTCTCAGGGTTTCGGACGAAAACAAGTCGATTACAAAGGGATTTCAATTTTTTGAACATATTTTAACTCAAGACTTTTTATGCATTCAATATGCACCATTCAATGCCACATCATCACTTTTCAACCATTTTCTGCCTTCATTTGCCAGTTTTAATGCATTTCATGATTTATTTTGAGCTAAAATGACCCTGAATTGAAAAGCACTGCAAATGAACTCTGAAATGGTTAGAAGTTGGCATGGTATCATAATTTCACCCACATAGCATGTGCTAAAGAGTTGAGAGGGTTACCGAAAAAACTGGATGCACTTCGTGTACAAACTGGACAATCTCTTTCGAAGTATCAGGGTTTCGGACGAAAACACGTCTATTACAAAGGGATTTCAATTTTTTGAACATATTTTAACTCAAGACTTTTGAAGCATTCAATATGCACCATTCAAAGCCACATCATCACTTTTCAACCATTTTCTGCCTTCATTTGCAAGTTTTCACGCATTTCATGATTTATTTTGAGCTAAAATGACCCTGAATTGAAAAGCACTGCAAATGAAATCTGAAATGGTTGAAAGTTGGCATGGTATCATAATTTCACCCACATAGCATGTGCTAAAAAGTTGAGAGGGGTACCGGAAAAACTGGATGCACTTCGTGTACAAACTGGACAATCTCTTTCGAAGTATCATGGTTTCGGACGAAAACACGTCTATTACAAAGGGATTTCAATTTTTTGAACATATTTTAACTCAAGACTTTTTCTGCATTCAATATGCACCATTCAAAGCCACATCATCACTTTTCAACCATTTTCTGACTTCATTTGCTAGTTTTCATGCATTTCATGATTTATTTTGAGCTAAAATGACCCTGAATTGAAAAGCACTGCAAATGAACTCTGAAATGGTTGAAAGTTGGCATGGTATCATAATTTCACCCACATAGCATGTGCTAAAAAGCTGAGAGGGTTACCGAAAAAACTGGATGCACTTCGTGTACAAACTGGACAATCTCTTTCGAAGTCTCAGGGTTTCGGACGAAAACAAGTCGATTACAAAGGGATTTCAATTTTTTGAACATATTTTAACTCAAGACTTTTTATGCATTCAATATGCACCATTCAATGCCACATCATCACTTTTCAACCATTTTCTGCCTTCATTTGCCAGTTTTAATGCATTTCATGATTTATTTTGAGCTAAAATGACCCTGAATTGAAAAGCACTGCAAATGAACTCTGAAATGGTTAGAAGTTGGCATGGTATCATAATTTCACCCACATAGCATGTGCTAAAGAGTTGAGAGGGTTACCGAAAAAACTGGATGCACTTCGTGTACAAACTGGACAATCTCTTTCGAAGTATCAGGGTTTCGGACGAAAACACGTCTATTACAAAGGGATTTCAATTTTTTGAACATATTTTAACTCAAGACTTTTGAAGCATTCAATATGCACCATTCAAAGCCACACCATCACTTTTCAACCATTTTCTGCCTTCATTTGCAAGTTTTCACGCATTTCATGATTTATTTTGAGCTAAAATGACCCTGAATTGAAAAGCACTGCAAATGAACTCTGAAATGGTTGAAAGATGGCATGGTATCATAATTTCACCCACATAGCATGTGCTAAAAAGTTGAGAGGGTTACCGAAAAAACTGGATGCACTTCGTGTACAAACTGGACAATCTCTTTCAAAGTATCAGGGTTTCAGACGAAAACACGTCTATTACAAAGGGATTTCAATTTTTTGAACATATTTTAACTCAAGACTTTTTCTGCATTCAATATGCACCATTCAAAGCCACATCATCACTTTTCAACCATTTTCTGACTTCATTTGCTACTTTTCATGCATTTCATGATTTATTTTGAGCTAAAATGACCCTGAATTGAAAAGCACTGCAAATGAACTCTGAAATGGTTGAAAGTTGGCATGGTATCATAATTTCACCCACATAGCATGTGCTAAAGAGTTGAGAGGGTTACCGGAAAAACTGGATGCACTTCGTGTACAAACTGGACAATCTCTTTCGAAGTATCAGGGTTTCGGACGAAAACACGTCTATTACAAAGGGATTTCAATTTTTTGAACATATTTTAAGACAAGACTTCTTCTGCATTCAATATGCACCATTCAAAGCCACATCATCACTTTTCAACCATTTTGTGACTTCATTTGCTAGTTTTCATGCATTTCATGATTTATTTTGAGCTAAAATGACCCTGAATTGAAAAGCACTGCAAATGAACTCTGAAATGGTTGAAAGTTGGCATGCTATCATAATTTCACCCACATAGCATGTGCTAAAAAGCTGAGAGGGTTACCGAAAAAACTGGATGCACTTCGTGTACAAACTGGACAATCTATTTCGAAGTATCAGGGTTTCGGACGAAAACACGTCTATTACAAAGGGATTTCAATTTTTTGAACATATTTTAACTCAAGACTTTTGAAGCATTCAATATGCACCATTCAAAGCCACATCATCACTTTTCAATCATTTTCTGACTTCATTTGCTAGTTTTCATGCATTTCATGATTTATTTTGAGCTAAAATGACCCTGAATTGAAAAGCACTGCAAATGAACTCTGAAATGGTTGAAAGATGGCATGGTATCATAATTTCACCCACATAGCATGTGCTAAAAGTCTGAGAGGGTTATCGGAAAAACTGGATGCACTTCGTGTACAAACTGGACAATCTCTTTCGAAGTATCATGGTTTCGGACGAAAACATGTCTATTACAAAGGGATTTCAATTTTTTGAACATATTCTAACTTAAGACTTTTTCGGCATTCAATATGCACCATTCAAAGCCACATCATCACTTTTCAATCATTTTCTGACTTCATTTGCTAGTTTTCATGCATTTCATGATTTATTTTGAGCTAAAATGACCCTGAATTGAAAAGCACTGCAAATGAACTCTGAAATGGTTGAAAGTTGGCATGGTATCATAATTTCACCCACATAGCATGTGCTAAAAAGCTGAGAGGGTTACCGAAAAAACTGGATGCACTTCGTGTACAAACTGGACAATCTCTTTCGAAGTCTCACGGTTTCGGACGAAAACAAGTCGATTACAAAGGGATTTCAATTTTTTGAACATATTTTAACTCAAGACTTTTTATGCATTCAATATGCACCATTCAATGCCACATCATCACTTTTCAACCATTTTCTGCCTTCATTTGCCAGTTTTAATGCATTTCATGATTTATTTTGAGCTAAAATGACCCTGAATTGAAAAGCACTGCAAATGAACTCTGAAATGGTTAGAAGTTGGCATGGTATCATAATTTCACCCACATAGCATGTGCTAAAGAGTTGAGAGGGTTACCGAAAAAACTGGATGCACTTCGTGTACAAACTGGACAATCTCTTTCAAAGTATCAGGGTTTCGGACGAAAACACGTCTATTACAAAGGGATTTCAATTTTTTGAACATATTTTAACACAAGACTTTTTCTGCATTCAATATGCACCATTCAAAGCCACATCATCACTTTTCAACCATTTTGTGACTTCATTTGCTAGTTTTCATGCATTTCATGATTTATTTTGAGCTAAAATGACCCTGAATTGAAAAGCACTGCAAATGAACTCTGAAATGGTTGAAAGTTGGCATGGTATCATAATTTCACCCACATAGCATGTGCTAAAAAGCTGAGAGGGTTACCGAAAAAACTGGATGCTCTTCGTGTACAAACTGGACAATCAGTTTCGAAGTATCAGGGTTTCGGACGAAAACACGTCTATTACAAAGGGATTTCAATTTTTTGAACATATTTTAACTCAAGACTTTTGAAGCATTCAATATGCACCATTCAAAGCCACATCATCACTTTTCAATCATTTTCTGACTTCATTTGCTAGTTTTCATGCATTTCATGATTTATTTTGAGCGAAAATGACCCTGAATTGAAAAGCACTGCAAATGAACTCTGAAATAGTTGAAAGTTGGCATGGTATCATAATTTCACCCACATAGCATGTGCTAAAAAGCTGAGAGGGTTACCGAAAAAACTGGATGCACTTCGTGTACAAACTGGACAATCTCTTTCGAAGTATCATGGTTTCGGACGAAAACGCGTCGATTACAAAGGGATTTCAATTTTTTGAACATATTTTAACTCAAGACTTTTTCTGCATTCAATATGCACCATTCAAAGCCACATCATCACTTTTCAACCATTTTCTGACTTCATTTGCTAGTTTTCATGCATTTCATGATTTATTTTGAGCTAAAATGACCCTGAATTGAAAAGCACTGCAAATGAACTCTGAAATGGTTGAAAGTTGGCATGGTATCATAATTTCACCCACATAGCATGTGCTAAAAAGCTGAGAGGGTTACCGAAAAAACTGGATGCACTTCGTGTACAAACTGGACAATCTCTTTCGAAGTCTCAGGGTTTCGGACGAAAACAAGTCGATTACAAAGGGATTTCAATTTTTTGAACATATTTTAACTCAAGACTTTTTATGCATTCAATATGCACCATTCAATGCCACATCATCACTTTTCAACCATTTTCTGCCTTCATTTGCCAGTTTTAATGCATTTCATGATTTATTTTGAGCTAAAATGACCCTGAATTGAAAAGCACTGCAAATGAACTCTGAAATGGTTAGAAGTTGGCATGGTATCATAATTTCACCCACATAGCATGTGCTAAAGAGTTGAGAGGGTTACCGAAAAAACTGGATGCACTTCGTGTACAAACTGGACAATCTCTTTCGAAGTATCAGGGTTTCGGACGAAAACACGTCTATTACAAAGGGATTTCAATTTTTTGAACATATTTTAACTCAAGACTTTTTCTGCATTCAATATGCACCATTCAAAGCCACATCATCACTTTTCAACCATTTTCTGACTTCATTTGCTAGTTTTCATGCATTTCCTGATTTATTTTGAGCTAAAATGACCCTGAATTGAAAAGCACTGCAAATGAACTCTGAAATGGTTGAAAGTTGGCATGGTATCATAATTTCACCCACATAGCATGTGCTAAAAAGCTGAGAGGGTTACCGAAAAAACTGGATGCTCTTCGTGTACAAACTGGACAATCAGTTTCGAAGTATCAGGGTTTCGGACGAAAACACGTCTATTACAAAGGGATTTCAATTTTTTGAACATATTTTAACTCAAGACTTTTGAAGCATTCAATATGCACCATTCAAAGCCACATCATCACTTTTCAATCATTTTCTGACTTCATTTGCTAGTTTTCATGCATTTCATGATTTATTTTGAGCTAAAATGACCCTGAATTGAAAAGCACTGCAAATGAACTCTGAAATAGTTGAAAGTTGGCATGGTATCATAATTTCACCCACATAGCATGTGCTAAAAAGCTGAGAGGGTTACCGAAAAAACTGGATGCACTTCGTGTACAAACTGGACAATCTCTTTCGAAGTATCAGGGTTTCGGACGAAAACGCGTCGATTACAAAGGGATTTCAATTTTTTGAACATATTTTAACTCAAGACTTTTTCTGCATTCAATATGCACCATTCAAAGCCACATCATCACTTTTCAACCATTTTCTGACTTCATTTGCTAGTTTTCATGCATTTCATGATTTATTTTGAGCTAAAATGACCCTGAATTGAAAAGCACTGCAAATGAACTCTGAAATGGTTGAAAGTTGGCATGCTATCATAATTTCACCCACATAGCATGTGCTAAAAAGCTGAGAGGGTTACCGAAAAAACTGGATGCACTCCGTGTACAAACTGGACAATCTCTTTCGAAGTATCAGGGTTTCGGACGAAAACACGTCAATTACAAAGGGATTTCAATTTTTTGAACATATTTTAACTCAAGACTTTTTCTGCATTCAATACGCACCATTCAAAGCCACATCATCACTTTTCAACCATTTTCTGACTTCATTTGCTAGTTTTCATGCATTTCATGATTTATTTTGAGCTAAAATGACCCTGAATTGAAAAGTACTGCAAATGAACTCTGAAATGGTTGAAAGTTGGCATGGTATCATAATTTCACCCACATAGCATGTGCTAAAAAGCTGAGAGGGTTACCGAAAATACTGGATGCACTTCGTGTACAAACTGGACAATCTCTTTCGAAGTATCAGGGTTTCGGACGAAAACAAGTCGATTACAAAGGGATTTCAATTTTTTGAACATATTTTAACTCAAGACTTTTTCTGCATTCAATATGCACCATTCAAAGCCACATCATCACTTTTCAACCATTTTCTGACTTCATTTGCTAGTTTTCATGCATTTCATGATTTATTTTGAGCTAAAATGACCCTGAATTGAAAAGCACTGCAAATGAACTCTGAAATGGTTGAAAGTTGGCATGCTATCATAATTTCACGCACATAGCATGTGCTAAAAAGCTGAGAGGGTTACCGAAAAAACTGGATGCACTTCGTGTACAAACTGGACAATCTATTTCGAAGTATCAGGGTTTCGGACGAAAACACGTCTATTACAAAGGGATTTCAATTTTTTGAACATATTTTAACTCAAGACTTTTTCTGCATTCAATATGCACCATTCAAAGCCACATCATCACTTTTCAACCATTTTCTGACTTCATTTGCTAGTTTTCATGCATTTCATGATTTATTTTGAGCTAAAATGACCCTGAATTGAAAAGCACTGCAAATGAACTCTGAAATGGTTGAAAGTTGGCATGCTATCATAATTTCACCCACACAGCATGTGCTAAAAAGCTGAGAGGGTTACCGAAAAAACTGGATGCACTTCGTGTACAAACTGGACAATCTATTTCGAAGTATCAGGGTTTCGGACGAAAACACGTCTATTACAAAGGGATTTCAATTTTTTGAACATATTCTAACTCAAGACTTTTGAAGCATTCAATATGCACCATTCAAAGCCACATCATCACTTTTCAACCATTTTCTCACTTCATTTGCTAGTTTTCTTGCATTTCATGATTTATTTTGAGCTAAAATGACCCTGAATTGAAAAGCACTGCAAATGAACTCTGAAATGGTTAAAAGATGGCATGGTATCATAATTTCACCCACATAGCATGTGCTAAAAATCTGAGAGGGTTACCGGAAAAACTGGATGCACTTCGTGTACAAACTGGACAATCTCTTTCGAAGTATCATGGTTTCGGACGAAAACACGTCTATTACAAAGGGATTTCATTTTTTTGAACATATTTTAACTCAAGACTTTTTATGCATTCAATATGCACCATTCAAATCCACATCATCACTTTTCAACCATTTGCTGACTTAATTTGCTAGTTTTCATGCATTTCATGATTTATTTTGAGCTAAAATGACCCTGAATTGAAAAGCACTGCAAATGAACTCTGAAATGGTTGAAAGTTGGCATGGTATCATAATTTCACCCACATAGCATGTGCTAAAGAGTTGAGAGGGTTACCGAAAAAACTAGATGCACTTCGTGTACAAACTGGACAATCTCTTTCGAAGTATCAGGGTTTCGGACGAAAACACGTCTATTACAAAGGGATTTCAATTTTTTGAACATATTTTAACTCAAGACTTTTTCTGCATTCAATATGCACCATTCAAAGCAACATCATCACTTTTCAAACATTTTCTCACTTCATTTGCTAGTTTTCATGCATTTCATGATTTATTTTGAGCTAAAATGACCCTGAATTGAAAAGCACTGCAAATGAACTCTGAAATGGTTGAAACTTGGCATGGTATCATAATTTCACCCACGTAGCATGTGCTAAAGAGTTGAGAGGGTTACCGAAAAAACTGGATGCACTTCGTGTACAAACTGGACAATCTCTTTCGAAGTATCAGGGTTTCGAACGAAAACACGTCTATTACAAAGGGATTTCAATTTTTTGAACATATTTTAACTCAAGACTTTTGAAGCATTCAATATGCACCATTCAGAGCCACATCATCACTTTTCAACCATTTTCTGCCTTCATTTGCTAGTTTTCATGCATTTCATGATTTATTTTGAGCTAAAATGACCCTGAATTGAAAAGCACTGCAAATGAACTCTGAAATGGTTGAAAGATGGCATGGTATCATAATTTCACCCACATAGCATGTGCTAAAAAGTTGAGAGGGTTACCGAAAAAACTGGATGCACTTCGTGTACAAACTGGACAATCTCTTTCAAAGTATCAGGGTTTCAGACGAAAACACGTCTATTACAAAGGGATTTCAATTTTTTGAACATATTTTAACTCAAGACTTTTTCTGCATTCATTATGCACCATTCAAAGCCACATCATCACTTTTCAACCATTTTCTGACTTCATTTGCTAGTTTTCATGCATTTCATGATTTATTTTGAGCTAAAATGACCCTGAATTGAAAAGCACTGCAAATGAACTCTGAAATGGTTGAAAGTTGGCATGGTATCATAATTTCACCCACATAGCATGTGCTAAAGAGTTGAGAGGGTTACCGGAAAAACTGGATGCACTTCGTGTACAAACTGGACAATCTCTTTCGAAGTATCAGGGTTTCGGACGAAAACACGTCTATTACAAAGGGATTTCAATTTTTTGAACATATTTTAACTCAAGACTTTTTCTGCATTCAATATGCACCATTCAAAGCCACATCATCACTTTTCAACCATTTTCTGACTTCATTTGCTAGTTTTCATGCATTTCATGATTTATTTTGAGCTAAAATGACCCTGAATTGAAAAGCACTGCAAATGAACTCTGAAATGGTTGAAAGTTGGCATGCTATCATAATTTCACCCACATAGCATGTGCTAAAAAGCTGAGAGGGTTACCGAAAAAACTGGATGCACTTCGTGTACATACTGGACAATCTATTTCGAAGTATTAGGGTTTCGGACGAAAACAAGTCGATTACAAAGGGATTTCAATTTTTTGAACATTTTTTAACTCAAGACTTTTGAAGCATTCAATATGCACCATTCAAAGCCACATCATCACTTTTCAATCATTTTCTGACTTCATTTGCTAGTTTTCATGCATTTCATGATTTATTTTGAGCTAAAATGACCCTGAATTGAAAAGCACTGCAAATGAACTCTGAAATGGTTGAAAGATGGCATGGTATCATAATTTCACCCACATAGCATGTGCTAAAAGTATGAGAGGGTTATCGGAAAAACTGGATGCACTTCGTGTACAAACTGGACAATCTCTTTCGAAGTATCATGGTTTCGGACGAAAACACGTCTATTACAAAGGGATTTCAATTTTTTGAACATATTCTAACTTAAGACTTTTTCTGCATTCAATATGCACCATTCAAAGCCACATCATCACTTTTCAATCATTTTCTGACTTCATTTGCTAGTTTTCATGCATTTCATGATTTATTTTGAGCTAAAATGACCCTGAATTGAAAAGCACTGCAAATGAACTCTGAAATGGTTGAAAGTTGGCATGGTATCATAATTTCATCCACGTAGCATGTGCTAAAGAGTTGAGAGGGTTACCGAAAAAACTGGATGCACTTCGTGTACAAACTGGACAATCTCTTTCGAAGTATCAGGGTTTCGGACGAAAACACGTCTATTACAAAGGGATTTCAATTTTTTGAACATATTTTAACTCAAGACTTTTGAAGCATTCAATATGCACCATTCAAAGCCACATCATCACTTTTCAACCATTTTCTGCCTTCATTTGCAAGTTTTCATGCATTTCATGATTTATTTTGAGCTAAAATGACCCTGAATTGAAAAGCACTGCAAATGAACTCTGAAATGGTTGAAAGATGGCATGGTATCATAATTTCACCCACATAGCATGTGCTAAAAAGTTGAGAGGGTTACCGAAAAAACTGGATGCACTTCGTGTACAAACTGGACAATCTCTTTCAAAGTATCAGGGTTTCAGACGAAAACACGTCTATTACAAAGGGATTTCAATTTTTTGAACATATTTTAACTCAAGACTTTTTCTGCATTCAATATGCACCATTCAAAGCCACATCATCACTTTTCAACCATTTTCTGACTTCATTTGCTAGTTTTCATGCATTTCATGATTTATTTTGAGCTAAAATGACCCTGAATTGAAAAGCACTGCAAATGAACTCTGAAATGGTTGAAAGTTGGCATGGTATCATAATTTCACCCACATAGCATGTGCTAAAGAGTTGAGAGGGTTACCGGAAAAACTGGATGCACTTCGTGTACAAACTGGACAATCTCTTTCGAAGTATCAGGGTTTCGGACGAAAACACGTCTATTACAAAGGGATTTCAATTTTTTGAACATATTTTAACACAAGACTTTTTCTGCATTCAATATGCACCATTCAAAGCCACATCATCACTTTTCAACCATTTTGTGACTTCATTTGCTAGTTTTCATGCATTTCATGATTTATTTTGAGCTAAAATGACCCTGAATTGAAAAGCACTGCAAATGAACTCTGAAATGGTTGAAAGTTGGCATGCTATCATAATTTCACCCACATAGCATGTGCTAAAAAGCTGAGAGGGTTACCGAAAAAACTGGATGCACTTCGTGTACAAACTGGACAATCTATTTCGAAGTATCAGGGTTTCGGACGAAAACACGTCTATTACAAAGGGATTTCAATTTTTTGAACATATTTTAACTCAAGACTTTTGAAGCATTCAATATGCACCATTCAAAGCCACATCATCACTTTTCAATCATTTTCTGACTTCATTTGCTAGTTTTCATGCATTTCATGATTTATTTTGAGCTAAAATGACCCTGAATTGAAAAGCACTGCAAATGAACTCTGAAATGGTTGAAAGATGGCATGGTATCATAATTTCACCCACATAGCATGTGCTAAAAGTCTGAGAGGGTTATCGGAAAAACTGGATGCACTTCGTGTACAAACTGGACAATCTCTTTCGAAGTATCAGGGTTTCGGACGAAAACACGTCTATTACAAAGGGATTTCAATTTTTTGAACATATTTTAACTCAAGACTTTATCTGCATTCAATATGCACCATTCAAAGCCACATCATCACTTTTCAACCATTTTCTGACTTCATTTACTAGTTTTCATGCATTTCATGATTTATTTTGAGCTAAAATGACCCTGAATTGAAAAGCACTGCAAATGAACTCTGAAATGGTTGAAAGTTGGCATGCTATCATAATTTCACCCACATAGCATGTGCTAAAAAGCTGAGAGGGTTACCGAAAAAACTGGATGCACTTCGTGTACAAACTGGACAATCTATTTCGAAGTATCAGGGTTTCGGACGAAAACACGTCTATTACAAAGGGATTTCAATTTTTTGAACATATTTTAACTCAAGACTTTTTCTGCATTCATTATGCACCATTCAAAGCCACATCATCACTTTTCAATCATTTTCTGACTTCATTTGCTAGTTTTCATGCATTTCCTGATTTATTTTGAGCTAAAATGACCCTGAATTGAAAAGCACTGCAAATGAACTCTGAAATGGTTGAAAGATGGCATGGTATCATAATTTCACCCACATAGCATGTGCTAAAAGTCTGAGAGGGTTATCGGAAAAACTGGATGCACTTCGTGTACAAACTGGACAATCTCTTTCGAAGTATCATGGTTTCGGACGAAAACACGTCTATTACAAAGGGATTTCAATTTTTTGAACATAATCTAACTTAAGACTTTTTCGGCATTCAATATGCACCATTCAAAGCCACATCATCACTTTTCAATCATTTTCTGACTTCATTTGCTAGTTTTCATGCATTTCATGATTTATTTTGAGCTAAAATGACCCTGAATTGAAAAGCACTGCAAATGAACTCTGAAATGGTTGAAAGTTGGCATGGTATCATAATTTCACCCACATAGCATGTGCTAAAAAGCTGAGAGGGTTACCGAAAAAACTGGATGCACTTCGTGTACAAACTGGACAATCTCTTTCGAAGTCTCAGGGTTTCGGACGAAAACTAGTCGATTACAAAGGGATTTCAATTTTTTGAACATATTTTAACTCAAGACTTTTTATGCATTCAATATGCATAATTCAAAGCCACATCATCACTTTTCAACCATTTTCTAACTTCATTTGCTAGTTTTCATGCATTTCATGATTTATTTTGAGCTAAAATGACCCTGAATTGAAAAGCACTGCAAATGAACTCTGAAATGGTTGAAAGTTGGCATGGTATCATAATTTCACCCACATAGCATGTGCTAAAGAGTTGAGAGGGTTACCGGAAAAACTGGATGCACTTCGTGTACAAACTGGACAATCTCTTTCGAAGTATCAGGTTTTCGGACGAAAACACGTCTATTACAAAGGGATTTCAATTTTTTGAACATATTTTAACTCAAGACTTTTTCTGCATTCAATATGCACCATTCAAAGCCACATCATCACTTTTCAACCATTTTCTGACTTCATTTGCTAGTTTTCATGCATTTCATGATTTATTTTGAGCTAAAATGACCCTGAATTGAAAAGCACTGCAAATGAACTCTGAAATGGTTGAAAGTTGGCATGGTATCATAATTTCACCCACATAGCATGTGCTAAAAAGCTGAGAGGGTTACCGAAAAAACTGGATGCACTTCGTGTACAAACTGGACAATCTCTTTCGAAGTATTAGGGTTTCGGACGAAAACAAGTCGATTACAAAGGGATTTCAATTTTTTGAACATATTTTAACTCAAGACTTTTGAAGCATTCAATATGCACCATTCAAAGCCACATCATCACTTTTCAATCATTTTCTGACTTCATTTGCTAGTTTTCATGCATTTCATGATTTATTTTGAGCTAAAATGACCCTGAATTGAAAAGCACTGCAAATGAACTCTGAAATGGTTGAAAGATGGCATGGTATCATAATTTCACCCACATAGCATGTGCTAAAAGTCTGAGAGGGTTATCGGAAAAACTGGATGCACTTCGTGTACAAACTGGACAATCTCTTTCGAAGTATCATGGTTTCGGACGAAAACACGTCTATTACAAAGGGATTTCAATTTTTTGAACATATTCTAACTTATGACTTTTTCTGCATTCAATATGCACCATTCAAAGCCACATCATCACTTTTCAACCATTTTCTGACTTCATTTGCTAGCTTTCATGCATTTCATGATTTATTTTGAGCTAAAATGACCCTGAATTGAAAAGCACTGCAAATGAACTCTGAAATGGTTGAAAGTTGGCATGGTATCATAATTTCACCCACATAGCATGTGCTAAAAAGCTGAGAGGGTTACCGGAAAAACTGGATGCACTTCATGTACAAACTGGACAATCTCTTTCGAAGTCTCAGGGTTTCGGACGAAAACAAGTCGATTACAAAGGGATTTCAATTTTTTGAACATATTTTAACTCAAGACTTTTTATGCATTCAATATGCACCATTCAATGCCACATCATCACTTTTCAACCATTTTCTGACTTCATTTGCTAGTTTTCATGCATTTCATGATTTATTTTGAGCTAAAATGACCCTGAATTGAAAAGCACTGCAAATGAACTCTGAAATGGTTGAAAGTTGGCATGGTATCATAATTTCACCCACATAGCATGTGCTAAAAAGCTGAGAGGGTTACCGAAAAAACTGGATGCACTTCGTGTACAAACTGGACAATCTCTTTCGAACTCTCAGGGTTTCGGACGAAAACAAGTCGATTACAAAGGGATTTCAATTTTTTGAACATATTTTAACTCAAGACTTTTTATGCAATCAATATGCACCATTCAATGCCACATCATCACTTTTCAACCATTTTCTGACTTCATTTGCCAGTTTTCAAGCATTTCATGATTTATTTTGAGCTAAAATGACCCTGAATTGAAAAGCACTGCAAATGAACTCTGAAAAGGTTGAAAGTTGGCATGGTATCACAATTTCACCCACATAGCATGTGCTAAAGAGTTGAGAGGGTTACCGAAAAAACTGGATGCACTTCGTGTACAAACTGGACAATCTCTTTCAAAGTATCAGGGTTTCGGACGAAAACACGTCTATTACAAAGGGATTTCAATTTTTTGAACATATTTTAACTCAAGACTTTTTCTGCATTCAATATGCACCATTCAAAGCCACACCATCACTTTTCAACCATTTTCTGACTTTATTTGCTAGTTTTCATGCATTTCATGATTTATTTTGAGCTAAAATGACCCTGAATTGAAAAGCACTGCAAATGAACTCTGAAATGGTTGAAAGTTGGCATGGTATCATAATTTCACCCACATAGCATGTGCTAAAAAGCTGAGAGGGTTACCGAAAAAACTGGATGCTCTTCGTGTACAAACTGGACAATCAGTTTCGAAGTATCAGGGTTTCGGACGAAAACACGTCTATTACAAAGGGATTTCAATTTTTTGAACATATTTTAACTCAAGACTTTTTCTGCATTCAATATGCACCATTCAAAGCCACATCATCACTTTTCAACCATTGTCTGACTTCATTTGCTAGTTTTCATGCATTTCATGATTTATTTTGAGCTAAAATGACCCTGAATTGAAAAGCACTGCAAATGAACTCTGAAATGGTTGAAAGTTGGCATGGTATCATAATTTCACCCACATAGCATGTGCTAAAAAGCTGAGAGGGTTACCGAAAAAACTGGATGCTCTTCGTGTACAAACTGGACAATCTCTTTCGAAGTATCAGGGTTTCGGACGAAAACACGTCTATTACAAAGGGATTTCAATTTTTTGAACATATTTTAACTCAAGACTTTTTCTGCATTCAATATGCACCATTCAAAGCCACATCATCACTTTTCAACCATTTTCTGACTTCATTTGCTAGTTTTCATGCATTTCATGATTTATTTTGAGCTAAAATGACCCTGAATTGAAAAGCACTGCAAATGAACTCTGAAATGGTTGAAAGTTGGCATGGTATCATAATTTCACCCACATAGCATGTGCCAAAAAGCTGAGAGGGTTACCGGAAAAACTGGATGCAGTTCGTGTACAAACAGGACAATCTCTTTCGAAGTATCAGGGTTTCGGACGAAAACACGTCGATTACAAAGGGATTTCAATTTTTTGAACATATTTTAACTCAAGACTTTTTCTGCATTCAATATGCACCTTTCAAAGCCACATCATCACTTTTCAACCATTTTCTGACTTCATTTGCTAGTTTTCATGCATTTCATGATTTATTTTGAGCTAAAATGACCCTGAATTGAAAAGCACTTCAAATGAACTCTGAAATGGTTGAAAGTTGGCATGGTATCATAATTTCACCCACATAGCATGTGCTAAAGAGCTGAGAGGGTTACCGGAAAAACTGGATGCACTTCGTGTACAAACTGGACAATCTCTTTCGAAGTCTCTGGGTTTCGGACGAAAACAAGTCGATTACAAAGGGATTTCAATTTTTTTGAACATATTTTAACTCAAGACTTTTTATGCATTCAATATGCACCATTCAATGCCACATCATCACTTTTCAACCATTTTCTGCCTTCATTTGCTAGTTTTCATGCATTTCATGATTGATTTTGAGCTAAAATGACCCTGAATTGAAAAGCACTGCAAATGAACTCTGAAATGGTTGAAAGTTGGCATGGAATCATAATTTCACCCACATAGCATGTGCTAAAGAGTTGAGAGGGTTACCGAAAAAACTGGATGCACTTCGTGTACAAACTGGACAATCTCTTTCGAAGTATCAGGGTTTCGGACGAAAACAAGTCGATTACAAAGGGATTTCAATTTTTTGAACATATTTTAACTCAAGACTTTTTCTGCATTCAATATGCACCATTCAAAGCCACATCATCACTTTTCAACCATTTTCTGACTTCATTTGCTAGTTTTCATGCATTTCATGATTTATTTTGAGCTAAAATGACCCTGAATTGAAAAGCACTGCAAATGAACTCTGAAATGGTTGAAAGTTGGCATGGTATCATAATTTCATCCACGTAGCATGTGCTAAAGAGTTGAGAGGGTTACCGAAAAAACTGGATGCACTTCGTGTACAAACTGGACAATCTCTTTCGAAGTATCAGGGTTTCGGACGAAAACACGTCTATTACAAAGGGATTTCAATTTTTTGAACATATTTTAACTCAAGACTTTTGAAGCATTCAATATGCACCATTCAAAGCCACATCATCACTTTTCAACCATTTTCTGCCTTCATTTGCAAGTTTTCACGCATTTCATGATTTATTTTGAGCTAAAATGACCCTGAATTGAAAAGCACTGCAAATGAACTCTGAAATGGTTGAAAGATGGCATGGTATCATAATTTCACCCACATAGCATGTGCTAAAAAGTTGAGAGGGTTACCGAAAAAACTGGATGCACTTCGTGTACAAACTGGACAATCTCTTTCAAAGTATCAGGGTTTCAGACGAAAACACGTCTATTACAAAGGGATTTCAATTTTTTGAACATATTTTAACTCAAGACATTTTCTGCATTCAATATGCACCATTCAAAGCCACATCATCACTTTTCAACCATTTTCTGACTTCATTTGCTAGTTTTCATGCATTTCATGATTTATTTTGAGCTAAAATGACCCTGAATTGAAAAGCACTGCAAATGAACTCTGAAATGGTTGAAAGTTGGCATGGTATCATAATTTCACCCACATAGCATGTGCTAAAGAGTTGAGAGGGTTACCGGAAAAACTGGATGCACTTCGTGTACAAACTGGACAATCTCTTTCGAAGTATCAGGGTTTCGGACGAAAACACGTCTATTACAAAGGGATTTCAATTTTTTGAACATATTTTAACACAAGACTTCTTCTGCATTCAATATGCACCATTCAAAGCCACATCATCACTTTTCAACCATTTTGTGACTTCATTTGCTAGTTTTCATGCATTTCATGATTTATTTTGAGCTAAAATGACCCTGAATTGAAAAGCACTGCAAATGAACTCTGAAATGGTTGAAAGTTGGCATTGTATCATAATTTCACCCACATAGCATGTGCTAAAAAGCTGAGAGGGTTACCGAAAAAACTGGATGCACTTCGTGTACAAACTGGACAATCTATTTCGAAGTATTAGGGTTTCGGACGAAAACACGTCTATTACAAAGGGATTTCAATTTTTTGAACATATTTTAACTCAAGACTTTTGAAGCATTCAATATGCACCATTCAAAGCCACATCATCACTTTTCAATCATTTTCTGACTTCATTTGCTAGTTTTCATGCATTTCATGATTTATTTTGAGCTAAAATGACCCTGAATTGAAAAGCACTGCAAATGAACTCTGAAATGGTTGAAAGATGGCATGGTATCATAATTTCACCCACATAGCATGTGCTAAAAGTCTGAGAGGGTTATCGGAAAAACTGGATGCACTTCGTGTACAAACTGGACAATCTCTTTCGAAGTATCATGGTTTCGGACGAAAACACGTCTATTACAAAGGGATTTCAATTTTTTGAACATATTCTAACTTAAGACTTTTTCGGCATTCAATATGCACCATTCAAAGCCACATCATCACTTTTCAATCATTTTCTGACTTCATTTGCTAGTTTTCATGCATTTCATGATTTATTTTGAGCTAAAATGACCCTGAATTGAAAAGCACTGCAAATGAACTCTGAAATGGTTGAAAGTTGGCATGGTATCATAATTTCACCCACATAGCATGTGCTAAAAAGCTGAGAGGGTTACCGAAAAAACTGGATGCACTTCGTGTACAAACTGGACAATCTCTTTCGAAGTCTCAGGGTTTCGGACGAAAACAAGTCGATTACAAAGGGATTTCAATTTTTTGAACATATTTTAACTCAAGACTTTTTATGCATTCAATATGCACCATTCAATGCCACATCATCACTTTTCAACCATTTTCTGCCTTCATTTGCCAGTTTTAATGCATTTCATGATTTATTTTGAGCTAAAATGACCCTGAATTGAAAAGCACTGCAAATGAACTCTGAAATGGTTAGAAGTTGGCATGGTATCATAATTTCACCCACATAGCATGTGCTAAAGAGTTGAGAGGGTTACCGAAAAAACTGGATGCACTTCGTGTACAAACTGGACAATCTCTTTCAAAGTATCAGGGTTTCGGACGAAAACACGTCTATTACAAAGGGATTTCAATTTTTTGAACATATTTTAACACAAGACTTTTTCTGCATTCAATATGCACCATTCAAAGCCACATCATCACTTTTCAACCATTTTGTGACTTCATTTGCTAGTTTTCATGCATTTCATGATTTATTTTGAGCTAAAATGACCCTGAATTGAAAAGCACTGCAAATGAACTCTGAAATGGTTGAAAGTTGGCATGGTATCATAATTTCACCCACATAGCATGTGCTAAAAAGCTGAGAGGGTTACCGAAAAAACTGGATGCCATTCGTGTACAAACTGGACAATCAGTTTCGAAGTATCAGGGTTTCGGACGAAAACACGTCTATTACAAAGGGATTTCAATTTTTTGAACATATTTTAACTCAAGACTTTTGAAGCATTCAATATGCACCATTCAAAGCCACATCATCACTTTTCAATCATTTTCTGACTTCATTTGCTAGTTTTCATGCATTTCATGATTTATTTTGAGCGAAAATGACCCTGAATTGAAAAGCACTGCAAATGAACTCTGAAATAGTTGAAAGTTGGCATGGTATCATAATTTCACCCACATAGCATGTGCTAAAAAGCTGAGAGGGTTACCGAAAAAACTGGATGCACTTCGTGTACAAACTGGACAATCTCTTTCGAAGTATCATGGTTTCGGACGAAAACGCGTCGATTACAAAGGGATTTCAATTTTTTGAACATATTTTAACTCAAGACTTTTTCTGCATTCAATATGCACCATTCAAAGCCACATCATCACTTTTCAACCATTTTCTGACTTCATTTGCTAGTTTTCATGCATTTCATGATTTATTTTGAGCTAAAATGACCCTGAATGGAAAAGCACTGCAAATGAACTCTGAAATGGTTGAAAGTTGGCATGGTATCATAATTTCACCCACATAGCATGTGCTAAAAAGCTGAGAGGGTTACCGAAAAAACTGGATGCACTTCGTGTACAAACTGGACAATCTCTTTCGAAGTCTCAGGGTTTCGGACGAAAACAAGTCGATTACAAAGGGATTTCAATTTTTTGAACATATTTTAACTCAAGACTTTTTATGCATTCAATATGCACCATTCAATGCCACATCATCACTTTTCAACCATTTTCTGCCTTCATTTGCCAGTTCTAATGCATTTCATGATTTATTTTGAGCTAAAATGACCCTGAATTGAAAAGCACTGCAAATGAACTCTGAAATGGTTAGAAGTTGGCATGGTATCATAATTTCACCCACATAGCATGTGCTAAAGAGTTGAGAGGGTTACCGAAAAAACTGGATGCACTTCGTGTACAAACTGGACAATCTCTTTCAAAGTATCAGGGTTTCGGACGAAAACACGTCTATTACAAAGGGATTTCAATTTTTTGAACATATTTTAACTCAAGACTTTTTCTGCATTCAATATGCACCATTCAAAGCCACATCATCACTTTTCAACCATTTTCTGACTTCATTTGCTAGTTTTCATGCATTTCATGATTTATTTTGAGCTAAAATGACCCTGAATTGAAAAGCACTACAAATGAACTCTGAAATGGTTGAAAGTTGGCATGGTATCATAATTTCACCCACATAGCATGTGCTAAAAAGCTGAGAGGGTTACCGAAAAAACTGGATGCTCTTCGTGTACAAACTGGACAATCAGTTTCGAAGTATCAGGGTTTCGGACGAAAACACGTCTATTACAAAGGGATTTCAATTTTTTGAACATATTTTAACTCAAGACTTTTGAAGCATTCAATATGCACCATTCAAAGCCACATCATCACTTTTCAATCATTTTCTGACTTCATTTGCTAGTTTTCATGCATTTCATGATTTATTTTGAGCTAAAATGACCCTGAATTGAAAAGCACTGCAAATGAACTCTGAAATAGTTGAAAGTTGGCATGGTATCATAATTTCACCCACATAGCATGTGCTAAAAAGCTGAGAGGGTTACCGAAAAAACTGGATGCACTTCGTGTACAAACTGGACAATCTCTTTCGAAGTATCAGGGTTTCGGACGAAAACGCGTCGATTACAAAGGGATTTCAATTTTTTGAACATATTTTAACTCAAGACTTTTTCTGCATTCAATATGCACCATTCAAAGCCACATCATCACTTTTCAACCATTTTCTGACTTCATTTGCTAGTTTTCATGCATTTCATGATTTATTTTGAGCTAAAATGACCCTGAATTGAAAAGCACTGCAAATGAACTCTGAAATGGTTGAAAGTTGGCATGCTATCATAATTTCACCCACATAGCATGTGCTAAAAAGCTGAGAGGGTTACCGAAAAAACTGGATGCACTCCGTGTACAAACTGGACAATCTCTTTCGAAGTATCAGGGTTTCGGACGAAAACACGTCAATTACAAAGGGATTTCAATTTTTTGAACATATTTTAACTCAAGACTTTTTCTGCATTCAATACGCACCATTCAAAGCCACATCATCACTTTTCAACCATTTTCTGACTTCATTTGCTAGTTTTCATGCATTTCATGATTTATTTTGAGCTAAAATGACCCTGAATTGAAAAGTACTGCAAATGAACTCTGAAATGGTTGAAAGTTGGCATGGTATCATAATTTCACCCACATAGCATGTGCTAAAAAGCTGAGAGGGTTACCGAAAATACTGGATGCACTTCGTGTACAAACTGGACAATCTCTTTCGAAGTATCAGGGTTTCGGACGAAAACAAGTCGATTACAAAGGGATTTCAATTTTTTGAACATATTTTAACTCAAGACTTTTTCTGCATTCAATATGCACCATTCAAAGCCACATCATCACTTTTCAACCATTTTCTGACTTCATTTGCTAGTTTTCATGCATTTCATGATTTATTTTGAGCTAAAATGACCCTGAATTGAAAAGCACTGCAAATGAACTCTGAAATGGTTGAAAGTTGGCATGCTATCATAATTTCACCCACATAGCATGTGCTAAAAAGCTGAGAGGGTTACCGAAAAAACTGGATGCACTTCGTGTACAAACTGGACAATCTATTTCGAAGTATCAGGGTTTCGGACGAAAACACGTCTATTACAAAGGGATTTCAATTTTTTGAACATATTTTAACTCAAGACTTTTTCTGCATTCAATATGCACCATTCAAAGCCACATCATCACTTTTCAACCATTTTCTGACTTCATTTGCTAGTTTTCATGCATTTCATGATTTATTTTGAGCTAAAATGACCCTGAATTGAAAAGCACTGCAAATGAACTCTGAAATGGTTGAAAGTTGGCATGCTATCATAATTTCACCCACATAGCATGTGCTAAAAAGCTGAGAGGGTTACCGAAAAAACTGGATGCACTTCGTGTACAAACTGGACAATCTATTTCGAAGTATCAGGGTTTCAGACGAAAACACGTCTATTACAAAGGGATTTCAATTTTTTGAACATATTCTAACTCAAGACTTTTGAAGCATTCAATATGCACCATTCAAAGCCACATCATCACTTTTCAACCATTTTCTCACTTCATTTGCTAGTTTTCTTGCATTTCATGATTTATTTTGAGCTAAAATGACCCTGAATTGAAAAGCACTGCAAATGAACTCTGAAATGGTTAAAAGATGGCATGGTATCATAATTTCACCCACATAGCATGTGCTAAAAATCTGAGAGGGTTACCGGAAAAACTGGATGCACTTCGTGTACAAACTGGACAATCTCTTTCGAAGTATCATGGTTTCGGACGAAAACACGTCTATTACAAAGGGATTTCATTTTTTTGAACATATTTTAACTCAAGACTTTTTATGCATTCAATATGCACCATTCAAATCCACATCATCACTTTTCAACCATTTGCTGACTTAATTTGCTAGTTTTCATGCATTTCATGATTTATTTTGAGCTAAAATGACCCTGAATTGAAAAGCACTGCAAATGAACTCTGAAATGGTTGAAAGTTGGCATGGTATCATAATTTCACCCACATAGCATGTGCTAAAGAGTTGAGAGGGTTACCGAAAAAACTAGATGCACTTCGTGTACAAACTGGACAATCTCTTTCGAAGTATCAGGGTTTCGGACGAAAACACGTCTATTACAAAGGGATTTCAATTTTTTGAACATATTTTAACTCAAGACTTTTTCTGCATTCAATATGCACCATTCAAAGCAACATCATCACTTTTCAAACATTTTCTCACTTCATTTGCTAGTTTTCATGCATTTCATGATTTATTTTGAGCTAAAATGACCCTGAATTGAAAAGCACTGCAAATGAACTCTGAAATGGTTGAAAGTTGGCATGGTATCATAATTTCACCCACGTAGCATGTGCTAAAGAGTTGAGAGGGTTACCGAAAAAACTGGATGCACTTCGTGTACAAACTGGACAATCTCTTTCGAAGTATCAGGGTTTCGAACGAAAACACGTCTATTACAAAGGGATTTCAATTTTTTGAACATATTTTAACTCAAGACTTTTGAAGCATTCAATATGCACCATTCAGAGCCACATCATCACTTTTCAACCATTTTCTGCCTTCATTTGCTAGTTTTCATGCATTTCATGATTTATTTTGAGCTAAAATGACCCTGAATTGAAAAGCACTGCAAATGAACTCTGAAATGGTTGAAAGATGGCATGGTATCATAATTTCACCCACATAGCATGTGCTAAAAAGTTGAGAGGGTTACCGAAAAAACTGGATGCACTTCGTGTACAAACTGGACAATATCTTTCAAAGTATCAGGGTTTCAGACGAAAACACGTCTATTACAAAGGGATTTCAATTTTTTGAACATATTTTAACTCAAGACTTTTTCTGCATTCATTATGCACCATTCAAAGCCACATCATCACTTTTCAACCATTTTCTGACTTCATTTGCTAGTTTTCATGCATTTCATGATTTATTTTGAGCTAAAATGACCCTGAATTGAAAAGCACTGCAAATGAACTCTGAAATGGTTGAAAGTTGGCATGGTATCATAATTTCACCCACATAGCATGTGCTAAAGAGTTGAGAGGGTTACCGGAAAAACTGGATGCACTTCGTGTACAAACTGGACAATCTCTTTCGAAGTATCAGGGTTTCGGACGAAAACACGTCTATTACAAAGGGATTTCAATTTTTTGAACATATTTTAACTCAAGACTTTTTCTGCATTCAATATGCACCATTCAAAGCCACATCATCACTTTTCAACCATTTTCTGACTTCATTTGCTAGTTTTCATGCATTTCATGATTTATTTTGAGCTAAAATGACCCTGAATTGAAAAGCACTGCAAATGAACTCTGAAATGGTTGAAAGTTGGCATGCTATCATAATTTCACCCACATAGCATGTGCTAAAAAGCTGAGAGGGTTGCCGAAAAAACTGGATGCACTTCGTGTACATACTGGACAATCTATTTCGAAGTATTAGGGTTTCGGACGAAAACAAGTCGATTACAAAGGGATTTCAATTTTTTGAACATTTTTTAACTCAAGACTTTTGAAGCATTCAATATGCACCATTCAAAGCCACATCATCACTTTTCAATCATTTTCTGACTTCATTTGCTAGTTTTCATGCATTTCATGATTTATTTTGAGCTAAAATGACCCTGAATTGAAAAGCACTGCAAATGAACTCTGAAATGGTTGAAAGATGGCATGGTATCATAATTTCACCCACATAGCATGTGCTAAAAGTCTGAGAGGGTTATCGGAAAAACTGGATGCACTTCGTGTACAAACTGGACAATCTCTTTCGAAGTATCATGGTTTCGGACGAAAACACGTCTATTACAAAGGGATTTCAATTTTTTGAACATATTCTAACTTAAGACTTTTTCTGCATTCAATATGCACCATTCAAAGCCACATCATCACTTTTCAATCATTTTCTGACTTCATTTGCTAGTTTTCATGCATTTCATGATTTATTTTGAGCTAAAATGACCCTGAATTGAAAAGCACTGCAAATGAACTCTGAAATGGTTGAAAGTTGGCATGGTATCATAATTTCACCCACATAGCATGTGCTAAAAAGCTGAGAGGGTTACCGAAAAAACTGGATGCACTTCGTGTACAAACTGGACAATCTCTTTCGAAGTCTCAGGGTTTCGGACGAAAACAAGTCGATTACAAAGGGATTTCAATTTTTTGAACATATTTTAACTCAAGACTTTTTATGCATTCAATATGCACCATTCAATGCCACATCATCACTTTTCAACCATTTTCTGCCTTCATTTGCTAGTTTTCATGCATTTCATGATTTATTTTGAGCTAAAATGACCATGAATTGAAAAGCACTGCAAATGAACTCTGAAATGGTTGAAAGTTGGCATGGTATCATAATTTCACCCACATAGCATGTGCTAAAAAGCTGAGAGGGTTACCGAAAAAACTGGATGCTCTTCGTGTACAAACTGGACAATCTCTTTCAAAGTATCAGGGTTTCGGACGAAAACACGTCTATTACAAAGGGATTTCAATTTTTTGAACATATTTTAACTCAAGACTTTTTCTGCATTCAATATGCACCATTCAAAGCAACATCATCACTTTTCAACCATTTTCTCACTTCATTTGCTAGTTTTCATGCATTTCATGATTTATTTTGAGCTAAAATGACCCTGAATTGAAAAGCACTGCAAATGAACTCTGAAATGGTTGAAAGTTGGCATGGTATCATAATTTCATCCACGTAGCATGTGCTAAAGAGTTGAGAGGGTTACCGAAAAAACTGGATGCACTTCGTGTACAAACTGGACAATCTCTTTCGAAGTATCAGGGTTTCGGACGAAAACACGTCTATTACAAAGGGATTTCAATTTTTTGAACATATTTTAACTCAAGACTTTTGAAGCATTCAATATGCACCATTCAAAGCCACATCATCACTTTTCAACCATTTTCTGCCTTCATTTGCAAGTTTTCATGCATTTCATGATTTATTTTGAGCTAAAATGACCCTGAATTGAAAAGCACTGCAAATGAACTCTGAAATGGTTAGAAGTTGGCATGGTATCATAATTTCACCCACATAGCATGTGCTAAAGAGTTGAGAGGGTTACCGAAAAAACTGGATGCACTTCGTGTACAAACTGGACAATCTCTTTCAAAGTATCAGGGTTTCGGACGAAAACACGTCTATTACAAAGGGATTTCAATTTTTTGAACATATTTTAACACAAGACTTTTTCTGCATTCAATATGCACCATTCAAAGCCACATCATCACTTTTCAACCATTTTGTGACTTCATTTGCTAGTTTTCATGCATTTCATTATTTATTTTGAGCTAAAATGACCCTGAATTGAAAAGCACTGCAAATGAACTCTGAAATGGTTGAAAGTTGGCATGGTATCATAATTTCACCCACATAGCATGTGCTAAAGAGTTGAGAGGGTTACCGAAAAAACTGGATGCACTTCGTGTACAAACTGGACAATCTCTTTCATAGTATCAGGGTTTCGGACGAAAACACGTCTATTACAAAGGGATTTCAATTTTTTGAACATATTTTAACTCAAGACTTTTTCTGCATTCAATATGCACCATTAAAAGCCACATCATCACTTTTCAACCATTTTCTGACTTCATTTGCTAGTTTTCATGCATTTCATGATTTTTTTTGAGCTAAAATGACCCTGAATTGAAAAGCACTGCAAATGAACTCTGAAATGGTTGAAAGTTGGCATGCTATCATAATTTCACCCACATAGCATGTGCTAAAAAGCTGAGAGGGTTACCGAAAAAACTGGATGCACTTCGTGTACAAACTGGACAATCTATTTCGAAGTATCAGGGTTTCAGACGAAAACACGTCTATTACAAAGGGATTTCAATTTTTTGAACATATTCTAACTCAAGACTTTTGAAGCATTCAATATGCACCATTCAAAGCCACATCATCACTTTTCAACCATTTTCTCACTTCATTTGCTAGTTTTCTTGCATTTCATGATTTATTTTGAGCTAAAATGACCCTGAATTGAAAAGCACTGCAAATGAACTCTGAAATGGTTAAAAGATGGCATGGTATCATAATTTCACCCACATAGCATGTGCTAAAAATCTGAGAGGGTTACCGGAAAAACTGGATGCACTTCGTGTACAAACTGGACAATCTCTTTCGAAGTATCATGGTTTCGGACGAAAACACGTCTATTACAAAGGGATTTCATTTTTTTGAACATATTTTAACTCAAGACTTTTTATGCATTCAATATGCACCATTCAAATCCACATCATCACTTTTCAACCATTTGCTGACTTAATTTGCTAGTTTTCATGCATTTCATGATTTATTTTGAGCTAAAATGACCCTGAATTGAAAAGCACTGCAAATGAACTCTGAAATGGTTGAAAGTTGGCATGGTATCATAATTTCACCCACATAGCATGTGCTAAAGAGTTGAGAGGGTTACCGAAAAAACTAGATGCACTTCGTGTACAAACTGGACAATCTCTTTCGAAGTATCAGGGTTTCGGACGAAAACACGTCTATTACAAAGGGATTTCAATTTTTTGAACATATTTTAACTCAAGACTTTTTCTGCATTCAATATGCACCATTCAAAGCAACATCATCACTTTTCAAACATTTTCTCACTTCATTTGCTAGTTTTCATGCATTTCATGATTTATTTTGAGCTAAAATGACCCTGAATTGAAAAGCACTGCAAATGAACTCTGAAATGGTTGAAAGTTGGCATGGTATCATAATTTCACCCACGTAGCATGTGCTAAAGAGTTGAGAGGGTTACCGAAAAAACTGGATGCACTTCGTGTACAAACTGGACAATCTCTTTCGAAGTATCAGGGTTTCGAACGAAAACACGTCTATTACAAAGGGATTTCAATTTTTTGAACATATTTTAACTCAAGACTTTTGAAGCATTCAATATGCACCATTCAGAGCCACATCATCACTTTTCAACCATTTTCTGCCTTCATTTGCTAGTTTTCATGCATTTCATGATTTATTTTGAGCTAAAATGACCCTGAATTGAAAAGCACTGCAAATGAACTCTGAAATGGTTGAAAGATGGCATGGTATCATAATTTCACCCACATAGCATGTGCTAAAAAGTTGAGAGGGTTACCGAAAAAACTGGATGCACTTCGTGTACAAACTGGACAATATCTTTCAAAGTATCAGGGTTTCAGACGAAAACACGTCTATTACAAAGGGATTTCAATTTTTTGAACATATTTTAACTCAAGACTTTTTCTGCATTCATTATGCACCATTCAAAGCCACATCATCACTTTTCAACCATTTTCTGACTTCATTTGCTAGTTTTCATGCATTTCATGATTTATTTTGAGCTAAAATGACCCTGAATTGAAAAGCACTGCAAATGAACTCTGAAATGGTTGAAAGTTGGCATGGTATCATAATTTCACCCACATAGCATGTGCTAAAGAGTTGAGAGGGTTACCGGAAAAACTGGATGCACTTCGTGTACAAACTGGACAATCTCTTTCGAAGTATCAGGGTTTCGGACGAAAACACGTCTATTACAAAGGGATTTCAATTTTTTGAACATATTTTAACTCAAGACTTTTTCTGCATTCAATATGCACCATTCAAAGCCACATCATCACTTTTCAACCATTTTCTGACTTCATTTGCTAGTTTTCATGCATTTCATGATTTATTTTGAGCTAAAATGACCCTGAATTGAAAAGCACTGCAAATGAACTCTGAAATGGTTGAAAGTTGGCATGCTATCATAATTTCACCCACATAGCATGTGCTAAAAAGCTGAGAGGGTTGCCGAAAAAACTGGATGCACTTCGTGTACATACTGGACAATCTATTTCGAAGTATTAGGGTTTCGGACGAAAACAAGTCGATTACAAAGGGATTTCAATTTTTTGAACATTTTTTAACTCAAGACTTTTGAAGCATTCAATATGCACCATTCAAAGCCACATCATCACTTTTCAATCATTTTCTGACTTCATTTGCTAGTTTTCATGCATTTCATGATTTATTTTGAGCTAAAATGACCCTGAATTGAAAAGCACTGCAAATGAACTCTGAAATGGTTGAAAGATGGCATGGTATCATAATTTCACCCACATAGCATGTGCTAAAAGTCTGAGAGGGTTATCGGAAAAACTGGATGCACTTCGTGTACAAACTGGACAATCTCTTTCGAAGTATCATGGTTTCGGACGAAAACACGTCTATTACAAAGGGATTTCAATTTTTTGAACATATTCTAACTTAAGACTTTTTCTGCATTCAATATGCACCATTCAAAGCCACATCATCACTTTTCAATCATTTTCTGACTTCATTTGCTAGTTTTCATGCATTTCATGATTTATTTTGAGCTAAAATGACCCTGAATTGAAAAGCACTGCAAATGAACTCTGAAATGGTTGAAAGTTGGCATGGTATCATAATTTCACCCACATAGCATGTGCTAAAAAGCTGAGAGGGTTACCGAAAAAACTGGATGCACTTCGTGTACAAACTGGACAATCTCTTTCGAAGTCTCAGGGTTTCGGACGAAAACAAGTCGATTACAAAGGGATTTCAATTTTTTGAACATATTTTAACTCAAGACTTTTTATGCATTCAATATGCACCATTCAATGCCACATCATCACTTTTCAACCATTTTCTGCCTTCATTTGCTAGTTTTCATGCATTTCATGATTTATTTTGAGCTAAAATGACCATGAATTGAAAAGCACTGCAAATGAACTCTGAAATGGTTGAAAGTTGGCATGGTATCATAATTTCACCCACATAGCATGTGCTAAAAAGCTGAGAGGGTTACCGAAAAAACTGGATGCTCTTCGTGTACAAACTGGACAATCTCTTTCAAAGTATCAGGGTTTCGGACGAAAACACGTCTATTACAAAGGGATTTCAATTTTTTGAACATATTTTAACTCAAGACTTTTTCTGCATTCAATATGCACCATTCAAAGCAACATCATCACTTTTCAACCATTTTCTCACTTCATTTGCTAGTTTTCATGCATTTCATGATTTATTTTGAGCTAAAATGACCCTGAATTGAAAAGCACTGCAAATGAACTCTGAAATGGTTGAAAGTTGGCATGGTATCATAATTTCATCCACGTAGCATGTGCTAAAGAGTTGAGAGGGTTACCGAAAAAACTGGATGCACTTCGTGTACAAACTGGACAATCTCTTTCGAAGTATCAGGGTTTCGGACGAAAACACGTCTATTACAAAGGGATTTCAATTTTTTGAACATATTTTAACTCAAGACTTTTGAAGCATTCAATATGCACCATTCAAAGCCACATCATCACTTTTCAACCATTTTCTGCCTTCATTTGCAAGTTTTCATGCATTTCATGATTTATTTTGAGCTAAAATGACCCTGAATTGAAAAGCACTGCAAATGAACTCTGAAATGGTTAGAAGTTGGCATGGTATCATAATTTCACCCACATAGCATGTGCTAAAGAGTTGAGAGGGTTACCGAAAAAACTGGATGCACTTCGTGTACAAACTGGACAATCTCTTTCAAAGTATCAGGGTTTCGGACGAAAACACGTCTATTACAAAGGGATTTCAATTTTTTGAACATATTTTAACACAAGACTTTTTCTGCATTCAATATGCACCATTCAAAGCCACATCATCACTTTTCAACCATTTTGTGACTTCATTTGCTAGTTTTCATGCATTTCATTATTTATTTTGAGCTAAAATGACCCTGAATTGAAAAGCACTGCAAATGAACTCTGAAATGGTTGAAAGTTGGCATGGTATCATAATTTCACCCACATAGCATGTGCTAAAGAGTTGAGAGGGTTACCGAAAAAACTGGATGCACTTCGTGTACAAACTGGACAATCTCTTTCATAGTATCAGGGTTTCGGACGAAAACACGTCTATTACAAAGGGATTTCAATTTTTTGAACATATTTTAACTCAAGACTTTTTCTGCATTCAATATGCACCATTAAAAGCCACATCATCACTTTTCAACCATTTTCTGACTTCATTTGCTAGTTTTCATGCATTTCATGATTTTTTTTGAGCTAAAATGACCCTGAATTGAAAAGCACTGCAAATGAACTCTGAAATGGTTGAAAGTTGGCATGGTATCATAATTTCACCCACATAGCATGTGCTAAAAAGCTGAGAGGGTTACCGAAAAAACTGGATGCTCTTCGTGTACAAACTGGACAATCAGTTTCGAAGTATCAGGGTTTCGGACGAAAACACGTCTATTACAAAGGGATTTCAATTTTTTGAACATATTTTAACTCAAGACTTTTTCTGCATTCAATATGCACCATTCAAAGCCACATCATCACTTTTCAACCATTTTCTGACTTCATTTGCTAGTTTTCATGCATTTCATGATTTATTTTGAGCTAAAATGACCATGAATTGAAAAGCACTGCAAATGAACTCTGAAATGGTTGAAAGTTGGCATGGTATCATAATTTCGCCCACATAGCATGTGCTAAAAAGCTGAGAGGGTTACCGAAAAAACTGGATGCTCTTCGTGTACAAACTGGACAATCTCTTTCAAAGTATCAGGGTTTCGGACGAAAACACGTCTATTACAAAGGGATTTCAATTTTTTGAACATATTTTAACTCAAGACTTTTTCTGCATTCAATATGCACCATTCAAAGCAACATCATCACTTTTCAACGATTTTCTGACTTCATTTGCTAGTTTTCATGCATTTCATGATTTATTTTGAGCTAAAATGACCCTGAATTGAAAAGCACTGCAAATGAACTCTGAAATGGTTGAAAGTTGGCATGGTATCATAATTTCATCCACGTAGCATGTGCTAAAGAGTTGAGAGGGTTACCGAAAAAACTGGATGCACTTCGTGTACAAACTGGACAATCTCTTTCGAAGTATCAGGGTTTCGGACGAAAACACGTCTATTACAAAGGGATTTCAATTTTTTGAACATATTTTAACTCAAGACTTTTGAAGCATTCAATATGCACCATTCAAAGCCACATCATCACTTTTCAACCATTTTCTGCCTTCATTTGCAAGTTTTCATGCATTTCATGATTTATTTTGAGCTAAAATGACCCTGAATTGAAAAGCACTGCAAATGAACTCTGAAATGGTTGAAAGATGGCATGGTATCATAATTTCACCCACATAGCATGTGCTAAAAAGTTGAGAGGGTTACCGAAAAAACTGGATGCACTTCGTGTACAAACTGGACAATCTCTTTCAAAGTATCAGGGTTTCAGACGAAAACACGTCTATTACAAAGGGATTTCAATTTTTTGAACATATTTTAACTCAAGACTTTTTCTGCATTCAATATGCACCATTCAAAGCCACATCATCACTTTTCAACCATTTTCTGACTTCATTTGCTAGTTTTCATGCATTTCATGATTTATTTTGACCTAAAATGACCCTGAATTGAAAAGCACTGCAAATGAACTCTGAAATGGTTGAAAGTTGGCATGGTATCATAATTTCACCCACATAGCATGTGCTAAAGAGTTGAGAGGGTTACCGGAAAAACTGGATGCACTTCGTGTACAAACTGGACAATCTCTTTCGAAGTATCAGGGTTTCGGACGAAAACACGTCTATTACAAAGGGATTTCAATTTTTTGAACATATTTTAATTCAAGAATTTTTCTGCATTCAATATGCACCATTCAAAGCCACATCATCACTTTTCAACCATTTTCTGACTTCATTTACTAGTTTTCATGCATTTCATGATTTATTTTGAGCTAAAATGACCCTGAATTGAAAAGCACTGCAAATGAACTCTGAAATGGTTGAAAGTTGGCATGCTATCATAATTTCACCCACATAGCATGTGCTAAAAAGCTGAGAGGGTTACCGAAAAAACTGGATGCACTTCGTGTACAAACTGGACAATCTATTTCGAAGTATCAGGGTTTCGGACGAAAACACGTCTATTACAAAGGGATTTCAATTTTTTGAACATATTTTAACTCAAGACTTTTGAAGCATTCAATATGCACCATTCAAAGCCACATCATCACTTTTCAATCATTTTCTGACTTCATTTGCTAGTTTTCATGCATTTCATGATTTATTTTGAGCTAAAATGACCCTGAATTGAAAAGCACTGCAAATGAACTCTGAAATGGTTGAAAGATGGCATGGTATCATAATTTCACCCACATAGCATGTGCTAAAAGTCTGAGAGGGTTATCGGAAAAACTGGATGCACTTCGTGTACAAACTGGACAATCTCTTTCGAAGTATCATGGTTTCGGACGAAAACACGTCTATTACAAAGGGATTTCAATTTTTTGAACATATTCTAACTTAAGACTTTTTCGGCATTCAATATGCACCATTCAAAGCCACATCATCACTTTTCAATCATTTTCTGACTTCATTTGCTAGTTTTCATGCATTTCATGATTTATTTTGAGCTAAAATGACCCTGAATTGAAAAGCACTGCAAATGAACTCTGAAATGGTTGAAAGTTGGCATGGTATCATAATTTCACCCACATAGCATGTGCTAAAAAGCTGAGAGGGTTACCGAAAAAACTGGATGCACTTCGTGTACAAACTGGACAATCTCTTTCGAAGTCTCAGGGTTTCGGACAAAAACTAGTCGATTACAAAGGGATTTCAATTTTTTGAACATATTTTAACTCAAGACTTTTTATGCATTCAATATGCACCATTCAAAGCCACATCATCACTTTTCAACCATTTTCTGACTTCATTTGCTAGTTTTCATGCATTTCATGATTTATTTTGAGCTAAAATGACCCTGAATTGAAAAGCACTGCAAATGAACTCTGAAATGGTTGAAAGTTGGCATGGTATCATAATTTCACCCACATAGCATGTGCTAAAAAGCTGAGAGGGTTACCGAAAAAACTGGATGCACTTCGTGTACAAACTGGACAATCTCTTTCGAAGTATCAGGGTTTCGGACGAAAACACGTCTATTACAAAGGGATTTCAATTTTTTGAACATATTTTAACTCAAGACTTTTTCTGCATTCAATATGCACCATTCAAAGCCACATCATCACTTTTCAACCATTTTCTGACTTCATTTGCTAGTTTTCATGCATTTCATGATTTATTTTGAGCTAAAATGACCCTGAATTGAAAAGCACTGCAAATGAACTCTGAAATGGTTGAAAGTTGGCATGGTATCATAATTTCACCCACATAGCATGTGCTAAAGAGTTGAGAGGGTTACCGGAAAAACTGGATGCACTTCGTGTACAAACTGGACAATCTCTTTCGAAGTATCAGGGTTTCGGACGAAAACACGTCTATTACAAAGGGATTTCAATTTTTTGAACATATTTTAACTCAAGACTTTTTCTGCATTCAATATGCACCATTCAAAGCCACATCATCACTTTTCAACCATTTTCTGACTTCATTTGCTAGTTTTCATGCATTTCATGATTTATTTTGAGCTAAAATGACCCTGAATTGAAAAGCACTGCAAATGAACTCTGAAATGGTTGAAAGTTGGCATGGTATCATAATTTCACCCACATAGCATGTGCTAAAGAGTTGAGAGGGTTACCGGAAAAACTGGATGCACTTCGTGTACAAACTGGACAATCTCTTTCGAAGTATCAGGGTTTCGGACGAAAACACGTCTATTACAAAGGGATTTCAATTTTTTGAACATATTTTAACTCAAGACTTTTTCTGCATTCAATATGCACCATTCAAAGCCACATCATCACTTTTCAACCATTTTCTGACTTCATTTGCTAGTTTTCATGCATTTCATGATTTATTTTGAGCTAAAATGACCCTGAATTGAAAAGCACTGCAAATGAACTCTGAAATGGTTGAAAGTTGGCATGCTATCATAATTTCACCCACATAGCATGTGCTAAAGAGTTGAGAGGGTTACCGGAAAAACTGGATGCACAACGTGTACAAACTGGACAATCTCTTTCGAAGTATCAGGGTTTCGGACGAAAACACGTCTATTACAAAGGGATTTCAATTTTTTGAACATATTTTAACTCAAGACTTTTTCTGCATTCAATATGCACCATTCAAAGCCACATCATCACTTTTCAACCATTTTCTGACTTCATTTGCTAGTTTTCATGCATTTCATGATTTATTTTGAGCTAAAATGACCCTGAATTGAAAAGCACTGCAAATGAACTCTGAAATGGTTGAAAGTTGGCATGGTATCATAATTTCACCCACATAGCATGTGCTAAAGAGTTGAGAGGGTTACCGGAAAAACTGGATGCACTTCGTGTACAAACTGGACAATCTCTTTCGAAGTATCAGGGTTTCGGACGAAAACACGTCTATTACAAATGGATTTCAATTTTTTGAACATATTTTAACTCAAGACTTTTTCTGCATTCAATATGCACCATTCAAAGCCACATCATCACTTTTCAACCATTTTCTGACTTCATTTGCTAGTTTTCATGCATTTCATGATTTATTTTGAGCTAAAATGACCCTGAATTGAAAAGCACTGCAAATGAACTCTGAAATGGTTGAAAGTTGGCACGGTATCATAATTTCACCCACATAGCATGTGCTAAAGAGTTGAGAGGGTTACCGGAAAAACTGGATGCACTTCGTGTACAAACTGGACAATCTCTTTCGAAGTATCAGGGTTTCGGACGAAAACACGTCTATTACAAAGGGATTTCAATTTTTTGAACATATTTTAACTCAAGACTTTTTCTGCATTCAATATGCACCATTCAAAGCCACATCATCACTTTTCAACCATTTTCTGACTTCATTTGCTTGTTTTCATGCATTTCATGATTTATTTTGAGCTAAAATGACCCTGAATTGAAAAGCACTGCAAATGAACTCTGAAATGGTTGAAAGTTGGCATGGTATCATAATTTCACCCACATAGCATGTGCTAAAGAGTTGAGAGGGTTACCGGAAAAACTGGATGCACTTCGTGTACAAACTGGACAATCTCTTTCGAAGTATCAGGGTTTCGGACGAAAACACGTCTATTACAAAGGGATTTCAATTTTTTGAACATATTTTAACTCAAGACTTTTTCTGCATTCAATATGCACCATTCAAAGCCACATCATCACTTTTCAACCATTTTCTGACTTCATTTGCTAGTTTTCATGCATTTCATGATTTATTTTGAGCTAAAATGACCCTGAATTGAAAAGCACTGCAAATGAACTCTGAAATGGTTGAAAGTTGGCATGGTATCATAATTTCACCCACATAGCATGTGCTAAAGAGTTGAGAGGGTTACCGGAAAAACTGGATGCACTTCGTGTACAAACTGGACAATCTCTTTCGAAGTATCAGGGTTTCGGACGAAAACACGTCTATTACAAAGGGATTTCAATTTTTTGAACATATTTTAACTCAAGACTTTTTCTGCATTCAATATGCACCATTCAAAGCCACATCATCACTTTTCAACCATTTTCTGACTTCATTTGCTTGTTTTCATGCATTTCATGATTTATTTTGAGCTAAAATGACCCTGAATTGAAAAGCACTGCAAATGAACTCTGAAATGGTTGAAAGTTGGCATGCTATCATAATTTCACCCACATAGCATGTGCTAAAGAGTTGAGAGGGTTACCGGAAAAACTGGATGCACTTCGTGTACAAACTGGACAATCTCTTTCGAAGTATCAGGGTTTCGGACGAAAACACGTCTATTACAAAGGGATTTCAATTTTTTGAACATATTTTAACTCAAGACTTTTTCTGCATTCAATATGCACCATTCAAAGCCACATCATCACTTTTCAACCATTTTCTGACTTCATTTGCTAGTTTTCATGCATTTCATGATTTATTTTGAGCTAAAATGACCCTGAATTGAAAAGCACTGCAAATGAACTCTGAAATGGTTGAAAGTTGGCATGGTATCATAATTTCACCCACATAGCATGTGCTAAAGAGTTGAGAGGGTTACCGGAAAAACTGGATGCACTTCGTGTACAAACTGGACAATCTCTTTCGAAGTATCAGAGTTTCGGACGAAAACACGTCTATTACAAAGGGATTTCAATTTTTTGAACATATTTTAACTCAAGACTTTTTCTGCATTCAATATGCACCATTCAAAGCCACATCATCACTTTTCAACCATTTTCTGACTTCATTTGCTAGTTTTCATGCATTTCATGATTTATTTTGAGCTAAAATGACCCTGAATTGAAAAGCACTGCAAATGAACTCTGAAATGGTTGAAAGTTGGCATGCTATCATAATTTCACCCACATAGCATGTGCTAAAAAGCTGAGAGGGTTACCGAAAAAACTGGATGCACTTCGTGTACATACTGGACAATCTATTTCGAAGTATTAGGGTTTCGGACGAAAACAAGTCGATTACAAAGGGATTTCAATTTTTTGAACATATTTTAACTCAAGACTTTTGAAGCATTCAATATGCACCATTCAAAGCCACATCATCACTTTTCAATCATTTTCTGACTTCATTTGCTAGTTTTCATGCATTTCATGATTTATTTTGAGCTAAAATGACCCTGAATTGAAAAGCACTGCAAATGAACTCTGAAATGGTTGAAAGATGGCATGGTATCATAATTTCACCCACATAGCATGTGCTAAAAGTCTGAGAGGGTTATCGGAAAAACTGGATGCACTTCGTGTACAAACTGGACAATCTCTTTCGAAGTATCAGGGTTTCGGACGAAAACACGTCTATTACAAAGGGATTTCAATTTTTTGAACATATTCTAACTTAAGACTTTTTCTGCATTCAATATGCACCATTCAAAGCCACATCATCACTTTTCAATCATTTTCTGACTTCATTTGCTAGTTTTCATGCATTTCATGATTTATTTTGAGCTAAAATGACCCTGAATTGAAAAGCACTGCAAATGAACTCTGAAATGGTTGAAAGTTGGCATGGTATCATAATTTCACCCACATAGCATGTGCTAAAAAGCTGAGAGGGTTACCGAAAAAACTGGATGCACTTCGTGTACAAACTGGACAATCTCTTTCGAAGTATCAGGGTTTCGGACGAAAACACGTCTATTACAAAGGGATTTCAATTTTTTGAACATATTTTAACTCAAGACTTTTGAAGCATTCAATATGCACCATTCAAAGCCACATCATCACTTTTCAATCATTTTCTGACTTCATTTGCTAGTTTTCATGCATTTCATGATTTATTTTGAGCTAAAATGACCCTGAATTGAAAAGCACTGCAAATGAACTCTGAAATGGTTGAAAGTTGGCATGGTATCATAATTTCACCCACATAGCATGTGCTAAAAAGCTGAGAGGGTTACCGAAAAAACTGGATGCACTTCGTGTACAAACTGGACAATCTCTTTCGAAGTCTCAGGGTTTCGGACAAAAACTAGTCGATTACAAAGGGATTTCAATTTTTTGAACATATTTTAACTCAAGACTTTTTATGCATTCAATATGCACCATTCAAAGCCACATCATCACTTTTCAACCATTTTCTGACTTCATTTGCTAGTTTTCATGCATTTCATGATTTATTTTGAGCTAAAATGACCCTGAATTGAAAAGCACTGCAAATGAACTCTGAAATGGTTGAAAGTTGGCATGGTATCATAATTTCACCCACATAGCATGTGCTAAAAAGCTGAGAGGGTTACCGAAAAAACTGGATGCACTTCGTGTACAAACTGGACAATCTCTTTCGAAGTATCAGGGTTTCGGACGAAAACACGTCTATTACAAAGGGATTTCAATTTTTTGAACATATTTTAACTCAAGACTTTTTCTGCATTCAATATGCACCATTCAAAGCCACATCATCACTTTTCAACCATTTTCTGACTTCATTTGCTAGTTTTCATGCATTTCATGATTTATTTTGAGCTAAAATGACCCTGAATTGAAAAGCACTGCAAATGAACTCTGAAATGGTTGAAAGTTGGCATGGTATCATAATTTCACCCACATAGCATGTGCTAAAGAGTTGAGAGGGTTACCGGAAAAACTGGATGCACTTCGTGTACAAACTGGACAATCTCTTTCGAAGTATCAGGGTTTCGGACGAAAACACGTCTATTACAAAGGGATTTCAATTTTTTGAACATATTTTAACTCAAGACTTTTTCTGCATTCAATATGCACCATTCAAAGCCACATCATCACTTTTCAACCATTTTCTGACTTCATTTGCTAGTTTTCATGCATTTCATGATTTATTTTGAGCTAAAATGACCCTGAATTGAAAAGCACTGCAAATGAACTCTGAAATGGTTGAAAGTTGGCATGGTATCATAATTTCACCCACATAGCATGTGCTAAAGAGTTGAGAGGGTTACCGGAAAAACTGGATGCACTTCGTGTACAAACTGGACAATCTCTTTCGAAGTATCAGGGTTTCGGACGAAAACACGTCTATTACAAAGGGATTTCAATTTTTTGAACATATTTTAACTCAAGACTTTTTCTGCATTCAATATGCACCATTCAAAGCCACATCATCACTTTTCAACCATTTTCTGACTTCATTTGCTAGTTTTCATGCATTTCATGATTTATTTTGAGCTAAAATGACCCTGAATTGAAAAGCACTGCAAATGAACTCTGAAATGGTTGAAAGTTGGCATGCTATCATAATTTCACCCACATAGCATGTGCTAAAGAGTTGAGAGGGTTACCGGAAACACTGGATGCACTTCGTGTACAAACTGGACAATCTCTTTCGAAGTATCAGGGTTTCGGACGAAAACACGTCTATTACAAAGGGATTTCAATTTTTTGAACATATTTTAACTCAAGACTTTTTCTGCATTCAATATGCACCATTAAAAGCCACATCATCACTTTTCAACCATTTTCTGACTTCATTTGCTAGTTTTCATGCATTTCATGATTTATTTTGAGCTAAAATGACCCTGAATTGAAAAGCACTGCAAATGAACTCTGAAATGGTTGAAAGTTGGCATGGTATCATAATTTCACCCACATAGCATGTGCTAAAAAGCTGAGAGGGTTACCGAAAAAACTGGATGCTCTTCGTGTACAAACTGGACAATCAGTTTCGAAGTATCAGGGTTTCGGACGAAAACACGTCTATTACAAAGGGATTTCAATTTTTTGAACATATTTTAACTCAAGACTTTTTCTGCATTCAATATGCACCATTCAAAGCCACATCATCACTTTTCAACCATTTTCTGACTTCATTTGCTAGTTTTCATGCATTTCATGATTTATTTTGAGCTAAAATGACCCTGAATTGAAAAGCACTGCAAATGAACTCTGAAATGGTTGAAAGTTGGCACGGTATCATAATTTCACCCACATAGCATGTGCTAAAGAGTTGATAGGGTTACCGGAAAAACTGGATGCACTTCGTGTACAAACTGGACAATCTCTTTCGAAGTATGAGGGTTTCGGACGAAAACACGTCTATTACAAAGGGATTTCAATTTTTTGAACATATTTTAACTCAAGACTTTTTCTGCATTCAATATGCACCATTCAAAGCCACATCATCACTTTTCAACCATTTTCTGACTTCATTTGCTTGTTTTCATGGATTTCATGATTTATTTTGAGCTAAAATGACCCTGAATTGAAAAGCACTGCAAATGAACTCTGAAATGGTTGAAAGTTGGCATGGTATCATAATTTCACCCACATAGCATGTGCTAAAGAGTTGAGAGGGTTACCGGAAAAACTGGATGCACTTCGTGTACAAACTGGACAATCTCTTTCGAAGTATCAGGGTTTCGGACGAAAACACGTCTATTACAAAGGGATTTCAATTTTTTGAACATATTTTAACTCAAGACTTTTTCTGCATTCAATATGCACCATTCAAAGCCACATCATCACTTTTCAACCATTTTCTGACTTCATTTGCTTGTTTTCATGCATTTCATGATTTATTTTGAGCTAAAATGACCCTGAATTGAAAAGCACTGCAAATGAACTCTGAAATGGTTGAAAGTTGGCATGGTATCATAATTTCACCCACATAGCATGTGCTAAAGAGTTGAGAGGGTTACCGGAAAAACTGGATGCACTTCGTGTACAAACTGGACAATCTCTTTCGAAGTATCAGGGTTTCGGACGAAAACACGTCTATTACAAAGGGATTTCAATTTTTTGAACATATTTTAACTCAAGACTTTTTCTGCATTCAATATGCACCATTCAAAGCCACATCATCACTTTTCAACCATTTTCTGACTTCATTTGCTAGTTTTCATGCATTTCATGATTTATTTTGAGCTAAAATGACCCTGAATTGAAAAGCACTGCAAATGAACTCTGAAATGGTTGAAAGTTGGCACGGTATCATAATTTCACCCACATAGCATGTGCTAAAGAGTTGAGAGGGTTACCGGAAAAACTGGATGCACTTCGTGTACAAACTGGACAATCTCTTTCGAAGTATCAGGGTTTCGGACGAAAACACGTCTATTACAAAGGGATTTCAATTTTTTGAACATATTTTAACTCAAGACTTTTTCTGCATTCAATATGCACCATTCAAAGCCACATCATCACTTTTCAACCATTTTCTGACTTCATTTGCTAGTTTTCATGCATTTCATGATTTATTTTGAGCTAAAATGACCCTGAATTGAAAAGCACTGCAAATGAACTCTGAAATGGTTGAAAGTTGGCATGGTATCATAATTTCACCCACATAGCATGTGCTAAAGAGTTGAGAGGGTTACCGGAAAAACTGGATGCACTTCGTGTACAAACTGGACAATCTCTTTCGAAGTATCAGGGTTTCGGACGAAAACACGTCTATTACAAAGGGATTTCAATTTTTTGAACATATTTTAACTCAAGACTTTTTCTGCATTCAATATGCACCATTCAAAGCCACATCATCACTTTTCAACCATTTTCTGACTTCATTTGCTTGTTTTCATGCATTTCATGATTTATTTTGAGCTAAAATGACCCTGAATTGAAAAGCACTGCAAATGAACTCTGAAATGGTTGAAAGTTGGCATGCTATCATAATTTCACCCACATAGCATGTGCTAAAGAGTTGAGAGGGTTACCGGAAAAACTGGATGCACTTCGTGTACAAACTGGACAATCTCTTTCGAAGTATCAGGGTTTCGGACGAAAACACGTCTATTACAAAGGGATTTCAATTTTTTGAACATATTTTAACTCAAGACTTTTTCTGCATTCAATATGCACCATTCAAAGCCACATCATCACTTTTCAACCATTTTCTGACTTCATTTGCTAGTTTTCATGCATTTCATGATTTATTTTGAGCTAAAATGACCCTGAATTGAAAAGCACTGCAAATGAACTCTGAAATGGTTGAAAGTTGGCATGGTATCATAATTTCACCCACATAGCATGTGCTAAAGAGTTGAGAGGGTTACCGGAAAAACTGGATGCACTTCGTGTACAAACTGGACAATCTCTTTCGAAGTATCAGGGTTTCGGACGAAAACACGTCTATTACAAAGGGATTTCAATTTTTTGAACATATTTTAACTCAAGACTTTTTCTGCATTCAATATGCACCATTCAAAGCCACATCATCACTTTTCAACCATTTTCTGACTTCATTTGCTAGTTTTCATGCATTTCATGATTTATTTTGAGCTAAAATGACCCTGAATTGAAAAGCACTGCAAATGAACTCTGAAATGGTTGAAAGTTGGCATGCTATCATAATTTCACCCACATAGCATGTGCTAAAAAGCTGAGAGGGTTACCGAAAAAACTGGATGCACTTCGTGTACATACTGGACAATCTATTTCGAAGTATTAGGGTTTCGGACGAAAACAAGTCGATTACAAAGGGATTTCAATTTTTTGAACATATTTTAACTCAAGACTTTTGAAGCATTCAATATGCACCATTCAAAGCCACATCATCACTTTTCAATCATTTTCTGACTTCATTTGCTAGTTTTCATGCATTTCATGATTTATTTTGAGCTAAAATGACCCTGAATTGAAAAGCACTGCAAATGAACTCTGAAATGGTTGAAAGTTGGCATGGTATCATAATTTCACCCACATAGCATGTGCCAAAAAGCTGAGAGGGTTACCGGAAAAACTGGATGCAGTTCGTGTACAAACAGGACAATCTCTTTCGAAGTATCAGGGTTTCGGACGAAAACACGTCGATTACAAAGGGATTTCAATTTTTTGAACATATTTTAACTCAAGACTTTTTCTGCATTCAATATGCACCATTCAAAGCCACATCATCACTTTTCAACCATTTTCTGACTTCATTTGCTTGTTTTCATGCATTTCATGATTTATTTTGAGCTAAAATGACCCTGAATTGAAAAGCACTGCAAATGAACTCTGAAATGGTTGAAAGTTGGCACGGTATCATAATTTCACCCACATAGCATGTGCTAAAGAGTTGAGAGGGTTACCGGAAAAACTGGATGCACTTCGTGTACAAACTGGACAATCTCTTTCGAAGTATCAGGGTTTCGGACGAAAACACGTCTATTACAAAGGGATTTCAATTTTTTGAACATATTTTAACTCAAGACTTTTTCTGCATTCAATATGCACCATTCAAAGCCACATCATCACTTTTCAACCATTTTCTGACTTCATTTGCTTGTTTTCATGGATTTCATGATTTATTTTGAGCTAAAATGACCCTGAATTGAAAAGCACTGCAAATGAACTCTGAAATGGTTGAAAGTTGGCATGGTATCATAATTTCACCCACATAGCATGTGCTAAAGAGTTGAGAGGGTTACCGGAAAAACTGGATGCACTTCGTGTACAAACTGGACAATCTCTTTCGAAGTATCAGGGTTTCGGACGAAAACACGTCTATTACAAAGGGATTTCAATTTTTTGAACATATTTTAACTCAAGACTTTTTCTGCATTCAATATGCACCATTCAAAGCCACATCATCACTTTTCAACCATTTTCTGACTTCATTTGCTTGTTTTCATGCATTTCATGATTTATTTTGAGCTAAAATGACCCTGAATTGAAAAGCACTGCAAATGAACTCTGAAATGGTTGAAAGTTGGCATGGTATCATAATTTCACCCACATAGCATGTGCTAAAGAGTTGAGAGGGTTACCGGAAAAACTGGATGCACTTCGTGTACAAACTGGACAATCTCTTTCGAAGTATCAGGGTTTCGGACGAAAACACGTCTATTACAAAGGGATTTCAATTTTTTGAACATATTTTAACTCAAGACTTTTTCTGCATTCAATATGCACCATTCAAAGCCACATCATCACTTTTCAACCATTTTCTGACTTCATTTGCTAGTTTTCATGCATTTCATGATTTATTTTGAGCTAAAATGACCCTGAATTGAAAAGCACTGCAAATGAACTCTGAAATGGTTGAAAGTTGGCACGGTATCATAATTTCACCCACATAGCATGTGCTAAAGAGTTGAGAGGGTTACCGGAAAAACTGGATGCACTTCGTGTACAAACTGGACAATCTCTTTCGAAGTATCAGGGTTTCGGACGAAAACACGTCTATTACAAAGGGATTTCAATTTTTTGAACATATTTTAACTCAAGACTTTTTCTGCATTCAATATGCACCATTCAAAGCCACATCATCACTTTTCAACCATTTTCTGACTTCATTTGCTAGTTTTCATGCATTTCATGATTTATTTTGAGCTAAAATGACCCTGAATTGAAAAGCACTGCAAATGAACTCTGAAATGGTTGAAAGTTGGCATGGTATCATAATTTCACCCACATAGCATGTGCTAAAGAGTTGAGAGGGTTACCGGAAAAACTGGATGCACTTCGTGTACAAACTGGACAATCTCTTTCGAAGTATCAGGGTTTCGGACGAAAACACGTCTATTACAAAGGGATTTCAATTTTTTGAACATATTTTAACTCAAGACTTTTTCTGCATTCAATATGCACCATTCAAAGCCACATCATCACTTTTCAACCATTTTCTGACTTCATTTGCTTGTTTTCATGCATTTCATGATTTATTTTGAGCTAAAATGACCCTGAATTGAAAAGCACTGCAAATGAACTCTGAAATGGTTGAAAGTTGGCATGCTATCATAATTTCACCCACATAGCATGTGCTAAAGAGTTGAGAGGGTTACCGGAAAAACTGGATGCACTTCGTGTACAAACTGGACAATCTCTTTCGAAGTATCAGGGTTTCGGACGAAAACACGTCTATTACAAAGGGATTTCAATTTTTTGAACATATTTTAACTCAAGACTTTTTCTGCATTCAATATGCACCATTCAAAGCCACATCATCACTTTTCAACCATTTTCTGACTTCATTTGCTAGTTTTCATGCATTTCATGATTTATTTTGAGCTAAAATGACCCTGAATTGAAAAGCACTGCAAATGAACTCTGAAATGGTTGAAAGTTGGCATGGTATCATAATTTCACCCACATAGCATGTGCTAAAGAGTTGAGAGGGTTACCGGAAAAACTGGATGCACTTCGTGTACAAACTGGACAATCTCTTTCGAAGTATCAGGGTTTCGGACGAAAACACGTCTATTACAAAGGGATTTCAATTTTTTGAACATATTTTAACTCAAGACTTTTTCTGCATTCAATATGCACCATTCAAAGCCACATCATCACTTTTCAACCATTTTCTGACTTCATTTGCTAGTTTTCATGCATTTCATGATTTATTTTGAGCTAAAATGACCCTGAATTGAAAAGCACTGCAAATGAACTCTGAAATGGTTGAAAGTTGGCATGCTATCATAATTTCACCCACATAGCATGTGCTAAAAAGCTGAGAGGGTTACCGAAAAAACTGGATGCACTTCGTGTACATACTGGACAATCTATTTCGAAGTATTAGGGTTTCGGACGAAAACAAGTCGATTACAAAGGGATTTCAATTTTTTGAACATATTTTAACTCAAGACTTTTGAAGCATTCAATATGCACCATTCAAAGCCACATCATCACTTTTCAATCATTTTCTGACTTCATTTGCTAGTTTTCATGCATTTCATGATTTATTTTGAGCTAAAATGACCCTGAATTGAAAAGCACTGCAAATGAACTCTGAAATGGTTGAAAGTTGGCATGCTATCATAATTTCACCCACATAGCATGTGCCAAAAAGCTGAGAGGGTTACCGGAAAAACTGGATGCAGTTCGTGTACAAACAGGACAATCTCTTTCGAAGTATCAGGGTTTCGGACGAAAACACGTCGATTACAAAGGGATTTCAATTTTTTGAACATATTTTAACTCAAGACTTTTTCTGCATTCAATATGCACCATTCAAAGCCACATCATCACTTTTCAACCATTTTCTGACTTCATTTGCTTGTTTTCATGCATTTCATGATTTATTTTGAGCTAAAATGACCCTGAATTGAAAAGCACTGCAAATGAACTCTGAAATGGTTGAAAGTTGGCACGGTATCATAATTTCACCCACATAGCATGTGCTAAAGAGTTGAGAGGGTTACCGGAAAAACTGGATGCACTTCGTGTACAAACTGGACAATCTCTTTCGAAGTATCAAGGTTTCGGACGAAAACACGTCTATTACAAAGGGATTTCAATTTTTTGAACATATTTTAACTCAAGACTTTTTCTGCATTCAATATGCACCATTCAAAGCCACATCATCACTTTTCAACCATTTTCTGACTTCATTTGCTTGTTTTCATGGATTTCATGATTTATTTTGAGCTAAAATGACCCTGAATTGAAAAGCACTGCAAATGAACTCTGAAATGGTTGAAAGTTGGCATGGTATCATAATTTCACCCACATAGCATGTGCTAAAGAGTTGAGAGGGTTACCGGAAAAACTGGATGCACTTCGTGTACAAACTGGACAATCTCTTTCGAAGTATCAGGGTTTCGGACGAAAACACGTCTATTACAAAGGGATTTCAATTTTTTGAACATATTTTAACTCAAGACTTTTTCTGCATTCAATATGCACCATTCAAAGCCACATCATCACTTTTCAACCATTTTCTGACTTCATTTGCTTGTTTTCATGCATTTCATGATTTATTTTGAGCTAAAATGACCCTGAATTGAAAAGCACTGCAAATGAACTCTGAAATGGTTGAAAGTTGGCATGGTATCATAATTTCACCCACATAGCATGTGCTAAAGAGTTGAGAGGGTTACCGGAAAAACTGGATGCACTTCGTGTACAAACTGGACAATCTCTTTCGAAGTATCAGGGTTTCGGACGAAAACACGTCTATTACAAAGGGATTTCAATTTTTTGAACATATTTTAACTCAAGACTTTTTCTGCATTCAATATGCACCATTCAAAGCCACATCATCACTTTTCAACCATTTTCTGACTTCATTTGCTAGTTTTCATGCATTTCATGATTTATTTTGAGCTAAAATGACCCTGAATTGAAAAGCACTGCAAATGAACTCTGAAATGGTTGAAAGTTGGCACGGTATCATAATTTCACCCACATAGCATGTGCTAAAGAGTTGAGAGGGTTACCGGAAAAACTGGATGCACTTCGTGTACAAACTGGACAATCTCTTTCGAAGTATCAGGGTTTCGGACGAAAACACGTCTATTACAAACGGATTTCAATTTTTTGAACATATTTTGACTCAAGACTTTTTCTGCATTCAATATGCACCATTCAAAGCCACATCATCACTTTTCAACCATTTTCTGACTTCATTTGCTAGTTTTCATGCATTTCATGATTTATTTTGAGCTAAAATGACCCTGAATTGAAAAGCACTGCAAATGAACTCTGAAATGGTTGAAAGTTGGCATGGTATCATAATTTCACCCACATAGCATGTGCTAAAGAGTTGAGAGGGTTACCGGAAAAACTGGATGCACTTCGTGTACAAACTGGACAATCTCTTTCGAAGTATCAGGGTTTCGGACGAAAACACGTCTATTACAAAGGGATTTCAATTTTTTGAACATATTTTAACTCAAGACTTTTTCTGCATTCAATATGCACCATTCAAAGCCACATCATCACTTTTCAACCATTTTCTGACTTCATTTGCTTGTTTTCATGCATTTCATGATTTATTTTGAGCTAAAATGACCCTGAATTGAAAAGCACTGCAAATGAACTCTGAAATGGTTGAAAGTTGGCATGCTATCATAATTTCACCCACATAGCATGTGCTAAAGAGTTGAGAGGGTTACCGGAAAAACTGGATGCACTTCGTGTACAAACTGGACAATCTCTTTCGAAGTATCAGGGTTTCGGACGAAAACACGTCTATTACAAAGGGATTTCAATTTTTTGAACATATTTTAACTCAAGACTTTTTCTGCATTCAATATGCACCATTCAAAGCCACATCATCACTTTTCAACCATTTTCTGACTTCATTTGCTAGTTTTCATGCATTTCATGATTTATTTTGAGCTAAAATGACCCTGAATTGAAAAGCACTGCAAATGAACTCTGAAATGGTTGAAAGTTGGCATGGTATCATAATTTCACCCACATAGCATGTGCTAAAGAGTTGAGAGGGTTACCGGAAAAACTGGATGCACTTCGTGTACAAACTGGACAATCTCTTTCGAAGTATCAGGGTTTCGGACGAAAACACGTCTATTACAAAGGGATTTCAATTTTTTGAACATATTTTAACTCAAGACTTTTTCTGCATTCAATATGCACCATTCAAAGCCACATCATCACTTTTCAACCATTTTCTGACTTCATTTGCTAGTTTTCATGCATTTCATGATTTATTTTGAGCTAAAATGACCCTGAATTGAAAAGCACTGCAAATGAACTCTGAAATGGTTGAAAGTTGGCATGCTATCATAATTTCACCCACATAGCATGTGCTAAAAAGCTGAGAGGGTTACCGAAAAAACTGGATGCACTTCGTGTACATACTGGACAATCTATTTCGAAGTATTAGGGTTTCGGACGAAAACAAGTCGATTACAAAGGGATTTCAATTTTTTGAACATATTTTAACTCAAGACTTTTGAAGCATTCAATATGCACCATTCAAAGCCACATCATCACTTTTCAATCATTTTCTGACTTCATTTGCTAGTTTTCATGCATTTCATGATTTATTTTGAGCTAAAATGACCCTGAATTGAAAAGCACTGCAAATGAACTCTGAAATGGTTGAAAGATGGCATGGTATCATAATTTCACCCACATAGCATGTGCTAAAAGTCTGAGAGGGTTATCGGAAAAACTGGATGCACTTCGTGTACAAACTGGACAATCTCTTTCGAAGTATCAGGGTTTCGGACGAAAACACGTCTATTACAAAGGGATTTCAATTTTTTGAACATATTCTAACTTAAGACTTTTTCTGCATTCAATATGCACCATTCAAAGCCACATCATCACTTTTCAATCATTTTCTGACTTCATTTGCTAGTTTTCATGCATTTCATGATTTATTTTGAGCTAAAATGACCCTGAATTGAAAAGCACTGCAAATGAACTCTGAAATGGTTGAAAGTTGGCATGGTATCATAATTTCACCCACATAGCATGTGCTAAAAAGCTGAGAGGGTTACCGAAAAAACTGGATGCACTTCGTGTACAAACTGGACAATCTCTTTCGAAGTATCAGGGTTTCGGACGAAAACACGTCTATTACAAAGGGATTTCAATTTTTTGAACATATTTTAACTCAAGACTTTTGAAGCATTCAATATGCACCATTCAAAGCCACATCATCACTTTTCAATCATTTTCTGACTTCATTTGCTAGTTTTCATGCATTTCATGATTTATTTTGAGCTAAAATGACCCTGAATTGAAAAGCACTGCAAATGAACTCTGAAATGGTTGAAAGTTGGCATGGTATCATAATTTCACCCACATAGCATGTGCTAAAAAGCTGAGAGGGTTACCGAAAAAACTGGATGCACTTCGTGTACAAACTGGACAATCTCTTTCGAAGTCTCAGGGTTTCGGACAAAAACTAGTCGATTACAAAGGGATTTCAATTTTTTGAACATATTTTAACTCAAGACTTTTTATGCATTCAATATGCACCATTCAAAGCCACATCATCACTTTTCAACCATTTTCTGACTTCATTTGCTAGTTTTCATGCATTTCATGATTTATTTTGAGCTAAAATGACCCTGAATTGAAAAGCACTGCAAATGAACTCTGAAATGGTTGAAAGTTGGCATGGTATCATAATTTCACCCACATAGCATGTGCTAAAAAGCTGAGAGGGTTACCGAAAAAACTGGATGCACTTCGTGTACAAACTGGACAATCTCTTTCGAAGTATCAGGGTTTCGGACGAAAACACGTCTATTACAAAGGGATTTCAATTTTTTGAACATATTTTAACTCAAGACTTTTTCTGCATTCAATATGCACCATTCAAAGCCACATCATCACTTTTCAACCATTTTCTGACTTCATTTGCTAGTTTTCATGCATTTCATGATTTATTTTGAGCTAAAATGACCCTGAATTGAAAAGCACTGCAAATGAACTCTGAAATGGTTGAAAGTTGGCATGGTATCATAATTTCACCCACATAGCATGTGCTAAAGAGTTGAGAGGGTTACCGGAAAAACTGGATGCACTTCGTGTACAAACTGGACAATCTCTTTCGAAGTATCAGGGTTTCGGACGAAAACACGTCTATTACAAAGGGATTTCAATTTTTTGAACATATTTTAACTCAAGACTTTTTCTGCATTCAATATGCACCATTCAAAGCCACATCATCACTTTTCAACCATTTTCTGACTTCATTTGCTTGTTTTCATGCATTTCATGATTTATTTTGAGCTAAAATGACCCTGAATTGAAAAGCACTGCAAATGAACTCTGAAATGGTTGAAAGTTGGCATGGTATCATAATTTCACCCACATAGCATGTGCTAAAGAGTTGAGAGGGTTACCGGAAAAACTGGATGCACTTCGTGTACAAACTGGACAATCTCTTTCGAAGTATCAGGGTTTCGGACGAAAACACGTCTATTACAAAGGGATTTCAATTTTTTGAACATATTTTAACTCAAGACTTTTTCTGCATTCAATATGCACCATTCAAAGCCACATCATCACTTTTCAACCATTTTCTGACTTCATTTGCTTGTTTTCATGCATTTCATGATTTATTTTGAGCTAAAATGACCCTGAATTGAAAAGCACTGCAAATGAACTCTGAAATGGTTGAAAGTTGGCATGGTATCATAATTTCACCCACATAGCATGTGCTAAAGAGTTGAGAGGGTTACCGGAAAAACTGGATGCACTTCGTGTACAAACTGGACAATCTCTTTCGAAGTATCAGGGTTTCGGACGAAAACACGTCTATTACAAAGGGATTTCAATTTTTTGAACATATTTTAACTCAAGACTTTTTCTGCATTCAATATGCACCATTCAAAGCCACATCATCACTTTTCAACCATTTTCTGACTTCATTTGCTAGTTTTCATGCATTTCATGATTTATTTTGAGCTAAAATGACCCTGAATTGAAAAGCACTGCAAATGAACTCTGAAATGGTTGAAAGTTGGCATGCTATCATAATTTCACCCACATAGCATGTGCTAAAGAGTTGAGAGGGTTACCGGAAACACTGGATGCACTTCGTGTACAAACTGGACAATCTCTTTCGAAGTATCAGGGTTTCGGACGAAAACACGTCTATTACAAAGGGATTTCAATTTTTTGAACATATTTTAACTCAAGACTTTTTCTGCATTCAATATGCACCATTAAAAGCCACATCATCACTTTTCAACCATTTTCTGACTTCATTTGCTAGTTTTCATGCATTTCATGATTTATTTTGAGCTAAAATGACCCTGAATTGAAAAGCACTGCAAATGAACTCTGAAATGGTTGAAAGTTGGCATGGTATCATAATTTCACCCACATAGCATGTGCTAAAAAGCTGAGAGGGTTACCGAAAAAACTGGATGCTCTTCGTGTACAAACTGGACAATCAGTTTCGAAGTATCAGGGTTTCGGACGAAAACACGTCTATTACAAAGGGATTTCAATTTTTTGAACATATTTTAACTCAAGACTTTTTCTGCATTCAATATGCACCATTCAAAGCCACATCATCACTTTTCAACCATTTTCTGACTTCATTTGCTAGTTTTCATGCATTTCATGATTTATTTTGAGCTAAAATGACCATGAATTGAAAAGCACTGCAAATGAACTCTGAAATGGTTGAAAGTTGGCATGGTATCATAATTTCACCCACATAGCATGTGCTAAAAAGCTGAGAGGGTTACCGAAAAAACTGGATGCTCTTCGTGTACAAACTGGACAATCTCTTTCAAAGTATCAGGGTTTCGGACGAAAACACGTCTATTACAAAGGGATTTCAATTTTTTGAACATATTTTAACTCAAGACTTTTTCTGCATTCAATATGCACCATTCAAAGCCACATCATCACTTTTCAACCATTTTCTGACTTCATTTGCTAGTTTTCATGCATTTCATGATTTATTTTGAGCTAAAATGACCCTGAATTGAAAAGCACTGCAAATGAACTCTGAAATGGTTGAAAGTTGGCATGGTATCATAATTTCACCCACATAGCATGTGCTAAAGAGTTGAGAGGGTTACCGGAAAAACTGGATGCACTTCGTGTACAAACTGGACAATCTCTTTCGAAGTATCAGGGTTTCGGACGAAAACACGTCTATTACAAAGGGATTTCAATTTTTTGAACATATTTTAACTCAAGACTTTTTCTGCATTCAATATGCACCATTCAAAGCCACATCATCACTTTTCAACCATTTTCTGACTTCATTTGCTTGTTTTCATGCATTTCATGATTTATTTTGAGCTAAAATGACCCTGAATTGAAAAGCACTGCAAATGAACTCTGAAATGGTTGAAAGTTGGCATGGTATCATAATTTCACCCACATAGCATGTGCTAAAGAGTTCAGAGGGTTACCGGAAAAACTGGATGCACTTCGTGTACAAACTGGACAATCTCTTTCGAAGTATCAGGGTTTCGGACGAAAACACGTCTATTACAAAGGGATTTCAATTTTTTGAACATATTTTAACTCAAGACTTTTTCTGCATTCAATATGCACCATTCAAAGCCACATCATCACTTTTCAACCATTTTCTGACTTCATTTGCTTGTTTTCATGCATTTCATGATTTATTTTGAGCTAAAATGACCCTGAATTGAAAAGCACTGCAAATGAACTCTGAAATGGTTGAAAGTTGGCATGGTATCATAATTTCACCCACATAGCATGTGCTAAAGAGTTGAGAGGGTTACCGGAAAAACTGGATGCACTTCGTGTACAAACTGGACAATCTCTTTCGAAGTATCAGGGTTTCGGACGAAAACACGTCTATTACAAAGGGATTTCAATTTTTTGAACATATTTTAACTCAAGACTTTTTCTGCATTCAATATGCACCATTCAAAGCCACATCATCACTTTTCAACCATTTTCTGACTTCATTTGCTAGTTTTCATGCATTTCATGATTTATTTTGAGCTAAAATGACCCTGAATTGAAAAGCACTGCAAATGAACTCTGAAATGGTTGAAAGTTGGCATGGTATCATAATTTCACCCACATAGCATGTGCTAAAGAGTTGAGAGGGTTACCGGAAAAACTGGATGCACTTCGTGTACAAACTGGACAATCTCTTTCGAAGTATCAGGGTTTCGGACGAAAACACGTCTATTACAAAGGGATTTCAATTTTTTGAACATATTTTAACTCAAGACTTTTTCTGCATTCAATATGCACCATTCAAAGCCACATCATCACTTTTCAACCATTTTCTGACTTCATTTGCTAGTTTTCATGCATTTCATGATTTATTTTGAGCTAAAATGACCCTGAATTGAAAAGCACTGCAAATGAACTCTGAAATGGTTGAAAGTTGGCATGGTATCATAATTTCACCCACATAGCATGTGCTAAAGAGTTGAGAGGGTTACCGGAAAAACTGGATGCACTTCGTGTACAAACTGGACAATCTCTTTCGAAGTATCAGGGTTTCGGACGAAAACACGTCTATTACAAAGGGATTTCAATTTTTTGAACATATTTTAACTCAAGACTTTTTCTGCATTCAATATGCACCATTGAAAGCCACATCATCACTTTTCAACCATTTTCTGACTTCATTTGCTTGTTTTCATGCATTTCATGATTTATTTTGAGCTAAAATGACCCTGAATTGAAAAGCACTGCAAATGAACTCTGAAATGGTTGAAAGTTGGCATGGTATCATAATTTCACCCACATAGCATGTGCTAAAGAGTTGAGAGGGTTACCGGAAAAACTGGATGCACTTCGTGTACAAACTGGACAATCTCTTTCGAAGTATCAGGGTTTCGGACGAAAACACGTCTATTACAAAGGGATTTCAATTTTTTGAACATATTTTAACTCAAGACTTTTTCTGCATTCAATATGCACCATTCAAAGCCACATCATCACTTTTCAACCATTTTCTGACTTCATTTGCTAGTTTTCATGCATTTCATGATTTATTTTGAGCTAAAATGACCCTGAATTGAAAAGCACTGCAAATGAACTCTGAAATGGTTGAAAGTTGGCATGCTATCATAATTTCACCCACATAGCATGTGCTAAAGAGTTGAGAGGGTTACCGGAAACACTGGATGCACTTCGTGTACAAACTGGACAATCTCTTTCGAAGTATCAGGGTTTCGGACGAAAACACGTCTATTACAAAGGGATTTCAATTTTTTGAACATATTTTAACTCAAGACTTTTTCTGCATTCAATATGCACCATTAAAAGCCACATCATCACTTTTCAACCATTTTCTGACTTCATTTGCTAGTTTTCATGCATTTCATGATTTATTTTGAGCTAAAATGACCCTGAATTGAAAAGCACTGCAAATGAACTCTGAAATGGTTGAAAGTTGGCATGGTATCATAATTTCACCCACATAGCATGTGCTAAAAAGCTGAGAGGGTTACCGAAAAAACTGGATGCTCTTCGTGTACAAACTGGACAATCAGTTTCGAAGTATCAGGGTTTCGGACGAAAACACGTCTATTACAAAGGGATTTCAATTTTTTGAACATATTTTAACTCAAGACTTTTTCTGCATTCAATATGCACCATTCAAAGCCACATCATCACTTTTCAACCATTTTCTGACTTCATTTGCTAGTTTTCATGCATTTCATGATTTATTTTGAGCTAAAATGACCATGAATTGAAAAGCACTGCAAATGAACTCTGAAATGGTTGAAAGTTGGCATGGTATCATAATTTCACCCACATAGCATGTGCTAAAAAGCTGAGAGGGTTACCGAAAAAACTGGATGCTCTTCGTGTACAAACTGGACAATCTCTTTCAAAGTATCAGGGTTTCGGACGAAAACACGTCTATTACAAAGGGATTTCAATTTTTTGAACATATTTTAACTCAAGACTTTTTCTGCATTCAATATGCACCATTCAAAGCCACATCATCACTTTTCAACCATTTTCTGACTTCATTTGCTAGTTTTCATGCATTTCATGATTTATTTTGAGCTAAAATGACCCTGAATTGAAAAGCACTGCAAATGAACTCTGAAATGGTTGAAAGTTGGCATGGTATCATAATTTCACCCACATAGCATGTGCTAAAGAGTTGAGAGGGTTACCGGAAAAACTGGATGCACTTCGTGTACAAACTGGACAATCTCTTTCGAAGTATCAGGGTTTCGGACGAAAACACGTCTATTACAAAGGGATTTCAATTTTTTGAACATATTTTAACTCAAGACTTTTTCTGCATTCAATATGCACCATTCAAAGCCACATCATCACTTTTCAACCATTTTCTGACTTCATTTGCTAGTTTTCATGCATTTCATGATTTATTTTGAGCTAAAATGACCCTGAATTGAAAAGCACTGCAAATGAACTCTGAAATGGTTGAAAGTTGGCATGGTATCATAATTTCACCCACATAGCATGTGCTAAAGAGTTGAGAGGGTTACCGGAAAAACTGGATGCACTTCGTGTACAAACTGGACAATCTCTTTCGAAGTATCAGGGTTTCGGACGAAAACACGTCTATTACAAAGGGATTTCAATTTTTTGAACATATTTTAACTCAAGACTTTTTCTGCATTCAATATGCACCATTCAAAGCCACATCATCACTTTTCAACCATTTTCTGACTTCATTTGCTTGTTTTCATGCATTTCATGATTTATTTTGAGCTAAAATGACCCTGAATTGAAAAGCACTGCAAATGAACTCTGAAATGGTTGAAAGTTGGCATGGTATCATAATTTCACCCACATAGCATGTGCTAAAGAGTTGAGAGGGTTACCGGAAAAACTGGATGCACTTCGTGTACAAACTGGACAATCTCTTTCGAAGTATCAAGGTTTCGGACGAAAACACGTCTATTACAAAGGGATTTCAATTTTTTGAACATATTTTAACTCAAGACTTTTTCTGCATTCAATATGCACCATTCAAAGCCACATCATCACTTTTCAACCATTTTCTGACTTCATTTGCTAGTTTTCATGCATTTCATGATTTATTTTGAGCTAAAATGACCCTGAATTGAAAAGCACTGCAAATGAACTCTGAAATGGTTGAAAGTTGGCATGGTATCATAATTTCACCCACATAGCATGTGCTAAAGAGTTGAGAGGGTTACCGGAAAAACTGGATGCACTTCGTGTACAAACTGGACAATCTCTTTCGAAGTATCAGGGTTTCGGACGAAAACACGTCTATTACAAAGGGATTTCAATTTTTTGAACATATTTTAACTCAAGACTTTTTCTGCATTCAATATGCACCATTCAAAGCCACATCATCACTTTTCAACCATTTTCTGACTTCATTTGCTTGTTTTCATGCATTTCATGATTTATTTTGAGCTAAAATGACCCTGAATTGAAAAGCACTGCAAATGAACTCTGAAATGGTTGAAAGTTGGCATGCTATCATAATTTCACCCACATAGCATGTGCTAAAGAGTTGAGAGGGTTACCGGAAAAACTGGATGCACTTCGTGTACAAACTGGACAATCTCTTTAGAAGTATCAGGGTTTCGGACGAAAACACGTCTATTACAAAGGGATTTCAATTTTTTGAACATATTTTAACTCAAGACTTTTTCTGCATTCAATATGCACCATTCAAAGCCACATCATCACTTTTCAACCATTTTCTGACTTCATTTGCTAGTTTTCATGCATTTCATGATTTATTTTGAGCTAAAATGACCCTGAATTGAAAAGCACTGCAAATGAACTCTGAAATGGTTGAAAGTTGGCATGGTATCATAATTTCACCCACATAGCATGTGCTAAAGAGTTGAGAGGGTTACCGGAAAAACTGGATGCACTTCGTGTACAAACTGGACAATCTCTTTCGAAGTATCAGGGTTTCGGACGAAAACACGTCTATTACAAAGGGATTTCAATTTTTTGAACATATTTTAACTCAAGACTTTTTCTGCATTCAATATGCACCATTCAAAGCCACATCATCACTTTTCAACCATTTTCTGACTTCATTTGCTTGTTTTCATGCATTTCATGATTTATTTTGAGCTAAAATGACCCTGAATTGAAAAGCACTGCAAATGAACTCTGAAATGGTTGAAAGTTGGCATGGTATCATAATTTCACCCACATAGCATGTGCTAAAGAGTTGAGAGGGTTACCGGAAAAACTGGATGCACTTCGTGTACAAACTGGACAATCTCTTTCGAAGTATCAGGGTTTCGGACGAAAACACGTCTATTACAAAGGGATTTCAATTTTTTGAACATATTTTAACTCAAGACTTTTTCTGCATTCAATATGCACCATTCAAAGCCACATCATCACTTTTCAACCATTTTCTGACTTCATTTGCTTGTTTTCATGCATTTCATGATTTATTTTGAGCTAAAATGACCCTGAATTGAAAAGCACTGCAAATGAACTCTGAAATGGTTGAAAGTTGGCATGCTATCATAATTTCACCCACATAGCATGTGCTAAAAAGCTGAGAGGGTTACCGAAAAAACTGGATGCACTTCGTGTACATACTGGACAATCTATTTCGAAGTATTAGGGTTTCGGACGAAAACAAGTCGATTACAAAGGGATTTCAATTTTTTGAACATATTTTAACTCAAGACTTTTGAAGCATTCAATATGCACCATTCAAAGCCACATCATCACTTTTCAATCATTTTCTGACTTCATTTGCTAGTTTTCATGCATTTCATGATTTATTTTGAGCTAAAATGACCCTGAATTGAAAAGCACTGCAAATGAACTCTGAAATGGTTGAAAGATGGCATGGTATCATAATTTCACCCACATAGCATGTGCTAAAAGTCTGAGAGGGTTATCGGAAAAACTGGATGCACTTCGTGTACAAACTGGACAATCTCTTTCGAAGTATCAGGGTTTCGGACGAAAACACGTCTATTACAAAGGGATTTCAATTTTTTGAACATATTCTAACTTAAGACTTTTTCTGCATTCAATATGCACCATTCAAAGCCACATCATCACTTTTCAATCATTTTCTGACTTCATTTGCTAGTTTTCATGCATTTCATGATTTATTTTGAGCTAAAATGACCCTGAATTGAAAAGCACTGCAAATGAACTCTGAAATGGTTGAAAGTTGGCATGGTATCATAATTTCACCCACATAGCATGTGCTAAAAAGCTGAGAGGGTTACCGAAAAAACTGGATGCACTTCGTGTACAAACTGGACAATCTCTTTCGAAGTCTCAGGGTTTCGGACGAAAACTAGTCGATTACAAAGGGATTTCAATTTTTTGAACATATTTTAACTCAAGACTTTTTATGCATTCAATATGCACCATTCAAAGCCACATCATCACTTTTCAACCATTTTCTGACTTCATTTGCTAGTTTTCATGCATTTCATGATTTATTTTGAGCTAAAATGACCCTGAATTGAAAAGCACTGCAAATGAACTCTGAAATGGTTGAAAGTTGGCATGGTATCATAATTTCACCCACATAGCATGTGCTAAAAAGCTGAGAGGGTTACCGGAAAAACTGGATGCACTTCGTGTACAAACTGGACAATCTCTTTCGAAGTATCAGGGTTTCGGACGAAAACACGTCTATTACAAAGGGATTTCAATTTTTTGAACATATTTTAACTCAAGACTTTTTCTGCATTCAATATGCACCATTCAAAGCCACATCATCACTTTTCAACCATTTTCTGACTTCATTTGCTAGTTTTCATGCATTTCATGATTTATTTTGAGCTAAAATGACCCTGAATTGAAAAGCACTGCAAATGAACTCTGAAATGGTTGAAAGTTGGCATGCTATCATAATTTCACCCACATAGCATGTGCTAAAGAGTTGAGAGGGTTACCGGAAAAACTGGATGCACTTCTTGTACAAACTGGACAATCTCTTTCGAAGTATCAGGGTTTCGGACGAAAACACGTCTATTACAAAGGGATTTCAATTTTTTGAACATATTTTAACTCAAGACTTTTGAAGCATTCAATATGCACCATTCAAAGCCACATCATCACTTTTCAACCATTTTCTGACTTCATTTGCTAGTTTTCATGCATTTCATGATTTATTTTGAGCTAAAATGACCCTGAATTGAAAAGCACTGCAAATGAACTCTGAAATGGTTGAAAGTTGGCATGGTATCATAATTTCACCCACATAGCATGTGCTAAAGAGTTGAGAGGGTTACCGGAAAAACTGGATGCACTTCGTGTACAAACTGGACAATCTCTTTCGAAGTATCAGGGTTTCGGACGAAAACAAGTCTATTACAAAGGGATTTCAATTTTTTGAACATATTTTAACTCAAGACTTTTTCTGCATTCAATATGCACCATTCAAAGCCACATCATCACTTTCAACCATTTTCTGACTTCATTTGCTAGTTTTCATGCATTTCATGATTTATTTTGAGCTAAAATGACCCTGAATTGAAAAGCACTGCAAATGAACTCTGAAATGGTTGAAAGTTGGCATGCTATCATAATTTCACCCACATAGCATGTGCTAAAAAGCTGAGAGGGTTACCGAAAAAACTGGATGCACTTCGTGTACATACTGGACAATCTATTTCGAAGTATTAGGGTTTCGGACGAAAACAAGTCGATTACAAAGGGATTTCAATTTTTTGAACATATTTTAACTCAAGACTTTTGAAGCATTCAATATGCACCATTCAAAGCCACATCATCACTTTTCAATCATTTTCTGACTTCATTTGCTAGTTTTCATGCATTTCATGATTTATTTTGAGCTAAAATGACCCTGAATTGAAAAGCACTGCAAATGAACTCTGAAATGGTTGAAAGATGGCATGGTATCATAATTTCACCCACATAGCATGTGCTAAAAGTCTGAGAGGGTTATCGGAAAAACTGGATGCACTTCGTGTACAAACTGGACAATCTCTTTCGAAGTATCATGGTTTCGGACGAAAACACGTCTATTACAAAGGGATTTCAATTTTTTGAACATATTCTAACTTAAGACTTTTTCTGCATTCAATATGCACCATTCAAAGCCACATCATCACTTTTCAATCATTTTCTGACTTCATTTGCTAGTTTTCATGCATTTCATGATTTATTTTGAGCTAAAATGACCCTGAATTGAAAAGCACTGCAAATGAACTCTGAAATGGTTGAAAGTTGGCATGGTATCATAATTTCACCCACATAGCATCTGCTAAAAAGCTGAGAGGGTTACCGAAAAAACTGGATGCACTTCGTGTACAAACTGGACAATCTCTTTCGAAGTCTCAGGGTTTCGGACGAAAACTAGTCGATTACAAAGGGATTTCAATTTTTTGAACATATTTTAACTCAAGACTTTTTCTGCATTCAATATGCACCATTCAAAGCCACATCATCACTTTTCAACCATTTTCTGACTTCATTTGCTAGTTTTCATGCATTTCATGATTTATTTTGAGCTAAAATGACCCGGAATTGAAAAGCACTGCAAATGAACTCTGAAATGGTTGAAAGTTGGCATGGTATCATAATTTCACCCACATAGCATGTGCTAAAAAGCTGAGAGGGTTACCGGAAAAACTGGATGCACTTCGTGTACAAACTGGACAATCTCTTTCGTAGTATCAGGGTTTCGGACGAAAACACGTCTATTACAAAGGGATTTCAATTTTTTGAACATATTTTAACTCAAGACTTTTTCTGCATTCAATATGCACCATTCAAAGCCACATCATCACTTTTCAACCATTTTCTGACTTCATTTGCTAGTTTTCATGCATTTCATGATTTATTTTGAGCTAAAATGACGCTGAATTGAAAAGCACTGCAAATGAACTCTGAAATGGTTGAAAGTTGGCATGGTATCATAATTTCACCCACATAGCATGTGCTAAAGAGTTGAGAGGGTTACCGGAAAAACTGGATGCACTTCGTGTACAAACTGGACAATCTCTTTCGAAGTATCAGGGTTTCGGACGAAAACACGTCTATTACAAAGGGATTTCAATTTTTTGAACATATTTTAACTCAAGACTTTTTCTGCATTCAATATGCACCATTCAAAGCCACATCATCACTTTTCAACCATTTTCTGACTTCATTTGCTAGTTTTCATGCATTTCATGATTTATTTTGAGCTAAAATGACCCTGAATTGAAAAGCACTGCAAATGAACTCTGAAATGGTTGAAAGTTGGCATGCTATCATAATTTCACCCACATAGCATGTGCTAAAAAGCTGAGAGGGTTACCGAAAAAACTGGATGCACTTCGTGTACATACTGGACAATCTATTTCGAAGTATTAGGGTTTCGGACGAAAACAAGTCGATTACAAAGGGATTTCAATTTTTTGAACATATTTTAACTCAAGACTTTTGAAGCATTCAATATGCACCATTCAAAGCCACATCATCACTTTTCAATCATTTTCTGACTTCATTTGCTAGTTTTCATGCATTTCATGATTTATTTTGAGCTAAAATGACCCTGAATTGAAAAGCACTGCAAATGAACTCTGAAATGGTTGAAAGATGGCATGGTATCATAATTTCACCCACATAGCATGTGCTAAAAGTCTGAGAGGGTTATCGGAAAAACTGGATGCACTTCGTGTACAAACTGGACAATCTCTTTCGAAGTATCATGGTTTCGGACGAAAACACGTCTATTACAAAGGGATTTCAATTTTTTGAACATATTCTAACTTAAGACTTTTTCTGCATTCAATATGCACCATTCAAAGCCACATCATCACTTTTCAATCATTTTCTGACTTCGTTTGCTAGTTTTCATGCATTTCATGATTTATTTTGAGCTAAAATGACCCTGAATTGAAAAGCACTGCAAATGAACTCTGAAATGGTTGAAAGTTGGCATGGAATCATAATTTCACCCACATAGCATGTGCTAAAGAGTTGAGAGGGTTACCGAAAAAACTGGATGCACTTCGTGTACAAACTGGACAATCTCTTTCAAAGTATCAGGGTTTCGGACGAAAACACGTCTATTACAAAGGGATTTCAATTTTTTGAACATATTTTAACTCAAGACTTTTGAAGCATTCAATATGCACCATTCAAAGCCACATCATCACTTTTCAACCATTTTCTGACTTCATTTGCTAGTTTTCATGCATTTCATGATTTATTTTGAGCTAAAATGACCCTGAATTGAAAAGCACTGCAAATGAACTCTGAAATGGTTGAAAGTTGGCATGGTATCATAATTTCACCCACATAGCATGTGCTAAAGAGTTGAGAGGGTTACCGGAAAAACTGGATGCACTTCGTGTACAAACTGGACAATCTCTTTCGAAGTATCAGGGTTTCGGACGAAAACAAGTCTATTACAAAGGGATTTCAATTTTTTGAACATATTTTAACTCAAGACTTTTTCTGCATTCAATATGCACCATTCAAAGCCACATCATCACTTTCAACCATTTTCTGACTTCATTTGCTAGTTTTCATGCATTTCATGATTTATTTTGAGCTAAAATGACCCTGAATTGAAAAGCACTGCAAATGAACTCTGAAATGGTTGAAAGTTGGCATGCTATCATAATTTCACCCACATAGCATGTGCTAAAAAGCTGAGAGGGTTACCGAAAAAACTGGATGCACTTCGTGTACATACTGGACAATCTATTTCGAAGTATTAGGGTTTCGGACGAAAACAAGTCGATTACAAAGGGATTTCAATTTTTTGAACATATTTTAACTCAAGACTTTTGAAGCATTCAATATGCACCATTCAAAGCCACATCATCACTTTTCAATCATTTTCTGACTTCATTTGCTAGTTTTCATGCATTTCATGATTTATTTTGAGCTAAAATGACCCTGAATTGAAAAGCACTGCAAATGAACTCTGAAATGGTTGAAAGATGGCATGGTATCATAATTTCACCCACATAGCATGTGCTAAAAGTCTGAGAGGGTTATCGGAAAAACTGGATGCACTTCGTGTACAAACTGGACAATCTCTTTCGAAGTATCATGGTTTCGGACGAAAACACGTCTATTACAAAGGGATTTCAATTTTTTGAACATATTCTAACTTAAGACTTTTTCTGCATTCAATATGCACCATTCAAAGCCACATCATCACTTTTCAATCATTTTCTGACTTCATTTGCTAGTTTTCATGCATTTCATGATTTATTTTGAGCTAAAATGACCCTGAATTGAAAAGCACTGCAAATGAACTCTGAAATGGTTGAAAGTTGGCATGGTATCATAATTTCACCCACATAGCATCTGCTAAAAAGCTGAGAGGGTTACCGAAAAAACTGGATGCACTTCGTGTACAAACTGGACAATCTCTTTCGAAGTCTCAGGGTTTCGGACGAAAACTAGTCGATTACAAAGGGATTTCAATTTTTTGAACATATTTTAACTCAAGACTTTTTCTGCATTCAATATGCACCATTCAAAGCCACATCATCACTTTTCAACCATTTTCTGACTTCATTTGCTAGTTTTCATGCATTTCATGATTTATTTTGAGCTAAAATGACCCGGAATTGAAAAGCACTGCAAATGAACTCTGAAATGGTTGAAAGTTGGCATGGTATCATAATTTCACCCACATAGCATGTGCTAAAAAGCTGAGAGGGTTACCGGAAAAACTGGATGCACTTCGTGTACAAACTGGACAATCTCTTTCGTAGTATCAGGGTTTCGGACGAAAACACGTCTATTACAAAGGGATTTCAATTTTTTGAACATATTTTAACTCAAGACTTTTTCTGCATTCAATATGCACCATTCAAAGCCACATCATCACTTTTCAACCATTTTCTGACTTCATTTGCTAGTTTTCATGCATTTCATGATTTATTTTGAGCTAAAATGACGCTGAATTGAAAAGCACTGCAAATGAACTCTGAAATGGTTGAAAGTTGGCATGGTATCATAATTTCACCCACATAGCATGTGCTAAAGAGTTGAGAGGGTTACCGGAAAAACTGGATGCACTTCGTGTACAAACTGGACAATCTCTTTCGAAGTATCAGGGTTTCGGACGAAAACACGTCTATTACAAAGGGATTTCAATTTTTTGAACATATTTTAACTCAAGACTTTTTCTGCATTCAATATGCACCATTCAAAGCCACATCATCACTTTTCAACCATTTTCTGACTTCATTTGCTAGTTTTCATGCATTTCATGATTTATTTTGAGCTAAAATGACCCTGAATTGAAAAGCACTGCAAATGAACTCTGAAATGGTTGAAAGTTGGCATGCTATCATAATTTCACCCACATAGCATGTGCTAAAAAGCTGAGAGGGTTACCGAAAAAACTGGATGCACTTCGTGTACATACTGGACAATCTATTTCGAAGTATTAGGGTTTCGGACGAAAACAAGTCGATTACAAAGGGATTTCAATTTTTTGAACATATTTTAACTCAAGACTTTTGAAGCATTCAATATGCACCATTCAAAGCCACATCATCACTTTTCAATCATTTTCTGACTTCATTTGCTAGTTTTCATGCATTTCATGATTTATTTTGAGCTAAAATGACCCTGAATTGAAAAGCACTGCAAATGAACTCTGAAATGGTTGAAAGATGGCATGGTATCATAATTTCACCCACATAGCATGTGCTAAAAGTCTGAGAGGGTTATCGGAAAAACTGGATGCACTTCGTGTACAAACTGGACAATCTCTTTCGAAGTATCATGGTTTCGGACGAAAACACGTCTATTACAAAGGGATTTCAATTTTTTGAACATATTCTAACTTAAGACTTTTTCTGCATTCAATATGCACCATTCAAAGCCACATCATCACTTTTCAATCATTTTCTGACTTCATTTGCTAGTTTTCATGCATTTCATGATTTATTTTGAGCTAAAATGACCCTGAATTGAAAAGCACTGCAAATGAACTCTGAAATGGTTGAAAGTTGGCATGGAATCATAATTTCACCCACATAGCATGTGCTAAAGAGTTGAGAGGGTTACCGAAAAAACTGGATGCACTTCGTGTACAAACTGGACAATCTCTTTCAAAGTATCAGGGTTTCGGACGAAAACACGTCTATTACAAAGGGATTTCAATTTTTTGAACATATTTTAACTCAAGACTTTTTCTGCATTCTATATGCACCATTCAAAGCCACATCATCACTTTTCAACCATTTTCTGACTTCATTTGCTAGTTTTCATGCATTTCATGATTTATTTTGAGCTAAAATGACCCTGAATTGAAAAGCACTGCAAATGACCTCTGAAATGGTTGAAAGTTGGCATGGTATCATAATTTCACCCACATAGCATGTGCTAAAAAGCTGAGAGGGTTACCGAAAAAACTGGATGCACTTCGTGTACAAACTGGACAATCTCTTTCGAAGTCTCAGGGTTTCGGACGAAAACTAGTCGATTACAAAGGGATTTCCATTTTTTGAACATATTTTAACTCAAGACTTTTTCTGCATTCAATATGCACCATTAAAAGCCACATCATCACTTTTCAACCATTTTCTGACTTCATTTGCTAGTTTTCATGCATTTCATGATTTATTTTGAGCTAAAATGACCCTGAATTGAAAAGCACTGCAAATGAACTCTGAAATGGTTGAAAGTTGGCATGGTATCATAATTTCACCCACATAGCATGTGCTAAAAAGCTGAGAGGGTTACCGAAAAAACTGGATGCTCTTCGTGTACAAACTGGACAATCAGTTTCGAAGTATCAGGGTTTCGGACGAAAACACGTCTATTACAAAGGGATTTCAATTTTTTGAACATATTTTAACTCAAGACTTTTTCTGCATTCAATATGCACCATTCAAAGCCACATCATCACTTTTCAACCATTTTCTGACTTCATTTGCTAGTTTTCATGCATTTCATGATTTATTTTGAGCTAAAATGACCATGAATTGAAAAGCACTGCAAATGAACTCTGAAATGGTTGAAAGTTGGCATGGTATCATAATTTCACCCACATAGCATGTGCTAAAAAGCTGAGAGGGTTACCGAAAAAACTGGATGCTCTTCGTGTACAAACTGGACAATCTCTTTCAAAGTATCAGGGTTTCGGACGAAAACACGTCTATTACAAAGGGATTTCAATTTTTTGAACATATTTTAACTCAAGACTTTTTCTGCATTCAATATGCACCATTCAAAGCAACATCATCACTTTTCAACCATTTTCTCACTTCATTTGCTAGTTTTCATGCATTTCATGATTTATTTTGAGCTAAAATGACCCTGAATTGAAAAGCACTGCAAATGAACTCTGAAATGGTTGAAAGTTGGCATGGTATCATAATTTCACCCACGTAGCATGTGCTAAAGAGTTGAGAGGGTTACCGAAAAAACTGGATGCACTTCGTGTACAAACTGGACAATCTCTTTCGAAGTATCAGGGTTTCGGACGAAAACACGTCTATTACAAAGGGATTTCAATTTTTTGAACGTATTTTAACTCAAGACTTTTGAAGCATTCAATATGCACCATTCAAAGCCACATCATCACTTTTCAACCATTTTCTGCCTTCATTTGCAAGTTTTCATGCATTTCATGATTTATTTTGAGCTAAAATGACCCTGAATTGAAAAGCACTGCAAATGAACTCTGAAATGGTTGAAAGATGGCATGGTATCATAATTTCACCCACATAGCATGTGCTAAAAAGTTGAGAGGGTTACCGAAAAAACTGGATGCACTTCGTGTACAAACTGGACAATCTCTTTCAAAGTATCAGGGTTTCAGACGAAAACACGTCTATTACAAAGGGATTTCAATTTTTTGAACATATTTTAACTCAAGACTTTTTCTGCATTCAATATGCACCATTCAAAGCCACATCATCACTTTTCAACCATTTTCTGACTTCATTTGCTAGTTTTCATGCATTTCATGATTTATTTTGACCTAAAATGACCCTGAATTGAAAAGCACTGCAAATGAACTCTGAAATGGTTGAAAGTTGGCATGGTATCATAATTTCACCCACATAGCATGTGCTAAAGAGTTGAGAGGGTTACCGGAAAAACTGGATGCACTTCGTGTACAAACTGGACAATCTCTTTCGAAGTATCAGGGTTTCGGACGAAAACACGTCTATTACAAAGGGATTTCCATTTTTTGAACATATTTTAACTCAAGACTTTTTCTGCATTCAATATGCACCATTCAAAGCCACATCATCACTTTTCAACCATTTTCTGACTTCATTTACTAGTTTTCATGCATTTCATGATTTATTTTGAGCTAAAATGACCCTGAATTGAAAAGCACTGCAAATGAACTCTGAAATGGTTGAAAGTTGGCATGGTATCATAATTTCACCCACATAGCATGTGCTAAAAAGCTGAGAGGGTTACCGAAAAAACTGGATGCACTTCGTGTACAAACTGGACAATCTCTTTCGAAGTCTCAGGGTTTCGGACGAAAACACGTCTATTACAAAGGGATTTCAATTTTTTGAACATATTTTAACTCAAGACTTTTGAAGCATTCAATATGCACCATTCAAAGCCACATCATCACTTTTCAATCATTTTCTGACTTCATTTGCTAGTTTTCATGCATTTCATGATTTATTTTGAGCTAAAATGACCCTGAATTGAAAAGCACTGCAAATGAACTCTGAAATGGTTGAAAGATGGCATGGTATCATAATTTCACCCACATAGCATGTGCTAAGAGTCTGAGAGGGTTATCGGAAAAACTGGATGCACTTCGTGTACAAACTGGACAATCTCTTTCGAAGTATCATGGTTTCGGACGAAAACACGTCTATTACAAAGGGATTTCAATTTTTTGAACATATTCTAACTTAAGACTTTTTATGCATTCAATATGCACCATTCAAAGCGACATCATCACTTTTCAACCATTTTCTGACTTCATTTACTAGTTTTCATGCATTTCATGATTTATTTTGAGCTAAAATGACCCTGAATTGAAAAGCACTGCAAATGAACTCTGAAATGGTTGAAAGTTGGCATGGTATCATAATTTCACCCACATAGCATGTGCTAAAAAGCTGAGAGGGTTACCGAAAAAACTGGATGCACTTCGTGTACAAACTGGACAATCTCTTTCAAAGTATCAGGGTTTCGGACGAAAGCACGTCTATTACAAAGGGATTTCAATTTTTTGAACATATTCTAACTTAAGACTTTTTCGGCATTCAATATGCACCATTCAAAGCCACATCATCACTTTTCAATCATTTTCTGACTTCATTTGCTAGTTTTCATGCATTTCATGATTTATTTTGAGCTAAAATGACCGTGAATTGAAAAGCACTGCAAATGAACTCTGAAATGGTTGAAAGTTGGCATGGAATCATAATTTCACCCACATAGCATGTGCTAAAGAGTTGAGAGGGTTACCGAAAAAACTGGATGCACTTCGTGTACAAACTGGACAATCTCTTTCAAAGTATCAGGGTTTCGGACGAAAACACGTCTATTACAAAGGGATTTCAATTTTTTGAACATATTTTAACTCAAGACTTTTTCTGCATTCTATATGCACCATTCAAAGCCACATCATCACTTTTCAACCATTTTCTGACTTCATTTGCTAGTTTTCATGCATTTCATGATTTATTTTGAGCTAAAATGACCCTGAATTGAAAAGCACTGCAAATGAACTCTGAAATGGTTGAAAGTTGGCATGGTATCATAATTTCACCCACATAGCATGTGCTAAAAAGCTGAGAGGGTTACCGAAAAAACTGGATGCACTTCGTGTACAAACTGGACAATCTCTTTCGAAGTCTCAGGGTTTCGGACGAAAACTAGTCGATTACAAAGGGATTTCAATTTTTTGAACATATTTTAACTCAAGACTTTTTATGCATTCAATATGCACCATTCAAAGCCACATCATCACTTTTCAACCATTTTCTGACTTCATTTGCTAGTTTTCATGCATTTCATGATTTATTTTGAGCTAAAATGACCCTGAATTGAAAAGCACTGCAAATGAACTCTGAAATGGTTGAAAGTTGGCATGGTATCATAATTTCACCCACATAGCATGTGCTAAAGAGTTGAGAGGGTTACCGGAAAAACTGGATGCACTTCGTGTACAAACTGGACAATCTCTTTCGAAGTATCAGGGTTTCGGACGAAAACACGTCTATTACAAAGGGATTTCAATTTTTTGAACATATTTTAACTCAAGACTTTTTCTGCATTCAATATGCACCATTCAAAGCAACATCATCACTTTTCAACCATTTTCTGACTTCATTTGCTAGTTTTCATGCATTTCATGATTTATTTTGAGCTAAAATGACCCTGAATTGAAAAGCACTGCAAATGAACTCTGAAATGGTTGAAAGTTGGCAAGGTATCATAATTTCACCCACATAGCATGTGCTAAAAAGCTGAGAGGGTTACCGAAAAAACTGGATGCACTTCGTGTACAAACTGGACAATCTCTTTCGAAGTATTAGGGTTTCGGACGAAAACAAGTCGATTACAAAGGGATTTCAATTTTTTGAACATATTTTAACTCAAGACTTTTGAAGCATTCAATATGCACCATTCAAAGCCACATCATCACTTTTCAATCATTTTCTAACTTCATTTGCTAGTTTTCATGCATTTCATGATTTATTTTGAGCTAAAATGACCCTGAATTGAAAAGCACTGCAAATGAACTCTGAAATGGTTGAAAGATGGCATGGTATCATAATTTCACCCACATAGCATGTGCTAAAAGTCTGAGAGGGTTATCGGAAAAACTGGATGCACTTCGTGTACAAACTGGACAATCTCTTTCGAAGTATCATGGTTTCGGACGAAAACACGTCTATTACAAAGGGATTTCAATTTTTTGAACATATTCTAACTTAAGACTTGTTTTTGCATTCAATATGCACCATTCAAAGCCACATCATCACTTTTCAACCATTTTCTGACTTCATTTGCTAGTTTTCATGCATTTCATGATTTATTTTGAGCTAAAATGACCCTGAATTGAAAAGCACTGCAAATGAACTCTGAAATGGTTGAAAGTTGGCATGGTATCATAATTTCACCCACATAGCATGTGCTAAAAAGCTGAGAGGGTTACCGCAAAAATTGGATGCACTTCGTGTACAAACTGGACAATCTCTTTCGAAGTCTCAGGGTTTCGGACGAAAACAAGTCGATTACAAAGGGATTTCAATTTTTTGAACATATTTTAACTCAAGACTTTTTATGCATTCAATATGCACCATTCAATGCCACATCATCACTTTTCAACCATTTTCTGACTTCATTTGCTAGTTTTCATGCATTTCATGATTTATTTTGAGCTAAAATGACCCTGAATTGAAAAGCACTGCAAATGAACTCTGAAATGGTTGAAAGTTGGCATGGTATCATAATTTCACCCACATAGCATGTGCTAAAAAGCTGAGAGGGTTACCGAAAAAACTGGATGCACTTCGTGTCCAAACTGGACAATCTCTTTCGAAGTCTCAGGGTTTCGGACGAAAACAAGTCGATTACAAAGGGATTTCAATTTTTTGAACATATTTTAACTCAAGACTTTTTATGCATTCAATATGCACCATTCAATGCCACATCATCACTTTTCAACCATTTTCTGCCTTCATTTGCCAGTTTTCAAGCATTTCATGATTTATTTTGAGCTAAAATGACCCTGAATTGAAAAGCACTGCAAATGAACTCTGAAATGGTTGAAAGTTGGCATGGTATCATAATTTCACCCACATAGCATGTGCTAAAGAGTTGAGAGGGTTACCGAAAAAACTGGATGCACTTCGTGTACAAACTGGACAATCTCTTTCAAAGTATCAGGGTTTCGGACGAAAACACGTCTATTACAAAGGGATTTCAATTTTTTGAACATATTTTAACTCAAGACTTTTTCTGCATTCAATATGCACCATTCAAAGCCACACCATCACTTTTCAACCATTTTCTGACTTTATTTGCTAGTTTTCATGCATTTCATGATTTATTTTGAGCTAAAATGACCCTGAATTGAAAACCACTGCAAATGAACTCTGAAATGGTTGAAAGTTGGCATGGTATCATAATTTCACCCACATAGCATGTGCTAAAAAGCTGAGAGGGTTACCAAAAAAACTGGATGCTCTTCGTGTACAAACTGGACAATCAGTTTCGAAGTATCAGGGTTTCGGACGAAAACACGTCTATTACAAAGGGATTTCAATTTTTTGAACATATTTTAACTCAAGACTTTTTCTGCATTCAATATGCACCATTCAAAGCCACATCATCACTTTTCAACCATTTTCTGACTTCATTTGCTAGTTTTCATGCATTTCATGATTTATTTTGAGCTAAAATGACCCTGAATTGAAAAGCACTGCAAATGAACTCTGAAATGGTTGAAAGTTGGCATGGTATCATAATTTCACCCACATAGCATATGCTAAAAAGCTGAGAGGGTTACCGAAAAAACTGGATGCTCTTCGTGTACAAACTGGACAATCTCTTTCGAAGTATCAGGGTTTCGGACGAAAACACGTCTATTACAAAGGGATTTCAATTTTTTGAACATATTTTAACTCAAGACTTTTTCTGCATTCAATATGCACCATTCAAAGCCACATCATCACTATACAACCATTTTCTGACTTCATTTGCTAGTTTTCATGTATTTCATGATTTATTTTGAGCTAAAATGACCCTGAATGGAAAAGCACTGCAAATGAACTCTGAAATGGTTGAAAGTTGGCATGGTATCATAATTTCACCCACATAGCATGTGCCAAAAAGCTGAGAGGGTTACCGGAAAAACTGGATGCAGTTCGTGTACAAACAGGACAATCTCTTTCGAAGTATCAGGGTTTCGGACGAAAACACGTCGATTACAAAGGGATTTCAATTTTTTGAACATATTTTAACTCAAGACTTTTTCTGCATTCAATATGCACCTTTCAAAGCCACATCATCACTTTTCAACCATTTTCTGACTTCATTTGCTAGTTTTCATGCATTTCATGATTTATTTTGAGCTAAAATGACCCTGAATTGAAAAGCACTGCAAATGAACTCTGAAATGGTTGAAAGTTGGCATGGTATCATAATTTCACCCACATAGCATGTGCTAAAGAGCTGAGAGGGTTACCGGAAAAACTGGATGCACTTCGTGTACAAACTGGACAATCTCTTTCGAAGTCTCTGGGTTTCGGACGAAAACAAGTCGATTACAAAGGGATTTCAATTTTTTTGAACATATTTTAACTCTAGACTTTTTATGCATTCAATATGCACCATTCAATGCCACATCATCACTTTTCAACCATTTTCTGCCTTCATTTGCTAGTTTTCATGCATTTCATGATTGATTTTGAGCTAAAATGACCCTGAATTGAAAAGCACTGCAAATGAACTCTGAAATGGTTGAAAGTTGGCATGGAATCATAATTTCACCCACATAGCATGTGCTAAAGAGTTGAGAGGGTTACCGAAAAAACTGGATGCACTTCGTGTACAAACTGGACAATCTCTTTCGAAGTATCAGGGTTTCGGACGAAAACAAGTCGATTACAAAGGGATTTCAATTTTTTGAACATATTTTAACTCAAGACTTTTTCTGCATTCAATATGCACCATTCAAAGCCACATCATCACTTTTCAACCATTTTCTGACTTCATTTGCTAGTTTTCATGCATTTCATGATTTATTTTGAGCTAAAATGACCCTGAATTGAAAAGCACTGCAAATGAACTCTGAAATGGTTGAAAGTTGGCATGGTATCATAATTTCACCCACGTAGCATGTGCTAAAGAGTTGAGAGGGTTACCGAAAAAACTGGATGCACTTCGTGTACAAACTGGACAATCTCTTTCGAAGTATCAGGGTTTCGGACGAAAACACGTCTATTACAAAGGGATTTCAATTTTTTGAACATATTTTAACTCAAGACTTTTGAAGCATTCAATATGCACCATTCAAAGCCACATCATCACTTTTCAACCATTTTCTGCCTTCATTTGCAAGTTTTCATGCATTTCATGATTTATTTTGAGCTAAAATGACCCTGAATTGAAAAGCACTGCAAATGAACTCTGAAATGGTTGAAAGATGGCATGGTATCATAATTTCACCCACATAGCATGTGCTAAAAAGTTGAGAGGGTTACCGAAAAAACTGGATGCACTTCGTGTACAAACTGGACAATCTCTTTCAAAGTATCAGGGTTTCAGACGAAAACACGTCTATTTCAAAGGGATTTCAATTTTTTGAACATATTTTAACTCAAGACTTTTTCTGCATTCAATATGCACCATTCAAAGCCACATCATCACTTTTCAACCATTTTCTGACTTCATTTGCTAGTTTTCATGCATTTCATGATTTATTTTGAGCTAAAATGACCCTGAATTGAAAAGCACTGCAAATGAACTCTGAAATGGTTGAAAGTTGGCATGGTATCATAATTTCTCCCACATAGCATGTGCTAAAGAGTTGAGAGGGTTACCGGAAAAACTGGATGCACTTCGTGTACAAACTGGACAATCTCTTTCGAAGTATCAGGGTTTCGGACGAAAACACGTCTATTACAAAGGGATTTCAATTTTTTGAACATATTTTAACACAAGACTTTTTCTGCATTCAATATGCACCATTCAAAGCCACATCATCACTTTTCAACCATTTTGTGACTTCATTTGCTAGTTTTCATGCATTTCATGATTTATTTTGAGCTAAAATGACCCTGAATTGAAAAGCACTGCAAATGAACTCTGAAATGGTTGAAAGTTGGCATGCTATCATAATTTCACCCACATAGCATGTGCTAAAAAGCTGAGAGGGTTACCGAAAAAACTGGATGCACTTCGTGTACAAACTGGACAATCTATTTCGAAGTATCAGGGTTTCGGACGAAAACACGTCTATTACAAAGGGATTTCAATTTTTTGAACATATTTTAACTCAAGACTTTTGAAGCATTCAATATGCACCATTCAAAGCCACATCATCACTTTTCAATCATTTTCTGACTTCATTTGCTAGTTTTCATGCATTTCATGATTTATTTTGAGCTAAAATGACCCTGAATTGAAAAGCACTGCAAATGAACTCTGAAATGGTTGAAAGATGGCATGGTATCATAATTTCACCCACATAGCATGTGCTAAAAGTCTGAGAGGGTTATCGGCAAAACTGGATGCACTTCGTGTACAAACTGGACAATCTCTTTCGAAGTATCATGGTTTCGGACGAAAACACGTCTATTACAAAGGGATTTCAATTTTTTGAACATATTCTAACTTAAGACTTTTTCGGCATTCAATATGCACCATTCAAAGCCACATCATCACTTTTCAATCATTTTCTGACTTCATTTGCTAGTTTTCATGCATTTCATGATTTATTTTGAGCTAAAATGACCCTGAATTGAAAAGCACTGCAAATGAACTCTGAAATGGTTGAAAGTTGGCATGGTATCATAATTTCACCCACATAGCATGTGCTAAAAAGCTGAGAGGGTTACCGAAAAAACTGGATGCACTTCGTGTACAAACTGGACAATCTCTTTCGAAGTCTCAGGGTTTCGGACGAAAACAAGTCGATTACTAAGGGATTTCAATTTTTTGAACATATTTTAACTCAAGACTTTTTCTGCATTCAATATGCACCATTCAATGCCACATCATCACTTTTCAACCATTTTCTGCCTTCATTTGCTAGTTTTCATGCATTTCATGATTGATTTTGAGCTAAAATGACCCTGAATTGAAAAGCACTGCAAATGAACTCTGAAATGGTTGAAAGTTGGCATGGAATCATAATTTCACCCACATAGCATGTGCTAAAGAGTTGAGAGGGTTACCGAAAAAACTGGATGCACTTCGTGTACAAACTGGACAATCTCTTTCGAAGTATCAGGGTTTCGGACGAAAACAAGTCGATTACAAAGGGATTTCAATTTTTAGAACATATTTTAACTCAAGACTTTTTCTGCATTCAATATGCACCATTCAAAGCCACATCATCACTTTTCAACCATTTTCTGACTTCATTTGCTAGTTTTCATGCATTTCATGATTTATTTTGAGCTAAAATGACCCTGAATTGAAAAGCACTGCAAATGAACTCTGAAATGGTTGAAAGTTGGCATGGTATCATAATTTCACCCACGTAGCATGTGCTAAAGAGTTGAGAGGGTTACCGAAAAAACTGGATGCACTTCGTGTACAAACTGGACAATCTCTTTCGAAGTATCAGGGTTTCGGACGAAAACACGTCTATTACAAAGGGATTTCAATTTTTTGAACATATTTTAACTCAAGACTTTTGAAGCATTCAATATGCACCATTCAAAGCCACATCATCACTTTTCAACCATTTTCTGCCTTCATTTGCAAGTTTTCATGCATTTCATGATTTATTTTGAGCTAAAATGACCCTGAATTGAAAAGCACTGCAAATGAACTCTGAAATGGTTGAAAGATGGCATGGTATCATAATTTCACCCACATAGCATGTGCTAAAAAGTTGAGGGGGTTACCGAAAAAACTGGATGCACTTCGTGTACAAACTGGACAATCTCATTCAAAGTATCAGGGTTTCAGACGAAAACACGTCTATTACAAAGGGATTTCAATTTTTTGAACATATTTTAACTCAAGACTTTTTCTGCATTCAATATGCACCATTCAAAGCCACATCATCACTTTTCAACCATTTTCTGACTTCATTTGCTAGTTTTCATGCATTTCATGATTTATTTTGAGCTAAAATGACCCTGAATTGAAAAGCACTGCAAATGAACTCTGAAATGGTTGAAAGTTGGCATGGTATCATAATTTCTCCCACATAGCATGTGCTAAAGAGTTGAGAGGGTTACCGGAAAAACTGGATGCACTTCGTGTACAAACTGGACAATCTCTTTCGAAGTATCAGGGTTTCGGACGAAAACACGTCTATTACAAAGGGATTTCAATTTTTTGAACATATTTTAACACAAGACTTTTTCTGGATTCAATATGCACCATTCAAAGCCACATCATCACTTTTCAACCATTTTGTGACTTCATTTGCTAGTTTTCATGCATTTCATGATTTATTTTGAGCTAAAATGACCCTGAATTGAAAAGCACTGCAAATGAACTCTGAAATGGTTGAAAGTTGGCATGCTATCATAATTTCACCCACATAGCATGAGCTAAAAAGCTGAGAGGGTTACCGAAAAAACTGGATGCACTTCGTGTACAAACTGGACAATCTATTTCGAAGTATCAGGGTTTCGGACGAAAACACGTCTATTACAAAGGGATTTCAATTTTTTGAACATATTTTAACTCAAGACTTTTGAAGCATTCAATATGCACCATTCAAAGCCACATCATCACTTTTCAATCATTTTCTGACTTCATTTGCTAGTTTTCATGCATTTCATGATTTATTTTGAGCTAAAATGACCCTGAATTGAAAAGCACTGCAAATGAACTCTGAAATGGTTGAAAGATGGCATGGTATCATAATTTCACCCACATAGCATGTGCTAAAAGTCTGAGAGGGTTATCGGCAAAACTGGATGCACTTCGTGTACAAACTGGACAATCTCTTTCGAAGTATCATGGTTTCGGACGAAAACACGTCTATTAGAAAGGGATTTCAATTTTTTGAACATATTCTAACTTAAGACTTTTTCGGCATTCAATATGCACCATTCAAAGCCACATCATCACTTTTCAATCATTTTCTGACTTCATTTGCTAGTTTTCATGCATTTCATGATTTATTTTGAGCTAAAATGACCCTGAATTGAAAAGCACTGCAAATGAACTCTGAAATGGTTGAAAGTTGGCATGGTATCATAATTTCACCCACATAGCATGTGCTAAAAAGCTGAGAGGGTTACCGAAAAAACTGGATGCACTTCGTGTACAAACTGGACAATCTCTTTCGAAGTCTCAGGGTTTCGGACGAAAACAAGTCGATTACAAAGGGATTTCAATTTTTTGAACATATTTTAACTCAAGACTTTTTATGCATTCAATATGCACCATTCAATGCCACATCATCACTTTTCAACCATTTTCTGCCTTCATTTGCCAGTTTTCATGCATTTCATGATTTATTTTGAGCTAAAATGACCCTGAATTGAAAAGCACTGCAAATGAACTCTGAAATGGTTAGAAGTTGGCATGGTATCAAAATTTCACCCACATAGCATGTGCTAAAGAGTTGAGAGGGTTACCGAAAAAACTGGATGCACTTCGTGTACAAACTGGACAATCTCTTTCAAAGTATCAGGGTTTCGGACGAAAACACGTCTATTACAAAGGGATTTCAATTTTTTGAACATATTTTAACTCAAGACTTTTTCTGCATTCAATATGCACCATTCAAAGCCACATCATCACTTTTCAACCATTTTCTGACTTCATTTGCTAGTTTTCATGCATTTCATGATTTATTTTGAGCTAAAATGACCCTGAATTGAAAAGCACTGCAAATGAACTCTGAAATGGTTGAAAGTTGGCATGGTATCATAATTTCTCCCACATAGCATGTGCTAAAGAGTTGAGAGGGTTACCGGAAAAACTGGATGCACTTCGTGTACAAACTGGACAATCTCTTTCGAAGTATCAGGGTTTCGGACGAAAACACGTCTATTACAAAGGGATTTCAATTTTTTGAACATATTTTAACACAAGACTTTTTCTGCATTCAATATGCACCATTCAAAGCCACATCATCACTTTTCAACCATTTTGTGACTTCATTTGCTAGTTTTCATGCATTTCATGATTTATTTTGAGCTAAAATGACCCTGAATTGAAAAGCACTGCAAATGAACTCTGAAATGGTTGAAAGTTGGCATGCTATCATAATTTCACCCACATAGCATGAGCTAAAAAGCTGAGAGGGTTACCGAAAAAACTGGATGCACTTCGTGTACAAACTGGACAATCTATTTCGAAGTATCAGGGTTTCGGACGAAAACACGTCTATTACAAAGGGATTTCAATTTTTTGAACATATTTTAACTCAAGACTTTTGAAGCATTCAATATGCACCATTCAAAGCCACATCATCACTTTTCAATCATTTTCTGACTTCATTTGCTAGTTTTCATGCATTTCATGATTTATTTTGAGCTAAAATGACCCTGAATTGAAAAGCACTGCAAATGAACTCTGAAATGGTTGAAAGATGGCATGGTATCATAATTTCACCCACATAGCATGTGCTAAAAGTCTGAGAGGGTTATCGGCAAAACTGGATGCACTTCGTGTACAAACTGGACAATCTCTTTCGAAGTATCATGGTTTCGGACGAAAACACGTCTATTAGAAAGGGATTTCAATTTTTTGAACATATTCTAACTTAAGACTTTTTCGGCATTCAATATGCACCATTCAAAGCCACATCATCACTTTTCAATCATTTTCTGACTTCATTTGCTAGTTTTCATGCATTTCATGATTTATTTTGAGCTAAAATGACCCTGAATTGAAAAGCACTGCAAATGAACTCTGAAATGGTTGAAAGTTGGCATGGTATCATAATTTCACCCACATAGCATGTGCTAAAAAGCTGAGAGGGTTACCGAAAAAACTGGATGCACTTCGTGTACAAACTGGACAATCTCTTTCGAAGTCTCAGGGTTTCGGACGAAAACAAGTCGATTACAAAGGGATTTCAATTTTTTGAACTGTTTTAACTCAAGACTTTTTATGCATTCAATATGCACCATTCAATGCCACATCATCACTTTTCAACCATTTTCTGCCTTCATTTGCCAGTTTTCATGCATTTCATGATTGATTTTGAGCTAAAATGACCCTGAATTGAAAAGCACTGCAAATGAACTCTGAAATGGTTAGAAGTTGGCATGGTATCAAAATTTCACCCACATAGCATGTGCTAAAGAGTTGAGAGGGTTACCGAAAAAACTGGATGCACTTCGTGTACAAACTGGACAATCTCTTTCAAAGTATCAGGGTTTCGGACGAAAACACGTCTATTACAAAGGGATTTCAATTTTTTGAACATATTTTAACTCAAGACTTTTTCTGCATTCAATATGCACCATTCAAAGCCACATCATCACTTTTCAACCATTTTCTGACTTCATTTGCTAGTTTTCATGCATTTCATGATTTATTTTGAGCTAAAATGACCCTGAATTGAAAAGCACTGCAAATGAACTCTGAAATGGTTGAAAGTTGGCATGGTATCATAATTTCACCCACATAGCATGTGCTAAAAAGCTGAGAGGGTTACCGAAAAAACTGGATGCTCTTCGTGTACAAACTGGACAATCAGTTTCGAAGTATCAGGGTTTCGGACGAAAACACGTCTATTACAAAGGGATTTCAATTTTTTGAACATATTTTAACTCAAGACTTTTTCTGCATTCAATATGCACGATTCAAAGCCACATCATCACTTTTCAACCATTTTCTGACTTCATTTGCTAGTTTTCATGCATTTCATGATTTATTTTGAGCTAAAATGACCCTGAATTGAAAAGCACTGCAAATGAACTCTGAAATGGTTGAAACTTGGCATGGTATCATAATTTCACGCACATAGCATGTGCCAAAAAGCTGAGAGGGTTACCGGAAAAACTGGATGTAGTTCGTGTACAAACTGGACAATCTCTTTCGAAGTATCAGGGTTTCGGACGAAAACACGTCGATTACTAAGGGATTTCAATTTTTTGAACATATTTTAACTCAACACTTTTTCTGCATTCAATATGCACCATTCAATGCCACATCATCACTTTTCAACCATTTTCTGCCTTCATTTGCTAGTTTTCATGCATTTCATGATTGATTTTGAGCTAAAATGACCCTGAATTGAAAAGCACTGCAAATGAACTCTGAAATGGTTGAAAGTTGGCATGGAATCATAATTTCACCCACATAGCATGTGCTAAAGAGTTGAGAGGGTTACCGAAAAAACTGGATGCACTTCGTGTACAAACTGGACAATCTCTTTCGAAGTATCAGGGTTTCGGACGAAAACAAGTCGATTACAAAGGGATTTCAATTTTTTGAACATATTTTAACTCAAGACTTTTTCTGCATTCAATATGCACCATTCAAAGCCACATCATCACTTTTCAACCATTTTCTGACTTCATTTGCTAGTTTTCATGCATTTCATGATTTATTTTGAGCTAAAATGACCCTGAATTGAAAAGCACTGCAAATGAACTCTGAAATGGTTGAAAGTTGGCATGGTATCATAATTTCACCCACGTAGCATGAGCTAAAGAGTTGAGAGGGTTACCGAAAAAACTGGATGCACTTCGTGTACAAACTGGACAATCTCTTTCGAAGTATCAGGGTTTCGGACGAAAACAAGTCGATTACAAAGGGATTTCAATTTTTTGAACATATTTTAACTCAAGACTTTTTCTGCATTCAATATGCACCATTCAAAGCCACATCAACACTTTTCAACCATTTTCTGACTTCATTTGCTAGTTTTCATGCATTTCATGATTTATTTTGAGCTAAAATGACCCTGAATTGAAAAGCACTGCAAATGAACTCTGAAATGGTTGAAAGTTGGCATGGTATCATAATTTCACCCACGTAGCATGTGCTAAAGAGTTGAGAGGGTTACCGAAAAAACTGGATGCACTTCGTGTACAAACTGGACAATCTCTTTCGAAGAATCAGGGTTTCGGACGAAAACACGTCTATTACAAAGGGATTTCAATTTTTTGAACATATTTTAACTCAAGACTTTTGAAGCATTCAATATGCACCATTCAAAGCCACATCATCACTTTTCAACCATTTTCTGCCTTCATTTGCAAGTTTTCATGCATTTCATGATTTATTTTGAGCTAAAATGACCCTGAATTGAAAAGCACTGCAAATGAACTCTGAAATGGTTGAAAGTTGGCATGGTATCATAATTTCTCCCACATAGCATGTGCTAAAGAGTTGAGAGGGTTACCGGAAAAACTGGATGCACTTCGTGTACAAACTGGACAATCTCTTTCGAAGTATCAGGGTTTCGGACGAAAACACGTCTATTACAAAGGGATTTCAATTTTTTGAACATATTTTAACACAAGACTTTTTCTGCATTCAATATGCACCATTCAAAGCCACATCATCACTTTTCAACCATTTTGTGACTTCATTTGCTAGTTTTCATGCATTTCATGATTTATTTTGAGCTAAAATGACCCTGAATTGAAAAGCACTGCAAATGAACTCTGAATGGTTGAAAGTTGGCATGCTATCATAATTTCACCCACATAGCATGAGCTAAAAAGCTGAGAGGGTTACCGAAAAAACTGGATGCACTTCGTGTACAAACTGGACAATCTATTTCGAAGTATCAGGGTTTCGGACGAAAACACGTCTATTACAAAGGGATTTCAATTTTTTGAACATATTTTAACTCAAGACTTTTGAAGCATTCAATATGCACCATTCAAAGCCACATCATCACTTTTCAATCATTTTCTGACTTCATTTGCTAGTTTTCATGCATTTCATGATTTATTTTGAGCTAAAATGACCCTGAATTGAAAAGCACTGCAAATGAACTCTGAAATGGTTGAAAGATGGCATGGTATCATAATTTCACCCACATAGCATGTGCTAAAAGTCTGAGAGGGTTATCGGCAAAACTGGATGCACTTCGTGTACAAACTGGACAATCTCTTTCGAAGTATCATGGTTTCGGACGAAAACACGTCTATTAGAAAGGGATTTCAATTTTTTGAACATATTCTAACTTAAGACTTTTTCGGCATTCAATATGCACCATTCAAAGCCACATCATCACTTTTCAATCATTTTCTGACTTCATTTGCTAGTTTTCATGCATTTCATGATTTATTTTGAGCTAAAATGACCCTGAATTGAAAAGCACTGCAAATGAACTCTGAAATGGTTGAAAGTTGGCATGGTATCATAATTTCACCCACATAGCATGTGCTAAAAAGCTGAGAGGGTTACCGAAAAAACTGGATGCACTTCGTGTACAAACTGGACAATCTCTTTCGAAGTCTCAGGGTTTCGGACGAAAACAAGTCGATTACAAAGGGATTTCAATTTTTTGAACTGTTTTAACTCAAGACTTTTTATGCATTCAATATGCACCATTCAATGCCACATCATCACTTTTCAACCATTTTCTGCCTTCATTTGCCAGTTTTCATGCATTTCATGATTTATTTTGAGCTAAAATGACCCTGAATTGAAAAGCACTGCAAATGAACTCTGAAATGGTTAGAAGTTGGCATGGTATCAAAATTTCACCCACATAGCATGTGCTAAAGAGTTGAGAGGGTTACCGAAAAAACTGGATGCACTTCGTGTACAAACTGGACAATCTCTTTCAAAGTATCAGGGTTTCGGACGAAAACACGTCTATTACAAAGGGATTTCAATTTTTTGAACATATTTTAACTCAAGACTTTTTCTGCATTCAATATGCACCATTCAAAGCCACATCATCACTTTTCAACCATTTTCTGACTTCATTTGCTAGTTTTCATGCATTTCATGATTTATTTTGAGCTAAAATGACCCTGAATTGAAAAGCACTGCAAATGAACTCTGAAATGGTTGAAAGTTGGCATGGTATCATAATTTCACCCACATAGCATGTGCTAAAAAGCTGAGAGGGTTACCGAAAAAACTGGATGCTCTTCGTGTACAAACTGGACAATCAGTTTCGAAGTATCAGGGTTTCGGACGAAAACACGTCTATTACAAAGGGATTTCAATTTTTTGAACATATTTTAACTCAAGACTTTTTCTGCATTCAATATGCACGATTCAAAGCCACATCATCACTTTTCAACCATTTTCTGACTTCATTTGCTAGTTTTCATGCATTTCATGATTTATTTTGAGCTAAAATGACCCTGAATTGAAAAGCACTGCAAATGAACTCTGAAATGGTTGAAACTTGGCATGGTATCATAATTTCACGCACATAGCATGTGCCAAAAAGCTGAGAGGGTTACCGGAAAAACTGGATGTAGTTCGTGTACAAACTGGACAATCTCTTTCGAAGTATCAGGGTTTCGGACGAAAACACGTCGATTACTAAGGGATTTCAATTTTTTGAACATATTTTAACTCAACACTTTTTCTGCATTCAATATGCACCATTCAATGCCACATCATCACTTTTCAACCATTTTCTGCCTTCATTTGCTAGTTTTCATGCATTTCATGATTGATTTTGAGCTAAAATGACCCTGAATTGAAAAGCACTGCAAATGAACTCTGAAATGGTTGAAAGTTGGCATGGAATCATAATTTCACCCACATAGCATGTGCTAAAGAGTTGAGAGGGTTACCGAAAAAACTGGATGCACTTCGTGTACAAACTGGACAATCTCTTTCGAAGTATCAGGGTTTCGGACGAAAACAAGTCGATTACAAAGGGATTTCAATTTTTTGAACATATTTTCACTCAAGACTTTTTCTGCATTCAATATGCACCATTCAAAGCCACATCATCACTTTTCAACCATTTTCTGACTTCATTTGCTAGTTTTCATGCATTTCATGATTTATTTTGAGCTAAAATGACCCTGAATTGAAAAGCACTGCAAATGAACTCTGAAATGGTTGAAAGTTGGCATGGTATCATAATTTCACCCACGTAGCATGAGCTAAAGAGTTGAGAGGGTTACCGAAAAAACTGGATGCACTTCGTGTACAAACTGGACAATCTCTTTCGAAGTATCAGGGTTTCGGACGAAAACAAGTCGATTACAAAGGGATTTCAATTTTTTGAACATATTTTAACTCAAGACTTTTTCTGCATTCAATATGCACCATTCAAAGCCACATCAACACTTTTCAACCATTTTCTGACTTCATTTGCTAGTTTTCATGCATTTCATGATTTATTTTGAGCTAAAATGACCCTGAATTGAAAAGCACTGCAAATGAACTCTGAAATGGTTGAAAGTTGGCATGGTATCATAATTTCACCCACGTAGCATGTGCTAAAGAGTTGAGAGGGTTACCGAAAAAACTGGATGCACTTCGTGTACAAACTGGACAATCTCTTTCGAAGTATCAGGGTTTCGGACGAAAACACGTCTATTACAAAGGGATTTCAATTTTTTGAACATATTTTAACTCAAGACTTTTGAAGCATTCAATATGCACCATTCAAAGCCACATCATCACTTTTCAACCATTTTCTGCCTTCATTTGCAAGTTTTCATGCATTTCATGATTTATTTTGAGCTAAAATGACCCTGAATTGAAAAGCACTGCAAATGAACTCTGAAATGGTTGAAAGATGGCATGGTATCATAATTTCACCCACATAGCATGTGCTAAAAAGTTGAGAGGGTTACCGAAAAAACTGGATGCACTTCGTGTACAAACTGGACAATCTCTTTCAAAGTATCAGGGTTTCAGACGAAAACACGTCTATTACAAAGGGATTTCAATTTTTTGAACATATTTTAACTCAAGACTTTTTCTGCATTCAATATGCACCATTCAAAGCCACATCATCACTTTTCAACCATTTTGTGACTTCATTTGCTAGTTTTCATGCATTTCATGATTTATTTTGAGCTAAAATGACCCTGAATTGAAAAGCACTGCAAATGAACTCTGAAATGGTTGAAAGTTGGCATGGTATCATAATTTCTCCCACATAGCATGTGCTAAAGAGTTGAGAGGGTTACCGGAAAAACTGGATGCACTTCGTGTACAAACTGGACAATCTCTTTCGAAGTATCAGGGTTTCGGACGAAAACACGTCTATTACAAAGGGATTTCAATTTTTTGAACATATTTTAACACAAGACTTTTTCTGCATTCAATATGCACCATTCAAAGCCACATCATCACTTTTCAACCATTTTGTGACTTCATTTGCTAGTTTTCATGCATTTCATGATTTATTTTGAGCTAAAATGACCCTGAATTGAAAAGCACTGCAAATGAACTCTGAAATGGTTGAAAGTTGGCATGCTATCATAATTTCACCCACATAGCATGTGCTAAAAAGCTGAGAGGGTTACCGAAAAAACTGGATGCACTTCGTGTACAAACTGGACAATCTATTTCGAAGTATCAGGGTTTCGGACGAAAACACGTCTATTACAAAGGGATTTCAATTTTTTGAACATATTTTAACTCAAGACTTTTGAAGCATTCAATATGCACCATTCAAAGCCACATCATCACTTTTCAATCATTTTCTGACTTCATTTGCTAGTTTTCATGCATTTCATGATTTATTTTGAGCTAAAATGACCCTGAATTGAAAAGCACTGCAAATGAACTCTGAAATGGTTGAAAGATGGCATGGTATCATAATTTCACCCACATAGCATGTGCTAAAAGTCTGAGAGGGTTATCGGCAAAACTGGATGCACTTCGTGTACAAACTGGACAATCTCTTTCGAAGTATCATGGTTTCGGACGAAAACACGTCTATTACAAAGGGATTTCAATTTTTTGAACATATTCTAACTTAAGACTTTTTCGGCATTCAATATGCACCATTCAAAGCCACATCATCACTTTTCAATCATTTTCTGACTTCATTTGCTAGTTTTCATGCATTTCATGATTTATTTTGAGCTAAAATGACCCTGAATTGAAAAGCACTGCAAATGAACTCTGAAATGGTTGAAAGTTGGCATGGTATCATAATTTCACCCACATAGCATGTGCTAAAAAGCTGAGAGGGTTACCGAAAAAACTGGATGCACTTCGTGTACAAACTGGACAATCTCTTTCGAAGTCTCAGGGTTTCGGACGAAAACAAGTCGATTACTAAGGGATTTCAATTTTTTGAACATATTTTAACTCAAGACTTTTTCTGCATTCAATATGCACCATTCAATGCCACATCATCACTTTTCAACCATTTTCTGCCTTCATTTGCTAGTTTTCATGCATTTCATGATTGATTTTGAGCTAAAATGACCCTGAATTGAAAAGCACTGCAAATGAACTCTGAAATGGTTGAAAGTTGGCATGGAATCATAATTTCACCCACATAGCATGTGCTAAAGAGTTGAGAGGGTTACCGAAAAAACTGGATGCACTTCGTGTACAAACTGGACAATCTCTTTCGAAGTATCAGGGTTTCGGACGAAAACAAGTCGATTACAAAGGGATTTCAATTTTTTGAACATATTTTAACTCAAGACTTTTTCTGCATTCAATATGCACCATTCAAAGCCACATCATCACTTTTCAACCATTTTCTGACTTCATTTGCTAGTTTTCATGCATTTCATGATTTATTTTGAGCTAAAATGACCCTGAATTGAAAAGCACTGCAAATGAACTCTGAAATGGTTGAAAGTTGGCATGGTATCATAATTTCACCCACGTAGCATGTGCTAAAGAGTTGAGAGGGTTACCGAAAAAACTGGATGCACTTCGTGTACAAACTGGACAATCTCTTTCGAAGTATCAGGGTTTCGGACGAAAACACGTCTATTACAAAGGGATTTCAATTTTTTGAACATATTTTAACTCAAGACTTTTGAAGCATTCAATATGCACCATTCAAAGCCACATCATCACTTTTCAACCATTTTCTGCCTTCATTTGCAAGTTTTCATTCATTTCATGATTTATTTTGAGCTAAAATGACCCTGAATTGAAAAGCACTGCAAATGAACTCTGAAATGGTTGAAAGATGGCATGGTATCATAATTTCACCCACATAGCATGTGCTAAAAAGTTGAGGGGGTTACCGAAAAAACTGGATGCACTTCGTGTACAAACTGGACAATCTCATTCAAAGTATCAGGGTTTCAGACGAAAACACGTCTATTACAAAGGGATTTCAATTTTTTGAACATATTTTAACTCAAGACTTTTTCTGCATTCAATATGCACCATTCAAAGCCACATCATCACTTTTCAACCATTTTCTGACTTCATTTGCTAGTTTTCATGCATTTCATGATTTATTTTGAGCTAAAATGACCCTGAATTGAAAAGCACTGCAAATGAACTCTGAAATGGTTGAAAGTTGGCATGGAATCATAATTTCACCCACATAGCATGTGCTAAAGAGTTGAGAGGGTTACCGAAAAAACTGGATGCACTTCGTGTACAAACTGGACAATCTCTTTCGAAGTATCAGGGTTTCGGACGAAAACAAGTCGATTACAAAGGGATTTCAATTTTTTGAACATATTTTAACTCAAGACTTTTTCTGCATTCAATATGCACCATTCAAAGCCACATCATCACTTTTCAACCATTTTCTGACTTCATTTGCTAGTTTTCATGCATTTCATGATTTATTTTGAGCTAAAATGACCCTGAATTGAAAAGCACTGCAAATGAACTCTGAAATGGTTGAAAGTTGGCATGGTATCATAATTTCACCCACGTAGCATGTGCTAAAGAGTTGAGAGGGTTACCGAAAAAACTGGATGCACTTCGTGTACAAACTGGACAATCTCTTTCGAAGTATCAGGGTTTCGGACGAAAACACGTCTATTACAAAGGGATTTCAATTTTTTGAACATATTTTAACTCAAGACTATTGAAGCATTCAATATGCACCATTCAAAGCCACATCATCACTTTTCAACCATTTTCTGCCTTCATTTGCAAGTTTTCATGCATTTCATGATTTATTTTGAGCTAAAATGACCCTGAATTGAAAAGCACTGCAAATGAACTCTGAAATGGTTGAAAGATGGCATGGTATCATAATTTCACCCACATAGCATGTGCTAAAAAGTTGAGGGGGTTACCGAAAAAACTGGATGCACTTCGTGTACAAACTGGACAATCTCATTCAAAGTATCAGGGTTTCAGACGAAAACACGTCTATTACAAAGGGATTTCAATTTTTTGAACATATTTTAACTCAAGACTTTTTCTGCATTCAATATGCACCATTCAAAGCCACATCATCACTTTTCAACCATTTTCTGACTTCATTTGCTAGTTTTCATGCATTTCATGATTTATTTTGAGCTAAAATGACCCTGAATTGAAAAGCACTGCAAATGAACTCTGAAATGGTTGAAAGTTGGCATGGTATCATAATTTCTCCCACATAGCATGTGCTAAAGAGTTGAGAGGGTTACCGGAAAAACTGGATGCACTTCGTGTACAAACTGGACAACCTCTTTCGAAGTATCAGGGTTTCGGACGAAAACACGTCTATTACAAAGGGATTTCAATTTTTTGAACATATTTTAACACAAGACTTTTTCTGCATTCAATATGCACCATTCAAAGCCACATCATCACTTTTCAACCATTTTGTGACTTCATTTGCTAGTTTTCATGCATTTCATGATTTATTTTGAGCTAAAATGACCCTGAATTGAAAAGCACTGCAAATGAACTCTGAAATGGTTGAAAGTTGGCATGCTATCATAATTTCACCCACATAGCATGAGCTAAAAAGCTGAGAGGGTTACCGAAAAAACTGGATGCACTTCGTGTACAAACTGGACAATCTATTACAAAGGGATTTCAATTTTTTGAACATATTTTAACTCAAGACTTTTGAAGCATTCAATATGCACCATTCAAAGCCACATCATCACTTTTCAATCATTTTCTGACTTCATTTGCTAGTTTTCATGCATTTCATGATTTATTTTGAGCTAAAATGACCCTGAATTGAAAAGCACTGCAAATGAACTCTGAAATGGTTGAAAGATGGCATGGTATCATAATTTCACCCACATAGCATGTGCTAAAAGTCTGAGAGGGTTATCGGCAAAACTGGATGCACTTCGTGTACAAACTGGACAATCTCTTTCGAAGTATCATGGTTTCGGACGAAAACACGTCTATTAGAAAGGGATTTCAATTTTTTGAACATATTCTAACTTAAGACTTTTTCGGCATTCAATATGCACCATTCAAAGCCACATCATCACTTTTCAATCATTTTCTGACTTCATTTGCTAGTTTTCATGCATTTCATGATTTATTTTGAGCTAAAATGACCCTGAATTGAAAAGCACTGCAAATGAACTCTGAAATGGTTGAAAGTTGGCATGGTATCATAATTTCACCCACATAGCATGTGCTAAAAAGCTGAGAGGGTTACCGAAAAAACTGGATGCACTTCGTGTACAAACTGGACAATCTCTTTCGAAGTCTCAGGGTTTCGGACGAAAACAAGTCGATTACAAAGGGATTTCAATTTTTTGAACATATTTTAACTCAAGACTTTTTATGCATTCAATATGCACCATTCAATGCCACATCATCACTTTTCAACCATTTTCTGCCTTCATTTGCCAGTTTTCATGCATTTCATGATTTATTTTGAGCTAAAATGACCCTGAATTGAAAAGCACTGCAAATGAACTCTGAAATGGTTAGAAGTTGGCATGGTATCAAAATTTCACCCACATAGCATGTGCTAAAGAGTTGAGAGGGTTACCGAAAAAACTGGATGCACTTCGTGTACAAACTGGACAATCTCTTTCAAAGTATCAGGGTTTCGGACGAAAACACGTCTATTACAAAGGGATTTCAATTTTTTGAACATATTTTAACTCAAGACTTTTTCTGCATTCAATATGCACCATTCAAAGCCACATCATCACTTTTCAACCATTTTCTGACTTCATTTGCAAGTTTTCATGCATTTCATGATTTATTTTGAGCTAAAATGACCCTGAATTGAAAAGCACTGCAAATGAACTCTGAAATGGTTGAAAGTTGGCATGGTATCATAATTTCACCCACATAGCATGTGCTAAAAAGCTGAGAGGGTTACCGAAAAAACTGGATGCTCTTCGTGTACAAACTGGACAATCTCTTTCAAAGTATCAGGGTTTCGGACGAAAACACGTCTATTACAAAGGGATTTCAATTTTTTGAACATATTTTAACTCAAGACTTTTTCTGCATTCAATATGCACCATTCAAAGCCACATCATCACTTTTCAACCATTTTCTGACTTCATTTGCAAGTTTTCATGCATTTCATGATTTATTTTGAGCTAAAATGACCCTGAATTGAAAAGCACTGCAAATGAACTCTGAAATGGTTAGAAGTTGGCATGGTATCAAAATTTCACCCACATAGCATGTGCTAAAGAGTTGAGAGGGTTACCGAAAAAACTGGATGCACTTCGTGTACAAACTGGACAATCTCTTTCAAAGTATCAGGGTTTCGGACGAAAACACGTCTATTACAAAGGGATTTCAATTTTTTGAACATATTTTAACTCAAGACTTTTTCTGCATTCAATATGCACCATTCAAAGCCACATCATCACTTTTCAACCATTTTCTGACTTCATTTGCAAGTTTTCATGCATTTCATGATTTATTTTGAGCTAAAATGACCCTGAATTGAAAAGCACTGCAAATGAACTCTGAAATGGTTGAAAGTTGGCATGGTATCATAATTTCACCCACATAGCATGTGCTAAAAAGCTGAGAGGGTTACCGAAAAAACTGGATGCTCTTCGTGTACAAACTGGACAATCAGTTTCGAAGTATCAGGGTTTCGGACGAAAACACGTCTATTACAAAGGGATTTCAATTTTTTGAACATATTTTAACTCAAGACTTTTTCTGCATTCAATATGCACCATTCAAAGCCACATCATCACTTTTCAACCATTTTCTGACTTCATTTGCTAGTTTTCATGCATTTCATGATTTATTTTGAGCTAAAATGACCCTGAATTGAAAAGCACTGCAAATGAACTCTGAAATGGTTGAAAGTTGGCATGGTATCATAATTTCACCCACATAGCATGTGCTAAAAAGCTGAGAGGGTTACCGAAAAAACTGGATGCTCTTCGTGTACAAACTGGACAATCTCTTTCAAAGTATCAGGGTTTCGGACGAAAACACGTCTATTACAAAGGGATTTCAATTTTTTGAACATATTTTAACTCAAGACTTTTTCTGCATTCAATATGCACCATTCAAAGCCACATCATCACTTTTCAACCATTTTCTGACTTCATTTGCTAGTTTTCATGCATTTCATGATTTATTTTGAGCTAAAATGACCCTGAATTGAAAAGCACTGCAAATGAACTCTGAAATGGTTGAAACTTGGCATGGTATCATAATTTCACGCACATAGCATGTGCCAAAAAGCTGAGAGGGTTACCGGAAAAACTGGATGCAGTTCGTGTACAAACTAGACAATCTCTTTCAAAGTATCAGGGTTTCGGACGAAAACACGTCGATTACAAAGGGATTTCAATTTTTTGAACATATTTTAACTCAAGACTTTTTCTGCATTCAATATGCACCTTTCAAAGCCACATCATCACTTTTCAACCATTTTCTGACTTCATTTGCTAGTTTTCATGCATTTCATGATTTATTTTGAGCTAAAATGACCCTGAATTGAAAAGCACTGCAAATGAACTCTGAAATGGTTGAAAGTTGGCATGGTATCATAATTTCACCCACATAGCATGTGCTAAAAAGCTGAGAGGGTTACCAAAAAAACTGGATGCACTTCGTGTACAAACTGGACAATCTCTTTCGAAGTCTCAGGGTTTCGGACGAAAACAAGTCGATTACAAAGGGATTTCAATTTTTTTGAACATATTTTAACTCAAGACTTTTGAAGCATTCAATATGCACCATTCAATGCCACATCATCACTTTTCAACCATTTTCTGCCTTCATTTGCTAGTTTTCATGCATTTCATGATTGATTTTGAGCTAAAATGACCCTGAATTGAAAAGCACTGCAAATGAACTCTGAAATGGTTGAAAGTTGGCATGGAATCATAATTTCACCCACATAGCATGTGCTAAAGAGTTGAGAGGGTTACCAAAAAAACTGGATGCACTTCGTGTACAAACTGGACAATCTCTTTCGAAGTATCAGGGTTTCGGACGAAAACAAGTCGATTACAAAGGGATTTCAATTTTTTGAACATATTTTAACTCAAGACTTTTGCTGCATTCAATATGCACCATTCAAAGCCACATCATCACTTTTCAATCATTTTCTGACTTCATTTGCTAGTTTTCATGCATTTCATGATTTATTTTGAGCTAAAATGACCCTGAATTGAAAAGCACTGCAAATGAACTCTGAAATGGTTGAAAGTTGGCATGGTATCATAATTTCACCCACATAGCATGTGCTAAAAAGCTGAGAGGGTTACCGAAAAAACTGGATGCACTTCGTGTACAAACTGGACAATCTCTTTCGAAGTCTCAGGGTTTCGGACGAAAACAAGTCGATTACTAAGGGATTTCAATTTTTTGAACATATTTTAACTCAAGACTTTTTCTGCATTCAATATGCACCATTCAATGCCACATCATCACTTTTCAACCATTTTCTGCCTTCATTTGCTAGTTTTCATGCATTTCATGATTGATTTTGAGCTAAAATGACCCTGAATTGAAAAGCACTGCAAATGAACTCTGAAATGGTTGAAAGTTGGCATGGAATCATAATTTCACCCACATAGCATGTGCTAAAGAGTTGAGAGGGTTACCGAAAAAACTGGATGCACTTCGTGTACAAACTGGACAATCTCTTTCGAAGTATCAGGGTTTCGGACGAAAACAAGTCGATTACAAAGGGATTTCAATTTTTTGAACATATTTTAACTCAAGACTTTTTCTGCATTCAATATGCACCATTCAAAGCCACATCATCACTTTTCAACCATTTTCTGACTTCATTTGCTAGTTTTCATGCATTTCATGATTTATTTTGAGCTAAAATGACCCTGAATTGAAAAGCACTGCAAATGAACTCTGAAATGGTTGAAAGTTGGCATGGTATCATAATTTCACCCACGTAGCATGTGCTAAAGAGTTGAGAGGGTTACCGAAAAAACTGGATGCACTTCGTGTACAAACTGGACAATCTCTTTCGAAGTATCAGGGTTTCGGACGAAAACACGTCTATTACAAAGGGATTTCAATTTTTTGAACATATTTTAACTCAAGACTTTTGAAGCATTCAATATGCACCATTCAAAGCCACATCATCACTTTTCAACCATTTTCTGCCTTCATTTGCAAGTTTTCATGCATTTCATGATTTATTTTGAGCTAAAATGACCCTGAATTGAAAAGCACTGCAAATGAACTCTGAAATGGTTGAAAGATGGCATGGTATCATAATTTCACCCACATTGCATGTGCTAAAAAGTTGAGGGGGTTACCGAAAAAACTGGATGCACTTCGTGTACAAACTGGACAATCTCATTCAAAGTATCAGGGTTTCAGACGAAAACACGTCTATTACAAAGGGATTTCAATTTTTTGAACATATTTTAACTCAAGACTTTTTCTGCATTCAATATGCACCATTCAAAGCCACATCATCACTTTTCAACCATTTTCTGACTTCATTTGCTAGTTTTCATGCATTTCATGATTTATTTTGAGCTAAAATGACCCTGAATTGAAAAGCACTGCAAATGAACTCTGAAATGGTTGAAAGTTGGCATGGAATCATAATTTCACCCACATAGCATGTGCTAAAGAGTTGAGAGGGTTACCGAAAAAACTGGATGCACTTCGTGTACAAACTGGACAATCTCTTTCGAAGTATCAGGGTTTCGGACGAAAACAAGTCGATTACAAAGGGATTTCAATTTTTTGAACATATTTTAACTCAAGACTTTTTCTGCATTCAATATGCACCATTCAAAGCCACATCATCACTTTTCAACCATTTTCTGACTTCATTTGCTAGTTTTCATGCATTTCATGATTTATTTTGAGCTAAAATGACCCTGAATTGAAAAGCACTGCAAATGAACTCTGAAATGGTTGAAAGTTGGCATGGTATCATAATTTCACCCACGTAGCATGTGCTAAAGAGTTGAGAGGGTTACCGAAAAAACTGGATGCACTTCGTGTACAAACTGGACAATCTCTTTCGAAGTATCAGGGTTTCGGACGAAAACACGTCTATTACAAAGGGATTTCAATTTTTTGAACATATTTTAACTCAAGACTTTTGAAGCATTCAATATGCACCATTCAAAGCCACATCATCACTTTTCAACCATTTTCTGCCTTCATTTGCAAGTTTTCATGCATTTCATGATTTATTTTGAGCTAAAATGACCCTGAATTGAAAAGCACTGCAAATGAACTCTGAAATGGTTGAAAGATGGCATGGTATCATAATTTCACCCACATAGCATGTGCTAAAAAGTTGAGGGGGTGACCGAAAAAACTGGATGCACTTCGTGTACAAACTGGACAATCTCATTCAAAGTATCAGGGTTTCAGACGAAAACACGTCTATTACAAAGGGATTTCAATTTTTTGAACATATTTTAACTCAAGACTTTTTCTGCATTCAATATGCACCATTCAAAGCCACATCATCACTTTTCAACCATTTTCTGACTTCATTTGCTAGTTTTCATGCATTTCATGATTTATTTTGAGCTAAAATGACCCTGAATTGAAAAGCACTGCAAATGAACTCTGAAATGGTTGAAAGTTGGCATGGTATCATAATTTCTCCCACATAGCATGTGCTAAAGAGTTGAGAGGGTTACCGGAAAAACTGGATGCACTTCGTGTACAAACTGGACAATCTCTTTCGAAGTATCAGGGTTTCGGACGAAAACACGTCTATTACAAAGGGATTTCAATTTTTTGAACATATTTTAACACAAGACTTTTTCTGCATTCAATATGCACCATTCAAAGCCACATCATCACTTTTCAACCATTTTGTGACTTCATTTGCTAGTTTTCATGCATTTCATGATTTATTTTGAGCTAAAATGACCCTGAATTGAAAAGCACTGCAAATGAACTCTGAAATGGTTGAAAGTTGGCATGCTATCATAATTTCACCCACATAGCATGAGCTAAAAAGCTGAGAGGGTTACCGAAAAAACTGGATGCACTTCGTGTACAAACTGGACAATCTATTTCGAAGTATCAGGGTTTCGGACGAAAACACGTCTATTACAAAGGGATTTCAATTTTTTGAACATATTTTAACTCAAGACTTTTGAAGCATTCAATATGCACCATTCAAAGCCACATCATCACTTTTCAATCATTTTCTGACTTCATTTGCTAGTTTTCATGCATTTCATGATTTATTTTGAGCTAAAATGACCCTGAATTGAAAAGCACTGCAAATGAACTCTGAAATGGTTGAAAGATGGCATGGTATCATAATTTCACCCACATAGCATGTGCTAAAAGTCTGAGAGGGTTATCGGCAAAACTGGATGCACTTCGTGTACAAACTGGACAATCTCTTTCGAAGTATCATGGTTTCGGACGAAAACACGTCTATTAGAAAGGGATTTCAATTTTTTGAACATATTCTAACTTAAGACTTTTTCGGCATTCAATATGCACCATTCAAAGCCACATCATCACTTTTCAATCATTTTCTGACTTCATTTGCTAGTTTTCATGCATTTCATGATTTATTTTGAGCTAAAATGACCCTGAATTGAAAAGCACTGCAAATGAACTCTGAAATGGTTGAAAGTTGGCATGGTATCATAATTTCACCCACATAGCATGTGCTAAAAAGCTGAGAGGGTTACCGAAAAAACTGGATGCACTTCGTGTACAAACTGGACAATCTCTTTCGAAGTCTCAGGGTTTCGGACGAAAACAAGTCGATTACAAAGGGATTTCAATTTTTTGAACATATTTTAACTCAAGACTTTTTATGCATTCAATATGCACCATTCAATGCCACATCATCACTTTTCAACCATTTTCTGCCTTCATTTGCCAGTTTTCATGCATTTCATGATTTATTTTGAGCTAAAATGACCCTGAATTGAAAAGCACTGCAAATGAACTCTGAAATGGTTAGAAGTTGGCATGGTATCAAAATTTCACCCACATAGCATGTGCTAAAGAGTTGAGAGGGTTACCGAAAAAACTGGATGCACTTCGTGTACAAACTGGACAATCTCTTTCAAAGTATCAGGGTTTCGGACGAAAACACGTCTATTACAAAGGGATTTCAATTTTTTGAACATATTTTAACTCAAGACTTTTTCTGCATTCAATATGCACCATTCAAAGCCACATCATCACTTTTCAACCATTTTCTGACTTCATTTGCAAGTTTTCATGCATTTCATGATTTATTTTGAGCTAAAATGACCCTGAATTGAAAAGCACTGCAAATGAACTCTGAAATGGTTGAAAGTTGGCATGGTATCATAATTTCACCCACATAGCATGTGCTAAAAAGCTGAGAGGGTTACCGAAAAAACTGGATGCTCTTCGTGTACAAACTGGACAATCTCTTTCAAAGTATCAGGGTTTCGGACGAAAACACGTCTATTACAAAGGGATTTCAATTTTTTGAACATATTTTAACTCAAGACTTTTTCTGCATTCAATATGCACCATTCAAAGCCACATCATCACTTTTCAACCATTTTCTGACTTCATTTGCAAGTTTTCATGCATTTCATGATTTATTTTGAGCTAAAATGACCCTGAATTGAAAAGCACTGCAAATGAACTCTGAAATGGTTAGAAGTTGGCATGGTATCAAAATTTCACCCACATAGCATGTGCTAAAGAGTTGAGAGGGTTACCGAAAAAACTGGATGCACTTCGTGTACAAACTGGACAATCTCTTTCAAAGTATCAGGGTTTCGGACGAAAACACGTCTATTACAAAGGGATTTCAATTTTTTGAACATATTTTAACTCAAGACTTTTTCTGCATTCAATATGCACCATTCAAAGCCACATCATCACTTTTCAACCATTTTCTGACTTCATTTGCAAGTTTTCATGCATTTCATGATTTATTTTGAGCTAAAATGACCCTGAATTGAAAAGCACTGCAAATGAACTCTGAAATGGTTGAAAGTTGGCATGGTATCATAATTTCACCCACATAGCATGTGCTAAAAAGCTGAGAGGGTTACCGAAAAAACTGGATGCTCTTCGTGTACAAACTGGACAATCAGTTTCGAAGTATCAGGGTTTCGGACGAAAACACGTCTATTACAAAGGGATTTCAATTTTTTGAACATATTTTAACTCAAGACTTTTTCTGCATTCAATATGCACCATTCAAAGCCACATCATCACTTTTCAACCATTTTCTGACTTCATTTGCTAGTTTTCATGCATTTCATGATTTATTTTGAGCTAAAATGACCCTGAATTGAAAAGCACTGCAAATGAACTCTGAAATGGTTGAAAGTTGGCATGGTATCATAATTTCACCCACATAGCATGTGCTAAAAAGCTGAGAGGGTTACCGAAAAAACTGGATGCTCTTCGTGTACAAACTGGACAATCTCTTTCAAAGTATCAGGGTTTCGGACGAAAACACGTCTATTACAAAGGGATTTCAATTTTTTGAACATATTTTAACTCAAGACTTTTTCTGCATTCAATATGCACCATTCAAAGCCACATCATCACTTTTCAACCATTTTCTGACTTCATTTGCTAGTTTTCATGCATTTCATGATTTATTTTGAGCTAAAATGACCCTGAATTGAAAAGCACTGCAAATGAACTCTGAAATGGTTGAAACTTGGCATGGTATCATAATTTCACGCACATAGCATGTGCCAAAAAGCTGAGAGGGTTACCGGAAAAACTGGATGCAGTTCGTGTACAAACTAGACAATCTCTTTCGAAGTATCAGGGTTTCGGACGAAAACACGTCGATTACAAAGGGATTTCAATTTTTTGAACATATTTTAACTCAAGACTTTTTCTGCATTCAATATGCACCTTTCAAAGCCACATCATCACTTTTCAACCATTTTCTGACTTCATTTGCTAGTTTTCATGCATTTCATGATTTATTTGGAGCTAAAATGACCCTGAATTGAAAAGCACTGCAAATGAACTCTGAAATGGTTGAAAGTTGGCATGGTATCATAATTTCACCCACATAGCATGTGCTAAAAAGCTGAGAGGGTTACCAAAAAAACTGGATGCACTTCGTGTACAAACTGGACAATCTCTTTCGAAGTCTCAGGGTTTCGGACGAAAACAAGTCGATTACAAAGGGATTTCAATTTTTTTGAACATATTTTAACTCAAGACTTTTTATGCATTCAATATGCACCATTCAATGCCACATCATCACTTTTCAACCATTTTCTGCCTTCATTTGCTAGTTTTCATGCATTTCATGATTGATTTTGAGCTAAAATGACCCTGAATTGAAAAGCACTGCAAATGAACTCTGAAATGGTTGAAAGTTGGCATGGAATCATAATTTCACCCACATAGCATGTGCTAAAGAGTTGAGAGGGTTACCGAAAAAACTGGATGCACTTCGTGTACAAACTGGACAATCTCTTTCGAAGTATCAGGGTTTCGGACGAAAACAAGTCGATTACAAAGGGATTTCAATTTTTTGAACATATTTTAACTCAAGACTTTTGCTGCATTCAATATGCACCATTCAAAGCCACATCATCACTTTTCAATCATTTTCTGACTTCATTTGCTAGTTTTCATGCATTTCATGATTTATTTTGAGCTAAAATGACCCTGAATTGAAAAGCACTGCAAATGAACTCTGAAATGGTTGAAAGTTGGCATGGTATCATAATTTCACCCACATAGCATGTGCTAAAAAGCTGAGAGGGTTACCGAAAAAACTGGATGCACTTCGTGTACAAACTGGACAATCTATTTCGAAGTATCAGGGTTTCCGACGAAAACACGTCTATTACAAAGGGATTTCAATTTTTTGAACATATTTTAACTCAAGACTTTTGAAGCATTCAATATGCACCATTCAAAGCTACATCATCACTTTTCAACCATTTTCTGAGTTCATTTGCTAGTTTTCTTGCATTTCATGATTTATTTTGAGCTAAAATGACCCTGAATTGAAAAGCTCTACAAATGAACTCTGAAATGGTTGAAAGATGGCATGGTATCATAATTTCACCCACATAGCATGTGCTAAAAATCTGAGAGGGTTACCGGAAAAACTGGATGCACTTCGTGCACAAACTGGACAATCTCTTTCGAAGTATCATGGTTTCGGACGAAAACACGTCTATTACAAAGGGATTTCAAATTTTTGAACATATTCTAACTTAAGACTTTTTCTGCATTCAATATGCACCATTCAAAGCCACATCATCACTTTTCAATCATTTTCTGACTTCATTTGCTAGTTTTCATGCATTTCATGATTTATTTTGAGCTAAAATGACCCTGAATTGAAAAGCACTGCAAATGAACTCTGAAATTGTTGGAAGTTGGCATGGTATCATAATTTCACCCACATAGCATGTGCTAAAAAGCTGAGAGGGTTACCGAAAAAACTGGATGCACTTCATGTACAAACTGGACAATCTCTTTCGAAGTCTCAGGGTTTCGGACGAAAACAAGTCGATTACAAAGGGATTTCAATTTTTTGAACATATTTTAACTCAAGACTTTTTATGCATTCAATATGCACCATTCAATGCCACATCTTCACTTTTCAACCATTTTCTGCCTTCATTTGCTAGTTTTCATGCATTTCATGATTTATTTTGAGCTAAAATGACCCTGAATTGAAAAGCACTGCAAATGAACTCTGAAATGGTTGAAAGTTGGCATGGTATCATAATTTCACCCACATAGCATGTGCTAAAGAGTTGAGAGGGTTACCGAAAAAACTGGATGCACTTCGTGTACAAACTGGACAATCTCTTTCAAAGTATTAGGGTTTCGGACGAAAACACGTCTATTACAAAGGGATTTCAATTTTTTGATCATATTATAACTCAAGACTTTTTCTGCATTCAATATGCACCATTCAAAGCCACATCATCACTTTTCAACCATTTTCTGACTTCATTTGCTAGTTTTCATGCATTTCATGATTTATTTTGAGCTAAAATGACCCTGATTTAAAAAGCACTGCAAATGAACTCTGAAATGGTTGAAAGTTGGCATGGTATCATAATTTCTCCCACATAGAATGTGCTAAAAAGCTGAGAGGGTTACCGAAAAAACTGGATTCACTTCGTGTACAAACTGGACAATCTCTTTCGAAGTATCATGGTTTCGGACAAAAACACGTCTATAACAAAGGGATTTCATTTTTTTGAACATATTTTAACTCAAGACTTTTTATGCATTCAATATGCACCATTCAAATCCACATCATCACTTTTCAACCATTTTCTGACTTCATTTGCTAGTTTTCATGCATTTCATGATTTATTTTGAGCTAAAATGACCCTGAATTGAAAAGCACTGCAAATGAACTCTGAAATGGTTGAAAGTTGGCATGGTATCATAATTTCACCCACGTAGCATGTGCTAAAGAGTTGAGAGGGTTACCGAAAAAACTGGATGCACTTCGTGTACAAACTGGACAATCTCTTTCGAAGTATCAGGGTTTCGGACGAAAACACGTCTATTACAAAGGGATTTCACTTTTTTGAACATATTTTAACTCAAGACTTTTTCAGCATTCAATATGCACCATTCAAAGCCACATCATCACTTTTCAACCATTTTCTGACTTCATTTGCTAGTTTTCATGCATTTCTTGATTTATTTTGAGCTAAAATGACCCTGAATTGAAAAGCACTGCAAATGAACTCTGAAATGGTTGAAAGTTGGCATGGTATCATAATTTCACCCACATAGCATGTGCTAAAAAGCTGAGAGGGTTACCGAAAAAACTGGATGCTCTTCGTGTACAAACTGGACAATCTCTTTCGAAGTATCAGGGTTTCGGACGAAAACACGTCTATTACAAAGGGATTTCAATTTTTTGAACATATTTTAACTCAAGACTTTTTCTGCATTCAATATGCACCATTCAAAGCCACATCATCACTTTTCAACCATTTTCTGACTTCATTTGCTAGTTTTCATGCATTTCATGATTTATTTTGAGCTAAAATGACCCTGATTTAAAAAGCACTGCAAATGAACTCTGAAATGGTTGAAAGTTGGCATGGTATCATAATTTCTCCCACATAGAATGTGCTAAAAAGCTGAGAGGGTTACCGAAAAAACTGGATTCACTTCGTGTACAAACTGGACAATCTCTTTCGAAGTATCATGGTTTCGGACAAAAACACGTCTATAACAAAGGGATTTCATTTTTTTGAACATATTTTAACTCAAGACTTTTTATGCATTCAATATGCACCATTCAAATCCACATCATCACTTTTCAACCATTTTCTGACTTCATTTGCTAGTTTTCATGCATTTCATGATTTATTTTGAGCTAAAATGACCCTGAATTGAAAAGCACTGCAAATGAACTCTGAAATGGTTGAAAGTTGGCATGGTATCATAATTTCACCCACGTAGCATGTGCTAAAGAGTTGAGAGGGTTACCGAAAAAACTGGATGCACTTCGTGTACAAACTGGACAATCTCTTTCGAAGTATCAGGGTTCGGACGAAAACACGTCTATTACAAAGGGATTTCACTTTTTTGAACATATTTTAACTCAAGACTTTTTCTGCATTCAATATGCACCATTCAAAGCCACATCATCACTTTTCAACCATTTTCTGACTTCATTTGCTAGTTTTCATGCATTTCTTGATTTATTTTGAGCTAAAATGACCCTGAATTGAAAAGCACTGCAAATGAACTCTGAAATGGTTGAAAGTTGGCATGGTATCATAATTTCACCCACATAGCATGTGCTAAAAAGCTGAGAGGGTTACCGAAAAACTGGATGCACTTCGTGTACAAACTGGACAATCTCTTTCGAAGTCTCAGGGTTTCGGACGAAAACAAGTCGATTACAAAGGGATTTCAATTTTTTGAACATATTTTAACTCAAGACTTTTTATGCATTCAATATGCACCATTAAATGCCACATCATCACTTTTCAACCATTTTCTGCCTTCATTTGCTAGTTTTCATGCATTTCATGATTTATTTTGAGCTAAAATGACCCTGAATTGAAAAGCACTGCAAATGAACTCTGAAATGGTTGAAAGTTGGCAGGGTATCATAATTTCACCCACATAGCATGTGCTAAAGAGTTGAGAGGGTTACCGAAAAACCTGGATGCACTTCGTGTACAAACTGGACAATCTCTTTCGAAGTATCAGGGTTTCGGACGAAAACACGTCTATTACAAAGGGATTTCAATTTTTTGAACATATTTTAACTCAAGACTTTTGAAGCATTCAATATGCACCATTCAAAGCCACATCATCACTTTTCAACCACTTTCTGACTTCATTTGCTAGTTTTCATGCATTTCATGATTTATTTTGAGCTAAAATGACCCTGAATTGAAAAGCACTGCAAATGAACTCTGAAATGGTTGAAAGATGGCATGGTATCATAATTTCACCCACATAGCATGTGCTAAAAAGTTGAGAGGGTTACCGAAAAAACTGGATGCACTTCGTGTACAAACTGGACAATCTCTTTCAAAGTATCAGGGTTTTGGACGAAAACACGTCTATTACAAAGGGATTTCAATTTTTTGAACATATTTTAACTCAAGACTTTTTCTGCATTCAATATGCACCATTCAAAGCCACATCATCACTTTTCAACCATTTTCTGACTTCATTTGCTAGTTTTCATGCATTTCATGATTTATTTTGAGCTAAAATGACCCTGAATTGAAAAGCACTGCAAATGAACTCGGAAATGGTTGAAAGTTGGCATGGTATCATAATTTCACCCACATAGCATGTGCTAAAAAGCTGAGAGGGTTACCGAAAAAACTGGATGCTCTTCGTGTACAAACTGGACAATCTCTTTCGATGTATCAGGGTTTCGGACGAAAACACGTCTATTACAAAGGGATTTCAATTTTTTGATCATATTTTAACTCAAGACTTTTTCTGCATTCAATATGCACCATTCAAAGCCACATCATCACTTTTCAACCATTTTCTGACTTCATTTGCTAGTTTTCATGCATTTCATGATTTATTTTGACCTAAAATGACCCTGAATTGAAAAGCACTGCAAATGAACTCTGAAATGGTTGAAAGTTGGCATGTTATCATAATTTCACCCACATAGCATGTGCTAAAAAGCTGAGAGGGTTACCGAAAAAACTGGATGCTCTTCGTGTACAAACTGGACAATCTCTTTCGAAGTATCAGGGTTTCGGACGAAAACACGTCTATTACAAAGGGATTTCAATTTTTTGAACATATTTTAACTCAAGACTTTTTCTGCATTCAATATGCACCATTCAAAGCCACATCATCACTTTTCCACCATTTTCTGACTTCATTTGCTAGTTTTCATGCATTTCATGATTTATTTTGAGCTAAAATGACCCTGATTTAAAAAGCACTGCAAATGAACTCTGAAATGGTTGAAAGTTGGCATGGTATCATAATTTCTCCCACATAGCATGTGCTAAAAAGCTGAGAGGGTTACCGAAAAAACTGGATTCACTTCGTGTACAAACTGGACAATCTCTTTCGAAGTATCATGGTTTCGGACAAAAACACGTCTATTACAAAGGGATTTCATTTTTTTGAACATATTTTAACTCAAGACTTTTTATGCATTCAATATGCACCATTCAAATCCACATCATCACTTTTCAACCATTTTCTGACTTCATTTGCTAGTTTTCATGCATTTCATGATTTATTTTGAGCTAAAATGACCCTGAATTGAAAAGCACTGCAAATGAACTCTGAAATGGTTGAAAGTTGGCATGGTATCATAATTTCACCCATGTAGCATGTGCTAAAGAGTTGAGAGGGTTACCGAAAAAACTAGATGCACTTCGTGTACAAACTGGACAATCTCTTTCGAAGTATCAGGGTTTCGGACGAAAACACGTCTATTACAAAGGGATTTCACTTTTTTGAACATATTTTAACTCAAGACTTTTTCTGCATTCAATATGCACCATTCAAAGCCACATCATCACTTTTCAACCATTTTCTGACTTCATTTGCTAGTTTTCATGCATTTCATGATTTATTTTGAGCTAAAATGACCCTGAATTGAAAAGCACTGCAAATGAACTCTGAAATGGTTGAAAGTTGGCATGGTATCATAATTTCACCCACATAGCATGTGCTAAAAAGCTGAGAGGGTTACCGAAAAAACTGGATGCACTTCGTGTACAAACTGGACAATCTCTTTCGAAGTCTCAGGGTTTCGGACGAAAACAAGTCGATTACAAAGGGATTTCAATTTTTTGAACATATTTTAACTCAAGACTTTTTATGCATTCAATATGCACCATTAAATGCCACATCATCACTTTTCAACCATTTTCTGCCTTCATTTGCTAGTTTTCATGCATTTCATGATTTATTTTGAGCTAAAATAAACCTGAATTGAAAAGCACTGCAAATGAACTCTGAAATGGTTGAAAGTTGGCATGGTATCATAATTTCACCCACATAGCATGTGCTAAAGAGTTGAGAGGGTTACCGAAAAACCTGGATGCACTTCGTGTACAAACTGGACAATCTCTTTCGAAGTATCAGGGTTTCGGACGAAAACACGTCTATTACAAAGGGATTTCACTTTTTTGAACATATTTTAACTCAAGACTTTTTTTGCATTCAATATGCACCATTCAAAGCCACATCATCACTTTTCAACCATTTTCTGACTTCATTTGCTAGTTTTCATGCATTTCTTGATTTATTTTGAGCTAAAATGACCCTGAATTGAAAAGCACTGCAAATGAACTCTGAAATGGTTGAAAGTTGGCATGGTATCATAATTTCACCCACATAGCATGTGCTAAAAAGCTAAGAGGGTTACCGAAAAACTGGATGCACTTCGTGTACAAACTGGACAATCTCTTTCGAAGTCTCAGGGTTTCGGACGAAAACAAGTCGATTACAAAGGGATTTCAATTTTTTGAACATATTTTAACTCAAGACTTTTTATGCATTCAATATGCACCATTAAATGCCACATCATCACTTTTCAACCATTTTCTGCCTTCATTTGCTAGTTTTCATGCATTTCATGATTTATTTTGAGCTAAAATGACCCTGAATTGAAAAGCACTGCAAATGAACTCTGAAATGGTTGAAAGTTGGCAGGGTATCATAATTTCACCCACATAGCATGTGCTAACGAGTTGAGAGGGTTACCGAAAAACCTGGATGCACTTCGTGTACAAACTGGACAATCTCTTTCGAAGTATCAGGGTTTCGGACGAAAACACGTCTATTACAAAGGGATTTCAATTTTTTGAACATATTTTAACTAAAGACTTTTGAAGCATTCAATATGCACCATTCAAAGCCACATCATCACTTTTCAACCACTTTCTGACTTCATTTGCTAGTTTTCATGCATTTCATGATTTATTTTGAGCTAAAATGACCCTGAATTGAAAAGCACTGCAAATGAACTCTGAAATGGTTGAAAGATGGCATGGTATCATAATTTCACCCACATAGCATGTGCTAAAAAGTTGAGAGGGTTACCGAAAAAACTGGATGCACTTCGTGTACAAACTGGACAATCTCTTTCAAAGTATCAGGGTTTCGGACGAAAACACGTCTATTACAAAGGGATTTCAATTTTTTGAACATATTTTAACACAAGACTTTTTCTGCATTCAATATGCACCATTCAAAGCCACATCATCACTTTTCAACCATTTTCTGACTTCATTTGCTAGTTTTCATGCATTTAGTGATTTATTTTGAGCTAAAATGACCCTGAATTGAAAAGCACAGCAAATGAACTCGGAAATGGTTGAAAGTTGGCATGGTATCATAATTTCACCCACATAGCATGTGCTAAAAAGCTGAGAGGGTTACCAAAAAAACTGGATGCTCTTCGTGTACAAACTGGACAATCTCTTTCGATGTATCAGGGTTTCGGACGAAAACACGTCTATTACAAAGGGATTTCAATTTTTTGATCATATTTTAACTCAAGACTTTTTCTGCATTCAATATGCACCATTCAAAGCCACATCATCACTTTTCAACCATTTTCTGACTTCATTTGCTAGTTTTCATGCATTTCATGATTTATTTTGACCTAAAATGACCCTGAATTGAAAAGCACTGCAAATGAACTCTGAAATGGTTGAAAGTTGGCATGTTATCATAATTTCACCCACATAGCATGTGCTAAAAAGCTGAGAGGGTTACCGAAAAAACTGGATGCTCTTCGTGTACAAACTGGACAATCTCTTTCGAAGTATCAGGGTTTCGGACGAAAACACGTCTATTACAAAGGGATTTCAATTTTTTGAACATATTTTAACTCAAGACTTTTTCTGCATTCAATATGCACCATTCAAAGCCACATCATCACTTTTCAACCATTTTCTGACTTCATTTGCTAGTTTTGATGCATTTCATGATTTATTTTGAGCTAAAATGACCCTGATTTAAAAAGCACTGCAAATGAACTCTGAAATGGTTGAAAGTTGGCATGGTATCATAATTTCTCCCACATAGCATGTGCTAAAAAGCTGAGAGGGTTACCGAAAAAACTGGATTCACTTCGTGTACAAACTGGACAATCTCTTTCGAAGTATCATGGTTTCGGAAAAAAACACGTCTATTACAAAGGGATTTCATTTTTTTGAACATATTTTAACTCAAGACTTTTTATGCATTCAATATGCACCATTCAAATCCACATCATCACTTTTCAACCATTTTCTGACTTCATTTGCTAGTTTTCATGCATTTCATGATTTATTTTGAGCTAAAATGACCCTGAATTGAAAAGCACTGCAAATGAACTCTGAAATGGTTGAAAGTTGGCATGGTGTCATAATTTCACCCATGTAGCATGTGCTAAAGAGTTGAGAGGGTTACCGAAAAAACTGGATGCACTTCGTGTACAAACTGGACAATCTCTTTCGAAGTATCAGGGTTTCGGACGAAAACACGTCTATTACAAAGGGATTTCACTTTTTTGAACATATTTTAACTCAAGACTTTTTCTGCATTCAATATGCACCATTCAAAGCCACATCATCACTTTTCAACCATTTTCTGACTTCATTTGCTAGTTTTCATGCATTTCATGATTTATTTTGAGCTAAAATGACCCTGAATTGAAAAGCACTGCAAATGAACTCTGAAATGGTTGAAAGTTGGAATGCTATCATAATTTCACCCACATAGCATGTGCTAAAAAGCTGTGAGGGTTACCGAAAAAACTGGATGCACTTCGTGTACAAGCTGGACAATCTATTTCGAAGTATCAGGGTTTCGGACGAAAACACGTCTATTACAAAGGGATTTCAATTTTTTGATCATATTTTAACTCAAGACTTTTTGTGCATTCAATATGCACCATTCAAAGCCACATCATCACTTTTCAACCATTTTCTGACTTCATTTGCTAGTTTTCATGCATTTCATGATTTATTTTGACCTAAAATGACCCTGAATTGAAAAGCAATGCAAATGAACTCGGAAATGGTTGAAAGTTGGCATGGTATCATAATTTCACCCACATAGCATGTGCTAAAAAGCTGAGAGGGTTACCGAAAAAACTGGATGCACTTCGTGTACAAACTGGACAATCTCTTTCGAAGTCTCAGGGTTTCGGACGAAAACAAGTCGATTACAAAGGGATTTCAATTTTTTGAACATATTTTAACTCAAGACTTTTTATGCATTCAATATGCACCATTAAATGCCACATCAACACTTTTCAACCATTTTCTGCCTTCATTTGCTAGTTTTCATGCATTTCATGATTTATTTTGAGCTAAAATAAACCTGAATTGAAAAGCACTGCAAATGAACTCTGAAATGGTTGAAAGTTGGCATGGTATCATAATTTCACCCACATAGCATGTGCTAAAGAGTTGAGAGGGTTACCGAAAAACCTGGATGCACTTCGTGTACAAACTGGACAATCTCTTTCGAAGTATCAGGGTTTCGGACGAAAACACGTCTATTACAAAGGGATTTCAATTTTTTGAACATATTTTAACTCAAGACTTTTGAAGCATTCAATATGCACCATTCAAATCCACATCATCACTTTTCAACCACTTTCTGACATCATTTGCTAGTTTTCATGCATTTCATGATTTATTTTGAGCTAAAATGACCCTGAATTGAAAAGCACTGCAAATGAACTCTGAAATGGTTGAAAGATGGCATGGTATCATAATTTCACCCACATAGCATGTGCTAAAAAGTTGAGAGGGTTACCGAAAAAACTGGATGCACTTCGTGTACAAACTGGACAATCTCTTTCAAAGTATCAGGGTTTCGGACGAAAACACGTCTATTACAAAGGGATTTCAATTTTTTGAACATATTTTAACTCAAGACTTTTTCTGCATTCAATATGCACCATTCAAAGCCACATCATCACTTTTCAACCATTTTCTGACTTCATTTGCTAGTTTTCATGCATTTCATGATTTATTTTGAGCTAAAATGACCCTGAATTGAAAAGCACTGCAAATGAACTCGGAAATGGTTGAAAGTTGGCATGGTATCATAATTTCACCCACATAGCATGTGCTAAAAAGCTGAGAGGGTTACCGAAAAAACTGGATGCTCTTCGTGTACAAACTGGACAATCTCTTTCGATGTATCTGGGTTTCGGACGAAAACACGTCTATTACAAAGGGATTTCAATTTTTTGATCATATTTTAATTCAAGACTTTTTCTGCATTCAATATGCACCATTCAAAGCCACATCATCACTTTTCAACCATTTTCTGACTTCATTTGCTAGTTTTCATGCATTTCATGATTTATTTTGACCTAAAATGACCCTGAATTGAAAAGCACTGCAAATGAACTCTGAAATGGTTGAAAGTTGGCATGTTATCATAATTTCACCCACATAGCATGTGCTAAAAAGCTGAGAGGGTTACCGAAAAAACTGGATGCTCTTCGTGTACAAACTGGACAATCTCTTTCGAAGTATCAGGGTTTCGGACGAAAACACGTCTATTACAAAGGGATTTCAATTTTTTGAACATATTTTAACTCAAGACTTTTTCTGCATTCAATATGCACCATTCAAAGCCACATCATCACTTTTCAACCATTTTCTGACTTCATTTGCTAGTTTTCATGCATTTCATGATTTATTTTGATCTAAAATGACCCTGATTTAAAAAGCACTGCAAATGAACTCTGAAATGGTTGAAAGTTGGCATGGTATCATAATTTCTCCCACATAGCATGTGCTAAAAAGCTGAGAGGGTTACCGAAAAAACTGGATTCACTTCGTGTACAAACTGGACAATCTCTTTCGAAGTATCATGGTTTCGGACAAAAACACGTCTATTACAAAGGGATTTCATTTTTTTGAACATATTTTAACTCAAGACTTTTTATGCATTCAATATGCACCATTCAAATCCACATCATCACTTTTCAACCATTTTCTGACTTCATTTGCTAGTTTTCATGCATTTCATGATTTATTTTGAGCTAAAATGACCCTGAATTGAAAAGCACTGCAAATGAACTCTGAAATGGTTGAAAGTTGGCATGGTATCATAATTTCACCCATGTAGCATGTGCTAAAGAGTTGAGAGGGTTACCGAAAAAACTGGATGCACTTCGTGTACAAACTGGACAATCTCTTTCGAAGTATCAGGGTTTCGGACGAAAACACGTCTATTACAAAGGGATTTCACTTTTTTGAACATATTTTAACTCAAGACTTTTTCTGCATTCAATATGCACCATTCAAAGCCACATCATCACTTTTCAACCATTTTCTGACTTCATTTGCTAGTTTTCATGCATTTCATGATTTATTTTGAGCTAAAATGACCCTGAATTGAAAAGCACTGCAAATGAACTCTGAAATGGTTGAAAGTTGGCATGGTATCATAATTTCACCCACATAGCATGTGCTAAAAAGCTGAGAGGGTTACCGAAAAAACTGGATGCACTTCGTGTACAAACTGGACAATCTCTTTCGAAGTCTCAGGGTTTCGGACGAAAACAAGTCGATTACAAAGGGATTTCAATTTTTTGAACATATTTTAACTCAAGACTTTTTATGCATTCAATATGCACCATTAAATGCCACATCATCACTTTTCAACCATTTTCTGCCTTCATTTGCTAGTTTTCATGCATTTCATGATTTATTTTGAGCTAAAATAAACCTGAATTGAAAAGCAAGCAAATGAACTCTGAAATGGTTGAAAGTTGGCATGGTATCATAATTTCACCCACATAGCATGTGCTAAAGAGTTGAGAGGGTTACCGAAAAACCTAGATGCAATTCGTGTACAAACTGGACAATCTCTTTCGAAGTATCAGGGTTTCGGACGAAAACACGTCTATTACAAAGGGATTTCACTTTTTTGAACATATTTTAACTCAAGACTTTTTTTGCATTCAATATGCACCATTCAAAGCCACATCATCACTTTTCAACCATTTTCTGACTTCATTTGCTAGTTTTCATGCATTTCTTGATTTATTTTGAGCTAAAATGACCCTGAATTGAAAAGCACTGCAAATGAACTCTGAAATGGTTGAAAGTTGGCATGGTATCATAATTTCACCCACATAGCATGTGCTAAAAAGCTAAGAGGGTTACCGAAAAACTGGATGCACTTCGTGTACAAACTGGACAATCTCTTTCGAAGTCTCAGGGTTTCGGACGAAAACAAGTCGATTACAAAGGGATTTCAATTTTTTGAACATATTTTAACTCAAGACTTTTTATGCATTCAATATGCACCATTAAATGCCACATCATCACTTTTCAACCATTTTCTGCCTTCATTTGATAGTTTTCATGCATTTCATGATTTATTTTGAGCTAAAATGACCCTGAATTGAAAAGCACTGCAAATGAACTCTGAAATGGTTGAAAGTTGGCAGGGTATCATAATTTCACCCACATAGCATGTGCTAAAGAGTTGAGAGGGTTACCGAAAAACCTGGATGCACTTCGTGTACAAACTGGACAATCTCTTTCGAAGTATCAGGGTTTCGGACGAAAACACGTCTATTACAAAGGGATTTCAATTTTTTGAACATATTTTAACTAAAGACTTTTGAAGCATTCAATATGCACCATTCAAAGCCACATCATCACTTTTCAACCACTTTCTGACTTCATTTGCTAGTTTTCATGCATTTCATGATTTATTTTGAGCTAAAATGACCCTGAATTGAAAAGCACTGCAAATGAACTCTGAAATGGTTGAAAGATGGCATGGTATCATAATTTCACCCACATAGCATGTGCTAAAAAGTTGAGAGGGTTACCGAAAAAACTGGATGCACTTCGTGTACAAACTGGACAATCTCTTTCAAAGTATCAGGGTTTCGGACGAAAACACGTCTATTACAAAGGGATTTCAATTTTTTGAACATATTTTAACACAAGACTTTTTCTGCATTCAATATGCACCATTCAAAGCCACATCATCACTTTTCAACCATTTTCTGACTTCATTTGCTAGTTTTCATGCATTTCATGATTTATTTTGAGCTAAAATGACCCTGAATTGAAAAGCACTGCAAATGAACTCGGAAATGGTTGAAAGTTGGCATGGTATCATAATTTCACCCACATAGCATGTGCTAAAAAGCTGAGAGGGTTACCAAAAAAACTGGATGCTCTTCGTGTACAAACTGGACAATCTCTTTCGATGTATGAGGGTTTCGGACGAAAACACGTCTATTACAAAGGGATTTCAATTTTTTGATCATATTTTAACTCAAGACTTTTTGTGCATTCAATATGCACCATTCAAAGCCACATCATCACTTTTCAACCATTTTCTGACTTCATTTGCTAGTTTTCATGCATTTCATGATTTATTTTGACCTAAAATGACCCTGAATTGAAAAGCACTGCAAATGAACTCGGAAATGGTTGAAAGTTGGCATGGTATCATAATTTCACCCACATAGCATGTGCTAAAAAGCTGAGAGGGTTACCAAAAAAACTGGATGCTCTTCGTGTACAAACTGGACAATCTCTTTCGAAGTATCAGGGTTTCGGACGAAAACACGTCTATTACAAAGGGATTTCAATTTTTTGAACATATTTTAACTCAAGACTTTTTCTGCATTCAATATGCACCATTCAAAGCCACATCATCACTTTTCAACCATTTTCTGACTTCATTTGCTAGTTTTCATGCATTTCATGATTTATTTTGACTTAAAATGACCCTGAATTGAAAAGCACTGCAAATGAACTCTGAAATGGTTGAAAGTTGGCATGTTATCATAATTTCACCCACATAGCATGTGCTAAAAAGCTGAGAGGGTTACCGAAAAAACTGGATGCTCTTCGTGTACAAACTGGACAATCTCTTTCGAAGTATCAGGGTTTCGGACGAAAACACGTCTATTACAAAGGGATTTCAATTTTTTGAACATATTTTAACTCAAGACTTTTTCTGCATTCAATATGCACCATTCAAAGCCACATCATCACTTTTCAACCATTTTCTGACTTCATTTGCTAGTTTTGATGCATTTCATGATTTATTTTGAGCTAAAATGACCCTGATTTAAAAAGCACTGCAAATGAACTCTGAAATGGTTGAAAGTTGGCATGGTATCATAATTTCTCCCACATAGCATGTGCTAAAAAGCTGAGAGGGTTACCGAAAAAACTGGATGCACTTCGTGTACAAACTGGACAATCTCTTTCGAAGTATCAGGGTTTCGGACGAAAACACGTCTATTACAAAGGGATTTCACTTTTTTGAACATATTTTAACTCAAGACTTTTTATGCATTCAATATGCACCATTCAAAGCCACATCATCACTTTTCAACCATTTTCTGACTTCATTTGCTAGTTTTCATGCATTTCATGATTTATTTTGAGCTAAAATGACCCTGAATTGAAAAGCACTGCAAATGAACTCTGAAATGGTTGAAAGTTGGCATGGTATCATAATTTCACCCACATAGCATGTGCTAAAAAGCTGAGAGGGTTACCGAAAAAACTGGATGCACTTCGTGTACAAACTGGACAATCTCTTTCGAAGTCTCAGGGTTTCGGACGAAAACAAGTCGATTACAAAGGGATTTCAATTTTTTGAACATATTTTAACTCAAGACTTTTTATGCATTCAATACGCACCATTAAATGCCACATCATCACTTTTCAACCATTTTCTGCCTTCATTTGCTAGTTTTCATGCATTTCATGATTTATTTTGAGCTAAAATAAACCTGAATTGAAAAGCACTGCAAATGAACTCTGAAATGGTTGAAAGTTGGCATGGTATCATAATTTCACCCACATAGCATGTGCTAAAGAGTTGAGAGGGTTACCGAAAAACCTGGATGCACTTCGTGTACAAACTGGACAATCTCTTTCGAAGTATCAGGGTTTCGGACAAAAACACGTCTATTACAAAGGGATTTCACTTTTTTGAACATATTTTAACTCAAGACTTTTTTTGCATTCAATATGCACCATTCAAAGCCACATCATCACTTTTCAACCATTTTCTGACTTCATTTGCTAGTTTTCATGCATTTCTTGATTTATTTTGAGCTAAAATGACCCTGAATTGAAAAGCACTGCAAATGAACTCTGAAATGGTTGAAAGTTGGCATGGTATCATAATTTCACCCACATAGCATGTGCTAAAAAGCTAAGAGGGTTACCGAAAAACTGGATGTACTTCGTGTACAAACTGGACAATCTCTTTCGAAGTCTCAGGGTTTCGGACGAAAACAAGTCGATTACAAAGGGATTTCAATTTTTTGAACATATTTTAACTCAAGACTTTTTATGCATTCAATATGCACCATTAAATGCCACATCATCACTTTTCAACCATTTTCTGCCTTCATTTGCTAGTTTTCATGCATTTCATGATTTATTTTGAGCTAAAATGACCCTGAATTGAAAAGCACTGCAAATGAACTCTGAAATGGTTGAAAGTTGGCAGGGTATCATAATTTCACCCACATAGCATGTGCTAAAGAGTTGAGAGGGTTACCGAAAAACCTGGATGCACTTCGTGTACAAACTGGACAATCTCTTTCGAAGTATCAGGGTTTCGGACGAAAACACGTCTATTACAAAGGGATTTCAATTTTTTGAACATATTTTAACTAAAGACTTTTGAAGCATTCAATATGCACCATTCAAAGCCACATCATCACTTTTCAACCACTTTCTGACTTCATTTGCTAGTTTTCATGCATTTCATGATTTATTTTGAGCTAAAATGACCCTGAATTGAAAAGCACTGCAAATGAACTCTGAAATGGTTGAAAGATGGCATGGTATCATAATTTCACCCACATAGCATGTGCTAAAAAGTTGAGAGGGTTACCGAAAAAACTGGATGCACTTCGTGTACAAACTGGACAATCTCTTTCAAAGTATCAGGGTTTCGGACGAAAACACGTCTATTACAAAGGGATTTCAATTTTTTGAACATATTTTAACACAAGACTTTTTCTGCATTCAATATGCACCATTCAAAGCCACATCATCACTTTTCAACCATTTTCTGACTTCATTTGCTAGTTTTCATGCATTTCATGATTTATTTTGAGCTAAAATGACCCTGAATTGAAAAGCACTGCAAATGAACTCGGAAATGGTTGAAAGTTGGCATGGTATCATAATTTCACCCACATAGCATGTGCTAAAAAGCTGAGAGGGTTACCAAAAAAACTGGATGCTCTTCGTGTACAAACTGGACAATCTCTTTCGATGTATCAGGGTTTCGGACGAAAACACGTCTATTACAAAGGGATTTCAATTTTTTGATCATATTTTAACTCAAGACTTTTTGTGCATTCAATATGCACCATTCAAAGCCACATCATCACTTTTCAACCATTTTCTGACTTCATTTGCTAGTTTTCATGCATTTCATGATTTATTTTGACCTAAAATGACCCTGAATTGAAAAGCACTGCAAATGAACTCTGAAATGGTTGAAAGTTGGCATGTTATCATAATTTCACCCACATAGCATGTGCTAAAAAGCTGAGAGGGTTACCGAAAAAACTGGATGCTCTTCGTGTACAAACTGGACAATCTCTTTCGAAGTATCAGGGTTTCGGACGAAAACACGTCTATTACAAAGGGATTTCAATTTTTTGAACATATTTTAACTCAAGACTTTTTCTGCATTCAATATGCACCATTCAAAGCCACATCATCACTTTTCAACCATTTTCTGACTTCATTTGCTAGTTTTGATGCATTTCATGATTTATTTTGAGCTAAAATGACCCTGATTTAAAAAGCACTGCAAATGAACTCTGAAATGGTTGAAAGTTGGCATGGTATCATAATTTCTCCCACATAGCATGTGCTAAAAAGCTGAGAGGGTTACCGAAAAAACTGGATTCACTTCGTGTACAAACTGGACAATCTCTTTCGAAGTATCATGGTTTCGGACAAAAACACGTCTATTACAAAGGGATTTCATTTTTTTGAACATATTTTAACTCAAGACTTTTTATGCATTCAATATGCACCATTCAAATCCACATCATCACTTTTCAACCATTTTCTGACTTCATTTGCTAGTTTTCATGTATTTCATGATTTATTTTGAGCTAAAATGACCCTGAATTGAAAAGCACTGCAAATGAACTCTGAAATGGTTGAAAGTTGGCATGGTATCATAATTTCACCCATGTAGCATGTGCTAAAGAGTTGAGAGGGTTACCGAAAAAACTGGATGCACTTCGTGTACAAACTGGACAATCTCTTTCGAAGTATCAGGGTTTCGGACGAAAACACGTCTATTACAAAGGGATTTCACTTTTTTGAACATATTTTAACTCAAGACTTTTTCTGCATTCAATATGCACCATTCAAAGCCACATCATCACTTTTCAACCATTTTCTGACTTCATTTGCTAGTTTTCATGCATTTCATGATTTATTTTGAGCTAAAATGACCCTGAATTGAAAAGCACTGCAAATGAACTCTGAAATGGTTGAAAGTTGGCATGGTATCATAATTTCACCCACATAGCATGTGCTAAAAAGCTGAGAGGGTTACCGAAAAAACTGGATGCACTTCGTGTACAAACTGGACAATCTCTTTCGAAGTCTCAGGGTTTCGGACGAAAACAAGTCGATTACAAAGGGATTTCAATTTTTTGAACATATTTTAACTCAAGACTTTTTATGCATTCAATATGCACCATTAAATGCCACATCATCACTTTTCAACCATTTTCTGCCTTCATTTGCTAGTTTTCATGCATTTCATGATTTATTTTGAGCTAAAATAAACCTGAATTGAAAAGCACTGCAAATGAACTCTGAAATGGTTGAAAGTTGGCATGGTATCATAATTTCACCCACATAGCATGTGCTAAAGAGTTGAGAGGGTTACCGAAAAACCTGGATGCACTTCGTGTACAAACTGGACAATCTCTTTCGAAGTATCAGGGTTTCGGACGATAACACGTCTATTACAAAGGGATTTCACTTTTTTGAACATATTTTAACTCAAGACTTTTTTTGCATTCAATATGCACCATTCAAAGCCACATCATCACTTTTCAACCATTTTCTGACTTCATTTGCTAGTTTTCATGCATTTCCTGATTTATTTTGAGCTAAAATGACCCTGAATTGAAAAGCACTGCAAATGAACTCTGAAATGGTTGAAAGTTGGCATGGTATCATAATTTCACCCACATAGCATGTGCTAAAAAGCTAAGAGGGTTACCGAAAAACTGGATGCACTTCGTGTACAAACTGGACAATCTCTTTCGAAGTCTCAGGGTTTCGGACGAAAACAAGTCGATTACAAAGGGATTTCAATTTTTTGAACATATTTTAACTCAAGACTTTTTATGCATTCAATATGCACCATTAAATGCCACATCATCACTTTTCAACCATTTTCTGCCTTCATTTGCAAGTTTTCATGCATTTCATGATTTATTTTGAGCTAAAATGACCCTGAATTGAAAAGCACTGCAAATGAACTCTGAAATGGTTGAAAGTTGGCATGGTATCATAATTTCACCCACATAGCATGTGCTAAAGAGTTGAGAGGGTTACCGAAAAACCTGGATGCACTTCGTGTACAAACTGGACAATCTCTTTCAAAGTATCAGGGTTTCGGACGAAAACACGTCTATTACAAAGGGATTTCAATTTTTTGAACATATTTTAACTCAAGACTTTTGAAGCATTCAATATGCACCATTCAAAGCCACATCATCACTTTTCAACCACTTTCTGACTTCATTTGCTAGTTTTCATGCATTTCATGATTTATTTTGAGCTAAAATGACCCTGAATTGAAAAGCACTGCAAATGAACTCTGAAATGGTTGAAAGATGGCATGGTATCATAATTTCACCCACATAGCATGTGCTAAAAAGTTGAGAGGGTTACCGAAAAAACTGGATGCACTTCGTGTACAAACTGGACAATCTCTTTCAAAGTATCAGGGTTTCGGACGAAAACACGTCTATTACAAAGGGATTTCAATTATTTGAACATATTTTAACTCAAGACTTTTTCTGCATTCAATATGCACCATTCAAAGCCACATCATCACTTTTCAACCATTTTCTTACTTCATTTGCTAGTTTTCATGCATTTCATGATTTATTTTGAGCTAAAATGACCCTGAATTGAAAAGCACTGCAAATGAACTCTGAAATGGTTGAATGTTGGCATGGTATCATAATTTCACCCACATAGCATGTGCTAAAAAGCTGAGAGGGTTACCGAAAAAACTGGATGCACTTCGTGTACAAACTGGACAATCTCTTTCGAAGTCTCAGGGTTTCGGACGAAAACAAGTCGATTACAAAGGGATTTCAATTTTTTGAACATATTTTAACTCAAGACTTTTTATGCATTCAATATGCACCATTAAATGCCACATCATCACTTTTCAACCATTTTCTGCCTTCATTTGCTAGTTTTCATGCATTTCATGATTTATTTTGAGCTAAAATGACCCTGAATTGAAAAGCACTGCAAATGAACTCTGAAATGGTTGAAAGTTGGCATGGTATCATAATTTCACCCACATAGCATGTGCTAAAGAGTTGAGAGGGTTACCGAAAAACCTGGATGCACATCGTGTACAAACTGGACAATCTCTTTCGAAGTATCAGGGTTTCGGACGAAAACACGTCTATTACAAAGGGATTTCAATTTTTTGAACATATTTTAACTCAAGACTTTTGAAGCATTCAATATGCACCATTCAAAGCCACATCATCACTTTTCAACCACTTTCTGACTTCATTTGCTAGTTTTCATGCATTTCATGATTTATTTTGAGCTAAAATGACCCTGAATTGAAAAGCACTGCAAATGAACTCTGAAATGGTTGAAAGATGGCATGGTATCATAATTTCACCCACATAGCATGTGCTAAAAAGTTGAGAGGGTTACCAAAAAAACTGGATGCACTTCGTGTACAAACTAGACAATCTCTTTCAAAGTATCAGGGTTTCGGACGAAAACACGTCTATTACAAAGGGATTCCAATTTTTTGAACATATTTTAACTCAAGACTTTTTCTGCATTCAATATGCACCATTCAAAGCCACATCATCACTTTTCAACCATTTTCTGACTTCATTTGCTAGTTTTCCTGCATTTCATGATTTATTTTGAGCTAAAATGACCCTGAATTGAAAAGCGCTGCAAATGAACTCGGAAATGGTTGAAAGTTGGCATGGTATCATAATTTCACCCACATAGCATGTGCTAAAAAGCTGAGAGGGTTACCGAAAAAACTGGATGCTCTTCGTGTACAAACTGGACAATCTCTTTCGAAGTATCAGGGTTTCGGACGAAAACACGTCTATTACAAAGGGATTTCAATTTTTTGAACATATTTTAACTCAAGACTTTTTCTGCATTCAATATGCACCATTCAAAGCCACATCATCACTCTTCAACCATTTTCTGACTTCATTTGCTAGTTTTCATGCATTTCATGATTTATTTTGAGCTAAAATAACCCTGAATTAAAAAGCACTGCAAATGAACTCTGAAATGGTTGAAAGTTGGCATGGTATCATAATTTCTCCCACATAGCATGTGCTAAAAAGCTGAGAGGGTTACCGAAAAAACTGGATGCACTTCGTGTACAAACTGGACAATCTCTTTCGAAGTATCATGGTTTCGGACGAAAACACGTCTATTACAAAGGGATTTCATTTTTTTGAACATATTTTAACTCAAGACTTTTTATGCATTCAATATGCACCATTCAAATCCACATCATCACTTTTCAACCATTTTCTGACTTCATTTGCTAGTTTTCATGCATTTGATGATTTATTTTGAGCTAAAATGACCCTGAATTGAAAAGCACTGCAAATGAACTCTGAAATGGTTGAAAGTTGGCATGGTATCATAATTTCACCCACGTAGCATGTGCTAAAGTGTTGAGAGGGTTACCGAAAAAACTGGATGCACTTCGTGTACAAACTGGACAATCTCTTTCGAAGTATCAGGGTTTCGGACGAAAACACGTCTATTACAAAGGGATTTCACTTTTTTGAACATATTTTAACTCAAGATTTTTTCTGCATTCAATATGCACCATTCAAAGCCACATCATCACTTTTCAACCATTTTCTGACTTCATTTGCTAGTTTTCATGCATTTCATGATTTATTTTGAGCTAAAATGACCCTGAATTGAAAAGCACTGCAAATAAACTCTGAAATGGTTGAAAGTTGGCATGGTATCATAATTTCACCCACATAGCATGTGCTAAAAAGCTGAGAGGGTTACCGAAAAAACTGGATGCACTTCGTGTACAAACTGGACAATCTCTTTCGAAGTCTCAGGGTTTCGGACGAAAACAAGTCGATTACAAAGGGATTTCAATTTTTTGAACATATTTTAACTCAAGACTTTTTATGCATGCAATATGCACCATTCAATGCCACATGATCACTTTTCAACCATTTTCTGGCTTCATTTGCTAGTTTTCATGCATTTCATGATTTATTTTGAGCTAAAATGACCCTGAATTGAAAAGCACTGCAAATGAACTCTGAAATGGTTGAAAGTTGGCATGGTATCATAATTTCACCCACATAGCATGTGCTAAAGAGTTGAGAGGGTTACCGAAAAAACTGGATGCACTTCGTGTACAAACTGGACAATCTCTTTCAAAGTATCAGGGTTTCGGACGAAAACACGTCTATTACAAAGGGATTTCAATTTTTTGAACATATTTTAACTCAAGACTTTTTCTGCATTCAATATGCACCATTCAAAGCCACATCATCACTTTTCAACCATTTTCTGACTTCATTTGCTAGTTTTCATGCATTTCATGATTTATTTTGAGCTAAAATGTCCCTGAATTGAAAAGCACTGCAAATGAACTCTGAAATGGTTGAAAGATGGCATGGTATCATAATTTCACCCACATAGCATGTGCTAAAAAGTTGAGAGGGTTACCGAAAAAACTGGATGCACTTCGTGTACAAACTGGACAATCTCTTTCAAAGTATCAGGGTTTCGGACGAAAACACGTCTATTACAAAGGGATTTCAATTATTTGAACATATTTTAACTCAAGACTTTTTCTGCATTCAATATGCACCATTCAAAGCCACATCATCACTTTTCAACCATTTTCTTACTTCATTTGCTAGTTTTCATGCATTTCATGATTTATTTTGAGCTAAAATGACCCTGAATTGAAAAGCACTGCAAATGAACTCTGAAATGGTTGAATGTTGGCATGGTATCATAATTTCACCCACATAGCATGTGCTAAAAAGCTGAGAGGGTTACCGAAAAAACTGGATGCACTTCGTGTACAAACTGGACAATCTCTTTCGAAGTCTCAGGGTTTCGGACGAAAACAAGTCGATTACAAAGGGATTTCAATTTTTTGAACATATTTTAACTCAAGACTTTTTATGCATTCAATATGCACCATTAAATGCCACATCATCACTTTTCAACCATTTTCTGCCTTCATTTGCTAGTTTTCATGCATTTCATGATTTATTTTGAGCTAAAATGACCCTGAATTGAAAAGCACTGCAAATGAACTCTGAAATGGTTGAAAGTTGGCTTGGTATCATAATTTCACCCACATAGCATGTGCTAAAGAGTTGAGAGGGTTACCGAAAAACCTGGATGCACTTCGTGTACAAACTGGACAATCTCTTTCGAAGTATCAGGGTTTCGGACGAAAACACGTCTATTACAAAGGGATTTCAATTTTTTGAACATATTTTAACTCAAGACTTTTGAAGCATTCAATATGCACCATTCAAAGCCACATCATCACTTTTCAAACACTTTCTGACTTCATTTGCTAGTTTTCATGCATTTCATGATTTATTTTGAGCTAAAATGACCCTGAATTGAAAAGCACTGCAAATGAACTCTGAAATGGTTGAAAGATGGCATGGTATCATAATTTCACCCACATAGCATGTGCTAAAAAGTTGAGAGGGTTACCAAAAAAACTGGATGCACTTCGTGTACAAACTAGACAATCTCTTTCAAAGTATCAGGGTTTCGGACGAAAACACGTCTATTACAAAGGGATTCCAATTTTTTGAACATATTTTAACTCAAGACTTTTTCTGCATTCAATATGCACCATTCAAAGCCACATCATCACTTTTCAACCATTTTCTGACTTCATTTGCTAGTTTTCCTGCATTTCATGATTTATTTTGATCTAAAATGACCCTGAATTGAAAAGCGCTGCAAATGAACTCGGAAATGGTTGAAAGTTGGCCTGGTATCATAATTTCACCCACATAGCATGTGCTAAAAAGCTGAGAGGGTTACCGAAAAAACTGGATGCTCTTCGTGTACAAACTGGACAATCTCTTTCGAAGTATCAGGGTTTCGGACGAAAACACGTCTATTACAAAGGGATTTCAATTTTTTGAACATATTTTAACTCAAGACTTTTTCTGCATTCAATATGCACCATTCAAAGCCACATCATCACTCTTCAACCATTTTCTGACTTCATTTGCTAGTTTTCATGCATTTCATGATTTATTTTGAGCTAAAATGACCCTGAATTAAAAAGCACTGCAAATGAACTCTGAAATGGTTGAAAGTTGGCATGGTATCATAATTTCTCCCACATAGCATGTGCTAAAAAGCTGAGAGGGTTACCGAAAAAACTGGATGCACTTCGTGTACAAACTGGACAATCTCTTTCGAAGTATCATGGTTTCGGACGAAAACACGTCTATTACAAAGGGATTTCATTTTTTTGAACATATTTTAACTCAAGACTTTTTATGCATTCAATATGCACCATTCAAATCCACATCATCACTTTTCAACCATTTTCTGACTTCATTTGCTAGTTTTCATGCATTTGATGATTTATTTTGAGCTAAAATGACCCTGAATTGAAAAGCACTGCAAATGAACTCTGAAATGGTTGAAAGTTGGCATGGTATCATAATTTCACCCACGTAGCATGTGCTAAAGTGTTGAGAGGGTTACCGAAAAAACTGGATGCACTTCGTGTACAAACTGGACAATCTCTTTCGAAGTATCAGGGTTTCGGACGAAAACACGTCTATTACAAAGGGATTTCACTTTTTTGAACATATTTTAACTCAAGATTTTTTCTGCATTCAATATGCACCATTCAAAGCCACATCATCACTTTTCAACCATTTTCTGACTTCATTTGCTAGTTTTCATGCATTTCATGATTTATTTTGAGCTAAAATGACCCTGAATTGAAAAGCACTGCAAATAAACTCTGAAATGGTTGAAAGTTGGCATGGTATCATAATTTCACCCACATAGCATGTGCTAAAAAGCTGAGAGGGTTACCGAAAAAACTGGATGCACTTCGTGTACAAACTGGACAATCTCTTTCGAAGTCTCAGGGTTTCGGACGAAAACAAGTCGATTACAAAGGGATTTCAATTTTTTGAACATATTTTAACTCAAGACTTTTTATGCATGCAATATGCACCATTCAATGCCACATGATCACTTTTCAACCATTTTCTGGCTTCATTTGCTAGTTTTCATGCATTTCATGATTTATTTTGAGCTAAAATGACCCTGAATTGAAAAGCACTGCAAATGAACTCTGAAATGGTTGAAAGTTGGCATGGTATCATAATTTCACCCACATAGCATGTGCTAAAGAGTTGAGAGGGTTACCGAAAAAACTGGATGCACTTCGTGTACAAACTGGACAATCTCTTTCAAAGTATCAGGGTTTCGGACGAAAACACGTCTATTACAAAGGGATTTCAATTTTTTGAACATATTTTAACTCAAGACTTTTTCTGCATTCAATATGCACCATTCAAAGCCACATCATCACTTTTCAACCATTTTCTGACTTCATTTGCTAGTTTTCATGCATTTCATGATTTATTTTGAGCTAAAATGACCCTGAATTGAAAAGCACTGCAAATGAACTCTGAAATGGTTGAAAGTTGGCATGGTATCATAATTTCACCCACATAGCATGTGCTAAAAAGCTGAGAGGGTTACCGAAAAAACTGGATGCACTTCGTGTACAAACTGGACAATCTATTTCGAAGTATCTGGGTTTCGGACGAAAACACGTCTATTACAAAGGGATTTCAATTTTTTGAACATATTTTAACTCAAGACTTTTTCTGCATTCAATATGCACCATTCAAAGCCACATCATCACTTTTCAACCATTTTCTGACTTCATTTGCTAGTTTTCATGCATTTCATGATTTATTTTGAGCTAAAATGACCTTGAATTAAAAAGCACTGCAAATGAACTCTGAAATGGTTGAAAGTTGGCATGGTATCATAATTTCTCCCACATAGCATGTGCTAAAAAGCTGAGAGGGTTACCGACAAAACTGGATGCACTTCGTGTACAAACTGGACAATCTCTTTCGAAGTATCATGGTTTCGGACGAAAACACGTCTATTACAAAGGGATTTCATTTTTTTGAACATATTTTAACTCAAGACTTTTTATGCATTCAATATGCACCATTCAAATCCACATCATCACTTTTCAACCATTTTCTGACTTCATTTGCTAGTTTTCATGCATTTCATGATTTATTTTGAGCTAAAATGACCCTGAATTGAAAAGCACTGCAAATGAACTCTGAAATGGTTGAAAGTTGGCATGGTATCATAATTTCACCCACATAGCATGTGCTAAAAAGCTGAGAGGGTTACCGAAAAAACTGGATGCACTTCGTGTACAAACTGGACAATCTCATTCGAAGTCTCAGGGTTTCGGACGAAAACAAGGTGATTACAAAGGGATTTCAATTTTTTGAACATATTTTAACTCAAGACTTTTTATGCATTCGATATGCACCATTCAATGCCACATCAACACTTTTCAACCATTTTCTGGCTTCATTTGCTAGTTTTCATGCATTTCATGATTTATTTTGAGCTAAAATGACCCTGAATTGAAAAGCACTGCAAATGAACTCTGAAATGGTTGAAAGTTGGCATGGTATCATAATTTCACCCACATAGCATGTGCTAAAGAGTTGAGAGGGTTACCGAAAAAACTGGACGCACTTCGTGTACAAACTGGACAATCTCTTTCAAAGTATCAGGGTTTCGGACGAAAACACGTCTATTACAAAGGGATTTCAATTTTTTGAACATATTTTAACTCAAGACTTTTTCTGCATTCAATATGCACCATTCAAATCCACATCATCACTTTTCAACCATTTTCTGACTTCATTTGCTAGTTTTCATGCATTTCATGATTTATTTTTAGCTAAAATGACCTTGAATTGAAAAGCACTGCAAATGAACTCTGAAATGGTTGAAAGTTGGCATGGTATCATAATTTCACCCACATAGCATGTGCTAAAAAGCTGTGAGGGTTACCGAAAAAAATGGATGCTCTTCGTGTACAAACTGGACAATCTCTTTCGAAGTATCAGGGTTTCGGACGAAAACACGTCTATTACAAAGGGATTTCAATTTTTTGAACATATTTTAACTCAAGACTTTTTCTGCATTCAATATGCACCATTCAAAGCCACATCATCACTTTTCAACCATTTTCTGACTTCATTTGCCAGTTTTCATGCATTTCATGATTTATTTTGAGCTAAAATGACCCTGAATTGAAAAGCACTGCAAATGAACTCTGAAATGGTTGAAACTTGGCATGGTATCATAATTTCACCCACATAGCATGTGCTAAAAAGTTGAGAGGGTTACCGAAAAAACTGGATGCACTTCGTGTACAAACTAGACAATCTCTTTCAAAGTATCAGGGTTTCGGACAAAAACACGTCTATTACAAAGGGATTTCAATTTTTTGAACATATTTTAACTCAAGACTTTTTCTGCATTCAATATGCACCATTCAAAGCCACATCATCACTTTTCAACCATTTTCTGACTTCATTTGCTAGTTTTCATGCATTTCATGATTTATTTTGAGCTAAAATGACCCTGAATTGAAAAGCACTGCAAATGAACTCTGAAATGGTTGAAAGTTGGCATGGTATCATAATTTCACCCACATAGCATGTGCTAAAAAGCCGAGAGGGTTACTGAAAAAACTTGATGCTCTTCGTGTACAAACTGGACAATCTCTTTCGAAGTATCAGGGTTTCGGACGAAAACACGTCTATTACAAAGGGATTTCCATTTTTTGAACATATTTTAACTCAAGACTTTTTCTGCATTCAATATGCACCATTCAAAGCCACATCATCACTTTTCAACCATTTTCTGACTTCATTTGCTAGTTTTCATGCATTTCATGATTTATTTTGAGCTAAAATGACCCTGAATTGAAAAGCACTGCAAATGAACTCTGAAATGGTTGAAAGTTGGCATGGTATCATAATTTCACCCATGTAGCATGTGCTAAAGAGTTGAGAGGGTTACCGAAAAAACTGGATGCACTTCGTGTACAAACTGGACAATCTCTTTCGAAGTATAAGGGTTTTGGACGAAAACACGTCTATTACAAAGGGATTTCAATTTTTTGAACATATTTTAACTCAAGACTTTTGAAGCATTCAATATGCACCATTCAAAGCCACATCATCACTTTTCAACCATTTTCTGACTTCATTTGCTAGTTTTCATGCATTTCATGATTTATTTTGAGCTAAAATGACCCTGAATTGAAAAGCACTGCAAATGAACTCTGAAATGGTTGAAAGTTGGCATGGTATCATAATTTCACCCACATAGCATGTGCTAAAAAGTTGAGAGGGTTACCGAAAAAATTGGATGCACTTCGTGTACAAACTGGACAATCTCTTTCAAAGTATCAGGGTTTCGGACGAAAACACGTCTATTACAAAGGGATTTCAATTTTTTGAACATATTTTAACTCAAGACTTTTTCTGCATTCAATATGCACCATTCAAAGCCACATCATCACTTTTCAACCATTTTCTGACTTCATTTGCTAGTTTTCTAGCATTTCATGATTTATTTTGAGCTAAAATGACCCTGAATTGAAAAGCACTGCAAATGAACTCTGAAATGGTTGAAAGTTGGCATGGTATCATAATTTCACCCACATAGCATGTGCTAAAAAGCTGAGAGGGTTACCGGAAAAACTGGATGCTCTTCGTGTACAAACTGGACAATCTCTTTCGAAGTATCAGGGTTTCGGACGAAAACACGTCTATTACAAAGGGATTTCCATTTTTTGAACATATTTTAACTCAAGACTTTTTCTGCATTCAATATGCACCATTCAAAGCCACATCATCACTTTTCAACCATTTTCTGACTTCATTTGCTAGTTTTCATGCATTTCATGATTTATTTTGAGCTAAAATGACCCTGAATTAAAAAGCACTGCAAATGAACTCTGAAATGGTTGAAAGTTGGCATGGTATCATAAATTCTCAAACATAGCATGTGCTAAAAAGCTGAGAGGGTTACCGAAAAAACTGGATGCACTTTGTGTACAAACTGGACAATCTCTTTCGAAGTATCAGGGTTTCGGACGAAAACACGTCTATTACAAAGGGATTTCAATTTTTTGAACATATTTTAACTCAAGACTTTTTCTGCATTCAATATGCACCATTCAAAGCCACATCATCACTTTTCAACCATTTTCTGACTTCATTTGCTTGTTTTCATGCATTTCATGATCTATTTTGAGCTAAAATGACCCTGAATTGAAAAGCACTGCAAATGAATTCTGAAATGGTTGAAAGTTGGCATGGTACCATAATTTCACCCACATAGCATGTGCTAAAAAGCTGAGAGGGTTATCGAAAAAACGGGATGCACTTCATGTACAAACTGGACAATCTCTTTCGAAGTATCATGGTTTCGGACGAAAACACGTCAATTACAAAGGGATTTCAATTTTTTGAACATATTTTAACTCAAGACTTTTTCTGCATTCAATATGCACCATTCAAAGCCACATCATCACTTTTCAACCATTTTCTGACTTCATTTGCTAGTTTTCATGCATTTCACGATTTATTTTGAACTAAAATGATCCTGAATTGAAAAGCACTGCAAATGAACTCTGAAATGGTGGAAAGTTGGCATGCTATCATAATTTCACCCACATAGCATGTGCTAAAAAGCTGAGAGGGTTACCGGAAAAACTGGATGCACTTCGTGTACAAACTGGACAATCTCTTTCGAAGTATGAGGGTTTCGGACGAAAACACGTCTATTACAAAGGGATTTCAATTGTTTGAACATATTTTAACTCAAGACTTTTTCTGCATTCAATATGCACCATTCAAAGCCACATCATCACTTTTCAACCATTTTCTGACTTCATTTGCTAGTTTTCATGCATTTAATGATTAATTTTGAGCTAAAATGACAATGAATTGAAAAGCACTGCAAATGAACTCTGAAATGGTGGAAAGTTGGCATGGTATCATAATTTCACCCACATAGCATGTGCTAAAAAGTTGAGAGGGTTACCGGAAAAACTCGATGCACTTCGTGTACAAACTGGACAATCTCTTTCGAAGTATCAGGGTTTCGAACGAAAACACGTCTATTACAAAATGATTTCAATTTTTTGAACATATTTTAACTCAAGACTTTTTATGCATTCAATATGCACCATTCAAAGCCACATCATCACTTTTCAACCATTTTCTGACTTCATTTGCTAGTTTTCAAGCATTTCATGATTTATTTTGAGCTAAAATGACCCTGAATTGAAAAGCACTGCAAATGAACTCTGAAATGGTTGAAAGTTGGCATGGTATCATAATTTCACCCACATAGCATGTGATAAAAATCTGAGAGGGTTACCGGAAAAACTGGATGCAGTTCGTGTACAAACTGGACAATCTCTTTCGAAGTATCAGGGTTTCGGACGAAAACACGTCGATTACAAAGGGATTTCAATTTTTTGAACATATTTTAACTCATGACTTTTTATGCATTCAATATGCACCTTTCAAAGCCACATCATCACTTTTCAACCATTTTCTGACTTCATTTGCTAGTTTTCATGCATTTCATGATTTATTTTGAGCTAAAATGACCCTGAATTGAAAAGCACTGCAAATGAACTCTGAAATGGTTGAAAGTTGGCATGGTATCATAATTTCACCCACATAGCATGTGCTAAAGAGTTGAGAGGGTTACCGAAAAAACTGGATGCACTTCGTGTACAAACTGGACAATCTCTTTCGAAGTATCAGGGTTTCGGACGAAAACACGTCGATTACAAAGGGATTTCAATTTTTTGAACATATTTTAACTCAAGACTTTTTCTGCATTCAATATGCACCATTCAAAGCCACATCATCACTTTTCAACCATTTTCTGACTTCATTTGCTAGTTTTCATGCATTTCATGATTTAGTTTGAGCTAAAATGACCCTGAATTGAAAAGCACTACAAATGAACTCTGAAATGGTTGAAAGTTGGCATGGTATCATAATTTCACCCACATAGCATGTGCTAAAAAGCTGAGAGGGTTACCGAAAAAACTGGATGCTCTTCGTGTACAAACTGGACAATCTCTTTCGAAGTATCAGGGTTTCGGACGAAAACACGTCTATTACAAAGGGATTTCAATTTTTTGAACATATTTTAACTCAAGACTTTTGAAGCATTCAATATGCACCATTCAAAGCCACATCATCACTTTTCAACCACTTTCTGACTTCATTTGCTAGTTTTCATGCATTTCATGATTTATTTTGAGCTAAAATGACCCTGAATTGAAAAGCACTGCAAATGAACTCTGAAATGGTTGAAAGATGGCATCGTATCATAATTTCACCCACATAGCATGTGCTAAAAAGTTGAGAGGGTTACCGAAAAAATTGGATGCACTTCGTGTACAAACTGGACAATCTCTTTCAAAGTATCAGGGTTTCGGACGAAAACACGTCTATTACAAAGGGATTTCAATTTTTTGAACATATTTTAACTCAAGACTTTTTCTGCATTCAATATGCACCATTCAAAGCCACATCATCACTTTTCAACCACTTTCTGACTTCATTTGCTAGTTTTCATGCATTTCATGATTTATTTTGAGCTAAAATGACCCTGAATTGAAAAGCGCTGCAAATGAACTCGGAAATGGTTGAAAGTTGGCATGGTATCATAATTTCACCCACATAGCATGTGCTAAAAAGCTGAGAGGGTTACCGAAAAAACTGGATGCTCTTCGTGTACAAACTTGACAATCTCTTTCGAAGTATCAGGGTTTCGGACGAAAACACGTCTATTACAAAGGGATTTCAATTTTTTGAACATATTTTAACTCAAGACTTTTTCTGCATTCAATATGCACCATTCAAAGCCACATCATCACTTTTCAACCATTTTCTGACTTTATTTGCTAGTTTTCATGCATTTCATGATTTATTTTGAGCTAAAATGACCCTGAATTAAAAAGCACTGCAAATGAACTCTGAAATGGTTGAAAGTTGGCATGGTATCATAATTTCTCCCACATAGCATGTGCTAAAAAGCTGAGAGGGTTACCGAAAAAACTGGATGCACTTCGTGTACAAACTGGACAATCTCTTTCGAAGTATCATGGTTTCGGACGAAAACACGTCTATTACAAAGGGATTTCATTTTTTTGAACATATTTTAACTCAAGACTTTTTATGCAAGCAATATGCACCATTCAATGCCACATCATCACTTTTCAACCATTTTCTGGCTTCATTTGCTAGTTTTCATGCATTTCATGATTTATTTAGAGCTAAAATGACCCTGAATTGAAAAGCACTGCAAATGAACTCTGAAATGGTGGAAAGTTGGCATGGTATCATAATTTCACCCACATAGCATGTGCTAAAAAGTTGAGAGGGTTACCGAAAAAACTGGATGCACTTCGTGTACAAACTGGACAATCTCTTTCAAAGTATCAGGGTTTCGGACGAAAACACGTCTATTACAAAGGGATTTCAATTTTTTGAACATATTTTAACTCAAGACTTTTTCTGCATTCAATATGCACCATTCAAAGCCACATCATCACTTTTCAACCATTTTCTGACTTCATTTGCTAGTTTTCATGCATTTCATGATTTATTTTGAGCTAAAATGACCCTGAATTGAAAAGCGCTGCAAATGAACTCGGAAATGGTTGAAAGTTGGCATGGTATCATAATTTCACCCACATAGCATGTGCTAAAAAGCTGAGAGGGTTACCGAAAAAACTGGATGCTCTTCGTGTACAAACTTGACAATCTCTTTCGAAGTATCAGGGTTTCGGACGAAAACACGTCTATTACAAAGGGATTTCAATTTTTTGAACATATTTTAACTCAAGACTTTTTCTGCATTCAATATGCACCATTCAAAGCCACATCATCACTTTTCAACCATTTTCTGACTTCATTTGCTAGTTTTCATGCATTTCATGATTTATTTTGAGCTAAAATGACCCTGAATTGAAAAGCACAGCAAATGAACTCGGAAATGGTTGAAAGTTGGCATGGTATCATAATTTCACCCACATAGCATGTGCTAAAAAGCTGAGAGGGTTACCAAAAAAACTGGATGCTCTTCGTGTACAAACTGGACAATCTCTTTCGATGTATCAGGGTTTCGGACGAAAACACGTCTATTACAAAGGGATTTCAATTTTTTGATCATATTTTAACTCAAGACTTTTTCTGCATTCAATATGCACCATTCAAAGCCACATCATCACTTTTCAACCATTTTCTGACTTCATTTGCTAGTTTTCATGCATTTCATGATTTATTTTGACCTAAAATGACCCTGAATTGAAAAGCACTGCAAATGAACTCTGAAATGGTTGAAAGTTGGCATGTTATCATAATTTCACCCACATAGCATGTGCTAAAAAGCTGAGAGGGTTACCGAAAAAACTAGATGCTCTTCGTGTACAAACTGGACAATCTCTTTCGAAGTATCAGGGTTTCGGACGAAAACACGTCTATTACAAAGGGATTTCAATTTTTTGAACATATTTTAACTCAAGACTTTTTCTGCATTCAATATGCACCATTCAAAGCCACATCATCACTTTTCAACCATTTTCTGACTTCATTTGCTAGTTTTGATGCATTTCATGATTTATTTTGAGCTAAAATGACCCTGATTTAAAAAGCACTGCAAATGAACTCTGAAATGGTTGAAAGTTGGCATGGTATCATAATTTCTCCCACATAGCATGTGCTAAAAAGCTGAGAGGGTTACCGAAAAAACTGGATTCACTTCGTGTACAAACTGGACAATCTCTTTCGAAGTATCATGGTTTCGGACAAAAACACGTCTATTACAAAGGGATTTCATTTTTTTGAACATATTTTAACTCAAGACTTTTTATGCATTCAATATGCACCATTCAAATCCACATCATCACTTTTCAACCATTTTCTGACTTCATTTGCTAGTTTTCATGCATTTCATGATTTATTTTGAGCTAAAATGACCCTGAATTGAAAAGCACTGCAAATGAACTCTGAAATGGATGAAAGTTGGCATGGTATCATAATTTCACCCATGTAGCATGTGCTAAAGAGTTGAGAGGGTTACCGAAAAAACTGGATGCACTTCGTGTACAAACTGGACAATCTCTTTCGAAGTATCAGGGTTTCGGACGAAAACACGTCTATTACAAAGGGATTTCACTTTTTTGAACATATTTTAACTCAAGACTTTTTCTGCATTCAATATGCACCATTCAAAGCCACATCATCACTTTTCAACCATTTTCTGACTTCATTTGCTAGTTTTCATGCATTTCATGATTTATTTTGAGCTAAAATGACCCTGAATTGAAAAGCACTGCAAATGAACTCTGAAATGGTTGAAAGTTGGCATGGTATCATAATTTCACCCACATAGCATGTGCTAAAAAGCTGAGAGGGTTACCGAAAAAACTGGATGCACTTCGTGTACAAACTGGACAATCTCTTTCGAAGTCTCAGGGTTTCGGACGAAAACAAGTCGATTACAAAGGGATTTCAATTTTTTGAACATATTTTAACTCAGGACTTTTTATGCATTCAATATGCACCATTAAATGCCACATCATCACTTTTCAACCATTTTCTGCCTTCATTTGCTAGTTTTCATGCATTTCATGATTTATTTTGAGCTAAAATAAACCTGAATTGAAAAGCACTGCAAATGAACTCTGAAATGGTTGAAAGTTGGCATGGTATCATAATTTCACCCACATAGCATGTGCTAAAGAGTTGAGAGGGTTACCGAAAAACCTGGATGCACTTCGTGTACAAACTGGACAATCTCTTTCGAAGTATCAGGGTTTCGGACGAAAACACGTCTATTACAAAGGGATTTCAATTTTTTGAACATATTTTAACTCAAGACTTTTTCTGCATTCAATATGCACCATTCAAAGCCACATCATCACTTTTCAACCATTTTCTGACTTCATTTGCTAGTTTTCATGCATTTCATGATTTATTTTGAGCTAAAATGACCCTGAATTGAAAAGCACAGCAAATGAACTCGGAAATGGTTGAAAGTTGGCATGGTATCATAATTTCACCCACATAGCATGTGCTAAAAAGCTGAGAGGGTTACCAAAAAAACTGGATGCTCTTCGTGTACAAACTGGACAATCTCTTTCGATGTATCAGGGTTTCGGACGAAAACACGTCTATTACAAAGGGATTTCAATTTTTTGATCATATTTTAACTCAAGACTTTTTCTGCATTCAATATGCACCATTCAAAGCCACATCATCACTTTTCAACCATTTTCTGACTTCATTTGCTAGTTTTCATGCATTTCATGATTTATTTTGACCTAAAATGACCCTGAATTGAAAAGCACTGCAAATGAACTCTGAAATGGTTGAAAGTTGGCATGTTATCATAATTTCACCCACATAGCATGTGCTAAAAAGCTGAGAGGGTTACCGAAAAAACTAGATGCTCTTCGTGTACAAACTGGACAATCTCTTTCGAAGTATCAGGGTTTCGGACGAAAACACGTCTATTACAAAGGGATTTCAATTTTTTGAACATATTTTAACTCAAGACTTTTTCTGCATTCAATATGCACCATTCAAAGCCACATCATCACTTTTCAACCATTTTCTGACTTCATTTGCTAGTTTTGATGCATTTCATGATTTATTTTGAGCTAAAATGACCCTGATTTAAAAAGCACTGCAAATGAACTCTGAAATGGTTGAAAGTTGGCATGGTATCATAATTTCTCCCACATAGCATGTGCTAAAAAGCTGAGAGGGTTACCGAAAAAACTGGATTCACTTCGTGTACAAACTGGACAATCTCTTTCGAAGTATCATGGTTTCGGACAAAAACACGTCTATTACAAAGGGATTTCATTTTTTTGAACATATTTTAACTCAAGACTTTTTATGCATTCAATATGCACCATTCAAATCCACATCATCACTTTTCAACCATTTTCTGACTTCATTTGCTAGTTTTCATGCATTTCATGATTTATTTTGAGCTAAAATGACCCTGAATTGAAAAGCACTGCAAATGAACTCTGAAATGGATGAAAGTTGGCATGGTATCATAATTTCACCCATGTAGCATGTGCTAAAGAGTTGAGAGGGTTACCGAAAAAACTGGATGCTCTTCGTGTACAAACTGGACAATCTCTTTCGATGTATCAGGGTTTCGGACGAAAACACGTCTATTACAAAGGGATTTCACTTTTTTGAACATATTTTAACTCAAGACTTTTTCTGCATTCAATATGCACCATTCAAAGCCACATCATCACTTTTCAACCATTTTCTGACTTCATTTGCTAGTTTTCATGCATTTCATGATTTATTTTGAGCTAAAATGACCCTGAATTGAAAAGCACTGCAAATGAACTCTGAAATGGTTGAAAGTTGGCATGGTATCATAATTTCACCCACATAGCATGTGCTAAAAAGCTGAGAGGGTTACCGAAAAAACTGGATGCACTTCGTGTACAAACTGGACAATCTCTTTCGAAGTCTCAGGGTTTCGGACGAAAACAAGTCGATTACAAAGGGATTTCAATTTTTTGAACATATTTTAACTCAGGACTTTTTATGCATTCAATATGCACCATTAAATGCCACATCATCACTTTTCAACCATTTTCTGCCTTCATTTGCTAGTTTTCATGCATTTCATGATTTATTTTGAGCTAAAATAAACCTGAATTGAAAAGCACTGCAAATGAACTCTGAAATGGTTGAAAGTTGGCATGGTATCATAATTTCACCCACATAGCATGTGCTAAAGAGTTGAGAGGGTTACCGAAAAACCTGGATGCACTTCGTGTACAAACTGGACAATCTCTTTCGAAGTATCAGGGTTTCGGACGAAAACACGTCTATTACAAAGGGATTTCAATTTTTTGAACATATTTTAACTCAAGACTTTTGAAGCATTCAATATGCACCATTCAAAGCCACATCATCACTTTTCAACCACTTTCTGACTTCATTTGCTAGTTTTCATGCATTTCATGATTTATTTTGAGCTAAAATGACCCTGAATTGAAAAGCACTGCAAATGAACTCTGAAATGGTTGAAAGATGGCATGGTATCATAATTTCACCCACATAGCATGTGCTAAAAAGTTGAGAGGGTTACCGAAAAAACTGGATGCACTTCGTGTACAAACTGGACAATCTCTTTCAAAGTATCAGGGTTTCGGACGAAAACATGTCTATTACAAAGGGATTTAAATTTTTTGAACATATTTTAACTCAAGACTTTTTCTGCATTCAATATGCACCATTCAAAGCCACATCATCACTTTTCAACCATTTTCTGACTTCATTTGCTAGTTTTCATGCATTTCATGATTTATTTTGAGCTAAAATGACCCTGAATTAAAAAACACTGCAAATGAACTCGGAAATGGTTGAAAGTTGGCATGGTATCATAATTTCACCCACATAGCATGTGCTAAAAAGCTGAGAGGGTTACCGAAAAAACTGGATGCTCTTCGTGTACAAACTGGACAATCTCTTTCGATGTATCTGGGTTTCGGACGAAAACACGTCTATTACAAAGGGATTTCAATTTTTTGATCATATTTTAACTCAAGACTTTTTCTGCATTCAATATGCACCATTCAAAGCCACATCATCACTTTTCAACCATTTTCTGACTTCATTTGCTAGTTTTCATGCATTTCATGATTTATTTTGACCTAAAATGACCCTGAATTGAAAAGCACTGCAAATGAACTCTGAAATGGTTGAAAGTTGGCATGTTATCATAATTTCACCCACATAGCATGTGCTAAAAAGCTGAGAGGGTTACCGAAAAAACTGGATGCTCTTCGTGTACAAACTGGACAATCTCTTTCGAAGTATCAGGGTTTCGGACGAAAACACGTCTATTACAAAGGGATTTCAATTTTTTGAACATATTTTAACTCAAGACTTTTTCTGCATTCAATATGCACCATTCAAAGCCACATCATCACTTTTCAACCATTTTCTGACTTCATTTGCTAGTTTTCATGCATTTCATGATTTATTTTGATCTAAAATGACCCTGATTTAAAAAGCACTGCAAATGAACTCTGAAATGGTTGAAAGTTGGCATGGTATCATAATTTCTCCCACATAGCATGTGCTAAAAAGCTGAGAGGGTTACCGAAAAAACTGGATTCACTTCGTGTACAAACTGGACAATCTCTTTCGAAGTATCATGGTTTCGGACAAAAACACGTCTATTACAAAGGGATTTCATTTTTTTGAACATATTTTAACTCAAGACTTTTTATGCATTCAATATGCACCATTCAAATCCACATCATCACTTTTCAACCATTTTCTGACTTCATTTGCTAGTTTTCATGCATTTCATGATTTATTTTGAGCTAAATTGACCCTGAATTGAAAAGCACTGCAAATGAACTCTGAAATGGTTGAAAGTTGGCATGGTATCATAATTTCACCCATGTAGCATGTGCTAAAGAGTTGAGAGGGTTACCGAAAAAACTGGATGCACTTCGTGTACAAACTGGACAATCTCTTTCGAAGTATCAGGGTTTCGGACGAAAACACGTCTATTACAAAGGGATTTCACTTTTTTGAACATATTTTAACTCAAGACTTTTTCTGCATTCAATATGCACCATTCAAAGCCACATCATCACTTTTCAACCATTTTCTGACTTCATTTGCTAGTTTTCATGCATTTCATGATTTATTTTGAGCTAAAATGACCCTGAATTGAAAAGCACTGCAAATGAACTCTGAAATGGTTGAAAGTTGGCATGGTATCATAATTTCACCCACATAGCATGTGCTAAAAAGCTGAGAGGGTTACCGAAAAAACTGGATGCACTTCGTGTACAAACTGGACAATCTCTTTCGAAGTCTCAGGGTTTCGGACGAAAACAAGTCGATTACAAAGGGATTTCAATTTTTTGAACATATTTTAACTCAAGACTTTTTATGCATTCAATATGCACCATTAAATGCCACATCATCACTTTTCAACCATTTTCTGCCTTCATTTGCTAGTTTTCATGCATTTCATGATTTATTTTGAGCTAACATAAACCTGAATTGAAAAGCACTGCAAATGAACTCTGAAATGGTTGAAAGTTGGCATGGTATCATAATTTCACCCACATAGCATGTGCTAAAGAGTTGAGAGGGTTACCGAAAAACCTAGATGCACTTCGTGTACAAACTGGACAATCTCTTTCGAAGTATCAGGGCTTCGGACGAAAACACGTCTATTACAAAGGGATTTCACTTTTTTGAACATATTTTAACTCAAGACTTTTTTTGCATTCAATATGCACCATTCAAAGCCACATCATCACTTTTCAACCATTTTCTGACTTCATTTGCTAGTTTTCATGCATTTCTTGATTTATTTTGAGCTAAAATGACCCTGAATTGAAAAGCACTGCAAATGAACTCTGAAATGGTTGAAAGTTGGCATGGTATCATAATTTCACCCACATAGCATGTGCTAAAAAGCTAAGAGGGTTACCGAAAAACTGGATGCACTTCGTGTACAAACTGGACAATCTCTTTCGAAGTCTCAGGGTTTCGGACGAAAACAAGTCGATTACAAAGGGATTTCAATTTTTTGAACATATTTTAACTCAAGACTTTTTATGCATTCAATATGCACCATTAAATGCCACATCATCACTTTTCAACCATTTTCTGCCTTCATTTGCTAGTTTTCATGCATTTCATGATTTATTTTGAGCTAAAATGACCCTGAATTGAAAAGCACTGCAAATGAACTCTGAAATGGTTGAAAGTTGGCAGGGTATCATAATTTCACCCACATAGCATGTGCTAAAGAGTTGAGAGGGTTACCGAAAAACCTGGATGCACTTCGTGTACAAACTGGACAATCTCTTTCGAAGTATCAGGGTTTCGGACGAAAACACGTCTATTACAAAGGGATTTCAATTTTTTGAACATATTTTAACTAAAGACTTTTGAAGCATTCAATATGCACCATTCAAAGCCACATCATCACTTTTCAACCACTTTCTGACTTCATTTGCTAGTTTTCATGCATTTCATGATTTATTTTGAGCTAAAATGACCCTGAATTGAAAAGCACTGCAAATGAACTCTGAAATGGTTGAAAGATGGCATGGTATCATAATTTCACCCACATAGCATGTGCTAAAAAGTTGAGAGGGTTACCGAAAAAACTGGATGCACTTCGTGTACAAACTGGACAATCTCTTTCAAAGTATCAGGGTTTCGGACGAAAACACGTCTATTACAAAGGGATTTCAATTTTTTGAACATATTTTAACACAAGACTTTTTCTGCATTCAATATGCACCATTCAAAGCCACATCATCACTTTTCAACCATTTTCTGACTTCATTTGCTAGTTTTCATGCATTTCATGATTTATTTTGAGCTAAAATGACCCTGAATTGAAAAGCACTGCAAATGAACTCGGAAATGGTTGAAAGTTGGCATGGTATCATAATTTCACCCACATAGCATGTGCTAAAAAGCTGAGAGGGTTACCAAAAAAACTGGATGCTCTTCATGTACAAACTGGACAATCTCTTTCGATGTATCAGGGTTTCGGACGAAAACACGTCTATTACAAAGGGATTTCAATTTTTTGATCATATTTTAACTCAAGACTTTTTCTGCATTCAATATGCACCATTGAAAGCCACATCATCACTTTTCAACCATTTCCTGACTTCATTTGCTAGTTTTCATGCATTTCATGATTTATTTTGACCTAAAATGACCCTGAATTGAAAAGCACTGCAAATGAACTCTGAAATGGTTGAAAGTTGGCATGTTATCATAATTTCACCCACATAGCATGTGCTAAAAAGCTGAGAGGGTTACCGAAAAAACTGGATGCTCTTCGCGTACAAACTGGACAATCTCTTTCGAAGTATCAGGGTTTCGGACGAAAACACGTCTATTACAAAGGGATTTCAATTTTTTGAACATATTTTAACTCAAGACTTTTTCTGCATTCAATATGCACCATTCAAAGCCACATCATCACTTTTCAACCATTTTCTGACTTCATTTGCTAGTTTTGATGCATTTCATGATTTATTTTGAGCTAAAATGACCCTGATTTAAAAAGCACTGCAAATGAACTCTGAAATGGTTGAAAGTTGGCATGGTATCATAATTTCTCCCACATAGCATGTGCTAAAAAGCTGAGAGGGTTACCGAAAAAACTGGATGCTCTTCGTGTACAAACTGGACAATCTCTTTCGAAGTATCAGGGTTTCGGACGAAAACACGTCTATTACAAAGGGATTTCAATTTTTTGAACATATTTTAACTCAAGACTTTTTCTGCATTCAATATGCACCATTCAAAGCCACATCATCACTTTTCAACCATTTCCTGACTTCATTTGCTAGTTTTCATGCATTTCATGATTTATTTTGACCTAAAATGACCCTGAATTGAAAAGCACTGCAAATGAACTCTGAAATGGTTGAAAGTTGGCATGTTATCATAATTTCACCCACATAGCATGTGCTAAAAAGCTGAGAGGGTTAACGAAAAAACTGGATGCTCTTCGTGTACAAACTGGACAATCTCTTTCGAAATATCAGGGTTTCGGACGAAAACACGTCTATTACAAAGGGATTTCAATTTTTTGAACATATTTTAACTCAAGACTTTTTCTGCATTCAATATGCACCATTCAAAGCCACATCATCACTTTTCAACCATTTTCTGACTTCATTTGCTAGTTTTGATGCATTTCATGATTTATTTTGAGCTAAAATGACCCTGATTTAAAAAGCACTGCAAATGAACTCTGAAATGGTTGAAAGTTGGCATGGTATCATAATTTCTCCCACATAGCATGTGCTAAAAAGCTGAGAGGGTTACCAAAAAAACTGGATTCACTTCGTGTACAAACTGGACAATCTCTTTCGAAGTATCATGGTTTCGGACAAAAACACGTCTATTACAAAGGGATTTCATTTTTTTGAACATATTTTAACTCAAGACTTTTTATGCATTCAATATGCACCATTCAAATCCACATCATCACTTTTCAACCATTTTCTGACTTCATTTGCTAGTTTTCATGCATTTCATGATTTATTTTGAGCTAAAATGACCCTGAATTGAAAAGCACTGCAAATGAACTCTGAAATGGTTGAAAGTTGGCATGGTATCATAAGTTCACCCATGTAGCATGTGCTAAAGAGTTGAGAGGGTTACCGAAAAAACTGGATGCACTTCGTGTACAAACTGGACAATCTCTTTCGAAGTATCAGGGTTTCGGACGAAAACACGTCTATTACAAAGGGATTTCACTTTTTTGAACATATTTTAACTCAAGACTTTTTCTGCATTCAATATGCACCATTCAAAGCCACATCATCACTTTTCAACCATTTTCTGACTTCATTTGCTAGTTTTCATGCATTTCATGATTTATTTTGAGCTAAAATGACCCTGAATTGAAAAGCACTGCAAATGAACTCTGAAATGGTTGAAAGTTGGCATGGTATCATAATTTCACCCACATAGCATGTGCTAAAAAGCTGAGAGGGTTACCGAAAAAACTGGATGCACTTCGTGTACAAACTGGACAATCTCTTTCGAAGTCTCAGGGTTTCGGACGAAAACAAGTCGATTACAAAGGGATTTCAATTTTTTGAACATATTTTAACTCAAGACTTTTTATGCATTCAATATGCACCATTAAATGCCACATCATCACTTTTCAACCATTTTCTGCCTTCATTTGCTAGTTTTCATGCATTTCATGATTTATTTTGAGCTAAAATAAACCTGAATTGAAAAGCACTGCAAATGAACTCTGAAATGGTTGAAAGTTGGCATGGTATCATAATTTCACCCACATAGCATGTGCTAAAGAGTTGAGAGGGTTACCGAAAAACCTGGATGCACTTCGTGTACAAACTGGACAATCTCTTTCGAAGTATCAGGGTTTCGGACGAAAACACGTCTATTACAAAGGGATTTCACTTTTTTGAACATATTTTAACTCAAGACTTTTTTTGCATTCAATATGCACCATTCAAAGCCACATCATCACTTTTCAACCATTTTCTGACTTCATTTGCTAGTTTTCATGCATTTCTTGATTTATTTTGAGCTAAAATGACCCTAAATTGAAAAGCACTGCAAATGAACTCTGAAATGGTTGAAAGTTGGCATGGTATCATAATTTCACCCACATAGCATGTGCTAAAAAGCTAAGAGGGTTACCGAAAAACTGGATGCACTTCGTGTACAAACTGGACAATCTCTTTCGAAGTCTCAGGGTTTCGGACGAAAACAAGTCGATTACAAAGGGATTTCAATTTTTTGAACATATTTTAACTCAAGACTTTTTATGCATTCAATATGCACCATTAAATGCCACATCATCACTTTTCAACCATTTTCTGCCTTCATTTGCTAGTTTTCATGCATTTCATGATTTATTTTGAGCTAAAATGACCCTGAATTGAAAAGCACTGCAAATGAACTCTGAAATGGTTGAAAGTTGGCATGGTATCATAATTTCACCCACATAGCATGTGCTAAAGAGTTGAGAGGATTACCGAAAAACCTGGATGCACTTCGTGTACAAACTGGACAATCTCTTTCGAAGTATCAGGGTTTCGGACGAAAACACGTCTATTACAAAGGGATTTCAATTTTTTGAACATATTTTAACTCAAGACTTTTGAAGCATTCAATATGCACCATTCAAAGCCACATCATCACTTTTCAACCACTTTCTGACTTCATTTGCTAGTTTTCATGCATTTCATGATTTATTTTGAGCTAAAATGACCCTGAATTGAAAAGCACTGCAAATGAACTCTGAAATGGTTGAAAGATGGCATGGTATCATAATTTCACCCACATAGCATGTGCTAAAAAGTTGAGAGGGTTACCGAAAAAACTGGATGCACTTCGTGTACAAACTGGACAATCTCTTTCAAAGTATCAGGGTTTCGGACGAAAACACGTCTATTACAAAGGGATTTCAATTATTTGAACATATTTTAACTCAAGACTTTTTCTGCATTCAATATGCACCATTCAAAGCCACATCATCACTTTTCAACCATTTTCTTACTTCATTTGCTAGTTTTCATGCATTTCATGATTTATTTTGAGCTAAAATGACCCTGAATTGAAAAGCACTGCAAATGAACTCTGAAATGGTTGAAAGTTGGCATGGTATCATAATTTCACCCACATAGCATGTGCTAAAAAGCTGAGAGGGTTACCGAAAAAACTGGATGCACTTCGTGTACAAACTGGACAATCTCTTTCGAAGTCTCAGGGTTTCGGACGAAAACAAGTCGATTACAAAGGGATTTCAATTTTTTGAACATATTTTAACTCAAGACTTTTTATGCATTCAATATGCACCATTAAATGCCACATCATCACTTTTCAACCATTTCTGCCTTCATTTGCTAGTTTTCATGCATTTCATGATTTATTTTGAGCTAAAATGACCCTGAATTGAAAAGCACTGCAAATGAACTCTGAAATATTTGAAAGTTGGCATGGTATCATAATTTCACCCACATAGCATGTGCTAAAGAGTTGAGAGGGTTACCGAAAAACCTGGATGCACTTCGTGTACAAACTGGACAATCTCTTTCGAAGTATCAGGGTTTCGGACGAAAACACGTCTATTACAAAGGGATTTCAATTTTTTGAACATATTTTAACTCAAGACTTTTGAAGCACTCAATATGCACCATTCAAAGCCACATCATCACTTTTCAACCACTTTCTGACTTCATTTGCTAGTTTTCATGCATTTCATGATTTATTTTGAGCTAAAATGACCCTGAATTGAAAAGCACTGCAAATGAACTCTGAAATGGTTGAAAGATGGCATGGTATCATAATTTCACCCACATAGCATGTGCTAAAAAGTTGAGAGGGTTACCGAAAAAACTGGATGCACTTCGTGTACAAACTGGACAATCTCTTTCAAAGTATCAGGGTTTCGGACGAAAACACGTCTATTACAAAGGGATTTCAATTTTTTGAACATATTTTAACTCAAGACTTTTTCTGCATTCAATATGCACCATTCAAAGCCACATCATCACTTTTCAACCATTTTCTGACTTCATTTGCTAGTTTTCTAGCATTTCATGATTTATTTTGAGCTAAAATGACCCTGAATTGAAAAGCACTGCAAATGAACTCTGAAATGGTTGAAAGTTGGCATGGTATCATAATTTCACCCACATAGCATGTGCTAAAAAGCTGAGAGGGTTACCGAAAAAACTGGATGCACTTCGTGTACAAACTAGACAATCTCTTTCAAAGTATCAGGGTTTCGGACGAAAACACGTCTATTACAAAGGGATTTCAATTTTTTGAACATATTTTAACTCAAGACTTTTTCTGCATTCAATATGCACCATTCAAAGCCACATCATCACTTTTCAACCCTTTTCTGACTTCATTTGCTAGTTTTCAGGCATTTCATGATTTATTTTGAGCTAAAATGACCCTGAATTGAAAAGCGCTGCAAATGAACTCGGAAATGGTTGAAAGTTGGCATGGTATCATAATTTCACCCACATAGCATGTGCTAAAAAGCTGAGAGGGTTACCGAAAAAACTGGATGCTCTTCGTGTACAAACTGGACAATCTCTTTCGAAGTATCAGGGTTTCGGACGAAAACACGTCTATTACAAAGGGATTTCAATTTTTTGAACATATTTTAACTCAAGACTTTTTCTGCATTCAATATGCACCATTCAAAGCCACATCATCACTTTTCAACCATTTTCTGACTTCATTTGCTAGTTTTCATGCATTTCATGATTTATTTTGAGCTAAAATGACCCTGAATTAAAAAGCACTGCAAATGAACTCTGAAATGGTTGAAAGTTGGCATGGTATCATAATTTCTCCCACATAGCATGTGCTAAAAAGCTGAGAGGGTTACCGAAAAAACTGGATGCACTTCGTGTACAAACTGGACAATCTCTTTCGAAGTATCATGGTTTCGGACGAAAACACGTCTATTACAAAGGGATTTCATTTTTTTGAACATATTTTAACTCAAGACTTTTTATGCATTCAATATGCACCATTCAAAGCCACATCATCACTTTTCAACCATTTTCTGACTTCATTTGCTAGTTTTCATGCATTTCATGATTTATTTTGAGCTAAAATGACCCTGAATTGAAAAGCACTGCAAATGAACTCGGAAATGGTTGAAAGTTGGCATGGTATCATAATTTCACCCACATAGCATGTGCTAAAAAGCTGAGAGGGTTACCAAAAAAACTGGATGCTCTTCGTGTACAAACTGGACAATCTCTTTCGATGTATCAGGGTTTCGGACGAAAACACGTCTATTACAAAGGGATTTCAATTTTTTGATCATATTTTAACTCAAGACTTTTTCTGCATTCAATATGCACCATTGAAAGCCACATCATCACTTTTCAACCATTTCCTGACTTCATTTGCTAGTTTTCATGCATTTCATGATTTATTTTGACCTAAAATGACCCTGAATTGAAAAGCACTGCAAATGAACTCTGAAATGGTTGAAAGTTGGCATGTTATCATAATTTCACCCACATAGCATGTGCTAAAAAGCTGAGAGGGTTACCGAAAAAACTGGATGCTCTTCGCGTACAAACTGGACAATCTCTTTCGAAGTATCAGGGTTTCGGACGAAAACACGTCTATTACAAAGGGATTTCAATTTTTTGAACATATTTTAACTCAAGACTTTTTCTGCATTCAATATGCACCATTCAAAGCCACATCATCACTTTTCAACCATTTTCTGACTTCATTTGCTAGTTTTGATGCATTTCATGATTTATTTTGAGCTAAAATGACCCTGATTTAAAAAGCACTGCAAATGAACTTTGAAATGGTTGAAAGTTGGCATGGTATCATAATTTCTCCCACATAGCATGTGCTAAAAAGCTGAGAGGGTTACCGAAAAAACTGGATGCTCTTCGTGTACAAACTGGACAATCTCTTTCGAAGTATCAGGGTTTCGGACGAAAACACGTCTATTACAAAGGGATTTCAATTTTTTGAACATATTTTAACTCAAGACTTTTTCTGCATTCAATATGCACCATTCAAAGCCACATCATCACTTTTCAACCATTTCCTGACTTCATTTGCTAGTTTTCATGCATTTCATGATTTATTTTGACCTAAAATGACCCTGAATTGAAAAGCACTGCAAATGAACTCTGAAATGGTTGAAAGTTGGCATGTTATCATAATTTCACCCACATAGCATGTGCTAAAAAGCTGAGAGGGTTACCGAAAAAACTGGATGCTCTTCGTGTACAAACTGGACAATCTCTTTCGAAGTATCAGGGTTTCGGACGAAAACACGTCTATTACAAAGGGATTTCAATTTTTTGAACATATTTTAACTCAAGACTTTTTCTGCATTCAATATGCACCATTCAAAGCCACATCATCACTTTTCAACCATTTTCTGACTTCATTTGCTAGTTTTGATGCATTTCATGATTTATTTTGAGCTAAAATGACCCTGATTTAAAAAGCACTGCAAATGAACTCTGAAATGGTTGAAAGTTGGCATGGTATCATAATTTCTCCCACATAGCATGTGCTAAAAAGCTGAGAGGGTTACCGAAAAAACTGGATTCACTTCGTGTACAAACTGGACAATCTCTTTCGAAGTATCATGGTTTCGGACAAAAACACGTCTATTACAAAGGGATTTCATTTTTTTGAACATATTTTAACTCAAGACTTTTTATGCATTCAATATGCACCATTCAAATCCACATCATCACTTTTCAACCATTTTCTGACTTCATTTGCTAGTTTTCATGCATTTCATGATTTATTTTGAGCTAAAATGACCCTGAATTGAAAAGCACTGCAAATGAACTCTGAAATGGTTGAAAGTTGGCATGGTATCATAAGTTCACCCATGTAGCATGTGCTAAAGAGTTGAGAGGGTTACCGAAAAAACTGGATGCACTTCGTGTACAAACTGGACAATCTCTTTCGAAGTATCAGGGTTTCGGACGAAAACACGTCTATTACAAAGGGATTTCACTTTTTTGAACATATTTTAACTCAAGACTTTTTCTGCATTCAATATGCACCATTCAAAGCCACATCATCACTTTTCAACCATTTTCTGACTTCATTTGCTAGTTTTCATGCATTTCATGATTTATTTTGAGCTAAAATGACCCTGAATTGAAAAGCACTGCAAATGAACTCTGAAATGGTTGAAAGTTGGCATGGTATCATAATTTCACCCACATAGCATGTGCTAAAAAGCTGAGAGGGTTACCGAAAAAACTGGATGCACTTCGTGTACAAACTGGACAATCTCTTTCCAAGTCTCAGGGTTTCGGACGAAAACAAGTCGATTACAAAGGGATTTCAATTTTTTGAACATATTTTAACTCAAGACTTTTTATGCATTCAATATGCACCATTAAATGCCACATCATCACTTTTCAACCATTTTCTGCCTTCATTTGCTAGTTTTCATGCATTTCATGATTTATTTTGAGCTAAAATAAACCTGAATTGAAAAGCACTGCAAATGAACTCTGAAATGGTTGAAAGTTGGCATGGTATCATAATTTCACCCACATAGCATGTGCTAAAGAGTTGAGAGGGTTACCGAAAAACCTGGATGCACTTCGTGTACAAACTGGACAATCTCTTTCGAAGTATCAGGGTTTCGGACGAAAACACGTCTATTACAAAGGGATTTCACTTTTTTGAACATATTTTAACTCAAGACTTTTTTGCATTCAATATGCACCATTCAAAGCCACATCATCACTTTTCAACCTTTTTCTGACTTCATTTGCTAGTTTTCATGCATTTCTTGATTTATTTTGAGCTAAAATGACCCTAAATTGAAAAGCACTGCAAATGAACTCTGAAATGGTTGAAAGTTGGCATGGTATCATAATTTCACCCACATAGCATGTGCTAAAAAGCTGAGAGGGTTACCGAAAAAACTGGATGCACTTCGTGTACAAACTAGACAATCTCTTTCAAAGTATCAGGGTTTCGGACGAAAACACGTCTATTACAAAGGGATTTCAATTTTTTGAACATATTTTAACTCAAGACTTTTTCTGCATTCAATATGCACCATTCAAAGCCACATCATCACTTTTCAACCCTTTTCTGACTTCATTTGCTAGTTTTCAGGCATTTCATGATTTATTTTGAGCTAAAATGACCCTGAATTGAAAAGCGCTGCAAATGAACTCGGAAATGGTTGAAAGTTGGCATGGTATCATAATTTCACCCACATAGCATGTGCTAAAAAGCTGAGAGGGTTACCGAAAAAACTGGATGCTCTTCGTGTACAAACTGGACAATCTCTTTCGAAGTATCAGGGTTTCGGACGAAAACACGTCTATTACAAAGGGATTTCAATTTTTTGAACATATTTTAACTCAAGACTTTTTCTGCATTCAATATGCACCATTCAAAGCCACATCATCACTTTTCAACCATTTTCTGACTTCATTTGCTAGTTTTCATGCATTTCATGATTTATTTTGAGCTAAAATGACCCTGAATTAAAAAGCACTGCAAATGAACTCTGAAATGGTTGAAAGTTGGCATGGTATCATAATTTCTCCCACATAGCATGTGCTAAAAAGCTGAGAGGGTTACCGAAAAAACTGGATGCACTTCGTGTACAAACTGGACAATCTCTTTCGAAGTATCATGGTTTCGGACGAAAACACGTCTATTACAAAGGGATTTCATTTTTTTGAACATATTTTAACTCAAGACTTTTTATGCATTCAATATGCACCATTCAAAGCCACATCATCACTTTTCAACCATTTTCTGACTTCATTTGCTAGTTTTCATGCATTTCATGATTTATTTTGAGCTAAAATGACCCTGAATTGAAAAGCACTGCAAATGAACTCGGAAATGGTTGAAAGTTGGCATGGTATCATAATTTCACCCACATAGCATGTGCTAAAAAGCTGAGAGGGTTACCAAAAAAACTGGATGCTCTTCGTGTACAAACTGGACAATCTCTTTCGATGTATCAGGGTTTCGGACGAAAACACGTCTATTACAAAGGGATTTCAATTTTTTGATCATATTTTAACTCAAGACTTTTTCTGCATTCAATATGCACCATTGAAAGCCACATCATCACTTTTCAACCATTTCCTGACTTCATTTGCTAGTTTTCATGCATTTCATGATTTATTTTGACCTAAAATGACCCTGAATTGAAAAGCACTGCAAATGAACTCTGAAATGGTTGAAAGTTGGCATGTTATCATAATTTCACCCACATAGCATGTGCTAAAAAGCTGAGAGGGTTACCGAAAAAACTGGATGCTCTTCGCGTACAAACTGGACAATCTCTTTCGAAGTATCAGGGTTTCGGACGAAAACACGTCTATTACAAAGGGATTTCAATTTTTTGAACATATTTTAACTCAAGACTTTTTCTGCATTCAATATGCACCATTCAAAGCCACATCATCACTTTTCAACCATTTTCTGACTTCATTTGCTAGTTTTGATGCATTTCATGATTTATTTTGAGCTAAAATGACCCTGATTTAAAAAGCACTGCAAATGAACTTTGAAATGGTTGAAAGTTGGCATGGTATCATAATTTCTCCCACATAGCATGTGCTAAAAAGCTGAGAGGGTTACCGAAAAAACTGGATGCTCTTCGTGTACAAACTGGACAATCTCTTTCGAAGTATCAGGGTTTCGGACGAAAACACGTCTATTACAAAGGGATTTCAATTTTTTGAACATATTTTAACTCAAGACTTTTTCTGCATTCAATATGCACCATTCAAAGCCACATCATCACTTTTCAACCATTTCCTGACTTCATTTGCTAGTTTTCATGCATTTCATGATTTATTTTGACCTAAAATGACCCTGAATTGAAAAGCACTGCAAATGAACTCTGAAATGGTTGAAAGTTGGCATGTTATCATAATTTCACCCACATAGCATGTGCTAAAAAGCTGAGAGGGTTACCGAAAAAACTGGATGCTCTTCGTGTACAAACTGGACAATCTCTTTCGAAGTATCAGGGTTTCGGACGAAAACACGTCTATTACAAAGGGATTTCAATTTTTTGAACATATTTTAACTCAAGACTTTTTCTGCATTCAATATGCACCATTCAAAGCCACATCATCACTTTTCAACCATTTTCTGACTTCATTTGCTAGTTTTGATGCATTTCATGATTTATTTTGAGCTAAAATGACCCTGATTTAAAAAGCACTGCAAATGAACTCTGAAATGGTTGAAAGTTGGCATGGTATCATAATTTCTCCCACATAGCATGTGCTAAAAAGCTGAGAGGGTTACCGAAAAAACTGGATTCACTTCGTGTACAAACTGGACAATCTCTTTCGAAGTATCATGGTTTCGGACAAAAACACGTCTATTACAAAGGGATTTCATTTTTTTGAACATATTTTAACTCAAGACTTTTTATGCATTCAATATGCACCATTCAAATCCACATCATCACTTTTCAACCATTTTCTGACTTCATTTGCTAGTTTTCATGCATTTCATGATTTATTTTGAGCTAAAATGACCCTGAATTGAAAAGCACTGCAAATGAACTCTGAAATGGTTGAAAGTTGGCATGGTATCATAAGTTCACCCATGTAGCATGTGCTAAAGAGTTGAGAGGGTTACCGAAAAAACTGGATGCACTTCGTGTACAAACTGGACAATCTCTTTCGAAGTATCAGGGTTTCGGACGAAAACACGTCTATTACAAAGGGATTTCACTTTTTTGAACATATTTTAACTCAAGACTTTTTCTGCATTCAATATGCACCATTCAAAGCCACATCATCACTTTTCAACCATTTTCTGACTTCATTTGCTAGTTTTCATGCATTTCATGATTTATTTTGAGCTAAAATGACCCTGAATTGAAAAGCACTGCAAATGAACTCTGAAATGGTTGAAAGTTGGCATGGTATCATAATTTCACCCACATAGCATGTGCTAAAAAGCTGAGAGGGTTACCGAAAAAACTGGATGCACTTCGTGTACAAACTGGACAATCTCTTTCCAAGTCTCAGGGTTTCGGACGAAAACAAGTCGATTACAAAGGGATTTCAATTTTTTGAACATATTTTAACTCAAGACTTTTTATGCATTCAATATGCACCATTAAATGCCACATCATCACTTTTCAACCATTTTCTGCCTTCATTTGCTAGTTTTCATGCATTTCATGATTTATTTTGAGCTAAAATAAACCTGAATTGAAAAGCACTGCAAATGAACTCTGAAATGGTTGAAAGTTGGCATGGTATCATAATTTCACCCACATAGCATGTGCTAAAGAGTTGAGAGGGTTACCGAAAAACCTGGATGCACTTCGTGTACAAACTGGACAATCTCTTTCGAAGTATCAGGGTTTCGGACGAAAACACGTCTATTACAAAGGGATTTCACTTTTTTGAACATATTTTAACTCAAGACTTTTTTGCATTCAATATGCACCATTCAAAGCCACATCATCACTTTTCAACCTTTTTCTGACTTCATTTGCTAGTTTTCATGCATTTCTTGATTTATTTTGAGCTAAAATGACCCTAAATTGAAAAGCACTGCAAATGAACTCTGAAATGGTTGAAAGTTGGCATGGTATCATAATTTCACCCACATAGCATGTGCTAAAAAGCTAAGAGGGTTACCGAAAAACTGGATGCACTTCGTGTACAAACTGGACAATCTCTTTCGAAGTCTCAGGGTTTCGGACGAAAACAAGTCGATTACAAAGGGATTTCAATTTTTTGAACATATTTTAACTCAAGACTTTTTATGCATTCAATATGCACCATTAAATGCCACATCATCACTTTTCAACCATTTTCTGCCTTCATTTGCTAGTTTTCATGCATTTCATGATTTATTTTGAGCTAAAATGACCCTGAATTGAAAAGCACTGCAAATGAACTCTGAAATGGTTGAAAGTTGGCATGGTATCATAATTTCACCCACATAGCATGTGCTAAAGAGTTGAGAGGGTTACCGAAAAACCTGGATGCACTTCGTGTACAAACTGGACAATCTCTTTCGAAGTATCAGGGTTTCGGACGAAAACACGTCTATTACAAAGGGATTTCAATTTTTTGAACATATTTTAACTCAAGACTTTTGAAGCATTCAATATGCACCATTCAAAGCCACATCATCACTTTTCAACCACTTTCTGACTTCATTTGCTAGTTTTCATGCATTTCATGATTTATTTTGAGCTAAAATGACCCTGAATTGAAAAGCACTGCAAATGAACTCTGAAATGGTTGAAAGATGGCATGGTATCATAATTTCACCCACATAGCATGTGCTAAAAAGTTGAGAGGGTTACCGAAAAAACTGGATGCACTTCGTGTACAAACTGGACAATCTCTTTCAAAGTATCAGGGTTTCGGACGAAAACACGTCTATTACAAAGGTATTTCAATTATTTGAACATATTTTAACTCAAGACTTTTTCTGCATTCAATATGCAACATTCAAAGCCACATCATCACTTTTCAACCATTTTCTTACTTCATTTGCTAGTTTTCATGCATTTCATGATTTATTTTGAGCTAAAATGACCCTGAATTGAAAAGCACTGCAAATGAACTCTGAAATGGTTGAAAGTTGGCATGGTATCATAATTTCACCCACATAGCATGTGCTAAAAAGCTGAGAGGGTTACCGAAAAAACTGGATGCACTTCGTGTACAAACTGGACAATCTCTTTCGAAGTCTCAGGGTTTCGGACGAAAACAAGTCGATTACAAAGGGATTTCAATTTTTTGAACATATTTTAACTCAAGACTTTTTATGCATTCAATATGCACCATTAAATGCCACATCATCACTTTTCAACCATTTCTGCCTTCATTTGCTAGTTTTCATGCATTTCATGATTTATTTTGAGCTAAAATGACCCTGAATTGAAAAGCACTGCAAATGAACTCTGAAATGGTTGAAAGTTGGCATGGTATCATAATTTCACCCACATAGCATGTGCTAAAGAGTTGAGAGGGTTACCGAAAAACCTGGATGCACTTCGTGTACAAACTGGACAATCTCTTTCGAAGTATCAGGGTTTCGGACGAAAACACGTCTATTACAAAGGGATTTCAATTTTTTGAACATATTTTAACTCAAGACTTTTGAAGCATTCAATATGCACCATTCAAAGCCACATCATCACTTTTCAACCACTTTCTGACTTCATTTGCTAGTTTTCATGCATTTCATGATTTATTTTGAGCTAAAATGACCCTGAATTGAAAAGCACTGCAAATGAACTCTGAAATGGTTGAAAGATGGCATGGTATCATAATTTCACCCACATAGCATGTGCTAAAAAGTTGAGAGGGTTACCAAAAAAACTGGATGCACTTCGTGTACAAACTAGACAATCTCTTTCAAAGTATCAGGGTTTCGGACGAAAACACGTCTATTACAAAGGGATTTCAATTTTTTGAACATATTTTAACTCAAGACTTTTTCTGCATTCAATATGCACCATTCAAAGCCACATCATCACTTTTCAACCCTTTTCTGACTTCATTTGCTAGTTTTCAGGCATTTCATGATTTATTTTGAGCTAAAATGACCCTGAATTGAAAAGCGCTGCAAATGAACTCGGAAATGGTTGAAAGTTGGCATGGTATCATAATTTCACCCACATAGCATGTGCTAAAAAGCTGAGAGGGTTACCGAAAAAACTGGATGCTCTTCGTGTACAAACTGGACAATCTCTTTCGAAGTATCAGGGTTTCGGACGAAAACACGTCTATTACAAAGGGATTTCAATTTTTTGAACATATTTTAACTCAAGACTTTTTCTGCATTCAATATGCACCATTCAAAGCCACATCATCACTTTTCAACCATTTTCTGACTTCATTTGCTAGTTTTCATGCATTTCATGATTTATTTTGAGCTAAAATGACCCTGAATTAAAAAGCACTGCAAATGAACTCTGAAATGGTTGAAAGTTGGCATGGTATCATAATTTCTCCCACATAGCATGTGCTAAAAAGCTGAGAGGGTTACCGAAAAAACTGGATGCACTTCGTGTACAAACTGGACAATCTCTTTCGAAGTATCATGGTTTCGGACGAAAACACGTCTATTACAAAGGGATTTCATTTTTTTGAACATATTTTAACTCAAGACTTTTTATGCATTCAATATGCACCATTCAAATCCACATCATCACTTTTCAACCATTTTCTGACTTCATTTGCTAGTTTTCATGCATTTCATGATTTATTTTGAGCTAAAATGACCCTGAATTGAAAAGCACTGCAAATGAACTCTGAAATGGTTGAAAGTTGGCATGGTATCATAATTTCACCCACGTAGCATGTGCTAAAGTGTTGAGAGGGTTACCGAAAAAACTGGATGCACTTCGTGTACAAACTGGACAATCTCTTTCGAAGTATCAGGGTTTCGGACGAAAACACGTCTATTACAAAGGGATTTCACTTTTTTGAACATATTTTAACTCAAGATTTTTTCTGCATTCAATATGCACCATTCAAAGCCACATCATCACTTTTCAACCATTTTCTGACTTCATTTGCTAGTTTTCATGCATTTCATGATTTATTTTGAGCTAAAATGACCCTGAATTGAAAAGCACTGCAAATAAACTCTGAAATGGTTGAAAGTTGGCATGGTATCATAATTTCACCCACATAGCATGTGCTAAAAAGCTGAGAGGGTTACCGAAAAAACTGGATGCACTTCGTGTACAAACTGGACAATCTCTTTCGAAGTCTCAGGGTTTCGGACGAAAACAAGTCGATTACAAAGGGATTTCAATTTTTTGAACATATTTTAACTCAAGACTTTTTATGCATGCAATATGCACCATTCAATGCCACATGATCACTTTTCAACCATTTTCTGGCTTCATTTGCTAGTTTTCATGCATTTCATGATTTATTTTGAGCTAAAATGACCCTGAATTGAAAAGCACTGCAAATGAACTCTGAAATGGTTGAAAGTTGGCATGGTATCATAATTTCACCCACATAGCATGTGCTAAAGAGTTGAGAGGGTTACCGAAAAAACTGGATGCACTTCGTGTACAAACTGGACAATCTCTTTCAAAGTATCAGGGTTTCGGACGAAAACACGTCTATTACAAAGGGATTTCAATTTTTTGAACATATTTTAACTCAAAACTTTTTCTGCATTCAATATGCACCATTCAAAGCCACATCATCACTTTTCAACCATTTTCTGACTTCATTTGCTAGTTTTCATGCATTTCATGATTTATTTTGAGCTAAAATGACCCTGAATTGAAAAGCACTGCAAATGAACTCTGAAATGGTTGAAAGTTGGCATGGTATCATAATTTCACCCACATAGCATGTGCTAAAAAGCTGAGAGGGTTACCGAAAAAACTGGATGCACTTCGTGTACAAACTGGACAATCTATTTCGAAGTATCAGGGTTTCGGACGAAAACACGTCTATTACAAAGGGATTTCAATTTTTTGAACATATTTTAACTCAAGACTTTTTCTGCATTCAATATGCACCATTCAAAGCCACATCATCACTTTTCAACCATTTTCTGACTTCATTTGCTAGTTTTCATGCATTTCATGATTTATTTTGAGCTAAAATGACCCTGAATTGAAAAGCACTGCAAATGAACTCTGAAATGGTTGAAAGTTGGCATGGTATCATAATTTCACCCACATAGCATGTGCTAAAGAGTTGAGAGGGTTACCGAAAAAACTGGACGCACTTCGTGTACAAACTGGACAATCTCTTTCAAAGTATCAGGGTTTCGGACGAAAACACGTCTATTACAAAGGGATTTCAATTTTTTGAACATATTTTAACTCAAGACTTTTTCTGCATTCAATATGCACCATTCAAATCCACATCATCACTTTTCAACCATTTTCTGACTTCATTTGCTAGTTTTCATGCATTTCATGACTTATTTTGAGCTAAAATGACCCTGAATTAAAAAGCACTGCAAATGAACTCTGAAATGGTTGAAAGTTGGCATGGTATCATAATTTCTCCCACATAGCATGTGCTAAAAAGCTGAGAGGGTTACCGAAAAAACTGGATGCACTTCGTGTACAAACTGGACAATCTCTTTCGAAGTATCATGGTTTCGGACGAAAACACGTCTATTACAAAGGGATTTCATTTTTTTGAACATATTTTAACTCAAGACTTTTTATGCATTCAATATGCACCATTCAAATCCACATCATCACTTTTCAACCATTTTCTGACTTCATTTGCTAGTTTTCATGCATTTCATGATTTATTTTGAGCTAAAATGACCCTGAATTGAAAAGCACTGCAAATGAACTCTGAAATGGTTGAAAGTTGGCATGGTATCATAATTTCACCCACGTAGCATGTGCTAAAGTGTTGAGAGGGTTACCGAAAAAACTGGATGCACTTCGTGTACAAACTGGACAATCTCTTTCGAAGTATCAAGGTTTCGGACGAAAACACGTCTATTACAAAGGGATTTCACTTTTTTGAACATATTTTAACTCAAGATTTTTTCTGCATTCAATATGCACCATTCAAAGCCACATCATCACTTTTCAACCATTTTCTGACTTCATTTGCTAGTTTTCATGCATTTCATGATTTATTTTGAGCTAAAATGACCCTGAATTGAAAAGCACTCAAATAAACTCTGAAATGGTTGAAAGTTGGCATGGTATCATAATTTCACCCACATAGCATGTGCTAAAAAGCTGAGAGGGTTACCGAAAAAACTGGATGCACTTCGTGTACAAACTGGACAATCTCTTTCGAAGTCTCAGGGTTTCGGACGAAAACAAGTCGATTACAAAGGGATTTCAATTTTTTGAACATATTTTAACTCAAGACTTTTTATGCATGCAATATGCACCATTCAATGCCACATGATCACTTTTCAACCATTTTCTGGCTTCATTTGCTAGTTTTCATGCATTTCATGATTTATTTTGAGCTAAAATGACCCTGAATTGAAAAGCACTGCAAATGAACTCTGAAATGGTTGAAAGTTGGCATGGTATCATAATTTCACCCACATAGCATGTGCTAAAGAGTTGAGAGGGTTACCGAAAAAACTGGATGCACTTCGTGTACAAACTGGACAATCTCTTTCAAAGTATCAGGGTTTCGGACGAAAACACGTCTATTACAAAGGGATTTCAATTTTTTGAACATATTTTAACTCAAAACTTTTTCTGCATTCAATATGCACCATTCAAAGCCACATCATCACTTTTCAACCATTTTCTGACTTCATTTGCTAGTTTTCATGCATTTCATGATTTATTTTGAGCTAAAATGACCCTGAATTGAAAAGCACTGCAAATGAACTCTGAAATGGTTGAAAGTTGGCATGGTATCATAATTTCACCCACATAGCATGTGCTAAAAAGCTGAGAGGGTTACCGAAAAAACTGGATGCACTTCGTGTACAAACTGGACAATCTATTTCGAAGTATCAGGGTTTCGGACGAAAACACGTCTATTACAAAGGGATTTCAATTTTTTGAACATATTTTAACTCAAGACTTTTTCTGCATTCAATATGCACCATTCAAAGCCACATCATCACTTTTCAACCATTTTCTGACTTCATTTGCTAGTTTTCATGCATTTCATGATTTATTTTGAGCTAAAATGACCCTGAATTGAAAAGCACTGCAAATGAACTCTGAAATGGTTGAAAGTTGGCATGGTATCATAATTTCACCCACATAGCATGTGCTAAAGAGTTGAGAGGGTTACCGAAAAAACTGGAGGCACTTCGTGTACAAACTGGACAATCTCTTTCAAAGTATCAGGGTTTCGGACGAAAACACGTCTATTACAAAGGGATTTCAATTTTTTGAACATATTTTAACTCAAGACTTTTTCTGCATTCAATATGCACCATTCAAATCCACATCATCACTTTTCAACCATTTTCTGACTTCATTTGCTAGTTTTCATGCATTTCATGATTTATTTTGAGCTAAAATGACCTTGAATTGAAAAGCACTGCAAATGAACTCTGAAATGGTTGAAAGTTGGCATGGTATCATAATTTCACCCACATAGCATGTGCTAAAAAGCTGAGAGGGTTACCGAAAAAACTGGATGCTCTTCGTGTACAAACTGGACAATCTCTTTCGAAGTATCAGGGTTTCGGACGAAAACACGTCTATTACAAAGGGATTTCAATTTTTTGAACATATTTTAACTCAAGACTTTTTCTGCATTCAATATGCACCATTCAAAGCCACATCATCACTTTTCAACCATTTTCTGACTTCATTTGCCAGTTTTCATGCATTTCATGATTTATTTTGAGCTAAAATGACCCTGAATTGAAAAGCACTGCAAATGAACTCTGAAATGGTTGAAACTTGGCATGGTATCATAATTTCACCCACATTGCATGTGCTAAAAAGTTGAGAGGGTTACCGAAAAAACTGGATGCACTTCGTGTACAAACTAGACAATCTCTTTTAGAGTATCAGGGTTTCAGACAAAAACACGTCTATTACAAAGGGATTTCAATTTTTTGAACATATTTTAACTCAAGACTTTTTCTGCATTCAATATGCACCATTCAAAGCCACATCATCACTTTTCAACCATTTTCTGACTTCATTTGCTAGTTTTCATGCATTTCATGATTTATTTTGAGCTAAAATGACCCTGAATTGAAAAGCACTGCAAATGAACTCTGAAATGGTTGAAAGTTGGCATGGTATCATAATTTCACCCACATAGCATGTGCTAAAAAGCTGAGAGGGTTACCGAAAAAACTAGATGCTCTTCGTGTACAAACTGGACAATCTCTTTCGAAGTATCAGGGTTTCGGACGAAAACACGTCTATTACAAAGGGATTTCCATTTTTTGAACATATTTTAACTCAAGACTTTTTCTGCATTCAATATGCACCATTCAAAGCCACATCATCACTTTTCAACCATTTTCTGACTTCATTTGCTAGTTTTCATGCATTTCATGATTTATTTTGAGCTAAAATGACCCTGAATTGAAAAGCACTGCAAATGAACTCTGAAATGGTTGAAAGTTGGCATGGTATCATAATTTCACCCACATAGCATGTGCTAAAAAGTTGAGAGGGTTACCGAAAAAATTGGATGCACTTCGTGTACAAACTGGACAATCTCTTTCAAAGTATCAGGGTTTCGGACGAAAACACGTCTATTACAAAGGGATTTCAATTTTTTGAACATATTTTAACTCAAGACTTTTTCTGCATTCAATATGCACCATTCAAAGCCACATCATCACTTTTCAACCATTTTCTGACTTCATTTGCTAGTTTTCATGCATTTCATGATTTATTTTGAGCTAAAATGACCCTGAATTGAAAAGCACTGCAAATGAACTCTGAAATGGTTGAAAGTTGGCATGGTATCATAATTTCACCCACATAGCATGTGCTAAAAAGCTGAGAGGGTTACCGAAAAAACTAGATGCTCTTCGTGTACAAACTGGACAATCTCTTTCGAAGTATCAGGGTTTCGGACGAAAACACGTCTATTACAAAGGGATTTCCATTTTTTGAACATATTTTAACTCAAGACTTTTTCTGCATTCAATATGCACCATTCAAAGCCACATCATCACTTTTCAACCATTTTCTGACTTCATTTGCTAGTTTTCATGCATTTCATGATTTATTTTGAGCTAAAATGACCCTGAATTGAAAAGCACTGCAAATGAACTCTGAAATGGTTGAAAGTTGGCATGGTATCATAATTTCACCCACATAGCATGTGCTAAAAAGTTGAGAGGGTTACCGAAAAAATTGGATGCACTTCGTGTACAAACTGGACAATCTCTTTCAAAGTATCAGGGTTTCGGACGAAAACACGTCTATTACAAAGGGATTTCAATTTTTTGAACATATTTTAACTCAAGACTTTTTCTGCATTCAATATGCACCATTCAAATCCACATCATCACTTTTCAACCATTTTCTGACTTCATTTGCTAGTTTTCATGCATTTCATGACTTATTTTGAGCTAAAATGACCCTGAATTAAAAAGCACTGCAAATGAACTCTGAAATGGTTGAAAGTTGGCATGGTATCATAATTTCTCCCACATAGCATGTGCTAAAAAGCTGAGAGGGTTACCGAAAAAACTGGATGCACTTCGTGTACAAACTGGACAATCTCTTTCGAAGTATCATGGTTTCGGACGAAAACACGTCTATTACAAAGGGATTTCATTTTTTTGAACATATTTTAACTCAAGACTTTTTATGCATTCAATATGCACCATTCAAATCCACATCATCACTTTTCAACCATTTTCTGACTTCATTTGCTAGTTTTCATGCATTTCATGATTTATTTTGAGCTAAAATGACCCTGAATTGAAAAGCACTGCAAATGAACTCTGAAATGGTTGAAAGTTGGCATGGTATCATAATTTCACCCACGTAGCATGTGCTAAAGTGTTGAGAGGGTTACCGAAAAAACTGGATGCACTTCGTGTACAAACTGGACAATCTCTTTCGAAGTATCAAGGTTTCGGACGAAAACACGTCTATTACAAAGGGATTTCACTTTTTTGAACATATTTTAACTCAAGATTTTTTCTGCATTCAATATGCACCATTCAAAGCCACATCATCACTTTTCAACCATTTTCTGACTTCATTTGCTAGTTTTCATGCATTTCATGATTTATTTTGAGCTAAAATGACCCTGAATTGAAAAGCACTCAAATAAACTCTGAAATGGTTGAAAGTTGGCATGGTATCATAATTTCACCCACATAGCATGTGCTAAAAAGCTGAGAGGGTTACCGAAAAAACTGGATGCACTTCGTGTACAAACTGGACAATCTCTTTCGAAGTCTCAGGGTTTCGGACGAAAACAAGTCGATTACAAAGGGATTTCAATTTTTTGAACATATTTTAACTCAAGACTTTTTATGCATGCAATATGCACCATTCAATGCCACATGATCACTTTTCAACCATTTTCTGGCTTCATTTGCTAGTTTTCATGCATTTCATGATTTATTTTGAGCTAAAATGACCCTGAATTGAAAAGCACTGCAAATGAACTCTGAAATGGTTGAAAGTTGGCATGGTATCATAATTTCACCCACATAGCATGTGCTAAAGAGTTGAGAGGGTTACCGAAAAAACTGGATGCACTTCGTGTACAAACTGGACAATCTCTTTCAAAGTATCAGGGTTTCGGACGAAAACACGTCTATTACAAAGGGATTTCAATTTTTTGAACATATTTTAACTCAAAACTTTTTCTGCATTCAATATGCACCATTCAAAGCCACATCATCACTTTTCAACCATTTTCTGACTTCATTTGCTAGTTTTCATGCATTTCATGATTTATTTTGAGCTAAAATGACCCTGAATTGAAAAGCACTGCAAATGAACTCTGAAATGGTTGAAAGTTGGCATGGTATCATAATTTCACCCACATAGCATGTGCTAAAAAGCTGAGAGGGTTACCGAAAAAACTGGATGCACTTCGTGTACAAACTGGACAATCTATTTCGAAGTATCAGGGTTTCGGACGAAAACACGTCTATTACAAAGGGATTTCAATTTTTTGAACATATTTTAACTCAAGACTTTTTCTGCATTCAATATGCACCATTCAAAGCCACATCATCACTTTTCAACCATTTTCTGACTTCATTTGCTAGTTTTCATGCATTTCATGATTTATTTTGAGCTAAAATGACCCTGAATTGAAAAGCACTGCAAATGAACTCTGAAATGGTTGAAAGTTGGCATGGTATCATAATTTCACCCACATAGCATGTGCTAAAGAGTTGAGAGGGTTACCGAAAAAACTGGAGGCACTTCGTGTACAAACTGGACAATCTCTTTCAAAGTATCAGGGTTTCGGACGAAAACACGTCTATTACAAAGGGATTTCAATTTTTTGAACATATTTTAACTCAAGACTTTTTCTGCATTCAATATGCACCATTCAAATCCACATCATCACTTTTCAACCATTTTCTGACTTCATTTGCTAGTTTTCATGCATTTCATGATTTATTTTGAGCTAAAATGACCTTGAATTGAAAAGCACTGCAAATGAACTCTGAAATGGTTGAAAGTTGGCATGGTATCATAATTTCACCCACATAGCATGTGCTAAAAAGCTGAGAGGGTTACCGAAAAAACTGGATGCTCTTCGTGTACAAACTGGACAATCTCTTTCGAAGTATCAGGGTTTCGGACGAAAACACGTCTATTACAAAGGGATTTCAATTTTTTGAACATATTTTAACTCAAGACTTTTTCTGCATTCAATATGCACCATTCAAAGCCACATCATCACTTTTCAACCATTTTCTGACTTCATTTGCCAGTTTTCATGCATTTCATGATTTATTTTGAGCTAAAATGACCCTGAATTGAAAAGCACTGCAAATGAACTCTGAAATGGTTGAAACTTGGCATGGTATCATAATTTCACCCACATTGCATGTGCTAAAAAGTTGAGAGGGTTACCGAAAAAACTGGATGCACTTCGTGTACAAACTAGACAATCTCTTTTAGAGTATCAGGGTTTCAGACAAAAACACGTCTATTACAAAGGGATTTCAATTTTTTGAACATATTTTAACTCAAGACTTTTTCTGCATTCAATATGCACCATTCAAAGCCACATCATCACTTTTCAACCATTTTCTGACTTCATTTGCTAGTTTTCATGCATTTCATGATTTATTTTGAGCTAAAATGACCCTGAATTGAAAAGCACTGCAAATGAACTCTGAAATGGTTGAAAGTTGGCATGGTATCATAATTTCACCCACATAGCATGTGCTAAAAAGCTGAGAGGGTTACCGAAAAAACTAGATGCTCTTCGTGTACAAACTGGACAATCTCTTTCGAAGTATCAGGGTTTCGGACGAAAACACGTCTATTACAAAGGGATTTCCATTTTTTGAACATATTTTAACTCAAGACTTTTTCTGCATTCAATATGCACCATTCAAAGCCACATCATCACTTTTCAACCATTTTCTGACTTCATTTGCTAGTTTTCATGCATTTCATGATTTATTTTGAGCTAAAATGACCCTGAATTGAAAAGCACTGCAAATGAACTCTGAAATGGTTGAAAGTTGGCATGGTATCATAATTTCACCCACATAGCATGTGCTAAAAAGTTGAGAGGGTTACCGAAAAAATTGGATGCACTTCGTGTACAAACTGGACAATCTCTTTCAAAGTATCAGGGTTTCGGACGAAAACACGTCTATTACAAAGGGATTTCAATTTTTTGAACATATTTTAACTCAAGACTTTTTCTGCATTCAATATGCACCATTCAAAGCCACATCATCACTTTTCAACCATTTTCTGACTTCATTTGCTAGTTTTCTAGCATTTCATGATTTATTTTGAGCTAAAATGACCCTGAATTGAAAAGCACTGCAAATGAACTCTGAAATGGTTGAAAGTTGGCATGGTATCATAATTTCACCCACATAGCATGTGCTAAAAAGCTGAGAGGGTTACCGGAAAAACTGGATGCTCTTCGTGTACAAACTGGACAATCTCTTTCGAAGTATCAGGGTTTCGGACGAAAACACGTCTATTACAAAGGGATTTCCATTTTTTGAACATATTTTAACTCAAGACTTTTTCTGCATTCAATATGCACCATTCAAAGCCACATCATCACTTTTCAACCATTTTCTGACTTCTTTTGCTAGTTTTCTTGCATTTCATGATTTATTTTGAGCTAAAATGACCCTGAATTAAAAAGCACTGCAAATGAACTCTGAAATGGTTGAAAGTTGGCATGGTATCATAATTTCTCCCACATAGCATGTGCTAAAAAGCTGAGAGGGTTACCGAAAAAACTGGATGCACTTTGTGTACAAACTGGACAATCTCTTTCGAAGTATCAGGGTTTCGGACGAAAACACGTCTATTACAAAGGGATTTCAATTTTTTGAACATATTTTAACTCAAGACTTTTTCTGCATTCAATATGCACCATTCAAAGCCACATCATCACTTTTCGACAATTTTCTGACTTCATTTGCTTGTTTTCATGCATTTCATGATCTATTTTGAGCTAAAATGACCCTGAATTGAAAAGCACTGCAAATTAATTCTGAAATGGTTGAAAGTTGGCATGGTACCATAATTTCACCCACATAGCATGTGCTAAAAAGCTGAGAGGGTTATTGAAAAAACGGGATGCACTTCGTGTACAAACTGGACAATCTCTTTCGAAGTATCATGGTTTCGGACGAAAACACGTCAATTACAAAGGGATTTCAATTTTTTGAACATATTTTAACTCAAGACTTTTTCTGCATTCAATATGCACCATTCAAAGCCACATCATCACTTTTCAACCATTTTCTGACTTCATTTGCTAGTTTTCATGCATTTCACGATTTATTTTGAACTAAAATGATCCTGAATTGAAAAGCACTGCAAATGAACTCTGAAATGGTGGAAAGTTGGCATGCTATCATAATTTCACCCACATAGCATGTGCTAAAAAGCTGAGAGGGTTACCGGAAAAACTGGATGCACTTCGTGTACAAACTGGACAATCTCTTTCGAAGTATGAGGGTTTCGGACGAAAACACGTCTATTACAAAGGGATTTCAATTGTTTGAACATATTTTAACTCAAGACTTTTTCTGCATTCAATATGCACCATTCAAAGCCACATCATCACTTTTCAACCATTTTCTGACTTCATTTGCTAGTTTTCATGCATTTAATGATTAATTTTGAGCTAAAATGACAATGAATTGAAAAGCACTGCAAATGAACTCTGAAATGGTGGAAAGTTGGCATGGTATCATAATTTCACCCACATAGCATGTGCTAAAAAGTTGAGAGGGTTACCGAAAAAACTAGATGCTCTTCGTGTACAAACTGGACAATCTCTTTCGAAGTATCAGGGTTTCGGACGAAAACACGTCTATTACAAAGGGATTTCCATTTTTTGAACATATTTTAACTCAAGACTTTTTCTGCATTCAATATGCACCATTCAAAGCCACATCATCACTTTTCAACCATTTTCTGACTTCATTTGCTAGTTTTCATGCATTTCATGATTTATTTTGAGCTAAAATGACCCTGAATTGAAAAGCACTGCAAATGAACTCTGAAATGGTTGAAAGTTGGCATGGTATCATAATTTCACCCATGTAGCATGTGCTAAAGAGTTGAGAGGGTTACCGAAAAAACTGGATGCACTTCGTGTACAAACTGGACAATCTCTTTCGAAGTATCAGGGTTTCGAACGAAAACACGTCTATTACAAAATGATTTCAATTTTTTGAACATATTTTAACTCAAGACTTTTTATGCATTCAATATGCACCATTCAAAGCCACATCATCACTTTTCAACCATTTTCTGACTTCATTTGCTAGTTTTCAAGCATTTCATGATTTATTTTGAGCTAAAATGACCCTGAATTGAAAAGCACTGCAAATGAACTCTGAAATGGTTGAAAGTTGGCATGGTATCATAATTTCACCCAAATAGCATGTGATAAAAATCTGAGAGGGTTACCGGAAAAACTGGATGCAGTTCGTGTACAAACTGGACAATCTCTTTCGAAGTATCAGGGTTTCGGACGAAAACACGTCGATTACAAAGGGATTTCAATTTTTTGAACATATTTTAACTCATGACTTTTTATGCATTCAATATGCACCTTTCAAAGCCACATCATCACTTTTCAACCATTTTCTGACTTCATTTGCTAGTTTTCATGCATTTCATGATTTATTTTGAGCTAAAATGACCCTGAATTGAAAAGCACTGCAAATGAACTCTGAAATGGTTGAAAGTTGGCATGGTATCATAATTTCACCCACATAGCATGTGCTAAAGAGTTGAGAGGGTTACCGAAAAAACTGGATGCACTTCGTGTACAAACTGGACAATCTCTTTCGAAGTATCAGGGTTTCGGACGAAAACACGTCGATTACAAAGGGATTTCAATTTTTTGAACATATTTTAACTCAAGACTTTTTCTGCATTCAATATGCACCATTCAAAGCCACATCATCACTTTTCAACCATTTTCTGACTTCATTTGCTAGTTTTCATGCATTTCATGATTTATTTTGAGCTAAAATGACCCTGAATTGAAAAGCACTACAAATGAACTCTGAAATGGTTGAAAGTTGGCATGGTATCATAATTTCACCCACATAGCATGTGCTAAAAAGCTGAGAGGGTTACCGAAAAAACTGGATGCTCTTCGTGTACAAACTGGACAATCTCTTTCGAAGTATCAGGGTTTCGGACGAAAACACGTCTATTACAAAGGGATTTCAATTTTTTGAACAGATTTTAACTCAAGACTTTTGAAGCATTCAATATGCACCATTCAAAGCCACATCATCACTTTTCAACCACTTTCTGACTTCATTTGCTAGTTTTCATGCATTTCATGATTTATTTTGAGCTAAAATGACCCTGAATTGAAAAGCACTGCAAATGAACTCTGAAATGGTTGAAAGATGGCATCGTATCATAATTTCACCCACATAGCATGTGCTAAAAAGTTGAGAGGGTTACCGAAAAAATTGGATGCACTTCGTGTACAAACTGGACAATCTCTTTAAAAGTATCAGGGTTTCGGACGAAAACACGTCTATTACAAAGGGATTTCAATTTTTTGAACATATTTTAACTCAAGACTTTTTCTGCATTCAATATGCACCATTCAAAGCCACATCATCACTTTTCAACCATTTTCTGACTTCATTTGCTAGTTTTCATGCATTTCATGATTTATTTTGAGCTAAAATGACCCTGAATTGAAAAGCGCTGCAAATGAACTCGGAAATGGTTGAAAGTTGGCATGGTATCATAATTTCACCCACATAGCATGTGCTAAAAATCTGAGAGGGTTACCGAAAAAACTGGATGCTCTTCGTGTACAAACTTGACAATCTCTTTCGAAGTATCAGGGTTTCGGACGAAAACACGTCTATTACAAAGGGATTTCAATTTTTTGAACATATTTTAACTCAAGACTTTTTCTGCATTCAATATGCACCATTCAAAGCCACATCATCACTTTTCAACCATTTTCTGACTTCATTTGCTAGTTTTCATGCATTTCATGATTTATTTTGAGCTAAAATGACCCTGAATTAAAAAGCACTGCAAATGAACTCTGAAATGGTTGAAAGTTGGCATGGTATCATAATTTCTCCCACATAGCATGTGCTAAAAAGCTGAGAGGGTTACCGAAAAAACTGGATGCACTTCGTGTACAAACTGGACAATCTCTTTCGAAGTATCATGGTTTCGGACGAAAACACGTCTATTACAAAGGGATTTCATTTTTTTGAACATATTTTAACTCAAGACTTTTTGTGCATTCAATATGCACCATTCAAATCCACATCATCACTTTTCAACCATTTTCTGACTTCATTTGCTAGTTTTCATGCATTTCATGATTTATTTTGAGCTAAAATGACCCTGAATTGAAAAGCACTGCAAATGAACTCTGAAATGGTTGAAAGTTGGCATGGTATCATAATTTCACCCACGTAGCATGTGCTAAAGAGTTGAGAGGGTTACCGAAAAAACTGGATGCACTTCGTGTACAAACTGTACAATCTCTTTCGAAGTATCAGGGTTTCGGACGAAAACACGTCTATTACAAAGGGATTTCACTTTTTTGAACATATTTTCACTCAAGACTTTTTATGCATTCAATATGCACCATTCAAAGCCACCATCATCACTTTTCAACCATTTTCTGACTTCATTTGCTAGTTTTCATGCATTTCATGATTTATTTTGAGCTAAAATGACCCTGAATTGAAAAGCACTGCAAATGAACTCTGAAATGGTTGAAAGTTGGCATGGTATCATAATTTCACCCACATAGCATGTGCTAAAAAGCTGAGAGGGTTACCGAAAAAACTGGATGCACTTCGTGTACAAACTGGACAATCTCTTTCGAAGTCTCAGGGTTTCGGACGAAAACAAGTCGATTACAAAGGGATTTCAATTTTTTGAACATATTTTAACTCAAGACTTTTTATGCATGCAATATGCACCATTCAATGCCACATCATCACTTTTCAACCATTTTCTGGCTTCATTTGCTAGTTTTCATGCATTTCATGATTTATTTAGAGCTAAAATGACCCTGAATTGAAAAGCACTGCAAATGATCTCTGAAATGGTTGAAAGTTGGCATGGTATCATAATTTCACCCACATAGCATGTGCTAAAAAGTTGAGAGGGTTACCGAAAAAACTGGATGCACTTCGTGTACAAACTGGACAATCTCTTTCAAAGTATCAGGGTTTCGGACGAAAACACGTCTATTACAAAGGGATTTCAATTTTTTGAACATATTTTAACTCAAGACTTTTTCTGCATTCAATATGCACCATTCAAAGCCACATCATCACTTTTCAACCATTTTCAGACTTCATTTGCTAGTTTTCATGCATTTCATGATTTATTTTGAGCTAAAATGACCCTGAATTGAAAAGCGCTGCAAATGAACTCGGAAATGGTTGAAAGTTGGCATGGTATCATAATTTCACCCACATAGCATGTGCTAAAAAGCTGAGAGGGTTACCGAAAAAACTGGATGCTCTTCGTGTACAAACTTGACAATCTCTTTCGAAGTATCAGGGTTTCGGACGAAAACACGTCTATTACAAAGGGATTTCAATTTTTTGAACATATTTTAACTCAAGACTTTTTCTGCATTCAATATGCACCATTCAAAGCCACATCATCACTTTTCAACCATTTTCTGACTTCATTTGCTAGTTTTCATGCATTTCATGATTTATTTTGAGCTAAAATGACCCTGAATTAAAAAGCACTGCAAATGAACTCTGAAATGGTTGAAAGTTGGCATGGTATCATAATTTCTCCCACATAGCATGTGCTAAAAAGCTGAGAGGGTTACCGAAAAAACTGGATGCACTTCGTGTACAAACTGGACAATCTCTTTCGAAGTATCAGGGTTTCGGACGAAAACACGTCTATTACAAAGGGATTTCAATTTTGTAACATATTTTAACTCAAGACTTTTTCTGCATTCAATATGCACCATTCAAAGCCACATCATCACTTTTCAACCATTTTCTGACTTCATTTGCTAGTTTTCATGCATTTCATGATTTATTTTGAGCTAAAATGACCCTGAATTGAAAAGCACTGCAAATGAACTCTGAAATGGTTGAAAGTTGGCATGGTATCATAATTTCACCCACGTAGCATGTGCTAAAGAGTTGAGAGGGTTACCGAAAAAACTGGATGCACTTCGTGTACAAACTGGACAATCTCTTTCGAAGTATCAGGGTTTCGGACGAAAACACGTCTATTACAAAGGGATTTCACTTTTTTGAACATATTTTAACTCAAGATTTTTTCTGCATTCAATATGCACCATTCAAAGCCACATCATTACTTTTCAACCATTTTCTGACTTCATTGGCTAGTTTTCATGCATTTCATGATTTATTTTGAGCTAAAATGACCCTGAATTGAAAAGCACTGCAAATGAACTCTGAAATGGTTGAAAGTTGGCATGGTATCATAATTTCACCCACATAGCATGTGCTAAAAAGCTTAGAGGGTTACCGAAAAAACTGGATGCACTTCGTGTACAAACTGGACAATCTCTTTCGAAGTCTCAGGGTTTCGGACGAAAACAAGTCGATTACAAAGGGATTTCAATTTTTTGAACATATTTTAACTCAAGACTTTTTATGCATGCAATATGCACCATTCAATGCCACATCATCACTTTTCAACCATTTTCTGGCTTCATTTGCTAGTTTTCATGCATTTCATGATTTATTTTGAGCTAAAATGACCCTGAATTGAAAAGCACTGCAAATGAACTCTGAAATGGTTGAAAGTTGGCATGGTATCATAATTTCACCCACATAGCATGTGCTAAAGAGTTGAGAGGGTTACCGAAAAAACTGGATGCACTTCGTGTACAAACTGGACAATCTCTTTCAAAGTATCAGGGTTTCGGACGAAAACACGTCTATTACAAAGGGATTTCAATATTTTGAACATATTTTAACTCAAGACTTTTTCTGCATTCAATATGCACCATTCAAAGCCACATCATCACTTTTCAACCATTTTCTGACTTCATTTGCTAGTTTTCATGCATTTCATGATTTATTTTGAGCTAAAATGACCCTGAATTGAAAAGCACTGCAAATGAACTCTGAAATGGTTGAAAGTTGGCATGGTATCATAATTTCACCCACATAGCATGTGCTAAAAAGCTGAGAGGTTTACCGAAAAAACTGGATGCTCTTCGTGTACAAACTGGACAATCTCTTTCGAAGTATCAGGGGTTCGGACGAAAACACGTCTATTACAAAGGGATTTCAATTTTTTGAATATATTTTAACTCAAGAATTTTTCTGCATTCAATAGGCACCATTCAAAGCCACATCATCACTTTTCAACCATTTTCTGACTTCATTTGCCAGTTTTCATGCATTTCATGATTTATTTTGAGCTAAAATGACCCTGAATTGAAAAGCACTGCAAATGAACTCTGAAATGGTTGAAACTTGGCATGGTATCATAATTTCACCCACATAGCATGTGCTAAAAAGTTGAGAGGGTTACCGAAAAAACTGGATGCACTTCGTGTACAAACTAGACAATCTCTTTCAAAGTATCAGGGTTTCGGACAAAAACACGTCTATTACAAAGGGATTTCAATTTTTTGAACATATTTTAACTCAAGACTTTTTCTGCATTCAATATGCACCATTCAAAGCCACATCATCACTTTTCAACCATTTTCTGACTTCATTTGCTAGTTTTCATGCATTTCATGATTTATTTTGAGCTAAAATGACCCTGAATTGAAAAGCACTGCAAATGAACTCTGAAATGGTTGAAAGTTGGCATGGTATCATAATTTCACCCACATAGCATGTGCTAAAAAGCTGAGAGGGTTACCGAAAAAACTAGATGCTCTTCGTGTACAAACTGGACAATCTCTTTCGAAGTATCAGGGTTTCGGACGAAAACACGTCTATTACAAAGGGATTTCCATTTTTTGAACATATTTTAACTCAAGACTTTTTCTGCATTCAATATGCACCATTCAAAGCCACATCATCACTTTTCAACCATTTTCTGACTTCATTTGCTAGTCTTCATGCATTTCATGATTTATTTTGAGCTAAAATGACCCTGAATTGAAAAGCACTGCAAATGAACTCTGAAATGGTTGAAAGTTGGCATGGTATCATAATTTCAACCACGTAGCATGTGCTAAAGAGTTGAGAGGGTTACCGAAAAAACTGGATGCACTTCGTGTACAAACTGGACAATCTCTTTCGAAGTATAAGGGTTTCGGACGAAAACACGTCTATTACAAAGGGATTTCAATTTTTTGAACATATTTTAACTCAAGACTTTTGAAGCATTCAATATGCACCATTCAAAGCCACATCATCACTTTTCAACCATTTTCTGACTTCATTTGCTAGTTTTCATGCATTTCATGATTTATTTTGAGCTAAAATGACCCTGAATTGAAAAGCACTGCAAATGAACTCTGAAATGGTTCAAAGTTGGCATGGTATCTTAGTTTCACCCACATAGCATGTGCTAAAAAGTTGAGAGGGTTACCGAAAAAATTGGATGCACTTCGTGTACAAACTGGACAATCTCTTTCAAAGTATCAGGGTTTCGGACGAAAACACGTCTATTACAAAGGGATTTCAATTTTTTGAACATATTTTAACTCAAGACTTTTTCTGCATTCAATATGCACCATTCAAAGCCACATCATCACTTTTCAACCATTTTCTGACTTCATTTGCTAGTTTTCATGTATTTCATGATTTATTTTGAGCTAAAATGACCCTGAATTGAAAAGCACTGCAAATGAACTCTGAAATGGTTGAAAGTTGGCATGGTATCATAATTTCACCCACATAGCATGTGCTAAAAAGCTGAGAGGGTTACCGGAAAAACTGGATGCTCTTCGTGTACAAACTGGACAATCTCTTTCGAAGTATCAGGGTTTCGGACGAAAACACGTCTATTACAAAGGGATTTCCATTTTTTGAACATATTTTAACTCAAGACTTTTTCTGCATTCAATATGCACCATTCAAAGCCACATCATCACTTTTCAACCATTTTCTGACTTCATTTGCTAGTTTTCATGCATTTCATGATTTATTTTGAGCTAAAATGTCCCTGAATTAAAAAGCACTGCAAATGAACTCTGAAATGGTTGAAAGTTGGCATGGTATCATAATTTCTCCCACATAGCATGTTCTAAAAAGCTGAGAGGGTTACCGAAAAAACTGGATGCACTTTGTGTACAAACTGGACAATCTCTTTCGAAGTATCAGGGTTTCGGACGAAAACACGTCTATTACAAAGGGATTTCAATTTTTTGAACATATTTTAACTCAAGACTTTTTCTGCATTCAATATGCACCATTCAAAGCCACATCATCACTTTTCAACCATTTTCTGACTTCATTTGCTTGTTTTCATGCATTTCATGATCTATTTTGAGGTAAAATGACCCTGAATTGAAAAGCACTGCAAATGAATTCTGAAATGGTTGAAAGTTGGCATGGTATCATAATTTCACCCACATAGCATGTGCTAAAAAGCTGAGAGGGTTATCGAAAAAACGGGATGCACTTCGTGTACAAACTGGACAATCTCTTTCGAAGTATCATGGTTTCGGACGAAAACACGTCAATTACAAAGGGATTTCAATTTTTTGAACATATTTTAACTCAAGACTTTTTCTGCATTCAATATGCACCATTCAAAGCCACATCGTCACTTTTCAACCATTTTCTGACTTCATTTGCTAGTTTTCATGCATTTCATGATTTATTTTGAACTAAAATGATCCTGAATTGAAAAGCACTGCAAATGAACTCTGAAATGGTGGAAAGTTGGCATGCTATCATAATTTCACCTACATAGCATGTGCTAAAAAGCTGAGAGGGTTACCGGAAAAACTGGATGCACTTCGTGTACAAACTGGACAATCTCTTTCAAAGTATCAGGGTTTCGGACGAAAACACGTCTATTACAAAGGGATTTCAATATTTTGAACATATTTTAACTCAAGACTTTTTCTGCATTCAATATGCACCATTCAAAGCCACATCATCACTTTTCAACCATTTTCTGACTTCATTTGCTAGTTTTCATGCATTTCATGATTTATTTTGAGCTAAAATGACCCTGAATTGAAAAGCACTGCAAATGAACTCTGAAATGGTTGAAAGTTGGCATGGTATCATAATTTCACCCACATAGCATGTGCTAAAAAGCTGAGAGGGTTACCGAAAAAACTGGATGCTCTTCGTGTACAAACTGGACAATCTCTTTCGAAGTATCAGGGGTTCGGACGAAAACACGTCTATTACAAAGGGATTTCAATTTTTTGAATATATTTTAACTCAAGAATTTTTCTGCATTCAATAGGCACCATTCAAAGCCACATCATCACTTTTCAACCATTTTCTGACTTCATTTGCCAGTTTTCATGCATTTCATGATTTATTTTGAGCTAAAATGACCCTGAATTGAAAAGCACTGCAAATGAACTCTGAAATGGTTGAAACTTGGCATGGTATCATAATTTCACCCACATAGCATGTGCTAAAAAGTTGAGAGGGTTACCGAAAAAACTGGATGCACTTCGTGTACAAACTAGACAATCTCTTTCAAAGTATCAGGGTTTCGGACAAAAACACGTCTATTACAAAGGGATTTCAATTTTTTGAACATATTTTAACTCAAGACTTTTTCTGCATTCAATATGCACCATTCAAAACCACATCATCACTTTTCAACCATTTTCTGACTTCATTTGCTAGTTTTCATGCATTTCATGATTTATTTTGAGCTAAAATGACCCTGAATTGAAAAGCACTGCAAATGAACTCTGAAATGGTTGAAAGTTGGCATGGTATCATAATTTCACCCACATAGCATGTGCTAAAAAGCTGAGAGGGTTATCGAAAAAACGGGATGCACTTCGTGTACAAACTGGACAATCTCTTTCGAAGTATCATGGTTTCGGACGAAAACACGTCAATTACAAAGGGATTTCAATTTTTTGAACATATTTTAACTCAAGACTTTTTCTGCATTCAATATGCACCATTCAAAGCCACATCGTCACTTTTCAACCATTTTCTGACTTCATTTGCTAGTTTTCATGCATTTCATGATTTATTTTGAACTAAAATGATCCTGAATTGAAAAGCACTGCAAATGAACTCTGAAATGGTGGAAAGTTGGCATGCTATCATAATTTCACCTACATAGCATGTGCTAAAAAGCTGAGAGGGTTACCGGAAAAACTGGATGCACTTCGTGTACAAACTGGACAATCTCTTTCAAAGTATCAGGGTTTCGGACGAAAACACGTCTATTACAAAGGGATTTCAATATTTTGAACATATTTTAACTCAAGACTTTTTCTGCATTCAATATGCACCATTCAAAGCCACATCATCACTTTTCAACCATTTTCTGACTTCATTTGCTAGTTTTCATGCATTTCATGATTTATTTTGAGCTAAAATGACCCTGAATTGAAAAGCACTGCAAATGAACTCTGAAATGGTTGAAAGTTGGCATGGTATCATAATTTCACCCACATAGCATGTGCTAAAAAGCTGAGAGGGTTACCGAAAAAACTGGATGCTCTTCGTGTACAAACTGGACAATCTCTTTCGAAGTATCAGGGGTTCGGACGAAAACACGTCTATTACAAAGGGATTTCAATTTTTTGAATATATTTTAACTCAAGAATTTTTCTGCATTCAATAGGCACCATTCAAAGCCACATCATCACTTTTCAACCATTTTCTGACTTCATTTGCCAGTTTTCATGCATTTCATGATTTATTTTGAGCTAAAATGACCCTGAATTGAAAAGCACTGCAAATGAACTCTGAAATGGTTGAAACTTGGCATGGTATCATAATTTCACCCACATAGCATGTGCTAAAAAGTTGAGAGGGTTACCGAAAAAACTGGATGCACTTCGTGTACAAACTAGACAATCTCTTTCAAAGTATCAGGGTTTCGGACAAAAACACGTCTATTACAAAGGGATTTCAATTTTTTGAACATATTTTAACTCAAGACTTTTTCTGCATTCAATATGCACCATTCAAAGCCACATCATCACTTTTCAACCATTTTCTGACTTCATTTGCTAGTTTTCATGCATTTCATGATTTATTTTGAGCTAAAATGACCCTGAATTGAAAAGCACTGCAAATGAACTCTGAAATGGTTGAAAGTTGGCATGGTATCATAATTTCACCCACATAGCATGTGCTAAAAAGCTGAGAGGGTTACCGAAAAAACTAGATGCTCTTCGTGTACAAACTGGACAATCTCTTTCGAAGTATCAGGGTTTCGGACGAAAACACGTCTATTACAAAGGGATTTCCATTTTTTGAACATATTTTAACTCAAGACTTTTTCTGCATTCAATATGCACCATTCAAAGCCACATCATCACTTTTCAACCATTTTCTGACTTCATTTGCTAGTCTTCATGCATTTCATGATTTATTTTGAGCTAAAATGACCCTGAATTGAAAAGCACTGCAAATGAACTCTGAAATGGTTGAAAGTTGGCATGGTATCATAATTTCAACCACGTAGCATGTGCTAAAGAGTTGAGAGGGTTACCGAAAAAACTGGATGCACTTCGTGTACAAACTGGACAATCTCTTTCGAAGTATAAGGGTTTCGGACGAAAACACGTCTATTACAAAGGGATTTCAATTTTTTGAACATATTTTAACTCAAGACTTTTGAAGCATTCAATATGCACCATTCAAAGCCACATCATCACTTTTCAACCATTTTCTGACTTCATTTGCTAGTTTTCATGCATTTCATGATTTATTTTGAGCTAAAATGACCCTGAATTGAAAAGCACTGCAAATGAACTCTGAAATGGTTCAAAGTTGGCATGGTATCTTAGTTTCACCCACATAGCATGTGCTAAAAAGTTGAGAGGGTTACCGAAAAAATTGGATGCACTTCGTGTACAAACTGGACAATCTCTTTCAAAGTATCAGGGTTTCGGACGAAAACACGTCTATTACAAAGGGATTTCAATTTTTTGAACATATTTTAACTCAAGACTTTTTCTGCATTCAATATGCACCATTCAAAGCCACATCATCACTTTTCAACCATTTTCTGACTTCATTTGCTAGTTTTCATGTATTTCATGATTTATTTTGAGCTAAAATGACCCTGAATTGAAAAGCACTGCAAATGAACTCTGAAATGGTTGAAAGTTGGCATGGTATCATAATTTCACCCACATAGCATGTGCTAAAAAGCTGAGAGGGTTACCGGAAAAACTGGATGCTCTTCGTGTACAAACTGGACAATCTCTTTCGAAGTATCAGGGTTTCGGACGAAAACACGTCTATTACAAAGGGATTTCCATTTTTTGAACATATTTTAACTCAAGACTTTTTCTGCATTCAATATGCACCATTCAAAGCCACATCATCACTTTTCAACCATTTTCTGACTTCATTTGCTAGTTTTCATGCATTTCATGATTTATTTTGAGCTAAAATGTCCCTGAATTAAAAAGCACTGCAAATGAACTCTGAAATGGTTGAAAGTTGGCATGGTATCATAATTTCTCCCACATAGCATGTTCTAAAAAGCTGAGAGGGTTACCGAAAAAACTGGATGCACTTTGTGTACAAACTGGACAATCTCTTTCGAAGTATCAGGGTTTCGGACGAAAACACGTCTATTACAAAGGGATTTCAATTTTTTGAACATATTTTAACTCAAGACTTTTTCTGCATTCAATATGCACCATTCAAAGCCACATCATCACTTTTCAACCATTTTCTGACTTCATTTGCTTGTTTTCATGCATTTCATGATCTATTTTGAGGTAAAATGACCCTGAATTGAAAAGCACTGCAAATGAATTCTGAAATGGCTGAAAGTTGGCATGGTATCATAATTTCACCCACATAGCATGTGCTAAAAAGCTGAGAGGGTTATCGAAAAAACGGGATGCACTTCGTGTACAAACTGGACAATCTCTTTCGAAGTATCATGGTTTCGGACGAAAACACGTCAATTACAAAGGGATTTCAATTTTTTGAACATATTTTAACTCAAGACTTTTTCTGCATTCAATATGCACCATTCAAAGCCACATCGTCACTTTTCAACCATTTTCTGACTTCATTTGCTAGTTTTCATGCATTTCATGATTTATTTTGAACTAAAATGATCCTGAATTGAAAAGCACTGCAAATGAACTCTGAAATGGTGGAAAGTTGGCATGCTATCATAATTTCACCTACATAGCATGTGCTAAAAAGCTGAGAGGGTTACCGGAAAAACTGGCTGCACTTCGTGTACAAACTGGACAATCTCTTTCGAAGTATGAGGGTTTCGGACGAAAACACGTCTATTACAAAGGGATTTCAATTGTTTGAACATATTTTAACTCAAGACTTTTTCTGCATTCAATATGCACCATTCAAAGCCACATCATCACTTTTCAACCATTTTCTGACTTCATTTGCTAGTTTTCATGCATTTAATGATTAATTTTGAGCTAAAATGACAATGAATTGAAAAGCACTGCTAATGAACTCTGAAATGGTGGAAAGTTGGCATGGTATCATAATTTCACCCACATAGCATGTGCTAAAAAGTTGAGAGGGTTACCGGAAAAACTCGATGCACTTCGTGTACAAACTGGACAATCTCTTTCGAAGTATCAGGGTTTCGGACGAAAACACGTCTATTACAAAATGATTTCAATTTTTTGAACATATTTTAACTCAAGACTTTTTATGCATTCAATATGCACCATTCAAAGCCACATCATCACTTTTCAACCATTTTCTGACTTCATTTGCTAGTTTTCAAGCATTTCATGATTTATTTTGAGCTAAAATGACCCTGAATTGAAAAGCACTGCAAATGAACTCTGAAATGGTTGAAAGTTGGCATGGTATCATAATTTCACCCACATAGCATGTGATAAAAAGCTGAGAGGGTTACCGGAAAAACTGGATGCAGTTCGTGTACAAACTGGACAATCTCTTTCGAAGTATCAGGGTTTCGGACGAAAACACGTCGATTACAAAGGGATTTCAATTTTTTGAACATATTTTAACTCAAGACTTTTTATGCATTCAATATGCACCTTTCAAAGCCACATCATCACTTTTCAACCATTTTCTGACTTCATTTGCTAGTTTTCATGCATTTCATGATTTATTTTGAGCTAAAATGACCCTAAATTGAAAAGCACTGCAAATGAACTCTGAAATGGTTGAAAGTTGGCATGGTATCATAATTTCACCCACATAGCATGTGCTAAAGAGTTGAGAGGGTTACCGAAAAAACTGGATGCACTTCGTGTACAAACTGGACAATCTCTTTCGAAGTATCAGGGTTTCGGACGAAAACACGTCGATTACAAAGGGATTTCAATTTTTTGAACATATTTTAACTCAAGACTTTTTCTGCATTCAATATGCACCATTCAAAGCCACATCATCACTTTTCAACCATTTTCTGACTTCATTTGCTAGTTTTCATGCATTTCATGATTTATTTTGAGCTAAAATGACCCTGAATTGAAAAGCACTACAAATGAACTCTGAAATGGTTGAAAGTTGGCATGGTATCATAATTTCACCCACATAGCATGTGCTAAAAAGCTGAGAGGGTTACCGAAAAAACTGGATGCTCTTCGTGTACAAACTGGACAATCTCTTTCGAAGTATCAGGGTTTCGGACGAAAACACGTCTATTACAAAGGGATTTCAATTTTTTGAACATATTTTAACTCAAGACTTTTGAAGCATTCAATATGCACCATTCAAAGCCACATCATCACTTTTCAACCATTTTCTTACTTCATTTGCTAGTTTTCATGCATTTCATGATTTATTTTGAGCTAAAATGACCCTGAATTGAAAAGCACTGCAAATGAACTCTGAAATGGTTGAAAGTTGGCATGGTATCATAATTTCACCCACATAGCATGTGCTAAAAAGTTGAGAGGGTTTCCGAAAAAATTGGATGCACTTCGTGTACAAACTGGACAATCTCTTTCAAACTATCAGGGTTTCGGACGATACACGTCTATTACAAAGGGATTTCAATTTTTTGAACATATTTTAACTCAAGACTTTTTCTGCATTCAATATGCACCATTCAAAGCCACATCATCACTTTTCAACCATTTTCTGACTTCATTTGCTAGTTTTCATGTATTTCATGATTTATTTTGAGCTAAAATGACCCTGAATTGAAAAGCACTGCAAATGAACTCTGAAATGGTTGAAAGTTGGCATGGTTTCATAATTTCACCCACATAGCATGTGCTAAAAAGCTGAGAGGGTTACCGGAAAAACTGGATGCTCTTCGTGTACAAACTGGACAATCTCTTTCGAAGTATCAGGGTTTCGGACGAAAACACGTCTATTACAAAGGGATTTCCATTTTTTTGAACATATTTTAACTCAAGACTTTTTCTGCATTCAATATGCACCATTCAAAGCCACATCGTCACTTTTCAACCATTTTCTGACTTCATTTGCTAGTTTTCATGCATTTCATGATTTATTTTGAGCTAAAATGAACCTGAATTAAAAAGCACTGCAAATGAACTCTGAAATGGTTGAAATTTGGCATGGTATCATAATTTCTCCCACATAGCATGTGCTAAAAAGCTGAGAGGGTTACCGAAAAAACTGGATGCACTTCGTGTGCAAACTGGACAATCTCTTTCGAAGTGTCAGGGTTTCGGATGAAAACACGTCTATTACAAAGGGATTTCAATTTTTTGAACATATTTTAACTCAAGACTTTTTCTGCATTCAATATGCACCATTCAAAGCCACATCATCACTTTTCAACCATTTTCTGACTTCATTTGCTTGTTTTCATGCATTTCATGATCTATTTTGAGCTAAAATGACCCTGAATTGAAAAGCACTGCAAATGAATTCTGAAATGGTTAAAAGTTGGCATGGTATCATAATTTCACCCACATAGCATGTGCTAAAAAGCTGAGAGGGTTACCGGAAAAACTGGATGCAGTTCGTGTACAAACTGGACAATATCTTTCGAAGTATCAGGGTTTTGGACGAAAACACGTCGATTACAAAGGGATTTCAATTTTTTGAACATATTTTAACTCAAGACTTTTTCGGCATTCAATATGCACCTTTGAAAGCCACATCATCACTTTTCAACCATTTTCTGACTTCATTTGCTAGTTTTCATGCATTTCATGATTTATTTTGAGCTAAAATGACCCTGAATTGAAAAGCACTGCAAATGAACTCTGAAATGGTTGAAAGTTCGCATGGGATCATAATTTCACCCACATAGCATGTGATAAAAAGCTGAGAGGGTTACCGGAAAAACTGGATGCAGTTCGTGTACAAACTGGACAATCTCTTTCGAAGTATCAGGGTTTCGGACGAAAACACGTCGATTACAAAGGGATTTCAATTTTTTGAACATATCTTAACTCAAGACTTTTTATGCATTCAATATGCACCTTTCAAAGCCACATCATCACTTTTCAACCATTTTCTGACTTCATTTGCTAGTTTTCATGCATTTCATGATTTATTTTGAGCTAAAATGACCCCGAATTGAAAAGCACTGCAAATGAACTCTGAAATGGTTGAAAGTTGGCATGGTATCATAATTTCACCCACATAGCATGTGCTAAAGAGTTGAGAGGGTTACCGAAAAAACTGGATGCACTTTGTGTACAAACTGGACAATCTCTTTCGAAGTATCAGGGTTTCGGACGAAAACACATCGATTACAAGGGATTTCAATTTTCTGAACATATTTTAACTCAAGACTTTTTCTGCATTCAATATGCACCATTCAAAGCCACATCATCACTTTTCAATCATTTTTTGACTTCATTTGCTAGTTTTCATGCATTTCATGATTTATTTTGAGCTAAAATGACCCTGAATTGAAAAGCACTGCAAATGAACTCTGAAATGGTTGAAAGTTGGCATGGTATCATAATTTCACCCACATAGCATGTGCTAAAAAGCTGAGAGGGTTACCAGAAAAACTGGATGCAGTTCGTGTACAAACTGGACAATCTCTTTCGAAGTATCAGGGTTTCGGACGAAAACACGTCGATTACAAAGGGATTTCAATTTTTTGAACATATTTTAACTCAAGACTTTTTCTGCATTCAATATGCACCTTTCAAAGCCACATCATCACTTTTCAACCATTTTCTGACTTCATTTGCTAGTTTTCATGCATTTCATGATTTATTTTGAGCTAAAATGACCCTGAATTGAAAAGCACTGCAAATGAACTCTGAAATGGTTGAAAGTTGGCATGGTATCATAATTTAACCCACATAGCATGTGCTAAAGACGTGAGAGGGTTACCGAAAAAACTGGATGCACTTCGTGTACAAACTGAACAATCTCTTTCGAAATATCAGGGTTTCGGACGAAAACACGTCTATTACAAAGCGATTTCAATTTTTTGAACATATTCTAACTTAAGACTTTTTCTGCATTCAATATGCACCATTCAAAGCCACATCATCACTTTTCAATCATTTTTTGACTTCATTTGCTAGTTTTCATGCATTTCATGATTTATTTTGAGCTAAAATGACCCTGAATTGAAAAGCACTGCAAATGAACTCTGAAATGGTTGAAAGTTGGCATGGTATCATAATTTCACCCACATAGCATGTGCTAAAAAGCTGAGAGGGTTACCAGAAAAACTGGATGCAGTTCGTGTACAAACTGGACAATCTCTTTCGAAGTATCAGGGTTTCGGACGAAAACACGTCGATTACAAAGGGATTTCAATTTTTTGAACATATTTTAACTCAAGACTTTTTCTGCATTCAATATGCACCTTTCAAAGCCACATCATCACTTTTCAACCATTTTCTGACTTCATTTGCTAGTTTTCATGCATTTCATGATTTATTTTGAGCTAAAATGACCCTGAATTGAAAAGCACTGCAAATGAACTCTGAAATGCTTGAAAGTTGGCATGGTATCATAATTTCACCCACATAGCATGTGCTAAAAAGCTGAGAGGGTTACCGAAAAAACTGGATGCACTTCGTGTACAAACTGGACAATCTCTTTCGAAGTCTCAGGGTTTCGAACGAAAACACGTCGATTACAAAGGGATTTCAATTTTTTGAACATATTTTAACTCAAGACTTTTTATGCATTCAATATGCACCATTCAATGCCACATCATCACTTTTCAACCATTTTCTGCCTTCATTTGCTAGTTTTCATGCATTTCATGATTTATTTTGAGCTAAAATGACCCTGAATTGAAAAGCACTGCAAATGAACTCTGAAATGGTTGAAAGTTGGCATGGTATCATAATTTCACCCACATAGCATGTGCTAAAGAGTTGAGAGGGTTACCGAAAAAACTGGATGCACTTCGTGTACAAACTGGACAATCTCTTTCGAAGTATCAGGGTTTCGGACGAAAACAAGTCGATTACAAAGGGATTTCAATTTTTTGAACATATTTTAACTCAAAACTTTTTCTGCATTCAATATGCACCATTCAAAGCCACATCATCACTTTTCAACCATTTTCTGACTTCATTTGCTAGTTTTCATGCATTTCATGATTTATTATGAGCTAAAATGACCCTGAATTGAAAAGCACTGCAAATGAACTCTGAAATGGTTGAAAGTTGGCATGCTATCATAATTTCACCCACATAGCATGTGCTAAAAAACTGGATGCACTTCGTGTACAAAGTGGACAATCTATTTCGTAGTATCACGGTTTCGGACGAAAACACGTCTATTACAAAGGGATTTCAATTTTTTGAACATATTTTAACTCAAGACGTTTGAAGCATTCAATATGCACCATTCAAAGCCACATCATCACTTTTCATCCATTATCTGACTTCATTTGCTAGTTTTCTTGCATTTCATGATTTATTTTGTGCTAAAATGACCCTGAATTGAAAAGCACTGCAAATGAACTCTGAAATGGTTGAAAGATGGCATGGTATCATAATTTCAACCACATAGCATGTGCTAAAAATCTGAGAGGGTTACCGGAAAAACTGGATGCACTTCGTGTACAAACTGGACAATCTCTTTCGAAGTATCATGGTTTCGGACGAAAACACGTCTATTACAAAGGGATTTCATTTTTTTGAACATATTTTAACTCCAGACTTTTTATGCATTCAATATGCACCATTCAAATCCACATCATCACTTTTCAACCATTTTCTGACTTCATTTGCTAGTTTTCATGCATTTCATGATTTATTTTGAGCTAAAATGACCCTGAATTGAAAAGCACTGCAAATGAACTCTGAAATGGTTGAAAGTTGGCATGGTATCATAATTTAACCCACATAGCATGTGCTAAAGAGGTGAGAGGGTTACCGAAAAAACTGGATGCACTTCGTGTACAAACTGAACAATCTCTTTCGAAATATCAGGGTTTCGGACGAAAACACGTCTATTACAAAGCGATTTCAATTTTTTGAACATATTCTAACTTAAGACTTTTTCTGCATTCAATATGCACCATTCAAAGCCACATCATCACTTTTCAATCATTTTTTGACTTCATTTGCTAGTTTTCATGCATTTCATGATTTATTTTGAGCTAAAATGACCCTGAATTGAAAAGCACTGCAAATGAACTCTGAAATGGTTGAAAGTTGGCATGGTATCATAATTTCACCCACATAGCATGTGCTAAAAAGCTGAGAGGGTTACCAGAAAAACTGGATGCAGTTCGTGTACAAACTGGACAATCTCTTTCGAAGTATCAGGGTTTCGGACGAAAACACGTCGATTACAAAGGGATTTCAATTTTTTGAACATATTTTAACTCAAGACTTTTTCTGCATTCAATATGCACCTTTCAAAGCCACATCATCACTTTTCAACCATTTTCTGACTTCATTTGCTAGTTTTCATGCATTTCATGATTTATTTTGAGCTAAAATGACCCTGAATTGAAAAGCACTGCAAATGAACTCTGAAATGCTTGAAAGTTGGCATGGTATCATAATTTCACCCACATAGCATGTGCTAAAAAGCTGAGAGGGTTACCGAAAAAACTGGATGCACTTCGTGTACAAACTGGACAATCTCTTTCGAAGTCTCAGGGTTTCGAACGAAAACACGTCGATTACAAAGGGATTTCAATTTTTTGAACATATTTTAACTCAAGACTTTTTATGCATTCAATATGCACCATTCAATGCCACATCATCACTTTTCAACCATTTTCTGCCTTCATTTGCTAGTTTTCATGCATTTCATGATTTATTTTGAGCTAAAATGACCCTGAATTGAAAAGCACTGCAAATGAACTCTGAAATGGTTGAAAGTTGGCATGGTATCATAATTTCACCCACATAGCATGTGCTAAAGAGTTGAGAGGGTTACCGAAAAAACTGGATGCACTTCGTGTACAAACTGGACAATCTCTTTCGAAGTATCAGGGTTTCGGACGAAAACAAGTCGATTACAAAGGGATTTCAATTTTTTGAACATATTTTAACTCAAAACTTTTTCTGCATTCAATATGCACCATTCAAAGCCACATCATCACTTTTCAACCATTTTCTGACTTCATTTGCTAGTTTTCATGCATTTCATGATTTATTATGAGCTAAAATGACCCTGAATTGAAAAGCACTGCAAATGAACTCTGAAATGGTTGAAAGTTGGCATGCTATCATAATTTCACCCACATAGCATGTGCTAAAAAACTGGATGCACTTCGTGTACAAAGTGGACAATCTATTTCGTAGTATCACGGTTTCGGACGAAAACACGTCTATTACAAAGGGATTTCAATTTTTTGAACATATTTTAACTCAAGACGTTTGAAGCATTCAATATGCACCATTCAAAGCCACATCATCACTTTTCATCCATTATCTGACTTCATTTGCTAGTTTTCTTGCATTTCATGATTTATTTTGTGCTAAAATGACCCTGAATTGAAAAGCACTGCAAATGAACTCTGAAATGGTTGAAAGATGGCATGGTATCATAATTTCAACCACATAGCATGTGCTAAAAATCTGAGAGGGTTACCGGAAAAACTGGATGCACTTCGTGTACAAACTGGACAATCTCTTTCGAAGTATCATGGTTTCGGACGAAAACACGTCTATTACAAAGGGATTTCATTTTTTTGAACATATTTTAACTCCAGACTTTTTATGCATTCAATATGCACCATTCAAATCCACATCATCACTTTTCAACCATTTTCTGACTTCATTTGCTAGTTTTCATGCATTTCATGATTTATTTTGAGCTAAAATGACCCTGAATTGAAAAGCACTGCAAATGAACTCTGAAATGGTTGAAAGTTGGCATGGTATCATAATTTCACCCACATAGCATGTGCTAAAGAGTTGAGAGGGTTACCGAAAAAACTAGATGCACTTCGTGTACAAACTGGACAATCTCTTTCGAAGTATCAGGGTTTCGGACGAAAACACGTCTATTACAAAGGGATTTCAATTTTTTGAACATATTTTAACTCAAGACTTTTTCTGCATTCAATATGCACCATTCAAAGCCACATCATCACTTTTCAACCATTTTCTGACTTCATTTGCTAGTTTTCATGCATTTCATGATTTATTTTGAGCTAAAATGACCCTGAATTGAAAAGCACTGCAAATGAACTCTGAAATGGTTGAAAGTTTGCATGGTATCATAATTTCACCCACGTAGCATGTGCTAAAGAGTTGAGAGGGTTACCGAAAAAACTGGATGCACTTCGTGTACAAACTGGACAATCTCTTTCGAAGTATCAGGGTTTCGGACGAAAACACGTCTATTACAAAGGGATTTCAATTTTTTGAACATATTTTAACTCAAGACTTTTGAAGTATTCAATATGCACCATTCAAAGCCACATCATCACTTTTCAACCATTTTCTGACTTCATTTGCTAGTTTTCATGCATTTCATGATTTATTTTGAGCTAAAATGACCCTGAATTGAAAAGCACTGCAAATGAACTCTGAAATGGTTGAAAGTTGTCATGGTACCATAATTTCACCCACATAGCATGTGATAAAAAGCTGAGAGGGTTACCGGAAAAACTGGATGCAGTTCGTGTACAAACTGGACAATCTCTTTCGAAGTATCAGGGTTTCGGACGAAAACACGTCGATTACAAAGGGATTTCAATTTTTTGAACATATTTTAACTCAAGACTTTTTATGCATTCAATATGCACCTTTCAAAGCCACATCATCACTTTTCAACCATTTTCTGACTTCATTTGCTAGTTTTCATGCATTTCATGATTTATTTTGAGCTAAAATGACCCTGAATTGAAAAGCACTGCAAATGAACTCTGAAATGGTTGAAAGTTGGCATGGTATCATAATTTCACCCACATAGCATGTGCTAAAGAGTTGAGAGGGTTACCGAAAAAACTGGATGCACTTCGTGTACAAACTGGACAATCTCTTTCGAAGTATCAGGGTTTCGGACGAAAACACGTCGATTACAAAGGGATTTCAATTTTTTCAACATATTTTAACTCAAGACTTTTTCTGCATTCAATATGCACCATTCAAAGCCACATCATCACTTTTCAACCATTTTCTGACTTCATTTGCTAGTTTTCATGCATTTCATGATTTATTTTGAGCTAAAATGACCCTGAATTGAAAAGCACTGCAAATGAACTCTGAAATGGTTGAAAGTTGGCATGGTATCATAATTTCACCCACATAGCATGTGCTAAAAAGCTGAGAGGGTTACCGAAAAAACTGGATGCTCTTCGTGTACAAACTGGACAATCTCTTTCGAAGTATCAGGGTTTCGGACGAAAACACGTCTATTACAAAGGGATTTCAATTTTTTGAACATATTTTAACTGAAGACTTTTGAAGCATTCAATATGCACCATTCAAAGCCACATCATCACTTTTCAACCATTTTCTGACTTCATTTGCTAGTTTTCATGCATTTCATGATTTATTTTGAGCTAAAATGACCCTGAATTGAAAAGCACTGCAAATGAACTCTGAAATGGTTGAAAGTTGGCATGTTATCATAATTTCACCCACATAGCATGTGCTAAAAAGTTGAGAGGGTTACCGAAAAAATTGGATGCACTTCATGTACAAACTGGACAATCTCTTTCAAAGTATCAGGGTTTCGGACGAAAACACGTCTATTACAAAGGGATTTCAATTTTTTGAACATATTTTAACTCAAGACTTTTTCTGCATTCAATATGCACCATTCAAAGCCACATCATCACTTTTCAACCATTTTCTGACTTCATTTGCTAGTTTTCATGCATTTCATTATTTATTTTGAGCTAAAATGACCCTGAATTGAAAAGCACTGCAAATGAACTCTGAAATGGTTGAAAGTTGGCATGGTATCATAATTTCACCCACATAGCATGTGCTAAAAAGCTGAGAGGGTTACCGGAAAAACTGGATGCTCTTCGTGTACAAACTGGACAATCTCTTTCGAAGTATCAGGGTTTCGGACGAAAACACGTCTATTACAAAGGGATTTCCATTTTTTTGAACATATTTTAACTCAAGACTTTTTCTGCATTCAATATGCACCATTCAAAGCCACATCGTCACTTTTCAACCATTTTCTGACTTCATTTGCTAGTTTTCATGCATTTCATGATTTATTTTGAGCTAAAATGACCCTGAATTAAAAAGCACTGCAAATGAACTCTGAAATGGTTGAAAGTTGGCATGGTATCATAATTTCTCCCACATAGCATGTGCTAAAAAGCTGAGAGGGTTACCAAAAAACTGGATGCACTTCGTGTACAAACTGGACAATCTCTTTCGAAGTATCAGGGTTTCGGACGAAAACACGTCTATTACAAAGGGATTTCAATTTTTTGAACATATTTTAACTCAAGACTTTTTCTGCATTCAATATGCACCATTCAAATCCACATCATCACTTTTCAACCATTTTCTCACTTCATTTGCTTGTTTTCATGCATTTCATGATCTATTTTGAGCTAAAATGACCCTGAATTGAAAAGCACTGCAAATGAATTCTGAAATGGTTGAAAGTTGGCATGGTATCATAATTTCACCCACATAGCATGTACTAAAAAGCTGAGAGGGTTACCGGAAAAACTGGATGCAGTTCGTGTACAAACTGGACAATCTCTTTCGAAGTATCAGGGTTTCGGACGAAAACACGTCGATTACAAAGGGATTTCAATTTTTTGAACATATTTTAACTCAAGACTTTTTCTGCATTCAATATGCACCTTTGAAAGCCACATCATCACTTTTCAACCATTTTCTGACTTCATTTGCTAGTTTTCATGCATTTCATGATTTATTTTGAGCTAAAATGACCCTGAATTGAAAAGCACTGCAAATGAACTCTGAAATGGTTGAAAGTTCGCATGGGATCATAATTTCACCCACATAGCATGTGATAAAAAGCAGAGAGGGTTACCGGAAAAACTGGATGCAGTTCGTGTACAAACTGGACAATCTCTTTCGAAGTATCAGGGTTTCGGACGAAAACACGTCGATTACAAAGGGATTTCAATTTTTTGAACATATCTTAACTCAAGACTTTTTATGCATTCAATATGCACCTTTCAAAGCCACATCATAACTTTTCAACCATTTTCTGACTTCATTTGCTAGTTTTCATGCATTTCATGATTTATTTTGAGCTAAAATGACCCCGAATTGAAAAGCACTGCAAATGAACTCTGAAATGGTTGAAAGTTTGCATGGTATCATAATTTCACCCACATAGCATGTGCTAAAGAGTTGAGAGGGTTACCGAAAAAACTGGATGCACTTTGTGTACAAACTGGACAATCTCTTTCGAAGTATCAGGGTTTCGGACGAAAACACATCGATTACAAAGGGATTTCAATTTTCTGAACATATTTTAACTCAAGACTTTTTCTGCATTCAATATGCACCATTCAAAGCCACATCATCACTTTTCAATCATTTTTTGACTTCATTTGCTAGTTTTCATGCATTTCATGATTTATTTTGAGCTAAAATGACCCTGAATTGAAAAGCACTGCAAATGAACTCTGAAATGGTTGAAAGTTGGCATGGTATCATAATTTCACCCACATAGCATGTGCTAAAAAGCTGAGAGGGTTACCAGAAAAACTGGATGCAGTTCGTGTACAAACTGGACAATCTCTTTCGAAGTATCAGGGTTTCGGACGAAAACACGTCGATTACAAAGGGATTTCAATTTTTTGAACATATTTTAACTCAAAACTTTTTCTGCATTCAATATGCACCTTTCAAAGCCACATCATCACTTTTCAACCATTTTCTGACTTCATTTGCTAGTTTTCATGCATTTCATGATTTATTTTGAGCTAAAATGACCCTGAATTGAAAAGCACTGCAAATGAACTCTGAAATGGTTGAAAGTTGGCATGGTATCATAATTTCACCCACATAGCATGTGCTAAAGAGGTGAGAGGGTTACCAAAAAAACTGGATGCACTTCGTGTACAAACTGGACAATCTCTTTCGATATATCAGGGTTTCGGACGAAAACACGTCTATTACAAAGCGATTTCAATTTTTTGAACATATTCTAACTTAAGACTTTTTCTGCATTCAATATGCACCATTCAAAGCCACATCATCACTTTTCAATCATTTTTTGACTTCATTTGCTAGTTTTCATGCATTTCATGATTTATTTTGAGCTAAAATGACCCTAAATTGCAAAGCACTGCAAATGAACTCTGAAATGGTTGAAAGTTGGCATGGTATCATAATTTCACCCACATAGCATGTGCTAAAAAGCTGAGAGGGTTACCAGAAAAACTGGATGCAGTTCGTGTACAAACCGGATAATCTCTTTCGAAGTATCAGGGTTTCGGACGAAAACACGTCGATTACAAAGGGATTTCAATTTTTTGAACATATTTTAACTCAAGACTTTTTCTGCATTCAATATGCACCTTTCAAAGCCACATCATCACTTTTCAACCATTTTCTGACTTCATTTGCTAGTTTTCATGCATTTCATGATTTATTTTGAGCTAAAATGACCCTGAATTGAAAAGCACTGCAAATGAACTCTGAAATGCTTGAAAGTTGGCATGGTATCATAATTTCACCCACATAGCATGTGCTAAAAAGCTGAGAGGGTTACCGAAAAAACTGGATGCACTTCGTGTACAAACTGGACAATCTCTTTCGAAGTCTCAGGGTTTCGGACGAAAACACGTCGATTACAAAGGGATTTCAATTTTTTGAACATATTTTAACTCAAGACTTTTTATGCATTCAATATGCACCATTCAATGCCACATCATCACTTTTCAACCATTTTCTGCCTTCATTTGCTAGTTTTCATGCATTTCATGATTTATTTTGAGCTAAAATGACCCTGAATTGAAAAGCACTGCAAATGAACTCTGAAATGGTTGAAAGTTGGCATGGTATCATAATTTCACCCACATAGCATGTGCTAAAGAGTTGAGAGGGTTACCGAAAAAACTGGATGCACTTCGTGTACAAACTGGACAATCTCTTTCGAAGTATCAGGGTTTCGGACGAAAACAAGTCGATTACAACGGGATTTCAATTTTTTGAACATATTTTAACTCAAAACTTTTTCTGCATTCAATATGCACCATTCAAAGCCACATCATCACTTTTCAACCATTTTCTGACTTCATTTGCTAGTTTTCATGCATTTCATGATTTATTATGAGCTAAAATGACCCTGAATTGAAAAGCACTGCAAATGAACTCTGAAATGGTTGAAAGTTGGCATGCTATCATAATTTCACCCACATAGCATGTGCTAAAAAACTGGATGCACTTCGTGTACAAAGTGGACAATCTATTTCGTAGTATCACGGTTTCGGACGAAAACACGTCTATTACAAAGGGATTTCAATTTTTTGAACATATTTTAACTCAAGACTTTTGAAGCATTCAATATGCACCATTCAAAGCCACATCATCACTTTTCAATCATTTTTTGACTTCATTTGCTAGTTTTCATGCATTTCATGATTTATTTTGAGCTAAAATGACCCTGAATTGAAAAGCACTGCAAATGAACTCTGAAATGGTTGAAAGTTGGCATGGTATCATAATTTCACCCACATAGCATGTGCTAAAAAGCTGAGAGGGTTACCGGAAAAACTGGATGCAGTTCGTGTACAAACTGGACAATCTCTTTCGAAGTATCAGGGTTTCGGACGAAAACACGTCGATTACAAAGAAATTTCAATTTTTTGAACATATTTTAACTCAAGACTTTTTCTGCATTCAATATGCACCTTTCAAAGCCACATCATCACTTTTCAACCATTTTCTGACTTCATTTGCTAGTTTTCATGCATTTCATGATTTATTTTGAGCTAAAATGACCCTGAATTGAAAAGCACTGCAAATGAACTCTGACATGCTTGAAAGTTGGCATGGTATCATAATTTCACCCACATAGCATGTGCTAAAAAGCTGAGAGGGTTACCGAAAAAACTGGATGCACTTCGTGTACAAACTGGACAATCTCTTTCGAAGTCTGAGGGTTTCGGACGAAAACACGTCGATTACAAAGGGATTTCAATTTTTTGAACATATTTTAACTCAAGACTTTTTATGCATTCAATATGCACCATTCAATGCCACATCATCACTTTTCAACCATTTTCTGCCTTCATTTGCTAGTTTTCATGCATTTCATGATTTATTTTGAGCTAAAATGACCCTGAATTGAAAAGCACTGCAAATGAACTGTGAAATGGTTGAAAGTTGGCATGGTATCATAATTTCACCCACATTGCATGTGCTAAAGAGTTGAGAGGGTTACCGAAAAAACTGGATGCACTTCGTGTACAAACTGGACAATGTCTTTCGAAGTATCAGGGTTTCGGACGAAAACAAGTCGATTACAAAGGGATTTCAATTTTTTGAACATATTTTAACTCAAAACTTTTTCTGCATTCAATATGCACCATTCAAAGCGACATCATCACTTTTCAACCGTTTTCTGACTTCATTTGCTAGTTTTCATGCATTTCATGATTTATTATGAGCTAACATGACCCTGAATTGAAAAGCACTGCAAATGAACTCTGAAATGGTTGAAAGTTGGCATGCTATCATAATTTCACCCACATAGCATGTGCTAAAAAACTGGATGCACTTCGTGTACAAAGTGGACAATCTATTTCGTAGTATCACGGTTTCGGACGAAAACACGTCTATTACAAAGGGATTTCAATTTTTTGAACATATTTTAACTCAAGACTTTTGAAGCATTCAATATGCACCATTCAAAGCCACATCATCACTTTTCAACCATTATCTGACTTCATTTGCTAGTTTTCTTGCATTTCATGATTTATTTTGTGCTAAAATGACCCTGAATTGAAAAGCACTGCAAATGAACTCTGAAATGGTTGAAAGATGGCATGGTATCATAATTTCACCCACATAGCATGTGCTAAAAATCTGAGAGGGTTACCGGAAAAACTGGATGCACTTCGTGTACAAACTGGACAATCTCTTTCGAAGTATCATGGTTTCGGACGAAAACACGTCTATTACAAAGGGATTTCATTTTTTTGAACATATTTTAACTCCAGACTTTTTATGCATTCAATATGCACCATTCAAATCCACATCATCACTTTTCAACCATTTTCTGACTTCATTTGCTAGTTTTCATGCATTTCATGATTTATTTTGAGCTAAAATGACCCTGAATTGAAAAGCACTGCAAATGAACTCTGAAATGGTTGAAAGTTGGCATGGTATCATAATTTCACCCACATAGCATGTGCTAAAGAGTTGAGAGGGTTACCGAAAAAACTAGATGCACTTCGTGTACAAACTGGACAATCTCTTTCGAAGTATCAGGGTTTCGGACGAAAACACGTCTATTACAAAGGGATTTCAATTTTTTGAACATATTTTAACTCAAGACTTTTTCTGCATTCAATATGCACCATTCAAAGCCACATCATCACTTTTCAACCATTTTCTGACTTCATTTGCTAGTTTTCATGCATTTCATGATTTATTTTGAGCTAAAATGACCCTGAATTGAAAAGCACTGCAAATGAACTCCGAAATGGTTGAAAGTTGGCATGGTATCATAATTTCACCCACGTAGCATGTGCTAAAGAGTTGAGAGGGTTACCGGAAAAACTGGATGCACTTCGTGTACAAACTGGACAATCTCTTTCGAAGTATCAGGGTTTCGGACGAAAACAAGTCGATTACAAAGGGATTTCAATTTTTTGAACATATTTTAACTCAAAACTTTTTCTGCATTCAATATGCACCATTCAAAGCGACATCATCACTTTTCAACCGTTTTCTGACTTCATTTGCTAGTTTTCATGCATTTCATGATTTATTATGAGCTAACATGACCCTGAATTGAAAAGCACTGCAAATGAACTCTGAAATGGTTGAAAGTTGGCATGCTATCATAATTTCACCCACATAGCATGTGCTAAAAAACTGGATGCACTTCGTGTACAAAGTGGACAATCTATTTCGTAGTATCACGGTTTCGGACGAAAACACGTCTATTACAAAGGGATTTCAATTTTTTGAACATATTTTAACTCAAGACTTTTGAAGCATTCAATATGCACCATTCAAAGCCACATCATCACTTTTCAACCATTATCTGACTTCATTTGCTAGTTTTCTTGCATTTCATGATTTATTTTGTGCTAAAATGACCCTGAATTGAAAAGCACTGCAAATGAACTCTGAAATGGTTGAAAGATGGCATGGTATCATAATTTCACCCACATAGCATGTGCTAAAAATCTGAGAGGGTTACCGGAAAAACTGGATGCACTTCGTGTACAAACTGGACAATCTCTTTCGAAGTATCATGGTTTCGGACGAAAACACGTCTATTACAAAGGGATTTCATTTTTTTGAACATATTTTAACTCCAGACTTTTTATGCATTCAATATGCACCATTCAAATCCACATCATCACTTTTCAACCATTTTCTGACTTCATTTGCTAGTTTTCATGCATTTCATGATTTATTTTGAGCTAAAATGACCCTGAATTGAAAAGCACTGCAAATGAACTCTGAAATGGTTGAAAGTTGGCATGGTATCATAATTTCACCCACATAGCATGTGCTAAAGAGTTGAGAGGGTTACCGAAAAAACTAGATGCACTTCGTGTACAAACTGGACAATCTCTTTCGAAGTATCAGGGTTTCGGACGAAAACACGTCTATTACAAAGGGATTTCAATTTTTTGAACATATTTTAACTCAAGACTTTTTCTGCATTCAATATGCACCATTCAAAGCGACATCATCACTTTTCAACCGTTTTCTGACTTCATTTGCTAGTTTTCATGCATTTCATGATTTATTATGAGCTAACATGACCCTGAATTGAAAAGCACTGCAAATGAACTCTGAAATGGTTGAAAGTTGGCATGCTATCATAATTTCACCCACATAGCATGTGCTAAAAAACTGGATGCACTTCGTGTACAAAGTGGACAATCTATTTCGTAGTATCACGGTTTCGGACGAAAACACGTCTATTACAAAGGGATTTCAATTTTTTGAACATATTTTAACTCAAGACTTTTGAAGCATTCAATATGCACCATTCAAAGCCACATCATCACTTTTCAACCATTATCTGACTTCATTTGCTAGTTTTCTTGCATTTCATGATTTATTTTGTGCTAAAATGACCCTGAATTGAAAAGCACTGCAAATGAACTCTGAAATGGTTGAAAGATGGCATGGTATCATAATTTCACCCACATAGCATGTGCTAAAAATCTGAGAGGGTTACCGGAAAAACTGGATGCACTTCGTGTACAAACTGGACAATCTCTTTCGAAGTATCATGGTTTCGGACGAAAACACGTCTATTACAAAGGGATTTCATTTTTTTGAACATATTTTAACTCCAGACTTTTTATGCATTCAATATGCACCATTCAAATCCACATCATCACTTTTCAACCATTTTCTGACTTCATTTGCTAGTTTTCATGCATTTCATGATTTATTTTGAGCTAAAATGACCCTGAATTGAAAAGCACTGCAAATGAACTCTGAAATGGTTGAAAGTTGGCATGGTATCATAATTTCACCCACATAGCATGTGCTAAAGAGTTGAGAGGGTTACCGAAAAAACTAGATGCACTTCGTGTACAAACTGGACAATCTCTTTCGAAGTATCAGGGTTTCGGACGAAAACACGTCTATTACAAAGGGATTTCAATTTTTTGAACATATTTTAACTCAAGACTTTTTCTGCATTCAATATGCACCATTCAAAGCCACATCATCACTTTTCAACCATTTTCTGACTTCATTTGCTAGTTTTCATGCATTTCATGATTTATTTTGAGCTAAAATGACCCTGAATTGAAAAGCACTGCAAATGAACTCCGAAATGGTTGAAAGTTGGCATGGTATCATAATTTCACCCACGTAGCATGTGCTAAAGAGTTGAGAGGGTTACCGGAAAAACTGGATGCACTTCGTGTACAAACTGGACAATCTCTTTCGAAGTATCATGGTTTCGGACGAAAACACGTCTATTACAAAGGGATTTCATTTTTTTGAACATATTTTAACTCCAGACTTTTTATGCATTCAATATGCACCATTCAAATCCACATCATCACTTTTCAACCATTTTCTGACTTCATTTGCTAGTTTTCATGCATTTCATGATTTATTTTGAGCTAAAATGACCCTGAATTGAAAAGCACTGCAAATGAACTCTGAAATGGTTGAAAGTTGGCATGGTATCATAATTTCACCCACATAGCATGTGCTAAAGAGTTGAGAGGGTTACCGAAAAAACTAGATGCACTTCGTGTACAAACTGGACAATCTCTTTCGAAGTATCAGGGTTTCGGACGAAAACACGTCTATTACAAAGGGATTTCAATTTTTTGAACATATTTTAACTCAAGACTTTTTCTGCATTCAATATGCACCATTCAAAGCCACATCATCACTTTTCAACCATTTTCTGACTTCATTTGCTAGTTTTCATGCATTTCATGATTTATTTTGAGCTAAAATGACCCTGAATTGAAAAGCACTGCAAATGAACTCCGAAATGGTTGAAAGTTGGCATGGTATCATAATTTCACCCACGTAGCATGTGCTAAAGAGTTGAGAGGGTTACCGAAAAAACTGGATGCACTTCGTGTACAAACTGGACAATCTCTTTCGAAGTATCAGGGTTTCGGACGAAAACAAGTCGATTACAAAGGGATTTCAATTTTTTGAACATATTTTAACTCAACACTTTTTCTGCATTCAATATGCACCATTCAAAGCCACATCATCACTTTTCAACCATTTTCTGACTTCATTTGCTAGTTTTCATGCATTTCATGATTTATTTTGAGCTAAAATGACCCTGAATTGAAAAGCACTGCAAATGAACTCTAAAATGGTTGAAAGTTGGCATGCTATCATAATTTCACCCACATAGCATGTGCTAAAAAGCTGAGAGGGTTACCGAAAAAACTGGATGCACTTCGTGTACAAAGTGGACAATCTATTTCGAAGTATCAGGGTTTCGGACGAAAACACGTCTATTACAAAGGGATTTCAATTTTTTGAACATATTTTAACTCAAGACTTTTGAAGCATTCAATATGCACCATTCAAAGCCACATCATCACTTTTCAACCATTATCTGACTTCATTTGCTAGTTTTCTTGCATTTCATGATTTATTTTCAGCTAAAATGACCCTGAATTGAAAAGCACTGCAAATGAACTCTGAAATGGTTGAAAGATGGCATGGTATCATAATTTCACCCACATAGCATGTGCTAAAAATCTGAGAGGGTTACCGGAAAAACTGGATGCACTTCGTGTACAAACTGGATAATCTCTTTCGAAGTATCATGGTTTCGGACGAAAACACGTCTATTACAAAGGGATTTCAGTTTTTTGAACATATTTTAACTCAAGACTTTTTATGCATTCAATATGCACCATTCAAATCCACATCATCACTTTTCAACCATTTTCTGACATCATTTGCTAGTTTTCATGCATTTCATGATTTATTATGAGCTAAAATGACCCTGAATTGAAAAGCACTGCAAATGAACTCTGAAATGGTTGAAAGTTGGCATGCTATCATAATTTCACCCACATAGCATGTGCTAAAAAACTGGATGCACTTCGTGTACAAAGTGGACAATCTATTTCGTAGTATCACGGTTTCGGACGAAAACACGTCTATTACAAAGGGATTTCAATTTTTTGAACATATTTTAACTCAAGACTTTTGAAGCATTCAATATGCACCATTCAACGCCACATCATCACTTTTCAATCATTTTTTGACTTCATTTGCTAGTTTTCATGCATTTCATGATTTATTTTGAGCTAAAATGTCCCTGAATTGAAAAGCACTGCAAATGAACTCTGAAATGGTTGAAAGTTGGCATGGTATCATAATTTCACCCACATAGCATGTGCTAAAAAGCTGAGAGGGTTACCGGAAAAACTGGATGCAGTTCGTGTACAAACTGGACAATCTCTTTCGAAGTATCAGGGTTTCGGACGAAAACACGTCGATTACAAAGGGATTTCAATTTTTTGAACATATTTTAACTCAAGACTTTTTCTGCATTCAATATGCACCTTTCAAAGCCACATCATCACTTTTCAACCATTTTCTGACTTCATTTGCTAGTTTTCATGCATTTCATGATTTATTTTGAGCTAAAATGACCCTGAATTGAAAAGCACTGCAAATGAACTCTGAAATGGTTGAAAGTTGGCATGGTATCATAATTTCACCCACATAGCATGTGCTAAAAAGCTGAGAGGGTTACCGAAAAAACTGGATGCACTTCGTGTACAAACTGGACAATCTCTTTCGAAGTCTCAGGGTTTCGGACGAAAACACGTCGATTACAAAGGGATTTCAATTTTTTGAACATATTTTAACTCAAGACTTTTTATGCATTCAATATGCACCATTCAATGCCACATCATCACTTTTCAACCATTTTCTGCCTTCATTTGCTAGTTTTCATGCATTTCATGATTTATTTTGAGCTAAAATGACCCTGAATTGAAAAGCACTGCAAATGAACTGTGAAATGGTTGAAAGTTGGCATGGTATCATAATTTCACCCACATAGCATGTGCTAAAGAGTTGAGAGGGTTACCGAAAAAACTGGATGCACTTCGTGTACAAACTGGACAATCTCTTTCGAAGTATCAGGGTTTCGGACGAAAACAAGTCGATTACAAAGGGATTTCAATTTTTTGAACATATTTTAACTCAAAACTTTTTCTGCATTCAATATGCACCATTCAAAGCGACATCATCACTTTTCAACCGTTTTCTGACTTCATTTGCTAGTTTTCATGCATTTCATGATTTATTATGAGCTAAAATGACCCTGAATTGAAAAGCACTGCAAATGAACTCTGAAATGGTTGAAAGTTGGCATGCTATCATAATTTCACCCACATAGCATGTGCTAAAAAACTGGATGCACTTCGTGTACAAAGTGGACAATCTATTTCGTAGTATCACGGTTTCGGACGAAAACACGTCTATTACAAAGGGATTTCAATTTTTTGAACATATTTTAACTCAAGACTTTTGAAGCATTCAATATGCACCATTCAAAGCCACATCATCACTTTTCAACCATTATCTGACTTCATTTGCTAGTTTTCTTGCATTTCATGATTTATTTTGTGCTAAAATGACCCTGAATTGAAAAGCACTGCAAATGAACTCTGAAATGGTTGAAAGATGGCATGCTATCATAATTTCACCCACATAGCATGTGCTAAAAATCTGAGAGGGTTACCGGAAAAACTGGATGCACTTCGTGTACAAACTGGACAATCTCTTTCGAAGTATCATGGTTTCGGACGAAAACACGTCTATTACAAAGGGATTTCATTTTTTTGAACATATTTTAACTCCAGACTTTTTATGCATTCAATATGCACCATTCAAATCCACATCATCACTTTTCAACCATTTTCTGACTTCATTTGCTAGTTTTCATGCATTTCATGATTTATTTTGAGCTAAAATGACCCTGAATTGAAAAGCACTGCAAATGAACTCTGAAATGGTTGAAAGTTGGCATGGTATCATAATTTCACCCACATAGCATGTGCTAAAGAGTTGAGAGGGTTACCGAAAAAACTAGATGCACTTCGTGTACAAACTGGACAATCTCTTTCGAAGTATCAGGGTTTCGGACGAAAACACGTCTATTACAAAGGGATTTCAATTTTTTGAACATATTTTAACTCAAGACTTTATCTGCATTCAATATGCACCATTCAAAGCCACATCATCACTTTTCAACCATTTTCTGACTTCATTTGCTAGTTTTCATGCATTTCATGATTTATTTTGAGCTAAAATGACCCTGAATTGAAAAGCACTGCAAATGAACTCCGAAATGGTTGAAAGTTGGCATGGTATCATAATTTCACCCACGTAGCATGTGCTAAAGAGTTGAGAGGGTTACCGAAAAAACTGGATGCACTTCGTGTACAAACTGGACAATCTCTTTCGAAGTATCAGGGTTTCGGACGAAAACAAGTCGATTACAAAGGGATTTCAATTTTTTGAACATATTTTAACTCAAAACTTTTTCTGCATTCAATATGCACCATTCAAAGCCACATCATCACTTTTCAACCATTTTCTGACTTCATTTGCTAGTTTTCATGCATTTCATGATTTATTATGAGCTAAAATGACCCTGAATTGAAAAGCACTGCAAATGAACTCTGAAATGGTTGAAAGTTGGCATGCTATCATAATTTCACCCACATAGCATGTGCTAAAAAACTGGATGCACTTCGTGTACAAAGTGGACAATCTATTTCGTAGTATCACGGTTTCGGACGAAAACACGTCTATTACAAAGGGATTTCAATTTTTTGAACATATTTTAACTCAAGACTTTTGAAGCATTCAATATGCACCATTCAAAGCCACATCATCACTTTTCAATCATTTTTTGACTTCATTTGCTAGTTTTCATGCATTTCATGATTTATTTTGAGCTAAAATGACCCTGAATTGAAAAGCACTGCAAATGAACTCTGAAATGGTTGAAAGTTGGCATGGTATCATAATTTCACCCACATAGCATGTGCTAAAAAGCTGAGAGGGTTACCGGAAAAACTGGATGCAGTTCGTGTACAAACTGGACAATCTCTTTCGAAGTATCAGGGTTTCGAACGAAAACACGTCGATTACAAAGGGATTTCAATTTTTTGAACATATTTTAACTCAAGACTTTTTCTGCATTCAATATGCACCTTTCAAAGCCACATCATCACTTTTCAACCATTTTCTGACTTCATTTGCTAGTTTTCATGCATTTCATGATTCATTTTGAGCTAAAATGACCCTGAATTGAAAAGCACTGCAAATGAACTCTGAAATGCTTGAAAGTTGGCATGGTATCATAATTTCACCCACATAGCATGTGCTAAAAAGCTGAGAGGGTTACCGAAAAAACTGGATGCACTTCGTGTACAAACTGGACAATCTCTTTCGAAGTCTCAGGGTTTCGGACGAAAACACGTCGATTACAAAGGGATTTCAATTTTTTGAACATATTTTAACTCAAGACTTTTTATGCATTCAATATGCACCTTTCAAAGCCACATCATCACTTTTCAACCATTTTCTGACTTCATTTGCTAGTTTTCATGCATTTCATGATTTATTTTGAGCTAAAATGACCCTGAATTGAAAAGCACTGCAAATGAACTCTGAAATGCTTGAAAGTTGGCATGGTATCATAATTTCACCCACATAGCATGTGCTAAAAAGCTGAGAGGGTTACCGAAAAAACTGGATGCACTTCGTGTACAAACTGGACAATCTCTTTCGAAGTCTCAGGGTTTCGGACGAAAACACGTCGATTACAAAGGGATTTCAATTTTTTGAACATATTTTAACTCAAGACTTTTTATGCATTCAATATGCACCATTCAATGCCACATCATCACTTTTCAACCATTTTCTGCCTTCATTTGCTAGTTTTCATGCATTTCATGATTTATTTTGAGCTAAAATGACCCTGAATTGAAAAGCACTGCAAATGAACTCTGAAATGGTTGAAAGTTGGCATGGTATTATAATTTCACCCACATAGCATGTGCTAAAGAGTTGAGAGGGTTACCGGAAAAACTGGATGCAGTTCGTGTACAAACTGGACAATCTCTTTCGAAGTATCAGGGTTTCAGACGAAAACACGTCGATTACAAAGGGATTTCAATTTTTTGAACATATTTTAACTCAAAACTTTTTTTGCATTCAATATGCACCATTCAAAGCCACATCATCACTTTTCAACCATTTTCTGACTTCATTTGCTAGTTTTCATGCATTTCATGATTTATTATGAGCTAAAATGACCCTGAATTGAAAAGCACTGCAAATGAACTCTGAAATGGTTGAAAGTTGGCATGCTATCATAATTTCACCCACATAGCATGTGCTAAAAAACTGGATGCACTTCGTGTACAAAGTGGACAATCTATTTCGTAGTATCACGGTTTCGGACGAAAACACGTCTATTACAAAGGGATTTCAATTTTTTGAACATATTTTAACTCAAGACTTTTGAAGCATTCAATATGCACCATTCAAAGCCACATCATCACTTTTCAACCATTATCTGACTTCATTTGCTAGTTTTCTTGCATTTCATGATTTATTTTGTGCTAAAATGACCCTGAATTGAAAAGCACTGCAAATGAACTCTGAAATGGTTGAAAGATGGCATGGTATCATAATTTCACCCACATAGCATGTGCTAAAAATCTGAGAGGGTTACCGGAAAAACTGGATGCACTTCGTGTACAAACTGGACAATCTCTTTCGAAGTATCATGGTTTCGGACGAAAACACGTCTATTACAAAGGGATTTCATTTTTTGAACATATTTTAACTCCAGACTTTTTATGCATTCAATATGCACCATTCAAATCCACATCATCACTTTTCAACCATTTTCTGACTTCATTTGCTAGTTTTCATGCATTTCATGATTTATTTTGAGCTAAAATGACCCTGAATTGAAAAGCACTTCAAATGAACTCTGAAATGGTTGAAAGTTGGCATGGTATCATAATTTCACCCACATAGCATGTGCTAAAGAGTTGAGAGGGTTACCGAAAAAACTAGATGCACTTCGTGTACAAACAGGACAATCTCTTTCGAAGTATCAGGGTTTCGGACGAAAACACGTCTATTACAAAGGGATTTCAATTTTTTGAACATATTTTAACTCAAGACTTTTTCTGCATTCAATATGCACCATTCAAAGCCACATCATCACTTCTCAACCATTTTCTGACTTCATTTGCTAGTTTTCATGCATTTCATGATTTATTTTGAGCTAAAATGACCCTGAATTGAAAAGCACTGCAAATGAACTCTGAAATGGTTGAAAGTTGGCATGGTATCATAATTTCACCCACGTAGCATGTGCTAAAGAGTTGAGAGGGTTACCGAAAAAACTGGATGCACTTCGTGTACAAACTGGACAATCTCTTTCGAAGTATCACGGTTTCGGACGAAAACACGTCTATTACAAAGGGATTTCAATTTTTTGAACATATTTTAACTCAAGACTTTTGAAGTATTCAATATGCACCATTCAAAGCCACATCATCACTTTTCAACCATTTTCTGACTTCATTTGCTAGTTTTCATGCATTTCATGATTTATTTTGAGCTAAAATGACCCTGAATTGAAAAGCACTGCAAATGAACTCTGAAATGGTTGAAAGTTGGCATGGTACCATAATTTCACCCACATAGGATGTGCTAAAAAGCTGAGAGGGTTACCGAAAAAACTGGATGCACTTCGTGTACAAACTGGACAATCTCTTTCGAAGTATCAGGGTTTCGGACGAAAACACGTCGATTACAAAGGGATTTCAATTTTTTGAACATATTTTAACTCAAGACTTTTTATGCATTCAATATGCACCATTCAAAGCCACATCATCACTTTTCAACCATTTTTTGACTTAATTTGCTAGTTTTCATGCATTTCATGATTTATTTTGAGCTAAAATGACCCTGAATTGAAAAGCACTGCAAATGAACTCTGAAATGGTTGAAAGTTGGCATGGTATCATAATTTCACCCACATAGCATGTGATAAAAAGCTAAGAGGGTTACCGGAAAAACTGGATGCAGTTCGTGTACAAACTGGACAATCTCTTTCGAAGTATCAGGGTTTCGGATGAAAACACGTCGATTACAAAGGGATTTCAATTTTTTAAACATATTTTAACTCAAGACTTTTTATGCATTCAATATGCACCTTTCAAAGCCACATCATCACTTTTCAACTATTTTCTGACTTCATTTGCTAGTTTTCATGCATTTCATGATTTATTTTGAGCTAAAATGACCCTGAATTGAAAAGCACTGCAAATGAACTCTGAAATGGTTGAAAGTTGGCATGGTATCATAATTTCACCCACATAGCATGTGCTAAAGAGTTGAGAGGGTTACCGAAAAAACTGGATGCACTTCGTGTACACACTGGACAATCTCTTTCGAAGTATCAGGGTTTCGGACGAAAACACGTCGATTACAAAGTGATTTCAATTTTTTGAACATATTTTAACTCAAGACTTTTTCTACATTCAATATGCACCATTCAAAGCCACATCATCACTTTTCAACCATTTTCTGACTTCATTTGCTAGTTTTCATGCATTTCATGATTTATTTTGAGCTAAAATGACCCTGAATTGAAAAGTACTGCAAATGAACTCTGAAATGGTTGAAAGTTGGCATGGTATCATAATTTCACCCACATAGCATGTGCTAAAAAGCTGAGAGGGTTACCGAAAATACTGGATGCACTTCGTGTACAAACTGGACAATCTCTTTCGAAGTATCAGGGTTTCGGACGAAAACAAGTCGATTACAAAGGGATTTCAATTTTTTGAACATATTTTAACTCAAGACTTTTTCTACATTCAATATGCACCATTCAAAGCCACATCATCACTTTTCAACCATTTTCTGACTTCATTTGCTAGTTTTCATGCATTTCATGATTTATTTTGAGCTAAAATGACCCTGAATTGAAAAGCACTGCAAATGAACTCTGAAATGGTTGAAAGTTGGCATGCTATCATAATTTCACCCACATAGAATGTGCTAAAAAGCTGAGAGGGTTACCGAAAAAACTGGATGCACTTCGTGTACAAACTGGACAATCTATTTCGAAGTATCAGGGTTTCGGACGAAAACACGTCTATTACAAAGGGATTTCAATTTTTTGAACATATTTTAACTCAAGACTTTTTCTGCATTCAATATGCACCATTCAAAGCCACATCATCACTTTTCAACCATTTTCTCACTTCATTTGCTAGTTTTCATGCATTTCATGATTTATTTTGAGCTAAAATGACCCTGAATTGAAAAGCACTGCAAATGAACTCTGAAATGGTTGAAAGTTGGCATGCTATCATAATTTCACCCACATAGAATGTGCTAAAAAGCTGAGAGGGTTACCGAAAAAACTGGATGCACTTCGTGTACAAACTGGAAAATCTATTTCGAAGTATCAGGGTTTCGGACGAAAACACGTCGATTACAAAGGGATTTCAATTTTTTAAACATATTTTAACTCAAGACTTTTTATGCATTCAATATGCACCTTTCAAAGCCACATCATCACTTTTCAACTATTTTCTGACTTCATTTGCTAGTTTTCATGCATTTCATGATTTATTTTGAGCTAAAATGACCCTGAATTGAAAAGCACTGCAAATGAACTCTGAAATGGTTGAAAGTTGGCATGGTATCATAATTTCACCCACATAGCATGTGCTAAAGAGTTGAGAGGGTTACCGAAAAAACTGAATGCACTTCGTGTACACACTGGACAATCTCTTTCGAAGTATCAGGGTTTCGGACGAAAACACGTCGATTACAAAGGGATTTCAATTTTTTGAACATATTTTAACTCAAGACTTTTTCTACATTCAATATGCACCATTCAAAGCCACATCATCACTTTTCAACCATTTTCTGACTTCATTTGCTAGTTTTCATGCATTTCATGATTTATTTTGAGCTAAAATGACCCTGAATTGAAAAGCACTGCAAATGAACTCTGAAATGGTTGAAAGTTGGCATGCTATCATAATTTCACCCACATAGAATGTGCTAAAAAGCTGAGAGGGTTACCGAAACAACTGGATGCACTTCGTGTACAAACTGGACAATCTATTTCGAAGTATCAGGGTTTCGGACGAAAACACGTCTATTACAAAGGGATTTCAATTTTTTGAACATATTTTAACTCAAGACTTTTTCTGCATTCAATATGCACCATTCAAAGCCACATCATCACTTTTCAACCATTTTCTGACTTCATTTGCTAGTTTTCATGCATTTCATGATTTATTATGAGCTAAAATGACCCTGAATTGAAAAGCACTGCAAATAAACTCTGAAATGGTTGAAAGTTGGCATGCTATCATAATTTCACCCACATAGCATGTGCTAAAAAACTGGATGCACTTCGTGTACAAAGTGGACAATCTATTTCGTAGTATCACGGTTTCGGACGAAAACACGTCTATTACAAAGGGATTTCAATTTTTTGAACATATTTTAACTCAAGACTTTTGAAGCATTCAATATGCACCATTCAAAGCCACATCATCACTTTTCAACCATTATCTGACTTCATTTGCTAGTTTTCTTGCATTTCATGATTTATTTTGTGCTAAAATGACCCTGAATTGAAAAGCACTGCAAATGAACTCTGAAATGGTTGAAAGATGGCATGGTATCATAATTTCACCCACATAGCATGTGCTAAAAATCTGAGAGGGTTACCGGAAAAACTGGATGCACTTCGTGTACAAACTGGACAATCTCTTTCGAAGTATCATGGTTTCGGACGAAAACACGTCTATTACAAAGGGATTTCATTTTTTGAACATATTTTAACTCCAGACTTTTTATGCATTCAATATGCACCATTCAAATCCACATCATCACTTTTCAACCATTTTCTGACTTCATTTGCTAGTTTTCATGCATTTCATGATTTATTTTGAGCTAAAATGACCCTGAATTGAAAAGCACTTCAAATGAACTCTGAAATGGTTGAAAGTTGGCATGGTATCATAATTTCACCCACATAGCATGTGCTAAAGAGTTGAGAGGGTTACCGAAAAAACTAGATGCACTTCGTGTACAAACAGGACAATCTCTTTCGAAGTATCAGGGTTTCGGACGAAAACACGTCTATTACAAAGGGATTTCAATTTTTTGAACATATTTTAACTCAAGACTTTTTCTGCATTCAATATGCACCATTCAAAGCCACATCATCACTTCTCAACCATTTTCTGACTTCATTTGCTAGTTTTCATGCATTTCATGATTTATTTTGAGCTAAAATGACCCTGAATTGAAAAGCACTGCAAATGAACTCTGAAATGGTTGAAAGTTGGCATGGTATCATAATTTCACCCACGTAGCATGTGCTAAAGAGTTGAGAGGGTTACCGAAAAAACTGGATGCACTTCGTGTACAAACTGGACAATCTCTTTCGAAGTATCACGGTTTCGGACGAAAACACGTCTATTACAAAGGGATTTCAATTTTTTGAACATATTTTAACTCAAGACTTTTGAAGTATTCAATATGCACCATTCAAAGCCACATCATCACTTTTCAACCATTTTCTGACTTCATTTGCTAGTTTTCATGCATTTCATGATTTATTTTGAGCTAAAATGACCCTGAATTGAAAAGCACTGCAAATGAACTCTGAAATGGTTGAAAGTTGGCATGGTACCATAATTTCACCCACATAGGATGTGCTAAAAAGCTGAGAGGGTTACCGAAAAAACTGGATGCACTTCGTGTACAAACTGGACAATCTCTTTCGAAGTATCAGGGTTTCGGACGAAAACACGTCGATTACAAAGGGATTTCAATTTTTTGAACATATTTTAACTCAAGACTTTTTATGCATTCAATATGCACCATTCAAAGCCACATCATCACTTTTCAACCATTTTTTGACTTAATTTGCTAGTTTTCATGCATTTCATGATTTATTTTGAGCTAAAATGACCCTGAATTGAAAAGCACTGCAAATGAACTCTGAAATGGTTGAAAGTTGGCATGGTATCATAATTTCACCCACATAGCATGTGATAAAAAGCTAAGAGGGTTACTGGAAAAACTGGATGCAGTTCGTGTACAAACTGGACAATCTCTTTCGAAGTATCAGGGTTTCGGATGAAAACACGTCGATTACAAAGGGATTTCAATTTTTTAAACATATTTTAACTCAAGACTTTTTATGCATTCAATATGCACCTTTCAAAGCCACATCATCACTTTTCAACTATTTTCTGACTTCATTTGCTAGTTTTCATGCATTTCATGATTTATTTTGAGCTAAAATGACCCTGAATTGAAAAGCACTGCAAATGAACTCTGAAATGGTTGAAAGTTGGCATGGTATCATAATTTCACCCACATAGCATGTGCTAAAGAGTTGAGAGGGTTACCGAAAAAACTGGATGCACTTCGTGTACACACTGGACAATCTCTTTCGAAGTATCAGGGTTTCGGACGAAAACACGTCGATTACAAAGTGATTTCAATTTTTTGAACATATTTTAACTCAAGACTTTTTCTACATTCAATATGCACCATTCAAAGCCACATCATCACTTTTCAACCATTTTCTGACTTCATTTGCTAGTTTTCATGCATTTCATGATTTATTTTGAGCTAAAATGACCCTGAATTGAAAAGTACTGCAAATGAACTCTGAAATGGTTGAAAGTTGGCATGGTATCATAATTTCACCCACATAGCATGTGCTAAAAAGCTGAGAGGGTTACCGAAAATACTGGATGCACTTCGTGTACAAACTGGACAATCTCTTTCGAAGTATCAGGGTTTCGGACGAAAACAAGTCGATTACAAAGGGATTTCAATTTTTTGAACATATTTTAACTCAAGACTTTTTCTACATTCAATATGCACCATTCAAAGCCACATCATCACTTTTCAACCATTTTCTGACTTCATTTGCTAGTTTTCATGCATTTCATGATTTATTTTGAGCTAAAATGACCCTGAATTGAAAAGCACTGCAAATGAACTCTGAAATGGTTGAAAGTTGGCATGCTATCATAATTTCACCCACATAGAATGTGCTAAAAAGCTGAGAGGGTTACCGAAAAAACTGGATGCACTTCGTGTACAAACTGGACAATCTATTTCGAAGTATCAGGGTTTCGGACGAAAACACGTCTATTACAAAGGGATTTCAATTTTTTGAACATATTTTAACTCAAGACTTTTTCTGCATTCAATATGCACCATTCAAAGCCACATCATCACTTTTCAACCATTTTCTCACTTCATTTGCTAGTTTTCATGCATTTCATGATTTATTTTGAGCTAAAATGACCCTGAATTGAAAAGCACTGCAAATGAACTCTGAAATGGTTGAAAGTTGGCATGCTATCATAATTTCACCCACATAGAATGTGCTAAAAAGCTGAGAGGGTTACCGAAAAAACTGGATGCACTTCGTGTACAAACTGGAAAATCTATTTCGAAGTATCAGGGTTTCGGACGAAAACACGTCGATTACAAAGGGATTTCAATTTTTTAAACATATTTTAACTCAAGACTTTTTATGCATTCAATATGCACCTTTCAAAGCCACATCATCACTTTTCAACTATTTTCTGACTTCATTTGCTAGTTTTCATGCATTTCATGATTTATTTTGAGCTAAAATGACCCTGAATTGAAAAGCACTGCAAATGAACTCTGAAATGGTTGAAAGTTGGCATGGTATCATAATTTCACCCACATAGCATGTGCTAAAGAGTTGAGAGGGTTACCGAAAAAACTGAATGCACTTCGTGTACACACTGGACAATCTCTTTCGAAGTATCAGGGTTTCGGACGAAAACACGTCGATTACAAAGGGATTTCAATTTTTTGAACATATTTTAACTCAAGACTTTTTCTACATTCAATATGCACCATTCAAAGCCACATCATCACTTTTCAACCATTTTCTGACTTCATTTGCTAGTTTTCATGCATTTCATGATTTATTTTGAGCTAAAATGACCCTGAATTGAAAAGCACTGCAAATGAACTCTGAAATGGTTGAAAGTTGGCATGCTATCATAATTTCACCCACATAGAATGTGCTAAAAAGCTGAGAGGGTTACCGAAAAAACTGGATGCACTTCGTGTACAAACTGGACAATCTATTTCGAAGTATCAGGGTTTCGGACGAAAACACGTCTATTACAAAGGGATTTCAATTTTTTGAACATATTTTAACTCAAGACTTTTTCTGCATTCAATATGCACCATTCAAAGCCACATCATCACTTTTCAACCATTTTCTGACTTCATTTGCTAGTTTTCATGCATTTCATGATTTATTATGAGCTAAAATGACCCTGAATTGAAAAGCACTGCAAATAAACTCTGAAATGGTTGAAAGTTGGCATGCTATCATAATTTCACCCACATAGCATGTGCTAAAAAACTGGATGCACTTCGTGTACAAAGTGGACAATCTATTTCGTAGTATCACGGTTTCGGACGAAAACACGTCTATTACAAAGGGATTTCAATTTTTTGAACATATTTTAACTCAAGACTTTTGAAGCATTCAATATGCACCATTCAAAGCCACATCATCACTTTTCAACCATTATCTGACTTCATTTGCTAGTTTTCTTGCATTTCATGATTTATTTTGTGCTAAAATGACCCTGAATTGAAAAGCACTGCAAATGAACTCTGAAATGGTTGAAAGATGGCATGGTATCATAATTTCACCCACATAGCATGTGCTAAAAATCTGAGAGGGTTACCGGAAAAACTGGATGCACTTCGTGTACAAACTGGACAATCTCTTTCGAAGTATCATGGTTTCGGACGAAAACACGTCTATTACAAAGGGATTTCATTTTTTGAACATATTTTAACTCCAGACTTTTTATGCATTCAATATGCACCATTCAGATCCACATCATCACTTTTCAACCATTTTCTGACTTCATTTGCTAGTTTTCATGCATTTCATGATTTATTTTGAGCTAAAATGACCCTGAATTGAAAAGCACTTCAAATGAACTCTGAAATGGTTGAAAGTTGGCATGGTATCATAATTTCACCCACATAGCATGTGCTAAAGAGTTGAGAGGGTTACCGAAAAAACTAGATGCACTTCGTGTACAAACAGGACAATCTCTTTCGAAGTATCAGGGTTTCGGACGAAAACACGTCTATTACAAAGGGATTTCAATTTTTTGAACATATTTTAACTCAAGACTTTTTCTGCATTCAATATGCACCATTCAAAGCCACATCATCACTTCTCAACCATTTTCTGACTTCATTTGCTAGTTTTCATGCATTTCATGATTTATTTTGAGCTAAAATGACCCTGAATTGAAAAGCACTGCAAATGAACTCTGAAATGGTTGAAAGTTGGCATGGTATCATAATTTCACCCACGTAGCATGTGCTAAAGAGTTGAGAGGGTTACCGAAAAAACTGGATGCACTTCGTGTACAAACTGGACAATCTCTTTCGAAGTATCAGGGTTTCGGACGAAAACACGTCTATTACAAAGGGATTTCAATTTTTTGAACATATTTTAACTCAAGACTTTTGAAGTATTCAATATGCACCATTCAAAGCCACATCATCACTTTTCAACCATTTTCTGACTTCATTTGCTAGTTTTCATGCATTTCATGATTTATTTTGAGCTAAAATGACCCTGAATTGAAAAGCACTGCAAATGAACTCTGAAATGGTTGAAAGTTGGCATGGTACCATAATTTCACCCACATAGGATGTGCTAAAAAGCTGAGAGGGTTACCGAAAAAACTGGATGCACTTCGTGTACAAACTGGACAATCTCTTTCGAAGTATCAGGGTTTCGGACGAAAACACGTCGATTACAAAGGGATTTCAATTTTTTGAACATATTTTAACTCAAGACTTTTTATGCATTCAATATGCACCATTCAAAGCCACATCATCACTTTTCAACCATTTTTTGACTTAATTTGCTAGTTTTCATGCATTTCATGATTTATTTTGAGCTAAAATGACCCTGAATTGAAAAGCACTGCAAATGAACTCTGAAATGGTTGAAAGTTGGCATGGTATCATAATTTCACCCACATAGCATGTGATAAAAAGCTAAGAGGGTTACCGGAAAAACTGGATGCAGTTCGTGTACAAACTGGACAATCTCTTTCGAAGTATCAGGGTTTCGGACGAAAACACGTCGATTACAAAGGGATTTCAATTTTTTAAACATATTTTAACTCAAGACTTTTTATGCAGTCAATATGCACCTTTCAAAGCCACATCATCACTTTTCAACTATTTTCTGACTTCATTTGCTAGTTTTCATGCATTTCATGATTTATTTTGAGCTAAAATGACCCTGAATTGAAAAGCACTGCAAATGAACTCTGAAATGGTTGAAAGTTGGCATGGTATCATAATTTCACCCACATAGCATGTGCTAAAGAGTTGAGACGGTTACCGAAAAAACTGGATGCACTTCGTGTACACACTGGACAATCTCTTTCGAAGTATCAGGGTTTCGGACGAAAACACGTCGATTACAAAGTGATTTCAATTTTTTGAACATATTTTAACTCAAGACTTTTTCTACATTCAATATGCACCATTCAAAGCCACATCATCACTTTTCAACCATTTTCTGACTTCATTTGCTAGATTTCATGCATTTCATGATTTATTTTGAGCTAAAATGACCCTGAATTGAAAAGTACTGCAAATGAACTCTGAAATGGTTGAAAGTTGGCATGGTATCATAATTTCACCCACATAGCATGTGCTAAAAAGCTGAGAGGGTTACCGAAAATACTGGATGCACTTCGTGTACAAACTGGACAATCTCTTTCGAAGTATCAGGGTTTCGGACGAAAACAAGTCGATTACAAAGGGATTTCAATTTTTTGAACATATTTTAACTCAAGACTTTTTCTACATTCAATATGCACCATTCAAAGCCACATCATCACTTTTCAACCGTTTTCTGACTTCATTTGCTAGTTTTCATGCATTTCATGATTTATTTTGAGCTAAAATGACCCTGAATTGAAAAGCACTGCAAATGAACTCTGAAATGGTTGAAAGTTGGCATGCTATCATAATTTCACCCACATAGAATGTGCTAAAAAGCTGAGAGGGTTACCGAAAAAACTGGATGCACTTCGTGTACAAACTGGACAATCTATTTCGAAGTATCAGGGTTTCGGACGAAAACACGTCTATTACAAAGGGATTTCAATTTTTTGAACATATTTTAACTCAAGACTTTTTCTGCATTCAATATGCACCATTCAAAGCCACATCATCACTTTTCAACCATTTTCTCACTTCATTTGCTAGTTTTCATGCATTTCATGATTTATTTTGAGCTAAAATGACCCTGAATTGAAAAGCACTGCAAATGAACTCTGAAATGGTTGAAAGTTGGCATGCTATCATAATTTCACCCACATAGAATGTGCTAAAAAGCTGAGAGGGTTACCGAAAAAACTGGATGCACTTCGTGTACAAATTGGAAAATCTATTTCGAAGTATCAGGGTTTCGGACGAAAACACGTCGATTACAAAGGGATTTCAATTTTTTAAACATATTTTAACTCAAGACTTTTTATGCATTCAATATGCACCTTTCAAAGCCACATCATCACTTTTCAACTATTTTCTGACTTCATTTGCTAGTTTTCATGCATTTCATGATTTATTTTGAGCTAAAATGACCCTGAATTGAAAAGCACTGCAAATGAACTCTGAAATGGTTGAAAGTTGGCATGGTATCATAATTTCACCCACATAGCATGTGCTAAAGAGTTGAGAGGGTTACCGAAAAAACTGGATGCACTTCGTGTACACACTGGACAATCTCTTTCGAAGTATCAGGGTTTCGGACGAAAACACGTCGATTACAAAGTGATTTCAATTTTTTGAACATATTTTAACTCAAGACTTTTTCTACATTCAATATGCACCATTCAAAGCCACATCATCACTTTTCAACCATTTTCTGACTTCATTTGCTAGTTTTCATGCATTTCATGATTTATTTTGAGCTAAAATGACCCTGAATTGAAAAGTACTGCAAATGAACTCTGAAATGGTTGAAAGTTGGCATGGTATCATAATTTCACCCACATAGCATGTGCTAAAAAGCTGAGAGGGTTACCGAAAATACTGGATGCACTTCGTGTACAAACTGGACAATCTCTTTCGAAGTATCAGGGTTTCGGACGAAAACAAGTCGATTACAAAGGGATTTCAATTTTTTGAACATATTTTAACTCAAGACTTTTTCTACATTCAATATGCACCATTCAAAGCCACATCATCACTTTTCAACCATTTTCTGACTTCATTTGCTAGTTTTCATGCATTTCATGATTTATTTTGAGCTAAAATGACCCTGAATTGAAAAGCACTGCAAATGAACTCTGAAATGGTTGAAAGTTGGCATGCTATCATAATTTCACCCACATAGAATGTGCTAAAAAGCTGAGAGGGTTACCGAAAAAACTGGATGCACTTCGTGTACAAACTGGACAATCTATTTCGAAGTATCAGGGTTTCGGACGAAAACACGTCTATTACAAAGGGATTTCAATTTTTTGAACATATTTTAACTCAAGACTTTTTCTGCATTCAATATGCACCATTCAAAGCCACATCATCACTTTTCAACCATTTTCTCACTTCATTTGCTAGTTTTCATGCATTTCATGATTTATTTTGAGCTAAAATGACCCTGAATTGAAAAGCACTGCAAATGAACTCTGAAATGGTTGAAAGTTGGCATGCTATCATAATTTCACCCACATAGAATGTGCTAAAAAGCTGAGAGGGTTACCGAAAAAACTGGATGCACTTCGTGTACAAACTGGAAAATCTATTTCGAAGTATCAGGGTTTCGGACGAAAACACGTCTATTACAAAGGGATTTCAATTTTGTAACATATTTTAACTCAAGACTTTTTCTGCATTCAATATGCACCATTCAAAGCCACATCATCACTTTTCAACCATTTTCTGACTTCATTTGCTAGTTTTCATGCATTTCATGATTTATTTTGAGCTAAAATGACCCCGAATTGAAAATCACTGCAAATAAACTCTGAAATGGTTGAAAGTTGGCATGGTATCATAATTTCACCCACATAGCATGTGCTAAAAAGCTGAGAGGGTTACCGAAAAAACTGGATGCACTTCGTGTACAAACTGGACAATCTCTTTCGAAGTATCAGGGTTTCGGACGAAAACACGTCGATTACAAAGGGATTTCAATTTTTTGAACATATTTTCACTCAAGACTTTTTATGCATTCAATATGCACCATTCAAAGCCACATCATCACTTTTCAACCATTTTCTGACTTCATTTGCTAGTTTTCATGCATTTCATGATTTATTTTGAGCTAAAATGACCCTGAATTGAAAAGCACTGCAAATGAACTCTGAAATGGTTGAAAGTTGGCATGCTATCATAATTTCACCCACATAGCATGTGATAAAAAGCTGAGAGGGTTACCGGAAACACTGGATGCAGTTCGTGTACAAACTAGACAATCTCTTTCGAAGTATCAGGGTTTCGGACGAAAACACGTCGATTACAAAGGGATTTCAATTTTTTGAACATATTTTAACTCAAGACTTTTTCTGCATTCAATATGCACCATTCAAAGCCACATCATCACTTTTCAACCATTTTCTGACTTCATTTGCTAGTTTTCATGCATTTCATGATTTATTTTGAGCTAAAATGACCCTGAATTGAAAAGCACTACAAATGAACTCTGAAATGGTTGAAAGTTGGCATGGTATCATAATTTCACACACATAGCATGTGCTAAAAAGTTGAGAGGGTTACCGGAAAAACTGGATGCACCTCATGTACAAACTGGACAATCTCTTTCGAAGTATCAGGGTTTCGGACGAAAACACGTCGATTACAAAGGGATTTCAATTTTTTGAACATATTTTAACTCAAGACTTTTTCTGCATTCAATATGCACCATTCAAAGCCACATCATCACTTTTCAACCATTTTCTGACTTCATTTGCTAGTTTTCATGCATTTCATGATTTATTTTGAGCTAAAATGACCCTGAATTGAAAAGCACTACAAATGAACTCTGAAATGGTTGAAAGTTGGCATGGTATCATAATTTCACCCACATAGCATGTGCTAAAAAGTTGAGAGGGTTACCGGATAAACTGGATGCACTTCGTGTACAAACTGGACAATCTCTTTCGAAGTATCAGGGTTTCGGACGAAAACACGTCGATTACAAAGTGATTTCAATTTTTTGAACATATTTTAACTCAAGACTTTTTCTGCATTCAATATGCACCATTCAAAGCCACATCATCACTTTTCAACCATTTTCTGACTTCATTTGCTAGTTTTCATGCATTTCATGATTTATTTTGAGCTAAAATGACCCTGAATTGAAAAGTACTGCAAATGAACTCTGAAATGGTTGAAAGTTGGCATGGTATCATAATTTCACCCACATAACATGTGCTAAAAAGCTGAGAGGGTTACCGAAAATACTGGATGCACTTCGTGTACAAACTGGACAATCTCTTTCGAAGTATCAGGGTTTCGGACGAAAACAAGTCGATTACAAAAGGATTTCAATTTTTTGAACATATTTTAACTCAAGACTTTTTCTACATTCAATATGCACCATTCAAAGCCACATCATCACTTTTCAACCATTTTCTGACTTCATTTGCTAGTTTTCATGCATTTCATGATTTATTTTGAGCTAAAATGACCCTGAATTGAAAAGCACTGCAAATGAACTCTGAAATGGTTGAAAGTTGGCATGCTATCATAATTTCACCCACATAGCATGTGATAAAAAGCTGAGAGGGTTACCGGAAACACTGGATGCAGTTCGTGTACAAACTGGACAATCTCTTTCGAAGTATCAGGGTTTCGGACGAAAACACGTCGATTACAAAGGGATTTCAATTTTTTGAACATATTTTAACTCAAGACTTTTTCTGCATTCAATATGCACCATTCAAAGCCACATCATCAGTTTTCAACCATTTTCTGACTTCATTTGCTAGTTTTTATGCATTTCATGATTTATTTTGAGCTAAAATGACGCTGAATTGAAAAGCACTACAAATGAACTCTGAAATGGTTGAAAGTTGGCATGCTATCATAATTTCACACACATAGCATGTGCTAAAAAGCTGAGAGGGTTACCGAAAATACTGGATGCACTTCGTGTACAAACTGGACAATCTCTTTCGAAGTATCAGGGTTTCGGACGAAAACACGTCGATTACAAAGGGATTTCAATTTTTTGAACATATTTTAACTCAAGACTTTTTCTGCATTCAATATGCACCATTCAAAGCCACATCATCACTTTTCAACCATTTTCTGACTTCATTTGCTAGTTTTCATGCATTTCATGATTTATTTTGAGCTAAAATGACCCTGAATTGAAAAGTACTGCAAATGAACTCTGAAATGGTTGAAAGTTGGCATGGTATCATAATTTCACCCACATAGCGTGTGCTAAAAAGCTGAGAGGGTTACTGAAAATACTGGATGCAGTTCGTGTACAAACTGGACAATCTCTTTCGAAGTATCAGGGTTTCGGACGAAAACACGTCGATTACAAAGGGATTTCAATTTTTTGAACATATTTTAACTCAAGACTTTTTCTGCATTCAATATGCACCTTTCAAAGCCACATCATCACTTTTCAACCATTTTCTGACTTCATTTGCTAGTTTTTATGCATTTCATGATTTATTTTGAGCTAAAATGACCCTGAATTGAAAAGCACTGCAAATGAACTCTGAAATGGTTGAAAGTTCGCATGGTATCATAATTTCACCCACATAGCATGTGCTAAAAAGCTGAGAGGGTTACCAGAAAAACTGGATGCAGTTCGTGTACAAACTGGACAATCTCTTTCGAAGTATCAGGGTTTCGGACGAAAACACGTCTATTACAAAGGGATTTCAATTTTTTGAACATATTTTAACTCAAGACTTTTTCTGCATTCAATATGCACCATTCAAAGCCACATCATCACTTTTAAACCATTTTCTGACTTCATTTGCTAGTTTTCATGCATTTCATGATTTATTTTGAGCTAAAATGACCCCGAATTGAAAAGCACTGCAAATGAACTCTGAAATGGTTGAAAGTTGGCATGGTATCATAATTTCACCCACATAGCATGTGCTAAAGAGTTGAGAGGGTTACCGAAAAAACTGGATGCACTTTGTGTACAAACTGGACAATCTCTTTCGAAGTATCAGGGTTTCGGACGAAAACACATCGATTACAAAGGGATTTCAATTTTTTGAACATATTTTAACTCAAGACTTTTTCTGCATTCAATATGCACCATTCAAAGCCACATCATCACTTTTCAACCATTTTCTGACTTCATTTGTTAGTTTTCATGCATTTCATGATTTATTTTGAGCTAAAATGACCCTGAATTGAAAAGCACTGCAAATGAACTCTGAAATGGTTGAAACTTGGCATGCTATCATAATTTCACCCACATAGCATGTGCTAAAAAGCTTAGAGGGTTACCGAAAAAACTGGATGCACTTCGTGTACAAATTGGACAATATATTTCGAAGTATCAGGGTTTCGGACGAAAACACGTCTATTACAAAGGGATTTCAATTTTTTGAACATATTTTAACTCAAGACTTTTTCTGCATTCAATATGCACCATTCAAAGCCACATCATCACTTTTCAACCATTTTCTGACTTCATTTGCTAGTTTTCATGCATTTCATGATTTATTTTGAACTAAAATGACCCTGAATTAAAAATCACTGCAAATGAACTCTGAAATGGTTGAAAGTTGGCTTGGTATCATAATTTCTCCCACATAGCATGTGCTAAAAAGCTGAGAGGGTTACCGAAAAAACTGGATGCACTTCGTGTACAAACTGGACTATATCTTTTGAAGTATCAGGGTTTCGGACGAAAACACGTCGATTACAAAGGGATTTCAATTTTATGAACATATTTTAACTCAAGACTTTTTAAGCATTCAATATGCACCATTCAAAGCCACATCATCACTTTTCAACCATTTTCTGACTTCATTTGCTAGTTTTCATGCATTTCATGATTTATTTTGACCTAAATAGACCCTGAATTGAAAAGCACTGCAAATGAACTCTGAAATGGTTGAAAGTTGGCATGGTATCATAATTTCACCCACATAGCATGTGCTAAAGAGTTGAGAGGGTTACCGAAAAAACTGGATGCACTTCGTGTACAAACTGGACAATCTCTTTCGAAGTATCAGGGTTTCGGACGAAAACACGTCTATTACAAAGCGATTTCAATTTTTTGAACATATTCTAACTTAAGACTTTTTCTGCATTCAATATGCACCATTCAAAGCCACATCATCACTTTTCAAGCATTTTTTGACTTCATTTGCTAGTTTTCATGCATTTCATGATTTATTTTGAGCTAAAATGACCCTGAATTGAAAAGCACTGCAAATGAACTCTGAAATGGTTGAAAGTTGGCATGCTATCATAATTTCACCCACATAGAATGTGCTAAAAAGCTGAGAGGGTTACCGAAAAAACTGGATGCACTTCGTGTAAAAACTGGACAATCTATTTCGAAGTATCAGGGTTTCGGACGAAAACACGTCTATTACAAAGGGATTTCAATTTTTTGAACATATTTTAACTCAAGACTTTTTCTGCATTCAATATGCACCATTCAAAGCCACATCATCACTTTTCAACCATTTCCTGACTTCATTTGCTAGTTTTCATGCATTTCATGATTTATTTTGAGCTAAAATGACCCTGAATTGAAAATCACTGCAAATAAACTCTGAAATGGTTGAAAGTTGGCATGGTATCATAATTTCACCCACATAGCATGTGCTAAAAAGCTGAGAGGGTTACCGAAAAAACTGGATGCACTTCGTGTACAAACTGGACAATCTCTTTCGAAGTATCAGGGTTTCGGACGAAAACACGTCGATTACAAAGGGATTTCAATTTTTTGAACATATTTTAACTCAAGACTTTTTATGCATTCAATATGCACCATTCAAAGCCACATCATCACTTTTCAACCATTTTCTGACTTCATTTGCTAGTTTTCATGCATTTCATGATTTATTTTGAGCTAAAATGACCCTGAATTGAAAAGCACTGCAAATGAACTCTGAAATGGTTGAAAGTTGGCATGGTATCATAATTTCACCCACATAGCATGTGATAAAAAGCTGAGAGGGTTACCGAAAAAACTGAATGCAGTTCGTGTACAAACTGGACAATATATTTCGAAGTATCAGGGTTTCGGACGAAAACACGTCGATTACAATGGGATTTCAATTTTTTGAACATATTTTAACTCAAGACTTTTTCTGCATTCAATATGCACCATTCAAAGCCACATCATCCCTTTTCAACCATTTTCTGACTTCATTTGCTAGTTTTCATGCATTTCATGATTTATTTTGAACTAAAATGACCCTGAATTGAAAATCACTGCAAATGAACTCTGAAATGGTTGAAAGTTGGCTTGGTATCATAATTTCTCCCACATAGCATGTGCTAAAAAGCTGAGAGGGTTACCGAAAAAACTGGATGCACTTCGTGTACAAACTGGACAATCTCTTTCGAAGTATCAGGGTTTCGGACGAAAACACGTCGATTACAAAGGGATTTCAATTTTTTGAACATATTTTAACTCAAGACTTTTTATGCATTCAATATGCACCATTCAAAGCCACATCATCACTTTTCAACCATTTTCTGACTTCATTTGCTAGTTTTCATGCATTTCATGATTTATTTTGAGCTAAAATGACCCTGAATTGAAAAGCACTGCAAATGAACTCTGAAATGGTTGAAAGTTGGCATGGTATCATAATTTCACCCACATAGCATGTGCTAAAGAGGTGAGAGGGTTACCAAAAAAACTGGATGCACTTCGTGTACAAACTGGACAATCTCTTTCGAAATATCAGGGTTTCGGACGAAAACACGTCTATTACAAAGCGATTTCAATTTTTTGAACATATTCTAACTTAAGACTTTTTCTGCATTCAATATGCACCATTCAAAGCCACATCATCACTTTTCAATCATTTTTTGACTTCATTTGCTAGTTTTCATGCATTTCATGATTTATTTTGAGCTAAAATGACCCCGAATTGAAAAGCACTGCAAATGAACTCTGAAATGGTTGAAAGTTGGCATGGTATCATAATTTCACCCACATAGCATGTGCTAAAAAGCTGAGAGGGTTACCGGAAAAACTGGATGCAGTTCGTGTACAAACTGGACAATCTCTTTCGAAGTATCAGGGTTTCGGACGAAAACACGTCGATTACAAAGGGATTTCAATTTTTTGAACATATTTTAACTCAAGACTTTTTCTGCATTCAATATGCACCTTTCAAAGCCACATCATCACTTTTCGACCATTTTCTGACTTCATTTGCTAGTTTTCATGCATTTCATGATTTATTTTGAGCTAAAATGACCCTGAATTGAAAAGCACTGCAAATGAACTCTGAAATGGTTGAAAGTTGGCATGGTATCATAATTTCACCCACATAGCATGTGATAAAAAGCTGAGAGGGTTACCGAAAAAACTGAATGCAGTTCGTGTACAAACTGGACAATATATTTCGAAGTATCAGGGTTTCGGACGAAAACACGTCGATTACAATGGGATTTCAATTTTTTGAACATATTTTAACTCAAGACTTTTTCTGCATTCAATATGCACCATTCAAAGCCACATCATCCCTTTTCAACCATTTTCTGACTTCATTTGCTAGTTTTCATGCATTTCATGATTTATTTTGAACTAAAATGACCCTGAATTGAAAATCACTGCAAATGAACTCTGAAATGGTTGAAAGTTGGCTTGGTATCATAATTTCTCCCACATAGCATGTGCTAAAAAGCTGAGAGGGTTACCGAAAAAACTGGATGCACTTCGTGTACAAACTGGACAATCTCTTTCGAAGTATCAGGGTTTCGGACGAAAACACGTCGATTACAAAGGGATTTCAATTTTTTGAACATATTTTAACTCAAGACTTTTTATGCATTCAATATGCACCATTCAAAGCCACATCATCACTTTTCAACCATTTTCTGACTTCATTTGCTAGTTTTCATGCATTTCATGATTTATTTTGAGCTAAAATGACCCTGAATTGAAAAGCACTGCAAATGAACTCTGAAATGGTTGAAAGTTGGCATGGTATCATAATTTCACCCACATAGCATGTGCTAAAGAGGTGAGAGGGTTACCAAAAAAACTGGATGCACTTCGTGTACAAACTGGACAATCTCTTTCGAAATATCAGGGTTTCGGACGAAAACACGTCTATTACAAAGCGATTTCAATTTTTTGAACATATTCTAACTTAAGACTTTTTCTGCATTCAATATGCACCATTCAAAGCCACATCATCACTTTTCAATCATTTTTTGACTTCATTTGCTAGTTTTCATGCATTTCATGATTTATTTTGAGCTAAAATGACCCCGAATTGAAAAGCACTGCAAATGAACTCTGAAATGGTTGAAAGTTGGCATGGTATCATAATTTCACCCACATAGCATGTGCTAAAAAGCTGAGAGGGTTACCGGAAAAACTGGATGCAGTTCGTGTACAAACTGGACAATCTCTTTTGAAGTATCAGGGTTTCGGACGAAAACACGTCGATTACAAAGGGATTTCAATTTTTTGAACATATTTTAACTCAAGACTTTTTCTGCATTCAATATGCACCTTTCAAAGCCACATCATCACTTTTCAACCATTTTCTGACTTCATTTGCTAGTTTTCATGCATTTCATGATTTATTTTGAGCTAAAATGACCCTGAATTGAAAAGCACTGCAAATGAACTCTGAAATGCTTGAAAGTTGGCATGGTATCATAATTTCACCCACATAGCATGTGCTAAAAAGCTGAGAGGGTTACCAAAAAAACTGGATGCACTTCGTGTACAAACTGGACAATCTCTTTCGAAGTCTGAGGGTTTCGGACGAAAACACGTCAATTACAAAGGGATTTCAATTTTTTGAACATATTTTAACTCAAGACTTTTTCTGCATTCAATATGTACCTTTCAAAGCCACATCATCACTTTTCAACCACTTTCTGACTTCATTTGCTAGTTTTCATGCATTTCATGATTTATTTTGAGCTAAAATGACCCTGAATTGAAAGCACTGCAAATGAACTCTGAAATGCTTGAAAGTTGGCATGGTATCATAATTTCACCCACATAGCATGTGCTAAAAAGCTGAGAGGGTTACCGAAAAAAATGGATGCACTTCGTGTACAAACTGGACAATCTCTTTCGAAGTCTCAGGGTTTCGGACGAAAACACGTCGATTACAAAGGGATTTCAATTTTTTGAACATATTATAACTCAAGACTTTTATGCATTCAATATGCACCATTCAATGCCACATCATCACTTTTCAACCATTTTCTGCCTTCATTTGCTAGTTTTCATGCATTTCATGATTTATTTTGAGCTAAAATGACCCTGAATTGAAAAGCACTACAAATGAACTCTGAAATGGTTGAAAGTTGGCATGGTATCATAATTTCACCCACATAGCATGTGCTAAAGAGTTGAGAGGGTTACCGAAAAAACTGGATGCACTTCGTCTACAAACTGGACAATCTCTTTCGAAGTATCAGGGTTTCGGACGAAAACAAGTCGATTACAAAGGAATTTCAATTTTTTGAAAATATTTTAACTCAACAATTTTTCTGCATTCAATATGCACCATTCAAAGCCACATCATCACTTTTCAACCATTTTCTGACTTCATTTGCTAGTTTTCATGCATTTCATGATTTATTTTGAGCTAAAATGACCCTGAATTGAAAAGCACTGCAAATGAACTCTGAAATGGTTGAAAGTTGGCATGGTATCATAATTTCACCCACATAGCATGTGCTAAAGAGCTGAGAGGGTTACCGAAAAAACTGGATGCACTTCGTGTACAAAGTGGACAATCTATTTCGAAGTATCAGGGTTTCGGACGAAAACACGTCTATTACAAAGGGATTTCAATTTTTTGAACATATTTTAACTCAAGACTTTTGAAGCATTCAATATGCACCATTCAAAGCCACATCATCACTTTTCAACCATTATCTGACTTCATTTGCTAGTTTTCTTGCATTTCATGATTTATTTTGATCTAAAATGACCCTGAATTGAAAAGCACTGCAAATGAACTCTGAAATGGTTGAAAGATGGCATGGTATCATAATTTCACCCACGTAGCATGTGCTAAAAATCTGAGAGGGTTACCGGAAAAACTGGATGCACTTCGTGTACAAACTGGACAATCTCTTTCGAAGTATCATGGTTTCGGACGAAAACACGTCTATTACAAAGGGATTTCATTTTTTTGAACATATTTTAACTCAAGACTTTTTATGCATTCAATATGCACCATTCAAATCCACATCATCACTTTTCAACCATTTTCTGACTTCATTTGCTAGTTTTCATGCATTTCATGATTTATTTTGAGCTAAAATGACCCTGAATTGAAAAGCACTGCAAATGAACTCTGAAATGGTTGAAAGTTGGCATGGTATCATAATTTCACCCACATAGCATGTGCTAAAGAGTTGAGAGGGTTACCGAAAAAACTAGATGCACTTCGTGTACAAACTGGACAATCTCTTTCGAAGTATCTGGGTTTCGGACGAAAACACGTCTATTACAAAGGGATTTCAATTTTTTGAACATATTTTAACTCAAGACTTTTTCTGCATTCAATATGCACCATTCAAAGCCACATCATCACTTTTCAACCATTTTCTGACTTCATTTGCTCGTTTTCATGCATTTCTTGATTTATTTTGAGCGAAAATGACCCTGAATTGAAAAGCACTACAAATGAACTCTGAAATGGTTGAAAGTTGGCATGGTATCATAATTTCACCCACGTAGCATGTGCTAAATAGTTGAGAGGGTTACCGAAAAAACTGGATGCACTTCGTGTACAAACTGGACAATCTCTTTCGAAGTATCAGGGTTTCGGACGAAAACACGTCTATTACAAAGGGATTTCAATTTTTTGAACATATTTTAACTCAAGACTTTTGAAGCATTCAATATGCACCATTCAAAGCCACATCATCACTTTTCAACCATTTTCTTACTTCATTTGCTAGTTTTCATGCATTTCATGATTTATTTTGAGCTAAAATGACCCTGAATTGAAAAGCACTGCAAATGAACTCTGAAATGGTTGAAAGTTGGCATGGTACCATAATTTCACCCACATAGCATGTGCTAAAAATCTGAGAGGGTCATTTTAGCTCAAAATTTTTTGAACATATTTTAACTCAAGACTTTTGAAGCATTCAATATGCACCATTCAAAGCCACATCATCACTTTTCAACCATTTTCTGACTTCATTTGCTAGTTTTCATGCATTTCATGATTTATTTTGAGCTAAAATGACCCTGAATTGAAAAGCACTGCAAATGAACTCTGAAATGGTTGAAAGTTGGCATGGTATCATAATTTCACCCACGTAGCATGTGCTAAAGAGTTGAGAGGGTTACCGAAAAAACTGGATGCACTTCGTGTACAAACTAGACAAACTCTTTGAAGTATCAGGGTTTCGGACGAAAACACGTCGATTACAAAGGGATTTCAATTTTTTGAACATATTTTAACTCAAGACTTTTTATGCATTCAATATGCACCATTCAAAGCCACATCATCACTTTTCAACCATTTTCTGACTTCATTTGCTAGTTTTCATGCATTTCATGATTTATTTTGAGCTAAAATGACCCTGAATTGAAAAGCACTGCAAATGAACTCTGAAATGGTTGAAAGTTGGCATGCTATCATAATTTCACCCACATAGGATGAGATAAAAAGCGGAGAGGGTTACCGAAAAAACTGGATGCACTTCGTGTACAAACTGGACAATCTCTTTCGAAGTATCAGGGTTTCGGACGAAAACACGTCGATTACAAATGGATTTCAATTTTTTGAACATATTTTAACTCAAGACTTTTTATGCATTCAATATGCACCATTCAAAGCCACATCATCACTTTTCAACCATTTTCTGACTTCATTTGCTAGTTTTCATGCATTTCATGATTTATTTTGAGCTAAAATGACCCTGAATTGAAAAGCACTGCAAATGAACTCTGAAATGGTTGAAAGTTGGCATGGTATCATAATTTCACCCACATAGCATGTGCTAAAGAGTTGAGAGGGTTACCGAAAAAACTGGATGCACTTCGTGTACAAACTGGACAATCTCTTTCGAAGTATCAGGGTTTCGGACGAAAACACGTCGATTACAAAGGGATTTCAATTTTTTGAACATATTCTAACTTAAGACTTTTTCTGCATTCAATATGCACCATTCAAAGCCACATCATCACTTTTCAATCATTTTCTGACTTCATTTGCCAGTTTTCATGCATTTCATGATTTATTTTGAGCTAAAATGACCCTGAATTGAAAAGCACTGCAAATGAACTCTGAAGTGGTTGAAAGATGGCATGGTATCATAATTTCACCCACATAGCATGTGCTAAAAATCTGAGAGGGTCATTTTAGCTCAAAATTTTTTGAACATATTTTAACTCAAGACTTTTGAAGCATTCAATATGCACCATTCAAAGCCACATCATCACTTTTCAACCATTTTCTGACTTCATTTGCTAGTTTTCATGCATTTCATGATTTATTTTGAGCTAAAATGACCCTGAATTGAAAAGCACTGCAAATGAACTCTGAAATGGTTGAAAGTTGGCATGGTATCATAATTTCACCCACGTAGCATGTGCTAAAGAGTTGAGAGGGTTACCGAAAAAACTGGATGCACTTCGTGTACAAACTGGACAATCTCTTTCGAAGTATCAGGGTTTCGGACAAAAACACGTCTATTACAAAGGGATTTCAATTTTTTGAACATATTTTAACTCAAGACTTTTTCTGCATTCAATATGCACCATTCAAAGCCACATCATCACTTTTCAACCATTTTCTGACTTCATTTGCTAGTTTTCATGCATTTCATGATTTATTTTGAGCTAAAATGACCCTGAATTGAAAAGCACTGCAAATGAACTCTGAAATGGTTGAAAGTTGGCATGGTATCATAATTTCACCCACGTAGCATGTGCTAAAGAGTTGAGAGGGTTACCGAAAAAACTGGATGCACTTCGTGTACAAACTGGACAATCTCTTTCAAAGTATCAGGGTTTCGGACGAAAACACGTCTATTACAAAGGGATTTCATTTTTTTGAACATATTTTAACTCAAGACTTTTTCTGCATTCAATATGCACCATTCAAAGCCACATCATCACTTTTCAACCATTTTCTGACTTCATTTGCTAGTTTTCATGCATTTCATGATTTATTTTGAGCTAAAATGACCCTGAATTGAAAAGCACTGCAAATGAACTCTGAAATGGTTGAAACTTGGCATGGTATCATAATTTCACCCACATAGCATGTGCTAAAAAGCTGAGAGGGTTACCGAAAAAACTGGATGCTCTTCGTGTACAAACTGGACAATCTCTTTCGAAGTATCAGGGTTTCGGACGAAAACACGTCTATTACAATGGGATTTCCATTTTTTGAACATATTTTAACTCAACACTTTTTCTGCATTCAATATGCACCATTCAAAGCCACATCATCACTTTTCAACCATTTTCTGACTTCATTTGCTAGTTTTCATGCATTTCATGATTTATTTTGAGCTGAAATGACCCTGAATTGAAAATCACTGCAAATGAACTATGAAATGGTTGAAAGTTGGCATGGTACCACAATTTCACCCACATAGCATGTGCTAAAAAGCTGAGAGGGTTACCGAAAAAACTGGATGCACTTCGTGTACAAACTGGACAATCTCTTTCGAAGTATCAGGGTTTCGGACGAAAACACGTCGATTACAAAGGGATTTCAATTTTTTGAACATATTTTAACTCAAGACTTTTTATGCATTCAATATGCACCATTCAAAGCCACATCATCACTTTTCAACCATTTTCTGACTTCATTTGCTAGTTTTCATGCATTTCATGATTTATTTTGAGCTAAAATGACCCTGAATTGAAAAGCACTGCAAATGAACTCTGAAATGGTTGAAAGTTGGCATGGTATCATAATTTCACCCACATAGCATGTGCTTAAGAGTTGAGAGGGTTACCGAAAAAACTAGATGCACTTCGTGTACAAACTGGACAATCTCTTTCGAAGTATCTGGGTTTCGGACGAAAACACGTCTATTACAAAGGGATTTCAATTTTTTGAACATATTTTAACTCAAGACTTTTTCTGCATTCAATATGCACCATTCAAAGCCACATCATCACTTTTCAACCATTTTCTGACTTCATTTGCTAGTTTTCATGCATTTCTTGATTTATTTTGAGCGAAAATGACCCTGAATTGAAAAGCACTGCAAATGAACTCTGAAATGGTTGAAAGTTGGCATGGTATCATAATTTCACCCACGTAGCATGTGCTAAATAGTTGAGAGGGTTACCGAAAAAACTGGATGCACTTCGTGTACAAACTGGACAATCTCTTTCGAAGTATCAGGGTTTCGGACGAAAACACGTCTATTACAAAGGGATTTCAATTTTTTGAACATATTTTAACTCAAGACTTTTGAAGCATTCAATATGCACCATTCAAAGCCACATCATCACTTTTCAACCATTTTCTTACTTCATTTGCTAGTTTTCATGCATTTCATGATTTATTTTGAGCTAAAATGACCCTGAATTGAAAAGCACTGCAAATGAACTCTGAAATGGTTGAAAGTTGGCATGGTACCATAATTTCACCCACATAGCATGTGCTAAAAATCTGAGAGGGTCATTTTAGCTCAAAATTTTTTGAACATATTTTAACTCAAGACTTTTGAAGCATTCAATATGCACCATTCAAAGCCACATCATCACTTTTCAACCATTTTCTGACTTCATTTGCTAGTTTTCATGCATTTCATGATTTATTTTGAGCTAAAATGACCCTGAATTGAAAAGCACTGCAAATGAACTCTGAAATGGTTGAAAGTTGGCATGGTATCATAATTTCACCCACGTAGCATGTGCTAAAGAGTTGAGAGGGTTACCGAAAAAACTGGATGCACTTCGTGTACAAACTGGACAAACTCTTTGAAGTATCAGGGTTTCGGACGAAAACACGTCGATTACAAAGGGATTTCAATTTTTTGAACATATTTTAACTCAAGACTTTTTATGCATTCAATATGCACCATTCAAAGCCACATCATCACTTTTCAACCATTTTCTGACTTCATTTGCTAGTTTTCATGCATTTCATGATTTATTTTGAGCTAAAATGACCCTGAATTGAAAAGCACTGCAAATGAACTCTGAAATGGTTGAAAGTTGGCATGCTATCATAATTTCACCCACATAGGATGAGATAAAAAGCTGAGAGGGTTACCGAAAAAACTGGATGCACTTCGTGTACAAACTGGACAATCTCTTTCGAAGTATCAGGGTTTCGGACGAAAACACGTCGATTACAAATGGATTTCAATTTTTTGAACATATTTTAACTCAAGACTTTTTATGCATTCAATATGCACCATTCAAAGCCACATCATCACTTTTCAACCATTTTCTGACTTCATTTGCTAGTTTTCATGCATTTCATGATTTATTTTGAGCTAAAATGACCCTGAATTGAAAAGCACTGCAAATGAACTCTGAAATGGTTGAAAGTTGGCATGGTATCATAATTTCACCCACATAGCATGTGCTAAAGAGTTGAGAGGGTTACCGAAAAAACTGGATGCACTTCGTGTACAAACTGGACAATCTCTTTCGAAGTATCAGGGTTTCGGACGAAAACACGTCGATTACAAAGGGATTTCAATTTTTTGAACATATTCTAACTTAAGACTTTTTCTGCATTCAATATGCACCATTCAAAGCCACATCATCACTTTTCAATCATTTTCGGACTTCATTTGCCAGTTTTCATGCATTTCATGATTTATTTTGAGCTAAAATGACCCTGAATTGAAAAGCACTGCAAATGAACTCTGAAGTGGTTGAAAGATGGCATGGTATCATAATTTCACCCACATAGCATGTGCTAAAAATCTGAGAGGGTCATTTTAGCTCAAAAATTTTTGAACATATTTTAACTCAAGACTTTTGAAGCATTCAATATGCACCATTCAAAGCCACATCATCACTTTTCAACCATTTTCTGACTTCATTTGCTAGTTTTCATGCATTTCATGATTTATTTTGAGCTAAAATGACCCTGAATTGAAAAGCACTGCAAATGAACTCTGAAATGGTTGAAAGTTGGCATGGTATCATAATTTCACCCACGTAGCATGTGCTAAAGAGTTGAGAGGGTTACCGAAAAAACTGGATGCACTTCGTGTACAAACTGGACAATCTCTTTCGAAGTATCAGGGTTTCGGACGAAAACACGTCTATTACAAAGGGATTTCAATATTTTGAACATATTTTAACTCAAGACTTTTTCTGCATTCAATATGCACCATTCAAAGCCACATCATCACTTTTCAACCATTTTCTGACTTCATTTGCTAGTTTTCATGCATTTCATGATTTATTTTGAGCTAAAATGACCCTGAATTGAAAAGCACTGCAAATGAACTCTGAAATGGTTGAAAGTTGGCATGGTATCATAATTTCACCCACGTAGCATGTGCTAAAGAGTTGAGAGGGTTACCGAAAAAACTGGATGCACTTCGTGTACAAACTGGACAATCTCTTTCAAAGTATCAGGGTTTCGGACAAAAACACGTCTATTACAAAGGGATTTCATTTTTTGAACATATTTTAACTCAAGACTTTTTCTGCATTCAATATGCACCATTCAAAGCCACATCATCACTTTTCAACCATTTTCTGACTTCATTTGCTAGTTTTCATGCATTTCATGATTTATTTTGAGCTAAAATGACCCTGAATTGAAAAGCACTGCAAATGAACTCTGAAATGGTTGAAACTTGGCATGGTATCATAATTTCACCCACATAGCATGTGCTAAAAAGCTGAGAGGGTTACCGAAAAAACTGGATGCTCTTCGTGTACAAACTGGACAATCTCTTTCGAAGTATCAGGGTTTCGGACGAAAACACGTCTATTACAAAGGGATTTCCATTTTTTGAACATATTTTAACTCAACACTTTTTCTGCATTCAATATGCACCATTCAAAGCCACATCATCACTTTTCAACCATTTTCTGACTTCATTTGCTAGTTTTCATGCATTTCATGATTTATTTTGAGCTGAAATGACCCTGAATTGAAAATCACTGCAAATGAACTCTGAAATGGTTGAAAGTTGGCATGGTACCATAATTTCACCCACATAGCATGTGCTAAAAAGCTGAGAGGGTTACCGAAAAAACTGGATGCACTTCGTGTACAAACTGGACAATCTCTTTCGAAGTATCAGGGTTTCGGACGAAAACACGTCGATTACAAAGGGATTTCAATTTTTTGAACATATTTTAACTCAAGACTTTTTATGCATTCAATATGCACCATTCAAAGCCACATCATCACTTTTCAACCATTTTCTGACTTCATTTGCTAGTTTTCATGCATTTCATGATTAATTTTGAGCTAAAATGACCCTGAATTGAAAAGCACTGCAAATGAACTCTGAAATGGTTGAAAGTTGGCATGGTATCATAATTTCACCCACGTAGCATGTGCTAAAGAGTTGAGAGGGTTACCAAAAAAACTGGATGCACTTCGTGTACAAAGTGGACAATCTATTTCGAAATATCACGGTTTCGGACGAAAACACGTCTATTACAAAGGGATTTCAATTTTTTGAACATATTTTAACTCAAGACTTTTGAAGCATTCAATATGCACCATTCAAAGCCACATCATCACTTGTCAACCATTTTCTGACTTCATTTGCTAGGTTTCATGCATTTCATGATTTATTTTGAGCTAAAATGACCCTGAATTGAAAAGCACTGCAAATGAACTCTGAAATGGTTGAAAGATGGCATGGTATCATAATTTCACCCACATAGCATGTGCTAAAAAGCTGAGAGGGTTACCGAAAAAACTGGATGCACTTCGTGTACAAACTGGACAATCTCTTTCGAAGTATTAGGGTTTCGGACGAAAACACGTCGATTACAAAGGGATTTCAATTTTTTGAACATATTTTAACTCAAGACTTTTTCTGCATTCAATATGCACCATTCAAAGCCACATCATCACTTTTCAACCATTTTCAGACTTCATTTGCTAGTTTTCATGCATTTCATGATTTATTTTGAGCTAAAATGACCCTGAATTGAAAAGCACTGCAAATGAACTCTGAAATGGTTGAAAGTTGGCATGGTATCATAATTTCACCCACATAGCATGTGCTAAAGAGTTGAGAGGGTTACCGAAAAAACTAGATGCACTTCGTGTACAAACTGGACAATCTCTTTCGAAGTATCAGGGTTTCGTACGAAAACACGTCTACTACAAAGGGATTTCAATTTTTTGAACATATTTTAACTCAAGACTTTTTCTGCATTCAATATGCACCATTCAAAGCCACATCATCACTTTTCAACCATTTTCTGACTTCATTTGCTAGTTTTCATGCATTTCATGATTTATTTTGAACTAAAATGACCCTGAATTGAAAAGCACTGCAAATGAACTCTGAAATGGTTGAAAGATGGCATGGTATCATAATTTCACCCACATAGCATGTGCTAAAAAGCTGAGAGGGTTACCGAAAAAACTGGATGCACTTCGTGTACAAACTGGACAATCTCTTTCGAAGTATCTGGGTTTCGGACGAAAACACGTCGATTACAAAGGGATTTCAATTTTTTGAACATATTTTAACTCAAGACTTTTTCTGCATTCAATATGCACCATTCAAAGCCACATCATCACTTTTCAACCATTTTCAGACTTCATTTGCTAGTTTTCATGCATTTCATGATTTATTTTGAGCTAAAATGACCCTGAATTGAAAAGCACTGCAAATGAACTCTGAAATGGTTGAAAGTTGGCATGGTATCATAATTTCACCCACATAGCATGTGCTAAAGAGTTGAGAGGGTTACCGAAAAAACTAGATGCACTTCGTGTACAAACTGGACAATCTCTTTCGAAGTATCAGGGTTTCGGACGAAAACACGTCTACTACAAAGGGATTTCAATTTTTTGAACATATTTTAACTCAAGACTTTTTCTGCATTCAATATGCACCATTCAAAGCCACATCATCACTTTTCAACCATTTTCTGACTTCATTTGCTAGTTTTCATGCATTTCATGATTTATTTTGAGCTAAAATGACCCTGAATTGAAAAGCACTGCAAATGAACTCTGAAATGGTTGAAAGTTGGCATGGTATCATAATTTCACCCACATAGCATGTGCTAAAGAGTTGAGAGGGTTACGGAAAAAACTAGATGCACTTCGTGTACAAACTGGACAATCTCTTTCGAAGTATCAGGGTTTCGTACGAAAACACGTCTACTACAAAGGGATTTCAATTTTTTGAACATATTTTAACTCAAGACTTTTTCTGCATTCAATATGCACCATTCAAAGCCACATCATCACTTTTCAACCATTTTCTGACTTCATTTGCTAGTTTTCATGCATTTCATGATTTATTTTGAACTAAAATGACCCTGAATTGAAAAGCACTGCAAATGAACTCTGAAATGGTTGAAAGATGGCATGGTATCATAATTTCACCCACATAGCATGTGCTAAAAAGCTGAGAGGGTTACCGAAAAAACTGGATGCACTTCGTGTACAAACTGGACAATCTCTTTCGAAGTATCTGGGTTTCGGACGAAAACACGTCGATTACAAAGGGATTTCAATTTTTTGAACATATTTTAACTCAAGACTTTTTCTGCATTCAATATGCACCATTCAAAGCCACATCATCACTTTTCAACCATTTTCAGACTTCATTTGCTAGTTTTCATGCATTTCATGATTTATTTTGAGCTAAAATGACCCTGAATTGAAAAGCACTGCAAATGAACTCTGAAATGGTTGAAAGTTGGCATGGTATCATAATTTCACCCACATAGCATGTGCTAAAGAGTTGAGAGGGTTACCGAAAAAACTAGATGCACTTCGTGTACAAACTGGACAATCTCTTTCGAAGTATCAGGGTTTCGGACGAAAACACGTCTACTACAAAGGGATTTCAATTTTTTGAACATATTTTAACTCAAGACTTTTTCTGCATTCAATATGCACCATTCAAAGCCACATCATCACTTTTCAACCATTTTCTGACTTCATTTGCTAGTTTTCATGCATTTCATGATTTATTTTGAGCTAAAATGACCCTGAATTGAAAAGCACTGCAAATGAACTCTGAAATGGTTGAAAGTTGGCATGGTATCATAATTTCACCCACATAGCATGTGCTAAAGAGTTGAGAGGGTTACGGAAAAAACTAGATGCACTTCGTGTACAAACTGGACAATCTCTTTCGAATTATCAGGGTTTCGGACGAAAACACGTCTACTACAAAGGGATTTCAATTTTTTGAACATATTTTAACTCAAGACTTTTTCTGCATTCAATATGCACCATTCAAAGCCACATCATCACTTTTCAACCATTTTCTGACTTCATTTGCTAGTTTTCATGCATTTCATGATTTATTTTGAGCTAAAATGACCCTGAATTGAAAAGCACTGCAAATGAACTCTGAAATGGTTGAAAGTTGGCATGGTATCATAATTTCACCCACATAGCATGTGCTAAAGAGTTTAGAGGGTTACCGAAAAAACTGGATGCACTTCGTGTACAAACTGGACAATCTCTTTCGAAGTATCAGGGTTTCGGACGAAAACACGTCTATTACAAAGGGATTTCAATTTTTTGAACATATTCTAACTTAAGACTTTTTCTGAATTCAATATGCACCATTCAAAGCCACATCATCACTTTTCAATCATTTTCTGACTTCATTTGCTAGTTTTCATGCATTTCATGATTTATTTTGAGCTAAAATGACCCTGAATTGAAAAGCACTGCAAATGAACTCTGAAATGGTTGAAAGTCGGCATGGTATCATAATTTCACCCACATAGCATGTGATAAAAAGCTGAGAGGGTTACCGGAAAAACTGGATGCAGTTCGTGTACAAACTGGACAATCTCTTTCGAAGTATCAGGGTTTCGGACGAAAACACGTCGATTACAAAGGGATTTCAATTTTTTGAACATATTTTAACTCAAGACTTTTTATGCATTCGATATGCACCTTTCAAAGCCACATCATCACTTTTCAACCATTTTCAGACTTCATTTGCTAGTTTTCATGCATTTCATGATTTATTCTGAGCCAAAATGACCCTGAATTGAAAAGCACTGCAAATGAACTCTGAAATGGTTGAAAGATGGCATGGTATCATAATTTCACCCACATAGCATGTGATAAAAAGCTGAGAGGGTTACCGGAAAAACTGGATGCAGTTCGTGTACAAACTGGACAATCTCTTTCGAAGTATCAGGGTTTCGGACGAAAACACGTCGATTACAAAGGGATTTCAGTTTTTTGAACATATTTTAACTCAAGACTTTTTATGCATTCGATATGCACCTTTCAAAGCCACATCATCACTTTTCAACCATTTTCTGACTTCATTTGCTAGTTTTCATGCATTTCATGATTTATTCTGAGCTAAAATTACCCTGAATTGAAAAGCACTGTAAATGAACTCTGAAATGGTTGAAAGTTGGCATGTTATCATAATTTCACCCACATAGCATGTGCTAAAAAGCTGAGAGGGTTACCGAAAAAACTGGATGCACTTCGTGTACAAACTGGACAATCTCTTTCGAAGTATCAGGGTTTCGGACGAAAACAAGTCGATTACAAAGGGATTTCAATTTTTTGAACATATTTTAACTCAAGACTTTTTCTGCATTCAATATGCACCATTCAAAGCCACATCATCACTTTTCAACCATTTTCTGACTTCATTTGCTAGTTTTCATGCATTGCATGATTTATTTTGAGCTAAAATGACCCTGAATTGAAAAGCACTACAAATGAACTCTGAAATGGTTGAAAGTTGGCATGCTATCATAATTTCACCCACATAGCATGTGCTAAAAAGCTGAGAGGGTTACCGAAAAAACTGGATGCACTTCGTGTACAAACTGGACAATCTATTTCGAAGTATCATGGTTTCGGACGAAAACACGTCTATTACAAAGGGATTTCAATTTTTTGAACATATTTTAACTCAAGACTTTTTCTGCATTCAATATGCACCATTCAAAGCCACATCATCACTTTTCAACCATTTTCTGACTTCATTTGCTAGTTTTCATGCATTTCATGATTTATTTTGAGCTAAAATGACCCTGAATTGAAAATCACTGCAAATGAACTCTGAAATGGTTGAAAGTTGGCATGGTATCATAATTTCACCCACATAGCATCTGCTAAAAAGCTGAGAGGGTTACCGGAAAAACTGGATGCAGTTCGTGTACAAACTGGACTATCTCTTTCGAAGTATCAGGGTTTCGGACGAAAACACGTCGATTACAAAGGGATTTCAATTTTTTTAACATATTTTAACTCAAGACTTTTTCTGCATTCAATATGCACCTTTCAAAGCCACATCATCACTTTCAACCATTTTCTGACTTCATTTGCTAGTTTTCATGCATTTCATGATTTATTTTGAGCTAAAATGACCCTGAGTTGAAAAGCACTGCAAATGAACTCTGAAATGGTTGAAAGATGGCATGGTATCATAATTTCACCCACATAGCATGTGCTAAAAAGCTGAGAGGGTTACCGGAAAAACTGGATGCAGTTCGTGTACAAACTGGACTATCTCTTTCGAAGTATCAGGGTTTCGGACGAAAACACGTCGATTACAAAGGGATTTCAATTTTTTTAACATATTTTAACTCAAGACTTTTCTGCATTCAATATGCACCTTTCAAAGCCACATCATCACTTTTCAACCATTTTCTGACTTCATTTGCTAGTTTTCATGCATTTCATGATTTATTTTGAGCTAAAATAACCCTGAATTGAAAAGCACTGCAAATGAACTCTGAAATGGTTGAAAGATGGCATGGTATCATAATTTCACCCACATAGCATGTGATAAAAAGCTGAGAGGGTTACCGGAAAAACTGGATGCAGTTCGTGTTCAAACTGGACAATCTCTTTCGAAGTATTAGGGTTTCGGACGAAAACACGTCGATTACAAAGGGATTTCAAGTTTTTGAACATATTTTAACTCAAGACTTTTTATGCATTCAATATGCACCTTTCAAAGCCACATCATCACTTTTCAACCATTTTCTGACTTCATTTGCTAGTTTTCATGCATTTCATGATTTATTCTGAGCTAAAATGACCCTGAATTGAAAAGCACTGTAAATGAACTCTGAAATGGTTGAAAGTTGGCATGGTATCATAATTTCACCCACATAGCATGTGCTAAAAAGCTGAGAGGGTTACCGAAAAAACTGGATGCACTTCGTGTACAAACTGGACAATCTCTTTCGAAGTATCAGGGTTTCGGACGAAAACAAGTCGATTACAAAGGGATTTCAATTTTTTGAACATATTTTAACTCAAGACTTTTTCTGCATTCAATATGCACCATTCAAAGCCACATCATCACTTTTCAACCATTTTCTGACTTCATTTGCTAGTTTTCATGCATTTAATGATATATTTTGAGCTAAAATGACCCTGAATTGAAAAGCACTGCAAATGAACTCTGAAATGGTTGAAAGTTGGCATGGTATCATAATTTCACCCACATAGCATGTGCTAAAAAGCTGAGAGGGTTACCGAAAAAACTGGATGCACTTCGTGTACAAACTGGACAATCTCTTTCGAAGTATCAGGGTTTCAGACGAAAACACGTCGATTACAAAGGGATTTCAATTTTTTGAACATATTTTAACTCAAGACTTTTTCTGCATTCAATATGCACCATTCAAAGCCACATCATCACTTTTCAACCATTTTCAGACTTCATTTGCTAGTTTTCATGCATTTCATGATTTATTTTGAGCTAAAATGACCCTGAATTGAAAAGCACTGCAAATGAACTCTGAAATGGTTGAAAGTTGGCATGTTACCATAATTTCACCCACGTAGCATGTGCTAAAGAGCTGAGAGGGTTACCGGAAAAACTGGATGCAGTTCGTGTACAAACTGGACAATCTCTTTCGAAGTATCAGGGTTTCGGACGAAAACACGTCTGTTACAAAGGGATTTCAATTTTTTTAACATATTTAACTCAAGACTTTTTCTGCATTCAATATGCACCTTTCAAAGCCACATCATCACTTTTCAACCATTTTCTGACTTCATTTGCTAGTTTTCATGCATTTCATAATTTATTTTGAGCTAAAATGACCCTGAATTGAAAAGCACTGCAAATTAACTCTGAAATGGTTGAAAGATGGCATGGTATCATAATTTCACCCACATAGCATGTGATAAAAAGCTGAGAGGGTTACCGGAAAAACTGGATGCAGTTCGTGTACAAACTGGACAATCTCTTTCGAAGTATGAGGGTTTCGGACGAAAACACGTCGATTACAAAGGGATTTCAATTTTTTGAACATATTTTAACTCAAGACTTTTTATGCATTCAATATGCACCTTTCAAAGCCACATCATCACTTTTAAACCATTTTCTGACTTCATTTGCTAGTTTTCATGCATTTCATGATTTATTTTGAGCTAAAATGACCCTGAATTGAAAAGCACTGTAAATGAACTCTGAAATGGTTGAAAGTTGGCATGGTATCATAATTTCACCCACATAGCATGTGCTAAAGAGTTGAGAGGGTTACCGAAAAAACTTGATGCACTTTGTGTACAAACTGGACAATCTCTTTCGAAGTATCAGGGTTTCGGACGAAAACACATCGATTACAAAGGGATTTCAATTTTTTGAACATATTTTAACTCAAGACTTTTTCTGCATTCAATATGCACCATTCAAAGCCACGTCATGACTTTTCAACCATTTTCTGACTTCATTTGCTAGTTTTCATGCATTTCATGATTTATTTTGAGCTAAAATGACCCTGAATTGAAAAGCACTGCAAATGAACTCTGAAATGGTTGAAAGTTGCCATGCTATCATAATTTCACCCACATAGCATGTGCTAAAAAGCTGAGAGGGTTACCGAAAAAACTGGATGCACTTCGTGTACAAACTGGACAATATATTTCGAAGTATCATGGTTTCTGACGAAAACACGTCGATTACAAAGGGATTTCAATTTTTTGAACATATTTTAACTCAAGACTTTTTATGCATTCAATATGCACCATTCAAAGCCACATCATCACTTTTCAACCATTTTCTGACTTCATTTGCTAGTTTTCATGCATTTCATGATTTATTTTGAACTAAAATGACCCTGAATTGAAAATCACTGCAAATGAACTCTGAAATGGTTGAAAGTTGGCTTGGTATCATAATTTCTCCCACATAGCATGTGATAAAAAGCTGAGAGGGTTACCGGAAACACTGGATGCAGTTCGTGTACAAACTGGACAATCTCTTCCGAAGTATCAGGGTTTCGGACGAAAACACGTCGATTACAAAGGGATTTCATTTTTTTGAACATATTTTAACTCAAGACTTTTTATGCATTCAATATGCACCATTCAAAGCCACATCATCACTTTTCAACCATTTTCTGACTTCATTTGCTAGTTTTCATGCATTTCATGATTTATTTTGAGCTAAAATGACCCTGAATTGAAAAGCACTGCAAATGAACTGTGAAATGGTTGAAAGTTGGCATGGTATCATAATTTCACCCACATAGCATGTGCTAAAAAGTTGAGAGGGTTACCAAAAAAACTGGATGCACTTCGTGTACAAACTGGACAATCTCTTTCGAAATATCAGGGTTTCGGACGAAAACACGTCTATTACAAAGCGATTTCAATTTTTTGAACATATTCTAACTTAAGACTTTTTCTGCATTCAATATGCACCATTCAAAGCCACATCCTCACTTTTCAACCATTTTCTGACTTCATTTGCTAGTTTTCATGCATTTCATGATTTATTTTGAGCTAAAATGACCCTGAATTGAAAAGCACTGCAAATGAACTCTGAAATGCTTGAAAGTTGGCATGGTATCATAATTTCACCCACATAGCATGTGCTAAAAATCTGAGAGGGTTACCGGAAAAACTGGATGCAGTTCGTGTACAAACTGGACAATCTCTTTCGAAGTATCAGGGTTTCGGACGAAAACACGTCGATTACAAAGGGATTTCAATTTTTTGAACATATTTTAACTCAAGACTTTTTCTGCATTCAATATGCACCTTTCAAAGCCACATCATCACTTTTCAACCATTTTCTGACTTCATTTGCTAGTTTTCATGCATTTCATGATTTATTTTGAGCTAAAATGACCCTGAATTGAAAAGCACTGCAAATGAACTCTGAAATGCTTGAAAGTTGGCATGGTATCATAATTTCACCCACATAGCATGTGCTAAAAAGCTGAGAGGGTTACCGAAAATACTGGATGCACTTCGTGTACAAACTGGACAATCTCTTTCGAAGTCTCAGGGTTTCGGACGAAAACACGTCGATTACAAAGGGATTTCAATTTTTTGAACATATTTTAACTCAAGACTTTTTCTGCATTCAATATGCACCTTTCAAAGCCACATCATCACTTTTCAACCATTTTCTGACTTCATTTGCTAGTTTTCATGCATTTCATGATTTATTTTGAGCTAAAATGACCCTGAATTGAAAAGCACTGCAAATGAACTCTGAAATGCTTGAAAGTTGGCATGGTATCATAATTTCACCCACATAGCATGTGCTAAAAAGCTGAGAGGGTTACCGAAAATACTGGATGCACTTCGTGTACAAACTGGACAATCTCTTTCGAAGTCTCAGGGTTTCGGACGAAAACACGTCGATTACAAAGGGATTTCAATTTTTTGAACATATTTTAACTCAAGACTTTTTCTGCATTCAATATGCACCTTTCAAAGCCACATCATCACTTTTCAACCATTTTCTGACTTCATTTGCTAGTTTTCATGCATTTCATGATTTATTTTGAGCTAAAATGACCCTGAATTGAAAAGCACTGCAAATGAACTCTGAAATGGTTGAAAGTTCGCATGGTATCATAATTTCACCCACATAGCATGTGATAAAAAGCTGAGAGGGTTACCGGAAAAACTGGATGCAGTTCGTGTACAAACTGGACAATCTCTTTCGAAGTATCAGGGTTTCGGACGAAAACACGTCGATTACAAAGGGATTTCAATTTTTTGAACATATTTTAACTCAAGACTTTTTATGCATTCAATATGCACCTTTCAAAGCCACATCATCACTTTTAAACCATTTTCTGACTTCATTTGCTAGTTTTCATGCATTTCATGATTTATTTTGAGCTAAAATGACCCCGAATTGAAAAGCACTGCAGATGAACTATGAAATGGTTGAAAGTTGGCATGGTATCATAATTTCACCCACATAGCATGTGCTAAAGAGTTGAGAGGGTTACCGAAAAAACTGGATGCACTTTGTGTACAAACTGGACAATCTCTTTCGAAGTATCACGGTTTCGGACGAAAACACATCGATTACAAAGGGATTTCAATTTTTTGAACATATTTTAACTCAAGACTTTTTCTGCATTCAATATGCACCATTCAAAGCCACATCATCACTTTTCAACCATTTTCTGACTTCATTTGCTAGTTTTCATGCATTTCATGATTTATTTTGAGCTAAAATGACCCTGAATTGAAAAGCACTGCAAATGAACTCTGAAATGGTTGAAAGTTGCCATGCTATCATAATTTCACCCACATAGCATGTGCTAAAAAGCCGAGAGGGTTACCGAAAAAACTGGATGCACTTCGTGTACAAACTGGACAATATATTTCGAAGTATCAGGGTTTCGGACGAAAACACGTCTATTACAAAGGGATTTCAATTTTTTGAACATATTTTAACTCAAGACTTTTTCTGCATTCAATATGCACCATTCAAAGCCACATCATCACTTTTCAACCATTTTCTGACTTCATTTGCTAGTTTTCATGCATTTCATGATTTATTTTGAACTAAAATGAACCTGAATTGAAAATCACTGCAAATGAACTCTGAAATGGTTGAAAGTTGGCTTGGTATCATAATTTCTCCCACATAGCATGTGCTAAAAAGCTGAGAGGGTTACCGAAAAACTGGATGCACTTCGTGTACAAACTGGACAATCTCTTTCGAAGTATCAGGGTTTCGGACGAAAACACGTCGATTACAAAGGGATTTCAAATTTTTGAACATATTTTAACTCAAGACTTTTTATGCATTCAATATGCACCATTCAAAGCCACATCATCACTTTTCAACCATTTTCTGACTTCATTTGCTAGTTTTCATCCATTTCATGATTTATTTTGAGCTAAAATGACCCTGAATTGACAAGCACTGCAAATGAACTCTGAAATGGTTGAAAGTTGGCATGGTATCATAATTTCACCCACATAGCATGTGCTAAAGAGGTGAGAGGGTTACCAAAAAAACTGGATGCACTTCGTGTACAAACTGGACAATCTCTTTCGAAATATCAGGGTTTCGGACGAAAACACGTCTATTACAAAGCGATTTCAATTTTTTGAACATATTCTAACTTAAGACTTTTTCTGCATTCAATATGCACCATTCAAAGCCACATCATCACTTTTCAATCATTTTTTGACTTCATTTGCTAGTTTTCATGCATTTCATGATTTATTTTGAGCTAAAATGACCCTGAATTGAAAAGCACTGCAAATGAACTCTGAAATTGTTGAAATTTGGCATGGTATCATAATTTCACCCACATAGCATGTGCTAAAAAGCTGAGAGGGTTACCGGAAAAACTGGATGCAGTTCGTGTACAAACTGGACAATCTCTTTCGAAGTATCAGGGTTTCGGACGAAAACACGTCGATTACAAAGGGATTTCAATTTTTTGAACATATTTTAACTCAAGACTTTTTCTGCATTCAATATGCACCTTTCAAAGCCACATCATCACTTTTCAACCATTTTCTGACTTCATTTGCTAGTTTTCATGCATTTCATGATTTATTTTGAGCTAAAATGACCCTGAATTGAAAAGCACTGCAAATGAACTCTGAAATGCTTGAAAGTTGGCATGGTATCATAATTTCACCCACCTAGCATGTGCTAAAAAGCTGAGAGGGTTACCGAAAAAACTGGATGCACTTCGTGTACAAACTGGACAATCTCTTTCGAAGTCTCAGGGTTTCGGACGAAAACACGTCGATTACAAAGGGATTTCAATTTTTTGAACATATTTTAACTCAAGACTTTTTATGCATTCAATATGCACCTTTCAAAGCCACATCATCACTTTTCAACCATTTTCTGACTTCATTTGCTAGTTTTCATGCATTTCATGATTTATTTTGAGCTAAAATGACCCCGAATTGAAAAGCACTACAAATGAACTCTGAAATGCTTGAAAGTTGGCATGGTATCATAATTTCACCCACATAGCATGTGCTAAAAAGCTGAGAGGGTTACCGGAAAAACTGGATGCACTTCGTGTACAAACTGGACAATCTCTTTCGAAGTCTCAGGGTTTCGGACGAAAACACGTCGATTACAAAGGGATTTCAATTTTTTGAACATATTTTAACTCAAGACTTTTTCTGCATTCAATATGCACCTTTCAAAGCCACATCATCACTTTTAAACCATTTTCTGACTTCATTTGCTAGTTTTCATGCATTTCATGATTTATTTTGAGCTAAAATGACCCCGAATTGAAAAGCACTGCAAATGAACTCTGAAATGGTTGAAAGTTGGCATGGTATCATAATTTCACCCACATAGCATGTGCTAAAGAGTTGAGAGGGTTACCGAAAAAACTGGATGCACTTTGTGTACAAACTGGACAATCTCTTTCGAAGTATCAGGGTTTCGGACGAAAACACATCGATTACAAAGGGATTTCAATTTTTTGAACATATTTTAACTCAAGACTTTTTCTGCATTCAATATGCACCATTCAAAGCCACATCATCACTTTTCAACCATTTTCTGACTTCATTTGCTAGTTTTCATGCATTTCATGATTTATTTTGAGCTAAAATGACCCTGAATTGAAAAGCACTGCAAATGAACTCTGAAATGGTTGAAAGTTGCCATGCTATCATAATTTCACCCACATAGCATGTGCTAAAAAGCTGAGAGGGTTACCGAAAAAACTGGATGCACTTCGTGTACAAACTGGACAATATATTTCGAAGTATCAGGGTTTCGGACGAAAACACGTCTATTACAAAGGGATTTCAATTTTTTGAACATATTTTAACTCAAGACTTTTTCTGCATTCAATATGCAGCATTCAATGCCACATCATCACTTTTCAACCATTTTCTGACTTCATTTGCTAGTTTTCATGCATTTCATGATTTATTTTGAACTAAAATGACCCTGAATTGAAAATCACTGCAAATGAACTCTGAAATGGTTGAAAGTTGGCTTGGTATCATAATTTCTCCCACATAGCATGTGCTAAAAAGCTGAGAGGGTTACCGAAAAAACAGGATGCACTTCGTGTACAAACTGGACAATCTCTTTCGAAGTATCAGGGTTTCGGACGAAAACACGTCGATTACAAAGGGATTTCAATTTTTTGAACATATTTTAACTCAAGACTTTTTATGCATTCAATATGCACCATTCAAAGCCACATCATCACTTTTCAACCATTTTCTGACTTCATTTGCTAGTTTTCATGCATTTCATGATTTATTTTGAGCTAAAATGACCCTGAATTGAAAAGCACTGCAAATGAACTCTGAAATGGTTGAAAGTTGGCATGGTATCATAATTTCACCCACATAGCATGTGCTAAAGAGGTGAGAGGGTTACCAAAAAAACTGGATGCACTTCGTGTACAAACTGGACAATCTCTTTCGAAATATCAGGGTTTCGGACGAAAACACGTCTATTACAAAGCGATTTCAATTTTTTGAACATATTCTAACTTAAGACTTTTTCTGCATTCAATATGCACCATTCAAAGCCACATCATCACTTTTCAATCATTTTTTGACTTCATTTGCTAGTTTTCATGCATTTCATGATTTATTTTGAGCTAAAATGACCCTGAATTGAAAAGCACTACAAATGAACTCTGAAATGGTTGAAAGTTGGCATGGTATCATAATTTCACCCACATAGCATGTGCTAAAAAGCTGAGAGGGTTACCGGAAAAACTGGATGCAGTTCGTGTACAAACTGGACAATCTCTTTCGAAGTATCAGGGTTTCGGACGAAAACACGTCGATTACAAAGGGATTTCAATTTTTTAACATATTTTAACTCAAGACTTTTTCTGCATTCAATATGCACCTTTCAAAGCCACATCATCACTTTTCAACCATTTTCTGACTTCATTTGCTAGTTTTCATGCATTTCATGATTTATTTTGAGCTAAAATGACCCTGAATTGAAAAGCACTGCAAATGAACTCTGAAATGCTTGAAAGTTGGCATGGTATCATAATTTCACCCACATAGCATGTGCTAAAAAGCTGAGAGGGTTACCGAAAAAACTGGATGCACTTCGTGTACAAACTGGACAATCTCTTTCGAAGTCTCAGGGTTTCGGACGAAAACACGTCGATTACAAAGGGATTTCAATTTTTTGAACATATTTTAACTCAAGACTTTTTATGCATTCAATATGCACCACTCAATGCCACATCATCACTTTTCAACCATTTTCTGCCTTCATTTGCTAGTTTTCATGCATTTCATGATTTATTTTGAGCTAAAATGATCCTGAATTGAAAAGCACTGCAAATGAACTCTGAAATGGTTGAAAGTTGGCATGGTATCATAATTTTACTCACATATCATGTGCTAAAGAGTTGAGAGGGTTACCGAAAAAACTGGATGCACTTCGTGTACAAACTGGACAATCTCTTTCGAAGTATCAGGGTTTCGGACAAAAACAAGTCGATTACAAAGGGATTTCAATTTTTTGAACATATTTTAACTCAACACTTTTTCTGCATTCAATATGCACCATTCAAAGCCACATCATCACTTTTCAACCATTTTCTGACTTCATTTGCTAGTTTTCATGCATTTCATGATTTATTTTGAGCTAAAATGACCCTGAATTGAAAAGCACTGCAAATGAACTCTGAAATGGTTGAAAGTTGGCATGCTATCATAATTTCACCCACATAGCATGTGCTAAAAAGCTGAGAGGGTTACCGAAAAAACTGGATGCACTTCGTGTACAAAGTGGACAATCTATTTCGAAGTATCAGGGTTCCGGACGAAAACACGTCTATTACAAAGGGATTTCAATTTTTTGAACATATTTTAACTCAAGACTTTTGAAGCATTCAATATGCACCATTCAAAGCCACATCATCACTTTTCAACCATTATCTGACTTCATTTGCTAGTTTTCTTGCATTTCATGATTTATTTTGAGCTAAAATGACCCTGAATTGAAAAGCACTGCAAATGAACTCTGAAATGGTTGAAAGATGGCATGGTATCATAATTTCACCCACATAGCATGTGCTAAAAATCTGAGAGGGTTACCGGAAAAACTGGATGCACTTCGTGTACAAACTGGACAATCTCTTTCGAAGTATCATGGTTTCGGACGAAAACACGTCTATTACAAAGGGATTTCATTTTTTTCAACATATTTTAACTCAAGACTTTTTATGCATTCAATATGCACCATTCAAATCCACATCATCACTTTTCAACCATTTTCTGACTTCATTTGCTAGTTTTCATGCATTTCATGTTTTATTTTGAGCTAAAATGACCCTGAATTGAAAAGCACTGCAAATGAACTCTGAAATGGTTGAAAGTTGGCATGGTATCATAATCTCACCCACATAGCATGTGCTAAAGAGTTGAGAGGGTTACCGAAAAAACTAGATGCACTTCGTGTACAAACTGGACAATCTCTTTCGAAGTATCAGGGTTTCGGACGAAAACACGTCTATTACAAAGGGATTTCAATTTTTTGAACATATTTTAACTCAAGACTTTTTCTGCATTCAATATGCACCATTCAAAGCCACATCATCACTTTTCAACCATTTTCTGACTTCATTTGCTAGTTTTCATGCATTTCATGATTTATTTTGAGCTAAAATGACCCTGAATTGAAAAGCACTGCAAATGAACTCTGAAATGGTTGAAAGTTGGCATGGTATCATAATTTCACCCACGTAGCATGTGCTAAAGAGTTGAGAGGGTTACCGAAAAAACTGGATGCACTTCGTGTACAAACTGGACAATCTCTTTCGAAGTATCAGGGTTTCGGACGAAAACACGTCTATTACAAAGGGATTTCAATTTTTTGAACATATTTTAACTCAAGACTTTTGAAGCATTCAATATGCACCATTCAAAGCCACATCATCACTTTTCAACCATTTTCTGACTTCATTTGCTAGTTTTCATGCATTTCATGATTTATTTTGAGCTAAAATGACCCTGAATTGAAAAGCACTGCAAATGAACTCTGAAATGGTTGAAAGTTGGCATGGTACCATAATTTCACCCACATAGCATGTGCTAAAAAGCTGAGAGGGTTACCGAAAAAACTGGATGCACTTCGTGTACAAACTGGACAATCTCTTTCGAAGTATCAGGGTTTCGGACGAAAACACGTCGATTACAAAGGGATTTCAATTTTTTGAACATATTTTAACTCAAGACTTTTTCTGCATTCAATATGCACCATTCAAAGCCACATCATCACTTTTCAACCATTTTCTGCCTTCATTTGCTAGTTTTCATGCATTTCATGATTTATTTTGAGCTAAAATGACCCTGAATTGAAAAGCACTGCAAATGAACTCTGAAATGGTTGAAAGTTGGCATGCTATCATAATTTCACCCACATAGGATGTGATAAATAGCTGAGAGGGTTACCGAAAAAACTGGATGCACTTCGTGTACAAACTGGACAATCTCTTTCGAAGTATCAGGGTTTCGGACGAAAACACGTCGATTACAAAGGGATTTCAATTTTTTGAACATATTTTAACTCAAGACTTTTTATGCATTCAATATGCACCATTCAAAGCCACATCATCACTTTTCAACCATTTTCTGACTTCATTTGCTAGTTTTCATGCATTTCATGATTTATTTTGAGCTAAAATGACCCTGAATTGAAAAGCACTGCAAATGAACTCTGAAATGGTTGAAAGTTGGCATGCTATCATAATTTCACCCACATAGGATGTGATAAATAGCTGAGAGGGTTACCGAAAAAACTGGATGCACTTCGTGTACAAACTGGACAATCTCTTTCGAAGTATCAGGGTTTCGGACGAAAACACGTCGATTACAAAGGGATTTCAATTTTTTGAACATATTTTAACTCAAGACTTTTTATGCATTCAATATGCACCATTCAAAGCCACATCATCACTTTTCAACCATTTTCTGACTTCATTTGCTAGTTTTCATGCATTTCATGATTTATTTTGAGCTAAAATGACCCTGAATTGAAAAGCACTGCAAATGAACTCTGAAATGGTTGAAAGTTGGCATGGTATCATAATTTCACCCACATAGCATGTGCTAAAAAGCTGAGAGGGTTACCGAAAAAACTGGATGCACTTCGTGTACAAACTGGACATTCTCTTTCGAAGTCTCAGGGTTTCGGACGAAAACACGTCGATTACAAAGGGATTTCAATTTTTTGAACATATTTTAACTCAAGACTTTTTCTGCATTCAATATGCACCTTTCAAAGCCACATCATCACTTTTCAACCATTTTCTGACTTCATTTGCTAGTTTTCATGCATTTCATGATTTATTTTGAGCTAAAATGACCCTGAATTGAAAAGCACTGCAAATGAACTCTGAAATGCTTGAAAGTTGGCATGGTATCATAATTTCACCCACATAGCATGTGCTAAAAAGCTGAGAGGGTTACCGAAAAAACTGGATGCACTTCGTGTACAAACTGGACAATCTCTTTCGAAGTCTCAGGGTTTCGGACGAAAACACGTCGATTACAAAGGGATTTCAATGTTTTGAACATATTTTAACTCAAGACTTTTTATGCATTCAATATGCACCATTCAATGCCACATCATCACTTTTCAACCATTTTCTGCCTTCATTTGCTAGTTTTCATGCATTTCATGATTTATTTTGAGCTAAAATGACCCTGAATTGAAAAGCACTGCAAATGAACTCTGAAATGGTTGAAAGTTGGCATGGTATCATAATTTCACCCACATAGCATGTGCTAAAGAGTTGAGAGGGTTACCGAAAAAACTGGATGCACTTCGTGTACAAACTGGACAATCTCTTTCGAAGTATCAGGGTTTCGGACGAAAACAAGTCGATTACAAAGGGATTTCAATTTTTTGAACATATTTTAACTCAACACTTTTTCTGCATTCAATATGCACCATTCAAAGCCACATCATCACTTTTCAACAATTTTCTGACTTCATTTGCTAGTTTTCATGCATTTCATGATTTATTTTGAGCTAAAATGACCCTGAATTGAAAAGCACTGCAAATGAACTCTGAAATGGTTGAAAGTTGGCATGCTATCATAATTTCACCCACATAGCATGTGCTAAAAAGCTGAGAGGGTTACCGAAAAAACTGGATGCACTTCGTGTACAAAGTGGACAATCTATTTCGAAGTATCAGGGTTTCGGACGAAAACACGTCTATTACAAAGGGATTTCAATTTTTTGAACATATTTTAACTCAAGACTTTTGAAGCATTCAATATGCACCATTCAAAGCCACATCATCACTTTTCAACCATTATCTGACTTCATTTGCTAGTTTTCTTGCATTTCATGATTTATTTTGAGCTAAAATGACCCTGAATTGAAAAGCACTGCAAATGAACTCTGAAATGGTTGAAAGATGGCATGGTATCATAATTTCACCCACATAGCATGTGCTAAAAATCTGAGAGGGTTACCGGAAAAACTGGATGCTCTTCGTGTACAAACTGGACAATCTCTTTCGAAGTATCATGGTTTCGGACGAAAACACGTCTATTACAAAGGGATTTCAGTTTTTTGAACATATTTTAACTCAAGACTTTTTATGCATTCAATATGCACCATTCAAATCCACATCATCACTTTTCAACCATTTTCTGACTTCATTTGCTAGTTTTCATGCATTTCATGATTTATTTTGAGCTAAAATGACCCTGAATTGAAAAGCACTGCAAATGAACTCTGAAATGGTTGAAAGTTGGCATGGTATCATAATTTCACCCACATAGCTTGTGCTAAAGAGTTGAGAGGGTTACCGAAAAAACTAGATGCACTTCGTGTACAAACTGGACAATCTCTTTCGAAGTATCAGGGTTTCGGACGAAAACACGTCTATTACAAAGGGATTTCAATTTTTTGAACATATTTTAACTCAAGACTTTTGAAGCATTCAATATGCACCATTCAAAGCCACATCATCACTTTTCAACCATTTTCTGACTTCATTTGCTAGTTTTCATGCATTTCATGATTTATTTTGAGCTAAAATGACCCTGAATTGAAAAGCACTGCAAATGAACTCTGAAATGGTAGAAAGTTGGCATGGTACCATAATTTCACCCACATAGCATGTGCTAAAAAGCTGAGAGGGTTACCGAAAAAACTGGATGCACTTCGTGTACAAACTGGACAATCTCTTTCGAAGTATGAGGGTTTCGGACGAAAACACGTCGATTACAAAGGGATTTCAATTTTTTGAACATATTTTAACTCAAGACTTTTTATGCATTCAATATGCACCATTCAAAGCCACATCATCACTTTTCAACCATTTTCTGACTTCATTTGCTAGTTTTCATGCATTTCATGATTTATTTTGAGCTAAAATGACCCTGAATTGAAAAGCACTGCAAATGAACTCTGAAATGGTTGAAAGTTGGCATGCTATCATAATTTCACCCACATAGGATGTGATAAATAGCTGAGAGGGTTACCGAAAAAACTGGATGCACTTCGTGTACAAACTGGACAATCTCTTTCGAAGTATCAGGGTTTCGGACGAAAACACGTCGATTACAAAGGAATTTCAATTTTTTGAACATATTTTAACTCAAGACTTTTTATGCATTCAATATGCACCATTCAAAGCCACATCATCACTTTTCAACCATTTTCTGACTTCATTTGCTAGTTTTCATGCATTTCATGATTTATTTTGAGCTAAAATGACCCTGAATTGAAAAGCACTGCAAATGAACTCTGAAATGGTTGAAAGTTGGCATGGTATCATAATTTCACCCACATAGCATGTGCTAAAAAGCTGAGAGGGTTACCGAAAAAACTGGATGCACTTCGTGTACAAACTGGACAATCTCTTTCGAAGTCTCAGTGTTTCGGACGAAAACACGTCGATTACAAAGGGATTTCAATTTTTTGAACATATTTTAACTCAAGACTTTTTCTGCATTCAATATGCACCTTTCAAAGCCACATCATCACTTTTCAACCATTTTCTGACTTCATTTGCTAGTTTTCATGCATTTCATGATTTATTTTGAGCTAAAATGACCCTGAATTGAAAAGCACTGCAAATGAACTCTGAAATGCTTGAAAGTTGGCATGGTATCATAATTTCACCCACATAGCATGTGCTAAAAAGCTGAGAGGGTTACCGAAAAAACTGGATGCACTTCGTGTACAAACTGGACAATCTCTTTCGAAGTCTCAGGGTTTCGGACGAAAACACGTCGATTACAAAGGGATTTCAATGTTTTGAACATATTTTAACTCAAGAATTTTTATGCATTCAATATGCACCATTCAATGCCACATCATCACTTTTCAACCATTTTCTGCCTTCATTTGCTAGTTTTCATGCATTTCATGATTTATTTTGAGCTAAAATGACCCTGAATTGAAAAGCACTGCAAATGAACTCTGAAATGGTTGAAAGTTGGCATGGTATCATAATTTCACCCACATAGCATGTGCTAAAGAGTTGAGAGGGTTACCGAAAAAACTGGATGCACTTCGTGTACAAACTGGACAATCTCTTTCGAAGTATCAGGGTTTCGGACGAAAACAAGTCGATTACAAAGGGATTTCAATTTTTTGAACATATTTTAACTCAACACTTTTTCTGCATTCAATATGCACCATTCAAAGCCACATCATCACTTTTCAACAATTTTCTGACTTCATTTGCTAGTTTTCATGCATTTCATGATTTATTTTGAGCTAAAATGACCCTGAATTGAAAAGCACTGCAAATGAACTCTGAAATGGTTGAAAGTTGGCATGCTATCATAATTTCACCCACATAGCATGTGCTAAAAAGCTGAGAGGGTTACCGAAAAAACTGGATGCACTTCGTGTACAAAGTGGACAATCTATTTCGAAGTATCAGGGTTTCGGACGAAAACACGTCTATTACAAAGGGATTTCAATTTTTTGAACATATTTTAACTCAAGACTTTTGAAGCATTCAATATGCACCATTCAAAGCCACATCATCACTTTTCAACCATTATCTGACTTCATTTGCTAGTTTTCTTGCATTTCATGATTTATTTTGAGCTAAAATGACCCTGAATTGAAAAGCACTGCAAATGAACTCTGAAATGGTTGAAAGATGGCATGGTATCATAATTTCACCCACATAGCATGTGCTAAAAATCTGAGAGGGTTACCGGAAAAACTGGATGCTCTTCGTGTACAAACTGGACAATCTCTTTCGAAGTATCATGGTTTCGGACGAAAACACGTCTATTACAAAGGGATTTCAGTTTTTTGAACATATTTTAACTCAAGACTTTTTATGCATTCAATATGCACCATTCAAATCCACATCATCACTTTTCAACCATTTTCTGACTTCATTTGCTAGTTTTCATGCATTTCATGATTTATTTTGAGCTAAAATGACCCTGAATTGAAAAGCACTGCAAATGAACTCTGAAATGGTTGAAAGTTGGCATGGTATCATAATTTCACCCACATAGCTTGTGCTAAAGAGTTGAGAGGGTTACCGAAAAAACTAGATGCACTTCGTGTACAAACTGGACAATCTCTTTCGAAGTATCAGGGTTTCGGACGAAAACACGTCTATTACAAAGGGATTTCAATTTTTTGAACATATTTTAACTCAAGACTTTTGAAGCATTCAATATGCACCATTCAAAGCCACATCATCACTTTTCAACCATTTTCTGACTTCATTTGCTAGTTTTCATGCATTTCATGATTTATTTTGAGCTAAAATGACCCTGAATTGAAAAGCACTGCAAATGAACTCTGAAATGGTAGAAAGTTGGCATGGTACCATAATTTCACCCACATAGCATGTGCTAAAAAGCTGAGAGGGTTACCGAAAAAACTGGATGCACTTCGTGTACAAACTGGACAATCTCTTTCGAAGTATGAGGGTTTCGGACGAAAACACGTCGATTACAAAGGGATTTCAATTTTTTGAACATATTTTAACTCAAGACTTTTTATGCATTCAATATGCACCATTCAAAGCCACATCATCACTTTTCAACCATTTTCTGACTTCATTTGCTAGTTTTCATGCATTTCATGATTTATTTTGAGCTAAAATGACCCTGAATTGAAAAGCACTGCAAATGAACTCTGAAATGGTTGAAAGTTGGCATGCTATCATAATTTCACCCACATAGGATGTGATAAATAGCTGAGAGGGTTACCGAAAAAACTGGATGCACTTCGTGTACAAACTGGACAATCTCTTTCGAAGTATCAGGGTTTCGGACGAAAACACGTCGATTACAAAGGGATTTCAATTTTTTGAACATATTTTAACTCAAGAATTTTTATGCATTCAATATGCACCATTCAAAGCCACATCATCACTTTTCAACCATTTTCTGCCTTCATTTGCTAGTTTTCATGCATTTCATGATTTATTTTGAGCTAAAATGACCCTGAATTGAAAAGCACTGCAAATGAACTCTGAAATGGTTGAAAGTTGGCATGGTATCATAATTTCACCCACATAGCATGTGCTAAAGAGTTGAGAGGGTTACCGAAAAAACTGGATGCACTTCGTGTACAAACTGGACAATCTCTTTCGAAGTATCAGGGTTTCGGACGAAAACAAGTCGATTACAAAGGGATTTCAATTTTTTGAACATATTTTAACTCAACACTTTTTCTGCATTCAATATGCACCATTCAAAGCCACATCATCACTTTTCAACAATTTTCTGACTTCATTTGCTAGTTTTCATGCATTTCATGATTTATTTTGAGCTAAAATGACCCTGAATTGAAAAGCACTGCAAATGAACTCTGAAATGGTTGAAAGTTGGCATGCTATCATAATTTCACCCACATAGCATGTGCTAAAAAGCTGAGAGGGTTACCGAAAAAACTGGATGCACTTCGTGTACAAAGTGGACAATCTATTTCGAAGTATCAGGGTTTCGGACGAAAACACGTCTATTACAAAGGGATTTCAATTTTTTGAACATATTTTAACTCAAGACTTTTGAAGCATTCAATATGCACCATTCAAAGCCACATCATCACTTTTCAACCATTATCTGACTTCATTTGCTAGTTTTCTTGCATTTCATGATTTATTTTGAGCTAAAATGACCCTGAATTGAAAAGCACTGCAAATGAACTCTGAAATGGTTGAAAGATGGCATGGTATCATAATTTCACCCACATAGCATGTGCTAAAAATCTGAGAGGGTTACCGGAAAAACTGGATGCTCTTCGTGTACAAACTGGACAATCTCTTTCGAAGTATCATGGTTTCGGACGAAAACACGTCTATTACAAAGGGATTTCAGTTTTTTGAACATATTTTAACTCAAGACTTTTTATGCATTCAATATGCACCATTCAAATCCACATCATCACTTTTCAACCATTTTCTGACTTCATTTGCTAGTTTTCATGCATTTCATGATTTATTTTGAGCTAAAATGACCCTGAATTGAAAAGCACTGCAAATGAACTCTGAAATGGTTGAAAGTTGGCATGGTATCATAATTTCACCCACATAGCTTGTGCTAAAGAGTTGAGAGGGTTACCGAAAAAACTAGATGCACTTCGTGTACAAACTGGACAATCTCTTTCGAAGTATCAGGGTTTCGGACGAAAACACGTCTATTACAAAGGGATTTCAATTTTTTGAACATATTTTAACTCAAGACTTTTGAAGCATTCAATATGCACCATTCAAAGCCACATCATCACTTTTCAACCATTTTCTGACTTCATTTGCTAGTTTTCATGCATTTCATGATTTATTTTGAGCTAAAATGACCCTGAATTGAAAAGCACTGCAAATGAACTCTGAAATGGTAGAAAGTTGGCATGGTACCATAATTTCACCCACATAGCATGTGCTAAAAAGCTGAGAGGGTTACCGAAAAAACTGGATGCACTTCGTGTACAAACTGGACAATCTCTTTCGAAGTATGAGGGTTTCGGACGAAAACACGTCGATTACAAAGGGATTTCAATTTTTTGAACATATTTTAACTCAAGACTTTTTATGCATTCAATATGCACCATTCAAAGCCACATCATCACTTTTCAACCATTTTCTGACTTCATTTGCTAGTTTTCATGCATTTCATGATTTATTTTGAGCTAAAATGACCCTGAATTGAAAAGCACTGCAAATGAACTCTGAAATGGTTGAAAGTTGGCATGCTATCATAATTTCACCCACATAGGATGTGATAAATAGCTGAGAGGGTTACCGAAAAAACTGGATGCACTTCGTGTACAAACTGGACAATCTCTTTCGAAGTATCAGGGTTTCGGACGAAAACACGTCGATTACAAAGGGATTTCAATTTTTTGAACATATTTTAACTCAAGACTTTTTATGCATTCAATATGCACCATTCAAAGCCACATCATCACTTTTCAACCATTTTCTGACTTCATTTGCTAGTTTTCATGCATTTCATGATTTATTTTGAGCTAAAATGACCCTGAATTGAAAAGCACTGCAAATGAACTCTGAAATGGTTGAAAGTTGGCATGGTATCATAATTTCACCCACATAGCATGTGCTAAAAAGCTGAGAGGGTTACCGAAAAAACTGGATGCACTTCGTGTACAAACTGGACAATCTCTTTCGAAGTCTCAGTGTTTCGGACGAAAACACGTCGATTACAAAGGGATTTCAATTTTTTGAACATATTTTAACTCAAGACTTTTTCTGCATTCAATATGCACCTTTCAAAGCCACATCATCACTTTTCAACCATTTTCTGACTTCATTTGCTAGTTTTCATGCATTTCATGATTTATTTTGAGCTAAAATGACCCTGAATTGAAAAGCACTGCAAATGAACTCTGAAATGCTTGAAAGTTGGCATGGTATCATAATTTCACCCACATAGCATGTGCTAAAAAGCTGAGAGGGTTACCGAAAAAACTGGATGCACTTCGTGTACAAACTGGACAATCTCTTTCGAAGTCTCAGGGTTTCGGACGAAAACACGTCGATTACAAAGGGATTTCAATGTTTTGAACATATTTTAACTCAAGAATTTTTATGCATTCAATATGCACCATTCAATGCCACATCATCACTTTTCAACCATTTTCTGCCTTCATTTGCTAGTTTTCATGCATTTCATGATTTATTTTGAGCTAAAATGACCCTGAATTGAAAAGCACTGCAAATGAACTCTGAAATGGTTGAAAGTTGGCATGGTATCATAATTTCACCCACATAGCATGTGCTAAAGAGTTGAGAGGGTTACCGAAAAAACTGGATGCACTTCGTGTACAAACTGGACAATCTCTTTCGAAGTATCAGGGTTTCGGACGAAAACAAGTCGATTACAAAGGGATTTCAATTTTTTGAACATATTTTAACTCAACACTTTTTCTGCATTCAATATGCACCATTCAAAGCCACATCATCACTTTTCAACAATTTTCTGACTTCATTTGCTAGTTTTCATGCATTTCATGATTTATTTTGAGCTAAAATGACCCTGAATTGAAAAGCACTGCAAATGAACTCTGAAATGGTTGAAAGTTGGCATGCTATCATAATTTCACCCACATAGCATGTGCTAAAAAGCTGAGAGGGTTACCGAAAAAACTGGATGCACTTCGTGTACAAAGTGGACAATCTATTTCGAAGTATCAGGGTTTCGGACGAAAACACGTCTATTACAAAGGGATTTCAATTTTTTGAACATATTTTAACTCAAGACTTTTGAAGCATTCAATATGCACCATTCAAAGCCACATCATCACTTTTCAACCATTATCTGACTTCATTTGCTAGTTTTCTTGCATTTCATGATTTATTTTGAGCTAAAATGACCCTGAATTGAAAAGCACTGCAAATGAACTCTGAAATGGTTGAAAGATGGCATGGTATCATAATTTCACCCACATAGCATGTGCTAAAAATCTGAGAGGGTTACCGGAAAAACTGGATGCTCTTCGTGTACAAACTGGACAATCTCTTTCGAAGTATCATGGTTTCGGACGAAAACACGTCTATTACAAAGGGATTTCAGTTTTTTGAACATATTTTAACTCAAGACTTTTTATGCATTCAATATGCACCATTCAAATCCACATCATCACTTTTCAACCATTTTCTGACTTCATTTGCTAGTTTTCATGCATTTCATGATTTATTTTGAGCTAAAATGACCCTGAATTGAAAAGCACTGCAAATGAACTCTGAAATGGTTGAAAGTTGGCATGGTATCATAATTTCACCCACATAGCTTGTGCTAAAGAGTTGAGAGGGTTACCGAAAAAACTAGATGCACTTCGTGTACAAACTGGACAATCTCTTTCGAAGTATCAGGGTTTCGGACGAAAACACGTCTATTACAAAGGGATTTCAATTTTTTGAACATATTTTAACTCAAGACTTTTGAAGCATTCAATATGCACCATTCAAAGCCACATCATCACTTTTCAACCATTTTCTGACTTCATTTGCTAGTTTTCATGCATTTCATGATTTATTTTGAGCTAAAATGACCCTGAATTGAAAAGCACTGCAAATGAACTCTGAAATGGTAGAAAGTTGGCATGGTACCATAATTTCACCCACATAGCATGTGCTAAAAAGCTGAGAGGGTTACCGAAAAAACTGGATGCACTTCGTGTACAAACTGGACAATCTCTTTCGAAGTATGAGGGTTTCGGACGAAAACACGTCGATTACAAAGGGATTTCAATTTTTTGAACATATTTTAACTCAAGACTTTTTATGCATTCAATATGCACCATTCAAAGCCACATCATCACTTTTCAACCATTTTCTGACTTCATTTGCTAGTTTTCATGCATTTCATGATTTATTTTGAGCTAAAATGACCCTGAATTGAAAAGCACTGCAAATGAACTCTGAAATGGTTGAAAGTTGGCATGCTATCATAATTTCACCCACATAGGATGTGATAAATAGCTGAGAGGGTTACCGAAAAAACTGGATGCACTTCGTGTACAAACTGGACAATCTCTTTCGAAGTATCAGGGTTTCGGACGAAAACACGTCGATTACAAAGGGATTTCAATTTTTTGAACATATTTTAACTCAAGACTTTTTATGCATTCAATATGCACCATTCAAAGCCACATCATCACTTTTCAACCATTTTCTGACTTCATTTGCTAGTTTTCATGCATTTCATGATTTATTTTGAGCTAAAATGACCCTGAATTGAAAAGCACTGCAAATGAACTCTGAAATGGTTGAAAGTTGGCATGGTATCATAATTTCACCCACATAGCATGTGCTAAAAAGCTGAGAGGGTTACCGAAAAAACTGGATGCACTTCGTGTACAAACTGGACAATCTCTTTCGAAGTCTCAGTGTTTCGGACGAAAACACGTCGATTACAAAGGGATTTCAATTTTTTGAACATATTTTAACTCAAGACTTTTTCTGCATTCAATATGCACCTTTCAAAGCCACATCATCACTTTTCAACCATTTTCTGACTTCATTTGCTAGTTTTCATGCATTTCATGATTTATTTTGAGCTAAAATGACCCTGAATTGAAAAGCACTGCAAATGAACTCTGAAATGCTTGAAAGTTGGCATGGTATCATAATTTCACCCACATAGCATGTGCTAAGAAGCTGAGAGGGTTACCGAAAAAACTGGATGCACTTCGTGTACAAACTGGACAATCTCTTTCGAAGTCTCAGGGTTTCGGACGAAAACACGTCGATTACAAAGGGATTTCAATGTTTTGAACATATTTTAACTCAAGAATTTTTATGCATTCAATATGCACCATTCAATGCCACATCATCACTTTTCAACCATTTTCTGCCTTCATTTGCTAGTTTTCATGCATTTCATGATTTATTTTGAGCTAAAATGACCCTGAATTGAAAAGCACTGCAAATGAACTCTGAAATGGTTGAAAGTTGGCATGGTATCATAATTTCACCCACATAGCATGTGCTAAAGAGTTGAGAGGGTTACCGAAAAAACTGGATGCACTTCGTGTACAAACTGGACAATCTCTTTCGAAGTATCAGGGTTTCGGACGAAAACAAGTCGATTACAAAGGGATTTCAATTTTTTGAACATATTTTAACTCAACACTTTTTCTGCATTCAATATGCACCATTCAAAGCCACATCATCACTTTTCAACAATTTTCTGACTTCATTTGCTAGTTTTCATGCATTTCATGATTTATTTTGAGCTAAAATGACCCTGAATTGAAAAGCACTGCAAATGAACTCTGAAATGGTTGAAAGTTGGCATGCTATCATAATTTCACCCACATAGCATGTGCTAAAAAGCTGAGAGGGTTACCGAAAAAACTGGATGCACTTCGTGTACAAAGTGGACAATCTATTTCGAAGTATCAGGGTTTCGGACGAAAACACGTCTATTACAAAGGGATTTCAATTTTTTGAACATATTTTAACTCAAGACTTTTGAAGCATTCAATATGCACCATTCAAAGCCACATCATCACTTTTCAACCATTATCTGACTTCATTTGCTAGTTTTCTTGCATTTCATGATTTATTTTGAGCTAAAATGACCCTGAATTGAAAAGCACTGCAAATGAACTCTGAAATGGTTGAAAGATGGCATGGTATCATAATTTCACCCACATAGCATGTGCTAAAAATCTGAGAGGGTTACCGGAAAAACTGGATGCTCTTCGTGTACAAACTGGACAATCTCTTTCGAAGTATCATGGTTTCGGACGAAAACACGTCTATTACAAAGGGATTTCAGTTTTTTGAACATATTTTAACTCAAGACTTTTTATGCATTCAATATGCACCATTCAAATCCACATCATCACTTTTCAACCATTTTCTGACTTCATTTGCTAGTTTTCATGCATTTCATGATTTATTTTGAGCTAAAATGACCCTGAATTGAAAAGCACTGCAAATGAACTCTGAAATGGTTGAAAGTTGGCATGGTATCATAATTTCACCCACATAGCTTGTGCTAAAGAGTTGAGAGGGTTACCGAAAAAACTAGATGCACTTCGTGTACAAACTGGACAATCTCTTTCGAAGTATCAGGGTTTCGGACGAAAACACGTCTATTACAAAGGGATTTCAATTTTTTGAACATATTTTAACTCAAGACTTTTGAAGCATTCAATATGCACCATTCAAAGCCACATCATCACTTTTCAACCATTTTCTGACTTCATTTGCTAGTTTTCATGCATTTCATGATTTATTTTGAGCTAAAATGACCCTGAATTGAAAAGCACTGCAAATGAACTCTGAAATGGTAGAAAGTTGGCATGGTACCATAATTTCACCCACATAGCATGTGCTAAAAAGCTGAGAGGGTTACCGAAAAAACTGGATGCACTTCGTGTACAAACTGGACAATCTCTTTCGAAGTATGAGGGTTTCGGACGAAAACACGTCGATTACAAAGGGATTTCAATTTTTTGAACATATTTTAACTCAAGACTTTTTATGCATTCAATATGCACCATTCAAAGCCACATCATCACTTTTCAACCATTTTCTGACTTCATTTGCTAGTTTTCATGCATTTCATGATTTATTTTGAGCTAAAATGACCCTGAATTGAAAAGCACTGCAAATGAACTCTGAAATGGTTGAAAGTTGGCATGCTATCATAATTTCACCCACATAGGATGTGATAAATAGCTGAGAGGGTTACCGAAAAAACTGGATGCACTTCGTGTACAAACTGGACAATCTCTTTCGAAGTATCAGGGTTTCGGACGAAAACACGTCGATTACAAAGGGATTTCAATTTTTTGAACATATTTTAACTCAAGACTTTTTATGCATTCAATATGCACCATTCAAAGCCACATCATCACTTTTCAACCATTTTCTGACTTCATTTGCTAGTTTTCATGCATTTCATGATTTATTTTGAGCTAAAATGACCCTGAATTGAAAAGCACTGCAAATGAACTCTGAAATGGTTGAAAGTTGGCATGGTATCATAATTTCACCCACATAGCATGTGCTAAAAAGCTGAGAGGGTTACCGAAAAAACTGGATGCACTTCGTGTACAAACTGGACAATCTCTTTCGAAGTCTCAGTGTTTCGGACGAAAACACGTCGATTACAAAGGGATTTCAATTGTTTGAACATATTTTAACTCAAGACTTTTTCTGCATTCAATATGCACCTTTCAAAGCCACATCATCACTTTTCAACCATTTTCTGACTTCATTTGCTAGTTTTCATGCATTTCATGATTTATTTTGAGCTAAAATGACCCTGAATTGAAAAGCACTGCAAATGAACTCTGAAATGCTTGAAAGTTGGCATGGTATCATAATTTCACCCACATAGCATGTGCTAAAAAGCTGAGAGGGTTACCGAAAAAACTGGATGCACTTCGTGTACAAACTGGACAATCTCTTTCGAAGTCTCAGGGTTTCGGACGAAAACACGTCGATTACAAAGGGATTTCAATGTTTTGAACATATTTTAACTCAAGAATTTTTATGCATTCAATATGCACCATTCAATGCCACATCATCACTTTTCAACCATTTTCTGCCTTCATTTGCTAGTTTTCATGCATTTCATGATTTATTTTGAGCTAAAATGACCCTGAATTGAAAAGCACTGCAAATGAACTCTGAAATGGTTGAAAGTTGGCATGGTATCATAATTTCACCCACATAGCATGTGCTAAAGAGTTGAGAGGGTTACCGAAAAAACTGGATGCACTTCGTGTACAAACTGGACAATCTCTTTCGAAGTATCAGGGTTTCAGACGAAAACAAGTCGATTACAAAGGGATTTCAATTTTTTGAACATATTTTAACTCAACACTTTTTCTGCATTCAATATGCACCATTCAAAGCCACATCATCACTTTTCAACCATTTTCTGACTTCATTTGCTAGTTTTCATGCATTTCATGATTTATTTTGAGCTAAAATGACCCTGAATTGAAAAGCACTGCAAATGAACTCTGAAATGGTTGAAAGTTGGCATGCTATCATAATTTCACCCACATAGCATGTGCTAAAAAGCTGAGAGGGTTACCGAAAAAACTGGATGCACTTCGTGTACAAAGTGGACAATCTATTTCGAAGTATCAGGGTTTCGGACGAAAACACGTCTATTACAAAGGGATTTCAATTTTTTGAACATATTTTAACTCAAGACTTTTGAAGCATTCAATATGCACCATTCAAAGCCACATCATCACTTTTCAACCATTATCTGACTTCATTTGCTAGTTTTCTTGCATTTCATGATTTATTTTGAGCTAAAATGACCCTGAATTGAAAAGCACTGCAAATGAACTCTGAAATGGTTGAAAGATGGCATGGTATCATAATTTCACCCACATAGCATGTGCTAAAAATCTGAGAGGGTTACCGGAAAAACTGGATGCACTTCGTGTACAAACTGGACAATCTCTTTCGAAGTATCATGGTTTCGGACGAAAACACGTCTATTACAAAGGGATTTCAGTTTTTTGAACATATTTTAACTCAAGACTTTTTATGCATTCAATATGCACCATTCAAATCCACATCATCACTTTTCAACCATTTTCTGACTTCATTTGCTAGTTTTCATGCATTTCATGATTTATTTTGAGCTAAAATGACCCTGAATTGAAAAGCACTGCAAATGAACTCTGAAATGGTTGAAAGTTGGCATGGTATCATAATTTCACCCACATAGCATGTGCTAAAGAGTTGAGAGGGTTACCGAAAAAACTGGATGCACTTCGTGTACAAACTGGACAATCTCTTTCGAAGTATCAGGGTTTCGGACGAAAACACGTCGATTACAAAGGGATTTCAATTTTTTGAACATATTCTAACTTAAGACTTTTTCTGCATTCAATATGCACCATTCAAAGCCACATCATCACTTTTCAATCATTTTCTGACTTCATTTGCTAGTTTTCATGCATTTCATGATTTATTTTGAGCTAAAATGATCCTGAATTGAAAAGCACTGCAAATGAACTCTGAAGTGGTTGAAAGATGGCATGGTATCATAATTTCACCCACATAGCATGTGCTAAAAATCTGAGAGGGTCATTTTAGCTCAAATTTTTTTGAACATATTTTAACTCAAGACTTTTGAAGCATTCAATATGCACCATTCAAAGCCACATCATCACTTTTCAACCATTTTCTGACTTCATTTGCTAGTTTTCATGCATTTCATGATTTATTTTGAGCTAAAATGACCCTGAATTGAAAAGCACTGCAAATGAACTCTGAAATGATTGAAAGTTGGCATGGTATCATAATTTCACCCACGTAGCATGTGCTAAAGAGTTGAGAGGGTTACCGAAAAAACTGGATGCACTTCGTGTACAAACTGGACAATCTCTTTCGAAGTATCAGGGTTTCGGACGAAAAGACGTCTATTACAAAGGGATTTCAATTTTTTGAACATATTTTAACTCAAGCCTTTTTCTGCATTCAATATGCACCATTCAAAGCCACATCATCACTTTTCAACCATTTTCTGACTTCATTTGCTAGTTTTCATGCATTTCATGATTTATTTTGAGCTAAAATGACCCTGAATTGAAAAGCACTGCAAATGAACTCTGAAATGGTTGAAAGTTGGCATGGTATCACAATTTCACCCACGTAGCATGTGCTAAAGAGTTGAGAGGGTTACCGAAAAAACTGGATGCACTTCGTGTACAAACTGGACAATCTCTTTCAAAGTATCAGGGTTTCGGACGAAAACACGTCTATTACAAAGCGATTTCATTTTTTTGAACATATTTTAACTCAAGACTTTTTCTGCATTCAATATGCACCATTCAAAGCCACATCATCACTTTTCAACCATTTTCTGACTTCATTTGCTAGTTTTCATGCATTTCATGATTTATTTTGAGCTAAAATGACCCTGAATTGAAAAGCACTGCAAATGAACTCTGAAATGGTTGAAACTTGGCATGGTATCATAATTTCACCCACATAGCATGTGCTAAAAAGCTGAGAGGGTTACCGAAAAAACTGGATGCTCTTCGTGTACAAACTGGACAATCTCTTTCGAAGTATCAGGGTTTCGGACGAAAACACGTCTATTACAAAGGGATTTCCATTTTTTGAACATATTTTAACTCAAGACTTTTTCTGCATTCAATATGCACCATTCAAAGCCACATCATCACTTTTCAACCATTTTCTGACTTCATTTGCTAGTTTTCATGCATTTCATGATTTATTTTGAGCTAAAATGACTCTGAATTGAAAATCACTGCAAATGAACTCTGAAATGGTTGAAAGTTGGCATGGTATCATAATTTCACCCACATAGCATGTGCTAAAGAGTTGAGAGGGTTACCGAAAAAACTGGATGCACTTCGTGTACAAATTGGACAATCTCTTTCGAAGTATCAGGGTTTCGGACGAAAACACGTCGATTACAAAGGGATTTCAATTTTTTGAACATATTCTAACTTAAGACTTTTTCGGCATTCAATATGCACCATTCAAAGCCACATCATCACTTTTCAATCATTTTCTGACTTCATTTGCTAGTTTTCATGCATTTCTTGATTTATTTTGAGCTAAAATGACCCTGAATTGAAAAGCACTGCAAATGAACTCTGAAATGGTTGAAAGTTGGCATGGTATCACAATTTCACCCACGTAGCATGTGCTAAAGAGTTGAGAGGGTTACCGAAAAAACTGGATGCACTTCGTGTACAAACTAGACAATCTCTTTCAAAGTATCAGGGTTTCGGACGAAAACACGTCTATTACAAAGCGATTTCATTTTTTTTGAACATATTTTAACTGAAGACTTTTTCTGCATTCAATATGCACCATTCAAAGCCACATCATCACTTTTCAACCATTTTCTGACTTCATTTGCTAGTTTTCATGCATTTCATGATTTATTTTGAGCTAAAATGACCCTGAATTGAAAAGCACTGCAAATGAACTCTGAAATGGTTGAAACTTGGCATGGTATCATAATTTCACCCACATAGCATGTGCTAAAAAGCTGAGAGGGTTACCGAAAAAACTGGATGCTCTTCGTGTACAAACTGGACAATCTCTTTCGAAGTATCAGGGTTTCGGACGAAAACACGTCTACTACAAAGGGATTTCCATTTTTTGAACATATTTGAACTCAAGACTTTTTCTGCATTCAATATGCACCATTCAAAGCCACATCATCACTTTTCAACCATTTTCTGACTTCATTTGCTAGTTTTCATGCATTTCATGATTTATTTTGAGCTAAAATGACTCTGAATTGAAAATCACTGCAAATGAACTCTGAAATGGTTGAAAGTTGGCATGGTATCATAATTTCACCCACATAGCATGTGCTAAAGAGTTGAGAGGGTTACCGAAAAAACTGGATGCACTTCGTGTACAAACTGGACAATCTCTTTCGAAGTATCAGGGTTTCGGACGAAAACACGTCGATTACAAAGGGATTTCAATTTTTTGAACATATTCTAACTTAAGACTTTTTCTGCATTCAATATGCACCATTCAAAGCCACATCATCACTTTTCAATCATTTTCTGACTTCATTTGCTAGTTTTCATGCATTTCTTGATTTATTTTGAGCTAAAATGACCCTGAATTGAAAAGCACTGCAAATGAACTCTGAAGTGGTTGAAAGATGGCATGGTATCATAATTTCACCCACATAGCATGTGCTAAAAATCTGAGAGGGTCATTTTAGCTCAAAATTTTTTGAACATATTTTAACTCAAGACTTTTGAAGCATTCAATATGCACCATTCAAAGCCACATCATCACTTTTCAACCATTTTCTGACTTCATTTGCTAGTTTTCATGCATTTCATGATTTATTTTGAGCTAAAATGACCCTGAATTGAAAAGCACTGCAAATGAACTCTGAAATGGTTGAAAGTTGGCATGGTATCATAATTTCACCCACGTAGCATGTGCTAAAGAGTTGAGAGGGTTACCGAAAAAACTGGATGCACTTCGTGTACAAACTGGACAATCTCTTTCGAAGTATCAGGGTTTCAGACGAAAACACGTCTATTACAAAGGGATTTCAATTTTTTGAACATATTTTAACTCAAGACTTTTTCTGCATTCAATATGCACCATTCAAAGACACATCATCACTTTTCAACCATTTTCTGACTTCATTTGCTAGTTTTCATGCATTTCATGATTTATTTTGAGCTAAAATGACCCTGAATTGAAAAGCACTGCAAATGAACTCTGAAATGGTTGAAAGTTGGCATGGTATCATAATTTCACCCACGTAGCATGTGCTAAAGAGTTGAGAGGGTTACCGAAAAAACTGGATGCACTTCGTGTACAAACTGGACAATCTCTTTCGAAGTATCAGGGTTTCGGACGAAAACACGTCGATTACAAAGGGATTTCAATTTTTTGAACATATTCTAACTTAAGACTTTTTCTGCATTCAATATGCACCATTCAAAGCCACATCATCACTTTTCAATCATTTTCTGACTTCATTTGCTAGTTTTCATGCATTTCTTGATTTATTTTGAGCTAAAATGACCCTGAATTGAAAAGCACTGCAAATGAACTCTGAAGTGGTTGAAAGATGGCATGGTATCATAATTTCACCCACATAGCATGTGCTAAAAATCTGAGAGGGTCATTTTAGCTCAAAATTTTTTGAACATATTTTAACTCAAGACTTTTGAAGCATTCAATATGCACCATTCAAAGCCACATCATCACTTTTCAACCATTTTCTGACTTCATTTGCTAGTTTTCATGCATTTCATGATTTATTTTGAGCTAAAATGACCCTGAATTGAAAAGCACTGCAAATGAACTCTGAAATGGTTGAAAGTTGGCATGGTATCATAATTTCACCCACGTAGCATGTGCTAAAGAGTTGAGAGGGTTACCGAAAAAACTGGATGCACTTCGTGTACAAACTGGACAATCTCTTTCGAAGTATCAGGGTTTCAGACGAAAACACGTCTATTACAAAGGGATTTCAATTTTTTGAACATATTTTAACTCAAGACTTTTTCTGCATTCAATATGCACCATTCAAAGACACATCATCACTTTTCAACCATTTTCTGACTTCATTTGCTAGTTTTCATGCATTTCATGATTTATTTTGAGCTAAAATGACCCTGAATTGAAAAGCACTGCAAATGAACTCTGAAATGGTTGAAAGTTGGCATGGTATCATAATTTCACCCACGTAGCATGTGCTAAAGAGTTGAGAGGGTTACCGAAAAAACTGGATGCACTTCGTGTACAAACTGGACAATCTCTTTCAAAGTATCAGGGTTTCGGACGAAAACACGTCTATTACAAAGGGATTTCACTTTTTTGAACATATTTTAACTCAAGACTTTTGAAGCATTCAATATGCACCATTCAAAGCCACATCATCACTTTTCAACCATTTTCTGACTTCATTTGCTAGTTTTCATGCATTTCATGATTTATTTTGAGCTAAAATGACCCTGAATTGAAAAGCACTGCAAATGAACTCTGAAATGGTTGAAACTTGGCATGGTATCATAATTTCACCCACATAGCATGTGCTAAAAAGCTGAGAGGGTTACCGAAAAAACTGGATGCTCTTCGTGTACAAACTGGACAATCTCTTTCGAAGTATCAGGGTTTCGGACGAAAACACGTCTATTACAAAGGGATTTCCATTTTTTGAACATATTTTAACTCAAGACTTTTTCTGCATTCAATATGCACCATTCAAAGCCACATCATCACTTTTCAACCATTTTCTGACTTCATTTGCTAGTTTTCATGCATTTCATGATTTATTTTGAGCTAAAATGACCCTGAATTGAAAAGCACTGCAAATGAACTCTGAAATGGTTGAAACTTGGCATGGTATCATAATTTCACCCACATAGCATGTGCTAAAAAGCTGAGAGGGTTACCGAAAAAACTGGATGCTCTTCGTGTACAAACTGGACAATCTCTTTCGAAGTATCAGGGTTTCGGACGAAAACACGTCTATTACAAAGGGATTTCCATTTTTTGAACATATTTTAACTCAAGACTTTTTCTGCATTCAATATGCACCATTCAAAGCCACATCATCACTTTTCAACCATTTTCTGACTTCATTTGCTAGTTTTCATGCATTTCATGATTTATTTTGAGCTAAAATGACCCTGAATTGAAAATCACTGCAAATGAACTCTGAAATGGTTGAAAGTTGGCATGGTACCATAATTTCACCCACATAGCATGTGCTAAAAAGCTGAGAGGGTTACCGAAAAAACTGGATGCACTTCGTGTACAAACTGGACAATCTCTTTCGAAGTATCAGGGTTTCGGACGAAAACACGTCGATTACAAAGGGATTTCAATTTTTTGAACATATTTTAACTCAAGACTTTTTATGCATTCAATATGCACCATTCAAAGCCACATCATCACTTTTCAACCATTTTCTGACTTCATTTGCTAGTTTTCATGCATTTCATGATTAATTTTGAGCTAAAATGGCCCTGAATTGAAAAGCACTGCAAATGAACTCTGAAATGGTTGAAAGTTGGCATGGTATCATAATTTCACCCACGTAGCATGTGCTAAAGAGTTGAGAGGGTTACCGAAAAAACTGGATGCACTTCGTGTACAAAGTGGACAATCTATTTCGAAGTATCACGGTTTCGGACGAAAACACGTCTATTACAAAGGGATTTCAATTTTTTGAACATATTTTAACTCAAGACTTTTGAAGCATTCAATATGCACCATTCAAAGCCACATCATCACTTTTCAACCATTATCTGACTTAATTTGCTAGTTTTCTTGCATTTCATGATTTATTTTGTGCTAAAATGACCCTGAATTGAAAAGCACTGCAAATGAACTCTGAAATGGTTGAAAGATGGCATGGTATCATAATTTCACCCACATAGCATGTGCTAAAAAGCTGAGAGGGTTACCGGAAAAACTGGATGCAGTTCGTGTACAAACTGGACAATCTCTTTCGAAGTATCAGGGTTTCGGACGAAAACACGTCGATTACAAAGGGATTTCAATTTTTTGAACATATTTTAACTCAAGACTTTTTATGCATTCAATATGCACCTTTCAAAGCCACATCATCACTTTTCAACCATTTTCTGACTTCATTTGCTAGTTTTCATGCATTTCATGATTTATTCTGAGCTAAAATGACCCTGAATTGAAAAGCACTGCAAATGAACTCTGAAATGGTTGAAAGTTGGCATGGTATCATAATTTCAAACACATAGCATGTGCTAAAGAGTTGAGAGGGTTACCGAAAAAACTGGATGCACTTCGTGTACAAACTGGACAATCTCTTTCGAAGTATCAGGGTTTCGGACGAAAACACTTCGATTACAAAGGGATTTCAATTTTTTGAACATATTTTAACTCAAGACTTTTTCTGCATTCAATATGCACCATTCAAAGCCACATCATCACTTTTCAACCATTTTCTTACTTCATTTGCTAGTTTTCATGCATTTCATGATTTATTTTGAGCTAAAATGACCCTGAATTGAAAAGCACTGCAAATGAACTCTGAAATGGTTGAAACTTGGCATGGTATCATAATTTCACCCACATAGCATGTGCTAAAAAGCTGAGAGGGCTACCGAAAAAACTGGATGCTCTTCGTGTACAAACTGGACAATCTCTTTCGAAGTATCAGGGTTTCGGACGAAAACACGTCTATTACAAAGGGATTTCCATTTTTTGAACATATTTTAACTCAAGACTTTTTCTGCATTCAATATGCACCATTCAAAGCCACATCATCACTTTTCAACCATTTTCTGACTTCATTTGCTAGTTTTAATGCATTTCATGATTTATTTTGAGCTAAAATGACCCTGAATTGAAAATCACTGCAAATGAACTCTGAAATGGTTGAAACTTGGCATGGTATCATAATTTCACCCACATAGCATGTGCTAAAAAGCTGAGAGGGTTACCGAAAAAACTGGATGCTCTTCGTGTACAAACTGGACAATCTCTTTCGAAGTATCAGGGTTTCGGACGAAAACACGTCTATTACAAAGGGATTTCCATTTTTTGAACATATTTTAACTCAAGACTTTTTCTGCATTCAATATGCACCATTCAAAGCCACATCATCACTTTTCAACCATTTTCTGACTTCATTTGCTAGTTTTCATGCATTTCATGATTTATTTTGAGCTAAAATGACCCTGAATTGAAAATCACTGCAAATGAACTCTGAAATGGTTGAAAGTTGGCATGGTACCATAATTTCACCCACATAGCATGTGCTAAAAAGCTGAGAGGGTTACCGAAAAAACTGGATGCACTTCGTGTACAAACTGGACAATCTCTTTCGAAGTATCAGGGTTTCGGACGAAAACAAGTCGATTACAAAGGGATTTCAATTTTTTGAACATATTTTAACTCAAGACTTTTTATGCATTCAATATGCACCATTCAAAGCCACATCATCACTTTTCAACCATTTTCTGACTTCATTTGCTAGTTTTCATGCATTTCATGATTAATTTTGAGCTAAAATGACCCTGAATTGAAAAGCACTGCAAATGAACTCTGAAATGGTTGAAAGTTGGCATGGTATCATAATTTCACCCACGTAGCATGTGCTAAAGAGTTGAGAGGGTTACCGAAAAAACTGGATGCACTTCGTGTACAAAGTGGACAATCTATTTCGAAGTATCACGGTTTCGGACGAAAACACGTCTATTACAATGGGATTTCAATTTTTTGAACATATTTTAACTCAAGACTTTTGAAGCATTCAATATGCACCATTCAAAGCCACATCATCACTTTTCAACCATTATCTGACTTAATTTGCTAGTTTTCTTGCATTTCATGATTTATTTTGTGCTAAAATGACCCTGAATTGAAAAGCACTGCAAATGAACTCTGAAATGGTTGAAAGATGGCATGGTATCATAATTTTACCCACATAGCATGTGCTAAAAAGCTGAGAGGGTTACCGGAAAAACTGGATGCAGTTCGTGTACAAACTGGACAATCTCTTTCGAAGTATCAGGGTTTCGGACGAAAACACGTCGATTACAAAGGGATTTCAATTTTTTGAACATATTTTAACTCAAGACTTTTTATGCATTCAATATGCACCTTTCAAAGCCACATCATCACTTTTCAACCATTTTCTGACTTCATTTGCTAGTTTTCATGCATTTCATGATTTATTCTGAGCTAAAATGACCCTGAATTGAAAAGCACTGTAAATGAACTCTGAAATGGTTGAAAGTTGGCATGGTATCATAATTTCACCCACATAGCATGTGCTAAAGAGTTGAGAGGGTTACCGAAAAAACTGGATGCACTTCGTGTACAAACTGGACAATCTCTTTCGAAGTATCAGGGTTTCGGACGTAAACACTTCGATTACAAAGGGATTTCAATTTTTTGAACATATTTTAACTCAAGACTTTTTCTGCATTCAATATGCACCATTCAAAGCCACATCATCACTTTTCAACCATTTTCTTACTTCATTTGCTAGTTTTCATGCATTTCATGATTTATTTTGAGCTAAAATGACCCTGAATTGAAAAGCACTGCAAATGAACTCTGAAATGGTTGAAACTTGGCATGGTATCATAATTTCACCCACATAGCATGTGCTAAAAAGCTGAGAGGGTTACCGAAAAAACTGGATGCTCTTCGTGTACAAACTGGACAATCTCTTTCGAAGTATCAGGGTTTCGGACAAAAACACGTCTATTACAAAGGGATTTCCATTTTTTGAACATATTTTAACTCAAGACTTTTTCTGCATACAATATGCACTATTCAAAGCCACATCATCACTTTTCAACCATTTTCTGACTTCATTTGCTAGTTTTCATGCATTTCATGATTTATTTTGAGCTAAAATGACCCTGAATTCAAAAGCACTGCAAATGAACTCTGAAATGGTTGAAAGTTGGCATGGTATCATAATTTCACCCACATAACATGTGATAAAAAGCTGAGATGGTTACCGGAAAAACTGGATGCACTTCGTGTACAAACTGGACAATCTATTTCGAAGTATCAGGGTTTCGGACGAAAACACGTCTATTACAAAGGGATTTCCATTTTTTGAACATATTTTAACTCAAGACTTTTTCTGCATTCAATATGCACCATTCAAAGCCACATCATCACTTTTCAACCATTTTCTGACTTCATTTGCTAGTTTTCATGCATTTCATGATTTATTTTGAGCTAAAATGACCCTGAATTGAAAAGCACTACAAATGAACTCTGAAATGGTTGAACGATGGCATGGTATCATAATTTCACCCACATAGCATGTGCTAAAAAGCTGAGAGGGTTACCGAAAAAACTGGATGCACTTCGTGTACAAACTGGACAATCTCTTTCGAAGTATCAGGGTTTCGGACGAAAACACGTCGATTACAAAGGGATTTCAATTTTTTGAACATATTTTAACTCAAGACTTTTTCTGCATTCAATATGCACCATTCAAAGCCACATCATCACTTTTCAACCATTTTCAGACTTCATTTGCTAGTTTTCATGCATTTCATGATTTATTTTGAGCTAAAATGACCCTGAATTGAAAAGCACTGCAAATGAACTCTAAAATGGTTGAAAGTTGGCATGGTATCATAATTTCACCCACGTAGCATGTGCTAAAGAGTTGAGAGGGTTACCGAAAAAACTGGATGCACTTCGTGTACAAAGTGGACAATCTATTTCGAAGTATCACGGTTTCGGACGAAAACACGTCTATTACAAAGGGATTTCAATTTTTTGAACATATTTTAACTCAAGACTTTTTCTGCATTCAATATGCACCATTCAAAGCCACATCATCACTTTTCAACCATTTTCTGACTTCATTTGCTAGTTTTCATGCATTTCATGATTTATTTTTAGCTAAAATGACCCTGAATTGAAAAGCACTGCAAATGAACTCTGAAATGGTTGAAAGTTGGCATGGTATCATAATTTCACCCACGTAGCATGTGCTAAAGAGTTGAGAGGGTTACCGAAAAAACTGGATGCACTTCGTGTACAAACTGGACAATCTCTTTCGAAGTATCAGGGTTTCGGACGAAAACACGTCGATTACAAAGGGATTTCAATTTTTTGAACATATTTTAACTCAAGACTTTTTCTGCATTCAATATGCACCATTCAAAGCCACATCATCACTTTTCAACCATTTTCTGACTTCATTTGCTAGTTTTCATGCATTTCATGATTTATTCTGAGCTAAAATGACCCTGAATTGAAAAGCACTGTAAATGAACTCTGAAATGGTTGAAAGTTGGCATGGTATCATAATTTCACCCACATAGCATGTGCTAAAGAGTTGAGAGGGTTACCGAAAAAACTGGATGCACTTCGTGTACAAACTGGACAATCTCTTTCGAAGTATCAGGGTTTCGGACGAAAACACGTCGATTACAAAGGGATTTCAATTTTTTGAACATATTTTAACTCAAGACTTTTTCTGCATTCAATATGCACCATTCAAAGCCACATCATCACTTTTCAACCATTTTCAGACTTCATTTGCTAGTTTTCATGCATTTCATGATTTATTTTGAGCTAAAATGACCCTGAATTGAAAAGCACTGCAAATGAACTCTAAAATGGTTGAAAGTTGGCATGGTATCATAATTTCACCCACGTAGCATGTGCTAAAGAGTTGAGAGGGTTACCGAAAAAACTGGATGCACTTCGTATTCAAACTGGACAATCTCTTTCGAAGTATCAGGGTTTCGGACGAAAACACGTCTATTACAAAGGGATTTCAATTTTTTGAACATATTTTAACTCAAGACTTTTTCTGCATTCAATATGCACCATTCAAAGCCACATCATCACTTTTCAACCATTTTCTGACTTCATTTGCTAGTTTTCATGCATTTCATGATTTATTTTGAGCTAAAATGACCCTGAATTGAAAAGCACTGCAAATGAACTCTGAAATGGTTGAAAGTTGGCATGGTATCATAATTTCACCCACGTAGCATGTGCTAAAGAGTTGAGAGGGTTACCGAAAAAACTGGATGCACTTCGTGTACAAACTGGACAATCTCTTTCAAAGTATCAGGGTTTCGGACGAAAACACGTCGATTACAAAGGGATTTCAATTTTTTGAACATATTTTAACTCAAGACTTTTTCTGCATTCAATATGCACCATTCAAAGCCACATCATCACTTTTCAACCATTTTCAGACTTCATTTGCTAGTTTTCATGCATTTCATGATTTATTTTGAGCTAAAATGACCCTGAATTGAAAAGCACTGCAAATGAACTCTGAAATGGTTGAAAGTTGGCATGGTATCATAATTTCACCCACGTAGCATGTGCTAAAGAGTTGAGAGGGTTACCGAAAAAACTGGATGCACTTCGTGTACAAACTGGACAATCTCTTTCAAAGTATCAGGGTTTCGGACGAAAACACGTCTATTACAAAGGGATTTCATTTTTTTGAACATATTTTAACTCAAGACTTTTTCTGCATTCAATATGCACCATTCAAAGCCACATCATCACTTTTCAACCATTTTCTGACTTCATTTGCTAGTTTTCATGCATTTCATGATTTATTTTGAGCTAAAATGACCCTGAATTGAAAAGCACTGCAAATGAACTCTGAAATGGTTGAAAGTTGGCATGGTATCATAATTTCACCCACGTAGCATGTGCTAAAGAGTTGAGAGGGTTACCGAAAAAACTGGATGCACTTCGTGTACAAACTGGACAATCTCTTTCAAAGTATCAGGGTTTCGGACGAAAACACGTCTATTACAAAGGGATTTCATTTTTTTGAACATATTTTAACTCAAGACTTTTTCTGCATTCAATATGCACCATTCAAAGCCACATCATCACTTTTCAACCATTTTCTGACTTCATTTGCTAGTTTTCATGCATTTCATGATTTATTTTGAGCTAAAATGACCCTGAATTGAAAAGCACTGCAAATGAACTCTGAAATGGTTGAAAGTTGGCATGGTATCATAATTTCACCCACGTAGCATGTGCTAAAGAGTTGAGAGGGTTACCGAAAAAACTGGATGCTCTTCGTGTACAAACTGGACAATCTCTTTCGAAGTATCAGGGTTTCGGACGAAAACACGTCTATTACAAAGGGATTTCCATTTTTTGAACATATTTTAACTCAAGACTTTTTCTGCATTCAATATGCACCATTCAAAGCCACATCATCACTTTTCAACCATTTTCTTACTTCATTTGCTAGTTTTCATGCATTTCATGATTTATTTTGAGCTAAAATGACCCTGAATTGAAAATCACTGCAAATAAACTCTGAAATGGTTGAAAGTTGGCATGGTACCATAATTTCACCCACATAGCATGTGCTAAAAAGCTGAGAGGGTTACCGAAAAAACTGGATGCACTTCGTGTACAAACTGGACAATCTCTTTCGAAGTATCAGGGTTTCGGACGAAAACACGTCGATTACAAAGGGATTTCAATTTTTTGAACATATTTTAACTCAAGACTTTTTATGCATTCAATATGCACCATTCAAAGCCACATCATCACTTTTCAACCATTTTCTGACTTCATTTGCTAGTTTTCATGCATTTCATGATTAATTTTGAGCTAAAATGACCCTGAATTGAAAAGCACTGCAAATGAACTCTGAAATGGTTGAAAGTTGGCATGGTATCATAATTTCACCCACGTAGCATGTGCTAAAGAGTTGAGAGGGTTACCGAAAAAACTGGATGCACTTCGTGTACAAACTGGACAATCTCTTTCAAAGTATCAGGGTTTCGGACGAAAACACGTCTATTACAAAGGGATTTCATTTTTTTGAACATATTTTAACTCAAGACTTTTTCTGCATTCAATATGCACCATTCAAAGCCACATCATCAGTTTTCAACCATTTTCTGACTTCATTTGCTAGTTTTCATGCATTTCATGATTTATTTTGAGCTAAAATGACCCTGAATTGAAAAGCACTGCAAATGAACTCTGAAATGGTTGAAACTTGGCATGGTATCATAATTTCACCCACATAGCATGTGCTAAAAAGCTGAGAGGGTTACCGGAAAAACTGGATGCAGTTCGTGTACAAACTGGACAATCTCTTTCGAAGTATCAGGGTTTCGGACGAAAACACGTCGATTACAAAGGGATTTCAATTTTTTGAACATAGTATAACTCAAGACTTTTTAGGCATTCAATATGCACCTTTCAAAGCCACATCATCACTTTTCAACCATTTTCTGACTTCATTTGCTAGTTTTCATGCATTTCATGATTTATTCTGAGCTAAAATGACCCTGAATTGAAAAGCACTGTAAATGAACTCTGAAATGGTTGAAAGTTGGCATGGTATCATAATTTCACCCACATAGCATGTGCTAAAGAGTTGAGAGGGTTACCGAAAAAACTGGATGCACTTCGTGTACAAACTGGACAATCTCTTTCGAAGTATCAGGGTTTCGGACGAAAACACGTCGATTACAAAGGGATTTCAATTTTTTGAACATATTTTAACTCAAGACTTTTTCTGCATTCAATATGCACCATTCAAAGCCACATCATCACTTTTCAACCATTTTCTTACTTCATTTGCTAGTTTTCATGCATTTCATGATTTATTTTGAGCTAAAATGACCCTGAATTGAAAAGTACTGCAAATGAACTCTGAAATGGTTGAAAGTTGGCATGGTATCATAATTTCACCCACATAGCATGTGCTAAAAAGTTGAGAGGGTTACCGAAAATACTGGATGCACTTCGTGTACAAACTGGACAATCTCTTTCGAAGTATCAGGGTTTCGGACGAAAACAAGTCGATTACAAAGGGATTTCAATTTTTTGAACATATTTTAACTCAAGACTTTTTCTGCATTCAATATGCACCATTCAAAGCCACATCATCACTTTTCAACCATTTTCTGACTTCATTTGCTAGTTTTCATGCATTTCATGATTTATTTTGAGCTAAAATGACCCTGAATTCAAAAGCACTGCAAATGAACTCTGAAATGGTTGAAAGTTGGCATGGTATCATAATTTCACCCACATAGCATGTGATAAAAAGCTGAGATGGTTACCGGAAAAACTGGATGCACTTCGTGTACAAACTGGACAATCTATTTCGAAGTATCAGGGTTTCGGACGAAAACACGTCTATTACAAAGGGATTTCAATTTTTTGAACATATTTTAACTCAAGACTTTTGAAGCATTCAATATGCACCATTCAAAGCCACATCATCACTTTTCAACCATTTTCTGACTTCATTTGCTAGTTTTCATGCATTTCATGATTTATTTTGAACTAAAATGACCCTGAATTGAAAAGCACTACAAATGAACTCTGAAATGGTTGAAAGATGGCATGGTATCATAATTTCACCCACATAGCATGTGCTAAAAAGCTAAGAGGGTTACCGAAAAAACTGGATGCACTTCGTGTACAAACTGGACAATCTCTTTCGAAGTATCAGGTTTTCGGACGAAAACACGTCGATTACAAAGGGATTTCAATTTTTTGAACATATTTTAACTCAAGACTTTTTCTGCATTCAATATGCACCATTCAAAGCCACATCATCACTTTTCAACCATTTTCAGACTTCATTTGCTAGTTTTCATGCATTTCATGATTTATTTTGAGCTAAAATGACCCTGAATTGAAAAGCACTGCAAATGAACTCTAAAATGGTTGAAAGTTGGCATGGTATCATAATTTCACCCACATAGCATGTGCTAAAGAGTTGAGAGGGTTACCGAAAAAACTGGATGCACTTCGTGTACAAACTGGACAATCTCTTTCGAAGTATCAGGGTTCCGGACGAAAACACGTCTATTACAAAGGGATTTCAATTTTTTGAACATATTTTAACTCAAGACTTTTTCTGCATTCAATATGCACCATTCAAAGCCACATCATCACTTTTCAACCATTTTCTGACTTCATTTGCTAGTTTTCATGCATTTCATGATTTATTTTGAGCTAAAATGACCCTGAATTGAAAAGCACTGCAAATGAACTCCGAAATGGTTGAAAGTTGGCATGGTATCATAATTTCACCCACGTAGCATGTGCTAAAGAGTTGAGAGGGTTACCGAAAAAACTGGATGCACTTCGTGTACAAACTGGACAATCTCTTTCAAAGTATCAGGGTTTCGGACGAAAACACGTCTATTACAAAGGGATTTCATTTTTTTGAACATATTTTAACTCAAGACTTTTTCTGCATTCAATATGCAGCATTCAAAGCCACATCATCACTTTTCAACCATTTTCTGACTTCATTTGCTAGTTTTCATGCATTTCATGATTTATTTTGAGCTAAAATGACCCTGAATTGAAAAGCACTGCAAATGAACTCTGAAATGGTTGAAACTTGGCATGGTATCATAATTTCACCCACATAGCATGTGCTAAAAAGCTGAGAGGGTTACCGAAAAAACTGGATGCTCTTCGTGTACAAACTGGACAATCTCTTTCGAAGTATCAGGGTTTCGGACGAAAACACGTCTATTACAAAGGGATTTCCATTTTTTGAACATATTTTAACTCAAGACTTTTTCTGCATTCAATATGCACCATTCAAAGCCACATCATCACTTTTCAACCATTTTCTGACTTCATTTGCTAGTTTTCATGCATTTCATGATTTATTTTGAGCTAAAATGACCCTGAATTGAAAATCACTGCAAATAAACTCTGAAATGGTTGAAAGTTGGCATGGTACCATAATTTCACCCACATAGCATGTGCTAAAGAGTTGAGAGGGTTACCGAAAAAACTGGATGCACTTCGTGTACAAACTGGACAATCTCTTTCGAAGTATCAGGGTTTCGGACGAAAACACGTCGATTACAAAGGGATTTCAATTTTTTGAACATATTTTAACTCAAGACTTTTTATGCATTCAATATGCACCATTCAAAGCCACATCATCACTTTTCAACCATTTTCTGACTTCATTTGCTAGTTTTCATGCATTTCATGATTTATTTTGAGCTAAAATGACCCTGAATTGAAAAGCACTGCAAATGAACTCTGAAATGGTTGAAAGTTGGCATGGTATCATAATTTCACCCACGTAGCATGTGCTAAAGAGTTGAGAGGGTTACCGAAAAAACTGGATGCACTTCGTGTACAAACTGGACAATCTCTTTCGAAGTATCAGGGTTTCGGACGAAAACACGTCGATTACAAAGGGATTTCAATTTTTTGAACATATTTTAACTCAAGACTTTTTCTGCATTCAATATGCACCATTCAAAGCAACATCATCACTTTTCAACCATTTTCTGACTTCATTTGCTAGTTTTCATGCATTTCATGATTTATTTTGAGCTAAAATGACCCTGAATTGAAAATCACTGCAAATGAACTCTGAAATGGTTGAAAGTTGGCATGGTATCATAATTTCACCCACATAGCATGTGCTAAAAAGCTGAGAGGGTTACCGGAAAAACTGGATGCAGTTCGTGTACAAACTGGACTATCTCTTTCGAAGTATCAGGGTTTCGGACGAAAACACGTCGATTACAAAGGGATTTCAATTTTTTTAATATATTTTAACTCAAGACTTTTTCTGCATTCAATATGCACCTTTCAAAGCCACATCATCACTTTTCAACCATTTTCTGACTTCATTTGCTAGTTTTCATGCATTTCATGATTTATTCTGAGCTAAAATGACCCTGAATTGAAAAGCACTGCAAATGAACTCTGAAATGGTTGAAAGATGGCATGGTATCATAATTTCACCCACATAGCATGTGATAAAAAGCTGAGAGGGTTACCGGAAAAACTGGATGCAGTTCGTGTACAAACTGGACAATCTCTTTCGAAGTATCAGGGTTTCGGACGAAAACACGTCGATTACAAAGGGATTTCAATTTTTTGAACATATTATAACTCAAGACATTTTATGCATTCAATATGCACCTTTCAAAGCCACATCATCACTTTTCAACCATTTTCTGACTTCATTTGCTAATTTTCATGCATTTCATGATTTATTCTGAGCTAAAATGACCCTGAATTGAAAAGCACTGTAAATGAACTCTGAAATGGTTGAAAGTTGTCATGGTATCATAATTTCACCCACATAGCATGTGCTAAAGAGTTGAGAGGGTTACCGAAAAAACTGGATGCACTTCGTGTACAAACTGGACAATCTCTTTCGAAGTATCAGGGTTTCGGACGAAAACACGTCGATTACAAAGGGATTTCAATTTTTTGAACATATTTTAACTCAAGACTTTTTCTGCATTCAATATGCACCATTCAAAGCCACATCATCACTTTTCAACCATTTTCTGACTTCATTTGCTAGTTTTCATGCATTTCATGATTTATTTTGAGCTAAAATGACCCTGAATTCAAAAGCACTGCAAATGAACTCTGAAATGGTTGAAAGTTGGCATGGTATCATAATTTCACCCACATAGCATGTGATAAAAAGCTGAGATGGTTACCGGAAAAACTGGATGCACTTCGTGTACAAACTGGACAATCTATTTCGAAGTATCAGGGTTTCGGACGAAAACACGTCTATTACAAAGGGATTTCAATTTTTTGAACATATTTTAACTCAAGACTTTTGAAGCATTCAATATGCACCATTCAAAGCCACATCATCACTTTTCAACCATTTTCTGACTTCATTTGCTAGTTTTCATGCATTTCATGATTTATTTTGAGCTAAAATGACCCTGAATTGAAAAGCACTACAAATGAACTCTGAAATGGTTGAAAGATGGCATGGTATCATAATTTCACCCACATAGCATGTGCTAAAAAGCTGAGAGGGTTACCGAAAAAACTGGATGCACTTCGTGTACAAACTGGACAATCTCTTTTGAAGTATCAGGGTTTCGGACGAAAACACGTCGATTACAAAGGGATTTCAATTTTTTGAACATATTTTAACTCAAGACTTTTTCTGCATTCAATATGCACCATTCAAAGCCACATCATCACTTTTCAACCATTTTCTGACTTCATTTGCTAGTTTTCATGCATTTCATGATTTATTTTGAGCTAAAATGACCCCGAATTGAAAAGCACTGCAAATGAACTCTGAAATGGTTGAAACTTGGCATGGTATCATAATTTCACCCACATAGCATGTGCTAAAAAGCTGAGAGGGTTACCGAAAAAACTGGATGCTCTTCGTGTACAAACTGGACAATCTCTTTCGAAGTATCAGGGTTTCGGACGAAAACACGTCTATTACAAAGGGATTTCCATTTTTTGAACATATTTTAACTCAAGACTTTTTCTGCATTCAATATGCACCATTCAAAGCCACATCATCACTTTTCAACCATTTTCTTACTTCATTTGCTAGTTTTCATGCATTTCATGATTTATTTTGAGCTAAAATGACCCTGAATTGAAAATCACTGCAAATAAACTCTGAAATGGTTGAAAGTTGGCATGGTACCATAATTTCACCCACATAGCATGTGCTAAAAAGCTGAGAGGATTACCGAAAAAACTGGATGCACTTCGTGTACAAACTGGACAATCTCTTTCGAAGTATCAGGGTTTCGGACGAAAACACGTCAATTACAAAGGGATTTCAATTTTTTGAACATATTTTAACTCAAGACTTTTTATGCATTCAATATGCACCATTCAAAGCCACATCATCACTTTTCAACCATTTTCTGACTTCATTTGCTAGTTTTCATGCATTTCATGATTAATTTTGAGCTAAAATGACCCTGAATTGAAAAGCACTGCAAATGAACTCTGAAATGGTTGAAAGTTGGCATGGTATCATAATTTCACCCACGTAGCATGTGCTAAAGAGTTGAGAGGGTTACCGAAAAAACTGGATGCACTTCGTGTACAAACTGGACAATCTCTTTCAAAGTATCAGGGTTTCGGACGAAAACACGTCTATTACAAAGGGATTTCATTTTTTTGAACATATTTTAACTCAAGACTTTTTCTGCATTCAATATGCACCATTCAAAGCCACATCATCAGTTTTCAACCATTTTCTGACTTCATTTGCTAGTTTTCATGCATTTCATGATTTATTTTGAGCTAAAATGACCCTGAATTGAAAAGCACTGCAAATGAACTCTGAAATGGTTGAAACTTGGCATGGTATCATAATTTCACCCACATAGCATGTGCTAAAAAGCTGAGAGGGTTACCGGAAAAACTGGATGCAGTTCGTGTACAAACTGGACAATCTCTTTCGAAGTATCAGGGTTTCGGACGAAAACACGTCGATTACAAAGGGATTTCAATTTTTTGAACATAGTATAACTCAAGACTTTTTAGGCATTCAATATGCACCTTTCAAAGCCACATCATCACTTTTCAACCATTTTCTGACTTCATTTGCTAGTTTTCATGCATTTCATGATTTATTCTGAGCTAAAATGACCCTGAATTGAAAAGCACTGTAAATGAACTCTGAAATGGTTGAAAGTTGGCATGGTATCATAATTTCACCCACATAGCATGTGCTAAAGAGTTGAGAGGGTTACCGAAAAAACTGGATGCACTTCGTGTACAAACTGGACAATCTCTTTCGAAGTATCAGGGTTTCGGACGAAAACACGTCGATTACAAAGGGATTTCAATTTTTTGAACATATTTTAACTCAAGACTTTTTCTGCATTCAATATGCACCATTCAAAGCCACATCATCACTTTTCAACCATTTTCTTACTTCATTTGCTAGTTTTCATGCATTTCATGATTTATTTTGAGCTAAAATGACCCTGAATTGAAAAGTACTGCAAATGAACTCTGAAATGGTTGAAAGTTGGCATGGTATCATAATTTCACCCACATAGCATGTGCTAAAAAGTTGAGAGGGTTACCGAAAATACTGGATGCACTTCGTGTACAAACTGGACAATCTCTTTCGAAGTATCAGGGTTTCGGACGAAAACAAGTCGATTACAAAGGGATTTCAATTTTTTGAACATATTTTAACTCAAGACTTTTTCTGCATTCAATATGCACCATTCAAAGCCACATCATCACTTTTCAACCATTTTCTGACTTCATTTGCTAGTTTTCATGCATTTCATGATTTATTTTGAGCTAAAATGACCCTGAATTCAATAGCACTGCAAATGAACTCTGAAATGGTTGAAAGTTGGCATGGTATCATAATTTCACCCACATAGCATGTGATAAAAAGCTGAGATGGTTACCGGAAAAACTGGATGCACTTCGTGTACAAACTGGACAATCTATTTCGAAGTATCAGGGTTTCGGACGAAAACACGTCTATTACAAAGGGATTTCAATTTTTTGAACATATTTTAACTCAAGACTTTTTCTGCATTCAATATGCACCATTCAAAGCCACATCATCACTTTTCAACCATTTTCTGACTTCATTTGCTAGTTTTCATGCATTTCATGATTTATTTTGAGCTAAAATGACCCTGAATTGAAAAGCACTGCAAATGAACTCCGAAATGGTTGAAAGTTGGCATGGTATCATAATTTCACCCACGTAGCATGTGGTAAAGAGTTGAGAGGGTTACCGAAAAAACTGGATGCACTTCGTGTACAAACTGGACAATCTCTTTCGAAGTATCAGGGTTTCGGACGAAAACATGTCGATTACAAAGGGATTTCAATTTTTTGAACATATTTTAACTCAAGACTTTTTCTGCATTCAATATGCACCATTCAAAGCCACATCATCACTTTTCAACCATTTTCTGACTTCATTTGCTAGTTTTCATGCATTTCATGATTTATTTTGAGCTAAAATGACCCTGAATTCAAAAGCACTGCAAATGAACTCTGAAATGGTTGAAAGTTGGCATGGTATCATAATTTCACCCACATAGCATGTGATAAAAAGCTGAGATGGTTACCGGAAAAACTGGATGCACTTCGTGTACAAACTGGACAATCTATTTCGAAGTATCAGGGTTTCGGACGAAAACACGTCTATTACAAAGGGATTTCAATTTTTTGAACATATTTTAACTCAAGACTTTTGAAGCATTCAATATGCACCATTCAAAGCCACATCATCACTTTTCAACCATTTTCTGACTTCATTTGCTAGTTTTCATGCATTTCATGATTTATTTTGAGCTAAAATGACCCTGAATTGAAAAGCACTACAAATGAACTCTAAAATGGTTGAAAGATGGCATGGTATCATAATTTCACCCACATAGCATGTGCTAAAAAGCTAAGAGGGTTACCGAAAAAACTGGATGCACTTCGTGTACAAACTGGACAATCTCTTTCGAAGTATCAGGGTTTCGGACGAAAACACGTCGATTACAAAGGGATTTCAATTTTTTGAACATATTTTAACTCAAGACTTTTTCTGCATTCAATATGCACCATTCAAAGCCACATCATCACTTTTCAACCATTTTCAGACTTCATTTGCTAGTTTTCATGCATTTCATGATTTATTTTGAGCTAAAATGACCCTGAATTGAAAAGCACTGCAAATGAACTCTAAAATGGTTGAAAGTTGGCATGGTATCATAATTTCACCCACATAGCATGTGCTAAAGAGTTGAGAGGGTTACCGAAAAAACTGGATGCACTTCGTGTACAAACTGGACAATCTCTTTCGAAGTATCAGGGTTTCGGACGAAAACACGTCTATTACAAAGGGATTTCAATTTTTTGAACATATTTTAACTCAAGACTTTTTCTGCATTCAATATGCACCATTCAAAGCCACATCATCACTTTTCAACCATTTTCTGACTTCATTTGCTAGTTTTCATGCATTTCATGATTTATTTTGAGCTAAAATGACCCTGAATTGAAAAGCACTGCAAATGAACTCCGAAATGGTTGAAAGTTGGCATGGTATCATAATTTCACCCACGTAGCATGTGCTAAAGAGTTGAGAGGGTTACCGAAAAAACTGGATGCACTTCGTGTACAAACTGGACAATCTCTTTCAAAGTATCAGGGTTTCGGACGAAAACACGTCTATTACAAAGGGATTTCATTTTTTTGAACATATTTTAACTCAAGACTTTTTCTGCATTCAATATGCAGCATTCAAAGCCACATCATCACTTTTCAACCATTTTCTGACTTCATTTACTAGTTTTCATGCATTTCATGATTTATTTTGAGCTAAAATGACCCTGAATTGAAAAGCACTGCAAATGAACTCTGAAATGGTTGAAACTTGGCATGGTATCATAATTTCACCCACATAGCATGTGCTAAAAAGCTGAGAGGGTTACCGAAAAAACTGGATGCTCTTCGTGTACAAACTGGACAATCTCTTTCGAAGTATCAGGGTTTCGAACGAAAACACGTCTATTACAAAGGGATTTCCATTTTTTGAACATATTTTAACTCAAGACTTTTTCTGCATTCAATATGCACCATTCAAAGCCACATCATCACTTTTCAACCATTTTCTGACTTCATTTGCTAGTTTTCATGCATTTCATGATTTATTTTGAGCTAAAATGACCCTGAATTGAAAATCACTGCAAATAAACTCTGAAATGGTTGAAAGTTGGCATGGTACCATAATTTCACCCACATAGCATGTGCTAAAGAGTTGAGAGGGTTACCGAAAAAACTGGATGCACTTCGTGTACAAACTGGACAATCTCTTTCGAAGTATCAGGGTTTCGGACGAAAACACGTCGATTACAAAGGGATTTCAATTTTTTGAACATATTTTAACTCAAGACTTTTTATGCATTCAATATGCACCATTCAAAGCCACATCATCACTTTTCAACCATTTTCTGACTTCATTTGCTAGTTTTCATGCATTTCATGATTTATTTTGAGCTAAAATGACCCTGAATTGAAAAGCACTGCAAATGAACTCTGAAATGGTTGAAAGTTGGCATGGTATCATAATTTCACCCACGTAGCATGTGCTAAAGAGTTGAGAGGGTTACCGAAAAAACTGGATGCACTTCGTGTACAAACTGGACAATCTCTTTCGAAGTATCAGGGTTTCGGACGAAAACACGTCGATTACAAAGGGATTTCAATTTTTTGAACATATTTTAACTCAAGACTTTTTCTGCATTCAATATGCACCATTCAAAGCCACATCATCACTTTTCAACCATTTTCTGACTTCATTTGCTAGTTTTCATGCATTTCATGATTTATTTTGAGCTAAAATGACCCTGAATTGAAAATCACTGCAAATGAACTCTGAAATGGTTGAAAGTTGGCATGGTATCATAATTTCACCCACATAGCATGTGCTAAAAAGCTGAGAGGGTTACCGGAAAAACTGGATGCAGTTCGTGTACAAACTGGACTATCTCTTTCGAAGTATCAGGGTTTCGGACGAAAACACGTCGATTACAAAGGGATTTCAATTTTTTTAATATATTTTAACTCAAGACTTTTTCTGCATTCAATATGCACCTTTCAAAGCCACATCATCACTTTTCAACCATTTTCTGACTTCATTTGCTAGTTTTCATGCATTTCATGATTTATTCTGAGCTAAAATGACCCTGAATTGAAAAGCACTGCAAATGAACTCTGAAATGGTTGAAAGATGGCATGGTATCATAATTTCACCCACATAGCATGTGATAAAAAGCTGAGAGGGTTACCGGAAAAACTGGATGCAGTTCGTGTACAAACTGGACAATCTCTTTCGAAGTATCAGGGTTTCGGACGAAAACACGTCGATTACAAAGGGATTTCAATTTTTTGAACATATTATAACTCAAGACTTTTTATGCATTCAATATGCACCTTTCAAAGCCACATCATCACTTTTCAACCATTTTCTGACTTCATTTGCTAATTTTCATGCATTTCATGATTTATTCTGAGCTAAAATGACCCTGAATTGAAAAGCACTGTAAATGAACTCTGAAATGGTTGAAAGTTGGCATGGTATCATAATTTCACCCACATAGCATGTGCTAAAGAGCTGAGAGGGTTACCGAAAAAACTGGATGCACTTCGTGTACAAACTGGACAATCTCTTTCGAAGTATCAGGGTTTCGGACGAAAACACGTCGATTACAAAGGGATTTCAATTTTTTGAACATATTTTAACTCAAGACTTTTTCTGCATTCAATATGCACCATTCAAAGCCACATCATCACTTTTCAACCATTTTCTGACTTCATTTGCTAGTTTTCATGCATTTCATGATTTATTTTGAGCTAAAATGACCTTGAATTCAAAAGCACTGCAAATGAACTCTGAAATGGTTGAAAGTTGGCATGGTATCATAATTTCACCCACATAGCATGTGATAAAAAGCTGAGATGGTTACCGGAAAAACTGGATGCACTTCGTGTACAAACTGGACAATCTATTTCGAAGTATCAGGGTTTCGGACGAAAACACGTCTATTACAAAGGGATTTCAATTTTTTGAACATATTTTAACTCAAGACTTTTGAAGCATTCAATATGCACCATTCAAAGCCACATCATCACTTTTCAACCATTTTCTGACTTCATTTGCTAGTTTTCATGCATTTCATGATTTATTTTGAGCTAAAATGACCCTGAATTGAAAAGCACTACAAATGAACTCTGAAATGGTTGAAAGATGGCATGGTATCATAATTTCACCCACATAGCATGTGCTAAAAAGCTGAGAGGGTTACCGAAAAAACTGGATGCACTTCGTGTACAAACTGGACAATCTCTTTCGAAGTATCAGGGTTTCGGACGAAAACACGTCGATTACAAAGGGATTTCAATTTTTTGAACATATTTTAACTCAAGACTTTTTCTGCATTCAATATGCACCATTCAAAGCCGAATCATCACTTTTCAACCATTTTCAGACTTCATTTGCTAGTTTTCATGCATTTCATGATTTATTTTGAGCTAAAATGACCCTGAATTGAAAAGCACTGCAAATGAACTCTAAAATGGTTGAAAGTTGGCATGGTATCATAATTTCACCCACATAGCATGTGCTAAAGAGTTGAGAGGGTTACCGAAAAAACTGGATGCACTTCGTGTACAAACTGGACAATCTCTTTCGAAGTATCAGGGTTTCGGACGAAAACACGTCTATTACAAAGGGATTTCAATTTTTTGAACATATTTTAACTCAAGACTTTTTCTGCATTCAATATGCACCATTCAAAGCCACATCATCACTTTTCAACCATTTTCTGACTTCATTTGCTAGTTTTCATGCATTTCATGATTTATTTTGAGCTAAAATGACCCTGAATTGAAAAGCACTGCAAATGAACTCTGAAATGGTTGAAAGTTGGCATGGTATCATAATTTCACCCACGTAGCATGTGCTAAAGAGTTGAGAGGGTTACCGAAAAAACTGGATGCACTTCGTGTACAAACTGGACAATCTCTTTCAAAGTATCAGGGTTTCGGACGAAAACACGTCTATTACAAAGGGATTTCATTTTTTTGAACATATTTTAACTCAAGACTTTTTCTGCATTCAATATGCAGCATTCAAAGCCACATCATCACTTTTCAACCATTTTCTGACTTCATTTGCTAGTTTTCATGCATTTCATGATTTATTTTGAGCTAAAATGACCCTGAATTGAAAAGCACTGCAAATGAACTCTGAAATGGTTGAAACTTGGCATGGTATCATAATTTCACCCACATAGCATGTGCTAAAAAGCTGAGAGGGTTACCGAAAAAACTGGATGCTCTTCGTGTACAAACTGGACAATCTCTTTCGAAGTATCAGGGTTTCGGACGAAAACACGTCTATTACAAAGGGATTTCCATTTTTTGAACATATTTTAACTCAAGACTTTTTCTGCATTCAATATGCACCATTCAAAGCCACATCATCACTTTTCAACCATTTTCTGACTTCATTTGCTAGTTTTCATGCATTTCATGATTTATTTTGAGCTAAAATGACCCTGAATTGAAAATCACTGCAAATAAACTCTGAAATGGTTGAAAGTTGGCATGGTACCATAATTTCACCCACATAGCATGTGCTAAAGAGTTGAGAGGGTTACCGAAAAAACTGGATGCACTTCGTGTACAAACTGGACAATCTCTTTCGAAGTATCAGGGTTTCGGACGAAAACACGTCGATTACAAAGGGATTTCAATTTTTTGAACATATTTTAACTCAAGACTTTTTATGCATTCAATATGCACCATTCAAAGCCACATCATCACTTTTCAACCATTTTCTGACTTCATTTGCTAGTTTTCATGCATTTCATGATTTATTTTGAGCTAAAATGACCCTGAATTGAAAAGCACTGCAAATGAACTCTGAAATGGTTGAAAGTTGGCATGGTATCATAATTTCACCCACGTAGCATGTGCTAAAGAGTTGAGAGGGTTACCGAAAAAACTGGATGCACTTCGTGTACAAACTGGACAATCTCTTTCGAAGTATCAGGGTTTCGGACGAAAACACGTCGATTACAAAGGGATTTCAATTTTTTGAACATATTTTAACTCAAGACTTTTTCTGCATTCAATATGCACCATTCAAAGCCACATCATCACTTTTCAACCATTTTCTGACTTCATTTGCTAGTTTTCATGCATTTCATGATTTATTTTGAGCTAAAATGACCCTGAATTGAAAATCACTGCAAATGAACTCTGAAATGGTTGAAAGTTGGCATGGTATCATAATTTCACCCACATAGCATGTGCTAAAACGCTGAGAGGGTTACCGGAAAAACTGGATGCAGTTCGTGTACAAACTGGACTATCTCTTTCGAAGTATCAGGGTTTCGGACGAAAACACGTCGATTACAAAGGGATTTCAATTTTTTTAACATATTTTAACTCAAGACTTTTTTTGCATTCAATATGCACCTTTCAAAGCCACATCATCACTTTTCAACCATTTTCTGACTTCATTTGCTAGTTTTCATGCATTTCATGATTTATTCTGAGCTAAAATGACCCTGAATTGAAAAGCACTACAAATGAACTCTGAAATGGTTGAAAGATGGCATGGTATCATAATTTCACCCACATAGCATGTGATAAAAAGCTGAGAGGGTTACCGGAAAAACTGGATGCAGTTCGTGTACAAACTGGACAATCTCTTTCGAAGTATCAGGGTTTCGGACGAAAACACGTCGATTGCAAAGGGATTTCAATTTTTTGAACATATTTTAACTCAAGACTTTTTATGCATTCAATATGCACCTTTCAAAGCCACATCATCACTTTTCAACCATTTTCTGACTTCATTTGCTAGTTTTCATGCATTTCATGATTTATTCTGAGCTAAAATGACCCTGAATTGAAAAGCACTGTAAATGAACTCTGAAATGGTTGAAAGTTGGCATGGTATCATAATTTCACCCACATAGCATGTGCTAAAGACTTTAGAGGGTTACCGAAAAAACTGGATGCACTTCGTGTACAAACTGGACAATCTCTTTCGAAGTATCAGGGTTTCGGACGAAAACACGTCGATTACAAAGGGATTTCAATTTTTTGAACATATTCTAACTCAAGACTTTTTCTGCATTCAATATGCACCATTCAAAGCCACATCATCACTTTTCAACCATTTTCTGACTTCATTTGCTAGTTTTCATGCATTTCATGATTTATTTTGAGCTAAAATGACCCTGAATTCAAAAGCACTGCAAATGAACTCTGAAATGGTTGAAAGTTGGCATGGTATCATAATTTCACCCACATAGCATGTGATAAAAAGCTGAGATGGTTACCGGAAAAACTGGATGCACTTCGTGTACAAACTGGACAATCTATTTCGAAGTATCAGGGTTTCGGACGAAAACACGTCTATTACAAAGGGATTTCAATTTTTTGAACATATTTTAACTCAAGACTTTTGAAGCATTCAATATGCACCATTCAAAGCCACATCATCACTTTTCAACCATTTTCTGACTTCATTTGCTAGTTTTCATGCATTTCATGATTTATTTTGAGCTAAAATGACCCTGAATTGAAAAGCACTACAAATGAACTCTAAAATGGTTGAAAGATGGCATGGTATCATAATTTCACCCACATAGCATGTGCTAAAAAGCTAAGAGGGTTACCGAAAAAACTGGATGCACTTCGTGTACAAACTGGACAATCTCTTTCGAAGTATCAGGGTTTCGGACGAAAACACGTCGATTACAAAGGGATTTCAATTTTTTGAACATATTTTAACTCAAGACTTTTTCTGCATTCAATATGCACCATTCAAAGCCACATCATCACTTTTCAACCATTTTCAGACTTCATTTGCTAGTTTTCATGCATTTCATGATTTATTTTGAGCTAAAATGACCCTGAATTGAAAAGCACTGCAAATGAACTCTAAAATGGTTGAAAGTTGGCATGGTATCATAATTTCACCCACATAGCATGTGCTAAAGAGTTGAGAGGGTTACCGAAAAAACTGGATGCACTTCGTGTACAAACTGGACAATCTCTTTCGAAGTATCAGGGTTTCGGACGAAAACACGTCTATTACAAAGGGATTTCAATTTTTTGAACATATTTTAACTCAAGACTTTTTCTGCATTCAATATGCACCATTCAAAGCCACATCATCACTTTTCAACCATTTTCTGACTTCATTTGCTAGTTTTCATGCATTTCATGATTTATTTTGAGCTAAAATGACCCTGAATTGAAAAGCACTGCAAATGAACTCCGAAATGGTTGAAAGTTGGCATGGTATCATAATTTCACCCACGTAGCATGTGCTAAAGAGTTGAGAGGGTTACCGAAAAAACTGGATGCACTTCGTGTACAAACTGGACAATCTCTTTCAAAGTATCAGGGTTTCGGACGAAAACACGTCTATTACAAAGGGATTTCATTTTTTTGAACATATTTTAACTCAAGACTTTTTCTGCATTCAATATGCAGCATTCAAAGCCACATCATCACTTTTCAACCATTTTCTGACTTCATTTACTAGTTTTCATGCATTTCATGATTTATTTTGAGCTAAAATGACCCTGAATTGAAAAGCACTGCAAATGAACTCTGAAATGGTTGAAACTTGGCATGGTATCATAATTTCACCCACATAGCATGTGCTAAAAAGCTGAGAGGGTTACCGAAAAAACTGGATGCTCTTCGTGTACAAACTGGACAATCTCTTTCGAAGTATCAGGGTTTCGAACGAAAACACGTCTATTACAAAGGGATTTCCATTTTTTGAACATATTTTAACTCAAGACTTTTTCTGCATTCAATATGCACCATTCAAAGCCACATCATCACTTTTCAACCATTTTCTGACTTCATTTGCTAGTTTTCATGCATTTCATGATTTATTTTGAGCTAAAATGACCCTGAATTGAAAATCACTGCAAATAAACTCTGAAATGGTTGAAAGTTGGCATGGTACCATAATTTCACCCACATAGCATGTGCTAAAGAGTTGAGAGGGTTACCGAAAAAACTGGATGCACTTCGTGTACAAACTGGACAATCTCTTTCGAAGTATCAGGGTTTCGGACGAAAACACGTCGATTACAAAGGGATTTCAATTTTTTGAACATATTTTAACTCAAGACTTTTTATGCATTCAATATGCACCATTCAAAGCCACATCATCACTTTTCAACCATTTTCTGACTTCATTTGCTAGTTTTCATGCATTTCATGATTTATTTTGAGCTAAAATGACCCTGAATTGAAAAGCACTGCAAATGAACTCTGAAATGGTTGAAAGTTGGCATGGTATCATAATTTCACCCACGTAGCATGTGCTAAAGAGTTGAGAGGGTTACCGAAAAAACTGGATGCACTTCGTGTACAAACTGGACAATCTCTTTCGAAGTATCAGGGTTTCGGACGAAAACACGTCGATTACAAAGGGATTTCAATTTTTTGAACATATTTTAACTCAAGACTTTTTCTGCATTCAATATGCACCATTCAAAGCCACATCATCACTTTTCAACCATTTTCTGACTTCATTTGCTAGTTTTCATGCATTTCATGATTTATTTTGAGCTAAAATGACCCTGAATTGAAAATCACTGCAAATGAACTCTGAAATGGTTGAAAGTTGGCATGGTATCATAATTTCACCCACATAGCATGTGCTAAAAAGCTGAGAGGGTTACCGGAAAAACTGGATGCAGTTCGTGTACAAACTGGACTATCTCTTTCGAAGTATCAGGGTTTCGGACGAAAACACGTCGATTACAAAGGGATTTCAATTTTTTTAATATATTTTAACTCAAGACTTTTTCTGCATTCAATATGCACCTTTCAAAGCCACATCATCACTTTTCAACCATTTTCTGACTTCATTTGCTAGTTTTCATGCATTTCATGATTTATTCTGAGCTAAAATGACCCTGAATTGAAAAGCACTGCAAATGAACTCTGAAATGGTTGAAAGATGGCATGGTATCATAATTTCACCCACATAGCATGTGATAAAAAGCTGAGAGGGTTACCGGAAAAACTGGATGCAGTTCGTGTACAAACTGGACAATCTCTTTCGAAGTATCAGGGTTTCGGACGAAAACACGTCGATTACAAAGGGATTTCAATTTTTTGAACATATTATAACTCAAGACTTTTTATGCATTCAATATGCACCTTTCAAAGCCACATCATCACTTTTCAACCATTTTCTGACTTCATTTGCTAATTTTCATGCATTTCATGATTTATTCTGAGCTAAAATGACCCTGAATTGAAAAGCACTGTAAATGAACTCTGAAATGGTTGAAAGTTGGCATGGTATCATAATTTCACCCACATAGCATGTGCTAAAGAGTTGAGAGGGTTACCGAAAAAACTGGATGCACTTCGTGTACAAACTGGACAATCTCTTTCGAAGTATCAGGGTTTCGGACGAAAACACGTCGATTACAAAGGGATTTCAATTTTTTGAACATATTTTAACTCAAGACTTTTTCTGCATTCAATATGCACCATTCAAAGCCACATCATCACTTTTCAACCATTTTCTGACTTCATTTGCTAGTTTTCATGCATTTCATGATTTATTTTGAGCTAAAATGACCTTGAATTCAAAAGCACTGCAAATGAACTCTGAAATGGTTGAAAGTTGGCATGGTATCATAATTTCACCCACATAGCATGTGATAAAAAGCTGAGATGGTTACCGGAAAAACTGGATGCACTTCGTGTACAAACTGGACAATCTATTTCGAAGTATCAGGGTTTCGGACGAAAACACGTCTATTACAAAGGGATTTCAATTTTTTGAACATATTTTAACTCAAGACTTTTGAAGCATTCAATATGCACCATTCAAAGCCACATCATCACTTTTCAACCATTTTCTGACTTCATTTGCTAGTTTTCATGCATTTCATGATTTATTTTGAGCTAAAATGACCCTGAATTGAAAAGCACTACAAATGAACTCTGAAATGGTTGAAAGATGGCATGGTATCATAATTTCACCCACATAGCATGTGCTAAAAAGCTGAGAGGGTTACCGAAAAAACTGGATGCACTTCGTGTACAAACTGGACAATCTCTTTCGAAGTATCAGGGTTTCGGACGAAAACACGTCGATTACAAAGGGATTTCAATTTTTTGAACATATTTTAACTCAAGACTTTTTCTGCATTCAATATGCACCATTCAAAGCCACATCATCACTTTTCAACCATTTTCAGACTTCATTTGCTAGTTTTCATGCATTTCATGATTTATTTTGAGCTAAAATGACCCTGAATTGAAAAGCACTGCAAATGAACTCTAAAATGGTTGAAAGTTGGCATGGTATCATAATTTCACCCACATAGCATGTGCTAAAGAGTTGAGAGGGTTACCGAAAAAACTGGATGCACTTCGTGTACAAACTGGACAATCTCTTTCGAAGTATCAGGGTTTCGGACGAAAACACGTCTATTACAAAGGGATTTCAATTTTTTGAACATATTTTAACTCAAGACTTTTTCTGCATTCAATATGCACCATTCAAAGCCACATCATCACTTTTCAACCATTTTCTGACTTCATTTGCTAGTTTTCATGCATTTCATGATTTATTTTGAGCTAAAATGACCCTGAATTGAAAAGCACTGCAAATGAACTCTGAAATGGTTGAAAGTTGGCATGGTATCATAATTTCACCCACGTAGCATGTGCTAAAGAGTTGAGAGGGTTACCGAAAAAACTGGATGCACTTCGTGTACAAACTGGACAATCTCTTTCAAAGTATCAGGGTTTCGGACGAAAACACGTCTATTACAAAGGGATTTCATTTTTTTGAACATATTTTAACTCAAGACTTTTTCTGCATTCAATATGCAGCATTCAAAGCCACATCATCACTTTTCAACCATTTTCTGACTTCATTTGCTAGTTTTCATGCATTTCATGATTTATTTTGAGCTAAAATGACCCTGAATTGAAAAGCACTGCAAATGAACTCTGAAATGGTTGAAACTTGGCATGGTATCATAATTTCACCCACATAGCATGTGCTAAAAAGCTGAGAGGGTTACCGAAAAAACTGGATGCTCTTCGTGTACAAACTGGACAATCTCTTTCGAAGTATCAGGGTTTCGGACGAAAACACGTCTATTACAAAGGGATTTCCATTTTTTGAACATATTTTAACTCAAGACTTTTTCTGCATTCAATATGCACCATTCAAAGCCACATCATCACTTTTCAACCATTTTCTGACTTCATTTGCTAGTTTTCATGCATTTCATGATTTATTTTGAGCTAAAATGACCCTGAATTGAAAATCACTGCAAATAAACTCTGAAATGATTGAAAGTTGGCATGGTACCATAATTTCACCCACATAGCATGTGCTAAAGAGTTGAGAGGGTTACCGAAAAAACTGGATGCACTTCGTGTACAAACTGGACAATCTCTTTCGAAGTATCAGGGTTTCGGACGAAAACACGTCGATTACAAAGGGATTTCAATTTTTTGAACATATTTTAACTCAAGACTTTTTATGCATTCAATATGCACCATTCAAAGCCACATCATCACTTTTCAACCATTTTCTGACTTCATTTGCTAGTTTTCATGCATTTCATGATTTATTTTGAGCTAAAATGACCCTGAATTGAAAAGCACTGCAAATGAACTCTGAAATGGTTGAAAGTTGGCATGGTATCATAATTTCACCCACGTAGCATGTGCTAAAGAGTTGAGAGGGTTACCGAAAAAACTGGATGCACTTCGTGTACAAACTGGACAATCTCTTTCGAAGTATCAGGGTTTCGGACGAAAACACGTCGATTACAAAGGGATTTCAATTTTTTGAACATATTTTAACTCAAGACTTTTTCTGCATTCAATATGCACCATTCAAAGCCACATCATCACTTTTCAACCATTTTCTGACTTCATTTGCTAGTTTTCATGCATTTCATGATTTATTTTGAGCTAAAATGACCCTGAATTGAAAATCACTGCAAATGAACTCTGAAATGGTTGAAAGTTGGCATGGTATCATAATTTCACCCACATAGCATGTGCTAAAACGCTGAGAGGGTTACCGGAAAAACTGGATGCAGTTCGTGTACAAACTGGACTATCTCTTTCGAAGTATCAGGGTTTCGGACGAAAACACGTCGATTACAAAGGGATTTCAATTTTTTTAACATATTTTAACTCAAGACTTTTTTTGCATTCAATATGCACCTTTCAAAGCCACATCATCACTTTTCAACCATTTTCTGACTTCATTTGCTAGTTTTCATGCATTTCATGATTTATTCTGAGCTAAAATGACCCTGAATTGAAAAGCACTACAAATGAACTCTGAAATGGTTGAAAGATGGCATGGTATCATAATTTCACCCACATAGCATGTGATAAAAAGCTGAGAGGGTTACCGGAAAAACTGGATGCAGTTCATGTACAAACTGGACAATCTCTTTCGAAGTATCAGGGTTTCGGACGAAAACACGTCGATTGCAAAGGGATTTCAATTTTTTGAACATATTTTAACTCAAGACTTTTTATGCATTCAATATGCACCTTTCAAAGCCACATCATCACTTTTCAACCATTTTCTGACTTCATTTGCTAGTTTTCATGCATTTCATGATTTATTCTGAGCTAAAATGACCCTGAATTGAAAAGCACTGTAAATGAACTCTGAAATGGTTGAAAGTTGGCATGGTATCATAATTTCACCCACATAGCATGTGCTAAAGACTTTAGAGGGTTACCGAAAAAACTGGATGCACTTCGTGTACAAACTGGACAATCTCTTTCGAAGTATCAGGGTTTCGGACGAAAACACGTCGATTACAAAGGGATTTCAATTTTTTGAACATATTCTAACTCAAGACTTTTTCTGCATTCAATATGCACCATTCAAAGCCACATCATCACTTTTCAACCATTTTCTGACTTCATTTGCTAGTTTTCATGCATTTCATGATTTATTTTGAGCTAAAATGACCCTGAATTGAAAAGCACTGCAAATGAACTCTGAAATGGTTGAAAGTTGGCATGGTATCATAATTTCACCCACATAGCATGTGCTAAAAAGCTGAGATGGTTACCGGAAAAACTGGATGCAGTTCGTGTACAAACTGGACAATCTCTTTCGAAGTATCAGGGTTTCGGACGAAAACACGTCGATTACAAAGGGATTTCAATTTTTTGAACATATTTTAACTCAAGACTTTTTCTGCATTCAATATGCACCTTTCAAAGCCACATCATCACTTTTCAACCATTTTCTGACTTCATTTGCTAGTTTTCATCCATTTCATGATTTATTTTGAGCTAAAATGACCCTGAAATGAAAAGCACTGCAAATGAACTCTGAAATGGTTGAAAGTTGGCATGGTATCATAATTTCACCCACATAGCATGTGCGAAAAAGCTGAGAGGGTTACCGAAAAAACTGGATGCACTTCGTGTACAAACTGGACAATCTCTTTCGAAGTCTCAGGGTTTCGGACGAAAACACGTCGATTACAAAGGGATTTCAATTTTTTGAACATATTTTAACTCAAGACTTTTTATGCATTCAATATACACCATTCAAAGCCACATCATCACTTTTCAACCATTTTCTGACTTCATTTTCTAGTTTTCATGCTTTTCATCATTTATTTTGAGCTAAAATGACCCTGAAATGAAAAGCACTGCAAATGAACTCTGAAATGGTTGAAAGTTGGCATGGTATCATAATTTCACCCACTTAGCATGTGCTAAAAATCTGAGAGGGTTACCGGAAAAACTGGATGCAGTTCGTGTACAAACTGGACAATCTCTTTCGAAGTATCAGGGTTTCGGACGAAAACACGTCGATTACAAAGGGATTTCAATTTTTTTAACATATTTTAACTCAAGACTTTTTCTGCATTCAATATGCACCTTTCAAAGCCACATCATCACTTTTCAACCATTTTCTGACTTCATTTGCTAGTTTTCATGCATTTCATGATTTATTTTGAGCTAAAATGACCCTGAATTGAAAAGCACTGCAAATGAACTCTGAAATGGTTGAAAGATGGCATGGTATCATAATTTCACCCACATAGCATGTGATAAAAAGCTGAGAGGGTTACCGGAAAAACTGGATGCAGTTCGTGTACAAACTGGACAATCTCTTTCGAAGTATCAGGGTTTCGGACGAAAACTCGTCGATTACAAAGGGATTTCAATTTTTTGAACATATTTTAACTCAAGACTTTTTATGCATTCAATATGCACCTTTCAAAGCCACATCATCACTTTTCAACCATTTTCTGACTTCATTTGCTAGTTTTCATGCATTTCATGATTTATTCTGAGCTAAAATGACCCTGAATTGAAAAGCACTGTAAATGAACTCTGAAATGGTTGAAAGTTGGCATGGTATCATAATTTCACCCACATAGCATGTGCTAAAGAGTTGAGAGGGTTACCGAAAAAACTGGATGCACTTCGTGTACAAACTGGACAATCTCTTTCGAAGTATCACGGTTTCGGACGAAAACACGTCGATTACAAAGGGAATTCAATTTTTTGAACATCTTTTAACACAAGACTTTTTCTGCATTCAATATGCACCATTCAACGCCACATCATCACTTTTCAACCATTTTCTGACTTCATTTGCAAGTTTTCATGCATTTCATGATTTATTTTGAGCTAAAATGACCCTGAATTGAAAATCACTGCAAATGAACTCTGAAATGGTTGAAAGTTGGGATGGTATCATAATTTCACCCACATAGCATGTGCTAAAAAGCTGAGAGGGTTACCGAAAAAACTGGATGCACTTCGTGTACAAACTGGACTATCTCTTTCGAAGTATCAGGGTTTCGGACGAAAACACGTCGATTACAAAGGGATTTCAATTTTTTGAACATATTTTAACTCAAGACTTTTTATGCATTCAATATGCACCATTCAAAGCCACATCATCACTTTTCAACCATTTTCTGAATTCATTTGCTAGTTTTCATGTATTTCATGTTTTATTTTGAGCTAAAATGACCCTGAATTGAAAAGCACTGCAGATGAACTCTGAAATGGTTGAAAGTTGGCATGGTATCTTAATTTCACCCACATGGCATGTGCTAAAGAGTTGAGAGGGTTACCGAAAAAACTGGATGCACTTCGTGTACAAACTGGACAATCTCTTTCGAAGTATCAGGGTTTCGGACGAAAACACGTCTATTACAATGGGATTTCAATTTTTTGAACATATTCTAACTTAGGACTTTTTATGCATTCAATATGCACCATTCAAAGCCACATCATCACTTTTCAATCATTTTCTGACTTCATTTGCTAGTTTTCATGCATTTCTTGATTTATTTTGAGCTAAAAAGACCCTGAATTGAAAAGCACTGCAAATGAAGTCTGAAATGGTTGAAAGTTGGCATGGTATCATAATTTCACCCACATAGCATGTGCTAAAAAGCTGAGATTGTTACCGGAAAAACTGGATGCACTTCGTGTACAAACTGGACAATCTCTTTCGAAGTATCAGGGTTTCGGACGAAAACACGTCGATTACAGAGGGATTTCAATTTTTTGAACATATTTTAACTCAAGACTTTTTCTGCATTCAATATGCACCTTTCAAAGCCACATCATCACTTTTCAACCATTTTCTTACTTCATTTGCTAGTTTTCATCCATTTCATGATTTATTTTGAGCTAAAATGACCCTGAATTGAAAAGCACTGCAAATGAACTCTGAAATGGTTGAAAGTTGGCATGGAATCATAATTTCACCCACATAGCATGTGCTAAAAAGCTGAGAGGGTTACCGAAAAAACTGGATGCACTTCGTGTACAAACTGGACAATCTCTTTCGAAGTCTCAGGGTTTCGGACGAAAACACGTCGATTACAAAGGGATTTCAATTTTTTGAACATATTTTAACTCAAGACTTTTTATGCATTCAATATGCACCATTCAAAGCCACATCATCACTTTTCAACCATTTTCTGACTTCATTTGCTAGTTTTCATGCATTTCATGATTTATTTTGAGCTAAAATGACCCTGAATTGAAAAGCACTGCAAATGAACTCTAAAATGGTTGAAAGTTGGCATGCTATCATAATTTCACCCACATAGCATGTGATAAGAAGCTGAGAGGGTTACCGAAAAAACTGGATGCACTTCGTGTACAAACTGGACAATCTCTTTCGAAGTATCAGGGTTTCGGACGAAAACACGTCTATTACAAAGGGATTTCAATTTTTTGAACATATTTTAACTCAAGACTTTTGAACCATTCAATATGCACCATTCAAAGCCACATCATCACTTTTCAACCATTTTCTGACTTCATTTCCTAGTTTTCTTGCATTTCATGATTTATTTTGAGCTAAAATGACCCTGAATTGAAAAGCACTGCAAATGAACTCTGAAATGGTTGAAAGATGGCATGGTATCATAATTTCACCCACATAGCATGTGCTAAAAATCTGAGAGGGTTACCGGAAAAACTGGATGCACTTCGTGTACAAACTGGACAATCTCTTTCGAAGTATCAGGGTTTCGGACGAAAACACGTCTATTACAAAGGGGTTTCATTTTTTTGAACATATTTTAACTCAAGACTTTTTATGCATTCAATATGCACCATTCAAATCCACATCATCACTTTTCAACCATTTTCTGACTTCATTTGCTAGTTTTCATGCATTTCATGATTTATTTTGATCTAAAATGACCCTTAATTGAAAAGCACTGCAAATGAACTCTGAAATGGTTGAAAGTTGTCATGCTATCATAATTTCACCCACATAGCATTTGCTAAAGAGTTGAGAGGGTTACCGAAAAAACTAGATGCACTTCGTGTACAAACTGGACAATCTCTTTCGAAGTATCAGGGTTTCGGACGAAAACAAGTCGATTACAAAGGGATTTCAATTTTTTGAACATATTTTAACTCAAGACTTTTTCTGCATTCAATATGCACCATTCAAAGCCACATCATCACTTTTCAACCATTTTCTGACTTCATTTGCTAGTTTTCATGCATTTCATGATTTATTTTGAGCTAAAATGACCCTGAATTGAAAAGCACTGCAAATGAACTCTGAAATGGTTGAAAGTTGGCATTCTATCATAATTTCACCCACATAGCATGTGCTAAAAAGCTGAGAGGGTTACCGAAAAAACTGGATGCACTTCGTGTACAAACTGGACAATCTATTTCGAAGTATCAGGGTTTCGGACGAAAACACGTCTATTACAAAGGGATTTCAATTTTTTGAACATATTTTAACTCAAGACTTTTTCTGCATTCAATATGCACCATTCAAAGCCACATCATCACTTTTCAACCATTTTCTGACTTCATTTGCTAGTTTTCATGCATTTCATGATTTATTTTGAGCTAAAATGACCCTGAATTGAAAATCACTGCAAATGAACTCTGAAATGGTTGAAAGTTGGCATGGTATCATCATTTCACCCACATAGCATGTGCTAAAGAGTTGAGAGGGTTACCGAAAAAACTGGATGCACTTCGTGTACAAACTGGACTATCTCTTTCGAAGTATCAGGGTTTCGGACGAAAACACGTCTATTACAAAGGGATTTCAATTTTTTGAACATATTCTAACTTAAGACTTTTTCTGCATTCAATATGCACCATTCAAAGCCACATCATCACTTTTCAATCATTTTCTGACTTCATTTGCTAGTTTTCATGCATTTCATGATTTATTTTGAGCTAAAATGACCCTGAATTGAAAAGCACTGCAAATGAACTCTGAAATGGTTGAAAGATGGCATGGCACCATAATTTCACCCACATAGCATGTGCTAAAAAGCTGAGAGGGTTACCGAAAAAACTGGATGCAGTTCGTGTACAAACTGGACAATCTCTTTCGAAGTATCAGGGTTTTGGACGAAAACACGTCGATTACAAAGGGATTTCAATTTTTTGAACATATTTTAACTCAAGACTTTTTCTGCATTCAATATGCACCTTTCAAAGCCACATCATCACTTTTCAACCATTTTCTGACTTCATTTGCTAGTTTTCATCCATTTCATGATTTATTTTGAGCTAAAATGACCCTGAATTGAAAAGCACTGCAAATGAACTCTGAAATGGTTGAAAGTTGGCATGGTATCATAATTTCACCCACATAGCATGTGCTAAAAAGCTGAGAGGGTTACCGAAAAAACTGGATGCACTTCGTGTACAAACTGGACAATCTCTTTCGAAGTCTCAGGGTTTCGGACGAAAACACGTCGATTACAAAGGGATTTCAATTTTTTGAACATATTTTAACTCAAGACTTTTTCTGCATTCAATATGCACCATTCAAAGCCACATCATCACTTTTCAACCATTTTCTGACTTCATTTGCTAGTTTTCATGCATTTCATGATTTATTTTGAGCTAAAATGACCCTGAATTGAAAAGCACTGCAAATGAACTCTAAAATGGTTGAAAGTTGGCATGCTATCATAATTTCACCCACATAGCATGTGATAAAAAGCTGAGAGGGTTACCGAAAAAACTGGATGCACTTCGTGTACAAACTGGACAATCTCTTTCGAAGTATCAGGGTTTCGGACGAAAACACGTCTATTACAAAGGGATTTCAATTTTTTGAACATATTTTAACTCAAGACTTTTGAAGCATTCAATATGCACCATTCAAAGCCACATCATCAATTTTCAACCATTTTCTGACTTCATTTGCTAGTTTTCTTGCATTTCATGATTTATTTTGAGCTAAAATGACCCTGAATTGAAAAGCACTGCAAATGAACTCTGAAATGGTTGAAAGATGGCATGGTATCATAATTTCACCCACATAGCATGTGCTAAAAATCTGAGAGGGTTACCGGAAAAACTGGATGCACTTCGTGTACAAACTGGACAATCTCTTTCGAAGTATCATGGTTTCGGACGAAAACACGTCTATTACAAAGGGGTTTCATTTTTTTGAACATATTTTAACTCAAGACTTTTTATGCATTCAATATGCACCATTCAAATCCACATCATCACTTTTCAACCATTTTCTGACTTCATTTGCTAGTTTTCATGCATTTCATGATTTATTTTGATCTAAAATGACCCTTAATTGAAAAGCACTGCAAATGAACTCTGAAATGGTTGAAAGTTGGCATGCTATCATAATTTCACCCACATAGCATTTGCTAAAGAGTTGAGAGGGTTACCGAAAAAACTAGATGCACTTCGTGTACAAACTGGACAATCTCTTTCGAAGTATCAGGGTTTCGGACGAAAACAAGTCGATTACAAAGGGATTTCAATTTTTTGAACATATTTTAACTCAAGACTTTTTCTGCATTCAATATGCACCATTCAAATCCACATCATCACTTTTCAACCATTTTCTGACCTCATTTGCTAGTTTTCATGCATTTCATGATTTATTTTGAGCTAAAATGACCCTGAATTGAAAAGCAATGCAAATGAACTCTGAAATGGTTGAAAGTTGGCACGCTATCATAATTTCACCCACATAGCATGTGCTAAAAAGCTGAGAGGGTTACCGAAAAAACTGGATGCACTTCGTGTACAAACTGGACAATCTATTTCGAAGTATCAGGGTTTCGGACGAAAACACGTCTATTACAAAGGGATTTCAATTTTTTGAACATATTTTAACTCAAGACTTTTTCTGCATTCAATATGCACCATTCAAAGCCACATCATCACTTTTCAACCATTTTCTGACTTCATTTGCTAGTTTTCATGCATTTCATGATTTATTTTGAGCTAAAATGACCCTGAATTGAAAATCACTGCAAATGAACTCTGAAATGGTTGAAAGTTGGCATGGTATCATAATTTCACCCACATAGCATGTGCTAAAGAGTTTAGAGGGTTACCGAAAAAACTGGATGCACTTCGTGTACAAACTGGACTATCTCTTTCGAAGTATCAGGGTTTCGGACGAAAACACGTCTATTACAAAGGGATTTCAATTTTTTGAACATATTCTAACTTAAGACTTTTTCTGCATTCAATATGCACCATTCAAAGCCACATCATCACTTTTGAATCATTTTCTGACTTCATTTGCTAGTTTTCATGCATTTCATGATTTATTTTGAGCTAAAATGACCCTGAATTGAAAAGCACTGCAAATGAACTCTGAAATGGTTGAAAGATGGCATGGCACCATAATTTCACCCACATAGCATGTGCTAAAAAGCTGAGAGGGTTACCGAAAAAACTGGATGCAGTTCGTGTACAAACTGGACAATCTCTTTCGAAGTATCAGGGTTTCGGACGAAAACACGTCGATTACAAAGGGATTTCAATTTTTTGAACATATTTTAACTCAAGACTTTTTCTGCATTCAATATGCACCTTTCAAAGCCACATCATCACTTTTCAACCATTTTCTGACTTCATTTGCTAGTTTTCATCCATTTCTTGATTTATTTTGAGCTAAAATGACCCTGAATTGAAAAGCACTGCAAATGAACTCTGAAATGGTTGAAAGTTGGCATGGTATCATAATTTCACCCACATAGCATGTGCTAAAAAGCTGAGAGGGTTACCGAAAAAACTAGATGCACTTCGTGTACAAACTGGACAATCTCTTTCGAAGTATCAGGGTTTCGGACGAAAACACGTCTACTACAAAGGGATTTCAATTTTTTGAACATATTTTAACTCAAGACTTTTTCTACATTCAATATGCACCATTCAAAGCCACATCATCACTTTTCAACCATTTTCTGACTTCATTTGCTAGTTTTCATGCATTTCATGATTTATTTTGAGCTAAAATGACCCTGAATTGAAAAGCACTGCAAATGAACTCTGAAATGGTTGAAAGTTGGCATGGTATCATAATTTCACCCACATAGCATGTGCTAAAGAGTTTAGAGGGTTACCGAAAAAACTGGATGCACTTCGTGTACAAACTGGACAATCTCTTTCGAAGTATCAGGGTTTCGGACGAAAACACGTCTATTACAAAGGGATTTCAATTTTTTGAACATATTCTAACTTAAGACTTTTTCTGCATTCAATATGCACCATTCAAAGCCACATCATCACTTTTCAATCATTTTCTGACTTCATTTGCTAGTTTTCATGCATTTCATGATTTATTTTGAGCTAAAATGACCCTGAATTGAAAAGCACTGCAAATGAACTCTGAAATGGTTGAAAGTTGGCATGGTATCATAATTTCACCCACATAGCATGTGCTAAAAAGCTGAGAGGGTTACCGAAAAAACTGGATGCAGTTCGTGTACAAACTGGACAATCTCTTTCGATGTATCAAGGTTTCGGACGAAAACACGTCGATTACAAAGGGATTTTAATTTTTTTAACATATTTTAACTCAAGACTTTTTCTGCATTCAATATGCACCTTTCAAAGCCACATCATCACTTTTCAACCATTTTCTGACTTCATTTGCTAGTTTTCATGCATTTCATGATTTATTTTGAGCTAAAATGACCCTGAATTGAAAAGCACTGCAAATGAACTCTGAAATAGTTGAAAGATGGCATGGTATCATAATTTCACCCACATAGCATGTGATAAAAAGCTAAGAGGGTTACCGGAAAAACTGGATGCAGTTCGCGTACAAACTGGACAATCTCTTTCGAAGCCTCAGGGTTTCGGACGAAAACACGTCGATTACAAAGGGATTTCAATTTTTTGAACATATTTTAACTCAAGACTTTTTATGCATTCAATATGCACCATTCAAAGCCACATCATCACTTTTCAACCATTTTCTGACTTCATTTGCTAGTTTTCATGCATTTCATGATTTATTCTGAGCTAAAATGACCCTGAATTGAAAAGCACTATAAATGAACTCTGAAATGGTTGAAAGATGGCATGGTATCATAATTTCACCCACATAGCACGTGCTAAAGAGTTGAGAGGGTTACCGAAAAAACTGGATGCACTTCGTGTACAAACTGGACAATCTCTTTCGAAGTATCAGGGTTTCGGACGAAAACACGTCGATTACAAAGAGATTTCAATTTTTTGAACATATTTTAACTCAAGACTTTTTCTGCATTCAATATGCACCATTCAAAGCCACATCATCACTTTTCAACCATTTTCTGACTTCATTTGCTAGTTTTCATGCATTTCATGATTTATTTTGAGCTAAAATGACCCTGAATTGAAAAGTACTGCAAATGAACTCTGAAATGGTTGAAAGTTGCAATGGTATCATAATTTCACCCACATAGCATGTGCTAAAAAGCTGAGAGGGTTACCGAAAATACTGGATGCACTTCGTGTACAAACTGGACAATCTCTTTCGAAGTATCAGGGTTTCGGACGAAAACAAGTCGATTACAAAGGGATTTCAATTTTTTGAACATATTTTAACTCAAGACTTTTTCTGCATTCAATATGCACCATTCAAAGCCACATCATCACTTTTCAACCATTTTCTGACTTCATTTGCTAGTTTTCATGCATTTCATGATTTACTTTGAGCTAAAATGACCCTGAATTGAAAAGCACTGCAAATGAACTCTGAAATGGTTGAAAGTTGGCATGCTATCATAATTTCACCCACATAGCATGTGCTAAAAAGCTGAGAGGGTTACCGAAAAAACTGGATGCACTTCGTGTACAAACTGGACAATCTATTTCGAAGTATGAGGGTTTCGGACGAAAACACGTCTATTACAAAGGGATTTCAATTTTTTGAACATATTTTAACTCAAGACTTTTTCTGCATTCAATATGCACCATTCAAAGCCACATCATCACTTTTCAACCATTTTCTGACTTCATTTGCTAGTTTTCATGCATTTCATGATTTATTTTGAGCTAAAATGACCCTGAATTGAAAATCACTGCAAATGAACTCTGAAATGGTTGAAAGTTGGCATGGTATCATAATTTCACCCACATAGCATGTGCTAAAAAGCTGAGAGGGTTACCGAAAAAACTGGATGCACTTCGTGTACAAACTGGACTATCTCTTTCGAAGTTTCAGGGTTTCGGACGAAAAGACGTCGATTACAAAGGGATTTCAATTTTTTGAACATATTTTAACTCAAGACTTTTGAAGCATTCAATATGCACCATTCAAAGCCACATCATCAATTTTCAACCATTTTCTGACTTCATTTGCTAGTTTTCTTGCATTTCATGATTTATTTTGAGCTAAAATGACCCTGAATTGAAAAGCACTGCAAATGAACTCTGAAATGGTTGAAAGATGGCATGGTATCATAATTTCACCCACATAGCATGTGCTAAAAATCTGAGAGGGTTACCGGAAAAACTGGATGCACTTCGTGTACAAACTGGACAATCTCTTTCGAAGTATCATGGTTTCGGACGAAAACACGTCTATTACAAAGGGGTTTCATTTTTTTGAACATATTTTAACTCAAGACTTTTTATGCATTCAATATGCACCATTCAAATCCACATCATCACTTTTCAACCATTTTCTGACTTCATTTGCTAGTTTTCATGCATTTCATGATTTATTTTGATCTAAAATGACCCTTAATTGAAAAGCACTGCAAATGAACTCTGAAATGGTTGAAAGTTGGCATGCTATCATAATTTCACCCACATAGCATTTGCTAAAGAGTTGAGAGGGTTACCGAAAAAACTAGATGCACTTCGTGTACAAACTGGACAATCTATTTCGAAGTATCAGGGTTTCGGACGAAAACAAGTCGATTACAAAGGGATTTCAATTTTTTGAACATATTTTAACTCAAGACTTTTTCTGCATTCAATATGCACCATTCAAATCCACATCATCACTTTTCAACCATTTTCTGACTTCATTTGCTAGTTTTCATGCATTTCATGATTTATTTTGAGCTAAAATGACCCTGAATTGAAAAGCACTGCAAATGAACTCTGAAATGGTTGAAAGTTGGCACGCTATCATAATTTCACCCACATAGCATGTGCTAAAAAGCTGAGAGGGTTACCGAAAAAACTGGATGCACTTCGTGTACAAACTGGACAATCTATTTCGAAGTATCAGGGTTTCGGACGAAAACACGTCTATTACAAAGGGATTTCAATTTTTTGAACATATTTTAACTCAAGACTTTTTCTGCATTCAATATGCACCATTCAAAGCCACATCATCACTTTTCAACCATTTTCTGACTTCATTTGCTAGTTTTCATGCATTTCATGATTTATTTTGAGCTAAAATGACCCTGAATTGAAAATCACTGCAAATGAACTCTGAAATGGTTGAAAGTTGGCATGGTATCATAATTTCACCCACATAGCATGTGCTAAAGAGTTGAGAGGGTTACCGAAAAAACTGGATGCACTTCGTGTACAAACTGGACTATCTCTTTCGAAGTATCAGGGTTTCGGACGAAGACACGTCTATTACAAAGGGATTTCAATTTTTTGAACATATTCTAACTTAAGACTTTTTCTGCATTCAATATGCACCATTCAAAGCCACATCATCACTTTTGAATCATTTTCTGACTTCATTTGCTAGTTTTCATGCATTTCATGATTTATTTTGAGCTAAAATGACCCTGAATTGAAAAGCACTGCAAATGAACTCTGAAATGGTTGAAAGATGGCATGGCACCATAATTTCACCCACATAGCATGTGCTAAAAAGCTGAGAGGGTTACCGAAAAAACTGGATGCAGTTCGTGTACAAACTGGACAATCTCTTTCGAAGTATCAGGGTTTCGGACGAAAACACGTCGATTACAAAGGGATTTCAATTTTTTGAACATATTTTAACTCAAGACTTTTTCTGCATTCAATATGCACCTTTCAAAGCCACATCATCACTTTTCAACCATTTTCTGACTTCATTTGCTAGTTTTCATCCATTTCTTGATTTATTTTGAGCTAAAATGACCCTGAATTGAAAAGCACTGCAAATGAACTCTGAAATGGTTGAAAGTTGGCATGGTATCATAATTTCACCCACATAGCATGTGCTAAAAAGCTGAGAGGGTTACCGAAAAAACTAGATGCACTTCGTGTACAAACTGGACAATCTCTTTCGAAGTATCAGGGTTTCGGACGAAAACACGTCTACTACAAAGGGATTTCAATTTTTTGAACATATTTTAACTCAAGACTTTTTCTACATTCAATATGCACCATTCAAAGCCACATCATCACTTTTCAACCATTTTCTGACTTCATTTGCTAGTTTTCATGCATTTCATGATTTATTTTGAGCTAAAATGACCCTGAATTGAAAAGCACTGCAAATGAACTCTGAAATGGTTGAAAGTTGGCATGGTATCATAATTTCACCCACATAGCATGTGCTAAAGAGTTTAGAGGGTTACCGAAAAAACTGGATGCACTTCGTGTACAAACTGGACAATCTCTTTCGAAGTATCAGGGTTTCGGACGAAAACACGTCTATTACAAAGGGATTTCAATTTTTTGAACATATTCTAACTTAAGACTTTTTCTGCATTCAATATGCACCATTCAAAGCCACATCATCACTTTTCAATCATTTTCTGACTTCATTTGCTAGTTTTCATGCATTTCATGATTTATTTTGAGCTAAAATGACCCTGAATTGAAAAGCACTGCAAATGAACTCTGAAATGGTTGAAAGTTGGCATGGTATCATAATTTCACCCACATAGCATGTGCTAAAAAGCTGAGAGGGTTACCGGAAAAACTGGATGCAGTTCGTGTACAAACTGGACAATCTCTTTCGATGTATCAAGGTTTCGGACGAAAACACGTCGATTACAAAGGGATTTTAATTTTTTTAACATATTTTAACTCAAGACTTTTTCTGCATTCAATATGCACCTTTCAAAGCCACATCATCACTTTTCAACCATTTTCTGACTTCATTTGCTAGTTTTCATGCATTTCATGATTTATTTTGAGCTAAAATGACCCTGAATTGAAAAGCACTGCAAATGAACTCTGAAATAGTTGAAAGATGGCATGGTATCATAATTTCACCCACATAGCATGTGATAAAAAGCTAAGAGGGTTACCGGAAAAACTGGATGCAGTTCGCGTACAAACTGGACAATCTCTTTCGAAGCCTCAGGGTTTCGGACGAAAACACGTCGATTACAAAGGGATTTCAATTTTTTGAACATATTTTAACTCAAGACTTTTTATGCATTCAATATGCACCATTCAAAGCCACATCATCACTTTTCAACCATTTTCTGACTTCATTTGCTAGTTTTCATGCATTTCATGATTTATTCTGAGCTAAAATGACCCTGAATTGAAAAGCACTATAAATGAACTCTGAAATGGTTGAAAGATGGCATGGTATCATAATTTCACCCACATAGCATGTGCTAAAGAGTTGAGAGGGTTACCGAAAAAACTGGATGCACTTCGTGTACAAACTGGACAATCTCTTTCGAAGTATCAGGGTTTCGGACGAAAACACGTCGATTACAAAGAGATTTCAATTTTTTGAACATATTTTAACTCAAGACTTTTTCTGCATTCAATATGCACCATTCAAAGCCACATCATCACTTTTCAACCATTTTCTGACTTCATTTGCTAGTTTTCATGCATTTCATGATTTATTTTGAGCTAAAATGACCCTGAATTGAAAAGTACTGCAAATGAACTCTGAAATGGTTGAAAGTTGCAATGGTATCATAATTTCACCCACATAGCATGTGCTAAAAAGCTGAGAGGGTTACCGAAAATACTGGATGCACTTCGTGTACAAACTGGACAATCTCTTTCGAAGTATCAGGGTTTCGGACGAAAACACGTCGATTACAAAGGGATTTCAATTTTTTGAACATATTTTAACTCAAGACTTTTTCTGCATTCAATATGCACCATTCAAAGCCACATCATCACTTTTCAACCATTTTCTGACTTCATTTGCTAGTTTTCATGCATTTCATGATTTACTTTGAGCTAAAATGACCCTGAATTGAAAAGCACTGCAAATGAACTCTGAAATGGTTGAAAGTTGGCATGCTATCATAATTTCACCCACATAGCATGTGCTAAAAAGCTGAGAGGGTTACCGAAAAAACTGGATGCACTTCGTGTACAAACTGGACAATCTATTTCGAAGTATGAGGGTTTCGGACGAAAACACGTCTATTACAAAGGGATTTCAATTTTTTGAACATATTTTAACTCAAGACTTTTTCTGCATTCAATATGCACCATTCAAAGCCACATCATCACTTTTCAACCATTTTCTGACTTCATTTGCTAGTTTTCATGCATTTCATGATTTATTTTGAGGTAAAATGACCCTGAATTGAAAATCACTGCAAATGAACTCTGAAATGGTTGAAAGTTGGCATGGTATCATAATTTCACCCACATAGCATGTGCTAAAAAGCTGAGAGGGTTACCGAAAAAACTGGATGCACTTCGTGTACAAACTGGACTATCTCTTTCGAAGTTTCAGGGTTTCGGACGAAAAGACGTCGATTACAAAGGGATTTCAATTTTTTGAACATATTTTAACTCAAGACTTTTTATGCATTCAATATGCACCATTCAAAGCCACATCATCACTTTTCAACCATTTTCTGACTTCATTTGCTAGTTTTCATGCATTTCATGATTTATTTTGAGCTAAAATGACCCTGAATTGAAAAGCACTGCAAATGAACTCTGAAATGGTTGAAAGTTGGCATGGTATCATAATTTCACCCACATAGCATGTGCTAAAAAGCTGAGAGGGTTACCGGAAAAACTGGATGCAGTTCGTGTACAAACTGGACAATCTCTTTCGAAGTATCAAGGTTTCGGACGAAAACACGTCGATTACAAAGGGATTTTAATTTTTTTAACATATTTTAACTCAAGACTTTTTCTGCATTCAATATGCACCTTTCAAAGCCACATCATCACTTTTCAACCATTTTCTGACTTCATTTGCTAGTTTTCATGCATTTCATGATTTATTTTGAGCTAAAATGACCCTGAATTGAAAAGCACTGCAAATGAACTCTGAAATAGTTGAAAGATGGCATGGTATCATAATTTCACCCACATAGCATGTGATAAAAAGCTAAGAGGGTTACCGGAAAAACTGGATGCAGTTCGCGTACAAACTGGACAATCTCTTTCGAAGTATCAGGGTTTCGGACGAAAACACGTCGATTACAAAGGGATTTCAATTTTTTGAACATATTTTAACTCAAGACTTTTTATGCATTCAATATGCACCTTTCAAAGCCACATCATCACTTTTCAACCATTTTCTGACTTCATTTGCTAGTTTTCATGCATTTCATGATTTATTCTGAACTAAAATGACCCTGAATTGAAAAGCACTATAAATGAACTCTGAAATGGTTGAAAGATGGCATGGTATCATAATTTCACCCACATAGCATGTGCTAAAGAGTTGAGAGGGTTACCGAAAAAACTGGATGCACTTCGTGTACAAACTGGACAATCTCTTTCGAAGTATCAGGGTTTCGGACGAAAACACGTCGATTACAAAGGGATTTCAATTTTTTGAACATATTTTAACTCAAGACTTTTTCTGCATTCAATATGCACCATTCAAAGCCACATCATCACTTTTCAACCATTTTCTGACTTCATTTGCTAGTTTTCATGCATTTCATGATTTATTTTGAGCTAAAATGACCCTGAATTGAAAAGTACTGCAAATGAACTCTGAAATGGTTGAAAGTTGCAATGGTATCATAATTTCACCCACATAGCATGTGCTAAAAAGCTGAGAGGGTTACCGAAAATACTGGATGCACTTCGTGTACAAACTGGACAATCTCTTTCGAAGTATCAGGGTTTCGGACGAAAACAAGTCGATTACAAAGGGATTTCAATTTTTTGAACATATTTTAACTCAAGACTTTTTCTGCATTCAATATGCACCATTCAAAGCCACATCATCACTTTTCAACCATTTTCTGACTTCATTTGCTAGTTTTCATGCATTTCATGATTTACTTTGAGCTAAAATGACCCTGAATTGAAAAGCACTGCAAATGAACTCTGAAATGGTTAAAAGTTGACATGCTATCATAATTTCACCCACATAGCATGTGCTAAAAAGCTGAGAGGGTTACCGAAAAAACTGGATGCACTTCGTGTACAAACTGGACAATCTATTTCGAAGTATGAGGGTTTCGGACGAAAACACGTCTATTACAAAGGGATTTCAATTTTTTGAACATATTTTAACTCAAGACTTTTTCTGCATTCAATATGCACCATTCAAAGCCACATCATCACTTTTCAACCATTTTCTGACTTCATTTGCTAGTTTTCATGCATTTCATGATTTATTTTGAGCTAAAATGACCCTGAATTGAAAATCACTGCAAATGAACTCTGAAATGGTTGAAAGTTGGCATGGCATCATAATTTCACCCACATAGCATGTGCTAAAAAGCTGAGAGGGTTACCGAAAAAACTGGATGCACTTCGTGTACAAACTGGACTATCTCTTTCGAAGTTTCAGGGTTTCGGACGAAAAGACGTCGATTACAAAGGGATTTCAATTTTTTGAACATATTTTAACTCAAGACTTTTTATGCATTCAATATGCACCATTCAAAGCCACATCATCACTTTTCAACCATTTTCTGACTTCATTTGCTAGTTTTCATGCATTTCATGATTTATTTTGAGCTAAAATGACCCTGAATTGAAAAGCACTGCAAATGAACTCTAAAATGGTTGAAAGTTGGCATGGTATCATAATTTCACCCACATAGCATGTGCTAAAGAGTTGAGAGGGTTACCGGAAAAACTGGATGCAGTTCGTGTACAAACTGGACAATCTCTTTCGAAGTATCAAGGTTTCGGACGAAAACACGTCGATTACAAAGGGATTTTAATTTTTTTAACATATTTTAACTCAAGACTTTTTCTGCATTCAATATGCACCTTTCAAAGCCACATCATCACTTTTCAACCATTTTCTGACTTCATTTGCTAGTTTTCATGCATTTCATGATTTATTTTGAGCTAAAATGACCCTGAATTGAAAAGCACTGCAAATGAACTCTGAAATAGTTGAAAGATGGCATGGTATCATAATTTCACCCACATAGCATGTGATAAAAAGCTAAGAGGGTTACCGGAAAAACTGGATGCAGTTCGCGTACAAACTGGACAATCTCTTTCGAAGTATCAGGGTTTCGGACGAAAACACGTCGATTACAAAGGGATTTCAATTTTTTGAACATATTTTAACTCAAGACTTTTTATGCATTCAATATGCACCTTTCAAAGCCACATCATCACTTTTCAACCATTTTCTGACTTCATTTGCTAGTTTTCATGCATTTCATGATTTATTCTGAACTAAAATGACCCTGAATTGAAAAGCACTATAAATGAACTCTGAAATGGTTGAAAGATGGCATGGTATCATAATTTCACCCACATAGCATGTGCTAAAGAGTTGAGAGGGTTCCCGAAAAAACTGGATGCACTTCGTGTACAAACTGGACAATCTCTTTCGAAGTATCAGGGTTTCGGACGAAAACACGTCGATTACAAAGGGATTTCAATTTTTTGAACATATTTTAACTCAAGACTTTTTCTGCATTCAATATGCACCATTCAAAGCCACATCATCACTTTTCAACCATTTTCTGACTTCATTTGCTAGTTTTCATGCATTTCATGATTTATTTTGAGCTAAAATGACCCTGAATTGAAAAGTACTGCAAATGAACTCTGAAATGGTTGAAAGTTGCAATGGTATCATAATTTCACCCACATAGCATGTGCTAAAAAGCTGAGAGGGTTACCGAAAATACTGGATGCACTTCGTGTACAAACTGGACAATCTCTTTCGAAGTATCAGGGTTTCGGACGAAAACAAGTCGATTACAAAGGGATTTCAATTTTTTGAACATATTTTAACTCAAGACTTTTTCTGCATTCAATATGCACCATTCAAAGCCACATCATCACTTTTCAACCATTTTCTGACTTCATTTGCTAGTTTTCATGCATTTCATGATTTACTTTGAGCTAAAATGACCCTGAATTGAAAAGCACTGCAAATGAACTCTGAAATGGTTGAAAGTTGGCATGCTATCATAATTTCACCCACATAGCATGTGCTAAAAAGCTGAGAGGGTTACCGAAAAAACTGGATGCACTTCGTGTACAAACTGGACAATCTATTTCGAAGTATGAGGGTTTCGGACGAAAACACGTCTATTACAAAGGGATTTCAATTTTTTGAACATATTTTAACTCAAGACTTTTTCTGCATTCAATATGCACCATTCAAAGCCACATCATCACTTTTCAACCATTTTCTGACTTCATTTGCTAGTTTTCATGCATTTCATGATTTATTTTGAGCTAAAATGACCCTGAATTGAAAATCACTGCAAATGAACTCTGAAATGGTTGAAAGTTGGCATGGTATCATAATTTCACCCACATAGCATGTGCTAAAAAGCTGAGAGGGTTACCGAAAACACGTCGATTACAAAGGGATTTCAATTTTTTGAACATATTTTAACTCAAGACTTTTTCTGCATTCAATATGCACCATTCAAAGCCACATCATCACTTTTCAACCATTTTCTGACTTCATTTGCTAGTTTTCATGCATTTCATGATTTATTTTGAGCTAAAATGACCCTGAATTGAAATGTACTGCAAATGAACTCTGAAATGGTTGAAAGTTGCAATGGTATCATAATTTCACCCACATAGCATGTGCTAAAAAGCTGAGAGGGTTACCGAAAATACTGGATGCACTTCGTGTACAAACTGGACAATCTCTTTCGAAGTATCAGGGTTTCGGACGAAAACAAGTCGATTACAAAGGGATTTCAATTTTTTGAATATATTTTAACTCAAGACTTTTTCTGCATTCAATATGCACCATTCAAAGCCACATCATCACTTTTCAACCATTTTCTGACTTCATTTGCTAGTTTTCATGCATTTCATGATTTACTTTGAGCTAAAATGACCCTGAATTGAAAAGCACTGCAAATGAACTCTGAAATGGTTGAAAGTTGGCATGCTATCATAATTTCACCCACATAGCATGTGCTAAAAAGCTGAGAGGGTTACCGAAAAAACTGGATGCACTTCGTGTACAAACTGGACAATCTATTTCGAAGTATGAGGGTTTCGGACGAAAACACGTCTATTACAAAGGGATTTCAATTTTTGAACATATTTTAACTCAAGACTTTTTCTGCATTCAATATGCACCATTCAAAGCCACATCATCACTTTTCAACCATTTTCTGACTTCATTTGCTAGTTTTCATGAATTTCATGATTTATTTTGAGCTAAAATGACCCTGAATTGAAAAGCACTGCAAATGAACTCTGAAATGGTTGAAAGTTGGCATGGTATCATAATTTCACCCACGTAGCATGTGCTAAAGAGTTGAGAGGGTTACCGGAAAAACTGGATGCAGTTCGTGTACAAACTGGACAATCTCTTTCGAAGTATCAGGGTTTCGGACGAAAACACGTCGATTACAAAGGGATTTCAATTTTTTGAACATATTTTAACTCAAGACTTTTTCTGCATTCAATATGCACCTTTCAAAGCCACATCATCACTTTTCAACCATTTTCTGACTTCATTTGCTAGTTTTCATGCATTTCATGATTTATTTTGAGCTAAAATGACCCTGAATTGAAAATCACTGCAAATGAACTCTGAAATGGTTGAAAGTTGGCATGGTATCATAATTTCACCCACATAGCATGTGCTAAAAAGCTGAGAGGGTTACCGAAAAAACTGGATGCACTTCGTGTACAAACTGGACTATCTCTTTCGAAGTTTCAGGGTTTCGGACGAAAAGACGTCGATTACAAAGGGATTTCAATTTTTTGAACATATTTTAACTCAAGACTTTTTATGCATTCAATATGCACCATTCAAAGCCACATCATCACTTTTCAACCATTTTCTGACTTCATTTGCTAGTTTTCATGCATTTCATGATTTATTTTGAGCTAAAATGACCCTGAATTGAAAAGCACTGCAAATGAACTCTAAAATGGTTGAAAGTTGGCATGGTATCATAATTTCACCCACATAGCATGTGCTAAAGAGTTGAGAGGGTTACCGAAAAAACTGGATGCACTTCGTGTACAAACTGGACAATCTCTTTCGAAGTATCAGGGTTTCGGACGAAAACACGTCTATTACAAAGGGATTTCAATTTTTTCAACATATTCTAACTTAAGACTTTTTCTGCATTCAATATGCACCATTCAAAGCCACATCATCACTTTTCAATCATTTTCTGACTTCATTTGCTTGTTTTCATGCATTTCATGATTTATTTTGAGCTAAAATGACCCTGAATTGAAAAGCACTGCAAATGAACTCTGAAATGGTTGAAAGTTGGCATGGTATCATAATTTCACCCACATAGCATGTGCTAAAAAGCTGAGATGGTTACCGGAAAAACTGGATGCAGTTCGTGTACAAACTGGACAATCTCTTTCGAAGTATCAGGGTTTCGGACGAAAACACGTCGATTACAAAGGGATTTCAATTTTTTGAACATATTTTAACTCAAGACTTTTTCTGCATTCAATATGCACCTTTCAAAGCCACATCATCACTTTTCAACCATTTTCTGACTTCATTTGCTAGTTTTCATCCATTTCATGATTTATTTTGAGCTAAAATGACCCTGAATTGAAAAGCACTGCAAATGAACTCTGAAATGGTTGAAAGTTGGCATGGTATCATAATTTCACCCACATAGCATGTGCTAAAAAGCTGAGAGGGTTACCGAAAAAACTGGATGCACTTCGTGTACAAACTGGACAATCTCTTTCGAAGTCTCAGGGTTTCGGACGAAAACACGTCGATTACAAAGGGATTTCAATTTTTTGAACATATTTTAACTCAAGACTTTTTCTGCATTCAATATGCACCATTCAAAGCCACATCATCACTTTTCAACCATTTTCTGACTTCATTTGCTAGTTTTCATGGATTTCATGATTTATTTTGAGCTAAAATGACCCTGAATTGAAAAGCACTGCAAATGAACTCTAAAATGGTTGAAAGTTGGCATGCTATCATAATTTCACCCACATAGCATGTGATAAAAAGCTGAGAGGGTTACCGAAAAAACTGGATGCACTTCGGGTACAAACTGGACAATCTCTTTCGAAGTATCAGGGTTTCGGACGAAAACACGTCTATTACAAAGGGATTTCAATTTTTTGAACATATTTTAACTCAAGACTTTTGAAGCATTCAATATGCACCATTCAAAGCCACACCATCACTTTTCAACCATTTTCTGACTTCATTTGCTAGTTTTCTTGCATTTCATGATTTATTTTGAGCTAAAATGACCCTGAATTGAAAAGCACTGCAAATGAACTCTGAAATGGTTGAAAGATGGCATGGTATCATAATTTCACCCACATAGCATGTGCTAAAAATCTGAGAGGGTTACCGGAAAAACTGGATGCACTTCGTGTACAAACTGGACAATCTCTTTCGAAGTATCATGGTTTCGGACGAAAACACGTCTATTACAAAGGGGTTTCATTTTTTTGAACATATTTTAACTCAAGACTTTTTATGCATTCAATATGCACCATTCAAATCCACATCATCACTTTTCAACCATTTTCTGACTTCATTTGCTAGTTTTCATGCATTTCATGATTTATTTTGAGCTAAAATGACCCTGAATTGAAAAGCACTGCAAATGAACTCTGAAATGGTTGAAAGTTGGCATGGTATCATAATTTCACCCACATAGCATGTGCTAAAGAGTTGAGAGGGTTACCGAAAAAACTAGATGCACTTCGTGTACAAACTGGACAATCTCTTTCGAAGTATCAGGGTTTCGGACGAAAACACGTCTACTACAAAGGGATTTCAATTTTTTGAACATATTTTAACTCAAGACTTTTTCTGCATTCAATATGCACCATTCAAAGCCACATCATCACTTTTCAACCATTTTCTGACTTCATTTGCTAGTTTTCATGCATTTCATGATTTATTTTGAGCTAAAATGACCCTGAATTGAAAAGCACTGCAAATGAACTCTGAAATGGTTGAAAGTTGGCATGGTATCATAATTTCACCCACATAGCATGTGCTAAAGAGTTTAGAGGGTTACCGAAAAAACTGGATGCACTTCGTGTACAAACTGGACAATCTCTTTCGAAGTATCAGGGTTTCGGACGAAAACACGTCTATTACAAAGGGATTTCAATTTTTTGAACATATTCTAACTTAAGACTTTTTCTGCATTCAATATGCACCATTCAAAGCCACATCATCACTTTTCAATCATTTTCTGACTTCATTTGCTAGTTTTCATGCATTTCATGATTTATTTTGAGCTAAAATGACCCTGAATTGAAAAGCACTGCAAATGAACTCTGAAATGGTTGAAAGTTGGCATGGTATCATAATTTCACCCACATAGCATGTGCTAAAAAGCTGAGAGGGTTAGCGAAAAACTGGATGCACTTCGTGTACAAACTGGACAATCTCTTTCGAAGTCTCAGGGTTTCGGACGAAAACACGTCGATTACAAAGGGATTTCAATTTTTTGAACATATTTTAACTCAAGATTTTTTATGCATTCAATATGCACCATTCAATGCCACATCATCACTTTTCAACCATTTTCTGCCTTCATTTGCAAGTTTTCATGCATTTCATGATTTATTTTGAGCTAAAATGACCCTGAATTGAAAAGCACTGCAAATGAACTCTGAAATGGTTGAAAGTTGGCATGGTATCATAATTTCACCCACATAGCATGTGCTAAAGAGGTGAGAAGGGTACCGAAAAAACTGGATGCACTTCGTGTACAAACTGGACAATCTCTTTCGAAGTATCAGGGTTTCGGACGAAAACAAGTCGATTACAAAGGGATTTCAATTTTTTGAACATATTTTAACTCAAGACTTTTTCTGCATTCAATATGCACCATTCAAAGCCACATCATCACTTGTCAACCATTTTCTGACTTCATTTGCTAGTTTTCATGCATTTCATGATTTATTTTGAGCTAAAATGACCCAGAATTGAAAAGCACTGCAAATGAACTCTGAAATGGTTGAAAGTTGGCATGCTATCATAATTTCACCCACATAGCATGTGCTAAAAAGCTGAGAGGGTTACCGAAAAAACTGGATGCACTTCGTGTACAAACTGGACAATCTATTTCGAAGTATCAGGGTTTCGGACGAAAACACGTCTATTACAAAGGGATTTCAATTTTTTGAACATATTTTAACTCAAGACTTTTGAAGCATTCAATATGCACCATTCAAAGCCACATCATCACTTTTCAACCATTTTCTGACTTCATTTGCTAGTTTTCTTGCATTTCATGATATATTTTGAGCTCAAATGACCCTGAATTGAAAAGCACTGCAAATGAACTCTGAAATGGTTGAAAGATGGCACGGTATCATAATTTCACCCACATAGCATGTGCTAAAAATCTGAGAGGGTTACCGGAAAAACTGCATGCACTTCGTGTACAAACTGGACAATCTCTTTCGAAGTATCATGGTTTCGGACGAAAACACGTCTATTACAAAGGGATTTCATTTTGTTGAACATATTTTAACTCAAGACTTTTTATGCATTCAATATGCACCATTCAAATCCACATCATCACTTTTCAACCATTTTCTGACTTCATTTGCTAGTTTTCATGCATTTCATGATTTATTTTGAGCTAAAATGACCCTGAATTGAAAAGCACTGCAAATGAACTCTGAAATGGCTGAAAGTTGGCATGGTATCATAATTTCACCCACATATCATGTGCTAAAGAGTTGAGAGGGTTACCGAAAAAACTAGATGCACTTCGTGTACAAACTGGACAATCTCTTTCGAAGTATCAGGGTTTCGGACGAAAACACATCTATTACAAAGGGATTTCAATTTTTTGAACATATTTTAACTCAAGACTTTTTCTGCATTCAATATGCACCATTCAAAGCCACATCATCACTTTTCAACCATTTTCTGACTTCATTTGCTAGTTTTCATGCATTCATGATTTATTTTGAGCTAAAATTACCCTGAATTGAAAAGCACTGCAAATGAACTCTGAAATGGTTGAAAGTTGGCATGGTATCATAATTTCACCCACGTAGCATGTGCTAAAGAGTTGAGAGGGTTACCGAAAAAACTGGATGCACTTCGTGTACAAACTGGACAATCTCTTTCGAAGTATCAGGGTTTCGGACGAAAACACGTCTATTACAAAGGGATTTCAATTTTTTGAACATATTTTAACTCAAGACTTTTGAAGCATTCAATATGCACCATTCAAAGCCACATCATCACTTTTCAACCATTTTCAGACTTCATTTGCTAGTTTTCATGCATTTCATGATTTATTTTGAGCTAACATGACCCTGAATTGAAAAGCACTGCAAATGAACTCTGAAATGGTTGAAAGTTGGCATGCTATCATAATTTCACCCACATAGCATGTGCTAAAAAGCTGAGAGGGTTACCGAAAAAACTGGATGCACTTCGTGTACAAACTGGACAATCTATTTCGAAGTATCAGGGTTTCGGACGAAAACACGTCTATTACAAAGGGATTTCAATTTTTTGAACATATTTTAACTCAAGACTTTTGAAGCATTCAATATGCACCATTCAAAGCCACATCATCACTTTTCAACCATTTTCTGACTTCATTTGCTAGTTTTCTTGCATTTCATGATATATTTTGAGCTCAAATGACCCTGAATTGAAAAGCACTGCAAATGAACTCTGAAATGGTTGAAAGATGGCACGGTATCATAATTTCACCCACATAGCATGTGCTAAAAATCTGAGAGGGTTACCGGAAAAACTGGATGCACTTCGTGTACAAACTGGACAATCTCTTTCGAAGTATCATGGTTTCGGACGAAAACACGTCTATTACAAAGGGATTTCATTTTGTTGAACATATTTTAACTCAAGACTTTTTATGCATTCAATATGCACCATTCAAATCCACATCATCACTTTTCAACCATTTTCTGACTTCATTTGCTAGTTTTCATGCATTTCATGATTTATTTTGAGCTAAAATGACCCTGAATTGAAAAGCACTGCAAATGAACTCTGAAATGGCTGAAAGTTGGCATGGTATCATAATTTCACCCACATATCATGTGCTAAAGAGTTGAGAGGGTTACCGAAAAAACTAGATGCACTTCGTGTACAAACTGGACAATCTCTTTCGAAGTATCAGGGTTTCGGACGAAAACACATCTATTACAAAGGGATTTCAATTTTTTGAACATATTTTAACTCAAGACTTCTTCTGCATTCAATATGCACCATTCAAAGCCACATCATCACTTTTCAACCATTTTCTGACTTCATTTGCTAGTTTTCATGCATTCATGATTTATTTTGAGCTAAAATGACCCTGAATTGAAAAGCACTGCAAATGAACTCTGAAATGGTTGAAAGTTGGCATGGTATCATAATTTCACCCACGTAGCATGTGCTAAAGAGTTGAGAGGGTTACCGAAAAAACTGGATGCACTTCGTGTACAAACTGGACAATCTCTTTCGAAGTATCAGGGTTTCGGACGAAAACACGTCTATTACAAAGGGATTTCAATTTTTTGAACATATTTTAACTCAAGACTTTTGAAGCATTCAATATGCACCATTCAAAGCCACATCATCACTTTTCAACCATTTTCAGACTTCATTTGCTAGTTTTCATGCATTTCATGATTTATTTTGAGCTAACATGACCCTGAATTGAAAAGCACTGCAAATGAACTCTGAAATGGTTGAAAGTTGGCATGCTATCATAATTTCACCCACATAGCATGTGCTAAAAAGCTGAGAGGGTTACCGAAAAAACTGGATGCACTTCGTGTACAAACTGGACAATCTATTTCGAAGTATCAGGGTTTCGGACGAAAACACGTCTATTACAAAGGGATTTCAATTTTTTGAACATATTTTAACTCAAGACTTTTGAAGCATTCAATATGCACCATTCAAAGCCACATCATCACTTTTCAACCATTTTCTGACTTCATTTGCTAGTTTTCTTGCATTTCATGATATATTTTGAGCTCAAATGACCCTGAATTGAAAAGCACTGCAAATGAACTCTGAAATGGTTGAAAGATGGCACGGTATCATAATTTCACCCACATAGCATGTGCTAAAAATCTGAGAGGGTTACCGGAAAAACTGGATGCACTTCGTGTACAAACTGGACAATCTCTTTCGAAGTATCATGGTTTCGGACGAAAACACGTCTATTACAAAGGGATTTCATTTTGTTGAACATATTTTAACTCAAGACTTTTTATGCATTCAATATGCACCATTCAAATCCACATCATCACTTTTCAACCATTTTCTGACTTCATTTGCTAGTTTTCATGCATTTCATGATTTATTTTGAGCTAAAATGACCCTGAATTGAAAATCACTGCAAATGAACTCTGAAATGGTTGAAAGTTGGCATGGTATCATAATTTCACCCACATAGCATGTGCTAAAGAGTTGAGAGGGTTACCGAAAAAACTGGATGCACTTCGTGTACAAACTGGACTATCTCTTTCGAAGTATCAGGGTTTCGGACGAAAACACGTCTATTACAAAGGGATTTCAATTTTTTGAACATATTCTAACTTAAGACTTTTTCTGCATTCAATATGCACCATTCAAAGCCACATCATCACTTTTGAATCATTTTCTGACTTCATTTGCTAGTTTTCATGCATTTCATGATTTATTTTGAGCTAAAATGACCCTGAATTGAAAAGCACTGCAAATGAACTCTGAAATGGTTGAAAGATGGCATGGCACCATAATTTCACCCACATAGCATGTGCTAAAAAGCTGAGAGGGTTACCGAAAAAACTGGATGCAGTTCGTGTACAAACTGGACAATCTCTTTCGAAGTATCAGGGTTTCGGACGAAAACACGTCGATTACAAAGGGATTTCAATTTTTTGAACATATTTTAACTCAAGACTTTTTCTGCATTCAATATGCACCATTCAAAGCCACATCATCACTTTTCAACCATTTTCTGACTTCATTTGCTAGTTTTCATGCATTTCATGATTTATTTTGAGCTAAAATGACCCTGAATTGAAAATCACTGCAAATGAACTCTGAAATGGTTGAAAGTTGGCATGGTATCATAATTTCACCCACATAGCATGTGCTAAAGAGTTGAGAGGGTTACCGAAAAAACTGGATGCACTTCGTGTACAAACTGGACTATCTCTTTCGAAGTATCAGGGTTTCGGACGAAAACACGTCTATTACAAAGGGATTTCAATTTTTTGAACATATTCTAACTTAAGACTTTTTCTGCATTCAATATGCACCATTCAAAGCCACATCATCACTTTTGAATCATTTTCTGACTTCATTTGCTAGTTTTCATGCATTTCATGATTTATTTTGAGCTAAAATGACCCTGAATTGAAAAGCACTGCAAATGAACTCTGAAATGGTTGAAAGATGGCATGGCACCATAATTTCACCCACATAGCATGTGCTAAAAAGCTGAGAGGGTTACCGAAAAAACTGGATGCAGTTCGTGTACAAACTGGACAATCTCTTTCGAAGTATCAGGGTTTCGGACGAAAACACGTCGATTACAAAGGGATTTCAATTTTTTGAACATATTTTAACTCAAGACTTTTTCTGCATTCAATATGCACCTTTCAAAGCCACATCATCACTTTTCAACCATTTTCTGACTTCATTTGCTAGTTTTCATCCATTTCTTGATTTATTTTGAGCTAAAATGACCCTGAATTGAAAAGCACTGCAAATGAACTCTGAAATGGTTGAAAGTTGGCATGGTATCATAATTTCACCCACATAGCATGTGCTAAAAAGCTGAGAGGGTTACCGAAAAAACTAGATGCACTTCGTGTACAAACTGGACAATCTCTTTCGAAGTATCAGGGTTTCGGACGAAAACACGTCTACTACAAAGGGATTTCAATTTTTTGAACATATTTTAACTCAAGACTTTTTCTACATTCAATATGCACCATTCAAAGCCACATCATCACTTTTCAACCATTTTCTGACTTCATTTGCTAGTTTTCATGCATTTCATGATTTATTTTGAGCTAAAATGACCCTGAATTGAAAAGCACTGCAAATGAACTCTGAAATGGTTGAAAGTTGGCATGGTATCATAATTTCACCCACATAGCATGTGCTAAAGAGTTTAGAGGGTTACCGAAAAAACTGGATGCACTTCGTGTACAAACTGGACAATCTCTTTCGAAGTATCAGGGTTTCGGACGAAAACACGTCTATTACAAAGGGATTTCAATTTTTTGAACATATTCTAACTTAAGACTTTTTCTGCATTCAATATGCACCATTCAAAGCCACATCATCACTTTTCAATCATTTTCTGACTTCATTTGCTAGTTTTCATGCATTTCATGATTTATTTTGAGCTAAAATGACCCTGAATTGAAAAGCACTGCAAATGAACTCTGAAATGGTTGAAAGTTGGCATGGTATCATAATTTCACCCACATAGCATGTGCTAAAAAGCTGAGAGGGTTACCGGAAAAACTGGATGCAGTTCGTGTACAAACTGGACAATCTCTTTCGATGTATCAAGGTTTCGGACGAAAACACGTCGATTACAAAGGGATTTTAATTTTTTTAACATATTTTAACTCAAGACTTTTTCTGCATTCAATATGCACCTTTCAAAGCCACATCATCACTTTTCAACCATTTTCTGACTTCATTTGCTAGTTTTCATGCATTTCATGATTTATTTTGAGCTAAAATGACCCTGAATTGAAAAGCACTGCAAATGAACTCTGAAATAGTTGAAAGATGGCATGGTATCATAATTTCACCCACATAGCATGTGATAAAAAGCTAAGAGGGTTACCGGAAAAACTGGATGCAGTTCGCGTACAAACTGGACAATCTCTTTCGAAGCCTCAGGGTTTCGGACGAAAACACGTCGATTACAAAGGGATTTCAATTTTTTGAACATATTTTAACTCAAGACTTTTTATGCATTCAATATGCACCATTCAAAGCCACATCATCACTTTTCAACCATTTTCTGACTTCATTTGCTAGTTTTCATGCATTTCATGATTTATTCTGAGCTAAAATGACCCTGAATTGAAAAGCACTATAAATGAACTCTGAAATGGTTGAAAGATGGCATGGTATCATAATTTCACCCACATAGCATGTGCTAAAGAGTTGAGAGGGTTACCGAAAAAACTGGATGCACTTCGTGTACAAACTGGACAATCTCTTTCGAAGTATCAGGGTTTCGGACGAAAACACGTCGATTACAAAGAGATTTCAATTTTTTGAACATATTTTAACTCAAGACTTTTTCTGCATTCAATATGCACCATTCAAAGCCACATCATCACTTTTCAACCATTTTCTGACTTCATTTGCTAGTTTTCATGCATTTCATGATTTATTTTGAGCTAAAATGACCCTGAATTGAAAAGTACTGCAAATGAACTCTGAAATGGTTGAAAGTTGCAATGGTATCATAATTTCACCCACATAGCATGTGCTAAAAAGCTGAGAGGGTTACCGAAAATACTGGATGCACTTCGTGTACAAACTGGACAATCTCTTTCGAAGTATCAGGGTTTCGGACGAAAACACGTCGATTACAAAGGGATTTCAATTTTTTGAACATATTTTAACTCAAGACTTTTTCTGCATTCAATATGCACCATTCAAAGCCACATCATCACTTTTCAACCATTTTCTGACTTCATTTGCTAGTTTTCATGCATTTCATGATTTACTTTGAGCTAAAATGACCCTGAATTGAAAAGCACTGCAAATGAACTCTGAAATGGTTGAAAGTTGGCATGCTATCATAATTTCACCCACATAGCATGTGCTAAAAAGCTGAGAGGGTTACCGAAAAAACTGGATGCACTTCGTGTACAAACTGGACAATCTATTTCGAAGTATGAGGGTTTCGGACGAAAACACGTCTATTACAAAGGGATTTCAATTTTTTGAACATATTTTAACTCAAGACTTTTTCTGCATTCAATATGCACCATTCAAAGCCACATCATCACTTTTCAACCATTTTCTGACTTCATTTGCTAGTTTTCATGCATTTCATGATTTATTTTGAGGTAAAATGACCCTGAATTGAAAATCACTGCAAATGAACTCTGAAATGGTTGAAAGTTGGCATGGTATCATAATTTCACCCACATAGCATGTGCTAAAAAGCTGAGAGGGTTACCGAAAAAACTGGATGCACTTCGTGTACAAACTGGACTATCTCTTTCGAAGTTTCAGGGTTTCGGACGAAAAGACGTCGATTACAAAGGGATTTCAATTTTTTGAACATATTTTAACTCAAGACTTTTTATGCATTCAATATGCACCATTCAAAGCCACATCATCACTTTTCAACCATTTTCTGACTTCATTTGCTAGTTTTCATGCATTTCATGATTTATTTTGAGCTAAAATGACCCTGAATTGAAAAGCACTGCAAATGAACTCTGAAATGGTTGAAAGTTGGCATGGTATCATAATTTCACCCACATAGCATGTGCTAAAAAGCTGAGAGGGTTACCGGAAAAACTGGATGCAGTTCGTGTACAAACTGGACAATCTCTTTCGAAGTATCAAGGTTTCGGACGAAAACACGTCGATTACAAAGGGATTTTAATTTTTTTAACATATTTTAACTCAAGACTTTTTCTGCATTCAATATGCACCTTTCAAAGCCACATCATCACTTTTCAACCATTTTCTGACTTCATTTGCTAGTTTTCATGCATTTCATGATTTATTTTGAGCTAAAATGACCCTGAATTGAAAAGCACTGCAAATGAACTCTGAAATAGTTGAAAGATGGCATGGTATCATAATTTCACCCACATAGCATGTGATAAAAAGCTAAGAGGGTTACCGGAAAAACTGGATGCAGTTCGCGTACAAACTGGACAATCTCTTTCGAAGTATCAGGGTTTCGGACGAAAACACGTCGATTACAAAGGGATTTCAATTTTTTGAACATATTTTAACTCAAGACTTTTTATGCATTCAATATGCACCTTTCAAAGCCACATCATCACTTTTCAACCATTTTCTGACTTCATTTGCTAGTTTTCATGCATTTCATGATTTATTCTGAACTAAAATGACCCTGAATTGAAAAGCACTATAAATGAACTCTGAAATGGTTGAAAGATGGCATGGTATCATAATTTCACCCACATAGCATGTGCTAAAGAGTTGAGAGGGTTACCGAAAAAACTGGATGCACTTCGTGTACAAACTGGACAATCTCTTTCGAAGTATCAGGGTTTCGGACGAAAACACGTCGATTACAAAGGGATTTCAATTTTTTGAACATATTTTAACTCAAGACTTTTTCTGCATTCAATATGCACCATTCAAAGCCACATCATCACTTTTCAACCATTTTCTGACTTCATTTGCTAGTTTTCATGCATTTCATGATTTATTTTGAGCTAAAATGACCCTGAATTGAAAAGTACTGCAAATGAACTCTGAAATGGTTGAAAGTTGCAATGGTATCATAATTTCACCCACATAGCATGTGCTAAAAAGCTGAGAGGGTTACCGAAAATACTGGATGCACTTCGTGTACAAACTGGACAATCTCTTTCGAAGTATCAGGGTTTCGGACGAAAACAAGTCGATTACAAAGGGATTTCAATTTTTTGAACATATTTTAACTCAAGACTTTTTCTGCATTCAATATGCACCATTCAAAGCCACATCATCACTTTTCAACCATTTTCTGACTTCATTTGCTAGTTTTCATGCATTTCATGATTTACTTTGAGCTAAAATGACCCTGAATTGAAAAGCACTGCAAATGAACTCTGAAATGGTTAAAAGTTGGCATGCTATCATAATTTCACCCACATAGCATGTGCTAAAAAGCTGAGAGGGTTACCGAAAAAACTGGATGCACTTCGTGTACAAACTGGACAATCTATTTCGAAGTATGAGGGTTTCGGACGAAAACACGTCTATTACAAAGGGATTTCAATTTTTTGAACATATTTTAACTCAAGACTTTTTCTGCATTCAATATGCACCATTCAAAGCCACATCATCACTTTTCAACCATTTTCTGACTTCATTTGCTAGTTTTCATGCATTTCATGATATATTTTGAGCTAAAAAGACCCTGAATTGAAAATCACTGCAAATGAACTCTGAAATGGTTGAAAGTTGGCATGGCATCATAATTTCACCCACATAGCATGTGCTAAAAAGCTGAGAGGGTTACCGAAAAAACTGGATGCACTTCGTGTACAAACTGGACTATCTCTTTCGAAGTTTCAGGGTTTCGGACGAAAAGACGTCGATTACAAAGGGATTTCAATTTTTTGAACATATTTTAACTCAAGACTTTTTATGCATTCAATATGCACCATTCAAAGCCACATCATCACTTTTCAACCATTTTCTGACTTCATTTGCTAGTTTTCATGCATTTCATGATTTATTTTGAGCTAAAATGACCCTGAATTGAAAAGCACTGCAAATGAACTCTAAAATGGTTGAAAGTTGGCATGGTATCATAATTTCACCCACATAGCATGTGCTAAAGAGTTGAGAGGGTTACCGGAAAAACTGGATGCAGTTCGTGTACAAACTGGACAATCTCTTTCGAAGTATCAAGGTTTCGGACGAAAACACGTCGATTACAAAGGGATTTTAATTTTTTTAACATATTTTAACTCAAGACTTTTTCTGCATTCAATATGCACCTTTCAAAGCCACATCATCACTTTTCAACCATTTTCTGACTTCATTTGCTAGTTTTCATGCATTTCATGATTTATTTTGAGCTAAAATGACCCTGAATTGAAAAGCACTGCAAATGAACTCTGAAATAGTTGAAAGATGGCATGGTATCATAATTTCACCCACATAGCATGTGATAAAAAGCTAAGAGGGTTACCGGAAAAACTGGATGCAGTTCGCGTACAAACTGGACAATCTCTTTCGAAGTATCAGGGTTTCGGACGAAAACACGTCGATTACAAAGGGATTTCAATTTTTTGAACATATTTTAACTCAAGACTTTTTATGCATTCAATATGCACCTTTCAAAGCCACATCATCACTTTTCAACCATTTTCTGACTTCATTTGCTAGTTTTCATGCATTTCATGATTTATTCTGAACTAAAATGACCCTGAATTGAAAAGCACTATAAATGAACTCTGAAATGGTTGAAAGATGGCATGGTATCATAATTTCACCCACATAGCATGTGCTAAAGAGTTGAGAGGGTTCCCGAAAAAACTGGATGCACTTCGTGTACAAACTGGACAATCTCTTTCGAAGTATCAGGGTTTCGGACGAAAACACGTCGATTACAAAGGGATTTCAATTTTTTGAACATATTTTAACTCAAGACTTTTTCTGCATTCAATATGCACCATTCAAAGCCACATCATCACTTTTCAACCATTTTCTGACTTCATTTGCTAGTTTTCATGCATTTCATGATTTATTTTGAGCTAAAATGACCCTGAATTGAAAAGTACTGCAAATGAACTCTAAAATGGTTGAAAGTTGCAATGGTATCATAATTTCACCCACATAGCATGTGCTAAAAAGCTGAGAGGGTTACCGAAAATACTGGATGCACTTCGTGTACAAACTGGACAATCTCTTTCGAAGTATCAGGGTTTCGGACGAAAACAAGTCGATTACAAAGGGATTTCAATTTTTTGAACATATTTTAACTCAAGACTTTTTCTGCATTCAATATGCACCATTCAAAGCCACATCATCACTTTTCAACCATTTTCTGACTTCATTTGCTAGTTTTCATGCATTTCATGATTTACTTTGAGCTAAAATGACCCTGAATTGAAAAGCACTGCAAATGAACTCTGAAATGGTTGAAAGTTGGCATGCTATCATAATTTCACCCACATAGCATGTGCTAAAAAGATGAGAGGGTTACCGAAAAAACTGGATGCACTTCGTGTACAAACTGGACAATCTATTTCGAAGTATGAGGGTTTCGGACGAAAACACGTCTATTACAAAGGGATTTCAATTTTTTGAACATATTTTAACTCAAGACTTTTTCTGCATTCAATATGCACCATTCAAAGCCACATCATCACTTTTCAACCATTTTCTGACTTCATTTGCTAGTTTTCATGCATTTCATGATTTATTTTGAGCTAAAATGACCCTGAATTGAAAATCACTGCAAATGAACTCTGAAATGGTTGAAAGTTGGCATGGTATCATAATTTCACCCACATAGCATGTGCTAAAAAGCTGAGAGGGTTACCGAAAACACGTCGATTACAAAGGGATTTCAATTTTTTGAACATATTTTAACTCAAGACTTTTTCTGCATTCAATATGCACCATTCAAAGCCACATCATCACTTTTCAACCATTTTCTGACTTCATTTGCTAGTTTTCATGCATTTCATGATTTATTTTGAGCTAAAATGACCCTGAATTGAAAAGTACTGCAAATGAACTCTGAAATGGTTGAAAGTTGCAATGGTATCATAATTTCACCCACATAGCATGTGCTAAAAAGCTGAGAGGGTTACCGAAAATACTGGATGCACTTCGTGTACAAACTGGACAATCTCTTTCGAAGTATCAGGGTTTCGGACGAAAACAAGTCGATTACAAAGGGATTTCAATTTTTTGAACATATTTTAACTCAAGACTTTTTCTGCATTCAATATGCACCATTCAAAGCCACATCATCACTTTTCAACCATTTTCTGACTTCATTTGCTAGTTTTCATGCATTTCATGATTTACTTTGAGCTAAAATGACCCTGAATTGAAAAGCACTGCAAATGAACTCTGAAATGGTTGAAAGTTGGCATGCTATCATAATTTCACCCACATAGCATGTGCTAAAAAGCTGAGAGGGTTACCGAAAAAACTGGATGCACTTCGTGTACAAACTGGACAATCTATTTCGAAGTATGAGGGTTTCGGACGAAAACACGTCTATTACAAAGGGATTTCAATTTTTGAACATATTTTAACTCAAGACTTTTTCTGCATTCAATATGCACCATTCAAAGCCACATCATCACTTTTCAACCATTTTCTGACTTCATTTGCTAGTTTTCATGAATTTCATGATTTATTTTGAGCTAAAATGACCCTGAATTGAAAAGCACTGCAAATGAACTCTGAAATGGTTGAAAGTTGGCATGGTATCATAATTTCACCCACGTAGCATGTGCTAAAGAGTTGAGAGGGTTACCGGAAAAACTGGATGCAGTTCGTGTACAAACTGGACAATCTCTTTCGAAGTATCAGGGTTTCGGACGAAAACACGTCGATTACAAAGGGATTTCAATTTTTTGAACATATTTTAACTCAAGACTTTTTCTGCATTCAATATGCACCTTTCAAAGCCACATCATCACTTTTCAACCATTTTCTGACTTCATTTGCTAGTTTTCATGCATTTCATGATTTATTTTGAGCTAAAATGACCCTGAATTGAAAATCACTGCAAATGAACTCTGAAATGGTTGAAAGTTGGCATGGTATCATAATTTCACCCACATAGCATGTGCTAAAAAGCTGAGAGGGTTACCGAAAAAACTGGATGCACTTCGTGTACAAACTGGACTATCTCTTTCGAAGTTTCAGGGTTTCGGACGAAAAGACGTCGATTACAAAGGGATTTCAATTTTTTGAACATATTTTAACTCAAGACTTTTTATGCATTCAATATGCACCATTCAAAGCCACATCATCACTTTTCAACCATTTTCTGACTTCATTTGCTAGTTTTCATGCATTTCATGATTTATTTTGAGCTAAAATGACCCTGAATTGAAAAGCACTGCAAATGAACTCTAAAATGGTTGAAAGTTGGCATGGTATCATAATTTCACCCACATAGCATGTGCTAAAGAGTTGAGAGGGTTACCGAAAAAACTGGATGCACTTCGTGTACAAACTGGACAATCTCTTTCGAAGTATCAGGGTTTCGGACGAAAACACGTCTATTACAAAGGGATTTCAATTTTTTCAACATATTCTAACTTAAGACTTTTTCTGCATTCAATATGCACCATTCAAAGCCACATCATCACTTTTCAATCATTTTCTGACTTCATTTGCTTGTTTTCATGCATTTCATGATTTATTTTGAGCTAAAATGACCCTGAATTGAAAAGCACTGCAAATGAACTCTGAAATGGTTGAAAGTTGGCATGGTATCATAATTTCACCCACATAGCATGTGCTAAAAAGCTGAGATGGTTACCGGAAAAACTGGATGCAGTTCGTGTACAAACTGGACAATCTCTTTCGAAGTATCAGGGTTTCGGACGAAAACACGTCGATTACAAAGGGATTTCAATTTTTTGAACATATTTTAACTCAAGACTTTTTCTGCATTCAATATGCACCTTTCAAAGCCACATCATCACTTTTCAACCATTTTCTGACTTCATTTGCTAGTTTTCATCCATTTCATGATTTATTTTGAGCTAAAATGACCCTGAATTGAAAAGCACTGCAAATGAACTCTGAAATGGTTGAAAGTTGGCATGGTATCATAATTTCACCCACATAGCATGTGCTAAAAAGCTGAGAGGGTTACCGAAAAAACTGGATGCACTTCGTGTACAAACTGGACAATCTCTTTCGAAGTCTCAGGGTTTCGGACGAAAACACGTCGATTACAAAGGGATTTCAATTTTTTGAACATATTTTAACTCAAGACTTTTTCTGCATTCAATATGCACCATTCAAAGCCACATCATCACTTTTCAACCATTTTCTGACTTCATTTGCTAGTTTTCATGGATTTCATGATTTATTTTGAGCTAAAATGACCCTGAATTGAAAAGCACTGCAAATGAACTCTAAAATGGTTGAAAGTTGGCATGCTATCATAATTTCACCCACATAGCATGTGATAAAAAGCTGAGAGGGTTACCGAAAAAACTGGATGCACTTCGGGTACAAACTGGACAATCTCTTTCGAAGTATCAGGGTTTCGGACGAAAACACGTCTATTACAAAGGGATTTCAATTTTTTGAACATATTTTAACTCAAGACTTTTGAAGCATTCAATATGCACCATTCAAAGCCACACCATCACTTTTCAACCATTTTCTGACTTCATTTGCTAGTTTTCTTGCATTTCATGATTTATTTTGAGCTAAAATGACCCTGAATTGAAAAGCACTGCAAATGAACTCTGAAATGGTTGAAAGATGGCATGGTATCATAATTTCACCCACATAGCATGTGCTAAAAATCTGAGAGGGTTACCGGAAAAGCTGGATGCACTTCGTGTACAAACTGGACAATCTCTTTCGAAGTATCATGGTTTCGGACAAAAACACGTCTATTACAAAGGGGTTTCATTTTTTTGAACATATTTTAACTCAAGACTTTTTATGCATTCAATATGCACCATTCAAATCCACATCATCACTTTTCAACCATTTTCTGACTTCATTTGCTAGTTTTCATGCATTTCATGATTTATTTTGAGCTAAAATGACCCTGAATTGAAAAGCACTGCAAATGAACTCTGAAATGGTTGAAAGTTGGCATGGTATCATAATTTCACCCACATAGCATGTGCTAAAGAGTTGAGAGGGTTACCGAAAAAACTAGATGCACTTCGTGTACAAACTGGACAATCTCTTTCGAAGTATCAGGGTTTCGGACGAAAACACGTCTACTACAAAGGGATTTCAATTTTTTGAACATATTTTAACTCAAGACTTTTTCTGCATTCAATATGCACCATTCAAAGCCACATCATCACTTTTCAACCATTTTCTGACTTCATTTGCTAGTTTTCATGCATTTCATGATTTATTTTGAGCTAAAATGACCCTGAATTGAAAAGCACTGCAAATGAACTCTGAAATGGTTGAAAGTTGGCATGGTATCATAATTTCACCCACATAGCATGTGCTAAAGAGTTTAGAGGGTTACCGAAAAAACTGGATGCACTTCGTGTACAAACTGGACAATCTCTTTCGAAGTATCAGGGTTTCGGACGAAAACACGTCTATTACAAAGGGATTTCAATTTTTTGAACATATTCTAACTTAAGACTTTTTCTGCATTCAATATGCACCATTCAAAGCCACATCATCACTTTTCAATCATTTTCTGACTTCATTTGCTAGTTTTCATGCATTTCATGATTTATTTTGAGCTAAAATGACCCTGAATTGAAAAGCACTGCAAATGAACTCTGAAATGGTTGAAAGTTGGCATGGTATCATAATTTCACCCACATAGCATGTGCTAAAAAGCTGAGAGGGTTAGCGAAAAACTGGATGCACTTCGTGTACAAACTGGACAATCTCTTTCGAAGTCTCAGGGTTTCGGACGAAAACACGTCGATTACAAAGGGATTTCAATTTTTTGAACATATTTTAACTCAAGATTTTTTATGCATTCAATATGCACCATTCAATGCCACATCATCACTTTTCAACCATTTTCTGCCTTCATTTGCAAGTTTTCATGCATTTCATGATTTATTTTGAGCTAAAATGACCCTGAATTGAAAAGCACTGCAAATGAACTCTGAAATGGTTGAAAGTTGGCATGGTATCATAATTTCACCCACATAGCATGTGCTAAAGAGGTGAGAAGTGTACCGAAAAAACTGGATGCACTTCGTGTACAAACTGGACAATCTCTTTCGAAGTATCAGGGTTTCGGACGAAAACAAGTCGATTACAAAGGGATTTCAATTTTTTGAACATATTTTAACTCAAGACTTTTTCTGCATTCAATATGCACCATTCAAAGCCACATCATCACTTGTCAACCATTTTCTGACTTCATTTGCTAGTTTTCATGCATTTCATGATTTATTTTGAGCTAAAATGACCCAGAATTGAAAAGCACTGCAAATGAACTCTGAAATGGTTGAAAGTTGGCATGCTATCATAATTTCACCCACATAGCATGTGCTAAAAAGCTGAGAGGGTTACCGAAAAAACTGGATGCACTTCGTGTACAAACTGGACAATCTATTTCGAAGTATCAGGGTTTCGGACGAAAACACGTCTATTACAAAGGGATTTCAATTTTTTGAACATATTTTAACTCAAGACTTTTGAAGCATTCAATATGCACCATTCAAAGCCACATCATCACTTTTCAACCATTTTCTGACTTCATTTGCTAGTTTTCTTGCATTTCATGATATATTTTGAGCTCAAATGACCCTGAATTGAAAAGCACTGCAAATGAACTCTGAAATGGTTGAAAGATGGCACGGTATCATAATTTCACCCACATAGCATGTGCTAAAAATCTGAGAGGGTTACCGGAAAAACTGCATGCACTTCGTGTACAAACTGGACAATCTCTTTCGAAGTATCATGGTTTCGGACGAAAACACGTCTATTACAAAGGGATTTCATTTTGTTGAACATATTTTAACTCAAGACTTTTTATGCATTCAATATGCACCATTCAAATCCACATCATCACTTTTCAACCATTTTCTGACTTCATTTGCTAGTTTTCATGCATTTCATGATTTATTTTGAGCTAAAATGACCCTGAATTGAAAAGCACTGCAAATGAACTCTGAAATGGCTGAAAGTTGGCATGGTATCATAATTTCACCCACATATCATGTGCTAAAGAGTTGAGAGGGTTACCGAAAAAACTAGATGCACTTCGTGTACAAACTGGACAATCTCTTTCGAAGTATCAGGGTTTCGGACGAAAACACATCTATTACAAAGGGATTTCAATTTTTTGAACATATTTTAACTCAAGACTTTTTCTGCATTCAATATGCACCATTCAAAGCCACATCATCACTTTTCAACCATTTTCTGACTTCATTTGCTAGTTTTCATGCATTCATGATTTATTTTGAGCTAAAATGACCCTGAATTGAAAAGCACTGCAAATGAACTCTGAAATGGTTGAAAGTTGGCATGGTATCATAATTTCACCCACGTAGCATGTGCTAAAGAGTTGAGAGGGTTACCGAAAAAACTGGATGCACTTCGTGTACAAACTGGACAATCTCTTTCGAAGTATCAGGGTTTCGGACGAAAACACGTCTATTACAAAGGGATTTCAATTTTTTGAACATATTTTAACTCAAGACTTTTGAAGCATTCAATATGCACCATTCAAAGCCACATCATCACTTTTCAACCATTTTCAGACTTCATTTGCTAGTTTTCATGCATTTCATGATTTATTTTGAGCTAACATGACCCTGAATTGAAAAGCACTGCAAATGAACTCTGAAATGGTTGAAAGTTGGCATGCTATCATAATTTCACCCACATAGCATGTGCTAAAAAGCTGAGAGGGTTACCGAAAAAACTGGATGCACTTCGTGTACAAACTGGACAATCTATTTCGAAGTATCAGGGTTTCGGACGAAAACACGTCTATTACAAAGGGATTTCAATTTTTTGAACATATTTTAACTCAAGACTTTTGAAGCATTCAATATGCACCATTCAAAGCCACATCATCACTTTTCAACCATTTTCTGACTTCATTTGCTAGTTTTCTTGCATTTCATGATATATTTTGAGCTCAAATGACCCTGAATTGAAAAGCACTGCAAATGAACTCTGAAATGGTTGAAAGATGGCACGGTATCATAATTTCACCCACATAGCATGTGCTAAAAATCTGAGAGGGTTACCGGAAAAACTGGATGCACTTCGTGTACAAACTGGACAATCTCTTTCGAAGTATCATGGTTTCGGACGAAAACACGTCTATTACAAAGGGATTTCATTTTGTTGAACATATTTTAACTCAAGACTTTTTATGCATTCAATATGCACCATTCAAATCCACATCATCACTTTTCAACCATTTTCTGACTTCATTTGCTAGTTTTCATGCATTTCATGATTTATTTTGAGCTAAAATGACCCTGAATTGAAAAGCACTGCAAATGAACTCTGAAATGGCTGAAAGTTGGCATGGTATCATAATTTCACCCACATATCATGTGCTAAAGAGTTGAGAGGGTTACCGAAAAAACTAGATGCACTTCGTGTACAAACTGGACAATCTCTTTCGAAGTATCAGGGTTTCGGACGAAAACACATCTATTACAAAGGGATTTCAATTTTTTGAACATATTTTAACTCAAGACTTTTTCTGCATTCAATATGCACCATTCAAAGCCACATCATCACTTTTCAACCATTTTCTGACTTCATTTGCTAGTTTTCATGCATTCATGATTTATTTTGAGCTAAAATGACCCTGAATTGAAAAGCACTGCAAATGAACTCTGAAATGGTTGAAAGTTGGCATGGTATCATAATTTCACCCACGTAGCATGTGCTAAAGAGTTGAGAGGGTTACCGAAAAAACTGGATGCACTTCGTGTACAAACTGGACAATCTCTTTCGAAGTATCAGGGTTTCGGACGAAAACACGTCTATTACAAAGGGATTTCAATTTTTTGAACATATTTTAACTCAAGACTTTTGAAGCATTCAATATGCACCATTCAAAGCCACATCATCACTTTTCAACCATTTTCAGACTTCATTTGCTAGTTTTCATGCATTTCATGATTTATTTTGAGCTAACATGACCCTGAATTGAAAAGCACTGCAAATGAACTCTGAAATGGTTGAAAGTTGGCATGCTATCATAATTTCACCCACATAGCATGTGCTAAAAAGCTGAGAGGGTTACCGAAAAAACTGGATGCACTTCGTGTACAAACTGGACAATCTATTTCGAAGTATCAGGGTTTCGGACGAAAACACGTCTATTACAAAGGGATTTCAATTTTTTGAACATATTTTAACTCAAGACTTTTGAAGCATTCAATATGCACCATTCAAAGCCACATCATCACTTTTCAACCATTTTCTGACTTCATTTGCTAGTTTTCTTGCATTTCATGATTTATTTTGAGCTAAAATGACCCTGAATTGAAAAGCACTGCAAATGAACTCTGAAATGGTTGAAAGATGGCACGGTATCATAATTTCACCCACATAGCATGTGCTAAAAATCTGAGAGGGTTACCGGAAAAACTGGATGCACTTCGTGTACAAACTGGACAATCTCTTTCGAAGTATCATGGTTTCGGACGAAAACACGTCTATTACAAAGGGATTTCATTTTTTTGAACATATTTTAACTCAAGACTTTTTATGCATTCAATATGCACCATTCAAATCCACATCATCACTTTTCAACCATTTTCTGACTTCATTTGCTAGTTTTCATGCATTTCATGATTTATTTTGAGCTAAAATGACCCTGAATTGAAAAGCACTGCAAATGAACTCTGAAATGGTTGAAAGTTGGCATGGTATCATAATTTCACCCACATAGCATGTGCTAAAGAGTTGATAGGGTTAACGAAAAAACTAGATGCACTTCGTGTACAAACTGGACAATCTCTTTCGAAGTATCAGGGTTTCGGACGAAAACACATCTATTACAAAGGGATTTCAATTTTTTGAACATATTTTAACTCAAGACTTTTTCTGCATTCAATATGCACCATTCAAAGCCACATCATCACTTTTCAACCATTTTCTGACTTCATTTGCTAGTTTTCATGCATTCATGATTTATTTTGAGCTAAAATGACCCTGAATTGAAAAGCACTGCAAATGAACTCTGAAATGGTTGAAAGTTGGCATGGTATCATAATTTCACCCACGTAGCATGTGCTAAAGAGTTGAGAGGGTTACCGAAAAAACTGGATGCAGTTCGTGTACAAACTGGACAATCTCTTTCGAAGTATCAGGGTTTCGGACGAAAACACGTCTATTACAAAGGGATTTCAATTTTTTGAACATATTTTAACTCAAGACTTTTGAAGCATTCAATATGCACCATTCAAAGCCACATCATCACTTTTCAACCATTTTCAGACTTCATTTGCTAGTTTTCATGCATTTCATGATTTATTTTGAGCTAAAATGACCCTGAATTGTAAAGCACTGCAAATGAACTCTGAAATGGTTGAAAGTTGGCATGGTACCATAATTTCACCCACATAGCATGTGCTAAAAAGCTGAGAGGGTTACCGAAAAAACTGGATGCACTTCGTGTACAAACTGGACAATCTCTTTCGAAGTATCAGGGTTTCGGACGAAAACACGTCGATTACAAAGGGATTTCAATTTTTTGAACATATTTTAACTCAAGACTTTTTATGCATTCAATATGCACCATTCAAAGCCACATCATCACTTTTCAACCATTTTCTGACTTCATTTGCTAGTTTTCATGAATTTCATGATTTATTTTGAGCTAAAATGACCCTGAATTGAAAAGCACTGCAAATGAACTCTGAAATGGTTGAAAGTTGGCATGGTATCATAATTTCACCCACGTAGCATGTGCTAAAGAGTTGAGAGGGTTACCGAAAAAACTGGATGCACTTCGTGTACAAACTGGACAATCTCTTTCGAAGTATCAGGGTTTCGGACGAAAACACGTCTGTTACAAAGGGATTTTAATTTTTTTAACATATTTTAACTCAAGACTTTTTCTGCATTCAATATGCACCTTTCAAAGCCACATCATCACTTTTCAACCATTTTCTGACTTCATTTGCTAGTTTTCATGCATTTCATGATTTATTTTGAGCTAAAATGACCCTGAATTGAAAAGCACTGCAAATGAAATCTGAAATGGTTGAAAGTTGGCATGGTATCATAATTTCACCCACGTAGCATGTGCTAAAGAGTTGAGAGGGTTACCGAAAAAACTGGATGCACTTCGTGTACAAACTGGACAATCTCTTTCGAAGTATCAGGGTTTCGGACGAAAACACGTCTATTACAAAGGGATTTCAATTTTTTGAACATATTTTAACTCAAGACTTTTGAAGCATTCAATATGCACCATTCAAAGCCACATCATCACTTTTCAACCATTTTCTGACTTCATTTGCTAGTTTTCATGCATTTCATGATTTATTTTGAGCTAAAATGACCCTGAATTGAAAAGCACTGCAAATGAACTCTGAAATGGTTGAAAGCTGGCATGGTATCATAATTTCACCCACGTAGCATGTGCTAAAGAGTTGAGAGGGTTACCGAAAAAACTGGATGCACTTCGTGTACAAACTGGACAATCTCTTTCGAAGTATCAGGGTTTCGGACGAAAACACGTCTATTACAAAGGGATTTCAATTTTTTGAACATATTTTAACTCAAGACTTTTTCTGCATTCAATATGCACCATTCAAAGCCACATCATCACTTTTCAACCATTTTCTGACTTCATTTGCTAGTTTTCATGCATTTCATGATTTATTTTGAGCTAAAATGACCCTGAATTGAAAAGCACTGCAAATGAACTCTGAAATGGTTGAATGTTGGCATGGTATTATAATTTCACCCACGTAGCATGTGCTAAAGTGTTGAGAGGGTTACCGAAAAAACTGGATGCACTTCGTGTACACACTGGACAATCTCTTTCAAAGTATCAGGGTTTCGGACGAGAACACGTCTATTACAAAGGGATTTCATTTTTTTGAACATATTTTAACTCAAGACTTTTTCTGCATTCAATATGCACCATTCAAAGCCACATCATCACTTTTCAACCATTTTCTGACTTCATTTGCTAGTTTTCATGCATTTCATGATTTATTTTGAGCTAAAATGACCCTGAATTGAAAAGCACTGCAAATGAACTCTGAAATGGTTGAAACTTGCATTGGTATCATAATTTCACCCACATAGCATGTGCTAAAAAGCTGAGAGGGTTACCGAAAAAACTGGATGCTCTTCGTGTACAAACTGGACAATCTCTTTCGAAGTATCAGGGTTTCGGACGAAAACACGTCTATTACAAAGGGATTTCCATTTTTTGAACATATTTTAACTCAAGACTTTTTCTGCATTCAATATGCACCATTCAAAGCCACATCATCACTTTTCAACCATTTTCTGACTTCATTTGCTAGTTTTCATGCATTCATGATTTATTTTGAGCTAAAATGACCCTGAATTGAAAAGCACTGCAAATGAACTCTGAAATGGTTGAAAGTTGGCATGGTATCATAATTTCACCCACGTAGCATGTGCTAAAGAGTTGAGAGGGTTACCGAAAAAACTGGATGCACTTCGTGTACAAACTGGACAATCTCTTTCGAAGTATCAGGGTTTCGGACGAAAACACGTCTATTACAAAGGGATTTCAATTTTTTGAACATATTTTAACTCAAGACTTTTGAAGCATTCAATATGCACCATTCAAAGCCACATCATCACTTTTCAACCATTTTCAGACTTCATTTGCTAGTTTTCATGCATTTCATGATTTATTTTGAGCTAACATGACCCTGAATTGAAAAGCACTGCAAATGAACTCTGAAATGGTTGAAAGTTGGCATGCTATCATAATTTCACCCACATAGCATGTGCTAAAAAGCTGAGAGGGTTACCGAAAAAACTGGATGCACTTCGTGTACAAACTGGACAATCTATTTCGAAGTATCAGGGTTTCGGACGAAAACACGTCTATTACAAAGGGATTTCAATTTTTTGAACATATTTTAACTCAAGACTTTTGAAGCATTCAATATGCACCATTCAAAGCCACATCATCACTTTTCAACCATTTTCTGACTTCATTTGCTAGTTTTCTTGCATTTCATGATTTATTTTGAGCTAAAATGACCCTGAATTGAAAAGCACTGCAAATGAACTCTGAAATGGTTGAAAGATGGCACGGTATCATAATTTCACCCACATAGCATGTGCTAAAAATCTGAGAGGGTTACCGGAAAAACTGGATGCACTTCGTGTACAAACAGGACAATCTCTTTCGAAGTATCATGGTTTCGGACGAAAACACGTCTATTACAAAGGGATTTCATTTTTTTGAACATATTTTAACTCAAGACTTTTTATGCATTCAATATGCACCATTCAAATCCACATCATCACTTTTCAACCATTTTCTGACTTCATTTGCTAGTTTTCATGCATTTCATGATTTATTTTGAGCTAAAATGACCCTGAATTGAAAAGCACTGCAAATGAACTCTGAAATGGTTGAAAGTTGGCATGGTATCATAATTTCACCCACATAGCATGTGCTAAAGAGTTGATAGGGTTAACGAAAAAACTAGATGCACTTCGTGTACAAACTGGACAATCTCTTTCGAAGTATCAGGGTTTCGAACGAAAACACATCTATTACAAAGGGATTTCAATTTTTTGAACATATTTTAACTCAAGACTTTTTCTGCATTCAATATGCACCATTCAAAGCCACATCATCACTTTTCAACCATTTTCTGACTTCATTTGCTAGTTTTCATGCATTTCATGATTTATTTTGAGCTAAAATGACCCTGAATTGAAAAGCACTGCAAATGAACTCTGAAATGGTTGAAACTTGCATTGGTATCATAATTTCACCCACATAGCATGTGCTAAAAAGCTGAGAGGGTTACCGAAAAAACTGGATGCTCTTCGTGTACAAACTGGACAATCTCTTTCGAAGTATCAGGGTTTCGGACGAAAACACGTCTATTACAAAGGGATTTCCATTTTTTGAACATATTTTAACTCAAGACTTTTTCTGCATTCAATATGCACCATTCAAAGCCACATCATCACTTTTCAACCATTTTCTGACTTCATTTGCTAGTTTTCATGCATTCATGATTTATTTTGAGCTAAAATGACCCTGAATTGAAAAGCACTGCAAATGAACTCTGAAATGGTTGAAAGTTGGCATGGTATCATAATTTCACCCACGTAGCATGTGCTAAAGAGTTGAGAGGGTTACCGAAAAAACTGGATGCACTTCGTGTACAAACTGGACAATCTCTTTCGAAGTATCAGGGTTTCGGACGAAAACACGTCTATTACAAAGGGATTTCAATTTTTTGAACATATTTTAACTCAAGACTTTTGAAGCATTCAATATGCACCATTCAAAGCCACATCATCACTTTTCAACCATTTTCAGACTTCATTTGCTAGTTTTCATGCATTTCATGATTTATTTTGAGCTAAAATGACCCTGAATTGAAAAGCAATGCAAATGAACTCTGAAATGGTTGAAAGGTGGCATGGTACCATAATTTCACCCACATAGCATGTGCTAAAAAGCTGAGAGGGTTACCGAAAAAACTGGATGCACTTCGTGTACAAACTGGACAATCTCTTTCGAAGTATCAGGGTTTCGGACGAAAACACGTCGATTACAAAGGGATTTCAATTTTTTGAACATATTTTAACTCAAGACTTTTTATGCATTCAATATGCACCATTCAAAGCCACATCATCACTTTTCAACCATTTTCTGACTTCATTTGCTAGTTTTCATGAATTTCATGATTTATTTTGAGCTAAAATGACCCTGAATTGAAAAGCACTGCAAATGAACTCTGAAATGGTTGAAAGTTGGCATGGTATCATAATTTCACCCACGTAGCATGTGCTAAAGAGTTGAGAGGGTTACCGAAAAAACTGGATGCACTTCGTGTACAAACTGGACAATCTCTTTCGAAGTATCAGGGTTTCGGACGAAAACACGTCTGTTACAAAGGGATTTTAATTTTTTTAACATATTTTAACTCAAGACTTTTTCTGCATTCAATATGCACCTTTCAAAGCCACATCATCACTTTTCAACCATTTTCTGACTTCATTTGCTAGTTTTCATGCATTTCATGATTTATTTTGAGCTAAAATGACCCTGAATTGAAAAGCACTGCAAATGAAATCTGAAATGGTTGAAAGTTGGCATGGTATCATAATTTCACCCACGTAGCATGTGCTAAAGAGTTGAGAGGGTTACCGAAAAAACTGGATGCACTTCGTGTACAAACTGGACAATCTCTTTCGAAGTATCAGGGTTTCGGACGAAAACACGTCTATTACAAAGGGATTTCAATTTTTTGAACATATTTTAACTCAAGACTTTTGAAGCATTCAATATGCACCATTCAAAGCCACATCATCACTTTTCAACCATTTTCTGACTTCATTTGCTAGTTTTCATGCATTTCATGATTTATTTTGATCTAAAATGACCCTGAATTGAAAAGCACTGCAAATGAACTCTGAAATGGTTGAAAGCTGGCATGGTATCATAATTTCACCCACGTAGCATGTGCTAAAGAGTTGAGAGGGTTACCGAAAAAACTGGATGCACTTCGTGTACAAACTGGACAATCTCTTTCGAAGTATCAGGGTTTCGGACGAAAACACGTCTATTACAAAGGGATTTCAATTTTTTGAACATATTTTAACTCAAGACTTTTTCTGCATTCAATATGCACCATTCAAAGCCACATCATCACTTTTCAACCATTTTCTGACTTCATTTGCTAGTTTTCATGCATTTCATGATTTATTTTGAGCTAAAATGACCCTGAATTGAAAAGCACTGCAAATGAACTCTGAAATGGTTGAATGTTGGCATGGTATTATAATTTCACCCACGTAGCATGTGCTAAAGTGTTGAGAGGGTTACCGAAAAAACTGGATGCACTTCGTGTACACACTGGACAATCTCTTTCAAAGTATCAGGGTTTCGGACGAGAACACGTCTATTACAAAGGGATTTCATTTTTTTGAACATATTTTAACTCAAGACTTTTTCTGCATTCAATATGCACCATTCAAAGCCACATCATCACTTTTCAACCATTTTCTGACTTCATTTGCTAGTTTTCATGCATTTCATGATTTATTTTGAGCTAAAATGACCCTGAATTGAAAAGCACTGCAAATGAACTCTGAAATGGTTGAAACTTGCATTGGTATCATAATTTCACCCACATAGCATGTGCTAAAAAGCTGAGAGGGTTACCGAAAAAACTGGATGCTCTTCGTGTACAAACTGGACAATCTCTTTCGAAGTATCAGGGTTTCGGACGAAAACACGTCTATTACAAAGGGATTTCCATTTTTTGAACATATTTTAACTCAAGACTTTTTCTGCATTCAATATGCACCATTCAAAGCCACATCATCACTTTTCAACCATTTTCTGACTTCATTTGCTAGTTTTCATGCATTTCATGATTTATTTTGAGCTAAAATGACCCTGAATTGAAAAACACTGCAAATGAACTCTGGAATGGTTGAAAGTTGGCATGGTACCATAATTTCACCCACATAGCATGTGCTAAAAAGCTGAGAGGGTTACCGAAAAAACTGGATGCAGTTCGTGTACAAACTGGACAATCTCTTTCGAAGTATCAGGGTTTCGGACGAAAACACGTCGATTACAAAGGGATTTCAATTTTTTGAACATATTTTAACTCAAGACTTTTTATGTATTCAATATGCACCTTTCAAAGCCACATCATCACTTTTCAACCATTTTCTGACTTCATTTGCTAGTTTTCATGCATTTCATGATTTATTTTGAGCTAAAATGACCCTGAATTGAAAAGCACTGCAAATGAACTCTGAAATGGTTGAAAGTTGGCATGGTATCATAATTTCACCCACATAGCATGTGATAAAAAGCTGAGAGGGTTACCGGAAAAACTGGATGCAGTTCGTGTACAAACTGGACAATCTCTTTCGAAGTATCAGGGTTTCGGACGAAAACACGTCGATTACAAAGGGATTTCAATTTTTTGAACATATTTTCACTCAAGACTTTTTATGCATTCAATATGCACCATTCAAAGCCACCATCATCACTTTTCAACCATTTTCTGACTTCATTTGCTAGTTTTCATGCATTTCATGATTTATTTTTAGCTAAAATGACCCTGAATTGAAAAGCACTGCAAATGAACTCTGAAATGGTTGAAAGTTGGCATGGTATCATAATTTCACCCACGTAGCATGTGCTAAAGAGCTGAGAGGGTTACCGAAAAAACTGGATGCACTTCGTGTACAAACTGGACAATCTCTTTCGAAGTATCAGGGTTTCGGACGAAAACACGTCTATTACAAAGGGATTTCAATTTTTTGAACATATTTTAACTCAACACTTTTTCTGCATTCAATATGCACCATTCAAAGCCACATCATCACTTTTCAACCATTTTCTGACTTCATTTGCTAGTTTTCATGCATTCATGATTTATTTTGAGCTAAAATGACCCTGAATTGAAAAGCACTGCAAATGAACTCTGAAATGGTTGAAAGTTGGCATGGTATCATAATTTCACCCACGTAGCATGTGCTAAAGAGTTGAGAGGGTTACCGAAAAAACTGGATGCACTTCGTGTACAAACTGGACAATCTCTTTCGAAGTATCAGGGTTTCGGACGAAAACACGTCTATTACAAAGGGATTTCAATTTTTTGAACATATTTTAACTCAAGACTTTTGAAGCATTCAATATGCACCATTCAAAGCCACATCATCACTTTTCAACCATTTTCAGACTTCATTTGCTAGTTTTCATTCATTTCATGATTTATTTTGAGCTAACATGACCCTGAATTGAAAAGCACTGCAAATGAACTCTGAAATGGTTGAAAGTTGGCATGCTATCATAATTTCACCCACATAGCATGTGCTAAAAAGCTGAGAGGGTTACCGAAAAAACTGGATGCACTTCGTGTACAAACTGGACAATCTATTTCGAAGTATCAGGGTTTCGGACGAAAACACGTCTATTACAAAGGGATTTCAATTTTTTGAACATATTTTAACTCAAGACTTTTGAAGCATTCAATATGCACCATTCAAAGCCACATCATCACTTTTCAACCATTTTCTGACTTCATTTGCTAGTTTTCTTGCATTTCATGATTTATTTTGAGCTAAAATGACCCTGAATTGAAAAGCACTGCAAATGAACTCTGAAATGGTTGAAAGATGGCACGGTATCATAATTTCACCCACATAGCATGTGCTAAAAATCTGAGAGGGTTACCGGAAAAACTGGATGCACTTCGTGTACAAATTGGACAATCTCTTTCGAAGTATCATGGTGTCGGACGAAAACACGTCTATTACAAAGGGATTTCATTTTTTTGAACATATTTTAACTCAAGACTTTTTATGCATTCAATATGCACCATTCAAATCCACATCATCACTTTTCAACCATTTTCTGACTTCATTTGCTAGTTTTCATGCATTTCATGATTTATTTTGAGCTAAAATGACCCTGAATTGAAAAGCACTGCAAATGAACTCTGAAATGGTTGAAAGTTGGCATGGTATCATAATTTCACCCACATAGCATGTGCTAAAGAGTTGATAGGGTTAACGAAAAAACTAGATGCACTTCGTGTACAAACTGGACAATCTCTTTCGAAGTATCAGGGTTTCGGACGAAAACACATCTATTACAAAGGGATTTCAATTTTTTGAACATATTTTAACTCAAGACTTTTTCTGCATTCAATATGCACCATTCAAAGCCACATCATCACTTTTCAACCATTTTCTGACTTCATTTGCTAGTTTTCATGCATTCATGATTTATTTTGAGCTAAAATGACCCTGAATTGAAAAGCACTGCAAATGAACTCTGAAATGGTTGAAAGTTGGCATGGTATCATAATTTCACCCACGTAGCATGTGCTAAAGAGTTGAGAGGGTTACCGAAAAAACTGGATGCAGTTCGTGTACAAACTGGACAATCTCTTTCGAAGTATCAGGGTTTCGGACGAAAACACGTCTATTACAAAGGGATTTCAATTTTTTGAACATATTTTAACTCAAGACTTTTGAAGCATTCAATATGCACCATTCAAAGCCACATCATCACTTTTCAACCATTTTCAGACTTCATTTGCTAGTTTTCATGCATTTCATGATTTATTTTGAGCTAAAATGACCCTGAATTGAAAAGCACTGCAAATGAACTCTGAAATGGTTGAAAGTTGGCATGGTACCATAATTTCACCCACATAGCATGTGCTAAAAAGGTGAGAGGGTTACCGAAAAAACTGGATGCACTTCGTGTACAAACTGGACAATCTCTTTCGAAGTATCAGGGTTTCGGACGAAAACACGTCGATTACAAAGGGATTTCAATTTTTTGAACATATTTTAACTCAAGACTTTTTATGCATTCAATATGCACCATTCAAAGCCACATCATCACTTTTCAACCATTTTCTGACTTCATTTGCTAGTTTTCATGAATTTCATGATTTATTTTGAGCTAAAATGACCCTGAATTGAAAAGCACTGCAAATGAACTCTGAAATGGTTGAAAGTTGGCATGGTATCATAATTTCACCCACGTAGCATGTGCTAAAGAGTTGAGAGGGTTACCGAAAAAACTGGATGCACTTCGTGTACAAACTGGACAATCTCTTTCGAAGTATCAGGGTTTCGGACGAAAACACGTCTGTTACAAAGGGATTTTAATTTTTTTAACATATTTTAACTCAAGACTTTTTCTGCATTCAATATGCACCTTTCAAAGCCACATCATCACTTTTCAACCATTTTCTGACTTCATTTGCTAATTTTCATGCATTTCATGATTTATTTTGAGCTAAAATGACCCTGAATTGAAAAGCACTGCAAATGAAATCTGAAATGGTTGAAAGTTGGCATGGTATCATAATTTCACCCACGTAGCATGTGCTAAAGAGTTGAGAGGGTTACCGAAAAAACTGGATGCACTTCGTGTACAAACTGGACAATCTCTTTCGAAGTATCAGGGTTTCGGACGAAAACACGTCTATTACAAAGGGATTTCAATTTTTTGAACATATTTTAACTCAAGACTTTTGAAGCATTCAATATGCACCATTCAAAGCCACATCATCACTTTTCAACCATTTTCTGACTTCATTTGCTAGTTTTCATGCATTTCATGATTTATTTTGAGCTAAAATGACCCTGAATTGAAAAGCACTGCAAATGAACTCTGAAATGGTTGAAAGCTGGCATGGTATCATAATTTCACCCACGTAGCATGTGCTAAAGAGTTGAGAGGGTTACCGAAAAAACTGGATGCACTTCGTGTACAAACTGGACAATCTCTTTCGAAGTATCATGGTTTCGGACGAAAACACGTCTATTACAAAGGGATTTCAATTTTTTGAACATATTTTAACTCAAGACTTTTTCTGCATTCAATATGCACCATTCAAAGCCACATCATCACTTTTCAACCATTTTCTGACTTCATTTGCTAGTTTTCATGCATTTCATGATTTATTTTGAGCTAAAATGACCCTGAATTGAAAAGCACTGCAAATGAACTCTGAAATGGTTGAATGTTGGCATGGTATTATAATTTCACCCACGTAGCATGTGCTAAAGTGTTGAGAGGGTTACCGAAAAAACTGGATGCACTTCATGTACACACTGGACAATCTCTTTCAAAGTATCAGGGTTTCGGACGAGAACACGTCTATTACAAAGGGATTTCATTTTTTTGAACATATTTTAACTCAAGACTTTTTCTGCATTCAATATGCACCATTCAAAGCCACATCATCACTTTTCAACCATTTTCTGACTTCATTTGCTAGTTTTCATGCATTTCATGATTTATTTTGAGCTAAAATGACCCTGAAATGAAAAGCACTGCAAATGAACTCTGAAATGGTTGAAACTTGCATTGGTATCATAATTTCACCCACATAGCATGTGCTAAAAAGCTGAGAGGGTTACCGAAAAAACTGGATGCTCTTCGTGTACAAACTGGACAATCTCTTTCGAAGTATCAGGGTTTCGGACGAAAACACGTCTATTACAAAGGGATTTCCATTTTTTGAACATATTTTAACTCAAGACTTTTTCTGCATTCAATATGCACCATTCAAAGCCACATCATCACTTTTCAACCATTTTCTGACTTCATTTGCTAGTTTTCATGCATTTCATGATTTATTTTGAGCTAAAATGACCCTGAATTGAAAAACACTGCAAATGAACTCTGGAATGGTTGAAAGTTGGCATGGTACCATAATTTCACCCACATAGCATGTGCTAAAAAGCTGAGAGGGTTACCAAAAAAACTGGATGCAGTTCGTGTACAAACTGGACAATCTCTTTCGAAGTATCAGGGTTTCGGACGAAAACACGTCGATTACAAAGGGATTTCAATTTTTTGAACATATTTTAACTCAAGACTTTTTATGTATTCAATATGCACCTTTCAAAGCCACATCATCACTTTTCAACCATTTTCTGACTTCATTTGCTAGTTTTCATGCATTTCATGATTTATTTTGAGCTAAAATGACCCTGAATTGAAAAGCACTGCAAATGAACTCTGAAATGGTTGAAAGTTGGCATGGTATCATAATTTCACCCACATAGCATGTGATAAAAAGCTGAGAGGGTTACCGGAAAAACTGGATGCAGTTCGTGTACAAACTGGACAATCTCTTTCGAAGTATCAGGGTTTCGGACGAAAACACGTCGATTACAAAGGGATTTCAATTTTTTGAACATATTTTCACTCAAGACTTTTTCTGCATTCAATATGCACCATTCAAAGCCACATCATCACTTTTCAACCATTTTCTGACCTCATTTGCTAGTTTTCATGCATTTAATGATTAATTTTGAGCTAAAATGACAATGAATTGAAAAGCACTGCAAATGAACTCTGAAATGGTGGAAAGTTGGCATGGTATCATAATTTCACCCACATAGCATGTGCTAAAAAGCTGAGAGGGTTACCGGAAAAACTGGATGCACTTCGTGTACAAACTAGATAATCTCTTTCGAAGTATCACGGTTTCGGACGAAAACACGTCTATTACAAAGGGATTTCAGTTTTTTGAACATATTTTAACTCAAGACTTTTTCTGCATTCAATATGCACCATTCAAAGCCACATCATCACTTTTCAACCATTTTCTGACTTCATTTGCTAGTTTTCATGCATTTCATGATTTATTTTGAGCTAAAATGACCCTGAATTGAAAAGCACTGCAAATGAACTCTAAAATGGTTGAAAGTTGGCATGCTATCATAATTTCACCCACATAGCATGTGATAAAAAGCTGAGAGGGTTACCGAAAAAACTGGATGCACTTCGTGTACAAACTGGACAAGCTCTTTCGAAGTATCAGGGTTTCGGACGAAAACACGTCTATTACAAAGGGATTTCAATTTTTTGAACATATTTTAACTCAAGACTTTTGAAGCATTCAATATGCACCATTCAAAGCCACACCATCACTTTTCAACCATTTTCTGACTTCATTTGCTAGTTTTCTTGCATTTCATGATTTATTTTGAGCTAAAATGACCCTGAATTGAAAAGCACTGCAAATGAACTCTGAAATGGTTGAAAGATGGCATGGTATCATAATTTCACCCACATAGCATGTGCTAAAAATCTGAGAGGGTTACCGAAAAAACTGGATGCACTTCGTGTACAAACTGGACAATCTCTTTCGAAGTATCATGGTTTCGGACGAAAACACGTCTATTACAAAGGGGTTTCATTTTTTTGAACATATTTTAACTCTAGACTTTTTATGCATTCAATATGCACCATTCAAATCCACATCATCACTTTTCAACCATTTTCTGACTTCATTTGCTAGTTTTCATGCATTTCATGATTTATTTTGAGCTAAAATGACCCTGAATTGAAAAGCACTGCAAATGAACTCTGAAATGGTTGAAAGTTGGCATGGTATCATAATTTCACCCACATAGCATGTGCTAAAGAGTTGAGAGGGTTACCGAAAAAACTAGATGCACTTTGTGTACAAACTGGACAATCTCTTTCGAAGTATCAGGGTTTCGGACGAAAACACGTCTACTACAAAGGGATTTCAATTTTTTGAACATATTTTAACTCAAGACTTTTTCTGCACTCAATATGCACCATTCAAAGCCACATCATCACTTTTCAACCATTTTCTGACTTCATTTGCTAGTTTTCATGCATTTCATGATTTATTTTGAGCTAAAATGACCCTGAATTGAAAAGCACTGCAAATGAACTCTGAAATGGTTGAAAGTTGGCATGGTATCATAATTTCACCCACATAGCATGTGCTAAAGAGTTTAGAGGGTTACCGAAAAAACTGGATGCACTTCGTGTACAAACTGGACAATCTCTTTCGAAGTATCAGGGTTTCGGACGAAAACACGTCTATTACAAAGGGATTTCAATTTTTTGAACATATTCTAACTTAAGACTTTTTCTGCATTCAATATGCACCATTCAAAGCCACATCATCACTTTTCAATCATTTTCTGACTTCATTTGCTAGTTTTCATGCATTTCATGCTTTATTTTGAGCTAAAATGACCCTGAATTGAAAAGCACTGCAAATGAACTCTGAATGGTTGAAAGTTGGCATGGTATCATAATTTCACCCACATAGCATGTGCTAAAAAGCTGAGAGGGTTAGCGAAAAACTGGATGCACTTCGTGTACAAACTGGACAATCTCTTTCGAAGTCTCAGGGTTTCGGACGAAAACACGTCGAATACAAAGGGATTTCAATTTTTTGAACATATTTTAACTCAAGATTTTTTATGCATTCAATATGCACCATTCAATGCCACATCATCACTTTTCAACCATTTTCTGCCTTCATTTGCAAGTTTTCATGCATTTCATGATTTATTTTGAGCTAAAATGACCCTGAATTGAAAAGCACTGCAAATGAACTCTGAAATGGTTGAAAGTTGGCATGGTATCATAATTTCACCCACATAGCATGTGCTAAAGAGGTGAGAAGGGTACCGAAAAAACTGGATGCACTTCGTGTACAAACTGGACAATCTCTTTCGAAGTATCAGGGTTTCGGACGAAAACAAGTCGATTACAAAGGGATTTCAATTTTTTGAACATATTTTAACTCAAGACTTTTTCTGCATTCAATATGCACCATTCAAAGCCACATCATCACTTGTCAACCATTTTCTGACTTCATTTGCTAGTTTTCATGCATTTCATGATTTATTTTGAGCTAAAATGACCCTGAATTGAAAAGCACTGCAAATGAACTCTGAAATGGTTGAAAGTTGGCATGCTATCATAATTTCACCCACATAGCATGTGCTAAAAAGCTGAGAGGGTTACCGAAAAAACTGGATGCACTTCGTGTACAAACTGGACAATCTATTTCGAAGTATCAGGGTTTCGGACGAAAACACGTCTATTACAAAGGGATTTCAATTTTTTGAACATATTTTAACTCAAGACTTTTGAAGCATTCAATATGCACCATTCAAAGCCACATCATCACTTTTCAACCATTTTCTGACTTCATTTGCTAGTTTTCTTGCATTTCATGATTTATTTTGAGCTAAAATGACCCTGAATTGAAAAGCACTGCAAATGAACTCTGAAATGGTTGAAAGATGGCACGGTATCATAATTTCACCCACATAGCATGTGCTAAAAATCTGAGAGGGTTACCGGAAAAACTGGATGCACTTCGTGTACAAACTGGACAATCTCTTTCGAAGTATCATGGTTTCGGACGAAAACACGTCTATTACAAAGGGATTTCATTTTTTTGAACATATTTTAACTCAAGACTTTTTATGCATTCAATATGCACCATTCAAATCCACATCATCACTTTTCAACCATTTTCTGACTTCATTTGCTAGTTTTCATGCATTTCATGATTTATTTTGAGCTAAAATGACCCTGAATTGAAAAGCACTGCAAATGAACTCTGAAATGGCTGAAAGTTGGCATGGTATCATAATTTCACCCACATAGCATGTGCTAAAGAGTTGAGAGGGTTACCGAAAAAACTAGATGCACTTCGTGTACAAACTGGACAATCTCTTTCGAAGTATCAGGGTTTCAGACGAAAACACATCTATTACAAAGGGATTTCAATTTTTTGAACATATTTTAACTCAAGACTTTTTCTGCATTCAATATGCACCATTCAAAGCCACATCATCACTTTTCAACCATTTTCTGACTTCATTTGCTAGTTTTCATGCATTCATGATTTATTTTGAGCTAAAATGACCCTGAATTGAAAAGCACTGCAAATGAACTCTGAAATGGTTGAAACTAGCATTGGTATCATAATTTCACCCACATAGCATGTGCTAAAAAGCTGAGAGGGTTACCGAAAAAACTGGATGCTCTTCGTGTACAAACTGGACAATCTCTTTCGAAGTATCAGGGTTTCGGACGAAAACACGTCTATTACCAAGGGATTTCCATTTTTTGAACATATTTTAACTCAAGACTTTTTCTGCATTCAATATGCACCATTCAAAGCCACATCATCACTTTTCAACCATTTTCTGACTTCATTTGCTAGTTTTCATGCATTTCATGATTTATTTTGAGCTAAAATGACCCTGAATTGAAAAGCACTGCATATGAACTCTGAAATGGCTGAAAGTTGGCATGGTATCATAATTTCACCCACATAGCATGTGCTAAAGAGTTGAGAGGGTTACCGAAAAAACTAGATGCACTTCGTGTACAAACTGGACAATCTCTTTCGAAGTATCAGGGTTTCAGACGAAAACACATCTATTACAAAGGGATTTCAATTTTTTGAACATATTTTAACTCAAGACTTTTTCTGCATTCAATATGCACCATTCAAAGCCACATCATCACTTTTCAACCATTTTCTGACTTCATTTGCTAGTTTTCATGCATTCATGATTTATTTTGAGCTAAAATGACCCTGAATTGAAAAGCACTGCAAATGAACTCTGAAATGGTTGAAACTAGCATTGGTATCATAATTTCACCCACATAGCATGTGCTAAAAAGCTGAGAGGGTTACCGAAAAAACTGGATGCTCTTCGTGTACAAACTGGACAATCTCTTTCGAAGTATCAGGGTTTCGGACGAAAACACGTCTATTACCAAGGGATTTCCATTTTTTGAACATATTTTAACTCAAGACTTTTTCTGCATTCAATATGCACCATTCAAAGCCACATCATCACTTTTCAACCATTTTCTGACTTCATTTGCTAGTTTTCATGCATTTCATGATTTATTTTGAGCTAAAATGACCCTGAATTGAAAAACACTGCAAATGAACTCTGGAATGGTTGAAAGTTGGCATGGTACCATAATTTCACCCACATAGCATGTGCTAAAAAGCTGAGAGGGTTACCGAAAAAACTGGATGCAGTTCGTGTACAAACTGGACAATCTCTTTCGAAGTATCAGGGTTTCGGACGAAAACACGTCTATTACCAAGGGATTTCCATTTTTTGAACATATTTTAACTCAAGACTTTTTCTGCATTCAATATGCACCATTCAAAGCCACATCATCACTTTTCAACCATTTTCTGACTTCATTTGCTAGTTTTCATGCATTTCATGATTTATTTTGAGCTAAAATGACCCTGAATTGAAAAACACTGCAAATGAACTCTGGAATGGTTGAAAGTTGGCATGGTACCATAATTTCACCCACATAGCATGTGCTAAAAAGCTGAGAGGGTTACCGAAAAAACTGGATGCAGTTCGTGTACAAACTGGACAATCTCTTTCGAAGTATCAGGGTTTCGGACGAAAACACGTCGATTACAAAGGGATTTCAATTTTTTGAACATATTTTAACTCAAGACTTTTTATGTATTCAATATGCACCTTTCAAAGCCACATCATCACTTTTCAACCATTTTCTGACTTCATTTGCTAGTTTTCATGCATTTCATGATTTATTTTGAGCTAAAATGACCCTGAATTGAAAAGCACTGCAAATGAACTCTGAAATGGTTGAAAGTTGGCATGGTATCATAATTTCACCCACATAGCATGTGATAAAAAGCTGAGAGGGTTACCGGAAAAACTGGATGCAGTTCGTGTACAAACTGGACAATCTCTTTCGAAGTATCAGGGTTTCGGACGAAAACACGTCGATTACAAAGGGATTTCAATTTTTTGAACATATTTTCACTCAAGACTTTTTCTGCATTCAATATGCACCATTCAAAGCCACATCATCACTTTTCAACCATTTTCTGACTTCATTTGCTAGTTTTCATGCATTTAATGATTAATTTTGAGCTAAAATGACAATGAATTGAAAAGCACTGCAAATGAACTCTGAAATGGTGGAAAGTTGGCATGGTATCATAATTTCACCCACATAGCATGTGCTAAAAAGTTGAGAGGGTTACCGGAAAAACTGGATGCACTTCGTGTACAAACTGGATAATCTCTTTCGAAGTATCACGGTTTCGGACGAAAACACGTCTATTACAAAGGGATTTCAGTTTTTTGAACATATTTTAACTCAAGACTTTTTCTGCATTCAATATACACCATTCAAAGCCACATCATCACTTTTCAACCATTTTCTGACTTCATTTGCTAGTTTTCATGCATTTCATGATTTATTTTGAGCTAAAATGACCCTGAATTGAAAAGCACTGCAAATGAACTCTAAAATGGTTGAAAGTTGGCATGCTTTCATAATTTCACCCACATAGCATGTGATAAAAAGCTGAGAGGGTTACCGAAAAAACTGGATGCACTTCGTGTACAAACTGGACAATCTCTTTCGAAGTATCAGGGTTTCGGACGAAAACACGTCTATTACAAAGGGATTTCAATTTTTTGAACATATTTTAACTCAAGACTTTTGAAGCATTCAATATGCACCATTCAAAGCCACACCATCACTTTTCAACCATTTTCTGACTTCATTTGCTAGTTTTCTTGCATTTCATGATTTATTTTGAGCTAAAATTACCCTGAATTGAAAAGCACTGCAAATGAACTCTGAAATGGTTGAAAGATGGCATGGTATCATAATTTCACCCACATAGCATGTGCTAAAAATCTGAGAGGGTTACCGGAAAAACTGGATGCACTTCGTGTACAAACTGGACAATCTCTTTCGAAGTATCATGGTTTCGGACGAAAACACGTCTATTACAAAGGGGTTTCATTTTTTTGAACATATTTTAACTCAAGACTTTTTATGCATTCAATATGCACCATTCAAATCCACATCATCACTTTTCAACCATTTTCTGACCTCATTTGCTAGTTTTCATGCATTTCATGATTTATTTTGAGCTAAAATGACCCTGAATTGAAAAGCACTGCAAATGAACTCTGAAATGGTTGAAAGTTGGCATGGTATCATAATTTCACCCACATAGCATGTGCTAAAGAGTTGAGAGGGTTACCGAAAAAACTAGATGCACTTTGTGTACAAACTGGACAATCTCTTTCGAAGTATCAGGGTTTCGGACGAAAACACGTCTACTACAAAGGGATTTCAATTTTTTGAACATATTTTAACTCAAGACTTTTTCTGCATTCAATATGCACCATTCAAAGCCACATCATCACTTTTCAACCATTTTCTAACTTCATTTGCTAGTTTTCATGCATTTCATGATTTATTTTGAGCTAAAATGACCCTGAATTGAAAAGCACTGCAAATGAACTCTGAAATGGTTGAAAGTTGGCATGGTATCATAATTTCACCCACATAGCATGTGCTAAAGAGTTTAGAGGGTTACCGAAAAAACTGGATGCACTTCGTGTACAAACTGGACAATCTCTTTCGAAGTATCAGGGTTTCGGACGAAAACACGTCTATTACAAAGGGATTTCAATTTTTTGAACATATTCTAACTTAAGACTTTTTCTGCATTCAATATGCACCATTCAAAGCCACATCATCACTTTTCAATCATTTTCTGACTTCATTTGCTAGTTTTCATGCATTTCATGATTTATTTTGAGCTAAAATGACCCTGAATTGAAAAGCACTGCAAATGAACTCTGAAATGGTTGAAAGTTGGCATGGTATCATAATTTCACCCACATAGCATGTGCTAAAAAGCTGAGAGGGTTAGCGAAAAACTGGATGCACTTCGTGTACAAACTGGACAATCTCTTTCGAAGTCTCAGGGTTTCGGACGAAAACACATCGATTACAAAGGGATTTCAATTTTTTGAACATATTTTAACTCAAGATTTTTTATGCATTCAATATGCACCATTCAATGCCACATCATCACTTTTCAACCATTTTCTGCCTTCATTTGCAAGTTTTCATGCATTTCATGATTTATTTTGAGCTAAAATGACCCTGAATTGAAAAGCACTGCAAATGAATTCTGAAATGGTTGAAAGTTGGCATGGTATCATAATTTCACCCACATAGCATGTGCTAAAGAGGTGAGAAGGGTACCGAAAAAACTGGATGCACTTCGTGTACAAACTGGACAATCTCTTTCGAAGTATCAGGGTTTCGGACGAAAACACGTCGATTACAAAGGGATTTCAATTTTTTGAACATATTTTAACTCAAGACTTTTTATGTATTCAATATGCACCTTTCAAAGCCACATCATCACTTTTCAACCATTTTCTGACTTCATTTGCTAGTTTTCATGCATTTCATGATTTATTTTGAGCTAAAATGACCCTGAATTGAAAAGCACTGCAAATGAACTCTGAAATGGTTGAAAGTTGGCATGGTATCATAATTTCACCCACATAGCATGTGATAAAAAGCTGAGAGGGTTACCGGAAAAACCGGATGCAGTTCGTGTACAAACTGGACAATCTCTTTCGAAGTATCAGGGTTTCGGACGAAAACACGTCGATTACAAAGGGATTTCAATTTTTTGAACATATTTTCACTCAAGACTTTTTCTGCATTCAATATGCACCATTCAAAGCCACATCATCACTTTTCAACCATTTTCTGACTTCATTTGCTAGTTTTCATGCATTTAATGATTAATTTTGAGCTAAAATGACAATGAATTGAAAAGCACTGCAAATGAACTCTGAAATGGTGGAAAGTTGGCATGGTATCATAATTTCACCCACATAGCATGTGCTAAAAAGTTGAGAGGGTTACCGGAAAAACTGGATGCACTTCGTGTACAAACTGGATAATCTCTTTCGAAGTATCACGGTTTCGGACGAAAACACGTCTATTACAAAGGGATTTCAGTTTTTTGAACATATTTTAACTCAAGACTTTTTCTGCATTCAATATGCACCATTCAGAGCCACATCATCACTTTTCAACCATTTTCTGACTTCATTTGCTAGTTTTCATGCATTTCATGATTTATTTTGAGCTAAAATGACCCTGAATTGAAAAGCACTGCAAATGAACTCTAAAATGGTTGAAAGTTGGCATGCTATCATAATTTCACCCACATAGCATGTGATAAAAAGCTGAGAGGGTTACCGAAAAAACTGGATGCACTTCGTGTACAAACTGGACAATCTCTTTCGAAGTATCAGGGTTTCGGACGAAAACACGTCTATTACAAAGGGATTTCAATTTTTTGAACATATTTTAACTCAAGACTTTTGAAGCATTCAATATGCACCATTCAAAGCCACACCATCACTTTTCAACCATTTTCTGACTTCATTTGCTAGTTTTCTTGCATTTCATGATTTATTTTGAGCTAAAATTACCCTGAATTGAAAAGCACTGCAAATGAACTCTGAAATGGTTGAAAGATGGCATGGTATCATAATTTCACCCACATAGCATGTGCTAAAAATCTGAGAGGGTTACCGGAAAAACTGGATGCACTTCGTGTACAAACTGGACAATCTCTTTCGAAGTATCATGGTTTCGGACGAAAACACGTCTATTACAAAGGGGTTTCATTTTTTTGAACATATTTTAACTCAACACTTTTTATGCATTCAATATGCACCATTCAAATCCACATCATCACTTGTCAACCATTTTCTGACCTCATTTGCTAGTTTTCATGCATTTCATGATTTATTTTGAGCTAAAATGACCCTGAATTGAAAAGCACTGCAAATGAACTCTGAAATGGTTGAAAGTTGGCATGGTATCATAATTTCACCCACATAGCATGTGCTAAAGAGTTGAGAGGGTTACCGAAAAAACTAGATGCACTTTGTGTACAAACTGGACAATCTCTTTCGAAGTATCAGGGTTTCGGACGAAAACACGTCTACTACAAAGGGATTTCAATTTTTTGAACATATTTTAACTCAAGACTTTTTCTGCATTCAATATGCACCATTCAAAGCCACATCATCACTTTTCAACCATTTTCTGACTTCATTTGCTAGTTTTCATGCATTTCATGATTTATTTTGAGCTAAAATGACCCTGAATTGAAAAGCACTGCAAATGAACTCTGAAATGGTTGAAAGTTGGCATGGTATCATAATTTCACCCACATAGCATGTGCTAAAGAGTTTAGAGGGTTACCGAAAAAACTGGATGCACTTCGTGTACAAACTGGACAATCTCTTTCGAAGTATCAGGGTTTCGGACGAAAACACGTCTATTACAAAGGGATTTCAATTTTTTGAACATATTCTAACTTAAGACTTTTTCTGCATTCAATATGCACCATTCAAAGCCACATCATCACTTTTCAATCATTTTCTGACTTCATTTGCTAGTTTTCATGCATTTCATGATTTATTTTGAGCTAAAATGACCCTGAATTGAAAAGCACTGCAAATGAACTCTGAAATGGTTGAAAGTTGGCATGGTATCATAATTTCACCCACATAGCATGTGCTAAAAAGCTGAGAGGGTTAGCGAAAAACTGGATGCACTTCGTGTACAAACTGGACAATCTCTTTCGAAGTCTCAGGGTTTCGGACGAAAACACATCGATTACAAAGGGATTTCAATTTTTTGAACATATTTTAACTCAAGATTTTTTATGCATTCAATATGCACCATTCAATGCCACATCATCACTTTTCAACCATTTTCTGCCTTCATTTGCAAGTTTTCATGCATTTCATGATTTATTTTGAGCTAAAATGACCCTGAATTGAAAAGCACTGCAAATGAATTCTGAAATGGTTGAAAGTTGGCATGGTATCATAATTTCACCCACATAGCATGTGCTAAAGAGGTGAGAAGGGTACCGAAAAAACTGGATGCACTTCGTGTACAAACTGGACAATCTCTTTCGAAGTATCAGGGTTTCGGACGAAAACACGTCGATTACAAAGGGATTTCAATTTTTTGAACATATTTTAACTCAAGACTTTTTATGTATTCAATATGCACCTTTCAAAGCCACGTCATCACTTTTCAACCATTTTCTGACTTCATTTGCTAGTTTTCATGCATTTCATGATTTATTTTGAGCTAAAATGACCCTGAATTGAAAAGCACTGCAAATGAACTCTGAAATGGTTGAAAGTTGGCATGGTATCATAATTTCACCCACATAGCATGTGATAAAAAGCTGAGAGGGTTACCGGAAAAACTGGATGCAGTTCGTGTACAAACTGGACAATCTCTTTCGAAGTATCAGGGTTTCGGACGAAAACACGTCGATTACAAAGGGATTTCAATTTTTTGAACATATTTTCACTCAAGACTTTTTCTGCATTCAATATGCACCATTCAAAGCCACATCATCACTTTTCAACCATTTTCTGACTTCATTTGCTAGTTTTCATGCATTTAATGATTAATTTTGAGCTAAAATGACAATGAATTGAAAAGCACTGCAAATGAACTCTGAAATGGTGGAAAGTTGGCATGGTATCATAATTTCACCCACATAGCATGTGCTAAAAAGTTGAGAGGGTTACCGGAAAAACTGGATGCACTTCGTGTACAAACTGGATAATCTCTTTCGAAGTATCACGGTTTCGGACGAAAACACGTCTATTACAAAGGGATTTCAGTTTTTTGAACATATTTTAACTCAAGACTTTTTCTGCATTCAATATGCACCATTCAAAGCCACATCATCACTTTTCAACCATTTTCTGATTTCATTTGCTAGTTTTCATGCATTTCATGATTTATTTTGAGCTAAAATGACCCTGAATTGAAAAGCACTGCAAATGAACTCTAAAATGGTTGAAAGTTGGCATGCTATCATAATTTCACCCACATAGCATGTGATAAAAAGCTGAGAGGGTTACCGAAAAAACTGGATGCACTTCGTGTACAAACTGGACAATCTCTTTCGAAGTATCAGGGTTTCGGACGAAAACACGTCTATTACAAAGGGATTTCAATTTTTTGAACATATTTTAACTCAAGACTTTTGAAGCATTCAATATGCACCATTCAAAGCCACACCATCACTTTTCAACCATTTTCTGACTTCATTTGCTAGTTTTCTTGCATTTCATGATTTATTTTGAGCTAAAATGACCCTGAATTGAAAAGCACTGCAAATGAACTCTGAAATGGTTGAAAGATGGCATGGTATCATAATTTCACCCACATAGCATGTGCTAAAAATCTGAGAGGGTTACCGAAAAAACTGGATGCACTTCGTGTACAAACTGGACAATCTCTTTCGAAGTATCATGGTTTCGGACGAAAACACGTCTATTACAAAGGGGTTTCATTTTTTTGAACATATTTTAACTCTAGACTTTTTATGCATTCAATATGCACCATTCAAATCCACATCATCACTTTTCAACCATTTTCTGACTTCATTTGCTAGTTTTCATGCATTTCATGATTTATTTTGAGCTAAAATGACCCTGAATTGAAAAGCACTGCAAATGAACTCTGAAATGGTTGAAAGTTGGCATGGTATCATAATTTCACCCACATAGCATGTGCTAAAGAGTTGAGAGGGTTACCGAAAAAACTAGATGCACTTTGTGTACAAACTGGACAATCTCTTTCGAAGTATCAGGGTTTCGGACGAAAACACGTCTACTACAAAGGGATTTCAATTTTTTGAACATATTTTAACTCAAGACTTTTTCTGCATTCAATATGCACCATTCAAAGCCACATCATCACTTTTCAACCATTTTCTGACTTCATTTGCTAGTTTTCATGCATTTCATGATTTATTTTGAGCTAAAATGACCCTGAATTGAAAAGCACTGCAAATGAACTCTGAAATGGTTGAAAGTTGGCATGGTATCATAATTTCACCCACATAGCATGTGCTAAAGAGTTTAGAGGATTACCGAAAAAACTGGATGCACTTCGTGTACAAACTGGACAATCTCTTTCGAAGTATCAGGGTTTCGGACGAAAACACGTCTATTACAAAGGGATTTCAATTTTTTGAACATATTCTAACTTAAGACTTTTTCTGCATTCAATATGCACCATTCAAAGCCACATCATCACTTTTCAATCATTTTCTGACTTCATTTGCTAGTTTTCATGCATTTCATGATTTATTTTGAGCTAAAATGACCCTGAATTGAACAGCACTGCAAATGAACTCTGAATGGTTGAAAGTTGGCATGGTATCATAATTTCACCCACATAGCATGTGCTAAAAAGCTGAGAGGGTTAGCGAAAAACTGGATGCACTTCGTGTACAAACTGGACAATCTCTTTCGAAGTCTCAGGGTTTCGGACGAAAACACGTCGATTACAAAGGGATTTCAATTTTTTGAACATATTTTAACTCAAGATTTTTTATGCATTCAATATGCACCATTCAATGCCACATCATCACTTTTCAACCATTTTCTGCCTTCATTTGCAAGTTTTCATGCATTTCATGATTTATTTTGAGCTAAAATGACCCTGAATTGAAAAGCACTGCAAATGAACTCTGAAATGGTTGAAAGTTGGCATGGTATCATAATTTCACCCACATAGCATGTGCTAAAGAGGTGAGAAGGGTACCGAAAAAACTGGATGCACTTCGTGTACAAACTGGACAATCTCTTTCGAAGTATCAGGGTTTCGGACGAAAACAAGTCGATTACAAAGGGATTTCAATTTTTTGAACATATTTTAACTCAAGACTTTTTCTGCATTCAATATGCACCATTCAAAGCGACATCATAACTTTTCAACCATTTTCTGACTTCATTTGCTAGTTTTCATGCATTTCATGATTTATTTTGAGCTAAAATGACCCTGAATTGAAAAGCACTGCAAATGAACTCTGAAATGGTTGAAAGTTGGCATGCTATCATAATTTCACCCACATAGCATGTGCTAAAAAGCTGAGAGGGTTACCGAAAAAACTGGATGCACTTCGTGTACAAACTGGACAATCTATTTCGAAGTATCAAGGTTTCGGACGACAACACGTCTATTACAAAGGGATTTCAATTTTTTGAACATATTTTACCTCAAGACTTTTTCTGCATTCAATATGCACCATTCAAAGCCACATCATCACTTTTCAACCATTTTCTGACTTCATTTGCTAGTTTTCATGCATTTCATGATTTATTTTGAGCTAAAATGACCCTGAATTGAAAATCACTGCAAATGAACTCTGAAATGGTTGAAAGTTGGCATGGTATCATAATTTCACCCACATAGCATGTGCTAAAAAGCTGAGAGGGTTACCGAAAAAACTGGATGCACTTCGTGTACAAACTGGACAATCTCTTTCGAAGTATCAGGGTTTCGGACGAAAACACGTCGATTACAAAGGGATTTCAATTTTTTGTACATATTTTAACTCAAGACTTTTTATGCATTCAATATGCACCATTCAAAGCCACATCATCACTTTTCAACCATTTTCTGACTTCATTTGCTAGTTTTCATGCATTTCATGATTTATTTTGAGCTAAAATGACCCTGAATTGAAAAGCACTGCAAATGAACTCTGAAATGGTTGAAAGTTGGCATGGTATCATAATTTCACCCACATAGCATGTGCTAAAGAGTAGAGAGGGTTACCGAACAAACTGGCAGCACTTCGTGTACAAACTGGACAATCTCTTTCAAAGTATAAGGGTTTCGGACGAAAACACGTCTATTACAAAGGGATTTCAATTTTTTGAACATATTTTAACTCAAGACTTTTGAAGCATTCAATATGCACCATTCAAAGCCACATCATCACTTTTCAACCATTTTCTGACTTCATTTGCTAGTTTTCTTGCATTTCATGATTTATTTTGAGCTAAAATGACCCTGAATTGAAAAGCACTGCAAATGAACTCTGAAATGGTTGAAAGATGGCACGGTATCATAATTTCACCCACATAGCATGTGCTAAAAATCTGAGAGGGTTACCGGAAAAACTGGATGCAGTTCGTGTACAAACTGGACAATCTCTTTCGAAGTATCATGGTTTCGGACGAAAACACGTCTATTACAAAGGGATTTCATTTTTTTGAACATATTTTAACTCAAGACTTTTTATGCATTCAATATGCACCATTCAAATCCACATCATCACTTTTCAACCATTTTCTGACTTCATTTGCTAGTTTTCATGCATTTCATGATTTATTTTGAGCTAAAATGACCCTGAATTGAAAAGCACTGCAAATGAACTCTGAAATGGCTGAAAGTTGGCATGGTATCATAATTTCACCCACATAGCATGTGCTAAAGAGTTGAGAGGGTTACCGAAAAAACTAGATGCACTTCGTGTACAAACTGGACAATCTCTTTCGAAGTATCAGGGTTTCAGACGAAAACACATCTATTACAAAGGGATTTCAATTTTTTGAACATATTTTAACTCAAGACTTTTTCTGCATTCAATATGCACCATTCAAAGCCACATCATCACTTTTCAACCATTTTCTGACTTCATTTGCTAGTTTTCATGCATTTCATGATTTATTTTGAGCTAAAATGACCCTGAATTGAAAAACACTCCAAATGAACTCTGGAATGGTTGAAAGTTGGCATGGTACCATAATTTCACCCACATAGCATGTGCTAAAAAGCTGAGAGGGTTACCGAAAAAACTGGATGCAGTTCGTGTACAAACTGGACAATCTCTTTCGAAGTATCAGGGTTTCGGACGAAAACACGTCGATTACAAAGGGATTACAATTTTTTGAACATATTTTAACTCAAGACTTTTTATGTATTCAATATGCACCTTTCAAAGCCACATCATCACTTTTCAACCATTTTCTGACTTCATTTGCTAGTTTTCATGCATTTCATGATTTATTTTGAGCTAAAATGACCCTGAATTGAAAAGCACTGCAAATGAACTCTGAAATGGTTGAAAGTTGGCATGGTATCATAATTTCACCCACATAGCATGTGATAAAAAGCTGAGAGGGTTACCGGAAAAACTGGATGCAGTTCGTGTACAAACTGGACAATCTCTTTCGAAGTATCAGGGTTTCGGACGAAAACACGTCGATTACAAAGGGATTTCAATTTTTTGAACATATTTTCACTCAAGACTTTTTCTGCATTCAATATGCACCATTCAAAGCCACATCATCACTTTTCAACCATTTTCTGACTTCATTTGCTAGTTTTCATGCATTTAATGATTAATTTTGAGCTAAAATGACAATGAATTGAAAAGCACTGCAAATGAACTCTGAAATGGTGGAAAGTTGGCATGGTATCATAATTTCACCCACATAGCATGTGCTAAAAAGTTGAGAGGGTTACCGGAAAAACTGGATGCACTTCGTGTACAAACTGGATAATCTCTTTCGAAGTATCACGGTTTCGGACGAAAACACGTCTATTACAAAGGGATTTCAGTTTTTTGAACATATTTTAACTCAAGACTTTTTCTGCATTCAATATGCACCATTCAAAGCCACATCATCACTTTTCAACCATTTTCTGACTTCATTTGCTAGTTTTCATGCATTTCATGATTTATTTTGAGCTAAAATGACCCTGAATTGAAAAGCACTGCAAATGAACTCTAAAATGGTTGAAAGTTGGCATGCTTTCATAATTTCACCCACATAGCATGTGATAAAAAGCTGAGAGGGTTACCGAAAAAACTGGATGCACTTCGTGTACAAACTGGACAATCTCTTTCGAAGTATCAGGGTTTCGGACGAAAACACGTCTATTACAAAGGGATTTCAATTTTTTGAACATATTTTAACTCAAGACTTTTGAAGCATTCAATATGCACCATTCAAAGCCACACCATCACTTTTCAACCATTTTCTGACTTCATTTGCTAGTTTTCATGCATTTCATGATTTATTTTGAGCTAAAATGACCCTGAATTGAAAAGCACTGCAAATGAACTCTGAAATGGTTGAAAGATGGCATGGTATCATAATTTCACCCACATAGCATGTGCTAAAAATCTGAGAGGGTTACCGGAAAAACTGGATGCACTTCGTGTACAAACTGGACAATCTCTTTCGAAGTATCATGGTTTCGGACGAAAACACGTCTATTACAAAGGGGTTTCATTTTTTTGAACATATTTTAACTCAAGACTTTTTATGCATTCAATATGCACCATTCAAATCCACATCATCACTTTTCAACCATTTTCTGACCTCATTTGCTAGTTTTCATGCATTTCATGATTTATTTTGAGCTAAAATGACCCTGAATTGAAAAGCACTGCAAATGAACTCTGAAATGGTTGAAAGTTGGCATGGTATCATAATTTCACCCACATAGCATGTGCTAAAGAGTTGAGAGGGTTACCGAAAAAACTAGATGCACTTTGTGTACAAACTGGACAATCTCTTTCGAAGTATCAGGGTTTCGGACGAAAACACGTCTACTACAAAGGGATTTCAATTTTTTGAACATATTTTAACTCAAGACTTTTTCTGCATTCAATATGCACCATTCAAAGCCACATCATCACTTTTCAACCATTTTCTGACTTCATTTGCTAGTTTTCATGCATTTCATGATTTATTTTGAGCTAAAATGACCCTGAATTGAAAAGCACTGCAAATGAACTCTGAAATGGTTGAAAGTTGGCATGGTATCATAATTTCACCCACATAGCATGTGCTAAAGAGTTTAGAGGGTTACCGAAAAAACTGGATGCACTTCGTGTACAAACTGGACAATCTCTTTCGAAGTATCAGGGTTTCGGACGAAAACACGTCTATTACAAAGGGATTTCAATTTTTTGAACATATTCTAACTTAAGACTTTTTCTGCATTCAATATGCACCATTCAAAGCCACATCATCACTTTTCAATCATTTTCTGACTTCATTTGCTAGTTTTCATGCATTTCATGATTTATTTTGAGCTAAAATGACCCTGAATTGAAAAGCACTGCAAATGAACTCTGAAATGGTTGAAAGTTGGCATGGTATCATAATTTCACCCACATAGCATGTGCTAAAAAGCTGAGAGGGTTAGCGAAAAACTGGATGCACTTCGTGTACAAACTGGACAATCTCTTTCGAAGTCTCAGGGTTTCGGACGAAAACACATCGATTACAAAGGGATTTCAATTTTTTGAACATATTTTAACTCAAGATTTTTTATGCATTCAATATGCACCATTCAATGCCACATCATCACTTTTCAACCATTTTCTGCCTTCATTTGCTAGTTTCATGCATTTCATGATTTATTTTGAGCTAAACTGACCCTCAATTGAAAAGCACTGCAAATGAACTCTGAAATGGTTGAAAGTTGGCATGGTATCATAATTTCACCCACATAGCATGTGCTAAAGGGTTGAGAGGGTTACCGAAAAAACTGGATGCACTTCGTGTACAAACTGGACAATCTCTTTCGAAGTATCAGGGTTTCGGACGAAAACACGTCTATTACAAAGGGATTTCAATTTTTTGAACATATTTTAACTCAAGACTTTTTCTGCATTCAATAGGCACCATTCAAAGCCACATCATCACTTTTCAACCATTTTCTGACTTCATTTGCTAGTTTTCATGCATTTCATGATTTATTTTGAGCTAAAATGACCCTGAATTGAAAAGCACTGCAAATGAACTCTGGAATGGTTGAAAGTTGGCATGGTGTCATAATTTCACCCACATAGCATGTCCTAAAAAGCTGAGAGGGTTACCGGAAAAACTGGATGCAGTTCGTGTACAAACTGGACAATCTCTTTCGAAGTATCAGGGTTTCGGACGAAAACACGTCGATTACAAAGGGATTTCAATGTTTTGAACATATTTTAACTCAAGACTTTTTCTGCATTCAATATGCACCTTTCAAAGCCACATCATCACTTTTCAACCATTTTCTGACTTCATTTGCTAGTTTTCATGCATTTCATGATTTATTTTGAGCTAAAATGACCCTGAATTGAAAAGCACTGCAAATGAACTCTGAAATGGTTGAAAGTTGGCATGCTATCATAATTTCACCCACATAGCATGTGCTAAAAAGCTGAGAGGGTTACCGAAAAAACTGGATGCACTTCGTGTACAAACTGGACAATCTATTTCGAAGTATCAGGGTTTCGGACGAAAACACGTCTATTACAAAGGGATTTCAATTTTTTGAACATATTTTAACTCAAGACTTTTGAAGCATTCAATATGCACCATTCAAAGCCACATCATCACTTTTCAACCATTTTCTGACTTCATTTGCTAGTTTTCTTGCATTTCATGATTTATTTTGAGCTAAAATGACCCTGAATTGAAAAGCACTGCAAATGAACTCTGAAATGGTTGAAAGATGGCACGGTATCATAATTTCACCCACATAGCATGTGCTAAAAATCTGAGAGGGTTACCGGAAAAACTGGATGCACTTCGTGTACAAACTGGACAATCTCTTTCGAAGTATCATGGTTTCGGACGAAAACACGTCTATTACAAAGGGATTTCATTTTTTTGAACATATTTTAACTCAAGACTTTTTATGCATTCAATATGCACCATTCAAATCCACATCATCACTTTTCAACCATTTTCTGACTTCATATGCTAGTTTTCATGCATTTCATGATTTATTTTGAGCTAAAATGACCCTGAATTGAAAAGCACTGCAAATGAACTCTGAAATGGCTGAAAGTTGGCATGGTATCATAATTTCACCCACATAGCATGTGCTAAAGAGTTGAGAGGGTTACCGAAAAAACTAGATGCACTTCGTGTACAAACTGGACAATCTCTTTCGAAGTATCAGGGTTTCGGACGAAAACACATCTATTACAAAGGGATTTCAATTTTTTGAACATATTTTAACTCAAGACTTTTTCTGCATTCAATATGCACCATTCAAAGCCACATCATCACTTTTCAACCATTTTCTGACTTCAGTTGCTAGTTTTCATGCATTCATGATTTATTTTGAGCTAAAATGACTTTGAATTGAAAAGCACTGCAAATGAACTATGAAATGGTTGAAAGTTGGCATGGTATCATAATTTCACCCACGTAGCATGTGCTAAAGAGTTGAGAGGGTTACCGAAAAAACTGGATGCACTTCGTGTACAAACTGGACAATCTCTTTCGAAGTATCAGGGTTTCGGACGAAAACACGTCTATTACAAAGGGATTTCAATTTTTTGAACATATTTTAACTCAAGACTTTTGAAGCATTCAATATGCACCATTCAAAGCCACATCATCACTTTTCAACCATTTTCAGACTTCATTTGCTAGTTTTCATGCATTTCATGATTTATTTTGAGCTAACATGACCCTGAATTGAAAAGCACTGCAAATGAACTCTGAAATGGTTGAAAGTTGGCATGCTATCATAATTTCACCCACATAGCATGTGCTAAAAAGCTGAGAGGGTTACCGAAAAAACTGGATGCACTTCGTGTACAAACTGGACAATCTATTTCGAAGTATCAGGGTTTCGGACGAAAACACGTCTATTACAAAGGGATTTCAATTTTTTGAACATATTTTAACTCAAGACTTTTGAAGCATTCAATATGCACCATTCAAAGCCACATCATCACTTTTCAACCATTTTCTGACTTCATTTGCTAGTTTTCTTGCATTTCATGATTTATTTTGAGCTAAAATGACCCTGAATTGAAAAGCACTGCAAATGAACTCTGAAATGGTTGAAAGATGGCACGGTATCATAATTTCACCCACATAGCATGTGCTAAAAATCTGAGAGGGTTACCGGAAAAACTGGATGCACTTCGTGTACAAACTGGACAATCTCTTTCGAAGTATCATGGTTTCGGACGAAAACACGTCTATTACAAAGGGATTTCATTTTTTTGAACATATTTTAACTCAAGACTTTTTATGCATTCAATATGCACCATTCAAATCCACATCATCACTTTTCAACCATTTTCTGACTTCATTTGCTAGTTTTCATGCATTTCATGATTTATTTTGAGCTAAAATGACCCTAAATTGAAAAGCACTGCAAATGAACTCTGAAATGGTTGAAAGTTGGCATGGTATCATAATTTCACCCACATAGCATGTGCTAAAGAGTTGAGAGGGTTAACGAAAAAACTAGATGCACTTCGTGTACAAACTGGACAATCTCTTTCGAAGTATCAGGGTTTCGGACGAAAACACATCTATTACAAAGGGATTTCAATTTTTTGAACATATTTTAACTCAAGACTTTTTCTGCATTCAATATGCACCATTCAAAGCCACATCATCACTTTTCAACCATTTTCTGACTTCATTTGCTAGTTTTCATGCATTCATGATTTATTTTGAGCTAAAATGACCCTGAATTGAAAAGCACTGCAAATGAACTCTGAAATGGTTGAAAGTTGGCATGGTATCATAATTTCACCCACGTAGCATGTGCTAAAGAGTTGAGAGGGTTACCGAAAAAACTGGATGCAGTTCGTGTACAAACTGGACAATCTCTTTCGAAGTATCAGGGTTTCGGACGAAAACACGTCTATTACAAAGGGATTTCAATTTTTTGAACATATTTTAACTCAAGACTTTTGAAGCATTCAATATGCACCATTCAAAGCCACATCATCACTTTTCAACCATTTTCAGACTTCATTTGCTAGTTTTCATGCATTTCATGATTTATTTTGAGCTAAAATGACCCTGAATTGAAAAGCACTGCAAATGAACTCTGAAATGGTTGAAAGTTGGCATGGTACCATAATTTCACCCACATAGCATGTGCTAAAAAGCTGAGAGGGTTACCGAAAAAACTGGATGCACTTCGTGTACAAACTGGACAATCTCTTTCGAAGTATCAGGGATTCGGACGAAAACACGTCGATTACAAAGGGATTTCAATTTTTTGAACATATTTTAACTCAAGACTTTTTATGCATTCAATATGCACCATTCAAAGCCACATCATCACTTTTCAACCATTTTCTGACTTCATTTGCTAGTTTTCATGAATTTCATGATTTATTTTGAGCTAAAATGACCCTGAATTGAAAAGCACTGCAAATGAACTCTGAAATGGTTGAAAGTTGGCATGGTATCATAATTTCACCCACGTAGCATGTGCTAAAGAGTTGAGAGGGTTACCGAAAAAACTGGATGCACTTCGTGTACAAACTGGACAATCTCTTTCGAAGTATCAGGGTTTCGGACGAAAACACGTCTGTTACAAAGGGATTTTAATTTTTTTAACATATTTTAACTCAAGACTTTTTCTGCATTCAATATACACCATTCAAAGCCACATCATCACTTTTCAACCATTTTCTGACTTCATTTGCTAGTTTTCATGCATTTCATGATTTATTTTGAGCTAAAATGACCCTGAATTGAAAAGCACTGCAAATGAACTCTGAAATGGTTGAAAGATGGCATGGTATCATAATTTCACCCACATAGCATGTGCTAAAAATCTGAGAGGGTTACCGGAAAAACTGGATGCACTTCGTGTACAAACTGGACAATCTCTTTCGAAGTATCATGGTTTCGGACGAAAACACGTCTATTACAAAGGGGTTTCATTTTTTTGAACATATTTTAACTCAAGACTTTTTATGCATTCAATATACACCATTCAAAGCCACATCATCACTTTTCAACCATTTTCTGACCTCATTTGCTAGTTTTCATGCATTTCATGATTTATTTTGAGCTAAAATGACCCTGAATTGAAAAGCACTGCAAATGAACTCTGAAATGGTTGAAAGTTGGCATGGTATCATAATTTCACCCACGTAGCATGTGCTAAAGAGTTGAGAGGGTTACCGAAAAAACTAGATGCACTTTGTGTACAAACTGGACAATCTCTTTCGAAGTATCAGGGTTTCGGACGAAAACACGTCTACTACAAAGGGATTTCAATTTTTTGAACATATTTTAACTCAAGACTTTTTCTGCATTCAATATGCACCATTCAAAGCCACATCATCACTTTTCAACCATTTTCTGACTTCATTTGCTAGTTTTCATGCATTTCATGATTTATTTTGAGCTAAAATGACCCTGAATTGAAAAGCACTGCAAATGAACTCTGAAATGGTTGAAAGTTGGCATGGTATCATAATTTCACCCACATAGCATGTGCTAAAGAGTTTAGAGGGTTACCGAAAAAACTGGATGCACTTCGTGTACAAACTGGACAATCTCTTTCCAAGTATCAGGGTTTCGGACGAAAACACGTCTATTACAAAGGGATTTCAATTTTTTGAACATATTCTAACTTAAGACTTTTTCTGCATTCAATATGCACCATTCAAAGCCACATCATCACTTTTCAATCATTTTCTGACTTCATTTGCTAGTTTTCATGCATTTCATGATTTATTTTGAGCTAAAATGACCCTGAATTGAAAAGCACTGCAAATGAACTCTGAAATGGTTGAAAGTTGGCATGGTATCATAATTTCACCCACATAGCATGTGCTAAAAAGCTGAGAGGGTTAGCGAAAAACTGGATGCACTTCGTGTACAAACTGGACAATCTCTTTCGAAGTCTCAGGGTTTCGGACGAAAACACGTCTATTACAAAGGGATTTCCATTTTTTGAACATATTTTAACTCAAGACTTTTTCTGCATTCAATATGCCCCATTCAAAGCCACATCATCACTTTTCAACCATTTTCTGACTTCATTTGCTAGTTTTCATGCATTTCATGATTTATTTTGAGCTAAAATGACCCTGAATTGAAAAACACTGCAAATGAACTCTGGAATGGTTGAAAGTTGGCATGGTACCATAATTTCACCCACATAGCATGTGCTAAAAAGCTGAGAGGGTTACCGAAAAAATTGGATGCAGTTCGTGTACAAACTGGACAATCTCTTTCGAAGTATCAGGGTTTCGGACGAAAACACGTCGATTACAAAGGGATTTCAATTTTTTGAACATATTTTAACTCAAGACTTTTTCTGCATTCAATATGCACCATTCAAAGCCACATCATCACTTGTCAACCATTTTCTGACTTCATTTGCTAGTTTTCATGCATTTCATGATTTATTTTGAGCTAAAATGACCCTGAATTGAAAAGCACTGCAAATGAACTCTGAAATGGTTGAAAGTTGGCATGGTATCATAATTTCACCCACATAGCATGTGATAAAAAGCTGAGAGGGTTACCGGAAAAACTGGATGCAGTTCGTGTACAAACTGGACAATCTCTTTCGAAGTATCAGGGTTTCGGACGAAAACACGTCGATTACAAAGGGATTTCAATTTTTTGAACATATTTTCACTCAAGACTTTTTATGCATTCAATATGCACCATTCAAAGCCACATCATCACTTTTCAACCATTTTCTGACTTCATTTGCTAGTTTTCTTGCATTTCATGATTTATTTTGAGCTAAAATGACCCTGAATTGAAAAGCACTGCAAATGAACTCTGAAATGGTTGAAAGATGGCACGGTATCATAATTTCACCCACATAGCATGTGCTAAAAATCTGAGAGGGTTACCGGAAAAACTGGATGCACTTCGTGTACAAACTGGACAATCTCTTTCGAAGTATCATGGTTTCGGACGAAAACACGTCTATTACAAAGGGATTTCAATTTTTTGAACATATTTTAACTCAAGACTTTTTATGCATTCAATATGCACCATTCAAATCCACATCATCACTTTTCAACCATTTTCTGACTTCATTTGCTAGTTTTCATGCATTTCATGATTTATTTTGAGCTAAAATGACCCTGAATTGAAAAGCACTGCAAATGAACTCTGAAATGGCTGAAAGTTGGCATGGTATCATAATTTCACCCACATAGCATGTGCTAAAGAGTTGAGAGGGTTACCGAAAAAACTAGATGCACTTCGTGTACAAACTGGACAATCTCTTTCGAAGTATCAGGGTTTCGGACGAAAACACATCTATTACAAAGGGATTTCAATTTTTTGAACATATTTTAACTCAAGACTTTTTCTGCATTCAATATGCACCATTCAAAGCCACATCATCACTTTTCAACCATTTTCTGACTTCAGTTGCTAGTTTTCATGCATTCATGATTTATTTTGAGCTAAAATGACTTTGAATTTAAAAGCACTGCAAATGAACTCTGAAATGGTTGAAAGTTGGCATGGTATCATAATTTCACCCACGTAGCATGTGCTAAAGAGTTGAGAGGGTTACCGAAAAAACTGGATGCAGTTCGTGTACAAACTGGACAATCTCTTTCGAAGTATCAGGGTTTCGGACGAAAACACGTCTATTACAAAGGGATTTCAATTTTTTGAACATATTTTAACTCAAGACTTTTGAAGCATTCAATATGCACCATTCAAAGCCACATCATCACTTTTCAACCATTTTCAGACTTCATTTGCTAGTTTTCATGCATTTCATGATTTATTTTGAGCTAACATGACCCTGAATTGAAAAGCACTGCAAATGAACTCTGAAATGGTTGAAAGTTGGCATGCTATCATAATTTCACCCACATAGCATGTGCTAAAAAGCTGAGAGGGTTACCGAAAAAACTGGATGCACTTCGTGTACAAACTGGACAATCTATTTCGAAGTATCAGGGTTTCGGACGAAAACACGTCTATTACAAAGGGATTTCAATTTTTTGAACATATTTTAACTCAAGACTTTTGAAGCATTCAATATGCACCATTCAAAGCCACATCATCACTTTTCAACCATTTTCTGACTTCATTTGCTAGTTTTCTTGCATTTCATGATTTATTTTGAGCTAAAATGACCCTGAATTGAAAAGCACTGCAAATGAACTCTGAAATGGTTGAAAGATGGCACGGTATCATAATTTCACCCACATAGCATGTGCTAAAAATCTGAGAGGGTTACCGGAAAAACTGGATGCACTTCGTGTACAAACTGGACAATCTCTTTCGAAGTATCATGGTTTCGGACGAAAACACGTCTATTACAAAGGGATTTCATTTTTTTGAACATATTTTAACTCAAGACTTTTTCTGCATTCAATATGCACCATTCAAATCCACATCATCACTTTTCAACCATTTTCTGACTTCATTTGCTAGTTTTCATGCATTTCATGATTTATTTTGAGCTAAAATGACCCTAAATTGAAAAGCACTGCAAATGAACTCTGAAATGGTTGAAAGTTGGCATGGTATCATAATTTCACCCACATAGCATGTGCTAAAGAGTTGAGAGGGTTAACGAAAAAACTAGATGCACTTCGTGTACAAACTGGACAATCTCTTTCGAAGTATCAGGGTTTCGGACGAAAACACATCTATTACAAAGGGATTTCAATTTTTTGAACATATTTTAACTCAAGACTTTTTCTGCATTCAATATGCACCATTCAAAGCCACATCATCACTTTTCAACCATTTTCTGACTTCATTTGCTAGTTTTCATGCATTCATGATTTATTTTGAGCTAAAATGACCCTGAATTGAAAAGCACTGCAAATGAACTCTGAAATGGTTGAAAGTTGGCATGCTATCATAATTTCACCCACGTAGCATGTGCTAAAGAGTTGAGAGGGTTACCGAAAAAACTGGATGCACTTCGTGTACAAACTGGACAATCTCTTTCGAAGTATCAGGGTTTCGGACGAAAACACGTCTATTACAAAGGGATTTCAATTTTTTGAACATATTTTAACTCAAGACTTTTGAAGCATTCAATATGCACCATTCAAAGCCACATCATCACTTTTCAACCATTTTCAGACTTCATTTGCTAGTTTTCATGCATTTCATGATTTATTTTGAGCTAAAATGACCCTGAATTGAAAAGCACTGCAAATGAACTCTGAAATGGTTGAAAGTTGGCATGGTACCATAATTTCACCCACATAGCATGTGCTAAAAAGCTGAGAGGGTTACCGAAAAAACTGGATGCACTTCGTGTACAAACTGGACAATCTCTTTCGAAGTATCAGGGATTCGGACGAAAACACGTCGATTACAAAGGGATTTCAATTTTTTGAACATATTTTAACTCAAGACTTTTTATGCATTCAATATGCACCATTCAAAGCCACATCATCACTTTTCAATCATTTTCTGACTTCATTTGCTAGTTTTCATGCATTTCATGATTTATTTTGAGCTAAAATGACCCTGAATTGAAAAGCACTGCAAATGAACTCTGAAATGGTTGAAAGTTGGCATGGTATCATAATTTCACCCACGTAGCATGTGCTAAAGTGTTGAGAGGGTTACCGAAAAAACTGGATGCACTTCGTGTACAAACTGGACAATCTCTTTCAAAGTATCAGGGTTTCGGACGAGAACACGTCTATTACAAAGGGATTTCATTTTTTTGAACATATTTTAACTCAAGACTTTTTCTGCATTCAATATGCACCATTCAAAGCCACATCATCACTTTTCAACCATTTTCTGACTTCATTTGCTAGTTTTCATGAATTTCATGATTTATTTTGAGCTAAAATGACCCTGAATTGAAAAGCACTGCAAATGAACTCTGAAATGGTTGAAAGTTGGCATGGTATCATAATTTCACCCACGTAGCATGTGCTAAAGAGTTGAGAGGGTTACCGAAAAAACTGGATGCACTTCGTGTACAAACTGGACAATCTCTTTCGAAGTATCAGGGTTTCGGACGAAAACACGTCTGTTACAAAGGGATTTTAATTTTTTTTAACATATTTTAACTCAAGACTTTTTCTGCATTCAATATGCACCTTTCAAAGCCACATCATCACTTTTCAACCATTTTCTGACTTCATTTGCTAGTTTTCATGCATTTCATGATTTATTTTGAGCTAAAATGACCCTGAATTGAAAAGCACTGCAAATGAAATCTGAAATGGTTGAAAGTTGGCATGGTATCATAATTTCACCCACGTAGCATGTGCTAAAGAGTTGAGAGGGTTACCGAAAAAACTGGATGCACTTCGGGTACAAACTGGACAATCTCTTTCGAAGTATCAGGGTTTCGGACGAAAACACGTCTATTACAAAGGGATTTCAATTTTTTGAACATATTTTAACTCAAGACTTTTGAAGCATTCAATATGCACCATTCAAAGCCACATCATCACTTTTCAACCATTTTCTGACTTCATTTGCTAGTTTTCATGCATTTCATGATTTATTTTGAGCTAAAATGACCCTGAATTGAAAAGCACTGCAAATGAACTCTGAAATGGTTGAAAGCTGGCATGGTATCATAATTTCACCCACGTAGCATGTGCTAAAGAGTTGAGTGGGTTACCGAAAAAACTGGATGCACTTCGTGTACAAACTGGACAATCTCTTTCGAAGTATCAGGGTTTCGGACGAAAACACGTCTATTACAAAGGGATTTCAATATTTTGAACATATTTTAACTCAAGGCTTTTTCTGCATTCAATATGCACCATTCAAAGCCACATCATCACTTTTCAACCATTTTCTGACTTCATTTGCTAGTTTTCATGCATTTCATGATTTATTTTGAGCTAAAATGACCCTGAATTGAAAAGCACTGCAAATGAACTCTGAAATGGTTGAAAGTTGGCATGGTATTATAATTTCACCCACGTAGCATGTGCTAAAGTGTTGAGAGGGTTACCGAAAAAACTGGATGCACTTCGTGTACAAACTGGACAATCTCTTTCAAAGTATCAGGGTTTCGGACGAGAACACGTCTATTACAAAGGGATTTCATTTTTTTGAACATATTTTAACTCAAGACTTTTTCTGCATTCAATATGCACCATTCAAAGCCACATCATCACTTTTCAACCATTTTCTGACTTCATTTGCTAGTTTTCATGCATTTCATGATTTATTTTGAGCTAAAATGACCCTGAATTGAAAAGCACTGCAAATGAACTCTGAAATGGTTGAAACTTGCATTGGTATCATAATTTCACCCACATAGCATGTGCTAAAAAGCTGAGAGGGTTACCGAAAAAACTGGATGCTCTTCGTGTACAAACTGGACAATCTCTTTCGAAGTATCAGGGTTTCGGACGAAAACACGTCTATTACAAAGGGATTTCCATTTTTTGAAAATATTTTAACTCAAGACTTTTTCTGCATTCAATATGCACCATTCAAAGCCACATCATCACTTTTCAACCATTTTCTGACTTCATTTGCTAGTTTTCATGCATTTCATGATTTATTTTGAGCTAAAATGACCCTGAATTGAAAAACACTGCAAATGAACTCTGGAATGGTTGAAAGTTGGCATGGTACCATAATTTCACCCACATAGCATGTGCTAAAAAGCTGAGAGGGTTACCGAAAAAACTGGATGCAGTTCGTGTACAAACTGGACAATCTCTTTCGAAGTATCAGGGTTTCGGACGAAAACACGTCGATTACAAAGGGATTTCAATTTTTTGAACATATTTTAACTCAAGACTTTTTATGTATTCAATATGCACCTTTCAAAGCCACATCATCACTTTTCAACCATTTTCTGACTTCATTTGCTAGTTTTCATGCATTTCATGATTTATTTTGAGCTAAAATGACCCTGAATTGAAAAGCACTGCAAATGAACTCTGAAATGGTTGAAAGTTGGCATGGTATCATAATTTCACCCACATAGCATGTGATAAAAAGCTGAGAGGGTTACCGGAAAAACTGGATGCAGTTCGTGTACAAACTGGACAATCTCTTTCGAAGTATCAGGGTTTCGGACGAAAACACGTCGATTACAAAGGGATTTCAATTTTTTGAACATATTTTCACTCAAGACTTTTTATGCATTCAATATGCACCATTCAAAGCCACATCATCACTTTTCAACCATTTTCTGACTTCATTTGCTAGTTTTCATGCATTTCATGATTTATTTTGAGCTAAAATGACCCTGAATTGAAAAGCACTGCAAATGAACTCTGAAATGGTTGAAAGCTGGCATGGTATCATAATTTCACCCACGTAGCATGTGCTAAAGAGTTGAGAGGGTTACCGAAAAAACTGGATGCACTTCGTGTACAAACTGGACAATCTCTTTCGAAGTATCAGGGTTTCGGACGAAAACACGTCTATTACAAAGGGATTTCAATTTTTTGAACATATTTTAACTCAAGACTTTTTCTGCATTCAATATGCACCATTCAAAGCCACATCATCACTTTTCAACCATTTTCTGACTTCATTTGCTAGTTTTCATGCATTTCATGATTTATTTTGAGCTAAAATGACCCTGAATTGAAAAGCACTGCAAATGAACTCTGAAATGGTTGAAAGTTGGCATGGTATTATAATTTCACCCACGTAGCATGTGCTAAAGTGTTGAGAGGGTTACCGAAAAAACTGGATGCACTTCGTGTACAAACTGGACAATCTCTTTCAAAGTATCAGGATTTCGGACGAGAACACGTCTATTACTAAGGGATTTCATTTTTTTGAACATATTTTAACTCAAGACTTTTTCTGCATTCAATATGCACCATTCAAATCCACATCATCACTTTTCAACCATTTTCTGACTTCATTTGCTAGTTTTCATGCATTTCATGATTTATTTTGAGCTAAAATGACCCTGAATTGAAAAGCACTGCAAATGAACTCTGAAATGGTTGAAAGCTGGCATGGTATCATAATTTCACCCACGTAGCATGTGCTAAAGAGTTGAGAGGGTTACCGAAAAAACTGGATGCACTTCGTGTACAAACTGGACAATCTCTTTCGAAGTATCAGGGTTTCGGACGAAAACACGTCTATTACAAAGGGATTTCAATTTTTTGAACATATTTTAACTCAAGACTTTTTCTGCATTCAATATGCACCATTCAAAGCCACATCATCACTTTTCAACCATTTTCTGACTTCATTTGCTAGTTTTCATGCATTTCATGATTTATTTTGAGCTAAAATGACCCTGAATTGAAAAGCACTGCAAATGAACTCTGAAATGGTTGAAAGTTGGCATGGTATTATAATTTCACCCACGTAGCATGTGCTAAAGTGTTGAGAGGGTTACCGAAAAAACTGGATGCACTTCGTGTACAAACTGGACAATCTCTTTCAAAGTATCAGGATTTCGGACGAGAACACGTCTATTACTAAGGGATTTCATTTTTTTGAACATATTTTAACTCAAGACTTTTTCTGCATTCAATATGCACCATTCAAATCCACATCATCACTTTTCAACCATTTTCTGACTTCATTTGCTAGTTTTCATGCATTTCATGATTTATTTTGAGCTAAAATGACCCTGAATTGAAAAGCACTGCAAATGAACCCTGAAATGGTTGAAAGTTGGCATGCTATCATAATTTCACCCACATAGCATGTGCTAAAAAGCTGAGAGGGTTACCGAAAAAACTGGATGCACTTCGTGTACAAACTGGACAATCTCTTTCGAAGTATCAGGGTTTCGGACGAAAACACGTCTATTACAAAGGGATTTCAATTTTTTGAACATATTCTAACTTAAGACTTTTTCTGCATTCAATATGCACCATTCAAAGCCACATCATCACTTTTCAATCATTTTCTGACTTCATTTTCTAGTTTTCATGCATTTCATGATTTATTTTGAGCTAAAATGACCCTGAATTGAAAAGCACTGCAAATGAACTCTGAAATGGTTGAAAGTTGGCATGGTATCATAATTTCACCCACATAGCATGTGCTAAAAAGCTGAGAGGCTTACCGGAAAAACTGGATGCAGTTCGTGTACAAACTGGACAATCTCTTTCGAAGTATTAGGGTTTCGGACGAAAACACATCGATTACAAAGGGATTTCAATTTTTTGAACATATTTTAACTCAAGACTTTTTATGTATTCAATATGCACCTTTCAAAGCCACATCATCACTTTTCAACCATTTTCTGACTTCATTTGCTAGTTTTCATGCATTTCATGATTTATTTTGAGCTAAAATGACCCTGAATTGAAAAACACTGCAAATGAACTCTGAAATGGTTGAAAGTTGGCATGGTATCATAATTTCACCCACATAGCATGTGATAAAAAGCTGAGAGGGTTACCGGAAAAACTGGATGCAGTTCGTGTACAAACTGGACAATCTCTTTCGAAGTATCAGGGTTTCGGACGAAAACACGTCGATTACAAAGGGATTTCAATTTTTTGAACATATTTTCACTCAAGACTTTTTATGCATTCAATATGCACCTTTCAAAGCCACATCATCACTTTTCAACCATTTTCTGACTTCATTTGCTAGTTTTCATGCATTTCATGATTTATTTTGAGCTAAAATGACCCTGAATTGAAAAGCACTGTAAATGAACTCTGAAATGGTTGAAAGTTGGCATGGTAGCATAATTTCACCCACATAGCATGTGCTAAAGAGTTGAGAGGGTTACCGAAAAAACTGGATGCACTTCGTGTACAAACTGGACAATCTCTTTCGAAGTATCAGGGTTTCGGACGAAAACACGTCGATTACAAAGGGATTTCAATTTTTTGAACATATTTTAACTCAAGACTTTTTCTGCATTCAATATGCACCATTCAAAGCCACATCATCACTTTTCAACCATTTTCTGACTTCATTTGCTAGTTTTCATGCATTTCATGATTTATTTTGAGCTAAAATGACCCTGAATTGAAAAGTACTACAAATGAACTCTGAAATGGTTGAAAGTTGGCATGGTATCATAATTTCACCCACATAGCATGTGCTAAAAAGCTGAGAGGGTTACCGAAAATACTGGATGCACTTCGTGTACAAACTGGACAATCTCTTTCGAAGTATCAGGGTTTCGGACGAAAAGAAGTCGATTACAAAGGGATTTCAATTTTTTGAACATATTTTAACTCAAGACTTTTTCTGCATTCAATATGCACCATTCAAAGCCACATCATCACTTTTCAACCATTTTCTGACTTCATTTGCTAGTTTTCATGCATTTCATGATTTATTTTGAGCTAAAATGACCCTGAATTGAAAAGCACTGCAAATGAACTCTGAAATGGTTGAAAGTTGGCATGCTATCATAATTTCACCCACATAGCATGTGATAAAAAGCTGAGAGGGTTACCGAAAAAACTGGATGCACTTCGTGTACAAACTGGACAATCTATTTCGAAGTATCAAGGTTTCGGACGACAACACGTCTATTACAAAGGGATTTCAATTTTTTGAACATATTTTACCTCAAGACTTTTTCTGCATTCAATATGCACCATTCAAAGCCACATCATCACTTTTCAACCATTTTCTGACTTCATTTGCTAGTTTTCATGCATTTCATGATTTATTTTGAGCTAAAATGACCTTGAATTGAAAATCACTGCAAATGAACTCTGAAATGGTTGAAAGTTGGCATGGTATCATAATTTCACCCACTTAGCATGTGCTAAAAAGCTGAGAGGGTTACCGAAAAAACTGGATGCACTTCGTGTACAAACTGGACAATCTCTTTCGAAGTATCAGGGTTTCGGACGAAAACACGTCGATTACAAAGGGATTTCAATTTTTTGAACATATTTTAACTCAAGACTTTTTATGCATTCAATATGCACCATTCAAAGCCACATCATCAGTTTTCAACCATTTTCTGACTTCATTTGCTAGTTTTCATGCATTTCATGATTTATTTTGAGCTAAAATGAACCTGAATTGAAAAGCACTGCAAATGAACTCTGAAATGGTTGAAAGTTGGCATGGTATCATAATTTCACCCACATAGCATGTGCTAAAGAGTAGAGAGGGTTACCGAACAAACTGGCAGCACTTCGTGTACAAACTGGACAATCTCTTTCGAAGTATCAGGGTTTCGGACGAAAACACGTCTATTACAAAGGGATTTCAATTTTTTGAACATATTCTAACTTAAGACTTTGTCTGCATTCAATATGCACCATTCAAAGCCACATCATCACTTTTCAATCATTTTCTGACTTCATTTGCTAGTTTTCATGCATTTCATGATTTATTTTGAGCTAAAATGACCCTGAATTGAAAAGCACTGCAAATGAACTCTGAAATGGTTGAAAGTTGGCATGGTATCATAATTTCACCCACATAGCATGTGCTAAAAAGCTGAGAGGGTTAGCGAAAAACTGGATGCACTTCGTGTACAAACTGGACAATCTCTTTCGAAGTCTCAGGGTTTCGGACGAAAACACGTCGATTACAAAGGGATTTCAATTTTTTGAACATATTTTAACTCAAGACTTTTTCTGCATTCAATATGCACCTTTCAAAGCCACATCATCACTTTTCAACCATTTTCTGACTTCATTTGCTAGTTTTCATCCATTTCATGATTTATTTTGAGCTAAAATGACCCTGAATTGAAAAGCACTGCAAATGAACTCTGAAATGGTTGAAAGTTGGCATGGTATCATAATTTCACCCACATAGCATGTGCTAAAAAGCTGAGATGGTTACCGGAAAAACTGGATGCAGTTCGTGTACAAACTGGACAATCTCTTTCGAAGTATCAGGGTTTCGGACGAAAACACGTCGATTACAAAGGGATTTCAATTTTTTGAACATATTTTAACTCAAGACTTTTTCTGCATTCAATATGCACCTTTCAAAGCCACATCATCACTTTTCAACCATTTTCTGACTTCATTTGCTAGTTTTCATCCATTTCATGATTTATTTTGAGCTAAAATGACCCTGAATTGAAAAGCACTGCAAATGAACTCTGAAATGGTTGAAAGTTGGCATGGTATCATAATTTCACCCACATAGCATGTGCTAAAAAGCTGAGAGGGTTACCGAAAAAACTGGATGCACTTCGTGTACAAACTGGACAATCTGTTTCGAAGTCTCAGGGTTTCGGACGAAAACACGTCGATTACAAAGGGATTTCAATTTTTTGAACATATTTTAACTCAAGACTTTTTATGCATTCAATATGCACCATTCAAAGCCACATCATCACTTTTCAACCATTTTCTGACTTCGTTTGCTAGTTTTCATGCATTTCATGATTTATTTTGAGCTAAAATGACCCTGAATTGAAAAGCACTGCAAATGAACTCTGAAATGGTTGAAAGTTGGCATGGTATCATAATTTCACCCACGTAGCATGTGCTAAAGAGTTGAGAGGGTTACCGAAAAAACTGGATGCACTTCGTGTACAAACTGGACAATCTCTTTCGAAGTATCAGGGTTTCGGACGAAAACACGTCTATTACAAAGGGATTTCAATTTTTTGAACATATTCTAACTTAAGACTTTTTCTGCATTCAATATGCACCATTCAAAGCCACATCATCACTTTTCAACCATTTTCTGACTTCATTTGCTAGTTTTCATGCATTTCATGATTTATTTTGAGCTAAAATGACCCTGAATTGAAAAGTACTACAAATGAACTCTGAAATGGTTGAAAGTTGGCATGGTATCATAATTTCACCCACATAGCATGTGCTAAAAAGCTGAGAGGGTTACCGAAAATACTGGATGCACTTCGTGTACAAACTGGACAATCTCTTTCGAAGTATCAGGGTTTCGGACGAAAACAAGTCGATTACAAAGGGATTTCAATTTTTTGAACATATTTTATCTCAAGACTTTTTCTGCATTCAATATGCACCATTCAAAGCCACATCATCACTTTTCAACCATTTTCTGACTTCATTTGCTAGTTTTCATGCATTTCATGATTTATTTTGAGCTAAAATGACCCTGAATTGAAAAGCACTGCAAATGAACTCTGAAATGGTTGAAAGTTGGCATGCTATCATAATTTCACCCACATAGCATGTGCTAAAAAGCTGAGAGGGTTACCGAAAAAACTGGATGCACTTCGTGTACAAACTGGACAATCTATTTCGAAGTATCAGGGTTTCGGACGACAACACGTCTATTACAAAGGGATTTCAATTTTTTGAACATATTTTAACTCAAGACTTTTTCTGCATTCAATATGCACCATTCAAAGCCACATCATCACTTTTCAACCATTTTCTGACTTCATTTGCTAGTTTTCATGCATTTCATGATTTATTTTGAGCTAAAATGACCCTGAATTGAAAAGCACTGCAAATGAACTCTGAAATGGTTGAAAGTTGGCATGGTATCATAATTTCACCCACATAGCATGTGCTAAAGAGTAGAGAGGTTTACCGAAAAAACTGGAAGCACTTCGTGTACAAACTGGACAATCTCTTTCGAAGTATCAGGGTTTCGGACGAAAACACGTCTATTACAAAGGGATTTCAATTTTTTGAACATATTCTAACTTAAGACTTTTTCTGCATTCAATATGCACCATTCAAAGCCACATCATCACTTTTCAATCATTTTCTGACTTCATTTGCTAGTTTTCATGCATTTCATGATTTATTTTGAGCTAAAATGACCCTGAATTGAAAAGCACTGCAAATGAACTCTGAAATGGTTGAGGTTGGCATGGTATCATAATTTCACCCACATAGCATGTGCTAAAAAGCTGAGATGGTTACCGGAAAAACTGGATGCAGTTCGTGTACAAACTGGACAATCTCTTTCGAAGTATCAGAGTTTCGGACGAAAACACGTCAATTACAAAGGGATTTCAATTTTTTGAACATATTTTAACTCAAGACTTTTTCTGCATTCAATATGCACCTTTCAAAGCCACATCATCACTTTTCAACCATTTTCTGACTTCATTTGCTAGTTTTCATCCATTTCATGATTTATTTTGAGCTAAAATGACCCTGAATTGAAAAGCACTGCAAATGAACTCTGAAATGTTTGACAGTTGGCATGGTATCATAATTTCACCCACATAGCATGTGCTAAAAAGCTGAGAGGGTTACCGAAAAAACTGGATGCAATTCGTGTACAAACTGGACAATCTGTTTCGAAGTCTCAGGGTTTCGGACGAAAACACGTCAATTACAAAGGGATTTCAATTTTTTGAACATATTTTAACTCAAGACTTTTTATGCATTCAATATGCACCATTCAAAGCCACATCATCACTTTTCAACCATTTTCTGACTTCATTTGCTAGTTTTCATGCATTTCATGATTTATTTTGAGCTAAAATGACCCTGAATTGAAAAGCACTGCAAATGAACTCTGAAATGGTTGAAAGTTGGCATGGTATCATAATTTCACCCACGTAGCATGTGCTAAAGAGTTGAGAGGGTTACCGAAAAAACTGGATGCACTTCGTGTACAAACTGGACAATCTCTTTCGAAGTATCAGGGTTTCGGACGAAGACACGTCTATTACAAAGGGATTTCAATTTTTTGAACATATTCTAACTTAAGACATTTTCTGCATTCAATATGCACCATTCAAAGCCACATCATCACTTTTCAACCATTTTCTGACTTCATTTGCTAGTTTTCATGCATTTCATGATTTATTTTGAGCTAAAATGACCCTGAATTGAAAAGTACTACAAATGAACTCTGAAATGGTTGAAAGTTGGCATGGTATCATAATTTCACACACATAGCATGTGCTAAAAAGCTGAGAGGGTTACCGAAAATACTGGATGCACTTCGTGTACAAACTGGACAATCTCTTTCGAAGTATCAGGGTTTCGGACGAAAACACGTCTGTTACAAAGGGATTTCAATTTTTTTAACATATTTAACTCAAGACTTTTTCTGCATTCAATATGCACCTTTCAAAGCCACATCATCACTTTTCAACCATTTTCTGACTTCATTTGCTAGTTTTCATGCATTTCATGATTTATTTTGAGCTAAAATGAACCTGAATTGAAAAGCACTGCAAATGAACTCTGAAATGGTTGAAAGTTGGCATGGTATCATAATTTCACCCACATAGCATGTGCTAAAGAGTAGAGAGGGTTACCGAACAAACTGGCAGCACTTCGTGTACAAACTGGACAATCTCTTTCGAAGTATCAGGGTTTCGGACGAAAACACGTCTATTACAAAGGGATTTCAATTTTTTGAACATATTCTAACTTAAGACTTTGTCTGCATTCAATATGCACCATTCAAAGCCACATCATCACTTTTCAATCATTTTCTGACTTCATTTGCTAGTTTTCATGCATTTCATGATTTATTTTGAGCTAAAATGACCCTGAATTGAAAAGCACTGCAAATGAACTCTGAAATGGTTGAAAGTTGGCATGGTATCATAATTTCACCCACATAGCATGTGCTAAAAAGCTGAGAGGGTTAGCGAAAAACTGGATGCACTTCGTGTACAAACTGGACAATCTCTTTCGAAGTCTCAGGGTTTCGGACGAAAACACGTCGATTACAAAGGGATTTCAATTTTTTGAACATATTTTAACTCAAGACTTTTTCTGCATTCAATATGCACCTTTCAAAGCCACATCATCACTTTTCAACCATTTTCTGACTTCATTTGCTAGTTTTCATCCATTTCATGATTTATTTTGAGCTAAAATGACCCTGAATTGAAAAGCACTGCAAATGAACTCTGAAATGGTTGAAAGTTGGCATGGTATCATAATTTCACCCACATAGCATGTGCTAAAAAGCTGAGATGGTTACCGGAAAAACTGGATGCAGTTCGTGTACAAACTGGACAATCTCTTTCGAAGTATCAGGGTTTCGGACGAAAACACGTCGATTACAAAGGGATTTCAATTTTTTGAACATATTTTAACTCAAGACTTTTTCTGCATTCAATATGCACCTTTCAAAGCCACATCATCACTTTTCAACCATTTTCTGACTTCATTTGCTAGTTTTCATCCATTTCATGATTTATTTTGAGCTAAAATGACCCTGAATTGAAAAGCACTGCAAATGAACTCTGAAATGGTTGAAAGTTGGCATGGTATCATAATTTCACCCACATAGCATGTGCTAAAAAGCTGAGAGGGTTACCGAAAAAACTGGATGCACTTCGTGTACAAACTGGACAATCTGTTTCGAAGTCTCAGGGTTTCGGACGAAAACACGTCGATTACAAAGGGATTTCAATTTTTTGAACATATTTTAACTCAAGACTTTTTATGCATTCAATATGCACCATTCAAAGCCACATCATCACTTTTCAACCATTTTCTGACTTCGTTTGCTAGTTTTCATGCATTTCATGATTTATTTTGAGCTAAAATGACCCTGAATTGAAAAGCACTGCAAATGAACTCTGAAATGGTTGAAAGTTGGCATGGTATCATAATTTCACCCACGTAGCATGTGCTAAAGAGTTGAGAGGGTTACCGAAAAAACTGGATGCACTTCGTGTACAAACTGGACAATCTCTTTCGAAGTATCAGGGTTTCGGACGAAAACACGTCTATTACAAAGGGATTTCAATTTTTTGAACATATTCTAACTTAAGACTTTTTCTGCATTCAATATGCACCATTCAAAGCCACATCATCACTTTTCAACCATTTTCTGACTTCATTTGCTAGTTTTCATGCATTTCATGATTTATTTTGAGCTAAAATGACCCTGAATTGAAAAGTACTACAAATGAACTCTGAAATGGTTGAAAGTTGGCATGGTATCATAATTTCACCCACATAGCATGTGCTAAAAAGCTGAGAGGGTTACCGAAAATACTGGATGCACTTCGTGTACAAACTGGACAATCTCTTTCGAAGTATCAGGGTTTCGGACGAAAACAAGTCGATTACAAAGGGATTTCAATTTTTTGAACATATTTTATCTCAAGACTTTTTCTGCATTCAATATGCACCATTCAAAGCCACATCATCACTTTTCAACCATTTTCTGACTTCATTTGCTAGTTTTCATGCATTTCATGATTTATTTTGAGCTAAAATGACCCTGAATTGAAAAGCACTGCAAATGAACTCTGAAATGGTTGAAAGTTGGCATGCTATCATAATTTCACCCACATAGCATGTGCTAAAAAGCTGAGAGGGTTACCGAAAAAACTGGATGCACTTCGTGTACAAACTGGACAATCTATTTCGAAGTATCAGGGTTTCGGACGACAACACGTCTATTACAAAGGGATTTCAATTTTTTGAACATATTTTAACTCAAGACTTTTTCTGCATTCAATATGCACCATTCAAAGCCACATCATCACTTTTCAACCATTTTCTGACTTCATTTGCTAGTTTTCATGCATTTCATGATTTATTTTGAGCTAAAATGACCCTGAATTGAAAAGCACTGCAAATGAACTCTGAAATGGTTGAAAGTTGGCATGGTATCATAATTTCACCCACATAGCATGTGCTAAAGAGTAGAGAGGTTTACCGAAAAAACTGGAAGCACTTCGTGTACAAACTGGACAATCTCTTTCGAAGTATCAGGGTTTCGGACGAAAACACGTCTATTACAAAGGGATTTCAATTTTTTGAACATATTCTAACTTAAGACTTTTTCTGCATTCAATATGCACCATTCAAAGCCACATCATCACTTTTCAATCATTTTCTGAATTCATTTGCTAGTTTTCATGCATTTCATGATTTATTTTGAGCTAAAATGACCCTGAATTGAAAAGCACTGCAAATGAACTCTGAAATGGTTGAGGTTGGCATGGTATCATAATTTCACCCACATAGCATGTGCTAAAAAGCTGAGATGGTTACCGGAAAAACTGGATGCAGTTCGTGTACAAACTGGACAATCTCTTTCGAAGTATCAGAGTTTCGGACGAAAACACGTCAATTACAAAGGGATTTCAATTTTTTGAACATATTTTAACTCAAGACTTTTTCTGCATTCAATATGCACCTTTCAAAGCCACATCATCACTTTTCAACCATTTTCTGACTTCATTTGCTAGTTTTCATCCATTTCATGATTTATTTTGAGCTAAAATGACCCTGAATTGAAAAGCACTGCAAATGAACTCTGAAATGTTTGACAGTTGGCATGGTATCATAATTTCACCCACATAGCATGTGCTAAAAAGCTGAGAGGGTTACCGAAAAAACTGGATGCAATTCGTGTACAAACTGGACAATCTGTTTCGAAGTCTCAGGGTTTCGGACGAAAACACGTCAATTACAAAGGGATTTCAATTTTTTGAACATATTTTAACTCAAGACTTTTTATGCATTCAATATGCACCATTCAAAGCCACATCATCACTTTTCAACCATTTTCTGACTTCATTTGCTAGTTTTCATGCATTTCATGATTTATTTTGAGCTAAAATGACCCTGAATTGAAAAGCACTGCAAATGAACTCTGAAATGGTTGAAAGTTGGCATGGTATCATAATTTCACCCACGTAGCATGTGCTAAAGAGTTGAGAGGGTTACCGAAAAAACTGGATGCACTTCGTGTACAAACTGGACAATCTCTTTCGAAGTATCAGGGTTTCGGACGAAGACACGTCTATTACAAAGGGATTTCAATTTTTTGAACATATTCTAACTTAAGACATTTTCTGCATTCAATATGCACCATTCAAAGCCACATCATCACTTTTCAACCATTTTCTGACTTCATTTGCTAGTTTTCATGCATTTCATGATTTATTTTGAGCTAAAATGACCCTGAATTGAAAAGTACTACAAATGAACTCTGAAATGGTTGAAAGTTGGCATGGTATCATAATTTCACACACATAGCATGTGCTAAAAAGCTGAGAGGGTTACCGAAAATACTGGATGCACTTCGTGTACAAACTGGACAATCTCTTTCGAAGTATCAGGGTTTCGGACGAAAACAAGTCGATTACAAAGGGAATTCAATTTTTTGAACATATTTTAACTCAAGACTTTTTCTGCATTCAATATGCACCATTCAAAGCCACATCATCACTTTTCAACCATTTTCTGACTTCATTTGCTAGTTTTCATGCATTTCATGATTTATTTTGAGCTAAAATGACCCTGAATTGAAAAGCACTGCAAATGAACTCTGAAATGGTTGAAAGTTGGCATGCTATCATAATTTCACCCACATAGCATGTGCTAAAAAGCTGAGAGGGTTACCGAAAAAACTGGATGCACTTCGTGTACAAACTGGACAATCTATTTCGAAGTATCAGGGTTTCGGACGACAACACGTCTATTACAAAGGGATTTCAATTTTTTGAACATATTTTAACTCAAGACTTTTTCTGCATTCAATATGCACCATTCAAAGCCACATCATCACTTTTCAACCATTTTCTGACTTCATTTGCTAGTTTTCATGCATTTCATGATTTATTTTGAGCTAAAATGACCCTGAATTGAAAATCACTGCAAATGAACTCTGAAATGGTTGAAAGTTGGCATGGTATCATAATTTCACCCACATAGCATGTGCTAAAAAGCTGAGAGGGTTACCGAAAAAACTGGATGCACTTCGTGTACAAACTGGACAATCTCTTTCGAAGTATCAGGGTTTCGGACGAAAACACGTCGATTACAAAGGGATTTCAATTTTTTGAACATATTTTAACTCAAGACTTTTTATGCATTCAATATGCACCATTCAAAGCCACATCATCACTTTTCAACCATTTTCAGACTTCATTTGCTAGTTTTCATGCATTTCATGATTTATTTTGAGCTAAAATGACCCTGAATTGAAAAGCACTGCAAATGAACTCTGAAATGGTTGAAAGTTGGCATGGTATCATAATTTCACCCACATAGCATGTGCTAAAGAGTAGAGAGGGTTACCGAACAATCTGGCAGCACTTCGTGTACAAACTGGACAATCTCTTTCAAAGTATAAGGGTTTCGGACGAAAACACGTCTATTACAAAGGGATTTCAATTTTTTGAACATATTCTAACTTAAGACTTTTTCTGCATTCAATATGCACCATTCAAAGCCACATCATCACTTTTCAATCATTTTCTGACTTCATTTGCTAGTTTTCATGCATTTCATGATTTATTTTGAGCTAAAATGACCCTGAATTGAAAAGCACTGCAAATGAACTCTGAAATGGTTGAAGGTTGGCATGGTATCATAATTTCACCCACATAGCATGTGCTAAAAAGCTGAGATGGTTACCGGAAAAACTGGATGCAGTTCCTGTACAAACTGGACAATCTCTTTCAAAGTATAAGGGTTTCGGACGAAAACACGTCTATTACAAAGGGATTTCAATTTTTTGAACATATTCTAACTTAAGACTTTTTCTGCATTCAATATGCACCATTCAAAGCCACATCATCACTTTTCAATCATTTTCTGACTTCATTTGCTAGTTTTCATGCATTTCATGATTTATTTTGAGCTAAAATGACCCTGAATTGAAAAGCACTGCAAATGAACTCTGAAATGGTTGAAGGTTGGCATGGTATCATAATTTCACCCACATAGCATGTGCTAAAAAGCTGAGATGGTTACCGGAAAAACTGGATGCAGTTCGTGTACAAACTGGACAATCTCTTTCGAAGTATCAGGGTTTCGAACGAAAACACGTCGATTAGAAAGGGATTTCAATTTATTGAACATATTTTAACTCAAGACTTTTTCTGCATTCAATATGCACCTTTCAAAGCCACATCATCACTTTTCAACCATTTTCTGACTTCATTTGCTAGTTTTCATCCATTTCATGATTTATTTTGAGCTAAAATGACCCTGAATTGAAAAGCACTGCAAATGAACTCTGAAATGGTTGAAAGTTGGCATGGAATCATAATTTCACCCACATAGCATGTGCTAAAAAGCTGAGAGGGTTACCGAAAAAACTGGATGCACTTCGTGTACAAACTGGACAATCTCTTTCGAAGTATCAGGGTTTCGGACGAAAACACGTCTACTACAAAGGGATTTCAATTTTTTGAACATATTTTAACTCAAGACTTTTTCTGCATTCAATATGCACCATTCAAAGCCACATCATCACTTTTCAACCATTTTCTGACTTCATTTGCTAGTTTTCATGCATTTCATGATTTATTTTGAGCTAAAATGACCCTGAATTGAAAAGCACTGCAAATGAACTCTGAAATGGTTGAAAGTTGGCATGCTATCATAATTTCACCCACATAGCATGTGCTAAAAAGCTGAGAGGGTTACCGAAAAAACTGGATGCACTTCGTGTACAAACTGGACAATCTCTTTCGAAGTATCAGGGTTTCGGACGAAAACACGTCTATTACAAAGGGATTTCAATTTTTTGAACATATTTTAACTCAAGACTTTTTCTGCATTCAATATGCACCATTCAAAGCCACATCATCACTTTTCAACCATTTTCTGACTTCATTTGCTAGTTTTCATGCATTTCATCATTTATTTTGAGCTAAAATGACCCTGAATTGAAAAGCACTGCAAATGAACTCTGAAATGGTTGAAAGTTGGCATGCTATCATAATTTCACCCACATAGCATGTGCTAAAAAGCTGAGAGGGTTACCGAAAATACTGGATGCACTTCGTGTACAAACTGGACAATCTCTTTCGAAGTATCAGGGTTTCGGACGAAAACACGTCTATTACAAAGGGATTTCAATTTTTTGAACATATTTTAACTCAAGACTTTTTATGTATTCAATATGCACCTTTCAAAGCCACATCATCACTTTTCAACCATTTTCTGACTTCATTTGCTAGTTTTCATGCATTTCATGATTTATTTTGAGCTAAAATGACCCTGAATTGAAAAACACTGCAAATGAACTCTGAAATGGTTGAAAGTTGGCATGGTATCATAATTTCACCCACATAGCATGTGATAAAAAGCTGAGAGGGTTACCGGAAAAACTGGATGCAGTTCGTGTACAAACTGGACAATCTCTTTCGAAGTATCAGGGTTTCGGACGAAAACACGTCGATTACAAAGGGATTTCAATTTTTTGAACATATTTTCACTCAAGACTTTTTATGCATTCAATATGCACCTTTCAAAGCCACATCATCACTTTTCAACCATTTTCTGACTTCATTTGCTAGTTTTCATGCATTTCATGATTTATTTTGAGCTAAAATGACCCTGAATTGAAAAGCACTGTAAATGAACTCTGAAATGGTTGAAAGTTGGCATGGTAGCATAATTTCACCCACATAGCATGTGCTAAAGAGTTGAGAGGGTTACCGAAAAAACTGGATGCACTTCGTGTACAAACTGGACAATCTCTTTCGAAGTATCAGGGTTTCGGACGAAAACACGTCGATTACAAAGGGATTTCAATTTTTTGAACATATTTTAACTCAAGACTTTTTCTGCATTCAATATGCACCATTCAAAGCCACATCATCACTTTTCAACCATTTTCTGACTTCATTTGCTAGTTTTCATGCATTTCATGATTTATTTTGAGCTAAAATGACCCTGAATTGAAAAGTACTACAAATGAACTCTGAAATGGTTGAAAGTTGGCATGGTATCATAATTTCACCCACATAGCATGTGCTAAAAAGCTGAGAGGGTTACCGAAAATACTGGATGCACTTCGTGTACAAACTGGACAATCTCTTTCGAAGTATCAGGGTTTCGGACGAAAAGAAGTCGATTACAAAGGGATTTCAATTTTTTGAACATATTTTAACTCAAGACTTTTTCTGCATTCAATATGCACCATTCAAAGCCACATCATAACTTTTCAACCATTTTCTGACTTCCTTTGCTAGTTTTCATGCATTTCATGATTTATTTTGAGCTAAAATGACCCTGAATTGAAAAGCACTGCAAATGAACTCTGAAATGGTTGAAAGTTGGCATGCTATCATAATTTCACCCACATAGCATGTGCTAAAAAGCTGAGAGGGTTACCGAAAAAACTGGATGCACTTCGTGTACAAACTGGACAATCTATTTCGAAGTATCAAGGTTTCGGACGACAACACGTCTATTACAAAGGGATTTCAATTTTTTGAACATATTTTACCTCAAGACTTTTTCTGCATTCAATATGCACCATTCAAAGCCACATCATCACTTTTCAACCATTTTCTGACTTCATTTGCTAGTTTTCATGCATTTCATGATTTATTTTGAGCTAAAATGACCCTGAATTGAAAATCACTGCAAATGAACTCTGAAATGGTTGAAAGTTGGCATGGTATCATAATTTCACCCACATAGCATGTGCTAAAAAGCTGAGAGGGTTACCGAAAAAACTGGATGCACTTCGTGTACAAACTGGACAATCTCTTTCGAAGTATCAGGGTTTCGGACGAAAACACGTCGATTACAAAGGGATTTCAATTTTTTGAACATATTTTAACTCAAGACTTTTTATGCATTCAATATGCACCATTCAAAGCCACATCATCACTTTTCAACCATTTTCTGACTTCATTTGCTAGTTTTCATGCATTTCATGATTTATTTTGAGCTAAAATGACCCTGAATTGAAAAGCACTGCAAATGAACTCTGAAATGGTTGAAAGTTGGCATGGTATCATAATTTCACCCACATAGCATGTGCTAAAAAGCTGAGATGGTTACCGGAAAAACTGGATGCAGTTCGTGTACAAACTGGACAATCTCTTTCGAAGTATCAGGGTTTCGGACGAAAACACGTCGATTACAAAGGGATTTCAATTTTTTGAACATATTTTAACTCAAGACTTTTTCTGCATTCAATATGCACCTTTCAAAGCCACATCATCACTTTTCAACCATTTTCTGACTTCATTTGCTAGTTTTCATCCATTTCATGATTTATTTTGAGCTAAAATGACCCTGAATTGAAAAGCACTGCAAATGAACTCTGAAATGGTTGAAAGTTGGCATGGTATCATAATTTCACCCACATAGCATGTGCTAAAAAGCTGAGAGGGTTACCGAAAAAACTGGATGCACTTCGTGTACAAACTGGACAATCTGTTTCGAAGTCTCAGGGTTTCGGACGAAAACACGTCGATTACAAAGGGATTTCAATTTTTTGAACATATTTTAACTCAAGACTTTTTATGCATTCAATATGCACCATTCAAAGCCACATCATCACTTTTCAACCATTTTCTGACTTCATTTGCTAGTTTTCATGCATTTCATGATTTATTTTGAGCTAAAATGACCCTGAATTGAAAAGCACTGCAAATGAACTCTGAAATGGTTGAAAGTTGGCATGGTATCATAATTTCACCCACGTAGCATGTGCTAAAGAGTTGAGAGGGTTACCGAAAAAACTGGATGCACTTCGTGTACAAACTGGACAATCTCTTTCGAAGTATCAGGGTTTCGGACGAAAACACGTCTATTACAAAGGGATTTCAATTTGTTGAACATATTCTAACTTAAGACTTTTTCTGCATTCAATATGCACCATTCAAAGCCACATCATCACTTTTCAACCATTTTCTGACTTCATTTGCTAGTTTTCATGCATTTCATGATTTATTTTGAGCTAAAATGACCCTGAATTGAAAAGTACTACAAATGAACTCTGAAATGGTTGAAAGTTGGCATGGTATCATAATTTCACCCACATAGCATGTGCTAAAAAGCTGAGAGGGTTACCGAAAATACTGGATGCACTTCGTGTACAAACTGGACAATCTCTTTCGAAGTATCAGGGTTTCGGACGAAAACAAGTCGATTACAAAGGGATTTCAATTTTTTGAACATATTTTATCTCAAGACTTTTTCTGCATTCAATATGCACCATTCAAAGCCACATCATCACTTTTCAACCATTTTCTGACTTCATTTGCTAATTTTCATGCATTTCATGATTTATTTTGAGCTAAAATGACCCTGAATTGAAAAGCACTGCAAATGAACTCTGAAATGGTTGAAAGTTGGCATGCTATCATAATTTCACCCACATAGCATGTGCTAAAAAGCTGAGAGGGTTACCGAAAAAACTGGATGCACTTCGTGTACAAACTGGACAATCTATTTCGAAGTATCAGGGTTTCGGACGACAACACGTCTATTACAAAGGGATTTCAATTTTTTGAACATATTTTAACTCAAGCCTTTTTCTGCATTCAATATGCACCATTCAAAGCCACATCATCACTTTTCAACCATTTTCTGACTTCATTTGCTAGTTTTCATGCATTTCATGATTTATTTTGAGCTAAAATGACCCTGAATTGAAAAGCACTGCAAATGAACTCTGAAATGGTTGAAAGTTGGCATGGTATCATAATTTCACCCACATAGCATGTGCTAAAGAGTAGAGAGGTTTACCGAAAAAACTGGAAGCACTTCGTGTACAAACTGGACAATCTCTTTCGAAGTATCAGGGTTTCGGACGAAAACACGTCTATTACAAAGGGATTTCAATTTTTTGAACATATTCTAACTTAAGACTTTTTCTGCATTCAATATGCACCATTCAAAGCCACATCATCACTTTTCAATCATTTTCTGACTTCATTTGCTAGTTTTCATGCATTTCATGATTTATTTTGAGCTAAAATGACCCTGAATTGAAAAGCACTGCAAATGAACTCTGAAATGGTTGAAGGTTGGCATGGTATCATAATTTCACCCACATAGCATGTGCTAAAAAGCTGAGATGGTTACCGGAAAAACTGGATGCAGTTCGTGTACAAACTGGACAATCTCTTTCGAAGTATCAGGGTTTCGGACGAAAACACGTCGATTACAAAGGGATTTCAATTTTTTGAACATATTTTAACTCAAGACTTTTTCTGCATTCAATATGCACCTTTCAAAGCCACATCATCACTTCTCAACCATTTTCTGACTTCATTTGCTAGTTTTCATCCATTTCATGATTTATTTTGAGCTAAAATGACCCTGAATTGAAAAGCACTGCAAATGAACTCTGAAATGTTTGACAGTTGGCATGGTATCATAATTTCACCCACATAGCATGTGCTAAAAAGCTGAGAGGGTTACCGAAAAAACTGGATGCACTTCGTGTACAAACTGGACAATCTGTTTCGAAGTCTCAGGGTTTCGGACGAAAACACGTCAATTACAAAGGGATTTCAATTTTTTGAACATATTTTAACTCAAGACTTTTTATGCATTCAATATGCACCATTCAAAGCCACATCATCACTTTTCAACCATTTTCTGACTTCATTTGCTAGTTTTCATGCATTTCATGATTTATTTTGAGCTAAAATGACCCTGAATTGAAAAGCACTGCAAATGAACTCTGAAATGGTTGAAAGTTGGCATGGTATCATAATTTCACCCACGTAGCATGTGCTAAAGAGTTGAGAGGGTTACCGAAAAAACTGGATGCACTTCGTGTACAAACTGGACAATCTCTTTCGAAGTATCAGGGTTTCGGACGAAGACACGTCTATTACAAAGGGATTTCAATTTTTTGAACATATTCTAACTTAAGACATTTTCTGCATTCAATATGCACCATTCAAAGCCACATCATCACTTTTCAACCATTTTCTGACTTCATTTGCTAGTTTTCATGCATTTCATGATTTATTTTGAGCTAAAATGACCCTGAATTGAAAAGTACTACAAATGAACTCTGAAATGGTTGAAAGTTGGCATGGTATCATAATTTCACCCACATAGCATGTGCTAAAAAGCTGAGAGGGTTACCGAAAATACTGGATGCACTTCGTGTACAAACTGGACAATCTCTTTCGAAGTATCAGGGTTTCGGACGAAAACAAGTCGATTACAAAGGGATTTCAATTTTTTGAACATATTTTAACTCAAGACTTTTTCTGCATTCAATATGCACCATTCAAAGCCACATCATCACTTTTCAACCATTTTCTGACTTCATTTGCTAGTTTTCATGCATTTCATGATTTATTTTGAGCTAAAATGACCCTGAATTGAAAAGCACTGCAAATGAACTCTGAAATGGTTGAAAGTTGCCATGCTATCATAATTTCACCCACATAGCATGTGCTAAAAAGCTGAGAGGGTTACCGAAAAAACTGGATGCACTTCGTGTACAAACTGGACAATCTATTTCGAAGTATCATGGTTTCGGACGACAACACGTCTATTACAAAGGGATTTCAATTTTTTGAACATATTTTAACTCAAGACTTTTTCTGCATTCAATATGCACCATTCAAAGCCACATCATCACTTTTCAACCATTTTCTGACTTCATTTGCTAGTTTTCATGCATTTCATAATTTATTTTGAGCTAAAATGACCCTGAATTGAAAATCACTGCAAATGAACTCTGAAATGGTTGAAAGTTGGCATGGTATCATAATTTCACCCACATAGCATGTGCTAAAAAGCTGAGAGGGTTACCGAAAAAACTGGATGCACTTCGTGTACAAACTGGACAATCTCTTTCGAAGTATCAGGGTTTCGGACGAAAACACGTCGATTACAAAGGGATTTCAATTTTTTGAACATATTTTAACTCAAGACTTTTTATGCATTCAATATGCACCATTCAAAGCCACATCATCACTTTTCAACCATTTTCTGACTTCATTTGCTAGTTTTCATGCATTTCATGATTTATTTTGAGCTAAAATGACCCTGAATTGAAAAGCACTGCAAATGAACTCTGAAATGGTTGAAAGTTGGCATGGTATCATAATTTCACCCACATAGCATGTGCTAAAGAGTAGAGAGGGTTACCGAAAAAACTGGAAGTACTTGGTGTACAAACTGGACAATCTCTTTCGAAGTATCAGGGTTTCGGACGAAAACACGTCTATTACAAAGGGATTTCAATTTTTTGAACATATTCTAACTTAAGACTTTTTCTGCATTCAATATGCACCATTCAAAGCCACATCATCACTTTTCAATCATTTTCTGACTTCATTTGCTAGTTTTCATGCATTTCATGATTTATTTTGAGCTAAAATGACCCTGAATTGAAAAGCACTGCAAATGAACACTGAAATGGTTGAAGGTTGGCATGGTATCATAATTTCACCCACATAGCATGTGCTAAAAAGCTGAGATGGTTACCGGAAAAACTGGATGCAGTTCGTGTACAAACTGGACAATCTCTTTCGAAGTATCAGGGTTTCGGACGAAAACACGTCGATTACAAAGGGATTTCAATTTTTTGAACATATTTTAACTCAAGACTTTTTCTGCATTCAATATGCACCTTTCAAAGCCACATCATCACTTTTCAACCATTTTCTGACTTCATTTGCAAGTTTTCATCCATTTCATGATTTATTTTGAGCTAAAATGACCCTGAATTGAAAAGCACTGCAAATGAACTCTGAAATGTTTGACAGTTGGCATGGTATCATAATTTCACCCACATAGCATGTGCTAAAAAGCTGAGATGGTTACCGGAAAAACTGGATGCAGTTCGTGTACAAACTGGACAATCTCTTTCGAAGTATCAGGGTTTCGGACGAAAACACGTCGATTACAAAGGGATTTCAATTTTTTGAACATATTTTAACTCAAGACTTTTTCTGCATTCAATATGCACCTTTCAAAGCCACATCATCACTTTTCAACCATTTTCTGACTTCATTTGCTAGTTTTCATCCATTTCATGATTTATTTTGAGCTAAAATGACCCTGAATTGAAAAGCACTGCAAATGAACTCTGAAATGGTTGAAAGTTGGCATGGTATCATAATTTCACCCACATAGCATGTGCTAAAAAGCTGAGAGGGTTACCGAAAAAACTGGATGCACTTCGTGTACAAACTGGACAATCTGTTTCGAAGTCTCAGGGTTTCGGACGAAAACACGTCGATTACAAAGGGATTTCAATTTTTTGAACATATTTTAACTCAAGTCTTTTTATGCATTCAATATGCACCATTCAAAGCCACATCATCACTTTTCAACCATTTTCTGACTTCATTTGCTAGTTTTCATGCATTTCATGATTTATTTTGAGCTAAAATGACCCTGAATTGAAAAGCACTGCAAATGAACTCTGAAATGGTTGAAAGTTGGCATGGTATCATAATTTCACCCACGTAGCATGTGCTAAAGAGTTGAGAGGGTTACCGAAAAAACTGGATGCACTTCGTGTACAAACTGGACAATCTCTTTCGAAGTATCAGGGTTTCGGACGAAAACACGTCTATTACAAAGGGATTTCAATTTGTTGAACATATTCTAACTTAAGACTTTTTCTGCATTCAATATGCACCATTCAAAGCCACATCATCACTTTTCAACCATTTTCTGACTTCATTTGCTAGTTTTCATGCATTTCATGATTTATTTTGAGCTAAAATGACCCTGAATTGAAAAGTACTACAAATGAACTCTGAAATGGTTGAAAGTTGGCATGGTATCATAATTTCACCCACATAGCATGTGCTAAAAAGCTGAGAGGGTTACCGAAAAAACTGGATGCACTTCGTGTACAAACTGGACAATCTCTTTCGAAGTATCAGGGTTTCGGACGAAAACAAGTCGATTACAAAGGGATTTCAATTTTTTGAACATATTTTATCTCAAGACTTTTTCTGCATTCAATATGCACCATTCAAAGCCACATCATCACTTTTCAACCATTTTCTGACTTCATTTGCTAATTTTCATGCATTTCATGATTTATTTTGAGCTAAAATGACCCTGAATTGAAAAGCACTGCAAATGAACTCTGAAATGGTTGAAAGTTGGCATGCTATCATAATTTCACCCACATAGCATGTGCTACAAAGCTGAGAGGGTTACCGAAAAAACTGGATGCACTTCGTGTACAAACTGGACAATCTATTTCGAAGTATCAGGGTTTCGGACGACAACACGTCTATTACAAAGGGATTTCAATTTTTTGAACATATTTTAACTCAAGCCTTTTTCTGCATTCAATATGCACCATTCAAAGCCACATCATCACTTTTCAACCATTTTCTGACTTCATTTGCTAGTTTTCATGCATTTCATGATTTATTTTGAGCTAAAATGACCCTGAATTGAAAAGCACTGCAAATGAACTCTGAAATGGTTGAAAGTTGGCATGGTATCATAATTTCACCCACATAGCATGTGCTAAAGAGTAGAGAGGTTTACCGAAAAAACTGGAAGCACTTCGTGTACAAACTGGACAATCTCTTTCGAAGTATCAGGGTTTCGGACGAAAACACGTCTATTACAAAGGGATTTCAATTTTTTGAACATATTCTAACTTAAGACTTTTTCTGCATTCAATATGCACCATTCAAAGCCACATCATCACTTTTCAATCATTTTCTGACTTCATTTGCTAGTTTTCATGCATTTCATGATTTATTTTGAGCTAAAATGACCCTGAATTGAAAAGCACTGCAAATGAACACTGAAATGGTTGAAGGTTGGCATGGTATCATAATTTCACCCACATAGCATGTGCTAAAAAGCTGAGATGGTTACCGGAAAAACTGGATGCAGTTCGTGTACAAACTGGACAATCTCTTTCGAAGTATCAGGGTTTCGGACGAAAACACGTCGATTACAAAGGGATTTCAATTTTTTGAACATATTTTAACTCAAGACTTTTTCTGCATTCAATATGCACCTTTCAAAGCCACATCATCACTTTTCAACCATTTTCTGACTTCATTTGCAAGTTTTCATCCATTTCATGATTTATTTTGAGCTAAAATGACCCTGAATTGAAAAGCACTGCAAATGAACTCTGAAATGTTTGACAGTTGGCATGGTATCATAATTTCACCCACATAGCATGTGCTAAAAAGCTGAGAGGGTTACCGAAAAAACTGGATGCACTTCGTGTACAAACTGGACAATCTGTTTCGAAGTCTCAGGGTTTCGGACGAAAACACGTCAATTACAAAGGGATTTCAATTTTTTGAACATATTTTAACTCAAGACTTTTTATGCATTCAATATGCACCATTCAAAGCCACATCATCACTTTTCAACCATTTTCTGACTTCATTTGCTAGTTTTCATGCATTTCATGATTTATTTTGAGCTAAAATGACCCTGAATTGAAAAGCACTGCAAATGAACTCTGAAATGGATGAAAGTTGGCATGGTATCATAATTTCACCCACGTAGCATGTGCTAAAGAGTTGAGAGGGTTACCGAAAAAACTGGATGCACTTCGTGTACAAACTGGACAATCTCTTTCGAAGTATCAGGGTTTCGGACGAAGACACGTCTATTACAAAGGGATTTCAATTTTTTGAACATATTCTAACTTAAGACATTTTCTGCATTCAATATGCACCATTCAAAGCCACATCATCACTTTTCAACCATTTTCTGACTTCATTTGCTAGTTTTCATGCATTTCATGATTTATTTTGAGCTAAAATGACCCTGAATTGAAAAGTACTACAAATGAACTCTGAAATGGTTGAAAGTTGGCATGGTATCATAATTTCACCCACATAGCATGTGCTAAAAAGCTGAGAGGGTTACCGAAAATACTGGATGCACTTCGTGTACAAACTGGACAATCTCTTTCGAAGTATCAGGGTTTCGGACGAAAACAAGTCGATTACAAAGGGATTTCAATTTTTTGAACATATTTTAACTCAAGACTTTTTCTGCATTCAATATGCACCATTCAAAGCCACATCATCACTTTTCAACCATTTTCTGACTTCATTTGCTAGTTTTCATGCATTTCATGATTTATTTTGAGCTAAAATGACCCTGAATTGAAAAGCACTGCAAATGAACTCTGAAATGGTTGAAAGTTGCCATGCTATCATAATTTCACCCACATAGCATGTGCTAAAAAGCTGAGAGGGTTACCGAAAAAACTGGATGCACTTCGTGTACAAACTGGACAATCTATTTCGAAGTATCAGGGTTTCGGACGACAACACGTCTATTACAAAGGGATTTCAATTTTTTGAACATATTTTAACTCAAGACTTTTTCTGCATTCAATATGCACCATTCAAAGCCACATCATCACTTTTCAACCATTTTCTGACTTCATTTGCTAGTTTTCATGCATTTCATGATTTATTTTGAGCTAAAATGACCCTGAATTGAAAATCACTGCAAATGAACTCTGAAATGGTTGAAAGTTGGCATGGTATCATAATTTCACCCACATAGCATGTGCTAAAAAGCTGAGAGGGTTACCGAAAAAACTGGATGCACTTCGTGTACAAACTGGACAATCTCTTTCGAAGTATCAGGGTTTCGGACGAAAACACGTCGATTACAAAGGGATTTCAATTTTTTGAACATATTTTAACTCAAGACTTTTTATGCATTCAATATGCACCATTCAAAGCCACATCATCACTTTTCAACCATTTTCTGACTTCATTTGCTAGTTTTCATGCATTTCATGATTTATTTTGAGCTAAAATGACCCTGAATTGAAATGCACTGCAAATGAACTCTGAAATGGTTGAAAGTTGGCATGGTATCATAATTTCACCCACATAGCATGTGCTAAAGAGTAGAGAGGGTTACCGAAAAAACTGGAAGTACTTGGTGTACAAACTGGACAATCTCTTTCGAAGTATCAGGGTTTCGGACGAAAACACGTCTATTACAAAGGGATTTCAATTTTTTGAACATATTCTAACTTAAGACTTTTTCTGCATTCAATATGCACCATTCAAAGCCACATCATCACTTTTCAATCATTTTCTGACTTCATTTGCTAGTTTTCATGCATTTCATGATTTATTTTGAGCTAAAATGACCCTGAATTGAAAAGCACTGCAAATGAACACTGAAATGGTTGAAGGTTGGCATGGTATCATAATTTCACCCACATAGCATGTGCTAAAAAGCTGAGATGGTTACCGGAAAAACTGGATGCAGTTCGTGTACAAACTGGACAATCTCTTTCGAAGTATCAGGGTTTCGGACGAAAACACGTCGATTACAAAGGGATTTCAATTTTTTGAACATATTTTAACTCAAGACTTTTTCTGCATTCAATATGCACCTTTCAAAGCCACATCATCACTTTTCAACCATTTTCTGACTTCATTTGCAAGTTTTCATCCATTTCATGATTTATTTTGAGCTAAAATGACCCTGAATTGAAAAGCACTGCAAATGAACTCTGAAATGTTTGACAGTTGGCATGGTATCATAATTTCACCCACATAGCATGTGCTAAAAAGCTGAGAGGGTTACCGAAAAAACTGGATGCACTTCGTGTACAAACTGGACAATCTGTTTCGAAGTCTCAGGGTTTCGGACGAAAACACGTCAATTACAAAGGGATTTCACTTTTTTGAACATATTTTAACTCAAGACTTTTTATGCATTCAATATGCACCATTCAAAGCCACATCATCACTTTTCAACCATTTTCTGACTTCATTTGCTAGTTTTCATGCATTTCATGATTTATTTTGAGCTAAAATGACCCTGAATTGAAAAGCACTGCAAATGAACTCTGAAATGGATGAAAGTTGGCATGGTATCATAATTTCACCCACGTAGCATGTGCTAAAGAGTTGAGAGGGTTACCGAAAAAACTGGATGCACTTCGTGTACAAACTGGACAATCTCTTTCGAAGTATCACGGTTTCGGACGAAGACACGTCTATTACAAAGGGATTTCAATTTTTTGAACATATTCTAACTTAAGACATTTTCTGCATTCAATATGCACCATTCAAAGCCACATCATCACTTTTCAACCATTTTCTGACTTCATTTGCTAGTTTTCATGCATTTCATGATTTATTTTGAGCTAAAATGACCCTGAATTGAAAAGTACTACAAATGAACTCTGAAATGGTTGAAAGTTGGCATGGTATCATAATTTCACCCACATAGCATGTGCTAAAAAGCTGAGAGGGTTACCGAAAATACTGGATGCACTTCGTGTACAAACTGGACAATCTCTTTCGAAGTATCAGGGTTTCGGACGAAAACAAGTCGATTACAAAGGGATTTCAATTTTTTGAACATATTTTAACTCAAGACTTTTTCTGCATTCAATATGCACCATTCAAAGCCACATCATCACTTTTCAACCATTTTCTGACTTCATTTGCTAGTTTTCATGCATTTCATGATTTATTTTGAGCTAAAATGACCCTGAATTGAAAAGCACTGCAAATGAACTCTGAAATGGTTGAAAGTTGCCATGCTATCATAATTTCACCCACATAGCATGTGCTAAAAAGCTGAGAGGGTTACCGAAAAAACTGGATGCACTTCGTGTACAAACTGGACAATCTATTTCGAAGTATCAGGGTTTCGGACGACAACACGTCTATTACAAAGGGATTTCAATTTTTTGAACATATTTTAACTCAAGACTTTTTCTGCATTCAATATGCACCATTCAAAGCCACATCATCACTTTTCAACCATTTTCTGACTTCATTTGCTAGTTTTCATGCATTTCATGATTTATTTTGAGCTAAAATGACCCTGAATTGAAAATCACTGCAAATGAACTCTGAAATGGTTGAAAGTTGGCATGGTATCATAATTTCACCCACATAGCATGTGCTAAAAAGCTGAGAGGGTTACCGAAAAAACTGGATGCACTTCGTGTACAAACTGGACAATCTCTTTCGAAGTATCAGGGTTTCGGACGAAAACACGTCGATTACAAAGGGATTTCAATTTTTTGAACATATTTTAACTCAAGAGTTTTTATGCATTCAATATGCACCATTCAAAGCCACATCATCACTTTTCAACCATTTTCTGACTTCATTTGCTAGTTTTCATGCATTTCATGATTTATTTTGAGCTAAAATGACCCTGAATTGAAATGCACTGCAAATGAACTCTGAAATGGTTGAAAGTTGGCATGGTATCATAATTTCACCCACATAGCATGTGCTAAAGAGTAGAGAGGGTTACCGAAAAAACTGGAAGTACTTGGTGTACAAACTGGACAATCTCTTTCGAAGTATCAGGGTTTCGGACGAAAACACGTCTATTACAAAGGGAATTCAATTTTTTGAACATATTCTAACTTAAGACTTTTTCTGCATTCAATATGCACCATTCAAAGCCACATCATCACTTTTCAATCATTTTCTGACTTCATTTGCTAGTTTTCATGCATTTCATGATTTATTTTGAGCTAAAATGACCCTGAATTGAAAAGCACTGCAAATGAACTCTGAAATGGTTGAAGGTTGGCATGGTATCATAATTTCACCCATATAGCATGTGCTAAAAAGCTGAGATGGTTACCGGAAAAACTGGATGCAGTTCGTGTACAAACTGGACAATCTCTTTCGAAGTATCAGGGTTTCGGACGAAAACACGTCGATTACAAAGGGATTTCAATTTTTTGAACATATTTTAACTCAAGACTTTTTCTGCATTCAATATGCACCTTTCAAAGCCACATCATCACTTTTCAACCATTTTCTGACTTCATTTGCTATTTTTCATCCATTTCATGATTTATTTTGAGCTAAAATGACCCTGAATTGAAAAGCACTGCAAATGAACTCTGAAATGGTTGAAAGTTGGCATGGTATCATAATTTCACCCACATAGCATGTGCTAAAAAGCTGAGAGGGTTACCGAAAAAACTGGATGCACTTCGTGTACAAACTGGACAATCTCTTTCGAAGTCTCAGGGTTTCGGACGAAAACACGTCGATTACAAAGGGATTTCAATTTTTTGAACATATTTTAACTCAAGACTTTTTATGCATTCAATATGCACCATTCAAAGCCACATCATCACTTTTCAACCATTTTCTGACTTCATTTGCTAGTTTTCATGCATTTCATGATTTATTTTGAGCTAAAATGACCCTGAATTGAAAAGCACTGCAAATGAACTCTGAAATGGTTGAAAGTTGGCATGGTATCATAATTTCACCCACGTAGCATGTGCTAAAGAGTTGAGAGGGTTACCGAAAAAACTGGATGCACTTCGTGTACAAACTGGACAATCTCTTTCGAAGTATCAGGGTTCCGGACGAAAACACGTCTATTACAAAGGGATTTCAATTTTTTGAACATATTCTAACTTAAGACTTTTTCTGCATTCAATATGCACCATTCAAAGCCACATCATCACTTTTCAACCATTTTCTGACTTCATTTTCTAGTTTTCATGCATTTCATGATTTATTTTGAGCTAAAATGACCCTGAATTGAAAAGCACTCCAAATGAACTCTGAAATGGTTGAAAGTTGGCATGGTTCCATAATTTCACCCACATAGCATGTGCTAAAAGGCTGAGAGGGTTACCGGAAAAACTGGATGCAGTTCGTGTACAAACTGGACAATCTCTTTCGAAGTATCTGGGTTTCGGACGAAAACACGTCGATTACAAAGGGATTTCAATTTTTTGAACATATTTTAACTCACGACTTTTTATGCATTCAATATGCACCTTTCAAAGCCACATCATCACTTTTCAACCATTTTCTGACTTCATTTGCTAGTTTTCATGCATTTCATGATTTATTTTGAGCTAAAATGACCCTGAATTGAAAAGCACTGCAAATGAACTCTGAAATGGTTGAAAGTTGGCATGGTATCATAATTTCACCCACATAGCATGTGCTAAAGAGTTGAGAGGGTTACCGAAAAAACTGGATGCACTTCGTGTACAAACTGGACAATCTCTTTCGAAGTATCAGGGTTTCGGACGAAAACACGTCGATTACAAAGGGATTTCAATTTTTTGAACATCTTTTAACTCAAGACTTTTTCTGCATTCAATATGCACCATTCAAAGCAACATCATCACTTTTCAACCATTTTCTGACTTCATTTGCTAGTTTTCATGCATTTCATGATTTATTTTGAGCTAAAATGACCCTGAATTGAAAAGTACTGCAAATGAACTCTGAAATGGTTGAAAGTTGGCATGGTATCATAATTTCACCCACATAGCATGTGCTAAAGAGTTGAGAGGGTTACCGGAAAAACTGGAAGCACTTCGTGTACAAACTGGACAATCTCTTTCGAAGTATCAGGGTTTCGGACGAAAACACGTCTGTTACAAAGGGATTTCAATTTTTTTAACATATTTAACTCAAGACTTTTTCTGCATTCAATATGCACCTTTCAAAGCCACATCATCACTTTTCAACCATTTTCTGACTTCATTTGCTAGTTTTCATGCATTTCATGATTTATTTTGAGCTAAAATGACCCTGAATTGAAAAGCACTGCAAATGAACTCTGAAATGGTTGAAAGATGGCACGGTATCATAATTTCACCCACATAGCATGTGATAAAAAGCTGAGAGGTTTACCGGAAAAACTGGATGCAGTTCGTGTACAAACTGGACAATCTCTTTCGAAGTATCAGGGTTTCGGACGAAAACACGTCGATTACAAAGGGATTTCAATTTTTTGAACATATTTTAACTCAAGACTTTTTCTGCATTCAATATGCACCTTTCAAAGCCACATCATCACTTTTCAACCATTTTCTGACTTCATTTGCTAGTTTTCATGCATTTCATGATTTATTTTGAGCTAAAATGACCCTGAATTGAAAAGCACTGCAAATGAACTCTGAAATGGTTGAAAGATGGCATGGTATCATAATTTCACCCACATAGCATGTGATAAAAAGCTGAGAGGGTTACCGGAAAAACTGGATGCAGTTCGTGTACAAACTGGACAATCTCTTTCGAAGTATCAGGGTTTCGGACGAAAACACGTCGATTACAAAGGGATTTCAATTTTTTGAACATATTTTAACTCAAGACTTTTTATGCATTCAATATGCACCATTCAAAGCCACATCATCACTTTTCAACCATTTTCTGACTTCATTTGCTAGTTTTCATGCATTTCATGATTTATTCTGAGCTAAAATGACCCTGAATTGAAAAGCACTGTAAATGAACTCTGAAATGGTTGAAAGTTGGCATGGTATCATAATTTCACCCACATAGCATGTGCTAAAGAGTTGAGAGGGTTACTGAAAATACTGGATGCACTTCGTGTACAAACTGGACAATCTCTTTCGAAGTATCAGGGTTTCGGACGAAAACACGTCGATTACAAAGGGATTTCAATTTTTTGAACATATTTTAACTCAAGACTTTTTCTGCATTCAATATGCACCATTCAAAGCCACATCATCACTTTTCAACCATTTTCTGACTTCATTTGCTAGTTTTCATGCATTTCATGATTTATTTTGAGCTAAAATGACCCTGAATTGAAAAGCCCTCCAAATGAACTCTGAAATGGTTGAAAGTTGGCATGGTATCATAATTTCACCCACAAAGCATGTGATAAAAAGATGAGAGGGTTACCGAAAAAACTGGATGCACTTCGTGTACAAACTGGACAATCTCTTTCGAAGTATCAGGGTTTCGGACGAAAACACGTCGATTACAAAGGGATTTCAAATTTTTGAACATATTTTAACTCAAGACTTTTTCTGCATTCAATATGCACCATTCAAAGCCACATCATCACTTTTCAACCATTTTCGGACTTCATTTTCTAGTTTTCATGCATTTCATGATTTATTTTGAGCTAAAATGACCCTGAATTGAAAAGCACTGCAAATGAACTCTGAAATGGTTGAAAGTTGGCATGGTATCATAATTTCACCCACATAGCATGTGCTAAAAAGCTGAGAGGGTTACCGAAAAAACTGGATGCACTTCGTGTACAAACTGGACAATCTCTTTCGAAGTATCAGGGTTTCGGACGAAAACACGTCGATTACAAAGGGATTTCAATTTTTTTAACATATTTTAACTCAAGAATTTTTATGCATTCAATACGCACCTTTCAAAGCCACATCATCACTTTTCAACCATTTTCTGACTTCATTTGCTAGTTTTCATGCATTTCATGATTTATTTTGAGCTAAAATGACCCTGAATTGAAAAGCACTGCAAATGAACTCTAAAATGGTTGAAAGTTGGCATGCTATCATAATTTCACCCACATAGCATGTGATAAAAAGCTGAGAGGGTTACCGAAAAAACTGGATGCACTTCGTGTACAAACTGGACAATCTCTTTCGAAGTATCAGGGTTTCGGACGAAAACACGTCTGTTACAAAGGGATTTCAATTTTTTTAACATATTTAACTCAAGACTTTTTCTGCATTCAATATGTACCTTTCAAAGCCACATCATCACTTTTCAATCATTTTCAAACTTCATTTGCTAGTTTTCATGCATTTCATGATTTATTTTGAGCTAAAATGACCCTTAATTGAAAAGCACTGCAAATGAACTCTGAAATGGTTGAAACATGGCATGGTATCATAATTTCACCCACATAGCATGTGCTAAAAAGCTGAGATGGTTACCGGAAAAACTGGATGCAGTTCGTGTACAAACTGGACAATCTCTTTCGAAGTATCAGGGTTTCGGACGAAAACACGTCGATTACAAAGGGATTTCAATTTTTTGAACATATTTTAACTCAAGACTTTTTCTGCATTCAATATGCACCTTTCAAAGCCACATCATCACTTTTCAACCATTTTCTGACTTCATTTGCTAGTTTTCATCCATTTCATGATTTATTTTGAGCTAAAATGACCCTGAATTGAAAAGCACTGCAAATGAACTCTGAAATGGTTGAAAGTTGGCATGGTATCATAATTTCACCCACATAGCATGTGCTAAAAAGCTGAGAGGGTTACCGAAAAAACTGGATGCACTTCATGTACAAACTGTACAATCTCTTTCGAAGTATCAGGGTTTCGGACGAAAACACGTCTATTACAAAGGGATTTCAATTTTTTTAACATATTTTAACTCAAGACTTTTTCTGCATTCAATACGCACCTTTCAAAGCCACATCATCACTTTTCAACCATTTTCTGACTTCATTTGCTAGTTTTCATGCATTTCATGATTTATTTTGAGCTAAAATGACCCTGAATTGAAAAGCACTGCAAATGAACTCTAAAATGGTTGAAAGTTGGCATGCTATGATAATTTCACCCACATAGCATGTGATAAAAAGCTGAGAGGGTTACCGAAAAAACTGGATGCACTTCGTGTACAAACTGGACAATCTCTTTCGAAGTATCAGGGTTTCGGACGAAAACACGTCTGTTACAAAGGGATTTCAATTTTTTTAACATATTTAACTCAAGACTTTTTCTGCATTCAATATGCACCTTTCAAAGCCACATCATCACTTTTCAACCATTTTCTGACTTCATTTGCTAGTTTTCATGCATTTCATGATTTATTTTGAGCTAAAATGACCCTGAATTGAAAAGCACTGCAAATGAACTCTGAAATGGTTGAAAGATGGCATGGTATCATAATTTCACCCACATAGCATGTGATAAAAAGCTGAGAGGGTTACCGGAAAAACTGGATGCAGTTCGTGTACAAACTGGACAATCTCTTTCGAAGTATCAGGGTTTCGGACGAAAACACGTCGATTACAAAGGGATTTCAATTTTTTGAACATATTTTAACTCAAGACTTTTTATGCATTCAATATGCACCTTTCAAAGCCACATCATCACTTTTCAACCATTTTCTGACTTCATTTGCTAGTTTTCATGCATTTCATGATTTATTCTGAGCTAAAATGACCCTGAATTGAAAAGTACTGTAAATGAACTCTGAAATGGTTGAAAGTTGGCATGGTATCATAATTTCACCCACATAGCATGTGCTAAAGAGTTGAGAGGGTTACTGAAAATACTGGAAGCACTTCGTGTACAAACTGGACAATCTCTTTCGAAGTATCAGGGTTTCGGACGAAAACACGTCGATTACAAAGGGATTTCAATTTTTTGAACATATTTTAACTCAAGACTTTTTCTGCATTCAATATGCACCATTCAAAGCCACATCATCACTTTTCAACCATTTTCTGACTTCATTTGCTAGTTTTCATGCATTTCATGATTTATTTTGAGCTAAAATGACCCTGAATTGAAAAGCACTGCAAATGAACTCTGAAATGGTTGAAAGTTGGCATGGTATCATAATTTCACCCACATAGCATGTGATAAAAAGCTGAGAGGGTTACCGAAAAAACTGGATGCACTTCGTGTACAAACTGGACAATCTCTTTCGAAGTATCAGGGTTTCGGACGAAAACACGTCGATTACAAAGGGATTTCAAATTTTTGAACATATTTTAACTCAACACTTTTTCTGCATTGAATATGCACCATTCAAAGCCACATCATCACTTTTCAACCATTTTCTGACTTCATTTTCTAGTTTTCATGCATTTCATGATTTATTTTGAGCTAAAATGACCCTGAATTGAAAAGCACTGCAAATGAACTCTGAAATGGTTGAAAGTTGGCATGGTATCATAATTTCACCGACCTAGCATGTGCTAAAAAGCTGAGAGGGTTACCGAAAAAACTGGATGCACTTCGTGTACAAACTGGACAATCTCTTTCGAAGTATCAGGGTTTCGGACGAAAACACGTCTGTTACAAAGGGATTTCAATTTTTTTAACATATTTTAACTCAAGACTTTTTCTGCATTCAATACGCACCTTTCAAAGCCACATCATCACTTTTCAACCATTTTCTGACTTCATTTGCTAGTTTTCATGCATTTCATGATTTATTTTGAGCTAAAATGACCCTGAATTGAAAAGCACTGCAAATGAACTCTGAAATGGTTGAAAGATGGCACGGTATCATAATTTCACCCACATAGCATGTGATAAAAAGCTGAGAGGTTTACCGGAAAAACTGGATGCAGTTCGTGTACAAACTGGACAATCTCTTTCGAAGTATCAGGGTTTCGGACGAAAACACGTCGATTACAAAGGGATTTCAATTTTTTGAACATATTTTAACTCAAGACTTTTTCTGCATTCAATATGCACCTTTCAAAGCCACATCATCACTTTTCAACCATTTTCTGACTTCATTTGCTAGTTTTCATGCATTTCATGATTTATTTTGAGCTAAAATGACCCTGAATTGAAAAGCACTGCAAATGAACTCTGAAATGGTTGAAAGATGGCATGGTATCATAATTTCACCCACATAGCATGTGATAAAAAGCTGAGAGGGTTACCGGAAAAACTGGATGCAGTTCGTGTACAAACTGGACAATCTCTTTCGAAGTATCAGGGTTTCGGACGAAAACACGTCGATTACAAAGGGATTTCAATTTTTTGAACATATTTTAACTCAAGACTTTTTATGCATTCAATATGCACCATTCAAAGCCACATCATCACTTTTCAACCATTTTCTGACTTCATTTGCTAGTTTTCATGCATTTCATGATTTATTCTGAGCTAAAATGACCCTGAATTGAAAAGCACTGTAAATGAACTCTGAAATGGTTGAAAGTTGGCATGGTATCATAATTTCACCCACATAGCATGTGCTAAAGAGTTGAGAGGGTTACTGAAAATACTGGATGCACTTCGTGTACAAACTGGACAATCTCTTTCGAAGTATCAGGGTTTCGGACGAAAACACGTCGATTACAAAGGGATTTCAATTTTTTGAACATATTTTAACTCAATACTTTTTCTGCATTCAATATGCACCATTCAAAGCCACATCATCACTTTTCAACCATTTTCTGACTTCATTTGCTAGTTTTCATGCATTTCATGATTTATTTTGAGCTAAAATGACCCTGAATTGAAAAGCCCTCCAAATGAACTCTGAAATGGTTGAAAGTTGGCATGGTATCATAATTTCACCCACAAAGCATGTGATAAAAAGCTGAGAGGGTTACCGAAAAAACTGGATGCACTTCGTGTACAAACTGGACAATCTCTTTCGAAGTATCAGGGTTTCGGACGAAAACACGTCGATTACAAAGGGATTTCAAATTTTTGAACATATTTTAACTCAAGACTTTTTCTGCATTCAATATGCACCATTCAAAGCCACATCATCACTTTTCAACCATTTTCTGACTTCATTTTCTAGTTTTCATGCATTTCATGATTTATTTTGAGCTAAAATGACCCTGAATTGAAAAGCACTGCAAATGAACTCTGAAATGGTTGAAAGTTGGCATGGTATCATAATTTCACCCACATAGCATGTGCTAAAAAGCTGAGAGGGTTACCGAAAAAACTGGATGCACTTCGTGTACAAACTGGACAATCTCTTTCGAAGTATCAGGGTTTCGGACGAAAACACGTCGATTACAAAGGGATTTCAATTTTTTTAACATATTTTAACTCAAGAATTTTTATGCATTCAATACGCACCTTTCAAAGCCACATCATCACTTTTCAACCATTTTCTGACTTCATTTGCTAGTTTTCATGCATTTCATGATTTATTTTGAGCTAAAATGACCCTGAATTGAAAAGCACTGCAAATGAACTCTAAAATGGTTGAAAGTTGGCATGCTATCATAATTTCACCCGCATAGCATGTGATAAAAAGCTGAGAGGGTTACCGAAAAAACTGGATGCACTTCGTGTACAAACTGGACAATCTCTTTCGAAGTATCAGGGTTTCGGACGAAAACACGTCTGTTACAAAGGGATTTCAATTTTTTTAACATATTTAACTCAAGACTTTTTCTGCATTCAATATGTACCTTTCAAAGCCACATCATCACTTTTCAATCATTTTCAAACTTCATTTGCTAGTTTTCATGCATTTCATGATTTATTTTGAGCTAAAATGACCCTTAATTGAAAAGCACTGCAAATGAACTCTGAAATGGTTGAAACATGGCATGGTATCATAATTTCACCCACATAGCATGTGCTAAAAAGCTGAGATGGTTACCGGAAAAACTGGATGCAGTTCGTGTACAAACTGGACAATCTCTTTCGAAGTATCAGGGTTTCGGACGAAAACACGTCGATTACAAAGGGATTTCAATTTTTTGAACATATTTTAACTCAAGACTTTTTCTGCATTCAATATGCACCTTTCAAAGCCACATCATCACTTTTCAACCATTTTCTGACTTCATTTGCTAGTTTTCATCCATTTCATGATTTATTTTGAGCTAAAATGACCCTGAATTGAAAAGCACTGCAAATGAACTCTGAAATGGTTGAAAGTTGGCATGGTATCATAATTTCACCCACATAGCATGTGCTAAAAAGCTGAGAGGGTTACCGAAAAAACTGGATGCACTTCATGTACAAACTGTACAATCTCTTTCGAAGTATCAGGGTTTCGGACGAAAACACGTCTATTACAAAGGGATTTCAATTTTTTTAACATATTTTAACTCAAGACTTTTTCTGCATTCAATACGCACCTTTCAAAGCCACATCATCACTTTTCAACCATTTTCTGACTTCATTTGCTAGTTTTCATGCATTTCATGATTTATTTTGAGCTAAAATGACCCTGAATTGAAAAGCACTGCAAATGAACTCTAAAATGGTTGAAAGTTGGCATGCTATGATAATTTCACCCACATAGCATGTGATAAAAAGCTGAGAGGGTTACCGAAAAAACTGGATGCACTTCGTGTACAAACTGGACAATCTCTTTCGAAGTATCAGGGTTTCGGACGAAAACACGTCTGTTACAAAGGGATTTCAATTTTTTTAACATATTTAACTCAAGACTTTTTCTGCATTCAATATGCACCTTTCAAAGCCACATCATCACTTTTCAACCATTTTCTGACTTCATTTGCTAGTTTTCATGCATTTCATGATTTATTTTGAGCTAAAATGACCCTGAATTGAAAAGCACTGCAAATGAACTCTGAAATGGTTGAAAGATGGCATGGTATCATAATTTCACCCACATAGCATGTGATAAAAAGCTGAGAGGGTTACCGGAAAAACTGGATGCAGTTCGTGTACAAACTGGACAATCTCTTTCGAAGTATCAGGGTTTCGGACGAAAACACGTCGATTACAAAGGGATTTCAATTTTTTGAACATATTTTAACTCAAGACTTTTTATGCATTCAATATGCACCTTTCAAAGCCACATCATCACTTTTCAACCATTTTCTGACTTCATTTGCTAGTTTTCATGCATTTCATGATTTATTCTGAGCTAAAATGACCCTGAATTGAAAAGTACTGTAAATGAACTCTGAAATGGTTGAAAGTTGGCATGGTATCATAATTTCACCCACATAGCATGTGCTAAAGAGTTGAGAGGGTTACTGAAAATACTGGAAGCACTTCGTGTACAAACTGGACAATCTCTTTCGAAGTATCAGGGTTTCGGACGAAAACACGTCGATTACAAAGGGATTTCAATTTTTTGAACATATTTTAACTCAAGACTTTTTCTGCATTCAATATGCACCATTCAAAGCCACATCATCACTTTTCAACCATTTTCTGACTTCATTTGCTAGTTTTCATGCATTTCATGATTTATTTTGAGCTAAAATGACCCTGAATTGAAAAGCACTGCAAATGAACTCTGAAATGGTTGAAAGTTGGCATGGTATCATAATTTCACCCACATAGCATGTGATAAAAAGCTGAGAGGGTTACCGAAAAAACTGGATGCACTTCGTGTACAAACTGGACAATCTCTTTCGAAGTATCAGGGTTTCGGACGAAAACACGTCGATTACAAAGGGATTTCAAATTTTTGAACATATTTTAACTCAACACTTTTTCTGCATTGAATATGCACCATTCAAAGCCACATCATCACTTTTCAACCATTTTCTGACTTCATTTTCTAGTTTTCATGCATTTCATGATTTATTTTGAGCTAAAATGACCCTGAATTGAAAAGCACTGCAAATGAACTCTGAAATGGTTGAAAGTTGGCATGGTATCATAATTTCACCGACCTAGCATGTGCTAAAAAGCTGAGAGGGTTACCGAAAAAACTGGATGCACTTCGTGTACAAACTGGACAATCTCTTTCGAAGTATCAGGGTTTCGGACGAAAACACGTCTGTTACAAAGGGATTTCAATTTTTTTAACATATTTTAACTCAAGACTTTTTCTGCATTCAATACGCACCTTTCAAAGCCACATCATCACTTTTCAACCATTTTCTGACTTCATTTGCTAGTTTTCATGCATTTCATGATTTATTTTGAGCTAAAATGACCCTGAATTGAAAAGCACTGCAAATGAACTCTAAAATGGTTGAAAGTTGGCATGCTATCATAATTTCACCCACATAGCATGTGATAAAAAGCTGAGAGGGTTACCGAAAAAACTGGATGCACTTCGTGTACAAACTGGACAATCTCTTTCGAAGTATCAGGGTTTCGGACGAAAACACGTCTATTACAAAGGGATTTCAATTTTTTGAACATATTTTAACTCAAGACTTTTTCTGCATTCAATATGCACCATTCAAAGCCACATCATCACTTTTCAACCATTTTCTGACTTCATTTGCTAGTTTTCTTGCATTTCATGATTTATTTTGAGCTAAAATGACCCTGAATTGAAAAGCACTGCAAATTAACTCTGAAATGGTTGAAAGATGGCATGGTATCATAATTTCACCCACATAGCATGTGCTAAAAATCTGAGAGGGTTACCGGAAAAACTGGATGCACTTCGTGTACAAACTGGACAATCTCTTTCGAAGTATCATGGTTTCGGACGAAAACACGTCTATTACAAAGTGGTTTCATTTTTTTGAACATATTTTAACTCAAGACTTTTTATGCATTCAATATGCACCATTCAAATCCACATCATCACTTTTCAACCATTTTCTGACTTCATTTGCTAGTTTTCATGCATTTCATGATTTATTTTGAGCTAAAATGACCCTGAATTAAAAGCACTGCAAATGAACTCTGAAATGGTTGAAAGTTGGCATGGTATCATAATTTCACCCACATAGCATGTGCTAAAGAGTTGAGAGGGTTACCGAAAAAACTAGATGCAGTTCGTGTACAAACTGGATAATCTCTTTCGAAGTATCAGGGTTTCGGACGAAAACACGTCTATTACAAAGGGATTTCAATGTTTTGAACATATTTAACTCAAGACTTTTTCTGCATTCAATATGCACCTTTCAAAGCCACATCATCACTTTTCAACCATTTTCTGACTTCATTTGCTAGTTTTCATGCATTTCATGATTTATTTTGAGCTAAAATGACCCTGAATTGAAAAGCACTGCAAATGAACTCTGAAATGGTTGAAAGATGGCATGGTATCATAATTTCACCCATATAGCATGTGCTAAAGAGTTTAGAGGGTTACCGAAAAAACTGGATGCACTTCGTGTACAAACTGGACAATCTCTTTCGAAGTATCACGGTTTCGGACGAAAACACGTCTATTACAAAGGGATTTCAATTTTTTGAACATATTCTAACTTAAGACTTTTTCTGCATTCAATATGCACCATTCAAAGCCACATCATCACTTTTCAATCATTTTCTGACTTCATTTGCTAGTTTTCATGCATTTCATGATTTATTTTGAGCTAAAATGACCCTGAATTGAAAAGCACTGCAAATGAACTCTGAAATGGTTGAAAGTTGGCATGGTATCATAATTTCACCCACATAGCATGTGATAAAAAGCTGAGAGGGTTACCGGAAAAACTGGATGCAGTTCGTGTACAAACTGGACAATCTCTTTCGATGTATCAGGGTTTCGGACGAAAACACGTCGATTACAAAGGGATTTCAATTTTTTGAACATATTTTAACTCAAGACTTTTTATGCATTCAATATGCACCTTTCAAAGCCACATCATCACTTTTCAACCATTTTCTGACTTCATTTGCTTGTTTTCATGCATTTCATGATCTATTTTGAGCTAAAATGACCCTGAATTGAAAAGCACTGCAAATGAATTCTGAAATGGTTGAAAGTTGGCATGGTATCATAATTTCACCCACATAGCATGTGCTAAAAAGCTGAGAGGGTTACCGAAAAAACTGGATGCACTTCGTGTACAAACTGGACAATCTCTTTCGAAGTATCAGGGTTTCGGACGAAAACACGTCGATTACAAAGGGATTTCAATTTTTTGAACATATTTTAACTCAAGACTTTTTATGCATTCAATATGCACCATTCAAAGCCACATCATAACTTTTCAATCATTTTCTGACTTCATTTGCTAGTTTTCATGCATTTCATGATTTATTTTGAGCTAAAATGACCCTGAATTGAAAAGCACTGCAAATGAACTCTGAAATGGTTGAAAGTTGGCATGGTATCATAATTTCACCCACATAGCATGTGCTAAAAAGCTGAGATGGTTACCGGAAAAACTGGATGCACTTCGTGTACAAACTGGACAATCTCTTTCGAAGTCTCAGGGTTTCGGACGAAAACACGTCGATTACAAAGGGATTTCAATTTTTTGAACATATTTTAACTCAAGACTTTTTATGCATTCAATATGCACCTTTCAAAGCCACATCATCACTTTTCAACCATTTTCTGACTTCATTTGCTAGTTTTCATCCATTTCATGATTTATTTTGAGCTAAAATGACCCTGAATTGAAAAGCACTGCAAATGAACTCTAAAATGGTTGAAAGTTGGCATGCTATCATAATTTCACCCAGATAGCATGTGCTAAAAAGCTGAGAGGGTTACCGAAAAAACTGGATGCACTTCGTGTACAAACTGGACAATCTATTTCGAAGTATCAGGGTTTTGGACGAAAACAAGTCTATTACAAAGGGATTTCAATTTTTTGAACATATTTTAACTCAAGACTTTTAAAGCATTCGATATGCACCATTCAAAGCCACATCATCACTTTTCAACCATTTTCTGACTTCATTTGCTAGTTTTCTTGCATTTCATGATTTATTTTGAGCTAAAATGACCCTGAATTGAAAAGCACTGCAAATGAACTCTGAAATGGTTGAAAGATGGCATGGTATCATAATTTGACCCACATAGCATGTGCTAAAAATCTGAGAGGGTTACCGGAAAAACTGGATGCACTTCGTGTACAAACTGGACAATCTATTTCGAAGTATCAGGGTTTCGGACGAAAACACGTCTATTACAAAGGGATTTCAATTTTTTGAACATATTTTAACTCAAGACTTTTGAAGCATTCAATATGCACCATTCAAAGCCACATCATCACTTTTCAACCATTTTCTGACTTCATTTGCTAGTTTTCTTGCATTTCATGATTTATTTTGAGCTAAAATGACCCTGAATCGAAAAGCACTGCAAATGAACTCTGAAATGGTTGAAAGATGGCATGGTATCATAATTTCACCCACATAGCATGTGCTAAAAATCTGAGAGGGTTACCGGAAAAACTGGATGCACTTCGTGTACAAACTGTACAATCTCTTTCGAAGTATCAGGGTTTCGGACGAAAACACGTCGATTACAAAGGGATTTCAATTTTTTGAACATATTTTAACTCAAGACTTTTTATGCATTCAATATGCACCATTCAAAGCCACATCATCACTTTTCAACCATTTTCTGACTTCATTTGCTAGTTTTCATGCATTTCATGATTTATTTTGAGCTAAAATGACCCTGAATTGAAAAGCACTGCAAATGAACTCTGAAATGGTTGAAACTTCGCATGGTATCATAATTTCACCCACATAGCATGTGCTAAAAAGCTGAGAGGGTTACCGAAAAAACTGGATGCTCTTCGTGTACAAACTGGACAATCTCTTTCGAAGTATCAGGGTTTCGGACGAAAACACGTCTATTACAAAGGGATTTCCATTTTTTGAACATATTTTAACTCAAGACTTTTTCTGCATTCAATATGCACCATTCAAAGCCACATCATCACTTTTCAACCATTTTCTGACTTCATTTGCTAGTTTTCATGCATTTCATGATTTATTTTGAGCTAAAATGACCCTGAATTGAAAATCACTGCAAATGAACTCTGAAATGGTTGAAAGTTGGCATGGTACCATAATTTCACCCACATAGCATGTGCTAAAAAGCTGAGAGGGTTACCGAAAAAACTGGATGCACTTCGTGTACAAACTGGACAATCTCTTTCGAAGTATCAGGGTTTCGGACGAAAACACGTCGATTACAAAGGGATTTCAATTTTTTCAACATATTTTAACTCAAGAATTTTTATGCATTCAATATGCACCATTCAAAGCCACATCATCACTTTTCAACCATTTTCTGACTTCATTTGCTAGTTTTCATGCATTTCATGATTAATTTTGAGCTAAAATGACCCTGAATTGAAAAGCACTGCAAATGAACTCTGAAATGGTTGAAAGTTGGCATGGTATCATAATTTCACCCACATAGCATATGCTAAAGAGTTGAGAGGGTTACCGGAAAAACTGGAAGCACTTCGTGTACAAACTGGACAATCTCTTTCGAAGTATCAGGGTTTCGGACGAAAACACGTCTGTTACAAAGGGATTTCAATTTTTTTAACATATTTAACTCAAGACTTTTTCTGCATTCAATATGCACCTTTCAAAGCCACATCATCACTTTTCAACCATTTTCTGACTTCATTTGCTAGTTTTCATGCATTTCATGATTTATTTTGAGCTAAAATGACCCTGAATTGAAAAGCACTGCAAATGAACTCTGAAATGGTTGAAAGATGGCACGGTATCATAATTTCACCCACATAGCATGTGATAAAAAGCTGAGAGGGTTACCGGAAAAACTGGATGCAGTTCGTGTACAAACTGGACAATCTCTTTCGAAGTATCAGGGTTTCGGACGAAAACACGTCGATTACAAAGGGATTTCAATTTTTTGAACATATTTTAACTCAAGACTTTTTCTGCATTCAATATGCACCTTTCAAAGCCACATCATCACTTTTCAACCATTTTCTGACTTCATTTGCTAGTTTTCATGCATTTCATGATTTATTTTGAGCTAAAATGACCCTGAATTGAAAAGCACTGCAAATGAACTCTGAAATGGTTGAAAGATGGCATGGTATCATAATTTCACCCACATAGCATGTGATAAAAAGCTGAGAGGGTTACCGGAAAAACGGGATGCAGTTCGTGTACAAACTGGACAATCTCTTTCGAAGTATCAGGGTTTCGGACGAAAACACGTCGATTACAAAGGGATTTCAATTTTTTGAACATATTTTAAATCAAGACTTTTTATGCATTCAATATGCACCATTCAAAGCCATATCATCACTTTTTAACCATTTTCTGACTTCATTTGCTAGTTTTCATGCATTTCATGATTTATTCTGAGCTAAAATGACCCTGAATTGAAAAGCACTGTAAATGAACTCTGAAATGGTTGAAAGTATGCATGGTATCATAATTTCACCCACATAGCATGTGCTAAAGAGTTGAGAGGGTTACTGAAAATACTGGATGCACTTCGTGTACAAACTGGACAATCTCTTTCGAAGTATCAGGGTTTCGGACGAAAACACGTCGATTACAAAGGGATTTCAATTTTTTGAACATATTTTAACTCAAGACTTTTTCTGCATTCAATATGCACCATTCAAAGCCACATCATCACTTTTCAACCATTTTCTGACTTCATTTGCTAGTTTTCATGCATTTCATGATTTATTTTGAGCTAAAATGACCCTGAATTGAAAAGCACTCCAAATGAACTCTGAAATGGTTGAAAGTTGGCATGGTATCATAATTTCACCCACAAAGCATGTGATAAAAAGCTGAGAGGGTTACCGAAAAAACTGGATGCACTTCGTGTACAAACTGGACAATCTCTTTCGAAGTATCAGGGTTTCGGACGAAAACACGTCGATTACAAAGGGATTTCAAATTTTTGAACATATTTTAACTCAAGACTTTTTCTGCATTCAATATGCACCATGCAAAGCCACATCATCACTTTTCAACCATTTTCTGACTTCATTTTCTAGTTTTCATGCATTTCATGATTTATTTTGAGCTAAAATGACCCTGAATTGAAAAGCACTGCAAATGAACTCTGAAATGGTTGAAAGTTGGCATGGTATCATAATTTCACCCACATAGCATGTGCTAAAAAGCTGAGAGGGTTACCGAAAAAACTGGATGCACTTCGTGTACAAACTGGACAATCTCTTTCGAAGTATGAGGGTTTCGGACGAAAACACGTCGATTACAAAGGGATTTCAATTTTTTTAACATATTTTAACTCAAGAATTTTTATGCATTCAATACGCACCTTTCAAAGCCACATCATCACTTTTCAACCATTTTCTGACTTCATTTGCTAGTTTTCATGCATTTCATGATTTATTTTGAGCTAAAATGACCCTGAATTGAAAAGCACTGCAAATGAACTCTAAAATGGTTGAAAGTTGGCATGCTATCATAATTTCACCCACATAGCATGTGATAAAAAGCTGAGAGGGTTACCGAAAAAACTGGATGCACTTCGTGTACAAACTGGACAATCTCTTTCGAAGTATCAGGGTTTCGGACGAAAACACGTCTGTTACAAAGGGATTTCAATTTTTTTAACATATTTAACTCAAGACTTTTTCTGCATTCAATATGCACCTTTCAAAGCCACATCATCACTTTTCAATCATTTTCTAACTTCATTTGCTAGTTTTCATGCATTTCATGATTTATTTTGAGCTAAAATGACCCTTAATTGAAAAGCACTGCAAATGAACTCTGAAATGGTTGAAAGATGGCATGGTATCATAATTTCACCCACATAGCATGTGCTAAAAAGCTGAGAGGGTTACCGAAAAAACTGGATGCACTTCGTGTACAAACTGTACAATCTCTTTCGAAGTATCAGGGTTTCAGACGAAAACACGTCTGTTACAAAGGGATTTCAATTTTTTTAACATATTTTAACTCAAGACTTTTTCTGCATTCAATACGCACCTTTCAAAGCCACATCATCACTTTTCAACCATTTTCTGACTTCATTTGCTAGTTTTCATGCATTTCATGATTTATTTTGAGCTAAAATGACCCTGAATTGAAAAGCACTGCAAATGAACTCTAAAATGGTTGAAAGTTGGCATGCTATCATAATTTCACCCACATAGCATGTGATAAAAAGCTGAGAGGGTTACCGAAAAAACTGGATGCACTTCGTGTACAAACTGGACAATCTCTTTCGAAGTATCAGGGTTTCGGACGAAAACACGTCGATTACAAAGGGATTTCAATTTTTTGAACATATTTTAACTCAAGACTTTTTATGCATTCAATATGCACCATTCAAAGCCACATCATAACTTTTCAATCATTTTCTGACTTCATTTGCTAGTTTTCATGCATTTCATGATTTATTTTGAGCTAAAATGACCCTGAATTGAAAAGCACTGCAAATGAACTCTGAAATGGTTGAAAGTTGGCATGGTATCATAATTTCACCCACATAGCATGTGCTAAAAAGCTGAGATGGTTACCGGAAAAACTGGATGCACTTCGTGTACAAACTGGACAATCTCTTTCGAAGTCTCAGGGTTTCGGACGAAAACACGTCGATTACAAAGGGATTTCAATTTTTTGAACATATTTTAACTCAAGACTTTTTATGCATTCAATATGCACCTTTCAAAGCCACATCATCACTTTTCAACCATTTTCTGACTACATTTGCTAGTTTTCATCCATTTCATGATTTATTTTGAGCTAAAATGACCCTGAATTGAAAAGCACTGCAAATGAACTCTAAAATGGTTGAAAGTTGGCATGCTATCATAATTTCACCCAGATAGCATGTGCTAAAAAGCTGAGAGGGTTACCGAAAAAACTGGATGCACTTCGTGTACAAACTGGACAATCTATTTCGAAGTATCAGGGTTTTGGACGAAAACAAGTCTATTACAAAGGGATTTCAATTTTTTGAACATATTTTAACTCAAGACTTTTAAAGCATTCGATATGCACCATTCAAAGCCACATCATCACTTTTCAACCATTTTCTGACTTCATTTGCTAGTTTTCTTGCATTTCATGATTTATTTTGAGCTAAAATGACCCTGAATTGAAAAGCACTGCAAATGAACTCTGAAATGGTTGAAAGATGGCATGGTATCATAATTTGACCCACATAGCATGTGCTAAAAATCTGAGAGGGTTACCGGAAAAACTGGATGCACTTCGTGTACAAACTGGACAATCTATTTCGAAGTATCAGGGTTTCGGACGAAAACACGTCTATTACAAAGGGATTTCAATTTTTTGAACATATTTTAACTCAAGACTTTTGAAGCATTCAATATGCACCATTCAAAGCCACATCATCACTTTTCAACCATTTTCTGACTTCATTTGCTAGTTTTCTTGCATTTCATGATTTATTTTGAGCTAAAATGACCCTGAATTGAAAAGCACTGCAAATGAACTCTGAAATGGTTGAAAGATGGCATGGTATCATAATTTCACCCACATAGCATGTGCTAAAAATCTGAGAGGGTTACCGGAAAAACTGGATGCACTTCGTGTACAAACTGTACAATCTCTTTCGAAGTATCAGGGTTTCGGACGAAAACACGTCGATTACAAAGGGATTTCAATTTTTTGAACATATTTTAACTCAAGACTTTTTATGCATTCAATATGCACCATTCAAAGCCACATCATCACTTTTCAACCATTTTCTGACTTCATTTGCTAGTTTTCATGCATTTCATGATTTATTTTGAGCTAAAATGACCCTGAATTGAAAAGCACTGCAAATGAACTCTGAAATGGTTGAAACTTCGCATGGTATCATAATTTCACCCACATAGCATGTGCTAAAAAGCTGAGAGGGTTACCGAAAAAACTGGATGCTCTTCGTGTACAAACTGGACAATCTCTTTCGAAGTATCAGGGTTTCGGACGAAAACACGTCTATTACAAAGGGATTTCCATTTTTTGAACATATTTTAACTCAAGACTTTTTCTGCATTCAATATGCACCATTCAAAGCCACATCATCACTTTTCAACCATTTTCTGACTTCATTTGCTAGTTTTCATGCATTTCATGATTTATTTTGAGCTAAAATGACCCTGAATTGAAAATCACTGCAAATGAACTCTGAAATGGTTGAAAGTTGGCATGGTACCATAATTTCACCCACATAGCATGTGCTAAAAAGCTGAGAGGGTTACCGAAAAAACTGGATGCACTTCGTGTACAAACTGGACAATCTCTTTCGAAGTATCAGGGTTTCGGACGAAAACACGTCGATTACAAAGGGATTTCAATTTTTTCAACATATTTTAACTCAAGAATTTTTATGCATTCAATATGCACCATTCAAAGCCACATCATCACTTTTCAACCATTTTCTGACTTCATTTGCTAGTTTTCATGCATTTCATGATTAATTTTGAGCTAAAATGACCCTGAATTGAAAAGCACTGCAAATGAACTCTGAAATGGTTGAAAGTTGGCATGGTATCATAATTTCACCCACATAGCATATGCTAAAGAGTTGAGAGGGTTACCGGAAAAACTGGAAGCACTTCGTGTACAAACTGGACAATCTCTTTCGAAGTATCAGGGTTTCGGACGAAAACACGTCTGTTACAAAGGGATTTCAATTTTTTTAACATATTTAACTCAAGACTTTTTCTGCATTCAATATGCACCTTTCAAAGCCACATCATCACTTTTCAACCATTTTCTGACTTCATTTGCTAGTTTTCATGCATTTCATGATTTATTTTGAGCTAAAATGACCCTGAATTGAAAAGCACTGCAAATGAACTCTGAAATGGTTGAAAGATGGCACGGTATCATAATTTCACCCACATAGCATGTGATAAAAAGCTGAGAGGGTTACCGGAAAAACTGGATGCAGTTCGTGTACAAACTGGACAATCTCTTTCGAAGTATCAGGGTTTCGGACGAAAACACGTCGATTACAAAGGGATTTCAATTTTTTGAACATATTTTAACTCAAGACTTTTTCTGCATTCAATATGCACCTTTCAAAGCCACATCATCACTTTTCAACCATTTTCTGACTTCATTTGCTAGTTTTCATGCATTTCATGATTTATTTTGAGCTAAAATGACCCTGAATTGAAAAGCACTGCAAATGAACTCTGAAATGGTTGAAAGATGGCATGGTATCATAATTTCACCCACATAGCATGTGATAAAAAGCTGAGAGGGTTACCGGAAAAACGGGATGCAGTTCGTGTACAAACTGGACAATCTCTTTCGAAGTATCAGGGTTTCGAACGAAAACACGTCGATTACAAAGGGATTTCAATTTTTTGAACATATTTTAAATCAAGACTTTTTATGCATTCAATATGCACCATTCAAAGCCATATCATCACTTTTTAACCATTTTCTGACTTCATTTGCTAGTTTTCATGCATTTCATGATTTATTCTGAGCTAAAATGACCCTGAATTGAAAAGCACTGTAAATGAACTCTGAAATGGTTGAAAGTATGCATGGTATCATAATTTCACCCACATAGCATGTGCTAAAGAGTTGAGAGGGTTACTGAAAATACTGGATGCACTTCGTGTACAAACTGGACAATCTCTTTCGAAGTATCAGGGTTTCGGACGAAAACACGTCGATTACAAAGGGATTTCAATTTTTTGAACATATTTTAACTCAAGACTTTTTCTGCATTCAATATGCACCATTCAAAGCCACATCATCACTTTTCAACCATTTTCTGACTTCATTTGCTAGTTTTCATGCATTTCATGATTTATTTTGAGCTAAAATGACCCTGAATTGAAAAGCACTCCAAATGAACTCTGAAATGGTTGAAAGTTGGCATGGTATCATAATTTCACCCACAAAGCATGTGATAAAAAGCTGAGAGGGTTACCGAAAAAACTGGATGCACTTCGTGTACAAACTGGACAATCTCTTTCGAAGTATCAGGGTTTCGGACGAAAACACGTCGATTACAAAGGGATTTCAAATTTTTGAACATATTTTAACTCAAGACTTTTTCTGCATTCAATATGCACCATGCAAAGCCACATCATCACTTTTCAACCATTTTCTGACTTCATTTTCTAGTTTTCATGCATTTCATGATTTATTTTGAGCTAAAATGACCCTGAATTGAAAAGCACTGCAAATGAACTCTGAAATGGTTGAAAGTTGGCATGGTATCATAATTTCACCCACATAGCATGTGCTAAAAAGCTGAGAGGGTTACCGAAAAAACTGGATGCACTTCGTGTACAAACTGGACAATCTCTTTCGAAGTATGAGGGTTTCGGACGAAAACACGTCGATTACAAAGGGATTTCAATTTTTTTAACATATTTTAACTCAAGAATTTTTATGCATTCAATACGCACCTTTCAAAGCCACATCATCACTTTTCAACCATTTTCTGACTTCATTTGCTAGTTTTCATGCATTTCATGATTTATTTTGAGCTAAAATGACCCTGAATTGAAAAGCACTGCAAATGAACTCTAAAATGGTTGAAAGTTGGCATGCTATCATAATTTCACCCACATAGCATGTGATAAAAAGCTGAGAGGGTTACCGAAAAAACTGGATGCACTTCGTGTACAAACTGGACAATCTCTTTCGAAGTATCAGGGTTTCGGACGAAAACACGTCTGTTACAAAGGGATTTCAATTTTTTTAACATATTTAACTTAAGACTTTTTCTGCATTCAATATGCACCTTTCAAAGCCACATCATCACTTTTCAATCATTTTCTAACTTCATTTGCTAGTTTTCATGCATTTCATGATTTATTTTGAGCTAAAATGACCCTTAATTGAAAAGCACTGCAAATGAACTCTGAAATGGTTGAAAGATGGCATGGTATCATAATTTCACCCACATAGCATGTGCTAAAAAGCTGAGATGGTTACCGGAAAAACTGGATGCAGTTCGTGTACAAACTGGACAATCTCTTTCGAAGTATCAGGGTTTCGGACGAAAACACGTCGATTACAAAGGGATTTCAATTTTTTGAACATATTTTAACTCAAGACTTTTTCTGCATTCAATATGCACCTTTCAAAGCCACATCATCACTTTTCAACCATTTTCTGACTTCATTTGCTAGTTTTCATCCATTTCATGATTTATTTTGAGCTAAAATGACCCTGAATTGAAAAGCACTGCAAATGAACTCTGAAATGGTTGAAAGTTGGCATGGTATCATAATTTCACCCACATAGCATGTGCTAAAAAGCTGAGAGGGTTACCGAAAAAACTGGATGCACTTCGTGTACAAACTGTACAATCTCTTTCGAAGTATCAGGGTTTCAGACGAAAACACGTCTGTTACAAAGGGATTTCAATTTTTTTAACATATTTTAACTCAAGACTTTTTCTGCATTCAATACGCACCTTTCAAAGCCACATCATCACTTTTCAACCATTTTCTGACTTCATTTGCTAGTTTTCATGCATTTCATGATTTATTTTGAGCTAAAATGACCCTGAATTGAAAAGCACTGCAAATGAACTCTAAAATGGTTGAAAGTTGGCATGCTATCATAATTTCACCCACATAGCATGTGATAAAAAGCTGAGAGGGTTACCGAAAAAACTGGATGCACTTCGTGTACAAACTGGACAATCTCTTTCGAAGTATCAGGGTTTCGGACGAAAACACGTCGATTACAAAGGGATTTCAATTTTTTGAACATATTTTAACTAAAGACTTTTTATGCATTCAATATGCACCTTTCAAAGCCACATCATCACTTTTCAACCATTTTCTGACTTCATTTGCTAGTTTTCATGCATTTCATGATTTATTTTGAGCTAAAATGACCCTGAATTGAAAAGCACTGCAAATGAACTCTGAAATGGTTGAAAGATGGCATGGTATCATAATTTCACCCACATAGCATGTGATAAAAAGCTGAGAGGGTTACCGGAAAAACTGGATGCAGTTCGTGTACAAACTGGACAATCTCTTTCGAAGTATCAGGGTTTCGGACGAAAACACGTCGATTACAAAGGGATTTCAATTTTTTGAACATATTTTAACTCAAGACTTTTTATGCATTCAATATGCACCTTTCAAAGCCACATCATCACTTTTCAACCATTTTCTGACTTCATTTGCTAGTTTTCATGCATTTCATGATTTATTCTGAGCTAAAATGACCCTGAATTGAAAAGCACTGTAAATGAACTCTGAAATGGTTGAAAGTTGGCATGGTATCATAATTTCACCCACATAGCATGTGCTAAAGAGTTGAGAGGGTTACTGAAAATACTGGAAGCACTTCGTGTACAAACTGGACAATCTCTTTCGAAGTATCTGGGTTTCGGACGAAAACACGTCGATTACAAAGGGATTTCAATTTTTTGAACATATTTTAACTCAAGACTTTTTCTGCATTCAATATGCACCATTCAAAGCCACATCATCACTTTTCAACCATTTTCTGACTTCATTTGCTAGTTTTCATGCATTTCATGATTTATTTTGAGCTAAAATGACCCTGAATTGAAAAGCACTGCAAATGAACTCTGAAATGGTTGAAAGTTGGCATGGTATCATAATTTCACCCACATAGCATGTGATAAAAAGCTGAGAGGGTTACCGAAAAAACTGGATGCACTTCGTGTACAAACTGGACAATCTCTTTCGAAGTATCAGGGTTTCGGAAGAAACCACGTCGATTACAAAGGGATTTCAAATTTTTGAACATATTTTAACTCAACACTTTTTCTGCATTCAATATGCACCATTCAAAGCCACATCATCACTTTTCAACCATTTTCTGACTTCATTTTCTAGTTTTCATGCATTTCATGATTTATTTTGAGCTAAAATGACCCTGAATTGAAAAGCACTGCAAATGAACTCTGAAATGGTTGAAAGTTGGCATGGTATCATAATTTCACCCACCTAGCATGTGCTAAAAAGCTGAGAGGGTTACTGAAAAAACTGGATGCACTTCGTGTACAAACTGGACAATCTCTTTCGAAGTATCAGGGTTTCGGACGAAAACACGTCTGTTACAAAGGGATTTCAATTTTTTTAACATATTTTAACTCAAGACTTTTTCTGCATTCAATACGCACCTTTCAAAGCCACATCATCACTTTTCAACCATTTTCTGACTTCATTTGCTAGTTTTCATGCATTTCATGATTTATTTTGAGCTAAAATGACCCTGAATTGAAAAGCACTGCAAATGAACTCTAAAATGGTTGAAAGTTGGCATGCTATCATAATTTCACCCACATAGCATGTGATAAAAAGCTGAGAGGGTTACCCAAAAAACTGGATGCACTTCGTGTACAAACTGGACAATCTCTTTCGAAGTATCAGGGTTTCGGACGAATACACGTCTATTACAAAGGGATTTCAATTTTTTGAACATATTTTAACTCAAGACTTTTGAAGCATTCAATATGCACCATTCAAAGCCACATCATCACTTTTCAACCATTTTCTGACTTCATTTGCTAGTTTTCTTGCATTTCATGATTTATTTTGAGCTAAAATGACCCTGAATTGAAAAGCACTGCAAATGAACTCTGAAATGGTTGAAAGATGGCATGGTATCATAATTTCACCCACATAGCATGTGATAAAAAGCTGAGAGGGTTACCGGAAAAACTGGATGCAGTTCGTGTACAAACTGGACAATCTCTTTCGAAGTATCAGGGTTTCGGACGAAAACACGTCGATTACAAAGGGATTTCAATTTTTTGAACATATTTTAACTCAAGACTTTTTATGCATTCAATATGCACCTTTCAAAGCCACATCATCACTTTTCAACCATTTTCTGACTTCATTTGCTAGTTTTCATGCATTTCATGATTTATTCTGAGCTAAAATGACCCTGAATTGAAAAGCACTGTAAATGAACTCTGAAATGGTTGAAAGTTGGCATGGTATCATAATTTCACCCACATAGCATGTGCTAAAGAGTTGAGAGGGTTACTGAAAATACTGGAAGCACTTCGTGTACAAACTGGACAATCTCTTTCGAAGTATCTGGGTTTCGGACGAAAACACGTCGATTACAAAGGGATTTCAATTTTTTGAACATATTTTAACTCAAGACTTTTTCTGCATTCAATATGCACCATTCAAAGCCACATCATCACTTTTCAACCATTTTCTGACTTCATTTGCTAGTTTTCATGCATTTCATGATTTATTTTGAGCTAAAATGACCCTGAATTGAAAAGCACTGCAAATGAACTCTGAAATGGTTGAAAGTTGGCATGGTATCATAATTTCACCCACATAGCATGTGATAAAAAGCTGAGAGGGTTACCGAAAAAACTGGATGCACTTCGTGTACAAACTGGACAATCTCTTTCGAAGTATCAGGGTTTCGGAAGAAACCACGTCGATTACAAAGGGATTTCAAATTTTTGAACATATTTTAACTCAACACTTTTTCTGCATTCAATATGCACCATTCAAAGCCACATCATCACTTTTCAACCATTTTCTGACTTCATTTTCTAGTTTTCATGCATTTCATGATTTATTTTGAGCTAAAATGACCCTGAATTGAAAAGCACTGCAAATGAACTCTGAAATGGTTGAAAGTTGGCATGGTATCATAATTTCACCCACCTAGCATGTGCTAAAAAGCTGAGAGGGTTACTGAAAAAACTGGATGCACTTCGTGTACAAACTGGACAATCTCTTTCGAAGTATCAGGGTTTCGGACGAAAACACGTCTGTTACAAAGGGATTTCAATTTTTTTAACATATTTTAACTCAAGACTTTTTCTGCATTCAATACGCACCTTTCAAAGCCACATCATCACTTTTCAACCATTTTCTGACTTCATTTGCTAGTTTTCATGCATTTCATGATTTATTTTGAGCTAAAATGACCCTGAATTGAAAAGCACTGCAAATGAACTCTAAAATGGTTGAAAGTTGGCATGCTATCATAATTTCACCCACATAGCATGTGATAAAAAGCTGAGAGGGTTACCCAAAAAACTGGATGCACTTCGTGTACAAACTGGACAATCTCTTTCGAAGTATCAGGGTTTCGGACGAATACACGTCTATTACAAAGGGATTTCAATTTTTTGAACATATTTTAACTCAAGACTTTTGAAGCATTCAATATGCACCATTCAAAGCCACATCATCACTTTTCAACCATTTTCTGACTTCATTTGCTAGTTTTCTTGCATTTCATGATTTATTTTGAGCTAAAATGACCCTGAATTGAAAAGCACTGCAAATTAACTCTGAAATGGTTGAAAGATGGCATGGTATCATAATTTCACCCACATAGCATGTGCTAAAAATCTGAGAGGGTTACCGGAAAAACTGGATGCACTTCGTGTACAAACTGGACAATCTCTTTCGAAGTATCATGGTTTCGGACGAAAACACGTCTATTACAAAGGGGTTTCATTTTTTTGAACATATTTTAACTCAAGACTTTTTATGCATTCAATATGCACCATTCAAATCCACATCATCACTTTTCAACCATTTTTTGACTTCATTTGCTAGTTTTCATGCATTTCATGATTTATTTTGAGCTAAAATGACCCTAAATTAAAAGGACTGCAAATGAACTCTGAAATGGTTGAAAGTTGGCATGGTATCATAATTTCACCCACATAGCATGTGCTAAAGAGTTGAGAGGGTTACCGAAAAAACTAGATGCAGTTCGTGTACAAACTGGATAATCTCTTTCGAAGTATCAGGGTTTCGGACGAAAACACGTCTATTACAAAGGGATTTCAATGTTTTGAACATATTTAACTCAAGACTTTTTCTGCATTCAATATGCACCTTTCAAAGCCACATCATCACTTTTCAGCCATTTTCTGACTTCATTTGCTAGTTTTCATGCATTTCATGATTTATTTTGAGCTAAAATGACCCTGAATTGAAAAGCACTGCAAATGAACTCTGAAATGGTTGAAAGATGGCATGGTATCATAATTTCACCCATATAGCATGTGCTAAAGAGATTAGAGGGTTACCGAAAAAACTGGATGCACTTCGTGTACAAACTGGACAATCTCTTTCGAAGTATCACGGTTTCGGACGAAAACACGTCTATTACAAAGGGATTTCAATTTTTTGAACATATTCTAACTTAAGACTTTTTCTGCATTCAATATGCACCATTCAAAGCCACATCATCACTTTTCAATCATTTTCTGACTTCATTTGCTAGTTTTCATGCATTTCATGATTTATTTTGAGCTAAAATGACCCTGAATTGAAAAGCACTGCAAATGAACTCTGAAATGGTTGAAAGTTGGCATGGTATCATAATTTCACCCACATAGCATGTGATAAAAAGCTGAGAGGGTTACCGGAAAAACTGGATGCAGTTCGTGTACAAACTGGACAATCTCTTTCGAAGTATCAGGGTTTCGGACGAAAACACGTCGATTACAAAGGGATTTCAATTTTTTGAACATATTTTAACTCAAGACTTTTTATGCACTCAATATGCACCTTTCAAAGCCACATCATCACTTTTCAACCATTTTCTGACTTCATTTGCTTGTTTTCATGCATTTCATGATCTATTTTGAGCTAAAATGACCCTGAATTGAAAAGCACTGCAAATGAATTCTGAAATGGTTGAAAGTTGGCATTGTTGGAAATATGCCCTAGAGGCAATAATAAATTGGTTATTATTATATTTCCTTGTTCATGATAATCGTTTATTATCCATGCTATAATTGTATTGATTGGAAACTCAAATACATGTGTGGGTACATAGACAACACTGTGTCCCTAGTAAGCCTCTAGTTGACTAGCTTGTTGATCAAAGATGGTTAAGGTTTCCTAGCCATGGACATGAGATGTCATTTGATAACGGGATCACATCATTAGGAGAATGATGTGATGGACAAGACCCAAACTGTAAACGTAGCATTTGATCGTGTCAGTTTATTGCTATTGTTTTCTGCATGTCAAGTATCTGTTCCTTTGACCATGAGATCATGCAACTCACTGACACCGGAGGAATACCTTGTGTGTATCAAACGTCGCAACGTAACTGGGTGACTATAAAGGTGCTCTACAGGTATCTCCGAGGGTGTCTGTTGGGTTGGCATGGATCAAGACTGGGATTTGTTACTCCGTGTGACGGAGAGGTATCTCAGGGCCCACTCGGTAATACAACATCACATTGAGCCTTGCAAGCAATGTGACTAAAGTGTTAGCCACGAGATCTTGTATTACGGAACGAGTAAAGAGACTTGCCGGTAACGAGATTGAACTAGGTATAGTGATACCGACGATCGAATCTCGGGCAAGTAACATACCGAAGAACAAAGGGAACAGCATACGGGATTAACTGAATCCTTGACATAGAGGTTCGACCGATAAAGATCTTCGTAGAATATGTAGGAGCCAATATGGGCATCCAGGTCCCGCTATTGGTTATTGGCCGTAGAGGTGTCTCGGTCATGTCTACATAGTTCTCGAACCCGCAGGGTCTACACACTTAACGTTTGGTGACGATTAGTATAATTGAGTTATTATGTTGGTGACCGAAAGTTGTTCGGAGTCTCGGATAAGATCCCGGACATGACGAGGATCTCCGGAATAGTCCGGAGGTAAAGATTGATATATGTGATAATAGTGTTTTGATCTCTGGAAGGGTTCCGGAGTTCACCGGAAGGGATTCCGGATGTTTACCGAAGTGTTCGGGTGCAGCGACACTTTATATGAGCCAAAGGGATAAAGCCCACAAGGTATTGGAAAGTGCAAAAGTAGTTTTGCTGCCGCGTAAGCGGTACTACCGCTTGGTGAAGCGGTACTACCGCCGGAGCGGTACTACCGCTTGTGTGAAGCGGTACTACCGCCCAAGCGGTACTACCGCTTGTGTGAAGCGGTACTACCGCTTGTGCGCGGCTGTGCACGGTTCGGCAGGGATCCGAGTTGGACTCTTTCCCTGCGGGCCAAACCGACCTTGTGCGGGCAAAACCGACCCGGAGGAGGCTTTTACTCCAAGTTTAGACCCCAAGGCTCAACATATAAATAGAGGGGCAGGGCTAGCACACGGGACACATCAGGATTTCCCAAGCCGTGTGCCGGCAACCCTAGCCCTCTAGTTCCTCCGTCATAATCTCCGTAGTGCTTGGCGAAGCCCTGCAGAGATTGTTCCTCACCACCATCACCACGCCGTCGTGCTGCTGGAACTCAACCACTACTTCACCATCGCTCGCTGGATCGAGGAGGTGAAGGTGTCATCAAGCCGTACGTGTGTTGAACGCGGAGGTGCCGTCCGTTCGGCACTAGATCGGAAGGATCGTGATTGGATCGCGGGACGCTCGGCGATTTGGATCGCGAAGACGTTCGACTACATCAACCGCGTTTATTAACGCTTCCGCTTAGCGATCTACAAGGGTATGTAGATTCACTCTCCCTCTCGTAGATGCTCATCACCATGGATAGATCTTATGTGTGCGTAGGAAAATTTTTGTTTCCCATGCAACGTTCCCCAACAGTGGCATCATGAGCTAGGTCTATGCGTAGATGAGATCTCGAGTAGAACACAAACGAGTTGTGGGCGTGGGTGTATACATATTGCTTGCCGTTACTAGTTGATATTTGATTCGGCGGTACTGTGAGATGAAGCGGCCCGGACCGACATTACGCGTACACTTACGCGAGACAGGTTCCTTCAACTAACATGTAACTTCGTTGCATAAAGATGGCTAGCGGGTGTCTGTCTCTCTCACTTTAGTTGAATCGATTTCAATGAAGAGGGTTCTTTTAGAAGATCAAAAAGCAATCACTACACCACGTTGTGGTTTTGCGTAGGTAAGAACGGTTCTTGCAAACCCGTAGCAGCCACGTAAAATTTGCAACAACAATTAGAGGACGTCTAACTTGTTTTTGCAGGGTATGATGTGATATGATATGGCCAATTACATGATGAGATATATGTGATGTATGAGATGATCATGTGTTGTATAGAATATCACGACTTGCATGTCGATGAATACGGCAACTGGCAGGAGCCATAGAGTTGTCTTTAATTATTGTATGACCTGCGTGTCAATCATTAAGCGCTATGTAATGCTTTACTTTATCGCTAAACGTTAGCTATAGTCGTGGAAGCAACAGTCGGCGCGACAACCTTATGGCGACACGTTGATGGAGATCAAGATGATGGAGATCATGGTGTCATGCCGGTGACGATGGAGATCATGCCGGTGCTTTGGAGATGGAGATCAAAAGCACAAGTTCATGGCCATATCATGTCACTTATGATTTGCATGTGATGTTAATCCTTTTATGCATCTTATTTTGCTTAGGACGACGGTAGCATTATAAGGTGATCCCTCACTTAAATTTCAAGATAAATTGTGTTCTCCCCAAGTGTGCACCGTTGCGAAAGTTCGTCGTTTCGAGACACGCCGTGATGATCGGGTGTGATAGACTCTACGTTCGCATACAACGGGTGCAAGCCATGTTGCACGTGCGGAACACTCGGGTTAAACTTGACGAGCCTAGCATGTACAGACATGGCCTCGGAACACAAGAGACCGAAAGGTCGAACATGAGTCATATAGTAGATATGATCAATATGAAGATGTTCACCATTGAAACCACCTCGACTCACGTGATGATCGGACTTGAGTTGGTGGATTTGGATCATGTTACACTCGAATGATCGGAGGGATGTCAATTTGAGTGGGAGTTTTTTAAGTAATATGATTAACTAAACTCATTATCTAGAACAATAGTCTAAGTTGTCTTTGCTATATTTATGTTGTAGATCATGGCTCGCGCAGTAGCACCCCTGAATTTTAATGCGTTCCTAGAGAAAGCTAAGTTGAAAGATGATGGAAGTAACTTTGTGGACTGGGCCCGTAATCTAAGGATTATCCTTACGGCTTCCCAGAAGGCTTATGTCCTTGATGCACCGCTTGGTGATCCACCCGCTCCAGTTGAGTCTCTAGACGTTGTGAACGCCTGGCAGGCTCGTTCTGATGATTACTCAATAGTTCAATGTGCAATGTTGTATGGCTTAGAACCGGGACTTCAAAGACGTTTTGAACGTCATGGAGCATATGAGATGTTCCAGGAGTTGAAGTTTATCTTTCAGAAGAATGCCCGGATCGAGAGATATGAGATCTCCGATAAGTTCTATGCTTGCAAGATGGAGGAGAACGGGTCTATCAGTGATCACGTGCTCAGAATGTCTGGGTACTCCACCCGTCTGGCTGAGTTAGGGATGCCCCTTCCGCCAGAGGCTATCACTGACAGAGTTCTTCAATCATTGCCGCCTAGCTACAAGAGCTTCGTGTTGAACTATAACATGCACGGGATGAACAAGTCAGTCGCCGAGCTGTTTGCGATGCTGAAAGTCGCTGAGTCTGAAATTCAGAAGGAGCATCAAGTGTTGATGGTCAATAAAACCACTAGTTTCAAGAAAAATGGCAAGGGTAAGAAGGGTAACTCTAAGAAGAGTGGCAAAGCAGTTGCTCCTCTCGTGAAGAAACCCAAGGCTGGACCCAAACCAGAAACTGAGTGTTTTCATTGCAAGGGAACTGGACACTGGAAGCGGAACTGCCCCAAGTATTTGGCTGACAAGAAGGCGGCCAACAACAAACAAGGTATATATGATATACATGTTATTGATGTGTACCTTACCAACTCTCGTTGTAGTGCCTGGGTATTTGATACCGGTGCGGTTGCTCATATTTGCAACTCAAAACAGGAACTGCGGAATAGACGGAGGCTGGCAAAGGACGAAGTGACGATGCGCGTGGGAAATGGTTCCAAGGTTGATGTGATCGCCGTCGGCACGCTCGCTCTTCGATTACCGTCGGGATTAGTGATGAACCTAAATAAGTGTTATTTGGTGCCTGCGTTAAGCATGAACATTATATCTGGATCTTGTTTATTGCGAGACGGTTACTCATTTAAATCAGAGAATAATGGTTGTTCTATTTATATGAGTAATATCTTTTATGGTCATGCACCCAATGTGAGGGGTTTATTCTTATTGAATCTCGATAGTAATAATACACATGTTCATAACATTGATGCCAAAAGATGTAGAATTGATAATGATAATACCACTTTCTTGTGGCACTGCCGTTTAGGTCATATTGGCGTAAAACGCATGAGGAAGCTCCATGCTGATGGACTTTTTGGAGTCACTTGATTTTGAATCACTTGACACATGTGAGCCATGCCTCTTGGGCAAGATGACTAAAACGCCGTTCTCTGGAATAATGGAACGGGCAAGTGACTTATTGGAAATCATACATACTGATGTGTGCGGTCCAATGAGTATTGAGGCGCGCGGTGGTTATCGTTACTTTCTCACCTTCACTGATGACTTAAGTAGATATGGGTATATTTACTTAATGAAACACAAGTCTGAAACATTTGAAAAGTTCAAACAATTTCAGAGTGAAGTTGAGAATCATCGTAACAAGAAGATTAAATTCCTACGATCTGATCGAGGAGGAGAATATCTGAGTTATGAGTTTGGCAGTCACTTAAGACAGTGTGGAATTGTTTCACAATTGACACCGCCTGGAACACCACAGCGTAATGGTGTGTCCGAACGTCGTAATCGAACCTTATTAGATATGGTGCGATCTATGATGTCTCTTGCCGATTTGCCACTATCGTTTTGGGGTTATGCATTAGAGACAGCTGCATTCACTTTAAATAGGGCACCATCGAAATCCGTTGAGACGACGCCATATGAACTTTGGTTTGGCAAGAAGCCAAAGCTGTCGTTTCTTAAAGTTTGGGGATGTGATGCTTATGTCAAAAAGCTTCAGCCTGAAAAGCTGGAACCCAAAGCGGAGAAATGCGTCTTCATAGGATACCCAAAAGAGACAGTTGGGTATACCTTCTATCTCAGATCCGAAGGCAAAATGTTTGTCGCTAAAAACGGAACATTTCTTGAGAAAGAGTTTCTCTCGAAAGAATTGAGTGGGAGGAAGATAGAACTTGATGAGGTTATTGAACCTTTACTTCAACCTGAGAGTAGCGCAGCGCAGAAAGTTGTTTCTGTGGAGCCTACATTAGCTGAAGAGGAAGTTAATGATGATGATCATGAAGCTTTGGATCAAGTTGCTATCGAACCTCGTAGGTCGACAAGGACGCGTACTACTCCTGAGTGGTACGGCAACCCTGTCTTAGAGGTCATGTTGTTAAACAACGATGAACCTACGAGCTATGGAGAAGCGATGATGGGCCCGGATTCCGAGAAGTGGTTAGAGGCCATGAAATCCGAGATGGGATCCATGTATGAAAACAAAGTATGGACTTTGGAAGTATTACCTGAAGGGCGTAAGGCCATTCAGAACAAATGGATCTTTAAGAGGAAGACGGACGCGGACGGTAATGTCACCGTCTATAAAGCTCGACTTGTGGCAAAGGGTTTTTCACAAGTTCAAGGAGTTGACTACGATGAGACCTTCTCACCCGTAGCGATGCTTAAGTCCGTCAGAATCATGTTAGCAATAGCTGCCTTTTTCGATTATGAAATTTGGCAGATGGATGTCAAAACAGCGTTCCTTAACGGTTACCTTAAGGAAGAGTTGTATATGATGCAACCAGAAGGTTTTGTCGATCCAGAGAATGCTGACAAAGTTTGCAAACTCCAGCGATCCATTTATGGACTGGTGCAAGCATCTCGGAGTTGGAATTTTCGCTTTGATGAAGTGATCAAAGCGTTCGAGTTTATACAAGTTTACGGAGAAGCTTGTATTTACAAGAAAGTGAGTGGGAGCTCTATAGCGTTTCTAATATTATATGTGGATGACATATTGCTGATTGGAAACAATATAGAAATGCTGGAAAGCGTAAAGGAATATTTGAACAAGAGTTTTTCAATGAAGGACCTAGGAGAAGCTGCTTTCATATTAGGCATCAAGATCTATAGAGATAGATCGAGACGCTTAATAGGACTTTCACAAAGCACATACCTTGACAAAGTTTTGAAGAAGTTCAAAATGGATCAGTCCAAGAAGGGGTTCTTGCCTGTATTGCAAGGTGTGAAGTTGAGTAAGACTCAATGCCCAGTGACTGCAGAAGATAGAGAAAAGATGAGTGTCATCCCCTATGCTTCGGCCATAGGCTCTATCATGTATGCAATGCTGTGCACAAGACCCGATGTCAGCCTTGCCATAAGTATGGTCGGAAGGTTTCAAAGTGATCCAGGAATGGAACACTGGACGGCGGTCAAGAATATCCTGAAGTACCTGAAAAGGACTAAGGACATGTTTCTCGTTTATGGAGGTGATCAAGAGCTCGTCGTAAAGGGTTACGTCGATGCAAGCTTTGACACTGATCCGGATGACTCTAAGTCTCAAACCGGATACGTATTTATTCTTAATGGGGGTGCGGTTAGCTGGTGCAGTTCCAAGCAAAGCGTGGTAGCTGATTCTACATGCGAAGCGGAGTACATCGCTGCCTCGGAGGCGGCGAAGGAAGGTGTCTGGATGAAGGAGTTCATGACAGATCTTGGAGTAGTGCCTAGTGCACTTAACCCAATGACTCTTTTTTGTGATAATACTGGTGCCATTGCTCTAGCCAAGGAACCAAGATTTCACAAGAGGACCAGACACATAAAGCGACGTTTCAATTCCATCCGCGATTACATCAAGGAGGACGACATAAATATTTGCAAAGTACACACGGATCTAAATGTTGCAGATCCGTTGACTAAACCTCTTCCAAGGGCTAAACATGAACAACACCAGAACTGCATGGGTGTTCGATTCATTACAATGTAAATCACATAGTGATGTGAACTAGATTATTGACTCTAGTGCAAGTGGGAGACTGTTGGAAATATGCCCTAGAGGCAATAATAAATTGGTTATTATTATATTTCCTTGTTCATGATAATCGTTTATTATCCATGCTATAATTGTATTGATTGGAAACTCAAATACATGTGTGGGTACATAGACAACACTGTGTCCCTAGTAAGCCTCTAGTTGACTAGCTTGTTGATCAAAGATGGTTAAGGTTTCCTAGCCATGGACATGAGATGTCATTTGATAACGGGATCACATCATTAGGAGAATGATGTGATGGACAAGACCCAAACTGTAAACGTAGCATTTGATCGTGTCAGTTTATTGCTATTGTTTTCTGCATGTCAAGTATCTGTTCCTTTGACCATGAGATCATGCAACTCACTGACACCGGAGGAATACCTTGTGTGTATCAAACGTCGCAACGTAACTGGGTGACTATAAAGGTGCTCTACAGGTATCTCCGAGGGTGTCTGTTGGGTTGGCATGGATCAAGACTGGGATTTGTTACTCCGTGTGACGGAGAGGTATCTCAGGGCCCACTCGGTAATACAACATCACATTGAGCCTTGCAAGCAATGTGACTAAAGTGTTAGCCACGAGATCTTGTATTACGGAACGAGTAAAGAGACTTGCCGGTAACGAGATTGAACTAGGTATAGTGATACCGACGATCGAATCTCGGGCAAGTAACATACCGAAGAACAAAGGGAACAGCATACGGGATTAACTGAATCCTTGACATAGAGGTTCGACCGATAAAGATCTTCGTAGAATATGTAGGAGCCAATATGGGCATCCAGGTCCCGCTATTGGTTATTGGCCGTAGAGGTGTCTCGGTCATGTCTACATAGTTCTCGAACCCGCAGGGTCTACACACTTAACGTTTGGTGACGATTAGTATAATTGAGTTATTATGTTGGTGACCGAAAGTTGTTCGGAGTCTCGGATAAGATCCCGGACATGACGAGGATCTCCGGAATAGTCCGGAGGTAAAGATTGATATATGTGATAATAGTGTTTTGATCTCTGGAAGGGTTCCGGAGTTCACCGGAAGGGATTCCGGATGTTTACCGAAGTGTTCGGGTGCAGCGACACTTTATATGAGCCAAAGGGATAAAGCCCACAAGGTATTGGAAAGTGCAAAAGTAGTTTTGCTGCCGCGTAAGCGGTACTACCGCTTGGTGAAGCGGTACTACCGCCGGAGCGGTACTACCGCTTGTGTGAAGCGGTACTACCGCCCAAGCGGTACTACCGCTTGTGTGAAGCGGTACTACCGCTTGTGCGCGGCTGTGCACGGTTCGGCAGGGATCCGAGTTGGACTCTTTCCCTGCGGGCCAAACCGACCTTGTGCGGGCAAAACCGACCCGGAGGAGGCTTTTACTCCAAGTTTAGACCCCAAGGCTCAACATATAAATAGAGGGGCAGGGCTAGCACACGGGACACATCAGGATTTCCCAAGCCGTGTGCCGGCAACCCTAGCCCTCTAGTTCCTCCGTCATAATCTCCGTAGTGCTTGGCGAAGCCCTGCAGAGATTGTTCCTCACCACCATCACCACGCCGTCGTGCTGCTGGAACTCAACCACTACTTCACCATCGCTCGCTGGATCGAGGAGGTGAAGGTGTCATCAAGCCGTACGTGTGTTGAACGCGGAGGTGCCGTCCGTTCGGCACTAGATCGGAAGGATCGTGATTGGATCGCGGGACGCTCGGCGATTTGGATCGCGAAGACGTTCGACTACATCAACCGCGTTTATTAACGCTTCCGCTTAGCGATCTACAAGGGTATGTAGATTCACTCTCCCTCTCGTAGATGCTCATCACCATGGATAGATCTTATGTGTGCGTAGGAAAAATTTTGTTTCCCATGCAACGTTCCCCAACAGGCATGGTATCATAATTTCACCCACATAGCATGTGCTAAAAAGCTGAGAGGGTTACCGAAAAAACTGGATGCACTTCGTGTACAAACTGGACAATCTCTTTCGAAGTATCAGGGTTTCGGACGAAAACACGTCGATTACAAAGGGATTTCAATTTTTTGAACATATTTTAACTCAAGACTTTTTATGCATTCAATATGCACCATTCAAAGCCACATCATCACTTTTCAACCATTTTCTGACTTCATTTGCTAGTTTTCATGCATTTCATGATTTATTTTGAGCTAAAATGACCCTGAATTGAAAAGCACTGCAAATGAACTCTGAAATGGTTGAAAGTTGGCATGGTATCATAATTTCACCCACGTAGCATGTGCTAAAGAGTTGAGAGGGTTACCGGAAAAACTGGATGCAGTTCGTGAACAAACTGGACAATCTCTTTCGAAGTATCAGGGTTTCGGACGAAAACACGTCTGTTACAAAGGGATTTCAATTTTTTTAACATATTTAACTCAAGACTTTTTCTGCATTCAATATGCACCTTTCAAAGCCACATCATCACTTTTCAACCATTTTCTGACTTCATTTGCTAGTTTTCATGCATTTCATGATTTATTTTGAGCTAAAATGACCCTTAATTGAAAAGCACTGCAAATGAACTCTGAAATGGTTGAAAGTTGGCATGGTATCATAATTTCACCCACCTAGCATGTGCTAAAAAGCTGAGAGGGTTACCGAAAAAACTGGATGCACTTCGTGTACAAACTGGACAATCTCTTTCGAAGTATCAGGGTTTCGGACGAAAACACGTCTGTTACAAAGGGATTTCAATTTTTTTAACATATTTTAACTCAAGACTTTTTCTGCATTCAATACGCACCTTTCAAAGCCACATCATCACTTTTCAACCATTTTCTGACTTCATTTGCTAGTTTTCATGCATTTCATGATTTATTTTGAGCTAAAATGACCCTGAATTGAAAAGCACTGCAAATGAACTCTAAAATGGTTGAAAGTTGGCATGCTATCATAATTTCACCCACATAGCATGTGATAAAAAGCTGAGAGGGTTACCGAAAACACTGGATGCAGTTCGTGTACAAACTGGACAATCTCTTTCGAAGTATCAGGGTTTCGGACGAAAACACGTCTATTACAAAGGGATTTCAATTTTTTGAACATATTTTAACTCAAGACTTTTGAAGCATTCAATATGCACCATTCAAAGCCACATCATCACTTTTCAACCATTTTCTGACTTCATTTGCTAGTTTTCTTGCATTTCATGATTTATTTTGAGCTAAAATGACCCTGAATTGAAAAGCACTGCAAATTAACTCTGAAATGGTTGAAAGATGGCATGGTATCATAATTTCACCCACATAGCATGTGCTAAAAATCTGAGAGGGTTACCGGAAAAACTGGATGCACTTCGTGTACAAACTGGACAATCTCTTTCGAAGTATCATGGTTTCGGACGAAAACACGTCTATTAAAAAGGGGTTTCATTTTTTTGAACATATTTTAACTCAAGACTTTTTATGCATTCAATATGCACCATTCAAATCCACATCATCACTTTTCAACCATTTTCTGACTTCATTTGCTAGTTTTCATGCATTTCATGATTTATTTTGAGCTAAAATGACCCTGAATTAAAAGCACTGCAAATTAACTCTGAAATGGTTGAAAGATGGCATGGTATCATAATTTCACCCACATAGCATGTGCTAAAAATCTGAGAGGGTTACCGGAAAAACTGGATGCACTTCGTGTACAAACTGGACAATCTCTTTCGAAGTATCATGGTTTCGGACGAAAACACGTCTATTACAAAGGGGTTTCATTTTTTTGAACATATTTTAACTCAAGACTTTTTATGCATTCAATATGCACCATTCAAATCCACATCATCACTTTTCAACCATTTTCTGACTTCATTTGCTAGTTTTCATGCATTTCATGATTTATTTTGAGCTAAAATGACCCTGAATTAAAAGCACTGCAAATGAACTCTGAAATGGTTGAAAGTTGGCATGGTATCATAATTTCACCCACATAGCATGTGCTAAAGAGTTGAGAGGGTTACCGAAAAAACTAGATGCAGTTCATGTACAAACTAGATAATCTCTTTCGAAGTATCAGGGTTTCGGACGAAAACACGTCTATTACAAAGGGATTTCAATGTTCTGAACATATTTAACTCAAGACTTTTTCTGCATTCAATATGCACCTTTCAAAGCCACATCATCACTTTTCAACCATTTTCTGACTTCATTTGCTAGTTTTCATGCATTTCATGATTTATTTTGAGCTAAAATGACCCTGAATTGAAAAGCACTGCAAATGAACTCTGAAATGGTTGAAAGATGGCATGGTATCATAATTTCACCCACATAGCATGTGATAAAAAGCTGAGAGGGTTACCGGAAAAACTGGATGCAGTTCGTGTACAAACTGGACAATCTCTTTCGAAGTATCAGGGTTTCGGACGAAAACACGTCGATTACAAAGGGATTTCAAATTTTTGAACATATTTTAACTCAAGACTTTTTCTGCATTCAATATGCACCATTCAAAGCCACATCATCACTTTTCAACCATTTTCTGACTTCATTTTCTAATTTTCATGCATTTCATGATTTATTTTGAGCTAAAATGACCCTGAATTGAAAAGCACTGCAAATGAACTCTGAAATGGTTGAAAGTTGGCATGGTATCATAATTTCACCCACATAGCATGTGCTAAAAAGCTGAGAGGGTTACCGAAAAAACTGGATGCACTTCGTGTACAAACTGGACAATCTCTTTCGAAGTATCAGGGTTTCGGACGAAAACACGTCGATTACAAAGGGATTTCAATTTTTTGAACATATTTTAACTCAAGACTTTTTATCCATTCAATATGCACCATTCAAAGCGACATCATCACTTTTCAACCATTTTCTGACTTCATTTGCTAGTTTTCATGCATTTCATGATTTATTTTGAGCTAAAATGACCCTGAATTGAAAAGCACTGCAAATGAACTCTGAAATGGTTGAAAGTTGGCATGGTATCATAATTTCACCCACGTAGCATGTGCTAAAGAGTTGAGAGGGTTACCGGAAAAACTGGATGCAGTTCGTGTACAAACTGGACAATCTCTTTCGAAGTATCAGGGTTTCGGACGAAAACACGTCTGTTACAAAGGGATTTCAATTTTTTTAACATATTTAACTCAAGACTTTTTCTGCATTCAATATGCACCTTTCAAAGCCACATCATCACTTTTCAACCATTTTCTGACTTCATTTGCTAGTTTTCATGCATTTCATGATTTATTTTGAGCTAAAATGACCCTTAATTGAAAAGCACTGCAAATGAACTCTGAAATGGTTGAAAGATGGCACGGTATCATAATTTCACCCACATAGCATGTGATAAAAAGCTGAGAGGGTTACCGGAAAAACTGGATGCAGTTCGTGTACAAACTGGACAATCTCTTTCGAAGTATCAGGGTTTCGGACGAAAACACGTCGATTACAAAGGGATTTCAATTTTTTGAACATATTTTAACTCAAGACTTTTTATGCATTCAATATGCACCTTTCAAAGCCACATCATCACTTTTCAACCATTTTCTGACTTCATTTGCTAGTTTTCATGCATTTCATGATTTATTTTGAGCTAAAATGACCCTGAATTGAAAAGCACTGCAAATGAACTCTGAAATGGTTGAAAGATGGCATGGTATCATAATTTCACCCACATAGCATGTGATAAAAAGCTGAGAGGGTTACCGGAAAAACTGGATGCAGTTCGTGTACAAACTGGACAATCTCTTTCGAAGTATCAGGGTTTCGGACGAAAACACGTCGATTACAAAGGGATTTCAATTTTTTGAACATATTTTAACTCAAGACTTTTTATGCATTCAATATGCACCTTTCAAAGCCACATCATCACTTTTCAACCATTTTCTGACTTCATTTGCTAGTTTTCATGCATTTCATGATTTATTCTGAGCTAAAATGACCCTGAATTGAAAAGCACTGTAAATGAACTCTGAAATGGTTGAAAGTTGGCATGGTATCATAATTTTACCCACATAGCATGTGCTAAAGAGTTGAGAGGGTTACTGAAAATACTGGATGCACTTCGTGTACAAACTGGACAATCTCTTTCGAAGTATCAGGGTTTCGGACGAAAACACGTCGATTACAAAGGGATTTCAATTTTTTGAACATATTTTAACTCAAGACTTTTTCTGCATTCAATATGCACCATTCAAAGCCACATCATCACTTTTCAACCATTTTCTGACTTCATTTGCTAGTTTTCATGCATTTCATGATTTATTTTGAGCTAAAATGACCCTGAATTGAAAAGCACTGCAAATGAACTCTGAAATGGTTGAAAGTTGGCATGGTATCATAATTTCACCCACAAAGCATGTGATAAAAAGCTGAGAGGGTTACCGAAAAAACTGGATGCACTTCGTGTACAAACTGGACAATCTCTTTCGAAGTATCAGGGTTTCGGACGAAAACACGTCGATTACAAAGGGATTTCAAATTTTTGAACATATTTTAACTCAAGACTTTTTCTGCATTCAATATGCACCATTCAAAGCCACATCATCACTTTTCAACCATTTTCTGACTTCATTTTCTAGTTTTCATGCATTTCATGATTTATTTTGAGCTAAAATGACCCTGAATTGAAAAGCACTGCAAATGAACTCTGAAATGGTTGAAAGTTGGCATGGTATCATAATTTCACCCACATAGCATGTGCTAAAAAGCTGAGAGGGTTACCGAAAAAACTGGATGCACTTCGTGTACAAACTGGACAATCTCTTTCGAAGTATCAGGGTTTCGGACGAAAACACGTCTGTTACAAAGGGATTTCAATTTTTTTAACATATTTTAACTCAAGACTTTTTCTGCATTCAATACGCACCTTTCAAAGCCACATCATCACTTTTCAACCATTTTCTGACTTCATTTGCTAGTTTTCATGCATTTCATGATTTATTTTGAGCTAAAATGACCCTGAATTGAAAAGCACTGCAAATGAACTCTAAAATGGTTGAAAGTTGGCATGCTATCATAATTTCACCCACATAGCATGTGATAAAAAGCTGAGAGGGTTACCGAAAAAACTGGATGCACTTCGTGTACAAACTGGACAATCTCTTTCGAAGTATCAGGGTTTCGGACGAAAACACGTCTGTTACAAAGGGATTTCAATTTTTTTAACATATTTAACTCAAGACTTTTTCTGCATTCAATATGCACCTTTCAAAGCCACATCATCACTTTTCAACCATTTTCTGACTTCATTTGCTAGTTTTCATGCATTTCATGATTTATTTTGAGCTAAAATGACCCTTAATTGAAAAGCACTGCAAATGAACTCTGAAATGGTTGAAAGATGGCATGGTATCATAATTTCACCCACATAGCATGTGATAAAAAGCTGAGAGGGTTACCGGAAAAACTGGATGCAGTTCGTGTACAAACTGGACAATCTCTTTCGAAGTATCAGGGTTTCGGACGAAAACACGTCGATTACAAAGGGATTTCAATTTTTTGAACATATTTTAACTCAAGACTTTTTATGCATTCAATATGCACCTTTCAAAGCCACATCATCACTTTTCAACCATTTTCTGACTTCATTTGCTAGTTTTCATGCATTTCATGATTTATTTTGAGCTAAAATGACCCTGAATTGAAAAGCACTGCAAATGAACTCTGAAATGGTTGAAAGATGGCATGGTATCATAATTTCACCCACATAGCATGTGATAAAAAGCTGAGAGGGTTACCGGAAAAACTGGATGCAGTTCGTGTACAAACTGGACAATCTCTTTCGAAGTATTAGGGTTTCGGACGAAAACACGTCGATTACAAAGGGATTTCAATTTTTTGAACATATTTTAACTCAAGACTTTTTATGCATTCAATATGCACCTTTCAAAGCCACGTCATCACTTTTCAACCATTTTCTGACTTCATTTGCTAGTTTTCATGCATTTCATGATTTATTCTGAGCTAAAATGACCCTGAATTTAAAAGCACTGTAAATGAACTCTGAAATGGTTGAAAGTTGGCATGGTATCATAATTTCACCCACATAGCATGTGCTAAAGAGTTGAGAGGGTTACTGAAAATACTGGATGCACTTCGTGTACAAACTGGACAATCTCTTTCGAAGTATCAGGGTTTCGGACGAAAACACGTCGATTACAAAGGGATTTCAATTTTTTGAACATATTTTAACTCAGGACTTTTTCTGCATTCAATATGCACCATTCAAAGCCGCATCATCACTTTTCAACCATTTTCTGACTTCATTTGCTAGTTTTCATGCATTTCATGATTTATTTTGAGCTAAAATGACCCTGAATTGAAAAGCACTGCAAATGAACTCTGAAATGGTTGAAAGTTGGCATGGTATCATAATTTCACCCACATAGCATGTGATAAAAAGCTGAGAGGGTTACCGAAAAAACTGGATGCACTTCGTGTACAAACTGGACAATCTCTTTCGAAGTATCAGGGTTTCGGACGAAAACACGTCGATTACAAAGGGATTTCAAATTTTTGAACATATTTTAACTCAAGACTTTTTCTGCATTCAATATGCACCATTCAAAGCCACATCATCACTTTTCAACCATTTTCTGACTTCATTTTCTAATTTTCATGCATTTCATGATTTATTTTGAGCTAAAATGACCCTGAAATGAAAAGCACTGCAAATGAACTCTGAAATGGTTGAAAGTTGGCATGGTATCATAATTTCACCCACATAGCATGTGCTAAAAAGCTGAGAGGGTTACCGAAAAAACTGGATGCACTTCGTGTACAAACTGGACAATCTCTTTCGAAGTATCAGGGTTTCGGACGAAAACACGTCTGTTACAAAGGGATTTCAATTTTTTTAACATATTTTAACTCAAGACTTTTTCTGCATTCAATACGCACCTTTCAAAGCCACATCATCACTTTTCAACCATTTTCTGACTTCATTTGCTAGTTTTCATGCATTTCATGATTTATTTTGAGCTAAAATGACCCTGAATTGAAAAGCACTGCAAATGAACTCTAAAATGGTTGAAAGTTGGCATGCTATCATAATTTCACCCACATAGCATGTGATAAAAAGCTGAGAGGGTTACCGAAAAAACTGGATGCACTTCGTGTACAAACTGGACAATCTCTTTCGAAGTATCAGGGTTTCGGACGAAAACACGTCTATTACAAAGGGATTTCAATTTTTTGAACATCTTTTAACTAAAGACTTTTGAAGCATTCAATATGCACCATTCAAAGCCACATCATCACTTTTCAACCATTTTCTGACTTCATTTGCTAGTTTTCTTGCATTTCATGATTTATTTTGAGCTAAAATGACCCTGAATTGAAAAGCACTGCAAATTAACTCTGAAATGGTTGAAAGATGGCATGGTATCATAATTTCACCCACATAGCATGTGCTAAAAATCTGAGAGGGTTACCGGAAAAACTGGATGCACTTCGTGTACAAACTGGACAATCTCTTTCGAAGTATCATGGTTTCGGACGAAAACACGCCTATTACAAAGGGGTTTCATTTTTTTGAACATATTTTAACTCAAGACTTTTTATGCATTCAATATGCACCATTCAAATCCACATCATCACTTTTCAACCATTTTCTGACTTCATTTGCTAGTTTTCTTGCATTTCATGATTTATTTTGAGCTAAAATGACCCTGAATTAAAAGCACTGCAAATGAACTCTGAAATGGTTGAAAGTTGGCATGGTATCATAATTTCACCCACATAGCATGTGCTAAAGAGTTGAGAGGGTTACCGAAAAAACTAGATGCAGTTCATGTACAAACTAGATAATCTCTTTCGAAGTATCAGGGTTTCGGACGAAAACACGTCTATTACAAAGGGATTTCAATGTTTTGAACATATTTAACTCAAGACTTTTTCTGCATTCAATATGCACCTTTCAAAGCCACATCATCACTTTTCAACCATTTTCTGACTTCATTTGCTAGTTTTCATGCATTTCATGATTTATTTTGAGCTAAAATGACCCTGAATTGAAAAGCACTGCAAATGAACTCTGAAATGGTTGAAAGATGGCATGGTATCATAATTTCACCCACATAGCATGTGATAAAAAGCTGAGAGGGTTACCGGAAAAACTGGATGCAGTTCTTGTACAAACTGGACAATCTCTTTCGAAGTATCAGGGTTTCGGACGAAAACACGTCGATCACAAAGCGATTTCAATTTTTTAAACATATTTTAACTCAAGACTTTTTATGCATTCAATATGCACGTTTCAAAGCCACATCATCACTTTTCAACCATTTTCTGACTTCATTTGCTAGTTTTCATGCATTTCATGATTTATTTTGAGCTAAAATGACCCTGAATTGAAAAGCACTGCAAATGAACTCTGAAATGGTTGAAAGATGGCATGGTATCATAATTTCACCCACATAGCATGTGATAAAAAGCTGAGAGGGTTACCGGAAACACTGGATGCAGTTCGTGTACCAACTGGACAATCTCTTTCGAAGTATCAGGGTTTCACACGAAAACACGTCGATCACAAAGCGATTTCAATTTTTTAAACATATTTTAACTCAAGACTTTTTATGCATTCAATATGCACCTTTCAAAGCCACATCATCACTTTTCAACCATTTTCTGACTTCATTTGCTAGTTTTCATGCATTTCATGATTTATTCTGAGCTAAAATGACCCTGAATTGAAAAGCACTGTAAATGAACTCTGAAATGGTTGAAAGTTGGCATGGTATCATAATTTCACCCACATAGCATGTGCTAAAGAGTTGAGAGGGTTACCGAAAATACTGGATGCACTTCGTGTACAAACTGGACAATCTCTTTCGAAGTATCAGGGTTTCGGACGAAAACACGTCGATTACAAAGGGATTTCAATTTTTTGAACATATTTTAACTCAAGACTTTTTCTGCATTCAATATGCACCATTCAAAGCCACATCATCACTTTTCAACCATTTTCTGACTTCATTTGCTAGTTTTCATGCATTTCATGATTTATTTTGAGCTAAAATGACCCTGAATTGAAAAGCACTGCAAATGAACGCTGAAATGGTTGAAAGTTGGCATGGTATCAAAATTTCACCCACATAGCATGTGATAAAAAGCTGAGAGGGTTACCGAAAAAACTGGATGCACTTCGTGTACAAACTGGACAATCTCTTTCGAAGTATCAGGGTTTCGGACGAAAACACGTCTATTACAAAGGGATTTCAATTTTTTGAACATATTTTAACTCAAGACTTTTGAAGCATTCAATATGCACCATTCAAAGCCACATCATCACTTTTCAACCATTTTCTGACTTCATTTGCTAGTTTTCATGCATTTCATGATTTATTCTGAGCTAAAATGACCCTGAATTGAAAAGCACTGTAAATGAACTCTGAAATGGTTGAAAGTTGGCATGGTATCATAATTTCCCCCACATAGCATGTGCTAAAGAGTTGAGAGGGTTACCGAAAAAACTGGATGCACTTCGTGTACAAACTGGACAATCTCTTTCGAAGTATCAGGGTTTCGGACGTAACACGTCGATTACAAAGGGATTTCAATTTTTTGAACATATTTTAACTCAAGACTTTTTCTGCATTCAATATGCACCATTCAAAGCCACATCATCACTTTTCAACCATTTTCTGACTTCATTTGCTAGTTTTCATGCATTTCATGATTTATTTTGAGCTAAAATGACCCTGAATTGAAAAGCACTGCAAATGAACTCTAAAATGGTTGAAAGTTGGCATGCTATCATAATTTCACCCACATAGCATGTGATAAAAAGCTGAGAGGGTTACCGAAAAAACTGGATGCACTTCGTGTACAAACTGGACAATCTCTTTCGAAGTATCAGGGTTTCGGACGAAAACACGTCTATTACAAAGGGATTTCAATTTTTTGAACATATTTTAACTCAAGACTTTTGAAGCATTCAATATGCACCATTCAAATCCACATCATCACTTTTCAACCATTTTCTGACTTCATTTGCTAGTTTTCTTGCATTTCATGATTTATTTTGAGCTAAAATGACCCTGAATTGAAAAGCACTGCAAATTAACTCTGAAATGGTTGAAAGATGGCATGGTATCATAATTTCACCCACATAGCATGTGCTAAAAATCTGAGAGGGTTACCGGAAAAACTGGATGCACTTCGTGTACAAACTGGACAATCTCTTTCGAAGTATCATGGTTTCGGACGAAAACACGTCTATTACAAAGGGGTTTCATTTTTTTGAACATATTTTAACTCAAGACTTTTTATGCATTCAATATGCACCATTCAAATCCACATCATCACTTTTCAACCATTTTCTGACTTCATTTGCTAGTTTTCATGCATTTCATGATTTATTTTGAGCTAAAATGACCCTGAATTGAAAAGCACTGCAAATGAACTCTGAAATAGTTGAAAGTTGGCATGGTATCATAATTTCACCCACATAGCATGTGCTAAAGAGTTGAGAGGGTTACCGAAAAAACTAGATGCAGTTCGTGTACAAACTGGACAATCTCTTTCGAAGTATCAGGGTTTCGGACGAAAACACGTCTATTACAAAGGGATTTCAATGTTTTGAACATATTTAACTCAAGACTTTTTCTGCATTCAATATGCACCTTTCAAAGCCACATCATCACTTTTCAACCATTTTCTGACTTCATTTGCTAGTTTTCATGCATTTCATGATTTATTTTGAGCTAAAATGACCCTGAATTGAAAAGCACTGCAAATGAACTCTGAAATGGTTGAAAGATGGCATGGTATCATAATTTCACCCACATAGCATGTGCTAAAAAGCTGAGAGGGTTACCGGAAAAACTGGATGCAGTTCGTGTACAAACTGGACAATCTCTTTCGAAGTATCAGGGTTTCGGACGAAAACACGTCAATTACATAGGGATTTCAATTTTTTGAACATATTTTAACTCAAGACTTTTTCTGCATTCAATATGCACCTTTCAAAGCCACATCATCACTTTTCAACCATTTTCTGACTTCATTTGCTAGTTTTCATGCATTTCATGATTTATTTTGAGCTAAAATGACCCTGAATTGAAAAGCACTGCAACTGAACTCTGAAATGGTTGAAAGATGGCATGGTATCATAATTTCACCCACATAGCATGTGATAAAAAGCTGAGAGGGTTACCGGAAAAACTGGATGCAGTTCGTGTACAAACTGGACAATCTCTTTCGAAGTATCAGGGTTTCGGACGAAAACACGTCGATTACAAAGGGATTTCAATTTTTTGAACATATTTTAACTCAAGACTTTTTATGCATTCAAGATGCACCTTTCAAAGCCACATCATCACTTTTCAACCATTTTCTGACTTCATTTGCTAGTTTTCATGCATTTCATGATTTATTCTGAGCTAAAATGACCCTGAATTGAAAAGCACTGTAAATGAACTCTAAAATGGTTGAAAGTTGGCATGGTATCATAATTTCACCTACATAGCATGTGCTAAAGAGTTGAGAGGGTTACCGAAAAAACTGGATGCACTTCGTGTACAAACTGGACAATCTCTTTCGAAGTATCAGTGTTTCGGACGAAAACACGTCGATTACAAAGGGATTTCAATTTTTTGAACATATTTTAACTCAAGACTTTTTCTGCATTCAATATGCACCATTCAAAGCCACATCATCACTTTTCAACCATTTTCTGACTTCATTTGCTAGTTTTCATGCATTTCATGATTTATTTTGAGCTAAAATGACCCTGAATTGAAAAGTACTGCAAATGAACTCTGAAATGGTTGAAAGTTGTCATGGTATCATAATTTCACCCACATAGCATGTGCTAAAAAGCTGAGAGGGTTACCGAAAATACTGGATGCACTTCGTGTACAAACTGGACAATCTCTTTCGAAGTATCAGGGTTTCGGACGAAAACAAGTCGATTACAAAGGGATTTCAATTTTTTGAACATATTTTAACTCAAGACTTTTTCTGCATTCAATATGCACCATTCAAAGCCACATCATCACTTTTCAACCATTTTCTGACTTCATTTGCTAGTTTTCATGCATTTCATGATTTATTTTGAGCTAAAATGACCCTGAATTGAAAAGCACTGCAAATGAACTCTGAAATGGTTGAAAGTTGGCATGATATCATAATTTCACCCACATAGCATGTGCTAAAAAGCTGAGAGGGTTACCGAAAAAACTAGATGCACTTCGTGTACAAACTGGACAATCACTTTCGAAGTATCAGGGTTTCGGACGAAAACACGTCGATTACAAAGGGATTTCAATTTTTTGAACATATTTTAACTCAAGACTTTTTCTGCATTCAATATGCACCATTCAAAGCCACATCATCACTTTTCAACCATTTTCTGACTTCATTTGCTAGTTTTCATGAATTTCATGATTTATTTTGAGCTAAAATGATCCTGAATTGAAAATCACTGCAAATGAACTCTGAAATGGTTGAAAGTTGGCATGGTATCATAATTTCACCCACATAGCATGTGCTAAAAAGCTGAGAGGGTTACCGAAAAAACTGGATGCACTTCGTGTATAAACTGGACTATCTCTTTTGAAGTATCAGGGTTTCGGACGAAAACACGTCGATTACAAAGGGTTTCAATTTTTTGAACATATTTTAACTCAAGACTTTTTCTGCATTCAATATGCACCATTCAAAGCCACATCATCACTTTTCAACCATTTTCTGACTTCATTTGCTAGTTTTCATGCATTTCATGATTTATTTTGAGCTAAAATGACCCTGAATTGAAAAGTACTGCAAATGAACTCTGAAATGGTTGAAAGTTGTCATGGTATCATAATTTCACCCACATAGCATGTGCTAAAAAGCTGAGAGGGTTACCGAAAATACTGGATGCACTTCGTGTACAAACTGGACAATCTCTTTCGAAGTATCAGGGTTTCGGACGAAAACAAGTCGATTACAAAGGGATTTCAATTTTTTGAACATATTTTAACTCAAGACTTTTTCTGCATTCAATATGCACCATTCAAAGCCACATCATCACTTTTCAACCATTTTCTGACTTCATTTGCTAGTTTTCATGCATTTCATGATTTATTTTGAGCTAAAATGACCCTGAATTGAAAAGCACTGCAAATGAACTCTGAAATGGTTGAAAGTTGGCATGATATCATAATTTCACCCACATAGCATGTGCTAAAAAGCTGAGAGGGTTACCGAAAAAACTAGATGCACTTCGTGTACAAACTGGACAATCACTTTCGAAGTATCAGGGTTTCGGACGAAAACACGTCGATTACAAAGGGATTTCAATTTTTTGAACATATTTTAACTCAAGACTTTTTCTGCATTCAATATGCACCATTCAAAGCCACATCATCACTTTTCAACCATTTTCTGACTTCATTTGCTAGTTTTCATGAATTTCATGATTTATTTTGAGCTAAAATGATCCTGAATTGAAAATCACTGCAAATGAACTCTGAAATGGTTGAAAGTTGGCATGGTATCATAATTTCACCCACATAGCATGTGCTAAAAAGCTGAGAGGGTTACCGAAAAAACTGGATGCACTTCGTGTATAAACTGGACTATCTCTTTTGAAGTATCAGGGTTTCGGACGAAAACACGTCGATTACAAAGGGATTTCAATTTTTTGAACATATTTTAACTCAAGACTTTTTATGCATTCAATATGCACCATTCAAAGCCACATCATCACTTTTCAACCATTTTCTGACTTCATTTGCTAGTTTTCATGCATTTCATGATTTATTTTGAGCTATAATGACCCTGAATTGAAAAGCACTGCAAATGAACTCTGAAATGGTTGAAAGTTGGCATGGTATCATAATTTCACACACATAGCATGTGCTAAAGAGTTGAGAGGTTTACCGAAAAAACTGGATGCACTTCGTGTACAAACTGGACAATCTCTTTCGAAGTATCAGGGTTTCGGACGAAAACACGTCTATTACAAAGGGATTTCAATAATTTGAACATATTCTAACTTAAGACTTTTTCTGCATTCAATATGCACCATTCAAAGCCACATCATCACTTTTCAATCATTTTCTGACTTCATTTGCTAGTTTTCATGCATTTCATGATTTATTTTGAGCTAAAATGACCCTGAATTGAAAAGCACTGCAAATGAACTCTGAAATGGTTCAAAGTTGGCATGGTATCATAATTTCACCCACATAGCATGTGCTAAAAAGCTAAGATGGTTACCGGAAAAACTGGATGCAGTTCGTGTACAAACTGGACAATCTCTTTCGAAGTATCAGGGTTTCGGACGAAAACACGTCGATTACAAAGGGATTTCAATTTTTTGAACATATTTTAACTCAAGACTTTTTCTGCATTCAATATGCACCTTTCAAAGCCACATCATCACTTTTCAACCATTTTCTGACTTCATTTGCTAGTTTTCATCCATTTCATGATTTATTTTGAGCTAAAATGACCCTGAATTGAAAAGCACTGCAAATGAACTCTGAAATGGTTGAAAGTTGGCATGGTATCATAATTTCACCCACATAGCATGTGCTAAAAATCTGAGAGGGTTACCGGAAAAACTGGATGCACTTCGTGTACAAACTGGACAATCTATTTCGAAGTATCAGGGTTTCGGACGAAAACACGTCTATTACAAAGGGATTTCAATTTTTTGAACATATTTTAACTCAAGACTTTTGAAGCATTCAATATGCACCATTCAAAGCCACATCATCACTTTTCAACCATTTTCTGACTTCATTCGCTAGTTTTCTTGCATTTCATGATTTATTTTGAGCTAAAATGACACTGAATTGAAAAGCACTGCAAATGAACTCTGAAATGGTTGAAAGATGGCATGGTATCATAATTTCACCCACATAGCATGTGATAAAAAGCTGAGAGGGTTACCGGAAAAACTGGATGCAGTTCGTGTACAAACTGGACAATCTCTTTCGAAGTATCAGGGTTTCGGACGAAAACACGTCGATTACAAAGGGATTTCAATTTTTTGAACATATTTTAACTCAAGACTTTTTATGCATTCAAGATGCACCTTTCAAAGCCACATCATCACTTTTCAACCATTTTCTGACTTCATTTGCTAGTTTTCATGCATTTCATGATTTATTCTGAGCTAAAATGACCCTGAATTGAAAAGCACTGTAAATGAACTCTAAAATGGTTGAAAGTTGGCATGGTATCATAATTTCACCTACATAGCATGTGCTAAAGAGTTGAGAGGGTTACCGAAAAAACTGGATGCACTTCGTGTACAAACTGGACAATCTCTTTCGAAGTATCATGGTTTCGGACGAAAACACGTCTATTACAAAGGGGTTTCATTTTTTTGAACATATTTTAACTCAAGACTTTTTATGCATTCAATATGCACCATTCAAATCCACATCATCACTTTTCAACCATTTTCTGACTTCATTTGCTAGTTTTCATGCATTTCATGATTTATTTTGAGCTAAAATGACCCTGAATTGAAAAGCACTGCAAATGAACTCTGAAATAGTTGAAAGTTGGCATGGTATCATAATTTCACCCACATAGCATGTGCTAAAGAGTTGAGAGGGTTACCGAAAAAACTAGATGCAGTTCGTGTACAAACTGGACAATCTCTTTCGAAGTATCAGGGTTTCGGACGAAAACACGTCTATTACAAAGGGATTTCAATGTTTTGAACATATTTAACTCAAGACTTTTTCTGCATTCAATATGCACCTTTCAAAGCCACATCATCACTTTTCAACCATTTTCTGACTTCATTTGCTAGTTTTCATGCATTTCATGATTTATTTTGAGCTAAAATGACCCTGAATTGAAAAGCACTGCAAATGAACTCTGAAATGGTTGAAAGATGGCATGGTATCATAATTTCACCCACATAGCATGTGCTAAAAAGCTGAGAGGGTTACCGGAAAAACTGGATGCAGTTCGTGTACAAACTGGACAATCTCTTTCGAAGTATCAGGGTTTCGGACGAAAACACGTCAATTACATAGGGATTTCAATTTTTTGAACATATTTTAACTCAAGACTTTTTCTGCATTCAATATGCACCTTTCAAAGCCACATCATCACTTTTCAACCATTTTCTGACTTCATTTGCTAGTTTTCATGCATTTCATGATTTATTTTGAGCTAAAATGACCCTGAATTGAAAAGCACTGCAACTGAACTCTGAAATGGTTGAAAGATGGCATGGTATCATAATTTCACCCACATAGCATGTGATAAAAAGCTGAGAGGGTTACCGGAAAAACTGGATGCAGTTCGTGTACAAACTGGACAATCTCTTTCGAAGTATCAGGGTTTCGGACGAAAACACGTCGATTACAAAGGGATTTCAATTTTTTGAACATATTTTAACTCAAGACTTTTTATGCATTCAAGATGCACCTTTCAAAGCCACATCATCACTTTTCAACCATTTTCTGACTTCATTTGCTAGTTTTCATGCATTTCATGATTTATTCTGAGCTAAAATGACCCTGAATTGAAAAGCACTGTAAATGAACTCTAAAATGGTTGAAAGTTGGCATGGTATCATAATTTCACCTACATAGCATGTGCTAAAGAGTTGAGAGGGTTACCGAAAAAACTGGATGCACTTCGTGTACAAACTGGACAATCTCTTTCGAAGTATCAGTGTTTCGGACGAAAACACGTCGATTACAAAGGGATTTCAATTTTTTGAACATATTTTAACTCAAGACTTTTTCTGCATTCAATATGCACCATTCAAAGCCACATCATCACTTTTCAACCATTTTCTGACTTCATTTGCTAGTTTTCATGCATTTCATGATTTATTTTGAGCTAAAATGACCCTGAATTGAAAAGTACTGCAAATGAACTCTGAAATGGTTGAAAGTTGTCATGGTATCATAATTTCACCCACATAGCATGTGCTAAAAAGCTGAGAGGGTTACCGAAAATACTGGATGCACTTCGTGTACAAACTGGACAATCTCTTTCGAAGTATCAGGGTTTCGGACGAAAACAAGTCGATTACAAAGGGATTTCAATTTTTTGAACATATTTTAACTCAAGACTTTTTCTGCATTCAATATGCACCATTCAAAGCCACATCATCACTTTTCAACCATTTTCTGACTTCATTTGCTAGTTTTCATGCATTTCATGATTTATTTTGAGCTAAAATGACCCTGAATTGAAAAGCACTGCAAATGAACTCTGAAATGGTTGAAAGTTGGCATGATATCATAATTTCACCCACATAGCATGTGCTAAAAAGCTGAGAGGGTTACCGAAAAAACTAGATGCACTTCGTGTACAAACTGGACAATCACTTTCGAAGTATCAGGGTTTCGGACGAAAACACGTCGATTACAAAGGGATTTCAATTTTTTGAACATATTTTAACTCAAGACTTTTTCTGCATTCAATATGCACCATTCAAAGCCACATCATCACTTTTCAACCATTTTCTGACTTCATTTGCTAGTTTTCATGAATTTCATGATTTATTTTGAGCTAAAATGATCCTGAATTGAAAATCACTGCAAATGAACTCTGAAATGGTTGAAAGTTGGCATGGTATCATAATTTCACCCACATAGCATGTGCTAAAAAGCTGAGAGGGTTACCGAAAAAACTGGATGCACTTCGTGTATAAACTGGACTATCTCTTTTGAAGTATCAGGGTTTCGGACGAAAACACGTCGATTACAAAGGGATTTCAATTTTTTGAACATATTTTAACTCAAGACTTTTTCTGCATTCAATATGCACCATTCAAAGCCACATCATCACTTTTCAACCATTTTCTGACTTCATTTGCTAGTTTTCATGCATTTCATGATTTATTTTGAGCTAAAATGACCCTGAATTGAAAAGTACTGCAAATGAACTCTGAAATGGTTGAAAGTTGTCATGGTATCATAATTTCACCCACATAGCATGTGCTAAAAAGCTGAGAGGGTTACCGAAAATACTGGATGCACTTCGTGTACAAACTGGACAATCTCTTTCGAAGTATCAGGGTTTCGGACGAAAACAAGTCGATTACAAAGGGATTTCAATTTTTTGAACATATTTTAACTCAAGACTTTTTCTGCATTCAATATGCACCATTCAAAGCCACATCATCACTTTTCAACCATTTTCTGACTTCATTTGCTAGTTTTCATGCATTTCATGATTTATTTTGAGCTAAAATGACCCTGAATTGAAAAGCACTGCAAATGAACTCTGAAATGGTTGAAAGTTGGCATGATATCATAATTTCACCCACATAGCATGTGCTAAAAAGCTGAGAGGGTTACCGAAAAAACTAGATGCACTTCGTGTACAAACTGGACAATCACTTTCGAAGTATCAGGGTTTCGGACGAAAACACGTCGATTACAAAGGGATTTCAATTTTTTGAACATATTTTAACTCAAGACTTTTTCTGCATTCAATATGCACCATTCAAAGCCACATCATCACTTTTCAACCATTTTCTGACTTCATTTGCTAGTTTTCATGAATTTCATGATTTATTTTGAGCTAAAATGATCCTGAATTGAAAATCACTGCAAATGAACTCTGAAATGGTTGAAAGTTGGCATGGTATCATAATTTCACCCACATAGCATGTGCTAAAAAGCTGAGAGGGTTACCGAAAAAACTGGATGCACTTCGTGTATAAACTGGACTATCTCTTTTGAAGTATCAGGGTTTCGGACGAAAACACGTCGATTACAAAGGGATTTCAATTTTTTGAACATATTTTAACTCAAGACTTTTTATGCATTCAATATGCACCATTCAAAGCCACATCATCACTTTTCAACCATTTTCTGACTTCATTTGCTAGTTTTCATGCATTTCATGATTTATTTTGAGCTATAATGACCCTGAATTGAAAAGCACTGCAAATGAACTCTGAAATGGTTGAAAGTTGGCATGGTATCATAATTTCACACACATAGCATGTGCTAAAGAGTTGAGAGGTTTACCGAAAAAACTGGATGCACTTCGTGTACAAACTGGACAATCTCTTTCGAAGTATCAGGGTTTCGGACGAAAACACGTCTATTACAAAGGGATTTCAATAATTTGAACATATTCTAACTTAAGACTTTTTCTGCATTCAATATGCACCATTCAAAGCCACATCATCACTTTTCAATCATTTTCTGACTTCATTTGCTAGTTTTCATGCATTTCATGATTTATTTTGAGCTAAAATGACCCTGAATTGAAAAGCACTGCAAATGAACTCTGAAATGGTTCAAAGTTGGCATGGTATCATAATTTCACCCACATAGCATGTGCTAAAAAGCTAAGATGGTTACCGGAAAAACTGGATGCAGTTCGTGTACAAACTGGACAATCTCTTTCGAAGTATCAGGGTTTCGGACGAAAACACGTCGATTACAAAGGGATTTCAATTTTTTGAACATATTTTAACTCAAGACTTTTTCTGCATTCAATATGCACCTTTCAAAGCCACATCATCACTTTTCAACCATTTTCTGACTTCATTTGCTAGTTTTCATCCATTTCATGATTTATTTTGAGCTAAAATGACCCTGAATTGAAAAGCACTGCAAATGAACTCTGAAATGGTTGAAAGTTGGCATGGTATCATAATTTCACCCACATAGCATGTGCTAAAAATCTGAGAGGGTTACCGGAAAAACTGGATGCACTTCGTGTACAAACTGGACAATCTATTTCGAAGTATCAGGGTTTCGGACGAAAACACGTCTATTACAAAGGGATTTCAATTTTTTGAACATATTTTAACTCAAGACTTTTGAAGCATTCAATATGCACCATTCAAAGCCACATCATCACTTTTCAACCATTTTCTGACTTCATTCGCTAGTTTTCTTGCATTTCATGATTTATTTTGAGCTAAAATGACACTGAATTGAAAAGCACTGCAAATGAACTCTGAAATGGTTGAAAGATGGCATGGTATCATAATTTCACCCACATAGCATGTGATAAAAAGCTGAGAGGGTTACCGGAAAAACTGGATGCAGTTCGTGTACAAACTGGACAATCTCTTTCGAAGTATCAGGGTTTCGGACGAAAACACGTCGATTACAAAGGGATTTCAATTTTTTGAACATATTTTAACTCAAGACTTTTTATGCATTCAAGATGCACCTTTCAAAGCCACATCATCACTTTTCAACCATTTTCTGACTTCATTTGCTAGTTTTCATGCATTTCATGATTTATTCTGAGCTAAAATGACCCTGAATTGAAAAGCACTGTAAATGAACTCTAAAATGGTTGAAAGTTGGCATGGTATCATAATTTCACCTACATAGCATGTGCTAAAGAGTTGAGAGGGTTACCGAAAAAACTGGATGCACTTCGTGTACAAACTGGACAATCTCTTTCGAAGTATCAGTGTTTCGGACGAAAACACGTCGATTACAAAGGGATTTCAATTTTTTGAACATATTTTAACTCAAGACTTTTTCTGCATTCAATATGCACCATTCAAAGCCACATCATCACTTTTCAACCATTTTCTGACTTCATTTGCTAGTTTTCATGCATTTCATGATTTATTTTGAGCTAAAATGACCCTGAATTGAAAAGTACTGCAAATGAACTCTGAAATGGTTGAAAGTTGTCATGGTATCATAATTTCACCCACATAGCATGTGCTAAAAAGCTGAGAGGGTTACCGAAAATACTGGATGCACTTCGTGTACAAACTGGACAATCTCTTTCGAAGTATCAGGGTTTCGGACGAAAACAAGTCGATTACAAAGGGATTTCAATTTTTTGAACATATTTTAACTCAAGACTTTTTCTGCATTCAATATGCACCATTCAAAGCCACATCATCACTTTTCAACCATTTTGTGACTTCATTTGCTAGTTTTCATGCATTTCATGATTTATTTTGAGCTAAAATGACCCTGAATTGAAAAGCACTGCAAATGAACTCTGAAATGGTTGAAAGTTGGCATGATATCATAATTTCACCCACATAGCATGTGCTAAAAAGCTGAGAGGGTTACCGAAAAAACTAGATGCACTTCGTGTATAAACTGGACAATCACTTTCGAAGTATCAGGGTTTCGGACGAAAACACGTCGATTACAAAGGGATTTCAATTTTTTGAACATATTTTAACTCAAGACTTTTTCTGCATTCAATATGCACCATTCAAAGCCACATCATCACTTTTCAACCATTTTCTGACTTCATTTGCTAGTTTTCATGAATTTCATGATTTATTTTGAGCTAAAATGATCCTGAATTGAAAATCACTGCAAATGAACTCTGAAATGGTTGAAAGTTGGCATGGTATCATAATTTCACCCACATAGCATGTGCTAAAAAGCTGAGAGGGTTACCGAAAAAACTGGATGCACTTCGTGTATAAACTGGACTATCTCTTTTGAAGTATCAGGGTTTCGGACGAAAACACGTCGATTACAAAGGGATTTCAATTTTTTGAACATATTTTAACTCAAGACTTTTTATGCATTCAATATGCACCATTCAAAGCCACATCATCACTTTTCAACCATTTTCCGACTTCATTTGCTAGTTTTCATGCATTTCATGATTTATTTTGAGCTAAAATGACCCTGAATTGAAAAGCACTGCAAATGAACTCTGAAATGGTTGAAAGTTGGCATGGTATCATAATTTCACCCACATAGCATGTGCTAAAAATCTGAGAGGGTTACCGGAAAAACTGGATGCACTTCGTGTACAAACTGGACAATCTATTTCGAAGTATCAGGGTTTCGGACGAAAACACGTCTATTACAAAGGGATTTCAATTTTTTGAACATATTTTAACTCAAGACTTTTGAAGCATTCAATATGCACCATTCAAAGCCACATCATCACTTTTCAACCATTTTCTGACTTCATTCGCTAGTTTTCTTGCATTTCATGATTTATTTTGAGCTAAAATGACACTGAATTGAAAAGCACTGCAAATGAACTCTGAAATGGTTGAAAGATGGCATGGTATCATAATTTCACCCACATAGCATGTGATAAAAAGCTGAGAGGGTTACCGGAAAAACTGGATGCAGTTCGTGTACAAACTGGACAATCTCTTTCGAAGTATCAGGGTTTCGGACGAAAACACGTCGATTACAAAGGGATTTCAATTTTTTGAACATATTTTAACTCAAGACTTTTTATGCATTCAAGATGCACCTTTCAAAGCCACATCATCACTTTTCAACCATTTTCTGACTTCATTTGCTAGTTTTCATGCATTTCATGATTTATTCTGAGCTAAAATGACCCTGAATTGAAAAGCACTGTAAATGAACTCTAAAATGGTTGAAAGTTGGCATGGTATCATAATTTCACCTACATAGCATGTGCTAAAGAGTTGAGAGGGTTACCGAAAAAACTGGATGCACTTCGTGTACAAACTGGACAATCTCTTTCGAAGTATCAGTGTTTCGGACGAAAACACGTCGATTACAAAGGGATTTCAATTTTTTGAACATATTTTAACTCAAGACTTTTTCTGCATTCAATATGCACCATTCAAAGCCACATCATCACTTTTCAACCATTTTCTGACTTCATTTGCTAGTTTTCATGCATTTCATGATTTATTTTGAGCTAAAATGACCCTGAATTGAAAAGTACTGCAAATGAACTCTGAAATGGTTGAAAGTTGTCATGGTATCATAATTTCACCCACATAGCATGTGCTAAAAAGCTGAGAGGGTTACCGAAAATACTGGATGCACTTCGTGTACAAACTGGACAATCTCTTTCGAAGTATCAGGGTTTCGGACGAAAACAAGTCGATTACAAAGGGATTTCAATTTTTTGAACATATTTTAACTCAAGACTTTTTCTGCATTCAATATGCACCATTCAAAGCCACATCATCACTTTTCAACCATTTTGTGACTTCATTTGCTAGTTTTCATGCATTTCATGATTTATTTTGAGCTAAAATGACCCTGAATTGAAAAGCACTGCAAATGAACTCTGAAATGGTTGAAAGTTGGCATGATATCATAATTTCACCCACATAGCATGTGCTAAAAAGCTGAGAGGGTTACCGAAAAAACTAGATGCACTTCGTGTATAAACTGGACAATCACTTTCGAAGTATCAGGGTTTCGGACGAAAACACGTCGATTACAAAGGGATTTCAATTTTTTGAACATATTTTAACTCAAGACTTTTTCTGCATTCAATATGCACCATTCAAAGCCACATCATCACTTTTCAACCATTTTCTGACTTCATTTGCTAGTTTTCATGAATTTCATGATTTATTTTGAGCTAAAATGATCCTGAATTGAAAATCACTGCAAATGAACTCTGAAATGGTTGAAAGTTGGCATGGTATCATAATTTCACCCACATAGCATGTGCTAAAAAGCTGAGAGGGTTACCGAAAAAACTGGATGCACTTCGTGTATAAACTGGACTATCTCTTTTGAAGTATCAGGGTTTCGGACGAAAACACGTCGATTACAAAGGGATTTCAATTTTTTGAACATATTTTAACTCAAGACTTTTTATGCATTCAATATGCACCATTCAAAGCCACATCATCACTTTTCAACCATTTTCCGACTTCATTTGCTAGTTTTCATGCATTTCATGATTTATTTTGAGCTATAATGACCCTGAATTGAAAAGCACTGCAAATGAACTCTGAAATGGTTGAAACTTGGCATGGTATCATAATTTCACCCACATAGCATGTGCTAAAGAGTTGAGAGGTTTACCGAAAAAACTGGATGCACTTCGTGTACAAACTGGACAATCTCTTTCGAAGTATCAGGGTTTCGGACGAAAACACGTCTATTACAAAGGGATTTCAATAATTTGAACATATTCTAACTTAAGACTTTTTCTGCATTCAATATGCACCATTCAAAGCCACATCATCACTTTTCAATCATTTTCTGACTTCATTTGCTAGTTTTCATGCATTTCATGATTTATTTTGAGCTAAAATGACCCTGAATTGAAAAGCACTGCAAATGAACTCTGAAATGGTTCAAAGTTGGCATGGTATCATAATTTCACCCACATAGCATGTGCTAAAAAGCTAAGATGGTTACCGGAAAAACTGGATGCAGTTCGTGTACAAACTGGACAATCTCTTTCGAAGTATCAGGGTTTCGGACGAAAACACGTCGATTACAAAGGGATTTCAATTTTTTGAACATATTTTAACTCAAGACTTTTTCTGCATTCAATATGCACCTTTCAAAGCCACATCATCACTTTTCAACCATTTTCTGACTTCATTTGCTAGTTTTCATCCATTTCATGATTTATTTTGAGCTAAAATGACCCTGAATTGAAAAGCACTGCAAATGAACTCTGAAATGGTTGAAAGTTGGCATGGTATCATAATTTCACCCACATAGCATGTGCTAAAAAGCTGAGAGGGTTACCGAAAAAACTGGATGCAGTTCGTGTACAAACTGGACAATCTCTTTCGAAGTATCAGTGTTTCGGACGAAAACACGTCGATTACAAAGGGATTTCAATTTTTTGAACATATTTTAACTCAAGACTTTTTCTGCATTCAATATGCACCATTCAAAGCCACATCATCACTTTTCAACCATTTTCTGACTTCATTTGCTAGTTTTCATGCATTTCATGATTTATTTTGAGCTAAAATGACCCTGAATTGAAAAGCACTGCAAATGAACTCTAAAATGGTTGAAAGTTGGCATGCTATCATAATTTCACCCACATAGCATGTGATAAAAAGCTGAGAGGGTTACCAAAAAAACTGGATGCACTTCGTGTACAAACTGGACAATCTCTTTCGAAGTATCAGGGTTTCGGACGAAAACACGTCTATTACAAAGGGATTTCAATTTTTTGAACATATTTTAACTCAAGACTTTTGAAGCATTCAATATGCACCATTCAAAGCCACATCATCACTTTTCAACCACTTTCTGACTTCATTTGCTAGTTTTCTTGCATTTCATGATTTATTTTGAGCTAAAATGACCCTGAATTGAAAAGCACTGCAAATGAACTCTGAAATGGTTGAAAGATGGCATGGTATCATAATTTCACCCACATAGCATGTGCTAAAAATCTGAGAGGGTTACCGGAAAAACTGGATGCACTTCATGTACAAACTGGACAATCTCTTTCGAAGTATCATGGTTTCGGACGAAAACACGTCTATTACAAAGGGGTTTCATTTTTTTGAACATATTTTAACTAAAGACTTTTTATGCATTCAATATGCACCATTCAAATCCACATCATCACTTTTCAACCATTTTCTGACTTCATTTGCTAGTTTTCATGCATTTCATGATTTATTTTGAGCTAAAATGACCCAGAATTGAAAAGCACTGCAAATGAACTCTGAAATGGTTGAAAGTTGCATGGTATCATAATTTCACCCAGATAGCATGTGCTAAAGAGTTGAGAGGGTTACCGAAAAAACTAGATGCACTTCGTGTACAAACTGGACAATCTCTTTCGAAGTATCAGCGTTTCGGACGAAAACACGTCGATTACAAAGGGATTTCAATTTTTTGAACATATTTTAACTCAAGAATTTTTATGCATTCAATATGCACCATTCAAAGCCACATCATCACTTTTCAACCATTTTCTGACTTCATTTGCTAGTTTTCATGAATTTCATGATTTATTTTGAGCTAAAATGACCCTGAATTGAAAAGCACTGCAAATGAACTCTGAAATGGTTGAAAGTTGGCATGGTATCATAATTTCACCCACGTAGCATGTGCTAAAGAGTTGAGAGGGTTACCGAAAAAACTGGATGCACTTCGTGTACAAACTGGACAATCTCTTTCGAAGTATCAGGGTTTCGGACGAAAACACGTCTGTTACAAAGGGATTTCAATTTTTTTAACATATTTTAACTCAAGACTTTTTCTGCATTCAATACGCACCTTTCAAAGCCACATCATCACTTTTCAACCATTTTCTGACTTCATTTGCTAGTTTTCATGCATTTCATGATTTATTTTGAGCTAAAATGACCCTGAATTGAAAAGCACTGCAAATGAACTCTGAAATGGTTGAAAGTTGCCATGGTATCATAATTTCACCCACGTAGCATGTGCTAAAGAGTTGAGAGGGTTACCGAAAAAACTGGATGCACTTCGTGTACAAACTGGACAATCTCTTTCGAAGTATCAGGGTTTCGGACGAAAACACGTCTATTACAAAGGGATTTCAATTTTTTGAACATATTTTAACTCAAGACTTTTGAAGCATTCAATATGCACCATTCAACGCCACATCATCACTTTTCAACCATTTTCTGACTTCACTTGCTAGTTTTCATGCATTTCATGATTTATTTTGAGCTAAAATGACCCTGAATTGAAAAGCACTGCAAATGAACTCTGAAATGGTTGAAAGTTGGCATGGTATCATAATTTCACCCACGTAGCTTGTGCTAAAGAGTTGAGAGGGTTACCAAAAAAACTGGATGCACTTCGTGTACAAACTGGACAATATCTTTTGAAGTATCAGGGTTTCGGACGAAAACACGTCTATTACAAAGGGATTTCAAATTTTTGAACATATTTTAACTCAAGACTTTTTCTGCATTCAATATGCACCATTCAAAGCAACATCATCACTTTTCAGCCATTTTCTGACTTCATTTGCTAGTTTTCATGCATTTCATGATTTATTTTGAGCTAAAATGACCCTGAATTGAAAAGCACTGCAAATGAACTCTGAAATGGTTGAAAGTTGGCATGGTATTATAATTTCACCCACGTAGCATGTGCTAAAGAGTTGAGAGGGTTACCGAAAAAACTGGATGCAATTCCTGTACAAACTGGACAATCTCTTTCAAAGTATCAGGGTTTCGGACGAAAACACGTCTATTACAAAGGGATTTCATTTTTTTGAACATATTTTAACTCAAGACTTTTTCTGCATTCAATATGCACCATTCAAAGCCACATCATCACTTTTCAACCATTTTCTGACTTCATTTGCTAGTTTTCATGCATTTCATGATTTATTTTGAGCTAAAATGACCCTGAATTGAAAAGCACTGCAAATGAACTCTGAAATGGTTGAAACTTGGCATGGTATCATAATTTCACCCACATAGCATGTGCTAAAAAGCTGAGAGGGTTACCGAAAAAACTGGATGCTCTTCGTGTACAAACTGGACAATCTCTTTCGAAGTATCAGGGTTTCGGACGAAAACACGTCTATTACAAAGGGATTTCCATTTTTTGAACATATTTTAACTCAAGACTTTTACTACATTCAATATGCACCATTCAAAGCCACATCATCACTTTTCAACCATTTTCTGACTTCATTTGCTAGTTTTCATGCATTTCATGATTTATTTTGAGCTAAAATGACCCTGAATTGAAAAGCACTGCAAATGAACTCTGAAATGGTTGAAAGTTGGCATGGTACCATAATTTCACCCATATAGCTTGTGCTAAAAAGCTGAGAGGGTTACCGAAAAAACTGGATGCACTTCGTGTACAAACTGGACAATCTCTTTCGAAGTATCAGGGTTTCGGACGAAAACACGTCGATTACAAAGGGATTTCAATTTTTTGAACATATTTTAACTCAAGACTTTTTATGCATTCAATATGCACCATTCAAAGCCACATCATCACTTTTCAACCATTTTCTGACTTCATTTGCTAGTTTTCATGCATTTCATGATTTATTTTGAGCTAAAATGACCCTGAATTGAAAAGTACTGCAAATGAACTCTGAAATGGTTGAAAGTTGTCATGGTATCATAATTTCAACCACATAGCATGTGCTAAAAAGCTGAGAGGGTTACCGAAAATACTGGATGCACTTCGTGTACAAACTGGACAATCTCTTTCGAAGTATCAGGGTTTCGGACGAAAACAAGTCGATTACAAAGGGATTTCAATTTTTTGAACATATTTTAACTCAAGACTTTTTCTGCATTCAATATGCACCATTCAAAGCCACATCATCACTTTTCAACCATTTTCTGACTTCATTTGCTAGTTTTCATGCATTTCATGATTTATTTTGAGCTAAAATGACCCTGAATTGAAAAGCACTGCAAATGAACTCTGAAATGGTTGAAAGTTGGCATGCTATCATAATTTCACCCACATAGCATGTGCTAAAAAGCTGAGAGGGTTACCGAAAAAACTAGATGCACTTCGTGTACAAACTGGACAATCTCTTTCGAAGTATCAGGGTTTCGGACGAAAACACGTCGATTACAAAGGGATTTCAATTTTTTGAACATATTTTAACTCAAGACATTTTCTGCATTCAATATGCACCATTCAAAGCCACATCATCACTTTTCAACCATTTTCTGACTTCATTTGCTAGTTTTCATGAATTTCATGATTTATTTTGAGCTAAAATGACCCTGAATTGAAAATCACTGCAAATGAACTATGAAATGGTCGAAAGTTGGCATGGTATCATAATTTCACCCACATAGCATGTGCTAAAAAGCTGAGAGGGTTACCGAAAAAACTGGATGCTCTTCGTGTACAAACTGGACAATCTCTTTCGAAGTATCAGGGTTTCGGACGAAAACACGTCTATTACAAAGGGATTTCCATTTTTTGAACATATTTTAACTTAAGACTTTTACTGCATTCAATATGCACCATTCAAAGCCACATCATCACTTTTCAACCATTTTCTGACTTCATTTGCTAGTTTTCATGCATTTCATGATTTATTTTGAGCTAAAATGACCCTGAATTGAAAAGCACTGCAAATGAACTCTGAAATGGTTGAAAGTTGGCATGGTATCATAATTTCACCCACATAGCATGTGCTAAAAAGCTGAGAGGGTTACCAAAAAAACTGGATGCACTTCGTGTACAAACTGGACAATCTCTTTCGAAGTCTCAGGGTTTCGGACGAAAACACGTCGATTACAAAGGGATTTCATTTTTTTGAACATATTTTAACTCAAGACTTTTTCTGCATTCAATATGCACCATTCAAAGCCACATCATCACTTTTCAACCATTTTCTGACTTCATTTGCTAGTTTTCATGCATTTCATGATTTATTTTGAGCTAAAATGACCCTGAATTGAAAAGCACTGCAAATGAACTCTAAAATGGTTGAAAGTTGGCATGCTATCATAATTTCACCCACATAGCATGTGATAAAAAGCTGAGAGGGTTACCGAAAAAACTGGATGCACTTCGTGTACAAACTGGACAATCTCTTTCGAAGTATCAGGGTTTCGGACGAAAACACGTCTATTACAAAGGGATTTCAATTTTTTGAACATATTTTAACTCAAGACTTTTGAAGCATTCAATATGCACCATTCAAAGCCACATCATCACTTTTCAACCATTTTCTGACTTCATTTGCTAGTTTTCTTGCATTTCATGATTTATTTTGAGCTAAAATGACCCTGAATTGAAAAGCACTGCAAATGAACTCTGAAATGGTTGAAAGATGGCATGGTATCATAATTTCACCCACATAGCATGTAATAAAAATCTGAGAGGGTTACCGGAAAAACTGGATGCACTTCGTGTACAAACTGGACAATCTCTTTCGAAGTATCATGGTTTCGGACGAAAACACGTCTATTACAAAGGGGTTTCATTTTTTTGAACATATTTTAACTAAAGACTTTTTATGCATTGAATATGCACCATTCAAATCCACATCATCACTTTTCAACCATTTTCTGACTTCATTTGCTAGTTTTCATGCATTTCATGATTTATTTTGAGCTAAAATGACCCAGAATTGAAAAGCACTGCAAATGAACTCTGAAATGGTTGAAAGTTGCATGGTATCATAATTTCACCCACATAGCATGTGCTAAAGAGTTGAGAGGGTTACCGAAAAAACTAGATGCACTTCGTGTACAAACTGGACAATCTCTTTCGAAGTATCAGGGTTTCGGACGAAAACACGTCGATTACAAAGGGATTTCAATTTTTTGAACATATTTTAACTCAAGACTTTTTATGCATTCAATATGCACCATTCAAAGCCACATCATCACTTTTCAACCATTTTCTGACTTCATTTGCTAGTTTTCATGAATTTCATGATTTATTTTGAGCTAAAATGACCCTGAATTGAAAAGCACTGCAAATGAACTCTGAAATGGTTGAAAGTTGGCATGGTATCATAATTTCACCCACGTAGCATGTGCTAAAGAGTTGAGAGGGTTACCGAAAAAACTGGATGCACTTCGTGTATAAACTGGACAATCTCTTTCGAAGTATCAGGGTTTCGGACGAAAACACGTCTGTTACAAAGGGATTTCAATTTTTTTAACATATTTTAACTCAAGACTTTTTCTGCATTCAATACGCACCTTTCAAAGCCACATCATCACTTTTCAACCATTTTCTGACTTCATTTGCTAGTTTTCATGCATTTCATGATTTATTTTGAGCTAAAATGACCCTGAATTGAAAAGCACTGCAAATGAACTCTGAAATGGTTGAAAGTTGGCATGGTATCATAATTTCACCCACGTAGCATGTGCTAAAGAGTTGAGAGGGTTACCGAAAAAACTGGATGCACTTCGTGTACAAACTGGACAATCTCTTTCGAAGTATCAGGGTTTCGGACGAAAACACGTCTATTACAAAGGGATTTCAATTTTTTGAACATATTTTAACTCAAGACTTTTGAAGCATTCAATATGCACCATTCAAAGCCACATCATCACTTTTCAACCATTTTCTGAATTCACTTGCTAGTTTTCATGCATTTCATGATTTATTTTGAGCTAAAATGACCCTGAATTGAAAAGCACTGCAAATGAACTCTGAAATGGTTGAAAGTTGGCATGGTATCATAATTTCACCCACGTAGCTTGTGCTAAAGAGTTGAGAGGGTTACTGAAAAAACTGGATGCACTTCGTGTACAAACTGGACAATCTCTTTTGAAGTATCAGGGTTTCGGACGAAAACACGTCTATTACAAAGGGATTTCAATTTTTTGAACATATTTTAACTCAAGACTTTTTCTGCATTCAATATGCACCATTCAAAGCAACATCATCACTTTTCAGCCATTTTCTGACTTCATTTGCTAGTTTTCATGCATTTCATGATTTATTTTGAGCTAAAATGACCCTGAATTGAAAAGCACTGCAAATGAACTCTGAAATGGTTGAAAGTTGGCATGGTATTATAATTTCACCCACGTAGCATGTGCTAAAGAGTTGAGAGGGTTACCGAAAAAACTGGATGCACTTCCTGTACAAACTGGACAATCTCTTTCAAAGTATCTGGGTTTCGGACGAAAACACGTCTATTACAAAGGGATTTCATTTTTTTGAACATATTTTAACTCAAGACTTTTTCTGCATTCAATATGCACCATTCAAAGCCACATCATCACTTTTCAACCATTTTCTGACTTCATTTGCTAGTTTTCATGCATTTCATGATTTATTTTGAGCTAAAATGACCCTGAATTGAAAAGCACTGCAAATGAACTCTGAAATGGTTGAAACTTGGCATGGTATCATAATTTCACCCACATAGCATGTGCTAAAAAGCTGAGAGGGTTACCGAAAAAACTGGATGCTCTTCGTGTACAAACTGGACAATCTCTTTCGAAGTATCAGGGTTTCGGACGAAAACACGTCTATTACAAAGGGATTTCCATTTTTTGAACATATTTTAACTCAAGACTTTTACTGCATTCAATATGCATCATTCAAAGCCACATCATCACTTTTCAACCATTTTCTGACTTCATTTGCTAGTTTTCATGCATTTCATGATTTATTTTGAGCTAAAATGACCCTGAATTGAAAAGCACTGCAAATGAACTCTGAAATGGTTGAAAGTTGGCATGGTACCATAATTTCACCCATATAGCTTGTGCTAAAAAGCTGAGAGGGTTACCGAAAAAACTGGATGCACTTCGTGTACAAACTGGACAATCTCTTTCGAAGTATCAGGGTTTCGGACGAAAACATGTCGATTACAAAGGGATTTCAATTTTTTGAACATATTTTAACTCAAGACTTTTTATGCATTCAATATGCACCATTCAAAGCCACATCATCACTTTTCAACCATTTTCTGACTTCATTTGCTAGTTTTCAAGCATTTCATGATTTATTTTGAGCTAAAATGACCCTGAATTGAAAAGCACTGCAAATGAACTCTGAAATGGTTGAAAGTTGGCATGGTATCATAATTTCACCCACGTAGCATGTGCTAAAGAGTTGAGAGGGTTACCGAAAAAACTGGATGCACTTCGTGTACAAACTGGACAATCTCTTTCGAAGTATCAGGGTTTCGGACGAAAACACATCTGTTACAAAGGGATTTCAATTTTTTTAACATATTTTAACTCAAGACTTTTTCTGCATTCAATACGCACCTTTCAAAGCCACATCATCACTTTTCAACCATTTTCTGACTTCATTTGCTAGTTTTCATGCATTTCATGATTTATTTTGAGCTAAAATGACCCTGAATTGAAAAGCACTGCAAATGAACTCTGAAATGGTTGAAAGTTGGCATGGTATCATAATTTCACCCACGTAGCATGTGCTAAAGAGTTGAGAGGGTTACCGAAAAAACTGGATGCACTTCGTGTACAAACTGGACAATCTCTTTCGAAGTATCAGGGTTTCGGACGAAAACACGTCTATTACAAAGGGATTTCAATTTTTTGAACATATTTTAACTCAAGACTTTTGAAGCTTTCAATATGCACCATTCAAAGCCACATCATCACTTTTCAACCGTTTTCTGACTTCATTTGCTAGTTTTCTTGCATTTCATGATTTATTTTGAGCTAAAATGACCCTGAATTGAAAAGCACTGCAAATGAACTATGAAATGGTTGAAAGATGGCATGGTATCATAATTTCACCCACATAGCATGTAATAAAAATCTGAGAGGGTTACCGGAAAAACTGGATGCACTTCGTGTACAAACTGGACAATCTCTTTCGAAGTATCATGGTTTCGGACGAAAACACGTCTATTACAAAGGGGTTTCATTTTTTTGAACATATTTTAACTAAAGACTTTTTATGCATTGAATATGCACCATTCAAATCCACATCATCACTTTTCAACCATTTTCTGACTTCATTTGCTAGTTTTCATGCATTTCATGATTTATTTTGAGCTAAAATGACCCAGAATTGAAAAGCACTGCAAATGAACTCTGAAATGGTTGAAAGTTGCATGGTATCATAATTTCACCCACATAGCATGTGCTAAAGAGTTGAGAGGGTTACCGAAAAAACTAGATGCACTTCGTGTACAAACTGGACAATCTCTTTCGAAGTATCAGGGTTTCGGACGAAAACACGTCGATTACAAAGGGATTTCAATTTTTTGAACATATTTTAACTCAAGACTTTTTATGCATTCAATATGCACCATTCAAAGCCACATCATCACTTTTCAACCATTTTCTGACTTCATTTGCTAGTTTTCATGAATTTCATGATTTATTTTGAGCTAAAATGACCCTGAATTGAAAAGCACTGCAAATGAACTCTGAAATGGTTGAAAGTTGGCATGGTATCATAATTTCACCCACGGAGCATGTGCTAAAGAGTTGAGAGGGTTACCGAAAAAACTGGATGCACTTCGTGTACAAACTGGACAATCTCTTTCGAAGTATCAGGGTTTCGGACGAAAACACGTCTGTTACAAAGGGATTTCAATTTTTTTAACATATTTTAACTCAAGACTTTTTCTGCATTCAATACGCACCTTTCAAAGCCACATCATCACTTTTCAACCATTTTCTGACTTCATTTGCTAGTTTTCATGCATTTCATGATTTATTTTGAGCTAAAATGACCCTGAATTGAAAAGCACTGCAAATGAACTCTGAAATGGTTGAAAGTTGGCATGGTATCATAATTTCACCCACGTAGCATGTGCTAAAGAGTTGAGAGGGTTACCGAAAAAACTGGATGCACTTCGTGTACAAACTGGACAATCTCTTTCGAAGTATCAGGGTTTCGGACGAAAACACGTCTATTACAAAGGGATTTCAATTTTTTGAACATATTTTAACTCAAGACTTTTGAAGCTTTCAATATGCACCATTCAAAGCCACATCATCACTTTTCAACCGTTTTCTGACTTCATTTGCTAGTTTTCTTGCATTTCATGATTTATTTTGAGCTAAAATGACCCTGAATTGAAAAGCACTGCAAATGAACTCTGAAATGGTTGAAAGATGGCATGGTATCATAATTTCACCCACATAGCATGTAATAAAAATCTGAGAGGGTTACCGGAAAAACTGGATGCACTTCGTGTACAAACTGGACAATCTCTTTCGAAGTATCATGGTTTCGGACGAAAACACGTCTATTACAAAGGGATTTCATTTTTTTGAACATATTTTAACTCAAGACTTTTTCTGCATTCAATATGCACCATTCAAAGCCACATCATCACTTTTCAACCATTTTCTGACTTCATTTGCTAGTTTTCATGCATTTCATGATTTATTTTGAGCTAAAATGACCCTGAATTGAAAAGCACTGCAAATGAACTCTGAAATGGTTGAAACTTGGCATGGTATCATAATTTCACCCACATAGCATGTGCTAAAAAGCTGAGAGGGTTACCGAAAAAACTGGATGCTCTTCGTGTACAAACTGGACAATCTCTTTCGAAGTATCAGGGTTTCGGACGAAAACACGTCTATTACAAAGGGATTTCCATTTTTTGAACATATTTTAACTCAAGACTTTTACTACATTCAATATGCACCATTCAAAGCCACATCATCACTTTTCAACCATTTTCTGACTTCATTTGCTAGTTTTCATGCATTTCATGATTTATTTTGAGCTAAAATGACCCTGAATTGAAAAGCACTGCAAATGAACTCTGAAATGGTTGAAAGTTGGCATGGTACCATAATTTCACCCATATAGCTTGTGCTAAAAAGCTGAGAGGGTTACCGAAAAAACTGGATGCACTTCGTGTACAAACTGGACAATCTCTTTCGAAGTATCAGGGTTTCGGACGAAAACACGTCGATTACAAAGGGATTTCAATTTTTTGAACATATTTTAACTCAAGACTTTTTATGCATTCAATATGCACCATTCAAAGCCACATCATCACTTTTCAACCATTTTCTGACTTCATTTGCTAGTTTTCATGCATTTCATGATTTATTTTGAGCTAAAATGACCCTGAATTGAAAAGTACTGCAAATGAACTCTGAAATGGTTGAAAGTTGTCATGGTATCATAATTTCAACCACATAGCATGTGCTAAAAAGCTGAGAGGGTTACCGAAAATACTGGATGCACTTCGTGTACAAACTGGACAATCTCTTTCGAAGTATCAGGGTTTCGGACGAAAACAAGTCGATTACAAAGGGATTTCAATTTTTTGAACATATTTTAACTCAAGACTTTTTCTGCATTCAATATGCACCATTCAAAGCCACATCATCACTTTTCAACCATTTTCTGACTTCATTTGCTAGTTTTCATGCATTTCATGATTTATTTTGAGCTAAAATGACCCTGAATTGAAAAGCACTGCAAATGAACTCTGAAATGGTTGAAAGTTGGCATGCTATCATAATTTCACCCACATAGCATGTGCTAAAAAGCTGAGAGGGTTACCGAAAAAACTAGATGCACTTCGTGTACAAACTGGACAATCTCTTTCGAAGTATCAGGGTTTCGGACGAAAACACGTCGATTACAAAGGGATTTCAATTTTTTGAACATATTTTAACTCAAGACATTTTCTGCATTCAATATGCACCATTCAAAGCCACATCATCACTTTTCAACCATTTTCTGACTTCATTTGCTAGTTTTCATGAATTTCATGATTTATTTTGAGCTAAAATGACCCTGAATTGAAAATCACTGCAAATGAACTATGAAATGGTCGAAAGTTGGCATGGTATCATAATTTCACCCACATAGCATGTGCTAAAAAGCTGAGAGGGTTACCGAAAAAACTGGATGCTCTTCGTGTACAAACTGGACAATCTCTTTCGAAGTATCAGGGTTTCGGACGAAAACACGTCTATTACAAAGGGATTTCCATTTTTTGAACATATTTTAACTTAAGACTTTTACTGCATTCAATATGCACCATTCAAAGCCACATCATCACTTTTCAACCATTTTCTGACTTCATTTGCTAGTTTTCATGCATTTCATGATTTATTTTGAGCTAAAATGACCCTGAATTGAAAAGCACTGCAAATGAACTCTGAAATGGTTGAAAGTTGGCATGGTATCATAATTTCACCCACATAGCATGTGCTAAAAAGCTGAGAGGGTTACCAAAAAAACTGGATGCACTTCGTGTACAAACTGGACAATCTCTTTCGAAGTCTCAGGGTTTCGGACGAAAACACGTCGATTACAAAGGGATTTCATTTTTTTGAACATATTTTAACTCAAGACTTTTTCTGCATTCAATATGCACCATTCAAAGCCACATCATCACTTTTCAACCATTTTCTGACTTCATTTGCTAGTTTTCATGCATTTCATGATTTATTTTGAGCTAAAATGACCCTGAATTGAAAAGCACTGCAAATGAACTCTAAAATGGTTGAAAGTTGGCATGCTATCATAATTTCACCCACATAGCATGTGATAAAAAGCTGAGAGGGTTACCGAAAAAACTGGATGCACTTCGTGTACAAACTGGACAATCTCTTTCGAAGTATCAGGGTTTCGGACGAAAACACGTCTATTACAAAGGGATTTCAATTTTTTGAACATATTTTAACTCAAGACTTTTGAAGCATTCAATATGCACCATTCAAAGCCACATCATCACTTTTCAACCATTTTCTGACTTCATTTGCTAGTTTTCTTGCATTTCATGATTTATTTTGAGCTAAAATGACCCTGAATTGAAAAGCACTGCAAATGAACTCTGAAATGGTTGAAAGATGGCATGGTATCATAATTTCACCCACATAGCATGTAATAAAAATCTGAGAGGGTTACCGGAAAAACTGGATGCACTTCGTGTACAAACTGGACAATCTCTTTCGAAGTATCATGGTTTCGGACGAAAACACGTCTATTACAAAGGGGTTTCATTTTTTTGAACATATTTTAACTAAAGACTTTTTATGCATTGAATATGCACCATTCAAATCCACATCATCACTTTTCAACCATTTTCTGACTTCATTTGCTAGTTTTCATGCATTTCATGATTTATTTTGAGCTAAAATGACCCAGAATTGAAAAGCACTGCAAATGAACTCTGAAATGGTTGAAAGTTGCATGGTATCATAATTTCACCCACATAGCATGTGCTAAAGAGTTGAGAGGGTTACCGAAAAAACTAGATGCACTTCGTGTACAAACTGGACAATCTCTTTCGAAGTATCAGGGTTTCGGACGAAAACACGTCGATTACAAAGGGATTTCAATTTTTTGAACATATTTTAACTCAAGACTTTTTATGCATTCAATATGCACCATTCAAAGCCACATCATCACTTTTCAACCATTTTCTGACTTCATTTGCTAGTTTTCATGAATTTCATGATTTATTTTGAGCTAAAATGACCCTGAATTGAAAAGCACTGCAAATGAACTCTGAAATGGTTGAAAGTTGGCATGGTATCATAATTTCACCCACGTAGCATGTGCTAAAGAGTTGAGAGGGTTACCGAAAAAACTGGATGCACTTCGTGTATAAACTGGACAATCTCTTTCGAAGTATCAGGGTTTCGGACGAAAACACGTCTGTTACAAAGGGATTTCAATTTTTTTAACATATTTTAACTCAAGACTTTTTCTGCATTCAATACGCACCTTTCAAAGCCACATCATCACTTTTCAACCATTTTCTGACTTCATTTGCTAGTTTTCATGCATTTCATGATTTATTTTGAGCTAAAATGACCCTGAATTGAAAAGCACTGCAAATGAACTCTGAAATGGTTGAAAGTTGGCATGGTATCATAATTTCACCCACGTAGCATGTGCTAAAGAGTTGAGAGGGTTACCGAAAAAACTGGATGCACTTCGTGTACAAACTGGACAATCTCTTTCGAAGTATCAGGGTTTCGGACGAAAACACGTCTATTACAAAGGGATTTCAATTTTTTGAACATATTTTAACTCAAGACTTTTGAAGCATTCAATATGCACCATTCAAAGCCACATCATCACTTTTCAACCATTTTCTGAATTCACTTGCTAGTTTTCATGCATTTCATGATTTATTTTGAGCTAAAATGACCCTGAATTGAAAAGCACTGCAAATGAACTCTGAAATGGTTGAAAGTTGGCATGGTATCATAATTTCACCCACGTAGCTTGTGCTAAAGAGTTGAGAGGGTTACTGAAAAAACTGGATGCACTTCGTGTACAAACTGGACAATCTCTTTTGAAGTATCAGGGTTTCGGACGAAAACACGTCTATTACAAAGGGATTTCAATTTTTTGAACATATTTTAACTCAAGACTTTTTCTGCATTCAATATGCACCATTCAAAGCAACATCATCACTTTTCAGCCATTTTCTGACTTCATTTGCTAGTTTTCATGCATTTCATGATTTATTTTGAGCTAAAATGACCCTGAATTGAAAAGCACTGCAAATGAACTCTGAAATGGTTGAAAGTTGGCATGGTATTATAATTTCACCCACGTAGCATGTGCTAAAGAGTTGAGAGGGTTACCGAAAAAACTGGATGCACTTCCTGTACAAACTGGACAATCTCTTTCAAAGTATCTGGGTTTCGGACGAAAACACGTCTATTACAAAGGGATTTCATTTTTTTGAACATATTTTAACTCAAGACTTTTTCTGCATTCAATATGCACCATTCAAAGCCACATCATCACTTTTCAACCATTTTCTGACTTCATTTGCTAGTTTTCATGCATTTCATGATTTATTTTGAGCTAAAATGACCCTGAATTGAAAAGCACTGCAAATGAACTCTGAAATGGTTGAAACTTGGCATGGTATCATAATTTCACCCACATAGCATGTGCTAAAAAGCTGAGAGGGTTACCGAAAAAACTGGATGCTCTTCGTGTACAAACTGGACAATCTCTTTCGAAGTATCAGGGTTTCGGACGAAAACACGTCTATTACAAAGGGATTTCCATTTTTTGAACATATTTTAACTCAAGACTTTTACTGCATTCAATATGCATCATTCAAAGCCACATCATCACTTTTCAACCATTTTCTGACTTCATTTGCTAGTTTTCATGCATTTCATGATTTATTTTGAGCTAAAATGACCCTGAATTGAAAAGCACTGCAAATGAACTCTGAAATGGTTGAAAGTTGGCATGGTACCATAATTTCACCCATATAGCTTGTGCTAAAAAGCTGAGAGGGTTACCGAAAAAACTGGATGCACTTCGTGTACAAACTGGACAATCTCTTTCGAAGTATCAGGGTTTCGGACGAAAACATGTCGATTACAAAGGGATTTCAATTTTTTGAACATATTTTAACTCAAGACTTTTTATGCATTCAATATGCACCATTCAAAGCCACATCATCACTTTTCAACCATTTTCTGACTTCATTTGCTAGTTTTCATGCATTTCATGATTTATTTTGAGCTAAAATGACCCTGAATTGAAAAGCACTGCAAATGAACTCTGAAATGGTTGAAAGTTGGCATGGTATCATAATTTCACCCACGTAGCATGTGCTAAAGAGTTGAGAGGGTTACCGAAAAAACTGGATGCACTTCGTGTACAAACTGGACAATCTCTTTCGAAGTATCAGGGTTTCGGACGAAAACACATCTGTTACAAAGGGATTTCAATTTTTTTAACATATTTTAACTCAAGACTTTTTCTGCATTCAATACGCACCTTTCAAAGCCACATCATCACTTTTCAACCATTTTCTGACTTCATTTGCTAGTTTTCATGCATTTCATGATTTATTTTGAGCTAAAATGACCCTGAATTGAAAAGCACTGCAAATGAACTCTGAAATGGTTGAAAGTTGGCATGGTATCATAATTTCACCCACGTAGCATGTGCTAAAGAGTTGAGAGGGTTACCGAAAAAACTGGATGCACTTCGTGTACAAACTGGACAATCTCTTTCGAAGTATCAGGGTTTCGGACGAAAACACGTCTATTACAAAGGGATTTCAATTTTTTGAACATATTTTAACTCAAGACTTTTGAAGCTTTCAATATGCACCATTCAAAGCCACATCATCACTTTTCAACCGTTTTCTGACTTCATTTGCTAGTTTTCTTGCATTTCATGATTTATTTTGAGCTAAAATGACCCTGAATTGAAAAGCACTGCAAATGAACTATGAAATGGTTGAAAGATGGCATGGTATCATAATTTCACCCACATAGCATGTAATAAAAATCTGAGAGGGTTACCGGAAAAACTGGATGCACTTCGTGTACAAACTGGACAATCTCTTTCGAAGTATCATGGTTTCGGACGAAAACACGTCTATTACAAAGGGGTTTCATTTTTTTGAACATATTTTAACTAAAGACTTTTTATGCATTGAATATGCACCATTCAAATCCACATCATCACTTTTCAACCATTTTCTGACTTCATTTGCTAGTTTTCATGCATTTCATGATTTATTTTGAGCTAAAATGACCCAGAATTGAAAAGCACTGCAAATGAACTCTGAAATGGTTGAAAGTTGCATGGTATCATAATTTCACCCACATAGCATGTGCTAAAGAGTTGAGAGGGTTACCGAAAAAACTAGATGCACTTCGTGTACAAACTGGACAATCTCTTTCGAAGTATCAGGGTTTCGGACGAAAACACGTCGATTACAAAGGGATTTCAATTTTTTGAACATATTTTAACTCAAGACTTTTTATGCATTCAATATGCACCATTCAAAGCCACATCATCACTTTTCAACCATTTTCTGACTTCATTTGCTAGTTTTCATGAATTTCATGATTTATTTTGAGCTAAAATGACCCTGAATTGAAAAGCACTGCAAATGAACTCTGAAATGGTTGAAAGTTGGCATGGTATCATAATTTCACCCACGGAGCATGTGCTAAAGAGTTGAGAGGGTTACCGAAAAAACTGGATGCACTTCGTGTACAAACTGGACAATCTCTTTCGAAGTATCAGGGTTTCGGACGAAAACACGTCTGTTACAAAGGGATTTCAATTTTTTTAACATATTTTAACTCAAGACTTTTTCTGCATTCAATACGCACCTTTCAAAGCCACATCATCACTTTTCAACCATTTTCTGACTTCATTTGCTAGTTTTCATGCATTTCATGATTTATTTTGAGCTAAAATGACCCTGAATTGAAAAGCACTGCAAATGAACTCTGAAATGGTTGAAAGTTGGCATGGTATCATAATTTCACCCACGTAGCATGTGCTAAAGAGTTGAGAGGGTTACCGAAAAAACTGGATGCACTTCGTGTACAAACTGGACAATCTCTTTCGAAGTATCAGGGTTTCGGACGAAAACACGTCTATTACAAAGGGATTTCAATTTTTTGAACATATTTTAACTCAAGACTTTTGAAGCTTTCAATATGCACCATTCAAAGCCACATCATCACTTTTCAACCGTTTTCTGACTTCATTTGCTAGTTTTCTTGCATTTCATGATTTATTTTGAGCTAAAATGACCCTGAATTGAAAAGCACTGCAAATGAACTCTGAAATGGTTGAAAGATGGCATGGTATCATAATTTCACCCACATAGCATGTAATAAAAATCTGAGAGGGTTACCGGAAAAACTGGATGCACTTCGTGTACAAACTGGACAATCTCTTTCGAAGTATCATGGTTTCGGACGAAAACACGTCTATTACAAAGGGGTTTCATTTTTTTGAACATATTTTAACTAAAGACTTTTTATGCATTGAATATGCACCATTCAAATACACATCATCACTTTTCAACCATTTTCTGACTTCATTTGCTAGTTTTCATGCCTTTCATGATTTATTTTGAGCTAAAATGACCCAGAATTGAAAAGCACTGCAAATGAACTCTGAAATGGTTGAAAGTTGCATGGTATCATAATTTCACCCACATAGCATGTGCTAAAGAGTTGAGAGGGTTACCGAAAAAACTAGATGCACTTCGTGTACAAACTGGACAATCTCTTTCGAAGTATCAGGGTTTCGGACGAAAACACGTCGATTACAAACGGATTTCAATTTTTTGAACATATTTTAACTCAAGACTTTTTATGCATTCAATATGCACCATTCAAAGCCACATCATCACTTTTCAACCATTTTCTGACTTCATTTGCTAGTTTTCATGAATTTCATGATTTATTTTGAGCTAAAATGACCCTGAATTGAAAAGCACTGCAAATGAACTCTGAAATGGTTGAAAGTTGGCATGGTATCATAATTTCACCCACGTAGCATGTGCTAAAGAGTTGAGAGGGTTACCGAAAAAACTGGATGCACTTCGTGTATAAACTGGACAATCTCTTTCGAAGTATCAGGGTTTCGGACGAAAACACGTCTGTTACAAAGGGATTTCAATTTTTTTAACATATTTTAACTCAAGACTTTTTCTGCATTCAATACGCACCTTTCAAAGCCACATCATCACTTTTCAACCATTTTCTGACTTCATTTGCTAGTTTTCATGCATTTCATGATTTATTTTGAGCTAAAATGACCCTGAATTGAAAAGCACTGCAAATGAACTCTGAAATGGTTGAAAGTTGGCATGGTATCATAATTTCACCCACGTAGCATGTGCTAAAGAGTTGAGAGGGTTACCGAAAAAACTGGATGCACTTCGTGTACAAACTGGACAATCTCTTTCGAAGTATCAGGGTTTCGGACGAAAACACGTCTATTACAAAGGGATTTCAATTTTTTGAACATATTTTAACTCAAGACTTTTGAAGCATTCAATATGCACCATTCAAAGCCACATCATCACTTTTCAACCATTTTCTGAATTCACTTGCTAGTTTTCATGCATTTCATGATTTATTTTGAGCTAAAATGACCCTGAATTGAAAAGCACTGCAAATGAACTCTGAAATGGTTGAAAGTTGGCATGGTATCATAATTTCACCCACGTAGCTTGTGCTAAAGAGTTGAGAGGGTTACTGAAAAAACTGGATGCACTTCGTGTACAAACTGGACAATCTCTTTTGAAGTATCAGGGTTTCGGACGAAAACACGTCTATTACAAAGGGATTTCAATTTTTTGAACATATTTTAACTCAAGACTTTTTCTGCATTCAATATGCACCATTCAAAGCAACATCATCACTTTTCAGCCATTTTCTGACTTCATTTGCTAGTTTTCATGCATTTCATGATTTATTTTGAGCTAAAATGACCCTGAATTGAAAAGCACTGCAAATGAACTCTGAAATGGTTGAAAGTTGGCATGGTATTATAATTTCACCCACGTAGCATGTGCTAAAGAGTTCAGAGGGTTACCGAAAAAACTGGATGCACTTCCTGTACAAACTGGACAATCTCTTTCAAAGTATCTGGGTTTCGGACGAAAACACGTCTATTACAAAGGGATTTCATTTTTTTGAACATATTTTAACTCAAGACTTTTTCTGCATTCAATATGCACCATTCAAAGCCACATCATCACTTTTCAACCATTTTCTGACTTCATTTGCTAGTTTTCATGCATTTCATGATTTATTTTGAGCTAAAATGACCCTGAATTGAAAAGCACTGCAAATGAACTCTGAAATGGTTGAAACTTGGCATGGTATCATAATTTCACCCACATAGCATGTGCTAAAAAGCTGAGAGGGTTACCGAAAAAACTGGATGCTCTTCGTGTACAAACTGGACAATCTCTTTCGAAGTATCAGGGTTTCGGACGAAAACACGTCTATTACAAAGGGATTTCCATTTTTTGAACATATTTTAACTCAAGACTTTTACTGCATTCAATATGCATCATTCAAAGCCACATCATCACTTTTCAACCATTTTCTGACTTCATTTGCTAGTTTTCATGCATTTCATGATTTATTTTGAGCTAAAATGACCCTGAATTGAAAAGCACTGCAAATGAACTCTGAAATGGTTGAAAGTTGGCATGGTACCATAATTTCACCCATATAGCTTGTGCTAAAAAGCTGAGAGGGTTACCGAAAAAACTGGATGCACTTCGTGTACAAACTGGACAATCTCTTTCGAAGTATCAGGGTTTCGGACGAAAACACGTCGATTACAAAGGGATTTCAATTTTTTGAACATATTTTAACTCAAGACTTTTTATGCATTCAATATGCACCATTCAAAGCCACATCATCACTTTTCAACCATTTTCTGACTTCATTTGCTAGTTTTCATGCATTTCATGATTTATTTTGAGCTAAAATGACCCTGAATTGAAAAGCACTGCAAATGAACTCTGAAATGGTTGAAAGTTGGCATGGTATCATAATTTCACCCACGTAGCATGTGCTAAAGAGTTGAGAGGGTTACCGAAAAAACTGGATGCACTTCGTGTACAAACTGGACAATCTCTTTCGAAGTATCAGGGTTTCGGACGAAAACACGTCTATTACAAAGGGATTTCAATTTTTTGAACATATTTTAACTCAAGACTTTTGAAGCTTTCAATATGCACCATTCAAAGCCACATCATCACTTTTCAACCGTTTTCTGACTTCATTTGCTAGTTTTCTTGCATTTCATGATTTATTTTGAGCTAAAATGACCCTGAATTGAAAAGCACTGCAAATGAACTCTGAAATGGTTGAAAGATGGCATGGTATCATAATTTCACCCACATAGCATGTAATAAAAATCTGAGAGGGTTACCGGAAAAACTGGATGCACTTCGTGTACAAACTGGACAATCTCTTTCGAAGTATCATGGTTTCGGACGAAAACACGTCTATTACAAAGGGGTTTCATTTTTTTGAACATATTTTAACTAAAGACTTTTTATGCATTGAATATGCACCATTCAAATCCACATCATCACTTTTCAACCATTTTCTGACTTCATTTGCTAGTTTTCATGCATTTCATGATTTATTTTGAGCTAAAATGACCCAGAATTGAAAAGCACTGCAAATGAACTCTGAAATGGTTGAAAGTTGCATGGTATCATAATTTCACCCACATAGCATGTGCTAAAGAGTTGAGAGGGTTACCGAAAAAACTAGATGCACTTCGTGTACAAACTGGACAATCTCTTTCGAAGTATCAGGGTTTCGGACGAAAACACGTCGATTACAAAGGGATTTCAATTTTTTGAACATATTTTAACTCAAGACTTTTTATGCATTCAATATGCACCATTCAAAGCCACATCATCACTTTTCAACCATTTTCTGACTTCATTTGCTAGTTTTCATGAATTTCATGATTTATTTTGAGCTAAAATGACCCTGAATTGAAAAGCACTGCAAATGAACTCTGAAATGGTTGAAAGTTGGCATGGTATCATAATTTCACCCACGTAGCATGTGCTAAAGAGTTGAGAGGGTTACCGAAAAAACTGGATGCACTTCGTGTACAAACTGGACAATCTCTTTCGAAGTATCAGGGTTTCGGACGAAAACACGTCTGTTACAAAGGGATTTCAATTTTTTTAACATATTTTAACTCAAGACTTTTTCTGCATTCAATACGCACCTTTCAAAGCCACATCATCACTTTTCAACCATTTTCTGACTTCATTTGCTAGTTTTCATGCATTTCATGATTTATTTTGAGCTAAAATGACCCTGAATTGAAAAGCACTGCAAATGAACTCTGAAATGGTTGAAAGTTGGCATGGTATCATAATTTCACCCACGTAGCATGTGCTAAAGAGTTGAGAGGGTTACCGAAAAAACTGGATGCACTTCGTGTACAAACTGGACAATCTCTTTCGAAGTATCAGGGTTTCGGACGAAAACACGTCTATTACAAAGGGATTTCAATTTTTTGAACATATTTTAACTCAAGACTTTTGAAGCATTCAATATGCACCATTCAAAGCCACATCATCACTTTTCAACCATTTTCTGACTTCACTTGCTAGTTTTCATGCATTTCATGATTTATTTTGAGCTAAAATGACCCTGAATTGAAAAGCACTGCAAATGAACTCTGAAATGGTTGAAAGTTGGCATGGTATCATAATTTCACCCACGTAGCTTGTGCTAAAGAGTTGAGAGGGTTACTGAAAAAACTGGATGCACTTCGTGTACAAACTGGACAATCTCTTTTGAAGTATCAGGGTTTCGGACGAAAACACGTCTATTACAAAGGGATTTCAATTTTTTGAACATATTTTAACTCAAGACTTTTTCTGCATTCAATATGCACCATTCAAAGCAACATCATCACTTTTCAGCCATTTTCTGACTTCATTTGCTAGTTTTCATGCATTTCATGATTTATTTTGAGCTAAAATGACCCTGAATTGAAAAGCACTGCAAATGAACTCTGAAATGGTTGAAAGTTGGCATGGTATTATAATTTCACCCACGTAGCATGTGCTAAAGAGTTGAGAGGGTTACCGAAAAAACTGGATGCACTTCCTGTACAAACTGGACAATCTCTTTCAAAGTATCTGGGTTTCGGACGAAAACACGTCTATTACAAACGGATTTCATTTTTTTGATCATATTTTAACTCAAGACTTTTTCTGCATTCAATATGCACCATTCAAAGCCACATCATCACTTTTCAACCATTTTCTGACTTCATTTGCTAGTTTTCATGCATTTCATGATTTATTTTGAGCTAAAATGACCCTGAATTGAAAAGCACTGCAAATGAACTCTGAAATGGTTGAAACTTGGCATGGTATCATAATTTCACCCACATAGCATGTGCTAAAAAGCTGAGAGGGTTACCGAAAAAACTGGATGCTCTTCGTGTACAAACTGGACAATCTCTTTCAAAGTATCAGGGTTTCGGACGAAAACACGTCTATTACAAAGGGATTTCCATTTTTTGAACATATTTTAACTCAAGACTTTTACTGCATTTAATATGCATCATTCAAAGCCACATCATCACTTTTCAACCATTTTCTGACTTCATTTGCTAGTTTTCATGCATTTCATGATTTATTTTGAGCTAAAATGACCCTGAATTGAAAAGCACTGCAAATGAACTCTGAAATGGTTGAAAGTTGGCATGGTACCATAATTTCACGCATATAGCTTGTGCTAAAAAGCTGAGAGGGTTACCGAAAAAACTGGATGCACTTCGTGTACAAACTGGACAATCTCTTTCGAAGTATCAGGGTTTCGGACGAAAACACGTCGATTACAAAGGGATTTCAATTTTTTGAACATATTTTAACTCAAGACTTTTTATGCATTCAATATGCACCATTCAAAGCCACATCATCACTTTTCAACCATTTTCTGACTTCATTTGCTAGTTTTCATGCATTTCATGATTTATTTTGAGCTAAAATGACCCTGAATTGAAAAGTACTGCAAATGAACTCTGAAATGGTTGAAAGTTGTCATGGTATCATAATTTCAACCACATAGCATGTGCTAAAAAGCTGAGAGGGTTACCGAAAATACTGGATGCACTTCGTGTACAAACTGGACAATCTCTTTCGAAGTATCAGGGTTTCGGACGAAAACAAGTCGATTACAAAGGGATTTCAATTTTTTGAACATATTTTAACTCAAGACTTTTTCTGCATTCAATATGCACCATTCAAAGCCACATCATCACTTTTCAACCATTTTCTGACTTCATTTGCTAGTTTTCATGCATTTCATGATTTATTTTGAGCTAAAATGACCCTGAATTGAAAAGCACTGCAAATGAACTCTAACATGGTTGAAAGTTGGCATGCTATCATAATTTCACCCACATAGCATGTGCTAAAAAGCTGAGAGGGTTACCGAAAAAACTAGATGCACTTCGTGTACAAACTGGACAATCTCTTTCGAAGTATCAGGGTTTCGGACGAAAACACGTCGATTACAAAGGGATTTCAATTTTTTGAACATATTTTAACTCAAGACATTTTCTGCATTCAATATGCACCATTCAAAGCCACATCATCACTTTTCAACCATTTTCTGACTTCATTTGCTAGTTTTCATGAATTTCATGATTTATTTTGAGCTAAAATGACCCTGAATTGAAAATCACTGCAAATGAACTCTGAAATGGTCGAAAGTTGGCATGGTATCATAATTTCACCCACATAGCATGTGCTAAAAAGCTGAGAGGGTTACCGAAAAAACTGGATGCACTTCGTGTACAAACTGGACTATCTCTTTTGAAGTATCAGGGTTTCGGACGAAAACACGTCGATTACAAAGGGATTTCAATTTTTTGAACATATTTTAACTCAAGACTTTTTATGCATTCAATATGCACCATTCAAAGCCACATCATCACTTTTCAACCATTTTCTGACTTCATTTGCTAGTTTTCATGCATTTCATGATTTATTTTGAGCTAAAATGACCCTGAATTGAAAAGCACTGCAAATGAACTCTGAAATGGTTGAAAGTTGGCATGGTATCATAATTTCACCCACATAGCATGTGCTAAAGAGTTGAGATGGTTACCGAAAAAACTGGATGCACTTCGTGTACAAACTGGACAATCTCTTTCGAAGTATCAGGGTTTCGGACGAAAACACGTCTATTACAAAGGGATTTCAATTTTTTGAACATATTTTAACTCAAGACTTTTGAAGCATTCAATATGCACCATTCAAAGCCACATCATCACTTTTCAACCATTTTCTGACTTCACTTGCTAGTTTTCATGCATTTCATGATTTATTTTGAGCTAAAATGACCCTGAATTGAAAAGCACTGCAAATGAACTCTGAAATGGTTGAAAGTTGGCATGGTATCATAATTTCACCCACGTAGCTTGTGCTAAAGAGTTGAGAGGGTTACCGAAAAAACTGGATGCACTTCGTGTACAAACTGGACAATCTCTTTTGAAGTATCAGGGTTTCGGACGAAAACACGTCTATTACAAAGGGATTTCAATTTTTTGAACATATTTTAACTCAAGACTTTTTCTGCATTCAATATGCACCATTCAAAGCAACATCATCACTTTTCAGCCATTTTCTGACTTCATTTGCTAGTTTTCATGCATTTCATGATTTATTTTGAGCTAAAATGACCCTGAATTGAAAAGCACTGCAAATGAACTCTGAAATGGTTGAAAGTTGGCATGGTACCATAATTTCACGCATATAGCTTGTGCTAAAAAGCTGAGAGGGTTACCGAAAAAACTGGATGCACTTCGTGTACAAACTGGACAATCTCTTTCGAAGTATCAGGGTTTCGGACGAAAACACGTCGATTACAAAGGGATTTCAATTTTTTGAACATATTTTAACTCAAGACTTTTTATGCATTCAATATGCACCATTCAAAGCCACATCATCACTTTTCAACCATTTTCTGACTTCATTTGCTAGTTTTCATGCATTTCATGATTTATTTTGAGCTAAAATGACCCTGAATTGAAAAGTACTGCAAATGAACTCTGAAATGGTTGAAAGTTGTCATGGTATCATAATTTCAACCACATAGCATGTGCTAAAAAGCTGAGAGGGTTACCGGAAAAACTGGATGCACTTCCTGTACAAACTGGACAATCTCTTTCGAAGTATCAGGGTTTCGGACGAAAACACGTCTGTTACAAAGGGATTTCAATTTTTTTAACATATTTTAACTCAAGACTTTTTCTGCATTCAATACGCACCTTTCAAAGCCACATCATCACTTTTCAACCATTTTCTGACTTCATTTGCTAGTTTTCATGCATTTCATGATTTATTTTGAGCTAAAATGACCCTGAATTGAAAAGCACTGCAAATGAACTCTGAAATGGTTGAAAGTTGGCATGGTATCATAATTTCACCCACGTAGCATGTGCTAAAGAGTTGAGAGGGTTACCGAAAAAACTGGATGCACTTCGTGTACAAACTGGACAATCTCTTTCGAAGTATCAGGGTTTCGGACGAAAACACGTCTATTACAAAGGGATTTCAATTTTTTGAACATATTTTAACTCAAGACTTTTGAAGCTTTCAATATGCACCATTCAAAGCCACATCATCACTTTTCAACCGTTTTCTGACTTCATTTGCTAGTTTTCTTGCATTTCATGATTTATTTTGAGCTAAAATGACCCTGAATTGAAAAGCACTGCAAATGAACTCTGAAATGGTTGAAAGATGGCATGGTATCATAATTTCACCCACATAGCATGTAATAAAAATCTGAGAGGGTTACCGGAAAAACTGGATGCACTTCGTGTACAAACTGGACAATCTCTTTCGAAGTATCATGGTTTCGGACGAAAACACGTCTATTACAAAGGGGTTTCATTTTTTTGAACATGTTTTAACTAAAGACTTTTTATGCATTGAATATGCACCATTCAAATCCACATCATCACTTTTCAACCATTTTCTGACTTCATTTGCTAGTTTTCATGCATTTCATGATTTATTTTGAGCTAAAATGACCCAGAATTGAAAAGCACTGCAAATGAACTCTGAAATGGTTGAAAGTTGCATGGTATCATAATTTCACCCACATAGCATGTGCTAAAGAGTTGAGAGGGTTACCGAAAAAACTAGATGCACTTCGTGTACAAACTGGACAATCTCTTTCGAAGTATCAGGGTTTCGGACGAAAACACGTCGATTACAAAGGGATTTCAATTTTTTGAACATATTTTAACTCAAGACTTTTTATGCATTCAATATGCACCATTCAAAGCCACATCATCACTTTTCAACCATTTTCTGACTTCATTTGCTAGTTTTCATGAATTTCATGATTTATTTTGAGCTAAAATGACCCTGAATTGAAAAGCACTGCAAATGAACTCTGAAATGGTTGAAAGTTGGCATGGTATCATAATTTCACCCACGTAGCATGTGCTAAAGAGTTGAGAGGGTTACCGAAAAAACTGGATGCACTTCGTGTACAAACTGGACAATCTCTTTCGAAGTATCAGGGTTTCGGACGAAAACACGTCTGTTACAAAGGGATTTCAATTTTTTTAACATATTTTAACTCAAGACTTTTTCTGCATTCAATACGCACCTTTCAAAGCCACATCATCACTTTTCAACCATTTTCTGACTTCATTTGCTAGTTTTCATGCATTTCATGATTTATTTTGAGCTAAAATGACCCTGAATTGAAAAGCACTGCAAATGAACTCTGAAATGGTTGAAAGTTGGCATGGTATCATAATTTCACCCACGTAGCATGTGCTAAAGAGTTGAGAGGGTTACCGAAAAAACTGGATGCACTTCGTGTACAAACTGGACAATCTCTTTCGAAGTATCAGGGTTTCGGACGAAAACACGTCTATTACAAAGGGATTTCAATTTTTTGAACATATTTTAACTCAAGACTTTTGAAGCATTCAATATGCACCATTCAAAGCCACATCATCACTTTTCAACCATTTTCTGACTTCACTTGCTAGTTTTCATGCATTTCATGATTTATTTTGAGCTAAAATGACCCTGAATTGAAAAGCACTGCAAATGAACTCTGAAATGGTTGAAAGTTGGCATGGTATCATAATTTCACCCACGTAGCTTGTGCTAAAGAGTTGAGAGGGTTACTGAAAAAACTGGATGCACTTCGTGTACAAACTGGACAATCTCTTTTGAAGTATCAGGGTTTCGGACGAAAACACGTCTATTACAAAGGGATTTCAATTTTTTGAACATATTTTAACTCAAGACTTTTTCTGCATTCAATATGCACCATTCAAAGCAACATCATCACTTTTCAGCCATTTTCTGACTTCATTTGCTAGTTTTCATGCATTTCATGATTTATTTTGAGCTAAAATGACCCTGAATTGAAAAGCACTGCAAATGAACTCTGAAATGGTTGAAAGTTGGCATGGTATTATAATTTCACCCACGTAGCATGTGCTAAAGAGTTGAGAGGGTTACCGAAAAAACTGGATGCACTTCCTGTACAAACTGGACAATCTCTTTCAAAGTATCTGGGTTTCGGACGAAAACACGTCTATTACAAACGGATTTCATTTTTTTGATCATATTTTAACTCAAGACTTTTTCTGCATTCAATATGCACCATTCAAAGCCACATCATCACTTTTCAACCATTTTCTGACTTCATTTGCTAGTTTTCATGCATTTCATGATTTATTTTGAGCTAAAATGACCCTGAATTGAAAAGCACTGCAAATGAACTCTGAAATGGTTGAAACTTGGCATGGTATCATAATTTCACCCACATAGCATGTGCTAAAAAGCTGAGAGGGTTACCGAAAAAACTGGATGCTCTTCGTGTACAAACTGGACAATCTCTTTCAAAGTATCAGGGTTTCGGACGAAAACACGTCTATTACAAAGGGATTTCCATTTTTTGAACATATTTTAACTCAAGACTTTTACTGCATTCAATATGCATCATTCAAAGCCACATCATCACTTTTCAACCATTTTCTGACTTCATTTGCTAGTTTTCATGCATTTCATGATTTATTTTGAGCTAAAATGACCCTGAATTGAAAAGCACTGCAAATGAACTCTGAAATGGTTGAAAGTTGGCATGGTACCATAATTTCACGCATATAGCTTGTGCTAAAAAGCTGAGAGGGTTACCGAAAAAACTGGATGCACTTCGTGTACAAACTGGACAATCTCTTTCGAAGTATCAAGGTTTCGGACGAAAACACGTCGATTACAAAGGGATTTCAATTTTTTGAACATATTTTAACTCAAGACTTTTTATGCATTCAATATGCACCATTCAAAGCCACATCATCACTTTTCAACCATTTTCTGACTTCATTTGCTAGTTTTCATGCATTTCATGATTTATTTTGAGCTAAAATGACCCTGAATTGAAAAGTACTGCAAATGAACTCTGAAATGGTTGAAAGTTGTCATGGTATCATAATTTCAACCACATAGCATGTGCTAAAAAGCTGAGAGGGTTACCGAAAATACTGGATGCACTTCGTGTACAAACTGGACAATCTCTTTCGAAGTATGAGGGTTTCGGACGAAAACAAGTCGATTACAAAGGGATTTCAATTTTTTGAACATATTTTAACTCAAGACTTTTTCTGCATTCAATATGCACCATTCAAAGCCACATCATCACTTTTCAACCATTTTCTGACTTCATTTGCTAGTTTTCATGCATTTCATGATTTATTTTGAGCTAAAATGACCCTGAATTGAAAAGCACTGCAAATGAACTCTAAAATGGTTGAAAGTTGGCATGCTATCATAATTTCACCCACATAGCATGTGCTAAAAAGCTGAGAGGGTTACCGAAAAAACTAGATGCACTTCGTGTACAAACTGGACAATCTCTTTCGAAGTATCAGGGTTTCGGACGAAAACACGTCGATTACAAAGGGATTTCAATTTTTTGAACATATTTTAACTCAAGACATTTTCTGCATTCAATATGCACCATTCAAAGCCACATCATCACTTTTCAACCATTTTCTGACTTCATTTGCTAGTTTTCATGAATTTCATGATTTATTTTGAGCTAAAATGACCCTGAATTGAAAATCACTGCAAATGAACTCTGAAATGGTCGAAAGTTGGCATGGTATCATAATTTCACCCACATAGCATGTGCTAAAAAGTTGAGAGGGTTACCGAAAAAACTGGATGCACTTCGTGTACAAACTGGACTATCTCTTTTGAAGTATCAGGGTTTCGGACGAAAACACGTCGATTACAAAGGGATTTCAATTTTTTGAACACATTTTAACTCAAGACTTTTTATGCATTCAATATGCACCATTCAAAGCCACATCATCACTTTTCAACCATTTTCTGACTTCATTTGCTAGTTTTCATGCATTTCATGATTTATTTTGAGCTAAAATGACCCTGAATTGAAAAGCACTGCAAATGAACTCTGAAATGGTTGAAAGTTGGCATGGTATCATAATTTCACCCACATAGCATGTGCTAAAGAGTTGAGAGGGTTACCGAAAAAACTGGATGCACTTCGTGTACAAACTGGACAATCTCTTTCGAAGTATCAGGGTTTCGGACGAAAACACGTCTATTACAAAGGGATTTCAATTTTTTGAACATATTCTAACTTAAGACTTTTTCTGCATTCAATATGCACCATTCAAAGCCACATCATCACTTTTCAATCATTTTCTGACTTCATTTGCTAGTTTTCATGCATTTCATGATTTATTTTGAGCTAAAATGACCCTGAATTGAAAAGCACTGCAAATGAACTCTCAAATGGTTGAAAGTTGGCATGGTATCATAATTTCACCCACATAGCATGTGCTAAAAAGCTGAGATGGTTACCGGAAAAACTGGATGCAGTTCGTGTACAAACTGGACAATCTCTTTCGAAGTATCAGGGTTTCGGACGAAAACACATCGATTACAAAGGGATTTCAATTTTTTGAACATATTTTAACTGAAGACTTTTTCTGCATTCAATATGCACCTTTCAAAGCCACATCATCACTTTTCAACTATTTTCTAACTTCATTTGCTAGTTTTCATCCATTTCATGATTTATTTTGAGCTAAAATGACCCTGAATTGAAAAGCACTGCAAATGAACTCTGAAATGGTTGAAAGTTGGCATGGTATCATAATTTCACCCACATAGCATGTGCTAAAAAGCTGAGAGGGTTACCGAAAAAACTGGATGCACTTCGTGTACAAACTGGACAATCTCTTTCGAAGTCTCAGGGTTTCGGACGAAAACACGTCGATTACAAAGGGATTTCATTTTTTTGAACATATTTTAACTCAAGACTTTTCCTGCATTCAATATGCACCATTCAAAGCAACATCATCACTTTTCAACCATTTTCTGAGTTCATTTGCTAGTTTTCATGCATTTCATGATTTATTTTGAGCTAAAATGACCCTGAATTGAAAAGCACTGCAAATGAACTCTAAAATGGTTGAAAGTTGGCATGCTATCATAATTTCACCCACATAGCATGTGATAAAAAGCTGAGAGGGTTACCGAAAAAACTGGATGCACTTCGTGTACAAACTGGACAATCTCTTTCGAAGTATCAGGGTTTCGGACGAAAACACGTCTATTACAAAGGGATTTCAATTTTTTGAACATATTTTAACTCAAGACTTTTGAAGCATTCAATATGCACCATTCAAAGCCACATCATCACTTTTCAACCATTTTCTGACTTCATTTGCTAGTTTTCTTGCATTTCATGATTTATTTTGAGCTAAAATGACCCTGAATTGAAAAGCACTGCAAATGAACTCTGAAATGGTTGAAAGATGTCATGGTATCATAATTTCACCCACATAGCATGTGCTAAAAATCTGAGAGGGTTACCGGAAAAACTGGATGCACTTCGTGTACAAACTGGACAATCTCTTTCGAAGTATCATGGTTTCGGACGAAAACACGTCTATTACAAAGGGGTTTCATTTTTTTGAACATATTTTAACTAAAGACTTTTTATGCATTCAATATGCACCATTCAAATCCACATCATCACTTTTCAACCATTTTCTGACTTCATTTGCTAGTTTTCATGCATTTCATGATTTATTTTGAGCTAAAATGACCCAGAATTGAAAAGCACTGCAAATGAACTCTGAAATGGTTGAAAGTTGGCATGGTATCATAATTTCACCCACATAGCATGTGCTAAAGAGTTGAGAGGGTTACCGAAAAAACTAGATGCACTTCGTGTACAAACTGGACAATCTCTTTCGAAGTATCAGGGTTTCGGACGAAAACACGTCGATTACAAAGGGATTTCAATTTTTTGAACATATTTTAACTCAAGACTTTTTATGCATTCAATATGCACCATTCAAAGCCACATCATCACTTTTCAACCATTTTCTGACTTCATTTGCTAGTTTTCATGAATTTCATGATTTATTTTGAGCTAAAATGACCCTGAATTGAAAAGCACTGCAAATGAACTCTGAAATGGTTGAAAGTTGGCATGGTATCATAATTTCACCCACGTAGCATGTGCTAAAGAGTTGAGAGGGTTACCGAAAAAACTGGATGCACTTCGTGTACAAACTGGACAATCTCTTTCGAAGTATCAGGGTTTCGGACGAAAACACGTCTATTACAAAGGGATTTCAATTTTTTGAACATATTTTAACTCAAGACTTTTGAAGCATTCAATATGCACCATTCAAAGCCACATCATCACTTTTCAACCATTTTCTGACTTCATTTGCTAGTTTTCATGCATTTCATGATTTATTCTGAACTAAAATGACCCTGAATTGAAAAGCACTGTAAATGAACTCTAAAATGGTTGAAAGTTGGCATGGTATCATAATTTCACCTACATAGCATGTGCTAAAGAGTTGAGAGGGTTACCGAAAAAACTGGATGCACTTCGTGTACAAACTGGACAATCTCTTTCGAAGTATCAGTGTTTCGGACAAAAACACGTCGATTACAAAGGGATTTCAATTTTTTGAACATATTTTAACTCAAGACTTTTTCTGCATTCAATATGCACCATTCAAAGCCACATCATCACTTTTCAACCATTTTCTGACTTCGTTTGCTAGTTTTCATGCATTTCATGATTTATTTTGAGCTAAAATGACCCTGAATTGAAAAGTACTGCAAATGAACTCTGAAATGGTTGAAAGTTGTCATGGTATCATAATTTCACCCACATAGCATGTGCTAAAAAGCTGAGAGGGTTACCGAAAATACTGGATGCACTTCGTGTACAAACTGGACAATCTCTTTCGAAGTATCAGGGTTTCGGACGAAAACAAGTCGATTACAAAGGGATTTCAATTTTTTGAACATATTTTAACTCAAGACTTTTTCTGCATTCAATATGCACCATTCAAAGCCACATCATCACTTTTCAACCATTTTCTGACTTCATTTGCTAGTTTTCATGCATTTCATGATTTATTTTGAGCTAAAATGACCCTGAATTGAAAAGCACTGCAAATGAACTCTGAAATGGTTGAAAGTTGGCATGCTATCATAATTACACCCACATAGCATGTGCTAAAAAGCTGAGAGGGTTACCGAAAAAACTAGATGCACTTCGTGTACAAACTGGACAATCTCTTTCGAAGTATCAGGGTTTCGGACGAAAACACGTCGATTACAAAGGGATTTCAATTTTTTGAACATATTTTAACTCAAGACTTTTTCTGCATTCAATATGCACCATTCAAAGCCACATCATCACTTTTCAACCATTTTCTGACTTCATTTGCTAGTTTTCATGAATTTCATGATTTATTTTGAGCTAAAATGATCCTGAATTGAAAATCACTGCAAATGAACTCTGAAATGGTTGAAAGTTGGCATGGTATCATAATTTCACCCACATAGCATGTGCTAAAAAGCTAAGAGGGTTACCGAAAAAACTGGATGCACTTCGTGTATAAACTGGACTATCTCTTTTGAAGTATCAGGGTTTCGGACGAAAACACGTCGATTACAAAGGGATTTCAATTTTTTGAACATATTTTAACTCAAGACTTTTTATGCATTCAATATGCACCATTCAAAGCCACATCATCACTTTTCAACCATTTTCTGACTTCATTTGCTAGTTTTCATGCATTTCATGATTTATTTTGAGCTAAAATGACCCTGAATTGAAAAGCACTGCAAATGAACTCTGAAATGGTTGAAAGTTGGCATGGTATCATAATTTCACCCACATAGCATGTGCTAAAAAGCTGAGATGGTTACCGGAAAAACTGGATGCAGTTCGTGTACAAACTGGACAATCTCTTTCGAAGTATCAGGGTTTCGGACGAAAACACGTCGATTACAAAGGGATTTCAATTTTTTGAACATATTTTAACTCAAGACTTTTTCTGCATTCAATATGCACCTTTCAAAGCCACATCATCACTTTTCAACTATTTTCTGACTTCATTTGCTAGTTTTCATCCATTTCATGATTTATTTTGAGCTAAAATGACCCTGAATTGAAAAGCACTGCAAATGAACTCTCAAATGGTTGAAAGTTGGCATGGTATCATAATTTCACCCACATAGCATGTGCTAAAAAGCTGAGAGGGTTACCTAAAAAACTGGATGCACTTCGTGTACAAACTGGACAATCTCTTTTGAAGTATCAGGGTTTCGGACGAAAACACGTCGATTACAAAGGGATTTCAATTTTTTGAACATATTTTAACTCAAGACTTTTTATGCATTCAATATGCACCATTCAAAGCCACATCATCACTTTTCAACCATTTTCTGACTTCATTTGCTAGTTTTCATGCATTTCATGATTTATTTTGAGCTAAAATGACCCTGAATTGAAAAGCACTGCAAATGAACTCTGAAATGGTTGAAAGTTGGCATGGTATCATAATTTCACCCACATAGCATGTGCTAAAGAGTTGAGAGGGTTACCGAAAAAACTGGATGCACTTCGTGTACAAACTGGACAATCTCTTTCGAAGTATCAGGGTTTCGGACGAAAACACGTCGATTACAAAGGGATTTCAATTTTTTGAACATATTTTAACTCAAGACTTTTTCTGCATTCAATGTGCACCTTTCAAAGCCACATCATCACTTTTCAACTATTTTCTGACTTCATTTGCTAGTTTTCATCCATTTCATGATTTATTTTGAGCTAAAATGACCCTGAATTGAAAAGCACTGCAAATGAACTCTGAAATGGTTGAAAGTTGGCATGGTATCATAATTTCACCCACATAGCATGTGCTAAAAAGCTGAGAGGGTTACCGAAAAAACTGGATGCACTTCGTGTACAAACTGGACAATCTCTTTCGAAGTCTCAGGGTTTCGGACGAAAACACGTCGATTACAAAGGGATTTCATTTTTTTGAACATATTTTAACTCAAGACTTTTTCTGCATTCAATATGCACCATTCAAAGCAACATCATCACTTTTCAACCATTTTCTGAGTTCATTTGCTAGTTTTCATGCATTTCATGATTTATTTTGAGCTAAAATGACCCTGAATTGAAAAGCACTGCAAATGAACTCTAAAATGGTTGAAAGTTGGCATGCTATCATAATTTCACCCACATAGCATGTGATAAAAAGCTGAGAGGGTTACCGAAAAAACTGGATGCACTTCGTGTACAAACTGGACAATCTCTTTCGAAGTATCAGGGTTTCGGACGAAAACACGTCTATTACAAAGGGATTTCAATTTTTTGAACATATTTTGACTCAAGACTTTTGAAGCATTCAATATGCACCATTCAAAGCCACATCATCACTTTTCAACCATTTTCTGACTTCATTTGCTAGTTTTCTTGCATTTCATGATTTATTTTGAGCTAAAATGACCCTGAATTGAAAAGCACTGCAAATGAACTCTGAAATGGTTGAAAGATGGCATGGTATCATAATTTCACCCACATAGCATGTGCTAAAAATCTGAGAGGGTTACCGGAAAAGCTGGATGCACTTCGTGTACAAACTGGACAATCTCTTTCGAAGTATCATGGTTTCGGACGAAAACACGTCTATTACAAAGGGGTTTCATTTTTTTGAACATATTTTAACTAAAGACTTTTTATGCATTCAATATGCACCATTCAAATCCACATCATCACTTTTCAACCATTTTCTGACTTCATTTGCTAGTTTTCATGCATTTCATGATTGATTTTGAGCTAAAATGACCCAGAATTGAAAAGCACTGCAAATGAACTCTGAAATGGTTGAAAGTTGGCATGGTATCATAATTTCACCCACATAGCATGTGCTAAAGAGTTGAGAGGGTTACCGAAAAAACTAGATGCACTTCGTGTACAAACTGGACTATCTCTTTCGAAGTATCAGGGTTTCGGACGAAAACACGTCGATTACAAAGGGATTTCAATTTTTTGAACATATTTTAACTCAAGACTTTTTATGCATTCAATATGCACCATTCAAAGCCACATCATCACTTTTCAACCATTTTCTGACTTCATTTGCTAGTTTTCATGAATTTCATGATTTATTTTGAGCTAAAATGACCCTGAATTGAAAAGCACTGCAAATGAACTCTGAAATGGTTGAAAGTTGGCATGGTATCATAATTTCACCCATGTAGCATGTGCTAAAGAGTTGAGAGGGTTACCGAAAAAACTGGATGCACTTCGTGTACAAACTGGACAATCTCTTTCGAAGTATCAGGGTTTCGGACGAAAACACGTCTGTTACAAAGGGATTTCAATTTTTTTAACATATTTTAACTCAAGACTTTTTCTGCATTCAATACGCACCTTTCAAAGCCACATCATCACTTTTCAACCATTTTCTGACTTCATTTGCTAGTTTTCATGCATTTCATGATTTATTTTGAGCTAAAATGACCCTGAATTGAAAAGCACTGCAAATGAACTCTGAAATGGTTGAAAGTTGGCATGGTATCATAATTTCACCCACGTAGCATGTGCTAAAGAGTTGAGAGGGTTACCGAAAAAACTGGATGCACTTCGTGTACAAACTGGACAATCTCTTTCGAAGTATCAGGGTTTCGGACGAAAACACGTCTATTACAAAGGGATTTCAATTTTTTGAACATATTTTAACTCAAGACTTTTGAAGCATTCAATATGCACCATTCAAAGCCACATCATCACTTTTCAACCATTTTCTGACTTCACTTGCTAGTTTTCATGCATTTCATGATTTATTTTGAGCTAAAATGACCCTGGATTGAAAAGCACTGCAAATGAACTCTGAAATGGTTGAAAGTTGGCATGGTATCATAATTTCACCCACGTAGCTTGTGCTAAAGAGTTGAGAGGGTTACCGAGAAAACTGGATGCACTTCGTGTACAAACTGGACAATCTCTTTTGAAGTATGAGGGTTTCGGACGAAAACACGTCTATTACAAAGGGATTTCAATTTTTTGAACATATTTTAACTCAAGACTTTTTCTGCATTCAATATGCACCATTCAAAGCCACATCATCACTTTTCAACCATTTTCTGACTTAATTTGCTAGTTTTCATGCATTTCATGATTTATTTTGAGCTAAAATGACCCTGAATTGAAAAGCACTGCAAATGAACTCTGAAATGGTTGAAAGTTGGCATGGTATTATAATTTCACCCACGTAGCATGTGCTAAAGAGTTGAGAGGGTTACCGAAAAAACTGGATGCACTTCGTGTACAAACTGGACAATCTCTTTCAAAGTATCAGGGTTTCGGACGAAAACACGTCTATTACAAAGGGATTTCATTTTTTTGAATATATTTTAACTCAAGACTTTTTCTGCATTCAATATGCACCATTCAAAGCCACATCATCACTTTTCAACCATTTTCTGACTTCATTTGCTAGTTTTCATGCATTTCAGGATTTATTTTGAGCTAAAATGACCCTGAATTGAAAAGCACTGCAAATGAACTCTGAAATGGTTGAAACTTGGCATGGTATCATAATTTCACCCACATAGCATGTGCTAAAAAGCTGAGAGGGTTACCGAAAAAACTGGATGCTCTTCGTGTACAAACTGGACAATCTCTTTCGAAGTATCAGGGTTTCGGACGAAAACACGTCTATTACAAAGGGATTTCCATTTTTTGAACATATTTTAACTCAAGACTTTTTCTGCATTCAATATGCACCATTCAAAGCCACATCATCACTTTTCAACCATTTTCTGACTTCATTTGCTAGTTTTCATGCATTTCATGATTTATTTTGAGCTAAAATGACCCTGAATTGAAAAGCACTGCAAATGAACTCTGAAATGGTTGAAAGTTGGCATGGTACCATAATTTCACCCACATAGCATGTGCTAAAAAGCTGAGAGGGTTACCGAAAAAACTGGATGCACTTCGTGTACAAACTGGACAATCTCTTTCGAAGTATCAGGGTTTCGGACGAAAACACGTCGATTACAAAGGGATTTCAATTTTTTGAACATATTTTAACTCAAGACTTTTTATGCATTCAATATGCACCATTCAAAGCCACATCATCACTTTTCAACCATTTTCTGACTTCATTTGCTAGTTTTCATGCATTTCATGATTAATTTTGAGCTAAAATGACCCTGAATTGAAAAGCACTGCAAATGAACTCTGAAATGGTTGAAAGTTGGCATGGCATCATAATTTCACCCACGTAGCATGTGCAAAAGAGTTGAGAGGGTTACCGAAAAAACTGGATGCACTTCGTGTACAAACTGGACAATCTCTTTCGAAGTATCAGGGTTTCGGACGAAAACACGTCTATTACAAAGGGATTTCAATATTTTGAACATATTCTAACTTAAGACTTTTTCTGCATTCAATATGCACTATTCAAAGCCACATCATCACTTTTCAACCATTTTCTGACTTCATTTGCTAGTTTTCATGCATATCATGATTTATTTTGAGCTAAAATGACCCTGAATTGAAAAGCACTGCAAATGAACTCTGAAATGGTTGAAAGTTGGCATGGTATCATAATTTCACCCACATAGCATGTGCTAAAAAGCTGAGAGGGTTACCGAAAATACTGGATGCACTTCGTGTACAAACTGGACAATCTCTTTCGAAGTATCAGGGTTTCGGACGAAAACAAGTCGATTACAAAGGGATTTCAATTTTTTGAACATATTTTAACTCAAGACTTTTTCTGCATTCCATATGCACCATTCAAAGCCACATCATCACTTTTCAACCATTTTCTGACTTCATTTGCTAGTTTTCATGCATTTCATGATTTATTTTGAGCTAAAATGACCCTGAATTGAAAAGCACTGCAAATGAACTCTGAAATGGTTGAAAGTTGGCAGGCTATCATAATTTCACCCACATAGCATGTGCTAAAAAGCTGAGAGGGTTACCGAAAAAACTGGATGCACTTCGTGTACAAACTAGACAACCTATTTCGAAGTATCAGGGTTTCGGACGAAAACACGTCTATTACAAAGGGATTTCAATTTTTTGAACATATTTTAACTCAAGACTTTTTCTGCATTCAATATGCACCATTCAAAGCCACATCATCACTTTTCAACCATTTTCTGACTTAATTTGCTAGTTTTCATGCATTTCATGATTTATTTTGAGCTAAAATGACCCTGAATTGAAAAGCACTGCAAATGAACTCTGAAATGGTTGAAAGTTGGCATGGTATTATAATTTCACCCACGTAGCATGTGCTAAAGAGTTGAGAGGGTTACCGAAAAAACTGGATGCACTTCGTGTACAAACTGGACAATCTCTTTCAAAGTATCAGGGTTTCGGACGAAAACACGTCTATTACAAAGGGATTTCATTTTTTTGAATATATTTTAACTCAAGACTTTTTCTGCATTCAATATGCACCATTCAAAGCCACATCATCACTTTTCAACCATTTTCTGACTTCATTTGCTAGTTTTCATGCATTTCAGGATTTATTTTGAGCTAAAATGACCCTGAATTGAAAAGCACTGCAAATGAACTCTGAAATGGTTGAAACTTGGCATGGTATCATAATTTCACCCACATAGCATGTGCTAAAAAGCTGAGAGGGTTACCGAAAAAACTGGATGCTCTTCGTGTACAAACTGGACAATCTCTTTCGAAGTATCAGGGTTTCGGACGAAAACACGTCTATTACAAAGGGATTTCCATTTTTTGAACATATTTTAACTCAAGACTTTTTCTGCATTCAATATGCACCATTCAAAGCCACATCATCACTTTTCAACCATTTTCTGACTTCATTTGCTAGTTTTCATGCATTTCATGATTTATTTTGAGCTAAAATGACCCTGAATTGAAAAGCACTGCAAATGAACTCTGAAATGGTTGAAAGTTGGCATGGTACCATAATTTCACCCACATAGCATGTGCTAAAAAGCTGAGAGGGTTACCGAAAAAACTGGATGCACTTCGTGTACAAACTGGACAATCTCTTTCGAAGTATCAGGGTTTCGGACGAAAACACGTCGATTACAAAGGGATTTCAATTTTTTGAACATATTTTAACTCAAGACTTTTTATGCATTCAATATGCACCATTCAAAGCCACATCATCACTTTTCAACCATTTTCTGACTTCATTTGCTAGTTTTCATGCATTTCATGATTAATTTTGAGCTAAAATGACCCTGAATTGAAAAGCACTGCAAATGAACTCTGAAATGGTTGAAAGTTGGCATGGCATCATAATTTCACCCACGTAGCATGTGCAAAAGAGTTGAGAGGGTTACCGAAAAAACTGGATGCACTTCGTGTACAAACTGGACAATCTCTTTCGAAGTATCAGGGTTTCGGACGAAAACACGTCTATTACAAAGGGATTTCAATATTTTGAACATATTCTAACTTAAGACTTTTTCTGCATTCAATATGCACTATTCAAAGCCACATCATCACTTTTCAACCATTTTCTGACTTCATTTGCTAGTTTTCATGCATATCATGATTTATTTTGAGCTAAAATGACCCTGAATTGAAAAGCACTGCAAATGAACTCTGAAATGGTTGAAAGTTGGCATGGTATCATAATTTCACCCACATAGCATGTGCTAAAAAGCTGAGAGGGTTACCGAAAATACTGGATGCACTTCGTGTACAAACTGGACAATCTCTTTCGAAGTATCAGGGTTTCGGACGAAAACAAGTCGATTACAAAGGGATTTCAATTTTTTGAACATATTTTAACTCAAGACTTTTTCTGCATTCCATATGCACCATTCAAAGCCACATCATCACTTTTCAACCATTTTCTGACTTCATTTGCTAGTTTTCATGCATTTCATGATTTATTTTGAGCTAAAATGACCCTGAATTGAAAAGCACTGCAAATGAACTCTGAAATGGTTGAAAGTTGGCAGGCTATCATAATTTCACCCACATAGCATGTGCTAAAAAGCTGAGAGGGTTACCGAAAAAACTGGATGCACTTCGTGTACAAACTAGACAACCTATTTCGAAGTATCAGGGTTTCGGACGAAAACACGTCTATTACAAAGGGATTTCAATTTTTTGAACATATTTTAACTCAAGACTTTTTCTGCATTCAATATGCACCATTCAAAGCCACATCATCACTTTTCAACCATTTTCTGACTTCATTTGCTAGTTTTCATGCATTTCATGATTTATTTTGAGCTAAAATGACCCTGAATTGAAAAGCACTGCAAATGAACTCTCAAATGGTTGAAAGTTGGCATGGTATCATAATTTCACCCACATAGCATGTGCTAAAAAGCTGAGAGGGTTACCGAAAAAACTGGATGCACTTCGTGTACAAACTGGACAATCTCTTTCGAAGTATCAGGGTTTCGGACGAAAACACGTCGATTACAAAGGGATTTCAATTTTTTGAACATATTTTAACTCAAGACTTTTTATGCATTCAATATGCACCATTCAAAGCCACATCATCACTTTTCAACCATTTTTTGACTTCATTTGCTAGTTTTCATGCATTTCATGATTTATTTTGAGCTAAAATGACCCTGAATTGAAAAGCACTGCAAATGAACTCTGAAATGGTTGAAAGTTGGCATGGTATCATAATTTCACCCACATAGCATGTGCTAAAGAGTTGAGAGGGTTACCGAAAAAACTGGAAGCACTTCGTGTACAAACTGGACAATCTCTTTCGAAGTATCAGGGTTTCGGACGAAAACACGTCTATTACAAAGGGATTTCAATTTTTTGAACATATTCTAACTTAAGACTTTTTCTGCATTCAATATGCACCATTCAAAGCCACATCATCACTTTTCAATCATTTTCTGACTTCATTTGCTAGTTTTCATGCATTTCATGATTTATTTTGAGCTAAAATGACCCTGAATTGAAAAGCACTGCAAATGAACTCTGAAATGGTTGAAAGTTGGCATGGTATCATAATTTCACCCACATAGCATGTGCTAAAAAGCTGAGATGGGTACCGGAAAAACTGGATGCAGTTCGTGTACAAACTGGACAATCTCTTTCGAAGTATCAGGGTTTCGGACGAAAACACGTCGATTACAAAGGGATTTCAATTTTTTGAACATATTTTAACTCAAGACTTTTTCTGCATTCAATATGCACCTTTCAAAGCCACATCATCACTTTTCAACCATTTTCTGACTTCATTTGCTAGTTTTCATGCATTTCATGATTTATTTTGATCTAAAATGACCCTGAATTGAAAAGCACTACAAATGAACTCTGAAATGGTTGAAAGTTGGCATGGTATCACAATTTCACCCACGTAGCATGTGCTAAAGAGTTGAGAGGGTTACCGAAAAAACTGGACGCACTTCGTGTACAAACTGGACAATCTCTTTCGAAGTATCAGGGTTTCGGACGAAAACACGTCTATTACAAAGGGATTTCAATTTTTTGAACATATTCTAACTTAAGACTTTTTTTGCATTCAATATGCACCATTCAAAGCCACATCATCACTTTTCAACCATTTTCTGACTTCATTTTCTAGTTTTCATGCATTTCATGATTTATTTTGAGCTAAAATGACCCTGAATTGAAAAGCACTGCAAATGAACTCTGAAATGGTTGAAACTTGGCATGGTATCATAATTTCACCCACATAGCATGTGCTAAAAAGCTGAGAGGGTTACCGGAAAAACTGGATGCAGTTCGTGTACAAACTGGACAATCTCTTTCGAAGTATCAGGGTTTCGGACGAAAACACGTCGATTACAAAGGGATTTCAATTTTTTTAACATATTTTAACTCAAGACTTTTTCTGCATTCAATATGCACCTTTCAAAGCCGCATCATCACTTTTCAACCATTTTCTGACTTCATTTGCTAGTTTTCATGCATTTCATGATTTATTTTGAGCTAAAATGACCCTGAATTGAAAAGCACTGCAAATGAACTCTGAAATGGTTGAAAGATGGCATGGTATCATAATTTCACCCACATAGCATGTGATAAAAAGCTGAGAGGGTTACCGGAAAAACTGGATGCAGTTCGTGTACAAATTGGACAATCTCTTTCGAAGTATCAGGGTTTCGGACGAAAACACGTCGATTACAAAGGGATTTCAATTTTTTGAACTTATTTTAACTCAAGACTTTTTATGCATTCAATATGCACCTTTCAAAGCCACATCATCACTTTTCAACCATTTTCTGACTTCATTTGCTAGTTTTCATGCATTTCATGATTTATTTTGAGCTAAAATGACCCTGAATTGAAAAGCACAGTAAATGAACTCTGAAATGGTTGAAAGTTGGCATGGTATCATAATTTCACCCACATAGCATGTGCTAAAGAGTTGAGAGGGTTACCGAAAAAACTGGATGCACTTCGTGTACAAACTGGACAATCTCTTTCGAAGTATCAGGGTTTCGGACGAAAACACGTCGATTACAAAGGGATTTCAATTTTTTGAACATCTTTTAACTCAAGACTTTTTCTGCATTCAATATGCACCATTCAAAGCCACATCATCACTTTTCAACCATTTTCTGACTTCATTTGCTAGTTTTCATGCATTTCATGATTTATTTTGAGCTAAAATGACCCTGAATTGAAAAGTACAGCAAATGAACTCTGAAATGGTTGAAAGTTGGCATGGTATCATAATTTCACCCACATAGCATGTGCTAAAAAGCTGAGAGGGTTACCGAAAATACTGGATGCACTTCGTGTACAAACTGGACAATCTCTTTCGAAGTATCAGGGTTTCGGACGAAAACAAGTCGATTACAAAGGGATTTCAATTTTTTGAACATATTTTAACTCAAGACTTTTTCTGCATTCAATATGCACCATTCAAAGCCACATCATCACTTTTCAACCATTTTCTGACTTCATTTGCTAGTTTTCATGCATTTCATGATTTATTTTGAGCTAAAATGACCCTGAATTGAAAAGCACTGCAAATGAACTCTGAAATGGTTGAAAGTTGGCATGCTATCATAATTTCACCCACATAGCATGTGCTAAAAAGCTGAGAGGGTTACCGAAAAAATTGGATGCACTTCGTGTACAAACTGGACAATCTATTTCGAAGTATCAGGGTTTCGGACGAAAACACGTCTATTACAAAGGGATTTCAATTTTTTGAACATATTTTAACTCAAGACTTTTTCTGCATTGAATATGCACCATTCAAAGCCACATCATCACTTTTCAACCATTTTCTGACTTCATTTGCTAGTTTTCATGCATTTCATGATTTATTTTGAGCTAAAATGACCCTGAATTGAAAATCACTGCAAATGAACTCTGAAATGGTTGAAAGTTGGCATGGTATCATAATTTCACCCACATAGCAAGTGCTAAAAAGCTGAGAGGGTTACCGAAAAAACTGGATGCACTTCGTGTACAAACTGGACAATCTCTTTCGAAGTATCAGGGTTTCGGACGAAAACACGTCGATTACAAAGGGATTTCAATTTTTTGAACATATTTTAACTCAAGACTTTTTATGCATTCAATATGCACCATTCAAAGCCACATCATCACTTTTCAACCATTTTCTGACTTCATTTGCTAGTTTTCATGCATTTCATGATTTATTTTGAGCTAAAATGACCCTGAATTGAAAAGCACTGCAAATGAACTCTGAAATGGTTGAAAGTTGGCATGGTATCATAATTTCACCCACATAGCATGTGCTAAAAAGCTGAGAGGGTTACCGAAAAAACTGGATGCACTTCGTGTACAAACTGGACAATCTCTTTCGAAGTATCAGGGTTTCGGACGAAAACACGTCGATTACAAAGGGATTTCAATTTTTTGAACATATTCTAACTTAAGACTTTTTTTGCATTCAATATGCACCATTCAAAGCCACATCATCACTTTTCAATCATTTTCTGACTTCATTTGCTAGTTTTCATGCATTTCATGATTTATTTTGAGCTAAAATGACCCTGAATTGAAAAGCACTGCAAATGAACTCTGAAATGGTTGAAAGTTGGCATGGTATCATAATTTCACCCACATAGCATGTGCTAAAAAGCTGAGATGGTTACCGGAAAAACTGGATGCACTTCGTGTACAAACTGGACAATCTCTTTCGAAGTCTCAGGGTTTCGAACGAAAACACGTCGATTACAAAGGGATTTCAATTTTTTGAACATATTTTAACTCAAGACTCTTTATGCATTCAATATGCACCTTTCAAAGCCACATCATCACTTTTCAACCATTTTCTGACTTCATTTGCTAGTTTTCATCCATTTCATGATTTATTTTGAGCTAAAATGACCCTGAATTGAAAAGCACTGCAAATGAACTCTAAAATGGTTGAAAGTTGGCATGCTATCATAATTTCACCCAGATAGCATGTGCTAAAAAGCTGAGAGGGTTACCGAAAAAACTGGATGCACTTCGTGTACAAACTGGACAATCTATTTCGAAGTATCAGGGTTTCGGACGAAAACACGTCTATTACAAAGGGATTTCAATTTTTTGAACATATTTTAACTCAAGAATTTTGAAGCATTCAATATGCACCATTCAAAGCCACATCATCACTTTTCAACCATTTTCTGACTTCATTTGCTAGTTTTCTTGCATTTCATGATTTATTTTGAGCTAAAATGACCCTGAATTGAAAAGCACTGCAAATGAACTCTGAAATGGTTGAAAGATGGCATGGTATCATAATTTCACCCACATAGCATGTGCTAAAAATCTGAGAGGGTTACCGGAAAAACTGGATGCACTTCGTGTACAAACTGGACAATCTATTTCGAAGTATCAGGGTTTCGGACGAAAACACGTCTATTACAAAGGGATTTCAATTTTTTGAACATATTTTAACTCAAGACTTTTGAAGCATTCAATATGCACCATTCAAAGCCACATCATCACTTTTCAACCATTTTCTGACTTCATTTGCTAGTTTTCTTGCATTTCATGATTTATTTTGAGCTAAAATGACCCTGAATTGAAAAGCACTGCAAATGAACTCTGAAATGGTTGAAAGATGGCATGGTATCATAATTTCACCCACATAGCATGTGCTAAAAATCTGAGAGGGTTACCGGAAAAACTGGATGCACTTCGTGTACAAACTGGACAATCTCTTTCGAAGTATCATGGTTTCGGACGAAAACACGTCTATTACAAAGGGGTTTCATTTTTTTTAACATATTTTAACTCAAGACTTTTTATGCATTCAATATGCACCATTCAAATCCACATCATCACTTTTCAACCATTTTCTAACTTCATTTGCTAGTTTTCATGCATTTCATGATTTATTTTGAGCTAAAATGACCCTGAATTGAAAAGCACTGCCAATGAACTCTGAAATGGTTGAAAGATGGGATGGTATCATAATTTCACCCACATAGCATGTGCTAAAAAGCTGAGAGGGTTACCGGAAAAACTGGATGCACTTCGTGTACAAACTGGACAATCTCTTTTGAAGTATCAGGGTTTCGGACGAAAACACGTCTATTACAAAGGGATTTCAATTTTTTGAACATATTTTAACTCAAGACTTTTTCTGCATTCAATATGCACCATTCAAAGCCACATCATCACTTTTCAACCATTTTCTGACTTCATTTGCTAGTTTTCATGCATTTCATGATTTATTTTGAGCTAAAATGACCCTAAATTGAAAAGCACTGCAAATGAACTCTGAAATGGTTGAAAGTTGGCATGGTATCATAATTTCACCCACGTAGCATGTGCTAAAGAGTTGAGAGGGTTACCGGAAAAACTGGATGCAGTTCGTGTACAAACTGGACAATCTCTTTCGAAGTATCAGGGTTTCGGACGAAAACACGTCTATTACAAAGGGATTTCAATTTTTTGAACATATTTTAACTCAAGACTTTTTCTGCATTTAATATGCACCATTCAAAGCCAAATCATCACTTTTCAACCATTTTCTGACTTCATTTCCTAGTTTTCATGCATTTAATGATTAATTTTGAGCTAAAATGACAATGAATTGAAAAGCACTGCAAATGAACTCTGAAATGGTGGAAAGTTGGCATGGTATCATAATTTCACCCACATAGCATGTGCTAAAAAGTTGAGAGGGTTACCGGAAAAACTGGATGCACTTCGTGTACAAACTGGACAACCTCTTTCGAAGTATCAGGGTTTCGGACGAAAACACGTCGATTACAAAGGGATTTTGATTTTTTGAACATATTTTAACTCAAGACTTTTTATGCATTCAATATGCACCATTCAAAGCCACATCATCACTTTTCAACCATTTTCTGACTTCATTTGCTAGTTTTCATGCATTTCATGATTTATTTTGAGCTAAAATGACCCTGAATTGAAAAGCACTGCAAATGAACTCTGAAATGGTTAAAAGTTGGCATGGAATCATAATTTCACCCACATAGCATGTGCTAAAGAGTTGAGAGGGTTACCGAAAAACCTGGATGCACTTCGTGTACAAACTGGACAATCTCTTTCGAAGTATCAGGGTTTCGCAGGAAAACACGTCTATTACAAAGGGATTTCAATTTTTTGAACATATTTTAACTCAAGACTTTTTCTGCATTCAATATGCACCATTCAAACCCACATCATCACTTTTCAACCATTTTCTGACTTCATTTGCTAGTTTTCATGCATTTCATGATTTATTTTGAGCTAACATGACCCTGAATTGAAAAGCACTGCAACTGAACTCTGAAATGGTTGAAAGTTGGCATGCTATCATAATTTCACCCACATAGCATGTGCTAAAAAGCTGAGAGGGTTACTGAAAAAACTGGATGCACTTCGTGTACAAACTGGACAATCTATTTCGAAGTATCAGGGTTTCGGACGAAAACACGTCTATTACAAAGGGATTTCAATTTTTTGAACATATTTTAACTCAAGAATTTTGAAGCATTCAATATGCACCATTCAAAGCCACATCATCACTTTTCAACCATTTTCTGACTTCATTTGCTAGTTTTCTTGCATTTCATGATTTATTTTGAGCTAAAATGACCCTGAATTGAAAAGCACTGCAAATGAACTCTGAAATGGTTGAAAGATGGCATGGTATCATAATTTCACCCACATAGCATGTGCTAAAAATCTGAGAGGGTTACCGGAAAAACTGGATGCACTTCGTGTACAAACTGGACAATCTATTTCGAAGTATCAGGGTTTCGGACGAAAACACGTCTATTACAAAGGGATTTCAATTTTTTGAACATATTTTAACTCAAGACTTTTGAAGCATTCAATATGCACCATTCAAAGCCACATCATCACTTTTCAACCATTTTCTGACTTCATTCGCTAGTTTTCTTGCATTTCATGATTTATTTTGAGCTAAAATGACCCTGAATTGAAAAGCACTGCAAATGAACTCTGAAATGGTTGAAAGATGGCATGGTATCATAATTTCACCCACATAGCATGTGCTAAAAATCTGAGAGGGTTACCGGAAAAACTGGATGCACTTCGTGTACAAACTGGACAATCTCTTTCGAAGTATCATGGTTTCGGACGAAAACACGTCTATTACAAAGGGGTTTCATTTTTTTGAACATATTTTAACTCAAGACTTTTTATGCATTCAATATGCACCATTCAAATCGACATCATCACTTTTCAACCATTTTCTGACTTCATTTGCTAGTTTTCCTGCATTTCATGATTTACTTTGAGCTAAAATGACCCTGAATTGAAAAGCACTGCAAATGAACTCTGAAATGGTTGAAAGTTGGCATGGTATCATAATTTCACCCACATAGCATGTGCTAAAGAGTTGAGAGGGTTACCGAAAAAACTAGATGCACTTCGTGTACAAAATGGACAATCTCTTTCGAAGTATCAGGGTTTCGGACGAAAACACGTCTATTACAAAGGGATTTCAATTTTTTGAACATATTTTAACTCAAGACTTTTTCTGCATTCAATATGCACCATTCAAAGCCACATCATCACTTTTCAACCATTTTCTGACTTCATTTGCTAGTTTTCATGCATTTCATGATTTATTTTGAGCTAAAATGACCCTAAATTGAAAAGCACTGCAAATGAACTCTGAAATGGTTGAAAGTTGGCATGGTATCATAATTTCACCCACGTAGCATGTGCTAAAGAGTTGAGAGGGTTACCGGAAAAACGGGATGCAGTTCGTGTACAAACTGGACAATCTCTTTCGAAGTATCAGGGTTTCGGACGAAAACACGTCTATTACAAAGGGATTTCAATTTTTTGAACATATTTTAACTCAAGACTTTTTCTGCATTCAATATGCACCATTCAAAGCCAAATCATCACTTTTCAACCATTTTCTGACTTCATTTCCTAGTTTTCATGCATTTAATGATTAATTTTGAGCTAAAATGACAATGAATTGAAAAGCACTGCAAATGAACTCTGAAATGGTGGTAAGTTGGCATGGTATCATAATTTCACCCACATAGCATGTGCTAAAAAGTTGAGAGGGTTACCGGAAAAACTGGATGCACTTCGTGTACAAACTGGACAACCTCTTTCGAAGTATCAGGGTTTCGGACGAAAACACGTCGATTACAAAGGGATTTCGATTTTTTGAACATATTTTAACTCAAGACTTTTTATGCATTCAATATGCACCATTCAAAGCCACATCATCACTTTTCAACCATTTTCTGACTTCATTTGCTAGTTTTCATGCATTTCATGATTTATTTTGAGCTAAAATGACCCTGAATTGAAAAGCACTGCAAATGAACTCTGAAATGGTTAAAAGTTGGCATGGAATCATAATTTCACCCACATAGCATGTGCTAAAGAGTTGAGAGGGTTACCGAAAAACCTGGATGCACTTCGTGTACAAACTGGACAATCTCTTTCGAAGTATCAGGGTTTTGCAGGAAAACACGTCTATTACAAAGGGATTTCAATTTTTTGAACATATTTTAACTCAAGACTTTTTCTGCATTCAATATGCACCATTCAAAGCCACATCATCACTTTTCAACCATTTTCTGACTTCATTTGCTAGTTTTCATGCATTTCATGATTTATTTTGAGCTAACATGACCCCGAATTGAAAAGCACTGCAACTGAACTCTGAAATGGTTGAAAGTTGGCATGCTATCATAATTTCACCCACATAGCATGTGCTAAAAAGCTGAGAGGGTTACTGAAAAAACTGGATGCACTTCGTGTACAAACTGGACAATCTATTTCGAAGTATCAGGGTTTCGGACGAAAACACGTCTATTACAAAGGGATTTCAATTTTTTGAACATATTTTAACTCAAGAATTTTGAAGCATTCAATATGCACCATTCAAAGCCACATCATCACTTTTCAACCATTTTCTGACTTCATTTGCTAGTTTTCTTGCATTTCATGATTTATTTTGAGCTAAAATGACCCTGAATTGAAAAGCACTGCAAATGAACTCTGAAATGGTTGAAAGATGGCATGGTATCATAATTTCACCCACATAGCATGTGCTAAAAATCTGAGAGGGTTACCGGAAAAACTGGATGCACTTCGTGTACAAACTAGACAATCTATTTCGAAGTATCAGGGTTTCGGACGAAAACACGTCTATTACAAAGGGATTTCAATTTTTTGAACATATTTGAACTCAAGACTTTTGAAGCATTCAATATGCACCATTCAAAGCCACATCATCACTTTTCAACCATTTTCTGACTTCATTCGCTAGTTTTCTTGCATTTCATGATTTATTTTGAGCTAAAATGACCCTGAATTGAAAAGCACTGCAAATGAACTCTGAAATGGTTGAAAGATGGCATGGTATCATAATTTCACCCACATAGCATGTGCTAAAAATCTGAGAGGGTTACCGGAAAAACTGGATGCACTTCGTGTACAAACTGGACAATCTCTTTCGAAGTATCATGGTTTCGGACGAAAACACGTCTATTACAAAGGGGTTTCATTTTTTTGAACATATTTTAACTCAAGACTTTTTATGCATTCAATATGCACCATTCAAATCAACATCATCACTTTTCAACCATTTTCTGACTTCATTTGCTAGTTTTCCTGCATTTCATGATTTATTTTGAGCTAAAATGACCCTGAATTGAAAAGCACTGCAAATGAACTCTGAAATGGTTGAAAGTTGGCATGGTATCATAATTTCACCCACATAGCATGTGCTAAAGAGTTGAGAGGGTTACCAAAAAAATTAGATGCACTTCGTGTACAAACTGGACAATCTCTTTCGAAGTATCAGGGTTTCGAACGAAAACACGTCTATTACAAAGGGATTTCAATTTTTTGAACATATTTTAACTCAAGACTTTTTCTGCATTCAATATGCACCATTCAAAGCCACATCATCACTTTTCAACCATTTTCTGACTTCATTTGCTAGTTTTCATGCATTTCATGATTTATTTTGAGCTAAAATGACCCTAAATTGAAAAGCACTGCAAATGAACTCTGAAATGGTTGAAAGTTCGCATGGTATCATAATTTCACCCACGTAGCATGTGCTAAAGAGTTGAGAGGGTTACCGGAAAAACTGGATGCAGTTCGTGTACAAACTGGACAATCTCTTTCGAAGTATCAGGGTTTCGGACGAAAACACGTCTATTACAAAGGGATTTCAATTTTTTGAACATATTTTAACTCAAGACTTTTTCTGCATTCAATATGCACCATTCAAAGCCAAATCATCACTTTTCAACCATTTTCTGACTTCATTTCCTAGTTTTCATGCATTTAATGATTAATTTTGAGCTAAAATGACAATGAATTGAAAAGCACTGCAAATGAACTCTGAAATGGTGGAAAGTTGGCATGGTATCATAATTTCACCCACATAGCATGTGCTAAAAAGTTGAGAGGGTTACCGGAAAAACTGGATGCACTTCGTGTACAAACTGGACAACCTCTTTCGAAGTATCAGGGTTTCGGACGAAAACACGTCGATTACAAAGGGATTTCGATTTTTTGAACATATTTTAACTCAAGACTTTTTATGCATTCAATATGCACCATTCAAAGCCACATCATCACTTTTCAACCATTTTCTGACTTCATTTGCTAGTTTTCATGCATTTCATGATTTATTTTGAGCTAAAATGACCCTGAATTGAAAAGCACTGCAAATGAACTCTGAAATGGTTAAAAGTTGGCATGGAATCATAATTTCACCCACATAGCATGTGCTAAAGAGTTGAGAGGGTTACCGAAAAACCTGGATGCACTTCGTGTACAAACTGGACAATCTCTTTCGAAGTATCAGGGTTTCGCAGGAAAACACGTCTATTACAAAGGGATTTCAATTTTTTGAACATATTTTAACTCAAGACTTTTTCTGCATTCAATATGCACCATTCAAAGCCACATCATCACTTTTCAACCATTTTCTGACTTCATTTGCTAGTTTTCATGCATTTCATGATTTATTTTGAGCTAACATGACCCTGAATTGAAAAGCACTGCAACTGAACTCTGAAATGGTTGAAAGTTGGCATGCTATCATAATTTCACCCACATAGCATGTGCTAAAAAGCTGAGAGGGTTACTGAAAAAACTGGATGCACTTCGTGTACAAACTGGACAATCTATTTCGAAGTATCAGGGTTTCGGACGAAAACACGTCTATTACAAAGGGATTTCAATTTTTTGAACATATTTTAACTCAAGACTTTTTCTGCATTCAATATGCACCATTCAAAGCCAAATCATCACTTTTCAACCATTTTCTGACTTCATTTCCTAGTTTTCATGCATTTAATGATTAATTTTGAGCTAAAATGACAATGAATTGAAAAGCACTGCAAATGAACTCTGAAATGGTGGTAAGTTGGCATGGTATCATAATTTCACCCACATAGCATGTGCTAAAAAGTTGAGAGGGTTACCGGAAAAACTGGATGCACTTCGTGTACAAACTGGACAACCTCTTTCGAAGTATCAGGGTTTCGGACGAAAACACGTCGATTACAAAGGGATTTCGATTTTTTGAACATATTTTAACTCAAGACTTTTTATGCATTCAATATGCACCATTCAAAGCCACATCATCACTTTTCAACCATTTTCTGACTTCATTTGCTAGTTTTCATGCATTTCATGATTTATTTTGAGCTAAAATGACCCTGAATTGAAAAGCACTGCAAATGAACTCTGAAATGGTTAAAAGTTGGCATGGAATCATAATTTCACCCACATAGCATGTGCTAAAGAGTTGAGAGGGTTACCGAAAAACCTGGATGCACTTCGTGTACAAACTGGACAATCTCTTTCGAAGTATCAGGGTTTTGCAGGAAAACACGTCTATTACAAAGGGATTTCAATTTTTTGAACATATTTTAACTCAAGACTTTTTCTGCATTCAATATGCACCATTCAAAGCCACATCATCACTTTTCAACCATTTTCTGACTTCATTTGCTAGTTTTCATGCATTTCATGATTTATTTTGAGCTAACATGACCCCGAATTGAAAAGCACTGCAACTGAACTCTGAAATGGTTGAAAGTTGGCATGCTATCATAATTTCACCCACATAGCATGTGCTAAAAAGCTGAGAGGGTTACTGAAAAAACTGGATGCACTTCGTGTACAAACTGGACAATCTATTTCGAAGTATCAGGGTTTCGGACGAAAACACGTCTGTTACAAAGGGATTTCAATTTTTTTAACATATTTAACTCAAGACTTTTTCTGCATTCAATATGCACCTTTCAAAGCCACATCATCACTTTTCAACCATTTTCTGACTTCATTTGCTAGTTTTCATGCATTTCATGATTTATTTTGAGCTAAAATGACCCTGAATTGAAAAGCACTGCAAATGAACTCTGAAATGGTTGAAAGTTGGCATGGTATCATAATTTCACCCACATAGCATGTGCTAAAAAGCTGAGAGGGTTACCGAAAAAACTGGATGCACTTCGTGTACAAACTGGACAATCTCTTTCGAAGTATCAGGGTTTCGGACGAAAACACGTCGATTACAAAGGGATTTCAATTTTTTGAACATATTCTAACTTAAGACTTTTTTTGCATTCAATATGCACCATTCAAAGCCACATCATCACTTTTCAATCATTTTCTGACTTCATTTGCTAGTTTTCATGCATTTCATGATTTATTTTGAGCTAAAATGACCCTGAATTGAAAAGCACTGCAAATGAACTCTGAAATGGTTGAAAGTTGGCATGGTATCATAATTTCACCCACATAGCATGTGCTAAAAAGCTGAGATGGTTACCGGAAAAACTGGATGCACTTCGTGTACAAACTGGACAATCTCTTTCGAAGTCTCAGGGTTTCGAACGAAAACACGTCGATTACAAAGGGATTTCAATTTTTTGAACATATTTTAACTCAAGACTCTTTATGCATTCAATATGCACCTTTCAAAGCCACATCATCACTTTTCAACCATTTTCTGACTTCATTTGCTAGTTTTCATCCATTTCATGATTTATTTTGAGCTAAAATGACCCTGAATTGAAAAGCACTGCAAATGAACTCTAAAATGGTTGAAAGTTGGCATGCTATCATAATTTCACCCAGATAGCATGTGCTAAAAAGCTGAGAGGGTTACCGAAAAAACTGGATGCACTTCGTGTACAAACTGGACAATCTATTTCGAAGTATCAGGGTTTCGGACGAAAACACGTCTATTACAAAGGGATTTCAATTTTTTGAACATATTTTAACTCAAGAATTTTGAAGCATTCAATATGCACCATTCAAAGCCACATCATCACTTTTCAACCATTTTCTGACTTCATTTGCTAGTTTTCTTGCATTTCATGATTTATTTTGAGCTAAAATGACCCTGAATTGAAAAGCACTGCAAATGAACTCTGAAATGGTTGAAAGATGGCATGGTATCATAATTTCACCCACATAGCATGTGCTAAAAATCTGAGAGGGTTACCGGAAAAACTGGATGCACTTCGTGTACAAACTGGACAATCTATTTCGAAGTATCAGGGTTTCGGACGAAAACACGTCTATTACAAAGGGATTTCAATTTTTTGAACATATTTTAACTCAAGACTTTTGAAGCATTCAATATGCACCATTCAAAGCCACATCATCACTTTTCAACCATTTTCTGACTTCATTTGCTAGTTTTCTTGCATTTCATGATTTATTTTGAGCTAAAATGACCCTGAATTGAAAAGCACTGCAAATGAACTCTGAAATGGTTGAAAGATGGCATGGTATCATAATTTCACCCACATAGCATGTGCTAAAAATCTGAGAGGGTTACCGGAAAAACTGGATGCACTTCGTGTACAAACTGGACAATCTCTTTCGAAGTATCATGGTTTCGGACGAAAACACGTCTATTACAAAGGGGTTTCATTTTTTTTAACATATTTTAACTCAAGACTTTTTATGCATTCAATATGCACCATTCAAATCCACATCATCACTTTTCAACCATTTTCTAACTTCATTTGCTAGTTTTCATGCATTTCATGATTTATTTTGAGCTAAAATGACCCTGAATTGAAAAGCACTGCCAATGAACTCTGAAATGGTTGAAAGATGGGATGGTATCATAATTTCACCCACATAGCATGTGCTAAAAAGCTGAGAGGGTTACCGGAAAAACTGGATGCACTTCGTGTACAAACTGGACAATCTCTTTTGAAGTATCAGGGTTTCGGACGAAAACACGTCTATTACAAAGGGATTTCAATTTTTTGAACATATTTTAACTCAAGACTTTTTCTGCATTCAATATGCACCATTCAAAGCCACATCATCACTTTTCAACCATTTTCTGACTTCATTTGCTAGTTTTCATGCATTTCATGATTTATTTTGAGCTAAAATGACCCTAAATTGAAAAGCACTGCAAATGAACTCTGAAATGGTTGAAAGTTGGCATGGTATCATAATTTCACCCACGTAGCATGTGCTAAAGAGTTGAGAGGGTTACCGGAAAAACTGGATGCAGTTCGTGTACAAACTGGACAATCTCTTTCGACGTATCAGGGTTTCGGACGAAAACACGTCTATTACAAAGGGATTTCAATTTTTTGAACATATTTTAACTCAAGACTTTTTCTGCATTCAATATGCACCATTCAAAGCCACATCATCACTTTTCAACCATTTTCTGACTTCATTTGCTAGTTTTCATGCATTTAATGATTTATTTTGAGCTAAAATGACCCTGAATTGAAAAGCACTGCAAATGAACTCTGAAATGGTGGAAAGTTGGCATGCTATCATAATTTCACCCACATAGCATGTGCTAAAAAGTTGAGAGGGTTACCGGAAAAACTGGATGCACTTCGTGTACAAACTGGACAATCTCTTTCGAAGTATCAGGGTTTCGGACGAAAACACGTCTATTACAAAGGGATTTCAATTTTTTGAACATATTTTAACTCAAGACTTTTTCTGCATTTAATATGCACCATTCAAAGCCAAATCATCACTTTTCAACCATTTTCTGACTTCATTTCCTAGTTTTCATGCATTTAATGATTAATTTTGAGCTAAAATGACAATGAATTGAAAAGCACTGCAAATGAACTCTGAAATGGTGGAAAGTTGGCATGGTATCATAATTTCACCCACATAGCATGTGCTAAAAAGTTGAGAGGGTTACCGGAAAAACTGGATGCACTTCGTGTACAAACTGGACAACCTCTTTCGAAGTATCAGGGTTTCGGACGAAAACACGTCGATTACAAAGGGATTTTGATTTTTTGAACATATTTTAACTCAAGACTTTTTATGCATTCAATATGCACCATTCAAAGCCACATCATCACTTTTCAACCATTTTCTGACTTCATTTGCTAGTTTTCATGCATTTCATGATTTATTTTGAGCTAAAATGACCCTGAATTGAAAAGCACTGCAAATGAACTCTGAAATGGTTAAAAGTTGGCATGGAATCATAATTTCACCCACATAGCATGTGCTAAAGAGTTGAGAGGGTTACCGAAAAACCTGGATGCACTTCGTGTACAAACTGGACAATCTCTTTCGAAGTATCAGGGTTTCGCAGGAAAACACGTCTATTACAAAGGGATTTCAATTTTTTGAACATATTTTAACTCAAGACTTTTTCTGCATTCAATATGCACCATTCAAACCCACATCATCACTTTTCAACCATTTTCTGACTTCATTTGCTAGTTTTCATGCATTTCATGATTTATTTTGAGCTAACATGACCCTGAATTGAAAAGCACTGCAACTGAACTCTGAAATGGTTGAAAGTTGGCATGCTATCATAATTTCACCCACATAGCATGTGCTAAAAAGCTGAGAGGGTTACTGAAAAAACTGGATGCACTTCGTGTACAAACTGGACAATCTATTTCGAAGTATCAGGGTTTCGGACGAAAACACGTCTATTACAAAGGGATTTCAATTTTTTGAACATATTTTAACTCAAGAATTTTGAAGCATTCAATATGCACCATTCAAAGCCACATCATCACTTTTCAACCATTTTCTGACTTCATTTGCTAGTTTTCTTGCATTTCATGATTTATTTTGAGCTAAAATGACCCTGAATTGAAAAGCACTGCAAATGAACTCTGAAATGGTTGAAAGATGGCATGGTATCATAATTTCACCCACATAGCATGTGCTAAAAATCTGAGAGGGTTACCGGAAAAACTGGATGCACTTCGTGTACAAACTGGACAATCTATTTCGAAGTATCAGGGTTTCGGACGAAAACACGTCTATTACAAAGGGATTTCAATTTTTTGAACATATTTTAACTCAAGACTTTTGAAGCATTCAATATGCACCATTCAAAGCCACATCATCACTTTTCAACCATTTTCTGACTTCATTCGCTAGTTTTCTTGCATTTCATGATTTATTTTGAGCTAAAATGACCCTGAATTGAAAAGCACTGCAAATGAACTCTGAAATGGTTGAAAGATGGCATGGTATCATAATTTCACCCACATAGCATGTGCTAAAAATCTGAGAGGGTTACCGGAAAAACTGGATGCACTTCGTGTACAAACTGGACAATCTCTTTCGAAGTATCATGGTTTCGGACGAAAACACGTCTATTACAAAGGGGTTTCATTTTTTTGAACATATTTTAACTCAAGACTTTTTATGCATTCAATATGCACCATTCAAATCGACATCATCACTTTTCAACCATTTTCTGACTTCATTTGCTAGTTTTCCTGCATTTCATGATTTACTTTGAGCTAAAATGACCCTGAATTGAAAAGCACTGCAAATGAACTCTGAAATGGTTGAAAGTTGGCATGGTATCATAATTTCACCCACATAGCATGTGCTAAAGAGTTGAGAGGGTTACCGAAAAAACTAGATGCACTTCGTGTACAAAATGGACAATCTCTTTCGAAGTATCAGGGTTTCGGACGAAAACACGTCTATTACAAAGGGATTTCAATTTTTTGAACATATTTTAACTCAAGACTTTTTCTGCATTCAATATGCACCATTCAAAGCCACATCATCACTTTTCAACCATTTTCTGACTTCATTTGCTAGTTTTCATGCATTTCATGATTTATTTTGAGCTAAAATGACCCTAAATTGAAAAGCACTGCAAATGAACTCTGAAATGGTTGAAAGTTGGCATGGTATCATAATTTCACCCACGTAGCATGTGCTAAAGAGTTGAGAGGGTTACCGGAAAAACGGGATGCAGTTCGTGTACAAACTGGACAATCTCTTTCGAAGTATCAGGGTTTCGGACGAAAACACGTCTATTACAAAGGGATTTCAATTTTTTGAACATATTTTAACTCAAGACTTTTTCTGCATTCAATATGCACCATTCAAAGCCAAATCATCACTTTTCAACCATTTTCTGACTTCATTTCCTAGTTTTCATGCATTTAATGATTAATTTTGAGCTAAAATGACAATGAATTGAAAAGCACTGCAAATGAACTCTGAAATGGTGGTAAGTTGGCATGGTATCATAATTTCACCCACATAGCATGTGCTAAAAAGTTGAGAGGGTTACCGGAAAAACTGGATGCACTTCGTGTACAAACTGGACAACCTCTTTCGAAGTATCAGGGTTTCGGACGAAAACACGTCGATTACAAAGGGATTTCGATTTTTTGAACATATTTTAACTCAAGACTTTTTATGCATTCAATATGCACCATTCAAAGCCACATCATCACTTTTCAACCATTTTCTGACTTCATTTGCTAGTTTTCATGCATTTCATGATTTATTTTGAGCTAAAATGACCCTGAATTGAAAAGCACTGCAAATGAACTCTGAAATGGTTAAAAGTTGGCATGGAATCATAATTTCACCCACATAGCATGTGCTAAAGAGTTGAGAGGGTTACCGAAAAACCTGGATGCACTTCGTGTACAAACTGGACAATCTCTTTCGAAGTATCAGGGTTTTGCAGGAAAACACGTCTATTACAAAGGGATTTCAATTTTTTGAACATATTTTAACTCAAGACTTTTTCTGCATTCAATATGCACCATTCAAAGCCACATCATCACTTTTCAACCATTTTCTGACTTCATTTGCTAGTTTTCATGCATTTCATGATTTATTTTGAGCTAACATGACCCCGAATTGAAAAGCACTGCAACTGAACTCTGAAATGGTTGAAAGTTGGCATGCTATCATAATTTCACCCACATAGCATGTGCTAAAAAGCTGAGAGGGTTACTGAAAAAACTGGATGCACTTCGTGTACAAACTGGACAATCTATTTCGAAGTATCAGGGTTTCGGACGAAAACACGTCTATTACAAAGGGATTTCAATTTTTTGAACATATTTTAACTCAAGAATTTTGAAGCATTCAATATGCACCATTCAAAGCCACATCATCACTTTTCAACCATTTTCTGACTTCATTTGCTAGTTTTCTTGCATTTCATGATTTATTTTGAGCTAAAATGACCCTGAATTGAAAAGCACTGCAAATGAACTCTGAAATGGTTGAAAGATGGCATGGTATCATAATTTCACCCACATAGCATGTGCTAAAAATCTGAGAGGGTTACCGGAAAAACTGGATGCACTTCGTGTACAAACTGGACAATCTATTTCGAAGTATCAGGGTTTCGGACGAAAACACGTCTATTACAAAGGGATTTCAATTTTTTGAACATATTTGAACTCAAGACTTTTGAAGCATTCAATATGCACCATTCAAAGCCACATCATCACTTTTCAACCATTTTCTGACTTCATTCGCTAGTTTTCTTGCATTTCATGATTTATTTTGAGCTAAAATGACCCTGAATTGAAAAGCACTGCAAATGAACTCTGAAATGGTTGAAAGATGGCATGGTATCATAATTTCACCCACATAGCATGTGCTAAAAATCTGAGAGGGTTACCGGAAAAACTGGATGCACTTCGTGTACAAACTGGACAATCTCTTTCGAAGTATCATGGTTTCGGACGAAAACACGTCTATTACAAAGGGGTTTCATTTTTTTGAACATATTTTAACTCAAGACTTTTTATGCATTCAATATGCACCATTCAAATCGACATCATCACTTTTCAACCATTTTCTGACTTCATTTGCTAGTTTTCCTGCATTTCATGATTTATTTTGAGCTAAAATGACCCTGAATTGAAAAGCACTGCAAATGAACTCTGAAATGGTTGAAAGTTGGCATGGTATCATAATTTCACCCACATAGCATGTGCTAAAGAGTTGAGAGGGTTACCAAAAAAATTAGATGCACTTCGTGTACAAACTGGACAATCTCTTTCGAAGTATCAGGGTTTCGAACGAAAACACGTCTATTACAAAGGGATTTCAATTTTTTGAACATATTTTAACTCAAGACTTTTTCTGCATTCAATATGCACCATTCAAAGCCACATCATCACTTTTCAACCATTTTCTGACTTCATTTGCTAGTTTTCATGCATTTCATGATTTATTTTGAGCTAAAATGACCCTAAATTGAAAAGCACTGCAAATGAACTCTGAAATGGTTGAAAGTTGGCATGGTATCATAATTTCACCCACGTAGCATGTGCTAAAGAGTTGAGAGGGTTACCGGAAAAACTGGATGCAGTTCGTGTACAAACTGGACAATCTCTTTCGAAGTATCAGGGTTTCGGACGAAAACACGTCTATTACAAAGGGATTTCAATTTTTTGAACATATTTTAACTCAAGACTTTTTCTGCATTCAATATGCACCATTCAAAGCCAAATCATCACTTTTCAACCATTTTCTGACTTCATTTCCTAGTTTTCATGCATTTAATGATTAATTTTGAGCTAAAATGACAATGAATTGAAAAGCACTGCAAATGAACTCTGAAATGGTGGAAAGTTGGCATGGTATCATAATTTCACCCACATAGCATGTGCTAAAAAGTTGAGAGGGTTACCGGAAAAACTGGATGCACTTCGTGTACAAACTGGACAACCTCTTTCGAAGTATCAGGGTTTCGGACGAAAACACGTCGATTACAAAGGGATTTCGATTTTTTGAACATATTTTAACTCAAGACTTTTTATGCATTCAATATGCACCATTCAAAGCCACATCATCACTTTTCAACCATTTTCTGACTTCATTTGCTAGTTTTCATGCATTTCATGATTTATTTTGAGCTAAAATGACCCTGAATTGAAAAGCACTGCAAATGAACTCTGAAATGGTTAAAAGTTGGCATGGAATCATAATTTCACCCACATAGCATGTGCTAAAGAGTTGAGAGGGTTACCGAAAAACCTGGATGCACTTCGTGTACAAACTGGACAATCTCTTTCGAAGTATCAGGGTTTCGCAGGAAAACACGTCTATTACAAAGGGATTTCAATTTTTTGAACATATTTTAACTCAAGACTTTTTCTGCATTCAATATGCACCATTCAAAGCCACATCATCACTTTTCAACCATTTTCTGACTTCATTTGCTAGTTTTCATGCATTTCATGATTTATTTTGAGCTAACATGACCCTGAATTGAAAAGCACTGCAACTGAACTCTGAAATGGTTGAAAGTTGGCATGCTATCATAATTTCACCCACATAGCATGTGCTAAAAAGCTGAGAGGGTTACTGAAAAAACTGGATGCACTTCGTGTACAAACTGGACAATCTATTTCGAAGTATCAGGGTTTCGGACGAAAACACGTCTATTACAAAGGGATTTCAATTTTTTGAACATATTTGAACTCAAGACTTTTGAAGCATTCAATATGCACCATTCAAAGCCACATCATCACTTTTCAACCATTTTCTGACTTCATTCGCTAGTTTTCTTGCATTTCATGATTTATTTTGAGCTAAAATGACCCTGAATTGAAAAGCACTGCAAATGAACTCTGAAATGGTTGAAAGATGGCATGGTATCATAATTTCACCCACATAGCATGTGCTAAAAATCTGAGAGGGTTACCGGAAAAACTGGATGCACTTCGTGTACAAACTGGACAATCTCTTTCGAAGTATCATGGTTTCGGACGAAAACACGTCTATTACAAAGGGGTTTCATTTTTTTGAACATATTTTAACTCAAGACTTTTTATGCATTCAATATGCACCATTCAAATCGACATCATCACTTTTCAACCATTTTCTGACTTCATTTGCTAGTTTTCCTGCATTTCATGATTTATTTTGAGCTAAAATGACCCTGAATTGAAAAGCACTGCAAATGAACTCTGAAATGGTTGAAAGTTGGCATGGTATCATAATTTCACCCACATAGCATGTGCTAAAGAGTTGAGAGGGTTACCAAAAAAACTAGATGCACTTCGTGTACAAACTGGACAATCTCTTTCGAAGTATCAGGGTTTCGAACGAAAACACGTCTATTACAAAGGGATTTCAATTTTTTGAACATATTTTAACTCAAGACTTTTTCTGCATTCAATATGCACCATTCAAAGCCACATCATCACTTTTCAACCATTTTCTGACTTCATTTGCTAGTTTTCATGCATTTCATGATTTATTTTGAGCTAAAATGACCCTAAATTGAAAAGCACTGCAAATGAACTCTGAAATGGTTGAAAGTTGGCATGGTATCATAATTTCACCCACGTAGCATGTGCTAAAGAGTTGAGAGGGTTACCGGAAAAACTGGATGCAGTTCGTGTACAAACTGGACAATCTCTTTCGAAGTATCAGGGTTTCGGACGAAAACACGTCTATTACAAAGGGATTTCAATTTTTTGAACATATTTTAACTCAAGACTTTTTCTGCATTCAATATGCACCATTCAAAGCCAAATCATCACTTTTCAACCATTTTCTGACTTCATTTCCTAGTTTTCATGCATTTAATGATTAATTTTGAGCTAAAATGACAATGAATTGAAAAGCACTGCAAATGAACTCTGAAATGGTGGAAAGTTGGCATGGTATCATAATTTCACCCACATAGCATGTGCTAAAAAGTTGAGAGGGTTACCGGAAAAACTGGATGCACTTCGTGTACAAACTGGACAACCTCTTTCGAAGTATCAGGGTTTCGGACGAAAACACGTCGATTACAAAGGGATTTCGATTTTTTGAACATATTTTAACTCAAGACTTTTTATGCATTCAATATGCACCATTCAAAGCCACATCATCACTTTTCAACCATTTTCTGACTTCATTTGCTAGTTTTCATGCATTTCATGATTTATTTTGAGCTAAAATGACCCTGAATTGAAAAGCACTGCAAATGAACTCTGAAATGGTTAAAAGTTGGCATGGAATCATAATTTCACCCACATAGCATGTGCTAAAGAGTTGAGAGGGTTACCGAAAAACCTGGATGCACTTCGTGTACAAACTGGACAATCTCTTTCGAAGTATCAGGGTTTCGCAGGAAAACACGTCTATTACAAAGGGATTTCAATTTTTTGAACATATTTTAACTCAAGACTTTTTCTGCATTCAATATGCACCATTCAAAGCCACATCATCACTTTTCAACCATTTTCTGACTTCATTTGCTAGTTTTCATGCATTTCATGATTTATTTTGAGCTAACATGACCCTGAATTGAAAAGCACTGCAACTGAACTCTGAAATGGTTGAAAGTTGGCATGCTATCATAATTTCACCCACATAGCATGTGCAAAAAAGCTGAGAGGGTTACTGAAAAAACTGGATGCACTTCGTGTACAAACTGGACAATCTATTTCGAAGTATCAGGGTTTCGGACGAAAACACGTCTATTACAAAGGGATTTCAATTTTTTGAACATATTTTAACTCAAGAATTTTGAAGCATTCAATATGCACCATTCAAAGCCACATCATCACTTTTCAACCATTTTCTGACTTCATTTGCTAGTTTTCTTGCATTTCATGATTTATTTTGAGCTAAAATGACCCTGAATTGAAAAGCACTGCAAATGAACTCTGAAATGGTTGAAAGATGGCATGGTATCATAATTTCACCCACATAGCATGTGCTAAAAATCTGAGAGGGTTACCGGAAAAACTGGATGCACTTCGTGTACAAACTGGACAATCTATTTCGAAGTATCAGGGTTTCGGACGAAAACACGTCTATTACAAAGGGATTTCAATTTTTTGAACATATTTTAACTCAAGACTTTTGAAGCATTCAATATGCACCATTCAAAGCCACATCATCACTTTTCAACCATTTTCTGACTTCATTCGCTAGTTTTCTTGCATTTCATGATTTATTTTGAGCTAAAATGACCCTGAATTGAAAAGCACTGCAAATGGACTCTGAAATGGTTGAAAGATGGCATGGTATCATAATTTCACCCACATAGCATGTGCTAAAAATCTGAGAGGGTTACCGGAAAAACTGGATGCACTTCGTGTACAAACTGGACAATCTCTTTCGAAGTATCATGGTTTCGGACGAAAACACGTCTATTACAAAGGGGTTTCATTTTTTTGAACATATTTTAACTCAAGACTTTTTATGCATTCAATATGCACCATTCAAATCGACATCATCACTTTTCAACCATTTTCTAACTTCATTTGCTAGTTTTCCTGCATTTCATGATTTATTTTGAGCTAAAATGACCCTGAATTGAAAAGCACTGCAAATGAACTCTGAAATGGTTGAAAGTTGGCATGGTATCATAATTTCACCCACATAGCATGTGCTAAAGAGTTGAGAGGGTTACCGAAAAAACTAGATGCACTTCGTGTACAAACTGGACAATCTCTTTCGAAGTATCAGGGTTTCGGACGAAAACACGTCTATTACAAAGGGATTTCAATTTTTTGAACATATTTTAACTCAAGACTTTTTCTGCATTCAATATGCACCATTCAAAGCCACATCATCACTTTTCAACCATTTTCTGACTTCATTTGCTAGTTTTCATACATTTCATGATTTATTTTGAGCTAAAATGACCCTAAATTGAAAAGCACTGCAAATGAACTCTGAAATGGTTGAAAGTTGGCATGGTATCATAATTTCACCCACGTAGCATGTGCTAAAGAGTTGAGAGGGTTACCGGAAAAACTGGATGCAGTTCGTGTACAAACTGGACAATCTCTTTCGAAGTATCAGGGTTTCGGACGAAAACACGTCTATTACAAAGGGATTTCAATTTTTTGAACATATTTTAACTCAAGACTTTTTCTGCATTCAATATGCACCATTCAAAGCCACATCATCACTTTTCAACCATTTTCTGACTTCATTTGCTAGTTTTCATGCATTTAATGATTTATTTTGAGCTAAAATGACCCTGAATTGAAAAGCACTGCAAATGAACTCTGAAATGGTGGAAAGTTGGCATGCTATCATAATTTCACCCACATAGCATGTGCTAAAAAGTTGAGAGGGTTACCGGAAAAACTGGATGCACTTCGTGTACAAACTGGACAATCTCTTTCGAAGTATCAGGGTTTCGGACGAAAACACGTCTATTACAAAGGGATTTCAATTTTTTGAACATATTTTAACTCAAGACTTTTTCTGCATTCAATATGCACCATTCAAAGCCAAATCATCACTTTTCAACCATTTTCTGACTTCATTTCCTAGTTTTCATGCATTTAATGATTAATTTTGAGCTAAAATGACAATGAATTGAAAAGCACTGCAAATGAACTCTGAAATGGTGGAAAGTTGGATGGTATCATAATTTCACCCACATAGCATGTGCTAAAAAGTTGAGAGGGTTACCGGAAAAACTGGATGCACTTCGTGTACAAACTGGACAACCTCTTTCGAAGTATCAGGGTTTCGGACGAAAACACGTCGATTACAAAGGGATTTCAATTTTTTGAACATATTTTAACTCAAGACTTGTTATGCATTCAATATGCACCATTCAAAGCCACATCATCACTTTTCAACCATTTTCTGACTTCATTTGCTAGTTTTCATGCATTTCATGATTTATTTTGAGCTAAAATGACCCTGAATTGAAAAGCACTGCAAATGAACTCTGAAATGGTTGAAAGTTGGCATGCTATCATAATTTCACCCACATAGCATGTGCTAAAAAGCTGAGAGGGTTACCGAAAAAACTGGATGCACTTCGTGTACAAACTGGACAATCTATTTCGAAGTATCAGGGTTTCGGACGAAAACACGTCTATTACAAAGGGATTTCAATTTTTTGAACATATTTTAACTCAAGACTTTTTCTGCATTCAATATGCACCATTCAAAGCCACATCATCACTTTTCAACCATTTTCTGACTTCATTTGCTAGTTTTCATGCATTTCATGATTTATTTTGAGCTAAAATGACCCTGAATTGAAAATCACTTCAAATGAACTCTGAAATGGTTGAAAGTTGGCATGGTATCATAATTTCACCCACATAGCATGTGCTAAAAACCTGAGAGGGTTACCGAAAAAACTGGATGCACTTCGTGTACAAACTGGACAATCTCTTTCGAAGTATCAGGGTTTCGGACGAAAACACGTCGATTACAAAGGGATTTCAATTTTTTGAACATATTTTAATCAAGACTTTTTATGCATTCAATATGCACCATTCAAAGCCACATCATCACTTTTCAACCATTTTCTGACTTCATTTGCTAGTTTTCATGCATTTCATGATTTATTTTGAGCTAAAATGACCCTGAATTGAAAAGCACTGCAAATGAACTCTGAAATGGTTGAAAGTTGGCATGGTATCATAATTTCACCCACATAGCATGTGCTAAAGAGTTGAGAGGGTTACCGAAAAAACTGGATGCACTTCGTGTACAAACTGGACAATCTCCTTCGAACTCTCAGGGTTTCGGACGAAAACACGTCGATTACAAAGGGATTTCAATTTTTTGAACATATTTTAACTAAGGACTTTTTATGCATTCAATATGCACCATTCAAAGCCACATCATCACTTTTCAACCATTTTCTGACTTCATTTACTAGTTTTCTTGCATTTCATGATTTATTTTGAGCTAAAATGACCCTGAATTGAAAAGCACTGCAAATGAACTCTGAAATGGTTGAAAGTTGGCATGGTATCATAATTTCACCCACATAGCATGTGCTAAAAACCTGAGAGGGTTACCGAAAAAACTGGATGCACTTCGTGTACAAACTGGACAATCTATTTCGAAGTATCAGGGTTTCGGACGAAAACATGTCTATTGCAAAGGGATTTCAATTTTTTATACATATTTTAGCTCAAGACTTTTTATGCATTCAATATGCACCATTCAAAGCCACATCATCACTTTTCAACCATTTTCTGACTTCATTTGCTAGTTTTCATGCATTTCATGATTTATTTTGAGCTAAAATGACCCTGAATTGAAAAGCACTGCAAATGAACTCTGAAATGGTTGAAAGTTGGCATGGTATCATAATTTCACCCACATAGCATGTGCTAAAAAGTTGAGATGGTTACCGGAAAAACTGGATGCACTTCGTGTACAAACTGGACAATCTCTTTCGAAGTCTCAGGGTTTCGAACGAAAACACGTCGATTACAAAGGGATTTCAATTTTTTGAACATATTTTAACTCAAGACTTTTTATGCATTCAATATGCACCTTTCAAAGCCACATCATCACTTTTCAACCATTTTCTGACTTCATTTGCTAGTTTTCATCCATTTCATGATTTATTTTGAGCTAAAATGACCCTGAATTGAAAAGCACTGCAAATGAACTCTAAAATGGTTGAAAGTTGGCATGCTATCATAATTTCACCCAGATAGCATGTGCTAAAAAGCTGAGAGGGTTACCAAAAAACTGGATGCACTTCGTGTACAAACTGGACAATCTATTTCGAAGTATCAGGGTTTCGGACGAAAACACGTCTATTACAAAGGGATTTCAATTTTTTGAACATATTTTAACTCAAGAATTTTGAAGCATTCAATATGCACCATTCAAAGCCACATCATCACTTTTCAACCATTTTCTGACTTCATTTGCTAGTTTTCTTGCATTTCATGATTTATTTTGAGCTAAAATGACCCTGAATTGAAAAGCACTGCAAATGAACTCTGAAATGGTTGAAAGATGGCATGGTATCATAATTTCACCCACATAGCATGTGCTAAAAATCTGAGAGGGTTACCGGAAAAACTGGATGCACTTCGTGTACAAACTGGACAATCTATTTCGAAGTATCAGGGTTTCGGACGAAAACACGTCTATTACAAAGGGATTTCAATTTTTTGAACATATTTTAACTCAAGACTTTTGAAGCATTCAATATGCACCATTCAAAGCCACATCATCACTTTTCAACCATTTTCTGACTTCATTTGCTAGTTTTCTTGCATTTCATGATTTATTTTGAGCTAAAATGACCCTGAATTGAAAAGCACTGCAAATGAACTCTGAAATGGTTGAAAGATGGCATGGTATCATAATTTCACCCACATAGCATGTGCTAAAAATCTGAGAGGGTTACCGGAAAAACTGGATGCACTTCGTGTACAAACTGGACAATCTCTTTCGAAGTATCATGGTTTCGGACGAAAACACGTCTATTACAAAGGGGTTTCATTTTTTTGAACATATTTTAACTCAAGACTTTTTATGCATTCAATATGCACCATTCAAATCCACATCACCACTTTTCAACCATTTTCTGACTTCATTTGCTAGTTTTCATGCATTTCATGATTTATTTTGAGCTAAAATGACCCTGAATTGAAAAGCACTGCAAATGAACTCTGAAATGGTTGAAAGTTGGCATGGTATCATAATTTCACCCACATAGCATGTGCTAAAGAGTTGAGAGGGTTACCGAAAAAACTAGATGCACTTCGTGTACAAACTGGACAATCTCTTTCGAAGTATCAGGGTTTCGGACGAAAACACGTCTATTACAAAGGGATTTCAATTTTTTGAACATATTTTAACTCAAGACTTTTTCTGCATTCAATATGCACCATTCAAAGCCACATCATCACTTTTCAACCATTTTCTGACTTCATTTGCTAGTTTTCATGCATTTCATGATTTATTTTGAGCTAAAATGACCCTAAATTGAAAAGCACTGCAAATGAACTCTGAAATGGTTGAAAGTTGGCATGGTATCATAATTTCACCCACGTAGCATGTGCTAATGAGTTGAGAGGGTTACCGGAAAAACTGGATGCAGTTCGTGTACAAACTGGACAATCTTATTCGAAGTATCAGGGTTTCGGACGAAAACACGTCTATTACAAAGGGATTTCAATTTTTTGAACATATTTTAACTCAAGACTTTTTCTGCATTCAATATGCACCATTCAAAGCCACATCATCACTTTTCAACCATTTTCTGACTTCATTTGCTAGTTTTCATGCATTTAATGATTTATTTTGAGCTAAAATGACCCTGAATTGAAAAGCACTGCAAATGAACTCTGAAATGGTGGAAAGTTGGCATGCTATCATAATTTCACCCACATAGCATGTGCTAAAAAGTTGAGAGGGTTACCGGAAAAACTGGATGCACTTCGTGTACAAACTGGACAATCTCTTTCGAAGTATCAGGGTTTCGGACGAAAACACGTCTATTACAAAGGGATTTCAATTTTTTGAACATATTTTAACTCAAGACTTTTTCTGCATTCAATATGCACCATTCAAAGCCAAATCATCACTTTTCAACCATTTTCTGACTTCATTTCCTAGTTTTCATGCATTTAATGATTAATTTTGAGCTAAAATGACAATGAATTGAAAAGCACTGCAAATGAACTCTGAAATGGTGGAAAGTTGGCATGGTATCATAATTTCACCCACATAGCATGTGCTAAAAAGTTGAGAGGGTTACCGGAAAAACTGGATGCACTTCGTGTACAAACTGGACAACCTCTTTCGAAGTATCAGGGTTTCGGACGAAAACACGTCTATTACAAAGGGATTTCAATTTTTTGAACATATTTTAACTCAAGACTTTTTCTGCATTCAATATGCACCATTCAAAGCCACATCATCACTTTTCAACCATTTTCTGACTTCATTTGCTAGTTTTCATGCATTTAATGATTAATTTTGAGCTAAAATGACAATGAATTGAAAAGCACTGCAAATGAACTCTGAAATGGTGGAAAGTTGGCATGGTATCATAATTTCACCCACATAGCATGTGCTAAAAAGTTGAGAGGGTTACCGGAAAAACTGGATGCACTTCGTGTACAAACTGGACAACCTCTTTCGAAGTATCAGGGTTTCGGACGAAAACACGTCGATTACAAAGGGATTTCAATTTTTTGAACATATTTTAACTCAAGACTTTTTATGCATTCAATATGCACCATTCAAAGCCACATCATCACTTTTCAACCATTTTCTGACTTCATTTGCTAGTTTTCATGCATTTCATGATTTATTTTGAGCTAAAATGACCCTGAATTGAAAAGCACTGCAAATGAACTCTGAAATGGTTAAAAGTTGGCATGGAATCATAATTTCACCCACATAGCATGTGCTAAAGAGTTGAGAGGGTTACCGAAAAACCTGGATGCACTTCGTGTACAAACTGGACAATCTATTTCGAAGTATCAGGGTTTCGGACGAAAACACGTCTATTACAAAGGGATTTCAATTTTTTGAACATATTTTAACTCAAGAATTTTGAAGCATTCAATATGCACCATTCAAAGCCACATCATCACTTTTCAACCATTTTCTGACTTCATTTGCTAGTTTTCTTGCATTTCATGATTTATTTTGAGCTAAAATGACCCTGAATTGAAAAGCACTGCAAATGAACTCTGAAATGGTTGAAAGATGGCATGGTATCATAATTTCACCCACATAGCATGTGCTAAAAATCTGAGAGGGTTACCGGAAAAACTGGATGCACTTCGTGTACAAACTGGACAATCTATTTCGAAGTATCAGGGTTTCGAACGAAAACACGTCTATTACAAAGGGATTTCAATTTTTTGAACATATTTTAACTCAAGACTTTTGAAGCATTCAATATGCACCATTCAAAGCCACATCATCACTTTTCAACCATTTTCTGACTTCATTTGCTAGTTTTCTTGCATTTCATGATTTATTTTGAGCTAAAATGACCCTGAATTGAAAAGCACTGCAAATGAACTCTGAAATGGTTGAAAGATGGCATGGTATCATAATTTCACCCACATAGCATGTGCTAAAAATCTGAGAGGGTTACCGGAAAAACTGGATGCACTTCGTGTACAAACTGGACAATCTCTTTCGAAGTATCATGGTTTCGGACGAAAACACGTCTATTACAAAGGGGTTTCATTTTTTTTGAACATATTTTAACTCAAGACTTTTTATGCATTCAATATGCACCATTCAAATCCACATCACCACTTTTCAACCATTTTCTGACTTCATTTGCTAGTTTTCATGCATTTCATGATTTATTTTGAGCTAAAATGACCCTGAATTGAAAAGCACTGCAAATGAACTCTGAAATGGTTGAAAGTTGGCATGGTATCATAATTTCACCCACATAGCCTGTGCTAAAGAGTTGAGAGGGTTACCGAAAAAACTAGATGCACTTCGTGTACAAACTGGACAATCTCTTTCGAAGTATCAGGGTTTCGGACGAAAACACGTCTATTACAAAGGGATTTCAATTTTTTGAACATATTTTAACTCAAGACTTTTTCTGCATTCAATATGCACCATTCAAAGCCACATCATCACTTTTCAACCATTTTCTGACTTCATTTGCTAGTTTTCATGCATTTCATGATTTATTTTGAGCTAAAATGACCCTAAATTGAAAAGCACTGCAAATGAACTCTGAAATGGTTGAAAGTTGGCATGGTATCATAATTTCACCCACGTAGCATGTGCTAATGAGTTGAGAGGGTTACCGGAAAAACTGGATGCAGTTCGTGTACAAACTGGACAATCTCTTTCGAAGTATCAGGGTTTCGGACGAAAACACGTCTATTACAAAGGGATTTCAATTTTTTGAACATATTTTAACTCAAGACTTTTTCTGCATTCAACATGCACCATTCAAAGCCACATCATCACTTTTCAACCATTTTCTGACTTCATTTGCTAGTTTTCATGCATTTAATGATTTATTTTGAGCTAAAATGACCCTGAATTGAAAAGCACTGCAAATGAACTCTGAAATGGTGGAAAGTTGGCATGCTATCATAATTTCGCCCACATAGCATGTGCTAAAAAGTTGAGAGGGTTACCGGAAAAACTGGATGCACTTCGTGTACAAACTGGACAATCTCTTTCAAAGTATCAGGGTTTCGGACGAAAACACGTCTATTACAAAGGGATTTCAATTTTTTGAACATATTTTAACTCAAGACTTTTTCTGCATTCAATATGCACCATTCAAAGCGAAATCATCACTTTTCAACCATTTTCTGACTTCATTTCCTAGTTTTCATGCATTTAATGATTAATTTTGAGCTAAAATGACAATGAATTGAAAAGCACTGCAAATGAACTCTGAAATGGTGGAAAGTTGGCATGGTATCATAATTTCACCCACATAGCATGTGCTAAAAAGTTGAGAGGGTTACCGGAAAAACTGGATGCACTTCGTGTACAAACTGGACAACCTCTTTCGAAGTATCAGGGTTTCGGACGAAAACACGTCGATTACAAAGGGATTTCAATTTTTTGAACATATTTTAACTCAAGACTTTTTATGCATTCAATATGCACCATTCAAAGCCACATCATCACTTTTCAACCATTTTCTGACTTCATTTGCTAGTTTTCATGCATTTCATGATTTATTTTGAGCTAAAATGACCCTGAATTGAAAAGCACTGCAAATGAACTCTGAAATGGTTAAAAGTTGGCATGGAATCATAATTTCACCCACATAGCATGTGCTAAAGAGTTGAGAGGGTTACCGAAAAACCTGGATGCACTTCGTGTACAAACTGGACAATCTCTTTCGAAGTATCAGGGTTTCGCAGGAAAACACGTCTATTACAAAGGGATTTCAATTTTTTGAACATATTTTAACTCAAGACTTTTTCTGCATTCAATATGCACCATTCAAAGCCACATCATCACTTTTCAACCATTTTCTGACTTCATTTGCTAGTTTTCATGCATTTCATGATTTATTTTGAGCTAACATGACCCTGAATTGAAAAGCACTGCAACTGAACTCTGAAATGGTTGAAAGTTGGCATGCTATCATAATTTCACCCACATAGCATGTGCTAAAAAGCTGAGAGGGTTACCGAAAAAACTGGATGCACTTCGTGTACAAACTTGACAATCTATTTCGAAGTATCAGGGTTTCGGACGAAAACACGTCTATTACAAAGGGATTTCAATTTTTTGAACATATTTTAACTCAAGACTGTTGAACCATTCAATATGCACCATTCAAAGCCACATCATCACTTTTCAACCATTTTCTGACTTCATTTGCTAGTTTTCATGCATTTCATGATTTATTTTGAGCTAAAATGACCCTGAATTGAAAAGCACTGCAAATGAACTCTGAAATGGTTGAAAGTTGGCATGGTATCATAATTTCACCCACATAGCATGTGCTAAAAAGCTGAGAGGGTTACCGAAAAAACTGGATGCACTTCGTGTACAAACTGGACAATCTCCTTCGAACTCTCAGGGTTTCGGACGAAAACACGTCGATTACAAAGGGATTTCAATTTTTTGAACATATTTTAACTAAGGACTTTTTATGCATTCAATATGCACCATTCAAAGCCACATCATCACTTTTCAACCATTTTCTGACTTCATTTACTAGTTTTCTTGCATTTCATGATTTATTTTGAGCTAAAATGACCCTGAATTGAAAAGCACTGCAAATGAACTCTGAAATGGTTGAAAGTTGGCATGGTATCATAATTTCACCCACATAGCATGTGCTAAAAACCTGAGAGGGTTACCGAAAAAACTGGATGCACTTCGTGTACAAACTGGACAATCTATTTCGAAGTATCAGGGTTTCGGACGAAAACATGTCTATTGCAAAGGGATTTCAATTTTTTATACATATTTTAGCTCAAGACTTTTTATGCATTCAATATGCACCATTCAAAGCCACATCATCACTTTTCAACCATTTTCTGACTTCATTTGCTAGTTTTCATGCATTTCATGATTTATTTTGAGCTAAAATGACCCTGAATTGAAAAGCACTGCAAATGAACTCTGAAATGGTTAAAAGTTGGCATGGTATCATCATTTCACCCACATAGCATGTGCTAAAGAGTTGAGACGGTTACCGAAAAACCTGGATGCACTTCGTGTACAAACTGGACAATCTCTTTCGAAGTATCAGGGTTTCGGACGAAAACACGTCTATTACAAAGGGATTTCAATTTTTTGAACATATTTTAACTCAAGACTTTTTCTGCATTCAATATGCACCATTCAAAGCCACATCATCACTTTTCAACCATTTTCTGACTTCATTTGCTAGTTTTCATGCATTTCATGATTTATTTTGAGCTAAAATGACCCTGAATTGAAAAGCACTGCAAATGAACTCTGAAATGGTTGAAAGTTGGCATGCTATCATAATTTCACGCACATAGCATGTGCTAAAAAGCTGAGAGGGTTACCGAAAAAACTGGATGCACTTCGTGTACAAACTGGACAATCTATTTCGTAGTATCAGGGTTTCGGACGAAAACACGTCTATTACAAAGGGATTTCAATTTTTTGAACATAGTTTAACTCAAGACTTTTGAAGCATTCAATATGCACCATTCAAAACCACATCATCACTTTTCAACCATTTTCTGACTTCATTTGCTATTTTTCATGCATTTCATGATTTATTTTGAGCTAAAATGACCCTGAATTGAAAAGCACTGCAAATGAATTCTGAAATGGTTGAAAGATGGCATGGTATCATAATTTCACCCACATAGCATGTGCTAAAAAGCTCAGATGGTTACCGGAAAAACTGGATGCACTTCGTGTACAAACTGGACAATCTCTTTCGAAGTATCAGGGTTTCGGACGAAAACACATCGATTACAAAGGGATTTCAATTGTTTGAACATATTTTAACTCAAGACTTTTTATGCATTCAATATGCACCATTCAAAGCCACATCATCACTTTTCAACCATTTTCTGACTTCATTTGCTAGTTTTCATACATTTCATGATTTATTTTGAGCTAAAATGACCCTGAATTGAAAAGCACTGCAAATGAACTCTGAAATGGTTGAAAGTTGGCATGGTATCATAATTTCACCCACATAGCATGTGCTAAAGAGTTGAGAGGGTTACCGAAAAAACTGGATGCACTTCATGTACAAACTGGACAATCTCTTTCGAAGTATCAGGGTTTCGGACGAAAACACGTCTATTACAAAGGGATTTCAGTTTTTTGAACATATTCTAACTTAAGACTTTTTCTGCATTCAATATGCACCATTCAAAGCCACATCATCACTTTTCAACCATTTTCTGACTTCATTTGCTAGTTTTCATGCATTTCATGATTTATTTTGAGCTAAAATGACCCTGAATTGAAAAACACTGCAAATGAACTCTGAAATGGTTGAAAGTTGGCATGGTATCATAATTTCACCCACATTGCATGTGCTAAAAAGCTGAGATGGTTACCGGAAAAACTGGATGCAGTTCGTGTACAAACTGGAGAATCTCTTTCGAAGTATCAGGGTTTCAGACGAAAACACGTCGATTACAAAGGGATTTCAATTTTTTGAACATATTTTAACTCAAGACTTTTTCTGCATTCAATATGCACCTTTCAAAGCCACATCATCACTTTTCAACCATTTTCTGACTTCATTTGCTAGTTTTCATGCATTTCATGATTTATTTTGAGCTAAAATGACCCTGAATTGAAAAGCACTGCAAATGAACTCTGAAATGGTTGAAAGTTGGCATGGTATCATAATTTCACCCACATAGCATGTGCTAAAAAGCTGAGAGGGTTACCGAAAAAACTGGATGCACTTCGTGTACAAACTGGACAATCTCTTTCGAAGTCTCAGGGTTTCGGACGAAAACACGTCGATTACAAAGGGATTTCAATTTGTTGAACATATTTTAACTCAAGACTTTTTATGCATTCAATATGCACCATTCAAAGCCACATCATCACTTTTCAACCATTTTCTGCCTTCATTTGCTAGTTTTCATGCATTTCATGATTTATTTTGAGCTAAAATGACCCTGAATTGAAAAGCACTGCAAATGAACTCTGAAATGGTTGAATGTTGGCATGGTATCATAATTTCACCCACATAGCATGTGCTAAAGAGTTGAGAGGGTTACCGAAAAAACTGGATGCACTTCGTGTACAAACTGGACAATCTCTTTCGAAGTATCAGGGTTTCGGACGAAAACAAGTCGATTACAAAGGGATTACAATTTTTTGAACATATTTTAACTCAAGACTTTTGAAGCATTCGATATGCACCATTCAAAGCCACATCATCACTTTTCAACCAATTTCTGACTTCATTTGCTAGTTTTCATGCATTTCATGATTTATTTTGAGCTAAAATGACCCTGAATTGAAAAGCACTGCAAATGAACTCTGAAATGGTTGAAAGTTGGCATGCTATCATAATTTCACCCACATAGCATGTGCTAAAAAGCTGAGAGGGTTACCGAAAAAACTGGATGCACTTCGTGTACAAACTGGACAATCTATTTCGAAGTATCAGGGTTTCGGACGAAAACACGTCTATTGCAAAGGGATTTCAATTTTTTGAACATATTTTAGCTCAAGACTTTTTATGCATTCAATATGCACCATTCAAAGCCACATCATCACTTTTCAACCATTTTCTGACTTCATTTGCTAGTTTTCATGCATTTCATGATTTATTTTGAACTAAAATGACCCTGAATTGAAAAGCACTGCAAATGAACTCTGAAATGGTTGAAAGTTGGCATGCTATCATAATTTCACCCACATAGCATGTGCTAAAAAGCTGAGAGGGTTACCGAAAAAACTGGATGCACTTCGTGGACAAACTGGACAATCTATTTCGTAGTATCATGGTTTCGGACGAAAACACGTCTATTACAAAGGGATTTCAATTTTTTGAACATATTTTAACTCAAGACTTTTGAAGCATTCGATATGCACCATTCAAAGCCACATCATCACTTTTCAACCATTTTCTGACTTCATTTGCTAGTTTTCATGCATTTCATGATTTATTTTGAGCTAAAATGACCCTGAATTAAAAAGCACTGCAAATGAACTCTGAAATGGTTGAAAGATGGCATGGTATCATAATTTCACCCACATAGCATGTGCTAAAAAACTGAGAGAGTTACCGAAAAAACTGGATGCACTTTGTGTACAAACTGGACAATCTCTTTCGAAGTATCAGGGTTTCGGACGAAAACACGTCGATTACAAAGGGATTTCAATTTTTTGAACATATTTTAACTCAAGACTTTTTATGCATTCAATATGCACCATTCAAAGCCACATCATCACTTTTCAACCATTTTCTGACTTCATTTGCTAGTTTTCATGCATTTCATGATTTATTTTGAGCTAAAATGACCCTGAATTGAAAAGCACTGCAAATGAACTCTGAAATGGTTGAAAGTTGGCATGGTATCATAATTTCACCCACATAGATGTGCTAAAGAGTTGAGAGGGCTATCGAAAAAACTGGATGCACTTCGTGTACAAACTGGACAATCTCTTTCGAAGTATCAGGGTTTCGGACGAAAACACGTCTATTACAAAGGGATTTCAGCTTTTTGAACATATTCTAACTTAAGACTTTTTCTGCATTCAATATGCACCATTCAAAGCCACATCATCACTTTTCAACCATTTTCTGACTTCATTTGCTAGTTTTCATGCATTTCATGATTTATTTTGAGCTAAAATGACCCTGAATTGAAAAGCACTGCAAATGAACTCTGAAATGGTTGAAAGTTGGCATGGTATCATAATTTCACCCACATAGCATGTGCTAAAAAGCTGAGAGGGTTACCGGAAAAACTGGATGCAGTTCGTATACAAACTGGACAATCTCTTTCGAAGTATCAGGGTTTCGGACGAAAACACGTCGATTACAAAGGGATTTCAATTTTTTGAACATATTTTAACTCAAGACTTTTTCTGCATTCAATATGCACCCTTCAAAGCCACATCATCACTTTTCAACCATTTTCTGACTTCATTTGCTAGTTTTCATGCATTTCATGATTTATTTTGAGCTAACATGACCCTGAATTGAAAAGCACTGCAAATGAACTCTGAAATGGTTGAAAGTTGGCATGGTATCATAATTTCACCCACATAGCTTGTGCTAAAGAGTTGAGAGGGTTACCGAAAAACCTGGATGCACTTCGTGTACAAACTGGACAATCTCTTTCGAAGTATCAGGGTTTCGCAGGAAAACACGTCTATTACAAAGGGATTTCAATTTTTTGAACATATTTTAACTCAAGACTTTTTCTGCATTCAATATGCACCATTCAAAGCCACATCATCACTTTTCAACCATTTTCTGACTTCATTTGCTAGTTTTCATGCATTTCATGATTTATTTTGAGCTAACATGACCCTGAATTGAAAAGCACTGCAACTGAACTCTGAAATGGTTGAAAGTTGGCATGCTATCATAATTTCACCCACATAGCATGTGCTAAAAAGCTGAGAGGGTTACCGAAAAACCTGGATGCACTTCGTGTACAAACTGGACAATCTCTTTCGAAGTATCAGGGTTTCGCAGGAAAACACGTCTATTACAAAGGGATTTCAATTTTTTGAACATATTTTAACTCAAGACTGTTGAACCATTCAATATGCACCATTCAAAGCCACATCATCACTTTTCAACCATTTTCTGACTTCATTTGCTAGTTTTCATGCATTTCATGATTTATTTTGAGCTAAAATGACCCTGAATTGAAAAGCACTGCAAATGAACTCTGAAATGGTTGAAAGTTGGCATGGTATCATAATTTCACCCACATAGCATGTGCTAAAAAGCTGAGAGGGTTACCGAAAAAACTGGATGCACTTCGTGTACAAACTGGACAATCTCCTTCGAACTCTCAGGGTTTCGGACGAAAACACGTCGATTACAAAGGGATTTCAATTTTTTGAACATATTTTAACTAAGGACTTTTTATGCATTCAATATGCACCATTCAAAGCCACATCATCACTTTTCAACCATTTTCTGACTTCATTTACTAGTTTTCTTGCATTTCATGATTTATTTTGAGCTAAAATGACCCTGAATTGAAAAGCACTGCAAATGAACTCTGAAATGGTTGAAAGTTGGCATGGTATCATAATTTCACCCACATAGCATGTGCTAAAAACCTGAGAGGGTTACCGAAAAAACTGGATGCACTTCGTGTACAAACTGGACAATCTATTTCGAAGTATCAGGGTTTCGGACGAAAACATGTCTATTGCAAAGGGATTTCAATTTTTTATACATATTTTAGCTCAAGACTTTTTATGCATTCAATATGCACCATTCAAAGCCACATCATCACTTTTCAACCATTTTCTGACTTCATTTGCTAGTTTTCATGCATTTCATGATTTATTTTGAGCTAAAATGACCCTGAATTGAAAAGCACTGCAAATGAACTCTGAAATGGTTAAAAGTTGGCATGGTATCATCATTTCACCCACATAGCATGTGCTAAAGAGTTGAGACGGTTACCGAAAAACCTGGATGCACTTCGTGTACAAACTGGACAATCTCTTTCGAAGTATCAGGGTTTCGGACGAAAACACGTCTATTACAAAGGGATTTCAATTTTTTGAACATATTTTAACTCAAGACTTTTTCTGCATTCAATATGCACCATTCAAAGCCACATCATCACTTTTCAACCATTTTCTGACTTCATTTGCTAGTTTTCATGCATTTCATGATTTATTTTGAGCTAAAATGACCCTGAATTGAAAAGCACTGCAAATGAACTCTGAAATGGTTGAAAGTTGGCATGCTATCATAATTTCACGCACATAGCATGTGCTAAAAAGCTGAGAGGGTTACCGAAAAAACTGGATGCACTTCGTGTACAAACTGGACAATCTATTTCGTAGTATCAGGGTTTCGGACGAAAACACGTCTATTACAAAGGGATTTCAATTTTTTGAACATAGTTTAACTCAAGACTTTTGAAGCATTCAATATGCACCATTCAAAACCACATCATCACTTTTCAACCATTTTCTGACTTCATTTGCTATTTTTCATGCATTTCATGATTTATTTTGAGCTAAAATGACCCTGAATTGAAAAGCACTGCAAATGAATTCTGAAATGGTTGAAAGATGGCATGGTATCATAATTTCACCCACATAGCATGTGCTAAAAAGCTCAGATGGTTACCGGAAAAACTGGATGCACTTCGTGTACAAACTGGACAATCTCTTTCGAAGTATCAGGGTTTCGGACGAAAACACATCGATTACAAAGGGATTTCAATTGTTTGAACATATTTTAACTCAAGACTTTTTATGCATTCAATATGCACCATTCAAAGCCACATCATCACTTTTCAACCATTTTCTGACTTCATTTGCTAGTTTTCATACATTTCATGATTTATTTTGAGCTAAAATGACCCTGAATTGAAAAGCACTGCAAATGAACTCTGAAATGGTTGAAAGTTGGCATGGTATCATAATTTCACCCACATAGCATGTGCTAAAGAGTTGAGAGGGTTACCGAAAAAACTGGATGCACTTCATGTACAAACTGGACAATCTCTTTCGAAGTATCAGGGTTTCGGACGAAAACACGTCTATTACAAAGGGATTTCAGTTTTTTGAACATATTCTAACTTAAGACTTTTTCTGCATTCAATATGCACCATTCAAAGCCACATCATCACTTTTCAACCATTTTCTGACTTCATTTGCTAGTTTTCATGCATTTCATGATTTATTTTGAGCTAAAATGACCCTGAATTGAAAAACACTGCAAATGAACTCTGAAATGGTTGAAAGTTGGCATGGTATCATAATTTCACCCACATTGCATGTGCTAAAAAGCTGAGAGGGTTACCGGAAAAACTGGATGCAGTTCGTGTACAAACTGGAGAATCTCTTTCGAAGTATCAGGGTTTCAGACGAAAACACGTCGATTACAAAGGGATTTCAATTTTTTGAACATATTTTAACTCAAGACTTTTTCTGCATTCAATATGCACCTTTCAAAGCCACATCATCACTTTTCAACCATTTTCTGACTTCATTTGCTAGTTTTCATGCATTTCATGATTTATTTTGAGCTAAAATGACCCTGAATTGAAAAGCACTGCAAATGAACTCTGAAATGGTTGAAAGTTGGCATGGTATCATAATTTCACCCACATAGCATGTGCTAAAAAGCTGAGAGGGTTACCGAAAAAACTGGATGCACTTCGTGTACAAACTGGACAATCTCTTTCGAAGTCTCAGGGTTTCGGACGAAAACACGTCGATTACAAAGGGATTTCAATTTGTTGAACATATTTTAACTCAAGACTTTTTATGCATTCAATATGCACCATTCAAATCCACATCATCACTTTTCAACCATTTTCTGCCTTCATTTGCTAGTTTTCATGCATTTCATGATTTATTTTGAGCTAAAATGACCCTGAATTGAAAAGCACTGCAAATGAACTCTGAAATGGTTGAATGTTGGCATGGTATCATAATTTCACCCACATAGCATGTGCTAAAGAGTTGAGAGGGTTACCGAAAAAACTGGATGCACTTCGTGTACAAACTGGACAATCTCTTTCGAAGTATCAGGGTTTCGGACGAAAACAAGTCGATTACAAAGGGATTACAATTTTTTGAACATATTTTAACTCAAGACTTTTGAAGCATTCGATATGCACCATTCAAAGCCACATCATCACTTTTCAACCAATTTCTGACTTCATTTGCTAGTTTTCATGCATTTCATGATTTATTTTGAGCTAAAATGACCCTGAATTGAAAAGCACTGCAAATGAACTCTGAAATGGTTGAAAGTTGGCATGCTATCATAATTTCACCCACATAGCATGTGCTAAAAAGCTGAGAGGGTTACCGAAAAAACTGGATGCACTTCGTGTACAAACTGGACTATCTCTTTCGAAGTCTCAGGGTTTCGGACAAAAACACGTCGATTACAAAGGGATTTCAATTTTTTGAACATATTTTAACTCAAGACTTTTTATGCATTCAATATGCACCATTCAAAGCCACATCATCACTTTTCAACCATTTTCTGACTTCATTTGCTAGTTTTCATGCATTTCATGATTTATTTTGAGCTAAAATGACCCTGAATTGAAAAGCACTGCAAATGAACTCTGAAATGGTTGAAAGTTGGCATGGTATCATAATTTCACCCACATAGATGTGCTAAAGAGTTGAGAGGGCTATCGAAAAAACTGGATGCACTTCGTGTACAAACTGGACAATCTCTTTCGAAGTATCAGGGTTTCGGACGAAAACACGTCTATTACAAAGGGATTTCAGCTTTTTGAACATATTCTAACTTAAGACTTTTTCTGCATTCAATATGCACCATTCAAAGCCACATCATCACTTTTCAACCATTTTCTGACTTCATTTGCTAGTTTTCATGCATTTCATGATTTATTTTGAGCTAAAATGACCCTGAATTGAAAAGCACTGCAAATGAACTCTGAAATGGTTGAAAGTTGGCATGGTATCATAATTTCACCCACATAGCATGTGCTAAAAAGCTGAGAGGGTTACCGGAAAAACTGGATGCAGTTCGTATACAAACTGGACAATCTCTTTCGAAGTATCAGGGTTTCGGACGAAAACACGTCGATTACAAAGGGATTTCAATTTTTTGAACATATTTTAACTCAAGACTTTTTCTGCATTCAGTATGCACCCTTCAAAGCCACATCATCACTTTTCAACCATTTTCTGACTTCATTTGCTAGTTTTCATGCATTTCATGATTTATTTTGAGCTAACATGACCCTGAATTGAAAAGCACTGCAAATGAACTCTGAAATGGTTGAAAGTTGGCATGGTATCATAATTTCACCCACATAGCTTGTGCTAAAAAGCTGAGAGGGTTACCGAAAAAACTGGATGCACTTCGTGTACAAACTGGACTATCTCTTTCGAAGTCTCAGGGTTTCGGACGAAAACACGTCGATTACAAAGGGATTTCAATTTTTTGAACATATTTTAACTCAAGACTTTTTATGCAATCAATATGCACCATTCAAAGCCACATCATCACTTTTCAACCATTTTCTGCCTTCATTTGCTAGTTTTCATGCATTTCATGATTTATTTTGAGCTAAAATGATCCTGAATTGAAAAGCACTGCAAATGAACTCTGAAATGGTTGAAAGTTGGCATGGTATCATAATTTCACCCACATAGCATGTGCTAAAGGGTTGAGAGGGTTACCGAAAAAACTGGATGCACTTCGTGTACAAACTGGACAATCTCTTTCGAAGTACCAGGGTTCCGGACGAAAACACGTCTATTACAAAGGGATTTCAATTTTTTGAACATATTTTAACTCAAGACTTTTTCTGCATTCAATATGCACCATTCAAAGCCACATCATCACTTTTCAACCATTTTCTGACTTCATTTGCTAGTTTTCATGCATTTCATGATTTATTTTGAGCTAAAATGACCCTGAATTGAAAAGTACTGCAAATGAACTCTGAAATGGTTGAAACTTGGCATGGTATCATAATTTCACCCACATAGCATGTGCTAAAAAGCTGAGAGGGTTATCGGAAAAACTGGATGCAGTTCGTGTACAAACTGGACAATCTCTTTCGAAGTATCAGGGTTTCAGACGAAAACACGTCGATTACAAAGGGATTTCAATTTTTTGAACATATTTTAACTCAAGACTTTTTCTGCATTCAATATGCACCTTTCAAAGCCACATCATCACTTTTCAACCATTTTCTGACTTCATTTGCTAGTTTTCATGCATTTCATGATTTATTTTGAGCTGAAATGACCCTGAATTGAAAAGCACTGCAAATGAACTCTGAAATGGTTGAAAGTTGGCATGCTATCATAATTTCACCCACATAGCATGTGCTAAAAAGCTGAGAGGGTTACCGAAAAAACTGGATGCACTTCGTGTGCAAACTGGACAATCTCTTTCGAAGTCTCACGGTTTCGGACGAAAACACGTCGATTACAAAGGGATTTCAATTTTTTGAACATATTTTAACTCAAGACTTTTTATGCATTCAATATGCACCATTCAAAGCCACATCATCACTTTTCAACCATTTTCTGACTTCATTTGCTAGTTTCATGCATTTCATGATTTATTTTGAGCTAAACTGACCCTCAATTGAAAAGCACTGCAAATGAACTCTGAAATGGTTGAAAGTTGGCATGGTATCATAATTTCACCCACATAGCATGTGCTAAAGGGTTGAGAGGGTTACCGAAAAAACTGGATGCACTTCGTGTACAAACTGGACAATCTCTTTCGAAGTATCAGGGTTTCGGACGAAAACACGTCTATTACAAAGGGATTTCAATTTTTTGAACATATTTTAACTCAAGACTTTTTCTGCATTCAATAGGCACCATTCAAAGCCACATCATCACTTTTCAACCATTTTCTGACTTCATTTGCTAGTTTTCATGCATTTCATGATTTATTTTGAGCTAAAATGACCCTGAATTGAAAAGCACTGCAAATGAACTCTGGAATGGTTGAAAGTTGGCATGGTGTCATAATTTCACCCACATAGCATGTCCTAAAAAGCTGAGAGGGTTACCGGAAAAACTGGATGCAGTTCGTGTACAAACTGGACAATCTCTTTCGAAGTATCAGGGTTTCAGACGAAAACACGTCGATTACAAAGGGATTTCAATGTTTTGAACATATTTTAACTCAAGACTTTTTCTGCATTCAATATGCACCTTTCAAAGCCACATCATCACTTTTCAACCATTTTCTGACTTCATTTGCTAGTTTTCATGCATTTCATGATTTATTTTGAGCTAAAATGACCCTGAATTGAAAAGCACTGCAAATGAACTCTGAAATGGTTGAAAGTTGGCATGCTATCATAATTTCACCCACATAGCATGTGCTAAAAAGCTGAGAGGGTTACCGAAAAAACTGGATGCACTTCGTGTACAAACTGGACAATCTATTTCGAAGTATCAGGGTTTCGGACGAAAACACGTCTATTGCAAAGGGATTTCAATTTTTTGAACATATTTTAGCTCAAGACTTTTTATGCATTCAATATGCACCATTCAAAGCCACATTATCACTTTTCAACCATTTTCTGACTTCATTTGCTAGTTTTCATGCATTTCATGATTTATTTTGAGCTAAAATGACCCTGAATTGAAAAGCACTGCAAATGAACTCTGAAATGGTTGAAAGTTGGCATGCTATCATAATTTCACCCACATAGCATGTGCTAAAGAGTTGAGAGGGCTATCGAAAAAACTGGATGCACTTCGTGTACAAACTGGACAATCTCTTTCGAAGTATCAGGGTTTCGAACGAAAACACGTCTATTACAAAGGGATTTCAGCTTTTTGAACATATTCTAACTTAAGACTTTTTCTGCATTCAATATGCACCATTCAAAGCCACATCATCACTTTTCAACCATTTTCTGACTTCATTTGCTAGTTTTCATGCATTTCATGATTTATTTTGAGCTAAAATGACCCTGAATTGAAAAGCACTGCAAATGAACTCTGAAATGGTTGAAAGTTGGCATGGTATCATAATTTCACCCACATAGCATGTGCTAAAAAGCTGAGAGGGTTACCGGAAAAACTGGATGCAGTTCGTGTACAAACTGGACAATCTGTTTCGAAGTATCAGGGTTTCGGACGAAAACACGTCGATTACAAAGGGATTTCAATTTTTTGAACATATTTTAACTCAAGACTTTTTCTGCATTCAATATGCACCTTTCAAAGCCACATCATCACTTTTCAACCATTTTCTGACTTCATTTGCTAGTTTTCATGCATTTCATGATTTATTTTGAGCTAACATGACCCTGAATTGAAAAGCACTGCAAATGAACTCTGAAATGGTTGAAAGTTGGCATGGTATCATAATTTCACCCACATAGCTTGTGCTAAAAAGCTGAGAGGGTTACCGAAAAAACTGGATGCACTTCGTGTACAAACTGGACTATCTCTTTCGAAGTCTCAGGGTTTCGGACAAAAACACGTCGATTACAAAGGGATTTCAATTTTTTGAACATATTTTAACTCGAGACTTTTTATGCAATCAATATGCACCATTCAAAGCCACATCATCACGTTTCAACCATTTTCTGCCTTCATTTGCTAGTTTTCATGCATGTCATGATTTATTTTGAGCTAAAGTGACCCTGAATTGAAAAGCACTGCAAATGAACTCTGAAATGGTTGAAAGTTGGCATGGTATCATAATTTCACCCACATAGCATGTGCTAAAGAGTTGAGAGGGTTACCGAAAAAACTGGATGCACTTCGTGTACAAACTGGACAATCTCTTTCGAAGTACCAGGCTTCCGGACGAAAACACGTCTATTACAATGGGATTTCAATTTTTTGAACATATTTTAACTCAAGACTTTTTCTGCATTCAATATGCACCATTCAAAGCCACATCATCACTTTTCAACCATTTTCTGACTTCATTTGCTAGTTTTCATGCATTTCATGATTTATTTTGAGCTAAAATGACCCTGAATTGAAAAGTACCGCAAATGAACTCTGAAATGGTTGAAAGTTGGCATGGTATCATAATTTCACCCACATAGCATGTGCTAAAAAGCTGAGAGGGTTATCGGAAAAAACTGGATGCAGTTCGTGTACAAACTGGACAATCTCTTTCGAAGTATCAGGGTTTCAGACGAAAACACGTCGATTACAAAGGGATTTCAATTTTTTGAACATATTTTAACTCAAGACTTTTTCTGCATTCAATATGCACCTTTCAAAGCCACATCATCACTTTTCAACCATTTTCTGACTTCATTTGCTAGTTTTCATGCATTTCATGATTTATTTTGAGCTGAAATGACCCTGAATTGAAAAGCACTGCAAATGAACTCTGAAATGGTTGAAAGTTGGCATGGTATCATAATTTCACCCACATAGCATGTGCTAAAAAACTGAGAGGGTTACCGAAAAAACTGGATGCACTTCGTGTACAAACTGGACAATCTCTTTCGAAGTCTCACGGTTTCGGACGAAAAGACGTCGATTACAAAGGGATTTCAATTTTTTGAACATATTTTAACTCAAGACTTTTTATGCATTCAATATGCACCATTCAAAGCCACATCATCACTTTTCAACCATTTTCTGACTTCATTTGCTAGTTTCATGCATTTCATGATTTATTTTGAGCTAAAATGACCCTGAATTGAAAAGCACTGCAAAAGAACTCTGAAATGGTTGAAAGTTGGCATGGTATCATAATTTCACCCACATAGCATGTGCTAAAGGGTTGAGAGGGTTACCGAAAAAACTGGATGCACTTCGTGTACAAACTGGACAATCTCTTTCGAAGTATCAGGGTTTCGGACGAAAACACGTCTATTACAAAGGGATTTCAATTTTTTGAACATATTTTAACTCAAGACTTTTTCTGCATTCAATAGGCACCATTCAAAGCCACATCATCACTTTTCAACCATTTTCTGACTTCATTTGCTAGTTTTGATGCATTTCATGATTTATTTTGAGCTAAAATGACCCTGAATTGAAAAGCACTGCAAATGAACTCTGGAATGGTTGAAAGTTGGCATGGTGTCATAATTTCACCCACATAGCATGTGCTAAAAAGCTGAGAGGGTTACCGGAAAAACTGGATGCAGTTCGTGTACAAACTGGACAATCTCTTTCGAAGTATCAGGGTTTCGGACGAAAACACGTCGATTACAAAGGGATTTCAATGTTTTGAACATATTTTAACTCAAGACTTTTTCTGCAATCAATATGCACCTTTCAAAGCCACATCATCACTTTTCAACCATTTTCTGACTTCATTTCTAGTTTTCATGCATTTCATGATTTATTTTGAGCTAAAATGATCCTGAATTGAAAAGCACTGCAAATGAACTCTGAAATGGTTGAAAGTTGGCACGTTATCATAATTTCACCCATATAGCATGTGCTCAAAAGTTGAGAGGGTTACCGGAAAAACTGGATGCACTTCGTGTACAAACTGGACAATCCCTTTCGAAGTATCAGGGTTTCGGACGAAAACACGTCTATTACAAAGGGATTTCAATTTTTTGAACATATTTTAACTCAAGACTTTTTCTGCATTCAATATGCACCATTCAAAGCCACATCATCACTTTTCAACCATTTTCTGACTTCATTTGCTAGTTTTCATGCATTTCATGATTTATTTTGAGCTAAAATGACACTGAATTGAAAAGCACTGCAAATGAACTCTGAAATGGTTGAAAGTTGGCATGGTATCATAATTTCACCCACATAGCATGTGCTAAAAAGTTGAGAGGGTTACCGGAAAAACTGGATGCACTTCGTGTACAAACTGGACAATCTCTTTCGAAGTATCAGGGTTTCGGACGAAAACACGTCGATTACAAAGGGATTTCAATGTTTTGAACATATTTTAACTCAAGACTTTTTCTGCATTCAATATGCACCATTCAAAGCCACATCATCACTTTTCAACCATTTTCTGACTTCATTTGCTAGTTTTCATGCATTTCATGACTTATTTTGAGCTAAAATGACCCTGAATTGAAAAGCACTGCAAATGAACTCTGAAATGGTTGAAAGTTGGCATGGTATCATAATTTCACCCACATAGCATGTGCTAAAAAGTTGAGAGGGTTACCGGAAAAACTGGATGCACTTCGTGTACAAACTGGACAATCTCTTTCGAAGTATCAGGGTTTCGGACGAAAACACGTCTATTACAAAGGGATTTCAATTTTTTGAACATATTTTAACTCAAGACTTTTTCTGCATTCAATATGCACCATTCAAAGCCACATCATCACTTTTCAACCATTTTCTGACTTCATTTGCTAGTTTTCATGCATTTCATGATTTATTTTGAGCTAAAATGACCCTGAATTGAAAAGCACTGCAAATGAACTCTGAAATGGTTGAAAGTTGGCATGGTATCATAATTTCACCCACATAGCATGTGCTAAAAAGTTGAGAGAGTTACCGGAAAAACTGGATGCGCTTCGTGTACAAACTGGACAATCTTTTTCGAAGTATCATGGTTTCGGACGAAAACACGTCTATTACAAAGGAATTTCAATTTTTTGAACATATTTTAACTCAAGACTTTTTCTGCATTCAATATGCACCATTCAAAGCCACATCATCACTTTTCAACCATTTTCTGACTTCATTTGCTAGTTTTCATGCATTTCATGATTTATTTTGAGCTAAAATGACCCTGAATTGAAAAGCACTGCCAATGAACTCTGAAATGGTTGAAAGATGGGATGGTATCATAATTTCACCCACATAGCATGTGCTAAAAAGCTGAGAGGGTTACCGGAAAAACTGGATGCACTTCGTGTACAAACTGGACAATCTCTTTTGAAGTATCAGGGTTTCGGACGAAAACACGTCTATTACAAAGGGATTTCAATTTTTTGAACATATTTTAACTCAAGACTTTTTCTGCATTCAATATGCACCATTCAAAGCCACATCATCACTTTTCAACCATTTGCTGACTTCATTTGCTACTTTTCATGCATTTCATGATTTATTTTGAGCTAAAATGACCCTGAATTGAAAAGCACTGCAAATGAACTCTGAAATGGTTGAAAGTTGGCATGGTATCATAATTTCACCCACATAGCATGTGCTAAAAAGTTGAGAGGGTTACCGGAAAAACTGGATGCACTTCGTGTACAAACTGGACAATCTCTTTCGAAGTATCAGGGTTTCGGACGAAAACACGTCTATTACAAAGGGATTTCAATTTTTTGAACATATTTTAACTCAAGACTTTTTCTGCATTCAATATGCACCATTCAAAGACACATCATCACTTTCAACCATTTTCTGACTTCATTTGCTAGTTTTCATGCATTTCATGATTTATTTTGTGCTAAAATGACCCTGAATTGAAAAGCACTGCAAATGAACTCTGAAATGGTCGAAAGTTGGCATGGTATCATAATTTCACCCACATCCATTGCCGGTTCAACTGCGTGCATTATATAATTAAATGTATCAAAAACCATTACAGAACATCATGAATAGAGAAGTGATCAAATGTTATTACTGAAAAAATAAATACATAAAGTTCATACATAGTTCTCATAGAACAACATACAACTCTCTAGAGCATCTAATTAAAACATAAATTGAAACTAACATACAACTATGTAAAACATTTAAATGCAACAACAAATGCGATCATAATCGCAACTAAGGTAACAATTGATCCAACAGCATAATGACACCAAGCCTCATTATCAATGGCATATTTTCTTATCTTTCTAATCTTCAAGCGCATTGCATCCATCTTGATCTTGTGGTCATCGACGACATCGGCAACATGCAACTCCAATTTCATCTTTAGTCCCGGTTTGTGGCTAGAACCGGGACTAAAGGGACTGGGCCAGGAGCGAGGCCCATTAGTCCCGGTTCGTGTCTGGAACCGGGACTAAAGGGGTCACACGAACCGGGACTGGTTCCCGACGAACCCCGACCGGTGCCCTGGCCGCTCGAACCGGGACTGATGCACCCATTAGTCCCGGTTCGTAACACGACCAGGACTAATGCAATATTCTGGCCCGTTTCAAAGCCCTGTTTTCTACTAGTGAATGGGAAGAAGGTCAATACCCCAAGCCTAAGTTTGTTCCTCAAAGGGAGAAGTATGAACCTAATCCTCCCAAGGGAACAAGCTCTCAAGATGACTTTCCTCCACAAGACCACAAGGGCAAGGGCAAGCTTCATGATGACATTGACACACTTGAAGATGAGTCCCTAGCCATGGTGATTTGGGTTCCCAAGGCTACTCCAAGTTCTACTTCAACTAACACTACTTCAACACCAAGGATCCCCATCAACTTGATGTGGGTCCCCAAGAAGAACTAGAGAAGTTCTTGAGGGGTGAATCCGCCAATGAAATTCACTCTTATTCATTATTGGCAAGAGCTATTTGCAAACAACTCCAACTCTATGCAATAGTTCAAGGAGTCACACATTCCCTCAAAGGTAAGCAAGAGACAAGGTAATGAAAGAATCCATGGACATCATCATGTATACATTGCACTCCATGTCCATAGATATCCTTGCATGTATCTCTTGTTTGGGACTAACCCATGTAGGTGAGAAGAGTAAGAAACAATGAGGATTGCTCCTAACTTAAGATGATCTTCATCAACTATAAGCATCCACCACTACATCACCCACATGAAGTCTTTGAAAGGACGTGGATGTCGCCTAGAGGGGGGGTGAATAGGCGCTTTAAAATAATTACGGTTTAGGCTTGAACTAATGCGGAATAAAACTAACGTTTAATTAGTCAAGCACAAAACCTAAAACAACTAGGCTCACCTATGTGCACCAACAACTTACTCTAAGAAAGATAAACAACTAAGTGATAGCAAGATATATAACATGAAACAATATGGCTATCACAAAGTAAAGTGCATAAGTAAAGGGCTCGGGTAAGAGATAACCGAGGCACGCGGAGACGACGATGTATCCCGAAGTTCACACCCTTGCGGATGCTAATCTCCGTTCGGAGCGGTGTGGAGGCACAATGCTCCCCAAGATGCCACTAAGGCCACCGTAATCTCCTCACGCCCTCGCACAATGCAAGATGTCGTGATTCCACTAAGGGACCCTTGAGGGCGGTCACCGAACCCGTACAAATGGCAACCCTTGGGGGCGGTCACCGGTACCCGTACACTTTGGCAACCCTTGGGGGCGGTCACCGGTACCCGTACAAATTGCTCGGGGCAATCTCCACAACTTAATTGGAGACCCCGACGCTTGCCCGGAGCTTTACACCACAATGATTGAGCTCCGAGACACCACCAACCGTCTAGGGCGCCAAGGCACCCAAGAGGAACAAGCTCTAGGGTGCTCAAACACCCAAGAGTGATAAGCTTCTCAAACTTCACTTCCACGTATCGCCGTGGAGAACTCAAACCTATGCACCAAATGCAATGGCAAGGGCACACGGAGTGCCCAAGTCCTTCTCTCCCAAATCCCACCACAACAACTAATGCTATGGAGGAAAATGAGAGGAAGAACAAAGAAGAACACGAAGAACTCCAAGATCTAGATCCAAGGGGTTCCCCTCACATAGAGGAGAAAGTGATTGGTGGAAATGTGGATCTAGATCTCCTCTCCCTTTTCCCTCAAGAACTAGCAAGAATCATTGGAGGGATTGAGAGTTAGCAAGCTCGAAGAAGGTCAACAATGGGGGGCAAACTCGAGCTCAAAGGATAAGATCCATTGGGGAAGAAGACCCCCTTAAATAGGTGGGGGAAAATCCAACCGTTACCCCCACAGCCCACACACAAGCGGTAGTACCGCCCCTGGGAGCGGTACTACCGCCCGCACGCAGATTTCAGCAGTAGTAGGGGGCAGCGGTAGTACCGCTTGTTACTACCGCCCTACTACCGCTTTGGTGGCGCGGGGTACCAGACACCAGACAAGGTAGTGTCTGGTGTCCCGCGTAAGGAGTCAGAACCCCCCAGCGGTACTACCGCTGCGGCCAGTGGTACTACCGCGTAAGGAGTCGGAACCCCCCAGCGGTACTACCGCCCACGGGAGAGTAACAAAGAACCCAAGCAACCAGATGGAAACAGTAAAACCAGAACTGCCATAACCTTCGCATATGAGCTCCGAATTGAGCAAAATCAAGCTTGTTGGACTCAGGATGACAAGAGCTATCCAACAGATATAGAGATGTGAAACCTCTATGAATGAAGAACCGGCAAAAACTCCAACATCGAAAACATCATAGAAGATGCATATGGACTCCGTTTTCGATGAACTTGAGCTTGTCATGAAGTTGACCATAAGCTCAAGAGCCCACATAGAGAAAAGCTAACCAAGAACCAAGAAAGATGATGATGCCAAGAATGCAATGGTTTGAGCTCTCAACGAACGATACGATCAAGCTACTCACTTGAGAGCCCCCCTTGATAGTACGGCTATCGATCCTATAACCCGGTCTCCCAACTACCACCATGAGACCGGTAAAATAGAAAACCCTATCAAGGTCAAACCTTTGCCTTGCGCATAGTCCACTTGAGCTAGATGATGACGATCTTGTCCTTCTCAAGATGGACCACCTTTCTTGATTGCGCCGGCTCGATGAAGACTAGTAGATTGCTCCCCCATACTCCACTATGGGTGAGCCACTCTTCGGCACATCTTCACAAGTCCATTGTCACCACAATGGACGGCAAGCTTCAAGCATGATCTCTCTGTGATGCTTCACTTGAACTTGCACACCGCAACCTTGATGACGATCACCACTTGATGTCATCTTCCATGGGTTGTATGGGATCTTCCTCTTGATGCAATCCCATGGAAATATACCTAACCCTACAAAGAACACTCACGTAGACCATGGGTTAGTACACAAAGCGTAATGGACAATGCTTACCATAGCATGGGATCACTTGATCCCTCTCGGTATATCTTGCACGCTTTGTGTGTTGATCAACTCGTAGGAGATATGCCCTAGAGGCAGTAATAACAGTTATTTTGTATCTCCGAGTTTGTAATGAATGTTTATGATCCATGCTATAACTGCAATGATTCTCGAGTCTACAATAACCACGAGGCTTGGAGGGAAACTCATGTGCACGTGTGGTATAATAAACGGTAAATTGTATTCCTAGTCTTGCCTCTAAGACTGGCTCAAGTATTGCAGGATGATCCTGTTTTCCTGATCATAGGCATGGCTATGCCGGCAATTTTGAGGGCACGATGTTGGTAGTGTTGGAGAACGTTGCATGGGAAACAAAAATTTTCCTACGCACACATAAGATCTATCCATGGTGATGAGCATCTACGAGAGGGAGAGTGAATCTACATACCCTTGTAGATCGCTAAGCGGAAGCGTTAATAAACGCGGTTGATGTAGTTGAACGTCTTCGCGATCCAAATCGCCGAGCGTCCCGCGATCCAATCACGATCCTTCCAATCTAGTGCCGAACGGACGGCACCTCCGCGTTCAACACACGTACGGCTTGATGACGCCTTCACCTCCTCGATCCAGCGAGCGATGGTGAAGTAGTGGTTGAGTTCCAGCAGCACGACGGCGTGGTGATGGTGGTGAGGAACAATCTCTGCAGGGCTTCGCCAAGCACTACGGAGATTATGACAGAGGAACTAGAGGGCTAGGGTTGCCGGCACACGGCTTGGGAAATCCTGATGTGTCCCGTGTGCTAGCCCTGCCCCTCTATTTATATGTTGAGCCTTGGGGTCTAAACTTGGAGTAAAAGCCTCCTCCGGGTCGGTTTTGCCCGCACAAGGTCGGTTTGGCCCGCAGGGAAAGAGTCCAACTCGGATCCCTGCCGAACCGTGCACAGCCGCGCACAAGCGGTAGTACCGCTTCACACAAGCGGTAGTACCGCTTGGGCGGTAGTACCGCTTCACACAAGCGGTAGTACCGCTCCGGCGGTAGTACCGCTTCACCAAGCGGTAGTACCGCTTACGCGGCAGCAAAACTACTTTTGCACTTTCCAATACCTTGTGGGCTTTATCCCTTTGGCTCATATAAAGTGTCGCTGCACCCGAACACTTCGGTAAACATCCGGAATCCCTTCCGGTGAACTCCGGAACCCTTCCAGAGATCAAAACACTATTATCACATATATCAATCTTTACCTCCGGACTATTCCGGAGATCCTCGTCATGTCCGGGATCTTATCCGAGACTCCGAACAACTTTCGGTCACCAACATAATAACTCAATTATACTAATCGTCACCAAACGTTAAGTGTGTAGACCCTGCGGGTTCGAGAACTATGTAGACATGACCGAGACACCTCTACGGCCAATAACCAATAGCGGGACCTGGATGCCCATATTGGCTCCTACATATTCTACGAAGATCTTTATCGGTCGAACCTCTATGTCAAGGATTCAGTTAATCCCGTATGCTGTTCCCTTTGTTCTTCGGTATGTTACTTGCCCGAGATTCGATCGTCGGTATCACTATACCTAGTTCAATCTCGTTACCGGCAAGTCTCTTTACTCGTTCCGTAATACAAGATCTCGTGGCTAACACTTTAGTCACATTGCTTGCAAGGCTCAATGTGATGTTGTATTACCGAGTGGGCCCTGAGATACCTCTCCGTCACACGGAGTAACAAATCCCAGTCTTGATCCATGCCAACCCAACAGACACCCTCGGAGATACCTGTAGAGCACCTTTATAGTCACCCAGTTACGTTGCGACGTTTGATACACACAAGGTATTCCTCCGGTGTCAGTGAGTTGCATGATCTCATGGTCAAAGGAACAGATACTTGACATGCAGAAAACAATAGCAATAAACTGACACGATCAAATGCTACGTTTACAGTTTGGGTCTTGTCCATCACATCATTCTCCTAATGATGTGATCCCGTTATCAAATGACATCTCATGTCCATGGCTAGGAAACCTTAACCATCTTTGATCAACAAGCTAGTCAACTAGAGGCTTACTAGGGACACAGTGTTGTCTATGTACCCACACATGTATTTGAGTTTCCAATCAATACAATTATAGCATGGATAATAAACGATTATCATGAACAAGGAAATATAATAATAACCAATTTATTATTGCCTCTAGGGCATATTTCCAACAGTCTCCCACTTGCACTAGAGTCAATAATCTAGTTCACATCACTATGTGATTTACATTGTAATGAATCGAACACCCATGCAGTTCTGGTGTTGTTCATGTTTAGCCCTTGGAAGAGGTTTAGTCAACGGATCTGCAACATTTAGATCCGTGTGTACTTTGCAAATATTTATGTCGTCCTCCTTGATGTAATCGCGGATGGAATTGAAACGTCGCTTTATGTGTCTGGTCCTCTTGTGAAATCTTGGTTCCTTGGCTAGAGCAATGGCACCAGTATTATCACAAAACAGAGTCATTGGGTTAAGTGCACTAGGCACTACTCCAAGATCTGTCATGAACTCCTTCATCCAGACACCTTCCTTCGCCGCCTCCGAGGCAGCGATGTACTCCGCTTCGCATGTAGAATCAGCTACCACGCTTTGCTTGGAACTGCACCAGCTAACCGCACCCCCATTAAGAATAAATACGTATCCGGTTTGAGACTTAGAGTCATCCGGATCAGTGTCAAAGCTTGCATCGACGTAACCCTTTACGACGAGCTCTTGATCACCTCCATAAACGAGAAACATGTCCTTAGTCCTTTTCAGGTACTTCAGGATATTCTTGACCGCCGTCCAGTGTTCCATTCCTGGATCACTTTGAAACCTTCCGACCATACTTATGGCAAGGCTGACATCGGGTCTTGTGCACAGCATTGCATACATGATAGAGCCTATGGCCGAAGCATAGGGGATGACACTCATCTTTTCTCTATCTTCTGCAGTCACTGGGCATTGAGTCTTACTCAACTTCACACCTTGCAATACAGGCAAGAACCCCTTCTTGGACTGATCCATTTTGAACTTCTTCAAAACTTTGTCAAGGTATGTGCTTTGTGAAAGTCCTATTAAGCGTCTCGATCTATCTCTATAGATCTTGATGCCTAATATGAAAGCAGCTTCTCCTAGGTCCTTCATTGAAAAACTCTTGTTCAAATATTCCTTTACGCTTTCCAGCATTTCTATATTGTTTCCAATCAGCAATATGTCATCCACATATAATATTAGAAACGCTATAGAGCTCCCACTCACTTTCTTGTAAATACAAGCTTCTCCGTAAACTTGTATAAACTCGAACGCTTTGATCACTTCATCAAAGCGAAAATTCCAACTCCGAGATGCTTGCACCAGTCCATAAATGGATCGCTGGAGTTTGCAAACTTTGTCAGCATTCTCTGGATCGACAAAACCTTCTGGTTGCATCATATACAACTCTTCCTTAAGGTAACCGTTAAGGAACGCTGTTTTGACATCCATCTGCCAAATTTCATAATCGAAAAAGGCAGCTATTGCTAACATGATTCTGACGGACTTAAGCATCGCTACGGGTGAGAAGGTCTCATCGTAGTCAACTCCTTGAACTTGTGAAAAACCCTTTGCCACAAGTCGAGCTTTATAGACGGTGACATTACCGTCCGCGTCCGTCTTCCTCTTAAAGATCCATTTGTTCTGAATGGCCTTACGCCCTTCAGGTAATACTTCCAAAGTCCATACTTTGTTTTCATACATGGATCCCATCTCGGATTTCATGGCCTCTAACCACTTCTCGGAATCCGGGCCCATCATCGCTTCTCCATAGCTCGTAGGTTCATCATTGTTTAACAACATGACCTCTAAGACAGGGTTGCCGTACCACTCAGGAGTAGTACGCGTCCTTGTCGACCTACGAGGTTCGATAGCAACTTGATCCAAAGCTTCATGATCATCATCATTAACTTCCTCTTCAGCTAATGTAGGCTCCACAGAAACAACTTTCTGCGCTGCGCTACTTTCAGGTTGAAGTAAAGGTTCAATAACCTCATCAAGTTCTATCTTCCTCCCACTCAATTCTTTCGAGAGAAACTCTTTCTCAAGAAATGTTCCGTTTTTAGCGACAAACATTTTGCCTTCGGATCTGAGATAGAAGGTATACCCAACTGTCTCTTTTGGGTATCCTATGAAGACGCATTTCTCCGCTTTGGGTTCCAGCTTTTCAGGCTGAAGCTTTTTGACATAAGCATCACATCCCCAAACTTTAAGAAACGACAGCTTTGGCTTCTTGCCAAACCAAAGTTCATATGGCGTCGTCTCAACGGATTTCGATGGTGCCCTATTTAAAGTGAATGCAGCTGTCTCTAATGCATAACCCCAAAACGATAGTGGCAAATCGGCAAGAGACATCATAGATCGCACCATATCTAATAAGGTTCGATTACGACGTTCGGACACACCATTACGCTGTGGTGTTCCAGGCGGTGTCAATTGTGAAACAATTCCACACTGTCTTAAGTGACTGCCAAACTCATAACTCAGATATTCTCCTCCTCGATCAGATCGTAGGAATTTAATCTTCTTGTTACGATGATTCTCAACTTCACTCTGAAATTGTTTGAACTTTTCAAATGTTTCAGACTTGTGTTTCATTAAGTAAATATACCCATATCTACTTAAGTCATCAGTGAAGGTGAGAAAGTAACGATAACCACCGCGCGCCTCAATACTCATTGGACCGCACACATCAGTATGTATGATTTCCAATAAGTCACTTGCCCGTTCCATTATTCCAGAGAACGGCGTTTTAGTCATCTTGCCCAAGAGGCATGGCTCACATGTGTCAAGTGATTCAAAATCAAGTGACTCCAAAAAGTCCATCAGCATGGAGCTTCCTCATGCGTTTTACGCCAATATGACCTAAACGGCAGTGCCACAAGAAAGTGGTATTATCATTATCAATTCTACATCTTTTGGCATCAATGTTATGAACATGTGTATTATTACTATCGAGATTCAATAAGAATAAACCCCTCACATTGGGTGCATGACCATAAAAGATATTACTCATATAAATAGAACAACCATTATTCTCTGATTTAAATGAGTAACCGTCTCGCAATAAACAAGATCCAGATATAATGTTCATGCTTAACGCAGGCACCAAATAACACTTATTTAGGTTCATCACTAATCCCGACGGTAATCGAAGAGCGAGCGTGCCGACGGCGATCACATCAACCTTGGAACCATTTCCCACGCGCATCGTCACTTCGTCCTTTGCCAGCCTCCGTCTATTCCGCAGTTCCTGTTTTGAGTTGCAAATATGAGCAACCGCACCGGTATCAAATACCCAGGCACTACAACGAGAGTTGGTAAGGTACACATCAATAACATGTATATCATATATACCTTGTTTGTTGTTGGCCGCCTTCTTGTCAGCCAAATACTTGGGGCAGTTCCGCTTCCAGTGTCCAGTTCCCTTGCAATGAAAACACTCAGTTTCTGGTTTGGGTCCAGCCTTGGGTTTCTTCACGAGAGGAGCAACTGCTTTGCCACTCTTCTTAGAGTTACCCTTCTTACCCTTGCCATTTTTCTTGAAACTAGTGGTTTTATTGACCATCAACACTTGATGCTCCTTCTGAATTTCAGACTCAGCGACTTTCAGCATCGCAAACAGCTCGGCGACTGACTTGTTCATCCCGTGCATGTTATAGTTCAACACGAAGCTCTTGTAGCTAGGCGGCAATGATTGAAGAACTCTGTCAGTGATAGCCTCTGGCGGAAGGGGCATCCCTAACTCAGCCAGACGGGTGGAGTACCCAGACATTCTGAGCACGTGATCACTGATAGACCCGTTCTCCTCCATCTTGCAAGCATAGAACTTATCGGAGATCTCATATCTCTCGATCCGGGCATTCTTCTGAAAGATAAACTTCAACTCCTGGAACATCTCATATGCTCCATGACGTTCAAAACGTCTTTGAAGTCCCGGTTCTAAGCCATACAACATTGCACATTGAACTATTGAGTAATCATCAGAACGAGCCTGCCAGGCGTTCACAACGTCTAGAGACTCAACTGGAGCGGGTGGATCACCAAGCGGTGCATCAAGGACATAAGCCTTCTGGGAAGCCGTAAGGATAATCCTTAGATTACGGGCCCAGTCCACAAAGTTACTTCCATCATCTTTCAACTTAGCTTTCTCTAGGAACGCATTAAAATTCAGGGGTGCTACTGCGCGAGCCATGATCTACAACATAAATATAGCAAAGACAACTTAGACTATTGTTCTAGATAATGAGTTTAGTTAATCATATTACTTAAAAAACTCCCACTCAAATTGACATCCCTCCGATCATTCGAGTGTAACATGATCCAAATCCACCAACTCAAGTCCGATCATCACGTGAGTTGAGGTGGTTTCAATGGTGAACATCTTCATGTTGATCATATCTACTATATGACTCATGTTCGACCTTTCGGTCTCTTGTGTTCCGAGGCCATGTCTGTACATGCTAGGCTCGTCAAGTTTAACCCGAGTGTTCCGCACGTGCAACATGGCTTGCACCCGTTGTATGCGAACGTAGAGTCTATCACACCCGATCATCACGGCGTGTCTCGAAACGACGAACTTTCGCAACGGTGCACACTTGGGGAGAACACAATTTATCTTGAAATTTAAGTGAGGGATCACCTTATAATGCTACCGTCGTCCTAAGCAAAATAAGATGCATAAAAGGATTAACATCACATGCAAATCATAAGTGACATGATATGGCCATGAACTTGTGCTTTTGATCTCCATCTCCAAAGCACCGGCATGATCTCCATCGTCACCGGCATGACACCATGATCTCCATCATCTTGATCTCCATCAACGTGTCGCCATAAGGTTGTCGCGCCGACTGTTGCTTCCACGACTATTGCTAACGTTTAGCGATAAAGTAAAGCATTAAATAGCGCTTAATGATTGACACGCAGGTCATACAATAATTAAAGACAACTCTATGGCTCCTGCCAGTTGCCGTACTCATCGACATGCAAGTCGTGATATTCTATACAACACATGATCATCTCATACATCACATATATCTCATCATGTAATTGGCCATATCACATCACAACATACCCTGCAAAAACAAGTTAGACGTCCTCTAATTGTTGTTGCAAATTTTACGTGGCTGCTACGGGTTTGCAAGAACCGTTCTTACCTACGCAAAACCACAACGTGGTGTAGTGATTGCTTTTTGATCTTCTAAAAGAACCCTCTTCATTGAATTCGATTCAACTAAAGTGAGAGAGACAGACACCCGCTAGCCATCTTTATGCAACGAAGTTACATGTCAGTTGAAGGAACCTGTCTCGCGTAAGTGTACGCGTAATGTCGGTCCGGGCCGCTTCATCTCACAGTACCGCCGAATCAAATATCAACTAGTAACGGCAAGCAATATGTATACACCCACGCCCACAACTCGTTTGTGTTCTACTCGAGATCTCATCTACGCATAGACCTAGCTCATGATGCCACTGTTGGAGAACGTTGCATGGGAAACAAAAATTTTCCTACGCACACATAAGATCTATCCATGGTGATGAGCATCTACGAGAGGGAGAGTGAATCTACATACCCTTGTAGATCGCTAAGCGGAAGCGTTAATAAACGCGGTTGATGTAGTTGAACGTCTTCGCGATCCAAATCGCCGAGCGTCCCACGATCCAATCACGATCCTTCCGATCTAGTGCCGAACGGACGGCACCTCCGCGTTCAACACACGTACGGCTTGATGACGCCTTCACCTCCTCGATCCAGCGAGCGATGGTGAAGTAGTGGTTGAGTTCCAGCAGCATGACGGCGTGGTGATGGTGGTGAGGAACAATCTCTGCAGGGCTTCGCCAAGCACTACGGAGATTATGACGGAGGAACTAGAGGGCTAGGGTTGCCGGCACACGGCTTGGGAAATCCTGATGTGTCCCGTGTGCTAGCCCTGCCCCTCTATTTATATGTTGAGCCTTGGGGTCTAAACTTGGAGTAAAAGCCTCCTCCGGGTCGGTTTTGCCCGCACAAGGTCGGTTTGGCCCGCAGGGAAAGAGTCCAACTCGGATCCCTGCCGAACCGTGCACAGCCGCGCACAAGCGGTAGTACCGCTTCACACAAGCGGTAGTACCGCTTGGGCGGTAGTACCGCTTCACACAAGCGGTAGTACCGCTCCGGCGGTAGTACCGCTTCACCAAGCGGTAGTACCGCTTACGCGGCAGCAAAACTACTTTTGCACTTTCCAATACCTTGTGGGCTTTATCCCTTTGGCTCATATAAAGTGTCGCTGCACCCGAACACTTCGGTAAACATCCGGAATCCCTTCCGGTGAACTCCGGAACCCTTCCAGAGATCAAAACACTATTATCACATATATCAATCTTTACCTCCGGACTATTCCGGAGATCCTCGTCATGTCCGGGATCTTATCCGAGACTCCGAACAACTTTCGGTCACCAACATAATAACTCAATTATACTCATCGTCACCAAACGTTAAGTGTGTAGACCCTGCGGGTTCGAGAACTATGTAGACATGACCGAGACACCTCTACGGCCAATAACCAATAGCGGGACCTGGATGCCCATATTGGCTCCTACATATTCTACGAAGATCTTTATCGGTCGAACCTCTATGTCAAGGATTCAGTTAATCCCGTATGCTGTTCCCTTTGTTCTTCGGTATGTTACTTGCCCGAGATTCGATCGTCGGTATCACTATACCTAGTTCAATCTCGTTACCGGCAAGTCTCTTTACTCGTTTCGTAATACAAGATCTCGTGGCTAACACTTTAGTCACATTGCTTGCAAGGCTCAATGTGATGTTGTATTACCGAGTGGGCCCTGAGATACCTCTCCGTCACACGGAGTAACAAATCCCAGTCTTGATCCATGCCAACCCAACAGACACCCTCGGAGATACCTGTAGAGCACCTTTATAGTCACCCAGTTACGTTGCGACGTTTGATACACACAAGGTATTCCTCCGGTGTCAGTGAGTTGCATGATCTCATGGTCAAAGGAACAGATACTTGACATGCAGAAAACAATAGCAATAAACTGACACGATCAAATGCTACGTTTACAGTTTGGGTCTTGTCCATCACATCATTCTCCTAATGATGTGATCCCGTTATCAAATGACATCTCATGTCCATGGCTAGGAAACCTTAACCATCTTTGATCAACAAGCTAGTCAACTAGAGGCTTACTAGGGACACAGTGTTGTCTATGTACCCACACATGTATTTGAGTTTCCAATCAATACAATTATAGCATGGATAATAAACGATTATCATGAACAAGGAAATATAATAATAACCAATTTATTATTGCCTCTAGGGCATATTTCCAACAGGTAGAACACTTGTGTTGAATCGACCCAAATTGATGTTATGCTATGAGATTCATTTGTCACAAGTTAATGGTTAATAACACAGAGATAGTTAATGTTTGCATAATTCCTTAGACCATGAGAGTATCGAGTTCCTTCGTGCTTGCTTCGTGAACTTTGGGGTTTGTTAAACGTCATCCGTTACTGGGTGGCTATTACGGCAGCTTACGGGTTCACGGAAAAGTATGGCAAGTAACTTAATAGCTCAAGATTGGGATTTGCTCCTCCGACGATGGAGAGATATTCTCGGTCCCTCTCGGTGTTACGGTATCCATCATCGTCTGGCCAGACACAGTGTGATTTGATCATAGGGATGCCGGAACACGAAAACGAGAAAAGAGAACAAAACCGGTAACGAGGTAACTTGCATAGTGGACAAGTTGTTGATCCACGGGGATGCAGAAAATCTCACCTCGGGTGTTTGTGAAATATCGTGAAGCAACAGGAATAGCACACGGCAACTGGAGGTTCACTCGAATATTCATTCGTGTGGGTATAGGGGTCAATATGGGTGTCCACGGCTCCGATGTTGATCATTGATCGGAAGGGGTTCCGGGTCATGTCTATGCTTCACCGAACCTATAGGGTCACACGCTTAAGGGTCATCTGTCTGCTGAATACTAGACAGGGAGTCTGAGAGAAAGTTTTCGGAAAAAGTTTTCGGAGACAGCGGAAAAGTTCCGAAGAGAGAGGTCACCGGATGAGTTCCGGTGAAACTGAAAAGTTGTTTCAGGGGTTACCATAAAGTCAAATTGGTTTCGGCACAAGCCTGATAATTCTTGGAGGGTGCCAGAATCATTCTGGAAACTTCTGGGAATTTTCCGGAAGAAAAACCGGAAATGTTCCGGTGCTGCCGGAACCACTTCAGATGCTTTTCGCAGATGAAAATCACTAATCCGGAATTGTTCCGGACCGCATTGAAAATTATTTTAGTGGGTACTGGAAATGTTCTAAGCCCACATAAATATTTTCAGTTCGATCAGACGCTGAAAAATGTCGTCGTGAATAGTGAAAGTGCTTTTTGGGATATTTTTGGAAAAGTGCCTTTTGGGATATTTTCCCAAAAGGCTTCTAGAAGGGATGGATGGGTGGGACCTCCTTTGGGGGGGCCCCACCAAGAGGGTGGCCGGCCACATGTGGTGCTCCTCCATGGAGCACCACTTGTCTTTTGGCTTTCCCATTTTGCCCTTGGAAAGTGTTTCCTTCATGAGCAAGTTTTGGTATTTTGAATACCCATCCTACCCCTTGGCTTTCCTATAAATAGAGGAGGTGAGGGCTGCCATCTCTTCATCCCTTGCTCTCATACACATGCTATGCTTTGCTAGCTCTCTCTCTCTCCCTCCCACGAAAAGAGTTTTTCGTAGAGCCGAAAGGCTGTCTGGGTTCCGGCAGGAACTAGTTCTGGACGGCGAAGCCCTGCCGGATAGATGACACCGTATGTGTGCAACTCTGTAGAGAGATCGTAGTTTCGGTCTTAGTTTGAGAGGTCCTCCCGAAGGGTTGTCCGAGTGACCGTCCGAGTTTCGAAGGTTCTTCCGAAGGGCTGTCCGTGACATCGTCCGAGGGACTGTCCGACCGCCTCCCGAAGGGCTGTCCGACGAGGGAGTACATCCTCGTGGTTGGGAGGTTGTAAAATCCTAGCTGCGGGGATCTGCACCAACGATCTCCACCGACTCTTCTTCCGCTGTGCTTCGAGTCGGTACGGATCAGATCAAACCTTGTATGCAGTCTCCATAGTGGTCCTGGGCGTGCTCGCTATACCGTAAATTTTTTTTTCTGTCGCGTCCCCCAACAGTGGCATCAAGAGCCAGGCTATGCGTAGATGCATGTTATGATCTAGAGTACATGAGATGTATGGGTATTGCATAGTATAATTTTGTAGTAGATGAGATCTATTACTGAAAATTATTTGTGCGGGTAGCAGATGAAATCTGTTACCCGATGTTCCTGTTGCTTCCCGTGAATTTGCGTAGTCCTGATCTTGACGGCATGGTGGAATCTCACAAAGTTCTGGCAATCCGCGATCCTTTCATGCTGCTCCTGAGTATGCTGATTGACAGATCAACGAAGTGCTAACAGTTCTTTGGGTTCCACCATAGTTAAAGAAAGATGGATGTTTCGCAGACGAAAGGGCAATGCAGATATGATCTGCACGGGGGTCACGCGTATGACAAAGTTTAGTATGGGGCTCGAGATTTTATTATCTCGTGTTTCATACACCCTGGAAAGTTAATCTAGCAACTTGAATTATCATACTTGATGATGAGCGTTGGTAGCTGCGGTTTGAGTCAAAACCTTAGAAGCCACGTAAAATAAAATTTTGTATAAACTGATTAGAGGCGTCTAACTTGGTTTTGCAGGATGGTTTGCATGTGATGTGGTATAGCAAGTCTCATATTAATTTGATTATGTATGAGATGACTATATGATGTAATTAACATGACCTGCTAGGAGAGCTCCTGAAGGTGCCAAGGCTAACACATCTGTCTCTGCTGAACCATCAAAGAGCTCTATGCCTAAGAAGGCAGGTGACAAGAAGAGGATGAGGAAGAGAATCATACATGTTGTTGGCATACCAACTTCTATGTATGAAGATCCAGCAGAAGCAGAGGAATAAGAGGAGGAGGAGGAACCAGCTGCCAAAGCCCCTCCAGCTAAGAAGAAGAAATTGATGGCAGATGATATGCCCAAGGATGTTCCAGGAAAGAACACCAAGTCTGCTCCCAAGAAGACTGTTGCAGCCTCCAAGTCAAAGAAGTCCACCAGAGACATTCCTAGTGTTGCTAAGAACAATAAGTCCACCTCTCCGGACCAGCACTCAGTTCAAGACTCAAGCCAGAACTCCTACAGTGTTTTCTCCTGAGATGAGGCCATCTTCTTCAGCACCTGCTACAGCTCCATCAGTTCCATCAGCTCCAGTCTCTACTCCACCACCTCAGAGGACTTCAGCTGAAGACTTCGCGGATGCTCTTCTCTCGACTCCATCGACAGCCACAGCCTAGAGCAACGAGTAGCTCTATGGCTTTGAACTTTTAGGTAATTTGTTGCCAAAGGGGGAGAGGTCATAGATCATAGGGCTTCGAGAGAGAGAGTGTGTGTTGTTTTTGATCCCTCCCTGTTTTTCAAAAACATTTGGTTTATCGTTTGGTGTTGCAAACTTTTGTTGATGTTTGATCAGATACTCTCATGTGACGCTACTACTTTACTATCTTTGAGATATATCTTGATGATCATTCACTTAATGTTTGGTGTGTTGTGCTTGTTATTCACTCTTTTTAATTTTAGCGCACCACCAAGTTGTATGTGACATGAAAGAGTGACCCATGATCCTAATCGATTGTGCATTTGCATTCAAACGCAAATTTAAAATAATGCACAAATTTAGGGGGAGCTCTTGCTTATCACATACCTCTCAAAGCGACGATGCTATCCATTGATTATATCTCTCATCGAAGCTTTGATCTATATGTTGTCATCAATTACCAAAAAGGGGAAGATTGAAAGCATAACTTCTCCCTAGGTGGTTTTGGTAATTAATAACAACATATATTTCATTGGACTAATGTTTCCACTAAGAATGTTTCAGGAAAAGTTCAATGTTTGATTGGCTAAAGATTGTGAGGAGACCCCAAGATGCAAGGAATAGGATTGGCTAAGCTACAAGCATGAAGACTCTACATTTTACTTTGTGAGAAATCACTTTGAGTCCATAGGAAAGTCAATACTATCAAAAGGGGGTGAGGTAATGATGGTGAATGAAATGCTCAAGTGATCAAGTGTTAGTCACCAAAAACACCCACAAGCTCTCCCACAAATATTCTGTCATGGAGCCTAACACTCAAAATTGGTGCCACCAACATTTCCATATCGGCTGCACCGAGTCTAAAATCCAGACAGAAACCCTAGCCAAGACCCACTACTCGATACTACCAACATTCACTTTCGGTGCCACTGAAACCAGTGACCAACTTCGTGGTTAGCCATTTTCTTGATTCAGTCCCACCGAGTTTTGCAAATCGGTCTCACCGAGAAGTTGGGCCAACTCTCTGTTAACCCATTTCTCCAAATCGGTCCCACCGAGTTTGAGAAATCGGTCTCACCGAGATTCGGCAACTGCCTAGGTCACCCATATCGGTACCACCGAGTATTTCATATCGGTCTCACCGAAATCCTAAAGTTGCCACATTTTCGAACAAGTCGGTGCCACCGAGGTTCACTTCGGTTCCACCGAGTTGGGAAATAATGTTGTAACGGTTGGATTTTTGGAGATGCCTATATATACCCCTCCACCATATCCCACTCGTAAGAGAAGCACTCAGAACACACACCCACTTGCCATATCCAATTTTCTGAGAGAGAACCACCTATTCTTGTGTTGAGGTCAAGATCATCCACTCCAACCATATGGATCTTGATTTCTAGCCTCCCCAAGTTGTTTTCCATCCAATCAATCTCTTCTACCCAAGCCAAATCTGTGAGAGAGTGATTGAGTGTTGAGGAGACTATCATTTGAAACACAAGAGCAAGGAGTTCATCGTTACTACCGAGCCTATTACCTTTTGGAGGGTGGTGCCTCCTAGATTGGTTAGGTGTCGCTTGGGAGCCTTCTACTTCGTGTTGTGGAGTTGAACCAAGAAGTTTGTACGGGCAAGGAGATCGCCTACTTCGTGAAGATCTACCCATAGTGAGGCTAGTCCTTTGTAGACGGAAGTCGTTATGGAATAGTCAAGGTTGCTACTTCGTGGACCCTTTTGGGTGGAGCCCTCCATGGACTCTCGCACCCGCTACCCTCCGTGGGTTGAAGACTCCATAAATGTGGACATACGATAGCACCACCTATCGGAACCACGGGAAAAATCTTCGTGTTTTCAAATTCCGTTTGATCTTCCTACCCTTATCCTTTTACATATGTTTGTCCTTATTTTCCGCTGCAATACTCGTAGACATGCATGTGTAGGGTGAACTTGACTTGTGTGAATTGCTAAAATCTACCCACAATTAAAACTAGGAAAATGATAGATTTTTATTTGGTCAAGTAGTTTAATCACCCCCCTCTAGACATACTTTGGATCCTACATAGATGTGTCTCGTCAAACGGAACACGGGAAAGCATTTTCCGAAAGATGGGGTGATCCATATTTAACGCTTCACGAGCCCGTCACAACCTCACGCCTCAAGGCATAGTGCAGTAACCACCCCGCCACACGACCTCACATACATCTTTCGTGTTCTTTTCTTCCTTCTACTTTTCCTTTTTATTTTTCCTTTTTTCTTTTTAATTTTGCCCTTTTTCATTTTTCTTCCTCCTCGTTTGATGAATTTTTCCGTAGAATATATGCATTTTTTTATCAACTTTGATGTTTTTTTTAAATTTGATGTACTTGTTTTCAAATTGATGAACTTTTCTCAATTTCGATGAACTTTTTTGTTTAATTTGGTGAACTTTTTTCAAATCGATGAACCATTTTTTCGTATTGATGAATTTTTTCAAAATTCGATGAACATTTTTCTAATTCAATGAAAAAAATAAAATCGACGATTTTTTATCCCAGACCGATGAACTTTATTTTGATTCCGTAAATCTTTTTTAAATTTGATGAACTTTTTTCAAATTCGATGAACTTTTTTTCAAATTCATGAACCTTTTTTCAAAATCCATGAGCATTTTTAAAATCTTTTGGAACCTTTTTTCGATGAACTTTTATGAAATATTTTGGAATCTTTTTTTTTAGTGCAAGGATTTTTAAATCCGTGATTCGATGAAATTTTTTGAACGTTTTTGCAATTTTTTGGAATCATTTTTTTTAGTGCACGAATTTTTGAAAATAAACTAGTTAGCGAACAGGAGAAAGAGGACAATGATCCTCGTTTTTTTAAGCTACACACAACGATCCTTTGCGAGCCTAGCGAGGCGAGCGAGCCGGTGGCCTGTTTTGGGCCGGCCAGGCACGCAACGCGCGTGAGCGCTGATTTCCTTACCCGGCGCCCAAGGCGTTTACTAGGGAGACCTCCTGTATGACGCCCGCGAGCATCAACCTGCTGAGCTTTCGCTGAAGAGAACCACGAACGGGCCGGCCCATTTGGAGGTAGCGAAATCTGAGCGCGCAAAATAGAAATGATCCGCTGTTACGCGAGCGACAGCTCGAACTCCCTACCTCTTGCCAGTGGACACATATTCCAAACCAGTAGACCTGCTTAGTTATTGTGCTATATTTGCAGGGCCAGACTTTAAGAATCAATTTACATCGCCTGATCAGTTAAAATACTACGCACAACAGTAGATTCGTTTCTTTTTTCGAACTTTGCAACATTTCTTGGGAAAAATATAAACAAATTTCCTTAAAAAATTTGAATAATGTTTGAAAATCGTGAAGAAATTTAGAATGACGAACAATTTTTAGAAATTTGAACTAAAATTTTAAAACTTCAAATGATGAAAATTTTATAAATATACATTGAACATTTTGTAATATACGCTGAACAATTTGTACATAAACACTGAACATTTTTTGATATACGCTGAACAAATATTTAAATACACATTGAACATTATTATATATACGCTGAACAAGATTTTAATACACATTGAACATTTTGTGAATATATGCTGAACAATTTAAGATACACAATGAACATTTAATATGCAGTGAACAAAATTTAAATACACATTGAACATTTTTTTGATATACGTTGAACCATTTCTTAATATATGATGAACAAAATTTAAATACACACTGAACATTTTTGAATATACGTTGAACGATTTCATAGTATATGATGAACATTTTTGTAATACACGATGAACATTTTTATAGTCCAAGGTAAACTAGTTCATAATATACGATGAACATTTTCTTAATGCGATGAAGATTTTTGTAACACACGGTGAACTTTTAATATAATACACAATAATGAGAAGAGAATAAAAACAGAAAATAAAAAAAGAAACGTAAAAGAAAGAAATTTAAAGGAAAAAAAGGAACCAAAACAGAAAAATTAAAAAATCGGAACAAAACAACTGAAAACTGGCCAAAACACTGAAAAACTGTAAGCAAAAAACCATAGGAGAAAAACGAAAAACAACTGGCAAGAAAAAAGGAAACAGGAGCGAATCAAATCCGTAGGTGGGCCGGCCCTAGTGGCGACTTGCTTCAGCCAAGGCTCGTCCTTTTGACGCCTGCGGGCGTCAAATAGGATTGGCCCTGACTAGGAGCTCCCGAAAGATGGCTCGTTCGGTCAGCGTGGCCACCTGATGGGCTAGTGATTAGGCCCATTTGAGAAGCACACCTAGAAAAGGAGGAGAAGGAAAAGGAGCGGATGGGCTGCACTTGTGTTGCGGTGGTGGACTGTTGGGTTTACCTTTTTTATTTTATTTTCTACTTTTGAGAATGATTTTGATTTGAAAACCATACCATTTCTATTTGGAAAATTATACAAAATTTCAAATAATTCCTAAATATTATATGAGATCTAAGGAACATTTTATCAGTGCATATAATACTTTTATAAAATCGTATTTGGGGCTTTATAAATATGCCTGAAAAATTAACTTACGGTTATAAATAATTCCCAAAATATTTGAACTCCAAAAAAAATATCGAAAATTAAATTTAGAACAACTCCCAACTCTTTTATGATGAAGGTGTCATATTACCTTCTCTCATTTGAATTTATTTATGAGTTGAAATTGTTTTAAATACTACTCCCTCCGTCCCATAATGTAAGACGTTTTTCGACACCACACTAGAGTCCAAAAACGTCTTACGTTATGGGACGGAGGGAGTAAATCGAAACCAGATCCAATAAAATATCAAAAATGAATATCTGGAAAAGTCCTCTTCTTCCATCTCAATTAATATCCATTTAAACTCCAAAAAAAAATCAAATCCTAGTCAAAACTATCTAGACTCAAGCAACACATGAAAGTTTTAATTAATTTTATTTAAGTAATTAACATCCCAAAATTTCGGTCCAAGTGGATTGTAAACTAAACGCATGAATAGTGTCACTGCAGGAAAAGTTTCTGCTCCTGCGTATTTCCTTCACTTTTTCTTTCAACCAAAAAGCCCCATAAAGGGTACCCATGAATGAGCCTAACCAAATACCCCCTCAGTTCCTAAGTATAAGCATTTGTAGAGATTCCAATATGTACTACATACGAAGCAAAATGAGTGAATGTACATTCTAAAATATGTCTATATACATCCGTATGTAGTCCGTATTGAAATCTCTAAAAAAACTTATATTTAGACATGAAGGGAGTATTTCCATGTGCGAGAAGACGCGCTCAACATGAGATCAACAAGACTGTTAACGGAACAGAGAAAACCTCCCCATATCTGCTATTGTGTGCGTGATACACAGTTTAATTAATATTCCATGATGAACGAGATACACAGCCTAATTATTACAACATCATGGAAGTTTAAAGCAAAACAAAAGCAATACTGACAACACAGGTATATAATACTCCCTCCTTCCCAAAATAATTGTCTCAACTTTGTACTAGCTTTAGTATAAAGTTGTACTAAGTTTAAAACACTTATCTTGGGATGGAGGGAATATAACATAGCATATTTGCTAAATCACCACCCATACTGAGACAAAAAGGCCCTAGCAAACCTCCTCCAAACAACTGCAGCCTACCATCATATGGTCCTACGGGCGAAAGGTGAGCTTCATAGCTTATTGCATTACCAAACCCTACAGATAAAAGCTGATCAAAATCCAAGATCTCTTGGCCTATTCTGGTAAAGGCTCACTGTACAGATTGGGGTCACTAATCCAAGTCATCACTGGCAAGGTTGATAAAGAGTGAGGGTGTGCAATGTACGTACCACTATCACACCCTGTAATAAGTATGATAATCGCTGGATCTAGCACCGAATATTAGCAAACACATTATTACTTGTCCAATTCTTGCAGTAAAACAGAAATGATAGCTAGCAAGGCAGTGTGAGTTCAAATGCAACAGAAGTGCAGCTAAATAGACAGTGTAGAATAAAGACATAAATGTATGAAGTACCTGGCAGTGTAGAAAAACAAGAACTCGGATTCCAGTGATATTATAGGATGTACCTGACACTAGGAACTCAAATTTCAAGACCAAAGGATTACTCATTTTTGTGCAGTTCAACCATCATTGCCCATACTTGCCTCTTCTGCGATCGCCTCAACACAAGAGATAACCTTAATCACAAGCATATCATCACCAGCACACAATGCCCAAGATGTAACTGCAACTCCGAGCGCCTCCCGCATCTTCATTTCATGCCCACCATCTCCTTTGGCCAGTTTAACTACAGGATGATGAAATTCCAATCAAATTTGCAATGGACCTCCAATCATATCATGCACAATGTATAATGCAGAGGATAACCACAAACTGGAACCGAGCATGGTTCACTTGGATTCAATGCATCTGCACACTTCAATTGCATTTGACTTAGTTAAACAAGGGCCAAGACCAGTTCATAATGAACAGATCCGATAAAAAGGTCGCATGTTAGTATACATCAACTAAATGGGACAATAGAGCCCCTGAAAAAAATGGGACCATATAGTCAGCTCAAAGGTTACAGGTACAAGTTACTAACAAGAAGTAAGGCTAACGATGCTGTACTCTACTCTCATACAGAGGTATGGTCCTTCAGTGCTGCAGGATGACCATCTGACTTGTTGCTTCTATCACCTTTTACAGGTGAAGAATCCTCTGCAAGTTTCATGGTACAGCAGAGATCAGCTTGGCATAAGCTTGTTTGATGCCTTGGCAAAGATCAAGATGCATATGTGACTTGATGAATGAAATAACCTTTGCAGCATATGGAATCGCATCCCTAATCTTGGATGCCGATTTGAGAACCAGAAATATGTGGAAGTTTCTATGATCAAACTAAGGAAATTAACAAAGAACAACCAAAATCTACAATACACCAGCATTTTCTAACTGAATTCTTCTTCAGCGATAAAAGTGCATCCGCACAAATACACTAGCATGTGCATTTATGCAAATGAAGATACCTGTTCAAGATTTCAGTAAGCTCAAACTTATTGAGAGCAACTGACTAAAATGTACCGCTGAAACCGAAATACACGCCTACAAGGTGCAGCCAGTTTAGCACCTGGTTTGCAAATAGGATGCTTCAACTATTATATAGCACACAATTTATCCTGTTAATAATACCACAAGTAGGATACATTAAGATAATCCGAGATGGTCAGGCTCAACCAAATGCTCCAAGATGGCTAAAGATTTGAACCAAGCACGGAGTGAGTAGTGTATATCTTCTGCAATTAAAGCATGGGTCGCGAATACCAAGATCGTTCACTATTAAATGCAGGAGTAACTAAGATAAATGGAAGTCCGAAACTACCTCTCTCCATAGAAACTTCAGCAAGAGAACAATATGTAAGGACTTCCACCATAGGGATGCAAGGACTCTTTTCAAGTATTGCCTTCGCAATATGTAACATTTTCCAGGCCAGATCCAAATCTGAACAAAATCAGAATCATGGTTGTCCTGAGTTTTTCTTTAATAAGTGGCTATATTGGTATTTACTGTGACATAAATAATTGCACATGGAACAAGGACATCAATTATCATGGTGTTATGTGCGGGCAACAGTACAAGAGGCAGGGCCACACAAGGGGGCGGGGAGAAGCATCCTTTAATATTAGGACTCTTTTTCATTTCCAAAGTTAATGATTGTATTTCCTTGTTTGAGGGTGTCCCTATCTATCTATATAAAGAGAAGACAGCTAGATGCACATAATATGTAAATGATCAAACTAAAAACAGGATAAACTGATCGTCAATGTTTCCTCATTCATCAATACCTTGATGCATTTAAATTCAAATTAAATTAATTATGATAAAAAACGTTACACCACAGTTCTAAATTATTTTCTTTAGAATGCAATCAACAACCAATTATTCATATTGTTGCACAACATATGTAACACATATTTTGCACCAAAGCTAGTTCATTCAAATACTTGCAGAATTGAATGAAGCCATGGTTCATAGATCAATATCTGTTTAATCAAGCATTGCAATTCCGAATGTACAGGTATTAAGCATGGCAGAAAAAAATCAAAAAGAAGGCTAATAACGAAATATGTTAATATCCCACCCGTTCAAAACTGAAATATGGCTAATCATGAACAGACTTTCGTATGAGCAAGCGATAAAAAAATTGTATCCAAGATAATCTACTATCTTTTTTCCACCAGGACCCCTGGCTTGTGCTTATTGAGTAGGCACCTAGCAAATCCAAGGAGTCCAACACAGGTAAACTGAGGGGTTGACGCCTCCTCTTGACCAACTGTCCACTGGACGGTTCCTGAAATCATTTGCTATTTGATAGTTCCTCCGTTTCATAATAAGTGTCGTGGTTTCAATTTCTAGTGCAAAAAAACATAGTGCTCTGAAAACCACTTTGATGAAACAGTCTACTTCAGAAAGATAAAATGATTCCAGACATTTCCGACCACCAAACAAAGCTACTAATTTACAAATGCAATACATTACAAAGTAGCAGTTCATTATGTACACTCCTCAGCATGTATGAACAGATGAGGAGACAAGGTTTTAAACCGTAACTACAATAATCTTAATCAACTACGTACATATGCAGACAATAATAATATATCTTGTAATGTATATGATTGTATGGAGTACAAGAGTAGTGGCATATATACCATTTCCAGTATCACCTTCCCTTACATTGCTACCAGATGCCTTTGAGATTCCAGTATCATCTCTGTTGGCTCTACATCTACTCTTCACCCAGTCTTGATGTGGTGCAATCTCGGCTCGAGCTTTGTACAGCAAAGCACGTTCATATTTGTAATATGTGCCAATACACATTGGAGAAAGTCTCCCATAATATAACACCCTAGTTGACAACAAAGGAGTACATTACTACAATTATCAAGTGCGTCATTGTCAAGACTCGTGAAGTCGTGAGTATAACATAAGTACATAACGTCATGAAAGGTAATGTAATGTGAGATACAGCATCATAATCAAAATTCCGCCGCAACTATTTCATCAGGAAGGTGCTAACTATGTCCACTTGTTATCACCTTCTGTAACAACCACCAACAGTGTCATAGTTTGAAGTGCAACTTTTAAGTAGCATATAAATAAACTACAATACAATACAATGAATAAACTGCACTTTCCGCCAGTTAGCCTTACCACAGTTGGTCCAAAGTGCTATCTGGTTTAAGAATTTCTGATCCCATTCACTGGGTTTTTGGCAAACTGCAAATGCAGTAATGATAGTTGACATAAGTGACGGTGCCCATACACAAATTCCTCAAATGGGTAAGCACCTAGGCCCGAAGCAAATACACATTGATTTGGCGCTCGTCACAGTTCACACAGCATAATAAAAGAAGGTTAGGTCCCAACTCCCAAGCATTGCTGCCTAACCAGTTAGAACCTCCTAAACCCAACTAAGCTCGTCACAAAGACTAAGTCAAAAGTGCAAAGCAACTAAGCACGTATAAAATACCAATACAGATAACTGGACTCTGGAAGTTATATCGAATAATCCATTTGTATGCACGATTCAACCAGGCTTTGGAGTAAGAGCAGCATGCGGAAGGGAGAGAAACCCTAACCTGCTCCTAAGGGCGGTGTAGAAACAGTCCTCGGTGTGGATCGATTGCCCCTCCTCAATGGCCTTGGACCCCTCGTCAAACAGCTCCTGAGCTTTCTCCCCATTCCATTCCCAATCCTCTGTTGGCGCCGCCTTCTCGCAGCGCCGCTCCTTCTTCCTCCTCTTGTTGCCTCTCACAACTCACTCTTCTTCTCTCAAGAACACAAGGACACACACACACACACGCATGTACCAAGGAAGAAGACCAACCAGCTTTGTCGTGAGGCACTTCCTTGGCAACCACAAGTGTTACATTTTTTCCTTCAGCCCTCACGGCCTTCTCTTCTCATTCCTTTTCTCGACTTAAATAGACAGTACAAGGGACTCGCACCCAGCCTTGCTGGGCAACTAACACCACGCACACCAGCCTGCCGCTACACTCGGCCACTACTTGACCCATTACCCCAACTACATGCACTAACTAACCGGCACTCTCGGCCACTAACCCACACACGTACGTCCAGCTAACTAATCCCTGGATACTCTCCATTATCCAGTACGACCCGGCTACCCAACCAACAGCCCATGCATGCAACTAACTAACACTAGTAGCTTTGCATGTGTAACGTGAATCACATCTCGACGTCGTACACAGCCGCAGCTCCTAGTGGCACGACTCAACTACATGCATGAAACAAAAGCATCAAGATTAATTCTAACATCCTCTTCCTCAGCCTCCACCTCACATCCGTCGTCCTCACATTCACAATCCTCCTTGCCCTTTTCTACCCATTTCTCCTTCTCAAAGCCCAGATTCGCACTTGAGTGTGGCCGCAGCAGATCATGGTGCTCGTCTCGGGCCTTCTCAACGCTCTCTGAGGAGGCCATGGCTGATGGAGGCTTTATACCCCCAGCTTGATCTGAAAATACACATTATATATGATACCAGAAATATTACTTGTTTTTTACTAAATGATTTGCAAGTCATAGGAAAGCAAACGTACACAAGCTTGTACATGTTTGACGATGCTAGTACCTGGAGTGTAGAAACTCATGTAGGGAATGATGTGAGTGTTGCTGGATACCTTCTTAACTCGGCCTGAATTAAGCTCAACTGTGAAGGATCGACCATAATTCGAGCTTGGACTCCTTCAGGGTGGCACATCCCAGGATTCCCAGCACACCGTCCTCTGTAGGCATAACGATATATTCGCCGCACTTACATTTTGGCAAGGGTGGCCAGTAAATCATTGATAGCTCCTGGTTGAACAAGTCATACTGCAGGATGAACGTTTCCTGATGGCACAAGAAATAGACTGCATCTCCCACAAGGGCATCGGGCCGAGAGCTAATGACGTGCAGGGCCAAGTCAGGGTGCTCACAAGATTTATTTATTTATTTTGAAAAGGAGGAACGGAGTCCCCGGCCTCTGCATCAATCGATGCATGCAGCCATATTATTAAACAAAGTTCAAAACGAGGTCTTAGATCCACAAAGTGCTCATGCGCTGAACAAAAAGTATGAAGAAAGGTAAATAAACTACCACATCCGACGTAACTAAAAGTAGACTACGATGCCTATACACCTAGCCTATTATTAGCACGCCATCCAAATCGGTTGAAGATAGCCCGTGCGACCATCTCCCACCGGTTGCACCCAATAGCCATAAGCTCCCTGGAGTCCGCATGGTTGAGTAACGATCACGTACGGATCCAAGACGTTGCTCTGAAGATAACCTGCAAAAGGTTATTGAAATTCTTGCCATTAAAAATCATATCATTCCTGGTATTTCATATAGCCCAAAATAAAGCACATATACCAATCCGGATAAGATTCGCTATAGTAACGTCTACTCCATCGAGCCACGTTCCAAATAGCGAACTAATGCATGTTGGTGGATTAACATTAAAGGCTATATGAACAGTTCGCCATAAAAGTTTTGTAAGAGGACAATCAAGAAAGAGGTGTCTTATTGTTTCATTTTGATCACCATAGCAACAATTAGGTCTGCCAACCCATCTTCGTTTTGTCAAGTTATCTTTGGTTAATACCACACCCTTGTGTATAAACCACATGAAAATTTTAATTCTAAGTGGCACTTTGATTCTTCAAATATGTAGTGATCTCGAGAGCGGTCCAATGTTGATCAGATCCGTGTACATGGACTTTACTGGAAAGATACCATTCGTAGCTAAATTCCAACGAACACTATCTGGCTGGTCAGAGAGCTGAACATGCATCAGTCGCCTGACCAGGTGAAGCCACGAATTCCAGCGTGCTCCCACTAAAGCTCGCCTGAATTGCATATTGAGCGGTACCAATTGTAATATTGTGGCCACATAATCCTCCTTACGTTGTGCAATATTATAAAGGGTAGGGTATTGTAGTGCTAATGGAGTATCCCCAAGCCATGTGTCTTCTCAGAATCTTGTAGTGGAACCATTGCCAACTACAAATTTCACCCTCTGAAAGAAAGTTGCCTTCATCTTCATTAACCCCTTCCAGAAAGGTGAGTCATTTGGTCTAACTGTAACCTGGGCCAATGTTTTGGATTGTAGGTATTTATTCTTCAGTATTTGAACCCACATCCCTTCGGTCTCCGTAGATAGCCTGTATAGCCATTTGCTAAGCAGGCATTTGTTCTTCACTTCTAGATTTTCAATGCCGAGACCCCCTTGGTCTTTGGGTCTGCATATTATATCCCACCTTGCCAATCTGTATTTCTTCTTAGCCTCGTCACTTTGCCAGAAGAAACGAGATCGGTAAAAGTCTAATCTTTTTCGTACCCCTACCGGTACTTCAAAGAAAGACAAGAGGAACATCGGCAAGCTTGTTAAAACCGAATTTATTAACATTAGCCTCCCTCCATAAGATATAAGCTTGCCCTTCCAGCAACTTAATCTTTTTTTCAAATCTATCCTCGATACACTTCCATTCCTTATTCGTCAAGCGTCTATGATGAATAGGAATCCCAAGGTAGCTAAACGACAGTGATCCCATTTCACATCCAAATAGCTGCCTGTAAGCATCTTGCTCCTCCTTTGCCTTCCCAAAGCAGAACAATTCGCTTTTGTTAAAATTAATTTTTAGCCCAGATAACTGTTCAAATAGACAAAGAACAAGTTTCATATTCCTAGCTTTTGCCATGTCGTGTTCCATGAATATGATCGTATCATCCGCATATTGTAGTATGGACACTCCCCCCTCTACAAGGTGTGGAACAAGTCCTCCTACCTGGCCATTTTCTTTAGCCCGACCAATAAGTACTGCCAACATATCCGCTACTATGTTAAACAGCACCGGAGACATGGAATCGCCTTGTCTCAATCCTTTGTGTGTTTGAAAGAAGTGACCAATGTCATCATTAACTTTAATCCCCACACTACCCTTCTGAATGAAAGAATCCACCTGATTCCTCCAGAGTTCGTTGAACCCCTTCATACATAAGGCCTGTTGAAGGAATGGCCATTTGACTTTATCATACGCCTTCTCAAAATCCACTTTAAAGATTACCCCATCAAGTTTCTTTGTATGGATTTCGTGTACCGTTTCATGCAAGACAACAACTCCTTCTAAGATATGTCTCCCAGGCATGAACGCTGTCTGAGTCGGTTGGGCTACCGAATGAGCTATCTGTGTCAATCTGTTCGTCCCAACCTTTGTAAAGATTTTGAAACTGACATTAAGCAAACAAATCGGTCTGAATTGCTCAATGCGCACAGCCTCCAGCTTCTTTGGCAACAACGTTATTGTTCCAAAGTTAAGGTGGAAAAGTTGTAACTGACCATTAAAAAATCATGGAACATAGGCAAGAGATCACCCTTTATAATATGCCAACATTTCTTATAAAATTCTGCCGGAAACCCGTCCGGCCCCGGAGCCTTATTTGGTTTCATTTGTGTTATTGCATCAAACACCTCTTTCTCAGTAAAGGGAGCTGACAGTACCTCATTCTCATCTGCACTGAGTTGCGGTATGTCATCTGTTGTGTTCTCATCCAGAGAAACAAAATTCTCTTCGGGAGCACCAAACAGTTTTTTATAATATTCGGAGATGTACAATTTTAGATTATCATGTCCTACGATTGTCCCCTCATCCTGTTCTAGTTGGATTATTTTTTTCTTCCGATGCTTGCCATTTGCAATCATATGGAAGAATTGTGTATTATCATCCCCATGTACCACCTTCGTCACTTTAGCTCTAAGTGCCCATTTCATCTCCTCCTCTCTTAAAAGATTTTGCAACTTCTTCTCAGCCTCAATCTTAATATTCCGATCTAACATATTAAGAAGGATAGACTCTGCTTTCACATCTAACTCATTAATGAGCCGAATAAGCCTTTCTTTTTCCACTTTGTAAATGCCACTTTGATTCTTGGCCCAGCCACTCAAGAACTGGCGCAAGTGTCGAATTTTGTTTTGCCACCTATCCATGCTTGAGTCCCCCCCAGACTCCCTGGCCCATTCGGTAGCAATGAGATCCATGAATCCTTCTCTCTCAAACCAACTTAATTCAAAAGAGAAGATATTTCTGTTACCCACATGATTCGCTTCTCCCGAATCAACCATGAGTGGTGTGTGGTCTGAGATAGCTCTTTGCATGGCATGGACTGAGACCAGTGGATACTTCTGTTCCCATTCAACACTGGTCAAAACCCGATCCAACTTCTCATATGTTGGCACCGGTAGTGAGTTAGCCCATGTGAATTGTCTACCAGTGAGGTCAATCTCCCTCAAATCGAGACTCTCGATAACCATATTGAACATAAGTGACCATCTTCCATCGAAGTTGTCATTACTTTTTTCTTCTTGTCTTCTAATAATATTAAAGTCTCCCCCAACTAAGATGGGAAATCTTTCATCTCCGCAGATTCTCACTAAATCGGCGAGAAAATCAGATTTAAGCTCAGGTTGCGCCGCCCCATAGACGGCTACCAGAGCCCACCTGAAACCATTCACTTTCGACCTGATACGAAATTTGACGGCAAAATCACCATATACTGTTGGGGAACGTTGCATGGGAAACAAAAATTTTCCTACGCACACATAAGATCTATCCATGGTGATGAGCATCTACGAGAGGGAGAGTGAATCTACATACCCTTGTAGATCGCTAAGCGGAAGCGTTAATAAACGCGGTTGATGTAGTCGAACGTCTTCGCGATCCAAATCGCCGAGCGTCCCGCGATCCAATCACGATCCTTCCGATCTAGTGCCGAACGGACGGCACCTCCGCGTTCAACACACGTACGGCTTGATGACGCCTTCACCTCCTCGATCCAGCGAGCGATGATGAAGTAGTGGTTGAGTTCCAGCAGCACGACGGCGTGGTGATGGTGGTGAGGAACAATCTCTGCAGGGCTTCGCCAAGCACTACGGAGATTATGACGGAGGAACTAGAGGGCTAGGGTTGCCGGCACACGGCTTGGGAAATCTTGATGTGTCCCGTGTGCTAGCCCTGCCCCTCTATTTATATGTTGAGCCTTGGGGTCTAAACTTGGAGTAAAAGCCTCCTCCGGGTCGGTTTTGCCCGCACAAGGTCGGTTTGGCCCGCAGGGAAAGAGTCCAACTCGGATCCCTGCCGAACCGTGCACAGCCGCGCACAAGCGGTAGTACCGCTTCACACAAGCGGTAGTACCGCTTGGGCGGTAGTACCGCTTCACACAAGCGGTAGTACCGCTCGGGCGGTAGTACCGCTTCACCAAGCGGTAGTACCGCTTACGCGGCAGCAAAACTACTTTTGCACTTTCCAATACCTTGTGGGCTTTATCCCTTTGGCTCATATAAAGTGTTGCTGCACCCGAACACTTCGGTAAACATCCGGAACCCATTCCGGTGAACTCCGGAACCCTTCCAGAGATCAAAACACTATTATCACATATATCAATCTTTACCTCCGGACTATTCCGGAGATCCTCGTCATGTCCGGGATCTTATCCGAGACTCCGAACAACTTTCGGTCACCAACATAATAACTCAATTATACTAATCGTCACCAAACGTTAAGTGTGTAGACCCTGCGGGTTCGAGAACTATGTAGACATGACCGAGACACCTCTACGGCCAATAACCAATAGCGGGACCTGGATGCCCATATTGGCTCCTACATATTCTACGAAGATCTTTATCGGTCGAACCTCTATGTCAAGGATTCAGTTAATCCCGTATGCTGTTCCCTTTGTTCTTCGGTATGTTACTTGCCCGAGATTCGATCGTCGGTATCACTATACCTAGTTCAATCTCGTTACCGGCAAGTCTCTTTACTCGTTCCGTAATACAAGATCCTGTGGCTAACTCTTTAGTCACTTTGCTTGCAAGGCTCAATGTGATGTTGTATTACCGAGTGGGCCCTGAGATACCTCTCCGTCATACGGAGTAACAAATCCCAGTCTTGATCCATGCCAACCCAACAGACACCCTCGGAGATACCTGTAGAGCACCTTTATAGTCACCCAGTTACGTTGCGACGTTTGATACACACAAGGTATTCCTCCGGTGTCAGTGAGTTGCATGATCTCATGGTCAAAGGAACAGATACTTGACATGCAGAAAACAATAGCAATAAACTGACACGATCAAATGCTACGTTTACAGTTTGGGTCTTGTCCATCACATCATTCTCCTAATGATGTGATCCCGTTATCAAATGACATCTCATGTCAATGGCTAGGAAACCTTAACCATCTTTGATCAACGAGCTAGTCAACTAGAGGCTTACTAGGGACACAGTGTTGTCTATGTACCCACACATGTATTTGAGTTTCCAATCAATACAATTATAGCATGGATAATAAACGATTATCATGAACAAGGAAATATAATAATAACCAATTTATTATTGCCTCTAGGGCATATTTCCAACAGTCTCCCACTTGCACTAGAGTCAATAATCTAGTTCACATCACTATGTGATTTACATTGTAATGAATCGAACACCCATGCAGTTCTGGTGTTGTTCATGTTTAGCCCTTGGAAGAGGTTTAGTCAACGGATCTGCAACATTTAGATCCGTGTGTACTTTGCAAATATTTATGTCGTCCTCCTTGATGTAATCGCGGATGGAATTGAAACGTCGCTTTATGTGTCTGGTCCTCTTGTGAAATCTTGGTTCCTTGGCTAGAGCAATGGCACCAGTATTATCACAAAACAGAGTCATTGGGTTAAGTGCACTAGGCACTACTCCAAGATCTGTCATGAACTCCTTCATCCAGACACCTTCCTTCGCCGCCTCCGAGGCAGCGATGTACTCCGCTTCGCATGTAGAATCAGCTACCACGCTTTGCTTGGAACTGCACCAGCTAACCGCACCCCCATTAAGAATAAATACGTATCCGGTTTGAGACTTAGAGTCATCCGGATCAGTGTCAAAGCTTGCATCGACGTAACCCTTTACGACGAGCTCTTGATCACCTCCATAAACGAGAAACATGTCCTTAGTCCTTTTCAGGTACTTCAGGATATTCTTGACCGCCGTCCAGTGTTCCATTCCTGGATCACTTTGAAACCTTCCGACCATACTTATGGCAAGGCTGACATCGGGTCTTGTGCACAGCATTGCATACATGATAGAGCCTATGGCCGAAGCATAGGGGATGACACTCATCTTTTCTCTATCTTCTGCAGTCACTGGGCATTGAGTCTTACTCAACTTCACACCTTGCAATACAGGCAAGAACCCCTTCTTGGACTGATCCATTTTGAACTTCTTCAAAACTTTGTCAAGGTATGTGCTTTGTGAAAGTCCTATTAAGCGTCTCGATCTATCTCTATAGATCTTGATGCCTAATATGAAAGCAGCTTCTCCTAGGTCCTTCATTGAAAAACTCTTGTTCAAATATTCCTTTACGCTTTCCAGCATTTCTATATTGTTTCCAATCAGCAATATGTCATCCACATATAATATTAGAAACGCTATAGAGCTCCCACTCACTTTCTTGTAAATACAAGCTTCTCCGTAAACTTGTATAAACTCGAACGCTTTGATCACTTCATCAAAGCGAAAATTCCAACTCCGAGATGCTTGCACCAGTCCATAAATGGATCGCTGGAGTTTGCAAACTTTGTCAGCATTCTCTGGATCGACAAAACCTTCTGGTTGCATCATATACAACTCTTCCTTAAGGTAACCGTTAAGGAACGCTGTTTTGACATCCATCTGCCAAATTTCATAATCGAAAAAGGCAGCTATTGCTAACATGATTCTGACGGACTTAAGCATCGCTACGGGTGAGAAGGTCTCATCGTAGTCAACTCCTTGAACTTGTGAAAAACCCTTTGCCACAAGTCGAGCTTTATAGACGGTGACATTACCGTCCGCGTCCGTCTTCCTCTTAAAGATCCATTTGTTCTGAATGGCCTTACGCCCTTCAGGTAATACTTCCAAAGTCCATACTTTGTTTTCATACATGGATCCCATCTCGGATTTCATGGCCTCTAACCACTTCTCGGAATCCGGGCCCATCATCGCTTCTCCATAGCTCGTAGGTTCATCGTTGTTTAACAACATGACCTCTAAGACAGGGTTGCCGTACCACTCAGGAGCAGTACGCGTCCTTGTCGACCTACGAGGTTCGATAGCAACTTGATCCAAAGCTTCATGATCATCATCATTAACTTCCTCTTCAGCTAATGTAGGCTCCACAGAAACAACTTTCTGCGCTGCGCTACTCTCAGGTTGAAGTAAAGGTTCAACAACCTCATCAAGTTCTATCTTCCTCCCACTCAATTCTTTCGAGAGAAACTCTTTCTCAAGAAATGTTCCGTTTTTAGCGACAAACATTTTGCCTTCGGATCTGAGATAGAAGGTATACCCAACTGTCTCTTTTGGGTATCCTATGAAGACGCATTTCTCCGCTTTGGGTTCCAGCTTTTCAGGCTGAAGCTTTTTGACATAAGCATCACATCCCCAAACTTTAAGAAACGACAGCTTTGGCTTCTTGCCAAACCAAAGTTCATATGGCGTCGTCTCAACGGATTTCGATGGTGCCCTATTTAAAGTGAATGCAGCTGTCTCTAATGCATAACCCCAAAACGATAGTGGCAAATCGGCAAGAGACATCATAGATCGCACCATATCCAATAAAGTTCGATTACGACGTTCGGACACACCATTACGCTGTGGTGTTCCAGGCGGTGTCAATTGTGAAACAATTCCACACTGTCTTAAGTGACTGCCAAACTCATAACTCAGATATTCTCCTCCTCGATCAGATCGTAGGAATTTAATCTTCTTGTTACGATGATTCTCAACTTCACTCTGAAATTGTTTGAACTTTTCAAATGTTTCAGACTTGTGTTTCATTAAGTAAATATACCCATATCTACTTAAGTCATCAGTGAAGGTGAGAAAGTAACGATAACCACCGCGCGCCTCAATACTCATCGGACCGCACACATCAGTATGTATGATTTCCAATAAGTCACTTGCCCGTTCCATTATTCCAGAGAACGGCGTTTTAGTCATCTTGCCCATGAGGCATGGCTCACATGTGTCAAGTGATTCAAAATCAAGTGACTCCAAAAGTCCATCAGCATGGAGCTTCCTCATGCGTTTTACGCCAATATGACCTAAACGGCAGTGCCATAAGAAAGTGGTATTATCATTATCAATTCTACATCTTTTGGCATCAATGTTATGAACATGTGTATCGTTACTATCGAGATTCAATAAGAATAAACCCCTCACATCGGGTGCATGACCATAAAAGATATTACTCATATAAATAGAACAACCATTATTCTCTGATTTAAATGAGTAACCGTCTCGCAATAAACAAGATCCAGATATAATGTTCATGCTTAACGCAGGCACCAAATAACACTTATTTAGGTTCATCACTAATCCCGATGGTAATCGAAGAGCGAGCGTGCCGACGGCGATCACATCAACCTTGGAACCATTTCCCACGCGCATCGTCACTTCGTCCTTTGCCAGCCTCCGTCTATTCCGCAGTTCCTGTTTTGAGTTGCAAATATGAGCAACCGCACCGGTATCAAATACCCAGGCACTACAACGAGAGTTGGTAAGGTACACATCAATAACATGTATATCATATATACCTTGTTTGTTGTTGGCCGCCTTCTTGTCAGCCAAATACTTGGGGCAATTCCGCTTCCAGTGTCCAGTTCCCTTGCAATGAAAACACACAGTTTCTGGTTTGGGTCCAGCCTTGGGTTTCTTCACGAGAGGAGCAACTGCTTTGCCACTCTGCTTGGAGTTACCCTTCTTACCCTTGCCATTTTTCTTGAAACTAGTGGTTTTATTGACCATCAACACTTGATGCTCCTTCTGAATTTCAGACTCAGCGGCTTTCAGCATCGCAAACAGCTCGGCGACTGACTTGTTCATCCCGTGCATGTTATAGTTCAACACGAAACTCTTGTAGCTAGGTGGCAATGATTGAAGAACTCTGTCAGTGATAGCCTCTGGCGGAAGGGGCATCCCTAACTTAGCCAGACGGGTGGAGTACCCAGACATTCTGAGCACGTGATCACTGATAGACCCGTTCTCCTCCATCTTGCAAGCATAGAACTTATCGGAGATCTCATATCTCTCGATCCGGGCATTCTTCTGAAAGATAAACTTCAACTCCTGGAACATCTCATATGCTCCATGACGTTCAAAACGTCTTTGAAGTCCCGGTTCTAAGCCATACAACATTGCACATTGAACTATTGAGTAATCATCAGAACGAGCCTGCCAGGCGTTCACAACGTCTAGAGACTCAACTGGAGCGGGTGGATCACCAAGCGGTGCATCAAGGACATAAGCCTTCTGGGAAGCCGTAAGGATAATCCTTAGATTACGGGCCCAGTCCACAAAGTTACTTCCATCATCTTTCAACTTAGCTTTCTCTAGGAACGCATTAAAATTCAGGGGTGCTACTGCGCGAGCCATGATCTACAACATAAATATAGCAAAGACAACTTAGACTATTGTTCTTAGATAATGAGTTTAGTTAATCATATTTTAAAAAACTCCCACTCAAATTGACATCCCTCCGATCATTCGAGTGTAACATGATCCAAATCCACCAACTCAAGTCCGATCATCACGTGAGTTGAGGTGGTTTCAATGGTGAACATCTTCATGTTGATCATATCTACTATATGACTCATGTTCGACCTTTCGGTCTCTTGTGTTCCGAGGCCATGTCTGTACATGCTAGGCTCGTCAAGTTTAACCCGAGTGTTCCGCACGTGCAACATGGCTTGCACCCGTTGTATGCGAACGTAGAGTCTATCACACCCGATCATCACGGCGTGTCTCGAAACGACGAACTTTCGCAACGGTGCACACTTGGGGAGAACACAATTTATCTTGAAATTTAAGTGAGGGATCACCTTATAATGCTACCGTCGTCCTAAGCAAAATAAGATGCATAAAAGGATTAACATCACATGCAAATCATAAGTGACATGATATGGCCATGAACTTGTGCTTTTGATCTCCATCTCCAAAGCACCGGCATGATCTCCATCGTCACCGGCATGACACCATGATCTCCATCATCTTGATCTCCATCAACGTGTCGCCATAAGGTTGTCGCGCCGACTGTTGCTTCCACGACTATAGCTAACGTTTAGCGATAAAGTAAAGCATTACATAGCGCTTAATGATTGACACGCAGGTCATACAATAATTAAAGACAACTCTATGGCTCCTGCCAGTTGCCGTATTCATCGACATGCAAGTCGTGATATTCTATACAACACATGATCATCTCATACATCACATATATCTCATCATGTAATTGGCCATATCATATCACATCATACCCTGCAAAAACAAGTTAGACGTCCTCTAATTGTTGTTGCAAATTTTACGTGGCTGCTACGGGTTTGCAAGAACCGTTCTTACCTACGCAAAACCACAACGTGGTGTAGTGATTGCTTTTTGATCTTCTAAAAGAACCCTCTTCATTGAAATCGATTCAACTAAAGTGAGAGAGACAGACACCCGCTAGCCATCTTTATGCAACGAAGTTACATGTTAGTTGAAGGAACCTGTCTCGCGTAAGTGTACGCGTAATGTCGGTCCGGGCCGCTTCATCTCACAGTACCGCCGAATCAAATATCAACTAGTAACGGCAAGCAATATGTATACACCCACGCCCACAACTCGTTTGTGTTCTACTCGAGATCTCATCTACGCATAGACCTAGCTCATGATGCCACTGTTGGGGAACGTTGCATGGGAAACAAAAAATTTCCTACGCACACATAAGATCTATCCATGGTGATGAGCATCTACGAGAGGGAGAGTGAATCTACATACCCTTGTAGATCGCTAAGCGGAAGCGTTAATAAACGCGGTTGATGTAGTCGAACGTCTTCGCGATCCAAATCGCCGAGCGTCCCGCGATCCAATCACGATCCTTCCGATCTAGTGCCGAACGGACGGCACCTCCGCGTTCAACACACGTACGGCTTGATGACGCCTTCACCTCCTCGATCCAGCGAGCGATGATGAAGTAGTGGTTGAGTTCCAGCAGCACGACGGCGTGGTGATGGTGGTGAGGAACAATCTCTGCAGGGCTTCGCCAAGCACTACGGAGATTATGACGGAGGAACTAGAGGGCTAGGGTTGCCGGCACACGGCTTGGGAAATCTTGATGTGTCCCGTGTGCTAGCCCTGCCCCTCTATTTATATGTTGAGCCTTGGGGTCTAAACTTGGAGTAAAAGCCTCCTCCGGGTCGGTTTTGCCCGCACAAGGTCGGTTTGGCCCGCAGGGAAAGAGTCCAACTCGGATCCCTGCCGAACCGTGCACAGCCGCGCACAAGCGGTAGTACCGCTTCACACAAGCGGTAGTACCGCTTGGGCGGTAGTACCGCTTCACACAAGCGGTAGTACCGCTCGGGCGGTAGTACCGCTTCACCAAGCGGTAGTACCGCTTACGCGGCAGCAAAACTACTTTTGCACTTTCCAATACCTTGTGGGCTTTATCCCTTTGGCTCATATAAAGTGTTGCTGCACCCGAACACTTCGGTAAACATCCGGAACCCATTCCGGTGAACTCCGGAACCCTTCCAGAGATCAAAACACTATTATCACATATATCAATCTTTACCTCCGGACTATTCCGGAGATCCTCGTCATGTCCGGGATCTTATCCGAGACTCCGAACAACTTTCGGTCACCAACATAATAACTCAATTATACTAATCGTCACCAAACGTTAAGTGTGTAGACCCTGCGGGTTCGAGAACTATGTAGACATGACCGAGACACCTCTACGGCCAATAACCAATAGCGGGACCTGGATGCCCATATTGGCTCCTACATATTCTACGAAGATCTTTATCGGTCGAACCTCTATGTCAAGGATTCAGTTAATCCCGTATGCTGTTCCCTTTGTTCTTCGGTATGTTACTTGCCCGAGATTCGATCGTCGGTATCACTATACCTAGTTCAATCTCGTTACCGGCAAGTCTCTTTACTCGTTCCGTAATACAAGATCCTGTGGCTAACTCTTTAGTCACTTTGCTTGCAAGGCTCAATGTGATGTTGTATTACCGAGTGGGCCTTGAGATACCTCTCCGTCATACGGAGTAACAAATCCCAGTCTTGATCCATGCCAACCCAACAGACACCCTCGGAGATACCTGTAGAGCACCTTTATAGTCACCCAGTTACGTTGCGACGTTTGATACACACAAGGTATTCCTCCGGTGTCAGTGAGTTGCATGATCTCATGGTCAAAGGAACAGATACTTGACATGCAGAAAACAATAGCAATAAACTGACACGATCAAATGCTACGTTTACAGTTTGGGTCTTGTCCATCACATCATTCTCCTAATGATGTGATCCCGTTATCAAATGACATCTCATGTCAATGGCTAGGAAACCTTAACCATCTTTGATCAACGAGCTAGTCAACTAGAGGCTTACTAGGGACACAGTGTTGTCTATGTACCCACACATGTATTTGAGTTTCCAATCAATACAATTATAGCATGGATAATAAACGATTATCATGAACAAGGAAATATAATAATAACCAATTTATTATTGCCTCTAGGGCATATTTCCAACATATACCACACTCAACACCTCTAGTGTGTTGCACTTAACCCCAAGTAAGATCCCCCTGGATCTACCCCTTCGCGGTAGACAGTGCCAATCAAAATCAACTCCTCCTGAGATGTTGTTAAGAAATTGTGGCGTGAAGTTATCTCTACCCGTTTCTTGTAGAGCCATAAAGTCAAGCTTATGATCCAAAGATGTGTCTCTAAGAAATCTTATTTTAGCCAAGTCCGCTAGACCTCTGCTATTCCAAAAGATTCCTTTCATATTTCATCATGAAATTTTTTCTTTAGTTTAACTCTCGCGCTCCTCCGTACCGCTGATACAGGGTAGATCTTCCTTTTCCAGGGTCTCTTTGGTTTATCATGTATCATTTTTGTGTTATTATGTGGTGCTGTTGCAAGAGAGAAACATTCGGGCATCGAAGGGGCCATATACCCCTCTGATCCCATGTTTCCCTCATCCTCTTCAACTTCCTCTAAGTGTAATAAATCTTCACACACATTTTGTAAGGCTGCGCCTCCCAGGTTGTTAACATCCGCCTCATTCATCGGTTTTACCGCTGCTAAGTTTTTAATGATCTCTATAGCTCTGTCCGCTTCTAAGTCTAAAATATCATTGATTGATTTAGCTATTTGTTTGCCACTACCACCAAGAGAAATCCCTAGGTTGCTAGCATTTTCTACTATTTCAGATTCAGCAAAATGAAGAATGGAACAGCTAGTATTAACAGACATACCTGTATTGGCCTCGACATCCCGAAGCTTAGCGGCCCTCATAGCACGCCCTAGCTGAATGTCATCGGCATCCGACTGCCTCTGGATGCGATGGCTAAAGCGTCGATCACCGGATGTGGGGTTCGGTATCCCTCCATAGCTGATCACATCCTCCATAGATATCACTGGCGGGTTTGGGCCTCTTGCCTCCATCCCGACAGTGTCCGGTCCCGGAGAAAGCGTCGTTGCCGAAAGAGGTACCGCATCCGAGGCCACCGAGTCTCCAGTCTGAATCTGCTGCCCCTCCATCATCACGCTAGCGGACTTTGAAGAACGAGGCGTGGGCGTATGTGCCTCGTGCCCACCGCCCTCGGACCCCGTCTCTGCAGGAGAAGAAGGGCGAGATAGGGTATGTCAAGATCGCCGGGCCTCCTGCCCGCTGCTGACCGACCCCACCCCACCCCCCCCCCCCCACCAGCGTGGCCCATGGGCGTCGCCCGCGGAGTATGCAATATACGCGGGGACATCGACGGGCGTCCTGCACTCGGCCCACATGTTCCTCCCCTCCTGAAGAGGACGGGTGGGGTACGGGTGTGCTAGACCTCCGGGCCTCCTGCCCGCAGTCAGCCGACCCCACCCCCCCATCCAAGCTGAGCTGTAGCGATGCGAGCTGCACGTGGGACCCAGAATCCTCCCGTGGCAACTCACCCTCCACTGTCGTCATAGGATGACGTGAGTCCTCAACCTCCATCCGGTCTCTCCATAAGCGACTGGGCGCAGACGCCGCCTGGAAAGAACCGAATCTGAGAGATGTCGTCGGTGTCGACGATGGAGCTGTCCCGTTATCGGGTGGTGTTTCTACTGATTTTGAAGATTTAGGTGTCTATCTCGAGTTAGTTGATCCATCAGCATGTGCATCAGGGGTCCCATGAGCTCCATGGTTCCCACTCCCATCACCACCATCCAACAAGTCAACATCATTATTCTGCCCCTCGTGTTGAACTTCCTCCTCGACCTCCACGTCAAGATCATAATGCATACCATCATAAAACCAGGGCACGTAAACAGGTACGTACTCCACATCCAACACACTCACAAGCAATCTAGCAATCCCATGTTTGCGCGTGAATGACATATCAACTTTCTCTGTCTTACCTAATAGGGACCCAAGACTCCAAACATAGGACTCACAAGATGTCACGGGGCTCCAGGCATAGGACTCTCAAGAGTAGACGCAAGCTTACACGACCCCCTCGTCATCGGTGCCCACGTAGACCACACGGAAGGGGTTGCCATGGCAGTCGATGTGGTCGCAGCCATCGGCCGCGCAGAGCACCGCCGCCGCGCAGTCCGGGACGGTTGGATAGTCCATGAACTCCGGCAAGGGCAATCGCCACTGGCGGTGGCAAATGGGGTCCCACACGATGAGGCACACAGGTTCGCCGTCCGCGCCAAGAGCATTCAAGAGGACGAGGCCATGGCGAGCGTCGAGCGTGAAGAGATCACACCGGCCGGTCGGGGTGGACCGGGAGGAAGGGGAGGTGGGGGTCAAGGGGGCACACCAGCAGAGGACCGTCTCGTCCTTCTCGAAGAATCCCAGCAAGTGGGGCGTCCGGTGGAACTAGCGGTAGAGCCGTAGAGGCGGGGGAAGACGGGGCCGGTGAGGCGGCTGCGCCACGGCTTGCAGAAGAGGGAGGCGCGAAAGAGGCACCTGGGGTCGTCCGGCGGGAGGCGGAGGAGGATCTCCTCGAAGATCTCGTCCGGCAGCGTCGCCGGCGGCGGCGGCATGGCCGGTGGAGGCGAGGGTTGTGGCCGGAAAGCAAGGAGTAAACTGCTGGGTTCAACCAGCTTCGCGTGTGCGGGGTTTTCTGTCAACTGGGACCGCGGAGACAGCGAGAGTGCGACTGCTGAGTGTCCAATAGATAGTCCACATCAGAAGCGGATAACAGCTTCACGCGAACGACCACCCCCATCCATCGACCGGAGGCAACCGCCACCGTCATCTCCCACTCCGACAGCCCTCTCGTTCGACATGGGTGATCTACCCTCCACCCCCGAGCTTGAGCAAACCCGCACGGGGTGGTATGTACCTATGCACGGATGATCATGCCGCACCCCTGCCTCTGCTTTCCCTACATGTGCGTACCGTCGCCTCCTCCGGTACCAATCTCAACCGCTTCACACCCTCTCGTAGTGCTCCGCCTCGCGACACCGGGTCGAACCGTACTTATGGTCTCCTCCGAGGAGGATGGTGATGCCATCACCGAGCCCAGGAGTGATCGGCGGGAAGAGGAGAGCTATGTTGCACCAGCCAAGGAGTAAAATACACATGGAAAAGGAAAGGGATGATGCGCTAGACGAGGAGAAAATCCGGTGTTCACCGCGGCTATAGCCACGTTCTTTGTCCTGGTCCACGAAGACGAAGCTCGGCAGCGTGCCAAAAAGTAGAGGAGCTGGAGGTAGCCCTCCAAGCTTTCGCCGGTTGCCCCTAACATAGCCTACTTCATCACTAGGGATTTCTTGGACCCTGACGACAATGATGATGGCCACCCTACAAACTTTGTGATCCATTTGAACTACGGAGCCCCTTTTAGTACTTGTGGCCCTCGCCATTAGTATGTTTAAGTTGAACGACATATGTTTAGTCACTATTGTTCTCATCAATTAGTCTGTTTTGTCGAATGCCAAATGCGTTGACCTATGTTTGTCGGATGTGATCCTATGTTTTAATTACTCCTTCCGATCCATATTAATTGTCGTTGTTTTACTATAACTTTTGTTTGAATTTACATTTGTGAATTTTACAAAAATGAGACGAACAAATAGGAAGGACCGTGCCCGCAAAAAAAAGGAAGGACCATTGGATGCGATGGTAAAATGGCCAAATAGGGAGGACAAATGCAAATGGGGGTTGGCCCTTAGAGATGCCCTACTTCTAACTCCGAGAGACCTCCCCCGGTGCATTATCATAGGATGGTATCGTGCAGTTCCAATTAGGCATTTAGCTTACAGGACATGGCATTAAATAAAGAAAAGACACTTCTGACAATTTCCAGAAAACATTAATTTGTTTGATCTCATCCATTCACCATATAGAACAGCTTTGACAAAAGGGACACATGGCAAATTTACATCTGAGTAAATGGGACCATATAGCCCGCTAAAAGGTTCCATGGCACAAGTCACAAGAGGCAAGGCGAGCAAAGTTATACTCTACTCTGATACAGAGGCATCGTCCTTCCTAGCTGTGGGATGAAGCTCTGATTTGTTGCTGCCATCGCCTTTTACAGGTGAAGAATCCTCCAAAAGCTTCTCGGGACAAGAAGGTTCAGCAGAGATCAGCTTGGCATTAGCTTGTTTCATGCCTTGGCCTGCAGTCTCAAGCTCGATTCCAGTACTACTCTGAGTCTCGACTGTTGCTGCTGTAGACACAGAATTACTTGCTCCAGCAATTTGTAAAGTCGAAGATGCAGCTCTTGGCGCAGCATAGACGACGTTATACGTGCCACTTGCCGGCGAGACTGGAGTTATTGTTGCTTGCGTCAGGTCTTCAAGCTGAATCCAAGAAATTCAAACTATAAGTTCTCCATACAGTACTACCGTATTAGTAGGTTCATGAGGTAAACCGTCTAGGTAACATGAAGGACTGACTTATTTACCTTCTCCCGTAGTATAGTAAATACGGTATCAAGGACCTCGATCTCAATGTCCAGCGAGGACTCTCCTGGGTCAACTTCAGCAGCAGGTGCATTCTCACCTTTAACAGCCAACAAAGCTTTGTAGGCCTTTCTCAGCTTCTGCATACGTGACTCGCGCAATGACAAAACCTTCATCCCATATGGGAGTGCATCTCTAATCTTGGATGCTGACATGAAAGCCAGGAATATGTGGAAGTTTCTAGGACCAAACTGAGGAAATTAACAAAGAACAACCAAAATCTACAATATACGAGCAGTATCTAACTGATTTTTTTTTCAGCAATAAAACTTCATTTACACAAACACACTAGCATGTGCATTTATCCAAATAAAGATACCAATACAAGATTTCAGTAAGCTCAAACTTGTTGAAATCAACTGACGAAAATGTACCCCTAAAACCTGAAGACACGCCTAGAAGGCGCAGCCACTGTAGCACTTGGGGTTGCAAATATGATTCTTCATACTACACTACTATAATGCACACAATAGATACTTGTTATTACCAGAATTAGGATACAGTAGGACAATCCGATAATGGTCAGGCTCAACCAAATGCTCCAAGATGGCTAAAGCTTTGAGCCTAGCATAGAGTGAGTAGTCTATGTCTTCTGCAGTTAAAGTAAGGACCATGAATATCAAGATCATTCATGATTAAATGCAGGAGTAACTAAGATAAATGAAAGTCTGAAACTACCTCTTTCCATAGAAACTTTAGCAAGAGCATAATATGTATCGACTTTAGCCATAGGCATCCAAGGACACTTTTCACTTATTGCCCTCACAATATGTAACATTTTCCAGGCCAGATCCAAATCTGAACAAAATCAGAATCATGTGTGCCCTGAGTTTTTCTTTAGTAAGTGGCTACACTGGTAATTACTGTGACATGAAGAATTGCACATGGAACAAGGTCATCAATTGTCATAGTATTATATGGGAGCAACAGAACAGGAGGCAGAGCCACCCTTAGGTGCAGGCAACACCAGAGACAGGGAGGAGCAATACTGAATATTAAGACTCTTTTTCGTTTCCAAAGTTCGAGGATTGCATTTCCTTATTTGAGTGTGTGCCCATCAGTATAACAAGAAGACAACTAGATGCACATAAAATATGTAAATGATCAAACTAAAAATAGGATAAGATGGTTATCAATGTTCCTCATTCATCAATACATTGGTGCATTTAAAAACAAATTAGAAGAATTACGACCAAAATGTAAGACCATTTTTTAAATAAAAAAAACTTTAGAATCCAATCAACAACCAATTATTCACATTGTGGCACAATATTTATACATACTTGCACAAAAGCTAGTTCGTTCAAATACATTGGACATATAGCCAATTGCAGAATTGAATGAAGCCAATGGTTCATGATCGATATCTGTTTAATAAAGTATTGAATGAAGCATTGCAATTCGGAGTGTACAAGTAACCAAGCATAGCAGAAAAAAAATCAAAAAGAAGGCTTATTGCAGAAATATACTAATATCACGCCCGTTCAATAATCTACTACCCCCTCCAAACAACAAACAAACAACAACAAAGCCTTTAGTCCCAAACAAATTGGGGTAGGCTAGAGGTGAAACCCATAAGATCTCGCGACCAACTCATGGTTCTGGCACATGGATAGCAAGCTTCCACGCACCCCTGTCCATGGCTAGTTCTTTGGTGATGCTCCAATCCTTCAGATCTCTCTTTACGGACTCTTCCCATGTCAAGTTTGGTCTACCCCGGCCTCTTTTGACATTATCAGCATGCTTTAGCCGTCCGCTATGCACTGGGGCTTCTGGAGGCCTACGCTGAATATGCCCAAACCATCTCAGACGATGTTGGACAAGCTTCTCTTCAATTGGCGCTACCCCAACTCTATCTCGTATATCATCATTCCGGATTCGGTCCTTCCTTGTGTGGCCACACATCCATCTCAACATGCGCATCTCCGCCACTCCTAACTGCTGCACATGTCGCCTTTTAGTCGGCCAACACTCAGCGCCATACAACATTGCGGGTCGAACTGCCGTCCTATAGAACTTGCCTTTTAGCTTTTGTGGCACCCTCTTGTCACAGAGAATGCCAGAAGCTTGGCGCCACTTCATCCCCGGCTTTAATTCGATGGTTCACATCTTCATCGATATCACCATCCTTCTGCAACATTGACCCCAAATATCGAAAGGTGTCCTTATGAGGCACCACTTGCCCATCAAGGCTAACATCCTCCTCCTCCTCGTGCCTAGTAGTGCTGAAAGCGCACCTCATGTACTCGGTTTTAGTCCTACTAAGTCTAAAACCTTTCGATTCCAAGGTTTGCCTCCATAACTCCAACTTCCTGTTGACCCCCGTTCGACTCTCATCGACTAGGACCACATCGTCCGCAAAGAGCATACACCATGGGATATCTCCTTGTATATCCCTTGTGACCTCATCCATCACCAAGGCAAAAAGATAAGGGCTCAAAGCTGACCCTTGATGCAATCCTATCTTAATTGGGAAGTCATCAGTGTCGCCATCACTTGTTCGAACACTTGTCACCACATTATCGTACATGTCCTTGATGAGGGTAATGTACTTTGTTGGGACTTTGTGTTTCTCCAAGGCCCACCACATAACATTCCGCGGTATCTTATCATAGGCCTTCTCCAAGTCAATGAACACCATATGCAGGTCCTTCTTTTGCTCCCTATATCTCTTCATAAGTTGTCGTACCAAGAAAATGGCTTCCATGGTCGACCTCCCAGGCATGAAACCAAACTGATTTTTGGTCACGCTTGTCATTCTTCTTAAACGGTGCTCAATGACTCTCTCCCATAGCTTCATTGTATGGCTCATCAGTTTAATTCCACGGTAATTAGTACAACTCTGAACATCCCCCTTGTTCTTGAAGATTGGTACTAATATACTCCGTCTCCATTCTTCTGGCATCTTGTTTGCCCGAAAAATGAGGTTGAAAAGTTTAGTTAGCCATACTATCGCTATGTCCCCGAGGCCTCTCCACACCTCAATGGGGATACAATCAGGACCCATCGCCTTGCCTCCTTTCATCCTCTTTAAAGCCTCCTTGACCTCCGACTCCTGGATTCGCCGCACAAAACGCCTGCTAGTATCATCAAAGGAGTCGTCCAGATCAATGGTAGAGCTCTCACTCTCCCCATTGAACAACTTGTCAAAGTACTCCCGCCATCTATGCTTAATCTTCTCGTTCTTCACCAGGAGTTGATCTGCTCCGTCCTTGATGCACTTGATTTGGTCAACATCCCTCGTCTTCCTCTCTCGGATCTTGGCCATCTTATAGATGTCCCTTTCGCCTTCCTTCGATCCATATTAATTGTCGCAGCTTTAGTACCCCCTCCGATCCATATTAATTGTCGCAGCTTTAGTACAACTTTAGTATATGGATCGGAGGGGGTATCTTTTTTGCACCAGGAGCCCTGGCTTGCGTTAGGCACCTGGCAAGTCCAAGGAGTCCAACCAGGTGAACTGCCTCTTGACCAACCGTCCACTGGACAGTTCCAGAAAACATTTGCTATTTACTAATTTATGCATATTACTTCGAAAACCACTTTGGTGAAACAGTCTAATACAGAATGATTCCATAATTTGAGAGATAATTCCAGACATTACCGATCTCCAAACAAGGCTACTAATTTGGAAATGCAGTGCACAACAGAGTTCTTAAACTGTAACCACAAAAATGCTAATCAACTACGTATATGCTGGCAATAATACAAATATATCTTGTAGTGTATATGATTGTGCGGAGTACAGGAGTAGTGGCATATACCTTTTCCAGTATCACCTTTACATAAATTGCTACCAGATGCCTTTGAGATTCCAGTATCGGCACTGCTGGTTGTATCCTTCACTAAGTCTTGATATGGTGCAATCTCAGCTCGAGCTTTGTAGAGCAAAACATGTCCATATTTGTAATATGTGCTAATACACATCGGAGAAAGTCTCCCATAATATAACACCCTGGGTGATAACAAAAGCTTATGTTACTAAATTTGTAAATGCACCATTGTCAAGAGTATGACATAAGGCCATTGAAAGTAATGTAATCTTACAGCATCAATCAAAACTACGCCGCAATCAGGTAGGTGCTAACTATGTCCACTGTTTGTCGCCTTTTATAACAACCACCATGAGTGTGATAGTTTGAAGTGCAATTTTTAAGTAGCATATGAATAAACTGCACTCCGATGAAGTATTTAGAATAAACTACACTTCCGGCCAGTTAGCCTTACCATGTTGGTCCAAAGTGTCACTTAGTTTAAGAATTTCTTATCCCAATCACTGATTTTTTTGCAAACTGCAAATGTAGCAAGGATATTTGGCCTAAGTTATATTGCTCAAATAATTCAAACAGCCGACAATTCAGAAACATACGTGCATTTCTCAAATGGGTGAACACCAAGCCCTGAAGCAAATAACACATTGATGCAGCGCTTATCACAATTCACACAGCATAACAAAAGAAGGTTAGGTCCCAACTATTGCCACCTAACCAGTTAGAACCTCCTAAACCCAAGTAAGCTCATCACAAAGACTATGTAAGTCAAATCGAAAAGCAACTAAGCACATATAAGTAAATACCAATCCAGATAGATAACAGGGCTAATTGGAAGTTGCAAATAACAATCCATCGGTATGCATGCTTCAGCCAGGCTTTGGAGTAAGAGCAGCATGTGGAAGGGAGAGAAACTCTAACCTATTCTCAAGGACATCGCGGAAACAGCACTCGGCATGAACGAATTGCTCCTCCTCGATCGCCTTGCACCCCTTGTCAAACAGCTCCTCTGTAGCTTTTTCCCCCTCCCATTCCCACTCCTCTTCCTCGTCCTCCTCCTCCCATTTGAAATCCTCCTCGTCCTTCTCTACCTGTTTCTCCTTCTCATCGCCCACATCCTCACTTGTGTTTGGAAGCAGCAGATCATGATGTCCGTCTCGGGTCATCTCAACGTTCTCTGAGGAGGTGGCCATGGTTGATGGAGGTGTTACGCCCCCAGCTAGATCTGAAAATACACATTTATATATGACATTGCTATATCTAATTTGACAAAAGTCATTCTTGTGTACCATCACCTAAACTTCATGTAGCTAACAGAAGTATTACTTATTTTTGTTAAGCGATTCACAAGTCATAGGAAAGCAAACGTAAACGAGCTTGTACAGATTTGATGATGGTAGTACCTGGAGTGTAGAACCTCATGTAGGGGATGACTTCACTTCTGCGGGATACCTTCTTGACTCGGCCTGAATTAAGCTCAACTGTGAAGGTGCCAAGATCTGTCCTGACGAAGAAAACATCAACCCCATTGGCGCAGCTGACCAAAAATCTGGGGCGAGAGGGTAGCAATTTCTGCAGGTCGACTACTCTGCGTGTTGCCCATTTCACAGCTCCGTCAGTGTCAGCCTCCATCGACCATAGTTCGAGCCTGGACTCCTGCAGATTCGCACATCCCAGTACGCCGTCCTCCGTTGGCATAAGGATGTAGCCGGACTTCCACTTGTGCATGGCTGGCCAATGAATCATCGATAGTTCCTGGCTGAACAAGTCATATCGCAGGACTACAGTTTCCTGAGTGCACAAGAAATAGACTGCATCTTCCACAAACGCATTGGGCCGACAGAGACTGACGTGCAGGGGCAAGTCAGGGTGCTCACACGACGTCACGGGGCTCCAGGCACGGGACTCCGACAAGTAGACGCAGGCTTGCGCGATCCCATCGTCATCGGTGCCCACGTAGACCACGCGGAAGGGGTCGCCAGGGCAGTCGAGGTGGTCGCAGCCGTCGGCGGCGCAGAGCACCGCCGCCGCGCAGTCCGGGACGGTTGGATAGTCCACGAATTCCGGCAAGGACAGCCGCCACTGGCGGTGGCCGACGGGGTCCCACACGATGAGGCAGAGGGGTTCGCCGTCGGGGCCGAGAGTGTTTGAGAGGACGAGGCCATGGCGAGCGTCGAGCACGAAGAGGCTGCACTTGCCGGGGTGGACCGGGAAGAACGGGGAGGTGGGGGACAAGGGAGAAAACCAGCACAGCACCGTCTCGTCGTTCTCGAAGAACCCCAGCAAGGGAGGCGTGCCGTGGAACTCGCGGTAGAGGCGGGAGAAGGCGGGGCCGGCGAGGCGGCTGCGCCAGGGCTTGCAGACGAGGGAGGCGCGGAAGAGGCACCCGGGGTCGTCCGGAGGGAGGCGGAGGAGGATCTCCTCTTGGAGCTCGTCCGGCAGCGTCGCCGGCGGCGGCGGCATGGCGGGTGGGGGCGAGGGCTGTGGCCGGAAAGGAAGGAGGACCAACTGCTGGGTCTGCGTTCGTGGGTCATTTCGCAGGCTCGGAGGGTTGGGCTCAACCAGCTCGGCGTGGGGCGTGGGTGGATTTCTGATAAAGTGGGACCGGGGAGGCAGCGAGACTGGGACTGGTGCGTGGTGGAGGAGCTGATCTCTCCAAGCGGGCAGTGACAATGGCGTGCTACGCCGCTCTCTTGCACCAGCCGCCCGCCTCGCCGTCCCCGTGCACCTCAGACCGCGCCGGCTCCTGCCGCGTCCGGCCGCCCCCGCTCCTCCGGCGCCGAGCACCTACCCTGTCCGCGCGCGCTCGGATCTCCCCGCGCTGCTCGTACGCCGCAGCCGGAGGGAGCGCCGGAGCGGGCGCCGGGGAGCAGCCCGCGGCGGCGCTCAGGCGAGTACTGGAGACGCCGGGTGCCCACCAGGCGCCTGCTTGCTACGACGCGCTCAGCGCCCGCCTCGTCGAGCGCGCCGGGTTCAGGGCCTGCTTCACGAGCGGTACGTGTTCGCTCCTTTGCTTCTGCAGGACTCTCTCTCGCACTCCCATCATAGTACTACTAGTATAGGGTGCCATGCTTCCAATTACTGAACATAGCGACGGGTGCTTGCTGTGTCACCATGTTTCTGTCATTCTGTGAGACTGAATTGTGAGTGCTATACCTATACTGCCTTCGTACACACTGGGGTGAGAATTTGCTCTTCTGTTGAGGGCACATTGATCAAGTGGCATTGCACATATCAGATCACCACAAGTTTGTTCTTCACTTGTACAGTCACGGTCGCTCGCTCAGTGAAATGGAACCAGAGAGTAGTAGTTGCTTAGGGAGCTAGCCCAGTCCTATGTAAAAGGAGATCTACAGGATTTCAATCCTGAAAAAATTAACGGTGTTTTGTCTTTCAGGATTCTCAATATCTGCTGCAAGGCTTGGATTGCCAGATGTTGGTCTCATCTCCTATGGCGAAATGTTAGATCAAGGGCGTTTAATCACTGAAGCCGTATCGATACCTGTCATTGGTGATGCTGATAATGGTTATGGGAACTGTATGAATGTCAAGAGGACAGTGAAAGGATTTATCAATGCTGGTTTTGCTGGAATTATTCTCGAAGATCAGGTATTTTGATACTCTGCCAATGTTGAGATGTTCACTAAATTATCCAGCTATTTTGCTTCTATAACCTATTTTATGTGCACACACTATCACATCACTGAACTAGAGTGCTTACCTTCATAAGAACCTAAATGTCATTTTACACATGTCTTACGTTTGTATGTAGTTTATGTTTTGCGGGAGTTTGTATATAGTTTTAAACATCCTGGCTGTGGATTCAGTTTCAAGTTAACTATATATTTTTGGATAACAACCCCTGCTACTGCCCTAATAAGTCTCTGCTCTGGACCCTGACTGACATCTCACATTAATAGTATAGCATAATTCATATTCTAGCAATCAAAGATCGTTTATCCTCATTTTGAACGATGTGTTTAAAATATGTAAACATTATATTTCCATTGCACTTTGTGGATATGATTTTTTTTAATATTAAAAAATGACTGGTGTTATTTTTATGATAAATCTTCTTATTCCCTTTCGATAAGTTCCTTCTTTAGTGATATGATGTATATAGTATTCTGAAGGTGTCACCAAAAGCATGTGGACATACACAAGGAAGGAAAGTTGTCTGCAGAGAGGAAGCAATTATGCACATAAAAGCCGCTGTAGATGCCAGGAAGGAGAGTGGCTCTGACATTGTTATTGTGGCAAGGACAGATTCTCGTCAAGCTTTGTCTCTTGATGAAGCATTATGGAGAGCACGTGCTTTTGCTGATGCTGGAGCAGATGTTCTATTTATTGATGCCCTTGCCTCAAGGGAAGAGATGATGGCGTTTTGTGCAGTTTCACCTGGAGTTCCAAAAATGGTTAGATCTACTCTATGCAGTAGTGCTTTTCCGAACTATTTCTGACCGCCATGAAAGAGTTATGTTCTCAGCATACTCCATGCTTCTATCTGCAGGCCAACATGTTAGAAGGTGGTGGTAAAACTCCTATACTGAGCCCTCTTGAACTTGAAGAAATTGGTTACAAAATCATAGCCTACCCATTATCTCTATTTGGGGTATCAATGCGTGCAATGGAGGTTAGTTGCTTATACTTTGTATGCTTTAAGTGCTTGTGTTATATTTCTACACCAACTTCAGAGAGATAAAATGCCTAAAACCCAACTCACGTGTTATTTATTTCATCACTAACAGGAGTAGTTGTGTCCTAAGGGATCTTGCACATGGATTTCCGGTAGAAGTTTTTGCCAAAGAAAAAAAAATGCGCGCACACTCACATATAGGCGTATAGATAGTCATGTATGTACTATCTTCTATGTCTGTGAACTGGTAGTTATTGTATGCTTCTTCCATTTGATGACATATCATGTGGGTTCAATCTTCTGTGTATTCATGTTCAATTTGGTACCACGCATATGATGCATGTCCGCTGTCAATCATTAACTGTATAAGACACTCTAATGTGCAGGATGCTCTTGTTGCTATAAAAGGTGGTCGTATACCTCCTCCAAGTAGTTTGCCATCATTTGAGGAGATCAAGGATACACTAGGGTTTAACCGCTATTATGAAGAGGAAAAGCGATACATTGCATCACCAGCTCAATCATCCTTTGGAAGTGGTGAGCATATTCTCTCGTAAACTATGTTGAATATGAATGATTTTTCTTATCATGCTACAACACAATTATAGGTAATTATGATTATACAAGTGAAGCAAGCAGTTCAGGAGACACCAAGTCCAGGACTGAGAAATCACAAGAACCTATCATTGACATACTGCCTCAGCTCTATGATCCTGGTTCTGCTGGAGGCAGAGGTCCGTCAAGTGGGATGTGGTCCCGCACACTTCGATTGAAGATTACAGGAAGGGATGGGGTCCAGAAAATTGATGCCAGGATACCTGTAAGAACCCATTTAACAGTCTACTTTCAGTTCAATGTACTCCCTCAGTTCCTAAATATAAGTCTTTGTAGAGATTCCACTATGGACTGCATAAGAAGCAAAATGAGTGAATCTACACTCTAAAGTATGTCTATATACATCCATATGTAGTTCGTAGTGGAATCTCTAAAAAGACTTATATTTAGGAACGGAGGGAGTATATTACTAGTTGACTTGAAGTTTTGAAATTGACACCATATTCAAGTGAACATCCCATCATAGTAGTTTTCACTACTAGTAGTATATGTGCCAATGTTCTATAGTTGAGTAATTCTCATACTGATTAAAAGGTTGTTTCCTTGTGTTCCTGCTTTCTTTGCAACAGGCTGGATTCTTAGAAGGGATGACAAAAGTTATACCAGGTTTGTACTTCTCTTCTAATAGGAGGAACATGAATCTGTAACTACATTTGTATTTTCGCGATAGAAAAAGAAAGGATCTTTGGTTTGTATGTTTCATTCATAGATCATCTCCCTTGGCACTTTGCAGGCCTGGCTGGAACTAATATCATGGAAAGGCTTCAGAACGCGCCTATGGATTCGGACAACCCCCAGAACGGGCAGATACTGCTTGATTTTGAGGACGGCATGGGAGATAGGATCCAGGTGTTCATTGCGTGAGCGTACCGTTCGCTGTTGTCGCCCCAGGATCCAATACTCAGACGAGTGTCTTGTTCCGTTGAGTAGTAGAGAAGCAAATGATTGCTACTTGGTAGTCGGTAGGCCCTTGCTGCCTACATCCAGTTATGTAAACTCGCGTCATACTGCATGCATCCAGAAGTAGCCTTCCTGTATAACCTTCCTTGTCTCATGGATGCAGAAGTTAAATTCAAATAAAATAAGTTATGGAAAAAAGTGATCCTCTATGCTACATTGCTACACAAGGATACAAGTAGGACACTGAGCACTAGATAATACAAACTTAGGTTAGATTCCGCTGCCATGCTGGGATGGACGCCATGGAGAGGGCTCGGGGAGCAAAAGAGTGCCAATCGGATGACAGGGCCAGCAGTGACTGAGAGGAGAAGGATCAACTTGGGGAAGAAGAAGAGAAATGGAGGACAGAATGGTTTCATTTCATAACTGGGCCACCTCTTCCTTCTGATGTCGCCACCCTCTTGTAGCATTTCAGCCCGTTGTCGTTGTCAGGCTGTACCGCAACGCCACACGACACCTGAAGAACTAGCTTGTCCCCAAGCTGGCACTACTGGAAACTTGTGCTTGACTGTATCATAATCTTCCCAAGTAGCAGAGGAGGCTCCTAGCTTTATTTTGAGCAAACTTAACTATTAAATTTGAAAAAGGGAAAGAACTTCAGCAAAAGATCGGTAACCCTGCAAATGAAGGTATCACATACAAAGCAACTGAAGCCAGTAATGTCGGACAGCAATGTCACTCTTCACTCATATTAATAGCAAAACTTTCGGCAAGTCAAAACCGCATAAGAGGTATGTAACCAAGCCCTCAATAGTAGCCAAACACGGAAACAGGTGCCTGCCAATCATCGGCAAAAGAGACCAGGCAGATGATGCCTAACAACCAGTGCAAAAACGCAACTCACCAAAGTTCAACCATGGAGGACAAAACAATCTATAGCATCATGAGACCGCATGCAAACTGACTTCTAAACTAAGAGATAATGCCATCGCTCAGAGACAGCCCCGCGAGCTGGCTGGTAGGGGCGTTCGGGTTCTGCTGCTGGGCCACGTTGCGGAGAACATCCATCGCCTCGGCAACCTTGGACTTGAGAGCCTCTGGAGACTCGAGCAGATGCAGCACCTCCGTCTGGTCCATCTCCAGAAGCATGCCCGTCACCTTGGCAGCTTGTTGGTGTTCCAGCTTCTCAACAAGTGGATACAGGCTTTCCCCAAGTATCTGGATGGAAGAGGTTATTTACAATATCAGAGAACTGACAGTAAAAAAATGGGCAAATTATATCCAAACAATCATAATAGCATGGATGGGAACGGATAGATTTAACACCAGATGCAGTTAGAAGATGATTCATTCAGACATACCGTTCTTTGTTGCTCTGGAGTAGCATTTGCAAGGGCAGATGTGAGAGTTCCAATTGGAGGAGCAGGTGACACGCCAGCATCCCGCACAGGAAAGCTTCCCATATCATATGGCTGAACCATACCTCCAACACCAACCCCAGGCATCTGTTGAACCTCAGGCATGTGACGAGGTCCAGGTGGGTACCGGTAGACACGTGCCCTTGGAACCATCTGTTAAACAACAGTGGTAAGATATGTGATAAGTCACTGCACTTTCACTACTCTTTATGGCAAAAATCACTTAGACACACAATTCCAGCACAAGGAATTCAACAATAATAACAGTGGCACATTTTACTTCTTAGCGAAGAGGTGAAACAGTGGCGCATTATACTTCTTAGCAAAGAGGGGAAAACCGATTTACTTTTGCCATAAGAAATATCAACCTAACAGCCTCCAATAATTGATAGTAAGAAATGTTAAGACACGAGAATGCATTGTAGCAAACCTGTTGCTGAAATGGCTGAGGAGTTTGCTGTCCCTGAGCAGACCCAGGACCAGAGCGCCTGATACCTGGGCGCGGACCCTGCTGACCTGGTTGGACAACTGGAACAAAGTAATTTGGCATATGGGCACCACCCCCAGGCCTCATTCCTGGAACAAGCTGTTGCTGGAAACCGTACCCAGGCTACAAAAAAAGTAAAGGTAGGAATATGATAAGTATAAAGCTGTTACATTTTCCATTTAAGTTCACCTAGGCAAATAATGAAAATTAAAATGCCGGCAGGAAGCATGCAGTATATAATACTCCCTCCGTTCCTAAATATAAGTCCTTTTAGAGGTTCCACTGCGGACTACATACGGATGTATAGACTATACATCCGTATGTAGTCCGCAGTGGAACCTCTAAAAGGACTTATATTTAGGAACGGAGGGAGTAACATAATGGACAAAAATGACTACAATTTCGACCAAAATGTCAAAACACACAAGGCATGACAACAAAAGTGTACACTGTGAGCATGCAATAACTACAGAATAACTAATCAAATGGTGTTGACAAGTGAACACATATTTATTTACACGCCACATAGCAACATTTACTTTAACTCCAGAGTATGTTCCCAACCAAACACACAAACATAAAAAAAAAATTGGATATTGAACATTGATGCTGATTCGCCCGTATAAATTTGGTTACCCCAGAAGAACATTTCCATTGACCCCACATTTTCAACTTTGACAGCACAAGCTACTGGTTCCTTAACTTGTTAACAGATGGGAAAATGTTGCTTCTCCTTTTTCACATCAGAAAACCTGAATGTAACGCAAAGTTCAAAATGAAACTAATACGGCTTACAACAAGTACCTGAGGGGGCATCATAGCAGGTGGAGCTTGCCCATAGAAGAGTTGCTGCCCAAGAGTAGGCATAGGAGGGTACATGGGGAGACGAGGAGTCATAGAAGGGGTCATTGGTACAGGGCGCATCTGAGAGAATTGAGCCTGAATAATATCGAATTTGTTACCATCGGCATTTTTACAACGGATGATCAGAAATAAATCAACGGTAATAACTTGCATAGATTTCAAGAAGAAAGTACAGAAGCAGAGTTCAATCAAGTTCAATAAGATAAAATATCAAGAGCATAATTTAAATTTACGGTGCAGACTATGAAAGTTCCATTTTTCATGCACATCCTCAAGTATTGCATCCCCAATGTGAAAATAATGTGAAACTTAAAAAGTGACTGAAGGTGGTTTAAGGTAAACATCTTATCTAGAAATACAAATGACCTGTCTTCTCTATCATAGCATCCAAAATCCAATTTATTCCATGTGATAAAAAGCAGCAATGACCATGGCATAAGCGTACTGTTATTTGTCTATCTACAGTGGTCACTATCAATACGTACTAATTTGACATTACTATGAAAGAAACTCGGGTTATTTGAGAACAGTACCTGTAACATTGCTTTTCTTTCTTCTTTACGCTGTGCAAATGCAACATATAATGGCTTTCCAGATATCATTTTGCCATTCATTTCAGTGAGCTGTGCAAACAAAGAACAAGTCAAAACGATTTTGTGAATCAGAACAATTGATATAGCGATATTCGGGAAACAAACTTACAGCCTGAGATGCTTCCTCACGGGTAGAAAATGAAACAAAGCCAGAACCCTTGCTAACACCATTTTGATCACGCATAATCTATTAAATAAATAAATTTGGTCAGCTATGATCATCCATCATCATGAAGCCAAAGAACAGAAGTATGATTGCAGAACATGAAAGCACCTTGCATGAGGTAATTTTGCCGAAGTTGGAGAATAGCTCACGTAGCTGATCATCTGTAATGCCATCATCCAAATTCTTCAAGTACAAGTTCTGTCCTTGATATTTATCAGCTGCATCTTTCATGCTTTGCTCAAATCTTCTCTTCAAGTCCATCTCCCTTTCAGACTTCTTCTGAGCTCTACCAACATACCACTCTTTGTCATTGATTTTCTTCCCATTAAGTTCCTCAACAGCACGAGCAGCATCATCTGGGCTCTCAAAATTGACGAAGCCGAAGCACCTTGATTTACCATCCATGCCAATCATTACAACAGCACTTGTAATAGTTCCATACTCACTGAATACTTTGACTAGATCCTCTTTTGTAGTAGACTCAGATAAGTTCTTCACAAAGACATTGTTAAATTTTGCCTTGTCAGAAGAATTATCCCTCTCTTGCTTGCGGAGAAAAGGTCCGACATAGACAGGCTTATCGTTGATAAGCATACCATTTAGGCTTTTCATTGCAGACTGTGCAGACTCTTCTTTCTCATACTGAACAAATCCAAAGCCTTTGGATTGGCCAATATCATCCATGGCAACCTTACATGAGAGAATTGCACCAAATGCAGAGAAGGTGTCATGAAGCGTCTTGTTGTCAATTGTCTTGTCAAGGTTCTGGAAAAAGAAAGTTCATAATGAACACATCAGAGACAAGTCCGGAGAAAAACTGATAATTTTAGAGTGGCAATGCAAATTAAAAGATGAGACAGTACCTTGATAAAGATATTTGCAGATCCGCTTCTGCGGCTGCTTGGGTCACGGTTCGAATACATTACTCGAATGGGCTTGTTGTTCAGTGGAGCAAAGTTCAGCGCTTCCATTGCTCTTGCAGCTGTCGAATGGAACTAATTAGTCAAGCAGCACAATATACTCCAGATGTCAACTAAAATAATACTAGCATAGTAAGAAAACAGCAATTGAATAACAACAATGCTGACAGATGATATAGTTTGATGAGGCTTAAAGCATTGTTTTTTCATCAAAAACATGTATTCCATATTTACTTATTACTAGTTATGTACAGCATGCAACATATCAGCATACCTAGATACACAAAATGTGCACAACAAATTTACCATGCTAATGAATGAAGGCTGCCCAGTGTTTCTACTCTATCTAACAGCTAGTCCAAATAATAATTTAGTAACAGCTGAAGGCCAGCTAATACCCTACAACTCCTAATCAATTAGGGAGACATGTCAATTCTTGCCATACAGCACAGCGATGACCCTAAAGCCCACATAACCTAAAACACAGCAAACGAACAACCTGGCAATTATTAAATTATAAAAACGAATGCCAAGACTCTGCAGTATATTATATACAGCCAATGAGACTCATTTATCAACAAAAGTAATGGCTTGGCATCATTCTAGGCATTCAACATACAACATGATAGGTTCAAGGGGCGCTGACATCCTTTTCAATAGGAGAAACACAATAAATCCAAGTTGCATTGCAAGAAACAGATTTGCATCAGTCGATTGTAAAGAAATTGTTTTCCCTGGCATAATCGCTTCGATGCCTACTCAATTGCGAACAAAACCAATCCGCATCCGACTAATCGAACCACAGATGTTTAATAGATGCGATTGGATCTATTCAACCCCAAAAACCTCCGACCGACCGTCCGACCAGACCGCAATTCAACAACATCGAGGGCCACGTGAGCACGAATCGCGCAGAGAGAGATGCGAGCGAGAGAGGGGAGGGGAGGGAGGGGGTTCGGCGTACCATCCATGGGGTTGCTGTAGTTGACGTAGGCGTAGCCGAGGGAACGGCGCGAGTTGACGTCCCGGCAGACGCGGACCGAGACGACCTGGCCGGCCTGGCTGAAGAGCTCGTAGAGCTGCGAGTCGGTGACGTTGGCCTCGAGGTCGCCGACGTAGAGCGACGTGGTCGGGAGCGGCTGCTGCGCGGCCCCTCCCGCCGCCGCGGCCGCCGCCGCCGCCGCGCCGCCGCCGTTCGCCACCTGCGCTGCTGCCATCGCGGCGGTTCCTCCTTGCTTTTTTTTCGGTTTTTCTCCCCGGAGAATCGGCGCTAAACCCTTATCTCTTCTCCTCGATCGATATATAGCGCGGGGGAGTGGATCCCGCCGGGCCTCGGGGATTTCTTTTTTGGTTTTGCGAGTTTTTTTGGGGTAGTTTTCTGGTTGCGGGGGAGGAGGAGGGGCCGTAGGCGGAGAACACGCGGGGGCACGCACGACTCTCTCAACCGGGGGGGGGGGGGGGGGGGGGCGACGCCGACGGGGGAGAAGGTGGTTATATGGGCGGGGCGGGCGCTGCCTGCGTCGCTCGCGTGCGTGCTCCTCTGTTAGGGTTTGTTCGTGGGCGGGTGGCGCGGGCGCGGCGTTGGTGCGCCAGCGGGGGGTGGGGCGGGGGCGGGGGCGGGGGCGGGGTGCGGGTGGTGCTCCTGGACTGGGTCTAGGGGAAGGGTCGACGGGGGTGGGCTGGATGGGTCGGAGGGGCTCGCGGGCTTAGAAGGCGAATGATGTCTTCAAACGGACGCGTGGTTGAAATCCTGATGTTCGGAGTCTATGTTGACACTGCCCGGGGTATGTTGGATGCTTTATTGTGGACGCGTTCGTGTGTGGCTGTAACAGAGGTGTTTCGGTGCTTTTCTATCTACTCTAGGTAGTATTTCGACATCCTTTATGTATGGCTATATGTATAGGGCCGTAAGTTTCTTTAGACATGGCAATATGTCGGGTTGATGCATATGTGTTGCATCCTAAACTCCGGATTCGTAACGCAAATGGGGGTCGTGTGGCCCCTTTTCTCAAAAAAAAAACTACATAGGTAGGCTCCAGGTATTCTACACATATACTGTATATGGCAATACTAATATTAAATCAAAAAATAACTTATGAGTGACATGCATGGCTTTCCAATGTAGCATTGTTGCATGGTTAGATCAATGCAACAGATGTAACTCCCAATTGGCATGTGTAAGTGTGTAAGTGGCATGGTTGCATGGGTTTCAATTTGCAATGGGTGGACTTGGTTATGGAATATGTATCTTTAGTCGGTTATAGAGTTCGGTTTAATGATACGGAGACTAGGGAGTTTGTACCCCACTAGAGGCCTAAGACAGGGGGGCATTATCCCCATACCTATTTTTGCTTTGTTCAGAAGGACTCTCAAGCACTCTGGCTCATGAAGAGGAGGTGGGAGGACTTGAAGGTGTTCGTGTTTGCAAAAATGCCCTGACTTTCACACTTCTTATTTGTAGACGACTCATTGATACATATTAAGGAAAGTACTCATAATGCAAGTACTTCCCCTGATACTAGTGTCGATGCCAGAGAAAATGTGTGCAGAGAATTGTACATAGTAACAGAAGCACTTTCAGGCACTTACATGGGGCTCCCTACTATGGTAGGGATTGACAAAAGTGATTGTTTCCATCAGCTTGTTGATAGAGTATGTCAAAGGTTGAAGGGATGGAAAGAAAATACATTGCTTATGCAGGGTGACGAGATACTAATAAAATTAGTTTCTCAAGCAATTACATCTTATGCCATGTCTGTTTTCAATTTACCGAAGGGATTTTCCAAGTCCATAAATGATGAAATTGCTAGTTTTTTATGGGGTTTGCTTGGTGGAATTTGTGCATCCCAAAGAAGAAAGGGGGGATTTATGGAGCTTCACAGTTTTAACCTTGTCATGTTAGCAAAACAATGTTTGCCGACTAATCCAGAACCCTGAATCTTTGTGTGCAAGCAGAATATTATCCAGATGGCAACATATTGAAAGTTGGACCCAAGAGGGGATCCTCATACACTTGGCGAAGCATAATCGCTGAGATTCAAACCTTTCAGATGGGCTGTATTTGGTGGGTTGGAACTGGAGCACAAAACAATACCTGGCAGGACCCTTGGATTCCAACTAGCGTTTGTTGTAAGGTTATAACGCCAAGAGGTACAAGCATGTTGAAGAGCTGGTAGATTTGCATTCAGGGCAATGGGATGAAACACTTATTAGGGATGTTTTATCTCCGGTTGATGTTGAAAGAATTTTACGGATTCCTCTTCATGTTCAGGCTCTGGTGATTTCGTTGCATGGAATTATACGCACTCATGAACATTTCATGCCCGGTCTTCTTACCACTGTGAGGTTGAACATCAACGTGGGTTGAGGTTGGAGAGACCAGATGGGCAAGGAAATGTTCGAATGAATTCAATGTGGAAAGATACATGTAATGTGCAGCTGCTTGGTAAGATCAAAAAATGTGATGCGATGAGCTTTGCCCTGCTATGGAATCCTTGCTAATCGGCATATCACATATATCTCAATGCCCTGTTTGCTCGGTTGGGGTGGAGGACATTCAGTGTTGCTTATTTACTTGTCGTTGACCACAAGAGGTATGGAGTGCGCTGGGCCTGGGAGATACTATTAGGCAAGTTGTTATGCATGATAGACCGGGCTCGGATACAATGGAAATCTTGTCCAATATGGAACCATGCGCGAGAGAAGTTTCATTGCCGGAGTTGATTATCGTTGCAAGCTAGTATATATGGCGGTAGTGTCGTCAAATAGTTAAAAGTGAGTTGATCACAACGCCAGATAGAAGAACCCTTTCAGAGACAAACCAGAAAATTGACCAAATATGAAAAGGCCTTCTCGTGGTATGGTGAAAATCAATGTCAATGCGCCTTTCTTCCCGCATAAACTCAATGTGCAACGGGAGCTGCAGCCCACTATAATCAAGGACATCTTGTTGCCGTCGGTTCTTGGGTTTTGCCCCTTGTGAGTAATATAGATCATGCCGAACTTATAGAGATCAAGCATGGTCTTTACTTGGCTGCTAGAATAGGATGTAGTCTTGTCCAAATTGATTTTGATTCCGGCCGTGCAGTTGAGACTATTCAGCGCTAGGAGGATTATCATGGTTTGGAGGCTGCAATTATCACGGAGTGTCATTTTCTAAAGCAGTATTTTACGGAAGTTTCCTTCTCCCATTGTTTTTGCAAAAGCAAAGTAGTGAATGCTCTAGACTAGATCCTCCGATTCCTAGGATAGCTCGATCCGAGACTGAAATGACGTGGATGTCGCCTAGAGGGGGGGTTAATAGGCGCTTTAAAATAATTACGGTTTAGGCTTGAAAAAATGCGGAATAAAACTAACGTTTAATTAGTCAAGCACAAAACCTAAAACAACTAGGCTCACCTACGTGCACCAACAACTTATGCTAAGCAAGATAAAAAAACTAAGTGATAGCAAGATATATAACATGAAACAATATGGCTATCACAAAGTAAAGTGCATAAGTAAAGGGCTCGGGTAAGAGATAAACGAGGCACGAGGTGACGATGATGTATCCCGGAGTTCACGCCCTTGAGGATGCTAATCTTCGTTTGGAGCGGTGTGGAGGCACAATGCTCCCCAAGAAGCCACTAGGGCCACCGTAATCTCCTCAAGCCCTCGCACAATGCAAGATGTCGTGATTCCACTAAGGGGCCTTGAGGGCAGTCACCGAACCCGTACAAACAAGGTTGGGGCAATCTCCATAACTTAATTGGAGGCTCCCAACAACATTACGAAGATTCACCACAATGGATTGTGGCTCCGAGGTGTCCTCAATTGCTTAGGGAAATCTCCACAACCTAATTGGAGACCCCGACGCTTTCTCGGAGCTTTACACCACAATGATTGAGCTTCGAGGCACCACCAACCGTCTAGGGTGCCAAAGCGCCCAAGAGGCACAAGCTCTAGGGTTCCCAAATACCCAAGAGTAATAAGCTTCTCAAACTTCACTTCCACGTATCACCGTGGAGAACTCAAACCGATGTAACTAATTGAAAAGGATCGAGATGGACCTAGAGGGGGGTGAATAGGTACAATACAAATTTTAATTCTTACTTAGCAATTTTAGGCGATAATGCGGAATATGAAGGTGAGCCTAACAATTGCAAAGGTGCTATATGTGCTATCAACACTACACAAGGCAGCAAGTAAGTAGGTAAGCAAGCACAAGTAATACAAGTAAGTACTCAAAGATAAGTAACCACAAGTAGAGAGTTAGGGTTAGGGATAACCGCAACTCCGAGAGACTAGGATGTATGCCGATGTCCACTTCCTTGGAGGGAAGCTACGTCACCGTGTAGAGAGGTGGATGTTACCACGAAGGCACGCCAACGCCACGAAGGCTCACCCTATTCTCTCCTTGAGACAACACCACGAAGGCGTTTCTCAACCACTAGTGGTAGGCCTTTAGGTGGCCTCCAAACCCACACAAACTTTCCGGGGGAAATCACAATGGTTTGATTCCTCTCCGAAGAACTCCTACCGCCTAGGAGTCTCCAACCTCCAAGGGTAACAAGATCAAGGGAACCGCTCAAAACTTGCTCAAATCACGAATTGCTTTGGTTGAGAGGAGGGGAGAGGGACGATCTATCTTTTGGTTGGAACAACACTCAAGAATCCTCACAAACGCTCTTGGGATCTAAGATTTGGTGAGGACAAGAGAGAGTGGGAGAAGGAGGTGTTCTTGGAATCTTTCTAATGTGTTGGACAGCTCACACACGAGGGGGGAGAAACCTATATATAGTGGTGATGGGAAAATGGCCGTTAGAGCCACTTATGCTGCACAGTTGCCGGACGTCCGACGGTTGTCGGTCGTCCGGAGAGACACGAGGCCTCGGACGTCCGACAGGGGTCGGTCGTCCGAAGAACAGGAGAGACCAGGTCAGTGCAGCAGTTTGTATGGGGAGAGAGCACAGCATACGGATGACCGGAGGGCGTCGGCCGTCCGGGGCACGGACGTCCGGAAGGAGTCGGACGTCCGACATTTTGGCTCTGGTGGGTGGCGTCGGATTTCCGGTCGCACCCGGACGTCCGAAGCACGGACGACCGGAAGGACCAGAAATTCGAGGATTTAGATCTGATGGCTGGCTTCGGATATCCGGATAGCGTCGGTCATCCGGCGACCGGATGTCCGAGGACCGCCGGACGTCCGAAGAATAACAGAACAGCCTGATGAGGAAGTGAGAGAGGCTTTTCCTAGATTTTGAGCAAGTTTCTTGCGAGAGCCAGTGATCCCCTCTTAATAGTGCGGGATCCCTATACTCAAGAATAGACAAAAAGCGATAGAACATTTCGTCTTGTTTCTCCGTTCTTTAAGCATCCTGGATATGTTAGTCACGATCCCCACAACAGTCTCTTGGGAACTAAACTTGAGATGCACTTGATGAAAATGATTAGTTCCCTATATGTATGTTGTCAACAACATCAAAATATGATTAAGGGCATGATTGCACTTTCAATCTCCCCCTTTTTGGTAGTTGATGACAACATACATATAGCTCTCAAAAAGTAAAGTGAACTTGGACAGCTTAGGAGAGATTTGTTACAGAGCTCCCCCTCATGATATGCATAGAGAAAATAGTTATGGTCAGGAGCTCCCCCTTACTTGACAATGAGTGCATCGAATATATCGCAGATTAATATGCCGACACAACCGAAAAGAATATCTCATGATAACACAACACTCATAGATAGCATAATGGTTCACCATTCATAAATAGCATTACATCATGGATAGCATAGCATAGTGGAGTTCATCATACATAGGTAGCATTACATCATAGATGGCATAGCATAATGGTTCACATGAAGATTACAAATCAAATACTAATACTAGGGTAATCTCCTCCCCCTTTGGCATCAAGTACCGAAAAAGGGGAAGGACAAAGACAACCAGCCACGCAATCAGAGATCACTGTCATCATCATCATCACCATGCGAGCCACTACCTCCTGCCTCATCAAGAAAATCAGCCCACTCCGGACCAGAAGGGAAGCCAAAGTCGGAAGGAGGGGCATCAGGTGGACGCTCATCCTCACTCACATCAGTTGCTCCAGAGTCTCTCAGACGAGCCTTCAAAGCATTCTTATAGGAGATCATGCGAGTGACCACATCATGGTTTTGAGAGCAATGAAAAGAGAAAGCCTTCATCATGGCAGACTGAGCCTTCCCAAGAAAGCGGGCAATGCGACCGAAGGAGGCAGAGCTAGAGGAGGCCGGATGAGACCGAGCAGCAGCCCGTCGAACAGGGGCGGATGAGGATTTCTTGGGAGCCCAATCATCCGCCATATGAGGAGGAATGACCCATTTGTGATGCACATGAGTTCGAGCAATGGGAAAGGGGGCCACATGCTCAATGAGAGCCTGAATAAAGGGGCGAATGAGGAAAGGCTCGCTTGTATTAGAAACTAGCGAGGCGAATCTCATGCCATAGGAAATGAGGGGTATTGATCTTCCCTTTAGGATGTTCATAAAGACGAGACATGAGATCGATACAATACCCGCTACAAGTCCCCTTGTCACCCATCTTGGGATAGATGGTGCGAATGACACATTGAAAAATGATGAAGAAGGGAGACCTCCAAATAGAAACTTGATTTAGATCCTTGCCCTTTTCATCGTCATCAAGATCATCGATGGGTTTTAAAAGATGACCACAGGCTTCAACGGCCTTGGGTGCATGGTTTGGATCATTCTTATGAATTTTGAAACCAGTGTCAGAAAAACCAAGAGAGGTGACAAACTGAGCATAAGAGGCAGAAAGCTCGGTGTCGGAAGTCATCCAAGTGACGGTCTTGTCAGGACCAAAGAAGCAAGTAGCATAGAACTGATGAATGGCAGCATGATTGAAATCATGTTGAAAGGCAAACGGTGCAGCCAAACCAGATGACTCAATGAGATTAATGGCACCCGGATATTTCGCCGGATGAGTGTGAACATGCTCTAAGTCAATATAGTGATGGATAGACAGACCTTTTGGAACAATGACAGTGGAGAAAATGTTTGCCTGAACATTTGTGCAAAAACGTGAATCCATAGAGTCATGCAGAACAGAGAATTGATCAATGTCGCGACGAAACTTAAGATAGGCAGATTTAGGGACTTGGGTGAAGTCCTTTATCTTGCGACCAAGAGAGGGAGGAGGTTCAAGAGAGATGCCGCGAGCATCACCTTGAGGCTGATCCGGAGGAGGAGGAGGCATGTACGACGGCCTTCGAGTACCGGGCTTTGGAACATTTCTGCGAATACCAACAAATTCAGCCCGTTCTTCATACTCCATATCTTATTCGTAGTCGGAGCCCTCCGAGGACGACACAGGATCACGAGCAGGATGCTTGGCGACGCGCTTGAAGGGGCGAGCCCGTTCTTGGGAGTCATCGGACCCCGCACCATGGGAGGCACGAGAAGACGAGCCCACGGGGATCTTGCGCCCGGTGTGCTTGATCTTTGGCATGGTGAATCCCTGACCATCACAGAGGAAAAGAAAACCTAAGACATAGAGTGGGATCTAAGTCACCATGACCACCCAAGACAAGCAAAACGAGGGAGAAACCAGCGGAGAAGAAGGGGGGATGAGCAGATCTAACTCAGGGAAGAGAAGGAAGGGACCACGGCCGGAGGAACCGGCCGGAGATCGGCCGACAGCGGCCCGGCGGCGCAGGATACACCAGGAGAGGGAGAGCGCAATGGGGGCGGCGCGAGGGAGGATAGGGTTGTTGGGGAACGTTGCATGGGAAACAAAAAATTTCCTACGCACACACAAGATCTATCCATGGTGATGAGCATCTACGAGAGGGAGAGTGAATCTACATACCCTTGTAGATCGCTAAGCGGAAGCGTTAAGAAACGCGGTTGATGTGGTCGAACGTCTCCGTGATCCAAATCGCAAGTCGTCCCTCGATCCGATCACGAACTAGTGCCGAACGGACGGCACCTCCGCGTTCAACACACGTATGGCTTGATGACGCCTTCACCTCCTCGATCCAGCAAGCGATGGTGAAGTAGTGGATGAGTTCCGGCAGCACGACGGCGTGGTGAAGGTGGTGAGGAACAATCTCTGCAGGGCTTCGCCAAGCACTACGGAGATTATGACGGGAGGAACTAGAGGGTTAGGGTTGCCGGCACACGGCTTGGGAAATCTTGATGTGTCCCGTGTGTTAGCCCTGCCCCTCTATTTATATGTTGAGCCCTGGGGTCTAAACTTGGAGAGAAAGCCTCCACAAGGTCAGTTTTGCCCGCACAAGGTCGGTTTGGCCCGCACGGAAAGAGTCCAACTCGGATTCCAGCAGTATCGCGTACAAGCGGTAGTACCGCTCATGAGCGGTAGTACCGCTTTAACGGTAGTAGCGCTTCACACAAGCGGTAGTACCGCTTACGCGGTAGTACTGCCTTACCAGCGGTAGTACCGCTTCAGGCAGCAGCAAAACTTCCTTTTGCACTTTCCAATACCTCGTGGGCTTTACCCCTTTTGCCCATATAAAGTGTTGCTGCACCCGAACAATTCGGTAAACACCCGGAACCCCTTCCGGTGAATTTCGGAACCCTTCCGGAGATCAAAACACTATTATCACATATATCAATCTTTACCTCCGGACTATTCCGGAGATCCTCGTCATGTCCGGGATCTTATCCGGGACTCCGAACAACCTTCGGTCACCAACAAAATAACTCAACTATACTAATCGTCACCAAACGTTAAGTGTGTAGACCCTGCGGGTTCGAGAACTATGTAGACATGACTGAGACACCTCTACGATCAATAACCAATAGCGGGACCTGGATGCCCATATTGGCTCCTACATATTCTACGAAGAACTTTATCGGTCGAACCTCTATGTCAAGGATTCAGTTAATCCCGTATGCTGTTCCCTTTGTTCTTCGGTATGTTACTTGCCCGAGATTCGATCGTCGATATCTCTATACCTAGTTCAATCTCGTTACCGGCAAGTCTCTTTACTCGTTCCGTAATACAAGATCTCGTGGCTAACACTTTAGTCACATTGCTTGCAAGGCTCATTGTGATGTTGTATTACCGAGTGGGCCCTGAGATACCTCTCCGTCACACGGAGTAACAAATCCCAGTCTTGATCCATGCCAACCCAACAGACACCCTCGGAGATACCTGTAGAGCATCTTTATAGTCACCCAGTTACGTTGCGACGTTTGATACACACAAGGTACTCCTCCGATGTCAGGGAGTTGCATGATCTCATGGTCATAGGAACAGATACTTGACATTCAGAAAACAATAGCAATAAACTGACACAATCATATGCTATGTTTATAGTTTGGGTCTTGTCCATCACATCATTCTCCTAATGATGTGATCCCGTTATCAAATGACATCTTATGTCCATGGCTAGGAAACCTTCATCATCTTTTGATCAACGAGCTAGTCAACTAGAGGCTTACTAGGGACACAGTGTTGTCTATGTACCCACACATGTATTTGAGTTTCCAATCAATACAATTATAGCATGGATAATAAACGATTATCATGAACAAGGAAATATAATAATAACTAATTTATTATTGCCTCTAGGGCATATTTCCAACAGTCTCCCACTTGCACTAGAGTCAATAATCTAGTTCACATCACTGTGTGATTTACATTGTAATGAATCGAACACCCATGCAGTTCTGGTGTTGTTCATGTTTAGCCCTTGGAAGAGGTTTAGTCATCGGATCTGCAACATTTAGATCCGTGTGTACTTTGCAAATATTTATGTCGTCCTCCTTGATGTAATCGCGGATGGAATTGAAACGTCGCTTTATGTGTCTGGTCCTCTTGTGAAATCTTGGTTCCTTGGCTAGAGCAATGGCACCAGTATTATCACAAAACAGAGTCATTGGGTTAAGTGCACTAGGCACTACTCCAAGATCTGTCATGAACTCCTTCATCCAGACACCTTCCTTCGCCGCCTCCGAGGCAGCGATGTACTCCGCTTCGCATGTAGAATCAGCTACCACGCTTTGCTTGGAACTGCACCAGCTAACCGCACCCCCATTAAGAATAAATACGTATCCGGTTTGTGACTTAGAGTCATCCGGATCAGTGTCAAAGCTTGCATCGACGTAACCCTTTACGACGAGCTCTTGATCACCTCCATAAACGAGAAACATGTCCTTAGTCCTTTTCAGGTACTTCAGGATATTCTTGACCGCCGTCCAGTGTTCCATTCCTGGATCACTTTGAAACCTTCCGACCATACTTATGGCAAGGCTGACATCGGGTCTTGTGCACAGCATTGCATACATGATAGAGCCTATGGCTGAAGCATAGGGGATGACACTCATCTTTTCTCTATCTTCTGCAGTCACTGGGCATTGAGTCTTACTCAACTTCACACCTTGCAAAACAGGCAAGAACCCCTTCTTGGACTAATCCATTTTGAACTTCTTCAAAACTTTGTCAAGGTAAGTGCTTTGTGAAAGTCCTATTAAACGTCTTGATCTATCTCTATAGATCTTGATGCCTAATATGAAAGCAGCTTCTCCTAGGTCCTTCATTGAAAAACTCTTGTTCAAATATTCCTTCACGCTTTCCAACATTTCTATATTGTTTCCAATCAGTAATATGTCATCCACATATAATATTAGAAACGCTATAGAGCTCCCACTCACTTTCTTAATACAAGCTTCTCCGAAAACTTGTATAAACTCGAACGCTTTGATCACCTCATCAAAGCGAAGATTCCAACTCCGAGATGCTTGCACCAGTCCATAAATGGATCGCTGGAGTTTGCAAACTTTGTCAGCATTCTCTGGATCGACAAAACCTTCTGGTTGTATCATATACAACTCTTCCTTAAGGAAACCGTTAAGGAACGCTGTTTTGACATCCATCTGCCAAATTTCATAATCGAAAAAGGCAGCTATTGCTAACATGATTCTGACGGACTTAAGCATCGCTACGGGTGAGAAGGTCTCATCGTAGTCAACTCCTTGAACTTGTGAAAAACCCTTTGCCACAAGTCGAGCTTTATAGACGGTGATATTACCGTCCGCGTCCGTCTTCCTCTTAAAGATCCATTTGTTCTGAATGGCCTTACGCCCTTCAGGTAATACTTTCAAAGTCCACACTTTGTTTTCATACATGGATCCCATCTCGGATTTCATGGCCTCTAACCACTTCTCGGAATCCGGGCCCATCATCGCTTCTCCATAGCTCGTAGGTTCATCGTTGTCCAACAACATGACCTCTAAGACAGGGTTGCCGTACCACTCAGGAGCAGTACGCGTCCTTGTCGACCTACGAGGTTCGATAGCAACTTGATCCAAAGCTTCATGATCATCATCATTAACTTCCTCTTCAGCTGATGTAGGCTCTACAGAAACATCTTTCTGCGCTGCGCTACTTTCAGGTTGAAGTAAAGGTTCAATAACCTCATCAAGTTCTATCTTCCTCCCACTCAATTCTTTCGAGAGAAACTCTTTCTCAAGAAACGTTCCGTTTTTAGTGACAAACACTTTGCCTTCGGATCTGAGGTAGAAGGTATACCCAACTGTCTCTTTTGGGTATCCTATGAAGACGCATTTCTCCGCTTTGGGTTCCAGCTTTTCAGGCTGAAGCTTTTTGACATAAGCATCACATCCCCAAACTTTAAGAAACGACAGCTTTGGCTTCTTGCCAAACCAAAGTTCATATGGCGTCGTCTCAACGGATTTCGATGGTGCCCTATTTAAAGTGAATGCAGCTGTCTCTAATGCATAACCCCAAAACGATAGTGGCAAATCGGCAAGAGACATCATAGATCGCACCATATCTAATAAGGTTCGATTACGACGTTCGGACACACCATTACGCTGTGGTGTTCCAGGCGGTGTCAGTTGTGAAACAATTCCACATTGTCTTAAGTGACTGCCAAACTCATAACTCATATATTCTCCTCCTCGATCAGATCGTAGGAATTTAATCTTCTTGTTACGATGATTCTCAACTTCACTCTGAAATTGTTTGAACTTTTCAAATGTTTCAGACTTGTGTTTCATTAAGTAAATATACCCATATCTACTTAAGTCATCAGTTAAGGTGAGAAAGTAACGATAACCACCGCGCGCCTCAATGCTCATCGGACCGCACACATCAGTATGTATGATTTCCAATAAGTCACTTGCCCGTTCCATTGTTCCAGAGAACGGCGTTTTAGTCATCTTGCCCATGAGGCATGGCTCGCATGTGTCAAGTGATTAAAAATCAAGTGACTCCAAAAGTCCATCAGCATGGAGCTTCCTCATGCGTTTTACGCCAATATGACCTAAACGGCAGTGCCACAAGAAAGTGGTATTATCATTATCAATTCTACATCTTTTGGCATCTATGTTATGAACATGTGTATCATTACTATCGAGATTCAATAAGAATAAACACCTCACTTCGGGTGCATGACCATAAAAGATATTACTCATATAAATAGAACAACCATTATTCTCTGATTTAAATGAGTAACCGTCTCGCAATAAACAAGATCCAGATATAATGTTCATGCTTAACGCAGGCACTAAATAACAATTATTCAGGTTCATCACTAATTCCGATGGTAATTGAAGAGCGAGCGTGCCGACGGCGATCACATCAACCTTGGAACCATTTCCCACGCGCATCGTCACTTCATCCTTTGCCAGCCTCCGTCTATTCCGCAGTTCCTGTTTAGAGTTGCAAATTTGAGCAACCGCACCGGTATCAAATACCCAGGCACTACAACGAGAGTTGGTAAGGTACACATCAATAACATGTATATCATATATACCTTGTTTGTTGTTGGCCGCCTTCTTGTCAGCCAAATACTTAGGGCAGTTCCGCTTCCAGTGTCCAGTTCCCTTGCAATGAAAGCACACCGTTTCTGGTTTGGGTCCAGCCTTGGGTTTCTTCACGGGAGGAGCAACTGCTTTGCCACTCTTCTTGGAGTTACCCTTCTTACCCTTGCCATTTTTCTTGAAACTAGTGGTTTTATTGACCATCAACACTTGATGCTCCTTCTGAATTTCAGACTCAGCGGCTTTCAGCATCGCAAACAGCTCGGCGACTGACTTGTTCATCCCGTGCATATTATAGTTCAACACGAAGCTCTTGTAGCTAGGTGGCAATGATTGAAGAACTCTGTCAGTGATAGCCTCTGGCGGAAGGGGCATCCCCAATTCAGCCAAACGGGTGGAGTACCCAGACATTCTGAGTATGTGATCACTAACAGACCCGTTCTCCTCCATCTTGCAAGCATAGAACTTATCGGAGGTCTCATACCTCTCAATCCGGGCATTCTTCTGAAAGATAAACCTCAACTCCTGGAACATCTCATATGCTCCATGACGTTCAAAACGTCTTTGAAGTCCCGGTTCTAAGCCATACAAAATTGCACATTGAACTATTGAGTAATCATCAGAGCGAGCCTGCCAGGCATTCACAACGTCTAGAGACTCAACTGGAGCGGGTGGATCACCAAGCGGTGCATCAAGGACATAAGCCTTCTGGGAAGCCGTAAGGATAATCCTTAGATTACGGGCCCAGTCCACAAAGTTACTTCCATCATCTTTCAACTTAGCTTTCTCTAGGAACGCATTAAAATTCAGGGGTGCTACTGCGCGAGCCATGATCTACAACATAAATATAGCAAAGACAACTTAGACTATTGTTCAAGATAATGAGTTTAGTTAATCATATTACTTAAAAACTCCCACTCAAATTGACATCCCTCCGGTCATTCGAGTGTAACATGATCCAAATCCACCAACTCAAGTCCGATCATCACGTGAGTTGAGGTGGTTTCAATGGTGAACATCTTCATGTTGATCATATCTACTATATGACTCATGTTCGACCTTTCGGTCTCTTGTGTTCCGAGGCCATGTCTGTACATGCTAGGCTCGTCAAGTTTAACCCGAGTGTTCTGCATGTGCAACACTGGCTTGCACCCGTTGTATGTGAACGTAGAGTCTATCACACCCGATCATCACGTGGTGTCTCGAAACGACGAACTTTCGCAACGGTGCACACTCGGGGAGAACACAATTTATCTTGAAATTTAAGTGAGGGATCACCTTATAATGCTACCGTCGTCCTAAGCAAAACAAGATGCATAAAAGGATTAACATCACATGCAAATCATAAGTGACATGATATGGCCATGAACTTGTGCTTTTGATCTCCATCTCCAAAGCACCGGCATGATCTCCATCGTCACCGGCATGACACCATGATCTCCATCATCTTGATCTCCATCAACGTGTCGCCATGAGGTTGTCGCGCCGACTGTTGCTTCCACAACTATTGCTAACTCATAGCGATAAAATAAAGCAAAACGGCGAAAATAATTAAAGACAACTCTATGGCTCCTGCCAGTTGCCGTACTCATCGACATGCAAGTCGTGATATTCTATACAACACATGATCATCTCATACATCACATATATCTCATCATGTAATTGGCCATATCACATCACAACATACCCTGCAAAAACAAGTTAGACGTCCTCTAATTGTTGTTGCAAGTTTTACGTGGCTGCTACGGGTTTGCAAGAACCGTTCTTACCTACGCAAAACCACAACGTGGTGTAGTGATTGCCTTTTGATCTTCTAAAAGAACCCTCTTCATTGAAATCGATTCAACTAAAGTGAGAGAGACAGACACCCGCCAGTCACCTTTATGCAACGAGTGCACGTAGCGGTGAAACCTGTCTCGCGTAAGCGTACGCGTAATGTCGGTCCGGGCCGCTTCATCTCACAATACCGCCGAATCAAGTATCAACTAGTAACGGCAAGCAATATGTATACACCCACGCCCACAACTCGTTTGTGTTCTACTCGAGATCTCATCTACGCATAGACCTAGCTCAGATGCCACTGTTGGGGAACGTTGCATGGGAAACAAAAAAATTCCTACGCACACACAAGATCTATCCATGGTGATGAGCATCTACGAGAGGGAGAGTGAATCTACATACCCTTGTAGATCGCTAAGCGGAAGCGTTAAGAAACGCGGTTGATGTAGTCGAACGTCTCCGCGATCCAAATCGCAAGTCGTCCCTCGATCCGATCACGAACTAGTGCCGAACGGACGGCACCTCCGCGTTCAACACACGTACGGCTTGATGACGCCTTCACCTCCTCGATCCAGCGAGCGATGGTGAAGTAGTGGATGAGTTCCGGCAGCACGACGGCGTGGTGATGGTGGTGAGGAACAATCTCTACAGGGCTTCGCCAAGCACTACGGAGATTATGACGGGAGGAACTAGAGGGTTAGGGTTGCCGGCACACGGCTTGGGAAATCTTGATGTGTCCCGTGTGTTAGCCCTGCCCCTCTATTTATATGTTGAGACCTGGGGTCTAAACTTGGAGAGAAAGCCTCCACAAGGTCGGTTTTGCCCGCACAAGGTCGGTTTGGCCCGCACGGAAAGAGTCCAACTCGGATTCCAGCAGTATCGTGTACAAGCGGTAGTACCGCTCACGAGCAGTAGTACCGCTTTAGCGGTAGTAGCGCTTCACACAAGCGGTAGTACCGCTTACGCGGTAGTACTGCCTTACCAGCGGTAGCACCGCTTAAGGCAGCAACAAAACTTCCTTTTGCACTTTCCAATACCTCGTGGGCTTTACCCCTTTTGCCCATATAAAGTGTTGCTGCACCCGAACACTTCGGTAAACACCCGGAACCCCTTCCGGTGAATTCCGGAACCCTTCCGGAGATCAAAACACTATTATCACATATATCAATCTTTACCTCCGGACTATTCCGGAGATCCTCGTCATGTCCGAGATCTTATCCGGAACTCCGAACAACCTTCGGTCACCAACAAAATAACTCAACTATACTAATCGTCACCAAACGTTAAGTGTGTAGACCCTGCGGGTTCGAGAACTATGTAGACATGACCGAGACACCTCTACGATCAATAACCAATAGCGGGACCTGGATGCCCATATTGGCTCCTACATATTCTACGAAGAACTTTATCGGTCGAACCTCTATGTCAAGGATTCAGTTAATCCCGTATGTTGTTCCCTTTGTTCTTCGGTATGTTACTTGCCCGAGATTCGATCGTCGGTATCTCTATACCTAGTTCAATCTCGTTACCGGCAAGTCTCTTTACTCGTTCCGTAATACAAGATCTCGTGGCTAACACTTTAGTCACATTGCTTGCAAGGCTCATTGTGATGTTGTATTACCGAGTGGGCCCTGAGATACCTCTCCGTCACACGGAGTAACAAATCCCAGTCTTGATCCATGCCAACCCAACAGACACCCTCGGAGATACCTGTAGAGCATCTTTATAGTCACCCAGTTACGTTGCGATGTTTGATACGCACAAGGTACTCCTCTGATGTCAGGGAGTTGCATGATCTCATGGTCATAGGAACAGATACTTGACATGCAGAAAACAATAGCAATAAACTGACACGATCATATGCTATGTTTATAGTTTGGGTCTTGTCCATCACATCATTCTCCTAATGACGTGATCCCGTTATCAAATGACATCTTATGTCCATGGCTAGGAAACCTTCATCATCTTTTGATCAACGAGCTAGTCAACTAGAGGCTTACTAGGGACACAGTGTTGTCTATGTACCCACACATGTATTTGAGTTTCCAATCAATACAATTATAGCATGGATAATAAACGATTATCATGAACAAGGAAATATAATAATAACTAATTTATTATTGCCTCTAGGGCATATTTCCAACAAGGGTAACTGTCCAGCCCCGCGCCCCCCCCCCCCCCAGATTTTATATGCGCGACCTAAGCTCCGGACGTCCGAGGGACGTCGGACGACCGGAAGTGGTTAAGGCGTCGGACGACCGAGGGACGTCGGACGACCGGAAGTGGTTAAGGCGTCGGACGTCCGGGAGGCCTCGGACGTCCGAGGGAATTAGCAGAATTATGGTCCAGGCAGGGATTGGAGGAAAGATAGGAGACACACATGACAGCGAGATGATGACCGTTATCATAACACATATGACTATATGACCAAAACAATTAATGATAACCCTAATTTAGGTAAGAACACACCGCTCTAACAACGTTTATAGTAGGGGTGGTGGCTTATGCCACCATGTTTGAGTAAATGTGGTATGGCACTGCGAAGATAAAAACCTTGAGCCCATTGCCACTACTCCATCATTTAAAGCACCAAGTCACATGAAGTGAGCAAAGTAACTTTGAGAGTGTTTGGTTTATTTATGCATCATATAGGGTGAGAGTACTCATGAGTTGAATGTCTCCCCCTAAATACATGCCTACACCTAGACAAGACATGAAGTAAATGTATGCAGGTGTGCAAAGATTTCACATAACATTATCAAGCTCCAAGATACCAAGTTCACGCCTAAGTTGACAGAACCTAGCTTCATCTAGCGGCTTGGTGAAGATGTCAGCAAGTTGCATGTCCATGCCAACATGAGCAAGAGCAATGTCACCCTTTTGCACGTGGTCTCTTAAGAAGTGATACCGAATGTCAATGTGCTTGGTGCGAGGGTGATCAACAGGGTTTTCAGCAAGCTTGATGGCACTTTCATTGTCGCATCGTAGAGGCACATGTCTGTAAGTTATACCATAGTCCTTCAAGGTTTGCCTCATCCATAGCAATTGTGTTGCATAACTTGCAGTTGCAATATACTCAGCTTCAACGGTGGATAGGGAGACACAATTTTGCTTCTTCGAGGACCAACTTACCAAGGAGCGTCCAAGAAACCGGCATGCCCCGGAGGTGGATTTCCTCCCCACCTTATCTCCAGCCCAATCTGCATCCGTGTACCCAATGAGATCAAACTTGGCATCCTTGGGGTACCATAGGCCCAACTTTGGGGTGTGAACAAGGTATCTGAGAATATGTTTAACCGCCTTATGATGACTTTCCCTAGGGGTAGCTTGAAATCTTGCACAAATGCCTACACTTAACATGATGTCTGGTCTAGATGCACAAAGGTAAAGCAATGAGCCAATCATAGAGAGGTAAAGAGATGGGTCAAACGGAATACCGTTTGTGTCTTCGTCAAGCAAAAAAATTGGTTGCCATGGGCGTCTTGGCTGGGCTGGCGTCGGTCATTCCGAACTTCGCAAGAATGTCCTAGAGATACTTAGTTTGGGACAAGAAAATTCCTTCTTGAAATTGTTGGATTTGAAAACCGAGAAAGAACTTCAAGTCCGCATTGAGTGACATCTCAAAGGTCTTGGTCATGGATTCCGCAAACTTCTTGCATAAGTGAATGTTAGGAGAACCAAAAATGATATCATCTACATAAATTTGGCATAAGATCAAATCACCCTTTTCGCTTTTAGTAAAAAGAGTAGGATCAATAACCCCTCTCACAAAACCATCATCGAGTAGAAACTTCTTAAGATGATCATACCAAGCACGAGGTGCTTGTTTGAGGCCATACATAGCCTTGTGAAATTTGTCTACATAGTCTTTGTGATCGGGGTCAACGAAACCGGGTGGTTGTGATACATAAACCTCTTCTTGCAGAGGACCATTAAGAAATGCACTCTTCACATCCATTTGATGTAAAGTAAAACCATTGAAGGCAGCATAAGCAAGTAAGATGCGAATTGATTCAAGACGGGCAACAGGGGCAAAGGTCTCATCGAAGTCCAAACCTTCAACTTGTGAGTACCCCTATGCCACTAACCTTGCCTTGTTTCTGATGATTACACCATGCTCGTCTTGCTTGTTCTTAAAAATCCATTTTGTTCCGATAACATTGTGTTCCTTAGTCAGCCTTTTGACTAAAGACCATACTTTGTTGCGCTCGAAGCTGTTCAACTCTTCTTGCATGGCCACAAGCCAGTCGTTGTCCGTCAAGGCATCTTGTACCTTGTGTGGCACAACACTATAGACAAAAGAGAAGTGAGCACAAAAATTGGTTAATTGTTTACGAGTGACTCTACCTTCCGATATGCCGGTGTGAATTTGCTTGACATCAACACGACGGGCCACATGAGGCATGATGGAGGTTAGTGTTTCACGAGGTTCAATTTCATTTCCATCATCAGCATCTTCAGCATGTGAATCTATAGGGTCTTGTGGAAGATCTTGTTCTTCATGCATCATTTGTTGAGGTTCACCATTACTAGAAGAATTGTCATCATCGATATGTGCATGTTCTTGCTCTTGTTCTGGATGATGAACTTGTTCTTGTTCTTGTGTTTGATGGTGATGTAAGTCCCGTGCGGGACCTAGTTCTTGTTCTTGGTTTATGAATTCCTCCTGAGGAACGGGTTCTTGTTGTGATGTTGGTGTAGTAGAAGCTTGAGCATGAGTGGTGTTTGTGTCCTCATTTGCACTTTCACAAGGAACATGTTCCATTGGAAGGAGAGCACCTACACCCATGGTCAATATGTCTTGTGAAGGATCTTCATCACCTGCATCACTTAGATCAACTTGCTCCCCATGGGAGCCATTAAATTCATCAAACACCACGTCACAAGTTTCTACAACACATCCGGTGGATTTGTTGTAGACCCTATAGGCATGGGAGTTTGATCCATAACCAACAAATATTCCTTCGGTTGTTTTAGATTGAAATTTTCCTAACCGTTCTCTCTTGTTGAGAATGAAGCATTTGCAACCAAAAACCCGAAAATATTTGACATTTGGTTTGTTCCCGGTAATGAGTTCATATGGGGTCTTCTCCAAGATCTTGCGAAGGAATAGATGATTCGATGCATGACATGCTGTGTTGACGGCCTCTGCCCAAAAACTATGAGGTGATTTGTACTCATCCAACATGGACCTTGCCATTTCCACAAGAGTGTGGTTCTTCCTTTCGGCTACCCCATTTTGTTGTGGGGTATATGGTGCGGAGTATTGATGCTCAATTCCTTCATCACTAAGGAACTCTTCCAAGGTATAGTTCTTGAACTCGGAGCCATTGTCACTTCTTATTGCTAGGATTTCTGTGTCAAATTTTCGTTGAGCTTGCTTGGCAAAATCAATGAAGGTGGTTTTTGTCTCGTCCTTGGACTTGAGAAAGAACACCCATGTGTATCTTGAGTAATCATCAACAATAACGAACCCATACTTCTTCCCACCAAGACTGTTCCATGAAGGAGGCCCAAAGAGATCCACGTGAAGGAGCTCCAAAGGTCTTGAAGTTGATACTATGTTCTTGGGGGGTGCTTTGATTGATGTTGCTTCCCTGCCATGCATGCACTACACACACGGTCTTTCTCAAAAGATACATTGGTTAGTCCAAGGACGTGTTCACCCTTTAAGAGATCTTGAATATTTCTCATGCCGACATGGGCTAGCCGGCGATGCCATAGCCATCCCTTGTCGGCCTTGGCCATGAGGCAAGTTGCATGGAATGTGCTCTCTTTCGAGAAATCAACCGTGTAAAGGTTGCCATCCAACTCCCCCACAAAGGCAACTTCAAGAGTATCTCTCTTAAAGACTTTCACATTCGTTAGTCCAAATAGTGTATCATAACCAACAGAAGCCAAATTGACGAACAGAAAGCAAATGATATTTTAGTGATTGGACAAGCATGACATTTGTAAGTGACATGTCATTGGTGATAGCCACCTTGCCCAAACCAAGTACCTGTCCTTTAGATCCTCCACCAAAGACGATGCTCATAAATGGTCGAATAGCTTCCATAAAGTCCATGAGCAAAGTTGCATCTCCGATCATATGATTTGAGCAACCGCTATAAATCACCCATTTGACTTTACCGGAGACACCAACCTACACACAATTCAAGTCTTGGTTAGAGACACCCATTTTACAATGGGACCTCTCAAGTTAGTAACAAGGGTCTTAGGAACCCAAATTGCATAAAAACGAAAAGCATTTCTAGGACCAACAAACTGAGCATAAACATCTCCATCTCTTCGCTTACGAAGCACATACGATGGAGGCATAAATTCTTTTGGCTTGCTGGAAGTAGGCTTGCCCCTAGTGGCCTTCCTACTCACAGCCTTGTCAACCTTACTCTTTCCTTTCTCCTTGTGCCCTTCTCACACAAATGTCTCCTTAAGAGGAGTTGTGGACTTGTGTGTCACCACCTTACTCTTGCTTGTGCTAGGATCAAATCCAAGTCCTTCATTGGCCATAACCTCCTTGTGTTGACTCAACACTTCATTGAGGTTCTTTTGTCCTTTAGCACATGACATGAGCCCTTTTTCAATTTGTGCCTTTAACACCCGATTCTCCTCAAGTAAGCTAGCTAGGTCACCATTGGGGTTAGTAGCACAAGCATCAACATTTATAATAGGAGAGGAATAGGCTTTCCCAAGTGTGTTAAGATAAGTGATCTTGAGTTCGTCAAACTTCTTTGTGAGGAGATTGAGCTCTTCTTCCTTTGTCTTGAGAGACAAAAGCAAGAGCTCACAATCTTTAGTGTGTCTATCAATGTTTGCACCTATTTTTAAGCACAATTCATCATTACGTGCTTCCTCATATAGGACTTTCCGCTCAAGGACTTCACATTTATCCTTTTCCTCGGTGACGGAGGTTTTGAGTTCCTTGATGGTGATGGTGTGCTTACTCACCATCTCCATAAGCATACGAAACATAATGAGCTTCTTTCCTTTGAGAGAGCACATGACTTTCTCCATTTTAGCAAACATAGCATCACTTATTTCATAATCATGATCATCGGCATCAAGATATTCATCACTAGGTGTGGTAGGAATAAATAAAGGAGGGTTTGGACGTGGAGTTACCTTCACCTTGTCCGGAGAAGCTTGACCCTCGTCATTTACTACCGTGGCCTTTGCCATGAGACATTTGTGTGCGTTGCCTTCGTAGTCTTTCATATAGTTGTATGTGACAACATCACCAGTCTTGTTTACAAGTCTCAATGTGGTTTGAGTGTCTTGGGCTACACCTGCAACACCTCTAACATCATCGGGGCCGGACTCGTCTTGGGCAACCATAGACTTCCCATCTTTCTTCTTGAACTTGGAGTTCAGTGGGTTGGGCAACTTCTTCTTCACAAATGTCTTCGGAAATCTTGGCTTGTCTTCTTTCTTTTCATAGGGGCACTTGTAAGGGCATATTTATACCCTAATAGTTTTGGTGATTGATGACAATGCATTTGCGGACTAATCGTGTGCATTAAGCTTTCAGAGAATATCAGGTGGCACGAGACGATTATCTTACCCCTCAGGAAGCTAAAAAGAAGACGGTGTCTTTTCGACGATTTAGTGTCGGTGGACTTAAGTCGTAGGAATATCCATACTATCAAGAGGGGGTCCGCGGTGGGAAAGGTTGGGAGGAATCATCACGTACACACTCGCACCCCTATTCATTTCCCGGCAACATGGAGTCTCTGCCCTTGCCCTGCTCTCTCTTTCTTTCTCTCAGCGGTAGTACCGCTCTGGGAAGCGGTAGTACCGTGCGCAGTCGGTACTTTCGCCCCAGCCGGCGGTAGTACCGCTTAGGGAAAGAAGGGAGGGCTAGGCACCTCGCGCGAGGCATCAGACACATATCTGGGAGTGTCTGGTGCCCCGCGCCAGCACCCAGCCGCAGCGGTAGTAGGGGCGGTAGTACTAAGCGGTACTACCGCCGCCCCTTCTACTGGTTCACAGATGGGCGGTAGTACCACCCCAACAAGCGGTACTACCGCTGAAGTGCGGTTGGTTGGTGGGTAACGGGCAGATTCCCTTCCCCACTATATAAGGGGTCTTCTTCCCCAAGAAGCCTCACCTCTTATCCTTCCCCAAGCTCCATTGTTGCCCAAAGCTCATTTTTGCCCGATCTCTCTCCCTAGCCAACAAAACTTGTTGATACTCTAGGGTTTGGTTGAGAGGGCCCCGATCTACACTTCCACCAAGAGAAATTTGATTCCCCCCACTAATCCCTTGCGGATCTTGTTACTCTTGGGTGTTTGAGCACCCTAGACGGAAGAGGTCACCTCGAAGCCATAGTCCATTGTGGTGAAGCTTCGTGGTGTCGTTGGGAGCCTCCAATTCAGTTGTGGAGATTGCCCCAACCTTGTTTGTAAAGGTCCGGCTGCCGCCTCCAAGTGCACCACTAGTGGAATCACGGCGCCTCGCATTGTGTGAGGGCGTGAGGAGAATACGGTGGCCCTAGTGGCTTCTTGGGGAGCATTGTGCCTCCACATCGCTCCAACGGAGACGTACTTCCCGTTACCGGGAAGGAACTTCGGTAACACATCCTTGTCTCCATCGGTTCCTCTTGTGGTTATTTCTTACCTTTACTTCACGCAAGCTACTTACATTGTTTATCTTGCTTGCTTGAATTGTTTGTTGTGTTTAGCATCATATAGGTTGCTCACCTAGTTGCATATCTAGCCAACCTATTTATTGCTAAGCATAAATTGTTAAAGAAAAGTTAAAAACTGGTAGTTGCCTATTCACCCCCCTCTAGTCAACCATATCGATCCTTTCAACACTCATTTGAGAAGTGGTTGGTTTCTTCACAATTGTAGCAAGTCCTAACTTTCTTCTTTTGTAATCTTCCCTTGAATATTCCCGCACTGAACTTCTTCACAAAGAGATCCATGTCTTCATATGAGGGCCCCTCATCCGAGTCAACTTCATAGCCTTCTTCTTCAACATCTTCTTCTTCTTCTTCACTTACATCATCATCCATTACGTGCTTGGCCTTCAAGGCAAGGTTTGTCTTGGGTGATGAGGAACCATGCATGGCAAGGTGTCTTGTAGCATTTGCCTTTGATTCTTCAATTGGTTGGAAGGTTGAAATGACATCATCGAGAGACATGTCCTTGAATCCATGTTCTCTTCTTATGTCCCACACCATTTGATGATGATATGGAGCAAGGGCATTTAGCAATTTGTCCACAAGAAAATGCTTGGTCAAGTTGAATCCATCTTGGCTCTTGTCACAATCATATGATTCAATATCAACGGCAAGTGTCATCAATCTCTCATGAAGTTGCTTGGGGTCTTCACCTTTCTCCATGCAAAAATATTGTAATGCCCCTTTGGCAATATCATATTGAGCAAGACGGAGGGAGGAGGTTCCCGTCTTGGTCATCACAAGGCTATCCCATAGGTCTTTTGCATTTGTGAGGTGAATGTAGGGCCTCTTCTGCTTGTCAGGCATGCCCTTTCTTATGAGCATGATTGCGGTGTCATTGAGGTGTTTGTCATATTCTTCACCTGGTGTGAGATCCTTGGGATTCACAGGGTTGTAGCCTTTCTCCATGATCTCCAGCATTTCATCGTTGACAAACCTAAGGTGATCCTGCATTCCAACCATCCACAAAGAAAAATTGGCATTGTTATCAAGTAAAGGAGGGTTTCCCGCTGCATTATACCTAGGTTTCTCAACTCTAGATTTTGCATACAACCATGGAACACTGGTGTGGTCACCAGTTTGAGATTGTTGGCCCGAATTAGGAAGGGGTGCATTTGGTTGCTTTATCACACCCCCTGGGTTTTCCAGTGGTGGAGTTTTTGCAGCTAATGCATCCAACCTCATTTTGACCAAGGCCTCAATGGAAGCATCATGCTCCTCCTTTTGCTTAGCGAGGGCCCTTTCAAGATCCTCAGTGGTGAAAGATCTATGCTCATCCGAAGAGGATGTCCCTTTCTCGATAGGGAGTGCAACTAAAGGATTCCCATCATTTTCCATCTCTCTCTAGGGCGGTTAAGCCACAAGATTAGAGCACGAGGCTCTGATACCAATTTAAAAGGATCGAGATGGACCTAGAGGGGGGGGGTGAATAGGTACAATACAAATTTTAATTCTTACTTAGCAATTTTAGGCGATAATGCAGAATATGAAGGTGAGCCTAACAATTGCAAAGGTGCTATATGTGCTATCAACACTACACAAGGCAGCAAGTAAGTAGGTAAGCAAGCACACGTAATACAAGTAAGTACTCAAAGATAAGTAACCACAAGTAGAGAGTTAGGGTTAGGGATAACCACAACTCCGAGAGACTAGGATGTATGCCGATGTTCACTTCCTTGGAGGGAAGCTACGTCACCGTTTAGAGAGGTGGATGTTACCACGAAGGCACACCAACGCCACAAAGGCTCACCCTATTCTCTCCTTGAGACAACACCACGAAGGCGTTTCTCAACCACTAGTGGTAAGCCTTTAGGTGGCCTCCAAACCCTCACAAAATTTCCGGGGGAAATCACAATGGTTTGATTCCTTTTCGAAGAACTCCTACCACCTAGGAGTCTCCAACCTCCAAGAGTAACAAGATCAAGGGAACCACTCAAAACTTGCTCAAATCACGAATTGCTTTGGTTGAGAGGAGGGGAGAGGGACGATCTATCTTTTGGTTGGAACAACACTCAAGAATCCTCACAAACGCTCTTGGGATCTAAGATTTGGTGAGGACAAGAGAGAGTGGGAGAAAGAGGTGTTCTTGGAATCTTTCTAATGTGTTGGATAGCTCACACACGAGGTGGGAGAAACCTATATATAGTGGTGATGGGAAAATGGCCGTTAGAGCCACTTATGCTGCACAGTTGCCGGACGTCCGACGGTTGTCGGTCATCCGAAGAGACACGAGGCCACGGACGTCCGACAGGGGTCGGTCGTCCGAAGAACAGGAGAGACCAGGTCAGTGCAGCAGTTTGTATGGGGAGAGAGCATAGCATACGGATTACCGGAGGGCGTCGGCCGTCCGGGGCACGGATGTCTGGAAGGAGTCGGACGTCCGACATTTTGGCTCTGGTGGGTGGCGTCAGATTTCCGGCTGCACCCGGACGTCCGAAGCTCGGACGACCGGAAGGACCAGAAATCCGAGGATTCGGATCTGATGGCTGGCTTCGGATATCCGAAGAGCGTCGGTCATCCGGTGACCGGACGTCCGAGGACCGCCGGACGTCCGAAGAATAACAGAACAGCCTGATGAGGAAGTGAGAGAGGCTTTTCCTAGATTTTGAGCAAGTTTCTTGCGAGAGCCAGTGATCCCCTCTTAATAGTGCGGGATCCCTATACTCAAGAATAGACAAAAAGCAATAGAACATTTCGTCTTGTTTCTCCGCTCTTTAAGCATCCTGGATATGTTAGTCACGATCCCCACAACAGTCTCTTGGGAACTAAACCTGAGATGCACTTGATGAAAATGATTAGTGTTGGGGAACGTTGCATGGGAAACAAAAAATTTCCTACGCACACGCAAGATCTATCCATGGTGATGAGCATCTACGAGAGGGAGAGTGGATCTACATACCCATGTAGATCGCTAAGCGAAAGCGTTAAGAAACGCGGTTGATGTAGTCGAACTTCTTCGCGATCCAAATCGCAAGCCGTCCCGCGATCCCATCCCGATCCGTCTCGCGATCCCATCACGATCCGTCCCCGCGATCCAATCACGGTCCTTCCAATCTAGTGCCGAACGGACGGCACCTCCGCGTTCAACACACGTACAGCTCGATGACAATATCCGCCTTCTTGATTCAGCAAGAAGGAGCGGAGAGGTAGATGAGTTCTCCGGCAGCGCGACGGCACGGCGGCGGCGGTGGTGGAACTATTCCGGCAGGGCTTCGCCTAAGCACCGCTGAAACTAGACTAGAGGAGAAACGATCTAGAGGAAGAAGAGGGCAACACGTGGCAATTAGGGTTGGGGCTGCCCTCAAATCCTCCAGTATATATAGGAGGAAGGGAGGAGGGGCTGGCGCCCTAGGGAGCCTCCCCTAGGGTCGGCCGAACCAGAGGTGGAGGAGTCCACCTCCAACTAGGAGGTGGGCGTGGGGGGAATCCTACTCTGACTAGGATTCCTCCCCTTCTCCTCTTTCTGCTGTGCATAGGCCCTCTTGGGCTGGCTGCCCAGCCCACTAGGGGCTGGTGCGCCACCACTAAGGTCCATGTGGCCCCTTGGGGTGTGTGGGCCCCACTTGGTGGTCCCCCGGTACCCATTCGTCACTCCCGGTACACTACCGGAAATGCCCGAAACTTTTCCGGAGTTCAAACACCACTTTCCTATATATCAATCTTTACCTCCAGACCATTCCGGAGCTCCTCGTGATGTCCGGGACTCCGAACAACCTTCGGTCACCACCATACATAACTCAATACTACCGAAACGTCACCGAACGTTAAGTGTGCAGACCCTGCGGGTTCGAGAACTATGTAGACATGACCGAGACACCTCTACGGTCAATAACCAATAGCAGGACCTGGATGCCCATATTGTTTCCTACATATTCTACGAAGATCTATATCGGTTGAACCTCTATGTCAAGGATTCAGTTAATCTCGTATGTTGTTCTCTTTGTTCTTCGGTATGTTACTTGCCCGAGATTCGATCGTCGGTATCTCTATACCTAGTTCAATCTCGTTACCGGCAAGTCTCTTTACTCGTTCCGTAATACAAGATCCCGTGGCTAACTCTTTAGTCACTTTGCTTGCAAGGCTCATTGTGATGTTGTATTACCGAGTGGGCCCTGAGATACCTCTCCGTCACACGGAGTAACAAATCCCAGTCCTGATCCATGCCAACTCAACAGATACCCTCGGAGATACCTGTAGAGCATCTTTATAGTCACCCAGTTACGTTGTGACGTTTGATACACACAAGGTATTCCTCCGGTGTCAGTGAGTTGCATGATCTCATGGTCATAGGAACATATACTTGACATGCAGAAAACAATAGCAATAAACTGACACGATCATATGCTATGTTTATAGTTTGGGTCTTGTCCATCACATCATTCTCCTAATGATGTGATCCCGTTATCAAATGACATCTCATGTCCATGGCTAGGAAACCTTGTCCATCTTTGATCAACGAGCTAGTCTATTAGAGGCATACTAGGGACATGGTGTTGTCTATGTATCCACACATGAATTTGAGTTTCCAATCAATACAATTATAGCATGGATAATAAACGATTATTATGAACAAGGAAATATGATAATAACCAATTTATTATTGCCTCTAGGGTATATTTCCAACAGTCTCCCACTTGCACTAGAGTCAATAATCTAGCTCACATCACCATGTGATTAACAATGTAATGAATCTAACACCCAATGAGTTCTGGGGTTCGATCATGTTTTGCATGTGAGAGAGGTTCTAGTCAACGGCCTGCAACATTCAGATCCATGTGTTCTTTGCAAATCTATATGTCATACTGCAGATGCTACCACGCTTCACTTGGAGCTATTCCAAATGGTTGCCCCACTATACGTATCCGGACTGCTACTTAGAGTCGTCCGGATAGGTGTCAAAGCTTGCATCGACGTAACCCTTTACGACGAACTCTTTATCACCTCCATAATCGAGAAACATTTCCTTAGTCCTCTAGTTACTAAGGATAATCTTGACCGCTGTCCAGTGATCCACTCCTGGACCACTCTTGTACCCCTTGACAGACTCATGGCAAGGCACACACCAGGTGCGGTACACAGCATGGCATACTATACAGAGCCTATGGATAAGGCATAGGGGACGACCTTCGTCCTTTCTCTTTCTTCTGCCGTGGTCGAGCTTTGAGTCTCACTCAACTCCACACCTTACAAATCAGGCAAGAACTCTTTTTTTGACTGATCCATTTTGAACTCTTTCAAAATCCTGTCAAGGTATGTACTCATTGAAAGTCTTATCAGACGTCTTGATCTATCTCTATAAATCCTGATGCCCAATATTTAAGTAGCTTCATTCTAGGTTTTCCTCCGTTCAAACAACCCTTTATGCTTTCCAGAAATTCCACATCATTTCCGATCAATAATATGTCATCCACATATACTTATGAGAAATTCTATAGTGCTTCCACTCACTTTATTGTAAATACAAGTTTCTCATAAACTTTGTATAGACCCAAAAACTTTGATCACCTCATCAAAGCGTATATTCCAACTCCGAGATGCTTGCTCCAGTCCATAGAAGGATCGCTGGAGCTTGCATACATTTTAGCATCCTTAGGACTGACAAAACTTTCTGGTTGTATCACATACAACCTTTCCTAACGGAAACCGTTAAGGAAACTCTGTTTTGACATCCATCTGCCAGATTTCATAATCGAAAAATGCAGCAACTGCTAACATAATTCCAATAGACTTTAGCATCGCTACGGGTGAGAAAGTCTCATCGTAGTCAACTCCTTGAACTTGTCGGAAACTTCTTTGCGACAAGTCGAGCTTTATAAATGGTGACATTTACCATCAGCGTCTGTCTTCTTCTTAAAGGTCCATTTGTACTCAACGACCTGCCGTTTAATGGGCAAGTCTACCAAAGTCCATATTTGGTTTTCATATATGGATCCTTTCTCGGATTTCATGGCTCCTAGCCATTTGTTGGAATCCGGGCCCACCATCGCTTCTTCATAGCTCGTAGATTCACTGTTGTCTAACAACATGATCTCCAAGACAGGATTGAAGTACCACTCAGAGGCGGTACGATTTCTTGTCGGCCTACGAGGTTCGGTAGTAACTTGATCCGAAGCTTCATGATCATCATCATTTGCTTCCTCTTCACTTGGTGTAGGCGTCGTAGAAACATCTTTCTGCGTCGTGCTACTATCCAACTGAAGTGACGGTTCAACAACCTCATCAAGTTCTACTTTCCTCCCACTCAATTCTTTCGCGAGAAACCTTTTCTCGAGAAAAGACCCGTTTTAAGCAATAAACACTTTGCCCTTGGATCTGAGATAGAAGGTATACCCAACTGTTTCCTTAGGGTATTCTATGAAGATGCACCTTTCCGCTTTGGGATCGAGCTTATCAGACATAAGCGTCGTATTCCCAAACTCTGAGAAATGACAGCTTAGGTTTCTGCCAAACCAAAATTCATACGGTGTCATCTCAACAGACTTAGATGGTGCCCTATTTAAAGTGAATGTAGTTGTATCTAATGCATAACCCCAAAACGATAGTGGCAAATCGATAAGAGACATCATAGTACGTACCATATCCAATAGAGCACGACTACGACGTTCGGACACACCATCACAGTATGGTGTTCCAGGCGGTGAGAGTTGTGAAACAACTTCCACATTGTCTTAAGTTGCATACCAAACTCGTAACTCAGATATTCACCTCCACGATCATATCGTAGACATTTTATCTTCTTGTCACGATGATCTCAAACTTCACTCTGAATTTGTTTGAACTTTTCAAACGTTTCAGACTTGTGTTTCATTAAGTAAATATACCCATATCTACACAAATCATCAGTGAAGGTAGGAAAATAACGATATCCACCGCACGCTACAACACTCATTGGACCGAATACATCAACATGTATCATTTCCAATAAGTCACTTGCCCGCTCCATCATACCGGAAAACGGGGTCTTAGTCATCTTGCCCATGAGGCACGGTCCGCATGTCTCAACCGATTCGAAATCGAATGAGTCCAAAGATCCATCAGCATGGAGTTTCTTCATGCGCTTTACACCAATATGACATTTAGTGGCAGTGCCACAAGTATGTGGTACTATCATTATTAACTTTGTATCTTTTGGCATCAATATTATGAACATGTGTATCACTACGATCAAGATTCAATAAACCATTCTCATTGGGTGCATGACCATTGAAGGTATTATTCATGTAAACAGAATAACCATTATTCTCTAACTTAAATGAATAACCGTATTGCAATAAACATGATCTAATCACGTTCATGCTCAACGCAAACACCAAATAACATTTATTTAGGTTCATCACTAATCCCGAAGGTAGAGAGCGTGCGATGGTGATCACATCAACCTTGGAAACACTTCCAACACTCATCGTCACCTCACCCTTAGCTAGCCTCCATTTATTCCGTAGCTTTTATTTCGAGTTACTAACATTTAGCAACCGAACCGGTATCCAATACCCAGGTGCTACTAGGAGTACTAGTAAGGTACACATCAATAACACGTATATCAAATATACTTCTGTCGACGTTGTCAGCCTTCTTATCTACCAAGTATCTAGGGTTGTTCCGCTTCAGCGACCGTTCTCCTCATAATAGAAGCACTTAGTCTCGGGTTTGGGTTCAACCTTGGGTTTCTTCACTGGAGCAGCAACTGACTTGCCATCCATGAAGTTTCCCTCCTTGCCCTTGCCCTTCTCGAAACTAGTGGTTTCACTAACCATCAACACTTGATGCTCCTTCTTGATTTCTACCTTCGCGGTGTCAAACATCGCGAATAGCTCAGGGATCATTATTTCCATCCCTGACATTTTATAGTTCATCATGAAGCTCTAGTAGCTTAGTGACAGTGACTTGGAGAACTATATCAATCACTATCTTATCTGGAAGATCAACTCCCACTCGATTCAAGCGATTGTAGTACCCAGACAATCTGAGCACATGCTCACCGATTGAGCTATTCTCCTTCATCTTGCAGGCAAAGAATATTGTTGGAGGTCTCATACCTCTCAACACGGGCACGAGCCTGAGATCCCAATTTCAGCTCTTAGAACATCTCATATGTTCCGTGACATTCAAAACGTTTTGGAGCCTCAATTCTAAGTCGTAATGCATGACGCACTGAACTATCTAGTAGTCATCAGAATGTGCCTATCAGATGTTCACAACATCTACATACGACGCTTGAGGGGGTGGCGCACCGAGCGGTGCATTAAGGACATAAGCCTTCTGTGCAGCAATGAGGACAATCCTCAGATCACGGATCCAGTCCGCATTATTGCTACCATCATCTTTCAACTCTATTTATTTAGGAACATATAAAAATTCAAGGGAGCTACGGCGCGAGCTAGTAATCTACAACATAATTTGCAAAGACATTTTGACTATGTTCATGATAATGAGTTTAGTTAATCATATTACTTTAAAAACTCCCACTCAAACTGACATCCCTCTGGTCATTCGAGTGTCACATGATCCAAATTCACCAAGCCAAGTCTGATCATCACGTGAGATGAGGTGGTTTCAATGGTGAACATCTTCATGTTGATCATATCTACTATATGACTCATGTTCGACCTTCCGGTCTCTTGTGTTCCGAGGCCATGTCTGTACATGCTAGGCTCGTCAAGTTTAACCCGAGTGTTCCGCACGTGCAACACTGGCTTGCACCCGTTGTATGTGAACGTAGAGTCTATCACACCCGATCATCACGTGGTGTCTCGAAACGACGAACTTTCGCAACGGTGCACACTCGGGGAGAACACAATTTATCTTGAAATTTAAGTGAGGGATCACCTTATAATGCTACCGTCGTCCTAAGCAAAACAAGATGCATAAAAGGATTAACATCACATGCAAATCATAAGTGACATGATATGGCCATGAACTTGTGCTTTTGATCTCCATCTCCAAAGCACCGGCATGATCTCCATCGTCACCGGCATGACACCATGATCTCCATCAACGTGTCGCCATGAGGTTGTCGCGCCAACTGTTGCGTTTACGACTAATGCTAACTCATAGCGATAAAGTAAAGCAAAACGGCGAAAATAAATTAAAGATAACCCTATGGCTCCTGCCGGTTGCCGTACTCACCGACATGCAAGTCGTGATATTCTATACAAAACATGATCATCTCATACATCACATATATCTCATCATGTAATTGGCCATATCACATCACAACATACCCTGCAAAAACAAGTTAGACGTCCTCTAATTGTTGTTGCATGTTTTACGTGGCTGCTACGGGTATCTAGCAAGAACAATTCTTACCTACGCAAAAACCACAACGGTGATACACAAATTGCTATTCAACCTTCTCAAGGTCCGCATTGTCGAATCCGATCCAACTAAAGTAGGAGAGACAGACACCCGCCAGCCATCTTTATGCAACAAAGTTACATGTCAGTTGATGGAACCAGTCTCTCGTAAGCGTACGAGTAAGGTTGGTCCGGGCCGCTTAATCCCACAATACCGCCGAATCAAGAAAAGACCAAGGGAGGAAGCAATCTGAATATCAACGCCCACAAACTCCTTTGTGTTCTACTCATGATCTCATCTACACATAGACCTAGCTCATGATGCCACTGTTGGGGAATGTTGCATGGGAAACAAAAAATTTCCTACGCACACGCAAGATCTATCCATGGTGATGAGCATCTACGAGAGGGAGAGTGGATCTACATACCCTTGTAGATCGCTAAGCGGAAGCGTTAAGAAACGCGGTTGATGTAGTCGAACGTCTTCGCGATCCAAATCGCAAGCCGTCCCGTGATCCCATCACGATCTGTCTCGCGATCCAATCAGGATCCGTCCCGCGATCCAATCACGGTCCTTCCAATCTAGTGCCGAATGGACGGCACCTCCGCGTTCAACACACGTACAGCTCGATGACGATCTCCGCCTTCTTGATCCAGCAAGAGGGAGCGGAGAGGTAGATGAGTTCTCCGGCAGCGCGACGGCATGGCGGCGGTGGTGGTGGAACTATTCCGGCAGGGCTTCGCCTAAGCACCGCTGAAACTAGACTAGAGGAGAAACGATCTAGAGGAAGAAGAGGGCAGCACGTGGCAATTAGGGTTGGGGCTGCCCTCAAATCCTCCAGTATATATAGGAGGAAGGGAGGAGGGGCTGGCGCCCTAGGTAGCCTCCCCTAGGGTCTGCCGAACCAGAGGTGGAGGAGTCCACCTCCAACTAGGAGGTGGGCGTGGGGGGAATCCTACTATGACTAGGATTCCTCCCCTTCTCCTCTTTCTCATGCGCATAGGCCCTCTTGGGCTGGCTGCCCAGCCCACTAGGGGCTGGTGCACCACCACTAAGGTCCATGTGGCCCCTTGGGGTGTGTGGGCCCCACTTGGTGGTCCCCCGGTACCCATTCGTCACTCCCGGTACACTACCGAAAATGCCCGAAACTTTTCCGGAGTTCAAACACCACTTTCCTATATATCAATCTTTACCTCCGGACTATTCCGGAGCTCCTCGTGATGTCCGGGGTCTCATCCGGGACTCCGAATAACCTTCGGTCACCACCATACATAACTTAATACTACCAAAACGTTACCGAACGTTAAGTGTGCAGACCCTGCAGGTTCGAGAACTATGTAGACATGACCGAGACACCTCTACGGTCAATAACCAATAGCGGGACCTGGATGCCCATATTGTTTCCTACATATTCTACGAAGATCTATATCGGTTGAACCTCTATGTCAAGGATTCAGTTAATCCCGTATGTTGTTCTCTTTGTTCTTCGGTATGTTACATGCCCGAGATTTGATCGTCGGTATCTCTATACCTAGTTCAATCTCATTACCGGCAAGTCTCTTTACTCGTTTCGTAATACAAGATCCCGTGGCTAACTCTTTAGTCACTTTGCTTGCAAGGCTCATTGTGATGTTGTATTATCGAGTGGGCCCTGAGATACCTCTTCGTCACACGGAGTAACAAATCCCAGTCCTGATCCAGGCCAACTCAACAGATACCCTCGGAGATACCTGTAGAGCATCTTTATAGTCACCCAGTTACGTTGCGACGTTTGATACACACAAGGTATTCCTCCAGTGTCAGTGAGTTGCATGATCTCATGGTCATAGGAACATATACTTGACATGCAGAAAACAATAGCAATAAAGTGACACGATCATATGCTATGTTTATAGTTTGGGTCTTGTCCATCACATCATTCTCCTAATGATGTGATCCCATTATCAAATGACATTTCATGTCCATGGCTAGGAAACCTTGTCCATCTTTGATCAACGAGCTAGTCTTTTAGAGGCATACTAGGGACATGGTGTTGTCTATGTATCCACACATGTATTTGAGTTTCCAATCAATACAATTATAGCATGGATAATAAACGATTATTATGAACAAGGAAATATAATAATAACCAATTTATTATTGCCTCTAGGGCATATTTCCAACAATTAGTTCCCTATATGTATGTTGTCAACAACATCAAAATATGATTAAGGGCATGATTGCACTTTCACTAATGCAATGCAAGAACACACGAAATGGTCAAGTCCCTCACACTCAAATCCCACCACAACAACAAAAGCTATGGAGGAATATGAGAGGAAGAACAAGGAACTCACAAAGAACTCCAAGATCTAGATCCAAGGGGTTCCCCTCACATAGAGGAGAAAGTGATTGATGGAAATATAGATCTAGATCTCCTCTATCTTTTCATTCAAGAACTAGCAAGAATCATTGAAGGGACTGAGAGCTAGCAAGCTCGAAGAAGGACAACAATGGGGAAAAAATATGAGCTCGAAGGATAGGGACCATTGGGGAAGAAGGCCCCCTTAAATAGGCTCCCGCAAATCCAACCGTTATGCCCACAAGTCGTGCTACCGCTCGAAAGAGCGGTACTACCGCTTAGCACAGTCAAAACAGCCCAACGAGACGGAAAAACATGAGTGTAGTTCTGCCAGAGAGGTAGTACCGCTCGGGGGAGAGGTAGTACCGCTTATAAGAGGTACTACCGCGAAATTCATTACGAGTTTGAGAAGCGTAAATAAGAGCGGAAGTAGCTGGCCGCTAGTGCCGCTTATAAGCGGTACTACCGCTTATAAGAGGTACTATCGCTCGGGGAGCAGTACTACTGCTTAGAGCTGAAAAAACCGCCCAAGCAAAACAGAAAGAAGCTCCAATACTAAAACATCTATAACTACTGCATACGGACTCCGAACTGAGCAAACTCAAGCTTGTTGGATAGAGGATGACAAGATCTATCCAAAAGAGGTTGGTTATATAAAGGGGAGGCGGTATAAAAATGCCAATGATATAGACATGTGAAACCTCTATAAATGAAGAACCGACAAAAACTCCAACATCGAAAACATCATAAAAGATGCATATGAACTCCGTTTTCGATGAACTCGAGCTTGTTATGAAGATGACCATAAGCTCTAAAACTCACAAAGAGAAACACCAAACAAGAACCAAGAAAGATGATGCAAGGATGCAAATGGTTTGAGCTCTCAACGAACGATACGATCAAGCTACTCACTTGAGGCCCCCCTTGATAGTACGGCAATCGATCCTATAACCCAGTCTCCCAACTACCACCATCACACCGGTAAAAAAGAAAACCTATGAAGGGCAAACCTATACCTTGCACATAGTCCACTTGAGCTAGATGATGACGATCTTGTCCTCCTCAAGATATATCACCTTTCTTGATTGCGCCGGCTCGATGAAGACTAGTAGATTGCTCCGTCATACTCCACTATGGGTGAGCCTCTCTTCGGCACATCTTCACATGTCCATTATCACCATGATGGATGGCAAGCTTCAAGCATGTGATCTCTTCGTGATGCTCTTCCACACCTCAACCGTGATGACGATCACAACTTGATGTCATCCTCCATGGGTTGTATGAGATCTTTCTTTTGATGCATGCCCATGGAAACATACCTAACCCCACAAAGAACATCACAAAGATCATGGATTAGTACACAAAGCGTAATGGACAATACTTACCATACCATGAGATCACTTGATCCCACTTGGTACATCTTCTATGCTTTGTGTGTTGATAAACTTGAATCACTCTTTGCCTTAGTCTTGATCAACCTTGTATCTTATCTTCTCTCTTCATAAAGATGATGTCTTGAAGGTAACCATGAATGTTCCCACAATCTTCTTCTTCAAGACATGCTTGCCATAAGCTCAACTCTCGTATGACCAAACTTTGGATAAATCCTTGAATACCACCTTGGTCATCACATAAACTCTTTCAAAGCAACAAATGGACTTCAAGAAATGCCTATGGACAAATCCTTGAAGTAAAACTCAAAGCAACCATTAGTCCATAGGGATGTCATCAATTACAAAAACCACACATGGAGAAATGTGCTCTAACACTGACCTTATCTCTCAACTATTTGTAAACGATATGTCTATCATCTGAGAATAAAGTCTTATTGTTGTAAAAGAAGACTTTAACACGTGCATAGCTTGTTGGTTGGTTGGGCAAGACCGAGGCTCCGCATTGTAATTTCGAATCCTGGCTAATGAATGTTTCTTTTTCTCACCTGGGATTATCAGCAGCCGCGTTGTTCGCCAGTCGGAGGCCCAACATGGACCAATACTGATGACACATGGAAGAGGCCTAGCAGGGTTGCATCGTTGGGGGGTTTCCCAACATGGCTAGTATGGAAGACAACATGGAAGAGGCCCAATCAATAAATTTGGGCATTGAAACCGGATCAAATTAGAAGCGGGCGATGTAGAAAAAGAGGGGCGATTGAACGGGAGGACGAAACCCAAAACTATGACCTATAAACACTCTCCTTCAATAGTAGAGACTAGATGATACCCCATGTGTTGCGCTAGGAATTGGTTACAATATACTTTCATGATATTTGATTATTTGTAACATGAAATTTTGGATCAATAACATGAGAACTAAAACTAAGAATACATATGTTTTATACTATTTAGTTATTGAGGTGGGCATTTGCCCATGCATGTTTGCATGTTGAGGTGAGCCTTTTCATGTATGTTTGTATGATGATGTGGCATGCATACATGTTAAGAAGAATATATTAGTGAGGGCTAGCTATTTAGATAGAGAAAATTTGATTTGTTAGCGACCACATTATCCACCACGCCCCATCTCACTTCCTATCACCGTTCTCAGCTCTGATACGTAGGTGCAAAACCGATGTTTTCTCTACCTCCTATTTTTTTTTACCGTAGATGTTCACATGGCCTCCTTGACTGTACAATTATAAAAATACATGAATAGAAATTAACATGTATGGCGTGTTAAATTTTACATGAATTGGAAAATACATTAATATGTATATAAGTTGTTTGGGTGCATGATGAGAGAACACATGGGAACTTTCCAAGGACTCGTTGTATGGCATGGGGCATAGTTGTCACAAAAACGATTGTGTGGCTGGACTCAATCGAACCTTATAGGAATTTTTCTTCAGAATTGCATAGGAAATAGAAGAGGTTTACGAGGTTGAACCCGATCGAGCCTTATAGAAAAAATTCTTTAAAGTTACATGCATAGCAGACCACATATACAAAGAAAGCACCCCCGCAAAAAAAAAAAGATACAAAGAAAGCAAACCCGCAAAAAATTGATACAAAGAAAACAAGCTATATAGACAAAAAGAAGATATAGAAAGGATTTTTCCAGAAGTCATAGTATGAATTTCATCTGAACCAAAGAGGCCGGCATGCCCTCTAATCACACAACGGAATGACGAGACTAGGAATACATCCATGAATCTTGGTAAACTCGTAATGGTGCACATGTATATGTGAACCTGGTTCTTATGGCATTTTCAGATGAGTTCTTCAATTAAAACCTTTTTCGCATGGACCTAAGAAGTCATGTCCACTTTTTATCCGAGACTTCGTGGGTCGCCCCTTATTTTCAGCCCTGCCGGTCAAGTACATGAGAATGAAAAGGAGTTATAAGGCTCGCCACCGTGGGAAATGCACTGGAGTTACAAGTATGAAAAATATCAAAAACTTTTAATTTTTTCTTAAATTTGGGATATCAAACCTGGATGCCCGTTGTACATCGGTGTTTATTTTCGCGGGGAATGGTGCCTGTGATATCGGCGACGCTGGAATTACGGTCAGACATATGCTACATCCAATTTTTTCTATACATACGAACTATTTTGTCTTTTTCTCGCAATTTTCTTTTGTCATTCTTAAAGCATCTATTGCCGAAACTTGTAAATTACGTCCGCTGACACTGACCCAGCGCGCCTCATTTGCTGCCTTTCACACCAACGTCTCTTATCCGAACCCTCAAAACCATACAAACACATGCAACGCTACGTAAAACTAGATCAACACACAGTTCATCAAATCGCATTGCATCGCCGGACAAAAGGGGGCACAGTTCATCGGCAAATCCATAGAACAACCTACATAAAACATACCAAAAATATAAACATAACAGGGGAAGGGTGGAGGAAATCACCATTTCATCGTCGGCCCCGTCCCCTTCCGTTCGTCGACGCAACTGTGCCCCTCCTTCGTGTAGGCGTCGGCGTGCGGAGGTGCGTCGTCGTCGGAGATGGAGGTGGAGCTGTCCGTCATGTCTGAGCCGTCGGAGCTGCATCTCATGCTCGACAGCCTGCGAAGCAGGCGGGCTTGTTCCTTGGCATGGTGGGCCGCCTTCGCCTTCGCTGCCGCCTCCTTATTTGTCTCGCGCTCCGACAACTCGATGGCGAGTCGGAGCGCCTCGACATTCTTGCGGCGGAGGCGGCACGCATCCGTCTCCGCCGTCGTGACAGAGCGACGGGGGACCGACGCGAGGAGCGTGTCCTCGGGGTCGACTGGTGCGCTCGCGCGCGAACGGCGCGCGGCCCGCCTCCCCCCTCTTCCCCGCCCGCTGCCGCTCGCGCCGGGCTGCACGCTCCTCGGACTCAGGCGTCCTCGTGTGCCCCGGCCCCGACGCGGGCACGAGGACCCATCGGTGGCCAGGCACCACTTCCGGAGCAGAGGGTGGTGGAGGTGGGCAGCGTACATGAAAAAGCGGAGCGGAGCGTCCGGAGCTGCGTGCCGGGCGGGAAGGGCCGGCGACGTAGCCGGCGCTGCATCGACGGTCGACGGGCGCTGAGAAAGAAGATCCGCCGCTGCCGGGGGCGCCTTGCTCCTACAACGACCTCCTCAAGGCGATGCACAGGGCCACCTCCTCCACATCAATGTTGGATCCGACGGATTCTGCACCGGAGCTGCTTTCATCGCCGGCGATCGGATCGGAGGGGAGAGGATCGAAAGTGGACTGGACGAAGAGAGTGAAGTGACCGATGTCTAGGGTTTTCCGACCGGGGGTATTTGTGGGTTCGGTGATGGGTCGGGCTGACGTGGTGGGCGTGCCCGGACAGTCTCATATCCGCCCCATATTTGGACTGGATATGAGGGGTGCCAGTCAGCTCGATTAGGGCGTCCATCTAGTTGATTTTTTCTGACAGAACGGTGACCGGGCGGTCGCGTTTGAGACGAGTATGAGGGGTCCGGTTGTAGATGCTCTAACTGACATTACCACAGACATCTATTTCCCACGAAACTGGACACGGGTATACAGTGGCGGAGCTTGACCAAGTTCTATGGGGGGGGGGGGGCAAATAGACTATATTAGCTAGTGGGGGCGCCAAACACACAAAACTTCATAATCTAGACTCAGCCTCTAAGGGCATGTTCGGAACAAAGGTGTACAAAGCACAGGAATGGGAAGAAATACGGGAATAGGAAAGGAATGCCAGTGTAAAACATAGGAATGAGATAACACATGAAACCACGTAGGAGATTGGATGGAACAGGGCCTGATGGGGATATGTACCTAGGGTAGGGTCATAGGCCTGACCTACATGCCCTACCCAAAGACACTACCCCAGAAAGCTTAAGAGCTACAAGGAAGTCTCCGACTGAAATCACCAAGACATACAAGTCACTCGACAACATACACTCGGAGGTACCTTTCACTCGACGCTTATCTTTCACTCGGAAGGACCAGAAGACAGTCGACCACAGAAGCCCAGAAGTCACCCCAGGGAGGCTAACGGGCAGGCATTCATCAAGACCATTAATAGCATTTATGTTGTACGTTACCAGTAACGTACGTCTTTATAACCACGATCTGACCCTTAAACGCCGGTCACTTATGAGGGGCAGCGCACTCTATATAAGCCACCCCTCCCCTCTGGCATAAGGGTTGGTTCGCACCCCCTGTAGCGATACTCCAATTACACTCGACAAAGAGCTCCCGAGCACCTGAGACGTAGGGCTATTACCTCCACGAGAGGGGCCTGAACTCATACATCTGTGTGTACACCCTCGCCGTAGCTAGGACTCTGCCCTCTCCTTACGTACCCCTACCTTCTACTGTCAGACTCGTTCCCACGACAGTTGGCGCCCGCCGTGGGGCAGGCGTCTAAGCGACTTCCGGTGAGGTTGCATTTGTTTTCCTTCGTCATGTCATCCGGCGGTGATTTGTTCCTGGGCCGCGAGATCCGTCTCGGAGCGCTCACCTTCATCGCCGACGATTCGGCATGGCTCCGGGAGGCGCCTCTGGACGTTGAGCTCCTGCGGTGTTCTTCTCCTTCAGCCGTCGACTCCGTACGTGTCGGCCCTCCATGATGTTCATCGTCGCAAGCGATCCGGTCGTTCGCGGCTACAGCGTTGGGTGCGACATGCGGCGGCCCGCCAGGCTTCGTCCCCGCAGATTGCGGCCATCGAGCCCGTCGAGTCACTTTTCGGCGTGTTCGACTCGGCGTCAGATCGGTCTGGCGTTCCCTCCGAGTGCGAGAGCTGCGATCCTGCGGCTGAAGTTTTTATGGCTGGCTCTCATCAGAGTCCGCCGCCTGGTTTCAGCCCCGCCAGACGCGAGATTGGTGGAACGTCGAATGAACAGCAACACCGGGATGAGGATGTTCTCCGTACTCCCATCGTCGGCACGACTGCTGAGGCCCAGGCCATGGAGGCGACTCGCCTTCGACTCAAAGAGATGCAGAAGGCACTCGACGAGCGTGTTCGACAGCGTCCGCCGCGTCCCAATCGACATCAGCGACAGTTGTTTCCGAGTGGATCGCGGAATAACGTCGAGGTATTCCGTACTCCAGTGTTGAATGTTGCGGCTGCTGCTAGGATTGCAGATTCTATACAGCCATCACGGTCGGAAGCTGGTAGAGGTTTGCAACAGATCAGAACGCTGCTCGAAGCAGCGCAGCAGCAGAATGCGGCTGTTTCTCAGTCGCAGAACAGATTACATAGCAATTCACCCAGGGCGGAAACAGTTCAATCGGCCCACAGTCCTGGGTCGCCCCTGCGCCATAGAGGCGGAGACTTCCGGGAAGATCGGTACAGAGATCAGGGGCGAGATCAGTTTGATCCCCGTTATCACCGCGATGACCGCCGTCGAGTGCTTTCTCCTCCGCGGAGTGGTTCCTATGTGCCCCGGCACAATGATGATAGGCGCCCGTTCGGTGATGAGCGGAATCCTGGATTTGACGCAAGGGATATCCTCGCTCAAAGACGGGTCGACAGAGGTAGAGCCCACAGAGATGGTTATAACGGAGACTATCCGAGTGGAAGTGGAGCTGTTGTGTCTGGTCCCGAGTGTTTTAGCAGAGCCATTCGCTCTGCAGAGATTCCCCCCAACTTCAGGTTGGCGGCTGGAATTGGCAAGTTTTCTGGCGAGACGAAGCCCGAGACATGGTTAGATGATTACCGAGTGGCCGTGCAGATTGGTGGAGGAAACGACAACATAGCCATGAAGCATTTGTCCCTAATGTTAGATGGTTCGGCCAGAGCTTGGTTGAATCGTTTGGCTCCCTCTAGCATCTATTGCTGGGAGGACTTGGCCCGAGTGTTTATCAGAACCTTTGAGGGCACCTGTAAACGTCCGGCTGGTTTGATTGATTTGCAGCACTGTGTTCAGAAACCCAATGAGACCTTGCGAGACTACATTCAGCGCTGGTCCACCCTGCATCATACGGTGGAGAATGTTTCCGAACACCAGGCTGTTTGTGCTTTCAAGGCTGGTGTTAGATACAGAGAGCTCTATCTGAAATTTGGTCGCACTGGTGATATTTCTCTGAGCAAGATGATGGAGATTGCCACTTGGTACGCCAATGGGGAAGAAGAGGACCGCCTCCGAAGCGGTAAAGGAAGAGCAGTCGACAATGATGCAGGCGGAAATTCCAATCGGAAGCAGAAGCGCAAGGCTGATCCCCTCGCTCCGGCAGAAGCGGCCGCTCTGGCGGCTCAGGCCAAAAACAAAGGAAAGTCCAAAGCTAAGTTCACCCCCAAGAAGTCAAAGAATCAGTCGGGTACAGATGTTATGGATTTACCGTGTGCAATCCACACGAGGAAAGATGAAGAGATCAATTTAATATTGCCAAAGCATACCACCCGACAGTGCCGTTTGCTGATCGAACAGTTCAAAGAGAGCCAGTCGAGTGAAAAAGACCCTGAAAAGGGAGATGAAGAAGATAAAGAAGAGTTTCCTGAGATCAATGCCACTCTGTTGATTTTTGCTGATGTTGAGAGCAAGAGTCGACTGAAAGTTATCAATAGGGAGGTTAACATGGCGGTTCCCTCTACCCCCACATATCTCAAGTGGTCTCAGACTGCTATCACGTTTGATCAGTCAGATCACCCTGTGCATATTGCTACCCCCGGGCGGCAAGCGCTGGTGGTGGACCCAGTTGTGGGGGGCACTCGACTCCACAAGGTTTTGATGGACGGTGGAAGCGGTCTGAACATCCTATATGCAGATACCCTCAAGGGGATGGGCATTCCGATGTCCCGACTCAGTGAAAGCAACATGCAGTTCCATGGCGTCATCCCTGGGAAAAAGGCCGGTTCACTCGGTCAAATAGCGTTGGATGTTGTGTTTGGTGACAATAAGCATTTTCGCAAGGAAAAATTGACATTTGAAGTGGTGGACTTCCAGAGTGCATACCACGCCATCCTTGGTCGTCCGGCTTATGCCCGTTTCATGGCCCGTCCATGTTACGTGTATCTCAAGCTGAAGATGCCCGGACCCAAGGGTGTGATCACAGTCACTGGCAATCGACAGAGGGCTGAGGAGTGCCTTCAGCAGGGCTCCAAGATCGCCGATCATCAGATGGCCATGGTCGAATTGGAAGAATACAAGAAAAACGCTGATCCTTCCGACCTGTTGCGCGCTAAGAAGCCCGCTTCTGAGTCAGCTTTTCAGTCGGCAGGAGAAGTGAAGAAAGTGAACATTCACCCGACAGATCCAACAGCTGCCCCGACCAATATCTCGACGACACTCGACAGCAAATAGGAAGCCGAGCTCATCCAGTTCCTCCGTGAGAACTGGGACATCTTCGCATGGAAGCCTGCTGACATGCCTGGTGTACCCAGGGAACTGGTTGAGCACCGGTTGAGAGTTGACCCGAAGGCCAAACCTGTGAAGGAGCATTTGCGTCGGTCGGCAACGGAGAAGCGAAAAGCAATCGGCGAGGAGGTGGCTCGTCTCTTGGCGGCTAAGTTCATACATGAGATTTACCACTCCGAGTGGTTATCGAACGTCGTTATGGTCCCTAAGAAGGACAAGTCACTCCGCATGTGTATTGATTTCAAACATATCAATCGGGTCTGCCCGAAAGATCATTTTCCACTCCCCCGCATTGATCACATTGTCGACTCAACTGCGGGGTGTGAGCGTCTATCTTTTCTGGATGCTTACTCTGGCTACCATCAGATCCGTCTGTTTGGTCCGGATGAAATAAAGACAGCCTTCGTCACCCCTTTCGGGTGTTTCTGTTATATCACCATGCCTTTTGGTTTGAAGAACGCTGGCGCTACTTTCATGCGCATGATTCAAAAATGTTTACTCGATCAGATCCCTCGGAATGTTGAAGCCTACATGGATGACATTGTCGTCAAGTCTCGCAAAGGTTCCGACCTGTTGTCTGACTTAGCTGAAACATTCGCCAATCTGAGGAGATATGATATCAAGCTAAATCCGACTAAGTGCACTTTCGGTGTTCCTGGTGGCAAATTACTCGGTTTTCTCGTTTCTGAAAAGGGAATCGACGTTAATCCTGAAAAGATCGGTGCCATCACCCGAATGAAAAGCCCTGAGCGTGTGCACGATGTCCAGAAGCTCACAGGTTGCTTGGCAGCATTGAGTCGATTCATTTCTCGTCTCGGTGAAAAGGCATTGCCTTTATACCGACTGATGAAGAAGTCTGATACATTCGAGTGGACTTCTGAAGCTGAAGCAGTGTTTGTCGAGCTCAAAGCTCTGCTTTCCACCTAGCCGGTGCTTGCTGCTCCGCACAGTAAGGAGCCATTGCTATTGTACATAGCGGCTACTAATCAGGTCGTCAGTACAGTTCTCACTGTCGAGAGGGAAGAGGAAGGTAAAGCTTACAAAGTCCAGCGTCCTGTTTATTACGTCTCTGAAGTGTTGACTCCTTCAAAGCAAAGATATCCACATTACCAGAAGCTTGTGTACGGTATATATCTGTCAGCTAAGAAGGTAGCACATTATTTTCAAGATCACTCAATTTCAGTCGTCAGTGATGCTCCATTGTCTGAAATTCTCCACAATCGAGATGCGTCTGGTCGAGTGGCCAAATGGGCTATTGAGCTCCTCTATTTTGACATTAAGTTTGAAGCAAAGAAAGCAATCAAGTCTCAAGCCCTCGCTGATTTCTTGGCCGAGTGGACTGAACAGCAGCAACCGATCCAAGTTTACTCGGCACACTGGACCATGTTCTTTGATGGCTCGAAGATGCTGAATGGGTCTGGTGCTGGCGTAGTACTGGTGTCCCCAAAAGGCGACAAACTCAGATATGTCTTGCAGATTCACTTTGATTCCTCCAACAATGAAGCTGAATATGAAGCACTCTTGTATGGGTTGCGTATGGCCATTTCACTCGGCGTCCGGCGCCTGATGGTATATGGCGACTCTGATTTGGTGGTCAATCAAGTGATGAAAGAGTGGGATGTCAGGAACCCCGCTATGACAGGATACTGCAATGCAGTAAGGAAACTTGAGAAGAAATTCGAAGGCTTGGAACTCCATCATGTTCCCCGAGTGAAGAATCAAGCAGCTGATGAGCTGGCAAAGATTGGATCCACTCGGAAACCTGTCCCTAGCAATGTATTTCTCGAGCACCTTCATTCTCCTTCGGTACAGGAAGATCCTTTCACTGAAGAGCCCTCGCAAGCAAAGAGCGCCTCAGATCCGACTGAAGTCGACGTCCCAGCAGTTATTGATTTGGTTATGGAGGTTTTAGTAATCATCCCCGACTGGACTGTTCCTTATATTGCGTATATTCTGAGGCAAGAACTCCCAGATGATGTAGATGAAGCTCGACAGATAGTCCGCAGATCCAAGGCATTTACTGTTATGGATGGACAACTCTACAGAGAAAGTGTGACTGGCGTGATTCAGCGGTGTATTTCTCCTGAAGAAGGTCGACTGATTTTGGAGGAGATTCACTCGGGAACTTGTGGTCATCATGCGTCCTCTAGGACAATTGTTGCCAAAGCCTACCGAGCAGGTTTCTTTTGGCCACGCGCCAATGAGATGGCCAAAGATATAGTCGATCACTGCGAAGGATGCCAGTTTTATTCGAACCTGTCACACAAACCTGCGTCTGCCTTGAAGACTATTCCACTCGTCTGGCCGTTTGCTGTATGGGGCTTGGATATGGTTGGACCCCTTAGAACAGGCCAGAGTGGATTCTCTCACTTACTGGTTGCAGTCGACAAGTTCACTAAGTGGATTGAAGCTAAACCCATCAAGAAGCTGAACGCCCGCACTGCTATCAAATTCATGAAAGAAATAACCTTCAGATATGGAGTCCCCCACAGTATCATTACAGACAATGGTTCTAACTTTGACTCGGAAGAGTTCAGCCACTTTTGCTCCTCTCAAGGCACTCGGGTGGACTACGCATCCGTTGCGCACCCCCAGTCTAACGGTCAAGCTGAGCGAGCGAATGGCCTTATCCTCCAAGGACTGAAGCCTCGGCTCATGCGAGATCTTGATCATGCTGCTGGAGCTTGGGTCACTGAATTGCCGTCTGTTCTGTGGGGCTTGAGGACGACTCCTAACCGGCCGACTGGACGCACTCCTTTCTTCCTTGTGTATGGAGCTGAAGCCGTTCTGCCAAGTGACGTCCTTCACAATTCCCCCCGAGTAGATCTATACTCTGAAGACGAAGCTGAGCAAGCTAGACAAGATGGTGTGGATCTCCTAGAGGAAGAACGGGAGATGGCCCTGATTCGGTCGACTGTATATCAACAAGACCTTCGCCGCTTCCATGCGAGACACGTCAAAAGCCGTTCATTCCACAAAGGTGATCTGGTGCTCCGAGTGGATCAGCAACGGCCCCACAAGTTGGCCCCAGCGTGGGAAGGCCCATTCGTCGTCACCAAGGTGCTGAACAACGGGGCGTACCATCTTTTCAACTTGAAGAAGAATATTGATGAGCCACGCGCCTGGAACGCGGATTTGCTTCGACGCTTTTATACTTGACGACTGAGTTGTTTTGATGTAATAAGAGTGCTCTAGACGATGTCGTTTGTTAAGTTGTGACTTCCGCAGTCTATTGTCGATTCCGATCGCACAATTTCACATTCAAAGACTTCTCCGAGTGAAGAGCAACCCTCTCTCTGGGGGGCTTAGCTGCGAATCCGTTTCGCCTAAGTGAAAAACCCTTCCGAGTGTATAACATTCAATACACTCGGAGACTTAGCCGCGAACCAGTCTTCGCCTAAGTTCAAAAACTTCTCCGAGTGAAGAACAACCTTCTCTCTCGGAGGCTTAGCTGCGAATCCGTTTCGCCTAAGTAAAAAACCCTTCCGAGTGTATAACATTCAATACACTCGGAGACTTAGCCGCGAACCAGTCTTCGCCTAAGTTCAAAAACTTCTCCGAGTGAAAAGCAACCCTCTCTCTCGGGGGCTTAGCTGCGAATCCGTTTCGCCTAAGTGAAAAACCCTTCCGAGTGTATTACATTCAATACATTCGGAGACTTAGCCGCAAACCAGTCTTCGCCTAAGTTCAAAAACTTCTCCGAGTGAAGAGCAACCCTCTCTCTCGGGGGCTTAGCTGCGAATCCGTTTCGCCTAAGTGAAAAACCCTTCGGAGTGTATAACATTCAATACACTCGGAGACTTAGCCGCGAACCAGTCTTCGCCTAAGTTCAAAAACTTCTCCGAGTGAAGAGCAACCCTCTCTCTCGGGGGCTTAGCTGCGAATCCGTTTCGCCTAAGTGAAAAACCCTTCCGAGTGTATAACATTCAATACACTCGGAGACTTAGCCGCGAACCAGTCTTCGCCTAAGTTCAAAAACTTCTCCGAGTGAAGAGCAACCCTCTCTCTCGGGGGCTTAGCTGCGAATCCGTTTTGCCTAAGTGAAAAACCCTTCCGAGTGTATAACATTCAATACACTCGGAGACTTAGCCGCGAACCAGTCTTCGCCTAAGTTCAAAAACTTCTCCGAGTGAAGAACAACCTTCTCTCTCGGAGGCTTAGCTGCGAATCCGTTTCGCCTAAGTGAAAAACCCTTCCGAGTGTATAACATTCAATACACTCGGAGACTTAGCCGCGAACCAGTCTTCGCCTAAGTTCAAAAACTTCTCCGAGTGAAGAGCAACCCTCTCTCTCGGAGGCTTAGCCGCGAACCAGTCTTCGCCTAAGTTCAAAAACTTCTCCGAGTGAAGAGCAACCCTCTCTCTCGGGGGCTTTGCTGCGAATCCGTTTCGCCTAAGTGAAAAACCCTTCCGAGTGTATAACATTCAATACACTCGGAGACTTAGCCGCGAACCAGTCTTCGCCTAAGTTCAAAAACTTCTCCGAGTGAAGAGCAACCCTCTCTCTCGGAGGCTTAGCTGCAAATCCGTTTCGCCTAAGTGAAAAACCCTTCCGAGTGTATAACATTCAATACACTCGGAGACTTAGCCGCGAACCAGTCTTCGCCTAAGTTCAAAAAAAAACTTCTCCAAGTGAAGAGCAACCCTCTCTCTCGAGGGCTTAGCTGCGAATCCGTTTTGCCTAAGTGAAAAACCCTTCCGAGTGTATAACATTCAATACACTCGGAGACTTAGCCGCGAACCAGTCTTCGCCTAAGTTCAAAAACTTCTCCGAGTGAAGAGCAACCCTCTCTCTCGTGGGCTTAGCTGCGAATCCGTTTCGCCTAAGTGAAAAACCCTTCCAAGTGTATAACATTCAATACACTCGGAGACTTAGCCGCGAACCAGTCTTCGCCTAAGTTCAAAAAAAACTTCTCCGAGTGAAGAGCAACCCTCTCTCTCGGGGGCTTAGCTGCGAATCCGTTTCGCCTAAGTTAAAAACCCTTCCGAGTGTATAACATTCAATACACTCGGAGACTTAGCCGCGAACCAGTCTTCGCCTAAGTTCAGAAAACTTCTCCGAGTGAAGAGCAATCCTCTTACTCGGGGGCTTAGCTGTGAACCAGTTTTCACCTAAGTTAAAAAATTCTGCCGAGTGTAAGGTATTCCTAACACTCGGAACTTAGTTGCGAACCAGTCTTCGCCTAAGTCCTAAATTCAACCAAGCAAAATGTCGGAAAGCAAAATGCGAGTAAGACTAGAATCTCTAGCGCAGCAAAAACTTGTTCGCGCAAAGGGAAGTTCTCAGGCTTAAGGCCTGAAAGAAGTTTTAATCGGTTACACCATCACTCGGCATACCGAGGCAAATAAAGTTTTAACTGAAAGCAACATACTTCTTCAAGCTCCGGTAGGGCTTGAAGGCTCGACAAAAGTATCCAGGTCAATTCCGTCGGCGATCCGAGTGGCTGCTTCGATGAAAGTCTCCATGAAATCTTCAAACTACAGTTTCTTTGTGTTGATCACTCGGAGAGCCTTCAGTTTGTCCTCCCTGGCCTCCTTGCAATGAACCCTAACGAGTGAAAGTGCCACATCAGCACCACAACGAGCAGCGGATTTCTTCCACGCCTGCACTCGACTGGGAATTTCGTTGAGGCGAGTCATCATAGACTCGAGGTCAGTCTGGAGAGAATCTTCAGGCCACAACTCCTTGTCGACCTTCTCGAATGCAGCCTTCAGCCGAGTGACATATCCTTGGACACTCTTAAGACGAGCTTCGAGTCGAAACATATCCATGGCCACGGCGTCTCCGACGAGTGACTCCGTGGGGTCCAGATTGGGCTCGATTTCTTTGGTTTCCTTCTCAAAGTCTTGACAGAATTCTGCGTGAAGAGAAAGAGAAAAGGTGATCACAGTGCCGTTCTGAGGAAATCAAAGAAATTCATTCGACAGAAGAAAGTCACCTTCAAGCATGTTGAACATTTTCTTCGCAAAGTCTCCTAAGTGTTTTTCCAGAGCACTCTTTCCCTTGGTCTGCACTTCAAGTTTCTTGATCCAGTCGGATCGTTCCTGCTTGAGTTTGGCGTTCTCTTCTTCCAGTTTACTGGCTGCAGCAAGTTTCTTCTCAGCGGCTTCAGTTTTCTCCTTCGCTTCCTTCTGAGCATCAGCAAGTGATTTGTCCTTGTCCTCGAGCGCCTTCTTCATGGTATCTAAAGAAATAACATTGTTGAGTAGCGCTCGGAGACGACGGTTCTCATCATGTACGTCTGTTCGAGTGGATTCACTCGGTTCAAAGGATGGAAGATGAAAGTGATAATGCAATTGATCGACAAAGGTTACCTCCAAAAGTCTTCAGTTCGGTCTGTGCACGGTCCAGGTTGTTGTTCGTCAGCTCCAGATCCAGCAGAAGTCGATTCTTTTCCTTCTCCAGCTCGACGTACTTGGTCCCGAGCCCACAGGCTTTCTGAAATCAGCAAAGAAGGGGCTCAGTCGACATGGATATTTCTCTACTTCCGAGTGGAAAAGTACAAGTGCAGTCGACTGAAAGGCGGCCCGCCGCTCCACCCCACAACCCTATACAGCGTCATATCATGGTTGATGGAAATGATGTCCATGAAACCTGCAGAATGGTTCTTAAGACTACTGCCCATCGTCAACGATCGACAGTAGTCTCGGGGACTACACCCAGTAGGTGCACTCAGCGTGCCCCCACTGGATACAAAAACACTCGACCAGGTCTGGCCTGTCAGAGTATAAAAGAAGCAAGCAAGCGAACATTGTTTCTATCAGACCCCCGCCGATGCACGCACTCGACGGCGGTCTCGGGGACTACACCCAGTGGGTGCACTCAGCGTGCCCCCACTGTACTGTCGAATGGAAAACAACTTTCAAACCAACTCTAAGACCCCTGCCGATGCCTTCGTCATTCGACAGAGGTCTCGGGGACTACACCCAGTGGGTGCACTCAGCGTGCCCCCACTGGACCAGAGACTATCTGATCTACTTGCGAAGAAAACACCCAGTGGGTGTAAAATCAAGATGGACAGGAATTCAATCGGAAATGAACTTACAATAGCACTTACTCGGACGTTTGCTTGAAGCGCTGAGCTGGCATCATAGGCTAACTTGCTGGCTTCATACGCCTCCTTTGTTCGCAGCAGCATCTGCCCAGCCTGAATCATAGCTTCCTTGGCAGCTCCAGTTTGGTCCTCCGGGACGTGATACAAAGGGTATGCGGGTGTCGAATGAGTTGGTGCTGTAACTGAGGCAGCAGGTGGTGCTTCAAGTTGTCCAATAGGTGCTGAAGCCACCAGAATTGAAGTGGCTGGCGGAGCACTCGACAGCGGGGCCACAAGGGCTGGAGGCGTCGCAGCAGTCGACCCATGGGGCGTCTGTCCTGACGATGTTCTCCGAGTGTGTACGTGTGGAGCTTCCAGAGGCACAGCTTCATCTTGCGTTCCTCGCTGCAGCTCCTCGTCATCTTCCAGTTCGATGACTTCGTCAGCTATCAATCGGCAATTTTAATCAAGTCATCCGACGATTATTCTTCAAAAAACAGAGTAGAGTGTGGGTTTGTTATACCTCGTTGGGAGGTGGCCGCATCAGGAGTGTCCACTTCCATATGGTCCCCATCATTTCGCTGGGGCGACGTCACAGAGGTAGCAGCTCTGGCGGATAAACTCCACTCGGTCAGCAGAGACATGAAGTGCCACAATTACAATTGCGGGAAATAAACACTTACGTTGAGGCAACAGGCACAGCAATCTTGATGCGACGTAGGGCCTTCCGAGGTTTTGGCGCGTCCGGCTTGAGTTGTTTCGCAGCTTTTTCAGTCGACCCCGGTGTTGCGGTGCGGTCGCGTTTTGGGTTCCTTGTGCTCGACGCCACAGTTTTGCTCGGGGCAACCTCTGGGTCTTCCTGATGCTTGGTGCGACGCCCAGAGCGCAGAGAGACCTGAGCCTCCACCTCGCCTTCCTCCAGGTCGTCATCGCTGCTCTCGCTGTCGTTGGCATAATCGCCGTCTGCGCTGTCATCTACGCTCCCTTCTTCTTCGTCAGACTGTTCTCCGTTTGGCACGGGCGAGTACATGTTTGTAAATTCCTGCAAGATACAAGCTTCAAAGTCAGTCGACTGAAGATCCAGTTACTCGATAGATATTAAAATAATCGACGGAGGTATAACTCACAAGATTCTTTGGTGGGTTCAAAGCAGAAAAGGGCGGAATTCGCTTCGCTCCCTCGGGATTGTCACAGGCTCCGGTGATGCTCCTGAGCCACTGGGAGACGGTCTCGTCGGAAACTTCTTCAGGATGAGTCCGAGTGGTATCCTCAGGGCCCGAGTAATGCCACATGGTGTGATCCCGGGCCTGGAGAGGCTGGATCCGTCGACTGAGAAACGTTTCAAGGAGATCCAAGCCAGTCACTCCGCCACGGATGAGATCAGATACAGCGTTCACTAGGATCCCTACCTGGATTTTCTCTACCTTTGTCACATACAGTGGTTTGGGAGTGGTAGGTCGATCCAAGGTTAAAGGAGGAAGTCCAGTCGACATATTTGGTGATGCAACATCCTTGCAATAGAACCATGTCGACTGCCAACCCCGGACAGAATCAGGAAAGGTCATAGAGGGAAATGCACTCCTACCTCTCTTTTGGATCCCTAAGCCACCACACAGTTGGATTACATTGGTTTTGCTATCACTGGGATTGGCTTTCTTGACGGATTGAGATCTAACAGAGAATATGTGTTTAAACAAACCCCAATGCGGAGGACAGCCCAAGAAGCATTCGCACAGGGTTATGAAACAGGAAAGATAGGCAATTGCATTCGGAGGAAAATGGTGGAGCTGCGCCCCGAAATAGTTCAGGAAACTGCGGATGAACGGGTGGGGTGGCATGGAGAAACCTCGTTCGATGTGAGTGAGAAGCAGAACTCGCTCGCCGTCGCGTGGCTCTGGTTCGGTCTCCCCCTTCGGCAATCTCCAGGAATCCGCAGCTATCAACCCGTCAACGATGAGATTTTGCACATCCTCCGCCGTGACCGTCGATTGGAGGAAATCCCCCTGGATCCACCCCGGCGGCACCGTCGACCGGGCGCCCGACGGCTTCTTTGCCTTGGCTCCTCCCTTCTTGGCGCGCTCGAGCTTCTCCGTCTTGCCCTTCGTCATGGCGGCGGCGGTCGTCGGAGCGGAGCTGAGCAGAGGAAGAGGAGGAGAAGAGCAGATTTGGGGGAAGAATACTGTACCAAGCACCGGCGTCGTCGCCCCTTATATCCGCCCGTGTGGGTCACTGACTTGCGGGCCCGTCAGATCTCTGGGTATCCCGAATCCAGAGGAGGCGCGGTACGTGGCGATTTTGGCGGCGCGGTAATCGAGGCGTCGGGCTCTCACTTGCCTTTGCGGTTGCGTCATCCCCGCTCGGCGCGCGTTTATCCAATTTTCGAATCCCGTAAAATCCGGACCCGACGGAGCAAACCGTCACATCAGAAGACTCTGCAGACAACTCGAACCTGATTTCGAGCTCAGTTTCACTCGGACCTGATTTCGAGCTCAGTTTCACTCGGATATACTTCAAGACAGAATCGATCAGGGCGAACGATAAAGGTTCCAATCGACGCAGATTTCTAAGAAGCCTCAAAATGCACTCGGGATTTTTGTGTCTTGTCAGAACCTGCATTGACACTTTTTACACTCGAACCCCGATCCATTCGGGGGCTAATGATGGGGATATGTACCTAGGGTAGGGTCATAGGCCTGACCTACATGCCCTACCCAAAGACACTACCCCAGAAAGCTTAAGAGCTACAAGGAAGTCTCCGACTGAAATCACCAAGACATACAAGTCACTCGACAACATACACTCGGAGGTACCTTTCACTCGACGCTTATCTTTCACTCGGAAGGACCAGAAGACAGTCGACCACAGAAGCCCAGAAGTCACCCCAGGGAGGCTAACGGGCAGACATTCATCAAGACCATTAATAGCATTTATGTTGTACGTTACCAGTAACGTACGTCTTTATAACCACGATCTGACCCTTAAACGCCGGTCACTTATGAGGGGCAGCGCACTCTATATAAGCCACCCCTCCCCTCTGGCATAAGGGTTGGTTCGCACCCCCTGTAGCGATACTCCAATTACACTCGACAAAGAGCTCCCGAGCACCTGAGACGTAGGGCTATTACCTCCACGAGAGGGGCCTGAACTCATACATCTGTGTGTACACCCTCGCCGTAGCTAGGACTCTGCCCTCTCCTTACGTACCCCTACCTTCTACTGTCAGACTCGTTCCCACGACAGGGCCTAAATTTTTAAGCCTGCATGTGCCAATCTTGGGGGGGGGGCATGGCACCCCCAGCAACACACTAAGCTCCGCCGCTGCGGGTATACACGGGCACCCATGTTTCATTTCCTAAAATTTCAGATTTCTTTTAAAAATTCCGTTTCTGTATGTTCAAACCTAGATTTCGAAAAGTACGGACGCACTAAATTGTGAAAACGGAAGAGTATATTTTTAATGTTATACTATTATTTATTATATAGGGGGTGCGTGACACCGAGAACCACAAATCCGCTTCCCTGCCATCGTCTCATACATTCATACGGAAGTACGGGGCATGAGTAGGCCAGACATGACATTCATAGGTTAGCCTGACAGAAGGCCTTCTGCAGTACGCACGACAGAGATCAAATCACAACGTCATATCCAGCATTGAAGTTGGGTCGGTGGTCGGTCGGCTGGGATGGTGAAGCAATGCAGTTTTTCCTTTTCTTTTTGGACACAAGATGAGGCAATGCATTTACAACTGCTGGACGCGCAGAAATGTCAATCTTGACACCAGGTTGGGCCCTCGAGCATGAGGCCCTGTTTGGATTGGCGTTTTCCTGCTGAATACACTTGTAAAAAATACAGATGTCCCCCGTCGTTTTCGTTTCCGGCTAGAAATAGCTCTGAACCGATAAGTTACACCGGTAAGTTAAGTACACTTGTATCAAATTATATCCATACCAAGCACCCTGAGTAATCTAAGGGCAACTCTCCATACCAAGCGCGCCCTGAGTAATCAAAGAGCAACTCTAGCAGAAATACAGAATTATGGCATCGATCACAATAATAATCATTAATATATTAATTTTGGGTTAAAATGACACTCTATCAGAGTCGTCATATGGATATAGTGATTTTTGGTCAAAATGGTACTCTACCAAAGTAGTGTCACATGAGTGATGATGAACATAATTTATAGAGCTCGCTTCATAAACGACCTCGCATCCTCTATATTTTGGAGGTCGAGGGGGTCTAGTATGAATTGCTCCAAAGCCCAACCGCCAACACGGGGAAGTTTCAGCTTCTTCCTCGCACCACAATCGGGTTTTGAAATTGTGCAGCCACCGAAGCACCACCTGGCCATTAATGCCACGCCCACTTCATCAGATTCATGTGATAGTCCATCAGATGAACGCCACGCGACATCATCTCCTAGCTAGCGTGTGAGCGTGGCCGTGTTTCCCACCAGAAATCATGCTCCTTGATGGTTGCCCGCCGCCTCCTCAACTGCCACTTAATGGCGGTCCTGACAGCCTATAAAAGGTCGTTGCTACCTCCCGTCTCTCCCATTGCCTTCTCTAGTGCCTCCCTAATCTCTCTGGCACACCTTCATGCCATCTCCTTTCCAAAATATGTTCCCGAAACCGCCGCAGATGCTTGGACCATTTCTAGGAGCAACTGGAAGTGGGCCTTTGCCGAGATCACAAGGGATGAGGCGAAAAAGGAGCGACGGATAAGGGACCGCGCACCCTCACCCACCCCCAATGCAGAAGCATGGCCGGCCTGGGATGAGTGCACCGAAGGCATCTTCCAAGGCATCGAGACTCGCAATGCCACCGCCACCGTCACAGAAGCATGACCGGTATGTGATGAGCGCATCGAGGCCATCTTCCGGGACATCGAGGCATGCATTGTTGCATCCCACCTGACCCCCTCCCCCGCCATTTGGGGCGGTGATCACCATGGAAGTGGTGGCCATGGCCGCAACTAGGCCCCGCCGAGGAATCCATCCATCACCTACGCAACTAGGGCTGCAAGAAAAGCTCGAGGCTCATGAGTCGTTCGAGATCGACTTGTATTTTGACTCGACTCGAGATCGACTAGAGAAGAAACGAGCTGAGTATGAACACTTTATGTAGCTCAATCGAGAAACGAGCAATCTTGAGCCAACTCCGACTCACTCGATTTTAGCTCCACATTGTATAATTATATTACATAATTTTGATATATATTAAAAAAGAAATGAGATATTTTTTTACCATATAGATAGTCGCAAAAATTGTTACCTTATAGGTTGTGTAAGTTTTTTTTCCATTTTACCTACTATCGAACATGCCAACATAATTAAGCGCAAAGAAAATTTAGCCCTGTGATCAGACATGTGTTAGATATCATGTTATTTTGACAAAAGTTTGAGAGCAGACGCATCTTTGTTTTCTTCTCCTGCTGTAGTTCATCCATAATTTGTTGCTATTAAGTACTACTCTTCAGTTCAGAGATAATAATTTGAATTATATAATGGTTTCTTATATTTGTTTTGGCCTACCTTGTTTGAAAATTTGCAATACATTATAAAAAAAATCGTATTATTTAGCTCAAAACTAGCTCGAGATCGTACAAGTTGAGCATGAGCCATTTTCTACAGCTCGGCCATGAGTTTCGCTCATCGACGAGCTCGCTCGAATTTTAGTACTCCCTCCGTTGCACAATATAGTGCGCCCGCGCTTCCCGAAATCTAATTTTGACCATGAATTTGATCACTTTACGAATTCAATGGTATAGTTTTTACCCCCGCCGCAATCGGTCTCGTTGATCAAATTTATGATCAAAGTTCAAGCTCGAAAACCGAGGACGCATTACATTATGGAACGGAGGGAGTACAAGTTAAGCTGAGCCTGATCCAACTCGCTCGAACTCAACTCATTTGCAACCCTATACGCAACTACAGTATTAACTAATTAGTTTATATATTTTAACCAAGTATTAGATGTTCTATCAATGCAAGTCGCAATGCAACTAATTTTTAGCCCAAGTTATTAAAATCAAGTCAGAATTGAATCAAATGTGCTGTGAAGTTTTGATTATTGGGGAAGAACCGTTGTAGTCAATGACAAGCCGGACCTACATGTAAGAAAAATAATATGAAAACCACCGAATCCATGTTTGCGTGTTTCCTCTCCATATGCGATATGGAGGCTGCCCATATCATACGGCCGACTTCTGCTAGAGTTGCTCTAATGACTACTGGCTGACAAGTAACGTGTAAATGTGTATAGTAAGATTGTCAAAGAACGACAGTGATGACTCTCAAAAGAGAAGGAACGACGGTGATGAAATTACCAAGTCTTGAAACTGAAAAGGTCTGCCCATGTAATAACCTATGTAGGAGTATTACCTGCGAAAGTGTAAACCCTCTCTTTCTTCTGTGGCCTACATTTCTAACATCCCTGTAGAAACATTCCTCCAAGGAACCGTGTACAATGAGGAAAATTCTCACGATCATTTTACTTTTGATATATAAGACGGAGCCCATATAAATAGCTGACGATAGGAACTTCGAGGCTTCCATCTCATACTTTATCGTCCAGCTCCGACTGTGGCGACTTCTGGGCCTTCTCGCTCGCCACGCCCTGCCGCTCTTTGCCTCCAGGTTTCGAAGACGCGCTGCTGTACCATATCATCCCAACAATGGCGAGGATCATCCCAAACGCCACGTGGAAATTCAGGCCTTCTTTCCCGAACAACAGAAATCCCAGGGTTAGCACGAGAATTGTCTTCATGTGGCCGATCACTTGAAACGTGACGGCGGTGAATCTCCCAATGCATATGAATTGGCTGAGATTGGTCCCGACTGAAATCACGCATGACAGCACAATGAAGAACTGAAAGGCGATGGGGAAATGGAGTCAGTTAACAGCAGACACTGGTGATGTCAGAAAGCAAGCCATAAATAGGAGAACTGATACAAAACAAAGAATGCTTCCAGCAGTCATTCGTCTCTTTGAAGGCTCAAAGTATAATATTCTAAATACCAAGGAATGGATAAATTATATTTATTTATACAGTATATTACTAGCTCACTTTGCAGACAACTGGATCATTCCATCACTATGCAAACTTAATCATGCAATCAACGACCTGTGTTTCGAGTGACTGGCTATTACCTATAATGATTCAGAATTAATCCAGTTTTAAAAGCAAACAAATGAAACAAAAATTGAGCTGCAGTAATCTTTGTATTATATATGATGTATTTGCCAATCACTGCAATGTCATAAAATATGTACTATGGAATGTTGGCAAGCATCATGATGTGATATATATTCTTCATTTGGTTACATACCGTCACTGTGCTGGTGTAGTGAAAAGTGTCGATTCTATTCCTGGTCAGCCAGAAGTCCACGAATGGGCCTAATATCAACAGTGAAGCTGCTTGAGCTGGTGCAGTGTGACCCAAGAGTTTGAGTGAGTTGAGCGAGTACTTCCGTTGAAGGTAATTGACATACTGCAAAATGAAGGATCCAGACAATAATAAATACAAGAAAGGAAGAGTTGTTAAAACATGCACACACAAAAAGGGAGTCTAGGACAAAACTTCTTTGGTCACAAATAAATATGTGATAAATGAAGTAGAACCTTTTACTACTTACTATTATGTTTTTCAGACATTAATTGGGCAGAGATTTCTGTATATGTTTCAGTCTCGCTTAAAATATAGGGAGTCAAAGAAAATGATATCAAAGAGATATCAGAGAACCTCAGCTAAGTGAAATAACATAATAAATATGCACAATAACCTAGGACTTCAGCTGCAAGCCTTCCACTGGATCTCATGCAGAACAAGTCTAGTATCTTGTATTTATTATAACCAGGAATAGTAGCTAAGGCATCAGTCAATGCAGTCGATATTTTTGCTGTCCAACAAACTTAACGAACAAACACTGCAGTTTAACATGAGAAATACATGATAGCCTGGAACTCTACAAAGACTGAATTCTGTAGGCAGAAATAAAACATGTACTGTAGTATGGTAGGAACGAGGAATAAGATATCAATATGGTATACATTGATGCCCATTAATGAAGTACCATATAATATGCAGCAGCAAACAAAATGAATTCACTGACATTCTTGTACTTACATGCTGTTGTAATGCAGTGCCGCAAACTGCTATTACGGCAGCTACCAATCCTTGTGCATTTACACTAACATCGGAAACTGTACACACTCCCACACCTATAAGGACAACCACTATACTAAGCTTTGTATCCCTCGAGTAACGGAAATTTTCGAACAGGACCTCCATAATGCATAGAAGTGGAATAATAGATAGCTTCGCAATCTGAACACAAAAATGATGAAAAAACAGTTTAGTATATAAACTACTTCCATAAATTGAAAAGAGCAGGAGTTGTATATTGTACCTGATAAAAGCCAACAGAGTTCCACATCAAGCTGACATTCATCCCAACAATTGATAGGTTTGCAAAAAATACAAACTTTACTAGCTCCGACAGTGGTAAATGAGATGGCTGAACGTATCCTAACCATTTCATTACCAATGTCATCAAAGTGGTAGTTGCAAAATGCATCCCAGTCAATGTTGTGGCTGTACAAACAAAAACAATAATAACACAACATTAGATGGTCAACGAAACAATACACATACTCCATTTATGGGCTTAAGGTCATCAGCCTCTAAATAAGTAGTTCTAATAAAATTCCCGCAAATGTTATACCTGAATACACATCTCAAGCTAAAGGTGCCATATAGTGGCTTACAGACATTTCTTTTAACGCTCCCATAAAATCTATCAATCTCATTACTAAGTCAAGATCATTGTCTTATTTATTGAAAATTCGACGCCTCTTGATTTCTAAATTTGCAAGTTCAACCAGTTTAATGTTCCACGGTAAATGTGATGATATCTTTCATAGAAAGAAATAGAATTACAAGTCCAGCAAAATTAAGATAAGGATATATGTATAGTACACCCCTAAAAAAATGTACAGCACCCTAGTTGAACAAATCCAAAGTTTCATGGGGTCTAAGCTTGTAAATTTGCAAGTTCAACCAGTCCAAACATGATAAATGTCACAATATATGGCTTCCATTGACATAAATAGAATTACAAGTCCAACGAAATTTAAATAAAGATATATGTGTCCTGTCCTAGTATGATCAACGTGATACAAAGGAAAGCAGCGAAGGAAGAGGCAATGTAGGGAACACAGTTGGGCAGTTCAGTCTGAGATTACAGTGATACCCAACGTTCTAGTTTGCTAAAAACAACAGATGTTCTATAGATAAATATAACAAAAGTGTTGCAGTGTATTCTTACCAAAGCTAAAACCATGTGTAGCCATTAAGGCCTTGTTGACCATGATTATGCCAACCGAAGTTACAACATTGAACGTCCAGGCCCCAGCATCCAATGCTGCTTTTTTCTCTGCCTTGCTTCCTGGTGCCATGGTTTCTTATCATGTAGGGTCTAATGCTAATATCAATATACAAAAATCCCGCCTTCAGTGTACAATTTGGTGCACCTAACATAAAAGAGGCAGTTATCATAAGTACAGCAGTTAATACCATCACAAATAGGTAGCACCAGACACCACTAGATTTGTAGCCAAGTGTGAAACAAAACTATCTGAGAATGCCAGTGATACGCAAAGGTAAAATTCCAAAACCAAACAACCCCAATCAGAGATTATATAGTACTCCCTCCGTTCCTAAATATAAGTTTTTTAGAGATTTCACTGTTGGACTACATACGGATGTATATAGACATTTTTAGAGTGTAGATTCACTCATTTTGCTTCGTATGTAGTCCCTTATTAGAATGTCTAGAAAGACTTATATTTAGGAACCGAGGAAGTAGCAATAAAGTAACGACATGGACTACACGAAATGGCAAACCAAACATGGATATGAACACCCCCAGAACGATCGAGCAGGTTTAGGGTCGACTAATCACACTCCCCAAAGGAGCGGGATCTAGATGGTATGCGGACTTTGTGCCGGCACAAGGAAAATCTGTGCAGGGTTTTTTAGGTAATCACCGAATGACTAAAAACTCATACTACCTGAAAACCGAAATCCACAGCTCAAATTCCACAACGGAGAGTTGGAGAACCCTAGGAAACGAAACAATCGCGGAGGCTCCTCACGCGGGGCTAATCCCAGCGTCTCCACAGATCTCAGGAAAGATAGACAGATAAATAAATAAAGAGAAAGCAAAGCCCCGTACAGCCACATGAGATTGGCGAACCCGGAGGCTAACGGAGGGGAGGGGAGGAGGGAGAATATACTGCCGGGCTGTTCGTACCGGCGGCGCGGCGGCAGTCGGGGCCGGAGATCGCGGGGGCGGGCGGGCGGCTGGGCTCTCCAGTCTCCGGGGGCACCGGTCGGCGCCGCGCCACTGGGAGGGGGGGGGAGGGGGGGGGGGGGGGGGGGGGGGAAGGAAAGGGAGAAGCGAGAGGCGGACTGGAGTGGTCCAAAGCGTGTGCGGATCTGGTTGGCTTGCGCGTCGGCCTGCCTGCCTTGATGCGGGAAGGGGTCGATCACATGGGGCCTGAGAAACAAGTAAAGAAAGGAAGGAATGGGGAACGAAACGTGCACCACGGCACTAGCGAGCGAGCGAGCGTGCCCGGTGGTTTTGCATTTTCTAAGCGCTAATAATCACAGTGGAGAATCTTGGGAACGTTCTTTATGTTGTTTTTTTCATTTCTGATGCCACAGACACGGATGCGAAAGCTGACCATCCAACAGTGGACGCATATAATTTAAATCGGATTTTAATTAACCGGACGAATTACATCAAACACGACGGAATTTAGAAATGTTTGGATAGAAAATAACATAAATTATCCATATATAGCATGTAAATATGTCTAGTACAACAATAATTCAGAATTCGACGACATTAGCCGGATGTTCAACAACTTTTCTCATTGATGGATCATCTTGTCTCACGCATACTGTTCCTTGAGTTTCATCCAACAGTGTATGTGTGTGGATGGTCTGTCCTTTGACATATAGTACCTCACGGTAGCACGTGCAAACTACACAACGTGTAGAGCAATATTGAGTGAATTAATCAATCAATCAACAAGTAGAGCAAGAAGAAGCAAAACTTATTATCTCCATGGTTGCCGCGCGCAATGGTCATATTGCTTCCAACCGATCAACCGCGCCACAAAACTTCATGATGGAGTTTTGGATGGTGTACCAACGATACGTTAACGACTTCACATTGCGTTCATGGATGATGTGCACATCATAGGACGCAATGTGTTTTCCCGCATGAAACGAAGCATGCACGTGCTGCCAAAAGAGCCCCTTATGCTCCTGCATACAGAGTCTGCAGATACAACGGACCTAGCATCACACAATAACTCATCCTTCTTCACCGAGTACCTCGCCTCCTTACTCTAGAAAAGACATGAAGGTCGAATATAAACTCAATAGCTTTTGACCGAACACCAGTCGGACGTGGCATCCACCATGGACGACGTCGTCAAGGAGGGCAGAGGGTACCTGGCTACAGACATGTGTTGGATGGACGACACCATAGTATAAGGGGAGCGGGTGCGTGGGTGGGGGTTGCGAACACGCGGCAACGACTGGGCGGACGCCAGAGAGGTACAATAACGGTGGCGAAGGAGGATGGTGTGGATGCAAAGCAAGGGGGTATGGGTGGAGTGGAAGATAATGGGACCGGGAGGGTAATTTGAGTGGGCCAGGGGTGTCGGAGTCCTATGTGGCGACGATCCAGACTCCCGCAAAGCCCCCCGTTTGCTTCCAATTTGCGAGAAAATGGACGCCCGTACAGCTCTACGAACCGATTGGGTACCACATTGGATGTAGGATGGGTCCGGACTGATGCGGGCATTTTGAGGGTCGGCGTTGGAGATGTCCTAATTGAGATTTGGGTAGGGCATTTTAGAGACCAAGCTCCATGGAGGCCTTAATTTCAAAAAATTAAAAGTTGAAGCTTTTTAGTTTCAAAAAATCCAAGAAAATACACATGTATACAAGGATGTAATGTGTATGTGTGTAAATTTCAGGATGAAATGCACTCAACTACGAGCTGCACAAAAAAAACACAAAATCGGGGCTTTAAGGATGAATATTACATATGCTAAAAAGCCCTATATTTTTTTGTGTGTCTCTCATTTTAAAGTATTTTTACCTGAAAATATTACACACATGTACATTATGTCCCTACGTATATGTGTACATTTTTAGAATTTTTTAAAACTAAAAAAGTTTGAATTTTGAACTTTTCAAATTAAGATCTCCATGGAGCTCGGTCTTCATTTGGCACTTTCGTTGAGATTTCTGTTAACAAGACTAACTAATTTTCTATAAACTCATTGCTAATTATCTTTATCCAAACAACAACTAATTACCCACAACGGAGAGCGCCGACGCCACGAGGCCGGGTGCTGACAAGAAGTCGTGCGGGAGAGGGAATGCCACGGTTGTGAAGCTTTGCGCTAGCAATGCCATTACGGGTTGGAGAGGAACTCCGTTGCGAGGATCAAGTATATCCGCGCGAGAAGTCCCCAAACGACAACCATCCCCGCCGGCGAGGACGCCGTGCCAGCGGGCGCAGGGAGCGCCGCGATGGTATTCGTCTCCGGCACGCCAACGGACCCCATCCCCACCGGTGAGGATGCCGTGCCGACGGAGTCGTCCAGCTTCGTCTCCGATGCGCCGGTGATCTCCGAAGGCGAGGCCGTGACGATCACCTTTTGGAACACGAAGGAGGTATTGGTAACACTGAATTCGGATCCACGACACGATGCCCAACGACTATACCAGTGGAGGAGCTAGACAAAAACTATTGGGGGGGGGGGGGCTAAACGACAAAGATCTTGGGGAGCAAAAGACTAATTTTCCTCTCATCTAGGCCCTTCATAAAAAAATCGGACTTCTCTCCAAAGCTGGAGGGGGGCAGCCCCCCCCCCCCACGCCTAAGCATAACTCAGGCGCTGGACTATATAGTACTTGTCGGGACCCGATCCTAAGACATACGAATCCAACATGTAACACATCATATCACTTTGCGGCCTCATGCACGGTAATCCCCGCGGCTGTCACCTTACCTTGGCTGGGACTGTTTACGTCTTTTGGCTCGCGTATATGAGTATGTCGCTAGCAATCATATGTCAGAGAACCCGGGTCGACATGACTAGTTATAAACCCAAGTGGCACATCCATACAGGAACAAGCATACGTAACCCAGCAATGCATGTGTCGGTCATCAGCGAGTGTAGACGAGTCGTATCAAGCTACAAGGACTCCATTACACCGCGTGACATTTCCCCGTAGGGACAGACAGATCAACAGAGAAGGATACACGCCAGTCAATCAATGTGTCCGGAGCAGTAGCAAGCTACCAAGGCTCAATGGAAGCACAAAGAGGCATTTCCCCGTAAGGAGGGCTACTAAAGGCACACAACTAGGTGTCGAATCCAACACATATCAATGCACGTCACACGTATGCACAACATGCATGATATGTGTAGATACAACATGGCATCACAACAAAACCATACAACATCACAACATTTATTTAGAAGGCTCCGAAGAGTCTTGCATAATAAGTTCATACAGGTAGGGGTCACATGACCCAACACTCAAGTCTTACAAGCCATACGAAAGCGTAAAGCTGTCTGAGTACAGACAGATGAAACCATAAAAGGTACGTGGCCTAACTATCTACAACCCTCCCCAAGGATGCCGGACCGTAGCTGGGATACCAGCTACTCGTCATCGTCGACGTCTAGGTAAAACCCACCTAATGGGCCGTGGGTCTCATATGCAATAGTTTAATAAGCAAGCATGAGTACAAAGGTACTCAGCAAGTCTTACATCATACCTACTCCACTCATGCATTAGTATCAAAACGGGGGTGGGGGTGTTTCATGCAGCAAGCCAACTTTGACTCTTGGCTATCATGTACTACGACTACCAGTACTTTGAATAAGTTGAGAGAGCGTACACGAGTCCACTAACACCACAACAATACACTACCATGGATCCTCTCCTGCCTTCCTATGAGAGTGCCATCCACGGTACTCGCACTTGTCTTGATACTGTTATGAGTAACCATTATAGTTGTCTATGAACAACATAAGTCTCCAAGTAATCCATATCCGAGGACGCGGCTATTCGAACAGATTGATAACCCTGCAGGGGTGTACTTCTTCACACACGCTCTTGCCACTTATCGCCATATGCTCGTCATGCATCTCTTCAACCTTCAAGCGGAAGCCCAGCGAGGGAGTCGGCCACGACCGTTAACCACACAAGACCCTAGTCCAAGTTTATCACCTATTTGAGGCTAAACCCACACAGAAGTCCGACTGAAGTTTCCGCTACGGCCTCAAACGATGTGTGCAGGGTTCCAAGGCCACCGTTCGGGTGCCACTTGGTACCGTGCCACTGCCTACCGCATCATAGCCCACCCCTAAGGTTAGCACTATGCACGACCTCCGGCATAAGGTACAAACAACAGAAAGTAGTTGCAACTCCTGGACATGGTACGAGGCGATTAATAAGTCGAGAGGGGTCGAGTTACCGAAACCCAATGTGTGGTAGTAACTAGTCTTGGATGACATACACATAACTCGGTTCTTAAGGACGGTTCCAATGAGACAACCCACCATGTACTCCTACATGGCCTATCATCGCTACCTTCACCAAATCAGGTTCAACACTTAACTCTCATCATCGGAACACATTCATTTCACTCCAGTTCATCACCTAGATGAATCATACCTGACACAACTCTAAGCATAACAATCATATCAGGGTAAGGCGCAACATGTCTCAAGCATCCACCAGGTATGCTAGGTTGCTTGGTTCAGCTATTTACTGTGACAATGACAGGTCATGCAGAGGAATGGGTTGAACTACCGAAACGGGTAATAGTTGAATCGCATTGTCCTAATGCAATAAAGGAGAGCAAGAGCGAGAGAGTGGATTGTATCAAAAATGTTTAATGAGGGTTGCTTGCCTTGCTGACTAGCAGTGGAGTACTCTCCTTCGGTTGGATACTCGCGGGTATCCTGTGGAGCAGAGCCTATGAAGAAACAATCAACACACGACAAGTACAACAATATGATGCATGATCATGACATGGCATAATGAATTTGGATGAGCTAATGCATCTATCATCATGTTGGTTGAAGTTGGTTTGAATCAAGGATTCAAATTCAAACTCCAGATATGGTAATTTAAATACCATTTAATTGATTTGACCCAGCTATGACTTGCTCTAACATGCATGATAATGGTACAAATAGATAGATTGGATTTTCTGATCAAAATTCATATATAAATCTTTTCCATCTCAGCTATGGTTGATTTTATATGAATTTTGGAAGTTTTAATATTTTTTCGTAATTATCTAATTATATTTGATTTAAAATAAATCCAGAAAAGGACTTATTGCGTCAGCATGACATCAATGTGATGTGAGGGTCAAACTCACTGGCTCAGGTTAAACCTAACCAGTGGGTCCCATTGGTCAGTGACTTAGTTAACTAAATATGATTAATTAAATTAATTAACCCTATTTAAGGTTAACTAAGTGATTGTCAGCATCTAGGCCCACATGTCAGTGACTAATTACACTAATTAAGCTAATTAATTAATTTAGCAACTAAACTCAAATTAGTCAAGGGCCAGAACCCACATGTCTGTGACCCAGGGGGTCAAACCCCTGGTCAACAGGATCAAGCCCATCTATATTGAGCCACCGGCAAGGTCAGAGACGGCGGAGGGCTTCGAAAATCCTCCTTCGGTGACCAAATCGACGGTGACACGGAAATCCTCCTCTGGTGACCAAATCGACGACAGAAGGTTCCTATGTGCTCAGCACACTCGCGCGCTTCCATCTGGACCAACCCCACGTCCCTGGGTGGTCGGAATCGACGCCGACGATGACCTTGGCGGACGCCGGAGCTCGGGTGAGCTCGGGTCCGAGACCACGTGGCGCTAGGGAGGGAGCTGGAGGCTGCTATGGCCTCCTGGAGACCTCCTGAGCATGATGACGTGCTCGTCCATGAGCTTATCTAGCGCTAGCCATGACAACGACATGAACGACGGCGAGGAGCTCTTGGGTCCGATGAAATCGACGGCTACGCAGTGAAATCGAGCACGGGGAGAGGGGGAAACGGAGCAGGAGCTCACAGCGGTCACGGCGAGTAGCTCAGCGGGCTCGGGGAAGGCTTGGTGCAAGCGGATGGACGACGGCGATCTCTGGCTACCCGAGGTTGAAGACGACGGCTTGTGGGCGATGCGGTGCTCCTGGCGTCGCGTGGCTCTGTGAGGATGAGCAGCGGGTCGAGGCGGAGCTTGTGGACACGTCGGGGAGGCGAGTGGTGCACAGTGGCTGCGGTGGCGGCGAGCGATGCGCTGGCTTCCTCTCGTGACCGAGGTGGAAGAAGACGAGGCAGGGGGGAGAATGCGAGAGGGAGAGAGGTATAGGCTCAAGCATGGTTTTTGAGTCGCCGAGTCAAGCCAAGTCGCCGAGGCTGCGGCTAGTGGCTTGCTGGCTTGAGTCAGCGACTTGGCTTGATTAGTCGCCCCAAGTCGCCATGGATTAGAATAGGATTTAGGGGTAGAATTAGGAGTGATATTACCTTGTAATCTTTCATAGTTGGCAATGGAAATCCCTTTCTGACCTTGTGCAAGCTCTTCTTTCTTGATTGCAGGTGCACCTTGTAGTATAAATGTAATAGCAAGCATGAGCATCAAGTTGATTGCACCTTGCATTAGTGATGTAATAGGAAACTTGTACATTTGAGTTGAAATAAAGAGGATAACTTACTTCTTGTGTGTCCATCTGTCCCAGTTTGTTTTCCTTGATGATCCATATTTCTTTGGACCTGATCACCTGATTCACATAAGGAAAACAGCAGCAGTTCTACATATAAATACCATCACAGCAACAAGTATTACAACAGAAATTAAGCATTAGTTCATTACATTTAACTACGAACTACCAAGTTCTTAACTCTTAACAACCAGCCCCAAATCTACTCCAAATCCTATGTCCAAAATAAGGCACACCAGCCAAACCAGCCCCAACTCCATATGTCCAAAAAGAAGCCACACCAGCCTCAAATCCATATGTCCAAAATGAAGCCACACCAGCCCAAGTTCCATCAATCGTCCTAGTAATCAAAGGTCATCATTTGATCAAAGCCAATGGAGACTCTCTCTTCACCTTCACCTTCACCTTCACCTTGATTTCCCTCTTGATCATCTTCACTTGTTGAATAATCTTCAAGCTCAACCTCCTGATTTGCATCCTCCTCCTCGTCCTCATCTTCTCCAACTTGATTTTGCACTCGAGATCGAGAATAGACATTGGTAACAGCAGGCTGGCTCCCACTCCCACTGCTTCTAAGGTTGCGCAATGGACCTTCAGAAGCACCGACGGCTTCGTCAACTTGAGCCCAAGTGATATCAGCCCCTTCATAAACCGGCTGGGCATTATGGTCAACCCATTCATTGTCCCATTGTAAGTCTTCTAGGACCAATGGGCCAGACCTAGTCCCTTTGGAGCCTTCCTCACAAAGCTTTTGGAACCTATCGGCATTCTTCCGGTTGTATTGAACATATGACAAATCATTAAGTCTTTGGAACTCCAACCTATTTCTCTTTTTGCTATGGATCTGAAAACAACATACAAGAAAACAATAAGCAAGGCTACTATGTGCGTTCACTAAGAAAACAATGAACACCAAGTTGGTACTTACTACTTACATTTTGAAAGCAAGACCAATTGCGTTCACATCCGGAAGCTGAAGCACAAAGGCTAACTATGTGCTTTGCTAAATGTTGCAGCTCATAAGCAAGGCCACCATAAGCACCCCACCAAAGAACTACAGAAGTACAAATGAAGACAATGTTAGAATTTGTAAGCTGAAAAAGATAGGTGCTGAAATTTATGAAAAAGTAGAAGGCTAGAGCTGAAATAACTTACGAGGACTCTTTTTTGTTCGGTCTTTGATTGCTAACTTAGAGCTGAAGCATTCACCTTCACCTCTTGCATAGTCATCGGCCAATCTACTTATCAAGCTTGCTTTATCATCATCGGGCTCCATGTGCAATAGCACCTCATTGAACATATGCCTAAGCCTTTGACAATATCGTGCTTTCTCGGGCTTAGCTTTGAGATCATAGAACCTATTTGGGTTTAAGAATAGTGCAGCTCCATACAACTTCACCCCCATTTGAGATTCCCACTTGTCCTCTACTATTTTTATCACCTTCTTAATCAACGTTGGTTTGTCATCTATCGCAGCCTTGATTCTCTCCTTTGCATAGTCCATTGCTGCCATAACCTCGGGCATCGCCGGCTTCTCATCGCCATCAACAATCCTTAGCACCCTTAGAAGAGGTAGAGAAACTTTCATGCAAGTCTCTACCGAGTTCCAAAAACTAATGTACAACACATCTTCTTGAACTTTTTGTCCCACCGGTGAGGTTGACAACTTCTTATTGCTATGCCAAACATCACTCACAAACAATTCTTTGAGAGCTTGCCTATGTTTGTGCATGCTTTGCAAGTTGAGAAAATTTGTGGCAAAGCGAGTAGCTCCAGCCCTCACAAGATCTTGGTTGCCGGTCTTCACTCTCATTTCATCTAAAACCTTGCTATGCCTGTAGATGAATGTAGACACCCTCTTTCCATTTGCAATACACTCGCTGAATTGCTTGATTTTGCAAATGGACTCCAACATAAGGTTCAAACAATGGGCTGCACAAGGGGTCCACCATAATGTAGGGATCCTCTCCGTTAAGAGTCTACCCGCTGCCTTGTAGTTAGCACCATTATCCGTGCAAATCTGAACCACGTAGTCTCTTCCAATGTCGTTGATCCTTTTCTCCATCAAATTTGCCAACAATTCATTGTTGGCTACTACGCCTGATAGTTGACGCTATCAATGAAGAAAGTCCCGGCTAGACTATTGACAAGGAAGTTGACCAAGTGCCTAGTCCTCCCATCGGTCCACCCATCGGACATTAGTGTGCAGCCATACTCTTGCCAAGCCAACTCATGTTGCTCTCTCAATGCATGTGTCTTCTTCTTTGCTTTCGCAAGAAGTGGAAGCCTAAGAGCATGAATAGTGGGGGGGATGTAGCCTGGACCATATTGCCCGGTGGACTCCAATGCAATCTCAAAGGCTCTTGATCGGGTAACATTGAAGGGAATGGCATTAGCAAAGAAAAATGCTGCCCAATGATCATCAACTCTATCCTTATCCTCGGTGGTCCTTTTGAAGCAACCTGCGTTCAATGCGGCTTGAGAAGGATTCTTCGAGTGCCTTAGCTTAATGACTTCTTCCGGACTCTTCCTAAGCATCCCGACAATTGTTCTTGAAGCCTTTTGTGTCGGTGATTCAGTTTGGACAGTCTCGGCCTTCCTTTTTGTTGTTGTCCTACTCCTACTAGTTTGAGTTGCTCTTGCATCCTCTTCTTCATCACCAGTTGCTGCATCTTCTTTATCAGACTCCCCTGGAATATTATGCTTCGTCGCGTAGGCCTTCATAAAATCCAGCATCTCCTTTGAAACAGCCTCTGGCACCTTCTTGCATTTTATAGAATTCTTCTTCCCTTTAGTACTAGCCCCAGCTAGGTGACGCTTGAACCTTGCTATTCCAGCATGCACACCTGTCCCGCAAAATGTGCATCGTATCCTATCCCTCCTGCTCATGTCATGCCAATACCCATACTTCCACCCAGGGTCTCCCGACTTTGCCTTCCGCTTAGGATCCTTGGATGGATCATACTGCTCAGGCTCAGGCCCATTGCCACCGGCTGGATTATTGACAATTTGGTCAGCCATCCTCTACCTGCAGCCAAGGGTGCCTGCTGAAAAACAGAGCAGCACAAGTAGTAATTAGTAATTACTAATTAGAGCAGCAGAGCACAATAGTACATAGAACAGCAGCAGAGCACATAGATATACAGCAGCAGCAGAGCACATATACAGCAAAGCACACAACAGTATCAGCTAGCTCTCTTTCATATACTACATCTAGGCAAGCTCCTTCCCCAGTCCCCACAATTCCAGCAGGGCAGCAGCAGGCAGTAGCAGCAGCAGCAGAGCAAAGAGAGGCAGAGGGGGCAACGAGCCATACCTGCTAGGGTTTGCTGGCGCAGGCGCAGGAGAAGATGGAGGCCAAGGCGGAGGAGGCGCGTGGGGGCGCATCACCGGCGGAGGAGGCTCGTGGGGGCCGTCACCGGCGGATCTGGAGGGGGCGCGTCGCCGGCGGCCGCCGATCTGGAGTCCGAGCCTTTCCCGCGCGGCTCTGGTTTTCCCTCCCTTTCCCTCTCTTTCTCCCGTGGCTCTGGCCCTCTATTTATTACCCCACGCCCCCCCTCCCCAAATTTTTTTTCCTGGCAGGTGGCCCGCGTGCAGAGCAAGCCACGCGACCGGCGGCTACTAGCCGCCGACTAATCGCGCCAAGTCGCTGGCGAGGCAGCAAGTCGCGCGACTCGCTCCCTGAGTCAGGTCGCCTGCGCGAGCCAGCCACGCCGCGATGACTTGGCGATTAGTCGGCGACTAATCGACGATTAGTCGGTGACTCAAAAACCATGGGCTCAAGGCGTCGTCTTGATCCCATTCGACGTTGGCGAGGTGAAGGAGAGGGCGCCACGACGAAACAGGAGTTGGCGCGGTGTCGCACCGTGCTCGGCTTCGCCTTTGCGTACTCGCAGATCCTGCCCCTCTGGGCTGGGCCTCTTCTGCCCAGGTAAGGCCCAGGTGAGCTCTTTTCTTTATTTATGATTCCTTTTCCTATTTTTTCTCTCTGTTTTATTTTGTTTAGGGTATAACCTGAAAAGTAAAATCTCTGGAAAATATTCTAGGAGCTAAGTATAATATTGACAAGCCCCACAATAATTTCCAGCAATTTTGGAGCTGGTAAAATAATTATAGCAATTTAAAGGTCATTATTAGATGTAATTTTGGTTTATTTAAAATGTCAAATGGCTTTGTTAAATATGTGTCACCTCTGGTATGTTGTTGCCAACATTTATCACATATGATGAACATTTTTAAGGCCATTTTGGATTCATTGAAAAATTTAATTGTTGTTATTTGTTTAATCAATGAGGTGCTAGGGTTTTGACAATCCCCATTTCAAGTTTAGCAAAAGTTTAAACATGATGCAACTCTCAAACTAGCACAAGTGCAAGGGAAAACTAGGGTTGTGACAATACTCCCTCCATTCCATAATATAATGCGCACACACTTTTTGAGATTTAAGTTTGACCATAAATTAGACCAATAATGCATAAATCAAGTTACTGAAACATGCATCATGTGTATATATTTTAGACCGTATCCATTCATCACGGTTGCCAGTGATTAAAACTGTGAGGCATTTAGTGAAATTACAAAGATTTGCAAGGAAATTCACCGATACTCCAATTAACTCAACCCGTCTAGAATTCCAATATATCTAGATGGCAACGTATATTTCCAGCCGGTATACCAATGAGCATGGACGGGTAAATTTGTATATTACACATTCAGTATATAAACATCTATTTTTTTATCATTATATTCAAGATAATATTAATTTAGAAAATTGCAGAGATGTATCTAGCTATTTTGTTTCAATTTTATGCTTTCGTGAAACGATAAAGAATTGGTTCGTCCGGTTTGCATTGTAAGTATTCTTCGTTGCACATTTTAAGACCTTCGACGTGAAATATTCGTGTTAAGTACATATACATTGCTTGTGCAAGATGGTTATGAGTTGAGAAAAAAACTTTTTATTATACTTGCTCAAATATTATGCGAACGAAGCTAAAGACAACATTTCTAATATTACGTAAAACTATATTAAGCGCATCAAGTAGATATCAATTGTAACAGATTATTAGTTGGATCATCCTTGTTTATGCATACATCATCAAATCACTTTTTTATCAACATATATTTCAAGTGAACTGGATTTCGATCGTTACCCAATTGTTACATCTTTTCTATACAAGTAAATTTAACATGTATTTTGTTTATATATAACAACAGAATTTTAATGTTTTAAAAGCATGTGACAACGCACGGGCATTCTACTAGTCCCACTAATTGAGGACGAACGGGTGCGTGGGAGCTGGGCGGTCTGTCCTGGCAGAACATTTAATCTGGATCGTTTATTTGCAGGCAGACCCATGATATAATATTGACTGCTAGATGCGAGTTAGTTAGATTGATCGAACGTCTCTTATAATTTTATGTATAGTTTGTGATGTGTCTATAGAGAAAATCATGTTTTTTCTTTTTATAGTAGTAAAGACTAGTGAAGACGGAGAGGGCCGTTTTGGAGGCCGAGCTGCACGGTGGTCGTTGTCTCAACTGAGCATTGCCGTTGAGGTCGGTGCCTTCTGACTTTTTAAGTGCTATACCCTGGTTATTTAGGAGAAATACACATGTGCCATTCTCTCGCGTTCTTCATTTGTACGTGGCCCTGCTTTAGGCTGATGCTTGCGTGAACATGATGTGTCCTCTGGGCGCATTTGAGCTGGTACCAGAACACTCTGCTTATATCTGTTATTCACCACGCCGCACCATCTGCTTTGTTGACCCACATATTGCCGAGTCTTGCACTGTCAGCGCCTAAATACGCGGGTAAACCAAAACTAGCATGTCATTCATTTTTTCTCTTTCTGGTATCACATTACACGCGTATGTGTGCACGAGTCAAAAACGAAAAAATGTGCATGAATAAACTTCTTTCCAACATACTCCCTCCATCCCGTAATATAAAATATTTTTTGCAAGCTAAAACAGTTTGCAAAAACGTCCTGTGAGATGGAGGGAGTATATATTTTAAAGAAAAAACATTTCACTAGTATATATATATATATATATATATATATATATATATATATATATATATATATATATATATAAGGTGAATAGACAATTTTTTTTCAATTTTGCCAAATTGGCCACATATTATTAAAATACACAATGAACACCTTTAAAATACATGCTAAACAGATTATTGATGCACACTGTACATTATTCTCAATACACAGTTAACAATTATTAAGAATAAAATGATCATTTTTAAAACTACACAATGAACATTTTCAAAATATACGCTGAACACTTTGTAAAAGTACGTGATGCATAATATTAAAATACACGACTAATATCTTTTCAAAATGTGTTTACAAAACATGATTAACTATTTCTAAAATACACGTTGAATATTTTTTTAAACGTGATGAACATTTGTATAAGTACGTGGCGAACATTTTAAAAATGCATGCTATTCATTTTCTAAAAACATCATGAACATTTTTAACATATGTACAAAAAGAGCCAAAAGAACACACAAAAAAGAAACAAAATGGGAAAATTTAATAAAAAATGAACATCTTGTTGTAACGACTGAACATTTGCTCGTACGATACGAGCAAACATTTTTATTGCAACATAAGAACACACAAAAAATAAACAAAATTGGAAAATTTAATAAAAAATGAACATCTTGTTGCAACGCCTGAACATTTGCTCGTACGATATGAGCGAACATATTTATTGCAGCACATGAAATTTTTCCACGAAGAAGTACATTTTTGAAAATACATGAAGATTTTATTATGCACATGAACAAATTATTTTTGCACCACATGGACTTTTCTTTTGAACAGCGAGAAGAAGAGTTGGACAAATAGCATAACCGCTTTGAGAACAGTCAGTTCATATTAAGTAATTCTGGGCACTTTAGCTATACGTCAGTCGGCTGAAACTTAATTTTGGGTCAGTCAATTTTTAGACCCATTGATTTCTGTTTTGAGATTTGTGCTATGCTTTTTTTTCTTGACTGTTTTGTAGCTGAGCTGCTTTTTTGACTGACCGCATATTTGGATCTCAATTTTATACTGGGCTAAAGTCCATTAACTATACTGCTCAACCCTCCCACTCTCCCTTTGTTTCTTTATATGTTTTTCTGTTTTGACGCATTTCTCTTTTGTTTTTTATTTTCTTTATTAAAAATTTTCTTTTGTAGGTATTATTAGGATATTAGGTGAGTGTAAATGTACATGAATATAATGCAATATGTGCGAAAATTACACTATGTATAAAAACATTATAATACAAAAAGTGCAATTACACTGTAAAGTTATTTTTTGAACACAATTACACTGTAAAGTTGTGCAAGTTCTATTTTTTCAGTATCTACCTTCTTATAGAGTAATACGAATGATGCCAATAATTTTTCTTTATAAAATTCACTATTATTTTTATTTATATATTATTTTATTCCCTTTCTTGTTTAATTGTATTACCAATGCCACTAATTCATTTCATCTTAGAAGTTATTTTCTGCAAAAAATCACTATTACATGTTTATTTTTGCAAATTCTTAAAAAGTGTGATTTTTGTATATATTGTGTGCACATTTTATCATTATTTAGATTTCTTCTTTATTTTACTTCTTCTTAAAGGGTAATACCAATGCCAACAATTCATTCTTTCTTAAAAAATCTCATTAATTTGATTTTGTTTTACTTTTTGTTTCATTTTCTTTCCTGCTAAAGGGTAATAGAAATGTCACTAAGTCGTTTTACCTTATAAAACAAAATTATTTTGATTTTTTAGTTACTATTTTATTTGTTTTATTCTTTAAGGGTAATATCAATGCCACTAATACACTGTCTTTAGACAATTATTTTGTGCAAAAATACAACTACCATATGCATGTTATTACATATTATTCAAAAGCGCAATTTGTTAGAGAAATTCACTTTTGCTCATAGGTGTAGATGCACCCATTGTTGCAATTTTTTGTCTATATTGTGTGCAATTTTTGTATTTTTGAATTTTTATACAAAAAATCTTGTTAAAAGGTAATCCAAATGCCGCTAATTCTCTCTTACTTAGAAAATTTCACTATTTTGATTTTGTTTTAGTTTTTTTCTATTTTTTTCTTTTGAAAGGGTAATACCTAAATCACTAATTCATGCTTTCTTACAAAACTTCATTATTTTGTTTTTGATTTAGTTTTCATTTGATTTTATTTCTTCTTTAATTATAAACCAATGTCACTAATTCACTCCTTCTTAGGAAATTTTCTTTCTATGTGAAAATTATACTATTAAATGTTTATTTTTGCACATTATAAAAAGTGCAATTTCTGCATAAATTGTGTGCAAAATTTCTCATTATTTGTTCTATTAGTTTTTATTAAAATTCTTCCTAGAGGATAATACCAATGTCACTAATTCATTCTTTCTTAGGGAACTTCATTATTTTATTATGTTTTAATTTTTATTTAATTGTCCTTCTTCTGAAAGAGTAATACTAAAACCACTAATATATTCTTTCTTAGAAAACGTCATTATTTTATTTTTGACCCATTGTTTATTTTGTTTTATTTATGAATTAATGGTAATTTAAGTGCCACTAATTCCTTATTTCTTAGGAAAGTTCCCTATTTGCAAATATTTCATTATTTTATGTTTATTATTGCATGTTATAATAAACCGTAATTTCTGTACAACTTTTTCAATACTAGGTTTTTTCTTTTACCTTAAAGTGAAATGGCAATGTCGTTAAATCATTCTTTTTTAGAAAACATCATTGCTTTTATTTTGTTTTGCTTTTCTGCTAAATATACTTGCTTCTTTTAAGGGTAATACCAATATCATTCATTCATTCCATCTTAGATAACATTTTTATGTGAAAACAGTTTTGTGAGCTTGTCTATTCTTAGGAAACTTATTATTTGCAAAAGTTTCTCCATTATATAATTATCCTTTTAGTTAGAGGGTAACCACAATCCACTCATTCATTTTTCCTTAAGGATTTTCATTATTTCGTTTTTTTTCTTTGTGTTAGTATACACGCAGGCACTATGCAGTATGCGTGTAAATTATAATACTAGATTGCAAAAAATGCAGTGTTATATGATAATTTTTTGAATATTGGAAAACTGCAATTTTAGTGCAAAGTTGCAAATTTTTTTTGTTTTCATTTTCTTTCTTCTTAAAGAGTAAACACCGGTGTCACTAATTCATTCATCATTAAAAAATAATTATTTTATTTTGTTTCACTTTTTTCTTGTTCTTTTTTCTTTTTAAAGGGTAATACAATGCCACTAACTCGTTCTTCCTTAGAAATCTTAATTATTTTGATTTTGTTGTTATTCTTATTTCATTTTATTGCTTTCATGAGGGTAATACCAATGCCACTAATTCATTAACCAATTCACTATAGTATGCATATTCTTGCATATTATAAAAACTGCATTTTTTGCAATTTTTGTCACTATTTGTTTTCATTTTTTATTTTAGGTAATATAAAATCCCTTAATTTATATGTACTTAAATAATGGTCTTTCGTTTTGTACGTTTTTAGTTTTAGTTTTGCTGCATCCGCTGACAGAAAAAGTGAATGATGAGCATGCCATGTATGTGATGTCTCTGTGTGTATATGTGCATGCGTGTGTATGGACTATGGACACACATTCATGTGTGCTTTTTACGTCTGGCATGTGTGTCGTGGGCATGTGTGCGCTCACGCGTCACAGCATCCTGCTGGTGAAGGGATCACGGGAGGTCTGGTCCAATACGTAGGGTTAGTGATAAGAAAAGTGACTGGACCAAAAATAAAATTCAGCCGACTGTGCACTAGCCGGTCCCACTTCGGGGCATAAATCCCAACCTTCGGAGTAACTTAATCGACCGACTCAAGTTATTCTGGGAATAAATCCTAACGTTTGGAAATTGTTAGCAAGTTTAAATAGAAAATCACGATATGGTGGCGTTGTTGTTGATGTTCTAGCGTCTTTCACGTAGCAGAAAGGCACATAAATCCCGGCCATGTTCGTGGAGGTACGTGTACATGCGTTGATATGACACATCGATTGACATGGGATAACACTGTTGGTGAAACAATAATACGGTGGCTGGTAAATGGCTACAGGGTGAAATACACGCGAATAATACGTATCTGCCCACGTCTGCCGCTCATCGCTACCTAGCCTAAGAGCATCTCTAGCCGTGCCCCCAACAGGCCCTCCCCGGGCGACTTTTTAATCGCCGGCGTCGAAAAATCGTCCCAGCCGCGCCCTCACGACCCCGTTTTTCGCCGGTTGGGCCCTTTTTTTGGGCCGGCGAACCCAGGCCGAACCCAGCGCGTTGGGGGGCACTTGGGGGGCTCCGGCGGAAACAAAACGGCGCGTGGGACACCACTGTCAGGCGAATCTCGCCCTTTTGCTCGCCCGGCTCGCCTCCTCGCGTCTCTCCACCATGCCGATTCCGGTGCCTCCCGCCTGTTCACGGCACCTGCGCCGCCGCTAGAAAAAGGCCCTTTCCTTCATTTTCCCGTCGGATTTCACTTCTCCACCCCACCCATCGCCGCTTTCCGACGGCCACCACGCCGGCAGGACACCGGCGGCTGCCCGCCCACCACGCCCGCAAGGTGTTCGGCGTTTTGCCTGTCCGGCCATGGACTCAGACGACGAGGAGGCGTTCGCGGCTCTGTTGGAGGAGGACGCCGAGGCCGACACCGCCGACGAGGAACACCTCATGATCCTCTCCTCGCTGGCCGGTCTGTTCGTGAACAATGACAAGCCTCGGCGAGGTGGCTCGGCACCGGGCCGACGCAAGAGCAAGCAGAGGCATCAGATGGAGGGCTATTGCATGCTCTATGCCGACTACTTCGCTGACGCTCCTTTGCACGGTGAGAAAGTATTTCGGCGCCGTTATCGGATGGGCCGGAAGCTCTTCCTCAGGATTGTGAATGCCATCCGGGAGTTCGACAGCTATTTCGTTTGCAAGAAGGATTGCACTGGCACGGTTGGATTCTCCACACTCCAGAAGTGCACCACAACTATGAGGATGCTTGCATACGGAGCTCCCGGTGATATACAGGAAGACTATGGACGCATGGCCGAGTCCATCACCATTGAGTGTTTGTACAAGTTCTGCAGGGCAGTGGTGGCAGTGTTTGGACCACAGTAGGATACAAAGGAAAAACTAACAAACAAAGCAAGCAAAGATACAAGACGCTCCAAGCAAAACACATGATATGTGACGAATAAAAATATAGCTCCAAGTAAAATACCGATGGTTGTTAGAAGAAAGAGGGGATGCCACTCGGGGGCATCCCCAAGCTTAGTTTCTTGTTACTCTTTTGGATATATCTTGGGGGTACGGTAGCATCCCCAAGCTTAGGCTTTTGCTACTCCTTATTCCTTCATCCATCGTGATCTCACCCAAAACTTGAAAACTCCAATCACACAAAACTCAACAAAATCTTCGTGAGATCCGTTAGTATAAGAAAGCAAATCACTACTTTAGGTACTATTGTAAACCCATTCAAATTTTATAATTGCATTATACCTACTGTATTTTAACTTTACCATGGCTTATACCCCTCAATACAAACCATAGATTCATCAAAACAAGCACACAATGCAACAAAAACAGAATCTGTCTCAAACAGAACAGTCTGTAGTAATCTGTACTCTACCCATACTTCTGTAACTCTAAAAATTCTGAAAAATTAGGACATCGTAAGGAATTTGTATAGAAATACTGCGTTAAAATTTCAGCTCAATATCACGTTCCAGCTAAAACTAAAAATTCATATACTGGACGCAAAGTTTCTGTTTCAGATTCAGCATCACTTTTACTCATCCTATGAATCATCCTAACGGTTCTACTTGGCACAAACACTAAATAAACCATAAAAACACAATCATAACAGAGGCATAATTGTGTCAACACTCGAAAACAGAAACAAAAAATCAAAAAATTATTTATTCATTGGGTTGCCTCCCAACAAGCGCTATCGTTTTACGCCCCTAGCTAGGCATATTGGATAGATTCAAGTATTGTCATCTTTGGTTTTGGATCCATAGGATGCCCTCATGATTGATTAATATGGTGGCTTAATTCTTGTTCTAGGGAAGTGTTTCATACCCTTTCTCAAGGGAAACTGAAAACGAATATTGCCTTCTTTCATATCAATCACGGCACCTATAGTGCGTAAAAACGGTCTACCAAGTATAATGGGACAAGACGGATTGCAATCAATATCAAGCACAATAAAATCAATGGGCACATAATTCCTATTTGCAAGAATAAGAACATCATTAATTCTTCCCAAAGGCTTTTTAATAGTAGAATTCGCCAAGTGCAAATTAAGAGAACATTCTTCAATGTTGGTAAGACCAAGCACGTCACATAGAGATTTCGGAATCGTGGAAACACTAGCACCCAAATCACACAAAGCAAAGCATTCATAATTTTTAATCTTGACCTTAATGGTAGGTTCCCACTCATCATGTAATTTTCTAGGAATAGAAATCTCCAACTCCAACTTTTCTTCAAAAGATTTCATCATGGCATCAACGATATGTTTAGTAAAAGCTTTATTCTGCTCATAAGCATGAGGTGAATTCAACATAGATTGCAACAAAGAAATACATTCAATCAAGGAGCAGCTATCATAATTAAAATATTTGCAATCCAAGATAGTGGGCACATCGCTAGTTAAAGTTTTAACCTCTTCAAACCCACTTTCATCAAAATTTTCATCAAGATTTTCACCCTCCAAATTATTGGGACGCCTTCTAGACAAAGTTGACTCTACTTCAGTCCCTTCATTATCAATTTTAACATTACTAAACAAGGAATCAATAGAAGAAACACCAATCACTTTAATATCTACATCATTTTTATCCTCTAGAGAGATTGGTTTGGCAGCCATTTGATTTATCAAGGTAGCTTGCGCATCGGAGATTTTACCAAGCAAATTTTCAGCATGAGCATATTTAGATTGGAGATTGCAAACTTCCCTACTAATATCATCAAGTTGTTTTGTTATGGCATCTAGCACGGTAGAGTGTTCTCTAAGCTCATCGGTAAAATACTTATTATGCTCAAATTGTGTAGTCATATATTCCTTAGTACTTTTCTCAATTTCAAGCGAAATATTGGGATAAGGAACTTCATAGTACTTTCGTTGGGGCATCATGACTACGCAAATAAGATTGCAAGGAAGGAAGAGATCCGGCAAGAAAAAGGGCAAACGAAAAAGAGGGCGAATAAAACAGCAAATTGGTGAAGTGGGGGAGAGGAAAACGAGAGGCAAATGGAAAATAATGTAATTGCAAGGAGATGAGATTTGTGATTAGGAACCTGGTAGATGATGATGGAGTCCCCTCGGCGCCTACGATAGGCACGTAGAAGAGACTGCTTCCTCCCCGGCAACGGCGCCACAAATTCCTTTGACGTGGCTTGGACTGCGTCGGTATTTCCCCAAAGAGGAAGGGATGATGTAGCACAGCGACGGTAAGTATTTCCCTCAGTTATGAAACCAAGGTTATCAAACCAGTAGGAGGATCACCACCACCCAATAAGCAGCACCTGCACACAAACAACAAATACTTGCAACCCGACGCGAAAGAGAGGTTGTCAATCTCTCTACGGTAAATAGATAGATTAGGTAGTGATAGATAGGAGAGATAGATCTCTCAAGAACACAAATAAAAAGAGTAAATATGCAGCAATATGTTTTTGGGTTTTTGGTTTTGTAGATCTGAAAACAAAGATTGCAAAGAACGTAGATCGGAAAGCAATATGATAGAAAAGTAGACCCGGGGGCCGTAGGGTTCACTAGTGGCTTCTCTCATGAGTATAGCGCATGGTGGGTGAACAAATTACTGTTGGGCAATTGATAGAAAATCGAATAGTCATGACGATATCCAAGGCGATGATCATTATATAGGCATCACGTCCAAGATAGATAGACCGACTCCTGCCTGCATCTACCTCTATTACTCCACGCATCGACCGCTATCCAGCATGCATCTAGTGTATTAAGTTCATGGAAAAACGGAGTAATGCAATAAGAACGATGACATGATGTAGACAAGATCTATTCATGTAGGAATAGACCCCATCTTGTTATCCTTAATAGCAACGATACATGCGTGTCTTGCTGCCCCTTCTGTCACTGGGAAAGAACACCGCAAGATCGAACCCATCACAAAGCACCTCTTCCCATGGCAAGAAAAACCGATCTAGTCGGCCTAACTAAACCAAAGATTCGAAGAAGAAATACGATGCTATAAGCAATCATGCATATAAGAGATCAAAGAAGACTCAAATAATATTCATGGATAGAAACTGATCATGAACTCAAAATTCATCGGATCCCAACAAACACACCGCAAAAGTTTACATCAAATAGATCTCCAAGAGACCATTGTATTGAGAATCATAAGAGAGAGAAGAAGCCATCTAGCTACTGCCTACGGACCCGAAGGTCTATGGTGGACTACTCACGCATCATCGGAGAGGCACCTATGAGGAAGATGAACCCCTCCGTGATGGTGTTTAGATTGTATCTCCAGGTTCTGGAACTTGCGGCGGCTGGAATTGTGTTTCGTCGACTCCTCTAGGGTTTTTGGATTTCCTGGGAATTTATATGCACGATAGTCGGTTGAGGGGGTGCCCGAGGCGCCCAGCCCCCACCAAGCCACGCCAAGGGGCCTCTGGCACGCCCTGGTGGGTGCTGGCCAGCCTGGGCCCCCTCTTCTGGTGTTCTTTGGCCCATCTTCTTTCTTCCGGTCCGTAAAAAATCCACAAAAATCCTCGCAACGTTTTATCTCCGTTTGGTACTGATTTTCTGCGAAGTAAAAAACAAGCAAAAACAGCAACTGGCACTTTGGCACTATGTCAATAGGTTAGTCCCAAAAAATGATATAAAGTTGTAATAAAATGATTGTAAAACATCCAAGAATGATAATATAACAACATGGAACAAGCAAAAATTATAGATACGTTGGAGACGTATCAATCAGTTTCTATCCATGAATATTATTTGAGTCTTCTTTGATCTCTTATATGCATGATTGCTTATAGCATCGTATTTCTTCTTCGAATCTTTGGTTTAGTTAGGCCGGCTAGATCGATTTTTCTTGCCATGGGAAGAGGTGCTTTGTGATGTGTTCGATCTTGCGGTGTTCTTTCCTAGTGACAGAAGGGGCAGCAAGACACGCATGTATCGTTGCTATTAATGATAACAAGATGGGGTCTATTCCTACATGAATAGATCTTGTCTACATCATGTCATCGTTCTTATTGCATTACTCCGTTTTTCCATGAACTTAATACACTAGATGCATGCTGGATAGCGGTCGATGTGTGGAGTAATAGAGGTAGATGCATGCAGGCGTCGGTCTACCTATCTTGGACGTGATGCCTATATAATGATCATCGCCTTGGATATCGTCATGACTATTCGATTTGCTATCAATTGCCCAACAGTAATTTGTTCACCCACCGTGCACTATACTCATGAGAGAAGCCACTAGTGAACCCTACGACCCCCGGGTCTACTTTTCCAACATATTGCTTTCAGATCTATCTTTTTGCATCTTTGTTTTTGGATCTACAAAACCAAAAACTCAAAAACATATTGCTGCATATTTTATTTGCCCTTTCTATTTTGTGTTCTTGAGAGATCTATCTCTCTTATCTATCACTACCTAATCTATTTTACCGTAGAGAGATTGACAACCTCTCTTTCGCGTCGGGTTGCAAGTATTTGTTGTTTGTGTGCAGGTGCTGCTTATTGGGTGGTGGTGATCCTCCTCCTGGTTCGATAATCTTGGTTTCATAACTGAGGGAAATACTTACCGTCGCTGTGATGTATCATCCCTTCCTATTTGGGGAAATACCGACGCAGTCTCAAGCCACGTCAATTGGGCAAATACCTTCAAAGCAGAGGTGGAGAAGAGGTCACCTGGCAATGTAGTTGAGATAGATACTGAGTTAATGTAGGATGGCAAAGTCATTTTTTCTAAGTTCTTTATGCCTTTAAAGCCTGGCATCGATGGATTCATAGTAGAGTGTCATCCATATTTGAGCATAGGCTCTTCTTCTTTGACTGGGAAGTGGAATGGTCAATTGGCAGCATGCAATGCTCTAGATGGCCACAATTGGATGTTCACTGTTGCTATTGGCTTGTTTCAGTCAGAGACAGAGGTTTCATGGACATGGTTCATGATGCAGCTGAAAAGATGCATAGGGACAATGTCACCTTTAGCATTCCACATAGATGCATGTAAAGAGCTAGAAATTGCAGTCAAGAATGGTTTTCCCCATGCTGAGCAGAGGGAGTGCTTTGACCATATGTGGATGAATTTGATCAAAGAATTCTGTGGGGAGGAATTTGAGCACATGTGGCCAGTTACACTAATCAGACACATTCATATCATCTTGGTAAAGAAATGGCAGTATGTGGTAAGTTTGGTGCATGGATGAACACCTACCATTCTCTATTATGGTACATGTCAAGATTTAACACTGCCATCAAGTGTGATTATATCAACAACAACTTGGCAGAGTGTTTTAAGAACAAGGTGAAGCCGTTTGTAAACTTGCATGTTCATGACATGGTTGACCATGCGTTTGTGGGAATTGAGAAGAAGGATTGGTGATTTTCTGCAGGGGGATAAGCTACCTGTAGTGGTACAACAGGTGGTCAGCAGGAGCAGAAATGTTACGCATTTTTCTGTTGAAAAATCTACAATGTGTGGTTCTGAAGTTAGAGATACCAAGACTGGAAAGTGGCGTGTTGTTAACACCGAAATGCATGACTGCTTGCCTCGAGTGGCAACACATTGGGAAACCATGTGAGCATGCCATGCTTTTCTTGGCCTCCCGCCCGAATATAAACATGCACCAATATTTCCATGAATATTACTCAGTAGCAAGATTCAAGACCGCGTATGCATCTCCAATTCCTGCACTTACAGATCAGTCTTAGTGGCCTGAAGTGGAAATCGAGTTTTCCATGTGTCCTCCCTTAACGAAAAGAAAGGCTGGCAGGCCTAAGGAGAGTACATTCAAGGGATCGTTTGAGAAATCTGAGAGTAGTAAGAATGGGGAGAAAGATGCAAAGCCTAAGAGGTCACAGAAAGGTAACATAATTAGATGCAAGTTGTGCCAGGAACTTGGGCATAGAAAACGATCTCCAAAATGCCGTTACACTCCTGAAAGGCCAAAGTATGTTCATGTTTGTGATGTTTTTATTTGGTTGCTATTTTCTATTACTAACCAAATGAAATGCTTTGTATGTTAGGAGGAAGCGTGCAGGCCAGACCCTGGTTGCTGAAACATTGCAGACTAAAGCTAATCCAGTGAAGAAAACCAAGACCATTAATTAGCTTTTTGTTATGAAATCAAAAGCAAGTTGTTGTAAGAAGAAGTGAAACCTAATAGTCTACGAGTCTCATTTGGTGTGATGTAATGCTACTTGTATTTTGATGTGTGATGTACTTTGAGAACTATGTGCCATGATCCAAATTTGAGCCAGATTTCAAATGTGAGACGGCTTTCAAATTTGAGGCACATTTCAAATTTGTACTTGTATGGGTATTGATGTTCTAGTGCATTCTCAAGTTTTATGCACGTTAGGTGATCAATCCGAGCACTTTTGTGAAGTAAAACTCAGGTTCATGAAAAATGTGCTGCAAATGAGCTCCAAAGCTAGGGTAAACAACCCTATTTCTAAGCACTTTTTTCGAACTTATCTAAATGAGCTAAAAAAACTTGTCATCTAGTGTGCATATATAGTGTCCATGCCCAATATTGGATCGTTTGGACAAACTATGCCATGGTTAACCCTAAACCCTAGCTCAACCCCCTTGAAAACCATGCAGCCTTGTTCGTGATAGCTAAGTTATGTGAAGGAAATTTTATGAAAATATTTATAGTGGTGGTTTCTTATTTTTTTCCTAGCAACTTAGTAACATAAAATGATGATGTGCGCAAGTTTCACATTTTTTTGATTTTTTTAAATTAGTTATGCTCAACCCTAGCCCTCAAATCCCCCTCAAAAACCCTTAAAACCCCTATCGAAACCCTGAACTATCAGGGTCGTCGGATCGCTGTTCGGGAACCGTTTAGATCAGGCACTAGGGTTTACCACGGTCAATCCGCGAGATGTGACCTGGTTGGCTGGATGTGGGCGGGTGTTTCGTGGCTGCAGACATGAGAAGCCCATCTGGCAGCGGAGGAACAGGGACACGCAACAGTGGCCGTGGGCCGCATGCTTGACGCCTTTTCTAAAATGTATTCAATCGGGGAGGGACGCTCGTCGCACCGATGGTCCATCGTAGACAAGCCAACATCTCAGCTTGCCATGCATGCACGCAGCTACCCAACGCAGCCTGGCCAAGCATGCGCGCAGCCACCCGACGCAGCATGCCCATGCATGCACACCGCCATGCAGCTTCGTCGCATCAAAGCAATTAGTGCACCCTTGGGACGTAGCTTTACTGATCGTCACGCCTCGATTCAGTGTGAAAAACGGAGGCTCCGATGCATTCGAACGGGTGTGTCGCACCGCGGAACGCATTCAAAAGGGCGCGTCGCACCGTGAAACGCACTCAAATGGGCGCGTCACATCGCGGCTATTTAAACACCTCCCGTGTACGTCTTCATATCAACTCGATCTCATCCATCTTCTTCATGAAAAGCCAAAACAAAAATCAGATCCCGCCCAAGACAAGATGCAGTTCTACAGCCCAACCTACCGTTTGCAAGTTAGCGTGCCAGAGATGCGATACCCTGTCGGGGCAATCATGGAGGACACCCTGCGCATGTGGGCCATCTCAAGGTGGAGTGGCTCGACGGAGCTGGCGAACTTCTTCCTCGCTGTCGGCTACCGCCACCTACCACACGAATCTCCATGATGTTCCACGTGGAAGAGGTTCGTGCCATCAGAGGCGTTGTGATTGGCCTCACTGCTCGCTTCACTAACCGCTTCGACTCCGACTTCCTCCTCGGCAAAGTCTTATGGTGTGGGTGCGAGTTCATCGCCTTCACCTTCCACATCTTCACCAACTTCGACAATGTTTTCCCCACCACCAACGACATGCACACTCTCCCTTACAAGACAAAGGACGAGGAGTGAACTTGGTGGTGGAGGGGCCAGGCTGTGCTGAGTTATTTGTAAGGGCGTTACTATAAGCCCTAACATTATTTTCTATTTATGTAATATGCGTGTTCCCTATATATCAAGGGATATCTATATATCTATGTAATATATCAAATATACTTCCTAATCTTGATGTCCTAATATTTTGATGTGTTGTCAAACAGTGGCGGACCTACCCAAAAAATGTTGGGCGGTCCAGATAGTAAAAATAGTGCTACCAAACAGTGTTAGCAAACTAAAAAATCAATACGTTATCATGGGAAAAATTTCATGTAAAATCACACAACTTAATGTAAATACATTAAAGTGCATGCAAACAACTCGAAATACAATAATACGATTTCATACATATTTTATTTAAATAGAACAACAAATTCGGTGCGGCCCTACTCCCAAATCCTAAACTAAATCTTCCGGTTCAACCTACGAGCAGCACACGGAAAGCACGTCGTTGAAGCTAAGGCCATCCCAGAAGGCACGTCACCTGGCGACGTTAAAGTGCGGCATCGCGTGGGGTCGTCCAAGCGTTGCATCCAAGCGGCGCGGTCCTGCTTGAGGATCTGCGGCCATGTTGGGCTGTTACGATCGAAGCCTGGATGCACCCTCTCCTCTGGCATCAGACCTGCACGAAAGCGATGGACGGACCGCACAAAGGTCATCATATTGACGAAGGGGACAGGCGCCACCAGAAGCCCCCCCACACACTCAGAACCCATCCCACTGGCAGGCGAGTCTCCGGCGGCGTCGAGACGTCACAGATGGCAAGAAGCTTGGCTTCATGGAGAGAGATACTGTGCGGCCACGCCATGGATGCGGAAGGGGAGGAGGGAGAGGAGAGGCTAGGGTTTGTGCTGCAGTGGCGCCGGCGGCGGATAGGGTTGGGCAAGCAAGCGGGGAAATGGGATGGGGGGCTGCTTATATGGCACGGGAAGGGGTGGGTTTGCGGCGTTAAGCCACCATCAATGGCGCGGCGACGCAGCTCCTCGTGTATGAAAACGCGAGGAGAAACAGCAAGCAACACTGATTCAGTTTTGCATGTCTGTGGGTGATTTCTACTATGCAACTTTATTCTTGTAGACTTTGTTGGGCCTCCAAGCGCAGAGTTTTGTAGGACAGTAGCAATTTTCCCTCAAGTGGATGACCTAAGGTTTAACAATCCGCAGGAGGTGTAGGATGAAGATGGTCTCTCTGAAACAACCCTGCAATCAAATACAAGAAATCTCTTGTGTCCCCAATACAATGGAAAATTGTATAGGTGCACTAGTTCGGCGAAGAGATGGTGATACAAGTGCAATATGGATGGTAGATATAGGTTTTTGTAATCTGAAAATATAAAAAACAGCAAGGTACTAAGTAACAAAAGTGAGCACAAATGGTATTGCAATGCTTGAAAACAAGGCCTAGGGTCCATACTTTCACTAGTGCAATCTCTCAACAATGCTAATATAATTGGATCACATAACCACCCCTCAACGTGCAACGAAGAATCACTCCAAAGTTCTTATCTAGCAGAGAACATAAGAAGAAATTGTTTTTAGGGTACGAAACCACCTTAAAGTTATTCTTTCCGATCGATCTATCCAAGAGTTCGTACTAAGATAACACCAAGTTATCCTTTCCGATCGATCTATCTAAGAGTTCGTACCAGAATAACACCATATGATACGCATCAACCAACTCTAATGTCACCTAGATACTCCATTGTCACCACAAGTATCCATGAGTTAATTATACGATACGCATCAAACAATTTCAGATTCACAATACTCAATCCAACACAAAGAACCTCAAAGAGTACCCCAAGATTTCTATCGGAGAAAGTAGGACAAGAATGTGTATCAACCCCTATGCATAGATTACCACAATGTCACCGCGGGAATCCGCAAGTTGAGTACCAAAACATATATCAAGTGAATCAATAGAACACCCCATTGTCACCACGGGTATCCACATGCAAGACATATATCAAGTGTTCTCAAATCCAATATTCAATCCAACATAACGATATCTCAAAGGGAAAGATTCAATTCATCACAACAAGATAGTAAGGGAAACACACCATATGATCCAACTATATTAACAAAGCCCGTGATACATCAAGATCATGACATCTCAAGAACACGAGAGAGAGAGAGAGAGATTGAACACATAGCTATTGGTACATACCCTCAGCCCCGAGGGTGGACTACTCCCTCCTCGTCATGGCCTCCACCGGGATGATGAAGATGGCCACCGGAGATGATCTACCATCTCCGGCAGGGTACTGGAACGCCTCCAGATTGGTTTTTCATCGATACAGAGAGTTGCGGCGGCGGAGCGGAGAGTCTAGGGTTATTTCTGATGGTTTCTACATTTATAGGATTTTCGGGCGTCGGTTTCACGCCAAGATGGGCCACGAGGAGGGCACGATACACCAGGGCGCGCCGGGGGGGGGGGGGGGCTGGCACGCCCTGGTGGGTTGTGCCCACCTCATGGCTCTTCTGGCCCTCCCATGAAGCGTCTACTGCCTCTTTTGTTCCAAAAAAAATGTCAAAAAGTTTCGGGCGATTCCGAGAACTTTCATTTTCTACACAAAAACAACACCACGGTAGTTCTGCTGAAAACAACGTCAGTCCGGGTTAGTTCTAAATAAATCATATAAAGTGCATCAAAACCATATAAAAGTATTGTAAACATAGGTGAATATGGCATGACTACTTCATAAATTATCGATACGTTGGAGACGTATCAGCATCCCCAAGCTTAATTCCTACTCGTCCTCGAGTAGGTAAATGATAAAAGAAATAATTTATGAAGTGTGAATGCTAGCATAGTGCATAAGTTTGATCAATGATAATTTCAACCAATTTTCCTAGCATCATAACATCATCTTTTTCTCATAAAAATCATCATGATAAAGTAGCAACCAATTCACATGTTATGGTTCAAACAATGAATTCTCTTAAAACTTAACAACCTATGTTCCTAGTCACCAAACAATTGCAATTCAACTTATTCTCAACAAAATCTAAGTAAGAGCTCCACATACTCGATCATCATATAGTCTTCTATGATTGCTAGTACTCAAAGCATATTTTTAGAACAAACAACATCCATCGAACACATAGAAAGATAGAGGCTTAATGTTTCGCCTCCCAACATACTTATCATAAAGATAATTGTCAACAATAATAAGTCATGATCAAATATATTTGATTGGATATATATGTTTGGATCTTTCCCCACCACATGGTGCTTGCCAACTAATAGAAGTAGGTTGGAATAAGAAGTTGACTCAACATGAAAAGTAAATAACATGAAAGTAAATAGATTGTCCCTTCGCAGAGGGAAGCAGGGATTTGCATATGTGCCAGAGCTCATTGTTTAAAACAGAGATACATATAATTTTGGGAGGTGCACCCTTCCTGTCAACGTTACGACCAAGAGTTATCAATATCTTCCATGTTAAACACATTAGCGGCGGTTCCCAAGCGGTAAAAGTAAAGGTTTACTCCCCCTCCACCAACAAACACACTCCATGGCTAGCCGAATCCACGGGTGCCGTCCATACCAACAACATTCCTGGGGGGAGTTTTGTTTAATTATTTGCATTTTTTATTTCGGGACTGGGAATCCCTATTGCCGCCCCTCTCGTGCAAGGACGAGTGAATAAACACTCATCATGAGAATAACCCGCTTAACATGGAAGATACTGACCGCCCCCTGTCGCTCCATGAGCGGTCCAAGCACACAAAACAGTTGTTCATTTGAATGTTTAGAGGTGGCACATGCAAATTTACTTGGAATGGCAGTGAAATACCATATATAGGTAGGTATGGTGGACTCTTATGGAAGAAACTTGGCTCAAGGATTTGGATGCACAAGTAGTATCTCTACTTAGTACGAAGTGTTGGCTAGCAAAAGGTTCTAAACAAGCACCACATGTTGGAGGATCCATAACAATATAACTTCTATGCAAATATACACAACCATAACTCATCACGCTGTCTTCCTTGTCCAACTTCAACTAATTTGCTCAAGTTTGAAAATAATTAATGGGTATTCACAATCATAGAAGATGTCCAAGATAATATATTTGTATGTGAAAGTTTCTCTTCCTTATACTAATCATTCACGAATTGTTTGTATGACCAATATGGTGATTGTCAAACTTCAATAGATTTTACTTTCTAAACTAGATGTGAAGCTACTTCTAAGCATAAAGCACATTGATAATTTCATATTTATGATATTCACTTCATTCACAATTTACTCATAGGATATAAGTGAAGTACAAGAGTAAACATCAAACTACTCTCAAAAGATATAAGTGAAGATCAATGAGTAGTCAAACAATTAAGTAGATATGTGAGGACTCTCTCTCTCAATAAATATTTTCAGATCTGAGTATTTTATTCAAACAGCAAACTAAACAAAAATAGAACTCCAAGAATAGCACGCATCATGTGAACGAATAAAAATTTAGGCTCAACATAGGTGGGATGCGTAGCATCCCCAAGCTTAGATGCTTGAGACTTCTTGAAATATTTACTTGGGGTGCCTTGGGCATCCCCAAGCTTGAGCTTTTGTATCTCTTTCAATCCTCTCATATCATGGTTTCACCTATTCTCAAAAACTTCATCCACACAAAACTCGAAAAGAACTCGTGAGATAGGTTAGTACACATAAGAATAAATCAACACTTCATGTAGTGCCAAGACAAGTTGCATAATAATTTCCAAACATCATCTACTGTTTACTATCGTTTCCACAATTTATATCTACCAATATAGGCTATGGAAACTATAGTATTAGTAGATAACAAAACTATGACAGCAATCTATCCAAACAGAATAGTCTGTAGCAATTTATGAAAACAGTGTACTTCTGTAACTCAAAAAATTATGAAAATTTAGGAAAGGCTAAATAATGTATATGACCATACTGTGTCAAAATTTCAGAAACTTTCCACGTTCCAGTAAAATATGAAAATTCAAACACTATAGAGTAATTTTCTGTTTTTACACAGCACACATCAAACATGCAATGCAAGCATCCTAAGGAAATTTTTGCAACTTTTTATTGAAAAACAAGATTATAAATAACACCTAACAGAAAATAACAAAATATAATGATGATCCAAGCAAAGCACATATTATGTGACGAATAAAAAATATAGCTCTAAGTAAGATATACCGATAATGTTTAAGACGAAAGAGGGGATGCCTTCCGGGGCATCCCCAAGCTTAGGCGCTTGAGTCTTCCTTGGATATTACCTTGGGGGTGCCTTGCGCATCCCCAAGCTTAGGTTCTTGTCACTCCTTATTCTCCTCATATCGGTGTCTCACCCAAAACTTGAAAACTTCAATCACACAAAACTTAACGGAACTTCGTGAGATGGGTTAGTATAATAAGTAAAGATCATTCACTTAGGTACTGTCAAGACAAGATTAATAATTGTTATCACATAATACCTACAGTATTCTACCATTCCCATAATTTATATCACTGAATATAAGCTATGGGAACACTAAAACAAGCAAACTATGCATGCAAAACAGAATCTGTCAAAAACAGAACAGTCTCTGAAGATCTGTAGTATAGCCATACTTCCCTGTATCTAAAAAATCTGAAACATTAGGACAACCTGAAGAATTTGTATATCAAGACTTTGTAAAAATTTCAGATCATTATCAAGCTCCAGTAAAAAAAATGAAAATTCCTGTACTGGAGTCAAAAGTTTCTATTTTGGTTCAGCATCAATTCTACTCATCTTGTGAGTCATCCCAAAGGCTTTACTGGCACTTTATTAAAATAAAATACACAAAACATGATTACTACAGTAGCTTAATCATATGAACACATCAAAACAGAAAGTATAAGTGTTGGGTTGTCTCCCAACAAGCGCTTTTCTTTAAAGCCTTTTAGCTAGGCATGATGATTTCAATGATGCTCACATTGGAATAATAATTGAAACATGCAAAAGAGCATCATGAATCTCATGACAAGCACATTTAAGTCTAACCCACTTCCTATGCATAGGGATTTTTTGAGCAAACAATTTATGGGAGCAAGAATCAACTAGCATAGGAAGGCAAAACAAGCATAACTTCAAAACTTTGAACACATAGAGAGGAAACTTGATATTATTGCAATTCCTACAAGCATATGTTCCTCCCTCATAATAACTTTCAGTAGCATCATGAAGGAATTCCACAATATAACTATCGCATAAATCATTCTTTTCATGATGCACAAGCATAGAAAATTTATTACTCTCCAGATAAGCATATTCCTTTTCATCCATGGTAGTGGGAGCAAATTCAACAAAATAACTATCATGAGACACTTGATTGACATAACCACATTCAATATTAAAATCATGATGACAAGTTTTATGGTTACTATCACCCTTTATAGCATACATGTCATCATCATAATCATCATAGATAGGAGGCATGCCATCATCATGATAAATTTGCTCATCAAAACTTGGGGGACTAAAAATATCATCTTCAGCAAACATAGCATCCCCAAGCTTGTGGCTTTGCATATCATTAGCATCATGGATATTCAGAGAATTCATACTAAAAATATTGCTATCGTGCTCATTATTCAAGGAATTCTCATCAAGTATTTTCATCATTTCTTCTTCTACCAATTGAGCACAATTTTCTGAATCCTTATTTTCACGAAAGACATTATAAAGACGAAACAAATGATGCAACCTAAACTCCATTTTTTTTGTAGTTTTCTTTTATAAAACCGAACTAGTGATAAAACAAGAAACTAAAAGATTTAATTGCAAGATCTAAAGATATACCTTCAAGCACTCACCTCCCCGGCAACGGCGCAAGAAAAGAGCTTGATGTCTACTACGCAGCTTTATTCTTATAGACTTTGTTGGGCCTCCAAGCGCAGAGTTCTGTAGGATAGTAGCAATTTTCCCTCAAGTGGATGACCTAAGGTTTATAAATCCGTGGGAGGTGTAGGATGAAGATGGTCTCTCTCAAACAACCCTGCAATCAAATACAAGAAATCTCTTGTGTCCCCAACACACCCAATACAATGGCAAATTGTATAGGTGCACTAGTTCGGCGAAGAGATGGTGATACAAGTGCAATATGGATGGTAGATATAGGTTTTTGTAATCTGAAAATATAAAAACAGCAAGGTAGCAAGTAACAAAAGTGAGCACAAACGGTATTGCAATGCTTGAAAACAAGGCCTAGGGTCCGTACTTTCACTAGTGCAATCTCTCAACAATGCTAATATAATTGGATCACATAACCATCCCTCAACATGCAACGAAGAATCACTCCAAAGTTCTTATCTAGCGGAGAACATAAGAAGAAATTGTTTTTAGGGTACGAAACCACCTTAAAGTTATTCTTTCCGATCGATCTATCCAAGAGTTCGTACTAAGATAACACCAAGTTATCCTTTCCGATCGATCTATCTAAGAGTTCGTACTAGAATAACACCATATGATACGCATCAACCAACTCTAATGTCACCTAGATACTCCAATGTCACCACAAGTATCCATGAGTTAATTATATGATACACATCAAACAATTTCAGATTCACAATACTCAATCCAACACAAAGAACCTCAAAGAGTACCCCAAGATTTCTATCGGAGAAAGTAGGACAAGAACGTGTATCAACCCCTATGCATAGATTACCCCAATGTCACCGCGGGAATCCGCAAGTTGAGTACCAAAACATATATCAAGTGAATCAATAGAACACCCCATTGTCACCACGGGTATCCACATGCAAGACATATATCAAGTGTTCTCAAATCCAATATTCAATCCAACATAACGATATCTCAAAGGGAAAGATTCAATTCATCACAACAAGATAGTAAGGGAAACACACCATATGATCCAACTATATTAACAAAGCCCGTGATACATCAAGATCATGACATCTCAAGAACACGAGAGAGAGAGAGAGATTGAACACATAGCTACTGGTACATACCCTCAGCTTGCTATTGGTGAGATGACCATCACTTTGGAGGATATTGCGATGATCTTCGGGCTACCGATCGAGGGCAGGGCTCTTACCGGGAAGGTGGAGTCTGAGGGATGGCGACAATGTGTTGCAGGTTTGGTTGGTGTTGAACCACCACCGTGGATTCATGAAACCAAGAAAGATCCTAGGCCATCCGGTGTGTTATTCTCATGGCTACGAGACCATTTTTACGAGTGCCCACAGAATGCTAGTCCGGCTGTTGTGGAGATGCACGCCACACGAGATGCTAGTCCAAATCAAGCATTATCCAAACCCTAACCCTAACCCTAAATCTTTACATTAGGTATAACCCTAACCCTAATCCATATTAACTAATAAGGTTTGTTCACCAACATCACAATGCAACACTTTTGAAACAACAATACTCAAGAACATCATATTATGGAACCATGTTCAAAACTAGGGTTAGGAACCACATGAACAAAACAATCCAAATAGACAAATCCAACCAATAAAAATTGTGAGATGAAGGAGATTACCTCAAGGAACGGAAATGACACTGGATCCACGAAACAGCTCAATCAATTTGCAAGGATTTGAGAGGGGCCAAGTGAGGGACACAAAGGGGAAAAAGGGAGAGAGCTCGGGATAGGCCAATGGGGGAGAAGAGAGTGAGTGGTGAGTGGTGGGTGAGAGCCCCACGACCACCTATAATATCTGGATAAGCAACGCCAAGGCTCCTGGCGTTTCCAGAAACGCGGGCCGGCTCGGCGTTTCCGGTCTGCCACGTCAGCGCGCAACACGTGCTCTGCCTGGCAGTGGGCTAGGTCAGCAACGCGGCTCACCTCGGCGTTTCTATGCTGTTTGGTAACGTTGTGGGCTTTGGCGTTGCCAAAAGGGTCAGATCATGAAATACTTTGCGGTCGAGTTCAATTTGTGACGAGCTTCGCTGTCAAGGTCAAAACAGTGATTTCGTCCCTTGTACATACTGAAAGTGCGTTATATCGACTAGAGGGGGGGGTGAATAGGCGATTTTTACAAGTTCGTCACTAAGGAATTACTAGATGAGGAATTTGTTAAGTGACGAAATACTAGCATCGGAATAAGTACTCAAGTGCATGCGAAACATAGCAGTAGCATAGTCATCATGATGAAATGAAGCATACACAGAGCATAAGTAGCGTGAACAGGATAAGCAGGCTGAAGATAAAGTGACTGAAGAATTTGAGATGAGGAAATTGAGAAAGTCTTCAGTCAAATTCTTCAAACAGTAACGATCAGATTCATCAACAAATACTTCAAGGAAATGAAGGTGTTGAGGAAATAGAACCAGGTGCTCGATGAAGATAGTGATTTGATGACCCAGTTCCAACTGCTGTGACAGTCGTACGCCTGGTTCGGAGCGGCTTGGTATTTAAACCAAAGGACACACAGTCCTTACCGTATTCTCCTTGAGCTAAGGTCACACAATCCTTGCCCAACACTCATGGTAAGTCTTCAGGGTAGACTTCCAAACCCTCACAAACTCGGTCACCCGGCGATCCACAATTGACTGCTGGATGCTCTAGACCATGACGCCTAACTGTCTGGAAGATACACAGTCTTCAAAGGTAAAAAGCGTCGGTTCCACACAGGAACAATCTCTTCAGTGATGCTCAATCACTTTGGGTTTTGGTGGTTTGGGTTTTGGGTTTTTCCTCACTGATGATTTTCTCTCAAAGTCCCCGAGGAATGGGTTGCTCTCAAATGACAAGTGTCAATCTCTCTCTGAGCAGCCAACCAGCTAGTGGTTATGGGGGCGGCTATTTATAGCCAGGGTGCAACCCGACATGATAAGACATAAATGCCCCCCAATGATATGACCGTTAGGTGGATAAAATATCTGGACAGCTGGCGCAAAGCACAACAATGGTCGAAACTTGAACTGTCAAATTCCCCAGGGCTTATCATATTCCTCACGGTAGGCAATTCGCACTGGCGAAATCCTAACTCCTCAGTCAGACCAAATTCCTTAGAGACCAGAAGAACATCGTCTCTGTCACTAAAGAACTTGATTGAACTGTAAGAGATTTCCAAAGGCTTCACTCGAAGGATTGGGTTGTGTTGAGGCTTTTGAGTTGAGCATCAGTTGGAAATTTTTCCTTAGTATTACCTCGGCCCCCTTTAACAGTGCGGTGTTTCCTATGACTCGAAGAAAAGGAAATGAAACAATAAAAACAAAAGTCTTCACGCTTCATAGTCCTCGTTAATATCTTCAAGGTCACACCGAATTCTTCAGCTTGAAAGTCTTTAGGGAAATGCCAAAGTCTTCACCAAAGTCTTTAGCTGAAGACATTCATTTTTAGGGGTCGACATTCTCCGTATATATCAAACTCCTTAGTGACTTATAGAGCATGTGTACACTCACACACATATTAGTCCCTTAACCTATAAGTCTTCAATACACCAAAATCACTAAGGGGCACTAGATGCACTTACAATCTCCCCCTTTTTGGTGATTGATGACAAATAGGTTAAGTTTTTAACGGGGATAAACATATGAAGTGTAAGTATCGAGTTTGAGGAATTTGATTGCAAGATATAGAGGAACTCCCCCTGAAGATGTGCATATTTGAAGAATTTGCTTTGGACTGCAAATGCACATGGCAGGATAAAATCTTGGAGATCTCCCCCTATATCTTGTAATCCATACACGCATTTTATATATATCATGAGGAAATTGAAATGCGTGATGAAAAATGGGGTCTGAGGAAATTCAGCATGCGTGCATTGAGATACTTGAGGAAATAAGCATGCAGAAAGCAGTTCAAAAGTATCAGACCACCATCGGACTTAAGTTTACAACTCAACCAACAAACACTTCAGAAGAGCGAGAGTTGTAACTTAAACAAAAATAGCCCATAGAGAGACCCGCTTGAAGACTAACTCAAATTTCTCCCCCTTTGTCATCAAGTGACCAAAAGGGACGAAATTGAGGACTAACGCCCCTGAAGATTTTCATCTTGAAGGTGGTGGAGGAGCGCCAGCGTTGTCGGGGTCGGTTGGTGGGGTAGGGCCTTCATCAGTATCTTCAATATCCTCAGCTTCATCTGTATCACGCGATGAAGAATATGAACTTGTCACCAGCTAAGGAACTTGAACTTTCTTCCACTTCTTCTTTGGAGGAATCGACCAGTCAAAATCTTGCTGAAATCCCATCTCTACAAGTTCTTCAGGTGTTTTGAAATGAGATAGAATGGCCCATGAGCGGTCAAAGATTTCATGCACATAGTAATGATTTTTCCGCACAGAGTTCTGCGTCACAGTCATGTTCTGAAGAATTGACTTGAATTGACATTTGACCCACTTGTGATTATGATCAACCTTCTAATGAAGACTTAGAAGAATCTCACGATCAGTCATCACACGAGGGGCAGAAGCTTGAGGTTTTTGAGCTAAGGCTTTTGCAGAAGAATCTTGTGTGGCAGAGTCATCATTGGTGGAGTAAGATGCAGCCTTATGAAACTGTCCATCCAATGGACGAGTGCCTTCATCAATTACAGCCTTGCCTTTTCCTTCAACTGAAGAAAATTTCTTCTTGAGGACTTCAATTGGAGGCAGGAAACTGAAGTGATTCTGAAAGTCAGCCTTGAAGGGAATTGAAGACCTTGATCTGATGAATTTCATGATCCAGGGAGCATAAGGCTTCAACTCGAATGGTGAGACAGCTATATTGGCCAAAGTCCTCATGAAGAAATCATGATAATTGATGGGAATCCCATGAATGATGTCGAACAACAAATTCTTCATGATGCCAACAACTTCTTCTTCAGAGTTGCGGCCTTTGATAGGACCAAGGGTTTTGGTCAATATGCGGTATATGGTCCTGGGCACATACAGCAAATCCTTCACTAGGAAGGTGGTCCTTGGAGGTTTTCCTGGCGCCAAAGGCTTCATTAGCACTTGCATCATGTGGTTTGGCAGTTCAGGTTCATCATAGATGCATCTTGCTCCTTCTGAAGGAATTGGAATAGGGACACAGTGAAGCAATTCGGTAGCTGGAGCAGTGTAGTGTATGTTTCCAGACATCTAATCCAAGACCCATGTGTTAACATCAGAAGCTTCACCGGAGATGTGCAGAGTTGCATAAAATTGAAGAATAAGCTCTTCATTCCAATCGCAGACATTAGCACAGAATGGAAGAAGTCCAACGTCATGAAGAACTGTGAGCACTGGAGTGAAGCATGGGATGGATTCCATATCCACATGAGGAATTTGATGATTCTGGAAGACCTTGTCCTTGTCAAACAACACTGCAGCATAGAAGTTCATCTGAGAAGGAGTCTAGAACCGTGAGCGACCAACTCTTGCTGAGTCATAAGGATTTGGTCCAGTGAAGAATATGTGCTCATTGAAGAAATTCGCCTTGATGAATTTGGGGCACTTTGAGCCTTTGAATGGCAGCTTTGGCTTAGGCTGAAGATCTGGCTTGAAACGGCCTACAATCTCCTTAGGCATAACAGCAGTTTCTTCAGATTGAGGAACATGTGCAGCAATATCCTCAGGCACATTCTAGACAGGAATTTCTTCAGCTGATGCAGCTGGAATTTCTTCAGGAACAGTCATGAGGGGAGTGGACAGACCATCAAACCCTGTTTGAATTTCTTCAGTTTGCGCAGGGGATTGAGGAATCTATGTAATAGGAGTGGCCATTGATGAATTTGGGTGTGCTGCTTCCCAAAATTCATCATTGATGACTGGAGTGGTAGATCCAATGTCCACATCCTCATCCATTTCTTCAACACCGCCTCTTCAGCAGTCAACTGAGGCTGGGGTGATGACACGAGAGGGGTTGAAACAAATGCATCCACCTCAATTTCTTCATCAATCTGCTCCGAGGAAGCATCAGAGTGATTTTCTTCATCTTCATCACTTGGGATGACATAGTCTTCACCAAATGGGACTATTTCATAGGCTGGGACTAATGAGATAGAAATAGCATCAATTGGTTCGGTTGAAGAACTTGGCAAAGTCTTCAATTTCTTTGCAACTGAGGTATCTGCAGATGGTCATGCTTTCCTTTTCATAGCAGCTGCCTTTTCCGCAACCTTGGTTTTCTTTGCTTCTGATGCAGAAGGAAGTATGACTTTCTTCATCCTTGATGATTTTGCTGGGGAAGCATGGGGTGAAGATGGAGCAGTTTCTTCAGGCACGACTAATGCAGTCGCCCTGACAGTTTCTTCAGCTGGCCTGTTAATTTCTTCAAGCGCAACATTGGGAGTTGCCCTTCGCCCTGACAGTTTCTTCAGCTGGCCTGTTAATTTCTTCAAGCGCAACATTGGGAGTTGCCCTGGTAATTTCTTCAGCAGCATGAATTTCGTCAGCTGCACTTGCAGTTTCTTCAGCAGGCTGAGCAGAGGAGCTAGCCTGGGGAATTTGCGGTTGCGATCTTGCTGCAACCCTTGAGTTGTGGTCCTTGATCACTTTGTTGGCCACATTGACAAAACGGACCTTGGCACCTTTCCAATCAACATAGTACCTGTCAAATTCATCGTTGAGGCCTTTGATGTCCTTTTGGACACAGACTAGTTGGTCAGGCATCAGATTTAGAACGTTGTTCTTCATGAAGCGCTCTTTCTTGTACTGAGCCTTCTTTGCCTTTCTAGCCTTCTCAAACTTCCACTTTTCTTCACCGATGAATGCGGTGAGGACATGACTCAGACCAGGAGGAAGCTTCAAGTCATCAATTGGAGTGTTTGGATCGTTGTGCCATATATCAATAAAGTCCAGCACAGTCCTTCGATCTAATAGGAGAGGAATTTGAGTGCCCTTTGCTTGAGCCACTCTCTCTTGTTTGTTTCTGACGATTGCAACAAGTTCATCGTCATTAGCTTCATCATCCTCAGTGTCTGAGGGGACTTGGAAGATCACTTTCTTCTGATGAGGACTTGGCCTCCTGCCGCGTCCAGCAGTAGCTTTCATTTTCAGTAAAGTGGGACTGCTTGATGAATGTGCTTGGGCTGATGAAGTTGCAGATGCCCCTGAAGCAATTGAAAAACTATCAGTCCTCTGACACGTTGCAAGGTGCACTGGAGTTGAGGACTTGGCAGCGGCAGCTGAAGATTGTGCAGCCATTGAGGGCATTGCAGGAGCCTTTGAAGATTTTGCCTGAGGCATTTGCTGTGAGGAACTTGGAGCTGAGGACTTTGGTGCTGAGGATTTTTGCTTCACAGCAGATTTCCTCACCACGGATTTCTTCGGAGCAGGTGCACTAGCAGAGGCTCCGACGATAGCAGCAGCAGCAGAGTCTTCATTGAATCTTTTCACAGCCTCTTTTGCCTTTTTCGCCAGCTTGGCTTGATGCCTTTCCCATTCCCAAGGAAAGTCTTCACCAGATTTGAGACTGGTGGGATCAGAACATTGGCCTTGAGCCAAAGGTGGCCTGTTGCATGGGGGTTTAACAACAAATTTCTTCATATATTTGGGAGTGACATATCGATATTCTCTCCATTCTCGTGCCCATCTCCTCTCAATTTTCTGTATACGGATCTTTCGCTGCTTTTGAGTTTCCTTGCCATGAGTTTCTTCATCAGGTGTGCAATATTCCTCATACAAATCATCAGGTATCTCAAACGCAGTTTGCACTTCAGGTTTCTTTCCTCCTTTCTAAGGCCTTTTCCCATCTGCCATTTTCTTCGACTGATGAATTTGAACTTTTGAGGATTCTGAGGAAGTGTGCAACTTTTCTTCAAGGAACGCTGCAAATGAGTTAAGTTGATGAGAACCTAGAGATTCATCAGCTGACATTTGTACGTGTGAATAGAGTATAGGTGCGAAGAATTTGAAGAGGTCATATGCGTTCTCAGATTTTGTGCAAACGTATCAAGTTTGAGGAATTTGACCATAGATGATTTGAAGAATTTCACTAAGTGTTCTTGACTTAGGTTCCAGAGTTTTATAGATTTGAAGATCTACACAATTGAGGAATCTTGAAGAAAATCACGACTTAGCGAAATAAATCAAGAGAGGGAGTTTGTTTGGTGCTTAAGAGATGGATAGGTGAAGAATAAACACCTTTTGAGGATTTTGTGAAAATCATCGGGATCGAAAATGGCAATAATGCTAGATTTTATTTACCGTATGCGATGAACACGACGAACAGAGAAGTGAACCGGAGGAGTTCGTCAGTCCAGATCTCCCACACCCTAGCTTGGCAGAGGGAGACAGCTACAGCGGCGGCGGGGAGAAGACTTCCGCGGCCGATGCGAGTACGACGATAGCGAGGTCCAGGCAGTGAAGCTCTTCCTCTCCGGCGACGATGAGGTTAGCGGCGGCGCTAGGTCTGGAGCTCGGGAGAGATGAGAGTGAAGAGTAACCCGAGCTTGTGGGAGGGAAGGGGTATTTATAGCGGCAGTAAAAACCAACTGGTTCGAAGATTTTGGACCAGTATACCCCTGACCCTAGCTATTCACGCGACATGTGTCGCCCACGTACTGTGTAGTGGAGATAGTGGGGGATCGTGGGTTATCCAGTCGTGGGAATCGGAATGGTTTGAGTGGCAATTGCCAAAAAATTAGATTGAATATTTTAAAGTTTTGTTCGCAAATTCTTCAGCTGACAAGGACTCAGTGAAGACTTTGAACTGGTTTCAAACAGAACGCATATGAAGAATTTGTGAACAGTCTAGATTGAGTTTAGCATAGAGGGGGAACGGGTCCGATCACATTCACTTAGAAGAAAATCAACTTGAATAAATAGCTATAAGAGAATGCTGTTGAGGACATTGAAAAACTCAATATATATATATATATATATATATATATATATATATATATATAGTGTATGAAGAAAAACTCATGTGAGGAACATCAGTTGAAAAGTTTGAAGAATTTGAAATCTTGAGGAATTTGCAAACTTGAAGAATTTGACAATTTTGAAGAATTTGCAAAATGAAGAAAAACTCAAACTTGAAGAATTTCAACTGTTGTTGGTGGCGTTACCCACCGTATAAGAATGATGATTTCAGACACCGCGTACAATTGTCGTAGGGTTCTGAGAATCAAATTCTTCATTAATTTCTTCACACTTAGAGAGTTAGTCTTCATTGATTGAAGAAAAACATTACTTTCTGTGTTGCACATCAAAGTCATCAATTTTGCATAAGTGTTAGGATGTGTGTCCTTTCACAGAACATTCGAAGATTCTAAGATATTTAGCTCACACCGCAACTTGAAAAATCTCTTCTCATTCAAGGGCTTTGTGAAGATATTAGCCAGTTGTTCTTCAGTCTTCACGTGGTCGAGGAAGATATCGCCCTTCATCACATGGTCATGAAGAAAATGATGACGAATCTGGATGTGCTTGGTCTTTGAGTGCTGAACTAGGTTGTAAGCAATCTTGATGGCACTCTCGTTGTCGCAGTAGAGAGGGACATTCTTCACGTTGATGCCGTAGTCCTTGAGGGTTTGCTTCATCCATAGCAATTGAGCACAGCAAGAACCAGCAGCAATGTACTCAGCTTCAACAGTAGATAGTGACACGCAGTTTTGCTTCTTCGAGGACCAACAGACTAAGGATCGTCCGAGGAAATGACATGTGCCTGATGTTGACTTGCGGTCCACACGATCACTTGCATAATCAGAATCAGAATATCCAATAAGGTCAAGATCTGAGCCCTTGGGGTACCATAATCCTAGTGTTGGTGTGTGAGCTAGATATCGAAGAATATGTTTCACAGCCTTGTGGTGTGATTCCTTCGGTTTTGCTTAAAATCGGGCACACATGCAAACACTAAGCATAATATATGGCCTAGACGCACATAGATACAATAAAGAACCAATCATGGAGCGATATACCTTCTAATCGAAATCTTTACCACTTTCGTCAGTGCAGAGTTGAGCCGATGTGGGCATAGGAATCTTGACGCCTTTGCAATCCTGCATGCCGAATTTCTTCAGGACATCCTTGAGGTATTTCTCTTGAGAGATGAAGATGCCATTGCGTTGTTGACGAATTTGAAGCCCTAGAAAGAATTTGAGCTCTCCCATCATAGATATTTGATATTCTTCACTCATCATATAGGCAAATTCGTCACTGTAACGTTTGTCAGTACATCCAAAGATGATATCGTCCACATATATTTGGCACACAAATAATTCATCATCATATGATTTTGTGAAAAGAGTTGGGTCAAGTGAACCGGGTTTGAAGCCTTTCTTCATGAGGAATTCTTTCATCATATAGGTTATCTACAGATGTACCGGTACTCTTCGTTTATGGTCCTCTCTACAACGTGTGGAGAATCGAGACCTCTTTACGGAGGTGTGTACACGATTGGAGGCTACGACGAGGGATACTTTTACCCAACATGGGTGGCAGCATGATCTTAGGATTTGCCCCCCTACGCTTTAGGTGTTATACGGACTATACATGTCTGTTCATATTTTGCCTTTTATTTTCCGTTTGCATGAGAGGATCTTGTTTGGCTGTGTGTGTTGGAAATATGCCCTAGAGGCAATAATAAATTAGTTATTATCATATTTCCTTGTTCATGATAAATTTTTTATAATCCATGCTATAATTGTATCGATCGGAAACTCAGATACATGTGTGGATACATAGACAACAAAGTGTCCCTAGTAAGCCTCTACTAAACTAGCTCGTTGATCAAAGATGGTTAAGGTTTCCTAGCCATAGACATGAGATGTCATTTGGTAACGGGATCACATCATTAGGAGAATGATGTGATGGACAAGACCCAAACTATAAACATAGCATATGATCGTGTCAATTTATTGCTACAGTTTTCTGCATGTCAAGTATCTGTTCCTATGACCATGAGATCATGCAACTCACTGACACCGGAGGAATACCTTGTGTGTATCAAACGTTGCAACGTGACTGGGTGACTATAAAGGTGCTCTACAGGTATCTCCAAGGGTGTCTGTTGAGTGGGCATGGATCAAGACTGGGATTTGTTACTCCGTGTGACGGAGAGGTATCTCAGGGCCCACTCGGTAATACAACATCACAACAAGCCTTGCAAGCAATGTGACTAAAGTGTTAGCCACGGGATCTTGTATTACGGAACGAGTAAAGAGACTTGCCGGTAACGAGATTGAACTAGGTATAGAGATACCGACGATCGAATCTTGGGCAAGTAACATACCGAAGGACAAAGGGAACAGCATACGGGATTAACTGAATCCTTGACATAGAGGTTCAACCGATAAAGATCTTCGTAGAATATGTAGGAGCCAATATGGGCATCTAGGTTCCGCTATTGGTTATTGACCGGAGAGTGTCTCGGTCATGTCTGCATAGTTCTCGAACCCGCAGGGTCTACACACTTAACGTTTGGTGACGATATAAGTATAGTTGAGTCGTTATGGTGGTGACCGAAGGTTGTTCGGAGTCCCGGATGAGATCCCGGACGTCACGAGGATCTCCGGAATGGTCCGGAGGTAAAGATTGATATATAGGAAGTCCCGTTTTGGTCTCCGGAAAGGTTTCGCGCATTTCCGGCAGTGTACCGGGAGTGACGAATGGGTTCCGGGGGACCATCGGGAGGGGGCCACCCACTCCGGGGGGGCACATGGGCCTTAGAGGTGGTGCACCAGCCCCTAGTGGGCTGGACAAACCAGCCACTAAGGGGCCATGCGAAAAGGATAAAGGAAAAGGCAAAAAGGGCTAAATTAGGAAGGAGTCCTAATAGGATTCCACCTCCCTTGTGGGAGGTGGATTCCTCCCTTGTTTGGTTCGGCCGAACCTCCTTGGAGTAGGGGCCAAGGCTGCCTCCTCTCCCCTTCCTCCTATATATATTGAGGGATTTTGAGGGCAGCCCCTAACCCTAATTGCCACGTGCTGCCCTCTTCTTCCTCTAGATCTGTTCTCCACTAGATCGTCTCGGTTGTGCTTGGCGAAGCCCTGCCGGGACAGCTCCACCACCGCCGCCACCATGCCGTTGTGCTGGCGGAGAACTCATCTACCTCTCCGCTCCCTCTTGCTGGATCAAGAAGACGGAGATCGTCATCGAGCTGTACGTGTGCTGAACGCGGAGGCGCCGTCCGTTCGGCACTAGATCGGAGTTCGCGGGACGGATCGTGATTGGATCGCGAAGACATTCGACTACATCAACCGCGTTTCTTAACGCTTCCGCTTAGCGATCTACAAGGGTATGTAGATCCAACTCTTCCTCTCATAGATGCTCATCACCATGGATAGATCTTGCGTGTGCGTAGGAATTTTTTTGTTTCCCATGCAACGTTCCCCAACAGTGTGCATCTTAGTTATGCAGAGGCTGGGTGTAATGCTTAAACCTTTTAAGTAATATAAAGCGCTCCTTTTCGAAAAAGAAACCATTGAGTAGAATTGATGATGTCCTCATACTTGCTAATATAAATTATGTACCTATGGATTTCATTGTACTTGATATTGAATGTAATCCGTCTTGTCCTATAATACTTGATAGACCGTTTTTACAATCATAGATGCAATTATTTATATGAAAGAAGGTAATATAAGATTCCAATTCCCACTAAAAAAGGGATGGAACACTTCCCAAGAAAGAGAATTAAACACTATATGAATCTATTATGAGAGTCACCTATGATATTACTTCAAAGAACGACAAAACTGAAACTATACATTATGCCTAGCTAGGGGCATTAAATGATAGAGCTCGTTGGGAGGCAACCCAATAGTAATCATTTTGCTTTATTTTATTTTTCTTGAGTCAACATGATTATTGCTACTGTAATGATTAAGTTTGTATCTTTTTTTTAAGTTTGTGCCAAGTAAACCCGTTAGGATGATGTGGATGATAGTTGAATTGATGTTGTGCAGAAACATAAACTTTACGCCTAGCATTTGATTTATCATTTGTTACAGGAACGTGATAAATTGTTGAAATTTTTACACAGTATTGAGATACAAATACGTCGTGGCAAGGTGCGACAAGGTGGTGCGGCGGTGGAGGAGATGGCCGGTGGCGGCCAAGCGAGCAACGGCTGAAGACTGGGCAAGAAGAAAACATTAGAGGAGAAAAATAGTGAGGACAAAGGAGTTTGGGCTGAGGATTTGCGGGGCAGCAATGACAAGAAGCCAAGAAAGCAAACCGACTATACGTCTATACCTGACAAATGGGGGTCACGTGACAACAGTTTAATCGCCTGTTGATCGATCCTCGCCAGCAGCGATTCACCAGGAGGGTGGATTTCCTGGGAGCATAGTTAGATATACTAGAAGTGGATGCACACTTTGCCGTGTCGCTCTTCTTTATGTGACCTATTTTTTCATTTTCCTTTGTTATTGGTTGATAGTTGACCTTTGTTGAGTATTTTATTCTTAGTCTTGTTAAGCTAGGCGTTCCTCGTGCTTGACAACTTTGTTTTTAATGAAATTTGAAGTGGAGTGATTGTTTTAGTTGTGGCTCTTAGCTATTCTTAGTGTATCATATGGCTCACGGCGAAGAAAAACACCGTGACACAGGCTGACAAAGTAGGTCCACCAACCAAGGAGCAAGGATAACACCCTATTTCTAAGGAGCATAGAGACTCACGAGAAGAGACCAGGTGGCTTTATCGCGCCACTCTATTTCTTGTGGTTATGAGTTAAATGTTCTTTTTGTGCAAGAGGGTTGTGATGTTGAAGGTTAGGTCTTTTCAGGGCCTCTTTTAAGTGGTGTGTAGCATGGATTTGTCGATCTTTGCCGATGACCGCATGTATTAGCAAAGGGCATCCGTCTTGCCGTTGACACAAGATGATGGATTAGCGACGACGGCCTAGGATTCAGCCAATGACTAAGGCCGTGAAATATTACCGACGGGGCAGATAGATAGAGAGAGAGAGAGAGAGAGAGAGAGAGAGAGAGAGAGAGAGAGAGAGAGAGAGAGATTATGTAACTTTCTTTAAGGGAAGAGATTATGTAAGATATCTTAGCCTTCTCTCAATTACACATGCTAAATGCATCCGTGGATAGAACAATAACCTTCCATGAATCAGCTAACATTCAGATCCCACTTCACCAAATAATCAAGTGCTCACTCCATCAGGAAACTTGCATTGTATCCTTGTAGAAACACTGACCCTTCTATGAAAATCAATTGTAAGGAACTATCTTGAGCAAAAAGAGAGCACAAAGGAAGTACACACAAGCAAATCAAAGCAAGTCAAGAAAATGACCACAAAAGGAAAACTTGAAGTATGTGTTGTTATCAGCACCAAGTGCAGAATTTAGCACGGTAATAACAACAAATACATAGATATAATATATTAATAGCAACAGAATGGTGGCATCAATGGTTATTATTAGCACAAACGGGTGCATCATATTTATCTCTATTCTTGTAAAATTACTTAGCAATAATACTATAGGACATCATGTAGTGCATCAATCATAGTGACTAACGTCAGGTAGAAGAAGTACCAACCATCATTATTGACAAAATTCCATACTCTGCATACATGTCAGCACAGAGCAACACTTCCTGACCAGAGCAATATCAGGCACGTTCCGCACCAAGCCAACAAAAACCAAAGCAGGGATTGTACATATATACAAACCAAAGGAGTCAAAAAAAAAACATCATATAAAATTTCTTATTAATGAAAATGAGCATAACATAAGTACATCAAAAAACTCTCTCCATGTGTGTATGTATTTGAGAGAGAGGTAAATTCTAGCCGGTGCTCTTTTTGGTACACGAAAAAAAAGGATTACATGTACATATCTTAATTTTGCTCAATTTCCTTGAGCACATCGATTTTAGTAGAATCTTACGCGCGCTTTGCCGCGCTGTTTATCCTTTTTATCATTGTGTATGATTTTTTATTATGATTGATATATTATATTTTTCCAAATAAATTAAATATGCCCATAACATAAAAATATACTGATGACTACGACATCTAATGAAATCATGTTGGTTTGCTACCATGGTCAATTTCATGTACTAAACATAAGGGGCAACTACTATGTTTCTTTCCACACCAACATGTCTTATCCAACCCTATTAATATCTCTTACTAACAGGTACCGAACCAATTTTACTTATTCATAAGAACATTCTCCTATCAATTATGAACCACCAAAATGGAGTGAAGATTGAGATCGACTCATTTTCTTAGTACACATAAAAAACATAGAATAAATTCTCAGCACATGATGTAACTTCTGATATGTGCACGCGCACAATCTACTGATACATGTTAAATGGTTCAAACTTACACCCTAATATAAGTTGTACTGGATGTGAAACGACTCAAATTAGTCAAAATGTGTATCAAACATTCATATAGCACAGTGCATAATAGTCTGCAACAAATCAAGCGTCATATGATAATTTCTTTCGAACTCAACTGTTCTGGAAGTACATCAAAAGTTCAAAGAAGCAAAGATTGGAAGATTTAGTATAACGAAAACAAAGGGCGTCTGATATTGTAGGCATGTTCTGATCATCAAAGTGAGCCTGATTCTGGTAAGCACAAACGGCTAATTCTGATCATCAAAGTGATCACCGTATAAGGAACATCACTGCACATCAGCCATATATGCTTGATGCATAGTTTGTAGGATGTGAGGGAAAGTATTAGAAAGAGCTAAGAGAGAATCTGTAACAGATCCAAAAAAACACGAAAGGAAAATGTGTATCCTCAACTATTGTGCCTCATTGCTCCTCGGCGCTTGCTCCGGGTACCGGTGGGTTGCGATCTTCTTCTGGAAATCTTGACTGTCTTTATTATCTTTTCCGATTCCCTGTGGTCGTTGGCGTCCTCCTCGTGTTTCCGGACCGCCAGACCCTTGTTCTTGATTGTTGCTGAATCCTTTATCATAGAATGCCCCCCCCCCCCCCCCCCCCCCCCCTCACGTTGTGATATTACATATATACATCCAAATAACTAGGGGCTGCAGTTTCAAGCAACACAAGAAGGAAGATAGCTCAAGTTCAAGTGCTTACATTCAAAATGCCTTTTACTCGCTCCAGCACTGACATAGAAACACGTTCAAAGGCGGACGACAGCTTACAGAAAAAACAACATATTCGGAATTATACTACAAATGCCGAAACCTTCAGGGCCACATCAAGAAAAATATAACAGCACCCCTCAGAATCCTCCATGTTATTAACTTCCTGACAAAATGAACAGTAGCCATACATTTATAGGAGATAGAGAATACAACGAACATCAGTGTGAGCTGTAATTATTCTAGAAGGAGTCCCAAATGTATTGGGATCAAAAGGAGAACGGACGTTTGGAGGCCGAGCTCCATGGAGCTCGAAATTTTTGAAAAATTCAAATTTCAAACTTTTCGGTTTCAAAAAAATCTGAAAAAAATTATGCAAGTAAAGAAGGATGTTATGTGTATGTGTGTAAATTTTTAGGATGAAATACCTTGAAATACAATCTGCACAAAAAAGACAAATTCATGGTCTGGGACAATGAATAGTATCATGTGTTAAAAAGTCCCGGATTTGTCTTTTTTGTACAGGCCTCATTTCAACGTATTTTTTTCTGAAAATTTGCACACATGTGTGTTACACCCTCACTTATCTATGTATTTTTTTTCAGAATTTTTTGAAATGTAAAAATATGAATTTTCATGAATTTTGGATTTTGCATTTGGAGGCCTCCATGGAGCTCGGCCTCCAAAAGCAATTTCCGGATCAAAAGCATCAATGAAACCTTCAATTGAAACTCTGAACTGGTGTAAATATATGTTATTTTAAGCTTCAAGAAACTAACAATAATACGATAAGTAGCTTACATCGGCAAAGCAAAATCTGTAAAACAGTTGGGCATACAGCAGGAACATTGCTGTGATTTACAGTAGCAATAATCTCAACACTAATATAGTGAAACAATTCGCAGGAGCAATAAGTTTGCACATAGCAACACCGAAAATCTTCTTAAAAACATACTGTGAGAATTTCTTCTTCTCATTAAGTTTCAATAAGTTTAGCTGATCCAGTATACTGTGAGAATTTCTTCTTCTCATCTGCACCTTGCTCTAAGTCCACTGCTAGCCAGTAAGCTTCAGTAAGAGATTTTGGTCTGAGAGGTCTTAACTGGTACTCCCTCCATAAACAAATATAAGAGCGTTTAGATCACTAAAGTAGTGATCTAAACACTCTTATATTTCTTTACAGAGGGAGTACTTGAGTTGAGTCCTGAGGCCATTAACATAGCACTTCACAAACCATTCTTCAGAGATTAATGGGCTATCTTGCTGCACATCTGCCATTAAGTCTTCGAATTGCTGCGTATACTCGACAACTGACAGTGTGCCTTGCTTCAGGGAATTGAAACGTTCTGTCAAATCATGGGAGCTTGATGGGGGAAAATCTGTGTAAAATTTCCTCACAGAATTGTGTCCATGTCAGCTTCTTTTTTAGCAATCCTGAGCGTCCGAGACACACATCTGCAGGTCCGGTGATGTACATCTATGCCAGGCTCAGGCTCACCTTGTATTCAGTTGGGGCGCCAGCCATTTGGAAATACTTATCACACTGTCGGATCCAACCAGCTGGGTTAACACCTTGGGAATTCCATGCGAGGTCCCTTTGTGATGGATTTGAGGAACTGTGTACGCATCTCTTGCTCGTACTGAGTGTAGTAATCTTCCCACTGTGTTCTCACCGCCGGTGGTTGGAAATTGTGAAAAGCAGGAGTGTGTGGTGTTTGAACAGGTGTTGTGGGGGTGGCCTGACCTGAATAAATGTCCTGTATGGAAGCATTTCCAAAACCCGGTGGCCCTGGTCGTCTGCTTGTGTTGAGTGGTGGCAAGTTTGGTGGCACCTGGGTTGCAATTGCTCGGGTTTTCTCCTGTTCAAGGGCCAACAGTTTTCGCAGTTCGTCTGTCAGGTCTGGGCTGTACCACTGGATTCTTCAGTAGTTGCAGTAGATTTGTTCTGATCCTCATTGTTGGTTGGTTGTGGTTGTGCTGGACATGCTGAGGGGGGTGCACTGTTGTCCGAAATGATTTCAGAACATCAGACATCACTGCAGGCTGCACACCGAGGGCAGACACTGCATCTTGAACTCCATTCATGATTTATGGCGTGGACATCTTTCCTCGGGTCGTCCACTTCGCCGCGCAGTTCTGTTTGTGTCTGCGCGGTTTTGGACTACTCCTTTCATCGCCAAGAGATCATAGACTTCCGCTTCGTCCAGACTCGGCTTCGATCGCCCCATCTTGGTCAGAAGCTCCGGAGAGGAATTTTACCATCGGATCTGGCCGGCAATCCGAACCAGAGGTCTGATCCTGCCGCCGCCGTCGATCTCGCCGCCTAGAACAGCACCACCCGCTGCCAACCTGGGATTTGACACTTGAGCGGTGTGCCCAAGCAACTAGTTGACTTCGACGGGTTGCCGAGGAATTTGTCTACCGCCACCAACGCCGCCTGTTACCGCCGCCGCCACGCCGCTCAACTCTGCCGCCGCACGAAACAAAGGGTGAGAAGGGAGAGAGATCACTGATGCCACTCCAATCTGTCGCGCCGCCAAGGAAACTGTGCTCATTATACCAATTGCCATGCCCCGATCTAGAGATGGATGGATTTGAGAGCTAGGGTTCTAGGTAAATCAAAGTATATATTGGGAAAAAGTAAATAGGATATGCTGACTGCTGAGTATATTCGCTGTACGAGGAACTGTATATTTGGAGCTCAGCTCAATGCCCGACCCAACTACTCTACGGCTGCCTTACAAGAGCATCTTTAGCAGACCCCTATTCTCCGAAATTTACAGTTCGCGCGGAAGGGTGTATACGGGCTGAAAATCAGTGCGGCAGAACAGAACCTGTATCTCAAACCGTAAATTTTGAAAAAACTCTTTCGCGCGAGAAATTTAGCGAAAAAGATGGCCGGAGCTTCGATCATTCAGCAATACATAGCATAGCATCGATCATTCAACAGTACATAGCATTGAGCCTTTACATACCATAGAGCTCACCGGAGCTAACTACACCTAAGCTAACTAGAGCTCACCGGAGCTAATAACTACCCTACCGCACTACGCAAAATAGAGCTCACCGGAGCTCGTGCGGTAGCCGTCCAGCGGCAGCGCTCAGTCCTCGTCGTCGGAGGAGGTGAGGTCGACGTAGCTGCGCGCCTGCTCTGCGGCTTCGCGACGCCACTCCTCCACCTTGTCACCAAAGGCGCGGGCCGACGCGACACCCTGCTCGTAGAGCACGGTGTTGATCTCCTCGTCCCTCCGGCGGCGCTGCCGGTCCTCTTCCGCCTCCCGCGCATTGCGCGCTAGCAGCGCGGGCAAAAGGGCATCCGCCTCCGCCGGGGGGAGGTAGTCCTCCGGCCCGACGACGCCCCCAGCACGTCGCTCCGGCCCCGCCTCGGCCTCTGGCTCCCTCTTCACAGGGGGAAGCTCCTCCAGCCCCCTCTTCACCGGAGTGAGGGAGGAGCGCGAGCTCGACGCGGCGGAGGAGCTGCCACCGCCGGAGAAGAGGCGGCCGCGCGCGCGGTCGTACTCCTCCGTCTCGCGGCGGAGGAGCGACGGCGGCGGCGATCGGCCCCAACGCGTGTACCGCAACGCGGCGCGCTTCCGCGCCGCGTCGGATCTGACGCAACGCGCCCTCTCGGGGTCGTCGTTGGCCATCTCCGGCGGTGGAATGGAGGGACGGGGCGGCGGATTGGATGGGAGCGCGGCGAATCTGAGTCGTCGGCGGTGAGGGGTGGGGGGTTTTCGCGGCGGCGGAGGGATAGGGTTCGGACCCGTATCCAGCAGCCGAACCCGTACATATAGTGGTCGCGGGGTCTCGTTTCCGGGCAACCGAAAACTTTTTACGCGCCGGGCTGCGTTTGCGGTATCTGTTCTGGCAGCTAAAACGGCCCAAACCCGTAAAATCGCCAGAATTTTACAGTTCCGGCGATTATACGGGGTCTGCTAGAGATGCTCTAAGGGCATGTACAATGGTGACATATGAATACATATACCTCTTGATGCAAAAAAAAGAATACATATACCTCATGATAAAAAATAGTTTAAGGATCTCGTCGATGCAAGCTATTACTAATGACCTCATCAAGAAAAAGAAAATAACAATTCTGTTACATATGCATCTCTATTTTCCACTTCAACTTTTCAGCTTTTTGCACCGGACCACACTTTTTTTCCCAAGCACCCGCCTCGTGGTGAGGATTTCGCTACACCATTCGAACCTAAATTCGATCCTACATGACATGTGGAGCATTACCCTGGGGCTATGCATTGGCCATGCCCTAAGCTCAACGAAACGGTAAGAAAGTAAATAGTGCTACAACCGGAAAAGAAGCAGTGGAGCGGGTGAATAGAGCTTCAGTAACAGCGAGCTTGGCGAGCCGTTAGATCTTCTGATGCGATGTCGGTGACCATCCGATAACTGAATGTTGAAAGGCTTGTCTGACGAGACTAACACGCTGCTTTGGCATTCCTTCCCCTTGAATAACAAGAAGATGATCTGCCCCATAAAGCATTGTAGAAAGAAACCATAGAGGTGCACGGTGGCCGGCAACGCCTCGGTGATTTCGTCGCGGAGGATCATCCTGTTGGTCTCCCTCAGCAGGCTACAGTTGATGAAAACCGTCGCCGCCGACGAGAACATCCAAACCACGAGTGTGGTCAGCGAGAGGAGCTGCCGGACAAATCGTTAAAGCATCTACAACAGAAACTTACAAATTCGGCCCCTCAAACGCCCACGGACGCGTCCGCGGACACTGACCGGTCACGTCTCAAATAATGCAGTATACAACCAGATACCTTAAATTAGAAACCTCAAATCCATATTATTACATGCAACATAAACCTAATACAAGCGGAGCTCGTCCGGCTCCACCGTGCCCATATCCGGTGGCTTGCTGCACCCCTCGTAGTGTCGGTACGATCGCCGGCGAGGTAGAGTACGACATGGGACACTAGCCAACTCACGGGACTCGTGCTCCCACCGTCTCCCATGCCCTACTCTTCCTCGTCGGAGCCCGTAACCCGGACGGTGCCGGTGGAAGTCAGGTCGATGACGGATCCTTCCTGGGAGGAGCCGACATCCACCACGACGCGGTTGCGGCGCCCGCACTGGTGCACCATCCGGGACGCCGGAGAGTGTGACTCCGCCTCTCCAACATCCACCGCCGCAAGGGCCTCCGCCGCCTCCCGCGCCTGCTGCCTCGCACGGCGGGCACGCCGCGCCATGTTAACGTCCGAGGACGCCCATGGTTCATGCTCGGCGCGCCAATAGAGGGGTTGCGCGTCCGCCACGACGTTCGGACGCCAGACGGACCGCCCCGCCTCCGATGAGGCAGCGACGCCGGATCCAAGCACCGGTTGTGCCGATGCAATGGAGTCCCAACGTGTTGGGGAACGTTGCATGGGAAACAAAAAATTTCCTACGCACACGCAAGATCTATCCATGGAGATGCATAGCTACGAGAGGGGGAGTGTATCTACATACCCTTCTAGATCGCTAAGCGGAAGCGTATATAACGCGGTTGATGTAGTCGTACGTCTTCACGATCCAATCGCGATCCGTCCCGATATAGCGCCGAACAGATGACACCTCCACGTTCAGCACACGTGCAGCTCGATGACGTCTCCGCCTCCTCGATCCAGCAAGCGAGGGCATAGTAGTAGATGGGTTCTCAACCAGCGCGACGGCGTGGTGGAGATGGTGGTGGAGCAATCCCGGCAGGGCTACGCCGAGCGCTACCGAAAACGCGAACGGAGGAGAAAACGATCTAGGGAGAGAGAGGGGCGCCAAGGGCTTGGTGTGTCCTCTTGGGGCACCCCTCCCCTCTATATATAGGTGGATAGGCATGGAGAACAGCCCCTCCAAGCCCTAGGGCGCAGCCAAGGGGGAGGAGTTGGACTCCTAGCCCAATTCCCTCCCTTTCCATACACAGGTGGACTTTCCACCTCTCCCAAGCCATGGGCCTTGAGTGACTTGTGCGCCTGGCCAAATAAGGCCAGGGCGCCTACCCTCAGCCCATGCAAACCCTTGGGAAGTTGTGGAATCCTTGGTGGACTTCCGGACTCCTCCGGAAGTTTTCGAAACCTTCAAGAAGCTTCCCGGCACAATACCGAAAAAACCCGAAACTTTTCCGGTAGCCAAAATATGACTTCCCATATATAAATCTTTACCTCCGGACCGGAGCTCCTCCTGATGTCCGAGATCTCATCCAGGACTCCAAACAACATTCGGTCACCAACATACATAACCCAATAATACTATATCGTCACCGAACGTTAAGCGTGCGGACCCTACGGGTTCGAAAATCATGTGGACATGACCGAGACACTTCTCCGGTCAATACCCAATAGCGGGACCTGGATGCCCATATTGGTTCCCACATATTCCAACGAAGATCTTTATCGGTTGAAACACGATGCCAAGGATTCAATCAATCCCGTATGCAGTTCCCTTTGTCCAGCGGTATGTTACTTCCCCGAGATTCGATCGTCGGTATCTCCATACCTAGTTCAATCTTGTTACCGGCAAGTCTCTTTAGTCGTTCCGTAATACAAGATCCCATGACTAACTCCTTAGTCACATTGCTTGCAAGCTTCTTGTGATGTTGTATTACCGAGAGGGCCCAGAGATACCTCTTCGTCATATGAAGTGACAAATCCCAGTCTCGATCCATGCCAACCCAACAGTCACCCTTGGAGATACCTGTAGAGTACCTTTATGATCACCCAGTTACGAAGTGACGTTTGATACACACAAGGCATTCCTCCGGTGCCAGGGAGTTGCATGATCTCATGGTCTTTGGAAAATATACTTGACATGAAGAAAGCACTAGCAATAAACTAATATGATCAAATGTTGTGCTTATGGTTGGGTCTTGTCCATCACATCATTCTCCTAATGATGTGACCCCGTTATCAAATGACAAATCCTGTCTATGGTTAGGAAATCTTAACCATCTTTGATCAACGAGCTAGTCTAGTAGAGGCTCACTAGGGACATGGTGTTGTCTATGTATCCACACATGTATCTGAGTTTCCGATCAATACAATTCTAGCATGGATAATAGACGGTTATCATGAACAGGGAAATATGATAATAACCAATTTATTATTGCCTCTAGGGCATATTTCCAACAGTTTCCCACTTGCAGTAGAGTCAATAATCTAGTTCGCATCGCCATGTGATTCACACCCAATGAGTTCTGGGGTTTGATCATGTTTTGCTTGTGAGACAGGTTTTAGTCAACGGGTCTACAACATTCAGATCCATGTGTACTTTGTAAATCTATATGTCATACTATAGATGCTACTACCGCGCTCCACTTGGAGCTATTCCAAATGACCGCTCCACTATATGTATCCGGTTTACAACTCAGGGTCATCCGGATCGGTGTCAAAGCTTGCATCGACGTAACCCTTTACGACGAACTCTTTATCACCAACATAACCGAGAAAATATTTCCTTAGTACTCTTTAGGTACCTAAGGATAATTTTGACCGATGTCCAGTGATCCACTCCTGGATCACTCTTGTACCCCTTGACAGACTCATGGCAAGGCACACACCAGGTGCGGTACCCAGCATGTCATACTATATAGAGCCTATGGCTAAGGCATAGAGGACGACCTTCATCCTTTCTCTTTGTTCTGCCGTGGTCGAGCTTTGAGTCCTACTCAAATTCATACCTTACAATACAGCCAAGAACTCCTTCTTTGACTGATCTATTTTGAACTCCTTCAAAATCTTGTCAAGGTCTGTATTCATTGAAAGTTTTATCAAGCGTCTTGATCTATCTCTATAGATCTTGATGCCCAATATTTAAGTAGCTTCATTCCAGGTCTTCCTTTGAAAAACTCCTTTCAAACAACCCTTTATGCTTTCCAGAAATTCTACATCATTTTCGATCAACAATATGTCAACCACATATACTTATCAGAAATTCTATACTGCTCCCACTCACTTTCTTGTAAATACAAGTTTCTTATAAACTTTGCATAAACCTAAAAGATTTGATCACCTCATCAAAGCGTATATTCCAACTCCGAGATGCTTGCTCTAGTCCATAGAAGGATTGCTGGAGCTTGCATACCTTTTAGCATCCTTAGGATCGACAAAACCTTCCGGTTATATCACATACAACCTTTCCTCAAGGAAACCATTGAGGAACCGCTGTTTTGACATCCATCTGCCAGATTTCATAATCAAAAAATGTAGCAACTGCTAACATAATTCCAATAGACTTTAGCATCGCCACGGGTGAGAAAGTCTCATCGTAGTCAACTCCTTGAACTTGTCAGAAACTTCTTTGTTACAAGTCGAGCTTTATAAATGGTGACATTTACCATCAGCGTCTGTCTTCTTCTTAAAGGTCCGTTTGTACTTAACGACCTGCCGTTCATCAGGCACGTCTACCAAAGTCCATACTTTGTTTTCATACATGGATCCTATCTCGGATTTCATAGCTCCTAGCCATTTGTTGGAATCCGGGCCCACCATTGCTTCTTCATAGGTCGTAGGTTCACTGTTGTCTAACAACATGACCTCCAAGACAGGATTGTCGTGCCACTTAGGAGCGGTACGAGTCCTTGTCGACCTATGAGGCTTGGTAGTAACTTGATCTGAAGCTTCATGATCATCATCATTAGCTTCCTCTTCAATTGGTGTACGCATTACAAGAACACCTTTCTGCGCTGCGCTACTTTCCAATTCCAATGAAGGTTCGATAACCTTATCAAGTTCTACCTTCCTCCCATTCACTTCTTTCTGTTGGAAATATGCCCTAGAGGCAATAATAAATTAGTTATTAACATATTTCCTTGTTCATGATAATCGTTTATTATCCATGTTATAATTGTATTGATTGGAAACTCAAATACATGTGTGGGTATATAGACAACAACGTGTCCCTAGTATGCCTCTAATAGACTAGCTCGTTGATCAAAGATGGTCAAGGTTTCCTAGCCATAGACATGAGATGTCATTTGATAACGGGATCACATCATTAGGAGAATGATGTGCTGGACAAGACCCAAACTATGAACGTAGCATATGATCGTGTCAGTTTATTGCTATTGTTTCTGCATGTCAAGTATCTGTTCCTATGACCATGAGATCATGCAACTCACTAACACCGGAAGAATACCTTGTGTGTATCAAACGTCGCAACGTAACTGGGTGACTATAAAGATGCTCTACAGGTATTTCTGAGGGTGTCTGTTGAGTTGGCATGGATCAAGACTGGGATTTGTTACTCCGTGTGACGGAGAGGTATCTCAGGGCAAACTCGGTAATACAACATCACAATAAGCCTTGCAAGCAAAGTGACTAAAGAGTTAGCCACGGGATCTTGTATTACGGAACGAGTAAAGAGACTTGCCGGTAACGAGATTGAACTAGGTATAGAGATACCGACGATCGAATCTCGGGCAAGTAACATACCGAAGAACAAAGGGAACGGCATACGGGATTAACTGAATACTTGACATAGAGGTTCAACCGATAAAGATCTTCATAGAATATGTAGGAACCAATATGGGCATCCAGGTCCCGCTATTGGTTATTGACCGTAGAGGTGTCTCGGTCATGTCTTCATAGTTCTCGAACCCGCAGGGTCTGCACACTTAACGTTCGGTGATGTTTTGGTAGTATTGAGTTATGTATGGTGGTGACCGAAGGTTGTTTGGAGTCCCGGATGAGATCCCGGACATCACGAGGAGCTACGGAATGGTCCGGAGGTAAAGATTGATATATAGGAAGTTCCGTTTTGGCCACCGGAAAAGTTTCGGGTATTTCCGGTAGTGTACCGGGAGTGCCGGAGGGTCATCGGGAGGGGCCACCCACGCCGGGAGGCCACATGTGCCTAAGGGGGGGCTGCACCAGCCCTTAGTGGGCTGGGCAAACCAGCCCCACAAGGCCCATGCGGCTAGGAGGTGGGAAAAAGGAAAAAGGCCAAAAAGGGGGGAAGGTTTTCCAAGTAGGATTGGAATCCTACTTGGAGTAGGATTGGAGGTGGACTCCTCCACCTCCTCTCCACTTCGGCCGAACCCAAAGGGGAGCCCTAGGGCGGCTGCCTCCTCCCCCTCCCTCCTACATATACTAGAGGAATAGAGGCCCCAAACACACAAGTCCACGTGCTAGTTCTCTATTCCCTAGTTCCTCCACCAAATAGACTCCGACGGTGCTTAGGCGAAGCCCTGCCGGAATAGTTCCACCACCGCCGCCGCCGCGCCGTCGTGCTGCCGGAGAACTCATCTACCTCTCCGCTCCCTCTTGCTGGATCAAGAAGGCGGAGATCGTCATCGAGCTGTACGTGTGCTGAACGAGGAGGCGCCGTCAGTTCGGCGCTAGATCGGAAGGACCATGATCAGCGGATCGCGGGACGGTTCGTGATTGGATCACGGGACGGATCGTGATTGGATCGCGGGACGGATTGCGATTTGGATCGCGAAGACATTCGACTACATCAACCGCGTTTCTTAAAGCTTCCCGCTTAGCGATCTACAAGGGTATATAGATCCACTCTCCCCCTCGTAGATGCTCATCACCATGGATAGATCTTGCGTGTGCATAGGAATTTTTTTGTTTCCCATGCAACGTTCCCCAACAGTGGTATCAGAGCTAGGTCTATGCGTAGATGAGATCACGAGTAGAACAGAAAGGAGTTTGTGGGCGTTGATGCTTAGATTGCTTCCTCCCTTGGTCTTTTCTTGATTCAGCGGTATTTTGGGATGAAGCGGCCGGGACCAACCTTACTCGTACGCTTACGAGAGACCGGTTCCATCAACTGACATGTGACTTCATTGCATAAAGATGGCTGGCGGGTGTTTGTCTCTCCCACTTTAGTTGGATCGGATTCGACAAAGGCGGTCCTTGAGAAGGTTGAATAGCAATTTGTGTATCACCGTTGTGGTTTATGTGTAGGTAAGAATAGTTCTTGCTAGATACCCATAACAGCCACGTAAAACATGCAACCACAATTAGAGGACGTCTAACTTATTTTTGCAGGGTATGTTGTGATGTGATATGGCCAATTACATGATGAGATATATGTGATGTATGAGATGATCATGTATTTTATATAATATCACGACTTGCATGTTGATGAGTGCGGCAACCGCCAGGAGCCATAGGGTTGTCTTTAATTTATTTTCGCCGTTTTGCTTTACTTTATCGCTATGAGTTAGCAATAGTCGTAGAAGCAATAGTTGGCGCGACAACCTCATGGCGACACGTTGATGGAGATCAAGATCATGGAGATCATGGTGTCATGCCGGTGACGATGGAGATCATGCCGGTGCTTTGGAGATGGAGATCAAAAGCACAAGTTCATGGCCATATCATGTCACTTATGATTTGCATGTGATGTTAATCCTTTTATGCATCTTATTTTGCTTAGGACGACGGTAGAATTATAAGGTGATCCCTCACTAAAATTTCAAGATAAAATTGTGTTCTCCCTGAGTGTGCACCGTTGCGAAAGTTCGTCGTTTCGAGACACCACATGATGATCGGGTGTGATAGACTCTACGTTCACATACAATGGGTGCAAGCCAGTGTTGCACGTGCGGAACACTCGGGTTAAACTTGACGAGCCTAGCATGTACATACATGGCCTCGGAACACAAGAGACCGAAAGGTCGAACATGAGTCATAGAGTAGATATGATCAACATGAAGATGTTCACCATTGAAACCACCTCATCTCACGTGATGATCGGACTTGGGTTGGTGAATTTGGATCATGTGACACTCGAATGACCAGAGGGATGTCAATTTGAGTGGAGTTCTTAAGTAATATGATTAATTGAACTCATTATCATGAACATAATCAAAATGTCTTTGCAGATTATGGTGTAGATTACTAGCTCGCGTTGTAGCTCCCTTGAATTTTTATATGTTCCTAGAGAAATAGAGTTGAAAGATGATGGTAGCAATAATGCGGACTGGGTCCGTGATCTGAGGATTGTCCTCATTGCTGCACAGAAGGCTTATGTCCTTAATGCACCGCTCGGTGCGCCACCCCCTCAAGCGTCGTCTGTAGATGTTGTGAACATCTGACAGGCATGTTCTGATGACTACTTGATAGTTCAGTGCGTCATGCATTACGGCTTAGAATCGAGGCTCCAAAACGTTTTGAACGTCACGGAACATATGAGATGTTCTAAGAGCTGATATTGGGATCTCAGGCTCGTGCCCGTGTTGAGAGGTATGAGACCTCCAACAAGATTCTTTGCCTGCAAGATGAAGGAGAATAGCTCAATCGGTGAGCATGTGCTCAGATTGTCTGGGTGCTACAATCGCTTGAATCGAGTGGGAGTTGATCTTGCAGATAAGATAGTGATTGATATAGTTCTCCAAGTAACTGCCACAAAGCTACTAGAGCTTCGTGATGAACTATAAAATGCCAGGGATGGACATAATGATCCCTGAGCTATTCGCGATGTTTGACACCGCGAAGGTAGAAATCAAGAAGGAGCATTAAGTATTGATGGTTAGTAAAACCACTAATTTCGAGAAGGGCAAGGGCAAGGAGGGAAACTTCATGGATGGCAAGCCAGTTGATGCTCCAGTGAAGAAACCCAAGGTTGAACCTAAACCCGAGACTAAGTGCTTCTATTATAAGGAGAACGGTCGCTGAAGCGGAACAACCCTAGATACTTGGTAGATAAGAAGGCTGGCAACGTCAACAGAAGTATATTTGATATACGTGTTATTAATGTGTACCTTACTAGTACTCCTAGTAGCACCTGGGTATTGGATACCGGTTTGGTTGCTAAATGTTAGTAAATCAAAATAAAAGCTACGGAATAAACGGAGGCTAGCTAAGGGTGAGGTGACGATGAGTGTTGGAAGTGTTTCCAAGGTTGATGTGATCACCATCGCACGCTCTCTCTACCTTTAGGATTAGTGATGAACCTAAATAAATGTTATTTGGTGTTTGCGTTGAGCATGAACGTGATTAGATCATCTTTATTGCAATACGGTTATTCATTTAAGTTAGAGAATAATGGTTATTCTGTTTACATGAATAATACCTTCAATGGTCATGAGCCCAATGAGATTGGTTCATTGAATCTTGATCGTAGTGATACACATGTTCATAATATTGATGCCAAAAGATACAAAGTTAATAATGATAGTACCACATACTTGTGGCACTACCGCTAAATGTCATATTGGTGTAAAGCGCATGAAGAAACTCCATGCTGATGGATCTTTGGACTCATTCGATTTTGAATCAGTTGAGACATGCGGACCATGCCTCATGGGCAAGATGACCAAGACCCCGTTTTTCGGTATGATGGAGCGGGCAAGTGACTTATTGGAAATGATACATGTTGATGTATGCGGTCCAATGAGTGTTGTAGCGTGCGGTGGATATCATTATTTTCCTACCTTCACTGATGATTTGAGTAGATATGGGTATATTTACTTAATGAAACACAAGTCTGAAACGTTTGGAATAGTTCAAACAAATTCAGAGTGAAGTTTGAGATCATCGTGACAAGAAGATAAAATGTCTACGATATGATCGTGGAGGTGAATATCTGAGTTACGAGTTTGGTATGCAACTTAAGACAATGTGGAAGTTGTTTCACAACTCACGCCGCCTGGAACACCATAGTGTGATGGTGTGTCCGAACGTTGTAGCCGTGCTCTATTGGATAAAGTACGTACTATGATATCTCTTATCGATTTGCCACTATCACTTTTGGGGTTATGCATTAGAGACAAATACATTCACTTTAAATAGGGCACCATCTAAGTCCGTTGAGATGGCACCGTATGAATTTTGGTTTGGCAGAAACCTAAGCTCTCATTTCTCAGAGTTTGGGAATGCGACGCTTATGTCTGATAAACTCGAACCCAAAGCGGAAAGGTGCATCTTCATAGGATACCCTAAGGAAACAGTTGGGTATACCTTCTATCTCAGATCCAAGGGCAAAGTGTTTGTTGCTAAAAACGGGTCCATTCTCGAGAAAGAGTTTCTCTCGAAAGAATTGAGTGGGAGGAAAAGTAGAACTTGATGAGGTTATTGAACCATAACTTCAGTTGGATGGTAGCACGGCGCACAAAGATGTTTCTACGGCGCCTACACCAAATTGAAGAGGAAGCTAATGATGATGATCATGAAACTTCGGATCAAGTTACTATCGAACCTCGTAGGTCAATAAGGACGCGTACTGCTCCTGAGTGGTATGGCAACCCTGTCTTAGAAATCATGTTATTAGACAACGATGAGTCTACAGACTATGAAGTAGCGATGGTGGGCCCGGATTCCAACAAATGGCTAGGAGCCATGAAATCCGAGATAGGATCCATGTATGAAAACCAAGTATGGACTTTGGTAGACTTTCCCGAATGGCAGGCCGTTGATTACAAATGGACCTTTAAGAAGAAGACAGACACTGATGGTAAATGTCATCATTTATAAAGCTCGACTTGTCGCAAAGAAGTTTCCGACAAATTCAAGGAGTTGACTACGATGAGACTTTCTCACCCGTAGCGATGCTAAAATCTATTGGAATTATGTTAGCAGTTGCTGCATTTTTCGATTATGAAATCTGGCAGATGGATGTCAAAACAGAGTTTCCTTAACGGTTTCCGTGAGGAAAGGTTGTATGTGATACAACCAGAAGGTTTTGTCAGTCCTAAGGATGCTAAATGGTATGCAAGCTCCAGCGATCCTTCTATGGGCTGGAGCAAGCATCTCGGAGTTGGAATATACGCTTTGATGTGGTGATCAAAGTTTTTGGGTCTATACAAAGTTTATGAGAAACTTGTATTTACAATAAAGTGAGTGGGAGCACTATAGAATTTCTGATAAGTATATGTGTATGACATATTGTTGATCGGAAATGATGTAGAATTTTTGGAAAGCATAAAAGGTTGTTTGAAAAGGAGTTTTTCAAAGGAAAACCCGGAATAAAGCTACTTAAATATTGGGCATCAGGATCTATAGAGATAGATCAAGACGCCTGATAAAACTTTCAATGAGTACATACCTTGACAAGATTTTGAAAGAGTTCAAAATGGATCAGTCAAAGAAAGAGTTCTTGCCTGATTTGTAAGGTGTGGAGTTGAGTGAGACTCAAAGCTCGACCACGGAAGAAGAAAGAAAAAGGACGAAGGTCGTACCCTATGCCTTATCCAGAGGCTCTGTATAGTATGCCATGCTGTGTACCGCACCTGGTGTGTGCATTGCCATGAGTCTGTCAAGGGGTACAAGAGTGGTCCAGGAGTGGATCACTGGACAACGGTCAAAATTATCCTTAGTAACTAGAGGACTAAGGAAATGTTTCTCGATTATGCAGGTGATAAAGAGTTCGTCGTAAAGGGCTACGTCGATGCAAGCTTTGACACCAATCCGGATAACTCTGAGTAGCAATCCGGATACGTATTGTGGAGCAGCCATTTGGAATAGCTCCAAGTGGAGCGTGGTAGCATCTGCAGTATGACATATAGATTTGCAAAGAACACACGGATCAGAATGTTTCAGACCGTTGACTAAAACCTCTCTCACATGCAAAACAAGATCGAACCCTAGAACTCATTGGGTGTTAGATTGATAACAATGTAAATCACATAGCGATGTGAACTAGATTATTGACTCTAGTGCAAGTGGGAGACTATTGGAAATATACCCTAGAGGCAATAATAAATTAGTTATTATCATATTTCCTTGTTCATGATAATCGTTTATTATCCATGCTATAATTGTATTGATTGGAAACTCAAATACATGTGTGGGTATATAGACAACAATGTGTCCCTAGTATGCCTCTAATAGACTAGCTCGTTGATCAAAGATGGTCAATGTTTCCTAGCCATAGACATGAGATGCCATTTGATAACGGGATCACATCATTAGGAGAATGATGTGATGGACAAGACCCAAACTATGAACGTAGCATATGATCGTGTCAGTTTATTGCTATTGTTTCTGCATGTCAAGTATCTGTTCGTATGACCATGAGATCATGCAACTCACTGACACCGGAAGAATACCTTGTGTGTATCAAACGTCGCAACGTAACTGGGTGACTATAAAGATGCTCTATAGGTATTAATGAGGGTGCCTGTTGAGTTGGCATGGATCAAGACTGGGATTTGTTACTCCGTGTGACGGAGAGCTATCTCAGGGCCCACTCGGTTACAAAATCATAATAAGCCTTGCAAGCAAAGTGACTAAAGAGTTAGCCACGGGATCTTGTATTACGGAACGAGTAAAGAGACTTGCCGGTAACGAGATTGAACTAGGTATAGACATACCGACGATCGAATCTTGGGCAAGTAACATACCGAAGAACAAAGGGAACGGCAGACGGGATTAACTTAATCCTTGACATAGAGGTTCAACCGATAAAGATCTTCGTATAATATGTAGGAAGCAATATGGGCATCCAGGTCCCGCTATTGGTTATTGACCGTAGAGGTGTCTCGGTCATGTCTACATAGTTCTCGAACCCGCAGGGTCTGCACACTTAACGTTCGGTGATGTTTTGGTAGTATTGAGTTATGTATGGTGGTGACCGAAGGTTGTTCGGAGTCTCGGATGATATCCCAGATGTCACGAGGAGCTCCGGAATGTTCCGGAGGTAAAGATTGATATATAGGAAGTCCCGTTTTGGCCACCGAAAAAGTTTCGGGTATTTCCAGTAGTGTACCGGGAGTGCCGGAGGGTCATCGGGAGGGGCCACCCATGCCGGGAGGCCACATGGGCCTAAGGGGGGGGGGTGCACCAGCCCTTAGTGGGCTGGGCAAACCAGCCCCACAAGGCCCATGTGGCTAGGAGGTGGGAAAAAGGAAAAAGGCCAAAAAGGGGGGAAGGTTTTCCAAGTAGGATTGGAATGCTACTTGGAGTAGGATTGGAGGTGGACTCCTCCACCTCCTCTCCACTTCGGCCGAACCCAAAGGGGAGCCCTAGGGCGGCTGCCTCCTCCCCCTCCCTCCTATATATACTAGAGGAATAGAGGCCCCAAACACACAAGTCCACGTGCTAGTTCTCTATTCCCTAGTTCCTCCACCAAATAGACTCCGACGGTGCTTAGGCGAAGCCCTGCCGGAATAGTTCCACCACCGCCGCCGCCGCGCCATCGCGCTGCCGGAGAACTCATCTACCTCTCTGCTCCCTCTTGCTGGATCAAGAAGGCGGAGATCGTCATCGAGCTGTACGTGTGCTAAACGCGGAGGCACCGTCCGTTCGGCGCTAGATCGGAAGGACCATGATCAGAGGATCGCGGGACGGTTCGTGATTGGATCGCGGGACGGATCGTGATTGGATCACGGGACGGATTGCGATTTGGATTGCGAAGACGTTCGACTACATCAACCGCGTATCTTAACCCTTCCCGCTTAGCGATCTACAAGGGTATGTAGATCCACTCTCCCCCTCGTAGATGCTCATCACCATGGATAGATCTTGCATGTGCATAGGAAATTTTTTGTTTCCCATGCAACGTTCCCCAACAGTGGTATCAGAGCTAGGTCTATGCGTAGATGAGATCATGAGTAGAACACAAAGGAGTTTGTGGGCGTTGATGCTTAGATTGCTTCCTCCCTTGGTCTTTTCTTGATTCAGCGGTATTGTGGGATGAAGCGGCCCGGACCAACCTTACTCGTACGCTTACGAGAGACCGGTTCCATCAACTGACATGTGACTTCGTTGCATAAAGATGGCTGGCGGGTGTCTGTCTCTCCCACTTTAGTTGGATCGGATTCGACAAAGGCGGTCCTTGAGAAGGTTGAATAGCAATTTGTGTATCACCGTTGTGGTTTATGTGTAGGTAAGAATAGTTCTTGCTAGATACCCATAGCAGCCACGTAAAACATGCAACAACAATTAGAGGACGTCTAACTTGTTTTTGCAGGGTATGTTGTGATGTGATATGGCCAATTACATGATGAGATATATGTGATGTATGAGATGATCATGTATTGTATAGAATATCACGACTTGCATGTCGATGAGTACGGCAACCGGCAGGAGCCATAGGGTTGTCTTTAATTTATTTTCGCCGTTTTGCTTTACTTTATCGCTATGAGTTAGCAATAGTCGTAGAAGCAACAGTTTGTGCGACAACCTCATGGCGACACGTTGATGGAGATCAAGATCATGGAGATCATGGTGTCATGCCGGTGACGATGGAGATCATGCCGGTGCTTTGGAGATGGAGATCAAAAGCACAAGTTCATGGCCATATCATGTCACTTATGATTTGCATGTGATGTTAATCCTTTTATGCATCTTATTTTGCTTAGGACGACGGTAGAATTATAAGGTGATCCCTCACTAAAATTTCAAGATAAAATTGTGTTCTCCCTGAGTGTGCACCGTTGCGAAAGTTCATCGTTTCCAGACACCACATGATGATCGGGTGTGATAGACTCTACGTTCACATACAACGGGTGCAAGCCAGTGTTGCACGTGCAGAACACTCGGGTTAAACTTGACGAGCCTAGCATGTACATACATGGCCTCGGAACACAAGAAACCGAAAGGTCGAACATGAGTCATATAGTAGATATGATCAACATGAAGATGTTCACCATTGAAACCACCTCATCTCACGTGATGATCGGACTTGGGTTGGTGAATTTGGATCATGTGACACTCGAATGACCAGATGGATGTCAATTTGAGTGGAGTTCTAAAGTAATATGATTAATTGAACTCATTATCATGAACATAGTCAAAATGTCTTTGCAAATTGTGGTGTAGATTACTAGCTCGCGATGTAGCTCCCTTGATTTTTTATATGTTCCTAGAGAAATAGAGTTGAAAGATGATGGTAGCAATAATGCGGACTGGGTCCGTGATCTGAGGATTGTCCTCATTGCTGCACAGAAGGCTTATGTCCTTAATGCACCGCTCGGTGCGCCACCCCCTCAAGCGTCGTCTGTAGATGTTGTGAACATTTGACAGGCATGTTCTGATGACTACTTGATAGTTCAGTGCGTCATGCATTACGGCTTAGAATTGAGGCTCCAAAACGTTTTGAATGTCACGGAACATATGCGATGTTCTAAGAGCTGAAATTGGGATCTCAGGCTCGTGCCCATGTTGAGAGGTATGAGACCTCCAACAAGATTCTTTGCCTGCAAGATGAAGGAGAATAGCTCAATCGGTGAGCGTGTGCTCAGATTGTCTGGGTGCTACAATCGCTTGAATCGAGTGGGAGTTGATATTCCAGATAAGATAGTGATTGATATAGTTCTCCAAGCCACTGCCACAAAGCTACTAGAGCTTCGTGATGAACTATAAAATGCCAGGGATGGACATAATGATCCCTAAGCTATTCGCGATGTTTGACACCGCGAAGGTAGAAATCAAGAAGGAGCATCAAGTGTTGATGGTTAGTAAAACCACTAGTTTCGAGAAGGGCAAGGGCAAGGAGGGAAACTTCATGGATGGCAAGCCAGTTGCTGCTCCAGTGAAGAAACCCAAGGTTGAACCTAAACCCGAGACTAAGTGCTTCTATTATGAGGAGAACGGTCGCTGAAGCGGAACAACCCTAGATACTTGGTAGATAAGAAGGCTGGCAACGTCAACAGAAGTATATTTGATATACGTGTTATTAATGTGTACCTTACTAGTACTCCTAGTAGCACCTGGGTATTGGATACCGGTTCGGTTGCTAAATGTTAGTAAATCGAAATAAAAGCTACGGAATAAACGGAGGCTAGCTAAGGGTGAGGTGACGATGAGTGTTGGAAATGTTTCCAAGGTTGATGTGATCACCATCGCACGCTCTCTCTACCTTCGGGATTAGTGATGAACCTAAATAAATGTTATTTGGTGTTTGCGTTGAGCATGAACGTGATTAGATCATGTTTATTGCAATACGGTTATTCATTTAAGTTAGAGAATAATGATTATTCTGTTTACATGAATAATACCTTCAATGGTCATGAGCCCAATGAGATTGGTTTATTGAATCTTGATCGTAGTGATACACATGTTCATAATATTGATGCCAAAAGATACAAAGTTAATAATGATAGTACCACATACTTGTGGCACTGCCGCTAAATGTCATATTGGTGTAAAGCGCATGAAGAAACTCCATGCTGATGGATCTTTGGACTCATTCGATTTCGAATCGGTTGAGACATGCGGACCATGCCTCATGGGCAAGATGACTAAGACCCCGTTTTTCGGTATGATGGAGCGGGCAAGTGACTTATTGGAAATGATACATGTTGATGTATGCGGTCCAATGAGTGTTGTAGCGTGCGGTGGATATCATTATTTTCCTACCTTCACTGATGATTTGAGTAGATATGGGTATATTTACTTAATGAAACACAAGTCTGAAACGTTTGGAAAAGTTCAAACAAATTCAGAGTGAAGTTTGAGATCATCGTGACAAGAAGATAAAATGTCTACGATATGATCGTGGAGGTGAATATCTGAGTTACGAGTTTGGTATGCAACTTAAGACAATGTGGAAGTTGTTTCACAACTCACGCCGCCTGGAACACCATAGTGTGATGGTGTGTCCGAACGTCGTAGCCGTGCTCTATTGGATAAAGTACGTACTATGATATCTCTTATCAATTTGCCACTATCACTTTTGGGGTTATGCATTAGAGACAAATACATTCACTTTAAATAGGGCACCATCTAAGTCCGTTGAGATGGCACCGTATGAATTTTGGTTTGGCAGAAACCTAAGCTGTCATTTCTCAGAGTTTGGGAGTATGACGCTTATGTCTGATAAACTCGAACCCAAAGCGGAAAGGTACATCTTCATAGGATACCCTAAGGAAACAGTTGGGTATACCTTCTATCTCAGATCCAAGGGCAAAGTGTTTGTTGCTAAAAACGGGTCCATTCTCAAGAAAGAGTTTCTCTCGAAAGAATTGAGTGGGAGGAAAAGTAGAACTTGGTGAGGTTATTGAACCGTAACTTCAGTTGGATGGTAGCACGGCGCACAAAGATGTTTCTACGGCGCCTACACCAAATTGAAGAGGAAGCTAATGATGATGATCATGAAACTTCGGATCAAGTTACTATCGAACCTCGTAGGTCAATAAGGACGCGTACTGCTCCTGAGTGGTATGGCAACCCTGTCTTAGAAATCATGTTATTAGACAACGATGAGCCTACAAACTATGAAGAAGCGATGGTGGGCCCGGATTCCAACAAATGGCTAGGAGCCATGAAATCCGAGATAGGATCCATGTATGAAAACCAAGTATGGACTTTGGTAGACTTTCCCGAACGGCAGGCCGTTGAGTACAAATGGACCTTTAAGAAGAAGACAGACGCTGATGGTAAATGTCACCATTTATAAAGCTCGACTTGTCGCAAAGAAGTTTCCGACAACTTCAAGGAGTTGACTACGATGAGACTTTCTCATCCGTAGCGATGCTAAAGTCTGTTGGAATTATGTTAGCAGTTGCTGCATTTTTCGATTATGAAATTTGGAAGATGGATGTCAAAACAGAGTTTCCTTAACGGTTTCCGTGAGGAAAGGTTGTATGTGATACAACCAGAAGGTTTTGTCAGTCCTAAGGATGCTAAAAGGTATGCAAGCTCCAGCGATCCTTCTATGGGCTGGAGCAAGCATATCGGAGTTGGAATATACGCTTTGATGAGGTGATCAAAGTTTTTGGGTCTATACAAAGTTTATGAGAAACTTGTATTTACAATAAAGTGAGTGGGAGCACTATAGAATTTCTGATAAGTATATGTGTATGACATATTGTTGATCGGAAATGACGTAGAATTTCTGGAAAGCATAAAGGGTTGTTTAAAAAGGAGTTTTTCAAAGGAAAACCTGGAATAAAGCTACTTAAATATTGGGCATCAGGATCTATAGAGATAGATAAAGACGTTTGATAAAACTTTCAATGAGTACATACCTTGACAAGATTTTGAAAGAGTTCAAAATGGATCAATCAAAGAAAGAGTTCTTGCCTGATTTGTAAGGTGTGGAGTTGAGTGAGACTCAAAGCTCGACCACGGTAGAAGAAAGAGAAAGGACGAAGGTCGTCCCCTATGCCTTATCCATAGGCTCTGTATAGTATGCCATGCTGTGTACCGCACCTGGTGTGTGCCTTGCCATGAGTCTGTCAAGGGGTACAAGAGTGGTCCAGGAGTGGATCACTGGACAACAGTCAAAATTATCCTTAGTAACTAGAGGACTAAGGAAATGTTTCTCGATTATGCAGGTGAAAAAGAGTTCGTCGTAAAGGGTTACGTCGATGCAAGCTTTGACACCTATCCGGATAACTCTGAGTAGCAATCCGGATACGTATTGTGGAGCAGCCATTTGGAATAGCTCCAAGTGGAGCGTGGTAGCATCTGCAGTATGACATATAGATTTGCAAAGAACACACGGATCTGAATGTTTCAGACCGTTGACTAAAACCTCTCTCACATGCAAAACATGATCGAACCCCAGAACTCATGGGGTGTTAGATTGATAACAATGTAAATCACATAGCGATGTGAACTAGATTATTGACTCTAGTGCAAGTGGGAGACTGTTGGAAATATGCCCTAGAGGCAAAAATAAATTAGTTATTATCATATTTCCTTGTTCATGATAATCGTTTATTATCCATGCTATAATTGTATTGATTGGAAACTCAAATACATGTGTGGGTATATAGACAACAATGTGTCCCTAGTATGCCACTAATAGACTAGCTCGTTGATCAAAGATGGTCAAGGTTTCCTAGCCATAGACGTGAGATGTCATTTGATAACGGGATCACATCATTAGGAGAATGATGTGATGGACAAGACCCAAACTATGAACGTAGCATATGATCGTGTCAGTTTATTGCTATTGTTTCTGCATGTCAAGTATCTGTTCCTATCACCATGAGATCATGCAACTCACTGACACCGGAAGAATACCTTGTGTGTATCAAACGTCGCAACGTAACTGGGTGACTATAAAGATGCTCTACAGGTATTTCTGAGGGTGCCTGTTGAGTTGGCATGGATCAAGACTGGGATTTGTTACTCCGTGTGACGGAGAGGTATCTCAGGGCCCACTCGGTTACAACTTCATAATAAGCCTTGCAAGCAAAGTGACTAAAGAGTTAGCCACGGGATCTTGTATTACAGAACGAGTAAAGAGACTTGCCGGTAACGAGATTGAACTAGGTATAGAGATACCGACGATTGAATCTCGGGCAAGTAACATACCAAAGAACAAAGGGAACGGCATACGGGATTAACTGAATCCTTGACATAGAGGTTCAACCGATAAAGATCTTCGTAGAATATGTAGGAACCAATATGGGCATCTAGGTCCCGCTATTGGTTATTGACCGTAGAGGTGTCTCGGTCATGTCTACATAGTTCTCGAACCCGCAGGGTCTGCACACTTAACGTTCGGTGATGTTTTGGTAGTATTGAGTTATGTATGGTGGTGACCGAAGGTTGCTCGGAGTCCCGGATGAGATCCCGGATGTCACGAGGAGCTCCGGAATGGTCTGGAGGTAAAGATTGATATATAGGAAGTCCCGTTTTGGCCACCGGAAAAGTTTCGGGTATTTCCGGTAGTGTACCGGGAGTGCCGGAGGGTCATCGGGAGGGGCCACCCACGCCGGGAGGCCACATGGGCCTAAGGGGGGGGGGGGGGGTGCACCAGCCCTTAGTGGGCTGGGCAAACCAGCCCCACAAGGCTCATGCGGCTAGGAGGTGGGAAAAAGGAAAAAAGGCCAAAAAGGGGGGAAGGTTTTCCAAGTAGGATTGGAATCCTACTTGGAGTAGGATTGGAGGTGGACTCCTCCACCTCCTCTCCACTTCGGCCGAACCCAAAGGGGAGCCCTAGGGCGGCTGCCTCCTCCCCCTCCCTCCTATATATACTATAGGAATAGAGGCCCCAAACACACAAGTCCACGTGCTAGTTCTCTATTCCCTAGTTCCTCCACCAAATAGACTCCGACGGTGCTTAGGCGAAGCCCTGCCGGAATAGTTCCACCACCACCGCCGCCACGCCGTCGCGCTGCCGGAGAACTCATCTACCTCTCCACTCCCTCTTTCTGGATCAAGAAGGCGGAGATCGTCATCGAGCTGTACGTGTGCTGAACGCGGAGGCGCCGTCCGTTCGGCGCTAGATCGGAAGGACCGTGATCAGAGGATCGCGGGACGGTTCGTGATTGGATCACGGGACGGATCGTGATTGGATCGCGGGACGGATTGCGATTTGGATCGCGAAGACGTTCGACTACATCAACCGCGTTTCTTAACGCTTCCCGCTTAGCGATCTACAAGGGTATGTAGATCCACTCTCCCCCTCATAGATGCTCATCACCATGGATAGATCTTGCGTGTGCGTAGGAATTTTTTTGTTTCCCATGCAACGTTCCCCAACACTTTCGAGAGAACATGCTTCTCTGGAAAGGATCCATTCTTGGTAACAAAGACCTTTCCTTCGGATCTATGATAGAAGGTATACCCAATTGTTGCTTTAGGGTATCTTATGAAGATGCACTTTTCCACTTTTGGTTCGAGCTTATCAGAAACGACAGCTTAGGTTTCTATGAAACCATAATTCATATGGTGTCATCTCAAGGGATTTAGATGGTGCCCTATTTAAAGTGAATGGAGTTGTCTCTAATGCATAACCCCAAAATGATAGTGGCAAATCGGTAAGAGACATCATAGTACGCACCATATCCAATAGAGCACGACTACGACGTTCGGACACACCATCACACTATGGTGTTCTAGGTGGCATGAGTTGTGAAACAACTTCCACATTGTCTTAAGTCGCATACCAAACTCGTAACTCAGATATTCACCTCCACGATCATATCATAGACATTTTATCTTCTTGTCATGATGATCTTAAACTTCACTCTGAATTTGCTTGAACTTTTCAAACATTTCAGACTTGTGTTTCATTAAGTAAATATACCCATATCTACTCAAATCATTAGTGGAGGTAAGAAAATAACGATATCCACCGCACGCTTCAACACTTATTGGACCGCATACATCAACATGTATCATTTCCAATAAGTCACTTGCCCGCTCCATCATACCGGAAAACGGGGTCTCAGTCATCTTGCCCATGAGGTATGGCCCGCATGTCTCAACCGATTCGAAATTGAGTCAGTCCAAAGATCCATCAGCATGAAGTTTCTTCATGCGCTTCACACCAATATGACCTTAGCGGCAGTGCCACAAGTATGTGGTACTATCATTATTAACTTTGCATCTTTTGGCATCAATATTATGAACATGTGTATCACTACGACCGAGATTCAATAAACCATTCACATTGGGTGCATGACCATTGAAGGTATTATTCATGAAAACAGAATAACCATTATTCTCTGACTTAAATGAATAATCGTATTGCGATAAACATGATCTAATCATGTTCATGCTTTATGCAAACACCAAATAACATTTATTCAGGTTTAACACTAATCCCAAAGGTAGAGGGAGCGTGCGATGGTGATCACATCAACCTTGGAAACACTTCCAACACACATCGTCACCTCACCCTTATAGCTAGTCTCCGTTTATTCCGTAGCTTTTATTTCGAGTTACCAATATTAGCAACTGAACTGGTATCTAATACCCAGGTGCTACTAGGAGTACTAGTAAGGTACACATCAATAACACGTATATCAAATATACTTTTGTTGACATTGCCATCCTTCTTATCTACCAAGTATTTGGGGTAGTTCCGCTATCACTGACCATTTCCCTAACAATAGAAGCACTTAGTCTCGGGTTTGGGTTCAACCTTGGGTTTCTTCACTGGAGCGGCAACTTTTTTTCGATTCTTGAAGTTTCCCTTCTTGCCCTTACCCTTCTCGAAACTAGTGGTTTTACTAACCATCAACACTTGATGCTCCTTCTTGATTTCTACGTTTCACGGTGTAAAACATCGCGAACATCTTAGGGATCATCTTGTCCATTCCTGCCATGTTATAGTTCATCACGAAGCTCTAGCAGCTTGATGGCAGTGACTTGGAGAACTATGTTAATCACTATCTTATTTGGAAGATCAACCCCCACTTGATTCAAGCGATTGTAGCACCCAGACATTCTGAGCACATGCTCACCGATTGCGCTATTTTCCTTCATCTTGCAGGCAAAGAATCTTTGTTGGAGGTCTCATACCTCTCAACACGAGCACGAGCCTGATAGGTCTCCAACGTATCTATAATTGTTGATTGTTCCATGCTATTATATTATCATTCTGGGATGTTTTATAATCATTTCATAGCAACTTTATATCATTTTTTGGGACTAACCTATTGACATAGTGCCCAGTGCGAGTTGTTGTTTTTTTGCTTGTTTTTTACTTCGCAGAATATCAGTACCAAATGGAGTCCAATTGCCACGAAACTTTTTGGAGATTTTTTTTGGACCAGAAGACAACTTGGGAGCCAAGGAAACACCTGGGGGAGGCTTGTGGGGCCCACGATACACCAGGGCGCGCTAGAGGCCCCCGGCGCGCCCTGATGTATCGTGGGGCCGACGGAGGTCTTTTCCACCGCCTCTCAGCTCTATAAATCCTCAGAAATTCCAGAGTCCCTAGCGGAGTCGGCGAAACACAATTCCAGCCGCCGCAAGTTCCAGAACCACCAGATCCAATCTAACACCATGACGGAGGGGTTCTTCACCCTCATGGGTGCCTCTGATGATGCGTGAGTAGTCCACCATAGACCTACGGGTCCGTAGGCAGTAGCTAGATGGCTTTCTCCCTCTTTTTATTCTCAATACAATGGTCTCTTGGAGATCTATTTGACGTAATGACTATGCAGTGTGTTTGTTGGGATCCGATGAAGTTTGAGTTCATGATCAGTTTCTATCCATGAATATTATTTGAGTCTTCTTTGATCTCTTATATGCATGATTATTTATAGCCTCGTATTTCTTCTTCGAATCTTTGGTTTAGTTAGGCCAACTAGATCGATTTTTCTTGCCATGGGAAGAGGTGCTTTGTGATGGGTTCGATCTTGCGGTGTCCTCTCCCAGTGACAGAAGGGGCAGCGAGGCACACATGTATCGTAGCTATTAAGGATAACAAGATGGGGTCTATTCCTACATGAATAGATCTTGTCTACATCATGTCATCGTTCTTATTGCATTACTCCGTTTCTCCATGAACTTAATACACTAGATGCATGCTGGATAGCGATCGATGTGTGGAGTAATAGTAGTAGATGCACAATCGTTTCGGTCTACTAATCTTGGACGTGATGCCTATATATTGATCATTTCCTTGGATATCGTCATGATTATTTGATCTTCTATCAATTGCCCAACAATAATTTGTTTACCCACTGTGTGCTATTTTCTTGAGAGAAGCCACTAGTGAAATCTACGGCCCCCGGGTCTATTCTTTTAATATATTGCTTTCCGATCTATCTTTTTCCGCATTTGTTTTCAGATCTATTATTCCAAAAACCCGAAAATTACCTTATTGCACTATTTATTTGCATCTTTTATTTTGTGTTCTTGTGCGATCTATTTATCTAATCTAATACAAACCAACCTATCTTTTTACTGTGGAGAGATTGACAACCTCTCTTACGCGTCGGGTTGCAAGTATTTGTTCTTTGTGTGCAGGTACCGTTTACATAGTGTTGCTTGGTTCTCCTTCTGGTTCGATAACCTTGGTTTCATAACTGAGGGAAATACTTATCGTAGCTGTGCTGCATCATCCCTTCCTCTTTGGGGAAATACCGACGCAGTTTCAAGCCACGTCAAAGAAATTTCTGGCGCCGTTGCCAGGGAGACATCATCAACATCTATCAGGTTCCTAATCACAAATCTCATCTCCTTGCAATTTACATTATTTGCCATTTGCCTCTCGTTTTCCTCTCCACCACTTCAAAAAAGGTTTTACAAAAATACAAAAATATTTTCCGTTTGCCTTTTTGCTTGTTTGCTATCTTTGCTTGTGTTGCCATGTGCCTTCTATTTGCTTGCATCTTCGCTTGCGAAAAATCTATTGATATGGATCCTCATCCACTTGCTAATCTTTTCAAAAGGCCATATTATGATGAACCAATTGCTAGGGAGTTGAGTGCACTTGATTATCTCAATGAAGTTTTGTTTGAAAATCATGAATTTGGAAATTTTGATGAAGTGTTGAAAGAAGAAATTTATGAGGTGATTCATGATAGCTCCTTGATTGAAAATCATGATTGCAATGATGTTATTATAAATTCTATTAATTTCAATTATGTTAATGATATGCAAAACTACAAGCTTGGGGATGATAATTTTGTCATGTCCACTTCTTATCGCAATGATCATGATTGGGTTGACAATGCTTCTTATGATCTTGAAAATATATTTAAGCCTCATGTTGAATATGTTATTGATAATAATGTTTGCAATAGTACCGAAAATGGGTTTGGAGAGGTCATAACTTTAGTTGATGATAATCCCACTATTTTGGAAGATGATAAAAACTTTATGCATGTTGATCATAAAGAGAGTATTGTTTATGATATATATATTGTTGAATTTGATTATGATCCTACATGTAATTATTATGAGAGAGGAAATTATGGTTGTAGAAATTTTCATGATACTAAATTACCTCTCTTCATGTTGAGATTGCTATTGTCTCTTTCTTCTTCCTTCCATATGCTAGTTTTTGCTTGCCTTGATAATTTGTTTGCTTATAAAATGCCTATGCATAGGAAGTATGTTAGACTTAAGTGTGTTTTCCATATGCTTCATGATGCTCTCTTTGTGTTTCTATGATTATCTTTCATGAGGGCATCATTGAAATCTCAAGCCTATCTTAATGGCTATAAAGAAAGAGCTTGTTGGGAGGCAACCCAATGAATAAAATAATGTTTGGTGTTTTTTGCTTTTTGCTTCTGTTCTTTTATGTACACTTTATTTTCCTCTGTTATGATTGTGTCTTTATGTTTCAATTAGTGTTTGTACCAAGTGAATCCTTTAGGATCATGTTGGGTGATAGTTGATTTGATCTTGTTGAAAACAGAAACTTTTGCGTTCAGTAGCAGAATTTTCAAAATTCATAGAAGTGAGGAAAAATTCTGAATTTTTTACACAAGATTGATATAAAAAAAAAATACGTTGTCCTAATTTTTAAGAATTTTTTGAGTTACAGAAGTATAGTTAGAGTACAGATTACTACAGACTTTTCTGTTTTTGACAGATTCTGTTTTCGTTGCATTGTGTGCTTGTTTTGATGAATCTATGGTTTGTATTGGAGGGTATAAGCCATGGTAAAGTTAGAATACAGTATATATAATGGAATAATAAAATATGAATGGGTTTGTAACAGTACTTAGAGTGGTGATTTTCTTTATTATACTAACGGATCTCACGAAGGTTTTGTTAAGTTTTGTGTGATTGAAGTTTTCAAGTTTTGGGTGAGATCACGATGGATGAAGGAATAAGGAGTGGGAAGAGCCTAAGCTTGGGGATTCCCATGGCACCCCAAGATAATATCCAAGTAGAAACAAGCAACTAAGCTTGGGGATGCCCCGAGTGGCATCCCCTCTTTCTTCTAACGACCATCGGTATTTTACTTGAAGCTATATTTTTATTCGTCACATATCATGAGTTTTGCTTGGAGCGTCTTGTATTATATGAGTCTTTTCTTGATTTGATTTTTAGTTTGTCACAAGTATCCTTGCTGAACACACCTATTTGAGAGAGCCAAAATTATGCTATGATTTGTTAGAATTTCTCTATATGCTTCACTTAAATTTTTTGAGCTATGGAATTGCTCTAGTGCTTCACTTATATCTTTTTGAGCATGGTGTGCTTTAAATTTTTGAATGAATACTCTCATGCTTCACTTAGATTTATTTGAGAGTTAGTAAATTTTGAAGAAATATTCTCTCATGCTTCACTTATATTATTTTGAGAGATGAAATTTTTATGCTCATGTTCTTCACTTAAATTTATTTGAGCTTGTCAAAAGCAATGGTAATATATGAAACTAGTCCCAAAGTGATAGATATTAAAGAGGGATATAATAAAAACTTTCATGAAGATCATTGGACAAATTAAACTTGATTCCTTGTAATAGTTTTGAGACATGATGATAGTAATATGTGAGTCATGTTGGTGAGTAATTATGTTTTAGTAAGAATATTGGTGTTAAGGTTTGTGATTCCCTATGCAAGCACGAAAGTCAATAGTTATGCAATGAAATTACATCCTACTTGTGGTGCATTATTCGGTGTTAGTTATGCTTAATGCCCGTTTATGTGAATTTTCATTTCTTGGTTGGTTGATTCTCAATCTATTTGCTAGCCTCCACTTGTACTAAGTAGAAATACTACTTGTGCATGCAAAATCCTTAAACCCAGTTTTGCCATACGAGTCCACCATACTTACCTATATACGGTATTTCCGTGCCGTTCTAAGCAAATTTGTATGTACCATCTCTAATTTTCAAAATGAATTTCCTTTTTGTGTGCCCGTACCGCTCATTAAGTGGCAGGGGGTGACCAATATTTTTCCATGCTTGATGTGTTATTCTCAAGATGAGTGTTTATTCACTTGTCATTGCACGAGAGTACGACGGTAATAGGGATGCCCAATCCCCAATGAAAAAGAAATTTACTTTATGTTGTGAAATAATAAATTCCTTGGAAATTGTTGGTATGGAAGGCAACCATGGATACGGCTAGCCATGGATTGTGAAAGAATGGTGGAAAAAGGAATGAACTTTATTTTCTGTTTGGGAACCGCCTATGATATATCTAGCATGGAAAGTATTGGAACTACTCGGTCGTTTTCGTTGACTGGAAAAGCATGCCTCTCAAAAAAAATTCTCTCAATTTAAGCTTTGAGCTCTGGCACCTCTACAAATCCCTACTTCCCTCTGCGAAGGGCCTATCTATTTACTTTATGCAATTTTTACTTTTATTTGAGTCTCCATCTTCTCTTATAAAGCACCAACTAGGGGGCACTATGATCATACTTGTGCATATGGTGTAGCTAATATTCGAGTGTGTTTCATGAATGGATCAATGATTGAGCATGATGGGCTAGGGATAACTTTCTTTAGTGTTGATATTTTGAAAGACATGGTTGCTTGTTGGTATGCTTGAGTATTAAAGTCTTCATGTCAAAACTAGACTATTGCTTTGAACCATCTAAAAGTCCAAATGTCCATGCTACAACAGAAAAGAATACGTGATGAACATGTTAGGCAGCATTTCACATTAAAAATTCTGTTTTTATCATTTACCTACTCGAGGACGAGCAGGAATTAAGCTTGGGGATGCTGATACATCTCCAACGTATCTATAATTTTTGATTGTTCCATGCTGTTAAATTATCATTCTTGGATGTTTTATAATCATTTTATAGCAATTTTATATCATTATTTGGGACTAACCTATTGACATACTGCCCAGTGCCAGTTGCTGTTTTTCGCTTGTTTTTTTACTTCGCAGAATATCAGTACCAAACGGAGTCCAATTGCCACGAAACTTTTAGGAGATTTTTTTTTGACCAGAAGACAACTTGTTGTAAAATATGATGTAAGCGTCTCTACCCTCATACATGAGGGCCGCATGGTATTTATATTGATTGGGAGAGACCCATCTCTCATTAGGTTACAGATTCGGTAGAGATATTACAGGGAGGTTTAGAGAGATAGAGATAGAGCTAATCCAGCTTAAACTACCAACAACCTTTCTACTATACTTGGCGCACAAGGCCTTACAACCGAACCAGGCTGGCGTGATATACCACAACCGAACCATCCAATATATCATGCTTAACACCTTCCCTTAATCAGAACTTGGCCAAGTTCAGATTACACTTAAATTCTTCAAAGAGTTTTGTAGACAAAGCCTTTGTGAAACCATCAGCAACTTGATCTCTTGAGTGCACAAACCGAATGTCCAATTCTTTGTTGGCAACTCTCTCTCTTACAAAGTGATAGTGAATCTCAATATGTTTTGTCCTTGCATGAAAAACAGGGTTAGCAGACAAATATGTGGCACCAAGATTATCACACCAAAGACAAGGGGGTTGAGTATGATATATTCCAAGTTCTTCCAACATAGACTTCACCCAGATAATTTCAGAAGTTGCATTTGCTAATGCTTTGTACTCTCCTTCAGAACTCGACCTTGAAACTGTGGCCTGTTTTCTTGCACACCATGGGATCAAATTTGGTCCAAAGAATACTGCAAAAAACCCCGTGGAGCATCTATCATCTGGACATCCTGCCCAATCAGAATCAGAGAAAGCACTAACCAATGTGGATGGTGACTTACTGAATGTCAGCCCAACACTCAATGTATTCTTCACATATCTTAGTATACGTTTAGCAGCAGTCCAATGTGCAATGGTAGGCGCATGAAGAAATTTACAGACTTTATTTATAGCAAAAGAGATGTCAGGCCTAGTAAGGGTCAAATATTGAAGTGCACCTACTAAGCTTCTATACCTGGTGCCATCCTCTTGACTCAAAGGTTAACCTTCTGTTAGAGACAGCTTTTCTGATGAAGGCATTGGTGTTGGTGATGGTTTGCAACCCTGCATTCCAACCTTACTCAACAGATCAGTTGCATATTTTTCCTGGGAAAGATGAAGACCACCTTCCCTGTTTCTCTTGACTTCAATGCCAAGAAAGAAGTGCAAATCTCCTAGATGTTTAAGAGCAAACTCAGAGTTCAAGTCCTTCAACAGAGCTGTTACTGCTTCATTGGATGAGCTAGTAACAATGATATCATCAACATATATAAGCACAAATATAGATGTATGTGACTTATTGTAAATAAACAGAGATGTATCAGATTTTGAGGGAACAAAACCAAGTGATTGCGGCTTTGAACTCAACCTAGAGTACCATGCCCTAGGAGCTTGCTTCAGTCCATAGAGAGATTTACCAAGCCTGCATAGATAGGATGGTTTATTTTTATCTTCAAAACCAGGTGGTTGTCTCATGTACACTTCCTCTTCCAGAACATTGTGAAGAAACGCATTCTGCACATCTAGCTGTCTGAGGCTCCATCATCTGGATACAGCAATAGACAAAACAAGACGTATTGTGGCAGCTTTAACAACATGACTAAATGTACCTTCATAGTCTATGCCATACCTCTGCTTGAACCCTTTTGCAACAAGTCTAGCCTTATAACGATTAATGGTACCATCTGACTTTTTCTTTATTCTGAACACCCATTTCTAGTCAATCAAGTTTTTACTTTGATGTGGTGGAACCAAGTGCCATGTTTTGTTTTTCTGAAGTGCTTGAAATTCTTCTTCCATAGCTTGCAGCCAGCTCGAATCTTTGCATGCTTCCTGGAATGTGCTAGGCTCTCCTGTAGAACAAACCAAACCGAATTTGATTTTATAATTAATGGATTGAATTACCCCTGCTCTTAACCTTGTACGTGGTGGAGTTTGAACCAGTTGGATAGATGCAGCAGAATCCAGCACAGAAGATCTTGGCGACAGATCTACAACAGGCGATCCCAGCGATCCCGGTGCACTGTCCATGCGAGGCAGATCGTCTATGGCCGGATCATCAGGCGGATGTGAAGCGGCCGACGTCGAAGATCCAGTTGCTCCAGTGCCACGTGCCTCCAAATCCTGGTGGGGAGCCGTGCCTGGTCCTGATAGGCGACTCGTGCGCCTGACGTAGACGCGTGGGATCGCACCGACCCGGTCGGTCGGCTGATTCCCGAGCGACGACGCTCACCAGTGGGTTTGTGGGCCCACGTCCCGCTACGCGTCGGGCGCGGATTGACGAGGCGCACGTGGACAAGCCACGTCGCCGATCCTGCGCTCCTGGTTCGGCTCCAATCCCGTCGTGTTGTCCTGTTGTGGCCACATAAAATGACCGCCGTTTTCTCCATTGTTTTGCACCATTTTTTTCTGTTGATCCTGGATCATCACGAGACTCATGTCCATGGTTAGAAGCATTAATCATATGGTCAATACAAGTGTCATCCCCTTGCTGAGAACCGGTGAGATGAGGAGGTAAGAGGAGGATCTCTTGATGATGCAAGGCACCGGCATTGGGATGTAGATGAGCAAAGGGAAAAACAGTTTCGTCAAACACAACATCACGATATATATAGACACGACCTATAGGCGAATCTAGGCATTTGACCACTTTATGTTTAGCACTATAGCCAAGAAAGACACATTGTTTCGAATGGAACATGAGTTTTTGATTGTTTTAGGGCCATAAATTGGGCCAACAAGCGCAACCAAAAACGCAAAGAGGAGTATAATCTGGCCGAGTGTGGAGAAGCCTATGCATGGGTGTATCATTTTGAATGACACGACTGGGCAGCATGTTAATGAGATGGACCGCGGTGAGGAAAGCCTCATCCCAAACTTGAGAGGCATGGAGGCACCAGCAAGCAAGGCAAGCCCTACCTCAACGATATGCCTATGTTTGCATTTAGCGGAACCGTTTTGTTGATGAGCATGAGGGCATGACACATGATGTGAAACACCCAGAGTTTGAAAAAATGAGTCTAATTTTTCATATTCACCACCCCAATCAGATTGGACAGCAAGGATTTTAGTATCAGATTGTCGTTCAACAAGTGCTTGAAAATGTTGGAAAACTTGGAAAACGTCAGAACATTTTTTAAGAAGATATATCCAAGTATACTTACTGAAATCATCAATAAAGCTAACATAGTAAGTATGACGTCCAACAGACATAGGGGCAGGACCCCACACATTAGAAAAAATAAGCTGGAAGGGCTTAGTAGAAATACTAGTAGAAATTGGATATGGCAACTGATGAGATTTTGCTTGCTGACAAGAATCACAAATAGTTTCAAGACTACGCTCACCAACACATGGGAGCTGATTATTCCTTAGCACTTGTTGAACAATAATAAAAGATGGATGGCCTAATCTTGCATGCCACCGCTCAGAAGAAAGTTTGATGACACCACAAACTTGTTTATTGAAGCTTCTAAATTGGAGAATCAACGAATAGAGTCCATGCACACATCTACCTCGGTAGAGAATGTTCCTCGTGACTTGATCTCAGATCAAAAAGAAATAAGGGAGAAACTCCAAAAACACTTTGTTGTCAAGAGCAATATGATGAACAAAGAGAAGATTTTTGGATGTTTCAGGGACATGTAAGATATTTCTTAGATGAATTTTACGATGGGGAGTATGAACAATTGCATGACCAATATGATCAATCTTCATACCTTCACCATTGGCATTGTGGACTTGATCATGGCCTTGGTACTTCTCGCTCATTGTCACCTTCTCAAGCTCATTGGTGATGTGGTTGGTGGCTCCGGAGTCGACATACCAGTTCGTGTCAACTCCGTATGACGTGTCTACTGCCGCTGTAACTTTTTTTCGAGAATTGCTCTCGACATAACGCCAATCACAGTCCTTGGCAATATGGTTATTTTTCTTGCATATCTGACATTTATTCTCATACTCATCATACCCTTAGAACGGGCGCCCCCTATTGTTGTTGTAGTAGGGACGCCTATTGTTGCCGCAGCCGCCCTTGTTTTTCTGGTAGTGGCCGCCGCCACCACCATTGCCGGTGTTGCTGGAGTTGTAGTGGCACACACCGCCACCATTGTTGTAGTAGCCGGCGTTGCTGTTGTTGTGGTAGCCGCCGTCGTTGTTGTAGTTGTCGTCATTGCTGTAGCGGCCGCCATTGTTGTTGCCACCATCGTGGGATCTGTCGCCAGTGCCACTCATGTTGGAGTTGCGGTAGCTCTTGGAGTTGTTGCCACGACCGCAAGATGCAGCATTTGCGGATGATTTGAACGCTCCCGGCCCAGTCCCGTGGAACACGCGCTGGTCGAAATTTGCGACCATGCCGAAGAGATCGTCCACAGAGAGGGGTTCGGTGCGCACGTCCAGCGCCGAGATCAACGGCTGGTAATCCATGTCGAGCCCTGCAACAATAAAAGAGAGAAGTTCTGAAAGTGCTAGTTATCGACTAGAGGGGGGTGAATAGGCGATTTTTATGAAAGGCTTCAAAACAATTTATGTATTCGAAATATGCGGAAGCGGAACAGTATCAGGTAGGGATAATATCAAGGATCTAGGCAGGGCATGCAACACAATGAAAACATTCAAGCAAGTTAAGCACTATCATCGTACAAGCTAAGATGAGTCGAAGACAAACTTAAACAGTATGAAGATAAACAACATATATGAATGTCTTTGGGAAATGTCTTCAGTCAGAAGTATTCAAGCAATGGCTTCACAGTTCAGTACAGAATGTAAAAAGGTGAAGGATAGAACCAGTAGCTTGATGAAGACACAAGATTTGTTGGACCAGTTCCAGTTGCTGTGACAACTGTACGTCTGGTTAGGGAGGCTGAGATTGAACTCAGAAGACCTCATCTTCACCTTATTCCCCTTGAGCCGAAGTCACTTAGACAACGCCTAATCACTCAGGTAAGTCTTCAGGGGAGACTTCCGAAACCCGTACAAACTTGGTCACCCGACGATCCACAATGACTCTTGGATTGCTCTAGACCCAGATGCCTAACCGTCTGGAAGATCATAGTCTTCAAGTGTAATAAGTCTTCAGTTCTCTCGGAACAGAACGACTTCGGTGATGCTCAAATACTCTAGCTCTAGGTGTTTAGGTTTATCCTTGCAGGATGTTTCTCTCTCAATGTCTTCGAGGTGGGTTGCTCCAAACTGACAACATCCATATCTCTCTCTGAGCAGCCACCTTCTAACGATGGAGGGGGTGGGCTATTTATAGCCAGCGGGCAACCCGACCTGATATGACCAAAATGACCCTGGGTCAATGGCCAACCGACACGTGTCACAACGGTCGGATTTCAAACACACGCGGCAGCTTTACTTGGGCTACAAGTAAAGCTGACTCAACCAACTCTGGAAGAGATTTCCTCTCATTGTCTTCGCTGGAAGACATAGGTTTGGGTTGAGCATCACGTCAGCGTCTGACTTCGATCACATCGACCCCACTTAATAGTACAGTGGCTCCTATGACTCAGGAAAGAAGAAACAAAACTACCAAAAGACTTCGTCTTCGCATTTCATTATCTTCAGGCGATTATCTTCGCATACCACCAATGGCTTCAACCACCATCAATGTCTTTGGAAATTTTTAGGGGTCGTCTTAGACGGTTAAACCGAATCTTCAGGGACTTCTATCTGTGTTATCCTATGAATTCTCACAAACACATTAGTCCCTCAACCACGTTTGTCTTCAATACTCCAAAACCAAACAAGGGTGGCACTAGATGCACTTACAATCTCCCCCTTTTTGGTGATTGATGACAGACTAGTTGAAGTTTTCAACGGGAATAATATATGTGAAGATAAAGACTTGAAGATTATGATTGCAAGATGTAGAGAGCTCCCCCTGAAGATGAGCTTATGAAGATTTTCCTTGGAATGCAGAAGCACATGGCAGGTTATAGTTTGTGGAGATCTCCCCCAATATCTTGGAATCCAATCACTATCCATTTAAATGTTATTTCGAAGATAATGAAATGCATAATGAAAAATGGGCGTCTGCAGTATGGCTTCGGGTGCCTATGATAAAACTTGAAGTAGCGCCAATGGTACGGTAAACATAAAGTGTGCAGACGTCCATCAGGACTTAAGTTTTACAACCCAAATAGCAAATGTTGAGAAACGAGAGTTGCAAACTTAACAAAAAAAAGCAGCACCCATCCCATATTAGTAGACCCATTTGAAGACTATCAGCCAAATGTCTCTCCCCCTTTGTCATCGAATAACCAAAAAGGGCGAAGACATTGAGCACTACGCGTCCCTAGCAGGAGTTGAAGACGACGGTGCGGTAGGGTCGGCGGAGGTTGGTGCAGGAGAGTTTGGCGCAGTGTCGCGATGAGCAGTTGAAGGAGAGGTGATGTCTTCAGCTTCATCATTGGCAAGACGCACATTGACGGATGGGGCTTCGGAGGAGAAGTCACTATCTTCGAGAGAAGGCGTCTGACGCCACTTCTCTGTGCGAGGTGGTGGAGCACTGAAATGGAAGTGTTGCATGTAGCCATCTTCACGAAGTTCATCCTCAGGTGCGAGCATGGTCAATGTCCTCCAGGCACGGCGACTTGTCTCATGAGCGACAAAAGCATTCTTGGTTGTGAGATTGCAGATTCTGTTGATGTCTTGAACCATAGAAGCCATTTGTCTTCGAGTCCAGTCATGATGACGATCTTGTTTCTAGATGAAAGAGACAAGAAGCTCTCTATCTGTCATGGCACATTCTGTCCTGGTCCTTTCTTGGCGAGGCAAGGTGCTGGCAGTGGCTTCAGTGGCTGTGACACTTGGTTGAGGTTGTCGAATAGAGCCAATGAGCCTTGCACGGGATGCATCAGATGGAATGTGAAGTCCTTCGTCATCAGCTGTGCCACTGGTGCCTTGCATGAGGGAATTCTTGCTCTTTGAAGGGTAGATGTCAGTGTGAATGACTTCGGCATCTGGAAGATATATGCCATGATTGCGAGCTGAGGGCAAGAACCTTGTGTTGGATCTGTACTTGATGAAACGCATGATCCATGGTGCATAGATCTTGGGTTCAAACAAGGTGATGCCATTAGCAGCCAGATTGCGCAGGAAGAGATCTTGAAGATCAAACCATATGCCATAGACGATGTTGTAGACCAATGTCTTCAGAGCCCCTTCCAGCTTACACGAAGATGAATGCCCCTTGATTGGCCAAATGGTGTGGCGAAGAATATGGTAGATAGTCTTCGATAGATACTGAAGATCTTCAACGAAGAATGAGGTTGGCAGATCTGCTTCAGGGGCCAAATGTTTCATCATAGTAAGCATATCAGTCATATTTGGCTCGGTCAGTTGGAAGATACTTGGTATGGCTTCATCAGAGGATGCAAGAGGTGTTGCTGGAAAGAATTCTGCAGCATCGTAGTGACGTATTCATCTCGAATCATGAAGTGCATCTTCCATGTCTTCAGGTCTCGGCCGAAGCCAGAGATGTGGAGAGTGGCGTAGAACTGAGGAATGAGCTCCTCATTCCAGTCTTCATGATCGGTGACAAAAGCCAAGAGTCCAACATCCTGAAGATAGTCAATGGCTTGGTCAAAACATGGCAGTCCCTTCATGGCTTCAAGACTGAGTCGTTTGTGTGGTAAGATTCGATTTTGACCATAGAGCACACATGTGTAGTATTCCCTTTGAGGGATGCTCTAGAACCTATCAGACTGAGTCTTCGAACGAGCATATGGATTGCAGTCGGAGTCGAAGAAGGTGTTGTTGAGTCGGAAGGATTTGACGCTGAAGATATGAGGATGAGCACGCCCTTGTTGGCGGAGCATAGGGAGCCTTGGCATAGGGTTCAGAACATTGGGGCGCCTTTGAAGGTGATATTCATATTGTGGACCCATCCTTGGTGGAGCGACCAGCCTGGGCCATTTGGTGGGAACCATTTTCCCTTCTCTATTGCGAGCCAGGACAATGTGATCACCATTGTGGTCGGAGGAAGGCGTCGCAGGAAGTGGAGGACCATCAGGGGATGGGGCATTGAATTCGCCCACAATGTTATCAACTTCATTGTCTTCAGAGGCGGGGGCTTCATTTTCTGGCACGTTATGAGCAATGTCTTTGATGAGTGCAAATGAATCTGCAAGTAGTCCGCAAATGAATTCAGACTATGAGATCCAAGGGATTCTGCTGCGGACATGTACCTGTGAAAGAGTTAGAGATGCGAGGGAGTGGAAGAGGTCGTATGCATTCTCAGAAGATTTAAAACAAGATATCATGGTATGAAGACATTGACCTTATCCACTGAAGACTTTCACTTTTGCTCACAGATAGGGTGGTTTCAGATTTGTGCAAGTTCGTGAATTCGCACAAGTGAGAAATCAACCCAGATTTGCAACATAAGCAAAAGAATTTAACAAATAGAGGTACAAATGTGAGATCTATTGGAATGAAAGTGGAAAAACAGATCTCCAAGATATTTGGTAATTTGCAAAGATCAAACGCGTGGTAAAAATTCAGTTTTTATTACCACGGTGAAGAACACGATGAACTAGTCGACGAGGTGGAGAGGCCGAGTAGTTCGATCTGCCACACCCTAGCTTGGTAGTGGCAGACACCTACGGCGGCGGTGGACGAAGATGGTCGCGACCGGCGTGAGTACGTCGACGGAGGAGTCATGGCAGCTAAGCGGTCCTTCTCCGTGGGCGATGAGATCCAGCGACGTGCTAGGGTTTGGAGCTTGGAGGTGGCGGAGGAAGTGGAAGGTAATTATTGAGCTGGGGCATTTGTATTTATAAGGGTGGAGACATCCGAACAGTTTGGACGTTAATGCCCCGGACTCTTCGGCTCTAGTGGGACACGTGGCGTGCATGCAACACGTCTGACAGCCCACTACACGACCGGAAGCGACGGTGCGGGAAGTTTGTTGCGATAAGTGCGGTAACGACAACAAATTGGAATTTTAAACGATCGGTTAGATTAGTCTTCGACTGACAAGGACACAGTGAAGACAATCAACATGTGTCAAGTAGAATGCATATGACTGGAGTTGAATAGAGTAAGACGAGATTAGAACAGACAAGAATAGTGGGTCCGATCACATTGGCCTAGGTAAATTCAAAGAATTAGCTATAGGCCCAATGCTGCAGAGGACAAACTCCAAGAAGCATACTAAATATATTGAATCTTTAAGTGATATGCAAGTTTAAATCAATTCTAAGACAAACACAATTTTCGAAGACATAGAGAAATGCGAAGATAAGAACAATGTCTTCGAATTTGGTGGTGGTGTTACCCACCGTATAAGAATGTTTGACTCAGACACAACGCACAATTATCGTGGCGCTCTGTAGTCATATTCTTCGTTAATATATTCACACTTAGAGTGTAAGTCTTCATGAGATTGAAGACATACGTTACTTCGTGTGTTGTGCATCAAAGTCATCAATCATGCATAAGCGTTAGGATGTATTCCCATTCAAAGGACATTTGAGGATTCTAAGATATTTAGCTGACACCGCAACTTGCAAAATCTCTTCTCATCCAAAGGCTTCGTGAAGATATCCGCCAATTGATTTTCAGTGTCAGCATGCTTGATGTGGATGTCTCCTTTCATCACGTGATCTCGAAGAAAATGATGTCGAATCTGAATATGCTTCGTCTTCGAATGATGTACTGGGTTGTAGGAGATCTTGATTGCACTCTCATTGTCGCAGTTGAGAGGTACATGCTTCGGGTTGATGTCGTAGTCCTTGAGAGTCTGCTTCATTCAGAGGAGCTGAGTGCAGCAAGCGCCAGCAACAATGTATTCGACTTCGGCAGTGGAGAGTGATACACAGTTCTGCTTCTTCGAAGACCAACATACAAGAGATCGTCCCAGAAAGTGACAAGTGCCAGATGTGGACTTGCGGTCAACTCTGTCGCCAGCGAAATCAGAATCTGAATAGCTAATGAACTCAAACTTTGAACCCTTTGGATACCATAATCCTATTGTTGGGGTGTGAGACAGATATCTAAGTATTCGCTTCACTGCTAGGTGATGCGACTCCTTTGGTGCCACTTGAAATCAGGCGCACATGCAAACGCTAAGCATTATATCTGGCCTAGATGCACATAGGTACAATAAAAAGCCAATCATGGAGCGATATACCTTCTGATCGAAATCTTTACCATTTTCGTCAGTGCAGAGGTGACCATTGGTAGGCATTGGCGTCTTGTAATCTTTGGCTTCATTCATGCCAAAATTCTTGCGGCAGTCCTTAAGGTACTTCTCCTGAGATATAAAGAAGCCATTGGGTTGTTGTCGAATTTGAAGCCCTAGGAAGAATTTCAGTTCTCCCATCATCGACATTTGGTATTTCTCTTGCATCATAAAGGCAAACTCATCACTGTATCGATTGTTAATACAGCCGAAGATAATGTCATCCACATAGATTTGACATACAAACAGTTCATCATCATAGGATTTAGTAAAGAGAGTGGGATCGAGTGAACCAGGTTTGAAGCCTTTCTTCTTGAGGAACTCCTTGAGAGTGTCATACCAAGCTCTTGGTGCTTGCTTGAGGCCATACAATGCCTTGTTGAGCTTGTAGACTTTGTCAGGATGCTTTGGGTTTTCAAACCCTGGTGGTTGAGCAACATATACTTCTTCCTCAATCTTACCATTGAGGAATACACTTTTGACATCCATTTGATATAAGCATATGTCATGATGGTTAGCCTAAGCAAGCAGTATACAAATAGCTTTGAGTCTAGCAACAGGAGCAAATGTTTCACCGAAATCAATACTCTCGACCTGTGTGTAACCTTGGGCCACAAGTCGAGCCTTGTTCTGGACGACTTGGCCAGACTCATCTTGCGTGTTGCGAAAGATCCACTTCGTGCCAATGACGTTGTGCTTCCTTGGATCAGGGCGCTTCACGAGCTCCCACACATTGTTGAGCTTGAACTGGTGAAGCTCTTCTTGCATGGCTTGAATCCATTCTGATTCCTTGAAAGCTTCATCTACTTTGGTGGGCTCTGAGATAGATACAAAAGCAAAGTGCAAACAAAAGTTAGCCAGTTGAGTAGCTCTTGAGCGAGTGAGTGGACCTGGTGCATTTATGCTGTCTAGCATTCTCTCAATTTGGACTTCATTAGCCACGCGTGGATGAGCAGGGCGAAGACTTTGTTCTTGCTGTTGAGCACAGTCTTCGTCAGCAGCAATGTCTTTAGTTTCAGCATTGTCTTCGCGCTGGGTGGATGAAGGAATGGTGACTTCTTCAACCTCTGGTTCTTCAGGCACGATTTCTCCAGTTCCCATCAATCTGATAGCTTCGTCAGGTGGTAGTTCATCTCGCACAGGAGGTAGGTGCTCTCTTTGTGAGCCATTAGTTTCATTGAATCGCACATCTACAGTTTCAACAACTTTGTTGTGGAAAGTGTTGAAGACTCTGTAGGTGTGCGGATCCTTTCCATAGCCAAGCATGAAACCTTCATGTGCTTTCGGTGCAAATTTTGAAGTGTGGTGTGGATTCCTTATCCAGCATCTTGCATCGAAGACTTTGAAATACCTTACATTGGGTTTCTTACCGGTGAGAAGTTCATATGATGTTTTCTTGAAGAACTTGTGAAGATACACTCCGTTGATGATGTGGCATGCAGTATCAATGGCTTCAGGCCATAGCTTCTATGGTATCTTGTATTCGTCAAACATGGTGTGAGCCATCTCAATAAGAGTCCTGTTCTTGCGCTCCACGACGCCATTCTGCTGAGGAGTGTATGGAGCAGAGAACTCATGAGTGATGCCAAGAGTGTCAAGATAGGTATCCAAGCCTGTGTTCTTGAATTATATGCCATTGTCACTCCTGATGTGCTTGATCTTGATGTTGTAGTTGTTCATACACCTATTTGCGAAATGCCTGAAGACATCCTGCACTTCTGTTTTATAGAGTATGATATGCACCCAAGTGAATCGAGAATAGTCATCAACAATTACGAAGCCATATAGATTTGCAGTGGTAGAGAAGGTGGAATAGTGAGTAGGACCAAATAAGTCCATATGTAGCAGCTCGAAGGGACGTGTGTTCGTCATGATAGTCTTCGAGGGATGTTTGGCCCTGGTCACCTTCCCGGCTTCACAGGCACCACAGAGGTGGTCCTTCTTCAATTTGACACATTCGACGCCAATGATAAGCTTCTTCTTGGCGAGTGTGTGTAAGTTTCTCATCCCAGCATGTCCTAGCCTTCTGTGCCATAACCAGCATTCCGAAGCCTTTGCTAGAAGACATGAGGCAACCTGTGGTCCTGCAGAGAAGTCCACCATATACAAATCACCTCTTCGAAAACCTTCGAAGACTTTGGTTTTGTCAGAGGCCATTAGCACAACACATCGAAATTTGCCAAATATGACAAGCATATCTAAGTCACAGAGCATTGAGACAGACATCAAGTTGTAACCAAGGGATTCGACAAGCATGACATTTTCCATGTGTCGGTCCCTTGAGATAGCAACTCTACCTAGCCCCAATACTTTGCTGCTGCTCTTGTCAGCAAAGACGATGTGGTCTTTTGTTGGAGGTCGAAGAGTTTGCTCCATCAATAGGCTTCGATCACCAGTCATGTGACTGGTGCATCCACTATCCATAATCCATTCAGTGGCATTGGATTTGTCTTCCTGCATTGAGAATTAGTCTAGTTCACCAAGGCATGCAACTGTAACATGCATTGATGAAGATATTGCAATGCATGATTGTATGAAGACATTGGACGATATGAATGATAAAACCATTCGCATTAGTTATCTTGCGTCCAAACAAGATTGTTTCCGGGTCTCGAGAGATTATCTTCAAGATAGGCTTCATCCCATCTGGAGACCCAATGCTGCATGAAGATATTAGTTCTTCTTAACCACCCACATGCGCAGGGGTGGCTTAGAAGCAATGAGACTTAAGGCAGCATCAGAGAATTTAGGCAAAGATGCCCTAATGGTACGTTTCACAGGGGGGTTAGAATACTCAAATGAATATGCAGAGAAATTCTTAGTGGGATGAACATAACGGTTCATGCCATAGTGCACATATTCATGAGCCCTTTCAGATCTGCTCTGCGAAACATACGTGTTAGAATGATCATATGAAGATTTAGGTCCATATGAAGACTTTGATCTGGAATTTGTCTTCTTCCTTGGTGGTATCATGACATTGACTGGAAGCTTCTCAAGAAGACATTTGGGAACCCAGATCTTCTTCATAGGTGAACCATTCCTGCAGTTAGTTCCAATATACCTGACAAACACTTCACCATTCATAGATTTGAACAACTTATAATTGGAGTCAAATGACTCGTCAATGATGACAGGATTAGCACAGTTAAAGACAGACAATGTGGATGGATCCACTGAAGGTCCTTTTGCAGCAACCCATGTGGTTTTGGAATACTGCTCAGGCGTCCAGAACAAACCATCAACATTGATGTTTCTTTCGAAACCCAAATCCTCTTTCCTAGGGTTTTTGTTCAAGATTGTCTTCTTCAGGACATCACAAAGAATCTGATGTCCCTTAAGACTCTTGTACATGCCAGTTTCAAGCAATGTCTTCAACCTGTCATTGTCGTCAGTGATGGCAGTGGTTTCCTCAGATGAGGGGTTAGTCACCATAGATATAGTTGAAGATAATGCATTTTCAGAAGCATTTGAACATTCAGCAGTTGAATCATTAGCTTCACGAGCAAGGCATTTTAAGCATGGAGCATCAAATTCATCCTGAGCGGTACCGATTTGTTCTGCTAGGAGTGAGTCGTTTTACTTCCGTAGGTCATCATGATCTTCTCTCAACTTCTCAAGATCAATCTTCTTCTGAAGATATTCGAGAGAAAGCTTCTCATGTTCAGTTGAGAGGGCATCATGACGACTTTGGAGATCCTCAAACCTTGAACGAAGACTACACATGTCTTCAGCCATAGTCTTGTTCAGACTCATTTCTTCGCGTAACAGGTCATCGCTTTTCTCTAGAGTAGTTTGCATTTTCTCCATGGCACTTTGTTGCTTGGTGGCAATTTTTACAAGTTTAGCATAGCTAGGTTTCATGTCATCATCAGATTCAGCTTCGGATTCAGAGTCATGACGTGAGGGTTTTGAGGATACCTTGGAGGCTTTCGCCATGAAGCAGTAGGCAGGAGTAGCATCATCATCACTGGCTTTGGTGTTGAAGAAGGAGCCATTGTCTTCGGGTTCGAAGACAGACGTGGAGAGATATGCCGAAGCCATTGCTAGTCCAGCTACTTCAGCGTCAGATTCCTCCTCAGATGCTTTCTCAGCCTCAGAACTAGATTCAGACTGTGAATCCATCTCCTTTCCGATAAAAGCATGTGCCTTGCCAGATGAACTCTTCTTGTGTGATGAAGACTTTGCATACTTCTTCTTCTTCTTGTCATCTGAGTCATAGTCCTTACTCTTCTTCTTGGATTCCTTTTCCCAGCGAGGACAATCAGCAATGAAGTGGTCAACTTTCTTGCACTTGTGACAGGTTTGCTTCTTGCTGTCCCTTGAAGACATTTCAGCAGACCTCTTGGAATCACGCTTTGAAGACTTTGCATATCGTCTTGACTTGGCAAACTTCCTAAATTTCCTGACAAGCAGAGCGAGTTCTTTTCCAAAGTCTTCAGCACCATCAGAACTGCATTCAGAGCCGTCTTCAGATGAGGACACGAGAGCAACTGTAACTGGGACCGTAGATATCCCTCTTCTCGGCTTGTTGGAATTCATGTGTGTTCAACCTCTCGAGGATATCGGCAGGATCCAAACTCTTGAAGTCAGGGCGCTCTTGGATCATGAGTGCGAGAGTGTCAAAGGAACTATCAAGTGATCTGAGTAGCTTCTTCACGACTTCATGTTTGGTGATATCAGTCGCGCCAAGTGCATTCAGCTCATTTGAGATGTCAGTGAGACGATCAAACGTGAGCTGGACATTTTCGTTGTCGAGTCTCTTGAAGCGGTTGAACAAGTTGCGAATCACATCAACACGAGAGTCTCTTTGAGATGAGACACCTTCATTCACTTTGGACAGCAATTCCCAGATTTGCTTTGAAGTGTTCAGTGCATTCACACGGCCATACCGTCCTTTGGTCAGGTGACCACAGATAATGTTCTTGGCGGTGGAGTCCAGTTGTGCGAACCTCTTCACATCATAGTCTTCAAGCATAATAAGTCTTCAGTTCTCTCAGAACAGAACGACGTCAGTGATGCTCAAACACTCTAGCTCTGGGTGTTTAGGTTTATCCTCGCAGGATGTTTCTCTCTCAATGTCTTCGAGGTGGATTGCTCCAAAACGACAACAACCGTATCTCTCTCTGAGCAGCCACCTTCTAACGGTGGAGGGGGTGGGCTATTTATAGCCAACGGGCAACCCGACTTGATATGACCAAAATGACCCTGGGTTAATGGCCAACCGACACGTGTCACAACGGTCGGATTTCAAACACACGCGGCAGCTTTACTTGGGCTACAAGTAAAGCTGACTCAACTAACTCTGGAAGAGATTTCCTCTCATTGTCTTCGCTCGAAGACATAGGTTTGGGTTGAGCATCACGTCAGCATCTGACTTCGATCACATCGACCCCACTTAACAGTATGGTGGTTGTTACGTCTCCAATGTATCTATAATTTTTGCTTGTTCCATGCTGTTATATTGTCGTTCTTGGATATTTTACAATCACTTTATAGCAACTTTATATCATTTTTTGGGACTAACCTATTGACATAGTGCCAAAGTGCATGTTGCTGTTTTTGCTTGTTTTTTACTTCGCAGAATATCAGTACGAAACGGAGTCCAATCGCGACGAAACTTTTTGGAGATTATTTTGGACCAGAAGACACCCAGTGGGCCAAAGAAGTGCCAGAGGGGTGGGCCGTGGAGGCCACAACCCACCAGGGCGCGCCAGGGGGCCCCCGGCGCGCCCTGATAGGTTGTGCCCTCCCGAGACCCCCCTCCACCACCTCTGACACCTATAAATACCCAAATATTCAGAAAACATTAGGGGAGTCGACGAAAAACACATCCAGCCGCCGCAAGTTCCAGAGCCTCAAGATCCAATCTAACACCATCACGGAGGGGTTCATCTTCTTCATAGGTGCCTCTCCGATGATGCATGAGTAGTCCACCATAGACCTACGGGTCCGTAGGAAGTAGCTAGATGGCTTCCTCTCTCTCTTTTGATTCTCAATACAATGGTCTCTTGGATATCTATTTGATGTAAACTTTTGCGGTGTGTTTGTTGGGATCCGATGAATTTTGAGTTCATGATCAGTTTCTATCCATGAATATTATTTGAGTCTTCTTTGATCTCTTATATGCATGATTACTTATAGCCTCGTATTTCTTCTTCGAATCTTTGGTTTAGTTAGGCCGACTAGATCGATTTTTCTTGCCATGGGTAGAGATGCTTTGTGATGGGTTCGATCTTGCGGTGTCCTTTCCCAGTGACAGAAGGGGCAGCAAGGCACGCATGTATCGTTGCCATTAAGGATAACAAGATGGGGTCTATTCCTACATGAATAGATCTTGTCTACATCATGTCATCGTTCTTATTGCATTACTCCGTTTTTCCATGAACTTAATACACTAGATGCATGCTGCATAGCGGTCGATGTGTGGAGTAATAGTGGTAGATGCAGGCAGGAGTCGGTCTACTTATCTTGGACGTGATGCCTATATAATGATCATCGTCTTGGATATCGTCATGATTATTTGATCTTCTATCAATTGCCCAACAGTAATTTGTTCACCCACCGTGTGCTATACTCATGAGAGAAGCCACTAGTGAAACCTACGGTCCCCGGGTATACTTTTCCAACATATTGCTTTCCGATCTATCTTTTTGCTTCTTTGTTTTCATATCTATAAAACCAAAAACCCAAAAATATATTGCTGCACTTTTTATTTGCTCCTCTTATTTTGTGTTCTTGAGAGATCTATCTCTCCTATCTATCATTACCTAATCTATCTTTTTACCGTAGAGAGATTGACAACCTCTCTTACGCGTCGGATTGCAAGTATTTGTTATTTGTGTGCAGGTGCTACTTATTAGGTGGTGGTGATCCTCCTACTGGTTCGATACCTTGGTTTCATAACTGAGGGAAATACTTATCGTCGCTGTGCTGCATCATCCCTTCCTCTTTGGGGAAAATACCGACGCAGTCTCAAGCCACGTCAGTGGTTCCTATGACTCAGGAAAGAAGAAACAAAACTACCAAAAGACTTTGTCTTCGCGTTTCATTATCTTAAGGCAATTATCTTCGCATACCACCAATGGCTTCGGACATTTTTAGGGGTCATCTTCGACGGTTAAACCGAATCTCCAAGGACTTCTATCTGTGTTATCCTATGAACTCTCACAAACACATTAGTCCGTCAACCACGTTTGTCTTCAATACTCCAAAACCAAACAAGGGTGGAACTAGATACACTTACAAGTTCCTCTTCTGATATGGGTTTTCCGACCGCAACCAGCTCATCCGAAAGAGCCCTCATCTGGCCAAAGTATGTGGTGGCACTCTAGGATCCTTTCTGGGCATTGGAAAGAGATATGCGGCAGTTGTTTGCTTTGGAACGAGATTGGGCAGCGAACATGTTTGCTAGGGCTGACCAGATGGCGTGGGCTGTTTCTAGCGAGGCCACCTGGATCAGTACTTCTTTTGAGAGATTTCGTAGCAGAAATGCCACGATTTGCTGATCTTGAATCAGCCATGGGTTGTAGGCAGGGTTTGGAACAGATTGCTCCTTTCCTTCTGAGTTTTTGGTAGTGATTGTTTTGGTAGGTTGCGGTGTGGTTTGATCTATATACCCATATAGCCCAGCACCCATGATTTGGGAGCGAGCTTGGGCTTTCCATAGGATGTAGTTGGTTCTTGTGAGAGGCTCGGATGTGGTAGTGGTAAGGGCAATGGATGGAACTTGGCTTGAGGTGGACATGGCTTAGGTTGGAGGAAGAAGATGATCTGAGGATGGAGTTCGGCGCGATGGAGGTGGTGCTAGATGTGGCGGAAGAGGGTAGCTCTGATTACCATGTAAAATATGATGTAAGCGTCTCTACCCTCATACATGAGGCCGCATGGTATTTATATTGATTGGGAGAGACCCATCTCTCATTAGGTTACATATTCGATAGAGATATTACAGGGAGGTTTAGAGAGATAGAGATAGAGCTAATCTAGCTTAAACTACCAACAACCTCTCTACTATACTTGGCGCACAAGGCCTTACAACCGAACCAGGCTGGCGTGATATACCACAACCAAACCATCCAATATATCATGTTTAACACTTGTGAGCCAAGGAAGCACCTGGGAGGAGGCCCGTGGGGCCCATGATACACCAGGGCGCGCCAGAGGCCCCCGACGCGCCCTGATGTATCGTGGGGCCCACGGAGGTCTTTTCCACTGCCTCTCCGCTCTATAATCCTCAGAAATTCCAGAAACCATAGAGGAGTCGACGAAACACAATTCCAGTTGCCGCAAGTTCCAGAACCACGAGATCCAATCTAACACCATCACGGAGGGGTTCATCACCCTCATGAGGGTCTCTCTGATGATGCGTGAGTAGTCCACCATAGACCTACGAGTCCATAGGCAGTAGCTAGATGGCTTTCTCTCTCTTTTAATTCTCAATACAATGGTCTCTTGGAGATCTATTTGATGTAATGACTTTTTGCGGTGTGTTTGTTGGGATCCGATGAAGTTTGAGTTCATGATCAGTTTATATCCATGAATATTATTTGAGTCTTCTTTGATCTCTTATATGCATGATTATTTATAGCCTCGTATTTCTTCTTCGAATCTTTGGTTTAGTTAGGCCAACTAGATCGATTTTTCTTGCCATGGGAAGAGGTGCTTTGTGATGGATTCGATCTTGCGGTGTCCTCTCCCAGTGACAGAAGGGGCAGCGAGGCACGCATGTATCGTTGCTATTAAGGATAACAAGATGGGGTATTTTCCTACATGAATAGATCTTGTCTACATCATGTCATCATTCTTATTGCATTACTCCGTTTCTCCATGAACTTAATACACTAGATGCATGCTGGATAGCGGTCGATGTGTGGAGTAATAGTAGTAGATGCATAATCGTTTCGGTCTACTAATCTTGGACGTGATGCCTATATATTGATCATTTCCTTGGATATCGTCATGATTATTTGATCTTCTATCAATTGCCCAACAATAATTTGTTTACCCACTGTGTGCTATTTTCTTGAGAGAAGCCACTAGTGAAATCTACGGCCCCCGGGTCTATTCTTTTAATATATTGCTTTCCGATCTATCTTTTTCCGCATTTGTTTTCAGATCTATTATTCCAAAAACCCGAAAATTACCTTATTGCACTATTTATTTGCATCTTTTATTTTGTGTTCTTGTGCGATCTATTTATCTAATCTAATACAAACCAACCTATCTTTTTACTGTGGAGAGATTGACAACCTCTCTTACGCGTCGGGTTGCAAGTATTTGTTCTTTGTGTGTAGGTACCGTTTACATAGTTTTGCTTGGTTCTCCTACTGGTTCGATAACCTTGGTTTCATAACTGGGGGAAATACTTACCGTAGCTGTGCTGCATCATTCCTTCCTCTTTGGGGAAATGCCGACGCAGTCTCAAGCCACGTCAGAGCCTAAAATCCCAATTTCAGCACTTGGAACATCTCATACGTTTCGTGACATTCAAAACGTCTTTGGAGCCTCAATTCTAAGCCGTAAAGCATGACGCACCGAACTATCAAGTAGTCATCAAAAACGTGCTTGTCTGATGTTCTCAACACCCACAGACGACGCTTGAGGGGTTGGTGCACCGAGCGGTGCATCAAGGACATAAGCCTTATGTGCAGCAATGAGGACAATCCTCAGTTTACGGACCCAGTCTGCATAATTGCTACTACCATCTTTCAACTTAGTTTTCCTCTAGAAATGTATCAAATATAGGGGAGCTATAGCGCGAGCTATTGATCTACAACATAATTTTCAAACACATTTTGACTATGTTCATGATAATGAGTTCAATAATCATATTACTAAAGAACACACACTCAAATAAACATCCCTCAGGTTGTCCGAGTGTAACATGATCCAAATCCACCAACCCAAGTCCGATCATCACGTTAGATGGGGTGGCTTCAATGGTGAAAATCTCCATGTTGATCATATCTACTATATGACTCATGTTCGACCTTTCGGTCTCCTGTGTTCCAAGGCCATGTCTGTACATGCTAGGCTCGTCAAGTTTAACCCAAGTATTCCGCATGTGTAAATCTGCTTACACCCGTTGTATGTGAACGTAGAGTCTATCACACCCGATCATCACGTGGTGCTTCGAAACAATGAACCTTCGCAACGGTGCACACTTAGGGAGAACACAATTTTATCTTGAAATTTTAGTGAGGGATCATCTTATAATGCTACCGTTGTCCTAAGCAAAATAAGATGCATAAAAGGATTAACATCACATGCAAATCATATAAGTGACATGATATGGCCATCATCATCTTGTGCTTTTGATCTCCATCTCCAAAGCACCGGCGTGATCTCTATCGTCACCGGCATGACACCATGATCTCCATCATCATGATCTCCATCATCGTGTCGTCATGAGGTTGTCGTGCCAACTATTGCTTCTACAACTATTGCTAACTCATAGCGATAAAGTAAAGCAAAAAGGCAAAAATAAATTAAATACAACCCTATGGCTCCTTCCGGTTGCCGTACTCATCGACATGCAAGTCGTGATAATATATAGAAAACATGCTCATCTCATACATCACATATATCACATCATGTCTTTGGCCATATCACATCACAACATGCCCTGCAAAAACAAGTTAGACGTCCTCTACTTTGTTGTTGCAAGTTTTACGTGGCTGCTATGGGCAACTAGTAAGAACCGTTCTTACCTACGCAAAGCCACAACAGTGATAATCAAGTTGCCTTTTAACCTTCTACAAGGACCGCCTAGGTCGAATTCGATTCAACTAAAGTGGGAGAGACAGACACCTGCCAGCCATCTTTATGCAACAAGTTGCATGTCAGTCGATCGAACCGGTCTCTCGTACATGGATGAGTAAGGTTGGTCCAAGCCACCTCATCCCACAATACCGCCGAATCAAGATAAGACTAAGGAGGTAAGCAATCTGAACATCAACGCCCACAAACTCTTTTGTGTTCTACTCGTGCATATCATCTATGCATAGACCTAGCTCATGATGCCACTGTTGGGGAACGTTGCATGGGAAACAAAAAATTTCCTACGCACACGCAGGATCTATCCATGGAGATGCATAGCTACGAGAGGGGGAGTGTATCTACGTACCCTTGTAGATCGCTAAGCGGAAGCGTATATAACGCAGTTGATGTAGTCGTACGTCTTCACGATCCAATCGCGATCTGTCCCGATCTAACGCCGAACGGACGACACCTCCGCGTTCATCACATGTGCAGCTCGATGACGTCTCCGCCTCCTCGATCCAGCGACTGAGGGTGGAGTAGTAGATGGGTTCTCAACCATCACGACGGCGTGGTGGAGATGGTGGTGGAGCAATCCTGGCAGGGTTACGCCGAGCGCTACCGAAATCGCGAACGGAGGGGAAAATGATCTAGGGAGAGAGAGGGGCGCCAAGGGCTTGGTGTGTCCTCTTAGGGCACCCCTCCCCTCTATATATAGGTGGAGGGTCATGGAGAACAGCTCCTCCAAGCCCTAGGGCGCAGCCAAGGGGGAGGAGTTGGACTCCTAGTCCAATTCCCTCCCTTTCCATACACAGGTGGACTTTCCACCTCTCCCAAGCCACATGGGCCTTGAGGGACTTGTGCGCCTGGCCCAATAAGGGTAGGGCACCTACCCTCAGACCATGCAAACCCTTGGGACATTGTGGAACCCTTGGTAGACTTCCGGACTCCTCCGGAAGTTTCCGGAACCTTCTAGAAGCTTCCCGGTACAATACCGGAAGACCCCGAAACTTTTCCGGTAGCCAAAATATGACTTCCCATATATAAATCTTTACCTACGGACCATTCCGGAGCTCCTCGTGACGTCCGGGATCTCATCTGGGACTCCGAAAAACATTCGGTCACCAACATACATAACCCAATAATAATATATCGTCACCGAACGTTAAGCGTGCGGACCCTACATGTTCGAGAATCATGTGGACATGACCGAGACACCTCTCCGGTCAATAACCAATAGCGGGACCTGGATGCCCATATTGGTTCCCACATATTCCAACGAAGATCTTTATCGGTCTAACCACGATGCCAATGATTCAATCATTCCTGTATGCAGTTCCCTTTGTCCAGCGGTATGTTACTTGCCCGAGATTCGATCGTCGGTATCTCCATACCTAGTTCAATCTCGTTACCGGCAAGTCTCTTTACTCGTTCCATAATACAAGATCCCATGACTAACTCCTTAGTCACATTGCTTGCAAGCTTCTTGTGATGTTGTATTACTGAGAGGGCCAAGAGATACCTCTCCGTCATACGGAGTGACAAATCCCAGTCTCGATCCATGCCAACTCAACAGTCACCCTTGGAGATACCTGTAGAGTACCTTTATGATCACCCAGTTACGAAGTGATGTTTGATACACACAAGGCATTCCTTCGGTGCCAAGGAGTTCCATGATCTCATGGTCTTAGGAACATATACTTGACATGAAGAAAGCACTAGCAATAAACTAATACGATCAAATGCTATGCTTACGGTTGGGTCTTGTCCATCACATCATTCTCCTAATGATGTGACCCCATTATCAAATGACAACTCATGTCTATGGTTAGGAAACCTTAACCATCTTTGATCAACGAGCTAGTCTAGTAGAGGCTCACTAGGGACACGGTGTTGTCTATGTATCCACACATGTATCTGAGTTTACGATCAATACAATTCTAGCATGGATAATAGACGTTTATCATAAACAGGGAAATATGAAAATAACCAATTTATTATTGCCTCTAGGGCATATTTCCAACACGACGAGCGCTGTCCTCGGGCAACCGGATCCCGGGAGCGGCGGAGTGCAAACCGGACGGCCATCTCCTCCTTGGGGCCGCGTGGGATGAGCTCGTGGTCGACGGATATGGAGGTGAATGATTTGAATCCGCTGCATGTCATGCCGGAGAAGGCCGAAGATCGCCGGATGGGGGCTTGGGTGGCGGATGGGAGTGAAGAGGAGTGGAGTGAGTGGCTAGAGTTTGGTCCGACGAACGGATGAGGACTAATATATGTGGGGTCGATGCGGCCCATTACGGGCCAGACGGGCGTGCCCGGACACCCCCATATCCGCCCCATATTTGGGCTGGATATGAGGGGTGTCGGTTAGCCCGGGCGTTTGAGGCGTCCAGTTGGATCGAAATTTTGTGATCAGTCAGTGACCGGACGGCCTGTCCGAACGTTTGGGGGTATGAGGGTCCGGTTGTAGATAGTGGCGGAGCTATGTGTGCTCATGGGGCTGTGCCCCCCCCCCCCCCCCCCCCCCCCCCAGCCTTAGGAAAATGTGTGAAGGAATTATTTCTAGAGAGCTTAGATGAGAGAAAAAAAATAGCATTTGACCCCCTCAAGTTTGCCTGTTTTACCATTTGCCCCCCTGCACTTCCTCTCTAGCTCCGCCACTGGTTGTAGATGCTCTTAGTAGGTGCGAGAAAGAGCGAAACGATCGGACCGGGCCTTAGAATACTTTCTTACCTCCGTGATTATTAAGGCCAAAAGTGTCGGCAGAGTTGACACAAGGAAGATTGTGAGAACACTGAATTTGGAACGAGGCGATGCCCAACGACAATATAGGACCAAACACGAAAGCATCACCGTAAAGCTGTATCGAGGAGAGAAGCAGGGTGTCTCCTGCATGAACAACGGCGGCTCGTGAGTGAGTGAGAAACGAAAAAGGACATGTCAACTCTACCGTGACGGGGCTGTACTACGTACCAAAAGGTCTGCCGTTGAACGTAGCAACTGTCAAGGAAGTGCACGGAGCTTCTAAAGAGAATAGCACAACAACTGTTTGCACACGAGTTCTGTACTTCATGAGGAGGAGGAACACTAGGGCATGGACAATGGTGACATATAACAAAGAGTAGTTTGAGGCATCTACATAGATTTTCTCTCTCCCATGCAAGCTACCACTAGTGACCCCATCAAGAAAAAGAAAATAAAGATTCTGGTACACATGCATCTCTACTTTTCACTCCAACTTTTCAATTTTTTTGCATCGGACCACACTTTTTCTTCCCAAGTACCCGCCTCCTGCTGTGGATCCCGCTACACCATCCGAACCTACATCTGATCCTACATGGCATGTGGAGTATCACCCTGGGGCTATGCATTGACCTACCCTAAGTAGACACGGAATACAAGTTAGAAGTGCCTAACAATGAGAGAGAGAGAGAGAGAGAGATAGAGAGGGAGAGAGTCGACACAAAGGGAAACAATCTTACCGATTATGGACAGCGTCGGCGCGACGAGGCCTGGCGTCGACAAGAAATCATGCGGCAGAGTGAATGCCACGGCTCTGAGCCGTTGGGCCAGCAATGCCATTACGGCGTTGCAGAAGAACTCAGTAGCGAGGATGAAGTAGATATGCGCGAGAAGTGCCCAAACGACCCCCATTGCCGCCGGTGAGGACGCCGTGCTGGCCGGCGAAAGGTCCGCCGCGATGATCACCTCGTTCAGCTTCGTCTGCGGCGCGCCAACAGCCCCCATCCCTGCCGGCGAGGATGCCGTGCCGACGGGCGAAGGGACCGCCGTGATGATCTCCTCGTCCAGCTTCGTCTCCGGTGTGCCGATCATCTCCGAAGGCGAGGCCGTGACGATCACCTCTTGGAGCTTGCGGTCGTCGCCCTTTGAAACCGGCGTGCCGACAAGCGCATGGTCGCGGCATGCTGGTGAGCAGGCCGAGGGGGGGGGGGGGGGGGGCGTCCCCTGAACATAGCTCCGTCGCTGGACTATATAGTACTCCCTCCATTCCAAAATATAGTGTGCCCATGCTTTTTGAGATTTAACTTTGACCATAAATTAGACCAATAATGCATAAATCAAGTTACTGAAACATGCATGATGTGTATATATTTTAGACTGTATCCATTCATCACAACTGCCAGTGATTAAAATTATGAGGCATTTAGTGAAATTACAAAGATTTGCAAGGAAATTCACCGACGCACTCCAATTAACGCAACCCGTCTAGAATTCCAATATATCCAGATGACAACGTATATTTCCAGTCGGTATACCAATGAGCATGGACGGGTAAATTTGTATATTACATTATCATAACATTTAGGATACAAACATCTATTTTTTATCACTATATTCAAGATGATATTAATTTATAAAATTGCAGGGATGTATCTAGCTATTTTGTTTCAATTTTATGCTCTCGTGAAACGATAAAAATTTGGTCCGTCCGGTTTGCACTGTAAGTATTCTCCGTTGCACATTTTAAGATCTTCGACATGAAATATTTGTGTTAAGTACATATACATTGCTTGTGCAAGACGGTTATGAGTTGATGAAAAACTTTTTATTATACTTGTTCAAATATCATGCGAATGAAGCTAAAGACAACATTTTTAATATAGCGTAAAAATATATTAAGCGCATCAAGTAGATATCAATTGTAACAGATTATTAGTTGGATCATCCTTGTTTATGCATACATCGTCAAATCACTTATTTATCAACATAAATTCCAAGTGAACTGGATTTCAATTGTTACCCGATTGTTACATCTTTTCTATACAAGTAAATTTAACATGTATTTTGTTTATATATAACAACAAAATGTTTTTAAAGCTTGTGGTAACACACGGGCATTCTACAAGTCCCACTAATTGAGGACGAACGGGTGCACGGGCGCGGGGCGGTCTGTTTTGGCAGAACATTTAATCTGGATCGTTTATTTGCGTGGCAGACCTTGATATAATATTGACTGTTAGATGTGAGTTAGTTAGATTGTGCGAATGTCTCTTATAATTTTATGTATAGTTTGTGATGTGTCTGTAGAGGAATTCACGTTTTTTCCTTTTATAGAAGTAGAGACTAGTGAAGACGGAGAGGGCCGTTTTGGAGGCCGAGCTGCATGGTGGCCGTTGTCTCAACCAAGCATTGCCGTTGAGGTCTGTGCCTTCTGACTTTTCAAGTGCTATACCCTGGTTATTTAGGAGAAATACACATGTGCCATTCTCTCGCGTTCTTCATTTGTACGTGGCCCTCCTTTAGGTTGATGCTTGCGCGAACATGACGTGTCTTCTGGGCGCATTTGAGCTGGTATCAGAACACTCCGCTTACATTTGTTATTCACCACGCCGCACCATCTGCTTCGTTGACCCACATGTTGCCCAGTCTTGCACTGTCAGCGCCTAAATACGCGGGTAAACCAAAACTAGCATGTCATTCGTTTTTTTCTCTTTCTGGTATCACATTACACTCGTATGTGTGCACGAGTCAAAAAGGGAAAAATGTGCATGAATAAACTTCTTTCCAACATACTCCCTCCATCCCGTAATATAAAATATTTTTTGCAAGATAAAACAGCTTGCAAAAAACGTCTTGTGAGATGGAGGGAGTATATATTTTGATGAAAACACATTTCACTAGTTTTATACATAAATAGTGAATAGACGTTTTTTTAAAATTTTCCAAATTGGCCACATATTATTAAAATACACAATGAACCCTTTTAAAATACATGCTAAACAGATTATTGATATACACTGTACATTATTATCAATACACAGTTACCGTTATTAAGAATAAAATGATCATTTTTAAAACTACACAATGAACATTTTGAAAATGTACGCTGAACACTTTGTAAAAGTACGTGATGCATAATATTAAAATACACGACTAATATCTTTTCAAAATGTGTTTAACTTTAAAAAACACGATTGAAAATTTCTAAAATACACGTTGAACAATTTTTAAAAACGTTATGAACATTTTTTAACAACAAAATGAACATTTGTATAAGTATGTGGCAAACAATTTAGAAATGCATGCCGTTCATTTTCTAAAAACATCATGAACATTTTTAACATATGTACAAAAAGAGCCAAAAGAACACACAAAAAAGAAACAAAATGGGAAAATTTAATTAAAAAAATGAACATCTTGTTGTAACGCCTGAACATTTGCTCGTACAATACGAGTGAACATTTTATTGCAACATCAGAATACAGACAAAAGAAACAAAATTAGATATTTAAAAAAAAAATGAACATCTGGTTCTAACGCCTGAACATTTGCTCGTACTATACGAGCGAATATATTTATTGCAACACATGAATTTTTCCATGAAGAAGAACATTTTTTAAAATACATGAAGATTTTATTACGCAGATGAATAAATTATTTTTGCACCACATGGACTTTTCTTTTGGACAGGGAGAAGAAGAGTTGAACAAATAGCATAACCGCTTTGAGAACAGTTGGTTCATATTAAGTATTTTTGGGCACTTTAGCTATACGTTAGTCGGCTGAAAATTAATTTTGGGTCAGTCAATTTTTGGACCCATTGATTTGTGTTTTGAGATTTGTGCTATGCTTTTTTTTCTTGACTGTTTTGTTAGCTGGGCTTCTTTTTTGTCTGATTGCATATTTGGGTCTCAATTTGCTACTGGGATAAAGTCCATTAACTATACTGCTCAACCCTCCCACTCTCCCTTTGTTTCTTTATATGTTTTTCTGTTTTGATGCATTTCTCTTTTGTTTTTTGTTTTATTTATCTTTTTTCTTTTGTAGGTATTATTAGGATATTGGGTGAGTGTAAATGTACATGAATACAATGCAATATGTGTGAAAATTACACTATTTTATAAAAAGGAAATAATACAAAAGGTGCAATTACACTGTAAAGTTATTTTTGAACACAATTACACTGTAAACTTGTGCAAGTTCTTTTAATTTTTTTCAGTATCTTCCTTCTTGGAGAGTAATACGAATAACGCCAAGAATTGGTCTTTATAAAATTTACTATTATTTTTATTTAGATATTTTTTCCCTTTCTTGTTTAATGGTAATATCAATTCCACTAATTCATTTCATCTTAGAAGTTATTTTCTGCAAAATTCACTATTATATGTTTATTTTTGCAAAATCTTAAAAAGTGTGATTTTTGTATATATTGTGTGCACATTTTTTTCATTATTTAGATTTCTTCTTTATTTTATTTCTTCTTAAAGGGTAATACCAATGCCAACAATTCATTCTTTCTTAAAAAATCTCATTATTATGATTTTTTTACTTTTTGTTTCATTTTCTTTCCACCTAAAGGTAATAGTAATATCAGTAAGTCATTTTACCTTATAAAACAAAATTATTTTGATATTTAGTTACTATTTTATTTTGTTTCTTCTTTAAGGGTAATATGAATGCCACTAATTCACTGTCTCTTAGACAATTATTTTGTGCAAAATACAACTACCATATGCATATTATTACATATTATAAAAAACCACAATATTTTTAGAGAAATTCACTTTGGCTCATAGGTGTAGATGCACCCATTGTCGCAATTTTTTGTATATCTTGTGTGCAATTTTTATATTACTTATTTTTTATAAAAAAAATCTTGTTAAAGGTAATCCAAATGCCGCTAATTCTCTCTCACTTAGAAAACTTCACTATTTTGATTTTGTTTGAGTTTTTGTTTCATTTCTTTCTTTTGGAAGGGTAATACCGAAACCACTAATTCGTTCTTTCTTACAAAAGTTCATTATTTTGTTTTTGATTTAGTTTTTATTTCATTTTATTTCTTCTTTAATGAAAAACCAATGCCACTAATTCACTCCTTCTTACGAAATTTTCTTTCTATGTGAGAATTCTACTACTAAATGTTTATTTTTGCACATTATAAAAAAGTGCAATTTTGCATAAATTGTGTGCAAAATTTCTCATTATTTGTTCTATTGGTTTTTATTAAAATTCTTCCTAGAGTAATATCAATGTCACTAATTCGTTTTATCTTAGGGAACTTCATTATTTTGATTATGTTTTAGTTTTTATTTAATTTCCTTTATTCTTAAAGGGTAATACCAAAACCACTAATTCATTCGTTCTTAGAAAAACATCATTATTAAATTTTGATCCATTGTTTATTTTGTTTTATTTATCATTTAATGCTATTTTAAGTGCCATTAATTCATTGTTTTTTAGGAAAGTTCCTTATTTGCAAATATTTCATTATTATATGTTTATTATTGCATATTATATAAAAAACATAATTTCTGTGCAATTTTTGTCACTACTAGGTTTTTTCTTTTACCTTAACGTGAAATGGCAATGTTGTTAATTCATTTTTTTTTAGAAAACATCATTGCTTTTATTTTGTTTTTGTTTTTGTGCTAAATTTACTTGCTTCTTTTAAGGGTAATACGAATGTCATTCATTCATTCCATCTTAGAAAACTTTTTTATACGAAAACATTTTTGTCAACTTGTCTATTCTTAGGAAACTTATCATTTGCAAAAGTTTCTCCATTATATAATTATCCTTGCATATCATAAGACAGTGCAATTTATATGTAAAATGTGTGCAAATTTTGTCATTTTTTTCATTTCCCTTTTACTTAGAGGGTAATAGCAACCCACTCATTCATTTTTCCTTAAGAATTTCATTATTTCGTTTTATTGTGTGTTAGTATACACGCAGGTATTATGCACTATGCGTGTAAATTATACTATTACTCCCTCCGTTCCTAAATATAAGACATTTTAGAGATTCCATTATGGACTACATACGGGGCAAAATAAATGAATCTACATTCTAAAATATGTCTATATACATCTGTATATAGTCTATAACGAAATCTCTAAAATGTCTTATATTTTGGAACGGAGGGAGTAGATTGCAAAAAATGCACTATTATATGATTATTTTTTGAATATTAGAAAACTACAATTTTAGCGCAAAGTTGCAAGTTTTTTTGTTTTCAGTTTCTTTCTTCTTAAATAGTAACACCGGTGTCACTAATTCATTCATCTTTAAAAAAATAATTAATTTAATTTGTTTCACTTTTTTCTTTTTCCTTTTTCTCTTTAAAGGGTAATACAATGCCACTAACTCGTTCTTCCTTAGAAATCTTAATTATTTTGATTTTGTTTTAATTCTTATTTCATTTTATTGCTTTCTTGAGGTAATACCAATGCCACTAATTCATTAACAAATTCACTATTGTATGCATATTCTTGCATATTATAAAAACTGCATTTTTTTGCAATTTTTGTCACTATTTGTTTTCATTTTTTATTTTAGGCAATATAAAATTCCTTAATTTATATGCACTTAAATGATGCTCTTTCGTTTTGTACTTTTTTAGTTTTAGTTTTGCTCCATCCCCATGACAGAAAAAGTGATGATGAACATGCGATGTCTCTGTGTGTATATGTGCATGCGTGTGTATGGACACACATTCATGTGGGCTTTTTACGTCTCGCATGTGTATCAGTGGGCACGTGTGTGCTTAGGCATCACAGCCTCCTGCTGGTGCGAGCAACAAACACGCCCTAGATGCCTCCGTAGACTTGTCACGCTCCACGTAGGCATTAGGGCGTGTTTGTTGCTCACACCGTTTTTGGCACTTTGCATATTTGTTTCACTAGGGCTTGGCTTAGCATATGCAGACAAAAATCAACATGTGCATGTTGATTGGTTGCCTGCATATCCTCTTCCTGCATCATAGCGACGCCTTTTCGGTTCGCGTTTGGTTGCTCGCATTGCATGTGATCAAACGAGTGCATGTTGTTCGGTTGCATACGAGCATAGAGTTGTGCTCACTTTGTATCCTACATGGTGAGGTCACCCACTACTACAACACTTTACACACGATCACACCGAGCACACCAACGCCACATCATTGCAATGACGATGAACTGGATGGAGATGATGAAGTTCTTCAGCCCAGACAGACGATCCACCTTGGCAACCTCAACCTTGTTGCATGCCTGCTCTCACACATACTTGGAGTAAGCATCTTCTGCCGCCTGCCTTGTTTTAAACCCTCTGTGGTTGCTGTCGATGTACCCTGAAACTTGTTGGTTGCAAGCTTTCCATGAGCTGTAAACCCCTGGAACCCTTCCTTCGAACACCGCATACCATTTGTCCTAGCAGTGCAAATGAGCAATAAGTTGTAGCAACAAGCATTGGAACACACAAACAACAAGCAATGAAGCACTCTAGGAGCAAGCAATGAAGCACGGAAGCAATGGAGCAAAAGAGTATTAGTAAGCATGCGTGATCATACCGCATAACAAGTTCAACATAGCACTATGTTGGTGTCATCCTACCACCACATCCAAAAGAGGGTGTAATCCTACCACCGCAAGTTCGTGATCACCGTGAGGATCGCCGCGAGGGGTTAGTATATACCACCTCACCAAAATATACAAACCATAAGATTGTTTTCAATCCCTTACTATACAAAATATATGTCATCATTGTCATCGTCAAAAATCATGCACGCCGTCGCCACTAGCAGAAGCAGAACTAGTAGTAGTGCTTGCCCAGCCAGGTCCTCAACCAGAGCATCGTGTGAGGATCTTCTATGACAACAAACCCAACAACTTGGGCTTTGTTGTCAAGCAGGTGGTTGAGAGCCACCATGAGAGCCTCTAGGCTGAAGCCACCTTGCTCCATGACAGCGTCGTACAACTCAGGGTGGACGTCGACCGTCTTGCTCTCCGATACGTCTCCAACGCATCTATAATTTTTGATTATTCCATGCTATAATGGTATCATTCTAGGATACTTTTTGAGTATTATCTTACCAATTTATATTATTTTTTAGCACTAACCTATTGACCCAGTGCCCAGTGCCAGTTGCTGTTTTCTGCATGTTTTTGGTTTTTCAGGTTTACAGTACCAAACGAAGTCCAATTGCCCCGAAACTTTTATATGTTTTTTTCTGGACCAAAAGAAGACCTGAAAGCTTCGGAAGGAGACCGGAGGCCGCACGAGGGAGACACAAGTCAACATGGCATGCCCAGGGGGGTCGGCACGCCCTGATGGCTTGTCCCTCCCTGGTGGGTCTCCCGACCCCGTTCTTTGGCCTATAAATTCACATATATTCCCAAAACCCTAAGGAGCATCCCGAAACACTTTTTCTGCCACCGCAAGTCTCTGTTCCGTCGTGATCCCATCTGGAGCCCTGTTTTGGTGCTCTGCCGGAGGGGGGATCGATCACGGAGGGCCTCTACATCATCCTTGCTGCTCCCATAGTGATGTGTGAGTAGTTCACCACAGACCTACGGCTCCGTAGTTAGTACCTAGATGGCTCTCTCTCTCTCTCTCTCTCTCTCTCTCTCTCTCTCTCTCTCTTGATCTTCAATACAATGATCATCGCATCTTCGCATTGATCTATCCGATGTAATTCTTTTGTATGGTGCGTTTGTTGGGATCTGATGAATTGTGGATTTATGTTCAGATTATTCATGAAAAGTATTTGAGTCACCTCCGAAATATATTATGATTCTTATTGCATGATTATTATAGCTTCGTAATTCTCTCCGATCTATTGAAATAGTTTGGCCAACTAGATTGATATTTCTTCGGTGAGAGGGGTGCGTTGTAGTGGGTTCAATCTGGCGGTGCTCTATATCCCAGTGACAGAAAGGGACAAGACACGTCTTTGTATTGCTGCCACTAAGGATAAAACGATGGGGTTAGTTCATATTAATTGAATTCTCTTTGTCTACATCATGTCATCATTCACCAAGCATTACTCTGTTTTACTTATATATTTACAAAAGCTATGGCCCCGGGGTCTATTGACTTATATATTTACAAAAGCTTTCAATACCTTGCTGTCATTATTTATATTTTATTTTATTTTACAATTTACAATTATCTATTATCATCTACATGCTTCAGTTGCTTGCAAATAACGAGTCCAAGGGGATTGACAACCCTATTGCCCGCGTTGAGTGCAAGTGTTTGCTCTTTTGTGTGTTGTCGCTGAAGACAGTTGTTGACCGTTACTCCTATTGGTTCGATAAAACTTGGTTCTTAATTGAGGGAAATACTTATCCGTATTGTGCTGCAATAACCCATTCCTCTTCACGGAAAACCCAACGCAGATCACAAGTATCAGGAAGGATTTCTGGCGCCGTTGCCGGGGAGTATCATCAACCTACTATCAAGTAACTTAGCACAAATTATTATTCATTTTTTCTTCTTTTTATTTGCTGTTATATTTAGTTTGCTTCATAAAAATCAGAAATTCAAAAATATTTATCTTTGCTTGCTAATTTACTTGTCCTGCTTGTTACTTTGCTTGCTCGGTCACCATGTCTCAAGATACTACTAAGTTGTGTGACTTCTCAAATACTAATAACAATGATTTTGTTAGTACTCCTATACTACCCGCCACTAGTGCGGAGGCTTTTGATATTAATGTTGCATTGCTGAATCTTGTGATGAAAGAACAACTTTCGGGAAGTCCTAATGAGGATCCCGCTGCTCATCTTAATACTTTTGTTGAACCATGTGATATGCAAAAGAAAAAGGGCATGGATAATGATGTTGTGAAATTAAAATTATTTCCTTTTTTGCTACGAGATAAAGCTAAGGCTTGGTTTTCATCTTTACCACGTAATAGTATTGGAACATGGGATAAGTGTAAACATGCCTTTATTGCCAAGTATTTTCCTCCTGCTAAGATCATCTCCCTTAGAAATCAAATTATGAATTTTAAACAACACGATCAAGAACATTTTGCACAAACTTGGGAGAGGATGAAATTGATGATTAGAAATTGCCCTACTCATGGTTTACTATGCGGGACTAAACTTTGTGTCTAGAAATCTTCTAGATTCTGCTGCAGGTGGTACCTTTATGGATGTGACCTTAGGAGAGGCCACAAAACTTCTGGACAACATCATGACAAACTACTCTCAATGGCATACCGAAAGAGCTCCAACTGGTAAGAAGGTAAATCCTGTTGAGGAAATCACTACTTTGAGTGAAAAGGTGGATGCTCCTATGAATATGGTTGCTAGCAAAAATACTCATGTTGATCCAAATGATATGCCCTTGTCTACCTTGATTGAGCAAAATGATGATGCTATTGATGTGAACTTTATCTCGCGAAACAATTTCAACAACAATGCGTATAGAGGAAATTTTAATGCTAGGCCGTATCCCGGTAACTCCTCTAACAACTACGGAAATTCTTAAGGAAATTCTTCTACAAATGCTAATAGGATACCCTCAGATCTTGAGAACACAATTAAATAATTTATTAGTTCTCAAAAGATTTTTAATACTATGGTAGAAGAGTTGCATACGATTGATGTTTTGGCTAAAAACATGGATATAATTGCTCTTGATGTAGAAACTCTTAAAAATAAAACCTTGCCACCCAAGCATGATTTTAATGAGACTATTAAATATATCCAAATATCTATTAATTAAAATAAGGAGAGGACCGCTAAGTTAAAAAGCTAAGCGAGCATTCTTAGAAAAAGCTCTTCCACCCAGTTTTTACCAGAATCATGATGAAGATCTTAAAATGATTGGTACTTATCCTATTGAATCTTTGTTTACTTCTCTGAATATAAATGATAAAGAGACTGGAGTTGAACCAACTCTAGCTAGAGGGAGTCCAGTTTGCTTGGTGAGTGATGATTCTAATGATAAAAATGAAAAAAGTGGGTTTGGAGAGGTTAAAACCCTATCTAGTGATGAGCCCACTATATTGAATTACAAGGATTTTAATTATGAGAGCTGCTCTTTAGTAGAATGTATTTCCTTGTTGCAAACCATTATCATCTCACCCAATGCTTATGAACAAAACAAGGCTTTCACTACTCATATAGTGGAAGCGATGATACAAGCTTATGATGAGAAACTTGAAGTTTCTATTCCTAGAAAATTGCATGATGAGTGGGAACCTACTATTAAAATAAAAATAAATAAATATGAATGTAATGCTTTGTGTGACCTTGATGCTAGTGTTTCAACAATACCAAAATCTCTTTGTGATGTGCTTGGTCTCACCGACATTCAGGATTGTTCCCTTAACTTGCATCTTGCGGATTCTACCATCAAGAAACATTTAGGTAGCATAAATGATGTTCTCATAGCTGCAAATAAGAATTATGTGCCTCTAGATTTCATTGTGCTTGATATTGAATGCAATCCTACTTGTCCAATAATACTTGGAAGACCTTTCTTACGAACTATAGGTGCAATTATTGATATGAAAGAGGGAAACATAAGGTTCCAATTTCCAGTAAAGAAAGGGATGGAACAATTCCCTAGGAAGAGAATTAAACCACCTTATGAATCAATCACGAGGGATCTTATGGGTGGAGTGTTAAAGATGACAACACTTGAAACTATGCATTATGCCTAGCTAGGGGCATAAAACAATAGCACTAGTTGGGAGGCAACCCAATAGTTATCTTTATTTTTGCTTTTAATTTCTATTTGTTTTTGATAACATGATTATTGACTCTGTAATGATTATATTTTTATGTTTTAATTAGTGTTTCTGCCAAGTAAAGCCTTTGGGATGACTTACAAGACAAATAGAATTGATATCGTGCAAAAACAGAAACTTTAGCGTCCAGTGCAGAATTTTTCCGATTTTACTGGAACATCTTTTTGATCTGAATTTTTTACACAGTATTTCTATACAAATTCTTAAGGTTTTCCTAAATGTTCAGAATTTTTGGAGTTACACAAGTATTGGTTCTTTACAGTTCTTTACAGATTGCTCTGTTTTAGATAGATTCTGTTTTTACTTGAATAGTTTGCTTCTTTTGATGATGCTATGGATTGTATCGGGGGGTATAAGCCATGTAGAAGTTATAATACAGTACCTATTATGCAATAATAAAATATTAATCAATTTATAACAGTACCTAAAGTATTTGATATGTTGCTTATACTAACGGATCTCACGATGGACAAATGAATAAGGAGTGGTAAGAGCCTAAGCTTGGGGATTTCCAAGGCACCCCAAGGTAATATTCTAGGAAGACTCAAGCATCTAAGCTTGGGGATGTCCCGGAAGGCATCCCCTCTTTCGTCTCAATCCATCGGTATGTCACTTGGAGCTATATTTTTATTCGTCACATGATATGAGTTTTGCTTGGAGCGTCGTTTGCTTTTGTTTGCTTTTGTTTTTAGTTTGCCACAATCATCATTTGCTGGACACACCTATTTGAGACAGACACACCTTCATCATAATTTATTAGAATACTCTATGTGCTTCACTTATATCTTTTGAGCTTAGCAGTTGCTCTAGTACTTCACTTATATCTTTTTGAGCACGATGGCATATAGATTTTATAGAAATAATTGCACTCTCGTTCTTCACTTATATTTGTTTGAGAGTTAATAAATAGTGATGGTAATTTGCATGGGTTATAAGACTAGTCCAAAAATAATAGGTATTCAATGAGTGATAATCAAAACCATCATGTAGCACATTAAAGAGAAATTTTGGGTTAATGATATTGATGTGGTAATGTGAAAGGGTGTGAGTGCATGGTTGTCGGATCGTAGAAGTATCGGTATTAATAGGTGTTAATTTCCTGTTTGTCTAAATATTGGAAAAGGCATGCTAGGGATGTGTGAGCATTTCTATTCGTCGTTGAAATCCTAGTGTTGTTCCGGGTCGGAGGCGCGCGATGGTTAACTCCTCCCAACCTCCTCCCTTGGGGCATGTGAGTAGTACTTTGATTTGTGATAAAACTAATAAAACTTTGCAAAAAGTATATGAGTTCGTTATGACTAATGTGAATCCGTGGACATACGCAATCTCACCACCTCATACTTTGCTAGCCTCTTTGGTACCGTGCATTGCCCATTCTCACCTTGAGGATCGGTGCGAATTTTGCCGGTGCATCCAAACCCCGTCACATGATACGCTTTGTCACACATAAACCTCCTTATATATTCCTCAAAACAGCCACCATACCTACCTATTATGGCATTTCCATAGCCATTCCAAGATATATTGCCATACAATTTCCACTGTTACATCATATGACTAGTTCATTCATCGTCATATTGCTTTGCGTGATCATATAAAGCTAACATAGTATTTGTGGCAAAGCCACCGTTCATCATTTTTTGAAACATGTCATGCTAGATCATTGCACATCCTGGTACACTGCCAGCGACATTCATATTGAGTCATACTGTTTCATAGTTCTTCATATTGAGTTTTCATATTGAATTGAAAGTAAATAAAAGTGCGATGATCATCATTATTAGAGCATTGTCCCAGTGAGGAAATAAAAATGGAGGAGGCTGACGTGGCTTGAGACTGCGTTGGTATTTCCCAAAGAGGAAGGGATGATGCAGCACAACGACGGTAAGTATGTCCCTCAGTTATGAAACCAAGGTATCGAACCAGTAGGAGGATCACGCAACACTATGTAAACAGCACCTGCACACAAAGAACAAATACTTGCAACCCGACGCGAAAGAGAGGTTGTCTATCTCTCCACGGTAAAAAGATAGATTATGTTGTGATAGATTGGATAGACAGATCTCGCAAGAACACAAAATAAAAGAGGCAAATAAAAAGTGCAGTAAGGTATTTTTGAGCTTTTGGAATAATAGATCTGAAAACAAAAGCGGCAAAAAGATAAATCGGAAAGCAATATGTTGGAGAAGTAGACCCGGGGGCCGTAGGTTTCACAAGTGGCTTCTCTCATTAGTATAGCACACGGTGGGTGAATAAATTACTATTGGGCAATTGATAGAATATCAGATAATCATGACGATATCCAAGGCGATGATCATTATATAGGCATCACTTCCAAGATTAGTAGACCGAAACGATTCTGCATCTACTACTATTACTCCACACATCGACCGCTATCCAACATGCATCTAGTGTATTAAGTTCATGGAAAAATGGAGTAATGCAATAAGAACAGTGACATGATGTACACAAGATCTATTCATGTAGGAATAGACCCCATCTTGTTATCCTTAATAGCAACGATACATGCGTGCCTCGCTGCCCCTTCTGTCACTGGGAGAGGACACCGCAAGATCGAACCCATCACAAAGCACCTCTTCCCATGGCAAGAAAAATCGATCTAGTTGGCCTAACTAAACCAAAGATTCGAAGAAGAAATATGAGGCTATAAGTAATCATGCATATAAGAGATAAAAGAAGACTCAAATAATATTCATGGATAGAAACTGATCATGAACTCAAAATTCATCGGATCCCAACAAACACACCGCAAAAAGTTTACATCAAATAGATCTCCAAGAGACCATTGTATTGACAATCAAAAGAGAGAGAGGAAGCCATCTAGCTACTGCCTACGGACATGTAGGTCTATGGTGGACTACTCACACATCATCGGAGAGGCACCAATGAGGATGATGAACCCCTCCGTGATGGTGTTAGATTAGATCTCGCGGTTCTGGAACTTGGGGTGGCTGGATGTATTTTTCGTCGACTCCTCTAGGGTTTCTGGAATATTTGGGTATTTATAGAGCTCAGAGGCGGTGGAGGGGGTTCCCGAGGCGGCCACAACCCATCAGGGCGCGCCTGGGTGGGTTGTGGGCGGCCTGGGCTCCCTCCTGGTTACTTCTTTGGCCCACTGGCCTTCTTCTTGTCCAGAAAAATTCTCCAAAAAGTTTCATCGCGATGGACTCCGTTTGGTACTAATATTCTGCAAAGTAAAAAACAAGCAAATACAGCAACTGACACTTTGGCACTATGTCAATAGGTTAGTCCTAAAAAAATGATATAAAGTAGCTATAAAATGATTGTAAAACATCCAAGAATGATAGTATAACAGCATGGAACAAGCAAAAATTATAGATACGTTGGAGACGTATCAGCATCCCCAAGCTTAATTCCTACTCGTCCTCGAGTAGGTAAATGATAAAAATAGAATTGTTGATGTGGAATGCTGCCTAATATGTTCATCACATATTCTTTTCTTTTGTAGCATGGACATTTGGACTTTTAGATGGTTCAAAGCAATAGTCTAGTTTGGACATAAATACTTTAATACTCAAGCATGCCAACAAGCAACCATGTCTTTCAAAATATCAACACTAAAGAAAGTTATCCCTAGCCCATCATGCTCAATCATTGATCCATTCATGAAACACACTCAAATATTAACTACACCCAATGCACAAGTATGATCATAGTGCCCCCTAGTTGGCGCTTTATAAGAGAAGATGGAGAGTCAAATTAAAAATAAAAATTGCATAAAGTAAATAGATAGGCCCTTCGTAGAGGGAAGTAGGGATTTGTAGAGGTGCCAGAGATCAAAGTTTTAAATTGAGAGAGAAAAATATTTTGAGTGGCATGCCTTTCCTCTCGACGAAAACGACAAAGTAGTTTGCTATACTTTCCATGCTAGATACATCATAGGCGGTTCCCAAACATAAAGTAAAGTTTATTCCTTTTTCCACCATTCTTTCCCAATCCATGGCTAGCCGTATCCACGGTTGCCTTCCATACCAACACTTTCCAAGGAATTTATTATTTGACAACATAAAGTAAATTTCTTTTTTTTCATTTCGGGACTGGGCATCCCTATTACCGCCGTACTCTCGTGCAATGACAAGTGAATAAACACTTATCTTGAGAATAACACATCTAGAATGGAAAAATATTGGATAACCCCTGCCGTTTCATGAGTGGTACGAGCACACAAAAAGGAAATTTATTTTGAAAATTAGAGATGGCACATACAAATTTGCTTAGAACGGCATGGACATACCGCATATAGGTAGGTATGGTGGACTCATAAGGCAAAACTGGGTTTAAGGATTTTGTATGCACAAGTAGTATTTCTACTTAGTACAAGTGGAGGCTAGCAAATAGATTGAGAAGCAACCAACCAAGAAACAAAAATTCACATAAACGGGCATTGAGCATAACTAACACCGAATAATGCACCATAAGTAGGATGTAATTTCATTGCATAACTATTGACTTCCGTACTTGCATAGGGAATCACAAACCTTAACACCAATATTCTTACTAAAGCATAATTACTCACTAACATGACTCACATATCACTATCATCATGTCTGAAAACTATTATAAAGAATCAAGTTTAATTTGTCCAATGATATTCATGAAAGTTTTTATTATATCCCTCTTGAATATCTATCACTTTGGGACTAGTTTCATATATTGCCATTGCTTTTGACAAGCTCAAATAAATTTAAGTGAAGACCATGAGCATAAAAGTTTCATCTCTCAAAATAGTATAAGTGAAGCATGAGATGATTTCTTCAAAATTTACTAACTCTCAAATTAATCTAAGTGAAGCATGAGAGTATTTCTTCAAAATTTCAAAGCACGCCGTGCTCAAAAGATACAAGTGAAGCACTAGAGCAATTCCATAGCTCAATTTTTTTTGAAGTGAAGCATGTAGAGCAATTCTAACAAATCATAGCATAATTTTGGCTCTCTCAAATAGGTGTGTCCAGCAAGGATACTAGTGACAAACTAAAAATCAAAGCAAGCAAAGACTCAAATAATACAAGACGCTCCAAGCAAAACTCATGATATGTGACGAATAAAAATATAGCTCCAAGTAAAATACCGATGGTCGTTAAAAGAAAGAGGGGATGCCACTCGGGGCATCCCCAAGCTTAGTTGCTCGTTTCTCTTTGGATATATCTTGGGGGTGCTGTAGCATCCCCAAGCTTAGGCTCTTTTCACTCCTTATTCCTTCATCCATCGTGATCTCACCCAAAACTTGAAAACTTCAATCACACAAAACTCAACAAAATCTTCGTGAGATCCGTTAGTATAATAAAGCAAATCACCACTTTATTATTGCATTATACCTACTGTATTTTAACTTTACCATGGCTTATACCCTTCAATACAAACCATAGATTCATCAAAACAAGCACACAATGCAACGAAAACATAATCTGTCTTAAACAGAACAGTCTGTAGTAATCTGTACTATAACCATACTTCTGTAACTCTAAAAATTCTGAAAAATTAGGACAACGTAAAGAATTTTTATAGAAACACTGTGTTAAAATTTCAGATCATTATCACGCTCCAGTAAAAAATGATAATTCGCGCACTGGAGGCAAAGTTTCTGTTTCAGATTCAGCGTTATTTCTACTCATCTTATGAATCATCCTAAAGGCTTTACTTGGCACAAACACTAAATAAAACATAAAAAACAGAATCATAATAGAGGCATAATTGTGTCAACACTCAAAAACAGAAATAAAAAGATGGAAATAAATTTATTCATTGGGTTGCCTCCCAACAAGCGCTATCGTTTTACGCCCCTAGCTAGGCATAAAGCATAGATTCAAGTATTGTCATCTTTGGTTTTCGCTACTTTTGTAAGGGCTTTCTCAAATCCGGGGGGCTCTTTGCGCTTCCCCAAATTTTCAGGAGAAGAGACCATCTTGAGATTTAAAATATCCAAACGCTTATTGTAAAGGGTAATCAAAGTATTCATGCGATTGAGGTTTCCACTAATATGTTTAAGAGGTTCATTATATTTTTGCAACTCGACCAAATGTTTATGTAAATCACTCAATTTGTCTAGAATTTGAACCCCCTCTTGTGTGAAATAAAACCCCTTCTTTGATGGAGGAACCCCCAATATCCCTTCCAAAATTTCGTAAGCGGTGTTTGCATCAAGCTCAATAAAGTTCCCTTTAGCGGCAAAATCCAAGAGTTGTCTATGATGCAAAGCTAATCCTATGTAAAAATTCCGAAGAAAAATCTTTGCATCTCCTTTTAGATTGCAAATGCGATAGGATTCCATTCTCCTATACCAGGCATCTTTCAGTTTTGCCCCTTGTTTTTGTTTGAAGTATAGAACTTCAAAATCTGGTGAGAAAGGGGGAGTAGTGACGCCAGTCATAGCAACAAGGTAGGCAAACAAGAGATCTGACGAGAAAAAGGCAAACGAAAAAGAGGGCGAATAAAACGGCAAATTTGGTGAAGTGGGGTAGAGGAAAACGAGAGGCAAATGGCAAATAATGTAATTGCAAGGAGATTCGATTTGTGATTAGGAACCTGATAGATGTTGATGGTGTCTCCTCGGCGCCAGAGATTGGCACGCAGAAGAGACCGCTTCCTCCCCGGCAACGGCGCCAGAAATTCCTTTGACGTGGCTTGAGACTGCGTCGGTATTTCCCCAAAGAGGAAGGGATAATGCAGCACAACGACGGTAAGTATTTCCCTCAGTTATGAAACCAAGGTATCGAACCAGTAGGAGGATCACGCAACACTATGTAAACAACACCTGCACACAAAGAACAAATACTTGCAACCCGACGTGAAAGAGAGGTTGTCAATCTCTCCACGGTAAAAATATAGATTAGGTTGTGATAGATTGGATAGATAGATCTCGCAAGAACACAAAATAAAAGAGGCAAATAAAAATTGCAGCAAGGTATTTTTGGGTTTTTGGAATAATAGATCTGAAAACAAACGCGGCAAAAAGATAGATCGGAAGGCAATATGTTGGAGAAGTAGACCCGGGGCCATAGGTTTCACTAGTGGCTTCTCTCATGAGTATAGCACATGGTGGGTGAACAAATTACTATTGGGCAATTGATAGAAGATCAAATAATCATGACGATATCCAAGGCGATGATCATCATATAGGCATCACGTCCAAGATTAGTAGACCGAAACGATTCTGCATCTACTACTATTACTCCACACATCGACCGCTATCCAGCATGCATCTAGTGTATTAAGTTCATGGAAAAACGGAGTAATGCAATAAGAACGGTGACATGATGTAGACAAGATCTATTCATGTAGGAATAAATCCCATCTTGTTATCCTTAATAGCAATGATACATGCGTGCCTCGCTGCCCCTTCTGTCACTGGGAGAGGACACCGCAAGATCGAACCCATCACAAAGCACCTCTTCCCATGGCAAGAAAAACCGATCTAGTTGGCCTAACTAAACCAAAGATTCGAAGAAGAAATATGAGGCTATAAGTAATCATGCATATAAGAGATCAAAGAAGACTCAAATAATATTCATGGATAAAAACTGATCATGAACTCAAAATTCATCGGATCCCAACAAACACACCGCAAAAAGTTTACATCAAATAGATCTCCAAGAGACCATTGTATTGAGAATCAAAAGAGAGAGGAAGCCATCTAGATACTACCTACGGACCCGTAGGTCTATGGTGGACTACTCACGCATCATCGGAGAGGCACCAATGAGGATGATGAACCCCTCCGTGTTGGTGTTAGATTGGATCTCGCGGTTCTGGAACTTGCGGCGGCTGGATGTATTTTTCGTCGACTCCTTTAGGATTTTTGGAATATTTGGGTATTTATAGAGCTCAGAGGCGGTGGGGGGGGGGGTTCCGAGGCGGCCACAACCCATCAGGGCGCGCCAGGAGCCCATGGCGCGCCCTGGTGGGTTCTGGGCGGCCTGGGCTCCCTCCTGGTTACTTCTTTGGCCCACTGGCCTTCTTCTGGTCCAAAAAAAATCTCCAAAAAGTTTCGTCACGATTGGACTCTGTTTGGTACCGGTATTCTGCGAAGTAAAAAACAAGCAAAAACAACAACTGGCATTTTGGTACTATGTCAATAGGTTAGTCCCAAAAAAATGATATAAAGTTGCTATAAAATGATTGTAAAACATCCAAGAATGATAATATAACAGCATGGAACAAGCAAAACCTATAGATATGTTGGAGACGTATCAGAGGCCAAATGAGCCCTACATATATAAATAAATAAATGGAAATGAGAGAAAAAAAGAGAAGGGACTTTGCTACTATCCTTTACCACACATGTGCCTCAAATTGGCACCTTGTTCTTCATAGAGAGAGCCTCATGTTATATCATTTTCATATGCTAGTGGGAATTATTTTTCATTACTAAAAACTTGGCTTGTATATTCCGATGACGGGCGTCCTCAAATGCCGGAGGTCTTCATGAGCAAGCAGGTTGGATGCACACCCACTTAGCTTCAGTTGAGCTTTCATACACTTATAGCTCCAGTGCATCAGTTGCATGGCAATCCCTACTCCTTGCATTGATATCTATCGATGGGCATCTCCATAGCTCGTTGATACGCCTAGTTTATGCGAGACTTTCTTCTCCACTTTTTACCCCTTTGATATCTACCACCATATTCTATTTCACCCTTATGCTATATCCATGGTTCACGCTCATGTATTGCATGAAGAATAACAAGTCGATGCGCATTGAAAAAGTATGATCCAATTGCCTGACTTGGACACCATGGTGCTTGACATTTGTATTAATGTGGTGAAGACGGAGTCATGCCTTACTAATATGATAAAATGAACGGGGGATGAACATTCTTTAAGGATCGTATATTTTGAAAGATTGATGATTGTGTTGCTTGTGCTTATAAATATTACTATGTTGATGTTTTTTAATTCATCATTTCTCAATGAGCATACATGAAAAAGATTACATATTGGGTAGCATGTCACATCAAAAATTCTGTTTCTATCATTTACCTACTCGATGATGAGTGGGAATTAAGCTTGGGGATGCTGATACGTCTCCAACGTATCTATAATTTTTGATTGTTCCATGCTATAATATTATCATTCTAGGATACTCTATTGACCCAGTTGCCAGTGCCAGTTGCTGTTTTCTGCATGTTTTTGGCTTTTCAGGTTTACAGTACCAAACGAAGTCCAATTGCCCCGAAACTTTTATATGATTTTTTCTAGACCAAAAGAAGAGCTGGAAGCTTCGGGAGGAGACCTTAGGCCGCACGAGGAAGGCACCAGCCAACAGGGCGCGCCCAGGGGGGGTCGGCGCGCCCTGATGGCTTGTCCCTCCCTAATGGGTCTCCCGACCCTGTTCTCTAGTCTATAAATTCACATATATTCCAAAAATCCTAAGGAGCATCCCAAAACACTTTTTCCGCCGCCGCAAGTCTCTGTTCCGCCACGATCCCATCTGGAGCCCTGTTTCGGTGCTTTGCCGGAGGGGGGATCAATGACGGAGGTCCTCTACATCATCCTTGCTGCTCCCATAGTGATGTGTGAGTAGTTCACCACAGACCTACGGCTCCGTAGTTAGTACCTAGATGGCTATCTCTCTCTCTCTCCCTCCCTCTCTCTCTCTCTCTCTCTCTTGATGTTCAATACAATGATCATCGCATCTTCGCTTTGATCTATCCGATGTAATTCTTTTGTATGGTGCGTTTGTTGGGATCCGATGAATTGTGGGTTTATGTTCAGTTATTTATGAAAAGTATTTGAGTCACCTCTAAAATATATTATGATTCTTATTGCATGATTATTATAGCTTCGTAATTCTCTCCGGCCTATTGAAATAGTTTGGCCAACTAGATTGATATTTCTTCGGTGAGAGGGGTCTGTTGTAGTGGGTTCAATCTGGCGGTGCTCTATATCCCAGTGACAGAAAGGGACCAGACACGTCTTTGTATTGCTGCCACCAAGGATAAAAATATGGGGTTAGTTCATATTAATTGAATTCTCTTTGTCTACATCATATCATCGTTCACCAAGCATTACTCTGTTTTACTTAATACTCTAGATGCATGCTGGATAGCGGTCGATGGGTGGAGTAATAGTAATAGGTGCAGGCAGGAGTCAGACTATTTTCTTATGGACATGATGCCTATATATAAATGATCATTGCCGTGAATATGAACATAACTATGCGCTTTTCTATCAATTTCCCAACAGTAATTTGTTTACCCACCATATGCTTCCTACATGAGAGATGCCATTAGGGAAAACTATGGCCCCGGGGTATATTCACTTATATATTTACAAAAGCTTTCAATACCTTGCTGCCATTATTGATATTTTATTTTATTTTGCAATTTACAATTATCTATTATCATCTACATGCTTCATTTGCTTGCAAATAACGAGTCCAAGGGGATTGACAACCCTCTTGCCCGCGTTGGGTGCAAATGTTTGCTCTTTTGTGTGCAGTCGCTGAAGATGGTGGTTGACCATTACTTCTATTGGTTTGATAAACCTTGGTTCTTAACTGAGGGAAATACTTATCTGTATTGTGCTGCAATAACCCGTTCCTCTTCATGAAAAAGCCAACGCAGATCACAAGCATCACTCTCCCTGATGGCGATGGCCACCTCCTTCACTGCCATAGTCGTGCTGCTGAGGACGCTCAACTCCTCCTCCATGAAGCATGCCAACTTCCTCTTCCTATCAACGTGAGGAACATGCTCACCATCCTTCTCAGGAGCATCAATGTTTATGGTGTCTGAATCCTTGGTGTCTCGATACTCAGGCATTGCGGTCATTGGCGAGCCCAGCGGTTGACCAGAACCCATGGCATGCTTGCCAGTTGCGAGTCCGAAGGAGAAAATCTGCCGCATCTGGTGGTAGTTCTAGATAGGTGTATTGAGCAACTCTGCGTCCTTGGGGTGAACCTAATAAAGAAACAGGGTAGAGTGGTATTTAGTTAGTATGGCAATGGTTCATAGGCTTAAACAACCGATTAGTTAGAATGGCATGGTTTGTGAGCTAACCGCGATGTGGCCTTGGTAGTGATCTGCCTCCAACAGGATCGTACAGGTCTCCTCATCCCATGGAGGTGTTGGAAATATTCCCTAGAGGCAATAATAAATTGGTTATTATCATATTTCCTTGTTCATGATAATCGTTTATTATCAATGCTAGAATTGTATTGATCGGAAACTAGATACATGTGTGGATACATAGACAACACCATGTCCCTAGTGAGCCTCTACTAGACTCGCTCGTTGATCACAGATGGTCAAGGTTTCCTGACCATAGACACGAGTTGTCATCTGATGACGGGATCACATCTTAGGAGAATGATGTGATGGACAAGACCCAACCGTAAGCATAGCATTTGATCGTGTTAGTTTATTGCTACTGCTTTATCCATGTCAAGTATCTGTTCCTACGACCATGAGATCATTCAACTCCCTGACACCGGAGGAATGCCTTGTGTGTATCAAATGTCACAACGTAACTGGGTGACTATAAAGGTGCTCTACAGGTATCTCCAAGGGTGTCTGTTGGGTTGGCGTGGATCGAGACTAGGATTTGTCACTCTGTATGACAGAGAGGTATCTCTGGGCCCACTCGGTAATACAACATCACAAGAAGCTTGCAAGCAATGTGACTAAGGAGTTAGTCACGTGATCTTGTATTACTGAACGAGTAAAGAGACTTGCCGGTAACGAGATTGAACTAAGTATGGAGATACCGACGATCGAATCTCGAGCAAGTAACATACCGATGGACAAAGGGAATTGTATATGGGATTGTCTGAATCCTTAACATCCTGGTTCGACCGATAAAGACCTTCGTGGAATATGTAGAAACCAATATGGACATCCAGGTCCCGCTATTGGTTATTGGCCGGAGAGTGTCTCGGTCATGTCTGCATCATTCTCGAACCCGCAGGTTCCGCACACTTAACGTTCGATGATAATTTGGTAGTGTTGAGTTATGTATGTTGGTGACCGAATGTTGTTTGGAGTCCCGGATGAAATCCCAGACGTCATGAGGAGCTCCGGAATGGTCCGTAGGTAAAGATTTATATATGGGAAGTCATATTTTGGCTACCGGAAAAGTTTCGGGTTTTTCCGGTATTGTACGTGGAAGCTTCTAAAAGGTTCTGGAAACTTCCGAATGAGTCCAAAAGTCCACCAAAGGTTCCACAACGTCCCAAGGGTTTGTATGGGTTGAGGGGAGGTGCCCTGGCCTTATTGGGCCAGGCGCACAAGTCCCTCAAGGCCCATGTGGCTTGGGAGAGGTGGAAAGTCTACCTGTGTATGGAAATGGAGGGAATTGGACTAGGAGTCCAACTCCTCCCCCTTGGCTGCGCCCTAGGGCTTGGAGGGGCTGTTCCCCACGCCCCTCCACCTACATATATAGGGGAGGGGGCGCCCGAAGAGGACACACCAAGCCCTTGGCGCCCCTCTCTCTCCCTAGATCGTTTTCTCCTCCGTTCGCGGTTTTCGGTAGCGCTCGGCGTAGCCCTACCGGGATTGCTCCACCACCATCTCCACCACACCATCGTGCTGGTTGAGAACCCATCTACTACTCCATCCTCACCCACTGGATCGAGGAGGCGGAGACGTCATCGAGCCGCACATGTCATGAACGTGGAGGTGCCGTCCGTTCGGCGCTAGATCGGGACGGATCGCTATTGGATCGTGAAGACTACGACTAAGTCAACCACGTTATATACACTTCCGCTTAGCGATCTACAAGGGTATGTAGATACACTCACCCTCTCATAGCTATGCATCTCCATGGATAGATCTTGCATGTGCGTAGGAATTTTTTTGTTTCCCATGCAACGTTCCCCAACAGTGGCATCATGAGCCAGGTCTATGCGTAGATGATATGCACGAATAGAAAACAAAAGAGTTTGTGGGCGTTGATGCTCAGATTGCTTACTTCCTTAGTCTTGTCTTGATTCGGCGGTATTGTGGGATGAAGCAGCCCGGATCAACCTTACTCGTCCACGTACGAGAGACCGGTTCCACCGACTGACATGTAACTTAGTTGCATAAAGGTGGCTGGCGGGTGTCTGTCTCTCCCACTTTAGTTGAATTGGATTCGACAGAGGCGGTCCTTGTAGAATGTTAAAAGGCAATTTGATTATCACCGTTGTGGCTTTGCGTAGGTAAGAACAATTCTTACTAGTTGCCAAAAGAATCCACGTAAAACTTGCAACAACAAAGTAGAGGACGTCTAACTTGTTTTTGCAGGGCATGTTGTGATGTGATATGGCCAAGACGTGATATGATATATGTAATGTATGAGATGATCATGTTTTGTATAGTTATCACGACTTGCATGTCGATGAGTACGGCAACTGGCAGGAGCCATAGGGTTGTCTTTAATTTAATTGTGCCATTTGCTTTACTTTATCGCTATGAGTTAGCAATAGTCGTAGAAGCAATAGTTGGCGCGACAACCACATGACGACACGATGCTGGAGATCATGATGATGGATGTCATGGTGTCATGCCGGTGACGATGGAGATCATGTCAGTGCTTTGGAGATGGAGATCAAAAGAACAAGATGATGATGGCCATATCACGTCACTTATATGATTTGCATGTGATGTTTATCCTTTTATCCATCTTATTTTGCTTAGGACGATGGTAGCTGACGTGGGTTGAGACTGCATCGGTATTTCCCCAAAGAGGAAGGGATGATGCAGCATAGCGACGGTAAGTATTTCCCTCGGTTATGAAACCAAGGTTATCGAACCAGTAGGAGGATCACCACCACCCAATAAGCAGCACCTGCACACAAACAACAAATACTTGCAACCCGACGCGAAAGAGAGGTTGTCAATCTCTCTACGGTAAAAAGATAGATTAGGTAGTGATAGATAGGAGAGATAGATCTCTCAAGAACACAAAATAAAAAGAGCAAATAAAATATGCAGCAATATGTTTTTGGGTTTTTTGTTTTGTAGATCTGTAAACAAAGATGCAAAAAGATAGATCGGAAAGCAATATGTTGGAAAAGTAGACCCGGGGGCCGTAGGGTTCACTAGTGGCTTCTCTCATGAGTATAGCGCACGGTGGGTGAACAAATTACTATTGGGCAATTGATAGAAAATCGAATAGGCATGACGATATCCAAGGCGATGATCATTATATAGGCATCACGTCCAAGATAAGTAGACGGACTCCTGCCTACATCTACCACTATTACTCCACACATCGAGCACTATCTAGCATGCATCTAGTGTATTAAGTTCATGGAAAAACGGAGTAATGCAATAAGAACGATGACATGATGTAGACAAGATCTATTCATGTAGGAATAGACCCCATCTTGTTATCCTTAATAGCAACGATACATGCGTGTCTTGCTGCCCTTTCTGTCACTGGGAAAGAACACCGCAAGATCGAACCCATCACAAAGCACCTCTTCCCATGGCAAGAAAAATTGATCTCGTCGGCCTAACTAAACCAAAGATTCGAAGAAGAAATACGAGGCTATAAGTAATCATGCATATAAGAGATCAAAGAAGACTCAAATAATATTCATGGATAGAAACTGATCATGAACTCAAAATTCATCGGATCCCAACAAACACACCGCAAAAGTTTACATCAAATAGATCTCCAAGAGACCATTGTATTGAGAATCATCAGAGAGAGAGAGAGAGAGGAAGCCATCTAGCTACTGCCTACGGACCCGTAGGTCTATGGTGGACTACTCACGCATCATCGGAGAGGCACCTATGAGGAAGATGAACCCCTCCGTGATGGTGTTTAGATTGGATCATGAGGTTCTGGAACTTGCAGCGGCTGGAATTGTGTTTCGTCGACTCCCCTAGGGTTTTTGGAATATTTGGGAATTTATAGGCATCAGAGGCGGTAGAGAGGGGCCCCGAGGAGGGCACAACCCATCAGGGCGCGCCAGGGCCCCCCTGGCGCGCCCTGGTGGGTTGTGGTCTCCTCGGCCCACTCCCCCGACACTTCTTTGGCCCACTGGGTGTCTTCTGGTCCAGAAAAAATCTCCAAAAAGTTTCGTCGCGATTGGACTCCGTTTGGTATTGATTTTCTGCGAAGTAAAAAAACAAGCAAAAACAGCAACTGGCACTATGTCAATAGGTTAGTCACAAAAAATGATATAAAGTTGTTATAAAATGATTGTAAAACATCTAAGAATGATAATATAACAGCATGGAACAAGCAAAAATTGTAGATACGTTGGAGACGTATCAGCATCCCCAAGCTTAATTCCTACTCGTCCTCGAGTAGGTAAATGATAAAAACAGAATTTTTGATGTGGAATGCTGCCTAACATGTTCATCTCATATTCTTTTCTTTTGTATAGCATGTACATTTGGACTTGTAATGATTCAAAGCAATAGTCTAGTTTTAACATAATGACTTCAATACTCAAGCATGTCAACAAGCAACCATGTCTTTTAAAATATCAACACTAAAGAAAGTTATCCCTAGCCCATCATGCTCAATCATTGATCCATTCATGAAACACACTCAAATATTAGCTATATCCAATGCTCAAGTACGATCATAGTGCCCCCTAGTTGGTGCTTATAAGAGAAGATGGAGACTCAAAGCAAAAATAAAAAAATGCATAAAGTAAATAGATAGTCCCTTCGCCGTGGGAAGTAGGGATTTGTAGAGGTGCCAAAGCTTAAGGTTTAAATTGAGAAAGAGAGAAAAATTGGGTGGCATGCTTTTCCTATCAACAAAAACGACAAAGTAGCTCACAATACTTTCATGCTAGATATATCATAGGCGGTTCCCAAACAGAAAATAAAGTTTATTCCTTTTTCCACCAAACTTTCACTTTCCATGGCGGGCCGTATCCACGGTTGCCTTCCATACCAACACTTTCCAAAGAATTTATTATTTGACAACGTAAAGTAAATATTTTTTTCTTTTTCATTTTGGGAATGTGCATCCCTATTACCGCCGCACTCTCGTGCAATGATAAGTGAATAAACACTCATCTTGAGAATAACACATCCAGCATGGAAAAATATTGGACACTCCCAACCGTTTCATGAGCGGTACGGGCACACAAAAGAGAAAATTTATTTTGAAAATTTAGAGATGGCACATACAAATTTGCTTGGAATTGCATGGAAATACCGCATATAGGTAGGTATAGTGGACTCATAAGGCAAAACTTGGTTTAAGGATTTTGGATGCACAAGTAGTATTTCTACTTAGTACAAATGGAGGCTAGCAAATAGATTGGGAAGCAACCAAACCAAGATACGAAAATTCACATAAGTGAGCATTGAGCATAACTAACACCGAATAATGCACCACAAGTAGGATGTAACTTCATTGCATAACTATTGACTTTCGTGCATGCATAGGGAATCACAAACCTTAACACCAATATTCCTACTTAAGCATAATTACTCACTAACATGACTCACATATTACTATCATCATGTTTCAAAACTATTACAAGGAATCAAGTTTAATTTTCCCAATGATCTTCATGAAAGTTTTTATTATATCCTCCTTGGATATCTATCACTTTGGGACTAGTTTCATATATTGCCATTGCTTTTTGGCAAGCTCAAACAAATTTAAGTGAAGCACATGAGCATAAACATTTCATCTCTCAAAAAGGTATAAGTGAAGCATGAGAGGATTTCTTCAAAATTTACCTACTCTCAAATTAATTTAAGTGAAGCATGAGAGTATTTCTACAAAAATTTCCAAGCACACCGTGCTCAAAAAGATATAAGTGAAGCACTAGAGCAATTCTATAGCTCAAAAAGTTTAAGTGAAGCACATAGAGCAATTCTAACAAATGATAGCATGATTTTGGCTCTCTCAAACTGGTGTGTCCAGCAAGCATACAAGTGACAAACTAAAAAAAAGGCAAGCAAAGATACAAGACACTCCAAGCAAAACTCATGATATGTGACGAATAAAAATATAGCTCCAAGTAAAATACCGATGGTCGTTAGAAGAAAGAGGGGATGCCACTCGGGGGGCATCCCCAAACTTAGTTGCTTGTTTATCTTTGGATATATCTTGGGGGTGCGGTAGAATCCCCAAGCTTAGCCTCTTTTAACTCCTTATTTCTTCATCCATCGTGATCTCACCCAAAACTTGAAAACTTCAATCACACAAAACTCAACAAAATCTTCGTGAGATCCGTTAGTATAGTAAAGCAAATCACTACTTTAGGTGTTGTTGCAAACCCGTTCATATTTTATTATTGCATTATACCTACTGTATTTTAACTCTACCATGGCTCATACCCTTCAATATAACCTATAGATTCATCAAAACAAGCACACAATGCAACGAAAACAGAATCTGTCTTAAACAGAACAGTCTGTAGTAATATGTACTCTAACCATACTTATGTAACTCTAAAAATTCTGGAAAATTAGGAAAACGTAATGGATTTGTGTAGTAACACTGTGTTAAAATTTCAGATCAATATCACGTTTCAGCGAAAAATGAAAATTCAAATACTGGACGCAAAGTTTCTGTTTCAGATTCAGCATCGCTTCTACTCATCTCATGAATCATCCTAAAGGATTTACTTGGAAAAAACACTAAATAAACCATAAAAACACAATCATAACAGAGACATAATTGTGTCAAAACTCAAAAACAGAAAGGAAAAAGCAAAAATTTATATATTCGTTGGGTTTCCTCCCAACAAGCGCTATCGTTTTACGCCCCTAGCTAGGCATAATGATTTCAATGATGCTCACATAAAAAGTAGTAATTGAAATATGCAAAAGAGCATCATGAATAGTATGAGAAACACATTTAAGTCTAACCCACTTCCTATGCATAGGGATTTTGTGAGCAAACAATTTATGGGAACAAGAACCAACTAGCATAGGGAGTCAAAACAAGCATAACTTCAAAACTTTGAACACATAGAGAGGAAACTTGATATTATTGCAATTCCTACAAGCATATGTTCCTCCCTCATAATTAATTTCACTAGCATCATGAAGGAATTCAAAAATATAACTATCACATAAATCATTCTTTTCATGATGCACACGCATATAATTTTCATTACTCTCCACATAAGCAAATTCCTTATCATCCATGGTAGTGGGAGCAAACTCAACAAAATAACTATCATGAGACACTTGATTGACATAACCACAAAAACCATGATGATAAGTTTCATGGTCATCATTACTCATTATAGCATACGTGTCATCACCATCATCATAAATAGGAGGCATGCAATCATCATAATAAATTTGCTCATCAAAACTTGGGGGACTAGAAATATCATCTTCATCAAACATAGCATCCCCAAGCTTGTGGCTTTGCATATCATTAGCATCATGGATATTTAGGGAATTCATACTAGCAACATTGTAATCATGCTCACCATTCAAGGAACTATCATGAATCACCTTATAAATTTCTTCTTTCAACACTTCATCAAAATTTTCAGATTCATGATTTTCAAACAAAACTTCATAGAGACAATCAAGTGCACTCAACTCACTAGCAATTGGTTCATCATAATTTGGCCTTTTGAAAAGATTAGCAAGTGGATGAGGATCCATATCAATAGATTTTTAGCAAGCAAAGATGCAAGCAAATAGAAGGCACATGGCAACACAAGCAAATATAGCAAACAAGCAAAAAGGCAAACGGAAAAGAGGGCGAATAAAACGGCAAATTGGTGAAGTGGGGGGGAGGAAAACGAGAGGCAAATGGCAAATAATGTAATTGCAAGGAGATGAGATTTGTGATTAGGAACCTGGTAGATGATGATGGAGTCCCCTCGGCGCCTACGATAGGCACATAGAAGAGACCGCTTCCTCCCCGGCAACGGCGCTAGAAATTCCTTTGACGTGGCTTGAGACTGCGTCGGTATTTCCCCAAAGAGGAAGGGATGATGCAGCACTGTGACGGTAAGTATTTCCCTCAGTTATGAAACCAAGGTTATCAAACCAGTAGGAGGATCACCACCACCCAATAAGCAGCACCTGCACACAAACAACAAATACTTGCAACCCGACGCGAAAGAGAGGTTGTCAATCTCTCTACGGTAAAAATATAGATTAGGTAGTGATAGATAGGAGAGATAGATCTCTCAAGAACACAAAATAAAAATAGCAAATAAAATATGCAGCAATATGTTTTTGGGTTTTTTGTTTTGTAGATCTGTAAACAAAGATGCAAAAATATAGATCGGAAAGCAATATGTTGGAAAAGTAGACCCGGGGGCCGTAGGGTTCACTAGTGGCTTCTCTCGTGAGTATAGCGCACGGTGGGTGAAAAAATTACTGTTGGGCAATTGATAGAAAATTGAATAGTCATGACGATATCCAAGGCGATGATCATTATATAGGCATCACGTCCAAGATAAGTAGACCGACTCCTGCCTGCATCTACCACTATTACTCCACACATCGACCGCTATCCAACATACATCTAGTGTATTATGTTCATGGAAAAACGGAGTAATGCAATAAGAACGATGACATGATGTAGACAAGATCTATTCATGTAGGAATAGACCCCATCTTGTTATCCTTAATAGCAACGATACATCCGTGTCTTGCTGCCCCTTCTGTCACTGGGAAAGAACACCGCAAGATCGAACCCATCACAAAGCACCTCTTCCCATGGCAAGAAAAATCGATTTCGTCTGCCTAACTAAACCAAAAATTCGAAGAAGAAATACGAGGCTATAAGTAATCATGCATATAAGAGATCAAAGAAGACTCAAATAATATTCATGGATAGAAACTGATCATGAACTCAAAATTCATCGGATCCCAACAAACACACCGCAAAAGTTTACATCAAATAGATCTCCAAGAGACCATTGTATTGAGAATCATAAGAGAGAGACAGGAAGCCATCTAGCTACTGCCTACGGACCCGTAGGTCTATGGTGGACTACTCACGCATCATCGGAGAGGCATCTATGAGGAAGATGAACCCCTCCGTGATGGTGTTTAGATTGATCTCGAGGTTCTGGAACTTGCAGTGGCTGGAATTGTGTTTCGTCGACTCCCCTAGGGTTTTTGAATATTTGGGAAATTATAGGCATCAGAGGCGGTGGAGAGGGGCCCCGAGGAGGGCACAACCCATCAGGGCGCGCCCTGGTGGGTTGTGGTCTCCTCGGCCCACTCCCCGGCACTTCTTTGGCCCACTGGGTGTCTTCTGGTCTAGAAAAATCTCCAAAAAGTTTCGTCGCGATTGGACTCCGTATTGTATTGATTTTCTGCGAAGTAAAAAAACATGCAAAAACAGCAACTGGCACTTTGGCACTATGTGAATAGTTAGTCCCAAAAAATGATATAAAGTTGTTTTAAAATGATTGTAAAACATCCAAGAAAGATAATATAACAGCATGGAACAAGCAAAAATTATAGATACGTTGGAGACGTATAAGTAGCATTATAAGATGATCCCTCACTAAAATTTCAAGATAAATTGTGTTGTCCCCGAGTATGCACCGTTGCGAAGGATCGTCGTTTCAAAGCACCTCGTGATGATCGGGTGTGATAGACTCTACGTTCGCATACAACGGGTGTAAGCCAAATTTACACATGCATAATACTTTGGTTAAACTTGACGAGCCTAGCATGTACAGACATGACCTCATAACACAGGAGACCAAAAGGTCGAACATGATTCATATAGGTCATATAGTAGATATGATCAACATGGAGATGGTCACCATTGAAACCACCTCATCTCACGTGATGATCGGACTTGGATTGGTGGATTTTTATCATGTCACACTTAGACAACCTGGGGGATGTTGATTTGAGTGGGAGTTCTTTAGTAATATTATTAATTGAACTCATTATCATGAACATAGTCTAAAGTTGTCTTTGCAAAATTATGTTGTAGATCAATAGATCGCCCTGTAGCTCCCTCGTATTTTGATACGTTCCTAGAGAAAACTAAGTTGAAAGATGATGGTAGCAATTATCCGGACTAGGTCCGTGATCTAAGGATTGTCCTCATTGCTGCACAGAAGGCTTATGTCCTTGATGCACCGCTCGGTGCTCCACCCACTCAAGCGTCGTCTGTGGATGTTGTGAACAGCTGACACACACGTTCTGATGACTACTTTATAGTTTAGTGCGCCATGCTTTACGGCTTAGAATCGGGGATCCAAAGACGTTTTGAACGCCATGGAGTATATGACATGTTCCAAGAGCTGAAATTGGAATTTTAGGCTCATGCCCGTGTGTCAAGACCCCGATCCTAAGTCATATGAATCCATCCTGTAACATATCACACCACTTTGCGGCCTCACGCACGGTAATCCCCACGGCTGCCACCTTACCTTGGCCGGGACCGTTTGAGCCTTTTGGCTCACTGGTATGAACATGTTGCTAGCAATCATACGTCAAAGAATCCGGGTCGACATGACTAGTCATAGAACCCAAGTGGCACATCGACAGGCATACGTAACCCAACAATGCAGGTGTCGGTCATCAGCGTGTGTAGACGAGTCATAGCAAGCTACACGGACTCCATTACGCCGTGAAACATTTCTGTCATCAGCTACGTGTAGACGAGTCATAGCAGGCTACAAGGACTCCATTACACTGCGAGACATTTCCCTGAAGGGACAGACACAATAGCAAAGAAGGATACACGCCGGTCAATCAATGTGTCCGGGGCAGTAGTAAGCTACCAAGGCTCAGTGGACGCACAAAGAGGAAGTTCCCTGTAAAGAGTACTACTAAAGGCACACAACTAGCTGTCGAGTCCCATACATACCGTTGCACGTCACATATACGCACGACATGCCCGATATGCATAGATACAACTATGGCATCACAACATAACCATACAACAACACAACATTTATTTAGAAGCCTCGGAAGAGCCTTGCATAATATGTTCATATAGGTAGGGGTCACATGACCCGACAGTCAAGTCATAAAAACAAAGTCATGCAAGCCATGCGGAAGCTTAAAGCTGTCTAAGTACAGACAGATGAAAGGTAAAAAGGCATAAAGCCTGACTATCTACAGCCCATCCCAGGGCATCAGATCGTACTACTCGTCGTCGTCAACATCTAGATAGAACCCACCGGATGGGTCCTGGTTCTCATCTGCCATAGTTATTGAGCAAACATGAGTACAAACGTACCCAGCAAGTCTTTAAATCAGACCTAGTCTATTCATGCTCATGTATCAACAAGGGGAGTAGTGGGGTTCATGCAGCAAGCCAGCTTTGACTCATGGCTAACCTATACTACGACTACTAGTTCTTTGAACAAGTTTGAGATAGCGCACACGAGTCCACTAACACCACATCAATACACTACCATGGATCCGCTCCCGTCACCTACGAGAGTGCCATCCACGGTACTCACACTTGTCTTGATACTTTTATGAGTAGCCATTAAAGTTGTTTATGAACAACATAAGTTCTCCAAGTAGTCCATATCCAAGGACGCGACTATTCGAACAGATTCATACCCTGCAGGGGTGTACTCCTTCACACATGCTCTCGCCACTTATCGCTGAGTGCACGTAAAAACAGGCACCTCGGCAGCCTTCAAGCGGAAGCCCAGCGAGGGAGTCAGCCACGACCGTCAAGAACACAAGACCCTAGTCCAGGCTATCGCCTATTTGAGACTGAACCCGCACGGAACTCCAGCCGAAGTTTCCGCTACGTCCCCAAATGATGTGCGCAGGGTTCCCAATCCCACCATCCGGGTGACCCTTGGTACACCGTGCCACTACCTACCACGTCGTAGCCCGCCCCTAAGGTCAGCGCTATGCATGGCCTCCAGCATTGCTATAAACAGCAGAAACTACTTGCAACTCCTGGACCGAGGACTAGACGGTTGATAAGTCGAGAGAGCTTGGAGTGCCCGGAGCTCAATGTGTGGTAGTAACTAGTCTTGGATCACAAACACGGAACTCAGTTCCTAAGAACGGTCCCACTGAGACAACCCGCTATGTACTCCTACATAGCCTCTCATCGCTACTTTTACCAAATCAGGTTCATCATTTAGTTCATCACATCAGAACAACACCGTTCCAGTCCGGTTCATCGCCCAGATGAATCAGACCTGACACAACTCTAAGCATAGCAAGCGAGCATGGCTCAGTAGTCACAACATAGCTCAAGCAACTCCTAAGTATGCTAGGATGGTTTAGCTATTTGGCAACAATGACAGGTCATGCAAAGGAATGGGTTCAACTATCGAGAAGAAGTAACAATTGAAAAGTTATTGTCCTAATGCAGTAAAAGAGAGCAGGAGCGAGAGAGTGGGTTCATATCAGTATGCTCAAGGGGGGGGGTGCTTGCTATGCGGGTCACGGCGGCAAGCTGTAGGTGCGGGCGGCTATGGCGACAGAGGCGAGGGAGAGAGAGCAGGGGGCGAGTGGCGAGGTGGAGCCGATTGGTACGGCTCTCCTCGAGCCTATCCAGCTCGCCAGCGCGACAGGGAGGCCAGGCAGGCAGGAGGCATGGCGCTCCAGTCGTGCGTCGTGCCTCCCTTCGCCTCTGCCTACTGGCAGATGTAGGGGACGACTGGCACGGGCCAGGTGGGCCGGCCTGTCCATGGGCCTCAGGTGAGTTCTCTCCTTTTTTTATTATGTTTTCTGTTTTCTAATTTGCTGCTTTCTGTTTTATTTTATTTGGGCAGAAAACCTTAGCACAAAATCCTGAAATGATTTATGGGATATAGTTGGAATATTTCCAAGTTCCCACAAAAGTTTCAGAAAATTTGGAGCAACTAAATAATTATAATGCTTTATTGGTTATTTTCAGAAGCTTTGTTGAGTTATTTAAAATGCCAAAAGGGTTTTGAAATTACGATTCACCTCTGATATGTTGTTGCCAACATTTTCCAGACATGGTGAACATTTTTGAAGGGCATTTTGGATTCATTGTAAATCACAATTGTTTGAATTGGTTTAATCAAGTGGGGTGCTAGGGTTTGTTCCTCCCCATTTCAAGTTTAGAGAAAATTTAAACATGATGCAACACACATGCTAGCACAATGCAAGGGGGAAAACTAGGGATGTGACACCATGTTGAGAGGTATGCGACCTCCGACAAGTTCTTTGCCTGCAAGATGGTGGAGAATAACTCAATCGGTGAGCATGTGCTCAGAATGTCTGGGTGCTACAATCACTTGAATCAAGTGGGAGTTAAGCTTCCTAGATAAGATAGTGATTGACAGAGTTCTCCAAGTCACTGCCACCAAGCTACCAGAGCTTCGTGATGAACTATAACATGCAAGGGATAGAGAAGATGATCCCTGAGCTGTTCGCAATATTTTACGCTGCGAAGGTAGAAATCAAGAAGGAGCATAAAGTGTTGACGGTAAGACCACTAGTTTCAAGAAGGGCAAGGGCAAGAAGGGAAACTTCAAGAATGGAAAAACAGTTGCCGCTCCAGTGAAGAAACCCAAGGTTGAACCCAAACCCGAGACTAAGTGCTTCTATTGTAAGGGGAACGGTCACTGATAGCGGAACTACCCCAAATACTTGGTAGATAAGAAGGATGGAAACATCAACACAAGTATATTTGATATACGTGTTATCGATGTGTACCTTACTAGTACTCCTAGTAGCACATGGGTATTAGATACCGGTTTAGTTGCTAAATATTGGTAACTCGAAATAAAAGCTACGGAATAAATGGAGACTAACTAAGGGCGAGGTGACGATGTGTGTTGTAAGTGTTTCCAAGGTTGATGTGATCACCATCGCACGTTCCCTCTACCTTCGGAATTACTGTTAAACCTAAATAAAAGTTTTTTGGTGTTTGTGTAGAGCATGAACATGATTAGATCATGTTTATCGCAATACGGTTGTTCATTTAAGTCAGAGAATAATTATTATTCTGTTTACATGAATAATACCTTTAATGGTCATGCACCCAATGTGAATGGTTTATTGAATCTTGATCGTAGTGATACACATGTTCATAATATTGATGCCAAAAGATGCAAAGTTAATAATGATAGTACCACATACTTGTGGCACTGTCGCTAAAGTTCATATTGGTGTGAAGCGCATGAAGAAACTCCATGCTGATGGATCTTTGGACTCACTCGATTTGGAATCGGTTGAGACATGCGGACCATGCCTCATGGGCAAGATGACTGAGACCCCGTTTTCCGGTATGATGAAGCGGGCAAGTGACTTATTGGAAATGATACATGTTGATGTATGCGGTCCAATGAGTGTTGAAGCGTGCGGTGGATATCGTTATTTTCTTACCTTCACTCATGATTTGAGTAGATATGGGTATGTTTACTTAATGAAACACAAGTCTGATACATTTGAATAGTTCAAGCAAATTCAGAGTGAAGTTTAAGATCATCATGACAAGAAGACAAAATGTCTACGATATGATTGTGCAGGTGAATATCTGAGTTACGAGTTTGGTATGAAACTTAAGACAATGTGGAAATTGTTTCACAACTCACGCCACCTAGAACACCATAGTGTAATGGTATGTCCGAACGTCGTAGTCGTGCTCTATTGGATATGGTGCGTACTATGATGTCTCTTACCGATTTGCCACTACTGTTTAGGGGTTATGCATTAGATACAACTACATTCACTTTAAATAGGGCACCATCTAAATCCGTTAAGATGACACCGTATGAATTATGGTTTGGCAGAAACCTAAGTTGTCATTTCTTCGAGTTTGGGAATGCGACACTTATGTCTGATAAGCTCGAACCCAAAGCGGAAAAGTGCATCATCATAAGATACCCTAAAACAACAATTGGGTATACCTTCTATCACAGATCCGAAGGCAAGGTCTTTGTTGCCAAGAATGGATCCTTTCCAGAGAAGGATGTTCTCTCGAAAGAAGTGAGTGGGAGGAAGGTAGAACTTGATAAGGTTTTCGAACCTTCACTTGAATAGGAAAAGTAGCGCAATGCAGAAAGGTGTTCCTATAATGCGTACACCAAGTGAAGAGGAAGCTAATGATGATGATCATGAAGCTTTAGATCAAGTTACTACCAAGCCTTGTAGGTCAACAAGGACTCGTACCGCCCCTAAGTGGCACGACAATCCTGTCTTGGAGGTCATGTTGTTAGACAACAGTGAACCTACGAGCTATGAAGAAGCAATGGTGGGCCCGGATTCCAACAAATGGCTAGGAGCCATGAAATCCGAGATAGGATCCATGTATGAAAACCAAGTATGGACTTTGGTAGACTTTGCTGATGAACAACAGGCCGTTAAGTACAAATGGACCTTTTAAGAAGAAGACAGACACTAATGGTAAATGTCACCATTTATGAAGCTCGACTTGTCACAAAGAAGTTTCCGACAAGTTCAAGGAGTTGACTACGATGAGACTTTCTCACCCGTAGCGATGCTAAATTCTATTGGAATTATGTTAGCAGTTGCTGCCTTTTTTGATTATGAAATCTGTAAGATGGATGTCAAGACAACGGTTCCTCAATGGTTTCCTTGAGGAAAGGTTGTATGTGATATAACCGGAAGGTTTTGTCGATCCTAAGGATGCTAAAAGGTATGCAAGCTCCAGCAATCCTTCTATAGACTAGAGCAAGCATCTCGGAGTTGGAATATACGCTTTGATGAGGTGATCAAAGCTTTTGGGTTTATGCAAAGTTTATAAGAAACTTGTATTTACAAGAAAGTGAGTGGGGGCACTATAGAATTTCTGATAAGTATATGTGGTTGACATATTCTTGATCGGAAATAATGTAGAATTTCTGGAAAGCATAAAGGGTTGTTTGAAAGGAGTTTTTCAAAGGAAGACCTGGAATAAAGCTACTTTAATATTAGGCATCAAGATCTATAGAGATAGATTAAGACGCTTGATAAAACTTTCAATGAATACATACCTTGACAAGATTTTGAAGGAGTTCAAAATAGATTAGTCAAAGAAGGAGTTCTTGCCTGTGTTGTAAGGTCTGAATTTGAGTAAGACTCAAAGCTCTACCACGGCAGAAGAAAGAGAAAGGACAAAGGTTGTCCCCTATGCCTTAGTCGTAGGCTCTATATAGTATGCCATGTTGTGTACCGCACCTGGTGTGTGCCTTGCCATGAGTCTGTCAAGGGGTACAAGAGTGATCCAGGAGTGGATCACTAGACAATGGTCAAGATTATCCTTAGTAACTGGAAGACTAAGGAAATGTTTCTCGATTATGGAGATGATAAAGAGTTCGTTGTAAAAGGTTACGTCGATGCAAGCTTTGACACCAATCTGGATGACTCTGAGTAGCAATCCGGATACGTATAGTGGAGCAGTCATTTGGAATAGCTCCAAGTGGAGCGTGGTAGCAGCATCTACAGTATAACATAGAGATTTGCAAAGTACACATGGATCTGAATGTTGCAGACCCGTTGACTAAAATCTCTCTCACAAGCAAAACATGATAAAACCCCAGAACTCATTGGGTGTTAATCACATGGTGATGTGAACTAGATTATTGACTCTAGTGCAAGTGGGAGATTGTTGTAAATATGCCCTAGAGGCAATAATAAATTTGTTATTATCATATTTCCTTGTTCATGATAATCGTTTATTATCCATGCTAGAATTGTATTGATCGGAAACTCAGATACATGTGTGGATTGACGTGGCTTGAGACTGCGTCGGTATTTCCCCAAAGAGGAAGGGATGATGTAGCACAGCGACAATAAGTATTTCCCTCAGTTATGAAACCAAGGTTATCGAACCAGTAGAAGGATCACCACCACCCAATAAGCAGCACCTGCACACAAACAACAAATACTTGCAACCCGACGCGAAAGAGAGGTTGTCAATCTCTCTATGGTAAAAAGATAGATTAGGTAGTGATAGATAGGAGAGATAGATCTCTCAAGAACACAAAATAGAGAAGGCAAATAAAATATGCAGCAATATATTTTTGGGTTTTTGGTTTTGTAGATCTAAAAACAAAGATGCAAAAAGATAGATCTGAAAGCAATATGTTGGAAAAGTAGACCCGGGGGCCGTAGGGTTCACTAGTGGCTTCTCTCATGAGTATAGCGCACGGTGGGTGAACAAATTACTGTTGGGCAATTGATAGAAAATCGAATAGTCACGACGATATCCAAGGCGATGATCATTATATAGGCATCACATCCAAGATAAGTAGACCGACTCCTGCCTGCATCTACCACTAATACTCCACACATTGACCGCTATCCAGCATGCATCTAGTGTATAAAGTTCATGGAAAAACAGAGTAATGTAATAAGAACGATGACATGATGTAGACAAGATCTATTCATGTAGGAATATACCCCATCTTGTTATCCTGAATAGCAATGATACATGTGTGTCTTGCTGCCCCTTCTGTCACTTGGAAAGAACACCGCAAGATCGAACCCATCACAAAGCACCTCTTCCCATGGCAAGAACAATCGATCTAGTTGGCCTAACTAAACCAAAAATTCGAAGAAGAAATACGAGGCTATAAGTAATCATGCATATAGGAGATCAAAGAAGACTCAAATAATATTCATGGATAGAAACTGATCATGAACTCAAAATTCATCGGATCCCAACAAACACACCGCAAAAGTTTACATCAAATAGATCTCCAAGAGACCATTGTATTGAGAATCGTAATAGAGAGAGAAGAAGTCATCTAGCTACTGCCTAAGGACACGTAGGTCTATGGTGGACTACTCACGCATCATCGGAGAGGCACCCATGAGGAAGATGAACCCCTCCGTGATGGTGTTTAGATTGGATCTCGAGGTTCTGGAACTTGCGGTGGCTGGAATTGTGTTTCGTCGACTCCCCTAAGGTTTTTGGAATATTTGGGAATTTATAGGCATCAGAGGCGGTGGAGAGGGGCCCCGAGGAGGGCACAACCCATCAGGGCGCGTCGGGCCCCCCCTGGCGCACCCTGGTGGGTTGTGGTCTCCTCGACCCACTCCCCCGGCACTTCTTTGGCCCACTGGGTGTCTTCTGGTCCAGAAAAAATCTCCAAAAAGTTTCGTCACGATTGGACTCCGTTTGGTATTGATTTTCTGCGAAGTAAAAAACAAGCAGAAACAGCAACTGGCACTTTGGCACTATGTCAATAGGTTAGTCCCAAAAAATGATATAAAGTTGTTATAAAATGATTGTAAAACATCCAAGAATGATAATATAACAGCATGGAACAAGCAAAAAATATAGATACGTTGGAGACGTATCAGCATCCCCAAGCTTAATTCCTACTCGTCCTCGAGTAGGTAAATGATAAAAACAGAATTTTTGATGTGGAATGCTGCCTAACATGTTCATCATATTCTTTTCTTTTGTATAGCATGGACATTTGGACTTATAATGATTCAAAGCAATAGTCTAGTTTTAACATAATGACTTCAATACTCAAGCATGCCAATAAGCAACCATGTCTTTCAAAATATCAACACTAAAGAAAGTTATCCCTAGACCATCATGCTCAATCGTTGATCCATTCATGAAACACACTCAAATATTAGCTATTCCCAATGCTCAAGTACGATCATAGTGCCCCCTAGTTGGTGCTTATAAGAGAAGATGGAGACTCAAAGCAAACATAAAAATTGCATAAAGTAAATAGATAGGCCCTTCACAGAGGGAAGTAGGGATTTGTAGAGGTGCCAGAGCTCAAGGTTTAAATTGAGAGAGAAAAAATATTTTGGGTAGCATGCTTTTCCTGTCAACGAAAACGACAAAGTAGCTCACAATACTTTCCATGCTAGATATATCATAGGCGGTTCCCAAACAGAAAATAAAGTTTATTCCTTTTTCCACCAAACTTTCACTTTCCATGGCGGGCCGTATCCACGGTTGCCTTCCATACCAACACTTTCCAAGGAATTTATTATTTGACAACATAAAGTAAATATTTTTTTCTTTTTCATTTCGGGAATGGGCATCCCTTTTACCGCCGCACTCTCATGCAATGACAAGTGAATAAACACTCATCTTGAGAATAACACATCTAGCATGGAAAAATATTGGACACTCCCCACCGTTTCATGAGCGGTACGGGCACACAAAAGAGAAAATTTATTTTGAAAATTTAGAGATGGCACATACAAATTTGCTTGGAACGGCATGTAAATACCACATATAGGTAGGTGTAGTGGACTCATAAGGCAAAACTTGGTTTAAGGATTTTGGATGCACAAGTAGTATTTCTACTTAGTACAAATGGAGGCTAGCAAATAGATTGGGAAGCAACCAAACGAAGAAACGAAAATTCACATAAGTGAGCATTGAGCATAACTAACACCGAATAATGCACCACAAGTAGGATGTAACTTCATTGCATAACTATTGACTTTCGTGCATGCATAGGGAATCACAAACCTTAACACCAACATTCCTACTAAAGCACAATTACTCACTAACATGACTCACATATTACTATCATCATGTTTCAAAACTATTACAAGGAATCACGTTTAATTTGCCCAGTGATCTTCATGAAAGTTTTTATTATATCCTCCTTGGATATCTATCACTTTGGGACTAGTTTAATATATTGCCATTGTTTTTTGGCAAGCTCAAACAAATTTAAGTGAAGCACATGAGCATAAAGATTTCATCTCTCAAAAAGGTATAAGTGAAGCATGAGAGGATTTCTTCAAAATTTACCTACTCTCAAATTAATCTAAGTGAAGCATGAGAGTATTTCTACAAAAATTTCCAAGCACACCGTGCTCAAAAAGATATAAGTGAAGCACTAGAGCAATTCTATAGCTCAAAAAGTTTAAGTGAAGCACATAGAGCAATTCTAACAAGTCATAGCATGATTTTGGCTCTCTCAAATAGGTGTGTACAGCAAGGATACAAGTGACAAACTATCAAACAAAGCAAGCAAAGATACAAGACGCTCCAAGCAAAACTCGTGATATGTGACGAATAAAAATATAGCTCCAAGTAAAATACCGATGGTCGTTAGAAGAAAGAGGGGATGCCACTCGGGGGCATCCCCAAGCTTAGTTGCTTGTTACTCTTTGGATATATCTTGGGGGTGTGGTAGCATCCCCAAGCTTAGGCTTTTATCACTCCTTATTCCTTCATTCATCGTGATCTCACCCAAAACTTGAAAAGTTCAATCACACAAAACTCAACAAAATCTTCGTGAGATCTGTTAGTATAATAAAGCAAATCACTACTTTAGGTACTGTTGCAAACCCATTCATATTTTATTATTGCATTATACCTACTGTATTTTAACTTTACCATGGCTCGTACCATTCAATATAACCCATAGATTCATCAAAACAAGCACACAATGCAACGAAAACAGAATCTGTCTTAAACAGAATAGTCTGTAGTAATCTGTACTCTAACCATACTTATGTAACTCTAAAAATTCTTAAAAATTAGGACAACGTAAGGAATTTGTATAGAAACACTGTGTTAATATTTCAGCTCAACATCTCATTCAAGCAAAAAATGAAAATTCATATACTGGACCCAAAGTTTCTATTTCAGATTCAGCATCGCTTCTACTCATCCTTTGAATCATCCTAAAGGCTTTACTTGGCAAAAACACTAAATAAACCATAAAAACACAATCATAACAGAGGCATAATTGTGTCAACACTCAAAAACAGAAAAGAAAAGGCAAAAATTTATTTATTCATTGGGTTGCCTCCCAACAAGCGCTATCGTTTTACGCCCCTAGCTAGGCATAACGCATAGATTCAAGTATTGTCATCTTTGGTTTTTAATTCTTCAATCACACAACTAGATTTCTTCAAGGATTTAGCATGCATATTCTCAATGACAACACTCCTAGGAAGAAAACCAAAAAATTCATTCTTGTAAATAGGGTCCCTTATGATTTCAACAAAGTCGGGATGAATACTAATCATTTTAAGATCCCCCTTGTGACTACTAGGTATAGCAACTTTGTTCTTTATGACTTGTGTGGTCTTGCTAATTTTTACGGGAGTTTTTTCAATACTTTTGATAGAAGAAAAAGCCGAACCCAAGTTACTAAAAATTTCTTCTAACTTATCAATCTGGTACGGGCTCTCTTCTACCCTTTCATTAACTACGGGTTTTTTTCCTTTAACAATTTAAAAACATCTCCCGCCTTAGCCCCAATTTTATTAGCAAGATCATGCATTTTCTTATCCAAATTTTCAAGATGTTCTTTAGTAATCATCTTCTTTTCAATAGCATCTAATCTCTCCATCACGTGTTCGAGAGTTAAAGTTGTTTCATTGATGATGATAGGTGGTGATCCCACTAAACTTCCCAAAGCATTAAAAGCATCTAAAGATGGACACATCAAGAAATTCCCACCGGTAATCGTATCAAGGACGAATCTATACCAAGTGGTGTTGCCAACATAAAAACTGCGAAGAAGAACAACGGTAGATTGATTATGGATAGATCTATTATGAGCATTGCAAATCCTATACCAAGCATCTTTTAAGTTCTCCCCTCCCCTTTGTTTAAAATTAAGAACCTCATTATCCGGAGTGCACACAATAAAGGAAGAACTAGCCATAATGACAAGACAAGAGATCTGATGAGAAAAAGGCAAACGAAAAAGAGGGCGAATAAAACGACAAATTGGTGAAGTGGGGGGGGGGGAGGAAAACGAGAGGCAAATGGCAAATAATGTAATTGCAAGGAGATGCGATTTGTGATTAGGAACCTGGTAGATGATGATGGAGTCCCCTCGGCGCCCACGATAGACATGTAGAAGAGACTTCTTCCTCCCCGGCAACGGTGCCAGAAATTCCTTTGACGTGGCTTGAGACTGCATCGGTATTTCCCCAAAGAGGAAGGGATGATGCAGCACAACGACGGTAAGTATTTCCCTCAGTTATGAAACCAAGGTTATCGAACCAGTAGGAGGATCACCACCACCCAATAAGCAGCACCTGGACACAAACAACAAATACTTGCAACCCGACGCGAAAGAGAGGTTGTCAATCTCTCTACGGTAAAAAGATAGATTAGGTAGTGATAGATAGGAGAGATAGATCTCTCAAGAACACAAAATAGAGAAGGCAAATAAAATATGCAGCAATATATTTTTTGGTTTTTGGTTTTGTAGATCTGAAAACAAAGATGCAAAAAGATAGATCTGAAAGCAATATGTTGGAAAAGTAGACCCGGGGGCCGTAGGGTTCAGTAGTGGCTTCTCTCATGAGTATAGCGCACGCTGGGTGAACAAATTACTGTTGGGCAATTGATAGAAAATCGAATAGTCATGACGATATCCAAGGTGATGATCATTATATAGGCATCACGTCCAAGATAAGTAGACCGACTCCTGCCTGCATCTACCACTATTACTCCACACATCGACCGCTATCCATCATGCATCTAGTGTATTAAGTTCATGGAAAAACGGAGTAATGCAATAAGAACGATGACATGATGTAGACAAGATCTATTCATGTAGGAATAGACCCCATCTTGTTATCCTTAATAGCAACGATACATGCGTGTCTTGCTGCCCCTTCTGTCACTGGGAAAGAACACCGCAAGATCGAACCCATCACAAAGCACCTCTTTGGCAAGAACAATCGATCTAGTTGGCCTAACTAAACCAAAGATCCGAAGAAGAAATACGAGGCTATAAGTAATCATGCATATAAGAGATCAAAGAAGACTCAAATAATATTCATGGATAGAAAATGATCATGAACTCAAAATTCATTGGATCCCAACAAACACACCGCAAAAGTTTACATCAAATAGATCTCCAAGAGACTATTGTATTGAGAATCATAAGAGAGAGAAGAAGCCATCTAGCTACTGCCTACGGACCCATAGGTCTATGGTGGACTACTCACGCATCATCGGAGAGGCACCTATGAGGAAGATGAACCCCTCCGTGATGGTGTTTAGATTGGATCTCGGGGTTCTGGAACTTGCGGCGGCTGGAATTGTGTTTCGTCGACTCCCCTCGGGTTTTTGGAATATTTGGGAATTTATAGGCATCAGAGGTGGTGAAGAGGGGCCCCGAGGAGGGCACAACCCATCAGGGGGCGCCAGGGCCCCCCTAGCGCGCCCTGGTGGGTTGTGGTCTCCTCGGCCCACTCCCCCGGCACTTCTTTGGCCCACTGGGTGTCTTCTGGTCCAGAAAAAATCTCCAAAAAGTTTTGTCGCGATTGGAATTCGTTTAGTATTGATTTTCTGCGAAGTAAAAACAAGCAAAAACAGCAACTGGCACTTTGGCACTATGTCAATAGGTTAGTCCCAAAAAATGATATAAAGTTGTTATAAAATGATTGTAAAACATCCAAGAATGATAATATAACAGCATGGAACAAGCAAAAATTATAGATGCGTTGGAGACGTATCATGGATACATAGACAACACCATGTCCCTAGTGAGCCTCTACTAGACTAGCTCGTTGATCAGAGATGGTCAAGGTTTCCTAACCATAGACATGAGTTCTCATCTGATAACGGGATCACATCATTAGGAGAATGATGTGATGGACAAGACCCAACCGTAAGCATAGCATTTGATCGTGTTAGTTTATTGCTACTGCTTTATCCATGTCAAGTATTTGTTCCTACGACCATGAGATCATGCAACTCCCTGACACCGGAGGAATGCCTTGTGTGTATCAAACGTCACAACGTAATTGGGTGGCTATAAAGGTGCTCTACAGGTATCTCCGAGGGTGTCTGTTGGGTTGGCGTGGATCGACACTGGGATTTGTCACTCCGTATGACGGAGAGGTATCTCTGGGCCCACTCGGTAATACAACATCACAAGAATTTTGCAAGCAATGTGACTAAGGAGTTAGTCACGGGATCTTGTATTACGGAACGATTAAAGAGACTTTCCGGTAACGAGATTGAACTAAGTATGGAGATACCGACGATCGAATCTCGGGCAAGTAACATACCGATGGACAAAGGGAACTGTATACGGGATTGTCTGAATCATTGACATCGTGGTTCGACCGATAAAGATCTTCCTGGAATATGTAGGAACCAATATGGAAATACAGGTCCCGCTATTGGTTATTGGTCGGAGAGTGTCTCGGTCATGTCTGCATCATTCTTGAACCCACAGGGTCCGCACACTTAACGTTCGATGACGATTTGGTATTGTTGAGTTATCTATATTGGTGACCGAATGTTGTTCGGAGTATCAGATGAGATCCCGGAAGTCACGAGGAGCTCCGGAATGGTCCGGAGGTGAAGATTTATATATGGGAAGTCATATTTTGGCTACCGGAAAAGTTTCGGGTTTTTCCGGTATTGTACCGAGAAGCTTCTAGAAGGTTTTGGAAACTTCCGGAGGAGTCTAGAAGTCCACCAAGGGTTCCACAACGTTCCAAGGGTTTGCATGGACCGAGGGGAGGCGCCCTGGCCTTATTGATCCAGGCACACAAGTCCCTCAAGGCCCATGTGGCTTGGGAAAGGTGGAAAGTCCACCTGTGTATGGAAAGGGAGGGAATTGGACTAGGAGTGCAACTCCTCCCCCTTGGCTGTGCCCTAAGGTTTGGAGGGGCTGTTCCCCATGCCCCTCCACCTATATATAGAGGGGAGGGGGCGCCCCAAGAGGACACACCAAGCCCTTGGCGCCCCTCTCTCTCTCTCTCCCTAGATCGTTTTCTCCTTCGTTCGCGGTTTTTGGTAGCGCTCGGCGTAGCCCTGCCGGGATTGCTCCACCAGCATCTCCACCACGCCGTCGTGCTGGTTGAGAACCCATCTACTACTCCGCCCTCGCCCGCTGGATTGAGGAGGCGGAGACGTCATCGAGCTGCACGTGTGCTGAACGCGGAGGTGCCGTCCGTTCGGCGCTAGATCGGGACGGATCGCGATTGGATCGTGAAGATGTACGACTACATCAACCACGTTATATACGCTCCCGCTTAGCGATCTACAAGGGTATGTAGATACACTCCCCCTCTCGTAGCTATGCATCTCCATGGATAGATCTTGCATGTGAGTAGGAATTTTTTTGTTTCCCATGCAACATTCCCCAACAGAAGGTCTTTCAACTTGGAGGAGATGATCCACCTTGTTCTCCAGTTTCTCAGGTGGTTGTAGACCTGGGTCAAGGTGACCTCGTGTCTACAAAACTCGAACACTTACTTTGCCACATAGTTCAAGTGCACGTCCTTGAAGCCCTTGTTAGTCCTCACTCCACTAGATATGATCTCACACATCTTGTTAAGCACGAAAATGAAGAGGAACGACTGCCATTTCAGGCTGGATCCCCTGCCATCTTTCTTCTCCTTTGCGGCTGTCTTTCAGCAGCAACATGAGCTACAACATTGGGCTAAGCCAGCACAAATGGAGGAACCGTAGGCGGCACCTCGAAAATCTCTGAATCAAGAGGCATCTGGTCGATGTTAGCCTGGCAGTCCTCGACGTAGGACGGCGGGAACTAGCTCTCGGACGACACGATGGCCAGACTAAACTCTTGTGTGCTCATATCCTACAAACTAAGCGTCATCAACGTCACGACACACTACACATCGACAGTATGAACTAACTGTAAACATGGACAACACACTACACATCGAAAATATGAACTATCAGTAAGTATGAACTAACAGTAAGATATGCACACATGAATGATCTAGTTCAAGACATCACTAATCATGGATACATATGGATGATCTTGTTCAACACTTGCACACTACATATCATACATCTAAGCATAGTACCAATCCATCCATGAGCATCTAAGCAAGCAATCATGGAAACAACCCCTAGCATGCTTCAAATCCATCGCAACTAGCTATTGCAACATCACAGTCGAACATATCGGAAGATCTAACCCCACCACAGTCGAACATATCGCTAGAACTAGTAGAGGATGGGGGGGCATTGAACTTACAAACGCCATTGGAGGAGCTGCGGAGGAGATGCCTGACACGAAGGAGAAGAGGAGGAGTGGATCTGCCGCCGTAACCAACCAATCGCTGGAGTAGTTGCTCAGTTTACCTCGTCGTCGAAGTGGATCCGGGCCGGAGGGAAAGTTCGAGAGGGGGAAAATGGTGGCGGGAGTTTTGTCGTGCTGGTCATCCTGGCTATATAGGATGGCCGCGAATCGACGGGTGGTGATGTGAATTTGTCCCGCCGCTTTTGCAGAGACGCGCCATCTCCCTGCCTGCAACTGCGTAGCGTGGCGTTTCCCTCACCTGCATCGTCCCAGCCTGGCTCACTGAAAATTATCAATTCGGCCGTTTTTAACAGACCTGACCGAACACTGCTTTAAGGTTTGTGAGTGTCCAACGAACACTAGAAATAAGACTGCCATGATTGAAGATGAATAGACTGGAAGTTTCTCGCAAAAAAAAAAAAAAGGTTTGTGAGTGTCAAAATTGAGATGCGGGCGATTTCTTCCCCACGGACCTCGGTAATGCGGCAACCAAACGCGGCCCGTAGATGCAGATACCAGTGGACAGGCGCACTGCGCGGCACAATCAAACCGAACGCGCTGGCAATGAACAGGGACACCGTGCCCTGCCTGCGACGCAACCTCGATATTCTGCCCGCCCGCGCGATGCAGGCACAAATGCGTGTGTGTGCTGCCGAGCAGAGCAGACTGCTCACCTGCCGGGGGCCCGGGAGGCACGCACGTTGCGCATCCGGCCGGGCGCGCCCGCATTATTAGACGCCGCGTTCGGCAAGGGGATTGGACATGACAAGGGCGCGGTACCAGCGTGCCGGCCCGTGACCAGGCGACCTTTCGTCTCTGGCTCTACTCAGCTTTTCTTAAGGCGCAGCCGCGTCGGTTTTGGCCAGATTCGACGGAGAGGAGGATACATGGATTGCCGGATGCGTTTGTACGTGAATATAGTAGCATGCATGCCGTACCAGCGGGAAGCAAAGCACCAAAGTGAACAGCCAGGCAGAGCGCGAAAGGGGCGTCGCACTCGCAACCACCGTATGTAACCACCCTAGACCCTACCCTCCGCATGTACACTACCAAAGTTTACTATATGGGGTCGACCGATGCCTCGTGGAAGCTGCGTCGACGTACGTTGGCACGTCGCTATGCTAGCCGACTTCGCCGGTGGAAGTTCTGCCGGTTAGTAATGAAATCGACCATCTCGCCATGCCATCACATGGTGCGTCGGAGTTAATGATGCCGGGGCCGTCAAATGATGGGATCAACGAATGGATCGATCGGGCGTCTCCTTTTTTTTTGTCCAAACGTGACACGCAATTGGTTGGTTTGACAGTTCGAGAATGGACTAGCCCACATCTCCATGCGATTACTACAGCTCTATTCTACGCCCACCTTTAAAAAAAGGTTATGATCGATGAGCGTGGACTCAAAAGAGGTCACAGATTCTGCAATATCGTTTTTTTAACCTTAAGGTGCGATGTCTTGATCGATCAAGAAATAGCCACACAGTTATGCCATCTTACGAAAGCGACCAAATCTGGACATAGCCACACAGTTATGCCATCTTACGAAAGCGACCAAATCTGGACGCATTCATGCTCCTCTTGCACGTGAGCTCTGCAAATCATTTGTAGTAACCCGGGGCCACGGAATAGTAGGGATATACTGGCATCCAACAAGCAACAAGACATGCAAGTTCCAACCTCTGAAACAATCCTGGAGTAAATACTCAGGTATAGAACTGTAGATGTACAGGTTTCAACAGCAACAGTAACGGTACCAGCGGTGCATGCATGCACATGGCCAGTTCCCGCTGTGTCGCGGTGCAACAGGCCAACAGGGCAGGCGTTTATATACATACCCCTGCGCGCCCCGCAATCAGAGTCCAGGGCCACTCGATCGCGCAGTCGCGCTCCGTCTTCACTTAGCGCGAGGGGACCCTGACACGAGTAAAACACGAGCCACACTGTTCCCGTTTCTGCTGCCGACACCTCCGGTGAGAAGAAAAATGGCAGGCCGCTCGGCGCCTCGGCGCCTCGCTCTCTTCTGCCTCTTGGCTTCGTGCATTGCGCTCGCGGCGCGCACCTCCGACGCCAGCCGGCGGGAGCTCGGCATCAGCATCGGCAACGGCGGCGGCGGGGGGATAGGCATCGGGATTGGGATCGGCGGTGGAGGCGGGGGCGGGGGCGGGTACGGAGGCGGCGGCTCGCCGTCGTCATCCGGGCCGAAGGCGAGCGACTTCGAGAACGAGCGGCTGTACAGGGCGTACCTCGTGATCCAGAGGTTCAAGAAGACCATCACGTGCGACCCCCAGGGCATCACCAAAACCTGGACCGGCACCGACATCTGCAGCAAGACCTCCTACCTGGGCTTCTTCTGCGAGGCGCCGCCCAACATCAAGGAGCGGGCGCTCGCGTCCGTCGACTTCAATGGCTTCAAGCTGGAGGCCCCCACCGTGGAGGGGTTCGTGGACGCCCTCCCCGACCTGGCGCTCTACCACGCCAACTCCAACGACTTCGGCGGCGTCGTGCCCATCCTCAGGTCGCTGCAGTACTTCTACGAGCTCGACGTGAGCAACAACAAGCTCGCCCGCTGCGCCTTCCCGACGGACGTGCTGGGGATCACCAACGCCACCTTCGTCGACATCCGGTTCAACAGGTTCTTCGGCGAGGTGCCGGCGGGGCTCTTCTGCTCGTTCCCGATCGTGGAGGCCATCTTCGTCAACAACAACCAGTTCTCCGGCAAGATTCCGAGCAACCTCGGCGACTCGCCCGTAAACTACCTCGCGCTCGCCAACAACCAGTTCACGGGGCCGATCCCCTCGTCCATCGGCCGCGCTGCCAACACGCTCCTGGAGGTGCTCTTCCTCAACAACAAGCTCAGCGGCTGCCTCCCCTACGAGATCGGCCTGCTCGCCAAGGCCACCGTCATCGACGCCGGCACGAACCAGCTCACGGGAACGATTCCGGCCTCGTACGCGTGCCTGCGGAAGGTGGAGCAGCTCAACCTGGCGGACAATCTTCTCTACGGCGAGGTGCCCGACGCGCTGTGCCGGCTCGCGTACCCGTCGTCGGGCGGCCACCTCTCCAACCTCACGCTCTCAGACAACTACTTCACGTCGCTGGGGTCGTGCTGCTGGGCCCTGATCAAGCAGGGGAAGCTCAACGTCGCCCGCAACTGCATCCCCTATGCGCCCAACCAGCGGTCGCACGAGGAGTGCGCCGGTTTCTTCCACAGGACCAAGACCACGTGCCCCGTCAGCACCTACGTGCCATGCCACCACTACGCCGCCGGTAAGGAGGAAGCCTCGGCGACGGAGGAGAACAAGTACCGGACCTATTCGGCGCTGCACCCGTGAGTCCGTGGCTCCCAGCAGTCAGCACGGCCGGCGAGGGCACACGAACACGTGCTGAAAAACAAGGGGGAATGCACCTGCGCGTCTCGTCGCGGCTGCTTGGGTAGTTGCGATGGCTGGTTTGTGTTGATACTGTTTGCAAATCGTGTGTTCTACCTTTTTTTATTTATGTTCCCTTTTTCATACAACCAGCAAGGCTTGATTAAGTACGTTGTTCGGGGTTAGAGCATCTACGGTCGGACTTTGCAAAACCGACCGCTTAAACACCATCAAACAACCGCGGATACTACCCGGTTAAGCCACGAATTTGTTGTTCTGCATCATCAGATAAACCTTAAATTCATACAAAAACATGCAAACGACGTACTACGTAGATCAACTATCCTATGCTACCCTAATCCTCGTCAAAGATATCCACTATCTCTGTGCCCGGCTCCGGATGCATGGGCGGCATCCGCAGCTCCGGCTCCTGTGACTCCTCCGGCTGCTCCGCCTCCACCTGCTTCGCCTCCGCCTCCACCTCCGCGTCGAGTTCGGGGAAAAGAGCGTCGGTCGCCGCCTGTCTTGCCGGATGAAGCGCCGGTTGGCCTCCATATATGCCTCATCCTGGACGGACTCCACGATGGTCTGCTGCTCCGCCATCTCCTCCGCTTGGGCGACCACGAACTTCGCCTCCGTGTCCTCCATGTCGAAGCCCAGAGCCGGAGCAAGCTCCACCTCCTCCTCCTCCTCCTCCTTCATCGGAACCGGATGGTGCTCCTCCTCCTCCTCCTCCTCCTCCTGCTCTGGCGAGTCCGGAGGCAGGCTGGCAGTGATGCGGGTGCGCGCCTCGCCCGAATCTGCTCCGCGATCTAGAAGCCGCGTTCCGGTGTGAGTATGGCGTAGGTAGTCTTCTTCCGTCGGGCCATGACGAAGTCGGATGGCGCGAGACAAACATCGGTAGCCCCCTGAACCAGTCTTCAAGTTGGGGATGGTCCTCTGTTCTTCCGAATTGCTCTTTGTCTTCGGTAGCCGGTCTTGAAAGCTGGTTCAACAAATCTTCCCATCTCCTATCTTTAGAATCACCGAGGTGTATCCAAAGAGTTCACACGTCGGGTATCCGAGGAGTTCACACGTCGGGCGTCCAAGGAGCTCTTTTAAGTTCCCGGCCTTTATCAATGCCTTGTTATTTTTAAGCCACACCCCGGGTTCAAAGTTTTTCCCGTGTGGCGATGTACTCGTGTTGCCTAGCTCCAGCGTCAGACTATATCCGTGATGTCTTTTTGCAACCGAACTCCATCACCAGTCTGCATCCGAGGTGTCATAGATTACCTCGGTATTGAAAAAGTTTGAAGAAGTTCAACCGAGCTTAATGCCAGAAACGTCCTCTATGGAACCAACCACTCGCATCCGAGCTTTATGCCGGGACTGCTTCTAAAGTGTCTTTTTGCAACCAAACTCCAACGTCGGTCTGCATCCGAGGTGTCATAGATTACCTCGGTATTGAAAAAGTTTAAAGAAGTTCAACCGAGCTTAATGCCGGAAACGTCCTCTATGGAACCATCCACTCGCATCAGAGCTTTATGCCGGACTGCTTCCGAGGTGGTGCACCACCTCGGTCTTGGGCTGATTTTTTGTGAATTTTTTTGGTTGGTGAATTTTCTCTCAACCGAGATGTATATACAGTAGCCCTCAAGGTGTGTGTCGGCCTAAAATCCGAGATGTGCCTAAAGGAAAACATAAAATTGCTGATCCCAGGAGCCCCTGAGACTCAGGTCGATTCGCGAAATCGGCCTAAGGATAAATTCCTAGCTCGGCAGGATACTTAGGAACGGAAACGCGGGTGTGCATAGTCCCCGAGACTCGGGTTGGGTCCGACCGACCATCCAGAGGATTGTACTCTCCTCGGAAACTGTTTTGCACTTTTGATTATTTTGCATTGAATCGTCAATGCAGTAGCCCCGAGACTTGGGTTGGGCAACATGGCCGACCCTTGGTTAGCATCTCCTCGGGAACTTGTTCGGTCGGCGTTTGAGTGTCGCCATCACTAAGGTGTAGCTCGGCAGGGAAGATGCCGAACTGTGAGTTGGAAAAGATCTTCTCGAGCAGAACTATCACGCAGAGCACCTCGATCAAGAGGATGTCCTACGTCCTGAAAAAACATAAAATAGGTTAAAGGTGTCATAAGCTCGGAAAACAAAAAACTTTCATAAAAACTTTAAGTATATAGTAAACCAAGTTTCTTGGTGGCAATCGAAATTGATCTTAAAATTAATTATACTTCCGTCGTGCTTTAACATGATACGTCCGATCTTCAGACTTCAAGTGGGTCAGCCTTCGGCTTCAACCTCCTTTCCCGATGGCGGAGTGCTTCTCAAGCTAGTTAAGCGAACTAAACTAGAGCGGATTTAGAAAGAAACCAAACTATCTGGCTATTTGACCATATATACACTCGGGTTGGGAAAAGGAGTAGTAGAAAAAGGCTTTGCAATGAGTAGTCGAAAACAATTATTATAAAACGACACATATAAATGTAAGAGCCTCCAGTTAACTTGGGTAAAGGAAGTTTATTTTGAACAAACATCGCTTGTAACAAACATCATTTTTAACAAACTGCTTTTTGTTTAACAAAAATATAATGCTTGGTAGAACCGAACAAAAAAAATTAAGATTTTAAATTTTTGAGAATGAAAGCGACTCAGTTGGTTAATGTGCTCCAGGGGTTGATGGCACGGTCCAAGCTGGCGGCGGGACAAGGTCCCAGTCCCGAAGCCGGCTTCGAGGTGTCCGAGCGAGGAGCTCGGCTTGACGAGGTGGCGATGTAGCATGGTCGATGTGGCGAGGCTAAGCCCCCGGTGTCGGTGTCAAAACCGGTAGACCTCGGGTAGGGGGGCCCGAGTTGTGAGATCGGATCGACGGGTTACAAGAGACGAAGGACATGAAGCTTTTACTCAGGTTCGGGCCCTCTTGAAGGAGGTAAAACCCCATGTCCTGCTCTTGTTGTATTATGGGTGTAGTAAAGTAGATAGTTGATCAACCTCGAGATCGTATGTTGTAGTCTAAACCCTAGGGGTAATGATGAATGTGTGTATGTATCCTCTACGGGCTAAACCCTCCAGTTTATATAGGCACCGGGGGTATCTAGGGTTACATAAAGGTCGTTTGCCATCTAGAGATTGCATGCCGAATAAAACATATATCCTTGGAGTGCATGCCAGGTCTTTGGTTGAAGTCCGATGTACTCACGCCAGGGGTTGAAGGCCTCCAAAGTCCTGCCTCCTTGACGGGCCACCAGCCAGGCCCATGGACTAGACCAGCTCGGCTGGGACCCCCTAGTCCAGGACACCGTCAGTAGCCCCTGAACTTGTCTTCGATGCCGAGGATGATAACTGACTTTGGATGATGTCTTCAGACATGCAACTTTGGCTTAGGAGTCTTTGACTCGACATGCGAGTTCATGTCCTCACTTCAGAGCATTCAGTTTTGAGTACGAGAGTTTACTTCGGCCTTGGCCCCACCACGTGCCACCTTGAACGTCGTGTTGCATGGGGAGTCGAACCGCCTTTATGACTAGACGTCAAAGCATCGTCTTTCCCTTACTATATGTAACCGGTACGTAACCCAAGGCTGCGTCCAAGCGCATCCTGGTCCTCATCCTGCTGCCTAATGCCATTTTCTCCCCCGAAGCTTAGCTTCGAAAGCTCCAGCCATGGCTAGCGATGCAGGATCCTCCAAGCGTCCCCATGGTCCCCTCAAGGGAGATTGGGGAAGTTGTCCCGTTACACTCCTCCAACTGCATCGACTTGCAACCCAGGTATAACTTCAGATTCGGATTTGGCACCAGTTCGCCCGGGCCTAATATCCATCGACAGGCAAGCACATGATGACAACCATCCTATACCCCACGGGGTCAAGCGGGTATGCTTCGTACCCTTTCTCCTCCCCGGTCTGGGGTTCCACATACATCCTTTTCTCCGGGGCTTGCTCGAGTTCTACGGGATCCAACTCCATAATCTTACTCCCAATTCGATATTGCATATCGCAATATTTGTTGCCGTATGCAAGATTTGTTGCCTTCTACAGAATGTACCTCGGCTGCGATGCACACTTCGGTTATGGAGGAAGTACTTTTGCATCATGCCATGTTCCCGAAGCGGGAAACTACTTGAAGTAGGCGCCGCCGAAGTGTGCAGAATAGTTGGGACCGGCTATGTTACGTCTCCAACATATCGATAATTTATGAAGTATTCATGCCATATTTACCCATGTTTACAATATTTTTATATGGTTTTGATGCACTTCATATGATTTAATTGGAACTAACCTGGACTGACGTTGTTTTCAACAGAATTACCGTGGTATTGTTTTTGTGCAGAAAATGAAAGTTCTCGGAGTTGAACGAAACTTCTTGTTGATTTTTTCTGGAAGGAAAGGGACCCGGGAAGCTTCGAGGGAGTACCAGAAGACCCACATGGGCCCCACAAGGCACCTAGGCACGCCCAGGGGGTGACTGCGCCGACCTGCCTTGTGGACCCCCTGTGGCTCCTCTTCGCGTGATTCCAACGCCAAAAGTTCCTATATATTCATAAACCTCCGAAAGTTAACCTAGAACTTCTGCTCCACTGCCGCAACTCTTTATATTGAAGAAATATCATCTGAAGCCCTTTTCGGTACCCCGCCGGAGGGGAAAATCATCACCGGAGGCCACATTCATCATCCCGGAAGTTCCATGACGAGGAGGGAGCAGTTCACCCTCGGGGCTAAGGTTATGTAGCAGTAGCTATGTGTTTGATCTCTCTCTCTCTCTCTCTCTCTCTCTCTCTATCTCATGTTCTTAAGATGGCACGATCTTGATGTATCACGGGCTTTGTTAATATAGTTGGATCATATATGGCGTTCTTTCCTCTCTATCTTGATGTATGAATTGAGTCTTTCCCTCTGAGATCTCGTTATGTTGGATTGAATACTTTGTATTTGAGAACACTTTTTATATGTCTTGCATGTAGATACCCATCATGAAAATGGGGTGTTCTATTGATTCGCTTGATATATGTTTTGGTAATCAACTTGCGGTTCCCGCGGTGACATTGGGGTAATCTATGCATATGCGTTGATACACGTTCTTGTCCTACTTTCTCCGATAGAAATCTTGGGGTACTCATTGAAGTTCTTTGTGTTGTATTAAATATGATGAATATGATTTTTTATGCATGTCGAATAATTAACCCACGTATACTTGTGGTGGCATTGGAGTATCTAGGTGACATTAGGGTTGATTGATGCGTGTCATAGGTGTTATTCTAGTACGAACTCTAGGGATATTTATGGCACTTATAATTATAGGGATGGATCAATAGATTGATCGGAAAGGATAACTTTGAGGTGGTTTTGCTACCTACAACAATTTCATCTTATGTTCTCCGCTAGATAGGAACTTTGGAGTGATTCTTTGTCGCAAGTTGAGGGATGGTTATATGATTCAACTATGTTAGCATTGTTGAGAGATTGCACTAGTGAAAGAATGAACCCTAGGCCTTATTTCCAAGAATTAATATATCATTTTGTTCGCTGTTTACTATTTTCTACCTTTCTGTTTTTATTATTTCAGATTACAAAATCGTATTTCTACTATCCATACTACACTTGTATTACCATCTCTTCGCCGAACTAGTGCACCTATGTAATTTGCCATTGTATTGGGTGTGTTGGGGACACAAGAGATTTCTTATATTTGATTGCATGGTTGTTTGAGAGAGACCATCTTCATCCTACACCTCCCACGAATTGATAAACCTTAGGTCATCCACTTGAGGGAAAATTGCTACCGTCCGACAAAACTCTATGCTTGGAGGCCCAACACGAGTCTACAAGAATAAAGTTGTGTAGTAGACATCAAGCTCTTTTGTGGAGCCGGTACCGGAGAGGTGAGTACTTGAAGGTATATCTTTAGATCTTGCAATTGAATCTTTTAGTTTCTTGTTTTTCACTAGTTTGGTTTTATAAAAGAAAATTACAAAAAATGGAATTTAGGTTGTCTCATATGGTTCGTTTTTATAATGTCTTTCGTGAAAATGATGGATCGGAAAATTGTGCTCGATTGTTAGAGGAAGAATTTAACAAAATGTTTAATGTGAGTTCCTTGAATGATGAGCATAATTATAATGTTGCTAGTATGAATTCTATGAATATCGATGATGCTAATGATATGCAAAGCCATAAGCTTGGGGATGTTATGTTTGATGAGTATGATCTTTTTAGTCCCCCAACTTGTGATGATAATATTTACTATGATGATAGCATGCCTCATATTTGTGATAATTACACTGATGAAAGTGGGTTTGGAAGAGTGTCAATTCTAGGTACTAATGATCCCACTATTTTGGAGGGTGTTGAATCTTATGGCAATAATTATGAAAGTGGATTTGGAGAGGTCATGACTTTATTTAATGATGTTTCCACTATTTTGGAAGAGGTTTCAATTGATTACTTCAACAAACTTGCTATCTATGATGATTATGGTGATGACATGTATGCTATAAAGAGTAATTATAACCATGAACCTTCTCAACATGATTTTAATGTTCAATTTGGTTATGTCAATCAAGTATCTCATGATAGTTATTTTGTTGAGTTTACTCCCACTATTATGTATTAGAAGTTTGCTTACGTGGAGAGTAGTAAATTTTCTATGTTTGTGGATCATGAAAAGAATGATTTATGTGATAGTTATATTTTTGAATTCCGTCATGATGCTACTGAAAATTATTATGAGGAAGGAACATATGTTTGTAGGTAATGCAATAATGTCAAGTTTTCTCTCTGTGTGTTCCGAATATTGAAGTCATTCTTGTTTTGCCTTCCTATGCAAGTTGATTCTTGCTACAATAAACTGTTTACTTGCAAAATACCCATGCATAGGAAGTGGGTTAGACTTAAATGTGCTTTTCATATGCTTCATGATGCTCACATTGTGTTTCAATTCTTTACTTTTATGTGAGCATCATTAAAATCATCATGCCTAGCTAAAAGGCTTTAAAGAAAAGCGCTTGTTGGGAGACAAACCAATATTTATCCTTTCTGTTTTTGTGTGTTAACAAGATTAAGCTACTATAGTAATCAAGTTTTGTGCCTTTTATTTCAATAATGTGCCAAGTAAAGCCTATGTGATAGTGTGGATACTTGTTGATTTGATTCTGTGCAAAAACATAAACTTTTGCCTCCAGTACATAATTTCTCTGATTTTACTGGAGCTTAAAACTATTCTGAAATTTGTACACATTATTTCTATGCAAATTCTCTGTGTTGTCCTAATTTTTAAGAATTTCCAGAGATAGGGAAATATGGTTTTAATTCAGATCTTTACAGACTGTTCTGTTTTTGACAGATTTTGTTTTGCATGTGTACTTTTCTTGTTTTAGTGTTTCCATAGCTTATATTGAGTGATATAAATTATGAGAATGGTAGAATAAAGTAGGTACTATGTGAGAAAAAAAATTGAATCTTGTCTTGACTGTACGTAAATGAATGATCTATTTCTATTGTACTAACCCATCTCATGAAGTTTCGTTGACTTTTGTGTGATTGAAGTTTTAAAGTTTTGGGTGAGATACCGATATGAAGATAATAAGGAGTGCCAAGACCCTAATCTTGGGGATGCCCAAGGCACGACCAAGGTAATATTTAAGGAAGACTCAAGTGTCTAAGCTTGGGGATGTCCCGGAAGGCATCCCCTCTTTCGTCTTCCACAGCATCGGTATATCTTACTTGGAGCTATATTTTTATTCGTCACATAATATGTGTTTTTCTTGGAGCGTCTTTTTATTTTGTTGTTACCTGTTAGATTTTATTTATAATCATGTTTTTCAATAAAAATTTCAAAGAATTGCCTTAAGATGCCTCAATTACATGTTTGATGTGTGCTGTATAAAAACAGAAATCTTTGTTGTAGTGTTTGAATTTTCATATTTTACTAGAATGTGGAAAGTTTGTGAAATTTTTCCAGAGTGTTGAAATACAATTATTTATCATTTACTATTTTTTCATAATTTTTTGAGTTATACAAGTGTACCTTTTGAATTAATTGCTACAGACTGTCCTATTTATAGAGATTGTTGTGATACTTTTGTTATCTACTTATCCTATAGTTTCCATAGTTTATATTGGTAGATATAAATTGTGGAAATGATAGTAAACAATAGATAATTTCTGAAAATTATTGTGCAACTTGTCTTCGCATTACATAAAGTGTTGATTTATTCTTATGTGCACTAATCTATCTCACGAGTTCTTGTCAAATTTTGTGTGGATGAAGCTTTTAAGATTTAGGAAACCAGGATATGAGAGAAATTAACAAGACACAAAAGGTCAAGCTTGGGGATGACCAAGGCTCCCCAAGTCAATATTACAATAAGTCTCAAGCATCTAAGCTTGGGAATGCCATGTTAGGCATCCCACCTCTGTTCGTCAACAAATATCGGTTAGCCTATGTTGAGCCTAAGTTTTATTCGTTCTCTTGATATGTACTATTATTGGAGTGTGTTTTTGTTCTGTTTGCTGGTTGAATAAAATAATCAGATCTGAAAATCTTTATTCACATGGCTACTTGATTGCTTGACTACTATTGTGCTTCACTTATATCCTAAGAGAAATGTTGAATGAATTGAATGTCATAAGTATGAAATTATATACGCTTCATATGCTTGTACCATGAGAAGTAATGACTTCACATACAAGGAGTATAAGCGGTAAAATTTACTGGAAGTTAGCAAACATAGCATTGGTCACCTGAACAATTCACGAAATAATATTGAAGGAAGAGAGATTTCACATATAAATATACTATCTTGGACATCTTCTATGATTGTGAGCCCCCATTAATTATTTTCAAACTTTATCAAGTAGTTGATGTTGGACAAGGAAGACAACGTAATGGTTATGTTTGTTTATATTCACATAGAAGTTATATTGTCATGGATCCTCTAACATATGCTGCTTGCTTAGGATCTTTTGCTAGCCAAAAATTCATACTAAGTAGAGATACTACTTGTGCATCCAAAAACCCTTAAACCCAGTTTCTTGTCATAAGAGTCCACCATATCTACCTATAGTTTGAATAAGATCCTTCAAGTAAGTTGTCATCAGTGCAAGAAGCAATAAAATTGCTCCTAAATATGTATCATCTTTTATTGGAAGGGAAAATAAGCTTTGTATGAACTTGTGATGGTGAAGAAATAAAAGCGACGGACTGCATAATAAAGGTTGCTATCACAAGGGGCAATATAAAGTTACGTTCCTTTCCATTAAGAGCTTGCACATCCAAAAATAAAATGTGTATGCCAACCTCTGCTTCCCTCTGCGAAGGGCCTATCTTTTACTTGTCTGTATTTATATTTCTGCATTTACTTTTATGCAAGAGTCATTAATGTTCATCCCTATTCTGCTCTATTTATTCTTCAGTGGGCAAGCATCATGTGGTAGGGAATGATCTAGTCTAGACACATATATCCAGTTGAATATAGGTGATCATGAGTCATTATTGTTGACATTATCCCTGAGATAAATAAGTTGGGAGGCGAAACATTAAGCCCCTATCTTCCTATGTGTTTGGCTGAAACTGTTTGTTCTAAAAATATGCTTTGAGTGTCAGCAATCATGGAAGAGTAGATGATAGTTGAGTATGTGGAATTTGCTAAATCAAAGCTCTTACATAGACCCGATGCTAGAAAAGGTGATTGAAATTATCATTGATTAAACTGATGCACTATGTTAGCATTCACACTTCAAATTGTTTCTTTTACCATTTCCCTATTCGAGGACGAGTAGGAATTAAGCTTGGGGATGCTGATACGTCTCGAACGTATCAATAATTTATGAAGTATTCATGCCCTATTTACCCATGTTTACAATATTTTTATATGGTTTTGATGCACTTTATATGATTTAATTGGAACTAACCCGGACTGACGCTATTTTCAGCAGAATTACTGTGGTTTTGTTTTTGTGCACAAAATGAAAGTTCTCGGAATTGAACAAAACTTTTTAACGTTTTTTTCTGGAAGGAAAAGGACCCGGGAAGCTTAGAGGTGTACAAGAAGACCCACAGGGGCCCCACAAGGCACCTGGGTGCGCCCAGGGGGGTGGCAGCGCCAACCTGCCTTGTGGGACCCTTGTGTCTCCTCTTCGCGTGATTCCAACGCCAAAAATTCCTATATATTCAGAAACCCCCGAAAGTTAACCTAGAACTTCCACTCCGCTGCCACAACTCTCTATATTGAAGAAATCTCATCCGACGCCCTTTCAGATACCCTGCCGGAGGGGAAAATCATCACCGGAAGCCATCTTCATCATCCCGGCGGTCTCCATGACGAGGAGGGAGTAGTTCACCCTCGGGGCTCAGGGTATGTACGAGTAGCTATGTGTTTGATCTCTCTCTCTTTCTCTCTCTCTCTCTCTCTCTCGTGTTCTTAAGATGGCACGATCTTGATGTATCACATGATTTGTTAATATAGTTAGATCATATGGTGTTCTTCCCTCTCTATCTTGATGTGATGAATTGAGTCTTTCCCTTTGAGATCTTGTTTTGTTGGATTGAATAATTTGGATTTGAGAACACTTGATATATGTCTTGCATGAGGATACCCATGGTGACAATGGGGTGTTCTATTAATTCACTTGATATATGTTTTGGTAATCAACTTGCGGATTCCCACACTGACATTGGGGTAATCTATGCATATGGGTTGATACACGTTCTTGTCCTTCTTTCTTCAATAGAAATCTTGGGGTACCCTTTGAAGTTCTTTGTGCTGGATTGAATATGATGAATCTGAAATTGTTTGATGCATGTCGAATAATTAACCCACGGATACTTGTGGTGACATTGGAGTATCTAGGTGACATTAGGGTTGATTGATGCGTATCATAGGTGTTATTCTAGTACGAACTCTAGGGCTGTTTATGAGACTTATAGGGATGGCTCAATAGATTGATCGGAAAAGATAACTTTGAGGTGGTTTTGCTACCTACAACAATTTCATCTTATGTTCTCTGCTAGATAGAAACTTTGGAGTGATTCTTTGTCGCACGTTGAGGGATGGTTATATAATTCAACTATGTTAGCGTTGTTGAGAGATTGCACTAGTGAAAGTATGAACCCTAGGCCTTGTTTCCAAGCCTTTATATATCATTTTGCTCGATGTTTACTATTTTCCACCTTGCTGTTTTTATTATTTTACATTACAAAAACCTATTTCTACTATCCATACTACACTTGTATTACCGTCTCTTTGCCAAACTAGTGCACCTATGCAATTTGCCATTGTATTGGGTGTGTTGGGGACACAACAGATTTCTTGTATTTGATTGCAGGGTTGTTTGAGAGAGACCATCTTCATCCTACACTCCCACGGATTGATAAACCTTATGTCACCCACTTGAGAGGAAATTTCTATTGTCCTACAAAACCCCCCGAGAATATGATACATGGGCGTCGGAGTGGTTCTATATGGACGACGTCCCTCTGCACGACCCAGTTTGGATTGGACTTCCCACCTTCTCCTCGGACCTTCATGAGAAGCGTTTTAGCTGGAGGCCACGGAGCACTGCTCAAAAGGATGCCCCGACGTGGTTTGCCTCGCATCTAAGGTGAATTGCCTTACCAGCACTGGCCCGGCCATTATAGACGTGATGGCAACAGCCATCATCCGAAGAATCCAGTATGTTTCTTATGAGCAGGAAAATACTTTTCAGAGAAATAATATATCATATCCTGGGGGCTATGCACACAACTAGGAGCAAGAGAAAGGAACCACTTATTAGAATCCCCCTTTAGTGAGAAAGGAAAAAAGCTTAAGGACATAGTAATAGAGCTTCTTTTCCTTATTAGCAAATAGGGTGGCAATATCATGCAATTTGGTAAGGTGTGCCACAACAGTTTCAAATTCATAACCATGGAATGGATCAGATTCTACCAAAGTAATTAACTCATGATCAATAAAGAATTCATAATCCTTATCGGTAACAAATATAGGTGAAGTAGAAAACTTAGGATCATATTTCATTTTCTCCTTCATAGATTTTCCTTTTAGTTTACTCAGCAATTTCTTAACGTCATCGCTATCATTACAAGCTAGAAAATCTCTAGCTATCTCCCCATCCATAACATAACCATTAGGCACATCAGACATTTCAATTCTAGGAGGAGATCTAGACAAAGTAGGTGAATCAAAGTTTTCATCAATTTCAATTTCAGCATTCTCAAGTTCTCTAGACTTAGCTATATGAGCATCAAGCAAATCACCTAGTGTCACATGTTCAGTTTCATCTAGCATAGTAGTAGCATCATCATAATTTTCATTCAAAGCAGAAGTAGTATCATAAATTACTTGCGACATACCAGATTGAATAGCAGGTGGTGGTGTTGCAAGCTTACTTAAAACAAAAGGTGAATCAAGTACAGAGCTAGATGGCAGTTCCTTAGATGCCCTCATTCAAGATGGTACGCTCTTGGTTTAAGCGTCTTTCAGATTCTTCATAATGACAATAGAAATCCTTGGTGAACACAATAAATAGAGCTATGCTCCCCGGCAACGGCGCCAGAAAAAGGTCTTGATAACCCACAAGTATAGGGGATCACAATAATCTTCCAGGGTAGTATTTCACCCAAATTTATTGATTCGACACAAGGGGGGCCAAGGAAATTTTATTGATCTTAGCAGTTGAGTTGTCAATTCAACCACACCTGGGATTTCTTTCTGCAGCAAAGTTTTTAGTAGCACAATAACAATAGTGATGGAAACAAACAAACATAGCAGGTTTGTATTGATTGTAACAGTAACAATAACGAAAGTAACTTAACAAAAATGAATAAGCGAAAAAGTGTAGGCCATGGATCAGTGATGGATTGATATGGATGACATTCATCATGCAATAGTTACACACTAGAGCGACACAAAACTAGCTCCAATTCATCAATATAATGTAGGCATGTATTCCGTATATAGTCATACATGCTTATAGTAAGAACTTGCATGGCATATTTTGTCCTACCCTCCCATGGCAGTGGGGTCCATATGGAAACTAATGGATATTAAGGCCTCCTTTTAATAGAGAACCGGAACAAAGCATTAACACATGGTGAATACACGAACTCCTCAAACTACGGTCATCACCGGAAAGAGTCCCAATTATTGTCACCCTGGGGGATGCGGATAATAACACATAGTAGGTGCATACAACTTGCAAGATAGGATCTAAAATACTCTCATATTCATGGAAACATAATAGGTTCAGATCTGAAATCATGGCACCCGGGCCCTAGTGATAAACATTAAGCATAGAAAAGTCATAACAACATCAATCTCAGAACATAGCACATACTAGGGGATCAAGTCCTATCAAAATAACTCGATTACATGATAAATCTCATCCAATCCCATCACCATCCAGCAGGCCTACAAAGGAATTACTCACTCCTGGTGGTGAGCATCATGGAATTGTTGATGGAGAAGGGTTGGTCATGACGATGGCCATGATTTCCACTCTCCGGAGCCCAAACGGACTCCAGATCAGCCCTCCCGAGGAAGAACAGGAGGTGGTGGCAGCTCTGTCTCATAGATCGCGATGAAAACTTCTGTCTTATTTTTTTCTCGGAGAATAAGAAATTATAGGACTGGAATTAGGGTCAGCGGAGACACGTGGGCCTCACAAGGCAAGTGGGTGCATCCAAGGGGTGGCCGCGCCCAGGCGCCTTTTGGGCAGCTGGTGTCCCCCTCTAGCAGGTCTTCGCTCCAATATTTTTATATATTCCAAAATAATTCTCCAAAAAGTTTCATTCGATTCAGAGAACTTTTATTTTTGCACAAAAAACAACACCATGGCAGTTCTACCGAAAACAACGCCAGTCCGGGTTAGTTTCATTCAAATCCTACAAATTATAGTCCAAAACAAGAGCAAAAGTGTTGGGAAAAGTAGTAAGGTTGGAGACGTATCAACTCCCCCAAGCTTAACTCATTGCTTGTCCTCAAGCAATTTAGTTGACAAACCGAAAGTGATAAAGAAAACTTTTTACAAACTCTTTTGTTCTCATTGTTATAACTTATAATTATACTTAACTCAATGTTCAGGCTTCCAGCAAAGATCATGAACTAACCATGTTCATGGTAAAAATTAGGTATCACATTTACTCATGACAATAACATAACCAACTAGCGAGCAATAATAATATATCTCAAATGCCAACAATTTGTCAAAACAATCATGATATAATGTGATAATATGGAATCTCGCTAGCCCTTTCCGAGACCGCAAAACATAAATGCAGAGCACCTGTGAGGTTCAAGCAGCGACTAAACATTGAAATTCAGCGTAGAAGAGATCGAGTCATGCTAACATCCAACATTAAATAGACTCAATGAATAAAACTGACAATATCGCTCTTAGGTTTGAAAGCACATTTGCTCCCTTGGTGGTTTTGGTAATTAATAACAACATATATGTCATTGAACTAATCTTTCCACTAAGTATATTTCAGGAAAAGTTCAATGATGGGTTAGCAAAAGGATTGTAGAGAGACCCCTAGATGCAAGGAATTGGATTGGCAAAGCTTCAAGCAAGAGGACTCTACATTTTACTTTGTGAGAAATCACCTTGAGTCCATAAGAAAGCCAATACTATTAAAAGGGGGTAAGGTATTGTTGGTGAACAATATGCTCCACGTGCACAAGTGATAGTCACCAAAAACACCCACAAACTCTTCCACAAAAGTCTGTCCAAGCCTATCATGAAAATCAGTGCTACCAATTTTTCCCACTCGGTCCCACCGATTCCCACCTCAGACAAACCCATGCCAAACCCTAGATCTTCGGTGCAACCGATTCTGCTTCGGTGCCACCGAGTTCAGCTTGCCAACTTTCTGTTACCTCGATTCTTGAAATCAGAATTTCCGAGATTTTGGATCGGCGTCACCGAGTTGTGGAAATTGACCGTTGGTCACCTAATCGGTACCGCCGAGATTTTTGTATCGGTCTCACCGAGATTCAAAAGTTGCTACCTTTGGAGCAACTCGGTACCACCAAGTTTTATACTTCGGTGTCACCGAGTTGGTCACTTTAGGTGTAATGGTTGGATTTTTGGGGATGCCTATATATACCCCTTCACCACCACCCACTCGACATAGAAGCACTCAGAATTATTCCATACTTGCCCCATCCAATTTTCTGAGAGAGAGCTACCTACTCATGTGTTGAGATCAAGCCATTCCACTCCATCCATATGAATCTTGATCTCTAGCCTCCCCAAGTTGCTTTCCACCAAATCAATCTCTTCCACCAAAGCCAAATCTATGAGAGAGTGATTGTGTGTTGAGGAGTCTATCATCTTGAAGCACAAGAGCAAGGAGTTCATCGACATTACCGAGCCTATTACCTTTTGGAGAGTGGTGCCTCCTAGATTGGTTAGGTGTCGCTTGGGAGCCTCCTAATTCGTGTTGTGGAGTTGAACTAAGAAGTTTGTACATGCAAGGAGATCGCCTACTTCGTGAAGATCTACCCATAGTGAGGCTAGTCCTTCGTGGACGGAAGCCGCTATGGAATAGTCAAGGTTGCTACTTCGTGGACCCTTATGGGTGGAGCCCTTCGTGGACTCTCGCGACCGTTACCCTCCGTGGGTTGAAGACTCCATAAACATGGACGTACGATAGCACCACCTATCGGAACCACGGGAAAAATCTTCGTGTCTCCAAATTGTGTTTGATCTTCCGTCCTCCCTAATCTTAGACATGCATGTGTAGGGTGTACTTGAATTGCTATCATTGCTAAAATCTGCCAACACTTAAAATTGGGAAAAGGTAGAATTTTTATTTGCTCAAGCAGTCTAATCAGCCCCCCTCTAGACATACTTTCGATCCTACAAGTGGTATCAGAGCTTTGGTCTCCATTGAATTGGTCTCACAACCTAGGAGATTATGGCGTCTAGTGTGGGAAATTATCACCGTAGAGGTCCATACTTTGATGGCACAAATTTTGCTAGTTGGAAGCACAAAATGAAAATGCATATTCTTGGTCATAACCCTGCCGTTTGGGCTATTGTTCGTGTTGAATTGCAAGGTGAATTCTTTGGTGATGGAAAGGAACCGGATCATGAAGCGACTGCGGAAGAATTGAAGATGTTGCAATACAACGCTCAAGCATGTGACATTCTCTTCAACTGCCTATTCCTCGAAGAATTCAACAAAATCAGTCGTCTTGAGAATGCCAAGGAAATTTGGGATACTTTGGTTGATATGCATGAAGGTACCGAATCCGTGAGAGAATCCAAGTTGGACGTTCTTCAAAGTCAGCTTGACAAGTTCAAGATGAAGGATGGTGAAGGAGTCGCAGAGATGTACTCTAGGCTAGCTCTCATCACCAATGAGATTGCCGGCTTAGGAAGCGAAGAAATGACCGACAAATTCATCATCAAGAAGATATTTAGAGCTTTGGATGAGAGATACGACACCGTGTGCACATTGATCCAAATGATGCCAAACTACAAAGATCTCAAGCCTACGGAAGTCATTGGAAGGATTGTTGCTCATGAGATGACACTCAAAGACAAAGAAGAGCTTCACAACAAGTCTAGCGGTGCTTACAAAGACACAAGTGATGCTCCCGCAACTTCAAGCGACAACCTTGTCACTAATGAAGAGATAAGCCTCATGGTCAACAAATTCAACAAGTTCTACAAGAATAGAGGCAAAGAACGAAGCTCCAACTCAAGATATGAAGAGAAGCATTCGTCAAGTCGTGACCGAAACTGCTACAATTGTGGGAAGCCCGGACACTACTCCAATGAGTGCACGGCTCCCTACAAACGAAGAGAAGAGTCACCTAGAAGACGAAGCTCAAGAGATGGATCACCTCATAGAGAGAGAAGGAGTAGAGATGAACGTTATGAACGAAGACCCTCAAGGAGAAGTAGGGACTCAGAGAAGAAGGACAAGTACACCAAGAGCTACTCAAGAAGAAGACATCAAGCTCATGTTGGTGAATGGGTTTCCGGCTCCGAATTCGACAACCACTCCGAGAGAAGCTATCACTCCAACTCCGACTATAGTCAAGATGAAGGTGTTGCCGGAATTGCACTAGTGACTACCAACTCCTATGATATATTTGATTCACCAAATGAAGGTAGTGGAAGTTGCTTCATGGCTAAAGGCCCCAAGGTATCACACCCCAAGTATCTTGATTTCAATAGTGATGAAGATGATTTACTTGGAGATGATGACTTGCTCTTTGATAAAGCTAGTGATGTTAGTCAAAATGAACTTGATAATTTTCATGGTAGTCAAGATAAGTCGTGTGATGATGATAAGATGGAAATAGAGTGACTAGCTAAACAATTAAACACTCTTAAGTTAGCCCATGAATCTACTCTAGAAGATCATAGAGAGCTTGTAAGGACTCATGAGAAGCTACGCTTCAAGAAGCTCACCTTGGAGCAAGAACATGTGTTTCTTAAAGCTATCAATGACGATCTCCGAAAGAAGACTTCATCTTATCTAGCCAAACGACTACTCTTGTCTACATTCATTCCACAAGTTAAGTCTAAGAAAACTAGTAACAAAGGCAAGAAAGGTTCTTCAACTAGTAGCAATAAAAATGATAAACCCAATGATATTGCTTCTAGTAGTTCTATTGATCCCACTAACACTTCTCTTAGCCATGTTACACTTGAGCAAGAAAATGAACTTTTGAAAGGGATTATAGAGAAAGGTATCTACAAGAGTCTTGCCGGGTGTAAGCAATTTGAGGAGATTGTACGCAAGCACGGAGGATACCGGAAGAACCATGGCATTGGCTACTTCAACGCAAATGGAGTTGAATGGGAAGAAGGTCAATACCCCAAGACCAAGTTTTTTCCTCAAAGGGAGAAGTATGAACATACTCTTCCCAAGGGAACGAAAGCTCAAGATGACCTTCCACCACAAGACCACAAGCTCAAGGGCAAGGACAAGCTTCAAGAGGACATTGACTCATATGAAGATGAGTCCCAAGCTTTGTTGAAGTGTGTTCCCAAGGCTACTTCAAGCTCAACTTCTACAAGTGCCACTTCAACACCAAGGATCCCCATCAAGTTGATGTGGGTCCCCAAGAAGAAGAACTAGAGAAGTTCTTGAGGGGTGACTCTGCCAATGAAATTCACTCACATTCATTATTGGCAAGAACTAGTTGCAATCAACGTCAACACCATGCAATAGTTTAAGGAGTCACACATTTCCTCAAAGGTAAGCAAGGGACAAGGTAATCAACAAATCCATGGACATCATTATGTATGCTTTGCACTCCATGTCCATAGATATCCTTGTATTTGTCTCTTGTGTGTTAGGACTAACCCATGTAGGTGAGAAGAGTAAGAAACAACAAGGATGCTCCCAACTCATGGTGATCTTCATCAACTTTGAGTATCCATCACTACTTCACCTACATGAAGTCTTCATCGACAAAACCCAAGGTTAGTTTATCCCTCTCAAGGGGGGATGTCACATCAAGGGGGAGCTTTACTCTAAGACTTGAGTTAAAGCATCTCATAGCATGTGACAACATTAAATGCTTTATGTAAAAGTGGTAACCCCACTTGTGCTTAAACGATGAGTATGACCTATGATCAAGTATTCTTACTTGGCTCCTAAGTTAATATACTCATATATAGATGACTCCGTCATCGCCAAAATGCTTGATAGATGCTAGTATGTATGTGCATGTTTGCCATGATTTCATTTGACATCTTATTTTGTGAGCATGTTGGTCTGCATTTCTTTATCCATTCGAGGACATCCAATTGTTGCTATTTGGATTTTGATTTTTATTTTGCCAATTGGACGGAAAAGAATGCCTAGGACCCCTCTCTAGCTATCTATGCTTTCTCGTCTCATATTCTATTCTTGCTGCATCACAAAATTTGAACAAGGACTTTTCGATATCTCTGTGTGAGGAGCACTCGGAGTTCCGTATCGACAAGGACTGACCCTTAAAACCTCCCAAGTGCATCTCGGTGGAACCAACAACAAATTCTCGGTCTCACCGATGCCTAGGGTTGATCTGGTTTTCAATCTCGGTAACACCGATTCCTTATTCTCGGTTACACCGAGTTTCCCTGTCAACTGACAGTTGAGAAACTCGGTGGCACCGACAATTTCGAACCGGTGTTACCGACAGCAAAGGGTATATTACCTGGCGGACCCGACTTTTGAAATTCAATCGCAAAAGTCTATTTCCTCCAACCCTAAGATGCCTCTCCGGACGCCTTGGTCGTCACCCTTGCCTCCCCATGCGCCTCCGCCGTTGGGAATCGTCGCCGCCGACGGAATCTTCACCGCCGTCGTCGCCTTTGCGGATCCTTCACCGAGTTAGGGTATGGATCCGGCCCTCTTTTGTGCTCCCCTTCCGATTCATGCGCATTCGAGTAACTCTTATCGATAATCCACTGATTGCAATCCTCTCAATCCTCTAGAAACCTCATTAGCTTAGCGAACGAAAGATTTTTAGATCTAGCCGTCCGCAAGACCGAATCTCGGTGACACCGAGTCAGAAAAATCGGCTCTACCGATTTTTGTTTTGGACTACTGAGGACAGTCTCGGTGAAACCGAGTGGCCATTTTCGGTGCAACCGAAATTGCTGCCAAGTTTCTGTAAAGAGGTCTGTGCGTCTCGGTGGTACCGAAACTTTTGACTCAGTGACACCGAAACCCCTTTTTTGCTGAAAGCTATATCTAAGAATTTCTTTGTTCAACTTTTGAAAAATCTCTGCATTTTGTGATGACTCAACCCCTCCGCTCTTCTATACTCTTTTCACAGGGTCAGAGATGTCAGGTTCTGATGATAGCCAAAATGACTTCAGAGAGGAGAATGTTGATATGAGCTATGGCACTAGTCCTGAGGGGAGCTATGATGATGTACCTAGCTCACCAGATCTGCCCAAAGCTGCAACCAGGACAAGAAGGAAGCTCAACTCAGATGAGGAGGATGAAGATTTTGTACCTGAGGAGCTTCCCAAGAAATATACAACTGCCAAGAGCACTGCTTCTGCCACTTCATCCAAGAAGAAGGCAATTAGGAAGGAGTATGCCAGTTCAGGGTCAATGAGAGCACCAGAGAGTGCTAGGGCAACAATGACTGTTGAGCCCTCAAGGAAATCCATGCCCAAGAAGGCTGGAGAGAAGGAAAGCAGAAAGAGAATCATACATGTTGTTGGTAGACAAACGTTAATGTATGAAGACCCAGCTGAGGCTGAGGCTGAGGAGGAGGAAGAGCCAGCTGCCAAGGCTCCTCCTAAGAAGAAGAAGAAGCTAATGGCTGATGCTATGCCCAAGGACACTTCATCCAAAGGCACCAAGACTGCCCCCAAGAAGGCTGCCACTACTCCAAAACCCAAGAGATTTTCCAGAGACATCCCAGCTGCTACCAAGAACAAGACTTCTACTTTCAGAGAAGCTGAGGATGATACACAGTCTGTTTTGATGAAGCTAAGACCACACCTTCTAGAGCACAAAGCCAGCCATCCAGTTGCTGAGGACATGAAGAAGAGGAAGGATTCTGGTTTGAGAGAGTGGAGAGCAATTGATCCTTACTCTCAGAGGAGAAGGACAGCTATAGACTACAGGTTCTACACAAAAGAACAACAAGATTTCTATGAAATAGTTCTACTTGACAAGAGCCCTGCAGTGAGTGACATGAGATATGTGGATTGAAAGCACATCAAGGACAATGAAGACTACTTTCCAAGTGTGCAAGATAACTTCCACTGCATTGGTATTGATGAGTTTGTTGGTAAGGAGTTCACTGCTTGGAACGATGAGATGATCATGCAATTCTACTCCACTGCACATTTCTATGGAGATGGTAGGATTGTATGGATGACAAAAGGCACCAGGTATGAATCCATAGTTGAGGAGTGGGCTGCCATCTTAGGAGCTCCACAGGTGGAAGACGGTGACCTAGATGTCTACTCCGAGTCCAAGGCAAATCACAATGCCATGAAGAACATGCACAATGAGATCCCTGCTGCAAACTTGCCATCTCACAAGTTTGGATCCATTTACTTCCTCCAGGCTGGTCTACGCACGATCAACACCATCTTGAGGCATACCTTGATGCCTAAGTCTGGAGATGAGAAGATGATAAGAGGCTATTCTATCAACATGCTGCTCCATCTTGATCAACATACCAGATTCAGAGTGATGGACTTGATAGTTGAGACAGTGAAGAGGACTGCTGCAGATCAGAAGAGATCATGTGGATACACTCCTTATATTAAGATGCTTATCAACTCCAAGCTGGAGAAGCACACGTATGCACTTGATCGACCACATTTGCCACTTTTGCCAGAGCTAGAAGACAATGTTGTGGTGATGGACCCAGATCATCCCACCTCAGCTACAACACAGGCACAGGCAGAGGTAGCCAGAGACACTAGTTCTCAGGTGCCAAAGACTAGGAGTGAGCAGATGGATCTTCTCCTTAGCTCTGTGCTCAGTATGCAGAAGGACATCGGGAACATCTTGAAGAACCAGGAGAGCCTCTCGAGGATTGTTGATACCAAGTTTCATATTCTCAACAACAAGGTGGATGAGCTCACAGTGACTGTGAATGAGCTCAAGAAGGAAGTTGATGGCGTACCCAGTCCCCACACTACAGATGATGATGAGGATAGTCCACCTCTCAGGTCAGACACTCGGTTCAAGACTCACGCCAGATCTGCTATAGTGCCAGTTCCAGAGACTAGACCTTCTTCATCAGCACCTGCTGCAGCTCCTTCAGCTCCTCCAACACCTCTAGTTGCTACTCCGACTCCGTCCATGACGTCTGCTGACATCTTCATTGATGCTGTTCTCTCGACTCCTTCATCAGCTATCGGAGGAGATCAGCCCCAGAAGAGCGCTTAGTCCTATACCTTTGAACTTTTTGGTAACTTGTTGCCAAAGGGGGAGAAGATGTATAGATCATTAGGGCTTCGAGAGAGGGAGCGTTGCTTTTTTATCGCTTTTCAAAACATTGATATCTTTTGGTTTGTTTGCTTGTGTTAAACTTTGTTGGTGTTTGATCATACATTTGATGTGTATTGCTACTATTTCCCATCCTTGTGATGCTTATGAGATGATCATTCACCTTTGCTTGATTGTATGTGACATGAAAGATTACCCCATGTACCTAATCGATTGTGCATTTGCATTCAAACGCAAATTCAAAATAATGCACAAATTTAGGGGGAGCTCTTGCTTATCACATACTTCTCAAAGCGACGATTATATTCATTGATTATATCATATGTCGAAGTTTTGATCTATATGTTGTCATCAATTACCAAAAAGGGGGAGATTGAAAGCACATTTGCTCCCTTGGTGGTTTTTGTAATTAATAACAACATATATGTCATTGAACTAATGTTTCCACTAAGTATATTTCAGGAAAAGTTTAATGATGGGTTAGCAAAAGGATTGTGGAGAGACCCCTAGATGCAAGGAATTGGATTGGCAAAGCTTCAAGCAAGAGGACTCTACATTTTACATTGTGAGAAATCACCTTGAGTCCATAGGAAAGCCAATACAATTAAAAGGGGGTAAGGTACTGTTGGTGAACAATATGATCCACGTGCACAAGTGATAGTCACCAAAAACACCCACAAACTCTTCCACAAAAGTCTGTCCAAGCCTATCATGAATGACGGGGTTATTACCCCTGGGTAGGCCAAGACTGAGGGGTCCCAACCCCTTCTGAAAAAAACCGTACGGCCGGCTGGCCGCGGCCGGCTAGCGTACTGCCGGCTGGCCCGCAGCCGGCTGGAGGGCTACCGGCAGGCCCTTTGCGGGCTGGCTCGCGGCCAGCTGGTCAGGAGCCGGCCGCTCAGCCCCTGGCCAGCCTCCGGCCGGCCGCCCTGCGGATGGCCCTTCCGCAGACTACTAGACGGGCAGGCACCCATCCCCTCCCACTGCGGCCAAGTACACCGCCGTCCACTCCGTTACCTGCTCCGGTGTGGCTACAGTGACTGCTAACGCGCGGGCAGGAGTGACTACAGTCCGGGCGGTCGTACCGCTGACCGAGATTGATCGAAACCTGGCGGGGCCACAGTGCCGCTGCGCCGCCGTCCACTCCGTTACCTGCCCCGGCGTGGCTACAGCGCAGCCGGCCGTACCGCTGACTTCGGCCGGCTGGCGCAAGACGACGCCGGGACCGCGCCCACCGCGCAGCCGGCGGGCCCTACGGGCGACGAGACGGCTCGGCCGGTGGGCCCCCAGGCCGGTTGGAGAAGCTGCCAGCCGGGTCCCCCCGTTAGTACTTTAGGGATATTGTAAGCCGGGGGGTTGGCCTATAAAACCCCCCGAGGCCTCCATGCATCGGGCAGGCAAGCACTAAGGGATTCGCCCACCTCGCACTCTCACTACCACGTAGCAAGGGAAGAGGAGCCGGCTGCTCCTTCTTCCTCCCCTAGACATCAGCTCAAGGAGCGCCATTGTAACACCACCCACCATCTAACTAGACGAGTAGGACTAGGGGTATTACCTCCCCCGGAGGGCCCTGAACCTGGGTACATCGTGTGTCCCTCACCGCTTGTGCCTAATCCCGTTCCCGGAGCCCGTCGGCGTCCTTCGGCCCCAACCACTCTCGATAAGCCACCCCATGGCATCTGTCGTGAGAAAACGATGACAGTTGACGCCCACCGTGAGGCCGTCCGCGGCGCCGGCCGGAGTCACGCTCCGGGCGGGACCCTTCACCACCTCCCCCGGCTGCCCCGCGTCCGGGCGGAACCGCTCGCTCGTGGGGCTTGCTCTCGCAGGGCGGGACTCCATTCCCGCTGACCCCGCGGGTGACGCTGCCGGCCTCTCCGACGAGTGCCTCGGCAGCGATGCTCTGGTCGACATCGCCAACCTCACTGAGCGCGTCGGCAGGCTGAGCCTCGCTGACGAGCCAGCTGCCGACGAGTACCCTAGCCAGGTGCTCAACTGCCTCGACCCGCCCTCGTCCGTGGGCGCACTCGCCCCGGACGAGGCCGGCGACCCCCGCATCCGCGCTGGGGTAATGGCCACCGGCTCCTCCACGACCTCCGGCCGTGCCAGGGCGGAGGCGGAGACGGCCGCCGCGGCCGGCCGCGCTGGCCCCTCCGACCCCCTCAGCGCCGTGCTTCGGGGCCTTGGCACGCCCATCGCGCCTACCGCGAACCCAGCTACGGCTACGACTGAGCTGGAGGCTGCTCGCCGGCTGCTTTTCAACGAGGCGACCACGCTCGCCACCACCAAGCTTCGGCCCTGCCCCCTGCGCCGGATCCGGCTGCCAATAACGGCTGCCTCCAGGACCAGTTTCCTAACCAGGACGGGGATTACGTCGTTTTCACCAGTGAAGGAACTGACAAACACAGCGTGCGCCAGCGCCAGCACGAGGTGAACGCCACCGTTCCCTCGGTCCCCCAGTTCATGCACTGGTCCGAGAAGCCGGTTACCTGGAGCCGGGCAGACCACCCGGCCGTAATGCCGAACCCTGGCAGCTACGCCCTCGTCCTCGATCCCACCATCGTCTCCGAGAGGCGCACCTGCCGTTTCTCGCGGGTGTTGATCGACGGAGGCAGCAACATCAACATCCTCTATCGCGACACGATGCTCAAACTGGGGCTCCGGGAGAAAGACCTGCAAGCGAGCCGGACGGTTTTCCACGGCATCGTGCCGGGAAAATTCTGCACCCCCATTGGCAAGATCGAGCTCGATGTTCTCTTTGGCGGCAAGAGCCACTTCCGCCGCGACCCAATATGGTTCGAGGTGGTGGACCTCGACAGTTCCTACCACGCGCTGCTGGGCAGGCCGGCCCTTGTCAAGTTCATGGCGATCCCCCATTATGCCTACCTCCAGCTCAAGATGCCGGGCCTCAAGGGCATCATCACCATGCCGGCGACTACAAGATGTCGATCGGGTGCACGCGCGACGGTAGCCGGCTGGCCGAGGCACTGGAGATAGCGGAGGAGAAGCGGCAGCTCGACCGGCTTGTGGCTCACGCCTCTGACCAGCCAGCCATGCCAGCTCCTCCGTCCCAATCGGCCAGCGAGGCTTCGTTCGAGACGTCCAAGAACACCCGGCAGGTGCCGCTCGACCCGGCCAACCCCAAGCAGTGCGTCACCATCGGCGCCCACCTCGACAGCAAATAGGAAGGCAAGCTCGTCGACTTCCTCCGTGAGAATCGGGACATCTTTGCATGGTCTCCAAAATACATGCCGGGTGTTCCGAGGAAGTTCGCCGAGCACAAACTTCATGTGCGGCCGGATGCAAAGCCGGTCAAGCAACCCCTGCGCCGTTTCTCCGAGGAGAAGCGGCGTACTATAGGAGAAGAGATCACCCGGATGCTCGCAGCCGGCTTCATCGTGGAAGTGTTCCACCCAGGCTGGCTGGCCAACCCGGTCCTGGTGCTTAAGAAAAACAAAACCTGGCGCATGTGTATCCACTACACTAGCCTGAACAAGGCCTCTCCAAAGGACCCTTTCGCCCTGCCACGGATCGATCAAGTCATCGACTCCACGGCCGGCTGCGATCTGCTGTCCTTCCTGGACGCCTATTCCGGTTACCACCAGATCAAGCTGGATCTAGCCGACCGGCCGGATCGCCAAATGGGCCATTGCCCTCGCCGACCACGAGATTCGGTACGAGCCACGCACCGCCATCAACTCCCAGACGATGGCTGACTTCCTCGTCGACTGGGCCGAAACCCAGTTCGTGCCGCCTCCCCCGGACTCTACTCATTGGCGCATGCACTTCGACGGCTCGAAGATGCGAACCGGCCTGGGAGCTGACATCGTCTTGTCGTCTTCGAAGGGGAACCAGCTCAAGTACGCCCTCCAGATCCTCTTCACCGCCTCCAACAACGTGGCCGAGTACGAGGCGCTCGTCCACGGCCTCCGGCTCGCCAAGGAGATCGGGATCCAGCGCATCCTCTGTTTCGGCGACTCCGACCTCGTGGTACAGCAGGTCTCTTGCGAATGGGACGCCAGGGACGCCAACATGGCCAGCTATCGCTTCCTAGTCCAGCAGCTCACCGGCTCCTTTGAGGGCTGCGAGTTCCACCACATCCCTCGGGCGGACAACGAGGCGGCCGATGCATTGGCGAAGATCGGCTCCACCCGGCAGGCCATCCCAGCTGGCGTCTCACTCGAACGGCTGCTCAAGCCTTCGATCAAGCCCTCCCCCGAATCAGAGTCCATCTTCGTGGCGGCCCTGCCGGCACCATCACCTCCGGCTGCTTTGCCGGCGCCTCTGGTCCCGGTTGCCGCGCCGGCCCCGTCGGCTCCGGCATCCGACGCCCTCGCGGCGGCCGGCCCCGGCCCTGCGGCCGTCATGATGGCGATTGACGCACCCCCCACCGCCTAAGTCTCGGGGACTGGCGCCTCGGTCTCGGGGACTGACGCCTCGGTCCCGGGGGCTGGCGAGCCAGACCCGGGGGCTGGCGAACCAGCCCCGGGGACCGGCGAACCGGACCCGGGGGCTCCGGCTGCCCCTGGCACTCCACCCGAGCTCGAGCCGGCTCCCGTCTCGGCCCCCTCGTGGGCTCGGCCAATTCTGGCTTTCCTCTTGCGCGGCGAGCTCCCTCCCGACGAGGCCACGGCAAGACAAATCCAGCGCAGGGCCCCGGCCTACAGCATCATCAACCGCGAGCTGGTTCATCGCAGCGCCACCGGCGTGTTCCAACACCGCGTCGAGCCGGAGAAGGGGCAAGAGATCCTCCTCGACATCCACCAGGGCGAATGCGGGCATCAAGCCGCCTCCAGGACCCTGTTGGCCAAGGCATTTCGCCATGGCTTCTACTGGCCGACGGCCTTGGAAGAGGCCAAACGGCTGGTCGATAAATGCGAGGGGTGCCAGCGCTTCAGCACGCAGAGCCACCTGCCGGCAACAGCCCTCCAGACCATCCCACTTTCGTGGCCCTTTGCCGTCTGGGGGCTGGAGATGGTAGGACCCATCAAGACTGCACGGGGCGGCATGACGCATCTACTCGGGCTGTCGACAAATTCACAAAGTGGATAGAGGCAAGGCCCATCAAGAAGCTGGACGGCCCCACAGCCGTCCGGTTCATCAAGGACGCCACGGTCCGCTACGGCATTCCCCACAGCATCATCACCGACAACGGCACGAACTTTGCCAAAGGCGCGATGGCGCGTTTTTGCTCCCAGGAGGGCATCCGGCTCGACCTTGCGTCGGTGGCCCACCCACAGTCAAACGGCCAGGCTGAGAGGGCAAACGGCCTGATCCTGGCCGGCCTCAAACCACGGCTCGTGCCACCCCTTGTGCGGTCGGCCGGCTCCTGGATCGATGAGCTGCCGGCTATCCTCTGGAGCCTCAGGACCACGCCCAACCGGTCGACCGGCTACACCCCTTTCTTTCTCGTATACGGGTCCGAGGCGATCATCCCCACAGACATCGAGTTCGACTCGCCTCGGGTCACCCTGTATACGGAGAAGGACGCGAAGGAGGCAAGAGAAGACGGCGTTGACCTACTCGAAGAAGAACGCGAGCTGGCCCTGAGCCGGACGGCCATCTACCAACAGAAGCTCCGGCACTACCACAGCAAGCGGATCCGGCCGCTCTCCTTCCGCGAAGGAGACTTGGTGCTCAGACGGATCCAGCGGACCGCCGGCCAGCACAAGCTGTCCTCCCCATGGGAAGGCCCGTTCATCGTCCGCAAGGCATTGCACAACAACGCCTACTACCTAATAGATGCCCAGAAGTCATAGAAGCGCAAAAGAGATGCCTCCGGCAAGGAGATGGAGCGCCCATGGAACGCGGCACTCCTTCGACCGTTCTACTGCTAAGAGAAAAACCCGTGTATGTATGTATCTTCCCTTCCGTTGGAACTTAATGAGTGCAATGGGGGCCCCAAGCCGGCACTTGGGGCACACCCCTTTTCAATTCCATCAAAGGCTTGTCATTTTTTAAGCAAGGCACCCGGGTCCGGCTCCCTGGCCCGGGGGCTCGCCAGCTCTCCTCCGAGGCGGACAAGTAGCGTGAGCAAGCAACCCTTTCCTGCCCCCTACCCAGCGACGGACCGGCCCCCGGCTGCCCGGCTGACGGAACCATGGGGTAGTAAAGAACTTATCACGCGAACGCCGCATGACGAGTAGCAGCCGGACAGGCCCAGCCGGATCGTATTACCTCTAGAAAACAGCCTCTGCCGGCTCGCCCTAGCCCTAGCCTGACGACTCTAAGGCCCGCTCATTTTCCCCAAGGACGATGCCCCGTCTCTGTCCCAGTCCTTCTCCCAGCTGGCTGACAGGCGGGGCGGAAGCCGGATGGAATCCTTGCGTAAAAAATAGGTCGAAACGCAAAGGGCAAAGGAGGAGCCGGCACGCAAACATTTCGAACTTCAAGCAAGTTATAAACAAAAGGCCACAGGCCAAGGATTCATTACAATACACCCCCAGTGGGTGGAAATGCGTCTTAAAATAAACAAGTTTTTTAGCAAGAGAAAAGGGTACGAAGTGCGCAGGGCCGCTCAGACTGCCGGCGCATTGCCGGCCGGCTCAACAGTTCGCCCAGGGGAGGTCGTGGCCTTCAGGTCCGCCACCGTGGCCTCCGTGGCTTCGGTGTCGCTGCCGGTACTCGAAGTGGTGCTCTCATCCGCGACCTCCTCATCTTCGGGTCCTTGGGGATTGCCGAAGGAGTCCCCAGCAACCGGCTCGCCGTCCTCACCAAGCGCCGGCAGGAGCTCGTACGGGTCGACATACGAGGCCAGCTCATTGGCCCGGCGGACGAGGGCGTCTTCGCGGGCGACCCGTTCCTCCTCAGGAACCTCGCGCATCGTGGCCAGCCGGCCCAGGTCGACGCCGGGGTACCACGACGTGACGAACCGGAGGGCCATCTGCGCTCCGGAACGGGCCGCCGACGCCTTCCAAACCTCGAGTCGGGCCACCGCATTCTCCAGCCACAGCGCCACGCGGCCCACCGGCGCCCCACGACCCGGCCAGAGTGCCGCAATCACCTCTTTGCTAGCCGTCTGGAGCCGGTCCATGCAGCACTGAACGTGGATCAGCCGGTTCTCAATGGCAAGCACGAGCTCTGGCATGTCCCAGCCGGGGTGCTCCTCAACCTCCTGCCCGCGCTGCCGCAGGCACTCCCGGTGATCCGCCACGACCCGCTCGGCGCGGCGCTGGGTCTCCGAGAACCGGTCTAGGGGAAGAAAAGAGTCAACAAACAAGCCAAAAGCAAGACAAAAGCAGCCGGCGGAGGAAGAGGACTCGAAAACATGACTCACGCTGGAAAGCCTCATCCATCTCGAGGGCAAACTGAAGGCCCGTGCTCCGCTCCCGCTCCAGCGCCTCCCCCGCCTGGGCAAGGGTGGCCCCACGCGTCTCAAGCTCGCTCCCAAGGCGAGCCACCTCGTCCTGAAGGGCGGCGGCCCGCTGGGTGGCGTCGGCTGCCTGCTTGACGGCATCCTCCCGGGCCGCCACCTCCTTCCGTAGTTCCGCGGTCAGGCCCTCCCGGGCCGCCTGCCCATCCGCGATGAGTCCTCTCAGCCGGTCCCGCTCCGACGTGATCGCCTGGAGATTCCGCTCCAGCCAGTCCCGCTCGGAGGCCACCTCGTCCCGCTTTTGACGAATCGGGGCCAAGACCTACAGCTCCCCTGCGAAAAATCGACCCAAGTTACTAACAAGTGTGATAGATTCGTGTCGACTACCGAGCAGCCGGCCCGACTCTCGGGGGATACAACCAGTGGGTGCGCTCGCGCGCCCCCACTGGAACGAGCATACCTCGTGCCTTCTTCAGCTCCTCCTGAACCCGGTAGAATCCGGCCTTGCCGCGGTTGTGAATGGTAACCGCCTCATCAAAAAGCGCCTGCTGCTTGACGCTCTCGGCCTGCTCCACCAGAAACTCGACGCAGGTGCTACTTCTTGAGCTTGCGTTGGTTTTCCCTTGAAGAGGAAAGGGTGATGCAGCAAAGTAGATAAGTATTTCCCTTAGTTGTTGAGAACCAAGGTATCAATCCAGTAGGAGATACAAGCAAGTCCCCAATAGATGTACCTACACAAATAATCAAACACTTGCACCCAACGCTATAAAGGGGTTGTCAATCCCTTCACGGTTACTTGCAAGGATGAGATCTGATAGAGATAGATATAGAAGATTTCTAAAACGGAAAGTAAAATAAAAGTAAAAAGATTGCAGCAAAGTATTTTTGGTATTTTTGGTTTATAGATCTGAAAATATAATATGGAAAATAGACCTGGGGGCCATAGGTTTCACTAGAGGCTTCTCTCTTGAAGGAAAATAATACGGTGGGTGAACAAATTACTGTCGAGCAATTGATAGAAAAGCGCATAGTTATGACGATATCCAAGGCAATGATTATGCATATAGGCATCACATCCATGTCAAGTGACCGAAACGATTCTGCATCTACTACTATTACTCCACACATCGACCGACTCCTGCCTGCATCTAGAGTATTAAGTTCATGAAGAACAGAGTAACGCATTAAGTAAGATGACATGATGTAGAGGGATAAACTCAAGCAATATGATGAAAACCTCATCTTTTTATCCTCGATGGCAACAATACAAATACGTGCCTCGCTACCCCTACTTTGTCACTGGGTGAGGACACCGCAAGATTGAACCCAAAACCAAGCACTTCTCCCATTGCAAGAATTACCAATCTAGTTGGCCAAACCAAACCAATAACTCGAAGAGACTTGCAAAGATATGAAATCATGCATATAAGAATTCAGAGAAGATTCAAATAATATTCATAGATAATCTGATCATAAACCCACAATTCATCGGATCTCGACAAACACACCGCAAAAGAGTATTACATCGGATAGATCTCCATGAAGATCATGAAGAACATGGTATTGAAGAACAAAGAGAGAGAAGAAGCCATCTAGCTACTAGCTATGGACCCGAAGGTCTGTGGTGGACTCATCACGCATCATCGGAAGGGCAATGGAGTTGATGTAGATGCCCTCCGTGATCGAATCCCCCTCCGGCAGATTACCGGAAAAGGCTCCAAGATGGGATCTCACGGGAACAGAGGGTTCCGGCGGCGGAAAAGTATTTTCGTGGCTCTTTCTGGTATTGGGGGAATATTTGGTAATTTATAGGCCGAAGAATATGGTTAGGAGATTTGCCGTGGGGCCACAAGCCAGGGGGGCGCCCCCCTAGGGCGCGCGCTGCAGGCTTGTGACTTCACGGCAGGTCTCCTGCCTTCGTCTCCAAGTCTGGCAGGTTTCTTCTGGTCCAAGAAAAATCATTCCGAAGATTTTATTCCGTTTGGACTCCGTTTAATATTCCTTATCTGCAATACTCAAAAACAAGGAAAAAACAGAAACTGGCACTAGGCACTAGGTTAATAGGTTAGTCCCAAAAATAATATAAAATAACATATTAATGCATATAAAACATCCAAAACAGATAATATAATAGCATGGAACAATAAAAAAATTATAGATACGTTGGAGACGTATCAGCAGCCTAGGGAGCTTTACCTCCACCGCCTCCTCTGCGCGCCGAAAAGCACTTTCGGTAGCCTCCGCAAACCTGGCCAGCCCCTCGCGGCACTGCGCCAGGATGCGGCCCGGTTCTCCAGGCACGAGGGCCTGGCCGCTGGCCAGCGGAGGCAGGATGGCTGGGGCGCGGGCCAATGCCTCCCAGTCCCGAATCACGTCAAGCATGGCCCTCCTCGACCGGCTCGCCCTGCCGCTCGACCCGGCGTCCGCGGCGGCGCCGGCTGGTGGGAGGTTGGCAGCAACCACGAGGGCACAGGAGCCAGCCTCGGGCTCCTCGGCAATCAACGCCGCCGGCTCCTCCACCTGCTGGACCGGCTCGACAGCCGGCTGGACCGGCTCGACAGCCGGCTGGACCGGCTCGCTCCCCCCGCCAACCGTTGCCTCCGGCACAGCCGGGGGAGCGGGCACGTCTGCCGCGGACGGCTCGACGACGGGCGGGATCACCACGGTCTCCCCCCGCTGGGCCGTCTCCTGAGCCGGCTCGGGGACCGCTCCCGCCGGCCGGGTCGCCTCCGCCCTGGGCGGGGCCATGGCCGCCTCCACTGCCGGCTCCGGCGGCTCGCTCGATGGAGGCCTCGACATCCGCGTCGATTTCGCTGCCGAGTCTGTCGCGCGCGCCGGGTCCGCGTGCCGCCTCCGCCTCCCATCACTCGAGGCCCCCGAACGCGAGGGCACGCCCATCGCCCCTGCCTTCGCGGCCCGCAATTCTGCGAGCCTCCTCTTCTCTTCCCGCGCTGTGGCCGCGTGCTCCTGGGCCTGCAGGCTGGCCGGCTCCACCGGGTCGGCGGTCGACTCCGTGTCATGGAGCTCGATGGCATCCCTGGGGTAAACAAAAGACGGGCCCTCAGGCGCTTGCCGGCTCGAAAACTCGAAGAAACCATTAAAAATTAGGAAAGTGCTTACCCAGCGACAACTGGGAGGGCCCGCCTGGCCCGGGCGGCGGCTTCGCGGCGGCCGCTCGCACCTTCTTGCGAGCCAGCGGCGGCGCCGACGGCTGCCCCAAGGCTGGCCTCTTCCTCGGACGGGAGGCCTCGGCCATCTGGCGACGAGCCGGCCGCTCCTCGCTCCGTCCGCGTGGCTCCCGTCGAGCTGTGGGGGGAGGCGCGTCCAAGATCCGGACATCATCATCATCATCATCGTCGTCAGTCCAATCTTTGATGGAGGGTCTGGAGGGGAATTCACCAGCCGCTCTAGACCCGTCGGCTCCCGGGTCGTCCATCGACCCGTCCGCCTCAACTTCTCCCGAGGAGTCGACCTCCTCCTCGACGCCGCCCCCCAGCTCGAAATCCTCCGGGTCGGATTCGGCGCGTTCCGCCTGGAATATCTGGGGGTGCGGGTCGTCCGGTGTGTTCTGTCGAACAAAATGCTACGGTCAGCGTGGCGTGTGAGCAAGGAGAGGCCGGCTGGAAAATAGAGAGGGGAGAAAATCACCACGTCGGAGCGTACCAGGGGCGCCGGGTCGTGCCGGCTGTACGGCAGCTTGCTAAATCTCCAGGTCCCCGGCTTCAGTTTGAAGTTGGTGATGGCGTTCACCCGCCTCACCACCTGGGCTGTCGACAGGTCAAAGGTGGACAGCCGGCAGGGGTCCCACCAGCCCGACATGTCGCAGATCCGGTGCGGCCTCTGTTGCAGGGGCAGCACCCGGCGATCGATGAAGGCGGCCACCAGATCGGCCGCAACCAGCCCCTCTCCACTCCTCATGGTCCGGAGCTGGCCCAGCTCCCCAACCAGTTCTCCAGGCGGCCCGTCGCCCGTCCAGTTCACCCCCGAGGACGGGGCGTTGACGAAAGCCGGCAGCCGGATGTAGTCTCGCGCAGGGTCGACGTTCTTCACATAGAAGAACGTCCGGTTCCATCTCTTGACGGACTCGATGAGGGAGAGGCGGGGAAACAACGGACCCCGGACGCATATCACCGCGCCCCCGCATGCGTACGGCTCGTCGTCATTCCTCAAAGCCTTGAGGTAGAAGAGCTTCCTCCACAACTCCACGAAGGGGAGACGTCTGAGGTAGCCCTCACAGAGCATCACGAAGCTTGAGAGTTGGAGGATGGAGTTGGGCCCGAGGTGGTGCGGCTGCAGGTCGAAGGTGTCCATGAAAAGGCGGCAAAACTGACTCACCGGCAGGCCGAAGCTGCGAGAGAAGTGCCACGCAAACACCACGAACTCCCCCTCCTGGTGCTCGGGCACCACCTCGCCGCCCGACGGACGGGCGGCGACACGGTCCTCCGACGGCAGCATGCGGGCGCGGCGGAGGTGCGCGATGTCTTCCTCGGTGATGACGGAGCCACCCCAACTGCCGGAGGGTCCGTCGGCCATCTCCGAGGCGATTGAGCGCAAGGAAGCGAGCGAGCGAAGCGGCAGCACGAGCCGAAGCAGCGGACTGTGAGAGGAGGAAGACGATGGGGAGAGGAGTGCGCGAACTACCTCCGCCCCTTCCCTCCCCTTATAAATACGGGGTGAGGCCCAGGGGACGTGCGGATTAACTGCGCCCACTCCCCCGGGGAATCCGCGGGACGTGGGCATCGCGGGTCGCGGCCGTTGGAGTCCGGGCGCAAAGGATCCCCGCCTGCGGCCCGAGGCCTACTGGGTTAGGCCCAGGGGGATGTCCCGTCTAGCCCCAGGTGCGGGGCCCGCGGCATCATTACGCTCCACGTGCCGAGCCCCGGCCCGGCACGGGACCCGAAGCGGCGCGACAGGACCCGAGGCGTCGGGAGCGGTTGCCGACCCGGCGGATCAATCGTTCCCGCGCGGGCGCCGCCGGATGAAGCCACCGGCTCCCCCTCGTCGGGAGGACGCGGGACCCCGCCGGCTTCAGGGACTACTGACGGGGTTATTACCCCTAGGTAGGCCAAGACTGAGGGGTTCCAACCCCTTCTGAAAAAAACGTACGGCCGGCTGGCCGCGGCCGGCTAGCGTACTGCCGGCTGGCCCGTGGCCGGCTGTGCCGCGGCCGGCTGGAGGGCTACCGGCTGGCTCGCGGCCGGCTGGTCAAGAGCCGGCCGCTCAGCCCCTGGCCAGCCTCCGACCGGCCGCCCTGCGGACGGCCCTTTCGCTGACTACTAGACGGGCAGGCACCCGTCCCCTCCCACTGTGGCCAAGTACGCCGCCGTCCACTCCGTTACCTGCTCCGGTGTGGCTACAGCGACTGCTGACGCGCGGGCAGGAGTGACTATAGTCCGGGCGGTCGTACCGCTGATCGAGATTGATCGAGACCTGGCGGGGCCACAGTGCCGCTGTGCCGCCGTCCATTCCGTTACCTGCCCCGGCGTGGCTACAGCGCAGCCGGCCGTACCGCTGACTTTGGTCGGCTGGCGCAAGACGACGCCGGGTGGAGCGGCCCATGCCGTGGCAGGTGGGGGCGGGCCAATAGAAGAGCCGGCTGGCGGGCCCCAGTCAGTGATGGGACCGCGCAACCGGCGGGCCCTACGGGCGACGAGACGCTTCGGCCGGTGGGCCCCTAGGCTGGTTGGAGAATCTGCTAGCCGGGTCCTCCCTGTTAGTACTTTAGGGATATTGTAAGCCGGGGGGTTGGCCTATAAAACCCCCCGAGGCCTCCATGCATCGGGCAGGAAAGCACTATGGGATTCGCCCACCTCGCACTCTCACTACGACGTAGCAAGGGAAGAGGAGCCGGCTGCTCCTTCTTCCTCCCCTAGACATCAGCTCAAGGAGCGCCATTGTAACACCACCCACCATCTAACTAGACCAGCAGGACTAGGGGTATTACCTCCCCCGGAGGGCCCTGAACCTGGGTACATCGTGTGTCCCTCACCGCTTGTGCATAATCCCGTTCCCGGAGCCCGTCGGCGTCCTTTGGCCCCAACCACTCTTGATAAGCCACCCCATGGCATCTGTCGTGAGAAAACGACGACAATGAAAATCGGTGATACCAATTTTTTCCACTTGGTCCCACTGATTCCCACCTTAGACAGACCCATGCCAAACCCTAGATCTTCGGTGCACCCAATTCTGCTTCGGTGCCACCGAGTACAGCTTGCCAACTTTCTGTTACCTTCATTCTTGAAATCGGAATTTCCGAGATTTTGCATCGGCGTCACCGAGTTGTGGAAACTGACGGTTGGTCACCTAGTCGGTACTGCCGAGATTTTTGTATCGGTCTCACCGAGATTCAAAAGTTGCTACCTTTGGAACAACTCGGTACCACCGAGTTTTATACTTCGGTGTCACCAAGTTGGTCACTTTAGGTGTAACGGTTGGATTTTTGGGGATGCCTATATATACCCCTTCACAGCCACCCACTCGAAATAGAAGCACTCAGAATTATTCCATACTTGCCCCATCCAATTTTCTGAGAGAGAGCCACCTACTCATGTGTTGAGATCAAGCCATTCCACTCTCTAGCCTCCCCAAGTTGCTTTCCACCAAATCAATCTATTCCACCAAAGCCAAATCTGTGAGAGAGTGATTGTGTGTTGAGGAGTCTATCATCTTGAAGCACAAGAGCAAGGAGTTCATCGACATTATCGAGCCTATTACCTTTTGGAGGGTGGTGCCTCCTAGATTGGTTAGGTGTCGCTTGGGAGCCTCCTACTTCATGTTGTGGAATTGAACCAAGAAGTTTGTACGGGCAAGGAGATCGCCTACTTCGTGAAGATCTACCCATAGTGAGGCTAGTCCTTCGTGGACGGAAGCCGCTATGGAATAGTCAAGGTTGCTACTTCGCGGACCCTTATGGGTGGAGCCCTCCGTGGACTCTCGCGACTGTTACCCTCTGTGGGTTGAAGACTCCATAAACGTGGACGTATGATAGCACCACCTATCGGAACCACGGGAAAAATCTTCGTGACTCCAAATTGCATTTGATCTTCCTCCCTACCCTCTACTACATTTGCTTGTCGTTACTTTCCGCTGATATACTCTTAGACATGCATGTGTAGGGTGTACTTGAATTGCTATCATGGCTAAAATCTGCCAACACTTAAAATTGGGAAAAGGTAGAATTTTTATTTGCTCAAGCAGTCTAATCACCCCCCTCTAGACATACTTTGGATCCTACAAGGTCTAGTGCTTTTAATGAGAAGATGATGACTGAACAATAAAAGTAAATAACATGAAAGTAAATAGAAAGGCCCTTCGCAGAGGGAAGCATTGACTTGCAGAGGTGCTAGAGCTCATGGTTTAAAACAGAGATGAAAGCATTATTTTGGGTGGTGTGCCTTTCCTGTCAGTGTCACGACAAAGGATTTCTGTATCTTCCATGCTAAACACATTATAAGAGATTCCCAAACAGAATTGTAAAGTTTACTCCCAACCACCATACGAACACGAGCCATGGTTGACCGAATCAATGGGTGACCTCCAACAGTTCATCATTCCAAGGGAGTTTGTTTAATTTACTTTTGATTATGCAGGATTGGGCATCCTTTTTACCAGCCTTTCTCCCGTGCAATGACAAGTGAATAAACATTGTCGTGAGAACAACCCGCTTAGCATGGCAGATACTGACTGCCTCGTTGCTCCATGAGCGATGCGAGCACACAAAAAAGATATTTATTTGAATGATTTGTGGTGGCACGTGCAATTTACTTGGAACGGCAGGGTAATACCGCATATAGGTAGATATAGTGGACTCATGTGGAACAACTTTGGTTTAAGGATTGTGGATGCACAAGCAACATTCCCCTTAGTATAGATGAATGCTAGAGGACGATCCTCTGATTACGTTTACCAATCGTAAAGTTTCAACTAAATAATAAAAACAACCAATCAATTTCAACAGGAAAGTGGAACTGTGAGCCATTATTCTATAACTATAATGCAAACTACATATAGACATTATTCATAATTAATTGCACTAGTGATTAAACTTAATTAATTCATAATTGTGCTCCCACTCAAATCAATATCTTCATAATTGATTATAAGTGATTCAAGACCCTGAACTTATTCACATCCATTGATGTGGTGTTGTGCATTCAAATGGCAGGCAATCTTTTGCCAATCATATCTTCATATGACTCTTGGTCATCTTTCAATGTTGTGTGCTCTGACCTGAGAATGATTCTGCCAGAACTTCAAGACAATCGAGTGCTATCTACTTGCTCGGTCTGACCTCGCCCGCCTTACACCTCACGATCCGTTTTTACTAATGTGGACATGACACACTTCGAAAAGCTACGGGTTATAGACGGTTGCAACACTAGAAAGAGCACCTTTTAAATTGATATTTTCAGTGAGATATCACCCTAATAATTGACTACTGTGCAATCAAAGGGTGCAAACAACAAAGGGATAAACATCTAGGGCAATTCATAAATAGCATGATATAGTATACCCCTGGATGCCAGGAATCCTTCAATCTTTAGTTGAAGCGTCGTGACGGCCAATATTTCGTTGTTGGGGCAACCGTTTCAAAAACGTTGTCGCGGCGGAAAAGGTTGTCGTGGCGATTGTTTCAGAAAAAGTTGTCGTGGCACCAAATTCAAAAATTCTATTGTGGCACAAAACTATAGCCCCTCATCCCGCGCCTAGTACACCTTCTCCACGTCGTGGTCCTCCGTGTACGTTTGCCATCGTCACCTGTAATATATAGGCTATATATATGATATTTACATTAACGTGGCAATCTTGTAGCTCCAGACATCATGCCGTGATGGGCAGGTCACTTAACATTGCAACATGTAACCATCTCATACATAAACAAATTATCATGAAGAAGGCTATACCACGTCACATGCAACCTGCAAAACCAAGTTAGACGACCTCTAATCGGTTTGGAAAATTTTAATTATGTGGTTTCTATGGTTTCTGGATAACACTAGCTACCTATGTCCACCATTAAGGTGATAATCCTTGTTGCTTAATTAAGTTTCGGGGTGTGTGAGGGAAGAAACTTAATACAAAATCTCTAGCCCCACACTAAACTTAGTCAATACGCGTGACCACCTAGAAGATCGACCATCTTCATCACCCTCTTGTGTATGCAACGGTTCACTATTCTTGACTATGATTACGCCCAAAGAATTGTTAGTAGATCGTCGACAGCCAGAGCCGATAGATTGTCAGAATTTTGTACAAAGCTACATCATGCCGTCAATGAACTGAACTGAAGCAACACTCGAGGGAAACATAGAAAGAACATAAAACCATCACATCCACATGTGGTCTAGATCGCAACATGTTTCTACTCATGATGCCATTGCTGGAAAACATAGTAGAAAGCAAAAAAAATCGCCCTACGATCAACCAAGAACACCATGAAGATACAATAACGGTTGGGATCATGATCATTACTGTCATCGAGTTTCAGCGGAAGAAGAACGTGACGATGTATATGAACGATCCCTCGAACCGTAGATGAATGATCCCTCGAACTGAAGACCGAAAGCACGGCCTCTCTACTTGTTTGCAAGCGTACGGTCTTTATGATCCGGCAGCGCTTCGCCGTCCAGAGCTAATCGTCGCCAGAGAATTAGAGGGAGGAGGTTAGAACCACACTAGGCTTCTAGTTATGAGGATTAGAGGAAATAGACCTAGCTCTAATTAGTCAGCTAGGAACAACTAGAACTAGAACTAGAAAAACTAGAGAACGCTCCAAAACTTGTATCTCCAAAGGGCCTAAGTCCTCAAGTATAAATAGGTTGGAGGGAGGGGAGAGGGGGTGCCACAAGGGAGGAAAATATCTCCCTTTGGCCGGCCTAGGAGGAGGAGTTGGACTCCTCCCCCTCTCCAATTCGGCCGCCTTCCTTAGGGAACGGAGGCGCCTTCCACTTGGGCCCTTGTGGCCCAAGTTGCCTTCCACCTCTTGGCCTTTTAAGGCCCGTTGATATTAAATTAAATATAAAATTGTTCTAAATACTTTAATACCATATTATATATAATTTAACATCCCCGGAAACATTTTCCACCTATATATTATTTATCAGTAATACGAGGTATTACCCGATACAATCCAAAACCCTTCCGGTGACCCCGGAACGCTTATGAATCCTCTCGAAACTATTTCAAATATTAATGATTTTTTTTCAAAAATATGTTCTCAATTCTCCCTTCCTACTAACACTCAGTATATCGTGATTACCTTAACCTTGTGACCCAGTAGGTTCGGTAACTCATAGACATGAACGAAATCCCTTTGTTCAATGACCAATAGAAGAACCGTTGATGTCGATATCGATCCCTATGAGCACATGAATGATATTTAAGTGAACCTTTGGTTACCATGTGACATTACCATTGCTTTGTCATAATTTACAAAAAATGGGATCCATCGGTATCCTCCCGAGTCATCACATGCTCACTATACCGTCATCCTTGTTACCGGTTTTGTTCTTCTTTATCGTTTTTGTGTTCCGGCATCCCAGTGACATAGCCACCTGTGTCTAGCCAGACAATCAAGGATGACATCACACGAGAGGGCCCTAAGAATATCTCTCCATCATCAGAGAAGCAAATACTACTCTCGAGCTATCTAGTCCCTTGTCAAACTTTCCGATGAACCTGTAAGTTGTCGTTATGATCACCTAGTTACAGATGACGTTTGAGAAAACCCAAAGCTCATCGTACGGTAAGAAGTGACTACGATACTCTCATGGTCTAAGGAACATAATATACATCTTAATGCTCCGTGCTATAACAATTGATTTCAGACGATATTATCTCAAAGTATAAAAAACAAGTTTGGTCCGATTCAATATGATCGTTCTCCTAACATCACACTCCTTGTGTTGTTTTAGGATCATCGTTACACTTAATGATATCCTAAGATCCAGAAAACATGATCACCAACAACACTTGAGCTAGTCTTAGAGGTGAGACTAGGAATCTTATTTTAGTAATTATCATTCCACACGTACATATGAATTTTCCACTGAATCGCATATTTTAGGATAATAGCAGTTATAGCATAGAATATAAACTTTTAATTATGAATATGGAAATATAATAATACAATATTATTGCCTTTAGCGTATATTTCCAACATGCTTATATAATGTACAAGAGGCCTAGGATAGCAAGAGTATTAGTCGGATACGTCGGTGAAGAGGAGTCTTCGGCTTGTGTGTCAAGTCTTGTGGAATCTCCCTTGTATACGTCATGGGCTGCCCGAAGAAGCCCACTAGTGAACCGCCATGGGTGTCCTCGACCCGACCCAGCTGGTCAAGAGATGACATGGTGAGTACCCCCTAGTCCAGGACACCATTAGTCGCCTCCATCAATAATTCGAACATCTCTGCCTTTTTCCCTCCTTGATGTCTGACAGCTTGACGTACGTGTGCTCCTTCTTCGACACGACCTCCTAGAACCTCTCCGTCAACTTGTCCCCCGCACCTTCTCATTTTTGCCCTCTCCTCCTCCCACCTCTTTCCACGAAAACCTCTTCTAATCTGCTTGGGCAGTTCTTTTATTTGGTCAGTTGGGTCACTAGTTTCTTCCTCGGTGATTTGGGCGACAATCTTGGTTATGTATAGGTTCCACTTCGGTTGCCCATTCAACTTCAACCAATAATGCATGATGGTGAAGTTTGTCTTCTCCAACTTCGTGAACATCGTAAACGCACAGGAAGGCTACAAAAGAAAATATTGTCAACTATGCATATCCGGCTAGTGATCAATAGAAGTATGCACATCCGGCTACTGATAAACAAAACTATGTATATCCGGCTAGTGAGCATTGAAACTATGCATATCTGGCTAGTGATCAACAAAAGTATACATATCCAGCTAAACGAAACTACATATCCGGCCAAATGAACTTATTTTCTCGGTGATTTCCGCACCACTAGGCCACCGTGCGATGAGATGCTTCAAGTGGCCGCAATACTTCGACACGAACTCTTGGATGGTGTACCATCAATGTTTGACGAATTTTGTTTCATGGTTGTGGATGACCGTGTCGGAGTAGGGCACGAGATGCTTGTGTTCATGGATCCATGTGTGAATGTTGGCCCAAAAATTTGTGCTCTTTTTCTCCGTGCCCTGGATCGGATCGAGACTGGTTGTCAACCATGCACCGCACAACAGTTTGTCCTCCCACGTGCTGAAGCTTTTTGCTCTACCTTCTTCTTCGGTTCGCTGGGAAAATCATACGAATCATCGTCCTCGCCGTGCTCCTCCTCCTCCACCTCCTTCCGTTGTTGTCTGGAGGCCCAATCCTGTTGTTGTGTGCCCATGCTGGTCTTGGTGTACGACTGTTGTGTGCCCGCCTGGGTGTAGCTCTGCTGCATGTGGGTGTAGTTGCCGGACTGGATGAGATCTGAGTCTTCCACTTGCCCAACCTCATAGCCACCTCCTCCTCCCTCCTTCGTGGATGATGTCAAAGATCTCTCTGTCCACTTCATCGTACGCCTATCCACCACTTTAGGCAAAGCAGCAAACATCATGTAGGCACCCATCAGCTCCCCGCCCCTCATCCGTGCTCGGACGAGCTGTGGAGAAGAACACTCCACGAAGAGTGGTCCCGCGTTTACGTCGATGATGCAAGGCACTTGCCCAGCGGCGGTTGTCGTGGAATGCCTATCGAGCTGCTTGGAGGCGTAGAAATACAGAATCTGTAATGTCGGAATCGGGGCTCCGCAGACCCAAGAAGGTTCGAACTCTGGGCATGAGCGAAGATCCCAACCAGCTCAAGCCTCAAGCTCGCCACTCCACAGCCTAGCCTAGACAAATGCGTGCGAGCGAACATGAAGATGGACATAGAGATTTACCCAGGTTCGAGCCACCTTGCAGTGTAAAACCCTACTCCTGCTTTTGGTGGATTGGCCTGACGTGCTTGGAATGCGTCGGTATTTCCCCAAAGAGGAAGGGATGATGCAGCACAGCGACGATAAGTATTTCCCTCAGTTATGAAACCAAGGTTATCGAACCAGTAGGAGGATCACCACCACCCAAGAAGAAGCACCTGCACACAAACAACAAATACTTGCTACCCGACGCGAAAGAGAGGTTGTCAATCTCTCTACGGTAAATAGATAGATTAGGTAGTGCTAGATAGGAGAGATAGATCTCTCAAGAACACAAATAAAAAGAGTAAATATGCAGCAATATGTTTTTGGGTTTTTTGGTTTTGTAGATCTGAAAACAAAGATTGCAAAAAACGTAGATCGGAAAGCAATATGATGGAAAAGTAGACCCGGGGGCCATAGGGTTCACTAGTGGCTTCTCTCATGAGTATAGCGCATGGTGGGTGAACAAATTACTGTTGGGCAATTGATAGAAAATCGAATAGTCATGACGATATCCAAGGCGATGATCATTATATAGGCATCATGTCCAAGATAGATAGGCTGACTCCTGCCTGCATCTACCTCTATTACTCCACACATCGACCGCTATCCAGCATGCATCTAGTGTATTAAGTTCATGGAAAAATGGAGTAATGGAATAAGAATGGTGACATGATGTAGACAAGATCTATTCATGTAGGAATAGACCCCATCTTGTTATCCTTAATAGCAACGGTACATGCTTGTCTTGCTGCCCCTTCTGTCACTGGGAAAGAACACCGCAAGATCGAACCCATCACAAAGAACCTCTTCCCATGGCAAGAAAAATCGATCTAGTCGCCCTAAATAAACCAAAGATTCGAAGAAGAAATACGATGCTATAAGCAATCATGCATATAAGAGATCAAAGAAGAGTCAAATAATATTCATGGATAGAAACTGATCATGAACTCAAAATTCATCGGATCCCAACAAACACACTGCAAAAGTTTTCATCAAATAGATCTCCAAGAGACCATTGTGTTGAGAATCACAAGAGAGAGAGAGAGATAGAAGAAGCCATCTAGCTACTGCTACGGACCCGTAGGTCTATGGTGGACTACTCACGCATCATCGGAGAGGCACCTATGAGGAAGATGAACCCCTCCGTGATGGTGTTTAGATTGGATCTCGCGGTTCTGGAACTTGCGGCAGCTAGAATTGTGTTTCGTCGACTCCTCTGGGGTTTTTGGATTTTCTAGGAATTTATAGGCTTGATAGTCGATTGAGGGGGTGCCCGAGGTGCCCATCCCCCACCAGGCCGCGCCAGCGGGCCTCTGGCGCGCCCTGGTGGAGGGTGGCCACCCTGGGCCCCCTCTTCTGGTGTTCTTTGGCCCATCTTCTTTCTTCTGGTCCATTAAAAATCCACAAAAATCCCCGCAGCGTTTGGGCTCCGTTTGGTACTGATTTTCTGCGAGGTAAAAAACAAGCAAAAACAGCAACTGGCACTATGTCAATAGGTTAGCCCAAAAAAGGATATAAAGTTGTAATAAAATGATTGTAAAACATCCAAGAATGATAATATAACAGCATGGAACAAGCAAAAATTATATATACATTGGAGACGTATCATGGCCTCACGAGGAGGTTTGGGGATGAACTAGTACAGTGGTGAGCCACCTCGCGAGGGCTCTTGGGTGAGGATTGATCGGTCCCCCTTCTACGGTGGGTGCTGATCCCTATTTATAGTGGCCTTGGTCCTCTTCCCTTATCGCACAGGCAGGAAGGGGTCCCACAACGGCCAAATTTGAAAGGGGACAAGAGGTACATCTTATCTTGACTAAAGGTGGTCTTCGCCTGCAAAGCTTCTGGGCATGACGCAGAGGTGGGCTCGGCGATGACATCCGTCCTGCCGAGCTCATGGTCTTGGTCTTGTTGCACTGGAATGGAAACCTTTGGGGGATTCCTTGGGAACCCACGTACGTCCTTGCCTCCTTAGCACGAAAGAGGAAACTGTCCCCTCTGCGCCCGCTGGCGCCCGCCTGGCCTTGGTCATCATGGCTCACGTCATCCCAGCCTCATGAGGCTGGGTACCTGCATAGGAATCTCCGCTCCTCGAGAGGCAGCCTGGGGAGGCCGCTCCCCTGGGGGTCTTGGCGTCGCTCTCCTCGTGAGGCCGGGGCCCTCACGAGGGTCTTGTCTTGGGGGGTTTGTCGCCATGCCGTACTGGGCCGTCGAGGTGGGCCATGCGCTGGGCCGCAGGCAGGCAGGCCTGGTTACCCCCGATCCCAGAATGCCGACAGTAGCCCCCGGGCCCAAGGCGTGCTTGTCCTGGCTTCGAGGTGAAGGCGAGGAACAAAGTGAGAAAGCGCCGCGGGCCCCCAATCTCCTGCGGGCCAGGTGAGGGAGTCCTAGACTAAGGGGTCCTCGGGCCGCTGGCCTATCTCTCATAGGCCGGCTTGGTGGGCCGGTCTCTGGTTATTGCAGGAAGGGCCGGGATATGTGACGACCCTGTATTCTAGAAGGAAACCTCCGAAGACGCGGCATGCACTCCAAGTCAAGATGAGGGGATCAACGTCTTTACTTCCGGCTGGAGACTTATCATGTGTAAACCCTAGGTACCTCCGGTGTCTATATAAACCGGGAGGTTTAGATCGTAGAGGGAAGACAAGCTCATCTAGGGTTTTGGCTACTTGATCTTGAGGTAGATCGACTCTGTAATCTTCATACACATCATTACAATCAAGCAGGACGTAGGGTTTTACCTCCATAGGAGGGCCCGAACCTGGGTAAACATCGTCTCCTTCGTCCCTTGTTACCCATCGATCCTAAACTCACAACTCGGGACCCCCTACCCAAGATCCGCCGGTTTTGACACCGACATTGGTGCTTTCATTGAGAGTTCCGCTGTGGGATCGCAAGAGGAATTGATGGCTCACTTAATCATTAGCGATGAAGTTCGTAATGGGGACTCCTTCGCCCCCAGACGGATTTTCGCTTTTGGCAACATCGTGCTGCACGCCGACCCGACCGGCTACCCTGGTCGGATCGGGAGCCTCGCCCCCGATCAAGAGATCAGATTCGGGAACCTAGAGTTCTCCGTAGACTCCCGAGGCGATCTTTCATTCGCTGGGCTCGCGATCTCATCTGACGAGCCTGAAGTCTCCGAAGCCTTAACTTCGGATCTCCTTCTCGACTCCGCCCTCAGGTCTATCCCTGCCGATAATCTGGCTCTTAGTCCGGATCCGGTTACAGTACCTGAGGGCCAGGGGTCGGCCCCTGTCGAACACACTCTTTGTACGGACACTTTGGAGGTTAACTCCGAAAGTCCTAGCCAGATCGATCCGGTCGAGCTCTCGACGCTCAACGAGGCGCTGGATCGGATCCTATCAATAAAAATCACAGACGACCCGACCTCGACCCATGCTCAGATCAGTCTGAAGGCGGGTCATGGGGAATTTTTCGACCCACCCACCACCCACTTGGTAGCCACTATCAAAGAGTTAACCAATATGTTGGACTACGCTTCTGAGGAGGCAGAAGACATGGATGAAGAGGACGGCGCCCCCGCCCCATTCAACACTGGGCGATGGACTGCCACCTCCACCTACAACGTCTACATGGTAGACACCCCCGACGATAAGGGCGATTGCACCCCTAAGAAGAAAGGCTATAAATCCGGTGAGGCGCTGTCAAGGCGCCGGAAACAGCGCAAACGATCTAAGGCAAACAAGGGAAGGGAAGCCATTGCAGGCACCGGGGAAAACGACACCCCAGAAGACCTCGGCGACCCTGAAATCCCCGAACAGCCACTGGAGGACCAGGAAAGGCCCGAAGATCGGCACGACACCAAGGATCCTTATGATTCCGAGGATGACAACTACCTTCCCCTTGTCGAGGAGGAGAACAGCCTGGAAGCCGAAGACTTCACCGTACCCGAAAACCCTGCGGATCAGGAACGGTTTAGGCGGCAGCTTTTAGCCACCGCCCGAAGCCTGAAGGCAAAACTACAGCAGCTCAAAGCCGAACAAGACACCCTCAATGATAGATGGACGAGGGTCCTGGCAGCCGAAGAAGGGTACGGTACCAATCTACCGGACCAACCCAAGAGCTACCCTCGCCGGCGGCTGCTGCCGCAGTTCGATGACGAGGCCCTTGAAACATCGTCTCCCGGGCATACTCCGTACGACCAGCCGGACCGCCCTCCCCGAGGACGGGATAGAACGGCCGGCGAGGCGGAGTACAGACCTGCGGTACCCCGCAGGAGAGGAAAAGAGCTAGCAGAGCCTGAGGACAGGTATGACTTACGACAGGACCTGGATTATAGAGCAGGCCACACAAGGTCCATCTACGGATCTAGACGGTACTCCCCCGCTAGACGGGACGGGTACCAGTCTTGGCTCGACCGCAACAATAGAGGTCGGGAACAAAACCGGGCCCGATCGACCGCTGATCTTAGTCATGACATAGCTCGGGTCAGAGGCGCTGCCCACCCACTGTGCTTCATAGATGAGGTGATGCAGCATCAGTTCCCTGAAGGGTTTAAACCCGTTAACATAGAGCAATACGACGGGACAATAGACCCAGCCGTGTGGATTGAGGACTTCCTCCTCCACATTCATATGGCACGAGGAGATGATCTCCACGCCATCAAGTATCTGCCCCTAAAACTTAAGGGGCCAGCTCGACACTGGTTAAACAGTCTCCCCGAAAATTCCATCGGGAGCTGGGAAGAGCTCGAGGATGCCTTCCGATCTAACTTCCAGGGCACTTATGTCCGGCCACCGGACTCCTCCGACCTGAGAAACGTAGTCCAGAAAGCAGGTGAATCGGCTCGGCAATTCTGGAATCGGTTCCTGACCAAGAAAAACCAGATCGTTGACTGCCCGGACGCCGAGGCAATAGCCTCCTTCAGACATAATATCCGGGACGAGTGGCTAGCTCGTCAACTCGGCCAGGACAAGCCGAGGACAATGTCCGCCCTTACCTCACTTATGACCCGCTTTTTGCACGGGTGAGGATAACTGGCTAGCTCGACGAGGCCATAACCCCGAAGACCCCGGCACCTCCGAAGTCCGGGATGGAAATGGGAAACCACGACGTAACAAAAACAAATGCCAGCACAACAACGGCGATGCTGAGGACATGGCCGTTAATGCCGGTTTCCGCAACCCAAAATCCAGACAGCGGAAGAAACCTTCTAAAGGAAATCGAGACGGACCTACCACGCTGGACAAAATCATGGATAGGCCCTACCAGATCCACGGCACCCAAGACAAGCCCGCTACCCACACGAACCGTAATTGTTGGGTATTCAAACAAGCTGGCAAACTCGCAGCCGAAGAGCAAGGCAAGGGCCCACATAGCGAGGACGATGACGAGCCCCGCGGTCCAAGCAATGGAGGACAAAAGCAGTTCCCTCCAGAGGTAAAAACTGTGAACATGATATATGCCACTCACATACCAAAAAAAGGAGAGGAAGCGCGCCCTTCGGGAAGTCTACGCCGTAGAGCCCGTAGCCCCGAAGTATAACCCATGGTCGGCTTGCCCGATCACCTTCGACCAACGGGACCATCCGACCAGTATCCGTCACGGAGGTTCGGCAGCCCTCGTCCTAGACCCCATTATCCATGGGTATCACCTCACTAGAGTCCTAATGGACGGAGGAAGTAGCCTTAATCTGATTTACTCAGACTCGGTGAAAAAGATGGGTATAGATCCGTCAAGGATCAAACCCAGCAACACTACCTTTAAAGGAGTAATCCCAGGCGTCGAAGCCCGCTGCTCGGGCACCGTGAATCTGGAAGGAGTGTTCGGCTCGCCCGACAACTTCCGCAGCGAAGACTTGATCTTCGACATTGTCCCTTTTCGCAGCGGTTATCACGCCCTACTCGGCCGCACAACATTCGCTCGCTTTAACGCCGTCCCCCACTACGCGTACCTGAAGATCAAGATGCCTGGGCCCAAGGGGGTCATTACTGTCAACGGCAACACAGAGCGCTCTCTCCAACCTGAGGAACACACAGCGGCCCTGGCAGCCGAATTCCAGTATGGCGAAGATAGGCCGACGCGCAAATCAGCCATAAAGGCGCGTCAGGTTAGTAAACGAGCTCGGTCTCAACCTGAACTCCCGGAATCATCTTCCGGCCAACAAAAATAGGGATACGCCCCCCACAGCACAGCCCTAGTTCCCGTAAAATATGTGCCAAGAAGGCACAACTTCGCGCTCAAAATACCATGGGCAACTGTGGGGACCCACTATCAAAGGGAAAGTGTTCGGCTGGACCGAACTACTACCAACACATGTCTTCGGACAAACCACATGTACCATCTAGGACCATCCAAGCGTAAAGCTCATCCACACTGCGGCGACTTCTCAAGATCTTCTTCCCAAGGTCCGTTCACGATAGAAATCACCTTTAAAGGTGTTGGGGAACGTTGCAAGGGAAACAAAAAATTTCCTACGCACACACAAGATCTATCCATGGTGATGAGCATCTACGAGAGGGAGAGTGGATCTACATACCCTTGTAGATCGCTAAGCGGGAAGCATTAAGAAACGCGGTTGATGTAGTCGAACGTCTTCGCGATTCAAATCGCTAGCCGTCCCGCGATCCGATCACGATCCGTCCCGCGATCCAATCACAAACCGTCCCGCGATCCAATCACGGTCCTTCCGATCTAGCGCCAAAGGGACGGCACCTCCGCGTTCAGCACACGTACAGCTCGATGACGATCTCCGCCTTCTTGATCCAGCAAGAGGGAGCGGAGAGGTAGATGAGTTCTCCGGCAGCACAACGGCGTGGTGGCGGTGGTGGTGAACTAATCTGGCAGGGCTTCGCTGAGCTCCGCCGAACTAATCTAGAGGAGAAATGATCTAGCCGAAGAAGTGGGAAGCACGTGGCTAATAGGGTTAGGGCTGCCCTCAAATCCTCTAGTATATATAGGAAAAAGGGAGGGGAGGAGGCAGCCTCAAACCCTCTGATACGTCTCCAGCGTATCTATAATTTTTGATTGTTCCATGCTATTATATTATCTATTTTGGATGTTTTATATGCATTAATATGCTATTTTATATTATTTTTAGGATTAACCTATTAACCTAGTACCCAGTGCCAGTTTCTGTTTTTTCCTTGTTTTTGAGTATTGCAGATAAGGAATATCAAACGGAGTCCAAACGGAATAAAATTCTACGATGATTTTTCTTGGACTAGGAGGAACCCAGGAGACTTGGAGAAGAGGCAAGAAGACCCACGGGAGGGCCACAAGCCACCTGGGCGCGCCCCTGGGGGGCGCCCCCTGGCTTGCGGGCCCCCCCGTGGCTCCTCCAACCCTAATTCTTCGCCTATAAATTCAGGAATATTCCCCCAATACCAAAAAGAGCCACGATAATACTTTTCCGCCGCCGGAAGCCTCTGTTCCCGTGAGATCCCATCTTGGGGCCTTTTCCGGTAATCTGCCGGAGGGGGATTCGATCACAGAGGGCATCTACATCAACTCCATTGCCCCTCCGATGATGCGTGAGTAGTTCACCTCAGACCTTCGGATCCATAGCTAGTAGCTAGATGGCTTCTTCTCTCTCTATGTTCTTCAATACCATGTTCTTCATGATCTTCATGGAGATCTATCCGATGTAATACTCTTTTGCGGTGTGTTTGTCGAGATCCGATGAATTGTGGGTTTATGATCAGATTATCTATGAATATTATTTGAATCTTCTCTGAATTCTTATATGCATGATTTCATATCTTTGCAAGTCTCTTTGAGTTATTGGTTTGGTTTGGCCAACTAGATTGGTAATTCTTGCAATGGGAGGAGTGCTTAGTTTTGGGTTCAATCTTGCGGTGTCCTCACCCAGTGTGACAAAGTAGTGGTAGCGAGGCACGTATTTGTATTGTTGCCATCAAGGGTAAAAAGATGGGGTTTTCATCATATTGCTTGAGTTTATCCCTCTACATCATGTCATCTTACTTAATGCGTTACTCTGTTCTTCATGAACTAAATACTCTAGATGCAGGCAGGAGTCGGTCGATGTGTGGAGTAATAGTAGTAGATGCAGAGTTGTTTCGGTCTACTTGATACGGACGTGATGCCTATATGCATAATCATTGCCTTGGATATCGTCATAACTATGCGCTTTTCTATCAATTGCTCGACAGTAATTTGTTCACCCACCGTATTATTTTCCTTCAAGAGAGAAGCCTCTAGTGAAACCTATGGCCCCCGGGTCTATTTTCCATATTATATTTTCAGATCTATAAACCAAAAATACCAAAAATACTTTGCTGCAATCTATTTACTTTTATTTTAGTTTTACTTTTAGAAATCTTTTATATCTATCTCTATCAGATCTCATCCATGCAAGTAACCGTGAAGGGATTGACAACCCCTTTATAGCGTTGGGTGCAAGCGTTTGATTGTTTGGGTAGGTGCAAAGATTGGGGCCTTGCTTGTACCTCCTACTGGATTGATACCTTGGTTCTCAACAACTGAGGGAAATACTTATCTACTTTGCTGCATCACCCTTTCCTCTCCAAGGGAAAACCAACGCAAGCTCAAGAAGTAGCAATCTACTACCGTTCTCCTTCGCAATTTTTATGTGGGTGTTTCTCCTTGGAATAGATATGTTCTGGATATCATTACGTGAGGAAATTTCTTGGGAAGCCATACCGTTGATTCTTATAGTGCTATGATAAATTTGGTAGGTTCATCCCCACTCATGGTTAATGAAACAATCTTAACTTTGGAACATGTGATGCGAAAGCTTGATATTATTGAAAACAAAGTTGCTACTATAGAGCTCATTGAAAACATGGATAAAAAGATTCATAATCATATCACTCAATATGGAACTAAGGTAGGAGTTACTTTAAAAAAATCTAAGGGAAAAAGAACCCATAGTTAATGAAAAATTGGATCAAGATTCCTCTAGAATTGGCAAGCTAGAGGACATTATTACCAACTTGGGTTCCGGTTTTTCCTCAGTTCAAACCGTCCAAATTTTCCTCCTTCTAAGACTGCCAAGTTTGTTTATGTTCCTAAAAATAAGGGTGGATCCTCTAGTAAAGGGGATGAAGATCTTAAGATGATAAGTGTTCACCCCGGCTTTATCAATATTGTTAGGAAACCAATTGCCACAAGTGAATTTCTTGACTTCTTGACTAGGAGCATTATTATTGATAAGAGCAAAGAACCTCCTAGGGTATATAAGTGTGCAATTGAGGAGTTGCATACCAAAGATGACAATACCTAGATCTATTGCGTTATGCCTAGCTAGGGGCGTTAAACAATGGCGCTTGTTGGGAGGCAACCCAATTTTATTTCTGTTTTTGTTTCTGTTATTGAGTGATTTACACATTATTACCTCTGTAGTAATTGTGTTTTAGTGTTTTAATTAGTGTTTGAGCCAAGTAAGACCTTTGGGATGGTCTACGGTGATTGTTGATTTGATTCTGCTGAAAAACAGGAACTTTTGAGCTCAGTCCAGGAATTTTATAAATTCACCAGAGTGTCGAATGAGTCTGAATTTTTTACACAAGATTTATATACAAATTTCCAAGATTTTCCTAATTTTTCAGAATGTTTGGAGTTACATAAGTATTCGAAGTTTACAGATTTCTACAGACTGTTCTGTTTTTGACAGATTCTGTTTTCTTTGTGTTGTTTGCTTATTTTGATGTATCTATGGGTTGTATCGGGGGGGTATGAACCATGGAGAAGTTGGAATACAGTAGATATTACACCAATATAAATAAAGAATGAGTTCACAACATTACCTAAAGTGGTGATTTATTTTTCTTATACTAACGGATCTCACGAGTTTTCTGTTGAGTTTTGTGTTGTGAAGGTTTCAAGTTTTGGGTAAAGATTTGATGGACTATGGAATAAGGAGTGGCAAGAGCCTAAGCTTGGGGATTCCCAAGGCACCCCAAGGAATATTCAAGGATACCAAAGAGCCTAAGCTTGGTGATGCTCCGGAAGGCATCCCCTCTTTCGTCTTCAATCCATCGGTAAATTTACTTGAGGCTATATTTTTATTCACCACATGATATGTGTTTTGCTTGGAGCGTCTTGTATGATATGAGTCTTTGCTTTTTAGTTTGCCACAATCATCCATGCTGACCACATCTTTTGAGAGGGACATGCATAAATCGTGAATTTATTAGAATACTCTATGTGCTTCACTTATATCTTTTGAGCTAGGCAATTTTGCTCTAGTGCTTCACTTATATCTTTTTAGAGCACGGTGGTGTTTTTATTTTATAGAAATAATTGAACTCTCGTGCCTCACTTATATTATTTTGAGAGTCTTTAAACAACATAGTAATTGGTTTAGGTTGTGAATTTAGTCCTAATATAATGGGCATCCAAGAGGGATATAATAAAAACTTTCATATAAAGTGCATTGAATACTATGAGAAGTTTGATTCCTTGCATATAGTTTTGAGATATAAAGATGGTGATATTAGAGTCATGCTAGTGAGTAATTGTGGATTGGTAGAAATACTTGTGTTAAAAGTTTGTGATTCCCGTAGCATGCACGTATGGTGAACCGTTATGTAACGAAGTCGGAGCATGATTTGTTTATTGATTGTCATCCTTTGTGTGAGGGTCGGGAGCGCGCGATGGTTAACTCCTACCAACCTCTCCCCTAGGAGCATGCGTCTAATACTTTGCTGTGATAACTAATAGACTTTTGCAATAAGTATGTGAGTTATTTATGACTAATGTGAGTCCATGGATTATACGCACTCTCACCCTTCAACCTTTGCTAGCCTCTCTAGTACCGCGCAACTTTCGCGGTGCATTAAACCCACCATATACCCTTCCTCAAAACAGACACCATACCTACCTATTATGGAATTTCCATAGCCATTCCGAGATATATTGCCATGCAACTTCCACCGTTCCGTTTATTATGACATGCACCATCATTTTCATATTGCCTTGCATGATCGTAAGATAGCTAGCATGATGTTTTCATGGCTTGTCCGTTTTTTGATGTCATTTGCTATGCTAGATCGTTGCACATCCCGGTACACTACCGGAAGCATTCATATAGAGTCATATTTTGTTCTAGGTATCGAGTTGTAATTCTTGAGTTGTAAGTAAATAAAAGTGTGATGATCATCATTATTAGAGCATTGTCCCATGAGAGAAAAGGATGATGGAAGCTTTGATTCCCTCACAAGTTGGGATGAGTCTCCGGACTTTACAAATAATAAAAGAGGCCAATCAAGCCCAAATAAAAAAAGAGGCCAAAGATGCCCACCAAGAAAAATGAGAGAAAAGAGAGAAGGGACAATGCTACTATCTTTTTTTCCACACTTGTGCTTCAAAGTAGCACCATGATTTTCATGATAGAGAGTCTCCTATTTTGTCACTTTCATATACTAGTGGGATTTTTTCATTATAATGCACACCCACTTAGTTTCTTTTTGAGCTTTCATACACTTATAGCTCTAGTGCATCCGTTGCATGACAATCCCTACTCACTCACATTGATATCTATTGATGGGCATCTCCATAGCCCGTTGATATGCCTAGTTGATGTGAGACTAGCTTCTCCTTTTTCCTCACAACCTCCACCATATTCTATTCCACCTATAGTGCAATATCCATTGCTCACGCTCATGTATTGCATGAAAGTTGAAAAGGTTTGAGAACATAAAAGGTGTGAAACAATTGCTTGACTTGTCATCGGGGTTGTGCATGATTTAAATACTTTGTGTGGGGAAGATGGAGCATAGCCAGACCATATGATTTTGTAGGGATAACTTTCTTTGGCCATGTTATTTTGAAAGGACACAATTGCCTTGTTAGTATGCTTGAAGTATTATTGTTTTTATGTCAATATTAAGATTTTGTCTTGAATCTTATGGATCTGAACATTCATGCCACAATAAAGAAAATTACATGGATAAATATGTTAGGTAGCATTCCACATCAAAAATTCTGTTTTTATCATTTACCTACTCGAGGACGAGCAGGAATTAAACTTGGGGATGCTTGATACGTCTCCAACGTATCTATAATTTTTGATTGTTCCATGCTATTATATTATCTGTTTTGGATGTTTTATATGCATTAATATGCTATTTTATATTATTTTTGGGACTAACCTATTAACCTAGTACCCAGTGCCAGTTTCTGTTTTTTCCTTATTTTTGAGTATTGTAGATAAGGAATATCAAACGGAGTCCAAACGGAATAAAATTCTACGATGATTTTTCTTGGACCAGAAGGAACCCAGGAGACTTGGAGAAGAGGCCAGAAGACCCACGGGAGGGCCACAAGCCACCTGGGCGCGCCCCTGGGGCGGGGGCGCCCCCCTGACTTGTGGGCCCCCCGTGGCTCCTCCAACCCTAATTCTTCGCCAATAAATTCAGGAATATTCCCCCAATACCAAAAAGAGCCACGATAATACTTTTCCGCCGCCGGAAGCCTCTGTTCCCGTGAGATCCCATCTTGGGGCCTTTTCCGGTAATCTGCCGGAGGGGGATTCGATCACGGAGGGCATCTACATCAACTCCATTGCCCCTCCGATGATGCGTGAGTAGTTCACCTCAGACCTTCGGGTCCATAGCAAGTAGCTAGATGGATTCTTCTCTCTCTATGTTCTTCAATACCATGTTCTTCATGATCTTCATGGAGATCTATCCGATGTAATACTCTTTTGCGGTGTGTTTGTCGAGATCCAATGAATTGTGGGTTTATGATCAGATTATCTATGAATATTATTTGAATCTTCTCCGAATTCTTATTTTCATGATTTCATATCTTTGCAAGTCTCTTCGAGTTATTGGTTTGGTTTGGCCAACTAGATTGGTAATTCTTGCAATGGGAGAAGTGCTTAGTTTTGGGTTCAATCTTGCGGTGTCCTCACCCAGTGACAAAGTAGGGGTAGCGAGGCACGTATTTGTATTGTTGCCGTCAAGGGTAAAAAGATGGGGTTTTCATCATATTGCTTGAGTTTATCCCTCTACATCATGTCATCTTACTTAATGCGTTACTCTGTTCTTCATGAACTTAATACTCTAGATGCAGGCAGGAGTCGGTCGATGTGTGGAGTAATAGTAGTAGATGCAGAATCATTTCGGTCTACTTGATACGGACGTGATGCCTATATGCATAATCATTGCCTTGGATATCGTCATAACCATGCGCTTTTCTATCAATTGCTCGACAGTAATTTGTTCACCCACCGTATTATTTTCCTTCAAGAGAGAAGCCTCTAGTGAAACCTATGGCCCCCGGGTCTATTTTCCATATTATATTTTCAGATCTATAAACCAAAAATACCAAAAATACTTTGCTGCAATCTATTTACTTTTATTTTAGTTTTACTTTTAGCAATCTTTTATATCTATCTCTATCAGATCTCATCCTTGCAAGTAACAGTGAAGGGATTGACAACCCCTTTATAGCGTTGGGTGCAAGTGTTTGATTGTTTGTGTAGGTGCAAAGATTGGGGCCTTGCTTGTACCTCCTACTGGATTGATACCTTGGTTCTCAACAACTGAGGGAAATACTTATCTACTTTGCTGCATCACCCTTTCCTCTTCAAGGGAAAACCAACGCAAGCTCAAGAAGTAGCACCCTCCACAAGGAGGATTCGGTAGAACCTAGGGGGAGGAGTCCTCCCACAAGGGAGGCGGAGTCTTGGGAGGACTCCCCACTTGGCCCTCCTCTCTCCTCTTCGTATGGGCCCTTAGGGGCTGGTTTGCCCAGCCCACTAAGGGCTAGTGTGCCACCCCTAAGGCCCATGTGCCCCCCGGAGTGGGTGGCCCCTCCCGATGGACCCCTGGAACCCTCCCGGCACCCCCGGTACACTACCGGTGACGCCCGAACTTTTTCTGATGACCAAAACGGGACTTCCTATATATCAATCTTTACCTCCGGACCATTCCGGAGCTCCTCATGACGCCCGGGATCTCATTCGGGACTCCGAACAACCTTCGTTCACCACCATACATAAGTCCATACTACCGAAACGTCACCGAACGTTAAGTGTGCAGACCCTGCGGGTTCGAGAACTATGTAGAAATGCCCGAGACACCTCTACGGTCAATAACCAATAGCGGGACCTGGATGCCCATATTGGTTCCTACATATTCTACGAAGATCTTTATCGGTTGAACCTCTATGTCAAGGATTCAGTTAATCCCGTATGTTGTTCCCTTTGTTCTTAGGTATGTTACTTGCCCGAGATTCGATCGTCGGTATCTCTATACCTAGTTCAATCTCGTTACCGGCAAGTCTCTTTACTTGTTTTGTAATACAAGATCCCGTGGCTAACAATTTAGTCACTTTGCTTGCAAGGCTTATTGTGATGTTGTATTACCGAGTGGGCCCTGAGATACCTCTCCGTCACACGGAGTAACAAATCCCAGTCTTGATCCAAGCCCACTCAACAGACACCCTTGGAGATACCTGTAGAGCATCTTTATAGTCACCCAGTTACGTTGCGACGTTTGATACACACAAGGTACTCCTCCGGTGTCAGTGAGTTGCATGATCTCATGGTCATAGGAACAGATACTTGACAAGGAGAAAACTATAGCAATAAACTGACACGATCATATGCTATGTTTATAGTTTAGGTCTTGTCCATCACATCATTCTCCTAATGATACGATCCCGTTATCAAATGACATCTCATGTCCATGGCTAGGAAACCTTGTCCATCTTTGATAAACGAGCTAGTCTATTAGAGGCATACTAGGGACATGGTGTTGTCTATGTATCCACACATGTATCTGAGTTTCCGATCAATATAATTCTAGCATGGATAATAAACGATTATCATGAACAAGGAAATATGATAACAACTAATTTATTATTGCCTCTAGGGCATATTTCCAACAGTCTCCCACTTGCACTAGAGTCAATAATCTAGCTCACATCGCTATGTGATCTACATTGTTATGAATCTCACACCCAATGAGTTCTGGGGTTCGATCATGTTTTGCATGTGAAAGAGGTTTTAGTCAACGGGTCTGCGACATTCAGATCCGTGTGTACTTTGCAAATATTTATGTCATACTGTAGATACTTCTACCACGATCCACTTGGAGCTATTCCAAATGGTTGCTCCACTATACATATCCGGATTGCTGTTAAATCTTGCATCGACGTAACCCTTTACGACGAACTCTTTATCACCTCCATAATCGAGAAATATTTCCTTAGTCCTCTAGTTACTAAGGATAATTTTGACCGCTGTCCAGTGATCCACTCCTGGATCACTCTTGTACCCCTTGACAGACTTATGGCAAGGCACACACAGGTGCGGTACACAGCATGTTATACTATATAGAGCCTATGGCTAAGGCATAGGGGACGACCTTCGTCCTTTCTCTTTCTTCTGTCGTGGTCGAGCTTTGAGTCTTACTCAACTTCACACCTTACAAATCAGGCAAGAACTCCTTCTTTGACTAATCCATTTTGAACTATTTCAAAATCTTGTCAAGGTATGTACTCATTGAAAGTCTTGATCTATCTCCATAGATCTTGATGCCCAACATTTAAGTAGCTTTATCCAGGTCTTCCTTTGAAAAACTCTTTTCAAACAACCGTTTATGCTTTCCAGAAATTCTACATCATTTCCGATCAACAATATGTAAACCACATATACTTATCAGAAATTCTATAGTGCTCCCACTCACTTTCTTGTAAATACAAGTTTCTCATAAATTTTGTATAAACCCAAAAACTTTGATCACCTCATCAAAGTGTATATTCCAACTCCGAGATGCTTGCTCCAGCCCATAGAAGGATTGCTGGAGCTTGCACACCTTTTAGCATCCTTAGGACTGACAAAACCTTCTGGTTGTATCACATACAACCTTTCCTCAAGGAAACCGTTAAGGAAACGATGTTTTGACATCCATCTGCCAGATTTCAAAATTGAAAAAATGCAGCAACTGCTAACATAATTCCAATAGACTTTAGCATTGCTATGGGTGAGAAAGTCTCGTCGTAGTCAACTCCTTGAACTTGTCAGAAACTTCTTTGCGACAAGTCGAGCTTCATAAATGGTGACATTTACCATCAGCGTCTGTCTTCTTCTTAAAGGTCCATTTGTACTCAACGGCCTGCCGTTTAACGGGCAAGTCTACCAAAGTCCATACTTGGTTTTCATACATGGATCCTATCTCGGATTTCATGGCTCCTAGCCATTTGTTGGAATCCGGGCCCACCATCGCTTCTTCATAGCTCGTAGGTTCACTGTTGTCTAACAACATGACCTCCAAGACAGGATTGCCATACCACTCGGGGCGTTACGAGTCCTTGTCGACCTACGAGGTTTGGTAGTAACTTGATCCGAATTGTCATGATCATCATCATCATTAACTTCCTCTTCATTCAGTGTAGGCGCCATAGAAACATCTTTCTGCGTCGTGCTACCATCCAACTGAAGTGACGGTTCAATAACCTCATCAAGTTCTACCTTCCTCCCACTCAATTCTTTCGAGAGAAACTCTTTCTCGAGAAAGGACCCATTTTAGCAACAAACACTTTGCCTTTGGATCTGAGATAGAAGGTATACCCAACTGTTACCTTAGGGTATTCTATGAAGATGCATTTATCCGCTTTGGGTTCGAGCTCATTAGGTTGAAACCTTTTTCACATAAGTGTCGCATTCCCAAACTCTGAGAAATGACAGCTTAGGTTTCTGCCAAACCAAAATTCATTCGGTGTCATCTCAACGGACTTTAGAAGGTGCCCTATTTAAAGTGAATGTAGTTGTCTCTAATGCATAACCCCAAAACGATAGTGGCAAATCGATAAGAGAAATCATAGTATGCACCATATCCAATAGAGCACGACTACGACGTTCGGACACACCATCACACTATGGTGTTCCAGGTGGCGTGAGTTGTGAAACAACTTCCACATTGTCTTGAGTTGTATACCAAACTCGTAACTCAGATATTTACCTCCACGATCATATCGTAGACATTTTATCGTCTTGTCACGATGATCTCAAACTTCACTCTGAATTTGTTTGAACTTTTCAAACGTTTCAGACTTGTGTTTCATTAAGTAAATATCCCCATATCTACTGAAATCATCAGTGAAGGTAAGAAAATAGCGATATCCACCGCACGCTTCAACACTCATTGGATCGCTACATCAACATGTATCATTTCCAATAAGTCACTTGCCCGCTCCATCATATCGGAAAACAGGGTCTTAGTCATCTTGCCCAAGAGGCATGGTCCGCATGTCTCAACCGATTCGAAATCGAGTGAGTCAAAAGAATCATCAGCATGGAGTTTCTTCATGCGCTTTATACCAATATGACCTTGGCGGCAGTGCCACAAGTATGTGGTACTATCATTATTAACTTTGCATCTTTTGGCATCAATGAACATGTGTATTACTACGATCGAGATTCAACGAACCATTCACATTGGGTGCATGACCATTGAAGGTATTATTCATGTAAACAGAATAACCATTATTCTCTAACTTAAATGAATAACCGTATTGCAAGAAACACGATCTAATCACGTTCATGCTCAACTCAAACACCAAATAACATTTTAGGTTCATTGCTAATCCCGAAGGTAGAGAGAGTGTGCGATGGTGATCACATCAACCTTGGAAACACTTCCAACACACATCGTCACCTCACCCTTAGCTAGTCTCCGTTTATTCCGTAGATTTTATTTCGAGTTACCAACATTTAGCAACTGAACCGGTATCTAATACCCAGGTGCTACTAGGAGTACTAGCAAGGTACACATGAATAAAACAGATATCAAATATACTTTTGTTGACGTTGCCAGCCTTCTTATCTTCCAAGTATCTAGGGCAGTTCCGCTTCAGTGACCGTTCTCCTCATAATAGAAGCACTTAGTCTCGTGTTTGGTTTCAACCTTGGGTTTCTTCACTGGGGTAGCAACTGGCTTGCCATCCATGTAGTTTCCCTCCTTGCCCTTGCCCTTATCGAAACTAGTGGTTTCACTAACCATCAACACTTGATGCTCCTTCTTGATTTCTACCTTCGCGGTGTCAAACATCGCGAATAGCTCAGGGATCATTATTTCCACCCCTGGCATTTTATAGTTTGATATGTCTCCAACGTATCTATAATTTTTGATTGTTCCATGCTATTATATTATCTGTTTTGGATGTTTTATATGCATTAATATGCTATTTTATATTATTTTTGGGACTAACCTATTAACCTAGTGCCCAGTACCAGTTTCTGTTTTTTTCCTTTTTTTTGAGTATTGTAGATAAGGAATATCAAACGGAGTCCAAACGGAATAAAGTTCTACGATGATTTTTCTTGGACCAGAAGGAACCCAGGAGACTTGGAGAACAGGTCAGAAGACCCACAGGTGGGCCACAAGCTACCTGGGTGCGCCCCGTGGGGGGGGCGCCCCCCTGGCTTGTGGGCCCCCCGTGGCTCCTCCAACCCTAATTCTCCGCCTATAAATTCAGGAATATTCCTCCAATACCAAAAAGAGCCACGATAATACTTTTCCGCCGCCGGAAGCCTCTGTTCCCGTGAGATCCCATCTTGGGGCCTTTTCCGGTAATCTGCCGGAGGGGGATTCGATCACGGAGGGCATCTACATCAACTCCATTGCCCCTCCGATGATGCGTGAGTAGTTCACCTCAGACTTCGGGTCCATAGCTATTTGCTAGATGGCTTCTTCTCTCTCTATGTTCTTCAATACCATGTTCTTCATGATCTTCATGGAGATCTATCCGATGTAATACTCTTTTGCGGTGTGTTTGTCGAGATCCGATGAATTGTGGGTTTATGATCAGATTATCTATGAATATTATTTGAATCTTCTCTGAACTCTTATATGCATGATTTCATATCTTTGCAAGTCTCTTTGAGTTATTGGTTTGGTTTGGCCAACTAGATTGGTAATTCTTGCAATGGGAGAAGTGCTTAGTTTTGGGTTCAATCTTGCGGTGTCCTCACCCAGTGACAAAGTAGGGGTAGCGAGGCACGTATTTGTATTGTTGCCATAAAGGGTAAAAATATGGGGTTTTCATCATATTGCTTGAGTTTATCCCTCTACATCATGTCATCTTACTTAATGCGTTACTCTGTTCTTCACGAACTTAATACTCTAGATGCAGGCAGGAGTCGGTCGATGTGTGGAGTAATAGTAGTAGATGCAGAATCGTTTCGGTCTACTTGATACGGACGTGATGCCTATATGCATAATCATTGCCTTGGATATCGTCATAACTATGCGCTTTTCTATCAATTGCTCGACAGTAATTTGTTCACCCACCGTATTATTTTCCTTCAAGAGAGAAGCCTCTAGTGAAACCTATGGCCCCCGGGTCTATTTTCCATATTATATTTTCAGATCTATAAACCAAAAATACCAAAAATACTTTGCTGCAATCTATTTACTTTTATTTTAGTTTTACTTTTAGCAATCTTTTATATCTATCTCTATCAGATCTCATCCTTGCAAGTAACCGTGAAGGGATTGACAACCCCTTTATAGCGTTGGGTGCAAGTGTTTGATTGTTTGTGTAGGTGCAAAGATTGGGGCCTTGCTTGTACCTCCTACTGGATTGATACCTTGGTTCTCAACAACTGAGGGAAATACTTATCTACTTTGCTGCATCACCCTTTCCTCTTCAAGGGAAAACCAACGCAAGCTCAAGAAGTAGCAAGAAGGATTTCTGGCGCCGTTGCCGGGGAGGATACATAGCAAGTCAAGACATCAAGCCTACCAAGTAACCATCACAAACTCATCTCTTCCATTTACATTATTTGCCATTTGCCTCTCGTTTTCCTCTCCCCCATTTCTAAAACGATTTTCAGAAAAAACCAAAAAGATTTTACTTTTTATTCGCCCTTCTTCCGTTCGTATTTTCGTTTGCTTTTTGTTTGCTTGTGTGTTAGATCGCTTAAACTCATGGCTAGCCTTACTACTATCGCTAGTACTCCCAAGAGTGAAGTTCTTAATTTTAAACAAAGGGAGGGAGAAAACCTAAAAGATTTTTGGTATAGAATTTAGAATGCTCAAAATAGATCTACTCGTAAGCAATCTACTACCGTTCTCCTTCGAAATTTTTATGTGGGTGTTTCTCCTAGGAATAGATATGTTCTGGATATCATTACGGGAGGAAATTTCTTGGGAAGCCATACCGTTGATTCTTATAGTGCTATGATAAATTTGGTAGGTTCACCCCCACTCATGGTTAATGAAACAATCTTAACTTTGGAACATGTGATGCGAAAGCTTGATATTATTGAAAATAAAGTTGCTACTGTAGAGCTCATTGAAAACTTGGATAAAAATATTCATAATCATATCACTCAATATGGATCTAAGGTAGGAGTTACTTTAAAAAATCTAAGGGAAAAATAACCCATAGTTAATGAAAAATTGGATCAAGATTCCTCTAGAATTGGCTAGCTAGAGGACATTATTACCAACTTGGGTTCCGCTTTTGTCTCGGTTCATACCACTCCAAATTTTCCTCCCTCTAAGACTGCCAAGTTTGTTTATGTTCCTAAAAATAAGGGTGGATCCTCTAGTAAAGGGGATGAAGATCTTAAGATGATCAGTGTTCACCCCGGCTTTATCAATATTGTTAGGAAACCAATTGCCACAAGTGAATTTCTTGACTTCTTGCCTAGGATCATTATTATTGATAAGAGAAAAGAACCTCCTAGGGTTTATAAGTGTGCAATTGAGGAGTTGCATACCAAAGATGACAATACCTAGATCTATTGCGTTATGCCTAGCTAGGGGCGTTAAACAATAGCGCTTGTTGGGAGGCAACCCAATTTTATTTCTGTTTTTGTTTCTGTTTTTGAGTGCTTTACACATTATTAACTCTGTAGTAATTGTGTTTTAGTGTTTTAATTAGTGTTTGAGCCAAGTAAGACCTTTGGGATGGCCTACGGTGCTTGTTGATTTGATTCTGCTGAAAAACAGAAACTTTTGCGCTCAGTCCAGGAATTTTATAAATTCACCAGAGCGTCGAATGATTCTGAATTTTTGTAAAAAGATTTATATACAAATTTCACAGATTGTCCTAATTTTTCAGAATTTTTGGAGTTACACAAGTATTCGAAGTTTACAGATTGCTACAGACTGTTCTGTTTTTGACAGATTCTGTTTTCTTTGTGTTGTTTGCTTATTTTGATGTATCTATGGGTTGTATCGAGGGGTATGAACCATGGAGAAGTTGGAATACAGTAGATATTACACCAATATAAATAAATAATGAGTTCACAACAGTACCTAAAGTGGTGATTTATTTTTCTTATACTAACGGATCTCACGAGTTTTCTGTTGAGTTTTGTATTGTGAAGTTTTCAAGTTTTGGGTAAAGATTTGATGGACTATGGAATAAGGAGTGGCAAGAGCCTAAGCTGGGGATGCCCAAGGCACCCCAAGGAATATTTAAGGATACCAAAGAGCCTAAGCTTGGGTATGCCCCGGAAGGCATCCCCTCTTTCGTCTTCAATCCATCGGTAAATTTACTTGAGGCTATATTTTTATTCACCACATGATATGTGTTTTGCTTGGAGCGTCTTGTATGATATGAGTCTTTGCTTTTTAGTTTGCCACAATCATCCTTGCTGCACACATATTTGAGAGGTACATGCATAAATCGTGAATTTATTAGCATACTCTATGTGCTTCACTTATATCTTTTGAGCTAGGCAATTTTGCTCTAGTGCTTCACTTATATCTTTTTAGAGCACGGTGGTGTTTTTTATTTTATAGAAATAATTGAACTCTCGTACCTCACTTATATTATTTTGAGAGTCTTCAAACAGCATGGTAATTGGTTTAGGTTGTGAATTTAGTCCAAATATAATGGGCATCCAAGAGGGATATAATAAAAACTTTCATATAAAGTGCATTGAATACTATGAGAAGTTTGATTCCATGCATATAGTTTTGAGATATAAAGATGGTGATAATAGAGTCATGCTAGTGAGTAATTGTGGATTTGTAGAAATACTTGTGTTAAAAGTTTGTGATTCCCGTAGCATGCACGTATGGTGAACGGTTATTTAGCGAAGTCGGAGCATGATTTGTTTATTGATTGTCATCCTTTGTGTGAGGGTCGGGAGCGCGCGATGGTTAACTCCTACCAACCTCTCCCCTAGGAGCATGCGTCTAACACTTTGCTTCGATAACTAATAGACTTTTGCAATAAGTATGTGAGTTCTTTATGACTAATGTGAGTCCATGGATTATACGCACTCTCACCCTTCCACCGTTGCTAGCCTCTCTAGTACCGCGCAACTTTCGCCGGTGCATTAAACCCACCATATACCCTTCCTCAAAACAGCCACCATACCTACCTACTATGGCATTTCCATAGCCATTCAGAGATATATTGCCATGCAACTTCCGCCGTTCCGTTTATTATGACACGCACCATCATTTTCATATTGCCTTGCATGATCGTAAGATAGCTAGCATGATGTTTTCATGGCTTGTCCGTTTTTTGATGTCATTTGCTATGCTAGATCGTTGAACATCCCGGTACACCGCCGGAAGCATTCATATAGAGTCATATTTTGTTCTAGGTATCGAGTTGTAATTCTTGAGTTGTCAGTAAATAAAAGTGTGATGATCATCATTATTAGAGCATTGTCCCATGAGAGAAAAGGATGATGGAAGCTATGATTCCCTCACAAGTTGGGATGAGTCTCCGGACTTTACAAATAATAAAAGAGGCCAATGAAGCCCAAATAAAAAAAAGAGGCCAAAGATGCCCACCCAAAAAAATGAGAGAAAAGAGAGAAGGGACAATGCTACTATCTTTTTTTCCACACTTGTGCTTCAAAGTAGCACCATGATTTTCATGATAGAGAGTCTCCTATTTTGTCACTTTCATATACTAGTGGGAATTTTTCATTATAATGCACACCCACTTAATTTCTTTTTGAGGTTTCATACACTTATAGCTCTAGTGCATCCGTTGCATGGCAATCCCTACTCACTCACATTGATATCTATTGATGGGCGTCTCCACAGCCCGTTGATACGCCTAGTTGATGTGAGACTATCTTCTCATTTTTCCTCACAACCTCCACCATATTCTATTCCACCTATAGTGCTATATCCAAGGCTCACGCTGATGTATTGCGTGAAAGTTTAAAAGGTTTGAGAACATAAAAGGTGTGAAACAATTGTTTGACTTGTCCTCAGGGTTGTGCATGATTTAAATACTTTGTGTGGGGAAGATGGAGCATAGCCAGACCATATGATTTTGTAGGGATAACTTTCTTTGGCCATGTTATTTTGAAAGGACACAATTGCCTTGTTAGTATGCCTGAAGTATTATTGTTTTTATGTCAATATTAAGCTTTTGTCTTGAATCTTATGGATCTGAACATTCATGCCACAATAAAGAAAATTACATGGATAAATATGTTAGGTAGCATTCCACATCCAAAATTCTGTTTTTACCATTTACCTACTCGAGGACGAGCAGGAATTAAGCTCGGGGATGCTTGATACGTCTCCAACGTATCTATATTTTTTGATTGTTCCATGCTATTATATTATCTGTTTTGGATGTTTTATATGCTATTTTATATTATTTTTGGGACTAACCTATTAACTTAGTACCCAGTGCCAGTTTCTGTTTTTTCCTTGTTTTTGAGTATTGCAGATAAGGAATATCAAACGGAGTCCAAATGGAATAAAATTCTACGATGATTTTTCTTGGACCAGAAGGAACCCAGGAGACTTGGAGAAGAGGCCAGAAGACCCACGGGTGGGCCACAAGCCACCTGGGCGCGCCCCTGGGGGGGCGCGCCCCTGGCTTGTGGGCCCCCCGTGGCTCCTCCAACCCTAATTCTTCGCCTATAAATTCAGGAATATTCCCCCAATACCAAAAAGAGCCACGATAATACTTTTCCACCGCCGAAAGCCTCTGTTCCCGTGAGATCCCATCTTGGGGCCTTTTCCAGTAATCTGCCGGACGGGGATTCGATCACGGAGGGCATCTACATCAACTCCATTGCCCCTCCGATGATGCGTGAGTAGTTCACCTCAGACCTTCGGGTCCATAGCTAGTATCTAGATGGCTTCTTCTCTCTCTTTGTTCTTCAATACCATGTTCTTCATGATCTTCATGGAGATCTATCCGATGTAATACTCTTTTGCGGTGTGTTTGTCAAGATCCGATGAATTGTGGGTTTATGATCAGATTATCTATGAATATTATTTGAATCTTCTCTGAATTCTTATATGCATGATTTCATATCTTTGCAAGTCTCTTCGAGTTATTGGTTTGGTTTGGCCAACTAGATTGGTAATTCTTGCAATGGGAGAAGTGCTTAGTTTTGGGTTCAATCTTGCGGTGTCCTCACCCAGTGACAAAGTAGGGGTAGCGAGGCACGTATTTGTATTGTTGCCATAAAGGGTAAAAAGATGGGGTTTTCATCATATTGCTTGAGTTTATCCCTCTACATCATGTCATCTTACTTAATGCGTTACTCTGTTCGTCATGAACTTAATACTCTAGATGCAGGCAGGAGTCGGTCGATGTGTGGAGTAATAGTAGTAGATGCAGAATCATTTCGGTCTACTTGATACGGACGTGATGCCTATATGCATAATCATTGCCTTGGATATCGTCATAACTATGCGCTTTTCTATCAATTGCTCAACAGTAATTTGTTCACCCACCGTATTATTTTCCTTCAAGAGAGAAGCCTCTAGTGAAACCTATGGCCCCCGGGTCTATTTTCCATATTATATTTTCAGATCTATAAACCAAAAATACCAAAAATATTTTGCTGGAATCTATTTACTTTTATTTTAGTTTTACTTTTAGCAATCTTTTATATCTATCTCTATCAGATCTCATCCTTGCAAGTAACCGTGAAGGGATTGACAACCCCTATATAGCGTTGGGTGCAAGTGTTTGATTGTTTGTGTAGGTGCAAAGATTGGGTCCTTGCTTGTACCTCCTACTGGATTGATACCTTGGTTCTCAACAACTGAGGGAAATACTTATCTACTTTGCTGCATCACCCTTTCCTCTTCAAGGGAAAACCAACGCAAGCTCAAGAAGTAGCATAGTTCATCACGAAGCGCTAGTAGCTTAGTGGCGGTGACTTGGAGAACTATATTAATCACTATCTTATCTAGAAGATCAACTCCCACTCGATTCAAGCGATTGTAGCACCCAGACAATCTGAGCACATGCTCACCGATTGAGTTATTCTCCTTCATCTTGCAGGAAAATAATATTGTTGGAGGTCTCATACCTCTCAACACGGGCACGAGCCTGAGATCCCAATTTCAGCTCTTAGAACATCTCATATGTTCCGTGACGTTCAAAACGTTTTGGAGACTCAATTCTAAGCCGTAATGCATGACGCACTGAACTATCAAGTAGTCATCAGAACGTGCCTGTCAGATGTTCACAACATCTACAGACGACGCTTGAGGGGGTGGCGCACCGAGCGGTGCATTAAGGACATAAGCCTTCTGTGCAGCAATGAGGACAATCCTCAGATCACGGACCCAGTCCGCATTATTGCTACCATCATCTTTCTACTCTATTTCTCTAGGAACATATAAAAATTCAAGGGAGCTACAGCGCGAGCTAGTAATCTACAACATAATTTGCAAAGACATTTTGACTATGCTCATGATAATGAGTTTAGTTAATCATATTACTTAAAAACTCCCTCTCAAATTGACATCCCTCTGGTCATTCGAGTGTCACATGATCCAAATTCACCAACCCAAGTCCGATCATCACGTGAGATGAGGTGGTTTCAATGGTGAACATCTTCATGTTGATCATATCTACTATATGACTCATGTTCGACCTTTCGGTCTCTTGTGTTCTGAGGCCATGTCTGTACATGTTAGGCTCGTCAAGTTTAACCTGAGTGTTCCGCATGTGCAAAACTGGCTTGCACCCGTTGTATGTGAACGTATAATCTATCACACCCGATCATCACGTGGTGTCTCGAAACGACGAACTTTCGCAATGGTGCACACTCGGGGAGAACACAAGTTTATCTTGAAATTTTAGTGAGGGATCACCTTATAATGCTACCGTCGTCCTAAGCAAAATAAGATGCATAAAAGGATTAACATCACATGCAAATCATAAGTGACATGATATGACCATGATCTTATGCTTTTGATCTCCATCTTGAAAGCACCAGCATGATCTCCATCATCACCGGCATAACAACATGATCTCCATCATCTTGATCTCCATCAACGTGTCGGTATGAGGTTGTCGCGCCAACTATTACTTCTACAACTATTGCTAACTCATAGCGATAAAGTAAACCAAAAAGGCGAAAATAAATTAAAGACAACCCTATGGCTCCTGCCGGTTGCCGTACTCATCGACATGCAAGTCATGATAATCTATACAAAACATGATCATCTCATACATCACATATATCTCATCATGTTTCTGGCCATATCATATCACATCATACCCTGTAAAAACAACTTAGACGTCCTCTAATTGTTGTTGCATGTTTTACGTGGCTGCTATGGGTATCTAGTAAGAACGATTCTTACCTACGCAAAACCACAACGGTGATACACAAATTGCTATTCAACCTTCTCAAGGACCGCCTTTGTCGAATCCGATCCAACTAAAGTGGGAGAGACAGACACCCGCCAGCCATCTTTATGCAACAAAGTCACATGTCAGTTGATGGAACCGGTCTCTCGTAAGCGTATGAGTAAGGTTGGTCCGAGCCGCGTCATCCCACAATACCGCTGAATCAAGAAAAGTCCAAGGGAGGAAGCAATCTGAGCATCAACGCCCACAAACTACTTTGTGTTCTACTCGTGATATCATTTGCGCATAGACCTGGCTCTGATACCACTGTTGGGGAACGTTGCATGGGAAACAAAAATTTTCCTACGCACACACAAGATCTATCCATGGTGATGAGCATCTACGAGAGGGAGAGTGGATCTACATACCCTTGTAGATCGCTAAGCGAGAAGCGTTAAGAAATGCGGTTGATGCAGTCGAACGTCTTCGTGATCCAAATCGCTAGCCGTCCCGCGATCCGATCACGATCCATCCCGTGATCCAATCACGAACCATCCCGCGATCCAATCACGGTCCTTATGATTTAGAACCGAACGGACGGCACCTCCGCGTTCAGCACACGTACAGCTCGATGATGATCTCCGCCTTCTTGATCCAGCAAGAGGGAGCGGAGAGGTAGATGAGTTCTCCGGCAGCACAACGGCGTGGTGGCGGTGGTGGTGAACTAATCCGGCAGGGCTTCGCCGAGCTCTGCCTAACTAATCTAGAGGAGAAACGATCTAGAGGAAGAAGTGGGCAGCACGTGGCTAATAGGGTTAGGGCTGCCCTCAAATACTCTAGTATATAGAGGAGGAAGGGAGGGGAGGAGGCAGCCTCAAACCCTCCACAAGGAGGATTCGGCCGAACCTAGGGGGAGGAGTCCTCCCCCAACTAGGATTCCTCCTCCCACAAGGAAGGTGGAGTCCTGGGAGGACTCCCCACTTGGCCCTCCTCTCTCCTCTGTGCATGGGCCCTTAGGAGCTGGTTTGCCCAGCCCACTAAGGGTTGGTGCACCACCCCTAAGGCCCATGTGGCCTCACGGAGTAGGTAGCCCCTCCCGATGGACCCCCGGAACCCTCCCTGCACCCCCGGTACTCTACCGGTGACGCCCGAACTTTTTCCGGTGACCAAAACGGGACTTCCTATATATCAATCATTACCTCCGGACCATTCCGGAGCTCCTCGTGACGTCCGGGATCTCATACGGGACTCCGAACAACCATCGGTCACCACCATACATAACTCAATACTACCGAAACATCACCGAACGTTAAGTGTGCAGACCTTGCGGGTTCGAGAACTATGTAGACATGACCGAGACACCTCTACGGTCAATAACGAATAGCGGGACCTGGATGCCCATATTGGTTCCTACATATTCTACGAAGATCTTTATAGGTTGAACCTCTATGTCAAGGATTCAGTTAATCCCGTATGTTGTTCCCTTTGTTCTTCGGTATGTTACTTGCCCGAGATTCGATCGTCGGTATCTCTATACCTAGTTCAATCTCGTTACCGGCAAGTCTCTTTACTCGTTCCGTAATAAAAGATCCCGTGGCTAACACTTTAGTCAGTTTGCTTGCAAGGCTTACTGTGATGTTGTATTACCGAGTGGGCCCTGAGATACCTCTCCGTCACACGGAGTAACAAATCCCAGTCTTGATCCATGCGCACTCAACAGACACCCTCGGAGATACCTGTAGAGCATCTTTATAGTCACCCAGTTACGTTGTGACGTTTGATACACACAAGGCACTCCTACGGTGTCAGTGAGTTGCATGATCTCATGGTCATAGGAACAGATACTTGACATGCAGAAAACTATAGCAATAAACTGACACAATCATATGCTATGTTTATAGTTTGGGTCTTGTCCATCACATCATTCTCCTAATGATGTGATCCCGTTATCAAATGACATCTCATGTCCATGGCTAGGAAACATTGTCCATCTTTGATCAACGAGCTAGTCTATTAGAGGCATACTAGGGACATGGTGTTGTCTATGTATCCACACATGTATTTGAGTTTTCGATCAATACAATTCTAGCATGGATAATAAACGATTATCATGAACAAGGAAATATGATAATAACTAATTTATTATTGCCTCTAGGGCATATTTCCAACAAAAGGAATGCAACCCCCTCGGGAGCAAAGGAGCAGACATGCGACAGGGCACATTGAGGACGTCAAGCCACCCATCGAAGACTCCGGGTAAAACATCTCCTTTGTAAACGTTATTTTCCATTTCAAAATACCTGTAACAGTTGCTTCGGCAGTTTGAGTTATAAGAATTCATCATAAATAAAGACCATACTTTACGGCCTCCTCGTTGTATTTTATGTCACATACTCTGTTCTCTTCTCACCGACTCCGATAGCAAAGCTGTTCGATACATATTAAGATGCGACCGGCTAATAGACCGGGGGCTTGACTATAAAAATAGCCCCAAGCATCACCCTGGCACTATTGTTTATGTGTTCGGCGTCTCGGATGTTGCATTATATGAATCGGTTCTGAATTATGTCTTGGGTCAATGGTTGGGTTACCCGGCTCCTGTGTTTGCCCTCTTACGTTCAGCTCGTTCGGCTAAAAGGGTAAAGGGAGAACCACTGCGATTGTGCTTCTAGCTCGCCTGGTCAAGTACCTCGGTGGAGAAAGCCGAAAACTGACTGACATAATAAGCGAGAACCGGTCTGCAATCCGAGCATAAGTGTCAAACTAAAAATCGATAGAGGTTATTCCGTGTTATATGAGGGGTTTGTACGATTACAAACCATGTGATGCTGGTTTCAACCTCGGCCTATCCAAATATCACAAAACACTGGGGGCTAGTCACCAGCCCCCGCAGTCAAGCTCCTAAGACTAAGTGAAAGCACTAAAGCATCAAAGTCTGATTGCCTTGTTCCCCCTCGCATTACCGCCTTCGGGCATCGATACATCGGCTAAGGGTCATAGTGTGGAGGTAGAAACACCTCGTGTAGTATCTACATGGGGGCTGATGCCGATGACTCGCAACTTTCAGATAAAATGGCCACATAGGAGTCAAAATAATACAAAGCTTAAATACATGATAAACCATACAACCGCATTATAAAGCGGAACAGTCATGGGATACATGACATAACGCTCATTCATAAATTACATCTTTAGGGCATTGGGCTTCTATCGCCCGAGCACCATCCATCACGGTGGAAAAGTATTGCTCAGGGCGCCTATGCTCCTTCCCAGGGGGTGGAGGCGCGGTGGCCATCTCGGTCGGCTTGAGCCTTGGCCAGTGCATCATGGTCCTTGCAAAGGCCATCCGAGCTCCCTCGATGCACGTAGAATGCTTTAGAACGTCAATCCGAGGCGCAGCGTCGCACAGTTTCTGCACCAAGCCAAAGTAAATGCTCGGCAACGGCTCTGCAGGCCACAGCCGGATGCAGAGGTCCTTCATGGCCGGCTCCGCCATCCTGTGCAGCTCCATCAATTGTTTTATCTGCTTGCTCAGGAGGGCAGGATGCTCGGGGGCCTGAAATTGCGCCCAGAACAGCCGAGGCTCAATATCCCATCTCGAGAGGCGAAGTATTTGTTCGCGTCCGCTGCACTCCTCGGGAGGTCCGTAAAGGCGTCTGAGGAACGCAACACCCGGGTGAGCAATGCAAACCTGTTACCACCAAAGGCACATTGCAGTAAGTATGGCTTACCATCCGCGATCGCCTTGACTTGGCAGAGTTCTTCTTCAAAGAACCGCCTATCAACTCGCTCCGCTTTGAGCTTGGATTTCAGAGTGGATAGTTTGGTGGCCTGGTCTTCGTTCTTTTGCTCAAGGGCCTCGCACTTCATGCTGGCATCCTTGAGCTCCAGCTGCACCTCTACCACCCGGGCCTCGTGCTTGTCGCTCATGGCTTTTAACGCCGAAAGTTCGGCTGCCGCTTGTTCGGCCGCCGCCTTCTCATCCGCGGCCTCTTGCCTCACCTTTTCCAACTCGGCCTTGAGGTTCTCGACCTCCGCGGCCACAGCTGTGGTAACAATGAGTAAATAACACCTAGGGATAACAATCCGGATATCTCAATTAATGAGGATAGACAATAGCCCGAATGATACAATTCGGACTCACCTTGCGTCTCGTCAAATCTCTTGTTCAGGCGATCGAGCTCCTCATCGGAGCTCTTGAGCTTCCGGTTTAGCTCGGCAAGCTCCACTGCGTTGGCGCCCGCCACCGATGACGAGGCCTACACAACAACTTATGTGCATTAAAACTCCCGAGCTGTTGGATTCAGACCCTCTGCTAAAGTACTCTCTAGATCTCTTAGAATAATGAGGGACAAAGGGTGCCTTGTGCATCGTTACTAATTTTCGGACATTTGACCCTCGCATGGGTTTTTCAAACTCACCCAGGGCTCGGGGGCTACTACACTTATAGGAATTGCATAAACTTGGTAAATTAACTTTTTCTGGAAAAAAGAGTATTACGTGGCTCACCTGGAAGCCCGTCAAGAGACCGTTGAAGGCCTCTTTCAGTCCGCTATCAACGGACTGAATGCCTTGCAAGACCGCACCCATAAGGGCGCGGTGATCTTCGGCGATGGAAGAGCCGGAAAAAGCTTCCTCCATCACGGCCGACCACCTAGTCATGGGTGGCGCCGGTGGTGACCCGCCAACCCTCCCTCCGGTGGGGGATCGAGCTGGCAGCTCCGGAGGCATAGAGAGCTCCGAAGATGTCCTCGGAGGGGGCTGGACCGTACTTCGTCCCTCCTCTTTAGTTGCCAGGAGATGTTCCTCCTCCTGGTCTTCGGCGGCCGAGGTATTAACCTCAGCCATAAGGTCGTCACACCCGCCGCCGGTGTTCGGCTCAGAAGGAGCCGGGCGCAATAACACCTCCGCGGCCTCCTTCAAGACCTCGGGAGGCGTAGGACGTGATGCAGTCCCACTTTCCGCCAGGTCGGCGGGCAGAGACTCCCCGTCTGAGATTTGGTCGGTGGGGAGATCGCGTGGTGGGCTCCAAATTGAAAGATGTTCGCCCATTTAGATTTAAAAGCTCTATATAAGTGACCCAGAGTGTCTTCGGATTCATACCTCTGGGCTGGGGGCTTAACCCTTGGGTTCCCTCGGGGAACCTTTTCAAAAGCCTCAGACTCCTTATCGGAGTCCGAGTTATCGTCGGCCAAGACTGCCTTTTTCTGGCATGTCCTCTTCGGGGCAGGAGGAGGTAGGTCCTCTACGGCGTCCGCTGACGCCGCCCTTTTCCTTGTGAGGGGAGAGCCGCACTCCTCTTCGTCCTCGTGCTCTTCCTCGTGAGTGGAAGAGGCATGGGTCTCCTTGGACTTAGTGTCCGGAAGACCCCTTAGACAAAGACCCTCTCGGACCTCCTTCTTCTCCCCTTTCTTCTTCTTCTCCTTCTTCTCTGGCGCCGAATACGGCGCCACGACGAGCATCTCCGTCAACAGATCCGACCGAGGGCCTTCGGGCTGCGGGGCCAGACAGCCAATTTGCACGGCCTTGCTCAGCCATTTCTATGAAGATGAGGGAGAAGGGGTTCAGCTCTTTGTCAAAAAACAGAGCCGGAGAATTAAAGTTTTATCATACCTTGGTAGGAGGGGTTTCGGCGTCAAGACCGGTGTCCTCCTCCTTGGCCGGCCAACTCTTCTGGTGCTTGAATAGCGCTCTCCACAATTTCGCGTGGGTAGTGCGGAAGAATTGACGCACGGTGGCCGGGTCCTCGAGTTGGTAAGCCCACATTGGGGAGGCCCGGTGCTGGCAGGGGAGGAGACGGCGGCGGAGCATGACCTGGATCACGTTAACCAGCTCGATTTTGGCCTCAATCATCGAGGAGATGCGCTTCTACAGCGATTTTGGGGGGGGGGGTCCGGATCTGAACTCGGCGGGTGCCGCCCAGTCCGCGCTCCTGGGTTCGGTGATGTAGAACCATTCCTTTTGCCAGATCTTGACCGTGTCGATAAAGGTGTCGTCCGGCCACTTGACACGGGGGAGCTTGCTGATTACCGCCCCTCCACAATCCACATGCGCGCCCGCAACTGTCTTCGGCTTGACGTTGAACACTTTGAGCCACAGGCCGAAGTGCGGCTATACCCGCAGGAAGGCTTCGCAGACGATGATGAACGCCGAGATATGCATGAAGGAGTTCGGGGGGAGGTCATGGAAATCTAACCCGTAAAACATCATGAGGCCCCTGACGAAGGGGTGGAGCGGAAAGACCAATCCCCAGATGAAATGGGGGACGAACACCAACCTCTCATCCGGGTTCGGTGTGGGAACCACCTGATTCTCCTCTGGGGCGTGGTGGGCGATGTTGGCGGAAAGGTAGTCGGCACGTTTTAGCTCCCGAATGTCGTTTTCGGTGACGGAGGAGGCCTCCCACTTGCCCATGGATCCTGAACCAGCCATGGACGAACTCGAAGGGAAGATTGAGAAAGAACTAAATCTGGGCTCTCGGAGGTTGAGGAGGCAAAGGGTGCGGATTTGGAGCGTGAATAGGCCTTGGGGGTTTTTCTCCCTTTTATGGGGTGTTGTAATACCAAGAGCCTCCCTTTTACTGCGCCGCAGGCGTCGCCACTTCCCAAAACAATCATGCCGTTATGCGCGCGTGGGATAACCCAGAGGATTAATCATATCCCGTAAGAAACGGGACATGATCTACACATTGATAAGACGTGCCAATGGAGAAACTGCCTCGAACCGCGAATCGAGTTTTTGTAGCCGGCTCAGCGGTCGTGATAGGCCACGACCCTTCGTCAGAAAGGTTGTCAGGAAATACTGTTCATACTTTGACGCTTCGGCCTTCGAGGTTAAGCGACTTATGGCGTCCGGATAACTACATGTTTGGATAACTACATGTCATTGGCGGCCGGACTAGAGCCAGCCGATCATAAAGGGGGAAAAGAACTCACCCCGCAAGCCGGAGACTCTGATGACGCGAGGCTGCTAGTGTTATCACCCCTGGCGTTGGGGGCTAGTTCGGGGGCTACTAAGGGAGTCCTGGACTAAGGGGTGCTCGGGCCGCTGTCCTATCTCTCATAGGCTGGCTTGGTGGGCCGCTCTCTGGTTATTGCAGGAAGGGCCGGGATATGTGACGACCCCGTATTCTAGAAGGAAACCTTCAAAGATGCGGCGTGCACTCCAAGTCAAGATGAGGGGATCAACGTCTTTACTTCCGGCTGGAGACTTATCATGTGTAAACCCTAGGTACCTCCGGTGTCTATATAAACCGAGAGGTTTAGATCGTAGAGGGCAGACAAGCTCATCTAGGGTTTTGGCTACTTGATCTCGAGGTAGATCGACTCCGTAATCTTCATACACATCAATACAATCAAGCATGACGTAGGGTTTTACCTCCATAGGAGGGCCCGAACCTGGGTAAACATTGTCTCCTTCGTCCCTTGTTACCCATCGATCCTAAACACACAGCTCGGGACCCCCTACCCGAGATCCGCCGGTTTTGACACCGACACTAGGCTCGTCGCGTGGCACGTGGCAGGGCACGGACACCTACGCTCCCATGTCGCCTCGACAACGGCCGAGGCTGACAAAAGCCTAGCGCCCGCTGCCGAGCCATCATTGCTCTTCTCCCTTGCGCTTCTGCTCCCTTGCTTAGATCCCCTTTCCTTCGCGTGAACCTCTTCCAGATCTCGGCGCTGCGCCGTCCTTCCTCTTGCTACCCCAACCCCAAAGATTCTTCAAATGTCGCCCGCCAGGAAGTCTAAGCTTGAAGCTCAGGCCTCGTCCTCTTCTTCCCCTTTGCCGGCGCTCATGGCATCCATCATCGCCAAGGAGGGGGACCTCAGCCCAGCACTCCCGTTGACGGCGGAAAACTCCAATGAGTGGGGGCAGACCTTGATCTGGTATGGCTCTGCAGAGCAGCGCACTTTGGCGAAAACAATCTACCCCTTCTTCCTCCACAGCGTCTTCTCCGGGCTTGTCCCGCCCTTCTCGGGGTTCTTCTCCGCCATCCTTGAGCATTATGGGATTCAGGCCCTCCATCTTCATCCCAACTCCATCCTGCTCCTGTCTGTCTTCGCCTTCTACAGCGAGGCCTTCGTAGGCGTGAGGCCCTTAGTGGCCCTCTTCCGCCACTACTTCAGCCTGCGGCTCCATGATGGGGCGCAGCGGTCAGCGTGCGCCTCCTTCGTCGCGGTCCAGAGCGGGAACATGCTCCTAAATTCCTGGAAGAAGGTGGAAGGTTTCAGGCACCGTTGGGTCTTCTTGGATACCCGGAGCCTCGATCCGCGCCTGGAGCTCCCGACGGAGCTGCCTGAGAAGGCCCTCGCGTGGGGTTCTGCGAAGCTCGCCGATATCCGGGCAAAGCCCGTTTTGGAGCGGATCTCCTTGAACATGGAGGCCAAGCAACTGACCGGGCGTTGATAGTGAAGGAGTTCCTGACGCAGCGCCTGGCACCGCTCCAGGCGCACTCGAAGCCCATGTGGGAGTACGAGGGCACGCGGGACACCATCAGGCTTCGATCCGCCAGCCTAACAGACGAGGAGCTGGGCAGGGCCGTGGCTACCCTACTCCATAGCGATCCTGGGGACCTCCTCGAGGCCTACGCCCCGCTGTACCGCCGTGACGATAGGGGGAGCTAGTTGCCGCCATGCCCACCTTTGAGGAGCGAGGGCTCACGCCGCCTGAGTGCCCCAATCTCCCGGTATCGGTGTCTTCCGGCGATACCAACGGCGAGGGGGACTCGGAGGAGACTGAGGACGACCGCCCGGTAGAGGTGTTCTCCCCGTCGCAGAGCAAGCTCCTCCGCGATCTTGAAGGCAACGACGACACCGACGAGCCCCCGGTCGCGGACTCCCTGCGCTTCGCCAGGGTCCTCAGGAGGCCAAGGCCTGCCCTCCAGACCACGCAGGCACCCGGCCGGGCGACTCCAAAGAAACGCGCGGCCGCGCCTCCTCCGACGGACTCCCCACGCTCCAGCAGGGCGATTGAGACGCCGGTCTCATCCTTGATCGAGCCGCAGCCAAAAGACGGGGCGGCCGCCGTTGGGGCGGATGTGGCCTCTCCGGCCGTGGCCCCTCAGGGCGATCTCGCCACCTCTCCGGGCGGCAGCACCATGCCGAAGAAGGGCGGGGGCGTCCCGACCCTCGGGGACGTGGAGAGGAAGAGGAAGTGGATCGCGCCTGAGGAGTAAGTAACCTGCTTTGCCTTTGGTAGATTATAGATTGCGCGCGTACTCACGGGCCCTTCTCCCCTTGATAACCAGGACCGACGACGCATCAAAGAAGAAGAAGGCGAGCATCGAGCCGAAGGAGCCCCCTGTCCGGAGGGCGCAGTCAGCTTCTGGCCGCGGACACAGAGGGGGTGGAAGCGCATCGCGCCAACTCAGCGCGACCCTTGGGTGTGACGCCTTCTCCTGGCGCCTTGCCGACGCTGCTCGGGAGGCCGGGCGCCGGGAATGTGGAGGCTCACGAGGCGGCACCGCTTGCCGCTGCCATGGCGACCCCAGTGCCGGTGGAGGGGGCTGTCGGATTTCGGGCTCCGCAAAACCCTCAAGGTTCGAACACAGGGGCGTGTGCGAAGATTCCCCTGCAGCTTCGCCCTACCCAGCTCACTACTCGATGGCTAAGTCGACGAACTCGCACGATGACGAGGAAGAAGATGAACACGGTGGTTTACCCAGGTTCGGCCCGCTGCGAAGCGTAATACCCTACTCCTGCTTTGGTGGATTGCCTCTCGTGGAGGTATGGTGGATGAACTTGTACAAGGTTGAGGAGCCTCGCGAGGGCGTCCCCGAGGTGTTCTCGGCTCTCTGCTAGCTCTGCGGTGGATCGGATGGATCGACTGGTTTCGGATCCTCCTCCCCTTCTACGGTGCAGCCTAGTCTCTATATATAGTGGTGGCCCGGGTCCTCTTCCCTTATCGCAATGGCGGGAAGGGATCCCACAATGGCCAAATTTGAAGGGGGACAGAAGTACATCCCCGCCCTGTCCAAAGGCGGTCTTCGCCTGCAAAGTAGCTATCGATGAAGCAAAGGTGGGCTCGGCGATGACATCCGTCCTGCGGGGCTCATGGTCGTGGTCTTGTTTCACCGGAATGGAAACCTTTGGCTGGTGCTTTGGGAACCCGCGTACGTCCTTGCCCCTTTGCACTAAAGGGGAAACTGCTCCGCCTGGCGCGCTGGCGCCCGCCTGTCCTTCCTTGCGTCACCCTTGACTCCTGAGGCCGGGCCCTGCATAGAGGTCTCCGCCGCTCCGGAGGGGGCCTGGGGAGGCCCTCCGCTTGCCGATCTTGGCGCTGCTCTCCCTCGCGAGCCTAGGGTCCTCGTGAGGGCCTTGTCTTGAGTGGGGCTGCGTCTGGTTGTGTTTGGCTGACGAAGTGGGCCATGCCCTGGGCCGCAGGCAGGCAGGTCTGGGTACCCCCGTTCCCAGAACGCCGACAGTAGCCCCCGGGCCCAAGGCGCGCTCGAGCTGGCTTCTGGGTGAAGCCTTGAGGACGGCCCAGAGCGCCGCGGGCCCCAAACGCCTGTGGGCCAGACTGGCGCACATCGTCCGGTTGATGTCGGGTGTCTTTCGTCACTTTGGCCACCGCCCGAGTCGACAAGAGCCTGACTTCCAGCGCCGGGTCATTATTGCTTTCCCCTTCTATGCACCTGCTCTTGCTTCTCGGATCCCCGGCCCTAACAGAGGCCTCTCCAGATCCGGCGTCGCTCCGTCCTCCTACTTGCCGCTCTGGCCCCGCAAACTTCCCGATGGCTCCCGCCGGCAAACAGAAGCCAGAGGCCCAGGGCTCAGCCTCCGCTCCCATCTCACCGGCGCTCTCGGGGTCCACCATCGCCAAGGACGAGGACCTTGTCCCGGTGCTCCCATGGACGGCGGATGGGACCAACGAGCGGGGGTGGACCTTGATATGGGGCGGCTCCTCGGAGAAGCGGTCCTCGTCCAGGGCGGTCTACCCTTTCTTTCTCCATAGCGTCTTCGCCGGGCTTGTCCCTCCCTTCTCCGCGTTCTTCACCGCCATCCTCGACCACTACGGGATTCAAGCCCTTCATCTCTAGCCCAACTCCATCCTTCTCTTGTCCGTCTTTGCCTTCTACTACGAGGCTTTCATGGGCGTGAAGCCTTCGGTGGCCCTCTTCCGCCATTTCTTCAGCTTGCGCGTGCATGAAGGCGCTCAACGGTCGGCGTGCGTCTCCTTCGTCGCGGTCCAGAGCGGTAACATGCTCTTAAATTCCGGGAAGAAGGTGGAGAACTTCACTCACCGCTGGGTCCTCATGGACCTCAAAGATACCAACCCCCGGTTGGATCTGCCGAAGGGGCTGCCGGAGAAGACCTCTGCGTGGAGCTCCGCGAAGCTTTCTAACCCCTGGGCCGGGCCCGTCTTGGATCGGATTTCCCGCGATATCAGTGCCAGGAAGCTGACTGGGAGGATGATAGTGAAGGAGTTCTTGACGCAGCGCCTGGCGCCCCTCCAGTCCCATTCCAGGCCCTTATGGGACTATCAGGGAAGCAGCGACAACCTCAGGCTTCGGTCCACATGCATAACCCCCGAGGAACTGAGCAGGGCTATGGCGACCCTGCTCAATGGCGACCCCAGTGATCTCCCCGCTGCCTACGCCCCGCTGTACTGCCGCGATGACGGAGCCGATCTGGTTGCCGCGATGCCTGTCTTCAACGAACTGGGGCTCCCCCCAGCTGAGGGCCTTGCTCCCCGGTGATGGTGTCCTCTGGCGACACCACGGGCGGGGAGGATTTGGAGAAGTCAGCCGACGACGACCTGGCAGGGGCGTCTCCCCCGTCGCAGAGCATGCTCCTGCGCGACCTCGAGGATGACGATGATGCTGGTGAAGCCTCTGCTGCTAGCTCTCCGGGTCCCGCCGAGTTCCCCAGGGGGCTAGGACCGGCTCCTCGTGCCACACGGTCCGCCTGCGTGCCGACCCCCAAGAAGCGCGGAGCAGGGCCTCCTCCGGTGCGCCCTGATTCTGTCGGCAAGGCGGTTGAAGCGCCGGCCTTGCCCCCGCCCGAACCGCAGCTCGCAGGCGCGGTGGGTAAGGCCGGGGCTCCGGCGGCTGCTCTTGCGAACAGTGCCCCTGTTCCCCAGCGTGGTGGCGCCCTCACCGAGAAAGGCAAGGGTGCTCCCGTCGTCGCCGGGGAGGAGAGGAAGAGGAAATGGGTCGACGTTCAAGAGTAAGTAATCCGGCTCGGCCTTGGTCGCCTGCTGGTAGCTTGAGTACTGATGATTTTCCTTCGCCTGGCAACTAGGAACGCCGCCGTGCTGAAGATGAGGAAGAAGAAGGCGGGCGTCAAGCCGAAGGCGTCTTCCGATGCACCGGCCGCTCCTGTTGTGCCGCCGTCGCCCGACGTGGTTCCTGCAGGCGAGGGGGCGGAGGCTCGCGAGGTAGCTCTCAGGGTCGCCGCCGCGGAGCCCCCCAAGCCCCCAATGCCTATTGACATGCTTGCTCCTCCTCTTGAGGGCGCGTCGGTGCCGCTGTCCGGGGGGCCAGCCCCAGAGGGCCGGCCGCCCGTCGATCCGTCTGCATCCGTCTTGTCAGTGGTCGATGCGCAGCCTCCGAAGCCTCCTGCTCCTTGTGCTGCTATCTCTCGGGGGACGTCGTCCGCGACGCAGAAAAAAGCTCATTTCTTTCATTCAGGAATGGACACTGGACCGCGCAGGCGACTCCTCCGGAGGAGGCCTTGGTGCCTTCGTCGCGCGGCCTCGACGTCATAGACGGGGCCTTCACCGCCCTGGGTCAGGTCCGAGATGCCCTCGCGGGTACCGACGAGCGCCTCGCGAGGTGGCGCCTGGGACTCCTTTCCGGGTGGCTCCGGGCCGACGCCTCTGTCGTGGCGGTCTGGGGCCAGGCCGAGGCCGCCATGGCGAAGAGCGAGAAGGAGGCCGCGTCTGCCAGGGTAGCACGCGAGGAGGCACTGGCCGGTGCGGCGTCCGCCGTCAGGCGCCGCGAAGAGGTGGAAGCCTGCCTGAAGGCTCTCCAGGAGGAGAAGTCTGAGCTCACGGAGCAGTTGCGTCAGCAGGAGGAAGCCCTCAAGACCCGCGAGGCCAAGCTTGCCGCTCGGGACTCCGAGCTTTCCCGGGCGGCGACCCGCCAGGCCGCGGAGCGGGAGCGCCTCGACGCGCAGGAGAAGGAAGTCGCCTCGGGGAAGGCCCTGCTTGACACCAGGGAGAAGGCTCTCGCCGCGGCTGAGGAGACAAAGGCCGCGGAGCTCAGCGCCTTCTCCTCCGTCGAGCTCAAGCTTCGCGAAGTGCTCCACTCCCTCTGCCGGGATGGGTTTGTGGAGCCCCTGGCGGCTCCAGAGAGCGGCTTCGCGGGGCTCGCTTCGAAGCTCGTCGAGGCGCTAGAGGGCGCCGTTGTCAAGGTGGAGGGGATCTTGGAGAGCGAATGCGGCAACCTCTTTTCTGAGGCTGCGATGCGCGTCTTCAGCCATCTTCATCTGCGCGAGCCAGGGTTTGACTTCGACTCCGTGATCCGCCCGGTCACCCCCGAGGACCACGCCGGTGCTGCGGCGGCGGTGAAGGGCGCCGTGGAGCTGCTGGTGAAGAGGTTCACCCGCGTCACCGTTCCTCTTCCTCCTGACGCTGCGGGGGTTAACGGCGAAGAAGACGACGCCAGTGATGTCGACGACGAGTTCCCCGGGGACGGGACGAGCGGTGGCGGCGGCTCCTCCTGATTCCTTTCCCTCGTTCCTTTCTTGCAATGTCCATCGTGCCTCGTGGAGGCGTTAAACTCGTTTGTGTTCGCGAAAACTTTTAATGCTTGTAATTACTGTTGAACTGTGATTGCTCTCTTCGCCTTGTTTCCTTCTTGCTTGCTGTGATGCTCTGTGTCGGCAGGGCCCGGCCCCGCGCATACCTTAGCCGCCGTTGGGCCGACCGGATCACCAAGGACGGTTCCAAGGGGTGAGGGGCTACGGGGCCAGTGAGGCTCCTGAGTCGCGATGCTCAGGAGTCCCCCTTGACGTACGAGCAGCCCTCATGAAGGGAACATGGTGAAGATTGGGTTGATTTCGAACACCTTGCGCTCTGCGTCGGCAGGGCACGGCCCCGCGCATACCTCAGCCGCCGTTGGGCCGTCCGGATCACCAAGGACGGTTCCAAGGGGTGAGGGGCTATGTGGCCAGTTAGGCTCCTGAGTCGCGATGCTCAGGAGTCCCCCTTGACGTACGAGCTCCAGCGTCCTTCTTGACATGGAAATTTTGAACACCTTGTGCTCTGCGTTGGCAGGGCCCGGCCCCGCGCATACCTCAGCCGCCGTTGGGCCGGCCGGATCACCAAGGACGATTCCAATGGGTGAGGGGCTACGGGGCCAATGAGGCTCCTGAGTCGTGATGCTCAGGAGTCCCCCTTGACGTACGAGCTCCGGCGTTCTCCTTAGGGGTTTGAGCGCTTCTGAGCTCTGCATCGGCAGGGCCCGGCCTCGCGCATACCTCAGCCGCCGTTGGGCCGTCCGGATCACCGAGGACGGTTCCAAGGGGTGAGGGGCTACGTGGCCAGTTAGGCTCCAGAGTCGCGATGCTCAGGAGTCCCCCTTGACGTACGAGCGGCTCCCATACCTTTCCTCGTTGGCTTTTCCTGAGCTGGGCGCGTGAAGACTAGGTTTGGCGGACCTGGGAAGGTGGCATGTACCAGGCTTGACCCGGTAGTAGCCCCCGTGCAGCCCCCTCACGTGTACATCCCAGGGGAACGCAGCGAGACGGGGCCGCAAGGGGCCTTCCTGAGGTTGGATGCAGCCGCTGGGGCGCCCTCAGTTGTTTATCCCCAGCATGGAGCGAAGGGCTTCCACATTGCGTGGGCATAGTAATTGGTGGACCATGTTGACCGCCAGCACGGAGCTGTGGCTTCCACCTTGCGTGGGCATAGCCATTGGAGGGCCGTGTTGTCCGCCAGCACGGAGCTGTGGCTTCCACATTGCGTGGGAAGGAACCCCTCTGTGTCCTCGGGGGGCTCTGGGCGTGTACAGCCCATTGAGTTCGTGCGCGTGGCTCGCACGGTAGAACTGGGAGGTGTATCTGGGAGCTCGCGAGGGCGCTTTGGCCTCGCGAGGTCCCTACCTCTAAGGCGGTTTGCGCCTGAGTCTTCTTGTCTTGAGATCCTGCAGATTCCGCCTTGAGATCTTCGAGGCACGGCCGGGTTGTTCAGATAACCCACGGTCCTGCCTGAGACCTTTCCTCCTTGTTTGTGGGACGGTTTGGGGGCCCTTTCCGGTGCTCTGTGTCTGCAGGTCCCAGTCCTGCACATTTCCCTACCACCGTAGTGTACGACCGGATCACCAAGGACGCAACTACGAGGCGAGGCCTCGACACCCTTGATGCCGACCGGATCACCAAGGACGACATCAAGGGGCGAGTGGCTATATGACCGGTAAGGCTCCTGAGGCGCGTTGCTCAAGAGCCCCCCTTGACGCTCAAGCGGCTCTACGTCGGCAGGTCCCAGTCCCGCACATTTCCCTACCACCGTAGTGTACGACCGGATCACCAAGGACGCAACTACGAGGCGAGGCCTCGATACCCTTGACGCCGACCGGATCACCAAGGACGACACCAAGGGGCGAGTGGCTATATGACCGGTAAGGAGCCCCCTTTGACGCTCGAGCGACCCCCATTCTGTCCTGCCGGCTGCTGCCTCAGGAGGCCCTGGGGCCTCCCGAGACTCCATGCTGAGATGCCGTGCTGCGATCAGAGCCCCCGAGCGGGGCCCGACTGCCCAACGATGCAAGTCCCTGAGGCTCCAGGCCATTGCCATCCAATTTCGAGGTGCCTCGGGGAGACATCCACGCCGACAATGAGCCGTGCAGGCAAGGTAAAGCGTTAGGAGACAAATCATATGCATGAGAAACTATTGAAATATGCGTAATTAAGGCGGCTGCAGGGGTGTGCCCTGATTGCCTGAGGATGATGCGGCCCGATGGGCGCCCTCAAACGGAGTAAACCAAAAAGTTACTTGGCAACGGCCAACAAAAAGTCACCTGGCGGCCATGCCGCTGAAGAGTCGAAGCTGCCATCGTAGCCAGATCTTACACCTCCACGAGCGCGACCCTCACGGGCCCGTCGTCTCCCGGGGCTCGGGACCTTCGCTTGGTCCGAGCATCTCCTCCAACTCCGCGCCGCGCCCCGCCAGGCAAGGTATGAGCATGGCTCGGGCAAGGCGCTGGAACGTGACGCCTGCGTTCGCCAGGCCGAAGGGCATGCAGACGTAGTTGTGTGGGTAGACCCATCCATGATCGGAACGCGTTGGCCAGAGGGGGCCCTAGGACGCGGCCCTGTTGATCGCGAGCGTGCTGACACAGATGCGCGGCTGGACGATCGTGCCGATGATGGCGGCTGCGATTGGTGGTGCTGGGCAGTCTCCGCCTGGCGTGGTCTGCGCTTCCTGAAGCTCCTCGATCGCTCTGATGACGGACTCTTGCGAGCTCGGCGCCACACGCCGTGCTCCTGGGTTGGGCAGTCGCGTGTCAGGACGCGCCTTCAGGTTGTGCCCGAACGCCTCCCTTGTCTCACCGGTCAAGCCGGGGGCCTCCTGGATGGAAGCCCCCGAGCCCGACCCAAGGGGGGCGCCGAGCGCGCTTTCCTATGCGATGGAGGGTGGTGCCCTGCCGCTGGGTGTAGAGCTCGAGGCTCCGCCCTTGGAAATCCCAGCCCCCTGGCGCTCCGCGGGGGTGAGCGGCTTCTTCTTCTTGCGGGTGTCCTCTCGAGGCGGGGCTTCCTCCTCCTTGTCCGAGCGCTCGGCCGCTGCAGCGCGCTAAGCCCGCTCGAGGGAGCAGATGGCATCCTTCTCATCGCAGGCGACGGTGATGACGCGTCCACTCCCTGGCATCTTGAGGACGTTGTAGCCATGATGAGTCGCCGCCATGAACTTGGCGAGGGCCGGGTACCCGAGGATGGCGTTGTATGGGAGGTGGATGTGCGCGACGTCGAAGACGATGACCTCGGTGTGGTAGTTCTCGCGTCCGCCGAAGGTGATGGGCAGGCGCACTTGCCCGATGGGGACGGTGGACCCGTCTGTGACTCCTGAGAAGGGCTTGGTCAGCATGAGCTGTTCGTACGGTACTTGGAGCGTCTTGAAGGTCTCGATGGAGAGGACATTGAGCCCTGCTCCGCTGTCGATGAGGGTCTTGGTGATGAGGACGTTGCTGATGGTTGGAGTGCACAGCATGGGGAGCTTGCCGGCCATGGCCGAGCACCTGAGCTGATCCCTTGAGTCGAAGGTGATTGCAGTCTGGGACCACTTGAGGGGACGCATGGCCTCGGGCCTTGGGAGAGCCTCGTTCACCTCCCGCGCGAACTGCTTGAAGACGCGGTTTGATGCTGGGGCTTGGGCGCCGCCCAGGATACAGGCTACCGCCCTGACCTCCTGGAAGCCCCCAGCCCCATCGTCCTGCCTGTCCTATTCCTTCCTTCTGGGTGGTGGTGGTAGTGGTGGTACGCCGGCCTCACGAGGTCGGGCCTCACGAGGCTGGCCGCGGCGTGACCCCTCCGGTGGGTCATCGCGCCAGCGGTCTTCCCGAGGCTGATCGCGCCAGCGGTCCTCCTGAGGCTGATCGCGCCAGCGGTCCTCCTGAGGCTGATCGCGCCACCCTTGACGCGGTTCCCAGTTGTCCCAACGGCCTCCACCGCGGCCTCCACCTCGTCCGAAGCCACGGTCAGCGCGTCCAAGGCGCCGGCCAAAGTGTTCGGCGCGGACCAGCCTGAGCTCCTGGCAGTCGGCGGTGTCATGGCTGTTGGTGCCATGGAAGATGCAGGTCGGCCTTCCTCCTGCGGGGTGCTGCTCACCCCGGCTGCGCTTCGCCTCAGGCTCGGCCGCAAGCACCGCTGGGGCCTTGCGCTTCGCCTCCTTGGGCTTGGTCTTCTTTTCCTCTGGCTCTGCCGCCGGAGGCCCGCGGAGCGACAGGCGGCCCTCTTCAGCCTTGGCGCACCTGTTCGCCAGATTGAACATCTCCAGGGTGAGCAGAGTTCGTCGTTCATGGCGAGCTCCTCCTTCATCTTGAGGTCCGTGATGCCATCGGTGAACGCGGAGATGATAGTCTCATCCGACGCCTTCGGGACCTTGAGGCGCGTAGTCGTGAAGCGATGTATGAACTTGTGCAGGGTCTCCCCGTCCTGCTGCTTTACATGCCGTAGGTCGTTCACGGTGAGCGCTCGGTCGCGGGTGCCTTGGAAGTTGGCGACGAAACGCTTGCGCAGGTTGTCCCAGGAGGTGATGGACCCCTCCGGGAGGTTGAGGAGCCAGGAGAGCGCGCCACCTTTGAGCGCCATGGGGAACCAGCACGCCATGACCTTGTCGTCTCCACCGGCCGCCCACCGGCTCGACGGGTGCTGCGTGCGCGGGAGGGACCCGGTCTTGACGCTCCTGTGGGGCCACCTCGAGTGGTGCCTGATCGCGGTGTTGGGTCAGCAGCGCGGGGAGCGCACGCGCGTCGACGCGCGGCCGGGGAACCACCTGGCAGCTTACTTCCTATCTTGCCCTTGCTCGCGGTTCGCGGGGCTAGTCGCGGGGACGCGCTTCTCGCCTAGGCTCGGGGTCGATGTCGCGTTGCGGAGGGGGCGGCGGCGCATCGTGGGCCACATCGTCGGCCGGGGAAGGTCGGGGTCGAAGCGAGTAGGAGAGCGCTGAAGCGTCGCCGGCAGCACCGACGAGCTCCGCGATGCGTCGAAGCCAATCGTCGTAGCGGTCGGGGGCAGGGCGGTAGCGGAGCAGCTCGTTCGCCATGGCGAGTGCACCCGAACCGCGGAAGCTGGAACGATCGACGGTGTGGCGGTGTGGCCGTCGCGCTGTGCGGTGACCGGCTGGGAGGAGTCTTGTTGCTCGTGGGCGTCCGGGCTTGTGGCGGCATTGGCCACAGGCGAGGGTGACCGGCGCGCGTCGACGCGGCCCACAGGTGCCGTCTGGGCGACGCAGGTAGCTCGGCGCTCGGTGCGGGCTCGGCGAGCGTCAGACATCGGAACGGCGAGGTGGTAGGAGATCTTGGCTTGGGGAAGACTCCGACACGCCCCTACCTGGCACGCCAAATGTCGGATTTCGGGCTCTGCAAGACCCTCAAGGTTTGAACACATGGGCGTGTGCGAAGATTCCCCTGTAGCTTCGCCCTACCCAGCTCACTACTCGATGGCTAAGGCGACGAACTCGCACGATGACGAGGAAGAAGATGAACATGGTGGTTTACCCAGGTTCGGGCCGCTGCGAAGCGTAATACCCTACTCCTGCTTTAGTGGATTGCCTCTCGTGGAGGTATGGTGGATGAACTAGTACAAGGTTGAGGAGCCTCGCGAGGGCGTCCCCGAGGTGTTCTCGGCTCTCTGCTAGCTCTTCGGTGGATCGGATGGATCGACTGGTTTCGGATCCTCCTCCCCTTCTACGATGCAGCCTAGTCTCTATATATAGCGGTGGCCCGGGTCCTCTTCCCTTATCGCAATGGCGGGAAGGGATCCCACAACGGCCAAATTTGAAGGGGGACAGGAGTACATGCCCGCCCTGTCCAAAGGCGGTCTTCACCTGCAAAGTAGCTGTCGATGAAGCAGAGGTAGGCTCGGCGATGACATCCGTCCTGCGGGGCTCGTGGTTGTGGTCTTGTTTCACCGGAATGGAAACCTTTGGCCGGTGCTTTGGGAACCCGCGTACGTCCTTGCCCCTTTGCACTAAAGGGGAAACTGCTCCACCTAGCGTGCTGGCGCCCGCCTGTCCTTCCTTGCGTCACCCTTGACTCCTGAGGCCGGGCCCTGCATAGAGGTCTCCGCCGCTCCGGAGGGGGCCTGGGGAGGCCCTCCACTTGCCGATCTTGGTGCTGCTCTCCCTCGCGAGCCTAGGGTCCTCACGAGGGCCTTGTCTTGATTGGGGCTGCGTCTGGTTGTGTTTGGCTGACGAAGTGGACCATGCCCTGGGCCGCAGGCAGGCAGGTCTGGGTACCCCCGTTCCCAGAACGCCGACAGGGGCGATCTCACGCCCCCTTTTGACGGAATCCTCCCTTGAGGACACAGCGACGCGGCCTCATGAGGAGCCAGCCCCCGTGGGCCAGCAGGCTGAGAAGTCGTCCACTCTTACCGTGCCCGAGGAGAGACTGGAGCCTCCAGCACCCCAAGTCTGCCACGCCACTGCCCCCTTTGACGCAGCACCCGCCGATGCGCGGATGCCACCGCGGTCCTCTGATCAGGCCCGGCGCCTTGGATGAGGCCTATACAGTGCTTGGCCAGATCCGAGCCGACCTCCAAGACGCCGACAGGTGCTCCCTTGCGAGGGAACGCCTGGGGCTTATTTCTGTGTGGCTGCAGGCTGACGCAGCCACCAAGACGGCCTGGGGTCGAGCTGAGGCTACCACCGCGGAGAGCAGGAAGGAGGCTGTCTAGGCCAAGACGGCTCGCGGTGTAGCACTGGCTGAAGTAGCGTCTGCCACTGAGCGTTGCGGCGAGGCAGAGGCCAAACTGAAGGCCCTTTAGGAGGAACAAGTTGTGCACGCACATCAACTTCACCAGCGGGAGGAGGACCTCAAGGCCCGCGAGGCGAAGCTCGCCGATTGCGACTCCGCGGTGTCCCAGGCGGCTGCTGACCAAGCCGCGGAGCGCGAGCGTCTGGCCAAGCTGAAGGATGAGGTAGTAGAGGCCCAGACGTCCCAAGCCCGGCATGTCTCGGACGTGACGGCCCAGCTGGATGCCAGGGAGAAGACCCTTGCCGCTGCCGAGGAGAAGGCGGCCGCGGAGCGCGATGCCTTCCCCTCCATCGAGCTCAAGCTCCGCCAGGCGCTACGCTTCATATGCAGGGGAGGGTTCAAGGAGCCACTGGCGACTCCTGAGGGAGGCTACGCCGGGCTCTCCTCCAAGCTTGCTGAGGTGCTGGAAAGTGCAGTCGCCAGGGTGGACGCCATCGTGGAGGGCGAGTGCCGCGGCCTTTTCTCCATGGTCGCGACGCGTGTCTTCAGCCACCTCTACCTCCGCGAGCCCGGCTTCGATTTCAACGCGGTGATGGCCTCGATTGCCCCTGAGTTCCGCGCCACCGCGGCGGCGGCCATGAAGGATTACGTGGACGCGTTAGTGAAGAAGTTCGCCTGCGTCGCCGACACCAAGCCCCCTGCAGTGGAGGCGAGTGATGGCGACGAAGGCGTCGGCAGCGACGTTGACGACGAGCTCGCCGTGACTGGGGCAAGCGGCGGCGGCGGCCTTGGCGATGATGGTTCCTCCTAGATTTCGACCTGCGACATTTATCATGCCTCGTGGAGGCATAAGACCTGTTTGAATTCGCAAAACATTCAGTGCTTGTAATAATTGTCTGAACTCTATGATTTTCTTTCGTGCCTTGTTTCCTTCCTGCTTGCTTTGTGCTCTGCGTCGGCAGGGCCCAATCCCGTGCATACCTCGGCCTCCGTTGGGGCGTCTGGATCGCCAGAATGAGACCAAGGGGCGAGGGGCTACGTGACTAGTGAGGTCCTTGAGTCGCGATGCTCAGGGGTCCCCCTTGACGTACGAGCAGCCCTCATGAAGGAGACATGGCGATGATGGGGTTGATTTGGAGCGCCTTAGTGCTTTACGTTGGCAGGGCCCAATCCCGCGCATACCTCGACCGCCGTTGGGGCGTCCGGATCACCAGGACGAGACCAAGGGGTGAGGGGCTATGTGACTAGTGAGGCTCCTGGGTCGCGATGCCAGGGGTCCCACTTGACGTACGAGCGGCTCCCATACCTTCCCTCGCCAGCTTGTGCCTGGGAGGGACGCGGGAAGACCAGGTGCCAGGGACCTGGTGAGGTGGCACGCGCCAGGCATGGCCTGAGCGTATCCCCCGTCCAGCCCCCTCGCGCGTGCATCCCAGGGAAACGCTGCGTGGCGGGGCCATGAGGCCATCCTGAGGTTGGTGCAGCCGCTAGGGCGCCCTCAGTTGTTTATCCACCAGCGCAGAGCATGGGGCTTCCACTCGACGTGGGCATAGCTGCTGAGCGACTGTGTCGTTCGCCAGCAGGGAGCATGGGGCTTCCACTTGGGCGTGGGCATAGCCGCTGAGCGAACGTGTTGTCCGCCAGCGCGGAGCATGGGGCCTCCACTTGGGTGTGGGAAGGGAGCTCTGTGTTAGAGTCTCCGGGCGTGTACAGCCCAATTTCGTTCGTACGCGTGGCTGGCACGGCAGAACTGGAGGAGGTGTATCTGGGTACCCGTGATCCAGCGCGGGTCTCACGAGGCCCTACCTCAAGGAGGGTTGCGCCTGAACTTCCTGGCGTGGGGCACGCTTACAAAAACCTGTGCGATGGGGGTAACCTGCGTCGAATGAATCTCCAGAGGCCATCGCATGAGAAGGCCAAACACCAAGGACCCCAGGAGGTGACGTGAACGGGGCCGGCCCGCCAGACAGAGCTCAGTCGTTTGGTTTATCGACGCTGCAGGGACGAACCCGAGCACAGACGTCGTGCCCAGTCTTCTCATGCGACAAACCTGAGGAAAAAACCATCCGGCGCGCGGCTCCCGCGACGGCGGAGCGCCGAACTGCGGTTATACGAACCGGGCTGCGCGCCCTGACTCACCCACTCTCGATTAGCTCACCCGAGGACAAAGCACCAAGGACCCCGGGAGGTGACGCGCTCGGGACTGGCCCGCGAGACAAAGCTCGGCCGCTTGGATTTATCAACGCTACAGGGATGGACCCGAGCACAGACAACGTGCCAGCCCTTAATCATGAGGCGGTCGGGGGCGGGGTTGTTAGGGCGCAGCGACATTCATGGTGACGAATCACCGGGCATGCAAGTTGGAATACTTAGAAAACTCATCAAATCCAGAACCAATTCTGATACATGCACAAAACGATACAACTGCAGGGGTGGGCCCTAATAGCTTGAGGATGATGCAGCCTGAGGGACGCCCTCAAATGAACAAACCAAAAGGTCACCTGATAACGATGCTGCTGAAGCATTGGGGTAGTTGTTGAAGCTTGATCCTCATGATGTTGAGGGCTCCGGAGGCTCCAGGGGCCCACGAGGCCCACGGGGCTCGCGAGGGTCCGGGACCTCTTGAAGGACCGCGTGGCGTCGGGCCTCATGAGATGCGTGCGCAGCCTGCGCGAGGCGCTGGTGCGTGGCGCCCACGTTCACGAGGCCAAAGGGCATGCGGACGTAGTTGCAGGGGTAGCCCCCGCTGCGGCCGACACGCGACGGCCAGAAGAGGCCCTAGGATGCGGCCCTATTGAGGCCCGGGATGTTGACGCAGACGTGCAGCCCGCTGCCCACGTCGGGGGTGGCGGCTGCACTGGGCAATGCGGGGCGACGCTCGCCGCGCATGGCCTGTGCCTCCTGAAGCTCCTCGATCGCGTTGGTGATGAACTCTCGTGAGCCAGGCGCCTCGCGCCATGCGCCTTGCTTGCGGGGGCGCGCGTCTAAGCGCGCCTCCAAGTGGTGCCCGAACACCTCCCTCGTCGCATCGGTCAGGCCGGAAGCTCTCAAGGTGGAAGCCCCCCGAGCCCGCCCTGGGGGAAGCGCCGGGCGCGCTTTCCTATGTGAGAGGAAGAGGCCTCCCAGCAATGGACACGGGGCCTGAGTTGTCATTCTTGGGGTCTCTGTCCCCAGGCGGCTCCTGGGGAGGAGCTGCTTCTTCTTCTTGGGGGTGTCCTCAGGAGGCAGGATGCCACCCTCATCGTCAGAGTTTCCAGCCGCTGCGGCCTGGTAAGCGCGTTCGAGGGAGCATACTGCATCCTTCTCATCGCAGGCAACCGTGATGACACCGCTGCACCCTGGCATCATGAGGATGTTGGAGCCATGGTGGGTCGCCGCCATGAACTTGGCGAGGGCAAGGTACCCGAGGATGGCGTTGTACGGGAGGTGGATGTGGGCCACGTCGAAGTCGATGAGCTCGGTGTGGTAGTTATCGCGCTTGCCGAAGGTGACTGGGAGGCGCACCTGCCCCAGGGGAACGGTGGAACCATTGGTCACCCCTAAGAAGGGCTTGGTTGGCATGAGCTGATCATAGGGCACCTGAAGCGTCTCGAACGTCTCGGCAAAGAGGACATCGAGCCAAGCCCCACCGTCGATGAGGGTCTTGGTGACGAGGACGTTGCTGATTGTGGGCGTGCAGAGCATGAGGAGCGTGCCTGTGGCGGCCGAGCACTTGAGGTGATCCTTGGAGTCGAAGGTGATGGCGCACTGCGACCACCTGAGGGGACGCGCGGCCTCGAGCTTCGGGAGGGCTGCATTCACCTCACGAGAGAACTGCTTGAAGATGCGGTTCGAGGCGGGAGCCTGAGCACCGGCCAGGATGCAGGCGATCGCACGGGGATCCTGGAAGCCCCCAGCCCCATCATCCCGCCGGTCATCATCGTTCCTCCTTGGCGGCGGCGGCAGCGGAGGGAGACCAGCATTGCCGTGAGGACGGGCCTCGCGAGGCTGATCGCGCTGAGGTCCGTCGCGCGGCTCATCACGCCAGCAGTCCTCACGAGGCTGGTCGCGCCAGTCCTGACGTGGGTCGCGGTTGTCCCAGCGGCCTCCGCCGCGGCCCCCTCCACGGCCATAGCCGCAGTCGCCCTGCTCGGGGCAGCGACCGAGGCGCTCGTCGCGGAGCGTCCTGAGCTCCTGGCAGTCTTCGGTGTTGTGGCTGCGGGTGTAGTGAAAGATGCAAAACGGGCGGCTGCCCTTGGGGGGCTCATCTTGGTCACGACCGCGCTTCATCTCAGGCTCAGCCGCCAGCACAGCGGGGCCCTTACGCTTCGCCTCCTTAGCCTTGGCCTTCTTGTCTTTAGGGTCTGCCTCCGGAAGCTCGAGGAGGGAGAGGCGGCCTTCTTTGGCCCTTGCGCACTTGTTCGTCAGGTTGAACATCTCCAGGGCGGAGCACATATCGTCATGGATGGGGAGCTCCTATTTCATCTTGACGTCCCTGACGCCATCGGTAAACGCCGAGATGATGGCCTCATCCGACGCCTTCGGGATCTTGAGGTGAACGTTCGTGAAGCGCTATATGTACTTGTGCAGAGTCTCGCTCGGCTGCTGCTTCACGCGTCGCAGGTCATTCACCGCGAGGGCGCGGTCACGGGTGCCCTGGAAGTTGGCGATGAAGCGCTCACGGAGTTCGTCCCAGGAGGAGATTGATCCTTCTGGGAGGTTGAGGAGCCAGGAGAGCGCGCCACACTTGAGAGCCATGGGGAACCGGTTCACCATGACTTTGTCGTCACCGCTTGCCGCCTCGATGCTCGGCGCGTAGAGCTGGAGGAACTCCATGGGGTCGGGGGTGCCGTCATAGCGTGGGGGCAGGTCCGGCTTGAACTTGCCGGGCCAGGCGACACGGCGCGGCTCTGGAGTGAAGGCGCGGCAGCCTGCTGCACTCACATGCGCGGCGTGTGCGTGGGGAGCTTGGTCTTGGCGTTCGTGCGCCGCAGCCTCCGGCGGGGCACGGTCTGGATGCCGACGCAGCGGTGCAGGGAGTGCGCGCGCGTCACCTCGTGGCCGTGGCACCACCTGGCAGCTTGCTTCATCCCTTGCCTGTGACGGCGCCCCGTGCGGCTGGTTGCGCGGGCGAGCTTCGCGTCTGGTCTCAGGGTCGGCGCCATGCAGAGGAGGAGGAGGTGCGCCGTGGGCCACGTCGCCTGCCTGGGAGGGCGGGGGACGGAGCGAGTGGGAGGGCGCTGGGACCTCGCCGGCGACGCTGACGAGCTCGGCGATGCAACCAAAACAGTCGTCATAGCGATCGTGGGCAGGGCGGTAACGCAGCAGCTCGCGCGCCATGAACAGTGCGGCATGCGCGTTCGCCGGCCCGTAGCGAGCGTGGGAGGACGACGCCGTGGCGGGGACGAGAGACGGAGTAGCAGTGCGGCCATCGTGCCGCGCGGTGGGTGGCTGCGACAAGTCCTGCTGCTCACGAGTGGTTGGGTCAGTGGCAGCGTTAGCTACAGGAGAGGCGGAGCGGCGCGGGGCGTCGCGGCCCACCGGTGCCGTCTGGGCAACGCGGGCAGCTCGCTGCTCGGCACGGACTCGGCGGGCGTCGGCCATGGGAGCGACGGGGCGGAGACGAAGTGGAACCGGAAGGAAGATCACGACACGCTCCTACCTGGCGCGCCAAATGTTAGAATCGGGGCTCCGCAGACCCAAGAAGGTTCGAACTCTGGGGCGTGAGCGAAGATCCCAACGAGCTCAAGCCTCAAGCTCGCCACTCCACAGCCTAGCTTAGACAAATGCGTGCGAGCGAACAGGAAGATGGACACAGAGATTTACCCAGGTTCGAGCCACCTTGCGGTGTAAAACCCTACTCCTGCTTTTGGTGGATTGGCCTCACGAGGAGGTTTGGGGATGAACTAGTACAGTGGTGAGCCACCTCACGAGGGCTCTTGGGTGAGGATTGATCGGTCCCCCTTCTACGGTGGGTGTTGATCCCTATTTATAGCGGCCTTGGGCCTCTTCCCTTATCGCACATGCGGGAAGGGATCCCACAACGGCCAAATTTGAAAGGGGACAAGAGGTACATCTTATCCTGACTAAAGGTGGTCTTCGTCTGCAAAGCTTCTGGGCGTGACGCAGAGGTGGGCTCGGCGATGACATCCGTCTTGCCGAGCTCGTGGACTTTGTCTTGTTGCACTGGAATGGAATCCTTTTGGGGATTCCTTGGGAACCCGCGTACGTCTTTGCCTCCTTAGCTCCAAAGAGGAAACTGTCCCCTCTGCGCCCGCTGGCGCCCGCCTGGCCTTGGTTGTCATGGCTCACGTCATCCCAGCCTCATGAGGCCGGGTACCTGCATAGGAATCTCCGCTCCTCGGGAGGCAGTCTGGGGAGGCCACTCCCCTGGGGGTCTTGGCGTCGCTCTCCTCGCGAGGCCGGGGCCCTCACGAGGGTATTGTCTTGGGGCGTTTGTCGCCAGGCCGTACTGGGCCGTCGAGGTGGGCCACGCACTGGGCCGCAGGCAGGCAGGCATGTGTACCCTCGATACCAAAACGCCGACATGTAATGCTTTGGCCATGACGACGTCTGTATGGTTAGCGACATCGTCGGGGCATCACGGCCCAGACCACGACCTCCAACACGTTCGTGACCAGCACGCGCACCGCCACGTCCGCCATCAGCTCGCCCCTCCGTTGGCCTTCCGCTTCTGGGCATTTCCTCCTTTGCGGCCTTCGCTTTTCACGCGGTAATTTTGTCGTGTCGCCGAGTTGATCTTCTGGGCGAGCGTGATGCTCTGATCCTCCAGCAGCTCTACCACCTAGATCTCCCACATGTTCTCATTCGTTTGCATCCATCGACGATGGGAGGGAAGAAGAGAGTGGGAGAAAAGGGCGGAAATTGGATGGAGAGCGGGGGATGGAAGAAGAGAGCGAGATATTTTGAGGTTGAAACAGTACGGGCAGCTACAAAAGCGCGGGCTCCGCCTTCCATTTGGATGAGCGAGGGGTGTCAGAGTTCAACGTATCTCGTGTCTGGACTCCAACAAAGCCCCCCCGTTTGGTTCCGGTTTATAGAAAAATCATGGTCCGGACCGCTTGACAGGCACATACAATCCCGTGTTGAATGGTAAAACATGTCCGTACCAGACGGTCCGAATGATTACGCGCGGTTTAAGGGTCCGTGTTAGAGAAACGTTTGTTGTAGCACGACAGGAAAGATTCTCATGTTCATGTCGCCACAGGAGTACGTCCAACGCAAATTGGACGCCAGTAGGAGCCGACACACGGCAGCGTCTGTATGCGCACCCACAACTTAGATTTTTTTTTTAAAAGAAACATACTCATGTTCGATGATAAAATTGCACACATCAAAGTATAAGTATAAATATACATGGAGCAAACTGGTGCCCACACATTACACGCACACAGATGCATCATGTGGATGGGGAGCTCCTATTTGACACATTTTGCGTCAAATAGCAACCCGATGCACGCAATGACACCCGACTGGGCCGACCCATGGTGTAGCGATCGCGTTTGAACTGTAGCGCAACAATTTGATAGTCTAAGAACAGAAAAAACGGGGCGCTCCTATTTGACACATTTTGCGTCAAATAGCGACCCGGCGCACGCAGTGACACCTGACTGGGTCGGCCCATGGTGTAGCGATCGCGCTTGAACTGTAGCGCAAAATTTTGATAGTTTAAAAAGAGAAAAACAGCACATCCAAGCTAGGATCCGAACTATAGACCTGTTGACAGCAAGGAGAGTAGGTAAACTAGTCAACCTAACAAGTATTCACGAGTAAAGAGGAGTGTGTAAGATTAAGAATAAAGTCAAAAGCAGAATCAGAGCGATTTTCCTTTTTTTATCTTTTCCTGGAAAATTTTGAAATGCGAGTAATGTTTGAAAATCTGAAAATTGTCTGAATAACTCGAAAAAACTTTAAAATGCAAACTTTTTGAAAGAAGCGTGAATTTTTTGACAGATATCTTTAAAAGATTCGATTTTTTTTAAATGCAGACATTTTTTGAAATTTTAAAAACATTACTTTATAACAGGAACAATTTTTTTTTAATTCTGAACAATTTCTCTAAGGCGCAAGAGATTTTTGAAATTTACGAACATTTTTTCAGTTTTGCTAAAATTTGTTAATTTTATTCACTTTTTTGTAATTTTTAACAAAACTGTGAAAAATTTATGAAACAAGGGAATTTGTTTAAAAAATTCAGCAAATTTTGAAATAAATGAACATTTTATGTAAAATGGAAATTTGAAACTCCATTTTTTTTTAAATATCAAATATTTTTCGAATCTTTGATCAACTTTGGAGAAAGGGAACATTTTTTAAACAACAAATTTACGTACTTTTTTCGAATTGTGATTTTTTTTTAAAAACGCAAACAAGTTTTGAAACATGAACATTTTTGAAAAAATGGAACCAAGTACTGAAACATGCACAAAAAATTTAAAATCTGAATATTTTTAAAATTTTTGAACATTTATTTAGAAATAAGAACTAAATTTGTAGTTCTGAACATTTTTTAATATACGAACATTTTTCGAAACAATGAAAAAAACCTGAAAATATAAACAAATTTTGAAATACGACAGCAAATATTTTTCGAATCTGTGATCAATATTGAAGAAAGGTAACATTTTTTGTATCAATAAATTTACGTACTTTTTCGAATTGTGACCATGTTTTTAAAATGCAAACAAGTTTTGAAACACGACCATTTTTGAAAAAATGGAACCACGTTCTAAAACATGCACAAAAAATTTGAAATTGCTAAAAAATGGAACATTTATTAAGCATTAATACCAAAATTCGAAGTTTTTAAAATTTATTTTAAAATTCGAACAATTTTCGAAACAATGAACAAAAACTGAAATATGAACAATTGTTGAAATACCGAACAATTTTTTTAATTCAGGTAAAATAGGAAAAAAAACAGAATAAAGGAAAGAGGAACAAGGAAAGAAAAATATTAAATAGAAAAAAAAGGGAGAAACAAGAAACAACAAAAAGAAAAAATGAAAAAATGAAAAGAAAAAGAAAAACCTGGTTTAGGAACCTCTTAAAAGATTCCCAAAATTGGAAAAGACCGGCTGGAACCTCGCAAAAGGTTCCCAAAACCGAGAATGCCGAACACGTTAACAGGCTGGTCCAGTTCAACGCTCGCTCGTGATCTCCTGTGCCATAGGTAGACAATATGACGCAAAATGCTGCGAATTGGGTTTTCCCAAACAACCGCATGCAGCTACGTGCGTACTTTTTTTTTTCATACTGACCATGCCGTATTCTTTACCTCTTTACCTAATAATAAAGCAATTAGTTTTTCTGGTCGTCCGTCATTAATATTACCTCCAAAGTTGACGTAAATTACCCACTATGCCACCAATAAGTAAAGAAAACGCTTTGAATTTTTTTAAGGTCGCCGTGTGCTGCTTTATTCTAAAGCGATGATACAAAAATACAACACAGGACGACCCTGTAGTGGCTGTGGCGTAGCTCGACCCTGTAGTGGCTGTGGCGTAGCTCGACCCTGTAGTGGCTGTGGCGTAGCTCTTCTAGCCATGAGAGCACGTTTCGATCCCTACCCTTGCACACTTTTCTTTTTTCCTTTTCTCACTCAGCGCCCTTCCCTATGTGTGCGTTATGAGACGGGTCGGTCCATGTGCGGGGCTAGGCTCCTCTGTTTTTTTTTCATTTCGTTTTTTTCTTTTTTTCTTTTCTCATTCTGTACTCTTCCTTCTTTATATTAATTCGGGATTTCCAAATTTCAAATATGGTGAGTTTTAAAGAAATGTTCGAGAAATCATATAAAATGTATGTGGATTTTTTTTAGGAAATTATAAAAGTTTCGTGGATTCAAAAAATATTGGTGTATTTGCAAAACTGTTCACAAATTATAAAACAAAATCACAGTTTGAAAACAAATAGTCGGGAAATAAAATCATGTTCATGATTTTGAAAAAATGATCGTGTGTTCAAAACATATTCGGGAATTTGAAAAAAGTGTCCATCAAATTTTAGAAAACGTTCACAAAAAGTAAAAAAAACACAAATTTTAAAATTTGTTCCCCAATTTTTTAAAAAGTTCAGTGATCCAAAAAATGTTTGTTGAGTCAAAAAATGCTCGTGAATTCGAAACTTTTCATGCATTTCAGAAAATATTCGTACACAAAACTAATGTTAATGAAGGAATCCTCAGTGCCCTAACCCGTCGAAACATTCGTGACTTCACCGAGCTATCAGACCTAGTGCAAAAATATTGCGCCATGGAAAGCACCTGGCAAGCCGAACGTTTGTTTTCGGAGCCGATCCCCTCCGAACACCTTGGAGGAGCTCGGAAAAAGCGAATACCTCCGCCACGGCCGGCCAAACATGAACCCGCCGAGAAAAAGTATAGATCCCCCACGGGAGACAAAACTGTCCTTGACGGACTATTAGACAAGCCATGCCCTATACACTCCGTGTTACTAAACACAAACCCGACTCACAGCCTTAGAGCTTGCTGGGTCGTCACGCAGGTGGCAAAAAGCGGAGAGGCCATCCTTGAGGCCCTACCTCCAGTCAGACGCTCAACAGCACCACCCGAATACAACGACGAGATCCTGACGATCTACGAAACGTTTTCATCCAGGAATAAGAGGAAGAGAGCTCTTCGCGAACTCGAACAAATCTATCAGGTGGCAGCAACAAACTCATGGACAGACACACCGATCACCTTCGGGGAAGCTGACCAACCAATCACACGCCCCACCCGAACACCTGCCGCACTGGTCCTCAACCCTATTGTTGACGGCTTCAGGTTACAGAAGGTGCTAATGGACGGCGGCAGTGGTTTAAACCTCATTTACGAGGATATCTTGGAAAAAATGCAGTTTGACCGATCCCGCGTCGAACATAGCAACACAACCTTTCGTGGGATCATCCCTGGGAAAGAGGCACGTTGTTCCGGACGCGTTACCCTCGATGTAATATTCGGCACGCCCGAGAACTACAGGTCCGAAGAACTTCTCTTTCATATCGTGCCCTTTCACAGTAGCTACCACGCCCTGTTGGGACGCGACGCTTTCACAAGATTTCAGGCTATACCACATTATGGGTATATGAAGCTCAAAATGCCAGGCCCAAACAAGGTTATCACAATAACAAGTGACCCGAATAAAGCCCTTCGAGCCGAAAACATAACAACAACACTCGCCCTCGAAGCACTAGCCGAGACCCTGGCGGCGGAGGAACTGGCCGCACTCCGGTCAACAGTGGACAAGGACGATGTGGTCCTCAGCAAGAGGCCCAAACCCACGTCCTTTAAACCCACTGATGAAATCGTCAAGTTTCAGGTGCATCCAACGGACCCCAATAAAACAGCATCCATCGAAGCTCGGCTGGACCCCATGGTGGACGAAGCGCTGCAAACATTCCTACGCGAAAACTGGGATATCTTTGCCTGGCATCCTTCAGATATGCCGGGAATCCCACGACGGCTAGCAGAACACAACCTGAACATAATCGCAGGCTTCAAGCCCATCAAATAGGCTTTACGCCGATTTTCCGAGCCCAAGCGACAGGCTATGGGCGAAGAACTCGCAAAATTACTGGAGGCCGGATTCATAAGAGAAATCAAACATCCCGAGTGGTTGGCAAACCTGGTGATGGTACCGAAGAAAGATAAATCCTGGCGGCTGTGTGTCGATTTCAAAGACCTCAATAAAGCCTGTCCCAAGGACCCTTTCCCCCTACCACGCATAGACTAGATTATTGACGCCATAGTCGGACATGACCCATTGTGCTTCCTCGACGCTTATTCCGGATACCATCAGATCAAAATGAAGGAATCCGATCAAGCTGCAACTGCCTTCATCACCCCCTACGGGCCATTCTGCTTTAACACAATGCCTTTCGGGTTAAAGAACGCAGGTGCTACATACCAGCGTATGATACAGACATGCCTCAAAAAACAAATCGGTAAAACAGTAGAGGCATACGTGGACGACGTGGTTGTAAAGACCAAAAACGTCAGCCAGCTGATAGACGACCTCAGGCAAACTTTTGCTAGTCTGCGGGAATATGATATACGGCTCAATCCGGACAAATGTGTCTTCGGAGTTCCCGCTGGTAAACTACTCGGATTCATTGTTTCCCATAGAGGAATAGAGGCGAATCCTGCTAAAATCTGTGCCCTATCTCAACTTGTGATCCCTACAGAGCTAAAGCACGTCCAAAGGCTGGCAGGTTGCGTGGCGGCCCTGAGCCGCTTTATCTCCTGCCTTGGTGAAAAGGCTTTGCCGCTTTATAGGCTGCTGAAACGGACCAAAAACTTTGAGTGGACCAACGAAGCAACGGCTGCACTAGAGGAAATCAAAACACTGTTGGCCAGCAACCCCATTCTCACGGCTCCAGGCGCCGGTGAACCAATGCTACTGTACATCTCGGCCACGAATCAAGTGGTCAGTGCGGTACTCGTCGTCGAACGAGATGATGAGGGTCACAAATTCAAGGTGCAAAAGCAAGTCTACTACGTGTCAGAGGTGCTAACGCCATGCAAGTCCAGATATCCGCACTACCAGAAGATAGCCTATACAGTGTTTATGGCATCACGAAAGCTCAGACACTATTTTCAAGAATGTTCGGTCACGGTGGCATCCGAAGTACCCTTGAACGATATAATCAATAACAGGGACGCCACTGGCCGCATAGCCAAATGGGCCATCGAACTCCTTCCTTTCGAAATCGCCAATAAGCCAAGACGAGCTATTAAATCTCAAGTTTTGGCCGATTTCCTCGCCGAATGGACAGAGGCCGAGCTCCCCGGAGAATATAGCACATACTCCCATTGGACGATGTACTTCGACGGATCCAAGACATTGGCCGGACTGGGGGCTGGAGTTATCCTCACATCCCCCACGGGAGACAACGTCCGATACGTGTTGCAGATCATGTACGCCAATTCCAACAATGCGGACGAATATGAAGCTCTATTGCACGGGCTTCGGATGGCAGCATCGATGGGCATACAACGGCTTGAAGTACGGGGAGACTCTAATCTCGCTATCTCCCAAATCAACGGCGAATTCAATGCTAAAAACCCAAAGATGGCAACATATAGAAATGCCGTCCTTAAAATATCCGCACGGTTCGAAGGGCTAGAATTCCACTACGTCGCTTGAGACAGCAATCAGGCCGCTGACATACTCGCCCCTATGGGGGCCAAGCGCGACCCCGTCCCGAAAAACACCTTCCTCGAACGGCTTTTCAAGCCTTCGGTGGTATGGCCGGACGAGGGTAAGGACGCCGGAGCCGTTAGCACAGAAGAGATTGTCCCTCCTTCAAAAGAACCAGACGAGCAAATCATCGGCGGCTCCATTATTGAAGAAACGCCTTCAGCTCATGAGGTCATGGCAGTCATCGCACCATGGACCGAGCCTTTCCTGGCCTACCTTCTCCGCCAAGAACTCCCCGATGACCAGACAGAGGCGAGACGCATAATCCGGCGGTCCATGGCCTATAAGGTCCACGAGGGTGAGTTATATAAGAAAAGCACTACGGGGATACTCCAACGGTGCATATCTGAGGAAGAAGGAAGACGACTTTTGGCCGAAGTCCACGCGGGCATGGGCGTCCACCACGCCGCAGCATGGACCTTAGTAAGTAAAGCCTTTCGAGCCGGATTCTTTTCGCCCACTGCTCGAGCGGACGCCCAAGCACTTGTCCAACATTGTGTTGGATGTCAACTATTCGCAAATCAAAGTCACATGCCCCCGACAGCTCTTCAGACTATTTCGATCACCTGGCCTTTCGCGGTCTGGGGGCTTGACATGGTCGGACCACTTAAAGAGGGGACCAAGAAAAATAAATATCTACTGGTCATGGTCGACAAGTTCACTAAATGGATTGAAGCAAAGCCAGTAAGATCAGCTAAGCCCGGACCAGTTGTCGACTTTATATCCGGCGTGGTACACCGTTATGGTGTCCCGCACAGCATAATAACGGACAATGGATCCAATTTCACCGCACAGGAGGTGAAGGATTGGTGCGCAAACAAGGGCATTAAGCTCGATTACGCCTCGGTGTACCACCCGCGGACCAATGGACAAGTCAAACGGGACAACGGCCTAATCATGAGTGGCATCAAGCCACGTCTGGTCCGATCTCTTCATGAATCCGACTGCAATTGGGTAGAGGAGCTTGACTCCATTCTATGGGGTTTGCGTACCACCCCGAATCGATCAACGGGATATACGCCGTTCTTTATGGTCTACGTGGCAGAAGCAGTCCTTCCCTATGATATCATCCATGACGCACCGAGAGTGCGAATGTATGAAGAAAAGGAAGCCGAGATAGATCGGCAGGACGACTTAGACGCCTTGGAAGGAGAGCGCGATATAGCTCGGGACCGATCTACTTTCTATCAACAGCAGGCTCGGCGCTACCAGAGCAGGGAGGTTAGAGTGAAGGCATATAATGTGGGCGAACTCGTCTTACGACTCCCAGAAAAACAGAAGCATAAACTCAATCCCAAGTGGGAGGGCCCTTTCATAATTGACGAAGTACTTACAGGGGGACCCTACCGCCTCCGCAACCCGCTTGACAACCGCCTCGAACCAAACCCATGGAACGCAGCTCGTCTTTGTCGCTTTTACGGCTAGACCGGTGTCGTCATATTCCTTACCTTTCTTTTCCTTTTTTCCTTTTTCTTCTTTTGTATTCTTTCCTTTGCATTTTAGATTAACAAGATTGGGTACCATTTCCCAGTATATGTTCGGCTAAACCGAGCTTGTGTTAAGTTTTTCGGCGTAAATCTTCAGATGTCCTATCCGAAAAATCACTTGGGGGCTTCTTCTCGAAGCCGACCATTATATATTATGTGCGCCGATTCACGTATATTGTGCATGCACACTTCCCCTCATCGTTTTTAAGCCAGTATATGCATCAATTGGACCTAAGATTTCGGCCAAGCTGGGTTGCCTCGCTCCTGTGCTTACCCTCTACGTTCCCAATTGTTCGGCTAGAGGGTAAAGGGAGCACCTCTGCGATTGTTACGACCGGGTCATCCAGATACGTACCTCAGACGGATAAAGCCGAAAGCTAGCCATCTTAAGACGAAAATTGGTCGGCTACAACGGAAGTAAAAAAAACTTGTGGTGATTATCACCATTGCTTGGGGTTATTTTCCCCCTAAGAAACCATTATCCGCATACTATCAGTATACGGACTTGATATCTACGATCTACGTAGCAACCCGAAGAAAGAAACCGATAGAGGGACTATTTTCTTCGGAAGATCTTTCTTACGTTAAGCAGAAATATAACATATCTCCCTATGCACGTACTGTCTGTTCGCACCGAATGGTCGGATTGCCTGGTTCCCCGAAATAAGTTCTTTTTATTGAGGACACTAGATGCGGAACACTCCCACGCTTTTAGCGGAGGAGGTTGAAGCCGATGGCCGGTTAAGACAACGTTTACAGCATAGACGGAGCAGATTTTGATCTAAAGTACATAGTTACATAGAATCAAATGCTTGGCTGCTGGTCAAGATTATCTATTAAGGTATCTAAGGCACAATCTTCTTGCGAAAAACTAGCGGCGGGCATCACTTGATCGTAAACCAAATGAAGTGGCACTTCTTGCCCATCCGGCCCTACCGGCCCAACCCGAGCCATATGCTCTGGGTTAAGTTTGGTAAAGCGGGTCTTGATCATTGCCCATGCCTCCCGCGCTCCCTCTCGGCAAGCCAATGTCTTCCATAACTCAAAATGATATCAGGCTCCTTTAAATCGATCATCTAGCTCGGACATCCCTTCTGGAGGTGTCTCTGCAGGCCAGAGCGCTTTGGTCATGCTCTTCATGGCTCTCCAAGCTTGCTCATGTACGGCGGACAGTTCCTTCAGTAAGTTCCCTCGGAATGATCCGATCTCTTCCTCGGGCCGCCCGGTTAGGAGACCTAGACACGAGATGAAACACGTCCCTTACACTTCAAATAAAAGTAATTTTCGTAATTACAAAGATGTAAGTGCACTTACAGAACATGCCCCTCTGTAGTCTCTGGTTCTCTTCCTGGGTTTGAGCCAATTGAGTTTTCAAATTCTCAAGCTCTTCGGCCTGCCGCTGGTTTTCTGCCTTTAGTTGATTCTTTTCCTCAAGATTTCGGGTCAACACACGGTGGCCAGCCTCTAGCTGAGATTCGGCATACCTCTGAGATTGTCGGGCTGCATCCAAATCTTTCTGCAACTGCCCTATGGATTCAGCTGCTATAAAGTATTCTCTCATCAGTACGGGAACGTCGCATTGAATTCGGCAAATTAACGTACTCACCGTGCGTCTCTCGGGTGAAATTCTTCACTTGCTCAAGCTCGGCCTTCACGGTTTCCACCTGTGTTCGGCTAACCTCGAGTTCGTCGACCAACTTCTTGTTTTGCCGCTTTAAAGCCTACATTATGCATAAAACAATGTTCAGATCCTTAACTCGGCCGTTCCGACCAAATGAAGGCTCGGGGGCTACTGGATTAATATTTCTGTTCGGTCTTTAAAACCGATTACTCACCTCCAGATTGGATGATATCAGTTTGACGGCTCCTTCAAACCCCGCTCGGGTAGCTCCGATGTGTGCGTCCACCGAACTTAGGGCATTGAACTCTTGATCGGAAAACACTTGATGACGCAGGGCTTCCATGCGCCGCCGGTGGTTCATCTCACTCTCTACCTCGGAGTTAGTAACCGAGACGTCCCCGGAATCTTCGGGGGGCTGATCCGTCGCAGGGGTGTAACACCCTGGTTTTCGCTCCTGTTTTTTTTTCCTTTGCGGGATTCGACTCCCGTCTTTTTTCTCGGTGTTATCGAATTTCTTTAGCTCTTGGGTATGTGAAGATGGTCATCTATCCTTGCCGTCCCTATCCAACCAGAGATTCTTCCCAGTCCAGCATTGCCACCCAAGATCTATCTCCGGACTTTTGCCGTCAGAACCCTACCTTCCGAGTTGCCGGAAGGGAAACCCTGATTTCTCCTGTTTCAAAGGAACCCCAATTTCCTTTGATCGTTTGCCTCCCAAACTTTTCCCAGAGATCATCCTTTATCTATAAACCCTGGATATGCAAAAATGTTGCCAAGTCATTTGCAATATTTTTCATTTATAATTAATTCCTTTTTCTGCCAGTTAAAGGAATTAAATCCAGGAAAATATCTATCCATCTCCAAAGTTCATGAAAACTTGTGGAGATATTCTTTGTGATCATATTGAGCTCCTATAAAAATATTGTCCATAATTAAATAAGGGAAATTGCATTTTCCTATTTAAAGCCAATATTGCATTTTGGGCCCTTTCTAAAGGAGCTACCATTTTGGTAGCCAGGAAAAATCCCAAATAAATCATGGAGCTTCTCCTATCCATATTTTCACCATTTATATCAAGAACCCAAGTTCCATAGTTCAAATTTTGAGCAAAACATCAATTTGCAAATTATGTCCAGTTGGGCAAATTGCAAAGGAAGTGCTTGAACCCTTGAGCTATTTGAGCTGAAATTTTTCATGCTGGTTAACATTGATAAATCACCCATGGAAACCAAAAATCAGCTCAATCCATCTATCCATTTGCCCACAGCAATTTTCCTAAGTTTCTGTCCATTTGGAAGCTCTGTGAAGGAAGTACCATTTTGGTATACCCAAATGGTATGAAACTGTTACAGTGGCTTCATATGTTCAAATAACCTCTCTCCACCAAATTTGAGCCAGATCTATCAAGCCATTCCTTCCCAGCATTCTCATTTCCATTTCTGGCCAGTTTGCAAGTTTGCAAGGGAGGTGCCATCTAGAGCAATTCATTGGTGCTAAATTTTGGTAAGAATGGTCACCCTAGTGAGTGACCACTCTCTGCCGAAGATCAGGCCAAGGTGAGCACTGTGGTGGCCATGCCACCTGTCAAACACCTGCTGCTCAAAACCTAAGTCAGCTCACATCAGTCAGCTCTTGCCCTCACTTCCCTCCAAACCTGCACTAGTCAACTCAGCAAAGAGTGTAGATCGTCCCAGAAGCGATTTGGCTGCGAGTGCGGCGTGGCAACGCCGTGGCCACGCGGTGACCGCGTGCAGTGCACGCCAAGCCAGACCACTGCTTGCCCAGAGGCTTCGGGAGCTCGCTCCCGCGGGCTCCAGTCTGTCCGCAAGCGCCGGCGAGCTTCCCACCGCACGCGTGTGCCCTCTGGAACCCTCTTCCCCTCGTCCCCTAGCTCCTGGCCGCCTTTGCAGACTTAGATTCGCCATCGGATCGCCGCCACGACGCCGCCGTCCCGAAGCTCCGCCCGTCGTCGCGTAGCTCCTTCCCGCGGCTATAAAGCGCGTTCCTCGAGCTCCCCTACCTCGCAAGCCCCAGCCCCTTTCCCTCGGAGCCTCTCCATTGCCCCCGTGGCCGAAGCTCTCGCCATCGATCCACTGACCGACCCGACCCCCTAGCCATTCCCCTTCTTCCCTCCGACGCCCTAGATCTCCCCTGGAGCTCGCAGAGTCTCCGCCGCCCTCCATTCCTCCGGGGAAGTCCTACTGGCGCTCTTCCCTTTGAAGCTTCGGGTTGCCGAGCCTCGAGCCATGGCGCCACCACTGTAGGTCGCCCCGAGCCCACCCTCGGCCACCCTCGGGCACGGCGCAGCGCGACCGAGCCGTTGCGCTCGCCGGCGGGCCCGCGGGGGTAGCGAGGCGACGTAGCCCGCCGGTGCCCGAGCCTCCTGCGCCTCGGTCGCAAGATTGAAGAAGGCCAGGGCGGAGAGAGAAAGGGCAGCGCGTGGTCCCTGCGTGTCAGCCAGTCGGCGTTGACCCGGACCGGTTCGCTGACTGGATAAGTGGAGGCGTAATTTCAGAAGGCGTTTTCCATTGGCGAAGGCGTATTCTGCTGTGGCTTCGGGCAAAATTTCGCTTCCTCAGTTCTGAAAGCGTATTTCAGCAAATACGTTTTCAGCCTAGCCGCCGGCCGGAGCTGTTATTTTTTGAGCGTTCACCCGTTAAGAGCTAAAGTGGACATGTTGTTGTCTGCTTCGGTGCCTAACGAACGAACGGTCATAACTTTTTGCTCGTAACTCCGATCCAGGTGAAACCAACGCCCACGTCTTCGTTTCGTCGAGGCCGTTCCGATGAGGTCACTTTCATAATGCTTGCACATTCTGAAAATGACCATTTTGACCTTGCCCTTCTATCAGCCCTCTTCGAGAGAGAACGGTTTCCGGCGATCCTTTCCGCGGACTTTCCGCACTTCTTCCCGGAGTATTCTTCACCCCCAGGCAAGCCGACCATCTGATATATGCCCTAAAGCATTGCTCTGTGTTATTCTTGCGTGTTTAATTAATGATATGCTTGTGCTAGAAATAATTAAACTCCTGTCATTCCGATATTGTCATTTACATTACCTGCTACTTCTCATCTTATCATTGCACTAATGACTTGTCGTGATATTATGTGGGGATAGGTGGTTATGTTTTTATCATGCTTAGCTACTGCCATCTCAAGTTATTGTGATAAATAACCATGTTTATTAAATGTTGCTAAAGCCAAACTTTGTTGGTTGATCAAGAGCCACCTGTCCGGACTCATCCGTGCAACCACATTTGCCGGTATGGGACGGCCTTGACTTGGTTTGATCGCGTGCTCTTTCATCGGTACCTCCAGACAGGGAAGGTTATGCGCACGTGCTACCCTGGCTCGGTAGGCGGCGATAACCTTGTGAGCCCAGTTGAGTTTTGTGCCGGCGTCCCCGTTTGGGACAGTTTAGTTTTGCCATGACGGTGGCAGATGTCACGAGGTGACACAGCGGCCACCCAGGGCAGGACCTCGGGGGAGGATGAATGCCGGTGGTACGATGGGAGAGTCACTGGTCAGGCGGGTTTCGTTGGAGCAACGCTGGTCCACCCGAATGGGATCACGAGGCCAGGTGCTCCATGGTGTGGGTAAAGTGCGCAACCTCTGCCGAGTGTAAAAATCTATTCGAATAGCCGCGTCCACGGTATTGGACAGTCCGTCCAGGCCTCACTAGGTGGTCAACCATAGTAATGATAATAATGATGGAAGAACTTGTCCTATGATCAGAAGTACTCGATGACTCGTGAGTATTCCGAGGGTTGTGGAACAACCCGTTTGAGAGTAAGTTGGATCTGGTTAAGAGTTGGATTGGATTCTGAGAATGTTCGGAGTATGGATTATTTACTTGCCATGCTTTACTTTACTCTAGTAGAATCACACTGGATAATCCTGTTACAACATGATAATTAATATTGCTAGATAGGTATGCTATGTCATGATAATTAATATTGCTCTAATAACAAATGCATGCTTGAATACCATGGATTGCTTTGCTTGGTGTATATGTTAGTTTGGTTTGCTTGCGAGTACATTCAAAAGTACTCAGCGGCGTTTAACATGGCCAGGTTCACATAAGGATCCGTCGTCCGTCGACGAGGAGCCGGAGCATTCGCGGCTAGGAGAGTAACCCAGTCAGATCCCTGTGGATTGGAGCCGCACCAAGACCATGCTGCCTTAGATAGAGCTTTTCCGCTGCCATCACTCTTGTAATATATCTTGTAAGACTTATATATCCATTAATAGAAATGCTTGTGTTCATGATACTTGTTGTAAACACACATGCCAGAGTGATTTCCTGGGCTGGCATGCGCGGCGACCGTCTGGCTACAGTGGTAATCAGGCGGGGCGCCACAACGGATGGTATCAGAGCTACCAGGCTGACTATAGGTTACCCTAGTCAGACTTAATTGTCTTGTGCTCAGTAGAAAGCCCAGATGGATTTCAACCATCTTTGCCAACCTGGCACGGCTACTATTGATCATAAGACAACCCCATAGGTCTTTGGCTCCATCAGACCCAACTCTCGTGGCCTTGCCTCCGGTGTGAAATGCTCGCACCCGGCAACGACCCGTGAGCCCTGAAACCCCTAGGTAAACCAGATACCCTTACCCTGCTTGCTAGCCATGGCATTTCTCTTTTTACTCTAGTTTCCTTTGGGAAACGCCTATAAATTCCATCTCTCCCCGACAACCTTAGGACCGTTGACTAAGCCATCTTGGCTATGGTCATGCGTCGAGTTTGATGTTCCCTAAGGAAGTAGGAGGAGCTTGACACCAGTGCTACCAGGAGCATTGCGTGGTTTTTCTTCTAAATCCTTAGCGGTGCATCGAGTGCACTATACTAGTTATACTAGTGGATCCTTGGCCATATGTGTAAGGTCCGCAAAAATTTGAGCTTTATTTGCTTTTTGGTTTTTCGCGGTTCTTGCTTCTTTTGTCGATTCCGTCTCTCCGCTCCGACTGGATCCATCCACAAGAGTTGCCTAAGAAGATCAGCATGCAACTAGGATAATACCCAATAATCCCAATTCAGCAAGAGTCCTGTCTAGCCAACTACCTGATATTCAGAACGTTACCACCGGATCTGTCAAGAATGAAGAATGGGTCAGAAGCAGAATCCGTGTGCAACAGACAAGGCCAGAATATACCTGAGAGAGTTTGCCTCAGAACAGGCAGATGAGCTACTAAGAATGAACATCAGTAAGGACAAATTATTCCATCCGCGATACAAGGATTATTTCAGTCAGTGAGGTGGACTGAGTCTTTCCTCAATGGACCCAAGAATCATTTATTACCCACAAAAGACATATTTCAAGAATGTGAAGGTGCCGAGGGCAACAACTAAACTCTGGTATGATGATACGAATTTCAAAGCATATCTTGGAATTCACCGATGCAAATACAAAATTTTCTGGGCACTGTGAACAAGGTTTGCGAGAAATATGGATAAGTTTACGGTTGCCTAGAATCGATGAGAACTTCAAATGCTTGGAAATTCAACTAAATTAAATGGAATTATCCGCCGACTATGTACTACCGGCAACATATGGTATTCAGGATTAATTGTGAACATGAGGCCTGCATCAGTCATGCAACCTTTAGAGCAACAATAATCAGACCAGCAGAAGGACAAGTGATGTGCATGACCAATGGAATATCTTCAGTTAAGGTATGGCCTATATCAAGTTTTGGCTCTGCTATGGGTAAAATTCCGGATACTTCAGAGGGAAGCCAGAATCGGCCATAGGTCCGACTGTGTACACAAGGCTTCTGGTATAAGGAACCCAGCCTTCCCCCGCAAGCTACCGAGAAGAGCTTACGATACCAGATTGCCAATCTTCCTCGGTACGCCACTCGGTGAGAGATCCTTCTGGGATACGGCACTCCCATCTTCCACAAGCGTGCTACCGCGGAAAACTTCCAGCATAAGGCACATGACCTTCCTCAGCAAGCCATATGAAGGAAAGCCTTTGAGGTACGATACCCAGCCTCCTTCAGCATGCTACTCTGGTAGAAGCTTCGAGCATAAGGAATTCAGTCTTCTTCAACATACCATCGTGCTTACAACAAGCTTGTCAGGAGCATGAACTAGTCCAGACACACCCGTCTGCCTCAGAACTCAGTGGTTATGAAAGGATTTATCCTACACCTACATATGTTGTGAGCATGCAGTCCAGTGGATCAGTTCATGCGAGCCACTCGTCGGGAATGACTGTGTTCAGAGAAACAGTGGCCCCATACTTCAAAGAAGGATATGAGCACAGCAGTCCCTACGAGGTATGCAAGAGTAAGTTCTGAGAACAAGCCCGACAAACCGGGAAAACAATCAAGGAGCCGTATTGGCAGGTCATGACAGGTACATCAAAGGAATTTTCAAGAACCAAGGAATGGTGGACAAACAACCTACGCAAGATACAGTTTCACGAACAGGGTGGTATTACCAACCCTTGTCTGACTCTTGCATATGCGGCCACAACAATGCCCTACCTGCGGCTACAAACGAGCTTGTCGCACTCATGAATATGGGCTACCAACCAAGGTAAAAGGCTATGCTCCGAAAGATACACCATATGATAGCAATACTATGCTTAGCTCAATGGTCATAGCACGAACTACAGAGGCTATATATAACATAATTCTCTCCACGAGCGACAGAGTTTGAAACAAGACATTCAGATAGAATGGCTCAAAGCACGTCAGCACCAACAGCTCAGAGACATCATGACATCATTGGAATAAGAGATTACTGTCTATGCTTACTTTGTGATCATGCCCGACACTTCAGTTGGGGATATGACAGCAATAGTTCAGTCATGTTGATTCCTTGAATTATGGATCACCTAAGGGCAAAGTCAGGATGCATAAGCCAGAAGAAAACATCAGAATGGAACCCACAGCCAGACTGAGCATTCTGACATAGCAAACTAGAAAGCCACTCCCACTCACTCAAGACCCTACGAGCACGAGAGCCTGGTACCAGGAAAGGATGTCTTGCCCATAATAGTCAGGGAACGGAGTATCGCAATAAAACCCGAAGCAGTCACTTCCAGGCCATGGAAATTGAGCTGTCTGTTGGTATTACCCGCTACCCCACCCAGCAATACCACTACCAGGACAAAAGGTACACCTGACAGGAAAGAGAAGGATTCAAGGAAACTGTATGAAAAGGCAACACATGGTCCATCAGCAGAGGCAGTTAAAGGGGTCAATGAACCAACGAAGACAGGACAACTGATGGATCCAAGTCGCACACAGGTAAGTTCCCCTTCCCCGGGAGGTAAGCTTGGAAATCTCGAGGACGAGATTTTCTTAAGGGGGGTAGGTTTGTAACACCCTAGTTTTCGCTCCTGTTTTTTTTCCTTTGCGGGATTCGACTCCCGTCTTTTTTCTCGGTGTTATCGAATTTCTCTAGCTCTTGGGTATGTGAAGATGGTCATCTAGCCTTGCCGTCCCTATCCAACCAGAGATTCTTCCCAGTCCAGCATTGCCACCCAAGATCTATCTCCGGACTTTTGCCGTCAGAACCCTACCTTCCGAGTTGCCGGAAGGGAAACCCTGATTTCTCCTGTTTCAAAGGAACCCCAATTTCCTTTGATCGTTTGCCTCCCAAAATTTTCCCAGAGATCATCCTTTATCTATAAACCCTGAATATGCAAAAATGTTGCCAAGTCATTTGCAATATTTTTCATTTATAATTAATTCCTTTTTCTGCGAGTTAAAGGAATTAAATCCAGGAAAATATATATCCATCTCCAAAGTTCATGAAAACTTGTGGAGATATTCTTTGTGATCATATTGAGCTCCTATAAAAATATTGGCCATAATTCAATAAGGGAAATTGCCTTTTCCTATTTAAAGCCAATATTGCATTTTGGGCCCTTTCTAAAGGAGCTACCATTTTGGTAGCCAGGAAAAATCCCAAATAAATTGTGGAGCTTCTCCTATCCATATATTCACCATTTACATCAAGAACCCAAGTTCCATAGTTCAAATTTTGAGCACAACATCAATTTGCAAATTCTGTCCAGTTGGGCAAATTGCAAAGGAAGTGCTTGAACCCTTGAGCTATTTGAGCTGAAATTTTTCATGCTGGTTAACATTGATAAATCACGCATGGAAACCAAAAATCAGCTCAATCCATCTATCCATTTGCCCACAGCAATTTTCCTAAGTTTCTGTCCATTTGGAAGCTCTGTGAAGGAAGTACCATTTTGGTATACCCAAATGGTATGAAACTGTTACAGTGGCTTCATATGTTCAAATAACCTCTCTCCACCAAATTTGAGCCAGATCTATCTAGTCATTCCTTCCCAGCATTCTCATTTCCATTTCTGGCCAGTTTGCAAGTTTGCAAGGGAGGTGCCATCTAGAGCAATTCATTGGTGCTAAATTTTGGTAAGAATGGTCACCCTAGTGAGTGATCACTCTCTGCCGAAGATCAGGCCAAGGTGAGCACTGTGGTGGCCATGCCACCTATCAAACACATGCTGCTCAAAACCTAAGTCAGCTCACATCAGTCGGCTCTTGCCCTCACTTCCCTCCAAACCTGCACTAGTCAACTCAGCGAAGAGTGTAGATCGTCCCAGACGCGATTTGGCTGCGAGTGCGGCGTGGCAACGCCGTGGCCACGCGGTGACCACATGCAGTGCACGCCACGCCAGACCATCGCTTGCCCAGAGGCTTCGGGAGCTCGCTCCCGCGGGCTCCAGTCTGTCCGCAAGCGCCGGCGAGCTGCCCACCGCACGCGTGTGCCCTCTGGAACCCTCTTCCCCTCGTCCCCTAGCTCCTGGCCGCCTTTGCCAACTTGGATTCGCCATCGGATCGCCGCCATGACGCCGCCGCCCCGAAGCTCCGCCCGTCGTCGCATAGCTCCTTCCCGCGGCTATAAAGCGCGTTCCTCGAGCTCCCCTGCCTCGCAAGCCCCAGCCCCTTTCCCTCGGAGCCTCTCCATTGCCCCCATGGCCGAAGCTCTCGCCATCGATCCCCTGACCGACCCGACCCCCCCAGCCATTCCCCTTCTTCCCTCCGACGCCCTAGATCTCCCCTGGAGCTCGCAGAGTCTCCGCCGCCCTCCATTCCTCAGGGGAAGTCCTGCTGGCGCTCTTCCCTTTGAAGCTTCGGGTTGCCGAGCCTCGAGCGATGGTGCCACCACTGCAGGTCGCCCCGAGCCCTCCCTCGGCCACCCTCGGGCACGGCGCAGCGCGACCAAGCCGTTGCGCTCGCCGGCGGGCCCGCGGGGGCAGCGAGGCGACGTAGCCCGCCGGTGCCCGAGCCTCCTGCTCCTCGGTCGCAAGATTGAAGAAGGCCAGGGCGGAGAGAGAAAGGGCAGTGCGTGGGCCCTGCGTGTCAGCCAGTCGGCGTTGACCCGGACCGGTTCGCTGACTGGATAAGTGGAGGCGTAATTTCAGAAGGCGTTTTCCATTGGCGAAGGCGTATTCTGCTGTGGCTTCGGGCAGAAATGCGCTTCCTCAGTTCTGAAAGCGTATTTCAGCAAATACGTTTTCAGCCTAGCCGCCGGCCGAAGCTTTTATTTTATGAGCGTTCACCCGTTAAGAGCTAAAGTGGACATGTTGTTGTCTGCTTCGGTGCCTAACGAACGAACGGTCATAACTTTTTGCTCGTAACTCCGATCCAGGTGAAACCAACACCCACGTCTTCCTTTCGTCGAGCCCGTTCCGATGAGCTCACTTTCATAATGCTTGCACATTCTGAAAATGACCATTTTGCCCTTGCCCTTCTATCATCCCTCTCCGAGAGAGAACGGTTTCCGGCGATCCTTTCCACGGACTCTCCGCACTTCTTCCCGGAGTATTCTTCACCCCCGGGAAAGCCGACCATCTGATATATGCCCTAAAGCATTGCTCTGTGTTATTCTTGCGTGTTTAATTAATGATATGCTTGTGCTAGAAATAACTAAACTCCTGCCATTCCGATATTGTCATTTACATTACCTGCTACTGCTCATCTTATCATTGCACTAATGACTTGTCGTGATATTATGTGGGGATAGGTGGTTATGTTTTTATCATGCTTAGCTACTGCCATCTCAAGTTATTGTGATAAATAACCATGTTTATTAAATGTTGCTAAAGCCAAACTTAGTTGGTTGATCAAGAGCCACCTGTCCGGACTCATCCGTGCAACCACATTTGCCGGTATGGGACGGCCTTGACTTGGTCTGATCGCGTGCTCTTTCACCGGTACCTCCAGACAGGGAAGGTTATGCGTGCGCGCTACCCTGGCCCGGTAGGCGGCGATAACCTTGTGAGCCCAGTTGAGTTTTGTGCCGGCGTACCCGTTTGGGACAGTTTAGTTTGGCCACGACGGTGGCAGATGTCACGAGGTGACACAGGGGCCACCCAGGGCAGGACTCCGGGGGAGGATGAATGTCGGTGGTACGATGGGAGAGTCACGGGTCAGGCGGGTTTCGTTGGAGCAACGTTGGTCCACTCGAATGGGATCACGAGGCCAGGTGCTCCATGGTGTGGGTAAAGTGCGCAACCTCTGCAGAGTGTAAAAATCTATTCGAATAGCCGCGTCCATGGTATTGGACAGTCCGTCCAGGCCTCACTAGGTGGTCAACCGTAGTAATGATAATAATGATGGAAGAACTTGTCCTATGATCAGAAGTACTCGATGACTCATGAGTATTCCGAGGGTTGTGGAACAACCCGTAACAGAGTAAGTTGGATCTGGTTAAGAGTTGGATTGGATTCTGAGACTGTTCGGAGTATGGATTATTTACTTTCCATGCTTTACTTTACTCTAGTAGAATCACACTGGATAATCCTGTTACAACATGACAATTAATATTGCTAGATAGGTATGCTATGTCATGATAATTAATATTGCTCTAATAACAAATGCATGCTTGAATACCATGGATTGCTTTGCTTGGTGTATATGTTTGTTTGGTTTGCTTGCGAGTACATTCAAAAGTACTCAGCAACCTTTAACATGGCCAGGTTCACATAAGGATCCGTCGTCCATCGACGAGGAGCTAGAGCGTTTGCGGCTAGGAGAGTAACCCAGTCAGATCCCTGTGGATTGGAGCCGTACCAAGACCATGCTGCCTTAGATAGAGCTTTTCCGCTGCCATCACTCTTGTAATATATCTTGTAAGACTTATATATCCATTAATAGAAATGCCTGTGTTCATGATACTTGTTGTAAACGCACATGCCAGAGTGATTTCCTGGGCTGGCATGCGCGGCGACCGTCTGGCTACATTGGTAATCAGGCGGGGCGCCACAAGGGGCCTCCGCGTTAAGTTCGGGCTGAGCAGAAGACCTTGATTCATGATGGTTGCCCGGCGCCTCGGCGACGTCCCCGGTAGGAGCTGGCTGTACTCGTCTTCTGAATATTTTCAACACGAGATTTTAGTGAGTACTTACTACAATCGTGACAATGGCCGAACTAAAACGGTTAAATAAAGTACCTCTTGGATGAGGGTACGGTTGAGGTGGTCCCTGCGGCTTGCTCACAAGGAGGATTCCTGCTATTGCTCGGTATGGGCCCTGCCGCTGTCGACGACGTTCGGCGCGTGGACCGACGACCCTTGGGAGTGGTGGTCGGCACACCCGGATTGGCAGGGGTCGCTCTCCCTTTACGGGAAGGGGCCTTCCTTTTCCTTGTGGTGGAAGAAGGAAGAGGTTCGGGGTTATCGGCTATAAGAGCCACCTTGGAGCCGTCAAGGCTCTCCTGGTAAAAGACCCTGTCCTCATAATCAGTTGACAGCTCCGGATCGTCATGGAATCCGGGTTCGTCGTCATGAGAATAACTCTCTGGTTGAGGCGCCGGACAGTTAACTGTCTCGACCCAGCGCCTCCAATTTTGTTCGGACAGGATAAAAGTTTCGATCAGAGGAACTATACATGAATATCCGAACTCGGAAAATAAAGCCAAAGACTTACCCATTCGATGGGGTTATGACTCGAATAGCCTTCATTGGTTGACAGTCGAGCAAAATCTTCTTTTTCTCCCTTGAAAAGATCGGCCAGTACGGACGCCATAGCCGCCTGATTGGCAGGGCCCTTCCGTTGAGAACGGGTGGTGTCATTATTTCCGTTGTAACGCCACAGGGGGTGTGTCCTTTGTTGAAGGGGTTGACCGCATCTAGCAATAACGGTGGCCATCACGTCTATGATGGTTAGCCTACTATGGACCAGTAGCCTCACTTGGGTGGCTAGGCGTTTTACTTCGGCACTTTCCTCTTGGGACGAACTCTTCGGTCGCCAGTTGAACCTTTTCTTCAAGGGGGCGTCGGAGTATTCGGGCAGACCCCTCCGGGCTGGGTCGAAGAGGGGAACGTCCTCAATATAGAACCATTCCAAGGTCCATTCTTCGGATTCTTTCTTTGGAGTCCCCACGGGATACCCCGTCCCGGCTCTACGCCATACTTCGGCTCCACCCACTTCCCGAATTATCCCGCCCCGAGTATGGGGGACAAGACAGAAGTACTTCCTCCATAAACCAAAGTGGGCCTCGCAGCCCAAGAACATCTCGCAGAGGGCAACGAAGCCCGAAATGTGTAGAATGGATCTGGGGGTGAGATGATGGAGCTGAATCCCGTAAAATTCCAACAGTCCCCTCAAGAAGGGATGAATGGGGAATCCTAGGCCCCGCAAGAGGAAGGAAACGAAACATACCCGCTCTTCCTTGCGTGGAGTAGGGAAGTTCTCTGCGAAGGCCTCGCCGTTCGAAGAAGTCAATCCGGCTCGGGTGAACGCCAGATCCGAGGCGGGATGATAACCCTGGGTCTCGAGGTTGCGCAGCCGGAGGAGGGATACTGAACAACTCGTCCAATCTCTGGGAAGAGGGCCGTGAGGGCGCGAGGAGGAGCCAGGGGCGCTCGCCATATTTTCAAGTTCTCTCGCTTGGGACTTTTTAATGGAAAGGAAGGGGAGAGGTTTGCCTAAGCCACGGTTCAACCTGCTTAATATAGGCGATTCCTCCCCTTCGCGTGCAGAAAGGGCACTCCTGTAAAAGGTTGCTGAGCCGCCCATCACCCATTGGCGCACAGGAATCGAGGGGCGTCGTTAGCTATGGACGGCGAAGTTAAAGATGTGGGCCCTGTGACGTTTCGGCGATCGAGAGCTCACTGATGGCCGGATCATTGTTTACCGAACATAGAGAAGAGAAGAACTCGCCCCGCAAGTCGAAGACTTTAAGAGCACGGGACTGTCCGGACTATATACATCGGCATTGGAGGCTAGTTCGGGGGCTACTGAGGGAGTCCGGGATTAAGGGGTCCTCGGACTGCCGACCTATTCCTTATGGGCCGGACTCATGGGCCACTCGTTGGAGGATTGGACTGACCGAATACCCCGTTGCCAGGGGGAGGATCTCAGGAGCCGTGGCGTGCCCTTCAAGCTTAAGGCGATAGAATAGGCATGTTTACTTCTTCGATAGGCCACCGACTATGTAAAACCCTAGGACCCCCGGTATCTATATAAGCCGGAGGGTTTAGATTGTAGAGGCAGGTGAACTCATCTAGGGTTTAGTCATTTGATCTCGTGGTAGATCGACTCTGTAATATTCATACATATCAATACAATCAAGCAGGACGTAGGGTTTTACCTCCATAGGAGGGCCCGAACCTGGGTAAACACCGTCTCCTTCGTCTCCTGTAACCCATCGATCCTAATCTCACAGCTCGGGACCCCCTACCCGAGATCCGCCGGTTTTGACACCGACACCAGGTTAATGTTCCTAATGAAGACGTCATTCAGAAGGTGATCCCGAGGGTTACAACACAAATGAACGATGCCCTGCTGGCACCGTTCAGAGAGGAGGATGTACGTCGTGCTGTTTTTAGCATAGGCGATTTCAAGGCACCAGGACCCGATGGACTCCATGCTGCGTTTTACAAGAGGTTCTGGAGTATGTTAAAGGATGATCCAGTGAAAGAGGTGTTGGAGGCAATTAACTCGGGAACAATCCCGGAGGGGTGGAATAGTACAACCATAGTGTTGATACCGAAAGTTGAAAATCCTACAAGTGTCACACAGTTCAGGCCGATCAGCTTGTGTAACGTAATTTATAAAATCATCTCGAAGATGCTTGCTAATCGGCTCAAATTGATCCTTCCGGAGGTCATTAGCCCTACACAGAGCGCGTTTGTCTCCGGCAGATTGATCACAGATAACATATTGATTGCATATGAGTGTGTGAATACGATTAAGAGGAAGAAAGGAAAGTCTGGGTTATGTGCAGTTAAACTTGATATGCATAAGGCATACGACCGAGTTGAATGGTGCTTTCTGAGGAGAATGATGCAGAGACTTGGGTTTGCTGCACAGTGGATCTCTTTGATCATGGAGTGTGTGTCTTCGGTGTCATACAATGTCATATATAATTCGCAGAGCACCGAGGTTTTTACCCCCACACGGGGGTTATGACAAGGGGACCCATTGTCACCCTACCTCTTTCTGATTTGTGCGGAGGCGTTATCCAGTATGCTTCAGTCGGAGGAGAATAATGGCATGTTGATAGGGGTCAAGGTATGTAGGGAGGCGCCGCAAATCTCCCACCTGCTTTTTGCTAACGACTCCTTGATCCTAATGAAAGCCGATGGTCCCAATGCGGCGGGTCTTCAAAGGGTGCTAGACGACTATTGTGCGAGCTCGGGCCAATTGGTTAGTGATGCAAAATCTAGCATTTACTTCAGTTCAAACACTCCAGTTCAGGAGAAAGTTGTGATATACCAGCACTTAAATATTGACACTGAAGCTCTTAATGATAAATACCTGGGTTTACCAGCTATGGTAGGAATCGACAGGAGTGACTCCTTTGAGTACCTCATTGATAGAGTAAATCAATTGGTTATTGGATGGAAGGAGAAGCTGCTTTCCACTGGAGGAAAAGAGACGCTTATTAAGGCTGTCGCTCAAGCTATGCCGGTATTTGCGATGTCTGTGTTCAAAATTCCGAAGAAAATTAGCAAAGGGATGACAGATGCAATATCGAAGTACTGGTGGGGTGATGATGACAACCACAAGCGTATACACTGGGCAGCATGGTGGAAGCTATGTGTGCCTAAGGATAGAGGAGGACTGGGGTTCAGGGATTTGCACAGCTTTAATCTTGCTCTCCTTGCCAAAAAAAAGTATGGAGGTTGCTTGAGAACCCTGACTCCCTATGTGCACAGGTGTTGAGGGCCAAATATTATCCGGATGGAAAGTTATTAGACGCTAAATTGAAGAGTGGGAGCTCGTATACGTGGCAGAGTATTTGCGCTGGGATTAACACATTCAGGAGAGGTGCAATATGGCGCATAGGGGATGGCACGCAAGTGAACATTTGGTCTGGCCCGTGGATCCAATCTAGTGCTAATGGATGTGTCATTACACCACGAGGAGCGACCCTTTTGTCAAAAGTTTCTGAATTGATTGATCCTGTCACCGGTCTGTGGGATCACGAGCTGATAAATGGTGTGTTCTGGCCGGTGGATGCGCACAGAATTTTGTCAATCCCGCTGGCACCGAATGGTATGATGGAAGACTTTGTGTCTTGGAGATTTACAAAGAATCATATTTTTCGGTTAGATCAGCTTACTATGTGGAGTGGGAACACCAATTTACCCGCTGGTATGAACGAACAGAGGGACAACCATCTCAACGATATCCTGTCTGGGCAAAGCTTTGGAGTTCTCAAGTTCCAGCGAAGATCAAGATCCACGCGTGGAAGGTACTTCACGGTTTCATACCATGCTATGGGGTCTTGGCGAATCGTCATATTGATACGGCTGACAGTTGTCCTATGTGTGCTGGTGGATGTGAGGACATCATGCACTCACTTTTTACTTGTCTGAGGGTAGCTGACATCTGGAGGTGTCTGAAGCTGGACAAGTTCATAGAAGAGGCGTGTGCGACAGATAGGGCGGGATCGGCGGCACTGGACTACATCCTATGTGTTCCTGCATGCGGTAGTCTGATACCTGACGCTTCTTCCCAAGCTCTGATCCTTGTGGGCATCTGGTACATATGGTGGGAACGACGACAACTGGTCCATGGGGAGGATGTGCAGGCCCCGTCTCAGTCAGCTTTGTCGATCGCGGCGCTGACGGCAAACTACCTCAAGGCCATGAAGAAGAGTTCAGAAAGGAGGAGAGATGGATGGAGAAAACCACTTGAGGGTCTTGTGAAGTTAAATGTAGATGCAGCTTTCCACGCATATTCTCTTCAGGGTGCTGTAGGAGCTGTTCTACGTGACCATAAGGGTGGCTTCATCGTGGCGTCAAATGAAAAGCTAGAGCATGTTGCGGATGCAGGGACAGCGGAAGCATATGCACTACGACATGGCCTTCTATTGGCGCAACAGCTGGGGATAAGCAATCTTGTTGTCGAGTCGGACTGCCTGGAGGTGATTAACACTATGAATAATGGAGGCTTTACGGCATCAGGCGCATCGGCGATTTATTCGGACTGTTTGGTTCATATTATAGGCTATACTTCGGTTTCTTTTGTTCACTGCCCCAGAAAGGCAAACTCTGTTTCTCATGATTTAGCTAGGCTTGCGGGGTCGGCCCCTTCGTTGTGGGTCGATGAACCGCCGACTTTCATTGTAAAAGGTTTGGTGGACGATGTAACAGTTCTTTGATCCAATAAAGCGACCGAAGTTTCAAAAAAAAAAAAGCTCAAAGGGCGTGTCGATCAAGAGCGTTTTCTTTTTGTACCGGCAAGAAACTCCCGAAGCACAGAAGATGGATCACGAAAAAAAAGATTTAAACATTTCTACGACGTACAGCCTAAGCTGTTGCAATCGATCAGGAAGCCTATCTACTTGCACGAGGGGCTAAAGCCAAAGCGTGTTTATCTTAAACGGCACAAAGCACACGATCCATATGCTGCCGAGAGAGGATCCATCCATCACCGGCGCACACAGCCAGCCATCCCATCTAGCAGGCACACATCCATACATCTCCCACACAATACGGGTCGCGACGCACGCGGCCATACTTGAGTAACGTGATTATTAGGATGTATTTCAAGTTGATCATGTACTCCTATATATGTGTTCACGAGTCTTAAGCAATACATCAACTATTCCATCATCACTCTCTCCTTTTCAACATGGTATCTGCCGCAAGTTCCTAAACCTAGCCGCCACCTGCCGCTTCCGCGCGCCGCCCCGGGGCGGTCGGCCTCCATGACCGCCGCCGGGGGCCGCGCCGCCCGTACCTAGGGTTCGTCCGCCGGTCGTGTTGACCGGCTGCCCTAGAGAGTCCTTTTCCCGATCTCTTGATCTGGGGTTTTTTCTCTTCCGCCGGTCGCATTGATCGGCGTTTTTTTTGGTTTTCCGATATAAGATCGGTTTGCGTCGCCCGCCGCCGCCGTCGACCCCGCGCCTCTACTCCGACATCGGCGCGACCCGGTCTCTACACCGACCCGGCGGCCTCGCGCAACGCGGCGGCCCCTCATGGTCGTCGCCCGCGCGTCTGCTCGCCCGTCGTGCTACGCCGGCCGTCACCGCCCTGCTCCGATCGGGACTCCTGCATCGCCCCAACCTGGCGGCCTCGCGCCATGCGGCGGCCCATCACAGCCACCGTTCGCGCGCCGGCCCGTCCGTCGATCTACGCCGCGCCTGTACGGCCGCCCTGCCGACCGTCGTCGTCGGCTTCATCTCGTACTCCGCCGCCATCCCGCCTCCATCGAGCGGCGTCCCCGACCTCGCGCGCGATTGGATTGATCACCCGCCCGCCGCCGCGATCCGCCTCATCTACGCCGTGCGACCAACCTGGCCCGTCGGTTGCGTGCGCCTCCGCATGTCCCGTGAAGACTGTCTCCGAGTAAAGCGCGCCCCTCCACCGATCGAGCACCGGGTTGCCGTTGCGTCGCCCCGTCGGGCCGCAGCGCCGCCGCCCCATGGTTCTCCCCGCGGCCGCATCGACCCGCGTGATGCCGCTGCATCGCCCCATCGGCCCGTAGCGAGCGTGGCACGCGGTATCCGCCGCCGCCCGAGGCCGTCCCCGCGGTCGCACCAACCCGCGCTTCGCCGCCATGCCGCCCCTTCGGGCCGTAGCGCCGAGGCGCACGGTCACCGCCGACGCCCGAGGTCTTCCCGCCGTCGCCCCGACCCGCTTGCTGCCGTTGCGTCGCCCCTTCGGGTCGTAGCGCCGCGACCCGTGGTCCACTCAGCCGTCCCCGCGCGTCGACTTCCCGTGGTATGCGCCGCGCTGTCTCCCTCGGCGCAGGAACGCCACCGTCCGCACCGGTCTTGGTCATGTTGTCGGGTTCGTCGCCTACTTCGAGCATCGCCGATGCGCTCCTAACCAGCCACCGCGGCCCCCGTCAGGCCGCGGACGCCGCTCTTCTTCGGCGCCGCTGCAGCTCGCTCACCCGAGCCACGCCGCAAGTCCACCCCCTTCTTCTTCGTCCAGCACCATCTCATCGCCAGCGTCATTGTCGTCTACCCCGACCACTTCATCTACTCCGACCACCGCGGGCGACATCGGCCCCCGCCGATTTGCGCCGCAACCGTCGTTGAGTCCTTCTCTTCTAGCCTCCTCGACATAGCGTACAAGTTGTGTGCAGGTCCCCGTCTACGCATGCCCGGTGCTAGCAACACCGACGCGTGCCTTCGTCCCCGATGTGTTCCCAGGTCTGGCAAGCCTGGAGCGACTCATCGCCAACATCGACTTCGTTCGTCTATGCATGCCTGGTGATGGCAACACCGATGCGTGCCTTCGTCCACGACGTGTCCCCGGACTTGGCAATTCCGGCGCGATGCATCTCAACTTCGTCTTCTTCCTGGCGCACCACTACTTCGATACCACTGCGCCCATGACTAACTCGGCGCCTCCTTGCGCCCGCGGCTCCTCGGCGACTACCTCGACACCGGCTACCCCGACTTGACATCGACCACAGCGTTCTTTGCACGGCTATCTCGACCACGGCTACACCACGTTACGCTCTCGGCTACCTCGACATCGGCACAAAGGGCTACCGCCTTGCTTGTGCAACCTCGTCGGTTTCTACTCCAGCCACGACTTCCACGATGCATCGACCGTTACGACTGTGGGGGGATAACCGTCGGCTTACCTTCGGATTCTTCTCTAATCTCACAGTCTATACGTCGCTACCGTTGTGACTGCGGGGGGGGGGGGATATTGAGTAACGTGATTATTAGGAAGTATAGGATAGACTAGGATTTATTCATGCCTTGCCTTGTACTCCAAGTTGATCATGTACTCCTATATATATGCCCACGAGGCTCAAGCAATACATCAACTATTCCATCAATCACTCTCTCCCTTTCAACAACACGGAAAGCTCGCGCAGGTGGCCGAGACTCTCCCCCGGACGCTTACCGTAGGTGCTGACGAAGGTCGGCATCATGCCGATCATCTTCTCACAAGGTGAGGATTGAAACTAATCTCTCCCGCTCGTCCCATATCCTTCCTCTCTCTACATATCTCTCAATTGTGGAAACCGGAGTCGCGGCCGGACGGCCAATACATCTCTCTCGATGGTGGCAACCGGAGTCGCGGCCAGACGGCCAAAGATGAGGCCGGTCGTCAACTTCATCTCATGTCAATGAAGACAACGACGCCGCGCCGGGAGCTGCCATTCATGTGCACGGTCTCCGGTGCACTACTTACTGGTGACGACTCCCGCGAGGTCGACGACGACGTGTCGGGGCTGGCGCCTATGTGCGACCCCCGGCGGACCCTTCACGCAAGGCGACGACTCCCACGAGGACGACGGCGACGTATCGGGGCTGCCGCCTATGCGCGACCCCCGGCGCATCATGCATGCAAGACGACAACATACCGGGGCCGCCGTCCGTGCGCGGTCCTCGGCGCACCCTCCACCGTTGAGTCCTCCGGCAACGCCATCATGCCGGGACTCGGCGGCACGCGTCGTTCGACTCGGCGCAATGTAGTGCATCACCCCTTCTACCTACGCCCCCGGCGGTACCTGGGAGAGGCTCCGCCGCATCGCAGGGTCTTGCTCGCCGCCATCTCGCTGGTCCATGGAGGCGTCATGGGCTTGTCGGGACTCAGCAACACGATTTGTTTGGCACGTTGGTGGCTGTGGGCGCTCGACGAGCCACGATGACTCGTCGCAACTATCACGACGGAGATATCACCCGGCTGGGGTCAGGACACGCTTAGCCGTATGTCGCGATCGCCCTCTTCTTCGTCACAGACGCGCCATGGGGTACGTTTATGCTTAGCGGCTCCCGGTCCGAATGCATCCGCTTTGGAGGCGGACTCGGCGTGACCGTCGGTACCCCCGTGTCGGCGGCGCACGCTCATTGGCGTGTGTCTTATCCGGTGGCGGCCGGTGTAAGGTGGCGATTTCATTGCCGCCGGAGGCGGCTCACTTTGCCGCTTCAACACACGAGGTGGCGAATTCCCTGCTAGTGGAGGCGGCGCACGCGGTCATGTCCACATCTCGCCCGGCCTCCTCTTCTTTGGCAGGCACGCGTGTCACACACAGCGGGGTCCGTTCGCCTGTAGTGGCTCCCGGTCTGGGTGCGTTTTATCCGCCGGTGGCCGGTTTAAGGAGGCGACTTCCTCCGCTATTTGGCGGCGGTGTATGTGGTCATCGACGGATGTGTGCACCTCTTGGATCCCACGTCCATCCCTTCCTTTTTTTTCTTGTCAACATCTACTCCCGCGGGGTTGTACCCCTCGCTCTTCCGGTGAATCGACAAAGTCATAGACGATGTCCAAGCCAAGCTCAACCATGCATGCTACCCAACTCCAACTACATTGACGCCGCTCGAGACCGATGAGGCAAGACGGCGTAGGCAGGTGTGGCCGGAGCAAAGGCCACGTTTTCGACGGCACGTGTACTACTTTGTACACGGACTATGCCGGCGCCACAAACACCATCATCACCATGCATGGAGAATGCAAAGCGAATACCAAAGACGACGACTGCGCAGCTTAATCGGCAGTGTCTCGCGGTACTATCCGCGGGAGTAATTAACCGGGGACCTTTCCGAGGCCCCCAGAAACCTGGAGACCATGATCGCTTGATCATTCGACCGTGCCAGCATTCTTTTTTTTCTTTCTTCCTCTTGTATTTGTGTACTTGTACACTGGCATGCCCACAACATTCTTTTTCCCGGAGCGTAGAGAGATAATAATATAATAACCCATTATTATTTTTATTACTTCTCGTTTCAAACAACTCCCTCCGATTTAAATACTAAGTAATTTTGAACTAAAACCATACCATTTATTTTGGATTGAACAAAGTACTATCACGAGCCATCGATCCGAAAGCCCACACATGCACCGCTCGTGCAAGAGCTCCTGAGGACCGAGGCTGGCAGGCCTGACGGCGCTCAACGTAGAGTACGGGCGGACGCGCAGGCCAACCCGGTCCTTACCAAGATTGACCACGTGTTCCACTCCGACGATTGGGACATGCTCTTTCCCAATGCGCACCTTCAGGCTATCACTACAGCTTGCTCGGATCATGCTCCGTTATACCTTCAGGGGTGCGTCGACAACTCGAGAAAGCCTTCCTTTAGATTCGAGGAATTCTGGCTTCGTCTCCCTGGCTTCAAGGACACCGTTGCCTTGGCATGGAACAAACCTGTTCAGGCCCGTGATGCCATCCACAAGATCCATATCAAGCTCTGTCGGACCGCGAAGGCCTTGCGCAAGTGGCAAAAGGAAAAAGTCGGGATGCTTGGCTCCCAGATCGCAGTTGCCAAGGAGATCATCTGGCGCCTGGATGTTGTTGAGGAGGGAAGAGCGCTCTCGGACTCTGAGAGGGATTTGCGTAAACAACTGAAGGCCTCGTACCTTGGGCTTCTCGCCATTCAGAAAATCAAGCTGAGACAGCGTTCTCGGCTCAACTGGATCCGCCTGGGGGATGCCACCACAAAGCTTTTCCATGCTCGTGCGAACGGACGAAGGCGTAAGAACTTCATTCAGACGATCACAACCACCTCGGGGCTGGCAATTACCAGACAGGACAAGGAGCGGGCCCTTCTGGACCACTTCCAGGCTAACATCGGCACGCCTGCCCTGCGCACCAAGTCCATTGTCTGGGAGAACATTGGGATGCAGCGCCAAGACCTATCGGCTCTGGACGCTCCATTCGACGAGGCGGAGATTAAGGAGGCGGTATTCTCCTTACCTTCGGTCAAGGCCCTGGGCCCCGATGGTTTCATCGGCGCCTTCTTCAAATCCTGCTGGGAGATCATCAAAGCGGATGTCGTGGCTGTGATGATGCAGCTCGCGAACCTGAGAGGCGACTGTGCTGGCCTGATCAATTCAGCCAACATTATTCTGCTCCCGAAAAAAGCCGGCGCATCCTCGATTGGCGACTACCGCCCAATCAGTTTGATACACAGCATCTCCAAGATCTTCTCCAAGCTGTTGGCTAACCGGCTAGCCCCTCTGCTTCCGTCGCTGGTTTCCAAGTGCCAGAGTGCCTTTGTGCAGAGACGGTGCATCCACGATAATTTCCTACACGTGCAAAACTTGATCAAAGAATTGCACCGCTCTTCAACGCCAGGCCTTTTCCTCAAGCTCGACATCTCCAAGGCTTTCGACTCTGTGGGTTGGGCTTACCTCCTGGAGGTGCTACATCAGTTGGGATTTGGACAGCGCTGGCGGAAATGGATCTGCATGACCCTCGCTTCATCTTCCTCCAGGGTGCTGTTAAATGGGGAGCCGGGAACCCCATTCGCGCATGGAAAAGGCCTTCGCCAGGGTGACCCGTTGTCGCCTATGCTCTTCATTCTGGCCATCGATCCTCTGCAACTTATGCTCCGGGCGGCTTCCCAGGCCGGGATCCTCAAGCCCATCATGGCGCGGTCGGCCTCCTGCAGGGTTTCTCTCTATGCGGACGATGCTGGCATCTTTGCTAACCCGGTCAAAGAAGAGATCGAAGCCATCGCTCAGATCCTTGCCTGTTTTGGGGATGCATCGGGCCTCATCACAAATGTCAGCAAGACCGAGGTGTTTCCCATTCGCTGCCAGGACATTGCTCTCCCGGCCATCCTCTCGGCCTTCCCGGCCAAGCTAGCCTCGTTCCCCGGCCGATACCTGGGTCTCCCACTACATACCAGGCGGCTCAGAAGGGTTGACCTCCAACCTCTTCTGGACAAGGCAATGGGCAGGTTGCCGGGCTGGAAGGGGAAGAACCTGGCGCGACCGGGCAGGGTCTCCCTTGCAAAGTCCGTGTTGTGCGCCATCGCAAATCATCACCTCACTGCGCTCTCGCTTCCCACTTGGGCAATCCAGAATCTCAATAAGATCACTCGTAACTTCATCTGGTGTGGGGAAGACTCAGAAAACGCGTCTGGCGGACACTCTCTGGTCAACTGGAAGACTGTCTGCCATCCTAAGCCCATGGGGGGCCTGGGAATCACAGACCTCGAGAGATTTGGTCGGGCGCTCCGACTTCGCTGGCCTTGGCTTATGTGGACTGATCCTGACCGCCAATGGGTGGGCTCTGCGGTGCCCTGCGATGAGACGGATATGGCGCTCTTCAGGGCTTCTACAACCATCTCCTTGGGCAATGGGAGAAAATCCTTATTCTGGCACGACGACTGGACAGGACGGGGCCCTCTGTCCCGGGCCTTCCCGGAGCTGTACAAAATTGCCACCAGGAAGCGGAGAACTGTGATGAAGGAGCTCCAGGAGGAGAACTGGATCAGATCGGTGGCCCGTCTTTCATCGCCTACCCACCTGCAGGAGTTCATTACCCTCGCATCAGCTATCACTCAGGTTGCGTTGAACTCGGACCAGGAGGACTCCATCACTTGGCAGTGGACCCCCAATGGCATTTACTCTGCTGCTTCGGCCTACGCGGCCCAGTTCTCTGGATCCTACCCCAGGTTCTCCCCAGCCAAGATTTGGGAGGCACACGCGGAGCCAAAATGCAAGTTCTTCGCCTGGCTTGTGCTCCACGGGAAAATCCTCACGGCCGACATGCTAGCCGTTCGTGGCTGGCCGCACGACCCTCGATGTCCCCTTTGCCTTGGGGCACCGGAGACGGCCACTCATCTCTGCAAGGACTGCCCGTTTGCCGTCGTAGTTTGGTCTCACGTCCAGGTATGGACGGGAGAGGACTCTGGGGCCACGCCCACGTTGCCCCCTTCGATGGGGATTTCGGACTGGTGGGATTCGCTCACCACCAATTTGCCCAAGGACGACAGAAGAAGGCGGAGCGGCCGCTTCCTTTACACCATCTGGAACATCTGGAAGGAGTGAAACCGACGCATCTTCAATGGAACTCGCCTCACGCACCTAGAGGTAGCAGCTATTGCCTTCGACGACATCAAGCAAAGGACTTCGGCCTTTGGCCGGGCACAGGTGGCAGCCGGTATTGGTTGATTAGTGACAGCATGTGGGCTTTTCTAGGGGTTTTTGTCCGGTTTCTCTCCAAAAAACCGGAACACTCTTGTACATAAACCTTTTTCTCCTTCTTATATGAAAAGGCAGTGCTCCTGCCGGTTCCTAAAAAAAAAAGAGTACGGGCGGACAGAGACGCGGCGATTTCGACAGCAGGCAGCCTACACCGAGCTTTCCTGATACGCAGTCTCTAACATAGCGTCCATGCTAGAAGTTCCGCCAGCCGTCGGCGCCGCCGGTCGTGCTCAGCCAGTGACGGATCCGGTGGGGTTCCGTGGGTGCCCTGGCACCCCCTCCAAAAATGTATTTTTTTTATCTAGCACTCTTAGTCTGATCCTATGTGTATTACAAGGGTAAAATGATGAACTGACATTTTTTTATGGTTATAACCGACATTTTTATTGTGAGTGAGAAGATTGACACCCCCTGTGGTCAAGGTCCGCCACTGTGCTCAGCTGCCCCAACCGACGAGCTAAGCAGGTTCTGTGGAAGCCACAGTCTCGATTTTTGCCTAGCGCACATACCATCTCGGCATTGTCTTTGTCCCCCGCTGTCAAAATTTCACGCATCTCTCTCTTCCATCAAACTAGGTTTTGTGTAGCTCGGGTTAAACCGAAAACCGAGCCAAAATTACGGTTAAGCAAATTTTTGGTTTATTGAGTTTTGTGTGAATTTCAGTTCTTGATTCTGACTAACTGAATTGGTAAAAAAATAGTGAAATGCAAAAACCAAAAATTTCAGTTTAAACCGATCACCCACTTCAGACGTCACAATCAAATCAAGGTTGTGTTTGGTTCATTGGTTATCCTCAAATACAAATCTACTATTCATTCTCTAGTAGCAGCGGCTCCTGTAGCAATTATGGAGAACCAGTTTTTAGGTGGCTGACATGCTGTTGATTTAGACGATGGAGGAGATGTGTGGGCGATACAATATTAAGGTTGTGTTTGGTTAATTGGCTATTCTGAATTCCAAATCTGTTAATTGTTCTCTAATAGCATTGGCTAATTTAGTAATTAGGGATTAAAAGTTTTAGGTCTAGGACACATCTAAATGTGCTCTAGTAATTGCATATCTAAGTAACTTAATCAAGCATAAATAAAAAAAGGAAAAGGGGAAAGAAAAACCCAGACGAATCTTCGCGTAATATCAATGACATAGAATTTAGATGTGCGATACTTATCACATATCTAGATGTGCTTTAGGAAACCGTTCCGCAGCTGAAAATGACTTCTTTTTGTAATAATATACTTCGGGTACAAGCCGGCTACCATGAAGAGGTCTCCCACCTAAAGACGAGTTAAGTTGAAATCAAGTTCGAACAAGTATATCGTGGTCTCTCTCAGGTCTTTTTAGAGTAAAGAATATAATTGCCCTTAATTCCAATAACCCAGAACAGGCGTCTAAACACCTAAGAACAAGCAGTCACGGCAGTGTGTGCTCACGAGTGTGACAAATGGCACAATCCAGTTTATTCTACAATCAAATCCCATGTTAGTAAAAGTAATTAATCAGCCGTTCACCATTCAAACCTCCAAAGGACTGCGCGTAGTGGGATATTAATTTCCTAATGCAAAGCCTGCTGCTGAAACAAGTAACATAATCAGATCTTAAGCTCCCGATGTTGTTAATCTAATCACTCACGGGTATCCAACTTGTCGCCGCATATTCTTCTTTTATTATTGTGCGATGTGATGGAGCGAATATTTCAACCGAAAAAGTAGAACAAGAACAACAACAAAATAATAATAATAAGAAAAACTTTCTTCGAGAGAGCTAGGGATAAGAGTGCATCTCTCTCAACATGACCTTTTGCACTTTGTCCGCTCTTTACAAATTCACAAGATATCATATTCGATGAAAGATATTTTTTAGAATCTACACACTGGACAAATACAAGGTATTTTTTATCTTTTTTATTTTTTTTAGAAAATGGAGGATGTACCCCCGGCCTCTGCAACTGGGAGATGCATGCATCCATTTTATTAATTATTCACAACGACCTTACAAAAGAATACATCAGTAAGCATCAAGCCACCATCTTGCCAACACATGTCGCTACTCCTATCCCCTTGATGTAGAGGTGTCGAATGTCCGAACCAAATACAAAACAGAAATCGCACCAGAGCCTAACATCTAAAGCCGGATGCCCCATCCAAGCCACAACGCCGGGACTGGGTGACACACCGGTCCGGCGCACTCCGAGTGGGCACCAAACGCGCACGCTGCAAGGGCCGTCACCTCCATCTTCCATCGATCCATCCTCAAAGTAGATACAGACGCATCGACCTTGCCAGGCCTCTCTGCCATCGACGCCAGACAGCGTCGTCGTCCTGCGCGAGTCCATCGCCACACATCTGACGTCGAACCTCCACTGCTATCCACCGCCATGAATATGTAGGTTGAAGCACCGCTCCACCAAAGATGCCGTCCACTGGTCCCTCGAGCCCGTGTGCACCTCCAAGAATGACACCCCCAAGGAGGAAACGACACAACAGTGTCGTCGTTATCCGATCTACTGATCGAGGGTTTCCCTCAGAGGTATTGGGTGAAGTTGGGAGCTTCACCTCGAATATGCCTCCATGAAGGAAACGACGATAAGGGTGCTGTCATCACCGGCTCCGGCCACCGACCCAAGACCAGGTTTTCACCCGGATCTGTCCCAAAGAAATCCACCCGACAGCCTGTGCACCGTCCCGACCGCCTTCAAAACCCCAGATCCAGCCGCCTAGATCCGGCAACCATCCACAATAGCACAACCACCGTAGGAGTCCTGGCGCACCGACCATTGCCTGAGTGTGCCACCACTAGAGCCTGGGAGGAGGGCCCCTACCCCACCTCGCAAAATCGCGAGAGCCGCCGAGATGGATCCCGCGCGCTCGTCACCGCCTCTGATCCGAATCAATCTATAGCAAAAACCACCAGATCGCCGGCACACATCCGCCTTGGACAGGGACTGCGCCACACCATGCCGCCGCGGGAAGCCCGAGCATCACCTGCCGCCACCTTCCAGGGCCACCGCCCCGGGATCCAGGCCGAACATCGCCGCTGCCACCGACCACGTTCTGCAGCCGCCGACCCGTCGAGCTGCCGGCCACCGCGACCAAGGCCGTCGTGACCTCGCGAACGCGCCGAGCGGCCATCACCACCCGATCTTCCACGGTGCCCTGCAGCTCCGTCGCCTCCGCCCAGCACCACGCCGGCACCTTGCGCCGTTGCCGAATGCGATCAGTCGCGACGCAAATCGGGGAGAAGCGCCCCGGCGCCATGGGGTGACCCGCCTCACCCGATCCAACGCGGGAGGGAAGAGGTCCTCCGCCGCCGCCGTCAGCCGCCCGAGGCTTCTCCCGACGGCTTCCTCCAGCGGCGCGGTTTAGGGTTTCCACCCGAGCCGCCCTAGCTGGGGGCGATGCAGGGGTGAGATCTTGGGTGTTTTGTTTTTGTGTCCATCTTCTCATTAAAATACAAGGGTATGTATCTTCAAATAGTAGTTTCAAGCCAAAAATTATATAGGAGTGGTTTTAAGTAATAGTCATCCATCAGCTCTCGAGATATTGCACACTAGCTTATAGATGCGTGAATCCATGAATTACTTAACGCTATGTACACGGAAATTAGCAGGGTACCTAGGTGTGGGAGCACACTCCTGATGGCTACACGATTGCTTCACGATTTCGTAAATTTGTTTGTGCCATTAGTCTTTAATTCTTGCACATGAGGTATACATGCATGACAACTTTTCGCAGCTCCACCCATCCAACCTCTCATGCTTTTCCGTTTGACCTTTTGAATTTATTGTATTTTTTGAACCAAAAGTACAATTTCTGTTCTGTTTACATATGCGTATTCCTCGCGACAAGGGCTCTTAAAAAGTACCACTTTTGAACACTTTTGATAAGTTTTAAATACTTCACTAAGTTTCAACTATTTAAATTTGATAGTCGTTATATTAAGTTTTACCAAGTTTCACCAAAATCCATTTTTACGGGGTTTTAGGGTTTAAGGTTTAGGGCTTAGGCCTAGGGTTTCGGGTTTATGGTTTTGTGTGCAGGCAACAAGTATAGCTTCGTCTTAATTTCTTGGGCTAGAAATTAAGATGGAGCTATACTTGTTCCTAACGCACTTGAAAAAAGTTGCTTTAAATTGGAATCATTTATGGGTGACACGAACGGCTAAAAGTTCTCACTTTCCTTGTCTCCTCCTCTGCCACCTCCCCTCACGGCCACACAGTGAGCACTGTGAGGAAAAGCCCTTGTGGCAGACGGCGACGATGGTGGGGCCTTCCTACTTCATATCTGGCGCGGTGGGCTTCGTTAGTATCGTCCAGGTCATCACAGTCGGCGACATAAAGTTGGCACAACTTGAGGGAGGCTATAGATCCTACAAAGGGGCAACTGTAGGGTGGACCCAGCCAACGAAATGAGACTAGGAAAAACTTTTAGACACCGCAACGTAGATCATTTTCCCATGGATATTACTCTCAAAATCTGCGTGCACTACTAAATTGTCGGTATGGTTTCCTCATTGATCTCTTCTATTTTAGCAAGTTTGGTTACCCACTTTGCTTTGTTGTTTCCTTTGATGAAACCTTTGTAACTAATTCTCCTTCACTAAAGTATGCTTAAAATGAGGTTAACTCGCGTTTAGGCAATGAAATACAGAATCTATATTCTTATCATATCTCAAGGTAAGGAGCCAATGTAGCTCGAGGTTAGGTGGACACGAAAAAGAATGCTCAAGTCAAAACCGGTAATGCCAACAGTGTGCGCCATCATCTCATCGAAGGCGCCACTTTGGGTTGGATATATCTCCTTTGTGAGATAAGAGGGGAGTCTCAAATGTAGGCTCTCTTGTACCAGGTCTTGATGACACTTCCATGTCGTGTTTCCTCCTTGGAGGTCGGTTTGTTGGGACACCGATGGTTGGAAGCTCACGGGCTCAATTGCGGTATCGGTAAATGGTCGTTGGTAGACGTTGAGGAGGTGTCCCTAGATCCATTGTTGGAAGGACATCTTCTATGGCGACGATGACCAACATTACATGGCTTTGATGGAAGTGAGCGAGCTTCTTAGTGTAGCTGGTTAGCTTTTCTTCTAGCTAAAGTTGGAACTACCTCAATGCCTACGTGGTCGGTAAAATGTGACAACACCGTCTTGACAAGTTTCCACTACCGTGGGGGTTGGCCTCGAAATGTGTAGTGGGGTCGGAGCCATTGTCTTGCATGTGCGACGGGTAATGACAATAATGATCTTTTGATGTTCCGCCGCTTCCGTTCATGCGTATTGAGTTTGATTTGTGTGTGTTATCTTGTTTGGTAAAAGGATGGTGCTCAATGCCCGGTTGTTCAAAAAAATCATATTATTTCTAATTAGCAAAGGCAACTCTCTCTTCTTATCATGCAATGCAAGCATTCCTACCCTTGAGTTGACAAAAAAAGCTGGAGTCGTCTAGATAAATTAGTGAAAGCAGGGATACTGTTGTTTGAATCTATATTACTTGGAAATTAAGGAGACGGGCTAACATTCTTTGTTTCGCTTAAATTGTTACTGTTGTGTAGAAACTTTTCTTAACATTAACTAGCTAGATGCATGTGTGTTGCTATGAACAAAAAAAATGTTGGTCACATCATTATTATATATACGATGCTCCAATTAGTCCAGGAATAATGTATGCAAAAATAAAAGCAATATACAATTAGTAAAATATTCCACGGGGAAAAGGGGTAAAGAACGATGTAATCTTATGAAGAAAAAATTAACATATTTTCAAATGGTTGTTTGAGGTCCTCTTGACAGTCGTGGCTTGTTGGTGCATCCCTATCATGCAACATCTTCTCCATCATAATCATTGCCTAATGCCTCCCCAACTGCCTTGGATTAAGTTTCAGAGAACTCTTCAGAAGAAAATAGTGCGAACCATAATAAATTAAAATTTGAATTATTTCGATCGTTTACCTCTACCAAGATTAACTTTAATTTATCAAACATGAAGCTTAATCAAATTTAAGTGATGGTAGATGCAAGCTCAATATATCTTCTTGGTTATTTATATAATGTTTTGAACTCTTTAGATTTTTTGTTCTAATAGTACTACAAGATCCTCTAGAGTATTTAACCAAAAACAACCACAATTCGACATGAGCTAACGAAACTACCACTTTGAGAAAAATTACCCAAAGCTATCACTTTTCTTCTAATTTTTTCCTAAAACCTATCAAGTTAATAAAAAGGCCGATTAAACATGATTATGAGGTTGGGCCCGCCCGTTGGGACTGAAATAGTCAACACCGTTACTTTGACCATCAACTGTGGGACCCACATGTTAGTTCCAGCTCCTTCCTTTGAAATTCCCCACTGAGGATCCAGATCAGGGGGCGCCGCCACGCCGCAGATCAGGCCACTCTCCACCTCCTTCCCCGCACCACCTCCATCCTCCTCCAACCACCTACCTAGCCACCATCAGATCATAGACGATGACGAGACCCACCACCCAGCGACCCTCCCTCCTCTCCCAGTGAGCAGCGTACCACCTCTCCTCCCGTCGGCAAGCCATGCTACTATCCGGTGTCCACATCGACCGGTGGCAGCAAGCCCAACGCAATTTACCACCGTCGCGTGGCGCAAGGGCACGACCATGAGCAGTCCCCATCCTTTGCTCATTGTATCACACCGATACTGATATGTCTCCAACGTATCGATAATTATGAAGTGTCCATGCCATGTTTAGAATAATTTTATATGGTTTTGGTGCACTTTTATATGATTTGAATGAAACTAACCCGGACTGACGCTGTTTTTAGCAGAATTGCCATGGGTTATTTTTGTGCAGAAATAAAAGTTCTCGTAATGAGCTGAAACTTTTTGGTGATTTTTATGGGAAGAAAAGAGACCCCCGAAGCTTCCTGGAAGGACCAGAAGACCCACGAGGTGGCCACAAGCCGTCGGGGCGCGCCCTGGGGGTAGGGAGTGCCATCAAGGCTTGTGGGCCCCTCCGGTACCCCCTGGCATGAGACCAACACCAGAAATTCCTATAAATCCCAAAAAACCACAGAACGAAATGAAGAACTTCCGCTCTGCCGCCGCAAGCCTCTATACCAAAGAAATCTCATCTGGAGCCCTTTCCTGGTACCCTGCCGGAGGGGGAAATCGTCACCGGATGCCATCTTCATCATCCCGGCGGTCTCCATGACAAGGAGGGAGTAGTTCAGCCTCGATGCTGAGGGTATGTACCAGTAGCTATGTGTTTAATCTCTCTCCCATGTATTCTTGATATAGCACGATCTTGATGTACCATGAGCTTTGTTAATATAGTTGGATCAAATGGTGTTCTTCCCTCTCTATCTTGATGTGATGAATTGAGTCTTTCCCTTTGAGGTTTCGTTATGTTGGATTGAATAATTTGGATTTGAGAGCACTTGATGTATGTCTTGCATGTGGATACCCGTGGTGACAATGGGGTGTTCTATTGAGTCACTTGATGTATGTTATGGCAATCAATTTGCGGATCCCCGTGGTAACATGGGGGTGATCTAGGCATATAGATTGATGCACGTTTTTGTCCTACTTTCTCCGATAAAAACTTTGGGGTATTCTTTGATATTCTTTGTGTGGATTGAACGTTATGAATCTAAAATCGTTTGTTCTTATTTAGTACGAACTCTAGGGTTGTTTGTGACACCAATGGAGATGGCTCAATATATTGATTAGAAAGATAACTTTGAGGTGGTTCGCTGCCTACAACAATTTTTTCTTATGTTCTTCGCTAATAGGAACTTCGGAGTGATTCTTTGTTGCACATTGAGGGATGGTTATATGATTCAATTATGTTAGAACTGTTGATAGATTGCAGTAGTGAAAGTACGAACACTAGGCCTTGTTTCCAAGCGTTGATATACCGATTTGCTTGTTGTTTGCCACTTGTTACCTTGCTGTTTTTATTATTTCAGATTACAAAAACCTATATCTACTATCCATACTACACTTGTATCACCATCTCTTCACCAAACTAGTGGACGTATATAATTTACCATTGTATTAGGTGTGTTGGAGACACAAGTGATTGCTTGTATTTGATTGCAGGGTTATTTGAGAGAGACCATCTTCATCCTACACCTCCCATGGATTGATAAACCTTAGGTCATTCACTTCAGGGAAAATTGCTACTGTCGTACAAAACTCTACGCTTGGAGGTCCAACGAGTCTACAAGAATAAAGTTGTGTAGTAGACATCAAGCTATTTTCTGGCGCCGTTGCCGGGGAGGTGAGTGCTTGAAGGTATATCTTTAGATCTTGCAAATGAATCTTTTATATTCTTGTTTTGTCTCTAGTTTGGTTTATAAAAAGAAAAATACAAAAAAATGGAATTTAGGTTGCCTCAAATGCATCATCTTTATAATGTCTTTCACGAAAATGATGGATCGGAAAATTGTGCTCAAGTGTTAGAAGAAGAATTCAATAATTTTTTTGGCATTAAATCCTTGAATAATGAGCATGATTGCAATGTTCTAAGTATGCTTTCTTTGAATATCCGTGATGCTAATGATATGCAAAGCCATAAGCTTGGGGATGCTATGTTTCAGGAAGATGATCTTTTTAGTCCCCCTACTTGTGATGGTAATATTTATTATGATTGAAAGTGCTAGTTATCGACTAGAGGGGGGGTGAATAGGCGATTTTTATGAAAGGCTTCGAAACAATGAATGTATTCGAAATATGCGGAAGCGAAACAGGATCAGGTAGGGATACAATCAATAATCTAGGCAAGGCATGGAATACAACGAAGACATACAAGCAGGGTGAGCATTATCATCATACACACTAAGAAGAGTTGAAGATAAACTTAGACAGTATGAAGATAAACAACTGATATGAATGTCTTCGGGGTATGTCTTCAAACAGTAGTATTCAAGCAAGGGCTTCACGGTTCAGAACAGAATGTAAGTGAGAGAAGGATAGAACCGGTAGCTTGATGAAGACACAAGATTTGTTGGACCAGTTCCAGTTGTTGTGACAACTGTACGTCTGGTTGGGGAGGCTGAGATTCAACTCAGAAGACCTCGTCTTCACCTTATTCCCCTTGAGCCGAAGTCACTTAGACAGCGCCCAATCACTCTGGTAATTAAGTCTTCAGGGGAGACTTCCGAAACCCGTACAAACTTGGTCACCCGGCGATCCACAATGACTCTTGGATTGCTCTAGACCCAGACGCCTAACCGTCTGGAAGATCACAGTCTTCAAGTTTAATAAGTCTTCAGTTCTCTCAGAACAGAATGACTTCGGGGATGCTCAAACACACTAGCTCTCGGTGTTTAGGTGTATCCTCGCAGGATGTTTTGTCTCTCAATGTCTTCGAGCTGGGTTGCTCCAAAACGAGAACAACAGTATCTCTCTCTGAGCAGCCAACCAACTTATGGTGGAGGGGGTGGGTTATTTATAGCCAGCAGGCAACCCGACCTGATATGACCGAAATGACCCTGGGTCAATGGCCAACCGACACGTGTCACATCGGTCAGATTTCAAACACACACGACAGCTTTACTTGAGCTACAAGTAAAGCTGACTCAACCAACTCTGGAAGAGATTTTCTCTCATTGTCTTCGCTCGAAGACATAGGTATGGGTTGAGCATCACGTCAGCATCTGACTTCGATCACGTCGACCCCACTTAACAGTACGGTGGTTCCTATGACTCAGGAAAGAAGAAACAAAACTACCAAAAGACTTCGTCTTCACGTTTCATTATCTTCGGACGAATGTCTTCGCATACCACCAATGGCTTCAGCCGTCATCAATGTCTTCGGACATTTTTGGGGGTCGTCTTCGACGGCTAAACCGAAACTCCAGGGGCTTCTATCTGTGTTAACGTGTGAGCTGTCACAAACACATTAGTCCCTCAACCACGTTTGTCTTCAATACTCCAAAACCAACAAAGGGTGGCACTAGATGCACTAACAATCTCCCCCTTTTTGGTGATTGATGACAAACTTGGTTGAAGTCTTCAACGAGGATAATATATGAATATAAAGATTTGAAGACTATGATTGCAAGATATAGAGAGCTCCCCCTAAAGATGTGCTTATGAAGATTTTTCTTGAAATGCAAAAGCACATGGCAGGTTTTGATTTGTGGAGATCTCCCCCTATATCTTGTAACCCAATCACTTTGCATTTAAGTAGTATGTTGATGATAATGAAATGCATAATGAAAAATGGGCATCTGCAGAATGGCTTCAGGCACATAGGATAAAACGTAAAGTAGCACCAAAGTAAGGTAAACATAAAGTGTGCAGACGTCCATCAGAACTTAAGTTTTACAACCCAAAATAGCAAATGTTCAGAAAGAGAGTTGTAAACTTAATCAAAAGTAGCAGCACCCAGCCCATATAGATAGACCCACTCGAAGACTATCAACCAGTGCTTCTCCCCCTTTGTCATCGCAAGACCAAAAAGGGACGAAGACATCTAGCACTACGTGTTCCCAGCAGGAGATGAAGTCGTCGGAGCAGATGGGTCGTGACGGGTTGGTGTAGATGAGCTTGGTGCAGCGATGCGACGCCGAGTTGATGGAGGCAGGGAGGTAGCATCATCAGCTACATCTGCAAGCCTGACGTTGACGGAGGGAGCTGAAGAGGAGAAATCACTATCTTCGAGGGAGGGAGTTCGACGCCATTTCTCCGCACTTGGAGGAGGGGCACCAAATTTGTAGCGTTGCTTGAAGCCATCCTCTCGAAGATCTGCCTCAGGGGCCAGCATGGTCAAAGTCTTCCATGAGCGATGACCAGTTTCATAGGCCACAAATGCATTCTTGGTGGCAAGGTTGCGAACATGATTGATATCTTGCATCATGGAATGCATTTGTCTTTGTGACCACTCATGATGACGATCTTGCTTCTGAATCAGAGAGACAAGAAGCTCTCGGTCAGTGAGGGCACGTTCTCTTCTTGGCAGTTGTTGGCGAGGCAAGGTGCTAGCAGTGGCTTTAGTGTTGGTAGCACCGGATCTTGGTTGGCGAATTTCACCAATAAGTCTTGCCCTTGAAAGATCAGATGGAAGGTGAAGACCTTCATCTTCAGCAGTGCCACTGGTGCCTTCCACGATGGGGCTCTTGCCTTTTGAGGGATATAGATGACGGAGATATTACCCCTGGTATGCCAAGACAAGGGAGTTCAAGCCCCTTTAAGAAAAAAACTATACGGCCGGCTGGTCCATGACCGGCTGGCGAGCGGCCGGCTGGCCCCCTGGCCGGCTGGCCCACGGCCGGCTGGACAGGAGCCGGCCGCCCGGCCCCTGGCCAGCCCGCAGTCGGCTGCTCCGCGGCCGGCCCTCCCGCTGACCTCTGGACGGGCAGGCACTTGTCCCCTCCCACCGCGACCAAGTACACCGACAGGACACGACCCCCACGATGGACTCCGGCGTGGCTACAGCGACCGCTGACGTGCGGGCACGCGTGGCTACAGTCCGGGCGGTCGTACCGCTAACCCTGGTCGATCGAGACCCAGCGGGGCAACAGTGCGGCCACGCCGCCATCTACTCCATTACCTGCCCCGGCATGGCTACAGCGCAGCCGGCCGTACCGCTGACTTCGGCCGGCAGGCGCAAGACGACGCTGCGCGGGACGACCCGTGCTGCGGCAGGAAGGCGCGGGCCAATAGAAGAGCCGGCTGGCGGGCCCCAGTCAGCGATGGGACCGTGCAGCCGGTAGGCCCTACGAGTGACAAGACGGCCTAGCCGGTGGGGCCGCTGGCCGGTTAGGGAGGCTGCCGGCTGGGGCCCCCATTTAGTACCTTATGTATATTGTAAGCCGGGGGGTTGGCCTATAAAACCCCCCGAGGCCCCCCATGCATGGGGCAGGCATTCTCTCCATCTCACACTCTCACTCCCACGTAGCAAGGCAAGAAGAGCCGGCTGCTCCTTCTTCTTCCTCTAGACAACAGCTCAAGGAGCACCATTGTAACACCAATCACCCATCAACTAGACAAGCAGGACTAGGGGTGTTACCTCCCACGGAGGGCCCCGAACCTGGGTACATCGTGTGTCACTCACCGCTTGTGCCCAATCCCGCTCCCGGAGTCCGCCGGCGTCCTTCGGCCCCAACCACTCTCGATAAGCCACCCCATGGCATCTGTCCGCGGCGTTGGCCGGAGTCACGCTCCGGGCGGGACCCTTCACCACCTCCCCCGGCCGCCCTGCATTCGGGCGGAACTGCACGCTCGTGGGGCTTGCTCTCGCTGGGCGGAACCCCGTTCCCGCCGGCCCTGCGGGCATCGATGCCGACCTCTCTGATGAGGGGCGCAGCGGCGACCCTCTCTCCGACGTCGCCATCCTCACCGAGCGCTTCGGTAGGCTGGGCCTTGCCGGCGAACCAGTCGTCGATGAGTACCCTAGCAAGGTGCTCGATTGCCTCGACCCGCCCTCGTTCGTGGGCGCACTCGCCCCGGGTGATGCTGATGACTCCTGCGTCCGCGCGGGGGTAATGGTCACCGGCTCCTCCACGACCTCCGGCCGCGTCAGGGCGGAGGCGGAGGCGGCCGCCGCGGCCACCCGCACCGGCACCTCCGACCCCCTCGGCTCCATGCTTCGGGGCCTCAGCACCCCTGCCGCGCCTACAACGAACCCAGCCACGGCTACGGTCGAGCTGGAGGCTGCTCGCCGGCTGCTGTTCACAGAGGCGACCACGCTCGCCACCACCAAGCGTCGGATGGAGTACGCGCAGTGCGAGTACAACTCCGCCTACGGTCTCACCCCCGCCGGCAACGAGCCCAGCCGGCGCGGTGACGTCCGCAACCGCGGCCGTGTGGTCGTGGAAATCCTCGGTGGCAGGCTCCCCACCTACGACACGCCGGTGGCCAACATGAGGGCCGCCTAGGTGGCCTACGCCGACGTCGCCGACCTGGTGGGCGAGGAGCGAGAGCAGCAGGAGCGGCACATCCAAGACCTCATTGCCGCCGCCAACGCTCAGCAGGCCCGGTTCGATGACGCCAACGCCAGCTCCGAAATTCCCGTCCCCGAGGGGGACGCCCCGCCAACTGCTGACCAGCGCCGGCCGGTCCAGCAAGCCTCTTCCCCCCACGGCTCCGGCCGGCGGGGCGCTGGGTCCCATAACGGACGCTCCCGACAGGGAGACGAGCCGCCAGCCGTCAACAGCCGGCGCAACGACACTCCGGCTGACGGCAGCCAGCGCAGCCGGGACCATACCCCGCCCCCGCGGCAGAGCTCGCGCGCTCGCCTACCCCGGTTGTCCGTCCCGAGCTTGCCGCTCAACTCGGCCTGCGCGTCCCGCGTAGTGAGAACGACGCATGAACCCGCATCGACCGGCTGGCGCAATCCGCCCTCCTGGAGGAGGAGGGCCCGATCGGCCCGGCGTGCTTCGGCCCACGGATCCGCAACGAGCCGTTCCCAACCGGCTTCACGCTCCCGCGCGACACCCCGAAGTACAACGGCACCGCCAAGCCGGAAGACTGGCTGGTCGACTACACCACCGCAGTTGGCATAGCCAGGGGGAACAAGCGCGTAGCTGTGCTTTACGTCCCCCTCATGTTAATCGGCTCGGCTCGGACCTGGCTCAACAGCCTGTCCGCCGGCAGCATCAACACCTGGAAAGACTTCGAGGAGGCGTTTGTCCGCAACTTCACCGGCACCTACAAGCGGCCCGGTCGGCCCCGTGAGCTGGCCATGTGCGTCCAGGGGCCGGACGAGTCCCTCCGCGATTACCTCACGCGCTGGACCGAGCTCCGCAATTCCTGCGAGGGGGTACACGAGGTGCAGGCCATCCAGTACTTCATCGAGGGCTGCCGTGACGGCACCCACCTCAAGCACAAGCTCCTGTGCTCCGAGCCAGCGACTCTGGCGGATCTAATGGCCAAGGCAGACAAGTACTCCATGGCAGACTCCGCGATGCGGATCAAGGTCACCACGCCTACCAAACCGACCCCGCCGCCTGCCGCGCCGCGGGCGGCTGCCGACAACCGGCAGCAGCAGAACAACAAGCGCAAAACCGACCAGCCGGATCCCCGCTATGGGAGCCGGCAGGTCGCCACTATCGAGGAAGAGCAGTCGGCCGCCCAGGCCTCCAGCGAGCGTCAGCGGACCGGCAAGGCCGCCTGGCAGCCCAAGCTCACCTTCAAACAGATGCTCGACGCACCCTGCAAGATGCACTCCGGAGCCAAGCCGGCCACTCACACGCTCCGGCAGTGCAGCTTCTCCCAGCGGCTAGCCTGGGGCGAGGGCCTCCTGGTCCCTCCGTCTCTCGCTCTCCGCGCCCCGGTTCCGGCTCCGGCGCCGCCACCCGCTCCGGCTCCGGCTGCCAACGATGGCTGCCTCCGTGACCAGTTCCCCGACCAGGACGGGGCCTACGTTGTCTTCACCAGCGAGGGAACTGACAAGCACAGCGTGCGCCAGCGCCGGCACGAGGTGAACGCTACCGTCCCCTCAGTCCCCCAGTTCATGCACTGGTCCGAGAAGCCGGTGACCTGGAGCCGGGCGGACCACCCGACCGTAATGCCAAACCCCGGCAGCTATGCCCTCGTCCTCGATCCCACCATCGCTTCCGAGAGGCTCACCTGCCGCTTCTCGCGGGTGCTAGTCGACGGGGGTAGCAGCATCAACATCCTCTACCGCGACATGCTGCTCAAGCTGGGGCTCAGGGAGAAAGACCTACGGTCGAGCAGACGGTCTTCCATGGCATTGTGCCGGGAAAGTCCTGCACCCCCATCGGCAAGATCCAGCTCGACGTCCTCTTCGGCAACAAGAGCCACTTCCGCCGCGAGCCGGTGTGGTTCGACGTGGAGGACCTCGACAGTCCCTACCACGCGCTGTTGGGCAGGCCGGCCCTCGTGAAGTTCATGGCAGTACCCCACTATGCCTACCTCAAGCTCAAGATGCCGGGCCCCAAGGGCATCATCACCGTCAACGGCGACTACAAAAAGTCGATCGAGTGCGCGCGCGACAGCAGCCGGCAGGCCGAGGCCCTGGAGATAGCGGAGGAGAGGCGGCAGCTCGACCGGCTCGTGGCTCACGCCTCTGACTAGTCGGCCGTGACGGCTCCTTCGTCCGAGTCAGCCAACGAGGCATCGTTCCAGCCGTCCAAGGACACCAAGCAGGTGCCACTCGACCCGGCCAACCCCAAGCCATGCATCACCATCGGCGCCCACCTCGACAGCAAATAGGAAGGCGAGCTCGTCGACTTCCTCCGTGAGAATCGGGACATCTTTGCATGGTCTCCAAAAGACATGCCGGGTGTTCCGAGGAAGTTCGCCGAGCACAAACTTCACGTGCGGCCAGATGCCAAGCCGGTCAAGCAACCCCTGCGCCGAGAAATGGCGTACTATAGGAGAAGAGATCGCCCGGCTGCTCGCAGCTGGCTTCATCATGGAAGTGTTCCACCCGGACTGGCTGGCCAACTCAGTCCTGGTGCTGAAGAAAAACAAGACCTGGCGCATGTGTATCGACTACACCAGCCTGAACAAGGCCTATCCCAAGGACCCTTTCGCCTCGCCCCGGATCGATCAAATCATCGACTCCACGGCCGGCTGCGACCTGCTGTCCTTCCTGGACGCCTATTCCGGCTACCACTAGATCAAACTGGATCCAGCCGACCGGCTGAAGACCTCCTTCATCACCCCTTTCGGGGCCTACTGCTACATCACCATGTCCTTTGGCCTGAAGAACGCAGGCGCTACCTTCCAGCGCTGCATGCAAAAGTGCCTCCTACCTCAGATCGGCAGGAACGTCCACGTCTACGTGGACGACATTGTCGTCAAAACCAAGAAGCATTTCAGCCTCCTCGACGATCTCTGAGAGACCTTCGCCAACCTGCGCGAGTACAAGATCAAGCTCAATCCGGAGAAGTGTGTTTTTGGCGTGCCAGCCGGCCAGCTCCTGGGTTTCTTCATGTCCGCCCGCGGCATCGAAGCTAACCCGGAGAAGATCAGGGCCATCGAGCGCATGCACAAGCCGGCCAAGCTCCGCGACGTCCAGAAGTTCGCCGGGTGCCTTGCCTCGCTCAGCCGGTTCGTCAGCCGGCTGGGCGAGAAGGCACTGCCTCTTTACCAGCTCATGAGGAAGACGCCCAAGTTCGAGTGGACCGACCAGGCGGACGAGGCATTCCGCGACCTTAAGCGCGCGCTCTCTAGCGCTCCCGTCCTAGCGGTGCCGGCTGAGAAGGAGCCGATGCTCGCGTACATTGCGGCGACCACCCGCGTGATCAGCGTCGTTCTGGTGGTGGAGCGGCCGGAGGAGGGCAAAGCGTTGCCGGTCCAACGCCCCGTCTACTACCTCAGCGAGGTCCTCTCCGCCTCCAAGCAGAACTACCCCCACTACCAGAAGATGTGTTACGGCATATACTTTGCCGCCAAGAAGGTCAAGCAGTACTTCCAGGAGCACACCATCACCGTGGTGAGCATGGCCCCGCTCGGCGAGATCATGAGCGGCCGGGACGCCACCGGCCGGATCGCCAAATGATCCATCGCCCTCGCCGACTACGAGATTCGGTACGAGCCGCCCACCGCCATCAAGTCGCAGACGATGGCTGACTTCCTCGTCGACTGGGCCGAGACCCAGTTCGTGGCGCCTTCCCCGCATTCCACGCATTGGCGCATGCACTTCGACGGCTCGAAGATGCGAACCGGCCTAGGAGCCGGCATCGTCTTGTCGTCCCCAAAGGGGTACCAGCTCAAGTACGTGCTCCAGATCCTCTTCGCCGCTTCGAACAACGTGGCCGAGTACGAGGCACTCGTCCACGGCCTCCGGCTCGCCAAGGAAATCGGGATCCGGCGCATCCTCTGTTTTGGCGACTCCGACCTCGTGGTGCAATAGGTCTCTGGTGAATGGGACGCCAGGGACGCCAACATGGCCAGCTATCGCTTCCTCGTCCAGCAGCTCACCGGCTCCTTCGAGGGCTGTGAGTTCCACCATGCCCCCCGGGCGGAAAACGAGGCGGCCGATACGTTGGCAAAGATCGGCTCCACCCGGCAGGCCATCCCGACCGGCGTTTCCCTTGAACGGCTGCTCAAGCCTTCTATCAAGCCATCCCCTGAATCGGAGTCTATCTTCGTGCCGGCTGACACCGCCGGCTCTCCGCCAGGCCCGGTTGCTCCACCGGCACCATCAACTCCGGCAGCCGTGCCAGCCCCATCGGCTCCAACGTCCGACACCCCCGCGGCGGCCGGCTCCGGCTCCACGGCCGTCATGATGGCGATCGACGCGCCCCCTGCCGTCTCAGTCTCGGGGACTGGCGATCTGGTCCTGGGGGCTGGCGAGCCGGCCCCGGGGACTGGCGAGCTAGACCCGGGGGCTCCGGTTATGACCCTGGGGGCTCCGGCCGTCCTCGGCCCTCCGCTTGAGCCTGAGCCGGCTCCCGTCTCGGCCCCATCGCTTCAGCACACAGAGCCACTGCCGGCCACATCCCTCCAGACTATCCTGCTCTCGTGGCCCTTTGCCGTCTGGGGGCTGGACATGGTGGGTCCTTTCAAGACCGCGCGGGGCGGCATGACGCATCTACTGGTGACCGTCGACAAGTTCACCAAATGGATCGAAGCAAGGCCCATCAAGAAGCTGGACGGCCCCACAGTCGTCCGGTTCATCAAGGATATCACGGTCCGCTATGGCGTTCCCCACAGCATCATCACCAACAACGGCACGAATTTCGCCAAAGGCGCAATGGCGCGTTTCTGCTTCCAGGAGGGCATCCGGCTCGACCTTGCGTCGGTGGCCCACCCATAGTCAAACGGCCAGGCAGAGATGGCAAACGGCTTGATCCTGGCCGGCCTCAAGCCTCGGCTCATGGCGCCCCTCGTGCGGTCAGCCGGCTGCTGGATCAATGAGCTGCCGGCTGTCCTTTGGAGCCTCAGGACCACGCCCAACCGGTCGACCGGCTACACCCCTTTCTTTGTCGTATACGGGTCTGAGGCGATCATCCCCACAGACATCGAGTTCGACTCGCCTCGAGTCACCCTGTATATGGAGAAGGACGCGAAGGAGGCAAGAGAAGACGGCGTCGACCTACTCGAAGAAGCACACGAGCTGGCCCTGAGCCGGACGGCCATCTACCAGCAGAAGCTCCGGCACTACCACAGCAAACGGATCCGGCCCCTCTCCTTCCGCGAAGGAGACCTGGTGCTCAGGCGGATCCAGCAGACCGCCGGCCAACACAAACTGTCCTCCCCATGGGAAGGCCCGTTCATCATCAGCAAGGCGCTGCACACAATGCCTACTATCTGATAGACGCCCAGAAGTCGCAGAAGCGCAAAAGAGACGCCTCCGGCGAGGAGACGGAGCACCCATGGAATGCGGCACTCCTTCGATCGTTCTACTGCTAGAAAGAGCCAGTGTATGTATGTATCTTCCCTTCTATTGGAACTTAATGAATGCAATGGGGGCCCCAATGCGGCACTTGGGGCACACCCCTTTTCAATTCCATCAAAGGCTTGCCATCTCTTAAGCAAGGCACCCGGGCCCGGCTCCCTAGGCCCGGGGGCTCGCCGGCTCTTCTCCAAGGCGGTCAAGTAGTGTGAACAAGCAATCTCCCCCCCCCTGCCTAGCTATAGACCGGCCCCCGGCTGTCTGGCTAGCGGGACCCTGGGATGGGAAGGAACTTCCCACACAAACACCGCCTGAAGAGTAGTAGCCGGATAGGTCCAACCGGACCATGTTATCCCTAGAAACCGGCCTCTGCCGGCTCGCCCCAACTCTAGCCGGACGATTCTAAGGCCCGCGCGGTTTCCCCAAGGACGATGCCCCGTCCCTGTCCCAGTCCGGCTCCCGGCTGGCTGACAGGCGGGGCGAAAGCCAGAAGGAATCCTTGCGTGAGATACGAGTCGAAGGGTAAAGAGCAAGCGATGAGCCGGCACGCAAACATTTCAAACTCCAAGCAAATTTATAAACAAAAGGCCACAGGCCGAAGATTTCTTTACAATACACCCCCAGTGGGTGGAAATGAGTCTTAAACAAGCCTCGCAGTGAAAGAAAAAAGATACAGTAAAAGAAGGGCCGCCTAAGCCTCCGGTGCATCGCCAGCCGGCCCGGCAGACTGCCCAGAAGCGGCGACCGGATCCTCCTCCATGGCCTCCGTGGCCTCGGTGTCACTGCCGGTGCTGGAGGCGGTGCTCTCGTCGGTGACCTCCTCATCCTCGGGCCCTTGGGGAATGCCGAAGGAGTCCTTGGCAACCGGCTCACCATCCTCGCCAAGCACCGGCAGGAGCTCGTCTGGGTCGACGTATGAAGCCAGCTCGTTGGCTCGGCGGACGAGGGCGCCTTCGCGGGCGACTCGCTCCGCCTCGGGAACCTCGTGCATCGTAGCCAGCCGGCCCAAGTCGACACCGGGGTACCACGACGTGACGAACCAAAGGGACATCTGCGCCCCGGAGCGGGCCGCCAATGCTTTCCAAACCTTGAGCCGGGCCACCGCGTTCTCCAGCCACAGCGCCACGCGCCCCCCCGGGGCCTCGCGACCCGGCTAGAGGGCCGAAATCACCTCCATGCCGGCCGTGTGGAGCCGGTCTATACAGCGCTGAAGGAAGATCAGCCGGTTCTCGATAGCCAGCGCAAACTCCGGCAAGTCCCAGCCGACGTGCTCCTCAATCTCCTGCCCGCGCTACCGCAGGCACTCCCGATGCTCTGCCACGACCCGCTCGGCGCGGCGCTAAGTGTCCGGGAACCTGTCTAAGGGAGGGGGAGGAATCAGAAAATAGGTCAAAACAGCCGGCAAAGGAGGAAAACTCAAGGACAAGAAACTTACGCTGAAAAGCTTCGTCCACCTCAATCGCGAACTGGAGGCCCAAGCCCCATTCCCTCTCGCACGCCTCCTCCGCCTGGGCGAGGGCGGCTCCATGCCTCTCAAGCTCACCACCAAGGCGAGCCACCTTGTCATGCAGGGCGGTGACCCGCCGGCTGGCGTCGGTCGCCTGCTTGGTGGCCTCCTCCCGGGCCACCACTTCCTTCCGCAGCTCCGCGGTGAGGCGCTCCTGTGCCACCTGCCCATCCACGACCAGGCCACCTAGCCGGTCCTGCTCCGACGTGATCGCCTGGAGATCTCGCTCCAGCCGGTCCCGCTCGGAGGCCACCTCGTCCCTCTTCTACCGGATCGGGGTCAGGATATCCAGCTCCTCTGCAAAACAACCAAGCCAGATCGCTCAAAATGCGGAAGACTCGAGCCGCCTGCCGAACAACCAGCCCGATTCTCGGGGGCTACACCCGGTGGGCGCGCTCGCGTGCCCCCACTGGAGCAAGCGTACCTCGCGCCTTCCTCAGCTCCTCCTGGACCTAGTAGAAGCCGGCATTGCCCCAGTTGTGGATGGCAACCACCTCGTCAAAGAGGGCCTACCGCTTGGCGTTCTCGGCCTGCTCCGCGCCGGGGGACAAAATAATTAGACAAAGAAAAGGGGTAGATCCGGCCCGGCTGCCACGCAGCCGAGCAGCCGGCCCGAATCTCGGGGGCTACACCCAGTGGGTGCGCTCGCGCGTCCCCACTGAAAAGTTAGACGCAGGCTAAAGGAATCTCACCTCCACCGCCTCTTCCACGTGCCGGAAATTGCTCTCGGCGGCCTCCGCAAACCTGGCCAGCCCCTCACGACAGTGCGCCATGATGCGGCCCGGCTCCCCAGGCACAAGGACCTGGCTGCTGGCTGGCGGGGGCAGAATGGCTGGGGCGCGTGCCAACGCCTTCCAGTCCTGACGGGGATATTACCCCTGGGTATGCCAACACAAGGGAGTTCAAGCCCCTTTTAAAAAAAACTATACGGCCGGCTGGTCCATGACCAGCTGGCGAGCGGCCGGCTGGCCCATGGCCGGCTGGACAGGAGATGGCCGCCCGGCCCCTGGCCAGCCCGCAGCCGGCCGCTCCGCGGCCGGCCCTCCCGCTGACCTCTGGACGGACATGCACTTGTCCCCTCCCACTGCGACCAAGTACACCGACAGGACACGACCCCCGCGATGGACTCCTGCGTGGCTACAGCGACCGCTGACGCGCGGGCACGCGTGGCTACAGTCCGGGCGGTCGTACCGCTAACCCTGGCCGATTGAGACCCGGCGGGGCAACAGTGCGGCCATGCCGCCGTCTACTCCATTACCTGCCCCGGCGTGGCTACAGCGCAGCCGGCCGTACCGCTGACTTCGGTCGGCAGGCGCAAGACGACGCCGCGCGGGACGGCACGTGCCGCGGCGGGAAGGCGCGGGCCAATAGAAGAGCCGGCTGGCGGGCCCGAGTCAGTGATGGGACCGCGTAGCCGGTAGGCCCTACGAGCGACAAGACGGCCCAGCCGGTGGGGCCGCTGGCCGGTTAGGGAGGCTGCCGGCCGGGGGGCCCATTTAGTACCGTATGTATATTGTAAGCCGGGGGGTTGGCCTATAAAACCACCCGAGGCCCCCCATGCATGGGGCAGGCATTCTCCCCATCTCACACTCTCACTCCCACGTAGCAAGGCAAGAAGAGCCGGCTGCTCCTTCTTCTTCCTCTAGACAACATCTCAAGGAGCACCATTGTAACACCAATCACCCATCAACTAGACAAGCAGGACTAGGGGTGTTACCTCCCACGGAGGGCCCCGAACCTGGGTACATCGTGTGTCCCTCACCGCTTGTGCCCAATCCCGCTCCCGGAGTCCGCCGGCATCCTTCGGCCCCAACCAGTCTCGATAAGCCACCCCATGGCATCTGTCGTGAGAAAACGACGACAAGTCCCGAATCACGTCGAGCATGGTCCTCCTCGACCGGCTCCCCCCGCCACTCGACCCGGCGTTCGCCGCAGCGCCGGCTGGCGGGAGATTGGTGGTAACCACAAGGGCGCTGGAGCCAGCCTCGGGCCCCTCTACAACCGGCACGGCCGGCTCCACCGCCTGCCGGACCGCCTCAACAGCCGGGGCGGCCGGCTCGCTTCCTCCCCCGGGCGCCGACTCGGGTGCCGCCTCCGGCATGATCGGGGCGACATGCACCTCTGCCGCGGCCGGCTCGACGGAGGGCGAGGTCGCGATCGGCTCCGCTCGCGGGTCCGCCTCCCTGGCCGGCTCGGAAACCACGTCCTCCGGCCGGGCCACCTCCGCCAAGGGCGGGGCCGTGGCCGTCTCCGGCACCGGCTCTCGCGGCTCGCTCGATGGCGGCCTCGACATCCGCGTCGATTCCGCCGCCGAGTCCGTGACACGCGCCGGGTCCGAGGGCCGCCTCCGCCTCCCGTCGCTCAAGGCCGCCGAACGCGCAGGCGCGCCCTTTGCCCCTCCCTTTGCGGCTCGCATTTCGGCGAGCCTCCTCTTTTCCTCTCGAACCGTGGCCACGTGCTCCTGGGCCTGCCGGCTAGAGGCATCCACCGGATCGGCAGTCGACTCCGTGTCATGGAGCTCGATGGCGTCCCTGGAATAAACGGCGGGAGGGCCCTCAGGCCCTTGCCGGCTCGAAACACGAAAACACCTACCAGAACTAGGAAAGGCACTCACCCGACGACGGCGGGAAGGGGACGCCTGGCCCGAGGCAGCGGCTTCGCGACAGCCGCTCGCACTTTCTTGCGAGCCGTCGGCTGCGTCGACGGCTGCCCCGAGGCCGGCCTCTTCTCCCGCCGGGAGGCCTCGGCCGTCCGGCCACGAGCCGGCTGCTCCTCGCTCCATCCACGTGGCTCCCGCCGAGCTGTGGGGGGAGGCGCGTCCAAGATCCGGACATCATCATCATCATCGTCATCGGTCCAATCTCTGATCGTGGGTTCGGAGGTGAACTCACCAACAGCTCTGGACCCGCCGGCTCCCGGGTCGCCCATCGTCCCGTCCGCCTCGACCTCGCCCGAGACTCGACCTCCTCCTCGACGCCCCCTCCCAGCTCGAAGTCCTCCGGGTCGGAGTCAACACGATCCGCCTAGAACACCTGAGGGTGCGGGTCGTCCGTCGTGTTCTGTCGCACAAAGCGCTATGGTCAGCACGGCACGTGAGCATGGAGGCCGGCTGGAGAAACACGGAAAAAGGAAAGGTTCCATGATGGGACGTACCAGAGGCGCCGGGTCGAGCCGGTTGTACGGAAAATTGCCGAAGTGCTAGGTGCGTGGCACCAGCTTGAAGTTGGTGACGGCGTTCACCCGCTCCGCCACCTGGGCAGCCGTCAGCTCGAAGGTGGACAGCCGGCAGGGGTCTCGCCGGCCCCACATGTCTCATATCCGGTGCGGCCTCAGCTGCAGGGGCAGCACCCGGCGGTCGATGAAGGCGGCCACCAGATCGGCCGCGACCAGCCCCTCCCCACTCCTCATGGTGCGGAGCCAGCCTAGCATCCCGGCAAGCTCCCCGGCCGCCACGTCGACTGTCCAGTTCGCCCCGGAGGATGGGACGTTGACGAAGGGCGGCAGCCGGATGTAATCTCGAGCCGGGTCGACGTTCTTCACATAGAAGAACGACCAGTTCAATTTTTTGATGGATTCGATGAGGGTGAGGCGGGGGAAGAGTGTGCCATGAACACACACCACCACGCGCCCACAGGCATACGCCTCGTTGCCGTTCTTCAAGCTCTTGAGATAGAAGAGCTTCCTCCACAGCATCATGAAGGGAAGAAGGCCGAGGTAGCCCTCGCAGAGTGTCATGTAGCTCGACAGCTGCAGAATGGAGTTCGGCCCCAAATGGTGTGGCTGCAGATCGAGGGTATCAAGAAATAACCTGAAGAACTGGCTCGCCAGCAGCCCGAAACCGTGCGGGAAGTGCGAGGCGAACACCACGCACTCTCCCTCCTCGGGCTCCGGCACCACCTCACCGCCCGGAGGACGGGCGGCGACGCGGTCCTCCAACGGCAGCATGCGGGCGCGGCGGAGGTCTGCGATGTCTGCCTCGGTGACGGTGGAGCCGCCCCAGCTGCCGGAGGGGCCGTCGGCCATATCTGCGGAGGGCCGGAGCGGAGGCACGAACGGGTGTTGCGGCGGTGTGAGCTCGGAGCGACAGAGGCGAGAGGAGGAAGATGGCGGGAGAGGGGCGCGTTAACCGCCCCCGTCTCTCCCCCTGCCCCTTATAAATAAGGGGGCGAAGCCCGGGGGACGTGGGATTAACTGCGCCCACCTCCCCCGGGAAATCCGCGGGGCGTGGGGCACCTCGGGCCATGGCCGCTGGGATCCGGGCGCAGAGGATCTTGGCCTGCGGCCCGAGGCCTACTGGGCTAGACCCATGGCCTACCGGGCTAGCCCCAAGGCAACGTCCCGTCACGCCTCCGGGCGCGGGGCCCACCACGTCGCAGCACCCCACGTGGCGCGTCGGCGCTCAAGCGGGTTCCGAGGCGGCGCGGTAGAACCCGAAGCAACGGGCGTGGCCGCCTGCGCGGCCCGCCAATCGACCCCACGCACCAGGCCGATGCCGCCAGATGAAGCCGCCGTCTCCCCCTCGTCGGAAGGACGCGGGCCGCCGCCGGCTTCGGGGACTACTGACGGGGATATTACCCCTGGGTATGCCAAGATAAGGGAGTTCAAGCCCCTTTTAGAAGAAAAAAACTATACGGCCGGCTGGTCCATGACCGGCTGGCGAGCGGCCGGCTGGCCCCCTGGCCGGCTGGCCCATGGCCGGCTGGACAGGAGCCGGCCGCCCGGCCGCTGGCCAGCCCGCAGCCGGCCCTCCCGCTGACCTCTGGACGGACATGCACTTGTCCCCTCCCACTGCGACCAAGTACACCGACAGGACACGACCCCCGCGATGGACTCCGGCGTGGCTACAGCGACCGCTGACGCGCGGGCACGCGTGGCTACAGTCCGGGCGGTTGTACCGCTAACCCTGGCCGATCGAGACCCGGCGGGGCAACAGTGCGGCCACGCCGCCGTCTACTCCATTACCTGCCCCGGCGTGGCTACAGCGCAGCCGGCCGTACCGCTGACTTCGGCCGGCAGGCGCAAGACGACGCTGCGCGGGACGGCCCGTGCCGCAGCAGGAAGGCGCGGGCCAATAGAAGAGCCGGCTGGCGGGCCCCAGTCAGCGATGGGACCGCGCAGCCGGTAGGCCCTACGAGTGACAAGACGGCCCAGCCGGTGGGGCCGCTGGCCTGTTAGGGAGGCTGCCGGCCGGGGCCCCCATTTAGTACCTTATGTATATTGTAAGCCAGGGGGTTCGCCTATAAAACCCCCCGAGGCCCCCCATGCATGGGGCAGGCATTCTCCCCATCTCACACTCTCACTCCCACGTAGCAAGGCAAGAAGAGCCGGCTGCTCCTTCTTCTTCCTCTAGACAACAGCTCAAGGAGCACCATTGTAACACCAATCACCCATCAACTAGACAAGCAGGACTAGGGGTGTTACCTCCCACGGAGGGCCCCGAACCTGGGTACATCGTGTGTCCCTCACCGCTTGTGCCCAATCCCGCTCCTGGAGTCTGCCGGCGTCCTTCGGCCCCAACCACTCTCGATAAGCCACCCCATGGCATCTGTCGTGAGAAAACGACGACAATAGATCTGCTTGGACAATTTCAATATCTGGAAGATAAATGCCATGATTGCGAGCAGAGGGTAGAAACCTGGTACTGGTTCTGTACTTAATGTAGCGCATTATCCAGGGGGCAAATATCTTCGGCTCGAAGAGATTTATGCCGCTAGCTGCAAGGTTGCGAAGGAATAGGTCTTGAAGATTAAACCTGATGCCATAGACAATGTTATAGATCAAAGTCTTCAGAGGCCCTTCAATCTTGCGAGATGAGTTGTGCCCTTTGATCGGCCAGAGTGTGTGCCGAAGGATGTGATAGATGGTCCTTGTCAGATACTGAAGATTATCAACAAAGAAGGAAGTGGGCAAATCTTCATCTTGAGCCAAAGGTTTCATCAGTGTGAGCATCTCAGTCATATTGGGCTCTGGCATATGGCAAAGGCTTTGTGTGGTAGCAGCATAGGCTTTAGAACGAGGATCTAAATCTTCTCCAGAGGCAGTAAGTGGTGTAACAGGGAAGAAATCCAGTGCAGAGGCAGTGATGTGTTCATGTCGAATCATAAAGTCCAGCTTCCAGGTGTTCAAGTCACGGCCAGTACCTGAGATGTGGAGAGTTGCATAGAACTGGAGGATGAGTTCCTCATTCCAGTCTTCATGATCAGTGCAGAACGGCAACAATCCAACATCTCGAAGACAATCAGGAGCTTGACCAAAACATGGAAGAACTTTCATAGCTTCAAAGTTGAGATACTTGTGGGGAAAGATCCTATTCAGACCATAAAGCACACACATGTAATACTGACACTGCGGTGCACTCCAGAAGTGGTCTGAGTGAATCTTGGGACGATTGTAAGGATTCCTGTCTGAATCCAGGAACGTGTTGTTCAGCCTGAAGCTTTGGACGTCGAAGACTTGAGGTCTTGCTGGGCCTGACTGGCGAAGACATGGAAGTCTGGGCATTGGGTTCATGACGGCTGGGCGGCGCTGAATGTTGAATTCAAATTGGGGACCCATCCTTGGTCGTGCAACCAGCTTTGGCCATCTGACAGACACCATCTCTCCTTCCCGATTGCGTGCCAGCACAATGTTTTCAGCATTGTCATCTGTGGATGGCGGCGCAGGGACAGGAGGTCCATCAGGGGATGGGGCTATTGGCTTCGCCCATTGTGTTATCAGCTGCATTATCTTCATCAGCAGGGGCTTCATCCTCTGGTACGTCATGAGCAACATCTTTGATTTTGAGGACTTCATCAACAATTGCAGTGGGAGACACATGGGTATCGTCTTCAGGAATGCTCTGCATCGAAGACGTGGCCAATCTGGGTCCACGGCGAAGCCTTTTGAGATGCGACGCGTGCTTCGGGGATTCAACTTCTGTGGCTACAAATGGAGATTCAGGTGTTCTGGGCACATGAGTGGAAAATGCAGATGGTGGAGTACTTGGATTGTTCTCAGGTGCTGGGGGCCTCAAAGGAGTGCCTATATCAACATACTCACTGTCATCGGTAGCATCAGTGTTCAGCAGAGGAGTGGCTGCATCAGCTTGGGCTTCAGGAGCAAAGTCTTCAGCTGGGATATCTTCACCAGCTGGAACGTCATCAGCAATAGGAGTCTCTGTAGGAGCAGACTCGTGGAGTATCACTCGCCTCTCTTCATTCTCAGAGGCAGGAGGAGCCATGGAGATAGGCGTCACTTGAAGTGGCTCCTGTTGAGTATCTGGTGGAGGTGGGGGAACTTGAGCAGACACAGGGGGCATAGTCTTCGTGGTCTTCTGCTTCTTCGAAGGTTGGGCTTCAGAAGCAGCAGCCTTGCGCTTCTTGGCTAGAGCTTCGGCTTTCTTTGTCTTCTTGCTAGAGATAGCAGAGGAAGGCGGCGGTGCGCGAGAGCCAGAGAAGCCAGCTGGAAACTCAATACCACGAGATACAGACCTTGAGGGGGCAGTCTGGTCTGAAGACATTGAAGCTTGGCGTGATCTCTCAATGATCCGTGGATCAAGAGCAGGTTGGCCAAGAGCCTTGCGCTTCAGCATGTCATTGTGAGCTTGAATCATGATGTTGGCCTTTTTCTTGAGACGCACCAGGGCGCCTTAGACAGCTTCACATCTCTTCTCAAATGCAGCCTTGAGGTCTTTCATCATCAGCTGATAGCCATGAATCTGTTCAGCATTGATCTTGTGGACGCTAGCCTTGAAGAGTGTCTTCTCATGGCTAATCTTCGCCTTGAGTTGAACAGCCTTTTGAGCCACAGTGAGCTCCTCACTTACGAGCCCTTGGAAAGTGACACTGAGCCCAATAGGCAGCTGTAGGGCGTCGATGGTGAGAGATGGATCAACAAACCACTCGTCAATGAAGTGCCCGAGTATTGCTGGGTCGAACAGAGGTAAGTCTTCAAGACGTTTAGCTTCCTCTGCCTTTTGCTGGATCAGTCTGGCCAGCGTTTCATCATCAAACTCATCATCGGAGAGGTCAATCATATTTGCAGCATCCATCAATGAGACAGATGGCTTCGGTCCTCTGGAAGCGGCTGCTTTTCGTTTCATTCGCCGGTGAAGGCGATCTTCTTCCTCAGGCTCTTCTGGATTGAGCGAAGGAGAGCGCGAAGCTTGAGGAGAGGAGACAGTTGGCTTGGGAAGCTTTGAAGCAGTTTGCTTTGAAGCCTTTGACTTTGAAGTCTTTGAGATCTGCTTAGGCCTCGGATCAGGGGTTGTAGGATTCTCGGCACTTCCATCCTCAGAATCAGCAGGTTCAGGGTATCCACAAATGCTCGATGGATAAGGATTGCTTGGCATTGGGGGCCGGAACATGCACGGAGAGAATCCCACCTTGATAGCTTCAGCCTTAGTCTTCGGATGAAGATTTTTGTATACAATATCTGTCCATGGTGCCTTTTTAGCACATTTTGCAGCATACTCAGTAGTCACAAAGTGGTAATTGAACCATTCCTCACTCCAATATCTTCGAATCCATTGGATTCGATTCTTGCATTGTGTATAGGTTTCCTCCCTATCAGAATTGTATTTCACATATAGATCTGGAGGAAGATCCTTAGCAGTATTCTTCCGTCTCTGCTTCCCTCCCTTCTTGACTGGTTTATCATCTGCCATAGGCTTCGACAGAGGCTTCATAGGGGTGTGCAAAAATGAACACGCACCAGGAGATTCCAAATGTTTCTGCAAGTAGTCTGCAAATGAATTCAGACTATGAGATCCAAGCGATTCTGCTGCGGACATTACCTGTGAAAGAGTTAGAGACGCGAGGGAAGAGGAGAGGTCATATGCATTCTCAGAAGATTTGGAATATAGCCCAGTGTTTAGAAGACATTGACCTTTTACCGAAGACATTCACTTTTATAGCACATATGGTGATTTCAGATTTGTACAAGTCCAAGGATTCGTACAAGTGAGGAATCAAATCAATCTTCAGACCAAAAAGTGAAGGTATTGGGTAAAAAAGAGATCTAGATCTAGATGCGGTTGAGTAGAAAGTGAAGAAACAACAACTGACTATTTTCAGTAGAAATTTTAGATCAAAACATGCGGTAAAAATAACTTTTTATTTACCGCAATGAAGAACGTGAAGAACAGCTCGATGAGGCGTGAAGGAGATGTACGCGGCCGGCATGAGTACGTCGTCGAAGGAGTGACGGCAGCTAGGCGCTCCTTCTCCGGCGACGATGAGATCCAGCAGCGGCACTAGGGTTTGAGCACGTGGGTGGCAGAGGTAAAGGGAGGTAATAATGGAAGGGGGACTTGTATTTATAGGAGGTGGAAACATCCAAATTGGTTGGACGGATATGCCCCTGACTCCTCGGTTTAAGTGGACACGTGGCATACATGCAATCCACCTGACAACCCACTACCATAATCGAAGCGGTGGCGTGGGAGCTGTTGCTAAAAACACGCAGACAGTTGATATTTGAGAATTAACTATGTGGTTGATTTATCTTCGACTGACAAGGACACAGTGAAGACAGTCAACGCGTGTCAATATAGAATGCATATGACTGGATTAGAACAGACTTAGACGAGGTAAGAACAGAGGAGAATGTCGGGTCCGATCACATTTGCCTAGGAAAGGTTGACGACAAAGCTATAGGCCAAATGCTGTATAGGACAAAGCTCTAATCCAAATGTAGATCTGCAAATAGTTTTCAACTGAAACACACAAGCAAACAAAAAGTTTTGTTCCGAAGACATTCAGCTCTCGAAGACATGAAAAGAAGATTGAGATAAGGAAAAACAATGTCTTCGAGTTTGGTTGGTGGCGTTACCCACCGTATAAGAATGTTTGACTCAGACACGGCGCACAATTATCGTGGCGCTCTGAAGTCATATTCTTCGTTAATGTATTCACACTCAGAGTGTAAGTCTTCATGAATTGAAGACATACGTTACATCGTGTGTTGTGCATCAAAGTCATCAACATGCATAAGCCTTAGGATGTATTCCCATTCAAAGGACATTTGAGGATTCTAAGATATTTAGCTCACACCGCAACTTGCAAAATCTCTTCTCATCCAAAGGCTTCGTGAAGATATCTGCTAGTTGATCTTCGGTGTCAGCATGCTTGATGTTGATGTCGCCCTTCATCACGTGATCCCGAAGAAAATGATGTCGTATATGAATGTGCTTTGTCTTCGAATGTTGTACAGGGTTGTAGGAGATCTTGATTGCACTCTCGTTGTCGCAGTAGAGAGGTACATGCTTTAGGTTGATGTCGTAGTCCTTGAGAGTCTACTTCATCCAGAGAAGCTGAGTACAGCATGCACCAGCAGCAATGTACTCGGCTTCGGCAGTTGAGAGTGAAACACAGTTCTGCTTCTTCGAAGACCAACATACAAGAGATCATCCAAGAAAGTGGCATGTGCCTGATGTAGACTTGCGATCAACTCGGTCACCAACGAAGTCAGAATCTGAATAGCCAATCAGCTCAAACTTCGAACCCTTTGGATACCATAATCCTAGCGTTGGGGTGTGAGCCAGATATCTAAGTATTCTTTTCACAGCAAGGTGATGCGACTCCTTTGATGCCGCTTGAAATCGGGCGCACATGCAAACGCTAAGCATTGTATCTGGCGTAGATGCACATAGGTACAATAAAGACCGAATCATGGAGCGATATACCTTCTGATTGAAATCTTTACCATTTTCGTCAGTACAGAGGTGACCTTTGATTGGCATTGGCGTCGTGTAGCCTTTGGCTTCATTATGCCACATTTCTTGAGGCAGTCCTTGAGATACTTCTCCTGTGATATGAAAATGCCATTGGGTTGTTGTCGAATTTGAAGCCCTAGGAAGAATTTCAGCTCTCCCATCATCGACATTTGGTACTTCTCTTGCATCATAAAGGCAAACTCATCACTGTATTTGTTGTTAGTACAGCCGAAGATAATGTCGTCCACATATATTTGGCATACAAATAGTTCATCATCATAGGATTTAGTAAAGAGAGTGGGATCGAGTGAACCAGGTTTGAAGCCTTTCTTCTTGAGGAACTCCTTGAGTGTGTCATACCAAGCTCTTGGTGCTCGCTTGAGGCCATACAACGCCTTGTTGAGCTTGTAGACTTTATCAGGATGCTTTGGGTCTTCAAATCCTGGTGGTTGAGAAACATATACTTCTTCCTCAATCTTACCATTGAGGAATGCACTTTTGACATCCATTTGATATAAGCATATGTCATGATGGTTAGCATAAGCAAGCAGTATGCGAATGGCTTCAAGTCTAGCTACAGGTGCAAAGGTTTCACCGAAGTCAATACCCTCGACCTGTGTGTAACCTTGGGCCACAAGTCTAGCCTTGTTTTGACGACTTGACCAGACTCATCTTGCTTGTTGGGGAAGATCCACTTGGTACCGATGATGTTATGCTTTCTTGGATCAGGACGCTTTACGAGCTCCCACACATTGTTCAGCTCGAACTGGTGAAGCTCTTCTTGCATGGCTTGAATCCATTTTGGTTCCTTGAAAGCTTCATCTACTTTGGTGGGCTCTGTGATAGATACAAAAGCAAAGTACCCACAAAAGTTAGCCAATTGAGTAGCTCTTGAGCGAGTGAGTGGACCTGGTGCATTTATTCTATCAAGTATTCTCTCGATTTGGACTTCATTTGACACGCGTGGATGTGCAGGGCGAAGACTTTGTTTTGGCTGCTGAGCATTGTCTACATCAACAGCATTGTCTTCGGGTGCAGCATTCTCTTCACGCTGAGTGGATGGAGGAATGATGACTTCTTCTACAATCACATGTTCTCCAGGCACAATTTCTCCAGTGCCCATCAATCTAATGGCTTCATTGTGAGGTAGTTCATCTAACACAGGAGGTAGGTGCTCTCTTTGCGAGCCATTAGTTTCGTCGAAATGCACATCTACAGTTTCGACAACCTTGTTGTGAAGGATGTTGAAGACTCTGTAGGTGTGCGAATCCTTTCCATAACCAAGCATGTAACCCTCATGTGCTTTCGGTGCAAATTTAGAAGTGTGGTGTGGATCCCTTATCCAGCATCTTGCACCGAAGACTTTAAAGTAACTTACATTGGGTTTCTTACCAGTGAGAAGCTCATAAGATGTTTTCTTGAAGAACTTGTGGAGATATACTCTGTTGATGATGTGGCAAGCAGTGTCAATGGCTTCGGGCCACAACTTTTGTGGTATCTTGTATTCATCAAGCATAGTGCGAGCCATCTCGATGAGAGTCCTGTTCTTGCGCTCCACGACGCCATTTTGCTGAGGTGTATAGGGAGCAGACAACTCATGAGTGATGCCTAGTTGGTCAAGGAACGTGTCAACACCAGTGTTTTTGAACTCAGTCCCATTGTCACTCCTGATATGCTTGATCTTGATGTTGTAGTTGTTCATGCATCGGTTGGCAAAACGCCTGAAGACATCCTGCACTTCTGTTTTGTAAAGTATGATATGCACCGAAGTGAATCGAGAATAGTCATCAACAATTACGAAGCCATATAGATTTGCAGTGGTAGAGAAAGTGGAATAGTGAGTAGGGCCAAATAAGTCCATGTGTAGCAACTCGAAGGGACATGTGGTCGTCATGATTGTCTTCGAGGGATGCTTGGCCCTAGTCATCTTCTCGGCTTCACAGGCACCACATAGATGGTCCTTCTTGAACTTGACACCTTCGACGCCAATGATAAGCTTCTTCTTGGCGAGTGTGTGCAAGTTCCTCATTCCAGCATGTCCCAGCCTTCTGTGCCATAGCCAACATTCCGAAGCTTTTGTTAGAAGACATGAGGCTACCTGTGGTCCTGCAGAGAAGTCTACCATGTACAAATAACCTCTTCTAAAACCTTCGAAGACTTTGGTTTTGTCAGAGGCCATTAGTACCACACATCGAAATTTGCCGAAGATGACAAGCATATCTAAGTCACAGAGCATTGAGACAGACATCAAGTTGTAACCAAGGGATTCGACAAGCATGACATTTTCCATGTGTCGGTCCCTTGAGATAGCAACTCTACCTAGTCCCAGCACTTTGCTACTGCTTTTGTCAGCAAAGACGATGTGGTCTTTTGTTGGAGGTCGAAGAGTTTGCTCCATCAATAGGCTTCGATCACCAGTCATGTGACTGGTGCATCCACTATCCATAATCCATTCAGTGGCTTTGGATTCGTTTTCCTGCATTGAGAATTAGTCTAGTTCACCAAGGCATGCAACTGAAACATGCATTGATGAAGATATAGCAGTACACAATTGTATGAAGATATTTGACGATATAAATGGTAACATTTGCATTAGTTATCTTGCATCCAAACAAGATTGTTTTTGGGTCTCCAGAGATTATCTTCAAGATAGGCTTCATCCCATCTGGAGACCCAAAGCTGCATCAAGATATTAGTTCTTCTTAACCACCCACATGCGGAGGGGTGGCTTAGAAGCAATGAGACGTAAGGCAGCATCAGAGAACTTGGGAAAATATGCCCTAATGGTACGTTTCACACGGGGGTTAGAGTACTCAAATGAATATGCGGAGAAATTCTTGGTGGGGTGAACATAACGATTCATGCCATAGTGCACATATTCATGAGCTCTTTCAGCTCTATCCTGCGAAACATAAGTGTTAGCATGATCATATGACGATTTTGAACCATATGAAGACTTTGGTCCATATGAAGACTTCGGTCTGGGGTTTGTCTTCTTCCTCGATGATGTCATTACCTTGACGGGAAGCTTCTCAAGAAGACATTTGGGAACCCAGATCTTCTTCATGGGAGAACCATTCCTGCAGTTAGTACCAACGAACCTGGCAAACACTTCACCATTTTGGCATTTGAACAGTTTATAGTTGGAATCAATGGATTCATCAATAATGAGAGGATTCGCACAGTTGAAGACTGTTAATATGGAAGGATCCACTGAAGGACTTTTCGCAGCAACCCATGTGGTTTTGGGATACTGCTCAGGTGTCCAGTAGGATCCATCAACATTGAGGTTTATTTCGAAACCCACACCCTCTTTCCTAGGATTTTTGTTGAGTATAGTCTTTTTCAAGACATCACAAAGAATCTGATGTCCTTTCAGACTCTTGTACACGCCAGTTTCAAGCAATGTCTTCAACCTGTCATTGTCATCAGTGATAGCAGTGGCTTCCTCAGATGAGGGGTTAGGTGCCACAGATACAGTTGAAGATAAAGCGATCTCAAAAGCATTAGAACATTCAGCAGTTGAGTCATTGGCTTCTCGAGTGAGACATCTTAAGCATGGAGCATCAAAATTATCCTAAGCAGTACTGATCTGCTCTGCTAGAAGTGAGTCGTTTTCCTTCCGTAAGTCATCATGAGCTTCCTTCAACTTCTCGAGATCAATCTTTTTCTGAAGATATTCCAGAGAAAGCTTCTCATGATCAGTTGAAAGAGCATCATGACAATTTTGGAGATCCTCAAAGCTTGAATGAAGACTACGAATGTCTCCAGCCATAGTTTCGTTCAGACTCATCTTGTCGCGTAACAGGTCATCGCTTTTCTCTAGAGTAGCTTGCATTTTCTCCATGGCATGTTGTTGCTTGGTGGCAATTTTTACAAGTTTAGCATAGCTAGGTTTCATGTCATCATCAGTTCAGCTTCAGATTCAGAGTCATGACGTGAAGACTTTGAGGATACCTTGGAGGCTTTTACCACGAAGCAATAGGCAGGAGCAGCATCATCATCACTGGCTTCGGTGTTGAAGAAGGAGCCATTGTCTTCGGGTTCGAAGACATTGGTGGAAAGATATGCTGAAGCCATTGCTAGTCCAGCTACTTCAGTGTCAGATTCCTCCTCAGATGCTTCCTCGGCTTCAGAATCAGATTCCGACTGTGAATCCATCTCCTTTCCAATAAAAGCATGTGCCTTGCCAGATGAAATCTTCTTGTGTGATGAAGACTTTGCATACTTCTTCTTCTTCTTCTTGTCATTTGAGTTATAGTCCTTGCTCTTCTTCTTGGATTCCTTTTCCCGCCGAGGACAATCAGCAATGAAATGGCCAACTTTCTTGCACTTGTGACAGGTTTGCTTCTTGCGGTCCCTTGAAGACATTTCACCAGTCCTCTTGGAATCACGCTTTGAAGATTTTGCATAGCGTTTTGATTTGGCAAACTTCTTAAACTTCCTGACAAGCAGAGCGAGTTCTTTTCCAAAGTCTTCAGCATCATCAGATCTGCAGAGTTGTCTTCAGAAGAGGACACAGCCTTGGCCTTCAATGCACGAGAGCGGTTGTAGCTGGGTCCGTAGATATCCCTCTTCTCAGCTTGTTGGAATTCATGTGTGTTCAACCTCTCGAGGATATCGGCGGGATCCAAACTCTTGAAGTCAGGGCGCTCTTGGATCATGAGAGCGAGAGTGTCAAAGGAACTATCAAGTGATCTGAGTAGCTTCTTCACGACTTCATGCTTGGTGATATCAGTGGCGCCAAGTGCATTCAGCTCATTTGAGATGTCGGTGAGTCGATCAAATGTGAGCTGAACATTTTCGTTGTCGAGTCTCTTGAAGCGGTTCAACAGGTTGCGAAGCACATCAACACGAGAGTCTCTTTGAGATGAGAAACCTTCGTTCACCTTGGACAACCATTCCCAGATTTGCTTTGCAGTGTTAAGTGCACTCACACGGCCATACTGTCCTTTGGTCAGGTGACCACAGATGATGTTCTTGGCGGTGGAGTCCAGTTGTGCGAACCTCTTCACATCAGCAGCAGTAACACCTTCTCCAACCTCAGGAATGCCTGCCATGACGACATACCATAGGTCGTTGTCAATGGCTTCGAGATGCATGCGCATCTTGTTCTTCCAGTAGGGGTAGTCGGTGCCATCGAAGACAGGGCACGCAGCGGAGACCTTGATTATCCCTGCAGTCGACATAGCTAAAACTCCACGGTAGTTAAACCGAAACACAGAACAAGGGAGTACCTTGCTCTGATACCAATTGAAAGTGCTAGTTATCGACTAGAGGGGGGTGAATAGGAGAATTTTATGAAAGGCTTCGAAACAATGAATGTATTCGAAATATGCGGAAGCGAAACAGGATCAGGTAGGGATACAATCAATAATCTAGGCAAGGCATGCAATACAACGAAGACATACAAGCAGGGTGAGCATTATCATCATACACACTAAGAAGAGTTGAAGATAAACTTAGACAGTATGAAGATAAACAACTGATATGAATGTCTTCGGGGTATGTCTTCAAACAGTAGTATTCAAGCAAGGGCTTAACGGTTCAGAACAGAATGTAAGTGAGAGAAGGATAGAACCGGTAGCTTGATGAAGACACAAGATTTGTTGGACCAGTTCCAGTTGCTGTGACAACTGTACGTCTGGTTGGGGAGGCTGAGATTCAACTCAGAAGACCTCGTCTTCACCTTATTCCCCTTGAGCCGAATTCACTTAGACAGCGCCCAATCACTCTGGTAAGTCTTCAGGGGAGACTTCCGAAACCCGTACAAACTTGGTCACCCGGCGATCCACAATGACTTGGATTGCTCTAGACTCAGACGCCTAACCGTCTGGAAGATCACAGTCTTCAAGTGTAATAAGTCTTCAGTTCTCTCAGAACAGAATGACTTCGGTGATGCTCAAACACACTAGCTCTAGGTGTTTAGGTGTATCCTCGCAGGATGTTTCTCTCTCAATGTCTTCGAGGTGGGTTGCTCCAAAACGACAACAGCCGTATCTCTCTCTGAGCAGCCAACCAACTTATGGTGGAGAGGGTGGGCTATTTATAGCCAGCAAGCAACCCGACCTGATATGACCGAAATGACCCTGGGTCAATGGCCAACCGACACGTGTCACAACGGTCGGATTTCAAACACACGCGACATCTTTACTTGAGCTACAAGTAAAGCTGACTCAACCAACTCTAGAAGAGATTTCCTCTCATTGTCTTCGCTCGAAGACATAGGTATGGGTTGAGCATCACGTCAACATCTGACTTCGATCACGTCGACCCCACTTAACAGTACGGTGGTTCCTATGACTCTGGAAAGAAGAAACAAAACTACCAAAAGACTTCGTCTTCGCGTTTCATTATCTTCGGACGAATGTCTTCGCATACCACCAATGGCTTCAGCCGTCATCAATGTCTTTGGAAATTTTTGGGGGTCGTCTTCGACGGCTAAACCGAAACTCCAGGGACTTCTATCTGTGTTAACCTGTGAACTCTCACAAACACATTAGTCCCTCAAGCACGTTTGTCTTCAATACTCCAAAACCAACAAAGGGTGGCACTAGATGCACTAACAATGATGATAGCATTCCTCCTATTTATGATGATTACAATAATGAAAGTGGGTTTGGAAGAGTGTCAACTCTAGGCAGTTACGATCCCACTAATTCGGAGGGTATTGAATCTTATTGTAATAATTATGGAAGTGGATTTGGAGAGGTCATGACTTTATTTAATGATGATTTGACTATTTTGGAAGAGGTTTCAATTGATTATGAGAACAAAGTTGTTATCTATGATGATTATTATGATGACACTTATGATATAAAGAATAATGATAACCACGAAACTTGTCATCAAAATTATAATGTTCACTTTGGTTATGTCAATCAAGTATCTCCTAGTAGTTTTTTAGTTGAGTTTGCTCCAACTATTTGCATGAGAAGAAATTTGCTTACGTGGAGAGTAATAAATTTTCTATGCTTGTGGATCAAGAAAAGAATGCTTTATATGATAGTTATATTGTTAAAAAAATTCATGATGCTACTGAAAATTATTATGAGAGGGGAATATATGCTTATGTATATTTCAACAATATCAAGTTTCCTCTCTATGTGTTGAAATTTTGAAGTTATGCTTGTTTTGCTTTCCTATGCTAGTTGATTCTTGCTACAATAAATTGTTTGCTCAAAAAATCCCTATGCATAGGAAGTGGGTTAGGCTTAAATGTGCTTTTCATATGCTTCATTATGCTCCCATTGTGCTTCAATTCTATACTTTTATGTGAGCATCATTGAAATCGTCATGCCTAGCTAAAAGGCTTTAAAGAAAAGCGCTTGCTGGGAGACAACCCAATATTTACGCAACTGTTTTTGTGTATTCACATGATTAAGCTTCTGTAGTAATCATGTTTTGTGCCTTTTATTTCAATAATGTTTCAAGTAAAGCCTTTGGGATAGTGTGAACACTTGTTGATTTGATTTTGTGCAAAAACAGAAACTTTTGCCTCCAGTAAATAATTTCCCTGATTTTACTGGAGCATCAAAATATTATGAAATTTTTACACACTATTGCTATAAAAATTCTCTATGTTGTCTTATTTTTTCAAAAGTTTTAGAGATATGGAAGTATGGTTTTAGTTCAGATCTTTATAAACTGTTTTGTTTTTGACAGATTCTTTTCTGCATGCATAGTTTGCTTGTTTTAGTGTTTGATAGCTTATATTTAGTGATATAAATTATGGGAATGATAGAATACATTATGTGAAAACAATTATGAATCTTGTTTTGACAGTACCTAAGTGAATGATCACCGTGTTACAGATGATGTTTGAGCAACCCCAAAGCCCATCGTACGGTATGAAGTGACTATGATACTCTCATGGTCTAAGGAACTAAATCACACGGTAACCCTCCATGTTATAACAATTGACTTCTAATGATATTATCTCAAGCATAACAAACAAGTTGGGGTCGATTCAATCTGATCGTTTTTCTAATATCATACTCTCAATGTTGTTGTAGAATCATCGATACACTTAATGATATCCTAAGATCCGGAAAACGTGATCACCAACAACACTTGAGCCAGTCTTAAAGGCAAGAGTATGAATCTTATTTTACCGTTTATCATTCCAGGTGCATATGAGTTTTCCACTGAATCGCATATTCCAGGATCATAGCAGTTACATAATAGAATATGAACTCTTAACTATGAATATGTATAATAATACAATATTATTGCCTCTAGGGCATATTTTCAACACGGCGCCGCCATGGCCGAGGCCTCCTGTACACGGTCTCGTCGTTGTTGCCCCTCCTATGTCTCACCAAAGACCTCCTGCGACTCCCACGGGCGCACCCGCAACCCCTCGGCCACCAGAGCCTCAGTAGCGAGCTCTTCTTCCTCCATCGTCGCAGCAGGAGTTGGGCATGCACGCGCATGCCACCCAGCCCTTTCCACGCATCAGCTTCCACATTCCCTCACCCCGCAAGCTGCTAACGAGCGCATGTGGTGGTGCCCGATGGCAACCACACGCAGGGGAGGCCACGGGTGTAGAGGATGTCCACCGTAGCTCGCAGGCGACAGGACCCCTAATCAAAATCCTCCATGGGGAATTTAAGAGGAAGGGGATAGAAATGACATGTGGGCCCCACATGTTAACGGTCAAAGTTAACGGTGCTGACTTTTTCAGTCCTGACGGGTGGGTCCAGTCTATCATAATCACATTTAAAATGCTCAAAACGGTACTTTAGTCATAGTGGTAGTTTTTAGGAAAAACTTAGAGGAAAAGTGGTAGTTTAGGCTATTTTTCTCAAAGTGGTAGTGTTTTATTAGGCCAGGTCTAATTGCGGTAGTTTATGGTTAAATACTCCCTGATCCACCATATACAATGAATTATAAGAGTTTTCCTGATTCTGATAGCTTAGAGTGCAACCTTGTTCTGGGAACAGATGTTCTACAAAGTTGCATAAACTGATGGACTCGATTTAAATGTTGGCACGGAACACCACAATGGGCATCAACTAAATATCACAATTTCCCATAGTCTACATGCTCGATACTTTATCTGCAAACATTTGAAGTGAAAAATATAACACACAACACAACTAAAAAAAGCACAAATGACATACATCGCAAGTTGTTTCTTCCTCTACAAAAAGATGGCTCGATCCAAGAGGGCCAATGGCAAGTAGTGGTGCAATAGTGGAACACTTTTTTTGGTGTGGTGGTGGACAATTAGGACATTCGGCAAGGTAGAGGAGGTGGATGCAGAGCTTGGTGAGGGTGAAGAGGAGAATGTTGGAGTTGTCCCTATAATGTGAGTTTGGTCTCGTTGGGTCCGTTTTATGCTTCGATGTTTGTCTAGGAGGCATTGCTTTTGGAAAACTGTTCTATTCTCGCGGTCATAGTGTTATGGTTAGTCGGTGTGGCTGTTTATCATGGATCGTCATGGCAGTTTTCTTTTTTCCTTTTTGATAATTTGGTTTTGTGCATTCTCAATATCTTACATAGTTGATGATATTTTGTTGTTGTAGAGGTTGCGTGTCATTTTTTTGAAAAAGGAGGATATAACCCCGACCTCTACATCTGGACGATGCAGGCAGCTATTTTATTAATTATTCACAAGGACCATACAAAGTAATACATCAGTGAGCTTGAAGCAGCCATCTAGGAAACACCTGTTGCAACTCCTATCCCCTTGATGAAGGTGTGCCGAATATCCGGGCCTAATACCAAACAGACATCGCACCAAACCCTAACATCTATAGATGGATGCGCCAGCCCACTACACACCGGAACTGGGTCTCACACCGGTCCGGCGCACTCTCAGAGGCTGCCGCCGCCATCTTCCACCGGTCCATCTCCAGAGCATGAACTGATGTATCGACCTTGCCTGGCCTGCCGTCAACGCCACCACGGCGCTAGATAACGCCACCATCCTGCACGTGTCCATCCACACGCGCCCGTCGCGGAAACTCCGCAACGCCATCCCGCCGTGATTCGCCGTCGGCCTTGCGGTAGATGAAACACCGCTCCTCCTCTTGTCCTCTCGAGCCATCACTTGCTCCAAAATGATGCCCCCGGGAGGAAAAGCAATACTGCGAACACCATCATCGTCCGATCCGGGAGACCCAGATCTAGGGTTTCCCCCGGAGCATCCCCAGTTTGATGAAGCAAACTACAATGACGATGCCTCGACAAGGGAACGACATCAAAGACACTACCATCGTCCGCCATGACCGAAGTCGACGCGATTTTCATCAGCAGGTGTGCCACCAGGCGTGCGCAACCGGCATCGTTGGTCCCTTCAACCGGAGCAAACTCCAAAACGATGCCCTAAAGAGGGACTACGACGCAAAAGCACCACCATCGCTCGATCCCAAGGAGATCTAGGGTTTCCCCCGGAGTTTCCCGCGATGTCATGGACCAGACAAGGGCAGAATCCCGGCGGATCCGCCTAGCTGCCGACGTGTCGCACCCGCCACCGCGCCGACCGCAATCCAGGGACCAAGGCCCACACCTGAGCCCCGATCCGGTCACGCTGCCACCGATCGATCCGGTCACGCCGTCGCTGTCCCTAGCGATCGCGATGCACCAGAACGCGAAGCTGCTTGCCGCAGAGGAACGGAATCGCTGGAGCACCGCCACCACCCGTCGTGACGTCCGGCCCGACGCCACGCTCCGGCCCGGAAGCGCCGGCTCGCGCCAGCCCCACACGAGCGAGAGGACCCCGAGTCCCCGCCACCGCCGGCAACGGCAAGGCTTCGCCTGGCCGTGCCCATGGGCGGCGGCGAGGGAGGATGAGGAGAGGGGGAGTCCGGCCGATGGGATCTGGAGACCTCCCGGCCGCCACGCGGGAGGCGACTCGGGAGGAGGAGCGGGTGTATTAACTAAGCGGTGATGGTGCGTATGTAAATACAATCGGGCGACTATTAATACACTTCCTTTATAAAAAAAGATTTGTCCTACACTCCATCTATCATGTGCAACGACTTTCCTGAATTCTCCCGTTATGTACTTGATCTTGCTTGTGAAAGTAGTGGTGGCAGCATGATTTGGTTCAAGGTGCAACATAACGATAGAAAGTGATTTTTTTTTTAATAATGACACCCAAAGTGAACTGTAAACGACCTCACGTTAGTGCAATCCCGGTCTGTTAACCAGCGTTTTCGACCCACACGCATCTTGGCCCAACAACCAGGTCCAACCGAAAAGGAACATCGACCTATGAGATGCCGTTGGCCCTCTTTCCCTAAAAGACTATTATGATAGGAGGACTCCCACCTTGTAAGTCATGTTATGACTTCTCTCGTAACCAATGTGGGACTAAACTCAACATGATCGACCGCAGGTACCAAGTCGGTTGTAGCAGTAAAGGAGATTAGTTAGTAGATTACTTGTTTATCCATATTCGCAAAAAAGAAAAAGAAAAATACTTGTTTATCTCGGGAGGATAAAATATAACATATATTATTCCTATTCAGATACCGTCTTTAATTAAGTGTTTAGATTTCTTTTTGTATGTGAAGCCAAAGCACGAGAGGAAGGATCCCCTCTTTTTAGGTAAAAAAGGTTGCCCCTCATCGGTTCCACTAATGTGATATGTCTTGCCATTGGCCTAGGAACCTCAACTCGTCCTTCGTTGATACCATTTCATGAGGTGACATGGCCGGTGGCACAACCTCATGTGTACTGTGTAATGGAATATTTTTTGGGATTTCATAGCACTAGCTGCATGATTTTTTGGCTGATCTTCTTGTCTTTTTTTTTCAGGGATCTTCTTGTCTCTTTACGACTATATGGTTCGACTAAGGAAAGGGGGATCAGCTATGAGGATATATGGTTCGTGATTAAGGCCGCACAAATCTCAAAGCAACGTACTATGTCAAGGAAATGCAGCTGGTCTTGTGTGGAGAGAAATAAGGTACCCATGCCTTAGGATGGCCATAGTGGGGTCATCTTTGCTAGTACTCCCTCCGTTCCATAATGTAGTGCATATAGATTTTTCAAAAAGTCAAACTTTACAAACTTTGACTAAGTTTGTAGAGAAAAACATATACATCTAGAATACCAAATACATATCCTTAGATGCATCATAAGACGTACTTTCATATTGTATATAGTTAGTATTATAGATGTAAATAGTTTTCTCCGTAAACTTGGTCAAAGTTTGTAAAGTTTGACTTTTCAGAAAATCTATATGCACTACATTATGGAACGGAGGGAGTATCATATACTTAGGACTGACAAACATGTTTATGTGACAAACAATTAAAGAAGAGAGATGGTTAGAGTAACATAGGTAGATACTGTATCATGTTAAATGTTATACTACTATATGTCTTGCATGTCAATAATAAGGTCATCTATGATACTATACATTATGAAGATAGTATCATACAATAATATCATATGCATGATAATACTATATGATACTTTCCATTATGAGTAGCCTTAGACAAAGTCTTGTGTGGAGTATATAATCATACTATTTTGTTAGCTAAAGCCAGAATTGATTCCATCCGCATCGATGCCGTCCCCGCACTCGCATCTCTCCATCTTTAAAAGCAGAGCACCCAGCTCCATACCTCCTCAACTCCTCCTCTCACTCACCTAGTACCAGTACTACAATTGCTGCTGTTAGCTAGCTAGAGTGGACATGAAGAGCAGGAAGAGCTACGGGCAGCAGCAGAGCCACCTGCTGAGCCCGGTGGGCAGCCCGTCGTCAGACAACGGAGGGGGCGACTCACCGGCCAAGGAGCAGGACCGATTCCTCCCGATAGCCAACGTTAGCCGCATCATGAAGCGCTCCCTCCCGGCGAACGCCAAGATCTCCAAGGAGGCCAAGGAGACGGTGCAGGAGTGCGTGTCCGAGTTCATCAGCTTCGTCACCGGCGAGGCCTCCGACAAGTGCCAGCGGGAGAAGCGCAAGACCATCAACGGTGACGACCTGCTCTGGGCCATGACCACGCTCGGGTTCGAGGTCTACGTCGCGCCGCTCAAGGCCTACCTCAACCGCTACCGCGAGGTCGAGGGCGAGAAGGCCGCCGTGGTCGGCTGCTCGCGGCACGGCGACGACGACGCGCATTCCTCCCTCTCTGCCGCTGGCGATGCCCTGGCGCCGCCGTACCCGCACGGGGCTGGCGACCGCGGCGTCCAGGACGGCGACGTGGGCGGCCACGACGCGCACGTCGGGCTCATGATGGGCGTCAACGTGGGGTTCAGCCCCGGGACCGGGACAACGTTCTACGGGGCGCCGGGTGCGGCGCATGGACGGAGGGCGTACGGTGGCGGGGAGGGTGCGAGGGGGATCGATTTCGAGGGAGCCTTCGGTGGCGATCGCGGGAAGAACGGCGTCGGGGGAGAAAGGGAGTTCGCTGGCCACCTCCACGGCGCCGTGCAATGGTGAAAGCGTAAGATCAGATCGACTTTGGCGGCACAGTAGACGTATTCTCGACGGGAGTACAAGTTAATCTGCCTTCCGATTAATGCTGCTGCTCTTCTTAATCACCTATAGACTATACAAAATACAATCATCATGATTCCCTTTTTTACGTACGAAATGTTGTACGAGCGCTTCCAGTTATTATCTTGTGTTAACATTTAATGAAATATTCGAGCGATGTGCCCACGAGGGTGACAAATGGCACAATCCAGTTTATTCTACAATCAGATCTCCGGTTACAAAACTATTTAGTCAGCCGTTCACCATTCAAACCTCCAAAGGACTGCGCGTACTAGCATATTAATTTCCTAATGCAAAGCCTGCCGCCGAAACAAGTAATTTAATCAGACCTTAAGCTCCCGTTATGGGTTAATCTGACCACTGACAAGTACTACTATCCAAGTTGTCCTCACATATTTTCTATTATTGTGCGATGTGATGGCGCGAATATTTGAACCCGAAAAAGAAGAAGAAAAGTTTCTGTGAGAGAGCTAGGGATAAGAGTGGCATCTCTCTCACAATGACCCTTTGCGCTTTGGCCTGCCCTTTTACAAATGCACAAGATACCATGTTCGCTCAAAGATATTTTCTGGAATCTAATGACTGGACAATTAAGTACTGGTATATGCATCTTTTTTGTGAGCTGGGGTATGTATCTTCAAATAGTAGTTTCAAGTCCTTTTTGAAGAAAAATCTATGTACGGACTGCTCAAACGGCTTTATACGTCCGGGCAGACGGCCCGGTCGATCACAAAATCATGACTCAGTCGGACTCCTCATACCAACAGCCGCTTCCTTCGCGAGGTGAAGGCGGAGCGCGATGCACTCTTTCGCCGACATGGAGTCCGACGAGGAGCCGGAGCTGCAGCTTGCAGGCGGTGGCCAACAACCAGGGGGCTTTTTGTCCGGTATTGCCGGCACGTAGGTCGTCTACATCGTCGACAACGAGTAGTTTAGGCTAGGTTTTTCGATGTAGTAGTACGTAATTTTAACTAGCGGGGTGGAAGTGCGGCGTTACGCCGCGCCCTAGTATTGCCCTGTTACTGGTTATCGTGTAGCTACAATTGTTATTGCCTCTGTTTGGTTTACATTTGATGAGTGTTGCATGTATGTCTTCCTCGCTTTGGAGCCGCTCATGGTGTGTTGCTTGGCTTCTAGGGATATTATCTTTTTTGAGAGCTTCTAGGGATATTAGCTACAACAAGCAAAAGAGCTCGCGCTTGCAACGGGAGAAAAAATAACTGATGCCTTTAACAAATAACCGTGACTGAAGACCCCAATAGGTCCATGTTATTTATTCGAATACGGCATATCATTTGTGTTGCCGATTATCTTCCTCCCACCCTCGCCGACGGTGGCCTTAGTGCTCACATAATCACAACGTGTTTGAATATGGTCAATCCTAAGGCGTCTCTCTCTCTGCATAAGATGAGAAATTTGCTTTCCTTTTTCATGTACGAGGTTTTGCCGACGCGTCCATGCATTGTTATGGATGATTTCTTTCGTATCCAGTCTGATCTTACTAAGGTGTTCATTTTCAACCCGAATATACACCGATACGAAAGAGAGGCAGATCATGCACTATTGACTAAGGCCATACTCTAAATAACATTTATAAAATTGTTAACAGGTAAAATAACATCATATTCAGATTCTATAAAAAACAATTAATCAAATTTCATATATAATGTGTTAAAATCGGAGTTAAAGTTTAAAAGATAGGATTATTTTTTAAACCGCATGATATGCACTGTGGGTTAATTAAATCAAATATCAGGGTGTTTTCCGCAAAGAACGAACATTTTTTCGAGTCACTTAAACCCGGACTACGGGTTGATTTGACAAAACTATAGGTTTTTTTTCGCAAACAGTGAAACATTGTATCTGGAATCACTTAAACCGGGACCGCAGGTCGATTTTAAGAAAGATCGACGGTGAACGGGTAGAAGCGTTTCGTACTTTATCAGTAGGTATAGATGTGCTCATGTGTGAGCTTTTTGGCTTGTAAGGATATTATCAACTGACACGCGCTCCTATGAGAGCTTTTGAGTATGTCATCCTGAAATTGTCACTTGCCAAGCGTTTCAGCATAACCATAATTTACAAATTTAGCGCCTGCAATTGTTGTTTTAGTTGGATTAACTGTCATTTAGGTGCACACGGAGCTTCTATTTTCTTCAGGAAGAGGGGTGGTACAGTGTTGGAAAAAAACACAATTTGCATATACTATACATAATGTATAATTATGTACAATCCAAGGAAGACATAAAAGGTTAGCTTACAAATTTAAAAGCAAAAAAGGCACCACATTTATGGTTTGATTTGCAGACAAATACCTAGTTCTTAATTATTTGCAAAAGCCACCACTTTTTTAGTAAAAAAAATACACTGATCGGGTGATTTGGCCCATTTAATCACTTTCTGAGAAGTGGGACCAGATTGTAAGAATCTGACTTAGCAAAGAATTGACACTCATCGCTCTGATCTAAAACATAAAAGCAATCACACCTCCCGTGTGGACATGCCCGGGCAGAGCCCCCTGTCCCGTCTGGATCGGGAGAGCCTGAGCTGCCCAAACCCCGTGCCACCCCGGCGAGGTCGCCGCCACTGACAAGCATGCCGGCACACTCACCTAGCCCGACGGCGCCGCCCTACCCCTCCCCGACGAGCCATCGCGCGCGACCACGCCCCACTCACGCCACCCGTCGATTCGCCCTGTCGTGGCCTCTCTACAAGCCCACAAGCTCCCCCATGGCACCGACCACCGGATCCAGGCACCCATCACCTGGATCCACCCCGCACCGACCACCGATTCGCCCTGTCTTGACTACCGAATTTAAACAACCAAAATTGAACACATTGTCTTGACAACCAAAATTTAAACATAAACTTAAACTTACAATTAAACTACAATTCGCCCTATAAACTACTAACCAACTTAAAACTAAACAACTAAACTACTCTTCACCATCATCATCATCATCACCCTTGGCAAGGTCTAGCCAATCTTGCCTTGTCATCCCACCATCCATTGGTCCGGGCTGGTGTCGTCGTCGTCGGAGTCGGGGAAGATGCGCCGCCACTCTTCAACGTTGAACTCCTCCTCGTCCTCGCCGCTGTCTTGCTCCTCGTCATCGGAGATGTCAATGACCTCCCTGTCGACCGCCCGCTCCACGAAGATCGCTTGGTCCGCCTCCACAAGCTCATGGTACTGGCGGCGGAGGTCCACCATGTATTTCTCATCGGCGGCCTCCACCTCGAGGCGCTCCCTCGCCTCCCGGTCCTCCCGACCCATGGCCGCATTCACCACTCCGGGCGGCGGCGGAATGAGGTGGACGGGCACCGTCGGCCACGGCAAATTGAGGGACACCTGCACCCTGTGGAACCAGACCTACCACCGGTCGTATTCGAGCGCGGCGAGTTCTGTTGTGTTAAAGGATCCGAGCCACTTTTTGGTGTGGGTCTTGCGGTCTGTTATCTCCACCACCAACGTCCCCACGGCCGCTTGCGGACGCCGATGTATTTTCTCTGCGACGGCAGAGGGAGGTCAGGGAAGTCGTGAGAGGAATGAGTGGGATTGTGGCATGGTGTTGCCGTGTTGGTGGGGAGGATAGTGGCTGCCTGCCCGGCTATGGTTGCCACGTGATGGCGAAGGAATTGTGTAGAAGCATATGCCAGATTTTTTGTGAGAAAAATATGTGATCGACTTAGAGAAACTTTCGAGCATGTTATATCCTTCACCACGGACACGTTCACCTCCTCTGTGGCTTCGTGCAAACCTAAGCTCAACTCCAATTAATTTGGTTGGTGAGTTTGAGATTTCAAAAGCAAATAGCACTAGCCAACAAAATAGCACACTAGGGTAGCATCCATCAAAAGGAAAAAAGAAATGACAGTAAAATCAACGTATAGACGCAAGCTTGACACAAGTCAGCAGCCGACCGCCTGCGGGTGCACGCCAAGGCGAGCCACCTCCACTAGTCTACTCCTTGTCTTTGGATAACAGGAACAAACACATGAGCACGAATGCACGATGAGCTGGCAGAAGAAAGTTACGCTGTTAGAGCATCTACAGCCGGACACAGCAAATATGACCCCCTAAACGTCCGCGCACGCGCCCGGTCAGTGACCGGGCGTGTCCCCTATTTGTCCGTCCACGCAGCCACACTCCACATTTTCTTCCTCATATGTCCGGTCACTTGCGCGTGATTGGTGAAGAGGAAGAGAGAGAAAGAAAAGAATGAATAAAGAAAAAGAAAAGGTGGTCTGGGGTGGGGTCGCGTCCTACGTGGCGGACTGACCGGGCACGCCCGGGCGCGTCCGCGAGCCCTCATATCCTCCCTATATTTGAGATGGATATGAGGGTTCGCGGACAGCCCGGGCGTATAGGGATGATACGAGAGATCCGGTTGGGTCACTTTTTTCCTTCTCTCTCCTGTCCGGTCACTGACCGGGCGCGTCCGTGGGCGTATGAGGAGTTGTTTGAGGCGTCCGGCTGTAGATGCTCTTAGTACCAGGTGCGAGACGAAATGATCCAACAAGGTGGTATTTTTTTACCTCGATGATCATAATGCCAAAAGACCTGGGAGTGTGGACACATGCATGAACCGGCCCATTAAAAAGGTTTACGAGGGAGTTAGGTCGTTGGTTTTCGGAAACTTCCAAAGCCATTTTTTTGATCTGGTTTTTCTTTAGACCGTTTTTGGTTTAGTTTTTCTTTCTTATTAAATGTTTTTTTTAATTGTCGTGATTGTTTTTAAAACTGATCAACTTTTTATTCGAATTTTGTGATTTTTTAAAATCTATGGATATCTTTTCAAAAGCGTAGAAGTTTTTTTTCTACAAAATCAATGAACTTTTTTCTAATTTGTGAACTTTTATTCAAAATCAATAAACTATTTTGAATTTTGTGATTTTTTTTCAAAATCAATGAACTTTTTTTCGAAGCGATGAACTTTTTTCCAAATTGATGATTTTTTTTCAAAATCAATGTACTTCGTCAAATTTGTAAACTTTAGTTAAAAAACGATGATTAAAAATGTGAACTTTTTTTCAAATGGATGAACTTTTAAAAAAATCAATTAACTTTTGTCAAAATAGATGAACTTTTCTTTCAAAATTGGGAAGCTTTTTCCAAATAGACTACATTTTTAAATGTCCACGTCTAACTGTCTCGATCAACGATCATTGTTCGTGGTCATGGGTCAACCAGCGAATAGCATCCAGCGAGCGTGCAAGCAATCATTTTTTTTCATGAGAATCACGTGCATGCGAGCAATCCTGCCAAGGGTCGTGCAACCTCACACTAATACACCCGACCACTATTAACTATTAAGCCCCCATAATCGCACACGGACAGATTGTCTATGATGATGACACCCAACACAGTAGCAAAATAGAACCGTGTCTCGAAAAATGACCGTGTGCGATCACACGTCCATCAAACACACTCGGGTGAAGAAACTGTTTGCGATACTATGCACGCAGTCTCTAATGGGAATTTTGTGCGATGTTACAAAGCACCAGACACGCTGTGCGAACAGGATCCCGCACATACCATTCTGTAAACTGTGTGCAATTACTTTTGCGTGTGGGCAAACAGAACGCTCTATCATTTCCGTCGCCACAATCTATATCCGCCGCCTCGGCATTTCCACCACTAATAATCGTCGCACCTTGACAAACAGGCTGCCTAGCATCGACGGTGGCAACATGGGTGGTTGTCGTGGCCGCACCATCGGTGTTTGAGATGCTGAGTAAATAGGCAATTTTTCGATTAAACTAATCCACGAGTAAATCTACAAGCACATACTATGCTAACAGCAGATACATCTATGTATAACGCTAGTAGTGCTAAGGCAGAAATAGACAAGAGTGGGGTAAACGCTGCAGGCTTCAAGCGGGGAGGAGTGCACAAGGAACATTTCTCTTCTCAAGCTCCAATAGCATGTGGAAGAGAATCTCTTATAAGGAGGTCCAACTCCTCCTCCACTAGCGGGGTGGTACTAAACTTTCCACCATTCCTTTGTGACGATACCTACATGGATTCTTAAAGATTTTCCTGAAATTGTTGGATGGGCCTAAAGCCCACCCCATGTTTTGCTAGTACACTAGATGGGCAGCAGCAAGATGATTAGCGATGATGAGCTAAGCCGTGTGGCCAAGCGGGAGGATTAGCGATGACATGACTTCACGAGGAGCCAGAAAAAACAGATGGGAGGTACCTATCTACGCGCCCGATGATAATGTCTGCTATATCCACGCCTTGATACCGTGTCCTTCAGATATTTAAAAACATCGTTTTAGATCTTCCAACATCATAAGGCATCCCAATATATTTATCATTCATTTGGGAGTTCTAGAACGGGAACATTGAGGATTTGGATAATAAATCTTAAGATAGATGATAGAGAAATATTAATAGATGCTCATTAGAACAAGGAAAGGGATTCGAGAACCACTGATTTTTCTTTTTCTTGAGGGGTCGAGACCCACTGATTAAAATGGGTTTAAAGCCCACTGATAAAAATACTTGGAGTAGCGGACCCATCGAACTAATTCGGTGGTCACGTACGCATATCAGTGGGAGGCCCAAATAATTGGGTGTTAGCGTCGATGTCAAGAAAAAAAAAGGGTTAGAGGCTTCAACTCTATTCTTCCCACGTGTTGTTTATCCTCCTAGCCTAGCAACCAAGCATTGGCACTTGCAGAGGCCATTTATTCTCAGCGGATCTTCGTGGCGTCAGATTGCAAAGTAGTAGTGGAAGCCATCAAGAACCGTAGTGATCTTCTTACGGTGCCATGATTACTGAAATTTGGAGCACTTTTCTATTTTTAATTCCTGTGTCATTAGTCATGAGTTTTGAATTTCGAATGTTGAGGCTCACAATCTCGTAAAGCATGGTGTTACTTTAAGGATTGATCGCCATGTGTGGTTAAGACAACCCAGGAAGCTTCTCTCTTTTTTCTCGAATTAGGGAACCTTCTCTTCGTCTGTAAATGTGGTGACGACATAATAAAGCTTTCGAGTTTGTCTCTCAAAACAGATGTCAATTAGACGCTGACTGCGCGTCCTTATTATGATGATGCCACTCGATGGCGCCGTCGCGCTCTACCTTGATCAGCGGGTCGGTGTTTATTATGCCACCCCACTGTCCCCACACATGACTGCTATCCGCGTCCAACCACTGCAAGTAGCAGCAGCTAACCAGAGAAAGTTCCAGCTGTTCCGAAACTAATCCTGGCACAAGTCGCCAGTATACACTGCAGGTTTCAGCAACTACGTGCAGTAGGTAGTCAGTCTGCATGCATGCTAGTAGACCATAATGGTGCCATGCAACCGCGGGAGATGACGTCGCGCCAACCTTGCCGGCTTCCCTAGACATACTGTATATATACAGTTAAGCTCAAGGCACTGCGTTCTCATTTCTGCCACCGACGCCTCCCGTGATCGGAAAATGGCTCGCTCGGTCCCCCGCCGCCTCGCTCTCTTCTGCGTCCTGGCCTCCTGCATTGCGCTCGCGGCGGGCACCACCCGTCCGAGCCGGCGGGGCCTCGCCGTAGACGATAGCCATGACGGAGCGGCCAGCGTCGGGGTTGGCGGTGGTAGCGGCTACGAGGGCAGCTTGATGCCCCGGCCGGCGCCGTCGTCCGAGCCAAGGGCGTGCCAGTTCGAGAACGAGCGGCTTTACAAGGCGTACCTGGTGATCCAGAAGTTCAGGAAGACCGTGGTCTGCGACCCCAAGGGCATCACCACCACCTGGAGCGGCACCGACCTCTGCGGCTCCTACAAGGGCTTCTTCTGCGGGCGGCCGATCAACGTCAGCGACCGGACCGTCGCGTCCGTCGACCTCAACGGCTACAACCTGCGGTCCGACTCCCTCCAGGGCTTCGTGGACGGCCTGCCGGACCTGGCGCTGTTCCACGCCAACTCTAACAACTTCGGCGGCGCCGTGCCAAACCTCAAGGGGCTGCAGTACTTCTACGAGCTGGACCTGAGCAACAACAAGCTCGCGCCGGCCCCGTTCCCGACGGACGTGCTGGGGCTCACCAACTGCACCTTCATCGACATCCGGTTCAACAGCTTCTTCGGCGAGCTGCCGGCGGGGCTCTTCAGCTCCTTCCCGGAGGTGGAGGCCATCTTCGTGAACAACAACCAGTTCTCCGGCCAGCTCCCGGACAACCTCGGCGACTCGCCCGTCAACTACCTCTCCCTCGCCAACAACGACTTCACGGGGCCGATCCCGTCGTCCATCGGCCGCGCCGCAGACACGCTCCAGGAGGTGCTCTTCCTCAACAACAGCCTCAGCGGATGCCTCCCCTACGAGATCGGCCTGCTCGCCCGGGCCACGGTCATCGACGCCGGCACGAACCACCTCACCGGCACCATCCCGCTGTCATACGCGTGCCTGCGGAGCGTGGAGCAGCTGAACCTGGCGGACAACCTCCTGTACGGCGTGGTGCACGACTCGCTCTGCCGGCTCGCCTACGACGGCCGCCTCGCCAACCTCACCCTCTCCGGCAACTACTTCACGTGGCTGGGGCCGTGCTGCTGGGACCTGATCAGGGAGGGGAAGCTCAACGTCGACCGCAACTGCATCCTGTGGGCGCCCAACCAGCGGTCCTTCCAGGAGTGCGCCGAGTTCTTCCACGAGAACTGGGCCAGGATGACGTGCCCCGTCAGCAAGTACGTGCCGTGCCACCCCAAGTGGTACGGCGTCGACGCGGCCAAGGAGGAGGCCGCGGCGGCGGAGGAGAACAAGTACCGGACCTACTCGGCGTTGCACCCGTAAGGCCCCGCCCTGCCGGCGAGGGCAGCTCCACGTACGCCGTACAGTTGTTAAGGAGGGCGAAAAGCACTGCGCGTCTCGTGAGCTTACCCGCGCGACGCAGCTGCTTGGTCGTTGCGATCGGCTGGTCTCTGTCCATTGTTGTTGTTTGTACTTTTCTAGTTATGCTCCCTTTCTCATCCACTATTACGGTCCACTTAATTCAGATGCTTGCATGCCCCGCATGTCTGGCTAGGTACGTGGTCACAAGTGACTGTTTTTTCTTTCTTTCTCAACCAATCACAGTGATGTAATAATTCAGATCATTTTTTAAGCAAGACAAAAGATTTTGTCATTTTCACTGATTAACTAACCGATTAAGAAAGTAGTTCAAGACAAAGGCCACCTAGCGGCGGGAAATGACTAGTACTCATACGACATTAAATTACACAAATGCTTAGCGCCCGCATGCCCATAAGGAAACTTCCTCTTTGATCTTGTCACGATGACCATTGCCAGGGCGAAGGTGTTGCGGAAAACTCTCGTGTTGTGCTTCTTCCAAACTTTCCAAGAGATTAGCATCATCAACGAAAGCGAGCGCCTTACCATGTTGAGATCTTTTGAGAACGGTGTCGGTCCACCACTACCTAACCAAACCTAGCCATGTTGGTCCACACATAAGTCATGATGGCATCACACCAATATTGATGGAGAAGATGGGTTACCGATTCTTGAACATGTTTTCAAAGGGGCTTAAATGCAATTGGGTCAACCCCTACGGTGAAGTGTACCGGTCGTCTGAACTCTCCATTGTGGGCTTAAATGCAATTGGGTCAACCCCTACGGTGAAGTCTACCGGTCGTCTGAACTCTCCATTGTAGATCACAAACCAAGCGAAGTTTGCACTTCGGGGGAGCACAATCATTTGAAACAGTTTTGACTGAACTCTCCATTGCGGATCACAAACCAAGCGAAGTTTGCACTTCGGAGGAGCACAATCCTTTGAAACAGTTCTGACTGAACTCTCCATTGTGGATCACAAACCAAGCGAAGTTTGCACTTCGGGGGAGCACAATCCTTTGAAACAGTTTTGACTGAACTCTCCATTGTGGATCAAAAACCAAGCGAAGTTTGCACTTCGGGGGAGCACAATCCTTTGAAACAGTTTTGACTGAACTCTCCATTGTGGATCACAAACCAAGCGAAGTTTGCACTTCGGAGGAGCACAATCCTTTGAAACAGTTCTGGCTGAACTCTCCATTGTGGATCACAAACCAAGCGAAGTTTGCACTTCGGGGAAGCACAATCCTTTGAAACAGTTTTGACCACAGGCGGTGTTGAGCCCCTCAAACTGCGCCTTGTATGCCAAGGACGCTGTGTATACTCCATTGGCCGCGAGTTTCCATGAGATGGTATCATTAGAAGTTTAGAACTGTGGCACAAGGGCAATGTCGGCCAACATTTTCCAAAGAGTAGTGAATTCCCTAATGTGGTCAATGGAGATGCCATGGTGGATGTCAATCATGGAGATCCAATAGTTGTTTTGTAATGATTTTATTGACCGTGCAACCTTTCTTGTGGGAAAACTCAAAACTCTTGGGTGTGATGTCCCTCGGCCTCCTCCCATGAAGCCATGGAGATTCCGATTTTTTTACCTAACTATCATTCCCAACACGCACTTTAGAGGCGGCTACAAACAAGACCCGATCATCATCATACGCGGAGACTCCAGCCCAATCCAGGGCTTGGAAGGATCAAACCCACTGAAACCACAGCCAGTGGAGATGAAGGGTAGCAGCGAATTTAAGGTCGAGCAACCCCAGGGCCCCAAACTATAACTCAGATCATGAAAGCTAGGGCCCACTAGTAGAAAACGGGGCTTTGGTCCAGGTCAGATAAGTGCATTAGTCCCGGTCGTGTTACGAACCGAGACTAATGGGTGCATAAGTCCCGGTTCGTGAGGCCAGGACGCCGGCCGGGCCTCGGCGGGCACCAGTCCCGGTTCGTCTGACCCCTTTAGTCCCGGTTCCAGCCACAAACCGAGACTAAAGATATGCCTATCTATATGCTTGCCCCTGCCCGCTCACTCCTCTGTTTTTTGGTCGGCCGACGTGTGGGAGGTGTGTGCTGCTCTGCTCTCACCTCCTATGCACACGAGGTCTTTGATGAAATGCCCGAGCCACGCTTAAGCTTTCTCCTCTCCAAGCTCGACCTCCAAGCTCCATTTTCCCCAAGATTTGTCTAGGTTTGGCGGTCCGTCACGTCCCGTCCCCGTCCTCACCGTCATCGATCTCCTGCGCCGATCTCGTCGCCGGCACCACCGTGGTGAGCCTCTTGTTCTTATCTTCTTTTTGAAAGAAAAAATTCTTACTTGTATGATTTACATAGATACTTGTATAAATTTCTTGCTTTTATTATTATTTGTTATTATATAGTGCCATGGTCATGGTATCCGCCCACGTCGGCCCTCGTCCGGTCTATGATTCGGATGTGGAATATTATCTTTTATAACTATTTGTTTCATTTAATGTTTATGACAATTGTGCCGACCAACGTGACATAGATGTGTTTATCTAGGAGGTATGTGAACCAGAAATTCCAACCGACCCTCTTGTCAAGAGGTTAAATTTAGTTGAAAAAGAAAATGAGGATTTGAAAGAAAAATTGAAAAGAATTGAGGAGGAGAAGATGAAATTGGAGTTGCATGTTGCCGATGTCGTCGATGACCACAAGATCAAGATGGATGCAATGCGCTTGAAGATTAGAAAGATACGAAAATATGCCATTGATAATGAGGCTTGGTATCATTATGTTGTTGGATCAATTGTTACCTTAGTTGCGATTATGATCGCATTTGTTGTTGTATTTAAATGTTTTACATAGTTGTACGTTAGTTTCAATTTATGTTTTAATTAGATGCTCTAGAGAGCTATATGTTGTTCTATGAGAACTGTTGGAAATATGCCCTAGAGGCAATAGTAAAGTGGTTATTATTATATTTCCTTGTTCATGATAATCGTTTATTATCCATGCTATAATTGTATTAATTGGAAACACTAATACATGTGTGGATACATAGACAACATTGTGTCCCTAGTGTGCCTCTAGTAGACTAGCTTGTTGATCAAAGATGGTCAAGGTTTCCTAGCCATAGACATGAGATGTCATTTGATAATAGGATCACATCATTAGGAGAATGATGTGATGGACAAGACCCAAACTATGAACGTAGCATATGATCGTGTCAGTTTATTACTATAGTTTTCTGCATGTCAAGTATCTGTTCCTATGACCATGAGATCATGCAACTCACTGACACCGGAGGAGTACCTTGTGTGTATCAAACGTCGCAACGTAACTGGGTGACTATAAAGATGCTCTACAGGTATCTCCGAGGGTGTCTGTTGAGTGGGCATGGATCAAGACTGGGATTTGCTACTCCGTGTGACGGAGAGGTATCTCGGGGCCCACTCGGTAATACAACATCACAACAAGCCTTGCAAGCAATGTGACTAAAGTGTTAGCCACGGGATCTTGTATTACGGAACGAGTAAAGAGACTTGCTGGTAACGAGATTGAACTAGGTATAGAGATACCGACGATCGAATCTCGAGCAAGTAACATACCGATGGACAAAGAGAACAGCATATGGGATTAACTGAATCCTTGACATAGAGGTTCAACCGATAAAGATCTTCGTAGAATATGTAGGAACCAATATGGGCATCCAGGTCCCGCTATTGGTTATTGACCGTAGAGGTGTCTCGGTCATGTCTACATAGTTCTCGAACCCGCAGGGTCTGCACACTTAAGGTTCGGTGACGTTTCGGTATAGTTGAGTTATGTATGTTGGTGACCGAAGGTTGTTCGGAGTCCCGGATGAGATCCCGGACGTCACGAGGAGCTCCGGAATGGTTCGGAGGTAAAGATTGATATATAGGAAAGTGGTGTTTGAACTCCGGAAAGTTTTCGGGCATTTCCGGCAGTGTACCGGGAGTGACGAATGGGTTCCGGGGGTCCACCAAGTGGACCCACCACACCCCAAGAGGGCCACATGGGCCTTAGGGTGGCGCACCAGCCCCTGGTGGGCTGGGCGGCCAGCCCAAGTGGGCCTATGCGGCTGGAATTGTGGGAAAGGAAAGTCCAAGTGGGGGAAGGGAAGGAATCCTACTAGGAGTAGGATTGGAGGTGGACTCCTCCACCTCCTCCTCCTTGCGACCGACTCCTAGGAGGAGCCCTAGGCCAGCCACCCCCTCCCCTCCCTCCTATATATATTAGAGGGGAGAGAGGGCAGCCGCACTAGAAACCCTAGCCACTGTGCAGCCCTCTCTCCCCGATAGATCAAGTCCTCTAGTTTTCAGCAGTGCTTAGGCGAAGCCCTGCTGGAATAGTTCCACCACCACCGCCGCTGCGCCGTCGCGCTGCCGGAGAACTCATATACCTCTCCGCTCCATCTTGCTGGATCAAGAAGGCGGAGATCATCATCGAGCTGTACGTGTGCTGAACGCGGAGGTGCCGTCCGTTCGGCGCTAGATCGTGATTGGATCGCGGGACGCTCGGCGATTTGGATCGCGAAGACGTTCGACTACATCAACCGCGTTTCTTAACGCTTCCCGCTTAGCGATCTACAAGGGTATGTAGATCCACTCTCCCTCTCGTAGATGCTCATCACCATGGATAGATCTTGCGTGTGCGTAGGAAAAAAATTTGTTTCCCATGCAACGTTCCCCAACAAGAACTATGTATGAACTTTATGTATTTATTTTTTTCTATAATAACATTTGATCACTACTGTATTTTGGTTTTAATGTGATGATGAACTTGTATTAATTTGGTCACTTCTCTATTCATGATGTTCTGTAATGGTTTCGTCCGAAACCCTGAAATGCATGAAAAATAGCAAATGAAGTCAGAAAAGGGTTGAAAAGTGATGATGTGGCTTTGAATGGTGCATATTAAATGCAGAAAAAGTCTTGAGTTAAAATATGTTTAAAAAATGAAACCCCTTTGTAATAGACGAGTTTTCGTCCGAAACCCTAATACTTCGAAGGAGATTGTCCAGTTTGTACATGAAGTGCATCTAGTTTTTCCCGTAACCCTCTCAACTTTTTAGCACATGCTATGTGGGTGAAATTATGATACCATGCCAACTTTCAACCATTTCAGAGTTCATTTGCAGTGCTTTTCAATTTTAGGGTCATTTTAGCTCAAAATAAATCATGAAATGCATGAAAAATAGCAAATGAAGTCAGAAAAGGGTTGAAAAGTGATGATGTGGCTTTGAATGGTGCATATTGAATGCATATAAAGTCTTGAGTTAAAATATGATTAAAAAAATGAAATCCCTTTGTAATAGACGAGTTTTCGTCCGAAACCCTGATACTTCGAAGGAGATTGTCTAGTTTGTACACGAAGTGCATCCAGTTTTTCCCATAACCCTCTCAACTTTTTAGCACATTCTATGTGGGTGAAATTATGATACCATGCCAACTTTCAACCATTTCAGAGTTCATTTGCAATGCTTTTGAATTTCAGGGTCATTTTAGCTCAAAATAAATCATGAAATGCATGAAAAATAGCAAATGAAGTCAAAAAGGGTTGAAAAGTGATGATGTGGCTTTGAATGGTGCATATTGAATGCACAAAAAGTCTTGAGTTAAAATATGTTTAAAAAAATGAAATCCCTTTGTAATAGACGAGTTTTCGTCCGAAACCCTAACACTTCGAAGGAGATTGTCTAGTTTGTACATGAAGTGCATCCAGTTTTTCCCGTAACCCTCTCAACTTTTTAGCACATGCTATGTGGGTGAAATTATGATACCATGCCAACTTTCAACCATTTCGGAGTTCATTTGCAGTGCTTTTCAATTTCAGGGTCATTTTAGCTCAAAATAAATCATGAAATGCATGAAAAATAGCAAATGAAGTCAGAAAAGGGTTGAAAAGTGATGATGTGGCTTTGAATGGTGCATATTGAATGCAAAAAAAGTCTTGAGTTAAAATATGGTTAAAAATATGCAGAAAAAGTCTTTTATAAAACTGTAATAGCACAAAGAATGAACTAAAAATAATCAATTAAATATAATATTCTTCATTAGCAAAAAGAATCAAAATAATATTAACTAAAATTATCAAAGTATTTATTTGTTAAAAAATTTAATAGTAAAATGAATTTTCATAAAGTATATTTTGTTACAAGCTTTAATAGAAACTAAAAAGATTTTATAAAACTCTAATAGCTAAAGGAATCAACAAAAAAGAATCAATAAATAATAAAACTTATGCAACTAAAATTATATAAAATTTATGCAACTAAAATTATATAACTAAAAATAACATATGCAAAAAATAACATTAAAAATTTAAAAACATAATAGATGCAAAAAAAAGACCCGCCTACTAGGCACCACGGCCTGCATACGACTAGAAACCCTACAAATGGGCCAGGATGCAGGCACGCAGTGCTAGAAGGCCCAGCAGGGCGTCAAATAGGCATGTACTGCCTGCATTAGAGAGGAGCTCGAGAGGGCAGCGGCAGCAGCGCTTATAAACCACTCCGAGCCCCTCTCGACTAGCGAGGTGGGACTAAACTTGTGGTTGCGGGAAGCACAGCCCTTTAGTCCCGGTTGGTGGCTCCAACCGGGACTAATGCCCCCCCTTTAGTCCCGGTTGGAGCCACCAACCGGGACTAAAGGCCACCAACTACCTTTAGTCCCGGTTGGTGGCTCCAACCGGGACTAAACGGGGGGGGGGGCATTAGTCCCGGTTGTAGCCACCAACCGGGACTAAAGGGGGGGCTATATAAGCGGGACTTAGCAGTTTTTCCAATCCATCTGCAGTTTCTTCTCTCCTCTCCCCCGACGGCGCCGACGACGACATCGACGCCGCCAGGCTGTCGGATTTTGCCGTCGCCCTCGCCGACGCCCTGCCGTCCCCGAGCCCGCTGACCGTCGCCGGCGTCGGACCTCCTCGTGCGCTCTCCGCCCGGTCGTCGCGTGCCCCCGAGCCAGCCCTCGTCGACGTCGCCGGCCTCCAGCTCCATCGCCGCGCCCCCAGTGAGCTCCCCCCCTTTCCCAAGGCCTCCGCTTCCGCCGCCGCCATTGGCACTATATTTGTGTATGGCACTATATATTTTTTAATGTATGTATGTATGTTCATGTATGTATGTATGTATATGTTCTGTATATGTATGGAACTATTTTTTTTCATGTATGTATGTATGTATATGTTCATGTATATGTATGGCACTATATGTGTATCAAGATGGCAATGGGCCCCGAAACCCGGGTCCCACGCGGGTTTTTACCCTATTAGGGGACGGGGATGGGCGCCTTTTTAACCCCGTGGGGCTGTCGTTGGGTAAAGTATAAAACCCGACACGTTTCGCGGGTTCAAACCCGTTTCAGTAATACCCGAACCCGAAACCCGCCATCCCCGTCAAAATACTACGCCCGATCTCGCCTTCACTAAACCTAGCAATCCCATTGCCGACGCTCGATCTCGCCTCCCGCAGCCTTCATCTCGCGATTTTGTGTTGCTACAATGTTTGTTTCAATGTGATGGTTTCCCCGTGGGTTCCCCGGATGTTATCCCCCTTCACCTATATCGTGTAGTGCCACGTTAGAACACCCCTAACTCTCTCAGGAATTCAACATATCCCCGATAACTTCGACATGAGGGGGGTGGGGGTCCGCAAGTATCCTCGACGACCATGAGAGAGGCGGTCCGCAAAGTATCCTCTCTCGAAAGATAGGACGACTCATCAGACATGAGGGGGAGGAGTCCTCGACGATCATGTGAAACTGACTGTTATAAAACTTGTGAACTTTGCATGATGTTTCCCACTAATCCATTGCTCATATGCATATGATTCCTTGTTGTGATTAAGTCTATGTTTGCCACTAATCCATCTCTCATGGTTGTATATTGCCATGTTGTAATATTTGACGAAACTATGGACGACAGAGACTTAGAAAAAGAAGAGTTGTTGGGGGATATAATCCTAGCCGGAGGTGATATCACCTTGTCGTTTCTCAACGAGACCGATGGTGAGGAAAGAGAGGATGACGGCTCCGGTGAGGAGGAAGGAGATCATGATTGCTCCGGTGATCGAATTGAGGACGAAGGAGATCATGACGGCTCCGGTGATCGAATGGAGAAGGGAGCCTTAACTGCTTCAAAGTCCGGCGAGGTGTATATATATATATATATATATATATATATATATATATTAATTAATTAATCCTCTGCTGACTAGATGCATTAATTGTTTTGTATGTACATATATTAACGCTTCTTTCTTCTTTTAATTAGCCATCCGGATCGAGCTCCACTTCGGTAAGGAGACGAGGCCCGAAGAGAAGGTTGGACCCGCAAGAAAGGTACACGATCGAAGAAGTCTCTCCAGAAGGCCAACCGATTGCTCCCAAGCGGACCAAGGACAAATTTATACATCAGTGCGGAGTTATTGTTAGGGATAGCGTCCCGATCAGCGTCCAAGAATGGAATAATAAGAAGGACCATGAAGTTCCTTATGTCAACGATAGACTAAAAGATGATCTTTGGAACACGCTGATGAGAAATTTCAGCCTACCGCCTGAGGAGGATCCGAATAACCCAGTTATACAGCGAAATGTCAAGGCGTTTGCTCTTAAGAAGATGGCAGAACTATTCAAGAACTGGAAGAAACTATTGAACACAAAGTTTGTCGACAAAGATGAGACTCCAGAATTCAGAGGTCAATATGAGAAGATAAAAGATTATTGGCCCGAATTTGTGGCCTACCAGAAATCGGAGACGGCTAAGAAAAGGTCACATATAAATAAGCAAAATGCTGCAAGGAAGCAGTATCACCATGTTACGGGGTCAGGTGGCTACAATAAAGCCCGGCCTACGTGGGACAAAGCTGAGCAAGACCTGCTTGCTAAAGGTGTCCAACCAGCGACATTGCACTGGCCAGATCATGCAAGGACTTGGTTCTTCGGGGTTGGGGGAACTTTGGACCCAGAAACAGGGAAGTGTGTCTGGACGAAAGCTCAACTTGAAATACCATTCAAAAAGCTTGAGGAAACAATCAAGAAATCGCTGGAAGGGACGTTCGTTCCCGACAGAGAGAAGGACGAGCTGTCATTTGCCCTCGGGAATCCTGAACACCATGGACGAACACGAGGCACATCAGGCTCCGTTCCGTGGAAGGTTGGGTTTCCCGACAACACTGGTTACAGAAGCCGACAGAGAAAGAAGAAAGAGGAAGCAAGCGAAATGCAGAAGATGAATGCCAGATTAGCGAAACTAGAGGCACTTGAGAGCCAGCGAGCTACCAGCCAACCATCTCAGCGGCACGAAGATCCTTCATTGGAGACTACCCACAATGCTACCCCACCATCTTAGCGAAGAAGCAGCGTGACTTCCACGGAGCTCGTTCATCCTGATAGCACGGCTCCTCGCTACCCCGTGGATGGTATCACGAATAATGAACATTTTGTGCTAATGGCGAAATGTCATAACCTGACCTTGAAGGTGGTGGTCGGCTATGTCTTACCTCCTCGACCTGATGCAACTTTCCATTGCACTCCGGTTCCAGCTGGCTTTGCTATTGTTGGGGTGGATGAAATAATGGACAGATTTGATGGGCTGGAGCTTGAGTACGCTACAGGTGAAGGGCAGATTCTTCTTCGATATGCCTTAAGGACTACCTGTCTATGGAGAAAGGAACACATCGTGCTTCCATACTGGACGCCGCCTCAGCAGACTCAGCCGGAGGAGACCCCGGTGCCTGAGTCGTCTCCGGTGCGTCAGCCGTCTCTGGTGCGTCAACCGTCTCCAGTGCGTCAACCGTCTCCGGTGCGTCAGTTGTCTCCGCTGCCTCAGTCGTCTCCGGCACGTCAGCCATCTCCGCCGCCTCAGCAGACTCCGATGGAGGAGGCCCCTCAGCAGAATCCTCCTCCGCCTCAGCTGTCTCCGCCGCGTCATCGGACTCCGCCTCCTCCATCGCCTTAGCAACATCGGAAGAGAGCCACCACCGCTCCGGTGGCTAGCAGCAGTACGAAAACGAAGAGATTCAGAGCAGGCCCAAGCCTTAAGGTTCCTCCCAAGTTACCATACGAGTTGACTGAGAAGGAAACCCACAAGATCGTGGATGCCGAAGTGAAACGCCAGCTTGCACCGAAACGCCCACCTCCAAAGGAGAGAATAGATCCGGTGAAAGAGAAGCGAACTCTGGCTGCCCTTACGCGACCACCACCGCCTCCGCCGCCATCAAACTATGACCGTTGTATTCAAAAGACATATGATCAAGCGAGGCGATCGGGAAGCTTAAGTAGAAGTGGCGCAAGAAGTGGGAAAACAATTCCCCAGCTCGGCGAACAAGAACTGCAATCGTGCCCTCCGCTCAAGGTGGTTACCGATATCGCTAATGATCCAGAGAAAGCGGCCGGTGGTCTTTCTATCACTGCTGGTGATTACTTACCCGATTCGATACAGTTCGAAAAGGCTGAGGTAGTACCATCCTTAAGATTCGAGCACGGGAAGCCTCTCGTCACACGTGAGGAGCTCAAGGGTCTACCAACGAGGATGCGACATTTGCATGAATGGTACTTGAAAGCCTGCAAGGACGGGACCAATAATATCTTGGTGGGAATAAAAAATGAGCACTTCTTCAATGGAGACCAGGTGTTGTTCGTTGATTTTGAAGAAAATTTTCAGTTATACAACCAAAAGGAGCTCGACAAAACTATCGTCAGTTCCTATTGTCTGTAAGTATTTTTTTCTGTAATTAAGTCTCTAGCTCAGCTCGTTCATTGCATGTATTAATTATCCTCACACTATATTATGCAGAATGAAGATCCTCGAATGCAAACAACTACAAATCTATGACATTGGGTTCATTGACCCAAATATCATAAATGAACGTACGTTAATAGATTTTCCCGCTGATACAGAGCAAAATTTGCTAGATGCGTTACTTGGACAACAAACCAGAAGGGAAATACTATTTCCTTACAACTTCAAGTGAGTGTTACTATCTTGTGCACATTTTGTTTTGCTTACTCGAGGTTAAGTGCAATTAATGAGTTATGCGTGCGCAGTTTCCACTTTATTCTGCTAGACATTCAGCTTGAAGAGGGAAAAATAACTGTCTTGGACTCGAGACGTAAAGACCCTAAGGAGTGGACGGACATGAGTCAAATGCTTCAGAAGTAAGTTCAATCATTATCGCACCATATCGGCAACTTTCGTTCATTTCCTGATATCAAGTAATCATTTTCTTTGCCAAGCAGGGTTTGGAAAAAGTTCACCAAACAGGTTAAGGGTGTCAGCTGGAAAAAAGAGCTGCAATTTTTACACCCCAAAGTAAGTACTACTCTAGTACCACGCATCTCTCATTGATTCTAGTTTCAATATCATTATCATGCTTGATTATCATTTTGATTGAACTCTATTCTCGTAAAGTGCTTGTCGCAGGCACCCGGGACTAATTTATGTGCATACTACGTTTGCGAGTTCATTCGCCACTCGACCTCTGAGCGGGGCCGGGGCATATCTTTAGAACAATTTGAAGTACGTAAGCAATATTCACATTTTTATTTTATTACCATCAATTGTGTTGAGTTTTATTGACCCCCTTCTTTAAATTAGCCCTGGCGGAAGCGGGACATACTCCTACCAACTGACCGCGTACGAGCAATTCAAGAGGAATTGGCGGGATTCTTTGTTGAGCATGTCATACCTAAAGACGGATAATGCCATAAGGATTTCGAATGCGATGTTGTAATAGACATTAGGATCGTAAGAGATGTTATATTGTATATATGCATGAACGTGTACTATATGTAATAGCGTCGAATAGATTTACGAAAACTTGTTGCATATTGTTCGACCAAGCATGGAGAAAGAGAGGTCACCTCTCTCTATATATTGATCATGACGATGTTGTGTAATGGTTCCTTCATTGCTATATGTAGTAGCTAGCGTCGAGTTGAATGAAAAGCGTAAAATAAAAATGGTAAACACAAAAATAAAAGGGGGAAACACAATAGGAAAACCCCTAAACCCCTCCTTTCAAAAAAAAAACCCAACGCTTGGCAGCTGCTGACGCGTGGCTGCCTTTTAGTCCCGGTCGGTGTTACCAACCGGGACTAAAGGTCCTCCTGCATGGATGCCCCACGGCGGCCACGTGGAGCTCCTTAAGTCCCGGTTCGTAAGCCAACCGGAACTAAAAATGATGGGCATTAGTCCCGATCGTTTTGTCCCGGTTGCAGAACCGGGACTAAAGGCCCTCTGAAACCGGGACTGATGCCCTGTTTTCTACTAGTGGCCTCGCCTTTGAGAAATACTCTTCGTAACTTTTTTTTGAAACTGCATGTATCGTTCGTAACTACTAGCAACATGTAGCCACAATTTTCAAACTTTGGCTGCAAAGCTATACAAAAAGTTTGGATTGGCAAAATGAAACTAATACCATTAGATTTATGACTAGAAATATTTGAGAGAATTGGATTTTTGCCACTTTGTTCCTGGGGTTTCGCTAATATGCCACTCTGGAGAATTGGTTCGCACAAATGCCACTTAGGTCATTGAATCCTTGATTAGCATGCCATTAGCTTCTCTTTTGTTCAGTTTAATTATTCTTCACAATAACAAACTGGCGAAAAGACCATCTTGCCCCGTGTATATCTACGAACGCGCCCTGCCCGCTGAGGATATCGTGTTGTGCCATACCGCCGGTGCCTTGAACGTCGCTTGCCGGCGATTCGTTTGGACGTCTTCCGGCGTCGATTGGGCGGACACCGCATGCTGCCGTTGATCGCTTGGATGCCGTGTACTGTCGATCATCCAGTACCGTGGCTGCGTCATGGAATTTGATCTTTCTTTGTAGCAATTTTGTATTGTCCTTCGTTTGTTTTGTTCATTTGAGCTCCAATTCAGAAATCTGTAGAGTTTACATGGCTCGCAACGAAGCTCTGCATCACGTGGCGTACGTATTGAATCTGTGGAAACTACATTCTTGATCCATAACCTGCTCCCCAGTTGATAAACGTCGGAATGCATAAATCCTGAAATGAGATGAAATTGGGAGAGCGGCGACGGCGAGCAGGCGAGCGCCACAACTAGCAAGCGGCCGGGGTGACCAGGTAGCAAGAGGCGCGACCAGCGAGCACATGGATGGCATGGTGAGGCTGCAGCGAGCAGGCAAGCACCTCAAGTGCGAAGCGAGCGCCTAGCATGAACTGAATTCCTCGGTCCGTTAATCAAACAACTACGTGTAGATACTGTGAGGGTAAGTTAGTCTTTTCATCCCCTGTTAATGTGAAAAAACAATTAAATGGAATAAAAGAAGACCTAACGGCATACTAGTCAAGAGTTCAATGATATAAGTGGCAATTGTGCGAATCAATTCTTCGGAGTGGCAAATTAGCGAAGCCCTGTGAACAAAGTGGCAAAAATCCAATTATCTCAGAAATATTTTGACAATATAAAATGCTATGATGTCTATACGTTGTCTATTTACAAGTGTTTGTGTATAAACTCTTTGTGTGTGTATCATCTTGATCCGACGTTTGAGTCAGCGAAATACCCCTTTATCGGGGAACTAAGCATGAGTAGTTCTGTGCTATTCACACTGATAGTCAAGGCCGCAGCCCTCCCCAATTCCTATTAACAGAAACCCCTTGTCATGAGACCTGCTGGCCTTAATTTCCTCTTCAGCAAGTGAGCATCACGTGGATATATCCCCTGTACTTTGTTGGCCAGTGATCAGTGTTCTTGAGCCAGAAACGGAGACATTTCGCTCCAACATCATTTGCCTTTTCATGAAGAGGGCGTAGAGAAGCTCATTCCAGACATCAGGGACTCCAGGGAGGCACCAGTGGCTGCAATCCTCTACTTCTTTAATTTCTGATGTCTTGTTGATAAGGGCTTGCCTTGAACTCAAAGGACTTCTGAACACGGAGAGGTGGCCGTCTTTTCGTTGGGCCGTCATCTTTGTCACGTTCAGTATATCCAACCCTGGCAGCTTGGGCCTGTGGTGGCTCCCTAGAACATCGTTCACGGGCTTCAGCATGTTGGCCCATTGCTCCAGCGATTTAGATGCTGTCATGTCTGGAAGCGTTTCTTGCTGACAAAACCCCCCAGAATTCCAGTCACCGCCGCTGCAGAAAAATTAGGTTTAAATGATAATTTTGCAGATTTAAGTAAGTTACTACAACTAGCCACTTATCAACACTCGCTATGTTTTACTGTCAAAGAAGAGAAAAAAACTAGTAGCTGTATTTCTATGGTACAGACCTGAAGTGCGTAGGAGAATAGGTACGGAAGATGGCCTGGGTCTTGTTTGCATTAACATTTTTGTGAAGCCAGTCGTACAGTGTTTGTATTGATCTTCCGTAAGCATCGCTAACGCTCATATCCATCTTCACCTCATTCCCTACTTGGAAATAGGCACCCCTGCTACATTCTTGATCCATAACCTGCTCCCCAGTTGATAAACGTCGGAATGCATAAATCCTGAAATGAGATGAAATTGGGAGAGCGGCGACGGCGAGCAGGCGAGCGCCACAACTAGCAAGCGGCCGGGGTGACCAGGTAGCAAGAGGCGCGACCAGCGAGCACATGGATGGCATGGTGAGGCTGCAGCGAGCAGGCAAGCACCTCAAGTGCGAAGCGAGCGCCTAGAATGAACTGAATTCCTCGGTCCGTTAATCAAACAACTACGTGTAGATACTGTGAGGGTAAGTTAGTCTTTTCATCCCCTGTTAATGTGAAAAAACAATTAAATGGAATAAAAGAAGACCTAACGGCATACTAGTCAAGACTTCTAGCGAGACAGGCAAGAGAAGGGGTCAACGAACCAACCAACCTGGGGAGATTGCAGCACGACGGCTGCCACCGCCATCTGGTGTAGGAGGTGTCGGGGCGGCCGTTCTCCGAGCACCGGAACCCGCCGTCCAGGAACGGGCAGTCCTTGGACTCGTACAGCGGGTAGCTGTCGTCCCGCACCCACTCCCCGTCGAAGAAGTCACACTCCCGCGCCACCGCACCGGGCGCGACGGAGGCCCCGCAGCCCCGGAGCTTCTTGGGCGCCGACAGGGCGGACCCGACGGCCGTCGAGCAGCGGGGCGACACGGGGCAGGCGAGCAGCAGCAGCGCGGCGGCGGCGGAGGCCACCATCGCGGCGAGGGCCAGCACCATCCCGGCCTTCTCCAGCGGCCTCGTGGCGGCCAGCCGCGCCAGCCACTTCACCGACGGCCCTAGCATGCCGCCGCGCCCTTGACCTCCCTCCCGGCCGGCGCTTAATTCGCTTCCTGGTCGAGGTCGTCGACGATCGAGCAGCGGGCTAGCTTTCGCAAGTGTGTGCCCGTGCGAATAGACATGGAGGGTGCAGCGGGGGAATGGTCGGGCTGTGATCCAGACGGGAATCGAGCATACGTGTCTCCGACTAGCTTCGATCGACAAGCGATGCGTGTGATCATCGTTCAAGGCCCGCGTATCGCGTACTCGCGATCGTGGGGCCCACCTGAAAAGGGCGTCGTTGATCGGCGCTTAAAGCGTGATTTTGAGGCTTCGAGTAAAAATCATTTACAGGTCTCAAAGGCAAACAAAAAGAAGTAGTAAAATCCTCTGTTTTGACATTTCTTATTGGGATTACCTCATTTAACCAAATTTGTGCCATTCTTACTCCTTTTTTGTGATCACGTTCTGTCCGGCTGATCTCACTTCACGGGTTTTCTTCCGCAACCGGTTTCTCCAAGCTCCCAAAGTCCCTTTTTCAAAACATTAGAACGTGTTACTACTAGACGAAGCTTTTGGTGATAGTATCTTTCAGGGCGACGAAGACCGCTTCGTCCGTGTCACCGGAGACGGAGGACGAAAAAAAATTAAGGTGTGGCGGACTCTTAAGCATAATAACAAGCAATTCTTTCGAATTCACTTGATCTTGATGAGTGGCATGTGTCGTAACCTACGAAGCACCTATAGAGACACGAACACGGCGATACGGATATGGAAATTTCTAGAAACAACCATACGACGATACGGCGAATATATATATATATATATATATAATATTAAAAATATCGTGCAACCAGCAAGCGCGTGCCCAGTAGCCAGCGCACTGGAGGACTTTGCGGTCGCTCGATCCCCCGTACCCTGTTCAATCAGGCGAATAGAGAGGGGGAGGACTATGCGGGAGACGGAGCTGGCATCTAGAGAGGCGGATGCGCGGACGGCCGGACCCGTGAGGGAGGCGAAGCTAGCGACCGCTGCATTGTCCGCTTGGTCACAGCAATCGCTCGCCGCTCGCTGCGTAATGGCGCCCTGCCCGTGCCCCAGTCCCGACCTCAGCCGCAAGCCCGCAACCAGCTGCGTTGTTTGTCCTCCACCCACCGCCGTCCTCCACTGCGTCCACTCGCTCGCCCCCCACAGCCGCACTATCTAGGGTTCGTGGCATGCGTGCTTCGTTGGGAGTTGGGGAATTGCTTCATGCGCGCTGGAGCGAGCTGTCTCGATCTGTTCGTGACGGGATTAGGTCCAAATAGTGGGGCTGTGTGCGTCGTTGGGCGTTGCCATAGGCCCTATTAGGATGGTTGTGTGTCCCTTTTCTTTTTTCAGTGATTCTTTTTTATCTAGCAAGAGTCAGCAAGCTAACAAATGATAATATGCATACATGTATTAAATTTTTTGGACCAAATCAAGGTGTGGCGGCTGCCACACCTTGCCCACCGGGGGCCTCCGCCATTGCGTGTCGCTCTCATGAGCGGCGACGGGGCGAACCCAGCCTCCAGAGCGGCGAGCCTCCCCTGCCCCCGCCGTCGTTGGAGGGCGCCGCCGGACGAAGCCCGATCGGCGCCGGCGTCGGTGGGGCTCCTCTTTCCTCCTTGGTGTGCATTAGCACCGGGAGATGCGGCGGCTCGGCAGGGGCATGACGCTAGTGCAGGGCATGGCGGCGACGAGGCGCATGGTCGGGCAATGGCGCGGGTGGGTCGTTGTCGCCGTGGTGGCTGTGGGGACATTGGTGGGGGGGTGCAAGCGCCACTTCCCTAGCTTGGGCAAGACGGCGTGGTTGCGGATCCCGGGTTGATCTACCGCTGGCCGTGTTACCTGTGTGGCGTGGACCTAGCCGGGGGCGAGTTGGGCAAGGTGTTGCTCGTGGCTAAGGCTCTTCCAGATCTTGGTGGTGTTGGCTCGAGCGGTGGCGGTTGATGTTTGTTGGTGGTGACGTCCTCCCCTCTCCTAGGTCCGAGCTGGCGGCGCGTGGGCTGCTCGCGCGGCGGAGGATGGTTGGGACCTATGGTTCGTGCTTGGGCGAGCTAGATCTGGGCTCGAGGCGGATCGGAGCTTCCGCTTCGGGTAGGTGAGGATGGGCTTAATCTGGTTGGCGTTCGATGGCGATGTTTCTAGGGCTCTCCGGTTGGTGAGGGGGCGGCATGGTTGTTGTGGTTCGGCGGCAGTGCAATCCGGACAGTGGACGTCTTTGGTGTGCGGCGTGGATCTGGTTCGTGGTGCTGGACAACGTCTGGCATGCAAGTACGAGGGGATGACTTGGTACGCGTTGGTTGCCTTCGTGTTGTGCTCTTTGTGTTTGCTTCTTGCTCATGGCGTCGGTCCGAGTTGGACTCCTCGGGTGTTGTTGTGTCATCGGATGGATCAGCTCTAGTGACCATGGGCATGGCGACATCCGAGTTTGCTCGGCGGCGGCCATCGGCAGTAACTGGGTTGCATTCCCATGGTCCATTGGGACCGACAAGGGAGGTAGGTGTAGGCGCTTCCTACAGTGGAGGCGCTGACCCAGATCCGGTGGCTGATGTCGGGCTAGGAGTGAAAGGACGTGTCTTTCACTCCTACTACCGTGGTTGGGGTCGTGATGTGGATGGCCGATGGTTGATACGTATGTTTTACATCATGTTTTTCTATTATTATTATTATTATTGTTGTTGTTGTTGTTGTTGTTATTATTATTGTCATTATTATTATGTTTTAGAGCTTTATTTTACTTTATGGTACAATTCTAATGCTTTTTCTCTCTTAAAATGCAAGATATACTGAAAGAGGGAGATTGCCGGCAGCTGGAATTCTGAGTCTGAAAAAGCTATAACAGAGATAGCTATCCTTCCGAGCTCCAGATTATCTGAAAATTTATGGAGAATTATTTTGGAATATATTTAAAATACAGGAAGAAAGAAGTACCAGAGAGGAGCCTCAGTGGGCCCACAAGGCAGGGGGCACCCTAGTGCCTTGTGGGGCCGACGGAGGTCCACCGATGCCTATCTTCACCTATATGAAGTCATTTGCCCTAGCAAAAATAAGAGAAAACTTTTCGGACGAAGCATTGTCGTCTCGACGCGGAACCTGGGGAGGAGCAATTCCGTCGGGGATACTTCCCTCCGGGAGAGGGAATAGAAGCCATGGTCATCACTAACGCTCCTCTCATCGTGTGAGGACTCATCTCCATCAACATCTTCACCAACACCATCTCATCTACAAACCCTAGTTCATCTCTTGTATTCAATCTTTGTCTCAAACCTCAGATTGGTATCTGCGGGTTACTAGTAGTATTTATTACATCTTGTAGTTAATGCTAGTTGGTTTATTTGGTGCAAGATTATATGTTCAGATTGTTAATCATATATTTATCTCCTCTGATCATGTACATGAATATGATTTGTGGGTAGTTTCGTTTGTTCTTGAGGACATGGGAGAAGTCTTGCTATAAGTAATCATGTGAAGTTGGTTTTCATTCAATATTTTGATGGTGTGTTGCGTTGTTCTTCCTCTAGTGGTGTCATATGAACTTCGACTACACGACACATTATCATGTTTGTGTTGGAAATATGCCCTAGAGGCAATAATAAAATAGTTATTATCATATTTCCTTGTTCTTGATAATCGTTTATTATCCATGCTATAATTGTATTGATTGGAAACTCAGATACATGTGTGGATACATAGACTACACTATGTCCCTAGTGAGCCTCTACTAGACTAGCTCATTGATCAAAGATGGTTAAGGTTTCCTGACCATGGACATGAGTTGTCATTTGATAACGAGATCACATCATTAGAAGAATGATGTGATAGACAAAGACCCAACCGTAAGCATAGCATGTGATCGTTCTAGTTTATTGCTACTGCTTTATCCATGTCAAGTATCTGTTCCTACGACCATGAGAGCATACAACTCACGGACACCGAAGGGATGCCTTGTGTGTATCAAACGTCACAACGTAACTGGGTGACTATAAAGGTGCTCTACAGGTATCTCCGAGGGTGTCTGTTGAGTTGGCATGTATCAAGACTGGGATTTGTCACTCCGTATGACGGAGAGGTATCTCTGGGCCCACTCGGTAATACAACATCATAAGAAGCTTGCAAGCAATGTGACTAAGGAGTTAGTCACGGGATCTTGTATTATGGAACGAGTAAAGAGACTTGCCGGTAACGAGATTGAACTAGGTATGGAGATACCGACGATCGAATCTCGGGCAAGTAACATACCGATGGACAAAGGGAACTGTATACGGGATTGATTGAGTCCTTGACATCGTGGTTTGACTGATAAAGATCTTCGTAGAATATGTAGGAACCAATATGGGTATCCAGATCCCGCTATTTGTTATTGTCCGTAGAGGTGTCTCGGTCATGTCTGCATAGTTCTCGAACCCGCAGGGTCTGCACACTTAACGTTCGGTGACGATTCGGTATTGTTGAGTTATATATGTTGGTGACCAAAGGTTGTTCAGAGTCCCGGATGAGATCCCAGACGTCACGAGGAGTTCCGAAATGGTCCGTAGGTAAAGATTAATATATGGGAAGTTGGTATTCGAGTTCCGAAAAGGTTCCGAGACTTACCGGTTTAATGACAGGGATGTTGGAAGTGTTCCGAGGGTCCACCGAGTGGGTCCACCTGCCCCAGAGGGCCCCATGGGCTGTGAGAGAGGGCGCACCCGCCCCTGGTGGGCTGGCCGTCCCTCTCACCTAGGCCCATGCGGCCAAGGGTTGGTGGGGCAAACCCTAAGGGGGCCGGCCACCCAAACTTGGGGGCCAAGCCACCCCTTGGCCGCCGCCCCACCCCTAGGGGAAACCCTAGGGCGTCGGACCCTCCTTCCCTTCCCCCTATATATATGAGAGGAGAGGGAGGGCAGCCGCACCACAAGCCACGACGCAACCCTCCCTCTCCCCTAGATCGTTTTCTCCTCTAGTTCGTCGCGGTAGTGCTTGGCGAAGCCCTGCCGGGACAGCTCCACCACCACCACCTCTACGCCGTCGTGCTGCCGGAGAACTCATCTACCTCTCCACCCTCGCTTGCTGGATCAAGGAGGCAGAGACGTCATCGAGCTGTACGTGTGCTGAACGCGGAGGTGCCGTCCGTTCGACACTAGATCGTGATTGGATCGCGGGACGGATCGTGATTGGATCGCGAAGACGTTCGACTACATCAACCGCGTTTCTTAACGCTTCCCACTTAGCGATCTACAAGGGTATGTAGATGCACTCCCCCTCTCATAGCTGTTGATCTCCATAGATAGATCTTGGGTGTTCGTAGGAAAAAAAATTGTTTCCCATGCAACGTTCCCCAAGAGTGGCATCATGAGCTAGGTCTATGCGTAGATTACATGCACGAGTAGAACACAAAAGAGTTTGTGGGCGTTGATGTTCAGATTGCTTACTTCCTTAGTCTTATCTTGATTCGGCGGTATTGTGGCATGAAGCATCCCGGACCAACCTTACTCGTCCACGTACGAGAGACCGGTTCCACCGACTGACATGTAACCTAGTTGCATAAAGGTGGCTGGCGGGTGTTTGTCTCTCCCACTTTAGTTGAATCGGATTCGATAGAGACGGTCCTTGTAGAAGGTTAAATAGCAACTTGAATATCACCGTTGTGGCTTTGCGTAGGTAAGAACGGTTCTTACTAGTTGCCCATAGCAGCCACGTAAAACTTGCAACAACAAAGTAGAGGACGTCTAACTTGTTTTTGCAGGGCATGTTGTGATGTGATATGGCCAAAGACATGATGTGATATATGTGATATATGAGATGATCATGTTTTTGTATATATTATCACGACTTGCATGTCGATGAGTACAACAACCGGCAGGAGCCATATGGTTATCTTTAATTATTTTCGTCATTTTTTGCTTTATGTTATCGCTATGAGTTAGCAATAGTTGTAGAAGCAATAGTTGGCACGACAACCACATGAAGACACGATGATGGAGATCATGGTGTCAGGCCAGTGACGATGGAGATCATGCCGGTGCTTTGGAGATGGAGATCAAAAGCACAAGATGATGATGGCCATATCATGTCACTTATATGATTTGCATGTGATGTTTATCCTATTTATGCATCTTATTTTGCTTAGTACGACGGTGGCATTATAAGATGATCCCTCACTAAAATTTCAATATAAATTGTGTTCTCCCCGAGTATGCACCGTTGCGAAGGTTCGTCGTTTCGAAGCACCTCGTGATGATCGGGTGTGATAGACTCTACGTTTGCATACAACGGGCGTAAGCCGGATTTACACACGTGGAATACTTGGGTTAAACTTGACGAGCCTAGCATGTACAGACATGGCCTCGGAACAGAGGAGACCAAAAGGTCGAACATGAGTCATATAGTGTCGGGGGGATGACCCCCGGGTAGGCAACGGAGCCCGAACCCCTTTCGGAAAATCATCAGAGCAAGACAAGTCCCTCTGGCCGGCTGGCCGGGCACGCCGGCTTCCCAGCGCGAGCCGGCTCGGCGTGGCAACCCGGCCTGGCCGGCTGGCCCATGCCGGCTGGGCGCGAGGAGGCGGAGCCTTAGCGACGAAGCAAGCGGTGCTACAGCGCTCCTCCCTTTACCCTGACAGAGCAGGTGAGGCTGCAGCTTTCCTTGCGCCCCCGCCCGAGGCGGGGCGGTGTCAGTGAGGCGCGGTCCTGTAGAAACGGCGGCACCGACCTCCCTCTGACGATGGACAAGACGTGCCAAAGTGCCTCGAACCCAGACTGACGAGACAAGACCCGTCACGATGCCCGCGCTAGGCAGGTGCGGCGCACCTGGCGACCCGGCACCCGGCGACCCGGCGACGCGGCGACCCGGCCACCGGATCCTGGTCAATGACACCAGGGGCCCGCGCCTCTGGTACATTACCGTTGTAACCCTGGGGGTCGGCCTATAAGACCCCCAGGGAGGCCTCCGTGCAGGGGGGTCGGGTTTTAGTGGCTGAGAGTCTGAGTTAGTACGGTAAGATCAGTTCTCACCCTAGCTAGCTCTCTCCAGATCACGAACACTCGCACGGGAGAGGCAGAACGGTGGCTTCGCCCCTTCTCCCTCCTCCGTCTAAACAGCTCCAGGAGCGACTCTGTAACCTCTGTGCTTATCATCTCACACGGCAGGAGTAGGGGTGTTACCTCTCCAGAGGGCCCTGAACCTGGGTACGTCTTGTGTCCCGCACTCGCTCGTGCCAACCTCGCCTCCGGAACCCACCGGCGTCCTATCGTAGCCCCACCTCATAAGCCATCTCATGGCATCTGCCGTGAATCACGCACCCCCAGCGAGACTACCATGACAGTTGGCGCCCACCGTGGGGCTGCTCGCGGCGTCGGCCGGAGTCAAGTTCCGGACGAGGCCCTTCACCAGCTCCGGCGAGTGCATCGTGCACGGTTTGGTCTGTGCGCCCCGCACGGCCAAACCGGCTGGCTGCGGCGCCACGCTGGGCGCGGACGTCGCCGGCCCCGCAGGCTGCTTCATCGTCCCCTTCGGCGCGCTGCGCGTCTTCATCGCGCTCGACCCCGACGTGTTTCCCAGCGAAGTGTGCAACTGCGCCGACTCACCTGTCCCCGTTAGCCGCGCCGTCCCCGACGACGTCGCTGCTCTCTGCGTTCACGCGGAGGTGCTCACCATCGGCACCAGTTCCGGCTCCCCGCGCGCCAAGGAGAAGGCTACCGCGGCCGCCGCCTTGGCTGCGGCTCCGCCTCGCCGGACTGACCCGCTCCACGACACGATCCGGAGTCTGTAAGCCCCCATCACGCCTGACGCCGACGCGGCTGCTGCGGCGGCCCAGCTCAACGAGGGCCGCCAGCATCTGCTGCTCGAGGCCACGGAGCTTGCGGCAACCCGGCGCCGGTTGGAGTCCGCCCAACGAGAATTCGACAGCGCGCATGGCCTCACTCCGCCTGCCGTCGAGCCCAGTCGGGTCGCGGAGGTGCGGATCCGCAGGGGCGCACTCGGCCGTGCGCTAGGCGCAGGCCGACCCGTCTACGACACCCCCGTCAAGAACATGCGCGCGGCGCAGGCCGTGATTGCCGATCTCGAGTTTCTGGAGGGCGAGGAGCTGCTACAGCAGCAGCAGCGCATCCGCGACCTCATCACCGCGGCGAACGAGCAGCAGCAGCGCTTCGACCCGGCCCAGCCATCCGGCTCCGCCTCAAGAGAAACCGGGGACCCGGAGAGGGTTCTCCGGGATGCGCGGCAGACGTCTTCGCACGCCACTAGAGCAAGCCGCTCTGGCCGGCACCGGTCCGGCCAGAGCCGGCACAATCGCCCCCCCACCGCTGGAGACGGCAACGCTGACGAAACGGCCGGTGACGGCCGGGTTTAGTAGCCGGAGCCTCCCGTGCGGCCGGCTCGGCGGCCTGAGCCAGCCCCAGAAGCTCCTGCTCCCCACGGTCCCGCGGCCGACCGAGTTGGTCCCCGCGTTCCCGTGGCTGACCGGCTCGGCCCCCGCGAGCCCTACGACGAAAGCGACGCCCGTCACCGCATGGACCGGCTGGCGCGCTCCACGGCCCTGGAGGAGGAAAGCTCTGTTGGCCCGGCGTGCTTCGGCCCCCGCATTCGCGAAGAACCCTTCCCCAAAGGCTTCTCGCTGCCCCGCGACTCGCCAAAATACACCGGCGCCACCAAGCCGGAGGACTGGCTAACCGACTACACCACAGCTGTCGGCATAGCCGGCGGCAACCGGCGTGTGGCCGTCCGTTATGTCCCCCTCATGCTGCTCGGTTCGGCCCGGACGTGGCTTAACAGCCTCCGAGCCGGCAGTGTGAACTCCTGGCTGGATTTTGAAGACGCGTTCGTTCGCAACTTCACCAGCACCTACACGCGACCCGACAAGCCTCGCCAGCTCTCCATGTGCGTCCAGAAGCCGGGCGAGCCACTGCGCGACTTCCTCATGCGGTGGACGGAGCTTCGAAACTCCTGCGAAGGGGTCCACGAGGTCCAGGCCATCCAATACTTCATCGACGGATGCCTAGACGGCACTCTGGTCAAACACCGGCTGGTGTGCGATGAGCCGGAGACCCTGGCGGAGCTCATGGCCGTGGCGGACAAGTACGCTACGACCGACTCCGCGATGGATGTGAAGATCACGATCGGCGCGGACGGCAAGCTTCTCCCGGCCCAGCCGGCCCCCCCCAAGCCGGCTGGCGACAACAGCCAGCGCCGGCAAGACGGCAGCAACAACGGCAAGCACCGGAGCGACCAGCCGGCGCCTCGCTACGACCACCGGCAAGTCGCTGCCGTGGAGAGGGAGCAGCCGGCCGAGCAAGGCCCCAGCCAGCGCCCGCGCACCGGCAAGGCCGTCTGGCAGCCCAAGCTGACCTTCGAGCAGATGCTCGACGCCCCCTGAAAAAACCACAGCGGCACGAAGCCATCGACGCACACGCTCCGGCAGTGTAGCTTCACGCAGCGCCTCTTGAAGGGCAACCTTCCACCCCCGCCGCCTGGAGCCGACTCGCAGCAGCCGCCGCTGCCGCCGCCTCCACCGCCACCCGGCGCCCTCGCCGACAACTCTTTCCCGCACTCGGACGCATCCTACGTCGTCTTCACCAGCGAGGGGGTGACAAGCACGCCAAGCGCAAGCACGCGGCCGAGGTGAACGCCGTCGTCCCTCCGGTTCCCCAGTACATGCACTGGTCCGACCGACCGGTGAGCTGGACCCGGGAGGATCACCCGGCCGTCATGCCCACGCCGGGCGGCTACGCCCTCGTGCTCGACCCCACCTTCGTCTCCGAGAAGCGCACCTGCCGCTTTTCGCGGGTGCTGATCGACGGCGGCAGCAGCATCAACATCCTCTACCGCGACACGATGACCAAGCTCGGCATCGAGGCGCGACAGCTGGAGCCGACCCGGACAGTGTTCCACGGCATCGTGCCGGGACACTCCTGCTCCCCGATCGGCCGGCTCCGGATCGACGTCATTTTCGGCTCCAGTAGCCATTTTCGCCGCGAGCCGATCTGGTTCGAGGTGGTCGACCTGGCCAGCCCCTACCACGCGCTGCTGGGCCAGCCCGCAATGGCCAAGTTCATGGCGGTCCCCCACTACGCCTACCTAAAGTTGAAGATGCCGGGTCCCAAGGGCCTCATCACCATCATCGGCGACTACAAGAAGTCCCTCGAGTGCGCCAAAGCCGACTCCCAGCTGGCCGAGTCGCTGGTCATCGCCGAGGAGAGGCGCCAGCTCGACAGGATCGTGGCGCTGGTTAACGCGCAGTCAGCTGTGCCGGCTCCGCCCAAGCTGGCCGACGAAGCCTCCTTCAAGCCGGCCAAGGACACGAAGCGGGTCCCGCTCGACCCGGCCGACCCCAGCTCCAGCAAGTACGTCGTCGTGGGTGCCGGCCTCGACAGCAAATAGGAAGGCGAGCTCGTCGATTTCCTCCGTGAGAATCTGGACATCTTCGCATGGTCTCCCAAGGACATGCCGGGTGTCCCGAGGGAATTCGCCGAGCACAAACTTCACGTCCGCAAGGACGCCAAGCCCGTCCGGCAGCCGCTGCGCCGTTTCTCCGAGGAGAAGCGAAGAACCATCGGCGAAGAGATCGCCCGGCTGCTCAAAGGCGGGTTCATCATGGAAGTATTCCACCCCGAATGGGTGGCCAACCCGGTCCTCGTCCTGAAGAAAAACGGTACTTGGCGCATGTGTATCGACTACACCAGCCTGAACAAGGCATGCCCCAAGGACCCGTTCGCTCTGCCGCGGATCGACCAAGTCATCGACTCCACAGCCGGCTGCGAGCTCCTGTCCTTCCTGGACGCCTACTCCGGCTACCACCAGATCAAGCTGGACCCGGCCGACGCCCTCAAGACGTCCTTCATCACGCCCTTCGGGGCGTACTGCTACGTCACCATGTCGTTCAGGCCGAAGAACGCCGGCGCCACCTTCCAGCGCTGCATGCAGAAATGCCTGCTGCCCCAGCTCGGTAGGAATGTGCACGTCTACGTCGACGACATCGTGGTGAAGACCAAGCAGCACCTCACGCTCCTGGCCGACCTCAAGGAAACCTTCGCCAATCTGCGCCGGTTCCGGATCAAGCTCAACCCAGAGAAATGCGTTTTCGGCGTGCCGGCTGGCCAGCTCCTCGGCTTCCTCGTCTCGGCGCGCGGCATCGAGGCCAACCCGGAGAAGATCAAGGCAATCGAGCGCATGCGCAAGCCGACCCGGCTGCGCGACGTCCAGAAGTTCACCGGCTGCTTGGCCTCTCTCAGCCGGTTCGTCAGCCGGCTGGGAGAGAGGGCCCTGCCCCTGTATCAGCTGATGAAGAAGACGGCGGAGTTCGAGTGGAGCGACCAGGCGGACGAAGCTTTCCGCAACCTCAAGCGCATGCTGTCAACCGCGCCCGTCCTGGCCGCGCCGGCTGAGAAAGAGCCACTCCTGCTATACATCGCCGCCACCTCTCGCGCGGTCAGCACGGTGCTGGTCGTCGAGCGCCCGGAGGAGGGCAAGGTGCAACCGGTCCAGCGTCCGGTGTACTACCTCAGCGAGGTGCTCTCCGCCTCCAAGCAGAATTATCCCCACTACCAGAAGATGTGCTACGGCGTGTACCATGCCGCCAAGAAGCTGAGGCAGTACTTCCAAGAGCACGCCATTACCGTGGTGAGCACGGCCCCCATCGGCGAGATCGTGGGCTGCCGGCATGCCTCTGGCCGGGTTGCCAAGTGGGCCCTCGAGCTAGCCGACCACACAATCCTCTACGAGCCGCGCACCACCATCAAGTCCCAAGCGCTGGCCGACTTCCTCGTCGACTGGACCGAGACGCAATACCTGCCGCCGGCGCCGGAGTCGACTCACTAGCGCATGCACTTTGACGGCTCCACGCTGCGCAGCGGCTTGGGAGCCGGCATCGTGCTGTCCTCCCCCAAGAACGACCGGCTGCGGTACGTGCTCCAGATCCATTTCGCCGCCTCCAACAACGTCGCCGAGTACGAAGCTCTCGTGCACGGCCTCCGGCTGGCCAGGGAGATCGGCATCCGGCGCATCCTCTGCTACGGCGACTCGGACCTGGTGGTGCAGCAAGTTTCCGGCGATTGGGACGCCAAAGACGCCAACATGGCCAGCTACCGTTTCCTGGTCCAGCAACTCTCTGGCGGGTTCGATGGTTGCGAGTTCCTCCACGTCCCACGCGCCGACAACGAAGCAGCCGACGCCCTGGCCAAAGTAGGCTCCACCCGGCAGGCCATCCCGTCCGGCGTCTCCCTCGAGCACCTGCGGAGGCCGTCCATCAGGCCGTCTCCCGAGTCGGAGTCCATCTTCGTCCCGACGACCCCAGCGCGCCCCCACCCGGCCCTGGGACTGCCAGCACGAGCCCTGGGACTGCCAGCACCAGCCCGGGGACTGCCGTCTCCAGCTCGGGGGCTGCCGTCTCCGGCTCGGGGACTGCCAGCACCAGCCCGGGGACTGCCGTCTCCAGCTCGGGGGCTGCCGTCTCCGGCTCGGGGGCTGCTGGCTCCAGCCCGGAGACTGCTGGCTCCGGCTTGAGGCCTGCCGTCCCGGGTCCCATCCCGGCGACCGTCCTCACGGTGGTCACGGCGCCCTCCTGGGCTCAGCCAATCCTTGCCTTCTTGGAAGACGGCGAACTTCCCATCGACGAAACTGAAGCCCGGCAAGTGCAGCGGCGGGCGTCCGCCTACGGCATCATCAACCACGAGCTCGTCAAGCGCAGCACGACGGGCGTGTTCCAGCGCTGCATCGAGCAGAGCAAAGGGATCGAGATCCTCCTCGACATCCACCAGGGCGAGTGCGGGCACCACGCCGCCTCAAGATCCCTGGTGGCCAAAGCATTCCGGCACGGTTTCTACTGGCCCACGGCCCTGCAAGACGTCGAGGAACTGGTCCTCAAGTGCGAGGGCTGCCAACGCTTCAGCAAGCGCAGCCGCCAGCCGGTTTCGGCCCTCCAAACCATCCCGATCACATGGCCCTTTGCCGTCTGGGGACTCGACATGGTGGGGCCCTTCAAGACCGCCCGAGGCGGCATGACGCATCTCCTCGTCGCCTTCGACAAATTCACCAAATGGATCGAGGCCAGGCCGATCAAGAAGCTTGACGGGCCCACGGCCGTCCGATTCATCAAGGATATCCCGGTCCGCTACGGCATGCCGCACAGCATCATCACCGACAACGGCACCAACTTCGCCAAGGGCGCGCTGGCTCACTACTGCTCTGCATCCGGCATCCGGCTCGACCTGGCCTCCGTCGCCCATCCCCAGTCGAACGGCCAGGTCGAGCGGGCAAACGGCCTCATCCTGGCCGGCATCAAGCCGCGACTCGTCGAGCCGCTCATGCGCTCACCCGGCAGCTGGCTTGACGAGCTGCCGGCCGTCCTCTGGAGCCTCCGGACGACGCCGAACCGCTCCACCGGGTTCACCCTGTTCTTCCTCGTCTACGGAGCTGAAGCCATCATTCCAACCGACGTCGAGTTCGACTCACCCCGGGTGGAGATGTACACCGAAGCCGAAGCAAAAGAAGCACGCGAAGACGGCGTGGATCTGCTCGAGGAGGCGCGCCTCCTGACCCTCAGCCGGTCCGCCATCTACCAACAAGGCCTGTGCCACTACCACAGCAAGAAGATCAAGCCCCTCGCGTTCCGCGAAGGCGACCTCGTACTCCGGCTCGTCCAGCGAACAGCCGGACAGCACAAGCTGGCCTCCCCCTGGGAAGGCCCCTTCATCGTCAGCAAGGCTCTCTGCGACCGGAACGCATACTACCTCATCGATGCGCAGAAGCCGAACAAACGCAAGCAAGATGCAGCCGGCGAGGAGTCCAGCCGGCCCTGGAACGCGGAGCTGCTCCGTCCTTTTTACAGTTAAACCCATGTATGTATGCATCACCATCTTTTGGACTTAATCAAAGCTGGCAGCTCCCCCGTTCTTTTGTTTCCTGCCGAGTCGGCGCAGCCGGCTCAGGGGCTCGGGGGCTCCCTTTTTTCCGCTTTATTCTGTGTCTACACACGATCATGTTTTTTCTAATTCCCCCACTGAGTCGGCATAGTCGGCTCGGGGGCTCGGGGACTAGCCGGCTAGACCACGCCCCGCTTTTTTTCCCTTAGTCCGTCTCGGAGTGTACGATCCGCCAAAGCCCTCTCTTCGCCAGCCACAGCCAGCTCCCGGCTGTCCGGCCGGCAAGAGCCAAAGGCCGGAAGCATCGTTACGCAAGAACGACTAAGGAGACAGCCTGGCACGGCCAACCCGGCTTAACCCGTTTTATCTCGCTTGTTCGCCGCACGACCGGCTATGCGCCAGGCGGCCTCGCCGCCTGCCGCCAGCCGGCCTCGCCGCCTGCCGCCAGCCGGCCCAATGGGTGTTTCACTCGCGCTCAACGTCCGAAAAAGCCTAAGTACTGTGCATTCGCTCTCAAAGCCGAGTTCCCGTCCTAGCCACAGTCCGCAACCCGGCTGTCCGGCTAGCGGGAAGGAAGCACAGAGTAACGACAAACAGGAAAAGGCCCAAGGCCGAACAGCAGAAAGTGAAATCACCACGACAGTTGGCGCCAAATCGCATGCCAAATTTATATATAGCATGGGCCTCCGGCCACGAGTTCATTACATTGAACTACACCCCCAGTGGGTGGACCTGCTACCTAACAAAAGTTTGAGCACAGAAAACACAAAGGCCCTAAGCGGCACCCGCGTCGTCTCCGGCCGGCCTCGGCCCAGCCAAGGTGGACGCAGCCGCCGGGTTGGGTCCAGCGCTCTCCGCCGTCCTCTCCGCCGTGGCGTCGTCGTCCGCGTCAGTCTCGTCATCGGCATAGGCGCCCGTCTCGGCCGAGCTGCCGTCCGGGTCGTCAAGCAGAAGGCCGAGCGCGTCGGCGGGGAGCTCCTCGCCGTCTTTCGTCCGCTCGACGACGAACTCGTCGTGCGGGGCGAACGCTGCCAAGTAGCTGGCCCGCCCGGCGATCCGCTGCGCCCGCGCCGCCAAGTCCTCCTCCGCGCCGGCCCGCTGCGCCGCCAGACGGTCGAGGTCCACGCCTGGATACCACGACACGACGAAGCGCAGCGCCATCTCCGCGCCGGCCCGGGCCACGGAGGCCCTCCACGCACCGAGTCGCTCCACGCCGGCCTCCAGCCACCGCGCCAGCCGGGTGATGCTGTTCGGCTCCACCGCGCTTGGCTAGAGGCCGCTCGCCATGCCCAAGCCGGCCTCGAACAGGCGACGCATCTGCTCCTCCACGGCCCGAAGACGGGCCTCGCCGGCAAGAACAAGCTCCGAGAAGGACCAGGCGGCGTACGCGTCGATCTCCGCCCCCAGCTCGCGCTGCTCGGCCCAGTGGGCGTACACGGCCGCTTCGGCCGCCTCCTGTGTCTCCGGAAAGACTCCTGGCAAAGGAAAGAAACAAGTCAGTCAAAGAGGGCAACTTGCCGGCTTCGCCAGCCGGCCCGAAGAAAGAGATGATACTTACGGGCGAACGTCTCATCAAGGTGCTGCGCCTCGCCCAGCATCCCGCTCTCCCGGATCTCCGACGCGCGAGCCTGGGCCTCGAGATCCTTCTCGAGCTGGGCGATCTTCCTGCCGGCGTCCGCCAGCTCCTCGGCCGCCTTGCCGCGCTCCTCCGCCAACCGGCCCAGCTCCGCCCGATGGGCCTCCTCCGCCCTGGCCATCTCGGCCACCATCCGGTCCACCTCGGCCTGGAGCCGGTCGCGGTCGCCGACGGCGAGGTCGCGCTGCTGGCCGGCTTCCGCAAGCCGGCCTCGAAGGCCTGGCACCTCGGCCGCATCGGCTGCACGACAAGATTCCCGGTCAGGTGCCGGATGCAAGGATTAGAAGGAAAAGTCAAGGTTCTAAGATTGGACCCGGCTGCCCCGCAGTCCGGCCCGAATCTCGGGGGCTACACCCAGTGGGTGCGTTGGCGCGCACCCACTGAAGGCACGAATGCATACCTTGGACCCGATGCAGCTCCTCCTCCGAGGCGGCAAGCTGGGTTCTGGCCTCGCGGTACCGTTCCCGGAGCCGGTTGAACGCGCTGGCCCGCAGGTCGTACAGACGCTGCGCGCAGATAGATGATTAAGATGATGCAAAAGACGGCCATAAGATTCGACCCGGCTGCTCCGCAGCCCGACCGAACCTCGGGGGCTACACCCAGTGGGTGCGCTGGCGCGCCCCCACTGATTCAACAATCAAGATAGCAGAAAAAGCTCACCGCGATCGCCTGCTCCAGCTGCCGTGCCCGGTCCAGCTCCTCCCGGAGGAAGGCCTGCAGGCGCTTGTCCCGGCTGCGAAGTTGCGAGCGCAAGGCATCCGCCGCATCGTCCTCCCGGGTTCGCGGCCCCACCACGGCCTCGCTGGAGCTCGCCCACGGAAGCTGAAGTGCGGTCCCGGCACCGGATCCGCTTCCACCCGGCCGCTCGGGGCCCATGGCAGCTTGGGGCGGCACGACCGCCAGGGTGCCGGTGCCTCCTGCCGCGGCCCTCGCGGCCGGCGTCGGCTGCGCTTGGCCGGATGGCGCGGAATCCGCCTCGCGCCTCTCCCCGCCGTCCCCGCCTCCCTCCGCCGGGTTGGCCCAGGGCGGCGTGTCCACGACGATCTCCTCGTCAACGTCCGACCCGTCGCCGGCCGGTTCCGCCCTCGTCTCCAGATCGCTCGCTCCCGCCGGCTGCGGCTCAATGACCGTCACCGCCGGCGCCGAGCCCGTCTCCATCTCCGGCCAGGCCGGATCCGCGGTAGGTCTGGCCCGCGTCGCGGAGGCCCTCTCCCACGCCTGGGCCGAGGCCTCCCGCATCGCCTTCTCGGCCTCAGCCCGGTCCCGCCAGGCGGCACGCGTCGCCGGCTCAAGATCCTGGCCGGACTGGCGGGCCTCGAGTTCTTCCTCCCCGGACTGACTCGGCGGAGGGTCGACGGCGCCGCTCCTGGTCTTCCTCCAGGTGACCTCGCCCGCCGCGGCCTCCGTCGCCGCCACCGCCAAGTCAAGAGCCGACCTGTACGCGGCGGATTCGTCACGGCGAAGGCATAAGGAAGAAAAAATCCACAAGACAACAGTTGACGCCCCACAAATAAGGCAGGGAGCACTTACCCGATGACCGTCGGGGGCTCCCGCCTCGGCCCTACAGACGGGGCGAGCTGGCGCTTCTTCTTCACGACGGCCCTCGCACGCGCCGGCTCCGCCGCCGGGCGTTTCGCGGCCGGTCTCGCCTCGACCACCTCCTTCCCGTGCGGCCGGCTGGCGGTCCATGCCGCGCGAGCCGGCCCGGCGCCAGCCGCCTTCCGCAGCCGTCTTGGGTTGTCGACGTTGGCGTCCTCCCTAGCCGAGGGCGCTGCACCGTGGGCATCGGTCAGGCTCTCCTCGTCGTCATCCGGCCAGTCCCGCAGTAGATCTGGAGGCGGAAACTTACCTGCGACCCGCGACCCGCCGGCTGCGGCATCGGCCAGGCGCACCTCGACCGCCCCCTCCTCCGACTCGGCGCCGGCCTCCTCCGCATCCGAGTCAGGCAGGTCGGCCAGCAGGATCTGGGCGTTCGGTCCGTCGTGCTTCCGCTGACTGGCGAATAGCTGCGGCCATCCCGCGGCGTCAGGACGCAAGAATAACGTCGATGTGGCAAAATATGAAGACCAGGGACTCACCGCAGGCGCCGGGTTCTCCCGGTGATAGGGCGCGTTTCCCCACGCGTAGTAATTACGTGGGGAAGCGCAATCGCCAACGGTCGCCACAATGAATCCCCCGTGCGCGGGCCGAGGGCGTGTAGTGGCGGGCCCGAGCCGCGGTCACGTCCCGTCGCGCGCATGGGCTAGCAGGCCTCGCCCACCGCAAGGCCGCACGTGGCAGCCCGTCGATCTGCGGCGGGCGCAAATCGACATACGAAGCAAGACCCATCTGGCGGGCGTTTCCGTTTACCGCTCATGCCAGGGTGCCGCGACCCGGCCCCCGGAGGCCGGCCCCCCAACGGGTGTTCCCGACGTCCGCTGCCGCGAAGCCGGCGAGCTACCAGGCGAAGCCACCCGGCCGGACTCCGGCGCTTCATCAACAGAACCGGCTCCTCGGGGTGGTAAGCTGCGAAGGCTCCCCTGCCTGAAGCCGGCGAACCTTCACAGCTTCGGGGACTACTGTCGGGGGGATGACCCCCGGGTAGGCAACGGAGCCCGAATCCCTTTCGGAAAATCATCAGAGCAAGACAAGTCCCTCTGGCCGGCTGGCCGGGCACGCCGGCTTCCCAGCGTGAGCCGGCTTGGCGTGGCAACCCGGCCTGGCCGGCTGGCCCATGCCGGCTGGCCGCGAGGCGGCGGAGCCTTAGCGACGAAGCAAGCGGTGCTACAGCGCTCCTCCCTTTACCCTGACAGAGCAGGTGAGGCTGCAGCTTTCCTTGCGCCCCCGCCCGAGGCGGGCGGTGTCAGTGAGGCGCGGTCCTGTAGAAATGGCGGCGCCGACCTCCCTCTGACGATGGACAAGATGCGCCAAAGTGCCTCGAACCCAGACTGACGAGACAAGACCCGTCACGATGCCCGCGCCAGGCAGGTGCGGCGCACCTGGCGACCCGGCACCGGGCAACCCGGCATCCCGGCATCTGGCAACCCGGCGACCCGGCCACCGGATCCTGGTCAATGACACCAGGGGCCCGCGCCTCTGGTACGTTACCGTTGTAACCCTGGGGGTCGGCCTATAAGACCCCCAGGGAGGCCTCCGTGCAGGGGGATCGGGTTTTAGTGGCTGAGAGTCCGAATTAGTACGGTAAGATCAGTTCTCACCCTAGCTAGCTCTCTCCAGATCACGAACACTCGCACGGGAGAGGCAGAACGGTGGCTTCGCCCCTTCTCCCTCCTCTGTCTAAACAGCTCCAGGAGCGACTCTGTAACCTCTGTGCTTATCATCTCACACGGCAGGAGTAGGGGTGTTACCTCTCCAGAGGGCCCCGAACCTGGGTACGTCTTGTGTCCCGCACTTGCTCGTGCCAACCTCGCCTCCGGAACCCACCGGCGTCCTATCGTAGCCCCACCTCATAAGCCATCTCATGGCATCTGCCGTGAATCACGCACCCCCAGCGAGAATACCACGACATATAGTAGATATGATCAACATGGAGATGTTCACCATTGAAACCACCTCATCTCACGTGATGATCGGACTTGGGTTGGTGGATTTGGGTCATGTCACACTTAGACAACCTGAGGGATGTTGATTTGAGTGGGAGTTCTTTAGTAATATGATTAATTGAGCTCATTATCATGAACATAGTCTAAAGTTGTCTTTGCAAAATTATGTTGTAGATCAATGGCTCGCGCAGTAGCTCCCCTGAATTTTAATGCGTTCCTAGAGAAAGCTAAGTTGAAAGATGATGCAAGTAACTATGCGGACTGGGTCCGTAATCTAAGGATTATCCTCACGGCTTCGCAGAAGGCTTATGTCCTTGATGCACCGCTTGGTGTGCCACCCCCTCCAGCATCGTCTGTGGACGTTGTGAACGCCTGGCAGGCACGTTCTGATGACTACTCTATAATTTAGTGCGCCATACTGTACGGCTTAGAATCGGGACTTCAAAAGCATTTTGAACGCCATGGAGCATATGACATGTTCAAGGAGTTGAAGTTAGTATTTCAAGCAAATGCCCGGATCGAGAGGTATGAGACCTCCGATAAGTTCTTCGCCTGCAAGATTGAGGAGAATAGATCTGTCAGTGAGCACCTACTCAGAATGTATGGGTACTACAACCGTTTGAATGATTAAAGGAGTCCAGCTTCCGCCTAAAACGGTCACTGACAAAATTCTCCAGTCACTGCCACCTAGCTACAAAGGCTTCGTGATGAACTATAATATGCAAGGGATGGAAAAGTCTGTCTCCGAGCTATTCGTGATGCTGAAAGTCGAGGAAGTAGAAATAAAAAAGGAGCATCAAGTGTTGATGGTGAATAAAACCACTAGTTTCAAGAAAGGCAAGGGAAAGAAGGGAAACTTCAAGAAGGGTGGCAAGCAAGTTGCCGCTCCCGTGAAGAAACCCAAGGTTGGACCCAAGCCTGAGACTGAGTGCTTCTATTGCAAGGGGACTGGCCACTGGAAGCGGAATTGCCCAAGTACCTGGCTGATAAGAAGGCTGGCAACGTCAACAAAGGTATATTTGATATACATGTTATTGATGTGTACCTCACTAGCTCTCGTAGTAGTGCCTGGGTATTTGATATCAGTTCAGTTGCTCATATTTGTAACTCAAAACAGAACTACGGAATAAACGGAGGCTGGCGAAGGATGAAGTGACGATGCGCGTCGGAAATGGTTTCAAGGTTGATGTGATCGCCGTCGGCATGCTCGCTCTTCAATTACCATCGGTATTAGTAGTAAACCTAAATAATTGTTATTTGGTGCCTGCGTTGAGCATGAACATTATATCTGGATCTTGTTTATTGCGAGACGGTTATTCATTTAAATCAGAGAATAATGGTTGTTCTATTTATATGAGTAACATCTTTTATGGTCATGCACCCAATGTGAATGGTTTTTTCTTGTTGAATCTCGATAGTAGTGATACACACATTCATAACATTGATGCCAAAAGATGCAAAGTTAATAATGATAGTACAACTTTCTTGTGGCACTGCCGCTTAGGTCATATTGGTGTAAAACGCATGAAGAAGCTCCATGCTGATGGACTTTTAGAATCACTCGATTTTGAATCGGTTGATACATGTGAACCATGCCTCATGGGCAAGAAGACGAAAACCCCGTTCTCCGGTACAACGGAGCGGGCGAGTGACTTGTTGGAAATCATACATATTGATGTGTGCGGTCCGATGACTGTTGAGGCGCGCAGTGGATATCGTTATTTTCTTACCTTCACTGATGATTTGAGTAGCTATGGGTATTATTTACTTAATGAAACACAAGTCTGAAACGTTTGAAAAGTTCAAGCAATTTCAGAATGAAGTAGAAAATCATCGTAACAAGAAGATAAAGTTTCTACGATCTGATCGTGGTGGAGAATATCCGAGTTACGAGTTTGGCATGCATTTGAGACAGTGTGGAATTGTTTCACAGCTCATGCCACCTAGAACACCACATCGTAATGGTGTGTCCGAGCGTCGTAACCATACTCTATTGGATATGGTGCGATCTATGATGTCTCTCACTGATCCGCCACTATCGTTTTGGGGTTATGCATTAGAGACAGCTGCATTCACTTTACATAGGGCACCATCAAAGCCCGTTGAGACGACACCGTATGAATTGTGGTTTGGCAAGAAACGTAAGCTGTCGTTTCTTAAAGTTTGGGGCTGCGATGCTTATGTGAAAAGGCTTCAACCTGATAAGGTTGAACCCAAAGCGGACAAATGCATCTTCATAGGTTACCCTAAGGAAATAGTTGGGTATACCTTCTATCTCAGATCCGAGGGCAAAGTGTTTGCTGCTTAAAATGGGTTCTTTCTCGAGAAAGAGTTTCTCTCGAAAGAATTGAGTGGGAGGAAGGTAGAACTTGATGAGGTTATTGAACCGTCACTTCAGTTGGATAGTAGCATGGTGCAGAAAGACGTTTCTGCGACACCTACACCAAGTGAAGACTGAAGAGGAAGGTAATGATGATGATCATGAAACTTCAGATCAAGTTACTATGAGCCTCGTAGGTCGACAAGGAATCGTACCGCCCCTGAGTGGTACGGCAATCCTGTCTTGGAGGTCATGTTATTAGACAACGGTGAACCTACGAGCTATGAAGAAGCGATGGTGGGCCTGGATTCCAACAAATGGCTAGAGGCCATGAAATCCGAGATAGGATCCATGTATGAGAACAAAGTGTGGACTTTGGAGGACTTGCCATATGATCGTAAGGCCATACAGAATAAATGGATCTTTAAGAAAAAGACGGACGCGGACGGTAATGTCACCTTCTATAAAGCTCGACTTGTTGCAAAAGGGTTTTCACAAGTTCAAGGAGTTGACTACGATGAGACTTTCTCTTTCGTAGCGATGCTTAAGTCCGTCAGGATTATGTTAGCAATAGCTGCATTTTTCGATTATGAAATCTGGCAGATGGATGTCAAAACAGCGTTCCTTAATGGTTTCCTTAAGGAAGAGTTGTATATGATGCAACCAGAAGGTTTTGTCGATCCTGAAAATGTTGACAAAGTGTGCAAACTCCAGTGATCCATTTATGGACTGGTGCAAGCATCTCGGAGTTGGAATCTTTGCTTTGATGAGGTGATCAAAGCGTTTGGGTTCATACAAGTTTATGGAGAAGCTTGTATTTACAAGAAAGTAAGTGGGAGCTCTATAGCATTTCTAATGTTATATGTGGATGACATATTGCTGATTGGAAACAATATAGAACTTTTAGAAAGCGTGAAGATATAATTGAACAAGAGTTTTTCAATGAAAGACCTCGGAGAAGCTGCTTACATATTAGGCATCAAGATCTATAGAGATAGATCGAGACGCTTAATAGGACTTTCACAAAGCACATATCTTGATAAGGTTTTGAAGAAGTTCAACATGGATCAGTCCAAGAAAGGGTTCTTGCCTGTCTTACAAGGTGTGAAGTTGAGTAAGACTCAATGCCCAGCGACTACAGAGGATAGAGAAAAGATGAGTATCATCCCCTATGCTTCAGCCATAGGTTCTATCATGTATGCGATGCTGTGCACAAGACCAGATGTCAGCCTCGCCATAACTATGGCAGGGAGGTTTAAAAGTGATCCAGGAATGGAACACTGGACAACGGTCAAGAATATCCTGAAGTACCTGAGAAGGACTAAGGAAATGTTTCTCGTTTATGAAGGTGATCAAGAGCTCGTCGTAAAGGGTTACGTCGATGCTAGCTTTGACACAGATCCGGATGACTCAAAGTCTCAAACCGGATACGTATTTATTCTGAACGGTGGAGTGATACGTCTCCAACGTATCTATAATTTATGAAGTATTCATGTCATGTTTACAATAATTTTATATGATTTTGGTATGATTTGATTAGAACTAACCCGGACTAACACTGTTTTCAGCAGAGCTACCGTGGTGTTGTTTTTGTGCAGAAATAAAAGTTCTCAGAATGGGCTGAAAATTTACGGAGAATATTTTTGGAAAATATAAAAAATACCAGAGCAAAAAGATACCGGAGAGGATTCCCGAGGAGGCCACAACCCTAGGGGGCGCCCCCCAGGGCGCGCCCCCCTGGCTTGTGGGCCCTTCGAGCACTCCCCTGACGTGATTCCAACGCCAAGTACTCCTATAAATTGAGAAACCTCCAGAAAGAAACCTAGACCGGGAGTTCCGCCGCCGCAACCCTCTGTAGCCACGAAAAACCAATCGGGAGCCCGTTCCGACACCCTGCCGGAGGGGAAACCATCACCGGAGGCCATCTTCATCATCCCGGCGGTCTCCATGACGAGGAGGGAGTAGTTCACCCTCGGGGCTGAGGGTATGTACCAGTAGCTATGTGTTTGATCTCTCTCTCTCGTGTTCTTGAGATGGCACGATCTTGATGTACCGCGAGATTTATTAATATAGATGAATCATATGGAGTTTTCCCCTCTCTATCTTCTTGTGATGAATTGAGTTTTCCCTTTGAAGTTTTCTTATCGGATTGAGTCTTTAAGGATTTGAGACCACTTGATGTATGTCTTGCAATGGGATATCCGTGGTGACAATGGGATGTTCTATTGATCCACTTGATGTATGTTTTGGTGATCAACTTGCGGGTTCCGTGACCTTGGGAATCTATGCATAGGGGTTGGCACATGTTTTCGTCTTGACTCTCCGGTAGAAACTTTGGGGCACTCTTTGAAGTTCTTTGTGTTGGATTGAACATGATGAATCTGAAATTGTGTGATGCATGTCATATAATCAAGCCCATGGGTACTCGTGGTGACATTGGAGTATCTAGGTGACATTAGGGTTTTGGTTGATGTGTATCTTAAGGTGTTATTTTAGTACGAACTCTAGGGCTGTTCGTGACACTTATAGGGATAGCTCATACGATTGATCGGAAAAGATAACTTTGAGGTGGTTTCGTACCCTACAATAATTTCTTCGGTTGTTCTCCGCTATTTGTGACTTTGGAGTGAACTCTTTGTCGCACGTGAGGGATTTACATATGATTCAACTATGTCAGTATTGTTGAGAGAACTTGCACTAGTGAAAGTATGAACCCTAGGCCTTGTTTCTAAGCATTGCAATACCGTTTGTGCTCACTTTTATCATTAGTTACCTTGCTGTTTTTATATTTTCAGATTACAAAAACCTATATCTACCATCCATATTACACTTGTATCACCATCTCTTCGCCGAACTAGTGCACCTATACAATTTACCATTGTATTGGGTGTGTTGGGGACACAAGAGACTCTTTGTTATTTGGTTGCAGGGTTGTTTGAGAGAGACCATCTTCATCCTACGCCTCCCACGGATTGATAAACCTTAGGTCATCCACTTGAGGGAAATTTGCTACTGTCCTACAAAACTCTACGCTTGGAGGCCCAACACGAGTCTACAAGAAGAAGGTTGCGTAGTAGACATCAAGCTCTTTTCTGGCGCCGTTGCCGGGGAGGTGAGTGCTTGAAGGTATATCTTTAGATCTTGCAATTGAATCTTTTAGTTTCTTGTTTGATCACTAGTTTGGTTTTATAAAAGAAAACTACAAAAAAATGGAGTTTAGGTTGCATCAATTGGTTCGTCTTTTTAATGTCTTTCGTGAAAATGATGGTTTGGAAAATTGTGCTCAATTGGTAGAGGAAGAATTTATGAAAATACTTAATGAGAATTCCTTGAATGATGAGCATGATTGCAATATTGCTAGTATGAATTCTCTGAATATCCATGATGCTAATGATATGCAAAGCCACAAGCTTGGGGATGCTATGTTTGATGAAGATGATATTTTTAGTCCCCCAAGTTTTGATGAGTAAACTTATTATGATGAAAGCATGCCTCCTATTTATGATGGTTATTGTGATGACATGCATGCTATAAAGAATAATGATAACCATGAAACTTGTAATCATGATTTTAATTTTCAATTGGATTATGCTTCACACGATAGTTATTTTGTTGAGTTTGCTCCCACTACTATTGATGAGAATAAATTTGCTTATGTGGTGAGTAATAAAATTTCTATGCTTGTAGATCATGAAAAGAATGCTTTATGTGATAGTTATGTTGTGAAATTCCTTCATGATGCTACTGAAAATTATTATGAGGGAGGAACATATGCTTGTAGGAATCGCAATAATATCAAGTTTCCTCTCTATGTGTTCAAAGTTTTGAAGTTATGCTTGTTTTGCCTTCCTATGCTAGTTGATTCTTGCTCCCATAAATTGTTTGCTCAAAAAATCCCTATGCATAGGAAGTGGGTTAGACTTAAATGTGCTTTCCATGAGATTCATGATGCTCTTTTGCATGTTTCAATTACTATTCCTATGTGAGCATCATTGAAATCATCATGCCTAGCTAAAAAGGCATTAAAGAAAAGCGCTTGTTGGGAGACAATCCAATATTTATACCTACTGTTTTTGTGTGTCCACATGATTAAGCTACTGTATAATCATGTTTTATAGCTTTTGTTTCAATAAAGTTCCAAGTAAAGCCTTTGGGATAGTGTGGATGATAGTTGACTTGACTCTGTTTAAAAACAGAAACTTTTGCTCTCAGTCTAGGAATTTTGTAAATTCACTGGAACGTGATTTTGATCTGAAATTTTTACACAGTCTTAATATACAAATTTCCTAGATTTTCCTAATTTTTCAGAATTTTGAAAGAGAGGAAAGTATGGTTATACTACAGATCTTCACAGACTGTTCTGTTTTTAACAGATTCTGTTTTGCATGCATAGTTTGCTTGTTTTAGTGTTTCCATAGCTTATATTTAGTGGTATAAATTATGGGAATAATATAATACAGTAGGTATCATGTGGAAACAATTATGAATCTTGTATTGACAGTACCTAAGTGAATGATCTTTGTTTATTATACTAACCCATCTCACGAAGTTCCGTTAAGTTTTGTGTGATTGAAGTTTTCAAGTTTTGGGTGAGACACCGATATGAGGAGAATAAGGAGTGAAAAGAACCTAAGCTTGGGGATGCCCAAGGCACCCCCAAGGTAATATCTAAGGAAGACTCAAGCGCCTAAGCTTGGGGATGCCCCGGAAGGCATCCCCTCTTTCGTCTCCAACATTATCGGTATATCTTACTTGGAGCTATATTTTTATTCGTCACATAATATGAGTTTTGCTTGGAGCGTCATTTTATTTTCTTGTTCTATGTTAGGTGTTATTTATAATCTTGTTTTTCAATAAAAAGTTCCAAGAATTGCCTTAGGATGCTTGCATTGCATGTTTTGATGAGTGCTGTGTAAAAACAGAAACTTTGGCTGTAGTGTTTGAATTTGCATATTTTACTGGAACGTGGAAAGTTTCTGAAATTTTTACACAGTATTGTCATATAAATTATTTAGCATGTCCTAAATTTTCATAATTTTTTGAGTTACAGAAGTACACTGTTTTCATAAATTGCTACAGACTGTTCTGTTTGGACAGATTGCTGTCATAGTTTTGTTATCTACTTATCCTCTAGTTTCCATAGCCTATATTGGTAGATATAAATCGTGGAAACGATAGTAAACAGTAGGTGATGTTTGAAAATTATTGTGCAACTTGTCTTTGCAGTACATAAAGAGTTGATTTATTATTATGTGTACTAACCTATCTCACGAGTTCTTTTCGAGTTTTGTGTGGATGAAGTTTTTGAGAATAGGTGAAACCATGATATGAGAGGATTGAACGAGATAAAAAAGCTCAAACTTGGGGATGCCCAAGGCACCCCAAGTAAATATTTCAAGAAGTCTCAAGCATCTAAGCTTGGGGATGCTACGCATCCCACCTCTCTTCATCAACTATTATCGGTTAGCCTATGTTGAACCTAAATTTTTATTCGTTCACATGATGCGTGCTATTCTTAGAGTGCTATTTTTCTTTTGCTTGATGTTTAATAAAATGCTTAAGATCTGAAATTCTTAGATGAGAGAGTCTTCACATAGTTATTTAATTGTTGACTACGCATTGATCTTCACTTATATCTTTTGAGAGTAGTTTGATGTTTACTCTTGTGCTTCACTTATATCCTATGAGTAAATGATTGAATGAATTGAATATCATAAATTTGATATTAAATATGCTTCATATACTTATCCCATGGGGAGTAATGACTTCACACATAATAAGTATAGGTGGTAAAATTTATTGAAAGTTAGCAAACACCGCATTGGTCACTTGAACAATTCATGAAAGAATATTGAAGGAAGAGAGATTCCACATATAAATATACTATCTTGGACATCTTCTATGATTGTGAGCTCATTAATTATTTTCAAACTTGAGCAAATTAGCTGAAATTGGACAAGGAAGACAACTTAATGAGTTATGTTTGTGTATATTTGTATAGAAGTTATATTGTTATGGATCCTCCAACATGTGGTGCTTGCTTCCACCTCATACTAGCCAAAACTTCCGCACCAAGTAGAAATACTACTTGTGCATCCAAACACCCTTAAACCAGTTTTGCCATGAGAGTCCACCATACCTACCTATATGAGGTATTTACCTGCCGTTCCAAGTAAATTTGCATGTGCCAAACTCTAAACCTTCAAATAATATTCTGTTTTGTATGCCCGAATCGCTCATATAGTGACTAGGGGCTGTCAGTATCTTCCATGCTAGGTGGGTTATTCTCACGATATGTGTTGATTCACTATCATTCACGAGAAAGTGGCTGGTATTCGGGATGCCCAGTCCCATGCTCAAAAAAATCAAATCAAAATATAATGAAACAAAACTCCCCCAGGATTGTTGTTTGTATGGACGGTACCCGTGGATTCAGCTCGCCGTGGAGTGTGATTGATTGGTGGAGGGGGGGGGGGTAAAAACTTTCCCATTCTATTTGGGAACCGCCTATAATGTATCTAGCATGGAAGATACCGAGATCTCTCGGTTGTTACGTTGACAATGAAAGCATACCGCTCAAAATTATTATTCATCCCTGTTTTAAAAGCTCGAGCTCTGGCACCTCTGCAAATCAATGCTTCCCTCTGCGAAGGGCCTATCTTTTACTTTCTAGTACTTACCTTTATGCAAGAGTCATGGTGATCTTCACCACTTCCTATATTTCGCCTTTTTCTCTTGGCAAGCGTCATGTGTTGGGGAATGATCTAGACATATATATCCACACAAATATATTTGATCATGAATTATTATTGTTGACAATTATCTATATGATAAATAAGTTGGGAGGCGAAACATTAAGCCCCTATCTTTCTCTATGTTCGATGGATGCTATTTGTTCTAAAAATATGCTTTGACTGTCAATAATCATGGAAGACTATATGATAGTTGAGTATGTGGAATTTGCTAAATCAAAGCTCTTACATAGACCCTTCCTGAAAATAAGATGAATTGCAATTGTTCGATGACTAGGAATATGGTTTGTTAGTTTTTAAGAAACTTTCTCGTCTATACTTTAACATGTGAATAGCTTGTTACTTGATCATGAGAAGTTTTATGAGATGAGCTACTGTTTATGGTTTATATTGATGCTAGAAAAAGTGATCGGAATTATCATTGATCAAACTTGTGCACTTGCTAGCATTCACACTTCATAAATTATTTCTTTCATCATTTACCTACTCGAGGACGAGCAGGAATTAAGCTTGGGGATGCTGATACGTCTCCAACGTATCTATAATTTATGAAGTATTCATGCCATGTTTACAACAATTTTATATGATTTTGGTATGATTTGATTAGAACTAACTCGGACTGACGTTGTTTTCAGCAGAGCTACCGTGGTGTTGTTTTTGTGCAGAAATATAAGTTCTCGGAATGGGCTGAAAATTTACGAAGAATATTTTTGGAAAATATAAAAAATACCGGAGCAAAAAGATACCGGAGAGGAGTCCCGAGGAGGTCACAAGCCTAGGGGGCGCGCCCCCTGGCTTGTGGGCCCCTCGAGCACTCCCCTGACGTGATTCCAATGCCAAGTACTCCTATAAATCGAGAAACCTCCAGAAAGAAACCTAGATCGGGAGTTCCGCCGCCGCAACCCTCTGTAGCCACGAAAAACCAATCGGGAGCCCGTTCCGGCACCCTACCGGAGGGGGAAACCATCACCGGAGGCCATCTTCATCATCCCGGCGGTCTCCATGACGAGGAGGGAGTAGTTCACCCTCGGGGCTGAGGGTATGTACCAGTAGCTATGTGTTTGATCTCTCTCTCTCTCTCGTGTTCTTGAGATGGCACGATCTTGATGTACCGCGAGCTTTATTAATATAGATGAATCATATGGAGTTTTCCCCTCTCTATCTTCTTGTGATGAATTGAGTTTTCCCTTTGAAGTTTTCTTATCGGATTGAGTCTTTAAGGATTTGAGAACACTTGATGTATGTCTTGCGATGGGATATCCGTGGTGACAATGGGATGTTCTATTGATCCACTTGATGTATGTTTTGGTGATCAACTTGCGGGTTCCGTGACCTTGGGAATCTATGCATAGGGGTTGGCACATGTTTTCGTCTTGACTCTCCGGTAGAAACTTTGGGGCACTCTTTGAAGTTCTTTGTGTTGGATTGAACATGATGAATCTGAAATTGTGTGATGCATGTCATATAATCAAGCCCATGGGTACTCGTGGTGACATTGGAGTATCTAGGTGACATTAGGGTTTTGATTGATGTGTATCTTAAGGTGTTATTTTAGTACGAACTCTAGGGCTGTTCGTGACAATTATAGGGATAGCTCATACGATTGATCGGAAAAGATAACTTTGAGGTGGTTTCGTACCCTACAATAATTTCTTCGGTTGTTCTCCGCTATTTGTGACTTTGGAGTGAACTCTTTGTCGCACGTGAGGGATTTACATATGATTCAACTATGTCAGTATTGTTGAGAGAACTTGCACTAGTGAAAGTATGAACCCTAGGCCTTGTTTCTAAGCATTGCAATACCGTTTGTGCTCACTTTTATCATTAGTTACCTTGCTGTTTTTATATTTTCAGATTACAAAAACCTATATCTACCATCCATATTACACTTGTATCACCATCTCTTCGCCGAACTAGTGCACCTATACAATTTACCATTGTATTGGGTGTGTTGGGGACACAAGAGACTCTTTGTTATTTGGTTGCAGGGTTGTTTGAGAGAGACCATCTTCATCCTACGCCTCCCACGGATTGATAAACCTTAGGTCATCCACTTGAGGGAAATTTGCTACTGTCCTACAAAACTCTGCGCTTGGAGGCCCAACACGAGTCTACAAGAAGAAGGTTGCGTAGTAGACATCATGGAGCGGTAAGCTGGTGCAGTTCCACGCAAAGCGTGGTGGCAGATTCTACATGTGAAGCGGAGTACATAGCTGCTTCGGAAGCAATGAAAGAAGGTGTATGGATGAAGCAGTTCATGACGGATCTTGGACTTGTGCCCGGTGCACTGGACCCAATGACCCTCTTCTATGACAACACTGGCGCCATTGCTCTAGCCAAGGAGCCCAGGTTTCACAAAAGGACCAGACACATAAAGCGTCGTTTCAATTCCATCCGCGATTATATCAAGGAGGAGGACATAAACATTTGCAAAGTACATACGGATCTGAATGTTGCAGACACATTGACTAAGCCTCTTCCACGAGCAAAACATGATGAGCACCAGAACTGTAGGGGTGTTAGATTCATTACAATGTAAATCACACAATGATGTGAACTAGATTATTGACTCTAGTGCAAGTGGGAGACTGTTGGAAATATGCCCTAGAGGCAATAATAAAATAGTTATTATCATATTTCCTTGTTCTTGATAATCGTTTATTATCCATGCTATAATTGTATTGATTGGAAACTCAGATACATGTGTGGATACATAGACAACACTATGTCCCTAGTGAGCCTCTACTAGACTAGCTCGTTGATCAAAGATGGTTAAGGTTTCCTGACCATGGACATGAATTGTCATTTGATAATGGGATCACATCATTAGAAGACTGATGTGATTGACAAAGACCCAACCGTAAGCATAGCATGTGATCGTTCTAGTTTATTGATACTGCTTTATCCATGTCAAGTATCTGTTCCTACGACCATGAGATCATGCAACTCACGGACACATGAGGGATGCCTTGTGTGTATCAAACGTCACAACGTAACTGGGTGACTATAAAGGTGCTCTACAGGTATCTCCGAGGGTGTCTGTTGAGTTGGCATGGATCGAGGCTGGGATTTGTCACTCCGTATGACGGAGAGGTATCTCTAGGCCCACTCGGTAATACGGCATCATAAGAAGCTTGCAAGCAATTTGACTAAGGAGTTAGTCACGGGATCTTGTATTACGGAACGAGTAAAGAGACTTGCCGGTAACGAGATTGAACTAGGTATGGAGATACCGACGATCGAATCTCGGGCAAGTAACATACCGATGGACAAAGGGAACTGTATACGGGATTGATTGAATCCTTGACATCGTGGTTCGACCGATAAAGATCTTCGTAGAATATGTAGGAACCAATATGGGCATCCAGGTCCCGCTATTGGTTATTGGCCATAGAGGTGTCTCGGTCATGTCTGCATAGTTCTCGAACCCGCAGGGTCTGCACACTTAACGTTCGGTGACGATTCGGTATTGTTGAGTTATATATGTTGGTGACCGAAGGTTGTTCGGACTCCCTAATGAGATCCCGGATGTCGCGAGGAGTTCCGGAATGGTCCAGAGGTAAATATTGATATATGGGAAGTTGGTATTCGAGTTCCGAAAAGGTTTCGGGACTTACCGGTTTTGTGACAGGGATGCCGGAAGTGTTCCGGGGGTCCACCGAGTGGGTCCACCTGCCCTGGAGGGCCCCATGGGCTGTGAGAGAGGGTGCATGAGCCCCAGGTGGGCTGGCCGCCCCTCTCACCTAGGCCCATGCAGCCAAGGGTTGGTGGGGCAAACCCTAAGGGGGCCGGCCACCCAAACTTGGGGGCCAAGCCACCCCTTGGCCACCGCCCCACTGCTACTTCTTGAGCTTGCGTTGGTTTTCCCTTGAAGAGGAAAGGGTGATGCATCAAAGTAGATAAGTATTTCCCTCAGTTGTTGAGAACCAAGGTATCAATCTAGTAGGAGGTACAAGCAAGGCCCCAATCTTTGCACCAACACAAACAATCAAACACTTGCACCCAACGCTAAAAAGGGGTTGTCAATCCCTTCACGGTTACCTGCAAGGATGAGATCTGATAGAGATAGATATAAAAGATTACTAAAACAAAAAGTAAAATAAAAGTAAAGAGATTGCAGCAAAGTATTTTTGGTATTTTTGGTTTATAGATCTGAAAATATAATATGGAAAATAGACCCGGGGGCCATAGATTTCACTAGAGGCTTCTCTCTTGAAGGAAAATAATACGGTGGGTGAACAAATTACTGTGGAGCAATTGATAGAAAAGCGCATAGTTATGACGATATCCAAGGCAATGATTATGCATATAGGCATCACGTCCGTGTCAAGTAGACCGAAACGATTCTGCATCTACTACTATTACTCCACACATCGACCGACTCCTGCCTTCATCTAGAGTATTAAGTTCATGAAGAACAGAGTAACGCATTAGGTAAGATGACAGGATGTAGAGGGATAAACTCAAGCAATATGATGAAAACCCCATATTTTTACCCTTGATGGCAACAATACAAATACGTGCCTCGCTACCCCTACTTTGTCACTGGGTGAGGACACCGCAAGATTGAATCCAAAACTAAGCACTTCTCCCATTGCAAGAATTACCAATCTAGTTGGCAAAACCAAACCAATAACTCGAAGAGACTTGCAAAGATATGAAATCATGCATATAAGAATTCAGAGAAGATTCAAATAATATTCATAGATAAGCTGATCATAAATCCACAATTCATCGGATCTCGACAAACACACCGCAAAAGAGTATTACATCGGATAGATCTCCATGAAGATCATGGAGAACATGGTATTGAAGAACATAGAGAGAGAAGAAGCCATCTAGCTACTAGCTATGGACCCGAAGGTCTGAGGTGAACTACTCACGCATCATCGGAGGGGCAATGGAGTTGATGTAGATGCCCTCCGTGATCGAATCCCCCTCCGGCAGATTACCGGAAAAGGCCCCAAGATGGGATCTCACGGGAACAGAGGCTTCTGGCGGCGGAAAAGTATTATCGTGGCTCTCTTTGGTATTGGGGGAATATTTGGGAATTTATAGGACGAAGATTAGGGTTAGGAGGCCTGCAGGGGGGCCACAAGCCAGGAGGGCGCCCCCCCTAGGGCGCGCCCTGTAGGCTTGTCGTCTCCCGGCAGGTCTCCTGCCCCCCTCTCCAAGTCTGGCAAGTTTCTTCTGGTCCAAGAAAAATCATATCGAAGATTTTATTCCGTTTGGACTCCGTTTAATATTCCTTATCTGCAATACTCAAAAACAAGGAAAAAACAGAAACTGGCACTGGGCTCTAGGTTAATAGGTTAGTCCCAAAAATAATATAAAATAGCATATTAATGCATATAAAACATCCAAAACAGATAATATAATAGCATGGAACAATCAAAAATTATAGATACGTTGGAGACGTATCACCCACCCCTAGGGGAAACCCTAGGGCGCCGGCCCCTCCTCCCTTCCCCCTATATATATGAGAGGAGAGGGAGGGCAGCCGCACCACAAGCCACGGCGCAACCCTCCCTCTCCCCTTGATCGTTTTCTCCTCTAGTTCATCGCGGTAGTGCTTGGCGAAGCCCTGCCGGGACAGCTCCACCACCACTGCCTCCACGCCGTCGTACTGCGGAAGAACTCATCTACCTCTCCGCCCTCGCTTGCTGGATCAAGGAGGCGGAGACGTCATCGAGCCGTATGTGTTCTGAACGCGGAGATGCGGTCCGTTCGACACAAGATCGTGATTGGATCGCGGGACGGATCGTGATTGGATCGCGAAGACGTTCGACTACATCAACCGCGTTTCTTAACGCTTCCCACTTAGCGATCTACAAGGGTATGTAGATGCACTCCCCCTCTCATATCTGTTGATCTCCATAGATAGATCTTGGGTGTTCGTAGGAAAAAAATTTGTTTCCCATGCAACGTTCCCCAACAGTTTGTGCCTAGGGGAAGGCATTATGGGTTAGGGAAGTGGCAGAAGCCTAAACCCGGATTTATGAGCTATTCCGTAAGTGGTTGTTTGGGTCCATATGTTTAATACTACGGTTAGATTTATCTTAATTCTTCTCTTGTAGTTGCGGGTGCTTGTGAGGGGGTGTAATCATAAGTAGGTTGTTTGTTCAAGTAAGAACAACACCTTAACACTGGTCCACCCACATGACAAGTTATCAAAGCAGTGAATGTGAGTCAATGAATTGTGGTGAAATTAACTAGAAAATATTCCCGTGTGTTAATCACTAAAATCAGTACTTTCGGCTTGTACTTTGAAATAAAAGGATTGATACACGTTGCTACTTTTGTTACTTGTTACTTGCTACAAATTATCTTGCTATCAAACTATCAGTCACAACTACTTTACAACACTTGCAGAGAATAGCTTGTTGAAAACTGCTTATCGATTCCTTCTGTTCCTCGTCGGTTTCGACACTCCAATTTATCGAAAGGAATACGATTGTTCCCCTATACTTGTGGGTAATCAGTGGTGTCTGGGGCCATGGATGCCGGGTCGATGGTCTCGGGTGGAGGTCTTCACGGTTGGCTTTCTGGCAGGGTCCGTGTGGCAGTGGTGACTCAACTTTTTGGTTGTGTGGGCGGCAAGGGGTGGAGTGGAGGGAGGCTCTGGTCTGCTATAGCAATGCCCAGATGTGGTGTAGATGTGGTGTCCCTCATGGAGGTGTTGATCGGGACTCCTCCTGCTGGCGTAGGCGAGTGTCCGAGCAAAAGCTTCGCGCTATTTGGCGCCGGCGTCGGTGGCGCCCGTGGGTGCTGCTTGCTTCTTGAAGTCGTTGCAGTGGGTCTTGTTATGCCAGGGCTCTGGGTGAAAACGTTTGTCTGTTTGCTCAGTGATGACCCACAAGTATAGGGGATCAATCGTAGTCCTTTCGATAAGTAAGGGTGTCGAACCCAACGAGGAGCAGAAGGAAATGACAAGCGGTTTTCAACAAGGTAATTTCTGCAAGCACTGAAATTGTAGGTAACAGATAGTTTGATAGCAAGATAATTGGTAACGAGCAAGTAACAGTAACGGTAAAAAAGGTGCAGCAAGGTAGCCCAATCCTTTTGAGGCAAAGGACAGTCCAGAACAATCACTAGTAATAGGCAAAGTGTTCTTGAGGGTACATGGGAATTTCTTCTAGTCACTTTTATCGTGTTGGTTTGATTCGTGTTCGCTATTTTGATAATTTGATATGTGGGTGGACCGGTGCTAAGGTGCTGTTGTTACTTGAACTAACAACCTACTTATGATTAACCCCCTCGCAAGCATCCGCAACTACGAGAAAAGTATTAAGACAAAGTCTAACCATAGCATTAAACATGTGGATCCAAATCAGCCCCTTACGAATAGCGCATAAACTAGGGTTTAAGCTTCTGTCACTCTAGCAACCCATCATCTAATAACTACTCCACAATGCATTCCCTTAGGCCCATGAATGGTGAAGTGTCATGTAGTCGACGTTCACATGACACCACTAAGGGAATCACAACATACATATCATCAAAATATCGAACACATATCAAATTCACATGATTACTCGCAACATGACTTCTCCCGTGACCTCAAGAACAAAGGTAACTACTCACAAATAATAATCATGCTCAAGATCAGAGGAGTATTGAATAGCATAATGGATCTGAACATATAATCTTCCACCAAATAAACCATATAGTAATCAACTACGCAAGGTAATCAACACTACTAGTCACCCACATGTACCAATCTGAGGTTCCGGTACAAAGATTGAACACAAGAGATGAACTAGGGTTTGAGAGGAGATGGTGGTGTTGAATATGTTGATGAAGATTGGCCTCCCAAAGATGAGAGGGGTGTTGGTGATGACGATAGCTTCGATTTCCCCCTCCGGGAGGGAAGTTCCCCCGGCGGAATCGCTCCGCCGGAGGGCAAAAGTGCTCCTGCCCAAGTTCCACCTCGAGGCGGCGGCGCTTCGTCCCGAAAGCCCTCCTCTGATTTTTTCTAGGTCAAGAGTGACCTTATACCAGAAGATGGGCACCGGAGGTGGGCCGAGGTGGCCACAACCCATCTGGGCGCGCCCAGGGGGGCCTGGCGCGCCCTGGTGGGTTGTGCCCACCTGGGAGGCCCCCTCCGGTAGTTTTCAGCTCTAGTATTTTTTATTAAATGCAAAAATAATCTCCGTAAAATTTCAGCTTCATTGGAGTTGTGCAGAATAGGTATCTCTGACGTGCTTTTCTTGGGTCCAGAATTCCAGCTGCCGGTATTCTCCCTCTTTGTGTAAACCTTGCATATTATGAGAGAAAATACATTAGAATCACTCCCCAAAGCATTATTATTCAACAAAACAAAGTAAATAACAGTAGGAAATCATGATGCAAAATGGACGTATCACTCGGACTCGGCAACGGCGACGCTTCACAACGTCACCTTATTGGGTACCCGACCCGCATGGGTAGGGTATGGCACATTTTCATGCCCTCGGTAGTACCCAAACCCTACCCGACTAGTCATGGGTAGGGCATGGGTACAATTTTGTGCCCATGGGTACGCCCAAACCCGACCCAATGATCGTATAGGTGGGTCACATGTGTCATAAACCTAAGCTATCGACTCCACCTTCATCCTCTAGCTGTACTCCCCCAGCAATACCCCACCTATCTTCCTCATTACCATCATTTGCCCAACCCTATAATCCCCACTATCATCATTTCCCAAACCCTATAAGCCTGTCACTGGAGCAATGGACCTAGCAACTACACCACCAACCCACCTTTCTATGATGTATTGATATGCCCGATGGGTGGATACTCATAGGGTATGGGCACGGGCATGGATTTATGCCCGATGGGTAGAGTATGGGTATGATTTTATGCCCATGAGAAACATGGGTATGGGTATGGGATTACTGTACCCGCATCATACCCTGCCCATTGCCATCCTTAGTTGGATATGCTCGTATGCGCGTTGCTTAGTAGTACCACCACTAACTATGCTATACAAGATGGGATGGAGACGAACGCGCATGAATTCGAACCGAAGCCAAACCGGGGGGTAAACCAGCCTAGTGGCCAAATCCATGGAGAAACATGTCGTGGAAGAATACTAGTCGTCGTGCTGCGACCAGCTTGGAATAACATAAAAAAATATGGAACAAGTTTGGTTAAATGGCATAAAACAGATGGAATTTTCTTTAACATGGGTTAATCCCTATAAAAATATCAAGAGATGGGGTCATGTTTATAACAGTCCTCATACCTCACAAAGAGATACAATATGGCCCCTGTTTGTGCTAAAAAATAGTCTATACACTGTCTTAGTCACATTCCCCCCTTGTAATTTATTGGCATGATACCGTATCTGTGCCAGTGAGTAATACACCCGCACACTCCCCAAATCTCCATCGTTTCAAATCCTTATCGAGTCCCTTTCTCTATCATGCAAATCTTGAACCCTAATTATATTACAAATGGAGGCCATGGACGGCGACAGTGGCGGAAGTGTCTGGTCCAGTGGCGATGGCACGGATGGCTTGTCCGGTGGTGATGGTGGTGGAAAGGGAACAACGCCCAACTTTCGTAGAAGCGTTTCCTAGTAGTCATCAAGGTGGAGTGCGGTGTTCACGGGTGAGGGAGGTGAAGGTTGAGGTGGTCCATACCCCTCCCCTTACAAGACGATTGGTTGACCTTGGCATCGCCGAGATCGCGGCTCTAGTGTTGCAAGCAATGCCCGAGATGCAAGACCTTTGTGGGAAGCATGCTTCCCCTCTTTCAATGGTGCTTCTGAAGGTGGTCTCCCTTGAGGCCTTGTGGTGGAGCATGGAGATTTGGACGCTATCTCCATTCTCTCACCCCGAGAGCACTCATCAGGTGGTGCCATTTGGTTTGCCACTATTCCGGGGGCTTTCTTTGCTAAGAAGCTTTGCGATCTTCTCGCGAACTTGAAGGTTGATTGACCTCAATCTGGCAAGACGATTGGTTGCATTTTGAAGGAGAATGCAGACATGGGCAAAAGCAATAAGGTAGGCGCTAGTCCTTGATCTGGCTTCCCGAAGGAGAACTCATTCAAGAACAGAGGCTGTTAGAAGAGTGGTGCTATTGCGAAGGCGTTCAAGGCGGCTTGATGGATGACCTTCAATCTCTTGGCTAGTTGTCATTGCTTTGGGTTGCGTATGATGTCTTTGTCGAGGTGTTTTATTTGGAGGTCCCTTTGCGATGTTATTGTCTTTGTGTGGGAGGTTTGCAGTTGTAGTGTGTTGGTGGCGTCTGCTGGGACGCATCTTTGGTGGTGGAGTTTCATCATTTGGGTGTAGTCAGCACGTGGTCGTGTTTGTAACGGTTTTCTCTTGGTTTGCAGCTGTAGCGTGTTGGTGGAGTTTCATCATGGAGTTTCATCATTAGGGTGTAGTCAGCATGTAGTCATGTTTGTAACGGTTTTCTCCTGGTTTTAAGTTAATAAATTCGGCAACTCTCTTCCGATTTTAATCGATGAGGAAATTTTTGCCTCCATTTCAAAAGAAAAAAATTAGTTGATCTTGCCATCTTATTAACCAACTTTTGTCACTGGCACCAATGAGTTTTGGTGACGTCCAAATCAGTTGTGTATTTGGCAAAACCAATTTCAAAGGGGGGGAAGGGAAAAGTAGCGTGGGATTCGAACACGGTCAATCTTGTGCGGAAGGAGCTCAATGGCGATCTCATTGAGATGATGTCGTTGTCTCACCTTATGGGTGATGGAGGTCATATGTGTGGCTGCGTGACCCATGCAGTACCAAAGTCAAACTTTTTGTAGTGATGCCCACAGGCTGACTCTGACGAGGACATAAGCCGTCGCCGGCTCCGTGTCTATGGCGATGAAGAGTATGCGAGAGTATCAAGTCCCCGCTCATGTGAAGGAGGTGGTGGACTATGACCCCCTGCCCTACACCGACCTACTAAGGGCATGTACACAGGAAGCATCACCTTCCTAGTGCCTCATCTCTTCCACCTAAGTAAAGATGGATGGGGCATCATTTAGTTTCTCAAACACTCAACGCAAGAGCTGCCCCATCAAACCCATGGATGACATACACAACCTCCTTTCCCTGTACTTTTACATGAATGAGGAAGGCTAGCTAGCCACATCTCTCTGCCTTTTGCCCTCTCTCTCTTACTTTTCTCAGCCAAGAGCCTACTTCTTCTGCAGGATCCTGCTTTAATTTTCAGGCACTAGGTTGAGCCTAGCTGGACAGTTTGGTGTGACGTATTGTGCTGGGGCAGCCGTCCACAGTGGAGCGTTGGCCATGCCCTAATGGTATGACTCTTGGGCGATGATGAATTTTGACACTTGGTGCAGGAGGGTGGCAGGCAACAGGTTGTCAATCACACTAGCTTTATTAGTTGCAGCAAGTGTGAGTAGATAATGATATATTAAGTAATTTCATATTTTTTAAATAAATAATAGTAAAAAGTAAAAGTGCAAGTAAATGTGAGTTTGAAGGTTTACTTATGTAGGAAATTGGACCAGGTTTCATAAGTTCGCTAGTAGCGTCTCTCATAAATATGGCGACCTTACATAATAAACATAGACATGTGAAACTGAATGATCATACAATCATGACATGCTATTTTCATAAACTATGATCATATTATATGTTGGGATGTTCGTAAATCCTAACCGACAAACACCAAAAAATGTATGGTTAATACTCCACTCAAAGTGATCGTAGCACCCACGTGCATGAGTTTAGTTAATGGAATATAACATTGCATAGAGAATGATGACACATATTATGTTTTATTCCATCTATTTTGGTAGCTTAGATTGATTTTTATCTTTTTTTACTTTGTTAAGAAATTTAAAAAATACAAAATGCTTTACTTCTCTTGATCTTATGCTTTATTTGTTTCTACTCCCTCCGTTCATTTTTATAAGGCCTTGTAGACATTTCAGACACGGTACAAAACAACTCAATTTGAGTTGTCTGAAACGACTTATAAAAATGAACGGAGGGAGTAATAAAAACAAAAAAAACTCTTATTTTCGTTCTTAATTGTGTTTTATCAACTTAAAAAATTACAAAACATTTTTGTTCTTTTTTTACTGTTTTGTTTTCTGTCTTATAAATTCAGAAAATCACAAAACAAATCTCTCATGTATGGCTGTTCTGTGTTGCTTTCCTCTGAAAAATCAAAAGCCCCCTCAAAAACAGTGCCTTGTTGTTTTTCGTATGTTTTTTGAAAAAATTCAGAAAATATTAAAACGATTTTGCTTTGCTTTTATGTTATGCATGATATTTCCTTGTTCTTTTAAGGATTGGCATTTCCAGGTTTTATTTCTGAGATACAAGTGGTAAGTAAGAAAATATAATAAGTTGTTGGTTGCTGACCTTCTAACCACTTGGTGTCAGAGTTGGTCCAATCACGCATTCAGTTAGCATCTAGCTGGTTTTTCTTTTTAATTTCAGTAGTCAGATTTTTGTCTTTTAGTATCATGTAGACCAAAACAACAATGACACATAATTCAAGGCGTTTGACGGGAAGAAATTACATCAAAAATCAAATTTAAAATCAGCTACTCCCTGCGTTCACAAATGTAAGATTTCCTAAATATAAGTCTTTTTAGATATTTCACTACGGACTACATACGGAATAAAATGAATGAATCTACGCTCTAAAGCATGTCTATATACATCCGTATGTAGTACATAGTGGAATCTTTAGAAAGACTTATACTCCCTCTGTTCCTAAATATTTGTCTTTTTAAAGATTTAACTACGGACTATATACGGAACAAAATGAGTGAATCTACATTCTAAATTATGTATATATACATCCGTATGTAGTTTGTAATGAAATCTCTACAAAGACAAATATTTAGAAACAGAGGGAGTATTTAGAAACGGAGGAAGTAGATACATTTTATTCTGTTTATATGCGCTGCTGCTGTGGAGTATATTTTTGAAGAGAGGGAGTAGTTGCGAGGGAGAAGCAGCAGCCAGCACCCGCGGGCGAGCGCAGCGGCTGCAGCTACCCATGCCTCCAGCCGAACCCTAGCAACATCGCCCCGCCACTCCCGCGCCTTCCTCCCCTATGGCACGCCCTACTCCGCCTCCGCTGTATTCTCCGTCGGCAGTTAGGGCGCCGCACTTTTCCTCAACCTCGCCGGCGAGGGCGCCGCGCCCTAAACTCCGAGGTGCGATTTTTCCTCTTACAAATTTGGTTGAAAACTCTGGATTTAATATTAGCTGAAACTGAAAGCTTGTTAAATTCGAGGTGAAAGTTGGGGAATTCCGATTCCACCCATGCGCATTGTACAAAGCTCCGAGCTCTCCAAGAGGTCAATATTAGTACATAGTACTACTAGTCGAAGGCACGTGCTTTGCACGTGTGCAACACTATTTATAATTTTCACACGGATAAGAAAAAATTCAATACAAACTGAGCATACATGAATTGTTTTAGCTTTGCAACCTCTTGCCAAGTTATTAAGGAAAAACTCGTTCTTAAATTGCGAAAATATGTCAATAATTTTTGGTTAGTACTTACCATACAAACATGTTGTCAATATTCACAAAGTGGCAGTTCACGTCATGGGATCATATTTTGTTTAGAAAATGATCATCTCCATGCATTGTACATCACTTGGACGAAGATGGAATGCAGCCAGAGGCTGGGCTAGAATTATTAAAGGGTCACATATCCAAAAACAATTGCCAGAAAATGGTATATATGTTCATATTGCCAGAAAATGGAACTCATGAACAATCGTGGCAAACAGTCATCTTTTTTTTCCTGAGTAAATGGCAAACAGTCATCTCGTTCGCACGTCCTACCAGGTCTGCGATTTTTGCTTCACACTCAGCCATATGGGCCATGAAGCTTGCCATGTTATAAAAAACGCTAACGCCAGGCCCAGGCCAGCCCACACAATTCGCTGCTTCTTCATCTGATCTGCCTGACTGTCGAGCAGAGCGCCAGCGCGCCGCCGCTCCCCTTCGTCAGATCCCGTCCCTGCCTCAACCCACCGAACGTCTACCTGAGGACCGCCGTGGAGCCGGTGAAGCGCACGACCTCGACATCCAACACTTGTGCTCGCCTCGTCTAGTCTTCCTCCGTTCCTTGGCAGGCACGGCGGCGCTCGCCTTCAGCAACCACGGCCGCACGCAGCAGACGCCAGCATGTGCCACGCTCCATTCCTTCACAACGATGGGCTCAACAATCGGTTTCTCCTCGCATCTAGCCATCCAGGCAAAGGGAGGTTGGCTGGCAATCTAGTTGCCGAAGGCGGCCGTGGTTTGTGGAGTTTTCCAGAAGCACGACTGGTTTTTAGGTTGGCGGGAGCACTGTGATTGGCGAATCCACGTGACCTGAGCCGTTCGATCCAATAGATTCAACGGCTATAAATGAATTTAGTCTGCTAGTTGCGGGGAAGACAGGTGAGAAACGGTAGATTCAAATATTCAAAAAAACGTGTACTATAGTAGTAGAGATAGAGATATGATAACGCATACTAAAAACACGGTACTAGGAGTACTTCAGATGCTTAAGAGTACTGACGCTGCACTTGTTTCAACCCTTATGTAGAAATTAGAACTATACGGCTTGGCAACAGGCTGCACTATGGAGAAGCTTGAATAGTTCCAAACAAAGTGTAAAAGCGACAAAGAACGGGGATACCTACTAACTGTGCATACAAGAGTCAAGACTGAATTTGCTAAAAACAAAGTAGGGCCGGCCGGCGATTCAGCACTAGAGCATATATTTCAAAGCAATTAAAGATGTCAAGTGTCAACGTGTGCACCGCAATTAGATATTTCCGATGCTGCGTAAAGCCAACGCCGTCTCTGTGCTACTTAATCCCTATCAGAAGGGCACAACACTCATCTCCACCTAAACCACCTAAACCAATAATAGACATGGTCTTGCCTCCTGTGATATGCTATGCTTCTGAAGACTAGAGGTAGGTGCGCTGTGTCTTCTATCTATGAATATACCGCGCACTTTCATTCATCGTACTTTTCACTTCATTCAGATCTTTTACATGTGAATCAGGCGCACTTAAACTCAAGTTTTGCATCACGAAACAGTGAGCGAGCGACAAAGCTATGTCATGAAGCTCTTCATGCTCATAGTGTGGGCACTGTTGCTATTGTCTCATGGATCTGGAAGCATCATTTGTGCCGTCCTCCATGGGAACGATACGGATATGCTGTTGCTCCTTGATTTCAAGCACGCAATCACCGATGATCCGAAAGGGCTCTTGAGTTCATGGAACACCAGTGTTCACTTCTGCAACTGGCAGGGCGTGAAGTGCAGCCTCACAGAACATGAGCGTATTGCAGAGCTTGACCTGTCGGAGCAGAGTTTTGTCGGCAAAATCTCTCCTTCCCTTGGAAACCTGTCATATCTTACTTATCTTAACCTTTCCAGAAGCAAGTTCTCTGGTCAGATACCACATCTTGGCCGGCTGCAAGAGCTGGAATTTCTTGACCTGAGTTACAACTCGCTACAAGGGATTATTCCAGTGACGCTTACAAACTGCTCCAACTTGAGGGTGTTAGACCTCTCAAGAAACCTATTGGTGGGTGAAATTCCCACAGAAATATCCCTTCTCTCAAATCTGACACGCTTGTGGTTTCCCTATAATGATCTTACCGGGGTCATTCCACCAGGCCTTGGCAATATCACTTCTCTAGAACATATTATTCTGATGTATAACCGGTTAGAGGGAGGCATTCCTGATGAGTTTGGGAAGTTGTCCAAAATGTCAAACTTACTCCTTGGTAAAAACAAGCTATCAGGTAGAGTCCCAGAGGCCATTTTTAATATGTCTCTGCTAAATCAGATGGCGCTGGAGTTGAATATGCTAGTTGGTACTCTACCATCTAACATGGGTGATGCTCTCCCTAATCTCCAACGTCTTACATTGGGTGGTAACATGCTGGAAGGTCTTATCCCAGACTCATTAGGCAATGCATCCGAGCTACAGCTGATAGACTTAGCATATAATCACGGGTTTAGAGGACGAGTCCCACCTTCTCTTGGTAAACTTCTGAAGCTCACTAAGCTAGGTCTTGACACAAACAGTCTTGAAGCAAATGACAGTTGGGGCTGGGAATTCTTGGATGCACTGAGCAACTGCACTTCTCTAAAGATGCTTTCACTCTATGCAAATCGGCTACAAGGAATCTTACCAAATTCTGTTGGCAACCTTTCGTCTAATGTTGACAACCTCGTGTTTGGCAGGAACATGCTATATGGATTAGTTCCGTCAAGCATAGGAAATCTCCATAGACTAACTAAACTTGGACTGGAGGAGAACAATTTGACTGGTCCGATTGATGGATGGGTTGGAAATCTTGCTAATTTACAAGGTTTATATCTTCAACAGAACAATTTCACTGGGCAGCTTCCAACTTCCATTGGCAATAACTCCAAGCTTTCAGAACTGTTTCTAGCAAATAATCAATTCCACGGTCCCATACCATCAAGTTTAGAAAACCTTCAGCAACTCTTGTATTTAGACCTCAGCTATAACAATCTTCAAGAAAATATACCAAAAGAAGTTTTTAGTGTAGCCACAATTGCCCAATGTGCGTTATCCCACAACAGTCTAGAAGGCCAAATTCCTCACATCAGTAATCTTCAACAACTCAACTATCTAGATCTTTCATCCAACAAGCTTACCGGGGAAACTCCACCTACTTTGCGCACATGCCAGCAATTGCAAGCCATCAAAATGGACCGGAACTTTCTCTCGGGAAGCATTCCCATATTTCTAGGCAGTCTGAACAGCTTGATCGAGCTCAACCTTTCACATAACAATCTCTCAGGCTCTATCCCAATTGCTCTAAGCAAACTGCAACTTCTCACCCAGTTGGATCTATCCGACAATCATCTTGAAGGAGAAGTACCAATAGAAGGAATATTCAAAAATACGACGGCCATTTCCCTGAAAGGCAATTGGCGGCTTTGTGGAGGTGTGCTGGACCTACATATGCCTTCATGCCCCACTGCTTCTCAGAGAAGATCTAGATGGAAATACTATTTGGTCAGCGTATTGGTGCCCATATTAGGCATCGTGTTACTCATATTAATAGTCTACTTAACCCTTCTCAGAAAGAGGATGTTGAGTATGCATTCATCATTGCCTTCTTCGGATGAGCAATTCCCTAAAGTATCTTATAAGGATCTGGCACAGGCTACTGAGAACTTCACAGAATCTAACTTGATTGGGAGAGGAAGCTGCGGTTCAGTGTACAGAGCAAAGCTAAACCAAAAACAGATGGTTGTGGCTGTGAAAGTTTTTGACCTTGACATGCAAGGTGCGGATAAAAGTTTCATCTCAGAATGTAAAGCACTGAGAAACATTCGGCACCGGAATCTTCTTCCAATTCTGACTGCATGCTCAACAATTGATAATCAAGGCCGGGATTTCAAAGCTCTAATCTACAAGTTCATGCCCAATGGCAACTTGGACACTTGGCTGCACCCGACAGGAGATGGAAAAGCCTCAAAGCTACTGGACCTTTCTCAAAGAATGAAAATAGCTCTTGATATAGCCGATGCATTGCAATATATACACCATGACTGTGAGAGCCCTATTGTTCACTGTGACTTGAAGCCCAGCAATATCCTTCTAGATTATGATATGACAGCTCGTTTGGGGGACTTTGGCATCGCAAGGTTCTACATCAAATCCAAGTCAGCAGCAGCTGGAGGTTTGAGTTCAATGGGTACAGTAACTCTCAAGGGCACGATTGGGTATATTGCTCCAGGTAACAGCATGTTCCTTGCTATAAATTTTCCTGCATGCAACGAAGCGGTTGTTTACATAAACTTATGTCACACGTTTTTACCTGGTATTCAGAGTATGCAGGAGGCAGCTACCTATCCACCTCCGGAGACGTGTACAGTTTCGGGATAGTACTGCTGGAGATGCTGACAGGAAGAAGGCCGACTGACCCTATGTTCTGCGAGGGGCTTGGCATCGTGAACTTTGTCAGGAGTAACTTTCCGGATCGGATACTTGATATCCTTGACGCTTCTCTCCGAGAAGAATGCCAAGACTGCTCTCGGGATAATCTGGAAGAAGAAAACGAAGTCCAGCAGTGCCTGTTGTCCTTGCTGAAAGTGGCACTTTCTTGCGCAAGCCAGTCCCCTAATGAGAGAATGAACATGAGAGAAGCAGCTACTGAATTGCACGCGATCGACACGTCGTATGTGTCTTGAAGTGGATGCTATGTATGTATGGTTCATTTTTTACCATACCAGCTGACACGAAGCATGTAACTAGAGGTGTATCATACATTCACACTACGGTGGCCGTGTAGAACTTTTGTACTGTAGTAAAAGTATTTCTTGGGCTGTGACTATGTTCATAGTCTTTGAAATCCTGTATATTTTGGTGAGGCTATTTCAGGACTGACTGCCTGGAGCGAACAACATTTGCACATGTTGGGTCCATTGTCAAGATGACAGTATCAGGTGCGTGGATGCATGGATGGCCTTTACGCTCTGAATTAGGCATGGCACTAGAGCATAAGCATCGATGCTGCTCACTGAAGAACTGAATTAGTATCAAAAAGGAAGAAAAAAAATCTGTCTGGATGTGGTGAACGCATTGCTTGCTAATGATTTTCATTTTCTAAATCTGAGCGCAACCTGTGTGCTGGAGTTGCATCGCTGCTATGTCCTAGATTTATCTTTTGCTTCAAAATATTTTAGTACATTTTCCTTCAGCTCCTAACGTGTCCGCCTGCTCGAAATTTCGTTGCAGGTACATTTGCATACTTTTTTTAATGTCCTTTATAATTTGTGCTGGGCAGCAGGACACTCTTCTCACCTAAACTGGAAAACATGCATATGTGTTCAATATATGATTCGATGTCCAAATGAGTTCCCACTTGGGCATGCATGGGTGGGCATTTCCTAATACTGACCTAGAGCTGCTTGGATGTTGAGCAAGTGTAAATGTTCGGCTCATCAGAGCTGTTTGGATGTGGAACCGATAAATGAAGTTTGGATATAACAGATTGTTTGTGTGAGACAATGTGCCTTTTTCCAGCTATTCAGGAGCCATAGCAATGGAAGGGTTTTAGAGTGTCGCACATTGTAGCATATATTGGTCATCGTAGGGCATACATTCCTAATTCGTACAACAAAATATAAGTTGCCCGGTTCAGGAGTTCTATTCTACACACTACTTGCTGTTCTACTTGCACTTGTTAACGCTAGTAGTGTGCTGGGTGACTACACCCCAAATTTTAATTTAAAACGAAAGCCATCTACCCAACTTTATAAATTAAATACATGAGTAATAGCTGGATAAATTTGTTCCAATTAGCTTCTTGTTTTTGTTTGTTAGTGATAGCATGACACTTGACAATAAAGAAGTAAGTATATCAGAAATGCCCTACATGTCGTATCAAGTATTTTCAGATCTCAGCTTTTTGCAGGTTCATGATGAAAGCATCAGGTATAGCTAAGAGATGAAGCACATGGTTGTTGTACTAAAGAAAAAAAAAACATGATTGTTGTATGCTGCTTAGTAAAATCAATACTTCAAATGAAATGTACAACATAAAAAATGTGAAACTGCTGACAAATAGGAAGCTTTGATGTCCTGATACAGTCCTCATGATATGCTAGTAGTATCGGAAATGCTAAATAATGTAAATGAATAGTACCGACTACGCTATACTATCTTGTCATCCAAGTATTGTACTAAAGATAAAGTAAAATGTCGAACGAAACTACTATGTGCACGATTATTCCCATGTCCGATATGTGTACGACCCCGAATCCAATGGTCAGCTGATCTTCCTTTCCATGCACCAATGGTTTGATCTGGCATATCGTATGGAAATCGTACAGAAGGTGTTGTACGCATAGCAGGGTTTGATGTTGAAAGGAAGAAGCAGTTGTTAAAATCAAGTAGATCTCAAGTATGATAGATAAAGAAAAAATGGCAGGGGCAAGTATGACAGGAATTATCCTACCCTTTCCACCAATAAAGTTATTCCTAATTTCCAGCAAACGGGGAGCATCCGAGCATGCAAGGCATATAAAGCAGCTATCTCAGTAAAATTCAATGTCTTTACATGCTCCTAGAAAGAACATACAACAAGCTAATGAATGAGAAATGAAACAAAACGTCCGAGCATGCAAACCGGGCAGACTTTTTCCTCTTGCTCAATGGACCAATGATAATGATGATCCTACTTATTCTGTTCCTGATAAAGCTGAGATTTTACAGATTCTTAAGGACATGAAACTCAATGCTTCTCCAGGGCCGGATGGCTTCAATGTGGAATTCTATTTAGCTACTTGGGATTGGATTGGGGATGAGGTAACTCAGTTGTGTCTATCTTTTATTCTACTGCCACCCTTCCTCCTCATATTAATGACACCAATATTGCTCTCATCCCTAAGAAGTTGGTTCCTCTTGTGCCCATGGACTATAGGCCTATTAGTCTTTGTAATGTGCTTTATAAAATCATTGCTAAATCTTTGGCTAATAGGCTCAAGCCTCACCTCCCAGACTTTATTGATCCAACTCAACAGGCTTTTATTGAGGGTAGACGTATTAGTGACAATATCATTATTGCTCAAGAAATTGCTCATTCTTTTTCTCTCAAATCCTGGAAACATGATGCTTTCATGCTTAAGATTGACCTTGCTAAAGCTTTTGATCGTCTAGAATGGAATTTCATTGTTTCTGCTTTGTCACGTAAAGGGCTGCATGGTCATTTTTTTTAATTTGGTTCATGCATGCATTTCTTCGCCCACGTTCTCTGTGCTCATTAATGGGCAGCCTTCTCAAAAATTTAAAAGTTTCCGAGGTATCCAACAAGGCTGTCCTATGTCTCCTTACTTATTTGTCCTGGCTATTAATGAACTTTCCATCATGCTTAATGAAGCTTTCCAGGCCAATCATTTACAAGGTATTTCTCTTGGACCAAATTGCCCCTCTGTGCATTCCCTCCTTTTTGCAGATGATATTTTGGTACGTGGGCAGGCTACTTGTCAGGAAGCACAGACCATGGCTAGTCTTATTCAACATTTTTGTGCTCTCTCTGGTCAAACTCCTAATTGGAACAAATCTGCCATCTTTTTTAGTTCTCATGTGTCTCTGGCTATTATCAATGACATTAAGCTTATTTTCTCTGTGGCTAATCTTGATGCTAATTTCACTCACCTTGGTCACCCTCTTATTTTTCCTGCTAAAAATAGAGGTGTCGCTTACAATTTTGTGTTAGATAAATTTTTAAATAAGCTTCCCTCTTATAAAGCAAACATGCTTTCTCATGCTGCTCAGCTTGAACTTATTCGCTCTGTTTTCTCGGCTATCCCGGTTTACTACATGGCCAACATTTTGTTTTCCAAAAAATTCATTGCTAAACTCACTTCTATCATTAGGAATTTTTGGTGGACAGGGGTTCGTGAAACAGATTCGAGGAGGAGTCTTTGTCTCAGAGCTTGGAAAGACATTACCAATTCTAAGGCAGAAGGTGGTCTTGGCATCAGAAACTTAAAAGCTATCAATGAAAGTCTTATTCTTGCTGCAGCCTGGAGGTTAGCTCAAAATCCTTCTTCCCATTTATATCGTGTTCTTCAAGCAAAATATTTTCCTGCTACTACTATTTGGAAGGCCTCTTTTGCCTCCCCCCTAAGTCTGCTTTTTGGGCTTCTGTCTTAGAAATGCTTCCCAAACTCAAAGAGCATGCTTTCTATCAACTCACTCAAGGAAACATTTCTTTATGGAGCATGCCTTGGTGTCCTCTTTGGAATTATATTCATGATTTTCTTATTCCCCAACAAGCAGGCTTTGTTTACCCTTCCTTAGTCAGAGACCTTTGGCTGCCTGGGCAAAAAAAATTGGAACCATCAACTCATTTTTTCTTTATTTCAGCAGCCTCTTGCTTCTCAAATTATTAACACTGATATTATTGAGGATGACAATGAAGATTTGCTTTGTTGGCCTTTGGCACCTAATGAGATTTGTTCTTCAAAATCTGCTTACAAGCTCTGTTTACAAGCAATTCATTCTCATCCTAGAATAGCTCCTCTTGAGGTTTCTCTTGATTTAAATTTTTTTCTTAAAGTCGTTTCGAAGCAGAAAAATTTGTTGCCTAAAGTCCAAACTTTTGCTTGGAGGCTTCTTAGTAAGGCTTTGCCAACAGGTATGCGAGCAGGTCGTTTTTCTACTCATATCTCAGATTTGTTGTAGGTGTGCTCAGCAAGAGGATGAATTTCACCTCTTTTTTCTTTGTGACTTTGCTAGAGCAGCCTGGTTTTCTGCTCCTTGGTTTCTCAGAGTTGACACTCTTATTCAGGGGCATGCCTCGATGCATTCTATTCTCATTCACCTTGCTTCTATGGGGCATCCCTATACTTCCTTGCAAAATGTTTTGAATTTTTTATCGAGCATTTGGAAAGTTAGAAATGATTTCTTGTTTGAACGCAAAAGACATCTTCCTTACCAAGTTCACATTGTTGCTGCTACTATGGATTTGACCTTGCATGAAGAATCTTTGCTCCCTTCTAATAATCAAACTTGTGCTAATACTCATCATGAGGTACATGATATTCCTAAGCAAGGGCATACTATTAATTCTGATCTATTGATCAATGGAGCTAAAATATTTTCTGATGCAGCTTTTAGATCTACAAAAATTCCAGGTCTTGGCCAAGGACAAGTGAGGACACGTGTAGGAGTCTATTTCTGCCTTCCTTCACCTCAGGGAGAACTTAACATCCAGGTTCAAGCTTCGGCTCCTCCAACTTCAACTCCTCTTCAAGCAGAAGTTGTTGCTCTTGCATATGCAGCTCATTTGGCAACCTGTCTTAATGTTCAGCAACCCACTTTTTTAACTGACTGTCTCTCACTTGCTTCGGTTGTTGCGTCCAGGAATATAACTCATTCTGCAGCTCCTTGGAACATCAGGAAGGAATTGACTTCCTTTGTTAAATCCACTTCTAATCTAAATTCTCAAGTGTTTCATATTTCCAGGAATTTGAATGGAGTGGCTCACAATCTTGCTCAACAGGTTTACGAATCTGTTGGTGGATCCATCCTGGCTTGTTCTTCTCACTCTCATGCATCTGGTGCCTGTCCAATGCCGGCTACTTTGGAAGATTTTAATTTTTCAGGTTTTCATGTGCATAAGGTGTATTGCTTCTAATAGTCTGATGGGTTCTTGTGCTGTCTGGACTCCTTCATCCATTCATGTCAGCTCAGCACCTGTTGCTCAGCACAAGACAAGTGCCAACCATTGTCTGCTGGGCTGCGCCAATTGTTCATTTTGCCATCATCTCTGGTTCATCTCTCAGCCGCTAGGCTGGTGCTAGTTCCCCTGCTTTTTTCCTTTGCTTGCTAGCAACAGATCGCTTGTACTCCTTTAAGGTGTGATTTCTAGCTATAGTTCATCTGGTTGACATGTGGTCAACCTATCTTTGCTAGCTTATAACAGCTCTTATTCTGTGGCTGTTTTCTCCTTTCATATCTCTTGTCTAGCCAAGTGATGTTATGAGCTGTTAATGAATTTGGGCACCTGTCGGTGCCTTGTTCTGTTCAATAAAAAAAGATGCAGACCACTGCCCCATTGCATGTCTGGATTGCTCATCTACATATTCTACCATGGCTAACAGAAATAACGCCAAAGCTCGAAAGATCTTCCGTCCAAGAAAACCATACGAGTGCTTCACAGAGTAGGAATTGTCTTCCCTAAAAAAAGAATAGGAATTGTCATTTATTGCTGCTATTTGATCTGGAAATGAGTGCTCTATTTAACAACAGGAAGTAGCTACTCCCTCCTTTCCGGTTTATAGGGCTCAAATCTGAAATATCATGAACCAAGGTAGACTGAGAGTGGATGACATGAGTTTTGTGGATACAAAATTGCCCAATGAAATATTTCTCATCTATTCAACTTTCGAGGCAATAAGTGCAACAACCTCTCTCTCATTGGATTTGCATGGTGCATGTAGAATAAGATGCATGCATGACCAATAATCCCTCACTTTCATTAAATGTGGTGTGAGACTCAAAGCTCTTTAACTCAATTGGACTCAAAGTGAGCCTTATATAATGGAAATCTGAAATTTTTAAGACGAGCCCTATAGACCGGAAAGAAGGGAGTAGTACATTGTTTTTGCGGCTGGTGAATCTGTACCACATTTCACTCAATGTTCTCAAATCTTCCATTCAATCATATGTAACACTTGAAAAGAGAAGGAAAAAACTACATTTAATTTGCATACAAAAAAATATGTAAATTCTTGGAAAATCCTATAAGGATTTTTTTCTCAAGAAACTGTAAGGAAAAATTACCATAGCATGAGTACAACAGAGGGCTACTTATTTTGATTAGACGTGGGCGTGGCTAGTCGGAGCAGTCAGGGAATCGGGCCAGTTAGTTGTTGGATACGCAGACGATGGCCACGAACGCCAGAGCGACACGGTTTGCTAGCAGCGGACAGTGTTGTAGCTGGAGACGGGAAACCCCAGCCCTCCGGTACTATACAACAGGGCATACTATTAATTCTGATCTATTGATCAATGGAGCTAAAATCTTTTCTGATGCAGCTTTTAGATCTTAAAAAATTCCAGGTCTTGGCCAAGGACAAGTGAGGACAGGTGTAGGAGTCTATTTCTGCCTTCCTTCACCTCAGGGAGAACTTAACATCCAGGTTCAAGCTTCGGCTCCTCCAACTTCAACTCCTCTTCCAGCAGAAGTTGTTGCTCTTGCATATGCAGCTCATTTGGCAACCTGTCTTAATGTTCAGCAACCCACTTTTTTAACTGACTGTCTCTCACTTGCTTCGGTTGTTGCGTCCAGGAATATAACTCATTCTGCAGCTCCTTGGAACATCAGGAAGGAATTGACTTCCTTTGTTAAATCCACTTCTAATCTAAATTCTCAAGTGTTTCATATTTCCAGGAATTTGAATGCAGTGGCTCACAATCTTGCTCAACAAGTTTACCAATCTGTTGGTGGATCCATCCTGGCTTGTTCTTCTCACTCTCATGCATCTGGTGCCTGTCCAATGCCGGCTACTTTGGAAGATTTTAAATTTTCAGGTTTTCATGTGCATAAGGTGTATTGCTTCTAATAGTCTGATGGGTTCTTGTGCTGTCTGGACTCCTTCATCCATTCATGTCAGCTCAGCCCCTGTTGCTCAGCACAAGACAAGTGCCAACCATTGTCTGCTGGGCTGCGCCAATTGTTCATTTTGCCATCAGCTCTGGTTCATCTCTCAGCCGCTAGGCTGGTGCTAGTTCCCCTGCTTTTTTCCTTTGCTTGCTAGCAGCAGATCGCTTGTACTCCTTTAAGGTGTGATTTCTAGCTATAGTTCATCTGGTTGACATGTGATCAACCTATCTTTGCTAGCTTATAACAGCTCTTATTCTGTGGCTGTTTTCTCCTTTCATATCTCTTGTCTAGCCAAGTGATGTTATGAGCTGTTAATGAATTTGGGCACCTGTCGGTGCCCTGTTCTGTTCAATAAAAAAAGATGCAGACCACTGCCCCATTGCATGTCTGGATTGCTCATCTACATATTCTACCATGGCTAACAGAAACAACGCCAAAGCTCGAAAGATCTTCCGTCCAAGAAAACCATACGAGTGCTTCACAGAGTAGGAATTGTCTTCCCTTAAAAAAAAGAATAGGAATTGTCATTTATTGCTGCTATTTGATCTGGGAATGAGTGCTCTATTTAACAACAGGAAGTAGCTACTCCCTCCTTTCCGGTTTATAGGGCTCAAATATGAAATCTCATGAACCAAGGTAGACTGAGAGTGGATGACATGAGTTTTGTGGATACAAAATTGCCCAATGAAATATTTCTCATCTATTCAACTTTCGAGGCAATAAGTGCAACAACCTCTCTCTCATTGGATTTGCATGGTGCATGTAGAATAAGATGCATGCATGACCAATAATCCCTCACTTTCATTAAATGTGGTGTGAGACTCAAAGCTCTTTAACTCAATTGGACTCAAAGTGAGCCTTATATAATGGAAATCTGAAATTTTTAAGATGAGCCCTATAGACCGGAAAGAAGGGAGTAGTACATTGTTTTTGCGGCTGGTGAATCTGTACCACATTTCACTCAATGTTCTCAAATCTTCCATTCAATCATATGTAACACTTGAAAAGAGAAGGAAAAAACTACATTTAATTTGCATACAAAAAAATATGTAAATTCTTGGAAAATCCTATAAGGATTTTTTTCTCAAGAAACTGTAAGGAAAAATTACCATAGCATGAGTACAACAGAGGGCTACTTATTTTGATTAGACGTGGGCGTGGCTAGTCGGAGCAGTCAGGGAATCGGGCCAGTTAGTTGTTGGATACGCAGACGATGGCCACGAACGCCAGAGCGACACGGTTTGCTAGCAGCGGACAGTGTTGTAGCTGGAGACGGGAAACCCCAGCCCTCCGGTACTATACAACAGGGCATACTATTAATTCTGATCTATTGATCAATGGAGCTAAAATCTTTTCTGATGCAGCTTTTAGATCTTAAAAAATTCCAGGTCTTGGCCAAGGACAAGTGAGGACAGGTGTAGGAGTCTATTTCTGCCTTCCTTCACCTCAGGGAGAACTTAACATCCAGGTTCAAGCTTCGGCTCCTCCAACTTCAACTCCTCTTCCAGCAGAAGTTGTTGCTCTTGCATATGCAGCTCATTTGGCAACCTGTCTTAATGTTCAGCAACCCACTTTTTTAACTGACTGTCTCTCACTTGCTTCGGTTGTTGCGTCCAGGAATATAACTCATTCTGCAGCTCCTTGGAACATCAGGAAGGAATTGACTTCCTTTGTTAAATCCACTTCTAATCTAAATTCTCAAGTGTTTCATATTTCCAGGAATTTGAATGGAGTGGCTCACAATCTTGCTCAACAAGTTTACCAATCTGTTGGTGGATCCATCCTGGCTTGTTCTTCTCACTCTCATGCATCTGGTGCCTGTCCAATGCCGGCTACTTTGGAAGATTTTAAATTTTCAGGTTTTCATGTGCATAAGGTGTATTGCTTCTAATAGTCTGATGGGTTCTTGTGCTGTCTGGACTCCTTCATCCATTCATGTCAGCTCAGCCCCTGTTGCTCAGCACAAGACAAGTGCCAACCATTGTCTGCTGGGCTGCGCCAATTGTTCATTTTGCCATCAGCTCTGGTTCATCTCTCAGCCGCTAGGCTGGTGCTAGTTCCCCTGCTTTTTTCCTTTGCTTGCTAGCAGCAGATCGCTTGTACTCCTTTAAGGTGTGATTTCTAGCTATAGTTCATCTGGTTGACATGTGATCAACCTATCTTTGCTAGCTTATAACAGCTCTTATTCTGTGGCTGTTTTCTCCTTTCATATCTCTTGTCTAGCCAAGTGATGTTATGAGTGTTAATGAATTTGGGCACCTGTCAGTGCCCTGTTCTGTTCAATAAAAAAAGATGCAGACCACTGCCCCATTGCATGTCTGGATTGCTCATCTACATATTCTACCATGGCTAACAGAAACAACGCCAAAGCTCGAAAGATCTTCCGTCCAAGAAAACCATACGAGTGCTTCACAGAGTAGGAATTGTCTTCCCTTAAAAAAAAGAATAGGAATTGTCATTTATTGCTGCTATTTGATCTGGGAATGAGTGCTCTATTTAACAACAGGAAGTAGCTACTCCCTCCTTTCCGGTTTATAGGGCTCAAATATGAAATCTCATGAACCAAGGTAGACTGAGAGTGGATGACATGAGTTTTGTGGATACAAAATTGCCCAATGAAATATTTCTCATCTATTCAACTTTCGAGGCAATAAGTGCAACAACCTCTCTCTCATTGGATTTGCATGGTGCATGTAGAATAAGATGCATGCATGACCAATAATCCCTCACTTTCATTAAATGTTGTGTGAGACTCAAAGCTCTTTAACTCAATTGGACTCAAAGTGAGCCTTATATAATGGAAATCTGAAATTTTTAAGATGAGCCCTATAGACCGGAAAGAAGGGAGTAGTACATTGTTTTTGCGGCTGGTGAATCTGTACCACATTTCACTCAATGTTCTCAAATCTTCCATTCAATCATATGTAACACTTGAAAAGAGAAGGAAAAAACTACATTTAATTTGCATACAAAAAAATATGTAAATTCTTGGAAAATCCTATAAGGATTTTTTTCTCAAGAAACTGTAAGGAAAAATTACCATAGCATGAGTACAACAGAGGGCTACTTATTTTGATTAGACGTGGGCGTGGCTAGTCGGAGCAGTCAGGGAATCGGGCCAGTTAGTTGTTGGATACGCAGACGATGGCCACGAACGCCAGAGCGACACGGTTTGCTAGCAGCGGACAGTGTTGTAGCTGGAGACGGGAAACCCCAGCCCTCCGGTACTATACAACAGGGCATACTATTAATTCTGATCTATTGATCAATGGAGCTAAAATCTTTTCTGATGCAGCTTTTAGATCTTAAAAAATTCCAGGTCTTGGCCAAGGACAAGTGAGGACAGGTGTAGGAGTCTATTTCTGCCTTCCTTCACCTCAGGGAGAACTTAACATCCAGGTTCAAGCTTCGGCTCCTCCAACTTCAACTCCTCTTCCAGCAGAAGTTGTTGCTCTTGCATATGCAGCTCATTTGGCAACCTGTCTTAATGTTCAGCAACCCACTTTTTTAACTGACTGTCTCTCACTTGCTTCGGTTGTTGCGTCCAGGAATATAACTCATTCTGCAGCTCCTTGGAACATCAGGAAGGAATTGACTTCCTTTGTTAAATCCACTTCTAATCTAAATTCTCAAGTGTTTCATATTTCCAGGAATTTGAATGGAGTGGCTCACAATCTTGCTCAACAAGTTTACCAATCTGTTGGTGGATCCATCCTGGCTTGTTCTTCTCACTCTCATGCATCTGGTGCCTGTCCAATGCCGGCTACTTTGGAAGATTTTAATTTTTCAGGTTTTCATGTGCATAAGGTGTATTGCTTCTAATAGTCTGATGGGTTCTTGTGCTGTCTGGACTCCTTCATCCATTCATGTCAGCTCAGCCCCTGTTGCTCAGCACAAGACAAGTGCCAACCATTGTCTGCTGGGCTGCGCCAATTGTTCATTTTGCCATCAGCTCTGGTTCATCTCTCAGCCGCTAGGCTGGTGCTAGTTCCCCTGCTTTTTTCCTTTGCTTGCTAGCAGCAGATCGCTTGTACTCCTTTAAGGTGTGATTTCTAGCTATAGTTCATCTGGTTGACATGTGATCAACCTATCTTTGCTAGCTTATAACAGCTCTTATTCTCTGGCTGTTTTCTCCTTTCATATCTCTTGTCTAGCCAAGTGATGTTATGAGCTGTTAATGAATTTGGGCACCTGTCAGTGCCTTGTTCTGTTCAATAAAAAAAGATGCAGACCACTGCCCCATTGCATGTCTGGATTGCTCATCTACATATTCTACCATGGCTAACAGAAACAACACCAAAGCTCGAAAGATCTTCCGTCCAAGAAAACCATACGAGTGCTTCACAGAGTAGGAATTGTCTTCCCTTAAAAAAAAGAATAGGAATTGTCATTTATTGCTGCTATTTGATCTGGGAATGAGTGCTCTATTTAACAACAGGAAGTAGCTACTCCCTCCTTTCCGGTTTATAGGGCTCAAATATGAAATCTCATGAACCAAGGTAGACTGAGAGTGGATGACATGAGTTTTGTGGATACAAAATTGCCCAATGAAATATTTCTCATCTATTCAACTTTCGAGGCAATAAGTGCAACAACCTCTCTCTCATTGGATTTGCATGGTGCATGTAGAATAAGATGCATGCATGACCAATAATCCCTCACTTTCATTAAATGTGGTGTGAGACTCAAAGCTCTTTAACTCAATTGGACTCAAAGTGAGCCTTATATAATGGAAATCTGAAATTTTTAAGATGAGCCCTATAGACCGGAAAGAAGGGAGTAGTACATTGTTTTTGCGGCTGGTGAATCTGTACCACATTTCACTCAATGTTCTCAAATCTTCCATTCAATCATATGTAACACTTGAAAAGAGAAGGAAAAAACTACATTTAATTTGCATACAAAAAAATATGTAAATTCTTGGAAAATCCTATAAGGATTTTTTTCTCAAGAAACTGTAAGGAAAAATTACCATAGCATGAGTACAACACAGGACTACTTATTTTGATTAGACGTGGGCGTGGCTAGTCGGAGCAGTCAGGGAATCGGGCCAGTTAGTTGTTGGATACGCAGACGATGGCCACGAACGCCAGAGCGACACGGTTTGCTAGCAGCGGACAGTGTTGTAGCTGGAGACGGGAAACCCCAGCCCTCCGGTACTATACAACAGGGCATACTATTAATTCTGATCTATTGATCAATGGAGCTAAAATCTTTTCTGATGCAGCTTTTAGATCTTAAAAAATTCCAGGTCTTGGCCAAGGACAAGTGAGGACAGGTGTAGGAGTCTATTTCTGCCTTCCTTCACCTCAGGGAGAACTTAACATCCAGGTTCAAGCTTCGGCTCCTCCAACTTCAACTCCTCTTCCAGCAGAAGTTGTTGCTCTTGCATATGCAGCTCATTTGGCAACCTGTCTTAATGTTCAGCAACCCACTTTTTTAACTGACTGTCTCTCACTTGCTTCGGTTGTTGCGTCCAGGAATATAACTCATTCTGCAGCTCCTTGGAACATCAGGAAGGAATTGACTTCCTTTGTTAAATCCACTTCTAATCTAAATTCTCAAGTGTTTCATATTTCCAGGAATTTGAATGGAGTGGCTCACAATCTTGCTCAACAAGTTTACCAATCTGTTGGTGGATCCATCCTGGCTTGTTCTTCTCACTCTCATGCATCTGGTGCCTGTCCAATGCCGGCTACTTTGGAAGATTTTAAATTTTCAGGTTTTCATGTGCATAAGGTGTATTGCTTCTAATAGTCTGATGGGTTCTTGTGCTGTCTGGACTCCTTCATCCATTCATGTCAGCTCAGCCCCTGTTGCTCAGCACAAGACAAGTGCCAACCATTGTCTGCTGGGCTGCGCCAATTGTTCATTTTGCCATCAGCTCTGGTTCATCTCTCAGCCGCTAGGCTGGTGCTAGTTCCCCTGCTTTTTTCCTTTGCTTGCTAGCAGCAGATCGCTTGTACTCCTTTAAGGTGTGATTTCTAGCTATAGTTCATCTGGTTGACATGTGATCAACCTATCTTTGCTAGCTTATAACAGCTCTTATTCTGTGGCTGTTTTCTCCTTTCATATCTCTTGTCTAGCCAAGTGATGTTATGAGCTGTTAATGAATTTGGGCACCTGTCGGTGCCCTGTTCTGTTCAATAAAAAAAGATGCAGACCACTGCCCCATTGCATGTCTGGATTGCTCATCTACATATTCTACCATGGCTAACAGAAACAACGCCAAAGCTCGAAAGATCTTCCGTCCAAGAAAACCATACGAGTGCTTCACAGAGTAGGAATTGTCTTCCCTTAAAAAAAAGAATAGGAATTGTCATTTATTGCTGCTATTTGATCTGGGAATGAGTGCTCTATTTAACAACAGGAAGTAGCTACTCCCTCCTTTCCGGTTTATAGGGCTCAAATATGAAATCTCATGAACCAAGGTAGACTGAGAGTGGATGACATGAGTTTTGTGGATACAAAATTGCCCAATGAAATATTTCTCATCTATTCAACTTTCGAGGCAATAAGTGCAACAACCTCTCTCTCATTGGATTTGCATGGTGCATGTAGAATAAGATGCATGCATGACCAATAATCCCTCACTTTCATTAAATGTGGTGTGAGACTCAAAGCTCTTTAACTCAATTGGACTCAAAGTGAGCCTTATATAATGGAAATCTGAAATTTTTAAGATGAGCCCTATAGACCGGAAAGAAGGGAGTAGTACATTGTTTTTGCGGCTGGTGAATCTGTACCACATTTCACTCAATGTTCTCAAATCTTCCATTCAATCATATGTAACACTTGAAAAGAGAAGGAAAAAACTACATTTAATTTGCATACAAAAAAATATGTAAATTCTTGGAAAATCCTATAAGGATTTTTTTCTCAAGAAACTGTAAGGAAAAATTACCATAGCATGAGTACAACAGAGGGCTACTTATTTTGATTAGACGTGGGCGTGGCTAGTCGGAGCAGTCAGGGAATCGGGCCAGTTAGTTGTTGGATACGCAGACGATGGCCACGAACGCCAGAGCGACACGGTTTGCTAGCAGCGGACAGTGTTGTAGCTGGAGACGGGAAACCCCAGCCCTCCGGTACTATACAACAGGGCATACTATTAATTCTGATCTATTGATCAATGGAGCTAAAATCTTTTCTGATGCAGCTTTTAGATCTTAAAAAATTCCAGGTCTTGGCCAAGGACAAGTGAGGACAGGTGTAGGAGTCTATTTCTGCCTTCCTTCACCTCAGGGAGAACTTAACATCCAGGTTCAAGCTTCGGCTCCTCCAACTTCAACTCCTCTTCCAGCAGAAGTTGTTGCTCTTGCATATGCAGCTCATTTGGCAACCTGTCTTAATGTTCAGCAACCCACTTTTTTAACTGACTGTCTCTCACTTGCTTCGGTTGTTGCGTCCAGGAATATAACTCATTCTGCAGCTCCTTGGAACATCAGGAAGGAATTGACTTCCTTTGTTAAATCCACTTCTAATCTAAATTCTCAAGTGTTTCATATTTCCAGGAATTTGAATGGAGTGGCTCAAAATCTTGCTCAACAAGTTTACCAATCTGTTGGTGGATCCATCCTGGCTTGTTCTTCTCACTCTCATGCATCTGGTGCCTGTCCAATGCCGGCTACTTTGGAAGATTTTAAATTTTCAGGTTTTCATGTGCATAAGGTGTATTGCTTCTAATAGTCTGATGGGTTCTTGTGCTGTCTGGACTCCTTCATCCATTCATGTCAGCTCAGCCCCTGTTGCTCAGCACAAGACAAGTGCCAACCATTGTCTGCTGGGCTGCGCCAATTGTTCATTTTGCCATCAGCTCTGGTTCATCTCTCAGCCGCTAGGCTGGTGCTAGTTCCCCTGCTTTTTTCCTTTGCTTGCTAGCAGCAGATCGCTTGTACTCCTTTAAGGTGTGATTTCTAGCTATAGTTCATCTGGTTGACATGTGATCAACCTATCTTTGCTAGCTTATAACAGCTCTTATTCTGTGGCTGTTTTCTCCTTTCATATCTCTTGTCTAGCCAAGTGATGTTATGAGTGTTAATGAATTTGGGCACCTGTCAGTGCCCTGTTCTGTTCAATAAAAAAAGATGCAGACCACTGCCCCATTGCATGTCTGGATTGCTCATCTACATATTCTACCATGGCTAACAGAAACAACGCCAAAGCTCGAAAGATCTTCCGTCCAAGAAAACCATACGAGTGCTTCACAGAGTAGGAATTGTCTTCCCTTAAAAAAAAGAATAGGAATTGTCATTTATTGCTGCTATTTGATCTGGGAATGAGTGCTCTATTTAACAACAGGAAGTAGCTACTCCCTCCTTTCCGGTTTATAGGGCTCAAATATGAAATCTCATGAACCAAGGTAGACTGAGAGTGGATGACATGAGTTTTGTGGATACAAAATTGCCCAATGAAATATTTCTCATCTATTCAACTTTCGAGGCAATAAGTGCAACAACCTCTCTCTCATTGGATTTGCATGGTGCATGTAGAATAAGATGCATGCATGACCAATAATCCCTCACTTTCATTAAATGTGGTGTGAGACTCAAAGCTCTTTAACTCAATTGGACTCAAAGTGAGCCTTATATAATGGAAATCTGAAATTTTTAAGATGAGCCCTATAGACCGGAAAGAAGGGAGTAGTACATTGTTTTTGCGGCTGGTGAATCTGTACCACATTTCACTCAATGTTCTCAAATCTTCCATTCAATCATATGTAACACTTGAAAAGAGAAGGAAAAAACTACATTTAATTTGCATACAAAAAAATATGTAAATTCTTGGAAAATCCTATAAGGATTTTTTTCTCAAGAAACTGTAAGGAAAAATTACCATAGCATGAGTACAACAGAGGGCTACTTATTTTGATTAGACGTGGGCGTGGCTAGTCGGAGCAGTCAGGGAATCGGGCCAGTTAGTTGTTGGATACGCAGACGATGGCCACGAACGCCAGAGCGACACGGTTTGCTAGCAGCGGACAGTGTTGTAGCTGGAGACGGGAAACCCCAGCCCTCCGGTACTATACAACAGGGCATACTATTAATTCTGATCTATTGATCAATGGAGCTAAAATCTTTTCTGATGCAGCTTTTAGATCTTAAAAAATTCCAGGTCTTGGCCAAGGACAAGTGAGGACAGGTGTAGGAGTCTATTTCTGCCTTCCTTCACCTCAGGGAGAACTTAACATCCAGGTTCAAGCTTCGGCTCCTCCAACTTCAACTCCTCTTCCAGCAGAAGTTGTTGCTCTTGCATATGCAGCTCATTTGGCAACCTGTCTTAATGTTCAGCAACCCACTTTTTTAACTGACTGTCTCTCACTTGCTTCGGTTGTTGCGTCCAGGAATATAACTCATTCTGCAGCTCCTTGGAACATCAGGAAGGAATTGACTTCCTTTGTTAAATCCACTTCTAATCTAAATTCTCAAGTGTTTCATATTTCCAGGAATTTGAATGGAGTGGCTCACAATCTTGCTCAACAAGTTTACCAATCTGTTGGTGGATCCATCCTGGCTTGTTCTTCTCACTCTCATGCATCTGGTGCCTGTCCAATGCCGGCTACTTTGGAAGATTTTAATTTTTCAGGTTTTCATGTGCATAAGGTGTATTGCTTCCAATAGTCTGATGGGTTCTTGTGCTGTCTGGACTCCTTCATCCATTCATGTCAGCTCAGCCCCTGTTGCTCAGCACAAGACAAGTGCCAACCATTGTCTGCTGGGCTGCGCCAATTGTTCATTTTGCCATCAGCTCTGGTTCATCTCTCAGCCGCTAGGCTGGTGCTAGTTCCCCTGCTTTTTTCCTTTGCTTGCTAGCAGCAGATCGCTTGTACTCCTTTAAGGTGTGATTTCTAGCTATAGTTCATCTGGTTGACATGTGATCAACCTATCTTTGCTAGCTTATAACAGCTCTTATTCTCTGGCTGTTTTCTCCTTTCATATCTCTTGTCTAGCCAAGTGATGTTATGAGCTGTTAATGAATTTGGGCACCTGTCAGTGCCTTGTTCTGTTCAATAAAAAAAGATGCAGACCACTGCCCCATTGCATGTCTGGATTGCTCATCTACATATTCTACCATGGCTAACAGAAACAACACCAAAGCTCGAAAGATCTTCCGTCCAAGAAAACCATACGAGTGCTTCACAGAGTAGGAATTGTCTTCCCTTAAAAAAAAGAATAGGAATTGTCATTTATTGCTGCTATTTGATCTGGGAATGAGTGCTCTATTTAACAACAGGAAGTAGCTACTCCCTCCTTTCCGGTTTATAGGGCTCAAATATGAAATCTCATGAACCAAGGTAGACTGAGAGTGGATGACATGAGTTTTGTGGATACAAAATTGCCCAATGAAATATTTCTCATCTATTCAACTTTCGAGGCAATAAGTGCAACAACCTCTCTCTCATTGGATTTGCATGGTGCATGTAGAATAAGATGCATGCATGACCAATAATCCCTCACTTTCATTAAATGTGGTGTGAGACTCAAAGCTCTTTAACTCAATTGGACTCAAAGTGAGCCTTATATAATGGAAATCTGAAATTTTTAAGATGAGCCCTATAGACCGGAAAGAAGGGAGTAGTACATTGTTTTTGCGGCTGGTGAATCTGTACCACATTTCACTCAATGTTCTCAAATCTTCCATTCAATCATATGTAACACTTGAAAAGAGAAGGAAAAAACTACATTTAATTTGCATACAAAAAAATATGTAAATTCTTGGAAAATCCTATAAGGATTTTTTTCTCAAGAAACTGTAAGGAAAAATTACCATAGCATGAGTACAACACAGGACTACTTATTTTGATTAGACGTGGGCGTGGCTAGTCGGAGCAGTCAGGGAATCGGGCCAGTTAGTTGTTGGATACGCAGACGATGGCCACGAACGCCAGAGCGACACGGTTTGCTAGCAGCGGACAGTGTTGTAGCTGGAGACGGGAAACCCCAGCCCTCCGGTACTATACAACAGGGCATACTATTAATTCTGATCTATTGATCAATGGAGCTAAAATCTTTTCTGATGCAGCTTTTAGATCTTAAAAAATTCCAGGTCTTGGCCAAGGACAAGTGAGGACAGGTGTAGGAGTCTATTTCTGCCTTCCTTCACCTCAGGGAGAACTTAACATCCAGGTTCAAGCTTCGGCTCCTCCAACTTCAACTCCTCTTCCAGCAGAAGTTGTTGCTCTTGCATATGCAGCTCATTTGGCAACCTGTCTTAATGTTCAGCAACCCACTTTTTTAACTGACTGTCTCTCACTTGCTTCGGTTGTTGCGTCCAGGAATATAACTCATTCTGCAGCTCCTTGGAACATCAGGAAGGAATTGACTTCCTTTGTTAAATCCACTTCTAATCTAAATTCTCAAGTGTTTCATATTTCCAGGAATTTGAATGGAGTGGCTCACAATCTTGCTCAACAAGTTTACCAATCTGTTGGTGGATCCATCCTGGCTTGTTCTTCTCACTCTCATGCATCTGGTGCCTGTCCAATGCCGGCTACTTTGGAAGATTTTAAATTTTCAGGTTTTCATGTGCATAAGGTGTATTGCTTCTAATAGTCTGATGGGTTCTTGTGCTGTCTGGACTCCTTCATCCATTCATGTCAGCTCAGCCCCTGTTGCTCAGCACAAGACAAGTGCCAACCATTGTCTGCTGGGCTGCGCCAATTGTTCATTTTGCCATCAGCTCTGGTTCATCTCTCAGCCGCTAGGCTGGTGCTAGTTCCCCTGCTTTTTTCCTTTGCTTGCTAGCAGCAGATCGCTTGTACTCCTTTAAGGTGTGATTTCTAGCTATAGTTCATCTGGTTGACATGTGATCAACCTATCTTTGCTAGCTTATAACAGCTCTTATTCTCTGGCTGTTTTCTCCTTTCATATCTCTTGTCTAGCCAAGTGATGTTATGAGCTGTTAATGAATTTGGGCACCTGTCAGTGCCTTGTTCTGTTCAATAAAAAAAGATGCAGACCACTGCCCCATTGCATGTCTGGATTGCTCATCTACATATTCTACCATGGCTAACAGAAACAACGCCAAAGCTCGAAAGATCTTCCGTCCAAGAAAACCATACGAGTGCTTCACAGAGTAGGAATTGTCTTCCCTTAAAAAAAAGAATAGGAATTGTCATTTATTGCTGCTATTTGATCTGGGAATGAGTGCTCTATTTAACAACAGGAAGTAGCTACTCCCTCCTTTCCGATTTATAGGGCTCAAATCTGAAATCTCATGAACCAAGGTAGACTGTGAGTGGATGACATGAGTTTTGTGGATACAAAATTGCCCAATGAAATATTTCTCATCTATTCAACTTTCGAGGCAAAAAGTGCAACAACCTCTCTCTCATTGGATTTGCATGGTGCATGTAGAATAAGATGCATGCATGACCAATAATCCCTCACTTTCATTAAATGTGGTGTGAGACTCAAAGCTCTTTAACTCAATTGGACTCAAAGTGAGCCTTATATAATGGAAATCTGAAAATTTTAAGATGAGCCCTATAGACCGGAAAGGAGGGAGTAGTACATTGTTTTTGCGGCTGGTGAATCTGTACCACATTTCACTCAATGTTCTCAAATCTTCCATTCAATCATATGTAACACTTGAAAAGAGAAGGAAAAAACTACATTTAATTTGCATACAAAAAAATATGTAAATTCTTGGAAAATCCTATAAGGATTTTTTTCTCAATAAACTGTAAGGAAAAATTACCATAGCATGAATACAACAGAGGGCTACTTATTTTGATTAGACGTGGGCGTGGCTAGTCGGAGCAGTCAGGGAATCGGGCCAGTTAGTTGTTGGATATGCAGACGATGGCCACGAACGCCAGAGCGACACGGTTTGCTAGCAGCGGACAGTGTTGTAGCTGGATACGGGAAACCCCAGCCCTCCGGTACTATACAACAGGGCATACTATTAATTCTGATCTATTGATCAATGGAGGTAAAATCTTTTCTGATGCAGCTTTTAGATCTACAAAAATTCCAGGTCTTGGCCAAGGACAAGTGAGGACACGTGTAGGAGTCTATTTCTGCCTTCCTTCACCTCAGGGAGAACTTAACATCCAGGTTCAAGCTTCGGTGCCTCCAACTTCAACTCCTCTTCAAGCAGAAGTTGTTGCTCTTGCAGATGCAGCTCATTTGGCAACCTGTCTTAATGTTCAGCAACCCACTTTTTTAACTGACTGTCTCTCACTTGCTTCGGTTGTTGCGTCCAGGAATATAACTCATTCTGCAGCTCCTTGGAACATCAGGAAGGAATTGACTTCCTTTGTTAAATCCACTTCTAATCTAAATTCTCGAGTGTTTCATATTTCCAGGAATTTGAATGGAGTGGCTCACAATCTTGCTCAACAGGTTTACCAATCTGTTGGTGGATCCATCCTGGCTTGTTCTTCTCACTCTCATGCATCTGGTGCGTGTCCAGTGCCGGCTACTTTGGAAGATTTTAATTTTTCAGGTTTTCATGTGCATAAGGTGTATTGCTTCTTATAGTCTGATGGGTTCTTGTGCTGTCTGGACTCCTTCATCCATTCATGTCAGCTCAGCCCCTGTTGCTCAGCACAAGACAAGTGCCAACCATTGTCTGCTGGGCTGCGCCAATTGTTCATTTTGCCATCAGCTCTGGTTCATCTCTCAGCCGCTAGGCTGGTGCTAGTTCCCCTGCTTTTTTCCTTTGCTTGCTAGCAGCAGATCGCTTGTACTCCTTTAAGGTGTGATTTCTAGCTATAATTCATCTGGTTGACATGTGGTCAACCTATCTTTGCTAGCTTGTAACAACTCTTATTCTCTGGCTGTTTTCTCCTTTCATATCTCTTGTCTAGCCAAGTGATGTTATGAGCTGTAAATGAATTTGGGCACCTGTCAGTGCCTTGTTCCGTTCAATAAAAAAAGATGCAGACCACTGCCCCATTGCATATCTGGATTGCTCATCTACATATTCTACCATGGCTAACAGAAACAACGCCAAAGCTCGAAAGATCTTCCGTCCAAGAAAACCATACGAGTGCTTCACAGAGTAGGAATTGTCTTCCCTCAAAAAAAAAGAATAGGAATTGTCATTTATTGCTGCTATTTGATGCGGGAATGAGTGCTCTATTTAACAACAGGAAGTAGCTACTCCCTCCTTTCCGGTTTATAGGGCTCAAATCTGAAATCTCATGAACCAAGGTAGACTATGAGTGGATGACATGAGTTTTGTGGATACAAAATTGCCCAATGAAATATTTCTCATCTATTCAACTTTCGAGGCAATAAGTGCAACAACCTCTCTCTCATTGGATTTGCATGGTGCATGTAGAATAAGATGCATGCATGACCAATAATCCCTCACTTTCATTAAATGTGGTGTGAGACTCAAAGCTCTTTAACTCAATTGGACTCAAAGTGAGCCTTATATAATGGAAATCTGAAAATTTTAATATGAGCCCTATAGACCGGAAAGGAGGGAGTAGTACATTGTTTTTGCGGCTGGTGAATCTGTTCCACATTTCACTCAATGTTCTCAAATCTTCCATTCAATCATATGTAACATTTGAAAAGAGAAGGAAAAAACTACATTTAGTTTGCATACAAAAAAATATGTAAATTCTTGGAAAATCCTATAAGGATTTTTTTTCTCAAGAAACTGTAAGGAACAATTACCATAGCATGAATACAACAGAGGGCTACTTATTTTGATTAGACGTGGGCGTGGCTAGTCGGAGCAGTCAGGGAATCGGGCCAGTTAGTTGTTGGATACGCAGACGACGGCCACGAACGCCAGAGCGACACGGTTTGCTAGCAGTGGACAGTGTTGTAGCTGGATACGGGAAACCCCAGCCCTCCGGTACTATACAACAGAGGCTTGCGGGAGGATTGATCGGCTCCAACAGACCCGACGCCGACGGCAAGAAATAAACTAGGGAGACCTATGAATTGAATAATCGATGGCGGCGGCTCTTCGATTTGCTGCGAGAAAGATCTGCGGTCGTGCCCTTCAGTGACCGCCGCAGCTGTGTCTTATGGCGGTTGCCGAAGCTACCATCAAGGAGGAAGCATGGCAGCTGTTGCGCCATGGCGGGAGCTCTCTTCGTAGGTTCTCCACCGAATCTCAAAATCTTGTGAAGAATAACAAGGTATGCACTTGTTCCTGGCCTTGTGGAATTTGCAAGATCATATCTACTTTTGTTTTTTTCATACCCGCGTTGATTTTAACAACGCACCATATTAGAAAAGGCCGGATTTGCTACTTATAGGGTAGAATTCCTTATATATTACTAGGCGGCAAAAGTGGCAGAAACCAGATGACAGCATACCTTGTCATTGCTCATGTACAGTATTATATTTCATCCGTTCTATTCTATGTTGTCACTAATGAATTCTTTGCAGCTTGGAGCCATATCCGACGCAACTCCTGTCGTGTCTTCTCCATCAATCAATAATGCACAAACCACATCTCCTCCACCACTATGGTAATTTGCACTATTTGATATATAGATATTTTCCTACTAACTCATAAATTTGTCCTAACTCGTTTTTTATTTGTAGGTCGCCTAGGAAAAAAATGTTCTTACCCCTTGCTGCCGGGTACGTAACCGCGCTGGGTGCATCAATCTGTGGAATACTTTACTGGCGTACCCATGAAGCCCGTGGCCCTTTCTTCGAAACCACGAAGAAGTAGAGTGATTATTGTTCAGATTTATCAACCTTTTCGAAGCCCTATGCTTCGGACAAAATAGAATAATTGGACTTGTGGATGTATGGTTTCTTAGTACTTAGTTTCATCGTCTGTTTTTTCTTAGTAGTACTCTAACTGTGTTGAACAATGGTTATGATGATTTAGTAGCACTTGAGCTTCATCCGTCTGTTTTTTTTTCTCTTGAGCATCAACATGTGATGCAAACACGAAAAATATTTTTTCAGGTCCAATTAATAATGTATATAAATTGTAATTAATAATGTATAAATTGTTGAGCCAGACAATGTATAATAGAGAAAATTATTATTGGATAGCTTTTGATTCAAACTAGAAGGGTTGGGCGCTTTGCTGCGCCATTGAATTTGTTCAGATTCTCAAATTTCTTTACTCACTCTATTTCAAAATATATGCTGCATTACTTTTTTGAAAAGTCAATCCTCTTTAAGCCTTATCAAATTTGTTAAGAAATATATCAAAATTCATAATATCAAATCGGTGTTATTAGATTCATCAGAAAATGAATTTTCATATTTTTTTGTTTAATATTGTGGAAGCCAATATTTTTGGCTCTAAACTTGGTCAAAATTATAGAAATTTGACTTTACAAAAAAACTAATAATCCTGATATTTTGAAATTGATGGAGTATTTAGTTTGGCCCGTGGGGGAGACAGTGGCGTGTGTTTTATGTTTATTTATAATGTGGTAATTTGGTGGGCCTTTCGCGGTGTGATTCTCTGCTAATCAACACATACTTATGTGAGGATATTTTTTCACCGTTGGTTGTGTGTACTTTATTCGGCTATAATATCACATGGCAACACTTTTATCGTGGTGATAGGAGTCTGCGAGGGGTTAATTTATTTTTATAAGCCGATTGCTGCGGATTGATTTGAAAAATCGTTGGCCCGATCAAAATTCTAAACGAAATCCAAAATTGAATACCTCAATTGAATGAAAAAGCTTTAAAATTAGAAAGCATAGAGACTTAAAATAAATTAATGGGAAAGACCCTTGAGAAATTGTTGTCCCGGTCAATAACGGGTGACCCAATTCTAAATTAATGCCTCAATTAATTATAAAGATTTAAAAATTAGGAGGCATAGTGTATTGTATAAAATAATAAACGAAAGAGATTGTTGACCCGGTAAAAATTGGATGACCAAATCTCAATTGGAGACCTCAATTGATTGTGAGGCCTCCAATCCGAGGAGGTTTAGTGATATAGTATATTAGGAGGCATAGTGTATTGTATAAAAAAATAAATGAAAGAGATTGTTGACCCGGTCAAAATTGGATGACCAAATCTCAATTGGAGACCTCAATTGATTGCGAGGCCTCCAATCCTAGGAGGTTTAGTGATATAGTATATTAGGAGGCATAGTGTATTGTATAAAAAAAATAAACGAAAGAGATTGTTGACCCGGTCAAAATTGGATGACCAAATCTCAATTGGGGACCTCAATTGATTGGGAGGCCTCCAATCCTAGGAGGTTTAGTGATATCGTATATTAGGAAGCATAGTGCATTGTATAAAAAAATAAACGAAAGAGATTGTTGACCTGGTCAAAATTGGATGACCAAATCTCAATTGGAGACCTCAATTGATTGGGAGGCCTCCAATCCTAGGAGGTTTAGTGATATAGTATATTAGGAGGCATAGTGTATTGTATAAAAAAATAAACGAAAAAGATTGTTGACCCGGTCAAAATTGGATGACCAAATCTCAATTGGAGACCTCAATTGATTGTGAGGCCTCCAATCGTAGGAGGTTTAGTGATATAGTATATTAGGAGGCATAGTGTATTGTATAAAAAATAAACGAAAGAGATTATTGACCCGGTCAAAATTGGATGACCAAATCTCAATTGGAGACCTCAATTGATTGGGAGGCCTCCAATCCTAGGAGGTTTAGTGATATAGTATATTAGGAGGCATAGTGTATTGTATAAAAAAATAAACGAAAGAGATTGTTGACCCGGTCAAAATTGGATGACCAAATCTAAATTGGGGACCTCAATTGATTGGGAGGCCTCCAATCCTAGGAGGTTTAGTGATATAGTATATTAGGAGGCATAGTGTATTGTATAAAAAAATAAACGAAAGAGATTGTTGACCCGGTCAAAATTGGATGACCAAATCTCAATTGGAGACCTCAATTGATTGGGAGGCCTCCAATCCTAGGTGGTTTAGTGATATAGTATATTAGGAGCCATAGTGTATTGTATAGAAAAATAAACGAAAGAGATTGTTGACCCGGTCCAAATTAGATGACCAAATCTCAATTGGAGACCTCAATTGATTGTGAGGCCTCCAATCCTATTAGGTTTAGTGATATAGTATATTAGGAGGCATAGTGTATTGTATAAAAAAAATAAACGAAAGAGATTGTTGACCCCATCAAATTGGATGACCAAATCTCAATTGGAGACCTCAATTGATTCTGAGGCCTCCAATCCTAGGAGGTTTAGTGATATAGTATATTAGGAGGCATAGTGTATTGTATAAAAAAATAAACGAAAGAGATTGTTGACCAGGTCAAAATTGGATGACCAAATCTCAATTGGGGACCTCAATTGATTGGGAGGTCTCCAATCCTAGGAGGTTTAGTGATATCGTATATTAGGAGGCATAGTGTATTGTATAAAAAAAATAAACGAAAGAGATTGTTGACCCGGTCAAAATTGGATGACCAAATCTCAATTGGGGACCTCAATTGATTGGGAGGCCTCCAATCCTAGGAGGTTTAGTGATATCGTATATTAGGAAGCATAGTGCATTGTATAAAAAAATAAACGAAAGAGATTGTTGACCTGGTCAAAATTGGATGACCAAATCTCAATTGGAGACCTCAATTGATTGGGAGGCCTCCAATCCTAGGAGGTTTAGTGATATAGTATATTAGGAGGCATAGTGTATTGTATAAAAAAATAAACGAAAAAGATTGTTGACCCGGTAAAAATTGGATGACCAAATCTCAATTGGAGACCTCAATTGATTGTGAGGCCTCCAATCCGAGGAGGTTTAGTGATATAGTATATTAGGAGGCATAGTGTATTGTATAAAAAAATAAATGAAAGAGATTGTTGACCCGGTCAAAATTGGATGACCAAATCTCAATTGGAGACCTCAATTGATTGCGAGGCCTCCAATCCTAGGAGGTTTAGTGATATGGTATATTAGGAGGCATAGTGTATTGTATAAAAAAAATAAACGAAAGAGATTGTTGACCCGGTCAAAATTGGATGACCAAATCTCAATTGGGGACCTCAATTGATTGGGAGGCCTCCAATCCTAGGAGGTTTAGTGATATCGTATATTAGGAAGCATAGTGCATTGTATAAAAAAATAAACGAAAGAGATTGTTGACCTGGTCAAAATTGGCTGACCAAATCTCAATTGGAGACCTCAATTGATTGGGAGGCCTCCAATCCTAGGAGGTTTAGTGATATAGTATATTAGGAGGCATAGTGTATTGTACAAAAAACTAAACGAAAGAGATTGTTGACCCGGTTAAAATTGGATGACCAAATCTCAATTCGAGACCTCAATTGATTGGGAGGCCTCCAATCCTAGGTGGTTTAGTGATATAGTATATTAGGAGCCATAGTGTATTGTATAGAAAAATAAACGAAAGAGATTGTTGACCCGGTCCAAATTAGATGACCAAATCTCAATTGGAGACCTCAATTGATTGTGAGGCCTCCAATCCTATTAGGTTTAGTGATATAGTATATTAGGAGGCATAGTGTATTGTATAAAAAAAATAAACGAAAGAGATTGTTGACCCCGTCAAATTGGATGACCAAATCTCAATTGGAGACCTCAATTGATTCTGAGGCCTCCAATCCTAGGAGGTTTAGTGATATAGTATATTAGGAGGCATAGTGTATTGTATAAAAAAATAAACGAAAGAGATTGTTGACCAGGTCAAAATTGGATGACCAAATCTCAATTGGGGACCTCAATTGATTGGGAGGTCTCCAATCCTAGGAGGTTTAGTGATATCGTATATTAGGAGGCATAGTGTATTGTATAAAAAAAATAAACGAAAGAGATTGTTGACCCGGTCAAAATTGGATGACCAAATCTCAATTGGGGACCTCAATTGATTGGGAGGCCTCCAATCCTAGGAGGTTTAGTGATATCGTATATTAGGAAGCATAGTGCATTGTATAAAAAAATAAACGAAAGAGATTGTTGACCTGGTCAAAATTGGATGACCAAATCTCAATTGGAGACCTCAATTGATTGGGAGGCCTCCAATCCTAGGAGGTTTAGTGATATAGTATATTAGGAGGCATAGTGTATTGTATAAAAAAATAAACGAAAAAGATTGTTGACCCGGTAAAAATTGGATGACCAAATCTCAATTGGAGACCTCAATTGATTGTGAGGCCTCCAATCCGAGGAGGTTTAGTGATATAGTATATTAGGAGGCATAGTGTATTGTATAAAAAAATAAATGAAATAGATTGTTGACCCGGTCAAAATTGGATGACCAAATCTCAATTGGAGACCTCAATTGATTGCGAGGCCTCCAATCCTAGGAGGTTTAGTGATATAGTATATTAGGAGGCATAGTGTATTGTATAAAAAAAATAAACGAAAGAGATTGTTGACCCGGTCAAAATTGGATGACCAAATCTCAATTGGGGACCTCAATTGATTGGGAGGCCTCCAATCCTAGGAGGTTTAGTGATATCGTATATTAGGAAGCATAGTGCATTGTATAAAAAACTAAACGAAAGAGATTGTTGACCTGGTCAAAATTGGATGACCAAATCTCAATTGGAGACCTCAATTGATTGGGAGGCCTCCAATCCTAGGAGGTTTAGTGATATAGTATATTAGAAGGCATAGTGTATTGTATAAAAAAATAAACGAAAAAGATTGTTGACCCGGTCAAAATTGGATGACCAAATCTCAATTGGAGACCTCAATTGATTGTGAGGCCTCCAATCGTAGGAGGTTTAGTGATATAGTATATTAGGAGGCATAGTGTATTGTATAAAAAATAAACGAAAGAGATTATTGACCCGGTCAAAATTGGATGACCAAATCTCAATTGGAGACCTCAATTGATTGGGAGGCCTCCAATCCTAGGAGGTTTAGTGATATAGTATATTAGGAGGCATAGTGTATTGTATAAAAAAATAAACGAAAGAGATTGTTGACCCGGTCAAAATTGGATGACCAAATCTAAATTGGGGACCTCAATTGATTGGGAGGCCTCCAATCCTAGGAGGTTTAGTGATATAGTATATTAGGAGGCATAGTGTATTGTATAAAAAAATAAACGAAAGAGATTGTTGACCCGGTCAAAATTGGATGACCAAATCTCAATTGGAGACCTCAATTGATTGGGAGGCCTCCAATCCTAGGTGGTTTAGTGATATAGTATATTAGGAGCCATAGTGTATTGTATAGAAAAATAAACGAAAGAGATTGTTGACCCGGTCCAAATTAGATGACCAAATCTCACTTGGAGACCTCAATTGATTGTGAGGCCTCCAATCCTATTAGGTTTAGTGATATAGTATATTAGGAGGCATAGTGTATTGTATAAAAAAAATAAACGAAAGAGATTGTTGACCCCGTCAAATTGGATGACCAAATCTCAATTGGAGACCTCAATTGATTCTGAGGCCTCCAATCCTAGGAGGTTTAGTGATATAGTATATTAGGAGGCATAGTGTATTGTATAAAAAAATAAACGAAAGAGATTGTTGACCAGGTCAAAATTGGATGACCAAATCTCAATTGGGGACCTCAATTGATTGGGAGGTCTCCAATCCTAGGAGGTTTAGTGATATCGTATATTAGGAGGCATAGTGTATTGTATAAAAAAATAAACGAAAGAGATTGTTGACCCCGTCAAATTGGATGACAAAATCTCAATTGGAGACCTCAATTGATTATGAGGCCTCCAATCCTAGGAGGTTTAGTGATGTAGTATATTAGGAGGCATAGTGTATTGTATAAAAAAATAAACGAAAGACATTGTTGACCCGGTCAAAATTGGATAACCAAATCTCAATTGGATACCTCAATTGATTCTGAGACCTCCAATCCTAGGAGGTTTAGTGATATAGTATATTAGGACGCATAGTGTATTGTAAGAAAATAAAAGAAAGAGATTGTGTACCCGGTCAAAATTGGATGACCAAATCTCAATTGGGGACCTCAATTAATTGGGAGGCCTTTAATCCTAGGAGGTTTAGTGATATAGTATATTAGGAGGCATAGTGTATTGTATGAAAAAATAAACGAAAGAGATTGTTGACCCGGTCAAAATTGTGTGACCAAATCTCAATTGGAGAACTCAATTCATTGTGAGGCCTCCAATCCTAGGAGGTTTAGTGATATAGTATATTAGGAGGCATAGTGTATTGTATAAAAAAATAAACGAAAGCGATTGTTGACCCGGTCAAAATTGGATGACCAAATCTCAATTGGAGACCTCAATTGATTGTGAGGCCTCCGATCCTAGGAGGTTTAGTGATATAGTATATTAGGAGGCATAGTGTATTGTATAAAAAAACGAAAGAGATTGTTGACCCGGTCAAAATAGGATGACCAAATCTCAATTGGAGACCTCAATTGATTGTGAGGCCTCCGATCCTAGGAGGTTTAGTGATATAGTATATTAGGAGGCATAGTGTTTTGTATAAAAAATAAACGAAAGAGATTGTTAACCCGGTCAAAATTGGATGACAAAATCTCAATTGGAGACCTCAATTGATTGTGAGGCCTCCAATCGTAGGAGGTTTAGTGATATAGTATATTAGGAGGCATAGTGTATTGTCTAAAAAATAAACGAAAGAGATTATTGACCCGGTCAAAATTGGATGACCAAATCTCAATTGGAGACCTCAATTGATTGGGAGGCCTCCAATCCTAGGAGGTTTAGTGAAATAGTATATTAGGAGGCATAGTGTATTGTATAAAAAAATAAACGAAAGAGATTGTTGACCCGATCAAAATTGGATGACCAAATCTCAATTGGAGACCTCAATTGATTGCGAGGCCTCCAATCCTAGAAGGTTTAATGATATAGTATATTAGGAGGCATAGTGTATTGTATAAAATAAATAAAGGAAAGAGATTGTTGACCCGGTCAAAACTGGATGACCAAATCTCAATTGGAGACCTCAATTGATTGAGAGGCCTCCAATCCTAGGAGGTTTAGTGATATAGTATATTAGGAGGTATAGTGTATTGTATAAAACAATAAACGAAAGAGATTGTTGACCCGGTCAAAATTGGATGACCAAATATCAATTGGGGACCTCAATTGATTGGGAGGCCTCCAATCCTAGGAGGTTTAGTGATATCGTATATTAGGAGGCATAGTGTATTGTATAAAAAAATAAACGAAAGAGATTGTTGACCCCGTCAAATTGGATGAACAAATCTCAATTGGAGACCTCAATTGATTGTGAGGCCTCCAATACTAGGAGGTTTAGTGATATAGTATATTAGGAGGCATAGTGTATTGTATAAAAAAATAAACGAAAGAGATTGTTGACCCGGTCAAAATTGGATGACCAAATCTCAATTGGATACCTTAATTGATTCTGAGACCTCCAATCCTAGGAGGTTTAGTGATATAGTATATTAGGACGCATAGTGTATTGTAAGAAAATAAAAGAAAGAGATTGTGTACCCGGTCAAAATTGGATGACCAAATCTCAATTGGGGACCTCAATTAACTGGGAGGCCTCCAATCCAAGGAGGTTTAGTGATATAGTATATTAGGAGGCATAGTGTATTGTATAAAAAAATAAACGAAAGAGATTGTTGACCCGGTCAAAATTGGGTGACCAAATCTCAATTCGAGACCTTAATTCATTGTGAGGCCTCCAATCCTAGGAGGTTTAGTGATATAGTATATTAGGAGGCATAGTGTATTGTATAAAAAAATAAACGAAAGAGATTGTTGACGCGGTCAAAATTGGATGACCAAATCTCAATTGGAGACCTCAATTGATTGTGAGGCCTCCAATCCTAGGAGGTTTAGTGATATAGTATATTAGGAGGCATAGTGTATTGTATAAAAAAATAAACGAAAGAGATTGTTGACCTGGTTAAAATTGGATGACCAAATCTCAATTGGAGACCTCAATTGATTGTGAGGCCTCCGATCCTAGGAGGTTTAGTGATATAGTATATTAGGAGGCATAGTGTATTGTATAAAAAATAAACGAAAGAGATTGTTGACCCGGTCAAAATTGGATGACAAAATCTCAATTGGAGACCTCAATTGATTGTGAGCCCTCCAATCGTAGGAGGTTTAGTGATATAGTATATTAGGAGGCATAGTGTATTGTATAAAAAATAAACGAAAGAGATTATTGACCCGGTCAAATGTGGATGACCAAATCTCAATTGGAGACCTCAATTGATTGGGAAGCCTCCAATCCTAGGAGGTTTAGTGATATAGTATATTAGGAGGCATAGTGTAGTGTATAAAAAAATAAACGAAAGAGATTGTTGACCCGATCAAAATTGGATGACCAAATCTCAATTGGAGACCTCAATTGATTGCGAGGCCTCCAATCCTAGAAGGTTTAATGATATAGTATATTAGGAGGCATAGTGTATTGTATAAAATAAATAAAGGAAAGAGATTGTTGACCCGGTCAAAATTGGATGACCAAATCTGAATTGGAGACCTGAATTGATTGTGAGACCTCCAATCCTAGGAGGTTTAGTGATATAGTATATTAGGACGCATAGTGTATTGTAAGAAAATAAAAGAAAGAGATTATGTACCCGGTCAAAATTGGATGACCGAATCTCAATTGGGGACCTTAATTAATTGGGAGGCCTCCAATCCTAGGAGGTTTCGTGATATAGTATATTAGGAGGCATAGTGTATTCTATAAAAAAAATAAATGAAAGAGATTGTTAACCCGGTCAAAATTGGGTGACCAAATCTCAATTGGATACCTCAATTCATTGTGAGGCCTCCAATCCTAGGAGGTTTAGTGATATAGTATATTAGGAGGCATAGTGTATTGTATAAAAAATAAACGAAAGAGATTGTTGACCCGGTCAAAATTGGATGACCAAATCTCAATTGGAGACCTCAATTGATTGTGAGGCCTCCGATCCTAGGACGTGTAGTGATATAGTATACTAGGAGGCATAGTGTATTGTATAAAAAAAATAAACGAAAGAGGTTGTTGACCTGGTCAAAATTGGATGACCAAATCTCAATTGGAGACCTCAATTGATTGTGAGGCCTCCGATCCTAGGAGCTTTAGTGATATAGTATATTAGGAGGCGTAGTGTATTGTATAAAAAATAAACGAAAGAGATTGTTGACCCGGTCAAAATTGGATGACAAAATCTCATTTGGAGACCTCAATTGATTGTGAGTCCTCCAATCGTAGGAGGTTTAGTGATATAGTATATTAGGAGGCATAGTGTATTGTATAAAAAATAAACGAAAGAGATTATTAACCCGGTCTAAATTGGATGACCAAATCTCAATTGGAGACCTCAATTGATTGGGAGGCCTCCAATCCTAGGAGGTTTAGTGATATAGTATATTAGGACGCATAGTGTATTGTAAGAAAATAAAAGAAAGAGATTGTGTACCCGGTCAAAATTGGATGACCAAATCTCAATTGGGGACCTCAATTAACTGGGAGGCCTCCAATCCTAGGAGGTTTAGTGATATAGTATATTAGGAGGCATAGTGTATTGTATAAAAAAAATAAACGAAAGAGATTGTTGACCGGTCAAAATTGGGTGACCAAATCTCAATTGGAGACCTTAATTCATTGTGAGGCCTCCAGTCCTAGGAGGTTTAGTGATATAGTATATTAGGAGGCATAGTGTATTGTATGAAAAAATAAACGAAAGAGATTGTTGACCCGGTCAAAATTGGATGACCAAATCACAATTGGAGACCTCAATTGATTGTGAGGCCTCCAATCCTAGGATGTTTAGTGATATAGTATATTAGGAGGCATAGTGTATTGTATAAAAAAATAAGCGAAAGAGATTGTCGACCTGGTTAAAATTGGATGACCAAATCTCAATTGGAGACCTCAATTGATTGGGAGGCCTCCGATCCTAGGAGGTTTAGTGATATAGTATATTAGGAGGCATAGTGTATTGTATAAAAAATAAACGAAAGAGATTGTTGACCCGGTCAAAATTGGATGACAAAATCTCAATTGGAGATCTCAATTGATTGTGAGGCCTCCAATCGTAGGAGGTTTAGTGATATAGTATATTAGGAGGCATAGTGTATTGTATAAAAAATAAACGAAAGAGATTATTGACCCGGTCAAATGTGGATGACCAAATCTCAATTGGAGACCTCAATTGATTGGGAGGCCTCCAATCCAAGGAGGTTTAGTGATATAGTATATTAGGAGGCATAGTGTAGTGTATAAAAAAATAAACAAAAGAGATTGTTGACCCGATCAATATTGGATGACCAAATCTCAATTGGCGACCTCAATTGATTGCGAGGCCTCCAATCCTAGAAGGTTTAATGATATAGTATATTAGGAGGCATAGTGTATTGTATAAAATAAATAAAGGAAAGAGATTGTTGACCCGGTCAAAACTGGATAACCAAATCTCAATTGGAGACTTCAATTCATTGAGAGGCCTCCAATCCTAGGAGGTTTAGTGATATAGTATATTAGGAGGCATAGTGTATTGTATAAAAAAATAAACGAAAAAGATTGTTGACCCGGTCAAAATTGGATAACCAAATCTCAATTGGAGGCCTCAATTGATTGCGAGGCCTCCAATCCTAGGAGGTTTAGTGATATAGTACATTAGGAGGCATGGTGTATTGTATAAAAAAATAAACGCATGAGATTGTTGACCCGGTCAAAATTGGATGACCAAATCTCAATTGGAGACCTCAATTGATTGTGAGACCTCCAATGCTAGGAGGTTTAGTGATATAGTATATTAGGAGGCATGGTGTATTGTATAAAAAAATAAACAAAAGAGATTGTTGACCCGGTCAAAACTGGATGAGCAAATTTCAATTGGAGACCTCAATTGATTGTGAGGCCTCCAATGCTAGGAGGTTTAGTGATATAGTATATTAGGAAGCATGGTGTATTGTATAAAAAAATAAACAAAGGAGATTGTTGACCCGGTCAAAATTGGATGACCAAATCTCAATTGGAGACCTCAATTGATTGTGAGGCCTCCAATCCTAGGAGGTTTAGTGATATAGTATATTAGGAGGCATAGTGTATTGTATAAAAAACTAAACGAAAGAGATTGTTGAGCCGGTTAAAATTGGATGACCAAATCTCAATTCGAGACCTCAATTGATTGTGAGGCCTCCAATCCTAGGAGGTTTAGTGATATAGTATATTAGGAGGCATAGTGTATTGTATAAAAAAATAAACGAAAGAGATTGTTGACCCGGTCAAAATTGGATGACCAAATCTGAATTGGAGACCTGAATTGATTGTGAGACCTCCAATCCTAGGAGGTTTAGTGATATAGTATATTAGGACGCATAGTGTATTGTAAGAAAATAAAAGAAAGAGATTGTGTACCTGGTCAAAATTGGATGACCGAATCTCAATTGGGGACCTCAATTAATTGGGAGGCCTCCAATCGTAGGAGGTTTAGTGATATAGTATAATAGGAGGCATAGTGTATTCTATAAAAAAAATAAACGAAAGAGATTGTTGACCCGGTCAAAATTGGGTGACCAAATCTCAATTGGATACCTCAATTCATTGTGAGGCCTCCAATCCTAGGAGGTTTAGTGATATAGTATATTAGGAGGCATAGTGTATTGTATAAAAAAATAAACGAAAGAGATTGTTGACACGGTCAAAATTGGATGACCAAATCTCAATTGGAGACCTCAATTGATTGTGAGGCCTCCGATCCTAGGAGGTTTAGTGATATAGTATATTAGGAGGCATAGTGTATTGCATAAAAAAATAAACGAAAGAGATTGTTGACCTGGTTAAAATTGGATGACAAAATCTCAATTGGAGACCTCAATTGATTGTGAGGCCTCCGATCCTAGGAGGTTTAGTGATATAGTATATTAGGAGGCATAGTGTATTGTATAAAAAATAAACGAAAGAGATTGTTGACCCGGTCAAAATTGGATGACAAAATCTCATTTGGAGACGTCAATTGATTGTGAGGCCTCCAATCGTAGGAGCTTTAGTGATATAGTATATTAGGAGGCATAGTGTATTGTATAAAAAATAAACGAAAGAGATTATTGACCCGGTCTAAATTGGATGACCAAATCTCAATTGGAGATCTCAATTGATTGGGAGGCCTCCAATCCTAGGAGGTTTAGTGATATAGTATATTAGGAGGCATAGTGTATTGTATAAAAAAATAAACGAAAGAGATTGTTGACCCGATCAAAATTGGATGACCAAATCTCAATTGGAGACCTCAATTGATTGTGAGGCCTCCAATCCTAGGAGGTTTAGTGATATAGTATATTAGGAGGCATAGTGTATTGTATAAAAAAAATAAACGAAAAAGATTGTTGACCCGGTCAAAATTGGATGACCAAATCTCAATTGGAGACCTCAATTGATTGCGAGGCCTCCAATCCTAGGAGGTTTAGTGATATAGTATATTAGGAGGCATGGTGTATTGTATAAAAAAATAAACGCAAGATATTGTTGACCCGGTCAAAATTGGATGGCCAAATCTCAATTGGAGACCTCAATTGATTGTGAGGCCTCCAATGCTAGGAGGTTTAGTGATATAGTATATTAGGAGGCATGGTGTATTGTATAAAAAAATAAACGAAAGAGATTGTTGACCCGGTCAAAATTGGATGACCAAATCTCAATTGGAGACCTCAATTGATTGTGAGGCCTCCAATCCTAGGAGGTTTAGTGATATAGTATATTTGGAGGCATAGTGTATTGTATAAAAAAATAAACGAAAGAGATTGTTGACCCGGTTAAAATTGGATGACCAAATCTCAATTCGAGACCTCAATTGATTGTGAGGCCTCCAATCCTAGAAGGTTTAGTGATATAGTATATTAGGACGCATAGTGTAGTGTATAAAAAAATAAACGAAAGAGATTGTTGACCCAGTCCAAATTGGATGACCAAATTTCAATTGGAGACCTCAATTGATTTTGAGGCCTCCAATCCTAGGAGGTTTAGTGATATAGTATATTAGGAGGCATAGTGTATTGTATAAAAAAATAAACGAAAGCGATTGTTGACCCGGTCAAAATTGGATGAACAAATCTCAATTGGAGACCTGAATTGATTGTGAGACCTCCAATCCTTGGAGGTTTAGTGATATAGTATATTAGGACGCATAGTGTATTGTAAGAAAATAAAAGAAAGAGATTGTGTACCCGGTCAAAACTGGATGACCGAATCTCAATTGGGGACCTCAATTAATTGGAGGCCTCCAATCCTAGGAGGTTTAGTGATATAGTATATTAGGAGGCATAGTGTATCGTATAAAAAAATAAACGAAAGAGATTGTTGACCCGGTCAAAATTGGGTGACCAAATCTCAATTGGAGAACTCAATTCATTGTCAGGCCTCCAATCCTAGGAGGTTTAGTGATATAGTATAATAGGAGGAATAGTGTATTGTATAAAAAAATAAACGAAAGAGATTGTTGACCCCGTTAAATTGGATGACCAAATCTCAATTGCAGACCTCAATTGATTGTGAGGCCTCCAATACTAGGAGGTTTAGTGATATAGTATATTAGGAGGCATAGTGTATTGTATAAAAAAATAAACGAAAGAGATTGTTGACCCGGTCAAAATTGGATGACCAAATATCAAATGGATACCTCAATTGATTCTGAGACCTCCAATCCTAGGAGGTTTAGTGATATAGTATATTAGGACGCATAGTGTATTGTAAGAAAATAAAAGAAAGAGATTATGTACCCGGTCAAAATTGGATGAACAAATCTCAATTGGGGACCTCAATTAACTGGGAGGCCTCCAATCCTAGGAGGTTTAGTGATATAGTATATTAGGAGGCATAGTGTATTGTATAAAAAAATGAACGAAAGAGATTGTTGACCCGGTCAAAATTGGGTGACCAAATCTCAATTGGAGACCTTAATTCATTGTGAGGCCTCCAATCCTAGGAGGTTTAGTGATATAGTATATTAGGAGGCATAGTGTATTGTATAAAAAAATAAACGAAAGAGATTGTTGACCCGGTCAAAATTGGATGACCAAATCTCAATTGGAGACCTCAATTGATTGTGAGGTCTCCAATCCTAGGAGGTTTAGTGATATAGTATATTAGGAGGCATAGTGTATTGTATAAAAAAATAAACGAAAGAGATTGTTGACCCGGTCAAAATTGGATGACAAAATCTCAATTGGAGACCTCAATTGATTGTGAGGCCTTCAATGCTAGGAGGTTTAGTGATATAGTATATTAGGAGGCATGGTGTATTGTATAAAAAAATAAACGAAAGAGATTGTTGACCCGGTCAAAATTGGATGACAAAATCTCAATTGGAGACCTCAATTGATTTTGAGGCCTCCAATCCTAGGAGGTTTAGTGATATAGTATATTAGGAGGCATAGTGTATTGTATAAAAAAATAAACGAAAGAGATTGTTGACCCGGTCAAAATTGGATGACCAAATCTCAATTGGAGACCTCAATTGATGGTGAGGCCTCCAATGCTAGGAGGTTTAGTGATATAGTATATTAGGAGGCATGGTGTATTGTATAAAAAAATAAACAAAAGAGATTGTTGACCCGGTCAAAATTGGATGACCAAATCTCAATTGGAGACCTCAATTGATTGTGAGGCCTCCAATCCTAGGAGGTTTAGTGATATAGTATATTAGGAGGCATGGTGTATTGTATAAAAAAAAGAAACAAAAGAGATTATTGACCCGGTCAAAATTGGATGACCAAATCTCAATTGGAGACCTCAATTGATTGTGAGGCCTCCAATGCTAGGAGGTTTAGTGATATAGTATATTAGGAGGCATGGTGTATTGTATAAAAAAATAAACGAAAGAGATTGTTAACCTGGTTAAAATTAGATGACCAAATCTCAATTGGAGACCTCAATTGATTGTGAGGCCTCCGATCCTAGGAGGTTTAGTGATAGAGTATATTAGGAGGCATAGTGTATTGTATAAAAAATAAACGAAAGAGATTGTTGACCCGGTCAAAATTGGATGACAAAATCACAATTGGAGACCTCAATTGATTGTGAGGCCTCCAATCGTAGGAGGTTTAGTGATATAGTATATTAGGAGGCATAGTGTATTGTATAAAAAATAAACGAAAGAGATTGTTGACCCGATCAAAATTGGATGACCAAATCTCAATTGGAGACCTTAATTGATTGCGAGACCTCCAATCCTAGAAGGTTTAATGATATAGTATATTAGGAGGCATAGTGTATTGTATAAAATAAATAAAGGAAAGAGATTGTTGACCCGGTCAAAACTGGATGACCAAATCTCAATTGGAGACTTCAATTGATTGAGAGGCCTCCAATCCTAGGAGGTTTAGTGATATAGTATATTAGGAGGCATAGTGTATTGTATAAAAAAATAAACGAAAAAGATTGTTGACCCGGTCAAAATTGGATGACCAAATCTCAATTGGAGACCTCAATTGATTGCGAGGCCTCCAATCCAAGGAGGTTTAGTGATATAGTATATTAGGAGGCATGGTGTATTGTATAAAAAAATAAACGCAAGAGATTGTTGACCCGGTCAAAATTGGATGACCAAATCTCAATTGGAGACCTCAATTAATTGTCAGGCCTCCAATGCTAGGAGGTTTAGTGATATAGAATATTAGGAGGCATGGTGTATTGTATAAAAAAATAAACAAAAGAGATTGTTGACCCGGTCAAAATTGGATGACCAAATCTCAATTGGAGACCTCAATTGATTGTGAGGCCTCCAATGCTGGGAGGTTTAGTGATATAGTATATTAGGAGGCATGGTGTATTGTATAAAAAAAATAAACAAAAGAGATTCTTGACCCGGTAAAATTGGATGACCAAATCTCAATTGGAGACCTCAATTGATTGTGAGGCCTCCAGTCCTAGGAGGTTTAGTGATATAGTATATTAGGAGGCATAGTGTATTGTATAAAAAACTAAACGAAAGAGATTGTTGACCCGGTTAAAATTGGATGACCAAATCTCAATTCGAGACCTCAATTGATTGTGAGGCCTCCAATCCTAGGAGGTTTAGTGATATAGTATATTAGGAGGCATAGTGTATTGTATAAAAAAATAAATGAAAGAGATTGTTGACCCGGTCAAAATTGGATGACCAAATCTGAATTGGAGACCTGAATTGTTTGTGAGACCTCCAATCCAAGGAGGTTTAGTGATAGAGTATATTAGGACGCATAGTGTATTGTAAGAAAATAAAAGAAAGAGATTGTGTACCCGGTCAAAATTGGATGACCGAATCTCAATTGGGGACCTCAATTAATTGGGAGTCCTCCAATCGTAGGAGGTTTAGTGATATAGTATATTAGGAGGCATAGTGTATTGTATAAAAAAATAAACGAAAGAGATTGTTGACCCGGTCAAAATTGGGTGACCAAATCTCAATTGGATACCTCAATTCATTGTGAGACCTCCAATCCTAGGAGGTTTAGTGATACAGTATATTAGGAGGCATAGTGTATTGTATAAAAAAATAAACGGAAGAAATTGTTGACCCGGTCAAAATTGGATGACCAAATCTCAATTGGAGACCTCAATTGATTGTGAGGCCTCCGATCCTAGGAGGTTTAGTGATATAGTATATTAGGAGGCATAGTGTATTGTATAAAAAATAAACGAAAGAGATTGTTGACCCGGTCAAAATTGGATGACAAAATCTCATTTGGAGACGTCAATTGATTGTGAGGCCTCCAATCGTAGGAGCTTTAGTGATATAGTATATTAGGAGGCATAGTGTATTGTATAAAAAATAAACGAAAGAGATTATTGACCCGGTCTAAATTGGATGACCAAATCTCAATTGGAGATCTCAATTGATTGGGAGGCCTCCAATCCTAGGAGGTTTAGTGATATAGTATATTAGGAGGCATAGTGTATTGTATAAAAAAATAAACGAAAGAGATTGTTGACCCGATCAAAATTGGATGACCAAATCTCAATTGGAGACCTCAATTGATTGTGAGGCCTCCAATCCTAGGAGGTTTAGTGATATAGTATATTAGGAGGCATAGTGTATTGTATAAAAAAATAAACGAAAAAGATTGTTGACCCGGTCAAAATTGGATGACCAAATCTCAATTGGAGACCTCAATTTATTGCGAGGCCTCCAATCCTAGGAGGTTTAGTGATATAGTATATTAGGAGGCATGGTGTATTGTATAAAAAAATAAACGCAAGATATTGTTGACCCGGTCAAAATTGGATGGCCAAATCTCAATTGGAGACCTCAATTGATTGTGAGGCCTCCAATGCTAGGAGGTTTAGTGATATAGTATATTAGGAGGCATGGTGTATTGTATAAAAAAATAAACGAAAGAGATTGTTGACCCGGTCAAAATTGGATGACCAAATCTCAATTGGAGACCTCAATTGATTGTGAGGCCTCCAATCCTAGGAGGTTTAGTGATATAGTATATTTGGAGGCATAGTGTATTGTATAAAAAAATAAACGAAAGAGATTGTTGACCCGGTTAAAATTGGATGACCAAATCTCAATTCGAGACCTCAATTGATTGTGAGGCCTCCAATCCTAGAAGGTTTAGTGATATAGTATATTAGGACGCATAGTGTAGTGTATAAAAAAATAAACGAAAGAGATTGTTGACCCAGTCCAAATTGGATGACCAAATTTCAATTGGAGACCTCAATTGATTTTGAGGCCTCCAATCCTAGGAGGTTTAGTGATATAGTATATTAGGAGGCATAGTGTATTGTATAAAAAAATAAACGAAAGCGATTGTTGACCCGGTCAAAATTGGATGAACAAATCTGAATTGGAGACCTGAATTGATTGTGAGACCTCCAATCCTTGGAGGTTTAGTGATATAGTATATTAGGACGCATAGTGTATTGTAAGAAAATAAAAGAAAGAGATTGTGTACCCGGTCAAAACTGGATGACCGAATCTCAATTGGGGACCTCAATTAATTGGAGGCCTCCAATCCTAGGAGGTTTAGTGATATAGTATATTAGGAGGCATAGTGTATCGTATAAAAAAATAAACGAAAGAGATTGTTGACCCGGTCAAAATTGGGTGACCAAATCTCAATTGGAGAACTCAATTCATTGTCAGGCCTCCAATCCTAGGAGGTTTAGTGATATAGTATAATAGGAGGCATAGTGTATTGTATAAAAAAATAAACGAAAGAGATTGTTGACCCCGTTAAATTGGATGACCAAATCTCAATTGGAGACCTCAATTGATTGTGAGGCCTCCAATACTAGGAGGTTTAGTGATATAGTATATTAGGAGGCATAGTCTATTGTATAAAAAAATAAACGAAAGAGATTGTTGACCCGGTCAAAATTGGATGACCAAATATCAAATGGATACCTCAATTGATTCTGAGACCTCCAATCCTAGGAGGTTTAGTGATATAGTATATTAGGACGCATAGTGTATTGTAAGAAAATAAAAGAAAGAGATTATGTACCCGGTCAAAATTGGATGACCAAATCTCAATTGGGGACCTCAATTAACTGGGAGGCCGCCAATCCTAGGAGGTTTAGTGATATAGTATATTAGGAGGCATAGTGTATTGTATAAAAAAATGAACGAAAGAGATTGTTGACCCGGTCAAAATTGGGTGACCAAATCTCAATTGGAGACCTTAATTCATTGTGAGGCCTCCAATCCTAGGAGGTTTAGTGATATAGTATATTAGGAGGCATAGTGTATTGTATAAAAAAATAAACGAAAGAGATTGTTGACCCGGTCAAAATTGGATGACCAAATCTCAATTGGAGACCTCAATTGATTGTGAGGTCTCCAATCCTAGGAGGTTTAGTGATATAGTATATTAGGAGGCATAGTGTATTGTATAAAAAAATAAACGAAAGAGATTGTTGACCCGGTCAAAATTGGATGACAAAATCTCAATTGGAGACCTCAATTGATTGTGAGGCCTCCAATGCTAGGAGGTTTAGTGATATAGTATATTAGGAGGCATGGTGTATTGTATAAAAAAATAAACGAAAGAGATTGTTGACCCGGTCAAAATTGGATGACAAAATCTCAATTGGAGACCTCAATTGATTTTGAGGCCTCCAATCCTAGGAGGTTTAGTGATATAGTATATTAGGAGGCATAGTGTATTGTATAAAAAAATAAACGAAAGAGATTGTTGACCCGGTCAAAATTGGATGACCAAATCTCAATTGGAGACCTCAATTGATGGTGAGGCCTCCAATGCTAGGAGGTTTAGTGATATAGTATATTAGGAGGCATGGTGTATTGTATAAAACAATAAACAAAAGAGATTGTTGACCCGGTCAAAATTGGATGACCAAATCTCAATTGGAGACCTCAATTGATTGTGAGGCCTCCAATCCTAGGAGGTTTAGTGATATAGTATATTAGGAGGCATGGTGTATTGTATAAAAAAAGAAACAAAAGAGATTATTGACCCGGTCAAAATTGGATGACCAAATCTCAATTGGAGACCTCAATTGATTGTGAGGCCTCCAATGCTAGGAGGTTTAGTGATATAGTATATTAGGAGGCATGGTGTATTGTATAAAAAAATAAACGAAAGAGATTGTTGACCCGGTCAAAATTAGATGACCAAATCTCAATTGGAGACCTCAATTGATTGTGAGGCCTCCGATCCTAGGAGGTTTAGTGATAGAGTATATTAGGAGGCATAGTGTATTGTATAAAAAATAAACAAAAGAGATTGTTGACCCGGTCAAAATTGGATGACCAAATCTCAATTGGAGACCTTAATTGATTGCGAGACCTCCAATCCTAGAAGGTTTAATGATATAGTATATTAGGAGGCATAGTGTATTGTATAAAATAAATAAAGGAAAGAGATTGTTAGCCCGGTCAAAACTGGATGACCAAATCTCAATTGGAGACTTCAATTGATTGAGAGGCCTCCAATCCTAGGAGGTTTAGTGATATAGTATATTAGGAGGCATAGTGTATTGTATAAAAAAATAAACGAAAAAGATTGTTGACCCGGTCAAAATTAGATGACCAAATCTCAATTGGAGACCTCAATTGATTGCGAGGCCTCCAATCCTAGGAGGTTTAGTGATATAGTATATTAGGAGGCATGGTGTATTGTATAAAAAAATAAACGCAAGAGATTGTTGACCCGGTCAAAATTGGATGACCAAATCTCAATTGGAGACCTCAATTAATTGTCAGGCCTCCAATGCTAGGAGGTTTAGTGATATAGCATATTAGGAGGCATGGTGTATTGTATAAAAAAATAAACAAAAGAGATTGTTGACCCGGTCAAAATTGGATGACCAAATCTCAATTGGAGACCTCAATTGATTGTGAGGCCTCCAATGCTAGGAGGTTTAGTGATATAGTATATTAGGAGGCATGGTGTATTGTATAAAAAAATAAACAAAAGAGATTGTTGACCCGGTCAAAATTGGATGACCAAATCTCAATTGGAGACCTCAATTGATTGTGAGGCCTCCAATCCTAGGAGGTTTAGTGATATAGTATATTAGGAGGCATGGTGTATTGTATAAAAAAAGAAACAAAAGAGATTATTGACCCGGTCAAAATTGGATGACCAGATCTCAATTGGAGACCTCAATTGATTGTGAGGCCTCCAATGCTAGGAGGTTTAGTGATATAGTATATTAGGAGGCATGGTGTATTGTATAAAAAAATAAACGAAAGAGATTGTTGACCTGGTTAAAATTAGATGACCAAATCTCAATTGGAGACCTCAATTGATTGTGAGGCCTCCGATCCTAGGAGGTTTAGTGATAGAGTATATTAGGAGGCATAGTGTATTGTATAAAAAATAAACGAAAGAGATTGTTGACCCGGTCAAAATTGGATGACAAAATCTCAATTGGAGACCTCAATTGATTGTGAGGCCTCCAATCGTAGGAGGTTTAGTGATATAGTATATTAGGAGGCATAGTGTATTGTATAAAAAATAAACGAAAGAGATTGTTGACCCGATCAAAATTGGATGACCAAATCTCAATTGGAGACCTTAATTGATTGCGAGACCTCCAATCCTAGAAGGTTTAATGATATAGTATATTAGGAGGCATAGTGTATTGTATAAAATAAATAAAGGAAAGAGATTGTTGACCCGGTCAAAACTGGATGACCAAATCTCAATTGGAGACTTCAATTGATTGAGAGGCCTCCAATCCTAGGAGGTTTAGTGATATAGTATATTCGGAGGCATAGTGTATTGTATAAAAAAATAAACGAAAAAGATTGTTGACCCGGTCAAAATTGGATGACCAAATCTCAATTGGAGACCTCAATTGATTGCGAGGCCTCCAATCCAAGGAGGTTTAGTGATATAGTATATTAGGAGGCATGGTGTATTGTATAAAAAAATAAACGCAAGAGATTGTTGACCCGGTCAAAATTGGATGACCAAATCTCAATTGGAGACCTCAATTAATTGTCAGGCCTCCAATGCTAGGAGGTTTAGTGATATAGCATATTAGGAGGCATGGTGTATTGTATAAAAAAATAAACAAAAGAGATTGTTGACCCGGTCAAAATTGGATGACCAAATCTCAATTGGAGACCTCAATTGATTGTGAGGCCTCCAGTCCTAGGAGGTTTAGTGATATAGTATATTAGGAGGCATAGTGTATTGTATAAAAAACTAAACGAAAGAGATTGTTGACCCGGTTAAAATTGGATGACCAAATCTCAATTCGAGACCTCAATTGATTGTGAGGCCTCCAATCCTAGGAGGTTTAGTGATATAGTATATTAGGAGGCATAGTGTATTGTATAAAAAAATAAACGAAAGAGATTGTTGACCCGGTCAAAATTGGATGACCAAATCTGAATTGGAGACCTGAATTGTTTGTGAGACCTCCAATCCAAGGAGGTTTAGTGATATAGTATATTAGGACGCATAGTGTATTGTAAGAAAATAAAAGAAAGAGATTGTGTACCCGGTCAAAATTGGATGACCGAATCTCAATTGGGGACCTCAATTAATTGGGAGTCCTCCAATCGTAGGAGGTTTAGTGAAATAGTATATTAGGAGGCATAGTGTATTGTATAAAAAAATAAACGAAAGAGATGGTTGACCCGGTCAAAATTGGGTGACCAAATCTCAATTGGATACCTCAATTCATTGTGAGACCTCCAATCCTAGGAGGTTTAGTGATATAGTATATTAGGAGGCATAGTGTATTGTATAAAAAAATAAACGGAAGAAATTGTTGACCCGGTCAAAATTGGATGACCAAATCTCAATTGGAGACCTCAATTGATTGTGAGGCCTCCGATCCTAGGAGGTTTAGTGATATAGTATATTAGGAGGCATAGTGTATTGTATAAAAAAATAAACGAAAGAGATTGTTGACCTGGTCAAAATTGGATGACCAAATCTCAATTGGAGACCTCAATTGATTGTGAGGCCTCCGATCCTAGGAGGTTTAGTGATATAGTATATTAGGAGGCATAGTGTATTGTATAAAAAATAAACGAAAGAGATTGTTGACCCGGTCAAAATTGGATGACAAAATCTCATTTGGAGACCACAATTGATTGTGAGGCCTCCAATCGTAGGAGGTTTAGTGATATAGTATATTAGGAGGCATAGTGTATTGTATAAAAAATAAACGAAAGAGATTGTTGACCCGATCAAAATTGGATGACCAAATCTCAATTGGAGACCTTAATTGATTGCGAGACCTCCAATCCTAGAAGGTTTAATGATATAGTATATTAGGAGGCATAGTGTATTGTATAAAATAAATAAAGGAAAGAGATTGTTGACCCGGTCAAAACTGGATGACCAAATCTCAATTGGAGACTTCAATTGATTGAGAGGCCTCCAATCCTAGGAGGTTTAGTGATATAGTATATTAGGAGGCATAGTGTATTGTATAAAAAAATAAACGAAAAAGATTGTTGACCCGGTCAAAATTGGATGACCAAATCTCAATTGGAGACCTCAATTGATTGCGAGGCCTCCAATCCAAGGAGGTTTAGTGATATAGTATATTAGGAGGCATGGTGTATTGTATAAAAAAATAAACGCAAGAGATTGTTGACCCGGTCAAAATTGGATGACCAAATCTCAATTGGAGACCTCAATTAATTGTCAGGCCTCCAATGCTAGGAGTTTAGTGATATAGCATATTAGGAGGCATGGTGTATTGTATAAAAAAATAAACAAAAGAGATTGTTGACCCGGTCAAAATTGGATGACCAAATCTCAATTGGAGACCTCAATTGATTGTGAGGCCACCAATGCTGGGAGGTTTAGTGATATAGTATATTAGGAGGCATGGTGTATTGTATAAAAAAAATAAACAAAAGAGATTCTTGACCCGGTCAAAATTGGATGACCAAATCTCAATTGGAGACCTCAATTGATTGTGAGACCTCCAGTCCTAGGAGGTTTAGTGATATAGTATATTAGGAGGCATAGTGTATTGTATAAAAAACTAAACGAAAGAGATTGTTGACCCGGTTAAAATTGGATGACCAAATCTCAATTCGAGACCTCAATTGATTGTGAGGCCTCCAATCCTAGGAGGTTTAGTGATATAGTATATTAGGAGGCATAGTGTATTGTATAAAAAAATAAACGAAAGAGATTGTTGACCCGGTCAAAATTGGATGACCAAATCTGAATTGGAGACCTGAATTGTTTGTGAGACCTCCAATCCAAGGAGGTTTAGTGATATAGTATATTAGGACGCATAGTGTATTGTAAGAAAATAAAAGAAAGAGATTGTGTACCCGGTCAAAATTGGATGACCGAATCTCAATTGGGGACCTCAATTAATTGGGAGTCCTCCAATCGTAGGAGGTTTAGTGATATAGTATATTAGGAGGCATAGTGTATTGTATAAAAAAATAAACGAAAGAGATTGTTGACCCGGTCAAAATTGGGTGACCAAATCTCAATTGGATACCTCAATTCATTGTGAGACCTCCAATCCTAGGAGGTTTAGTGATATAGTATATTAGGAGGCATAGTGTATTGTATAAAAAAATAAACGGAAGAGATTGTTGACCCGGTCAAAATTGGATGACCAAATCTCAATTGGAGACCTCAATTGATTGTGAGGCCTCCGATCCTAGGAGGTTTAGTGATATAGTATATTAGGAGTTGTTGACCCGGTCAAAATTGGATGACAAAATCTCATTTGGAGACCACAATTGATTGTGAGGCCTCCAATCGTCGAAGGTTTAGTGATATAGTATATTAGGAGGCATAGTGTATTGTATAAAAAATAAACGAAAGAGATTATTGACCCGGTCTAAATTGGATGACCAAATCTCAATTGGAGACCTCAATTGATTGGGAGGCCTCCAATCCTAGGAGGTTTAGTGATATAGTATATTAGGAGGCATAGTGTATTGTATAAAAAAATAAACGAAAGAGATTGTTGATCCGATCAAAATTGGATGACCAAATCTCAATTGGAGACCTCAATTGATTGCGAGGCCTCCAATCCTAGGAGGTTTAGTGATATAGTATATTAGGAGGCATGGTGTATTGTATAAAAAAATAAACGCAAGATATTGTTGACCCGGTCAAAATTGGATGACCAAATCTCAATTGGAGACCTCAACTCATTGTGAGGCCTCCAATGCTAGCAGGTTTAGTGATATAGTATATTAGGAGGCATGGTGTATTGTATAAAAACAAAAAAGAAAGAGATTGTGTACCCGGTCAAAATTGGATGACCGAATCTCAATTGGGGACCTCAATTAATTGTGAGGCCTCCAATCCTAGGAGGTTTAGTGATTTAGTATATTAGGAGGCATAGTGTAGTGTATAAAAAATAAACGAAAGAGATTGTTGACCCAGTCCAAATTGGATGACCAAATTTCTATTGGAGACCTCAATTGATTGGGAGGCCTCCAATCCTAGGAGGTTTAGTGATATAGTATATTAGGAGGCATAGTGTATTGTATAAAAAATAAACGAAAGAGATTATTGACCCGGTCTAAATTGGATGACCAAATCTCAATTGGAGACCTCAATTGATTGGGAGGCCTCCGATCCTAGGAGGTTTAGTGATATAGTATATTAGGAGGCATATTGTATTGTATAAAAAAATAAACGAAAGAGATTGTTGACCCGATCAAAATTGGATGACCAAATCTCAATTGGAGACCTCAATTGATTGTGAGGCCTCCAATCCTAGGAGGTTTAGTGATATAGTATATTAGGAGGCATGGTGTATTGTATAAAAAAATAAACAAAAGAGATTGTTGACCCGGTCAAAATTGGATGACCAAATCTCAATTGGAGACCTCAATTGATTGTGAGGCCTCCAATCCTAGGAGGTTTAGTGATATAGTATATTAGGAGGCATGGTGTATTGTATAAAAAAAGAAACAAAAGAGATTATTGACCCGGTCAAAATTGGATGACCAAATCTCAATTGGAGACCTCAATTGATTGTGAGGCCTCCAATGCTAGGAGGTTTAGTGATATAGTATATTAGGAGGCATGGTGTATTGTATAAAAAAATAAACGAAAGAGATTGTTGACCTGGTTAAAATTGGATGACCAAATCTCAATTGGAGACCTCAATTGATTGTGAGGCCTCCGATCCTAGGAGGTTTAGTGATATAGTATATTAGGAGGCATAGTGTATTGTATAAAAAATAAACGAAAGAGATTGTTGACCCGGTCAAAATTGGATAACAAAATCTCAATTGGAGACCTCAATTGATTGTGAGGCCTCCAATCGTAGGAGGTTTAGTGATATAGTATATTAGGAGGCATAGTGTATTGTATAAAAAATAAACGAAAGAGATTATTGACCCGGTCAAATGTGGATGACCAATTCTCAATTGGAGACCTCAATTGATTGGGAGGCCTCCAATCCTAGGAGGTTTAGTGATATAGTATATTAGGAGGCATAGTGTAGTGTATAAAAAAATAAACGAAAGAGATTGTTGACCCGATCAAAATTGGATGACCAAATCTCAATTGGAGACCTTAATTGATTGCGAGGCCTCCAATCCTAGAAGGTTTAATGATATAGTATATTAGGAGGCATAGTGTATTGTATAAAATAAATAAACGAAAGAGATTGTTGATCCGATCAAAATTGGATGACCAAATGTCAATTGGAGACCTCAATTGATTGCGAGGCCTCCAATCCTAGGAGGTTTAGTGATATAGTATATTAGGAGGCATGGTGTATTGTATAAAAAAATAAACGCAAGATATTGTTGACCCGGTCAAAATTGGATGACCAAATCTCAATTGGAGACCTCAACTCATTGTGAGGCCTCCAATGCTAGCAGGTTTAGTGATATAGTATATTAGGAGGCATGGTGTATTGTATAAAAACAAAAAAGAAAGAGATTGTGTACCCGGTCAAAATTGGATGACCGAATCTCAATTGGGGACCTCAATTAATTGTGAGGCCTCCAATCCTAGGAGGTTTAGTGATTTAGTATATTAGGAGGCATAGTGTAGTGTATAAAAAATAAACGAAAGAGATTGTTGACCCAGTCCAAATTGGATGACCAAATTTCTATTGGAGACCTCAATTGATTGGGAGGCCTCCAATCCTAGGAGGTTTAGTGATATAGTATATTAGGAGGCATAGTGTATTGTATAAAAAATAAACGAAAGAGATTATTGACCCGGTCTAAATTGGATGACCAAATCTCAATTGGAGACCTCAATTGATTGGGAGGCCTCCGATCCTAGGAGGTTTAGTGATATAGTATATTAGGAGGCATATTGTATTGTATAAAAAAATAAACGAAAGAGATTGTTGACCCGATCAAAATTGGATGACCAAATCTCAATTGGAGACCTCAATTGATTGTGAGGCCTCCAATCCTAGGAGGTTTAGTGATATAGTATATTAGGAGGCATGGTGTATTGTATAAAAAAATAAACAAAAGAGATTGTTGACCCGGTCAAAATTGGATGACCAAATCTCAATTGGAGACCTCAATTGATTGTGAGGCCTCCAATCCTAGGAGGTTTAGTGATATAGTATATTAGGAGGCATGGTGTATTGTATAAAAAAAGAAACAAAAGAGATTATTGACCCGGTCAAAATTGGATGACCAAATCTCAATTGGAGACCTCAATTGATTGTGAGGCCTCCAATGCTAGGAGGTTTAGTGATATAGTATATTAGGAGGCATGGTGTATTGTATAAAAAAATAAACGAAAGAGATTGTTGACCTGGTTAAAATTGGATGACCAAATCTCAATTGGAGACCTCAATTGATTGTGAGGCCTCCGATCCTAGGAGGTTTAGTGATATAGTATATTAGGAGGCATAGTGTATTGTATAAAAAATAAACGAAAGAGATTGTTGACCCGGTCAAAATTGGATAACAAAATCTCAATTGGAGACCTCAATTGATTGTGAGGCCTCCAATCGTAGGAGGTTTAGTGATATAGTATATTAGGAGGCATAGTGTATTGTATAAAAAATAAACGAAAGAGATTATTGACCCGGTCAAATGTGGATGACCAATTCTCAATTGGAGACCTCAATTGATTGGGAGGTCTCCAATCCTAGGAGGTTTAGTGATATAGTATATTAGGAGGCATAGTGTAGTGTATAAAAAAATAAACGAAAGAGATTGTTGACCCGATCAAAATTGGATGACCAAATCTCAATTGGAGACCTTAATTGATTGCGAGGCCTCCAATCCTAGAAGGTTTAATGATATAGTATATTAGGAGGCATAGTGTATTGTATAAAATAAATAAAGGAAAGAGATTGTTGACCCGGTCAAAACTGGATGACCAAATCTCAATTGGAGACTTCAATTGATTGAGAGGCCTCCAATCCAAGGAGGTTTAGTGATATAGTATATTAGGAGGCATAGTGTATTGTATAAAAAAATAAACGAAAAAGCTTGTTGACCCGGTCAAAATTGGATGACCAAATCTCAATTGGAGACCTCAATGGATTGCGAGGCCTCCAATCCTAGGAGGTTTAGTGATATAGTATATTAGGAGGCATAGTGTATTGTATAAAAAAATAAACGCAAGAGATTGTTGACCCGGTCGAAATTGGATGACCAAATCTCAATTGGAGACCTCAATTGATTGTGAGGCCTCCAATGCTAGGAGGTTTAGTGATATAGTATATTAGGAGGCATGGTGTATTGTATAAAAAAATAAACAAAAGAGATTGTTGACCCGGTCAAAATTGGATGACCAAATCTCAATTGGAGACCTCAATTGATTGTGAGGCCTCCAATGCTGGGAGGTTTAGTGATATAGTATATTAGGAGGCATGGTGTATTGTATAAAAAAAATAAACAAAAGAGATTCTTGACCCGGTCAAAATTGGATGACCAAATCTCAATTGGAGACCTCAATTGATTGTGAGGCCTCCAATCCTAGGAGGTTTAGTGATATAGTATATTAGGAGGCATAGTGTATTGTATAAAAAACTAAACAAAAGAGATTGTTGACCCGGTTAAAATTGGATGACCAAATCTCAATTCGAGACCTCAATTGATTGTGAGGCCTCCAATCCTAGGAGGTTTAGTGATATAGTATATTAGGAGGCATAGTGTATTGTATAAAAAAATAAACGAAAGAGATTGTTGACCCGGTCAAAATTGGATGACCAAATCTGAATTGGAGACCTGAATTGATTGTGAGACCTCCAATCCAAGGAGGTTTAGTGATATAGTATATTAGGAGGCATAGTGTATTGTTAGAAAATAAAAGAAAGAGATTGTGTACCCGGTCAAAATTGGATGACCGAATCTCAATTGGGGACCTCAATTAATTGGGAGGCCTCCAATCGTAGGAGGTTTAGTGATATAGTATATTAGGAGGCATAGTGTATTGTATAAAAAAATAAACGAAAGAGATTGTTGACCCGGTCAAAATTGGGTGACCAAATCTCAATTGGATACCTCAATTCATTGTGAGACCTCCAATCCTAGGAGGTTTAGTGATATAGTATATTAGGAGGCATAGTGTATTGTATAAAAAAATAAACGAAAAAGATTGTTGACCCGGTCAAAATTGGATGACCAAATCTCAATTGGAGACCTCAATTGATTGCGAGGCCTCCAATCCTAGGAGGTTTAGGGATATAGTATATTAGGAGGCATGGTGTATTGTATAAAAAAATAAACGAAAGATATTGTTGACCCGGTCAAAATTGGATGACCAAATCTCAATTGGAGACCTCAATTGATTGTGAGGCCTCCAATGCTAGGAGGTTTAGTGATATAGTATATTAGGAGGCATGGTGTATTGTATAAAAAAATAAAAGAAAGAGATTGTGTACCCGGTCAAAATTGGATGACCGAATCTCAATTGGGGACCTCAATTAATTGTGAGGCCTCCAATCCTAGGAGGTTTAGTGATATAGTATATTAGGAGGCATAGTGTAGTGTATAAAAAAAATAAACGAAAGAGATTGTTGACCCAGTCCAAATTGGATGACCAAATTTCAATTGGAGACCTCAATTGATTTTGAGGCCTCCAATCCTAGGAGGTTTAGTGATATATAGTATATTAGGAGGCATAGTGTATTGTATAAAAAAATAAACGAAAGCGATTGTTGACCCGGTCAAAATTGGATGACCAAATCTGAATTGGAGACCTGAATTGATTGTGAGACCTCCAATCCTAGGAGGTTTAGTGATATAGTATATTAGGACGCATAGTGTATTGTAAGAAAATAAAAGAAAGAGATTGTGTACCCGGTCAAAATTGGATGACCGAATCTCAATTGGGGACCTCAATTAATTGGGAGGCCTCCAATCCTAGGAGGTTTAGTGATATAGTATATTAGGAGGCATAGTGTATTGTATAAAATATATAAACGAAAGAGATTGTTGACCCGGTCAAAATTGGGTGACCAAATCTCAATTGGAGACCTCAATTCATTGTCAGGCCTCCAATCCTAGCAGGTTTAGTGATATAGTATATTAGGAGGCATAGTGTATTGTATAAAAAAATAAACGAAAGAGATTGTTGACCCGGACAAAATTCGATGACCAAATCTCAATTGGAGACCTCAATTGATTGTGAGGCCTCCAATCCTACGAGGTTCACTGATATAGTATATTTGGAGGCATAGTTTATTGTATAAAAAAATAAACGAAAGAGATTGTTGACCCGAACAAAATTGGATGACCAAATCTCAATTGGAGACCTCAATTGATTGTGAGGCCCCCAATCCTAGGAGGTTTAGTGATATAGTATATTAGGAGGCATAATGTATTGTATAAAAACTAAATGAAAGAGATTGTTGACCCGGTCAAAATTGGATGACCAAATCTCAATTGGAGACCTTAATTGATTGTGAGGCCTCCAATCCTAGGAGGTTTAGTGATATAGTATATTAGGAGGCATTGTGTAATGTATAAAAAAATAAACGAAAGAAAATGTTGACCCGGTCAAAATTGGATGACCAAATCTCAATTGGAGACCACAATTGATTGTGAGGCCTCCAATCTTAGGAGGTTTAGTGATATAGTATATTAGGAGGCATAGTGTATTGTATAAAAAAATAAACGAAAGAGATTGTTGACCCGGTCAAAATTGGATGGAGTATATTAGGAGGCATAGTGTATTGTATAAATAAATAAACGAAAGAGATTGCTGACCTGATCAAAATTGTATGACCAAATATCAATTGGAGACCTCAATTGTTTGTGAGGCCTCCAATCCTAGGAGGTTTAGTGATATAGTATATTAGGAGGCATAGTGTATTGTATAAAAAAATAAATGAAAGAGATTGTTGACCCGGTCAAAATTGGATGACCAAATCTCAATTGGAGACCTCAATTGATTCTGAGGCCTCCAATCCTAGGAGGTTTAGTGATATAGTATATTTGGAGGCATTGTGTATTTTATAAAAAAATAAACGAAAGAGATTGTTGACCCGGTCAAAATTGGATGACCAAATCTCAATTGGAGACCTCGATTGATTGTGAGGCCTCCAATCCTAGGAGGTTTAGTGATATAGTATATTAGGAGGCATAGTGTATTGTATAAAAAATAAACGAAAGAGATTGTTGACCTGGTCAAAATTGTATGACCAAATATCAATTGGAGACCTCAATTGTTTGTGAGGCCTCCAATCCTAGGAGGTTTAGTGATATAGTATATTAGGAGGCATAGTGTATTGTATAAAAAAATAAACGAAAGAGATTGTTGACCCGGTCAAAATTGGACGACCAAATCTCAATTGGAGACCTCAATTGATTCTGAGGCCTCCAATCCTAGGAGGTTTAGTGATATAGTATATTAGGAGGCATAGTGTATTGTATAAAAAAATAAACGAAAGAGATTGTTGACCCGGTCAAAATTGGATGACCAAATCTCAATTGGAAACCTCAATTGATTGTGAGGCCTCCAATGCTAGGAGGTTTAGTGATATAGTATATTAGGAGGCATAGTGTATTGTATTAAAAAATAAACGAAAGTGATTGTTGACCTGGTCAAAATTGGATGATCAAATCTCAATTGGAGACCTCAATTGATTGGGAGGCCTCCAATCCTAGGAGGTTTAGTGATATAGTATATTAGGAGGCATAGTGTATTGTATAAAAAAATAAACGAAAGAGATTGTTGACCCGGTCAAAATTGGATGACCAAATCTCAATTGGAGACCTCAATTGATTGCGAGGCCTCCTATCCTAGGAGGTTTAGTGATATAGTATATTAGGAGGCATAGTGTATTGTATAAAAAAATAACCGAAAGAGATTGTTGACCCGGTCAAAATTGGATGACCAAATCTCAATTGGAGACCTCAATTGATTGTGAGGCCTCCAATGCTAGGAGGTTTAGTGATATAGTATATTAGGAGGCATAGTGTATTGTATAAAAAAATGAACGAAAGAGATTATTGACGCGGTCAAAATTGGATGACCAAATCTCAATTGGAGACCACAATTGATTGGGAGGCCTCCAATCCTAGGAGGTTTAGTGATATAGTATATTAGGAGGCATAGTGTATTGTATAAAAAAATAAACGAAAGAGATTGTTGACCCGGTCAAAATTGGATGACCAAATCTCAATTGGAGACCTCAATTGATTGTGAGGCCTCCAATCCTAGGAGGTTTAGTGATATAGTATATTAGGAGGCATAGTGTAATGTATAAAAAAATAAACGAAAGAGATTGTTGACCCGGACAAAATTGGATGACCAAATTTCAATTGGAGACCTCAATTGATTGTGTGGCCTCCAATCTTACGAGGTTTAGTGATATAGTATATCTGGAGGAATAGTGTATTGTATAAAAAAATAAATGAAAGAGATTATTGACCCTGTCAAAGTTGGATGACCAAATCTCAATTGGAGACCTCAATTGATTGTGAGGCCTCCAATCCTAGGAGGTTTTGTGATATAGTATATTAGGAGGCATAGTGTATTGTATAAAAAACAAACGAAAGAGATTGTAGACCCGGTCAAAATTGGATGACCAAATCTCAATTGGAGACCTTAATTGATTGTGAGGCCTCCAATACTAGGAGGTTTAGTGATATAGTATATTAGGAGGCATTGTGTATTGTATAAAAAATAAACGAAAGAAATTGTTGACCCGGTCAAAATTGGATGACCAAATCTCAATTGGAGACCTCAGTTGATTGTGAGGCCTCCAATCTTAGGAGGTTTAGTGATATAGTATATTAGGAGGCATAGTGTATTGTAGAAAAAAATAAACGAAAGAGATTGTTGACCCGGTCAAAATTGGATGGAGTATATTAGGAGGCATAGTGTATTGTATAAAAAAATAAACGAAAGAGATTGTTGACCTGGTCAAAATTGGATGACCAAATATCAATTGGAGACCTCAATTGTTTGTGAGGCCTCCAATCCTAGGAGGTTTAGTGATATAGTATATTAGGAGGCATAGTGTATTGTATAAAAAAACAAACGAAAGAGATTGTTGACCCGGTCAAAATTGGATGACCAAATTTCAATTGGAGACCTCAATTGATTTTGAGGCCTCCAATCCTAGGAGGTTTAGTGATATAGTATATTTGGAGGCATTGTGTATTTTATAAAAAAATAAATGAAAGAGATTGTTGACTTGGTCAAAACTGGATGACCAAATCTCAATTGGAGACCTCGATTGATTGTGAGGCCTCCAATCCTAGGAGGTTTAGTGATATAGTATATTAGGAGGCATAGTGTATTGTATAAAAAAATAAACGAAAGAGATTGTTGACCCGGTCAAAATTGGATGACCAAATCTCAATTGGAGACCTCAATTGATTGTGAGGCCTCCAATCCTAGGAGGTTTAGTGATATAGTATATTAGGAGGCATTGTGTAATGTATAAAAAAATAAACGAAAGAAATTGTTGACCCGGTCAAAATTGGATGACCAAATCTCAATTGGAGACCTCAATTGATTCTGAGGCCTCCAATCTTAGGAGGTTTAGTGATATAGTATATTAGGTGGCATAGTGTATTGTATAAAAAAATAAACGAAAGAGATTGTTGACCCGGTCAAAATTGGATGGAGTATATTAGGAGGCATAGTGTATTGTATAAAAAAATAAACGAAAGAGATTGTTGACCTGGTCAAAATTGGATGACCAAATATCAATTGGAGACCTCAATTGTTTGTGAGGCCTCGAATCCTAGGAGGTTTAGTGATATAGTATATTAGGAGGCATAGTATATTGTATAAAAAAAACGAAAGAGATTGTTGACCCGGTCAAAATTGGATGACCAAATCTCAATTGGAGACCTCAATTGATTGTGAGGCCTCCAATGCTAGGAGGTTTAGTGATATAGTATATTAGGAGGCATAGTGTATTGTATTAAAAAATAAACGAAAGTGATTGTTGACCTGGTCAAAATTGGATGACTAAATCTCAATTGGAGACCTCAATTGATTGGGAGGCCTCCAATCCTAGGAGGTTTAGTGATATAGTATATTAGGAGGCATAGTGTATTGTATAAAAAAATAAACTTAAGAGATTGTTGACCCGGTCAAAATTGGATGACCAAATCTCAATTGGAGACCTCAATTGATTGCGAGGCCTCCAATCCTAGGAGGTTTAGTGATATAGTATATTAAGAGGCATAGTGTATTGTATAAAAAAATAAACGAAAGAGATTGTTGACCCGGTCAAAATTGGACGACCAAATCTCAATTGGAGACGTCAATTGATTGTGAGGACTCCTATGCTAGGAGGTTTAGTGATATAGTATATTAGGAGGCATAGTGTATTGTATAAAAAAATGAACGAAAGAGATTATTGACCCGGTCAAAATTGGATGACCAAATCTCAATTGGAGACCACAATTGATTGGGAGGCCTCCAATCCTAGGAGGTTTAGTGATATAGTATATTAGGAGGCATATTGTATTGTATAAAAAAATAAACGAAAGAGATTGTTGACCGGGTCGAAATTGGATGACCAAATCTCAATTGGAGACCTCAATTGATTGTGAGGCCTCCAATCCTAGGAGGTTTAGTGATATAGTATATTAGGAGGCATAGTGTCTTGTATAAACAAATAAACAAAAAAGATTGTTGACCCGGTCAAAATTGGATGACCAAATTTCAATTGGAGACCTCAATTGATTTTGAGGCCTCCAATCCTAGGAGGTTTAGTGATATAGTATATTTGGAGGCATTGTGTATTTTATAAAAAAATAAACGAAAGAGATTGTTGACCTGGTCAAAATTGGATGACCAAATCTCAATTGGAGACCTCGATTGATTGTGAGGCCTCCAATCCTAGGAGGTTTAGTGATATAGTATATTAGGTGGCATAGTGTATTGTATAAAAAAATGAACGAAAGAGATTATTGACCCGGTCAAAATTGGATGACCAAATCTCAATTGGAGACCACAATTGATTGGGAGGCCTCCAATCCTAGGAGCTTGAGTGATATAGTATATTAGGAGGCATAGTGTATTGTATAAAAAAATAAACGAAAGAGATTGTTGACCCGGTCAAAATTGGATGACCAAATCTCAATTGGAGACCTCAATTGATTGTGAGGCCTCCAATCCTAGGAGGTTTAGTGATATAGTATATTAGGAGGCATAGTGTATTGTATAAAAAAATAAACGAAAAAGATTGTTGACCCGGTCAAAATTAGATGACCAAAGCTCAATTGGAGACCTCAATTGATTGGGAGGCCTCCAATCCTAGGAGGTTTAGTGATATAGTATATTAGGAGGCATAGTGTATTGTATAAAAAAATAAACGAAAGAGATTGTTGACCCGGTCAAAACTGGATGACCAAATCTCAATTGGAGACCTCAATTGATTGTGAGGCCTCCAATCTTAGGAGGTTTAGTGATATAGTATATTAGGAGGCATAGTGTATTGTATAAAAATATAAACGAAAGAGATTGTTGACCCGGTCAAAATTGGATGACCAAATTTCAATTGGAGACCTCAATTGATTTTGAGGCCTCCAATCCTAGGAGGTTTAGTGATATAGTATATTAGGAGGCATAGTGTATTGTATAAAAAAATAAACGAAAAAGATTGTTGACAAGGTCAAAATTAGATGACCAAAGCTCAATTGGAGACCTCAATTGATTGGGAGGCCTCCAATCCTACGAGGTTTAGTGATATAGTATATTAGGAGGCATAGCGTATTGTATAAAAAAATAAACGAAAGAGATTGTTGACCCGGTCAAAATTGGATGACCAAATCTCAATTGGAGACCTCAATTGATTGTGAGGCCTCCAATCCTAGGAGGTTTAGTGATATAGTATATTAGGAGGCATAATGTATTGTATAAAAAATAAACGAAAGAGATTGTTGACCCAGTCAAAATTGGATGACCAAATTTCAATTGGAGACCTCGATTGATTGTGAGGCCTCCAATCCTAGGAGGTTTAGTGATATAGTATATTAGGAGGCATAGTGTATTGTATAAAAAAATAAACGAAAAAGATTGTTGACCCGGTCAAAATTAGATGACCAAAGCTAATTTGGAGACCTCAATTGATTGGGAGGCCTCCAATCCTACGAGGTTTAGTGATATAGTATATTAGGAGGCATAGCGTATTGTATAAAAAAATAAACGAAAGAGATTGTTGACCCGGTCAAAATTGGATGACCAAATCTCAATTGGAGACCTCAATTGATTGTGAGGCCTCCAATCCTAGGAGGTTTAGTGATATAGTATATTAGGAGGCATAGTGTATTGTATAAAAAATAACCGAAAGAGATTGTTGACCCGGTCAAACTTGGATGACCAAATCTCAATTGGAGACCTTAATTGATTGTGAGGCCTCCAATCCCAGGAGGTTTAGTGATATAGTATATTAGGAGGCATTGTGTAATGTATAAAAAAATAAACGAAAGAAATTGTTGACCCGGTCAAAATTGGATGACCAAATCTCAATTGGAAATCTCAATTGATTGTGAGGCCTCCAATCTTAGGAGGTTTAGTGATATAGTATATTAGGAGGCATAGTGTATTGTATAAAAAAATAAACAAAAGAGATTGTTGACCCGGTCAAAATTGGATGGAGTATATTAGGAGGCATAGTGTATTGTATAAAAAAACGAAAGAGATTGTTGACCTGGTCAAAATTGGATGACCAAATATCAATTGGAGACCTCAATTGTTTGTCAGGACTCCAATCCTAGGAGGTTTAGTGATATAGTATATTAGGAGGCATAGTGTATTGTATAAAAAAATAAATGAAAGAGATTGTTGACCCGGTCAAAATTGGATGACCAAATCTCAATTGGAGACCTCAATTGATTGTGAGGCCTAGAATCCTAGGAGGTTTAGTGATATAATATTTTAGGAGGCATAGTGTATTGTATAAAAAAATAAACGAAAGAGATTGTTGACCCGGTCAAAATTGGACGACCAAATCTCAATTGGAGACCTCAATTGATTCTGAGGCCTCCAATCCTAGGAGGTTTAGTCATATAGTATATTAGGAGGCATAGTGTATTGTATAAAAAAATAAACGGAAGAGATTGTTGACCCGGTCAAAATTGGATGACCAAATCTCAATTGGAGACCTCAATTGATTGTGAGGCCTCCAATGCTAGGAGGTTTAGTGATATAGTATATTAGGAGGCACAGTGTATTGTATTAAAAAATAAACGAAAGTGATTGTTGACCTGGTCAAAATTGGATGACCAAATCTCAATTGGAGACCTCAATAGATTGGGAGGCCTCCAATCCTAGGAGGTTTAGTGATATAGTATATTAGGAGGCATAGTGTATTGTATAAAAAATAAACGAAAGAGATTGTTGACCCGGTCGAAATTGGATGACCAAATCTCAATTGGAGACCTCAATTGATTGTGAGGCCCCCAATGCTAGGAGGTTTAGTGATATAGTATATTAGGAGGCATAGTGTATTGTATAAAAAAATGAACGAAAGAGATTATTGTCCCGGTTAAAATTGGATGACCAAATCTCAATTGGAGACCACAATTGATTGCGAGGCCTCCAATCCTAGGAGGTTTAGTGATATAGTATATAAGGAGGCATAGTGTATTGTATAAAAAAATAAACGAAAGAGATTGTTGACCCGGTCAAAACTAGATGACCAAATCTCAGTTGGAGACCTCAATTGATTGTGAGGCCTCCAATCCTAGGAGGTTTAGTGATATAGTATATTAGGAGGCATAGTGTATTGTATAAAAAAATAAACGAAAAAGATTGTTGACCCGGTCAAAATTGGATGACCAAATTTCAATTCGAGACCTCAATTGATTTTGAGGCCTCCAATCCTAGGAGGTTTAGTGATATAGTATATTAGGAGGCATTGTGTATTTTATAAAAAAATAAACGAAAGAGATTGTTGACCCGGTCAAAATTGGATGACCAAATCTCAATTGGAGACCTCGATTGATTGTGAGGCCTCCAATCCTACGAGGTTTAGTGATATAGTATATTAGGAGGCATAGTGTATTGTATAAAAAATAAACGAAAGAGATTGTTGACCCGGTCAAAATTGGATGACCAAATCTCAATTGGAGACCTCAATTGATTGTGAAGCCTCCAATCCTAGGAGGTTAGTGATATAGTATATTAGGAGGCATAGTGTAATGTATAAAAAAATAAACGAAAGGGATTGTTGACCCGGACAAAATTGGATGACCAAATCTCAATTGGAGACCTCAATTGATTGCGTGGCCTCCAATCTTAGGAGGTTTAGTGATATAGTATATTAGGAGGCATAGTGTATTGTATAAAAAAATAAACGAAAGAGATTATTGACCCTGTCAAAGTTGGATGACCAAATCTCAATTGCAGACCTCAATTTATTGTGAGGCCTCCAATCCTAGGAGGTTTAGTGATATAGTATATTAGGAGGCATAGTGTATTGTATAAAAAATAAACGAAAGAGATTGTTGACCCGTTAGAATTGGATGACCAAATCTCAATTGGAGACCTGAATAGATTGTGAGGCCTCCAATCTTAGGAGGTTTAGTGATATAGTATATTAGGAGGCATAGTGTATTGTATAAAAAAATAAACGAAAGAGATTGTTTATCCGGTCAAAATTGGATGAAGTATATTAGGAGGCATAGTGTATTGTATAAAAAAATAAACGAAAGAGATTGTTGACCCAGTCAAAATTGGATGACCAAATCTCAATTGGAGACCTCAATTGTTTCTGAGGCCTCAAATCCTAGGAGGTTTAGTGATATAGTATATTTGGAGGCATTGTGTATTTTATAAAAAAATAAACGAAAGAGATTGTTGACCCGGTCAAAATTGGATGACCAAATCTCAATTGGAGACCTCGATTGATTGTGAGGCCTCCAATCCTACGAGGTTTAGTGATATAGTATATTAGGAGGCATAGTGTATTGTATAAAAAATAAACGAAAGAGATTGTTGACCCGGTCAAAATTGGATGACCAAATCTCAATTGGAGACCTCAATTGATTGTGAGGCCTCCAATCCTAGGAGGTTAGTGATATAGTATATTAGGAGGCATAGTGTAATGTATAAAAAAATAAACGAAAGGGATTGTTGACCCGGACAAAATTGGATGACCAAATCTCAATTGGAGACCTCAATTGATTGCGTGGCCTCCAATCTTAGGAGGTTTAGTGATATAGTATATTAGGAGGCATAGTGTATTGTATAAAAAAATAAACGAAAGAGATTATTGACCCTGTCAAAGTTGGATGACCAAATCTCAATTGCAGACCTCAATTTATTGTGAGGCCTCCAATCCTAGGAGGTTTAGTGATATAGTATATTAGGAGGCATAGTGTATTGTATAAAAAATAAACGAAAGAGATTGTTGACCCGTTAGAATTGGATGACCAAATCTCAATTGGAGACCTGAATAGATTGTGAGGCCTCCAATCTTAGGAGGTTTAGTGATATAGTATATTAGGAGGCATAGTGTATTGTATAAAAAAATAAACGAAAGAGATTGTTTATCCGGTCAAAATTGGATGAAGTATATTAGGAGGCATAGTGTATTGTATAAAAAAATAAACGAAAGAGATTGTTGACCCAGTCAAAATTGGATGACCAAATCTCAATTGGAGACCTCAATTGTTTCTGAGGCCTCAAATCCTAGGAGGTTTAGTGATATAGTATATTAGGAGGCAAAGTGTATTGTATAAAAAAATAAATGAAAGAGATTGTTGACGCGGTCAAAATTGGCTGACCAAATCTCAATTGGAGATCTCAATTGATTGTGAGGCCTCCAATCCTAGGAGGTTTAGTGATATAGTATATTAGGAGGCATAGTGTATTGTATAAAAAAATAAACGAAAGAGATTGTTGACCCGGTCAAAATTGGATGACCAAATCTCAATTGGAGACCTCAATTGATTGCGAGGCCTCCAATCCTAGGAGGTTTAGTGATATAGTATATTAGGAGGCATAGTGTATTCTATAAAAAAATAAACGAAAGAGATTGTTGACCCGGTCAAAATTGGATGACCAAATATCAATTGGAGACCTCAATTGATTGTGAGGCCTCCAATGCTAGGATGTTTAGTGATATAGTATATTAGGAGGCATAATGTATTGTATAAAAACTAAATGAAAGAGATTGTTGACCCGGTCAAAATTGGATGACCAAATCTCAATTGGAGACCTTAATTGATTGTGAGGCCTCCAATCCTAGGAGGTTTAGTGATATAGTATATTAGGAGGCATAGTGTATTCTATAAAAAAATAAACGAAAGAGATTGTTGACCCGGTCAAAATTGGATGACCAAATCTCAATTGGAGACCTCAATTGATTGCGAGGCCTCCAATCCTAGGAGGTTTAGTGATATAGTATATTAGGAGGCATAGTGTATTCTATAAAAAAATAAACGAAAGAGATTGTTGACCCGGTCAAAATTGGATGACCAAATCTCAATTGGAGACCTCAATTGATTGTGAGGCCTCCAATGCTAGGAGGTTTAGTGATATAGTATATTAGGAGGCATAGTGTATTGTATAAAAAAATGAACGAAAGAAATTATTGTCCCGGTCAAAATTGGATGACCAAATCTCAATTGGAGACCACAATTGATTGGGAGGCCTCCAATCCTAGGAGGTTTAGTGATATAGTATATAAGGAGGCATAGTGTATTGTATTAAAAAATAAACGAAAGAGAATGTTGACCCGGTCAAAATTGGATGACCAAATCTCAATTGGAGACCTCAATTGATTGTGAGGCCTCCAATCCTAGGAGGTTTACTGATATAGTATATTAGGAGGCATAGTGTATTGCATAAAAAATAGACGAAAAAGATTGTTGACCCGGTCAAAATTGGATGACCAAATTTTAATTGGAGACCTCAATTGTTTTTGAGGCCTCCAATCCTAGGAGGTTTAGTGATATAGTATATTTGGAGGCATGTTGTATTTTATAAAAAAATAAATGAAAGAGATTGTTGACCCGGTCAAAATTGGATGGCCAAATCTCAATTGGAGACCTCGATTGATTGTGAGGCCTCCAATCCTAGGAGGTTTAGTGATATAGTATATTAGGAGGCATAGTGTATTGTATAAAAAATAAACGAAAGAGATTGTTGACCCGGTCAAAATTGGATGACCAAATCTCAATTGGAGACCTCAATTGATTGTGAGGCCTCCAATCCTAGGAGGTTTAGTGATATAGTATATTAGGAGGCATAGTGTAATGTATAAAAAAATAAATGAAAGAGATTGTTCACCCGGACAAAATTGGTTGACCAAATTTCAATTGGAGACCTCAATTGATTGTGTGGCCTCCAATCTTAGGAGGTTTAGTGATATAGTATATTAGGAGGCATAGTGTATTGTATAGAAAAATAAACGAAAGAGATTATTGACCCTGTCAAAGTTGGATGACCAAATCTCAATTGCAGACCTCAATTTATTGTGAGGCCTCCAATCTTAGGAGGTTTAGTGATATAGTATATTAGGAGGCATAGTGTATTGTATAAAAAATAAACGAAAGAGATTGTTGACCCGTTAGAATTGGATGACCAAATCTCAATTGGAGACCTGAATTGATTGTGAGGCCTCCAATCTTAGGAGGTTTAGTGATATAGTATATTAGGAGGCATAGTGTATTGTATAAAAAAATAAACGAAAGAGATTGTTTATCCGGTCAAAATTGGATGAAGTATATTAGGAGGCATAGTGTATTGTATAAAAAAATAAACGAAAGAGATTGTTGACCCGGTCAAAATTGGATGACCAAATCTCAATTGGAGACCTCAATTGATTGTGAGGCCTCCAATCCTAGGAGGTTTAGTGATATAGTATATTTGGAGGCATTGTGTATTTTATAAAAATATAAACGAAAGAGATTGTTGACCCGGTCAAAATTGGATGACCAAATCTCAATTGGAGACCTCGATTGATTGTGAGGCCTCCAATCCTAGGAGGTTTAGTGATATAGTATATTAGGAGGCATAGTGTATTTTATAAAAAATAAACGAAAGAGATTGTCGACCCGGTCAAAATTGGATGACCAAATCTCAATTGGAGACCTCAATTGATTGTGAGGCCTCCAATCCTAGGAGGTCTAGTGATATAGTATATTAGGAGGCATAGTGTAATGTATAAAAAAATAAACGAAAGAGATTGTTCACCCGGACAAAATTGGTTGACCAAATTTCAATTGGAGACCTCAATTGATTGTGTGGCCTCCAATCTTAGGAGGTTTAGTGATATAGTATATTAGGAGGCATAGTGTATTGTATAGAAAAATAAACGAAAGAGATTATTGACCCTGTCAAAGTTGGATGACCAAATCTCAATTGTAGACCTCAATTTATTGTGAGGCCTCCAATCCTAGGAGGTTTAGTGATATAGTATATTAGGAGGCATAGTGTATTGCATAAAAAATAAACGAAAGAGATTGTTGACCCGTTAGAATTGGATGACCAAATCTCAATTGGAGACATGAATTGATTTTGAGGCCTCCAATCTTAGGAGGTTTAGTGATATAGTATATTAGGAGGCATAGTGTATTGTATAAAAAAAATAAACGAAAGAGATTGTTTATCCGGTCAAAATTGGATGAAGTATATTAGGAGGCATAGTGTATTGTATAAAAAAATAAACGAAAGAGATTGTTGACCCGGTCAAAATTAGATGACCAAATCTCAATTGGAGACCTCAATTGTTTGTGAGGCCTCAAATCCTAGGAGGTTTAGTGATATAGTATATTAGGAGGCAAAGTGTATTGTATAAAAAAATAAATGAAAGAGATTGTTGACGCGGTCAAAATTGGCTGACCAAATCTCAATTGGAGACCTCAATTGATTGTGAGGCCTCCAATCCTAGGAGGTTTATTGATATAGTATATTAGGAGGCATAGTGTATTGTATAAAAAAATAAATGAAAGAGATTGTTCACCCGGACAAAATTGGTTGACCAAATCTCAATTGGAGACCTCAATTGATTCCGAGGCATCCAATCCTAGGAGGTTTAGTGATATAGTATTTGAGGAGGCATAGTGTATTGTATAAAAAAATAAACGAAAGAGATTGTTGACCAGGTCAAAATTGGATGACCAAATTTCAATTGGAGACCTCAGTTGATTGCGAGGCCTCCAATCCTAGGAGGTTTAGTGATATAGTACGTTAGGAGGCATAGTGTATTATATAAAAAAATAAACGGAAGAGATTGTTGACCCGGTCAAAATTGGATTTCCAAATCTCAATTGGAGACCTCAATTGATTGTGAGGCCTCCAATGCTAGGAGGTTTAGTGATATAGTATATTAGGAGGCATAGTGTATTGTATTAAAAAAATAAACGAAAGAGATTATTGAACCGGTCAAAATTGGATGACCAAATTTCAATTGGAGACCTCAGTTGATTGCGAGGCCTCCAATCCTAGGAGGTTTAGTGATATAGTACGTTAGGAGGCATAGTGTATTATATAAAAAAATAAACGAAAGAGATTGTTGACCCGGTCAAAATTGGATTTCCAAATCTCAATTGGAGACCTCAATTGATTGGGAGGCCTCCAATCCTAGGAGGTTTAGTGATATAGTATATTAGGAGCCATAGTGTATTGTATAAAAAAAATAAACGAAAGAGATTGTTGACCCTGTGAAAATTGGATGACCAAATCTCAATTGGAGACCTCAATTGATTGTGAGGCCTCCAATCCTAGGAGGTTTAGTGATATAGTATATTAGGAGGCATAGTGTATTGTATAAAAAATAAACGAAAAAGATTGTTGACCCAGTCAAAATTGGATGACCAAATCTCAATTGGAGACCTCAATTGATTCTGAGGCCTCCAATCCTAGGAGGTTTAGTGATATAGTATATTAGGAGGCATAGTGTATTGTATAAAAAAATAAACGAAAGAGATTGTTGACCCGGTAAAAATTGGATGACCAAATCTCAATTGGAGACCTCAATTGATTGTGAGGCCTCCAATGCTAGGAGGTTTAGTTATATAGTATATTAGGAGGCATAGTGTATTGTATAAAAAAATAAATGAAAGAGATTGTTGAACCGGTCAAAATTGGATGACCAAATCTCAATTGGAGACCTCAATTGTTTGTGAGGCCTCCAATCCTAGGAGGTTTAGTGATATAGTATATTAGCAGGCATAGTGTATTGTATAAAAAAATAAACAAAAGAGATTGTTGACCCGGTCAAAATTGGATGACCAAATCTCAATTGGAGAACTCAATTGATTCTGAGGCATCCAATCCTAGGAGGTTTAGTGATATAGTATATTAGGAGGCATAGTGTATTGGATAAAAAAATTAACGAAAGAGACTGTTGACCCGGTCAAAATTGGATGACCAAATCTCAATTGGAGACCTCAATTGATTGTGAGGCCTCCAATCCTAGGAGGTTTAGTGAAATAGTATATTAGGAGGCATAGTGTATTGTATAAAAAAATAGACGAAAGAGATTGTTGACCCGGTCAAAATTGGATGACCAAATCTCAATTGGAGACCTCAATTGATTGTGAGGCCTCCAATCCTAGGAGGTTTAGTGATATAGTATATTAGGAGGCATAGTGTATTGTATAAAAAAACAAACGAAAGAGATTGTTGACCCGGTCAAAATTGGATGACCAAATTTCAATTGGAGACCTCAATTGGTTTTGAGGCCTCCAATCCTAGGAGGTTTAGTGATATATTATATTTGGAGGCATAGTGTATTGTATAAAAAATAAACGAAAAAGATTGTTGACCCGGTCAAAATTGGATGACCAAATCTCAATTGGAGACCTCGATTGATTGTGAGGCCTCCAATCCTAGGAGGTTTAGTGATATAGTATATTAGGAGGCATAGTGCACTGTATAAAAAATAAACCAAAGAGATTGTTGACCCGGTCAAAATTGGATGACCAAATCTCAATTGGAGACCTCAATTGATTGTGAGGCCTCCAATCCTAGGAGGTTTAGTGATATAGTATATTAGGAGGCATACTGCAATGTATAAAAAAAGAAACGAAAGAGATTGTTGACCCGGACAAAATTGGAAGACCAAATCTCAATTGGAGACTTCAATTTATTGTGAGGCCTCCAATCCTAGGAGGTTTAGTGATATAGTATATTAGGAGGCATAGTGTATTGTATAAAAAATAAACGAAAGGGATTCTTGACCCGGTAGAATTGGATGACCAAATCTCAATTGGAGACCTCAATTGATTGTGAGGCCTCCAATCTTAGGAGGTTTAGTCATATAGTATATTTGGAGGCATAGTGTATTGTATAAAAAATAAACGAAAAAGATTGTTGATCCGGTCAAAATTGGATGAAGTATATTAGGAGGCATTGTGTATTGTATAAAAAAATAAACGAAAGAGATTGTTGACCCGGTCAAAATTGGATGACCAAACTCAATTGGAGACCTCAATTGTTTGTGGGGCCTCAAATCCTAGGAGGTTTAGTGATATAGTATATTAGGAGGCAAAGTGTATTATATAAAAAAATAAATGAAAGAGATTTTTGACCCGGTCAAAAATGGCTGACCAAATCTCAATTGGAGACCTCAATTGATTGTGAGGCCTCCAATCCTAGGAGGTTTAGTGATATAGTATATTAGGAGGCATAGTGTATTGTATAAAAAAATAAACGAAAGAGATTGTTGACCCGGTCAAAATTGGATGACCAAATCTCAATTGGAGACCTCAATTGATTCCGAGGCATCCAATCCTAGGAGGTTTAGTGATATAGTATTTGAGGAGGCATAGTGTATTGTATAAAAAAATAAACGAAAGAGATTGTTGACCAGGTCAAAATTGGATGACCAAATCTCAATTGGAGACCTCAATTGTTTGTGAGGCCTCTAATCCTAGGAGGTTTAGTGATATAGTACGTTAGGAGGCATAGTGTATTATATAAAAAAATAAACGAAATAGATTGTTGACCCGGTCAAAATTGGATGACCAAATCTCAATTGTAGACCTCAATCGATTGTGAGGCCTCCAATGCTAGGAGGTTTAGTGATATAGTATATTAGGAGGCATAGTGTATTTATTAAAAAAAATAAACGAAAGAGATTATTGAACCGGTCAAAATTGGATGACCAAATCTCGATTGGAGACCTCAATTGATTGGGAGGCCTCCAATCCTAGGAGGTTTAGTGATATAGTATATTAGGAGGCATAGTGTATTGTATATAAAAAATAAACGAAAGTGATTGTTGATCCGGTCAAAATTGGATGACAAAATCTCACTTCGCGACCTCAATTGTTTGTGAGGCCTCCAGTCCTAGGAGGTTTAGTGATATAGTATATTAGGAGGCATAGTGTATTGTATAAAAAATAAACGAAAAAGATTGTTGACCCAGTCAAAATTGGATGACCAAATCTCAATTGGAGACCTCAATTGATTCTGAGGCCTCCAATCCTAGGAGGTTTAGTGATATAGTATATTAGGAGGCATAGTGTATTGTATAAAAAAATTAACGAAAGAGACTGTTGACCCGGTCAAAATTGGATGGCCAAATCTCAATTGGAGACCTCAATTGATTGTGAGGCCTCCAATCCTAGGAGGTTTAGTGATATAGTATATTCGGAGGCATAGTGTATTGTATAAAAAAATAAACGAAAGAGATTGTTGACCCGGTCAAAATTGGATGACCAAATCTCAATTGGAGACCTCAATTGATTGTGAGGTCTCCAATCCTAGGAGGTTTAGTGATATAGTATATTAGGAGGCATAGTGTATTGTATAAAAAAAATAAATGAAAGAGATTGTTGACCCGATCAAAATTGGATGACCAAATCTCAATTGGAGACCTCAAATGATTCTGAGGCATCCAATCCTAGGAGGTTTAGTGATATAGTATATTAGGAGGCATAGTGTATTGTATAAAAAAATTAACGAAACACACTGTTGACCCGGTCAAAATTGGATGACCAAATCTCAATTGGAGACCTCAATTGATTGTGAGGCCTCCAATCCTAGGAGGTTTAGTGATATAGTATATTAGGAGGCATAGTGTATTGTATAAAAAAACAAACGAAAGAGATTTTCGACCCAGTTAAAATTGGATGACCAAATTTCAATTGGAGACCTCAATTGATTTTGAGGCCTCCAATCCTAGGAGGTTTAGTGATATAATATATTTGGAGGCATAGTGTATTGTATAAAAAATAAACGAAAAAGATTGTTGAGCCGGTCAAAATTGGATGACCAAATCTCAATTGGAGACCTCGATTGATTGTGAGGCCTCCAATCCTAGGAGGTTTAATGATATAGTATATTAGGAGGCATAGTGTACTGTATAAAAATAAATAAACGAAAGACATTGTTGACCCGGAAAAAATTGGATGACCAAATTTCAATTGGAGACCTCAATTGATTGTGTGGCCTCCAATCTTAGGAGGTTTAGTGATATAGTATATTAGGAGGCATAGTGTATTGTATAAAAAACGAAAGAGATTATTGACCCTGTCAAAGTTGGATGACCAAATCTCAATTGGAGACCTCAATTTATTGTGAGGCCTCCAATCCTAGGAGGTTTAGTGATATAGTATATTAGGAGGCATAGTGTATTGTATAAAAAATAAACGAAAGAGATTGTTGACCCGATAGAATTGGATGACCAAATCTCAATTGGAGACCTCAATTGATTGTGAGGCCTCCAATCTTAGGAGGTTTAGTGATATAGTTTATTAGGAGGCATAGTGTATTGTATAAAAAAATAAACGAAAGAGATTGTTGATCCGGTCAAAATTGGATGAAGTGTATTAGGAGGTATTGTGTATTGTATAAAAAAATAAACGAAAGAGATTGTTGACCCGGTCAAAATTGGATGACCAAATATCAATTGGAGACCTCAATTGTTTGTGAGGCCTCAAATCCTAGGAGGTTTAGTGATATAGTATATTAGGAGGCAAAGTGTATTGTATAAAAAAATAAATGAAAGAGATTGTTGACCCGGTCAAAAATGGCTGACCAAATCTCAATTGGAGACCTCAATTGATTCTGAGGTATCCAATCCTAGGAGCTTTAGTGATATAGTATATTAGGAGGCATAGTGTTTTGGATAAAAAAATTAACGAAAGAGACTGTTGACCCGGTCAAAATTGGATGACCAAATCTCAATTGGAGACCTCAATAGATTGTGAGGCCTCCAATCCTAGGAGGTTTAGTGATATAGTATATTAGGAGGCATAGTGTATTGTATAAAAAAATAAACGAAATAGATTGTTGACCCGGTTAAAATTGGATGACCAAATCTCAATTGGAGACCTCAATTGATTGTGAGGCCTCCAATCCTAGGAGGTTTAGTGATATAGTATATTCGGAGGCATAGTGTATTGTATAAAAAAATAAACGAAAGAGATTGTTGACCCGGTCAAAATTGGATGACCAAATCTCAATTGGAGACCTCAATTGATTGTGAGGTCTCCAATCCTAGGAGGTTTAGTGATATAGTATATTAGGAGGCATAGTGTATTGTATAAAAAAATAAACGAAAGAGATTGTTGACCCGATCAAAATTGGATGACCAAATCTCAATTGGAGACCTCAATTGATTCGGAGGCATCCAATCCTAGGAGGTTTAGTGATATAGTATATTAGGAGGCATAGTGTATTGTATAAAAAATTTTAACGAAACACACTGTTGACCCGGTCAAAATTGGATGACCAAATCTCAATTGGAAACCTCAATTGATTCTGAGGCCTCCAATCCTAGGAGGTTTAGTGATATAGTATATTAGGAGGCATAGTGTATTGTATAAAAAAACAAACGAAAGAGATTGTCGACCCAGTTAAAATTGGATGACCAAATTTCAATTGGAGACCTCAATTGATTTTGAGGCCTCCAATCCTAGGAGGTTTAGTGATATAGTATATTTGGAGGCATAGTGTATTATATAAAAAAATAAACGAAAAAGATTGTTGAGCCGGTAAAAATTGGATGACCAAATCTCAATTGGAGACCTCGATTGATTGTGAGGCCTCCAATCCGAGGAGGTTTAATGATATAGTATATTAGGAGGCATAGTGTACTGTATAAATAATAAACCAAAGAGATTGTTGACCCGGTCAAAATTGGATGACCAAATCTCAATTGGAGACCTCAATTGATTGTGAGGCCTCCAATCCTAGGAGGTTTAGTGATATAGTATATTAGGAGGCATAGTGTAATGTATAAAAAAATAAACGAAAGAGATTGTTGACCCGGACAAAATTGGATGACCAAATTTCAATTGGAGACCTCAATTGATTGTGTGGCCTCCAATCTTAGAAGGTTTAGTGATATAGTATATTAGGACGCATAGTATATTTTATAAAAAAACGAAAGAGATTATTGACCCTGTCAAAGTTGGAAGACCAAACCTCAATTAGAGACTTCAATTTATTGTGAGGCCTCCAATCCTAGGAGGTTTAGTGATATAGTATATTAGGAGGCATAGTGTATTGTATAAAAAATAAACAAAAGAGATTGTTGACCCGGTAGAATTGGATGACCAAATCTCAATTGGAGACCTCAATTGATTGTGAGGCCTCCAATATTAGGAGGTTTAGTGATATAGTATATTAGGAGGCATATTGTATTGTATAAAAAAATAAACGAAAGAGATTGCTGATCCGGTCAAAATTGGATGAAGTATATTAGGAGGCATTGTTGATTGTATAAAAAAATAAAAGAAAGAGATTGTTGACCCGGTCAAAATTGTATGACCAAACTCAATTGGAGACCTCAATTGTTTGTGGGGCCTCAAATCCTAGGAGGTTTAGCGATATAGTATATTAGGAGGCAAAGTGTATTGTATAAAAAAATAAATGAAAGAGATTGTTGACCCGGTTAAAAATGGCTGACCAAATCTCAATTGGAGACCTCAATTGATTGTGAGGCCTCCAATCCTAGGAGGTTTAGTGATATAGTATATTAGGAGGCATAGTGTATTGTATAAAAAAATAAACGAAAGAGATTGTTGACCCGGTCAAAATTGGATGACCAAATCTCAATTGGAGACCTCAATTGATTCCGAGGCATCCAATTCTAGGAGGTTTAGTGATATAGTATTTGAGGAGGCATAGTGTATTGTATAAAAAAATAAACGAAAGAGATTGTTGACCAGGTCAAAATTGGATGACCAAATCTCAATTGGAGACCTCAATTGTTTGTGAGGCCTCCAATCCAAGGAGGTTTAGTGATATAGTACCTTAGGAGGCATAGTGTATTATATAAAAAAATAAACGAAACAGATTGTTGACCCGGTAAAAATTGGATGACCAAATCTCAATTGGAGACCTCAATTGATTGTGAGGTCTCCAATCCTAGGAGGTTTAGTGATATAGTATATTAGGAGGCATAGTGTATTGTATAAAAAAATAAATGAAAGAGATTGTTGACCCGATCAAAATTGGATGACCAAATCTCAATTGGAGACCTCAATTGATTCGGAGGCATCCAATCCTAGGAGGTTTAGTGATATAGTATATTAGGAGGCATAGTGTATTGTATAAAAAAATTAACGAAACACACTGTTGACCCGGTCAAAATTGGATGACCAAATCTCAATTGGAGACCTCAATTGATTGTGAGGCCTCCAATCCTAGGAGGTTTAGTGATATAGTTTATTAGGAGGCATAGTGTATTGTATAAAAAATAAACAAAAGTGATTGTTGATCCGGTCAAAATTGGATGAAGTATAATAGGAGGCATTGTGTATTGTATAAAAAAATAAACGAAAGAGATTGTTGACCCGGTCAAAATTGGATGACCAAATCTCAATTGGAGACCTCAATTGTTTGTGAGGCCTCAAATCCTAGGAGGTTTAGTGATATACTATATTAGGAGGCAAAGTGTATTGTATAAAAAAATAAATGAAAGAGATTGTTGACCCGGTCAAAAATGGCTGACCAAATCTCAATTGGAGACCTCAATTGATTGTGAGGCCTCCAATCCTAGGAGGTTTAGTGATATAGTATATTAGGAGGCATAGTGTATTGTATAAAAAAATAAACGAAAGAGATTGTTGACCCGGTCAAAATTGGATGACCAAATCTCAATTGGAGACCTCAATTGATTCCGAGGCATCCAATCCTAGGAGGTTTAGTGATATAGTATTTGAGGAGGCATAGTGTATTGTATAAAAAAATAAACGAAAGAGATTGTTGACCCGGTCAAAATTGGATGACCAAATCTCGATTGGATACCTCAATTGATTGGGAGGCCTCCAATCCTAGGAGGTTTAGTGATATAGTATATTGGGAGGCATAGTGTATTGTATAAAAAAATAAACGAAAGAGATTGTTGACCCGGTCAAAATTGGATGACCAAATCTCAATTGGCGACCTCAATTGTTTGTGAGGCCTCCAATCCTAGGAGGTTTAGTGATATAGTATATTAGGAGGCATAGTGTATTGTATAAAAAAATTAACGAAAGAGATTGTTGACCCGGTCAAAATTGGATGACCAAATCTCAATTGGAGACCTCAATTGATTGTGAGGCCTCCAATCCTAGGAGGTTTAGTGATATAGTATATTAGGACGCATAGTGTATTGTATAAAAAAATAAACGAAAGAGATTGTTGACCCGGTCAAAATTGGATGACCATATCTCAATTGGAGACCTCAATTGTTTGTGAGGCCTCCAATCCTAGGAGGTTTAGTGATATAGTATATTAGGAGGCAAAGTGTATTGTATAAAAAATAAACGAAAGAGAGTGTTGACCCGGTCAAAATTAGATGACCAAATCTCAATTGGAGACCTCAATTGATTGTGAGGCCTCCAATCCTAGGAGGTTTAGTGATATAGTATTTTAGGAGGCATAGTGTATTGTATAAAAAAAATAAACGAAAGAGATTGTTGACCCGGTGAAAATTGGATGACCAAATGTCAATTGGAGACCTCAATTGTTTGTGAGGCCTCCAATCCTAGGAGGTTTAGTGATATAGTATATTAGGAGGCATAGTGTATTGTATAAAAAAATTAACGAAAGAGACTGTTGACCCGGTCAAAATTGGATGACCAAATCTCAATTGGAGACCTCAATTAATTGTGAGGCCTCCAATCCTAGGAGGTTTAGTGATATAGTATATTAGGAGGCATAGTGTATTGTATAAAAAAATAAACGAAAGAGATTGTTGACCCAGTCAAAATTGGATTACCAAATTTCAATTGGAAACCTCAATTGATTTTGAGGCCTCCAATCCTAGGAGGTTTAGTGATATAGTATATTTGGAGGCATAGTGTATTGTATAAAAAAATTAACGAAAAAGATTGTTGACCCGGTCAAAATTGGATGACCAAATCTCAATTGGTGACCTCGATTGATTGTGAGGCCTCCAATCCTAGGAGGTTTAGTGATATAGTATATTAGGAGGCATAGTGTACTGTATAAAAAATAAACCAAAGAGATTGTTGACCCAGGCAAAATTGGATGACCAAATGTCAATTGGAGGCCTCAATTGATTGCGAGGCCTCCAATCCTAGGAGGTTTAGTGATATAGTATATTAGGAGGCATAGTGTATTGTATAAAAAAATAAACGAAAGAGATTGTTGACCCGGTCAAAATTGGATGACCAAATCTCAATTGGAGACCTCAATTGATTGTGAGGTCTCCAATCCTAGGAGGTTTAGTGATATAGTATATTAGGAGGCATAGTGTATTGTATAAAAAAATAAACGAAAGAGATTGTTGACCCGGTCAAAATTGGATGACCAAATCTCAATTGGAGACCTCAATTGATTCTGTGGCATCCAATCCTAGGAGGTTTAGTGATATAGTATATAAGGAGGCATAGTGCATTGTATAAAAAAATTAACGAAACAGACTGTTGACCCGGTCAAAATTGGATGACCAAATCTCAATTGGAGACCTCAATTGATTGTGAGGCCTCCAATCCTAGGAGGTTTAGTGATATAGTATATTAGGAGGCATAGTGTATTGTATAAAAAAACAAACGAAAGAGATTGTTGACCCAGTCAAAATTGGATGACCAAATTTCAATTGGAGACCTCAATTGATTTTGAGGCCTCCAATCCCAGGAGGTTTAGTGATATAGTATATTTGGAGGCATAGTGTATTGTATAAAAAAATTAACGAAAAAGATTGTTGACCCGGTCAAAATTGGATGACCAAATCTCAATTGGAGAATTCGATTGATTGTGAGGCGTCCAATCCTAGGAGGTTTAGTGATATAGTATATTAGGAGGCATAGTGTATTGTATAAAAAATAAACGAAAAAGATTGTTGACCCAGTCAAAATTGGATGACCAAATCTCAATTGGAGACCTCAATTGATTCTGAGGCCTCCAATCCTAGGAGGTTTAGTGATATAGTATATTAGGAGGCAAAGTGTATTGTATAAAAAAACAAACGAAAGAGATTGTTGACCCAGTCAAAATTGGATGACCAAATTTCAATTGGAAACCTCAATTGATTTTGAGGCCTCCAATCCTCGGAGGTTTAGTGATATAGTATATTTGGAGGCATAGTGTACTGTATAAAAAAATTAACGAACAAGATTGTTGACCCGGTCAAAATTGGATGACCAAATCTCAATTGGAGACCTCGGTTGATTGTGAGGCCTCCAATCCTAGGAGGTTTAGTGATATAGTATATTAGGAGGCATAGTGTACTGTATAAAAAATAAACCAAAGAGATTGTTGACCCGGTCAAAATTGGATGACCAAATGTCAATTGGAGACCTCAATTGATTGTGAGGCCTCCAATCCTAGGAGGTTTAGTGATATAGTATATTCGGAGGCATAGTGTACTGTATAAAAAATAAACCAAAGAGATTGTTGACCCGGTCAAAATTGGATGACCAAATGTCAATTGGAGACCTCAATTGATTGTGAGGCCTCCAATCCTAGGAGGTTTAGTGATATAGTATATTAGGAGGCATAGTGTATTGTATAAAAAAATAAACGAAAGAGATTGTTGACCCGGTCAAAATTGGATGACCAAATCTCAATTGGAGACCTCAATTGATTGTGAGGTCTCCAATCCTAGGAGTTTTAGTGATATAGTATATTAGGAGGCATTGTGTAATGTATAAAAAAATAAACGAAAGAGACTGTTGACCCGGTCAAAATTGGATGACCAAATCTCAATTGGATACCTCAATTGATTCTGAGGCATCCAATCCTAGGAGGTTTAGTGATATAGTATATAAGGAGGCATAGTGTATTGTATAAAAAAATAAACGAAACAGACTGTTGACCCGGTCAAAATTGGATGACCAAATCTCAATTGGAGACCTCAATTGTTTGTGAGGCCTCCAATCCTAGGAGGTTTAGTGATATAGTATATTAGGAGGCATAGTGTATTGTATAAAAAAATAAATGAAAGAGATTGTTGACCCGGTCAAAATTGGCTGACCAAATCTCAATTCGAGACCTCAATTGATTGTGAGGCCTCCAATCCTAGGATGTATAGTGATATAGTATATTAGGAGGCATAGTGTATTGTATAAAAAAATAAACGAAAGAGATTGTTGACCCGGTCAAAATTGGAAGACCATATCTCAATTGGAGACCTCCATTGTTTGTGAGGCCTCCAATCCTAGGAGGTTTAGTGATATAGTATATTAGGAGGCAAAGTGTATTGTATAAAAAAAATAAATGAAAGAGAGTGTTGACCCGGTCAAAATTGGATGACCAAATCTCAATTGGAGAACTCAATTGATTCTGAGGCCTCCAATCCTAGGAGGTTTAGTGATATAGTATATTAGGAGGCATAGTGTATTGTATAAAAAAATAAACGAAAGAGATTGTTGACCCGGTCAAAATTGGATGACCAAATGTCAATTGGAGACCTCAATTGATTGTGAGGCATCCAATCCTAGGAGGTTTAGTGATATAGTATATTAGGAGGCATAGTGTACTGTATAAAAAATAAACCAAAGAGATTGTTGACCCGGGCAAAATTGGATGACCAAATGTCAATTGGAGGCCTCAATTGATTGTGAGGCCTCCAATCCTAGGAGGTTTAGTGATATAGTATATTAGGAGGCATAGTGTATTGTATAAAAAAATAAACGAAAGAGATTGTTGACCCGGTCAAAATTGGATGACCAAATCTCAAATGGAGACCTCAATTGATTGTGAGGTCTCCAATCCTAGGAGGTTTAGTGATATAGTATATTAGGAGGCATAGTGTATTGTATAAAAAAATAAACGAAAGATATTGTTGACCCGGTCAAAATTGGATGACCAAATCTCAATTGGAGACCTCAATTGATTCTGAGGCATGCAATCCTAGGAGGTTTAGTGATATAGTATATAAGGAGGCATAGTGTATTGTATAAAAAAATTAACGAAACAGACTGTTGACCCGGTCAAAATTGGATGACCAAATCTCAATTGGAGACCTCAATTGATTGTGAGGCCACCAATCCTAGGAGGTTTAGTGATATAGTATATTAGGAGGCATAGTGTATTGTATAAAAAAACAAACGAAAGTGATTGTTGACCCAGTCAAAATTGGATGACCAAATTTCAATTGGAGACCTCAATTGATTTTGAGGCCTCCGATCCCAGGAGGTTTAGTGATATAGTATATTTGGAGGCATAGTGTATTGTATAAAAAAATTAACGAAAAAGATTGTTGACCCGGTCAAAATTGGATGACCAAATCTCAATTGGAGACCTCGATTGATTGTGAGGCCTCCAATCCTAGGAGGTTTAGTGATATAGTATATTAGGAGGCATAGTGTATTGTATAAAAAATAAACGAAAAAGATTGTTGACCCAGTCAAAATTGGATGACCAAATCTCAATTGGAGACCTCAATTGATTCTGAGGCCTCCAATCCTAGGAGGTTTAGTGATATAGTATATTAGGAGGCAAAGTGTATTGTATAAAAAAACAAACGAAAGAGATTGTTGACCCAGTCAAAATTGGATGACCAAATTTCAATTGGAAACCTCAATTGATTTTGAGGCCTCCAATCCTAGGAGGTTTAGTGATATAGTATATTTGGAGGCATAGTGTACTGTATAAAAAAATTAACGAACAAGATTGTTGACCCGGTCAAAATTGGATGACCAAATCTCAATTGGAGACCTCGATTGATTGTGAGGCCTCCAATCCTAGGAGGTTTAGTGATATAGTATATTAGGAGGCATAGTGTACTGTATAAAAAATAAACCAAAGAGATTGTTGACCCGGTCAAAATTGGATGACCAAATGTCAATTGGAGACCTCAATTGATTGTGAGGCCTCCAATCCTAGGAGGTTTAGTGATATAGTATATTAGGAGGCATAGTGTATTGTATAAAAAAATAAACGAAAGAGATTGTTGACCCGGTCAAAATTGGATGACCAAATCTCAATTGGAGACCTCAATTGATTCTGGGGCATCCAATCCTAGGAGGTTTAGTGATATAGTATATAAGGAGGCATAGTGTATTGTATAAAAAATTAAAGGAAACAGACTGTTGACCCGGTCAAAATTGGATGCCCAAATCTCAATTGGAGACCTCAATTGTTTGTGAGGCCTCCAATCCTAGGAGGTTTAGTGATATAGTATATTAGGAGGCATAGTGTATTGTATATAAAAATAAATGAAAGAGATTGTTGACCCGGTCAAAATTGGCTGACCAAATCTCAATTCGAGACCTCAATTGATTGTGAGGCCTCCAATCCTAGGATGTTTAGTGATATAGTATATTAGGAGGCATAGTGTATTGTATAAAAAAATAAACGAAAGAGATTGTTGACCCGGTCAAAATTGGATGACCATATCTCAATTGGAGACCTCCATTGTTTGTGAGGCCTCCAATCCTAGGAGGTTTAGTGATATAGTATATTAGGAGGCAAAGTGTATTGTATAAAAAAATAAACGAAAGAGAGTGTTGACCCGGTCAAAATTGGATGACCAAATCTCAATTGGAGAACTCAATTGATTCTGAGGCCTCCAATCCTAGGAGGTTTAGTGGTATAGTATATTAGGAGGCATAGTGTATTGTATAAAAAAATAAACGAAAGAGATTGTTGACCCGGTCAAAATTGGATGACCAAATGTCAATTGGAGACCTCAATTGATTGTGAGGCATCCAATCCTAGGAGGTTTAGTGATATAGTATATTAGGAGGCATAGTGTATTGTATAAAAAAATTAACGAAAGAGACTGTTGACCCGGTCAAAATTGGATGACCAAATCTCAATTGGAGACCTCAATTGATTGTGAGGCCTCCAATCCTAGGAGCTTTAGTGATATAGTATATTAGGAGGCATAGTGTATTGTATAAAAAAATAAACGAAAGAGATTGTTGACCCGGTCAAAATTGGATGACCAAATCTCAATTGGAGACCTCAATTGATTGTGAGGTCTCCAATCCTAGGAGGTTTAGTGATATAGTATATTAGGAGGCATAGTGTATTGTATAAAAAAAATGAAAGAGATTGTTGACCCTGTCAAAATTGGATGACCAAATCTCAATTGGAGACCTCAATTGATTCTGAGGCAGCCAATCCTAGGAGGTTTAGTGATATAGTATATAAGGAGGCATAGTGTATTGTATAAAAAAATTAACGAAACAGACTGTTGACCCGGTCATAATTGGATGACCAAATCTCAATTGGAGACCTCAATTGATTGTGAGGCCTCCAATCCTAGGAGGTTTAGTGATATAGTATATTAGGAGGCATAGTGTATTGTATAAAAAAACAAACGAAAGAGATTGTTGACCCGGTCAAAATTGGATGACCAAATTTCAATTGGAGACCTCAATTGATTTTGAGGCCTCCAATCCTAGGAGGTTTAGTGATATAGTATATTTGGAGGCATAGTGTATTGTATAAAAAAATTAACGAAAAAGATTGTTGACCCGGTCAAAATTGGATGACCAAATCTCAATTGGAGACCTCGATTGATTGTGAGGCCTCCAATCCTAGGAGGTTTAGTGATATAGTATATTAGGAGGCATAGTGTACTGTATAAAAAATAAACCAAAGAGATTGTTGACCCGGTCAAAATTGGATAACCAAATGTCAATTGGAGACCTCAATTGATTGTGAGGCCTCCAATCCTAGGAGGTTTAGTGATATAGTATATTAGGAGGCATAGTGTATTGTATAAAAAAATAAACGAAAGAGACTGTTGACCCGGTCAAAATTGGATGACCAAATCTCAATTGGAGACCTCAATTGATTCTGAGGCATCCAATCCTAGGAGGTTTAGTGATATAGTTTATAAGGAGGCATAGAGTATTGTATAAAAAAATAAACGAAACAAACTGTTGACCCGGTCAAAATTGGATGACCAAATCTCAATTGGAGACCTCAATTGTTTGTGAGGCCTCCAATCCTAGGAGGTTTAGTGATATAGTATATTAGGAGGCATAGTGTATTGTATAAAAAAATAAATGAAATAGATTGTTGACCCGGTCAAAATTGGCTGACCAAATCTCAATTCGAGACCTCAATTGATTGTGAGGCCTCCAATCCTAGGATGTATAGTGATATAGTATATTAGGAGGCATAGTGTATTGTATAAAAAAATAAACGAAAGAGATTGTTGACCCAGTCAAAATTGGATGACCATATCTCAATTGGAGACCTCCATTGTTTGTGAGGCCTCCAATCCTAGGAGGTTTAGTGATATAGTATATTAGGAGGCAAAGTGTATTGTATAAAAAAATAAACGAAAGAGAGTGTTGACCCGGTCAAAATTGGATGACCAAATCTCAATTGGAGACCTCAATTGATTCTGAGGCCTCCAATCCTAGGAGGTTTAGTGATATAGTATATTAGGAGGCATAGTGTATTGTATAAAAAAATAAATGAAAGAGATTGTTGACCCGGTCAAAATTGGATGACCAAATGTCAATTGGAGACCTCAATTGATTGTGAGGCATCCAATCCTAGGAGGTTTAGTGATATAGTATATTAGGAGGCATAGTGTATTGTATAAAAAATTTAACGAAAGAGACTGTTGACCCGGTCAAATTTGGATGACCAAATCTCAATTGGAGACCTCAATTGATTGTGAGGCCTCCAATCCTAGGAGGTTTAGTGATATAGTATATTAGGAGGCATAGTGTATTGTATAAAAAAATAAACGAAAGAGATTGTTGACCCGGTCAAAATTGGATGACCAAATCTCAATTGGAGACCTCAATTGATTGTGAGGTCTCCAATCCTAGGAGGTTTGGTGATATAGTATATTAGGAGGCACAGTGTATTGTATAAAAAAATAAACGAAAGAGATTGTTGACCCGGTCAAAATTGGATGACCAAATCTCAATTGGAGACCTCAATTGATTCTGAGGCAGCCAATCCTAGGAGGTTTTGTGAAATAGTATATAAGGAGGCATAGTGTATTGTATAAAAAAATTAACGAAACAGACTGTTGACCCGGTCAAAATTGGATGACCAAATCTCAATTGGAGACCTCAATTGATTGTGAGGCCTCCAATCCTAGGAGGTTTAGTGATATAGTATATTAGGAGGCATAGTGTATTGTATAAAAAAACAAACAAAAGAGATTGTTGACCCGGTCAAAATTGGATGACCAAATTTCAATTGGAGACCTCAATTGATTTTGAGGCCTCCAATCCTAGGAGGTTTAGTGATATAGTTTATAAAGAGGCATAGTGTATTGTATAAAAAAATAAACGAAACAAACTGTTGACCCGGTCAAAATTGGATGACCAAATCTCAATTGGAGACCTCAATTGTTTGTGAGGCCTCCAATCCTTGGAGGTTTAGTGATATAGTATATTAGGAGGCATAGTGTATTGTATAAAAAAATAAATGAAATAGATTGTTGACCCGGTCAAAATTGGCTGACCAAATCTCAATTCGAGACCTCAATTGATTGTGAGGCCTCCAATCCTAGGATGTATAGTGATATAGTATATTAGGAGGCATAGTGTATTGTATAAAAAAATAAACGAAAGAGATTGTTGACCCGGTCAAAATTGGATGACCATATCTCAATTGGAGACCTCCATTGTTTGTGAGGCCTCCAATCCTAGGAGGTTTAGTGATATAGTATATTAGGAGGCAAAGTGTATTGTATAAAAAAATAAACGAAAGAGAGTGTTGACCCGGTCAAAATTGGATGACCAAATCTCAATTGGAGACCTCAATTGATTCTGAGGCCTCCAATCCTAGGAGGTTTAGTGATATAGTATATTAGGAGGCATAGTGTATTGTATAAAAAAATAAATGAAAGAGATTGTTGACCCGGTCAAAATTGGATGACCAAATGTCAATTGGAGACCTCAATTGATTGTGAGGCATCCAATCCTAGGAGGTTTAATGATATATTATATTAGGAGGCATAGTGTATTGTATAAAAAAATTAACGAAAGAGACTGTTGACCCGGTCAAAATTGGATGACCAAATCTCAATTGGAGACCTCAATTGATTGTGAGGCCTCCAATCCTAGGAGGTTTAGTGATATAGTATATTAGGAGGCATAGTGTATTGTTTAAAAAAATAAACGAAAGAGATTGTTGACCCGGTCAAAATTGGATGACCAAATCTCAATTGGAGACCTCAATTGATTGTGAGGTCTCCAATCCTAGGAGGTTTGGTGATATAGTATATTAGGAGGCACAGTGTATTGTATAAAAAAATAAACGAAAGAGATTGTTGACCCGGTCAAAATTGGATGACCAAATCTCAATTGGAGACCTCAATTGATTCTGAGGCAGCCAATCCTAGGAGGTTTAGTGATATAGTATATAAGGAGGCATAGTGTATTGTATAAAAAAATTAACGAAACAGACTGTTGACCCGGTCATAATTGGATGACCAAATCTCAATTGGAGACCTCAATTGATTGTGAGGCCTCCAATCCTAGGAGGTTTAGTGATATAGTATATTAGGAGGCATAGTGTATTGTATAAAAAAACAAACGAAAGAGATTGTTGACCCGGTCAAAATTGGATGACCAAATTTCAATTGGAGACCTCAATTGATTTTGAGGCCTCCAATCCTAGGAGGTTTAGTGATATAGTATATTTGGAGGCATAGTGTATTGTATAAAAAAATTAACGAAAAAGATTGTTGACCCGGTCAAAATTGGATGACCAAATCTCAATTGGAGACCTCGATTGATTGTGAGGCCTCCAATCCTAGGAGGTTTAGTGATATAGTATATTAGGAGGCATAGTGTACTGTATAAAAAATAAACCAAAGAGATTGTTGACCCGGTCAAAATTGGATAACCAAATGTCAATTGGAGACCTCAATTGATTGTGAGGCCTCCAATCCTAGGAGGTTTAGTGATATAGTATATTAGGAGGCATAGTGTATTGTATAAAAAAATAAACGAAAGAGACTATTGACCCGGTCAAAATTGGATGACCAAATCTCAATTGGAGACCTCAATTGATTCTGAGGCATCCAATCCTAGGAGGTTTAGTGATATAGTTTATAAGGAGGCATAGAGTATTGTATAAAAAAATAAACGAAACAAACTGTTGACCCGGTCAAAATTGGATGACCAAATCTCAATTGGAGACCTCAATTGTTTGTGAGGCCTCCAATCCTAGGAGGTTTAGTGATATAGTATATTAGGAGGCATAGTGTATTGTATAAAAAAATAAATGAAATAGATTGTTGACCCGGTCAAAATTGGCTGACCAAATCTCAATTCGAGACCTCAATTGATTGTGAGGCCTCCAATCCTAGGATGTATAGTGATATAGTATATTAGGAGGCATAGTGTATTGTATAAAAAAATAAACGAAAGAGATTGTTGACCCGGTCAAAATTGGATGACCATATCTCAATTGGAGACCTCCATTGTTTGTGAGGCCTCCAATCCTAGGAGGTTTAGTGATATAGTATATTAGGAGGCAAAGTGTATTGTATAAAAAAATAAACGAAAGAGAGTGTTGACCCGGTCAAAATTGGATGACCAAATCTCAATTGGAGACCTCAATTGATTCTGAGGCCTCCAATCCTAGGAGGTTTAGTGATATAGTATATTAGGAGGCATAGTGTATTGTATAAAAAAATAAATGAAAGAGATTGTTGACCCGGTCAAAATTGGATGACCAAATGTCAATTGGAGACCTCAATTGATTGTGAGGCATCCAATCCTAGGAGGTTTAGTGATATAGTATATTAGGAGGCATAGTGTATTGTATAAAAAATTTAACGAAAGAGACTGTTGACCCGGTCAAATTTGGATGACCAAATCTCAATTGGAGACCTCAATTGATTGTGAGGCCTCCAATCCAAGGAGGTTTAGTGATATAGTATATTAGGAGGCATAGTGTATTGTATAAAAAAATAAACGAAAGAGATTGTTGACCCGGTCAAAATTGGATGACCAAATCTCAATTGGAAACCTCAATTGATTGTGAGGTCTCCAATCCTAGGAGGTTTGGTGATATAGTATATTAGGAGGCACAGTGTATTGTATAAAAAAATAAACGAAAGAGATTGTTGACCCGGTCAAAATTGGATGACCAAATCTCAATTGGAGACCTCAATTGATTCTGAGGCAGCCAATCCTAGGAGGTTTTGTGAAATAGTATATAAGGAGGCATAGTGTATTGTATAAAAAAATTAACGAAACAGACTGTTGACCCGGTCAAAATTGGATGACCAAATCTCAATTGGAGACCTCAATTGATTGTGAGGCCTCCAATCCTAGGAGGTTTAGTGATATAGTATATTAGGAGGCATAGTGTATTGTATAAAAAAACAAACAAAAGAGATTGTTGACCCGGTCAAAATTGGATGACCAAATTTCAATTGGAGACCTCAATTGATTTTGAGGCCTCCAATCCTAGGAGGTTTAGTGATATAGTTTATAAGGAGGCATAGTGTATTGTATAAAAAAATAAACGAAACAAACTGTTGACCCGGTCAAAATTGGATGACCAAATCTCAATTGGAGACCTCAATTGTTTGTGAGGCCTCCAATCCTTGGAGGTTTAGTGATATAGTATATTAGGAGGCATAGTGTATTGTATAAAAAAATAAATGAAATAGATTGTTGACCCGGTCAAAATTGGCTGACCAAATCTCAATTCGAGACCTCAATTGATTGTGAGGCCTCCAATCCTAGGATGTATAGTGATATAGTATATTAGGAGGCATAGTGTATTGTATAAAAAAATAAACGAAAGAGATTGTTGACCCGGTCAAAATTGGATGACCATATCTCAATTGGAGACCTCCATTGTTTGTGAGGCCTCCAATCCTAGGAGGTTTAGTGATATAGTATATTAGGAGGCAAAGTGTATTGTATAAAAAAATAAACGAAAGAGAGTGTTGACCCGGTCAAAATTGGATGACCAAATCTCAATTGGAGACCTCAATTGATTCTGAGGCCTCCAATCCTAGGAGGTTTAGTGATATAGTATATTAGGAGGCATAGTGTATTGTATAAAAAAATAAATGAAAGAGATTGTTGACCCGGTCAAAATTGGATGACCAAATGTCAATTGGAGACCTCAATTGATTGTGAGGCATCCAATCCTAGGAGGTTTAATGATATAGTATATTAGGAGGCATAGTGTATTGTATAAAAAATTAACGAAAGAGACTGTTGACCCGGTCAAAATTGGATGACCAAATCTCAATTGGAGACCTCAATTGATTGTGAGGCCTCCAATCCTAGGAGGTTTAGTGATATAGTATATTAGGAGGCATAGTTTATTGTATAAAAAAATAAACGAAAGAGATTGTTGACCCGGTCAAAATTGGATGACCAAATCTCAATTGGAGACCTCAATTGATTGTGAGGTCTCCAATCCTAGGAGGTTTGGTGATATAGTATATTAGGAGGCACAGTGTATTGTATAAAAAAATAAACGAAAGAGATTGTTGACCCGGTCAAAATTGGATGACCAAATCTCAATTGGAGACCTCAATTGATTCTGAGGCAGCCAATCCTAGGAGGTTTTGTGATATAGTATATAAGGAGGCATAGTGTATTGTATAAAAAAATTAACGAAACAGACTGTTGACCCGGTCAAAATTGGATGACCAAATCTCAATTGGAGACCTCAATTGATTGTGAGGCCTCCAATCCTAGGAGGTTTAGTGATATAGTATATTAGGAGGCATAGTGTATTGTATAAAAAAACAAACAAAAGAGATTGTTGACCCGGTCAAAATTGGATGACCAAATTTCAATTGGAGACCTCAATTGATTTTGAGGCCTCCAATCCTAGGAGGTTTAGTGATATAGTATATTTGGAGGCATAGTGTATTGTATAAAAAAATTAACGAAAAAGATTGTTGACCCGGTCAAAATTGGATGACCAAATCTCAATTGGAGACCTCAATTGATTGTGAGGCCTCCAATCCTAGGAGGTTTAGTGATATAGTATATTAGGAGGCATAGTGTACTGTATAAAAAATAAACCAAAGAGATTGTTGACCCGGTCAAAATTGGATGACCAAATGTCAATTGGAGACCTCAATTGATAGTGAGGCCTCCAATCCTAGGAGGTTTAGTGATATAGTATATTAGGAGGCATAGTGTATTGTATAAAAAAATAAACGAAAGAGATTGTTGACCCGGTCAAAATTGGATGACCAAATCTCAATTGGAGACCTCAATTGATTGTGAGGTCTCCAATCCTAGGAGGTTTAGTGATATAGTATATTAGGAGGCATAGTGTATTGTATAAAAAAATAAACGAAAGAGATTGTTGACCCGGTCAAAATTGGATGACCAAATCTCAATTGGAGACCTCAATTGATTCTGAGGCATCCAATCCTAGGAGGTTTAGTGATATAGTATATAATGAGGCATAGTATATTGTATAAAAAAATTAACGAAACAGACTGTTGACCCGGTCAAAATTGGATGACCAAATCTCAATTGGAGACCTCAATTGATTGCGAGGCCTCCAATCCGAGGAGGTTTAGTGATATAGTACGTTAGGAGGCATAGTGTATTATATAAAAAAATAAACGAAAGAGATTGTTGACCCGGTCAAAATTGGATGACCAAATCTTAATTGGAGACCTCAATTGATTCCGAGGCATCCAATCCTAGGAGGTTTAGTGATATAGTATTTGATTAGGCATAGTGTATTGTATAAAAAAATAAACGAAAGAGATTGTTGACCAGGTCAAAATTGGATGACCAAATCTCAATTGGAGACCTCAATTGTTTGTGAGGCCTCCAATCCTAGGAGGTTTACTGATATAGTACGTTAGGAGGCATAGTGTATTATATAAAAAAATAAACGAAAGAGATTGTTGACCCGGTCAAAATTGGATGACCAAATCTCAATTGGAGACCTCAATCGATTGTGAGGCCTCCAATGCTAGGAGGTTTAGTGATATAGTATATTAGGAGGCATAGTGTATTGTATTAAAAAAATAAACGAAAGAGATTATTGAACCGGTCAAAATTGGATGACCAAATCTCGATTGGAGACCTCAATTGATTGGGAGGCCTGCAATCCTAGGAGGTTTAGTGATATAGTATATTAGGAGGCATAGTGTATTGTATAAAAAAATAAACGAAAGTGATTGTTGACCCAGTCAAAATTGGATGACCAAATCTCAATTGGCGACCTCAATTGTTTGTGAGGCCTCCAGTCCTAAGAGGTTTAGTGATATAGTATATTAGGAGGCATAGTGTATTGTATAAAAAATAAACGAAAAAGATTGTTGACCCAGTCAAAATTGGATGACCAAATCTCAATTGGAGACCTCAATTGATTCTGAGGCCTCCAATCCTAGGAGGTTTAGTGATATAGTATATTAGGAGGCATAGTTTATTGTATAAAAAAATTAACGAAAGAGACTGTTGACCCGGTCAAAATTGGATGACCAAATCTCAATTGGAGACCTCAATTGATTGTGAGGCCTCCAATCCTAGGAGGTTTAGTGATATAGTATATTCGGAGGCATAGTGTATTGTATAAAAAAAATAAATGAAAGAGATTGTTGACCCGGTCAAAATTGGATGACCAAATCTCAATTGGAGACCTCAATTGATTGTGAGGTCTCCAATCCTAGGAGGTTTAGTGATATAGTATATTAGGAGGCATAGTGTATTGTATAAAAAAATAAACGAAAGAGATTGTTGACCCGATCAAAATTGGATGACCAAATCTCAATTGGAGACCTCAATTGATTCGGAGGCATCCAATCCTTGGAGGTTTAGTGATATAGTATATTAGGAGGCATAGTGTATTGTATAAAAAAATTAACGAAACACACTGTTGACCCGGTCAAAATTGGATGACCAAATCTCAATTGGAGACCTCAATTGATTGTGAGGCCTCCAATCCTAGGAGGTTTAGTGATATAGTATATTAGGAGGCATAGTGTATTGTATAAAAAAAACAAACGAAAGAGATTGTCGACCCAGTTAAAATTGGATGACCAAATTTCAATTGGAGACCTCAATTGATTTTGAGGCCTCCAATCCTAGGAGGTTTAGTGATATAGTATATTTGGAGGCATAGTGTATTGTATAAAAAAATAAACGAAAAAGATTGTTGAGCCGGTCAAAATTGGATGACCAAATCTCAATTGGAGACCTCGATTGATTGTGAGGCCTCCAATCCTAGGAGGTTTAATGATATAGTATATTAGGAGGCATAGTGTGCTGTATAAAAAATAAACGAAAGAGATTGTTGACCCGGTCAAAATTGGATGACCAAATCTCAATTGGAGACCTCAATTGATTGTGAGGCCTCCAATACTAGGAGGTTTAGTGATATAGTATATTAGGAGGCATAGTGTAATGTATAAAAAAATAAACGAAAGAGATTGTTGACCCGGACAACATTGGATGACCAAATTTCAATTGGAGACCTCAATTGATTGTGTGGCCTCCAATCTTAGGAGGTTTAGTGATATAGTATATTAGGAGGCATAGTGTATTGTATAAAAAAAACGAAAGAGATTATTGACCCTGTCAAAGTTGGTTGACCAAATCTCAATTGGAGACCTCAATTTATTGTGAGGCCTCCAATCCTAGGAGGTTTAGTGATATAGTATATTAGGAGGCATAGTGTATTGTATAAAAAAATAAACGAAAGAGATTGTTGATCCGGTCAAAATTGGATGAAGTGTATTAGGAGGTATTGTGTATTGTATAAAAAAATAAACGAAAGAGATTGTTGACCCGGTCAAAATTGGATGACCAAATCTCATTTGGAGACCTCAATTGTTTGTGAGGCCTCAAATCCTAGGAGGTTTAGTGATATAGTATATTTGGAGGCAAAGTGTATTGTATAAAAAAATAAATGAAAGAGATTGTTGACCCGGTCAAAAATGGCTGACCAAATCTCAATTGGAGACCTGAATTGATTGTGAGGCCTCCAATCCTAGGAGGTTTAGTGATATAGTATATTAGGAGGCATAGTGTATTGTATAAAAAATAAACGAAAGAGATTGTTGACCCGGTAGAATTGGATGACCAAATCTCAATTGGAGACCTCAATTGATTGTGAGGCCTCCAATCTTAGGAGGTTTAGTGATATAGTATATTAGGAGGCATAGTGTATTGTATAAAAAAATAAACGAAAGTGATTGTTGATCCGGTCAAAATTGGATGAAGTATATTAGGAGGCATTGTGTATTGTATAAAAAAATAAACGAAAGAGATTGTTGACCCGTCAAAATTGGATGACCAAATCTCAATTGGAGACCTCAATTGTTTGTGAGGCCTCAAATCCTAGGAGGTTTAGTGATATAGTATATTAGGAGGCAAACTGTATTGTATAAAAAAATAAATGAAAGAGATTGTTGACCCGGTCAAAAATGGCTGACCAAATCTCAATTGGAGACCTCAATTGATTGTGAGGTCTCCAATCCTAGGAGGTTTAGTGATATAGTATATTAGGAGGCATAGTGTATTGTATAAAAAAATAAACGAAAGAGATTGTTGACCCGGTCAAAATTGGATGACCAAATTTCAATTGGAGACCTCAATTGATTCCGAGGCATCCAATCCTAGGAGGTTTAGTGATATAGTATTTGAGGAGGCATAGTGTATTGTATAAAAAAATAAACGAAAGAGATTGTTGACCAGGTCAAAATTGGATGACCAAATCTCAATTGGAGACCTCAATTGATTGCGAGGCCTCCAATCCTAGGAGGTTTATTGATATAGTACGTTAGGAGGCATAGTGTATTATATAAAAAAATAAACGAAAGAGATTGTTGACCCAGTCAAAATTGGATGACCAAATCTCGATTGGAGACCTCAATTGATTGGGAGGCCTCCAATCCAAGGAGGTTTAGTGATATAGTATATTAGGAGGCATAGTGTATTGTATAAAAAAATAAACGAAAGAGATTGTTGACCCGGTCAAAATTGGATGACCAAATCTCAATTGGCGACCTCAATTGTTTGTGAGGCCTCCAATCCTAGGAGGTTTAGTGATATAGTATATTAGGAGGCATAGTGTATTGTATAAAAAATAAACGAAAAAGTTTGTTGACCCAGTCAAAATTGGATGACCAAATCTCAATTGGAGACCTCAATTGATTCTGAGGCCTCCAATCCTCGGAGGTTTAGTGATATAGTATATTAGGAGGCATAGTGTATTGTATAAAAAAATTAACGAAAGAGACTGTTGACCCGGTCAAAATTGGATGACCAAATCTCAATTGGAGACCTCAATTGATTGTGAGGCCTCCAATCCTAGGAGGTTTAGTGATATAGTATATTAGGACGCATAGTGTATTGTATAAAAAAATAAACGAAAGAGATTGTTGACCCGGTCAAAATTGGATGACCAAATCTCAATTGGAGACCTCAATTGATTGTGAGGCCTCCAATCCTAGGAGGTTTAGTGATATAGTATATTAGGAGGCATAGTGTATTGTATAAAAAATAAACCAAAGAGATTGTTGACCCGGGCAAAATTGGATGACCAAATGTCAATTGGAGACCTCAATTGATTGTGAGGCCTCCAATCCTAGGAGGTTTAGTGATATAGTATATTAGGAGGCATAGTGTATTGTATAAAAAAATAAACGAAAGAGATTGTTGACCCGGTCAAAATTGGATGACCAAATCTCAATTGGAGACCTCAATTGAGTGTGAGGTCTCCATTCCTAGGAGGTTTAGTGATATAGTATATTAGGAGGCATAGTGTATTGTATAAAAAAAATAAACAAAAGAGATTGTTAACCCGGTCAAAATTGGATGACCAAATCTCAATTGGAGACCTCAATTGATTCTGAGGCATCCAATCCTAGGAGGTTTAGTGATATAGTATATAAGGAGGCATAGTGTATTGTATAAAAAAATTAACGAAACAGACTGTTGACCCGGTCAAAATTGGATGACCAAATCTCAATTGGAGACCTCAATTGATTGTGAGGCCTCCAATCCTAGGAGGTTTAGTGATATAGTATATTAGGAGGCATAGTGTATTGTATAAAAAAACAAACGAAAGAGATTGTTGACCCAGTCAAAATTGGATGACCAAATTTCAATTGGAGACCTCAATTGATTTTGAGGCCTCCAATCCCAGGAGGTTTAGTGATATAGTATATTTGGAGGCATAGTGTATTGTATAAAAAAATTAACGAAAAAGATTGTTGACCCGGTCAAAATTGGATGACCAAATCTCAATTGGAGACCTCGATTGATTGTGAGGCCTCCAATCCTAGGTGGTTTAGTGATATAGTATATTAGGAGGCATAGTGTATTGTATAAAAAATAAACGAAAAAGATTGTTGACCCAGTCAAAATTGGATGACCAAATCTCAATTGGAGACCTCAATTGATTCTGAAGCCTCCAATCCTAGGAGGTTTAGTGATATAGTATATAAGGAGGCAAAGTGTATTGTATAAAAAAACAAACGAAAGAGATTGTTGACCCAGTCAAAATTGGATGACCAAATTTCAATTGGAAACCTCAATTGATTTTGAGGCCTCCAATCCTAGGAGGTTTAGTGATATAGTATATTTGGAGGCATAGTGTATTGTATAAAAAAATTAACGAAAAAGATTGTTGACCCGGTCAAAATTGGATGACCAAATCTCAATTGGAGACCCCAATTGTTTGTGAGGCCTCAAATCCTAGGAGGTTTAGTGATATAGTATATTAGGAGGCAAAGTGTATTGTATAAAAAAATAAATGAAAGAGATTGTTGACCCGGTCAAAAATGGCTGACCAAATCTCAATTGGAGACCTCAATTGATTGTGAGGCCTCCAATCCTAGGAGGTTTAGTGATATAGTATATTAGAAGGCATAGTGTATTGTATAAAAAATAAACGAAAGAGATTGTTGACCCGGTAGAATTGGATGACCAAATCTCAATTGGAGACCTCAATTGATTGTGAGGCCCCCAATCTTAGGTGGTTTAGTGATATAGTATATTAGGAGGCATAGTGTATTGTATAAAAAAATAAACGAAAGTGATTGTTGATCCGGTCAAAATTGGATGAAGTATATTAGGAGGCATTGTGTATTGTATAAAAAAATAAACGAAAGAGATTGTTGACCCGGTCAAAATTGGATGACCAAATCTCAATTGGAGACCTCAATTGTTTGTGAGGCCTCAAATCCTAGGAGGTTTAGTGATATAGTATATTAGGAGGCAAAGTGTATTGTATAAAAAAATAAATGAAAGAGATTGTTGACCCGGTCAAAAATGGCTGACCAAATCTCAATTGGAGACCTCAATTGATTGTGAGGCCTCCAATCCTAGGAGGTTTAGTGATATAGTATATTAGGAGGCATAGTGTATTGTATAAAAAAATAAACGAAAGATATTGTTGACCCGGTCAAAATTGGATGACCAAATCTCAATTGGAGACCTCAATTGATTCCGAGGCATCCAATCCTAGGAGGTTTAGTGATATAGTATTTGAGGAGGCATAGTGTATTGTATAAAAAAATAAACGAAAGAGATTGTTGACCAGGTCAAAATTGGATGACCAAATCTCAATTGGAGACCTCAATTGATTGCGAGGCCTCCAATCCTAGGAGGTTTAGTGATATAGTATATTTGGAGGCATAGTGTATTGTATAAAAAAATTAACGAAAAAGATTGTTGACCCGGTCAAAATTGCATGACCAAATCTCAATTGGAGACCTCGATTGATTGTGAGGCCTCCAATCCTAGGAGGTTTAGTGATATAGTATATTAGGAGGCATAGTGTACTGTATAAAAAATAAACCAAAGAGATTGTTGACCCGGTCAAAATTCGATGACCAAATGTCAATTGGAGACCTCAATTGATTGTGAGGCCTCCAATCCTAGGAGGTTTAGTGATATAGTATATTAGGAGGCATAGTGTATTGTATAAAAAAATAAACGAAAGAGATTGTTGACCCGGTCAAAATTGGATGACCAAATCAAAATTGGAGACCTCAATTGATTGTGAGGTCTCCAATCCTAGGAGGTTTAGTGATATAGTATATAAGGAGGCATAGTGTATTGTATAAAAAAATAAACGAAACAGACTGTTGACCCGGTCAAAATTGGATGACCAAATCTCAATTGGAGACCTCAATTGTTTGTGAGGCCTCCAATCCTAGGAGGTTTAGTGATATAGTATATTAGGAGGCATAGTGTATTGTATAAAAAAATAAATGAAAGAGATTGTTGACCCGGTCAAAATTGGCTGACCAAATCTCAATTCGAGACCTCAATTGATTGTGAGGCCTCCAATCCTAGGAGGTATAGTGATATAGTATATTAGGAGGCATAGTGTATTGTATAAAAAAATAAACGAAAGAGATTGTTGACCCGGTCAAAATTGGATGACCATATCTCAATTGGAGACCTCCATTGTTTGTGAGGCCTCCAATCCTAGGAGGTTTAGTGATATAGTATATTAGGAGGCAAAGTGTATTGTATAAAAAAATAAACGAAAAAGAGTGTTGACCCGGTCAAAATTGGATGACCAAATCTCAATTGGAGACCTCAATTGATTCTGAGGCATCCAATCCTACGAGGTTTAGTGATATAGTATATAAGGAGGCATAGTGTATTGTATAAAAAAATAAACGAAACAGACAGTTGACCCGGTCAAAATTGGATGACCAAATCTCAATTGGAGACCTCAATTGTTTGTGAGGCCTCCAATCCTAGGAGGTTTAGTGATATAGTATATTAGGAGGCATAGTGTATTGTATAAAAAAAATAAATGAAAGAGATTGTTGACCCGGTCAAAATTGGCTGACCAAATCTCAATTCGAGACCTCAATTGATTGTGAGGCCTCCAATCCTAGGAGGTATAGTGATATAGTATATTAGGAGGCATAGTGTATTGTATAAAAAAATAAACGAAAGAGATTGTTGACCTGGTCAAAATTGGATGACCATATCTCAATTGGAGACCTCCATTGTTTGTGAGGCCTCCAATCCTAGGAGGTTTAGTGATATAGTATATTAGGAGGCAAAGTGTATTGTATAAAAAAATAAACGAAAAAGAGTGTTGACCCGGTCAAAATTGGATGACCAAATCTCAATTGGAGACCTCAATTGATTCTGAGGCCTCCAATCCTAGGAGGTTTAGTGATATAGTATATTAGGAGGCATAGTGTACTGTATAAAAAATAAACCAAAGAGATTGTTAACCCGGTCAAAATTGGATGACCAAATCTCAATTGGAGACCTCAATTGATTGTGAGGCCTCCAATCCTAGGAGGTTTAGTGATATAGTATATTAGGAGGCATACTGTATTGTATAAAAAAATTAACGAAAGAGACTGTTGACCCGGTCAAAATTGGATGACCAAATCTCAATTGGAGACCTCAATTGATTGTGAGGTCTCCAATCCTAGGAGGTTTAGTGATATAGTATATTAGGAGGCATAGTGTATTGTATAAAAAAATAAACGAAAGAGATTGTTGACCCGGTCAAAATTGGATGACCAAATCTCAATTGGAGACCTCAATTGATTCTGAGGCAGCCAATCCTAGGAGGTTTAGTGATATAGTATATAAGGAGGCATAGTGTATTGCATAAAACAATTAACGAAACAGACTGTTGACCCGGTCAAAATTGGATGACCAAATCTCAATTGGAGACCTCAATTGATTGTGAGGCCTCCAATCCTAGGAGGTTTAGTGATATAGTATATTTGGAGGCATAGTGTATTGTATAAAAAAACAAACGAAAGAGATTGTTGACCCGGTCAAAATTGGATGACCAAATTTCAATTGGAGACCTCAATTGATTTTGAGGCCTCCAATCCTAGGAGGTTTAGTGATATAGTATATTTGGAGGCATAGTGTATTGTATAAAAAAATAACGAAAAAGATTGTTGACCCGGTCAAAATTGGATGACCAAATCTCAATTGGAGACCTCGATTGATTGTGAGGCCTCCAATCCAAGGAGGTTTAGTGATATAGTATATTAGGAGGCATAGTGTACTGTATAAAAAATAAACCAAAGAGATTGTTGATCCGGTCAAAATTGGATGACCAAATGTCAATTGGAGACCTCAATTGATTGTGAGGCCTCCAATCCTAGGAGGTTTAGTGATATAGTATATTAGGAGGCATAGTCTATTGTATGAAAAAATAAACGAAAGAGATTGTTGACCCGGTCAAAATTGGATGACCAAATCTCAATTGGAGACCTCAATTGATTGTGAGGTCTCCAATCCTAGGAGGTTTAGTGATATAGTATATTAGGAGGCATAGTGTATTGTATAAAAAAATAAACGAAAGAGATTGTTGACCCGGTCAAAATTGGATGACCAAATCTCAATTGGAGACCTCAATTGATTCTGAGGCATCCAATCCTAGGAGGTTTAGTGATATAGTATATAAGGAGGCATAGTGTATTGTATAAAAAAATTAACGAAACAGACTGTTGACGCGGTCAAAATTGGATGACCAAATCTCAATTGGAGACCTCAATTGATTGCGAGGCCTCCAATCCTAGGAGGTTTAGTGATATAGTACGTTAGGAGGCATAGTGTATTATATAAAAAAATAAACGAAAGAGATTGTTGACCCGGTCAAAATTGGATGACCAAATCTCGATTGGAGACCTCAATTGATTGGGAGGCCTCCAATCCTAGGAGGTTTAGTGATATAGTATATTAGGAGGCATAGTGTATTGTATAAAAAAATAAACGAAAGAGATTGTTGACCCGGTCAAAATTGGATGACCAAATCTCAATTGGCGACCTCAATTGTTTGTGAGGCCTCCAATCCTAGGAGGTTTAGTGATATAGTATATTAGGAGGCATAGTGTATTGTATAAAAAATAAACGAAAAAGATTGTTGACCCAGTCAAAATTGGATGACCAAATCTCAATTGGAGACCTGAATTGATTCTGAGGCCTCCAATCCTAGGAGGTTTAGTGATATAGTATATTAGGAGGCATAGTGTATTGTATAAAAAAATTAACGAAAGAGACTGTTGACCCGGTCAAAATTGGATGACCAAATCTCAATTGGAGACCTCAATTGATTGTGAGGCCTCCAATCCTAGGAGGTTTAGTGATATAGTATATTAGGAGGCATAGTGTATTGTATAAAAAAATAAACGAAAGAGATAGTTGACCCGGTCAATATTGGATGACCAAATCAAAATTGGAGACCTCAATTGATTGTGAGGTCTCCAATTCTAGGAGGTTTAGTGATATAGTATATAAGGAGGCATAGTGTATTGTATAAAAAAATAAACGAAACAGACTGTTGACCCGGTCAAAATTGGATGACCAAATCTCAATTGGAGACCTCAATTGTTTGTGAGGCCTCCAATCCTAGGAGGTTTAGTGATATAGTATATTAGGAGGCATAGTGTATTGTATAAAAAAAATAAATGAAAGAGATTGTTGACCCGGTCAAAATTGGCTGACCAAATCTCAATTCGAGACCTCAATTGATTGTGAGGCCTCCAATCCTAGGAGGTATAGTGATATAGTATATTAGGAGGCATAGTGTATTGTATAAAAAAATAAACGAAAGAGATTGTTGACCCGGTCAAAATTGGATGACCAAATCTCAATTGGAGACCTCAATTGTTTGTGAGGCCTCAAATCCTAGGAGGTTTAGTGATATAGTATATTAGGAGGCAAAGTGTATTGTATAAAAAAATAAATGAAAGAGATTGTTGACCCGGTCAAAAATGGCTGACCAAATCTCAATTGGAGACCTCAATTGATTGTGAGGCCTCCAATCCTAGGAGGTTTAGTGATATAGTATATTAGGAGGCATAGTGTATTGTATAAAAAAATAAACGAAAGATATTGTTGACCCGGTCAAAATTGGATGACCAAATCTCAATTGGAGACCTCAATTGATTCCGAGGCATCCAATCCTAGGAGGTTTAGTGATATAGTATTTGAGGAGGCATAGTGTATTGTATAAAAAAATAAATGAAAGAGATTGTTGACCAGGTCAAAATTGGATGACCAAATCTCAATTGGAGACCTCAATTGATTGCGAGGCCTCCAATCCTAGGAGGTTTAGTGATATAGTATATTTGGAGGCATAGTGTATTGTATAAAAAAATTAACGAAAAAGATTGTTGACCCGGTCAAAATTGCATGACCAAATCTCAATTGGAGACCTCGATTGATTGTGAGGCCTCCAATCCTAGGAGGTTTAGTGATATAGTATATTAGGAGGCATAGTGTACTGTATAAAAAATAAACCAAAGAGATTGTTGACCCGGTCAAAATTCGATGACCAAATGTCAATTGGAGACCTCAATTGATTGTGAGGCCTCCAATCCTAGGAGGTTTAGTGATATAGTATATTAGGAGGCATAGTGTATTGTATAAAAAAATAAACGAAAGAGATTGTTGACCCGGTCAAAATTGGATGACCAAATCAAAATTGGAGACCTCAATTGATTGTGAGGTCTCCAATCCTAGGAGGTTTAGTGATATAGTATATAAGGAGGCATAGTGTATTGTATAAAAAAATAAACGAAACAGACTGTTGACCCGGTCAAAATTGGATGACCAAATCTCAATTGGAGACCTCAATTGTTTGTGAGGCCTCCAATCCTAGGAGGTTTAGTGATATAGTATATTAGGAGGCATAGTGTATTGTATAAAAAAATAAATGAAAGAGATTGTTGACCCGGTCAAAATTGGCTGACCAAATCTCAATTCGAGACCTCAATTGATTGTGAGGCCTCCAATCCTAGGAGGTATAGTGATATAGTATATTAGGAGGCATAGTGTATTGTATAAAAAAATAAACGAAAGAGATTGTTGACCCGGTCAAAATTGGATGACCATATCTCAATTGGAGACCTCCATTGTTTGTGAGGCCTCCAATCCTAGGAGGTTTAGTGATATAGTATATTAGGAGGCAAAGTGTATTGTATAAAAAAATAAACGAAAAAGAGTGTTGACCCGGTCAAAATTGGATGACCAAATCTCAATTGGAGACCTCAATTGATTCTGAGGCATCCAATCCTACGAGGTTTAGTGATATAGTATATAAGGAGGCATAGTGTATTGTATAAAAAAATAAACGAAACAGACAGTTGACCCGGTCAAAATTGGATGACCAAATCTCAATTGGAGACCTCAATTGTTTGTGAGGCCTCCAATCCTAGGAGGTTTAGTGATATAGTATATTAGGAGGCATAGTGTATTGTATAAAAAAAATAAATGAAAGAGATTGTTGACCCGGTCAAAATTGGCTGACCAAATCTCAATTCGAGACCTCAATTGATTGTGAGGCCTCCAATCCTAGGAGGTATAGTGATATAGTATATTAGGAGGCATAGTGTATTGTATAAAAAAATAAACGAAAGAGATTGTTGACCTGGTCAAAATTGGATGACCATATCTCAATTGGAGACCTCCATTGTTTGTGAGGCCTCCAATCCTAGGAGGTTTAGTGATATAGTATATTAGGAGGCAAAGTGTATTGTATAAAAAAATAAACGAAAAAGAGTGTTGACCCGGTCAAAATTGGATGACCAAATCTCAATTGGAGACCTCAATTGATTCTGAGGCCTCCAATCCTAGGAGGTTTAGTGATATAGTATATTAGGAGGCATAGTGTACTGTATAAAAAATAAACCAAAGAGATTGTTAACCCGGTCAAAATTGGATGACCAAATCTCAATTGGAGACCTCAATTGATTGTGAGGCCTCCAATCCTAGGAGGTTTAGTGATATAGTATATTAGGAGGCATACTGTATTGTATAAAAAAATTAACGAAAGAGACTGTTGACCCGGTCAAAATTGGATGACCAAATCTCAATTGGAGACCTCAATTGATTGTGAGGTCTCCAATCCTAGGAGGTTTAGTGATATAGTATATTAGGAGGCATAGTGTATTGTATAAAAAAATAAACGAAAGAGATTGTTGACCCGGTCAAAATTGGATGACCAAATCTCAATTGGAGACCTCAATTGATTCTGAGGCAGCCAATCCTAGGAGGTTTAGTGATATAGTATATAAGGAGGCATAGTGTATTGCATAAAACAATTAACGAAACAGACTGTTGACCCGGTCAAAATTGGATGACCAAATCTCAATTGGAGACCTCAATTGATTGTGAGGCCTCCAATCCTAGGAGGTTTAGTGATATAGTATATTTGGAGGCATAGTGTATTGTATAAAAAAACAAACGAAAGAGATTGTTGACCCGGTCAAAATTGGATGACCAAATTTCAATTGGAGACCTCAATTGATTTTGAGGCCTCCAATCCTAGGAGGTTTAGTGATATAGTATATTTGGAGGCATAGTGTATTGTATAAAAAAATAACGAAAAAGATTGTTGACCCGGTCAAAATTGGATGACCAAATCTCAATTGGAGACCTCGATTGATTGTGAGGCCTCCAATCCAAGGAGGTTTAGTGATATAGTATATTAGGAGGCATAGTGTACTGTATAAAAAATAAACCAAAGAGATTGTTGATCCGGTCAAAATTGGATGACCAAATGTCAATTGGAGACCTCAATTGATTGTGAGGCCTCCAATCCTAGGAGGTTTAGTGATATAGTATATTAGGAGGCATAGTCTATTGTATGAAAAAATAAACGAAAGAGATTGTTGACCCGGTCAAAATTGGATGACCAAATCTCAATTGGAGACCTCAATTGATTGTGAGGTCTCCAATCCTAGGAGGTTTAGTGATATAGTATATTAGGAGGCATAGTGTATTGTATAAAAAAATAAACGAAAGAGATTGTTGACCCGGTCAAAATTGGATGACCAAATCTCAATTGGAGACCTCAATTGATTCTGAGGCATCCAATCCTAGGAGGTTTAGTGATATAGTATATAAGGAGGCATAGTGTATTGTATAAAAAAATTAACGAAACAGACTGTTGACGCGGTCAAAATTGGATGACCAAATCTCAATTGGAGACCTCAATTGATTGCGAGGCCTCCAATCCTAGGAGGTTTAGTGATATAGTACGTTAGGAGGCATAGTGTATTATATAAAAAAATAAACGAAAGAGATTGTTGACCCGGTCAAAATTGGATGACCAAATCTCGATTGGAGACCTCAATTGATTGGGAGGCCTCCAATCCTAGGAGGTTTAGTGATATAGTATATTAGGAGGCATAGTGTATTGTATAAAAAAATAAACGAAAGAGATTGTTGACCCGGTCAAAATTGGATGACCAAATCTCAATTGGCGACCTCAATTGTTTGTGAGGCCTCCAATCCTAGGAGGTTTAGTGATATAGTATATTAGGAGGCATAGTGTATTGTATAAAAAATAAACGAAAAAGATTGTTGACCCAGTCAAAATTGGATGACCAAATCTCAATTGGAGACCTGAATTGATTCTGAGGCCTCCAATCCTAGGAGGTTTAGTGATATAGTATATTAGGAGGCATAGTGTATTGTATAAAAAAATTAACGAAAGAGACTGTTGACCCGGTCAAAATTGGATGACCAAATCTCAATTGGAGACCTCAATTGATTGTGAGGCCTCCAATCCTAGGAGGTTTAGTGATATAGTATATTAGGAGGCATAGTGTATTGTATAAAAAAATAAACGAAAGAGATAGTTGACCCGGTCAAAATTGGATGACCAAATTAAAATTGGAGACCTCAATTGATTGTGAGGTCTCCAATTCTAGGAGGTTTAGTGATATAGTATATAAGGAGGCATAGTGTATTGTATAAAAAAATAAACGAAACAGACTGTTGACCCGGTCAAAATTGGATGACCAAATCTCAATTGGAGACCTCAATTGTTTGTGAGGCCTCCAATCCTAGGAGGTTTAGTGATATAGTATATTAGGAGGCATAGTGTATTGTATAAAAAAAATAAATGAAAGAGATTGTTGACCCGGTCAAAATTGGCTGACCAAATCTCAATTCGAGACCTCAATTGATTGTGAGGCCTCCAATCCTAGGAGGTATAGTGATATAGTATATTAGGAGGCATAGTGTATTGTATAAAAAAATAAACGAAAGAGATTGTTGACCCGGTCAAAATTGGATGACCATATCTCAATTGGAGACCTCCATTGTTTGTGAGGCCTCCAATCCTAGGAGGTTTAGTGATATAGTATATTAGGAGGCAAAGTGTATTGTATAAAAAAATAAACGAAAAAGAGTGTTGACCCGGTCAAAATTGGATGACCAAATCTCAATTGGAGACCTCAATTGATTCTGAGGCATCCAATCCTAGGAGGTTTAGTGATATAGTATATAAGGAGGCATAGTGTATTGTATAAAAAAATAAACGAAACAGACAGTTGACCCGGTCAAAATTGGATGACCAAATCTCAATTGGAGACCTCAATTGTTTGTGAGGCCTCCAATCCTAGGAGGTTTAGTGATATAGTATATTAGGAGGCATAGTGTATTGTATAAAAAAAATAAATGAAAGAGATTGTTGACCCGGTCAAAATTGGCTGACCGAATCTCAATTCGAGACCTCAATTGATTGTGAGGCCTCCAATCCTAGGAGGTATAGTGATATAGTATATTAGGAGGCATAGTGTATTGTATAAAAAAATAAACGAAAGAGATTGTTGACCCGGTCAAAATTGGATGACCATATCTCAATTGGAGACCTCCATTGTTTGTGAGGCCTCCAATCCTAGGAGGTTTAGTGATATAGTATATTAGGAGGCAAAGTGTATTGTATAAAAAAATAAACGAAAAAGAGTGTTGACCCGGTCAAAATTGGATGACCAAATCTTAATTGGAGACCTCAATTGATTCTGAGGCCTCCAATCCTAGGAGGTTTAGTGATATAGTATATTAGGAGGCATAGTGTACTGTATAAAAAATAAACCAAAGAGATTGTTAACCCGGTCAAAATTGGATGACCAAATCTCAATTGGAGACCTCAATTGATTGTGAGGCCTCCAATCCTAGGAGGTTTAGTGATATAGTATATTAGGAGGCATACTGTATTGTATAAAAAAATTAACGAAAGAGACTGTTGACCCGGTCAAAATTGGATGACCAAATCTCAATTGGAGACCTCAATTGATTGTGAGGTCTCCAATCCTAGGAGGTTTAGTGATATAGTATATTAGGAGGCATAGTGTATTGTATAAAAAAATAAACGAAAGAGATTGTTGACCCGGTCAAAATTGGATGACCAAATCTCAATTGGAGACCTCAATTGATTCTGAGGCAGCCAATCCTAGGAGGTTTAGTGATATAGTATATAAGGAGGCATAGTGTATTGCATAAAACAATTAACGAAACAGACTGTTGACCCGGTCAAAATTGGATGACCAAATCTCAATTGGAGACCTCAATTGATTGTGAGGCTTCCAATCCTAGGAGGTTTAGTGATATAGTATATTAGGAGGCATAGTGTATTGTATAAAAAAACAAACGAAAGAGATTGTTGACCCGGTCAAAATTGGATGACCAAATTTCAATTGGAGACCTCAATTGATTTTGAGGCCTCCAATCCTAGGAGGTTTAGTGATATAGTATATTTGGAGGCATAGTGTATTGTATAAAAAAATAACGAAAAAGATTGTTGACCCGGTCAAAATTGGATGACCAAATCTCAATTGGAGACCTCGATTGATTGTGAGGCCTCCAATCCAAGGAGGTTTAGTGATATAGTATATTAGGAGGCATAGTGTACTGTATAAAAAATAAACCAAAGAGATTGTTGATCCGGTCAAAATTGGATGACCAAATGTCAATTGGAGACCTCAATTGATTGTGAGGCCTCCAATCCTAGGAGGTTTAGTGATATAGTATATTAGGAGGCATAGTCTATTGTATGAAAAAATAAACGAAAGAGATTGTTGACCCGGTCAAAATTGGATGACCAAATCTCAATTGGAGACCTCAATTGATTGTGAGGTCTCCAATCCTAGGAGGTTTAGTGATATAGTATATTAGGAGGCATAGTGTATTGTATAAAAAAATAAACGAAAGAGATTGTTGACCCGGTCAAAATTGGATGACCAAATCTCAATTGGAGACCTCAATTGATTCTGAGGCATCCAATCCTAGGAGGTTTAGTGATATAGTATATAAGGAGGCATAGTGTATTGTATAAAAAAATTAACGAAACAGACTGTTGACGCGGTCAAAATTGGATGACCAAATCTCAATTGGAGACCTCAATTGATTGCGAGGCCTCCAATCCTAGGAGGTTTAGTGATATAGTACGTTAGGAGGCATAGTGTATTATATAAAAAAATAAACGAAAGAGATTGTTGACCCGGTCAAAATTGGATGACCAAATCTCGATTGGAGACCTCAATTGATTGGGAGGCCTCCAATCCTAGGAGGTTTAGTGATATAGTATATTAGGAGGCATAGTGTATTGTATAAAAAAATAAACGAAAGAGATTGTTGACCCGGTCAAAATTGGATGACCAAATCTCAATTGGCGACCTCAATTGTTTGTGAGGCCTCCAATCCTAGGAGGTTTAGTGATATAGTATATTAGGAGGCATAGTGTATTGTATAAAAAATAAACGAAAAAGATTGTTGACCCAGTCAAAATTGGATGACCAAATCTCAATTGGAGACCTCAATTGATTCTGAGGCCTCCAATCCTAGGAGGTTTAGTGATATAGTATATTAGGAGGCATAGTGTATTGTATAAAAAAATTAACGAAAGAGACTGTTGACCCGGTCAAAATTGGATGACCAAATCTCAATTGGAGACCTCAATTGATTGTGAGGCCTCCAATCCTAGGAGGTTTAGTGATATAGTATATTAGGAGGCATAGTGTATTGTATAAAAAAAATAAACGAAAGAGATTGTTGATCCGGTCAAAATTGGATGACCAAATCTCAATTGGAGACCTCAATTGATTGTGAGGTCTCCAATCCTAGGAGGTTTAGTGATATAGTATATTAGGAGGCATAGTGTATTGTATAAAAAAATAAACAAAAGAGATTGTTGACCCGGTCAAAATTGGATGACCAAATCTCAATTGGAGACCTCAATTGATTGTGAGGCATCCAATCCTAGGAGGTTTAGTGATATAGTATATAAGGAGGCATAGTGTATTGTATAAAAAAATTAACGAAACAAACTGTTGACCCGGTCAAAATTGGATGACCAAATCTCAATTGGAGACCTCAGTTGATTGTGAGGCCTCCAATCCTAGGAGGTTTAGTGATATAGTATATTAGGAGGCATAGTGTATTGTATAAAAAAACAAACGAAAGAGATTTTTGACGCAGTCAAAATTGGATGACCAAATTTCAATTGGAGACCTCAATTGATTTTGAGGCCTCCAATCCTAGGAGGTTTAGTGATAGAGTATATTTGGAGGCATAGTGTATTGTATAAAAAATAAACGAAAAAGATTGTTGACCCAGTCAAAATTGGATGACCAAATCTCAATTGGAGACCTCAATTGATTCTGAGGCCTCCAATCCTAGGAGGTTTAGTGATATAGTATATTAGGAGGCATAGTGTACTATATAAAAAATAAACCAAAGAGATTGTTGATCCGGTCAAAATTGGATGACCAAATGTCAATTGGAGACCTCAATTGATTGTGAGGCCTCCAATCCTAGGAGGTTTAGTGATATAGTATATTAGGAGGCATAGTCTATTGTATGAAAAAATAAACGAAAGAGATTGTTGACCCGGTCAAAACTGGATGACCAAATCTCAATTGGAGACCTCGATAGATTGTGAGGCCTCCAATCCTAGGAGGTTTAGTGATATAGTATATTAGGAGGCATAGTGTACTGTATAAAAAATAAACCAAAGAGATTGTTGACCCGGTCAAAATTGGATGACCAAATGTCAATTGGAGACCTCAATTGATTGTGAGGCCTCCAATCCTAGGAGGTTTAGTGATATAGTATATTAGGAGGCATAGTGTATTGTATAAAAAAATAAACGAAAGAGATTGTTGACCCGGTCAAAATTGGATGACCAAATCTCAATTGGAGACCTCAATTGATTGTGAGGCCTCCAATCCTAGGAGGTTTAGTGATATAGTATATTAGGAGGCATAGTGTATTGTATAAAAAAAATAAACGAAAGAGATTGTTGATCCGGTCAAAATTGGATGACCAAATCTCAATTGGAGACCTCAATTGATTGTGAGGTCTCCAATCCTAGGAGGTTTAGTGATATAGTATATTAGGAGGCATAGTGTATTGTATAAAAAAATAAACAAAAGAGATTGTTGACCCGGTCAAAATTGGATGACCAAATCTCAATTGGAGACCTCAATTGATTGTGAGGCATCCAATCCTAGGAGGTTTAGTGATATAGTATATAAGGAGGCATAGTGTATTGTATAAAAAAATTAACGAAACAAACTGTTGACCCGGTCAAAATTGGATGACCAAATCTCAATTGGAGACCTCAGTTGATTGTGAGGCCTCCAATCCTAGGAGGTTTAGTGATATAGTATATTAGGAGGCATAGTGTATTGTATAAAAAAACCAACGAAAGAGATTTTTGACGCAGTCAAAATTGGATGACCAAATTTCAATTGGAGACCTCAATTGATTTTGAGGCCTCCAATCCTAGGAGGTTTAGTGATAGAGTATATTTGGAGGCATAGTGTATTGTATAAAAAATAAACGAAAAAGATTGTTGACCCAGTCAAAATTGGATGACCAAATCTCAATTGGAGACCTCAATTGATTCTGAGGCCTCCAATCCTAGGAGGTTTAGTGATATAGTATATTAGGAGGCATAGTGTACTATATAAAAAATAAACCAAAGAGATTGTTGATCCGGTCAAAATTGGATGACCAAATGTCAATTGGAGACCTCAATTGATTGTGAGGCCTCCAATCCTAGGAGGTTTAGTGATATAGTATATTAGGAGGCATAGTCTATTGTATGAAAAAATAAACGAAAGAGATTGTTGACCCGGTCAAAACTGGATGACCAAATCTCAATTGGAGACCTCGATAGATTGTGAGGCCTCCAATCCTAGGAGGTTTAGTGATATAGTATATTAGGAGGCATAGTGTACTGTATAAAAAATAAACCAAAGAGATTGTTGACCCGGTCAAAATTGGATGACCAAATGTCAATTGGAGACCTCAATTGATTGTGAGGCCTCCAATCCTAGGAGGTTTAGTGATATAGTATATTAGGAGGCATAGTGTATTGTATAAAAAAATAAACGAAAGAGATTGTTGACCCGGTCAAAATTGGATGACCAAATCTTAATTGGAGACCTCAATTGATTGTGAGGTCTCCAATCCTAGGAGGTTTAGCGATATAGTATATTAGGAGGCATAGTGTATTGTATAAAAAAATAAACGAAAGAGATTGTTGACCCAGTCAAAATTGGATGACCAAATCTCAATTGGAGACCTCAATTGATTCTGAGGCATCCAATCCTAGGAGGTTTAGTGATATAGTTTATTAGGAGGCATAGTGTATTGTATAAAAAAATTAACGAAAAAGATTGTTGACCCGGTCAAAATTGGATGACCAAATCTCAATTGGAGACCTCGATTGATTGTGAGGCCTCCAATCCTAGGAGGTTTAGTGATATAGTATATTAGGAGGCATAGTGTATTGTATAAAAAATAAACGACAAATATTGTTGACCCAGTCAAAATTGGATGACCAAATCTCAATTGGAGACCTCAATTGATTCTGAGGCCTCCAATCCTAGGAGGTTTAGTGATATAGTATATTAGGAGGCATAGTGTATTGTATAAAAAAATAAACGAAAGAGATTGTTGACCCGGTCAAAATTGGATGACCAAATCTTAATTGGAGACCTCAATTGATTGTGAGGTCTCCAATCCTAGGAGGTTTAGCGATATAGTATATTAGGAGGCATAGTGTATTGTATAAAAAAATAAACGAAAGAGATTGTTGACCCGGTCAAAATTGGATGACCAAATCTCAATTGGAGGCCTCAATTGATTCTGAGGCATCCAATCCTAGGAGGTTTAGTGATATAGTATATAAGGAGGCATAGTGTATTGTATAAAAAAATTAACGAAACAGACTGTTGACTCGGTCAAAATTGGATGACCAAATCTCAATTGGAGACCTCAATTGATTGCGAGGCCTCCAATCCTAGGAGGTTTAGTGATATAGTACGTTAGGAGGCATAGTGTATTATATAAAAAAATAAACGAAAGAGATTGTTGACCCGGTCAAAATTGGATGACCAAATCTCAATTGGAGACCTCAATTGATTGGGAGGCCTCCAATCCTAGGAGGTTTAGTGATATAGTATATTAGGAGGCATAGTGTATTGTATAAAAAAATAAACGAAAGAGATTGTTGACCCGGTCAAAATTGGATGATCAAATCTCAATTGGCGACCTCAATTGTTTGTGAGGCCTCCAATCCTAGGAGGTTTAGTGATATAGTATATTAGGAGGCATAGTGTATTGTATAAAAAATAAACGAAAAAGATTGTTGACCCAGTCAAAATTGGATGACCAAATCTCAATTGGAGACCTCAATTGATTCTGAGGCCTCCAATCCTAGGAGGTTTAGTGATATAGTATATTAGGAGGCATAGTGTATTGTATAAAAAAAATTAACGAAAGAGACTGTTGACCCGGTCAAAATTGGATGACCAAATCTCAATTGGAGACCTCAATTGATTGTGAGGCCTCCAATCCTAGGAGGTTTAGTGATATAGTATATTAGGAGGCATAGTGTATTGTATAAAAAAATAAACGAAAGAGATTGTTGACCCGGTCAAAATTGGATGACCAAATCTCAATTGGAGACCTCAATTGATTGTGAGGTCTCCAATCCTAGGAGGTTTAGTGATATAGTATATTAGGAGGCATAGTGTATTGTATAAAAAAATAAACGAAAGAGATTGTTGACCCGGTCAAAATTGGATGACCAAATCTCAATTGGAGACCTCAATTGATTGTGAGGCATCCAATCCTAGGAGGTTTAGGGATATAGTATATAAGGAGGCATAGTGTATTGTATAAAAAAATTAACGAAACAGACTGTTGACCCGGTCAAAATTGGATGACCAAATCTCAATTGGAGACCTCAATTGATTGTGAGGCCTCCAATCCTAGGAGGTTTAGTGATATAGTATATTAGGAGGCATAGTGTATTGTATAAAAAAACAAACGAAAGAGATTGTTGACGCAGTCAAAATTGGATGACCAAATTTCAATTGGAGACCTCAATTGATTTTGAGGCCTCCAATCCTAGGAGGTTTAGTGATAGAGTATATTTGGAGGCATAGTGTATTGTATAAAAAAATTAACGAAAAAGATTGTTGACCCGGTCAAAACTGGATGACCAAATCTCAATTGGAGACCTCGATAGATTGTGAGGCCTCCAATCCTAGGAGGTTTAGTGATATAGTATATTAGGAGGCATAGTGTACTGTATAAAAAATAAACCAAAGAGATTGTTGACCCGGTGAAAATTGGATGACCAAATGTCAATTGGAGACCTCAATTGATTGTGAGGCCTCCAATCCTAGGAGGTTTAGTGATATAGTATATTAGGAGGCATAGTGTATTGTATAAAAAAATAAACGAAAGAGATTGTTGACCCGGTCAAAATTGGATGACCAAATCTTAATTGGAGACCTCAATTGATTGTGAGGTCTCCAATCCTAGGAGGTTTAGCGATATAGTATATTAGGAGGCATAGTGTATTGTATAAAAAAATAAACGAAAGAGATTGTTGACCCGGTCAAAATTGGATGACCAAATCTCAATTGGAGACCTCAATTGATTCTGAGGCATCCAATCCTAGGAGGTTTAGTGATATAGTATATAAGGAGGCATAGTGTATTGTATAAAAAAATTAACGAAACAGACTGTTGACCCGGTCAAAATTGGATGACCAAATCTCAATTGGAGACCTCAATTGATTGTGAGGCCTCCAATCCTAGGAGGTTTAGTGATATAGTATATTAGGAGGCATAGTGTATTGTATAAAAAAACAAACGAAAGAGATTGTTGACCCAGTCAAAATTGGATGACCAAATTTCAATTGGAGACCTCAATTGATTTTGAGGCCTCCAATCCTAGGAGGTTTAGTGATATAGTATATTTGGAGGCATAGTGTATTGTATAAAAAAATTAACGAAAAAGATTGTTGACCCGGTCAAAAATGGATGACCAAATCTCAATTGGAGACCTCGATTGATTGTGAGGCCTCCAATCCTAGGAGGTTTAGTGATATAGTATATTAGGAGGCATAGTGTATTGTATAAAAAATAAACGAAAAATATTGTTGACCCAGTCAAAATTGGATGACCAAATCTCAATTGGAGACCTCAATTGATTCTGAGGCCTCCAATCCTAGGAGGTTTAATGATATAGTATATTAGGAGGCATAGTGTATTGTATAAAAAAATTAACGAAAGAGATTGTTGACCCGGTCAAAACTGGATGCCCAAATCTCAATTGGAGACCTCGATTGATTGTGAGGCCTCCAATCCTAGGAGGTTTAGTGATATAGTATATTTGGAGGCATAGTGTATTGTATAAAAAAATTAACGAAAAAGATTGTTGACCCGGTCAAAATTGGATGACCAAATCTCAATTGGAGACCTCGATAGATTGTGAGGCCTCCAATCCTAGGAGGTTTAGTGATATAGTATATTAGGAGGCATAGTGTACTGTATAAAAAATAAACCAAAGAGATTGTTGACCCGGTCAAAATTGGATGACCAAATGTCAATTGGAGACCTCAATTGATTGTGAGGCCTCCAATCCTAGGAGGTTTAGTGATATAGAATATTAGCAGGCATAGTGTATTGTATAAAAAAACAAACGAAAGAGATTGTTGACCCGGTCAAAATTGGATGCCCAAATCTCAATTGGAGACCTCGATTGATTGTGAGGCCTCCAATCCTAGGAGGTTTAGTGATATGGTATATTTGGAGGCATAGTGTATTGTATAAAAAAATTAACGAAAAAGATTGTTGACCCGGTCAAAATTGGATGACCAAATGTCAATTGGAGACCTCAATTGATTGTGAGGCCTCCAATCCTAGGAGGTTTAGTGATATAGTATATTAGGAGGCATAGTGTATTGTATAAAAAAATAAACGAAAGAGATTGTTGACCCGGTCAAAATTGGATGACCAAATCTTAATTGGAGACCTCAATTGATTGTGAGCTCTCCAATCCTAGGAGGTTTAGCGATATAGTATATTAGGAGGCATAGTGTATTGTATAAAAAATAAACGAAAGAGATTGTTGACCCGGTCAAAATTGGATGACCAAATCTCAATTGGAGACCTCAATTGATTCTGAGGCATCCAATCCTAGGAGGTTTAGTGATATAGTATATAAGGAGGCATAGTGTATTGTATAAAAAACTAAGGAAACAGACTGTTGACCCGGTCAAAATTGGATGACCAAATCTCAATTGGAGACCTCAATTGATTGTGAGGCCTCCAATCCTAGGAGGTTTAGTGATATAGTATATTAGGAGGCATAGTGTATTGTATAAAAAAACAAACGAAAGAGATTGTTGACCCAGTCAAAATTGGATGACCAAATTTCAATTGCAGACCTCAATTGATTTTGAGGCCTCCAATCCTAGGAGGTTTAGTGATATAGTATATTTGGAGGCATAGTGTATTGTATAAAAAAATTAACGAAAAAGATTGTTGACCCGGTCAAAATTGGATGACCAAATCTCAATTGGAGACCTCGATTGATTGTGAGGCCTCCAATCCTAGGAGGTTTAGTGATATAGTATATTAGGAGGCATAGTGTATTGTATAAAAAATAAACGAAAAATATTGTTGACCCAGTCAAAATTGGATGACCAAATCTCAATTGGAGACCTCAATTGATTCTGAGGCCTCCAATCCTAGGAGGTTTAGTGATATAGTATATTAGGAGGCATAGTGTATTGTATAAAAAAATAAACAAAAGAGATTGTTGACCCGGTCAAAATTGGATGCCCAAATCTCAATTGGAGACCTCGATTGATTGTGAGGCCTCCAATCCTAGGAGGTTTAGTGATATAGTATATTTGGAGGCATAGTGTATTGTATAAAAAAAATAACGAAAAAGATTGTTGACCCGGTCAAAATTGGATGACCAAATCTCAATTGGAGACCTCGATAGATTGTGAGGCCTCCAATCCTAGGAGGTTTAGTGATATAGTATATTAGGAGGCATAGTGTACTGTATAAAAAATAAACCAAAGAGATTGTTGACCCGGTCAAAATTGGATGACCAAATGTCAATTGGAGACCTCAATTGATTGTGAGGCCTCCAATCCTAGGAGGTTTAGTGATATAGTATATTAGGAGGCATAGTGTATTGTATAAAAAAACAAACGAAAGAGATTGTTGACCCAGTCAAAATTGGATGACCAAATTTCAATTGGAGACCTCAATTGATTTTGAGGCCTCCAATCCTAGGAGGTTTAGTGATATAGTATATTTGGAGGCATAGTGTATTGTATAAAAAAATTAACGAAAAAGATTGTTGACCCGGTCAAAATTGGATGACCAAATCTCAATTGGAGACCTCGATTGATTGTGAGGCCTCCAATCCTAGGAGGTTTAGTGATATAGTATATTAGGGGGCATAGTGTATTGTATAAAAAATAAACGAAAAATATTGTTGACCCAGTCAAAATTGGATGACCAAATCTCAATTGGAGACCTCAATTGATTCTGAGGCCTCCAATCCTAGGAGGTTTAGTGATATAGTATATTAGGAGGCATAGTTTATTGTATAAAAAAATAAACGAAAGAGATTGTTAACCCGGTCAAAATTGGATGCCCAAATCTCAATTGGAGACCTCAATTGATTCCGAGGCATCCAATCCTAGGAGGTTTAGTGATATAGGATTTGAGGAGGCATAGTGTATTATATAAAAAAATAAACGAAAGAGATTGTTGACCCGGTCAAAATTGGAAGACCAAATGTCGATTGGAGACCTCAATTGATTGGGAGGCCTCCAATCCTAGGAGGTTTAGTGATATAGTATATTAGGAGGCATAGTGTATTGTATAAAAAAATAAACGAAAGAGATAGTAGACCCGGTCAAAATTGGATGACCAAATCTCAATTGGCGACCTCAATTGTTTGTGAGGCCTCCAATCCTAGGAGGTTTAGTGATATAGTATATTAGGAGGCATAGTGTATTGAATAAAAAATAAACGAAAAAGATTGTTGACCCAGTCAAAATTGGATGACCAAATCTCAATTGGAGACCTCAATTGATTCTGAGGCCTCCAATCCTAGGAGGTTTAGTGATATAGTATATTAGGAGGCATAGTGTATTGTATAAAAAAATAAACGAAAGAGATAGTAGACCCGGTCAAAATTGGATGACCAAATCTCAATTGGCGACCTCAATTGTTTGTGAGGCCTCCAATCCTAGGAGGTTTAGTGATATAGTATATTAGGAGGCATAGTGTATTGTATAAAAAATAAACGAAAAAGATTGTTGACCCAGTCAAAATTGGATGACCAAATCTCAATTGGAGACCTCAATTGATTCTGAGGCCTCCAATCCTAGGAGGTTTAGTGATATAGTATATTAGGAGGCATAGTGTATTGTATAAAAAAATAAACGAAAGAGATAGTAGACCAGGTCAAAATTGGATGACCAAATCTCAATTGGCGACCTCAATTGTTTGTGAGGCCTCCAATCCTAGGAGGTTTAGTGATATAGTATATTAGGAGGCATAGTGTATTGTATAAAAAATAAACGAAAAAGATTGTTGACCCAGTCAAAATTGGATGACCAAATCTCAATTGGAGACCTCAATTGATTCTGAGGCCTCCAATCCTAGGAGGTTTAGTGATATAGTATATTAGGAGGCATAGTGTATTGTATAAAAAAATAAACGAAAGAGATTGTTGACCCGGTCAAAATTGGATGACCAAATCTCAATTGGAGACCTCAATTGATTGTGAGGTCTCCAATCCTAGGCGGTTTAGTGATATAGTATATTAGGAGGCATAGTGTATTGTATAAAAAAATAAACGAAAGAGATTGCTGACCCGGTCAAAATTGGATGACCAAATCTCAATTGGAGACCTCAATTGATTGTGAGGCATCCAATCCTAGGAGGTTTAGGGATATAGTATATAAGGAGGCATAGTGTATTGTATAAAAAAATTAACAAAACAGACTGTTGACCCGGTCAAAATTGGATGAGCAAATCTCAATTGGAGACCTCAATTGATTGTGAGGCCTCCAATCCTAGGAGGTTTAGTGATATAGTATATTAGGAGGCATAGTGTATTGTATAAAAAAACAAACGAAAGAGATTGTTGACGCAGTCAAAATTGGATGACCAAATTTCAATTGGAGACCTCAATTGATTTTGAGGCCTCCAATCCTAGGAGGTTTAGTGATAGAGTATATTTGGAGGCATAGTGTATTGTATAAAAAAATTAACGAAAAAGATTGTTGACCCGGTCAAAACTGGATGACCAAATCTCAATTGGAGACCTCGATAGATTGTGAGGCCTCCAATCCTAGGAGGTTTAGTGATATAGTATATTAGGAGGCATAGTGTACTGTATAAAAAATAAACCAAAGAGATTGTTGACCCGGTGAAAATTGGATGACCAAATGTCAATTGGAGACCTCAATTGATTGTGAGGCCTCCAATCCTAGGAGGTTTAGTGATATAGTATATTAGGAGGCATAGTGTATTGTATAAAAAAATAAACGAAAGAGATTGTTGACCCGGTCAAAATTGGATGACCAAATCTTAATTGGAGACCTCAATTGATTGTGAGGTCTCCAATCCTAGGAGGTTTAGCGATATAGTATATTAGGAGGCATAGTGTATTGTATAAAAAAATAAACGAAAGAGATTGTTGACCCGGTCAAAATTGGATGACCAAATCTCAATTGGAGACCTCGATTGATTGTGAGGCCTCCAATCCTAGGAGGTTTAGTGATATAGTATATTAGGGGGCATAGTGTATTGTATAAAAAATAAACGAAAAATATTGTTGACCCAGTCAAAATTGGATGACCAAATCTCAATTGGAGACCTCAATTGATTCTGAGGCCTCCAATCCTAGGAGGTTTAGTGATATAGTATATTAGGAGGCATAGTTTATTGTATAAAAAAATAAACGAAAGAGATTGTTAACCCGGTCAAAATTGGATGCCCAAATCTCAATTGGAGACCTCAATTGATTCCGAGGCATCCAATCCTAGGAGGTTTAGTGATATAGGATTTGAGGAGGCATAGTGTATTATATAAAAAAATAAACGAAAGAGATTGTTGACCCGGTCAAAATTGGAAGACCAAATGTCGATTGGAGACCTCAATTGATTGGGAGGCCTCCAATCCTAGGAGGTTTAGTGATATAGTATATTAGGAGGCATAGTGTATTGTATAAAAAAAATAAACGAAAGAGATAGTAGACCCGGTCAAAATTGGATGACCAAATCTCAATTGGCGACCTCAATTGTTTGTGAGGCCTCCAATCCTAGGAGGTTTAGTGATATAGTATATTAGGAGGCATAGTGTATTGAATAAAAAATAAACGAAAAAGATTGTTGACCCAGTCAAAATTGGATGACCAAATCTCAATTGGAGACCTCAATTGATTCTGAGGCCTCCAATCCTAGGAGGTTTAGTGATATAGTATATTAGGAGGCATAGTGTATTGTATAAAAAAATAAACGAAAGAGATAGTAGACCCGGTCAAAATTGGATGACCAAATCTCAATTGGCGACCTCAATTGTTTGTGAGGCCTCCAATCCTAGGAGGTTTAGTGATATAGTATATTAGGAGGCATAGTGTATTGTATAAAAAATAAACGAAAAAGATTGTTGACCCAGTCAAAATTGGATGACCAAATCTCAATTGGAGACCTCAATTGATTCTGAGGCCTCCAATCCTAGGAGGTTTAGTGATATAGTATATTAGGAGGCATAGTGTATTGTATAAAAAAATAAACGAAAGAGATAGTAGACCAGGTCAAAATTGGATGACCAAATCTCAATTGGCGACCTCAATTGTTTGTGAGGCCTCCAATCCTAGGAGGTTTAGTGATATAGTATATTAGGAGGCATAGTGTATTGTATAAAAAATAAACGAAAAAGATTGTTGACCCAGTCAAAATTGGATGACCAAATCTCAATTGGAGACCTCAATTGATTCTGAGTCCTCCAATCCTAGGAGGTTTAGTGATATAGTATATTAGGAGGCATAGTGTATTGTATAAAAAAATAAACGAAAGAGATTGTTGACCCGGTCAAAATTGGATGACCAAATCTCAATTGGAGACCTCAATTGATTGTGAGGTCTCCAATCCTAGGCGGTTTAGTGATATAGTATATTAGGAGGCATAGTGTATTGTATAAAAAAATAAACGAAAGAGATTGCTGACCCGGTCAAAATTGGATGACCAAATCTCAATTGGAGACCTCAATTGATTGTGAGGCATCCAATCCTAGGAGGTTTAGGGATATAGTATATAAGGAGGCATAGTGTATTGTATAAAAAAATTAACAAAACAGACTGTTGACCCGGTCAAAATTGGATGAGCAAATCTCAATTGGAGACCTCAATTGATTGTGAGGCCTCCAATCCTAGGAGGTTTAGTGATATAGTATATTAGGAGGCATAGTGTATTGTATAAAAAAACAAACGAAAGAGATTGTTGACGCAGTCAAAATTGGATGACCAAATTTCAATTGGAGACCTCAATTGATTTTGAGGCCTCCAATCCTAGGAGGTTTAGTGATAGAGTATATTTGGAGGCATAGTGTATTGTATAAAAAAATTAACGAAAAAGATTGTTGACCCGGTCAAAACTGGATGACCAAATCTCAATTGGAGACCTCGATAGATTGTGAGGCCTCCAATCCTAGGAGGTTTAGTGATATAGTATATTAGGAGGCATAGTGTACTGTATAAAAAATAAACCAAAGAGATTGTTGACCCGGTGAAAATTGGATGACCAAATGTCAATTGGAGACCTCAATTGATTGTGAGGCCTCCAATCCTAGGAGGTTTAGTGATATAGTATATTAGGAGGCATAGTGTATTGTATAAAAAAATAAACGAAAGAGATTGTTGACCCGGTCAAAATTGGATGACCAAATCTTAATTGGAGACCTCAATTGATTGTGAGGTCTCCAATCCTAGGAGGTTTAGCGATATAGTATATTAGGAGGCATAGTGTATTGTATAAAAAAATAAACGAAAGAGATTGTTGACCCGGTCAAAATTGGATGACCAAATCTCAATTGGAGACCTCAATTGATTCTGAGGCATCCAATCCTAGGAGGTTTAGTGATATAGTATATAAGGAGGCATAGTGTATTGCATAAAAAAATTAACGAAACAGACTGTTGACCCGGTCAAAATTGGATGACCAAATCTCAATTGGAGACCTCAATTGATTGTGAGGCCTCCAATCCTAGGAGGTTTAGTGATATAGTATATTAGGAGGCATAGTGTATTGTATAAAAAAACAAACGAAAGAGATTGTTGACCCAGTCAAAATTGGATGACCAAATTTCAATTGGAGACCTCAATTGATTTTGAGGCCTCCAATCCTAGGAGGTTTAGTGATATAGTATATTTGGAGGCATAGTGTATTGTATAAAAAAATTAACGAAAAAGATTGTTGACCCGGTCAAAAATGGATGACCAAATCTCAACTGGAGACCTCGATTGATTGTGAGGCCTCCAATCCTAGGAGGTTTAGTGATATAGTATATTAGGAGGCATAGTGTATTGTATAAAAAATAAACGAAAAATATTATTGACCCAGTCAAAATTGGATGACCAAATCTCAATTGGAGACCTCAATTGATTCTGAGGCCTCCAATCCTAGGAGGTTTAGTGATATAGTATATTAGGAGGCATAGTGTATTGTATAAAAAAATTAACGAAAGAGATTGTTGACCCGGTCAAAACTGGATGCCCAAATCTCAATTGGAGACCTCGATTGATTGTGAGGCCTCCAATCCTAGGAGGTTTAGTGATATAGTATATTTGGAGGCATAGTGTATTGTATAAAAAAATTAACGAAAAAGATTGTTGACCCGGTCAAAATTGGATGACCAAATCTCAATTGGAGACCTCGATAGATTGTGAGGCCTCCAATCCTAGGAGGTTTAGTGATATAGTATATTAGGAGGCATAGTGTACTGTATAAAAAATAAACCAAAGAGATTGTTGACCCGGTCAAAATTGGATGACCAAATGTCAATTGGAGACCTCAATTGATTGTGAGGCCTCCAATCCTAGGAGGTTTAGTGATATAGTATATTAGCAGGCATAGTGTATTGTATAAAAAAACAAACGAAAGAGATTGTTGACCCGGTCAAAATTGGATGCCCAAATCTCAATTGGAGACCTCGATTGATTGTGAGGCCTCCAATCCTAGGAGGTTTAGTGATATAGTATATTTGGAGGCATAGTGTATTGTATAAAAAAATTAACGAAAAAGATTGTTGACCCAGTCAAAATTGGATGACCAAATCTCAATTGGAGACCTCAATTGATTCTGAGGCCTCCAATCCTAGGAGGTTTAGTGATATAGTATATTAGGAGGCATAGTGTATTGTATAAAAAAATAAACGAAAGAGATAGTAGACCCGGTCAAAATTGGATGACCAAATCTCAATTGGCGACCTCAATTGTTTGTGAGGCCTCCAATCCTAGGAGGTTTAGTGATATAGTATATTAGGAGGCATAGTGTATTGTATAAAAAATAAACGAAAAAGATTGTTGACCCAGTCAAAATTGGATGACCAAATCTCAATTGGAGACCTCAATTGATTCTGAGGCCTCCAATCCTAGGAGGTTTAGTGATATAGTATATTAGGAGGCATAGTGTATTGTATAAAAAAATAAACGAAAGAGATAGTAGACCCGGTCAAAATTGGATGACCAAATCTCAATTGGCGACCTCAATTGTTTGTGAGGCCTCCAATCCTAGGAGGTTTAGTGATATAGTATATTAGGAGGCATAGTGTATTGTATAAAAAATAAACGAAAAAGATTGTTGACCCAGTCAAAATTGGATGACCAAATCTCAATTGGAGACCTCAATTGATTCTGAGGCCTCCAATCCTAGGAGGTTTAGTGATATAGTATATTAGGAGGCATAGTGTATTGTATAAAAAAATAAACGAAAGAGATTGTTGACCCGGTCAAAATTGGATGACCAAATCTCAATTGGAGACCTCAATTGATTGTGAGGTTTCCAATCCTTGGAGGTTTAGTGATATAGTATATTAGGAGGCATAGTGTATTGTATAAAAAAATAAACGAAAGAGATTGTTGACCCGGTCAAAATTGGATGACCAAATCTCAATTGGAGACCTCAATTGATTGTGAGGCATCCAATCCTAGGAGATTTAGTGATATAGTATATAAGGAGGCATAGTGTATTGTATAAAAAAATTAACGAAACAAACTGTTGACCCGGTCAAAATTGGATGACCAAATCTCAATTGGAGACCTCAATTGATTGTGAGGCCTCCAATCCTAGGAGGTTTAGTGATATAGTATATTAGGAGGCATAGTGTATTGTATAAAAAAAACAAACGAAAGAGATTGTTGACCCAGTCAAAATTGGATGACCAAATTTCAATTGGAGACCTCAATTGATTTTGAGGCCTCCAATCCTAGGAGGTTTAGTGATATAGTATATTTGGAGGCATAGTGTATTGTATAAAAAAATTAACGAAAAAGATTATTGACCCGGTCAAAATTGGATGACCAAATCTCAATTGGAGACCTCGATAGATTGTGAGGCCTCCAATCCTAGGAGGTTTAGTGATATAGTATATTAGGAGGTATAGTGTACTGTATAAAAAATAAACCAAAGAGATTGTTGACCCGGTCAAAATTGGATGACCAAATGTCAATTGGAGACCTCAATTGATTGTGAGGCCTCCAATCCTAGGAGGTTTAGTGATATAGTATATTAGGAGGCATAGTGTATTGTATAAAAAAACAAACGAAAGAGATTGTTGACCCAGTCAAAATTGGATGACCAAATTTCAATTGGAGACCTCAATTGATTTTGAGGCCTCCAATCCTAGGAGGTTTAGTGATATAGTATATTTGGAGGCATAGTGTATTGTATAAAAAAATTAACGAAAAAGATTGTTGACCCGGTCAAAATTGGATGACCAAATCTCAATTGGAGACCTCGATTGATTGTGAGGCCTCCAATCCTAGGAGGTTTAGTGATATAGTATATTAGGGGGCATAGTGTATTGTATAAAAAATAAACGAAAAATATTGTTGACCCTGTCAAAATTGGATGACCAAATCTCAATTGGAGACCTCAATTGATTCTGAGGCCTCCAATCCTAGGAGGTTTAGTGATATAGTATATTAGGAGGCATAGTGTATTGTATAAAAAAATAAACGAAAGAGATTGTTGACCCGGTCAAAATTGGATGCCCAAATCTCAATTGGAGACCTCAATTGATTCCGAGGCATCCAATCCTAGGAGGTTTAGTGATATAGTATTTGAGGAGGCATAGTGTATTATATAAAAAAATAAACGAAAGAGATTGTTGACCCGGTCAAAATTGGAAGACCAAATCTCGATTGGAGACCTCAATTGATTGGGAGGCCTCCAATCCTAGGAGGTTTAGTGATATAGTATATTAGGAGGCATAGTGTATTGTATAAAAAAATAAACGAAAGAGATAGTAGACCCGGTCAAAATTGGATGACCAAATCTCAATTGGCGACCTCAATTGTTTGTGAGGCCTCCAATCCTAGGAGGTTTAGTGATATAGTATATTAGGAGGCATAGTGTATTGTATAAAAAATAAACGAAAAAGATTGTTGACCCAGTCAAAATTGGATGACCAAATCTCAATTGGAGACCTCAATTGATTCTGAGGCCTCCAATCCTAGGAGGTTTAGTGATATAGTATATTAGGAGGCATAGTGTATTGTATAAAAAAATAAACGAAAGAGATTGTTGACCCGGTCAAAATTGGATGACCAAATCTCAATTGGAGACCTCAATTGATTGTGAGGTTTCCAATCCTTGGAGGTTTAGTGATATAGTATATTAGGAGGCATAGTGTATTGTATAAAAAAATAAACGAAAGAGATTGTTGACCCGGTCAAAATTGGATGACCAAATCTCAATTGGAGACCTCAATTGATTGTGAGGCATCCAATCCTAGGAGATTTAGTGATATAGTATATAAGGAGGCATAGTGTATTGTATAAAAAAATTAACGAAACAAACTGTTGACCCGGTCAAAATTGGATGACCAAATCTCAATTGGAGACCTCAATTGATTGTGAGGCCTCCAATCCTAGGAGGTTTAGTGATATAGTATATTAGGAGGCATAGTGTATTGTATAAAAAAAAACGAAAGAGATTGTTGACCCAGTCAAAATTGGATGACCAAATTTCAATTGGAGACCTCAATTGATTTTGAGGCCTCCAATCCTAGGAGGTTTAGTGATATAGTATATTTGGAGGCATAGTGTATTGTATAAAAAAATTAACGAAAAAGATTGTTGACCCGGTCAAAATTGGATGACCAAATCTCAATTGGAGACCTCGATAGATTGTGAGGCCTCCAATCCTAGGAGGTTTAGTGATATAGTATATTAGGAGGTATAGTGTACTGTATAAAAAATAAACCAAAGAGATTGTTGACCCGGTCAAAATTGGATGACCAAATGTCAATTGGAGACCTCAATTGATTGTGAGGCCTCCAATCCTAGGAGGTTTAGTGATATAGTATATTAGGAGGCATAGTGTATTGTATAAAAAAACAAACGAAAGAGATTGTTGACCCAGTCAAAATTGGATGACCAAATTTCAATTGGAGACCTCAATTGATTTTGAGGCCTCCAATCCTAGGAGGTTTAGTGATATAGTATATTTGGAGGCATAGTGTATTGTATAAAAAAATTAACGAAAAAGATTGTTGACCCGGTCAAAATTGGATGACCAAATCTCAATTGGAGACCTCGATTGATTGTGAGGCCTCCAATCCTAGGAGGTTTAGTGATATAGTATATTAGGGGGCATAGTGTATTGTATAAAAAATAAACGAAAAATATTGTTGACCCTGTCAAAATTGGATGACCAAATCTCAATTGGAGACCTCAATTGATTCTGAGGCCTCCAATCCTAGGAGGTTTAGTGATATAGTATATTAGGAGGCATAGTGTATTGTATAAAAAAATAAACGAAAGAGATTGTTGACCCGGTCAAAATTGGATGCCCAAATCTCAATTGGAGACCTCAATTGATTCCGAGGCATCCAATCCTAGGAGGTTTAGTGATATAGTATTTGAGGAGGCATAGTGTATTATATAAAAAAATAAACGAAAGAGATTGTTGACCCGGTCAAAATTGGAAGACCAAATCTCGATTGGAGACCTCAATTGATTGGGAGGCCTCCAATCCTAGGAGGTTTAGTGATATAGTATATTAGGAGGCATAGTGTATTGTATAAAAAAATAAACGAAAGAGATAGTAGACCCGGTCAAAATTGGATGACCAAATCTCAATTGGCGACCTCAATTGTTTGTGAGGCCTCCAATCCTAGGAGGTTTAGTGATATAGTATATTAGGAGGCATAGTGTATTGTATAAAAAATAAACGAAAAAGATTGTTGACCCAGTCAAAATTGGATGACCAAATCTCAATTGGAGACCTCAATTGATTCTGAGGCCTCCAATCCTAGGAGGTTTAGTGATATAGTATATTAGGAGGCATAGTGTATTGTATAAAAAAATAAACGAAAGAGATAGTAGACCCGGTCAAAATTGGATGACCAAATCTCAATTGGCGACCTCAATTGTTTGTGAGGCCTCCAATCCTAGGAGGTTTAGTGATATAGTATATTAGGAGGCATAGTGTATTGTATAAAAAATAAACGAAAAAGATTGTTGACCCAGTCAAAATTGGATGACCAAATCTCAATTGGAGACCTCAATTGATTCTGAGGCCTCCAATCCTAGGAGGTTTAGTGATATAGTATATTAGGAGGCATAGTGTATTGTATAAAAAAATAAACGAAAGAGATAGTAGACCCGGTCAAAATTGGATGACCAAATCTCAATTGGAGACCTCAATTGATTGTGAGGCCTCCAATCCTAGGAGGTTTAGTGATATAGTATATTAGGAGGCATAGTGTATTGTATAAAAAGACAAACGAAAGAGATTGTTGACCCAGTCAAAATTGGATGACCAAATTTCAATTGGAGACCTCAATTGATTTTGAGGCCTCCAATCCTAGGAGGTTTAGTGATATAGTATATTTGGAGGCATAGTGTATTGTATAAAAAAATTAACGAAAAAGATTGTTGACCCGGTCAAAATTGGATGACCAAATCTCAATTGGAGACCTCGATTGATTGTGCGGCCTCCAATCCTAGGAGGATTAGTGATATAGTATATTAGGAGGCATAGTGTATTGTATAAAAAATAAACGAAAAAGATTGTTGACCCAGTCAAAATTGGATGACCAAATCTCAATTGGAGACCTCAATTGATTCTGAGGCCTCCAATCCTAGGAGGTTTAGTGATATAGTATATTAGGAGGCATAGTGTATTGTATAAAAAAATAAACGAAAGAGATAGTAGACCCGGTCAAAATTGGATGACCAAATCTCAATTGGCGACCTCAATTGTTTGTGAGGCCTCCAATCCTAGGAGGTTTAGTGATATAGTATATTAGGAGGCATAGTGTATTGTATAAAAAATAAACGAAAAAGATTGTTGACCCAGTCAAAATTGGATGACCAAATCTCAATTGGAGACCTCAATTGATTCTGAGGCCTCCAATCCTAGGAGGTTTAGTGATATAGTATATTAGGAGGCATAGTGTATTGTATAAAAAAATAAACGAAAGAGATAGTAGACCCGGTCAAAATTGGATGACCAAATCTCAATTGGAGACCTCAATTGATTGTGAGGCCTCCAATCCTAGGAGGTTTAGTGATATAGTATATTAGGAGGCATAGTGTATTGTATAAAAAGACAAACGAAAGAGATTGTTGACCCAGTCAAAATTGGATGACCAAATTTCAATTGGAGACCTCAATTGATTTTGAGGCCTCCAATCCTAGGAGGTTTAGTGATATAGTATATTTGGAGGCATAGTGTATTGTATAAAAAAATTAACGAAAAAGATTGTTGACCCGGTCAAAATTGGATGACCAAATCTCAATTGGAGACCTCGATTGATTGTGCGGCCTCCAATCCTAGGAGGATTAGTGATATAGTATATTAGGAGGCATAGTGTATTGTATAAAAAATAAACGAAAAAGATTGTTGACCCAGTCAAAATTGGATGACCAAATCTCAATTGGAGACCTCAATTGATTCTGAGGCCTCCAATCCTAGGAGGTTTAGTGATATAGTATATTAGGAGGCATAGTGTATTGTATAAAAAAATAAACGAAAGAGATAGTAGACCCGGTCAAAATTGGATGACCAAATCTCAATTGGCGACCTCAATTGTTTGTGAGGCCTCCAATCCTAGGAGGTTTAGTGATATAGTATATTAGGAGGCATAGTGTATTGTATAAAAAATAAACGAAAAAGATTGTTGACCCAGTCAAAATTGGATGACCAAATCTCAATTGGAGACCTCAATTGATTCTGAGGCCTCCAATCCTACGAGGTTTAGTGATATAGTATATTAGGAGGCATAGTGTATTGTATAAAAAAATAAACGAAAGAGATTGTTGACCCGGTCAAAATTGGATGACCAAATCTCAATTGGAGACCTCAATTGATTGTGAGGTTTCCAATCCTTGGAGGTTTAGTGATATAGTATATTAGGAGGCATAGTGTATTGTATAAAAAAATAAACGAAAGAGATTGTTGACCCGGTCAAAATTGGATGACCAAATCTCAATTGGAGACCTCAATTGATTGTGAGGTTTCCAATCCTTGGAGGTTTAGTGATATAGTATATTAGGAGGCATAGTGTATTGTATAAAAAAAATAAACGAAAGAGATTGTTGACCCGGTCAAAATTGGATGACCAAATCTCAATTGGAGACCTCAATTGATTGTGAGGCATCCAATCCTAGGAGATTTAGTGATATAGTATATTAGGAGGCATAGTGTATTGTATAAAAAAATTAACGAAACAAACTGTTGACCCGGTCAAAATTGGATGACCAAATCTCAATTGGAGACCTCAATTGATTGTGAGGCTTCCAATCCTAGGAGGTTTAGTGATATAGTATATTAGGAGGCATAGTGTATTGTATAAAAAAACAAACGAAAGAGATTGTTGACCCAGTCAAAATTGGATGACCAAATTTCAATTGGAGACCTCAATTGATTTTGAGGCCTCCAATCCTAGGAGGTTTAGTGATATAGTATATTTGGAGGCATAGTGTATTGTATAAAAAAATTAACGAAAAAGATTGTTGACCCGGTCAAAATTGGATGACCAAATCTCAATTGGAGACCTCGATAGATTGTGAGGCCTCCAATCCTTGGAGGTTTAGTGATATAGTATATTAGGAGGCATAGTGTACTGTATAAAAAATAAACCAAAGAGATTGTTGACCCTGTCAAAATTGGATGACCAAATGTCAATTGGAGACCTCAATTGATTGTGAGGCCTCCAATCCTAGGAGGTTTAGTGATATAGTATATTAGGAGGCATAGTGTATTGTATAAAAAAATAAAAGAAAGAGATTGTTGACCCGGTCAAAATTGGATGACCAAATCTTAATTGGAGACCTCAATTGATTGTGAGGTCTCCAATCCTAGGAGGTTTAGCGATATAGTATATTAGGAGGCATAGTGTATTGTATAAAAAAATAAACGAAAGAGATTGTTGACCCGGTCAAAATTGGATGACCAAATCTCAATTGGAGACCTCAATTGATTCTGAGGCATCCAATCCTAGTAGGTTTAGTGATATAGTATATAAGGAGGCATAGTGTATTGTATAAAAAAAATAACGAAACAGACTGTTGACCCGGTCAAAATTGGATGACCAAATCTCAATTGGAGACCTCAATTGATTGTGAGGCCTCCAATCCTAGGAGGTTTAGTGATATAGTATATTAGGAGGCATAGTGTATTGTATAAAAAAACAAACGAAAGAGATTGTTGACCCAGTCAAAATTGGATGACCAAATTTCAATTGGAGACCTCAATTGATTTTGAGGCCTCCAATCCTAGGAGGTTTAGTGATATAGTATATTTGGAGGCATAGTGTATTGTATAAAAAAATTAACGAAAAAGATTGTTGACCCGGTCAAAATTGGATGACCAAATCTCAATTGGAGACCTCGATTGATTGTGAGGCCTCCAATCCTAGGAGGTTAAGTGATATAGTATATTAGGAGGCATAGTGTATTGTATAAAAAATAAACGAAAAATATTGTTGACCCAGTCAAAATTGGATGACCAAATCTCAATTGGAGACCTCAATTGATTCTGAGGCCTCCCATCCTAGGAGGTTTAGTGATATAGTTTATTAGGAGGCATAGTGTATTGTATAAAAAAATAAACGAAAGAGATTGATGACCCGGTCAAAATTGGATGCCCAAATCTCAATTGGAGACCTCAATTGATTGCGAGGCCTCCAATCCTAGGAGGTTTAGTGATATAGTACGTTAGGAGGCATAGTGTATTATATAAAAAAATAAACGAAAGAGATTGTTGACCCGGTCAAAATTGGATGACCAAATCTTGATTGGAGACCTCAATTGATTGGGAGGCCTCCAATCCTAGGAGGTTTAGTGATATAGTATCTTAGGAGGCATAGTGTATTCTATAAAAAAATAAACGAAAGAGATTGTTGACCCGGTCAAAATTGGATGACCAAATCTCAATTGGCGACCTCAATTGTTTGTGAGGCCTCCAATCCTAGGAGGTTTAGTGATACAGTATATTAGCAGGCATAGTGCATTGTATAAAAAATAAACGAAAAAGATTGTTGACCCAATCAAAATTGGATGACCAAATCTCAATTGGAGACCTCAATTGATTCTGAGGCCTCCAATCCTAGGAGGTTTAGTGATATAGTATATTTGGAGGCATAGTGTATTGTATAAAAAAATTAACGAAAGAGACTGTTGACCCGGTCAAAATTGGATGACCAAATCTCAATTGGAGACCTCAATTGATTGTGAGGCCTCCAATCCTAGGAGGTTTACTGATATAGTATATTAGGAGCCATAGTGTATTGTATAAAAAAATAAACGAAAGAGATTGTTGACCTGGTCAAAATTGGATGACCAAATCTCAATTGGAGACCTCAATTGATTGTGAGGTCTCCAATCCTAGGAGGTTTAGTGATATAGTATATTAGGAGGCATAGTGTATTGTATAAAAAAATAAACGAAAGAGATTGTTGACCCGGTCAAAATTGGATGCCCAAATCTCAATTGGAGACCTCAATTGATTCCGAGGCATCCAATCCTAGGAGGTTTAGTGATATAGTATTTGAGGAGGCATAGTGTATTATATAAAAAAATAAACGAAAGAGATTGTTGACCCGGTCAAAATTGGAAGACCAAATCTCGATTGGAGACCTCAATTGATTGGGAGGCCTCCAATCCTAGGAGGTTTAGTGATATAGTATATTAGGAGGCATACTGTATTGCATAAAAAAATAAACGAAAGAGATAGTAGACCCGGTCAAAATTGGATGACCAAATCTCAATTGGCGACCTCAATTGTTTGTGAGGCCTCCAATCCTAGGAGGTTTAGTGATATAGTATATTAGGAGGCATAGTGTATTGTATAAAAAATAAACGAAAAAGATTGTTGACCCAGTCAAAATTGGATGACCAAATCTCAATTGGAGACCTCAATTGATTCTGAGGCCTCCAATCCTAGGAGGTTTAGTGATATAGTATATTAGGAGGCATAGTGTAATGTATAAAAAAATAAACGAAAGAGATAGTAGACCCGGTCAAAATTGGATGACCAAATCTCAATTGGCGACCTCAATTGTTTGTGAGGCCTCCAATCCTAGGAGGTTTAGTGATATAGTATATTAGGAGGCATAGTGTATTGTATAAAAAATAAACGAAAAAGATTGTTGACCCAGTCAAAATTGGATGACCAAATCTCAATTGGAGACCTCAATTGATTCTGAGGCCTCCAATCCTAGGAGGTTTAGTGATATAGTATATTAGGAGGCATAGTGTATTGTATAAAAAAATAAACGAAAGAGATTGTTGACCCGGTCAAAATTGGATGACCAAATCTCAATTGGAGACCTCAATTGATTGTGAGGTTTCCAATCCTTGGAGGTTTAGTGATATAGTATATTAGGAGGCATAGTGTATTGTATAAAAAAATAAACGAAAGAGATTGTTGACCCGGTCAAAATTGGATGACCAAATCTCAATTGGAGACCTCAATTGATTCTGAGGCATCCAATCCTAGGAGATTTAGTGATATAGTATATAAGGAGGCATAGTGTATTGTATAAAAAAATTAACGAAACAAACTGTTGACCCGGTCAAAATTGGATGACCAAATCTCAATTGGAGACCTCAATTGATTGTGAGGCTTCCAATCCTAGGAGGTTTAGTGATATAGTATATTAGGAGGCATAGTGTATTGTATAAAAAACAAACGAAAGAGATTGTTGACCCAGTCAAAATTGGATGACCAAATTTCAATTGGAGACCTCAATTGATTTTGAGGCCTCCAATCCTAGGAGGTTTAGTGATATAGTATATTTGGAGGCATAGTGTATTGTATAAAAAAATTAACGAAAAAGATTGTTGACCCGGTCAAAATTGGATGACCAAATCTCAATTGGAGACCTCGATAGATTGTGAGGCCTCCAATCCTAGGAGGTTTAGTGATATAGTATATTAGGAGGCATAGTGTACTGTATAAAAAATAAACCAAAGAGATTGTTGACCCTGTCAAAATTGGATGACCAAATGTCAATTGGAGACCTCAATTGATTGTGAGGCCTCCAATCCTAGGAGGTTTAGTGATATAGTATATTAGGAGGCATAGTGTATTGTATAAAAAAATAAACGAAAGAGATTGTTGACCCGGTCAAAATTGGATGACCAAATCTTAATTGGAGACCTCAATTGATTGTGAGGTCTCCAATCCTAGGAGGTTTAGCGATATAGTATATTAGGAGGCATAGTGTATTGTATAAAAAAATAAACGAAAGAGATTGTTGACCCGGTCAAAATTGGATGACCAAATCTCAATTGGAGACCTCAATTGATTCTGAGGCATCCAATCCTAGTAGGTTTAGTGATATAGTATATAAGGAGGCATAGTGTATTGTATAAAAAAAATAACGAAACAGACTGTTGACCCGGTCAAAATTGGATGACCAAATCTCAATTGGAGACCTCAATTGATTGTGAGGCCTCCAATCCTAGGAGGTTTAGTGATATAGTATATTAGGAGGCATAGTGTATTGTATAAAAAAACAAACGAAAGAGATTGTTGACCCAGTCAAAAATGGATGACCAAATTTCAATTGGAGACCTCAATTGATTTTGAGGCCTCCAATCCTAGGATGTTTAGTGATATAGTATATTTGGAGGCATAGTGTATTGTATAAAAAAATTAACGAAAAAGATTGTTGACCCGGTCAAAATTGGATGACCAAATCTCAATTGGAGACCTCGATTGATTGTGAGGCCTCCAATCCTAGGAGGTTTAGTGATATAGTATATTAGGAGGCATAGTGTATTGTATAAAAAATAAACGAAAAATATTGTTGACCCAGTCAAAATTGGATGACCAAATCTCAATTGGAGACCTCAATTGATTCTGAGGCCTCCCATCCTAGGAGGTTTAGTGATATAGTATATTAGGAGGCATAGTGTATTGTATAAAAAAATAAACGAAAGAGATTGATGACCCGGTCAAAATTGGATGCCCAAATCTCAATTGGAGACCTCAATTGATTGCGAGGCCTCCAATCCTAGGAGGTTTAGTGATATAGTACGTTAGGAGGCATAGTGTATTATATAAAAAAATAAACGAAAGAGATTGTTGACCCGGTCAAAATTGGATGACCAAATCTCGATTGGAGACCTCAATTGATTGGGAGGCCTCCAATCCTAGGAGGTTTAGTGATATAGTATCTTAGGAGGCATAGTGTATTGTATAAAAAAATAAACGAAAGAGATTGTTGACCCGGTCAAAATTGGATGACCAAATCTCAATTGGCGACCTCAACTGTTTGTGAGGCCTCCAATCCTAGGAGGTTTAGTGATACAGTATATTAGCAGGCATAGTGCATTGTATAAAAAATAAACGAAAAAGATTGTTGACCCAGTCAAAATTGGATGACTAAATCTAAATTGGAGACCTCAATTGATTCTGAGGCCTCCAATCCTAGGAGGTTTAGTGATATAGTATATTTGGAGGCATAGTGTATTGTATAAAAAAATTAACGAAAGAGACTGTTGACCCGGTCAAAATTGGATGACCAAATCTCAATTGGAGACCTCAATTGATTGTGAGGCCTCCAATCCTAGGAGGTTTACTGATATAGTATATTAGGAGCCATAGTGTATTGTATAAAAAAATAAACGAAAGAGATTGTTGACCCGGTCAAAATTGGATGACCAAATCTCAATTGGAGACCTCAATTGATTGTGAGGTCTCCAATCCTAGGAGGTTTAGTGATATAGTATATTAGGAGGCATAGTGTATTGTATAAAAAAATAAACGAAAGAGATTGTTGACCCGGTCAAAATTGGATGACCAAATCTCAATTGGAGACCTCAATTGATTGTGAGGCATCCAATCCTAGGAGGTTTAGTGATATAGTATATAAGGAGGCATAGTGTATTGTATAAAAAAATTAACGAAACAGACTGTTGACCCGGTCAAAATTGGATGACCAAATCTCAATTGGAGACCTCAATTGATTGTGAGGCCTCCAATCCTAGGAGGTTTAGTGATATAGTATATTAGGAGGCATAGTGTATTGTATAAAAAACAAACGTAAGAGATTGTTGACCAATCAAAATTGGATGACCAAATTTCAATTGGAGACCTCAATTGATTTTGAGGCCTCCAATCCTAGGAGGTTTAGTGATAGAGTATATTTGGAGGCATAGTGTATTGTATTAAAAAATTAACGAAAAAGATTGTTGACCCGGTCAAAACTGGATGACCAAATCTCAATTGGAGACCTCGATAAATTGTGAGGCCTCCAATCCTAGGAGGTTTAGTGATATAGTATATTAGGAGGCATAGTGTATTGTATAAAAAAATAAACGAAAAAGATTGTTGACCCGGTCAAAATTGGATGACCAAATGTCAATTGGACACCTCAATTGATTGTGAGGCCTCCAATCCTAGGAGGTTTAGTGATATAGTATATTAGGAGGCATAGTGTATTGTATAAAAAAATAAACGAAAGAGATTGTTGACCCGGTCAAAATTGGATGACCAAATCTTAATTGGAGACCTCAATAAATTGTGAGGTCTCCAATCCTAGGTGGTTTAGCGATATAGTATATTAGGAGGCATAGTGTATTGTATAAAAAAATAAACGAAAGAGATTGTTGACCCGGTCAAAATTGGATGACCAAATCTCAATTGGATACCTCAATTGATTCTGAGGCATCCAATCCTAGGAGGTTTAGTGATATAGTATATTAGGAGGCATAGTGTATTGTATAAAAAAATTAACGAAACAGACTGTTGACCCGGTCAAAATTGGATGACCAAATCTCAATTGGAGACCTCAATTGATTTTGAGGCCTCCAATCCTAGGAGGTTTAGTGATATAGTATATTAGGAGGCATAGTGTATTGTATAAAAAAACAAACGAAAGAGATTGTTGACCCAGTCAAAATTGGATGTCCAAATTTCAATTGGAGACCTCAATTGATTTTGAGGCCTCCAATCCTAGGAGGTTTAGTGATATAGTATATTTGGAGGCATAGTGTATTGTATAAAAAAATTAACGAAAAAGATTGTTGACCCGGTCAAAATTGGATGACCAAATCTCAATTGGAGACCTCGATTGATTGTGAGGCCTCCAATCCTAGGAGGTTTAGTGATATAGTATATTAGGAGGCATATTGTATTGTATAAAAAATAAACGAAAAATATTGTTGACCCAGTCAAAATTGGATGACCAAATCTCAATTGGAGACCTCAATTGATTCTGAGGCCTCCAATCCTAGGAGGTTTAGTGATATAGTATATTAGGAGGCATAGTGTATTGTATAAAAAAATAAACGAAAGAGATTGTTGACCCGGTCAAAATTGGATGCCCAAATCTCAATTGGAGACCTCAATTGATTCCGAGGCATCCAATCCTAGGAGGTTTAGTGATATAGTATTTGAGGAGGCATAGTGTATTGTATAAAAAAATAAACGAAACAGATTGTTGACCAGGTCAAAATTGGATGACCAAATCTTAATTGGAGACCTCAATTGATTGCAAGGCATCCAATCCTAGGAGGTTTAGTGATATAGTACGTTAAGAGGCATAGTGTATTATATAAAAAAATAAAAGAAAGAGATTGTTGACCCGGTCAAAATTGGATGACCAAATCTCAATTGGAGACCTCAATTGATTGTGAGGTCTCCAATCCTAGGAGGTTTAGTGATATAGTATATTAGGAGGCATAGTGTATTGTATAAAAAAATAAACGAAAGAGATTGTTGACCCGGTCAAAATTGGATGACCAAATCTCAATTGGAGACCTCAATTGATTGTGAGGCATCCAATCCTAGGAGGTTTAGTGATATAGTATATAAGGAGGCATAGTGTATTGTATAAAAAAATTAACGAAACAGACTGTTGACCCGGTCAAAATTGGATGACCAAATCTCAATTGGAGACCTCAATTGATTGTGAGGCCTCCAATCCTAGGAGGTTTAGTGATATAGTATATTAGGAGGCATAGTGTATTGTATAAAAAAACAAACGAAAGACATTGTTGACCAATCAAAATTGGATGACCAAATTTCAATTGGAGACCTCAATTGATTTTGAGGCCTCCAATCCTAGGAGGTTTAGTGATAGAGTATATTTGGAGGCATAGTGTATTGTATAAAAAAATTAACGAAAAAGATTGTTGACCCGGTCAAAACTGGATGACCAAATCTCAATTGGAGACCTCGATAAATTGTGAGGCCTCCAATCCTAGGAGGTTTAATGATATAGTATATTAGGAGGCATAGTGTATTGTATAAAAAAATAAACGAAAAAGATTGTTGACCCGGTCAAAATTGGGTGACCAAATGTCAATTGGACACCTCAATTGATTGTGAGGCCTCCAATCCTAGGAGGTTTAGTGATATAGTATATTAGGAGGCATAGTGTATTGTATAAAAAAATAAACGAAAGAGATTGTTGACCCGGTCAAAATTGGATGACCAAATCTTAATTGGAGACCTCAATAAATTGTGAGGTCTCCAATCCTAGGTGGTTTAGCGATATAGTATATTAGGAGGCATAGTGTATTGTATAAAAAAATAAACGAAAGAGATTGTTGACCCGGTCAAAATTGGATGACCAAATCTCAATTGGAGACCTCAATTGATTCTGAGGCATCCAATCCTAGGAGGTTTAGTGATATAGTATATTAGGAGGCATAGTGTATTGTATAAAAAAATTAACGAAACAGACTGTTGACCCGGTCAAAATTGGATGACCAAATCTCAATTGGAGACCTCAATTGATTTTGAGGCCTCCAATCCTAGGAGGTTTAGTGATATAGTATATTAGGAGGCATAGTGTATTGTATAAAAAAACAAACGAAAGAGATTGTTGACCCAGTCAAAATTGGATGACCAAATTTCAATTGGAGACCTCAATTGATTTTGAGGCCTCCAATCCTAGGAGGTTTAGTGATATAGTATATTTGGAGGCATAGTGTATTGTATAAAAAAATTAACGAAAAAGATTGTTGACCCGGTCAAAATTGGATGACCAAATCTGAATTGGAGACCTCGATTGATTGTGAGAGCTCCAATCCTAGGAGGTTTAGTGATATAGTATATTAGGAGGCATATTGTATTGTATAAAAAATAAACGAAAAATATTGTTGACCCAGTCAAAATTGGATGACCAAATCTCAATTGGAGACCACAATTGATTCTGAGGCCTCCAATCCTAGGAGGTATAGTGATATAGTATATTAGGAGGCATAGTGTATTGTATAAAAAAATAAACGAAAGAGATTGTTGACCCGGTCAAAATTGGATGCCCAAATCTCAATTGGAGACCTCAATTGATTCCGAGGCATCCAATCCTAGGAGGTTTAGTGATATAGTATTTGAGGAGGCATAGTGTATTGTATAAAAAAATAAACGAAAGAGATTGTTGACCAGGTCAAAATTGGATGACCAAATCTTAATTGGAGACCTCAATTGATTGCAAGGCATCCAATCCTAGGAGGTTTAGTGATATAGTACGTTAAGAGGCATAGTGTATTATATAAAAAAATAAACGAAAGAGATTCTTGACCCGGTCAAAATTGGATGACCAAATCTCGATTGGAGACCTCAATTGATTGGGAGGCCTCCAATCCTAGGAGGTTTAGTGATATAGTATATTAGGAGGCATAGTGTATTGTATAAAAAAATAAACGAAAGAGATTGTTGACCCGGTCAAAATTGGATGACCAAATCTCAATTGGCGACCTCAATTGTTTGTGAGGCCTCCAATCCCTGGAGGTTTAGTGATATAGTATATTAGGAGGCATAGTGTATTGTATAAAAAAAAAACGAAAAAGATTGTTGACCCAGTCAAAATTGGATGACCAAATCTCAATTGGAGACCTCAATTGATTTTGAGGCCTCCAATCCTTGGAGGATTAGTGATATAGTATATTTGGAGGCATAGTGTATTGTATAAAAAAATTAACGAAAGAGACTGTTGACCCGGTCAAAATTGGATGACCAAATCTCAATTGGAGACCTCAATTGATTGTGAGGCCTCCAATCCTAGGAGGTTTAGTGATATAGTATATTAGGAGGCATAGTGTATTGTATAAAAAAATAAACGAAAGAGATTGTTGACCCGGTCAAAATTGGATGCCCAAATCTCAATTGGAGACCTCAATTGATTCCGAGGCATCCAATCCTAGGAGGTTTAGTGATATAGTATTTGAGGAGGCATAGTGTATTGTATAAAAAAATAAACGAAAGAGATTGTTGACCAGGTCAAAATTGGATGACCAAATCTTAATTGAAGACCTCAATTGATTGCGAGGCCTCCAATCCTAGGAGGTTTAGTGATATAGTACGTTAGGAGGCATAGTGTATTATATAAAAAAATAAACGAAAGAGATTGTTGACCCGGTCAAAATTGGATGACCAAATCTCGATTGGAGACCTCAATTGATTGGGAGGCCTCCAATCCTAGGAGGTTTAGTGATATAGTATATTAGGAGGCATAGTGTATTGTATAAAAAAATAAACGAAAGAGATTGTTGACCCGGTCAAAATTGGATGACCAAATCTCAATTGGCGACCTCAATTGTTTGTGAGGCCTCCAATCCCTGGAGGTTTAGTGATATAGTATATTAGGAGGCATAGTGTATTGTATAAAAAATAAACGAAAAAGATTGTTGACCCAGTCAAAATTGGATGACCAAATCTCAATTGGAGACCTCAATTGATTCTGAGGCCTCCAATCCTAGGAGGTTTAGTGATATAGTATATTTGGAGGCGTAGTGTATTGTATAAAAAAATTAACGAAAGAGACTGTTGACCCGGTCAAAATTGGATGACCAAATCTCAATTGGAGACCTCAATTCATTGTGAGGCCTCCAATCCTAGGAGGTTTAGTGATATAGTATATTAGGAGGCATAGTGTATTGTATAAAAAAAATAAACGAAAGAGATTGTTGACCCGGTCAAAATTGGATGACCAAATCTCAATTGGAGACCTCAATTGATTGTAAGGTCTCCAATCCTTGGAGGTTTAGTGATATAGTATATTAGGAGGCATAGTGTATTGTATAAAAAAATAAACGAAAGAGATTGTTGACCCGGTCAAAATTGGATGACCAAATCTCAATTGGAGACCTCAATTGATTGTGAGGCATCCAATCCTAGGAGGTTTAGTGATATAGTATATAAGGAGGCATAGTGTATTATATAAAAAAATTAACGAAACAGACTGTTGACCCGGTCAAAATTGGATGACCAAATCTCAATTGGAGACCTCAATTGATTGTGAGACCTCCAATCCTAGGAGGTTTAGTGATATAGTATATTAGGAGGCATAGTGTATTGTATAAAAAAACAAACGAAAGAGATTGTTGACCCAGTCAAAATTGGATGACCAAATTTCAATTGGAGACCTCAATTGATTTTGAGGCCTCCAATCCTAGGAGGTTTAGTGATATAGTATATTTGGAGGCATAGTGTATTGTATAAAAAAATTAACGAAAAAGATTGTTGACCCGGTCAAAATTGGATGACCAAATCTGAATTGGAGACCTCGATTGATTGTGAGGCCTCCAATCCTAGGAGGTTTAGTGATATAGTATATTAGGAGGCATATTGTATTGTATAAAAAATAAACGAAAAATATTGTTGACCCAGTCAAAATTGGATGACCAAATCTCAATTGGAGACCTCAATTGATTCTGAGGCCTCCAATCCTAGGAGGTATAGTGATATAGTATATTAGGAGGCATAGTGTATTGTATAAAAAAATAAACGAAAGAGATTGTTGACCCGGTCAAAATTGGATGCCCAAATCTCAATTGGAGACCTCAATTGATTCCGAGGCATCCAATCCTAGGAGGTTTAGTGATATAGTATTTGAGGAGGCATAGTGTATTGTATAAAAAAATAAACGAAAGAGATTGTTGACCAGGTCAAAATTGGATGACCAAATCTTAATTGGAGACCTCAATTGATTGCAAGGCATCCAATCCTAGGAGGTTTAGTGATATAGTACGTTAAGAGGCATAGTGTATTATATAAAAAAATAAACGAAAGAGATTGTTGACCCGGTCAAAATTGGATGACCAAATCTCGATTGGAGACCTCAATTGATTGGGAGGCCTCCAATCCTAGGAGGTTTAGTGATATAGTATATTAGGAGGCATAGTGTATTGTATAAAAAAATAAACGAAAGAGATTGTTGACCCGGTCAAAATTGGATGACCAAATCTCAATTGGCGACCTCAATTGTTTGTGAGGCCTCCAATCCCTGGAGGTTTAGTGATATAGTATATTAGGAGGCATAGTGTATTGTATAAAAAATAAACGAAAAAGATTGTTGACCCAGTCAAAATTGGATGACCAAATCTCTATTGGAGACCTCAATTGATTTTGAGGCCTCCAATCCTTGGAGGATTAGTGATATAGTATATTTGGAGGCATAGTGTATTGTATAAAAAAATTAACGAAAGAGACTGTTGACCCGGTCAAAATTGGATGACCAAATCTCAATTGGAGACCTCAATTGATTGTGAGGCCTCCAATCCTAGGAGGTTTAGTGATATAGTATATTAGGAGGCATAGTGTATTGTATAAAAAAATAAACGAAAGAGATTGTTGACCCGGTCAAAATTGGATGCCCAAATCTCAATTGGAGACCTCAATTGATTCCGAGGCATCCAATCCTAGGAGGTTTAGTGATATAGTATTTGAGGAGGCATAGTGTATTGTATAAAAAAATAAACGAAAGAGATTGTTGACCAGGTCAAAATTGGATGATCAATCTTAATTGGAGACCTCAATTGATTGAGAGGCCTCCAATCCTAGGAGGTTTAGTGATATAGTACGTTAGGAGGCATAGTGTATTATATAAAAAAATAAACGAAAGAGATTGTTGACCCGGTCAAAATTGGATGACCAAATCTCGATTGGAGACCTCAATTGATTGGGAGGCCTCCAATCCTAGGAGGTTTAGTGATATAGTATATTAGGAGGCATAGTGTATTGTATAAAAAAATAAACGAAAGAGATTGTTGACCCGGTCAAAATTGGATGACCAAATCTCAATTGGCGACCTCAATTGTTTGTGAGGCCTCCAATCCCTGGAGGTTTAGTGATATAGTATATTAGGAGGCATAGTGTATTGTATAAAAAATAAACGAAAAAGATTGTTGACCCAGTCAAAATTGGATGACCAAATCTCAATTGGAGACCTCAATTGATTCTGAGGCCTCCAATCCTAGGAGGTTTAGTGATATAGTATATTTGGAGGCATAGTGTATTGTATAAAAAAATTAACGAAAGAGACTGTTGACCCGGTCAAAATTGGATGACCAAATCTCAATTGGAGACCTCAATTCATTGTGAGGCCTCCAATCCTAGGAGGTTTAGTGATATAGTATATTAGGAGGCATAGTGTATTGTATAAAAAAATAAACGAAAGAGATTGTTGACCCGGTCAAAATTGGATGACCAAATCTCAATTGGAGACCTCAATTGATTGTGAGGTCTCCAATCCTTGGAGGTTTAGTGATATAGTATATTAGGAGGCATAGTGTATTGTATAAAAAAATAAACGAAAGAGATTGTTGACCCGGTCAAAATTGGATGACCAAATCTCAATTGGAGACCTCAATTGATTGTGAGGCATCCAATCCTAGGAGGTTTAGTGATATAGTATATAAGGAGGCATAGTGTATTATATAAAAAAATTAACGAAACAGACTGTTGACCCGGTCAAAATTGGATGACCAAATCTCAATTGGAGACCTCAATTGATTGTGAGACCTCCAATCCTAGGAGGTTTAGTGATATAGTATATTAGGAGGCATAGTGTATTGTATAAAAAAACAAACGAAAGAGATTGTTGACCCAGTCAAAATTGGATGACCAAATTTCAATTGGAGACCTCAATTGATTGTGAGGCCTCCAATCCTAGGAGGTTTAGTGATATAGTATATTAGGAGGCATAGTGTATTATATAAAAAATAAACGAAAAATATTGTTGACCCAGTCAAAATTGGATGACCAAATCTCAATTGGAGACCTCAATTGATTCTGAGGCCTCCAATCCTAGGAGGTTTAGTGATATAGTATATTAGGAGGCATAGTGTATTGTATAAAAAAATAAACGAAAGAGATTTTTGACCCGGTCAAAATTGGATGCCCAAATCTCAATTGGAGACCTCAATTGATTCCGAGGCATCCAATCCTAGGAGGTTTAGTGATATAGTATTTGAGCAGGCATAGTTTATTGTATAAAAAAATAAACGAAAGAGATTGTTGACCAGGTCAAAATTGGATGACCAAATCTTAATTGGAGACCTCAATTGATTGCGAGGCCTCCAATCCTAGGAGGTTTAGTGATATAGTACGTTAGGAGGCATAGTGTATTATATAAAAAAATAAACGAAAGAGATTGTTGACCCGGTCAAAATTGGATGACCAAATCTCGATTGGAGACCTCAATTGATTGGGAGGCCTCCAATCCTAGGAGGTTTAGTGATATAGTATATTAGGAGGCATAGTGTATTGTATAAAAAAATAAACGAAAGAGATTGTTGACCCGGTCAAAATTGGATGACCAAATCTCAATTGGCGACCTCAATTGTTTGTGAGGCCTCCAATCCCTGGAGGTTTAGTGATATAGTATATTAGGAGGCATAGTGTATTGTATAAAAAATAAATGAAAAAGATTGTTGACCCAGTCAAAATTGGATGACCAAATCTCAATTGGAGACCTCAATTGATTCTGAGGCCTCCAATCCTAGGAGGTTTAGTGATATAGTATATTTGGAGGCATAGTGTATTGTATAAAAAAATTAACGAAAGAGACTGTTGACCCGGTCAAAATTGGATGACCAAATCTCAATTGGAGACCTCAATTGATTGTGAGGCTTCCAATCCTAGGAGGTTTAGTGATATAGTATATTAGGAGGCATAGTGTATTGTATAAAAAAATAAACGAAAGAGATTGTTGACCCGGTCAAAATTGGATGACCAAATCTCAATTGGAGACCTCAATTGATTGTGAGGTCTCCAATCCTTGGAGGTTTAGTGATATAGTATATTAGGAGGCATAGTGTATTGTATAAAAAAATAAACGAAAGAGATTGTTGACCCGGTCAAAATTGGATGACCAAATCTCAATTGGAGACCTCAATTGATTGTGAGGCATCCAATCCTAGGAGGTTTAGTGATATAGTATATAAGGAGGCATAGTGTATTATATAAAAAAATTAACGAAACAGACTGTTGACCCGGTCAAAATTGGATGACCAAATCTCAATTGGAGACCTCAATTGATTGTGAGACCTCCAATCCTAGGAGGTTTAGTGATATAGTATATTAGGAGGCATAGTGTATTGTATAAAAAAACAAACGAAAGAGATTGTTGACCCAGTCAAAATTGGATGACCAAATTTCAATTGGAGACCTCAATTGATTGTGAGGCCTCCAATCCTAGGAGGTTTAGTGATATAGTATATTAGGAGGCATAGTGTATTATATAAAAAATAAACGAAAAATATTGTTGACCCAGTCAAAATTGGATGACCAAATCTCAATTGGAGACCTCAATTGATTCTGAGGCCTCCAATCCTAGGAGGTTTAGTGATATAGTATATTAGGAGGCATAGTGTATTGTATAAAAAAATAAACGAAAGAGATTTTTGACCCGGTCAAAATTGGATGCCCAAATCTCAATTGGAGACCTCAATTGATTCCGAGGCATCCAATCCTAGGAGGTTTAGTGATATAGTATTTGAGCAGGCATAGTTTATTGTATAAAAAAATAAACGAAAGAGATTGTTGACCAGGTCAAAATTGGATGACCAAATCTTAATTGGAGACCTCAATTGATTGCGAGGCCTCCAATCCTAGGAGGTTTAGTGATATAGTACGTTAGGAGGCATAGTGTATTATATAAAAAATAAACGAAAGAGATTGTTGACCCGGTCAAAATTGGATGACCAAATCTCGATTGGAGACCTCAATTGATTGGGAGGCCTCCAATCCTAGGAGTTTAGTGATATAGTATATTAGGAGGCATAGTGTATTGTATAAAAAAATAAACGAAAGAGATTGTTGACCCGGTCAAAATTGGATGACCAAATCTCAATTGGCGACCTCAATTGTTTGTGAGGCCTCCAATCCTAGGAGGTTTAGTGATATAGTATATTAGGAGGCATAGTGTATTGTATAAAAAATAAACGAAAAAGATTGTTGACCCAGTCAAAATTGGATGACAAAATCTCAATTGGAGACCTCAATTGATTCTGAGGCCTCCAATCCTTGGAGGTTTAGTGATATAGTATATTTGGAGGCATAGTGTATTGTATAAAAAAATTAACGAAAGAGACTGTTGACCCGGTCAAAATTGGATGACCAAATCTCAATTGGAGACCTCAATTGATTGTGAGGCCTCCAATCCTAGGAGGTTTAGTGATATAGTATATTAGGAGGCATAGTGTATTGTATAAAAAAATAAACGAAAGAGATTGTTTACCCGGTCAAAATTGGATGACCAAATCTCAATTGGAGACCTCAATTGATTGTGAGGTCTCCAATCCTTGGAGGTTTAGTGATATAGTATATTAGGAGGCATAGTGTATTGTATAAAAAAATAAACGAAAGAGATTGTTGACCCGGTCAAAATTGGATGACCAAATCTTAATTGGAGACCTCAATTGATTGTGAGGCATCCAATCCTAGGAGGTTTAGTGATATAGTATATAAGGAGGCATAGTGTATTGTATAAAAAAATTAACGAAACAGACTGTTGACCCGGTCAAAATTGGTTGACCAAATCTCAATTGGAGACCTCAATTGATTGTGAGGCCTCCAATCCTAGGAGGTTTAGTGATATAGTATATTAGGAGGCATAGTGTATTGTATAAAAAAACAAACGAAAGAGATTGTTGACCCAGTCAAAATTGGATGACCAAATTTCAATTGGAGACCTCAATTGATTGTGAGGCCTCCAATCCTAGGAGGTTTAGTGATATAGTATATTAGGAGGCATAGTGTATTATATAAAAAATAAACGAAAAATATTGTTGACCCAGTCAAAATTGGATGACCAAATTTCAATTGGAGACCTCAATTGATTCTGAGGCCTCCAATCCTAGGAGGTTTAGTGATATAGTATATTAGGAGGCATAGTGTATTGTATAAAAAAATAAACGAAAGAGATTGTTGACCCAGTCAAAATTGGATGCCCAAATCTCAATTGGAGACCTCAATTGATTCCGAGGCATCCAATCCTAGGAGGTTTAGTGATATAGTATTTGAGGAGGCATAGTGTATTGTATAAAAAAATAAACGAAAGAGATTGTTGACCAGGTCAAAATTAGATGACCAAATCTTAATTGGAGACCTCAATTGATTGCGAGGCCTCCAATCCTAGGAGGTTTAGTGATATAGTACGTTAGGAGGCATAGTGTATTATATAAAAAAATAAACGAAAGAGATTGTTGACCCGGTCAAAATTGGATGACCAAATCTCGATTGGAGACCTCAATTGATTGGGAGGCCTCCAATCCTAGGAGGTTTAGTGATATAGTATATTAGGAGGCATAGTGTATTGTATAAAAAAATAAACGAAAGAGACTGTTGACCCGGTCAAAATTGGATGACCAAATCTCAATTGGCGACCTCAATTGTTTGTGAGGCCTCCAATCCTAGGAGGTTTAGTGATATAGTATATTAGGAGGCATAGTGTATTGTATAAAAAATAAACGAAAAAGATTGTTGACCCAATCAAAATTGGATGACCAAATCTCAATTGGAGACCTCAATTGATTCTGAGGCCTCCAATCCTTGGAGGTTTAGTGATATAGTATATTTGGAGGCATAGTGTATTGTATAAAAAAATTAACAAAAGAGACTGTTGACCCGGTCAAAATTGGATGACCAAATCTCAATTGGAGACCTCAATTGATTGTGAGGCCTCCAATCCTAGGAGGTTTAGTGATATAGTATATTAGGAGGCATAGTGTATTGTATAAAAAAATAAACGAAAGAGATTGTTGACCCGGTCAAAATTGGATGACCAAATCTCAATTGGAGACCTCAATTGATTGTGAGGTCTCCAATCCTTGGAGGTTTAGTGATATAGTATATTAGGAGGCATAGTGTATTGTATAAAAAAATAAACGAAAGAAATTGTTGACCCGGTCAAAACTGGATGACCAAATCTCAATTGGAGACCTCAATTGATTGTGAGGCATCCAATCCTAGGAGGTTTAGTGATATAGTATATAAGGAGGCATAGTGTATTGTATAAAAAAATTAACGAAAGAGACTGTTGACCCGGTCAAAATTGGATGACCAAATCTCAATTGGAGACCTCAATTGATTGTGAGGCCTCCAATCCTAGGAGGTTTAGTGATATAGTATATTAGGAGGCATAGTGTATTGTATAAAAAAATAAACGAAAGAGATTTTTGACCCGGTCAAAATTGGATGACCAAATGTCAATTGGAGACCTCAATTGATTGTGAGGCATCCAATCCTAGGAGGTTTAGTGATATAGTATATTAGGAGGCATAGTGTATTGTATAAAAAAATTAACGAAAGAGACTGTTGACCCGGTCAAAATTGGATGACCAAATCTTAATTGGAGACCTCAATTGATTGTGAGGTCTCCAATCCTAGGAGGTTTAGCGATATAGTATATTAGGAGGCATAGTGTATTGTATAAAAAAATAAACGAAAGAGATTGTTGACCCGGTCAAAATTGGATGAGCAAATCTCAATTGGAGACCTCAATTGATTCTGAGGCATCCAATCCTAGGAGGTTTAGTGATATAGTATATAAGGAGGCATAGTGTATTGTATAAAAAAATTAACGAAACAGACTGTTGACCCGGTCAAAATTGGATGACCAAATCTCAATTGGAGACCTCAATTGATTGTGGGGCCTCCAATCCTAGGAGGTTTAGTGATATAGTACGTTAGGAGGCATAGTGTATTATATAAAAAAATAAACGAAAGAGATTGTTGACCCGGTCAAAATTGGATGACCAAATCTCGATTGGAGACCTCAATTGATTGGGAGGCCTCCAATCCTAGGAGGTTTAGTGATATAGTATATTAGGAGGCATAGTGTATTGTATAAAAAAATAAACGAAAGAGATTGTTGACCCGGTCAAAATTGGATGACCAAATCTCAATTGGCGACCTCAATTGTTTGTGAGGCCTCCAATCCCTGGAGGTTTAGTGATATAGTATATTAGGAGGCATAGTGTATTGTATAAAAAATAAACGAAAAAGATTGTTGACCCAGTCAAAATTGGATGACCAAATCTCAATTGGAGACCTCAATTGATTCTGAGGCCTCCAATCCTAGGAGGTTTAGTGATATAGTATATTTGGAGGCATAGTGTATTGTATAAAAAAATTAACGAAAGAGACTGTTGACACGGTCAAAATTGGATGACCAAATCTCAATTGGAGACCTCAATTGATTGTGAGGCCTCCAATCCTAGGAGGTTTAGTGATATAGTATATTAGGAGGCATAGTGTATTGTATAAAAAAATAAACGAAAGAGATTGTTGACCCGGTCAAAATTGGATGACCAAATCTCAATTGGAGACCTCAATTGATTGTGAGGTCTCCAATCCTTGGAGGTTTAGTGATATAGTATATTAGGAGGCATAGTGTATTGTATAAAAAAATAAACGAAAGAGATTGTTGACCCGGTCAAAATTGGATGACCAAATCTCAATTGGAGACCTCAATTGATTGTGAGGCATCCAATCCTAGGAGGTTTAGTGATATAGTACATAAGGGGGCATAGTGTATTATATCAAAAAAATTAACGAAACAGACTGTTGACCCGGTCAAAATTGGATGACCAAATCTCAATTGGAGACCTCAATTGATTGTCAGACCTCCAATCCTAGGAGGTTTAGTGATATAGTATATTAGGAGGCATAGTGTATTGTATAAAAAAACAAACGAAACAGATTGTTGACCCAGTCAAAATTGGATGACCAAATTTCAATTGGAGACCTCAATTGATTGTGAGGCCTCCAATCCTAGGAGGTTTAGTGATATAGTATATTAGGAGGCATAGTGTATTATATAAAAAATAAACGAAAAATATTGTTGACCCAGTCAAAATTGGATGACCAAATCTCAATTGGAGACCTCAATTGATTCTGAGGCCTCCAATCCTAGGAGGTTTAGTGATATAGTATATTAGGAGGCATAGTGTCTTGTATAAAAAAATAAATGAAAGAGATTTTTGACCCGGTCAAAATTGGATGCCCAAATCTCAATTGGAGACCTCAATTGATTCCGAGGCATCCAATCCTAGGAGGTTTAGTGATATAGTATTTGAGCAGGCATAGTGCATTGTATAAAAAAATAAACGAAAGAGATTGTTGACCAGGTCAAAATTGGATGACCAAATCTTAATTGGAGACCTCAATTGATTGCGAGGCCTCCAATCCTAGGAGGTTTAGTGATATAGTACGTTAGGAGGCATAGTGTATTATATAAAAAATAAACGAAAGAGATTGTTGACCCGGTCAAAATTGGATGACCAAATCTCGATTGGAGACCTCAATTGATTGGGAGGCCTCCAATCCTAGGAGTTTAGTGATATAGTATATTAGGAGGCATAGTGTATTGTATAAAAAAATAAACGAAAGAGATTGTTGACCCGGTCAAAATTGGATGACCAAATCTCAATTGGCGACCTCAATTGTTTGTGAGGCCTCCAATCCTAGGAGGTTTAGTGATATAGTATATTAGGAGGCATAGTGTATTGTATAAAAAATAAACGAAAAAGATTGTTGACCCAGTCAAAATTGGCTGACCAAATCTCAATTGGAGACCTCAATTGATTCTGAGGCATCCAATCCTAGGAGGTTTAGTGATATAGTATATAAGGAGGCATAGTGTATTGTATAAAAAAATTAACGAAACAGAACGTTGACCCGGTCAAAATTGGATGACCAAATCTCAATTGGAGACCTCAATTGATTGTGAGGCCTCCAATCCTAGGAGGTTTAGTGATATAGTATATTAGGAGGCATAGTGTATTGTATAAAAAAATAAACGAAAGAGATTGTTGACCCGGTCAAAATTGGATGTCCAAATCTCAATTGGAGACCTCAATTGATTGTGAGGTCTCCAATCCTTGGAGGTTTAGTGATATAGTATATTAGGAGGCATAGTGTATTGTATAAAAAAATAAACGAAAGAGATTGTTGACCCGGTCAAAATTGGATGACCAAATCTCAATTGGAGACCTCAATTGATTGTGAGGCATCCAATCCTAGGAGGTTTAGTGATATATTATATAAGGAGGCATAGTGTATTGTATAAAAAAATTAACGAAACAGACTGTTGACCCGGTCAAAATTGGATGACCAAATCTCAATTGGAGACCTCAATTGATTGTGAGGCCTCCAATCCTAGGAGGTTTAGTGATATAGTATATTAGGAGGCATAGTGTATTGTATAAAAAAACAAACGAAAGAGATTGTTGACCCAGTCAAAATTGGATGACCAAATTTCAATTGGAGACCTCAATTGATTGTGAGGCCTCCAATCCTAGGAGGTTTAGTGATATAGTATATTAGGAGGCATAGTGTATTATATAAAAAATAAACGAAAAATATTGTTGACCCAGTCAAAATTGGATGACCAAATCTCAATTGGAGACCTCAATTGATTCTGAGGCCTCCAATCCTAGGAGGTTTAGTGATATAGTATATTAGGAGGCATAGTGTATTGTATAAAAAAATAAACGAAAGAGATTGTTGACCCGGTCAAAATTTGATGCCCAAATCTCAATTGGAGACATCAATTGATTCCGAGGCATCCAATCCTAGGAGGTTTAGTCATATAGTATTTGAGGAGGCATAGTGTATTGTATAAAAAAATAAACGAAAGAGATTGTTGACCAGGTCAAAATTAGATGACCAAATCTTAATTGGAGACCTCAATTGATTGCGAGGCCTCCAATCCTAGGAGGTTTAGTTATATAGTACGTTAGGAGGCATAGTGTATTATATAAAAAAATAAACTTAAGAGATTGTTGACCCGGTCAAAATTGGATGACCAAATCTCGATTGGAGACCTCAATTGATTGGGAGGCCTCCAATCCTAGGAGGTTTAGTGATATAGTATATTAGGAGGCAGAGTGTATTGTATAAAAAAATAAACGAAAGAGATTGTTGACCCGGTCAAAATTGGATGACCAAATCTCAATTGGCGACCTCAATTGTTTGTGAGGCCTCCAATCCTAGGAGGTTTAGTGATATAGTATATTAGGAGGCATAGTGTATTGTATAAAAAATAAACGAAAAATATTGTTGACCCAGTCAAAATTGGATGACCAAATCTCAATTGGAGACCTCAATTGATTCTGAGGCCTCCAATCCTAGGAGGTTTAGTGATATAGTATATTTGGAGGCATAGTGTATTGTATAAAAAAATTAACGAAAGAGACTGTTGACACGGTCAAAATTGGATGACCAAATCTCAATTGGAGGCCTCAATTGATTGTGAGGCCTCCAATCCTAGGAGGTTTAGTGATATAGTATATTAGGAGGCATAGTGTATTGTATAAAAAAATAAACGAAAGAGATTGTTGACCCGGTCAAAATTGGATGACCAAATCTCAATTGGAGACCTCAATTGATTGTGAGGTCTCCAATCCTTGGAGGTTTAGTGATATAGTATATTAGGAGGCATAGTGTATTGTATAAAAAAATAAACGAAAGAGATTGTTGACCCGGTCAAAATTGGATGACCAAATCTCAATTGGAGACCTCAATTGATTGTGAGGCATCCAATCCTAGGAGGTTTAGTGATATAGTACATAAGGGGGCATAGTGTATTATATCAAAAAAATTAACGAAACAGACTGTTGACCCGGTCAAAATTGGATGACCAAATCTCAATTGGAGACCTCAATTGATTGTCAGACCTCCAATCCTAGGAGGTTTAGTGATATAGTATATTAGGAGGCATAGTGTATTGTATAAAAAAACAAACGAAAGAGATTGTTGACCCAGTCAAAATTGGATGACCAAATTTCAATTGGAGACCTCAATTGATTGTGAGGCCTCCAATCCTAGGAGGTTTAGTGATATAGTATATTAGGAGGCATAGTGTATTATATAAAAAATAAACGAAAAATATTGTTGACCCAGTCAAAATTGGATGACCAAATCTCAATTGGAGACCTCAATTGATTCTGAGGCCTCCAATCCTAGGAGGTTTAGTGATATAGTATATTAGGAGGCATAGTGTCTTGTATAAAAAAATAAACGAAAGAGATTTTTGACCCGGTCAAAATTGGATGCCCAAATCTCAATTGGAGACCTCAATTGATTCCGAGGCATCCAATCCTAGGAGGTTTAGTGATATAGTATTTGAGCAGGCATAGTGTATTGTATAAAAAAATAAACGAAAGAGATTGTTGACCAGGTCAAAATTGGATGACCAAATCTTAATTGGAGACCTCAATTGATTGCGAGGCCTCCAATCCTAGGAGGTTTAGTGATATAGTACGTTAGGAGGCATAGTGTATTATATAAAAAATAAACGAAAGAGATTGTTGACCCGGTCAAAATTGGATGACCAAATCTCGATTGGAGACCTCAATTGATTGGAGGCCTCCAATCCTAGGAGTTTAGTGATATAGTATATTAGGAGGCATAGTGTATTGTATAAAAAAATAAACGAAAGAGATTGTTGACCCGGTCAAAATTGGATGACCAAATCTCAATTGGCGACCTCAATTGTTTGTGAGGCCTCCAATCCTAGGAGGTTTAGTGATATAGTATATTAGGAGGCATAGTGTATTGTATAAAAAATAAACGAAAAAGATTGTTGACCCAGTCAAAATTGGATGACCAAATCTCAATTGGAGACCTCAATTGATTCTGAGGCCTCCAATCCTTGGAGGTTTAGTGATATAGTATATTTGGAGGCATAGTGTATTGTATAAAAAAATTAACGAAAGAGACTGTTGACTCGGTCAAAATTGGATGACCAAATCTCAATTGGAGACCTCAATTGATTGTGAGGCCTCCAATCCTAGGAGGTTTAGTGATATAGTATATTAGGAGGCATAGTGTATTGTATAAAAAAATAAACGAAAGAGATTGTTGACCCGGTCAAAATTGGATGTCCAAATCTCAATTGGAGACCTCAATTGATTGTGAGGTCTCCAATCCTTGGAGGTTTAGTGATATAGTATATTAGGAGGCATAGTGTATTGTATAAAAAAATAAACGAAAGAGATTGTTGACCCGGTCAAAATTGGATGACCAAATCTCAATTGGAGACCTCAATTGATTGTGAGGCATCCAATCCTAGGAGGTTTAGTGATATATTATATAAGGAGGCATAGTGTATTGTATAAAAAAATTAACGAAACAGACTGTTGACCCGGTCAAAATTGGATGACCAAATCTCAATTGGAGACCTCAATTGATTGTGAGGCCTCCAATCCTAGGAGGTTTAGTGATATAGTATATTAGGAGGCATAGTGTATTGTATAAAAAAACAAACGAAAGAGATTGTTGACCCAGTCAAAATTGGATGACCAAATTTCAATTGGAGACCTCAATTGATTGTGAGGCCTCCAATCCTAGGAGGTTTAGTGATATAGTATATTAGGAGGCATAGTGTATTATATAAAAAATAAACGAAAAATATTGTTGACCCAGTCAAAATTGGATGACCAAATCTCAATTGGAGACCTCAATTGATTCTGAGGCCTCCAATCCTAGGAGGTTTAGTGATATAGTATATTAGGAGGCATAGTGTATTGTATAAAAAAATAAACGAAAGAGATTGTTGACCCGGTCAAAATTTGATGCCCAAATCTCAATTGGAGACATCAATTGATTCCGAGGCATCCAATCCTAGGAGGTTTAGTCATATAGTATTTGAGGAGGCATAGTGTATTGTATAAAAAAATAAACGAAAGAGATTGTTGACCAGGTCAAAATTAGATGATCAAATCTTAATTGGACACCTCAATTGATTGCGAGGCCTCCAATCCTAGGAGGTTTAGTTATATAGTACGTTAGGAGGCATAGTGTATTATATAAAAAAATAAACTTAAGAGATTGTTGACCCGGTCAAAATTGGATGACCAAATCTCGATTGGAGACCTCAATTGATTGGGAGGCCTCCAATCCTAGGAGGTTTAGTGATATAGTATATTAGGAGGCAGAGTGTATTGTATAAAAAAATAAACGAAAGAGATTGTTGACCCGGTCAAAATTGGATGACCAAATCTCAATTGGCGACCTCAATTGTTTGTGAGGCCTCCAATCCTAGGAGGTTTAGTGATATAGTATATTAGGAGGCATAGTGTATTGTATAAAAAATAAACGAAAAATATTGTTGACCCAGTCAAAATTGGATGACCAAATCTCAATTGGAGACCTCAATTGATTCTGAGGCCTCCAATCCTTGGAGGTTTAGTGATACAGTATATTTGGAGGCATAGTGTATTGTATAAAAAAATTAACGAAAGAGACTGTTGACCCGGCAAAATTGGATGACCAAATCTCAATTGGAGACCTCAATTGATTGTGAGGCCTCCAATCCTAGGAGGTTTAGTGATATAGTATATTAGGAGGCATAGTGTATTGTATAAAAAAATAAACGAAAGAGATTGTTGACCCGGTCAAAATTGGATGACCAAATCTCAATTGGAGACCTCAATTGATTGTGAGGTCTCCAATCCTTGGAGGTTTAGTGATATAGTATATTAGGAGGCATAGTGTATTGTATAAAAAAATAAACGAAAGAAATTGTTGACCCGGTCAAAACTGGATGACCAAATCTCAATTGGAGACCTCAATTGATTGTGAGGCATCCAATCCTAGGAGGTTTAGTGATATAGTATATAAGGAGGCATAGTGTATTGTATAAAAAAATTAACGAAAGAGACTATTGACCCGGTCAAAATTGGATGACCAAATCTCAATTGGAGACCTCAATTGATTGTGAGGCCTCCAATCCTAGGAGGTTTAGTGATATAGTATATTAGGAGGCATAGTGTATTGTATAAAAAAACAAGCGAAAGAGATTGTTGACCCAGTCAAAATTGGATGACCAATTTTCAATTGGAGACCTCAATTGATTTTGAGGCCTCCAATCCTAGGAGGTTTAGTGATATAGTATATTTGGAGGCATAGTGTATTGTATAAAAAAATTAACGAAAAAGATTGTTGACCCGGTCAAAATTGGATGACCAAAGCTCAATTGGAGACCTCGATAGATTGTGAGGCCTCCAATCCTAGGAGGTTTAGTGATTTAGTATATTAGGAGGCATAGTGTACTGTATAAAAAATAAACCAAAGAGATTGTTGACCCGGTCAAAATTGGATGACCAAATGTCAATTGGAGACCTCAATTGATTGTGAGGCCTCCAATCCTAGGAGGTTTAGTGATATAGTATATTAGGAGGCATAGTGTATTGTATAAAAAAATAAACGAAAGAGATTGGTGACCCGGTCAAAATTGGATGACCAAATCTTAATTGGAGACCTCAATTCATTGTGAGGTCTCCAATCCTAGGAGGTTTAGCGATATAGTATATTAGGAGGCATAGTGTATTGTATAAAAAAATAAACGAAAGAGATTGTTGACCCGGTCAAAATTGGATGACCAAATCTCAATTTGAGACCTCAATTGATTCTGAGGCATCCAATCCTAGAAGGTTTAGTGATATAGTATATAAGGAGGCATAGTGTATTGTATAAAAAAATTAACGAAACAGACTGTTGACCCGGTCAAAATTGGATGACCAAATCTCAATTGGAGACCTCAATTGATTGTGAGGCCTCCAATCCTAGGAGGTTTAGTGATATAGTATATTAGGAGGCATAGTGTATTGTATAAAAAAACAAACGAAAGAGATTGTTGACCCAGTCAAAATTGGATGACCAAATTTCAATTGGAGACCTCAATTGATTTTGAGGCCTCCAATCCTAGGAGGTTTAGTGATATAGTATATTTGGAGGCATAGTGTATTGTATAAAAAATTAACGAAAAAGATTGTTGACCCGGTCAAAATTGGATGACCAAATCTCAATTGGAGACCTCGATAGATTGTGAGGCCTCCAATCCTAGGAGGTTTAGTGATATAGTATATTAGGAGGCATAGTGTATTGTATAAAAAAACAAACGAAAGAAATTGTTGACCCGGTCAAAACTGGATGACCAAATATCAATTGGAGACCTCAATTGATTGTGAGGCATCCAATCCTAGGAGGTTTAGTGATATAGTATATTTGGAGGCATAGTGTATTGTATAAAAAAATTATCGAAAAATATTGTTGACCCGGTCAAAATTGGATGACCAAATCTCAATTGGAGACCTCGATTGATTGTGAGGCCTCCAATCCTAGGAGGTTTAGTGATATAGTATATTAGGAGGCATAGTGTATTGTATAAAAAATAAACGAAAAATATTGTTGACCCAGTCAAAATTGGATGACCAAATCTCAATTGGAGACCTCAATTGATTCTGAGGCCTCCAATCCTAGGAGGTTTAGTGATATAGTATATTAGGAGGCATAGTGTATTGTATAAAAAAATAAACGAAAGAGATTGTTGACCCGGTCAAAATTGGATGCCCAAATCTCAATTGGAGACCTCAATTGATTCCGAGGCATCCAATCCTAGGAGGTTTAGTGATATAGTATTTGAGGAGGCATAGTGTATTGTATAAAAAAATAAACGAAAGAGATTGTTGACCAGGTCAAAATTGGATGACCAAATCTTAATTGGAGACCTCAATTGATTGTGAGGCCTCCAATCCTAGGAGGTTTAGTGATATAGTACGTTAGGAGGCATAGTGTATTATATAAAAAATAAACGAAAGAGATTGTTGACCCGGTCAAAATTGGATGACCAAATCTCGATTGGAGACCTCAATTGATTGGGAGGCCTCCAATCCTAGGAGGTTTACTGATATAGTATATTAGGAGGCATAGTGTATTGTATAAAAAAATAAACGAAAGAGATAGTAGACCCGGTCAAAATTGGATGACCAAATCTCAATTGGCGACCTCAATTGTTTGTGAGGCATCCAATCCTAGGAGGTTTAGTGATATAGTATATTAGGAGGCATAGTGTATTGTATAAAAAATAAACGAAAAAGATTGTTGACCCAGTCAAAATTGGATGACCAAATCTCAATTGGAGACCTCAATTGATTCTGAGGCCTCCAATCCTAGGAGGTTTAGTGATATAGTATATTAGGAGGCATAGTGTATTGTATAAAAAAATTAACGAAAGAGACTGTTGACCCGGTCAAAATTGGATGACCAAATCTCAATTGGAGACCTCAATTGATTGTGAGGCCTCCAATCCTAGGAGGTTTAGTGATATAGTATATTAGGAGGCATAGTGTATTGTATAAAAAAATAAACGACAGAGATTGTTGACCCGGTCAAAATTGGATGACCAAATCTCAATTGGAGACCTCAATTGATTGTGAGGTCTCCAATCCTAGGAGGTTTAGTGATATAGTATATTTTTAGGCATAGTGTATTGTATAAAAAAATTAACGAAAAAGATTGTTGACCCGGTCAAAATTGGATGACCAAATCTCAATTGGAGACCTCGATTGATTGTGAGGCCTCCAATCCTAGGAGGTTTAGTTATATAGTATATTAGGAGGCATAGTGTATTGTATAAAAAAATAAACGAAAAATATTGTTGACCCAGTCAATATTGGATGACCAAATCTCAATTGGAGACCTCAATTGATTCTGAGGCCTCCAATCCTAGGAGGTTTAGTGATATAATATATTAGGAGGCATAGTGTATTGTATAAAAAAATAAACGAAAGAGATTGATGACCCGGTCAAAATTGGATGCCCAAATCTCAATTGGAGACCTCAATTGATTCCGAGGCATCCAATCCGAGGAGGTTTAGTGATATAGTATTTGAGGAGGCATAGTGTATTGTATAAAAAAATAAACGAAAGAGATTGTTGACCAGGTCAAAATTGGATGACCAAATCGTAATTGGAGACCTCAATTGATTGCGAGGCCTCCAATCCTAGGAGGTTTAGTGATATAGTACGTTAGGAGGCATAGTGTATTATATAAAAAAATAAACGAAAGAGATTCTTGACCCGGTCAAAATTGGATGACCAAATCTCGATTGGAGACCTCAATTGATTGGGAGGCCTCCAATCCTAGGAGGTTTAGTGATATAGTATATTAGGAGGCATAGTGTATTGTATAAAAAAATAAACGAAAGAGATTGTTGACCCGGTCAAAATTGGATGACCAAATCTCAATTGGCGACCTCAATTGTTTGTGAGGCCTCCAATCCTAGGAGGTTTAGTGATATAGTATATTAGGAGGCATAGTGTATTGTATAAAAAATAAACGAAAAAGATTGTTGACCCAGTCAAAATTGGATGACCAAATCTCAATTGGAGACCTCAATTGATTCTGAGGCCTCCAATCCTAGGAGGTTTAGTAATATAGTATATTAGGAGGCATAGTGTATTGTATAAAAAAATTAACGAAAGAGACTGTTGACCAAGTCAAAATTGGATGACCAAATCTCAATTGGAGACCTCAATTGATTGTGAGGCATCCAATCCTAGGAGATTTAGTGATATAGTATATAAGGAGGCATAGTGTATTGTATAAAAAAATTAACGAAACAGACTGTTGACCCGGTCAAAATTGGATGACCAAACCTCAATTGGAGACCTCAATTGATTGTGAGGCCTCCAATCCTAGGAGGTTTAGTGATATAGTATATTAGGAGGCATAGTGTATTGTATAAAAAAACAAACGAAAGAGATTGTTGACCAATCAAAATTGGATGACCAAATCTCAATTGGAGACCTCAATTGATTTTGAGGCCTCCAATCCTAGGAGGTTTAGTGATAGAGTATATTTGGAGGCATAGTGTATTGTATAAAAAATAAACGAAAAAGATTGTTGACCCAGTCAAAATTGGATGACCAAATCTCAATTGGAGACCTCAATTGATTCTGAGGCCTCCAATCCTAGGAGGTTTAGTGATATAGTATATTAGGAGGCATAGTGTATTGTATAAAAAAATTAATGAAAGAGACTGTTGACCCGGTCAAAATTGGATGACCAAATCTCAATTGGAGACCTCAATTGATTGTGAGGCCTCCAATCCTAGGAGGTTTAGTGATATAGTATATTAGGAGGCATAGTGTATTGTATAAAAAAATAAACGACAGAGATTGTTGACCCGGTCAAAATTGGATGACCAAATCTCAATTGGAGACCTCAATTGATTGTGAGGTCTCCAATCCTTGGAGGTTTAGTGATATAGTATATTAGGAGGCATAGTGTATTGTATAAAAAAATAAACGAAAGAGATTGTTGACCCGGTCAAAATTGGATGACCAAATCTCAATTGGAGACCTCAATTGATTGTGAGGCATCCAATCCTAGGAGATTTAGTGATATAGTATATAAGGAGGCATAGTGTATTGTATAAAAAAATTAACGAAACAGACTGTTGACCCAGTCAAAATTGGATGACCAAATCTCAATTGGAGACCTCAATTGATTGTGAGGCCTCCAATCTTAGGAGGTTTAGTGATATCGTATATTAGGAGGCATAGTGTATTGTATAAAAAAACAAACGAAAGAGATTGTTGACCCAGTCAAAATTGGATGACCAAATTTCAATTGGAGACCTCAATTGATTTTGAGGCCTCCAATCCTAGGAGGTTTAGTGATATAGTATATTTGGAGGCATAGTGTATTGTATAAAAAAATTAACGAAAAAGATTGTTGACCCGATCAAAATTGGATGACCAAATCTCAATGGGAGACCTCGATAGATTGTGAGGCCTCCAATCCTAGGAGGTTTAGTGATATAGTATATTAGGAGGCATAGTGTACTGTATAAAAAATAAACCAAAGAGATTGTTGACCCTGTCAAAATTGGATGACCAAATGTCAATTGGAGACCTCAATATATTGTGAGGCCTCCAATCCTAGGAGGTTTAGTGATATAGTATATTAGGAGGCATAGTGTATTGTATAAAAAAATAAACGAAAGAGATTGTTGACCCGGTCAAAATTGGATGACCAAATATTAATTGGAGACCTCAATTGATTGTGAGGTCTCCAATCCTAGGAGGTTTAGCGATATAGTATATTAGGAGGCATAGTGTATTGTATAAAAAAATAAACGAAAGAGATTGTGACCAAATCTCAATTGGAGACCTCAATTGATTCTGAGGCATCCAATCCTAGTAGGTTTAGTGATATAGTATATAAGGAGGCATAGTGTATTGTATAAAAAAATTAACGAAACAGACTGTTGACCCGGTCAAAATTGGATGACCAAATCTCAATTGGACACCTCAATTGATTGTGAGGCCTCCAATCCTAGGAGGTTTAGTGATATAGTATATTAGGAGGCATAGTGTATTGTATAAAAAAATAAACGAAAGAGATTGTTGACCCGGTCAAAATTGGATGACCAAATCTCAATTGGAGACCTCAATTGATTGTGAGGCCTCCAATCCTAGGAGGTTTAGTGATATAGTATATTAGGAGGCATAGTGTATTGTATAAAAAAACAAACGAAAGAGATTGTTGACCAATCAAAATTGGATGACCAAATTTCAATTGGAGACCTCAATTGATTTTGAGGCCTCCAATCCTAGGAGGTTTAGTGATAGAGTATATTTGGAGGCATAGTGTATTGTATAAAAAATAAACGAAAAAGATTGTTGACCCAGTCAAAATTGGATGACCAAATCTCAATTGGAGACCTCAATTGATTCTGAGGCCTCCAATCCTAGGAGGTTTAGTGATATAGTATATTAGGAGGCATAGTGTATTGTATAAAAAAATTAAAAGAGACTGTTGACCCGGTCAAAATTGGATGACCAAATCTCAATTGGAGACCTCAATTGATTGTGAGGCCTCCAATCCTAGGAGGTTTAGTGATATAGTATATTAGGAGGCATAGTGTATTGTATAAAAAAATAAACGACAGAGATTGTTGACCCGGTCAAAATTGGATGACCAAATCTCAATTGGAGACCTCAATTGATTGTGAGGTCTCCAATCCTTGGAGGTTTAGTGATATAGTATATTAGGAGGCATAGTGTATTGTATAAAAAAATAAACGAAAGAGATTGTTGACCCGGTCAAAATTGGATGACCAAATCTCAATTGGAGACCTCAATTGATTGTGAGGCATCCAATCCTAGGAGATTTAGTGATATAGTATATAAGGAGGCATAGTGTATTGTATAAAAAAATTAACGAAACAGACTGTTGACCCAGTCGAAATTGGATGACCAAATCTCAATTGGAGACCTCAATTGATTGTGAGGCCACCAATGTTAGGAGGTTTAGTGATATAGTATATTAGGAGGCATAGTGTATTGTATAAAAAAATAAACGAAAGAGATTGTTGACCCGGTCAAAATTGGATGACCAAATATTAATTGGAGACCTCAATTGATTGTGAGGTCTCCAATCCTAGGAGGTTTAGCGATATAGTATATTAGGAGGCATAGTGTATTGTATAAAAAAATAAACGAAAGAGATTGTGCCCAAATCTCAATTGGAGACCTCAATTGATTCTGAGGCATCCAATCCTAGTAGGTTTAGTGATATAGTATATAAGGAGGCATAGTGTATTGTATAAAAAAATTAACGAAACAGACTGCTGACCCGGTCAAAATTGGATGACCAAATCTCAATTGGAGACCTCAATTGATTGTGAGGCCTCCAATCCTAGGAGGTTTAGTGATATAGTATATTAGGAGGCATAGTGTATTGTATAAAAAAATAAACGAAAGAGATTGTTGACCCGGTCAAAATTGGATGACCAAATCTCAATTGGAGACCTCAATTGATTGTGAGGTCTCCAATCCTAGGAGGTTTAGTGATATAGTATATTAGGAGGCATAGTGTATTGTATAAAAAATAAACGAAAAAGATTGTTGACCCAATCAAAATTGGATGACCAAATCTCAATTGGAGACCTCAATTGAATCTGAGGCCTCCAATCCTTGGAGGTTTAGTGATATAGTATATTTGGAGGCATAGTGTATTGTATAAAAAAATTAACAAAAGAGACTGTTGACCCGGTCAAAATTGGATGACCAAATCTCAATTGGAGACCTCAATTGATTGTGAGGCCTCCAATCCTAGGAGGTTTAGTGATATAGTATATTAGGAGGCATAGTGTATTGTATAAAAAAATAAACGAAAGAGATTGTTGACCCGGTCAAAATTGGATGACCAAATATTAATTGGAGACCTCAATTGATTGTGAGGTCTCCAATCCTAGGAGGTTTAGCGATATAGTATATTAGGAGGCATAGTGTATTGTATAAAAAAATAAACGAAAGAGATTGTGACCAAATCTCAATTGGAGACCTCAATTGATTCTGAGGCATCCAATCCTAGTAGGTTTAGTGATATAGTATATAAGGAGGCATAGTGTATTGTATAAAAAAATTAACGAAACAGACTGTTGACCCGGTCAAAATTGGATGACCAAATCTCAATTGGAGACATCAATTGATTGTGAGGCCTCGAATCCTAGGAGGTTTAGTGATATAGTATATTAGGAGGCATAGTGTATTGTATAAAAAAATAAACGAAAGAGATTGTTGACCCGGTCAAAATTGGATGACCAAATCTCAATTGGAGACCTCAATTGATTGTGAGGTCTCCAATCCTAGGAGGTTTAGTGATATAGTATATTAGGAGGCATAGTGTATTGTATAAAAAATAAACGAAAAAGATTGTTGACCCAATCAAAATTGGATGACCAAATCTCAATTGGAGACCTCAATTGAATCTGAGGCCTCCAATCCTTGGAGGTTTAGTGATATAGTATATTTGGAGGCATAGTGTATTGTATAAAAAAATTAACAAAAGAGACTGTTGACCCGGTCAAAATTGGATGACCAAATCTCAATTGGAGACCTCAATTGATTGTGAGGCCTACAATCCTAGGAGGTTTAGTGATATAGTATATTAGGAGGCATAGTGTATTGTATAAAAAAATAAACGAAAGAGATTGTTGACCCGGTCAAAATTGGATGACCAAATCTCAATTGGAGACCACAATTGATTGTGAGGCATCCAATCCTAGGAGGTTTAGTGATATAGTATTTGAGGAGGCATAGTGTATTGTATAAAAAAATAAACGAAAGAGATTGTTGACCCGGTCAAAATTGGATGACCAAATCTCAATTGGAGACCTCAATTGATTGTGAGGCATCCAATCCTAGGAGGTTTAGTGATATAGTATATAAGGAGGCATAGTGTATTGTATAAAAAAATTAACGAAATAGACTGTTGACCCGGTCAAAATTGGATGACCAAATCTCAATTGGAGACCTCAATTGATTGTGAGGCCTCCAATCCTAGGAGGTTTAGTGATATAGTATATTAGGAGGCATAGTGTATTGTATAAAAAAACAAACGAAAGAGATTGTTGACCAATCAAAATTGGATGACCAAATTTCAATTGGAGACCTCAATTGATTTTGATTCCTCCAATCCTAGGAGGTTTAGTGATAGAGTATATTTGGAGTCATAGTGTATTGTATAAAAAAATTAACGAAAAAGATTGTTGACCCGGTCAAAACTGGATGACCAAATCTCAATTGGAGACCTCGATAGATTGTGAGGCCTCCAATCCTAGGAGGTTTAGTGATATAGTATATTAGGAGGCATAGTGTACTGTATAAAAAATAAACCAAAGAGATTGTTGACCCGGTCAAAATTGGATGACCAAATGTCAATTGGAGACCTCAATTGATTGTGAGGCCTCCAATCCTAGGAGGTTTAGTGATATAGTATATTAGGAGGCATAGTGTATTGTATAAAAAAATAAACGAAAGAGATTGTTGACCCGGTCAAAATTGGATGACCAAATCTTAATTGGAGACCTCAATTGATTGTGAGGTCTCCAATCCTAGGGGGTTTAGCGATATAGTATATTAGGAGGCATAGTGTATTGTATAAAAAAATAAACGAAAGAGATTGTTGACCCGGTCAAAATTGGATGACCAAATCTCAATTGGAGACCTCAATTGATTCTGAGGCATCCAATCCTAGGAGGTTTAGTGATATAGTATATTAGGAGGCATAGTGTATTGTATAAAAAATTAACGAAACAGACTGTTGACCCCGTCAAAATTGGATGACCAAATCTCAATTGGAGACCTCAATTGATTGTGAGGCCTCCAATCCTAGGAGGTTTAGTGAGATAGTATATTAGGAGGCATAGTGTATTGTATAAAAAAACAAACGAAAGAGATTGTTGACCCAGTCAAAATTGGATGACCAAATTTCAATTGGAGACCTCAATTGATTTTGAGGCCTCCAATCCTAGGAGGTTTAGTGACATAGTATATTTGGAGGCATAGTGTATTGTATAAAAAAATTAACGAAAAAGATTGTTGACCCAGTCAAAATTGGATGACCAAATCTCAATTGGAGACCTCAATTGATTCTGAGACCTCCAATCCTAGGAGGTTTAGTGATAGAGTATATTTGGAGGCATAGTGTATTGTATAAAAAATAAACGAAAAAGATTGTTGACCCAGTCAAAATTGGATGACCAAATCTCAATTGGAGACCTCAATTGATTCTGAGGCCTCCAATCCTAGGAGGTTTAGTGATATAGTATATTAGGAGGCATAGTGTATTGTATAAAAAAATTAACGAAAGAGACTGTTGACCCGGTAAAAATTGGATGACCAAATCTCAATTGGAGACCTCAATTGATTGTGAGGCCTCCAATCCTAGGAGGTTTAGTGATATAGTATATTAGGAGGCATAGTGTATTGTATAAAAAAATAAACGACAGAGATTGTTGACCCGGTCAAAATTGGATGACCAAATCTCAATTGGAGACCTCAATTGATTGTGAGGTCTCCAATCCTTGGAGGTTTAGTGATATAGTATATTAGGAGGCATAGTGTATTGTATAAAAAAATAAACGAAAGAGATTGTTGACCCGGTCAAAATTGGATGACCAAATCTCAATTGGAGACCTCAATTGATTGTGAGGCATCCAATCCTAGAAGATTTAGTGATATAGTATATAAGGAGGCATAGTGTATTGTATAAAAAAATTAACGAAACAGACTGTTGACCCAGTCAAAATTGGATGACCAAACTCAATTGGAGACCTCAATTGATTGTGAGGCCTCCAATCTTAGGAGGTTTAGTGATATAGTATATTAGGAGGCATAGTGTATTGTATAAAAAAACAAACGAAAGAGATTGTTGACCCAGTTAAAATTGGATGACCAAATTTCAATTGGAGACCTCAATTGATTTTGAGGCCTCCAATCCTAGGAGGTTTAGTGATATAGTATATTTGGAGGCATAGTGTATTGTATAAAAAAATTAACGAAAAAGATTGTTGACCCGGTCAAAATTGGATGACCAAATCTCAATGGGAGACCTCGATAGATTGTGAGGCCTCCAATCCTAGGAGGTTTAGTGATATAGTATATTAGGAGGCATAGTGTACTTTATAAAAAATAAACCAAAGAGATTGTTGACCCTGTCAAAATTGGATGACCAAATGTCAATTGGAGACCTCAATATATTGTGAGGCCTCCAATCCTAGGAGGTTTAGTGATATAGTATATTAGGAGGCATAGTGTATTGTATAAAAAAATAAACGAAAGAGATTGTTGACCCGGTCAAAATTGGATGACCAAATATTAATTGGAGACCTCAATTGATTGTGAGGTCTCCAATCCTAGGAGGTTTAGCGATATAGTATATTAGGAGGCATAGTGTATTGTATAAAAAAATAAACGAAAGAGATTGTGACCAAATCTCAATTGGAGACCTCAATTGATTCTGAGGCATCCAATCCTAGTAGGTTTAGTGATATAGTATATAAGGAGGCATAGTGTATTGTATAAAAAAATTAACGAAACAGACTGTTGACCCGGTCAAAATTGGATGACCAAATCTCAATTGGAGACCTCAATTGATTGTGAGGCCTCCAATCCTAGGAGGTTTAGTGATATAGTATATTAGGAGCCATAGTGTATTGTATAAAAAAATAAACGAAAGAGATTGTTGACCCGGTCAAAATTGGATGACCAAATCTCAATTGGAGACCTCAATTGATTGTGAGGTCTCCAATCCTAGGAGGTTTAGTGATATAGTATATTAGGAGGCATAGTGTATTGTATAAAAAAATAAACGAAAGAGATTGTTGACCCGGTCAAAATTGGATGACCAAATCTCAATTGGAGACCTCAATTGATTGTGAGGCATCCAATCCTAGGAGGTTTAGTGATATAGTATATAAGGAGGCATAGTGTATTGTAAAAAAAAATTAACGAAATAGACTGTTGACCCGGTCAAAATTGGATGACCAAATCTCAATTGGAGACCTCAATTGATTGTGAGGCCTCCAATCCTAGGAGGTTTAGTGATATAGTATATTAGGAGGCATAGTGTATTGTATAAAAAAACAAACGAAAGAGATTGTTGACCAAACAAAATTGGATGACCAAATTTCAATTGGAGACCTCAATTGATTTTGAGGCCTCCAATCCTAGGAGGTTTAGTGATAGAGTATATTTGGAGGCATAGTGTATTGTATAAAAAAATTAACGAAAAAGATTGTTGACCCGGTCAAAACTGGATGACCAAATCTCAATTGGAGCCCTCGATAGATTGTGAGGCCTCCAATCCTAGGAGGTTTAGTGATATAGTATATTAGGAGGCATAGTGTACTGTATAAAAAATAAACCAAAGAGATTGTTGACCCGGTCAAAATTGGATGACCAAATGTCAATTGGAGACCTCAATTGATTGTGAGGCCTCCAATCCTAGGAGGCTTAGTGATATAGTATATTAGGAGACATAGTGTATTGTATAAAAAAATAAACGAAAGAGATTGTTGACCCGGTCAAAATTGGATGACCAAATCTTAATTGGAGACCTCAATTGATTGTGAGGTCTCCAATCCTAGGGGGTTTAGCGATATAGTATATTAGGAGGCATAGTGTATTGTATAAAAAAATAAACGAAAGAGATTGTTGACCCGGTCAAAATTGGATGACCAAATCTCAATTGGAGACCTCAATTGATTCTGAGGCATCCAATCCTAGGAGGTTTAGTGATATAGTATATTAGGAGGCATAGTGTATTGTATAAAAAAATTAACGAAACAGACTGTTGACCCGGTCAAAATTGGATGACCAAATCTCAATTGGAGACCTCAATTGATTGTGAGGCCTCCAATCCTAGGAGGTTTAGTGATATAGTATATTAGGAGGCATAGTGTATTGTATAAAAAAACAAAAGAAAGAGATTGTTGACCAAGTCAAAATTGGATGACCAAATTTCAATTGGAGACCTCAATTGATTTTGAGGCCTCCAATCCTAGGAGGTTTAGTGATATAGTATATTTGGAGGCATAGTGTATTGTATAAAAAAATTAACGAAAAAGATTGTTGACCCGGTCAAAATTGGATGACCAAATCTCAATTGGAGACCTCGATTGATTGTGAGGCCTCCAATCCTAGGAGGTTTAGTGATATAGTATATTAGGAGGCATAGTGTATTGTATAAAAAATAAACGAAAAATATTGTTGACCCAGTCAAAATTGGATGACCAAATCTCAATTGGAGACCTCAATTGATTCTGAGGCCTCCAATCCTAGGAGGTTTAGTGATATAGTATATTAGGAGGCATAGTGTATTGTATAAAAAAATAAACGAAAGAGATTGTTGACCCGGTCAAAATTGGATGCCCAAATCTCAATTGGAGACCTCAATTGATTCCGAGGCATCCAATCCTAGGAGGTTTAGTGATATAGTATTTGAGGAGGCATAGTGTATTGTATAAAAAATAAACGAAAGAGATTGTTGACCAGGTCAAAATTGGATGACCAAATCTTAATTGGAGACCTCAATTGATTGCGAGGCCTCCAATCCTAGGAGGTTTAGTGATATAGTACGTTAGGAGGCATAGTGTATTATATAAAAAAATAAACGAAAGAGATTGTTGACCCGGTCAAAATTGGATGACCAAATCTCGATTGGAGACCTTAATTGATTGGGAGGCCTCCAATCCTAGGAGGTTTAGTGATATAGTATATTGGGAGGCATAGTGTATTGTATAAAAAAATAAACGAAAGAGATTGTTGACCCGGTCAAAATTGGATGACCAAATCTCAATTGGAGACCTCAATTGATTCTGAGGCATCCAATCCTAGGAGGTTTAGTGATATAGTATATTAGGAGGCATAGTGTATTGTATAAAAAAATTAACGAAACAGACTGTTGACCCGGTCAAAATTGGATGACCAAATCTCAATTGGAGACCTCAATTGATTGTGAGGCCTCCAATCCTAGGAGGCTTAGTGATATAGTATATTAGGAGGCATAGTGTATTGCATAAAAAAACAAACGAAAGAGATTGTTGACCCAGTCAAAATTGGATGACCAAATTTCAATTGGAGACCTCAATTGATTTTGAGGCCTCCAATCCTAGGAGGTTTAGTGATATAGTATATTTGGAGGCATAGTGTATTGTATAAAAAAATTAACGAAAAAGATTGTTGACCCGGTCAAAATTGGATGACCAAATCTCAATTGGAGACCTCGATTGATTGTGAGGCCTCCAATCCTAGGAGGTTTAGTGATATAGTATATTAGGAGGCATAGTGTATTGTATAAAAAATAAATGAAAAATATTGTTGACCCAGTCAAAATTGGATGACCAAATCTCAATTGGAGACCTCAATTGATTCTGAGGCCTCCAATCCTAGGAAGTTTAGTGATATAGTATATTAGGAGGCATAGTGTATTGTATAAAAAAATAAACGAAAGAGATTGTTGACCCGGTCAAAATTGGATGCCCAAATCTCAATTGGAGACCTCAATTGATTCCGAGGCATCCAATCCTAGGAGGTTTAGTGATATAGTATTTGAGGAGGCATAGTGTATTGTATAAAAAAATAAACGAAAGAGATTGTTGACCAGGTCAAAATTGGATGACCAAATCTTAATTGGAGACCTCAATTGATTGCGAGGCCTCCAATCCTAGGAGGTTTAGTGATATAGTACGTTAGGAGGCATAGTGTATTATATAAAAAAATAAACGAAAGAGATTGTTGACCCGGTCAAAATTGGATGAACAAATCTCGATTGGAGACCTCAATTGATTGGGAGGCCTCCAATCCTAGGAGGTTTAGTGATATAGTATATTGGGAGGCATAGTGTATTGTATAAAAAAATAAACGAAAGAGATTGTTGACCCGGTCAAAATTGGATGACCAAATCTCAATTGGCGACCTCAATTGTTTGTGAGGCCTCCAATCCTAGGAGGTTTAGTGATATAGTATATTAGGAGGCATAGTGTATTGTATAAAAAATAAATGAAAAAGATTGTTGACCCAGTCAAAATTGGATGACCAAATCTCAATTGGAGACCTCAATTGATTCTGAGGCCTCCAATCCTAGGAGGTTTAGTGATATAGTATATTTGGAGGCATAGTGTATTGTATAAAAAATTAACGAAAGAGACTGTTGACCCGGTCAAAATTGGATGACCAAATCTCAATTGGAGACCTCAATTGATTGTGAGGCCTCCAATCCTAGGAGGTTTAGTGATATAGTATATTAGGAGGCATAGTGTATTGTATAAAAAAATAAACGAAAGAGATTGTTGACCCGGTCAAAATTGGATGACCAAATCTCAATTGGAGACCTCAATTGATTGTGAGGTCACCAATCCTTGGAGGTTTAGTGATATAGTATATTAGGAGGCATAGTGTATTGTATAAAAAATAAATGAAAAAGATTGTTGACCCAGTCAAAATTGGATGACCAAATCTCAATTGGAGACCTCAATTGATTGTGAGGCATCCAATCCTAGGAGGTTTAGTGATATAGTATATAAGGAGGCATAGTGTATTGTATAAAAAAATTAACGAAACAGACTGTTGACCCGGTCAAAATTGGATGACCAAATCTCAATTGGAGACCTCAATTGATTGTGAGGCCTCCAATCCTAGGAGGTTTAGTGATATACTATATTAGGAGGCATAGTGTATTGTATAAAAAAACAAACGAAAGAGATTGTTGACCCAGTCAAAATTGGATGACCAAATTTCAATTGGAGACCTCAATTGATTTTGAGGCCTCCAATCCTAGGAGGTTTAGTGATATAGTATATTTGGAGGCATAGTGTATTGTATAAAAAAATTAACGAAAAAATTGTTGACCCGGTCAAAATTGGATGACCAAATCTCAATTGGAGACCTCGATAGATTGTGAGGCCTCCAATCCTAGGAGGTTTAGTGATTTAGTATATTAGGAGGCATAGTGTACTGTATAAAAAATAAACCAAAGAGATTGTTGACCCGGTCAAAATTGGATGACCAAATGTCAATTGGAGACCTCAATTGATTGTGAGGCGTCCAATCCTAGGAGGTTTAGTGATATAGTATATTAGGAGGCATAGTGTATTGTATAAAAAAATAAACGAAAGAGATTGTTGACCCGGTCAAAATTGGATGACCAAATCTTAATTGGAGACCTCAATTGATTGTGAGGTCTCCAATCCTAGGAGGTTTAGCGATATAGTATATTAGGAGGCATAGTGTGTTGTATAAAAAAACAAACGAAAGAGATTGTTGACCCGGTCAAAATTGGATGACCAAATTTCAATTGGAGACCTCAATTGATTTTGAGGCCTCCAATCCTAGGAGGTTTAGTGATATAGTATATTTGGAGGCATAGTGTATTGTATAAAAAAATTAACGAAAAAGATTGTTGACCCGGTCAAAATTGGATGACCAAATCTCAATTGGAGACCTCGATTGATTGTGAGGCCTCCAATCCTAGGAGGTTTAGTGATATAGTATATTAGGAGGCATAGTGTATTGTATAAAAAATAAACGAAAAATATTGTTGACCCAGTCAAAATTGGATGACCAAATCCCAATTGGAGACCTCAATTGATTCTGAGGCCTCCAATCCTAGGAGGTTTAGTGATATAGTATATTAGGAGGCATAGTGTATTGTATAAAAAAATAAACGAAAGAGATTGTTGACCCGGTCAAAATTGGATGCCCAAATCTCAATTGGAGACCTCAATTGATTCCGAGGCATCCAATCCTAGGAGGTTTAGTGATATAGTATTTGAGGAGGCATAGTGTATTGTATAAAAAATAAACGAAAGAGATTGTTGACCAGGTCAAAATTGGATGACCAAATCTTAATTGGAGACCTCAATTGATTGCGAGGCCTCCAATCCTAGGAGGTTTAGTGATATAGTACGTTAGGAGGCATAGTGTATTATATAAAAAAATAAACGAAAGAGATTGTTGACCCGGTCAAAATTGGATGACCAAATCTCGATTGGAGACCTTAATTGATTGGGAGGCCTCCAATCCTAGGAGGTTTAGTGATATAGTATATTGGGAGGCATAGTGTATTGTATAAAAAAATAAACGAAAGAGATTGTTGACCCGGTCAAAATTGGATGACCAAATCTCAATTGGAGACCTCAATTGATTCTGAGGCATCCAATCCTAGGAGGTTTAGTGATATAGTATATTAGGAGGCATAGTGTATTGTATAAAAAAATTAACGAAACAGACTGTTGACCCGGTCAAAATTGGATGACCAAATCTCAATTGGAGACCTCAATTGATTGTGAGGCCTCCAATCCTAGGAGGCTTAGTGATATAGTATATTAGGAGGCATAGTGTATTGTATAAAAAAACAAACGAAATAGATTGTTGACCCAGTCAAAATTGGATGACCAAATTTCAATTGGAGACCTCAATTGATTTTGAGGCCTCCAATCCTAGGAGGTTTAGTGATATAGTATATTTGGAGGCATAGTGTATTGTATAAAAAAATTAACGAAAAAGATTGTTGACCCGGTCAAAATTGGATGACCAAATCTCAATTGGAGACCTCGATTGATTGTGAGGCCTCCAATCCTAGGAGGTTTAGTGATATAGTATATTAGGAGGCATAGTGTATTGTATAAAAAATAAATGAAAAATATTGTTGACCCAGTCAAAATTGGATGACCAAATCTCAATTGGAGACCTCAATTGATTCTGAGGCCTCCAATCCTAGGAGGTTTAGTGATATAGTATATTAGGAGGCATAGTGTATTGTATAAAAAAATAAACGAAAGAGATTGTTGACCTGGTCAAAATTGGATGCCCAAATCTCAATTGGAGACCTCAATTGATTCCGAGGCATCCAATCCTAGGAGGTTTAGTGATATAGTATTTGAGGAGGCATAGTGTATTGTATAAAAAAATAAACGAAAGAGATTGTTGACCAGGTCAAAATTGGATGACCAAATCTTAATTGGAGACCTCAATTGATTGCGAGGCCTCCAATCCTAGGAGGTTTAGTGATATAGTACGTTAGGAGGCATAGTGTATTATATAAAAAAATAAACGAAAGAGATTGTTGACCCGGTCAAAATTGGATGAACAAATCTCGATTGGAGACCTCAATTGATTGGGAGGCCTCCAATCCTAGGAGGTTTAGTGATATAGTATATTGGGAGGCATAGTGTATTGTATAAAAAAATAAACGAAAGAGATTGTTGACCCGGTCAAAATTGGATGACCAAATCTCAATTGGCGACCTCAATTGTTTGTGAGGCCTCCAATCCTAGGAGGTTTAGTGATATAGTATATTAGGAGGCATAGTGTATTGGATGACCAAATCTCAATTGGAGACCTCAATTGATTCTGAGGCCTCCAATCCTAGGAGGTTTAGTGATATAGTATATTTGGAGGCATAGTGTATTGTATAAAAAAATTAACGAAAGAGACTGTTGACCCGGTCAAAATTGGATGACCAAATCTCAATTGGAGACCTCAATTGATTGTGAGGCCTCCAATCCTAGGAGGTTTAGTGATATAGTATATTAGGAGGCATAGTGTATTGTATAAATAAATAAACGAAAGAGATTGTTGACCCGGTCAAAATTGGATGACCAAATCTCAATTGGAGACCTCAATTGATTGTGAGGTCACCAATCCTTGGAGGTTTAGTGATATAGTATATTAGGAGGCATAGTGTATTGTATAAAAAATAAATGAAAAAGATTGTTGACCCAGTCAAAATTGGATGACCAAATCTCAATTGGAGACCTCAATTGATTCTGAGGCATCCAATCCTAGGACGTTTAGTGATATAGTATATAAGGAGGCATAGTGTATTGTATAAAAAAATTAACGAAACAGACTGTTGACCCGGTCAAAATTGGATGACCAAATCTCAATTGGAGACCTCAATTGATTGTGAGGCCTCCAATCCTAGGAGGTTTAGTGATATAGTATATTAGGAGGCATAGTGTATTGTATAAGAAAACAAACGAAAGAGATTGTTGACCCAGTCAAAATTGGATGACCAAATCTCAATTGGAGACCTCAATTGATTTTGAGGCCTCCAATCCTAGGAGGTTTAGTGATATAGTATATTTGGAGGCATAGTGTATTGTATAAAAAAATTAACGAAAAAGATTGTTGACCCGGTCAAAATTGGATGACCAAATCTCAATTGGAGACCTCGATTGATTGTGAGGCCTCCAATCCTAGGAGGTTTAGTTATATAGTATATTAGGAGGCATAGTGTATTGTATAAAAAATAAACGAAAAATATTGTTGACCCAGTCAAAATTGGATGACCAAATCTCAATTGGAGACCTCAATTGATTCTGAGGCCTCCAATCCTAGGAGGTTTAGTGATATAGTATATTAGGAGGCATAGTGTATTGTATAAAAAAATAAACGAAAGAGATTGTTGACCCGGTCAAAATTGGATGCCCAAATCTCAATTGGAGACCTCGATTGATTGTGAGGCCTCCAATCCTAGGAGGTTTAGTGATATAGTATATTTGGAGGCATAGTGTATTGTATAAAAAAATTAACGAAAAAGATTGTTGACCCGGTCAAAATTGGATGACCAAATCTCAATTGGAGACCTCGATAGATTGTGAGGCCTCCAATCCTAGGAGGTTTAGTGATATAGTATATTAGGAGGCATAGTGTACTGTATAAAAAATAAACCAAAGAGATTGTTGACCCGATCAAAATTGGATGACCAAATGTCAATTGGAGACCTCGATTGATTGTGAGGCCTCCAATCCTAGGAGGTTTAGTGATATAGTATATTAGGAGGCATAGTGTACTGTATTAAAAAATAAACCAAAGAGATTGTTGACCCGGTCAAAATTGGATGACCAAATCTTAATTGGAGACCTCAATTGATTGTGAGGTCTCCAATCCTAGGAGGTTTAGCGATATAGTATATTAGGAAGCATAGTGTATTGTATAAAAAAATAAACGAAAGAGATTGTTGACCCAGTCAAAATTGGATGACCAAATCTCAATTGGAGACCTCAATTGATTCTGAGGCATCCAATCCTAGGAGGTTTAGTGATATAGTATATAAGGAGGCATAGTGTATTGTATAAAAAAATTAACGAAACAGACTGTTGACCCGGTCAAAATTGGATGACCAAATCTCAATTGGAGACCTCAATTGATTGTGAGGCCTCCAATCCTAGGAGGTTTAGTGATATAGTATATTAGGAGGCATAGTGTATTGTATAAAAAAACAAACGAAAGAGATTGTTGACCCAGTCAAAATTGGATGACCAAATTTCAATTGGAGACCTCAATTGATTTTGAGGCCTCCAATCCTAGGAGGTTTAGTGATATAGTATATTTGGAGGCATAGTGTATTGTATAAAAAAATTAACGAAAAAGATAGTTGACCCGGTCAAAATTGGATGACCAAATCTCAATTGGAGACCTCGATTGATTGTGAGGCCTCCAATCCTAGGAGGTTTAGTGATATAGTATATTAGGAGGCATAGTGTATTGTATAAAAAATAAACGAAAAATATTGTTGACCCAGTCAAAATTGGATGACCAAATCTCAATTGGAGACCTCAATTGATTCTGAGGCCTCCAATCCTAGGAGGTTTAGTGATATAGTATATTAGGAGGCATAGTGTATTGTATAAAAAAATAAACGAAAGAGATTGTTGACCCGGTCAAAATTGGATGCCCAAATCTCAATTGGAGACCTCAATTGATTCCGAGGCATCCAATCCTAGGAGGTTTAGTGATATAGTATTTGAGGAGGCATAGTGTATTGTATAAAAAAATAAACGAAAGAGATTGTTGACCAGGTCAAAATTGGATGACCAAATCTTAATTGGAGACCTCAATTGATTGCGAGGCCTCCAATCCTAGGAGGTTTAGTGATATAGTACGTTAGGAGGCATAGTGTATTATATAAAAAAATAAACGAAAGAGATTGTTGACCCGGTCAAAATTGGATGACCAAATCTCGATTGGAGACCTCAATTGATTGGGAGGCCACCAATCCTAGGAGGTTTAGTGATATAGTATATTAGGAGGCATAGTGTATTGTATAAAAAAATAAACAAAAGAGATAGTTGACCCGGTCAAAATTGGATGACCAAATCTCAATTGGCGACCTCAATTGTTTGTGAGGCCTCCAATCCTAGGAGGTTTAGTGATATAGTATATTAGGAGGCATAGTGTATTGTATAAAAAATAAACGAAAAAGATTGTTGACCCAGTCAAAATTGGATGACCAAATCTCAATTGGAGACCTCAATTGATTCTGAGGCCTCCAATCCTAGGAGGTTTAGTGATATAGTATATTAGGAGGCATAGTGTATTGTATAAAAAAATTAACGAAAGAGACTGTTGACCCGGTCAAAATTGGATGACCAAATCTCAATTGGAGACCTCAATTGATTGTGAGGCCTCCAATCCTAGGAGGTTTAGTGATATAGTATATTAGGAGGCATAGTGTATTGTATAAAAAAAATAAACGAAAGAGATTGTTGACCCAGTCAAAATTGGATGACCAAATCTCAATTGGAGACCTCAATTGATTGTGAGGCATCCAATCCTAGGAGATTTAGTGATATAGTATATATGGAGGCATAGTGTATTGTATAAAAAAATTAACGAAACAGACTGTTGACCCGGTCAAAATTGGATGACCAAATCTCAATTGGAGACCTCAATTGATTGTGAGGCCTCCAATCCTCGGAGGTTTAGTGATATAGTATATTAGGAGGCGTAGTGTATTGTATAAAAAAACAAACGAAAGAGATTGTTGACCCAGTCAAAATTGGTAGACCAAATTTCAATTGGAGACCTCAATTGATTTTGAGGCCTCCAATCCTAGGAGGTTTAGTGATATAGTATATTTGGAGGCATAGTGTATTGTATAAAAAAATTAACGAAAAAGATTGTTGACCCGGTCAAAATTGGATGACCAAATCTCAATTGGAGACCTCGATAGATTGTGAGGCCTCCAATCCTAGGAGGTTTAGTGATATAGTATATTAGGAGGCATAGTGTACTGTATAAAAAATAAACCAAAGAGATTGTTGACCCTGTCAAAATTGGATGACCAAATGTCAATTGGAGACCTCAATTGATTGTGAGGCCTCCAATCCTAGGAGGTTTAGTGATATAGTATATTAGGAGGCATAGTGTATTGTATAAAAAAATAAACGAAAGATATTGTTGACCCGGTCAAAATTGGATGACCAAATCTTAATTGGAGACCTCAATTGATTGTGAGGTCTCCAATCCTAGGAGGTTTAGCGATATAGTATATTAGGAGGCATAGTGTATTGTATAAAAAAATAAACGAAAGAGATTGTTGACCCGGTCAAAATTGGATGACCAAATCTCAATTGGAGACCTCAATTGATTCTGAGGCATCCAATCCTAGTAGGTTTAGTGATATAGTATATAAGGAGGCATAGTGTATTGTATAAAAAAATTATAGTATATTAGGAGGCATAGTGTATTGTATAAAAAACAAACGAAAGAGATTGTTGACCCAGTCAAAATTGGATGACCCAATTTCAATTGGAGACCTCAATTCATTTTGAGGCCTCCAATCCTAGGAGGTTTAGTGATATAGTATATTTGGAGGCATAGTGTATTGTATAAAAAAATTAACGAAAGAGATTGTTGACCCGGTCAAAATTGGATGACCAAATCTCAATTGGAGACCTCGATTGATTGTGAGGCCTCCAATCCTAGGAGGTTTAGTGATATAGTATATTAGGAGGCATAGTGTATTGTATAAAAAATAAACGAAAAATATGGTTGACCCAGTCAAAATTGGATGACCAAATCTCAATTGGAGACCTCAATTGATTCTGAGGCCTCCAATCCTAGGAGGTTTAGTGATATAGTATATTAGGAGGCATAGTGTATTGTATAAAAAAATAAACGAAAGAGATTATTGACCCGGTCAAAATTGGATGCCCAAATCTCAATTGGAGACCTCAATTGATTCCGAGGCATCCAATCCTAGGAGGTTTAGTGATATAGTATTTGAGGAGGCATAGTGTATTGTATAAAAAAATAAACGAAAGAGATTGTTGACCAGGTCAAAATTGGATGACCAAATCTTAATTGGAGACCTCAATTGATTGCGAGGCCTCCAATCCTAGGAGGTTTAGTGATATAGTACGTTAGGAGGCATAGTGTATTATATAAAAAAATAAACGAAAGAGATTGTTGACCCGGTCAAAATTGGATGACCAAATCTCGATTGGAGACCTCAATTGATTGGGAGGCCTCCAATCCTAGGAGGTTTAGTGATATAGTATATTAGGAGGCATAGTGTATTGTATAAAAAAATAAACGAAAGAGATTGTTGACCCGGTCAAAATTGGATGACCGAATCTCAATTGGCGACCTCAATTGTTTGTGAGGCCTCCAATCCTAGGAGGTTTAGTGATATAGTATATTAGGAGGCATAGTGTATTGTATAAAAAATAAACAAAAAAGATTGTTGACCCCGTCAAAATTGGATGACCAAATCTCAATTGGAGACCTCAATTGATTCTGAGGCCTCCAATCCTAGGAGGTTTAGTGATATAGTATATTAGGAGGCATAGTGTATTGTATAAAAAAATTAACGAAAGAGACTGTTGACCCGGTCAAAATTGGATGACCAAATCTCAATTGGAGACCTCAATTGATTGTGAGGCCTCCAATCCTAGGAGGTTTAGTGATATAGTATATTAGGAGGCATAGTGTATTGTATAAAAAAATAAACGAAAGAGATTGTTGACCCGATCAAAATTGGATGACCAAATCTCAATTGGAGACCTCAATTGATTGTGAGGTCTCCAATCCTTGGAGGTTTAGTGATATAGTATATTAGGAGGCATAGTGTATTGTAAAAAAAATGAACGAAAGAGATTGTTGACCCGGTCAAAATTGGATGACCAAATCTCAATTGGAGACCTCAATTGATTTTGAGGCATCCAATCCTAAGAGGTTTAGTGATATAGTATATAAGGAGGCATAGTGTATTGTATAAAAAAATTAACGAAACAGACTGTTGACCCGGTCAAAATTGGATGACCAAATCTCAATTGGAGACCTCAATTGATTGTGAGGCCTCAAATCCTAGGAGGTTTAGTGATATAGTATATTAGGAGGCATAGTGTATTGTATAAAAAAACAAACGAAAGAGATTGTTGACCCAGTCAAAATTGGATGACCAAATTTCAATTGGAGACCTCAATTGATTTTGAGGCCTCCAATCCTAGGAGGTTTAGTGATATAGTATATTTGGAGGCATAGTGTATTGTATAAAAAAATTAACGAAAAAGATTGTTGACCCGGTCAAAATTGGATGACCAAATCTCAATTGGAGACCTCGATAGATTGTGAGGCCTCCAATCCTAGGAGGTTTAGTGATATAGTATATTAGGAGGCATAGTGTACTGTATAAAAAATAAACCAAAGAGATTGTTGACCCGGTCAAAATTGGATGACCAAATGTCAATTGGAGACCTCAATTGATTGTGAGGCCTCCAATCCTAGGAGGTTTAGTGATATAGTATAATAGGAGGCATAGTGTATTGTATAAAAAAATAAACGAAAGAGATTGTTGACCCAGTCAAAATTGGATGACCAAATCTTAATTGGAGACCTCAATTGATTGTGAGGTCTCCAATCCTAGGAGGTTTAGGGATATAGTATATTAGGAGGCATAGTGTATTGTATAAAAAAATAAACGAAAGAGATTGTCGACCCGGTCAAAATTGGATGACCAAATCTCAATTGGAGACCTCAATTGATTCTGAGGCATCCAATCCTAGGAGGTTTAGTGATATAGTATATAAGGAGGCATAGTGTATTGTATAAAAAAAATTAAAGAAACAGACTGTTGACCCGGTCAAAATTGGATGACCAAATCTCAATTGGAGACCTCAATTGATTGTGAGGCCTCTAATCCTAGGAGGTTTAGTGATATAGTATATTAGGAGGCATAGTGTATTGTATAAAAAAAACAAACGAAAGAGATTGTTGACCCAGTCAAAATTGGATGACCAAATTTCAAGTGGAGACCTCAATTGATTTTGAGGCCTCCAATCCTAGGAGGTTTAGTGATATAGTATATTTGGAGGCATAGTGTATTGTATAAAAAAATTAACGAAAAAGATTGTTGACCCGGTCAAAATTGGAAGACCAAATCTCAATTGGAGACCTCGATTGATTGTGAGGCCTCCAATCCTAGGAGGTTTAGTGATATAGTATATTAGGAGGCATAGTGTATTGTATATAAAAATTAACGAAACAGACTGTTGACCCGGTCAAAATTGGATGACCAAATCTCAATTGGAGACCTCAATTGATTGTGAGGCCTCCAATCCTAGGAGGTTTAGTGATATAGTATATTAGGAGGCATAGTGTATTGTATAAAAAACAAACGAAAGAGATTGTTGACCCAGTCAAAATTGGATGACCAAATTTCAATTGGAGACCTCAATTGATTTTGAGGCCTCCAATCCTAGGAGGTTTAGTGATATAGTATATTTGGAGGCATAGTGTATTGTATAAAAAAATTAACGAAAGAGATTGTTGACCCGGTCAAAATTGGATGACCAAATCTCAATTGGAGACCTCGATTGATTGTGAGGCCTCCAATCCTAGGAGGTTTAGTGATATAGTATATTAGGAGGCATAGTGTATTGTATAAAAAATAAACGAAAAATATTGTTGACCCAGTCAAAATTGGATGACCAAATCTCAATTGGAGACCTCAATTGATTCTGAGGCCTCCAATCCTAGGAGGTTTAGTGATATAGTATATTAGGAGACATAGTGTATTGTATAAAATAATAAACGAAAGAGATTGTTGACCCGGTCAAAATTGGATGCCCAAATCTCAATTGGAGACCTCAATTGATTCCGAGGCATCCAATCCTAGGAGGTTTAGTGATATAGTATTTGAGGAGGCATAGTGTATTGTATAAAAAAATAAACGAAAGAGATTGTTGATCAGGTCAAAATTGGATGACCAAATCTTAATTGGAGACCTCAATTGATTGCGAGGCCTCCAATCCTAGGAGGTTTAGTGATATAGTACGTTAGGAGGCATAGTGTATTAAATAAAAAAATAAACGAAAGAGATTGTTGACCCGGTCAAAATTGGATGACCAAATCTTGATTGGAGACCTCAATTGATTGGGAGGCCTCCAATCCTAGGAGGTTTAGTGATATAGTATATTAGGAGGCATAGTGTATTGTATAAAAAAATAAACGAAAGAGATTGTTGACCCGGTCAAAATTGGATGACCAAATCTCAATTGGCGACCTCAATTGTTTGTGAGGCCTCCAATCCAAGGAGGTTTAGTGATATAGTATATTAGGAGGCATAGTGTATTGTATAAAAAATAAACGAAAAAGATTGTTGACCCAGTCAAAATTGGATGACCAAATCTCAATTGGAGACCTCAATTGATTCTGAGGCCTCCAATCCTAGGAGGTTTAGTGATATAGTATATTTGGAGGCATAGTGTATTGTATAAAAAAATTAACGAAAGAGACTGTTGACCCGGTCAAAATTGGATGACCAAATCTCAATTGGAGACCTCAATTGATTGTGAGGCCTCCAATCCTAGGTGGTTGAGTGATATAGTATATTAGGAGGCATAGTGTATTGTATAAAAAAATAAACGAAAGAGATTGTTGACTTGGTCAAAATTGGATGACCAAATCTCAATTGGAGACCTCAATTGATTGTGAGGTCTCCAATCCTTGGAGGTTTAGTAATATAGTATATTAGGAGGCATAGTGTATTGTATAAAAAAATGAACGAAAGAGATTGTTGACCCGGTCAAAATTGGATGACCAAATCTCAATTGGAGACCTCAATTGATTGTGAGGCATCCAATCCTAGGAGGTTTAGTGATATAGTATATAAGGAGGCATAGTGTATTGTATAAAAAAATTAACGAAACAGACTGTTGAACCGGTCAAAATTGGATGACCAAATCTCAATTGGAGACCTCAATTGATTGTGAGGCCTCAAATCCTAGGAGGTTTAGTGATATAGTATATTAGGAGGCATAGTGTATTGTATAAAAAAACAAACGAAAGAGATTGTTGACCCAGTCAAAATTGGATGACCAAATTTCAATTGGAGACCTCAATTGATTTTGAGGCCTCCAATCCTAGGAGGTTTAGTGATATAGTATATTTGGAGGCATAGTGTATTGTATAAAAAAATAAACGAAAGAGATTGTTGACCCGATCAAAATTGGATGACCAAATCTCAATTGGAGACCTCAATTGATTGTGAGGTCTCCAATCCTTGGAGGTTTAGTGATATAGTATATTAGGAGGCATAGTGTATTGTAAAAAAAATGAACGAAAGAGATTGTTGACCCGGTCAAAATTGGATGACCAAATCTCAATTGGAGACCTCAATTGATTTTGAGGCATCCAATCCTAAGAGGTTTAGTGATATAGTATATAAGGAGGCATAGTGTATTGTATAAAAAAATTAACGAAACAGACTGTTGAACCGGTCAAAATTGGATGACCAAATCTCAATTGGAGACCTCAATTGATTGTGAGGCCTCAAATCCTAGGAGGTTTAGTGATATAGTATATTAGGAGGCATAGTGTATTGTATAAAAAAACAAACGAAAGAGATTGTTGACCCAGTCAAAATTGGATGACCAAATTTCAATTGGAGACCTCAATTGATTTTGAGGCCTCCAATCCTAGGAGGTTTAGCGATATAGTATATTAGGAGGCATAGTGTATTGTATAAAAACATAAACGAAAGAGATTGTTGACCCGGTCAAAATTGGATGACGAAATCTCAATTGGAGACCTCAATTGATTCTGAGGCATCCAATCCTAGGAGGTTTAGTGATATAGTATATAAGGAGGCATAGTGTATTGTATAAAAAAATTAACGAAACAGACTGTTGACCCGGTAAAAATTGGATGACCAAATCTCAATTGGAGACCTCAATTGATTGTGAGGCCTCCAATCCTAGGAGGTTTAGTGATATAGTATATTAGGAGGCATAGTGTATTGTATAAAAAGACAAACGAAAGAGATTGTTGACCCAGTCAAAATTGGATGACCAAATTTCAATTGGAGACCTCAATTGATTTTGAGGCCTCCAATCCTAGGAGGTTTAGTGATATAGTATATTTGGAGGCATAGTGTATTGTATAAAAAAATTAACGAAAAAGATTGTTGACCCGGTCAAAATTGGATGACCAAATCTCAATTGGAGACCTCGATTGATTGTGCGGCCTCCAATCCTAGGAGGATTAGTGATATAGTATATTAGGAGGCATAGTGTATTGTATAAAAAATAAACGAAAAATATTGTTGACCCAGTCAAAATTGGATGACCAAATCTCAATTGGAGACCTCAATTGATTCTGAGGCCTCCAATCCTAGGAGGTTTAGTGATATAGTATATTAGGAGGCATAGTGTATTGTATAAAAAAATAAACGAAAGAGATTGTTGACCCGGTCAAAATTGGATGCCCAAATCTCAATTGGAGACCTCAATTGATTCCGAGGCATCCAATCCTAGGAGGTTTAGTGATATAGTATTTGAGGAGGCATAGTGTATTGTATAAAAAAATAAACGAAAGAGATTGTTGACCAGGTCAAAATTGGATGACCAAATCTTAATTGGAGACCTCAATTGATTGCGAGGCCTCCAATCCTAGGAGGTTTAGTGATATAGTATATTAGGAGGCATAGTGTATTGTATAAAAAAATTAACGAAAGAGACTGTTGACCCGGTCAAAATTGGATGACCAAATCTCAATTGGAGACCTCAATTGATTGTGAGGCCTCCAATCCTAGGAGGTTTAGTGATACAGTATATTAGGAGGCATAGTGTATTGTATAAAAAAATAAACGAAAGAGATTGTTGACCCGGTCAAAATTGGATGACCAAATCTCAATTGGAGACCTCAATTGATTGTGAGGTCTCCAATCCTTGGAGGTTTAGTGATATAGTATATTAGGAGGCATAGTGTATTGTATAAAAAAATAAACGAAAGAGATTGTTGACCCGGTCAAAATTGGATGACCAAATCTCAATTGGAGACCTCAATTGATTGTGAGGCATCCAATCCTAGGAGGTTTAGTGATATAGTATATAAGGAGGCATAGTGTATTGTATAAAAAAATTAATGAAACAGACTGTTGACCCGGTCAAAATTGGATGACCAAATCTCAATTGGAGACCTCAATTGATTGTGAGGCCTCCAATCCTACGAGGTTTAGTGATATAGTATATTAGGAGGCATAGTGTATTGTATAAAAAAACAAACGAAAGAGATTGTTAACCCAGTCAAAATTGGATGACCAAATTTCAATTGAGACCTCAATTGATTTTGAGGCCTCCAATCCTAGGAGGTTTAGTGATATAGTATATTTGTAGGCATAGTGTATTGTATAAAAAAATTAACGAAAAAGATTGTTGACCCGGTCAAAGTTGGATGACCAAATCTCAATTGGAGACCTCGATAGATTGTGAGGCCTCCAATCCTAGGAGGTTTAGTAATATAGTATATAAGGAGGCATAGTGTATTGTATAAAAAAATTAACGAAACAGACTGTTGACCCGGTCAAAATTGGATGACCAAATCTCAATTGGAGACCTCAATTGATTGTGAGGCCTCCAATCCTAGGAGGTTTAGTGATATAGTATATTAGGAGGCATAGTGTATTGTATAAAAAAACAAACGAAAGAGATTGTTGACCCAGTCAAAATTGGATGACCAAATTTCAATTGGAGACCTCAATTGATTTTGAGGCCTCCAATCCTAGGAGGTTTAGTGATATAGTATATTTGGATTCATAGTGTATTGTATAAAAAAATTAACGAAAAAGATTGTTGACCCGGTCAAAATTGGATGACCAAATCTCAATTGGAGACCTCGATAGATTGTGAGGCCTCCAATCCTAGGAGGTTTAGTGATATAGTATATTAGGAGGCATAGTGTACTGTATAAAACATAAACCAAAGAGATTGTTGACCCGGTCAAAATTGGATGACCAAATGTCAATTGGAGACCTCAATTGATTGTGAGGCCTCCAATCCTAGGAGGTTTAGTGATATAGTATATTAGGAGGCATAGTGTATTGTACAAAAAAATAAACGAAAGAGATTGTTGACCCGGTCAAAATTGGATGACCAAATCTTAATTGGAGACCTCAATTGATTGTGAGGTCTCCAATCCTAGGAGGTGTAGCGATATAGTATATTAGGAGGCATAGTGTATTGTATAAAAAAATAAACGAAAGAGATTGTTGACCCGGTTAAAATTGGATGACCAAATCTCAATTGGAGACCTCAATTGATTCTGAGGCATCCAATCCTAGGAGGTTTAGTGATATAGTATATATGGAGGCATAGTGTATTGTATAAAAAAATTAACGAAACAGTCTATTGACCCGGTCAAAATTGGATGACCAAATCTCAATTGGAGACCTCAATTGATTGTGAGGCCTCCAATCCTAGGAGGTTTAGTGATATAGTATATTAGGAGGCATAGTGTATTGTATAAAAAAACAAACGAAAGAGATTGTTGACCCAGTCAAAATTGGATGACCAAATTTCAATTGGAGACCTCAATTGATTTTGAGGCCTCCAATCCTAGGAGGTTTAGTGATATAGTATATTTGGAGGCATAGTGTATTGTATAAAAAAATTAACGAAAAAGATTGTTGACCCGGTCAAAATTGGATGACCAAATCTCAATTGGAGACCTCGATTGATTGTGAGGCCTCCAATCCTAGGAGGTTTAGTGATATAGTATATTAGGAGGCATAGTGTATTGTATAAAAAATAAACGAAAAATATTGTTGACCCAGTCAAAATTGGATGACCAAATCTCAATTGGAGACCTCAATTGATTCTGAGGCCTCCAATCCTAGGAGGTTTAGTGATATAGTATATTAGGAGGCATAGTGTATTGTATAAAAAAATAAACGAAAGAGATTGTTGACCCGGTCAAAATTGGATGCCCAAATCTCAATTGGAGACCTCAATTGATTCCGAGGCATCCAATCCTAGGAGGTTTAGTGATATAGTATTTGAGGAGGCATAGTGTATTGTATAAAAAAATAAACGAAAGAGATTGTTGACCAGGTCAAAATTGGATGACCAAATCTTAATTGGAGACCTCAATTGATTGCGAGGCCTCCAATCCTAGGAGGTTTAGTGATATAGTACGTTAGGAGGCATAGTGTATTATATAAAAAATAAACGAAAGAGATTGTTGACCCGGTCAAAATTGGATGACCAAATTTCAATTGGCGACCTCAATTGTTTGTGAGGCCTCCAATCCTAGGAGGTTTAGTGATATAGTATATTAGGAGGCATAGTGTATTGTATAAAAAATAAACGAAAAAGATTGTTGACCCAGTCAAAATTGGATGACCAAATCTCAATTGGAGACCTCAATTGATTCTGAGGCCTCCAATCCTAGGAGGTTTAGTGATATAGTATATTAGGAGGCATAGTGTATTGTATAAAAAAATTAACGAAAGAGACTGTTGACCCGGTCAAAATTGGATGACCAAATCTCAATTGGAGACCTCAATTGATTGTGAGGCCTCCAATCCTAGGAGGTTTAGTGATATAGTATGTTAGGAGGCATAGTGTATTGTATAAAAAAATAAACGAAAGAGATTGTTGACCCGGTCAAAATTGGATGACCAAATCTCAATTGGAGACCTCAATTGATTGTGAGGTCTCCAATCCTTGGAGGTTTAGTGATATAGTATATTAGGAGGCATAGTGTATTGTATAAAAAAATAAACGAAAGAGATTGTTGACCCGGTCAAAATTGGATGACCAAATCTCAATTGGAGACCTCAATTGATTGTGAGGCATCCAATCCTAGGAGGTTTAGTGATATAGTATATAAGGAGGCATAGTGTATTGTATAAAAAAATTAACGAAACAGACTGCTGACCCGGTCAAAATTGGATGACCAAATCTCAATTGGAGACCTCAATTGATTGTGAGGCCTCCAATCCTAGGAGGTTTAGTGATATAGCATATTAGGAGGCATAGTGTGTTGTATAAAAAAACAAACGAAAGAGATTGTTGACCCAGTCAAAATTGGATGACCAAATTTCAATTGGAGACCTCAATTGATTTTGAGGCCTCCAATCCTAGGAGGTTTAGTGATATAGTATATTTGGAGGCATAGTGTATTGTATAAAAAAATTAACAAAAAAGATTGTTGACCCCGTCAAAATTGGATGACCAAATCTCAATTGGAGACCTCGATAGATTGTGAGGCCTCCAATCCTAGGAGGTTTAGTGATATAGTATATTAGGAGGCATAGTGTACTGTATAAAAAATAAACCAAAGAGATTGTTGACCCTGTCAAAATTGGACGACCAAATGTCAATTGGAGACCTCAATTGATTGTGAGGCCTCCAATCCTAGGAGGTTTAGTGATATAGTATATGAGGAGGCATAGTGTATTGTATAAAAAAATAAACGAAAGAGATTGTTGACCCGGTCCAAATTGGATGACCAAATCTTAATTGGAGACCTCAATTGATTGTGAGGTCTCCAATCCTAGGAGGTTTAGCGATATAGTATATTAGGAGGCATAGTGTATTGTATAAAAAAATAAACGAAAGAGATTGTTGACCCGGTCAAAATTGGATGACCAAATCTCAATTGGAGACCTCAATTGATTCTGAGGCATCCAATCCTAGGAGGTTTAGTGATATAGTATATAAAGAGGCATAGTGTATTGTATAAAAAAATTAACGAAACAGACTGTTGACCCGGTCAAAATTGGATGACCAAATCTCAATTGGAGACCTCAATTGATTGTGAGGCCTCCAATCCTAGGAGGTTTAGTGATATAGTATATTAGGAGGCATAGTGTATTGTATAAAAAAATAAACGAAAGAGATTGTTGACCCGGTCCAAATTGGATGACCAAATCTTAATTGGAGACCTCAATTGATTGTGAGGTCTCCAATCCTAGGAGGTTTAGCGATATAGTATATTAGGAGGCATAGTGTATTGTATAAAAAAATAAACGAAAGAGATTGTTGACCCGGTCAAAATTGGATGACCAAATCTCAATTGGAGACCTCAATTGATTCTGAGGCATCCAATCCTAGGAGGTTTAGTGATATAGTATATAAGGAGGCATAGTGTATTGTATAAAAAAATTAACGAAACAGACTGTTGACCCGGTCAAAATTGGATGACCAAATCTCAGTTGGAGACCTCGATTGATTGTGAGGCCTCCAATCCTATTAGGTTTAGTGATATAGTATATTAGGAGGCATAGTGTATTGTATAAAAAAACAAACGAAAGAGATTGTTGACCCAGTCAAAATTGGATGACCAAATTTCAATTGGAGACCTCAATTGATTTTGAGGCCTCCAATCCTAGGAGGTTTAGTGATATAGTATATGAGGAGGCATAGTGTATTGTATAAAAAATAAACGAAAGAGATTGTTGACCCGGTCCAAATTGGATGACCAAATCTTAATTGGAGACCTCAATTGATTGTGAGGTCTCCAATCCTAGGAGGTTTAGCGATATAGTATATTAGGAGGCATAGTGTATTGTATAAAAAAATAAACGAAAGAGATTGTTGACCCGGTCAACATTGGATGACCAAATCTCAATTGGAGACCTCAATTGATTCTGAGGCATCCAATCCTAGGAGGTTTAGTGATATAGTATATAAGGAGGCATAGTGTATTGTATAAAAAAATTAACGAAACAGACTGTTGACCCGGTCAAAATTGGATGACCAAATCTCAATTGGAGACCTCAATTGATTGTGAGGCCTCCAATCCTAGGAGGTTTAGTGATATAGTATATTAGGAGGCATAGTATATTGTATAAAAAACAAACGAAAGAGATTGTTGACCCAGTCAAAATTGGATGACCAAATTTCAATTGGAGACCTCAATTGATTTTGAGGCCTCCAATCCTAGGAGGTTTAGTGATATAGTATATTTGGAGGCATAGTGTATTGTATAAAAAAATTAACGAAAAAGATTGTTGACCCGGTCAAAATTGGATGACCAAATCTCAATTGGAGACCTCGATTGATTGTGAGGCCTCCAATCCTAGGAGGTTTAGTGATATAGTATATTAGGAGGTATAGTGTATTGTATAAAAAATAAACGAAAAATATTGTTGACCCAGTCAAAATTGGATGACCAAATCTCAATTGGAGACCTCAATTGATTCTGAGGCCTCCAATCCTAGGAGGTTTAGTGATATAGTATATTAGGAGGCATAGTGTATTGTATAAAAAAATAAACGAAAGAGATTGTTGACCCGGTCAAAATTGGATGCCCAAATCTCAATTGGAGACCTCAATTGATTCCGAGGCATCCAATCCTAGGAGGTTTAGTGATATAGTATTTGAGGAGGCATAGTGTATTGTATAAAAAAATAAACGAAAGAGATTGTTGACCAGGTCAAAATTGGATGACCAAATCTTAATTGGAGACCTCAATTGATTGCGAGGCCTCCAATCCTAGGAGGTTTAGTGATATAGTACGTTAGGAGGCATAGTGTATTATATAAAAAAATAAACGAAAGAGATTGTTGACCCGGTCAAAATTGGATGACCAAATCTCGATTGGAGACCTCAATTGATTGGGAGGCCTCCAATCCTAGGAGGTTTAGTGATATAGTATATTAGGAGGCATAGTGTATTGTAAAAAAAATAAACGAAAGAGATTGTTGACCCGGTCAAAATTGGATGACCAAATCTCAATTGGCGACCTTAATTGTTTGTGAGGCCTCCAATCCAAGGAGGTTTAGTGATATAGTATATTAGGAGGCATAGTGTATTGTATAAAAAATAAACGAAAAAGATTGTTGACCCAGTCAAAATTGGATGACCAAATCTCAATTGGAGACCTCAATTGATTCTGAGGCCTCCAATCCTAGGAGGTTTAGTGATATAGTATATTAGGAGGCATAGTGTATTGTATAAAAAAATAAACGAAAGAGATTGTTGACCCGGTCAAAATTGGATGACCAAATCTTAATTGGAGACCTCAATTGATTGTGAGGCCTCCAATCCTAGGAGGTTTAGTGATATAGTATATTAGGAGGCATAGTGTATTGTATAAAAAAATAAACGAAAGAGATTGTTGACCCGGTCAAAATTGGATGACCAAATCTCAATTGGAGACCTCAATTGATTCTGAGGCATCCAATCCTAGGAGGTTTAGTGATATAGTATATAAGGAGGCATAGTGTATTGTATAAAAAAATTAACGAAACAGACTATTGACCCGGTCAAAATTGGATGACCAAATCTCAATTGGAGACCTCAATTGATTGTGAGGCCTCCAATCCTAGGAGGTTTAGTGATATAGTATATTAGGAGGCATAGTGTATTGTATAAAAAAACAAACGTAAGAGATTGTTGACCCAGTCAAAATTGGATGACCAAATTTCAATTGGAGACCTCAATTGATTTTGAGGCCTCCAATCCTAGGAGGTTTAGTGATATAGTATATTTGGAGGCATAGTGTATTGTATAAAAAAATTAACGAAAAAGATTGTTGACCCGGTCAAAATTGGATGACCAAATCTCAGTTGGAGACCTCGATTGATTGTGAGGCCTCCAATCCTAGGAGGTTTAGTGATATAGTATATTAGGAGGCATAGTGTATTGTATAAAAAATAAACGAAAAATATTGTTGACCCAGTCAAAATTGGATGACCAAATCTTAATTGGAGACCTCAATTGATTCTGAGGCCTCCAATCCTAGGAGGTTTAGTGATATAGTATATTAGGAGGCATAGTGTATTGTATAAAAAAATAAACGAAAGAGATTGTTGACCCGGTCAAAATTGGATGCCCAAATCTCAATTGGAGACCTCAATTGATTCCGAGGCATCCAATCCTAGGAGGTTTAGTGATATAGTATTTGCGGAGGCATAGTGTATTGTATAAAAAAATAAACGAAAGAGATTGTTAACCAGGTCAAAATTGGATGACCAAATCTTAATTGGAGACCTCAATTGATTGCGAGGCCTCCAATCCTAGGAGGTTTAGTGATATAGTACGTTAGGAGGCATAGTGTATTATATAAAAAAATAAACGAAAGAGATTGTTGACCCGGTCAAATTTGGATGACCAAATCTCGATTGGAGACCTCAATTGATTGGGAGGCCTCCAATCCTAGGAGGTTTAGTGATATAGTATATTAGGAGGCATAGTGTATTGTATAAAAAAATAAACGAAAGAGATTGTTGACCCGGTCAAAATTGGATGACCAAATCTCAATTGGCGACCTCAATTGTTTGTGAGGCCTCCAATCCTAGGAGGTTTAGTGATATAGTATATTACGAGGCATAGTGTATTGTATAAAAAATAAACGAAAAAGATTGTTGACCCAGTCAAAATTGGATGACCAAATCTCAATTGGAGACCTCAATTGATTCTGAGGCCTCCAATCCTAGGAGGTTTAGTGATATAGTATATTAGGAGGCATAGTGTATTGTATAAAAAAATTAACGAAAGAGACTGTTGACCCGGTCAAAATTGGGTTACCAAATCTCAATTGGAGACCTCAATTGATTGTGAGGCCTCCAATCCTAGGAGGTTTAGTGATATAGTATATTAGGAGGCATAGTGTATTGTATAAAAAAATAAACGAAAGAGATTGTTGACCCGGTCAAAATTGGATGACCAAATCTCAATTGGAGACCTCAATTCATTGTGAGGTCTCCAATCCTAGGAGGTTTAGTGATATAGTATATTAGGAGGCATAGTGTATTGTATAAAAAAATAAACGAAAGAGATTGTTGACCCGGTCAAAATTGGATGACCAAATCTCAATTGGAGACCACAATTGATTGTGAGGCATCCAATCCTAGGAGGTTTAGTGATATAGTATATAAGGAGGCATAGTGTATTGTATAAAAAAATTAACGAAACAGACTGTTGACCCGGTCAAAATTGGATGACCAAATCTCAATTGGAGACCTCAATTGATTGTGAGGCCTCCAATCCTAGGAGGTTTAGTGATATAGTATATTAGGAGGCATAGTGTATTGTATAAAAAAACAAACGAAAGAGATTGTTGACCCAGTCAAAATTGGATGACCAAATTTCAATTGGAGACCTCAATTGATTTTGAGGCCTCCAATCCTAGGAGGTTTAGTGATATAGTATATTTGGAGGCATAGTGTATTGTATAAAAAAATTAACGAAAAATATTGTTGACCCGGTCAAAATTGGATGACCAAATCTCAATTGGAGACCTCGATAGATTGTGAGGCCTCCAATCCTAGGAGGTTTAGTGATATAGTATATTAGGAGGCATAGTGTACTGTATAAAACATAAACCAAAGAGATTGTTGACCCGGTCAAAATTGGATGACCAAATGTCAATTGGAGACCTCAATTGATTGTGAGGCCTCCAATCCTAGGAGGTTTAGTGATATAGTATATTAGGAGGCATAGTGTATTGTATAAAAAAATAAACAAAAGAGATTGTTGACCCGGTCAAAATTGGATGACCAAATCTTAATTGGAGACCTCAATTGATTGTGAGGCCTCCAATCCTAGGAGGTTTAGTGATATAGTATATTAGGAGGCATAGTGTATTGTATAAAAAAATAAACGAAAGAGATTGTTGACCCGGTCAAAATTGGATGACCAAATCTCAATTGGAGACCTCAATTGATTCTGAGGCATCCAATCCTAGGAGGTTTAGTGATATAGTATATAAGGAGGCATAGTGTATTGTATAAAAAAATTAACGAAACAGACTATTGACCCGGTCAAAATTGGATGACCAAATCTCAATTGGAGACCTCAATTGATTGTGAGGCCTCCAATCCTAGGAGGTTTAGTGATATAGTATATTAGGAGGCATAGTGTATTGTATAAAAAAACAAACGTAAGAGATTGTTGACCCAGTCAAAATTGGATGACCAAATTTCAATTGGAGACCTCAATTGATTTTGAGGCCTCCAATCCTAGGAGGTTTAGTGATATAGTATATAAGGAGGCATAGTGTATTGTATAAAAAAATTAACGAAACAGACTATTGACCCGGTCAAAATTGGATGACCAAATCTCAATTGGAGACCTCAATTGATTGTGAGGCCTCCAATCCTAGGAGGTTTAGTGATATAGTATATTAGGAGGCATAGTGTATTGTATAAAAAAACAAACGTAAGAGATTGTTGACCCAGTCAAAATTGGATGACCAAATTTCAATTGGAGACCTCAATTGATTTTGAGGCCTCCAATCCTAGGAGGTTTAGTGATATAGTATATGAGGAGGCATAGTGTATTGTATAAAAAATAAACGAAAGAGATTGTTGACCCGGTCCAAATTGGATGACCAAATCTTAATTGGAGACCTCAATTGATTGTGAGGTCTCCAATCCTAGGAGGTTTAGCGATATAGTATATTAGGAGGCATAGTGTATTGTATAAAAAAATAAACGAAAGAGATTGTTGACCCGGTCAACATTGGATGACCAAATCTCAATTGGAGACCTCAATTGATTCTGAGGCATCCAATCCTAGGAGGTTTAGTGATATAGTATATAAGGAGGCATAGTGTATTGTATAAAAAAATTAACGAAACAGACTGTTGACCCGGTCAAAATTGGATGACCAAATCTCAATTGGAGACCTCAATTGATTGTGAGGCCTCCAATCCTAGGAGGTTTAGTGATATAGTATATTAGGAGGCATAGTATATTGTATAAAAAACAAACGAAAGAGATTGTTGACCCAGTCAAAATTGGATGACCAAATTTCAATTGGAGACCTCAATTGATTTTGAGGCCTCCAATCCTAGGAGGTTTAGTGATATAGTATATTTGGAGGCATAGTGTATTGTATAAAAAAATTAACGAAAAAGATTGTTGACCCGGTCAAAATTGGATGACCAAATCTCAATTGGAGACCTCGATTGATTGTGAGGCCTCCAATCCTAGGAGGTTTAGTGATATAGTATATTAGGAGGTATAGTGTATTGTATAAAAAATAAACGAAAAATATTGTTGACCCAGTCAAAATTGGATGACCAAATCTCAATTGGAGACCTCAATTGATTCTGAGGCCTCCAATCCTAGGAGGTTTAGTGATATAGTATATTAGGAGGCATAGTGTATTGTATAAAAAAATAAACGAAAGAGATTGTTGACCCGGTCAAAATTGGATGCCCAAATCTCAATTGGAGACCTCAATTGATTCCGAGGCATCCAATCCTAGGAGGTTTAGTGATATTGTATTTGAGGAGGCATAGTGTATTGTATAAAAAAATAAACGAAAGAGATTGTTGACCAGGTCAAAATTGGATGACCAAATCTTAATTGGAGACCTCAATTGATTGCGAGGCCTCCAATCCTAGGAGGTTTAGTGATATAGTACGTTAGGAGGCATAGTGTATTATATAAAAAAATAAACGAAAGAGATTGTTGACCCGGTCAAAATTGGATGACCAAATCTCGATTGGAGACCTCAATTGATTGGGAGGCCTCCAATCCTAGGAGGTTTAGTGATATAGTATATTAGGAGGCATAGTGTATTGTAAAAAAAATAAACGAAAGAGATTGTTGACCCGGTCAAAATTGGATGACCAAATCTCAATTGGCGACCTTAATTGTTTGTGAGGCCTCCAATCCTAGGAGGTTTAGTGATATAGTATATTAGGAGGCATAGTGTATTGTATAAAAAATAAACGAAAAAGATTGTTGACCCAGTCAAAATTGGATGACCAAATCTCAATTGGAGACCTCAATTGATTCTGAGGCCTCCAATCCTAGGAGGTTTAGTGATATAGTATATTAGGAGGCATAGTGTATTGTATAAAAAAATAAACGAAAGAGATTGTTGACCCGGTCAAAATTGGATGACCAAATCTTAATTGGAGACCTCAATTGATTGTGAGGCCTCCAATCCTAGGAGGTTTAGTGATATAGTATATTAGGAGGCATAGTGTATTGTATAAAAAAATAAACGAAAGAGATTGTTGACCCGGTCAAAATTGGATGACCAAATCTCAATTGGAGACCTCAATTGATTCTGAGGCATCCAATCCTAGGAGGTTTAGTGATATAGTATATAAGGAGGCATAGTGTATTGTATAAAAAAATTAACGAAACAGACTATTGACCCGGTCAAAATTGGATGACCAAATCTCAATTGGAGACCTCAATTGATTGTGAGGCCTCCAATCCTAGGAGGTTTAGTGATATAGTATATTAGGAGGCATAGTGTATTGTATAAAAAAACAAACGTAAGAGATTGTTGACCCAGTCAAAATTGGATGACCAAATTTCAATTGGAGACCTCAATTGATTTTGAGGCCTCCAATCCTAGGAGGTTTAGTGATATAGTATATTTGGAGGCATAGTGTATTGTATAAAAAAATTAACGAAAAAGATTGTTGACCCGGTCAAAATTGGATGACCAAATCTCAGTTGGAGACCTCGATTGATTGTGAGGCCTCCAATCCTAGGAGGTTTAGTGATATAGTATATTAGGAGGCATAGTGTATTGTATAAAAAATAAACGAAAAATATTGTTGACCCAGTCAAAATTGGATGACCAAATCTTAATTGGAGACCTCAATTGATTCTGAGGCCTCCAATCCTAGGAGGTTTAGTGATATAGTATATTAGGAGGCATAGTGTATTGTATAAAAAAATAAACGAAAGAGATTGTTGACCCGGTCAAAATTGGATGCCCAAATCTCAATTGGAGACCTCAATTGATTCCGAGGCATCCAATCCTAGGAGGTTTAGTGATATAGTATTTGCGGAGGCATAGTGTATTGTATAAAAAAATAAACGAAAGAGATTGTTAACCAGGTCAAAATTGGATGACCAAATCTTAATTGGAGACCTCAATTGATTGCGAGGCCTCCAATCCTAGGAGGTTTAGTGATATAGTACGTTAGGAGGCATAGTGTATTATATAAAAAAATAAACGAAAGAGATTGTTGACCCGGTCAAATTTGGATGACCAAATCTCGATTGGAGACCTCAATTGATTGGGAGGCCTCCAATCCTAGGAGGTTTAGTGATATAGTATATTAGGAGGCATAGTGTATTGTATAAAAAAATAAACGAAAGAGATTGTTGACCCGGTCAAAATTGGATGACCAAATCTCAATTGGCGACCTCAATTGTTTGTGAGGCCTCCAATCCTAGGAGGTTTAGTGATATAGTATATTACGAGGCATAGTGTATTGTATAAAAAATAAACGAAAAAGATTGTTGACCCAGTCAAAATTGGATGACCAAATCTCAATTGGAGACCTCAATTGATTCTGAGGCCTCCAATCCTAGGAGGTTTAGTGATATAGTATATTAGGAGGCATAGTGTATTGTATAAAAAAATTAACGAAAGAGACTGTTGACCCGGTCAAAATTGGGTTACCAAATCTCAATTGGAGACCTCAATTGATTGTGAGGCCTCCAATCCTAGGAGGTTTAGTGATATAGTATATTAGGAGGCATAGTGTATTGTATAAAAAAATAAACGAAAGAGATTGTTGACCCGGTCAAAATTGGATGACCAAATCTCAATTGGAGACCTCAATTCATTGTGAGGTCTCCAATCCTAGGAGGTTTAGTGATATAGTATATTAGGAGGCATAGTGTATTGTATAAAAAAATAAACGAAAGAGATTGTTGACCCGGTCAAAATTGGATGACCAAATCTCAATTGGAGACCACAATTGATTGTGAGGCATCCAATCCTAGGAGGTTTAGTGATATAGTATATAAGGAGGCATAGTGTATTGTATAAAAAAATTAACGAAACAGACTGTTGACCCGGTCAAAATTGGATGACCAAATCTCAATTGGAGACCTCAATTGATTGTGAGGACTCCAATCCTAGGAGGTTTAGTGATATAGTATATTAGGAGGCATAGTGTATTGTATAAAAAAACAAACGAAAGAGATTGTTGACCCAGTCAAAATTGGATGACCAAATTTCAATTGGAGACCTCAATTGATTTTGAGGCCTCCAATCCTAGGAGGTTTAGTGATATAGTATATTTGGAGGCATAGTGTATTGTATAAAAAAATTAACGAAAAAGATTGTTGACCCGGTCAAAATTGGATGACCAAATCTCAATTGGAGACCTCGATAGATTGTGAGGCCTCCAATCCTAGGAGGTTTAGTGATATAGTATATTAGGAGGCATAGTGTACTGTATAAAACATAAACCAAAGAGATTGTTGACCCGGTCAAAATTGGATGACCAAATGTCAATTGGAGACCTCAATTGATTGTGAGGCCTCCAATCCTAGGAGGTTTAGTGATATAGTATATTAGGAGGCATAGTGTATTGTATAAAAAAAATAAACGAAAGAGATTGTTGACCCGGTCAAAATTGGATGACCAAATCTTAATTGGAGACCTCAATTGATTGTGAGGCCTCCAATCCTAGGAGGTTTAGTGATATAGTATATTAGGAGGCATAGTGTATTGTATAAAAAAATAAACGAAAGAGATTGTTGACCCGGTCAAAATTGGATGACCAAATCTCAATTGGAGACCTCAATTGATTCTGAGGCATCCAATCCTAGGAGGTTTAGTGATATAGTATATAAGGAGGCATAGTGTATTGTATAAAAAAATTAACGAAACAGACTATTGACCCGGTCAAAATTGGATGACCAAATCTCAATTGGAGACCTCAATTGATTGTGAGGCCTCCAATCCTAGGAGGTTTAGTGATATAGTATATTAGGAGGCATAGTGTATTGTATAAAAAAACAAACGTAAGAGATTGTTGACCCAGTCAAAATTGGATGACCAAATTTCAATTGGAGACCTCAATTGATTTTGAGGCCTCCAATCCTAGGAGGTTTAGTGATATAGTATATTTGGAGGCATAGTGTATTGTATAAAAAAATTAACGAAAAAGATTGTTGACCCGGTCAAAATTGGATGACCAAATCTCAGTTGGAGACCTCGATTGATTGTGAGGCCTCCAATCCTAGGAGGTTTAGTGATATAGTATATTAGGAGGCATAGTGTATTGTATAAAAAATAAACGAAAAATATTGTTGACCCAGTCAAAATTGGATGACCAAATCTCAATTGGAGACCTCAATTGATTCTGAGGCCTCCAATCCTAGGAGGTTTAGTGATATAGTATATTAGGAGGCATAGTGTATTGTATAAAAAAATAAACGAAAGAGATTGTTGACCCGGTCAAAATTGGATGCCCAAATCTCAATTGGAGACCTCAATTGATTCCGAGGCATCCAATCCTAGGAGGTTTAGTGATATAGTATTTGCGGAGGCATAGTGTATTGTATAAAAAAATAAACGAAAGAGATTGTTGACCAGGTCAAAATTGGATGACCAAATCTTAATTGGAGACCTCAATTGATTGCGAGGCCTCCAATCCTAGGAGGTTTAGTGATATAGTACGTTAGGAGGCATAGTGTATTATATAAAAAAATAAACGAAAGAGATTGTTGACCCGGTCAAAATTGGATGACCAAATCTCGATTGGAGACCTCAATTGATTGGGAGGCCTCCAATCCTAGGAGGTTTAGTGATATAGTATATTAGGAGGCATAGTGTATTGTATAAAAAAATAAACGAAAGAGATTGTTGACCCGGTCAAAATTGGATGACCAAATCTCAATTGGCGACCTCAATTGTTTGTGAGGCCTCCAATCCTAGGAGGTTTAGTGATATAGTATATTAGGAGGCATAGTGTATTGTATAAAAAATAAACGAAAAAGATTGTTGACCCAGTCAAAATTGGATGACCAAATCTCAATTGGAGACCTCAATTGATTCTGAGGCCTCCAATCCTAGGAGGTTTAGTGATATAGTATATTAGGAGGCATAGTGTATTGTATAAAAAAATTAACGAAAGAGACTGTTGACCCGGTCAAAATTGGGTGACCAAATCTCAATTGGAGACCTCAATTGATTGTGAGGCCTCCAATCCTAGGAGGTTTAGTGATATAGTATATTAGGAGGCAAAGTGTATTGTATAAAAAAATAAACGAAAGAGAGTGTTGACCCGGTCAAAATTGGATGACCAAATCTCAATTGGAGACCTCAATTGATTGTGAGGCCTCCAATCCTAGGAGGTTTAGTGATATAGTATATTAGGAGGCATAGTGTATTGTATAAAAAAATAAACGAAAGAGATTGTTGACCCGGTCAAAATTGGATGACCAAATGTCAATTGGAGACCCCAATTGATTGTGTGGCCTCCAATCTTAGGAGGTTTAGTGATATAGTATATTAGGAGGCATAGTGTATTGTATAAAAAAATAAACGAAAGAGATTGTTGACCCGGTCAAAATTGGATGACCAAATCTCAATTGGCGACCTCAATTGTTTGTGAGGCCTCCAATCCTAGGAGGTTTAGTGATATAGTATATTAGGAGGCATAGTGTATTGTATAAAAAATAAACGAAAGAGATTGTTGACCCAGTCAAAATTGGATGACCAAATTTCAATTGGAGACCTCAATTGATTTTGAGGCCTCCAATCCTAGGAGGTTTAGTGATATAGTATATTTGGAGGCATAGTGTATTGTATAAAAAAATTAACGAAAAAGATTGTTGACCCGGTCAAAATTGGATGACCAAATCTCAATTGGAGTCCTCGATAGATTGTGAGGCCTCCAATCCTAGGAGGTTTAGTGATATAGTATATTAGGAGGCATAGTGTACTGTATAAAACATAAACCAAAGAGATTGTTGACCCGGTCAAAATTGGATGACCAAATGTCAATTGGAGACCTCAATTGATTGTGAGGCCTCCAATCCTAGGAGGTTTAGTGATATAGTATATTAGGAGGCATAGTGTATTGTATAAAAAAATAAACGAAAGAGATTGTTGACCCGGTCAAAATTGGATGACCAAATCTTAATTGGAGACCTCAATTGATTGTGAGGCCTCCAATCCTAGGAGGTTTAGTGATATAGTATATTAGGAGGCATAGTGTATTGTATAAAAAAATAAACGAAAGAGATTGTTGACCCGGTCAAAATTGGATGACCAAATCTCAATTGGAGACCTCAATTGATTCTGAGGCATCCAATCCTAGGAGGTTTAGTGATATAGTATATAAGGAGGCATAGTGTATTGTATAAAAAAATTAACGAAACAGACTATTGACCCGGTCAAAATTGGATGACCAAATCTCAATTGGAGACCTCAATTGATTGTGAGGCCTCCAATCCTAGGAGGTTTAGTGATATAGTATATTAGGAGGCATAGTGTATTGTATAAAAAAACAAACGTAAGAGATTGTTGACCCAGTCAAAATTGGATGACCAAATTTCAATTGGAGACCTCAATTGATTTTGAGGCCTCCAATCCTAGGAGGTTTAGTGATATAGTATATTTGGAGGCATAGTGTATTGTATAAAAAAATTAACGAAAAAGATTGTTGACCCGGTCAAAATTGGATGACCAAATCTCAGTTGGAGACCTCGATTGATTGTGAGGCCTCCAATCCTAGGAGGTTTAGTGATATAGTATATTAGGAGGCATAGTGTATTGTATAAAAAATAAACGAAAAATATTGTTGACCCAGTCAAAATTGGATGACCAAATCTCAATTGGAGACCTCAATTGATTCTGAGGCCTCCAATCCTAGGAGGTTTAGTGATATAGTATATTAGGAGGCATAGTGTATTGTATAAAAAAATAAACGAAAGAGATTGTTGACCCGGTCAAAATTGGATGCCCAAATCTCAATTGGAGACCTCAATTGATTCCGAGGCATCCAATCCTAGGAGGTTTAGTGATATAGTATTTGCGGAGGCATAGTGTATTGTATAAAAAAATAAACGAAAGAGATTGTTGACCAGGTCAAAATTGGATGACCAAATCTTAATTGGAGACCTCAATTGATTGCGAGGCCTCCAATCCTAGGAGGTTTAGTGATATAGTACGTTAGGAGGCATAGTGTATTATATAAAAAAATAAACGAAAGAGATTGTTGACCCGGTCAAAATTGGATGACCAAATCTCGATTGGAGAGCTCAATTGATTGGGAGGCCTCCAATCCTAGGAGGTTTAGTGATATAGTATATTAGGAGGCATAGTGTATTGTATAAAAAAATAAACGAAAGAGATTGTTGACCCGGTCAAAATTGGATGACCAAATCTCAATTGGCGACCTCAATTGTTTGTGAGGCCTCCAATCCTAGGAGGTTTAGTGATATAGTATATTAGGAGGCATAGTGTATTGTATAAAAAATAAACGAAAAAGATTGTTGACCCAGTCAAAATTGGATGACCAAATCTCAATTGGAGACCTCAATTGATTCTGAGGCCTCCAATCCTAGGAGGTTTAGTGATATAGTATATTAGGAGGCATAGTGTATTGTATAAAAAAATTAACGAAAGAGACTGTTGACCCGGTCAAAATTGGGTTACCAAATCTCAATTGGAGACCTCAATTGATTGTGAGGCCTCCAATCCTAGGAGGTTTAGTGATATAGTATATTAGGAGGCATAGTGTATTGTATAAAAAAATAAACGAAAGAGATTGTTGACCCGGTCAAAATTGGATGACCAAATCTCAATTGGAGACCTCAATTCATTGTGAGGTCTCCAATCCTAGGAGGTTTAGTGATATAGTATATTAGGAGGCATAGTGTATTGTATAAAAAAATAAACGAAAGAGATTGTTGACCCGGTCAAAATTGGATGACCAAATCTCAATTGGAGACCACAATTGATTGTGAGGCATCCAATCCTAGGAGGTTTAGTGATATAGTATATAAGGAGGCATAGTGTATTGTATAAAAAAATTAACGAAACAGACTGTTGACCCGGTCAAAATTGGATGACCAAATCTCAATTGGAGACCTCAATTGATTGTGAGGACTCCAATCCTAGGAGGTTTAGTGATATAGTATATTAGGAGGCATAGTGTATTGTATAAAAAAACAAACGAAAGAGATTGTTGACCCAGTCAAAATTGGATGACCAAATTTCAATTGGAGACCTCAATTGATTTTGAGGCCTCCAATCCTAGGAGGTTTAGTGATATAGTATATTTGGAGGCATAGTGTATTGTATAAAAAAATTAACGAAAAAGATTGTTGACCCGGTCAAAATTGGATGACCAAATCTCAATTGGAGACCTCGATAGATTGTGAGGCCTCCAATCCTAGGAGGTTTAGTGATATAGTATATTAGGAGGCATAGTGTACTGTATAAAACATAAACCAAAGAGATTGTTGACCCGGTCAAAATTGGATGACCAAATGTCAATTGGAGACCTCAATTGATTGTGAGGCCTCCAATCCTAGGAGGTTTAGTGATATAGTATATTAGGAGGCATAGTGTATTGTATAAAAAAATAAACGAAAGAGATTGTTGACCCGGTCAAAATTGGATGACCAAATCTTAATTGGAGACCTCAATTGATTGTGAGGCCTCCAATCCTAGGAGGTTTAGTGATATAGTATATTAGGAGGCATAGTGTATTGTATAAAAAAATAAACGAAAGAGATTGTTGACCCGGTCAAAATTGGATGACCAAATCTCAATTGGAGACCTCAATTGATTCTGAGGCATCCAATCCTAGGAGGTTTAGTGATATAGTATATAAGGAGGCATAGTGTATTGTATAAAAAAATTAACGAAACAGACTATTGACCCGGTCAAAATTGGATGACCAAATCTCAATTGGAGACCTCAATTGATTGTGAGGCCTCCAATCCTAGGAGGTTTAGTGATATAGTATATTAGGAGGCATAGTGTATTGTATAAAAAAACAAACGTAAGAGATTGTTGACCCAGTCAAAATTGGATGACCAAATTTCAATTGGAGTCCTCAATTGATTTTGAGGCCTCCAATCCTAGGAGGTTTAGTGATATAGTATATTTGGAGGCATAGTGTATTGTATAAAAAAATTAACGAAAAAGATTGTTGACCCGGTCAAAATTGGATGACCAAATCTCAGTTGGAGACCTCGATTGATTGTGAGGCCTCCAATCCTAGGAGGTTTAGTGATATAGTATATTAGGAGGCATAGTGTATTGTATAAAAAATAAACGAAAAATATTGTTGACCCAGTCAAAATTGGATGACCAAATCTCAATTGGAGACCTCAATTGATTCTGAGGCCTCCAATCCTAGGAGGTTTAGTGATATAGTATATTAGGAGGCATAGTGTATTGTATAAAAAAATAAACGAAAGAGATTGTTGACCCGGTCAAAATTGGATGCCCAAATCTCAATTGGAGACCTCAATTGATTCCGAGGCATCCAATCCTAGGAGGTTTAGTGATATAGTATTTGCGGAGGCATAGTGTATTGTATAAAAAAATAAACGAAAGAGATTGTTGACCAGGTCAAAATTGGATGACCAAATCTTAATTGGAGACCTCAATTGATTGCGAGGCCTCCAATCCTAGGAGGTTTAGTGATATAGTACGTTAGGAGGCATAGTGTATTATATAAAAAAATAAACGAAAGAGATTGTTGACCCGGTCAAAATTGGATGACCAAATCTCGATTGGAGACCTCAATTGATTGGGAGGCCTCCAATCCTAGGAGGTTTAGTGATATAGTATATTAGGAGGCATAGTGTATTGTATAAAAAAATAAACGAAAGAGATTGTTGACCCGGTCAAAATTGGATGACCAAATCTCAATTGGCGACCTCAATTGTTTGTGAGGCCTCCAATCCTAGGAGGTTTAGTGATATAGTATATTAGGAGGCATAGTGTATTGTATAAAAAATAAACGAAAAAGATTGTTGACCCAGTCAAAATTGGATGACCAAATCTCAATTGGAGACCTCAATTGATTCTGAGGCCTCCAATCCTAGGAGGTTTAGTGATATAGTATATTAGGAGGCATAGTGTATTGTATAAAAAAATTAACGAAAGAGACTGTTGACCCGGTCAAAATTGGGTGACCAAATCTCAATTGGAGACCTCAATTGATTGTGAGGCCTCCAATCCTAGGAGGTTTAGTGATATAGTATATTAGGAGGCAAAGTGTATTGTATAAAAAAATAAACGAAAGAGAGTGTTGACCCGGTCAAAATTGGATGACCAAATCTCAATTGGAGACCTCAATTGATTGTGAGGCCTCCAATCCTAGGAGGTTTAGTGATATAGTATATTAGGAGGCATAGTGTATTGTATAAAAAAATAAACGAAAGAGATTGTTGACCCGGTCAAAATTGGATGACCAAATGTCAATTGGAGACCCCAATTGATTGTGTGGCCTCCAATCTTAGGAGGTTTAGTGATATAGTATATTAGGAGGCATAGTGTATTGTATAAAAAAATAAACGAAAGAGATTGTTGACCCGGTCAAAATTGGATGACCAAATCTCAATTGGCGACCTCAATTGTTTGTGAGGCCTCCAATCCTAGGAGGTTTAGTGATATAGTATATTAGGAGGCATAGTGTATTGTATAAAAAATAAACGAAAGAGATTGTTGACCCAGTCAAAATTGGATGACCAAATTTCAATTGGAGACCTCAATTGATTTTGAGGCCTCCAATCCTAGGAGGTTTAGTGATATAGTATATTTGGAGGCATAGTGTATTGTATAAAAAAATTAACGAAAAAGATTGTTGACCCGGTCAAAATTGGATGACCAAATCTCAATTGGAGTCCTCGATAGATTGTGAGGCCTCCAATCCTAGGAGGTTTAGTGATATAGTATATTAGGAGGCATAGTGTACTGTATAAAACATAAACCAAAGAGATTGTTGACCCGGTCAAAATTGGATGACCAAATGTCAATTGGAGACCTCAATTGATTGTGAGGCCTCCAATCCTAGGAGGTTTAGTGATATAGTATATTAGGAGGCATAGTGTATTGTATAAAAAAATAAACGAAAGAGATTGTTGACCCGGTCAAAATTGGATGACCAAATCTTAATTGGAGACCTCAATTGATTGTGAGGCCTCCAATCCTAGGAGGTTTAGTGATATAGTATATTAGGAGGCATAGTGTATTGTATAAAAAAATAAACGAAAGAGATTGTTGACCCGGTCAAAATTGGATGACCAAATCTCAATTGGAGACCTCAATTGATTCTGAGGCATCCAATCCTAGGAGGTTTAGTGATATAGTATATAAGGAGGCATAGTGTATTGTATAAAAAAATTAACGAAACAGACTATTGACCCGGTCAAAATTGGATGACCAAATCTCAATTGGAGACCTCAATTGATTGTGAGGCCTCCAATCCTAGGAGGTTTAGTGATATAGTATATTAGGAGGCATAGTGTATTGTATAAAAAAACAAACGTAAGAGATTGTTGACCCAGTCAAAATTGGATGACCAAATTTCAATTGGAGACCTCAATTGATTTTGAGGCCTCCAATCCTAGGAGGTTTAGTGATATAGTATATTTGGAGGCATAGTGTATTGTATAAAAAAATTAACGAAAAAGATTGTTGACCCGGTCAAAATTGGATGACCAAATCTCAGTTGGAGACCTCGATTGATTGTGAGGCCTCCAATCCTAGGAGGTTTAGTGATATAGTATATTAGGAGGCATAGTGTATTGTATAAAAAATAAACGAAAAATATTGTTGACCCAGTCAAAATTGGATGACCAAATCTCAATTGGAGACCTCAATTGATTCTGAGGCCTCCAATCCTAGGAGGTTTAGTGATATAGTATATTAGGAGGCATAGTGTATTGTATAAAAAAATAAACGAAAGAGATTGTTGACCCGGTCAAAATTGGATGCCCAAATCTCAATTGGAGACCTCAATTGATTCCGAGGCATCCAATCCTAGGAGGTTTAGTGATATAGTATTTGCGGAGGCATAGTGTATTGTATAAAAAAATAAACGAAAGAGATTGTTGACCAGGTCAAAATTGGATGACCAAATCTTAATTGGAGACCTCAATTGATTGCGAGGCCTCCAATCCTAGGAGGTTTAGTGATATAGTACGTTAGGAGGCATAGTGTATTATATAAAAAAATAAACGAAAGAGATTGTTGACCCGGTCAAAATTGGATGACCAAATCTCGATTGGAGAGCTCAATTGATTGGGAGGCCTCCAATCCTAGGAGGTTTAGTGATATAGTATATTAGGAGGCATAGTGTATTGTATAAAAAAATAAACGAAAGAGATTGTTGACCCGGTCAAAATTGGATGACCAAATCTCAATTGGCGACCTCAATTGTTTGTGAGGCCTCCAATCCTAGGAGGTTTAGTGATATAGTATATTAGGAGGCATAGTGTATTGTATAAAAAATAAACGAAAAAGATTGTTGACCCAGTCAAAATTGGATGACCAAATCTCAATTGGAGACCTCAATTGATTCTGAGGCCTCCAATCCTAGGAGGTTTAGTGATATAGTATATTAGGAGGCATAGTGTATTGTATAAAAAAATTAACGAAAGAGACTGTTGACCCGGTCAAAATTGGGTGACCAAATCTCAATTGGAGACCTCAATTGATTGTGAGGCCTCCAATCCTAGGAGGTTTAGTGATATAGTATATTAGGAGGCAAAGTGTATTGTATAAAAAAATAAACGAAAGAGAGTGTTGACCCGGTCAAAATTGGATGACCAAATCTCAATTGGAGACCTCAATTGATTGTGAGGCCTCCAATCCTAGGAGGTTTAGTGATATAGTATATTAGGAGGCATAGTGTATTGTATAAAAAAATAAACGAAAGAGATTGTTGACCCGGTCAAAATTGGATGACCAAATGTCAATTGGAGACCCCAATTGATTGTGTGGCCTCCAATCTTAGGAGGTTTAGTGATATAGTATATTAGGAGGCATAGTGTATTGTATAAAAAAATAAACGAAAGAGATTGTTGACCCGGTCAAAATTGGATGACCAAATCTCAATTGGCGACCTCAATTGTTTGTGAGGCCTCCAATCCTAGGAGGTTTAGTGATATAGTATATTAGGAGGCATAGTGTATTGTATAAAAAATAAACGAAAGAGATTGTTGACCCAGTCAAAATTGGATGACCAAATTTCAATTGGAGACCTCAATTGATTTTGAGGCCTCCAATCCTAGGAGGTTTAGTGATATAGTATATTTGGAGGCATAGTGTATTGTATAAAAAAATTAACGAAAAAGATTGTTGACCCGGTCAAAATTGGATGACCAAATCTCAATTGGAGACCTCGATTGATTGTGAGGCCTCCAATCCTAGGAGGTTTAGTGATATAGTATATTAGGAGGCATAGTGTACTGTATAAAAAATAAACCAAAGAGATTGTTGACCCGGTCAAAATTGGATGACCAAATGTCAATTGGAGACCTCAATTGATTGTGAGGCCTCCAATCCTAGGAGGTTTAGTGATATAGTATATTAGGAGGCATAGTGTATTGTATAAAAAAATAAACGAAAGAGATTGTTGACCCGGTCAAAATTGGATGACCAACTCTCAATTGGCGACCTCAATTGTTTGTGAGGCCTCCAATCCTAGGAGGTTTAGTGATATAGTATATTAGGAGGCATAGTGTATTGTATAAAAATTAAACGAAAGAGATTGTTGACCCAGTCAAAATTGGATGACCAAATTTCAATTGGAGACCTCAATTGATTTTGAGGCCTCCAATCCTAGGAGGTTTAGTGATAGAGTATATTTGGAGGCATAGTGTATTGTATAAAAAAATTAACGAAAAAGATTGTTGACCCGGTCAAAATTGGATGACCAAATCTCAATTGGAGACCTCGATTGATTGTGAGGCCTCCAATCCTAGGAGGTTTAGTGATATAGTATATTAGGAGGCATAGTGTACTGTATAAAAAATAAACCAAAGAGATTGTTGACCCGGTCAAAATTGGATGACCAAATGTCAATTGGAGACCTCAATTGATTGTGAGGCCTCCAATCCTAGGAGGTTTAGTGATATAGTATATTAGGAGGCATAGTGTATTGTATAAAAAAATAAACGAAAGAGATTGTTGAGCCGGTCAAAATTGGATGACCAAATCTCAATTGGAGACCTCAATTGATTGTGAGGTCTCCAATCCTAGGAGGTTAGTGATATAGTATATTAGGAGGCATAGTGTATTGTATAAAAAAATAAATGAAAGAGATTGTTGACCCGGTCAAAATTGGCTGACCAAATCTCAATTGGAGACCTCAATTGATTCTGAGGCATCCAATCCTAGGAGGTTTAGTGATATAGTATATAAGGAGGCATAGTGTATTATATAAAAAAATTAACGAAACAGAACGTTGACCCGGTCAAAATTGGATGACCAAATCTCAATTGGAGACCTCAATTGATTGTGAGGCCTCCAATCCTAGGAGGTTTAGTGATATAGTATATTTGGAGGCATAGTGTATTGTATAAAAAAACAAACGAAAGAGATTGTTGACCCAGTCAAAATTGGATGACCAAATTTCAATTGGAGACCTCAATTGATTTTGAGGCCTCCAATCCTAGGAGGTTTAGTGATATAGTATATTTGGAGGCATAGTGTATTGTATAAAAAAATTAACGAAAAAGATTGTTGACCCGGTCAAAATTGGATGACCAAATCTCAATTGGAGACCTCGATTGATTGTGAGGCCTCCAATCCTAGGAGGTTTAGTGATATAGTATATTAGGAGGCATAGTGTACTGTATAAAAAATAAACCAAAGAGATTGTTGACCCGGTCAAAATTGGATGACCAAATGTCAATTGGAGACCTCAATTGATTGTGAGGCCTCCAATCCTAGGAGGTTTAGTGATATAGTATATTAGGAGGCATAGTGTATTGCATAAAAAAATAAACGAAAGAGATTGTTGACCCGGTCAAAATTGGATGACCAAATCTCAATTGGATACCTCAATTGATTGTGAGGTCTCCATTCCTAGGAGGTTTAGTGATATAGTATATTAGGAGGCATAGTGTATTGTATAAAAAAATAAACGAAAGAGATTGTTGACCCGGTCAAAATTGGATGACCAAATCTCAATTGGAGACCTCAATTGATTCTGAGGCATCCAATCCTAGGAGGTTTAGTGATATAGTATATAAGGAGGCATAGTGTATTGTATAAAAAAATTAACGAAACAGACTGTTGACCCGGTCAAAATTGGATGACCAAATCTCAATTGGAGACCTCAATTGATTGTGAGGCCACCAATCCTAGGAGGTTTAGTGATATAGTATATTAGGAGGCATAGTGTATTGTATAAAAAAACAAACGAAAGAGATTGTTGACCCAGTCAAAATTGGATGACCAAATTTCAATTGGAGACCTCAATTGATTTTGAGGCCTCCAATCCTAGGAGGTTTAGTGATATAGTATATTTGGAGGCATAGTGTATTGTATAAAAAAATAAACGAAAGAGATTGTTGACCCGGTCAAAATTGGATGACCAAATCTCAATTGGCGACCTCAATTGTTTGTGAGGCCTCCAATCCTAGGAGGTTTAGTGATATAGTATATTAGGAGGCATAGTGTATTGTATAAAAAATAAACGAAAGAGATTGTTGACCCAGTCAAAATTGGATGACCAAATTTCAATTGGAGACCTCAATTGATTTTGAGGCCTCCAATCCTAGGAGGTTTAGTGATATAGTATATTTGGAGGCATAGTGTATTGTATAAAAAAATTAACGAAAAAGATTGTTGACCCGGTCAAAATTGGATGACCAAATCTCAATTGGAGACCTCGATAGATTGTGAGGCCTCCAATCCTAGGAGGTTTAGTGATATAGTATATTAGGAGGCATAGTGTACTGTATAAAACATAAACCAAAGAGATTGTTGACCCGGTCAAAATTGGATGACCAAATGTCAATTGGAGACCTCAATTGATTGTGAGGCCTCCAATCCTAGGAGGTTTAGTGATATAGTATATTAGGAGGCATAGTGTATTGTATAAAAAAATAAACGAAAGAGATTGTTGACCCGGTCAAAATTGGATGACCAAATCTTAATTGGAGACCTCAATTGATTGTGAGGCCTCCAATCCTAGGAGGTTTAGTGATATAGTATATTAGGAGGCATAGTGTATTGTATAAAAAAATAAACGAAAGAGATTGTTGACCCGTTCTAAATTGGATGACCAAATCTCAATTGGAGACCTCAATTGATTCTGAGGCATCCAATCCTAGGAGGTTTAGTGATATAGTATATAAGGAGGCATAGTGTATTGTATAAAAAAATTAACGAAACAGACTATTGACCCGGTCAAAATTGGATGACCAAATCTCAATTGGAGACCTCAATTGATTGTGAGGCCTCCAATCCTAGGAGGTTTAGTGATATAGTATATTAGGAGGCATAGTGTATTGTATAAAAAAACAAACGTAAGAGATTGTTGACCCAGTCAAAATTGGATGACCAAATTTCAATTGGACCCCTCAATTGATTTTGAGGCCTCCAATCCTAGGAGGTTTAGTGATATAGTATATTTGGAGGCATAGTGTATTGTATAAAAAAATTAACGAAAAAGATTGTTGACCCGGTCAAAATTGGATGACCAAATCTCAGTTGGAGACCTCGATTGATTGTGAGGCCTCCAATCCTAGGAGGTTTACTGATATAGTATATTAGGAGGCATAGTGTATTGTATAAAAAATAAACGAAAAATATTGTTGACCCAGTCAAAATTGGATGACCAAATCTCAATTGGAGACCTCAATTGATTCTGAGGCCTCCATTCCTAGGAGGTTTAGTGATATAGTATATTAGGAGGCATAGTGTATTGTATAAAAAAATAAACGAAAGAGATTGTTGACCCGGTCAAAATTGGATGCCCAAATCTCAATTGGAGACCTCAATTGATTCCGAGGCATCCAATCCTAGGAGGTTTAGTGATATAGTATTTGCGGAGGCATAGTGTATTGTATAAAAAAATAAACGAAAGAGATTGTTGACCAGGTCAAAATTGGATGACCAAATCTTAATTGGAGACCTCAATTGATTGCGAGGCCTCCAATCCTAGGAGGTTTAGTGATATAGTATGTTAGGAGGCATAGTGTATTATATAAAAAAATAAACGAAAGAGATTGTTGACCCGGTCAAAATTGGATGACCAAATCTCGATTGGAGACCTCAATTGATTGGGAGGCCTCCAATCCTAGGAGGTTTAGTGATATAGTATATTAGGAGGCATAGTGTATTGTATAAAAAAATAAACGAAAGAGATTGTTGACCCGGTCAAAATTGGATGACCAAATCTCAATTGGCGACCTCAATTGTTTGTGAGGCCTACAATCCTAGGAGGTTTAGTGATATAGTATATTAGGAGGCATAGTGTATTGTATAAAAAATAAACGAAAAAGATTGTTGACCCAGTCAAAATTGGATGACCAAATCTCAATTGGAGACCTCAATTGATTCTGAGGCCTCCAATCCTAGGAGGTTTAGTGATATAGTATATTAGGAGGCATAGTGTATTGTATAAAAAAATTAACGAAAGAGACTGTTGACCCGGTCAAAATTGGGTGACCAAATCTCAATTGGAGACCTCAATTGATTGTGAGACCTCCAATCCTAGGAGGTTTAGTGATATAGTATATTAGGAGGCAAAGTGTATTGTATAAAAAAATAAACGAAAGAGAGTGTTGACCCGGTCAAAATTGGATGACCAAATCTCAATTGGAGACCTCAATTGATTGTGAGGCCTCCAATCCTAGGAGGTTTAGTGATATAGTATATTAGGAGGCATAGTGTATTGTATAAAAAAATAAACGAAAGAGATTGTTGACCCGGTCAAAATTGGATGACCAAATGTCAATTGGAGACCCCAATTGATTGTGTGGCCTCCAATCTTAGGAGGTTTAGTGATATAGTATATTAGGAGGCATAGTGTATTGTATAAAAAAATAAACGAAAGAGATAGTTGACCCGGTCAAAATTGGATGACCAAATCTCAATTGGCGACCTCAATTGTTTGTGAGGCCTCCAATCCTAGGAGGTTTAGTGATATAGTATATTAGGAGGCATAGTGTATTGTATAAAAAATAAACGAAAGAGATTGTTGACCCAGTCAAAATTGGATGACCAAATTTCAATTGGAGACCTCAATTGATTTTGAGGCCTCCAATCCTAGGAGGTTTAGTGATATAGTATATTTGGAGGCATAGTGTATTGTATAAAAAAATTAACGAAAAAGATTGTTGACCCGGTCAAAATTGGATGACCAAATCTCAATTGGAGACCTCGATTGATTGTGAGGCCTCCAATCCCAGGAGGTTTAGTGATATAGTATATTAGGAGGCATAGTGTACTGTATAAAAAATAAACCAAAGAGATTGTTGACCCGGTCAAAATTGGATGACCAAATGTCAATTGGAGACCTCAATTGATTGTGAGGCCTCCAATCCTAGGAGGTTTAGTGATATATTATATTAGGAGGCATAGTGTATTGTATAAAAAAATAAACGAAAGAGATTGTTGACCCGGTCAAAATTGGATGACCAAATCTCAATTGGCGACCTCAATTGTTTGTGAGGCCTCCAATCCTAGGAGGTTTAGTGATATAGTATATTAGGAGGCATAGTGTATTGTATAAAAATTAAACGAAAGAGATTGTTGACCCAGTCAAAATTGGATGACCAAATTTCAATTGGAGACCTCAATTGATTTTGAGGCCTCCAATCCTAGGAGGTTTAGTGATAGAGTATATTTGGAGGCATAGTGTATTGTATAAAAAAATTAACGAAAAAGATTGTTGACCCGGTCAAAATTGGATGACCAAATCTCAATTGGAGACCTCGATTGATTGTGAGGCCTCCAATCCTAGGAGGTTTAGTGATATAGTATATTAGGAGGCATAGTGTACTGTATAAAAAATAAACCAAAGAGATTGTTGACCCGGTCAAAATTGGATGACCAAATGTCAATTGGAGACCTCAATTGATTGTGAGGCCTCCAATCCTAGGAGGTTTAGTGATATAGTATATTAGGAGGCATAGTGTATTGTATAAAAAAATAAACGAAAGAGATTGTCGACCCGGTCAAAATTGGATGACCAAATCTCAATTGGAGACCTCAATTGATTGTGAGGTCTCCAATCCTAGGAGGTTAGTGATATAGTATATTAGGAGGCATAGTGTATTGTATAAAAAAATAAACGAAAGAGATTGTTGACCCGGTCAAAATTGGCTGACCAAATCTCAATTGGAGACCTCAATTGATTCTGAGGCATCCAATCCTAGGAGGTTTAGTGATATAGTATATAAGGAGGCATAGTGTATTGTATAAAAAAATTAACGAAACAGAACGTTGACCCGGTCAAAATTGGATGACCAAATCTCAATTGGAGACCTCAATTGATTGTGAGGCCTCCAATCCTAGGAGGTTTAGTGATATAGTATATTTGGAGGCATAGTGTATTGTATAAAAAAACAAACGAAAGAGATTGTTGACCCAGTCAAAATTGGATGACCAAATTTCAATTGGAGACCTCAATTGATTTTGAGGCCTCCAATCCTAGGAGGTTTAGTGATATAGTATATTTGGAGGCATAGTGTATTGTATAAAAAAAATTAACGAAAAAGATTGTTGACCCGGTCAAAATTGGATGACCAAATCTCAATTGGAGACCTCGATTGATTGTGAGGCCTCCAATCCTAGGAGGTTTAGTGATATAGTATATTAGGAGGCATAGTGTACTATATAAAAAATAAACCAAAGAGATTGTTGACCCGGTCAAAATTGGATGACCAAATGTCAATTGGAGACCTCAATTGATTGTGAGGCCTCCAATCCTAGGAGGTTTAGTGATATAGTATATTAGGAGGCATAGTGTATTGCATAAAAAAATAAACGAAAGAGATTGTTGACCCGGTGAAAATTGGATGACCAAATCTCAATTGGATACCTCAATTGATTGTGAGGTCTCCATTCCTAGGAGGTTTAGTGATATAGTATATTAGGAGGCATAGTGTATTGTATAAAAAAATAAACGAAAGAGATTGTTGACCCGGTCAAAATAGGATGACCAAATCTCAATTGGAGACCTCAATTGATTCTGAGGCATCCAATCCTAGGAGGTTTAGTGATATAGTATATAAGGAGGCATAGTGTATTGTATAAAAAAATTAACGAAACAGACTGTTGACCCGGTCAAAATTGGATGACCAAATCTCAATTGGAGACCTCAATTGATTGTGAGGCCACCAATCCTAGGAGGTTTAGTGATATAGTATATTAGGAGGCATAGTGTATTGTATAAAAAAACAAACGAAAGAGATTGTTGACCCTGTCAAACTTGGATGACCAAATTTCAATTGGAGACCTCAATTGATTTTGAGGCCTCCAATCCTAGGAGGTTTAGTGATATAGTACATTTGGAGGCATAGTGTATTGTATAAAAAAATAAACGAAAGAAATTGTTGACCCGGTCAAAATTGGATGACCAAATCTCAATTGGCGACCTCAATTGTTTGTGAGGCCTCCAATCCTAGGAGGTTTAGTGATATAGTATATTAGGAGGCATAGTGTATTGTATAAAAAATAAACGAAAGAGATTGTTTACCAAGTCAAAATTGGATGACCAAATTTCAATTGGAGACCTCAATTGATTTTGAGGCCTCCAATCCTAGGAGGTTTAGTGATATAGTATATTTGGAGGCATAGTGTATTGTATAAAAAAATTAACGAAAAAGATTGTTGACCCGGTCAAAATTGGATGACCAAATCCCAATTGGAGACCTCAATTGATTGTGAGGCCTCCAATCCTAGGAGGTTTAGTGATATAGTATATTAGGAGGAATAGTGTATTGTATAAAAAAATAAACGAAAGAGATTGTTGACCCGGTCAAAATTGGATGACCATATCTCAATTGGAGACCTCAATTGTTTGTGGGGCCTCCAATCCTAGGAGGTTTAGTGATATAGTATATTAGGAGGCAAAGTGTATTGTATAAAAAAATAAACGAAAGAGGGTGTTGACCCGGTCAAAATTGGATGACCAAATCTCAATTGGAGACCTCAATTGATTGTGAGGCCTCCAATCCTAGGAGGTTTAGTGATATAGTATATTAGGAGGCATAGTGTATTGTATAAAAAAATAAACGAAAGAGATTGTTGACCCGGTCAAAATTGGATGACCAAATGTCAATTGGAGACCCCAATTGATTGTGTGGCCTCCAATCTTAGGAGGTTTAGAGATATAGTATATTAGGAGGCATAGTGTATTGTATAAAAAATAAACGAAAGAGATTGTTGACCCGGTCAAAATTGGATGACCAAATCTCAATTGGCGACCTCAATTGTTTGTGAGGCCTCCAATCCTAGGAGGTTTAGTGATATAGTATATTAGGAGGCATAGTGTATTGTATAAAAAATAAACGAAAGAGATTGTTGACCCAGTCAAAATTGGATGACCAAATTTCAATTGGAGACCTCAATTGATTTTGAGGCCTCCAATCCTAGGAGGTTTAGTGATATAGTATATTTGGAGGCATAGTGTATTGTATAAAAAAATTAACGAAAAAGATTGTTGACCCGGTCAAAATTGGATGACCAAATCTCAATTGGAGACCTCGATTGATTGTGAGGCCTCCAATCCTAGGAGGTTTAGTGATATAGTATATTAGGAGGCATAGTGTATTGTATAAAAAATAAACGAAACAGATTGTTGACCCGGTCAAAATTGGATGACCAAATGTCAATTGGAGACCTCAATTGATTGTGAGGCCTCCAATCCTAGGAGGTTTAGTGATATAGTATATTAGGAGGCATAGTGTATTGTATAAAAAAATAAACGAAAGAGATTGTTGACCCGGTCAAAATTGGATGACCAAATCTCAATTGGCGACCTCAATTGTTTGTGAGGCCTCCAATCCTAGGAGGTTTAGTGATATAGTATATTAGGAGGCATAGTGTATTGTATAAAAAATAAACGAAAGAGATTGTTGACCCAGTCAAAATTGGATGACCAAATTTCAATTGGAGACCTCAATTGATTTTGAGGCCTCCAATCCTAGGAGGTTTAGTGATATAGTATATTTGGAGGCATAGTGTATTGTATAAAAAAATTAACGAAAAAGATTGTTGACCCGGTCAAAATTGGATGACCAAATCTCAATTGGCGACCTCAATTGTTTGTGAGGCCTCCAATCCTAGGAGGTTTAGTGATATAGTATATTAGGAGGCATAGTGTATTGTATAAAAAAATAAACGAAAGAGATTGTTGACCCGGTCAAAATTGGATGACCATATCTCAATTGGAGACCTCAATTGATTGTGAGGTCTCCATTCCTAGGAGGTTTAGTGATATAGTATATTAGGAGGCATAGTGTATTGTATAAAAAAATAAACGAAAGAGATTGTTGACCCGGTCAAAATTGGATGACCAAATCTCAATTGGAGACCTCAATTGATTCTGAGGCATCCAATCCTAGGAGGTTTAGTGATATAGTATATAAGGAGGCATAGTGTATTGTATAAAAAAATTAACGAAACAGACTGTTGACCCGGTCAAAATTGGAAGACCAAATCTCAATTGGAGACCTCAATTGATTGTGAGGCCTCCAATCCTAGGAGGTTTAGTGATATAGTATATTAGGAGGCATAGTGTATTGTATAAAAAACAAACGAAAGAGATTGTTGACCCTGTCAAACTTGGATGACCAAATTTCAATTGGAGACCTCAATTGATTTTGAGGCCTCCAATCCTAGGAGGTTTAGTGATATAGTATATTAGGAGGCATAGTGTATTGTATAAAAAATAAACGAAAAAGATTGTAGACCCAGTCAAAATTGGATGACCAAATCTCAATTGGAGACCTCAATTGATTCTGAGGCCTCCAATCCTAGGAGGTTTAGTGATATAGTATATTAGGAGGCATAGTGTATTGTATAAAAAAATTAACGAAAGAGACTGTTGACCCGGTCAAAATTGGATGACCAAATCTCAATTGGAGACCTCAATTGATTGTGAGGCCTCCAATCCTAGGAGGTTTAGTGATATAGTATATTAGGAGGCATAGTGTATTGTATAAAAAAATAAACGAAAGAGATTGTTGACCCGGTCAAAATTGGATGACCATATCTCAATTGGAGACCTCAATTGTTTGTGAGGCCTCCAATCCTAGGAGGTTTAGTGATATAGTATATTAGGAGGCAAAGTGTATTGTATAAAAAAATAAACGAAAGAGAGTGTTGACCCGGTCAAAATTGGATGACCAAATCTCAATTGGAGACCTCAATTGATTGTGAGGCCTCCAATCCTAGGAGGTTTAGTGATATAGTATATTAGGAATCATAGTGTATTGTATAAAAAAATAAACGAAAGAGAGTGTTGACCCGGTCAAAATTGGATGACCAAATCTCAATTGGAGACCTCAATTGATTGTGAGGCCTCCAATCCTAGGAGGTTTAGTGATATAGTATATTAGGAGGCATAGTGTATTGAATAAAAAAATAAACGAAAGAGATTGTTGACCCTGTCAAACTTGGATGACCAAATCTCAATTGGAGACCTCAATTGATTGTGAGGCCTCCAATCCTAGGAGGTTTAGTGATATAGTATATTAGGAGGCATAGTGTATTGTATAAAAAAATAAACGAAAGACATTGTTGACCCGGTCAAAATTGGATGACCATATCTCAATTGGAGACCTCAATTGATTGTGAGGCCTCCAATCCTAGGAGGTTTAGTGATATAGTATATTAGGAGGCATAGTGTATTGTATAAAAAAACAAACGAAAGAGATTGTTGACCCTGTCAAACTTGGATGACCAAATCTCAATTGGAGACCTCAATTGATTGTGAGGTCTCCAATCCTAGGAGGTTTAGTGATATAGTATATTAGGAGGCATAGTGTATTGTATAAAAAAATAAACGAAAGAGATTGTTGACCCAGTCAAAATTGCATGACCAAATCTCAATTGGAGACCTCTATTGATTCTGAGGCATCCAATCCTAGGAGGTTTAGTGATATAGTATATAAGGAGGCATAGTGTATTGTATAAAAAAATTAATGAAACAGACTGTTGACCCGGTCAAAATTGGATGACCAAATCTCAATTGGAGACCTCAATTGATTGTGAGGCCTCCAATCCTAGGAGGTTTAGTGATATAGTATATTAGGAGGCATAGTGTATTGTATAAAAAAACAAACGAAAGAGATTGTTGACCCAGTCAAAATTGGATGACCAAATTTCAATTGGAGACCTCAATTGATTTTGAGGCCTCCAATCCTAGGAGGTTTAGTGATATAGTATATTTGGAGGCATAGTGTATTGTATAAAAAAATTAACGAAAAAGATTGTTGACCCGGTCAAAATTGGATGACCAAATCTCAATTGGAGACCTCGATTGATTGTGAGGCCTCCAATCCTAGGAGGTTTAGTGATATAGTATATTAGGAGGCATAGTGTATTGTATAAAAAATAAACGAAAAAGATTGTTGACCCAGTCAAAATAGGATGACCAAATCTCAATTGCAGACCTCAATTGATTCTGAGGCCTCCAATCCTAGGAAGTTTAGTGATATAGTATATTAGGAGGCATAATGTATTGTATAAAAAATTAACAAAAGAGACTGATGACCCGGTCAAAATTGGATGACCAAATCTCAATTGGAGACCTCAATTGATTGTGAGGCCTCCAATCCTAGGAGGTTTAGTGATATAGTATATTAGGAGGCATAGTGTATTGTGTAAGAAAATAAACGAAAGATATCGTTGACCCGGTCAAAATTGGATGACCAAATCTCAATTGGAGACCTCAATTGTTTGTGAGGCCTCGAATCCTAGGAGGTTTAGTGATATAGTATATTAGGAGGCAAAGTGTATTGTATAAAAAAATAAACGAAAGAGATTGTTGACTCGGTCAAAATTGGATGACCAAATCTCAATTGGAGACCTCAATTGATTGTGAGGTCTCCAATCCTAGGAGGTTTAGTGATATAGTATATTAGGAGGCATAGTGTATTGTATAAAAAAAATAAACGAAAGAGATTGTTGACCCGATCAAAATTGGATGACCAAATCTTAATTGGAGACCTCAATTCATTGTGAGGTCTCCAATCCTAGGAGGTTTAGCGATATAGTATATTAGGAGGCATAGTGTATTGTATAAAAAAATAAACGAAAGAGATTGTTGACCCGGTCAAAATTGGATGACCAAATCTTAATTGGAGACCTCAATTGATTGTGAGGTCTCCAATCCTAGGAGGTTTAGCGATATAGTATATTAGGAGGCATAGTGTATTGTATAAAAAAATAAACGAAAGACATTGTTGACCCGGTCAAAATTGGATGACCAAATCTCAATTGGAGACCTCAATTGATTGTGAGGTCTCCAATCCTAGGAGGTTTAGTGATATAGTATATTAGGAGGCATAGTGTATTGTATAAAAAAATAAACGAAAGAGATTGTTGACCCAGTCAAAATTGCATGACCAAATCTCAATTGGAGACCTCTATTGATTCTGAGGCATCCAATCCTAGGAGGTTTAGTGATATAGTATATAAGGAGGCATAGTGTATTGTATAAAAAAATTAACGAAACAGACTGTTGACCCGGTCAAAATTGGATGACCAAATCTCAATTGGAGACCTCAATTGATTGTGAGGCCTCCAATCCTAGGAGGTTTAGTGATATAGTATATTAGGAGGCATAGTGTATTGTATAAAAAAACAAACGAAAGAGATTGTTGACCCAGATAAAATTGGATGACCAAATTTCAATTGGAGACCTCAATTGATTTTGAGGCCTCCAATCCTAGGAGGTTTAGTGATATAGTATATTTGGAGGCATAGTGTATTGTATAAAAAAATTAACGAAAAAGATTGTTGACCCGGTCAAAATTGGATGACCAAATCTCAATTGGAGACCTCGATTAATTGTGAGGCCTCCAATCCTAGGAGGTTTAGTGATATAGTATATTAGGAGGCATAGTGTATTGTATAAAAAATAAACGAAAAAGATTGTTGACCCAGTCAAAATTGGATGACCAAATCTCAATTGCAGACCTCAATTGATTCTGAGGCCTCCAATCCTAGGAAGTTTAGTGATATAGTATATTAGGAGGCATAATGTATTGTATAAAAAATTAACAAAAGAGACTGATGACCCGGTCAAAATTGGATGACCAAATCTCAATTGGAGACCTCAATTGATTGTGAGGCCTCCAATCCTAGGAGGTTTAGTGATATAGTATATTAGGAGGCATAGTGTATTGTGTAAGAAAATAAACGAAAGATATCGTTGACCCGGTCAAAATTGGATGACCAAATCTCAATTGGAGACCTCAATTGTTTGTGAGGCCTCCAATCCTAGGAGGTTTAGTGATATAGTATATTAGGAGGCAAAGTGTATTGTATAAAAAAATAAACGAAAGAGATTATTGACCCGGTCAAAATTGGATGACCAAATCTCAATTGGAGACCTCAATTGATTGTGAGGTCTCCAATCCTAGGAGGTTTAGTGATATAGTATATTAGGAGGCATAGTGTATTGTATAAAAAAATAAACGAAAGAGATTGTTGACCCGGTCAAAATTGGATGACCAAATCTTAATTGGAGACCTCAATTCATTGTGAGGTCTCCAATCCTAGGAGGTTTAGCGATATAGTATATTAGGAGGCATAGTGTATTGTATAAAAAAATAAACGAAAGAGATTGTTGACCCGGTCAAAATTGGATGACCAAATCTTAATTGGAGACCTCAATTGATTGTGAGGTCTCCAATCCTAGGAGGTTTAGCGATATAGTATATTAGGAGGCATAGTGTATTGTATAAAAAAATAAACGAAAGAGATTGTTGACCCGGTCAAAATTGGATGACCAACTCTCAATTGGAGACCTCAATTGATTCTGAGGCATCCAATCCTAGGAGGTTTAGTGATATAGTATATAAGGAGGCATAGTGTATTGTATAAAAAAATTAACGAAACAGACTATTGACCCAGTCAAAATTGGATGACCAAATCTCAATTGGAGACCTCAATTGATTGTGAGGCCTCCAATCCTAGGAGGTTTAGTGATATAGTATATTAGGAGGCATAGTGTATTGTATAAAAAAACAAACGAAAGAGATTGTTGACCCAGTCAAAATTGGATGACCAAATTTCAATTGGAGACCTCAATTGATTTTGAGGCCTCCAATCCTAGGAGGTTTAGTGATATAGTATATTTGGAGGCATAGTGTATTGTATAAAAAAATTAACGAAAAATATTGTTGACCCGGTCAAAATTGGATGACCAAATCTCAATTGGAGACCTCGATTGATTGTGAGGCCTCCAATCCTAGGAGGTTTAGTGATATAGTATATTAGGAGCATAGTGTACTGTATAAAAAATAAACCAAAGAGATTGTTGACCCGGTCAAAATTGGATGACCAAATGTCAATTGGAGACCTCAATTGATTGTGAGGCCTCCAATCCTAGGAGGTTTAGTGATATAGTATATTAGGAGGCATAGTGTATTGTATAAAAAAATAAACGAAAGAGATTGTTGACCCGGTCAAAATTGGATGACCAAATCTCAATTGGAGACCTCAATTGATTGTGAGGTCTCCAATCCTAGGAGGTTAGTGATATAGTATATTAGGAGGCATAGTGTATTGTATAAAAAAATAAACGAAAGAGATTGTTGACCCGGTCAAAATTGGCTAACCAAATCTCAATTGGAGACCTCAATTGATTCTGAGGCATCCAATCCTAGGAGGTTTAGTGATATAGTATATAAGGAGGCATAGTGTATTGTATAAAAAAATTAACGAAACAGAACGTTGACCCGGTCAAAATTGGATGACCAAATCTCAATTGGAGACCTCAATTGATTGTGAGGCCTCCAATCCTAGGAGGTTTAGTGATATAGTATATTAGGAGGCATAGTGTATTGTATAAAAAAACAAAGGAAAGAGATTGTTGACCCAGTCAAAATTAGATGACCAAATTTCAATTGGAGACCTCAATTGATTTCGAGGCCTCCAATCCTAGGAGGTTTAGTGATATAGTATATTTGGAGGCATAGTGTATTGTATAAAAAAATTAACGAAAAAGATTGTTGACCCGGTCAAAATTGGATGACCAACTCTCAATTGGAGACCTCGATTGATTGTGAGGCCTCCAGTCCTAGGAGGTTTAGTGATATAGTATATTAGGAGGCATAGTGTACTGTATAAAAAATAAACCAAAGAGATTGTTGACCCGGTCAAAATTGGATGACCAAATGTCAATTGGAGACCTCAATTGATTGTGAGGCCTCCAATCCTAGGAGGTTTAGTGATATAGTATATTAGGAGGCATAGTGTATTGCATAAAAAAATAAACGAAAGAGATTGTTGACCCGGTCAAAATTGGATGACAAAATCTCAATTGGAGACCTCAATTGATTGTGAGGTCTCCATTCCTAGGAGGTTTAGTGATATAGTATATTAGGAGGCATAGTGTATTGTATAAAAAAATAAACGAAAGAGATTGTTGACCCGGTCAAAATTGGATGACCAAATCTCAATTGGAGACCTCAATTGATTCTGAGGCATCCAATCCTAGGAGGTTTAGTGATATAGTATATAAGGAGGCATAGTGTATTGTATAAAAAAATTAACGAAACAGACTGTTGACCCGGTCAAAATTGGATGACCAAATCTCAATTGGAGACCTCTATTGATTGTGAGGCCACCAATCCTAGGAGGTTTAGTGATATAGTATATTAGGAGGCATAGTGTATTGTATAAAAAAACAAACGAAAGAGATTGTTGACCCTGTCAAACTTGGATGACCAAATTTCAATTGGAGACCTCAATTGATTTTGAGGCCTCCAATCCTAGGAGGTTTAGTGATATAGTATATTTGGAGGCATAGTGTATTGTATAAAAAAATAAACGAAAGAGATTGTTGACCCGGTCAAAATTGGATGACCAAATCTCAATTGGCGACCTCAATTGTTTGTGAGGCCTCCAATCCTAGGAGGTTTAGTGATATAGTATATTAGGTGGCATAGTGTATTGTATAAAAAATAAACGAAAGAGATTGTTGACCCAGTCAAAATTGGATGACCAAATTTCAATTGGAGACCTCAATTGATTTTGAGGCCTCCAATCCTAGGAGGTTTAGTGATATAGTATATTTGGAGGCATAGTGTATTGTATAAAAAAATTAACGAAAAAGATTGTTGACCCGGTCAAAATTGTATGACCAAATCTCAATTGGAGACCTCGATTGATTGTGAGGCCTCCAATCCTAGGAGGTTTAGTGATATAGTATATTAGGAGGCATAGTGTACTGTATAAAAAATAAACCAAAGAGATTGTTGACCCGGTCAAAATTGGATGACCAAATGTCAATTGGAGACCTCAATTGATTGTGAGGCCTCCAATCCTAGGAGGTTTAGTGATATAGTATATTAGGAGGCATAGTGTATTGTATAAAAAAATAAACGAAAGAGATTGTTGACCCGGTCAAAATTGGATTACCAAATCTCAATTGGAGACCTCAATTGATTGTGAGGTCTCCATTCCTAGGAGGTTAGTGATATAGTATATTAGGAGGCATAGTGTATTGTATAAAAAAATAAACGAAAGAGATTGTTGACCCGGTCAAAATTGGCTGACCAAATCTCAATTGGAGACCTCAATTGATTCTGAGGCATCCAATCCTAGGAGGTTTAGTGATATAGTATATAAGGAGGCATAGTGTATTGTATAAAAAAATTAACGAAACAGAACGTTGACCCGGTCAAAATTGGATGACCAAATCTCAATTGGAGACCTCAATTGATTGTGAGGCCTCCAATCCTAGGAGGTTTAGTGATATAGTATATTAGGAGTCATAGTGTATTGTATAAAAAAATTAACGAAACAGACTGTTGACCCGGTCAAAATTGGATGACCAAATCTCAATTGGAGACCTCAATTGATTGTGAGGCCTCCAATCCTAGGAGGTTTAGTGATATAGTATATTAGGAGGCATAGTGTATTGTATAAAAAAACAAACGAAAGAGATTGTTGACCCGGTCAAAATTGGATGACCAAATCTCAATTGGAGACCTCGATTGATTGTGAGGCCTCCAATCCTAGGAGGTTTAGTGATATAGTATATTAGGAGGCATAGTGTACTGTATAAAAAATAAACCAAAGAGATTGTTGACCCGGTCAAAATTGGATGACCAAATGTCAATTGGAGACCTCAATTGATTGTGAGGCCTCCAATCCTAGGAGGTTTAGTGATATAGTATATTAGGAGGCATAGTGTATTGTATAAAAAAATAAACGAAAGAGATTGTTGACCCGGTCAAAATTGGATGACCAAATCTCAATTGGAGACCTCAATTGATTCTGAGGCAACCAATCCTAGGAGGTTTAGTGATATAGTATATAAGGAGGCATAGTGTATTGTATAAAAAAATTAACGAAACAGACTGTTGACCCGGTCAAAATTGGATGACCAAATCTCAATTGGAGACCTCAATTGATTGTGAGGCCACCAATCATAGGAGGTTTAGTGATATAGTATATTAGGAGGCATAGTGTATTGTATAAAAAAACAAACGAAAGAGATTGTTGACCCTGTCAAACTTGGATGACCAAATTTCAATTGGAGACCTCAATTGATTTTGAGGCCTCCAATCCTAGGAGGTTTAGTGATATAGTATATTAGGAGGCATAGTGTATTGTATAAAAAATAAACGAAAAAGATTGTTGACCCAGTCAAAATTGGATGACCAAATCTCAATTGGAGACCTCAATTGATTCTGAGGCCTCCAATCCTAGGAGGTTTAGTGCTATAGTATATTAGGAGGCATAGTGTATTGTATAAAAAAATTAACAAAAGAGACTGTTGACCCGGTCAAAATTGGATGACCAAATCTCAATTGGAGACCTCAATTGATTGTGAGGCCTCCAATCCTAGGTGGTTTAGTGATATAGTATATTAGGAGGCATAGTGTATTGTATAAAAAAATAAACGAAAGAGATTGTTGACCCGGTCAAAATTGGATGACCATATCTCAATTGGAGACCTCAATTGTTTGTGAGGCCTCCAATCCTAGGAGGTTTAGTGATATAGTATATTAGGAGGCAAAGTGTATTGTATAAAAAAATAAACGAAAGAGAGTGTTGACCCGGTCAAAATTCGATGACCAAATCTCAATTGGAGACCTCAATTGATTGTGAGGCCTCCAATCCTAGGAGGTTTAGTGATATAGTATATTAGGAGGCATACTGTATTGCATAAAAAAATAAACGAAAGAGATTGTTGACCCGGTCAAAATTGGATGACCAAATCTCAATTGGAGACCTCAATTGATTGTGAGGTCTCCATTCCTAGGAGGTTTAGTGATATAGTATATTAGGAGGCATAGTGTATTGTATAAAAATATAAACGAAAGAGATTGTTGACCCGGTCAAAATTGGATGACCAAATCTCCATTGGAGACCTCAATTGATTCTGCGGCATCCAATCCTAGGAGGTTTAGTGATATAGTATATAAGGAGGCATAGTGTATTGTATAAAAAAATTAACGAAACAGACTGTTGACCCGGTCAAAATTGGATGACCAAATCTCAATTGGAGACCTCAATTGATTGTGAGGCCACCAATCCTAGGAGGTTTAGTGATATAGTATATTAGGAGGCATAGTGTATTGTATAAAAAAACAAACGAAAGAGATTGTTGACCCTGTCAAACTTGGATGACCAAATTTCAATTGGAGACCTCAATTGATTTTGAGGCCTCCAATCCTAGGAGGTTTAGTGATATAGTATATTTGGAGGCATAGTGTATTGTATAAAAAAATAAACGAAAGAGATTGTTGACCCGGTCAAAATTGGATGACCAAATCTCAATTGGCGACCTCAATTGTTTGTGAGGCCTCCAATCCTAGGAGGTTTAGTGATATAGTATATTAGGAGGCATAGTGTATTGTATAAAAAATAAACGAAAGAGATTGTTGACCCAGTCAAAATTGGATGACCAAATTTCAATTGGAGACCTCAATTGATTTTGAGGCCTCCAATCCTAGGAGGTTTAGTGATATAGTATATTTGGAGGCATAGTGTATTGTATAAAAAAATTAACGAAAAAGATTGTTGACCCGGTCAAAATTGGATGACCAAATCTCAATTGGAGACCTCGATTGATTGTGAGGCCTCCAATCCTAGGAGGTTTAGTGATATAGTATATTAGGAGGCATAGTGTACTGTATAAAAAAATAAACCAAAGAGATTGTTGACCTGGTCAAAATTGGATGACCAAATGTCAATTGGAGACCTCAATTGATTGTGAGGCCTCCAATCCTAGGAGGTTTAGTGATATAGTATATTAGGAGGCATAGTGTATTGTATAAAAAAATAAACGAAAGAGATTGTTGACCCGGTCAAAATTGGATGACCAAATCTCAATTGGAGACCTCAATTGATTGTGAGGTCTCCAATCCTAGGAGGTTAGTGATATAGTATATTAGGAGGCATAGTGTATTGTATAAAAAAATAAACGAAAGAGATTGTTGACCCGGTCAAAATTGGCTGACCAAATCTCAATTGGAGACCTCAATTGATTCTGAGGCATCCAATCCTAGGAGGTTTAGTGATATAGTATATAAGGAGGCATAGTGTATTGTATAAAAAAAATTAACGAAACAGAACGTTGACCCGGTCAAAATTGGATGACCAAATCTCAATTGGAGACCTCAATTGATTGTGAGGCCTCCAATCCTAGGAGGTTTAGTGATATAGTATATTAGGAGGCATAGTGTATTGTATAAAAAAACAAACGAAAGAGATTGTTGACCCAGTCAAAATTGGATGACCAAATTTCAATTGGAGACCTCAATTGATTTTGAGGCCTCCAATCCTAGGAGGTTTAGTGATATAGTATATTTGGAGGCATAGTGTATTGTATAAAAAAATTAACGAAAAAGATTGTTGACCCGGTCAAAATTGGATGACCAAATCTCAATTGGAGACCTCGATTGATTGTGAGGCCTCCAATCCTAGGAGGTTTAGTGATATAGTATATTAGGAGGCATAGTGTACTGTATAAAAAATAAACCAAAGATATTGTTGACCCGGTCAAAATTGGATGACCAAATGTCAATTGGAGACCTCAATTGATTGTGAGGCCTCCGATCCTAGGAGGTTTAGTGATATAGTATATTAGGAGGCATTGTGTATTGTATAAAAAAATAAACGAAAGAGATTGTTGACCCGGTCAAAATTGGATGACCAAATCTCAATTGGAGACCTCAATTGATTGTGAGGTCTCCATTCCTAGGAGGTTTAGTGATATAGTATATTAGGAGGCATAGTGTATTGTATAAAAAAATAAACGAAAGAGATTGTTGACCCGGTCAAAATTGGATGACCAAATCTCAATTGGAGACCTCAATTGATTCTGAGGCATCCAATCCTAGGAGGTTTAGTGATATAGTATATAAGGAGGCATAGTGTATTGTATAAAAAAATTAACGAAACAGACTGTTGACCCGGTCAAAATTGGATGACCAAATCTCAATTGGAGACCTCAATTGATTGTGAGGCCACCAATCATAGGAGGTTTAGTGATATAGTATATTAGGAGGCATAGTGTATTGTATAAAAAAACAAACGAAAGAGATTGTTGACCCTGTCAAACTTGGATGACCAAATTTCAATTGGAGACCTCAATTGATTTTGAGGCCGCCAATCCTAGGAGGTTTAGTGATATAGTATATTAGGAGGCATAGTGTATTGTATAAAAAATAAACGAAAAAGATTGTTGACCCAGTCAAAATTGGATGACCAAATCTCAATTGAAGACCTCAATTGATTCTGAGGCCTCCAATCCTAGGAGGTTTAGTGATATAGTATATTAGGAGGCATAGTGTATTGTATAAAAAAATTAACAAAAGAGACTGTTGACCCGGTCAAAATTGGATGACCAAATCTCAATTGGAGACCTCAATTGATTGTGAGGCCTGCAATCCTAGGTGGTTTAGTGATATAGTATATTAGGAGGCATAGTGTATTGTATAAAAAAATAAACGAAAGAGATTGTTGACCCGGTCAAAATTGGATGACCATATCTCAATTGGAGACCTCAATTGTTTGTGAGGCCTCCAATCCTAGGAGGTTTAGTGATATAGTATATTAGGAGGCAAAGTGTATTGTATAAAAAAATAAACGAAAGAGAGTGTTGACCCGGTCAAAATTGGATGACCAAATCTCAATTGGAGACCTCAATTGATTGTGAGGCCTCCAATCCTAGGAGGTTTAGTGATATAGTATATTAGGAATCATAGTGTATTGTATAAAAAAATAAACGAAAGAGATTGTTGACCCGGTCAAAATTGGATGACCAAATGTCAATTGGAGACCTCAATTGATTGTGAGGCCTCCAATCCTAGGAGGTTTAGAGATATAGTATATTAGGAGGCATAGTGTATTGTATAAAAAAATTAGCGAAAGAGACTGTTGACCCGGTCAAAATTGGATGACCAAATCTCAATTGGAGACCTCAATTGATTGTGAGGCCTCCAATCCTAGGAGGTTTAGTGATATAGTATATTAGGAGGCATAGTGTATTGTATAAAAAAATAAACGAAAGAGATTGTTGACCCGGCCAAAATTGGATGACCAAATCTCAATTGGAGACCTCAATTGATTGTGAGGTCTCCAATCCTAGGAGGTTTAGTGATATAGTGTATTAGGAGGCATAGTGTATTGTATAAAAAAATAAACGAAAGAGATTGTTGACCCAGTCAAAATTGCATGACCAAATCTCAATTGGAGACCTCTATTGATTCTGAGGCATCCAATCCTAGGAGGTTTAGTGATATAGTATATAAGGAGGCATAGTGTATTGTATAAAAAAATTAACGAAACAGACTGTTGACCCAGTCAAAATTGGATGACCAAATCTCAATTCGAGACCTCAATTGATTGTGAGGCCTCCAATCCTAGGAGGTTTAGTGATATAGTATATTAGGAGGCATAGTGTATTGTATAAAAAAACAAACGAAAGAGATTGTTGACCCAGTCAAAATTGGATGACCAAATTTCAATTGGAGACCTCAATTGATTGTGAGGCCTCCAATCCTAGGAGGTTTAGTGATATAGTATATTAGGAGGCATAGTGTATTGTATAAAAAAATTAACGAAACAGACTGTTGACCCGGTCAAAATTGGATGACCAAATCTCAATTGGAGACCTCAATTGATTGTGAGGCCACCAATCATAGGAGGTTTAGTGATATAGTATATTAGGAGGCATAGTGTATTGTATAAAAAAACAAACGAAAGAGATTGTTGACCCTGTCAAACTTGGATGACCAAATTTCAATTGGAGACCTCAATTGATTTTGAGGCCGCCAATCCTAGGAGGTTTAGTGATATAGTATATTAGGAGGCATAGTGTATTGTATAAAAAATAAACGAAAAAGATTGTTGACCCAGTCAAAATTGGATGACCAAATCTCAATTGAAGACCTCAATTGATTCTGAGGCCTCCAATCCTAGGAGGTTTAGTGATATAGTATATTAGGAGGCATAGTGTATTGTATAAAAAAATTAACAAAAGAGACTGTTGACCCGGTCAAAATTGGATGACCAAATCTCAATTGGAGACCTCAATTGATTGTGAGGCCTGCAATCCTAGGTGGTTTAGTGATATAGTATATTAGGAGGCATAGTGTATTGTATAAAAAAATAAACGAAAGAGATTGTTGACCCGGTCAAAATTGGATGACCATATCTCAATTGGAGACCTCAATTGTTTGTGAGGCCTCCAATCCTAGGAGGTTTAGTGATATAGTATATTAGGAGGCAAAGTGTATTGTATAAAAAAATAAACGAAAGAGAGTGTTGACCCGGTCAAAATTGGATGACCAAATCTCAATTGGAGACCTCAATTGATTGTGAGGCCTCCAATCCTAGGAGGTTTAGTGATATAGTATATTAGGAATCATAGTGTATTGTATAAAAAAATAAACGAAAGAGATTGTTGACCCGGTCAAAATTGGATGACCAAATGTCAATTGGAGACCTCAATTGATTGTGAGGCCTCCAATCCTAGGAGGTTTAGAGATATAGTATATTAGGAGGCATAGTGTATTGTATAAAAAAATTAGCGAAAGAGACTGTTGACCCGGTCAAAATTGGATGACCAAATCTCAATTGGAGACCTCAATTGATTGTGAGGCCTCCAATCCTAGGAGGTTTAGTGATATAGTATATTAGGAGGCATAGTGTATTGTATAAAAAAATAAACGAAAGAGATTGTTGACCCGGCCAAAATTGGATGACCAAATCTCAATTGGAGACCTCAATTGATTGTGAGGTCTCCAATCCTAGGAGGTTTAGTGATATAGTGTATTAGGAGGCATAGTGTATTGTATAAAAAAATAAACGAAAGAGATTGTTGACCCAGTCAAAATTGCATGACCAAATCTCAATTGGAGACCTCTATTGATTCTGAGGCATCCAATCCTAGGAGGTTTAGTGATATAGTATATAAGGAGGCATAGTGTATTGTATAAAAAAATTAACGAAACAGACTGTTGACCCAGTCAAAATTGGATGACCAAATCTCAATTCGAGACCTCAATTGATTGTGAGGCCTCCAATCCTAGGAGGTTTAGTGATATAGTATATTAGGAGGCATAGTGTATTGTATAAAAAAACAAACGAAAGAGATTGTTGACCCAGTCAAAATTGGATGACCAAATTTCAATTGGAGACCTCAATTGATTGTGAGGCCTCCAATCCTAGGAGGTTTAGTGATATAGTATATTAGGAGGCATAGTGTATTGTATAAAAAATAAACGAAAAAGATTGTTGACCCAGTCAAAATTGGATGACCAAATCTCAATTGCAGACCTCAATTGATTCTGAGGCCTCCAATCCTAGGAGGTTTAGTGATATAGTATATTAGGAGGCATAATATATTGTATAAAAAATTAACAAAAGAGACTGATGACCCGGTCAAAATTGGATGACCAAATCTCAATTGGAGACCTCAATTGATTGTGAGGCCTCCAATCCTAGGAGGTTTAGTGATATAGTATATTAGGAGGCATAGTGTATTGTATAAAAAACAAACGAAAGAGATTGTTGACCCTGTCAAACTTGGATGACCAAATTTCCATTGGAGACCTCAATTGATTTTGAGGCCTCCAATCCTAGGAGGTTTAGTGATATAGTATATTTGGAGGCATAGTGTATTGTATAAAAAAATAAACGAAAGAGATTGTTGACCCGGTCAAAATTGGATGACCAAATCTCAATTGGCGACCTCAATTGTTTGTGAGGCCTCCAATCCTAGGAGGTTTAGTGATATAGTATATTAGGAGGCATAGTGTATTGTATAAAAAATAAACGAAAGAGATTGTTGACCCAATCAAAATTGGATGACCAAATTTGAATTGGAGACCTCAATTGATTTTGAGGCCTCCAATCCTAGGAGGTTTAGTGATATAGTATATTTGGAGGCGTAGTGTATTGTATAAAAAAATTAACGAAAAAGATTGTTGACCCGGTCAAAATTGGATGACCAAATCTCAATTGGAGACCTCGATTGATTGTGAGGCCTCCAATCCTAGGAGGTTTAGTGATATAGTATATTAGGAGGCATAGTGTACTGTATAAAAAATAAACCAAAGAGATTGTTGACCTGGTCAAAATTGGATGACCAAATGTCAATTGGAGACCTCAATTGATTGTGAGGCCTCCAATCCTAGGAGGTTTAGTGATATAGTATATTAGGAGGCATAGTGTATTGTATAAAAAAATTAGCGAAAGAGACTGTTGACCCGGTCAAAATTGGATGACCAAATCTCAATTGGAGACCTCAATTGATTGTGAGGCCTCCAATCCTAGGAGGTTTAGTGATATAGTATATTAGGAGGCATAGTGTATTGTATAAAAAAATAAACGAAAGAGATTGTTGACCCGGCCAAAATTGGATGACCAAATCTCAATTGGAGACCTCAATTGATTGTGAGGTCTCCAATCCTAGGAGGTTTAGTGATATAGTGTATTAGGAGGCATAGTGTATTGTATAAAAAAATAAACGAAAGAGATTGTTGACCCGGTCAAAATTGGCTGACCAAATCTCAATTGGAGACCTCAATTGATTCTGAGGCATCCAATCCTAAGAGGTTTAGTGATATAGTATATAAGGAGGCATAGTGTATTGTATAAAAAAATTAACGAAACAGAACGTTGACCCGGTCAAAATTGGATGACCAAATCTCAATTGGAGACCTCAATTGATTGTGAGGCCTCCAATCCTAGGAGGTTTAGTGATATAGTATATTAGGAGGCATAGTGTATTGTATAAAAAAACAAACGAAAGAGATTGTTGACCCAGTCAAAATTGGATGACCAAATTTCAATTGGAGACCTCAATTGATTTTGAGGCCTCCAATCCTAGGAGGTTTAGTGATATAGTATATTTGGAGGCATAGTGTATTGTATAAAAAAATTAACGAAAAAGATTGTTGACCCGGTCAAAATTGGATGACCAAATCTCAATTGGAGACCTCGATTGATTGTGAGGCCTCCAATCCTAGGAGGTTTAGTGATATAGTATATTAGGAGGCATAGTGTATTGTATAAAAAAATAAACGAAAGAGATTGTTGACCCGGTCAAAATTGGATGACCAAATCTCAATTGGAGACCTCAATTGATTGTGAGGTCTCCAATCCTAGGAGGTTAGTGATATAGTATATTAGGAGGCATAGTGTATTGTATAAAAAAATAAACGAAAGAGATTGTTGACCCGGTGAAAATTGGCTGACCAAATCTCAATTGGAGACCTCAATTGATTCTGAGGCATCCAATCCTAAGAGGTTTAGTGATATAGTATATTAGGAGGCATAGTGTATTGTATAAAAAAATTAACGAAATAGACTGTTGACCCGGTCAAAATTGGATGACCAAATCTCAATTGGAGACCTCAATTGATTGTGAGGCCACCAATCATAGGAGGTTTAGTGATATAGTATATTAGGAGGCATAGTGTATTGTATAAAAAAACAAACGAAAGAGATTGTTGACCCTGTCAAACTTGGATGACCAAATTTCAATTGGAGACCTCAATTGATTTTGAGGCCTCCAATCCTAGGAGGTTTAGTGATATAGTATATTAGGAGGCATAGTGTATTGTATAAAAAATAAACGAAAAAGATTGTTGACCCAGTCAAAATTGGATGACCAAATCTCAATTGGAGACCTCAATTGATTCTGAGGCCTCCAATCCTAGGAGGTTTAGTGATATAGTATATTAGGAGGCATAGTGTATTGTATAAAAAAATTAACAAAAGAGACTGTTGACCCGGTCAAAATTGGATGACCAAATCTCAATTGGAGACCTCAATTGATTGTGAGGCCTCCAATCCTAGGTGGTTTAGTGATATAGTATATTAGGAGGCATAGTGTATTGTATAAAAAAATAAACGAAAGAGATTGTTGACCCGGTCAAAATTGGATGACCATATCTCAATTGGAGACCTCAATTGTTTGTGAGGCCTCCAATCCTAGGAGGTTTAGTGATATAGTATATTAGGAGGCAAAGTGTATTGTATAAAAAAATAAACGAAAGAGAGTGTTGACCCGGTCAAAATTGGATGACCAAATCTCAATTGGAGACCTCAATTGATTGTGAGGCCTCCAATCCTAGGAGGTTTAGTGATATAGTATATTAGGAATCATAGTGTATTGTATAAAAAAATAAACGAAAGAGATTGTTGACCCGGTCAAAATTGGATGACCAAATGTCAATTGGAGACCTCAATTGATTGTGAGGCCTCCAATCCTAGGAGGTTTAGTGATATAGTATATTAGGAGGCATAGTGTATTGTATAAAAAAATTAGCGAAAGAGACTGTTGACCCGGTCAAAATTGGATGACCAAATCTCAATTGGAGACCTCAATTGATTGTGAGGCCTCCAATCCTAGGAGGTTTAGTGATATAGTATATTAGGAGGCATAGTGTATTGTATAAAAAAATAAACGAAAGAGATTGTTGACCCGGCCAAAATTGGATGACCAAATCTCAATTGGAGACCTCAATTGATTGTGAGGTCTCCAATCCTAGGAGGTTTAGTGATATAGTGTATTAGGAGGCATAGTGTATTGTATAAAAAAATAAACGAAAGAGATTGTTGACCCAGTCAAAATTGCATGACCAAATCTCAATTGGAGACCTCTATTGATTCTGAGGCATCCAATCCTAGGAGGTTTAGTGATATAGTATATAAGGAGGCATAGTGTATTGTATAAAAAAATTAACGAAACAGACTGTTGACCCGGTCAAAATTGGATGACCAAATCTCAATTGGAGACCTCAATTGATTGTGAGGCCTCCAATCCTAGGAGGTTTAGTGATATAGTATATTAGGAGGCATAGTGTATTGTATAAAAAAACAAACGAAAGAGATTGTTGACCCAGTCAAAATTGGATGACCAAATTTCAATTGGAGACCTCAATTGATTTTGAGGCCTCCAATCCTAGGAGGTTTAGTGATATAGTATATTTGGAGGCATAGTGTATTGTATAAAAAAATTAACGAAAAAGATTGTTGACCCGGTCAAAATTGGATGACAAAATCTCAATTGGAGACCTCGATTGATTGTGAGGCCTCCAATCCTAGGAGGTTTAGTGATATAGTATATTAGGAGGCATAGTGTATTGTATAAAAAATAAACGAAAAAGATTGTTGACCCAGTCAAAATTGGATGACCAAATCTCAATTGCAGACCTCAATTGATTCTGAGGCCTCCAATCCTAGGAGGTTTAGTGATATAGTATATTAGGAGGCATAATGTATTGTATAAAAAATTAACAAAAGAGACTGATGACCCGGTCAAAATTGGATGACCAAATCTCAATTGGAGACCTCAATTGATTGTGAGGCCTCCAATCCTAGGAGGTTTAGTGATATAGTATATTAGGAGGCATAGTGTATTGTGTAAGAAAATAAACGAAAGAGATCGTTGACCCGGTCAAAATTGGATGACCAAATCTCAATTGGAGACCTCAATTGTTTGTGAGGCCTCCAATCCTAGGAGGTTTAGTGATATAGTATATTAGGAGGCAAAGTGTATTGTATAAAAAAATAAACGAAAGAGATTGTTGACCCGGTCAAAATTGGATGACCAAATCTCAATTGGAGACCTCAATTGATTGTGAGGTCTCCAATCCTAGGAGGTTTAGTGATATAGTATATTAGGAGGCATAGTGTATTGTATAAAAAAATAAACGAAAGAGATTGTTGACCCGGTCAAAATTGGATGACCAAATCTCAATTGGAGACCTCAATTGATTCTGAGGCATCCAATCCTAGGAGGTTTAGTGATATAGTATATTAGGAGGCATAGTGTATTGTATAAAAAAATTAACGAAATAGACTGTTGACCCGGTCAAAATTGGATGACCAAATCTCAATTGGAGACCTCAATTGATTTTGAGGCCTCCAATCCTAGGAGGTTTAGTGATATAGTATATTAGGAGGCATAGTGTATTGTATAAAAAAATAAACGAAAGAGATTGTTGACCCGGTCAAAATTGGATGACCAAATCTCAATTGGAGACCTCGATTGATTATGAGGCCTCCAATTCTAGGAGGTTTAGTGATATAGTATTTTAGGAGGCATAGTGTATTGTATAAAAAATAAACGAAAGAGATTGTTGACCCGGTCAAAATTGGATGACCAAATCTCAATTGGAGACCTCAATTGATTGTGAGGCCTCCAATCCTAGGAGGTTTAGTGATATACTCCCTCCATTCCTGTATGTAAGGTGTATAATTTTCGGCACGATGATCAAGGCACATAATTATAGAGGTGTTAGGACAAAATTACCCTTGACAAATTTATTGGTTAGTGGCAAGTAAATCAATGAGTCTAGGAAAGTAAGAGATACACGCAATCGAGAGAGAGATGATTTCCTTTTTTTGATACAATTAGAGATACATGCAATCATGAGAGAGATACTTTCCTTTTTCTGGAGGGCTAATAAGGGAATTACAAGGATTTACAAGAAATGCACCTTACATTGTGGAATTTTATCAAAAAACAAATACACCTTATGTAAAGGAATGGAGGGAGTAGTATATTAGGAGGCATAGTGTCATGTATAGAAAATAAACGAAAGAGATTGTTGACCCGGACAAAATTGGATGACCAAATTTCAATTGGAGACCTCAATTGATTGTGTGGCCTCCAATCTTAGGAGGTTTAGTGATATAGTATATTAGGAGGCATAGTGTATTGTATAAAAAAATAAACGAAAGAGATTATTGACCCTGTCAAAGTTGGATGACCAAATCTCAATTGGAGACCTCAATTTATTGTGAGGACTCAAATCTTAGGAGGTTTAGTGATAGAGTATATTAGGAGGCATAGTGTATTGTATAAAAAAATAAACGAAAGAGATTGTTGATCCGGTCAAAATTGGATGAAGTATATTAGGAGGCATATTGTATTGTATAAAAAAATAAACGAAAGAGATTGTTGACCCGGTCAAAATTGGATGACCAAATCTCAATTGGAGACCTCAATTGTTTGTGAGGCCTCAAATCCTAGGAGGTTTAGTGATATAGTATATTAGGAGGCAAAGTGTATTGTACAAAAAAATAAATGAAAGAGATTGTTGACCCGGTCCAACTTGGCTGACCAAATCTCAATTCGAGACCTCAATTGATTGTGAGGCCTCCAATCCTAGGAGGTTTAGTGATATAGTATATTAGGAGGCATAGTGTATTGTATAAAAAAATAAACGAAAGAGATTGTTGACCCAGTCAAAATTGCATGACCAAATCTCAATTGGAGACCTCTATTGATTCTGACGCATCCAATCCTAGGAGGTTTAGTGATATAGTATATAAGGAGGCATAGTGTATTGTATAAGAAAATAAACGAAACAGACTGTTGACCCGGTCAAAATTGGATGACCAAATCTCAATTGGAGACCTCAATTGTTTGTGAGGCCTCCAATCCTAGGAGGTTTAGTGATATAGTATATTAGGAGGCATAGTGTATTGTATAAAAAAACAAACGAAAGAGATTGTTGACCCAGTCAAAATTGGATGACCAAATTTCAATTGGAGACCTCAATTGATTTTGAGGCCTCCAATCCTAGGAGGTTTAGTGATATACTATATTTGGAGTCATAGTGTATTGTATAAAAAAATAAACGAAAGAGATTGTTGACCCGGTCAAAATTGGATGACCAAATCTCAATTGGAGACCTCAATTGATTCTGAGGCCTCCAATCCTAGGAGGTTTAGTGATATAGTATATTAGGAGGTATAGTGTATTGTATAAAAAAATTAACGAAAGAGATCGTTGACCCGGTCAAAATTGGATGACCAAATCTCAATTGGAGACCTCAATTGATTTTGAGGCCTCCAATCGTAGGAGGTTTAGTGATATAGTATATTAGGAGGCATAGTGTATTGTATAAAAAAATAAACGAAAGAGATTGTTGACCCGGTCAAAATTGGATGACCAAATCTCAATTGGAGACCTCGATTGATTATGAGGCCTCCAATCCTAGGAGGTTTAGTGATATAGTATTTTAGGAGGCATAGTGTATTGTATAAAAAATAAACGAAAGAGATTGTTGACCCGGTCAAAATTGGATGACCAAATCTCAATTGGAGACCTCAATTGATTGTGAGGCCTCCAATCCTAGGAGGTTTAGTGATATACTCCCTCCATTCCTGTATGTAAGGTGTATAATTTTCGGCACGATGATCAAGGCACATAATTATAGAGGTGTTAGGACAAAATTACCCTTGACAAATTTATTGGTTAGTGGCAAGTAAATCAATGAGTCTAGGAAAGTAAGAGATACACGCAATCGAGAGAGAGATGATTTCCTTTTTTTGATACAATTAGAGATACATGCAATCATGAGAGAGATACTTTCCTTTTTCTGGAGGGCTAATAAGGGAATTACAAGGATTTACAAGAAATGCACCTTACATTGTGGAATTTTATCAAAAAACAAATACACCTTATGTAAAGGAATGGAGGGAGTAGTATATTAGGAGGCATAGTGTCATGTATAAAAAATAAACGAAAGAGATTGTTGACCCGGACAAAATTGGATGACCAAATTTCAATTGGAGACCTCAATTGATTGTGTGGCCTCCAATCTTAGGAGGTTTAGTGATATAGTATATTAGGAGGCATAGTGTATTGTATAAAAAAATAAACGAAAGAGATTATTGACCCTGTCAAAGTTGGATGACCAAATCTCAATTGGAGACCTCAATTTATTGTGAGGCCTCAAATCTTAGGAGGTTTAGTGATAGAGTATATTAGGAGGCATAGTGTATTGTATAAAAAAATAAACGAAAGAGATTGTTGATCCGGTCAAAATTGGATGAAGTATATTAGGAGGCATATTGTATTGTATAAAAAAATAAACGAAAGAGATTGTTGACCCGGTCAAAATTGGATGACCAAATCTCAATTGGAGACCTCAATTGTTTGTGAGGCCTCAAATCCTAGGAGGTTTAGTGATATAGTATATTAGGAGGCAAAGTGTATTGTACAAAAAAATAAATGAAAGAGATTGTTGACCCGGTCCAACTTGGCTGACCAAATCTCAATTCGAGACCTCAATTGATTGTGAGGCCTCCAATCCTAGGAGGTTTAGTGATATAGTATATTAGGAGGCATAGTGTATTGTATAAAAAAATAAACGAAAGAGATTGTTGACCCAGTCAAAATTGCATGACCAAATCTCAATTGGAGACCTCTATTGATACTGACGCATCCAATCCTAGGAGGTTTAGTGATATAGTATATAAGGAGGCATAGTGTATTGTATAAAAAAATTAACGAAACAGACTGTTGACCCGGTCAAAATTGGATGACCAAATCTCAATTGGAGACCTCAATTGATTGTGAGGCCTCCAATCCTAGGAGGTTTAGTGATATAGTATATTAGGAGGCATAGTGTATTGTATAAAAAAACAAACGAAAGAGATTGTTGACCCAGTCAAAATTGGATGACCAAATTTCAATTGGAGACCTCAATTGATTTTGAGGCCTCCAATCCTAGGAGGTTTAGTGATATACTATATTTGGAGTCATAGTGTATTGTATAAAAAAATTAACGAAAAAGATTGTTGACCCGGTCAAAATTGGATGACCAAATCTCAATTGGAGACCTCAATTGATTGTGAGGCCTCCAATCCTAGGAGGTTTAGTGATATAGTATATTAGGAGGCATAGTGTATTGTATAAAAAACTAAACGAAAGAGATCGTTGACCCGGTCAAAATTGGATGACCAAATCTCAATTGGAGACCTCAATTGATTTTGAGGCCTCCAATCCTAGGAGGTTTAGTGATATAGTATATTAGGAGGCATAGTGTAATGTATAAAAAAATAAACGAAAGAGATTGTTGACCCGGTCAAAATTGGATGACCAAATCTCAATTGGAGACCTCGATTGATTATGAGGCCTCCAATCCTAGGAGGTTTAGTGATATAGTATTTTAGGAGGCATAGTGTATTGTATAAAAAATAAACGAAAGAGATTGTTGACCCGGTCAAAATTGGATGACCAAATCTCAATTGGAGACCTCAATTGATTGTGAGGCCTCCAATCCTAGGAGGTTTAGTGATATACTCCCTCCATTCCTGTATGTAAGGTGTATAATTTTCGGCACGATGATCAAGGCACATAATTATAGAGGTGTTAGGACAAAATTACCCTTGACAAATTTATTGGTTAGTGGCAAGTAAATCAATGAGTCTAGGAAAGTAAGAGATACACGCAATCGAGAGAGAGATGATTTCCTTTTTTTGATACAATTAGAGATACATGCAATCATGAGAGAGATACTTTCCTTTTTCTGGAGGGCTAATAAGGGAATTACAAGGATTTACAAGAAATGCACCTTACATTGTGGAATTTTATCAAAAAACAAATACACCTTATGTAAAGGAATGGAGGGAGTAGTATATTAGGAGGCATAGTGTCATGTATAAAAAATAAACGAAAGAGATTGTTGACCCGGACAAAATTGGATGACCAAATTTCAATTGGAGACCTCAATTGATTGTGTGGCCTCCAATCTTAGGAGGTTTACTGATATAGTATATTAGGAGGCATAGTGTATTGTATAAAAAAATAAACGAAAGAGATTATTGACCCTGTCAAAGTTGGATGACCAAATCTCAATTGGAGACCTCAATTTATTGTGAGGCCTCAAATCTTAGGAGGTTTAGTGATAGAGTATATTAGGAGGCATAGTGTATTGTATAAAAAAATAAACGAAAGAGATTGTTGATCCGGTCAAAATTGGATGAAGTATATTAGGAGGCATATTGTATTGTATAAAAAAATAAACGAAAGAGATTGTTGACCCGGTCAAAATTGGATGACCAAATCTCAATTGGAGACCTCAATTGTTTGTGAGGCCTCAAATCCTAGGAGGTTTAGTGATATAGTATATTAGGAGGCAAAGTGTATTGTACAAAAAAATAAATGAAAGAGATTGTTGACCCGGCCCAACTTGGCTGACCAAATCTCAATTCGAGACCTCAATTGATTGTGAGGCCTCCAATCCTAGGAGGTTTAGTGATATAGTATATTAGGAGGCATAGTGTATTGTATAAAAAAATAAACGAAAGAGATTGTTGACCCAGTCAAAATTGCATGACCAAATCTCAATTGGAGACCTCTATTGATTCTGAGGCATCCAATCCTAGGAGGTTTAGTGATATAGTATATAAGGAGGCATAGTGTATTGTATAAAAAAATTAACGAAACAGACTGTTGACCCGGTCAAAATTGGATGACCAAATCTCAATTGGAGACCTCAATTGATTGTGAGGCCTCCAATCCTAGGAGGTTTAGTGATATAGTATATTAGGAGGCATAGTGTATTGTATAAAAAAACAAACGAAAGAGATTGTTGACCCAGTCAAAATTGGATGACCAAATTTCAATTGGAGACCTCAATTGATTTTGAGGCCTCCAATCCTAGGAGGTTTAGTGATATACTATATTTGGAGTCATAGTGTATTGTATAAAAAAATTAACGAAAAAGATTGTTGACCCGGTCAAAATTGGATGACCAAATCTCAATTGGAGACCTCAATTGATTGTGAGGCCTCCAATCCTAGGAGGTTTAGTGATATAGTATATTAGGAGGCATAGTGTATTGTATAAAAAACTAAACGAAAGAGATCGTTGACCCGGTCAAAATTGGATGACCAAATCTCAATTGGAGACCTCAATTGATTTTGAGGCCTCCAATCCTAGGAGGTTTAGTGATATAGTATATTAGGAGGCATAGTGTATTGTATAAAAAAATAAACGAAAGAGATTGTTGACCCGGTCAAAATTGGATGACCAAATCTCAATTGGAGACCTCGATTGATTATGAGGCCTCCAATCCTAGGAGGTTTAGTGATATAGTATTTTAGGAGGCATAGTGTATTGTATAAAAAATAAACGAAAGAGATTGTTGACCCGGTCAAAATTGGATGACCAAATCTCAATTGGAGACCTCAATTGATTGTGAGGCCTCCAATCCTAGGAGGTTTAGTGATATACTCCCTCCATTCCTGTATGTAAGGTGTATAATTTTCGGCACGATGATGAAGGCACATAATTATAGAGGTGTTAGGACAAAATTACCCTTGACAAATTTATTGGTTAGTGGCAAGTAAATCAATGAGTCTAGGAAAGTAAGAGATACACGCAATCGAGAGAGAGATGATTTCCTTTTTTTGATACAATTAGAGATACATGCAATCATGAGAGAGATACTTTCCTTTTTCTGGAGGGCTAATAAGGGAATTACAAGGATTTACAAGAAATGCACCTTACATTGTGGAATTTTATCAAAAAACAAATGCACCTTATGTAAAGGAATGGAGGGAGTAGTATATTAGGAGGCATAGTGTCATGTATAAAAAATAAACGAAAGAGATTGTTGACCCGGACAAAATTGGATGACCAAATTTCAATTGGAGACCTCAATTGATTGTGTGGCCTCCAATCTTAGGAGGTTTAGTGATATAGTATATTAGGAGGCATAGTGTATTGTATAAAAAAATAAACGAAAGAGATTATTGACCCTGTCAAAGTTGGATGACCAAATCTCAATTGGAGACCTCAATTTATTGTGAGGCCTCAAATCTTAGGAGGTTTAGTGATAGAGTATATTAGGAGGCATAGTGTATTGTATAAAAAAATAAACGAAAGAGATTGTTGATCCGGTCAAAATTGGATGAAGTATATTAGGAGGCATATTGTATTGTATAAAAAAATAAACGAAAGAGATTGTTGACCCGGTCAAAATTGGATGACCAAATCTCAATTGGAGACCTCAATTGTTTGTGAGGCCTCAAATCCTAGGAGGTTTAGTGATATAGTATATTAGGAGGCAAAGTGTATTGTACAAAAAAATAAATGAAAGAGATTGTTGACCCGGTCCAACTTGGCTGACCAAATCTCAATTCGAGACCTCAATTGATTGTGAGGCCTCCAATCCTAGGAGGTTTAGTGATATAGTATATTAGGAGGCATAGTGTATTGTATAAAAAAATAAACGAAAGAGATTGTTGACCCAGTCAAAATTGCATGACCAAATCTCAATTGGAGACCTCTATTGATTCTGAGGCATCCAATCCTAGGAGGTTTAGTGATATAGTATATAAGGAGGCATAGTGTATTGTATAAAAAAATTAACGAAACAGACTGTTGACCCGGTCAAAAATGGATGACCAAATCTCAATTGGAGACCTCAATTGATTGTGAGGCCTCCAATCCTAGGAGGTTTAGTGATATAGTATATTAGGAGGCATAGTGTATTGTATAAAAAAACAAACGAAAGAGATTGTTGACCCAGTCAAAATTGGATGACCAAATTTCAATTGGAGACCTCAATTGATTTTGAGGCCTCCAATCCTAGGAGGTTTAGTGATATACTATATTTGGAGTCATAGTGTATTGTATAAAAAAATTAACGAAAAAGATTGTTGACCCGGTCAAAATTGGATGACCAAATCTCAATTGGAGACCTCAATTGATTGTGAGGCCTCCAATCCTAGGAGGTTTAGTGATATAGTATATTAGGAGGCATAGTGTATTGTATAAAAAACGAAACGAAAGAGATTGTTGACCCGGTCAAAATTGGATGACCATATCTCAATTGGAGACCTCAATTGTTTGTGAGGCCTCCAATCCTAGGAGGTTTAGTGATATAGTATATTAGGAGGCAAAGTGTATTGTATAAAAAAATAAACGAAAGAGAGTGTTGACCCGGTCAAAATTGGATGACCAAATCTCAATTGGAGACCTCAATTGATTGTGAGGCCTCCAATCCTAGGAGGTTTAGTGATATAGTATATTAGGAATCATAGTGTATTGTATAAAAAAATAAACGAAAGAGATTGTTGACCCGGTCAAAATTGGATGACCAAATGTCAATTGGAGACCTCAATTGATTGTGAGGCCTCCAATCCTAGGAGGTTTAGTGATATAGTATATTAGGAGGCATGGTGTATTGTATAAAAAAATTAACGAAAGAGACTGTTGACCCGGTCAAAATAGGATGACCAAATCTCAATTGGAGACCTCAATTGATTGTGAGGCCTCCAATCCTAGGAGGTTTAGTGATATAGTATATTAGGAGGCATAGTGTATTGTATAAAAAAATAAACGAAAGAGATTGTTGACCCGGTCAAAATTGGATGACCAAATCTCAATTGGAGACCTCAATTGATTGTGAGGTCTCCAATCCTAGGAGGTTTATTGATATAGTATATTAGGAGGCATAGTGTATTGTATAAAAAAATAAAAGAAAGAGATTGTTGACCCAGTCAAAATTGCATGACCAAATCTCAATTGGAGACCTCTATTGATTCTGAGGCATCCAATCCTAGGAGGTTTAGTGATATAGTATATAAGGAGGCATAGTGTATTGTATAAAAAAATTAACGAAACAGACTGTTGACCCGGTCAAAATTGGATGACCAAATCTCAATTGGAGACCTCAATTGATTGTGAGGCCTCCAATCCTAGGAGGTTTAGTGATATAGTATATTAGGAGGCATAGTGTATTGTATAAAAAAAACAAACGAAAGAGATTGTTGACCCAGTCAAAATTGGATGACCAAATTTCAATTGGAGACCTCAATTGATTTTGAGGCCTCCAATCCTAGGAGGTTTAGTGATATAGTATATTTGGAGGCATAGTGTATTGTATAAAAAAATTAACGAAAAAGATTGTTGACCCGGTCAAAATTGGATGACCAAATCTCAATTGGAGACCTCGATTGATTGTGAGGCCTCCAATCCTAGGAGGTTTAGTGATATAGTATATTAGGAGGCATAGTGCATTGTATAAAAAATAAACGAAAAAGATTGTTGGCCCAGTCAAAATTGGATGACCAAATCTCAATTGCAGACCTCAATTGATTCTGAGGCCTCCGATCCTAGGAGGTTTAGTGATATAGTATATTAGGAGGCATAATGTATTGTATAAAAAATTAACAAAAGAGACTGTTGACCCGGTCAAAATTGGATGACCAAATCTCAATTGGAGACCTCAATTGATTGTGAGGCCTCCAATCCTAGGAGGTTTAGTGATATAGTATATTAGGAGGCATAGTGTATTGTGTAAGAAAATAAATGAAAGAGATCGTTGACCCGGTCAAAATTGGATGACCAAATCTCAATTGGAGACCTCAATTGTTTGTGAGGCCTCCAATGCTAGGAGGTTTAGTGATATAGTATATTAGGAGGCAAAGTGTATTGTATAAAAAAATAAACGAAAGAGATTGTTGACCCGGTCAAAATTGGATGACCAAATCTCAATTGGAGACCTCAATTGATTGTGAGGTCTCCAATCCTAGGAGGTTTAGTGATATAGTATATTAGGAGGCATAGTGTATTGTATAAAAAAATAAACGAAAGAGATTGTTGACCCGGTCAAAATTGGATGACCAAATCTCAATTGGAGACCTCAATTGATTCTGAGGCATCCAATCCTAGGAGGTTTGGTGATATAGTATATTAGGAGGCATAGTGTATTGTATAAAAAAATTAACGAAATCGACTGTTGACCCGGTCAAAATTGGATGACCAAATCTCAATTGGAGACCTCAATTGATTTTGAGGCCTCCAATCCTAGGAGGTTTAGTGATATAGTATATTAGGAGGCATAGTGTATTGTATAAAAAAATAAACGAAAGAGATTGTTGACCCGGTCAAAATTGGATGACCAAATCTCAATTGGAGACCTCGATTGATTATGAGGCCTCCAATCCTAGGAGGTTTAGTGATATAGTATTTTAGGAGGCATAGTGTATTGTATAAAAAATAAACGAAAGAGATTGTTGACCCGGTCAAAATTGGATGACCAAATCTCAATTGGAGACCTCAATTGATTGTGAGGCCTCCAATCCTAGGAGGTTTAGTGATATACTCCCTCCATTCCTGTATGTAAGGTGTATAATTTTCGGCACGATGATCAAGGCACATAATTATAGAGGTGTTAGGACAAAATTACCCTTGACAAATTTATTGGTTAGTGGCAAGTAAATCAATGAGTCTAGGAAAGTAAGAGATACACGCAATCGAGAGAGAGATGATTTCCTTTTTTTGATACAATTAGAGATACATGCAATCATGAGAGAGATACTTTCCTTTTTCTGGAGGGCTAATAAGGGAATTACAAGGATTTACAAGAAATGCACCATACATTGTGGAACTTTATGAAAAAACAAATACACCTTATGTAAAGGAATGGAGGGAGTAGTATATTAGGAGGCATAGTGTAATGTATAAAAAATAAACGAAAGAGATTGTTGACCCGGACAAAATTGGATGACCAAATTTCAATTGGAGACCTCAATTGATTGTGTGGCCTCCAATCTTAGGAGGTTTAGTGATATAGTATATTAGGAGGCATAGTTGTGACGCCCGGATAATTAAGCTACAGTAATACCACGCTAATGAGGACGCGTCACCACGATTACTGTTGTTAAACTCACGTTGATTCAAACCTCGGTCAAATTCAAATTTAGAATAAAGTCAAATAAATAATTTCTTTAAACATGAAAAGTAAAGTGTTCATGGTGTTACAAGTAATCCCCTGGTATTTATAAAATTGCAGCACACATTTTAACATATATTTAAGTGCCTCAAATCTATTTTAACGGTGGGCAAAACAATTGATTAAATGCCTTTGGATTTATAAAAATTACCAAACGATTTCAAACTAACCCCAAACTTTTTGTGGCAGTAGAATAAATAGCCATACTATTTTAGGTGCCACTTTTGTATTTTTGTAAGACTAAAAATAATTAGTAGCTAAAACAAAATAGTAACTAAAAATAGAAATAAAAACAAAACAAAAACAAAAGCCCATCCCACCCCCTGCTGGGCCCCCGGCCCAGCTAATCGGCCCACTAGCCAGTCGGCCCAGCCCGGCAGGTCTTCTCCCACCTGCTCCCGCCCGCTGTCGCGCTCGCCGTGGCTGGGAGCGCGTCGCTCGATTCACCGGCCGCCACGGCGATGGAGTGGGTGGCCAGAGGGGATAAGCACGGCCCCCTCCCTCCCCCCTGGCCTCCTCTGGCCACTTCTCCCCCTCTGGCTCGTCCCCTCGCTCTCCCTCCCCTTCTGTCCCGGCTCATCCGAGCGGGCTCGTCGCCGTTCGCCGCACGCAGACGCGGCCACCGGCTACCCCGCACCACCCCGACTGGACCAGGAGGAGCAGCGTCCTCGACCACGTCACCTCCGCCCTTCGATTCGAGCCGGGGAGCACCACGGCCGTCGCCCGCGCCGATTCCCTCCGTCGGCCACCGCCGCCTCACCGTTCGTCTCCGCCGTCACCGGACCTCCCCGAGCCCGCGGCCACCCCCGCCGTCGCCCGTCACCGTCGGTGCTGCCCCGCCGTGCCTCCTCGTCTCCTCCCCGGGCCGCTTCGTCGCGCCTCGCCGCCCCGTGCATCTACAACGGGGGTGAGACCCCGAACCCCTCCCTCTCTCACCCGCGTCCGCGCGCTCGCCGTCTGTCCCGACCGCAGCCCCGCTCGCTTTCGTTCGTCGCCGGCCCGCACTCGCGCCCCTGGCCCCGCGCGCGCCCCTGCGTTCGCGCGCTCGCGCTCGCGTCGCGCTTCCCGCATCGTCCACCGCCGGCGCTCGCCCGCCGCTGCTCGCACCCTCCGGGCCACCCGCTGCCGCCCGTGGCCCCGCTGCCGTCGCCTGCTGCTGCCTGCTGCATCCGCTGCTGCGCTGCTTCTGCAGCTGCCGCTGCCCGCGCCGCCGCGCTCCCATGCTGGCCACCGCTGCCGCTGCTGCGCTCCGCTCTCGCACGCGCGCGTGTGCAGCCGCTCGCTGCCGTCGCCGCTGCTCTGTTCTGCTGCGTGCTCGCCCAGCCGTTGCTGCGCCGCTCTGTGTATTGCTGCTGCTCGGCTACAGTAACATTCAGTTACTGTAGCGCGAGCTAGCTTTTCTAAAACAGCACTGGATAGCCCCCTAAATAGCCTCAAAACAGCACCTAAACAAAGCCTAACTTAGCTGAAATTAATTTGTGTTGATAGTACACATGACAAGCTCCAACTTACTCCATTGGAGCAAACTCAGATGATGCATGGATAAATTCCTATGAAAATGACAAAATGCTATGTTTTGTTAGTGGACAGACAATTATCCAGTTTCTGGAATTAACAACGAGTGGCACTTTTCAAGCAAAGTTTTGGTTGAGCAAATGAACTCTACCAGTGATGCAAATGATACCATCTTGTAGATCACATAAAATTGATCAATAATGGTATAAGGTACAAAGCCATAGGATGAACAGAACTCTAGATATAGCCTTTGGAAAACAGCTAAAGAATGTTTAAAACTGAGGACTTAGTAGAATTTCAGTGATTTCAGAAAATTGCTAATACCTCGGAAATTCGTAGAAATTAAACCGTAACCCGGATCGAAAAACTTTAAACATGAAAGTTGCTCAGAACGCCGAGACGAATCCGGATACGCGGTCCGTTCGTCTGCCACGTGCCTCTAGCATAGCACACCTGCAACTTTTCGTCTGTTTCCGGCAGATGAATAGTGCATGACTTTAGTAAAATAATTCCAGATAAATTCCTAAATTAACTAACACACTTAGATAGGCAGTATATCACCCTAGCACAGCATTTAGACATGTCATGCACCCCCCTGTGGCATCACTGCCGTGTAATTATTAATTCATTCCCCCTCCGGTCATTTGTTCGACAATTGTCCGGAATCGGGAATACTTTCCCGGATGGGTTCCCCCCTTCCTCGGTATCGTGTAGCACTGCGTTAGGTCACACCCGGCACAACTTATCGCCATGTCTTGTATTGTGTTGCATTTGTTTGCTGTATATTTATTTGTTTCCTCCCCCTCTTCTCTCCGATAGACTCCGAGAGCGCTGATGATCCGGTGATCGTCTGCTACGCTGAAGATCCGTTTATGTCTGCAAAGCAACCAGGCAAGCAAACCCCCTTGACGCATGCCTATATCACCCATTCCTTTCTCCCTCCTGCTTGCATTAGAAATTGCCGCTGCTACTGTTTTATCCTATTTCTGATGCATAGCCTGTTTTTGATAACTACTATTGATACCTGCCTTATTAACCAAACTGCTTAGTATAGGTTGGATGGAAACCATCTGTGGCCCCTCTCCCTTGCTGTAGTTGCTCCGCTTTAGTGACTGAAGACTGCTGGACTGAAGACAGCACATCACTGCACACCCCCTAAATTGCTCGACACTGCAGAATTGGCATCGAGTGCCGAGGGTGATACCTCTTAGCTCACTTCCGATGGTGCCTCTGTAGAATAGCTATCCGGATGTGTGTTACCGAGGGTGATTCCTCTTTCATCACTTCCGTTTAAGCTGATGTCGTGCAACTCCCGGAGTGGAATCCAACGAGGGTGATTCCTCGGATTCCTACCTGTTGCTTGACCACACAGTTACTATGGCCTTGCTTACAGGCGGGTCCACCTTGAGAGGTACCCGCGGGGAAATGTGTAGTCTGGGGCTGAAAGGCTGGTGGTACCATCCAGTCAGAGATGGACCTGAGTCCTGACAGCACCCAACTGTAAAGTCAGGCTGACCTGCTACGTGTCGATTAGCCGAGGCCGGACATCACCAGGAACAAGGGTGTGCGGCCGGAGTTAATCGTGCATATTGGGCAAGCGAGTAATACTAATCGAGCTTAACGGAACTGGGTGTTTGATCTGAGTGGGTCGTCGTGCCCATTTCGCACTACCACCACGTGGGATAATGGTTTAATGGGGCCCTCTGCAGCGTAGTATCAGCCGAAAGCTCTTCAGACGTCACAGGTTACTTTGCGGGCTGATCGCCGGGATTGGGCTGGTTACTTCACTGGGTTGTCCAGTGTCGCGCCTGTTTCTCCGGCCAGTCACGTAACGTGCAGGAGTGCGGAGGGCGATGGCCCAAGACCCCTGCGCACTTAGGATTTAGACCGGCGTGTTGACCTCTCTGCTGAGCTCTAGGTCGGGCTGCGTTGTGTCGATCACCCGAGGCCGGGTATTACCCAGCAAGTGTATCCGGCCGGAGGTAATCGAGCGTGTTGGGTAACAGTAGTGCACCCCTGCAGGGAAGATATCTATTCGAATAGCCGTGTCCACGGTAACAGGACGCTTGGAGTTGTGCCCGGATCCATGACAACTATAAAGAGATGATGATACATGATAAACTGTTAATACTGCTCTCGGGATCGCTTTCTCGCAGGGAGTCGAGAAAGGATCTCAGGGCATTGCTACTGTATGACAACATGTATGCTATTACTATCTACTCTCTTCTGATGCTGCAAGACTGCTTGAAGATGCTAGTCTTCGATAGGCTAGGCCTTTCTCTCTCTTCTGGCATTTCTGCAATACAGTCCACAAATACAGCCTTCTCATTTGATACCATTGCATGTTTAGCATAGTTCTGATGTCAGTCTTGCGAGTACTTTGGATGAGTACTCACGGTTGCTCTGCTATTCTTTTTCCCCCATACCCAATTGATGATGCATCAGCCGATGGAGCCCAGGAGCCAGATGCCACCGCTGGAGCTTACTACCAGGAGGGTCCCGATGGTACCTACTACTGGATCGAGCCAGCCGACGAGGAGTAGTTAGGAGGTTCCCAGGCAGGAGGCCTCGCCTCTTTCGATCCGCTATCTATGTTTGTGCTAGCCTTCTTAAGGCATCTTGTTTAACTTTGTGTCTGTACTCAGATACTTTTGCTTCCGCTGATGCTTGTATGACATCAAGCTTGTGTATTCGAGCCTTCGAGGCCCCTGGCTTGTAATATAAAGCTTGTATAATTTTATTTGTGTCTAGAGTTGTGTTGTGATATCTTCCCGTGAGTCCCTAGGCTTGATCGTGTGCCTTTGCGTGTATGATTAGTGCACGATTAAGTCGAGGGCGTCACAATAGTGTATTGTATAAAAAAATAAACGAAAGAGATTATTGACCCTGTCAAAGTTGGATGACCAAATCTCAATTGGAGACCTCAATTTATTGTGAGGCCTCAAATCTTAGGAGGTTTAGTGATAGAGTATATTAGGAGGCATAGTGTATTGTATAAAAAAATAAACGAAAGAGATTGTTGATCCGGTCAAAATTGGATGAAGTATATTAGGAGGCATAGTGTATTGTATAAAAAATAAACGAAAGAGATTGTTGACCCGGTCAAAATTGGATGACCAAATCTGAATTGGAGACCTGAATTGATTGTGAGACCTCCAATCCTAGGAGGTTTATTGATATAGTATATTAGGAGGCAAAGTGTATTGTATAAAAAAATAAATGAAAGAGATTGTTGACCCAGTCAAAATTGGATGACCAAATCTCAATTGGAGACCTCAATTGATTCTGAGGCATCCAATCCTAGGAGGTTTAGTGATATAGTATATGAGGAGGCATAGTGTATTGTATAAAAAAATAAACGAAAGAGATTGTTGACCAGGTCAAAATTGGATGACCAAATCTCAATTGGAGACCTCAATTGATTGTGAGGCCTCCAATCCTAGGAGGTTTAGTGATATACTCCCTCCATTCCTGTATGTAAGGTGTATAATTTTCGGCACGATGATCAAGGCACATAATTATAGTGGTGTTAGGACAAAATTACCCTTGACAAATTTATTGGTTAGTGGCAAGTAAATCAATGAGTCTAGGAAAGTAAGAGATACACGCAATCGAGAGAGAGATGATTTCCTTTTTTTGATACAATTAGAGATACATGCAATCATGAGAGAGATACTTTCCTTTTTCTGGAGGGCTAATAAGGGAATTACAAGGATTTACAAGAAATGCACCTTACATTGTGGAATTTTATCAAAAAACAAATACACCTTATTTAAACGAAAGAGATTGTTGATCCGGACAAAATTGGATGACCAAATTTCAATTGGAGACCTCAATTGATTGTGTGGTCTCCAATCTTAGGAGGTTTAGTGATATAGTATATTAGGAGGCATAGTGTATTGTATAAAAAAATAAACGAAAGAGATTATTGACCCTGTCAAAGTTGGATGACCAAATCTCAATTGGAGACCTCAATTTATTGTGAGGCCTCAAATCTTAGGAGGTTTAGTGATAGAGTATATTAGGAGGCATAGTGTATTGTATAAAAAAATAAACGAAAGAGATTGTTAATCCGGTCAAAATTGGATGAAGTATATTAGGAGGCGTAGTGTATTGTATAAAAAAATAAACGAAAGAGATTGTTGACCCGGTCAAAATTGGATGACCAAATCTCAATTGGAGACCTCAATTGTTTGTGAGGCCTCAAATCCTAGGAGGTTTAGTGATATAGTATATTAGGAGGCAAAGTGTATTGTACAAAAAAATTAATGAAAGAGATTGTTGACCCGGTCCAACTTGGCTGACCAAATCTCAATTCGAGACCTCAATTGATTGTGAGGCCTCCAATCCTAGGAGGTTTAGTGATATAGTATATTAGGAGGCATAGTGTATTGTATAAAAAAATAAACGAAAGAGATTGTTGACCCGGTCAAAATTGGATGACCAAATCTCAATTGGAGACCTCAATTGAATCTGAGGCATCCAATCCTAGGAGGTTTAGTGATATATTATATGAGGAGGCATAGTGTATTGTATAAAAAAATAAACGAAAGAGATTGTTGACCAGGTCAAAATTGGATGACCAAATCTCAATTGGAGACCTCAATTGATTGCGAGGCCTCCAATCCTAGGAGGTTTAGTGATATAGTACGTTAGGAGGCATAGTGTATTCTGTAAAAAAAATAAACGAAAGAGATTGTTGACCCGGTCAAAATTGGATGACCAAATCTCAATTGGAGACCTCAATTGATTGTGAGGCCTCCAATGCTAGGAGGTTTAGTGATATAGTATATTAGGAGGCATAGTGTATTGTATAAAAAAATAAACAAAAGAGACTGTTGACCCGGTCAAAATTGGATGACCAAATCTTAGTTGGAGACCTCAATTGTTTGTGAGGCCTCCAATCCTAGGAGGTTTAGTGATATAGTATATTAGGAGGCAAAGTGTATTATATAAAAAAATAAACAAAATAGATTGTTGACCCGGTCAAAATTGGATGACCAAATCTCAATTGGAGACCTCAATTGATTGGGAGGCCTCCAATGCTAGGAGGTTTAGTGATATACTCCCTCTGTTCCTAAATATTTGTCTTTCTAGATATTCAACTATGGTCTACATACAAAGCAAAATGAATGAATTTACACTCTAAATTACGTCTATATACATCCGCATGTAGTTTATAGTGAAATCTCTAAAAAGACAAATATGTAGGGACGGAAGAATTAGTATATTAGGAGGCATAATGTATTGTATAAGAAATAAACGATAGAGATTGTTGACCCGGTCAAAATTGGATGACCAAATCTCTATTGGAGACCTCAATTGATTGTGAGGCCTCCAATCCTAGGAGATTTAGTGATATAGTATATTAGGAGGCATAGTGTATTGTATAAAAAAATAAACGAAAGAGATTGTTGACCCGGTCAAAATTGGATGACCAAATCTCAATTGGAGACCTCAATTGATTGGGAGGCCTCCAATCCTAGGTCGTTTAGTGATATAGTATATTAGGAGCCATAGTGTATTGTATAGAAAAATAAACTAAAGAGATTGTTGACCCGGTCCAAATTAGATGACCAAATCTCAATTGGAGACCTCAATTGATTGTGAGGCCTCCAATCCTATTAGGTTTAGTGATATAGTATATTAGGAGGCATAGTGTATTGTATAAAAAAATAAACGAAAGAGATTGTTGACCCGGTCAAAATGGGATGACCAAATCTCAATTGGAGACCTCAATTGATTGTGAGGCCTCCAATCCTACGATGTTTAGTGATATAGTATATTAGGAGGCATAGTGTATTGTATAAAAAAATAAATGAAAGAGATTGTTGACCCTATCAAAATTGGATGACCAAATCTCAATTGGAGACCTCTATTGATTGTGAAGCCTCCAATCCTAGGAGGTTTAGTGATATAGTATATTAGGAGGCATAGTGTATTGTATAAAAAAATAAACGAAAGAGATTGTTGACCCGATCAAATTTGGATGACCAAATTTCAATTGTAGACCTCAATTGATTGTGAGGCCTCCAATCCTAGGAGGTTTGTGATATAGTATATTATGAGGCATAGTGTATTGTATAAAAAAATAAACGAAAGAGATTGTTGACCCGGTCAAAATTGGATGACCAAATCTCAATTGGAGACCTCAATTGATTGTGAGACCTCCAATCCTAGGAGGTTTAGTGATATAGTATATTAGGAGGCATAGTGTATTGTTTAAAAAAATAAATGAAAGAGATTGTTGACCCGGTCAAAATTGGATGACCAAATCTCAATTGGAGACCTCAATTGATTGTGAGGCCTCCAATACTAGGAGGTTTAGTGATATAGTATATTAGGAGACATAGTGTATTGTATAAAAAAATAAACGAAAGAGATTGTTGACCCGGTCGAAATTGGATGACCAAATCTCAATTGGAGACCTCAATTAATTGTGAGGCCTCCAATCCTAGGAGGTTTAGTGATATAGTATATTAGGAGGCATAGTGTATTGTATAAAAAAAATAAACAAAAGAGATTGTTGACCCGGTCAAAATTGGATGACCAAATCTCAATTGGAGACCTCAATTGATTGTGAGGCCTCCAATCCTAGGAGGTTTAGTGATATAGTATATTAGGAGGCATAGTGTATTGTATAAAAAAATAAACGAAAGAGGTTGTTGACCCGGTCAAAATTGGATGACCAAATCTCAATTGGAGACCTCAATTGATTGTGAGGCCTCCAATCCTAGGAGGTTTGTTATATAGTATATTAGGAGGCATAGTGTATTGTATAAAAAAATAAACGAAATAGATTGTTGACCCGGTCAAAATTGGATGACCAAATCTCAATTGGAGACCTCAATTGATTGTGAGGCCTCCAATCCTAGGAGGTTTAGTGATATAGTATATTAGGAGGCATTGTGTATTGTATTAAAAAATAAACGAAAGAGATCGTTGACCCGGTCAAAATTGAATGACCAAATCTCAATTTGAGACCTCAATTGATTGTGAGGCTTCCAATCCTAGGAGGTTTTGTGATATAGTATATTACTGAAGGCCTTATCTCATGAAGCTCACTAGCAACGGTGAATTCACGTAGAATGTCACGGACGATTCCCTATGCCCATTCTATACTATCTGAATCATCTGAGCCCGACCCTGCCAGATGGTTCACACGACAAGTAATTGATACCACAGATATTAGCAGCAAAGGATAGCAGAAAAGCATCATAGAATAGCAGCATTGTTCGGAATTTTTTGACATTTTCAAATGTTTTTTTTTCAATGGCAGGAACATATGTTCCCGTGTTTCCAAAGTGAATTTCCGTTATTTATGCCCACATGTAACTGGGACGTGGAAGGACATAAAACTTGGGGCTTTCCTTGCACGTGTGGGAAACCTTAGAATCAGCCTGAAAAGGGACTAACATTTGACCTTGCAAATGCTCAATGGAAAACGCTAACACTCTACCGGCTGATCGCGCGGAGAGCTCCGTCACCCGCGCAGCCGTTGGATCGCTTGATCTATGCTTAGCCGCGCACGCTCTGACGCTCGCACGCATAGTATGTTATTTCTCTTGCCTGTCACGTGCATTTTTTACTTTATCTTGTGTTGCTAACTATAGCGGTGAACGACGGCTGCAATTTAAACAAGTTTTTGCAACATCAGCTCTGTTGCCAAAAAACGATTTTTTTTACAACCTGACCTATGTTGCAAAAGTTTTCTGCAACATGACCTTTGTTGCAAAAGTTTCTTTCGCAACAGTACCTATGTTGCAAAAAGACAAAGAAATAAAAATTCTGCAACCAGGCCTATGTTGAAAAAGTTTTCAGCAACATGACCTTTGTTGCAAAAGTTTCTTCCGCAACAGTACATATGTTGCAAAAAGACGGAGAAAACAAATTATGCAACCTGACCTATGTTGCAAAAGTTTTCTGCAACATGGCCTTTGTTGCAAAACTTTTTGCGGCACGACCTCTGATGTAAATGTTTCCGCAACATTACCTCTGTTGCAAAAGTGAAGAACATCGTTCGACCGCTCGATGTCGGGGCCGAAACAGCGAGCTTGTTTCTGCAACTGGAACGTTGTTTCAGGATGTATTTGGTCGGGGGAGGCCACCGCGCGCGTACATTGGACGGCTAGTCGGGTGATGGATAATTAATACGGATCCACCGGTGGACGCCTAGCAGTCCCCATCCGTAGTTGCTAAAATTAAAAATGTGCAGATGCAGAAAATTTGCAGGCGCAGCATTCCAAATAGTCTCATCTCCACAATCCTAGGATGACCAAATTTGCAGATGCAGCATTCCAAATAGTCTCATCTCCACAACCATGAGAGCATCCAAATCCCTGAAGATGTCTGAAGAACAGACGCTTAATACAATGAATTTGCTTATTGGTCACAAAAATGCTTCTCCCACCAGAATCGATTATATTTTTTTTATTTTTTTTGAAGTTGGAACACTGAGGTTCCATTACTTAAACAGGCTCAGCAGACTCGCTGGCCATCAGCACGCGTACATTATCCGGTACAGCATCCAACCACAACCGTTGGTGCTCCGAGCCCTTACAACTCAATGCAGCGAGTGCATGGGAAACTTTATTATCGTCGCGAGGGACAAATGAAAAAACCAAAGAGCTAAAATTCAGACGGATAAACTGCCTGATATCTCTGAATATAACACCTTCTGGCGCCCGATCATAGTCCGTACTTTGCAGCGCGCTCAGTAGGATTTGACAGTCTGATTCCACCACCGCATTGGAAATACCCCATGTCGCCGCAGCTGACAATGCTTGGAAGCAGGCTTCGGCCTCTGTACGTGTGGCAGTACTGGCATGCGTGATTTTCCCTGCTCCTGCACCAACAGCATCTCCACATCTATCTCGGATCACAAAGCCCCAGCCCCCGGTCCTTGATGAATCATGGTACGCCCCATCGATGTTGATTTTCAGTCTTTCTCCCTCCGGTCTTGTCCATCTGCAGACCGGCCTGGGAGCTTGCACCTTTGGCTGTTTCGCACTAAACTGCAAGGCTTCTAGAGCCCAGGACCTTGTGTGTGCAGCCATGGTCACAACAGGACACACGCTTTCATTCTTATTTAGTTTATTCCTGCGATCCCACCACTTCCATAGCATGCATGCAATTAACACTTGATCAGTCTCATGAAGCGAGACGACAAGTTGCACCACTTCTTTTGCTCCTCTGCATGCACACAAACGCAGCCTGAAGTCCTCCATCTGTATCTCCCGCCAAAGCTTCTTTACTTCCTTGCATTTGATAAACAAGTGGCATCCATCTTCATCAAGACGCCGACAGCACACACACAGGGTTTCACATTCAATACCTCTCCGTCGGATGTTCATCTTGACAGGCAAACTGTTATGAGCAAAGCGCCACAAGAACTGCTTGACCTTGGGCGGACAGGGCATAGCCCAGAGTTTCTTCCCGTCCACTTCCTCTTCAGCTGGTACAGCAGATGTTGGGAAGGCAATTTCGTCGCGCCCTCGAACATACACCGGATGCAACTCAAAGGGGGAGAGAAATGTTCTTCCTTCACAAGAGAACCAACCAATCAATCAAAACTGTAATGCCAGCAACAAAAAGAATGTCAAACTGTAATCCAGTCCACCTGCCGAAGCAAAGGCTAGGCCGGCGGGCGATAGTAGCTGTAGGCGCTGTAGAAGGTCTGCATCATGGTGAGGAGCAGCAGGAAGACGCCGGCGACGACGGAGACGATCGCCCACGGGTTGATGAAGTAGTTGTGCTGCAGGCTGGCCACCCACGTGCTCCACTTGTGGTCGTAGTACCTGTTCACCTGGTCCGACAGCCCGGAGAGGTAGCTGTCGTTGATGTCGAACACCACCTCCAGGCACAGCCGGTTGAAGAGCTCCGCCACCTCGCCGTCGCTGCCCAGCCAGTGCTCGATGATGCCCCGGTCGTGCAGGTACTTGACGTCCTACGCCGAGTTGATGAGGTTGTCCATGAAGATGGCGTAGGAGGTGATGTTGTTGCCGCCCGGGGTGGCGATGTCCATGTGGCACTGCTCGAACGCGATCAGGTTCAGGAACAGCGCCTTGGTGCCGTCGTGGATGAGGATGCGCGGGATGTGGAGCACGCCCTTGTCGAACCTGATGTCCCAGAACCGGTCCGTGTTGCGCCGCCGGCACCGGATGCCCGCCTCCCGGAGCTCCGACACGCAGTGCACGAACTGCTGCCGCCGCTTGTCGGCCACGCGCCGCAGCCCGGACCACTTCTTCAGCCACAGCCGCGCCGCCGGCGGCGGGGTGGGCTGCATCCCGGCGCGGAGGAGGCTGCGCCGGAACACGTCCAGGCAGTGCAGCATCGGGTTGGACAGCGGGTCGAACGCCGCCGCGGCCGCCGCGTCGGCGTCCACGGACGACTCTAGCTTGAACCGGTCCTTCCGGTGCAGCGGCGTGTCGGTCGGCATCAGCGTGTCGAAGAACCGCACGGCGAGGCTGGCCACGGCGCCCGTCTGCTCCGGGTGGCCGAGCTGGATCCCGAGTAGCAGGTCCAGCACGAACAGCGGTATCTGGTTCTCGAGCAGGATCATGTCGTTGCGGATGGCGTGCATGGCGCCGCGCATCGCGAAGATGGGGTCGTGCCGCGAGTAGCCCAGGTCGTCCACGAACCCCTTGGCGCCGTCCAGCGCGCCGCGGAACAGCTCCAGCACGAAGGTCCCGTCCAGCACCAGGCACTGGGCGAACTCGTTGCCCGGCATCCATGCGACGCGGCCGTCGTAGCACGACCTCACACGGTCCTCCATGGGCCGCAGGGCGTCGAGGTAGGCGGTGACGTCGTGGCCCGTGCGCTTGAGCACGTGGTGCAGCGCGCGCCACTTGTGCCGCTCCATCTCACGCAGCCGGCGCTTGCCGGCGTGGAGCGGGCCGATGGACACCACCTGCGGCGTGTAGGCGCGCTCGTCGCCCTCGCGGAGGAACTTGGGCACGCGGTACACGGACAGCCGCGCCCACGGGCACGCCGCCTCCTCCGCGCGCGCCTGCGCCAGCTTCCCGCGGATGGTCACCACCCATTCCGGGTCCTGCGGCTTGAGGCTGTGCGCCGGTGACTGCGCCGAGGCCGCGGCCCGCTGCTGCTCCCGGTCTTGGCGCGTCAATGTCTCTGCCGCCCCCGGCGTGCCGTTGGCGACGAGCAGGCTGCGGGGAAGCGCCTGCCAGTGCGGGGACGGAGACTTCTTGATGTTGGCGTCGACGGTCTCCTTGAGCTTGAGCGTGATGAGGTACCAGCTCAGGACGTCCTTGTTGAAGACGGCGACCATCGGCGAAAGCTTGGCTTGGCTGGCCGGCGTCTCCTCTCGTGGTTACCAGGTCTCGCCGGGCCGGTTATGGACAGACAGATCAAGGATGGCAAGCGTGCAGGATGATGATCTTTTTTAGCTCGAAAATTTAATTTAATCGCAGATAATGATTGATGAGCGGAGTTATGTGTGTTGCTTGTTCGTGCTGTACTAACATTATTTTGGAATTTCCTCTATAAAAAAGGAGTTTGCTACCGGGAACTCCTTCGTAGTGGAGTACTTTGTTGCCGCCTTTGGCGGTGCTCTGCTCACATATCCTTCTGATTTTGCGTCCTCGTGGATCATGCTTCAGCTAGCCAGTATGAATTCATCCGCGACGAAGAAAATGCCGTAGGTCACACATCAGAGGAGGAATTTGCTTACTTCAAGGCATCCAAACATCGCTTTAGTTGTAAGATTCAACCAATCACGTCATCCTAATCATGCTCCGACGTTTCCAAATAACGGATATGTTTTTTATGCGGAGAAAAATAACGGATATGTTTAACTACTACTTCATGTTATGTTTGACGAGCTCTTGACAGTGACTCAGTGAGCCTACGGATGATCATTTGTTATGTGTTATCGTTGCATGTCAACGGTGCACCAGTGAAATGAAATGGTCGACGTGATGGGCGATTTGCTAGTGGCGGAGGCTAGTGCAGTAGTGCGCGACATAGAGCTTCAGGTGAACAGATGCTTTGGTTGAGGACCAAAAGTTGGCTAGCCACCCGGCACAAGACGGGCATCAGCTCCTGCCACCTCACGCCGTGAAAAGTAAGAGGCTCTGTTCTGTGATGGGGGGAGCAGAAAGCCTGCGACGACGAGGAGTGTGGATGCAAACGGCGGATTCGCGATTCCTAGCCGTTGGGCGCCCATCTTCGTCGGGACCGGGGAGTGACGGGGTAGTGGAACGCACGCACGAACCCCCACCCCAAAGCGATCACTCCGTCCGCATTACCGGCGAGGCGAGGCAAGGCCCGCCGCGGGTGGAGATTAAAGACTGAAAAGTCACTGCAAGGACGTTGATCAGGATGGTCATGGGCGGTGGTGGCCGGAGCCTACGGCAATAACTTGGCACGATGACGACCAGCCTGGGTCTCTCTCCAGCCAGTGTCCGTGGCAGGCAATGATCGGCCGCCATTGCGGTTGGCTGCATCGTCCACTTCACAATAATTGCCTTAACGTGTTTCAGTCTTGAAGAAATCCATCTGTGGCTTGCTCGCTCCTGCGTAGACATAGACGTAAATTGCTCGTTTCGTCCTGCGTTCTCGACTTTGTTTTTTTTTCCTTTTTCTTTTGATTGAGGGCGGCATTTCCAGCTTTTTTTTAGACGAAAGCCTTTTTAAATTTATTTTTTTAAGACAATCTCGCAAAGCTTTTATCCAGTCGTCATAGTATTTACAGGAACAAAGAGAAGGTCCTCAGGTTGGCGTAATCAAGCGTGACGACCAACTCCCAAATTAAGAGCATGCTTTGCTAAATTGCATGCCTCGAAATTCACGATTCTAAACTCGTGCCTAAAAGTACACGATAAAAAGGAAGGCGAACATTCCATGATTTCATGTGGAATGGCACTATAAGTTGCAACACTCCCCTTGTTATTTGTTTTCATGACCACCTTGCAATATGAGGCTACGGAGATACGATGGATATAAAGATCCTCAACGAGCACCAACGCTTCCCTAGTAGCCAGCACTTCCAGGGTAGGTGGGTCATCAATGCTGCTAAACACCACCGTCGAGGCCCTCTAAGAACATACCGTCCTTGTAGTCTTCGATGGTTGTAAAATCTAAATCTTGATAAGAAAGAGCAGACAAAGACATGGATTGAAACTGGGCTCTCGAAGATGTCCTCGTGGATAGCCTTGCATCGTGCACTCTAGATTGCGCGTAGTGTGACAATCATTTTGGTTAACTCTTTCGATGACATACTATCATGCATAGTTAATAACCAAATCTTTGCATGGGGTTCCTTGTTCCGGAGCATTTTCAGCTTTGATGATTTCATCTTGCATTTTGGACTATGCGGAGATGGCTTCAGCTTGCATTTTCATCATGGGTTGGGCTGTGTCGTGCATGCACCAGGCCTGTGTGATATGACAAAGGATCACCTTCAACCATGGTGCTATCAGTGTGGTTTGCAGGAACAGTGAGCGTACATACATGGGAGCTTCTGCCCGGTTTTTTGAAGGTGTAACCGACCCGACAACACTTGAAGCGTTGGCATGTCGGGAAGCACTAGCCTTAGCAACTGATTTGGTCCAAACACAAGTAATCATTGGGTCCAAGGAGAGGGGGGCTCATTGCCATATCATATGTGAAATTCAGATCATGTCCTCAGAGTTTCAGCATTGCTTGTTCCTTTTGAAGGAAGGGCCGCGAATGTGGAGGCACACAACCTCGCTAAGTATGCACTTAGTCTCCCTATAGGTCGTCATTTTTTTGCTCCTACAACCTCCTCACCACAATTATATTCCTCTAAATATTATTGAGCAATAAACAAAGCGTGTGGTTAGCCTAAAAAAACTTCAACAACAATAAAACAACATGTATGGTGGGAGCTCTTATTTGGCGCTATGCGCTGGCGAACGAGACAGTGTGCCCCCCTTCCGTTGTGCGCCCATTAGGGCCGGCCCATGCGCGGGGCGGGACGCGCCCTTTTTTCCCATTTCAATTTTTTTGCTCTCTATGTTCTTCTTTGAAATAGTTCAGAATTCAAGAAAGTTCAAACTTTCAAACAAATGTGAATTTTCAAAAAATGTTCAAGAACTCATAAAACGTTCATGCTTCTGCAAAAAAATTCACAAATTCTTAAACTGTTCGTGCATTTGAAAAAAATGTTCACGAATTCAAAAAAAGCTCAGAAAAATCAAAATATGATTGTGAATTAAAAAAAGTACATCAATTCCAAAAAATGTCCATATATTTCAAAAAATGCTCGTTAATAAAACTTGTTCAATAATTTCCACAATGTTTCCCAAATTTTTGAAAAAGTGATTTAAAAACATACTCATGAGTTTAAAAAATGTTTCAAATTTAAAATAAATTTGTTTCAAAATATTTCAATTTGGATAAAATTCACGACAAAAAAATGTACGTGAATTTGTAAAAGATGTTCATGAATTTAGAAAACATTCACAATTACAAAATATGTTCATGAGTTCAAAAGTAAATCACTAGAAAAAGATGTTCGCAAAATACAAAAAATAATAAAACTAACATGAAAAAAATAAAATGAAAAAAAGAAAAAAAAAAGAAAGGAAAAACATAGTAATAGAAGGGTATGTGAATGTTCTTGAATTTGCCAAAATCAGAATGTAGCTACTTAGGCCGGCCCAAAATGTGTACGTAGCGGGGCCGGTCACTAACCAGCGATCTGCATGCTGCTGAAAGGATTGCCCGGGTATGGCATAGGGACAACGAGTGGAAAATGTTCACAATTCAAAAAAAAAAACTGTGAATTTGAAAAACAAATATTTAGAAAAATCCAAAAATGATTATGATATAGAAAAACGTACATAAATTTAAAAAATGCTCGTTCCTTCCGGAAAATGTCTAATTAGTTTAAAAATTGTTTGTTAATAAAAATGTTCAACAATTCCCAAAATTGTTCCCAAATTTAAAAAACGTGATTCAAAAAAATGTTCACGAATTTCATAAAAATGTTTATACATCTAAAATAAGAATGTTTCTGAACTTCAATAATATTCCCAATTTGTATAAAACTAACGACATTTTTTTTTGTGAATTTGTAAACAATGTTCATGAATTTGAAAAATGTTCAAAATTTTAAAAAAAATGTTCCCATTTCAAAAATAAATCACTAATTTGAAAAGGTTGTACGCAAAATGCAAAAAGAACAAGCAAAAATGGAAGAAAAATGAAAAAATGAAAAAAAGAAGGGAAATAACAAACATAAAAAATCAGGAAAAAAGAAAGGAAAAATATAATTAAAAATGTTTTTGGAAGGTTCTATGACCTTTCAAAAATCGGAATGTAGCTATTTGGGGCGGTCCAATATGTGTGCGTACCGGGAGCGGGGGTTACGCGCTAGGTCACTAACCAGCGACCTGCGCGGGATCCCCCCCCCCCCCCCCTCCGGAAAAAATAGGAAAATCCTATTTCCTGTGGGGATCATTCATTCGAATGTGAATCCCTCTAATACTGTAGGAGATATGCCCTAAAGGCAATAATAAATGTTATTGATTATCTCCCTGTTCATAATTAGGTTTATGTTCCATGCTATAACTGATATGGTTCTCGAGTCTGCAATAACCACGAGGCTCGGAGGAAGACTCATATGCACATGTGGAATAATAAACGGTAAAATGTATTCCTAGTTTGGCCTCTAAGACTGGCTCAAGTATTGCATGATGATCATGTTTTCCTGATCATGGGCATGGCTATGCCGGCAATTTTGAGGGCACAATGTTAGAAGAACATTTGTGTTGAATCGACCCGAATTGATGTTATGCTATGAGCTTCATTCGTCATAAGTTAATGGTTTATAACACAGAGATGGTTAACGTTTGCATAATTCCTTAGACCATGAGAGTATCGAGTTTCTTCATGCTTGCTTCATGAACTTTGGGGTTTGTTAAACGTCATCCGTAAATGGGTGGCTATTACGGCGGCTTACGGGTTCATGGAAAAGTATGTCAAGTAACTTGATTGCTCAAGATTGGGATTTGCTCCTCCGACGATGGAGAGATATCTCTGGGCCCTCTCGGTGTTAGGGTATCCATCATCGTCTGGCCAGACACTTTGTGATTTGATCACAGGGATGCCGGAACACGGGAACGAGAAAAGAGAACAATACCGGTAACGAGGTAACTGGCATAGTGGACAAGTTGTTGATCCACGGGGATGCCAACATGTCTCACCTCGGGTATTTGTAACATATCACGAAGCAACAGGAATAGCACACGGCAACTGGAGGTTCACTCGAATATTCATTCGTGTGGGTATAGGGGTCAATATGGGTGTCCACGGCTCCGATGTTGATCATTGATCGGAAGGGGTTCCGGGTCATGTCTATACTTCACCGAACCTATAGGGTCACACGCTTAAGGGTCATCTATCTGCTGAATACTAGACAGGGAGTCTGAGAGAAAATCACCGAAAAAGTTTCGGACACCGGAAAGGTTTCGGACAGCGGAAAAAGTTCCGCAGAGAGAACACCGGAACAGTTTCGGTAAAACTGAAAAGTTGTTTCAGGGGATACCATTAAGTCAAATTGGTTTTGGCACATGCCTGATAATTCTTGGAGGGTGCCAGAATCATTCTGGAAACTTCTGGGAATTTTCCGGAAGAAAAACCAAAAATGTTCCGGAGCTGCCGAAACCGCTTCAGATGCTTTTCACAGATGAAAATCACTAAACCGGAATTGTTCCGTATCGCATTGAAAATTATTTTAGTGGGTACTGGAAATGTTCTAAGCCCACATAAATATTTTCAGTTCGACCGGACGCTGAAAAATGCCGTCGTGAATAGTGAAAGTGTTTTTTGGGATATTTTTGGAAAGTCACCTTTTGGGATATTTTCCCAAAAGGCTTCTAGAAGGGATGGATGGATGAGGACCACTTTTAGGGGGCCCCACAAGGGTTGTGGCCGGCCAAGAAGGGGGCTCCACCTTGGAACCCCACTTGCCCACTTGCTTTCCCATTTTGCCCTTGGAGAGTGTTTCCTTCATGAGCAAGTTTTGGTATTTTGAATACCCATCCTACCCCTTGGCTTTCCTATAAATAGAGGAGGTGTGGGCTGCCATATCTTCATCCTTTTTCTCACACATACACATGCCATCTGATGTTATCTGGCTTCTCTCTCCCTCCCAGCGAAATAGTTTCGTAGAGCCGAAAGGCTGTCTGGGTTCCGGCAGACTAGTTCTGGACGGCGAAGCCCTGCCGGATAGATGACACCGTATGTGTGCAACTCTGTAAAGAGATCGTAGTTTCGGTCTTAGTTCGAGAGTGCCTCCCGAAGGGCTGTCCGTGTGACCGTACGAGTTTCGAAGGTCCTCCCGAAGGGCTGTCCGAGTGACTGTTCGAGTTTCGATGGTCCTCCCGAAGGGCTGTCCGCGACACCGTCCGGGGGTCTGTCCGACCGCCTCCTGGAGGGCTTTCCGAGGGGCGGATGAGGGTATACATCCTCGCGGTTGGGAGGTTGTAAATCCTAGCTGCGGGGATCTGCACCGCCGATCGTCATCGACTCTACTTCCGCTACGCTACGAGTCGGTAACGAAAATGATCAAACCTTGTATGCAGTCTCCATAGTGGTCCTGGGCTGGTGCGTAGGTCGGAAAATTTTTGTTTTCTGCTGCGTTACCCTACAAATACATCTTGCCTTCTAGATTTGATATAGACATACAAACGGTACAAGATCATTTGCTAGGACGCATCATTTCCTAAAATGATGATGTCATTATTTCCCAACTGTCTACTATAACAATATTTGTCCAACTCCGATGAGAGAGAATGACGACGACACCTTTGGTTTATTGTAGTCGTTACTAGATGGTCTACGAACATAGATGTAATCTTTGTTAGTTCTTATGTTCTTTGTATTGTCATCATGTTTGATGAATAGATCGAAAAGTAATCCTGCAAAAAAAAGTCTCGCAAAACATTATTCAAAACATGCACCCTTGACATAACGGGACACCACACCACTGTTTTTCTAATTTTAAGAAGGTTATTCTCTCTTTTTCTTTTTCTTTACTATGTGTTTCTCTGTAAGTTTTACAAGTATTATTTTATTTTATTTTATTTTTCCTTTGTTTTTTCTTCTATTTTCTATTTTAAAAATTTGGAGCGCTTATTTCAAATTTGTGAACATGCTATAAATTTGGGAAACATTTTAGAAATTTGAAAAGAATGATATTCGTGATTTTGTAAATATTTTTCAAAAAACTCATGAACATTATTTTTCAGATTTTTAAACAATTTCTAAACTCATGAATGTAATATAAGTTCCTGAACATTTTTTTAAAACTCACAAGCCTTTTCAAATTCCTGGATATTTTTCAGAAATATGGGCCACGACACATTGTGCATTACGACAACATTTCGACTCTTCATGCGCGTAATAGGAGGTCCTGCCTTTGGTCCCTCACGACAGAACAACTTCTCCACCCGTCTGCCCTGACCAAAGTAGTGTGAAGATCTGCAAGGTACATGAAAGTTTGATGTTTATAACAATCCAATAACAAGGCGCTCCCTGGTCGCTCCCGTGGGCGGCCGGGAGCGAACTCGAGCCGCGCGGCCAGCGTCAGGCCGGCCTCCCCCGCCTCCCCTCGCCGCCGCCGGTCAGCGTCGCCGGGCAAAGCCCGCGCGGCTCGGCGGCGGCGGGGTCCTTTCCTCCTTCCGCTCGGGGCAGTACGGCGCGGGCCGGACTCTTCGACGGGAGCTCGGGCGGCGCGTGCGCCGGCTCGAGGTGACGCAGCGAGGCACCGCAGGAGCGGGCCATCGACGAAGGGCAGGGGCGGCGCCGCTCGGCGCGCAGTGGCGTGTCGCGGGTGGTCTGGTCGGGGCGCGAGCGTGCACAGGGGGGTGAGCGCGGATCTGCGCGTGGAGGCCTGGCTCTTGCATCCTAGGGGTGCGGAAGGTCTAGGCGGCCCGGATCTGCTGTGTGGACGTCGCGGCAAGGGCGCCGGAGCAGCCGGCGTGCAAGGGGATCGGCGGTGGTTGGCGTCGTGAAGGGATGTTCCATGTTGCCGGGCTCCTGTTCGCGTGCTGTTCGTGTGCATGGTGCAGGGAGGTTACGGCAAGGTGCGCAAGGGACCTGGGCTGCAGCTCAGGTGCGCGGAGCTGCGTCTAGGCATGGCCGTGCAGGGAGGCGCGACGTGCGCGCGCAGGGCGCGGCGTGGGCGTATGTGGTCTTCGGGCGGCGCAGATCTGACGCTTGGAGCTGCCGCGATGGCGCGTTGTAGCTCGGGAGCTGCGGCTCAAAGGCCCGGGGAGGCGCGTTGAGGTGGATTCGTGGTGCGGTGGCGGTGGACGTCGACTATGGGGATTGTGTGATGTGCAGGGCTTCAGATCTGATCTGCTCGGATTCGGAGGTGTGGTGGAGCTTCGGGCGAAAGTCCAGCCCTGACTTTGGGTCGGTGCCGGCAACGGCGGCGCCATGGTGTCGTTTCCCTTCTTGAAGGCGTTGCCGTGGAGCTCCATTACACGACTCTTCGGGAGAAATCTCTAGCTTCGGATGGTCGAAGCGGGCGATGACGGCGGCTACGTCGTTTCCTTCTTTGAGGCATCGCCTTGGAGAGTCAGCATTCTGCAGTTTGCACGGATCTCTTCGTCATCGGGGACAGTGGACGTCGGGGCGGTGGCTCCGGGTGGTTTCTGTTTGTGCGTCGAGATGGCGATCTCGGAAACAATGGGAGTGGCAGCTCTATGAGGTGGGGCTCTATCTCGACATTGATTGGGTGGCATCCTTGTCCCGCTTGGGCGGTAGGGGTGTCGGCTTGGTCGATGCGCCCCAGAGGGGGCGGTCTGACTTTACGTCGGGGCGGCGGCCCCGGATGTGGTGCGACGTTCGTGGTCTGCGAGCGGTTGCCCTGAGCAGCGTGGGCTGGGGGCAGCTGGGTTGTGCGGCGTTGCTGCTCGAGGGGAGCGGTGGTATGTCGGGGCGGCGGCCCCGGAAGGCGGTGCCGGTTGATTGCGCTGGGCGCGACGGAGCGGTGGATGTCGGGGCGGCGGCCCCGAGAGTATCACTATGGCGTCCAGACTTCTGTGGCAACGATGATGGTAGGGGCGATGTCGGCGACGCGGCAATGGTTGCGGTAGTCGGTGTTGGAAATATGCCCTAGAGGCAATTAATAAAGTGTTTATTATTATCATATTTCTCCGTTCATGATAATGGTTTATTATTCATGCTAAAATTGTATTGACCGGAAACTAAATACATGTGTGGATAATAGACAAATACTATGTCCCTAGTATGCCTCTACTAGACTAGCTCGTTGATCAAAAGATGGTCAAGGTTTCCTGACCATGGACATGAGTTGTCATTTGATAACGGGATCACATCATTAGGAGAATGATGTGATGGACATGACCCAACCGTTAGCATAGCAAATGATCGTTCAGTTTATTGCTGTTGCTTTCACTATGTCAAATACACGTTCCTCTGACCATGAGATCATGCAACTCCCGGATACCGTAGGAATACTTTGGGTGTATCAAACGTCACAACGTTACTGGGTGATTATAAAGGTGCACTACAGGTATCTCCGAAAGTGTTTGTTGAGTTGGCATGGATCGAGATTGGGATTTGTCACTCCGACTATCGGAGAGGTATCTCTGGGCCCTCTCGGTAATACAACATCACAGAAGCCTTGCAAGCACCGTGACTAAAGAGTTAGTTGCAAGATGATGTATTACGGAACGAGTAAAGAGACTTGCCGGTAACGAGATTGAACTAGGTATTGGATACCGACGATCGAATCTCGGGCAAGTAACATACCGCCGGACAAAGGGAACAACGTATGTTGACATATGAGGTTCACCGATAAAGATCTTCGTGGAATGTGTAGGAACCAATATGAGCATCCAGGTCCCGCTGTTGGTTATTGACCGGAGAGTCGTCTCGGTCATGTCTACATCATTCCCGAACCCGTAGGGTCCGCACACTTAAGGTTCGATGACGATATAGTATTATATGAGTTATGTGATTGGTGACCGAAGTTTGTTCGGAGTCCCGGATGAGATCGCGGACATGACGAGGAGTCTCGAAATGGTCGAGAGGTAAAGATTCATATATTGGAAGGCTATATTCGGACGTCGGAAAGGTTCCAAGTGATTCGGGTATTTTTTGGAGTACCGGGGAGTTACGGGAATTCACCGGGAGAAGTAATGGGCCTTATTGGGCCATACGGGAAAAGGAGAGGCAGGCCACGTGAGGAGGCACGCGCCCCCCCTTGCCCAAACCGAATTGGACTAGGGGAGGGGGCGCAGCCCCCTCTTTCCTTTCCCTCTCCCTTCCCCCTTTCCTACTCCGTATGGGAGGTGGAATCCTACTAGGACTAGGGAGTCCTAGTAGGACTCCCCACACTTGGCGCAGCCCTAGGGGGCCGGCCTCCTCCCTCTCATCCTTTATATACGGGGGCAGGGGGCACCCCAAAGCACACAATTGTCCCATAGCCGTGTGCGGTGCCCCGATCTCCGTTTTCCACCTCGGTCATATTTTCGGAGAGCTTAGGCGAAGCCCTGCCGGAATCACTTCACCGTCACCGTCGCCACGCCGTCGTGCTGACGGAACTCATCTACTTACTCGACGTCTTGCTGGATCAAGAAGGCGAGGAACGTCACCGAGCTGTACGTGTGTAGAAATCGGAGGTGTCGTACGTTCGGTACTCGATCGGTGGAGCTCGAAGGATTGTTCGACTACATCAACCGCGTTGTGAGACGCTTCCGCTAAACGGTCTACGAGGGTACGTAGACACACTCTCCCCTCTCGTAGCGATGCATCTCCATGGATAGATCTTGCGTGAGCGTAGGAAAATTTTGAAATTCATGCTCCGTTCCCCAACAGTGGTATCAGAGCCAGGTCTATGCGTAGATGTGATTTGCACGAGTAGAACACAAACAAGTTGTGGGCGTGGGTGTATACATATTGCTTGCCGTTACTAGTTGATACTTGATTCGATGGTATTGTGAGATGAAGCGGCCCGGACCGACATTACGCGTACGCTTACGCGAGACAGGTTTCACCGCTACGTGCACTCGTTGCATAAAGGTGACTGGCGGGTGTCTGTCTCTCTCACTTTAGTTGAATCGGTTTCAATGAAGAGGGTTCTTTTAGAAGATCAAAAAGCAATGACTACACCACGTTGTGGTTTTGCGTAGGTAAGAACGGTTCTTGCAAACCCGTAGCAGCCACGTAAAACTTGCAACAACAAAGTAGAGGACGTCTAACTTGTTTTTGCAGGGTATGCTGGTGATGTGATATGGTCAAGACATGATGTGATATAAGTTGTTGTATGAGATGATCATGTTTTGTAAATTATCAGGCAACCGACACGAGCCTTATGGTTGTCTCTTTATTGTATGCAATGCCAACGCTATGTAATTGCTTTACTTTACCGCTATGAGTTAGCAATAGTAGTAGTAATGGCAATAATTGGCGAGACGACCACGACGCTACGATGGAGATCAAGGTGTCACGACGCTACGATGGAGATCAAGGTGTCAACTCGGTGACGATGGAGATCATGACGGTGCTTTGCTGATGGAGATCAAAAGCACAAGACGATGATGGCCATATCATGTCACATATATTGAATTGCATGTGATGTTAATCCTTTTATGCATCTTATTTTGCTTAGGACGACGGTAGCATTATAAGATGATCCCTTCACTAAATTTCAAGATAAGTGTTCTCCCCTAGTATGCACCATTGCGAAGGTTCGACGCTTCTAAGCACCACGTGATGATCGGGTGTGATGGATTCTTTCGTTCGCATACAACGGGTGTAAGCCAGTTTTACACACGCAGAATACTTGGGTTAAACTTGACGAGCCTAGCATGTACAGACATGGCCTCGGAACACAATAGACCGAAAGGTCGAACATGAATCATATAGTAGATATGATCAACATGAAAGATGTTCACCATTGATAACTAATCCACCTCACGTGATGATCGGACGTGGTTTAGTTGATGTGGATCATGTTACACTTAGACAACTTGAGGGATGTTAATCTAAGTGGGAGTTCTTAAGTAATTTGATTAATTGAACTTCAATTGTCATGAACATAGTCTTACTTGTATTAGCAAATTTATGTTGTAGATCAATAGACCGCGCTGTAGTTCCCCTGTTTTTATTATGTTCCTAGAGAAAACGAAGTTGAAAGTTGATGGAAGCAACTATGCGGACTAGGTCCGTGATCTGAGGATTGTCCTCACTGCTGCACAGAAGGCTTATGTCCTTAATGCACCGCTCAGTGAAATACCCCTACGGCTTCGTCTGAGGACGTTATGAACGTCTGGCAGACAAGAAAAGATGACTACTCGATAGTTCAGTGCGCCATACTTTACGGCTTAGAACCGGAGCTCCAAATATGTTTTGAGCAACACGGAGCATATGCGATGTTCCAAGAGCTGAAAATTTGTTTTTCAAGCTCACACCCGGGTCGAGAGGTATGACACCTTCGACAAGTTCTATAGCTACAAGATGGAGGAGAACAGCTCCGTTAGTGAGCATGTACTCAGAATGTCTGAGTACTTCAAACACTTGAATCAAGTGGGAGTTAAACTTCCGAATAAAGTGGTGATTGATAGAGTTCTCTAGTCACTATCACTAATCTACTGGATCTTCGTGATGAACTATAAACATGCAAGGGATAGAAGATCCTTAAGCTATTCGCGATGCTACAATCTGCGGATGTAGAAATCAAAAAAAGGGAGCATCAAGTGTTGATGGTTAATAAGACCACTAGTTTCAAGAAGGGCAAGGGAAAGAAAAGGGAACTTCAAGAAGAACGGTAAAACAGTTGCCGCTCACGCGAAGAAACCCAAGGCTGAACCAAACCCGAGACTTAGTGCTCCCATTGCAAAGGGAAATGTCACAGGGAGCGGAACTTCCCCAAAGTAACTGGCAGATAATAAGACTGGCAATGTCAACAAAGATATTTGATATACATGTTATTGATATGTACCTTACTAGTACTCATAGGAGCACCTGGGTATTTGATACTTGTTCAGTTGCTTACAACTTGAAACATGGAGCTTCGGAATAAACGAGGGCTAGCTAAGAACGAGGTGACGATGTGCATTGGAAGTGTCTCCAAGGTTGATGTGATCACCATCGCCACGCTCTCTCTACCTTCAGGATTAGTGATGAACCTAAATAATTGTTATTTGGTGCTTGCGTTAAGCATGAACATTATATCTGATAGTGTTTATTGCAAGACGGTTATTCAATTTCAGAGAATAATTGTTATTCTATTTATTTGGATAATATCATTGATGATCATGCACTTAAAATGAAAGGTTTATTGAATCTTGATCGTAGTAATACATATGTTCATAACACGAATGCCAAAAGATAATGATAGTACCACATATTTGTGGCACTGCCGCTTAGGTCATATCAGTGTTAAACACATGAAGAAACTCCATGCAGATGGGTTTTTGGAATCTCTTGATTATGAATCATTTGAGACATGTGAACCGTGCCTTATTGGCAAGATGACTAAAACTCCGTTCTCCGGAACAATGGAGCGAGCAACCAACTTATTGGAAATAATACATACCGATGTATGCGGTCCGATGAGTGTTGAGGCGCGCGGTGGATATCGTTATGTTCTCACGTTCACTGATGATTTGAGTAGATATGGTTATGTCTACTTGATGAAGCATAAATCTGAAACATTTGAAAAGTTCAAAGAATTTCAGAGTGAAGTAGAGAACCATCGTAACAAGAAAATAAAGTTCTTACGATCTGATCGTGGAGGAGAATATTTGAGTTACGAGTTTGGCAATCACTTAAGACAATGTGGAATTGTTTCACAGCTCATGCCACATGGAACACCACAGCGTAATGGTGTGTCCGAACGTCGTAATCGTACTCTATTGGATATGGTGCGTTCTATGATGTCTCTTACCGATTTGCCACTATCATTTTGGGGTTATGCATTAGAGACAGCTGCATTCACTTTAAACAAGGGCACCGTCTAAATCCGTTGAGATGACACCGTATGAACTGTGGTTTGCAAGAAACCTAAGATGTCATTTCTGAAAGTTTGGGGATGCGATGCTTATGTCAAAAGGCTTCAGCCAGATAAGCTCGAACCCAAAGCGGATAAGTGCGTCTTCATAGGATACCCAAAAGAGACCGTTGGGTACACCTTCTACCACAGATCCGAAGGCAAAGTTTTCGTTGCTAAAGAATGGATCCTTTCTAGAGAAGGAGTTTCTCTCGAAAGAAGTGAGTGGGAGGAAAGTAGAACTTGATGAGGTAATTGTACCTCCTCTGGATAGTAGTACGCCACAGAAAGAAATTTCTGTGACATCGACACAGACCAGAGAAGAAGTTAATGGTGATGATCATGAAACTTCGGATCAAGTTGTTACTGAACTTCGAAGGTTAACCAGGACACGTTCCGCACCAGAGTGGTACGGAAATCCAGTCTTGGAGGTTATGTTGTTAGACAACAGTGAACCTTCGAACTATGAAGAAGCGATGGCAGGCCCGGATTCCGACAAATGGCTTGAGGCCATGAAATCCGAGATTGGATCCATGTATGAGAACAAAGTGTGGACTTTGGTAGACTTGCCCGATGAACGGCGAGCTATTGAAAATAAATAGATCTTTAAGAAGAAGACGGACGCTGATGGTAATGTCACCGTTTATAAAGCACGACTTGTTGCTAAAGGTTATCGACAAGTTCAAGGAGTTGACTACGATGAGACTTTCTCACCCGTAGCGATGCTAAAGTCTGTCAGAATTATGTTAGCAATTGCCGCGTTTTATGATTATGAAATCTGGCAAATGGACGTCAAAACGGCATTCCTTAATGGATTCCTTAAGGAAGAATTGTATATGATACAGCCGGAAGGTTTTGTCGATCCTAAAGGCGCTAACAAAATATGCAAGCTCCAGCGATCCATCTATGGACTGGTGCAAGCATCTCGGAGCTGGAATACTCGCTTTGATGAAGTGATCAAAGCGTTTGGGTTTATACAAGTTTATGGAGAAACTTGTATTTACAAGAAAGTGAGTGGGAGCTCTATAGCATTTCTAATAGTATATGTGGATGACATATTGTTGATTGGAAATGATGTAGAATTTCTGGAAAGCATAAAGAATCGAAAGGAGGTTTTCAATAAAAACTTGTTTTTGAGTTATCCACAGATTGGGCATCGAGATCTATGGAGACAGATCAAAAAGCCTGATAAAAGTTCACACATCTTGATGAGTTTTTTGAAGAAGTTCAAAATAGGATCAAGTCAAAGAAATGAGTTCTTGCCTGGTGTGAAGTGGAGTAAGACTTGAAAATCTAGGTAAAGGTTGTTTTACATGTTAGGCATCAAAATCTATAGAGATAGATTGAGACGCCTCATAGGACTTTCACGAAGCACATACCTTGACAAGATTTTGAAGAAGTTCAAAATGGATCAGTCAAAGAAAGGGTTCTTGCCTGTATTGCAAGGTGTGAGATTGAGTAAGACTCAAAGCCCGACCACGGCAGAAGACAAAGAGAAGATGAGTGTCATCCCCTATGCCTCAGCCATAGGCTCTATTTTGTATGCCATGCTGTGTACTAGACCTGATGTATGCCTCGCTATTAGCTTGGTGGGAAGGTACCAAAGTGATCCAGGAATAGATCACTGGACAGCGGTCAAGAATATCCTGAAGTACCTGAAAAGGACTGAGGAAGAATTTCTCGGGAATAGAGGTGATAAAGAGTTCGTCGTAAAGGGTTACATCGATGCAAGCTTTAAACACCGATCCGGAAGACTATGAGTCTCAGACCGGATACGTAAAGTGGGACAGACGTTTTTGGAGTAGCTCCAAGCAGAGTGTGGTAGCAGCATCTACATATGACATAGAGATTTGCCAAGAACACACGGATCTGAATATTGCAGACCCGTTGACTAAAACCTCTATCACAAGCAAAACATGATCAGCCCTAGAACTGATTGGATGTTAATTACATGGAGATGTAAACTAGATTATCGACTCTAGTGCAAGTGGGAGACTGTTGGAAATATGCCCTAGAGGCAATTAATAAAGTGTTTATTATTATCATATTTCTCCGTTCATGATAATGGTTTATTATTCATGCTAGAATTGTATTGACCGGAAACTAAATACATGTGTGGATAATAGACAAATACTATGTCCCTAGTATGCCTCTACTAGACTAGCTCGTTGATCAAAAGATGGTCAAGGTTTCCTGACCATGGACATGAGTTGTCATTTGATAACGGGATCACATCATTAGGAGAATGATGTGATGGACATGACCCAACCGTTAGCATAGCAAATGATCGTTCAGTTTATTGCTGTTGCTTTCACTATGTCAAATACACGTTCCTCTGACCATGAGATCATGCAACTCCCGGATACCGTAGGAATACTTTGGGTGTATCAAACGTCACAACGTTACTGGGTGATTATAAAGGTGCACTACAGGTATCTCCGAAAGTGTTTGTTGAGTTGGCATGGATCGAGATTGGGATTTGTCACTCCGACTATCGGAGAGGTATCTCTGGGCCCTCTCGGTAATACAACATCACAGAAGCCTTGCAAGCACCGTGACTAAAGAGTTAGTTGCAAGATGATGTATTACGGAACGAGTAAAGAGACTTGCCGGTAACGAGATTGAACTAGGTATTGGATACCGACGATCGAATCTCGGGCAAGTAACATACCGCCGGACAAAGGGACCAACGTATGTTGACATATGAGGTTCACCGATAAAGATCTTCGTGGAATGTGTAGGAACCAATATGAGCATCCAGGTCCCGCTGTTGGTTATTGACCGGAGAGTCGTCTCGGTCATGTCTACATCATTCCCGAACCCGTAGGGTCCGCACACTTAAGGTTCAATGACGATATAGTATTATATGAGTTATGTGATTGGTGACCGAAGTTTGTTCGGAGTCCCGGATGAGATCGCGGACATGACGAGGAGTCTCGAAATAGTCGAGAGGTAAAGATTCATATATTGGAAGGCTATATTCGGACGTCGGAAAGGTTCCGAGTGATTCGGGTATTTTTCGAAGTACCAGGGAGTTACGGGAATTCACCGGGAGAAGTAATGGGCCTTATTGGGCCATACGGGAAAAGGAGAGGCAGGCCACGTGAGGAGGCACGTGCCCCCCCTTGCCCAAACCGAATTGGACTAGGGGAGGGGGCGCAGCCCCCTCTTTCCTTTCCCTCTCCCTTCCCCCTTTCCTACTCCGTATGGGAGGTGGAATCCTACTAGGACTAGGGATTCCTAGTAGGACTCCCCACACTTGGCGCAGCCCTAGGGGGCCGGCCTCCTCCCTCTCATCCTTTATATACGGGGGCAGGGGGGCACCCCAAAGCACACAATTGTCCCATAGCCGTGTGCGGTGCCCCGATCTCCGTTTTCCACCTCGGTCATATTTTTGGAGAGCTTAGGCGAAGCCCTGCCGGAATCACTTCACCGTCACCGTCGCCACGCCGTCGAGCTGACGGAACTCATCTACTTCCTCGACGTCTTGCTGGATCAAGAAGGCGAGGAACGTCACCGAGCTGTACGTGTGTAGAACTCGGAGGTGCCGTACGTTCGGTACTCGATCGGTGGAGCTCGAAGGATTGTTCGACTACATCAACCGCGTTGTGTGACGCTTCCGCTAAACGGTCTACGAGGGTACGTAGACACACTCTCCCCTCTCGTAGCGATGCATCTCCATGGATAGATCTTGCGTGAGCGTAGGAAAATTTTGAAATTCATGCTCCGTTCCCCAACAGTCGACTCTTCTCCGGCGTGTTCACGGTATTGCCTCGGATTGTTTGTTGCTGTGGAGTCGAAGCTGCGGCGGCGAGGCCCTGTGGTGTACGATGACTGGCTGCAGGTGGCCCGTTCGGCGATCTTCCGTGCCGCCTGCCGTGCCTGGTTTTGTTCTTCTGAGTTCCCCGTCAGAGTTGGAGCTGCGTTGTCTGGCGCAGGTCGGCATGTCGTCGATTAGGGTGGGCTTTGCCCTGAGTGTTTCAGTCTATGGGAGTGGGCTTGGCCCTTGTTGTTCCGGTTTTTGCCCGGTTTTCCGTAATTAACTGGGCAATTCTCTTTTGCTTATTTAATAGATGAGACAATCTTTGCCTCCTTTCGAAAAAAGAAAGTTTGATGTTTCATGCACTAAAATATACTACCAGCAAAAAACAAAGTGTCACTTTAACTACAAGTATTTCGAGGGAGTATTTGTTAGTGGGACCTCAAGGTAAGATCTTCATCCCGACCACACCGTGCAGTGTTGAACTTGGAATATACTTTCTCGGTAAGCAGTGACCTAAAACGTCTTACATTTATTTACGGAGGGAGCACTACTTATTTTGATCGAAGTAACTTTCCACATGTTACCATGATTGTATCTACCGGCAAGAGGAATCGTGCAGATCTCGCAAAAAAAAAAAAAAAAAAAAAAAGAGGAATCGTGCAGGCACAAATTTGTTCAAAAGTAAAAAAAAGATGGATCCTGCCAGCTCCAACTTTTCCCGGTCTCCGAGACGCTGAGATGATGCTCCATGCTGGGTTGTACTACTGTTGGGGTTCTTTTTCAGAGAGCACTCACACAAAGGGAACGACGAACGCCTCTGGCTGCATCCGGTGACGGGTGCTAGTGTCGTCCATCATCCTTGGCGTCACAGATGATTTTTAGGCGTAGCTTCTATTTCTTGTTTACTCCAGGGCGTCACGACTTCACGGGTTCGGACCTACTCCTCCTCCGATCCTACCTACCAAGTTCGTACCAACCCGGGACTAGCTAGGCATTTCACGTGAGAGGCAAGGAGATGCCGGCGGTTGAGACTCGGAGGAAAATGCCTTCATCGCATGACCTGGATACCCAATTTCGTCAAGCTGGGTTATTTTTATTTTCGAAACGGAGACAAAATATTTACCTTATCTACTAATTAAGCAGAAGAGAGCTGCCCAGTTAATTAATAAAAAATCGGGCAAAAATCATCACGAACCGAGCGGCACACCCAAGATACCCACGCATGCCACTCCAAAAAGGGCCTCGTCGAGACAACACAACAACGTCATCGTCATCACTTCTCTCCTAGAGGAACCATCGCCATCTCAAACTCTGAGAAACGACTCCGACTTTGCGGTGGTTGAAATGAACTGCAACTTTGAGACGCCGCATTCTTGATCAGTTTCGTCAAGAGGCCAATACATCCTTGTCGCCATGAAGATCCGTGCCAGACCTCAACCATCGCGACGAGACAACACAGCTCCGACACCTACGGAGAGGTACGAAAGAGAACCAGGCAAGGCTGACGTCAAGTTGGGTTGGTTTTTGCTACAAAATTTTGATCGATTTCGACATGAACTGCAACTCTGAGAAGCCGCATTCTTGATCGGTTTCGTCAAGAGACCAATACATCCTTGTCGATTGTCATCCAATAGACAATGTAGTACGCCACCCATCCATACCGTTTGGGGACATCATGACGGAGCATGGATCATCAGATCAGTCATCACCAGATAACCAACTAAATTTGGGCGTTGGAACGCTAACAAATACTATCATATACTTCCTCCGTTTCTAAATATAAGACCTTTAAGAGATTTCAATATGGATTCTATTCATTTGGTGTGTAGATTCACTTATTTTGATTCATATGTTAGTTTATACTAAAATCCCTAAAAGGTCTTGTATTTAGGAACGGAGGGAGTGTGAATGAGCTAGCACCACGGGGTGTTGAAAGAAAACGGCCGGGCATGGCAACAGACACGCAACGTTTTACCTGAAATGGCACTGTCACGGTGTCACGGAGCTGCTATCGTGAAGCGAGACACTGCTAGCGCGCATGTGTAGGTCACGCCGGCTTAACTTATAAACCGGAGAAATGGCAACGTCTTGATTTGCAGAGCAAGGGTCCTCGTCGCGGGCACCAGCACCAACCGCAAATATACTTGGTGTGCAAAATATCAAACGGGCCAAGAAATATCATCAGGGCGGGCGTGATGAGGCACGAGGACAAGGAACGTCCAGCGAAACTGGGCAAGAAAACATCCGCATACACTCGCACTGAATTTTTTATAAACAAGTTTCATGCAGGACCTGGCTAGCTACAGGTCGGCGTGGGCCGTTCAGCGAACACGTCCCGGTGGCCTCCGAGTCTTCTTCAAGATCCATAATTCATATCCATAGACTGTAGAAACGGGTTGCAAAATAATGCACTCGAGACGAGAGCGCCCGTTAATTATTGAACTGTGCCCATCCCTTCGGGCTTCTGTTTGCGTCGGCTAGTACATGAACCTTAGAGCAACTTTATTCGGACAATTCATTTCGTCCGCGTTTGTTCATTTGGATCGGACAATTCATTTCGTCCGAGTTTGTTCATTTGGATCGCCGTGGACACAAAACTCGGCCTAACGCGCCGACCCAAATGGACCCGCGTCCGTTTTTTTTCTGCCCGCGACTCATTCCTGGCCCAATCGGCGGCACAGTCTCTTCTTTTTATCCCCTTCCCCCACCCCTCGACCGTCATTTTTGAAATCTGATCAGAGATGAGGCAGCACTGGAAATCAGGAGCGGGGCGGCGACGATTCTCTGCAGAAAGCCAGAGACCTATAAAATTCAGGGTGGTGCCCAGCCTCAGACAAAATTTGAACGGGCGCACAGTTCCCCGGTTGCGTGTGGACAGCGTCCTGCCCCAGTTTCCGTGCAGATGTAGAGCATCCGAAGCGAAACGCACAGCGAAAGATGTGGAAGCAGACAAAGGGACCGACAGGCGTCACGTTTCGGGTTAATGGCGCTCACGCGTCCGGCACCGGAGGCCCAGCGCCCGGCACAGTAGGAGCACTGTTCCATCAGTGGCAGCAATCGACCAGCCGAAGACGGCACGATTCTGAGCGTCCACGATACAGGCCCTAGTGTCGACGAACTGGCCAGCATGACCCCCAAATTTTTACTACCAGCATATGCAATGTTCTGTGGGCTTTGGCAGCATTTTCTCGGACAATCGTTGCGTCACCGCTGGCTGTATTTTATTTATACCGTGTCAGTTGTTATGTTTTGTTAGCTAGTATTAAGCAGTATTTTAACAGCAGATGCCCTAGTTTGACCAACTACCCGTATATTATCGTGCTACTAGTAAAAGATCTTTCTCCCCGCCTTCACTATCGATGGTTTTCTGTCAGGCTGATCCGCTGAAAATATCTAAAAGAGTATTCATAAGTCCTCTTTATTACTCTTATTGATTGATAACTACAGCGATTTTATCTATTAGTACTCTCTCCTTTCTTAAATATAAGTCTTTCTAAAGATTTCAATAAGAGACTATATACGAAGCAAAATGAATGAATATACACTCTAAAATATGTCTATATACATCCGTATTTAGTCTTTTAATGGAATCTCTAACAAGACTTATATTTAGGAACGGAGGAAGTAGCTGCATATGGGGCGGGCGTTTTGGCTCCCGGGTGCAAATGCACCCGGATGAACAGTAACCTCAAAAATAATAGAAAATGTTTTCGAAAAATTCTGAAAAAATTTGTAGATGATCGTGTTGGTGTCGCAAGCATGCTTGACAAATTTCATGCGAAACGGAGCAGCGGTGTTTCGTCGGTGAAAAAAACAAATTTGGGTTGTCATTTTGTGGTGACATTTTGTCTTTGATTTGTTTTTTTTTTGGGCAGGCCAAAATGCTTAACCTTTTTGCCTCAAAATTTATATGTAGCATTTGTATGTGACAAAGATCACCAAAAAAATTTGTCCCAATTTTTTTGACATTTCGAAAATCATTTTCCATAGGCGGGAGCACGTGCTCCCCGGAGCCGAATTGCTTTTCTGCATATAGAAGTGCAACATTGACTGCATCCCCAAAGAATCTGTCGAGGTCTAAGAATAACCTGTAACGCGTATGCAAGACTCGACACATGCACATCATCAGACTAACCCTTGAAAGCTCCTACTAGAATAGTTTTCCTTTGGCCAACAACACATATTCACCAAGGAAGATATAGACCCCAGTCACATTCTATTTGCTTAACTTCTACTCCAAACACAACAAATCTGCGAGTGCACTTTTAAATGCTGTCTTGTGTTTCACATTTGTTACAAGCTACTAATTCTCAACACCAACAAGGTTGTTACGAGTGATATGACAACAACTAACCAAAGTCTCGTAATATAAAATTTACGACTCAAAAGTATTGACAGGCACAGGCACAGGCACGCACTAGATATTATCAATTGAAACAAAATATGATAAATAATCACTGACTTTACTCTGTTTCTAGATGGGTTTATCATGGATTGGTGAAGATGACGATTCAATTAACATGCCAGCGTAAACCGATAAGACACGCCTACCACTTTACATGACATGAAATCCTTCACAATCAGCATATCACTACCACTGCGAATTAAACTTCCAAGCAACAACTACCATATCGCTATCCAAGACCTTTATAAGTAAACAACAGGAAATGGCACCTGGTTTAAAGTATGCATTTTCTTTGATTGTTTCCGTACGCCATTTCATTTGCATACTTTATGCATGACAAGTGGGACAAACTGAATAAGAATCGTCTCTGCACAAAGAAAGATATCAAATCTCAATTCCGCATATTCTTGCTTCAAAACTAACTCAAGCTATTGTGCATGTGTCGACATTGTATGCCGACAATCGACAGTGTTTGGCATCAATATGTTAACTATATGTATGTGCTCGACAGTGAAGGTTAATGTTGAAGTAATGATGTAGAAATGCAGACGCGGAGTTGCAGCTTGATGCAAACGAACAAAACATGATTTTCCTGGATACGGATGGAAGCATGTTGATCACCAGCAGTGCTATACCACAGCAAGGTAAAAATCAGAACAAGGGAGAGACTACTGATGATGCTATTAGGTCCACGGTAGAACACGGAATTATCCATAATGGAGGTTTTGCATGGACTGGATATGAAATGTAACAAGCTAAGGAACACGAACATGAGATTAGAAACGACCAACAGCAAAGGAGTTCATGGATTTCCATCCCACGTCACGCTGGTGGAGGGTTGCCAAATCTCCTTCTAAGTGCTGACATGACGCTCCGCATCCTACTATTCGCCTGAGCAAAAGATTGTGCACCAGCAGCATTAGTGGGAAGGTCCATGGCAGCCATCTGACCAGTTAGCTCTGTAATCTGTGCTTGTTGTCCAGTCTCTTGCACACCATTTTCACTTGGAGCGCCTGCATCATGCTCCAACACAATATCCAGGCTGATTGAGAACGAATCCCCCCTGGCCATCTTCAGATGCTCAACACATTCATATGATACTCCACGGCACCTCTTCAACTTCACCTTGACCAAACTGGGGCAACCCCCATTCAGTGCTCCCATCCCGCGGTCTGTCACCGGGCATCCCTTGATGCAAAGCTTCTTGAGAGCAGCGCAGCGCTCCGCCAGGCAAATAATCTCGGTGTCCCCTACAGTCTCACACCCACAAAGCGCAAGACGCTCCAATGCGCGGCAGTGCTCACCAAGCATCCGGAGACTCTGCACGGTGGGGTTGACCCCTATCAAGACAAGCTCCTGAAGGTCCGGGCATCCTCGAGCAACAGCCATGAGGCCGCGGTCGCCGATCCTGTTTGTGCGCCAGCCATCGATATGTAGCTTGCGCAGTTTGTGGCAGTTCTGCGCAACACTGATTATGCCTTCATCGGTGCATTCAGGGGTCTTGACAAGGAACAGCACCTCCATATTCGCACAGGTCGAGACAGCACTTAGCCCACGGTCACCGACCTGGAGCTTCTCAAGGTGAATCTCGACGAGGCCAGGAGCACGGGCGGCAATGACCTCTAATGGTAAGTCCCAGGCACCGGAGCACCGCAGGATCTTGAGCGAGCGGAGATTCGGCGAGGACGAGACCAAAGGCACAAAGCAGAGGGCGCTGTACAGATCCTTGAGGCAGACCGAGCGCAGCGACATGGCGAGCGGGAAGAGGATGTCCTCGGTGATGGCGGTGGCGGTGACGGCGCCCGAGGTGTCCGGGAGGCCGCGGAGGCGCTTGACGGAGATGTCCTCGAGGAGGGGGCAGGACTGGAGCACGGCGACGAAGGCCTTGGGGCCGAAGGTGCAGGAGGCGACGGAGAGCTTGCGGAGCACGGGCGCGGCGGCGGCTAGGGAGGCGAGGCCGGCGTCCGAGAGCTGCCTGAGGCCCCTGAGCTTGAGCCTGGCGAGGCGATCGGAGGGCAGCGTGGCGGCGACCGCGGCGGCCCCGCCGTCGTTGAGGCTGTCGGCGCCCGAGCCGCGGGCGCAGCGGAGGGCGAGCTTGGTGACGGCGGTGAAGCGGGAGAAGATGGCGGGCGTGTTGTAGCCGAGCATGGCGCGCGCGTCGAGGGAGAGGCGGTGGCGCGTGGCGGCGTCGACCTCCTTCCAGCGCGCGCAGGTGAGGGAGCAGGCGTTGCGCTCGGTCGGGGTGAGCGAGGCGAAGACGAGCGTGAGGATCTCGTCGGGGAGGTCCTGCGTGTGGTCGCGGGCCGGCGGGGGCGCGGCGAAGGGGTCGGGGGAGGGGTCGAGGCTCCCGGTGCCGCTCCCCGCGCCCGCGGGCATCGGCGGCGCCATGGAGGAGGAGGGCGGGGAGGAGGGGCTGGTGGGGGATTTGGAGGGGTGGGGGGAGGAGGGGGACTGGCCCATGCTAGGCGGGCGCCCCCGGGATGCGTGGGGAGGCGCTGGCCATGCGGGTGGATGGGAGGGGATGGATCTGCCTGCCTGCCGATCTCTTCTCTTCTGGGGCTGCCTGCCTGCGGTGGGGAGGGGATGGGTGACTCGGGTTTCCCTTTGGTTGTTCGAAGTGGGAGCAAAACGGGGAAGGTATACATACGTCTCTGATCTGATGGTAATGAGGAGGAGCGTTTTGCAGGTGATTCATGGATGTGGTGCCGCGGGCCGCCGGTCTGGGTTTGGTTGGTTGGTTGATCCGGGAAACTCGGTCACTTGTTGACGAATTTTATTCTTAGGAGAAAATGGCTCAGCGCAAGTGTGAAGTAGGCTTGAACCCGAGTCTGAGTTTGGTTCGTTGGTTGGCCCGGGGAACTCGGTTGTTTGTTAACGAATTTCATTTTTAGGGAAAAATGACTCAGCCCGAGTGTGAAGTAGGCTCGAACACGAGTCTGGGTTTGGTTCGTTGGTTGGCCCGGAGAAGTCGGTCGTCTGTTGACGAATTTCATTTTAGAGAAAAATGGCTCAGCCCGAGTGTGAAGTAGGCTCGAACACGAGTCTGGGTTTGGTTCGTTGGTTGGCCCGGAGAAGTCGGTCGTTTGTTGACGAATTTCATTTTTAGGGAAAAATGTCTCGGCCCGAGTGTGAAGTAGGCTCGAACACGAGTCTGGGTTTGGTTCGTTGGTTGGCCCGGAGAAGTCAGTCGTTTGTTGCCGAATTTCATTTTTAGGGAAAAATGGCTCGGCCCGAGTGTGAAGTAGGCTCGAACACGAGTCTGGGTTTGGTTCGTTGGTTGGCCCGGGGAAGTCGGTCGTCTGTTGACGAATTTCATTTTTAGGGAAAAATGGCTCGGCCCGAATGTGAAGTAGGCTCGAACCCGAGTCTGGGTTTGGTTCGTTGGTTGGCCTGGAGAAGTCGGTCGTCTGTTGACGAAATTCATTTTTAGGGAAAAATGGCTCGGCCCGAATGTGAAGTAGGCTCGAACCCGAGTCTGGGTTTGGTTCGTTGGTTGGCCCGGGGAACTCGGTCATTTGTTGACGAATTTCATTTTTAGGGAAAAATGGCTCGGCCCGAGTGTGAAGTAGGCTCGAACCCAAGTCTGGGTTTGGTTCGTTGGTGGGCCAGGGGAACTCGGTCGTTTGTTAACGAATTTCATTTTTAGGGAAAAATGGCTCAGCCCGAGAGTGAAGTAGGCTCGAACTCGAGTCTGGGTTTGGTTCGTTGGTTGGCCCGGGGAACTCGGTCGTTTGTTGACGAATTTCAACTTTAGGGAAAAATGGCTCAGCCCGAGTGTGAAGTAGGCTCGAACCCGAGTCTTGGTTTGGTTCGTTGGTTGGCCCAGGGAACTCGGTCGTTTGTTGACGAATTTCATCTTTAGGGAAAATGGCTCAGCCCGAGTGTGAAGTAGGCTCGAACCCGAGTCTGCGTTTGGTTCGTTGGTTGTCCCGGGGAACTCGGTCGTTTGTTGACGAATTTCATTTTTAGGGAAAAATGGCTCAGCCCGAGTGTGAGGTAGGGTCGAACCAGAGTATGGGTTTGGTTTGTTGGTTGGCCCGGGGAACTCGGTCGTTTGTTGACGAATTTCATTTTTAGGAAAAAATGGCTCAGCCCGAGTGTGAAGTAGGCTCGAACCCGAGTCTGGGTTTGGTTCGTTGGTTGGTGTGACGCCCCCATTTTGATCGTGCGCTAATCATACACGCAAGTACGTACGATCAAGATTAGGGACTCACTGGAAGATATCACAACACAACTCTAAACACAAATTAAAGTCATGCAAGCTTCATATTACAAGCCAGGGGCCTCGAGGGCTCGAATACATAAGCTCGAATACAAACGAGTCAGCGGAAGCAACAATACCTGAGTACAGACATAAGTAAACAAGTTTTGCCTTAAGAAGGCTAGCACAAATATAACATGGATCGAAAAGGCAAGGCCTCCTGCCTGGGAGCCTCCTAACTACTCAGCAGCCTCCACGTAGTAGTACGCTCCGTCGGGGTAGTAGTAGTCATCACCGGGATCAGCCATCTCCTGGGCTCTGTCATCTGGTCGCAGCAATCGTATCGAGAGGGGAAAAGGGGGAGCGAAGCAACGGTGAGTACTCATCCAAAGTGAAAGGGATCGAGATGGACCTAGAGGGGGGTGAATAGGTACAATTACAAATTTTAATTGTTACTTAGCAATTTTAGGCAATAATGCGGAATATGAAAGTGAGCCTAACAATTGCAAAGATGCTATATGTGCTATGAGTACTAAGCTAGGCAGCAAGTAAGTAGATAAGCAAGCACAAGTAATAGAAGTAAGTGCTCAAAGACAAGTAACCACAAGTAGAGAGTTAGGGTTAGGGATAACCGCAACTCCGAGAGACTAGGATGTATGCCGATGTTCACTTCCTTGGAGGGAAGCTACGTCACCGTTTAGAGAGGTGGATGTTACCACAAAGGCACACCAACGCCATGAAGTCTCACCCTATTCTCTCCTTGAGATAACACCACGAAGACATTTCTCAACCACTAGTGGTAGGCCTTTAGGTGGCCTCCAAACCCTCACAAACTTTCCAGGGGAAATCACAATGGTTTGATTCCTCTCCGAAGAACTCCTAACGCCTAGGAGTCTCCAACCTCCAAGAGTAACAAGATCAAGGGAACCGCCCAAAACTTGCTCAAATCTCGAATTACTTTGGTTGAGAGAAGGGGAGAGGGACGATCTATCTTTTGGTTGGAACAACACTCAAGAATCCTCACAAACGCTCTTGGGATCTAGGATTTGGTGAGAGCAAATGGGAGTGAGAGAGAAAGGTGTTCTTAGAATCTTTTAGGTGTGTTGGACAGCCCTCACCCGAGGTGGGAGAAGGCTATATATAGTAGAGGAAAGAAAACGGCTGTTGGAGTCACTTAAACTGCGTGGGCTCCGGACGTCCGACTTGGCCCGGTCGTCCGGACAGACAGGAGCTACCGGACGTCCGACCGTGCACGATCGTCCGACCATGAGAGACAGAGAGAGAGAGGGAGAGAACACGACATGAGTTTTTAGAAGCATAGGCTACGGACGACCGTAGGGGGTCTGTCGTCCGGAAACACGGTCGTCCGGAGAGGGCCAGAAATCCGTAGGATTGGTTTTGATGGTGAGGTACCGGACATCCGGGAACCCACGGACGTCCGGAGACCGGTCGACCAGAGGGACCGGAAATCCGTAGAACTGGTTCTGATGGTGAGGGGCCGGACATCCGGGTACCCACGGACGTTTGGAGACCGGTCGTCCGGAGGGACCGGAAATCCGTAGAATTCGTTCTGATGTGGGGCACCGGATCACCGGACGGCACCGGACAGCCGAAGGTCTGTCAGGCGTCGGACGTCCGGAACCCCTCGGACGTCTGAGAAAGAGCAAAACACTCCAACACAAACAAGGAAGAAAAGAACTCAACCAAGGTTTCATCTAGGTGTTTGAGCAAGTCCTTAGCGAGAGCCAGTGATCCCCTCTTAATAGTGCGGGATCCCTGACGGTGTCCTGGACTAGGGGGTACTCACCACGTCGTCTCCCGACCAGTGGGTCGGGCCGAGGACCCCCATGGCGGTTCATTAATGGGCCAGTTCGGACAACCCATGATGCATACGAGGAAGATTCCACAAGACTTGGTGATCAAGACAAGGACTCCTCTCCACTGATGTAGCCGACTAGGACTCTTGTTATCCTAGGCCTCTGGTGTGTTATATAAGCCGAGGCCAGGCTAGTCATTAGGGACAATCAGATCATCATAGATCATATCATCATACGAGCATAGCTCTTAGGGTTTAGACCACTACATACGATCTCGTGGTAGATCAACTCTGTACTCGATACACCATCATCAATACAAACAAAGCAGGACGTAGGGTTTTACCTCCATAGGAGGGCCCGAACCTGGGTAAACACCGTCTCCCTTGTCTCCTGTTACCCATCGATCCAAGACCCACAGCTCGAGACCCCCTACCCGAGATCCGCCGGTTTTGACACCGACATTGGTGCTTTCATTGAGAGTTCCGCTATGGGATCGCTAGAAGGATCGATGGCTCATCTGCAGATTGCAGTTTTTCTGGACAGCGAATTTGTGTTCGTCGTCCCCGTTTCCTCGAGCGTCGCTTTGACGATTGCTTCGGTGGAATTGTGCGGAATTGTATCTACAACAACCCTGCAAAATTTTGTCGCGTTCCGATGGAGAAATCTCCGGCAATCTCCGATCTACCGGAGCCCTGTCGAATCTGGACGAGAATCTGGACGAGTTTAGGGCGAGGAGTCCAGCGTCTAGCTCGGACATCTTTTGGAAGATCCCACCGTTCATCAATTGCGTAATTCTCATACCGATCCCCCTCAAAATTTCAGCTCGATCCGACCGTCCAAACTCCGGGAAACATCCGAATAGTACAACGAATTTTGGATCTATTTTCTGCGCGAAAACGAATCCGACCCGAGTTCATCTTTTTCATGAACGGGTTGTCGGACGTCCTTTTTGAAGGAAATTTTCTCATCATCTCGGTCATCCGACCAAGAGTTCGGCATCGCGAGGGCCGAATAATCATCAAGCGAACCTCGTCATCCGCGGGTTGTACGGGTCGGGCGCTTCGTTGCTTCATCAAGCCAGCATTGACCTCGTCACAAATTCCGACCTGTGTCGGCATCGCCGCGCCGTTACTTTTTAAAGCTGACGTCCACCACGCCGACCTGCTTTGACACGTCGGCTGGCATGGGGCTCTAGCGTCACCTTACCGATCTTTTCCGTCACCTCGGCTAGACTGGGGGCTTCGTCATCTCCTCATCAACCCGCTCCGGAGACTTCGGCGTCACCAGCCGACCAGCTTCGGCGCCTCGGCTGGCGTGAGACTTCGGCGTCACCAGCCGACCTGCTTCAACACCTCGGCTGGCATGAGACTTCGGCGTCACCAGCCGACCAGCATGAGACTTCGGCGTCCGTCGATCACAGCTTCGCCATGTTAACTAGACCGAGGACTTCATCTCGCCACATCGACCGTGCAGCGTCGCCACTTCGTCAAGCCGAACTCTTCGTTCAGGCACCTCGACGCCCAGGCCATATTCCTTTACTTATTTGCTTCACTTAAATTAACTAAGTAGAAGATTTTTTTAAAATATATTATTACTTTATTTGTTATTACTCTTGGCTTGCACTATATTATGTGAGCAGGTAGTTTGCTTCGACTGTGTAACACGGTCACCTCGGCGCGTTGACATCGTCGTCTCGACTCTGTCGACCGAATTGTGTCACCACTTCATCAAGCCGAGCTCTTTGCTCGGGCACCTCGGGACTGGCTTGAGGGCTGGGACCTTGACCCGCTATAAGCTCGGCCCGCGTCGTCAACACCGAGCACATTAACCAGCTAAGTCGCTTTAATGCTCAAATTTCTAAATTTTTGTTCGGTTCTACCGAGCATTATATTTATGTTAAATAAGAAAGTTTGTTTGTTAACAACACTTCCTTTTCCCATGATAACTGGGGGCTTCGTCGTCACGCTGCCGAACTACTCTGTCTCCTCGGCTGGACGGGGGGCTTTGCCTCGCCGCAGCAACCGTGCTGCGTTGCCACTTCTTGACCCGAGCTCTTCGCTCAGTTACCTCGGGCTTGGGGGCTGGGACCTCGGTCATGCCGAAGACTACACACCGGATCTGTCAAAGTTCGATGGGCGTCCTTGTCCCGCCACAAGCCCGGATCGCGTCATCGACACCGAGCACATTAACCAGCTAAGTCGCTTTCATGCTCAAAAACTTTCAGTTTTAAATTTTGTTCGGTTCGACCAAGCATTATACTTTTTTGACAAAAAGTTGTTTGCGAAAAACTTTCTTTGTCAAAACTTTGTTTGTTACAAACAAATTCAAATACCCCGTTTACTTGGGGGCTTCCTTTATGAAGCCATTCCTCTTGCATATGATTATTAATGTATCGCACCCTTCCTTGTTCGTGTTTACGCCAATATATGCATCATGTTGACTTAAGTGTTCCGCAAAGCTGGGTTGCCTTGCTCCTGTGCTTACCCCTACATTCCCGATTGTTCGGCTAGGGAGTAAAGGGAGCACCTCTGCGATTGTTACGATCGGGTCATCCGAACTCGTACCTCAGACGGGTGAAGCCGAAAGCTAGTGCTCTTACTGTTTTCAACTATGGTCGGCCACGACGGAAGACAAGCATACATAAATCTATTGCACACCCCTCATGGTAATCATGAGAACCCAAAGAAAGGAACCGTTTGCGGAACTATTTTCTTTGAAGATGCTTCTTACGTTAAATAGTAATATAGCATAAGTTCCTTGGGCGCGCTTTGTCTTTTATAGCCTAATGGCCTGATTGCCTGGTTATTCGAAACACCTCCGATATCCTCGGATGGCGTAGTAGATAACACTTTTCGGCCCTTGGCCGAAGAGGGAGAAGCCGACGGTCGGTTAAGACGCGTTTAAAGTTCGGGCGAACACATATATGATATAAGTACTTCGGTACATACAATCATTATACATAAATTCTTTTACCCAAGTCACTTGGGGGCTCTTAAATTTGTATGAGCTGTTTTATAATAAATGTGTTTTCTTCTTGGTCGTTGCAAAGTGTTTTTCTACTACTCTTTTTTCCGACACTAGTGTGTGGTCAATAGCCGGATAGCCTGGTTTCTTTCTAAAGCCGCTCGAGTTTAGTTCGCTAAACAGGTCTCGGAGAAACACTCCGCCTTCGGGATATGGAGGTTGAAGCCAAAGGCTGGCCCGCTTGGAGGCCGGAGATCGGATGTATCATGTTAAAGCACGACCGAAGCACATATTAATTTTAAGACCAGTTTCGGATTGGCACAATTTTCTTTTATCTAAACATAAAGTTTTTTTCATAAACTTTTTTTTTCCGAGCATAATTCTCGCAGAACACTTTTAAAGCATCGGCAGTATCAACGGGGGGCTGCGACTAGAGCCGAACCCACCAAAAGCCATGGCACTCCGAGGAGTCCTCAGCGAAACGTTCTCGGATATTGCTTTATATGCACCAGTTTCGAAAAGTGTCTTTGGTCAATAGTTGGGTTGTCCGGCTCCTGTGCTTGCCTCCTACGTTCCGCTTTGTTCGGCTAGGAGTGCAAAGGGAGAACCACTGCGATTGCACTTCCGGGTTAATTGGTCAAGTACCTCAGTGGAGAAAGCCGAAAACTGACTGTCACAATAAGCATAAACTGGTCGGCGATCCGATGACCGTATTAAATAACGGGCCTTTCATAAAATTGGCCGGAGTGTTAACGGCTTGACCTCGGCTGACGCCGAACACTAACCGGGGGCTAGTAACTGGCTTCCCAAACTTTAAGCTCCCATGACCAAGTGAAAGTTATAAAGCCTAAATATCTGATTGCTTCGTTTCCGCTAACACAACCGCCTCCGGGCACCGAGACGTCGGCTAAGGGTTGTCTTGTTACTGCGGAAACACCCTGCGTAGCATCTACAAAGGTGAAGAAGCCGAGGATGGGCCACTCTCAGATGATAAACAATCACAAAGGAGTCAAAATAGCATATAGCATAAAAGCATTTGTATTCAATATACGAGTGCTGCCTTCCGTAATCATCGTTATAAAGCCATAAATATGCATCAATTTGACTTGAGATTTTGGCCAAGCTGGGTTGCCTGGCTCCTGTGCTTATCCCCTACGTTCCCGATTGTTCGGCTAGGGGGTAAAGGGAGCACCTCTACGATTGTTACTTCCGGGTCATCCGTGTTTGTACCTCAGACTGGGTGAAGCCGAAAGCTAGCCATCTTAAGAATATAATTGGTCGGCAACGACGGAAGTGGAAATTTAGGTTCACTAAGGACCACAGAGTTCGGAAACTTTCCCCGAACTAAATCCTCAATATTTTCCTCCCACATTGATCGGAGTTGAGGTTTCACGATCATGGTCAACATGATAGCCTGGGAAAAGGAACTTATAAAGGAACTATTTTTCCCAGAAGATGTTTCTTACGTTAAATAGTAATATAACATATCTCTCCGCGTACCTTTGTTTATAAAACCATATGACCGGATTGCCTTGTTTGCCGTAAATCTTTGCCCTCATAAAGGCTTTATAAAGTAGGACAAACACTCCTCGGCTACTGGCCGAGGAGGTTGAAGCCGATGGTCGGTCAACAAAGTCTTGTACAATGCGGATCCGAGCATTAATGATGTAAAGTACTTGGATACATAGAATCATTACACATAAATTGTTTCAAACGTAACAAAGTTTGTGTCACATAAATATCGATCCTTAATTCGACCACCCGTGCCCAAATCAAGGCTCGGGGGCTACTGCATTGCATATTCAATGCAACAAATTCAAAGTGCAATACGGTTTCTGAGGAGATTCGATCCTTAGGTTGGTCGGTCGCACCCAACCCGAGTCTCGGAAACTACTGCGTACCACGTTTACATCCCTAACAAATGCCGCTGAGCAAGAACTTGATCCTCAGGCCGATTTTGCAAATCGATCTAAGTCTCAGGGGTTACTGGGATTAGTGGTTTTATTTTGATTATTATTTTTTCCTTCAGGGGCATCTCAGGTTTTAGACCGACACGCACCTTGAGGGCTACTGGCTATATATCTCGGCAGAGAATAAATTGCACCAATCAAAAATATCCACAAAAAATCAGCCCGCGGTCGGGGTGGTGCACCACCTCAGAAGCAGTCCGGCATAAAGCTCGGGTGCAAGTGGCTGGCTCCATAGAGGGCATTTCCGGCATTAAGCTCGGCTGAATTCGTTCAATCTTTTAAAGACCGAGGTAGTTTATGACACCTCGGACGCTGATCATCGTTGGAGCTCGGATGCGGTCCAGCGTTGGAGCTCGGAAGCATTCCGGCATAAAGCTCAAGATCGAAGACACTTCGGAAGCAGTCCGGCATAAAGCTCGAATGCGAACGGCTGGCTCCATAAAAGACTATCCCGATATTTAAGCTCGGATGAACTACTTCAAATATTCAGAGACCGAGGTATCCTATGACACCTCGGATGCCGACCAGCGTTGGAGCTCGGGCTCAGAAAGACACCTCGGATACAGTTCGGCGTTGGAGCTCGGACACAAGAGGATACCGCTACACGGGAAACACTTCGGACCCGAGTTGTGGCATAAAAATAATGAGGCATTAATACAGGCCGATAACTTAAAGGGGCTCCTCGGATGCCCGACTTGTGAAGTCTTCGGATTCACGTTGGCGATCCTCAAGATCAGTGATGGGAAGATTTATTGAACCAGTTTTCAAGACTGAAGGCCGAAGACGAAGAACTGCTCGGAAGAACCGAGAAGCGTCCCTAACTTGAAGACCGGTTCAGGGGGCTACTGATGGTGTCCTGGACTAGGGGATACTCACCACGTCATCTCCCGACCAGTGGGTCGGGCCGAGGACCCCCAGGGCGGTTCATTAATGGGCCAGTTCGGACAGCCCATGATGCATACGAGGAAGATTCCACAAGACTTGATGATCAAGACAAGGACTCCTCTCCACCGACGTAGCCGACTAGGACTCTTGTTATCCTAGGCCTCTGGTGTGTTATATAAGCCGAGGCCAGGCTAGTCATTAGGGACAATCAGATCATCGTAGATCATATCATCATACGAGCATAGCTCTTAGGGTTTAGACCACTACATACGATCTCGTGGTAGATCAACTCTGTACTCGATACACCATCATCAATACAAACAAAGCAGGACATAGGGTTTTACCTCCATAGGAGGGCCCGAACCTGGGTAAACACCGTCTCCCTTGCCTCCTGTTACCCATCGATCCAAGACCCACAGCTCGGGACCCCCTACCCGAGATCCGCCGGTTTTGACACCGACAATCCCTATACTCAAAAGTAAACTGAAAGAGCTGAAACTTGTTGTCTTGTTTATCCGTACTTTGAGCATCTTGGATATGCCAGTTATGATCCGCACATTGATCTCTTGGGAACTAAACCTGAGATGTACTTGATAGAGATGATTAGTTTCCTATATGTATGTTTTCAACAACATCAAAATATGATTAAGGGCATGATTGCACTTTCACAAAGTACTCGCAAGACTGACATCAAAACTATGCTAAGTATGCATCATTATCAAAGGAATGAGGCTATATCTCTGGACTGGCTGCAGAAATGCCAGAAGAGAGAGAAGGCCTAGTCCTATCGAAGACTAGCATCTTCAGTGTCTTGCACCAGTAGAAGAGTGTAGATTAGCACAATATAAGTAGCAAGTTTATTTAGTAACGCCCAGAGATTCTTCCTCGACTCCCTGCGAGAAAGCAATCTCGGAGCCAACAATTTCATTTCACTTCACAAGTATCCAATTCTAGTTGTATAGATCGGGATACAACTCTGAGCGTTCGTTACCGTGGACACGACTATTCGAATAGATATACTTCCCTACACGGGTGCACAAAATTACCCAACACGCTCGATTAACTCTGGCCGAACACACTTGCTCGGGTAATGCCCGGCCTCGGCTGATCGACACGCCGTATTCCTACCTAGGCTCAACAGAGAGGCCACACGCCGATCTACATCCTAATCGCAAAGGGGTCATGGGCCAATCTCCCTTCACAATCATGCGCGTTACGTGGACGGCCGGTGTCGTGGTTTTATCACGGCAGATGTCCTAGTGAAAGGACTTAGGGGTGAAGCCGTCGCTACGGTGATTAACTCGAAGGGGTTGATCGGGACGAAAGACACGGGTTTACCCAGGTTCGGCCCCTCACGAAAGAGGTAAAAGCCTACGTCCTGCTTTGTGTTTGTATTGATTGGGTATCGATTACAAGGGAGCGGATTCGCTTGACCTTGCTCTCGATCAATTGTTTCGTACCCTAAGCCGCCACAGGGACTCGCCTTTATATACACAGGTCGAGGCCCTGGGCATTACAAGAGTCCAGACCGGGTTAAACTAAGTATCCGATCATGCTTCTAAGTCGCCTTGCCTTCTCTGGCAAGCCATCTCCGGGCGGCTTACGCCATCGGGTCACGCACCATCTTCCGGCTCTGGGCCTCCGCTCGGCCCGTCTGATAAGTTACTTCCAGGATTGTCCTGGTCTTCAGGCCTGTTTACGGCCTTATTGTTAAGTCACCAACTTCCTAACCCGGCCCCACCTGGGCGGGTTATACCACAGGGTTATATCCCCAACATTAGGCCCCAGATTGATTTGAACTTGTTCATGTCAATCTTCAAGTCTTCTGGTTGGCGAGTCTTGTGCTCCTTTAACCTAAAATAAATCTTTGTGACCCGCCATATAAAATGCATGACGTCATCTCTGGGAAATACAGAAAATCTTCATGACATCACAACGGATCTTTGCATTAACTGGTCAACCCGAAAATCGAGGCATCGTCTTAGTCAATCATTATCATGTCTCCTCGATTCTCATGTCGGACTATTGCTGTTCCGCCTTTTCCTTATAAATAGGCGTGGGGGGCATTCCTTTCACTCTCCCCTGCTGCCGTTCCCTCTTCTTCTTCTTCCTCCGAACGCTCTACGCGACCGAAGCTCCACCGCCCAGCCGGACCGCGCCGTCTACCTCACCGAGGCCACTGCATCAACCTGTTGTGACCAGAACTCGTCGACGTGTGTCCGCGCTCTTTGCTTCTTCTCAGGTTCTATTTTTCATCAACCCGTCGAGTAGGAGCAGATGAGGATTTCTTGGGAGCCCAATCATCCGCCATATGAGGTGGAATGACCCATTGATGATGCACATGAGTTCGAGCAATGGGGAAGGGGGCCACATGCTCAATGAGACCCTGGATAAAGGGAGCATGAGGAAAGGCCCGCTTCTATTGAAAACTAGCGAGGCGGATCTCATGCTAGAGAAAATGAGGGACATTGATCTTCCCTTTAGGATGTTCGTTAAGACGAGTCATGAGATCAATACAATACCCACTACAAGTCCCCTTGTCACCCATCTTGGGGTAGATGGTGCGGATGACACACTGAAAAATGATGAAGAAAGGAGACCTCCAAATAGAAACTTGATTTAGATCTTTGCCCTTTTCGTCGTTGCCAAGCTCTTCAAGAGGTTTAAGAAGATAGCCACAAGCCATAATAGCTCTGGGCGGATGATTGGGGTCATCCTTGTGGATTTTGAACCCAGTGTCAGGAAAACAAAGAGCGGCGACAAACTGAGAATAAGTGGCGGATAGCTCAGTGTCAGAAGTCATCTAGGTGACGGTCTTGTCGGGACCAAAGAAACACGTGGCATAAAACTGATGAATGGCAGCATGGTTGAAATCATGTTTGAACGAAAATGGGGCAGCCAAACCAGAGGACTCAATAAGACCAATGGCACCCGGATATTTCGCCGGGTGAGTGCGAATATGCTCTAAGTACATATGGTGATGAACAAATAGACCTTTTGGAACAATGACAGTGGTGAAAATGTCTGCTTGAACATTTGTGCAAAAACGAGAATCCAGAGAGTCATGCTCAACAGAGAATTGGTCAGTGTCGCGACGAAACTTAAGATATGCAGATTTTGGGACTTTAGTGAAATCCTTTATCGCGCGACCAAGGGAGGGAGGAGGTTCAAGAGAGATGCGGCGAGCATCACCTTGAGGCTGATTCGGAGGCGGAGAAGGCATGAACGAGGCCCTGCGAGTGCCAGGCTTGGGGGCATTTTTGCGAATGCCGACAAACTCAGCGCGTTCTTCATACTCCATGTCTTCCTCATAGTCGGAGCCCTCCGAGGACGACGAAGCCTCACGAACGGGACGTTTGGCAAGGCGCTTTTTAGGACGAGTCCATTCTTGGGAGTCCTCGGATCCATCACCACGGGAAGCACGGGCAGATGAGCCCGCTGGGAATTTGTGCCCGGTGTGCTTGATCTTTGGCATGGTGAATCCCCAACCACCACGGCAAGAACCCTAGGAAGAGAAGAAAATCTGAAACTCCTTGACCACCAAAGCAAAAATTTCGAGGAAAAAGAGCCGGTGGGGAAGAAGGAGAATGAAAAGATCTACCTCTGAGCGAATAGATGGCTGGATCCAGCCGGAGGAGTGGCCGGGGGCGGCTGGTGGTGGCCCGGCGTCGCAGGTATAGAAAGGAGATCAGGGTGGGGGCGGCGCGGAGGATAGGGTAACTGCCCAGCCCCACATGCCCCCACGATATATATATGCATGGCCGAAAGGTCCGGACGACCGAGAGGAGTCGGACGTCCGGGGGCTGGCCAGGCCACGGACGACCGTCAGCCACGGACGCCCGAAGCCTGGAAGAACAGACACAGGAGAAAACCAGCATCCCAGGGCTTGGATGACCATAATGATATGGACGACCGGAGTAGTCCGGACGTCCGTAGGTTTATCTAAAGGAAGTTCGAGGCAGGGTTTGGCTAGTCAATTTTTGACGACACCAGTGGCAAGAGACGATGTGAGACAGCATGAAGAGCATAGTGATCATGACCAAACCAATCAATGATAACCCTAGTTTAGGTAAAACAAACCGCTCTGACAATGTTTATAGCAGGGGCGGTGGCTTATGCCACCATGTTTGAGTAAATGTGGTATGGCACTGCGAAGATAGAAACCTTGAGCCCATTGCCATTACTCCATCATTTAAAGCACCAAGTCACATAACGTGAGCAAAGTAACTTTGAGAGTGTTTGGTTTATTTATGCATCATATAGGGTGAGAGAACTCATGAGTTGAATGTCTCCCCCTAAATACATGCCTACACCTAGACAAGACATGAAGTAAATGTATGCAAGTGTGCAAAAAATTCACATAACGTTATCAAGCTCCAAGATACCAAGTTCACGCCTAAGTTGACAGAACCTAGCTTCATCCAGCGGTTTGGTGAAGATGTCAGCAAGTTGCATGTCCGTGCCAACATGAGCAAGAGCAATGTCACCCTTTTGCACGTGGTCTCTTAAGAAGTGATACCGAATGTCAATGTGCCTGGTGCGAGGGTGATCAACCGGGTTTTCAGCAAGCTTGATGGCACTTTCATTGTCGCATCATAGAGGCACATGTTTGTAAGTTATACCATAGTCTTTCAAGGTTTGCCTCATCCATAGCAATTGTGTTGCACAACTTGCAGTTGCAATATACTCGGCTTCAGCGGTGGATAGGGAGACACAATTTTTCTTCTTCGAGGACCAACTTACCAAGGAGCGTCCAAGAAATTGGCATGCCCCGGAGGTGGATTTCCTCCCCACCTTGTCTCCAGCCCAATCCGCATCCGTGTACCCAATGAGATCAAACTTGGCATCCTTGGGGTACCATAGACCCAACTTTGGGGTGTGAACAAGGTATCTAAGAATATGCTTAACCGCCTTATGATGACTTTCCCTAGGGGTAGCTTGAAATCTTGCACAAATGCCTACACTTAACATGATGTCTGGTCTAGATGCACAAAGGTAAAGCAATGAGCCAATCATAGAGCGGTAAAGAGATGGGTCAAACGGAATACCGTTTCTATCTTCGTCAAGAATTTTTTTGGTTGCCATGGGCGTCTTGACTGGGCTGGCGTCGGTCATTCCGAACTTCGCAAGAATGTCCTTGAGATACTTAGTTTGGGACAAGAAAATTCCTTCTTGAAATTGTTGGATTTGAAAACCGAGAAAGAACTTCAAATCCGCATTGAGTGACATCTCAAAGGTCTTGGTCATGGATTCCGCAAACTTCTTGCATAAGTGAATGTTAGGAGAACCAAAAATGATATCATCTACATAAATTTGGCATAAGATCAAATCACCCTTTTCCCTTTTAGTAAAAAGAGTAGGATCAATCACCCCTCTCACAAAACCATCATCGAGTAAAAACTTCTTAAGATGATCATACCAAGCACGAGGTGCTTGTTTGAGGCCATACAGAGCCTTGTGAAGTTTGTACACATAGTCTTTGTGATCGGGGTCAACGAAACTGGGTGGTTGTGATACATAAACCTCTTCTTGTAGAGGACCATTAAGAAATGCACTCTTCACATCCATTTGATGTAGAGTAAAACCATTGAAGGCGGCATAAGCAAGTAAGATGCGAATTGATTCAAGACGGGCAACAGGAGCAAAGGTCTCATCGAAGTCCAAACCTTCAACTTGTGAGTACCCCTGTGCCACTAACCTTGCCTTGTTTCTGATGATTACACCATGCTCGTCTTGCTTGTTCTTGAAAATCCATTTTGTTCCAATAACATTGTGTTCCTTAGTCGGCCTTTTGACTAAAGACCATACTTTGTTGCGCTCAAAGCTGTTTAACTCTTCTTGCATGGCCACAAGCCAGTCGTTGTCCGTCAAGGCATCTTGTACCTTGTGTAGCACAACACTAGAGACAAACGAGAAGTTAGCACAAAAATTGGTTAATTGTTTACGAGTGACTCTATCTTCCGATATGCCGGTGTGAATTTGCTTGACATCAACACGACGGGCCACACGAGGCATGATGGAGGTTAGTGTTTCACGAGGTTCAATTTCATTTCCATCATCAGCATATTGAACATGTGAATCTATAGGGTCGCGTGGAAGATCTTGTTCTTCATGCATCATTTGTTGAGGTTGACCATCACTAGAAGAATCGTCATCATCGACATGTGCATGTTCTTGCTCTTGTTCTGGATGATGAACTTGTTCTTGTTCTTGTGTTTGATGGTGATGTAAGTCCCGTGTGGGACCTAGTTCTTGTTCTTGGTTTATGAATTCCTCTTGAGGAACGGGTTCTTGTTGTGACTTTGGTGTAGTAGTAGTTTGAGCATGAGTGGTGCTTGTGTCCTCATTTGCACTTTCACAAGGAACATGTTCCATTGGAAGGAGCGCACCTACACCCATGGTCAAAATGTCTTGTGAAGGATCTTCAGCACCTGCATCACTTAGATCAACTTGCTCCCCATGGGAGCCATTAAATTCATCAAACACCACGTCACAAGTTTCTACAACACATCCGGTGGATTTGTTGTAGACCCTATAGGCATGGGAGTTTGATCCATAACCAACAAATATTCCTTTGGTTGTTTTAGATTGAAATTTTCCTAACTATTCTCTCTTCTTGAGAATGAAGCATTTGCAACCAAAAACCCGGAAATATTTGACATTTGGTTTGTTCCCGGTTATGAGTTCATATGGGGTCTTCTCCAAGATCTTGCGAAGGAATAGACGATTCGATGCATGACATGCTGTGTTGACAGACTCTGCCCAAAAACTATGAGGTGATTTGTACTCATCCAACATGGACCTTGCCATTTCCACAAGAGTGCGGTTCTTCCTTTCGGCTACCCCATTTTGTTGTGGGGTATATGGTGCGGAGTATTGATGCTCAATTCCTTCATCACTAAGGAACTCTTCCAAGGTATAGTTCTTGAACTCGGAGCCATTGTCACTTCTTATTGCCAAGATTTCTTTGTCAAATTTTCGTTGAGCTTGCTTGGCAAAATCAATGAAGGTGATTTTTGTCTCGTCCTTGGACTTGAGAAAGAATACCCATGTGTATCTTGAGTAATCATCAACAATAACGAACCCATACTTCTTCCCACCAAGACTGTCCCATGAAGGAGGCCCAAAGAGATCCACGTGAAGGAGCTCCAAAGGTCTTGAAGTTGATACTATGTTCTTGGGGGGGGTGCTTTGATTGATGTTGCTTCCCTGCCATGCATGCACTACACACAGGGTCTTTCTCAAAAGATACATTGGTTAGTCCAAGGATGTGTTCACCCTTTAAGAGATCTTGAATATTTCTCATGCCGACATGGGCTAGCCGGCGATGCCATAGCCATCCCTTGTCGGCCTTGGCCATGAGGCAAGTTGCATGGAATGTGCTCTCTTTCAAGAAATCAACCGTGTAAAGGTTGCCATCCAACTCCCCCACAAAGTCAACTTCAAGAGTATCTCTCTTAAAGACTTTCACATCCGTTAGTCCAAATAATGCATCATAACCAACAGAAGCCAATTGACGAACAGAAAGCAAATGATATTTTAGCGATTGGACAAGCATGACATTTGTAAGTGACATGTCATTGGTGATAGCCACCTTGCCCAACCCAAGTACCTGTCCTTTAGACCCTCCACCAAAGACGATGCTCATAAATGGTTGAATAGCTTCCATGAAGTCCATGAGCAAAGTTGCACCCATTTGACTCTACCGGAGACACCAACCTACACACAATTCAAGTCTTGGTTAGAGGCACCCATTTTACAATGGGACCTCTCAATTTAGTAACAAGGGTCTTAGGAACCCAAATTGCATAAAACCGAAAAGCATTTCTAGGACCAACAAACTGAGCATGAACATCTCCATCTTTTCGCTTACGAAGCACATACGATGGAGGCATAAATTCTTTTGGCTTGTCGGAAGTAGGCTTGCCCCTAGTGGCCTTCCTACTCTCAGCCATGTCAACCTTACTCTTTCCTTTCTCCTTGTGCCCTTCTTGCACAAATGTCTCCTTAAGAGGAGTTGTAGACTTGTGTGTCACTACCTTACTCTTTCCTGTGCTTGGATCAAATCCAAGTCCTTCCTTGGCCATAACCTCCTTGTGTTGACTCAACACTTCATTGAGGTTCTTTTGTCCTTTAGCACATGACATGAGCCCTTTTTCAATTTGTGCCTTTAGCACCCGATTCTCCTCAAGTAAGCTAGCTAGGTCACCATTGGGGTTAGTAGCATAAGCATCAACATTTATAATAGGAGAGGAACTGGCTTTCCCAAGTGTGTTAAGATAAGTGATCTTGAGTTCGTCAAACTTCTTTGTGAGGAGATTGAGCTCTTCTTCCTTTGTCTTGAGAGACAAATGCAAGATCTCACAATCTTTAGTGTGTCTATCAATGTTTGCACCTATATTTAAGCACAATTCATCATTACGTGCTTCCTCATACAGGACTTTCCACTCAAGGACTTCACATTTATCCTTTTCCTCAGTGACGGGGGTTTCGAGTTCCTTGATGGTGATGGTGTGCTTACTCACCATCTTCATAAGCATACGAAACATAATGAGCTTATTTCCTTTGAGAGAGCACATGACTTCCTCCATTTTAGCAAACATAGCATCACTTATTTCATAATCATGATCATGATCCTCAGCATCAAGATATTCATCACTAGGTGTAGTAGGAATAAATAGAGGAGGGTTTGGACGTGGAGTTACCTTCACCTTGTCCGGAGAAGCTTGACCCTCATCATTAACTACCGTGGCCTTTGCCATGAGACATTTGTGTGCGTTGCCTTCGTAGTGTTTCATATAGTTGTATGTGACAACATCACCAGTCTTGTTTACGAGTCTCAATGTGGTTTGAGTGTCTTGGGCTACACCTGCAACACCTCTAACATCATCGGGGTCAGACTCGTCTTGGGCAACCATAGCCTTTCCATCTTTCTTCCTGAACTTGGAGTTCAGTGGGTTGGGCAACTTCTTCTTCACAAATGTCTTCGGAAATCTTGGCTTTTCTTCTCTCTTTTCATAGGGGCACTCATTTGAGAAGTGGTTGGTTTCTTCACAATTGTAGCAAGTCCTAACTTTCTTCTTTTGGAATCTTCCCTTGAATTTTCTCGCACTGAACTTCTTCACAAAGAGAGCCATGTATTCATATGAGGTCCCCTCATCCGAGTCAACTTCATAGCCTTCTTCTTCAACATCTTCTTCTTCTTCTTCACTTACATCATCATCCATTACGTGCTTGGCCTTCAAGGCTAGGTTTGTCTTGGGTGATGAGGAACCATGCATGTCAAGGTGTCTTGTAGCATTTGCCTTTGATTCTTCAAATAGTTGGAAGGTTGAAATGACATCATCGGGAGACATGTCCTTGAATCCATGTTCTCTTCTTATGTCCCACACCATTTGATGATGGTATGGAGCAAGGGCATTTAGCAATTTGTCCACAAGAAAACGCTTGGTCAAGTTGAATCCATCTTGGCTCTCGTCACAATCATATGATTCAATATCAGCGGCAAGTGTCATCAATCTCTCATGAAGTTGCTTGGGGTCTTCACCTTTCTCCATGCAAAAATATTGTAATGCCCCTTTAGCAATCTCATATTGAGCAAGACGGAGGGAGAAGGTTCCCGTCTTGGTCATCACGAGGCTATCCCATAGGTCTTTTGCATTTGTGAGGTGAATGTAGGGCCTCTTCTGCTTGTCAAACATGCCCTTTCTTATGAGCATGATTGCGGTGTCATTGAGGTGTTTGTCATATTCTTCACCTGGTGTGAGATCCTTGGGATTCACAGGGTTGTAACCTTTCTCCATGATCTCCAGCATTTCATCGTTGACAAACCTAAGGTGATCCTGCATTCCAACCCTCCACAAAGAAAAATCGACATTGTTATCAAGTAAAGGGGGGTTTCCCGCTTCATTATACCTAGGTTTCTCAACTCTAGATTTTCCATAGAACCATGGAACACCGATGTGGTCACCAGTTTGAGATTGTTGGCCCGAATTAGGAAGGGGTGCATTTGGTTGCTTTATCACACCCCCTGGGTTTTCCAGTGGTGGAGTTTTTGCAGCTAATGCATCCAACCTCATTTTGACCAAGGCCTCAATAGAAGCATCATGCTCCTCCTTTTGCTTAGAGAGGGCCCTTTCCAGATCCTCAGCGGTAAAAGATCTATGCTCATCTGAAGAGGATGTCCCTTTCTCGATAGGGAGTGCAACTAAAGGATTCCCATCATTATCCATCTCGCTCTAGGGCGGTTAAGCCACAAGATTAGAGCACGAGGCTCTGATACCAATTGAAAGGGATCGAGATGGACCTAGAGGGGGGGGGGTGAATAGGTACAATTAATTTTTTTAATTGTTACTTAGCAATTTAAGGCAATAATGCGGAATATGAAAGTGAGCCTAACAATTGCAAATATGCGATATGTGCTATGAGTACTAAGCTAGGCAGCAAGTAAGTTGATAAGCAAGCACAAGTAAGAGAAGTAAGTGCTCAAAGACAAGTAACCACAAGTAGAGAGTTAGGGTTAGGGATAACCGCAACTCCGAGAGACTAGGATGTATGCCGATGTTCACTTCCTTGGAGGGAAGCTACGTCACCGTTTAGAGAGGTGGATGTTACCACGAGGGCACACCAACGCCACGAAGGCTCACCCTATTCTCTCCTTGAGATAACACCACGAAGACGTTTCTCAACCACTAGTGGTAGGCCTTTAGGTGGCCTCCAAACCCTCACAAACTTTCCGGGGGAAATCACAATGGTTTGATTCCTCTCCGAAGAACTCCTAACGCCTAGGAGTCTCCAACCTCCAAGAGTACCAAGATAAGGGAACTGCCCAAAACTTGCTCAAATCTCGAATTACTTTGGTTGAGAGAAGGGGAGAGGGACGATCTATCTTTTGGTTGGAACAACACTCAAGAATCCTCACAAACGCTCTTGGGATCTAGGATTTGGTGAGAGAAAATGGGAGTGAGAGAGAAAGGTGTTCTTAGAATCTTTTAGGTGTGTTGGACAGCCCTCACCCAAGGTGGGAGAAGGCTATATATAGTAGAGGCAAGAAAACTGCCATTGGAGTCACTTAAACTGCGCGGGCTCCGGATGTCCGACTTGGCCCGGTCGTCCGGACAGACAGGAGCTGCCGGACGTCCGACCGTGCACGGTCGTCCGACCATGAGAGACAGAGAGAGAGAGAGAGAGAGGGAGAGAACACGGCAGGAGTTTTTAGAAGCATAGGCTACGGACGACCGTAGGGGGTCGGTCGTTCGGAAACACGGTCGTCCGGAGAGGGCCAGAAATCCATAGGATTGGTTCTGATGGTGAGGTACCGGACATCCGGGAACCCACAGACGTCCGGAGACCGGTCGACCGGAGGGACCGGAAATCCGTAGAACTGGTTCTGATGGTGAGGTGCTAGACATCCGGGTACCCACGGACGTCCGGAGACCGTTCGTCCAGAGGGACCGGAAATCCGTAGAATCCATTCTGATGTGGGGAACCGGATCACCGGACGGCACCGGACAGCCGAAGGTCTGTCAGGCACCGGACGTCTGAGAAAGAGCAGAAAACTCCAACACAAACAAGGTAGAAAAGAACTCAACCAAGGTTTCATCTAGGTGTTTGAGCAAGTCCTTAGCGAGAGCCAGTGATCCCCTCTTAATAGTGCGGGATCCCTATATTCAAAAGTAAACTGAAAGAGCTGAAACTTGTTGTCTTGTTTATCCATACTTTGAGCATCTTGGATATGTCAGTTATGATCCGCGCATTGATCTCTTGGGAACTAAACCTGAGATGCATTTGACAGAGATGATTAGTTTCCTATATGTATGTTGTCAACAACATCAAAATATGATTAAGGGCATGATTGCACTTTCACAAAGTACTCGCAAGACTGACATCAGAACTATGCTAAGTATGCATCATTATCAAAGGAATGAGGCTATATCTCTGGACTGGCTGCAGAAATGCCAGAAGAGAGAGAAGGCCTAGCCCTATCGAAGACTAGCATCTTCAGTTTCTTGCACCAGTAGAAGAGTGTAGATTAGCACAATATAAGTAGCAAGTTTATTTAGTAACGCCTAGATATTCTTCCTCGACTCCCTGCGAGAAAGCAATCTTGGAGCCAACAATTTCATTTCACTTCACAAGTATCCACTTCTAGTTGTATAGATCGGTATACAACTCTAAGCGTTCGTTACCGTGGACACGGCTATTCGAATAGATATACTTCCCTGCACGGGTGCACAAAATTATCCAACACGCTCGATTAATTTTGGCCGGACACACTTGCTCGGGTAATGCCCGACCTCGGCAGATCGACATGCCGTAGTCCTACCTAGGCTCAACAGAGAAGCCACACGCCGATCTACATCCTAATCGCAAAGGGGTCATGGGCCAATCTCCCTTCACAATCATGCGCGTTACGTGGACGGCCGGTGTCGTGGTTTTATCACGGCAGATGTCCTAGTGAAAGGACTTAGGGGTGAAGCGATCGCTACGGTGATTAACTCGAAGGGGTTGATCGGGACGAAAGACACGGGTTTACCAATGTCCGGCCCCTCACGAAAGAGGCAAAAGCCTACGTCCTGCTTTGTGTTTGTATTGATTGGGTATCGATTACAAGGGAGCGGATTCGCTCGACCTAGCTCTCGATCAATTGTTTCGTACCCTAAGCCGCCTCAGGGACTTGCCTTTATATACACAGGTCGAGGCCCTGGGCATTACAAGAGTCCAGACCGGGTTAAACTAAGTCTCCGATCATGCTTCTAAGTTGCCTTGCCTTCTCTGGCAAGCCATCTCCGGGCGGCTTACGCCACCGGGTCACGCACCATCTTCCGGCTCTGGGCCTCCGCTCGGCCCATCTGATAAGTTACTTCCAGGCTTGTCCTGGTCTTCAGGCTTATTTATGGCCTTATTGTTAAGTTGCCAACTTCCTAACCCGGCCCCACCTGGGCGGGTTATACCACGGGGTTATATCCCCAACATTAGGCCCCAGATTGATTTGAACTTGTTCATGTCAATCTTCAAGTCTTCTGGTTGGCGAGTCTTGTGCTCCTTTAACCTAAAATAAATCTTTGTGACCCGCCATATAAAATGCATTACGTCATCTCTGGGAAATATAGAAAATCTTCATGACATCACAACGGATCTTTGCATTAATTGGTCAACCCGAAAATCGAGGCGTCGTCTTAGTCAATCATTATCATGTCTCCTTGATTCTCGCGTCGGATTGTTGCTGTTCCGCCTTTTCCTTATAAATATGCGTGGGGGGGCATTTCTTTCACTCTCCCTGCTGTCGTTCCCTCTTCTTCTTCTTCCTCTGAACGCTCTGCGCGACCGAAGCTCCGCCGCCCAGCCGGACCGCGTCGTCTACCTCACCGAGGCCGCTGCATCAACCTGTTGTGACCAGAACTCACCGGTGCGCGTCCGCGCTCTTTGCGTCTTCTCAGGTTTTATTTTTCATCTCTTCTAGATCTGCATTAGGTCGCCGAAGTTGCTTAGAGCTCGCCGCCATTCGTCGGAGTTTCATACCATTGCTTGAAAAGGAGTCATCTTTCAGCTCGGAGATGCTAGCAAAAATGCGCGGTACCTCGATTAGCATCTATTTCGTGTTCGGAGTAGATCATTTCTCCCCCTGAATCCGCGCATTGACTGCCCGTTCTTCCATCACTGTTTTTAGGGTTAGCAATTACTTCCCCTTTTACCTGCATCCGTAGATCTATAATTGTAGCTGTGATTTATGAAACTTGTTTGCCCACACTTAGCAATATTTTCCATAGTTATTGTCTTGCTGACCCGCCATCATGCTGCCGGCTTACCCTGGCAAGATATAATCCGCCTCAACCTGTAGTTGACGGCAGCTCATAATTTAACAATGACCCGCCAAATAGCGTTGCCATCTTAGAACCATAAGTTGTTTCATCATATAGCACTTCTAACCCTCCGTATTTCTATGCCTTTTCCACAGTTTTTAACTCAGTCTGCCATGGCTAAGGCCCCCGCTTCTTGCGATTGGGTAGCCTCTGGGGTTACCGAGCTTATGCTCAATGAATATGTAGCTATGGGGGTTTTGCCGGCTCAGGAAGTCATCCATTGGCTGGTTCCTTACAACGAAGCTGCTCCTAAGCCCAAGGAGGGGGAAGTCGTCATCTTCACAGATCATCTTCTCCGTGGCTTTTCACCGCCCGGGTCAAAAAAATTCCGGGACGCCTTGCACTTTTACAAACTCCATCCTCAAGACATTGGCCCCAATTCTGTCACCAACCTGTGCCAATTCCAAGTTTTTTGTGAAGCATATCTGCAAGAAGAGCCCTCCGTTGACCTTTTCAGAGATTTCTTCTACATCAACCGCCAAACCGAGATCGCAGACGGACCAAGCCTTGAGCTCGGAGGCGTTTCTATCCAGAGGCGGAGGGATGTATCCTTTCCTTCAGCGGCTCTGCCCAGCCATCCCAAGGATTGGAATCGCACATGGTTTTATTGCAGAGACACTGCCCCGGCTGAAGAGAAACCATTGCCGGGTTACCGCCCCTACCGGCTCTGCACCACCACCGAGCTTCCAGACCGGCTATCCGCCACAGATCGCACCCAATATGCTCAGACATTTTCAAAGATCAAGGCTTTATTAGCCAATGGGTTAACGGGCGTTGATTTGACCCGCTGCTGGGTCTCTTGGAGAATCTTGCCGCTGAGCCGGCGCGGCGGCTTAATGTGTGAATACACTGGCGATGTGGATGACCCTCAGCGCTTCAATCAGATGCCTCTGACAGATAAGGACCTCAACTTAATTGTCAAATCGCTGCTGGGAGAACCTCATGAGGTTTGCAATAAGACGGGGTTAAACCCCTTCTACGCTCTTAACCCGGCTCCCGCAGTAAGACCTTTTACCTTAACCTTCACCCTTTCCTTTTAGATTCTGCACTTCCCACCTCTTTAAACTTTTTTGCAAATATATGTACGTATGTAGGCCGACTCTCCCTTCTGGAAGAGGAGAATAACTACAGCCTCCAGCTCAAAGAAGAAGGCTAAAGCAACCAAGACCCGGGCTCCGGCTCGTCGAAAGAAGCAGACAGCTCAAGAGCTCCTTGAACTAGATGACTCGGAGGTAGAACTTGACTCCCTTGGCCTTCTTTTCATGCAACTTATTGATGCTGACTCCTCTCAGGGTGAAGCGGAAGCGAGCCAAGCCGACGCTGCAGAGGTAACTACCATATCCTCCGACTCAGAACCCTTGCCAAGAGAGAAAATACGGCGGGTCATTCGAAAAGTAAAGTTTTCACACCCCCTTGCTCACTTGGATCCCAACTTTCTTTTGAAGAAGCAGCAACATGACTCCAGACGTCAGATCCAGAGCGGCGGCTCTGAAGATCTAGTAGCTGGCTTATCTAACACACCAGCTCCTCGGAAACACCGTAATGAGGTATTTCATAACTTTGCTTTCATCTCTTCCATATGTTAACCTCATGTAGCCATCCGCTTATATTGTCCGACTCTAATTTTTTCAAGAAACACCTCCCTCTTCTGGCGACTCAACCGACACACAGCTGCTTCCTTCGTTGTCAACCTGGCGTAAAGATTTTTCCTTTATTTGATATCCAAAGGTTTACTTTCATATGCTTATAAACTTGTCCAGTTCTGTTTCAGGGCCAAGGCAAAAATAAGCAAGAAACAGAAAGTGGGCGACTCCTCCAAGACCTCTAAGGCCTCTAAGCCGGAAGAAGATATTCCGAAGCCTCCTGAGGTCCCAATCCAGAGTTCTGAAGACCCTGCTTCTCATCAAGATGACCCTCCTCCGTAGACTGAGGAAATCTTTTCTGAGGCCATGGACACTGATGTCGACCCGGCCAACATTGGTGACCCGCCAAGCCTGATTCCTCTCCACCCAATCGAAGAAAACCCTTCTGAGAAGGATGACGCTGACGTGGTCATCACCAGGGCGGGTTATAAACCACCACAAGCCTCAACCGTGCTGGCCAAGCATAAAGAAGAGGCTCCTTTGCTGGAGAAGGGCAAGGCCAAATTGGACATGCCGTATTACGCAGACTTCAACGTCAGCGAGCTGCATGCCGGTTATCTAAACCGCCTTCATACAAGTCGTGATATGGAGGCCGGCTTAGTAAACTTAATGAAGCAGAAGTATGAGGTACGAATTTCAGTCCCTTTCTACTTCACAGATATATACTTATGTATCCCCCAAGGGCCGGCTTATCCTCAAAGGATAAGCTGGGTCTTCTAGAAAATACTTAGGAGAAAAGTCCATCTGTAGCCCCCAAGGGCCGGCTTATCTTTGAAAAGATGAGTGATACGTCCATTTTGCATCATGCTTTTATATTGATATTTATTGCATTATGGGCTGTTATTACACATTTTGGTACAATACTTATGCCTTTTCTCTCTTATTTTACAAGGTTTATATGAAGAGGGAGAATGCCGACAGCTGGAATTCTGGACTGGAAAAGGAGCAAATCTGAGATACCTATTCTGCACAACTCCAAAAGTTCTGAAAATCTACGGAGAATTATTTTGGAATATATAAAAAATATTGGGTGAAAGAAATACCAGAGGGGACCCACCAGGTAGTCACAAGCCAGGGGGCGCGCCCTACCCCCCTGGGCGCGCCCTGTGGCTTGTGGGCCCCCTGGCAGGCATCCGGTGCCCATCTTCTGCTATATGGAGGGTTTTGACCTGAAAAAAATCATAAGGGAGCTTTCGGGATGAAGCGCCGCTGTCTCGAGGCGGAACTTGGACAGAACCAATCTAGGGCTCCGGCGGAGCTGTTCTGCCGGGAAAACTTCCCTCCCGGAGGGGGAAATCGAAGCCATCGTCAGCACCAACGATCCTCTCATCGAGAGGGGGTCAATCTCCATCAACATCTTCACCAGCACCATCTCCTCTCAAACCCTAGTTCATCTCTTGTATCCGATCTTTGTCTCAAAACCTCAGATTGGTACCTGTGGGTTGCTAGTAGTGTTGATTACTCCTTGTAGTTGACGCTAGTTGGTTTACTTGGTGGAAGATCATATGTTCAGATCCTTAATGATAATTAATACTCCTCTGATTATGAACATGGATATGCTTTGTGAGTAATTACGTTTGTTCCTGAGGACATGGGATAAGTCTTGTTACAAGTAATCATGTGAATTTGGTATTCGTTCGATATTTTGATGAGATGTATGTTGTCTCTCCTCTAGTGGTGTTATGTGAACGTCGACTACATGACACTTCACCATTATTTGGGCCTAGAGGAAGGCATTGGGAAGTAATAAGTAGATGATGGGTTGCTAGAGTGACAGAAACTTAAACCCTAGTTTATGCGTTGCTTCGTAAGGGGCTGATTTGGATCCACATGTTTCATGCTATGGTTAGATTTATCTTAATTCTTCTTTCGTAGTTGCGGATGCTTGCGAGAGGGGTTAATCATAAGTGGGAGGTTTGTCCAAGTAAGTACAACACCCAAGCACCGGTCCACCCACATGTCAAATTATCAAAGTAACGAACGCGAATCATATGAGCATGATGAAAACTAGCTTGACAGAAATTCCCATGTGTCCTCGGGAGCGCTTTGCTTTATATAAGAGTTTGTCCACGCTTGTCCTTTGCTACAAAAAGGATTGGGACACCTTTCTGCACCTTTGTTACATTTGTTACTTGCTACCCGTTACGAATTACCTTATCACAAAACTATCTGTTACCGATAATTTCAGTGCTTGCAGAGAATACCTTACTGAAAACCGCTTGTCATTTCCTTCTGCTCCTCATTGGGTTCGACACTCTTACTTATCGAAAGGACTACGATAGATCCCCTATACTTGTGGGTCATCAATACTCTTTTCTGGCACTGTTGCCGGGGAGTGAAGCGCCTTTGGTGAGTGGAATTTGGTAAGGAAAAATTTATATAGTGTGCTGAAATTTACTGTCACTTTTTACTATGGAAAATAATCCTTTGAGGGGCTTGTTCGGGGTATCTTCACCTCGACCGGAAGCACAAAGAGTTGCTCCTCAACCTACTGCACCTACTGAAAATATTTATTATGAAAATCCCTTCGGGTATGATAGAGAAACTGCTTGCTAATCCTTATGCAGGAGATGGAACACTACATCCGGATTTGCATCTAATCTATGTGGATGAAGTTTGTGGATTATTTAAGCTTGCAGGTTTGCCCGAGGATGATGTCAAGAAGAAGGTCTTTCCTTTATCTTTGAAGGAGAAGGCATTGACATGATATAGGCTTTGTGATGATATTGGATCATGGAACTACAACCGATTGAAATTGGAATTTCATCAGAAGTTTTATCCTATGCATCTGGTTCATCGTGATTGGAATTATATTTATAATTTTTGGCCTCGTGAAGGAGAAAGAATCGCTCAAGCTTGGGGGAGGCTTAAGTCAATGTTATATTCATGCCCCAATCATGAGCTCCCGAGAGAAATTATTATTCAGAATTTTTATGCTCGGCTTTCTCGTAATGATCAATCCATGCTCGATACTTCTTGTGCTGGTTCCTTTATGAAGAAAGATATTGAATTCAAATGGGAATTATTGGAAAGAATTAAACGCAACTTTGAAGATTGGGAACTCGACGAAGGTAAGGAGTCAGGTATAAACCTTAAGTTCGATTGTGTTAAATCCTTTATAGACACCGATGCTTTTCGTGATTTTAGCACCAAATATGGACTTGACTCTGAGATAATAGCTTCTTTTTGTGAATCTTTTGCTGCTCATGTTGATCTCCCTAAGGAGAAGTGGTTTAAATATCATCCTCCCATTGAAGTGAAATTAGTTGAACCTATTAAAGTTGAGGAAGAAACTATTATTTATAATGCTGATCCTATTGTTCCTACTGCTTATATTGAGAAACCACCCTTCCCTGTTAGAATAAAGGAACATGCTAAAGCTTCAACTGTGGTTCGTAAGAGTTGTACTAGAACACCTACGCCCCCTGAACAAATTAAAGTTGAACCTAGTATTGCTATGGTTAAAGATCTCTTGGTTGATAATATTGATGGGCATGTTATTCATTTCTATGATGAAGCTGCTAGAATTGCTAGACCTGATACTAAAGGCAAACATAGACCTATAGTTGGCGTGCCTGTTGTTTCTGTTAAAATAGGAGATCATTGTTATCATGGCTTATGTGATGTGGGTGCTAGTGTGAGTGCAATTCCCTTTACCTTATACCAAGAAATTATGAATGATATTGCACCAGCTGAATTAGAAGAAATTGATGTTACCATTAAGCTGGCTAATAGAGATACTATTGCACCAATTGGGATTGTTAGAGATGTTGAAGTCTTGTGTGGGAAAATAAAGTATCCTACTGATTTTCTTGTTCTTGGTTCCCCACAAGATGATTTTTGTCCCATTATATTTGGTAGACCTTTCTTGAATACCGTTAATGCTTGGATAGATTGTGAGAAAGAAACTGTTACTGTAAGTTTTGGGGATGTGTCTCATGAGTTCAATTTCTCTAAATTTCGTAGACAATCCCATGACAAAGAATTTCCTAGTAAAGATGAAATTATTGGTCTTGCTTCTATTGCTGTGCCTCCTACTGATCCCTTAGAACAATATTTGCTAGACCATGAAAATGATATGCATATGAATGAAAAGAATGAAATAGATAGGATTTTCTTTGATCAGCAGCCTATTTTGAAACACAACCTGCCTGTTGAAATACTTGGGGATCCTCCTCCACCCAAGGGTGATCCCGTGTTTGAGCTTAAACAATTACCTGATACTCTGAAATATGCTTATCTTGATGAAAAGGAGATTTATCCTGTTATTATTAGTGCTAACCTTTCAGAGCATGAAGGAAAGAGATTATTAAAAACTTTGAGGAAGCACCGTGCTGCTATTGGATATACTCTTGATGATCTTAAGGGCATTAGTCCCACTCTATGTCAGCATAAAATTAATATGGAGCCTGATGCTAAACCAGTTGTTGATCACCAACGACGGTTAAATCCTAAGATGAAAGAAGTGGTAAGAAATGAAATACTAAAGCTTCTGGAGGCGGTTATAATTTATCCTATTGCTGATAGTAGATGGGTTAGTCCCGTTCATTGTGTTCCTAAGAAAGGAGGTATTACCGTTGTTCCTAATGATAAAAATGAATTGATCCCTCAAAGAATTGTTACATGATATAGAATGGTAATTGATTTTAGGAAATTAAATAAAGCTACTAGGAAAGATCATTACCCTCTACCTTTTATTGATCAAATGCTAGAAAGACTATCCAAACGTACACATTTTTGCTTTCTAGATGGTTATTCTGGTTTCTCTCAAATACCTGTGTCAAAAGAGGATCAAGAAAAGACCACTTTTACGTGTCCTTTCGGTACCTTTGCTTATAGACGTATGCCTTTTTGTTTATGCAATGCACCTGCTACCTTTCAAAGATGTATGATGGCTATATTCTCTGACTTTTGTGAAAAGATTGTTGAGGTTTTCATGGATGATTTCTCCGTTTACGGAACTTCCTTTGATGATTGCTTGAGCAACCTTGATCGAGTTTTGCAGAGATGCGAAGAAACTAATCTTGTCTTGAATTGGGAAAAGTGCCACTTTATGGTTAATGAAGGTATTGTCTTGGGGCACAAAATCTCCGAAAGAGGTATTGAAATTGATAAAGCTAAAGTTGATGCCATTGAAAAAATGCCGTGTCCCACAGATATCAGAGGTATAAGAAGTTTCCTTGGTCATGCTGGTTTCTATAGGAGGTTTATTAAAGACTTCTCTAAGATTTCTAGGCCTCTCACTAATCTTTTGCAAAAAGATGTTCCATTCGTTTTTGATGATGATTGTGTAGAAGCATTTGAAATTCTTAAGAAAGCCTTGATTTCTGCACCTGTTGTTCAACCACCTGATTGGAACCTACCCTTTGAAATTATGTGTGATGCTAGTGATTATGCCGTTGGTGCTGTTCTAGGACAAAGAGTTGATAAGAAATTAAATGTTATCCATTATGCTAGTAAAACTCTAGACAGTGCTCAAAGAAACTATGCTACCACTGAAAAGGAATTTTCAGCAGTTGTGTTTGCTTGTGATAAGTTCAGACCTTATATTGTTGATTCCAAAGTAACTGTTCACACTGATCATGCTGCTATCAAATATCTTATGGAAAAGAAAGATGCTAAACCTAGACATATTAGATGGGTTCTTCTGCTACGAGAATTTGATTTGCATATTATTGATAGAAAGGGTGCTGATAACCCTGTAGCAGACAACTTGTATAGGTTAGAAAATGTTCTTGATGACCCACTACCTATTGATGATAGCTTTCCTGATGAACAATTAGCTGTCATAAATGCTTCGCGCAATGCTCCATGGTATGCTGATTATGCTAATTACATTGTTGCTAAATTTATACCGCCTAGTTTCACATACCAACAAAAGAAAAAGTTCTTCTATGATTTAAGACATTACTTTTGGGATGATCCACACCTTTATAAAGAAGGAGTAGATGGTGTTATTAGATGTTGTGTGCCTGAGCATGAACAAGAACAGATCCTTCACAAGTGTCACTCCGAGGCCTACGGAAGACACCATGCTGGGGATAGAACTGCACACAAGGTACTACAATCTGGTTTTTATTGGCCTACTCTCTTCAAGGATGCTCGTAAGTTTGTCTTGTCTTGTGATGAATGTCAAAGAATTGGTAATATTAGTAGACATCAGGAAATGCCTATGAATTACTCTCTTGTTATTGAACCATTTGATGTTTGGGGCTTTGATTATATGGGACCTTTTCCACAGTCTAACGGGTATACTCATATTCTAGCCGCTGTTGATTATGTTACTAAGTGGGTAGAAGCTATTCCAACTAGTAGCGCTGATCATAACACTTCTATTAAAATGCTTAAGGAAGTTATTTTCCCTAGATTTGGAGTCCCTAGATATTTAATGACTGATGGTGGTTCACACTTTATTCATGGTGCTTTCCGTAAATTGCTTGCTAAGTATGACGTTAATCATAGAATTGCATCTCCTTATCATTCTCAGTCTAGTGGTCAAGTAGAATTGAGCAATAGAGAAATTAAATTGATCTTGCAGAAGACTGTTAATAGATCCAGAAAGAATTGGTCTAAGAAACTTGATGATGCATTATGGGATTATAGAACTGCTTATAAAAACCCTATGGGTATGTCTCCGTATAAGATGGTTTATGGTAAAGCATGTCACTTACCTCTAGAGCTAGAACATAAAGCTTATTGGGCAATTAAAGAGCTCAACTATGATTTCAAACTTGCTGGTGAGAAGAGGTTATTTGACATTAGCTCACTTGATGAATGCAGAACCCAGGCCTATGAGAATGCCAAGTTGTTTAAAGAAAAAGTCAAGAGATGGCATGATAAAAGGATTCAAAAGCGTGAATTCAATATAGGTGACCATGTTTTGTTACACAATTCTCGTTTAAGATTCTTTGCAGGGAAACTTCTCTCTAAATGGGAAGGGCCTTACATTATCGAGGAAGTATATCGTTCCGGTGCCATCAAGATCAACAACGCCGAAGGCACAAATCCGAAGGTGGTAAACGGGCAAAGAATCAAACATTATATCTCAGGTACTCCCATAAATGTTGAAACCAATATTATCAATACCATAACTCCGGAGGAGTACATTAGGGAAACCTACCAGAATGTTTCATACTCCGAAAAGGAATAGGTATGTGTTACGGTAAGCAAACCGACTCCAAAACTTTTTCAACAGCAATTTTTCTCCGTTTTGGAATATTTAAAAAATTAGGAAAATTTAAAGTAGTCCGAAGAGCGCACGAGGAGGCGACAAGCCAGGGGGGCGCGCCCTACCCCCCTGGGCGCGCCCCTGTGGCTTGTGGCCACCTCGTGTACCCTCCGGACTCCGTTTTCTTGTGGTATACTCCTTCAGGTCGGTAAAAATTCATTATATAATCTCCCGAAGGTTTTGACCTTCGTAACACGACAATATCTCTTGTTTTTGTTTTGAGCTGTTTCTGCAGCAGATTTAGAGCAAGATGTCGTCCCAAGATTCTGATGGGGAGAGCTATGTGTCGCATTATCTTGCCAATCCCAAGCTCTATGGGGACTTAGATCCTTATGGATTGTTCTCGGAGGAGGAACTGGAAAGCAAATATGAGGAAGAAAGCTCGGATGAAGAGGAGATCCCCCTGCCTCGACCAGGAGATATGCATGTGGAGTTCAGGAAATCGGGCCTCCCAAATACAAGGAGAAAACCCAAGGTTCTATTCATCCCTTCTCGTTTTCTACAGGGGAGCAAGCTAGAATTATGTCAAAAGATATTGAAGCTCAAGCAGGAAGTAGACGATCTGAGGGAACAAAATTTTATGCTTAAGAGGAAACTGGACAAGCCTCCAACCTCATCAACAACTCCAACATCGCCACCTCCGAAGGAAGACAACTAAACACATGGGTATGGGCACTCCCCTTGGCTTGTGCCAAGCTTGGGGGAGGTGCCCCGGTATCGTATCACCATCACATCTTTTACTTTTATCGTTTTTCTGAGTTCGATCCTTTTGGTTATATCTTGATCTAGTACAATAAAGTCTTTAGTGTGATCTAGTTTTGAGTTTTGCTTTATGTTCCCCCTATGTAAGCAAGTCCGAGAAGTTATATAATAAAGAGTAGTTTTGAGTTGAGGGCTTTGCTTGCTTGCTATGATCTTGAGAAAAAGAAATAGAAAGAAGTATAGAATAAAAGCAAAGAGTATATATGATGATCTTATGGGGAGTGATGACTTCACATATAAAAAGTATTTTGATTGAAAGTTGTTGTGAGTTGACAAACATAGCGATTGGTCATTGTGGCAATTAAAAGGAAGTAATAAAGAAAGAGAGGTTCACATATAAATATATTATCTTGGACATATTTTATGATTGTGAGCACTCATTAAAATAATATATGTTAAGAAGTTGATGTTGGACAAGGAAGACAACATAATGGGTTATGTTTGCTTATTTCCGAATAGAAGTTATATTGTTTTAGATCCTTCAACATGTGTCGCTTGCTTCCACCCCATATCAGCCAAAACTTCCGCACCAAGTAGAGATACTACTTGTGTATCCAAACACCTTTAACCCAGTTTTGCCATGAGAGTCCACCATACCTACCTATGGATTGAGTAAGATCCTTCAAGTAAGTTGTCATCGGTGCAACCAATAAAAATTGCCCCATAAATATGTGCGATCTATTAGTGTGAGGAAAATAAACTTTATACGAACTTGTGATATGGAAGAAATAAAAGCGACAGACTGCATAATAAAGTTCTTTATCACAAGGGGCAATATAAAGTGACGTTCTTTTGCATTAAGGGATTGCACATCCAACTATAAAAGCGCATGACAACATCTGCTTCCCTCTGCGAAGGGCCTATCTGTTACCTTTACTTTCTAGTACTTATCTTTATGCAAGAGTCGTGGTGATCTTTACCACTCCCTTTATTTCGCCTTTATCTCTTGGCAAGAGTCATGTGTTGGGGAATGATCTAGACACATATATCCACTCGGATGTGGGTGAGCATGAGTTATTTTTGTTGACATTACCCTTGAGGTAAATAGTTGGGAGGCAATACTATAAGCCCCTATCTTTCTCTGTGTTCGATTGAAGCTTTGACCTCATAGGTACCGCATGAGTGTTAGCAATTATGAAAGACTAAAAGATGATTGAATATGTGGTTTTGCTTTACAAGCTCTTATATTGACTCTTTCCTACGTTATGATAAATTGGAATTGCTTCAATGACTGAGATCATAGTTTGTTGGTTCTCAATAAAGTTCCTGATTCATACTTTACCTTGTGAATGAATTGTTACTTCAACATAAGAAATCATATGTTAATATATGTTGCTGTTCTAAAGATGATCATGATGCCTTCATGTCCGTATTTTATTTTATCGACACCTCTATCTCTAAACATGTGGGCATATTTATCGATTTCAGCTTTCGCTTGAGGACAAGCGAGGTCTAAGCTTGGAGGAGTTGATACGTCCATTTTGCATCATGCTTTTATATTGATATTTATTGCATTATGGGCTGTTATTACACATTTTGGTACAATACTTATGCCTTTTCTCTCTTATTTTACAAGGTTTATATGAAGAGGGAGAATGCCGGCAGCTGGAATTCTAGACTGGAAAAGGAGCAAATCTGAGATACCTATTCTGCACAACTCCAAAAGTCCTGAAAATCTACGGAGAATTATTTTGGAATAAATCAAAAATATTGGGCGAAAGAAATACCAGAGGGGACCCACCAGGTAGTCACAAGCCAGGGGGGGGGGCGCCCTACCCCCCTAGGCGCACCCCTGTGGCTTGTGGGCCCCCTGGCAGGCCTCCGGTGCCCATCTTCTGCTATATGGAGGGTTTTGACCTGAAAAAAATCATAAGGGAGCTTTCGGGACGAAGCTCCGCCGTCTCGAGGCGGAACTTGGACATAACCAATCTAGGGCTCCGGCGGAGCTGTTCTGCCGGGAAAACTTCCCTCCCGGAGGGGGAAATTGAAGCCATCCTCATCACCAACGATCCTCTCATCGAGAGGGGGTCAATCTCCATCAACATATTCACTAGCACCATCTCCTCTCAAACCCTAGTTCATCTCTTGTATCCGATCTTTGTCTCAAAACCTCAGATTGGTACCTGTGGGTTGCTAGTAGTGTTGATTACTCCTTGTAGTTGATGCTAGTTGGTTTACTTGGTGGAAGATCATATGTTCAGATCCTTAATGATAATTAATACTCCTCTGATTATGAACATGAATATGCTTTGTGAGTAATTACGTTTGTTCCTGAGGACATGGGATAAGTCTTGTTACAAGTAATCATGTGAATTTGGTATTCGTTTGATATTTTGATGAGATGTATGTTGTCTCTCCTCTAGTGGTGTTATGTGAACGTCGACTACATGACACTTCACCATTATTTGGGCCTAGAGGAAGGCATTGGGAAGTAATAAGTAGATGATGGGTTGCTAGAGTGACAGAAGCTTAAACCCTAGTTTATGCGTTGCTTCGTAAGGGGCTGATTTGGATCCACATGTTTCATGCTATGGTTAGATTTATCTTAATTCTTCTTTCGTAGTTGCGGATGCTTGCGAGAGGGGTTAATCATAAGTGGGAGGTTTGTCCAAGTAAGGACAACACCCAAGCACCGGTCCACCCACATGTCAAATTATCAAAGTAACGAACGCGAATCATATGAGCATGATGAAAACTAGCTTGACAGAAATTCCCATGTGTCCTCGGGAGCGCTTTGCTTTATATAAGAGTTTGTCCACACTTGTCCTTTGCTACAAAAAGGATTGGGCCACCTTGCTGCACCTTTGTTACATTTGTTACTTGCTAGCCGTTACGAATTACCTTATCACAAAACTATCTGTTACCGATAATTTCAGTGCTTGCAGAGAATACCTTACTGAAAACCGCTTGTCATTTCCTTCTGCTCCTCGTTGGGTTCGACACTCTTACTTATCGAAAGGACTACGATAGATCCCCTATACTTGTGGGTCATCAATGAGCCGGGTCTTCCAATAATAGATTAGAAAGAATCCAAATGTAGCCCCCAAGGGCCGGCTTATCTTGAAAAGATGAGCCGGGTCTTTCCAGTAGTCACTTAGGCAAAAATCCGCTTGTAGCCCCCAAGGGCCGGCTTATCCTGAAAAGGATGAGCCGGGTCTTTGCGATACTTTTGAAATGACCTACATTAGCGCCCAAGTGCCAAGTGGATTGCTTGCAATGTGCTTGGGACTTGAAAATTTGAATCATGACCAACTTGTGCATGAATAATTTCTGACTCCCAAACTGTATTGTAGGAGGCATTAAGCTTGAAGGAGTCGCATCTTGGCGACTTAAACAAGAGAGTGGCGGCTCTGGAAACCAAGAGCAGCGAGGCCGAGCAAAGCTAAAACTTGCCTTGGAGGACTTAGAAAATCTGAAGTCCGACTTTACCGCTGAGCGCACCACCCTTGAGGAGGAGAAGACCGCTTTGCAAAAGCGCGCAGAATATGCTGAAACACAACTTAAGCCGGTTGCTGAAGAGCTTGCCGGCTTAAAGCAGCAGATATGTCGTATGACAGCCGCCATCTTCGGTAAGTACCAAAAACTTATACTCTGTTGAAGCACTTCATTATCTAGGGTAGTCACAAAATTCTCAACTGATTTTATACTCTGTATTGTCTGACAGGCGCTAGGAGTGCCAGCCTTGGTCAGAACATTTTGCTGAAACTGAAGGCTGTGTACTCATTGGTGGAGCAACTATACGCTGGGAGCCTGCGCACACTGGTAGCTGTATCGTCAGGAAAGAAGCCGCCAACACCCATCAGGGCAGTGCTGGATCAGCTTTCCACTGTACCGTCTCAAATTGAAGAGCTGAAACTGTCAGCCGCCCGCGCAGGAGCTATCTCCGCATTAAGTCGTGCAAAAGCATGGCAGTCGGATCTAGACCCAGCTGAGATGGCTGGAAGGTATCCAAAATACAATGATGACGGGACTATCTTCAGTGAGTTAGATTTCTCCAAATGTGTCAAAGAGATAAGGCCGCTCGCATGCGAACTTGCACAAGGGCTAGACTTGGCGAAGTACCAGCCGGCTTACGACAACGCCAATACCCGCATCAAGGTGCCTACCTTCGCAGTTGTTGATTTAACACCTCAGCGTTGCAAGCATATGTTTGCCCCTGACCTTGATCCTTCTCTAATTCCTAATGATGAAGCCACCTTTGAAGCGTTAACTAGCATCGACTGGACTTCGGATAATCTCCAGATAGCCGACGACAAAGAACCGGCACATGGTGATCCGGAGCCTTCTACCTCCAAGCACCAGGGTGACAATGATCCTGCGGATCATAACCCGGCTGACATTGAAGCCGGCTTAGGATGAGATAACCCAAAAACACTTGGTTATAAATTTGAAGGGCCTCGCTACAGCTTTGTAATAGCGTAGTGAAAATAGTTGTGATTCTGCCATGCCTTCGTGCATGTTTTGCTAACTTTATATCCTGGCGGCTTAACTGCTGTAATCGTTGTCAAAACATGTGTATGTCTGACGTGATCATATTTCTTGATGCTTCATGAAAGTGGAATCAATATCAATTCACCAACTCCTATGCTGGCGACTTATGGCCACACTCCTGGGCGAGTTAACAACTCAATACCTCAAAATCTTGAAAATATGGAAGTAAGACCCGCTGGCGGGTCATGACAGCAATAAGCTTTGACTAATGAGTAGTCATCTAAAGGTTGAGAGTCTCCTCATGAAAAATTCCTGGAAAAACAACAAATAGAAAATATAGACATGTCTACTTTCAGTTGCTGTAAGGCGGCTTTGAAGGCACAACCCAAAAGAAATCAACCCTTATATATATTTTTGAGAAAACTCAAGATTTTTGCTTCAAAGAAGCTAGGCATTAACGCCTACAATCCCGTAAGCCGGCTCTCACGTGACATAAATCCGTCATTTTAACCTTAACGTGTTCAGCGTCTTAAAAAAGATTGACTGTTAAGAGTATGAACGGGCCACATAGCGGAGAGACTACAGCGGACATGTGAGTTTATCCTAGCTCTCTGTAAGCCGGCTCTCTCGTGACATAAGCCGCCATTTTAACTTTGACTAGTTCAGGGTCTTGAAAAAGATTGACTGTCAAACGTTCGGCGGGTCACCTGGCGGAGTAGCAAGTTGCAAACAGGCAGGTTTAACTCAAATATGGCTTTTAAGCCGGTCAAGAGGGTATGAAAGCTAAACTCAGGGAGTTGGAAGCCCCCAAGTGACCTTATTATTACCCAACTTTTGCACAAAAGATCGTGGGATGAAAACGGCAGAGGCCCCAAATTACGGGGATGCCAACTTTATTATATTATAAGAAGGTATATACAATGACAGAAGTAGGTACATTGATGAGAGCCAATGGCTCAAGTGTAGTAAGGACGAACATGAGCAATATTCCACGGCCTGCTAGTTTCCTCCCCAGAAGTGCGTGACTTGTTGCTTTCCCGCACATCAATGAGATAATATGACCCATTGTTGAGATTTCTGCTGATCACAAAAGGTCCTTCCCAGGGGGGTGATAACTTATGCATATCTGTCTAATCTAGAATCAGACGGAGCACTAAGTCGACTTCTTGGAATGTACGGGTCTTGACTCTGCGGCTATGATAGCGACGGAGATCTTGTTGGTAAACCGCCGATCGTGCTGCTGCAAGATCCCGCTCTTCATCCAAAACGTCCAGTGCGTCCTGACGCACCGCCTCATTATCAGTTTCGATGTAAGCCACCACCCTGGGCGAGTCATGACGAATATCACTGGGGAGAACGACTTCTGCGCCATAAACCATGAAGAAAGGCGTGTAGCCTGTTGATCTATTGGGGGTGGTTCTGATACTCCAAAGAACTGAAGGTAACTCCTCAACCCAACAACCCGGTGCTACTTCTTGAGCTTGTGTTGGTTTTCCCTTGAAGAGGAAAGGGTGATGCAGCAAAGTAGATAAGTATTTCCCTCAGTTGTTGAGAACCAAGGTATCAATCCAGTAGGAGATACAAGCAAGGCCCCAATCTTTGCATGTACACAAACAATCAAACACTTGCACCCAACGCTACAAAGGGGTTGTCAATCCCTTCACGGTTACTTGCAAGGATGAGATTTGATAGAGATAGATATAAAAGATTGCTAAAACAAAAATTAAAACAAAATTAAAAAGATTGCAGCTAAGTATTTTTGGTATTTTTGGTTTGTAGATCTGAAAATATAATATGGAAAATAGACCCGGGGGCCATAGGTTTCACTAGAGGCTTATCTCTTGAAGGAAAATAATACGGTGGGTGAACAAATTACTGTCGAGCAATTGATAGAAAAGCGCATAGTTATGACGATATCCAAGGCAATGATTATGCATATAGGCATCACGTCCGTTTCAAGTAGACCGAAACGATTCTGCATCTACTACTATTACTCCACACATCGACCGACTCATGCCTGCATCTAGAGTATTAAGTTCATGAAGAACAGAGTAACACATTAGGTAAGATGACATGATGTAGAGGGATAAACTCAAGAAATATGATGAAAACCCCATATTTTTATCCTTGATGGCAACAATACAAATACGTGCCTCGCTACCCCTACTTTGTCACTGGGTGAGGACACCGCAAGATTGAACCCAAAACTAAGCACTTCTCCCATTGCAAGAATTACCAATCTAGTTGGCCAAACCAAACCAATAACTCGAAGAGACTTGCAAAGATATGAAATCATGCATATAAGAATTCAGAGAAGATTCAAATAATACTCATAGATAATCTGATCATAAACCCACAATTCATCGGATCTCGACAAACACACCGCAAAAGAGTATTACATCGGATAGATCTCCATGAAGATCATGAAGAACATGGTATTGAAGAACATAGAGAGAGAAGAAGCCATCTAGCTACTAGCTATGGACCCGAAGGTCTGAGGTGAACTACTCACGCATCATCGGAGGGGCAATGGAGTTGATGTAGATGCCCTCCGTGATCGAATCCCCCTCCGACAGATTACCGGAAAAGGCTCCAAGATGGGATCTCACGGGAACAGAGACTTCCGGCGGCGGAAAAGTATTTTCGTGGCTCTTTTTGGTATTTGGGGAATATTTGGGAATTTATAGGACGAAGATTAGGGTTGGAGGGCCTGCTGGGGGCCACAAGCCAGGGGGCGCCCCCCCTAGGGCGCGCCCTGCAGGCTTGTGATCTCCCGGCAGGTCTCCTTCCTTCATCTCCAAGTCTGGTAGGTTTCTTCTGGTCCAAGAAAAATCATCCCGAAGATTTTATTCCGTTTGGACTCCGTTTAATATTCCTTATCTGCAATACTCAAAAACAAGGAAAAAACAGAAACTGGCACTAGGCACTAGGTTAATAGGTTAGTCCCAAAAATAATATAAAATAGCATATTAATGCATATAAAACATCCAAAACAGATAATATAATAGAATGGAACAATCAGAAATTATAGATACGTTGGAGACGTATCATCCGGCGTTCGTTTCAAAGGAACTATAAGCCGGGGTTTGATCCCTCTCAAAATTTCTTGGTTAGCACGTTCTGCTTGACCATTAGACTGTGGATGAGCCACAGAGGAGACATCGAGGTGGATGTGTTCCCTTTCACAAAACTCTTTCATAGCTCCCTTAGACAGATTTGTACCATTATCAGTGATAATACTGTGAGGGTAACCAAAATGAAAGATCAGCGTTTTGACGAACTGAACTACAGTTGCTGCGTTGCATTTGCTGACCGGCTCCGCCTCAATCCACTTGGTAAATTTATCAACCGCCATCAAGAGGTGGGTCTTCTTATCTTTAGACCTCTTAAACGGTCCAACCATATCAAGCCCCCAGACCGCAAACGGTCAGGTGATTGGAATCATCCGCAGCTCTTGAGCCGGCACATGGGCACGTTGTCCAAATTTCTGACACCCGTCACATTTACTGACCAAGTCCTCTGCATCTGCATGAGCTGTCAACCAGTAAAACCCATGCCGAAAAGCCTTGGCTACCAAAGATTTTGAGCCGGCGTGATGACCGCCGTCGCCTGCATGTATCTCATGTACGATTTCACGGCCCTCCTCAGGAGAAACACAACGTTGAAAAACACCAGTCACGCTGCACCTGTGCAACTCGCCATTAACAATAGTCATGGACTTAGACCGCCTCATGATTTGCCGCGCCAAGGTCTCGTCCTCGGGTAACTCGCCATGAGTCAGATACGCCAAATAAGGCAGCGTCCAATCAGGAATAGCGCGGAGAGCCGCCACCAACTGTCCTTCCGGGTCGGGTATAGCAAGGTCCTCCTCAGAAGGTAATTTGACCGACGGGTGACGCAATACATCCAGAAACACATTAGGCGGCACCGGCTTACGTTGAGACCGCAGCCGGGACAATGCATCAGCCGCCTCGTTCTTCCGACGATCAATGTGATCCACCTGATAACCCTTAAAGTGGCCAGCAATGATATTAACCGCCTGGCGATAAGCCGCCATACGAGGGTCTTTAGAATCCCACGTGCCTGAGACTTGCTGAGCCACAAGGTCTGAGTCGCCGAGACATCTGACCCGGCTTAAATTCATCTCCTTGGCCACACGGAGCCCTGAAAGCACATTTGCTCCCTTGGTAGTTTTGGTAATTAATAACAACATATATATCATTGAACTAATGTTTCCACTAAGTATATTTCAGGAAAAGTTCAATGATAGGTTGGCAAAAGGATTGTGGAGAAACCCCAAGATGCAAGGAAATAGATTGGCAAAGCTTCAAGCAAGAGGACTCTACATTTTACTTTGTGAGAAATCACTTTGAGTCCATAGGAAAGCCAATACTATTAAAAGGGGGTAAGGTACTGTTGGTGAACAAGATGCTCCACGTGCACAAGTGATAGTCACCAAAAACACCCACAAACTCTTCCACAAAAGTCTATCCAAGCCTATCTTGAAAATCGATGCTACCAACAATCCCACTCGGTCCCACCGATTCCCAAACTCAGACAGACCCATGCCAAACCCTAGCCATTCGGTGCAACCGATTCTGCACCGGTGCCACCGAGTTCAGCTTGCCAACTTTTTGTTACCTCGTTTCATAAAATCGGTCTTACCGAGTTTTTTGGATCGGCGTCACCGAGTTGTGTAATCTGACCGTTGGTCACCTAATCGGTACCATCGAGAATTATGTATCGGTCTCACCGAGATTCAAAAGTTACTGCCTTTTGGTCACTTCGGTACCACCGAGTTTTGCACTTTGGTGTCACCGAGTTGGTCACTTTAGGTGTAACGGTTGGATTTTTGGAGATGCCTATATATACCCGTTCACCACCACCCACTCGATAGAGAAGCACTCAGAACTATTCCATACTTGCCCCATCCTATTTTCTGAGAGAGAGCCACCTACTCATGTGTTGAGATCAAGCTATTCCACCCCATCCATATGAATCTTGATCTCTAGCCTCCCCAAGTTGCTTTCCACCAAATCAATCTCTTCCACCATAGCCAAATCTCTGAGACAGTGATTGTGTGTTGAGGAGTCTATCATCTTGAAGCACAAGAGCAAGGAGTTCATCGACATTACCAAGCCTATTACCTTTTGGAGGGTGGTGCCTCCTAGATTGGTTAGGTGTCGCTTGGGAGCCTCCTACTTCGTGTTGTGGAGTTGAACCAAGAAGTTTGTACAGGCAAGGAGATCGCCTACTTCGTGAAGATCTACCCATAGTGAGGCTAGTCCTTCGTGGACGGAAGCCGTTATGGAATAGTCAAGGTTGCTACTTCGTGGACCCTTATGGGTGGAGCCCTCCGCGGACTCTCGCGACCGTTACCCTCCGTGGGTTGAAGACTCCATAAACGTGGACGTACGATAGCACCACCTATCGGAACCACGGGAAAAATCTTCATGTCTACAAATTGCGTTTGATCTTCCTTCCTACCCTCTACTATACATGCTTGTTGTTACTTTCTGCTGCTATACTCTTAGACATGCATGTGTAGGGTGTACTTGACTTGCTATCATTGCTAAAATCTGCCAACACTTAAAATTGGGAAAAGGTAGAATTTTTATTTGGTCTAGTAGTCTAATCACCCCCCTCTAGAAATACTTTCGATCCTACAAGTGGTATCAGAGCTTTGGTCTCCATTGCATTGGTCTCACAACCTAGGAGAGTATGGCATCTAGTGAGGGAAATTATCATCGTAGAGGTCCGTACTTTGATGGCACAAATTTTGCTAGTTGGAAGCACAAAATGAAAATGCATATTCTTGGTCATAACCCCTCCGTTTGGGCTGATGTTTGTGTTGGCTTGCAAGGTGAATTCTTTGGTGATGGAAAGGAACCGGATCGTGAAGCGACCGTAGATGAATTGAAGATGTTGCAATACAACGCTCAAGCATGTGACATTCTCTTCAACTGCCTATGCCCCGAAGAATTCAACAAAATCATCCATCTTGAGAATGCAAAAGAGATTTGGGATACTTTGGTTGATAGCATGAATGCCCAAGGAAATAATGCTTTAGCTTGCGATTCGCCAGGAACACTCCAAACACCAGCTTTTGCCAATGCGGGTATCTTTGCTTGGACTCTGTCAAAACCTCACTGGCGTAATAAACCGACCGCTGGACTGGGTACTCTTTGCCTGCCTCCTTGCGCTCCACAACAACTGCAGCGCTGGCGGCCTTGTTATTAGCTACCACGTACAAGAGCAATGGCTCTTTTTCCACGAGAGCGGCCAAGACAGGCGGCTCAGCTAACTGTTTTTGAGCGCCTCAAACGCATCATTGGCAGCATCACTCCAGACAAAATCATCTGTCTTTTTCATCATCTGATATAAAGGGATGGCCTTCTCTTCCAGGCGGCTTATAAATCGGCTGAAAGCGGCAATACGACCCGCCAAGCGCTGAACATCATTGATACACGCCGGCTTAGATAATGAGGTGATGGCCTTTATTTTATCCGGGTTAGCTTCAATGCCCCGCTCTGAGACCAAAAATCCCAAGAGCTTGCCTGCAGGTACACCAAAAACACACTTAGCCGGATTAAGCATCATCTTGTAAACCCGCAGGTTATCAAAAGTTTCCTTCAAATCATCAAGCAGAGTCTCCTTCTTCCTTGATTTGACCACAATATCGTCCACAAAAGCATGAAAATTGCGTCCGATTTGACCATGAAGGCAATTCTGTACACAGCGTTGATAAGTCGCCTGAGCACTTTTGAGCCCAAAAGGCATGGACACGTAGCAGAAAGCTCCAAAGGTGTTATGAAAGATGTCTTCTCTTGGTCTTTAACTGCCATCTTGATCTGATGATAACACGAATAAGCATCCAGGAAACATAAACTCTCACAATCCACCATTGCGTCAATGATCTGGTCGATACGGGGGAGAGCAAATGGATCAACCGGACAAGCCTTGTTAAGGTCTGTGTAATCCACACACATGCACCACGTGCCGTTCTTTTTAAGTACGAGCACGGGGTTAGCCAACCACTCCGGGTGAAAAACCTCCACAATAAACCCAGCCGCTAAGAGCCGGGCTACCTCTTCCCCAATAGCTTTACATCGCTCCTCATTGAAACGACGGAGGAACTGTTTAACCGGCTTAAACTTAGGATCCACATTAAGATGGTGCTCAGCAAATTCTCTCGGTACACCCGTCATGTCAGAAGGCGAAGATGTCCCGATTCTCACGGATGAATTCGATGAGCGCGCTTTCCTATTTGGGGTCCATATTAGCCCCTATAGTGAACTGATGCGATGAGTCGCCAGGAACAAAGTCTACCAACTTGGTATCCTGTTCCACAAATTTCAGGGGCGGGCAAGACTCTGTGCTGGGCTTATTCAACGGGGTCATATCCGCTGGGTCAACATTATCTTTATAAAATTTGAGCTCCGCCTCAGCACAACTTGACTCCGCATACGTAGCATCGCCTTCCTCGCACTCAAGAGCGATTTTCCGATCACCATGCACCGTAATCGTCCCCTTCAGACCTGGCATCTTGAGTTGCAAGTAAACATAACAAGGCCGAGCCATGAACTTGGCATAAACCGGACGTCCAAAAAGAGCATGATGTGGACTCTTGATCTTAACCACTTCAAACCACAAGGTCTGATACGGGGCAAACCCGAGGGTGGCCCGATCTTCACGAATTGGAGGTGGATTTGAGGAAGAACACGATGAACACAAAGAACACGAGGGGAAAATGCGGAGAAAATCAAAGAGAAAACACTCTGTTGGACAAGATCCACACCAAGTACACCTCAAATCACAGGCAATACAAGAGGTGCATCAAGATCCAAGAACAACAATGCAAATAAAGATACATGGGTAGTTCATCCCAATCTCTAGGAGAGATGGGCCTTGAATCCGTAGACGGATCTTACCTTGAAAAGGGGCCTTGACATCCTCTAGGGATCTTCTCCGGTGGAGGCCTTGGTCTCCATGAGAGAAGTAGAGGAAGAAGCAAAGCTCATGTATGAATGAGCTATCACTTTGCTAACCCTAGAAAGGAGGTGGGGGAAGAGTATATATAGTCTTAGCCATGAAGGGGTAAGTGAGGGAGAGATACAAGGCCCAAGGCCCGCGGCTGCACACAGGCAGGTGTCGGACGTCCGGAGGACGTCGGTCGTCCGGAGGCTCGGGAGGGTCCGGACGTCCGGAGCGTGTCGGACGTCCGTGGCTCGGTCGTTCGGAGGTCTTCGGACTTCCGTCATTTCGGCACGGGTGACTTGGCACCGGATTTCCGGATGGGCTCGGACGTCCAGGCGCTGGAGTCTATCGGACGTCCGGAAGGCGTCGGTCGTCCGGCCGCTGTAGAGTGTCGGACGTCCGGAGGTTGTCGGACGTCCGGCCACTGTAGACTTCGCAGCTCCGTCTTCTTCCGTCTCCTTTTCCAAGCTTCCCTCGCGAATGGTGTAGTTGTAGTATGTAGGTGCCGGCACTCCTCCTTGTCGTCTGTGAAGCTCCGACAATACCTATGCATGCACACGAGAGGAGTGTCAAGTAGTATCCCATCCTCGAAGGGGTCAAGTGAACACGTGTAAAGGATATGATTCACCTTTATGTATGTGGAGTTGATGTCGCACGTGTCACTTGCCAAATGGACTCTTGTCATGGTGATGTCCGTAGGATGCTCCGCATCATCCCCTCCCCCTTGGGAAAGATCCGTCCTCGGATCAAAATCCAAATCACCATGGGAAAGAGATGGCGTCGCCGTGTAGAAGTGGACGGTCACCAAACGCTCATCATCATCAAGCTCGAAATGGGCACTCTCCAATGTCGCACCATCTAGTAATTCCTGCAAAAGGAGCAAACACGACAGACACTTGGAAAAACAAATGTGGTTAGCGTTAGTGCAAAACCAAGCATTGAATTGGTGATTCACCGAACAAGTGTTGTCATCATGCATATCATAGGATGTGACAAAGGATTGTGGCATGGCATGTAAGAATATAAGTTGAGCACAAGTAAAAGCAACATGGTAACAAGCATGCCACATTGAAGTAGGGATGACATTATATGTGACAATAGAACAAGCATCTACCTCAAGGTCATATCACTCAAGCACACAGCAATCAACGAAAGGTCTATGGTAGGCATATGAATCATTCACGACACCAAGTAAAATGTAGTGTCTAAACACATGGAGCAATCCAAAGTGCAAGGCAATCCAAGCATAAAGTGCACATGGTGTAGTGAATATAGTGAGGCACTCAACACAATAGAAAGAGCAATTGGTCATCATGTGTGAGGCGATCAAGTCAAGCATGTAGCAAGGAATCGGGCATGGCAAATGTGAAGAATGGTGATTATTGCAACCAAGCATAAGATAAGAGCAAACAATCCACAAGTTGGATGCAACACACAAGGCATATATGTCATGAGTCATGGAACGATGGCAATCGTGAGTGAAAGCAATATCTCTAACATGTGTGCAAGTAAGTGGTCCAAGATGACCCATATATGTCATGGTACAAGCAACACGAGTAGAGTGAGCCATAATATCGATGCTCAAGAAGGATGTCACCTCAAAAGCGTGACCTTGTGCGTCCGTCACAATGCCGATGCGCAAGCAAGTGCGATGTAGAAATGCGTTGGTGTAGTATGGCTCGCTCTCAAGAGCTCGAATGGTCAACTCACGTGAAGTGGAAGTTGACATGTAGTCGAAGTATCCTACACATACACACAACAAAGGAAACAATGTATGTGCATGGTAGACAAACACATCATCCATCATGATGGTTCTCTTCTCTTGCACATAACCGTTAGGATCACAAGTGCATGAGTAATAGGATGCAACAATGGTAATATTCATGGCACTAGGCATATGGTGCAAAGAAGGAAGGAAAGCATGCTTCACATGAAAGATGTCAAAAACTCCACTAATATGAGAGAAAGCTATGGGGGCAATCTCATTAGCAAGATCAAAAGCATTGTTGCACTCAATACATGGCAAAGCATCGAGCATGAGAGAGGCAACATATGGAGACATATGACAATAAGCAATAGCACTCATGTGCAAAGCATGGCAATGGATGTCATCAACCGCATGGAGTGAGCAAGTAGTAATCATCGGTGATGCAACACATGAAGCAAGCATAGTAACCATGTCGTGCAAGCTAGTAGTGTGAAGATGCAACATACTAGAGGAAATCATGGCAATCATGTCATATGAGCAAATAGTGGACATAAATAATGCACATGACATATCGCGAGCACGAAGCAAGAGCAAAGTATCATCATAGACATGGGTCACAAAGTAAACATGGCAATAGCAAGTAAATCCTCCACCACGCTTGCAAATACACATACGAATATGAGAATGAAGTGACATGTGAGATGCAAGGCATGGGTCACAAATGCATGGCAAAGGCATAAAATTGAACATATCATGCAAAGTGAACATGACAATATGGGCATAATAAGTGTAATGGGAAATAAGCCATAGCCATGTGAGAGCCATGCAGAAGAAATGCGCAAAGTATTTGCGCAAAGAGGGTGGTTGGAGGGTAAGCACTCCATAGTGGTGCACGTCTTCGTTGCTCTCTAGAGCTCTTTTCGTCAACTCGTGCGCTTGCGAGGTTGACGAAGAATCGTGTGTACCTACACAACAAGGAGACACACGAAACAAAGTGTGTGTGTGGTAAATATACACATCATCCATCATGATGTGTATGTGCACGTGTGAGTTAGCACAAGAAAAACAATGCTCAAAGAAATTTGAGGCATGGTATATGAATACGCCATCCATCATGCAATGATAGTTATTATGCTCAACATGATTGGGATGCAAATTGTAGCAAGTATGTGGCACAAGCATATCATTCATGTCAATGGTAAGCATAGTGTGCACACAATAGTGGGGATCATGCAAAATGTTGGATGGATCAAAATCTCCTAATGTGTATGAGGAAACTATGGGGGTCTCCTCATGCGCAATAGCGGAAGCATAATATGTAGAATATGGATAACATCCAAAACAATGCATATCCAAAGCATGGTGGTCATGGCATGTCATATGTGAGCAATTGCGCAAATGATGCAAAGGGAGCATGGCAATATCATCACAAGAAAAGAAAATGCCAATAACCATGGGTTTGTCATCTATGCCATATGTGCAAATTGGGTTTATTTTAATGGCATATGCATAGTTACTACGATGAGATTGCGAAGATGCAATATGGGTGATCTCATGCATAGCATATGACAAGTCAAGCGGATTGTCAAACATGATGTGACCTATAGAGTTCTCACAAGGTATCCTATGCAACATGGCATCATAACTAATAGACTCCACATGAGAATCGTCAAACTCAGCATAAATGGGCAATTCATCACATGAGGAAGTCGCATAATCATGAAGCATGGAAATAGGGTGATCATCAACATGCAAGCAATCAAAGTCCACTAGTGGGACAAGAACATCACCTTCACCTAAGTTACCTTTTTCATTCCACTCATGTGGTGTAGGTGAGGTTGCATAGACCAACTTGTGGTCATCTTCATCGTGATGGAACCATGTGGGGGGTGCTTCATGTACCACCATGGCCATCGTCTTGTCCAAGGTCAGGACGAAGTCGTCAAGGGTCGGCGCGTCATCGAATATGGGACCCAACACCAAAGGAGAAGACATAATAGAGGAAGAGGTTAAGTTGTTAGAAATCGAAATGGCCTCACATGCCCTCTCAAGTACCTCACTCTCTTTATGTGGTGGCTCACACACTCCCTCGAGGTAGGTGCACTCAAACTCACATATGGTGGAGTCACCCATCTCACTCAAGTGGTGGGGGTTGTGGCTCTCCTCACATGGGAATTGGGGCAACTCATCATATATGGGGCTAGTGGTGAAGTCACTCTCACTCTCAATATGGTGGAAAAAGTCTCTCAACTCAACTACAAACGTCGCCGTGGTTGAAGGGAAAATCCCATGCTCAACCATGTCGTCACCATCGCCGTGGATGAAGGCCGAAGATGGCACATCATCACTCTCGCCTCCAAAGATGGAAGCATCATCCTTGCTCGCCACCTTGTCGCTCGCCTCCAAAGCATGTTCCTTGAGTGGTTCCATAGTCGTGGTCATCGCCGTGCCGTCTTCAAAAAGAGTCGTGGTAGACTCGGCATCGTCAATGCCACAAAGAGGGATGGCGGTGAAGTCAGACTTGGGAGCGTCGTCTTGGAGCTCGTCGGGCTTGGACATCTTGGTGGTACCATCCTCATGCTCGTCGTCGTGGAGCTTGGTCGTCGCGAAGTGTGCTCGGGGTCGAGTAGCCTTGGCCTTGAGTTCATGTTCCGCCATGAGAGCACCAATGTAGAGGTCTTCGAGAGACTCGTAGTGGTTGTGGAAGATAGTCTTGGCGATGTCGTTGTTCAATCCCATCATGAAGTGGAACTTCATCCAAATGGGGTCGTCCACACCGGCTCGTCGCAAGTCTTTCTTCATCTTCATGAAGTACTCATCGAGGGACTTGGATCCTTGTATGGTGTTCTCCAATTGGCGTTGAAGATGTTCCGTGTATGTACAAGGCACAAACTCTCGCCGCAACGCTTTTCAACTTGGACCAACTCATGTCGAAGCTCGTCGAAGATGTGTGAAGCCACCATGTCGACACGTAGTCATGGAAGTTTCTTGTGGCGCACTTCACTTGATCTTCGGAAGGGACTTGAAGTAGCTTGAGGTATGTGTCCATCTTGCGCTCCCACGCGAGATACTCCTCGGGGTCTTGACTCCCATAGAAAGGAATCTCGTGGTCGATGTCGAGGTTGTAGTAGCTCGTGGAAGTCGCGGACTTGAGCTTGGGGAGCTTCTCTTGAAGTACTTGTCGGCGAAGATGCCGCATATCCAAAGGCGAAGATGCCTTGAAGTCGCTTGGCGAAGATGCCAAGGTAGTAGGTGAAATCATCGAGCGGTGGTTGATGTCGAGCTCGTGACCTTCACACTTGTTCTTTGTTGGACGCCTTGATGTTGGCATCGTTATTTCTTCATGTCATTGATGGTGTCGATGCCGGTTTGATCTTGCCGGAGATGGTAGCTCGTAAGCATGTGCACTTGAGCGTCTGCTCGATGATGAAGATCTCGTGCGGATCTTGATGATGGCCTTGAGCTCCTCCAAATGAGCATCCATCTTGGCGTCGATGGTTTTCTTCATGGCATCGAACTCGTCATTGTTGTTGTAGACCGAAGGAGATGTGCCGTCCCTATCCATGGAAGCACTCGAGGAGGCGTGAGAACGAGATGGAATGAACCTACCAAAGTTACATCTTTCCGAAGTTGTAGATGGATCTCAAAACACCACAATGTAAGCAAGGAAAAGAGTGCACTTGGTGAAAAACCTTGTCCAATTCTCACAACCTACACAAATGTCTTATAGTGGAGCTCGGTTGGGTTAGTGGCACAAAATCATGCAAATCGAAGTCCAAGATATTGTAAATGTTGAAATAAATCCAATGGACTCAAAATGCAAAGCAAGCGATCACAATATAGAGGAGTGCAATAAAGAAACACACGCGGTGGGATAATGGGGCTTGTGCAACTATAGGAATGAGCAATACAAAATTGCCTAACGAAGACTAAGCTCTTGTTGCACAAATACAAGGAGAGACGCTAGCTTGATTGCACGTTTGGGCACGATTCACCACTTGGCACCAATCCTATTCATGCAAGCAAAACGTTTCGTATTCCATGTATCCTCATGCACAAGTATATCTTTTCATGTTCAACTCTATGCTTATAAGCTTTTGATCTTTCTTTCTTGCTTAAAAGCATTTTTTCTTTCTTTTTTTTTTCTCCTCCTTTCCACTATTCTTATTGAGCCTCAACCAAATACATGAGACAAATATCACAAGATATGCATGGGAGCAAGCAATTGCACTATATGATATTTCCAATGATGCAACAATATGATATAGTATCACTATGGTGCACAAGTTTTCGCGAAGCCCGACAATACTCGGATAGCTAGTCTTAATAGGTATGAAGGTATCCGCAAAGATGGTGGGGCTATCAAGATGTAATGGCAAGGAAGGAAAAGTGTATGACGGAATGTATACCTTCGTCACACTTAACCTTTCACGAAGTCGGGGTAAACCGGCCTTGCTTCCGGTTGAAGATGGTCTCAAAGGATGGATGGTCGTCGTCGATGTCGAACGTCGGTGGTCGGTGTAGATGATGGACCAATACAAGTCACCGGTGGTTGAAGAGGAAGTAACCGTCCCTAAGTAGCCGAAACACCTTAGGAGACTCAAATCACAACTCAATCAGCCACAAATGCAATGGTAACCAAAATGGGTTAGGTTGTGGAATTCTATGGTGGTATTGCGAATGATATGGTGGAGGGCCTAGGCAAACTTGCCAAAATTTGAAACATATGATGGTGTCAAATGATGGTGGAACTAATTTTGTGGGATGGTGGATGTCAATAGCTACAAAACGAGCTAAAGAACACCCAAATCGGAGTTCGGATGAATTAGTTATGGCCGAAACAAAGTTCCAGCCGAGTCAGTTTCTACAGGTTACGGACGTCCAAGAAGTGACGGACATCCGGGGGTCGGACGTCCGGACGGGCCGGAAATCCGAGATTTCGGGTCTGTTTAGGGGTTCCGGACGTCCGGAGGCTGTTGGACGTCCGAGGCTTCGGAGGGGTCCGGACGTCCGGAAATGGTCGGACGTCCGAGGGGTCTGGGTCAGCTCGAGATTTGAGATCCGGGACGCGATTTTGGACGGAAATTGATGATTTGGGGCTCGAAATTGAAGGGGAAAAAGAAAAATTGAGGCTAGGGAACGCCAAGGGAAGTAGATCCACTTGCCAAACACTAGATCCACGGATCAAAATCAACAAAAACTCACTAGAACAACAAATCACAAGAAATTTTTTGAGGCTATTTTTGTGGGGTATTTTCGAAATTGGGAAGAAAAATTTGAACTAAAGCAAGAAAAGTGGGGGTAGGGCTCCAAATTCGTGGAAACGTGGCTATTGATACCAATATGATACGGGGCAAACCCAAGGGTGGCCCGATCTTCACGAATTGGAGGTGAATTTGAGGAAGAATACGATGAACACGAGGGAAAAACGTGGAGAAAATCAAAGGGAAAACACTCTATTGGACAAGATCCACAACAAGTACACCTCAAATCACAAGCAATACAAGAGGTGCATCAAGATCCAAGAACAACAATGGAAATAAAGATATATGGGTAGTTCATCCCAATCTCTAGGAGAGATGGGCCTTGAATCCGTAGACGGATCTTCTCTTGAAAAGGGGCTTTGACATCCTCTAGGTATCTTCTCCGGTGGAGGCCTCGGTCTCCATGAGAGAAGTAGAGGAAGGAGCAAAGCTCATGTATGAATGAGCTATCACTTTGCTAACCCTAGAAAGGAGGTGGGGGAAGAGTATATATAGTCTTAGCCACGAAGGGGTAAGTGAGGGAGAGATACATGGCCCAAGGCCCGCGACTGCACACAGGCAGGTGTCGGACGTCCGGAGGACGTCGGTCGTCCGGAGGCTCGGGAGGGTCCGGACGTCCTGAGCATGTCGGACGTCCGTGGCTCGGTCGTTCGGAGGTCTTCGGACTTCCGTCATTTCGGCACGGGTGACTTGGCGCCGGATTTCCAGATGGGCTCGGATGTCCGGGCGCTGGAGTCTGTCGGACGTCCGGAAGGCGTCGGTCGTCCGGCCGCTATAGAGTGTCGGACGTCCGGAGGTTGTCGGTCGTCCGTCCGCTGTAGACTTCGCAGCTCCGTCTTGTTCCGTCTCCTCTTCCAAGCTTCCCTCGCGGATGGTGTAGTTGTACGTAGGTGCCGGCACTCCTCCTCGTCGTCTATGAAGCTCCGACAATACCTATGCATGCACACGAGAGGAGTGTCAAGTAGTATCCCATCCTCGAAGGGGTCAAGTGAACACGTGTAAAGGATATGATTCACCTTTATGTATGTGGAGTTGATGTCGCACGTGTCACTTGCCAAACGGACTCTTGTCATGGTGATGTCCGTAGGATGCTCCGCATCAAGGTCTCTACTCTGTAATTGAACTCATCACCAAACCTCAAGGGCAATTTTTCCTACTGGATAAGCCGACTTGCCGGGCACCACACCGTGAAAGACTGTGGATGACGGCTTGAGATCCTTGTCAGTCCGGCGGATGGTGTCATAGTACAAAATATTGATACTGTTGCCACCGTCCATTAGCACTTTGGTGAATTTGTAGCCTCCTACCTGAGGGGCTACCACAAGGGCCAAGTGCCTCGGGTTATCAACTCGCGGCGGGTGATCCTCCCTGATCCATGATATCGTGTGCTCAGACCACTTTAAGTATTGCATAATAGCCGGCGTTGCTGCATGAACTGCCCTCTTGCGCACCTTCTGATCACGTTTATCCAGACTCGTGGTGAAGACGTGATACTGGCCTCCATTAAGCTACTTTGGGTTACTCTGATACCCTGACTGGTTGTTTTGCTGCTGACCACCATTGCCGGGCTGCTGATTGTGGCCTCCATGGTTACCTTGACCCTGATAACCCGAATTTGAGCCGCCTGCACCAAAAACTGACCCATGAGAGCCGGATCCTGACCTGCCGGGCGGTCCATTGCCGTTACCATGATGCTGGTTAAGGCTGTAATTCTGGAACTCCCGCATGATATAACAATCCTTCCAAGCATGAGTGGACGGCTTGTTGGGCAGACTGTGCTTCGGACAGGGATCGTTAAGCATTGCCTCCATGTTGAAAGGCTTGCCCTTGCCAAAAGGTGGTTTACCGTTGCCCTTAGCGCGGTTGTTTCCAGTGTTGGTATTGTCCACCAGATCTGACCCGCCGTCTGGATGCTTCCGTTTACCGCCATTACCTGGGTTGTTATTTCCTGCCCCATTCTGCTGCTGACCCTTGCCATTGCCATTCTTCTTACCCTTAGCGGACTTCACATCATTAGAACCAGGATCTTTCGTGCTGTCAGAATCTGCATATTTAGTGAGAGCCGCCATGAGCTCACCCATGTCCTGGCAAGAACGCTTGAGCCGTCCAAGCTTCTGCTTAAGGGGCAAAAAGTGACAATTCTTCTCCAGAATCAAAACCGCCTGAGCCGCCGTGATATTATCAGACGAGTGGATAATGGTTGAAACCCGCCAGACCCAATGATGGGCCGACTCATCCTCACGCTGCACGCAATGATCCAAATCAACGATCGTCATAGGCTGCTTGCACGTCCCTTGAAAATTCTTGATAAATCGTGCTTTCAACTCCAGGAATTAATGGTATTGGGGGGCAGACCCTTTAACCATGTACGAGCCAGTCCTTCCAACATCATGATGAAGTACTTAGCACAGACTGCATCACTGACGTCAAACATCTCCATGGCTAGCTCATAACTCTCAATCCAGGCTTGTGGAGGTAGATCAGCTGTGTAGTTAGGCACTTTTCGCAGACCCTTAAAATCCTTCGGCAGGCACTCGTTCCGTAGAACCGGTGCTAAACACGGCACTCCAACAGCCCTGGAAGTGACTCCGGCTTCCACCGAAGTTGAAGGGGTCACCGGGGGTGGCTCTTGGTAAGCCGCCGCCGCCTCATGCTGAGCTATGGCGTTATCCACGATCGCCTGAGCATTGACAACGGGTGGGCCATCATGGGGTGGGTTCCGACGTCGCTCGCTGCTGGAGACCGCTGGCGACTCCAAGCGCCGGCTATAACTGCGGCTTGGGATGGGGGTTGAGTGCACACGACTCCGGCTGTACGTATACTTCTCCTGTTGAGCCACTGCTGTCTGCAAATACCCAATGGCATTCCGTGCCTCTTCGGCGAAGGGCGTCCCGTCGGCGAGTGGGAGCGCATTGAGCCTGGCAGCCGCTGCTATCATGTTCTCCATCGGGTTAGAATAATGACCAGGTGGTGTCAGAAAACGCTGCGGCGGGGTCTGATTCCTGTGGGGCGGGTCTGGCTGCCGATGCTAAGTCGCTGCCCTATTCCTAGGCACCTCCACCGTTCGGGTCATGGTCAACGGTGCATTTGGTCCCGCTCCCGGGGTGTTAAAGAGATTCCTGGGCTCATACTGCTCAGGCAGGCGGGTCTGATGTCTCATCCGAAAAACTGCTTCTAAGGCTTGTTGATCCAGACTGAGGCGAAGAGCTTCACCCTTCAGACGCTCTGACTCAGCATCCATCTGAGCCTGCATTGCATTGATATCCTCCTAGCCCCTGGTCATTTGGTCTTTCAGCATGGCAATCTCTGCATTGCGGCCTGCTTGATTCTCAGCCGTGACCTTGGTTCCCATCAGAGTCGTTAGCTCGTTCATCAGATCCAGCAAAACCTGAGCCGGCGGCCTGGCTGATCCGGATCCTGACGTGCCATCAGCCGCCGCCGCTCCAGCCACCGTGCTGTTGACAGCCGGCGCCGTGCCTGCCATGAAGATGGCGGCTTGGCTTGGCGGCTCGTAGGGCTCCGGAATACTGTCACCATCGGAATAGCCCCCAAGCCCGCCGTCAAGAAGCTGGTAAATTGACTCTGTTTCCCCGCTCGAGGATCCATCCTCCGAGCAGACGAGGGTTTCTCCTCCTGACATGGAATCTTCCACGAGCTCCGCGCCTTGGGTGAAACCGACGAAGACGTGCTTCCGACCGGGTTAAATCCGGGCGGGTTGCGCGCGCCGGGCCTACTCGACGAGGTTGGCGCAGATGTCCGGCCCGAGCTTAGATCCGCCGATCTTCCCGATGAAAACGTGGATTCTGCCAAAGGGGACCCGGTACCCGTACTCGATTGAGTCGGCCTCGGGGCCCCAGCCAACGTCATCGATGTAGAGCTTGCCGCGGCGACTTTTAGTCATCCTGCCAACGGCGTATCCCTCGATCCCTGGGAGAGAGCCCTTCGAGTATTCTAAGCCACCGCGCATCAGCCCCATGGTGGGCGCCAACTGTCGTGGTTTTATCACGGCAGATGTCCTAGTGAAAGGACTTAGGGGTGAAGCCATCGCTACGGTGATTAACTCGAAGGGGTTGATCGGGACGAAAGACACGGGTTTACCCAGGTTCGGCCCCTCACGAAAGAGGTAAAAGCCTACGTCCTACTTTGTGTTTGTATTGATTGGGTATCGATTACAAGGGAGTGGATTCGCTTGACCTAGCTCTCGATCAATTGTTTCGTACCCTAAGCCGCCGCAGGGACTCGCCTTTATATACACAGGTCGAGGCCCTGGACGTTACAAGAGTCTAGACCGGGTTAAACTAAGTATCCGATCATGCTTCTAAGTTGCCTTGCCTTCTCTGGCAAGCCATCTCCGGGCGGCTTACGCCACCGGGTCACGCATCATCTTCCGGCTCTGGGCCTCCGCCCGGCCCGTCTGATAAGTTACTTCCAGGCTTGTCCTAGTCTTCAGGCCTGTTTACGGCCTTATTGTTAAGTCACCAACTTCCTAACCCGGCCCCACCTGGGCGGGTTATACCACGGGGTTATATCCCCAACAACCGGTGTCAGTCCTGGCACCTCTTAATACAAAGACGGTGCTTACAGGGCCACCCGGGCGCGTGCCGCTCAACTGTGACATCTGAAGAGCTTTCGAGCGAATGTACGACGCAGAGTTCCCATACTTATTCTCGCGTGGTGGTCAGTGCAAAATAGGCCAGAGGGCTTCTCAGATCACATATCCAAACCCATTAATGTTTTGTTAAGTGCGGTGACGATCGATAATCCACGATATGTGGTCCCGTCGCCCCGTCTCGGGGACTTGTGGCAAGGGCCAAGAATGCCCGGCCATGCCTCGTCATTATTACACCAGCACCCTCCAGGTCCTCCTGACCTCAACATGTTTTTGTAGTAAAGTAAATGTAACCATGTCTCTATAACACCAAGGGGGAAACCCGAGGAGTCACCCTCGATGGATCCCACCCGATGTAATCGTCAAGGTGACCAGAGAGGAATCACCCTCGATGGTTCACGCTTGAGGAGTTGCACGACAGAGTCGTTGTTGGGAGTGGCGAAGGAGGAATCACCCTCCGAGATCCACGACCGACTAGCTACACTACAAAGTCATCACGAGGAGTGCGTTATGAGGTATCACCCTCGGCACTCGATAGTAGCTCTGCAGAGTCATACAACTAAAGGGGTGTGATGTGATGTGACGGGCATGGCTCGTCGATCAAGATGATCAAGTCTTCAAGTCTTTGGGTCGTTGAGTCGTCGATGATGAAGCAGGGGCAACAGGGACAAAGTGGGGTCACTGGGGATCACTAACCAACCTATACTAAGCATTTAATATGCAGTAAGGTACAACAACTGTTTAACAAAAATAGGCTATGCATTAGAATAGGAGCTATCTGCAACAGTAGCAAAATCTAATGCAAGCATGAGAGGGAAAGAAATGGGCGATATCGGAATGATCAAGGGGGGGGGGGGGGGTTGCTTGCCTGGTTGCTCTGCAGACAGATACGGATCCTTGACGGTGAAGTAGTCGATCACCGAATCAACATCGGTCTCGGGGTCTGCTACTTCTTGAGCTTGCGTTGGTTTTCCCTTGAAGAGGAAAGGGTGATGCAGCAAAGTAGATAAGTATTTCCCTCAGTTGTTGTGAACCAAGGTATCAGTCCAGTATGAGGTACAAGCAAGGCCCCAATCTTTGCACCTACACAAACAATCAAACACTTGCACCCAACGCTATGAAGGGGTTGTCAATCCCTTCACGGTTACTTGCAAGGATGAGATCTGATAGAGATAGATATAGAAGATTTCTAAAACGGAAAGTAAAACAAAAGTAAAAAGATTGCAGCAAAGTATTTTTGGTATTTTTGGTTTATAGATCTGAAAATATAATATGGAAAATAGACCCGGGGGCCATAGGTTTCACTAGAGGCTTCTCTCTTGAAGGAAAATAATACGGTGGGTGAAAAATTATTGTCGAGCAATTGATAGAAAAGCGCATATTTATGACGATATCCAAGGCAATGATTATGCATATAGGCATCACGTCCGTATCAAGTAGACCGAAACGATTCTGCATCTACTACTATTACTCCACACATCGACCGACTCCTGCCTGCATCTAGAGTATTAAGTTCATGAAGAACAGAGTAACGCATTAAGTAAGATGACATGATGTAGAGGGATAAACTCAAGCAATATGATGAAAACCCCATCTTTTTACCCTTGATGGCAACAATACAAATACGTGCCTCGCTACCCCTACTTTGTCACTGGGTGAGGACACCGCAAGATTGAACCCAAAACTAAGCACTTCTCCCATTGCAAGAATTACCAATCTAGTTGGCCAAACCAAACCAATAACTCGAAGAGACTTGCAAAGATATGAAATCATGCATATAAGAATTCAGAGAAGATTCAAATAATATTCATAGATAATCTGATCATAAATCCACAATTTATCGGATCTCGACAAACACACTGCAAAAGAGTATTACATCGGATAGATCTCCATGAAGATCATGGAGAACATGGTATTGAAGAGCATAGAGAGAAAAGAAGCCATCTAGCTACTAGCTATGGACCCGAAGGTCTGAGGTGAACTACTCACGCATCATCGGAGGGGCAATGGAGTTGATGTAGATGCCCTCCGTGATCGAATCCCCCTCCGGCAGATTACCGGAAAAGGCCCCAAGATGGGATCTCACGGGAACAGAGGCTTCCGACGGTGGAAAAGTATTATCATGGCTCTCTTTGGTATAGGGGGGATATTTCTGAATTTATAGGCAGAGAATTAGGGTTGGAGGAGCTACGGGGGGCCCACAAGCCAGGGGGGCGCCCCCCCAGGGGCGCGCCCAGGTGTCTTGTGGCCCACCCATGGGTCTTCTGGCCTCTTCTCCAAGTCTCCTGGTTTCCTTCTGGTCCAAGAAAAATCATCGTAGAATTTTATTCCGTTTGGACTCCGTTTGATATTCCTTTTCTGCAATACTCAAAAACAAGGAAAAAACAGAAACTGGCACTGGGCACTAGGTTAATAGGTTCGTCCCAAAAATAATATAAAATATCATATTAGTGCATATAAAACATCCAAAATAGATAATATAATAGCATGGAACAATAAAAAATAATAGATATGTTGGAGACGTATCAAGCATCCCCAAGCTTAATTCCTGCTCGTCCTCGAGTAGGTAAATGAAAACAGAATTTTTGATGTGGAATGCTACCTAACATATTTATCCATGTAATATTCTTTATTGTGGCATGCGTGTTCAGATCCATAAGATTCAAAACAAAAGCTTATTATTGACATAAAAACAATAATACTTCAAGCATACTAACAAGGCAATTGTGTCCTTTCAAAATAACATGGCCAAAGAAAGTTATCCCTACAAAATCATATGGTCTGGCTATGCTCCATCTTCCCCACACAAAGTATTTAAATCATGCACAACCCCGATGACAAGTCAAGCAATTGTTTCACACCTTTTATGTTCTCAAACCTTTTCAATTTTCACGCAATACATGAGCGTGAGCCATGGACATAGCACTATAGGTGGAATAGAATATGGTGGAGGTTGTGAGGAAAACGAGAAGATAGTCTCACATTAACTAGGCGTATCAACGGGCTATGGAGATGCCCATCAATAGATATCAATGTGAGTGAGTAGGGGTTGCCATGCAACGGATGCACTAGAGCTATAAGTGTATGAAAGCTCAAAAAGAAACTAAGTGAGTGTGCATTATAATGAAAAATTCCCACTAGTACATGAAAGTGACAAAATAGAAGACTCTCTATCATGAAGATCATGGTGCTACTTTGAAGCACAAGTGTGGAAAAAAAGATAGTAGCATTGTCCCTTCTCTCTTTTCTCTCATTTTTTATTTATTTTGGTGGGCATCTTTGGCCTCTTTTTTTATTTGGGCTTCATTGGTCTCTTTTATTATTTGTAAAGTCTCGAGACTCATCCCAACTTGTGAGGGAATCATAGCTTCCATCATCCTTTCCTCTCATGGGACAATGCTCTAATAATGATGATCATCACACTTTTATTTACTTACAACTCAAGAATTACAACTCGATACCTAGAACAAAATATGACTCTATATGAATGCTTCCGGCGGTGTACCGGGATGTGCAACGATCTAGCATAGCAAATGACATCAAAAAAACGGACAAGCCATGAAAATATCATGCTAGCTATCTTACGATCATGCAAAGCAATATGAAAATGATGGTGCGTGTCATAATAAATGGAACGGTGGAAGTTGCATGGCAATATATCTCGGAATGGCTATGGAAATGCCATAATAGGTAGGTATGGGGGCTGTTTTGAGGAAGGGTATATGGTGGGTTTAATGCACCGGCGAAAGTTGCGCGGTACTAGAGAGGCTAGCAATGGTGGAAGGGTGAGAGTGCGTATAATCCATGGACTCACATTAGTCATAAAGAATTCACATACTTATTGCAAAAGTCTATTAGTTATCGAAGCAAAGTATTAGACGCATGCTCCTAGGGGAGAGGTTGGTAGGAGTTAACCATCGCGTGCTCCCGACCCTCACAGAAAGGATGACAATCAATAAACAAATCATGCTCCGATTTCGTTACATAACGGTTCACCATACGTGCATGCTACGGGAATCACAAACTTTTAACACAAGTATTTCTACCAATCCACAATTACTCACTAGCATGACTCTAATATCACCATCTTTATATCTCAAAACTATATGGAAGGAATCAAACTTCTCATAGTATTCAATGCACTTTATATGAAAGTTTTTATTATATCCCTCTTGGATGCCCATTACATTAGGAATAAATTCACAACCTAAACCAATTACCATGCTGTTTAAAGACTCTCAAAATAATATAAGTGAGGTACGAGAGTTCAATTATTTCTATAAAATGAAAACACCACCGTGCTCTAAAAAGATATAAGTGAAGCACTAGAGCAAAATTGCCTAGCTCAAAAGATATAAGTGAAGCACATAGAGTATTCTAATAAATTCACGATTCATGCGTGTCCCTCTCAAAAGATGTGTGCAGCAAGGATGATTGTGGCAAACTAAAAAGCAAAGACTCATATCATACAAGACGCTCCAAGCAAAACACATATCATGTGGTGAATAAAAATATAGCCTCAAGTAAATTTACTGATGGATTGAAGACAAAAGAGGGGATGCCTTCCGGGGCATCCCCAAGCTGATGTGAACTGGGGCCCGATCTTTCGATGAGAGTGGGGATAACTACGATTTTGTGGGACTCGACCCTCACGATCCGGCTACCAACCGTACAGGGAGAACCGTACACGACTGATATCGACGACAATCGCTGAACCAACTCCACGGTGTTATCGACCGAGCCAACGGTGTGATCGACCTATCCACGAAGGATTTTTCCTGCAAGCAAATCGAAGAACATGCAAGAAAATAATAGCCAAGCAATCTGAATTGCAAATATGCTAGATGAATAAATCTCACAAGATGGGGTTCCGATAGGATGTCTTGACGGTCGCACTAGCCGCTACGAGCGAAGACAAATAAAAGTAGCAATAGCTAAACTTCTCTAAAACAAAACTCGAGTCTAACCCTAATAGATGCTAGCTATTTATTACACGAGCGTGATGCCGCCTCGATGTGCCGTGCACCCGTGCAAAACCTGGCCAGCGTGACACCATGTGGAGGTCCACCTCCTTGATTTCCTTGTGATCTTGCGTTGGCATAGAAAAATCCAATTAGTGTTGCCACGTATGGGCCTACGGGCCACTTCCTTGAATTTGTAATTAGCATGCATTCTACACCACGTCCATGACTCAAGGTGAAACAAATCTTTGCTTGTACTGCTCCTGGTGCTATTAGCTGCTTGTACGTTTTAATTTGTACATAATTCATTCTGGTACATTCTTCAAATCCTTCGTTCCTGAGTATAAAAAATATATTGCATGAAGGCAATATCGTACTCTTGTTAAATAAATCATATTTGCTAAGGAACAAAAATACCTGGTTATTAATTTTCCATGTAATATTCGTAGTAGTTATGCTCACATCATCCTCCCTTTCTTGAAAACAAAGCCGTCCTCGGCTTTCATTTATCTGAAACACATCATAGAGCAAAGCAAAAATAGATACAACGTATATATGCCGTGCCAAAGGCGTTAGCTCATGAGGACGTGAGAAATTCATAATAGCTCCATTATGAATAGAATGATAAATGTTATCCCATACAGAGTATATATATGAATTATGGGGACGCAAATGAACTTTGTGGGCATCATGTATGTCCAGATCATAAGTCGGAACTCTCAACGAAAAAAATTCAGAATTGACAGCAAGCATACTATGCGTAGTACGATCCGTTGATTTAGCTTTCCCATCATTTATTATTTCATCAGGGGTCATAGGAAGCAAGTTAATGATTTTTCCTTCAAAGATAAGATTATACGAATTTGTTCTACCATGATGGATAACATTATTATCATATTGCCAAGGTCGACCTAACAATAAAGAACAAGCTTGCATAGGAACGACATCACAATCAACATAATCATGGTATGAACCAAGTGTAAAATGAACTCTCACACGATGTGTTACCTTTAACTTACCACAGTCGTTGAACCATTGGATGTAATATGGATGGGGGTGTCTCGTAGTGGTGAGGCAAAGCTTCTCTATCATCTCTATACTCGCCAAATTATTGCAGCTTCCACCATCAATGATTACACGAACATAATGCCCTTTAACAACAAACTTAATTTGAAAAAGATTATGGCGTTGAGGCATCTCAGCATGCCCCACCTGGGCACTTAGTACTCGCATGGTTACAAGACTTGGGTATTGATCTGCCATGTCAGCATGACAATGTATCTCCTCCAAGTCATGTGCCTTAGTGTTACCTGCATTATTAGTGGCAAGCATAGCACGTGTATCTCCATCCAAATCACTACCTGAGGAGTACTCACCATCTTCCCGCACAATGAATGTACGTTTATTTGGGCAGTCCTTCATCAAATGCCCTCCACCTTTGCATATATGACACTTCATGTCCCTTGTGCGTCCAGACGAAGTGGTGGGTGCTAGAGAAATTGCTTTCGAAGCCTCAGAGGATTGTGGAGCTGATTTTGAACTTGTTGGATGTGCACCATTGTGCAAAATAGGTGGTGTTGCCGCAGTTGTGGACGAAACAGCGGGAGAAGGTGTCCATGATGAGCGATGACCTGTAGAAAAGTTACCTCGTCCCTTGTTGTAGCGTCCCTGTACTTCCCTTTCAGCTTTACAAGCAAAATGAAACAAACGAGTAATAGAATTGTACTCCTTATAGTCCAGTATATCCTGAATATCACGATTCAAACCACCTAAAAATCTAGCCATCATAGCATCGTCGGTTTCAACTAATCCACATCGCATTAAGCCAGTTTGCAATTCTTGATAATAATCCTCTACAGAACTACTACCTTGTTTTAAACGTTGCAATTCATTCAGTTTGTCACGAGCATAATATGACGAAACATAACGTTGTCGCATAGCTCGTTTTAAAGCATCCCAAGTAGTAGGTATATTATTTGCATTAGCACGGCAATACTCACTCCACCAAATAGAAGCAAAGTTTGTAAATTCACTAGTGGCTGCCCTAACTCTTTGGTTCTCGGGAATATCATGACATGCAATTTTTTGTTCAAGTGAACGTTCCCAATCAAGATAAACATCTGGATCATATTTACCATTGTAAGTAGGCATAGTAAATTTAATTTTAGCACTAGAGTGTCCATGATCTCTAACATCATACCTGTGTGGATCTCGTGCCATACCTTGACGGTAGAAACGTAGATGTCGATGAGCACGGTCATTGTGGCGGTTGACCATTTGGTCATCTTCGGTGTCACCATAATAATCCCCGTAGTTGTCCCCATGTTCTTCGTTGGCGCGTGGATGGGGTTGTTGGTGCTGGTTTATGGTGGCAGCATCGGTGACCGTAGCTGGGTGTTCATGATGACCCACGGGCACACGTCGAGCGCGCGAATTAGCGGCGACACCCGTGGAGTTGTGAGGAGCAGCGTTGTTGTTGATGAGAGGTGCACTCTGTAACCCGTCCAGACGTGACAAGATGTCTTGTAGATGTGTGTTGGCAACACCTTGTGCATCCTCTATGGCCTTGAGCCTCTTTTCTGCCATAATCTGAGCACCTATTGGGGAACGGAGCATGAATTTCAAAAAAATTCCTACACTCACACAAGATCTATCCATGGAGATGCATCGCTACGAAAGGGGAGAGTGTGTCTACGTACCCTCGTAGACCGTTTAGCGGAAGCATATCACAACGCGGTTGATGTAGTCGAACAATCCTTCGAGCTCCACCGATCGAGTACCGAACGTACGGCACCTCCGAGTTCTACACATGTGCAGCTCGGTGACGTGCCTCGCCTTCTTGATCCAGCAAGACGTCGAGGAAGTAGATGAGTTCCGTCAGCACGATGGCGTGGCGACGGTGACGGTGAAGTAATCTCGGCAGGGCTTCGCCTAAGCTCTCCGAAAATATGACCGAGGGTGTAAACGGTGGAGGGGGGGGGGGGCGCCGCACACGGCTAACAATGAATCGTGTTCTTTGGGGTGCCCCCTTGCCCCCATATATAAAGGATGAGAGGGAGGAGGCCGGCCCCCTAGGGGTGCGCCAAGTGTGGGGAGTCCTACTAGGACTCCTTAGTCCTAGTAGGATTCCACCTCCCATACGGAGTAGGAAAGGGGGAAGGGAGAGGGAAAGGAAAGAGGGGGCTGCGCCCCCTCCCCTAGTCCAATTCAGTTTGGGAAAGGGGGGGCGCGCGCCTCCTCACGTGGCATGCCTCTCCTTTTCCCGTATGGCCCAATAAGGCCCATTACTTCTCCCGGTGAATTCCCGTAACTCCCCGGTACTCTGAAAAATACCCGAATCACTCGAAACCTTGCCGACGTTCGAATATAGCCTTCCAATATATGAATCTTTACCTCTCGACCATTTCGAGACTCCTCGTCATGTCCGTGATCTCATCCGGGACTCCGAACAAACTTCGGTCACCAATCACATAACTTATATAATACTAAATCGTCATCGAACCTTAAGCGTGCGGAGCCTACGGGTTCGGGAATGATGTAGACATGACCGAGACGGCGCTCCGGTCAATAACCAACAGCGGAACCTGGATGCTCATATTGGTTCCTAAATATTCCACGAAGATCTTTATCGGTCGAACCTCATATGACAACATACGTTGTTCCCTTTGTCCGGCGGCATGTTACTTGCCCGAGATTCGATCGTCGGTATCCAATACCTAGTTTAATCTCGTTACCGGCAAGTCTCTTTACTCGTTCCGTAATACATCATCTTGCAACTAACTCTTTAATCACGGTGCTTGCAAGGCTTCTGTGATGTTGTATTACCGAGAGGGCCCAGAGATACCTCTCCGATAGTCGGAGTGACAAATCCCAATCTCGATCCATGCCAACTCAACAAACACTTTCGGAGATACCTGTAGTGCACCTTTATAATCACCCAGTTACGTTGTGACGTTTGATACACCCAAAGTATTCCTACGGTATCCGGGAGTTGCATGATCTCATGGTCAGAGGAACGTGTATTTGACATAGTGAAAGCAATAGCAATAAACTAAACGATCATTTGCTATGCTAACGGTTGGGTCAAGTCCATCACATCATTCTCCTAATGATGTGATCCCGTTATCAAATGACAACTCATGTCCATGGTCAGGAAATCTTGACCATCTTTTGATCAACGAGCTAGTCTAGTAGAGGCTTACTAGGGACTCAGTATTTGTCTATTATCCACACATGTATTAAGTTTCCGGTCAATACAATTCTAGCATGAATAATAAACCATTATCATGAACGGAGAAATATGATAATAAACACTTTATTAATTGCCTCTAGGGCATATTTCCAACAGCACCCTCAAGTTGGGCGAGGCGCTCGCTGGTAACCTTCACATCCGCGCTTAGGCCCTCAAGCGTGGGTTCAGTCCCTGCCATTGTTAGTGATAGAGAGAAAAAAAATACACAGTGTATAATCCCTATCAACTAGTAGGACGTGGTGGAAAAAAAAACTCGCTCACACTCAAGCTTAGTATCAAATTCTTACTTGTTCTTACCAATGCAACAGGTGGTGATCGGCGCGTTGGTGTTGGCTTCAAACAACTGATGAAGATTGGATGGAGCGATAACCAAGAATCAGTAGAGCCGGGACCTGTACTTATTAGTAGGAAAAGGTGTATCTTGGCAAAGGCTTCTCAACTCACAATATTAGTGGCACAATTTAGCAAAAAGCAATGCAAGTTGAATAATTGCTCAAACTCCTAACTAGTGCTGGCAGTCGACTAGTAAGAGAGAAAACAATCTAAGCCCAGATACTGAATCAAACGAATGGAAAGAGTTGAAAATATGATAGCTCTTATTAGCTAGATATAAGTGAGGTATAAACACAAGGTATGCCACCCGAGAGAGAAAGAGGAAAATAGTGTCCAGCAGCTGTCACAACAAATCAGAAGTCCTGAATCATCAAAATGAATAGTCCACAAAGATGCTAGCCAGCCTGAACGTGGAGTTTTTTTATTATTCTTTTTTCCCTTTTTCTTCTTTTTTTTGCTTTTTTTTTTCTTTTTTTCTTTTTTTTCTCTCTCCTTTTTTTTCGCAGGCCAGTTGCTAACAGAAATCAAAGACAAAAGTTAAATCTCAAGAAAAGAAAGATGCAAAGCTATTGAGCAAGTTGCAACAAGAGCTAGCTAGACGTGTGTCGGCCTTGAGATTAGCTAGTAGTATTAGTACTAGTGCACAGGATCAGCCGGCGGAGAGTTTTGGGCGTGGTGCTGGTGGAAGTAGACCAACATCACAGGATGTCTCGCTGCGTGCGTCTGGCTGTGGTCAGCCGCGCGGGGCAGCAGACACGGTTGGCCTCGATGTCTGGCAGCTCGCGAAATGAAAAGCGTGTTTGGACGCAGCTCGTCCGGACTCTGCGATACTAGTCAACGCCTGATAAAAATATAGCAAAGGAAAATACAGACGTTCGGAGTTCTAACCAGAATCGGAAACAATTGATTGCGATTGTTTTTTATAAGAACTAGCTGTTGCGGCAGAGATTATGAGGGTGGACAAAAACAAATAGATCTAGTAGGTGATTTTCTCTCTCAACTAATCTAAACCAGCACTAATTCTAGGATGAATGCAACCAACAATTCAACAAAGCAAATACTAGATGCAAACTGCTTAAGGCTAAAAAGATAGGTGCAGCGGATGAACTAATCTAATTTTTGTTGGATTTTTGTGCGGATTATAGGACGGAAAACAATCTAATCTAATAAAACTGTAAATCTCTCACCGATGAACCTGAAAACTGATACCACTTGATGTGAACTGGGGCCCGATCTTTCGATGAGAGTGGGGATAACTACGATTTTGTGGGACTCGACCCTCACGATCCGGCTACCAACCGTACAGGGAGAACCGTACACGACTGATATCCATGACAATCGCTGAACCAACTCCACGGTGTTATCGACTGAGCCAACGGCGCGATCGACCTATCCACGAAGGATTTTTCCTGCAAGCAAATCGAAGAACATGCAAGAAAATAATAGCCAAGCAATCTGAATTGAGAATATGCTAGATGAATAAATCTCACAAGATGGGGTTCTGATAGGATGTCTTGACGGTCGCACTAGCCGCTACGAGCGAAGACAAATAAAAGTAGCAATAGCTAAACTTCTCTAAAACAAAACCCGAGTCTAACCCTAATAGATGCTAGCTATTTATTACACGAGCGTCATGCCGCCTCGATGTGCCGTGCACCCGTGCAAAACCTGGCCAGCGTGACACCGTGTGGAGGTCCACCTCCTTGATTTCCTTGTGATCTTGCATTGGCATAGAAAAATCCAATTAGCGCTGCCACGTATGGGCCTACGGGCCACTTCCTTGAATTTGTAATTAGCATGCATGCTACACCACGTCCATGACTCAAGGTGAAACAAATCTTTGCTTGTACTACTCCTGGTGCTATTAGCTGCTTTTACGTTTTAATTTGTACATAATTCATTCTGGTACATTCTTCAAATCCTTCGTTCCTGAGTATAAAAAATATATTGCATGAAGGCAATATCGTACTCTTGTTAAATAAATCATATTTGCTAAGGAACAAAAATACCTGGTTATTAATTTTCCATGTAATATTCATAGTAGTTATGCTCACATCACAAGCTTAGGCTCTTTGGTATCCTTGAATATTCCTTGGGGTGCCTTGGGCATCCCCAAGCTTAGGCTCTTGCCACTCCTTATTCCATAGTCCATCAAATCTTTACGCAAACCTTGAAAACTTCACAACACAAAACTCAACAGAAAACTCGTGAGATCCGTTAGTATAAGAAAAATAAATCACCACTTTAGGTACTGTTGTGAACTCATTCTTTATTTATATTGGTGTAATATCTACTGTATTCCAACTTCTCCATGGTTTATACCCCCCGATACAACACATAGATACATCAAAATAAGCAAACAATACAAAGAAAACAGAATCTGTCAAAAACAGAACAGTCTGTAGAAATCTGTAAACTTCGAATACTTATGTAACTCCAAAAATTCTGAAAAATTAGGAAAATCTGGGAAATTTGTATATCAATCTTTTGTAAAAAATTTAGACTCATTCAATGCTCTGGTTAATTTATAAAATTCCTGGACTGAGCGCAAAAGTTTCTGTTTTTCAGCAGAATCAAATCAACAATCACCGTAGACCATCCCAAAGGTCTTACTTGGCTCAAACACTAATTAAAACACTAAAACACAATTACTACAGAGGTAATAATGTGTAAATCACTCAATAACAGAAACTAAAACAAAAAACATAAAATAAAATTGGGTTGCCTCCCAACAAGCGCTATTGTTTAACGCCCCTAGCTAGGCATAACACAATAGATCTTGGTATTGTCATCTTTGGTATGCAATCCATAAGTAGCTATCATAATAGATTCATAAGGTAATTTAATTTTATTTCTAGGAAAGTGTTCCATGCCTTTCCTTAATGGAAATTGGAATCTAATGTTTCCTTCTTTCATATCAATAATTGCACCGATCGTTCTAAGGAAAGGTGTACCAAGAATAATAGGACATGTAGGATTGCAATCTATATCAAGAACAATGAAATCTATGGGTACATAATTCCTATTTGCATCAATAATAACATCATTAATCCTTCCCATAGGTTTCTTAATAGTGGAATCCGCTAGATGCAAATTTAAAGAGCAATCATCAAGTTCATGGAAACCTAGCGCATCACATAAAGTTTTCGGAATCGTGGAAACGCTAGCACCCAAATCACACAAAGCATGGCACTCATAATCTTTAATTTTAATCTTAATAGTAGGTTCCCACTCATCATAAAGCTTTCTAGGTATAGAAACTTCCAACTCAAGTTTTTCTTCAAAAGATTTCATCATAGCATCAACAATATGTTTAGTAAAAGCTTTATTTTGATCATAAGCATGCGGAGAATTCAACATGGATTGCAACAAGGAAATACAATTAATCAAAGAACAAATATCATAATTAAAGTCCTTGAAATCCAAAAGAGTGGGTTCATTGCTATTTAAAGTTTTGACCTCTTCAATCCCACTTTTATCAATTTTAGAATTAAGATCTTTAAACTCCGAATCATTGGGATGACTTTTAACTAAAGTTGACTTATCTCCAGTCCCATATTTATCAAGATTTGTATTAGAAAACAAAGATTCAATAGGAGTCACATCAATCACTTTAAGATCTTCTTCATTATTTTCACGGAACACACTTTTTCAAGCCATTCACGCTTAGCACGCATTCTAGCGGTTCTTTCCTTACACTCATCAATAGAAGTTCTCATAGCTTTTAAAGACTCATTAATATCACGCTTGGGTGGAGTAGATCTAATTTTCAAAGAATCAATCTCAAGCGAAATTTTATCAACGTTCCTAGCCAAATCATCAATCTTGAGCAATTTTTCTTCAATCATAGTATTGAAAACCTTTTGCGAGCTAATAAATTCTTTAATATTATTCTCAAGATCAGAGGGCATCTTATTATAATTTCCAAAAGGATTGTTGTAGGAATTACCATAATTATTAGAGGAATTGCTAGGAAACGGCCTAGGGTTGAAATTACCTCTATACGCGTTATTACCAAAATTGTTCCTACCAACAAAATTCACATCCATAGATTCATTATTATTTCCAATCAAAGAAGACAAAGGCATATCATTAGGATCAATAGGAGCACTCTTACTAGCAAACAATTTTATTAATTCATCCATCTTTTCACTCAAAGTATTTATTTCTTTAATAGCATGCACTTTTTTACTAGTAGGAGACCTTTCGGTATGCCATTGAGAGTAATTTGCCATAATATTATCTAGGAGTTTAGTAGCTTCTCCTAATGCGATTTCCATAAAAGTACCACCCGCGGCGGAATCTAAAAGATTTCTAGAAGCAAAATTCAATCCCGCATAAAAAATTTGTATAATCATCCATAAACTCAAACCATGTACAGGGCAATTTCTAATCATTAATTTCATCCTCTCCCAAGATTGTGCAACATGCTCATGATCAAGTTGCTTAAAATTCATTATATCGTTCCTAAGGGAGATGATCTTAGCAGGCGGAAAGTACTTGGAAATAAAAGCATCTTTACACTTATTCCATGAATCAATACTATTTTTAGGCAAAGATGAAAACCAAGTTTTAGCACGATCTCGTAGTGAGAACGGAAATAGCTTCAATTTAACAATATCATTATCCACATCTTTCTTCTTTTGCATATCACACAACTCAACGAAAGTAGTTAGATGGGATGCGACATCTTCACTAGGAAGGCCAGAAAATTGTTCTTTCATAACAAGATTAAGCAAAGCGGCATTAATTTCATAAGATTCCGCACTAGTGGCGGGAGCAATCGGAGTACTAATAAAATCATTATTATTAGTATTGGAGAAGTCACACAATTTGATATTCTCAGACATCGTGACAAAGCAAGCAATCTAGCACACAATCAAACAAAAAGCAAACGGAAAGACGAACGGAAGAAGGGCGAATAAAAAGGCAAATCATTTTGGTTTTTTATGAAAATCGTTTTAGAAGTGGAGGGGAGGAAAACGAGAGGCAAATGGCAAATAATGTAAATGCAAGAGATGAGTTTCTGATGGGTACTTGGTAGGCTTGATGTAGATCCCTCCGACAACCACGCCAAAAATTGGCAAGTTGACGGGAGAGTACTTGTCTTGACTTGCTATGTATCCTCCCCGGCAACGGCGCCAGAAATCCTTCTTGCTACTTCTTGAGCTTGCGTTGGTTTTCCCTTGAAGAGGAAAGGGTGATGCAGCAAAGTAGCTAAGTATTTCCCTCAGTTGTTGAGAACCAAGGTATGAATCCAGTAGGAGGTACAAGCAAGGCTCCAATCTTTGCACCTACACAAACAATCAAACACTTGCACCCAACGCTATAAAGGGGTTGTCAATCCGTTCACGGTTACTTGCAAGGATGAGATCTGATAGAGATAGATATAAAAGATTGCTAAAAGTAAAACTAAAATAAAAGTAAATAGATTGCGGCAAAGTATTTTTGGTATTTTTGGTTTATAGATCTGAAAATATAATATGGAAAATAGACCCAGGAGCCATAGGTTTCACTAGAGGCTTCTCTCTTGAAGGAAAATAATACGGTGGGTGAACAAATTACTGTCGAGCAATTGATAAAAAGCGCATAGTTATGACGATATCCAAGGCAATGATTATGCATATAGGCTTCATGTCCGTATCAAGTAGACCGAAACGATTCTGCATCTACTACTATGACTCCACACATCGACCGACTCCTGCCTCCATCTAGAGTATTAAGTTCATGAAGAACAGAGTAACGCATTAAGTAAGATGACATGATGTTGAGGGATAAACTCAAGCAATATGATGAAAACCCCATCTTTTTACCCTTGATGGCAACAATACAAATACGTGCCTCGCTACCCCTACTTTGTCACTGGGTGAGGACACCGCAAGATTGAACCCAAAACTAAGCACTTCTGCCATTGCAAGAATTACCAATCTAGTTGGCCAAACCAAACCAATAACTCGAAGAGACTTGCAATGATATGAAATCATGCATATAAGAATTCAGAGAAGATTCAAATAATATTCATAGATAATCTGATCATAAATCCACAATTCATCGGATCTCGACAAACACACCGCAAAAGAGTATTACATCGGATAGATCTCCATGAAGATCATGGAGAACATGGTATTGAAGAGAATAGAGAGAGAAGAAGCCATCTAGCTACTAGCTATGGACCCGAAGGTCTGAGGTGAACTACTCACGCATCATCGGAGAGGCAATGGAGTTGATGTAGATGCCCTCCGTGATCGAATCCCCCTCCGGCAGATTACCGGAAAAGGCCCTAAGATGGGATCTCACGGAAATAGAGGCTTCCGGCGGTGGAAAAGTATTATCGTTGCTCTCTTTGGTATTGGGGGAATATTTCTGAATTTATAGGCGGAGAATTAGGGTTGGAGGAGCTACGGGGGGCCCACAAGCCAGGGGGCGCGCCCCCCCAGGGGCGCGCCCAGGTGGCTTGTGGCCCACCCGTGGGTCTTCTGGCCTCTTCTCCAAGTCTCCTGGGTTCCTTCCGGTCCAAGAAAAATCATCGTAGAATTTTATTCCGTTTGGACTCCGTTTGATATTCCTTTTCTGCAATACTCAAAAACAAGGAAAAACAGAAACTGGCACTGGGCACTAGGTTAATAGGTTAGTCCCAAAAATAATATAAAATAGCATATTAATGCATATAAAACATCCAAAATAGATAATATAATAGCATGGAACAATCAAAAATTATAGATACATTGGAGACGTATCAGGGTCTACCAGAAAGAAGTAACGGAGGGGGAAACAAATAAATAACGGAGCAATCAAATGCAGCACAAATGCAATGGCACGACAAGAAGTGTGGGTGACATGCTTTAATGCATCCCTAAGCATTTTAAAAGAAGGGGGGAAATATTTGGCGATATTTTCCCCGCTCCATGTATTTTTCGGACAGATGATCCTAACGCAAAATGTCCATGTTCATTATGTTAGGGGGGCGTGACAGCTTGATGACCCAAAAGTATAGGGGATCATTAGTAGTCCTTTCGATAAGTAAGAGTGTCGAACCCAACGAGGAGCAGAAGGAAATGAGAAGCGGTTTTCAGTAAGGTAGTTTCTGCAAGCACTAAAATTATAGGTAACAGATAGTTTGATAGTAGGATAATTTGTAACGAACAAGTAATGATAACGGTAAATAAAGTGCAGCAAGGTATCCCAATCCTTTTGTGGAAAAAGACAGGCCAAAACAGTCTTCTATAATAAGCAAAGCGTTCTTGAGGGTACACGGGAATTTCATCTAGTCACTTTTATCATGTTGGTTTGATTTGCGTTCGCTACTTTGATAATTTGATATGTGGGTGGACCGGTGCTTGGGTGCTGTTCTTACTTGAACAAACCTCCCACTTATGATTAACCCCCTCGCAAGCATCCGCAACTACGAGAAAAGTATTAAGATAAAATCTAACCATAACATTAAGCGTTTGGATCCAAATCAGCCCCTTACGTAGTAGCACATAAACTAGGGTTTAAGCTTCTGTCACTCTAGCAACCCATCATCTAATAACTACTCCACAATGCATTCCCTTAGGCCCAAAGATGGTGAAGTGTCATGTAGTCGACGTTCACATGACACCACTAAGGGAATCACAACATACATATCATCAAAATATCGAACACATACCAAATTCACATGATTACTTGCAACATGACTTCTCCCGTGACCTCAAGAAAAAAGGTAACTACTCACAAATAATATTCATGCTCAAGATCAGAGGGGTATTGAATAGCATAATGGATCTGAACATATAATCTTCCACCAAATAAACCATGTAGTAATCAACTACAAGATGTAATCAACACTACTAGTCACCCACAGGTACCAATCTGAGGTTCCGGTACAAAGATTGAACACAAGAGATGAACTAGGGTTTGACAGGAGATGGTGCTATTGAAGATGTTGATGAAGATTGGCCTCCCAAAGATGAGAGGGTTGTTGGTGATGACGATGGCTTCGATTTCCCCCGCCGGGAGGGAAGTTCCTCCGGCGGAATCGCTCCGTTGGAGGGCAAAAGTGCTCCTGCCCAAGTTCCGTCTCGAGACAGCAGCGTTCCGTCCCGGAAGTCCGCTCCATATTTTTTCTAGGTCAAAAGACCTTAAGTACCAGAAGATGGGCACCAGAGGTGGGCTGGGCTGAGCACAACCCACCAGTGCGCGCCTGGGGGGACCTGGCGCGCCCTGGTGTCTTGTGCTCACCAAGTGGCCCCCCTACGGTAGTTATTTGCTCTAGTATTTTTCATATATTCCAAAATAATTCTCTGTGAAGTTTCAGCTTATTTGGAGATGTGCAGAATAGGTGTCTCTGATAAGCTTTTTCAGGTCTAGAATTCCAGCTGCCGGTATTCTTCCTCTTTGTGTAAACATTGCATATTATGAGAGAAAAGGCATTAGAATTACTCCATAAAGCATTATTATGCATAAAAACATTATAAATTACAGTAGGAAATCATGATGCAAAATGGACGTATCAACTCCCCCAAGCTTATACCTCGCTTGTCCTCAAGCGAAAGCCGATAACGAAAGACATGTCCACATGGTTTGAGAAAGATGTGTCGATAAAAACAAAATACGTACATAATAGCATCATGCTTAATATCATAGCAGCAACAAACTTTATCATAGAACTTATTCATATAACTTCATCATATAACTTCTCATGAACAAGTAACAATTCATCACATCATAGAAGTATAAAGCATAAACCTTATTGAAAACCAAAAAACTATGTTCTCAGTCAACTTTGCAACTACAATTCATCATATTTTCAGGAAGGGTCTCGTGTCGGAGACTTTTGACAAGTCCACATACTCAACCATCATTTAATCTTCTATGATTGCTAACATTCACAACATACCCATGAGCAAAAAGTTTCAACCGAACACATAGAAAGATAGGGGCTTATAGCTTTGCCTCCCAACGTATTCACCTCAAGGGTGATGTCAACAATAATAGCTCATGCTCACTCATATCCAACTGGATATATGTGCCTAGATCTTTCCTCATGACATGATGCTTGCAAAAAGAAAAAGTAAAAAGGAATAGGGAAGAATACTTTGACTCTTTCATAAAAGTAAAAGATAGGCCCTTCGCAGAGGGAAGCAGAGGTTGCCATGCGCTTTTTGGTTTGTATGCCAAATCCCTTAATGCAAAATAACGTCACGTTATATTGCCCCTTATGATAGCAACCTTTATTATGCAGTCCGTCGCTTTTATTACTTTGTCATCACAAGTTCGTACAACGCTCAATTTTCTCTTACACTAATTGATCAAACACATTTAGAAGCAATTTTTATTACCTTAGTGCACCGATGACAACTTACTTGAAAGATCTTACTCAATCCATAGGTAGGTATGGTGGACTCTCAAAGAATGAGTTTGGGCTTAGGGTTTTTGGATGCACAAGTAGTATCTCTAGCAAAGATATTGGGCAAGCACCACATGTTGAAGGATCTATGACAATATAACTTCTATGTGAATATGAACAAACATAAATCATTACGTTGTCTTCCTTGTCCAACGTAAACTATTTTGTCATATAATATTTAATGGGGGCTCACAATCATAAAAGATGTCCTAGATAGTGTACTTGCATGTGAATCTTCTCTTCCCTTATTAATTCTTTCATGAATTGCATCATTGACCAATGCTATGTTTTTTAATCTCCAATAAATTTTACCACTTATACTTTTCCTTATGTGATGTCATTACTTACCATAAGATTAACATATGATCATTTTCATTTATTTACTTTTTATTTTGATTGCAACAAGAAAGTAAAGAAGCAAAAGCTCAAACTAAACTTCATTATATAACTCTCACTCGATTAGATAGATAGATAGATCACGAAACTAGCACTCGAAAATAGATCATACTAAACTTTTATTCAACTAGATCACGGAAGAGCTAAGGATCGAACTAAAATAGGTAAAGGTAAATAAAAGTGATGGTGATACGATACCGGTGCATCTCCCCCAAGCTTGGCTCAAGCCAAGGGGAGTACCCATACAGGGCCAACCCTAAGGGGGGGGGGGGCAGGGGGCCGACCGCCCCGGGCTCCCCAAATCCAGGGGGCCCTCGCCAAGTAATCAGCAGCAGCTAGCAGTGTAGGTACACGACGAGTACACAATATTGTTTTCCTTCCTCTCTCTTAATCGTGAGAGTTAGCTGGCCTGCACGTTCACTGGGCCTAGCCCAGACAGTAATAGCTACGTGCTGCCGTGTTGTCGTATTTCCGAACAGTAAAAACTGGAGCGTATGATGGCCTGACGAACGCAGCGTCACACGCATCATACCCTAGCAGGCGCCGCATTTTCACCTCCTGCCCAGATCGCGACAGATACACCGGGGAAGTTTGCCAAGATCTAGTCCAAGTGACGCGACTATGCGCCGGAGACACCGGCGCACCGGCGCTGCGCGTCGTCCGCAGTCGTGAGCATTTCGGCCGCTCGACATCTTCCATCGTATAGGTATTTGTAAATGTTATGTTTTTGTAGTTGATAATGATGTTCTTATGGTGGATCTCAAAAATATTTTAAATAGAGTAGATTTTTTGATTAATCAAAAATCAGTTATCACAAAGTTATTCTTATTCACTGATTTACATAACTGGTAAGAATAAGTTTGCATTGTTGTAGTATTCTTTGATTTAATTTTTCAAGATACAAAAGAATATCTTGCATATCATCCGTATGGATTTACTCATATATCAATTTCTCGGATACTGTTATTTAGAAAACCAATCTTACAACTAGTCAGTCCAAGAACTTCGGATGCAAAAAAACTTTTATTCTTAGAGTCACCTGCCTCCCAACCTTTGGTATCTCAAACTTATAGTGTACTACTATAGTTTTAGTAAGCATACAATTAAACATGACTTTGTATTTCTAAAGATGTCTTGGGATAGACATACTCACATACACGCCTTTGTTTATTTTTCCCACAACCATCATATATATACCTCTAGCTAGTCGTGAGATCACAATGACACTAGATTTCTTTTTTCTTTTTTTCTTGAGGAAGTATTTCTAGTATTTATTGATAACATCTTCATATATATACGTATTGAATATTAGGGATATGATATTTATGTTAAGGGCCCCAAATTGTGGTTTCGCCCCGGGCCCCCAAAATCTCAGGACCGGCCCTGTGCCCATACCCGTGTACTCAAGTCTCCTTTGGTGGTGAAGATGATGAAGGTGGTGGTGATGAAGTGTCACACTTTAGCCTCAATAGGTACTCCAATTTACGGATGACGCTCCGAAGGGTGATGATGCGCTCCTCTAGCAAAATATTTTCACGGGTGAGAAATTTATTCTGAAAACGAACCATTTCAAAAGCCCTAAAAGCCTCAATTTCAGTGGGGGTGAGATGATTGTAATAAGGTCGAAGGATATCTTCTTCTTCGTCCTCTTCTGTTGGCATGGATTGCCCTCCTTCCCGAGCTTGATCTCTCATACACTACTACAGAATGGTCCAAAGACGACACATCAATCACAGACCCTTCGTGGAAACTGTGTGTGATCCATCAATCGCAAATGGTATAGTTCAAGCTCCGTCGCTAATGACACGAACTGTGTGCGATGGCGGATCCATCAAATACGATTCAGAAAATAGTTGCGTGTGTCATGCTGGGCATACAGTTGGTGCTTATGAATTGTTTGCGATTAGACAAGATAACACAAACGGTTCTCAAAATACATATGTGTGTGAAGTACGGCATACAGTTCATTCAGACAAACTGTTTGCGTTGATCGAGCTAGAACACAAACGAGTTACCATAACAAGGTGTGTGTGATACCAGGCAAACAGTTCATTCATCAGAATTTTGTTCGAAGACCAATAATAACCCAAATGATTCATACTGACAAGCTATGTGGGTTGTTGGTAGACGGTTGCTACCAAAAAATTGTCAGCGATCGATGAAATCATTACCGACGCTTCATTGGGAAGTGTCGTTTGCCTGTATTAATATCTTAGATATTTTATTATTATGACCCATGTGCCTGCACATCACCCCGTCCTCCTCTCTCGCGTCTTGTCACCGCGTTGACGCCCGAGCATTCCAGTGCACGCTTCGGCACCGCTTTTGGCCATGCGTCCGCTCAATGAGCCCGTTCCCGCGCACAACCACGCAGGTTCCCGCGCATAAAACCGTCTGACGGCTCTAGCTTCCCGCCCGGCTCGGTGAAATCCCTAATGCTTGTCGGCCTGCTATATAAACCCTCACGGCCGGCGACTCCACATTGCCTTCATCCCCGCCCTCCCAGTAGCTTGTCTAGTTTGATTCTCCCCCAATCGCTAATGGCACCGGCCGTTCATCGTCGCCTAGCCACTCTGCCAGAGGACAGCTCCAGCTGGGAGGCTTCACCGCGTCGGCGCAGCAGTCCTCTGAAGCGTGTGGTGCATGTGGCGTCCCTGGTGGGTGTGCGCACGCCACCAACTACACGCTCCACCACCGCTGCCCGAAGGCAGCTGCTGCCGGTGGCCGCCGTGGCCGCCAACACGCCGGCAGCTGCCGGGGCCGCCACCCCACCGTCGTCCGTCTTTGCCACGACCCCGTCGTCATGCAGCGGGGTCATCACCCGCTCCGCCACCAAGGCCCGAATGCGGGAGGTGGAGGCCGCCAAAGGCCCGCCGTCGGGCTTCTGTGTCGCAACCCTTGCACGCTACATCTACTTCCTAGAGAAGGAGGTGGAGCGCCAGGTCGCGCACGCGAAGAAGCTCACCGGCGCCGTGGCCGCAGGAGAAGCCGCAACGGCGGCGCGGAATGCGGAGATCTACGCTGAGTCCCGTCGCTTCGAGGGGCGTCTTGAGTGCCGGATGGCAGCACTGGCAGGCAACGGACACGACTCCAGCAATTCGTCGGCAGGCTCCTCCTCCACTTGCTCTTACTGAGCGCAGTCGATGCTGCTGGAAGTGGTACAAAGCCCCTCCGTAGTACTAGTATTTAGGGGCTATTTTGTTCAGTTCATCTAACTATAGATATGGTTGAAATGTTCCACACACTTTAAATTAGCTAGTATATATAGTTGAACTAGCTATTTCAGTACGTGGTTGGCAACAATTGGGGAAAAGTTTGTTCGATTCAGCTGTCGAGTTGAACTATTTTGTACAAAGACCAATGGTTAATCTATGAATGAAATCCATGTTTGATGAATTCCAGTTGCAGAAGTGCACCGTAATAGTGATTTTGTTCCTGCGAAATTCGACAAATGCCAGTGCTACAATGTTGACAAATGCCAATGTTACTAGATCGACAGATGCCAATGCTTCCGATTTGACACATGACGATTTACCAAATATGATAGATGCAAATCTTCCTGGATTGTCTGTACTAGGCACATGGGTCATATTAGAGAAATGTTTGCGATGATGCATTGCACCAATCCTGCGCGCCCATATTTTCACTTGGCTTATGGGCGAAGGAAAGATAGATGTCGATATGTATACGGGTATTCAACCTGAACCGTTTGTGATGAGTGTTTATTCAGAGAAAACGATGATGGTTTTTTGTTTGCTATGTGAATTCATAGATAAATACTTAGTTCATCAAACCATAGATTTCATTCAGTCAAGCTTTGACTTTACATTCATACAATCGAGATACAATATAAAGAAAACTAGTTGCGGCGGCGGCGGCGGCGGCGGCGACGTTCTCGTGCTCCGGGGCGAAGTTGTACAGTTCCTCAAATGAGACCAGAATGTTATGGACTTCACAATCAAAGAGCCGGTCGTCGCGCGATCGATGGCGCGGGGCCGGGGGGCGGTGACTAGCGGTGCTGCAAGGAAGCTGTCGACGGTGGTGTTCCAATCTGCTGAGGGGCCCGTGACGGGTGCAGGCGCGCGCACGAGGTCGGGCGCCGTGGGTGCGGGCACACACACTGCTACCGGTGTGGCGTGTGCAGGGGCGCGCACGAGCACTGGCGAGGGAGGAGGCGCTGGCACTTGCACGTACACGAGCTCGCGCGGGTCCGCGGGGACCTCCCTGATGCCCGCGGTTTCTAGCGCTGCGATGATGCTCGGCGACCAGCCCGTCAATGCCACGGGGATGGTTGCTGGCGCTGGTGCGGGGATGGTTGCTGGGGAGTGCGTCGGGGCAGCATCCGCTGAGGCATGCAACTCTTCCAGGGCCATGTCCATGGTGTCCCATTCGTCTTTATGTTCTATCTCTTCCGGCTTGGTGTCAACTTCACCAAACCGGAAGACTAGTGGCATATGATCCTTGTGCACCATGGCATAGGTCGCCGTGGAGGTCTGAATGATGGAGGGGAATGGGAGGCAAAGATGTAGAGAGGATTGTGAGTGAGTGGGCAGTAAAGCCGCCTATTAAACAGCGGCTCAGGCGCCATTGATGGACAGGTTAGAAGCAAGGAGGGCGGATACGGAAGTCAAAGGGCTTGCTTCCCGGTGAGCCTGTGGTGTACAGCCCGCACGCCTCCCGGTGAGCCTGCGCACCGGAGGCCAGCTCGCACGCCTCCTGTCAACTCTAGCAGCTGCTCGCACGACACCTCCTAAGCCCTAGCCAATAGAAGAGTGTGACGCTTGGCAGCACGTAGGGGCAGTAGAACGCCCACGGTTTGAAAATAATGCAACCGTTTCCGTGGAAACGTGACAGTTCTTTGTTCCAAAAAGATTTTGTTAGATATTAATGTGTCTGTCTTTTTCCAAAATGGACACGAAAAATACCACATCATATTTGTGCTATATCATGACGCCATGCCCAATTTCTTGAATTTTTCATCAGTTCTAGATTTACTATGATTTAACGTAATATTCTCAATGTTGGCTCTAAAAGAAAAAAATGTATTAAAAAACGAGTCTCAAATAGGAAAACAAAATGATATGACGCCTTTATGTGCCAGGTTCATGACAGCTAGCCAAGTTTCATGAATCATCTGACGAGTTTTTTGATTTACATGATTTAAAACCCGAGTTTCTCAATGTTTCTCTCGCCTAGCCAAGACCCCAAGATGATTGAAATCCATTCCCATATCTTGCTTGGGACCTAAAGATGCATGCACACTAATATGGTTTTCTAACCATTTTGATGCACCGGACCTTGTGTTAGTAGTTCAAATTTGAATTATGCATATTAAATAAGGCATATAAAAGTCAATTAATGTATAAAAAGTCCAAACAAACCTTGTATAATTTCATATTTTGGCACGACACTCATTTTGGTATATGTTGCCTCTGGAAATATATAGTTCAAGATGAGAAGGTGCAGCGGATGCCGATTCGCCCACATAAGGTGCCGTGTTCCATATCGAAACCACAAAAGCTTCCCGTGAGAAGCTTAGGTTTGTTAGAGGCTTGTGCCAAAACTTGTACCAAATTGGATATTATTTTACTAGGGCACATATGAGCCATGCATGTCATGACACCATGCCAAGTTTCATGACTTTTCTCATGAGTTTTTGATTTATACATGATTTAAAACCCGAGTTTCTCAATGTATGTGTGCCCGAGCCAAGACCGTGAGATGTTTGAAATTCATTCCCATATCTTGCATGGGATCCTAAAGATGCATGTACACTTATATTATTTTCAACCCATTTTGATGCACCAGACCTTGTGATTGTAGTTCAAATTTGAATTATGCACGTTAAATAATGCATTTAAAAGGCAATTAATGCATAAAAAGGCCAAACGGACCATGTATATTTTTCATATTTTTGGAACGACACTCATTTTGGTATATGTTGCCTCTAGAAATATATAGTTCAAGACGAGAAGATGCAACGGATGTTGATTCGCCGACATAATGTGTCGCGTTCCATATCAAAACCACAAAAGCTTCCCGTGAGAAGCTCAGGTTTGTAAGGGGCTTGTTGCAAAACTTGTCCCAAATCGGACATTTTTTCACCAGGGCGCGTATGAGCCATGCCATGACACCATGCCAAGTTTCATGAAATTATGATGAGTTTTTGATTTATACATGAATGTAAAACCAAGCTTCTCAATGTATGTGGCCGAGCCAAGACCCGAGATGTTTGAAATGCATTCACATATTCAACCCATTTTGATGCACCAGACCTTGTGATTATAGTTCAAATTTTAATTATCCATATTAAATGCCTAGAGAACTCAATTAACGTATGAAAATGCAAAAAGAACCATGAATAATTCCATATTTTAGCAAGACACTCTTACTGGTCTATGTTGTCTCTAACAAAAGTTCAAGGCGAGAAGATGAGCGGATGTCGTTTTACCCACGTAATTAAGGTGACGTGTTCCTTATCGGAACCACAAAGCTTGCAGTGAGAAGCTCCGGTTTGTAAGGGACTTGTGCCTATAATTGTCCCAAGTTGGACAAATTTTTTCAATGGCACATATGTGCCATGTCATGACAACATGCCAAGTTTTTAGAATTTCTGACGCGTTTTGGATTTACAGTAATTTAAAAACCAAGTTTCTCAACGTTTGAGGCTGAGCCAAGAGCCCAATATGTTTGAAATTCATTCCCATTTCTTGCCCGTGACCTAAAGATGAAGCCATGGACACTAATATGATTTTCATCCCATTTTGACGCACCGGACATTGGGACGATAGTTCAAATTTGAATTATACACATTAAATGCCTAGAAAACTCAATTAATGCATAAAAATGCCAAACGGACCCTGAATAATTCCATATTTTAGCACGACCCAGCTATTGGTAAGTGTTCACCGCAGATAAATCTTATTGCAATCCAAACACCGTCCTTTGTCGAAGTAACCTCATTTTTTGTTTTAAAAACATTTTGAAAATCAAGTCTTTCACAAACAGTTCAAGTTCATGAATCGTGTGTGATGCAGTACAAAAAATCTTGGGCCAATCCTCATAAATTCATAATGCATGGCCTAGGATGGAAGCTTCATCGGCTACAATACACCGCCGACCAGTTTACCGCACGGACTCCCCAGAGCATTTTACTTTTCAATCGTCGCTCCGGCCGGAGCGCGGCCGCATCAGCCATGAGCGCGCTCTCAAGATGCTTGAACGCGGTCGCTTCCTCCAACAAGGCGGCTGCAGCAACCGAAAGGGCAGCTGCTGCAGTTGAGAGGGCAGCAACAACAACAGCGACAGGGATAACAAATGGCGAGAACGGCACATCAGCTGTTAGTTTCTCGGCGGTCACCGTAGCCCTGATGGCGGACGCCTAGTCCCATCTCGAGGCCGCCCACGCCCATCTCGTGTTGGTCACTGCACAAATCACATCTGCCTTCTCCGACACCGGTCGACAACCCACGCCCGATGAGTTGGTAATAGTTGAGTGTGCTTGAGCAGGCATACGTTCGTTGGCAGCTTCCCTAGCCAAGATTGTGGCCGTCCATGCCCGGAGCAAGGCCGCCCACGCCCGGCTCATGCCGGCCTTATCCAAAGAGATGGTGGAGGAAGACTGCGAGGTGCTGGAGTACGTGGCGACGGATCCCATGGATCTCCTTACCCCGGAGGTCATCGAGCGGCAGCCGGTCATCGAGGAGGCGGCGGAGATTGACGATTGCCAGGTGGCATATTAGTCTCTAGATACGTCTCCAACGTATCTATAATTTTTGCTTGTTCCATGCTGTTATATTATCATTCTTGGATATTTTACAATCATTTTATAACAACTTTATATCATTTTTGGGACCAACCTATTGACATGGTGCCAAAGTGCCAGTTGTTGTTTTTGCTTGTTTTTTACTTCGCAGAATATCAGTAACAAACGGAGTCCAATCGCGACAAAACTTTTTGGAGATTTTTTTTGGACCAGAAGACACCCAGTGGGCCAAAGAAGTGCCAGAGAGGTGGGCCGTGGAGACCACAACCCACCAGGGCGCGCCAGGGGGCCCCCGGCACGCCCTGATGGGTTGTGCCCTCCTCGGGGGCCCTCTCGACCGCCTCTGATGCCTATAAATTCCCAAATATTCCAAAAACCCTAGGGGAGTCGATGAAACACAATTCCAGCCGCCGCAAGTTCCAGAACCGCGAGATCCAATCTAAACACCGTCACGGAGGGGTTCATCTTCTTCATAGGTGCCTCTCCGATGATGCGTGAGTAGTCCGCCATAGACCTACGGGTCCGTAGGCAGTAGCTAGACTGCTTCCTCTCTCTCTCTTATGATTCTCAATACAATGGTCTCTTGGAGATCTATTTGATGTAAACTTTTGCGGGGTGTTTGTTGGGATCCGATGAATTTTGAGTTCATGATCAGTTTCTATCCATGAATCATATTTGAGTCTTCTTTGATCTCTTAGATGCGTGATTACTTATAGCCTCGTATTTATTCTTCAAATCTTTGGTTTAAATAGGCCAACTAGATCGAATTTTCTTGCCATGGGAAGAGGTGATTTGTGATGGGTTCGATCTTGCGATGTCCTTTCCCAGTGACAGAAGGGGCAGCAAGGCACGCATGTATCGTTGCTATTAAGGATAACAAGATGGGGGTCTATTCCTACATGAATAGATCTTGTCTACATCATGTCATCGTTCTTATTGCATTACTCCGTTTTTCCATGAACTTTATACACTAGATGCATGCTGGATAGCGGTAGATGTGTGGAGTAATAGTGGTAGATGTAGGCAGGAGCCGCTCTACTTATCTTGGATGTGATGCCTATATAATGATCATTGCCTTGGATATCGTCATGACTATTTGATTTTCTATCAATTGCCCAACAGTAATTTGTTCACCCACCGTGTGCTATACTCATGAGAGAAGCCACTAGTGAATCCTATGGCCCCCGGGTCTACTTTTCCAACATATTGCTTTCCGATCTATCTTTTTGCCTCTTTGTTTTCAGATCTACAAAACCAAAAACCCAAAAATATATTGGTGTAGTTTTTATTTGCCCTTTTTATTTTGTGTTCTTGAGAGATCTATCTCTCCTATCTATCGTTACCTAATCTATCTTTTTACCGTAGAGAGATTGACAACCTCTCTTTCGCGTCGGGTTGCAAGTATTTGTTGTTTGTGTGCAGGTGCTGCTTATTGGGTGGTGGTGATCCTCCTGCTGGTTCGATAACCTTGGTTTCATAACCGAGGGAAATACTTACCGTCGCTGTGCTCCATCATCCCTTCCTCTTTGGGGAAATACCGAAGCAGTTTCAAGCCACGTCAAAGGAATTTCTGGCGCCGTTGCCGGGGAGGAAGCGGTCTCTTCTACGTGCCTATCTCAGGCACCGAGGAGAATCCATCATCATCTACCAGGTTCCTAATCACAACTCTCATCCCCTTGCAATTACATTATTTGCCATTTGCCTCTCGTTTTCCTCTCCCCCACTTCACCAATTTGCCGTTTTATTCGCCCTCTTTTTAATTTGCCTTTTTCTTGCCGGATCTCTTCCTTGCTTGCAATCTTGTTTGCGTAGTCATGATGCCTCAACGAAAGTACTATGATGTTCCTTACCGCAATATTTTGCTTGAAATTGAGAAAAGTACTAAGGAATATATGACTACACAATTTGAGCATAATAAGTATTTTACCGACGAGCTTAGAGAACACTCTACCGTGCTAGATGCCATAACGAAACAACTTGATGATATCAGTAGAGAAGTTTGCATTCTTCAATCTAAATATGCTCATGCTGAAAATTTGCTTGGTAAAATTTCCGATGCACAAGCTACTTTGATAAATCAAATTGCCGCCAAACGAATCTCTCTAGAGGATAAAAAAGATGAAGATCTTAAAGTGATTGGTGTTTCTACTATTGATTCCTTGTTTAGTAATATTAAAATTGATGATAAAGGGACTGAAGTAGAGTCAACTGTAGCTAAAAGGCATCCCAATAATTTGGAGGATGAAAATCTTGATGAAAATTTTGCTAAAAGTGGGTTTGAAGAGGTCAAAACTTTAACTAGTGATGTGCCCACTATTTTGAATTGCAAAGACTTTAATTTTGATAGTTGCTCCTCGATTGAATGTATTTCTTTGCTGCAATTCATGTTGAATTCACCCCATGCTTATGAGCAAAATAAAGCTTTTACTAAACATATCGTTGATGCCATGATGAAATCTTTTGAAGAGAAGTTGGAGTTGGAGATTTCTATTCCTAGAAAATTACATGATGAGTAGGAACCCACCATTAAGGTCAAGATTAAAAATTATGAGTGCTTTTATTTGTGTGATTTGGGTGCTAGTGTTTCCACGATTCCGAAATCTTTATGTGATGTGCTTGGTCTCACCAATATTGAAGAATGTTCTCTTAATTTGCACTTGTCGGATTTTACTATTAAAAAGCCTTTGGGAAGAATTAATGATGTTCTTATTCTTGCAAATAGGAACTATGTGCCTATTGATTTTATTGTGCTTCATATTGATTGCAATCAGTCTTGTCCCATTATACTTTGTAGACCGTTTTTACGCACTATAGGTGTCGTGATTGATATGAAAGAAGGCAATATTCGTTTTCAATTTCCACTGAGAAAGGGTATGGAACACTTCCCTAGAAAAAGAATTAAGCCACCATATGAATCAATCATGAGGGCATCCTATGAATCCAAAACCAAAGATGACAATACTTGAATCTATGCGTTATGCCTAGCTGGGGCGTAAAACGATAGCGCTTGTTGGGAGGCAACCCAATGAATAAAACTATTTTTGCTTTTTCCTTTCTGTTTTTGAGTGTTGATACAATTATGCCTCTGTTATGATTGTGTTTTATGGTTTATTTAGTGTTTGTTCCAAGTAGAACCTTTAGGATGATTGATAAGATGAGTAGAAGCGATGCTGAATCTGAAACAGAAACTTTGCGTCCACTATTTGAATTTTCATTTTTTGCTGGAACGTGATCTTGAGATGAAATTTTAACAAAGTGTTGCTATAGAAATCCCTTACGTTGTCCTAATTTTTCAGAACTGTTAGAGTTACATAAGTATGGTTAGAGTACAGATTACTACAGACTGTTCTGTTTAAGACATATTCTGTTTTCGTTGCATTATGTGCTTGTTTTGATGAATCTATGGGTTATATTGAAGGGTATGAGCCATGGTAAAGTTAAAATACAGTAGGTATAATGCAATAACAAAATATGAATGGGTTTGCAACAGTACCTAAAGTAATGATTTGCTTTATTATACTAACGGATCTCACGAAGATTTTGTTGAGTTTTGTGTGATTGAAGTTTTCAAGTTTTGGGTGAGATCACGATGGATGAAGGAATAAGGAGTAATAAGAGTCTAAGCTTGGGGATGCTACCGCACCCCCAAGATGTATCCAGAGAGTAACAAGCAACTAAGCTTGGGGATGCCCCCGAGTGGCATCCCCTCTTTCTTCTAACGACCATTGGTATTTTACTTGGAGCTATATTTTTATTCGTCACATATCATGAGTTTTGCTTGGAGCATCTTGTATCTTTGCTTGCTTTGCTTGTTTGTTTTTCAATTGTATCCTTGCTGTACACACCTACTTGGGAGAGCCAAAATTATGCTATGATTTGTTTGAATTGCTTTCTATGCTTCACTTAAACTTTTTGAGCTATAGAATTGCTCTAGTGCTTCACTTATATCTTTTTGAGCACGGTGTGCTTGGAAACTTTTGAAGAAATACTCTCATGCTTCACTTAGATTAATTTGAGAGTTAGTAAATTTTGAAGAAATCCTCTCATGCTTCACTTATACCTTTTTGAGATATGAAATATTTATGCTCATGTGCTTCACTTAGATTTGTTTAAGCTAGTCAAAAAAGCAATGGTAATATATGAAACTAGTCCCAAAGTGATAGATATCCAAGGAGGATATAATAAAAACTTTCATGAAGATCATTGGGCAAATTAAACTTGATTCCTTGTAATAGTTTTGAAATATGATGATAGTAATATGTGAGTCATGTTAGTGAGTAATTATGCTTGAGTAGGAATATTGGCGTTAAGGTTTGTGATTCCCTATGCAAGTACGAAAGTCAATAGTTATGCAATGAAATTACATCCTACTTGTGGTCCATTATTCGTGTTAGTTATGCTCAATTCTCACTTATGTGAATTTCCGTTTCTTGGTTTGGTTGATTCTCAATCTATTTGCTAGCCTCCAATTGTACTAAGTAGAAATACTACTTGTGCATCCAAAATACTTAAACCAAGTTTTGCCTTATGAGTCCACCCTACCTACCTATATGCGGTATTTCCATGCCGTTCCAAGCAAATTTGTATGTGCCACCTATAAATTTTCAAAATAATTTTTCTCTTTTGTGTGCTTGTACCGCTCATGAAATGGCGGGGAGTGTCCAATATTTTTCCATGCTAGATGTGTTATTCTCAAGATGAGTGTTTATTCACTTGTCATTGCACGAGAGTGCGGCAGTAATAGGGATGCCCATTTCTGAAATGAAAAAGAAAACAATATTTACTTTCTGTTGTCAAATAATAAATTCCTTGGAAAGTGTTGGTATGGAAGCCAACCGTGGATACGGCCCGCCATGGAAATTGAAAGTTTGGTGGAAAAAGGAATAAACTTTATTTTTGTTTGGGAACCGCCTATGATATATCTAGCATGGAAAGTATTGTGAGCTACTTTGTCGTTTTCGTTGACAGAAAAAGCATGCCACCCAAAAAATTTCCTCTCTCAATTTAAAACTTTGAGCTCTGGCACCTCTACAAATCCCTACTTCCCTCTGCGAAGGGCCTATCTATTTAATTTATGCAATTTTTATTTTTAATTTGAGTCTCCATCTTCTCTTATAAGCACGAACTAGGGGCACTATGATTGTACTTGAGCATTGGGCATAGCTAATATTTGAGTGTGTTTCATGAATGGATCAATGATTGACCATGATGGGTTAGGGATAACTTTCTTTAGTGTTGATATTTTGAAAGACATGGTTGCTTGTTAGCATGCTTAAGTATTGAAGTCATTATGTTAAAACTAGACTATTGCTTTGAATCATCTACAAGTCCAAATGTCCATGCTATACAAAAGAAAAGAATATGATGAACATGTTAGGCAGCATTCCACATCAAAAATTCTGTTTTTATCATTTACCTACTCGAAGACGAGTAGGAATTAAGTTTGGGGATGCTGATACGTGTCCAACGTATCTATAATTTTTGCTTGTTCCATGCTGTTATATTATCATTCTTGGATGTTTTACAATCATTTTATAACAACTTTATATCATTTTTTGGGACTAACCTATTAACATAGTGCCAAAGTGCCAGTTGCTGTTTTTGCTTGTTTTTTACTTCGCAGAATATCAGTACCAAACGGAGTCCAATTGCGACAAAACTTTTTGGGGATTTTTTTGGACCAGAAGACACCCAGTGGGACAAAGAAGTGCCAGAGAGGTGGGCCGTGGAGACCACAACCCACCAGGGCGCGCCAGGGGGCCCCCGGCGCGCCCTGATGGGTTGTGCCCTCCTCGAGGCCCCTCTCCACCGCCTCTGATGTCTATAAATTCCCAAATATTCCAAAAACCCTAGGGGAGTCGACGAAACACAATTCCAGCCGCCGCAAGTTCCAGAACCGCGAGACCCAATATAAACACCATCACGGAGGGGTTCATCTTCTTCATAGGTGCCTCTCCGATGATGCGTGAGTAGTCCACCATAGACCTACGAGTCCGTAGGCAGTAGCTAGATGGTTTCCTCTCTCTCTATTATGATTCTCAATACAATGGTCTCTTGGAGATCTATTTGATGTAAACTTTTGCGGTGTGTTTGTTGGGATCCGATGAATTTTGAGTTCATGATCAGTTTCTATCCATGAATATTATTTGAGTATTCTTTGATCTCTTATATGCATGATTACTTATAGCCTCGTATTTATTCTTTGAATCTTTGGTTTAGTTAGGCCAACTAGATCGATTTTTCTTGCCATGGGAAGAGGTGCTTTGTGATGGGTTCGATCTTGCGGTGTTCTTTCCCAGTGACAGAAGGGGCAACAAGGCATGCATGTATCATTGCTATTAAGGGTAACAAGATGGGGTCTATTCCTACACGAATAGATCTTGTCTACATCATGTCATCGTTCTTATTGCATTACTCCGTTTTTCCATGAACTTAATACACTAGATGCATGCTGGATAGCGGTCGATGTGTGGAGTAATAGTGGTAGATGCAGGCAGGAGTCGGTCTACTTATCTTGGACGTGATGCCTATATAATGATCATCGCCTTGGATATCGACATGACTATTTGATTTTCTATCAATTGCCTAACAGTAATTTGTTCACCCACCGTGTGTTATACTCATGAGAGAAGCCACTAGTGAATCCTACGCCCCCCGGGTCTACTTTTCCAACATATTGCTTTCCGATCTATCTTTTTGCCTCTTTGTTTTCAGATCTACAAAACCAAAACCCAAAAATATATTGCTGCACTTTTTATTTGCCCTTTTTATTTTGTGTTCTTGAGAGATCTATCTCTCCTATCTATCATTACCTAATCTATCTTTTTACTGTAGAGAGATTGACAACCTCTCTTTCGCGTCGGGTTGCAAGTATTTGTTGTTTGTGTGCAGGTGCTGCTTATTGGGTGGTGGTGATCCTCCTACTGGTTCGATAACCTTGGTTTCATAACTGAGGGAAATACTTACCGTCGCCGTGCAGCATCATCCCTTCCTCTTTGGGGAAATACCGACGCAGTCTCAAGCCACGTCATCTCTGTCTAGCGCGATGGTCTTTTGTTAGAGTAATTTTTAGGTCAACTAACAACTGTTTATTAGTTGCTCGATTAAGTAAGTGCGTGTAGTGTTGTAGGCTCTTTTGTGTAGTACTCAAATTTGCAAGTGTTGTTAAATTAAGCAATGACGTCGATGACCAATGTAACGAGGGAAATTCGGACCAAAATATGCCGCCGTATCCCCATTTTCTCTTCCAAATGAAAATGAGCTGCAAGTACCGTGTGCAATGTAGTATCCGATATCTTACACCGGAAGCTTGGAGACCAAAATTTTCACGTTCAGTCTCATCACACACGGGATCAACTATAGGATTCGTTTGTGTTGTTGAATATCTCACACAGTTATTGTAAAGGGACTGTGTCCGATGTGACTGTGCACGCTACTTTTTCGCCGCACTGAACGAAATTTTTGGCTGCCGCGCAAATACCAACCTCCCCCGCCCCTCGTACCAACCAAAAGCCACACCCCCTGCTTCCCCTTCCTTTCCTAAGTTCAAACCAGCACAACTTGCTTGCAGCGCCGCTCCTTCCTGCTGCTTGCCCTCCTCCATCTAGTCAGGTAATCCACACCTTCCCCACACCCCTCCCCCTCCGCCCTCCTCCTCCATTCCACATGCCCCGACCGTCGGCGCGACACATTCCACCAAAATCACCGCCCCCCCACATAATCGCCGCCGAAAGACATGGTGCATGTACTATAGCCAGGATCTCAAGGAGCACCTGGCAGCTGAGAAGCAAATCGAGACCGCACGCGCGGATGAGGCCGCGATGGCTGCCATGCATGCCGACCCCCAGATCTTGTAGCAGCACATCGCTGTCGAGGCCACTGTCGATGCCTCGCGCGCGGACGCCGCCACGCGGTTGTAAGCTTTGAACAACAACTCGTTGTGTTTTCTTGAGAGATCCGCTTTTGCCTTTGACGATGACTACGAGTTATTTTCTCAGCGTGCCTGTGCTTTCCTCAACTCCAGAGCCGGCAGGTTGGTGCCCGGACAGGCTGAGGCCACTCACCACTACGAGGAGGGCACCCACGATGTGGAGGCCTCGCCCTCTTCCAAGCCCATCGTTATCGATATCTACGACAATGAGGAATAGCTTGTTTTTAGCTTAATTACTAATGACCTGTGTTCAGGTAGCTACGCCTGTTAAGCATGTTTGCTTTACCTGTTGCATGTGCTGCCCCTGCCTTTCCTTAAGAAATTCTAGTGAAATATGCAAGTAATGCTACTATGCAATCTGACCTTCTAGAATATTCTATTGTCCAATGTGATGCGCAGTTAAATGTTTGGTTCATTTGTTTTGGTGATCATCTGCAATGTGATGTTCAATTATTGTTGGTACAATTTTGTATTGTTATGCCATTAAAACATACAATTGCTATATTTCATAGTTCTTAGAACGCTTGGCTTTTCCATGTGGCTTGAATTAATATGTTGGATCTGCAATGCGTTTATTTTTCATTAACATATTTTACTGATAGCACGCCAAATCTCACTTTAAACCTGATCAATATCTATCTTAAATTTGTTATAGGGGGAACAATGGGAGACACTGAAGTTTACCATCAAGGTTTGCACTTTCATGATCCTTTGGCTAATAGCACATTATTGTGCAATTGCAGGAACCATTCTAATATTTAGGTTTGTAATAATAATTTGGTCTTGCACATGTAGGTCCTGCTATAAGAGGTTTAGACCCACTGTTCGACACATTTTGCATGTGGGGAAATGATGTGTTCATGAATATCAGTCAAATCAAGATACTCAGAAAGATTGTTAAGATAAAGAAACTTGCGACGAAAAACAACAAGCTGTTTGTCTGCACAATGAAGAAGACATCAGTGAACTATAGGATGGTACTATCGCTTTTACCTTGTCTTTTTTCCCTTTGTGACATTACAATTTTTCGAAACGAAATTTATGCATATCTTTGTTTGCAGTCCTTTCCAAAGCAGTTCATCGATGAGTATGTCTCAAACCACCTGTATGGTCAAGAGGCGAGGAAGGTATTCATACAACACCCACAGTATAATCTTGAAGTCTTCCTCAAGAGGATGAAGGATGGGCGGGCAACCATCCACAGGCACTGGCATAAAGTTGCAAGGACCTTCGACATCAGCGAAGGCTCAATATTTGCCTTCCGCTTCAATAGTTTTCTAGACGAGATTCATCTGTCTATTTACCGTATATGATGCTATTTTCCAAAGGTTTTAGATGTTGCATGTGAAACTCGGTCCTGTCGTGTAATTGGGTAGCTAGGTAGTATATGCCTATATGATGTTGTACTCTGATGTATTCCAATTATGAAATCCTGGTTGCCGTAATACGAAATGAAATATATTGTGTGCTTGATATGAAGTGTCAATTTGTTTACTAGCTGGATTATAAATAATAGAGCAATTAGCCTAATTATTGTGGTTTCATATTGCAGACCGTTTGTCATAGAACACCGTGGGCAATTACCTCACCAAACCCACATTGTTCCTGGAAATTTGGCGTGTTGGATCAGTGAAAAATCACACACGACTTCCGGCAATAAACTGTGTGCGTTAGAAGACACATTCACAAAGGTTTTCACGTAAAACGTGTGTGTGTGATGGACAGCCCTATGCCAAACAGTTTCTTCTAGGAACCGTGCGTGATGACCACCCCTAACACAGACGAGGTTATGCAGAAAATTGTGTGTGATGTAGAATGCGAACGGAAACGTACGTTTGGGATTCACTGTGTGGGATGCTAAGCACATCTCACACGACTTCCCAAAAATATCTGTTTGTGATGGCCCCTCCAATTGCACACGAAATATTTTTGCTCATCGTGTGTGACCGGGCACAGCCATCGCCGATGGTTTTTCCCGTGTCGTGTGGGATAGCCCCCCCTATCGCCCACACATGCAAGGCGACGGTTTGAGACTACGTCACGGAAAGGGGTTAAAACCATTTTTATAGCAGGCGCCTGCACTAGTGATAGCTTCCTTGCCCTCGTCTTCATTGTTGGCTTCTTTTGGCTCCTCTCTCTTCAGCTCCATCTTCATCAACCAAGAATCTTCTTCTACGTTATTGGAGGAGGTCGAAGACAAGATGCGTGGCTTGATAGATCTGATTGGAAAACAGCACGAAACAAGAATAGAGAATTTTTCTGCGATGCGGTGGTCAAAACCATCGGGAGTATATATAAAGAATTTTTATCTTGGGAAAAAAGAATATTGAAGGAAAACGGAGTCAGGAAGGTGTCCGAGGTGGGCACAACCCACGAGGGCACGCTAGAGGGGGCAGGCGCGCCGTGGTGTATCGTGCTCACCTCGGTTGCTTTCCTGCTTATTTCTTATTTTCCTAATTTTTGTAATATTACAAAACTGTCACAAAATATTTTTGCGGATTTTTCGGAGTCCGTTTACTTACTGTATCACGTACCTCCTCTTTTTTTCAGGATTCTGGAGTGTTCCGAAAGGTTTCCTTTATGTGTTCCTCCGTTGTCATGGTTTGGATAACATTGCTTTCAACATTAATAGGCGTACCTGAGATATAGTGTTTAATTCTTTGTCCATTGACCACCTTCGGGTTAGTACCTTCGGCATTATTAATCTTGATAGCTCCAGAACGATAAACCTCTTCGACAACATATGGTCCTTCCCATTTGGAAAGAAGCTTTCCTGCAAAAAATCTAAAGCGAGAGTTGTACAAAAAAACATATTCTCCAACTTTGAATTCCCGCTTCTGGTTTCTTTTGTCACGGCATCTTTTAACTTTTTCTTTAAATAGTTTGGCATTTTCATAAGCTTGGGTCCTCCATTCATCTATTGAGCTGATATCAAATAACCTCTTTTCACCAGCAAGTTTGAAATCATAATTGAGTTCTTTAATTGCCCAAAATGCTTTATGTTCTAACACTAGAGGCAAATGACAAGCTTTTCCATATACCATTTCGTATGGAGACATACCCATAGGATTTTTATAAGCTGTTCTATAGGCGCAAAGTGCATCATCTAGTTTCTTAGACCAATTCTTTCGAGACTTATTGACAATTTTTTGTAATATTAATTTTATTTCTCTATTGCTAAGTTCAACTTGACCACTAGATTGAGGATGATAGGGTGATGCAATTCTATGGTTAACATCATATTTAGCAAGCATCTTACGGAAAGCACCATGAATAAAGTTTGAACCACCATCAGTCATTAAATATCTAGAGACTCCAAACCTCGGGAAGATAACTTCTTTAAGCATTTTAATGGAGGTGTTATGATTAGCAATACTAGTTGAAATAGCTTCTACCCACTTAGTAACATAATCAATAGCAACCAAAATATGAGTATACCCATTAGAGGAAGGAAAAGGTCCCATATAGTCAAAACCCCAAACATCAAATGGTTCAACTACAAGTGAATAATTCATATGCATTTCCTGACGCTTACCGATATTACCAATTCTTTGACATTCATCACAAGATAAGACGAACTTACGAGCATCCTTGAAGAGAGTAGGCCAATAAAAACCAGATTGCAATACCTTGTGAGAAGTTCTATCTCCCGCATGGTGTCCTCCACAGGCTTCGGAATGACATTTCCATAGGATTTGTTCCTTATCATGCTCAGGTACACAACGTCTAATAATACGATCTACCCCTTCTTTATAAAGATGTGGGTCATCCCAAAAGTAATGTCTTAAATCATAGTAGAATTTTTTCTTTTGTTGGTATGTGAGACTAGGTGGTATATATTGTCCCAGTAGTTAGCATAATCGGCATACCAAGGAGTGTTTTGAGAAACATTTATTGCAGTTAACTGTTCATCAGGAAAAGTATCATCAATAGGTAGTGGGTCATCAAGAATAGTTTCTAACCTAGACAAGTTATCAGCTACGGGGTTCTCAGCTCCTTTCCTATCAGTGATATGTAAATCAAATTCTTGAAGCAAGAGAACCCACCTAATGAGTATATGTTTAGCATCTTTCTTTTCTATAAGATATTTTATAGCAGTATGATCAGTGTGAACAATAACTTTGGTGTCAACAATGTAAGATCTAAATTTATCACAAGGAAACACAACGGCTAAAAATTCTTTTTGAGTAGTAGCATAATTCCTTTGGGCACTGTCTAGAGTTTTGCTAGCATAATGGATAACATTTAATTTCTTATCAACTCTTTGTCCTAGAACAATACCAACAACATAATCACTAGCATCACACATAATTTCAAAAGGCAAGTTCCAATCAGTTGGTTGAACAATAGGTGCAGAAGTTAAGGCTTTCTTGAGTGTTTCAATGGCTTCTACACAATCATCATAAAAAACAATACCTTTAGCTTTATCCACCTCAATATCTTTAGGACATGGCATTTTCTCAATTGCATCAACTTTAGCTTTATCCACCTCAATACCTCGTTCAGATATTTTATGCCCCAAGACAATACCTTCATTAACCATAAAGTGGCACTTCTCCCAATCCAAGACGAGATTAGTTTGTTCACATCTCTGCAAAACTCGATCAAGGTTGCTTAAGCAATCATCAAAAGAAGTTCCGTAAACGGAAAAATCATCCATGAAAACCTCCACAATCTTTTCATAGAAATCAGAGAATATAGCAGTCATACATCTTTGAAAGGTAGCAGGTGCATTGCATAAACCAAAAGGCATACGTCTATAAGCATAGGTTCCAAAAGGACAAGTAAAGGTGGTTTTCTCTTGATTAGATTGTGATACGGGTATTTGAGAGAAATCAGAACATCCATCCAGAAAACAAAAGTGTGTGTGCCTTGATAATCTTTCTAGCATTTGATCCATGAAAGGCAGAGGGTAATGATCTTTTCTAGTAGCTTTATTTAATTTTCTAAAATCAATTACCATTCTATAGCCAGTGACAATTCTTTGTGAGATAAGTTCATTCTTATCATTAGGAACAACAGTAATACCTCCCTTCTTAGGGACACAATGAACGGGACTTACCCATCTACTATCAGATATGGGATAGATTATACCTGCTTCCAGAAGCTTTAATATTTCTGTTCTTACCACTTCTTTCATCTTAGGATTCAATCGCCGTTGGTGATCAACAACGGGCTTGGCATCAGGTTCCATATTAATCTTGTGCTAACATAGAGTAGGACTAATGCCCTTAAGATCATCAAGAGTATATCCAATTGCAGCCCGGTGCTTCCTCAGAATTTTTAATAATCTTTCTTCTTCATGTTCTGAAAGGTTAGCACTAATAATAATAGGATATATCTTTTTCTCATCAAGATAAACATACTTCAAAGTGTCAGGCAATTGTTTTAATTCAAACACAGGATCACCTTTAGGTGGAGTAGGACCTCCTAGAGTTTCAATAGGCAAATTGTGTTTTAGGAGGGGTTGTTGTTCAAAGAAAATTTTATCTATTTCATTTCTTTCATGCAAGTGCATATCATTTTCGTGGTCTAGCAAATATTGTTCTAGTGGATCGGTAGGAGGCACGACAATAGAAGCAAGACCAATTATTACATCCTTACTAGATAATTCTTTGTTACGTGGTTGTCTACTAAACTTGGAAAAGTTAAAATCATGAGAAACATCGCCAAAACTAACACCGACAATTTGTTTTTCACAATCTATCTTAGCATTAACGGTGTTCAAGAAAGGTCTACCAAAGATAATGGGAAAAAAGTCATCTTGTGGGGAACCAAGAACTAGAAAATCAGTAAGATATTTTATTTTCCCGCACAAGACTTCAACATCTCTAACAATCCCAAGTGGTGTGATGGTGTCTCTATTAGCAAGTTTAATAGTAACATCAATGTCTTCTATTTCAGCAGGTGCTATATCATTCATAATTTCTTGGTATAAGGTAAAAGGAATAGCACCAACACTAGCACCCATATCACATAAACCACGATAGCAATGATCTCCTATTTTAACGGAGACAACAGACATGCCAACTACGGGTCTATGTTTATCTTTTTCATTGAGTTTAGCAATTCTAGCAGATTCATCACAGAAGTAAATAACATGCCCATCAGTATTTTCTACTAAGAGATATTTAACCATAGCAACACTAGGTTCTACTTTAATTTGTTCAGAGGGCTTAGGTGCTTTAATATTACTTTTGCGAACCATAGTTGATACCTTAGCATGCTCCTTTATCCTAACAGGGAAAGGTGGTTTTTCAATATAAGCAGTAGGCACAACTGGATTAACATTGTAAATGATGGTTTCATCTTTAGCTATGAACGGTTCTTTAACTTCTTCTTTAATAGGGGGTGATATTTAAACCACTTCTCCTTAGGGAGATCAACATGAGTAGCAAATGATTCACAGAAATAGGCTACTATCTCAGAGTCAAGTCCATATTTAGTGCTAAACTTGTGAAAAGCATCGGTATTCATAAAAGATTTAACACAATCAAACTTAAGCTTAACACCTGACTCATTACCTTCGTCGAGTTCCCAATCTTCAGAGTTGTGTTTAATTATTTCTAAGAGATCCCACTTGAATTCAATATTCTTCTTCATAAAAGAACTAGTACAAGAAGTATCGAGCATGGATCAATCATCATGAGAAAGTCGAGCATAAAAGTTCTGAATAATAATTTCTCTTGGGATATCATGATTGGGGCATGAATATAACATTGACTTAAGCCTCCCCCAAGCTAGAGCGATGCTTTCTCATTCACGAGGCCAAAAGTTATATATATAATTCTGATCACGATGAACTAGATGCATAGGATAAAACTTTTGGTGGAATTCTAATTGCAATCGATTCCAGTTCCATGATCCAATATCATCACATAGCCTATACCATGTAAATGCCTTTCCCTTCAAAGATGAAGGGAAAACCTTCTTCTTAACTTCATCTCCGGGTAAACCTGCATGCTTAAATAATCCACAAATTTCATTCACATGTATTAGATGCATATCGGGATGTTCAGTTCCGTCTCCTGCATAAGGATTAGCTAGCAGTTGTTCTACCATACTCGAAGGAATTTCATAACCAATATTTTCAGTCAGTGCAGTAGGTTGAGGGGCAACTAATTGTGGATCCGGTCGAGGTGATTATACCCCAAACAAACCCCTCAAAGGATTGTTTTCCATAGTAGCAAGTGACAATATATTTCAGCATGTAGTATAAGTTTTTCCTTACCGATTTCCACTTACCAAGAGCAGAAGGAAATGACAAGCGGTTTTCAGCAAGGTAGTTTCTGCAAGCACTGAAATTATAGGTAACAGATAGTTTGATAGCAGTATAATTTGTAACGAGCAAGTAACGATTACGGTAAATAAAGTGTAGCAAGGTAGCCCAATCCTTTTGTGGCAAAGGACAGGCCAAAACGGTCTCCTATAATAAGCAAAGCGTTCTTGAGGGTACATGGGAATTTCATCTAGTCACTTTTATCATGTTGGTTTGATTTGCATTCGCTACTTTGATAATTTGATATGTGGGTGGACCGGTGCTTGGGTGCTGTTCTTACTTGAACAAATCTCCCACTTATGATTAACCCCCTCACAAGCATCCACAACTATGAGAAAAGTATTAAGATAAAATCTAACCATAGCATTAAACGTTTCGATCCAAATCAGCCCCTTACGAAGAAGTGCATAAACTAGTGTTTAAGCTTCTGTCACTCTAGCAACCCATCATCTAATAACTACTCCACAATGCATTCCCTTAGGCCCAAATATGGTGAAGTGTCATGTAGTCGACGTTCACATGACACCACTAAGGGAATCACAACATACATATCATGAAAATATCGAACACATATCAAATTCACATGATTACTTGCAACATGACTTCTCCCGTGACCTCAAGAACAAAGGTAACTACTCACACATAATATTCATGCTCAAGATCAGAGGGGTATTGAATAGCATAATGGATCTGAACATATAATCTTCCACCAAATAAACCATATAGTAATCAACTACAAGATGTAATCAACACTACTAGTCACCCACAGGTACCAATCTGAGGTTCCGGTACAAAGATTGAACACAAGAGATGAACTAGTGTTTGAGAGGAGATGGTGCTGTTGAAGATGTTGATGAAGATTGGCCTCCCAAATATGAGAGGGTTGTTGGTGATGACGATGGCTTCGATTTCCCCCTCCGGAAGGGAAGTTCCCCCGGCGGAATCGCTCCATCGGAGGGCAAAAGTGCTCCTGCCCAAGTTCCGCCTCGAGACGGCGGCGTTCCATCCCAAAAGTCCTCTCCCTATTTTTTCTAGGTCAAAAGACCTTAAGTACCAGAAGATGGGCACCGGAGGTGGGCTGGGCTGAGCACAACCCACCATGGCGCGCCTGGGGGGACCTGGCGCACCCTGGTGTCTTGTGCTCACCTGGTGGCCCCCCTCCGGTAGTTATTTGCTCCAGTATTTTTCACATATTCCAAAATAATTCGCCGTGAAGTTTCAGCTTATTTGGAGATGTGCAGAATAGGTGTCTCTGATATGCTTTTTCAGGTCCAGAATTCCAGTTGCCGGTATTCTCCCTCTTTGTTCAAACCTTGCATATTATGAGGGAAAAGGCATTAGAATTACTCCATAAAGCATTATTATGTATAAAAACATTATAAATAAAAGTAGAAAATCATGATGCAAAATGGACGTATCACAACTATGTGGATAGCATATTTGGATTCATTATATTTTTCTGATCATTTTTCATATATAAATTATTTTCATCCAAGATACATATTGTTTTATATGATTTTCTGATTTTTCTAGAATATTATTAATTCAAATTAAAAACAGTAAATACTTTTGTCACAGAGTACTACTCTAGCCAGAGTGTATTACAGGTGGGGCCAGGGGGGTTCAGTCCACAATTGACTAGTCAATGTTGACTGGTTAACAAGGTCAAAGGGGCCTCCATGTCATAGGCTAAATGTTAACATATTTTAGTTACCTAGCTTAGTTTAATAGTGCACCCACAAGTCATGGGCCAATACCTAAGCTAACACTAAACTACTCCTAACAAAAAAACAATTAGCCCTAATCTAATTGGGCTAGCCCGCAGGCAGTGAGCTAACCGGCCTCACACGGTTGGGCACGCTTGCACGCATGTGTGCAACGAACATGGCAAGGCCATGGCGTTGGCCAGGGGAGGCGCAACACGGGGGAAAGCAGAGGCGGGCGAGCGCAGGTGGGGGGAGGTGAGGCAGCCGAGCGGGGCGCGGCTGGACGTGTGCGGGCGGGCGTAGGGACGCAGGCGCGTGGCCAAGTGCGGCAGCAAAAACTACAGCAGAAGCATCAAGCAACAACGGCGGTGCTGGAGGTAGCAGGCGAGCAGCAGCCGCAGCGCAAGCAGCGGCAATTAGTAGGAGCAAAAGCTAGTGGCTAGCAGAGCAGCAACAACGACGCAGCAGGGACAGCGGAGGAGCGTGGGTCGCGGGCGAGCGCGCGCGAACGTGGAGTTCCAGCGGACTCGGGCGGGTGCGGGGCTACGGCGACGGATCGACAACGGGGTGAGGGGGAGACGGAGGACGAGCTCACCGCGGTCCCAACGGAGGCGATGGGGAGGCCGTAGGTGGACCGGAGACGAAGCAATCAACGATGGCGACCGGTGATGTACGCGACGGAAACGACCTCGATGGCGCGTGTACGGGGCAGCCCCACTCGACTTGATGCATGGGATGGACGAAGTCGATGGTGACGGTCCTCCTCGACGTGCTGGTGCGGCGAGGGACGGCTGGGGGCCACGAGATCAACGGCGAGCGCGTCGGCAACGACTCAGGCACGAGCTAAATCAAAGGGAGTGAAGCGAGGAAAAAAATGGGGCTAGGGTTTCGTCGGGGGTGTCCTCCTTATCATCTCCCAGGTATCGGCAATTCGGCCGTTGTGGCCGTGGATGGCCGCCACACATGGCAGTGCCTCCTCCTCTGTACAGAGGAAGGAGAAAGGCTGTAAATCAGATGGGCTTCAAACTGTAGCACCAGGCCAATAGTGCACAGTCAGTGCTTTTCTTTTTATCCTTTTATGTAATTTACTTAGCTACTGTTTTGTAAATTCCTTTGGTATGAATTGAATTTCGTTTATTACGAAACTTCACACATAAATTCTATGCAATATTACTAGGGTGCACAACATGTTTGGGGCCAATTAGAACTATTCAAACAATTTTTAGAAATTGAAATGATCAAGTAATTTTATATTGGACCACTAAAATAATTTCCAGGAACAAATTGGTATCCTAATGGAGTTGATATAATTTTCACCAACACTTGGGGATTTTATGACATGTTGTAAACATTTTGTTTCACGGGTGAAAAATAATAATTCGTCTTGCTATTTGAATTTGAACTTGGTTTGTATCAAAGTGAACTTTAGCAAAAATTAATTGTGATGACATGGCACCATTAAGAGGGTATCACTATAGCATGACACTGGGGGAGTTACAATTGGCCCGGGCAACTCGGTCGTTTGTTGACGAATTTCATCTTTAGGGAAAAATGGCTCAGCCTGAGTGTGAACTAGGCTCGAACCCGAGTCTGGCTTTGGTTCGTTGGTTGGCTCGGGGAACTCGGTCATTTGTTGACGAATTTCATTTTTAGGGAAAAATGGCTCAGCCCGAGTGTGAAGTAGGCTGGAACCCGAGTCTTGGTTTGGTTGGTTGGTTAGCCCGGGGAACTCGGTCGTTTGTTGGCGAATTTCATTTTTAGGGAAAAATGGCTCAACCCGAGTGTGAAGTAGGCTCGAACCCGAGTCTGGGTTTGGTTCATTGGTTGGCCCGGGGAACTCGGTCGTTTGTTGACGAATTTCATATTTAGGGACAAATGGCTCAAGCCGAGTGTGAAGTAGGCTCGAACCCGAGTCTGGGTTTGGTTCGTTGGTCGGCCCAGGGAACTCGGTCGTTTGTTGACGAATTTCATCATTAGGGAAAAATGGCTCAGCCCGAGTCTGAAGTAGGCTCAAACCCGAGTCTTGGTTTGGATAATTGGTTGGCCTGGAGAACTCGGTCGTTTGTTGACGAATTTCATTTTTAGGGAAAAATGGCTCAGCCCGAGTGTGAAGTAGGCTCGAACCCGAGTCTGGGTTTGGTTCGTTGGTTGGCCCGGGGAACTCGGTTGTTTGTTGACGAATTTCATATTTAAGGAAAAATGGCACGTCGAGTGTGAAGTAGGCTCGAACCCGAGTCTGGGTTTGGTTCATTGGTTGGCCCGGGGAACTCGATCGTTTGTTGACGAATTTCATTTTTAGGGAAAAATGGCTCAGCCTGAGTGTGAAGTTGGCTCGAACCCGAGTCTGGGTTTGGTTCGTTGGTTGGCCCGGGGAACTCGATCATTTGTTGACGAATTTTATTGTTAGGGAAAATGGCTCAGCCCGAGTGTGAAGTAGGCTCGAACCCGAGTCTGGGTTTGCTTCGTTGGTTGTCCCGGGGAACTCGGTCGTTCGTTGATGAATTTCATATTTAGGGAAAAATGGCTCAGCCTGAGTGTGAAGTAGGATGGAACCCGAGTCAGGATTTGGTTCGTTGGTTGGCCCGGGGAACTCGGTCGTTCGTTGACGAATTTCATCTTCAGGGAAAAATGGCTCAGCCCGAGTGTCAAGTCGGCTCGAACGCGAGTCTGTGTTTGGTTCGTTGGTTGGTCCGGGGAACTCAGCTGTTTGTTGACAAATTTCATCTTTAGGGAAAAATGGCTCAGCCCGAGTGTGAAGTAGGCTCGAACCCGAGACTTGGTTTGGTTGGTTGGTTAGCCCGGGGAACCCGGTCGTTTGTTGACGAATTTCATTTTTAGGGAAAAATGGCTCAGGCCGAGTGAGAAGTAGGCTCGAACCCGAGTCTGGGTTTGGTTCGTTGGTCGGCCCGGGGAACTCGGTCGTTTGTTGATGAATTTCGTCTTTAGGGAAAAATGGCTCAGCCCGAGTGTGAAGTAGGCTCGAACCCGAGTCTAGGTTTGGTTCGTTGGTTGGCCCGGGAAATCGGTCGTTTTTTAACAAATTTCATTTTTAAGGAAAAATGGCTCAGCCGGAGTGTGAAGTAGGCTCAAACCCGAGTCTTGGTTTGGATGGTTGGTTGGCCTGGAGAACTTGGTCGTTTGTTGACGAATTTCATTTTTAGGTAAAAATGGCTCAGCCCGAGTGTGAAGTAGGCTCGAACCCGAGTCTGGGTTTGGTTCGTTGGTTGGCCCGGGGAACTCGGTCGTTTGTTGACGAATTTCATATTTAGGAAAACATGGCTCGCGCCGAGTGTGAACTAGGCTCGAACCCGAGTCTGGGTTTGGTTCGTTGGTTGGCCCGCGTAACTCGGTCGTTTGCTGACGAATTTCATTTTTAGGGAAAAATGGCTCAGCCCGAGTGTGAAGTTGGCTCGAACCCGAGTAAGGATTTGCTTCGTTGGTTGGCCCGGGGAACTCGATCGTTTTTTGACAAATTTTATTTTTAGTCTTAAAATGGCTCAGCCCGAGTGTGAAGTAGGCTCGAACCCGAGTCTGGGTTTGCTTCGTTGGTTGGCCCGGGGAACTCGGTCGTTTGTTGATGAATTTCATTTTTAGGGAAAAATGGCTCAGCCTGAGTGTGAAGTAGGTTCGAACCGGAGTCAGGATTTTGTTCGTTGGTTGTCCCGAGGAACTCGGTCATTTGTGGATGAATTTCATCTTTAGAACAAAATAGCTCAGCCCGAGTGTGAAGTAGGCTTGAACCCGAGTCCTGGTTTTGTTCGTTGGTTGGCCCGGGGAACTCGCTCGTTTGTTGATGAATTTCATCTTTAGGGAAAATGGCTCAGCCCGAGGGTCAACTAGGCTCGAACGCGAGTCTGGGTTTGGTTCGTTGGTTGTCCTGGGGAACTCGGCTGTTTGTTGACGAATTTCATTTTTAGGGAAAAATGGCTCAGCCCGAGTGTGAATTAGGCTCGAACCCGAATTTGGGTTTGGTTCGTTGGTTGGCCTGGGAACTCGGTCGTTTGTTGACGAATTTCATTTTTAGGGAAAAATGGCTCAGCCCGAGTGTTAAGTAGGCTCGAATCCGAGTTTGGGTTTGGTTCGTTGATTGGCCCGCGGAACTCAGTCATCCGTTGACGAATTTCATTTTTAGGGTAAAATGGCTCAGCTCGAGTGTGAAGTAGGCTTGAACCCGAGTCTGAGTTTGGTTCGTTGGTTGGCCCGGGGAACTCGGTCGTTTGTTGACGAATTTCATCTTTAGGCAAAAATGGCTCAGCCCGAGTGTGAAGTAGGCTCAAACCCGAGTCTGGGTTTGGTTCGTTGGTTGGCCCGGGGAACTCGGTTGTTTCTTGGCGAATTTCATTTTTAGGGAAAAATTACTCAGCTTGAGTGTGAAGTAGGCTCGAACCTGAGTCTTTGTTTGTTTGGTTGGTTGGCCCGGGGAAGTCGATCGTTTGTTGACGAATTTTATTTTTAGGGAAAAATGGCTCAGCTCGAGTGTGAAGTAGGCTCAAACCCGAGTCTGGGTTTGGTTCATTTGTTGGCCCGGGGAACTCGGTCGTTTGTTGTCGAATTTCAACTTTAGGGAAATATGGCTCAGCCGAGTTTGAAGTAGGCTTGAACCCGACTCTGGGTTTGGTTCGTTGGATGCCTAGGTAACTCGGTTGTTTGTTGACGAGTTTCATCTTTAGGGAAAAATGGCTCAACCCGAGTGTGAAGTAGGCTCGAACCCGAGTCTGGGTTTGCTTCGTTGGTTGGCCCGGGGAACTCGGTCGTTTGTGGATGAATTTCATCTTTAGGACAAAATAGCTTAGCCCGAGTGTGAAGTAGGCTTGAACCCGAGTCCTGGTTTGGTTCGTTGGTTGGCCCGGGGAACTCGCTCGTTTGTTGACGAATTTCATCTTTAGGGAAAATGGCTCAGCCCGAGTGTCAAGTAGGCTCGAACGCGAGTCTGGGTTTGGTTCGTTGGTTGGCCCGGGGAACTCGGCAGTTTGTTGACAAATTTCATTTTTAGGGAAAAATGGCTCAGCCCGAGTGTGAAGTAGGCTCGAACCCGAATCTGGGTTTGGTTCGTTGGTTGTCCCGGGGAACTCGGTCGTTTGTTAACGAATTTCATTTTTAGGGAAAAATGGCTCAGCCCGAGTGTTAAGTTGGCTCGACTCCGAATCTGGGTTTGGTGCGTTGATTGGCCCGCGGAACTCGGTCATCCGTTGACGAATTTCATTTTTAGGGGAAAATGGCTCATCTCGAGTGTGAAGTAGGCTCGGACCCGAGTCTGAGTTTGGTTCGTTGGTTGGCCCGGGGAACTCGATCGTTTGTTGACGAATTTCATCTTTAGGGAAAAATGGTTCAGCCCGAGTGTGAAGTAGGCTCAAACCCGAGTCTGGGTTTGGTTCGTTGGTTGGCCCGAGGAACTCGGTTGTTTCCTGGCGAATTTTATTTTTAGGGAAAAATTACTCAGCTTGAGTGTGAAGTAGGCTTGAACCTGAGTCTTTGTTTGTTTGGTTGGTTGGCCCGGGGAACTCGATCGTTTGTTGACGAATTTTATTTTTAGGGAAAAATGGCTCAGCTCGAGTGTGAAGTAGGCTCAAATCCGAGTCTGGGCTTGGTTCGTTTGTTGGCCAGGGAAACTCGGTCGTTTGTTGATGAATTTCAACTTTAGGGAAAAATGGCTCAGCCCGAGTGTGAAGTACGCTCGAACCCGACTCTGGGTTTGGTTCGTTGGATGCCTGGGGAACTCGGTTGTTTGTTGACAAATTTCATCATTAGGGAAAAATGGCTCAGCCCGAGTGTGAAGTAGGCTCGAACCCGAGTCTGGGTTTTGTTTGTTAGTTGGACCAGGGAACTCGGTCGTTTGTTGACGAATTTCATTTTTAGGGAAAAATGGCTCAGCCCGAGTGTGAAGTAGGCTCGAACCCGAGTCTGGGTTTGGTTCGTTGGTTGGCCCGAGGAAACTCGATCGTTTGTGGATGAATTTCATTTTTAGGAAAAAATGGCTCAACCCGAGTGTGAAGTGGGCACGAACACCCGAGTCTGGGTTTGGTTCGTTGGTTGCCTCGGGGAACTCGATCGTTTCTTGACGAATTTCATCTTTAGGGAAAAATGGCCCAGGCTGAGTGTGAAGTAGGCTCGAACCCGAGTCTTGGTTTGGTTTGTTGGTTGGCCCGGGGAACTCGGTCGTTTGTTGACGAATTTCATTTTTAGGGAAAAATTGCTCAACCTGAGTGTGAAGTAGGCTCGAACCCGAGTCTGGGTTTGGTTCGTTGGTTAACCCGGGGAACTCGGTCGTTTGTAGATGAAGTTCATATTTAGGGAAAAATGGCTCGGGCCGAGTGTGAAGTAGGCTCGAACCCGAGTCTGGGTTTGGTTCGTTGGTTGGCCCCGGGAACTCGGTCGTTTGTTAACGAATTTCATTTTTAGGGAAAAATGGCTCAGCCCGAGTGTGAAGTAGGCTCAAACCCGAGTCTTGGTTTGGTTGGTTGGTTAGCCCGGGGAACTCAGTCGTTTGTTGATGAAATTTGTTTTTAGGGAAAAAAATGCTCAACTCGAGTGTGAAGTAGGCTCGAACCCGAGTCTGGGTTTGGTTCATTGGTTGGCCCGGGGAACTCGGTCGTTTGTTGACGAATTTCATATTTAGGGAGAAATGGCTCAGGCCGAGTGTGAAGTAGGCTCGAACCCGAGTCTGGGTTTGGTTCGTTGGTCGGCCCGGGGAACTCGGTCGTTTGTTGACGAATTTCATCTTTAGGGAAAAATGGCTCAGTGATACGTCTCCGCCGTATCTATAATTTTTGTTTGTTTCATGCCAATATTATACAACTTTCACATATTTTTGGCAACATTTTATATGATTTATTGGACTAACCTATTGATCTAGTGCCCAGTGCCAGTTCCTGTTTGTTGCATGTTTTTTGTTTCGCAGAATATCCATATCAAATGAAGTCCAAACGCGATAAAAATTTACGGAGATTTTTTTGGAATATTTGTGAATTTTGAGAAGTGGAATCAATGCAATCAGAGGCGCACAACCCCCACGAGACACCAGGGCGCGGCCAGGGGGCCCAGGAGCGCCCTGGTGGGTTGTGCTCACGTCGTATATCGGTTGGAGCTCTCCTTTGGTTGCAAGGAAGCTAATTTTTGGATAAAAATCCCCTCAAAATTTCAGCCCGATCGGAGTTACGGATCTCCGGGAATATAAGAAACGGTTTTCGGCCAGAAAACAGGAACGGGAAACAGAAGAGAACAGAGAGGGAGATCCAATCTAGGAGGGGCTCCTGCCCCTCCGCTGCCATGGCGGCCATGGACCAGAGGGGGAACTCTCCTCCCATCTAGGGGGGAGGCCAAGGAAGAAGAAGAAGAAGGAGGGGGCTCTCTCCCTCTCTCTCCCGGTGGCGCCGGAACGCCACCGGGGCAAGCATCGTGACGGCGATCTACTCCAACAACTTCGACGCCGTCAACACCAACTCTCTCCCCCTCTATGAAGCGGTGTAACTCCCCTTTTCCCCGATGTAATCTCTACTTAAACATGGTGCTCAACTCCATATACTATTTCCCAATGATATATGGCTATCCTATGATGTTTGAGTAGATCCGCTTTGTCCTATGGGCTAATTGATGATCGTGGTTGGTATGATTGTATATTTTATTATGGTGCTGTCCTACAGTGCCCTCCGTCTCGCGCAAACGTGAGGGATCCCCGCTATAGGGTGTTGCAATGTGTTCATGATTTGCCTATGGTGGGTTGCTTGAGTGACAGAAGCATAAACCCGGGTAGGTGGGTTGTTGCGTATGGGAGTAAAGAGGACTTGATACTTAATGCTATGGTTGGGTCTTACCTTAATGATCTTTAGTAGTTGCGGATGCTTGCTAGAGTTCCAATCATAAGTGCATATGATCCAAGTAGAGAAAGTATGTTAGCTCATGGCTCTCCCTCATGTAAAATTGCAAGAATGATTACCGGTCTAGTTATCAATTGCCTAGGGACAAATAACCTTCTTGTTTGACTAAAGCTTTCTACTAAACAATTAACTTTTATTATCTTGCATTTTACTCGTAGTTTTATTTCCCGCTAAGTACTTCTAGTTTTATTCGTGCAAACTATCCTATCACCTACAAAGTATTTTCATTCTTGTTCTAGGTAAACCAAACGTTAAAGTGTGCGTAGAGTTGTATCGGTGGTCGATACAACTTGAGGGAATATTTGTTCTACCTTTAGCTCCTCGTTGGGTTCGACACTCTTACTTATCGAAAAAGGCTACAAACGATCCCCTACACTTGTGGGTTATCAAGACCTTTTTCCGGCGCCGTTGCCGGGGAGCAATAGCGTGGGGTGAATATTCTCGTGTGTGCTTGTTTGCTTTATCACTAAGTAATTTTTATTTTCTGTTATTAGTTGTTTTATATCTTTAGTTATGGATATGGAACACGAAACACCAAAAAAATTAGTGGTACTTGCTACTCATGGAGATGGGGAACCTCCTAAAACCCTCGATGCTAGTTATGTGAAACACGTTAATTACTCCTTTGATAATCCCGAGAAATCCTCAAGGAACTTTATAATGGGATACACATTGGATCAACGTGAGTACTTTAGGGATTATTGCTTATCTCAAAAAGGGAAACACTTATGGGATCAAATTATAATACTGGAATGGTTTGCTTGGGATGCTTGCTCGAGATGTGACTTTACTTGTTGCTCTAATATAGAAGCTCGACACCTTCCCTTTCAATGCAAATTTAATGATAATGAAACCTTAGCTTCTTATGCTAAAGGTATTTATGATTACTATGATGTGGAACGAATAGAAGAATTTGTGGCTTTTAAAGGTGCTTATGAAATTGCTTCTTTGCTTGAAAAGTATGATGATGATGTTCCTTACGAATCTGAAAATTTATCCATACTTAAATATTGCTATGAGAATTATGATTCCAATGCTGATATTATTAAATTTATTGAGAGTATGACCGCTGCCTTGGAAGAGACTAATATTTTGCAGGAATCTATGGAAGAGGAAGTTGCTGATACTGTGAGCTCATTAGATGAAAAAGATGAGGAGGAGAGCGAAGAACAAACGGAGGAAGAGCGGATTAGCTACCCGTGCCCACCTTCTAATGAGAGTAACTCTTCAACTCATACATTGTTTAATTACCCTTTGTGCTTACCGGAGGATGAATGCCATGATGAATGCTATGATGATTGCTATGTTCCCTTGGATTCGTTTGAAATATCCCTTTTTGATGAACTTGATGCTTGCTATGCTTGTGGCCATGATGCCAATATGAATTATGCTTATGAAGATGAACTTGCTATAGTTCCTTATGTTAAGCATGAAATTTTTTCTATTGCACCCACACATGATAGTCCTATTATCTTTTTGAATTCTCCCAACTACACTATATCAGAGAAGTTTGCTCTTATTAAGGATTATAGTTTCATGGAACAGAGGGGGAACTCTCCTCCAATCTAGGGGGAGGCCAGGGAAGAAGAAGAAGGAGGAGGGGGGGCTCTCTCCCCCTCTCTCCCGATGGCGCCAGAACGCCGCCGGGGCAAGCATCGTGACGGCGATCTACTCCAACAACTTCGCCGCCGTCAACACCAACTCTCTCCCCATCTATGCAGCAGTGTAACTCCCCTTTTCCCCGTTGTTATCTCTACTTAAACATGGTGCTCAACTCCATATACAATTTCCCAATGATATATGGCTATCCTATGATGTTTGAGTAGATCCGCTTTGTCCTATGGGCTAATTGATGATCGTGGTTGGTATGATTGTATATTTTATTATGGTGCTGTCCTACGGTGCCCTTCGTCTCGCGCAAACGTGAGGGATCCCCGCTGTAGGGTGTTGCAATGTGTTCATTATTTGCCTATGGTGGGTTCACTGGTGCAACGACGTGCTATACAAACGGTTTTTAACCCCTTTCCGCGACGTAGTTCCAAACCGTCGCCTTGCATGTGTGGGCGATAGGGGGGTCCATCTCACACGACACAGCAAACCCGTCGGCGATGGTGGCCAACGAACGCAAACGATCTGCAAATATAATCGTGTGCGGTGCAGGAACAGATCGCACACATAATCTTTTGGGCGTAGGTGTGGGATTTGGGATCAATCACACACGTCCAAGACGAGTGAAACGCGTCTAATCGCTGATGGAAAACAAACGGAGTTTGACCTTTGACCGTTTGCGAAACGTTACCCGAAAAATGTACATGTATAACATCATCGGACACGTTTCCCGAAAAATGTACGCGTGGGATGGTCTTTGCATCGGGCACGGTTTCCTGTTGGCTGACGTGTGAGATATGGTGCTATCGCAAACGATTGAGTAGCTCCTACGCACACGTGCAAGTGTTGCAAACCGTTCGCGATTTCTTATGTATCACCAACGTTTTAGATTATATCTCGTGTCCTTTTCCTGTGTATCACAGGCGGTTGCGCTACGAGTTGCGTGTGCTTTCCATTCTGGACTACACACGCTTAGTTAATTGAACCGTGTGTGATGAAATTGCCAGGTTATTTTAAAATATCGCATTTAATTTACCGTGCAAATAGCAAATTCGCCACAATATACAATCGACAAATAGAGTCCACATGAAGAACGTTCATCATAATTCGCCACAATATGCAATTGAACGAATAGTGTCCACAAGCAGAGGATTCATCATAATTCACGACAATATGCAATTGAGAAAATGCTAGCTAAATTCCACAGCTGTTAAACCGACATATCCAGTAGATAATCATAGTGTATGAAATACGAAGACACGATCACATGGAAAATAATGCATCCATGTGTATATGTTTAGATGATAACACTATATGAATGCGTACTTATTTTTAGGAGATTTGATTCCAGAAATCTTCGTCGTCTTTAGAGGGCTTGATGTAGTGTTTCACAAAGAAGGTGCTGATAAATTTCCTTACAGACAACAATTCATCGGTGGCGAGCGGTTCAGAAGTCATCGGTACGAAGATCAGCTGCATGACTTTTAGATCAGAATGTGACATACGTGTGGAGTAGAAGATAGTAATTAAGAAGCAAACTTACTGGTTTTATCTTGTCAGCATCGACACCACATTCAGCATGTCTGCATAGGTTGATCATGTGTGCACAAACGTAGTATCCACATAGGCTGGTACCTTGTTGTTTCTGAGGACATTGAAATTTTTTGTACAGTATTAGTCATGTATTTGCCCTGCTAGCAACAACCTAACCGGTGTAAGTTGTTTTTTTTTCTATGGAGAGAAATAGAAAGAGGTTTACTTAGAAACTTGAACATATGACTAGTATTTTCTGAAAATAACGGATTTCGTTGTCTTACCGGAGAAACGATCACGTGCTGTAGAGGTAGTTGTCGGTCGAACCTATTCCCCCCTAAATTTATGTTCTTTGGCAATACACTGCAAATGAAGATGAATTTTCACACACTCAATTCTGGAACCAGATATGAACACAACGCATTAACATCAAAGAATTCAATACCTATCCATGAAATCCTGAAGATGACTCAGATCCTGAGGCACATATGACTCTCTGAGTTAATCCATGTAGTAAGCTGTGTTGCGTTTTGGAACAATGACCACCAAGATCCAGTGACCTCTACAGTTTAAGAAAACCATGAACGTACGAACTATGTCTAAAAATGAAAGACGATCAATGTATACGTGGTTGTATATTTAACTTACTCTTCATAATATGGCCACATGAAGAATTATCCTATCTATAAGTCGAACAAGATCTTGGTGACACAATCAATGGAAGCCGTGCTTGAGTAATTATTTTTAAACAAAACGCCGTTTGCTAAATCAAGATCTATGAAATACGCATGCACCCTTGGTTTTCTCTGCGTCGTCAATCCCCTAAGAGGAATACAGTACAATTAGCTTTTTTTGTGATTTACAGCCTTGTATGGAGAAGTTGATCAGAGTTTGTGAAGTACTTACAACATCAAGCATTTGACAAGAGTGGCAGCAAGCTCATCGAAGTTGAAGAAGAGATGAAAGTCCTCGAATTCCACACTGATGGTACCTGGAACGTGACAGAAATGATGACGGTCGTACTGTAATTCCACAATGTTATGATCTTCTCCTTTTGACATTATGTCCATGCAATATTTATGTAACTTGCGACAACTGGAACTGCACTCATCAAAGTATTCGCCAACAAGAAATGGCTGGCCATGCTTGTACTTGCGTGCTTCAAATGGGTCTTCATTAGAACCGGGATTACATGGGTCTTCATCGGCAATGCCATGGTTCTGCTCGAAGAGTCTTCATAGTAGGATGCTCTGGTATTCGTCCCTCCTTTGTTTCTGTCATGGGTAATAACAAATTGCCAATTTTACTAGGAAGCTAAACATAAATGCAACAGTCTTTGTAGTACAGGACGCACATCGGCACTGTTTGAATGAAAACAAATTAATAGTGACAGCTATGTACATTCTGCTGTCAAACATTCCAATCTGTTAAAAACTACTGTCTTGCACCATGTTTTTTTACACTAAGTCTGGGAATCTGTTTATTTCAAATTGCCATGTTGTGTTGATGCTAGCCATGTTTCTGTGCATAATTAGACCTTGCTCGTGCTGAATGAAATGAAGTGCTTCATGTGTACTACCTTTCAGTAATTTTTAATGCAATGATAAGTCATGTCGCATATAGTTTTCTTGCTGTCAATATGCCTTCAGGTTAAAACTATGACAGTGTCTTAATCACATCCAGAATCAAATAGCACACGGGAAGTCTGAATCACAACTAATATAACAAAAGATTTCTAGCAATGAGAGTTAGGCTTACCTTCTTTGCACGTCGCAGAAACTTCCTCCCACTGTACCCAGATTCAAAAGCTCGTAACTTCATGGATTGAAATTGATGTTGACCATGAACAGGCAGGTCTTCAGCTACCCCTCTCCATTCGTTGGAAGTGATTGTCCTAGGGAGCTACAAGAGAAAGAAATGGCGCAAATGGACCTGCCGCTTTAAAATCCCCAATTCCAAAACAAAACCCTAAGCCTAGTTGAGCCAGAGAGAAGAGAGACGAATACCTGGCTGGTGAGAGATTCGTCGTCGTCGGAGATACCGCTTGAGTGGTCACTCGAGGAGTCCATGGCGTGTCCGCGGCGGTCGGATGCTAGAGGGAGAGATGTGGGCGGCGGCGGCGGGGGGGGGGGTGGAGGGGTTGCAGGGGAAATGTGGCCCTTTGGCGGGGGGGAGGGGGGAGACAGATATTTCGGCGGTCGGCGAAATTTTTCGCTCGTTGCAGGGAACCTTGGCGCGCAAAGATTCATCAGACATGGTCTTTCATATTTTATCGTGTGCGATGATACAAAACATACAAATATTCGCCCCTCCCCTCGTATTCCCTGGTTATAGTGCACATCCACATCATTGCATAATGTAACATCAACTGCTAACTTGGGTATAGAAAATAGCAGACACACATAGCTCACAGTTACTAAACCGAGCAAGTTCACTAAATAATCAAGCTGCTTGAACTAGACATAGCTTTTACAAAAGACCGGCTCTCTGAACAAAGGCTATTAGTAATATGCATAATTTTAAAAAAGACGCCGACAAGCAGCCGCCCTATGCCTCGCCACTGTTCGATGAGATGTCGATGACTTGTCCGGGCGACATTCCGCCGGTGCTGGACTCCGCATCCCCCAGGCTGACTTCGACCGCGGCGACATGCTCATCCTCGGCGTTGTCCTCGTCATCGGCGTCGCCCTCATCTTCGTAGTACTCGTAGCAGTGGCGCCGCCATAGCTCGCGTTGGTACTCCACCGCCGATTCCTCGATGGACAGGTGCTTCTCGACCTCCTCCTGAGCCACGCGCAACTCCTCCCAGCACACGGCGCTCTCGGACGGCTCCCGCATCTCCAGCTCTCGCTCGGAGATATCGTGCGGGAGGGGCTCCATGGCCTCCACCGCCGCATCGTCGGCATTCATCTCGGCATCCGCAGAAGCCGCCTCTACGGACGTGTGGTGCATGCTGGATTCCGGCAAAGCTTGGAGTATCTTGGTGTTGGCGTTCTCAATGATATAGGCCTGGATGGCCTCGAACCGGGCCACGGCAGCCTCCGCGGCATGGCACGCTACTCGAGCGCTCTTGGCGTTTGCAGCCGCCGTCTTAGCAGCTGCAGCTGCCGTCTCCGCGGCTACAGACGCCCTTTCGGCCGCCGTAGAAGCCCTGTCGGACGCCGCAGAGGCCCTTTCAGCGGATGCGTCTGCGCTTAAGGCGGATGCGACTGCGCTCTCGGCTGAGGCGGCCGCGTTCTCGGCAGAGGCGGGAGCGCTCGGGGCCGAGGGGGCGGTCGTACGCACTCTTACGAAGCGTTCCCATGGCGTCATTCTTTGCATAGAGGGTTTGTTGGAGAATGGGGGTCGATGGTGAACGGAATCCGAGCTAGACGAAGCCGACGAAGCTTCCCTCATAAGACATAAATAGATTCATGAATTTTCATCGCAAACGGTTTCCATATGGAACCGTGTGTACGCAGTTCACTTTTTGTATTGAATTGTAAAACTATTTTTGGGTACAACGGTAACGGATATTGTTTTATTTGTAAGAAAAAGATCCCTACCGTCAAAATCCACTGACGGCATCCTAAAATTAGGAAATATTTGTCGGCGTCCTGGGAACGGGGGTACCTAGACTTGCCTGCCTGCAGCCCAAGGCGTGGCCCACCTCAACGACCAAGTACGGCCCGGCACGGCCTCACTCAACACAAGGCCCTCGCGAGGCCACGGGCTCGCGGGGGAAACAGCGCCAAGATTCGCGGGGAGGTAGGCCTCCCCAGGCCTCCTCCCGAGCGGCGGAGACTTCTATGCAACGCACGACCTCAAGAGGCCAAGGGTGACGCCAGCCAGGCCAAGCGGGCGCCAGCGCCCCAGAGGGGACAGTTTCCCCTGTGGTGCAAAGGAGGCAGGGGCGCATGCGAGTTCCCAAAGTGCCCCCAAAGGTTTCCACTTCGGTGCAACAAGACCAAGACCCCAAGCCCCGCAGGACGGACGTCATCACCGAGCCCACCTCTGCATCACCGTCGACTACTTTGTAGGCGAAGACCACCTTTCGTCAGGATAGGGTGTACCTCCTATCCCCCTTTGAATTTGGCCGTTGTAGGATTCCTTCCCGCCTTTGTGATAAGGGAAGAGGACCGGGCCGCTATAAATAGAGGCTAGGCAGCTCGGTAGAGGAGGACGACACCACCACCCGCGAACACACCGCAAGGCAACTCACCACTATACTAGTTCATCCACAAACCTCCTCGTGAGGCAATCCACCAAAGGCAGGAGTAGGGTTTCACGCTTCGCAGTGGCCCGAACCTGGATAAACTCTCGTGTGATATCTTCTTCCTTGCCATCGAGCGGGATTATCGCGTTGTGGGCTTGGTGGGGGTGAAGTTGTTGGGGATCTTCGCACATGCTCCTGGGTTCAAACTTCTTAGGGTTTTGCGGAGCCCGAAATCCGACATTTGGCGCGCCTGGTAGGGGGCGTGTCAGAGTCTTCAGTAAGCTTCGCTTCCTCTTCGCTCCGTCGCGCGATGGCCGACGTCCGACAAGCTCCTTTCGGCCTCGGCGGGTCTGCCTTCACGAACCTTGCCACTGCAGTCCAAGACCCGCGCCTCAGCAGCGCGATGCCGGGTGGCCGTTACCAGGCCACCAGCGTCATTTCCGCCACCGTCGCAGCTCATGCCGACCAGGCGCAGGGCGGGCGAACAGCGCCCACGGGACCACCATCGCATTGCACCCACGTGGGAGACCTCAACGCACATGATGCACTTCTGATGGCGAGTGAGATGCTTCGCCACCGCCCGACGCACGGGGGCTTCGACGCCTGGGCCAACCACATCGCCGAGTTGGTCAACGTCGCAAGGAGGGCCTGGCTCCACCGCCCCTCTTCACGACCACTGACGCGGGGCGCCGGGGACTCGTTTGCCGTGCCCGCCGCCTCGCCCGCGGGCGACGCGCCAGCTTCCCTCCCGGGCGAGCCCGAGCAGGGCCCGCTGCACGCCATACTACTTCTCCACCGGATCCCGGTGACAGGATTCGGGGCGCCGCCCGGCCACGTCGGTGGCCCCTTTGAAGAAGGTGACGGGGCGCTCCGTGCGCACCCCGGCGCGCGCGCCCATACCCAGACGGAGCATCAATAGCCCGGGTCATCCCGGCGGGAGCACGCCAACCGGCGCAGGGAGCAGGCAGCTCAGGCTACTGGCCAGGCAGATAACCGTAACGAAGGCGCAGTGGACATCTAGGGAGGCAACCCACGTCAAGACATGCGCGGCCCACCCCACGGCGGCGGCAGAGGTAAGCAACTTCGGGCGGAGGCCCGCCGCAGGAGGGTCTGTGGGCCGCGCGCCCCAGGTGGCGTCATCTCGCCACCCGGGGAGGCTACCCATTGATGTGCGCAGGGATGGCTCAGGAGGGAGCCAAGGCCTCTATACAGAAGCCTACGTTCCGAGCTATGTGATTCCTGCGGAGGGCGCGGATGATCAGACGCCCCCCGCAGGTGCCAACACCCTCCCGGAGTAGGGAGATGTCCCGGACGCCCTCCCCAAGCCGGGCCCGGGGGCTCCCACAGAGGGGGTACCAGGCCAAGCTGATGCAAGCAGGGGGGGCGTCCCGGGATGCGCGGGGGCACGACGCAACCGCCGCCCCCGCGAGCAAGCAGCGCGCAACCAAGCCCAGGGCCTCAGGAGCGACCGCCTTGGGAATTGGCAGGGTACAAGCAACACGGGCCACCCGCGGCAACGGGAGCGCCGGAGCGGTTCTCGGGGGGCAGGGCCTCGCGAGGTCCTCAAGCCGCCGCCCGACCGGCGCCCCGACGCTTCACGAGGCAGCTTCACCGACACAACACCTCTATGGCTGCGCTGGGTGCGTTTCACTCATGTTTGGGCCGCGGGAGCGCAATGCCGCGGCTACGCGGGGAGCAGTGCACCCAGGTTTGTGTTGTAGATGCGCGCAACGGCGCAGAAATGCGTGGGATGGCTCTTAACCAAGTTGGGAGCACATGGGCCGTGCGCCTGGGGGCTTGCCCAGCTATCTCCGGTCGTGACACTCTCACGTAATAATGAGTGGGCTGTATACGCCCGGAGCCCCCCGAGGACGCGGAGGGGTTCCATCCCACGCCCAAGTGGAAGCCCCATGCTCCACGCTGGCGGACAACACTGCCCTCCAATGGCTATGCCCACGCAACGTGGATGCCCTACGCTCCGCGCTGGGGGGAAGACGAAGGCGAAGACTAGCATAGGTGTCGGACGCGGCTATTGCTTGCTTCTTTTTGCTTGCTTCTTTTTTGTGTTCGTATTGCCACTTTTCGAAACGAAGTTGAAGATTTCGTAACTCTATTTGAAAAGGGGCGGGAACTTTTCTCTCTTCGCGATTCCTCTTTCTGGCCTTGAAGTCTCTTTTCTTTTGGATTGGCACCTTGCCGAGGCCCATGCACCTTGGCCTCCCCTCGTGGCCCTTCAGAGCAGGCCGGCAAGGACCTGTTGCCTCGAAAGCACGCATCTTTAAGTAGTCCATCCCTGCTCGGGGGCTCCGGCCGCCGCCCCGCGCGACATCACAGAACCTCGGGAGGCTCAGACACCTCCCGGAGTAGCAACCGGCGGAAAGGTATGGGAACCGCTTGAGCGTCAAGGGGGACTCCTGAGCAACGCACCTCAGGAGCCACACTGGTCACATAGCCCCTCGCCCATTGGTCTCGTCCTGGTGATCCGGACGCCCCAACGGCGGTCGAGGTAAGCACGGGATTGGGCTCCGCACACGCAGAGCGCCGCTTGAGCGTCAAGGGGGGCTTCCCAGGTAATGCGCCTCGGGAACCTCACCGATCGTGTAGCTCCGCGCCCCTTGGTCTCGTCCTGGTGATCCGAACGCCCCAATTGTGGCTGAGGCCTCGCCCCTTTGGTCTCGTCCTGGTGATCCGGACGCCCCAACGGTGGTCGAGGTCTGCTCGGGATCGGGCCTCGTCGACGCAGAGTGCCAAAAGGGCTCCCGGACCACCCCGCAAGCAAGGAAGAAGCCCTCCCTGACGGGATCCTCGACCTCCCTGGACGCTCCGCCTCCGCCTCACGACGCTCGAGCTCGCCACGACCCGACGAGCTAAGTACACCCATCGAATAAGGGCAGAACCTTCTAATCAGATGATAGCCCGAATGCCGGACAAGAGGCATGAGCGCTAACATAAAAATACAGGCCCTACAGTCCGCTACGTAACCCCATCAGGATTCTTGTGGTTCCAGGAGCAAGGAAGGGCAGCGCGAGGCAAGGGGTCCGGCTACTCTAGGCGACATGGCTAAGAGTCTGACCTTGGGGGCGGCACGTTCCCCCTCAGGAGGGCCCGCCCCACGAGGGCCCGACCGGATGTTGTTGCTGGTCTTAGCGCGATAACCTCGCGGACATCTCGAGGGGCGCCGGGGCGCATCGGCAATAACACAAGGCCCTGCGGGAGAGGCGGGGTCACGCCACGCAAAACTAACAATCGACGGCTTAAAGAAGGAGGAGGGATACGAAGGTAAAAACACAAAAGTTAATGCCCCCAAGGGCCAGGTGTTGCTTGACATGACAGGAACTGGGAAGAGAAAACAGGAGAAGCCTAGGCGGAGGAGCCGCTGTCGCCGTCCGGGCCGTCGCCCGCCGCGGCGCCGGAGTCGTCACCCTCGTCGGAGAGAGGCTCTTGGACGAACCGCTCCACCAAGGACTCCACGTGCGGGCGCACCTCATCCCTAAGTGGCCTCTGGAGCTCGTCGGGCACCGGCTCCATGACGCAGAGGAGATAGAGCTCCGAGACGAGGCGGCGAAGGTTGGAGAAGACGCGTGTCAGCGCGAGGTCACGCATGCTGGACACATTGTCCTCGTCCACCCGGGAGACGCCAGTTTCTAGCGCCTCCACCACCTTGTAGAAGAAGTTGAGGTAGCCCCCGTTGCCGTGCGCGCACGGCAGCGCAGGGGCCTCCCTGACGAACCGGCTCACCGCGCCGACCGCGCGGTGGGCGATGTCCAGATACTTCTTGGCGCGCTGCACCTCCAACATCTTCGCGTGGGCCGTCTCGTCCTGGGCGGCCTGCACGGCGTTGACAGCCCCTTTGACCTGGGTCTGGAGCGACGCCAGCTCCGCCTGGGCCTCTGCCTCACCCCTGAGCGCAGCCTGGAGGGCAGCCTCAGCGTTCGCCAGCTGGACCCTCAGCGCATCCGCCTCCTCCTGGAGCTCGTCGAGCCTGCGCCTCTTGGGCGCGGGCGCCCTGGGAAGAGGGGGCGATCAAGACCGGCGCGGCAGATGCGATTGTAAGAGAAGGAGGCGGGGGACTAGACACATACTCATCAATAATGGCCCAGCGCCGGCGAGCTTGGGCTGGCCTAGAGGGTCCCCCGCCGCTGCCTCCGGGGGCCGCCAGTGGAGCCGGGGACCCCGAGGGCTTCCCCGCACCTGCCGCACTTCCACCGGACACCATGGAGGAGCAAACGAAAGGAGGAGGACAGGGAACATAACTTGGAAGGAAGAAATCGGGAGGACGCGTCAAGATTGCAAGACCCCCCGGGCGGGGCGGGTTTATAGGCGCAACCGCTGCTCATGGGGCGTCATGGGGAGTGGAGTCGCCATGCACTCCTCGGGCGACGCGTGCCAGACTCGATCGGCGTGCTGCCCTGCCTCACGTCATTTCCTCTGCTCCCGTCGGGTCACATCCGCGTGGCCCGAGGGGGGGGAGGACGCGAAGAGACAGCCGCATTCAAGGAAGGCAATGATGGACGGGGAGGCGCGCAGGCCTTGCGTCAGCTCGGCTCAGGGCGGTTCCCGACTTCTTAGGGGAGTCGAGACCCCCACGTCTCATCGTGTGCCACGCGTCAAGATGGGCCCGCAGGCGTTGGGGCCCACGGCGCTTCGGGCCATCCTCTGTGGCTTCACCCAGAAGCTAGCCCGAGCGCGCCTCGGGCCCGGGGGCTACTGCCGGCGTCCTGGGAACGGGGGTACCCAGACTCGGCTGCCTGCGGCCCAAGGCGTGGCCCACCTCGACGACCAAGTACGGCCCGGCGCGGCCTCACTCAACACAAGGCCCTCGCCAGGCCCCGGGCTCATGGGGGAAACAGCGCCAAGAACCGCGGGGAGGTAGGCCTCCCCAGGCCTCCTCCCGAGCGGCGGAGACTTTTATGCAACGCACGACCTCAGGAGGCCAAGGGTGACGCCAGCCAGGCCAGGCGGGCGCCAGCGCGCCAGAGGGGACAGTTTCCCCTTTGGTGCAAAGGAGGCAGGGGCGCACGTGAGTTCCCAAAGCGCCCCCAAAGGTTTCCACTCCGGTGCAACAAGACCAAGACCCCAAGCCCCGCAGGACGGACATCATCACCGAGCCCACCTCTGTATCACCGTCGACTAGTTTCCAGGCGAAGACCACCTTTCGTCAGGATAGGGTGTACCTCCTATCCCCCTTTGAATTTGGCCGTTGTAGGATTCCTTCCCGCCTTTGTGATAAGGGAAGAGGACCCGGGCCGCTATAAATAGAGGCTAGGCAGCTCGGTAGAGGAGGACGACACAACCACCCGCAAACACACCGCGAGCCAACTCACCACTGTACTAGTTCATCCACAAACCTCCTCGTGAGGCAATCCACCAAAGGCAGGAGTAGGGTTTTACGCTTCGCAGCGGCCCGAACCTGGGTAAACTCTCGTGTGCTATCTTCTTCCTTGCCATCGAGCGGGGTTATCGCGTTGTGGGCTTGGTGGGGGTGAAGCTGTTGGGGATATTCGCACACGCCCTTTGGTTCGAACTTCTTAGAGTTTTGCGAAGCCCGAAATCCGACAATATTCGGGGTACAATTGGCATTTTTATACATTAGTAACACACGGTTCCATATTTATGTACAGATTTTACGGCCATAATTCAAATTTGTAACACACGAATATGCAAGATGAAGCAAAAACTGCTGGAAAAATCATATTTATGTACTACGTGCTTCCCTATATGTGCCGCTTGCAATAAATTTTAAGGAGTTCCAAACGTCTTGGGTAACGGTTTGGACACACGTGCACGCATTGGGGATCTAGGTTTTAAAATTCTAAAAATGAAAAAATGCTTCAAAGTACATGATAATAATCTGCATGATTACCCGACATGGGGCCAAGATGTCGTGGTCAAAGTAACAGCTTGTTCGAGATAAGCTTTGAGACATGCCTCTCACAAAACGTAGCATCACACGAAGGGTCGTGGTTCCGAGAGGGGACATCAGCCTTGTTTGATGACGAGCCGCTAGTCGTTGTCTCATTTGGCCTACCTTTTTTTGAATTCGTTACAATGCACGAATACGTCCGGCAACCTGAAATTTGGACATTTTCGGGGTTCAATGGGCATTTGTGTACATGAAGTTAGTTTCTAGATATCGAGTGGCCATAATTCAAAACTAAAACACATGGACTTGTTCAAGATGAAGCAAAAACTACAGGAGAAATCATTTTTATATATGTACTAGTGCTGCCGTCTATATGTCGCGTGCAATAAATTTGAAGGAGTTCAAGACATCTTGAGTAACGGTTTGGACATAAGCATTAAGAATATTCTAGGTTTTTAAATACAAAAAATAAATAAATATGCTATGAAGTACATGAAAATCAGCATGATTTCCTGACATGGGGCCAAGATGTCGTGGTCAAAGTGACAGCTTGTTCGAGATAAGCTTTGACACATGCCTCTCACAAACCGGAGCACCACGAGCATGCTCATATAGTTCCGAGAGGGGACGTGGGGGTGTTGTGTGCTGACGAAACAGATCGCTGCCTCATTCGGCCTACTTTTTTTTCATCGATGCAATGTACGAATAGGACCGTCATCCTGAAATCTGAAAAAAATTACGGCATTCAATTGGCATTTTTGTACATGAAGTTCCAGAAATTTAATGGCCATAGTTCAAAACTGAAACAGTTTAACAAGCAAGATAAAGCACCGCTGGAAAATCATATTTATGTACTACTTGCTTCCGTATATATGCCACATGCAATAAATTTGAAGGAGTGTTCCAAACATCTTGAGTGACGGTTTTGACACAAAAGCATTGGGAATCTAGGTTTTTAAAGTCAAAAGTTGAAAAATGCTCCGAAGTACATGAAAATATGCAAGATTTCCCGACATGGGGCCAAGATGTCGTGATCAAAGTAACGGCTTGTTCGAGATAAACTTTAACACATGTCAAAGCCAGCAATGCATGGTTAACTGTTACATGCGTCCCCATGGGTAATTACTCTATTAGGGCACGGGTGCGAGCTTGAATGCCCATCTAGAAGTTGGTGGGTCAAATACCTTACGTATAGAGCGTGCAGGACGGGGATGAGGATGGGATAGCATTACCCGCCTTACCCATGAATTAAAGTACTCCCTCCGTCTCGGTGTATAAGTCATCCTACGAAAACCAAATAATACCAAAACACATAGGTGCGGTGCATTAACTTTCACCTCCTTTCTTGTTTTTTGACATGAATAAAGGAATCAACCAATAAGAGATGTGGGGCATGTACTTTTTAAATGACTTGAGACTAACTAGCATGACATGCAGTGGTCAATTCATTGCATGCAATGATATTAATTAGCAAATTAACATTAAATTCTCTCGTTTTCTTCATCGTCTTGGTCACGGTGCACAACCTAAGATGACTTATACATCGAGACGGAGGGAGAGTACTTACATGTGTGGGCTCTGAAATTAGTAGACCCCATGTAATTTGGGGCCCTCGGTCACCCAAATTTACACACATCCCACCCCTTTGGCCCAAAATTCCCTAAGAAATCACAAACCTAGCCACAACATATTGTTTATTGCGTTGAAATACTATTTTTGTACTGAAATACGCGAAGGTTGTTCTTAAATGAATGTGTGAGTTTCCCCACGGTGATAAAGAACTCGGTGGGGACATGGATGGGAAACTTTTTATCCCCGCGCACGGGTACGTAGACTGGGACGGGGATGGGAGGGCGGTGATGGGGACGGAGATGGGACTCCAATACTCGCCTAAGAAATCCCCAGCTTTAGACACAAGCCTCTCACCAAACGGAGCATCACACGAAGGCGCGTGGTTCCGAGGGGGAACGTGGGGCATGTGTGATGACAAACCGCCAATCGCTGTCTCATTCGACCTAGTTTTTTTCATCAATACAATGCACGAAAACGACCGGCATCCTATTTTTTAATGGCGTTCTATTGGCAATTTTGTACATTAAGTTAGTTTATAGAAATTTAATGGCCATATTTCAAAACTGAAACACATGAACAAGCTAGATGAAGCAAAAACCGCTCGAAAATCATATTTATGTACTATTTGCCTACATATATATGCAACGTGCAATAAATTTGAAGGAGTTCCAAACATCTTGAGTGACGGTTTGGACACAAAAGCATTAAGAATGTAGGTTCTAAATTCAATAATAATAAATTCTCAGATTTCTGAAGTACATGAAAATATGCATGATTTCCCGCCATGGGGCCAAGATGTCGTGGTTACTGCTCTCGGTCTTGCTTCCGTAACACAAATGGCAGGCATGCATTACATTTGGATAGAAAATATAAATATTTGGCAAAACAAACGGCTCCCACATGATTGGCGCCTTTTTTTGCGTTTCGAGTTTTGAAAGCCAATTTTCGCGGGCTATTAATCACACGCGGTCATGCATTGGGAACCGTCGGTGATGTTAATTCACACACGGTTGTTGAGTAGGAAATCGTGTGCAATCACTGCTGGCGTCGATCAAGATTCGAGCCGCCTATAAATGCTACCCCTTGAGACCGTCATCCCGCCTGCATTCTCTCGTCTCTCTATCCCACCCCTCGCACAAAACTCTACAATGGCGCGGCCGGTCTGTGCACAAGCAGAGGAGGAGGCGCCACCCCGCGAGGACATGGCGAAATGCAGCGACGAGGAGGACCCCTTCGCGCCTCCAGACGAGGTCGCGCCAGACCCCCCAGCTGAAGATTGGTTTTGGGGCCACTATAATCTGGCTCTGTGGAAGGCGCTGCCGCCGGCTGAGAGATCCAGGCAGGTGGCATTCAAGAAGGAGTGTGCTGAGGAGCGCGCCAGGAACCTCGTGGCCTGGAATGCCCTTAGTGCCGCAAGGGAAAAGGAGGAGCTGGAGCTTTGGCGGCGGGCGAGTCGACGAGCGGTCGAGGTGTACGAAGACGACCGGTACCACGCAATGAAAGCCAGAGGCGCCTAGCGCCTCACCGCTGCGTGGGCATGGGCCGATAAGCTCGAGCGTGCCACCGCCAAAGAGCTCCAGTGGGCGCCCAGTGAACTGTCCTGCATGGTCGCGCGCCTCCGCCTGCAAGAGGCTGATCGGCACGTCGAACGCTGCGAGGCAGAGGAGGCGGCGAACTCCCTCCGCATTGGGAAGCCACCGCGCACCGGGGAGCTAATGGCGAGAGGCTGCCATTTTACTGCTCCCCGCTCAAGGAAGGGTTATTATTAGTTTACTTTTTATTCATTGTACGTATTAGTTAACTACTATCATCACGTATATGTGATGATATATATTGTATATGTATCATGTCTTCAATGAGCTATTCAACAATTAATATATATTATTAGTTTCACATTTCTATATATCTGTTTTCATACTGATTTTCTGGCTCTAACTGTTAACCTTTTACACATATTGAAACATAACAATAGAACATAAATCATTCACACATCAAAACATATCAATATTGTGATTGTTTGTCCAGACATTGGGATCGACATCTAAACAGTTCAACAAAATAAAACGCATCCATGACTAGTTGACTACACCCTATCCTACGGAAGCTCTTGGTTGTGCCTGAACTCGGTCAGGCGTTCGTACATGCAGTTTACACGCTCGCAGTACAACTGGAGCGCGATCTCGAGCTCCAATCTGGCTATTTTGTCGGAGATTACCATCTCGAGGATGCGACGGCCATTTTCTTATATCGCTCCCTGCTGGACACCTGGGCCAAGGAGGCGCTCGAGTCTACTGACGAGCCCGTCAGCATCGAGGGGGGCGCGGACAAGGCGAACGGCACGACCCATGTGAGGGAGTCCTGGTTTGAGGGGTCCTCAGAAGGCCAACCTATTCATTATAGGCCGAACTATATGGGCCGTATGCCGGACATTGGATTGATGGAAGACCCAGACTCCAGAAAGGAAGCTTCGAGAAGCGTGGCGTGTCCTCCACGTTTAAAGTAGTGAATAGGCATGTTTATCCCTTCGACGTGTAACCGACCATGTGTAAACCCTAGGGACCCCTGGCGTCTATATAAGCCGGAGGGTTTTAGGTTGTAGACTAAGAGAACTCATCTAGGGTTTTAGTCATACGATCTCGTGGTAGATCAACTCTGTAATCCTCATATCATCAATATAATCAAGCAGGACGTAGGTATTACCTCCATAGGAGGGCCCGAACCTGGGTAAAACCTTGTCCCCTTCGTCTCTTGTTACCATCGATCCAAGTCTCACAGCTCGGGACCCCCTACCCGAGATCCGCCGGTTTTGACACCGACATTGGTGCTTTCATTGAGAGTTCCGCTGTGATCGCCAGAAGGAATCGATGGCTCGCCTAGTCATCAACGAAGAGGTCCGCAATTCGGGCACTTTTGTCCCTGGACAGATCTTCGCTTTCGGTAGCATTGTGCTGCACGCTGACCCGACCGGCCATCTAGGCCGCGTCGGAAGCTTCGCCCCTGATCAAGAGGTCAGATTCGGGAACTTAGAGTTCTCCGTGGACTCTCAAGGCGACCTGTCACTAACCGGGTTCGCAGTCTCGCCTGCCACGCCCGAAGACTCTGGGGCTTTAACCCCAGATCCATCTTTCGGCTCTTCCCGTGGGATCTACCCCGGCGAGGGGCCGACGTTCAGTCCGGAGCAGGTCATAGTGCCCGACGTCCGGACATCTGTTCTTGCCGAACACTCTCCCTGTGCGGACGCACCGGAGGATCACCCCGGAAGCTCTGTGCAGACCGGCTCGATTGAGCTCTCGATACTCAACGAGGCTTTAGATCGGATCTTGTCGATGAAGATTACCGACGACCCAAACCCGATCTTTTCTCAGATCGGGCGCCAGACGGGTCAAGACGGATTTTTCGTCCCACCCACCACCCACTTGATAGCCACTGTCGAGGATTTAACCGACATGCTAGACTATGCCTCCGAGGAGGCAAAGTACATGGATGAGGAGGATCACGCCCTCACCCCCGCTAAGACCGGGCAGTGGATGGCCACCTCCACATACGACGTCTACATGGTGGACACTCCGAAAAACGACGGTGATAAATCGGATGAAGCGCCGACAAGACGCCGAAAGCCGCATAAACGGTAAAAGGAAAAAAGGGGCAGAAATCTATCGATGGCACCGGGAACGGAGATACCCCGGAAGACATCGGCGATCCCGAAATCCCCGAACACCCGTTAGAGGGTCAGGAGAGACCCGAAGACCGTCGCAACCCTGATGATCCAGATGATCCCGAAGACGACGACTACCTCCGCTCTATCGAGGGGGAGGACAATGCGGATGCCGATGACTTCGCCATTCCCGACAATCCTGTAGATCAGGAACTATTCAGGCAACAGCTCATATCCATAGCCCGCAGCCTGAAAGCAAAAGAATGGCAGCTTAAAGTCGAGCAAGATGACCTCAATGACCGATGGATGAGAGTCCTCTCAGCTGAGGAAGGATACGACACCGGTCTATCGGACCAACCTAAGAGCTATCCGCGCAGAAGGCTGCTGCCACAATTCGAAGACGAGCTCACTGATACGCCGTCTCCCAAGCATACCCCATACGACAAGCCAGACCGCCCGCCTAGAGGACGAGACAGGAAGGCTGACGATACCGGTTATAGGCCGACGATACCCCGTAGACGGGGAAAGGAGCCACTAGAGCCCGATGACAGGTTCGACCTGCGACACGACCTAGATTACAGAGCAGGTCGTACGCGATCCATTTACGGATCCAGAGGATACTCACCCGATCGACGGGAAGGGCACCGTCCTCAGTTCGACCACGACAATGAAGATCGGGAACGAACCCGAGCTAGGACAGACACCGATCACCGACGCGTCATAGCTCGGGTCAGAGGCGCCGCCCACCCACTGTGCTTCACGGACGAGGTAATGCGGGATCAGTTCCCGGAAGGGTTTAAGCCCGTAAACATAGAGCAATATGATGGGACAACTGACCCAACCGTATGGATCGAGGATTTCCTCCTCCACATCCACATGGCGTGAGGAGATGACCTCCACGCCATCAAGTACTTACCCCTGAAGCTCAAGGGGCCAGCTCGGCACTGGTTAAATAGCCTCCCCGAAAACTCTATTGGGTGTTGGGAGGACCTAGAAGAGGCATTCCGATCTAACTTCCAGGGCACTTATGTTCGGCCGCCGGACTCCTCCGACCTAAGCAACGTCGTTCAGAAGCCAGGAGAGTCCGCGTGCCTATTCTGGAACCGTTTCTTGACCAAGAAAAACCAGATCGTAGACTGCCCGGACGCCAAAGCTATAGCCTCCTTCAGGCATAATATTCGGGATGAATGGCTGGCTCGACAGCTCGGCCACGACAAACCCAGGACAATGTCCGCCCTCACATCACTCATGACCCGCTTCTGCGCGGGCGAGGATAATTGGTTAGCTAGACGTAGCCACAACCCCGAAGACCCCGGAACCTCAAAAGTTCGGGATGGAAACGGGAAACCGAAGCGCAACAAGAACAAGCGCCGACACAATAATAGTGATGCCGATGACACGGCTGTCAACGCCGGCTTCCGCAATTCCCGCTCTGGGCAGCGGAAGAAGCCTCCTAAAGGCAAACACGACGGACCCACCCCGCTGGACAAGATACTTGAGAGGCCTTGCCAGATCCACGGCACTCAAGAGAAGCCCGCCAATCACACCAACCGTAATTGCTGGGTCTTCAAACAGGCCGGCAAGCTCGCAACCGAGGACCAAGGCAAGAGCCCACGCAGCGAGGACGAGGATGAGCCTCGTGGTCCGATCGGTGGCGGACAAAAGAAATTCCCTCCAGAGGTGAAAACAGTAAACATGATATACGCCACTCATATACCGAAAAAGGAGACGAAGTGCGCCCTTTGAGATGTCTACGCCATAGAGCCTGTAGCCCCGAAGTATAACCCACGGTCGGCATACCCGATCACCTTCGATCGACGTGACCATCTGACCAGTATCTGTCATGGGGGTTCGGCCGCACTCGTCCTAGACCCGATCATAGACGGGTACCACCTCACAGAAGTCCTAATGGACGGTGGAAGTAGCCTCAATCTGATTTACTCAGATACGGTGAAAAAGATGGGCATACATCCGTCAAGGATCAAGCCCAATCACACTACCTTCAAAGGAGTGATCCCAGGCGTTGAAGCCCGATGCACAGGCTCTGTAAGCCTGGAAGTACTGTTCGGCTCGCCCGATAATTTTCGAAGCGAGGACTTGATCTTCGACATCGTACCTTTCCGCAGCGGCTATCACGCCCTGCTCGGCCGTACAACGTTCGCTCGCTTTAACGCCGTTCACACTACGCATACCTCAAGCTCAAGATGCCCGGCCCCAGGGGGGTCATTACTGTCAATGGCAACACAGAGCGCTCCCTCTGAACTGAGGAACATGCGTTGGCCCTGGCGGCCGAATTCCACTACACCGATGATTGGCAAGCGCCGACATTCGCCGTAAAGGCACCCAAGGCTGGGAAGCGAGCTCGGTCTCAATCCGAAGCACCAGCACCTTCCTCTCCCAGTAAATAGGGACTCACCCCCCATCGCACGGCCCTAGAACCTGCAAAGTACGTGCCAAGAAGACACAACTTCGCGCTTAAAATTCCATGGGCAGCGGTGGGGAAAAACTATTAAAGGGTAAAGTGTTCGGTTAGACCGAACTATCACCATCAACATGTCTTCGGACACACTACGGGTACCATAAAGTACCCGCTACGGCGTAAAGCTCGTCCACGTTTCGGCGACTTCTCAAGGCTTTTTCTCCAGAATCCTCTCGCCGAATACCACACCCATAACGGTGTACAACTCTTCGAGAGACGCAGGAGCGGACAAGCGACAGGGCACATCAAGGACGTCAGGTCACCTATCGAAGACCCTTGATACAACCCCTCCTATAAGATTTATATTTTTAATACCTGTAAAACAGTTGTACCACCAATTTGAATAATAAGAGTTATTGAGTAAAATATAGATATATCCTACAGTATCTTTTTGCTGTCCCTTTTCGGAACACTCCCTATTTTCTCCCTCTTCTTGCGAACCTGTTTGGTATACTTTACGATGCAACCGGCTAATAGACCGGGGGCTCGACCTTAAAAATCGCCCTAATCACAACTGATTTAGTGTTCGGCGTCTTGGAATCCCGCTTTATATGCATTGGTTCCGAACTATGTCTTGGGTCAATAGTTGGGTTGCCCGGCTCCTGTGCTTGCCCCTTTATGTTCCGCTCGTTCGGCTAAAGGGGCAAAGGGAGCACCACTGCGATTGTGCTTCCGGCTAGTCTGGTCAAGCACCTCAGTGGAGAAAGCCGAAAACTGACTGTCATGGTATGCGAGAACCGATCTGCGAATCCGAGCTTAACTAGATCTCGTCAGAGGTTATTCCATGTCATACGATGGGTTTGGTATTAGTACAAACCAGGTGATATAGGCTTCGGTCACGGTTATTCCGAACATCACGAACCTTGGGGGCTAGTCATCAGCCTCCCGCACTCCTTTCTCGCGCCCCTACGGCTAAGTGAAAGTAATAAAGCATTATAGTCCGATTGCCTTGTCCGCCCCACACTACCGCCTTCGGGTACCGACAGTTCGGCTAAGGGTCACAGTGCGTTGGCACGGACACCCCGCGTAGTATCTACATGGGGGCTGAAGCCGACGACTCGCCGCTTTCAGTTTTAACGGCCACATAGGAGTTATAAAGGATGCAAAACATACAAGACATGATAAACCATGCATTTTAAATATATACACGTTGAAAAGTCTTCGGACATATTACAACACTTTATTCTTACACGTTCTCGCTCGAACACTGAGATTCTATGGCCCGAGCACGCTCCATAACTCCGGAGAAGTACAGCTCGGGGCGCCTATGCTCCTTTCCAGGAGGCGGAGGGGCGGTGGCTATCTTCATCGAATCAAGCCCCGGCCAGTGCACCTTGGCCTTCGCGAAGGTCATCCGAGCTCCCTCAACGCAGGAAGATCGCCTCAGTGCATCGATCCGAGGAGAGGCGTCGCTCAGCTGTTGCACCAGGCCGAAGAAGCTGCCCGGCAGTGGCTCATTGGGCCATAGCCGGATGCAGAGATCCTTCATGGCCGGCTCCGCCATCCGGTGTAGCTCCGCCAGCTGCTTCAGCTGCTCAACGAGGAGAGGAGAGCGCTCGGGGGCTTCGAATTGGGCCCAAAACAGCCGAGCTTCGTCTCCTTCTCCCTGCGAAGCATAGAACTGGTTTGCGTCCGCGGAGATCTTCTGGAGTTCCGAGCAGGCGCCTAAGGAACGCCATACTTGGGTAAGCAGTTTGAACTTCCTATCCCCGAAGATACACTTCAATAAATATGGCTTACCATCCATGATAGCCTTAGCCTGGCCGATCTCCTCTTCATAGGACCGCCTATCCACCCGCTCCTTTTGGAGATCGGTTTTAAGAGTGGATAGTTCGGCGGCCTGCTCCTTCCCTCTCCGCTCAAGGACCTCGCACTTTCGGCCAGTGTCCTTGAGCTCCTGTTGAATTTCTTCCACCCGAGCCTCATGCTTGTCGCTAGTGGCTCTCAGGGCGGATAGCGCGGTAGCCGCTTCTTTGGATGCCGCCTTCTCAACCAAAGCTTCCTGCTTCGCTTTCTCAAGCTCAGCTTTGAGCTTCTCAATCTCCTTCGCCGAGGCTGCATAAGCATAGACTTATATCAAGAAACCGTGTTGATAGTACGGTAAAGAAGAGTTTTGATACTCTCATCTGGCTTACCTTGCGCCTCGTCGAATCTCTTGTGCAGAGCGTCAAGCTCGTCTTCGGAGCTTTTGAGCTTCCGATTTAGCTCGTCCAGCTCGGCAGCGTTAGAAGCCGCCACCGCAGACGAAGCCTGCAAAATACAAACCAACTATATCAAGTAACATGGGTTGAAAAGCTTCCGAACTGTCCTAGATAAAATCATGGGCCCGGTCCTTTTTTAGGCTGCTAAAACATTCCGAACACACATTTGTCTTGTACATAGATCGGATAATGGTCTATTATAGACCCCCAGGTAAGTTTTTCTAAACTCACCTAGGGCTCAGGGGCTGCCGTGTATATAATAATTACTCAAAGAAATCAGTATTTCACAAAATAGAGCATTACATGGCTAACCTGAAAGCCCGTCCGGAGACCGTTGAAGGCCTACTTCAGTCCGATATCCACGGACTGAATGCTCTACAGAACCGCACCCATAAGAGTGCGGTACTCCCCGAAGATGGAGGCACTTGATAGAGCCTCCCCCATGGCCGACCACCCATTGATCGATTGCGCCGGCGGGGATCGGTTGGCCCGATCTCCATTCGGAGATTGAACCGGTGCCTCTGGAGGCATGGTGCGCTCCGGAGACCGCCTTGGAGGTGACTGGACATCTTCTCGTCCGGTCTCCTCAGTATCCGGGAGAGGCCTCTCTCCCGGGTCTTCGGCGACCGAGGTGTTGGCCTCGGCCATGACGTCATCACCCCCAATGTCTGGCTCCAAGGAAGCCTGTTGGGAGGACACCTCCGCGGCGTCCTGCGCGGTGCCCGAAGGAGAGGGGTGTGATGCGGTCCCGCTCTCCGCTAGTTCGGCGGGCGAGGTCTCCCCGTCCGACACTTGATCGGTGGGGAGGACTTGCAGTGGGCTGCAGTTCAATAAGCGTTCACATGTTGACAGTATTCGAAACGCTAATAGCTCGGAAAGGTCTTCTGATCTGTACCTTCGAGGTGGGGGCTCGACCCTGAGGTTCCTTCGCGGAACCCTCTCAAACTCCTCGGACTCGGTATCCGAGTCCGAACTATCATCGGACAGGACCACCTGTGCCCGACGCGCCTTCTTCGGGGCGGGGGAAGGTATGTCCTCTGTGGTGTCCGATGACGCCGCCCTATTTCTTGCGAGGGGAGAATCGCCTCCGCCCTCGCCCTCACCCTCATGCTCCTCTTCTTGATTCGACGAGGCTTGGGTTTCTTCGGACACAGCCTCCGGCTAGTCCCTGATGCGCAGGACAGCTCGGCCTGGTTTCTTCTTCTCCTTATTCTCCGGCGCCTTGTAGGGCGCCACAACGAGCATCTCCAACAGCAGCGGAGACCTAGTGTCTTCGGGCTGAGGAGCCGGACACTTGATGCCCGTGGCCTTGCTCGGCCATTCCTACAGAGGTGATCGGAAAATGCTTAGACTATCTTTAGGAAGACAAAGCCGATCAAATGAAACTATGCTATACCTCGGGTGGGGGCTTGATGGCGCTCAGGCCCTTATCCTCCTTCTTGCCTGGCCACTTCTCCTGCACTTTGAACAGCGCCTTCCATAGCTTCTCCCGAGTGGTGCGGAAGAGCTGACGGATCGTAGGATCATCGTCAGTCCGGTAAGTCCACATAGGAGAGGCCCGGCGCTGGCAGGTGAGGATACGCCGTCGGAGCATGATCTGGACCACGCTGGTCAGATCGATGTTTTCTTTTATCAGGGAGGCAATGCCCCTCTGCAGGTCCTCCACCTCGGTATCCGACCCCCAATCAAGGCCCTTTCGGACCCATGAGGTCAATCTGGCCGGGGGGGCGGATCTGAATTCGGCAGGAACAGTTCCGCCCTCCTCCCTTGGCACGGTGATGTAAAACCACTCTTTTTGCCAAGTCTTGATGGTGTCGATGAAGGTGCCGGATGGCCATACCGCTCGCGGGAGCTTGCTGATGACTGCCCCGCCGCAGTCCGCATGGGCTCCTGCGACACACTTCGGCTTGATGTTGAAGATCTTGAGCCACAGTCCGAAGTGTGGCTCGACCCGCAAGAAAGCCTCACAGACTATGATGAAGGCCGATATATGCATAAACGAGTTCCGCGGGAGGTCATGGAAGTCGAGCCCGTAGAAGTACATGAGGCCCCTCACGAAGGGGTGAAGCGGGAAGCTTAATCCTCGGATGAAATGAGGGATGAAGACCACCCTCTCGCCTGGTTTGGGGGTGGGGATCACCTGGCCCTCCTCTGCGGCACGGTGGAAGACGTTGGCGGGGAGATATCCGGCCTCCTTAAGGTCCCGGATGTCCTGGTCTGTCACCGTGGAAGCCTCCCACTTGCCGTTGGAACCGGAGCTGGCCATGGCTGAGCTCGGAGGAGGAAGGATGGAAAACCTAGATCTGGGCTCTGGAAGCTCGGAGATTGGGGAAGCAGGGATGCGAATGGGAAGTGCGGATAAGCCCTGGGGTTTTCTTCCCCTTTTATTGAGCTTGCTGCTGGTTAGCCTCCCTTCACGGCGCCATGAATTTCTCCGCTTCCCAAGGCGTGCGCGCCGTTATACGCACATGACTAAACATACCCCGTATAAAACGGGGCACGATCTGTGCATTGATGGATCGTGCTGTTGGAAACGGCCTCGAATCGCGAATCGAGTCTTTACGACTGGTTCGGTGGTCGTAGTGGGCCGTGACTTTTCGTCTGAAAGGTTGTTAGGGTTCGCTATTTACTCCCTGACGTTTGGCCTTCAGGGCCGGTGACTCATGGTGTTCGGACGATCTATGATCGGAAAAACTACACGTCGTCGGAGGCCGAACTAATTTGACCGGTCACTATGTGGAGGAAGGAACTCGCCTCGCAAGCCGAAGACTTTGATCACATGAAGCAGCTGAAGCTAGGACTCTTGGCATTGGAGGCTAGTTCTGGGGCTACTGAGGGAGTCCTGGTTTGAGGGGTCCTCGGAAGGCCAACCTATTCATTATAGGCCGAACTATATGGTCCGTATGCCGGACATTGGATTGATGGAAGACCCAGACTCCAGAAAGGAAGCTTCTAGAAGCGTGGCGTGTCCTCCATGTTTAAAGTAGTGAATAGGCATGTTTATCCCTTCGACGTGTAACCGACCATGTGTAAACCCTAGGGACCCCTGGCGTCTATATAAGCCGGAGGGTTTTAGGTTGTAGACTAAGAGAACTCATCTAGGGTTTTAGTCATACGATCTCGTGGTAGATCAACTCTTTAATCCTCATATCATCAATATAATCAAGTAGGACATAGGGTATTACCTCCATAGGAGGGCCCGAACCTGGGTAAAACCTTGTCCCCTTCGTCTCTTGTTACCATCGATCCAAGTCTCACAGCTCGGGACCCCCTACCCGAGATCCGCCGGTTTTGACACCGACACCATGCGAACGGCACGACCGGCGTCTGGGGCAAGCACGGTGCGGCCGGGCTTTGGTGCAAATACGGCGCAGACCACCGCTGCCCATTCCTTGCGAGAAATAGGGCTACTCACGTGCCTTGGACACAGCTGCAATGTCATGACGGGTGGGATAGCAGGCAAGTGGGGATGGAACCGCTCTTGCTCTGCCGCGCGCCGCGCCTCTCGCTCTGCGGCCCTCCATCGGTCTTGTTGTGCGGCGCGCCTTGCCCTCTCGGCGCGGACGCGCATGTTTTGCTCTATGGAGCACCACTGATGATCTTCTTGTGTGGCGCGCTGCAGCCTCTCGGCGGTGAGGCGGCTATGTTGCTCGGCGGCGCTACCGCGCCCGGCTCCAAGGGTCTGCTCAGTTCTTGCGATGAGGCGCAGCACAGCGTTATCCGACGCATCGCCGGACACACCATCTGCCTCGATAGTCCGTTGCACCTGCACCGGATCGTTTTCGTCGTCGAGGAGGTTGATGGCAGAGGCGGAGCTTGGTCGGGTTGGCATGCTTCGTAGATGGGCTAGCCTGCACAACGTGTGCATCCGCGTGCGAACGCGCGCACAGGCTCTTATGCTCATTAGCTTCTAGCGGGAAACCGATGGGGAAGCTTGCGCGGGAACATGCGCGGTTTCGCGCGGGAACGTGGCCAAAAGAAACGCCGGTGCGGTGCTGAAGCGTGCACTGGAATTCTCGGGCGCAAGCGCGGTGACAAGACGTGAGAGAGGAAGAAGAGGTGATGTGCAGTCAGACGGGTAATAATAATAAAACGTCTGCGATATTAATACGGACAAACGGCACTTCTGTACGTACCGTCGGTAATGATTTCATCAATTGCTGACAATTGTTTGGCAGCAATGGTCCGGATGAATCGTTTCGGTTATTATTGGTCTTCCCAGACAATTCTGTTGAATGAACCGATTGCTGCGGATCACACACACCTTCTTACGCTAACCCGTTTGTGTTCTGCTGGATCAGCGCAAACAGTTTATCCGAGTGAACTGTGTGCCGTACTTCGCACACGTACATAGTTTTGTTAACTGTTTCTGTTTTCTTAGCTAATCCCAAACAGTTCATAAGAATAAACTGTCTGCCGCGGATCGCACACGCAACTACTTTATGAATCGTATTTGATTGATACGCCATCGCACACGGTTCGTGTCATTGGCGACGGAGGTTGAACAATACCGTTTGCGATTGGTGGATCGCACATAGTTTTGTCGAAGGGTCTCTGATTGATGTGTCGCATTAGCAACATCCTGCAGTAGTGGTTGCTTGAGTGATAGAAGCATAAACCCGAGTAGGTGGGTTGTTGCATATGGGAGTAAAGAGGACTTGATACTTAATGCTATGGTTGGGTTTTACCTTAATAATCTTTAGTAGTTGCGGATGCGTGCTAGAGTTCCAATCATAAGTGCATATGATCCAAGTAGAGAAAGTATGTTAGCTCATGCCTCTCCCTCATGTAAAATTGCAAGAATGATTACCGGTCTAGTTATCAATTGCCTAGGGACAAATAATCTTCTTGTTTGACAAAAGCTTTCTACTAAACAATTAACTTTTATTATCTTGTGTTTTACTCGTAGTTTTATTTCCCGCTAAGTACTTCTAGTTTTATTCGTGCAAACTATCCTATCACCTACAAAGTAGTTTCATTCTTGTTCTAGGTAAAGCAAACGTTAAAGTGTGCGTAGAGTTGTATCGGTGGTCGATAGAACTTGAGGGGATATTTGTTCTACCTTTAGCTCCTCCTTGGGTTCGACACTCTTACTTATCGAAAAAGGCTACAAACGATCCCCTACACTTGTGGGTTATCACTCAGCCCGAGTGTGAAGTAGGCTCGAACCCGAGTCTGGGTTTGGTTTGTTGGTTGGCCCGGGGAACTCGGTCGTTTGTTGACGAATTTCATTTTTAGGGAAAAATGGCTCAGCCCGAGTGTGAAGTAGGCTCGAACCCAAGTCTGGGTTTGATTCGTTGGTTAGCCCGGAGAACTTGGTCGTTTGTTGATGAATTTCATTTTTTGGGAAAAATGGCTCAGCCCGAGTGTGAAGTAGGTTTGATCCCGAGTCTGGGTTTGGTTCGTTGGTTGGCCCGGGGAACTCGGTCGTTTGTTGATGAATTTCATATTTAGGAAAAAATGGCTCAGCCTGAGTGTGAACTAGGCTCGAACTCGAGTCTGGGTTTAGTTTCTTGGTTGGCCCGGGGAACTCGGTCGTTTTTTGATGAATTTCATCTTTAGGGAAAAATGGCTTCGCCCGAGTGTGAAGTAGGCTCGAACCCGAGTCTGGTTTGGTTCATTGGTTGGACCGGGCAACTCGGTCGTTTGTTGACGAACTTCATCTTTAGCGAAAAATGGCTCAGCCCGAGTGTGAAGTGGGCTCGAACCCGAGTCTGGGTTTGGTTCGTTGGTTGTCCTGGGAAACTCGGTCGTTTGTTGACTGATACGTCTCCAACATATCTATAATTTTTTATTGGTCGATGCTAATATATTATCATTCTAGCTTACTTTTTGGGTCTTTATTTACCAATTTATAATATTTTTTGAGCACTAACCTATTGACCCAGTGTCCAGTGCCAGTTGCTGTTTTCTGCATGTTTTTAACTTTTCAGGTTTACATTACCAAACGAAGTCCAATTCCACGAAACTTTTTGATGATTTTTTCTGGACGAAAAGATGACCTGGCAGCTTTGGAAGGAGGCCGGGAGGCGCATGAGGGCCCCACCACTCATCAGGGCGCGCCCTAGGGGGGCGCCATGATATGTGGTGGCCCCCTCGTGGCTCTCCCGACGCCCCTCTCTGGCCTATAAATTGTCTAATATTGCAAAAAAAACCAGAAGCAGTCCCAAAACCCTTTTTCCGCCGCCGCAAGTCTCTGTTTCGTCGTGAGGCGATCTGGAGTTCCGTTCCGGCACCCTGCCGGAGGGGGGATCGATCACGGAGGGTCTCTACATCAACCTTGATGCCCACATGATGATGTGTGAGTAGTTCACCGCGGACATACGGGTCCATGGCTAGTACCTAGATGGCAATCTCTCTATCTCTTGATCTTCAATACAATGGTCATCGCATCTTCGCTTTGATCTATCCGATGTAATCCTATTGTGCGGTGTGTTTGTTGGGATCCGATGAATTGTGGGTTTATGTTCAGATTATTCATGAAAAGTATTTGAGATACCTCTAGTATATATTGTCTCTTAATTGCATGATCATTATAGCTTCGTAACGCTCTCCGGTCTATTGATGTGCTTTTGCCAAGTAGATTGATATTTCATCGGTGGGAGTGGTGCGTTGTGGTAGGTTCAACCTGACGAGTTTCTATATCCCAGTGACAAAGTAGGGGACAAGATGCGTCTTTGTGTTGTTGCTACTAAGGATAACACAATGGGGTTCATTCATATTGCTTGAGTTTACTTTGTCTACATCATGTCATCGTTCTCCATGCATTACTCTGTTTCACTTAATACTCTAGATGCATGCTGGATAACGGTCGATGAGTAGAGTAATAGTAATAGGTGCAGGCAGGAGTCGCCCTATTTTTTTATGGATGTGATGCCTATATACACATGATCATTGCCGTGAAAATCGCATAACTATCCGCTTTTGTATCAATTGCCCAACAGTAATTTGTTACCCACCGTATGCTGCCTACGTGAGAGATGCCGCTAGGGAAAACTATAGCCCCCGGGTCTATCCACTTATATATTTTCAAACATTACTATTTAGCAATTTACAATTATCAACAATTATCTACACAACTCATTTGCTTGCAAATAACGAGATCAGGGGGATTGACAACCCTCTTGCCCGCGTTGGGTGCAAGTTGTTTGTTCATTTGTGTGCAGTCGCTAAAGATGGTTGAGGATTGATATTGCTATTGGTTAGATAAACCTTGGTTTCATAACTGAGGGAAATACTTACCCACTTTATGCTGCAATTACCTGTTCCTCTTCGCGGAAAACCCAACACAGGTCACAAGTATCAGGAAGGATTTCTGGCGCTGTTGTCGGGGAATATCATCATCAACTATCAAGTAACTTCACACTAATTTTCATTCACTTTTCCTTCTTTTTATTTGCTGTTATATTTATATTGTTTCATAAAAATAAAAAATACACAAATATTTATCTTTGCTTGTTACTAGTTTACTTCTTCACTTGCTAGTTTACTTGTCTTACTTGTTACTTTGCTTGTTCGGTCACCATGTCTCAAGATACTACTAAGTTGTGTGATTTCTCAAATACTAATAATAATGATTTTATTAGTACTCCTATACCACCCGCCACTAGTGCAAAGGCTTTTGATATTAATGTTGCATTGCTAAATCTTGTCATGAAGGATCAATTTTCGGGAAGTCCTAATGAGGATCCCACATCACATCTTAATACGTGCGTTGAATTATGTGACATGCAAAAGAAAAAGGAAATGGATAATGATATGGTGAAATTAAAATTATTTCCTTTTTCACTAAGAGATAAAGCTAAAGCTTGGTTTTCATCTTTACCGCGTAATAGTATTGGAACATGGGATAAGTGTAAAGATGCTTTTATTGCCAAGTATTTGCCTCCTTCTAAGATCATCTCCCTTAGAAATCAAATAATAAATTTTAAACAGCAAGAACAAGAGCTTGTTGCACTATCTTGGGAGAGAATGAAATTGATGATAAGAAATTGTCCAACTCATGGTTTAAATTTGTGGATGATTATCCAAAACTGCTATGCTGGACTAAACTTTGTGTCTAGAAATCTTCTAGATTCTGCTGCAGGTGGTACCTTTATGGATGTGACCTTAGGAGAGGCCACAAAACTTCTGAACAACATCATGACAAATATTCTCAATGGCATACCGAAAGGGCTCCAACCGGTAAGAAGGTAAATTATGTTGAAGAAATCGCTACGTTGAGTGAAAAAGTGGATGATCTTATGAATATGGTTGCTAGTAAAAATGCTCATGTTGATCCCAATGATATGCCCTGTCTACTTTGATTGAGAAAAATAATGATGCTATTTACGTGAACTTTGTCTCATGAAATAATTTCAATAACAATGCTTATAGAGGAAACTTCAATTCTAGACCATATCCCGGTAATTCCTCTAACAACTATGAAAATTCTTATGGTAATTCTTATGGAAATTTTTCTACAAATTCAAATAGGATGCCCTTAGCATGTTGAAAGATGAAATTACGGCTCTCGATTGCAAGCTTGAACAATAAGTTCTTAGGGTCAAGGATGACAATACTTGAAACTATACATTATGCCTAGCTAGGGGCATAAAACAATAACGCTTGTTGGGAGGCAACCCAATAGTTATCTTTAAATTTTTGCTTTAAAATTTCTGTTTATTTTTAATAACATGATTATTGCCTCTGTATTGATTATGTTTTTGTGTTTAAATTAGTGTTTGTGCCCAGTAAATCATTTGGGATGACTCACAAGATGAGTAGAATCGATGCTGAAACAAAACAGAAACTTTTGACTCAAGTACAGGAATTTTCATTTTTTTTCTGGAGCGTGATAATCATCTGAAGTTTTTACAAAGTGGTGCTATACAAATTTTAGAGGCTGTCCAAAGTTTTAAGAATTTTTAGAGTTACATAAGTATAGGTTCTCTACAGATTGCTACAGACTATTCTGTTTTTGCTTGCATAGTTGCTTATTTTGATTATGCTATGGATTGTATCGGGGGGTATAAGACATGGAGAAGTTAGAATAAAGTACCTATTATGCATTTATGAAATTTAAATCAATTTATAACAGTACCTAAAGTATCCAATATGTTTCTTATACTAACGGATCTCACGAAGTTTTGTTGAGTTATGTGTGATTTAAGTTTTCAAGTTTTGGGTGTTATTATGATGGACCACAGAATAAGGAGTAGCAAGATCCTAAGCTTGGGGATTCCCAAGGCACCCCAAGCTTAGGTTTAAAGGAGACTGAAGTGTCTAAGCTTGGGGATGCCCCGGAAGGCATCCCCTCTTTCGTCTCAATCCATCGGTATATCACTTGAAGCTATATTTTTATTCGTCACATGATATGAGTTTTGCTTGGAGTGTCATTTGTTTTTGTTTGCTTTTACTTTAAGTTTGCCACTATCATTGTTTTCTGGACACACTTATTTAAGAGAGACACACCTTCATCATAATTTGTAAGAATACTCTATGTGCTTCACTTATATCTTTTGAGCTTAGCAGTTGCTCTAGTACTTCACTTATATCTTTTGAGCACGGTGGCATGTAGATTTTATAGAAATGATTTCACTCTCGTTCTTCACTTATATTTGTTTGAGAGTTAATAAATAATGATGGTAATTTGCATGGCTCATAAGACTAGTCCAAAAATATTAGGTATTCAATGAGTGATAATCAAAACCATCAAGTAGCACATATAGAGAAATTGTGGGTCAATGATATTGATGTGGTAATATGAAAAAGGTGTGAGTCCATAATTGTTGATCCATAGAAGTGTCGATATTAAGAAAGTTTGAACTTTTTGTTCATCTGAAAATTAAAGAGGCATGGTGATGATGTGTGAGCATTTCTATTCCTCGTTCAAATCCTAGTGTTGTTTCGGGTCGGAAGCGCGCGATGGTTCACTCCTACCAACCTCTTCCCTCGGGGCATGCGAGTAGTACTTTGATCTATGATAAAACTAATAAAACTTTGCAATAAGTATATGAGTTCTTTATGACTAATGTGAAACCATGGACAAATGCAATCTCACCTTCTCATATTTGCTAGCCTCTTCGGTACTTGCATTGCCCATTCTCACCTCGAGGATCGGTGCAACTTTCGCCGGTGCATCCAAACCCCGTGACATGATACGCTCTGTTGCACATAAGCCTTATTATATCTTCCTCAAAACAGCCACCATACCTACCTATCATGGCATTTCCATAGTCATTCCGAGATATATTGCCATGCAAATTCCATCGTCACTTCACATTACTAGTTTGGTCATCATCATATTGCTTTGCATGATCATATAAAGCTGACATAGTATTTGTGGCAAAGCCACCGTTCATCATATTTTTGATACATGTCACGCTAGATTATTGCACATCCTGGTACACAACCAGAGGCATTCATATAGAGTCATATCTTCATATCAGTTCTCCATATCGAGTTGTAAGTAAATAAAAGTGTGATGATCATCATTATTAGAGCATTGTCCCAGTGAGGAAAGAATGATGGAGTCTATGATTCTCCCACAAGTCAAGATGAGACTCCGGACGAAAAATAAAGATGAGGGAGGCCAAATGAGCCCGCCATTAAAAAAATGAGAGAAAAATGAGAGAAGGGACTTTGCTACTATCTTTTACCACACTTGTGCCTCAAAGTGGCACTATGCTATTCATGTAGAGAGTCTCATGATATGTCACTTTCATATGCTAGTGGGAATTACCTTTTCATTATAACAAACTTGGCTTATATATTCCTATGACGGGCTTCCTCAAATGCCCGAGGTCTTCATGAGCAAGCAAGTTGGTTGAACACCCCACCTAGCTTCATTTGAGCTTTCATATATACACTTATAGCTCTAGTGCATCATTTGCATGGCAATCCCTACTCCTTGCATTGACATCTATCGATGGGCATCTCCATAGCCCGTTGGTACGCCTAGTTGATGTGAGACTATCTTCTCCACTTTTTACCCCTTTGATATCTATCACCATACTCTATTCCACCTAAATGCTATGTCCAATGGCTCACGCTCATGTATTGCGTGAAGAATAAAAAGTTGATGCATATTGAAAAAGTACAATCCAATTGCCTGACTTGGACATCGTGGTGCTTAACATTTGTATTAATGAGGTGAAGATGGAGCCATGCCTTGCTAATATAATAAGATGAATGGGGGGGGTAAACATTCCTTAAGGATCGTATACTTTTAAGGTGATAATTTTGTTTCTTACACTTTAAATATTGATGTGTTAATATTTGTTGATTCATCTTTTCTCAATGAGCATACATGCATAAGATTACATAATGGATAGCATGTCACATCAAAAATTCTTTTTTATCATTTACCTACTTGAGGACGAGCAGTAATTAAGCTTGGGGGTGCTTGATACGTCTCCAACGTATCTATATTTTTTGATTATTCCATGCTAATATATTATCATTCTAGGATAATTTTTGGGTCTTTATTTACCAATTTATAATATTTTTGAGCACTAACCTATTGACCCAGTGCCCAGTGCCAGTTGTTGTTTTCTGCATGTTTTTTTACTTTTCAGGTTTACATTACCAAACAAAGTCCAATTGCCACGAAACTTTTTGATGATTTTTTTCTGGACCAAAAGAAGACCTGGAAGCTTCGGAAGGAGGCCGGGAGGCGCACGAGGGCCCCAGCACACATCAGGGCACGCCCTACGGGGGCGCCCTGATATGTGGTGGCCCCCTTGTGGCTCTCCCAACGCCCCTCTCTGGCCTATAAATTCTCTAATATTGCAAACACCCCAGAAGCAGTCCCGAAACCCTTTTTCCGCCACCGCAAGTCTCTGTTCCGTCGTGAGGCCATCTGGAGCTCCGTTCTGGCACCCTGCCGGAGGGGGGATTGATCACGGAGGGCCTCTACATCAACCTTGCTGCCCTCATGATGATGTGTGTGTAGGAGATATGCCCAAGAGGCAATAATAAATGTTATTATTTATCCCCATGTTCATAATTAAGTTTATATTCCAGGCTATAACTGCAATGATTCTCGAGTCTGCAATATCCACGAGGCTCAGAGGGAAACTCATTTGCACGTGTGGTATTATAAACGGTAAAATGTATTCCTAGTCTTGCCTCTAAGACTGGCTCAAGTATTGCATGATGATCCTGTTTTCCTGATCATGGGCATGGCTATGCTGGCAATTTTGAGGGTGCAATGTTGGTAGAACACTTGTGTTGAATCGACCCGAATTGATGTTATGCTATGAGATACTTTCGTCACTAGTTAATGGTTAATAACAGAGAGATAGTTAATGTTTGCAAAATTCCTTAGACCATGAGTGTATCGAGTTCCTTCGTGCTTGCTTCTTGAACTTTGGGGTTTGTTAAACGTCATCCGTTACTGGGTGGCTATTACGGCGGCTTACGGGTTCACGGAAAAGTATGGCAAGTAACAAGATAGCTCAAGATTGGGATTTGCTCCTCCGACGATGGAGTGATATCTCTGGGCCCTCTCGGTATTACGGTATCCATCATCGTCTTGCCAGACACAGGGTGATTTGATCACAGGGATGCCGGAACACGGTAACGAGAAAAGAGAACAATACCGGTAACGAGGTAACTGGCATAGTGGACAAGTTGTTGATCCACGGGGATGCCAACATGTCTCACCTCGGGTATTTGTAACATATCGCGAAGCAACAGGAATAGCACTCGCCAACTGGAGGTTCACTCGAATATTCATTCGTGTGGGTATAGGGGTCAATATGGGTGTCCATGGCTCCGATGTTGATCATTGATCGGAAGGGATTCCGGGTCATGTCTATACTTCACCAAACCTATAGGGTCACACGCTTAAGGGTCATCTATCTGTTGAATACTAGACAGGGAGTCTGAGAGAAATTCACCAAAAAAGTATCGGAGACAACGGAAGAGTTCCGGAGAGAGAACACCGGAAGAGTTTCGGTAAAACTGAAAAGTTGTTTCGGAGTGTACCATTAAGTAAAATTGGTTTCGGTACATGCCTGGAAATTATTGGAGGGTACCAGAATTGTTCCGGTAACTTCTGAGATTTTTTAGAGACAAAAACCGGAAATATTCCGGACTGCCGGAACCGCTTTAGTTGCTTTTCACAAATGAAAATCACTAAACTGAAAAGTTGTTTCGGAGTACACCATTAAGTAAAATTGGTTTCGGCACACGCCTGATAATTCTTGGACGGTGCCAGAATCATTCTGGAAACTTCTGGGAATTTTCCGGAAGTAAAACCGGAAATGTTCCGGAGCTGCCGGAACCGCTTTGTTTGCTTTTCGCAGATGAAAATCACTAATCCGGAATTGATTTGGAACGCGTCGAAAATTATTTTAGTGGGTACTGGAAATGTTCTAAGCCCACATAAATATTTTCGGTTCGAACGGACGCTGAAAAATGTCGTCGTGAATAGTGAAATCAGCTTTATGGTTACTTTTTGGAAAGCCACCTTTTTGGGCTTTTGCTCCAAAATATCTTGGAGATGACCTGGATGGATGTGGCTAAAATTTCAGCCCCTCCACCCCTCCTTCTCCAATAAATAGAGGTGGAGGGGGCTGCCCAAAACTCACTCTTTCTCAACATACACAAGCCATGCATGATCTGGCCTTCTCTCTCCCTCCGAGCGAAATAGTTTCGTAGAGCCGAAAGGCTGTCTGGGTTCCGGTGGGAACTAGTTCTGGACGGCGAAGCCCTGCCGGATAGATGACACCGTATGTGTGCAACGCTGTAGAGAGATCATTGTTTCGGTCTTAGTTCGAGAGTGCCTCCCGAAAGGGCTGTCCGAGTGACCGTCCGAGTTTCGAAGGTCCTCCTGAAGGGATGTCCGCGACACCGTCCGGGGGACTGTCCGACCGCCTCCCGGAGGGCTGTCTGAGGAGCAGATGAGGGAATACATCCTCGCGGTTGGGAGGTTGTAAATCCTAGCTGCGGGGATATGCACCGCCGATCGTCATCAACTCTACTTCCGCTGCGCTACGAGTCGGTAACGAAAAAGATCAAACCTTGTATGCAGTATCCATAGTGGTCCTGGGCTGGTGCGTAGGTCGAAATTTTTTGTTTTCTGCTGCGTTCCCCTACAGTGGCATCATGAGCCGTGCTATGCGTAGATGCAGGTTGCGATCTGGAATACTTAGAGATGTATGGGTGTTGCACAATATAATTAGGTAGTAAATGAGTTCTATTTCTGAAAATTATTTGTCCGGGTAGCAGATGAAATCTGTTACCCGCTGTTCTTGTTGCTTCCCTGGGATTTGCATATTTCTGATCTTGATAACAGCATGGTGGAGTTTCAATGTTCTGGCAATCCGCGATCCTGATTGATCAACGAAGTGCTAACAGTTCACTGAATTCCACTGTAGTTAAAAAGAAAGATGAAATTTCGCAGACGAAAGGGCAATGCAGATATGATCTGCACGGGGGTCATGCGTATGATGAAGTTCAGTATGGGGCTCGAGATTTTATTATCTCGTGTTTCATACACCCCGCAAAGTTAATCTAGCAACTTGAATTATCATACTAGATGATGGACGTTGGTAGCTTCGTTTTGTTTCGAAACCTTAGAAGCCACGAAAAACAAGTTCTTGCATAAACCGATTAGAGGCGTCTAACTTGGTTTTGCAGGAGGGTTTGCATGAGCATGTGATGTGGTATAGCAATTCTCATATTAATTTGATTATGTATGAGATGACTATATGATGTAAATTAACATGACCTGCGTGTCATGATTCGGCATGATGGCTGGAGCCATATGATTGTCACTTTATTGACCTACAAGTAAACCTTGAGTAATGCACTTATTTTATTAGCTATAGAGATAGCAATATTATCTGGTGCATCGACAAGGTGGTGGCAATCTTCGCGAAGGTGAACACCGATACGAATGCCGAAGACGAAGAAATACTTGACTTCTCCGTCAGAAGGGGCTATACCATATCATGCTATTATAAATTGCCTGAGATGTTTATCCCTTATGATGCACCCTTCTTGATTGCGCGGTAGTCGCTTTTATTAGGGTAATCTCTCACTTAAAATATCAAGTAGTTAGTGTTCTCCCAAGTGTAGCACCGTCACAGCATGTATCCTTTCGGGGTGCCACATGCTACCATGGGCACGAACGACTGGAAAGTGTAAGGCGGGTGAGGTCAGACCTCACTGCAAGATCACTTGGTTGTCTTGACGTTCAGGCAAGAAAGTCCTGAGCTCGGAACACATGCATCGAAAGATGAACAAGAATCACATAAAAATGTGATTGGCAAGATGGCCTACCGGTTGAGATTTTCGTCATCTGTGATGCTACCATCGTGGCGAACAATCAAAACTGGGATCTTGAATCACTCACAATCAATTATGAGAGATATTGATTTGAGTGGGAGCTCACTTTAGAATTAATTATTTTAATTCTTAGTGCAATTAATTTTGAACACTGTCTAAGTGTGATTTGCATAATAGTTGTAGAATAATGGCTCGCGTTTCCACCTTCCCTATTAAAATTGGATAAGTTGTTATTTATCTGGTTAAAACTTTATGATTAATAACGTAATGTGAGGATTGTCCTCAAGAGTGCCGAGAAGGAATTTGTCCTATCGCATGCTTTCGGTATTCTCCCGCTAATGCTATGGATCATGTGACTCTTGTCCTTCGATCCAAAAGCTAGAATTCCATTTCAGTCAAGTGCAATACGTTTGTTTCCATGAGACCCGAACTTTGAAAGTTTTGGGATAGTTTTGTGATATTCATGGAACTGAAAATTAATTTTCAGATACAAACAAAGGCTGAAAGATATGAAATATCCAAAGCAATAGTTGTTTGCAAACTTTTAGTAAAGGTGTTTACTATGCATTTGACTAATAAGAGAGGGATCCAGGAGAACGCCTGTCATGTAAATGAAGGTGAATAAAACAACAATTTAAAGAGAAAGGAAGTATCCGAAGGGTGTTAGTGATACTTTCACGCCTAGGAAGTCCGGGGCTAAACACCACTCTTAAGTTGGGTGCTTCTTCTGAGAGTAGGAGAAATACTAAAAGTTAAACTGTTAGAAGTATAAAGGCAGAAAGAAAGAAGACTGGAATATCCAGCTCATGTATGAATGTCATACAAGTTTTTGTTGTATAGAAGGCTGGTCAAAGATATAGTTCTTGGGAATTATGGTTAAACATGTTAATCACTAATTTTGGGTATTGTGAGTTGATCACAAAGATACCCGCTCGATTGCATTCTGTTGCGACTCGATGCAAGAACTACTATGGCCTGAAAGACTAGCCAAGAATGAGGTCTTGATACACGCTGGGAACATAGTAAAAGTTACTATACCTTCCATCAGTGTATTACCTATGTGTTTTCTTTCATAATTCATTTTAGAGCTTTACACACTCTAGCCCTTTGCATAAGGTATCTCGCAAGAAGGTTGTTCATAAGAGAACTTTTGATGTTCGGTGTTATGAATAAACATAAGGGCCATACTTTCATTATGAATGAGATGTATGTTATGAAAAATGATATTAATATATTACCTCTGTGTTTACTTTCATAATTCATTTTAGAGTTTCATACACTCTAACCCAGTGCATAATGTTTGTTGCAAAAGGGTTGTTCATAAAAGAACAATTGTTGTTCAGTATTATGAATAACATGAAGGGCCATGCTTCCATCCAAGATGGAATGTATGTTATGAATATTGATGGAAATATGATACATCCATAACACTGACGCTAAATGTCACAAGACTAAAAGAATACCACACAAGTGTGGCACTGCATTTGCTCACATTGGAGAAACCCGCATGGAAAATTCCATTATGATGGATTTTGAAGTCGGTTGATTTTAAATCATCTGACACTTGCAACTTTCGTCCGAAAAGTGAAGTGACCGAAATACCGTTCACAAGCCATAAGGAACGAGCAGCAAACTTATTGGTGATCATACATTTTGATGTGTGCAGTTCAATAAATGTTGTTGCAAGTAGTGGATTTATCTCTCTTAAGAAATGACTCAAGTAGATATATGGATATTTACTTGATGAGACGTAAGTCTAGATCTTTTGAAATCATTCGAAAGGTTTTCAAAAATGAAGTAGAAGTTGTTGTAACAAGAAAATTATGTTTCAACAATTCGATTGCAGAAAGGAATATTTGAGTTACAAGTTTAGCGAATGTCTGATGAGTTGTGAAAGGGGTTTCATAACTTGCACCTCCCGGAACACCACTGCAAGTGGAGAGTCCGTGAAGATGTAATTGAACCATTCATGACATGGTAAGATCAAAAATGACATAAATAAATTTGCCATTATCCCTTTTAAAGTGATGCTTTAGAGACTATGGCTTTTACACTGAAAAGAGCTCCATCGGGTCTGTTGAAATGACGCCATGGTATGGTACGCCCAACCATGTTATATCTTTTCTTAACATTTGGAATATGGGGCTTGTGTAAAAGGTTACAAACCTATTCCAAATCAGACAAGTGCTACTTTGTAGGTTATCCCAAGTTATTGGGTATTCCCCCACCACTATACCGAGGCTAAGAGTTTTGCCACAAAGAACGGTATGGTTTTTGAAGAAAATTGTTCTTTCAAAAAGGTGAGTGGGAGAACAGTGCAACTCCATGAGATAAACAGTATCTTCGTCATCAGATCAAAGGAAAGAGACATTGGAAGTAATTCCATAGTTTCCTACTGCGACTGATACGGAAGCCTCTACATGAGATGTATGGACTTCGGTCGAACTTGCAGCTGAACCACGTAGGAAAAACTCGTGCAAACCTCTCAGGTGCGCATACGAGATATTGTTGTTAGACAACAGTATACCTACGATACACAAGGAAGCGTTGATGGGCCCAAACTCCGGAATTGGCTAAATGCCAATACAATCCGAGATAGTTTCCATATAAGTGATTCAAGATTAAAACCTTGATACACCTTTCGGAAGACTTAGAGTCTAACGAATATTTATGAAACTATAAACTGATGTGGATAAAATGTTTTATCCATAAAGCTCGACTTGTTGCAATAACAAGTTCAAGGAGTTGACTACGATGAGGTTGTTTCACCGTAGCGATGCTTAAAGTCGATTCGGATTAAACTAGCAATTAATACATATTTCAATCATGAGATATGAAACATGGATGGCGAAAGAATTTCCATGAAATGGGAATACAAACTAGGATTTGTATGTGATACAGTCCAAAGTATTTTGTCGATCCAAAGGATGCTAGTGAGTATGCAAACTTCAGAGTTCCAGCAATGGACAGAAGAGAGCAAAATGGAGTTGGAATCTTCGTCTTGATGAAATGATCAAAAGAGTTTGATTTCATCAATGGATAATGAAGATGCTTGTGTTTTCAAGAAAGTAAGTGGGAGCATAATAATATTTCTAAAAACCTTGCGTGCTTGACACATTGTTAATTGGAAATAAATTTCTTGACACGAATTAGGACTTCGTTTGAATATAGTTTTTTCGATGAAGTGCTTGGGCTAAATAGCCTTGCTATTAGGCATAATGATCTATGGAGATAGATTTGCCTAATGGGGCTAAGCAAAAATACATATTGACAAGATGCTAAAACAATTTAGCACTAAAACCGCCAAGGAGTGATTCTTGCCGAAGTCACATGGAAAGAGTTTTGTAAGACTCGGTGTCCCAAAACACTGATGAGCAAAATACATGATGGAGATTCCACACACTCTTGTGTTTGGATTAATCTTGTATTCCATGGTATGTAAAACAACCAGATATGTCCGATACTCCCAAACTGTTGCGAGTATAGATACCAAAGTGAACAAAGTACTGATCATAGGACAACAGTAAAAAATGTCATTGAGTACTAAAGTAGCACTGATGACATGTTTTCTCGCAAGCAGAGATTATGAAGTGCTCGTTGTAAGTAATTACATCGATACAGTCTTCATCAATGCTCCATGCAATTTTCGATTTAAGTTAAGGTTTTGTGTAATACACAATACGATGGCACGGTAAGTTGGAATTGTTCTAAACAGGTTACTGTGGCGAATTCTATAACAAAGGCTAAGTATGTTGACGTTTTGGAAGCAACAAAGAAGATGTTGAATCATATAGTTCATTCATGAACTTAATATGGTTCCAAGATGGCTTTGGTCAATGGGACACTATTGCAGATAGTTGCTCCATAGCTCAGTTTGAGGAATCAAGGTTTGACCTGTGATTCACATATATACAAAGCCAAGTCCACACAAAATATGAATTTTGTGAAAGCGTGAAAACGCGAGGATATGCAAAGATACACACGGAGCTGAAGTTGTCAGATCCGTTGGACATCAGGCTATACCACAAGCGAAGCATATTTTACACCAGTATGCCATGGGTGTAAAGTGCATTAGCATTGACTAGATTATGGACTCTAGTGCAAGTGGGAGTCTGTAGGAGATATGCCCAAGAGGCAATAATAAATGTTATTATTTATCCCCATGTTCATAATTAAGTTTATATTCCATGCTATAACTGCAATCATTCTCGAGTCTGCAATATCCACGAGGCCCGGAGGGAAACTCATTTGCACGTGTGGTATTATAAACGGTAAAATGTATTCCTAGTCTTGCCTCTAAGACTGGCTCAAGTATTGCATGATGATCCTATTTTCCCGATCATGGGCATGGCTATGCCGGCAATTTTGAGGGCGCAATGTTGGTAGAACACTTGTGTTGAATCGACCCGAATTGATGTTATGCAATGAGATACTTTCGTCACTAGTTAATAGTTAATAACACAGAGATAGTTAATGTTTACATAATTCCTTAAACCATGAGAGTATCGAGTTTGTTCGTGCTTGCTTCGTGAACTTTGGGGTTTGTTAAACGTCATCTGTTACTGGGTGGCTATTACGGCGGCTTACGGGTTCACGGAAAAGTATGGCAAGTAACAAGATAGCTCAAGATTGGGATTTTCTCCTCCAACGATGGAGAGATATCTCTGGGCCCTCTCGGTATTACGGTATCCATCATCGTCTGGCCAGACACAGGGTGATTTGATCACAGGGATGCCGGAACACGGTAACAAGAAAAGAGAACAATACCGGTAACGAGGTAACTGGCATAGTGGACAAGTTGTTGATCCACAGGGATGCCAACATGTCTCACCTCGGGTATTTGTAACATATCGCGAAGCAACAGGAATAGCACTCGGCAACTGGAGGTTCACTCGAATATTCATTCATGTGGGTATAGGGGTCAATATGAGTGTCTATGGCTCCGATGTTGATTATTGATCGGAAGGGATTCCGGGTCATGTCTATACTTCACCGAACCTATAGGGTCACACGCTTAAGGGTCATCTATCTGTTGAATACTAGACAGGGAGTCTGACAGAAATTCACCGAAAAAGTTTTGGAGACAACGGAAGAGTTCCGGAGAGAGAACACCGGAAGAGTTTCGGTAAAACCGAAAAGTTGTTTCGGAGTGTACCATTAAGTCAAATTGGTTTCGGCACATGCCTGGAAATTATTGGAGGGTACCAGAATTGTTCCGGTAACTTCTGAGATTTTTCATAGACAAAAACCGGAAATGTTCCGGACTGCCGGAACCGCTTTAGTTGCTTTTCACAGATGAAAATCACTAAACCCAAAAGTTGTTTCGGAGTACACCATTAAGTCAAATTGGTTTCGGCACATGCCTGATAATTCTTGGAGGGTGCCAGAATCATTCTGGAAACTTCTGGGAATTTTCCGGAAGAAAAACCGAAAATGTTCTGGAGCTGCTGGAACCGCTTTGTTTGCTTTTCGCAGATGAAAATCACTAATCCGGAATTATTTTGGAACGTGTCGAAAATTATTTTAGTGGGTACTGGAAATGTTCTAAGCCCACATAAATATTTTTGGTTCGAACGGACGCTGAAAAATGTCGTCGTGAATAGTGAAATCAGCTTTATGGTTACTTTTTGGAAAGCCACCTTTTTGGGCTTTTGCTCCAAAATATCTTGGAGATGACATGGATGGATGTGGCTGAAATTTCAGCCCCTCCACCCATCCTTCTCCTATAAATAGAGGTGGAGGGGGCTGCCCAAAACTCACTCTTTCTCAACATACACAAGCCATGCATGATCTGGCCTTCTCTCTCCCTCCCAGCGAAATAGTTTCGTAGAGCCGAAATGATGTCTGGGTTCCAGTGGGAACTAGTTTTGGACGGCGAAGCCCTGCCGGATAGATGACACCATATGTGTGCAACGCTGTAGAGAGATCGTAGTTTCGGTCTTAGTTCGAGAGTGCCTCCCGAAGGGCTGTCCGAGTGACCGTCCGAGTTTCGAAGGTCCTCCCGAAGGGCTGTCCGCGACACCGACCGGGGGACTGTGCGACCACCTCCCGGAGGGCTGTCCGAGGAGAAGATGAGGGAATACATCCTCGTGGTTGGGAGGTTGTAAATCCTAGCTGCGGGGATCTGCACCGCCGATCGTCATCGACTCTACTTCCGCTGCGCTACGAGTCGGTAACGAAAAAGATCAAACCTTGTATGCAGTCTCCATAGTGGTCCTGGGCTGGTGCGTAGGTTGAAATTTTTTGTTTTCTGCTGCGTTCCCCTACTGTGTGAGTAGTTCACCACAGACCAACGGGTCTGTAGGTAGTACCTAGATGGAAATATCTCTATCTCTTGATCTTCAATACAATGGTCATCGCATCTTTGCTTTGATCTATCCGATGTAATCCTATTGTGCGGTGTGTTTGTTGGGATCCGATGAATTGTGGATTTATGTTCAGATTATTCATGAAAAGTATTTGAGATACCTCTGATATATATTGTCTCTTAATTGCATGACCATTATAGCTTCATAAAGCTCTCCAATCTATTATTCATGTGCTTTGGCCAAGTAGATTGATATTTCATCGGTGAGAGTGGTGCGTTGTGGTAGGTTCAACCTGACGAGTTTCTATATCCCAGTGACAAAGTAGGGGACAAGATGCGTCTTTGTGTTGTTGCTACTAAGGATAACACGATGGGGTTCATTCATATTGCTTGAGTTTACTTTATCTACATCATGTCATCGTTCTCCATGCATTACTCTATTTTACTTAATACTCTAGATGCATGCTGGATAACGGTCGATGAGAGGAGTAATAGTAATAGGTGCAGGCAGGAGTCGGCCTATTTGTTTATCGACGTGATGCCTATATACACATGATCATTGCCGTGAAAATCGCATAACTATCCGCTTTTCTATCAAATGCCTAATAGTAATTTGTTACCTACCGTATGCTGCCTACATGTGAGATGTCGCTAGGGAAAACCATGCCCCCCAGGTCTATTCACTTATATATTTACAAATGCTACTATTACCTCGATGCCTTTATTTAATTTTTATTTTATTTAGCAATTTACAATTATCAACAATTATCTACACAACTCATTTGCTTGCAAATAACGAGATCAAGGGGATTGACAACCCTCTTGCCCGCGTTGGGTGCAAGTTGTTTGTTCATTTGTGTGTAGCCGCCCAAGACGGTTGAGGATTGATATTCCTATTGGTTCGATAAACCTTGGTTTCATATCTGAGGGAAATACTTACCCACTTTATGTTGCAATTACCCATTCCTCTTCACGGAAAACCCAACGCGGATCACAAGTATAATTGACGAATTTCATTTTTAGGAAAAAATGGCTCAGCCCGAGTGTGAAGTAGGCACGAACCCGAGTATGGGTTTGGTTCGTTGGTTGGCCCAGGGAACTCAGTCGTTTTTTGACGAATTTCATTTTTAGGGAAAAATGGCTCAGCCCGAGTGTGAAGTAGGCTCGAACCCGAGTCTGGGTTTGGTTCGTTGGTTGGGCCAGGGAACTCGGTCGTTTGTTGACGAATTTCATATTTAGGGGAAAATGGCTCAGGCCGAGTGTGGAGTAGGCTCGAACGCGAGTCTGGGTTTGGTTCGTTGGTTGGACCGGGGAACTCAGACGTTTGTTGACGAAGTTCATTTTTACGGTAAAATGACTCAGCCCAAGTGTAAAGTAGGCTCGAACCCGTGTCTGGGTTTGGTTCATTGGTTGGCCCGGAGAACTCGGTCGTTTGTTTATGAATTTCATTTTTATGGAAAAATGGCTCAGGCCTAGTGTGAAGTAGGTTCGATCCCGAGTCTGGGTTTGGTTCGTTGGTTGGCCCGGGGAACTCGGTCGTTTGTTGACGAATTTCATATTTAGGGAAAAATGGCTCAGCCTGAGTGTGAAGTAGGCTCGAACCCGAGTCTTGGTTTGCTTTGTTGGTTGGCCCGAGGAACTCGGTCATTTCTTGACGAATTTCATCTTTTGGGAAAAATGGCTCAGCCCGAGTGTGAAGTAGGCTCGAACCCGAGTCTGGGTTTGGTTCGTTGGTTGTCCCGGGGAACGCAGTCGTTTGTTGACGAATTTCATATTTAGGGAAAAATGGCTCAGCCCGAGTGTGACGTAGTCTCGAACCCGAGTATGGGTTTGGTTCGTTGGTTGGCCCGGGGAACTTGGTCGTTTTTTGACGAATTTCATTTTTGGGGAAAAATGGCTCAGCCCGAGTGTGTAGGCTCGAACCCGAGTCTGGGTTTGGTTCGTCGGTTGGCCGGGAGAACTCGGTCGTTTGTTGATGAATTTCATTTTTAGGGAAAAATGGCTCATCCCGAGTGTGAAGTAGGTTCGATCCCGAGTCTGGGTTTGGTTTGTTGGTTGGCCCGGGGAACTTGGTCCTTTGTTAACGAATTTCATATTTAGGAAAAAATGGATCAATCCAAGTGTGGAGTAGGCTCGAACTCGAGTCTGGGTTTGGTTCGTTGGTTGGCCCGGGGAACTCGGTCGGTTTTTGATGAATTTCATCTTTAGGGGAAAATATCTGTAGCGACCCGACCCGAAACGGTCGAATCTCCGGTGTTTCCGTACCATCCCAAGATCATGCTGGTACACACACGGTACATCAATGTATATATCAAGAGTTCAATCACAACTGCTTTATTAATCGAAATCTCATATCGAGTCCTTTATTACAATAAGGATTACAATAAAGTGGCTGAAGGCCAACTCATGAGATAAACTAATCAAAATCTTGCGGAAGCTTCAAAGGTAGTTGAGTCCATCTGACTCCAATGGCATCTCACCGAGCGTAGAGCGTATCCTCACTCCTGGTCAGAAAAGTACTCTGCAACATGATACGTTGCAGCCGTGTAGGTCAGCATATTGAATATGCTGGCAAGTCACAAAAGAGAGGGGATGAAAATATCAACTATACTACATGCATATATGGCAGGTGGGGCTGTAAGTTTAAGTTTAGCGTAAAGCAAATTTTTCCTACAACAAGAGAGGGGCAAAGCGAAAATTATTACTACAATGTTGGTTGTTTAATGAGAAGGTTCCACCAACCATTTCTCATACCCAAGTTATCAATATAACCCACATCATTAATATTATTTGTGTTGAGACTGGCTGATAGTATCATCTCCGGTGCTCATGTTGTCCATAACCGGGGACACGGCTAATCGATTAGTTTGACACTCTGCAGAGGTTTGTACACTTTACCCGCAAGAATCGATCCCTCCCGTTGTGTCCTCGCACTGCCTGGTGTTTGAGAACGAGATGATCGAAACATGGTCTTCCAGAGCGATCCTCCGATAGTTAAGTGAGTGCCCATCCAATCCTACCGTTCTTCTACGTCTCGTAGAACTGACCTACCAGAGTCACGACTAGGGTCAACCAAGCCAGAGCCCATATTGACTTGCGGTTGCACACGTAAGCTTTCCGGCCTTGAAGTATCCATCCATCTCTTTGAGCCTGGCTGGCATTCCGTTGGGATGATCACAGGTAGATACCAGGATTCCCGGGCATAACCATGATAGATATCAGGCTGCCAGATGCATGTCCAATCCACCCAGAGGTATGTTGAAAACTTGTAGTCTTGAAGTCTTGATCATCATGTAGGTCTTGAAATAATTTATCTCACAACTCTCTCATGAATCACACAACCAACCCCGTCTACTAAAAGCATAGCAAAATAAAATAACGTCCCGGTCCAAAGTAACAAGGGAATAGGGGTGCCTACCACATGATACTACTCAAGTAACCAAGTTTCCAAGTACCTACTTTGCATGCAATGGGTGGAAGATTGAACTAATGCAATTTGAAAACATAGGTAATAACATGATCAACGTGAACTTGCCTTGCTGACGATCTTCGTACTCGAGTGACTCTAGATAACAAGCCTCGCACTCCGGATGATCTAATGAATCAAACATTGCACACAATCAGCATAACCATAACACATCTTACACTAACAGCAAGGTAAACTAATAATACTAAAACAATCAATAGCACAATCAAAATAAAAGAAAACCAAAACAAATAGAAAGCCTCTCAAATTTTGTGGCAAGGCTTCTACTAAAACAAAACAAGACAAGAATTGTTTTCAGCAACTAATATAGAAAATAACAGAAATTAAAAGTAAAGTTTTATTAGAAAACAGAAAGTATTTCACCATAAATCTTTTATGCAAAAAGAACTACTATAAACCTATTATAAAACACCACATAAAGTGGAAACAATGTTTTCCTACTAAAACAATGAACAAAACAATAAAAAAATATTTTCATTAATAGAAAATAAATCACCTAATGATAAACAACAGAAACTAAAAGACTTATAATACAAAGTTAAAAGAAAAAAGAATCAAAATCAAAACTAAAACAAAGTAAATCAAATTAACCCTAAAAGAAACTAAACAGAAACTGTTTTGTTAAAAACCCTAATTTAAAATATACTAAAAAATCCCAAATTGAACAGGGTGATAAAACTAACTAATACAAAACAGTAGAAAAAAGAATCACCCAAAAATATATTTTTAAACTCAAGATATTCAGATTCTAGTGATTTGAGCAAATTCAAAAGAATTCAAATTTAAAAGTCCAGAATTTGAAATATAAACTTACTGGCATAAACTACATAAAACTTGTGAACTACTGCAAAAAGAATCACTCAAAAAGAGAAAACAGATAAAAAGTTATTAAGGTTTTAAAAACAGAACTATTCTGTTTTCTAAAACAGAAACAGAGAAAAAAAAACTTAACTAACGAACGGCTACGTGTCATGCTGTGATTGGCCAAAGCGTGCGCGTGCGGGAGCTAACGAGTGAACGTTCACTAATTAAAAAAAACGGTTCGGGTTTTTAGATCGATCTAATCTGGGTCGTGGGATTTAGATCCTACGGCTACAGAGAGGAAGGGGGTGCTCACAGAGAGAGTCGTCGGGGCTCCGGCGAGTCGACGGCGGGGCAGAGCTCGGTGGCGCTCGGGGAAGAGGCTCCGGTGGTCGGGGACGGCGTCCGAGGGGTCCAGTCGACGGCGGCGGACCTCCGGCGTCCGTTGGTGGCCTCGGCGGGGCTTGGGGGTGACCGGGGTGAGCGCGGCGAGCTCAAGGAGCTTCGGCTCTTGGCCGAACTCCGGCGAGGCGTTGCGGTGGCGTGGAGGCGTGGGAGGAGAGTTTTAGGGGGAAAACGGGGTGCGGGTGGGGGCTCCGGTATTTATAGGGCCTCGGGGTGGTCGGGGAAGGAAGGGAGAGAGAGATCGGCAGCGGATCCGATCTCGCCGGCGAGGAAAGGAAAGGGGAGGGAGGAAGGAAGGTGGTGACCGACGGGGGTCGGGATCGACGGTGGGGCCAGGGCGTCAGTGGGTGAAACGAGGCGGCGGGGCAATCGGTGGCCGATCCGAAAGATCTTCGGATCTGATCCGGAGTGGATCGGGCCGCCACTATTCCTATTGGGCCTCGGATACGATTCCGTTTTTAAAACATTTTCCTAATATTCAAAAACAGGAAAGGAAAACTATGAAAAGGAAAATGAATATAGGTTCAAATATAGAGGTATCATATACCAAAATTCTCAGAAAAATAAATTCCATCTGATGGACATTTCTCCACGGCCAAAATAAAATATTTTAAAAAAATATATATTTTCAGAAAAGCCTAAATTGTTTTATTTCATTTTGCAAATAATTTTCAAATAAACCCCTGGTCTTTTATGGTTCAAAAATTTCACAAAATACCTCTGGTTTTGGAGGGTCATGTTCCTCCTCTCACTTTTCATAATTCCCAGAGATTTGCAAAAATCTTGAAAAAGAAAAATGCAAAAGAAAAAGAATGGCTTTCAACAATTCAAATAGGAGACTCCAAGTTTTCATTTCACTCACACATATAATTTCAAACAATATGATGATGCATAGCTATATTTCATAACATTCCAAAATGAAATTTTTGGGATGTTACAAACCTACCCACCTTAAGATGAATCTCGCCCTTGAGATTCGGGTTGGCTAGAAAATAGGTGCGGATGGTCTTGACGAAGATCTTCTTCTCGTTCCCAGGTGGCTTCTTCCTCGGTGTGGTGACTCCACAGAACCTTGCAGAACTTGATGATCTTGTGGCGGGTAACTCTGTTGGCAGTCTCGAGGATCCTGACGGGCTTCTCCTCATAGGTTAGATCACTGTCAAGCTGTATGGCCTCTAGGGGCACTGTGTCTATCAAAGGAATATCAGCCATCTCAGCATGGCATTTCTTCAACTCGGAAACATGGAAGACATCGTGAACTCCGGACAATCCTTCCGGCAATTCCAGCTTATATGCCACTTCGCCTCTACATTCAAGAATTTTGTAGGGGCCTATAAATCGGGGTGCTAACTTTCCTTTAACACCAAACCTCTTGATTCCTCGAAGTGGGGACACGCGGAGATATGCTCGGTCTCCCACTTCGTATGTCACCTCCTTGTGTTTGCTATCAGCATAGCTCTTCTGTCTGGACTGGGCTATCTTGAGTCGGTCACGAATCAGCTTGACCTTCTCTTCAGAATCTCGGATAAGATCGGGACCAAAAAGTTTTCGGTCACCAACACCATCCCACATCAATGGTGTTCTGCACCTCCTTCCGTATAGAGCTTCGAAAGGGGCCATCTTCAGACTGGTCTGATAACTGTTGTTGTATGAGAACTCTGCATAAGGTAAGTTATCATCCCAACTAGACCCATAGTCTAGCGCACAAGCTCTCAACATGTCCTCCAGAATCTGGTTGACTCTCTCGGTCTGTCCATCTGTCTGCGGATGAAAAGCTGTACTGAACTCCAGCCTTGTACCCAAAGTTTCATGTAGCTGATGCCAAAACTTTGAGGTAAATTGTGTTCCTCTATCTGACACGATACTCCTCGGAACTCCATGCAGACATACGATCCTGGTCATATATATCTTGGCTAACTTAGCACTGGTATAGGTGGTCTTCACTGGAATGAAATGAGCCACCTTGGTCAAGCGATCGACTACTACCCAGATGGAATCATAACCTGAACGGGTCCTGGGTAATCCTGTGATAAAGTCCATACAAGCTTCTCCCATTTCCACTCGGGTATCGGCAAAGGTTGGAGTAACCCTGCTGGTTTCTGGTGTTCTGCCTTTACTCGCTGACAAACATCACATACTGCGACATGCTCGGCAATATCCTTCTTCATACCTGTCCACCAGAAACTTTCCTTCAAGTCCAGATACATCTTGGTGTTGCCTGGGTGTATCGAGTATGGCAAATCATGGGCTTCTTGAAGTATCAACTTCCTGAGTTCTGGGTCATTAGGCACATAGATACGGTCCTCAAACCATAGGGTTCCGTGTTCATCCTCACGAAAGCCTTTAGCTTTCCCATCCTTCATTCTTTGCTTTATCTCAGCTATTTCCTTGTCCGATTTCTAGGCTTCACGGATTCTTCCGGTCAAAGTGGATTGAATCTCTAGTGTGGAAACATATCCTCTTGGAACTATCTCCAATTTGAGCTCTCTGAGATCGTCAGCTAACTCCTGGGGTAATCCTCCCGCTATGAGTGTGTTCACATAACTCTTACGGCTCAAAGCATCTGCTACAACATTTGCCTTTCCTGGATGATAGTGCAATCTCATGTCATAGTCCTTGATCAACTCTAGCCATCTCCTCTGTCTGAGGTTCAACTCCTTCTGCGTGAAGATGTACTTCAGGCTCTTGTGATCAGTGTAAATATCACAACTATTTCCGATAAGGAAATGTCTCCAGGTCTTGAGTGCGTGCACTACGGCTGCTAACTCCAAATCATGGGTGGCATAGTTCAACTCATGAGGTCGTAGCTGTCTGGATGCATATGCTACAACTTTCCCCTCCTGCATGAGCACTCCTCCAAGTCCTTGGCGTGAAGCATCACAATAAACCTGGAAGTCCTCCCGAATGTTCGGCAAAATCAACACTGGGGCTGTGACCAAACGTTTCTTCAACTCCTGGAAACTGGCCTCACATTCCTCGGTCCAAATATACTTAGACTCTTTCTTCAATAACTCCGTCATAGGCTTGGCTATCTTCGAGAAGTTCTCGATAAACCTCCGATAATATCCGGCAAGTCTGAGGAAACTGCGGATCTCCTTAACTGAGGTGGGTGACTTCCACTCGGTGACTGCTGCAACCTTAGCAAGATCCACTGCTATTCCATCTCCAGAAATAATGTGTCCAAGAAATCCAACTTCCTTCAACCAAAATTCACATTTGCTGAACTTGGCATATAACTGATGCTCTCTGAGCTTCTCCAGAACTAAACGCAAGTGTTCCTTGTGTTCTTCCTCGCTCTTGGAGAATATCAATATATCATCGATGAACACCACGACAAACTTGTCCAGATATTCCATAAATACCTTGTTCATCATACTCATGAAATAGGCAGGAGCATTAGTCAAACCAAAGGACATGACTGTATACTCATATAGGCCATACCTTGTGGTGAAGGCTGTTTTGGGTATATCCTGTTCACGAATTTTCAACTGATGATACCCTGACCGAAGATCGATCTTGGAGAACACTTTGGCTCCCACTAGCTGATCAAACAAGTCGTTAATCATCGGCAGAGGGTACTTGTTCTTGATAGTCACCTCGTTCAATGCACGATAATCGACTACCATTCTCAAGGTTTTATCCTTCTTTTCTACCAAAAGAACTGGGGCTCCCCAAGGTGAAGAACTTGGGCAAATATACCCTTTGTCCAATAACTCCTTAATCTGCTTCTTGATTTCTTCTAAATCATTTACGGGCATCCGATAGGGTCTCTTGGATATTGGGGCTGTCCCTGGCAATAACTCAATCAGGAACTCAATCTCTCTATCCGGTGGCATGCCCGGTAAATCCTCCGGGAATACATCTGGGAAGTCTTGTACTACCGGCACTTCCTCCTGAACAACTCCTGTGAGGGAATTCACCCGAGTACTCTTCGGGGTGTGTCGGGATACATACTTAATCCTCTTCTGCTCTGGGGTGGTGAGCAAAATAGACTTGTTGGGACAGTCAAGGTTCCCTTCATACTTGGTCATCCAATCCATGCCTAGGATTACATCCAATCCTTGAGACTCTAAGACGATGAGGTCGGTGGGGAATACATGGTTTCCAATGTTGAGGTTCAATGCGTGGCATCCTATCCCTGCCGTCATCATACCTCCTGGGGAACTGACCTTAATGGGCTGACTAAGGGTTCTAGTGGGCAAACCGTATTTCTCCACAACTACCCTTGATATGAATGAATGAGTTGCACCAGAATCAAAAAGTACCAATACTGGACGTGAATGTAACAAAAACTTACCAACCACAGTCTCAAGCTGATCATAGACTTCCTCCACATCAATGTGGTTCACCTGAGCGCGGGGAAAAGGATTGGGCTTCTTCACTCCAGAGTTTCCGTTGCCATTTCCACCTCCATTTCCATGGCCATTGCTTGGGTTAGCATCAGGACACTTGTTGGCATAATGTCCAGTCTGTTTGCACTTGAAACAGGTGACGGTGCTCAGATCCCTCATTACTGGAGCAGAACGATGCTGAGTACCATTTCCTCCATTGCCGTTCTTGGAGTTGCCATTGTTGGGACGATTATTCCCATTTCCTCCACGGTTATGTCCTCCATGGTTATGCACGGCATGAGTGTGTCCTCCATACTTACCGGTCCCTGTTCCGGTATTCCCTGAGTATGGGGAATAGCAGGGCTTCTGCTGAGCTCCAGAGTAAGACTTCCCCTGTCCATATTTCCTCTTGCGGCTCTCAATTTGCTGCTGCTTACCCTCTAAGATGAGGGCCTTGTCTACCAGCTCCTGGTAGTTGTTGAAAGTAGCCACAATCAGCTGCATGCTCAACTCATCGTTGAGTCCCTCCAGGAACTTCTCCTGCTTGGCTGCATCATTCGCCACATCTCCTGGTGCATAACGGGCCAACATGCTGAATTCATCCACATACTGGGCCACAGAGCGATTCCCCTGGCGTAAGTTGCGGAACTCACGCTTCTTCACACTCATGGCTCCAGCTGAGACATGAGCGGTGCGGAAAGCCTGCTTGAACTGCTCCCAAGTCACACCGGCAATGGGGTACGTGGTGGTGTAGTTCTCCCACCATGAAGCTGCTGGGCCTTCAAGTTGATGTGCGGCAAAACGCACTTTCTCAGCCTCAGTGCATCCCGCGGTGATAAGTTCCCTCTCCATCTTGCGGAGCCAGTCATCTGCCACAATGGGCTCAGTGCTGCTGGAGAAGGTCGGTGGGTTCAGCCTCAGAAAACGGGTGAGGTTGTCGGCCTGGGGTGGAGGGTTGTTGTTGTTGTTGTTGTTGGCCTGATTCTGAATCCACAGCTGCATCAAGGTATTCTGCTGCTGGATGAGTTGGGCGAGTTCCGGGGGAAAGTTGGTGCTGGGGTCACGTCTCGGAGGCATCTGGTGTTTTCAGAGTGATGAGAAATAGAATAGAACAAGGGTCTAAAGAGAAATTCACTACCCATATGCAATGCAACAAACATTAACACACCAAACACTCATTTATTATTCAACTCAAAAGGTTCACACTCGAGATACAAGTCTCCTGACAAACGAAACATCGACCTACGATTTAACATGAAAAAAAATAAAGATACATGGTGGTCATGTCTAAAGTTCTCCTCAAAACTCCATGGTGGTGCGTCCTCCTCCGGTGGTGCTCTCCTCATAGTCGTCCTCGTTGCTGATCAAGGGGGCATCGTCACCTTCAGGGTGAAGGTTTTCTCCCATGTCCAGTTGCTCCTCCAGATTTGCAACGAGAGTCTTCAGGTTCTTGATCCTCTCTAAGAAGTCCTTCACTTCATCTTCGTGCTCGTAGTGGGCTTCTCGTGCTGCATCTTCGAGTTCAAGTTCACGGGTCTTCAGCTGCTTGATAATCTTCGTGTCCTTGCGTACACGGAGCTCCAGAGTCCTGATGTGTGTCTCCAATGTTTCGACATAAGCACGAACGGGGTCTTCAGTCCTGGTGCTTATGATTTCTCCGTCTGCACCTCTGCGGCAGACCATGCTGAGTCCCGGCGAAATGGGGCAGCCTCTGTATTCCTCCTGGATACGTCCGAGGGCAGGGTGAATCGCCATGTTCCTTCCGAGAATCCAGCTCGGTGCTACAAACTTGAAATTGATGGGCTCTCTGCGACTTCCGAATGTCTTTCCGGGGATATGCACCTCGATCCTATAGCGAGAGTCTGCTGCAAAAGACATGATAGCAGTCCCGGTGATGCTTGGCAGAGCAATCCTTACGTCCTTGGTGATTTGTACCAGCTCTTTGCCGAAGGGCATGGTTGCGTCCGGCTGGCAAAACTCCATGAACAAAACTGGGTGGAAGGTGGCCATCTAAAAATGTTGGAAAAATCGGAGAGAAGTCAGAAATGAGCAGATGAGAATATAGGAAATTTTAGAGACATAAGAAAAATGGTTTTCTTCCTAAGGCTTTTCCAATCCTAGAGGTTACGTCCTACGGTCAGCGTGCGCTCTGATACCATATCTGTAGCGACCCGACCCGAAACGGTCAAATCTCCGGTGTTTCCGTACCATCCCAAGATCATGCTGGTACACACACGGTACATCAATGTATATATCAAGAGTTCAATCACAACTGCTTTATTAATCGAAATCTCATATCGAGTCCTTTATTACAATAAGGATTACAATAAAGTGGCTGAAGGCCAACTCATGAGATAAACTAATCAAAATCTTGCGGAAGCTTCAAAGGTAGTTGAGTCCATCTGACTCCAAGGGCATCTCACCGAGCGTAGAGCGTATCCTCACTCCTGGTCAGAAAAGTACTCTGCAACATGATACGTTGCAGCCGTGTAGGTCAGCATATTGAATATGCTGGCAAGTCACAAAAGAGAGGGGATGAAAATATCAACTATACTACATGCATATATGGCAGGTGGGGCTGTAAGTTTAAGTTTAGCGTAAAGCAAATTTTTCCTACAACAAGAGAGGGGCAAAGCGAAAATTATTACTACAATGTTGGTTGTTTAATGAGAAGGTTCCACCAACCATTTCTCATACCCAAGTTATCAATATAACCCACATCATTAATATTATTTGTGTTGAGACTGGCTGATAGTATCATCTCCGGTGCTCATGTTGTCCATAACCGGGGACACGGCTAATCGATTAGTTTGACACTCTGCAGAGGTTTGTACACTTTACCCGCAAGAATCGATCCCTCCCGTTGTGTCCTCGCACTGCCTGGTGTTTGAGAACGAGATGATCGAAACATGGTCTTCCAGAGCGATCCTCCGATAGTTAAGTGAGTGCCCATCCAATCCTACCGTTCTTCTACGTCTCGTAGCACTGACCTACCAGAGTCACGACTAGGGTCAACCAAGCCAGAGCCCATATTGACTTGCGGTTGCACACGTAAGCTTTCCGGCCTTGAAGTATCCATCCATCTCTTTGAGCCTGGCTGGCATTCCGTTGGGATGATCACAGGTAGATACCAGGATTCCCGGGCATAACCATGATAGATATCAGGCTGCCAGATGCATGTCCAATCCACCCAGAGGTATGTTGAAAACTTGTAGTCTTGAAGTCTTGATCATCATGTAGGTCTTGAAATAATTTATCTCACAACTCTCTCATGAATCACACAACCAACCCCGTCTACTAAAAGCATAGCAAAATAAAATAACGTCCCGGTCCAAAGTAACAAGGGAATAGGGGTGCCTACCACATGATACTACTCAAGTAACCAAGTTTCCAAGTACCTACTTTGCATGCAATGGGTGGAAGATTGAACTAATGCAATTTGAAAACATAGGTAATAACATGATCAACGTGAACTTGCCTTGCTGACGATCTTCGTACTCGAGTGACTCTAGATAACAAGCCTCGCACTCCGGATGATCTAACGAATCAAACATTGCACACAATCAGCATAACCATAACACATCTTACACTAACAGCAAGGTAAACTAATAATACTAAAACAATCAATAGCACAATCAAAATAAAAGAAAACCAAAACAAATAGAAAGCCTCTCAAATTTTGTGGCAAGGCTTCTACTAAAACAAAACAAGACAAGAATTGTTTTCAGCAACTAATATAGAAAATAACAGAAATTAAAAGTAAAGTTTTATTAGAAAACAGAAAGTATTTCACCATAAATCTTTTATGCAAAAAGAACTACTATAAACCTATTATAAAACACCACATAAAGTGGAAACAATGTTTTCCTACTAAAACAATGAACAAAACAATAAAAAAATATTTTCATTAATAGAAAATAAATCACCTAATGATAAACAACAGAAACTAAAAGACTTATAATACAAAGTTAAAAGAAAAAAGAATCAAAATCAAAACTAAAACAAAGTAAATCAAATTAACCCTAAAAGAAACTAAACAGAAACTGTTTTGTTAAAAACCCTAATTTAAAATATACTAAAAAATCCCAAATTGAACAGGGTGATAAAACTAACTAATACAAAACAGTAGAAAAAAGAATCACCCAAAAATATATTTTTAAACTCAAGATATTCAGATTCTAGTGATTTGAGCAAATTCAAAAGAATTCAAATTTAAAAGTCCAGAATTTGAAATATAAACTTACTGGCATAAACTACATAAAACTTGTGAACTACTGCAAAAAGAATCACTCAAAAAGAGAAAACAGATAAAAAGTTATTAAGGTTTTAAAAACAGAACTATTCTGTTTTCTAAAACAGAAACAGAGAAAAATAAAAACTTAACTAACGAACGGCTACGTGTCATGCTGTGATTGGCCAAAGCGTGCGCGTGCGGGAGCTAACGAGTGAACGTTCACTAATTAAAAAAACGGTTCGGGTTTTTAGATCGATCTAATCTGGGTCGTGGGATTTAGATCCTACGGCTACAGAGAGGAAGGGGGTGCTCACAGAGAGAGTCGTCGGGGCTCCGGCGAGTCGACGGCGGGGCAGAGCTCGGTGGCGCTCGGGGAAGAGGCTCCGGTGGTCGGGGACGGCGTCCGAGGGGTCCAGTCGACGGCGGCGGACCTCCGGCGTCCGTTGGTGGCCTCGGCGGGGCTTGGGGGTGACCGGGGTGAGCGCGGCGAGCTCAAGGAGCTTCGGCTCTTGGCCGAACTCTGGCGAGGCGTTGCGGTGGCGTGGAGGCGTGGGAGGAGAGTTTTAGGGGGAAAACGGGGTGCGGGTGGGGGCTCCGGTATTTATAGGGCCTCGGGGTGGTCGGGGAAGGAAGGGAGAGAGAGATCGGCAGCGGATCCGATCTCGCCGGCGAGGAAAGGAAAGGGGAGGGAGGAAGGAAGGTGGTGACCGACGGGGGTCGGGATCGGCGGTGGGGCCGGGGCGTCAGTGGGTGCAACGAGGCGGCGGGGCAATCGGTGGCCGATCCGAAAGATCTTCGGATCTGATCCGGAGTGGATCGGGCCGCCACTATTCCTATTGGGCCTCGGATACGATTCCGTTTTTAAAACATTTTCCTAATATTCAAAAACAGGAAAGGAAAACTATGAAAAGGAAAATGAATATAGGTTCAAATATAGAGGTATTATATACCAAAATTCTCAGAAAAATAAATTCCATCTGATGGACATTTCTCCACGGCCAAAATAAAATATTTTAGAAATATATATATTTTCAGAAAAGCCTAAATTGTTTTATTTCATTTTGCAAATAATTTTCAAATAAACCCCTGGTCTTTTATGGTTCAAAAATTTCAAAAAATACCTCTGGTTTTGGAGGGTCATGTTCCTCCTCTCACTTTTCATAATTCCCAGAGATTTGCAAAAATCTTGAAAAGGAAAAATGCAAAAGAAAAAGAATGGCTTTCAACAATTCAAATAGGAGACTCCAAGTTTTCATTTCACTCACACATATAATTTCAAACAATATGATGATGCATAGCTATATTTCATAACATTCCAAAATGAAATTTTTGGGATGTTACAAAAATGGCTCAGCCCGAGTGTGAAGTAGGCTCGAACCCGAGTCTGGGTTTGGTTCGTTGGTTGGACCGGGGAACTCGGTCGTTTTTTGACGAATTTTATTTTTAGGGAAAAATGGATCAGCCCGAGTGTGAAGTAGAATCGAACCCGAGTCTGGGTTTGGTTCGTTGGTTGGCCCGGGGAACTCGGTCGTTTGTTGACGAATTTCATATTTAGGAAAAAATTGCTCAGCCCCAGTGTGAAGTAGGCTCGAACCCGAGTCTGGGTTTGGTTCGTTTGTTGCCCCGGGGAACTCGGTCGTTTGTTGACGAATTTCATCTTCAGGGAAAAATGGCTCAGCCTGAATGTGAAGTAGGCTTGAATCAGAGTCTGGGTTTGGTTCGTTGGTTGGCCTAGGGAACTCGGTCGTTTGTTGACGAATTTCATTTTTAGGAAAAAATGGATCAGCCCGAGTGTGAAGTAGGTTCGATCTCGAGTCTGGGTTTGGTTCGTTGGTTGGTCCGGGGAACACGGCCGTTTGTTGACAAATTTCATATTTAGGGGCAAATGTCTCAGCCCGAGTGTGAAGTAGGCTCGAACCCGAGTCTGGGTTTGGTTTGTTGGTTGGTCCGGGGAACTCGGTCATTTGTTGATGAATTTCATATTTGGGGAAAAATGGCGCAGCCCGAGTGTGAACTAGGCTCGAACCCGAGTTTGGGTTTGGTTGGTTGGTTGGCCCGGGGAACTCGGTTGTTTGTTGACGAATTTCATCTTTAGGGAAAAATGGCTCAGCCCGAGTGTGAAGTAGGCTCGAACCCAAGTCTGGGTTGGGTTCGTTGGTTGTCCCGGGGAACTCGATCGTTTGTTGACGAATTTCATATTTAGGGAAAAATGGCTCAGCCCGAGTGTGAAGTAGGCTCGAACCCGAGTCTGGGTTTGGTTCGTTGGTTGGCCCGGGGAACTCGGTCGTTTGTCGACAAATTTCATCTTTAAGGAAAATTGCTCAGCCCGAGTGTGAAGTAGGCTCGAACCCGAGTCTGGGTTTGCTTCGTTGGTTGGCCCGAGGAACTCGGTAGTTTTTTGACGAATTTCATTTTTAGGGAAAAATGGCTCAGCCCGAGTGTGAAGTTGGCTCGCACCCGATTCTGGGTTTGGTTTGTTGGTTGGCCCAGGGAACTCGATCATTTGTTGATGAATTTTATTTTTATGGAAAATGGCTCAGCCCGAGTGTGAAGTAGGCTCGAACCCAAGTCTGGGTTTGGTTCGTTGGTTGGCCTGGGGAACTCGGTCATTTGTTGATGAATTTCATTTTTAGGGAAAAATGGCTGAGCCCGAGTGTGAAGTTGGCTCGAACCCGAGTCTGGGTTTGGTTCGTTGGTTGGCCCGGGGAACTTGATCATTTGTTGACGAATTTCATTTTTAGAGAAAAATGGCTCAGCCCGAGTGTGAAGTAGGCTCGAACCCGACTCTGGGTTTGGTTCATTGGTTGGCCCGGGGAACTCGGTCGTCTGTTGATGAATTTCAATTTTAGGGGAAAATGGCTTAGACCGAGTGTGAAGTAGGCTCGAACCCGAGTCTGGGTTTGGTTCATTGGTTGGCCTGGGGAACTCGGTCGTTTGTTGAAGAATTTCATTTTTAGGGAAAAATGTCCCAGCCTGAGTGTGAAGTAGGCTCAAACCCAAGAGCATCTGCAGCCGGACTAGGCCCCGCTGCCATTGCCGTGGTGTCAAGGAGGAGTTGTCGCCCGCGGTCGCGAAGGCGCGGGGCCCCAGCCTCCACTACCTTCGAGGTGGTGGTTTCGATGAGCCCTCAGGCTCCAGGGTGGTCGTCTCCGATGAGGAGCATGCGGCGAGGCAACAAGTGTGGTTCGACCGCCGCAACACTGGCTGTTACTTTGTGTAGATGCGTCGGGGTTTTTTGCGAAGAAGAAGGGATGGATGTAGTGAAGTAGCAACATGTATTTTCCCTCACTGAGATCCAGGGTTTTACGAACCAATATGAGGATCACGCAAATGACCATCAACAATACCTACACACATAAGAACAAAATACTTGCATCCAATGCGGGCTGATAGTGGTAGGTAGATAAATTACTAAGTAAAATAAATATAAATGGTAAATAATTGCATCAAGGTGAATAGTGTTTTTGTAAATATATTTAGTAGATTGGGGGCCATAGTTTTCACTAGAGGCATCTCTCTCAACAACGTAGCATGCAGTGCGTAGACAAATTATTGTTGAACAATTGATAGAGATGTAGTTATGACGTTATTCATGGCATGATCGTGTACATAGGCATTACGTGTGTGACAAGTAGACCGGAATAATTCTACATCTACAACTATTACTCCATCAATCGACCGCTATCTAGGATGCATCTATGATATTAAATTCATGACAAACAGAGTAACGCTTTAAGCAAGATGACATAATGTAGACAAAGTAAAATAAGCAATATGTTCACACCCCATCATTTTATCCTTAGTGGCAACAATACAATTGTGTGCCTCGGTACCCCTTCTGTCACAAGGTGAGGGCACCGCAAGATTGAACCCACTACTATGCGTCACTCCCTCTGATGATCTACTCATCTACTCGAGCAAATCAAACTCATAGATCAGAAAGCATACATAGCTATAACAATCACACATAATAAAGTTTAGACTTGACTCAATTACTTTCAATGAATAATCTGATCATAAACCCACAATCCATCGGATCCCAACAAAACACCGCAAAAGAGGATTACATCGGATATATCTCCTAAAAGAACATTGTGTTGAAAATCAGAGAGAGAGAGAGAGAGAGATCTAGCTAAGAGAGAGACATCTATCTAATCACTATGGACTCGTAGGTTTGTCATGGACTACTCACGCATCATCATGACGGCAGCAAGGTTGATGAAGATAGTCTCCATGCTCGATTCTCCCTCCGGCAAAGTACCGGCGGAGGCCTCCAGATGGGATCTCGGAAGAACAGAGGCTTGCGGCAGCGGAAAAATTGTTTTGGGTCTCCTTCTGGTGGTTTTGGGATTTTAGAGAATTTATAGAAGTGGAATTAGGTCAAGCGGACCTACGAGGGACCCACAAGCTCATACAGCCCTGATGACCCACAAGTAGGGGATCAATCATAGTCCTTTCGATAAGTAAGAGTGTCGAACCCAACGAGGAGCAGAAGGAAATGACAAGCAGTTTTCAGCAAGGTATTCTCTGCAAGTGCTATAAGTAAGAGTAATAGATAGTTTTTTAGCAAGATAATTTGTAACAAGTAACAAAAGTAGCAAGTGTGTAGCAAGATAGCTCAATCCTTTTTGTAGCAAAGGACAGGCCTGAAAGTTCTCTTATATGAAGCAAAGTGCTCTCGCGGACATATGGGAATTTCCGTCTAGTCACTTTCATCATGTTGAGTTGTTTCACGTTCGTTACTTTGATAATTTGATATGTGGGTGCACCGGTGCTTAGGTGTTGTTCTTACTTTAACTAACAACCTACTTATGATTACCCCCTCTCGAAAGCATCCACAATTACGAAAGAAGAATTAAGATAAATCTATCCATAGAATGAAACAGATGGATCCAAATCAGCCCCTTATGGAATAACGCATAAACTAGGGTTTAAGCTTCTGTCACTCCCGCAACCCATCATCTACTTATTACTCCAAAATGCCTTCCCTTAGGCCCAAAATATGGTGAAGTGTCATGTAGTCGACGTTCACATGACACCACTAAAGGAAGCAACAACATACATATCATCAAAAGATCGAACGAATACCAACTTCACATGATTACTTATAACAAGACTTCTCCCATGTCCTCGAGAACAAAAGTAACTACTCACAAATCATCACCATGTTCAAGATCAGAGGTGTAATGAATATGATAAAGGATCTGAACATATTATCTTCCACCAAGTAAACTAACAAGCATCAACTACAAGACGTAATCAACACTACTAGCAACCCACAGGTACCAATCTAAGGTTTTGAGACAAATATTGAATACAAGACATGAACTAGGGTGTGATATGAGATGGTGCTGGTGACGATGCTGATGAAGATTGGTCCTCCCACGAAGGAGAAAGCGTTGGTGATGACAATGGATTCGATTTCCCCCTCCCGGAGAGAAGTTTCCCCGACAGAATCATTCTGCTGGAGAGCAAAAGGGCCTCTGCCCAGGTTTCCGCCTCGAGACGGCGACACTTCATCCCGAAAGTCTTCTTGTGATTTTTTCTAGGTCAAAACCCATCACATAGCAGAAGAGCGGGCCGGAGCCTGCCTGTGGGCCTCCCAAGCCATCAAGGCGCGCCCAGGTGGTGGCCGTGCCCTGTTGGCTTGGGAGCCACAAATGGCCCCCCTCTGGTTGTTCTTTGCTTCAGAAATTCAGATATATTCCACAAAAGTTCCGCATGATGTTCCAGGTCATTTGGAGTCAAGAAGATTTTCAGCCTTTTCCATGGCTTTCGGGTCGAGAATTCGTGTTTCCGGCAATTTCCCTCTTTGTGTTGGATCATACAAATAAAGAGAGAAAAGGCATTAGAATTGCATCATAGAATGGAATAATGACCAAGGATAATAAAAATATTAATAAGAAATCATGATGCAAAATGGACGTATCAACTCCCCCAAGCTTAGACCTCGCTTGTCCTCAAGCGAAAGCCAAACTCGATAATAATGACCACATGTTTTAGCGAGAGAGGTGTCGATAAAAACAAAATACAAACATGAAAGCATCATGATTATTAACATAGCAGCAAGTTTTCATCATATAGCTTCCCATAAACAAGTAACAATCTATCTACAAATATTGAAGTATGGAGCATAAACTTTATTGACAACCAACAAACTATGTTCTTGGTCATTGAGACAATCAAAATTCATCATATTTCAGAAAAGATTCTATGTAAGATCTTTCATTTTAGCAAGTTCGCATACTCAACTATCATTTAGTCTTCTATGATTGCTGACACTCAATGCATATTTTTGGAGCAAACGTTTCCGTCATACACATAGGAAGATAGGGGCTTTATTGTTTTTGCCACCCAACTTATTTACCTCAAGGATAATGTTAACTATAATGACTCATGATCATCTACATCCAACTGGATATATATGCCTGGATCTTTCCCCAACACATGATGCATACCACTAAAGAGTTAATAAGATGCAATAGGGATGAACATTATTGACTCTTGCATAAAAGTAAATACAGAAAAGTAAAAAAAAATAGGCCCTTCATATAGGGAAGCAATGGTTGTCATGCGCTTTTTATATTTGGATTTGCAAACTCTTAATGTAAAGGAACATCACTTTATATTGCCCCTTGTGATAGCAACCTTTATTATGCAGTCCCTCGCTTTTATTTCTTTGCCATCACAAGATCTTACAAAGTTTATTTTCCCTTACAATAAAAGATCATACATATTTAGGAGCAAGTATTATTGTTTATGCACCGATGACAACTTACTTAAAGGATCTTATTAAATCCATAGGTAGATATGGTGGACTCTCATGGCAAGAAACTGAGTTTTAAGGGTTATGGATGCACAAGGAGTATCACTACTTAGTGCGAATTTTGGGCTAGCAAAAGATGCTAGACAAGCACCACATGTTAGAGGATCCATGACAATATAACTTCTATGTGAATGTAAACAAACATAACTCATTACGCTATCTTCCTTGTCCAACATCAACTATTTGATCATGTAGAAAATATTTGATGGGGTCTCACAATCATAAAAGATGTCCAAGATGGTATATTTGTATGTGAATCTCCTCTCCTCTTTTATAATTTTGCATGGATTGTATCAATGACTAATGCTATGTTTGTTAACTCCCAACAACTTTTATCAAGCACACTTCTTTTTATGTGAAGTTATTACTCCCCATGGGATTAGCATATGATCTTTTTGTTTCTTGTATTCCATTGATATGATTGATGCATGAGAGTAAAGCAGCAAACTCAAACTAATATTTATTATATAACTCTCATACTCGATTACAGGGATAGATATATCACAAAGCAAGCACTCTAAGCAAAGCAATACTAAAATTTTATTCCTCCAGATCACGAAATAGCTAAGGATCGAACTCAAATAGATGATAATGGTAAAAGTGATGGTGATACGATACCGGGGTACCTCCCCCGAGCTTGGAACAAGCTAAGGGTGGTGCCCATACCCATGTACTCAAGTGTCCTTCTTGGTTGTTGGTGGTGATGAAGTAGTAGGCTTGTCCTCCATCTTCCAAGGCATGGGCTCCCAATCATAGAAATAAGATCTCGTCTCCGGAATTTCGAAATTTGCAGCTATACTCATCCTGTTGAAACGAGATTCATAGTCACAGTTTTGGTTTTGTAGATCATAGATTTGAGCCTGAAGATCTTGGAGTTTGTCATGGCGCTTGAAGATCATGTCCATAATCTCCTTGATGTCCATCTTATGTTCACGACTGAAATCTGAGATCATGGAGTGATTGGCGCTGAGTCCATGTTCCACCATACCCTGGACCTTGAAGATCTCTTGTTCCACTGCTTCAAGCCTGGCCTTCTCACTTCCCTCGTTCTTTGGTCCTTGAACGTCCCGGATGTGAAGCAGCCCCTCACGCATCTGAATGGCTTGAGGGTGTTTCATCACCTCCGGAAGGTAGGGATTGATGACCTTCTCATCAAACTTGTCCTTGGGGGAGGTTGACGGTGTCATCGCGATCTAGATCTGTCAGAAAAACAACCCGAAATAAGAACAGAGGCGAAACTTACGATGCGGTGGTCAAACATATGGGAGTATATATAATGAATTTTTCTAGGTCAGAATATGTGTCCGGGAAGAAAACGGAGTCGGGGAGGCACACGAGGGGCTCCCAAGCCATCAGGGCGCGCCCAGGGGGTGGCCGCGCCCTGTTGGCTCGGGACTCCCTCGTGGGTCCCCTCAGCCTATTTTTATTTTTATAACTTTTCTAATATTCCAAAACTGACAGAAATATTTTTTATGGAATTTTTGGAGTCGGTTTACTTACCGTATCACATACCTACCCCTTTTCAGGGTCCTAGAGTGTTCCGGAGGGTCTCTCTTATGTGTTCTTCCGGTTTCATCACTTGAATAATATTAGTTTCAACATTAATGGGCATACCTGAGATATAATGTTTAATTCTATGCCCATTAACCACTCTCAGATTTGTGCCCTCGACATTATTGATCTTAATGGCTCCGGAGCGATAAACTTCTTCAATGATATAGGGTCCTTCCCATTTGAAGAGAAGTTTTCCTGCAAAAAATCAGAAACGAGAATTGTACAAAAGAACTAGATCAACAATTTTAAATTCTCATTTTTGGATTTTTTTTGTCATGCCATCTTTTAATCTTTTCCTTGAACAACTTGGAATTTTTATAGGCTTCTGTCCTCCATTCATCTAGAGAGCTAATTTCAAATAACCTCTTCTCACCGGCAAGTTTGAAACATAGTTAAGTTCTTTAATTGCCCGATAAGCTTTATGCTCCAACTCAAGAGGTAAATGACATGCTTTTCCATAGACCATTTTATAAGGGGGCATTCCCATAGGATTTTTGTAAGCAGTTCTATAAGCACATAATGCATCATCAAGTTTCTTAGACCAATTCTTTCTAGATCTATTAACAGTCTTTTGCAAGATCAATTTTATTTCATCATTACTCAATTCAACTTGACCACTAGACTGAGGATGATAAGGTGACGCAATCCTATGGTTAACATCATATTTAGATAGAAGTTTACGGAAAGCTCCATGAATAAAGTGTGAACCACCATTAGTCATTGAACATCTTGGGACTCCAAACCTCGGGAAGATAATTTCTTTAAGCATTTTAATAGAAGTGTTGTGATCAGCACTACTAGTTGGAATAGCTTCTACCCATTTAGTAACATAATCAACAACAACTAAAATATGAGTGTACCCATTAGAGGAAGGAAAAGGTCCCATATAATCAAATCCCCAAACATCAAATGGTTCAATGGCAAGTGAATAATTCATGGACAATTCTTGACGTCTACCAATGTTACCAATCCTTTGACATTCATTACAAGATAGGACAAACTTACATGCATCTTTGAAAAGAGTAGGCCAATAAAAACCAGACTGTAGTACCTTGTGTGCAGTTCTGTCACCAGCATGGTGCCCTCCGTAAGCCTCAGAATGACACTTCCATAGGATGTGTTCCTGTTCATGCTCAGGTACACAACGTCTAATCAAACCATCTACTCCTCTCTATATAGATGTGGGTCATCCCAAAAGTAATGACTTAAATCAAAGAATAACTTTTTCTTTTGTTGGTAGGTGAAACTAGGTGGTATATATTTAGCAACAATGTAATAAGCATAATCTGCATACCAAGGAGTATTACGAGAAGCATTTATAACAGCTAATTGCTCATCAGGAAAATTATCATCAATAGGCAGTGGGTCATCAAGAACATTTTCCACCCTAGACAAGTTATCTGCTACAGGATTCTCAGCTACTTTCCTATCAACAATATGCAAATCAAACTCTTGAAGCAAAAGCACCCACCTAATTAGTCTAGGCTTAGCATCTTTCTTTTTCCATCAGATATTGAATAGCAGCATGATCAGTGTGAATAGTAACTTTTGAATCAATGATATATTGTCTAAACTTGTCACATGCAAACACGACTGCTAAAAATTCTTTCACAGTAGTGGCATAATTTCTTTGAGCACTGTCTAGAGTATTACTAGCACAATGAATAGCGTTCAATTTCTTGTCTATTCTTTGACCTAGAACAGCACCAACAACATAGTCACTAGCATGACACATAATTTCAAACGGTACGTTCCAGTCAGGTGGTTGAACAATAGGTGCAGGAATCAATGTTTTCTTAAGTATTTCAAAGGCTTCTACAATATCATCATAAAAAAGAAATGGAGTATCTTTATGAAGAAGATCAGTTAATGGCCTAGAAATCTTTGAGAAAATTTAATGAAACGCCTATAGAAACCAGCATGACCAAGCAAGCTCCTTATACCTTTAACATCTTTAGGACATGTCATTTTCTCTATTGCATCAAAGTTGGCTTTGTCTACTTCAATACCTCGTTTAGAAATTTTATGCCCGAGTACTATACCTTCATTCACCATAAAGTGGCACTTCTCCCAATTCAAGACAAGATTAGTTTCTTCACATCTCTGCAAAACTCGATCAAGGTTGCTTAAGCAATCATCAACAGAAGTCTCGTAAACGGAAAAATCATCCATGAATACCTCAACAATATTTTCACAAAATACAGAGAATATAGCAGTCATACATCTTTGAAAGGTAACAGGTGCATTACATAAACCAAAAGGCATACGTCTATAAGCATAAGTTCCAAACGGACAAGTAAAAGTAGTTTTCTCTTGATCTTCTTTTGACATAGGTATTTGAGAAAAACCCGAATATCCATCAAGGAAACTAAAGTGTGTATGCTTAGATAATCTTTGTAACATTTGATCAATAAAAGGCAAGGGGTAATGATCTTTTCTAGTAGCTTTGTTTAATTTCCTGAAATCAATTACCATCCTATAACCAGTTACTATCCTTTGTGGAATAAGTTCATTTTTATCATTAGGAACAAAAGTTATACCTCCTTTCCTAGGAACACAATGAATGGGACTTACCCATCTACTATCAACTATGGGATAGATTATACCTGCCTCCAGAAGCTTTCATATTTCAGTTTTTACCACTTCCTTCATTTTAGGATTCAGACGGCGTTGATGGTCAATGACAGGTTTAGCATCCGGTTCCATATTAATCTTATGCTGACATAGGGTGGGACTAATGTCCTTAAGATCATCAAGAGTATATCCAATAGCATCTCGGTGCTTCCTTAAAGTTTTAAGTAATCTCTTTTCTTCATGCTCTGAAAGGTTAGCACTAATATGTATCAGGATATACCTTCTTTTCATCAAGATAAGCATATTTCAATGTCTCGGGTAATTTCTTTAACTCAAACACGGGATCTCCATTAGGTGGGGGAGGATCACCTAGAATGTCAACATGCAAATTGTGTTTAAGAATAGGTATTTTATTAAAGACTATTTCATCTATTTCATTCCTCTCACTCATATTCGTATCATTTTCATGGTCTAGCAAATATTGTTCTAAAGGATCGGTAGGAGGCACAATGATAGAAGCGACCAATAATTTCATATTTATTAGATAATTCTTTCTCATCTGGTTGTCTTCCAAACTTAGAGAAATTGAATTCATGAGACACATCACCAAAACTCACCTTAACCTTTTCTTTAACACAATCAGTTTCAACATTAACGGTATTCAAGAAAGGTCTTCCAAATATAATGGGACAAAAATTATCTTGTAGTGAACCAAGTACTAAGAAATCAGTGGGGTACTTAATTTTTTCACACAAGACTTCAACATATCTAACAATCCAATTGGTGAAATAGTATCTCTATTTGCAAGCTTAATAGTAACATCGATGCCTTCCATCTCAGGGAGTCCTATATCATTCGTAATTTCTTGGTATAAGGTAAAAGGAATAGTAATCACACTGGCACCCATGTCACACAAACCATGATAGCAATGATCTCCAATTTTAACAGAAAGAACAGGCATGCGAACGATAGGTTTATTCTTATCTAGCACATCCTGTTCAGTTCTTGCAGGTTTTGCGATTCTAGCAGCCTCATTGCAGAACTAAATAACCTGCCCATCAATATTATCAACTAAGATATCTTTAACCATAGAAACATTAGGTTCTGCATTTATTTGTTCGGAAGGTTTGGGTGCTCTAACATTGCTTTTATTAACCACAATTGTAGCCTTAGCATGTCCCTTAATCCTAATAGGGAAAGGTGGTTTCTCAATGTAAGTAGTGGGCACAACTGGATCAACATTATAGACAATAGTTTCTTCTTTAGCAATAATAAGTTCCTCTAACAATTCTTCAATGGGTGGATGATATTTAAACCACTTCTCCTTAGGGAGATCAATATGAGCAGCAAATTATTCACAGAAAGAAGCTACTATCTCAGAGTCAAGCCCATATGTATTGCTAAACTTATGAAAGGTATCAATTTCCATAAAAGATTTAACACAATCGAACTCAAGTTTTATACCTGACTCTTTACCTTCGCTGAGCTCCCAATCTTCAGAGTTGCGTTTAATTCTCTCCAGAAGATCCCATTTGAATTCAATAGTTCTCTTCATGAAGGAACATGTAGAAGAAGAATCCAACATTGTTTGATCATCATGAGAAAGCCGAGCATAAAAGTTTTGTCGAATTATTTCTCTTGAGAGCTCATGATTGGGAAAGTGTGCACCATAGATTTAAGCCTCCCCCAAAGTTGAGTGATGCTTCCTCCTTCACGAGGCCAAACATTATATATATAATTCCGATCACGATGAACTAGATGCATAGGACAAAAATTTCTGGTGAAATTCCAACTTCAACCGGTTGCAGCCCCATGTTCTAGCATCATCCAATAGCCTGTACCAAATCAATGCCTTTCCCTCCAAAGATAAGGGAAAACCTTCTTCTTGACTTTATCCTTGGATAAACGTGCAAACTTAAATAATCCACAAATCTCATCTATATATATTAAGTGCAAATTAGGATGAGTTGTTCCGTCTCCTGCATAAGGATTAGCTAGCAGTTTCTCTAACATACCCGAAGGAATATCATAATACATATTTTCAGAAAGTTCAGCAGGTTGGGGAGCGGCCTTTGCTACTTCCATTCGAGGTGAAGATACCTCGAACAAACCTCTCAAAGGATTATCATCCATTGTAACAAGCAGTAATAAATTTCAGCACGTACCGAAAATGTTTCCTTACCAAATTCCACTTACCAATGGCGCTTCACTCCCCGGCAATGGTGCTAGAAAACAGTCTTGATGACCCACAAGTATACGGGATCAATCGTAGTCCTTTAGATAAGTAAGAGTGTCGAACCCAACGGGGAGCAGAAGGAAATGACAAGAAATTTTCTGCAAGGTATTCTGTGCAAGTGCTATAAGTAACATTGATAGATAGTTTTGTAGCAAGATAATTCATAACAGGTAACAAGTAACAAAAATAAAAAGTGTGCAGCAAGATAGCTCAATCCTTTTTGTAGAAAAGGACAGGCCTGAAAGTTCTCTTATATGAAGCAAAGTGCTCTCGAGGACACATGGGAATTTCCGTCTAGTCACTTTCATCATGTTGAGTTGATTCGCGTTCGTTACTTTGATAATTTGATATGTGGGTGGACCGGTGCTTAGGTGCTTTTCTTACTTGAACTAACAACCTACTTATGATTACCCCCTCTCACAAGCATCCACAACTAAGAAAGATGAATTAAGATAAATCTAACCATAGCATGAAACATATTGATCCAAATCAGCCCCTTATGGAATAACGCATAAACTAGGGTTTAAGCTTCTGTCACTCTCGCAACCCATCATCTACTTATTACTTCACAATGCCTTCTCTTAGGCCCAAAATATGGTGAAGTGTCATGTAGTCGACGTTCACATGACACCACTAAAGGAAGCAACAACATACATATCATCAAAAGATTGAACGAATACCAACTTCACATGATTACTCATAACAAGACTTCTCCCATGTCCTCGAGAACAAAAAATAACTACTCACAATCATCACCATGTTCAAGATCAGAGGTGTAATGAATATGATAAAGGATCTGAACATATTATCTTCCACCAAGTAAACCAACAAGCATCAACTACAAGACGTAATCAACACTACTAGCAACCCCCAGGTACCAATCTGAGGTTTTGAGACAAAGATTGAATACAATACATGAAATAGGGTTTGATATGAGATGGTGCTGGTGAAGATGCTGATAAAGATTGGTCCTTCCACAAAGGAGAAAGCATTGGTCATGATGACGGATTCGATTTCCCCCTCCTGGACGGAAAGCAAAAGGGCCTCTACCCAGGTTTCCGCCCCCAAAGTATCATCCTGATTTTTTTTCTAGGTCAAAACCCATCATATAGCAGAAGAGGGGGGCGGAGCCTGCCTGTGGGCCTCCCAAGCCATAAGGGCGCGCCCACGGGGGTGGTCGCGCCCTGTTGGCTTGGGAGCCACCGATGGCCCCCCTCTGGTTGTTGTTTGCTTCGGAAATTCAGATATATTCCACAAAAAATCCTCATGAAGTTTCAGGTCATTCGGAGTCCAGAAGATTTTCAGCCTTTTCCATGGCTTTCGGGTCTAGAATTCCAGTTTCCGGTAATTTCCCTCTTTGTGTTGGATCATACAAATAAAGAGAGAAAAGGCATTAGAATTGCATTATAGAATGGAATAATGACCAGGAATAATATAAATATTAATAAGAAATCATGATGCCAAAAAGGACGTATCAGGCGCCTTGTGATGTGGCGTTTGGCCTCCTCCCGATGCTCCTAGGGTCCCTTCTGGTCCAAACAAAATCACCGTAAAGTTTCGTTTCATTTGGACTTCGTTTGGTATTGGTTTCCTGCGAAACCAAAAATAGGCAAAAAAAATAAGAACTGGCACTTGGCACTAGATTAATAGATTAGTTCACAAAAATGATAAAAAAATATGCCCTTTAAAACATAAGATTGGTAATATAATAGCATAAAAAAATAAAAAATATAGATACGTTGGAAACGTATTGATACGTCTCCAACGTATCTACTTTTCCTCACTCTTTTGCCCTTGTGTTGGACTCTAATTTGCATGATTTGAATGGAACTAACCCGGTCTGACGCTGTTTTCAGCAGAACTACCATGGTGTTGTTTTGTGCAGAAATAAAAGTTCTCGGAATGGAACGAAACTTTTTGGAGATTTATTTTGGAAAATATAAAAAATACTGGAGCCAAAAACCACTGGAGAGGGGGCCCAGGCTGGGCACAATACACCAGGGCGCGCCAGTCCCCTCCCGGTGTGCCCTGGTGGGTTGTGCCCACCTCGTGGCCCCACTTGACCTAACTCCGCCATTATAAATTCCTAAATTTGGAGAAAAAAATCAGAGAGAAAGAATTATCGCATTTCACGAGACGGAACCGCCGCCACCTCCTATTCTCCATCTGGAGGCCAGATCTGGAGCCCGTTTGGGGCTCCGGAGAGGGGAATCTTCGGTCTTCATCATCACCAACCTTTCTCCATCGCCAATTCCATGATGCTCCCCACCGGGAGTGAGTAATTCCTTCGTCAGCTTGCTGGTCAGTGAGGAGTTGGATGAGATTCATCATGTAATTGAGTTACTTTTGTTAGGGCTTGATCACTAGTATCCATTATGTTCTGAGATTGATGTTGCTATGACTTTGCTATGCCTAATGCTTGTCACTAGGGCCCGAGTGCCATGATTTCAGATCTGAACTGTTTATGTTATCATCTCTATATCTATGTTCTTGATCCGATCTTGCCTAGTCATATGCACCTATTACGTGTTATGATCCGTCAACCCCATAGTGACAATATTTGGGATACTTCGCGGTGATGACCGTAGTTTGAGGAGTTCATGTATTCACCATGTGTTAATGCTTTGTTTCGGTTCTTTATTAAAAGGAGGCCTTAATATCCCTTAGTTTCCTTATGGTACCCGCTGCCACGGGAGGGTAGGACAAAAGATGTCATGCAAGTTCTTTTCCATAAGCACGTATGACTATTTACGGAATACATGCCTACATTACATTGATGAACTGAGCTAGTTCTGTATCACCCTAGGTTATGACTATTACATGACGAATATCATCCAACGAGTTACCGATCCAGTGCATACGATCTTTCCACTTATTGTTCTTGCTAAGTTACTACTGTTACTGCTGTTCCAACTGCTACAAAACTATTGCTACTACTGTTACCGCTACTGTTGCCGTCACTATTGCTACCAAACTATCATATTATTGTGCTACTGATCACTTTGCTGCAGATATTTAATCTCCAGGTGTGGTTGAATTGACAACTCAACTGCTAATACTCTCAAGTATTCTTTGGCTCCCCTTGTGTCGAATCTATAAATTTGGGTTGAATACTCTACCCTCGAAAACTGTTGTGATCCCCTATACTTGTGGGTTATCACGTATCAAGCATACCCAAGCTTAATTCCTGCTCGTCCTCGAGTTGGTAAATGATAAAAACAGAATTTTTGATGCTGAATGCTACCTAGCATGTTTATCATGCAATCTCTTTTATGAAATGAATATTGGCAAACGATGAAGTAATTGATATCAACATAATAATATCCATGAATATAAGAACATAATCATTATTGTTTCAAAATATACAATGCTTAATGAATGTTATCCCTACTCATTGAATTATGTAGGCATGGCATGATTTCGTCTTCCTAACACAAGTACAAATCATGAGCACCCCGGTGTCAAGTCAGGCATTTGGTTCATACTTTTTCACGCGCTTCAACATTTTCAACTACACTCAATACATGAGTGTGAGCCATGGACATAGCAGACACAAGTTTGGATAGTCTCACACCAACTAGGCGGATCGTTAGGCCATGGTGATGTATTTCAACCGATATCGGTGCAAAGAGTAGGGATTGCCATGCAACTTTCGATGCACTTAGAGTTATAAGTTTATGAAAGCTCAAACTGAAACTAAATGGGTGTGCATCCAACTTGCTTGCTCATGAAGACTTGGGGCATTTGAGGAAGCTCGTTATCGGAATATACAAGCCAAGTTCTATAATGAAAATTGTCCACTAGTATATGAAAGTGACAACTCGTGAAACTCTCTATATGAAGAACATGGTGCTACTTTGAAGCACAAGTGTGGTAAAGGATAGTACCATTCCCCCTTCTCTGTTTTTAATCTTTTTTTTTATCTCTCATAGTCCGGAACCTCATTGCTACTTTGTGTAGATGCGTTGGGTTTTCCCCGAAGAGGAAGGGATGGATGTAGTAAAGTAGCAACAAGTATGTCCCTCAGTGAGAACCAAGGTTTATCGAACCAAGAAGAGGATCACACAAACGACCGTCAATAGTACCTACAAACACAAGAACAAAACACTTGCACCCAACGCGGGCAAGAGGGTTGTCAATCCCCTTGTACTCGTTAATTGCAAGGATCAAATCTGATAGTGGTAGATAGATACATTACCAAGTAAAATAATTATAATAGGTAAATAATTGCAGCAAGGTAAATAGGGTTTTAGTAAATATATTTAGTAGACCCAGGGGCCATAGTTTTCACTAGAGGCATCTCTCTCAAGGAAATAGCATACGGTGAGTAGACAAATTACTGTTGGGCAATTGATAGAAAAGCGCATAGTTATGATGTTATTCCTAGCATGATCATGTACATAGGCATTACGTCCATGACAAGTAGACTGAAACGATTCTGCATCTACTACTATTACTCCACCAATCGATCACTATCTAGCATGCATCTGTGGTATTAAATTCATGATAAATGGAGTAACGCTTTAAGCAAGATAAGATAATGTAGACAAAGTAAGACAAGAAATATGTTAAGACCCTGTTGTTTTATCGTTAATGGCAAAAATACAAATGTGTGCCTTGCTACCCCTTCCATCATGAGGTGAGGACACTGCAAGATTGAACCTACTGCTATGCACCACTCCCTCTGATAATTTACTTATCTACTAGGCTAAAGCAAACTCCTAGATCGGAAAGCATACATAGCTATAACAATCACACATAATAAAGTTCAGATTTGGCTCAATTACTTTCAATGAATAATTTAATCATAAAACCAAAATTTATCGGATCCCAAGAAACACATCGCAAAAGTGGATTACATTGAATAGATCTCCGAGGACAACACTGTATTGAAGATCAAAGAGAGAGAGAGAGAGAGAGAGAGAGAGAGAGAGAGAGAGAGAGAGAGAGAGAGAGGGAGAGAGAGGGAGAGAGAGAGAATCATCTAGCTAGTCACTATGGACCTATAGGTTAGTGGTGAACTACTCACGTATCATCATGGAGGCAGCAAGGTTGATGTAGATAGCCACCGTGATCGATTCCCCCTCCGACAGAGTACCGGCGGAGGCCTCCAGATGGGATCACAGAAGAACATAGGCTTACGGCGCCAAAAAAATTGTTTCAGGTCTCCTTTTGGTGGTTTTGGGATTTTAGGGAATTTATAGAAGTGGAATTAGGTCAAGAGGACCTACGAGGGGCCCACAAGTTCACTCAACGCGCCCCATTCTTTTGCCTATAAATTTCATATTTCCCTCTTTTGGATCTCTACCAGAGGGGGGATCCACTACCGGAGGCTTCTTCATCAACCTTGATGCCTCCATAACCATGTGGGAGTAGTTTATATATGACCTTTGGGTCCATAACAGTAGCTAGCTAGATCTCTCTCTCTCTCTCTCTCTCTCTCTCTCAGACACACACACACACACACACACACACACACACACTTGTTCTCCAATACCAAGTTCCTGTAAGTTGCCTCGCATGACCGGGATCAATTCGATGTAATCGGTTGTGTGTGTTGTTGGGATATGATGAATTGACACTTTATGATCACATTTTTAATTGAATTCAATTAAATATTTTGAGGTTTCTTTGTTGTATAATTGAATAGCTTTGTATGCTCTTCAATCTATCTATCTTCATTGGTCAAGTTTGATGGGTATTTCTACAGAGTGAGTGGTGTATTATAGTGGGTTCTAATCTTGCGGTGATCTATATCCCAGTGACAGAAAGGGACGAAACGTGTATTATATGTATTATTGCCACTAAGGATAAACCAATGGTTTCTCATTATGTCATCTTTATTTTTGCAATGATCTGTTTGTCAAGAACTTAATGCTTTGAGATGCATGTTGGACAACGGTCATGGGATGGAGTACTAGTTCTAGATGCAGTTGGAGAACGGTCAACATATCACAGACATAATGCCTATATGAGATTATACCATGCGTGATAATATTCATATATATATATATATATATATATATATATATATATATATATATATATATATATAGAGAGAGAGAGAGAGAGAGAGAGAAATTTAATCATTGCCCAACTTTAATTTGTTTACCACTCTTCACTTTTATGCTTATAAGAGATGCCACTAGTGAACCTTGCCCCCAGGTCTATCCTTCAATACTGAAAGCTTCTACAAAATATTATTCTTTGGTGTACCGTTTATTTTATTTTATCTTTCTATCGGTTACCATTATCCCGTGCAATTTAATCATGTAACTACCAACACAAGAAGCTTGATACGTCTCCTATCGATAATTTTTTATTGTTCCATGCTATTATATTATCAATCTAGGATACTTTATATGCAATTATGTGCTATTTTATATCATTTTTGGGAACTAACCTATTAACCTAATACCTAGTGCCAATTGATGTTTTTGCCTTTTTTGGTTTTCTAGGAAATCAGTACCAAACGAAGTCTAAACGCTACGAAACTTTTTGACGATTTTTTTCTGGACAAAAGAGACATTGGAAGCTTTGGGAGGAGTCGAGAAGCGATACGAGGAGACGACAAGACAACAGGGCACGCCCAGGGGGTAGACGTGCCCTGTTACCTTGTGGGCCCCTCGTGGCTCCCTCTGATCTAATTCCATCTCCATAAATTCTCTAAAATTGGAAAACCAATAGAGAGCCACCCGAAACATTTTTTTCCGCCGCCGCAAGTCTCTGTTCCGACAGGAGGCCATCTGGAGACCTTTTATGGTACTCTGTTAGAGGGGGAATCGATCACGGAGGCCATCTACATCAACCTTGTTGCCTCCATGATGATGTGTGAGTAGTCCACCATAGACCTACGGGTCCATAGCTAGTACCTAGATGGTATGTTCTCTCTCTTTGATCTTCATTACTGTGTTCACCGCGATCTTCGCGGTGATCTATCCGATGTAATGTTCTTTTGCGGTGTGTTTATTGGGATTCGATGAATTGTAGGTTTATGATCAGATTATTCATTGAAAGTAGTTGAGTTTCCTTTGAATTGTATTATGCATGATTGTTATAGCTTCGTATTTCTCTTCGATATATCGGTTTGGTTTGGCCAACTAGATTGATTTATTTTTAGTGGAGACTACTGTAGGATGGTCCAAACACGACACATCAATCAGAGACCCTTCGACCAAAACTGTGTGTGATGCATGAATCGCAAACGGTATAGTTCAAGCTCCATCGCCAATAACGCGAACTATCTGTGATGGCGGAACCATCAAATACGATTCAGAAAGGACTTACGTGTGCGATACGTGGCACACAGTTGACCTGTGCAAACTGTTTGTGATGGGACAAAAAACACAAACGGTTAACTTAATATAAGTGTGTGCGCTAATTAAGCAGAACACAAAGGATCACCCAGATTAAGATGTGTGTGATAGACGACATACAGGTCAGCCGGATGAACTGTTTGCAATGAGATAAAATAACACAAACGATCACCCAGATCAAGATGTGTGCGATAGACGGCAAACATGTTGCCCGGATGAACTATTTGCGACGAGTCAATATAACACAAACGGTTGCTCAGATCAAGCTGTGTGTAATATACATCATACAGGTCACTCAGATGACTCATGTGCGATGAGCTGAAATAACACAAACGGTTGCTCAGATCAAGCTATGTGTGCTATACAGCATACAGGTCACTCCGATGACCTGTGTGCGATGAGCCGGAATAACACAAACGATTCGGCGTAACTAGATGTGTGTGATACTGGGCAAACAGGTCAGTTGTCTGAATTGTTTGTGAAGACCGATGATAGTACAAAAGATTTCTGCTAATAAGTTGTGTGTGGTGTGGACAAACGCTTGCTGGTGAACACTTGTTTGTGATTGTTCAAATTAATTATCACCGCCGTGTTTGTTGGTTTAATCGTTCACGATGTGATTTGCTTTGTGTACTAAACAACAAGATAAATGCTTACAAATACAAGATGCATAACCAATGCAATGGAACGCAAGCTTTGCGTATTTGCGAAAAAACAATACAAAGATGCATAACCAAATTAAACATGCAGTTACATAACCGACTAACCTCAATAAAAATTTACATGCACAATAAACTAGGAGAAACCCAGAAACCGGCCGTTGTACAACTAGTGATGGTGTGCACCAGGTGGTACGCGTGTCGTGCAATCCACGCCAACGCTTCCCGCCTCTTCCTCTATCGGTTTCCCGCCACTAGCGAGTGGCTAGGTCTATATGACCCTTGCGGCAACGCAGCGACACTGTGCTTGATCTAGTACACATCTATCTTCCATTAATTATTCCAAGCATGCCAGGCAACCAAAGCTCGGAGGTGGACGGCGGCCCCTTTCTAGGAAACCAAAGCTCGGAGGTCGACATCGGCCCCTTGCCGTGCAACCAAATCTCGGAGGTGGACGGTGGCCCCTTGCCAGGCAACCAAAATTCGGAGGTCGACGTCGGCGCCTAGCCAGGCAACCAAAGCTCGGAGGCCGATAACGACCCTCACCCCTTCTTGGAGTACATTTTCGACGAGGAGAAGGAGCTGGTGGTGCCATGGCCCATTGGCACCGATCTCGCTGTGTTGTTCCTTAGGCGCGTAGTGGTCTTATTACAGGGGAAGTACGAAGAGTTGCTTTCCATCGACCTCTTCCTCCATGTCTTCTGCCTCCTCAGAGGCATAGTCCAGCATATCGGTTAAATCTTCGACAGTGGCTACCAAGTGGGTGGTGGGTGGGCCGTAAAATTCTTCCTGACCTACCTCCAGACCGATCTGAGCGTGGGTCAAGGTCAGGTCGTCCATGATTTTCATTGACTGGATCCGGTCCAGCGCCTCGTTCAAAAGCGAGAGGTTGAACAGATTAATCTGTCGGACACCTTCGAAGCTAACCTCCGGAGCGTCCGTACGAAGAGTATGTTCGGCCAGGGCTGACCCCTGGTCCTCGGGTGTTGTAATCGGGTCCGATCTTAGAGACGGACCCCCGGCAGGGATGGGCCCAAGGGCGGGGCTGAGCAGGAGGCCCGAAGTTAAAGCTTTGGGATTTCCGGGTTCGCCGGACGAGACCGCGAGCCCAGTAAGGAACAGGTCGCCCCGGGAGTCGGCGGTGAACTCTAGGTTCCCAAACCTGATCTCTTAATCGGGGGCGAAACTTCCGATCTGGCCAAGATGGCCGATCGGATCAGCATGCAGCACGACGCTGCCAAGCAAGAAAATCTGTCCGGAGACAATGGTGTCCTCGTTACGGACTTCATCGCTGATGATTAGGCGAGCAATCAATCCTCTAGCGATCTCGCAGCGGAACTCTCAATGAAAGCACCAATGTCGGTGTAAAAACCGGCAGATCTCGGGTAGGGGGTCCCGAACTGTGGATCTTGGATTGATGGGTTACAGGAGACTAGGAGACAATGTTTACCCAGGTTCGGGCCCTCTTAATGGAGGTAAAACCCTACGTCCTGCTTTGATTGTATTTAGTATGGAGTATCAAGTATAGAGTTGATCTACCTCGAGATCGTATGACGTGGTCTAAACCCTAAGAGTAACGAGCTTAACCTCGTCCTACGGACTAAAACCCTCTGGTTTATATAGTCACCAGGGGTATCTAGGGTTATACAATGTCGGTTACATCAGGAAAGGAATATGCCGAACCCATCATCTAGAACTTGGAGTGCACGTCACGACCTGAGAGATTCCGTCTTTGGTGATGGTGTCCGGACCTTCATTGACGATCACAGGGCGGCCCACTGTCCGGCCAGTAGAGACAGGCCGGCAGCCCGAGGACCCCTTAATACTGGACTCCCTCGGTGTTGTCGAAGGGAATTTGCTTGGTTTTCCTATTGGTTCAATAACCTTGGTTCTCACTGAGGGAAATACTTATCTCTACCGTACTGCAACTCCCCTCCTCTTCGGAGAAAATCCCAACACATTTTACAAGTAGCAAATCTTGACAATCTTCTTGACGTGTTGGGGACAACTTTGTTTTGTGTTTTGTGTGCAGGTACCAATGACTTTATTTGCTGGAAGAACTCCATCTGTTTCGATAAACCTTGGTTCTCTAATCGAGGGAATACTTATTGGTAGGTTACTTCACCCTTACACTTGGGGGCTACCCAACCACTCTTACAAGAGAGTGAGCAAGATTTTTGGCGCCTTTGTCGGGGAGTTTCTTTGAGAAACAAACAGGTCCGTCACACTACCACATTGCATTCTTGTTATCTATATTTTCTAGCTATTTTTATTCTTTATTTGCTTGCATCTTTGCTTGATAAAAAATACCCAAAAAAATCTTTAGTTACTATTTTTGTTCAAGTTGCAATCATGTCTACTGCTGAAAACACTCATGTTGATGATATTAATAAAGCTAGTCCCGTATGGGATGTTCAGGAAACGCTTACCTCACCTATTTATGATGAAGATCCTCATGATGATGATATGCCCTTAACTTGGAAACCAAAATATATTTTCATATGAAGTGATAATATCATTGGGAAAGTATTATTCAAGAATTCTTTACTTTCACATGTGTCACCATTAACTGGGGGATCCATAATTACGAAAACAAATAGTTATGTTGATAAAACGATTAGATACAAAGTTCATGCACATACATCCCTCTTTCAAAAAATGTTTCTTGAATTGCCTAATGTTCATGATCCTAGAGCTAAATTGTTGACAATAATTCTACTAATGAATGAATTTGATTTCATAATGAAAGAAGCTAGGGAAATTCTTACTCATTATATGATAAATCTTGAATGTCCTCCCATAGAATAGATTATTTATGATCAATATGCTATGAGAAGAATGAAATCTAATAATTGCCTAGGATTTAGTGAGAATACTAGGAAAAGGGAATCACCCTTGGGGCAGTAACCAAGTTGCTTGACAACATGACTTCAAATTATTCGAAATGACACAACGAAAAAGCTCCAACAAGTAAAACGGTTGATATGATTATGTCTTTGCTTACTAGGAAACAAGCTTGGGGAAACATATCATGATGTTCCATTAGCCTCTTTAATTAAAAAAAGTGAGGATCAAGTTGATGTTAATTTTGTTTCTGGAAATAGTTGTAACAACAATACTTATAGGGTAACCTTGGGAACAATCTTAGACCATATCATAATAATCATTCAAACTCATATGGTAATTCTTATGGAAATTCCTACAATAATAATAATAAGAATCTGAGAAGAATTTTTGTCTTCCTCTCAAATGATTGGTGTCTCTCCGAGATAGTTAAGCCAAACAGCATAATATTTACTTGGATTTTATGATACATCCCCAGTCGGATCAATAGTCAGCCTCTCTCGAGAGATGACTGAGTGTCACCAAACTTTTCCTAAAACTTTATTCATATTAATTGAAGCCATGAATGTATTTTCTCTTTAGAATCCATCATGATATCTTTCTGAGCAAATATGTGGCTCATCAAAATCCAACGATCCAACATCAAAATCCAACGTTCGGGGGCTAATGACGAGGTTACCTCCCATCGGGCAGGCTCACGAAGACACAAAACCCAACAAAGGCGGATGGAGGCCCAAACCCATGTACTTTACGGATCAAGACAATATTAGTGACATAGGGGTTTTATCTGTCGGTGTGGGGCACCCTTAAGGAGAATTACCTCACTTAACTCACATTGAGAAGGGTATATCCTCACTCGGATGAACCCTTGAAGCCAAGTGTTACCACTAGCATTGAGAGCATGTGTTACCTATGGTAGTGGACACATATTATTTCTCTTTAAGTGAAATGTAATGTAGCGACAGCTAAGGGGTGTAGCGAACTCTATACAAGCCTATCCCTGGTGTCCAGTTACATGATCAGAACCATTGTATTTGCAAAACCATATGCAAGAACACCTCTCACTGAGATATGACTAGGGATTTTACCTCCCCCGTATAGGGGGCTGAACTTGTATACATCTTGTGCCACCCATCTGCTTGTCAAAAGATCAAGCCTTGTTTAGGGGTGTCGAAAGATCAAAAACTTATAGCAGCCTTGTTTCTCCCCATCTCTTATTGTCAGATTTTTTTCCACGGCAGCGACGATGCTCGTGGGTGTCGGGTCCCTCTTGGGGGCATCGCTATGGTCCCTCTCTCTGAGCCAGGGCTCCGGGTGAAAGCCCTTGACCATGTCCTCGGTCTCGACGACGACAACACATTGCGTCATTTCCCTTCTGAGGGCGTCGTCCTGGATCCCAGGGTCCTCCCGTGCACTGCACCGTCATTGACAGTCATTTTCAGATCCTGGCTTCGAGCTTCCTTGATTATGGCGTGGGCGGTCTCATTGGCTTCCAAATCTTTTACATGGGTCCTTGTTGGCGCCTCTCTTGTCTACACACAGGCTCGGACTCCACGATCCGGAGCGAAAGGGCAATGGGCTCTCTCTGGCGACAGTTTGGTGGGTGCGGCGCAACGAGGTCCGACGATTTCTCTTGAAGGTGAGGTCTTCCTTTATTCAGTACTTTAGGTTGCTTTGTGGTAGGGTGTGATCTCTGATGTTTTCTTGTTTTTTTCCTTTAATATACTTGTAAGAGAGTCTCCTCGTTACCATGTATCGGTTTGGCTGTGTGCTTTATATATACTAGGACAATGTCCATGCATTGCAACAACATATAAATATTCTGGTATGTTATATATGTGATTTATCTGCCCATATTAATGCAATTGTGTAAATAAATGTTTATCAGATCCTGCCCGTGATTTAGCTTATATTTTGATGAGAAATTTGATAAGTAAATTAAAGTGAAATTCATTCAGAAGATAAGTATATTCAGGTGATTGATTATCATACAGAGAAGGTTGGATCTGGATGTAATTTTCATTATTTTTCTGGTATTCATTGGACTATCATGATTAATGATGAATAGATTGTAAGTTTTCCCGTAAAAAATACGGAGAAGGTTGGACGAATTGGTGGTGGAAAGAAAAGTGAGACATGAAACCATACATTTCTTTTAAGTACTCCTTCGGTTCCACAATGTAATACATATATATTCTTTGAGAAGTCAAACTTTAACAACATTGACAAAATTTGTACAAAAATACATATATATCTAGAATACCAAATACATACTACTAGATACATCATAAGACGCGTTTCATATTGTATATATTTCGTATCGTGGATATAAATAGTTTATCTGTGAACTTGATCAAAGTTTGCAAAGTTTGACTTTTCGAAACGAAAGGAGGAGTAGAGATAATGCGGAGCAAAAGCCTTTTTTATTATTTAAAAATGACCAAACAAGCGTGTGTAAATTCCAACTTCCAACCACCAAAGGTACACTTTCGTGGCTACCATCCTTCTTTTTCATGATGGCTCAATTACTTCTACGTCAGCACGATACTTACTCAGTATGTACGCGTACCGCGTACGCGCGTCAGAGGATCCACAACCACACCCACACCATACAGGCCTATCACCGTGAGGCCGGACGACGAGGCGATCAGTGGTACTACCGATCCGATAAACCCCAGGCAAAGGAGCAGCGGTGTGGTTGAGCGCGGCACCGAACGGGCAAAGCAGCCTCACGACCCACGACAAGGAGCGGGACAAAACGGCCGCCGCCGTTGCGCGAACGGCACGGAGGGGAGCGGCCGGCCACCGCCCACGGCTGTCGTGTTTCGGGTCGAACCGTCGCCGGGTAAACGGGGAAGCGAACGCGGAATAGTCGCCGCGGAACGAGCCTCCCCTGTCCGTGGAAGAGCTCGCCCTCGCGTGCCGTGCCAACTCGGCTGGTTTACTGTTCCTGTCTCCCGTTCGACCGTTCCAACGGGACGAGGACGGCTGGCTACCGGCTGAAATCTGGACACAGATTCACATCGCGTTCTCTTCTCTTCTCTTTTCCTCGAACTCTACCGAGATTCAAATAGGTCACTCTCCTGCTAGTAGCTTTCTGCAGAATCTTCACTCTCCAGTAAATTAAAAGACGAAGCCTAGAGAAAAATGGTCGACGTTTCCACCCAGAAACCTAGAGCAATCTTTATTTTGCTTTTGCTTTTACAAAACCCGGGCAGACCCAGATGTGGTACTCAGTGGAGTCACATATCTAGGTTGATCTTTCTTTACTGAAAAGAAGAGCTCCTCATACGTAGCGGGGGCGCACCACGAATATCAAAAGCGATTGTATAAGACTAGTACATGAAAAGAAGATGACAATAATCATATGAGACAAAGAGATGATTAGGACCCGTTAAGTACTCTAATGGCTGCGCTTCAAAAGGCGGCCTCCGGATAAGAAAAGCGTCCCGTCCTTGCGTTGCTTTAAGCACAATGCCGCTCGGCTTATCCCGTGCTGAATAACAACTAATTAATCAGTGATACAGTACTCGAGTCATCATCCATCAGGAACTTTCAGGAACCCCAACTACTCGCTTTGCAGGCATCTGCGTGATCGCATTAGCTAATGAATGAAGGCCATCTCCGACCTCACGATCTGGACAGTGTCGTCCTAACACCGGACTAGTTATTGCCGGTGCTGTACTGTTGCGCTGGCATCAAGTGGATATTTAGACACGTACCGATCCTGATGCATACAAGGAGCTATCGAGTTGGATACATGGCCGGTGTCGCGTCGACATCGCCGGAGCCAATTTGCGCATCTTGTTGCACTTTCGTGACGCGTCGCGGTAGACGAACAACCGCTGCAATCGGGGGCGTGTCATCCGTAGCAAGTAGCATCTGATCCGTATATATCGTGCTGTATTTGGGACATGTGACATGACAAGTCGCGTCTGGGGTAGCTGATTGGGGATGCGCTTACTACGACACCTGCCCTCATCGTGTGTGACCGGGATATGGGAGGAACTTAGGTTCCTCTCCTTTCGGTGAGTACATGGCATTATGGATGCACGGCACCTGGTAGCTTCAACAGGTAGCATGTCCCGGCTGGCCATAGCTCACGCATAATTAAGAGGACCACAGATTAACCACTCGATGATCACGTGTTTTATTTCAGAGGATTTGTCGGGTTCAAACATCGGCCTATTGGAAATGGTTAGCCGGTGGAATTTTGGGCGGTGGGTTTTATCGGTATAAATTTCTACCTGAGCAGAAGCATGTAGTATATTTTTTTTAACAAAACAAAAGATATATTTTTCCCTGAAAAGGATTTATTATTCATTGATGAAGAAAAAAATTCAAAAAAATTCAGTACAACTCCGGACCGCATACCATTCGGCGCCAACGGGTGAAAAAACCTTATTTTGCCATGAAGATTGATATGATGAAAGCATATGATCGTGTGGAGTGGTGCTATCTTCATGGTTGTCTTTTGAAGCTTGGTTTTGCTCCGTCTTGGATTGATACTGTGATGCGTTGTGTCACTAATGTCCGATATGCCGTTAGGGTTAATGGTGAACTTACTGAAGTTGTTATTCCTTCACGTGGTATTCGCCAAGGTGATCCAATCAGTCCCTACTTGTTCCTTCTTTGTACCGAAGGTTTGTCAAGTCTGTTACTACAGAAAGAGAGATGTGGCGAGCTCCAAGGTATTCGTAACGGGCGTCATGGCCCACCTATCTCACATCTTCTCTTCGCCGATGACAGCATCTTCTTTGCAAGAAGTGATCCACGGAGTGTGGTTGTTCTAGAGGCTACCCTGGACAAGTACTGCAGCGGGTCTGGCCAATTGATTAATAAAGAGAAGCCTCCTTATTCTTTGGAAACCATTGTGATGTTGTGGTGAAGACTCGCGTCAAATCTCGGTTGGGAATAAGTAGTGAAACACTTCAGAAAACATATTTGGGAATGCCCACTGAGGTTGGAAAGTCATCTACGACCACTTTCAATTCTTGGCCTGATAAGGCATGGCAGCGGATGCATGCTTGGTCGGATCGTCCCGCATCTCGGGCTGGCAAGGAGGCGCTTTTTAAGTCTGTCATTCAAGCAATTCCAGCGCATGTCATGAGCTGTTTTCAGTTTCCAGTCGCCACTTGTGAGAAGTTCAGACAAATCATTGCGGACAATTGGTGGGGCTGCGAGGATGGTAAGAAAAAACTGCACTGGAAGTCGTGGGAATGGCTTACTACACCTAAGTTTCTTGGCGGGATGGGATTTCGTGATATGGCCTTATTCAATCAGGCCATGCTTGGTCGACAAGGTTGGCGTATTCTTACCTCGCCGGATTCTCTCTGCGTCCGGGTTCTCAAAGGCAGATATTTCCCTCATGGTGATTTCTGGCATGTTGTTGCACCTAGATCGGCCTCTTACACCTGGTGCAGTATATTATTTGGTCGTGAGTTGCTGAAGCAAGGGGTACAATGGGGCATTGGCAATGGAGTGGTTGTTCGTATTATTGGTGATCATTGGATACCGTCCACGCCACCTGACTTACTTCAAACGGTGTCTCCGATACCGTCTACGGCTACAGTCATGTGTCTTCTGGATGAGGACCGAGGTACCTGGTGTGAGGATACAGTTCGAGCGTTTTTCAATAAGAACATTGCCAATGAGATTATGTTGCTCCCTGTTGGCCGACATGGTGATGATGATTATGTGAGATGGCCTCACACGAGATTTGGAGAATACTATGTACGATCAGCGTATAATTTGGCTCGGACTGCTCGTTTCCAACGAGTCCATAGTGCTCCTGGATGTGGAATGGCATCGGATGGCATGACTATTATGAAAAGTTGGAAATCTATTTGGTCTATCAAGGCTCCAAACAAGATGAAGGTGGTCCTTTGGAGACTTGCTCACGATTGCCTCCCATCAGGTATCCAACTCCAACGCCGCCATGTGCCGACGTCTAACCTATGTTGTTTCTGTGGGAGGACGGAAGCAATCGAGCACTCGTTGTTGTTCTGCCCTTTTGCTTATGAGGTCTGGTCGCAAATGAAGCAATCCTTCGACATCAAGCTATGGCGGTCCAACTTCTCTTCGCCAAAGCAGTGGCTGTTTGACTTCCTCTCCCGCTCCTCGGATAAGCTGGCCACGGTAATGGCTGTCACTATATGGCATATTTGGGAGGCGCGGAACTCTATTCGAAACAATGAAGATGAGCCACATCCTGTCCGTACTGTTTTCAAGATAAAAGCTTATGTTGATTTGATCTTTCGGCATCTATACAAACCAGATCTTGTGCATAGGCGTGAGAGCATTGCCTCAAGTACCTTTTGGTCTCCGCCGCCGCCGGGTTCTGTATTATTCATGTATGATGCTGCGATCTTCTCCGAACTGAGTAAGTTTGGTGCAGGTGTGGTTGCTCTCAACTCTGATGGACAATTTGTTATTGCCTGTCGAGAAGCCAACTATGGAAGCCCTGAACCTGAATTAGCCGAGGCCTGGGCCCTTCGGCAAGCGGTTAACCTTGCACGTGAGAAGAGATGCGATTCGGTGATATTCGCCTCCGATTGCCTTTCTTTGGTGCAGAGGATCAATTCCCATGTTCGCGATCGTTCTCTGGTGGGTGATGTGGTCTCGGAGATCAAAGATGGCATGTCGAACATTCCTTTCTCCCGGGTCAAGTTTATTCGTTGGCAGTCTAATGTTTTAGCTCATAATTTAGCTAAGTCGTGTTTGAACTGTAATGGTCTTTGTGTTTTCACTTCTACTCCGGAGTGTATTCGGGAGACTCTTTGTAATTATGTTGCTTGATTAATAAAGTGCCGACGTTTCTCAAAAAAACTCCGGACCGCCCAGCAGGAGGCGCTGCGCTCCAGGCCGTCCTTGCTCAAAAAGGACCAAGATGCGAGCCAGGACGTCCGGGATGTGGCCACCCTCGTCTAGGAGGACTTCGGACGGCGCATTGAGCAATTCGACCTGTTAAAGGTGTGCGGTGGCGCCCAGGCCAAGGCCCTCAAGAAGCAGGCCCTCGAAGGAGATCAAGCTTCGTCTGGCAAACACCATGGAGGAGGTGAAGGAGGCATTGGAAGTGATAGCCGGTAAGACATTTTTTTGCATTGTATCTTTGGGCGACAAGTTTTTGCTAAGCTGACACAAGTCTGACGCTCTTCAGCGGGCCTCTCCAACCTGTCCTAGAGCACTGTCCGGGCATGCTATTTTTACAATAGTAGCAATGATCCGGCGCACGGGGAGGACTGGGCCTTCTGGTTGCAACTCCAGGATTCTACGCTCCACGTATTTCTTGGAGACGAGCTGAATCAGCTAGGGCAGCTACAAGCGCGTACTCGGTCGGCGATGGAGGGCATCATTATGGTGTTCTGGCCCAAGGAAACTCTACCCGACAACCTCTTCGATCTGGTCATCCGTCTTCAAGGCACACCTCTTCGGATTACTAACTGGAAGGTGTTTGTTGCCCGAGAAGGAGTGTGCCAAGCATAGGCCATACTCCAAGTCCATTACCCCAAGCTCAACATTCCTGAGAATTCGGAGGCCAACCCCAAGGGACTAGGCGACATCGAGATACTCCTGGAAAACTACTTTTGTGGTCGTGATAGAGTGTTCTCGGCTGACAAAGCAGGATCGTGTCAAGAGATAATTCAATGGAACTAATCAGTAGTAGTCTGTCCTCGGAATTTCGAGGAGAAAAACTGTAAAAAAAACTTAAGGTCCCAGGTTGCCGGAAACTAGTTCGGCCTTACAAAAATTTACTGCTTTCGTCGTGCTTGAACATATCATGCATTATGTTTCAAATACTTGATGTAACAAGCTGTCGGTGTACTAAAGTATGGGTCTTTTTAGTACCCCTTACTTGTGCACGGGCAGTTGTAGCCGTACCGCGGCAAGCCTTGCCGGGGAATAGCTAGGAGTAATCACAAGACTAAGATGCCAAGAAGGCGTTCAAGTCAACGATCAAACAGACCAGAAGACAGAAGACCAAAGGGTTGCGGAGGCCCGGCAAGACCCTTGCCGGCAAGGCCTCGCACCCGGCAAGGATTCGCACCCTGCAAGACCCGGTCCCGGCAAGCCCCGGGTCCGGCAAGGATTCAGCCCCGGCAAGGCTCTGCACAGTGCAGCGCTATCGCTCCAGTGCAGCGGCCTGCCTTGTCGTTTAGGGCTTGTCCTCATGGTGACGTGGTGCAATGCCGGCCACGAGATGCTTAAGCGGTGCTGATGGGATGGCTGCTTTTCCCATCCCCCGTAAAGCTTTTCCAAGCCCAAGACGCTAAGGGACACCTTGACGGACACCTCACGGTGCATTTAATAAGTTTGTCCTAGGACGTCAGGGTTAGGTATGATAACACTGTAGCTACTTTCCACCTCATGCCTTATCTCGTATGCCACTGTGGTAGCCCCTTTGACTCATATAAAAGGAGGCCCGAGGCGTACCGAGAAAGGGGGGAAGAGAGCACTTCTGAGGGTCCATTCTGCATGCGCAGCTACCGAGTACCGCCAAGAAGTCCAAGACCGATGACCCCGGCAAGGAGGTTGCCGGGTGTGCGGCGTCTCAGGCCTTGGCGGCTGCCGACAAGCCAGAAGGATCCGGCAAGCAGTACTGCAAGATCCACCGTACCAAGGGCCATGATCTCCAAGATTGCCGGCAAGTGGAGGAGCTTGTCGAGAAGCAGCGCACCGAGTACGAAAGGCGCGACAAGGAGAGAGCCCAAGATGGTGCCGGAGGGTCTGGCAGGAAATGCGGTCGAGGAGGTCGCCGCGGCAAGCCCAGACAGCAGCAAGAGAAGCCTGCCCGGGGCCGTGACAAGAAGGAAGAGGAAGAGGAAGATGATGGCGAATCTAGTGAGCGAGAGTTCCAGAAGGCAACGGAGGTTATGTGTGTCGATGGAGGCGCTTCGTTGCATTTCTCTCACCGCCAACTCAAGCGGTGGGCACGTGAGATTAATGCGGCAGAACCCTCTATTGGTGCACAGAAGCCACTGAAGTGGTCCCACACGCCCATCATTTTTGATGCCGAGGACCACCCAGATCGCACAACCGCGGTCGGGTGCCTGCCGTTGTTGGTCTCACCAACGGTTCGCAACCTCAAGGTAACAAAAATGTTGGTTGACGGTGGGGCCGGCCTGAACTTGATCTCGCCGGACGTCATCAAGAGGCTGCAGATTCCTGACGAGGACCTTGAGGAGACAGGCTCTTTCCAAGGGGTCAATCCGGGAAGGAACCAACCGAAAGGCAAGATCACGCTGCCGGTAACATTCGGCAGCGTGCTGAACTTTAGGACGGAGAAGGTCGTTTTCGACGTCGCCAAGATTCCGTTATCTTATAATGGAATCCTTGGCCGCCCAGCGCTGGCTAAGTTCATGGCGGCCTCGCACTACGCCTACAACGTCTTGAAGATGCCCGGCCCAATGAGCGTAATCACTGTCCACTCCGACAAGAAAGACGCGCTCATTTGCACCGACAAGCTTTACCGGGAAGCAGTTGCAGCGTCCGCCGCCAAGGCGCATGCTCCTGCCGCTCAAGATCTCGGCAAGAAGAAGAAGCACGGCAAGACCTCTGGTACAAACTCCGGCAAGCGCGCCTCTCCGGAGTGTTGCGCTACCGTCGAGGATGCACCAGAGAGTTCTGCCGGCCAGAGCAAGAAATCCAAGGCTGCTCCGCCTGAGACCAAAAAGGTGCCCGCCAAGGAGGACGGGACGGGAGGAACTTTCACCATAAGTTCCACTCTTAATGACAAATAGGAAAGCGCGCTCGTTGCTTTCCTGCGGGCGAATGTCGATGTGTTCGCATGGCAACCATCTGACATCCCCGGTGTTCCCAGGGAAGTAATTGAGCACCACCTAGCTGTCTGTCCCCACGCGCGGCCCGTCAAGCAGAAGGTGCGGAAGCAAGCTTTGGAGCGGCAAGAATTCATTGCCGAAGAGATTAAGAAGCTTGAGGCGGCAGGCCTGGTTAGAGGAGTCCTCCATCCTACATGGTGGCCAATCCAGTTGTTGCGCGCAAGGCAAACGGTAAATGGAGGCTATGTATTGACTTTACAAATATCAATAAAGCCTGTCCGAAAGATCCCTTTCCCTTGCCGCGCATCGACCAGATTGTGGATTCCACTGCCGGCTGCGATTTGCTGTCATTTCTTGACGCATACTCAGGCTACCACCAGATCTTCATGGCGAGAGAAGACGTAGAGAAGACCGCATTTATCACCCCATGTGGCACATACTGCTTCTTGCGTATGCCTTTCGGGTTGAAAAGTGCTGGGTCGACCTTCGCAAGGGCCATCCAGATTGGTTTCGAGACCCAGCTCCATAGAAATATGGAAGCTTACATGGATGATATAGTGGTCAAAACCAAGGACAAGGCAACGCTCATTCAAGATCTGGAGGAGACTTTTGCAAACCTGCGTAGGATCAACCTGAAGCTTAATCCCGAGAAGTGCGTGTTTGGCGTTCCATCCGACAAGCTTCTCGGGTTCTTTGTATCTCAGCGTGGAATTGAAGCCAATCCCGACAAGATCAAGGCAATTGAGCAGATTGAGGCACCAAGACGTGTCAAAGATGTGCGCCGACTTGTCGGCTGCGTTGCTGCTCTGAGCAGGTTCATCTCCAAGTCCGCTGAGCGCGCCCTGCCATTTTTCAAAATTTTGAAGAAGGCAGGTCCAATGAAATGGACTCCAGAAGCGGAGGCAGCGCTGCAGGACTTGAAGAGGTACCTCTCCTCTCCGCCGACGCTGGTCGCACCTAGGCCACAAGAGCCATTGCTGCTGTACCTAGCGGCAACGAATCAAGTGGTTAGTGCTGCGCTAGTGGCGTAGAGAGAAGCAGACGAAGAGGCAGCGGCAGCGGCAGGCCCGCCAAGCGACTTGCCGAGGCCAGCCCCGGCAGAGTCTGGTGCCGACAAGGAAAGATCCGCACAGTCAAGTCAAGCAGTGCAGAAGAAGAAGATGGTGCAGCGCCCAGTTTATTTCGTCAGCTCCCTGTTGCAGGGAGCTAGGTCGAGATATTCTGGTGTGCAGAAGTTGCTCTTCGGCCTTCTCATGGCCTCGAGGAAGCTGCACCATTACTTCCAAGCACATGAGATCACCATCGTCACTCGCTTTCCGCTGCAACGGATTCTCCGGAATCCAGAAGCAACCGGCAGGATTGTGGAGTGGGCGTTGGAGCTGTCATGCTTTGGTCTCAAGTTTGAAAGTTCTTCAACTATCCAGAGCAGAGCCCTGGCAGAGTTCATTGCAGAATGGACCCCAACGCCAGACGACGAAGTTCAAGAATCAGCGATTCCCGGCAAGGAAACAGATCGCGAATGGATTATGTACTTTGATGGGGATTTTTCGCTGCAAGGCGCCGGTGCCGGCGTGCTGCTTGTCGCACCCACCGGAGAGCACCTCAAGTACGTCGTCCAGATGCATTTTCCCCGGGAGAGTTCGACCAATAACACGGCGGAGTATGAAGGACTGCTTGCCGGTCTCAGGATCGCGGCAGACCTTGGGATCAAGAAGCTCATCGTCAGAGGTGACTCCCAGCTCGTCGTGAGGCAGGTCAACAAAGATTATCAGAGCCCGTTAATGGAAGCTTACGTCGATGAAGTGAGGAAGGTGGAGGAGCGCTTTGACGGTCTTCAGACAGAGCATGTTCCTCGATCAGAGAACAGCATTGCCGACGACCTGTCGAAGCGTGCCGCACTCAAGCTACCTGTGGAACCAGGGACTTTTGTGCTCCGCTTGACTCAACCATCCGTGTCGCCATCGACAAGGCCTGACAAGAGAAGAAAGTTAAGTACCGGCGAGTACTTCCCGGCAGAGCTTCCCGAAGCCCCCGGCAAGAATCTTGACGGGAACGACACGGTTGCCGGTGAGCAGCGGCTTCGCGCAGAACCTCAGGTTCTTGCCGCTGAAGCAAGCGCCCCTGCTGCCGAAGAAATACCAGTTGCCGGTGAGCAGCTGCTCCGCCAAGAACCTCAGGTTCTTGCCGTAGAAGCAAATGCTCCCATAGCTGAAGAGTCGCCTTTAGTCCTTGTCGTCGAGCCACAAGCTCCGGCATGGGCACAGCAAATAGTCCGTTTCCTTCAGACAGGAGAACTCCCCGAAGAGCAGGAAGAAGCTGAAAAAGTAGCCCGTCAGTCAAGTATGTACCAGTTCGTCGATGACGTTCTGTACAGAAAGAGACCGAACGGGGTGAAATTGAAGTGTATTCCTCGGGAGGATGGACTAGAGTTGTTGGTAGAGATTCATGGGGGCATATGTGGATCCCACATAGGCTCGAGAGCCCTTGTCGGCAAGGCATTCCGGCAAGGATTCTTCTGGCCTACTGCCCTCCAGGATGCAATGGCACTAGTAACCAAGTGTGAAGCGTGCCAGTTTCATTCGAAGCAACTTCATCAGCCAGCTCAAGCTCTCCAGACGATCCCTCTCTCCTGGCCCTTCTCGTTCTGGGGGCTCGACATACTGGGTCCCTTCTCCCGCGCTGCCGGGGGCTTGGAGTACTTGTACGTTGCCATCGACAAGTTCACGAAGTGGCCAGAAGTGGAAGCAGTGAGGAGGGTGACAGCACAGTTAGCAGTCAAGTTCTTCAAGGGGATTGTGTGCCGTTTTGGTGTGACGAACAGGATCATCACCGACAACGGTATGCAGTTCACAAGTCGCACCTTCATGCAGTACGTCCAAGACCTTGGCGGCAAGATATGTTTTGCCTCTGTTGCTCACCCGAGAAGCAATGGCCAAGCGGAAAGGGCGAACGCTGAAGTGCTGCGTGGTCTCCGGACCAGAACTTTCGACAAGCTGCACAAGCATGGAAGACGCTGGATTGATGAGCTGCCGGCAGTTCTTTGGTCGATCAGGACGACGCCGAATCGAGCCACTGGCCAGGCACCCTACGCTCTGGTCTACGGAGCGGAGGCAGTTCTCCCCACGGAACTCATATACGGGTCACCTCGAGTGCTCGCTTATGATGAGCTCGAGCAAGAACAGCTGCGGCAAGATGACGCGCTGCTCCTTGAGGAGAACCGTCTTCGGGCTGCTGTTCGAGCCGCTCGCTACCAGCAAGCTTTGCGCCGCTACCATAGCCGCAAGGTTCACGCCCGGAGTCTTGAGGAAGGCGACCTTGTTCTTCGGCGCGTTCAGTCGGCCAAGAATTCCAACAAGTTGACGCCGAAGTGGGAAGGCCCTTACCGGGTAGTGCGAGTCACCAGGCCTGGCGCTGTCCGCCTGGAGACCGAAGAGGGCTTGCCAGTGAGCAACTCCTGGAACATCGAGCACCTTCCCAAGTTCTACCCGTAAGGCGCAGTTGTTCGGGTTTCTTGCTGTGATAGCGATACGGCAAGCAGGCTGCTGACGACCCGAATCCAGCGCTCGCGGCAGCGTAACGCTCCGGCAAGATCCCGGCAACGCCATTCTGTACAAGTGTTGCCGGTGGCATGTAATCCTTTGTACAGAGCAGGCACATCCTTTGTGCATATTTAATAAGATTTGTGTGCTTTACGTTTCTTGTTGATTCCATGTCATTTTATATGCATGTGTTATCTGAGATGTGTATTGCACTCGATCCCGGTAAGAGTTAACAAACCGTCAAGGTTCCATACTTTTATTTTCTCTTCTTTCTTTTTCTCAAGAGACAGAAGATTCCCTCGCGCGCAAGTTTGCCGGGGGGGAAGGAGAATGGTGGTATCGATACCAGCCGACGTTCAAGGTTGGCGCCTTGCCGGAAGAAGAAGAATAGCGACGAAAAGCAGAGCTAAGTTGCTGAACCCCTTAAGCAGATTTTGATTTTTGCAAGGCTGTATTCCCTTGAACGATTTCGGCTTTGTATGGAAAACTTGCACGCGATGGAATCTTGTCGTGATCGGCTGCGCCCTTATTCTGTTTCGAGTCCGCTCAACAGTCTAGGTGGCCGCACTGAAAGCGTCAAGATTTCTTGCCGCGAGCAGCACCGCCCGCAAGCTGCTGACGACCCGAATCCAGCGCTCGCGACGGGGTTATGCTCCGGCAAGTTCCCAGCAAAGCGTAGGGTATACGCCATACAGAAAGAAATTGAACAAAGGGAATAGCATGCCTTAATTCAAATAGAGCAAGTTATATTACATCCAGTGCTTGCCACGTTTCTGACATAAAAGCAATTTTGTCTTTTACATGTGACGCCGGCGGCAAGATGGAGAAGAGATAGGAGGCTACAGCTAATCCCGGCGATCGCCCTCGACCCTCTTCACCTGGCTCACCCGATCGACGATGGGCGCGACAAGCTCTTCGAGAGCCTTGACGTCCGCGTCCTTCGGCAAGCTTTTCGAGGCTTTGGAGAGGTCGATGTCAGGGTTCCTGTACGCCACCTTCATCAACACCTTACGGAGGACGAGCTGGCAGAGTTTCCGGGATTCGTCGGCCAGCTTGCTTGTTTGGTTCGCCTGGAGTAGCTTGAGGGCGTCGACGAGCTTCTCGAAGAACATGGTTAGCCTGGCGCTTGAGGATACGTTGTCATTGGCAGAGTATCCGAAGCCCGGCAAGCCCATGGCCTCCAGCTCCGCGCCAAGCTTCTCGGCGACGTCCGCCAGCCTGGCAGTCCAGAGCTTCACGCTAGAAGTGTACTCGTTGTGGGTGACGGCGGCGTTCTGGAGCAGCTCCTGTTCGTCGTGGAGGTCTTTGATAAGAGTCCTCTCACGAACTTGGGCAGCCTCAAGAGACTCCTCCAGCGTGGATAGCTTCAGCTTCAGATCTTCAATGGAGTCCTTGGCGGAGGAAAGCTGCTGGACCTTCTCGGATGCGGCAACCTGCGTCTCCATCAGGCTGTGGAGAGCCTTGTCTCTCTCGGCCTCGAGTGCTAAGACCTTCTTGCCGTGGTCCTCGAGAGCGGCCTCCAGCTGCTTCGTCTTCTCCTCCAGCAAGTTCTTGGCGGCCTCTGCAGCTCCGGCAGCGTCGAGGGCCTCTTTGAGCTTGCCGGCGTGGTCTTCAGTTAGAGCTCTGAGCGTCTTCAAGTGTTTCTGCTCAAGCTCCTGGACCCGCTGCGCGACAAGACTTTCGAGCTCTTCATCCTTGTTGTGAAGCTTGGCAGCAAGCGCCGCCTCGCGCACGGCAAGGTCCTCTTCTTGGGCGTCAAGGCTGATGCGGCGCTGCGTCAAGAGGGCTCCTTCCGCGGCGGTTTGCCGGGCGGCCTCCTCCTGCGCTTTCTCGATGTCCGATTGCTTCAGCAGGAGGACGTTCCGCTCTTCCGCCAGCTGCTCCCGATAAACATTCAGCTCTTGGAGGGCCTCGCCGTACCAAGCATGTGTCTCCGTGACGCGTTGTTGGAAGTCTCCTTCCGCTGCCTCGATGAGCGCTGCCCGGGAGTTCAGTTTCTCCTTCTGGGCACGGTAGAGCGCTTGGAGCTTCTGATAGTTGTCATTCATGGCTTGGAGTAGTTGCTCCTCCTTGAGCTCGCTGGCGGCGGCGATGATGATTTCCCCGTCAAGATGTTCTCCTTCAACCAGCTCTTCAATATTTGCCGACCCCGGCATGCTGACAACGTTTTTGCCGGCCCTGATGTATTGGCTTGAGGGAGGGGCCTTGGACGACGAGGGTTGGTCTTCGGCAGTTGAGGGCCCCGCGGCAGTAGAAGCGCCTGGTGCTCCTGCGGCGGAAGCGCCGTCAGTATGGCCACGGGTCTCCTCGCCAGCTCCCTCGGCGGGCATCTTGGCGGCCTCCTCTTGCGCGGCCTTGGCAGCCTCAGCGGCAGCGGCCTTGGCGGCCTCGACGGCAGCAGCCTCGGCGGCAGCAGCTTTGGCGGCCTCGGCGGCGGCATGCTTGGCGGCCTCCTCGGCGGCAACCTTGTCGGCTTCAGTGGCGGCATCCTTGGCAGTCTCTTCAATGACAACGTCAGTGTCCATGAGCTCTGTCAGAAGAAGATTGAAAGCCAAGGAGTTGATTAAGATGAAGCTAAGAAGGAAGTTCAAGAAGACAAAAAGAAGAAAAACCAAGGCGACAAGAGTTCTGGGCTGAGCCATTTACCTGCGTCAAGGAAGGGGTTGCCGAAGCTTGCGCTTGCCGGCCCCTCCTCATCGTCGCGACAGAGCTTGCCCGAAGACTCGCCCCTGGGTGGTGCGGTCGACGGAGGTGGCATGGCAGAGGCAGCTCCCGCCGTTGCTTCTCGCTGTTGCTCCGCTCCTGCACGCCCGGAAATGTCAGCAGAGAAGATGCACACCCCGGCGTGCGCCAGCGGGAAGTGGGTAGAAGACTCACGCTGGGGGCTGCACCGGGGACTGCGTCGAGGGCTGCATCGAGGGTTGCGTTCTGGGCTTGACTCCGAGCTGACGAGAACCGTTTCCGGCGCGCCCGAGGCGCTTGCCGGCGGCTCGACGCCTGTTGAGGTCTTGGCCCTCTTCGCCATCCTCTGCGCCAGAATCTCCGTATCCCTAACGAGGCAAAAACAGAGCAAGTTAATCAAGCAAAACTAGAAAGATAAGAATCGAAGCTGTGGCGGGACTCTTACTCTTCTTCTTCTTCCTCGGAGCTGATGGCGGAGAGGTCGAAGCCGACCCCCGCCGCGATTCCTGACGGAGGAGGAGGAGTGGTCCTGGGCCGCTTGGCAGCGGCAGGTTGCGGTGCGGCCTCGCCGGCCGCCCCTTTGCCGGAAGCCTCGCTGCTTGAGGAAGGTTGGCGGGCTGGAGCACCAGTGGTGTTCTTCCGGAGGACGCGCCTCTTCCTGTGTTGAAGAGCTGGGGGCTCTTCCTCCTTCTCTTCTTCCTCTTCGGCGGCGCCTCCGGCAGAAGAGCTCCCGGCAGCGGCTCCGCTTGGCTCCCCGGCAGCCTCACCTCGCCTGGCAAGATCTTCCCGCTGCGGGTCCTCGCCTTCGCTGGACTCAGCGCTGCCGGCTTCTTCGGCAAGGTTCGCCTCTTCTGCCCTGCTAGCGATGTAGGCGAGCTCCTCCTCCGTGGTGGCGCGGACAAGGTTCTCCTCGCGGATGGCCTTCTCCGTCAAGTTGTCGAAGAACGCCAGCGCCTGCTCCGCGGACGGCTCGATCCACCTCTCGTCGATGCTATGGGCATTGAACACCGGCATCATGGCGATGATGGAGGTCAGCGACGAGTTGTTGCACAGTGGGACGACGCCTGCCGGCAACTCTCCCACTGCGCCGGATTTGAACAGCTGTTGGCAGAGGGCTGCGTGCCCCATGGCTGTCAGATCATTATCCAGCCCAGGCCGCACCCTCATGACGTCGGCAGCGTTCGTGTACTCCCAGGCAGGGCGCCCCTTGTTCTGCAGTGGGGCGATGCACCGGCGAAGGAAATCTGAAGCAATCATCTCCACCTTCAACCCGGCAGCCCTGAGGCGCTGTATCCTGGTGATGGCGATGGTGAGCTTGCTGTCGTCAGGGTCCGCGGCGCTCCAATCCTTGCCGCGGACCACCTTCTGCTTCCGCACCTCGCAGAACGGTTGGGGCTCCTTTTCCCAGACCCAGCACCACTTGCCGCGCCACTCATCCCATCTCTCGCGGTAGAGCCCCTCTGGGTACGTCTCCTTGGTTGCCGTCCTTGGAATCCAAGTGATGCTGCCGGAGAGGGCGTCGCCCTTTTGGATGCGGGGGTAGAAGTAGTGCCGGAAAAGTGCAGTGCTCGGGATGACCCCGACAAAATTCTCGCAAAGGTGCGCGAAGACGGACATACAAGTCACGGCATTCGGCGTGAAATCTAGCAGCTGGAAGCCATAGGTGAGCATGATATCTACCAAGAAATCCGAGTACGGAGGACAGAGGCCGCACCAGAAGTAATCAGCAAAGAAGGGATAATCTCTTGGCTCTGCCCTACGAGAAGCTACACTCACTCTGGTGGCTGGATGCGCCGTGGTCTCCTTCGCCCATGCGAACTGGTACCTCTTCTTCAAGGTCTCCGCGTCAAGCGTCGAGGGGAAGACAGCGCGTTCCTTCCGCATCTTCGCCAACTTGCTCTCCGCGGCGGCCGCTTCCGCCGCCTTGCCCTTGCTCGGCTTGGGCGGCATGATGGCTATGGAAGTGGGCGCTGAAGGCGTCGAGAGCGCGGTGGAGGCGGGTGGAGGGAGAAAAGCTCTGCTTTGGGCACGAGGAAGAAGACGATGGCGACGGCTCTGAGATTGAGATTGGAAAGGCGGAGGGGGTAAATGAGCAGTGCCCTCTGCGATTCGCTTTTTTATGGGGAAGGCGCGAGGCAGGCTCTTTACCGCCCGCTTTTGCAGTGGAGTTTCCGCCCACGTCTCCCACTTCGCGCGATTAATGCGCGTAGTGGAGGGGCGTGGTAAAAGAGATAATGATTGCAAGCAGTTATTCCCTGCCATGCGTGCCCGTGCACTGTTTTGGGCCTAGCCCAACAGGCCTGGCACCCGTGTATGGCCTAAGCCCGGGGGCTCCTGTCGGTGTACTAAAGTATGGGTCTTTTTAGTACCCCTTACTTGTGCACGGGCAGTTGTAGCCGTACCGCGGCAAGCCTTGCCGGGGAATAGCTAGGAGTAATCACAAGACTAAGATGCCAAGAAGGCGTTCAAGTCAACGATCAAACAGACCAGAAGACAGAAGACCAAAGGGTTGCGGAGGCCCGGCAAGACCCTTGCCGACAAGGCCTCGCACCCGGCAAGGATTCGCACCCGGCAAGACCCGGTCCTGGCAAGCCCCGGGTCCGGCAAGGATTCAGCCCCGGCAAGGCTCTGCACAGTGCAGCGCTATCGCTCCAGTGCAGCGGCCTGCCTTGTCGTTTAGGGCTTGTCCTCATGGTGACGTGGCGCAATGCCGGCCACGAGATGCTTAAGCGGTGCTGATGGGATGGCTGCTTTTCCCACCCCCCGTAAATCTTTTCCAAGCCCAAGACGCTAAGGGACACCTTGACGGACACCTCACGGTGCATTTAATAAGTTTGTCCTAGGACGTCAGGGTTAGGTATGATAACACTGTGATAACACTGTAGCTACTTTCCACCTCATGCCTTATCTCGTACGCCACTGTGGTAGCCCCTTTGACTCATATAAAAGGAGGCCCGAGGCGTACAGAGAAAGGGGGGAAGAGAGCACTTCTGAGGGTCCATTCTGCATGCGCAGCTACCGAGTACTGTAGCTCCCAGAACTTAACCAAGAACATCCACAGTAATACAATCAAAGCAGGAGTAGGGTTTTACGCATCCGTGCGGCCCGAACCTGGGTAAAATCCCCCGTGTGCTGTTCGTTAGATCTGCTCTTTGTGCAATCCTCTCCCCTTGCCGAACCGTAACGGGATCTCCTTGATCCCATAGGTGTCCGTTTCCCACGACACAAGCTTTTGGCTTCAACCTCCTCGGCCACAAGGCAAACAAGCAATGCTTTAATGACCAACCTTAGCCGGACTAGCAAAAACTAAGAGGCAAGCGGAGAAGCTAGGCAACCCGTCTATTAGCCCAAGATACAAGCCGAAGACTAGAGTAAAGGAAAAAGGCAGCGAGACGACTAAGGAAGAAAACACTTAGGGCATGAAACGACATAAATTGAAGTAAGGGTTTTAACATCCCCCCAGTTCGACCTGAGGGACCAAAATCAAACTTCCAGACGTAAACCCAAACTTGGGTAATTATTAAGTAAGATCAAGAAATTAAATCAAGGCAAAAAGTCTTTAAAAAAGAAAAGGATACGCAAAATGCACCACAGAGACAATAATGGCCAAGGTAGGGAAGGCTGACACTGAAATAGATTGCCAAGGCTATATTTCGCCTATAGCCAGATGTAGCTTGGCCACGACCGAAGTTTCCTCGGATAGCTAATGTATCATGATGGAATAGTATTAAAGCGTTGTTTTCCCCCCACGTTGCACTGTTTTGCATATATTTTGTGGTTGTTTGTTTGTCGTTTTTTTCTGTCAGTTTCTTTTTATTTTCCTTTGGTTTTCTTCATTTTTTTTCTTTTCTTTTGTTCTTTGTTTCTTTAGTTTTTTTTTGTTTTTCCTCTACTTTTTCACATGTTTCTTAGTTTTGTTCCTGGATTTTACAGAGTTTTTTGGTATTCTTTTGTTCTTTCTCCGTTTTCATTGGTTTTTTCTGTTCTTTCTTATTTTCTTTGTTTTCTTTCTTCTTTCTTAGTTTCATCGATTTTCTTCATTTTTCCTTGTTTCTTTCCCTCACTTCATTGCTTACATTCTTTTTCATTGATTTTATTCCATTATCATTTTTTTTCGTTTTCTTTGTTTTTATTAGGTTATTCTGATTTTCATTGGGTATTTTTTTCAACACATGCGAGCATTTTCAGTAACAAATCTATATTTTTTGTATACATGAGAAACATATTTTATATACACGTTTAACATTATTAGACTATATTTTTTTTGAAACATATATTTTTATGATTAATATTTTTCATACACATTGTACACTTATGGTATATAGCTAATACCTTTTTATATACGCATTTAATATTTTTAAAATAAAGATTAAAAAAATGAAGACATGGTCAACATTTTTCAATACTCGGTGAACATTTGATTAATGCAATAACCATTCTTTCACACACAATGTGCATTTTTTTTATACTTCAGGAACATATTTTATACACGTTTAACATTTTTTTAAAGACATGATAAAAATATTTTCCTACACATTGTATTTGTTTTGTATGTATTTTTCGTACACACAAAAAAATAATATAAATATTTAACATTTTTTAAATATTTGATTAAAATAATCAAATATATGATTAGCATTTCTTCTTATGCTTTATTAACATTTTTAAGTACGTAATCAACATTTTTCAAACACATTGTATCTTTTCTGTATCAATTTTTTGTACACACGAGAAACATTTTCTCTATACACGTTTAACAGTTTTTAAACACATGATCAACATTTTTTTTCATCACTATAGTTTTTTTTTTATCTATTTTTCGTGTAAATGGCAAACCTTTTTTCTATACACATTTAACATGTTTCAAATACTTGATTAACATCTTGTGAAACTCTTGATTAATATTTTTTAAATACATGATCAACATTTTCCATACACATTGTACTTTATATTTTGGCCGGCCCATTTAGTGAGGCGCATGACGCGAACACGGTGTACGTTGCTACGATATGCGAGACAGGACTAGAAAAAAAAAGTGTTTCTCAAAAAAAAAGACTAGAAAAAAAAGCTATATGCGAGACTTCGGTGTGCCCGAAATAGATCGTGCAAAATAAATACACCCTGGGTAAATCTTTAACAGCATCGACACGGAAATCTCAACGCACGGACGTCTCAACGCATCGGAGGAGAGTTAATTGCATGGAGATACCACACTTGGGGCAGCTGTAACGGATCAGTACCATTATTCGGTTTTTTTGCAAGTCAGTACCATGTTTGGGGCTAATCGTTGCAATACGGGCTAAGCGTGGTATTTACCACGTATCTGACCTCCCGGCCCCACCTGTCAGGCGAACCGGCTGGCTAACCGGCCCGGTCGGTCTTGGCTCGGTTGGACCCGTTCGAACGAACCCAACCCTAGCCACAGTTCTCTCCTCTCCCTCTCCTCTGTTCTCTGGCGATGGCGACTCCGGGCGGCGGCGGCGGCGTCGGTGGCCGTAGCAGCGGTGGCGTTGTGGGCGGTTATGGGGACCTTCCCGGGCTCGGGAGCGAGGACCACGTTGGCCTGGATGGCTCTAGTTCGTCGTCTTACTACAGCGACGACGACGAGGGCATGGAGGCGCCGCTGTCCATGGAGCAGCGGCTGCGGATGGCTGAGATTTGGGTCGCCAACCCTACCACGAGCCAGCACTGGTCACATGGATTGGGCGGCGTGCTATAAGTCCTCTCTCCTCTCTCCTTTCTCCATTCTGCCATGATTGGGGCTAGGGTTAGGGTTACTGAATTTCTGTTATTTTGCTGTCAATTGTAGTCTGGATGATGCTGTTTGGAATGTTAGGATGCACTTCGATGCTCAGCATAATTTGCATAGGAAGATATGCAGCTCAGATGTCACATTCTTGAATTTGTATGCACTGATGCAAACACAAGGATATAACTATAATGATGAACTGTACCACATGGGGAATACAGGCATAGGAGTGCAGAGAGAGAATGGCCTAGATTTGATAGACACAAACATCAAATTGCAGCAAATTAAGAAGCAGAATGAGGACAATTTAGTTCTTAATTTGTTGGTGAGGGCAACAGCACCTGTCAGTTCTGAATTAACCACAGTTTTGTATGAACCACCTGTTGTGTATGATCTCAGAGATCCTCCTGTGCTTGCTGTTGATGATCATGGTGTTGTGTTTGATAGTCAAAGCAGCAACAATATTGCAGTGCAACCTACTGGTATGTGCACACAAGAGAGCAGAAATGTTATGAAGAGGAAGCTGAATTCTATGGTGGAAGAAGAGGCAGAGGGAGACTCTGAGGGTGCATATGACAGTGACAAGAACCCTTTCTGCATGAAGAAGTACATAATTGCTGAAGACACAGAGATAATTGAGGGAAAGAGGCTAGCAGAGAAAGAACTAGAAGAGGATGAATATTCAGATGAAGATACAGATGAAGATTCAGAAAACGAACAACTACATTATGAGGGTGACACTGATGTTGAGGAGTTGTTTGAGATTGAGGAGGATGAGGAGGAAGATTCAGAAAAGGAACCACCCAAGAAAGAACCTGCCAAGAAGAGGCAAAAGCTGCCAGTTAGGAGAGGCCCCACCACTAGGTCACATTTCAATGTGTTAGAGGACTTGAAACCTGATTTCAGGCCCTGATCAGATGAAGAAGATACTGGGTTGCTGTTTGACAGTGAAGATGATGGATTTGAGCCACTAGCATTTGTCCTACCAAAAGGAAGGAAGAGTAGGGCCATGAAAAGGCCAGAAAGGGTATGGTATAATGACAAACTGGGCAACCACATCAGCAGTTATGTATGCACATGTGTTTTAAAAACCAGCAGCAATTCAGAGATGCTCTGTTGAGCTTGCACATTACACAGGCCAGAAATTTCAGGTATCATAGAAACTCAGACAAAAGGATCATTGTTGCCTGCAAACAAGAGCATTGTCAGTTCTTCATAGTTGCAGCAGTGATCAAAGGGGAGAAGACATTTGCAATAAAAAATATGAGGCTGCAGCACACTTGCCCTAGCAGTACAGAGACATCAAGGGTTAGTGCAAAGTGGCTTGCACAGACATATGAGTCATTGTTCAAGTCTGATCCAAACACAAGTATATTAACTCTGATTGACAACTGCAATGAGAAGTATGGTGTTGATGTGCCCAAGCACATGGCCTATAGGGCCAAAAACCTTGTTGTAGAGGCTGTTTTAGGAGAGCACAAGAAACAGTATCCCAGGCTGAGGGACTATGCTCAAACCATCATGGATACAAACCCTGGGAGTAGAGTTATAGTTACAACTGTAATTCCAAAACCAACTACAAAAATTCCACATCCAGGACCAAGGTTTCATGCTATGTTCTTCTGCATCAATGGAGCAAGGGAGGGCTTTCTCAATGGATGCAGACCATTCATTGGTTAGTGACATGTTTATATGCTTAAGTTTGTTTAGTACTGTTATATAGTGAATAAACTTGCTCCTTGCTTTTAGATGACATATATAGAATTGTTTAATAGTTTCATATAGTTACTGAATTTGGTCTTATAATACAAAATAGGTGTTGATGGCTGCTTTATTAAGCTCACCACTGGAGCTCAAATACTTGCTGCCACTGGCAGAGATGGCAACAACAATATTTTTCCACTTGCTTTTGGTATTGTTGGACAAGAGGATACAGCTAACTGGTGTTGGTTTCTTCACCAACTGAAGATATGTCTAGGAGGAGAAATTGGACAATTTGGTCCTTATACTATCATGTCTGATAGACAGAAGGTATGCATGCATCCTCTTGTTTATCTTTATGCAAAGTTGGTCCTTATACTATCATGTCAGTAGCTTAGTATGATATGCTATGTCAACAGGGCCTACTAAATGCTGTTAATCAAGTATTTCCAAACTGTCACCAAAGATTTTGCCTTAGACACCTGTATGCAAACTTCCAGAATGCTGGGTTTAGGGGAGAAGATCTTAAGAAATGCATGGATAATGCTAGCTATGCTTATAACCAACACAAGTTTATCACTGCAATGAATGATCTGAAAAATGAGAGTGAGGAAGCTTGGAAGTGGCTGAGTGGAATTCATCCTAAATACTGGGCTAGGCATGCTTTTGACACTAACTGTAAGACAGACTTGGTTGTTAACAACCTATCTGAGGTATTCAACAAGTACATCCTTGATTATAGGGAAAAAACCTATTAGGACAATGGTTGATGGTATTAAGAATAAGCAGATGGTGAGGTGGCATAGGAATAGAGAGAGTGGAAGGGCAGCTCTATGGGAGATCACACCCCATTATGCTGAGAAGCTAGAGGTGGAAAAGGAAAGGGCCAGATTCTGCAAACCCATTCAAGCTGGTGTTAATCTATGGCAAGTAACCAGTGCGCAGCAAACACATGTTGTCAACTTGGAACTTCATACATGTGGTTGCAGGAAGTGGGACCTGAGTGGCACACCATGCAACCATGCAATAGCAGCAATTAACAAGGCAAAAAGGTTTCCAGAGGACTATGTGTGCAAATTCTTCAGAAAACCTTTTTACCTAGCAGCATATGAACCAATGATATATCCTGTTCCTGGTGAGCATGATTGGACAAAGACAGATGGACCAGACATTGAGCCACCTAAATTTCATGTCAAGAAGGGAAGAAGGAAAGAGAAGAGGATAAAGGGCAGATTTGAGGTTCCAAAGCCAAAGGATAGTTCAAGAATGGCCACTATAACATGCAGCAACTGTGGCCTCCAAGGCCATAGGTACACCAGCTGCAAGAAACAATTGAAACCAGAGTTGGCTTTGAGGAAAAATAAGCATGTGGTAATCCCCTTGTTAAGTAGTATCATGTTTTGTAAAAAAAATTGGCTTGTTAACTAGTATCATGTTTCCTTCATTTTTGCAAGGCATCTGCAAGATCAAGGAATGCTGATGATCATGGTGCTCCACCTGCAAGATCAAGGAATGCTGATGATCATGGTGCTCCACAAGCAAGATCACAGCATCCACCTGCAAGATCACAGCCTGCTCCTGCACCAAGATCTGCAAGGCCTTTCTCTGCACCAAGATCTGCTGCTGCAAGGCCTTTCTCTGCACCAAGATTTGCTGCTGGAGCTTCCACTTCTGGTGCTTCCACTTCTGATGGCCCAACAAGTCATACTGGATGGATGGCCTATTTTTCTGCAAGTGGAAATCATTAGACACCTGGTCTAATGATGGCCTATTTTTATGCTTTATGTTATGAACTATGCAAGTGGAAATCATTAGACACCTGGATGGCCTATTTTTATGCTTTATGTTATGAACTATGCTTTCTGTAATGACAAGTGTTATGAACTATGCTTTCTACCCTCCTGGTCAACTGCAATGAGAAGTGTTATGAACTATTAGTCATTTGTAGTTTTTATTTTGGGTTGACATGCTTTCTGTTAAGAGTACTTTTTCTGTTATTTTGGGCAGATTTGAAGTGTTATGAACCCAAAAAGGCCTACTTTATGGTTTAGGGGTTGTCGACATCGAGGGAACTCAAAAAGGCCAAAGTGTTAGGGTTTAGGGTTGTCGAGATTGAGGGAACCCAAAAAGGCCAAAGTGTTAGGCTTTAGGGTTGTCGACATCGAGGGAACCCAAAAAGGCCAAAGTGTTAGGAATTAGGGTTGTCGACATCGAGGGAACCCAAAAAGGCCAAAGTGTTAGGCTTTAGGGTTGTCGACATCGAGGGAACCCAAAAAGGCCAAAGTGTTAGGCTTTAGGGTTGTCGACATCGAGGGAACCCAAAATGGCCAAAATGTTAGGCTTTAGGGTTGTCGACATCGAGGGAACCCAAAATGACACAAAGATGATAAAGCATCTATGAAAGCAAGATAAAGCATCTTAGATAACTTGAACCATCTAACATAACATACTGGAGTTAAACATAGTTCACAACTTAAAGCAACATACTTAATAGCTTCTTACAGAACCATAATTCCAACTAAAAGATCCATACAGAAACTCATACATAACAGATCCATTGTTCAAAATTACTAGGTAATAATAGTACTTCACAAAAGGTCAGCTAAGCACCCTCTTCATCTTCTTCATCCATCAAAGACCTGGATCCCTAAATATTATTTCATCCATCCAAGATGGCCTGGATCCCCTTCATCTTCTGCTTGTTCTTCTCCTCTACTTTCAACAGATCAGCAACCTGAAGCTTGAGCTGAGCCCTAAATTTGGTTTGCTTGTCATGCCCCTTTTTCAGATCACCCATGTGGTCCTTCAGCTGGATATTCTCTTGGGAGAGCTCATCATGTCCCTTCTTCATATCAGCAATCTGATCCTTCAGCTTGAGATTCTCTTGGGAGAGCTCATCATGTCCCTTCTTCATATCAGCAATCTGATCCTTCAGCTTGAGATTCTCTTGGGTCAGATTTTCCTGAGACTGAGTGCACTCATGAACCTGCTTTGGCTTGAGATTCTCTTGGGTGAGCTTTTCCTGACACTTGGTGAGCTCATCAACCTGGAACTGCAAATTCCTCATGGCTGCACTAGCCACTTCCTTCTCTTTCAAATGGTTGGCCTTCAGGTTCCTGATCAAAGTGGCTTGAGCTGTTGTCAGGTTCATAAGGATTGCATACTTCTCTTGCAGCTTGAACATCTCTGCATCTTTCTTCTCCATCTCTGTCTTCATATCTGAGACAACTGAGCTGGTCACCTCTGCTCTCCTATCCTCTGCACTCTGCATCTTACCCTGCAAATATCTGAAATCAATGACCCTCTCCTCTTGGGCATTGAGAAGTTGATGAACATCTTCAACTAATTTGGAATAGTTGGCCTCCAGTTTATTTTTTTCTTCTATCAAATGGTGAATAGTGAGTGAACTCTCCAGGTTATCATTCCTCCTATCACTCTTGCTGTCTTGATACATTTCCCATAGCTTCAACAATGCATTTTGCATTGTAGGAGGCCACTCTGGGTCAACCCATGAAACAAAACCACAGTTCTGACCTTCCTGCAATATATTAAACACTTATATTGTTAAATAATAAGATTGTAAATAACATCACAGCTACACTAAATATTACAATTAAAGAACATGATTTTAAGTAAAGAACTAAAGAACAACAGTACTATCTAACTGAATTAACAATGACCAATGACCAGAAGAACAACAGCATGTGCACTGCAACCCAATCTCATAGCCATTTTATAAAGCACTCATCAAGCACTTTGGCCTAAAGAACAGAACAGAACTAAAGAAAAACAGTACTATCTCAAGCATGTGCACTGTTAACACACTCATCAAGCACTAAATTAAGCACAGTTAACACACTCATCAACCCAACAGCATGTGTACAGCAGCTATAAAGCACTCATCAAGCACTAAACAATCACATAGCTGTCTTATTAAACAATGATGTGCACTCTAAACTAAGCTCCTGGGTCCTGGCCACATATAAAATTAACATATGCCTTGTCCAATGATCAGCATCAGTGCATCACTACCATTTTTAATACTATGGGGCCACTACCAAATCATTATTATACTAAGAATAAGAACATATAAAGTGCAGAATCTTACTTTAAGAGGACAGGCTAAGAACCTCCTGCCCGTCTCAAATCCCTCAAAGGCTACACGCCTCTCACATGGCAGCCCATGGTGCTCGCAGGGAACAATGGTTCCAGTCTCAATGCCCATGTAGTCTTGGTCCTCAATGCTGGCAGGGATCTACAACAGCAAAATGAACCAGAACCCCCAAATCAAAAGATCAAATCCCCAAATCAGAAATCCTAACCCTAACCCTAGCTCCACCACTCACCCGGCACATCATGACGTCGTCGTCGGAGTACTGGATGCTGGAGAAGTCGTCGATGCTCTCATCCTCATGCACCATGGCGCGGTGGCGGCGGGGGACTGCGCGGCGGTCGGCGGCGAAGCGGAGGGCGAGAGCTCGAGCGGGGCGGGGGCTAGGGTTCGAGCACAGCAGAGTTGGGCTCGAGGGGGGAGATAGTTGGGTCCGACCGAGAGGTATACACCGACCGAGCCGGTTCGCCTGACAGGTGGGGCCGGGAGGTCAGATACGTGGTCAATAGAGCGTCATACGGCGCTTAGCCCGTATTGCAACGATTAGCCCCAAACATGGTACTGTTTTGTATGTATTTTTCGTACACACAAAAAAATTATATAAATATTTAACATTTTTTAAATATTTGATTAAAATAATCAAATATATGATTAGCATTTCTTCTTATGCTTTATTAACATTTTTAAGTATGTAATCAACATTTTTCAAACACATTGTATCTTTTCTGTATCAATTTTTTGTACACACGAGAAACATTTTCTCTATACACGTTTAACAGTTTTTAAACACATGATCAACATTTTTTTTCATCACTATAGTTTTTATTTTTTATCTACTTTTCGTGTAAATGGCAAACCTTTTTTCTATACACATTTAACATGTTTCAAATACTTGATTAACATCTTGTGAAACTCTTGATTAATATTTTTAAAATACATGATCAACATTTTCCATACACATTTATTTTATATTTTGGCCGGCCCATTTAGTGAGGCGCATGACGCGAGCACGTTGTACGTTGCTACGATATGCGAGACAGGACTAGAAAAAAAAAAGCGTTTCTCAAAAAAAAAAAGACTAGAAAAAAAAAGCTATATGCGAGACTTCGGTGTGCCACGCGGCCGCCATCGCGCGCGCGATCACCCCCGCATTCCTTCTCATCTGGCCGCCCTTCTCCGTCTCCCCCATCACCGTCCCCACGGCGTCGGCCACGGCACCCATCGCCACCACCGAGCTCTCCATGTTCCCCCGAGCCACCTCCACGCAGACGCCCCACTCCACCGCCACCATCGCGTTGAAGAACTGCTCGGCCCCCAGCGGCCACCCGATCACCGGCACGCCGTGGCACAGGCTCTCCAGGATGGAGTTCCACCCGCAGTGGCTCATGAACGCGCCGGTGGAGGGGTGCGCCAGGATCCGCACCTGCGGCGCCCAGCCGCGCACCAGCAGTCCCCTGTTGGCCCCGGCCGTTCGCTCCTCGAAGCCGGCCGGGAGCCACTCCGGCTTGAAGCCCTCCTTCGCGTCGAGCCCCAGCGGTGGCCGGAGGACCCAGAGGAACGGCCGCCCGCTGGCCTCCAGGCCCCGTGCCAGCTCCGTCATCTGATCGGCGTTGATGCTGTTCTGCGACCCGAAGGATATGTACAGGACAGAGCGCGGCGGGTGCGCGTCCAGCCACCGGATGATGCTGGCATCCTCCTGCGAGGCCGACGGAGTCGTCGGCGCCGCGAGAATCGGCCCGATCGGCCATGGTTGGACGCCGAATGTTCTCCTGAGCATGTCTAGCCCGGAGGACTCGAGCTCTTGGACGGTGTTGACAAGGACCGCATCGGTCTTGCGGCAAAACGAGATGACCCGCCGGAAGAAGACCGTCCAGGGATCGGCCCCGGTCGCCGCGAGGATGTACCGCGGGATCTGAGTGCGGTGGAGAACGACGCTCGGGAAATCGGGGAGAGGGAACTCGTCGCCGGCGGCGCGCGTGTGCGGCAGGTGCTCCCACACGGAGAAGAAGACGGCGAAGCCGAAGGCGCCGCCGGTGAGGAAGACCGCGTGGAACGCGCGGTGCGCGCGCGCGACGTCCGCCGTCCAGCCGAAGAAGGCGTCGGCGATGATGCAGACCGGGGACCGGATGCCGGAGACGAAGCCTTCGAAGGCGGGGCGGAGTGACTCCGACGCCTGGAAGAAGGCGATGAACTGGTGGACGTGGAGGTCGGCGAGGGAGTCGGCGCCGGGCGGCAGGCCGTGGTCCGCGGGCGCGAACGGGAGCGCGTGAAGGCGGATAGGAGGGTTGGTGGGCGGGAGGGAGAGCGAAGCCAGGAGGCGCGCTGTGGAGACCAGGGTGACGGTGATGCCCGGGCGCAGCTGGTGGAGGAGGCCGGCGAGGCGGAGGAAGGCGGGGATGTGGCCGCGCGCGAGGAAGGGGAAGAGCACGACGTGCGGCTGCTGGCTCCCTGCTTCCTCTGCTGCCATGGTAGTGGTCTGACGGGGGCCTGGACCTTGAGGAAGCTCATTGCCGCTAAAACACATCCATAAGTTCAGAAAGTTCAGATAAAATTTGCACCGAGGAAGTTCAGATAAAACTCAGCTAGGAGTGTCACAAGTTCAGAAAAAACCATGTTGTTACAGCAAAAGCACATTCATGTTCCAACAGTGAGAAATCTCAACACTAAACCCAAATCTGAGCAAGAGGCACAGCACCACGTCCAGGGAGGAACCCTGGCTGAACTACTCAGGGTTACCCTCTGGACCCGAGGGTACCTTCTTCATCATCAGAGAGGCTAAATACACAATCCCACTGTTACCAGTCAGTATTATTTATCCCACTAGAAAACAATTGACAGAAAGAATGAGTGCATGATCCCAACATCCCCACCATAAGCAACAGGGGAAAGGGAGCAACGGGTATTGAGATTGCCTTTCACTAACTCAACTTATATATATATAAATACATCATGAGCTATCCTTCTTCGAAGAACGATCAGAAGCAGGCGACGACGCAGGGCTCGCCCGGGCCCTATCTTTCGACTCGCTTAACATAACTACAACATGCCGCATCGGCGGTCTCTCGTACGGCGACAGGTTACTACATAGCAGAGCAATTTTCAGGACCTCGATCATATGATCGACGACGGCTTTATCTTCCAAATCGAGATTGCTGTCGAAGATCCCTGGACCCAGAGAATTGTCCCTGATGTAATTTTTGGCCCATGTTACCAGATCACCTCCCAACTCTATCGGTTGCACAGGCGCACGACCAGTTAGCAGCTCCAACAGCAAGACGCCATAGCTGTATATGTCAGATTTCTCGGTCACCTTCATGGTGTACGCATACTCTGATCAAATGAAAACAACTAGATCAGTACTTTGTTGACCGTTCATTGCCTAACTACAGATTCAAGTAAAAAAAAAGCATATAGGGCAAGATAGCAGTAAGCCCTAGATAGCAGTGACATGCAAATGGAATTTGTTTTGTAGGATGTGGAGAAAACTTAAGACTCACCTGGTGCAATATAGCCATATGAACCAGCGATTGCAGACATCGACTTTGAGATTGGCATGTCAATCACCTTGGCCAACCCAAAGTCGCCAACATGAGCTTCATAGTTCTCATCAAGTAAAATGTTATTTGACTTGATATCGCGGTGGATGATCCGAGGCTTGCAATCATGATGCAAGTAAGAAAGCCCTTCAGCTGCCCCAAGGGCTATCGTGAAGCGTGTCTCCCAATCGAGTGAAGAAGAAGATTGCCCGTGAAGTAGCTCTCCAAGGCTGCCTCTTGGCATGTACTCATACAACAAAAGGTTTGCACCCTGGTGATAGATGAAACCGTACAGCTTCACAATGTTACGATGTCTTATCTTTCCAAGAGTCATGATCTCTGCACGGAAGCTGTTGTCTGTGTTGCTTCCCTCCCTGTTTGAAGCCAACTTCTTTACCGCAATTATCTGCCCAGGCTTCAGGACGGCTTTGTACACAGTTCCACAAGCACCCCGTCCAATGACACAACTATCATCAAAATTATTTGTAGCAGAGACCAGTTCCTGAAATGTGTACGCATCCTTCGCAGAAACAGGAATGTTAGACCCAGCAGATAGAATTTGCTTGTCTTGCAAAGGGGCTACAGTTTCTAATGGTTTCCTCATATGGTGCAAAAGTACGGCAATAAGAATAAGTGAAACTCCTCCAATAATGGCAGCAATAATTGCTATGATCTTGCCCATAGGGCGACTGACCGAGTCGGATGACTGGGAAGAGGAGGGTGACTCAGATCCACACTTGCCAAGTTGTCCACCACAGAGTCCTCTGTTTCCAATAAAGCTGGTCACAACCATGTTGTCAAAAAGCGGCACAGGGGGAAGAGTACCGGTGAGATTGTTGTACGAGACATTGAGCTGAAGCAAACTTGAGAGGTTTACAAATGTATCTGGGATTTCACCTGTCAGGTTGTTATTATTGAGAAACAAACTTTCCAACAATGCAAGACTGCCAAGCTCTGATGGTATATTGCCAGAGAGATTATTATAGCTCAAATTCATGGCAATCTGCAAGCTTGACAGCAGGCCCAGCTCCTTTGGTATTCCACCAGAGAATTGATTGCCACCAATCTGCAGTGCTGTCAAATGTGAAAGTTTACCGAGAATAGGTGGCATCTGTCCAGATAGCCTGTTATCAGCGAACGAGAGAAGCTCCAGCTGAGGCAGTCTACCAACTTCATTTGGCAATGAACCTTCAAAGCTATTCTGGCTGAGATCAAGACGTTGCAACGTTGTACAATTGAAGATCTCCAGTGGTATGCTTCCTCCTAGCCTGTTAGACGAGATATTGAAGACAACAAGCTTTGACAATTTCCCTATTTCTCGGGGCAACTCAGATGTGAAATAATTATTTGCAAGGTTAAGCCTCTGCAGAGCGTTGCAATTCCCTATCTGAGGAGGAATAGGGCCATTGAACTTGTTCCGAGCCAGCTCAATTGTTGTCAAATTCACCAGATTGCAGAGATCAGTGGAGAAGCTTCCTGTCAGACTGTTGTCACTGAGACGAAGCTGCACCAAGGATTTACAGCTGGTGATTCTGTGAGGTATGTTTCCAGTCAACTTGTTAGACCCCAGATTCAACAAGATAAGGTTTGACTGCCTACAAAGATCTCGAGGTATCTGCCCTGTAATGTTGTTATTTGAGAAATCCACCACCCACAGTCGGCTGTAAATGCCAAACCTTGGAGGTATGTCCCCTGATAGCATATTGTTGAAGAGTTGCAACTGGATTAGCTTGGTCATGTACTGAAATCCGGCTGGAATTGGCCCAGTGAGTGAATTGATCGAAAGATCAAGCTTGCTCAAGTTCCTCAATCCACACAACTCATTAGGAATAAAGCCAGTAAGCTGATTCTGGAAGAGGTAGAGTAGATACAACCCTGGTATGTTGCCTAATTCCTTTGGTATCCCTCCCGTTAAGAAATTCTCTGAAAAATCAACCTCTTCTGCAAAAGAAAGCTTCCCAATTTCAGATGGAATGGTACCATTTATGGAATTCCTGTAAAGATATAGCTTCTCAAGATAAGTAATGTTCCCAATTGTTGCAGGTATAGGACCAGCCAGATCATTATCATAAAGGGCAATTGTCCTGAGATTTGTACAATTCCCGATCTCTGGAGGAATAGAGCCAGAAAGCTGATTTCCCCACAGGATTAGGTCTGTCATGAGACCCAATCTCCCAATCTCTTTTGGCAAAGGCCCTTCTAACTTGTTCTGCGCAAGACCAAACACGGTCAGGTTACGGCATTCACCAATCTCGGCAGGAATGCTGCCAGATATAAGATTCTGTCCCAGCCGGATAGTTTTTAGGTGCTTGAGCTTGCCGATAGAATGTGGTATAGAACCAGAGAGATTGTTGCTGTACCCCACCAAGTCTTGAAGTGATGACATGTTACCAATCTCATCAGGTATTGGACCATGGAGCCTGTTATTGCAGAGATTGCATCCGGTCAGCATGGCCAGCTTCCCGAGCTCAGGGGGGATTGGACCGTCAAAATTGTTGTTATTCAAGTTGAGCAGCACCAGTTTTGAGCAATTCCCAATCTCCGCAGGGATGGTACCAGAGAACTCATTGAAGGACAAATCGAGGCTAGTCAGCTCAGCAAGACCGCCAATGCCCGGGTCGACGGTGCCCGACAGGTTCATGTTGCTGACGTTGAGAGACACCACTGCTAGCCTGGACGACGACGACGAGCAGTTGACACCCTTCCACGCGCACGGCGATGGATCCTTGGGGTTCCAGTTGTCAAGGTGGTGGTAAGTGTCAATCATCTGGCTCTTGAGCGCCAGGAGAAGCCAGCCCTCATGGCTCAGCCCCTGGCAGCCAGAGGCCAGCAGAAAGACCAGCACCACGCCGAGTTGCAAACCCCAGGACGCAGATGCCGTCCCAGGGTCCATGCTATCTTTCACTTCGTGAATCAACCAATGCTCAGAGCCCAACAGGAAGCAGAACAGCTGCTATGGCCTTGTGCATCTCCGCGGTTTGCAGACTTCCTGAAACAGAATGCAAGCAGAGAATTGTGAGAACATGACGCAAATGAAATGCTTCTGTTCCGGAAAGATTCTACCAGCATAACTATCTGCAGGATACTAGTAGTAATCTATTTTGCTTCGCCTTCGTTTTCAGAGAAATGGACACTGCGATAATCCAGGACAGGAATGGAAGCTATAGTAGTATATACCAATAATCGAATTCAGGAACTCCAAACTAAGAATCCAACACGGGGAAGAATCGCTGAAAAGCGACAAGAATCGAATCAGTCGACTGAAAATAATGCTCACTCCTGATTCAGGTTCGGACCAATCAAGAAAATCGGAACAGGAGTTTGCCGGTTACCAATCGCACCATGTATATTTGCAGAAAAAGATGTTTGAAACACCCAATAAGAACCGAGGAGGGACCGCGACCCCCTGGAACCGCGGGAGCCCCCAGCCCATCGGACCGAGGGACCCAGGAACAGCACCGCCGGGCACCACCACCGCCGAAACAGATCTGCAAGCAAAAGGTGCGGGCCTTTCGCTCCGCCCAGAGCGAGCGAGCGAGCGAGCTGCGCGCAGTAACTAACGCCACCCCCACCCGCACACAGCCGCAAGACAGCAGCACATCGCATGAGTGAACAGCAGGGCGCACCATTAATGCGGACGCACGCACGCAACAAGAGCGAGGTAGGAGGCCTTCCAACTCACCGCGTTTCTGCCTCGCCCAGTCCCCCTCCCGCCGCCGCCGGGCCGCGCTCTGGCGCCGACTCGCTGCCGCCGCCGAGCGAAGATTGACGAATGGGCGATGAAGAGACGGATGCGCCGCCGCGGAGAGCAGAGAGAGAGATGAGAGGAGAGGAGGAGGCGGTGTGGTGACGGCAAGAGAGCTGGCTGGCTAGCTAGGGGCGGGGGGGGGGGGGGGGGGGGGGGAGGGGAGGTGGTGGAGGTGGTGGTAGGGGAGGGGGGGGGGGGGGTGGAGAAATTTGCGAGGGCTGGAGGGGAGGGGAGGAAATGGCAGGCAAGCACGCTCGCGAGGCGTAGCAATCGCGGGCGGTCCCTCTCCCTCGATCTAGCCTAGCCCTTTGCGTTGCTTTGCTTTCCTTCCCCCTCTTTGCTTGCTTTGGCTCGAGCAGAGGCAGAGCTTTGCTTTTCGTCCTAATCCGGCCGGGCCCACTCGGCACTTTTTTAGGCTGGGCTTTCGCGGAGCAGTCTTTAATTTCTCTTGTTGCTTCTGCTGGCTTTTAATTTGGGTGCTGAGGTTTGGAGTTACTCCGGTCCAGTGCTAGGGTAGGAGCGCGTACGTGTACCGGTAGTAGTAGTAGTAGGGTAGGCACGGCGTGTTGGCGGCACCTGTTGCACAGTGCCGAGGACGTAGTATTTGTTCTGGAGCCGTTTGGTTTGGGAGAACGGCTGTGATTACATGTCACTCCGGAAAGAGAAAATACTGGTGCTAATCATGTTGGTTTGGTCGTGACAAAATAGCGTTAATCATGCGTCGTCCATGCGTGTCTCTGCGGGTTTGGATGGGCGCTGATTGGTTTTTGTCCTGTCATGGGTGAGGAGGGGTGGATGGCTCACGGTCACGGGTGAGCTCAGCCCCTGCGTCGGTGTACGTGACTGCACGGGTCGCTGCCCCTGTAGTACATGTCGAGACACGGAGAAAGGCAGATGCGCACGCTTGCGACCCACCGCGAAAGCATCGCGCCTTCTGTGAGATCAGATCAGATCAGACGCCCCCAGTTCGTTAGTTCGTTCCTTCGTTCGTCCTGTCCTGCCCAACACAGCGCCTTGGATTTTCTTCCCGATCATGGGAAGTTCGCACGGCTTGTGGAGGAGTAATAAGTTATTTTCGCCGGCTCTGGTCCGTTCTGGGCTACTTCACCGTGGCTGGAGTAGCAGCGGTCGGCGTACCTGGCCGGGCCTTGGGGTGCGCGAGCGAGGTGGAGAGGGGGATCGCGCAAAAAGGACGTGCTCCTTTAAGTGCGTGCGAGTGCGTGCAATGCAAGCTATGAACCGCTACGTGGAGGCGCACGGATGGGGTGCCTGCTTTCTAGTTTACTCATCATCATCCTTTCTTTTCAACTCCCTGGATGGATGGATCAGTCCGACGACGCCGAGGACTGACTGAGGCAGGCAGGCAGGCACAAACCGCGGGAATCCACCCGCGTCAAAATTTCGTGTTTTGACCCTTTTGCCAAAGCTATTCGGAATCTGACCCTCGTATGTAAAAATTTTGAGATCTGGCCATTTTCCTACCGTCGGAGTCCATGGCGGTAGGGTATAACCACCTACCGCCGAGGTCCCTGACGGTAGGGTCCCATGCCCTACCGCAAAAAAATGCTAAGTTCTAGGCACAATGCGCGTGCGCACCTACCGCCGGGTACCTTGGCGGTAGGGTTGCACATGATACCGCCAGACCCTGTGACGGTAGGGTTGTCTCCTACCGCCAGGGGCCTCGGCGGTAGGTGGTTATACCCCGTCATGGACTCCGGCGGTAGGAAAAGGGTCAGATTCCGAAAATTTTGCATACGAGGGTCAGATCCCGAACAGCTTTGGCAAAAAGGTCAAAACACGAAATTTTGCCTCCACCCGCGACAGATGTATGGGTCGGCGTTTCACGTGCACGGCCAACTGTGCCGTGCGTCGACTCGAGGCACCTGCCAGCCCACGAAGAAGCTTCTTTCTTTCCCTTGCCCGGGTTTTCCGGTGAAAGACGGCCGCTTCTAGGAACCGAGAACGATGCCTTTGCGCGCTCAAGTTCAAACATGACACGTCCTCCATCTCAAATTTATCTTTCTGATTTGGTGCGCATCTGGTCTAGAATAAAAACGTAAGCATCGCAGTACTGGTCGTACTTGTACACGAGTATTGTACCTGGCCAGATCAACAAAATTCGCCTTCTCACAAAAAAAAAAAGGCAATCGTCTATCCCAATACCGTTTTCGTCGAGGAATAAGATGTTTGTTATGTCAGCATCTTTGGCACACCGTTCGCTGGAACCCGGCTCTGAAACCCTATAGTATTCAGTAAACATGTCTATCCTTTGAAAGAATGGATCAAATCATGGGATAACTTGAGCGCTCTGACTTCCCTTTATTCTGGGGAAGAAAGTCTCCGGGAAGACCAGAGCATCGGTTCCAGATCAATTAAATATGTCCATAGGTTTCATACACACGTTTGTGTAACATCTTTTTTCTGACTGGTATCATGACTTTGTAATGCGAGAACTGAACCGAATATTAAAGGGCGGGAGACACAAGCATCCGATCGCCGCGTTCAAATTCGTCTCTTCGGGAGAACGGTGAGCAGCACAGGCGAGAGAGGAGGGATGGAGAAGGACGGACCACAGCTCAACTGCTTACAAGTGAGCGAAGTGGCCAGACGGTAGTGACGGTGATAGCTTCTAGCAAGTTAGAGCATTTACAATCGGACCCTTTATACCCGTCACAAACATCCGGGCAGGTCGTCCGGACAGCGTCCGATTAGGAAAAATTGACCCACACGAAAGCTCTAAACGGGCCTCAAACGTTCGGTCTGAGCGCCATCCCTCATATCCAGTCCAAATATGGGACGGATATAGGCGCGCCCGGGCACGCTCGCCTGACAGGCCCGGCCCACCACCGACCTCATTGTCACGTTAGCCCGGCCCACCACCAACACCACTAAATACTCCAATCCAAAAACCCTAGACATCCGGCCGTTCACTCTCCGTCCACTCCACTTCCAATCCACCACCCTCCGATTTGATGGCCGGCGACGGAAGCAGCTTCGACGGATCGAACGTCGATGTGGAGGAAGTGGCCCTCCGCATCGCGTTGCGTCGGTCGCTGCAGGACTAAGGCGGCCCCGGCGGTGGTGGATCTGCATCCTCCGGGCCCGTCGCACGCCGACGGAGCGGCGACGACGTCGCAGGCCCTTCCCGCCAGGCGCGCAGCTTCGGCCGCTCCCGCTCCGGCCGGTCCGCTTCAGGTCAGGTACGCCGCCCACCTCCACCACCTTCTACTCCGGAAGCGGTGCCCGGCCACCGCTGGGTCCTCGTGACTGCGTCGGGGGCGGGGCGCACGAGGACGCCGGAGTCCGAGGCGCGTGTAGCCCGGCACGAGCGGCAGCGGGCGAGGAAGAGGGGGAGGCACTGGCCGCGTGGCGTTCGACCTCGACCGCGCCGGTCAACCCCGAGGACGCGCTCCTCGCGGGCGTCCCGCGTTGCTCGCTGACGTCGGCGGAGATGGATGCGCGCCGCCTTCGCCGCAAGAATGCCGACGCGCTCCGATTGGCCATCCAGTTACCGGAGTGCGAGGCAGCGAAAGTGGCGGCGGCAATGGCGAAAGCAGCCCGCCACGCGAAGGAGCAGGACCGTCTGCTCCGTGACGTGGCTTGAGACTGCATTGGTATTTTCCCAAAGAGGAAGGGATGATGCAACACAGCTACGGTAAGTATTTTCCTCCGTTATGAAACCAAGATTATCGAACCAGTAGGAGAACCAAGTAACACTATGTAAACGGTACCTGCACACAAAAAACAAATACTTGCAACCCGACGCGTAAGAGAGGTTGTCAATCTCTCCACGATAAAAAGATAGATTAGTTTGTATGAGATTGGATAAATAGGTAGCAAAAGAACACAAAATAAAAGAAGCAAATAAAAAGTGCAGCAAGGTATTTTTGGGTTTTTACAATAATAGATCTGAAAATAAAAAGCGGAAAAAGATAGATCGGAAAGCAATATGTTAAGAGAATAGACCCGGGGGCCGTAGGTTTCACTAGTGGCTTCTCTCATGAGTATATCACACGGTGGGTAAATAATAAAAACAGAATTTTTGATGTGGATAGCTGCCTAACATGTTCATCACATATTCTTTTCTTTGGTAGCATGGACATTTGGACTTTTAGATAGTTCAAAGCAATAGTCTAGTTTTGACATGAAGACTTTAATACTCAAGCATACCAACAAGCAATCATGTCTTTCAAAATATCAACAGTAAAGAAAGTTATCCCTAGCCCATCATGCTCAATCATTGATCCATTCATGAAACACACTCGAATATTAGCTAAACCCAATGCACAAGTATGATCATAGTGCCCCCTAGTTGGTGCTTTATAAGAAAAGATGAAGACTCAAATTAAAAATAAAAACTGCATAAAGTAAATAGATAGGCCCTTTGCGGAGGGAAGTAGGGATTTGTAGAGGTACCAAAGCTCAAAGCTTAAATTGAGAGAGAAAAATATTTTGGGTAGCATGCCTTTCCTGTCAACGAAAACGACCGAGTAGTTCTCAATACTTTCCATGCTAGATACATCATAGGCGGTTCCCAAACATAAAATAAAGTTTATTCCTTTTTCTATCATTCTTTCACAATCCATGGCTAGCCGTATCCACGGTTGCCTTCCATACCAACATTTTTCAAGGAATTTATTATTTGACAACATAAAGTAAATTTCTTTTTCATTTCGAGACTGGGCATCCCTATTACCGCCGTACTCTCGTGCAATGACAAGTGAATAAACACTCATCTTGAGAATAACACATCTAGCATGAAAAAATATTGGACACCCCCTACCGTTTCATGAGCGGTATGGACACACAAAAAGGAAATTCATTTTGAAAATTAGAGATGGCACATACAAATTCGCTTAGAACGGCACGGAAATACCGCATATAGGTAGGTATGGTGGACTCATACGGCAAAACTGGGTTTAAAGATTTTGGATGCACAAGTAGTATTTCTACTTGGTACAAGTGGAGGCTAGCAAATAGATTGAGAAGCAACCAACCAAGAAACAAAAATTCACATAAACGGGCATTAAGCATAACTAACACCGAATAATGCACCATAAGTAGGATGTAATTTCATTGCATAACTATTGACTTTCGTGCTTGCATAGGGAATCACAAACCTTAACACCAATATTCTTACTAAGCATAATTACTCACCAACATGACTCACATATTAATATCATCATGTCACAAAACTATTACAAGGAATCAAGTTTAATTTGTCCAATGATCTTCAGAAAGTTTTTATTATATCCCTCTTGAATATCTATCACTTTGGGACTAGTTTCATATATTGCCATTGGTTTTGACAAGCTCAAATAAATTGAAGTGAAGAACATGAGCATAAAAATTTCATCTCTCAAAATAGTATAAGTGAAGTAGGAGAGAATTTCTCCAAAATTTACTAACTCTCAAATTAATCTAAGTGACGCATGAGAGTATTTCTTCAAAAAATTAAAGCACACCGTGCTCAAAAAGATATAAGTGAAGCACTAGAGCAATTCCATGGCTTAAAAAAATTAAGTGAAGCATATAGAGCAATTCTAACAAATCATAGTATAATTTTGGCTCTCTCAAATAGGTGTGTCCAGCAAGGATACTTGTGATAAACTAAAAAGCAAATCAAGCAAAGACTCATATAATACAAGACGCTCCAAGCAAAACTCATGATATGTGACGAATAAAAATATAGCTTCAAGTAAAATACTGATGGTCGTTAGAATAAAGAGGGCATGCCACTCGGGGCATCCACAAGCTTAGTTGCTTGTTTCTCCTTGGATATTATCTTAGGGTGCCATGGGCATCCCCAAGCTTAGGCTCTTTTCACTCCTTATTCCTTCATCCATCATGATCTCACCCAAAACTTAAAAACTTCAATCACATAAAACTCAACAAAACCTTCGTGAGATCCGTTAGTATAATAAAGCAAATCACCACTCTAAATATTGTTGCAAACCCATTCATATTTTATTATTGCATTATACCTACCGTATTCTAACTTTACCATGGCTTATGCCCCCCAATACAAACCATAGATTCATCAAAATAAACACACAATGCAACGAAAATAGAATCTGTCAGAAACAGAATAGTCTGTAGTAATCTGTACTCTAACCATACTTATGTTACTCTAAAAATTCCGAAAATTAGTACAACGTAAAGAATTTGTATAGAAATTTTGTGTTAAAATTTCAGATCATTATCACGCTCCAGTAAAAAATGAAAATTCCTGCACTGAAGTCAAAGACTCTGTTTCAGATTCAGCATCGTTTTTACTCATCTTGTGAGTCATCTTAAAGGCTTTACTTGGCACAAACACTAATTAAAACATAAAAACACAATCATAACAGTAGCATAATTGTGTCAACACTTAAGAACAGAAAGAAAAAGTTAAAAATAAATTTTATTCATTGGGTTGCCTCCCAACAAGCGCTATCGTTTTATGCCCCTGGCTAGGCATAATGCATAGATTCAAGTGTTGTGATCTTTAGTTTCCAATTCCTTAATCACACAACTAGATTTCTTCAAGAATTTAGCATGCACACTTTCAATGACAATACTTCTAGGAATAAGACCAAAAAATTCATTCTTGTAAGTAGGGTCTTTCGCTATTTCAACAAAATTGGGATAAACACTAATCATTTTAAGATCTTCCTTGCGGCTATTTGATATGACACCTTTGTTCTTAGTGACTTGTGTAGACTTGCAAATTTTTACGGGAGTTTTTTCAATAGTTTTAACGAAGAAAATGCCGAGCTCAAGTTACTAAAAATTTCTTCCAACTTATCAATCCGGGAGGGACTTTCTTCTATTCTTTCGTTCACTACGGCTTCCTTTTCTTTTAATAATTTAAAGGCATCCCCCGCTTTTGACCCAATTTTATTAGCAAGATTATGCATCCAAATTTTCAAGATGTTCTTTGGTAATCATCTTCTTTTCAATAGCATCTAGCCATTCCATAACATGTTCGAGAGTTAAGGTTGTTTCATTAATCATGAGAGATGATGAACCCACTAGATTTCCCATAGCATTAAAAGCGTCCAAAGATGGACACATCAAGAAATTCTCGCCGGTAATCGTATCAAGGATGAATCTATACCAAGTGGTGATGCCCACATAAAAACTGCGAATAAGAACAACGGTAGATTGCTTATGAATAGATCTATTATGAGCATTACAAATCATATACCAAGCATCTTTTAGGTTCTCCCCTCCCCTTTGCTTAAATTTAGAACTTCATTCTCGGGAGTACACGCAATAGAGGAAGAACTAGCCATAACAACAAGGTAGGCAAACAAGAGATCTGACGAGAAAAAGGCAAACGAAAAAGAGGGCGAATAAAACGGCAAATTTTTGTGAAGTGGGGGAGAGGAAAACGAGAGGCAAATGGAAAATAATGTAAATTGCAAGGAGATGAGATTTGTGATTAGGAACCTGATAGATGTTGATGATGTCTCCCCGGTAATGGCGCCAAAAATTCCTTTGACGTGGTTTGAGACTGCGTCGGTATTTCCCCAAAGAGGAAGGGATGATGCAACACAGCTACGGTAAGTATTTCCCTCAGTTATGCAACCAAGGTTATCGAACTAGTAGGAGAACCAAGCAACACTACGTAAACGGTACCTGCACACAAAGAACAAATACTTGCAACCCGACGCATAAGAGAGGTTGTCAATCTCACCACGGTAAAAAGATAGATTAGTTTCTATGAGATTAGATAAATAGGTAGCACAAGAACACAAAATAAAAGAAGCAAATAAAAAGTGGAACAAGGTATTTTTGGGTTTTTGGAATAATAGATCTGAAAACAAAAGGCGGAAAAAGATAGATCGGAAAGCAATATGTTAAGAGAATAGACCCGGGGGACCGTAGGTTTCACTAGTGGCTTCTCTCATGAGTATAGGACATGGTGGATAAACAAATTACTGTTGGGAAATTGATAGAAGATGAAATAATCATGATGATATCCAAGGCGATGATCAATATATAGGCATCACGTCCAAGATTAGTAGACCGAAAAGATTCTGCATCTACTACTATTACTCCACACATCGACCGCTATCCAGCATGCATCTAGTGTATTAAGTTCATGGAGAAACGGAGTAATGCCATAAGAACGATGACATGATGTAGACAAGATCTATTCATGTAGGAATAGACGCCATCTTGTTATCCTTAATAGCAACGATACATACGTGCCTCGCTGCCCCTTCTGTCACTAGGAGAGGACACCGCAAGATCGAACCCATCACAAAGCACCTCTTCCCATGGCAAGAAAAATCAATCTAGTTGGCCTAACTAAACCAAAGATTCGAAGAAGGAATACGAGGCTATAAATAATCATGCATATAAGAGATCAAAGAAGACTCAAATAATATTCATGGATAGAAATTGATCATGAACTCAAACTTCATCGGATCCCAACAAACACACCGCAAAAAGTCATTACATCAAATAGATCTCCAAGAGACCATTGTATTGAGAATCAAAAGAGAGAGAGAGAGAAAGCCATCTAGCTACTGCTTACAGACCCATAGGTCTATGGTGGACTACTCACGCATCATCGGAGAGGCACCAATGAGGATGATGAACCCCTCCATGATGTGTTAGATTGGATCTCACGATTCTGAAACTTGCGGCGGCTGGAAGTGTATTTCGTCAACTCCTCTAGGGTTTCTGGAATTTCTGGAATTTATAGAGCTGAGAGGCGGTGGAAGAGACCCCCATGGGCCCCACAACCCATCAGGGAGCGCCCTGGTGTCTTGTGGGCCCCATGGGCCTCCTCCCAGGTGCTTCCTTGGCTCACAAGTTGTTTTCTGGTCCAAAAAAATCTCCAAAAAGTTTTGTGGCAATTGGACTCCGTTTGGTACTGATATTCTGCGAAGTAAAAAACAAGCAAAAAACAGCAACTGGCACGGGGCACTATGTCAATAGGTTAGTCCCAAAAAAATGATATAAAGTTGCTATAAAATGATTGTAAAACATCCAAGAATGATAATATAACAGCATGGAACAATAAAAAAATATAGATACGTTGGAGACGTATCACTCCGCAGGCTGACCGGCATGCGGTGCAGCTCCGACGTGGACGCTAGCGATGCCTCCACCACCTCCGGCTCCGATGATGACGACAACGACGCTCCACCGCACACCGACGCCTACATGGAGGAGGGGCACAGCCGCGTGAACGGCCGGAAGGGGAAGGGGCCGGCGTGGAAATGGTGATTTCCTTAGCTCTTCCCGGTTTTGTTTATATTAAGTATGTTTAAGTAGTTTGTAGTTAGGATTTGCCGATGAACTGCTCCTTTTGTTCGGCGATGCAATCCGATCCGATGAACTGTGTTTGATCTACTCTCTTTACGTAGCGTTGCATGTATTGTATGGAAATAAGGGTTCGAATATGAGGGACACGGATGTGGAAGGCAAAAAATGAGGCGCGCCCGGTCAGTGTTCGCGGACGAGTCCGGGCGCGTCCACGGGCGTACGAGGGCCCATATTAGCAAGTTCCTGCTGTAGATGCTCTTACAATGGCAACAGGGGTAGGATTGGCACGGAGAAGATGGAAGAATAGCGTTGTCTGTTTTTTAGTACTGCTACGAGAGCAAGAACTGTTACGTGTATTCTGGCATCTTCAACGGCGACCCGTAAATTTTCTCTGACATCTGTCCACGGATACTGATGCCGGAGGCCTTCATCCAACCCTATTTGATATATATCCGTCACGAAAGGGCAATTTAAAATTCAAATTTAGTCCGAGCCACACAACACGCCGAATCACAAGCAACGCCGGATCACATGCCCCGGTCACAATAAAAAAAGAGACAAGTATGCTTAGTTTTTACATGCCCGAATCCAAAAGAACATCAGTCCGGCAGTCTGTGCAATTTTTTGTTCTGCCGGACCGGCAACCCGAGCCATCTTCATGACGATCAAGACGTCTTCCCGCGGCGTACGTAGCCTCCGCCTCCGCCCCTGCCTCCGCGTCCACCTCTGTCGCGTCCTCAATGTTCGCCGCTATCAACTCGTCTTTCTGTCGCTGTAACATCCGGTAGCAGACGGATTGCACGATCATTCTTGCGTCGGTATCCAAAGACTCCACATTCAAGGACAACATCTTGGCGTCCTTTGCATTGGCGGCGATCTTAAACTTCTTTCCTCGAGCACGTCCTTCCTGTCTTTGATCATGGTCCTCCTCTCTTCAAGCTTAAGCTTCTACTCCGTCGCCTCCATCAACAATTTGTATCTCTCTGCCTTTTCACCTCCTTGAGGTCCGAGTGCTTCACACATGCCCCCTCCTTCTTCGACAAGATGTTCTCAAACTTCTCCGCCAGCTTGGCCGCCACACTTTCTCGCTTCGCCCTCTCCTCCTCCTACTTCTTACCCTGTAAACTTCTTCGGCGGTTCTTGAGTTGGGTCGTTAGGGTCATCGGTTTCTTCCTGAATAGCTTGGGCGGCGGTCTTGGGCTATGAAAAGGTTCCACTTTGGTTGCCCATTCAACTTCAACCAACAATGCATGTGAGTGAAGTTTTTCTTCTCCAACTTCTTGTACACCAAACAAGCACGAGAAGGCTACAAAATGATACGTTGTCAACAATGCATATCCGGCTAGTGAGCAACAAAACTAAGCATATCCGGCTAGTGAGCACCTTACTTGCTCGGTTATTTGTGCACCGCTAGGTCACCGTGCGATAAGATGCTTCAAGTGACCGCGATACTTCGACACAGCCTCTTGGATGGTGTACCATCGATGGTTGAGGGACTTCGATTCATGGTTGCGGATGACCGCGCCGGAGTCGGGTGCGAAATTCTTGTGTTCGTGGAACCAAATGTGAATGTTGTTCCCTTTTTCTCCTTGCCATGGATCAGATCGAGGCTAGTAGCCAACCATGCATCGCACAACAGCTTGTCCTCCCGCATGTTGAAGCTTTCTCCTCTATCCTTCTTCTTTGGATCGCCGGTTGTACCATCCAGATCATCGTCCTCGTTGTTCTCCTCCTTCTCTTTGTCCTCCTCCTGCTGTTGTCCAGCTACGCAATACTGTTGTTGCAGTGTGCCCACGCTGGTTTGTGTGTATGACTGTTGCGTGCCCGTCTGGTTGTATGACTGCCGCTGCAGGTAGTTCTTGGACTGGGTGGGATCCGAGTCGTCCACATGTCCGTCCTCATAGCCATATCCTCGACCTTCGCCTCCGTCGTGGATGATGTCGAGCATTTCATTGTCTGGGTCGTCGTACTCTGGGTCTCCCGTTCTAGGCATTGTAGCGAACATCGTGGGGCCACCCATCTGATCCCCACCCACCCTCCGAGCCCAGATGAGTTGTGGCGAAGACCACTCGGAGAAGAGCGGCGTCGCGTTTACGTCGACACTGCAAGGTGCCTTCCCAGCGGCAGTTCTGAGTTGCTTGGCGGCGTAGTAGTACAGAGGCTTGTAATGCTCCGACCACCGCACCGTCTGTACTGTGGGGCACGCCCGTCGTAGCACTATGGCCTCCGCCGCCATGTCCGCCATGACAACCACGCACGACGCCGCCACGACAACCACACACACCACTGACCATCAGCTTCTTGAGCTTCTCCTCCTTTTGCAGCCTTCGCTTTGACGCAGCGAGTTGGTCGCGTGCCGAGCTGATCTTCCGGACGAGCAGGATGCTCGGATCCTCCGACACCTCCGCCACATCCATCTCTGACAGGTTCTCCTTCGGTTCCATGCATCGGTGGCGAAAGGAAGGAGAGGGTTGGCGAAAAGGGCGGGAATTGGGTGGAGTGCGGCAGGGAATGGAAGCAGAGAGTGGGGTATTTTGGCGCGAAAAAAGCGCGGGTTGCTACAAAAGCGTGGGCTTCGCCTTCCTTTTGGGTGGGCCAGGGGGTCAAATTCTGACGTTTCTCGTGTGCAGGCTCTCGTAAAACCCCTGCATATCAGGTTCCGGTTTACAAGAAAATAATAATCCCGACCACTCGACGGATCAATATATGCTCGCGTTGGATAGCTTTTGCGGTCTAGACCGTACGATCCGAACGGATGCGGACGGCTTGAGAGTCGGCGTTGGAAATGCCCTTACGAGACATTGCCTGCATGCAGATGGCCCCATTTGTCATCCTCTGTTGTCATAACCCAAAAGGTGCACGCTTTGTAGAGTCCATGTGCACGCACTTTTGTCTCGCCCGTGCGGTTTACCACCAGAGAGACGTGACGGTATTTTTACTTATAATTACAGTCACGATTAAGAAAAAACGTTACAATGCCAAAAGATCCAGAGTTTTAGCAAACAAACTGTCCCGGCCGCTTACTCATTAACAGATCAAATCACGGAGGATCCTTACGTAATCTATCCAGTATCTCGTGGTCCCGGGTCTATCTACTTTACCGAAACGGACCTAACTCTTCCCGCTCTTTTCACGAACATTATCATACTCCTGCAGCGAGATAGACTCCATTCTTTTCCCTGAAAAGAACGTGCAATCAATCGCTCTTCGCCCCGAAAGTGATGTTCTAATCCCGAGCTCATGTGAGCTCGGGTGAACAGTAAAATCAAAATAAAATGAAAACAAATTCAAAACATTCCGAATTTTTTTTGTGTAAAACTTTAACAAATGTTTTGATGGCTCGTAAAATTTCAGTGCCAGATGACATTCGTGTAAAATGTGGCAAAAAAACAAAATTGATGCTCCAAAATGCGTTTGAAAATAACATTTTTGGAGCATCTGTTTTTTTTTGCCACATTTTACATGAATGTCATCTGGTGATGAAATTTTGCAAGCTATCAAAACATTTGTCAAAGTTTCATACAAAAAAAATTCAGTTTTTTTCATTTTTTTTTTTCGATTTTACTGTTCACCCGAGCTCACATGAGCTCGGGATCATAACACCGGTAGTAACTAACAAGCGATCTCTCCTGGACCGGACCAGACTGGATGGATCGGTCCTCGATCGCAACCGATCGTCACTGTCTGAAACGATAACGCGCGCGGCGAGAGGAGTGGAAAGGAAGCAAAGCAAGAATCTCGATCTTGCGCCGAGACCGAGAGCTTATTACAAGTGGCCAAGGGGACGCCTACGTGCAGCAACAAAATTCACACGCAGGAGCGTCACAGCACCGAGGGTTCAAGTCGACGTCGACGTGTGCATGCATTGCCGCCGCTGCATCTTTGCACCTTTCCTAGCTGGCTAGGTACGTATAGTTGAGACCAGCCTACTACAAGGGACGCTTCACCGCGCAATATTCGCCGACGATTTTGATCCTATCCTATCCCGGCCGCCGCTCTTTTGAATGGATCGGTCACAGGTAGGTGACAAGACGGTCTTTCGGCCTAAAGAGTTCTCCGGGAGAAGCCGGGAGATCGGTACAGATTAGGCTTGGGATTACCGCTGGCGGTGTCACAGCCGAGTGAGTGCTTTGCTGCGTCAGACCGTGCGCGATTTTCAAGGATGAACAGAGGCGGCACGATCATGTGTCCGTCGCATGTGTCACGGCAAGTGGCGGGCAGATATCTTTTTCCAGAAGGACAGAGATTGGCGGAGTGGTGCAAGGCCGAGTGCGCCGGTCCGTGTTTTGATTGGTGCAACGAGTGCTGTGTGTACGGACACGGTACACTGATTATTGTGGACTGGTCGAGCAGGGAGTAATTAATAAGCTCATTAAAAGGCCTTATTAAACGAGATGGTCGGAATCTGGTGGAAACCACGGGCATTGAAGCCAGCTGATCTGAGGTTATCCGCATCCATCCTGCTTCTGTCTGTTGAATCTCCACTGCCGACCGACGGTATCCGGCGGTCAAGTCGCTCTTTTCCCCCTGGCAACACACGGGATCATGCGCCGCATGTGAACACGGGTCACAGGGCCTGTCGGGACCGGGACGGCGATGGCCGGGCTGGACGGCGAGGTCGCGAGAGGGACGCGGGCACGGCAAATCGGCATGTATATGGATTCTTCTGCCCCGCCCACCAGGCCACCAGCGGGCAGGAAAGCAACCACACGAGCACGCGCGCGCCCAACACCCAGGAGGCGCCGTGACGGGACGCTGGCCCCGCCGGCCAAGTTGCGCCCGCATGCACCCACCACCCGGAGGCCGGAGCCGATCGCTCGACGCCACGCCACCTTTCCTCCGCGCGCGCGCCGCTTTACTGGACTACTCCTGTGTGCACCCGAGCCGGCGGCGAGAGGGACGTTGGCGCGCGCGCATTCTCCGATTTGGCACGTGACAGTGGTAGGCGGCGGTGGTGGAGGTGGAGGTTCGAGTTAGAGGCGCAGAGGGGCGACGCGTCTGGCCTGGAGCGTGGAGTCGGCCGCTCTGCTTTGTGGAGTCCGGGACGTGACGGACTCACTCACTGGATCATGGACGGCACGCGTACGTCTCGGGGATCACCACCACTCATGGCGACATGGCTTCGTTTTTCTTCTGGCTGGTTTGGAGGATGTGTTCGCCGTTCATTTGGGGACGATGCTACGGTTGGGCGGTGTTCGGCTGGTGTCCACTCGAGCTAGCGTCGTAGACCGAGTGATGCGTCTACTGACCGATCTCTTTATTTTCCCGTTCAACACGTTTGCTCGAAGCAAGCTGTTAAGCAAAAAAATTAAGTCGTTCGGTTAAGGGTACTACTCCCTCCGTCTCATAATGTAAGACGTTTTTTGACACAAAACGTCTTACATTATGAGACGGAGGGAGTAATATATTAATATGTCAAAGTGATGTTAGTATGTCGAAGATCTAGTGTTGTCAAGCAAACTGTTACATTAGTCTTTTTTAAAGAAAAAAATGTCAAGATCTAGTTAAAACTTTGAGGATGCACATGCACACAACGAAAAAATATGAAAAAAAAAACGAAAGACGGGCGACATGTGCTACAGCAAACACCGAAACATACCATCATCCTTGTCAACACAATTACTCCAAGAAAGGTTATTGAAAAACGGTGCCTTTTGGTATAATCATGGGCGGAGCTATGTGCAATCATGTCGGTGCCACAGCTCCCCTCCCTCCTCCCAGCTTTCAGTAGTTTGTGAAGATCTTTTTGGAGGAAGGGCTGAGATTGAAAAAAATAGGGTATCCCGCCCCCCCCCCCCAACTATCCACACCAAGCTCCGCCACTGGGTATAATCCAAGAAATATACCATCATTCATCCTTATCAACGACGACATACAACTGTTGATGCACACAACCTGGCATGAACGGTAATCATGCTTGCATAAGTTTGGTGCCAAGAAGCGAAAAGGGATGCCCCCCACCATCTGGGAGGACACTCGCTATTGCAGAACGTAGACTGCTTACGTTAGGTGATATCGGCACCGCCAAACACGACGCCACCGATGGTGCACCCAACAAGGTGGAAACGCCAGCCATCAACAACATCGCCGTGCTCCTCGAGTTGGTGTGGGCAGCGGTGTGACGGTAGAAGACTCGCACTCGATGGACGATGGTCCACATCTTGGTATTGTACATATCTCCTTTATAAACTTTGTCGTAGTTAGAGAATTTTAACTTTTTAGAAAATTAATACCTTGTATTTGAAAACGGAGGGAGTACTAATGTAAACATGGGCACATGAGCAACAACCACCCTTCCCGCGTCGCCCCCTCATACGATGGGAAGGGAATCCAGGCCGACGCCATCACCCCCCCCCTCTCCTCCTCCGTCGCGTCGCTAAAGGGCACTCGGTCAACATCGGTCGTGGCGGAGCCTTCTCGTCTCCTTGCCATCTTCTAGAACTCTCTACTCCTAAAAAGTGAGTTGGTAGTTTCGTCTCCACGGTTTATTTTCATCTCACCTCTCATCACCTCCTTCGACCGGTTTATATTCTTCCTCCCATTAAAAACCAAATCCCATTAAAGTGGGGATCTTTTTTCGTGCTTACTTTGGCAGGTGCTGATTCAATTTAATCACGTAAATAATACATAATTACAATTCAGAAATTGCACCATATATGTGATATATGTGAGATCACCTTCCTAAAAGGCAGACATAAGATTTTTCTCAATAACCTTCCAAACACAAAATAAGATATTCCTCAATGTGCTGCCATTTACCGGGAGCTGGTGCCATGCCACCGAGCTTTGACTAGGATGCATCTCCTATTGCCTGCGGAGCAGGTGAGGGAGTGGCAGCTGTTAGAGTTATATTCTAGCCTGTATATTTTCCTGTTGTATGAGGGGTTTCCTACATATTTACCACCTGTACATGTATATATATTGGCCATTGGCCCTCAGGGAATACAAGTTGCATATTCCTAACATGGTATCAGAGCTAAGGTCTTGAGTTCAAGTCCTGGCTTTCACAATTTATTTAAAAAATTGTTGGTAGCCCCCCTTTGTGTTCAAGTAGAGGCCACTTGAGTCATATGTGAGTTTCGCGTGTCGTCGCTCTCTTTCGGTTGCACGTTCCCCGTCACACGTGAGAGGGGGTGTTACAGTATATGTGGATTGCACTAGCCCTTTCCACAGGTGATGGTGGCCGCTTCTCTCCCAGTGCCACTACGTCGCCTACTTCCGCTGTGTACTTCACCGAGGAGGAGATTGTGCGACTTCGCGCCCTGCTGCTTGCCTCCGACTATCTATTGTCGGGTGCATCTACATCGACATCTTCAGTTGCGCCCTTGACTGAGCAGAAGATTGTGTGTTTTCGATGCTTGCTAGCTCCATCTTCTGGTTCTTCATCGACAGGTTCTGCTGGTTCTGCTACGAACTCTTCTGGCATTGTGAGACCACCTTCTACACAAGCAGGTACATCTCCATGGATTCTTGATACCGGAGCATCTTTTCATATGACTCATGATTCATCCACTCTATCATCTACTCGACCACTCGATTCTCCTGTTCATGTTCTGACTGCTGATGGTACCTCTCTCCCGGTACTGGCCGAGGCACTCTTAGCACTTCATCTTTTCATGTTCCCGATGTTGCTCATGTTCCTCGGCTTACCATGCAGCTCATTTCTGGTGGTCAGATTGTTAACTCTGGTTGCAGGATCATTCTTGACTTCGACTCATGTTCCATTCTGGATCGTCACATTGGTGCTCTTCTTGGTGCTGGCCCCTGGCGCCGTGACTCTCAGGGTCTCTGGGAGCTTGACTGGCTTCACCTTCCATCCGCTGCCACCGCCGTCAGTCTCTCCACCTCTGTTGCCTTGTCTACCAGTTCTTTTCAGCAGTGGCATCATCGCCTTGGTCACTTGTGTGGCTCTCGTCTCTCATCCTTAGTTCGACGTGGTCTTCTTGGATCCGTCTCCGACGGTGTGTATTTAGACTGTCAGGGTTGCCGGCTTGGTAAACAGGTTCAGTTACCTTATCCTCATAGCGAGACTGTGTCTCAGCGTCCTTTTGACCTTGTTCACTCTGATGTCTGGGGTCCAGCTCCCTTTGCCTCGAAGGGAGGCCATCGCCACTATATTATCTTTATAGATGATTTCTCTCAACACACGTGGATATATTTCATGTCTTCTCGTAGTGAGGTCTTATCTATCTATAAGCGTTTTGCTGCCATGGTTCACACTCAGTTCTCTACACCTATTCGTGTGTTCCGTGCTGACTCTGCTGGAGAGTATATCTCCAAGATGTTGCGTGGATTTCTTGCTGAGCAGGGTACTCTTGTCCTGGTGCTGAAAGGACGTGGATGTCGCCTAGAGGGGGTGAATAGGCGCTTTAAAATAATTACGGTTTAGGCTTGAACAAATGCGAAATAAGACTAGCGTTTAATTAGTCAAGCACAAAACCTAAAACAACTAGGCTCACTGAGGGAGTCCTGGTTTAAGGGGTCCTCGGATAGCCGACCTGTTTCTCATAGGCCGGACTATGTAGGCCACTGGATGAGCATTGGGTGATCAGGGGCCCCGTCGCCAAGGTGGAAGTTTCACGGAGTCATGGCGTGTCCTCCAAGTTGTCGACAGTAGATAGGCATGTTTTTTCCCTTTAATGTGCAACCGACTATATGTAAACCCTAGGTACCCTCGGCGTCTATATAAGCCGGAGGGTTTTAGGTTGTAGGACAGTAGAACTCATCTAGGGTTTTAGTCATACGATCTCGTGGTAGATCAACTCTGTAACCCTTATACCATCAATATAATCAAGCAGGACGTAGGGTATTACCTCCATAGGAGGGCCCGAACCTGGGTAAAACACTGTCCCCTTCATCTCCTGTTACCCTCGATTCTAGTCTCACAGCTCGGGACCCCCTACCCGAGATCCGCCGGTTTTGACACCGACATTGGTGCTTTCATTGAGAGTTCCGCTGTGATCACCAGAAGGAATCGATGGCTCGCCCTGTCACAAGCAGCGAGATCTGCACCCAGGGGGCTCTCACCCCGTATCAGATCCTCGTGAGCGGCGACATCTCGTCGCACGCTTACCCGATCGGCCATCCATGCCAAATCGGAAACTCTTCTCCCGATCAAGGAATCAGGTTTGGAACCCTAGAGTTTGTCACTGATTCACGGGGAGAATTCGTCTTAATGGAGCCCCTGACTCCCACGGAGGAGCCCGCAAATCCCGACGCCTCGACGCCGAAGACATCGGGCCCTGCCTCCGATGATGACGTGGATCCCCAATCGGTCATTGTGACCGGATCTACCATGGTTGAACAGAATCCGAGACCGCTCTCGCGCAACTCCGGAACTGCGACGCCACATGCCGACCCCACTCGCTTCAGCGACACGCATCCTAGCATCGCCTCGTTTCTCAATGAGTTATTTGATCGGATGGAGACCATGCGTATGGCCGATGACCAGATCCCGGTCTATGATCGGCTCGGGCTTAATCCCGACGATAGGGACATTCACATCCCCACGGTCACCCACCTTGTTGCCACCGTCGAGTGTCCGGCCGGGGGCTCGTCCCCCCAGCGACCGGAATTAAAAACGGTTTATATCCCAGTCTCCGATCATCAAAACCTCGCCTGCAACCCGGACCCTAGCGTTCGCTCCGGAAACAGTCCGACATTAGTCCTTGATCCATCACACAGTTCGGAGTATGCGATTCCAAACTCCCACCATGGCGTGGTGTCAAATCTTTTCCCACCCACCTCCCAAGCCGATCACTCAAGCCTCGCAGCAGAGCCCAAGTCTTCGGACTTACCGGACATTATACATTTATCAGGAGAGTCGGTTCATCATTACTGGGCCAGACTCCTCCTCGCTCGAAACAAAGCACGGGGCCTCAGTGATCAAGAGATAATGGCAACCTTCATTCGTAACTGCCATGACAAAGGGATTCTCAATGCCCTGGCGCGGCGGCCCATTCGTGGTTTCACCGAGCTGTCACTTTTAGTATAGAAGTATTGTGCCATGGAAAGCGCTTGGCAAGCCGAACGGCTGTTTACGGAACCAACCTTTACCGAATACCCTAGAGGAGATTGGAAAAAGAGGATACCTCCAAAGCGGCCAGCCAGACTCGAACCCGCCGAAAAGAGAAACAGGCCCCTTCCAGGGGTAAGTACCGTCCTTGATGGACTACTGGATAAACCTTGCCCCATACACTCCGTATTGCTGAACACAGCTCCGACTCACAGCCTTAGAGCTTGCTGGGTCGTCAGGCAGGTCGCAAAAAGCGGTGAAGCCATTCTTGAGGCAGCACCGCCGAACAGGCGCTCCACATCTCCACCTGAATATGCCCCCGAAGTCCTGACGATCTACGAAACGTTCCCCTCAAGGAACAGGAGGAAAAGAGCTCTTAAAGAACTCGAACAGATATATCATGTGGCAGCAACAAGTGCATGGGCAGACTTGCCCATTACCTTCGCATATACTGACCGACCAGCCATTCTTCCCGGTCATTCACCGGCCGCCTTAGTCCTGAACCCCATCATCGATGGCTTCAGGTTACACAAGGTGCTAATGGACGGCGACAGTGGCTTAAACCTGATCTACGAAGATACCCTGGAAAAAATGCAGTTCGACCGATCTCGCATCAAGCATAGCGACACAACTTTTCGGGGAAAGAGGCGCGCTGTTCAGGACGTATCGTCCTGGACGTAGTGTTCGACACGCCCGAAAACTACCGATCCGAAGAACTCCTCTTCCATATCGTGCCCTTCCCCAGCGACTACCACGCCCTGTTGGGACATGACGCCTTCACCAAATTCCAGGCTATACCACATTACGGGTATATGAAACTAAAGATGCCAGGACCAAACGGGGTGATCACAACCTCCAGTGATCCGAATATAGCCCTTCGGGCTGAAAACAAAACAACAACACTCGCCCTCGAGGCTCTAGCTGAGACCTTTGCTGCAGAAGAACTGACCGCACTTCGGTCAACGGTAGACAAGGACGATGTGATCCTCAGCAAGAGGCCCAAAACCACGTCCTTTAGACCGGCAAAGGAAATCGTTAAATTTCAGGTGCACCCGACGGACCCCAACAAGACAACGTCCATCGGAGCTCAACTCGACCCCGTAATGGACGAAGCGCTTCGGACATTCTTACGAGAAAACTGGGATATCTTCGCCTGGCACCCTTCTGATATGCCCGGAATCCCGCGGCGGCTGGCAGAACACAGTCTAAATATCATCGAAGGCTTTAAGCCCGTCAAGCAGACTCTGCGCCGCTTTTCCGAGCCCAAACGACAAGCTATGGGTGAAGAATTAGCCAAACTGCTAGAGGCCGAATTCATTCGGGACATTAAGCATCCCGAATGGTTGGCAAATCTGGTGATGGTACCAAAGAAAGACAAATCCTGGCGGCTGTGCGTCGACTTTAAAGACCTTAACAAGGCCTGCCCCAAGGACCCTTTCCCCCTACCACGGATAGACCAGATCATCGATGCCACAGCCAGACATGATGCACTGTGTTTCCTCGACGCTTACTCCGGATACCATCAGATCAAAATGAAGGAATCCGACCAAGCTGCAACCGCATTCATCACCCCATACGGGCCATTCTGCTTCAACACAATGCCTTTCGGGCTAAAGAACGCTGGGGCTACATACCAGCGCATGATCCAGACCTGCCTCGAAAAACAGGTTGGCAAAACAGTCGAGGCATACGTTGACGATGTGGTCATTAAAACCAAGCACGTCAGCCATTTGATCGACGATCTAAGGCAAACCTTTGCCAGCCTACGCGAATACGATATATGACTCAATCCGGAGAAGTGTGTATTCGGAGTTCCCGCTGGTAAACTGCTCGGATTCATCGTTTCCCATAGAGGAATAGAAGCGAATCCGGCCAAGATCCGTGCCCTATCAGAACTTGCAGTTCCCACAGAGCTAAAGCATGTCCAAAGGTTGGCGGGTTGCATGGCGGCGTTAAGTCGCTTTATCTCCCGCCTCGGTGAAAAGGCTTTACCGCTCTATAAATTGCTGAAACGGACGAAGAATTTCGAATGGACCGATGAAGCAAAGGATGCGTTAGAAGAAATCAAGACACTCCTGGCAAGCAATCCCATACTCACAGCACCAGGCGCGGGTGAGCCCATGTTATTATACATATCGGCCACCAACCAAGTCGTTAGCGCGGTGCTCGTCGTCGAACGAGAGGAGGAGGGACACAAATTCCAGATACAGAAGCCGGTCTATTACGTGTCAGAAGTCCTAACGCAATGCAAGTCCAGATACCCGCACTACCAGAAGATAGCCTATACAGTATTTATGGCATCACGGAAACTAAGACACTACTTCCAAGAGTGTTCGGTCACGGTGGCGTCCGAAGTACCCCTGAATGATATAATCAATAACAGGGACGCCACTGGCCGCATAGCCAAATGGGCCATTGAGCTCCTTCCTTTTGAAATTACCTACAAACCACGACGAGCTATTAAATCTCAGGTGTTGGCAGATTTCCTTGCCGAATGGACAGAAGCCGAGCTCCCCAGGGAATATAGTACATACTCCCATTGGACCATGTACTTCGATGGATCAAAAACTTTGGTCGGACTGGGGGCTGGAGTTGTTCTCACATCCCCCACAGGCGACAACGTTCGATACGTGTTGCAAATCACGTATGCCGACTCCAACAATGCAGCCGGATACGAAGCCCTCTTGCACGGTCTTCGGATGGCAGCCTCAATGGGCATACAGCGGCTGGAGGTACAGGGGGACTCCAACCTGGCCATCTCTCAAATCAACTGCGAGTTCGATGCCAAGAATCCAAAGATGGCGGCATATAGAAACGCTGTCCTCAAGATATCCGCACGGTTCGAGGGGCTAGAATTTCACCACGTCGCTAGAGACGACAACCAAGCTGCCGACATACTGGCTCGCATGGGAGCCAAACGCGACCCTGTCCCACCAAACACTTTCCTGGAACGGCTCTTTAAGCCATCCGTGGTTTGGCAGGACGATCAACAGGGCACCGATCTAACCAGTGCAGACGAGGTTGTTCCCCTGTAAACGAACCAGATGATCAAATCATCGGCGGCTCCGTAATGGACGAAACGCCCTCGGCTCAAGAGGTCATGGCAGTAATCGCGCCATGGACTGAGCCCTTCCTCGCCTACCTCCTTCGCAAAGAACTCCCCGACGATCAGACGGAGGTGCGGCGCATAGTTCCGCGCTCCAAAGCCTACAAGGTACACGAAGGTGAGTTATACAAGAAGAGCACCACCAGAATACTACAGTGGTGCATATCCGAGGAAGAAGGGCGGCAGCTCTTAGCCGAAGTCCACACAGGGATGGGCGGTCATCACACCGCAGTAAGAGCCTTGGTCAGCAAGGCCTTCCGGGCTGGGTTTTTCTGGCCCACAGCTCGGGCGGACGCTCAGTCACTTGTCAAATATTGCATGGGGTGTCAACTTTTTGCAAATCAGAGTCACATGCCCCCAACAGCTCTTCGGACTATTCCGATCACCTGGCCCTTCGCGGTCTGGGGGCTGGGTATGGTCGGACCACTTAAAGGGGGGACCAAGAAGAATAAATACTTACTGGTCATGGTGGATAAGTTCACCAAGTGGATAGAGGCAAAACCTGTCAAATCAGCCAAGTCCGGACCAGTAATCGACTTTATATCCGGCGTGGTACACCGTTACGGTGTTCCACACAGTATAATAACTGACAACGGATCCAATTTCACGGCCCAAGAGGTCAAAGACTGGTGCGCAAAGATGGGCATCAAGCTCGATTACGCATCGGTTTACCACCTGCAGACTAATGGACAAGTCGAACGAGAAAACGGCCTCATTATGAGCGGCATTAAGCCACGTTTGGTCCGGTCCCTTCAAGAGTCCGACTGTCATTGGGTTGAGGAGCTCGACTCCGTTCTATGGGGCCTGCGCACCACCCCGAATAGATCAACGGGATACACACCGTTTTTCATGGTCTATGGGGCAGAAGCGGTCCTTCCTTGTGATATTATTCACGACGCACCAAGGGTGCGCATGTACGAAGAAAAGGAAGCCGAGTTAGATCGGCAAGACGACTTGGACGCCTTGGAGGAGGAGCGCGACATAGCTCGGGCCCGTTCTACCTTTTATCAACAGCAGGCCCGACGTTACCAGAGCAGGGAGGTCAGGGCACAAGCATACAACGTGGGCGAACTCGTCCTACGGCTCCCGGAGAAGCAGAAGCATAAACTCAAGACCAAATGGGAAGGACCCTTCATAATTGACAAGGTACTCGCAGGAGGGGCTTACCGTCTTCGGAACCCGCCGGACAACCGCCTTGAACCAAACCCATGGAACGCAGCTCGTCTTCAGCGCTTCTACGGCTAGACCGGTGTCGTCATACTCTTTACCTTTCTCTTTTCTTTCTTTTTCTTTGTTATTTCTTCTCCCTCCCACCTTGATTTTTGGCAGGTTTGAATTCTTTTTTCTTCCCAACTCTATGTTCGGCTCAACCGATCTTGTACTAAAGATTTTTGGCCTACACCCTTAAGTGTTAAATCCGAACATAGTACCTGGAGGCTTCTTTTCCGAAGCCAATGTTTTTATATTATAAGCACTTATTCACAACTATTGTGTGTGCATGTTTCCCTTGTCGTTTTTAAGCCATCATATGCATCAATTCGAACTAAGACTTTGCCAAGCTGGGTTGCCTCGCTCCTGTGGTTACCTTCTACGTTCCCGATTGTTTGGCTAGAGGGTAAAGGGAGCACCTCTGCGATTGCTACGACCTGGTCATCCGGATACGTACCTCAGACGGGTGAAGCCAAAAGCTAGCTATCTTCAGCAGACAATTGATCGGCTACGACGGAATCAACTAATAACACTGTGGTCGTCATGACCATTACTCGGGCTTCTTCTCTTACAAAAGCCCTTAGTCGCATACTAACAATATACGGCCTTCTACCTACGATTTACGTAGCAACCTGAAGAAAGGTATCGATAGAGGTACTATTTTCTTCGAAAGATGTTTGTTACGCTAAGCAGTAATATAACATATCTCCCTGTGTGTTTTCTGTCTGTTTGCACCACATGGCCGGATTGCCTGGTTCCCCGAACATAATTCACTCCCATAGGGTGATAATTTACAAGGAACACTCCCAAGCTATTAGCGCGGGAGGCCGAAGCCGATGGCCAGTTAGGACAAAGTTTACAACACAGACGGAGCAATTCCTCGATTATTAGTACATAGTTACGTATAATCATACATCTAGCTGCCGATCGAGATTGTCGATTATGGTGTCCAGGGAGCAATCTTCTTGTGAGAGACGGGCGGCAGGCATCACCTGATCGTATACCAGGTGGAGCGGCACTTCTTGTCCATTTGACCCTACTGGCCCAACCTGAGCCATACGCTCGGGGTTAAGTCCGGTATAGCGGGTCTTGATCATCGCCCACGCCTCTCGTGCTCCCTCTCGACAAGCCGATGTCTTCCACAGCTCGAACCTACTTCGGGCTCCCTTGAAGCGATCGACTAGTTCGGTCATCCCCTCCGGAGGCTACTCGGCGGGCCACAATGCTTTCACCATGCTCTTCATGGCCTTCCGAGCCCGCTCTTGAAGGGCGGACAGCTCTTTTAAAAGGCTTCCCTGGTAGGATCCGATCTCTTCTTTGGGTCGCCCAGTCAGGAGACCTGTACATGAGTCACGGCATGCGTATTATGCTTCATTCATAAAAAATACCTTCTGATGTTAGAATCACACTTACCGAGCATGCCCCTCTGTAGTTTCTGGTTCTCTCCTTGGGCCTGGGCCAATTGAGTCTTTAAGCTCTCAATTTCTTCGGCCTGCTGTTTGTTCTCCTCCTTCAGGCGGTTCTTATCTTCAAGGTGTCGTTGCAAAACACGACACCCAGCCTCTTGCTGGGACTCGGCATATCGCTGAGATTCTCGGGCTACATCCAAATCTCTTTGTAATTGCCCTATTGATTTAGCTGCTACATAGTACCCTCGCGTAAGCATGGGAATATACTAAGATCAGCAGAACATATATACTCACCATGTGCCTCCCGAGTAAAGCTCTTCACTTGCTCCAGTTCGGCCTTTACAGATTCGACCTGTGCTCGGCTAGCTTCCAGTTCCTTGACCAGTTGCTCGCTCTGTTGCCTCGAGGCCTGCGGTAGCAGTAAAATAATATAGGGATCCTTAATTCGGTCGTGCCAACCAATTTAAGGCTCGGGGGCTACTGGGATTACACGGGTGTTCGGACTTTGATAACCGACTACTCACCTGCAGGCTGGACGATATTAACTTCATGGCCTCCCCGAACCCTGATCGGGCAGCTCCGAGGTGTGCGTCCGCCGTACGCAGAGCACCGAACTCTTGTTCGGAGAAGGCTGGATGACGCAGGGCTTCTCGTCGCCGCCGATGATGCATAGCGCTCCCAACCTCGGATTAGGTGATGGATATGGCGTCACCAGAATCAGCTGGGGCTGGATTGACGGAGGGGACCCCCGTAGCAGGTTCAACTTGAGTGGAAGGCCTGGAATCTTGAACATCGCCGGACGTCCTCGGCGGGAGGCGGCCGAACTCTTTGCCTAAATATTTTGACATTAGGTCTCTTGTGAGGCTTTATCAATTATGGTAATAAATCAAACGATCGAGCAAAATACCTTTGGCATGAACCTGTAGGCGGGCTCGACCCCGCGACCGGTTAACTTGTCGGATCCTTGTTGTTTTCCGGCCCGGGCACTGCCGCCGTTGCCGATGTATGTCGCGCGGATCTACGGCGCTTGGGAGTAGGAGCCGCCGCATTTGGGTCGTTGGAGGATACTTGCCTCTTGCGGGATGAACTTTTCTTCTTCTTGCTTATTGCAGGGGAAAGGAAGGATCCGGGGTAATCGGCTATGATAGCCACCTTGGAGCCGTCAAGGCCCTCCTGGTAGAAAACCCCGTCTTCGAGCTCGATCGACAGGTCCGGATCCTCATGAAAGCCCGGATCATCGTCACGGGAATAGTCCTCGGGCTGAGGGGCCGGACAGTTGACTGTCTCGATAAAGCTCCTCCATTCCTGTTCGCATAAAGTTGAAGGCTTCGGTCAAAGAAGGGACAAATTGAGAAACCGAACTATGGTCACAGGGTAGAAAGGCTTACCCATTCGATGGGATTATGGCTTGAGTATCCCTCCTTTGTCGACCGCCGAATAAAATCTTCTTGCTCTCCTTTGTATAGGTCGGCAAGTGCGGCGGCTAATGCTGTTTGATCGGCAGGGCCCAGTCTTCGGGAGCGAGTAGTATCGCTTCTCCCGTTGTAACACCACAAGGGGTGTATCCTCTGTTGAAGAGGTTGGACGCACCGGGTGATGGCAGCGGCCATGACATCTATCATGGTCAGCTTATGATGGGCTAGTACCCTCACGCGGGCTGCTAAGCGCTACACCTCGACGCTGTCCTCTTGGGACATGCTCTTCGGGCGCCAGTTGTACCTTTTCTTCAAAAGGGCATCGGAGTATTCGGGCAGACCACTCCGAGCTGGATCGAATAGAGGGACGTCCTCGATATAAAACCATTCCGAAGTCCATACTTCGGACTCCTTCGGCCTCCCCACGGGATATCCCGTCCCCGCTATGCGGCATACTTCGGCTCCACCGACCTCAAAAATTGTCTTGTCTCGAGTACGAGGAACGAGGCAGAAGTATTTCCTCCACAGTTCGAAGTGTGCCTCGCAGCCCAGGAACATCTCGCAAAGGGCGATGAAGCCCAAGATGTGCGGAATAGACCCTGGGGTGAGGTGGTGGAGCTGGATTCCATAAAACACCAGTAACCCTCTTAGGAACGGATGAATGGGAAATCCGAGACCTCGCGGGAGGAAGGGCACAAAACATACGCGCTCCCCCTTTTGTGGACGGGGGAAGTTCTCCGCGAGGGCCTCGCCGCTGAATGAAGACAAACCAGCGCGGACAGCTGTCAGATCCGAGGAAGGAAGATACCCTTGGGTCTCGAGGTCTTGTAGTCGAAGGAGGGACACAGAACAACTTGTCCAGTCCCCGGGACGGGATCCATAAGGATGCGAGGAGGAACTGGGGGCGCTCGCCATTTTTGGTGGAGACCTTTCACTGGAAGCTTTTTTCGATGGGGAAGAAGAAGATGTGGCTTGGACCTCGATTCAGTTTGTTTAAATGGGTGGTGCCTCTTTTGTGGGAGGGGTAGTTTTGTAAAAAAGCTGCTGAACCGCTCGTCTCCCCACGACGCGCGAGGATCGAGAAACGCTATTACTATGGACCCAGCAAGTCCCGTGACGTTTGGGATTTCGCCGATGACAGGACGGTTGCCAAACAAGAAGGGATGGAGGGACTCGCCTCGCAAGCCGAAGACTTCGATGTACAAGATTATCCGGATATACCTCGGCGTTGGAGGCTAGTCCGGGGGCTACTGAGGGAGTCCTGGTTTAAGGGGTCCTCGGATAGCCGACCTGTTTCTCATAGGCCGGACTATGTAGGCCACTGGATGAGCATTGGGTGATCAGGGGCCCCGTCGCCAAGGTGGAAGTTTCACGGAGTCATGGCGTGTCCTCCAAGTTGTCGACAGTAGATAAGCATGTTTTTTCCCTTTAATGTGCAACCGACTATATGTAAACCCTAGGTACCCTCGGCGTCTATATAAGCCGGAGGGTTTTAGGTTGTAGGACAACAGAACTCATCTAGGGTTTTAGTCATACGATCTCGTGGTAGATCAACTCTGTAACCCTTATACCATCAATATAATCAAGCAGGACGTAGGGTATTACCTCCATAGGAGGGCCCGAACCTGGGTAAAACACTGTCCCCTTCGTCTCCCGTTACCCTCGATTCTAGTCTTACAGCTCGGGATCCCCTACCCGAGATCCGCCGGTTTTGACACCGACACTCACCTATGTGCACCAACAACTTATGCTAAGCAAGATAAACAACTAAGTGATAGCAAGATATATAACAAGAAACAATATGGCTATCACAAAGTAAAGTGCATAAGTAAAGGGCTCGGGTAAGAGATAACCGAGGCACGTGGAGACGATGATGTATCCCGAAGTTCACACCCTTGCGGATGCTAATCTCCGTTTGGAGCGGTGTGGAGGCACAATGCTCCCCAAGAAGCTACTAGGGCCACCATAATCTCCTCATGCCCTCGCACAATGCAAGATGTCGTGATTCCACTAAGGGACCCTTGAGGGCGGTCACCGAACCCATACAAACAAGGTTGGGGAAATCTCCACAGCTTAATTGGAGGCTCCCAACAACACCACGAGCTTCACCACAATGGATTATGGCTCCGAGGTGACCTCAAATGCTCGGGGCAATCTCCACAACCTAATTGGATACCCCGACGCTTGCCCGGAGATTTGCACCACAATGATTGAGCTCCGAGGAACCACCAACCGTCTAGGGCGCCAAAGCACCCAAGAGGAACAAGCTCTAGGGTGCTCAAACACCCAAGAGTAATAAGCTTCTCAACTTCACTTCCGCGTATCACCGTGGAGAACTCAAACCTATGCACCAAATGCAATGGAGAGAGCACACAGAGTGCCCAAGTCCTTCTCTCCCAAATCCCACCACAACAACTAATGCTATGGAGGAAAATGAGAGGAAGAACGAAGAAGAACACGAAGAACTCCAAGATCTAGATCCAAGGGGTTCTCCTCACCTAGAGGAGAAAGTGATTGGTGGAAATGTGGATCTAGATCTCCTCTCTCTTTTCCCTCAAGAACTAGCAAGAATCATTGGAGGGCTTGAGAGATAGCAAGCTCGAAGAAGGTCAACAATGAGGGGCAAACACGAGCTCAAAAGATAAGAACCATTGGGGAAGAAGACCCCCTTGAATAGGTGGGGGGAAATCCAACTGTTACCCCCACAACCCGCACACAAGCGATAGTACCGCTGGCCAAGGCGGTACTACCGCCCACCAGCAGAACTGAGCAGCAGTAGTACCGCTTAGTACTACCGCCCTACTACCGCTCCTGGTGGCGTGGGTCACCAGACATGTGTGTGGTGCCCCGCGAAGGGCGCCCGAACAGCCCAAGTCCCCCAGCGGTACTACCGCTGGCCAGGGCGGTAGTACCGGCTATAAGCGGTACTACTGTTCTGGCCAGAGTGGTACTACCACGGGAGAGCAACAAAGAACCCAAGCAACCAGATGGATACAATAAAACCTGAACTGCCATAACTTTCGCATATGAGCTCCGAATTGAGCAAACTCAAGCTTGTTGGATCCAGGACGACAAGAGCTATCCAAGATTAAGATGTGAAACCGTGGTTATCTTAAGAAGAGGCAGTATAACAATGACAATGATATAGAGATGTGAAACCTCTATCAATGAAGAACCAGCAAGAACTCCATCATCGAAAACATCATAGAAGATGCATATGGACTCCGTTTTCGATGAACTCGAGCTTGCCATGAAGATGACCATAAGCTCTAAAACTCTCAAAGGGAAACACCAATCAAGAACCAAGAAAGACGATGCAAGGATGCAAATGGTTTGAGCACTCAACGAACGATACGATCAGGCTACTCACTTGAGATCCCCCCTTGATAGTATGGCAATCGATCATATAACCCCGGTCTCCCAACTACCACCATGAGACCGGTAAACTAAAAAAACTATCAAGGGCAAACCTATACCTTGCACATAGTCCACTGATACGTCCATTTTGCATCATGATTTCCTACTGTTATTTACTATGTTTTGTTGAATAATAATGCTTTAGGGAGTGATTCTAATGCCTTTTCTCTCATAATATGCAAGGTTTACACAAAGAGGGAGAATACCGGCAGCTGGAATTCTGGACCTAAGAAAAGCACATCACAGATACCTATTCTGCACAACTCCAATGAAGATGAAATTTTACGGAGATTATTTTTGTATTTAATAAAAAATACTGGAGCAGAAAACCACCAGAGGGGGCCAGCCAGGTGGGCACAACCCACCAGGGCGCGCCAGACCCCCCTGGGCGTGCCCTGGTGTATCGTGGCCACCTCGGCCCACCTCCGGAGCCCATCTTCTGGTATATAGTCACATTTGACCTAGAAAAAAAATCAGAGGAGGACTTTCGGTACGAAGCGCCGCCGCCTCGAGGCGGAACTTGGGTAGGAGCACTTTTGCCCTCCGGCGGAGCGATTCCGCCGGGGGAAATTCCCTCCCGGAGGGGTAAATCGAAGCCATCGTCATCACCAACACCCCTCTCATCTTTGGGAGGCCAATCTTCATCAACATCTTCAGCAACACCATCTCCTCTCAAACCCTAGTTCATCTCTTGTGTTCAATCTTTGTACCGGAACCTCAAATTGGTACCTGTGGGTGACTAGTAGTGTTGATTACCTTGCGTAGTTGATTACTATATGGTTTATTTGGTGGAAGATTATATGTTAAGATCCATTATGATATTTAATACCCCTCTGATCTTGAGCATGATTATTATTTGTGAGTAGTTACCTTTGTTCTTGAGGTCACGGGAGAAGTCATGTTGCGAGTAATCATGTGAATTTGATATGTGTTCGATATTTTGATGATATGTATGTTGTGATTCCCTTAGTGGTGTCATGTGAACGTGGACTACATGGCACTTCACCATTCATGAGCCTAAGGGAATGCATTGTGGAGTAGTTATTAGATGATGGGTTGCTAGAGTGACAGAAGCTTAAACCCTAGTTTATGCGCTACTTCGTAAGGGGCTGATTTGGATCCAAACGTTTAATGCTATGGTTAGATTTTATCTTAATACTTTTTTCATAGTTGCGGATGCTTGCGAGGGGGTTAATCATAAGTGGGAGGTTGTTCAAGTAAGAACACCACCCAAGCACCGGTCCACCCACATATCAAATTATCAAAGTAGCGAACACGAATCAAACCAACATGATAAAAGTGACTAGATGAAATTCCCGTTTACCCTCAAGAACACTTTGCCTATGACTAGAGACTGTTCTGGCCCTTCCTTTGCCACAAAAGGATTGGGCTATGATGTGGCTTGGGACTGCGTCGGGATTTCCCCAAAGAGAAAGGGATGATGCAGCACAGCGACGGTAAGTATTTCCATCAGTTATGAAACCAAGGTTATCGAACCAGTAGGAGGATCACCAACACCCAATAAGCAGCACCTGCACACAAACAACAAATACTTGCAACCCGACGCGAAAGAGAGGTTGTCAATCTCTCGACGGTAATAAAATAGATTAGGTAGCGATAGATAGGAGAGATAGATCTCTCAAGAACACAAATAAAAAGAGAAATACGCAGCAATATATTTTTGGGTTTTTGGTTTTGTAGATCTGAAAACAAAGATTGCAAAAAAGTAGATCGGAAAGCAATATGATGGAAAAGTAGACCCGGGGGCCGTAGGGTTCACTAGTGGCTTCTCTCATGAGTATAGCGCACGGTGGGTGAACAAATTACTGTTGGGCAATTGATAGAAAATAGAATAGTCATGACAATATCCAAGGCGATGATCATTATATAGGCATCACGTCCAAGATAAGTAGACCGACTCCTGCCTGCATCTACCCATCTACCACTATTACTCCACACATCGATCGCTATCCAGCATGCATCTAGTGTATTAAGTTCATGGAAAATGGGGTAATGCAATAAGAACGATGACATGATGTAGACAAGATCTATTCATGTAGGAATAGACCCCATCTTGTTATCCTTAATAGCAACGATACATGCGTGTCTTGCTGCCCCATCTGTCACTTGGAAAGAACACCGCAAGATCGAACCCATCACAAAGCACCTCTTCCCATGGCAAGAAAAATCGATCTAGTCGGCCTAACTAAACCAAATATTCAAAGAAGAAATACGATGCTATAAGCAATCATGCATATAAGAGATCAAAGAAGACCCAAATAATATTCATGGATAGAAACTGATCATGAACTCAAAATTCATCGGATCCCAACAAACACACCGCAAAAGTTTATATCAAATAGATCTCCAAGAGACCATTGTATTGAGAATCATAAGAGAGAGAGAAGAAGCCATCTAGCAACTGCCTACGGACCCATAGGTCTATGGTGGACTACTCACGCATCATTGGAGAGGAACCTATGAAGAAGATGAACCCCTCCGTGATGGTGTTTAGATTGGATCTCGCGGTTCTGGAACTTGCGGCGGCTGGAATTGTTTTTCGTCGACTCCCCTAGGGTTTTTGGAATATTTGGGAATTTATAGGCATCAGAGGCGGTGCAGAAGGGGGGCGAGGAGGGCACAACCCATCAGGGCGCACCGGGGTGGGTTGTGCTCTCCACAGCCCACCTCTCCGGCAGTTGTTTGGCCCACTGGGTGTCTTCTCGTCCAAAAAAAATCTCCAAAAAGTTTCGTCGCGATTGGAATCCGTTTGGTATTGATTTTCTGTGAAGTAAAAAACAAGCAAAAACAACAACTGACACTTTGGCACTATGTCAATAGGTTAGTCCCAAAAAATGATATAAAGTGGTAATAAAATGATGGTAAAACATCCAAGAATGATAATATAACAGCATGGAACAAGCAAAAATTATAGATACGTTGGAGACGTATAAGCATCCGCAAGCTTAATTCCTACTCGTCATCGAGTAGGTAAATGATAAAAACAGAATTTTTGATGTGGAATGCTGCCTAACATGTTCATCACATTATTTTCTTTTGTATAGCATGGACATTTGGACTTATAATGATTCAAAGCAATAGTCTAGTTTTAACATAATGACTTCAATACTCAAGCTTGTCAACAAACAATCATGTCTTTCAAAATATCAACACTAAAGAAAGTTATCCCTAGCCCATCATGCTCAATCATTGATCCATTCATGAAACACACTCAAATATTAGCTATGCCCAATGCTCAAGTACGATCATAGTACCCCCTAGTTGGTGCTTATAAGAGAAGATGGAGACTCAAAGCAAATTTTATTTGCATAAAGTAAATAGATAGGCCCTTCGCGTAGGGAAGTAGGGATTTGTAGAGGTGCCAGAGCTCAAGGTTTAAATTGAGAGAGAAAAATATTTTGGGTGGCATGCTTTTCCTGTCAACGAAAACGACAAAGTAGTTCACAATACTTTCCATGCTAGATATATCATAGGTGATTCCCAAATAGAAAATAAAGTTTATTCCTTTTTCCACCAAACTTTCACTTTCCATGGCGGGCCGTATCCATGGTTGCCTTCCATACCAACACTTTCTAAGGAATTTATTAGTTGACAACATAAAGTAAATATTTTTTCTTTTTCAGTTCGGGAATGGGCATCCCTATTACCGCCGCACTCTCGTGCAATGACAAGTGAATAAACACTCACCTTGAGAATAACACATCTAGCATGGAAAAATATTGGACACTCCCCACCGTTTCATGAGCGGTACGGGCACACAAAAGAGAAAATTTATTTTGAAAATTTAGATATGGCACATACAAATTTGCTTGGAACGGCATGGAAATACCGCATATAGGTAGGTATGGTGTTCTCATAAGGCAAAACTTGGTTTAAGGATTTTGGATGCACAAGTAGTATTTCTACTTAGTACAAATGGAGGCTAGCAAATAGATTGGGAAGCAACCAAACCAAAAGACGAAAATTCACATAAGTGAGAATTGAACATAAATAACACCGAATAATGCACCACAATTAGGATGTAACTTCATTGCATAACTATTGACTTTCGTGCATGCATAGGGAATCACAAACCTTAACACCAATATTCCTACTAAGCATAATTACTCATCAACATGACTCACATATTACTATCATCATGTTTCAAAACTATTACAAGGAATCAAGTTTAATTTATCCAATGATCTTCATGAAAGTTTTTATTATATCCTCCTTGGATATCTATCACTTTGGGAGTAGTTTCATATATTGCCATTGCTTTTTGGCAAGCTCAAACAAATTTAAGTGAAGCACATGAGCATAAAGATTTCATCTCTCAAAAAGGCATAAGTGAAGCATGAGAGGATTTCTTCAAAATTACTAACTCTCAAATTAATATAAGTGAAGCATGAGAGTATTTCTAAAAAAAATTCCAAGCACATCGTGCTCAAAAGATATAAGTGAAGCACTAGAGCAATTCCATAGCTCAAAAAGTTTAAGTGAAGCACATAGAGAATTTCTAACAAATCATAGCATGATTTTGGCTTTCTCAAATAGGTGTGTACAGCAAGGATACAAAGGAAAAACTAACAAACAAATAAAGCAAATATACAAGACGCTCCAAGCAAAACTCATGATATGTGACGAATAAAAATATAGCTCCAAGTAAAATACCGATGGTCGTTAGAAGAAAGAGGGGATGCCACTCGGGGGCATCCCCAAGCTTAGTTGCTTGTTTATTTTTGGATATATCTTGGAGGTGTGGTAGCATCCCCAAGCTTAGGCTTTTTATCACTCCTTATTCCTTCATCCATCGTGATCTCACCCAAAACTTGAAAACTTCAATCACACAAAACTCAACAAAATCTTCGTGAGATCCGTTAGTATAAGAAAGCAAACACTACTTTAGGTACTGTTGCAAACCCATTCATATTTTATCATTGCATTATACCTACTGTATTTTAACTTTACCATGGCTCATACCCTTCAATATAACCCATAGATTCATCAAAACAAGCACACAATGCAACGAAAACAGAATTTGTCTTAAACAGAATAGTCTGTAGTAATCTGTACTCTACCCATACTTCTGTAACTCTAAAAATTCTGAAAAATTAGGACAACGTAAGGAATTTGTATAGAAACACTTTGTTGAAATTTCAGCTCAAGATCACGTTCCAGTAAAAAAATAAATTCATATACTGGACGCAAAGTTTCTGTTTCAGATTTAGCATCACTTCTACTCATCCTATGAATCATCCTAAAGGCTTTACTTGGCACAAACACTAAATAAACCATAAAAACACAATAATAACAGAGGCATAATTGTTTTAACACACAAAAACAGAAAGGAAAAAAGCAAAAATAATTTTATTCATTGGGTTGCCTCCCAACAAGCGCTATCGTTTTACGCCCCTAGCTAGGCATGATGATTTCAATGATGCTCACATAAAAAGTAGTAGTTGAAATATGCAAGAGAGCATCATGAATATCATGACAAGCACATTTAAGTCTAACCCACTTCCTATGCATAGGGATTTTGTGAGCAAACAATTTATGGGAACAAGAATCAACTAGCATAGGAAGGCAAAAACAAGCAAAACTTCAAAACTTTGAACACATAGAGAGGAAACTTGTTATTATTGCAATTCCTACAAGCATATGTTGCTCCCTCATAATAAATTTCAGTATCATCATGAAGGAATTCAACAATATAACTATGACATAAATCATTCTTTTCATGATGCACAAGCATAGAATTTTCATTACTCTCCACATAAGCAAATTCCTTTTCATCCATGGTAGTGGGAGCAAACTCAACAAAATAACTACCATGAGACACTTGATTGACATAACCACATTGCAAATTAAAACCATGATGATAAGTTTCATGGTTATCATTACTCATTATAGCATACGTGTCATCACCATCATCAAGAATAGGAGGCATGCAATCATCATAATAATTTTGCTCATCAAAACTTGGGGGGACTAAAAATGTCATCTTCATCAAACATAGCACCCCCAAGCTTGTGGCTCTGCATATCATTAGCATAATTGACATTAATAGAATTTATAGTAACATCATTGCAATCATGCTTTTCAATTAATGAGCTATCATGAATCACCTTATAAATTTCTTCTTTCAACACTTCATCAAAATTTCCAGATTCATGACTTTCAAGTAAAACTTCATAGAGATAATCAAGTGCACTCAACTCACTAGCAATTGGTTCATCATATTTTGATCTTTTGAAAAGATTAGCAAGTGGATGAGGATCCATATCAATAGATTTTTAGCAAGCGAAGATGCAACCAACATAAGGCACATGGCAACACAAGCAAAGATAGCAAACAAGAGATCTGGCGAGAAAAAGGCAAATGAAAAAGAGGGCGAATAAAACGGCAAATTTGGTGAAGTGGGGGAGAGGAAAACAAGAGGCAAATGGCAAATAATGTAATTGCAAGGAGATGAGATTTGTGATTAGGAACCTGGTAGATGATGATGGAGTCTCCTCGGCGCCCACGATAGGCACATAGAAGAGACTGCTTCCTCCCCGGCAATGGCACCAAAAATTCCTTTGACGTGGCTTGAGACTACGTCGGTCTTTCCCCAAAGAGGAAGGGATGATGCAGCACAGCGACGGTAAGTATTTCCCTCAGTTATGAAACCAAGGTTATCAAACCAGTAGGAAGATCACCAACACCCAATAAGCAGCACCTGCACACAAACAACAAATACTTGCAACCCAACGCGAAAGAGAGGTTGTCAATCTCTCTACGGTAATAAGATAGATTAGGTAGTGATAGATAAGAGAGATAGATCTCTAAAGAACACAGATAAAAAGAGAAAATATGCAGCAATATATTTTTGGGTTTTTGGTTTTGTAGATCTGAAAACAAAGAGTGCAAAAAACGTAGATCGGAAAGCAATATGATGGAAAAGTAGATCCGGGGGCCGTAGGGTTCACTAGTGGCTTCTCTCATGAGTATAGCGCATGGTGGGTGAACAAATTACTGTTGGGCAATTGATAGAAAATCGAATAGTCATGACGATATCCAAGGATATGATCATTATATAGGCATCACGTCCAAGATAAGTAGACCGACTCCTGCCTGCATCTACCACTATTACTCCACACATCGACCGCTATCCAGCATGCATCTAGTGTATTAAGTGCATGGAAAAACGGAGTAATGCAATAAGAACGATGACATGATGTAGACAAGATCTATTCATGTAGGAATAGACCCCATCTTGTTATCCTTAATAGCAACGATACATGCGTGTCTTGTTGCCCCTTCTGTCACTGGGAAAGAACACCGCAAGATCGAACCCATCACAAAGCACCTCTTCCCATGGCAAGAAAAATCGATCTAGTCGGCCTAACTAAACCAAAGATTCGAAGAAGAAATACGATGCTATAAGAAATCATGCATATAAGAGATCAAAGAAGACTCAAATAATATTCATGGATAGAAACTGATCATGAACTCAAAATTCATCAGATCCCAACAAACACACCGCAAAAGTTTACATCAAATATATCTCCAAGAGACCATTGTATTGAGAATCATAAGAGAGAGAGAAGAATCCATCTAGCTACTGCCTACGGACCCGTAGGTCTATGGTGGACTACTCACGCATCATCGAAGAGGCACCTATGAAGAAGATGAACCCCTCCGTGATGGTGTTTAGATTGGATCTCGCGGTTCTGGAACTTGCGGCGGCTGGAATTGTGTTTCGTCGACTCCCCTAGGTTTTTTGGAATATTTGGGAATTTATAGGCATCAGAGGCGGTGCGGAAGGGGGCCGAGGAGGGCACAACCCATCAGGGCGCGCCGGGGCCCCCCTGGCGCGCCCTGGTGGGTTGTGCTCTCCACAGCCCACCTCTCCGGCAGTTGTTTGGCCCACTGGGTGTCTTCTGGTCCAGAAAAAATCTCCAAAAAGTGTCGTCGCGATTGGACTCCGTTTGGTATTGATTTTCTGCGAAGTAAAAAGCAAGCAAAAACAGCAACTGGCACTTTGGCACTATGTCAATAGGTTAGTCCAAGAATGATAATATAACAGCATGGAACAAGCAAAAATTATAGATACATTGGAGACGTATCAGGCTACCTTGCTGCACCTTGTTTACTGTTACCGTTACTTGCTTGTTACCAATTATCTTGCTATCAAACTATCTGTTACCTACAATTTTAGTGCTTGCAGAAATTACCTTGCTGAAAACCGCTTGTCATTTCCTTCTGCTCCTCGTTGGGTTCGACACTCTTACTTATCGAAAGGACTACGATTGATACCCTATACTTGTGGGTCATCAAGACTCTTTTCTGGCGCCGTTGCCAGGGAGTGAAGCGCTCTTGGTAAGTGGAAATCGGTAAGGAAAAAACTTATACTACGTGCTGAAATTTATTGCTACTTGCTACTATGGAAAACAATCCTTTGAGGGGTTTGTTCGGGGTATCTTCACCTCGACCGGAACCACAATTAGTTGCCCCTCAACCTACAGCACCTATTGAAAATATTGGCTATGAAATTCCTTCGGGTATGGTAGAACAACTGCTTGCTAAACCTTATGCAGGTGATGGAACTGAACATCCTGATATGCACCTCTTATATGTGAATGAAATTTGTGGATTATTTAAGCTTGCAGGTCTACCCGGAGATGAAGTTAAGAAGAAGGTTTTCCCTTTATCTTTGGAGGGAAAAACATTGACATGGTATAGGCTATGTGATGATCTTGGATCGTGGAACTGGAATCGTTTGCAATTGGAATTCCACCAAAAGTTTTATCCCATGCATCTAGTTCATCGTGATCGGAAATATATATATAATGTTTGGCCCCGTGAAGGAGAAAATATCGCTCTAGCTTGGGGGAGGCTTAAGTCAATGTTATATTCATGCCCCAATCATGACATTCCGAGAGAAGTTATCATTCAAAAATTTTATGCTCGACTTTCTCATAATGATCAATCCATGCTAGATACTTCTTGTGCTGGTTCTTATATGAAGAAGACTATTGAATTCAAGTGGAATCTCTTGGAAAGAATTAAGCGCAACTCTGAAGATTGGGAACTCGACGAAGGTAATGAGTCAGGTATAAAGCTTGAGTTTGATTGTGTTAAATCTTTTATGAATACCGATACTTTTCATAAGTTTAGCACTAAATATGGACTTGACTCTGAGATAGTAGCCTCTTTCTGCGAAGCCTTTGCTACTCACGTTGACCTCCCTAAGGAGAAGTGGTTTAAATATCATCCCCCTATTAAAGAAGAAATTAAAGAACCGGTCATAGCTAAACAAGAAACCATCTTTTACAATGTTGATCCAGTTGTGCCTACCGCTTATATTGAAAAACCACCTTTCCCTGTTAGGATAAAGGAACATGCTAAGGTATCAACTATGGTTCGTAAAAGTAATCTAAGAGCACCTAAACCCCTGAGCAAATTAAAGTAGAACCTAGTGTTGCTATAGTTAAAGATCTCTTGGTAGAAAATATTGATGGGCATGTTATCTACTTTTGTGATGAAGCTGCTAGAATTGCTAAGCCCGATGAAAAAGATAAACATAGACCCATAGAAGGCATGCCTGTTGTCTCAGTCAAAATAGGAGATCATTGCTATCATGGTTTATGTGATTTGTGTGCTAGTGTGAGTGCTATCCCTTGTAGTCTATACCAAGAAATTATGGATGAGATAGCACCTGCTGAAATAGAAGACATTGATGTTAATATTAAACTTGCTAATAGAGACACTATCACACCACTTGGGATTGTTAGAGATGTTGAAGTCTTGTGTGGGAAAGTAAAATACCCTACTGATTTTCTAGTCCTTGGTTCCCCACAAGATGATTTTTGTCCCATTATCTTTGGTAGACCTTTCTTGAGCACCGTCAATGCTAAGATAGATTGTGAAAAACAAACTGTCGATGTTAGTTTTGGTAATGTGTCTCATGAGTTTATTTTTTTCAAGTTTAGTAGACAACCTCATGATAAAGCGTTATCTAGTAAGGATGAAATAATTGGTCTTGCTTCTATTGTTGTGCCTCCCACTGATCCATTAGAACAATATTTGCTTGACCATGAAAATGATATGCACTTGCGTGAAAGAAATGAAATAGATAAAATTTTCTTAGAACAACAACCTCTCCTAAAACACAATTTGCCTATTAAAACTCTTGGAGGTCCTCCTCCACCTAAAGGTGATCCTGTGTTTGAATTAAAACAATTGCCTGACACTTTGAAGTATGCTTATCTTGATGAGAAAAAGATACATCCTGTTATTATTAGTGCTAACCTTTCAGAACATGAAGAAGAAAGATTATTAAAAGTTCTAAGGAAGCACCGGGCTGCTATTGGATATACTCTTTATGATCTTAAGGGCATTAGTCCCACTCTATGTCAGCACAAGATTAATATGGAACCTGATGCTAAACCTGTTGTTGATCACCAAAGGCGATTGAATCCTAAGATGAAAGAAGTGAAAAGAACTGAAATACTAAAGCTTCTGGAAGCAGGTATATTCTATCCCATTGCTGATAGTAGATAGGTAAGTCCCGTTCACTGTGTCCCTAAGAAAGGAGGTATTACCATTGTTCCCAATGATAAGAATGAACTCATTCCACAAAGAATTATCACTGGCTATAGAATGGTAATTGATTTTAGAAAATTAAATAAAGCTACTAGGAAAGACCATTACCCTCTACCTTTCATTGATCAAATGCTAGAAAGATTATCTAAGCACACACACTTTTGTTTCCTAGATGGATATTCTGGTTTCTCTCAAATACCTGTGTCACAATCCGATCAAGAGAAAACTACCTTTATTTGCCCTTTTGGAACCTATGCTTATAGACGCATGCCTTTTGGTTTATGCAATGCACCTGCTACCTTTCAAAGATGTATGACTGCTATATTCTCTGATTTTTGTGAAAAGATTGTGGAGGTTTTCATGGATGATTTTTTTCATTTACGGGACTTCTTTTGATGATTGCTTAAGCAACCTTGATCGAGTTTTGCAGAGATGTGAACAAACTAATCTCGTCTTGAATTGGGAGAAGTGCCACTTTATGGTTAATGAAGGCATTGTCTTGGGGCATAAAATATCTGAATGAGGTATTGAGGTGGATAAACCTAAAGTTGATGCAATTGAGAAAATGCCATGTCCTAAAGATATTAAAGGTATTCGAAGTTTCCTTGGTCATGCTGGCTTTTATAGGAGGTTCATTAAAGACATCTCTAAAATTTCTAGGCCTCTTACTAATATTTTGCAAAAGGATATTCCTTTTGTTTTTGATGATGATTGTGTGGAAGCCTTTGAAACACTCAATAAAGCCTTAACCTCTGCACCTATCGTTCAACCACCTGATTGGAACTTGCCTTTTGAAATTATGTGTGATGCTAGTGATTATGATGTTGCTGTTGTTCTAGGACAGAGAGTTGATAAGAAATTGAATGTTATCCATTATGCTAGTAAAACTCTAGACAGTGCCCAACGAAATTATGCTACCTCTGAAAAAGAATTTTTAGCAGTTGTGTTTGCTTGTGATAAATTTAGATCCTATATTGTTGATATCAAAGTTATTGTTCACACCGATCATGCTGCTATAAAATACCTTATGGAAAAGAAAGATGCTAAACCTAGACTCATGTGGGTTCTCTTGCTTCAAGAATTTGACTTACGCATCGTTGATAGGAAGGGAGCTGAGAACCCCGTAGCTGATAACTTGTCTAGGTTAGAAAATATTCTTGATGACCCACTACCTATTGATGATAGTTTCCCTGACGAACAGTTAGCTGCAATAAATATTTCTCAAAACACACCTTGGTATGTGATACGTCTCCAACGTATCTATAATTTTTGATTGTTCCATGCTATTATATTATCTGTTTTGGATGTTTTATATGCATTAATATGCTATTTTATATTATTTTTGGGACTAACCTATTAATCTAGAGCCTAGTGCCAGTTTCTGTTATTTCCTTGTTTTTGAGTATTGCAGATAAGGAATATTAAACGGAGTCCAAACGGAATAAAATCTTCGCGATGATTTTTCTTGGACCAGAAGAAACCTACCAAACTTAGAGATGAAGGAAGGAGACCTGCCGGGAGGTGACAAGCCTGCAGGGCGCGCCCTCCTGGCTTGTGGCCCCCCTGCAGGCCCTCCAACCCTAATCTTCGTCCTATAAATTCCCAAATATTCCCCCAATACCAAAAAGAGCCACGAAAATACTTTTCCGCCGCCTGAAGCCTCTGTTCCCATGAGATCCCATCTTGGAGCCTTTTTCGGTAATCTGCCGGAGGGGGATTCGATCACGGAGGGCATCTACATCAACTCCATTGCCCCTCCGATGATGCGTGAGTAGTTCACCACAGACCTTCGGGTCCATAGCTAGTAGCTAGATGGCTTCTTCTCTCTCTCTTTTTTCTTCAATACCATGTTCTTCATGATCTTCATGGAGATCTATCCGATGTAATACTCTTTTGCGGTGTGTTTGTCGAGATCCGATGAATTGTGGGTTTATGATTAGATTATCTATGAATATTATTTGAATCTTCTCTGAATTCTTATATGCATGATTTCATATCTTTGCAAGTCTCTTCGAGTTATTGGTTTGGTTTGGCCAACTATATTGGTAATTCTTGCAATGGGAGAAGTGCTTAGTTTTGGGTTCAATCTTGCGGTGTCCTCACCCAGTGACAAAGTAGGGGTAGCGAGGCACGTATTTGTATTGTTGCCATCAAGGATAAAAAGATGGGGTTTTCATCATATTGCTTGAGTTTATCCCTCTACATCATGTCATCTTACCTAATGCGTTACTCTGTTCTTCATGAACTTAATACTCTAGATGCAGGCAGGAGTCGGTCGATGTGTGGAGTAATAGTAGTAGATGCAGAATCGTTTCGGTCTACTTGACATGGACGTGATGCCTATATGCATAATCATTGCGTTGGATATCGTCATAACTATGCGCTTTTCTATAAATTGCTTGACAGTAATTTGTTCACCCACCGTATTATTTTCCTTCATGAGAGAAGCCTCTAGTGAAACCTATGGCCCCCGGGTCTATTCTCCATATTATATTTTCAGATCTATAAACCAAAAATACCAAAAATACTTTGCTACAATATTTTTACTTTTGTCTACTTTTTGTTTTAGCAATCTTTTATATCTATCTCTATCAGATCTTATCCTTGCAAATAATCGTGAAGGGATTAACAACCCCTTTTAGCGTTGGGTGCAAGAGTTTGATTGTTTGTGTAGGTGCGAAGATTGGGGACTTGCTTGTATCTCGTACTGGATTGATACCTTGGTTCTCAACAACTGAGGGAAATACTTATCTACTTTGCTGTATCACCCTTTCCTCTTCAAGGGAAAACCAACGCAAGCTCAAGAAGTAGCAAGAAGGATTTCTGGCGCCGTTGCCGGGGAGATCTACATCAAGCCTACCAAGTACCCATCACAAACTCATCTCTTGCATTTACATTATTTGCCATTTGCCTCTCGTTTTCCTCTCCCCCACTTCTAAAACGATTTTCAGAAAAAACCAAAAAGATTTGCCTTTTTATTCGCCCTTCTTCCATTCGTCTTTTCGTTTGCTTTTTGTTTGCTTGTGTGTTAGATCGGTTGCTCGTTTTCATGGCTCAACACAAAAGCTTTGATCCTTACCTTAGGAAGTTGGAAGATATTGAGAATAATGCTAAGGGCTTCATGTCCCTCCAATTTGACCATAATAGTTTCTTTAGGAACGAGCTTAAAGAACAAAAGTTTATGCTGGAATACATGAATAAAGAACTTGATGATATGACTATGGAATTTTATGGTTTGAAATCTCAATTTGCTCACCTTGAAAACTTAGTAGGCCAAATTTCTGATAAACAAGCTACCTTAGTCAATAAAATGGCCGCGAAGCCAGAATCTTTAAATGATGAAGATCTTAAAGTGATTGATGTGACTCCTATTGAATCTTTGTTTTCTAATATAAATCTTGATAAAGATGGGACTGGAGATAAGTCAACTTTAGTTAAAAGGCGTCCCAATGATTCGGAGTTTATAGATCTTAATGATAAGATTGATAAAAGTGGGATTGAAGAGGTCAACACTTTAAATAGCAATGAACCCACTCTTTTGGATTTCAAGGACTTTAATTATGATAGTTGTTCTTTGATTGATTGTATTTCCTTGTTGCAATCCATGTTGAATTCTCCGCATGCTTATAATCAAAATAAAGCTTTTACTAAACATATCGTGGATGCTATGATGAAATCTTTTGAAGAAAAACTTGAGTTGGAAGTTTCTATACCTAGGAAGCTTTATGATGAGTGGGAACCTACTATTAAGATTAAAATTAAAGATTATGAGTGCCATGCTTTGTGTGATTTGGGTGCTAGCATTTCCACGATTCCGAAAACTTTATGTGATGTGCTAGGTTTCCATGAATTTGATAATTGCTCTTTAAATTTGCATCTAGCAGATTCCACCATTAAGAAACCTATGGGAAGGATTAATGATGTTATTATTGTTGCAAATAGGAATTATGTGCCCGTAGATTTCATTGTTCTTGATATAGATTGCAATCCTACATGTCCTATTATTCTTGGTAGACCTTTCCTTAGAACGATTGGTGCAATTATTGATATGAAAGAAGGAAACATTAGATTCCAATTTCCATTAAGGAAAGGCATGGAACACTTTCCTAGAAAGAAAATAAAATTACCTTATGAATCTATTATGAGAGCTACTTATGGATTGCATACCAAAGATGACAATACCTAGATCTATTGTGTTATGCCTAGCTAGGGGCGTTAAACAATAGCGCTTGTTGGGAGGCAACCCAATTTTATTTTTATGCTTTTGTTTTTGCTTCTGTTCTTGAGTGCTTTACACATTATTACCTATGTAGTAATTGCGTTTTCTTGTTTTAATTAGTGTTTGAGCCAAGTAAGACCTTTGGGATGGTCTACAGTGATTGTGATTTGATTTTGCTGAAAAACAGAAACTTTTGCGCTCAGTCCAGGAATTTTATAAATTCACCAGAGCGTCGAATGAGTCTGAACTTTTTACACAATATTTATATACAAATTTCCCTGATTGTCCTAATTTTTCAGAATTTTTCGAGTTACAGAAGTATTCGAAGTCTATAGATTGCTACAGACTGTTCTGTTTTAGACAGATTCTGTTTTCTTTGTGTTGTTTGCTTATTTTGATGTATCTATGGGTTGTATCGGGGGGTATGAACCATGGAGAAGTTGGAATACAGTAGATATTACACCAATATAAATAAAGAATGAGTTCACAACAGTACCTAAAGTGGTGATTTATTTTTCTTATACTAACGGATCTCACGAGTTTTCTGTTGAGTTTTGTGTTGTGAAGTTTTCAAGTTTTGGGTAAAGATTTGATGGACTATGGAATAAGGAGTGGCAAGAGCCTAAGCTTGGGGATTCCAAAGGCACCCCAAGCCATATTGAAGGATACCAAAGAGCCTAATCTTGGGGATGCCTTCCGAGGCATCCCCTCTTTCGTCTTCAATCCATCGGTAAATTTACTTGAGGCTATATTAATAGTCACCACATGATATGTGTTTTGCTTGGAGCGTCTTGTATGATATGAGTCTTTGCTTTTTAGTTTGCCACAATCATCCTTGCTGTACACATCTTTTGAGGGGGACACGCATTAATCTTGAATTTATTAGAATACTCTATGTGCTTCACTTATATCTTTTGAGCTAGGCAATGTTGCTCTAGTGCTTCACTTAAATCTTTTTAGAGCACGGTGGTGTTTTATTTTATAGAAATAATTGAACTCTCGTACCTCACTTATATTATTTTGAGAGTCTTTAAACAGCATGGTAATTCGTTTAGGTTATGAATTTAGTCCTAATATTATGGGCATCCAAGAGGGATATAATAAAAACTTTCATATAAAGTGCATTGAATACTATGAGAAGTTTGATTCCTTGCATATAGTTTTGAGATATAAAGATGGTGATATGAGAGTCATGCTAGTGAGTAATTGTGGAATGGTAGAAATACTTGTGTTAAAGTTTGTGATTCCCGTAGCATGCACGTATGGTGAACCGTTATGTAACGAAGTCGGAGCATGATTTATTTAATGATTGTCATCCTTTGTGTGAGGGTCGGGAGCGCGCGATGGTTAAGTCCTACCAACCTCTCCCCTAGGAGCATGCGTCTAATACTTTGCTTCGATAACTAATAGACTTTTGCAATAAGTATGTGAGTTCTTTATGACTAATGTTGAGTCCATGGATTATACGCACTCTCACCCTTCCACCTTTGCTAGCCTCTCTAGTACCGCGCAACTTTCGCCGGTGCATCAAACCCAGCTTCCTCAAAACAGCCACCATATACCTTCCTCAAAACAGCCACCATACCTACCTATTATGGTATTTCCATAGCCATTCCGAGATATATTGCCATGCAACTCCCACCGTTCCGTTTTTCATGACACGCACCATCACTTTCATATTGCTTTGCATGATCGTAAGATAGCTAGCATGATGTTTTCATGGCTTGTCCGTTTTTTGATGTCATTTGCTAGGCTAGATCGTTGCACATCCCGGTACACCGCCGGAAGCATTCTATAGAGTCATATTTTGTTATAGGTATCGAGTTCTAATTCTTGAGTTGTAAGTAAATAAAAGTGTGATGATCTTCATTATTAGAGCATTGTCCCGTGAGAGAAAAGGATGATGGAAGCTATGATTCCCTCACAAGTTGGGATGAGTCTCCAGACTTTACAAATAATAAAAGAGGCCAATGAAGCCCAAATAAAAAAAGAGAGGCCAAAGATGCCCACCAAAAAAAATGAGAGAAAGAGAGAAGGGACAATGCTACTATCTTTTTCCACACTTGTGCTTCAAAGTAGCACCATGATCTTCATGATAGAGAGTCTCCTATTTTGTCACTTTCATATAACTAGTGGAATTTTTCATCATTATGCACAACCACTTAGTTTCTTTTTGAGCTTTCATACACTTATAGCTCTAGTGCATCCATTGCATGGCAATCCCTACTCACTCACATTGATATCTATTGATGGGCATCTCCATAGCCCGTTGATACGCCTAGTTGATGTGAGACTATCTTCTCCTTTTTCCTCACAACCTCCACCATATTCTATTCCACCTATAGTGCTATATCCATGGCTCACGCTCATGTATTGCGTAAGAGTTGAAAAGGTTTGAGAACATAAAAGGTGTGAAACAATTGCTTGACTTGTCATCGGGGTTGTGCATGATTTAAATACTTTGTGTGGGGAAGATGGAGCATAGCCAGACCATATGATTTTGTAGGGATAGCTTTCTGAGGCCATGTTATTTCGAAAGGACACAATTGCCTTGTCAGTATGCTTGAAGTATTATTGTTTTTATGTCAATATTAAACTTTTGTTTTGAATCTTATGGATCTGAATATTCATGCCACAATAAAGAATATTACATGGATAAATATCTTAGGTAGCATTCCACATCAAAAATTCTGTTTTTATCATTTACCTACTCGAGGACGAGCAGGAATTAAGCTTGGGGATGCTTGATACGTCTCCAACGTATCTATAATTTTTGATTGTTCCATGCTATTATATTATGTGTTTTGGATGTTTTATATGCATTAATATGCTATTTTATATTATTTTTGGGACTAACCTATTAATCTAGAGCCTAGTGCCAGTTTCTGTTTTTTCCTTGTTTTTGAGTATTGCAGATAAGGAATATTAAACGGAGTCCAAACAGAATAAAATCTTTGCGATGATTTTTCTTGGACCAGAAGAAACCTACTAGACTTGGAGATGAAGGAAGGAGACCTGCCGGGAGGCGACAAGCCTGCAGGGCGCGCCCTAGGGGGGGCGCCCTCCTGGCTTGTGGCCCCCCTGCAGGCCCTCCAACCCTAATCTTCGTCCTATAAATTCCCAAATATTTCCCCAATACCAAAAAGAGCCACGAAAATACTTTTCCGCCGCCGGAAGCCTCTGTTCCCGTGAGATCCCATCTTGGAGCCTTTTCCGGTAATCTGCCGGAGGGGGATTCAATCACGGAGGGCATCTACATCAACTCCATTGCCCCTCCGATGATGCGTGAGTAGTTCACCACAGACCTTCGGGTCCATAGCTAGTAGCTAGATGGCTTCTTCTCTCTCTTTGTTCTTCAATACCATGTTCTTCATGATCTTCATGGAGATCTATCCGATGTAATACTCTTTTGCGGTGTGTTTGTTGAGATCCGATGAATTGTGGGTTTATGATCAGATTATCTATGAATATTATTTGAATCTTCTCTGAATTCTTATATGCATGATTTCATATCTTTGCAAGTCTCTTCGAGTTATTGGTTTGGTTTGGCCAACTAGATTGGTAATTCTTGTAATGGGAGAAGTGCTTAGTTTTGGGTTCAATCTTGCGGTGTCCTCACCCAGTGACAAAGTAGGGGTAGCGAGGCACGTATTTTTATTGTTGCCATCAAGGATAAAAAGATGGGGTTTTCATCATATTGCTTGAGTTTATCCCTCAACATCATGTCATCTTACCTAATGTGTTACTCTGTTCTTCATGAACTTAATACTCTAGATGCAGGCAGGAGTCGGTCGATGTGTGGAGTAATAGTAGTAGATGCAGAATCGTTTCGGTCTACTTGACACGGACGTGATGCCTATATGCATAATCATTGCCTTGGATATCGTCATAACTATGCGCTTTTCTATCAATTGCTCGACAGTAATTTGTTCACCCACCGTATTATTTTCCTTCATGAGAGAAGCCTCTAGTGAAACCTATGGCCCCCGGGTCTATTCTCCATATTATATTTTCAGATCTATAAACCAAAAATACTTTGCTGCAATCTTTTTACTTTTGTTTTACTTTTCGTTTTAGCAATCTTTTATATCTATCTCTATCAGATCTCATCCTTGCAAATAACCGTGAAGGGATTGACAACCCCTTTTAGCGTTGGGTGCAAGAGTTTGATTGTTTGTGTAGGTGTGAAGATTGGGGACTTGCTGGTATCTCCTACTGGATTGATACCTTGGTTCTCAACAACTGAGAGAAATACTTATCTACTTTGCTGTATCACCCTTTCCTCTTCAAGGGAAAACCAACGCAAGCTCAAGAAGTATTGCAATCTGGTTTGCTGCATCATAAGGTATTGAGGGAAATACTTATCTACTTTGCTGCATCATTCCGAAGCTTATGGAGGACATCATGCGGGAGATAGAACTGCTCATAAGGTATTGCAATCTGGTTTTTATTGGCCTACTCTCTTCAAGGATGCCCGTAAGTTTGTCTTGTCTTGTGATGAATGCCAAAGAATTGGTAATATCGGTAAGCGTCAGGAAATGCCTATGAATTATTCACTTGTTGTTGAACCATTTGACGTTTGGGGTTTTGATTATATGGGGCCTTTTCCTTCCTCCAACGGATACACTCATATTTTGGTTGCTGTTGATTATGCCACGAAGTGGGTAGAAGCTATTCCAACTAGTTGTGCTGATCACCACACCTCCATCAAAATGCTTAAAGAGGTTATCTTCCCGAGGTTTGGACTCCCTAGATATTTAATGACCGATGGTGGTTCACACTTTATCCATGGTGCTTTCCGTAAGATGCTTGCTAAATATGATGTTAACCATAGAATTGCATCACCCTATCATCCTCAATCTAGTGGTCAAGTTGAACTTAGCAATAGAGAAATACAATTAATATTACAAAAAACTGTCAACAGGTCTCTTAAGAATTGGTCTAAGAAATTAGGGCCTATAGAACAGCTTATAAAAATCCTATGGGTATGTCTCCATACAAAATGGTATATGGGAAAGCTTGTCATTTGCCTCTAGAATTAGAACACAAAGCATTTTGGGCAATTAAAGAACTTAACTATGATTTCAAACTTGTCGGTGACAAGAGGCTATTTGATATTAGCTCACTAGATGAATGGAGAACCCAAGCCTATGAAAATGCCAAGCTATTCAAAGAAAAAGTAAAAAGATGGCATGACAAAAGAATCCAAAAGCGGGAATTCAAAATACGAGACTATGTTCTTTTGTTCAACTCTCGTTTAAGATTTTTTGCAGGAAAGCTTCTCTCCAAACGGGAAGGACCATATATTATCGAAGAGGTTTATCGTTCTGGAGCTATCAAGATTAATAACGCCGAAGGTACTAACCCGAAGGTGGTCAATGGACAAAGAAGTAAGCATTATATCTCAGGTACGCCCATTAATGTTGAAAGCAATGATATCCAAACCATGACACCGGAGGAACACATAAAAGAAACCTTCCGGAACACTCCAGAATTCTGAAAAATAGGAGGTACGTGATACGGTAAGTAAACGGACTCCGAAAAATCCGCAAAAATATTTTTTGTCAGTTTTTGAATATTAGAAAATGTTGGAAATAAAAAAGTAAACCGGAAGGTGATCGAGGTGAGCACGATACACCAGGGCGCGCCAGGCACCCCTGGGCGCGCCCTGGTGGGTTGTGCCCACCTCGGATGCCTTCCTGACTCCGTTTTCCTTCCATATGTTTGTTTCCCAAGAATAAAAATTCTCTATATATACCCCCGACTGTTTTGACAACCGCATCGCAGAAAAATCCTCTGTTCTTGTTTCTTGCTGTTTTCTCGTCAGATCTAGATCTCCATGGCTCCACCAAGCTCCTCCAAGGACAAGTTCTTCGAGAAGGTCATCAACCCATACTTGCAGGTGGTGATGAAGCACCCTCAAGCCATTGAGATGCGTGAGGGGGTGCTCCACATCCGCGATGTTCAGGGACCCAAGAAGACCGGAAGCGTGGAGGCTAGGCTCGAGGCGGTGGAACAGGAAATCTTCAAGTGCCAGAAGATGGTGGAGCGTGGACTTAGTGCCAATCACTCCATGATTACGGAATTCACCCATGATCAGATGGTGGATGGCCGGTCTGTGAAGGACATCATCTCCACCCTCAACGAGCAAATTAATTTTCTGCAGAGTCAAGTTTATGATCTTCAAAACCAAGTCTTCGAATATGAAGCGAGATTTAAAGGTATGAGTTTAGCTGCTAGTTGCAGGACTCAGGGGACTCTCGCGTCAACCTTTGATGGGGAGCCCTTGCCCTGGAAGATGGAGGACAAGCCTACTACATCATCACCACCACCTTCATCATCACCACCACCAAAGGAGACTTGAGCACACGGGTATGGGCACTCCCCTTGGCTTGAGCCAAGCTTGGGGGAGGTGTCCCGGTATCGTATCACCACCACTTTTATTCACCTTTACCTATTTTAGTTCGATCTTTGGTTTCCCTTTGCTTTAGTTGAATAAAAGTTTAGCATGATTTATTTTCGTGTGTTAGTTTCGTGGCCTACCTATCTATGTAATCGAGTGAGAGTTATATAATAAAGTTTAGTTTGATTTTTTGCCTCTCTACTTTCTTGTTGCAATCAAAATAAAGAAAAGAAGAAACAAATGAAAAGAATCATATGCTAATCTTATGGTGAGTAATGAAATCACATAAGGAAAAGTATAAGTAGTATAATTTATTGGAGATTGACAAACATAGCATTGGTCAATGATGCAATTCATGAAAGAATTAATAAGGGAAGAGAAGATTCACATGCAAATGCACCGTCTTGGACATCTTTTATGATTGTGATCTCCCATCAAATATTACATGTCAAAATTGTTGACGTTGGACAAGGAAGACAATGTAATGATTTATGTTTGTTCATATCCACATAGAAGTTATATTGTCATAGATCCTTCAACATGTGGTGCTTGCTCAATATCTTTGCTAGCCAAAATTCCGCACTAAGTAGAGATGCTATTTGTGCATCCAAAAACCCAAACCCAAATTCCTTCTTTGAGTGTCCACCATACCTACCTATGGATCGAGAAAGATCCTTCAAGTAAGTTGTAATCGGTGCAATAAGGAAATAAAAATTGCTTCTAAAAGTGTTTGATCAATTAGTGTAAGAGAAAATTGAGCGCTATACGAACTTATGATGGCAAAGTAATAAAAGCGACAGACTGCATAATAAAGGTTGCTATCATAGGGGGTAATGTAGCATGACGTTCTTTTACATTAAGGGATTGGGCATACAAACCAATAAGCGCATGACAACCTCTGCTTCCCTCTGCGAAGGGCCTATCTTTTACTTTTATGTATTTACTTTTATGCAAGAGTCAAAGTATTCTTCCCTATTCCTTTTTACTTTTTCTTTTGCAAGCATCATGTGGCGAGGAAAGATCTAGGCACATATATCCAGTTGGATATGAGTGGGCATGTGTTATTATTGCTGACATCACCCTTGATGTGAATACGTTGGGAGGCGAAACTATAAGCCCCTATCTTCCTATGTGTGCGGTTCAAATTTTTTGTTCATGGGTATGCCGTGAGCGTTAGAAATCATAGAAGACTAAATGATGGTTGAGTATGTGGACTTGCCAAAAGGCTCCGACATGAGACCCTTCCTGAAAATATGATGAATTGTAGTTGCAAAGTTGACTGATAACATAGTTTGTTGGTTCCCAATAAGGTTTATGCTTCATACTTCTATGTTGTGATGAATTGTTACTTGTTCATGAGAAGCTATATGATAAAAATGTATTGAAATAAGTTTTTATGATTGAGTTTGTTGCTGTTATACCAATAAGCATGATGCTTCTATGTCCGTATTTTGTTTTTATCGACACCTCTCTCTCAAACCATGTGAACATGCTTTTCAATATCGGCTTTCGCTTGAGGACAAGCGAGGTCTAAGCTTGGGGGAGGTATACGTCCATTTTGCATCATGATTTCCTACTGTTATTTACTATGTTTTGTTGAATAATAATGCTTTAGGGAGTGATTCTAATGCCTTCTCTCTCATAATATGCAAGGTTTACACAAAGAGGGAGAATACCGGCAGCTGGAATTCTGGACCTAAGAAAATCACATCAGAGATACCCATTCTGCACAACTCCAATGAAGCTGAAATTTTACGGAGATTATTTTTGTATTTAATAAAAAATACTGGAGCAGAAAACCACCAGAGGGGGCCAGCCAGGTGGGCCACAACCCACCAGGGCGCGCCCTGCTGTATCGTGGCCACCTCGGCCCACCTCCAGAGCCCATCTTCTGGTATGTAGTCACATTTGACCTAGAAAAAATCAGAGGAGGACTTTCAGGACGAAGCGCAGCCGCCTCGAGGCGGAACTTGGGCAGGAGCACTTTTGCCCTCCGGCGGAGCGATTCCGCCGGGGGAACTTCCCTCCCGGAGGGGGAAATCGAAGCCATCGTCATCACCAACACCCCTCTCATCTTTGGGAGGCCAATCTTTATCAACATATTCAGCAGCACCATCTCCTCTCAAACCCTAGTTCATCTCTTGTGTTCAATCTTTGTACCGGAACCTCAGATTGGTACATGTGGGTGACTAGTAGTGTTGATTACCTTGCGTAGTTGATTACTATATGGTTTATTTGGTGGAAGATTATATGTTCAGATCCATTATGCTATTTAATACCCCTCTGATCTTGAGCATGATTATTATTTGTGAGTAGTTACCTTTGTTCTTGAGGTCACGGGAGAAGTCATGTTGCGAGTAATCATGTGAATTTGATATGTGTTCGATATTTTGATGATATGTATGTTGTGATTCCCTTAGTGGTGTCATGTGAACGTGGACTACATGACACTTCACCATTCATGGGCCTAAGGGAATGCATTGTGGAGTAGTTATTATATGATGGGTTGCTAGAGTGACAGAAGCTTAAACCCTAGTTTATGAGCTACTTCGTAAGGGGCTGATTTGGATCCAAACGTTTAATGCTATGGTTAGATTTTATCTTAATACTTTTCTCGTAGTTGCGGATGCTTGCGAGGGGGTTAATCATAAGTGGGAGGTTGTTCAAGTAAGAACAGCACCCAAGCACCGGTCCACCCACATATCAAATTATCAAAGTAGCGAACACGAATCAAACCGACATGATAAAAGTGACTAGATGAAATTCCCGTGTACCCTCAAGAACACTTTGCCTATTACTAGAGATTGTTCTGGCATGTCCTTTGCCACAAAAGGATTGGACTACCTTGCTGCACCTTGTTTACCGTTACCGTTACTTGCTTGTTACCAATTATCTTGCTATCAAACTATCTGTTACCTACAATTTCAGTGCTTGCAGAAATTACCTTGCTGAAAATCGCTTGTCATTTCCTTCTGCTCCTCGTTGGGTTCGACATTCTTACTTATCGAAAGGACCACGATTGATCCCCTATACTTGTGGGTCATCATCCACTTGAGTTAGATGATGACGATCTTGACTTCATCAAGATGGAACACCTTTCTTGATTGCTTTGGCTCGATGAAGACTAGTCGATTGCTCCCACATACTCCACTATGGCTGAGCCACTCTTCGACACATCTTCACAAGTCCATTGTCACCACAATGAACGGCAAGCTTCAAACATGATCTCTTTGTGATGCTCCACTTGAACTTGCACAGCGCAATCTTGATGACGATCACCACTTGATCATCCTCCGTGGGTTGTATGAGATCTTCCTCTTGACGCAAGCCCATGGAAACATACCTAACTCCACATAGAACTCTCACGTAGACCATGGGTTAGGACACAAAGCGTAATGGACAATACTTACCGTACCATGAGATCACTTGATCCCTGTTGGTACATCTTGTACACTTTGTGTGTTGATCAACTTGATTCACTCTTTGACTTAGTCTTGATCAACCTTGTATCATATCTTGTCTATGACCAATCTTTGGATAAAACCTTGATTACCACCTTGGTCACCATATAAACTCCTTGAAACCAACAGATGGACTTCAAGAAGTGCCTATGGACAAATCCTTCGAATATAACTCAAGGCAACCATTAGTCCATAGGGATTGTCATCAATTACCAAAACCACACATGGATAAATGTGCTCTTACATGTGCTCATGCTCAGAATGTCGTGGATGAGCGCAAGCATCGTCACCTTCTTTTGACGGCTCGAGCGATGATGATCGCCACCTCTCTTCCGCCTCACTTTTGGGCTGAGGCTGTCTCCACTTCCAGCCGTCCACTGCTTTGCAGGGTGGCGTTCCTTTCGAGCATCTCTTTGCTCGTTCTCCTGATTACTCGGCGCTTCGTTTGTTTGGTTGTGTTTGCTATGTTCTTCTTGCCCCTCGCGAACGCACCAAACTATCTGCTCAGTCAGTTGAGTGTGTCTTCTTAGGTCATAGCGATGAGCATAAGGGCTATCGTTGTTGGGATCCTGTCGGTCATCGGATGCGTATTTCTCGAGATGTGACTTTTGATGAGTCTCGTCCCTTCTACCCGCGTCCATCTTCCTCGACCTTTGCAGTGCAGGATATATCTTTCTTCACTTTTCCCGACACACCTATCACTCCCGTTGAGCCCTTGCCCGTCCGTCCCACTGCCCCTGCTTCTCCGACTGTTGCAGATTCTACGCCATCATCTCCCATGGTTTCCTCACCTCACTTGTCACAGGATTCTACACCTTCATCCCCGGTGTCTTCCCCGTCACCCTCGCCTATTCCGGAGATTCCTCCTTGTATACTTCCGTCTTTTCCTCAGTATTATACTCGTTGTCCACGTGTTGTGGATGCGTCTACTTATGTGCCATCTTCCTCGTCTCAGCCTAGTTATGGCTTACATCCTCGTCCGCTACCGCCAGTTGATCGCCTTGGTTTTCCAAGCGTTGGTGCTGCCGTTCTTGAGCCGACGTCTTATCGTCAAGCTGTTGTTCACCCCGAATGGCAGTTTGCGATGGCGAGGAGCTTGCAGCTCTTGAGCGCACCGACACGTGGGATCTTGTTTCTCTTCCTCCTGGTGTTCGTCCCATCACTTGTAAGTGGGTCTACAAGGTTAAGACTCGCTCTGATGGTTCTCTCGAGCATTACAAAGCTCGTCTTGTGGCTCGTGGCTTTCAGCAGGAGCATGGTTGTGATTACGATGAGACTTTTTCTCCTGTGGCCCATATGACCACTGTTCGCACACTTCTTGCCGTGGCCTTTGTTCACCACTGGTCTGTGTCTCAGATTGATGTTAAGAATGCCTTTCTTAATGGTGAGCTGCGTGAGGAGGTTTACATGCAGCCCCCACCTGGGTATTTTGTTCCTGGTGGCATGATATGCCGTCTTCGTTGCTCTCTCTATGGCCTTAAGCAAGCCCCTCGCGCCTGGTTTGAGCGTATTGCCTCTTTGGTGACTGCCGCTGGTTTTTCAGCGAGTGCTCATGATCCAGCGTTGTTTGTCCACGTTTCTGCTCGTGGTCGGACTCTTCTTCTTCTATATGTTGATGACATGATTATCACTGGCGACGACCCCGAGTATATTGCCTTCGTGAAGGCTCGTCTTAGTGCGCAGTTTCTTATGCCTGATCTTGGGCCTCTTCGCTACTTTCTTGGGATCGAGGTCTCTTCTACCTCTGATGGCTTTTATATTTCCCAGGAAAAGTATATCCAGGATCTTCTTGCTCGTGCTGCTCTTACTGATGAGCGCGCTGTTGAGACTCCCATGGAGCTTAATGTTCACCTCCGTGATACTGATGGTGACCTCTGACGTGGCTTGAGACTGCGTCGGTATTTCCCCAAAGAGGAAGGGATGATGCAGCACAACGACGGTAAGTATTTCCCTCAGTTATGAAACCAAGGTTATCGAACCAGTAGGAGGATCACCACCACCCAATAAGCAGCACCTGCACACAAACAACAAATACTTGCAACCCGACGCGAAAGAGAGGTTGTCAATCTCTCTACGGTAAAAAGATAGATTAGGTAGTGATAGATAGTAGAGATAGATCTCTCAAGAACACAAAATAAAAAGAGCAAATAAAATATGCAGCAATATGTTTTTGGGTTTTTGGTTTTGTAGATCTGAAAACAAAGAAGCAAAAAGATAGATCGGAAAGCAATATGTTGGAAAAGTAGACCCGAGGGCCGTAGGGTTCACTAGTGGCTTCTCTCATGAGTATAGTGCACGGTGGGTGAACAAATTACTGTTGGGCAATTGATAGAAGAACAAATAATCATGACGATATCCAAGGCGATGATCATTATATAGGCATCACGTCCAAGATAAGTAGACCGACTCCTGCCTGCATCTACCACTATTACTCCACACATCGACCGCTATCCATCATGCATCTAGTGTATTAAGTTTATGAAAAAACGGAGTAATGCAATAAGAACGATGACATGACGTAGATAAGATCTATTCATGTAGGAATAGACCCCATCTTGTTATCCTTAATGGCAACGATACATGCGTGCCTTGGTGCCCCTTCTGTCACTGGGAAAGGACACCGCAAGATCGAACCCATCACAAAGCACCTCTTCCCATGGCAAGAAAAATCGATCTAGTTGGCCTAACTAAACCAAAGATTCGAAGAAGAAATACGAGGCTATAAGTAATCATGCATATAAGAGATCAAAGAAGACTCAAATAATATTCATGGATAGAAACTGATCATGAACTCAAAATTCATCGGATCCCAACAAACACACCGCAAAAGTTTACATCAAATAGATCTCCAAGAGACCATTGTATTGAGAATCATAAGAGAGAGAGAGGAAGCCATCTAGCTACTGCCTATGGACCCGTAGGTCTATGGTGGACAACTCACGCATCATCGGAGAGGCGCCTATGAAGAAGATGAACCCCTCCGTGATGGTGTTTAGATTGGATCTCGAGGTTCTGGAACTTGCGGCGGCTGGAATTGTGTTTCGTCGACTCCCCTAGGGTTTTTGGAATATTTGGGAATTTATAGGCATCAGAGGCGGTGCAGAGGGGCCCCGTGGAGGGCACAACCCATCAGGGCGCGCCGGGGGCCCCCTGGCACGCCCTGGTGGGTTGTGCTCTCCACAACCCACCTTCCTGGCTCTTTTTTGGCCCAATGGGTGTCTTATGGTCCAGAAAAAATCTCTAAAAAGTTTCGTCGCGATTGGACTCCGTTTGGTATTGATATTCTGCGAAGTAAAAAACAAGCAAAAACAACAACTGGAACTTTGGCACTACGTCAATAGGTTAGTCCCAAAAAATGATATAAAGTTGCTATAAAATGATTGTAAAACATCCAAGAATGATAATATAACAGCATGGAACAAGCAAAAATTATAGATACGTTGGAGACGTATCAACCCCTTGCCTGATCCGACGCGTTATCGTCATCTTGTTGGGTGTCTTGTCTATCCGGCTGTCACTCGTCTGGATATCTCCTATCCGGTCCATATTCTGAGTCATTTTGTCTCCGCTCCCACTTCGGTTCACTATAGTCACCTCCTTCGTATTCTTCGATATCTTCGGGGCACGATCTCTCACCGCCTGTTCTTTCCTCGCTCTAGTTCATTATAGGTTCAGGCCTATTCGGATGCTACGTGGGCTAGTGATCCCTCGGATCGCCGTTCACTTTCTGCTTACTGTGTTTTTCTTGGTGGCTCTCTCATTGCCTGGAAGACGAAGAAGCAGACTGCAGTTTCCCGTTCGAGTGCAGAGGCTGAGTTGCGAGCTATAGCTCTGTTGACGACAGAGGTGACTTGGTTACGATGGTTACTTCAGGACTTTGGTGTTTCTGTCACTACACCTGCTCTGCTATTGTCTGACAGTACAGGTGCTATTAGCATTGCGCGCGACCCTGTGAAGCATGAGCTCATCAAGCATATTGGTGTTGATGCTTTCTATGTGCGTGCTGGTGTGCAGGATCAGGTTATTGCTTTTCAGTATGTGCCTTTCGAGTTATAGTTGGTGGATTTCTTAACGAAGGTCCAGACTAGAGCACAGCATGGCTTCTATCTATCCAAACTCAGTGTTGTTTATCCACCATGAGTTTGAGGGGGAGTGTTAGAGTTATATTCTAGCCTGTATATTTTCCCCGTTGTATGAGGGGTTTCCTGCATATTTATCACCTGTACATGTATATATATTGGCCATTGGCCCTCAAGGAATACAAGTTGCATATTCCTAACAGCCGCCGCGGTGCCCTCGGCTCGTGGAAGGCCAACGGTGGCGGCGAGAGTTGAGTGGTTAGCCGGCCAAAGTCGAGACGAGCGGTGGTGAATTGGAACAAGGATTGAGAGAGATTGGGGTCGAGACGGGGAGAAAATGAGACAAATTGAGAGGTTGTGGTAGCTTCGGGAAGAAGATGGATGGATATTGAGTCCACCCCCAATTGTGGGTGTTCGCGACGGTACATAGCAAACAGTTTCACATCGCTCACGAGGACGGACTGCACCAGCCAGCCCAAACAAAGTTTAGTGTGCCTCATCCAGTGGTTGAGATCGCGTTGCAAGGAAACGACTTAGAGCTACAATAGTTATTCACTTCGTCTCTACGCCCATAACATCATCATAATTTATGATTTAACTTTGAACTACAATTTATAAATCTTTTCCGAACATGATAGAAATACAATATTTGTAGTACATAATCAATATTTTTTAGGTCAAATTAATGACCAATGTTAAATCTTAGAATAAACTAATGCCACATAAATACGGATGCAAGGAGTAGCTATTTTAGCTTACCCCAGTTTTAGAACGACCATGCATTGTTTTTTCTTTTCCTTTTCTTCTTCTTTTCTCAAAAGGAGGTTGATACCCTTAGCTTATGCATCCAAGCAGTGGCGTAGGCAGGATATCTCCACGCCCCGGGCCGGAAGAAAATCTTATACGACCTGGTCGTACGCAACATCTCGAGAGACCCCATCGATCAGATGACACGTGGGTTCGCAAATCTCAAAGCAGCCAAAGAACGCATCGTCGTCTTCCTCCTTACCAAATCCAGATGCCGATTTCAATTCCCCATTTTTTGTCTGCTGGACACGGTGGCGCGATTCTGCCGGGCGCTGGCACAGCGAGACGCAGTTGCCGGAGGGTTTTCTTCTGCACCAACTCCGATGGGTTTATGAGGGTCGACGGCCCGCGGAGCTCACCGGAGATGGGCAACTAGCTGAAGCTTCTCTCACAAAAGGAGGTTCCTGCGTTCCGCGAGGTTGCGAGGTTGCCGGAGATGGTTTTGTACAACGCCAACGGCCACCGCGAGCGCTCGCGTGCACTCTAATGTGTTAGTTGCTGCTTCATCCCCGAGTCCACAAGTTGAGCCACTCCTCCCTGGTACCCGCCTGCAGTGCTCTCTTGCCGCTGCAGCCGGCGGGAGCGCGTCGGCGGCTGGTCTTCAGGACATGACGAACTGAGCAGCCAAACAACTAGGAGGAAGATGACGATCCGTTCTTTGTCTGCTTTGAGATTTGCAAAGCCACGTGTCAACTGGTTGATGGGGTCTCCCGAGATGGTGCGTACGACCAGGTCGTATAAGATTTTCTTCCCCCCGGGCCAGCCTCGTTGGCACAGTGTATACTGTAGCTACAGTGTGCTACTATGGCTACAGTATACGAAGGTTTACTTCTCGACGCCAAGGGCCACGGCCCGGGCAGCCTGGGGCTGACTACGCCGTTGCATCCAAGGATGCAAATAAACATCTTTATTATTTATTCAACAGATTTAGATAAAACAAATACATGAATTAACGCACATCCATCTTTTTGATGACCTTTGTCGCTACAACTAAAAGCTTGAAGGTGTGTTCTAGCCTCGCACCGAAACACATCATCTAATCCGGTGGCCTCGTCAAGCCGCCTCACGAGAAGCCGAGAGTACCAACCAGTCTAGCAGACTCAGTGCGTACCGCATGCACACATTCTAGAATCCGCCGCCATCATCTTAGCCGTCTCATCCTTAGGAGGATCAACGTAATGACCTTGCCAGGCCCAACTGCCGTCGACGTGACCATGATGCCAAACAGTGGCACCACCTTGGGCTCGTCCATCAAGACGCATGCGACGAGACCCTTCGCCGTCGATGCTATAGAAATGACGCCGCTCCACATTTGAAACCCTTTAGCCAACATTTGTTCCAAGGACGATGCCCCCATGATGACAAGCGGCGCGAGACGCCGCCATCGCTCGACCTTGAAGACCGAGATCAAGGGTTCCCCTCGGAGCAAACGACCATGCATTGTTAATATCTTGACAAATTATGTGTTCTAAATCAATAATCACGATGTGAAAGTACGTAACCAATTTGTGTGCATTATTGAACTGTTCCTTTGGACACTTGGACTACCGAGCTGCTTTCCAACTCACTGAGATTGAAACCCTAGTGCTAGTGGTTTTGCCACAAACCATCTCTCTTTCGGCCTTTTTCCACATGGCAAAGTCCCATTGCTAGTATTTGCTACCGCGCGGCCGCTTCTGCACTGCAACAGTCGTCGCGGCAAATGAGATTCCTGCAAAGCAATGCGTACACCAAATCCAAATCAAGCCCGTCTCTTGAAGCCAACACACGCAGAGATCAACTGATCGAGCATCGTACCCCAACTTTTTTTTATCAAAAATGAGACTCTTCCACGACAAGTTCGCATTATCTAGCATACATCTCCCATGCGCCGCTTGATTTCTCAAAGCCTACCCAGGCCCCAGAACAGTCCGTGAAACAATGATCCGCGCGCACGACTTGCACCGTTGCACGGAGAGAGAGAGAGACGGGTTTCATGGAGCCGGGCGATACGTCAGGGGCCACGCGTACGTGTACCGCAAAATTGCAAAAGCGACACGGCGTGATCGCACTAGCATGCAGCTCGAGTGGAGTGGCGGTCACGCTCAAAAGCGACGCCGGCGCCGGCCCCTCGTAAGGTCGATCGATAAAAGAATCGCTAGGATGGATAGAGAGATGTCCAACGTGCAAAAATAAACTTCCAACGCCGTCGGCAGACGTGATCCAAAGCGTAATTTGGCCGTGATGAGCGCGCGCTCGACACACCACACCCTACGAAAATTATACTACTACTCCGTTCTGGCACACGCATGAGGACGGGCCAAAATAACATGGCCGGCCCCTATGCATGCAAGTGGAACTAGTACTATACTCGTGTTTTACTAGAGTAGAGTATAGGAGTACACAAAATATGTTGAGGATACTGTTCGTAGTTACTAGCTGTTCTCAGTTGCGCGTGACTTGGGCAGTGCATTATTATTCGGCTGCGCGCGAAAAGCGAGCCTATCATTGGGTGAAAAGAGAGATGGCCCCGAGTAGTTATCTAGTCGTATGTATGTATGTATGTGTATCAACGTGATGTTAGGGCATGGCCAATGCATAGCCTCAAGGTGATGCCCCGTATGCCATGTAGGATCGGATGCCAGGAAAAGTAGGTTCGGATGAGGAAGCGGGATCCTTTGCAGGAGGCGGGTGCTTGAAGAGAAAAAGTGTGGTCCGGTGTAAAAAATTGAAAAATTAGAGTGAAAAGTAGAGATGAATATGTACTAAAGTCTTTATTTTCTATTCTTTGATGAGACCCACTAGTGATAGCTTGCATTGGGGAGAAAAAATCAATATATATGCCTCAAACTACTTTTTGTCATGGGACATCTCTATCCATATGCCACCATTGTACATGCCCTTACTGGTCTAAAAGTAGCTTGATACTCCTATAGATATTGGATGTGGATTACACGCATGGGCCAAAGTTGTGGATGGCCGTGTTCCTTAGCCATCAGCCCAAAAGGAGGACGGACTGGCGCCTAAAGTATCCCGAAAGAATATCTCTTTGACATGACACAAATGCAAATGCACAAAGGAGCACAACTACAAGCAGATATTGTATTGTAATTATTAAGGAGGTCACAAGCTCGGTGCTGCAGTGCCAGTGTTAACATGTGATGTTCTGCTCAAATCATGAAACCGCTGATAAATCTTGACGGAATCATGCCCAAGTTTCATTGGCAGATGATCAGTTAGCAGCACTTGTAGCATGCATCAACCGTGCTAAGCTGAGAGAAGGGAACATGTTTGTTAGGAACGAATCATGCGTGGCCTGACCTGACGGAGCAACCTTTTTGTTCGTTCCCAAATCATACGTGGTACTGCTCCTGGTGCTGAAACAGTTTATTGGTTTTTTTCTTGGCCTTTACCTACCACCATTGCATCATGATCCCAACACACTTTGCCTGTCCTACTCCTAACCAAATGATTGGACACGTCAGGCCTCAACTTTCCTTTCCTTTCCTTTCCTTTCCTTTGTTTCTTCTTCCGCCGTAGAAATTTAGAAAGAAATATAAAGCGCAGGGTTTGGCGCACGTCCTGTGGAAAATAGTACTCAACTACTTAACTGAAACTAGTTAATTTTCATTTTCAAATTGGCTTTTAAGCATGATTGATCTGCTGAAAAGAAGGCGGTGATCTAAAGCCACTCGTAAAGATTAAAGAACAACTCTCGGCCTTTCTTTCTAGATCGGGTAACTATTGGAGGTTGCGAGCTAGTAGCTTAACTTGTTTCGCGGATAACAAAATCAATGGCGCGCCTTTCATCGATAGCTTTTGACGATGCTGGTTAGCTCTTGCGCGCGTCAGATAGTGCAAGAACCAACCGGCCGGCGACACCGGAATCCTCGCCGGCCGGCGACGTGGTGGTCGAAGGAGGGCGACACGATGATGTTGTCATGTGTTTGTCCTCTCGCCTTCTGCTTTTACCGCTCCCATTCGCCACTCATCTTGTCAAATGTCAGTGCTGGCTGCCCTGTAACGATCCTTTTGTTTGAACACTCCTGTGATGATTCTGCTTTGCGGCAATCGCCGAAGTGGTGGCATTTCAGATGGGACACGATGGATGTCCCGGGCAAGGGGGTTCTTTCAGACGTACTGGTACATATGGTGGCTTGTGCTGCCGCCACTTGCGATGATGAGTTCGGTGGTTCATTTCGCCCCGGTGACATCTGTGATCTAACATGTGCGGCTGAACTTTTTGAATTTTCATATAGCCGAGCTTAATAACAGTGGATGGTACTAACATGGAGTGGCACTGCACCTCCCATTTGCAAGCCACGTTTTAATTAAATCGTGCTTGTTAAGTGTCAGGCTGCTGTGCAGGTGAAGAAACGGTCAAACAAATCTCAGAAAATAAAGATAACAACCCTAAGAGAAAAAAGAATCTAGAGGTGGTGATAGGATAGTCGGTCGACAGATTCGTAATGTGAGGTGGGGGCATCGTCTAGATATACATAACAATGCATTTCTTTCGGCGAAGATTAGACCAGGTTGGAAGGATGGTGGTAGCTAGACGGGAATAAGAAATTCAGGAAGCCACATTACATCGCTCTGAATATGCATGACAGCTTCCTGGAACGCTTGGCATCATTTCTTGCAGTATAAATCTTTGAATTCAGGTAACCAAACGGCCAAACCTGCTTGCATCAGCCACCCTGAAACCGCATGCATCGTTCAGTTTCGGCACACTACAAGCCAAGGAAGGAAGGAAAGAAATACGAACGCCACGCTCGAGGCCTTGCTTGACACTGCATGTGCTGAATGCTAGCTAGCTGCACACCTGTGTCCGCACATGCGATGCGAGCAGCAGCGCAGATCTACGAGGCTCTGAAGAAAGCATGACACGCTAGTTTAATTAAGGTGTTTGCTGAAGAGACCTCGACAGTCCATAGAATAGTCATCGCCGGCCGCCGCGCCTCTCGGCGCATGCAGCCAGCTGACCGGGCTGCTCCAGCAGTTGTTTGGCCAGTACTACTGCTAGTACGACGTAGGCGGTGACGCCGCGAATATATTGATTTGAACTTTGGAATGTGGCACTGGTAAGAGCATCTCCGGCCGCGGCCCCGAAGGATCCCCAGGCCCCTTTTTCATCGCCGGCGGGTGAAAAAATCCCCAACCGTGGCCCCAGGACACCGATTTTCGCCGGTTGGGGCCTTTTTTTGGGCCGGCGAACCCAGGCCGAACCCAGGGCGCTGGGGGTCTCCTGGGCGTGCCGGCTGAAGCGAAAAGGCGGGTGGGGCCGAGGTGTCGGCGAGACCGGCTGCCACTTCCCGCCCCTTCCCCCTCCTTTTCCCTCGATCCCGCCGTTTCGCCCCCGGTTCTTCTCTCCATTTCCCTCCATTTCCCTTCCTTCGCCGCCATGCCGCCGAAGAAGTACGCCGCCCCTCGCCAAGCCACCGCCCCCGCCATCGCCAAGCCACGCAGGGCCCGTGTGCCGATGGCAAGACCGCCGGGGTTGACGAACGCCGAGTGGAAGGCCGACGTCGAGCGGAGGGGAGCTGTGACCACCGATCGCCGCAACAGGCTCCTCATGAAGAAAGCCCGGGACGCGGCGGCGGCGGCGGCGGTTGAGCAGGAGGTGTCGTCTCACTGCCCAATCTTCCCGGGGCGACAGCCCGCGGGCCCGTTCCCCCAAAGCGCCGGCCATCAAATCGCTCCGGGCGACCCGCACTTTCCTTCGCCGACCTTCCCTTCACCGGCGTGGGGGTACGCGCCCTCGCCGGAGTACGTCAACGGCGACGCCCTTGGCGGATTCAACCCCAACATTACCTTCCCGTGCCCGCTACGCCGATCTCGCCCACGCCGACCGCTACGCCGACCGCTCCGGCAGACGACGGGGAGCTGGCCGTTTGAGGAGTCCTATGCTCGCCCCCCCCCCCCCCCCCCCCCCCCCCCGCTTTTTTTGTACGCCGGACTATTGGCATGTTTTGATCGCCGACCGATGGCATGATGACGCCGAACTGTGGCATGATCGCCGAACCCGCGTCGTTTTTTGGGCAGCGGGAAATGAAATGTTTAAAATTTACGTCGCTATGGGCCGAACCCCGGGGGCGCGACTGGGAAGCCGAGCCCCCCAGACCGATTTTAGCGCCGGCTCGCCCCCAGGCGACGCTATTTCGGGTCCCGGGGGGGGGGGGGGGGGGGGGGGGAGGGCAACGGCTGGAGATGCTCTAAGTCAAGATTCAAGAACCACACGCACACACCGTCGTTGCTTGCTTCACGCCAGTCTGAGCCGCCCATTATCTAGTATCTGCGATCCTTGTGGAGTCCAGGGCTAACGATCGACGATGATGGGTACTGCCATCTCATCTCGAGACGTTTACGCGAAGAGAAACGTGCCATCTGGTTAATGAATCGATGCGATTCCCCCACCTTTTTTGGACCGGGATCGGGGGTCGACAGCAACGGGCAGGAGTGGAGGCGAGGGCGGCGCGGCGACGGACGCGTAAACCGGCTTTGCATTTGGGTTTCTGGCGATTGAGACTGGAACTCACTGGTTTTCTTCTCCTCCCTACCCGGTGCTATGCATGCCTTGCAAGACACTGGTAGGATTTTTTATTTCCCATTCTGTATTATTATGCCGGTTGAGAAAAGATGGAAGATCTTGAGATGGGCCCTCGTTTCGGTTCGCACAAGCAGCCCATGGAACAATTCGGCCTGAGCAAGACCCGTTCAAGCGTTTGAAACCTTCTCTGTTTTCAGTAGTAGTTGGTGTGGGTGAGAACATTTTACAGATACGCTTTAAATATTCATTGGAATAAGAATTTGACTTTGGGTGCAGTTGGATGGAGTCACAGGCCTTGATTAGGTTTGCAGTACACGTCCCCGGTACTTGTACAGAACTTCACACTATTGTGTTATGTGGCTACAATACGTCGCTTCAGTTACTTAAAGAACATACAGAATACGCTCGGACATTTTTTTTGTCGTATATATGCATAAGATATGAATTGACTTACAAAAAAATTGGTCAGAAAGAATTAGCAATCATCAATACTATATTGTGGAGGCGGACTCTTCGTCGTTGGCAGGTTGTTTCCTCGACAGAGCTGGGGAGATCAGTCTCCAAACTGCATAATGCAGAGGACAAAACGTCAGTTTTACTGCAGAAATAATGCTAGTAACTAGGACCATGTCCTCTGCAACCACATGCAAAATAAGTAAATAATTCACAATGAATAGGAGGATTTGCAAATGCGACAGACAGGAAATGTGGAAAAGGGATCCACATTCTTTAAAATTAGCTGTTATGTGAAGCGGAAGCAAATATTTCAGTTAACAGAGCTGCATGGAAACAACAGGAAATGGCGACTTACCGTATATGCAAAATGCCAGCCATTCATTCATGATCTTTACGCATGTGCTTGCCCATCCAACATCTATGCTCTGTTAAATGTGTATAGTCCCTTTTCTGTATATTCCCAGTGTATAAGGGGTTTCCTGTAGTTCTACCTCACATGTATATGTACTGGCCTTTGGCCCCTGTGAATGTCAGTTGCTCATTCCTAACATGGTATCAGATGCTTAGGTTCCTCTCCCCGCTCCCGCACGCTCGCAGCTCCGTGCCTTGCTCCCCGTCTCCGGCCATCTCCGCCCCCGTCTCCGGCCATCTCCTCCCCCGCCGCCGGCCATCTCTTCCGCGGTCTCCGCCGGCCGTCTGCGCCTCGTCTGAGCCTCCCCCGCGCCTGGCCGAAGCCGCTGCTGCTGCTCCCCGCAGCTGCTGCTCCCGCAGCTGCAGCTCGAGCAGGCCCGGCGAGGCCGGCCACGCCCAGCCCGCGCCCGCGCCCGCAGGCTCCTCCGCGCGCCGCCCCGAGCCGCCTCCGCCCGCTGGCTGCCCCGCCCGCGGCTGCTGCGGCCGGCCGCGCCTGGCCTCTTCTCCGGCCGCCGCCGGCTCGCCCGGCCTGCGCCCCGCCCGGCCGCCGCCGCCCCCGGCGCTGCCCTGCCTCGCCCGGCCGCCTGCTGCCCCCGGCGCTGCCTCCAGCCAGCGCCCGATCCAGATCGGGCCCTGTAGCAAGGCACTGTAGCAGTTGACAAAAAAAAAACAGAGAGTTCCTCATGTCTTCTTCGGGCTACGTCGCTGTTCCTCGGTGCTCGGTGATCTTCGATGGCACCAACTATGCTGAGTTTGCGGGCTTCATGCGTATCCACATGCGCGGTCTTCTCCTGTGGGGTGTTCTCTCTGGCGAGGTCCCCTGTCCGCCATGCCCTGTTGCGCCCGTGGCCCCAATACCCCCGGTGCCACCGGTCCTTGCTGCTGATGCTTCTCAGGCTGACTGGGATGCAGCCAAGGCTCTCGATGATGCTGCGGTTGATGCCTATGACCAGCAGGTATCCGCTTATTCACATGCTCTCTCTGTGTACCGTGATGATCTGTCTGCTTACACTCAGTGGTGCAATGATGATGCTCGTGCTGCTGCTGTTCTCACAGCGAGTGTCCTCCTTCAGTTTGCTTCGGAGTTCATGGGACTTGGCACAGTTGCTGCCATGTGGTCTTACCTCTGTCAGCGCTATCAGCCCTCTGGTGATGCGCTCTACCTATCTGTGGTGCGTCAGGAGCACGCTCTTCAACAGGGTGACTCTTCTGTTGATGAGTTTTACACACAGAGTTCTGCCATCTGGCGCCAGCTTGACTCTCTTCGGACAGTTGTTTGTGGAACTTGCCGTTGCTGCCAGACTATGAGGTCCGACTTGGAGTTTCAGCGTGTCCATGAGTTCTTATCTCGCCTCCGTTCTGAGTTTGAGCCTCGACGCGCTCACTTGCTTGCTCGTGGTCGTGTTCCTATCTCGGAGGTGCTTGCTGAGCTTCGTGCTGAGGAGACCCGCCTCCGCTCTGCTGGGTTGCTTGCTGTTCCCTCTGTGTTGGCTGCTCGAGCTCCTGTGTCGTCTGCTCGTCTCACCGCTCCACCGCTTCTGCCCACACCTTCAGGGGGGTGGGTCGTCCTCCTTCTGCTGAGAAGGGCCGATCGCGCCGTGACACTTTCTGTGGCTACTGCTCCAGGCAAGGTCACCCAGAGTCTGATTGCCGCCAGAAACAGCGAGACCAGAGGCGCTCTTCTTCCAGTGGGAGGACTCATGCGTCTCCCTCGACTCCGTCACTCACTGACCAGGATATTATGCGACTCAAGTGCATGCTGGCTTCCTCTGGTTCTTCCTCGACGGGTTCTGTTGCTGCTGTGACTGCCACCACCACTCCGCCCTCACCGGAGCCTACTCAGTCAGGTACATCCTCGTGGGTTCTGGATTCTGGAGCTTCCTTTCATATGTCCTCTGATTCTTCTGCTTTATCTTCCCTTCGACCTCTTGATTTTCCTCTTAATGTTCTCACTGCCGATGGCACACCTCTTCCTGTTGCTAGTCGTGGCATTCTTTCTACTCCATCTTTTTCTGTTCCTAGTGTTTCTCATGTTCCTCGTCTTACCATGAATCTTTTTTCCGCTGCCCAACTTACTGATTCTGGTTGTCGTGTCATTCTTGATACCGACTCTTGCTCCATTCAGGATCGTCGCACCAAGGCTTTGGTTGGTGCTGGCCCCCGGCGCCGTGAGTCAGAGGGCCTTTGGGAGGTTGACTGGCTTTGTGTTCCTTCCGCTGCCACCACTTCTGCCAGCTCTCATGCTCTTGCTGCCTCTTTGTCTGCGTCCTTCCAGCAGTGGCATCATCGCCTTGGTCACATCTATGGCTCTCGCTTGTCTTCTTTAGTTCGTCAGGGCCTCTTAGGGTCTGTATCTGGAGATGTCTCCTTACATTGTAATGGTTGCAGACTTGGCAAACAGACCCAGTTGCCTTATCCTACCAGTGAGTCCGTATCTCAGCATCCTTTTGACTTAGTTCATTCTGATATCTGGGGTCCTGCTCCCTTTGATTCGAAAGGTGGTCATCGCTACTATGTTTTGTTTATTGATGATTTCTCTCGCTACACTTGGCTCTACTTCATGAAATCTCGTAGCGAGGTTCTCCCTATATACAAACGATTTGCTGCCATGGTTCACACCCAGTTTTCCACGCCCATTCGTACTTTTCGTGCTGACTCCGCTGGAGAGTATATCTCCCAGCTATTGCGTGGTTTTCTCGCGGAACAGGGTACTCTTGCCCAGTTCTCATGTCCTGGTGCTCATGCTGAGAATGGCGTTGCTGAACGTAAGCATCGTCATCTGCTTGAGACGGCTCGTGCGCTGATGATTGCCGCTTCTCTTCCACCCCACTTTTGGGCTGAGGCTGTTTCTGCATCCACCTATCTCATCAACATTCAGCCCTCGACCGCTCTGCAGGGTGGTATTCCTATGGAGTGTCTCACTGGTCGATCTCCTGACTACTCAGCTCTTCGTATGTTTGGATGTGTGTGCTATGTCCTGCTTGCCCCGCGAGAACGCACCAAACTGACTGCTCAGTCGGTTGAGTGTGTTTTCCTTGGCTACAGTGATGAGCACAAGGGCTATCGTTGTTGGGACCCTGTTGGTCGTCGCTTGCGCATCTCGCGTGATGTGACCTTTGATGAGTCTCGCTCTTACTACCCCCGCCCTTCCTCCTCGAGTTTCTCTGTGGACGATATTTCTTTCCTTCTCCTTCCTGATACATCCTCCTCTGTTCCTCAGGTCTCTCCCCTTCCTCAGACCCATCTCACTCTTCCTCACATGCCACCGACACCATAATCCCCTCCATCCTCCTCTCCACCATCCTCTCCGATCCGTCGGCCTCTCTCTCCTTTTCCTCTCCACTACACTCGCCGCCCTCGTGTTGAGGATGATTCTCCTGACACATCTTCCACTTCCGATGTTCCTCCTTCCACGCCTCCACCAGTTCATAATCTCCGTGCTCGACCTCGACCCCCTGTTGATCGCTACTCTCCTGCCAAGTACGGCCTCTCTGTTGTTGCTGAGCCGACTTCCTATCAGGCTGCCCTGACTCAGCCTGAATGGCAGCTTGCGATGGCCCAGGAGCTTGCTGCCCTTGAGCGTTCTGGCACATGGGATCTGGTCTCCCTTCCTTCTGGTGTTCGTCCCATCACATGCAAGTGGGTCTATAAGATTAAGACTCGCTCTGATGGGTCTCTTGAGCGCTACAAAGCTCGTCTTGTGGCTCGTGGTTTTCAGCAGGAACAGGGACGCGATTATGATGAGACATTCGCTCCTGTGGCCCACATGACCACTGTCCGCACTCTCCTTGTTGTCGCTTCTGTTCGTCATTGGTCCGTCTCTCAGCTTGACGTTCAGAACGCCTTTCTCAATGGTGAGTTGCGTGAGGAGGTCTATATGCAGCCACCCCCCGGGTACTCTGTTCCTGATGGTATGGTCTGCCGACTTCGCTGCTCTCTCTATGGTCTTAAACAGGCCCCTCGTGCCTGGTTCGAGCGGTTCGCCTCTGTCGTGACTGCCACGGGTTTCTCGCCCAGTGATCATGATCCCGCCTTGTTCGTTCACACGTCTCCTCGTGGTCGGACTCTTCTCCTTCTCTATGTTGATGACATGATCATCACTGGTGACGACTCTGACTACATTGCCTTTGTTAAGGCTCGCCTTCGCGACCAGTTCCTCATGACCGATCTTGGTCCTCTTCGCTATTTTCTTGGGATTGAGATCTCCTCGACCTCTGATGGCTTCTATATCTCCCAAGAAAAATATATTCAGGATCTTCTTTCTCGCGCTGCTCTTGGTGATGAGCGCACTGTTGTGACTCCTATGGAGCTCAACGTTCAGCTTCGTGCCTCTGATGGCGACCCTCTTCCTAATCCCACTCGCTATCGTCACCTCGTTGGCAGTCTTGTCTATCTTGCTGTTACGCGTCCTGACATCTCCTATCCTATCCACATTCTGAGTCAGTTTGTTTCAGCCCCCACCTCTGTCCACTATAGTCATCTCCTCCGTGTTCTACGATATCTTCGTGGCACGATCTCTCAGCGCCTTTTCTTTCCCCGCTCCAGCTCTCTTGAGCTCCAGGCCTACTCTGATGCTACCTGGGCTAGTGATCCCTCTGATCGACGCTCGCTGTCTGCTTACTGTGTCTTTCTTGGTGGCTCTCTTATTGCCTGGAAGACAAAGAAGCAGACTGCTGTTTCCCGCTCGAGTACAGAGGCTGAGTTACGAGCCATGGCTATGTTGACGGCTGAGGTGATCTCGTTACGGTGGTTACTTGAGGATTTTGGTGTGTCTGCTACCACCTCGACTCCCTTACTGTCAGACAGTACCGGTGCTATCAGTATTGCGCGTGACCCGGTGAAGCATGAGCTCACCAAGCACATCGGTGTGGATGCCCACTTCGTACGTGCCGCTGTGCAGGATGAGGTTCTCGCTCTTCACTATGTGCTCTCTGAGTTACAGCTCGCGAACTTCTTCACGAAGGCACAGACTCGAGCGCAGCATGGGTTCTTTCTCTCCAAACTCAGTGTTGTTGACCCACCATGAGTTTGCGGGGGGGTGTTAGATGTGTATAGTCCCTTTTCTGTATATCCCCAGTGTATAAGGGGTTTCCTGCAGTTCTACCTCACATGTATATGTACTGGCCTTTGGCCCCTGTGAATGTCAGTTGCTCATTCCTAACATGCTCCACCTGATTGAGAAATGGGAGGATGTTACTTGGATGCATGGTGGCATTGCAGCAGTATGCCACTTAAGGCAAGAACTGAACTACAGTATATTAGAATGCCGCCGACGATTAAGCATGTTGTCACTTCAAATTACAAGGATAGGTGGAGCATAATGGAGCAAATCACAATATTAGAATGTCGTCGACGATTAAGCATTTCTACACGGTGTGTCTTACTTTCTTGCAATTGGATGGTTAAGCTCCCAGCTTATGAATAGCATTGCAAAATACATAGCCCCCACCGCAAACACAATGTGGAAAATCTCGTAGCTGTAGGGGACATCCTCTTCCAACAGGATCTCATTGCTTCGAAACTGAAAATATTCGTGGGTAATGTGAATAACACTGAATAGATTGTTGATAGTCACAATTAAATAATTAGCTCTTTCAGTTAGCAAAGATGTATATCATCATTTGCTTAACCTTGAACTGGAATGGATTCATTTTTTTGTCTTACGCGTGGAATAACTGATTGTTGGCATGGAAACGGGATGTAGAGAAAGGACCATTTGCACATATCAAGAACTTAAATGCTATGCAGAAAATTGACAGTTGGAACTTACTTGAAAGGATCTACTATCGATTCCAGTAGAAAATGTGGCCGACACAATGGAGCAAATCGCAATAATGAAGCTCTAGCAAAGCACAAAGCGATTAGTTAGAACATCAAGACTGCACTTACTAGCACAAACTAAAAGCGTAGATATGCCGATCCAGAAAATACAGTGAAACATGCTTAACATATATTGCGAGTGCACTCTGTCGGAAATATGTTGCGAACCCCACTACCCCCTACAATGCTACATGATGCGCATCACTAAGATATGTGTATGACTAAACCACCGACATAGTTGCGGTAGGCCCTCAATAAAGCTGAACAAATGGGATCCACTCATTAGTTCAGGTGAGGGGCTAGGTGGTCTTTACAAAATTTGCAGGCTGGGAATATTTTTTTTAGTGGAGCAGACTGGGAATCTTCAATCTTGACACCAAGCAAATGTACAGAGAAATTTCGGTGCCAATTTCAGGGTACAATAATCTCCCAAGAGTGCAACTAGATGATAGTTTAGAAACTAACATTTCTCACTTACAATTATAGTAGCCCAATTACCATCCTTGCCAATTTTCATCTCAGTGTAGCACTTTCCAGTTCGTGGTTCGCTGCATATTGCAATTCATGAAAATGAGTCATAAATGCAATGTCAAGTAGAAGGGCAAATGAGGAGTATAAATCTAAGGATAAGATAATACCTGTGTAATGCAGACCAACAGAGGAACACAATATATGAGCCCATTATTCCAGAAGATAGAAGACCCTCATTAACCTTTTTAGCAAGCAAAATAAATTAAAATCGTACACATTATGCAGGTTGAAGCAATGCAAGGCAAAAGTGAGCACGGTCAGTCTTGGGTATGAGTTAAACATAGAGGTGCAGCACTGCAGCAATAGGGCACCAGTATTGATTGCAGTTGTAGAACAGTAGCATAAGCACAATAGTGTATAAAATTGGAATGATCTGTTGTTCTGAACTTAGTAGGTTTCTAGAGTAGTAATGGGAAGCGATGCGATGGGGGAGATATCTGATCATTTGCCCCAAATTTCATGTAACTTCAACCATTTGCCATTTTCTTTATTGTAACTGAACATATGCCCTTTCTTTCTTGTGCCAACTGATCATTTCCCAAAATCTATTTTCAAATTATTTCTGCTCCTAACGCCACTTATTTATTTGCAATTTGCCTATTAATTATGTTTAACACTACTTCAATATTTTTCTTAATCCTCTCTTTTGTCAACATTTATCTCAATTAGGAAGTTCCCGGTTGAATGTTGTATCACTAACTACTCTATAACTAAGTTGAGGCCTGGAGCTGCAATATTCTCGTACCTTTGAGTGTAGTGACACCGCCATCATTATCTTCACTAGGACTGCCGTCCATATAATAGTGAAGATGTTGAACACACATGATGAGTTCGGAACATACAGAATATATAGCACGAGGATTCCGGCAAATGAGGCAATGAAGGAGACAGTTGACAAGAATAATCCGAACAGGCCGCTGAAAAGCACACAAAACATCATCCTTGTCATGGCCTGAAATAGTTTTAACATTGCGTTGAAGTAATTGAGACAATAGCTAATTAAATGTCCGGGTACTCAAAGAATTATGTACCATTGATTTGATCCAGGATCTGGCATCCAACGTTTATTGCACCATGATATGAGATGGAGCATGCTTATAAACTGGAGAATGAGAAATATCCTGGAGGAGTACGAAACATAAATTAACTATAACCTGTAATACAACGTGAGTTTAGTGGAAATTTCAAAACTATTGCAATATGAGTAATATAAACAAGAATCATTAAAATTACCCGGCACCCATTCGAGCAATTTCACCTGCAGAGGATATGGAGTAGATTTCTTCAGCCCACTAATGTTTAGGCTTGTTACTCAGATGCAAAGTTATAATGGAACTAGTGCTACAGAATCAACTAAAATAGGTTTTCATGTTTTGTTTTCATTCTTTTTCCAAATAAAGGATCTGTAAGTTGCCGGTTTGGCCTTGACACTTAAATCATAGCCTATCTTATATATTGCTGAGAGAAAAGGGAGAACTGCCAATGTATCATTGCAAACATGGTAATTACTGCACTCATTGAAAAAAGGTGAAATGGGATCATTATAACACTCTGAGTCTCTGACTAGGGTTAATGGGTTTGACCATAGTGAAATGACTATACCGCGCTTACAATAACAACATGTGATTTGATATAATAAAGTTCAATAGGGTGTTGTTTTTCACCGAATGTCTTCTATATTTTTCTTATAAAATATCATGTTGACGCTTTTACCTGCCCAAAATTTGTAAGCTCACTATTCACCCAACGATCTGCATATAGAATTTCAGTCTTCTTAAAAACAATGCAAGTGTTTTTTAAAGTTTTAACCCGTTTTTTTTGTATTTCCACGTTGAGGTTAGTTTGGGTAATTTGTTCTAAAAAAGGCTACGTACCATTGGAAGTTTGACTATTTCTCTCTTCGTAAGAAATTTACAGTTTCCAAATACAACACCTTTTGCAATGGTACACTGAAACGAAATGAACTTATTTTGAGTGAAATGCAGCAGATATAATGATAATCATCTGAAGGAAAAGCAACATTTTTTGGTGTATCATTGATGCACATCTATTAAGGTAACCATGCCATGCACTCTTTGCAGCAACTACAATGTGGCACACCACGCAGTGAGCTGAGAAGTGACTACCGTTTACTAAGTGACAGTTATGAGCCGAAAAGAAACTTACCATAGAGCTGAATGAAGATGTTAGGGATGATAAACGGGGTGACGATTGACACGACATACACAAGAAACTTGAGAGCCCAGCATCCAGAATGCCACGAATTACGAACTCCCTGGAGCTTGCGTGTTCCAAATGTTGTGGCAAACATCACCCAGAAAAATATCTGCCGCTTGATGTAAGGAAGTGAACAAAAGGAACACAAACAGTTGATTGATGTCATTTCCCATGCGTATCATTTTAGTTTTGATTAAGACTGTGGAAACTGTACTGGAGAACAGTCCAAATTCACCTGAATCACTTGCCTACCTGCTTACCCCTTGAGGATCGTACGTAAAAATGCAAACCGCCTCAAGGAGAGTATGCAGACTGCAACCGGAAATTCAGGTGCAAATCAAAACAATTCCTATCTCATTCTATTTGAATCAAGGATACAAAGCAACCCAAGCTAACACGGAGCACCCCTCCAGAACGGAAGCATTTCGAGTCCCCTGCTCCACAGACCGGGATATCTGAAGATCGCAGCAGACAGACAGCAGTGCAGTGCACATCAAATTCAGAATGTTTCATCCATCGTTCGTTCATGGCAAATGCAGAAGGTCTGGAAGGAAATGCAGGAGGGTGAACGTACGGTGCAGTGCGCCGAGCAGCTTGGCCCCGTAGTCCCTGATGAACCAGGCCAGCAGGTTGGTGGCGAAGAAGATGAGCCCGTAGACGTAGCGCTCCCTCAGCGACTGCGCCTTCCTCGCCTCGTACGCGCCGCTGTCTCTGTACAGCTCCGGGGCCTGTACCTTGATCATATCTCCTCTCCTAGTCCCAAATGCCGCTGCTGCTCTCGGCGAACAAAATGGTTTTTTCTCCCTAGGCTCGAGTCGAGTTCTGCGGAATTCACAAGCCATGGATCGATGGGGTCACTGGCTCGCTGAAGCTTAAACAACAATGCCATCTGGAATTCGGATGGGTGAGGAAGGGAGGGGATAAAGGAAGAAGGAGGAGGACTCACCGGCGGTGCCACAGCTCCGGCGGCGGAGGGAGACGGCTCCACGGCGGTGCAGAGGCAGAGCTGGCGGTGCTTTTTTACCTGGCTCTGTCTGCAGTCTGCTCCGTTCCCGTCTCACTCGGGTCAGGACATGACTTCACCTGGCTCGGACGCGTGCCTCTTTAAAACATGCACGGCGGGTCCGCCGGTGGGGGCGGCCGCTCTGGTCGGAGGAGAGCGGTCTGGACCGCCCGATGGGCGGATCGCAGGGCTGTCGTGCACTGACGGGTTACGGCCGTGGGCCCCATTGGTCTTCCAGAAGCGAGCGCTGCTCCACGACTCCGGCGCCGAGACGACCGTTGGGGCGCGGCGATGGCGTTTAAAACCGGACGGCGCACGGAGGAAGAAAACGACCTCGCATCACGTTTGTGGCAGCCAGCGTTGGCTGTGCTTTCGCCGAGCCAGGGTTAACCTAAAGAATTTGTCCAAGAAAATGGCTAATGTGAGGAAGTTTTGCCGGCCAAGCTGTTGCCCGAACGAAACCGAAATCTCAGCCTCGTGCGCTTTCTGTTTCCCGTGGTTTGGTTTTGGTTCCCTCGTTTGGGAAAGTTGTTGCTGCTTTTAGGAGTTTCTTGAGGTTTGGTGAACAAATATTACTACTCCAATCCAATGGAGGCACTCGAGATTTGATGAAGCTATAAAAGGCATTTTCGGTGCTCGGGCACATACTGACGCCACAACGTTTTTTTTAGTCAGTACAGACATGCACGCTCATACATATGTAAGTACACACATCTTTATGAATACACATGTATACCCTACCCTATAAGAGCATCTACAGCCGGACTTGGCAAATCCGGCCCCTCAAACGCCCGCGGACACGCCCGGTCAGTGACCGGACGCGTCCGTTTTGAACCCATACTTTTTCATCCGTGTAGCCGCATCTCTCATATTTTTTCTCATATGTCCGGTCACTTGCACGTGATTGGTGGAGAAGAAGAGAGAGAAAGAAAAGAATGATTAAAGAAAGAGAAAAGGTGGTCCGGGGTGGGGTCACGTCCTACATGGCGGACTGACCGGGCGCGCCCGGGCGCGTCCGCGACCCCTCATATCGTCCTCATATTTTGAGATGGATATGAGGGGTGCCGGTCAGTCCGGGCGTTTGAGATGGGTATGAGGGGTCCGTCTGGATCGCTTTTTCGTGACCGGTCAGTGACCGGGCGGCCTGCCCGGGCGTTTGAGGAGCGTATGAGGGGTCCGGCTGTAGATGCTCTAAGCATCTCCAATAGACTGAGGTGACTTCATAGTCGATGGGAACAACCCCCCTCCCCTCCCCCCCCCACTTAACGCACATCGTCGGAAGGCCCGGAATAAATTCAGAAAAATGTGAGCACCGGTGTCAAGTCTAGAACTTGAACTCTGTGGGCTAGGGATACCACTATCCTCCTAACCATCCAACAACAGATTGGTTCGTCGTTTCTTCTTGAAACACCTTCTTGTGTTTGTCCTTTTCCTAGATAAACTTATTAGATACCTCTAGCCAATCTCCCAAAAAATAGAGAAGTAAACGATCAAGTAAAGTTAGAAGAGTAAAATTTTACTCCTCTACCTGAGGCCGGACCTAGCCAATCCCAACATGTTTTTTTTGTAACAGCCCGAGACTATATCTGGCCATGGGCCGGGCCGGGCCGGGCTTGGGCCGGGCCTAAAAAAGCCCATGGCAAAAAACTGAGGCCCAAGCCCGGCCTAGGCCCTGTCATCGGGCCTACTTTGAAGCCCAAGCCCGACCCATATGTTGAAAAGCCTGTCGGGCCTGGGGCCGTGGGCCGGGCCTCTTCCTTAAAATCCTAATATGCCAAGCCCAAGCCCGGCCCGGCCCTGCTGGTGGGCTCAAAACTCAGGCCCAAGCCCGGCCCACGGGTAAGCCCGTCGGGCCCAGGCCCTGGATTTTGGGGCCGGGCCCGGCCTGAGATGCCCAGGTATATCCGAGACCGTTGTTTCAGTAATTATTATTATATTGTTTACTCTATGTTATTTTTGCATTGCATCATGTCATTAAATTTTTGCAACCCAATTTAAACTCAAATAAATAAATGGCATGGATCTTTGAACTATTTAAATTGAGGGATATCACATGGTGAATTCTCTTTAAGAAGACTTATGCGAAGCCTCCCGATATTATCACTGAGCTGCCAGCGTTGTGGAATCTACCAAAACACACTTTCATTTTAAACCTCCTTAGTTTTCAAATTATTTAAACCCTTGATCTATCCCCCTTTCACCCCATTTCAAGTCGTGTAGCTTTTAAGTATTTTAGAGAGGTCTCTTGCCAAATTTCAGCTTGATCTGGGTTTATTTGGCCCTCCAAATAAATCATTTTGGCTTTTTTTTTTCTGTAATTGGAAAAGGGAAACCTTTTTTTTCTTTCCTAAACCAGCCTACCAGGCCTTCAGCCGTTCCCCTCTCTACCAGGCCGACCCTATAGGCCCAGCCGCACCCCCTAACCTCTCCTTTCCCTCACAACCTCTCCTTTCCCCCATCGATTCCCAAATCCTATACTCTCTCCCTCTGGTTCCCGTGCCCGCCGCCACACTCACACAACGAGACTAGGGGAGGCGTTTGATCCCCTCATCCCCGACCTCGGCCTCGGGCCATGGAACCCCTCCGGTCGGCGAGCCCGGGTCACCGCCGCGCCTACCTCTAGCTCCTCCCTCACTCCGCCTTGGCCCTGTCCGCGCCGCCCCCTTCCCCCTCCTGGCGTTGAGCTCCACGTCCATGGCACCGCAACCCTTCGCCGTCAAGCTGCCTCTCTTCCCCGTGCCGCCCTCCTCCACCGCGAGCTTTTGCTGAAAGCTCTGCCTCGCCCTTTCCTCCGCCCCACCTCCGGTGTTTCCTTGCACAATGAACCCGAGCAGCGCCACCTCCTTGCCATTACCAGGCTCCTCCTCTGCTTGCCGCCTGCTCCCCTTGCGCCGCCCCATGCCTTGTCCGCCGCCGCTGCTGTCACCTCCTTGCTGCTTCTCTACACCTCCTGCTTTCCTCCTTGTTCCTTGCCTCCGTTCACCACCAGCGGACCACTGTTATGCCGCCCGTCGCCGTCTCCGTGCCCGGCGAACCCCTGCTTCCTACAACGGCCCGCAACCGCCCTGTCCAACTCCAAGGTCGAACCCCAAGGCCTCCTGTTTGGTTGTGGACAACAACACCGGGTGACCTCCTCGGGACAAGGACCCAAGATCCGTGCATCTCCGTTGCCTCGTACCCGGTGAATCGCCAAGGCCCCTATTGACCCGTGTATGACTACACAACGAGCGTCAAGTACCTCGACGACCGCTAGAGTTCGAAGACCCAAAGTACCACGACACCTACAGCCCATCAAGTTCGTTCGTCTACGGAACGTGTACAACTACTCTCGATGTGTACCATTACTTTCACTACCGTGGCGAGTACCACTACTTCCCATGGACGACTAACGCCATCATAGATCCGACAAGACCGCGAGTACCACTATTTCCACGACGACACGTGAACGTCTACACCGCATTGAACTATCCCGAAATGCACGCTTCGAAGGTATAAATGCCGAGACGACCGCCCATGAACGAATGCATGTGTTTTGATGAGATGCACCCTATATTTGCACCTTGTCAGAATTGTTATGTGCACGTACCTCGTTTGCCATACTCTGACACGTAAGACACCTGGTATCCGGGATCACTTCCCGTCACCCTTGCACATTCTGCACATTCTTTGTTTATTTTGCACCGGTTTCTCCATGAGTTGCCAGATCACCAAAATGTTGTCATGGCATCATTTCTTTTTTCGCCGCCATGACATCCCTTTTCTTCCCCACATGGCGACAAATGCTCCATATAATGGTATATGTCAATATTTTCATATAAATGCATATAACTAGAATATGCCATCTGCATTCATGTTAAAACATTTAAATTGGTGTTTGAAATAAAATTGCCTAATGACTTGTGAAACGGTTTATTCCATAACTAAATAATCGTAGCCCCGAATTAAATGATCTATATATGTAAATTGACTAGGAAAGTGCGTATAATAACATGGTGCATTTTGTTTTACTGTTTAACAGATATATACTATGTTTTAGACAAATTTGAACCAATTTCGAAAATTACATATGGGGTCGTTTTGGAAATGATATATGTTGTTTCCTGCCTCATTTAAAATGCATAGATAGCTAGTTTATTTATGATTCACCTCTTGTCATGATTAACAACATTTAAACTTGTCGAGTAAATAAATGGGAATGGGCTAAATAATTCGAACGTGGAGTTTTGTCAATATGCAACTCGTTGCATAGCTTCACTTAATGTGTAGTATTTGAATATTGCACTTTGCCATGCTTTGCTTATTTGAATGGACATGCATCATATTTGATTGTGCATCATGTCATGAATATGTCGTGGTTGTTTACCGTGTTTTGTTTGCTTCCTTCTAGTTTCCCTTCTCATTGCTAGAGTTCCGGTAACTTTTCGGAATGTGAGGATTTGTTCGACTATGATTGCTCAACTACTTCACGGATCCGGTCTTCTTCAAAGTGGGATTCCTGGCAAGATGGCCATTACCTTTGCTATCACTACTATATTTGCTTGCTAGTTGCCTCGTTGCTATTTATGTCTCGCTAGCTACCACTTGTTTGTCAAGCCTCCCAATTGTCATGATAAAGCCTCTAACCTCCACTTATCCTAGCAAACCATTGTTTGGCTATGTTACCAATTTGCTCAGGCCCTCTTATAGTGTTGCTAGTTGCAGGTGCAGTTTATTCCATGTTGGGATATGGATGTCATGGGATATCATAATATCTTGCTTATTTAATTAATGCATGTATACACGTGGTAAATGGTGGAAGGCTGGGTGTTGGGGATATAACCCCGTGGTATGACCCGCCCAGGAGAGGCCGGGTCACCGCTGGCGGCTCATACTCAAGGCCTTAGGTGGGCCTGAAGATGGAAGATAAGCATAGAGGCGACTTGCCAGATGGGCCCGATGAAGGTCCAGAGCCGGAAGACGGCGCGAGACCCGGAGGCGTGAGCCGCTTGGAGGACGGCTTGCCCAGGAAGGCAAGCCGACTTAGAGACAAGATCGGATACTTTGTATAAGCCGGTTTGGACTCTTGTAAGCCCGGGGCCCTAGCCTATGTATATAAGGGCGGGTTCCCCGGGCGGCTTAGGGTACGAAACAACTGATCGATAGCTAGGTCAAGCGAACTCGCTCCCTTGTAATCGATACCCAGTCAATACAACACAAAGCAGGACGTAGGCTTTTACCTCATCCCGAGGGGCCGAACCTGGGTAAACCTTTGTCTCTCGATTTCGATCAACCCCTTCGAGCTCACCGCCTTAGCGATGGCCTCGAACCTACGTCCTTTCACTAGGACATCTGTCGTGACAAAACCACGACAGTTGGCGCCCACAGTGGGGCCAGCGCGCGGTGGTGTGGAGTTCTCGAAGGGCTCTCTCCCAGGGATCGAGGGATACACTGTCGGCAGGATGACTAAGAGTCGTCGCGGCAAGCTCTACATCGACGACGCTGGTTGGGGCCCCGAGGCCGACTCAATCGAGTACGGGCACCGGGTCCCCTTCAGCGGAATTCACGTTTTCATCGGAAGGATCGGCGAATCTGAACCCGGGCCGGACGTCTGCATCAACCTCGTCGAGCCGGCCCGGCGCGCGCAACCCGCCCGTGTTCAACCCGGGCGAGGGAGCGTCTTCGTCGGCTTCACGCAAGGAGTGGAAGACTCCGGGTCGGGAGGGGAGACTCTTGTCCTCTCAGATGACGGGTCCTCAAGCGGAGTGGTGGAGTCGATCTATCGGCTTCATGATGGTGGTCTTGGAGGCTATGCCGATGGTGACAGTATTCCGGAGCCCTATGATCCGCCAAGCCGGGCCGCCATCTTCATGGCAGGTACGGCGCCGGCTTTCAACAGAACGACATCCGGAGCAGCAGCGGGAGCCGCCCCGCCTGGTGCCGGGTCATCCTGTCCTCCGGCTCAAGTCCTGCTAGATCTGATGGAGGAATTAACAACCTTGATGGGAACCGAGGTCACAGCTGGAAATCAGGCAGAGCGTAACACAGAGATTACCCGGATCAAAACGCTGATGACCAAGGCCCAGGAGGATATCAACACGTTGCAAGATCAGATGAATGCTAAGTCGGAGCGTTTAAGGACAGAGGCTCTCCGTTTTAATCTGGACCAGCACGCTTCAGAGGCAGTCCTGCGGAGGAGGACTCAAGTCCGTCTCCCGATACAGCTTGAGCCCCGAAACCTCTTTAACACCCCCGGGGCAGGACCGAATGTGCCATTGGCCATAACCCGGGCCACGGAAGCACCGCGGCAGCCAGACCCGCCCCGGAGGGATCAGACTCCGCCGCGGCACCTTATGACACCGCCGGGTCATTATTCTAACCCGGTGGATAACATGGTAGCGGCGACCGCTAGGCTTAATGCGCTCCCTCTTGCGGAGGGGACGCCGTTCGCTGAGGAGGCGTGGAACGCCATCGAGTTGTTACAGACAACGGTGGCTCAGCAGGAGAAGTATACCTACAGTCGGAGCCGGGTGCATTCAACCCCCATCCCGAGCCGTAGTTACAGCCGACGCATAGAGTCGCCAGCGGTCTCCAGCAGCGAGCGACGACGCAACCCGCCCTGTGATGACCCGCCCCGTACCAACGCCCAAGAGATTGTAGACAGAGGCAGAGCCCATCGGGGGGGGGGGGGGGGGACGCCGGTGACAGATTACCCGGAGATCCCTGAGCCGTCTCCGGTAACCCCTTCAGCCTCAGTGGGAGCCGGAGTCTCGTCTAGGGGTGTTGGTGTGCCTTGCTTAACAGCAGCACTACGTAATGAGCGCCTGCCCAAGGACTTTAAAGGGCCGCGCAAGGTGCCTAATTATACGGCTGATCTGTCCCCAGAGGCCTGGGTCGAGAGCTATGAGCTCGCCATGGAGATGTTGGACGTCAGCGAGTCGGTTTGTGCAAAGTATTTCATCATGATGTTGGAAGGACCGGCTCGTACATGGTTAAAGGGTCTGCCTCCCAATACCATTGCGTCTTGGGCCGAGTTGAAAGCGCGTTTTATCAAGAACTTCCGAGGAACATGCAAACAGCCCATGACAATTGTTGATCTTGGTCATTGTGTGCAGCATGAAGATGAGTCGGCCCATCATTGGGTCCGGCGGGTTTCGACTGTTATCCACTCGTCTGAGAATATCTCGGCTTCTCAGGCAGTTCCGATTTTGGAGAAAAATTGTCACTTCTTACCCCTTAAGCAGAAACTTGGGCGGCTAAAGCGTTCCTGTCAGGACATGGGTGAGCTCATGTCGGCTCTCACCAAGTATGCAGATTCAGATACGACCAAGGATCCCAGGTCTGATGACGAGAAATCAGCTAAGGGTAAGAAGAATGGCGGCGGCAAGGGCCAGCAGCAGAACGGGGCAGGAAATAACAACCCTGGCAATGGTGCTAAGAGAAAGAACCCGAACGGCGGGTCAGATCTGGTAGCTAACACCAGTACTGGGAATAATCGTGCTAAGGGCAATGGTAAGCCGCCTTTCAATAAGGCTAAAGCCCCCTTTAACATGGAGGCGATGCTCAGCAAGCCCTGCCCGGAACACAGTCTACCCGGCAGGCCGTCCGGTCACGCTTGGAGGGATTGTTATATCATGCGAGAGTTCCGGAATTATAGCCTTAATCAGCATCACGGTGGCGGTAATGGACTGGCTGGCGGGTCAGGATTTGGCTCTCATGGATCAGGCTTCGGTGGAGGCGGCTCAAGTTCAGGTTATCAAGGCCAGGGCAATCAAGGTGGTCACCATCAACAGCCTGGCAATGCTGGTCAACAGCAAAACAATCAGTCAGGGTATCAGAGTAACCCGAAGCAGCTTAGTGGTGGACAGTATCACGTTTTCACCACAAGTCTAGATAAACGAGATCAGAAGTTACATAAGAGAGCGGTTAACACTGCCACGCCGGCTCTTCCGCGATATTTGAAGTGGTCTGAGCATACGATATCATGGAGCAGGGAGGATCACCCGCCACAGGTTGATAACCTGGGACACTTAGCGCTCGTGGTAGCACCTCAGGTGGGAGGCTACAAGTTCACCAAGGTTCTGATGGACGGTGGCAGCAGCATCAACATCTTGTACTATGACACCTTTTGCCGGATGGAATTAACCGACAAAGCTCTTAAGCCGTCGTCTATAGTCTTCCATGGTGTTGTGCCGGGCAAGTCTGCTTATCCAATAGGAAAGATTGCCCTTGAGGTAGCATTTGGTGACGAATACAATTATAGAGTGGAAACCTTGTGGTTTGAGGTGGTCAAAATTAAAAGCCCATATCATGCCCTGTTTGGACGGCCGGCTTTTGCTAAGTTCATGGCCAGGCCCTGTTATGTCTACTTACAGCTCAAGATGCCGGCTCTGAAAGGGACGATCACGGTGCACGAAGGCGATGCTGCGTATGCAGAGTCAAGTTGTGCTGAGGCGGAGCTTAAGTTTTATACGGATAATGTTGACCCGGCGGATATGACACCGCTGAAAAAGCCCAGCACAAAATCTGAGCCGCCCCTGAAGTTCGTAGCGGAAGATACCAAGTTGGTGAATTTCACTGATGGCGACTCATCGAAGCAGTTCACTATTGGGGCTAATATGGACCCCAAATAGGAAAGCGCGCTCATCGAATTCATCCGTGAGAATCGGGACATCTTCGCATGGAAGCCTTCTGACATGCCGGGTGTACCGAGAGAATTCGCCGAGCACCATCTTAATGTGGATCCTAAATTTAAGCCAGTCAAGCAATTCTTCGTCGTTTCAATGAGGAGCGGCGCAAGGCTATTGGGGAAGAGATAGCCCGGCTCTTAGCAGCAGGATTCATCGTGGAAGTTTTTCACCCGGAGTGGTTAGCCAACCCAGTGCTCGTACTCAAGAAGAACGGCACATGGCGCATGTGTGTGGATTACACGGATCTTAATAAGGCTTGTCCAGTTGATCCGTTTGCTCTTCCTCGCATTGACCAGATCATTGACGCCACGGCGGGTTGTGAGAGTTTGTGTTTCCTGGATGCTTATTCGGGTTACCATCAGATCAAGATGACAGTTAAAGACCAAGAGAAGATGTCCTTCATCACGCCTTTTGGGGCTTTCTGCTATGTGTCCATGCCTTTTGGACTTAAGAGTGCGCAGGCGACTTATCAACGTTGTGTACAAAACTGCCTTCATAGTCAGATTGGGCGCAATGTTCATGCTTATGTGGATGATATTGTGGTCAAGTCAAGGAAGAAGAAGACTCTACTTGACGATTTGAAGGAGACTTTTGATAATCTGCGAGTTTACAAGATGATGCTTAACCCGGCCAAATGTGTTTTTGGTGTGCCTGCAGGCAAGCTTTTGGGTTTTCTGGTCTCAGAAAGGGGGATCGAAGCCAACCTGGATACAATCAAGGCCATCACTTCATTGTCTAAGCCGGCGTGCATTAATGATGTCCAGCACCTGGCGGGTCGTATCGCTGCCTTAAGCCGGTTCATAAGCCGCCTTGGCGAGAAGGCTATCCCTTTATATCAGATGATGAAGAAGACATATGATTTTGTCTGGAGTGATGCTGCCGATGAGGCGTTTGAAGCGCTCAAAAAACAATTAGTTGAGACGCCGTTTTTGTCCGCCCCTGCGGAGAAAGAGCCGCTACTCTTATATGTGGCGGCTAATAACAGGGCCGTCAGTGCTGCAGTTGTTGTGGAGCGCAAAGAAGCAGGGAAGGAATATCCGGTCCAGAGGCCGGTTTACTATGTTAGTGAGGTATTGATAGAGTCCAAGCAAAGATACCCGCATTGGCAAAAGCTGATATATGGGGTGTTCATGGCGAATCGCAAGCTGAAGCATTATTTCCTTGGACATCCAATCACGGTGGTTAGCTCTGCACCTTTGGGTGAGATCATCCAAAATAGAGAGGCCACTGGCAGGATTGCTAAGTGGGCATTAGAGCTTGGACCTCTTAATTTGAAATATGTACCTCAGATGGCTGTCAAATCTCAAGCCTTGGTGGATTTCATAAATGACTGGACGGAGAGCCAGGCGCCTGAGGAGAAGCCGGATAATACATACTGGACAATTCATTTTGATGGGTCCAGGCAATTGGAAGGCTCGGGGGCTTGAGTTGTTTTAACTTCCCCTAGAGGTGACAAGTTTTGTTATGTGTTAAGGCTAATGTTTCCTTGTACTAACAATGCCGCAGAGTATGAGGCCCTTCTTCATGGTCTCCGTGTGGCTAAGGAGATGAATCTAAGCCGGGTCAGGTGTTTGGGCGACTCAGACCTAGTGGCTCAGCAAGTGTCTGGCACGTGGGATTCTAAGGACCCTCGTATGGCGGCTTATCGCCAGGCAGTTGACGTCGTGGCTGGTCACTTCAAAGGGTATCAGGTGGATCATATTGATCGTCGTAAGAACGAGGCAGCTGACGCTTTATCAAGACTGGGATCTCAACGCAAGCCGGTGCCGCCTAATGTGTTCCTGGATGTTTTGCATCACCCGTCGGTCAAGTTACCTTCTGAGGAGGATCTCGCTGTGCCTGACCCGAAGGGACAATTGGTGGCGGCTCTCCATGCTATCCCTGATTGGACGTTGCCGTATCTGACGTATTTGACTCGTGGCGAGTTACCCGAGGACGAGACCTTGGCGCGGCAGATCGTGAGGCGGTCTAAGTCCATGACTATCGTCAATGGCGAGTTGCATAAGTGCAGTGTGACTGGTGTTTTTCAGCGCTGCGTTTCCCCTGAAGAGGGCAAGGAAATTTTACATGAGATACACTCCGACGATTGTGGTCATCACGCCGGCTCAAAATCCTTGGTGGCCAAGGCTTACCGGCACGGTTTCTTCTGGTTGACGGCTCATAAAGATGCAGAGGACATAGTTACCAAGTGTGGCGGCTGTCAGAAATTTGGACGACGCGCCCATGTGCTGGCTCAGGAGCTGCGCATGATTCCTATTACCTGACCGTTTGCGGTCTGGGGGCTTGATATGGTTGGGCCCTTTAAGAGGTCCAAGAATAAGAATACCCACCTTTTGGTGGCGGTTGATAAATTTACCAAGTGGGTCGAGGCAGAGCTGGTCAGCAAATGCGATGCAGCCACGGCAGTTCAATTTGTCAAGAAGTTGATCTTTCGTTTTGGATACCCACAGTATCATTACTGACAATGGTACGAATCTATCCAAGGGGGCTATGAAGGCATTATGTGAAAGTGAACATATCCGCCTCGATGTTTCAGCCTAGGATCATCCACAGTCCAATGGGCAAGCAGAATGTGCCAACCAAGAGATCTTGAGCGGGATAAAACCCCGGCTTATGGTTCCTTTGGTGCGGACGCCGGGTTGTTGGGAGGAGGAGTTACCTTCAGTTCTTTGGAGCATTAGAACCACCCCCAACAGGTCAACATGCTATACACCTTTCTTCATGGTTTATGGTGCGAAAGCTGTTCTTCCCAGTGATATCCGCCATGACTCGCCCAGAGTGGCGGCTTATGTTGTAACTGAAAACGAGACGGCGCGTCAAGACGCGCTGGATGCTTTGGATGAGGCACGGGATCTTGCAGCAGCACGACCAGCAATCTATCAACAAGACCCGCGTCGCTATCATAGCCACAGGGTCAAGACCCGGACGTTCCAAGAAGGCGACTTAGTGCTACGTTTGATTCAAGACCAGACAGATATGCATAAGTTATCCCCTCCTTGGGAAGGACCTTTCATGGTCAGCAAGAATCTCCACAATGGGTCATATTACCTCATCGATATACGGGAGAGCGACGAGTCACGCACTTCCGGACAAGAGACCAACAGGCCGTGGAATATTGCTCATCTTCGGCCTTACTATACTTGAGTCATTGGCTCTCATCAATGTACATACATCTGTCATTATATATACCTTTTTTATATAATAAAGTTGGCATCCCCATAATTTGGGGCCTCTGCCGTTTTTCGTGCAACAAAATTGTGCAAAAGAGTTGAAAATTCAACATGTCACTTGGGGGCTTCCAACCCACTGGGTTTAGCTTTCATACCCTCTTGACCGGCTTTAAAGCCATATCCGGGTTAAACCTGCCTGTTTGCAACTTGCCACTCCACCATGTGACCCGCCGAACTCTTATCAGTTAATCTCGCAATAAAGACCCTGAACTGTTCAATGATCTTGACAGTCAATCTTGCAATGAGACCCTGTACTGATTAAGGTTAAAACGGCGGTTTTAGTCACGAGAGGGCCGGCTTACGGAAAGCTAGGATAAACTCGCCTATCTGCTGTAGTCTCTCCGCTATGTGGCCTGTTCGTACTCTTAGACAGTCAGTCTTTTTTAAGACCCTGAACTGTTTAAGGTTAAAACGACGGATTTATGTCACGTGAGAGCCGGCTTATGGGTTTCGGGGGTACTCATGCCCTGCTGTAGTATCTCCGCTATATGGCTCGTCGTACTCTTAACAGTCAATCTTTTTAAAAAGACCCTGAACTAGTTAAGGTTAAAACGACGAATCTGTGCCATGTGAGAGCCGGCATATGAGATTTGGGCAGTCATGCCTAAATTTTTGAAAAATAAAGCACGAGTATAAAGAAAAAGAGTTAACCTCTTTGGGCTGTGCCTTTAAAGCCGCCTTAACAATGATAGAGAATATATTTTCTGTCTTGTTTATTTTGCAGGTCTTGTCTTTTATGATAAGCCGATACCAAGTATGGGGAAGGATGATTATAGCCAGAATAAAGGACGGATGGATAAGTTTATAAAACTATTTCAAACTCCAAACGTGCACGAAGGCACGACAAAGGCAATCAGTTTTAACTACTGCTATTACAAGGTTGTCGAAGAGCCCAAAATCCGCGGACTTAAGTTTTTTCGCACAAATTATAAACCCGGCAAATCAACAGGGCCGGGTTACCTCCTGATGGAGTCAGCTCTTTGCTTAACTCGCCGCCGGGTCATCCTGCGTCGGGTCTTCGATCTCCTGGATCTGAAGGTTGTCCACATCCCAATTGCAGTTTGTTAAAGCTTCAAATTCAACTTCGTCATGCAAGATTGGAGACGGGTCAACATCAGGAGCAAAGAGATGCTTATGACGTTGAGGGATCAAGCTTTTTTGCTTCGAAAGTGGGCCGTCGAATTCATTTGTTCTCTTCGGAGTAAGCCGCCTGATAGGATGACAGATCAGCTTCCGCGGCCAGCTTGCTTGCTAGAATTCGTGACGCCTTCATACAACGAGCGTAATCTTCCTGCGTGAAATCTGAGCCGTTATCCTTTAGCCGAGGAAAGCCGTCCATCATTTCTGCTAGGTCTAGCTCTTCGGCAAAAGCCAGCGACCGGCTTAAAGCAGCCATTGCACCCTTACGGGCGGCTGATCTCTTCAGCTCCTCTACCTGCTTCGGGATGGTGGAAAGGGTCTCTAGCACACCTTTCATGAATTTTGGAACGCCCCTCTCAGACATAACAGCTTTAATGGTGCAAAGGGATCCGGCATACAGCTGTTCAGTAAGCGAATATAAAGCCTTTAGCTTTAGCAGACTGTTATCTGACAGTTGGCGGCTTCGTTCACCTACAAGCAAGACAAATTTTATAAGCCGCCTGAAAGTTGGTGAAGGGTGGAGAAAATTCTTTTGCAAAGAATGTTGATAGTTACCAAAACACTTACCAAAGACGGCTGCAATCATCCGGGATATATGGCTCTTCAGATAGTTAAGCTCTTCCAAGACGGGTTGCAATTGGCCCTCGGCATCTTCTGCCCGTTTGGTTAAGGCGGCTTGTTCAATTTCAACAGTTCGCTTATAAGCTTCGAAGTCCGCCTTGATTTTTTCGAGCTCTATGGAGGAGAGCCGCCATTTCTCTTCAGCCTCAGCCCGGGCACTTTGTTGCGAAGTCAGCTCTTTTTTCAGGTCAACTAAGCTAGACCCGGCTGCATTTAAGGATTCCTGCAAGAGTAATCAAGAACAGGATTATTTTTATTTTAAAGCCGCTGGAGTAATATATGATAAGCGCTTAGAGGCAATGAGGAAAGACATTACAAGTCCCAAGCAGATTGCAGGCAATACACTTGGCACTTGGGGGCTAATGTGTATCAGTTCTTTCAAAGGTCATACTTCAAGCAAGACCCGGATCATCTTTAGGAAGATGACCCGACCCTTGGGGGCTACAATTGGCTCTTATTCTATGTTGAGTGCCGGCTCATTATTTGCATAATGACCCGACCCTTGGGGGCTACACTTGGTTTCTATTTTTATATTTAGTACCGGTTCATTATTTACATAATGACCCGACCCTTGGGGGCTACAAGACGATTCATCAAAAAATCTACAAGAGATTGAAGACCCGGCCGACCTTTGGAAAGGTAAACCGGCTCTTGGGGGCTACATAAGTATATATGGAAAGACAAAGGAAGAAGAATACCTCGTATTTATTCTTCATCATGCTGACCAAGTTGGCCTCCATATTCCGGCTTGCAGAGAGACGGTTCAGATAGCCAGAGTGTAACTCGTCAGCAGATAACTTTTCCAAGTTAGGAAGATCAAATTGAGTCTTCTCTTCCTTAAGAGGAGTTGCTTCATCTTCTTTGGTATGTTTGGACAGCACATTGGAGGGAGCTGGAGATTTGTAAGCCGCCCCGGTAATCGTAACTTCTTCATGAGAAGCCGCGTCTTCAGTTGTCGGCTGGGGGCTGGGCGGCTTAGGATCAGCTTCTGGAGGAGCCTCAAGAGCATCAACATCCATATCAGCCTGTGACACCCTGATTTTGGCAACTTTTTCTTTTCAAAAATATTTGGATTTTATTTGCAAATTAGTTGATTTTCAAAACCTTTTCAGTTGAGTTGACCTATGTCTTGCTAAATTTTTCTTCAACCATCCCAAAACCTTTATCATCTTGATTTAACCCTCCATGCCCCTCTTGGATAATTTTTCACTATTTTATCTTTTCTCTAAAATAATTTTCTTAATTTGGGAATTTAGGTCATCACTATGGGTTGTGAAGCAACCTATAGTTTGGTTGGTCAAATAATTCCCAAACTTTTTCCCCATCTTCTCATCATCATAGGATTCCATATTCTCCAAAAATATTTTATTGCCCAATGGGAAATTTTGGCCAGAATAATTATTTTGTTTCTGACCAGAATCTGTCCATTGTGAAGCAACCCTATTGTTTCCATTCCAGAAAATTCCCAATAAATTCCTCAAGCTCCTAGGCATTCTATCTTGCCTCAATCTCCAAAAATATCATCTTGGCCAGTACAACTTTTGAGCAGAAAGGCTCTGGTAAGTTTCTGCATTTCTGAAACCTCTGTGAAGGAAGTGCTAGCTAGAGATGCCTAATTGCCCTAAATTTTTTATGGCATCTGCTATGCACCAAATGACCTCTCTCCACCAGGTTTCATCATTTGCAGAGCAACTAGTTGAGTGCCACAAGCTAATTTGTGTTCTGACCAGAATGATAGTTTCCAAAGGAACCCCATCCATTTCTTTCTCAAATCCTCTCAAAATTTGCCTGACCATAGTCCTTCCAACCGAGAAGACCCCAGACAACTCACATGGCTTGTAGCACAACTCATTTTTCTTCCAGATCCTCCCCAAGTTTCTGACCAGAAAATGTAGTTGATGCTACCCTTCAGCTCAGCGGGTTTCAGGCCAAACCAGTGGCACGATGGGACTCCTCGACCTAGGGTCGATGCACCAGACACGATTTGGCCGGCTAGTTCACGCCATGTGTGCCAATGCACGCGGTGACCACACGGCCAACCCTGCCAAACGCGCGCTCTGAGCACCGCCAGGCTCGGGTCTCGTCGGAGGCCGACGACCGCGTAGCTGTGCGTTGTCCGCTCGTGCCGACGACTTCTCCCTCGTCCACGTGGCCACTCCAGGGTCTTCTCCCTCCTCCCAGAGCCTTCCCCCTCGCCGGAATCGCGCCCGCCGGATACGGCCACCGCGCGCCACGAGCGGCACAGTGGCAGTATGGCAGCCGCGCTGGCTGTCTTCTTCCCGTTGAGCCGTCGCCTCCCGCATTAACTCCCTGCTCTCCTCCATCACTTCAGCTTGCTCCACGACGGCCAGCTCATCCCCAGCTCCGGTAGCTTCTCCCCACGGCGCTATCCAGATCGGGCACCGCCGCCCCGCCTATAAATAGCCATGGCCAGCCCTCCTGAGCTCGCCACCACCCCTAGCCAACATCCAATCGAGCCCTAGAAGCGAGCCAAGGCCGAGAGGCCCTCTGGCCTCGAGCTTTGCCCGGTGACCCGCCGCCACCCGAAGCTGCTTCCGCCGGAGAGGAGGAAGACGACCTCGTCAGGCCGCCTCTGGAGACGCTGCGGGTACGTGCAGGACCGCCCCCGTGTGCTCTTTCCATTCCCGTAGTCGCCGGACCCCATCGCCCCCTCCATCACCGGCGACCATCGCCGGAGCGCCGCCCTCTCTCTGCTCTCTCTCCCTCCTTCTGTTTTAAATAGAGCCGACCCCACCCGTCAGTGGGTCAGCCGCGCCCGAAGCGGTACGCTAGTGGAGGCGTACTCAGGCTTTACGCCTTCGACGTGGCCGGCTCTGGTTTTTCTGGAATTCCATTTTTATTTAATTTAAAACAGATTTTTGACCCAACTTTGACCATCAATAACTTTTTATCTATTAGCTCAATTCAATTGATTCTTTTTTGCATTAGGTTTGTATTGAACCCCTTTATTTTCTGACCAACTTTGGTATTTTTCCAATACTCACAGAATTTCTGTTTTAGAAAAATGTGTTATGTGACATTTTCTTTTACTGTTTTAAAATACTTTCAGAAGGGAATTCTTGTGGTTTTGAAGATCAGGAGTTTGTGGACAACTCAACAGAGCGAGGCAAGCCATGATACCCATTTCATGCATGCATTTCCATAGCATTGCATTTTTATATGCATTAGGTTAATTTAATTGATATAGTTAATTCATGGTAATAATTACATACTCAAGAATTGTGTTGAACCACTATTGTTGTCAAATGAACTTAGTGGTTGATCTTGAGTCACCTGTCCGGGCATACTCGTGCAACCACATTTGCCGGTATGGGACGGCCCTGACCGGGCCCGACTGCGTGACCTTTCACCGGTACCTCCAAAGAGGGAGGGTTATGCACGCGCGCTACCCTGATCAGGTAGGCGGTGATAATCCTGTGAGCCCAGTTGATAGTTGAGTTTGTGCCGGCGTCCCCGTTTGGGACAGTAGGCCCCGTTTGGGTCTACATAGTTTGGGCCACGACGGTGGCAGGTGTCATGAGGACACAGGGGCCACCCAAGGTTGACCTCCGGGGGAGGAAGAGTGCCGGTGGTACGATGAAAGAGTCACGGGTCAGGCAGGTTTTGGTGAAGCAACACTGGTCCACCCGAGTGGGATCACGAGGCGAGGTGCTTCATGGTGTGGGTAAAGTGCGCAACCTCTGCAGAGTGTCAAATCTATTCGAATAGCCGCATCCACGGTAATGGACAGCCCGTCCAGACCTCAGTAGATGGTCAACCGTAATAGCGATGTTAATGATGGAAGAACTCGTCTTGTGTTCGGAAGTACTCACTGGGTATGAGTATTCCGAGGGTTGTGGGACAACCCGGAGAAGAGTAAGTTGATGATCAGTACAGTAAGTAAATTACCTTGATGATAACATGTTGATTGCTATGCTATTGTTTGCTGCATTACTTGGTTGTCGTGAGCTTGCGAGTACATTCAAAGTACTCACCTGGCGTATCATGCCAGATGCAGGAGAATCCGAGGACGGAGGTCCTGAAGGTGCTGGCTATGCTAACTAGGATGTGTCCACAGCAGTGTCCCTGTGGATGGAGTTGCGCTATGTTCCGCTACGCAGTAGAAGTACTTAGTATTCCGAGGCCCTGCTATGTGACATAAATAATGTAGATACTGTCATAGCACCAAGGGTGCCTTTGGCCTCGTCACTGTTGTAAGATATGCGCTTGTACTCGACTCCTATCAATAAAGTTCGGTTCTGTTCTGTACCAAGTTGTTGTGTGTTTCCAGAAGACATGATCTCTGGGTTGGAAATACTGGTAATCCGGTTCTCTGAGCCAGGGTGCCACACAGCCGGCTCATTATGCTGAGGAACCTCTTCATGGGCATCTTTGTCAGCCTCAGAAGCCTCGACATGAGCCTCAGGAGTGTTGGGCCTTGGGTTCTCCGACTCTGGAACTTCAGGAGTGGCGGGTGACCCGCTCACCTTCTTTCGTTTGGCTTGAGCCCTATGAGCAAAGAAGGTGTTACACGTTATAAGTAAGAATATAATATTAACTCACGGATTGGGGGATAAAAATACTCACCCCGGGTTGATAACAAAAGGAGGCAACTTTGAGGCGGTTGAGTCGCCGGAAGAAGGTGGCGAGTCCTGGAAAGTTAGCATTGTGAAATATAAGTAAGCTGCAACATAAAGATTGGCATGCAGAAGAAATGAATCTAAGGAAAGGAATTACTTCAGTGCGTCGTTTCCGAGGAGCCAGATCATTTGGTAAGCCGGCCAAAAGGTCTTCAGAGCCGGTGCTCCGGGTCTGACGTCTGTTGTCATCTTGCTGTTTCTTCAAAAGAAAGTTTGATTCCAAGTGAGCAAAAGGGCGTGAGCATTTTACCTTCCGTACAGCCCGCCGAATTCTCTTTATTGGTCAAAGTTCCGAGTCAGAGGAGATAATGGTTACCTCGGCAACATCAGCATGACTTGTTTTGGCTTCTTCCTGTGAGTAATCATTGTCAATGAGTTGCATAAAGAGAAGACCAAGGGAGTCAAGTTCTACCTCCGAGTCATCAAGTTCGAGCAGTTCGGCAGCGGTTGATTTCTTCTTACGACCCGGAACACGGGTCTTAGTAGCCTTCGCCTTCTTCTTGGGAGCGGGGGTGTATTTCTTTTTCCAAAAAGAGGATTTGGCCTGCATATGAGTCATGGAAGGGTCAGAAAGAATATGAGACATAAAATTTAAAGAAAGTGAGCAGTTTGTTCAAAAGATATTTACCTCTGGAGCCGGGTTGAGAACACATAATGGTTTTAACCCGGTCTGGTTGCATGCAGCCTGATGCTCTCCAAGCAGCGACTTCACAATGGAGTTGAGGTCCTTCTCAGTCAAAGGTGTCCGGTTGAAGCGTATCGGATCGTCCACTTCACCGGAATACTCACACATCAATTTGTCACGCCGGCTCAACGGCATAATCCTCCAGCTGACCCAACAGTGGGTCAAGTCCACACCGGTTAATCCATTAGCCAGCAGGGCTGAAATCTTTAGGAAGGCCGGAGCATATTTGACGCGCTCCGCGGCGCTCATCCGTTCAGGGAGCTCGGTGTTGGTACAGAGCCGGGTAGGACGGTAACCCGACAGCGGGATCTCTCTAGCCGGGGAGGTGTCTTTGCAATAGAACCAGGTCCGGTTCCAATCTTTGGGATGGCTGGGCAGGATGGCTGCAGGAAAAGCCATGTCCCTTCGCCTCTGGATTGAGACCCCTCCGAGCTTGAGACTCGGCCCAGCTGCTAACTCGGTCTGGCGGTTGATGTAGAAAAAGTCTCTGAAGAGGTCAACAATGGGTTCTTCTTGTAGATAGTCTTCGCAAAGGACTTGAAATTGGCACAAATTTGTAACAGAGTTGGGACCAATGTCTTGAGGGTGGAGCTTGTAGAAGTGCAAGGCATCCCGGAAGAATTTTGACCCGGGTGGTGAAAAGCCACGTAGAAGGTGATCTGTGAACACAACTATTTCCCCTTCCTGAGGTATGGGTTTGGTCTCTTTACCAGGAACCCGCCAGTGAATGATCTCTTGAGTCGGCAAGGCTCCCATAGTCACAAACTCCTTCAATGATGCCTCGGTGACCCAGGAATTGACCCAGTCGCAAGAGACGGGGGCTTTGTCCATGATGGCGGGTTAGACTCTGTGAGAAAGCACAAAGACGTGGCGGGTTAAGAAAAACATCGCAGCGAAGGGAGTTAAGGCTAAGACGGCAATGATGTTCGGCGGGTCATGTTTGTGTTCTAAGCCGCCGTCTGCTATGAGACGGAGGCAAGTTAAAATTGCTACAGGATGAGCCGGCAGTTCGATGGCGGGTCAAAAAGATAGCTGATGTTGGAAATTTTTGCTAAGTGTTGACAAACAGATTTTGCTAGCTACGGCAGCAACTACAAGATCTGCGGACGAAGGTAAAAGGAAATAAAATTCTAAACCTAAAAACGTCAGTGGAAGAACAAGCAGCTCATGTGCGGATTCTATTCAAGAAGGATCTACGATGAATAGGGGGATGCGTGTTAAGCGGAGCACCGCACTGGATGGCTAGCGTTTTCGGGGTCTCAAAGATGCTCTCTTTATTGATCTATGGTGAGTGCTCCGACGAGCGGTGGCGGACGCGAGATAATGTGGATCTACAAGGAGAAGAAGAACGAACCTGAAGGGTGCGGAGGAGATGGCCGAACACCGATGAACTCTGGTCAAATCAGGTTGATGCAGCGGCCCTTGTTGGTGAGGACGAGAAAGACCGGCGACGCCGGTGGAGCTTCGGTTGCGCGAGCGCTGGAGGAGGAAGAAGAAGACATACAGTGGCGGTGGAGAGGTGAAAAGAAATGGGACCCCCTCCCCCGCCTATTTATGAGATGGGACAGCAACAGTCCACGCGAGAATCGAGGAGACACAATGATGATTGACCAAGGAAGACGCCTCGATTTTCGGGTTGACCGTTTAATGAGATGATCCGTTGTGACATCACGGAATCTTTTTGAGCATATCCAAGATGACGTCATCCATTTTATATGGCGGGTTATGAAGTTTTACTTTCAGGTAACAAAGATATGAGACTCGCCACCAAATGGATTTGAAGATTGACATGAACAGGTTCAAATCAATCTGGGGCCTAATGTTGGGGATATAACCCCGTGGTATGACCCGCCCAGGAGAGGCCGGGTCACCGCTGGCAGCTCATACTCAAGGCCTTAGGTGGGCCTGAAGATGGAAGATAAGCATAGAGGTGACTTGCCAGATGGGCCCGATGAAGGCCCAGAGCCGGAAGACGGCGCGAGACCCGGAGGCGTGAGCCGCTTGGAGGACGGCTTGCCCAGGAAGGCAAGCCGACTTAGAGACAAGATCGGATACTTTGTATAAGCCGGTTTGGACTCTTGTAAGCCCGGGGCCCTAGCCTATGTATATAAGGGCGGGTTCCCCGGGCGGCTTAGGGTACGAAACAACTGATCGATAGCTAGGTCAAGCGAACTCGCTCCCTTGTAATCGATACCCAGTCAATACAACACAAAGCAGGATGTAGGATTTTACCTCATCCCGAGGGGCCGAACCTGGGTAAACCTTTGTCTCTTGATTCCGATCAACCCCTTCGAGCTCACCGCCTTAGCGATGGCCTCGAACCTAAGTCCTTTCACTAGGACATCTGCCGTGACAAAACCACGACACTGGGCCTTTTGCTTGGTGTTTTGTTGCACTCTTTCAATGCATTTGGAGCACCCCTGTAGTGTTAAATCTTTTGGAAAGCCATGCCCGCGGTTATGTGGTGACATGGAAATTTATAACATCTGGTTGTAGAGAACTTCCAAAGTAAACTCAACTAAAATAGACCAACCGTGTGCGTCACCGTGACCGTCTCTTCTTGTGAGGTTTGAACCAAGAAGAGAACACGGTGGGGTTATGATTGACTCGTAAGCAGGTGTTCAGGATCACTTCTTGATCACTACTAGTTCACGTCCGTGTATGCGTATATCACTCTTCTTATTCTTATACTCGTAAGTTAGCGAGATAAAAAATGTTTAGTGCTTGCTGCAGCCTCACCACTTAACCATTCCTCACCCATTAAGCTTTGCTAGTTTTGATACACTTGGTAATGAGATTGGTGAGTACCATAAAGGCTCAAAGATTACTACAACAACATGTGCAGGTACAGGTAAATCGATGCTTTGACGTTAGAGCGGTGCTTGTTCTATTTGGAGTTCTTCTTTTTCTTCGATGATCATAGGATGATTTCCTGGTTGGCAACCCGAGAATAGCAGGGTGGATGTCATCATATTTCGTTTGTTTTCATCCATAGTCGGATCTTGCTCTTTTGTATGATAATTGTTATGTATTGATGTATTGAGATATTCATGTTGTAACTTGTGGTGAGTGTAAGCCTATATCTTGTATTCTCTTATCTTCAGTACATGTATTTGTGATGATATCCACCTTGGTAAAGCATCTTCGATATGCGCTTCTATCCTTAGTGAGACTTTCAAGTTTTCATGAGGATATGACCGCATATTGGGCGTTACATTTGTGCTCAATTCTTTTTGCCAAGCGGCATGAAGTACAAACCATTGGACATCATTGATACGTCCGTTTTGCATCATGAATTCTTATTACTATTTACTTCATTCTTGTTCATTATTTCACATTATTATACAATTCTTATGCCTTTTCTCTCTAAATATGCAAGGTACACCACAAGGAGGGAAATATCTGGAAATTGGAATTCTGGACCGGAAAACCGAGAAAAAGGCAGAAAAATCACCAAACTCCAAATGACCTGAAACTTCACGGAGATTATTTTTGGAATATTTAAGAATTTCTGGAATCAAAATATACTAGAGGGGGCCCACCAGCAGGGCACAAGCCAACAGGGCGCGCCCCCCTAGGGGCGCGCCCTGATGGCTTGTGGGCCCCCTGCTGGTCCTCCGACGCCCCTCTTCTCCTATATGGTGTGTTTTACCCTAGAAAAAATCATAAGAAACCTTTTGAGATGAAGTGCCACTGTTTCGAGGCAGAGGCCCTTTTGCACTCCGGCAGTCAGATTCTGCCAGGGAAATTCCTCTCCAGGAGGGGGAGATCGAAGCCATCGTCATCACCAACGCTTCCTCCTTCGTGGGAGGACCAATCTTCATCAACGTCTTCACCAGCACCATCTCATCTCCAACCCTAGTTCATCTCTTGTATTCAATCTTTGTCCCAAAACCTCATATTGGTACCTGTGGGTTACTAGTTGTGTTGATTACATCTCGTAGTTGATGCTTGTTGGATTACTTGGTGGAAGAGATTATGTTCATATCCTTAATTATCATTATTATACCTCTGAGTTTGAACATGTTGATGATGTGTGAGTAGTTACTATTGTCCCTGAGGACATGGGAGAAGTCTTGTTATAAGTAATCTTGTGAAGTTGGTATGCCTTCGATATTTTGATGATATGTATGTTGTTACTTCTCTTAGTGGTGTCATGTGAACGTCGACTACATGACACTTGACCATGCTATGGGCCTAAGGGAAGTCATTGTGGAGTAACAAGTAGATGATGGGTTGCGAGAGTGACAGAAGCTTAAACCCCAGTTTATGCATTGCTTCATAAGGGGATGATTTGGATCCACATGTTTCATGCTATGGTTAGATTTATCTTAATTCTTCTTTCATAGTTGCGGATGCTTGCGAGAGGGGGTAATCATAAGTAGGTTGTTAGTTCAAGTAAGAACATCACCTTAGCACCGGTCCACCCACATATCAATTTATCAAAGTAGCGAACGCGAATCAACTCAACATGATGAACATGACTAGAAATAAATTCCCATGTGTCCTCGGGAGCACTTGCTTAATATAAGAGTACTTTCAGGCCCGTCCTTTGCTAAAAAAAGGATTGGGCTGCCTTGCTGCATCTTTGTTACTATTGTCACTTGTTACTTGTTACGAATTATCTTGCTACAAAACTATCTACTACTGTAACTCACATCACTTGTAGAGAATACCTTGCTGAAAACTGCTTATCATTTCCTTCTGCTCCTCGTTGGGTTCGACACTCTTACTTATCGAAAGGACTACGATTGGTCCCCTATACTTGTGGGTCATCAATCATATCATCAATCATTTAAATATTTGAAGGTGAACATTCATAACATATAAACCGTTAACAAGCTAAAGTTTCACGGATCGAGATATTCAAATTAAAATATGCGTAGTTCATCCAAAAGGCATCACATCATCGATCAAGTTTGATCCAAAATCACCAAAACATAGCATCTTTTACGTTTCTATTCGAGGCCAACAAATTGCATGCACGAACTCAAACACCTTCGCCAAAGAAATCACCACTACCATCATCACCACAACCATCTTCTTGGCTACCACCACCACCACCATCCTCTCGGCACCACCAGCACCCTCTCGGCCACCACCACCACCACCACCACTCCGAAGACAAACCTTCATTTGGGTCAAGATCTCCCCACGGGTGATCTCTCAAAACCTTTTTGCAGTCTCATCCATAGTGGTTTGGTTCATGAACATGGTAACAGTCTTTTGCTCTCTTTGCATTCCGAAGCCTCCCTCCTCAAGTGCTAGACTACACCCTTCTGCCTTCAACTTCCTCTCTTAGACTGCCAACTTGGATTTCCATTTCTCGTCCTCCAACATCCTGAGTTCATTCCATCTCGATGTCTTCTCGTCCTTGTGCTCGACCGCCAACACTTTCTTGGTCTCAATCATGTCGACAAGTTCATCTTTGTATGTGTCACCGAATTCTCCCCTCTTCTTTCTCTCTTTTGGAATCTTGTTGCCATTTGGCCTTGTGTTGGCATCTTCGTCCTCCTCGTCACCATTTTCAACAAATATGGTCAACCTTGATCTCTTTGGAGTGGTCTCCACAATTCTCTGGATCCACTTCGCATTGACACAAAGCTCTTTTGTAGCAATGATACAAAGTGAATGGTTTGTGCCAAACTTCTTGTTTCTTTGTCTGAAGAGATCTTGGATGACCAGGACAAATTGTGTAACTGGAACACCTGTAGGTGGTGCATGATTCACTTGATCAATGCAACCGGACCATCAGTTGCATTGGTCTTGGAAGGTGCCCTGACGATGCCCAACAGAACCTTGGGTGCGGCCTTATGTGACATCCATAGAGTTGTTATAGTACTCCGTAATTCTCCCCCAAAACTTATCCTTTGATTGGTCTGTTCAGACTATGGCATCCATGAAGATGTTTGATCAATGCATAGCACAAAGCAACATCTTCCTTCTGGTTGTAGTTGTGGGTCACCCCTTGTTGCTTCATGCTTGATTGTGTCTCGGTCTTCATTGGATCATAAATTTCTTCTTTGGCCACCTCCTTTTTGGTCACTGCTTCTTCAGCCACCTTTTCTCCAGCCACCTCCTCTTCGGGCACTTGATGACCCCACACTGAATCATAATTGAGATCATATAGAGCTTGGGGATGCCCAAGGCACCCCAAGGTAATATTCAAGGAATACTCAAGTGTCTGAGCTTGGTGTCATCGTTTTCTCATGACAGATGCCATGGGGTGGCTTATCGAGAGTGGTTGGGGCCGAAGGACGCCGGTGGACTCCAGTGACGGGATCGGGAACAAGCGGTGCGTGACACACGATGTACCCAGGTTCGGGGCCATCTGTGAGAGGTAACACCCCTAGTCCTGCCTGTCTGGTTGATGAACTAAGCGGACTACAACGATGCTCCTAGAGCTGTTGGATGGAGGAGGAAGAAGGAGCTAGCCGGCTCTTCCTGCCTCTCTACGAGTGGGAATGGATGTGGGGGGAAAATGGTGAGAGTGCTTGCCCCCTCGCATGGGGGGCACCGAGGGGTTTTTATAGGCCAACCCCCTGGCTTACAATATGCATGGATGGTACTGGGGCGGGGGACCCGGCTGGCAATCTCTCTAGCCGGCCGGGGGTCCCGCCGGCTGTGCCGTCTTGTCGCCACGGGGCCCCTGGCTGCGGGACCCCGCTGGGGTCCGCCGGCAGGCCTCCGCTATTGGTTCGCAGCCACCTGCCCCGGCACAGGCCACACTGTGCGGCGTCGCCTTGTGGTAGCCGGCCACGGTCAGCGATATGGCCGGTCGCCCTGTAGCCATGCCGGGGCAGGTAATGGAGTGGATGGGGGCGTGCCGGCACTGTTGCCCCGTCTGGTCGCAGTCGACCGCGGTCAGCGGTACGACAGCGCACACTGTAGCCACCTGGCTCCTTCGTCAGCGGTCAATGCAGCTACGCGAGACACATCGTGGGGGTCGCGTCTTGTCACCGTACGTGGGTACGGTGGGAAGGGACGGGTGCATTGCCCGCTCGAGAGTCAGCGGGGGAACCGGCCGTCGTTGTTATTGCCGGCTACTCTCTAGGCGGCCACGTGCCAGCCGGCCGTGGGCCAGCCGATCGTGGGCCAGCCAGCCGCATGCCAGCCGGCCGCGCTCCAGCCGGCTTTGGGCCAACCAGCCGTACACCAGCCGGTTCGGGCGCCAGCCGACCGTATTGTTTTGAAAAGAGGTTGAACCCCCCTGCTTTGGCATACCCAGGGGTTATAACCCCGTCAGTAGTCCCCGAAGCCGGCGGGGCCCCGCATTTTTCCCAAACGAGGGGGAGCCGACGTCTTCATATTTTTCCGAGTTTGAGCGGTGCGGGTCCTGGAACGATGGCCCGGCCGGCCGAGCGCGCCGGTAGCCACGCCCGACGCCTCGGGTCCCGTGGCGACGCTTCGCAGCGCACGCAGGGCCGCGGTACGCCACGCGTGACGCTGCGAGCGCCGTGGGCCCTGCCCCTGGGGGTGCGACGGGACGTCACCACAGGCCTAGCCCAATAGGCCTCGGGCCGCGGGCGGGGATCCTTTGCGGCTGGACCCCGGCGGTTGCGGCCCGTGACGCCCACGTCTGGCGGATTTCCCGGGGGCATGGGCGCAGTTAATCCCCACGTCCCCCGGCCTTGGCCCTCTTATTTATAAGGGGAGGGGGAGAGGCAGAGGCATTTAGCACCTCCTCTCCCCATCGTCTTCTCGCTCTCATCGCCCCACACCTCGAGCTTGCGCCGCTCCACCGCCGTTCGCCTTCTCGTGCCCATTACGGCCGTCGAGACTTCACCGTCCTCCGCCCAGCGCGCGCATCCGCCCCGAAGATGGCCGACGACCCTTCCGGTAGCCGGGGCGGCTCCGTCGTGACCGCGGAGGACATCGAGTACCTCCGCCATGCCCAAATGCTTCCGTCGGAGGACCGCGTCGCCGCCCGTCCTCCGGGCGACGAGGTGGTGCCGGAGCCCGGGGTGAGAGAGTGCGTGGTTTTCGACTCGCACTTCTCGTGCGGTTTCGGCCTCCCGGTGAGCAGGTTCGTCCGGCTCTTCCTTGACACCCTCGACCTCCAGCCTGTTGGAAATATGCCCTAGAGACAATAATAAATAGTTATTATTATATTTCCTTGTTCATGATAATCGTTTATTATCCATGCTATAACTGTATTGATTGGAAACACATTGCATGTGTGGATACATAGACATCACTGTGTCCCTAGTATGCCTCTAGTAGACTAGCTCGTTAATCAAAGATGGTCAAGGTTTCCTAGCCATAGACACGAGATGTCATTTGATAACGGGATCACATCATTGGGAGAATGGTGTGATGGACAAGACCCAAACTATGAACATAGCATATGATCGTGTCAGTTTATTGCTATAGTTTTCTACATGTCAAGTATCTGTTCCTATGACCATGAGATCATGCAACTCACTGACATCGGAGGAGTACCTTGTGTGTATCAAACGTCGCAACGTAACTGGGTGACTATAAAGATGCTCTACAGGTATCTCCGAGGGTCTCTGTTGAGTTGGCATGGTTCAAGACTGGGATTTGTTACTCCGTGTGACGGAGAGGTATCTCAGGGCCCACTCGGTAATACAACATCACAACAAGTCTTGCAAGCAAAGTGACTAAAGTGTTAGCCACAGGATCTTGTATTACGGAACGAGTAAAGAGACTTGCCGGTAACGAGATTGAACTAGGTATAGAGATACCGACGATCGAATCTCGGGCAAGTAACATACCGAAGAACAAAGGGAACATCATACGGGATTAATTGAATCCTTGACATAGAGGTTTAACCGATAAAGATCTTCGTAGAATATGTAGGAACCAATATGGGCATCCAGGTCCCGCTATTGGTTATTGACCGTAGAGGTGTCTCGGTCATGTCTACAGAGTTCTCGAACCCGCAGGGTCTGCACACTTAAGGTTCGGTGACGTGTCGGTATAGTTGAGTTATGTATGTTGTTGACCGAAGGTTGTTCGGAGTCCCGGATGAGATCCCGGACGTCACAAGGAGCTCCGGAGTGGTCCGGAGGTAAAGATTGATATATAGGAAGGTGGTGTTTGAACTCCGGAAAAGTTTCGGGCATTTCCGGCAGTGTACCGGGAGTGACGAATGGTTTCCGGGGGTCCACCATGTGGGCCCACCACACCCCAAGTGGGTCACATGGACCTGAGGGTGGCGCACCAGCCCCTGGTGGGCTGGGCAGCCGGCCCAAGAAGGCCTATGTGGCTGGGCTTGAGGTAAGGAAAGTCCAAGTGGGGGAAGGGAAGGAATCCTACTAGGAGTAGGATTGGAGGTGGACTCCTCCACCTCCTCCTTGCGGCCGACTCCTAGGAGGCTTCCTAGGCCGGCCGGCCCCTCCCCTCCCTCCTTTATATACTAGAGAGGAGAGAGGGCAGCAGCACAAGAAACCCTAGCCACGGTGCAGCCCTCTCTCCCCGATAAACCGATTCCTCTAGTTTTCAGCAGCACTTAGGCGAAGCCCTGCTGGAATAGTTCTACCACCACCGCCGACGCGCCGTCGTGCTGCCGGAGAACTCATCTACCTCTCCTCTCCCTCTTGCTGGATCAAGAAGGCAGAGATCGTCATCGAGCTGTACGTGTGCTGAACGCGGAGGTTCCGTCCGTTCGGCGCTAGATCGTGATTGGATCGCGGGACGCTCGGCGATTTGGACCGCGAAGATGTTCGACTACATCAACCGCGTTTCTTAACGCTTCCCGCTTAGCGATCTACAAGGGTATGTAGATCCACTCTCCCTCTCGTAGATGCTCATCACCATGGATAGATCTTGCGTGTACGTAGGAAATTTTTTCTTTCCCATGCAACGTTCCCCAACAATGGCATCATGAGCTAGGTCTATGTGTAGATGAGATCACGAGTAGAACACAAAGGAGTTTGTGGGCATTGATGCTCAGATTGGTTCCTCCCTTGGTCGGTTTTTGATTCAGCGGTATTGTGGGATGTAGCGGCCCGGACCAGCCTTACTCGTACGCTTACGAGAGACCGGTTCCATCGACTGACATGTGACTTTGTTGCATAAAGATGGCTGGTGGGTGTCTGTCTCTCCTACTCTAGTTGGATTGGATTCGACAAAGGCGGTCCTTGAGAAGGTTGAATAGCAATTTGTGTATCACCGTTGTGGTTTTTGCGTAGGTGAGAATTGTTCTTGCTAGATACCCGTAGCAGCCACGTAAAACATGCAACAACAATTAGAGGACGTCTAACTTGTTTTTGCAGGGTATGTTGTGATGTGATATGGCCAATTACATGATGAGATATATGTGATGTATGAGATGATCATGTTTTGTATAGAATATCACGACTTGCATGTCGATGAGTACGGCAACCGGCAGGAGCCATAGGGTTGTCTTTAATTATTTTCGCCGTTTTTGCTTTACTTTATCGCTATGAGTTAGCAATAGTCGTAGAAGCAACAGTTGGCGCGACAACTTCATGGCGACACGTTGATGGAGATCAAGATGATGGAGATCATGGTGTCGTGCCGGTGATGATGGAGATCATGCCGGTTCTTTAGAGATGGAGATCAAAAGCACAAGTTTATGGCCATATCATGTCACTTATGATTTGCATGTGATGTTAATCCTTTTATGCATCTTATTTTGCTTAGGACGACGGTAGCATTATAAGGTGACCCCTCACTAAAATTTCAAGATAAATTGTGTTCTCCCCGAGTGTGCATCGTTGCGAAAGTTCCTCGTGTCGAGACACCACGTGATGATCGGGTGTGATAGACTCTACGTTCACATACAACGGGTGTAAGCCATGTTGCACGTGCAGAACACTCGGGTTAAACTTGACGAGCCTAGCATGTACAGACATGGCCTCGGAACACAAGAGACCGAAAGGTCGAACATGAGTCATATAGTAGATATGATCAACATGATGATGTTCACCATTGAAACCATCTCAACTCACGTGATGATCGGACTTGAGTTGGTGAATTTGGATCATGTATCACTCAGATGACCAGAGGGATGTCAATTTGAGTGGGAGCTTTAGTAATTTGATTAACTAAACTCATTATCTTGAACAATAGTCTTAGTAACCTTTGCATATTTATGTTGTAGATCAATGGCTCGCGCAGTAGCACCCCTGAATTTTAATGCGTTCCTAGAGAAAGCTAAGTTGAAAGATGATGGAAGTAACTTTGTGGACTGGGCCCGTAATCTGAGGATTATCCACACGGCTTCCCAGAAGGCTTATGTCCTTGATGCACCGCTTGGTGATCCACCCGCTCCAGTAGAGTCTGCAGACGTTGCGAACGCCTGGCAGGCACGTTCTGATGATTACTCAATGGTTCAATGTGCAATGTTGAATGGCTTAGAACCGGGACTTCAAAGACGTTTTGAACGTCATGGAGCATATGATATGTTCCAGGAGTTGAAGTTTATCTTTTAGAAGAATGCCCGGACCGAGAGGTAGGAGACCTCCGATAAGTTCTATGCTTGGAAAATGGAGGAGAACGGGTCTGTCAGTGAACACATACTCAGAATGTCTGGGTATTCCACCCATCTGGCTGAATTGGGGATGCCCCTTCCGGCTGAGGCAATCACTGACAGAGTTCTTCCATCATTGCCACCTAGCTACAAGAGCTTCGTGTTGAGCTATAACATGCACGGGATGAACAAGTCAGTCGCCGAGCTGTTTGCGATGTTAAAAGTCGCTGAGTCTGAGATTCAGAAGGAGCATCAAGTGTTGATGGTCAATAAAACCACTAGTTTCAAGAAGAATGACAAGGGCAAGAAGGGTAACTCCAAGAAGAGTGGCAAAGCAGTTGCCCCTCCCGTGAAGAAACCCAAGGCTGGACCCAAGCCAGAAACTGAGTGCTTTCATTGCAAGGATACTGGTCACTGGAAGCGGAACTGCCCCAAGTATCTGGCCGACAAGAAGGCGGCCAACACCAAACAAGGTATATATGATATACATGTTATTGATGTGTACCTTACCAACTCTCGTTGTAGTGCCTGGGTATTTGATACCGGTTCGGTTGCTCACATTTGCAACTCAAAACAAGAGCTACGGAATAGACGAAGGCTGGCTAAGGACGAAGTGACGATGCGCGTGGGAAATGGTTCCAAGGTTGATGTGGTCGCCGTCGGCAAGCTCGCTCTTCAATTACCATCGGGATTAGTGATGAACCTGAATAATTGTTATTTAGTGCCTGCGCTAAGCATGAACATTATATCTGGATCTTGTTTATTGCGAGATGGTTACTCATTTAAATCAGAGAATAATGGTTGTTCTATTTATATGAGTAATATCTTTTATGGTCATGCACCCAATGTGAGGGGTTTATACCTATTGAATCTCGATAGTGATGATACACATGTTCATAACATTGATGCCAAAAGATGTAGAGTTGATAATGATAGTACCACTTTCTTGTGGCACTACCGTTTAGGTCATATTGGTGTAAAAGACATGAAGAAGCTCCATGGTGATGGACTTTTGGAGTCAGTTGATTTTGAATCACTTGACACAAGTGAACCATGCCTCATGGGCAAGATGACTAAAACCCCGTTCTCTGGAACAATGGAACGGGCAAGTGACTTGTTGGAAATCATACATACTGATGTGTGCGGTCTGATGAGCATTGAGGCGCGCGGTGGATATCATTATTTTCTCACCTTCACTGATGACTTAAGTAGATATGGGTATATTTACTTAATGAAACACAAGTCTGAAACGTTTGAAAAGTTCAAGCAATTTCAGAGTGAAGTTGAGAATCATCGTAACAAGAAGATTAAATTCCTACGATCTGACCGAGGAGGAGAATATCTGAGTTATGAGTTTGGCAGTCACTTAAGACAGTGTGGAATTGTTTCACAATTGACACCGCCTGGAACACCACAGCGTAATGGTGTGTCCGAACGTCGTAATCGAACCTTATTAGATATGGTGCGTTCTATGATGTCTTTTGCCGATTTGCCACTATCGTTTTGGGGTTATGCATTAGAGACAACTGCATTCACTTTAAATAGGGCACCATCGAAATCCGTTGAGACGACTGTCGGTGTCAAAACCGGCGGATCTCGGGTGGGGGGTCCCGAGCTGTGAGACTAGGATCGATGGCAACAAAGGGACGAAGGAGACGATGTTTACCCAGGTTCGGGCCCTCCTATGGAGGTAAAACCCTACGTCCTGCTTGATTATATTGATGGTATGAAGGTTACAGAGTTGATCTACCTCGAGATCGACTAGCTAAAACCCTAGATGAGTTTCTCTGTCCTACATTCTAAAACCCTCCCGGTTTATATAGACACCGGGGGGTACCTAGGGTTTACACATGAAAGGTCTCCTGCCGAGGATGGAAATGTCGATCTCCTCATCTTGACCTAGCGTGCACGACGCGCCTTCGGGGCTTCCTTTTGGAACATGGGATCTTCGATATATTCGGCCCTTCCTGTGATAGCCAGAGAACGGCCCCTCGAGCCGGCCTATTAAGAGATGGGCCGGCGGCCCGAGGACCCCCTAGTCCGGGACTCCCTCAGTAGCCCCCGAACTAGCCCCCAACGCCAAGAGTCTCAGCTTCAGCTGCTTCATATGATCAGAGTCTTCGGCTTGCGGGGTGAGTTCTTCTTCCCTTTTTATGATCGGCTGAGACTAGTTCGGCTTCCGATGACACGTACTTCATCCGATCATATAATTGACCGAATACCATGAATTGCTTAGCCCCAAAGGCCACTCGTCAAAGTGTAAACAGTGTTTTCTGACACCCCCCTCTGACAAAGGGTCGTGGCCTACCACGACCGCTGAACCAGTTATGAGAACTCGATTCGCAGTTCGAGGCCATTTTTACAGCGACAAGACTTATCAATGCACAGATCGTGCTCCATTTCACACGGGATATGCTTAATCTTCATGTGCGCATAACGGCACGCATGTCTTGGAAAGCGGAGGGATTTGCAGCGCGATAAGGGAGGCTAATCGGCGGCACGTCTCATAAAAAGGGAAAAAACCCCAAGGCCTATTCACGCTTCTCATTCTCATCCTTCGCCTCCTCAATCTCCCCAAGCTTCGAGAGCCCAGATCCAGTTCTTCCTCGCCCTCTCCTCCGAGCTTATCCATGACTGGTTCGGGCTCCAATGGCAAGTGGGAGGCCTCCACGGTCACTGACCAGGATATCTGGGACCTAAAGCAGGCCGGCTACCTCCCCGCCAACGTCTTCCACCACGCCCCAGAGAAGAGCCAGGTGATTCCCACCCCCAAGGCAGGCGAGAGGGTGGTGTTCGTCCCCCACTTTATCCGGGGACTGAGCTTTCCGCTCCACCCCTTTGTCAGGGGTCTCATGTTTTTCTATGGGCTGGACTTCCACGACCTTCCGCCGAACTCCTTCATGCACATATCGGCATTCATCATCGTCTGCGAAGCCTTTCTGCGGGTCGAACCGCACTTCGGCCTGTGGCTCAAGGTCTTCAACGTCAAGCCGAAGACCGTGGCAAGCGAGCACGCGGACTGTGGAGGGGCGGTAATCAGCAAGCTCCCCCGCGTCGAGTGGCCATCCGGCACCTTCATCGACACGATCAAAATCTGGCAGAAGGAGTGGTTCTACATCACCGAGCCAAGGGACGAGAGCTGGGCGGCACCCGCCGAATTCAGATCCGGCCCCCCCATGAGATTGACCTCGTGGCTCAGGAAGGGCCTCGACTGGGGGTCGGATGCTGAGGTTAAGCTGCTGCAGAAGCACATCACCTCGGTGATCAAAGTCAAGGTGGAGCTGGTTAACGTAGTCCGGGTTATGCTCCACCGCCCTGTTCTTCCCTGCCAGTGCCGGGCATCCCCCATGTGGGATTACTGGCCTGATGACGAGCCTACCGTGCGCCAATTCTTTCGCACCACCCCCGAGAAGCTGTGGAAGGCTTTGTTCAAGCCTCAGAAAAGCTGGCCAGCCACGAAGGAGGATTCGGGCCTAAGCACCGATAACCCCCCCCACCAAGGTGTGGCATAATTTTAATCCGCTGACTCTGTTTCTTCGGAAAAAAGACTGAGCGCCTTGTCCCTTACTTTCGTAGAAGTGGCTGAGCAAAGCCGCGAAGGTTAACTGCCCGGCTCCACAACCCGAAGACCCCAGTTCGGAGCTGTTGGCGGCGATGCTCGTTGTGGCGCCGTACTCGGCGCCCGAGAAGAAAGAGAAGAAGAAGAAGGCCAGAGAGGGTCTCCGCATCAAGGACCAGCCGGACGCCGCGTCCGAGGAAACCCATGCCTCCTCGAGTCACGAGGAGGAGCGTGAAGACGGAGGGGAAGGTGTTTCCCCCCTCCCAAGGAAGAGGGCGGCGTCATCGGATGCCGCGGAGGACGCAGCTCCTCCTGCCCTGAAGAGGGCACGCCGGGCGAGGTTGATCTTGCCCGATGACAGCTCGGATTCTGACGCAGAATCCGAGGAATTTGAGAGGGTTCCCCGAAGGATATTAAGGGTCAAGCCCCCCGCTCAAAGGTAGGAATCTGAAGACTCCCGGGTTATTTATGCAGGGTTTTTCAATGCTTTAAACACAAGCGCGTCTTTTGATTTGCAGCCCACCGCGCGTTCTCCCCACCGACCAAATATCGGACGGGGAGTCCCCACCCGCCGAGCTGGCGGAGAGTGGGACTGCATCACACTCCACACTTCCAAGGGTCGCGAAGGATGCCGCGGAGGTGTCATCCAGCCAAGCTCCGTTGGAGCCGAACATGGGGCGGCGGGGTCGACCACACCATGGCCGAGGCTGACGCCGCAGCTGCCGAAGGCCAGGGAGAAGAAATTCCCCAGGCTGCTGAGGACTAGGGGGAGAATACTCCCCTGGCCGCCAAAGGGGAAGGGCGAAGAGATGCCCAGTCCCCTCCGAGGACGTCTCCGGAGCACGCTGTGCCTCCGGAGCTACCGGCTCAGTCCCCGGTCAGAGATCGGACTGTCCGGTCACCATCGATGCCACTGATGGCTGGGTGGCCGGCTATGGAGGAGGCGCTAACAAGCGCTCCCATGTCCGAGGATCACCGCACTCTTATGGGTGCGGTTTTACAAGGAATTCAGTCCGTTGATAGCGAACTGAATGGGGCCTTCAATGGTCTCTTGGCGGGCTTCAAGGTGAGTCATGTAATACCTTTTTCCCGAACAACTTAAATTTTAAGTTTGTGCTATATTTATATATGTAGTAGCCCCCGAGCCCCGGATGGGTTTGCAAAAGCGCATCCGGGGGTCAAACAATAAGGAATGAACAATGATGCACAAGGCACCATGTAGTCTTGCCATGTTCGAAGAGCCCTTAAGAGGACCAAGCAGAGAGTCATATCCTTGACAGTTCGGAGGTTGGAATGTACATAACAGATACATATTTTTTGTTCTTTGTAGGCCTCGTCATCGGCGGCGGCCATTAATGCCGCTGAGCTGACCGAGCTAAATCGGAAGCTCAAGATCTCCGAGGAGGAGCTTGATAGCCTGAACAAGAGGTTCGACGAGGCACAAGGTAAGCCGAGTTCTAATATCCAAGCTATATATTGGTAATGATCCGCACTGTAACCCAGTGTAATTACTTAGCTATTGCTTCTACAGCTTCAGCTGCGGAGGTTGAAACACTCAAGGCCGAGCTCCAGGACATGAAGCAAAAGGCCGCGGAGGAGAAGGCGGCCGCCGAACAAGCAGCGGCCATGCTTTTCACTTTGAAGGCTGCGAGTGCCAAGCATGAGGCCCGGGTGGAGGAGGTGCAGCAAGAGCTTAAGGATGCCGGCACGAAGTGCGAGGCCCTTGAGCAGAAAGGCAAAGAACAAGCCGCCGAGCTAGCCGCACTAAAATCCGAGCTCCAGAAGGACCGGGTGGATAGGCGGTCTTCTGAAGAGGAGCTTCGCCAAGTCAAGGCTATCACAGCCGGTAAGTCGTATTCGCTACAATGCACCTTTGGTGGTAGCAAGTTTGCTTTGCTCACCTAGGTGTGGCGTTCCTTAGGCGTCTGTGTGGATCTCCAGAAGAGTGCAGCGGACGCGAACAAGTTTTATGCTTCGCGGGCAGAGGATGATGAGGCCCGGCTATTCTGGGCGCAGTTTGAGTCCCCCGAGCGCTCTGCTCTCCTCGTCGAGCAAATGAAGCAACTGATGGAGATGCACAGAGTGGCGGAGCCGGCCATGAAGGACCTCTGCATCCGTCTGTGGCCTGATGAGCCGTTGCCGGGCAGCTACTTCGGCTTAGTGCAGAAGCTATGCAAAGCTGCGCCTTGGGTCGATGTGCCAAAGCGTTCTATGTGCATCGAGGGCGCGCGGATGGCCTTTGCGAAGACCATGGTGCATTGGCCGAAGCTCAAGCCAACCGAGATGGCTACCGCACCTCCGCCTCCTGGAAAGGAGTATAGGCGCCCCGAGCGATACTTCCCAGCAGTGATGGAGGGTGCTCGGGCAATAGAGGCTCAATGCTCCAAGGACGTTTTGTATGAATGAGTGCGTTGTAATATGTCCGAAGACTTTTAAGCTTTATAACTAGTGATGCATGGTTTATCATGTCTTATAAGTATTTGATTTTTATTTTGACTCCTGTGTGGCCAGTTTATCTAAAAGTTGTGAGTCGTCGGCTTCAGCCCCCACGTAGATACTACACGGGGTGTCTCTGTATCCGCACTGTGACCCTTAGCCGAGGTATCGGTGCCCTAAGGCGGTAGTGCGGGGAGGACAAGGCAATCGGACTATGATGCTTTATCACTTTCACTTATCCATAGGAGCATAGAAAAAATGCGGGGGGCTGATAACCAGCCCCCAGTGTGATGTTCGGGGCCGAAGCCGGCATCACATGGTTTGTACAAGAACGAAACCCATCGTATAACACGGAATAACCTCTATCAATCTTTTAGTATGACACTTATGCTCGGATTTGCAGACCGGTTCTCGCTTACTATGACGGTCAGTTTTCGGCTTTCTCCGCCGAGGTGCTTGACCAGACGAGCTGGAAACACAATCGCTGTGGTTCTCCCTTTGCCCTTTTAGCCGAACGAGCGGAACGTAAGAGGGCAAACACAGGAGCCGGGCAACCCAACTATTGACCCAAGACATAGTTCGGATCCGATGCATATAAAGCGAAATCCAAGACGCCGAGCACACGACCCGCTGTGTTGCGGTGATGCTCAGGGCAATTTTTTAATTTCAAGCCCCCGGTCTATTTGCCGGTTGCCTCATGATGTATACCGAACAATTATCGCAAGAAGAGTTGATAAGGGAAGAACAGAGGGAATATAAAATACAATGAAGCGGCCATGTATAATGGTCTTGTATTTGCTCAATGATTCTTATAGCTCTGTTTGTCGAAGCAACTGTTTACAGGTATTTGAGGGTGAAATATAAAATTTACAGTGGGGAGGTTGTACCAGGGGTCTTCGATTGGTGGCATGACGTCCTCGATGTGCCATGTCGCCTGTCCGTTCATATTCCTCTGTGCGGGGTTGCATCCCTTTAAGGGTGATGCTTTCGCCGAGCGGACCTTGGGAAGAAAGTCTTGAGAAGTCGCCGAAGTGTGGATGAGCTTTACGCTTTAGCAGGTTCTTGATGGTACCTGCGGTTTGTCCGATGACATGTACTGGTAATGGTTCGGTCCAGCCGAACATTTACCCTTTGATGATCGTTCCCCACTGCTGCCCATGGAATCTTGAGTGCGAAGTTGTGCCATCTTGGCACGTATTTGACGGGTGTTAGGGCTGTGCAATGGGGGGCGTGTCCCTATTTCTGGGGAGAAGAGGAATCTGGGAGTTCGGATTGAAACCGAACTCGTTTGTCGACCTTACGGGCCTTTATGGCAGATTTAGGTGTTTGCCGACCGTCCTCATAATCGAATTCGGCCGCAAGGGCCAATGCATGTTCCTCAGATCGGAGGGAACGCTCTGTGTTGCCATTGACAGTGATGACCCCCTTGGGCCCAGGCATCTTGAGCTTGAGGTATGCGTAGTGTGGGATGGCGTTAAAGCGAGCGAACGCTGTTCGGCCCAGCAGGACGTGATAACCGCTGCGGAAGGGGACGATGTCAAAGATCAATTCCTCGCTGCGGAAGTTGTCGGGCGAACCGAACACTACTTCCAGGCTAACAGAGCCTGTGCACCGGGCTTCGACACCTGGGATCACTCCTTTAAAGGTAGTGTTGCTAGGCTTTATCCTTGACGGATCTATGCCCATCTTTTTCACCGTATCTGAGTAGATCAGATTGAGGCTACTTCCTCCGTCCATTAGGACTTTAGTGAGGTGATACCCATCGATAATGGGGTCTAGGACGAGGGCCGCCGAACCTCCGTGACGGATACTGGTCGGGTGATCCCGTCGATCAAAAGTGATCGGGTAGGCCGACCATGGGTTAAACTTTGGGGCTACAGGCTCTATGGCGTAGACCTCTCGAAGGGCGCGCTTCCTCTCCTTTTTAGGTATATGAGTGGCGTATATCATGTTCACAGTTTTTACCTCTGGAGGGAATTGCTTCTGACCTCCATTGCTCGGACCGCGGGGCTCCTCGTCGTCCTCGCTGCGTGGGGCTTTGCTCTGCTCCTCGGCGGCGAGTTTGCCGGCCTGTTTGAACACCCAACAGTTGCGGTTGGTGTGGTTGGCGGGCTTGTCCGGCGTGCCATGGATCTGGCAAGGCCTCTCCATGATCTTGTCCAGCGGGGTGGGTCCGTCGCGGTTGCCTTTGGGAGGCTTCTTCCGCTGCCCGGATCTTGGGTTGCGGAAACCGGCGTTAACGGCCGTGTCATCGGCGTCGCTAGTGCTGTGCCGGCGTTTGTTTTTGTTGCGTCGTGGTTTCCCGTTTCCATCCCGAACTTCGGAAGTGCTGGGGTCTTCGGGGTTGTGGCTTCGCCTTGCTAGCCAGTTATCCTCGCCCGCGCAAAAGCGGGTCATGAGTGATGTAAGGGCGGATATGGTTTATCCTGACCGAGCTGGCGAGCCAGCCACTCGTCCCGAATATTATGCCTGAAAGAGGCTATAGCTTCGGCATCCGGGCAATCGACGATCTTGTTTTTCTTGGTCAAGAACCGATTCCAGAATTGTCGAGCGGACTCTCCTGCCTGTTGCACGCCATTGCTTAGACCGGAGGAGTCCGGGGGCCGTACATAGGTGCCCTGGAAGTTAGATCGAAATGCATCCTCGAGGTCCTCCCAGCTCCCGATAGAGTTTTCGGGGAGACTGTTTAACCAGTGCCGAGCTGGCCCCTTAAGTTTAAGGGGTAGGTATTTGATGGCGTGGAGGTCGTCTCCTCATGCCATGTGAATGTGGAGGAGGAAATCCTCGATCCACACTGCTGGGTCAGTTGTTCCGTCGTATTGCTTGATGTTCACGGGTTTAAACCCTTCCGGAAAGTGATGCTGCATCACCTCGTCAGTGAAGCAGAGTGGGTGGGTAGCGCCTCTGACCCGGGCTATATCGCGCCGGTAGTCGGCGTTTGTTCTGGCCCGGTTTTGGTCCCGAACTCTGTTGGTTCGGTCGAGCCAGGGCTGGTACTCATCCCTTCTACCAGGGGTGTACCCTCTAGATCCGTAGATGGATCTCGTGCGGCCCGTTCTATCATCCAGGTCGCGTCGCAGGTCATACCTGTCCTTAGGCTCCATTGGCTCTTTTCCCCTTCTGCGGGGTATCGCCGGCCTATAACCGACCTCGCCAGACGTCCTATCTCGTCCTCGGGGAGGGCGGTCCAGCTGGTCGTATGGAGTGTGCTTGGGGGACGGCGTATTTGGGAGCTCGTCGTCGAATTGTGGCAGCAGCCGCCGGCGGGGGTAACTCTTGGGTTGGTCCCATAGACCGCCGCCGTGTTCTTCCTCGGCTGATAGAACCCTTGTCCATCTATCGTTGAGGGTGTCTTGTTCGGCCTTGAACTGCCGCGCTTTTGCCTGTAGGCTTCGGGCAGTGGCTAAAAGCTGTTGCCTAAACCGTTCCTGATCCTCAATGGTTTCGGGGACGATGAGGTCCTCGTCTTCCGGGCTATCCTCCTCCTCTACAGGGGGAGGTAGTTGTCATCCTCGGAGTCGTTCGGATCTTCGGGGTCGCTCTGGTCCTCCGGCCTTTCCTGGTCCTCCAACGGATACTCGGGGATATAGGGATCGCCGAGGTCTTCCGGGGTATCGTTTTCCCCGGTGCCGGCAATAGCTTCCCTTCCCTTTTTTGTCTTTGATCGCTTACGCGGCTTCCGACGTCTTGACGGCGCCTCACCTGAGTCATCACCATTGTTTGCTGGTGTGCGCTCGCCGTTACCGGCTGGCGTATCCACCATGTAGACGTCATAGGTGGAGGTGGCGGTCCATCGCCCGGTGTTGACGGGGGTGGGAGCGCGATCCTCTTCCTCCATGTTTTCTGCCTCCTCGGAGGCGTAGTCCAACATATCGGTTAAGTCTTCGATAGTGGCTACTAAGTGGGTGGTGGGTGGGACGAAAAATTCTTCTTAACCCGCCTCAAGACCGATCTGAGTGTGGATTGGGGCTGGGCATCAGTAATTTTCATTGATGAGATCTGATCTAGAGCTTCGTCGAGTGTCAAGAGCTCGATCGGGTCAATCTGCCCGGCGCGTTTGGAGTTAACTTCCGACGTGTCCGCATGAGAAGTGTATTCGGCAGGAGTTGATGTCCGGCCATCTGGCGCTATAGCCGGATCTGGATTAAAGTCCAGATCATCATCTGGATTGGCCCCGTGAGCGGGATTGAAGACGACATCCAAGGTTAAGACCTCAGAGTCCTCGGGCGCGCCAGATGAGACTGCGAGCCCGGTGAGCAAGAGATCGCCTCGAGGGTCTATGGAGAACTCTAAGTTCCTGAATCTGACTTCTTGATCGGGGGCAAAACTCCCGACCTGGCCAAGGCGGCCGGTCGGGTCAGCGTGCAGCACGATGCTGCCGAAAGCGAAGATCTGTCCAGGGACGAAGGAGTCCATGCTACGGACCTCTTCGTTGATGACAACACGAGCCATCGATTCCTTTGGGGATCACAGCGGAACTCTCAATGAAAGCACCAATGTCGGTGTCAAAACCGGTGGATCTCGGGTAGGGGGTCCCGAGCTGTGAGACTAGGATCGATGGTAACAAAGGGACGAAGGAGACGATGTTTACCCAGGTTCGGGCCCTCCTATGGAGGTAAAACCCTACGTCCTGCTTGATTATATTGATGGTATGAAGGTTACAGAGTTGATCTACCTCGAGATCGACTAGCTAAAACCCTAGATGAGTTTCTCTGTCCTACATTCTAAAACCCTCCCGTTTTATATAGACACCGGGGGGGGTACCTAGGGTTTACACATGAAAGGTCTCCTACCAAGGATGGAAATGTCGATCTCCTCATCTTGACCTAGCGTGCACGACGCGCCTTTGGGGCTTCCTTCTGGAACATGGGGTCTTCGATATATTCGGACCTTCCTGTGATAGCCAGAGAATGGCCCCTCGAGCCGGCCTATTAAGAGATGGGCCGGCGGCCCGGGGACCCCCTAGTCCGGGACTCCCTCAACGGCGCCATATGAACTATGTCTAGGCAAGAAGCCAAAGTTGTCGTTTCTTAAAGTTTGGGGATGTGATGCTTATGTCAAAAAGCTTCAGCCTGAAAAGCTGGAACCCAAAGCGGAGAAATGCATCTTCATAGGATACCCAAAAGAGACAGTTGGGTATACCTTCTATCTCAGATTCGAAGGCAAAGTGTTTGTCGCTAAAAACGGAAAATTTCTTGAGAAAGAGTTTCTCTCGAAAGAATTGAGTGGGAGGAAAATAGAACTTGATGAGGTTATTGAACCTTTACTTCAACCAGAGAGTAGCGCAGCACAGAAAGATGTTTCCATGGAGCCTACATCAGTTGAAGAGGAAGTTAATGATGATGATCATGAAACTTCGGATCAAGTTACTATCGAACCTCGTAGGTCGACAAGGACGCGTACTGCTCCTGAGTGGTACGACAACCCTGTCTTAGAGGTCATGTTGTTGGACATCGATGAACCTACGAGCTATGGAGAAGCGATGATGGGCCTGGATTCCGAGAAATGGTTATAGGCCATGAAATCCGAGATGGGATCCATGTATGAAAACAAAGTATGGACTTTGGAAGTATTACCTGAAGGGCTGATGACTGTGATGTGCATTGGGTTTTCCGTGAAGAGGAACGGGTTATCGCAGCACAATGCGGGTAAGTATTTCCCTCAGTTATGAAACCAAGGTTTATCGAACCAATAGGAATACCAATCCTCAACCGTCTTCACTGACTGCACACAAAGAAACAAACAACTTGCACCCAACGCGGGCAAGAGGGTTGTCAATCCCCTTGATCTCGTTATTTGCAAGCAAATGAGGTGTGTAGATAATTGTAGATAATTGTAAATTGCAAAATAAAATAAAACACAAATAATGGCAGCAAGGTAGTAGTAGCGTTTGTAAATATATAAGTGAATAGACCCGGGGGCCGTAGTGTTCCCTAGTGGCATCTCTCATGGCAAAGGCATATGGTGGGTAAACAAATTACTGTTGGGCAATTGATAGAAAAGCGAATAATTATGCGATGTTCACGGCAATGATCATGTGTATATAGGCATCACGTCCATAAGCAAATAGGCCGACTCCTGCCTGCACCTATTACTATTACTCCACTTCAAGAGCGCTTCTATGCTTGCCTCTCTACGTATTAAGTAAAAACAGAGTAATTCTTGGAGAACAATGACATGATGTAGACAAAGTAAACTCAATTAATATGAACAAACCCCATCGTTTTATCCTTAGTAGCAACAACACAAAGACGCATCTTGTCCCTTTCTGTCACTGGGATATAGAAATTTGCCAGGTTGAACCTACTACAATGCAACACTCCCACTGAAGAAATATTAATCTAGTTGGCCAAACTATCTCAATAGATCGGAGAGCGTTACGAAGCTATGATGATCATGCAATTAAGAATCATAATAATCAGAGGTGACTCAAATACTTTTCATGAATAATCTGAACATAAACCCACAATTCATCGGATCCCAACAAACACACCATACAAAGGGATTACATCGGATAGATCAAAGCGAAGATGCGATGAACATTGTATTGAAGATCATAAGATAGAGAGATTGCCATCTAGGTATTGCCTACGGACCCGTAGGTCTGTGGTGAACTACTCACACATCATGGTGAGGGCAGCAAGGTTGATGTAGAGGCCCTCCGTGATTGATCTCCCCTCCGGCAGATCGCCGGAACGGAGGTATAGATGGCCTCCCGTCGGAACAGAGACTTGCGGCGGCGGAAAAAGTGTTTCGGGAGTGCTTCTAGGGTTTTTGGAATATATGAGGATTTATAGGCCAGAGAACGGCGTCGGGAGGGGCGCCAGGGGGCCACGGGCGCGGCCAGATGGCTTGTGGGGCCCTCGCACACCTCCTGGCACTCCTCCGATGCTTGTCGTGCTTCATGTTGTCTAGAAAAATATATATTAAAGTTTCGTTGTATTTGGATTCCGTTTGATAAAGCAAACCTGCAAAGCAAAAAACACGTAGAAAACAGTAACTGGCACTTGGCACTAGGTCAATAGGTTAGTGCTCAAAAATATTATAAATTGGTAAACAAATGCCCAAAAAGTATCCTAGAATGATAATATATCAGCATGGAACAATCAAAAATTATAGATACGTTGGAGACGTATCAAGCATCCCCAAGCTTAATTCCTGCTCGTCCTCGAGTAGGTAAATGATAAAAACAGAATTTTTGATGTGACATGCTATCCATAATGTAATCTCTTGTATGTATGATCATTGAGAAATGAAGAATTAACAAATAGCAACATAATAATATTTATTAAGTATAAGCAACATAAATATTGATTTTCAAAGTATACGATCCTAAAAGAATGTTTACCCCCCATTCATCTTATTATATTAGCAAGGCATGACTCCGTCTTCACCACATAAATACAAATGTTAAGCACCACGGTGTCCAAGTCAGGCAATTGGATCGTACTTTTTCAATATGCATCAACTTTTTATTCTTCACGCAATACATGAGCATGAACCATTGGACATAGCATATAGGTGAAATAGAATATGGTGATAGGTATCAAAGGGGTAAAAAGTGGAGAAGATAGTCTCACATCAACTAGGCGTATCAACGAGCTATGGAGATGCTTATCGATAGATGTCAATGCGAGGAGTAGGGATTGCCATGCAAATGATGCACTAGAGCTACAAGTGTATGAAAGCTCAACTGAAGCTAAGTGGGGTGGGCATCCAACTTGCTTGCTCATGAAGACCTAGGGCGTTTGAGGAAGCCCGTCATTGGAATATACAAGCCAAGTTTATTATGATAAGGTAATTCCCACTAGCATATGGAAGTGACAGCATAGGAGACTCTCGCTATGAAGAACATGGTGCCACTTTGAGGCACAAGTGTGGTAAAGGTTAGTAGCAAAGTCCCTTCTCTCTTTTTCTCTCATTTTTTTATATATGGTGGGCTTTTTTCTTTTTTTTTTCTTTTTGCCTCCCCCATAATATATATATATATATTTTAAATGGTGGGCTCATTTGGCCTCCCCCATTTTTATTTTATTTTTCGTCCGGAGTCTCATCCCGACTTGTGGGGGAATCATAGTCTCCATCATCCTTTCCTCACTGGGACAATGCTCTAATAAGGATGATCATCACACTTTTATTTACTTACAACTCAATATGGAGAACTGATAGGAAGATATAACTCTCTGTGAATGCCTCTGGCAGTGTACCAGGAAGTGCAATGATCTAGCGTGACATGTATCAAAAACATGATGGAAGTTGGCTTTGCCACAAATACTATGTCAGCTCTATATGATCATGCAAAGCGATATGACGATGAACGAACTAGTCATGTGAAGTGACGATGGAATTTGCATGGCAATATATCTCGGAATGGCTATGGAAATGCCATAATAGGTAGGTATGGTGGCTGTTTTGAGGAAGATATAATGAGGCTTATGTGCAACAGAGCGTATCATGCCGCGGGGTGTGGATGCACCGGCGAAAGTTGCACCAATCCTCGAGGTGAGAATGGGCTATGCACGGTACCGAAGAGGCTAGCAACTATGAGAAGGTGGAGATGCGTATGTCCAAGGTGTCACATTAGTCATAAAGAACTCACATACTTATTGCGAAGTTTTATTATTTTTATCACACATCAAAGCACTACTCACATGCCCCGAGGGAGGAGGTTGGTAGGAGTTAACCGCCGCACGCCCCCGACTCGAAGCAACACTAGGATTTTAACGAGGAATAAGAATGCTCACACATCATCACCATGCCTCTTTAATATTTAGATGAACATCAAGTTAACACCCCCTTAATTTCGACACTTATATGAATCAACAATTATGGACTTACACCTTTTTCATATTACCACATCAATGTCATTATCTCACAATTTCTCTATATGTGCTACATGATGGTTTTGATTATCATTCATTGAATGCCTATTATTTTAGGACTAGTCTTATGACCCATGCAAATTACCGTCACTATTTATTCAGCTCTCAAACAAATAGAAGTGAAGAACGAGAGCATATTATTTCTATAAAATCTACACGCCGCCGTGCTCGAAAAGATATAAGTGAAGCACATAGAGTATTCTAGCAAATTGTAATGAAGGTGAATATCTATCAAATAGGTGTGTCCAGCAAATGATGATTGTGGCAAACAGAAAGTAAAAGCAAACAAAAGCAAACGGCGCTCCAAGCAAAACTCATATCATGTAATGAATAAAAATGTAGCTCCAAGTGACATACCGATGGTTTGAGACGAAAGAGGGGATGCCTTCCGGGGCATCCCCAAGCTTAGACGCTTGAGTCTTCCTTAGAATAATACTTGGGGTGCCTTGGGCATCCCCAAGCTTAGGCTCTTGCTACTCCTTATTCCATGGTCCACCGCGATCACACTCAAAACTTGAAAACTTCAATCACACAAAACTCAACAAAACTTCGTGAGATCCATTAGTATAAGAAACATATTGCATACTTTAGGTACTGTTGTAAATTGATTGTAAATTTATAATTGCATAATAGGTACTGTATTCTAACTTATCCATGACTTATACCCCCCGATATAATCCATAGCATCATCAAAACAAGCAAACTATGCAGGCAAAACAGAATCTGTTTAAAACAGAACAGTCTGTAGTAATCTGTAAAGATCCCATACTTCTGTAACTCTAAAAATTCTGCAAAATTAGGAAAAAGGGGATAATTTGTACATAAATACTGTGTAAAAATTTCAAGAATTTAGCACGCTCCAGCAGAGAATTAAAAATTCTGCACTGGAGGCGAAAGTTTCTGTTTTTGCACAGCATCAATCATACTCATCAAATAAGTTATCCCAAAGGCTTTACTTGGCACAAATACTAATTAAAACAAAAAAACATAATCATTACAGAAGCAATAATCATGTCAACACAAAATAACAACAACTAAAAACAAAAATTAAGATAACTATTGGGTTGCCTCCCAACAAGCGCTATTGTTTTATGCCCCTAGCTTGGCATAATGCATAGTTTCAAGTGTTGTCATCTTTGACATCGTGTACAATTTGTTCCAATTTATCCTTGAAAATTTTCATGTCATCACTCAAAATACTGAGATCATAAATCTTTTGATCCAAAGCATCAAATCGCTTATTTTGCATTACGACATTGCTATTGATTTTATTAGACATATTATAAAGCACTTTAAAATTGGTTTCCATGATGGGTTCCTTTTTGGAAGGATCATCATCCGCAAGATTCTCAAGTTTTTCTTTAGCAACTTCATCAAAATTTCTTTTAGCATGTTCATCACAAGATAAAGTTGATTTTTCAAAGGCTTCCGCACTAGAGGCGGAGGCACCACTAATTTCAAACTCAGACATGATGGCAACTGCAAACAAGACAAGTAAACTAGCAAGCGACAAAGTAAACTAGCAACAAGCAAAGATAAATATTTTTGTATTTTTAAATTTTAAGTGACAAATTAAATATAACAGCAAATAAAAATAAGAACAAGTGAATGAAAATTTATGAGGAGCTACTTGATAGTTGGTGATGGTATTCCCCGGCAACGGCGCCAGAAATCCTTCCTGATGACTATGATCTGCTTTGGGTTTTTGGTGAAGAGGAACGGGTTATCGCAGCACAATGCGGGTAAGTATTTCCCTCAGTTATGAAACCAAGGTTTATCAAACCAATAGGAATACCAATCCTCAACCGTCTTCAGCGACTGCACACAAAGAAACAAACAACTTGCACCCAACGCGGGCAAGAGGGTTGTCAATCCCCTTGATCTCGTTATTTGCAAGCAAATGAGGTGTGTAGATAATTGTAGATAATTGTAAATTGCAAAATAAAATAAAACACAAATAATGGCAGCAAGGTAGTAGTAGCGTTTGTAAATATATAAGTGAATAGACCCGGGGGCCGTAGTGTTCCCTAGTGGCATCTCTCATGGCAAAGGCATATGGTGGGTAAACAAATCACTGTTGGGCAATTGATAGAAAAGCGAATAATTATGCGATGTTCACGGCAATGATCATGTGTATATAGGCATCACGTCCATAAGAAAATAGGCCGACTCCTGCCTGCACCTATTACTATTACTCCACTTCAAGAGCGCTTCTATGCTTGCCTCTCTACGTATTAAGTAAAAACACAGTAATGCTTGGAGAACAATGACATTATGTAGACAAAATAAACTCAATTAATATGAATAAAGCCCATCGTTTTATCCTTAGTAGCAGCAACACAAAGACGCATCTTGTCCCTTTCTGTCACTGGGATATAGAAATTCGCCAGGTTGAACCTACTACAACGCACCACTCCCACTGAAGAAATATTAATCTAGTTGGCCAAACTATCTCAATAGACCGGAGAGCATTACGAAGCTATGATGATCATGCAATTAAGAATCATAATAATCAGAGGTGACTCAAATACTTTTCATGAATAATCTGAACATAAACCCACAATTCATCGGATCCCAACAAAGACACCATACAAAGGGATTACATCGGATAGATCAAAGCGAAGATGCGATGAACGTTGTATTGAAGATCATAAGAGAGAGAGATTGCCAGCTAGGTACTGCCTACGGACCCGTAGGTCTGTGGTGAACTACTCACACATCATGGCGAGGGCAGCAAGGTTGATGTAGAGGCCCTCCGTGATTGATCTCCCCTCCGGCAGATCGCCGGAACGGAGGTATAGATGGCCGAACAGAGACTTGCAGCAGCGGAAAAAGTGTTTCGGGAGCGCTTCTAGGGTTTTTCGAATATATGAGGATTTATAGGCGAGAGAACGACGTCGGGAGGGGCGCCAGGGGGCCACAAGCTATCTGGCCGCGCCCCCCTAGGGCGCGGCCAGATGGCTTGTGGGGCCTTGGCACACTTCCTGGCACTCCTCCGATGCTTGCCGTGCTTCATATTGTCTAGAAAAATATATATTAAAGTTTCGTTGTATTTGGACTCCGTTTGATAAGGCAAACCTGCAAAGCAAAAAACACGCAGAAAACAGCAACTGGCACTTGGCACTAGGTCAATAGGTTAGTGCTCAAAAATATTATAAATTGGTAAACAAATGCCCAAAAAGTATCCTAGAATGATAATATATCAGCATGGAACAATAAAAAATTATAGATACGTTGGAGACGTATCATGGGCGAAAGGCCATTCAGAACAAATGGATCTTTAAGAGGAAGACGGACGCGGACGGTAATGTCACCGTCTATAAAGCTCGACTTGTGGCAAAGGGTTTTTCACAAGTTCAAGGAGTTGACTACGATGAGACCTTCTCACCCGTAGCGATGCTTAAGTCCGTCAGAATCATGTTAGCAATAGTTGCATTTTTCGATTACGAAATTTTGCAGATGGATGTCCAAACATCATTCCTTAGTGGTTTCCTTAAGGAAGAGTTGCATATGATACAACCAGAAGGTTCTATCGATCCAGAGAATGCTAACAAAGTTTGCAAACTCTAGCAATCCATTTATGGACTAGTGCAAGCATCTCGGAGTTGGAATCTGCGATTTGATGAGGTGATCAAAGCGTTCAGGTTTATACAAGTTTATGGAGAAGCTTGTATTTACAAGAAAGTGAGTGGGAGCTCTATAGCGTTTCTAATATTATATGTGGATGACATATTGCTGATTGGAAACAATATAGAAATGTTGGAAAGCGTGAAGGAATTTTTGAACAAGAGTTTTTCAATGAAGGACCTAGGAGAAGTCATATTAGGCATCAAGATCTATAGAGATAGATCAAGACGCTTAATAGGACTTTCACAGAGCACATACCTTGACAAAGTTTTGAAGAAGTTCAAAATGGATCAGTCCAAGAAGGGGTTCTTGCCTGTATTGCAAGGTGTGAAGTTGAGTAAGACTCAATGCCCAGTGACTGCAGAAGATAGAGAAAAGATGAGTGTCATCCCCTATTCTTCAGCCATAGGCTCTATCATGTATGCAATGATGTGCACAAGACCCGATGTCAGCCTTACCATAAGCATGGCTGGAAGGTTTCAAAGTGATCCAGGAATGGAGCACTGGACGGCGGTCAAGAATATCTTTAAGTACCTAAAAAGGACTAAGGAAATGTTTCTCGTTTATGGAGGTGATCAAGAGCTCGTCATAAAGGGTTACGTCGATGCAAGCTTTGACACTGATCCGGATGACTCTAAGTCGCAAACTAGATACATATTTATTCTAAATGGGGGAGCGGTAAGCTGGTGCAGTTCCAAGCAGAGCGTGGTAGCCGATTCTACATGCGAAGCGGAGTACATCGCAGCCTCGGAGGCGGCGAAGGAAGGTGTCTGGATGAAGGAGTTCATGACAGATCTTGGAGTAGTGCCCAGTGCACTGAATCCAATGGCTCTGTTCTGTGACAACACTGGTGCCATTGCTCTGGCCAAGGAACCAAGGTTTCACAAGAGGACCAGACACATAAAGCAACGCTTCAATTCCATCCGCGATTACATCAAGGAGGAGGACATAAATATTTGCAAAGTGCACACGGATCTGAATGTTGCATTCCCGTTGACTAAACCTCTTCCAAGGGCTAAACATGATCAACACCAGAACTGTATGGGTGTTAGATTCATTACAATGTAAATCACATAGTGATGTGAGCTAGATTATTGACTCTAGTGCAAGTGGGAGACTGTTGGAAATATGCCCTAGAGGCAATAATAAATAGTTATTATTATATTTCCTTGTTCATGATAATCGTTTATTATCCATGCTATAATTGTATTGATTGGAAACACATTGCATGTGTGGATACATAGACAACACTGTGTCCCTAATATGCCTCTAGTAGACTAGCTCGTTAATCAAAGATGGTCAAGGTTTCCTAGCCATAGACAAGAGATGTCATCTGATAACGGGATCACATCATTGGGAGAATGATGTGATGGACAAGATCCAAACTATGAAAATAGCATATGATCATGTCAGTTTATTGCTATAGTTTTCTGCATGTCAAGTATCTGTTCCTATGACCATGAGATCATGCAACTCACTGACATCGGAGGAGTACCTTGTGTGTATCAAACGTCGCAATGTAACTGGGTGACTATAAAGATGCTCTACAGGTATCTCCGAGGGTGTCTGTTGAGTGGGCATGGATCAAGACTGGGATTTGTTACTCCGTGTGACGGAGAGGTATCTCAGGGCCCACTCGGTAATACAACATCACAACAAGCCTTGCAAGCAAAGTGACTAAAGTGTTAGCCACAGGATCTTGTATTACGGAATGAGTAAAGAGACTTGCCGGTAACGAGATTGAACTAGGTATAGAGATACCGACGATCGAATCTCGGGCAAGTAACATACCGAAGAACAAAGGGAACAACATACGGGATTAACTGAATCCTTGACATAGAGGTTCAACCGATAAAGATCTTCGTAGAATATGTAGGAACCAATATGGGCATCCAGGTACCGCTATTGGTTATTGACCGTAGAGGTGTCTCGGTCATGTCTACATAGTTCTCGAACCCGCAGGGTCTGCACACTTAAGGTTCGGTGACGTTTCGGTATAGTTGAGTTATGTATGTTGGTGACCGAAGGTTGTTCGAAGTCCCGGATGAGACCCCGGACATCACGAGGAGCTCCGGAGTGGTCCGGAGGTAAAGATTGATATATAGGAAGGTGGTGTTTGAACTCCGGAAAAGTTTCAGGCATTTCCAGCAGTGTACCGGGAGTGACGAATGGGTTCCGGGGGTCCACCAAGTGGGCCCACCACACCCCAAGTGGGTCACATGGACCTGAGGGTGGTGCACCAGCCCCTGGTGGGCTGGGCAGCCGGCCCAAGAAGGCCTATGCGGCTGGGCTTGAGGGAAAGGAAAGTCCAAGTGGGGGAAGGGAAGGAATCCTAGTAGGAGTAGGATTGGAGGTGGATTCCTCCACCTCCTCCTCCTTGCGGCCGACTCCTAGGAGGCTTCCTAGGCTGGCCGGCCCCTCCCCTCCCTCCTTTATATACTAGAGGGGAGAAAGTGCAGCAGCACAATAAACCCTAGCCACGGTGCAACCCTCTCTCCCCGATAAATCGATTCCTCTAGTTTTTAGCGGCACTTAGGCGAAGCCCTGCTGGAATAGTTCCACCACCACCGCCGCCGCGCCGTCGCGCTGCAGGAGAACTCATCTACCTCTCCGCTCCCTCTTGCTGGATCAAGAAGGCGGAGATCGTCATCGAGCTGTACGTGTGTTGAACGCGGAGGTGCCATCCATTCGGCGCTAGATCATGATTGGATCGCGGGACGCTCGGCGATTTGGATCGCGAAGACGTTCGACTACATCAACCGCGTTTCTTAACGCTTCCCGCTTAGCGATCTACAAGGGTATGTAGATCAACTCTCCCTCTCGTAGATGCTCATCACCATGGATAGATCTTGCGTGTGCGTAGGAAATTTTTTGTTTCCCATGCAACGTTCCCCAACACAGCCGCACCACCTGGGGCCGAACTCCATCTTGCAGCTCTCTAGTTTTGTGACCCTCTGCGAGGGCTACCTCAGCCTCCTCCCCTTTCTGGAACTATGGAGGAAGCTTTTTTTATCTCAAGGCCCTGAAGAACGACAACGAGCCGTACGCCTGCGGGGGAGCGGTGGTGTGCGTCCGCGGGACACTTTTCCCCCGCCTCACCCTTATCGACTCCGTCAAGAAGTGGAACAGGTCCTTTTTCTATGTGAAAAACGTCGACCTGGCGCGAGACTATATCCGGCTGCCGCCCTTCATCAACGTCCCGTCCACGGGGGCGAACTGGACTGGAGACGTGGCGGCTGGAGAGGTCACCAGCATCTTGGGCCGGCTTCACTCCATGAGAAGTGGAGATGGGCTGGTCGCGGCCGACCTGGTGGCCGCCTTCGTCGATTGCCGGGTGCTGCCTCTGCAACAGAGGCCGCACCGGATCTGCGACATGGGAGGCCGACGCGACCCATGTGGGCTGTCCACCTTCGAGCTGACGCCGACTCAGGTGGCGGAGCGGGTGAACTCCATCACCAGCTTCAAGCTGGAGGCACGTACGTGGCGCTTCGGCAAGATGCCATACAGCCGGCTCGACCCGGCACCTCTGGTACGCTTTGTTGTAACCGTGTTTCGTCCCTCCCGTTCTTCTCTTTCCGGCCCCTGCGCTCACGTGCCGTGCTGACCGCAGCATTTTGTGCGACAGAACACGCCGGACGGCCCACACCCCCAAGTGTTCAAGGCGGACCGCGCCGACTCTGATCTGGAGGATTTTGAGTTGGGAGGAGCCGTCGAGGAGGAGGTCGAGTCCTCCGGGGAGGTCGAGGAGTACAGAACGATCGGTGATCCCGGAGCCGGGAGATCCAGGGCGGCTGGTGAGTTTGACACTGCACCCCTGATCAGAGATTGGACCGATGATGATGATGATGACGTCCGGATCTTGGATGCGCCTCCCCCCACAGCTCGACGGGAGCCGCGGGGAAGGAGTGAGGAGCTACCGGCCAGGGGTCGCGCGGGCGACGCGGCCCGGAAGGAAAAGAGGCCGGTTTCTAGGCAACCGACAACACTTCAGCCAGTACGGAAGAAGGCGCGTGTCGCCGGTGCGAAGCCACCACCCCGGGCCAGGCGTCCCCTTCCCGTAGTCATTGGGTGAGGACCCCTTCCTTGTGGCTTGTTTTATTTCTATTTCGGGCCGCCCGGGGTTTGGGGGGTAACTCCCTTCCCTTTTTCAGAGAGGCCCTCGAGCTCCAGGACACGGAGTCTGCCGCGGCACCGAAGGAGGCCGCCAACCAGCTCGCCTAGGAGCATGCGGAGACGACGCGGGAGGAGAAGAGGCGGCAGGCCAAACTGCGGGCCGCGAAGGGGATGTCGAAGGGCGTCCCTTCGCGCTCGACGACATCGAGCGACGGGAGGCGAAGGCGGCACTCGTACTCCGTGCGCGCGACGGAGTCGGCCGCGGAGTCGACCCAGATGTCTCGGCCGCCGTTGAGCGAGCCGCGGGAGTCGGCGGTGGAGGTAGCCCGACCTGTGGCGGAGACGGTCCGGCCGGTGGGCGTGGTCCCCGAGCCGGTCGTGGAGGTGGTGCGGCAGCTGGAGCCGGCTGCGACTGCGCCCCCCGTCGAGCCGGTCGCCGTGGAGGGGCCGTCATCCCGACCGTGCCGGAGGCGGCGCCTGAAGGGGGATACGCGCCGGCTGCCCAGCCGGCCGAGGTGAGCCGGCTCACGCCAGAGCCGCCTGCACCGGTAGCAGGGGAGCCTGGGGCTGACTCTCGAGCCCTTGTGGTCGCCGCGCGGCCTCAGCCGGCCGGCGTTGGGGCGGACGTGGTGCCGAGCGGCGGGCCGAGCCGCTCGAGGAGGAGCATGGCCGACGTCCTTAAGGACTAGTCGGCGTTGGCCTGTGGTTCAGGTGGCTTGGCCCCGCCAGCCAGCGGGTAGGCCTTTGTACCAGGGGAGCCGACCCGCATTATGGCTCACTGCCGCGAGGGGCTGGCTAGGTTTGCTGAGGCCGCCGAGAGCAACTTCCGGCGCGTGGAGGAGGCGGTCGAGGTGAGACACCTTCCCATATCGGTTTGCTTTTTCAATGGGGGCGCGCGAGCGCACCCACTAGGCGTAGCCCCCGAGATTCGGGCCGGCTGCACGTCCGCGTGGCAGCCGGATTGGATCTTCTTGTGCAAGTGTCTGACATACCGCTTCTTGGTGCGGAGAAGGCCGAGAATGCCAAGCGACGAGCGCTCTTCGACGAGGCGGTCGCCATTCACAACAGGGGCAAGCTCGGCTAGTACCAAGCCAGGGAGGACTTGAAGAAAGCGCGAGGTACGAATGTTTCAGTAGGGGCGCACGAGCGCACCCACTGGGTGTAGCCCCCGAGATCCGGGCTGGCTGTGCGCCAGCCGGCTTGGATCTTCAGCACTTAGCTGATTTGGGTTGTATCTTCTGCAGAGGAGCTGGAGACCCTGACCCAGGTCCGGTTGCAGCGGGATGAGGCGGCCTCCAAGCAGGACCGGCTAGCGCGGGACCTTCAGGCGGCCACGACGGAGCGGGACCGGCTAGGCAGTCTGGTTGTCGACGGCCAGTCAACGCGGGAGAGCCTTACTGCGGAGCTGCAGAAGGAGGTGGCGGCGAGGGAGGAGGCCGCCAAGCAGGCGACTGACGCCAATCAGCGGGCCACCGTCCTCCAGGACGAGGTGACTCGCCTTGGGGGCGAACTTGAGAAGTGTGCTGCCGCCCTTGCCCAGGCGGAGAAGGCGCTGGAGGAGGAGCAAAGCCTCAGCCTCAAGTTTGGGATCGAAGTGGACGATGCCTTTCAGCGTGAGCATTTCTTCCCTTTGAGTCTTTTTTGCTGACTGTGTTGCCTTGTTTTTGCCTTGTTTTCCTGATTCTCTTCCTCTTCTTAGATCGGTTCCCAGATACCCAGCGCCGCGCCGAGCGGGCCGTGGAGGAGCACCGGGAGTGCTTCCGGCAGCGCGGGCAGGAGGTTGGTGCCGACGAGGGCTAGAGCCTGCCGGAGATCTCGCTGGCTACCGAGAACCAGCTGATCTTCCTGCGGCGCTGCATGGACCGACTCCACTTGGCCGACCTGGGGGTTATTTCAGCCCTCTGGCCGGGTCGCGAGATCCATGACGGCCGCGTGGCACTATCGCTTGAGCACGCAGTGGCGCGGCTCGATGCTTGGAAAGCCTCGGCGGCCCGGTCTGGGGCGCAGATGGCCCTCCGGTTCGCCCTGCCGTGGTATCGCAGCATCGACCTGGACCGGCTGGCCACAATGCGTCAGGTCCCTGAGGAGGAGCGGGTTGCTCGTGAGAGCTCCCTCATCCGTTGGGCTAACGAGCTGGCCTCCTACGTCGACCCGGACGAGTTCTTGCCAGCGCTTGGTGAGGACGGCGAGCCGGTCGCAGAAGACTCCTTCGGCTTTCCTGAAGGGCCTGATGACAGGGAGATGGCCGATGAGAGCACCGACTCCAGCACCGGGAGCGACACCAAGGGCGCGGCGGTTATGGAGGCGGATCCGAACACGGCGGCCACCCTTGGGCAGTCCGTCGAGCCGGCTGGTGGCGCACCAGAGGCCTAGGCGGCCCTATTTTTAACGTGTCTTTTCGTTCGCTGCAAACTTTGTTAGGACGCATTTCCACCCACTGGGGGTGTATTGTAATGAATCTTTTGGCCTGGGGCCTTGACTCTTTGAACTTGCTTTTGAAATGGACAACGGTTGCGTGCCGGCTCATCCTTCGCAGTTACGTTTTGTGCAAGTTCCTTTCCGGCTTCTGCCCCGCCTGTCGGCTAGCCGGGAGCCGGCTGGGCAGGAACGGGGCATCGTCCTTGGGGAAAAATGCGCAAACCTTAGGGCCGTCCGGCTCAAGCTAGGGTGAGCCGCCAGAGGCAAGTTGCAGAACGAATGATCCGGCTAGACCTAACCGATCACTACTCTTCGAACAATGTTTCGTGTGGTAAGTTTTCCTTCCCCAGAGTCCCGCCAACCGGACAGCCGGGAGCCGGTCTGTGGACAGACGGGGGGGGGGGGGGTTGCTTATCCACATTACTTGACCGTCTCGGAGAGGAAGGGACTTAGGCTAGCCGGCAAGCCCCCGGGTCAGGGGAGCCGGACTCGGGTGCTTGCTTTGAGAAGCGGTGTGCTTTTAGTGGAGTCGAAGGGGCGTGCCCCAAGTGCTGGCTTGGGATACCCGTTGTATTCATTTAGTCCCAAAAGGTGTGGGGAGATACATACATACACTGTTCTTTTTCTTAGCAGTAGAACGGACGAAGGAGCGCCGCGTTCCACGGGCGCTCCGACTCCTCGCCGGAGGCGTCTCTCTTGCGCTTCTGCGGCTTCTGGGCATCTATTAGATAGTACGCGTTGTTGTGCAGTGCCTTGCTGACGATAAACGGGCCCTCCCATGGGGAGGACAACTTGTGCTGGCCGGCGGTTCGCCGGATCCGTCTGAGCACCAGGTCCCCCTCGCGGAAGGAGAGGGGCCGGATCCGCTTGCTGTGGTAGTGCCGGAGCTTCTGCTGGTAGATGGCCGACCGGCTCAGGGCTAGCTCGCGCGCCTCCTCGAGCAGGTCGATGTCGTCTTCTCTTGCCTCCCTTGCGTCCGTCTCTGTGTACAGGGTGACACGAGGCGATTCGAACTCGACATCCGTGGGGATAACCGCCTCGGACCCGTACACGAGAAAGAAAGGAGTGAAGCCGGTCGACCGGTTGGGCGTGGTCCTAAGGCTCCATAGGACAGCCGACAGCTCTTCAATCCAGCAGCCGGTCGAGCGCATGAGGGGTGCTACGAGCCGGGGCTTGATGACGGCCAGGATCAGTCCGTTCGCCCTCTCTGCTTGGCCGTTCGACTGTGGATGGGCCACTGATACGAGGTCGAGCCGGATGCCCTTTTTGTCGCAGAAGCGTGCCATTGCACCCTTGGCGAAATTTGTGCCGTTGTCAGTGATGATGCTATGGGGAACGCCGTAGCGGACCGTGATGTCTTCGATGAACCGGACGGCCGTTGGGCCGTCCAATTTCTTGATGGGCCTGGCCTCGACCCACTTGGTGAATTTATCTACGGCCACTAGCAGATGTGTCATGCTGCCTCGCGCGGTCTTGAATGGTCCCACCATGTCCAGCCCCCAGACAGCGAAGGGCCACGACAGTGGGATAGTCTGGAGGGCCGTTGCCGGCAGGTGGCTCTACGTGCTGAAGCGTTGGCACCCCTCACACTCGTCGACCAGCTCCTTTGCTTCCTCCAAGGCTGTCGGCCAGTAGAAACCGTGGCGGAATGCCTTGGCTACCAACGTCCTCGAGGTGGCGTGGTGCCCGCACTCGCCCTGGTGGATGTCTCGGAGGATTTCTTGGCCCTTCTCTGGCTCGACGCAACGCTGGAACATGCCGATTGTGCTGCGGTGGACCAGCTCGTGGTTGATGATGCTATAGGTGGGAGACCGACGCTGGATCTGCCGGGCCTTGTCTTCGTTAGGGGGGAGCTCGCCGCGCAAGAGGAAAGCCAAGATTTGCTGGGCCCATGAGGGAGCCGAGACGGGGTCCGGCTCCGGCTCGGGCTGGGGGTGAGGGGCAGCCGGAGCCCCCGGGCCCGTTGCCGGAGCCCCTGGGTCCGGCTCGCTAGTCCCCGGGACCAGGGCGGCGGAGGGCGCGTCGATCACCATCATGACAGTCACGGGGTTGGAGCCGGGCGCCGCAGGGGCGACAGCAGCTGGAGCCTGCCATGCGGACGGAGCCCCGGGGCCGGCTGAGGAGCCGGCGGGGTCCGCAGGCATGAAGATTGATTCTGACTCGGCGGGCGGCTTGATCGACGGCTTGGTCAGCCGTTCAATGGAGACACCGGCCGGAATGGCCTGACGGGTGGAGCCATCTTTGCCAGGGCGTCCGCCGCCTCGTTGTTCGCGTGGGGGACGTGGTGGAATTCGCATCCTTCGAAGGAGCCGGTAAGCTGCTGGTCGAGGAAGCGGTAGCTGGCCATGTTGGCGTCCCTGGCATCCCACTCGCCAGAGACTTGCTGTACCACGAGGTCCAAATTGCCAAAGCAGAGAATGCGTCGAATGCCAATTTCTTTGGCGAGCCGGAGGCCGTGGACGAGCGCCTCGTATTCCGCCACGTTGTTGGAGGCGGGGAAGTGTATTTGGAGCGCGTACTTGAGCTGGTCTCCTTTCAGGGACGACAAGACGATGCCGGCTCCCAAGCCGGTCTGCATCTTCGAGCCGGCGAAATGCATGCGCGAGTGCGTGGAATCCGGTGGCGGTGGTACGAACTGGGTCTCGGCCCAGTCGACGAGGAAATCGGCCATCGTCTGCGACTTGATGGCCGTGCGCGGCTCATACCGGATCTCGTGGTCGGCCATGGTGATGGCCCATTTGGTGATCCGGCCGGTGGCATCCCGGCCGCTCATGATCTCGCCGAGTGGCGCCGTGCTTACCACGGTGATGGTGTGCTCCTGGAAGTACTGCTTGACCTTCTTGGCGGCGAAGTATATGTCGTAGCACATCTTCTGGTAGTGGGGGTAGTTCTGCTTGGAGGCGGAGAGGATCTCGCTGAGGTAGTAGACGGTGCGTTGGACTGGCAGCGCCCTGCATTCCTCCGGCCGTTCCACCACGAGGACGATGCTGACGACGCGCGTGGTTGCCACAATGTACGCGAGCAGGGGCTCCTTCTCAGACGGCGCGGCTAAGACAGGCGCGCTGGAGAGGGCGCGTTTGAGGTCGCGGAACGCCTCGTCCGCCTGGTCGGTCCACTCGAACTTGGTGGTCTTCTTCATGAGCTGGTAGAGGGGCAGGGCCTTCTCGCCCAGCCGGCTGACGAACCGGTTGAGCGAGGCAAGGCAGCCGGTGAATTTCTGAACGTCGTGGAGCCGGGTCGGCTTGGGCATGCGCTCGATGGCCCTGATCTTCTCTGGGTTGGCTCCGATGCCGCGGGTGGACACGAAGAAACCCAGGAGCTGGCCGGCAGGCACGCCGAAGACGCACTTCTCCGGGTTGAGCCGGACCTTGTACTCACGCAAGTTGGCGAAGGTCTCCCGGAGGTCGTCGAGGAGACTGAAATGGTTCTTGGTTTTGACGACGATGTCATCCACATAGACGTGGACATTCCTGCCGATCTGGGGCAGGAGGCACCTCTGCATGCAGCGCTGGAAGGTAGCGCCTGCATTCTTCAAGCTGAATGACATGGTGATGTAGCAGTAGGCCCCGAAGGGGGTGATGAAGGAGGTTTTCAGCCCGTCGGCCTGGTCCAGCTTGATCTAGTGGTAGCCGGAGTAGGCGTCCAGGAACGACAATAGGTCGCAGCTGGCCGTGGAGTCGATCACTTGATCGATCCGGGGCAGGGCGAAGGGATCCTTGGGACAGGCCTTGTACAGGCTGGTGTAGTCGATACACATGCGCCAAGTCTTGTTTTTCTTCACCACCAGGACTGGGTTGGCCAACCAGTCCGGGTGGAACACTTCCATGATGAAACCAGCTGCGAGCAGTCGGGCGATCTCTTCTCCTATAGTATGCCGCTTCTCCTTGGAGAAGTGGCGCAGGGGTTGCTTGATCGACTTCGCATCTGGCCGTACATGAAGTTTGTGCTCGGCGTACTTCCTCGGAACACCCGGCATGTCTTTGGGGGACCATGCAAAGATGTCCCGATTCTCACAGAGGAAGTCGACGAGCTCGCCTTCCTATTTGACACTGAGGTTGGCGCCAATGGTGACGCACTGCTTGGGGTTAGCCGGGTCGAGAGGCACTTGCTTGGTGTCTTTGGACGGCTGGAACGTCGCCTCGCTGGCCGGCTTGGATTGGGGATTCGGCACGGCCGGCTGCTCGGCGGCGTGAGCCACGATCCGGTCGAGCTGCCGCTTCTCCTCTGCGATCACCAGTGCCTCGGCCAGCCGGCTGCCGTCACACGCGCACTCCATCGACATCTTGTAGTTGACGCTGATGGTGATGATGCCTTTTAGGTCCGGCATCTTGAGCTTGAGGTAGGTGTAGTGGGGCACCGCCATGAACTTGACGAGTGCCGGTCGGCCCAGCAGTGCGTGGTAGGGACTGTCGAGGTCCACCACCTCGAACCATATCGGCTCGCGGGGGAATTGGCTCTTGTCGCCGAAGAGGACGTCGAGCCGGATCTTACCGATGGGGGAGTTGGACTGCCCGGGCACGATGCCGTGGAAAACCGTCCGGCTTGGCTGCAGGTTCTCCTCTTTGAGCCCTAGCTTGAGTAGGGTGTCGAGGTAGAGGATGTTGATGCTGCTGCCCCCGTCGATCAGCACCCGCGAGAAACGGTAGGTGCGCCTTTCGGAGGCAATGGTGGGATCCAGGACAAGGGTGTAGCTGCCCGGGTTTGGCATCACCGTCGGATGATCCGCCCGGCTCCAGGTGACCGGATTTTTGGACCAGTGCATGAACTGGGGGACCGCGGGCATGGTGGCGTTCACCTCATGTTGGAGCCGGCGCTGCGCGTGCTTGTCTGTCTCCTCCCTGGTGAAGACGACGTACGCCTCGTCCTGGTCGGAGAACTGGTCGTGCAGACGGCCGTCGCATGGGGCCGGAGCTGATGCTGGTGCCGGAGCAGGAGCCGGAGCCGGCGCACGGGGCGGCGGCGGCGGGGGGACCGGAAGGCCTTCGCCCCGGGCCAGACGCTGCGAGAAACTGCATTGTCGAAGCGTGTGCGTCGCCGGCTTGGCCCCGGTATGCATCTTGCAGGGTGCGTCGAGCATTTGCTCGAAGGTGAGCTTGGGTTGCCAGGCGGCTTTGCTAGTTCGCTGGCGCTGACTGGTGGCCTGGGCAGCCGGCTGCTCTTCTTCGATGGTGGCAACCTGCCGGCTCCTGTAGCGGGGATCCGGCTGGTCGGGCTTTCGCTTGTTGTTTTGCTGTTGCCGGTTTTCGGCAGCCGGCCGTGGCGCGGCAGGCGGTGGGATCGCCTTGCCGGGAGTGGTGACCTTGATCCGCATCGCGGAGTCGGCCGTGGCGTATTTGTCCGCCTTGGCCATGAGCTCTGCCAGGGTTGCTGGCTCGGAGCACATGAGCTTGTGCTTAAGGAGGATGCCGTCTCGGCAGCCCTCGGAGAAGTACTGGATGGCCTGTACCTCGTGCACCCCCTCGCAGGAGTTGCGGAGCTCGGTCCACCGCGTGAGATAGTCGCGGAGAGACTCGTCCGGACCCTGGACGCACATGGACAGCTCGTGGGGGCGGCCGGGACGCTTGTACGTGCCGGTGAAGTTATGGACAAACGCCTCTTCGAAATCCATCCAAGCGTTGATGCTGCTGGCCGACAGGCTGTTGAGCCAGGTTCGGGCCGAGCCAATCAACATGAGGGGGACGTAGCGTACGGCGACGCGCTTGTTTCCCCTGGCGATGCCGACTGCGGTGGTGTAGTCGATCAGCCAGTCTTCCGGCTTGGCGGTGCCGTTGTACTTTTGGGTGTTGCGAGGGAGCGTGAAGCCGGTCGGGAACGGCTCCTCACGGATCCGGGGGCCGAAGCACGCCAGACCGATGGGGCCCTCCTCTTCCAGGAGGGCCGACTGTGCCAGCCGGTCCATGCGAGTCCGAGCGTCGTTCTCGCTCCGGGGGACGCGCGGACCGAGCCGGGCCGCGAGCTCGGGGCGTACTGATGGGGTGGGCGAGCGCGCGCGCTCCCGCCGCAGAGGCGGGGTGCGGGTGCGCGGGCGTCGGCCGTCTCCCTTCGGTATGTGGCCGCCCGGCTGGTGACCGCCGGCTGCTCGTTCCCATGATGGGAAGGCCCGTTGTGGGATCACCCGGCTCGTCGTGCGGAGCCGCGGGGGGAGGAAGCCTGCTAGGCCGGTGGACGCTGGCCGGCAGTCGGCGCGGCATCCTCCTCGGGAGGGGGAATCTCGGAGCCGGCGTTGGCCCGGTCTAACTGGACTTGCTAGGCGTTAGCAGTGGCGATGAGGTCTTGGATGTGCCGCTCCTGCTGCACACGTTCTTCGCCCTCCAGGCTGGCCAGATCGGCGTAGGCCACCTGGACGGCCCTCATGTTGGCCGCCGGCGTGTCGTAGGTGGGCTGTCTGCCACCAAGGATTTCCGCGACCACGCGACCGCGGCTACGGACGGCCCCACGCCGGTTGGGCTCGTTGCCGGCAGGGGTGAGGCCGTAGGCGGAGTTGTACTCGCGCTGCGCGGACTCCATCCGGCGCTTGGCGGTGGCGAGGGAGGTTGCCTCTGCGAACAGCATATGGCGAGCCGCCTCTAGCTCGGCCGTAGCCATAGCCGGGTTGGTTGGCGGTGCGATGGGGGTGTTGAGGCCCCGAATTTTAGAGCTGAGGGGGTCAGAAGTGCCAGGGCCGGCAGCCGTGGTAGCCGCCAGTGCTGCCGCCCTGGTGCGAGTCACTGCGGCGTTCGTGTTCTCTTCTGCCCTGGCGCGGCCGGAGCTCGTAGTGAAGCCGGTGGCCATCACCTCCGCGCGGACGCGGACGTCACCGGCATCGCGCGGAGCTGCCGCGGCCACCGACGAGGGCGGGTCCAGGCAGTCGAGCACCCCACTTGGGTACTCGTCAGCAGCCGGCTCGTCGGTTAGACGCAGCCTCCCGAAACGCTCGGCGAGGTCGGCGATGTCGAGCGAAGCGGTGTCACCGCAGAGCCCGTCAGAGGGGTTGATGGTGACGCCTGCGGGGCTGGCGGAAACATGCTTCCGTGCCGCGGAAGCGAACCTCACGGGCATGCGGGTTCGTCCGGACGTGGAGCGCCTGGAGGAGTTGGCGAAGGGTCCCGCCCGGAGTGTAACTCCGGCCGGCGCCGCGTACGGCCCCACGGTGGGCGCCAACTGTTGTCATTTTCTCATGACAGATGCCATGGGATGGCTTATCGAGAGTGGTTGGGGCCAAAGGACGCCGGTGGACTCCGGTGACGGGATCGGGAACAAGCGGTGCGTGACACACGATGTACCTATGTTCGGGGCCCTCTGTGAGAGGTAACACCCCTAGTCCTGCCTGTCTGGTTGATGAACTAAGCGGACTACAACGATGCTCCTGGAGCTGTTGGATGGAGGAGGAAGAAGGAGCTAGCCGGCTCTTCCTGCCTCTCGACGAGTGGGAATGGATGTGGGGGAAAATGGTGAGAGTGCTTGCCCCCTCGCATGGGGGGCACGGAGGGGGTTTTATAGGCCAACGCCGTGGCTTACAATATGCATGGATGGTACTGGGGCGGGGGACCCGGCTGGCAGTCTCTCTAGCCGTCCGGGGGTCCCGCCGGCTGTGCCGTCTTGTCGCCGCGGGGCCCCGCTGGGGTCCGCCGGCTGGCCTCCGCTATTGGTCCGCAGCCACCTGCCCCGGCACGGGCCACACCGTGCGTCGTCGCCTTGTGGCAACCGGCCATGGTTAGCGATACGGCCGACCGCCCTGTAGCCATGCGGGGGCAGGTAATTGAGTGGATGTGTGCGTGCCGGCACTGTCACCCCGCCTGGTCGTGGTCGACCGCGGTCAGCGGTACGACATCGCACACTGTAGCCACGTGGCTCCTTCGTCAGCGGTCACTGCAGCTACGCGAGACCCGTCGTGGGAGTCACGTCTTTTCACCGTACGTGGGTACGGTGGGAAGGGACGGGTGCTTTGCCCGCTCGAGAGTCAGCGGGGGAGACGGTCGTCGTTGTTCTTGCCGGTTACTCTCCAGGCGGCCACGTGTCAACCGGCCGTGGGCCAACCGATCACGGGCCAGCCAACCGCATGCCAGCCGGCCGCGCTCTAGCCGGCTTTGGGCCAACCAGCCATATGCCAGCCGGCCGGGCACCAGCTGACCGGAGGCCAGCCGGCCGTATTGTTTTGAAAAGAGGTTGAACCCCCCTGCTTTGGCATACCCATGGGTTATACCCCCGTCACTTGGGGATGTCGGGCATCCCTTGTTTCATCATCAATAACTATCAGTATATCTCGGTTGGACCTAAGTTTTTATTTGTCCACATGATATACATTTTGCTTGGAGCAACTTTTAATTCTATTTTAGTTATGTTTGCTATTTGTCACGATCATCATGCTTTCGTCACACCAATTAGAGACACACACATTGGTCTATCATTTATAGAATGCTCATTGATCTTCACTTGTATCTTTTGAGTTGATGCCTCTTCTCTTGTACTTCATGTTTATTTGTTTGATCACGATGATATGCTATGTTTTTATAGAAACGATTAGAACTCTCTTACCTCATTTATATCTTTTTAGACAGTTGAATAGTAATTGGTAATTTGCACTGGATTATGTGTTGGTCGTAAAAATAATAGGTATGTAGAAGTGGAATAATAAAAACTTGCTTGCAACTTGCTATATCAATTGAACTAGATAACCACGTTCTTTGCAATGATTTCGAGATAGTGAGTGAGTAACCATTTTTGTGTATCCTTGAGGACTTGCGTGAAGTAATGGAAAGGTGTCATGAAGTCATACACATTAGCACTTGTGGTAATTTAAGTGGAAGTGATTATGAAGGGTCTAAGTTGAAGAACATTGTAAGTAACTTCCTTGTAGAATGAGTCAGGAAGCCTAGCGGAGTTCGGTTTGTCAAACTCGCCCCTTGGAGTGATCAGTCTCGTGGTTAACTCTATGTAGACTATGAAGTATTAGCGAGATGTTTTGGTTCATGAGTTGCGGTCTTTACAACACTTCCACCCATCCATATTTTGCTAGTCTGTTTGGTAACATGCATTGCCCACTCCCACATCGAGACATGGTGCAAATTTCGTCGGGGCATTGATATGTTTCCAACATATCGATAATTTATGAAGTATTCATGCCATATTTACCCATGATTACAATACTTTTGTATGGTTTGATGCACTTTTATATGATTTAATGGAACCAACCCAGACTGATACTGTTTTTAGCAGAATTACCGTGCTGTTGTTTTTGTGCAGAAAATAAAAGTTCTCGGAATTGGATGAAAATTCTGGATATTTTTATGGAACATATAAAAAATACCAGGGCGAAGAACCATCGGAGGAGGCCACCAGTTTCCCACAAGGCAACAGTGCGCGCCCTGATGCCTTGTGGGGGCCCGTGTGACACTTCTCCGTGTGATTCCAACGCTGAAAAATCATATATATTGAGAAACCCCCAAAAATTAACCCATAACTTCCTCTCCGCTGCCGCAAGCCTCTGTTCCAAAGAGATCTCACCCGGAGCCCTCTTTCGGCACCCTGTCGAAGGGGGGAATCATCACCGGAGCAGGGTGGAGCAGTTCACCCTCAAGGCTGAGGGTATGTATAAATAGCTATGTGTTTGATCTCTCTCTCTCTCTCTCATGTTCTTGAGATGACACAATCTTGATGTATCACGAGCATTGGTAGTGGATCATATGGCGTTCTTCCCTTGCTATCTTGATGTGATGAATTGAGCCTTTCCCTTTAAGGTTTCGTTATGTTGGATTGAATACTTTGAATTTGAGAACACCTGATGTATGTCTTGCATGTGGATACCCGTGGTGACAATGGGGTCTTCTATTGATTCACTTGATATATGTTTTGGTAATCAACTTGCGGATTCCCGCGATGACAATGGAGTAATCTATGCATATGGGTTAATGCACGTTCTTGTCCTACTTTCTCCGATAGAAATCTTGGGGTACTCTTTGAAGTTCTTTGTGTTGGCTTGAATATGATGAATCTGAAATTGTTTGATGCATATCATATAATTGACTCACGGATACTTGTGGTGACATTGGAGTATCTAGGTGGCATTAGAGTTGATTGATGCGTATCATATGGTGTTATTTTAGTATGAACTCTAGGGCTGTTTGTGACACTTATAGGAATAGCTCAATAGACTGATCGGAAATGATAACTTTGAGGTGGTTTTGCTACCTACAACAATTTCTTTGTATGTTCTCTGGTTGATAAGAACTTTGGAGTGATTCTTTGTCGCACGTTGAGGGATTGTTATATGATTCAATTATGTTAGCATCGTTGAGAGATTGCACTAGTGAAAGTATGAACCCTAGACCTTATTTCCAAGCATTGTTATATCGTTTTGCTTGCTGTTTACTATTTTTTACCTTGATGTTTTTTATATTTTCAGATTGCAAAAACCTATTTCCATCATCCATATTACACTTGTATCACCATCTCTTCGCCAAACTAGTGCACCTATACAATTTACCAGTGTATTGGGTGTGTTGGGGACACAAGAGATTTCAAACTACAAAAAAATGGAATTCAAGTTGCATCAAATATCTCTATGATGTGTTTCTTGAAAATGATGGATCGGAAAATTGTGCCATAGTGTTAGAAGAAGAATTTAATAAAATGTTTGGCATTAAATCCTTGTATGATAAGCACGATTGCAATGTTGTTAGTATGAATTCTATGAATATCCATGATATTAATGATATGCAGAGCCACAAGCTTGGGGATGTTATGTTTGATGAAGATGATATTTTTAGTCCCCCAAGTTTTGATGAGCAAATTTATTATGATGATAACATACCTCCTATTTATGATGATTATATCGATGAAATTGGGTTTGGAAGAGTGTCAACTCTAGGTACTAATGATCCCACTACTTTGGAGGGTGTTGAATCTTATTGGAATATTGACAAAAGTGGATTTGGAGAGGTCATGACTTTATTTAGTGATGAGTCTACTATTTTGGAAGAGGTTTCTATTGACCATGACAACAAAGTTGCTATCTATTATGATTATGATGATGACATGTATGCTATAAAGTGTAATGATAACCATGAAACTTGTCATCATGATTTTAATATTCAATTTGCTTATGTAAATCAAGTGTCTCATGATAGTTATTTGGGATTTCTATTCTTGTGCCCCTGGTTCCTTAGTTGTACTCATTCATCCCCACGCTCTTAACTTTTGCTCACTTTTCCCCATTCCTTAGTCCGAAACCCTCAGAAATGGTCACACGGGGGATGCCGTCGGGTCAATGGTTTGACCGTTAACTCTGGCGTGTGGGGCCGCGCTGAACTGTGTCACCTGTTGGTACTGCCAAGTGGGGCCGCGTTGGACTGTGTCGCCCTCCTTTGACCATTTTGACGTGTGGGTGACGTGGCTTGAGACTGCGTCGGTAGTTCCCCAAAGAGGAAGGGATGATGCAGCACATCGACGGTAAGTATTTCCCTCAGTTATGAAACCAAGGTATCAATCCGTAGAGGAATATCATGGACCCACGTAAATAGCACCTGCACACAAACAACAAATACTTGCAACCCGACGCGAAAGAGAGGTTGTCACGCTCTCTACGGTAATAAGATAGATTAGGTAATGATAGTTTTGGCAAATAGATCTCGCAAGAACACAAAGTAAAACAAATAAACAAAAAGTGCAGCAAGGTATTTTTAGTTTTTTTGGATTACTAGATCTGAAAACAAAAGTTGCAAATAGTAGATCGGAAAGAATTATGTTGGAAAAGTAGACCCGGGGGCCGTAGGTTTCACTAGTGGCTTCTCTCATGAGTATAGCACATGGTGGGTGAACAAATTACTATTGGGCAATTGATAGAAGATCAAATAATCATGACGATATCCAAGCAATGATCATTATATAGGCATCACGTCCAAGATAAGTAGACCGAAACGATTCTACATCTACTTCTATTACTCCACACATCGTCCGCTATCCAGCATGCATCTAGTGTATTAAGTTCATGGAGAAACCGAGTAATGCAATAAGAACGGTGACATGATGTAGACAAGATCTATTCATGTAAGAATAGACCCCATCTTGTTATCCTTAATGGCAACAATACATGCGTGTCTTGCTGCCCTTTCTGTCACTGGGAAAGAACACCGCAAGATCGAACCCATCACAAAGCACCTCTTCCCATGGCAAGAAAAATCGATCTAGTTGGGCTAACTAAACCAAAGATTCGAAGAAGAAATACGAGGCTATAGGTAATCATGCAAATAAGAGATCAAAGAAGACTCAAATCATATTCATGGATAGAAACTAATCATGAACTCAAAATTCATCGGATCCCAACAAACACACCGCAAAAGTCATTACATCAAATAGATCTCCAAGAGACCATTGTATTGTGAAACATAGAGATAGAGGAAGCCATCTAGCTACTGCCTACAGACCCGTAGGTCTATGGTGGACTACTCACGCACCATCGGAGAGGTACCTATGAAGAAGATGAACCCCTCCGTGATGGTGTTAGATTGGATCTCGAGATTCTGGAACTTGCGGCGGCTGGAATTGTGTTTCGTCGACTCCTCTAGGGTTTTTGGATTTTTAGGGAATTTATAGGCTTGATAGTCGGTTGAGGGGGTGCCCGAGGTGCCCACCCTCCACCAGGCCGCACCAGGGGCCTCTGGCGCGCCCTGGTTGATGGTGGCCACCCTGGTCCCCCTCTTCTGGTGTTGTTTGGCCCATCTTCCTTCTTCTGGTCCAAAAAAATCCACAAAAATCCTCGAAGTGTTTGGGCTCCGTTTGGTACTGATTTTCTGTGAAGTAAAAAACAAGCAAAAACAGCAACTGGCACTTTAGCACTATGTCAATAGGTTAGTCCCAAAAAATGATATAAAGTTGCTATAAAATGATTGTAAAACATCCAAGATTGATAATATAACAGCATGGAACAAGCAAAAATTATAGATACATTGGAGACGTATCAGCATCCCCAAGCTTAATTCCTACTCATCCTCGAGTAGGTAAATGATAAAATCAGAATTGTTGACGTGGAATGCTGCCTATCATGTTCATAACATATTCTTTTCTTTATAGCATGGACATTTGGACTTTTCATATGGTTCAAAGCAATAGTCTAGTATTGACATGAAAACTTTAATACTCAAGCATATCAACAAGCAACCATGTCTTTCAAAATATCAACACTAAAGCAAGTTATCCCTAGCCCATCATGCTCAATCATTGATCCATTCACAATACACACTCAAATATTAGCTACACCTAATGCTCAAGTACGATCATAGTGCCCCCTAGTTGGTGCTTTATAAGAGAGAATGGAGACTCAAATTGAAAAATAAAATTTGCATAAAGTAAATAGATAGGCCCTTCGTAGAGGGAAGTAGGGATTTGTAGAGGTGCCAGAGCTCAAGTGTTTAAATTGATAGAGAAAAATATTTTGAGTAGCATGCCTTTCCTCTTAACGAAAACGACGGAGAGATTTCAATATCTTTCCACACTAGATGCATCATAGGCGGTTCCCAAACAGAAAATAAAGTTTATTCCTTTTTCTACCATACTTTCACTTTCCATGGCTAGCCGAATCCACGGTTGCCTTCCATACCAACACTTTCCAAGGAATTTATTATTTGACAACATAAAGTAAATATTTTTTCTTTTTCATTTTGGGACTGGGCATCCCTATTACCGCCATACTCTCGTGCAATGACAAGTGAATGAACACTCATCTTGAGAATAGCACATCTAGCATGAAAAAATATCGTTCACCCCCTACCGTTTCATGAGCGGTACGAGCACACAAAAAGGAAAATTTATTTTGAAAGTTTAGAGATGGCACATACAAATTTGCTTGGAACAACATGGAAATACTGTATATAGGTAGGTATAGTCAACTCATATGGCAAAACTTGGTTTATGGATATTGGATGCACAAGTAGTATTTCTACTTAGTACAAGTGAAGGCTAGCATGAGATTGAGAAGCATCCAACCAAGAAACGAAAAATCACATAAGCGAGCATTAAGCATAACTAACACTGAATAATGCACCATAAGTAGGATGTAATTTCGTAGCACAACTGTTGACTTTCGTGCTTGCATAGGGAATCACAAACCTTAACACCAATATTCTTACTAAGCATAATTACTCATCAACATAACTCACATATCACTATTGTCATGTCTCAAAACTATTACAAAGAATCAAGTTTAATTTGTCCAATGATCTTCATGAAAGTTTTTATTTTATCCCTCTTGAATATCTATCACTTTGGGACTAGTTTCATATGTTGCAATTGCTTTTGACAAGCTCACATGGATATAAGTGAAGAACATGAGAATATAAGTTTCATCTCTCAAAATAATATAAGTGAAGCATGAGAAGATTTCTTCAAAAATTACTAACCCTCAAATTAATATAAGTGAAGCATGAGAGCATTTCTTCAAACATGTAAAAGCACGCCGTGCTCAAAAAGATATAAGTGAAGCACTAGAGCAATTCCTTTGCTCAATAGTTTTAAGTGAAGCATAAAGAGCAATTCTAACAAATAATAGCATAATTTTGGCTCTCTCAAATAGGTGTGTGTATCAAGGATAAAAGCAAACAAAGCAAAGATACAAGACGCTCCAAGCAAAACTCATGATATGTGACGAATAAAAATATAGTTCCAAGTAGTATACCGATGGTTGTTAGAAGAAAGAGGGGATGCCACTCGGGGCATCCCCAAGCTTAGTTGCTTGTTACTCTTTGGATATTACATTGGGGTGCTGTAGCATCCCCAAGATTTGACTCTTCTAACTCCTTATTCCTTCATCCATCGTGATCTCACCCAAAACTTGAAAACTTCAATCACACAAAACTTGACAAAATTCTCGTGAGATCCGTTAGTATAATAAAGCAAATTACCACTTTAGGTACTGTTGTAAATCCATTAATATTTTATTATTTCATTATACCTAATGTATTCTAACTTTACCATGACTTATACCCCCCTATACAAGCCATAGATTCATCAAAACAAGCACACAATGAAACGAAAACAGAACCTGTTTCAGACAGGACAGTCTGTAGTAATATGTACTCTACCCATACTTCTGGAACTCTACAAATGCTGACAAATTATAACAACGTAAATAATTTGTATAGAAATACTGTGTTAAAATTTCAGCTCAATATCATGTTCCAGTAAAAAATGAAAATTCGTGCACTTGGAACAAAGTTTCTGTTTCAGATTCAGCATTGTTTCTACTCATCTTATTGATCATCCTAAAGGCATTACTTGGAAAAAACACTAAATAAAACATAAAAACACAATCATAAAAGAATCATAATTGTGAAAAACACTCAAAAACAGAAAGCAAAAGATAAAAATAATTTATTCATTGGGTTGCCTCCCAACAATCGCTATCGTTTTACGCCCCTAGCTAGGCATAACGCATAGATTCAAGTATTGTCATCCTTAGTTTGCACTCCATAGAAGGCCCTCATGATTGATTAATATGCTTGTTCTAGGTAAGTGTTCCATACCCTTTCTAAGGGGGAAACTGAAACTTAATATTGCCCTCTTTCATATCAATCACGGCACCTATAGTGCGTAAAAATGGTCTACCAAGTATGATAGGACAAGACGGATTGCAATCAATATCAAGAAAAATAAAATCAATGGGAACATAATTCCTATTTGCAAGGATAAGAACATAATTAATTCTTCCCAAAGGCTTTTTAATAGTAGAATCCGCCAAGTGCAAATTAAGAGAGCATTCTTCAATATTGGTAAGACCAAGCACATCACATAGAGATTTTGGAATTGTGGAAACACTAGCACCCAAATCACACAAAGCAGAGCATTCATAATTTTTAATCTTGAATTTAATGGTAGGTTCCCACTCATCATGTAATTTTCTAGGAATTGAAATCTCTAATTCCAGCTTCTCTTCTAAGGATTTCATCTTGGCATCAACGATATGTTTAGTAAAAGCTTTATTTTGTTCATAAGCATGGGGTGAATTTATCATAGATAGCAGCAAAGAAATACAATCAACCAAGGAGCAACTCTCATAATTAAAGTCTATGTAATAAAAAATAGTGGGCACATCACGAGTTAAAGTTTTGACCTCTCCAAACCCACTTTTATCAAAAATTTCATCAAGATTTTCACCCTCCAAATCATTGGGACGCCCTCTAACTAAAGTTGACTCTTCTTCAGTCCCTTTATCATAAATTTTAACATTACTAAACAAGTAATCAATAGAGCAAACACCAATCATTTTAAGATCTTCATCATTGTTATGAAAGTAATCGCTAGAAAACGCTTTTTTCTAAAAATTCTCTTTTAGCTCTAAGCATAGCGGTTCTTTTCTTACTTTCATCTATAGAAACATATAAAGCCTTAATTGATTCATTTATCTTAGGTGGAAAAGCATGCAACTTGAGATTTTCAACATCATTGGAAATTCTATCAATGCTTCTAGACATATCATCAATCTTCTTCAACTTTTCTTCTATCGTTGTATTGAAAGACTTTTGAGCATTGATAAATTCTTTAAAAATATTCGAAAGATCAGAGGTGTTCCTATTATTATTATTGTAAGAATTCCCATAGGAATTACCATAATTATTAGAGGAATTTCCAGGAAAAGGCCTAGGATTAAAATTACCTCTATAAGCATTGTTATTGAAGTTGTTTCGCGAGATGAAATTCACATCTATGGAATCACCATTTTGCTCAATCAAAGTAGACAAAGGCACATCATTAAGATCAAGAGGAGCATTTTTACTAGCAACCAACTTCATAAGAGCATCAACTTTTTCACTCAAAGTACTAATTTCTTCTACCGAATTAACCTTTTTACTAGTAGGTGCTCTTTCGGTATGCCATTGTGAATAATTTGCCATGATATTATCTAGCAATTTGGTAGCTTCACCCAAAGTAATTTCCATAAAAGTACCACCCGCGGCGGAATCTAAAAGATTTCTAGAGACAAAATTCAATCCCGCATAAATTTTTTGTATGATCATCCAAAGAGTAAAACCATGAGTAGGAAAATTCCTTAGCATCGGTTTAATTCTTTCCCAAGATTGTACAACATGTTCATGCTCAAGTTGCTTAAAATTTATGATTTGAGTTCTAAGATAAATAATTTTCGCGGGCGGAAAATAGTTAGTAATAAAAGCGTCCTTGCACTTATCCCAAGAATCGATACTATTGCGAGGCAAAGAGGAAAACCAAATTTTTGCACGATCCCGCAAAGAGAAAGGAAACAATTTCAACTTCACAATATCATTGTCCACATCTTTTTTCTTTTGCATATCGCATAATTCCACGAAGGTATTTAGATGGGACGCGACATCCTCATTAGGAGTACCGGAAAATTGATCTTTCATGACAAGATTCAACAAAGCGGCATTAATATCACAAGACTCCGCACTAGTGGCGGGAGGAGCAATATGAGTGCTAATAAAACCATTATTATTGGTATTGGAAAAATCACACAACTTGGTGTTTTCTTCAGTCATCGTGACTACGCAAACAAGATTGCAAGCAAACAAGAGATCTGACGAGAAAATGGGCAAACGAAAAAAAGAGAGGGCAAATAAAACGGCAAATTGGTGAAGTGGGGGAGAGGAAAATGAGAGGAAATGGCAAATAATGTAAATTGCAAGGAGATGGGATTTTTGATTAGGAACCTGGTAGATGAGATTGCTTCCTCCCCGGCAATGGCGCCAGAAATTCCTTTGACGTGGCTTGAGACCGCGTCGGTAGTTCCCCAAAGAGGAAGGGATGATGCAGCACAACGACAGTAAGTATTTCCCTCAGTTATGAAACCAAGGTATCAATCCGTAGAGGAAGATCGCGCACCCACGTAAACAGCACCTGCACACAAACAACAAATACTTGCAACCCGACGCGAAAGAGAGGTTGTCATGCTCTCTACGGTAATAAGATATATTAGGTAATGATAGTTTTGGCAAATAGATCTCATAAGAACACAAAGTAAAACAAATAAACAAAAAGTGCAGCAACGTATTTTTTTTTTGGATTAATAGATCTGAAAACAAAAGTTGCAAATAATAGATCGGAAAGCAATATGTTGGAAAAGTAGACCCGGGGGCCGTAGGTTTCACTAGTGGCTTCTCTCATGAGTATAGCACACGGTGGGTGAACAAATTACTGTTGGGCAATTGATAGAAGATCAAATAATCATGACGATATCCAGGCAATGATCATTATATAGGCATCATGTCCAAGATAAGTAGACCGAAACGATTCTGCATCTACTTCTATTACTCCACACATCGACCGCTATCCAGCATGCATCTAGTGTATTAAGTTCATGGAGAAACGGAGTAATGCAATAAGAACGGTGACATGATGTAGACAAGATCTATTCATGTAGGAATAGACCCCATCTTGTTATCCTTAATGGCAACAATACATGCGTGTCTTGCTGCCCTTTCTGTCACTGGGAAAGAACACCGCAAGTTCAAACCCATCACAAAGCACCTCTTCCCATGGCAAGAAAAAATGATCTAGTTGGGCTAACTAAACCAAAGATTCCAAGAAGAAATACGAGGCTATAAGTAATCATGCAAATAAGAGATCAAAGAAGACTCAAATCATATTCATGGATAGAAACTGATCATGAACTCAAAATTCATCGGATCCCAACAAACACACCGCAAAACTCATTACGTCAAAAACCATCTAGGTACTACCTACGGACCCGTAGGTCTATGGTGGACTACTCACGCATCATCAGAGAGGCACCTATGAAGAAGAAGAAGCCCTCCGTGATGGTGTTAGATTGGATCTCGAGATTCTGGAACTTGCGGCGGCTGGAATTGTGTTTTGTCGACTCCTCTAGGGTTTTTGGATTTTCAGGGAATTTATAGGCTCGATAGTTGGTTGAGGGGGTACTCGAGGTGCCCACCCTCCACCAGGCCGCGCCAGGGGCCTCTGGCATGCCCTGGTGGAGGGTGGCCACCCTGGGCCCCCTCTTCTGGTGTTGTTTGGCCCATCTTCCTTCTTCTGGTCCAAAAAAATCCACAAAAAATCCCCGCAGTGTTTGGGCTCCGTTTGGTAGTGATTTTCCGCGAAGTAAAAAATAAGCAAAAACAACAACTGACACTTTGGCACTATGTCAATAGGTTAGTCCCAAAAAATGATATAAAGTTGCTATAAAATGATTGTAAAACATCCAAGATTGATAATATAACAGCATGGAACAAGAAAAAAATTATAGATACGTTGGAGACGTATCAGTGGGGCCGCGCTGGACTGTCGCCCGTTGGACCTGCCAAGTAGGGCCGCGTTGGACGGTGGCACTGGTTGGACCGTTGGGCCGTGGTTTCGTTTGGGCCGTTGCATTAAACGCCCGCATGCATGCGCTGATGCACGCCGCCACGATAAGCCTGCTATGCATGCGCGACATGATCCAGCCAGCCTGCCTGCATGCGCCGATGCGCGCCGCCACTGACGCAGCCTTCCTGTGAGCCACCATGCATGCAACATCTCTCACTGCTGTCGGTTCGTCCCTTCTCGCACGCACCTCCTCAATCGATTCACAGTTCACAGTTCACAGTTCACACCGTCTCAGCCTTTGACCTCCACAGCATCAATTCAGCATGGCAATTAAAGTCTAGGGCATACCGATCGACATGCGGCGTTTGAATGTAGCAAACATGCGGCCGATGCCCTTATTTAAACTGCCCACCCCTCCACCTATTATCCACACATCCATTTGCGCCGCTCCCCTTCTCTTCTTCACCCCAATCCAGAGCACTCTCCAAGCTAGGTGAAGATGCAGTACTACGGCCCCACCTTCCAGATGCCACCAGAGGTGCGTTACCCCACCGGCGTCATCGTCGTGAAGACGCTTCGTGTGTGGAAGATCTCATGCTGGAGGACTGGCTGGGATTTGGCCCAGTGGTTCCTCCGTGCGGGCTTCGCCCACCTCCCGGCGGGCTCGCCGGTCATGTTCCGACTGGTGGAACTGCGTCTAAACTCCAGATCTCCGCCGTCAGGGCTCATCGCCACCTTCAACAATAGGTTCGATCCGTTCCACCTGCTCGGGAAGGTGTTTTGGTGTGGGTGCGAGCTCATCGCATTCACAACCTACAACATCTTCACGGATGTGGATATGATCTTCTCCAACCGCAACGTCATCCACAGCCTCCCCTACCTCCTCGGCGAGAATGGCAGGGAGGCGGAGGAGTGAAGTGGAGGCACGGAGCAGCGAAGAGGAGGCGCGGAGAAGCTTGTCTTGCCCTAGGGTGTTAGACCCTAGGGCTTTATTTCTATGTTATTTTATGTATGTCGTGTTATATAATGTTTTATGTAAGAACTACCTATCTATGTTATGCTTGCTACCCTAAATGAAGAACTATCTATCTATGTTATGCTTGCTAGTTTTCTTTGTTATTTTGTAGGCCATTCGGTGATATTTAGACCTTGGCTTCAAACAACGCATAAAACCTGTTCCCTCACCGTATCAAAATATCAAGCAGAGGAGTCCTCTTCTTCAAAAATGATAAAACATGTTCCCTCACTGTATCAAAACATCACCGTATCAACACATAAAACCTCTTGGCACGCGCGGCTAATGGGCTAGTTGAAGTGTCAAAAATGATAAAAATGAGCCATGTCGATGTTGAAATGAAGAATAAATAAAAAAGCTAAAATTTTTGAACTGTCGCCGGCGGTCTAGGTTTGTAGATCCTGCCGAGGGTGGAGGGGACAGCTGTAGGCTGGGCTTTGGAAGGGTGGAAGCTACTCCCCCTGTCCAGTCGTTTGCATACAACCTGTGCATGCGAACGGCAACGCTTAATCCCTTAACGCATGTGTATGCAAACAACAACGCTTGGTGGTTGGCTGCCTACCGATAGTGCATTGTCCCAAAATAGTTCATTAAGTGCGCGTAAAAACACATGCTAATTAATGTTTTTAGTCCAATCCATACCATACCATTAGGCTATGCACCTGGACGGAGTACTGTCCATGGTTTCCACTCGAAGAAGAACGACGACCCGAACATGGGTGGCTGACTACCGGGGCCCGCCGCGCGTGCGCATGTACTTTGGGCTGTGGGTGTAGTTGGAAGGCCGCCACGCGTCCCCGAGGCGGACGAGGAGAAAGCGTGTGCACGCACGAATCAAATCAATAAGCCAAAAAAATAGAGCCAGCGTGTGCACTATTTTGTAGGCCTCTTTTTTCTTTAGGCCTTCGACATCCAACACCATGCGACGGCCCAACCAGAGCTGGAGACAGTGACATAGTTTTAGCAACCCAGAGAGCACATGATCCACAAATTAAGCTTACACCACACTAATAACATCTCTAATGAGTGATGACCAGCAAGTAAGCAAATCCTAGGGCAACTGTACAAAAATAAAATCCTAAAGCTATCAGATTCGCCTGCTTGGAGCAGTCCATGTGATCCAACGGCGCGCAGCCTGCCCTCAGAATTCCTTCTAGAAGGCCATATCTGAGGGCTGATGCTTGGCGCTAGGGTATGATCGGACGGCTGCAGTTCGACGCTAGGGTTTGGAGAGATGCTGCGGGGTTTTGAGACGGTTAGTGGGGTTATTTCAGGTTTGACCAACTTTTCAAACGACCTTAACTAAATAAAAAAAAATCAAAAAAATATGAAACCTTCGCGGATCGTCGTTTTATAAGACATATTTACCATTAAAAATATAAACTTGGTTTAGGGTCATTTTTATGAAAAATCTTTTTTTGAGGTGAGGTACCACTTCCAAGTTCAAATGAGCATAACTAATTCAAAAAAAATAAAAAAATGGAAGACCTGCGCACAATGCCGTTGTATGTGACATGGTTATGACAAAAAAATAATAACATTGGTTTTATGAACATTTTCATGAAAACTCCTTCACAAATATGAGCTATCACGTACGAGGTTGTATAGAGTTCGAGAAGAGAGTGATAGTGGGTTTAGGTTTGCGATTTTTTTTAATAAAACAAGAAAATCACCAAAGCTTCGTCTTAGTGTCAATAAGAAGGATCTAAACTTATTTTTTCATTATTCAAATTTTGTCACGTGTAATAATTCAAATTTTGCCGACATTATCAACAACAACAACAACAACAAAGCCTTTAGTCCCAAACAATAATTCAAATTTTGCAAACATCACATCACAAATGGACTTGAAATGTTGTCTCAAATTTCGAATTATTACAAATCCTTAAAATTGAAAGGTCAGTTCAAATTCAAATTTCGCCTCTAATTTTGAAGGGACCCAATTTTGAATTATTACAAAGCCTTAAAGTTCAAAGTTTACAACTTGCATTCAACGTTCAAAGTTCACATCTTTGCCTTGCTCCTTGTGTTCCTAGACGGTTTAACAGACTTTCTCCTGGTTTCCCTAGCTGGGATATCCACCCTTTTCTTCTTCCTTTTGGTCTTCACTTCGGTTGGTGGCTGTCGAGGTGCTGGCGGAGAACTTCCACTGGCCAGCTGACAGGGTTCAATATCTTCAAAACCTTCATAAGCCATGGCTTCAAATTCTGCATCGGATGATGGCTGAACCGAAGTTTCATTCTCTCTTGGCCTTTTCTCTCCTTTTCCTTTAATTTCCCTAGAGCTAGATCAAATAGAAAAAAGAGTATAAGCCATCGATAAAAAATAGAAGAAATGCACAAAAAGGGAAGGTTGTTGCACACATACCAAGCTGCCGGTAGTGCTAATTCAGTTGCTTCATTCTCCTCTAATGCTGCATTATCCTCTGGATTAGTTGCAATCTGCTCTATTGCTTCATCCTCCTCTGGATTAGTTGCAATCTGCTCTAATGTTTCATCCTCCCCTGCATTAGCTGCAATCTGCTCTAATGCTGCATCCTCCCCTGCATTAGCTGCAATCTGCTCTAATGCTGCATTATCCTCTGCATTTGTTGCTGCCCATTGTTCCTCTTCTCCGAATGAAGCATCCACTAGATTGGTACATTTCCTAGCAATGTGCCCTAGGGTTCCACATTTTTTGCACTTACGCTGTCTTTTTACAAGACCCTCTTCACCTCTTCTGTACATGTTCTTCCTTGGTCTTCCTGGTGGCCTAGTCAGTATAGGAGAATGCAGTTTGAACCCTGGATTTACTATGTTCCATTGGTTCTTTCCCAACAGTGCAGGCACATTGGAAGCATAAGCAGCCCTAAATCTGGCAACAGAAAAATATTCTGAGATGTATTGATCAACTTCGCCATCTTCACCACCGATAACAGTCATCAGATGTAGGGCATGTATGCGTGGCTTCCCACGGAGCTGCCATTGCGTACAACTGCATTCCCTAGTTGCTAGGTTAACTAGATACCTCCATTCCCTGTTTTTACTGTCAGTATATGTTACCTCAGCCTCGTGTGTCGCCGCTCGAATGCATTTCATTCTGCTCAGTCCTCTTGCCTTGGCATGCAATGCCTTAATAAGAGATGGGAGCATGAGATGGCCAACATATTTTGTTTCTGCGATTCTTTTGCGAAGAGCCATTTTTATCATGATCATCTGCCGAATCTTATCAAATATTTGCCATATCAGAAGCCCTTTCAATGACTTAATCTTTGCATTGAAACACTCGGCCAGGTTGCTGGTCACATAGTCCACTTTGCATATTGTATTGAATTTGCTTCTTGACCACAACTTTCCATGATGTGCATCTAGGTACTCCTTCACCAGAGGATTGTGAGCATACAACACTCTCAAATGATCCTCATGCTTCCTCTCACTGCATGTGTATGATGCTGGCCATAAGTTCTGATCATAAACTTTACCTTTCAATTTGCTTCTGAAATTCTGCGCTAGGTGTCGCATACATTCCCTATGCTCCACTCCAGGGAATACAATTTGCACTGCACTCTCCAAACCCTTGCAAGCATCTGTGTGTATAGCTAAACCTGGGGATGTACCCATAAGGTTGCGCAAATGCTACAGAAACCAGACCCAACTTTCCTCGGACTCTGCCTCCACCACACCAAATGCAACTGGGAATAGCCAGTTGTGTCCATCAAATGCAGAAGCTGCCACCAGTTGTCCTCTCCACCTTCCATTCAAAGCAGTTGCATCAATAGCCAAATAGGGCCTGCAACCATCCAGAAACCCCTGCCAACAAGCCTTGAAACAAACAAAAGCCCTCCTGAAGCACTCCTTCTCAAATGACTTCCCTTTATTTTGTATGGAACTGTATGCTTCTCAATCTCTACAACACTCCCTGGACTAGGAGCTTCCACTTCAGCTTTAAATGTGTAGAGCAACTGAAAGCTCTCATTCCAAGGACCATTAATCCTGTCAAGAGCTATTTCCTTACCATAAAAAATCTTCATGTAATGTACAACAATCTTGTACTTATCAAAAAGCTCCCCTTGGAGTTCTGTTGGACCAAGTGCTGGGTTTTCTCTCAACCAATCCAAAATTGCATCTGCCACCCATCTACTCTTTGCTAGATTTGTTTTAGCCTTCCCCCCTCCCCCTCCAGGTGGAAAAGTGTGCTGGTGTGGGTTCCTTTTTATCTGAAAAGAATATGATCTGAAAACATTACACAATGATCTGAACATAGAATCTATATATACTGAAATACACAAACCTGAATGAACTTGCTCCTCAACATACGTGATGCATGCAACCTCCATCTACACCTATCATATGGGCAACAAACAGTGAACCTTGATGGCTCACTCCTTTTAATCACATATGTATTTTGTGTGAGAATGCAGTATGTAGTCACTGCATTACGACAGTCCACCATCGACTGGAATATGGTGCCAACACCAAGCTGAGGATCTTCCCTATTCCACTCAATTGTTGGCATGTCCTCACCATCAAATTCATCTGCAACTAAGCTGTCGATGTTCTCCTACCTCTCTTCATTGTCAGTGTCATCAAATCTAGCACGACTGATAGGTTGCTCCTGAAATTCATCTTCCATTGCTTGTTTACTGACAATATCTACAATGTCAGGGAACATATCCTCATCCTCGTCATCATGTCGAGGCACCTCTTCATCTGGCTCTCCATCCTATACTATATCGGGTGCGGCAGCGACAGGAGAAACGACACAAGAAACGATAGCAGATATATTGTGACTTTCAGAACCACTAGCTCTGCTTGGTTTCGACCTACAAGGAGTGCCGAGGCGCTCTCCGTTGGCAGAGGCAGAAGATTCCTGAACACTCTTCCCCTTCCCACGTTCATTGCGTGGCTGAAGCACCTCGATATGGATTTTACCGAAGCAGCTTTCAGCATTCAAAGAAAAGAGCAATCCTAGATGATCATCGAAGTTAGTGGTATAATTTTTTGCTCGGTACTATTGAAAAATTTCAGTTCAACAACATCGGCAGGTGTCGGGGATATAGCTTCAAGATATGACCCGCCTGGTGGGCGAGGTCAATCTATTGGTGGCTTAATGATCGTGCCTAAGATGGGTCATGTTATGAAGACAGAAGACTAGATGATTTACCAAATAGGCCGATGGCGGCCCAACATGAGAAGGTGGCGGCTCGTAGCCTAAAAGGTGGAAGATGCCGGAGACTTTCCTTGCTTGAAAGGCAAGGCAAAGATAGAGATATGTTAGGTTACAGGGTCATGTTATGACCCGGACTCTGTTGTAAAACCTGGGGTCTTGACCTATATATAAAGGCAAGCCCCCAGAGGCAAAAGGGCAAGTTAGACACCCTCGAAAAGCTAGGTTTGCGATCCCGCATCCTTGTAATCGAGATCTCCATTAATCTAGACACAAAGCAGGACGTAGGATATTACCTCCATTGGAGGGGCCGAACCTGGGTAAAACCGCCTCCTGTTCTCGTTCGATCTCTTTGAGTCGCCACCCATCGGCGATGGCCTCACACCTAAGTCCTTGCACGAGGACATCTGCCGTGACAAAACCACGACAGTTGGCGCCCATCGTGGGGCCTTCGTCCGGTGGGATTGAGAATTCAAAGGAAACCTGTCCAGGGTTCGGGAAGTTTGTGGTTGATTAGATGATCAAAAGCTGCCACGGCGAGGTCCACATTGACGATCCGACCCGGGGGATCCAGGGCGGCTCATCCCAATGCGAGCACGCGATTCCCCTGGGCGGATCGGGCACGACCATCACCGAGTCGGATTTCTACACCAACATTAACGACCCGGCTCGGCCCGTGAGATCCGGTCAGGCACAAGCCGGCCGGCGTCACGTTTTCGTCGGCTTTACGCAGGGAGTTTCCCTTACAGATGAGCAGCCAAGCAGCGATGGCGTGCTCGACGGCTCAGACGGTGACTCTTCTATGGGATAGACTGAATCGATCTGTCCACTCCACGATGGCAGGCCGGAGGATTCTCGGAGATTGAAGCTCCCAAGGAAGTCCATGAGTCGGCTAGACAAGTCGCCATTTGCATGGCTGGAATCACGGCGGCTCAAAATCCACCCGCGCCCGGAGCTGCTTCCGGGGCAGGCGGATCGGGCAAGACGCTGGCTCAAGCAATGGCAGATTTGATGGCCGAGATGGCAAAACTTGTTGAGAGCCGCGTGATGGCAGAAAATCAAGAGGAGCGTAACATGGAGTTGATCAAGCTGAGAGACGAGATGACTAAGCTACAGAAGGAAATAGATGCTGAGAATGCTAGAATGGCAGAACTACAGGCTCACATGTGTGATGAGTCGGAGCGCCTTAAGGCTGAGGCTTGGCAGCTTGAAATCCAGAAAGAGGCATCTGAGGCAGTTTATCAAAGGAGACATCGAAGTCGTCTGCCACTAAATCTCCAGCCGATGCGACTCTTCAACACCCCTCAACAGACGCTTGGGGTTGGGCAACCACTTAGGAAGCAGTAGCACGAGTCGCCCCAGCCCCCACCAGTTCCTTCGCCACCACAGCGTTTCCAGACGCCGTGGGGTCACTTCTCCAACCCCGTTGATAACATGCTGGCCGCGACTCGACATCTGGAAGCATTACCCATACTGGGGAACACCCCTGAAGATATTGAGGCAAGGAACACCATCGAGATGTTAAAGACAACAGTGGTGCAGCAAGCACAGTACTCCTACAGCCGCGATCAGATGCACTCCACCCCGTACGCCAGCCATAGTCAAAATCGCCACTTGGAATCTCCGGCTGTCTCCAACAGTGGTCGCAGGCATCAACCCCAAATTTTACCAACCCAGCCTGTGCTACCAGGAGCGCAGGAAGTGTAGATGCAGCTCGGAGGACGTGGCAAGCAGAGGCGGAGGCGGCAACACAAGTAAACCAGCAGCAACCTCCTCAAACGGAAGCTGGAACCAATAGTAGGACAATCAGAATACCTTCTTTGTCGCCGGCTCTCCGTGCAGAGCGTATGCCTAAAGACTTCAAGGGACCTCGTAAGGTGCCGAATTACACGGCGGATCTTGAGCCGGCGGCTTGGATCGAAAGTTACGAGTGGGCGATGGATATGCTCAATGTCAGTGATGCTGTGTGTGCCAAGTACCTGACCATGATGCTTGAAGGGCCGGCTCGAACATGGTAGAAAAATCTGCTGCCCAATTCCATCAATACTTAGTAAGAGCTTAAAGAGCGGTTCATAAAGAACTTCCAAGGAACGTGCAAAAGGCCAATGACGATTGTGGACCTTCAAGATTGCGTGCAGAGAGTCGATGAGTCAGCCCATCATTGGACCCGCCGGGTCACGGAGATTATACACTCATCGGATAGCATCACGGCGACTCAAGCCGTCCTGATCTTAGAAAAGAATTGCCACTTCCAGCCACTGGTCCTGAAGCTTGGGCGACTCAAACGAAAGGTTCAAGACATGGGTGTCTTAATGGATGTCCTCACCAGGTATGCTGAGTCAGATGGCACGAAGGACCCCGGTTCAGATGAGGACAAAACTGGCAAAGGCAAGAAGGGAGAAGGCGGCAAAGGCCAGCATAACCATGGTGGTAACCAAGGGTACCAGAATAACAGTGGTAAAAGGAAGCAACCGGACACCGGGTCAGATTTCGTCGCCAATACTAATGTCGGTTTTGAAAACCAACATCGTAATGGCCGTCCTGGGGGGCTAACAATGGGAATAAGACTCGCAACTATGAAGAGGCGCTCAAGTCGCCATGCCCTAAGCATAGTGTTGGAAATATGCCCTAGAGGCAATAATAAATTAGTTATTATCATATTTCCTTCTTCATGATAATCGTTTATTATCCATGCTATAATTGTATTGATTGGAAACTCAGATACATGTGTTGATACATAGACAACAAAGTGTCCCTAGTAAGCCTCTACTAAACTAGCTTGTTGATCAAAGATGGTTAAGGTTTCCTAGCCATAGACATGAGTTGTCATTGGATAACGGGATCACATCATTACGAGAATGATGTGATGGACAAGACCCAAACAATGAACGTAGCATATGATCGTGTCAATTTATTGCTATTGCTTTCTACATGTCAAGTATGTGTTCCTATGACCATGAGATCATGCAACTCACTGACACCAGAGGAGTACCTTGTGGGTATCAAATGTCGCAACGTAACTGGGTGACTATAAAGGTGCTCTACAGGTGTCTCCGAGGGTGTCTGTTGAGTGGGCATGGATCAAGACTAGGATTTGTTACTCCGTGTGACGGAGAGGTCTCTCAGGGCCCACTCGGTAATACAACATCACGATGAGCCTTGCAAGCAAAGTGACTAAAGAGTTAGCCACGAGATCTTGTATTACGGAACGAGTAAACAGACTTGCCGGTAGCGAGATTGAACTAGGTATAGAGATACCGACGATCGAATCTCGGGCAATTAACATACCGTAGAACAAAGGGAACATCATACGGGATTAACTGAATCCTTAACATAGAGGTTCAACCGATAAAGATCTTCCTAGAATATGTAGGAACCAATATGGGCATCCAGGTCGCACTATTGGTTATTGGCCGTAGAGGTGTATCGGTCATGTCTGCATAGTTCTCGAATCCACAGGGTCTACATACTTAACGTTTGGTGACGATATAAGTATAGTTGGGTTATTATGTTGGTGACCGAAAGTTGTTCGGAGTCCCGGATGAGATCCCGGACATGACGAGGAGCTTCGGAATAGTCCGGAGGTAAAGATTGATATATGGGACAATAGTGTTTGGTCTCCGGAAGGGTTCCGGAATTCAGCGGAAGGGGTTTCGAATGTTTCCCAAAATGTTCGGGTACAAGAACACTTTATTTGGGCCAAGGGGTAAAGCCCACGAGGCTTTAGGAAGGTGCAAAAAGGAGTTTTAAGGAGGCCAGGGGCCAGACGCCAGGGACCCTGGCGTCTGGGGTCAGACGCCGAGGACCCTGGCGTCTGGTCCTGGAGTCCGAGGAGGACTCTTGCCTTGTGTGCCAAATCGACTTTGAGGAGGCTCTTCCTCCAAGTTTCGACCCCAGGGCTCAACATATAAATAGAGGGGCTGGGCTAGCACCCAGAACACATCAAGATTTACCCAAGCCGTGTACCGGCAACCCCGCCCCTCTAGATTATCCTCCGTCATAGTTTCCGTTGTGCTTGGCGAAGCCCTGAGGAGATTGTTCTTCACCACCACCGTCACCACGTCGTCGTGCTGCCGGAACTCATCTACTACTTCGCCCCTCTTGCTGGATCAAGAAGGCGAGGACGTCATCAAGCTGTACGTGTGCTGAACGCGGAGGTGCCGTCCATTCAGCGCTAGATCGTGATTGGATCGTGGGACGGCTTGCGATTTGGATCGCGAAGACGTTCGACTACATCAATCGCGTTTCTTAATGCTTCCGCTTAGCGATCTACAAGGGTATGTGGATCCGATCTCTCCTCTCGTAGATGCTCATCTCCTAGATTGATCTTGGTGAAGCGTAGGAAATTTTTTGTTTCCCATGCAACGTTCCCCAACAGTGGCATCATGAGCTAGGTCTATGCGTAGATGAGATCACGAGTAGAACACAAAGGAGTTTGTGGGCGTTGATGCTCAGATTGCTTCCTCCCTTGGTCTTTTCTTGATTCAGCAGTATTGTGGGATGAAGCAGCCCGGACCAACCTTAGTCGTCCACGTACGAGAGACCGGTTCCATCGACTGACATGTGACTTTGGGGCATAAAGATGGCTGGCGGGTCTCTGTCTCTCCCACCTTAGTTGGATCGGATTCGACAAAGGCGGTCCTTGAGAAGGTTGAATATCAATTTGTGTATCACCATTGTGGTTTTGCATAGGTAAGAATCATTCTTGCTAGATACCCATAGCAGCCACGTAAAACATGCAACAACAATTAGAGGACGTCTAACTTGTTTTTGCAGGGTATGTTGTGATATGATATGGCCAATGACATGATGAGATATATGTGATGTATGAGATGATCATGTTTTGTATAGAATATCACGACTTGCATGTCGATGAGTACAGCAACCGGCAGGAGCCATAGGGTTGTCTTTAATTATTGTATGACCTGCGTGTCAATCATTAAGCGCTATGTAATGCTTTACTTTATCGCTAAGCGGTAGCAATAGTAGTAGAAGCATGGTGGGCGCGACAACCCCGATGGTGACACAATGATGGAGATCAAGATGATGGAGATCATGGTGTTATGCCGGTGACGATGAAGATCATGCCGGTGCTTTGGAGATGGAGATCAAAAGCACAAGTTCATGGCCATATCATGTCACTTATGATTTGCATGTGATGTTAATCCTTTTATGCATCTTATTTTGCTTAGGACGATGGTAGCATTATAAGGTGATCCCTCACTAAAATTTCAAGATAAAATTGTGTTCTCCCCGAGTGTGCACCGTTGCGAAAGTTCGTCGTTTCGAGGCACCACGTGATGATCGGGTGTGATAGACTCTACGTTCACATACAACGGGTGCAAGCCAGTGTTGCACGTGCGGAACACTCGGGTTAAACTTGACGAGCCTAGCATGTACAGACATGGCCTCGGAACACAAGAGTCCGAAAGGTCGAACATCAGTCATATAGTAGATATGATCAACATGGAGATGTTCACCATTGAAACCACCTCATCTCACGTGATGATCGGACTTGGGTTGGTGAATTTGGATCATGTATCACTCGGATGACCGGAGGGATGTCAATTTGAGTGGGAGTTTTTTAAGTAATATGACTAATTGAACTCATTATCATGAACATAGTCTAAGTTGTCTTTGCGAAATTATGTTGTAGATCAATATCTCGCGCTGTAGCTCCCCTGTGTTTTTGATACGTTCCTAGAGAAAATAGAGTTGAAAGATGATGGTAGAAATTATGCGGACTAGGTCCGTGATCAGAGGATTGTCCTCAGTTGCTGCACAGAAGGCTTATGTCCTTATTGCACCGCTCGGTGTGCCACCCCCTCAAACGGCGACTGTGGATGTGGTGAACATCTGACAGGCACGTTCTGATGACTACTTGATAGTTCAGTGCATCATGCATCACGACTTAGAATTGAGGCTCCAAATACGTTTTGAACATCACGGAGCATATGTGATGTTCCAAGAGCTGAAATTGGATTTCAGGCTCGTGCCCGTGTTGAGAGCTATGAGACCTCCAACAAGATTCTTTGCCTGCAATATAAAGGAGAATAGCTCAATCGGTGAGCATGTGCTCAGATTGCCTGGGTGCTACAATCGCCTGAATCGAGTGGGAGTTAATCTTCCAGATAAGATAGTGATTGATATAGTTCTCCAAGTCACTGCCACAAAGCTACTAGAGCTTCGTGATGAACTATAAATATGCCATGGATGGAAAAGATGATCCCTGAGCTATTCGCGATGTTTGACACCGCAAAGGTAGAAATCAAGAAGGAGCATCAAGTGTTGATGGTTAGTAAAACCACTAGTTTCGGGAAGGGCAAGAGCAAGGGCAAGAAGGGAAACTTCATGAATGGCAAGCCAGTTGCCACTCTAGTGAAGAAACGCAAGGTTGAACCCAAACCCGAGACTAAGTGCTTCTATTATGAGGAGAACGATTGCTAAACCGGAACAACCCTAGATACTTGGTAGTTAAGAAGGCTGCAACGTCAACAGAATTATATTTGATATACGTGTTATTGATGTGTACCTTAGTAGTACTCCTAGTAGCACCTGGGTATTAGATACCGGTTCGATTGCTAATGTTAATAACTCGAAGTAAAATCTACGGAATAAACGGAGACTAGCTAAGGGTGAGGTGACGTTGTTCGTTGGAAGTGTTTCCAAGGTTGATGTGATCACCATCGCACGCTCCCTCTACCTTCGGGATTAGTGTTGAACCAAAATAAATGTTATTTGGTGTTTGCGTTGAGCATGAACATGATTAGATCATGTTTATTGCAATACTGTTATTCATTTAAGTCAGAGAATAATAGTTATTCTGTTTACATGAATAAAACCTTCAATGGTCATGCACCCAATGTGAATGGTTTATTGAATCTCGATCGTAGTGGTACACATGTTCATAATATTGATGCCAAAATGATGCAAAGTTGATAATGATAGTACCACATACTTGTGGCACTGCCGCTAAAGGTCATATTGGTGTAAAGCGCATGAAGAAACTCCATGCTGATGGATCTTTGGACTCACTCGATTTTGAATCGCTTGAGACATGCGGACCATGCCTCATGGGCAAGATGACCAAGACCCCATTTTCCGGTATGATGGAGCGGGCAAGTGACTTATTGTAAATAATACATGTTGATGTATGCGGTCCAATGAGTGTTGTAGCTTCACTGATGATTTGAGTAGATATGGGTATATATACTTAATGAAACACAAGTCTGAAACGTTTGAAAAGTTCAAGAAAATTCAGAGTGAAGTTTGAGATCATCATGACAAGAAGATAAAATATCTACGATATGATCGTGGAGGTGAATATCTGAGTTACGAGTTTGGTATACAACTTAAGACAATGTGGAAGTTGTTTCACAACTCACACCACCTGGAACACCATAGTGTGATGGTGTGTTCGAACGTCATAGTCGTGCTCTATTGGATATGGTGTGTACTATGATGTCTCTTATAGTTTTGCCACTATCGTTTTGGGGTTATGCATTAGAGACAAATACATTCACTTTAAATAGGGTACCATCTAAATCCGTTGAGATGACACCGTATGAATTATGGTTTGGCAGAAACCTAAGCTGTCATTTCTCAGAGTTTGGGAATGCGACGCTTATGTCTGATAAGCTCGAACCCAAAGTGGAAAGGTGCATCTTCATAGGATACCCTAAGGAAACAGTTGGGTATACCTTCTATCTCAGATCCGAGGGCAAAGTGTTTGTTGCTAAAAATGGGTCCTTTCTCAAGAAAGAGTTTCTCTCGAAAGAATTGACTAGGAGCAAAGTAGAACTTGATGAGGTTGTTGAACCGTCACTTCAGTTGGATAGTAGCACGACGCAGAAAGATGTTTCTGCGATGCCTACACCAAGTGAAGAGGAAGCAAATGATGATGATCGTGAAGCTTCGAATCAAGTTAGTACCGAATCTCTCATAGGTCGACAAGGACTCGTACCACCCCTGAGTGGTATGCCAATCCTGTCTTGGAGGTCATGTTGTTAGACAAACAGTGAACCTACGAGCTATGAAGAAGCGATGGTGGGCCCAGATTCCAACAAATGGCTAGGCGCCATGAAATCCGAGAAAGGATCCATGTATGAAAACCAAGTATGGACTTTGGTAGACTTGCCCATTGAACGGCAAGCCGTTGAGTACAAAAGGACCTTTAGGAAGAAGACAAACGCTGATGGTAAATGTCACCATTTATAAAGCTCGACTTGTCGCAAAGAAGTTTCTGACAAGTTCAAGGAGTTGACTACGATGAGACTTTCTCACTCGTAGCGATGCTAAAGTCTGTTGGAATTATGTTAGCAGTTGCTGCATTTTTCGATTATGAAATCTGGCAGATGGATGTCAAAACATCGTTTCCTTGATGGTTTCCTTGAGGAAAGGTTGTATGTGATACAACCAGAAGGTTTTTTCAGTCCTAAGGATGCTAAAAGGTGTGCAAGCTCCAATAATCCTTCTAATGGGCTGGAGAAAGCATCTCGGAGTTGGAATATACGCTTTGATGAGGTGATCAACGTTTTTGGGTTTATACAAAGTTTATGAGAAACTTGTATTTACAAGAAAGTGAGTGGGAGCACTATAGAATTTCTGATAAGTATATGTGGTTGACATATTGTTGATCGGAAATAATATAGAATTTCTGGAAAGCATAAAGGGCTGTTTGAAAGGAGTTTTTCAAAGGAAGACCTGGAAGGAAGCTACTTAAATATTGGGCATCTGGATCTATAGAGATAGATTAAGACGTCTGATAAGACTTTCAATGAGTACATACCTTGACAAGATTTTGAAAGAGTTCAAAATGGATCAGTCAAAGAAAGGGTTATTGCCTGATTTGTAAGGTGTGGAGTTGAGTGAGACTCAAAGCTCGACCATGGTAGAAGAAAGAGAAAGGACGAAGGTCGTCCCCTATGCCTTATCCATAGGCTCTATATAGTATGCCATGCTGTGTACCGCACCTGGTGTGAGCCTTGCCATGAGTCTGTCAAAGGGTACAAGAGTGGTCCAGGAGTGGATCACTAGACAGCGGTCAAAATTATCCTTAGTAACTAGAGGACTAAGGAAATGTTTCTCGATTATGGAGGTGATAAAGAGTTCGTCGTAAAGGGTTACGTCGATGCAAGCTTTGACACCAATTCAGATGACTCTGAGTAGCAGTCCGGACACGTATAGTGGAGCAGTCATTTGGAATAGCTCCAAGTGGAGCGTGGTAGCAGCATCTACAGTATGACATAGAGATTTGCAAAGTACACATGGATCTGAATGTTGCAGACCCGTTGACTAAAACCTCTCTCACAAGCAAAACATGATCAAACCCCAGAACTCATTGGGTGTGAATCACATGGTGATGTGAACTAGAGTATTGACTCTAGTGCAAGTGGGAGACTGTTGGAAATATGCCCTAGAGGCAATAATAAATTAGTAATTCTCATATTTCCTTGTTCATGATAATTGTTTATTATCCATGCTATAATTATATTGATTGGAAACTCAGATACATGTGTGGATACATAGACAGCAAAGTGTCCCTAGTAAGCCTCTACTAAACTAGCTCGTTGATCAAAGATGGTTAAGGTTTCCTAGCCATAGACATGAGTTGTCATTAGATAACGGGATCACATCATTAGGAGAATGATGTGATGGACAAGACCCAAACAATGAACGTAGCATATGATCGTGTCAGTTTATTGCTATTATTTTCTGCATGTCAAGTATCTGTTCCTATGACCATGAGATCATGCAATTCACTGACACCGGAGGAGTACTTTGTGTGTATCAAACGTCGCAACGTAACTGGGTGACTATAAAGGTGCTCTACAGGTGTCTTCGAGGGTGTCTGTTGAGTGGGCATGTATCAAGACTGGGATTTATTACTCCGTGTGACGGAGAGGTATCTCAGGGCCCACTCGATAATACAACATCACAATGACCCTTGCAAGCAAAGTGACTAAAGAGTTAGCCATGTGATCTTGTATTACGAAACGAGTAAAGAGACTTGCCGGTAACGAGATTGAACTAGGTATAGAGATACCGACGATCGAATCTCGGGTAAGTAACATACCGAAGAACAAAGGGAACATCATACGTGATTAACTGAATCCGTGACATAGAGGTTCAATTGATAAAGATCTTCGTAGGATATGTAGGAACCAATATGGGCATCGAGGTCCCGCTATTGGTTATTGGCCGTAGAGGTGTCTCGGTCATGTCTGCATAGTTCTCGAACCCGCAGGGTCTACACACTTAACGTTTGGTGACAATATAAGTATAGTTGAATTATTATGTTGGTGACCGAAAGTTGTTCGGAGTCCCGGACGAGATCCCAGCCATGACGACGAGCTCCGGAATAGTCCGGAGGTAAAGATTGATATATGGGATAACAGTGTTTGGTCTCCGGAAGGGTTCCGGAATTCAGCGGAAGGGGTTTCGAATGTTTCCCAAAATGTTCGGGTACAAGAACACTTTATTTGGACCAAGGGGTAAAGCCCACGAGGCTTTAGGAAGGTGCAAAAAGGAGTTTTGCGGAGGCCAGGGGCCAGACGCCAGGGACCCTGGCGTCTGGGGTCAGACGCCGAGGACCCTGGCGTCTGGTCCTGGAGTCCGAGGAGGACTCTTGCCTTACGTGCCAAATCGACTTTGAGGAGGCTCTTTCTCCAAGTTTCGACCCCAGGGCTCAACATATAAATAGAGGGGCAGGGCTAGCACCCAGAACACATCAAGATTTCCCAAGCCGTGTGCCGGCAACCCTGTGTTGGAAATATGCCCTAGAGGCAATAATAAAGTGGTTATTATTATATTTCCTTGTTCATGATAATCGTTTATTATCCATGCTATAATTGTATCGATTGGAAACACAAATACATGTGTGGATACATAGACAACACCGTGTCCCTAGTATGCCTCTAGTAGACTAGCTCGTTGATCAAAGATGGTCAAGGTTTCCTAGCCATAGACATGAGATGTCATTTGATAACAGGATCACATCATTGGGAGAGTGAGGTGGTTTACAAGACCTAAACTATAAACATAGCATATGATCGTTCAGTTTATTGCTATAGTTTTCTGCAGGAAGACGGACGCAGACGGTAATGTCACCGTCTATAAAGCTCGACTTGTGGCAAAGGGTTTTTCACAAGTTCAAGGAGTTGACTACGATGAGACCTTCTCACCCGTAGCGATGCTTAAGTCCGTCAGAATCATGTTAGCAATAGCTGCATTTTTCGATTATGAAATTTGGCAGATGGATGTCAAAATAGCGTTCCTTAACGGTTTCCTTAAGGAAGAGTTGTATATGATACAACCAGAAGGTTTTGTCGTTCCAAAGAATGCTAACAAAGTTTGCAAACTCTAGCGATCGATTTATGGACTGGTGCAAGCATTTCGGAGTTGGAATCATCGCTTTGATAAGGTGATCAAGGCATTCGGGTTTATACAAGTTTACGGAGAAGCTTGTATTTACAAGAAAGTGAGTGGGAGCTCTATAGCGTTTCTAATATTATATGTGGATGACATATTGCTGATTGGAAACAATATAGAAATGTTGGAAAGCGTGAAGGAATATTTGAACAAGAGTTTTTCAATGTAGGACCTAGGAGAAGCTGCTTTCATATTAGGCATCAAGATCAATAGAGATAGATCGAGACGCTTGATAGAACTTTCACAGAGCACATACCTTGACAAAGTTTTGAAGAAGTTCAAAATGGATCAATCCAAGAAGGGGTTCTTGCCTGTATTGCAAGGTGTGAAGTTGAGTAAGACTCAATGCCCAGTGACTGCAGAAGATAGAGAAAAGATGAGTGTCATCCCCTATGCTTCAGCCATAGGCTCTATCATGTATGCAATGTTGTGCACAAGACCCGATGTCAGCCTTGCCATAAGTATGGCCGGAAGGTTTCAAAGTGATCCAGGAATGGACCACTGGACGGCGGTCAAGAATAATCTTAAGTACCTGAAAAGGACTAAGGAAATGTTTCTCGTTTATGGAGGTGATCAAGAGCTCGTCGTAAAGGGTTACGTCGATGCAAGCTTTGATACTGATCCGGATGACTCTAAGTCTCAAACCAGATACGTATTTATTCTCAATGGGGGAGCGGTAAGATGGTGCAGTTCCAAGCAGAGCGTGGCGGCTGATTCTACATGCGAAGCGGAGTACATCGCTGCCTCGGAGGCGGCGAAGGAAGGTGTCTGGATGAAGGAGTTCATGACAGATCTTGGAGTAGTGCCCAGTGCACTGAATCCAATGACTCTTTTCTGTGACAACACTGGTGCCATTGCTCTGGCCAAGGAACCAAGGTTTCACAAGAGGACCAGACACATAAAGCGACGCTTCAATTCCATCCGTGATTACATCAAGGAGGAGGACATAAATATTTGCAAAGTACATACGGATTTGAATGTCGCAGACCCGTTGACTAAACCTCTTCCAAGGGCTAAACATGATCAACACCAGAACTGCATATGGGTGTTAGATTCATTACAATGTAAATCACATAGTGATGTTAGCTAGATTATTGACTCTAGTGCAAGTGGGAGACTGTTGGAAATATGCCCTAGGGGCAATAATAAAGTGGTTATTATTATATTTCCTTGTTCATGATAATCGTTTATTATCCATGCTATAATTGTATCGATTAGAAACACAAATACATGTGTGGATACATAGACAACACCGTGTCCCTAGTATGCCTCTAGTAGACTAGCTCGTTGATCAAAGATGGTCAAGGTTTCCTAGCCATAGACATGAGATGTCATTTGATAACGGGATCACATCATTGGGAGAATGAGGAGATGGACAAGACCCAAACTATAAACATAGCATATGATCGTGTCAGTTTATTGCTATAGTTTTCTGCATGTCAAGTATCCGTTCCTATGACCATGATATCATGCAACTCACTGACACCGGAGGAATATCTTGTGTGTATCAAATGTTGCAACGTAACTGGGTGACTATAAAGATGCTCTATAGGTATCTCCGAGGGTGTCTGTTGAGTGCGCATGGATCAAGACTGGGATTTGTTACTCCGTGTGACAGAGAGGTATCTCAGGGCCCACTCGGTAATACAACATCACAATGAGCCTTGCAAGCAAAGTGACTAAAGAGTTAGCCACGAGATCTTGTATTACGGAACGAGTAAAGAGACTTGCCGATAACGAGATTGAACTAGGTATGGAGATACCGATGATCGAACCTCGGGCAAGTAACATACCGAAGAACAAAGGGAATAGCATACGGGATTAACTGAATCCTTGACATAGAGGTTCAACCGATAAAGATCTTCGTAGAATATGTAGGAACCAATATGGGCATCCAAGTCCCGTTATTGGTTATTGACCGTAGAGGTGTCTCGGTCATGTCTACATAGTTCTCGAACCCGCAGGGTCTGCACACTTAATGTTCGGTGACGTTTCGGTAGTATTGAGTAATGTATGGTGGTGACCGAAGGTTGTTCGGAGTCCCGGATGAGATCCCGGACGTCATGAGAAACTCCGAAATGGTCCGGAAGTAAAGATTGATATATCGGAAGTCCCATTTCGGTCATCGGAAAAGTTTTGGGTATTTCCGGTAGTGTACCGGGGGTGCCGGGAGGGTTCCGGGGGGTCATCGGGAGGGGCCACCCACGTCGGGGGCGCCACATGGGCCTTAGGGGTGGCGCACCAGCCCTTAGTGGGCTGGGCAAGCCATCCCCTAAGGGCCCATGCGAATAGGAGGCAAGGAGGGCGAGTGGGGAGTCCTCCCAGGACTCCACCTCCCTTATGGGAGGAGGAATCCGAGTGGGGGGGAGGACTCCTCCTCCCTGGTTCGGCTGACCCTAGGGGAAACCCTAGGGCGCCAGTCCCTCCCCTCCCTCCTATATATATTGGAGGGGAGAGAGGGCAGCCGCACCCTAAGCCACGGTGGAGCCCTCTCTCTCCCCACACTAGATCGTTCTCCTCATCTAGTTTCGGCGGTGCTTAGGCAAAGCCCTGCCAGAATAGCTCCACCACCACCATCGCCGTGCCGTCGCGCTGCCGGAGTTCTCATCTACCTCTCCGCTCCCTCTTGCTGGATCAAGAAGGCGGAGATCGTCATCGAGTTGTACGTGTGCTGAACGCGGAGGTGCCGTCCGTTCGGCGCTAGATCGGGACGGATCGTGATCGGATCGCGGGATGGCTAGCGATTTGGATCGCGAAGACGTTCGACTACATCAACCGTGTTTCTTAACACTTCCTGCTTAGCGATCTACAAGGGTATGTAGATCCACTCTCGCTGTCGTAGATGCTCATCACCATGGATAGATCTTGCGTGGTGCGTAGGAAATTTTTTGTTTCCCATGCAACGTTCCCCAACACCCCGCCCCTCTAGATTATCCTCTGTCATAGTTTCCGTTGTGCTTGGCGAAGCCCTCCGGAGATTGTTCTTCACCACCACCGCCAGCACGTTGTCGTGCTGCCGGAGCTCATCTACTACTTCGCCCCTCTTGCTGGATCAAGAAGGCGAGGACGTCATCAAGCTGTACGTGTGTTGAACGCGGAGGTGCCGTCTGTTCGGCGCTAGATCGTGATTGGATCGCGGGGCGGCTTGCGATTTGGATCGCGAAGACATTCGACTACATCAATCGCGTTTCTTAATGCTTCTGCTTAGCGATCTACAAGGGTATGTGGATCCGATCTCTCCTCTCGTAGATGCTCATCTCCTAGATTGATCTTGGTGAAGCGTAGGAAATTTTTTGTTTCCCATGCAGCGTTCCCCAACACATAGTACCCCGGATAAGCCGTCTGCCCATTCATGGGAGAATTGCTACATCATGCAGTGATTTCGTAAGGAAGCTTTCCAAAGTCATCCAGGAGGTAATGGTGGCGGGCACCCCGGCCATCATGGTCCTGATGGGTCGCAAGCCGGCTTGGGCGCTGGTTTCCAGCATCAGGCGAATAACGGCAATGGACAGCATCCTGGCCAGAACAATCAACACAATAATCAAGGTGGTTTCCAAAGCAACCCCAAGTAGCTGAACAACGGTCAGTATCATTAGTATTTGAGTTTGAAATCATATTGCTTGGAAGGTTTGCAGAGAAGATCATATACCACCAAGAAGGGAACAAGCCGGCCCAAAGCATTGCTCGTTTACGGCCGCATTATCTTTAGAGTCACCGGCTCCTTTACTTTTGTATTTCTTCCCTTTCAAGTTATGTACTCATTTATATTTCAATAAAGCCGACTTACCCGAAATTCAGAGTTTTTGTCGTTGCAGCCGCCCATTTGGTTTGAGTCTTTATTTATTGGGCACATGGGGGCTTCCAACTCATAGAGTTAGCTTTTTCACCTTTGTGACCCGGCAAAACGCCACAAAAATATTGGTCACTTGGGGGCTTCCAACTCATAGAGTTTAGCTTTCTCACCTTTGTGACCCGGCAAAACGCCACAAAAATATTGGGCACTTGGGGGCTTCCAACTCATCGAGTTCAGCTTTCTCACCCTCTTGACCCGGCAAAGAAAAACGCCATATGTGGTTAAACCTGCCTGCATGCTTGATGCGACTCCGATCAGGTGACCCCATGTACTCTTAAGAGTCAATCCTTTTCCAGGGACCCTGAACTCCTTAAAGTTAAAACATCGGCTTGAGTCAGGAGAGAGCCGGCATGCATAGAGCTAGGATAAACCACGGGTTATCATACCCGCTTCACTGAAGCAAGACTCGAGCCTCGAAAGCCGGTCTTTATGTTGAGCCTCGAAAGCCGGCAATTTTTTTTACATAATTATGTTGCCATAATATGGCAGCATATGAGTAAAATATTGTTGTTTATATCTACTATGCAAATTTGAAACCAGGTTGGAATCTAAAAACCGGTTTTGTTTGACTAAGCCTCGAAGGCTAGTCCTTTTGGTGCTGAGCCTATTGTGCCGGCTTATAAAAATAGTACTTGATGATTGGAATATCTACTGCGAATTTTGTGTAGGATCACCCAAAACTTGAAGCCCTGGGTACTAAAATCCCTTGGCCGGCTCTAAATCCCCTAAAAGGTTGTCGAAGCATGGCAGAAATATTCAAGGCAAAGCAAATGAATGAAGCAATATATGCAATCATTAGAAGAGGGAAGCAAGTTTAGATGCCTTCACCAAAGCAAAATATGCACGAAGGCATGACAAAGTTTCAGGGACCGCGAGAAGCTACTCCTATTACAGACTCCAGTCAAGAGTCACAAAATATTTGTTTGGCCGAACACTTGGGGGCTACAAGCGACTTAAATTGTTTATACATCACGCCTGGGATGTATTTCCTTCGCCGTCTAGGCTAACCTCGGGCTGTTCCTCTCTTGAGCCGCCTTCGGGTCATCCTCCGCTGCCTCTGCGGGCTCTACAATCTGAAGATTGTCAACGTCCTAGTTGCAATGGGTTAGGGCGTGGAATACAACCTCTTCATTTATAATAGGGGACGGGTCAACTTCGGGAGCGAAAGTATGCTTACGGCGCTGAGGAACTAGATCTGTTGATATAAAGCTGGGCGGTGGAATCCGCAAGTTGCTCGCATAATAAGCCGCCTGGTATTTCTTTAAACCATCCGAGCAACGAGCCGCATGGCCAGAACCCGAGCCATCTTGACACACTTCACATAGTCGGGTTCGCCAAAAGCTGTGCCATCATCTTTAATCTCAGGAAAGCCTCTGGCCATTTCTTCAGGATCAAGCTCATCGGCATAAGAGAAAGCCCGACTCAAAGCCGCGGCCGCACCAGAGCGGGCGACTGATCTTTTCAGTTCGTCGATTTGCTTGGGCAGAGTGGAAAGCACTTTCAGCATATCCTTGATGAGTACCACCGGTTCTTTCTCCCCCATTATGGCTTTAATGGCAAGCCGGCCTCCAGTATAGAGTAGCTCAGTCAGAGTGTACACGGCTTTCAGCATAAGCAGGCTGTTATCTTGGAAATTGGAAGTCCTGGGGCCTGCGAAAAAACAAAATAAGCATCAAGGCCGTTAGGAGTTATGCCTGCTAAACGTCAATTTTTTTGCAAGGTTACAATGGGAGACTTACCAAAGATAGCCTGAGTCATAGCAACAATATGTTGCTTTAACCCGGCTAATTCTTCAGAAACGGGCTTCAGCTGGCCCTCCGCATGTTCTGCGCACTTTAGCAAGGTGGTCTTCTCAGCATCAAAGGTCTCCTTTTGTGTTTCAAAAAGCCCCTTCATTTTGTCCACTTCCTCTAAAGCGAGGCGCACTTTCTCTTGAGCGGCGGCTTGGGCGCTCTGTCCCATTTCCAATTTTTTCTTCAAGCCGGTCACACTTGACTCGGCTTCCCGTAAGGCCTTCTGCATAAAAAAGCCAGAATATTCAACGGTAATGAAAAGCTCAAGTTTCAATCCCATGCAATGAAGGATTATGACAAGTCTCAAGCAAACTGCCAAAAATATCCTTGATACTTGGGGGCTAATGTATATTAGTTTTATCAAGATTGAAATATCAAAGACCCGACTCATCTCATGAAGATGAGCCGGCCCTTGGGGGCTACATGTCGAATTCTTCTAAATATTATAAAGACCCAACTCATCTCATGAAGATGAGCGAGCCCTTGGGGGCTACATGTCGAATGCTTCTAAATATTATCAAGACCCGACTCATCTCATGAAGATGAGCCGGCCCTTGGGGGCTACAGGTTGAAAGTTATGATTATCAAAGACCCGGCTCAAATCAAGAAATTGAGCTGGCCCTTGGGGGCTAGATAGGGATACATCAAGTACAAAAGAGAGCAACGTACCTCATATTTGTTTTTCATCATATTGACAAGGCCGACTTCCATCTCCCGGCTAGTGGTAAGGCGATCCAGGTAACCAGCATGGAGTTCTTCAGCACTCATGCTCTCGTAATTCGGGAGCTCCAGCTTGGTTTTGCCTTTGACTGGCTGTTCTGTTTCGTCCTTAGCAACAATCTTGGACAACACGGTTGAGACCCTTGGGGCGGCATAACCTGACCCAGTAAAGACAACTTCTTCGTTCTTGCTGCAAGGAGCTTCTTCAGCTGTCTCGGGAGGACTAGGTGGGTTAGGACTCATGGCCGGGTCAGCTTCAACACCCACTATATGGGGACTTGGTGGATCAGGCTGTGGTGTAACAACAACTCGAATCTCCTGATGACCGTCAGGATGACTCGCCTGAACTTCAGGAGCAACCGAGGCAGGACTTCCCGGCCTAGGGGCCTCAGGATTGGTGGATGACCCACCAACTTTCCTCTTCTTAGATTTGGCTTGAGCCCTATGAAGTAAGGAAACATTATCAGTGAAAACGCTAAAAAGTGTGTACAAGTAAAGATTTAACAAGCAACTCACCCCGGGTTGATCACAAGAGGTGGCAGCTTAGAAGCGGTTGAGTCGCCCGACGAAGGTGGCGACTCCTGGTCATAGATTTAAAGAGATTAAAGAGATCAATAACTTGAAAATAGCTATGGAGAAAAGAAGAGTAAGGTGGGAAGATACCTGAGACGGGTGCTTACGAGCAGCCGACTTGTTGGGTAAACCAGCTGCAAGATCACCACTATCACTTCGGGTCTTGCGCTTTGACATATGTTGAGTTCGCTTCAAAATAAAGTCGGGATCCAAGTGAGCATCCGGGTGAGAAAAACGTACTTTCCGAACAACTCGCCTTGTTTTCTTGGGTGATAAGGTTTCTGAGCCGGAGGAGATGGAAATTACCTCAACATCTTCAGGTGGAATCATATCGGCATCACCCTAAGGAAAAGAGATGTTAATTGAGTTCAGTAAAGCATAGCTAAAGTAGCTTAATTTCTACCTCTGATTGAGCCCTGGCTGTCTCCGACTCATCCATGGGAGATGATTCCTCAATGAATTCCTTATCTTTCTTTGAAATTGGAGAAGCTTTGGTCTTCTTGGCGGCGACTTTCGCTCGTTTCTTGCCCCAAAATGATGATTTGGCCTATTGAGTGGAAATAACAGATAAGCGGTGAGAAATTAAAAGAGGAAGCATTGGTGTAAGTTAGATGTAAAATTGTCAAAGGTCCTCACGGGAGGAGCCGGGTTATGAATATAAAAGGGCTTCAATCCGTCTTGGCTGCAAACAGACAGGCTGTCGCCCAAGAGCTTCTTCACCAGTTGATTAATTCACCAGCGTGTAAAGTAATGTCGCTAAACCTCTAAGGGTCGCTCAACTCGCCAGAATAAGTATGCATCAAGCTGCCTCGACAGCTCAATGACAGAATGCTCCAGGATACCCAACACCGAGTCAGGTCCACCCCGGTTAAACCATTTGCTATCAAGGCCCTCAGTTTTGGATATACACTGGCATGTTGTGCACGCTCTTCTGAAGAAGCCCAGCCAGGCAGCTCGAAGGTCTTGGGGAGATGTTCCTGTCTATAACCCGGCAAGGGGTTTTCATCAGCCGGGGCCGTGTTCCGGCAGTAGAACTAGTTCTTATTCCAACCCTTTGGGTGACTCGGCAGGGTGGCAGCAGGGAAGGCGATATCCCTCCTTCTCTGAATTGAGATCCCACCAAGTTCATGACTAGGGCCATCAGCGCATTTAGTTTGGCGGTTTAGGTAGAAAAATTCCCTATAGAGAGGGACAGAGGGTTCTATCTGAAGATACACCTCGCAAAGTACTTGGACTTGGCAGAGGTTTAGCACAGAGTTGGGGGCCAAATCCTGAGGATGAAGACTGAAGTGCTAGGCATCTCGGAATTTTTTTGACCCGGGGGGAGAAAACCCTCTGAGAAGGTGGTCTAAGAAAATCACCACCTCTCCTTCTGCCGGCTTAGGAATCTCTTCTCCAAAGGTAGGTCGCCAGCCAATTGTTTCCTTAGGTGGTAAATATCCTTGTTTTTGATAGTCTTGAAGGATGGCCTCAAAAACTTGGGAAACCGCTCAGTTACAAGAAGAAGTTTTCGACATGACGAGCTACCTGAATAGAGTGAAAAGGGGCGGCTTAGAATAATACTGCTGACGAAGATGGTCTTGAAAATATTACGAGGGTAAGACTCGCCCTACAAAGACAACATGGTTGATTCGGCAAGGTTGAATCAAGGCGGGTTAAAATTATAAGCCGGCGTAAAATGTGGCCGGGTCATTCTAGCGCGTAACGCGTCCGGTTGTCACTATGTACAGAAGGAAACAAGTTTCCACCGAACCAGCTATAATTATGGATCTACAAAAGGCTCGGAAAAGAAAAATATTCTTCAACCCTAGTACGCAACTTGAGAAGTAGCAATGACCTAATGTGCGGATTTTAAAGGGGGATTTGGAGATGCTATACAAGAAACGAATCCACCGCTCAACCCGTTCCATTTCTATAGAGTAAATCATGGAGTTGGAGATACACAACAAGCGGTGGCAATCGGCTTGAGAACTACTCGATGCATGAAGAACCCCGGTGAACTACTATGGATCTAGAGAGGAAGAGAGTTTACCTCACAGAAGGGATCGGGGGCGGAGAAGATGAGTGACTGGACGAGCAGTGCGAACTCGACGAAAGCACGGCGTCTTCGTCTTTGCAAGGATGATCTCCGGCGATGAACAGACAGTGGTTCGGTGGAGTACTCGAGCGCGAGGAAGAAGAAGCAGAAGGAGAAAGGTGAAAGTGGGAAAAGAAGCCTGTGGTAAGTATTTAATAAAGAAAGACTAGGAGGAGAAACGACAAGCGCGAAAATCAAGGCGACACAATAAATTTCGGAAGTGACGGTGCCTCGATTTTCGGGAAATATAGGTACGGCCAGATTCGTCGAAAGTCACCGCTGGTCTTTGACTCTCTGGCGTATGACGTCGTTTGACGGATGTTGGAAAATTGACAAGTTCGGAAATGTCATGAGCCGGCGTTTGGAGACACTGACAACACATGAGTATCAACAGAAGATGAGCCGCCTGATGGAGTTGAGAAAGATTGACATGAATGTATTCAATCAACCTGGGGCCTAATGTCGGGGATATAGCTTCACGATATCACCCGCCTAGTGGGCCGGGTCAATCTATTGGCGGCTTAATGATCATGCCTAAGATGGGTCATGTTATGAAGACAGAAGACAAGATGATTTACCGAATAGGCCGATTGCGGCCCAACATGATAAGGTGGCGGCTCGGAGCCTAAAAGGTGGAAGACGCCGGAGACTTTCCTTGCTTGAAATGCAAGGCAAAGATAGAGATATGTTTGGTTACGGGGTCATGTTATGACCCAGACTCTATTGTAAAACCTGGGGTCTTGACCTATATATAAAGGCAAGCCCCCAGAGGCAAAAGGGCAAGTTAGACACCCTCGAAAAGCTAGGTTAGCGATATCACATCCTTGTAATCGAGATCTCCATTAATCTAGACACAAAGTAGGACGTAGGCTATTACCTCCATTGGAGGGGCCGAACCTGGGTAAACCCGCCTCCCGTTCTCGTTCGATCTCTTTGAGTCACCACCCATCGGCGATGGCCTCACACCTAAGTCCTTGCACGAGGACATCTGCCGTGACAAAACCACGATAGCAGGGCTCCATCCATATGAAGAATTTCGGAGCGCTGCGAGCAAGTCTTCGAACGACATACTGGTTTCTACCACCTTCGGATAGAAAAATCCATTAAGCAATTGCGGTTTTCTACCGCGCAACACACTAACTTCCATCCTAACCAACAGCCGGAAAGCAAGCACATGATCAATCCTATTTGACTCAAATAAGGGGCGCTGTTAGGCCGGGAACAATTCAGCAAAATTTGAACGATTCAAGCGACTAGCGGTCAAAAAGGGCCGAATTTACGAATCAACAAATCAGTTAGAGGGGAAAACGACGCTTACCCATGAATTATCCACCGCCGATTCCACCCAATCCTCTCCACGGTCCACAGTCTTGAGAGCCCACTCCCCTGACATCGCTACTTGATCCAGATGGGGATGTGGGAGAGGGCACGACGACGGCGGAGGGCACGACGGCGGCAGATGCGGAATGGGGTTAGAGGTTGGAGGGCACGACGACGACGGAGGGGGCGGAGCATGGCGGCAGAGGGGGCGGAGCGACACGGTGCTATAGGGCTCAAACTTGAGGTTTAGACAGGCCCATCCGACGCATCTCAATGCGGCCCCACACGTTAGAATGGGCAAAGGAGGAGCCGTTCCGACATGGCCCCACTCGCCAGAGTTAACGGTCAAACCATTGACCCGACGACATCCTCCGTTGTGACCATTTCTGAGGGTTTCGGACAAGGGAGTGGGGAAAAGTGAGCAAAAGTTAAGAGCGTGGGGATGAATGAGTACAACTAAGGAACCAATGGCACCGATGTAAAAAACCCTAGTTATTTTGTAGAGTTTGCTCCCACTAATATGAATAAGAAGAAATTTGCTTATGTGGAGAGTAATGAAAATTCTATGCTTTACGTAATAGTTATATTGTTGAATTCCTTCATGATGCTACTAAAATTATTATGAGGGAGGAACTTATGCTTGTAGGAATTGTAACAATAGTAAGTTTCCTCTCTGTGTGTTCAAAATTTTGAAGTTTTGCTTGTTTTGCCTTCGTATGCTAGTTGATTCCTGTTCCCATGAATAGTTTGCTTGCAAAATCCCTATGCATAGGAAGTGGGTTAGATTTAAATGTGCTTGTCATGTGATTCATGGTGCTCTTTTGCATGCTTCATTTACTATTCTTATGTGAGCATCATTGAAATCATCATGCCTAGTGCTACTTGTAAACTGTGTTGGGATTTTCCCCGTAGAGGAGGGGAGATGCATCACAGTAGAGATAAGTATTTCCCTCAGTGAGAACCAAGCTTATCGAACCAATAGGAGGACCACACAAATGCACGTCTCCAGCACCTACACAACAAAGTAGCAAACACTTGCACCAAACACGGGAAAGAGGGTTGTCAAGCCCCTTGAACTCGTTACTTGCAAGTGATAAGTAGTGATAGATAGATAATATAAATATAAAATAAAGTAACAGTAGTAAAAGAGCAGCAATATTTTTAGTGTTTTTGGAATATGATTTATGAAGACCCGGGGGGCATAGTTTTCGCTAGAGGCTTCTCTCTCGAAGAAAGCATCCAGTGGGTAAACAAATTACTGTTGGGCAATTGATACAAAAGCGCATAGTTATGTAATATTTATTCACGACAATGATCACACATATAGGCATCACATCCATAAGAAAGTAGACCGACTCCTGCCTGCATCTACTACTATTACTCCACTCATCGGCCGCTATCATGCATGCATCTAGAGTATTACATAAAAAACAGAGTAATGATTGAAGCAAGATAACATGATGCAGACGAAGTAAACTGAACTAATATGAATGAACCCCATCGTTTTACCCTTAATGGAAGCAATACAATAGGTGTCATGTCCCTTTCTGTCACTGGGATTGAGCACTGCAAGATTGAACCCATCACAACACACCACTCCCACTGAAGATAAATCAATCTAGTTGGCCAAACCAAACCGATAGATCAGAGATAAGTACGAAGCTATGATAATCATGCATATATGAAATACCAACAAAGACTCAACATATTTTCATGAATAATCTGAACATAAACCCACAATTCATCAGATGCCAACAAACACATCGCAAAGAGGATTACATAGGATAGATCACCACGGGAATCGCGGTGATCTTTGCATTGAAGAACATAGATAGAGATATAGCCATCTCGGTCCTAACTACGGACCCGTGGGTCTATGGTAGACTATTCATACATCACCATTGGAGCAGCAAGGTTGATGTAGAGGCCCTCTGTGATCGATCCCTCCTCCGGCAGGGCACCGGAACAGGGCTCCAGATGGGATTATGGTGTAACAGAAGCTTGCGGCGGCGGAAAAAGTATTTCAGGTGGCTCTCTGGTGTTTTCCCATCAAATAGAATTTATCAGAGTGGAATTAGGTCAGGAGCCGAGGGAGGTGGTCCCATGCCATCAGGGTGCGGCCACCCCCCGGGCATGGCCTGATAGCTTGGTGCAACCCCGTGTGGCCTCCGGTCTTCTTGCGAAGCTTTCAGGTCTTATTTTTGTTCAAAAAAATTCATCAAAAAGTTTCGATGCATTTGGACTCTGTTTGGTACTGATTTGTAACGCCCAAAATGCAGTCGTATCCTTATTTTGACTCTAGGGCCTCGATAGGGATAGAAGCGCATATCGTCGTTTCGCAAGAATGGATATCGTTAAAAGTACATGTAAAGAGGAGATGAGTATATGGAATTGGCTTACACTCTCCACAAGCTAATTCATGATCATCTCAAATACAAACATCCATTGGAATCATCATACATAAAAGCAGGGTCCGACTACGGATGAAATGAAACAATAAAAGTGACATCCATCCTTGCTAATCCTAGGCTGTCGTCCTGGAACCCATCCTATGATCGATGAAGAAGAAGAAAAAGAACTCCAAATCAAACAAGCATCGCTCTCACGTCAAAGCATCGCATTACCTATACTTGCAACTACTGTTATAGTAATATGTGAGCCACAGGGACTCAACAATCTCATTTCCAAGGTTATCAAGACTAGCAAAGCTTAATGGGTGAGGAATGGTTAATTGGTGAGGCCACAGCAAGCACTAAGCATTTACTTGAGTGGCAAACTTATGAGTATAAGAATAAGAATAGTGAGCTATGCATAAACGGACGTCAACTAGTAATGATCAAGAAGTGATCCTGAACACCTACTTACGAGTCAATCATAACCCCACCGTGTTCCCTTCTTGGTTCAAACCTCACAAGAAGAGACAATCACGGTTACGCACACGGTTGGCGATTTTATTTGAGTTTACTTCAAGTTTCCTATGATCGGGTGTTAAACAAATTTCCAAGGTGCCACATAACCGCGGGCATGGCTCTCAGAAAGATTCAACCCTGCAGGGATGCTCCAACTCATCCATCACGAACTAGCCACAAGCTGCGTGGAAAACCTCAACCTCAAGATAGCCCAAAGTATCCTCGGAGTCCCGTGCACAAGACATTCGAGAAGGGTAAAACAAATCCAGCAAGACCACCCGATGTATCGACGAACCCGATAGGAGCCACGTATCTCGTTCTCACCATACAATCGTCTATGCATAGTGGACTGATATGTCTCCAACGTATCTATAATTTTTGCTTGTTACATGTTGTTATATTATCATTCTTGGATGTTTTACCATCACTTTATTACCACTTTATATCATTTTTGGGACTAACCTATTGACATAGTGCCAAAGTGCCAGTTGCTGTTTTTGCTTGTTTTTTTACTTCGTAGGAAATCAGTACCAAACAGAGATGAAACACTGCGGGGATTTTTGTGGATTTTTTACGGACCAGAAGAAACCAGATGGGCCAAAGAACACCAGAAGAGGGGGGCCAGGGTGGCCAGCACCCACATGGGCACGCCAGAGGCCCCTTGGCGCGCCCTGGTGGGTGCTGGGCTCCTCTGGCACCCCCTCAACCGACTATTGTGCCTAGAAATTCCTAGAAATTCCAAAAACCCTAGGGGATTCGACGAAACAAAATTCCAGCCGCCGCAAGTTCTAGAACCTCGAGATCCAATCTAGACACCATCACGGAGGGGTTCATCTTCATCATAGGTGCCTCTCCGATGATGCGTGAGTAGTCCACCATAGACCTACGGGTCCGTAGGCAGTAGCTAGATGGCTTACTCTCTCTCTATTATGATTCTCAATACAATGGTCTCTTGGAGATCTATTTGATGTAAACTTTTGCGGTGTGTTTGTTGGGATCCGATGAATTTTGAGTTCATGATCAGTTTCTATCCATGAATATTATTTGAGTTTTCTTTGATCTCTTATATGCATGATTGCTTATAGCCTTGTATTTCTTCTTCGAATCTTTGGTTTAGTTAGGCCAACTAGATCGATTTTTCTTGCCATGGGAAGAGGTGCTTTGTGATGGGTTCGATCTTGCGGTGTTCTTTCCCAATGACAGAAGGGGCAGCAAGACACGCATGTATCATTGCTATTAAGGATAACAAGATTGGGTATATTCCTACATGAATAGATCTTGTCTACATCATGTCATCGTTCTTATTGCATTACTCCGTTTTTCCATGAACTTAATACACTAGATGCATGCTGGATAGCGGTCGATGTGTGGAGTAATAGAGGTAGATGCAGGCAGGAGTCGGTCTATATATCTTGGACATGATGCCTATATATTGATCACTGCCTTGGATATTGTCATGACTATTTGATTTTCTATCAATTGCCCAACAGTAATTTGTTCACCCACCGTGCGCTATACTCATGAGGGAAGCCACTAGTGATTCCTACGGCCCCGGGTCTACTTTTCCATCATATTGCTTTCCGATCTACGTTTTTGCAATCTTTGTTTTCAGATCTACAAAACCAAAAACTCAAAAATATATTGCTGCATATTTACTCTTTTTATCTCGTGTTCTTGAGAGATCTATCTCTCCTACCTATCATTACATAATCTATCTTATTACCGTAGAGAGCGTGACAACCTCTCTTTCACGTCGGGTTGCAAGTATTTGTTGTTTGTGTGCAGGTGCTGTTTACGTGGGTGCGTGATCTTCCTCTACGGATTGATACCTTGGTTTCATAACTGAGGGAAATACTTACTATCGCTGTGGTGCATCATCCCTTCCTCTTTGGGGAAATACCGACGCAGTCTCAAGCCACGTCATGGACGAAAGCCAAATACCCGAGTTGCCCCAAGACGGCACCACCGACTGCTAGGTAGGTGGACCAACACTCATGAGGAGCACTAGACCAGGGGGGTGTTGATATTCATGGGGTGATCATGCCCTATGCAAGTTTTAGTTGTTATTAAGCAAATAGTACCAATGTTGGGCCTTGCCGGATGAGTTTTATCCCAAAACGAAAATCAAGGGGGTCCCCATAACAACCCCAAGCATGTTAGGAGCGCTCAATATGGAACATACACTGGTACACAAGTAACTAGGGCGGCAAAGGTGGAACAAAACACCGAGCAAAAGGCCAAGCCTTCCACCTTTTACCAAGTATATATGTGCATTAAATTAAATAGCAATAGTATTGTGATATCCCAAGATATCCATGTTAACACATGTAACAACCTGCACCTACAACTAGCAATGCTATAAGAAGGGTCGAGCAAGCGGTAACTTAGCCAAACAATGGTTTGCTGGGATGTGGAAGGTTAGAGGCTTATCATGGCATTTTGGGAGGCTTGACAAACAAGTGGTAGGAAGCGAGACATAGCGATAGAAACAGAAATCTAGCATGGCAATGATAGTAGTGGTATGCAAGGAAATGGTCATCTTGCCCGAGATCCCGCTTGGAAGAAGAACAAATCCGTGAAGTAGACGAACGGGCGTAGTCAAACGAATCCTTATACTCTGAATCTGTTTCGGAACTCTATCGAGAAGAAACAATCCAGAAACAAACAATCAACACACGATAAACACCACAACATACACATGGCATGATGCACAAACAAATATGATGCATGTCCATTTGATTATGCATGGTATGGCAAGCACATCAAACAAATACTACACATTAAGTGATGTTCAATATGCAACGGGTTGCATATTGACGAAACTCCACATTGGAATTACTTAGTTCACTCTCGTTTATTTACACGGCAAGTTTAAACATTGTTTAAACATCGCAAGAGGTGAAGCATAATGAAACTACACTATCTAGGCATGTTAAATGAGGTCGGAAACAACTTATAGTATTTCCGAAACGACCCCATATATTAATTTTGAAATCGGTTCAGATCCGTACTAACCATATTTTATATTCATTAAACAGGGAAATAAAATACCCCATGTGATTCTACACATCATTCTAGGCGATTTACATATATAGACCATTCAAAACGAAGCTACGGCCTAAAAGATATGATCAACACAAGATTAACATGTTATGAATGCAAAATGCATGCAAACGACAACCACAAACATTTTAAAACATGGATGCAACAAGATATTATGAAACTACATGAGATTGTAGGCAAGTTTCACATATGACATGTTCAAAACGGAGCAAACGTTCAACAATAACAACCAACACAAGTTATAGTTATAATCTGTCCAAAACAGCAAGATGGCAATTTGGACACGCCAAAACACCAATCTACAGGAATCTAAAGTGCACAAACAAGACATGGGGCAATAGTATACATGATGCACAATAATTCATCTCATAGCAGAAAATTGTTTAGAAGCATGGATCAATAGGATATGAGCTCACAAGATGGCTATTTGAACACACTTTAAGACTTAGTGAAAATAACAGGTTCTAACAGAGCTGTTTTATTCTGAAGGCATATTGGCAGCAAGAAAAGCATATGATAAAGACTTATGATGGCATAAAAATCTACAGCATGGTAGTGGACATGATGCACTACAAATAACTCTGCAGGAGCATCATAAAAATATGCACAGAAACATGGCTAGCATCAACACAACATGGCAATCTGAAGAAAACAGATTCCCAGACTTAGTGAAAATAAGAGGGTGCAAGAGCAGCAGTTTTTAACAGTTTGACATGTTTGACAGCAGAAATATCTAGGATCTAAATCCTATACATGGATACTAATGGCACAACAAGATGGACTATAACATGCTTAACAAAACACTCCATGTGGGCAACACGAAAGGAGTTGTAGATCAATGGCAATTCACATGGCAAACCAGCAATAAAATATAACAATTTCAGACTTAGAATTATTTCAGCATCTCAAAACAGCAACATTGAGTAAGCACGTTCACAACAAGAGATAAATGGATAAACATGGTTTCATGGCAAGGCAAATATAATACCAGCAAGTAGACATGACATACTACAAATTACTTCATTGGCACAAGTTCAAAGAAGGCGTGGTTTGCTTAATATGAACTTTGCAAAATGGAACTTATCATTAACAGATTAGCAGTTTTAACATGAAGGCCACTTGGGAGCAAGAAATGAACATGCTAATGATGTTTTACATAGCAACCAGAGGCATGCATCAAAGTAGACATATCATAGAGCAATACTCATGAAGGAACCACATGCAATAGACATACGGATGTGATGCAATCATCCACAGAAGTTTGAATAAAATATTGATTTTGCAAACTACGACGAGATGCACTTTTGCAACGTAGATTTGAGCATGTAAATGAATCCTAATGCATAAGCGAAGGCTACCACCATTTAGAGCACATTGAGTAGATCAATTTTCATATATAACACATTTTCATACGATCCACGGTTTGAACGCTACAAGCACCACAAAATGACTACACGCTGAAAACCATAGACGAAAAAGGACGATTTTACCCTCGGGAGAACTGGGACGGAGGGATCTAGGACGGTGGCGTGCAGGGGCATGGGCGACCGCTTGGCTTGCGAGACCCCGTGGTCCAGGGACGGGTCGTCCCTGTCTGGGTCAACTCCGACGGCGGTTGGCCGAGGCAGTGGCCGGAGTGTGCGGTGGCGCGCGGTGGCGGGGAGGGGCCTGCTGGTCTGGAACTCGCCGGATCGGGCCTAACTCAGGGCGACGGTGACCTCCAGCGCACGGGGCAGCGAGGTCTGGGTGTAGCTCGAAGGCAGCGGCCAACGCGGAGATCTAGCCGGCGGCGAGCTTGGGCCGGGAGGAGGCGAGGCCGCGGCGGCATGGCGAAGGCCACATCGGGCAGTGGGGCGGAGGCACGGTGTGGGCTGGGCACTGTGTCCGCCGAGGGGCGCGACAGAGCTTGCCGACGGTGAGGCTGGTTAGGGCCACGTGGCGGCTCTCGGTTGGCCGAGGCCGGAGGGTGCGGCGGCGCTGGCTGGCGGCTCGCCAAGTAGCGGCGGCGGGGTTGGGCAGGTGCGAATTTCGAGGTGGAGGTGTCTGGAGGTTAGGGGAGACTGGGGATGTCCAAAAATGGCATGGGGGAGCTGTTTAAATAGGCAGGGAGGCTAGGGTTTGAGGGTTTTGGGACATTTTCGGACCCTCCGATCGCGATCGGACGGCTCCGATCGCGGGGTTAGGCTAGGTGGGCTTGGTGGACTGTGTAGCTGGGTTTGGGATGACATGAGAGAGAGGTTTGCGGCCCGTGACAGAGTTTTATAAACCAAAACGTCTGACGAATTAACCGACTATAGTGCCGCTATAGATTTATCCGTTGGGGTATCAAACGACCTCCGAATGCGACGAAATTTGGCAGACGGACTACCTACACTATTTTGCACGCCAACTTTTGACCCATTCCGAGAATATTTTATACGCACTATTAAAAACCATATTTTAGCCATGTCGCGGGCGCGTGCATGTGTGTTTGGTCTCGAAACGGTCCATGACGAAAACGGGGAGAACCGACAACTACGAACATATGCAAGTTTCAAAAAATGACGACGACAGAGTGCCAATGCATGCGAATGATGTGATGATGAATGCAACAAATAAATAAATCACACGATGAAGCTCGAAATAAATGGAAGGCATCTGAAGCATCGGTCTCGGGCTGTTACAACTCTCGTCCACTAACAAGAGATCTCGACCCGAGATCTTAGAATGAGAAGAGGAAGAAGAAGAGGAATAGGTAAAACTTAGTTGCTTCTTTGACAAACGAGTGAACCCAACGAATCTTGGCGGTTGCAAAGAGATTAAAGCACACAAGGGCAAGAAAGAGTTGAAAGCACTCTAGTTGAAACGAGATGAGCAAGGGATGCGAAAGAAAGAATTTGGGCAGCACTCCATTTGAAAAGAGAGGCAAAACTTGATAAGATGGAAAGAACTTGAAGAGGGACACAACACTCTGGTTAAATGGATAAGCCAGGAAAGAACATGATCTTGATAAAACAAAATGATGGGTCGAAGAGAGCAACAGCACGATGCCTCCGGAACAAAAGATTAGAAGCTAGATTATTGGAAGAAGAACAGAAAACAACATATAATTTGATATCATGAACAACTCCGGAAAAGGAATGCAATCACTTCGACGAAAGAAGAATACGAATTATGTTATGCTTATCCTTCATCAAGTTAAATTTATGACAAGCAACGAATTTGGCATACGACTTATTCTTCTTGAAAAAGGATTGACGAGAGAGTGCCACGAACTTTCATAACTCTTGAGCGAACCATCGGTAAGAATTTACAAACGAATGAGGATACTATGAATGAATGAAGATACATGATAACGAAGAGATCATGACCCGTCTAGCAGAAAACTTCAACAAGGCACCAAAATAATTGAGATACGAACGAAGAGACAACTACTGAGAAGAATTTGAGAACAAAAGTTGAAAGCTGAGAATGACGAAATCTTCTGGAATGATGGATTTCGGAGGATCGACAAACAAAAATAACTATGAAATGCTCCGGGTAGATATGGAAGGAATTTCTCACGAATGGGAACATTTTGGGAGGATAGCACGAAGCTGGAATCATGAATCTCCTAGAACAGACCAAGATTTAAGAGAAACTCCTTTGGTCTTCAATGCAGAGAATGATGGCTAGAAACACCACCAAGAATTCCTCAAACTGTCGGGGATATATGCCCATGGTGTAACCCGCCCTATTGGGCCGGGTCAATATATTGATGGTTGTATAATAAAACTCAAGATGGGCCGCAGCGTGAAGGCAAGACAGACGAGGCGGTAGCTGACTAAGTCGTCGGTCGGCCCAACACTTGAAGATGGCGACTTAGGACCCACAAAGTAGGAGTCGCCAGAAGATTCCTTGCTTGAGAAGCAAGGCATGTTAGAGAGATGATAGGTTATGAGTCGCAATATGACTTGGACTCTGTTGTAAACCCTAGGATCTCGACCTGTATATAAAGTCGAGCCCTAGGATCGAAAGAGTTAAGTTAGACACCCTCGAAAGCTAGCTTAGCGAATCCGCACCCTTGTAATCGAGATCGCCATCAATATAGACACAAAGCATGACGTAGGCTATTACCTCCATCGGAGGGGCCGAACCTGGGTAAACTCGCCTCCCGTTCCCGTTCAACCCCTTTGAGTCGCCACCTAGAGGCGATGGCCTCACACCCAAGTCCTTGCACAAGGACATGTGCCGTGACAAAACCACGACAGTTGGCGCCCACCGTGGGGCTCTCGCCTGGTGGAGTGAAGTTCTCAAAGGGAGCCCTTCCGGGTTTCAGGACCTACGTGATGGGTCGTATGACCAAGAGTCACCGGAGCAAGATCTACATCGACGATTCAGGCTGGGGCCCCGAGGCCGAATCAATTGAGTACGGGTACCGGGTCCCCTTCAGCAAGATCCACGTCTTCATCGGCCAGATCGGCCCGACAGTGCCTGGGTCGGACATCTGCACCAACCTCGTCGAGCCGGCTCGGTGCGCCCAACCCGGCCGGCCTCAACCAGACCAGCGTCACGAAACCAAGGTCTTCGGTAAGTTTCGTGAGTCGCCTTATCTGGCTGCTGCTTCTACAACAAGGATCACGATGGCCCGAAACCCGCCCAAGGTTGGAGGATCAGGCCTGTCACGGGGTGCTCCGGGGGCTGAGTTTCGGCATCAGCACAGTAAGCAGGCTCCTCAAAACAAATCTAAGCAGTTGAGTCACGACCAATATCATGTGTAAGCAGGAAAATCTAGGAAATTTGTATATCAATCATGTGTAAAAAATTCAGATCAAAATGACATTCCAGTGAATTTACAAAATTCCTGGACTGAGAGCAAAAGTTTCTGTTTTTGCACAGAATCAAGTCAACTATCATCCACACTATCCCAAAGGCTTTACTTGGCACTTTATTGAAACAAAAGATATAAAACATGATTATACAGTATCTTAATCATGTGAACACACTAAAACAGTAGGGATAAATATTGGGTTGTCTCCCAACAAGCACTTTTCTTTAATGCCTTTTAGCTAGGCATGATGATTTCAATGATGCTCACATAAAAGATAAGAATTGAAATATGAAGAGAGCATAATGAAGCATATGACTAGCACATTTAAGCCTAACCCACTTCCTATGCATAGGGATTTTGTGAGCAAACAATTTATGGGAACAAGAATCAACTAGCATAGGAAGGCAAAACAAGCATAACTTCAAAACTTTGAACACATAGAGAGGAAACTTGATATTATTGCAATTCCTACAAGCATATGTTCCTCCCTCATAATAATTTTCAGTAGCATCATGAAGGAATTTCACAACATAACTATCACATAAAGCATTATCTTCATGATCCACAAGCATAGAAAATTTGTCACTCTCCACATAAGCAATTTTCTTCTCATTCATAATAGTGGGAGCAAACTCAACAAAATAACTATCATGAGACATTTGATTGACATAACCACATTCAATATTAAAATCATGATGACAAGTTTCATGGTTACTATCACTCTTTATAGCATACATGTCATCATCATAACCATCATAAATAGGAGGCATGCCATCATCATAACAAATTTGCTCATCAAAACTTGGGGGACTAAAATATCATCTTCATCAAACATAGCATCCCCAAGCTTGTGGCTTTGCATATCATTAGCATCATGGATATTCAGAGAATTCATACTAGCAATATTGCAATCATGCTCATCATTCAAGGAATTCTCATTAAGTATTTTCATAAATTCTTCCTCTACCAATTGAGCACAGTTTTCCAAACCATTATTTTCACGAAAGACATTAAAAAGACGAACCAATTGATGCAACCTAACCTCCATTTTTTGTAGTTTTCTTTTATAAAACCAAACTAGTGAAAAAACAAGAAACTAAAAGATTTAATTGCAAGATCTAAAGATATACCTTCAAGCACTCACCTCCCCGGCAACGGCGCCAGAAAAGAGCTTGATGTCTACTACGCAACCTTCTTCTTGTAGACTCGTGTTGGGCCTCCAAGCGCAGAGTTTGTTAGGACAGTAGCAAATTTCCCTCAAGTGGATGACCTAAGGTTTATCAATCCGTGGGAGGCGTAGGATGAAGATGGTCTCTCTCAAACAACCCTGCAACCAAATAACAAAGAGTCTCTTGTGTCCCCAACACACCCAATACAATGGTAAATTGTATAGGTGCACTAGTTCGGCGAAGAGATGGTGATACAAGTGCAATATGGATGGTAGATATAGGTTTTTGTAATCTGAAAATATAAAAACAGCAAGATAACTAATGATAAAAGTGAGCACAAACGGTATTGCAATGCTTAGAAACAAGGCCTAGGGTTCATACTTTCACTAGTGCAAGTTCTCTCAACAATACTAACATAGTTGAATCATATGTAAATCCCTCACGTGCGACAAAGAGTTCACTCCAAAGTCACAAATAGCGGAGAACAAACGAAGAAATTATTGTAGGGTACGAAACCACCTCAAAGTTATCTTTTCTGATCAATCTTATGAGCTGTCCCTATAAGTGTCACGAACAGCCCTAGAGTTCGTACTAAAATAACACCTTAAGATACACATCAACCAAAACCCTAATGTCACCTAGATACTCCAATGTCACCACGAGTACCCATGGGCTTGATTATACGATATGCATCACATAATTTCAGATTCATCATGTTCAATCCAACACAAAGAACTTCAAAGAGTGCCCCAAAGTTTCTACCGGAGAGTCAAGACGAAAACATGTGCCAACCCCTATGCATAGATTCCCAAGGTCACGAAACCCGCAAGTTGATCACCAAAACATACATCAAGTGGATCAATAGAACATCCCATTGTCACCACGGATATCCCATCGCAAGACATACATCAAGTGTTCTCAAATCCTTAGAAGACTCAATCTGATAAGAAAACTTCAAAGGGAAAACTCAATTCATCACAAGAAGATAGAGAGGGGAAAACTCCATATGATTCATCTATATTAATAAAGCTCGCGGTACATCAAGATCGTGTCATCTCAAGAACACGAGAGAGAGAGATCAAACACATAGCTACTGGTACATACCCTCAGCCCAGAGGGTGAACTACTCCCTCCCCGTCATGGAGACCGCCGGGATGATGAAGATGGCCTCCGGTGATGGTTTCCCCCTCCGGCAGGGTGCTGGAACGGGCTCCCGATTGGTTTTTCGTGGCTACAGAGGCTTGCGGCGGCGGAACTCCCGATCTAGGTTTCTTTCTGGGGGTTTTGGTATTTATAGGAATTTTTGGCATCGGTCTCACGTCAAGGTGGTTCCCGAGGGACCCACAAGCCAGGGGGCGCGCCCTAGGGGGGGCGCCCCCTAGGCTTGTGGCTGCCTCGGGACTCCTCTCCGGTATCTTTTTGCTCCAGTATTTTTTATATTTTCCAAAAATATTCTCCGTAAATTTTCAGCCATTCCGAGAACTTTTATTTATGCACAAAAAACGACACCATTGTAGTTCTGCTGAAAACATCGTCAGTCCGGGTTAGTTCTAATAAAATCATACCAAAATCATATAAAATTATTGTAAACATGGCATGAATACTTCATAAATTATAGATACATTGGAGACTTATCAAGCCCCCTCAAGAAACCCAATACCGAGTCGGAACCTTTGCTCAAATTCAAGCCGTTTGAAGATACTAAGCAGATAGATTTCACGCTAGGCGATTCGTCCAAATAGTTCACTATAGGGACCGACTTGGACCCTAAATGGGAAAGCGCACTCATCGAGTTCATCCATGAGAATCGAGACATCTTTGCATGGAAACCTTCTGACATGCCTGGAGTCCCGAGAGAACTCGCTGTGCACCACCTTAATGTGGATCCAAAAATGAAACTAGTATGTCAATACCTCCGTCATTTTAACGAGGGGAGACGCAAGGCTATTGGGGAAGAGGTAGCCCGGCTCCTAGCTGCCGAGTTTATCGTTGAAGTTTTTCATCCTGAATGGCTGGCTAACCCGGTGCTTGTTTTGAAAAAGAATGGCACTTGGCGCATGTGTGTTGATTATACAGATCTCAATAAGGCTTGTCCGAATGATCCTTTTGCTCTCCCACATATCGACCAGATGCTGTGTTTCCTGGACGCGTACGCCGGCTATCATCAGATCAAGATGACCGTTGAGGATCAGGAGAAGACAGATTTTATCACTCCTTTCGGTGCTTTCTGCTATGTCTCTATGCCCTTTGGGCTTAAGAGCGCAGGGGCGACTTATCAACGGTGCGTGCAGAATTGCCTTCAACCGCAGATTGGGCGCAATGTTCACGCCTATGTTGATGACATTGTGGTGAAATCTCAGAAGAAGGAGACGCTCTTGGAGGACATCAAGGAGACGTTCGGTAATCTTCGAGTGTACTAGATGAAACTTAACCCGACAAAGTGCGTTTTTCGTGTTCCCGTAGGCAAACTATTGGGATTCCTGGTGTCTGAGCGAGGCATCGAAGCTAACCCGAACAAGATCAAGGCAGTAACTTCACTGGCTGCGCCGGCAAATATAAACCAGGTTCAACGCCTGGCGGGTCGCATCGCCGCCTTAAGTCGTTTCATAAGCCGCCTGGGGGAAAACGCTATCCCTTTTTATCAAGTGCTAAAGAAGAGAGACGGCTTTAAGTGGACTGACGCCGCTAATGAGGCTTTTGAAGCACGCAAAAAACAACTTGTTAATCCGCCCATCTTAGCCGCTCCTACTGACAAGGAGCCGATGCTCCTATACATCGCTGCTAATTCCAAAGTGGTGAGTGTAGCAGTAGTTGTTGAGCGGAAAGAGGAAGGGAAGGAATATCTGGTTCAGCACCCAGTTTATTTCTCCAGCGAAGTTTTAACTTCGTCCAAACAACGGTACCCACATTGGCAAAAACTTGTTTACGGGATTATCATGGCAAGCCGGAAGCTAAAACACTATTACCAGGAGCATCCGATCATGGTGGTTAGTTCGGCACCACTTGGTGATATCCTACAAAACCGGGAGGCCACTGGATGGATTGCTAAGTGGGCAATTGAACTTGGCGATCACCATCTACAATATGTTCCCCGAACCGCTATCAAATCCCAAGCACTGGTAGATTTCATCAATGACTGGACAGAGTTGCAGATTCCAAAGGATAGGCCAGATAATACCTACCGGCCTATACATTTTGATGGATCTAGACAGTTGGAAGGGTCGGGGGCTGGAGTCATATTGTCTTCCCCACAAGGTGACAAGTTTTGTTATGTACTACGACTTATGTTCCCTTGTACTAACAATGCAGCTGAATACGAGGCCCTCCTACATGGGCTTAGAATAGCGAAGGAGATGAATCTGAGCCGGGTCAGGTGTTTGGGCGACTCAGATTTGGTGGCTCAACAAGTTTCAGGGACTTGGGACTCTAAAGGCCCCCTAATGGCAGCTTATCGGCGGGCAGTCTCGGATGTGGCGGGTCATTTTCAAGGCTATCAGGTCAATGATATAGACCGCCGGCTCAACGAGGTGGCCGACGCTCTGTCACAACTCGGTTCACAAAGGAAGCCGGTCCCCCCCCCCCAATGTTTTCTTAAATGTCCTTCATAATCCTTCTGTTAAATTGCCATCTGAGGAGGACATCGCTATCCCTGACCGGGAGGCACAATTGGTGGCGGCTCTCCACGCTACTCCGGACTGGACTATTCCTTATCTGGCGTATTTGACTCGATGCGAGCTCCCAGCTGAGGAAACCGTAGCTCGACAGATAATTCGGCGGTCTAAATCAATGACTATGTTCAACGGCGAGTTACATCGGCGAAGCAGCACTGGCGTGTTCCAACGTTGTGTTTCCCCCGAGGAAGGTCAGGAGATTCTTAATGAGATCCATGTTGGCGACTGTGGACATCATGCTGGCTCACGATCCCTGGTGGCAAAAGCTTTTCGGCATGGGTTTTATTGGCTGACGGCTCATGCAGATGCAGAAGAAATTGTGCGCAAGTGCGATGGGTGCCAGAAGTTTGGTCGACAGGCCCATGTGCCGGCTTACGAATTGTGTATGATTCCAATTACTTGGCCGTTCGCAGTTTGGGGGCTTGACATGGTTGGTCCGTTCAAGTCGTCTTCTAACAAGAAAACCCACCTCTTGGTGGCGGTTGATAAATTTACCAAGTGGGTTGAAGCAGAGCCAGTTAGTAGCTGTGATGCAGAGAATGCGGTCAAGTTTTTGAAAAAGTTGATTTTCCGTTTTGGCTACCCTCACAGTATTATCACTGATAATGGTACCAACTTGTCTAAGGGAGCCATGGAGAAGTTTTGTCAACGAGAGCACATCCGGCTTGACCTGGAAGCAGTGTCACATCCATAGTCCAATGGACAAGCCGAACGAGCTAATCAGGAGATCCTCAGAGGGGTCAAACCCCGGCTTATGGTACCACTTGAGTGCACTCCGGGTTGTTGGGTTGAAGGACTCCCCGCCATACTTTGGAGTATTCGCATGACCGCAAATAGATCCACTGGATACACACCTTTCTTCTTGGTGTACGGATCCGAGGCAGTTCTACCAAGTGATATTCGCCATGACTCGCCTCGGGTTGCTGCTTATGTTGAGGCGGACAATGAGCTAGCATACCAGGACTCCCTGGATGCCTTGGAAGAAGAGCGTAATTTAGGAGCATCCAGATCTACCATTTATCAGCAAGACCTACGTCGCTATCACAGCCGCAGAGTCCGAAGCCGTACTTTTCAAGAAGGCGACTTAGTGCTACGTATGATTCAAGATCAGACAGGAATGCATAAACTTTCTCCACAATGGGAGGGTCCTTTTGTCATTAGCAGAAACCTTAAAAACGGGTCATATTATCTGGTGGACTTACGGGAAGGATCATACACTTCTGAGGAGGAGACAACCCGACCCTGGAACATTGCTCACCTGCGGCCTTATTATACTTAGAAGAGCCGCCGTCTCTCTTTATGTAATCCCCCCCTGCAAATTCTGTATATACTTCTTTATGTTCAAATATAATAAAGCCGGCACCCTCGAAACTCGGGGTCTCTGTCGTTTCAGCCTATATATGGAGCATCAGTCTTTATTGTTTGTAACATAGGTCACTTGGGGGCTTCCAACTCATCGAGTTTAGCTTTCTCACCCTTTTGTCCCGGCAAAAAATGCCACAATACATGGTTAAACCTGCCTATATGCTCGATGCGACTCCAATTAGGTGATCCCATGTACTCTTGTAAGTCAATCCTTTTTAGGACCCTGAATTTCACAAGGTTAAAACATTGGCTTGAGTCATGTGAGAGCCGGCATACAGAAAGCTAGGATAAACCATGGGTTATCATACCTACTTTATTGAAGCAAGACTTGAGCCTCGAAAGCCAGTCTCTTTTTTTCCGAGTCTCATTGAGCCGGCTTATTAATAAAATTTATATGATTTTTTATCACAATGTAAAATTTCAGGCACGATATTATCCCTACTCCAGCTCATACCTAAGTAACCGGGTTAACAACTACGGTCATATTATGGCCGGGTTCAAGTCATATATCTTCAATACTATTGAAGAAAGATTCAACAGACTTGAGTCTTGGAAACCAAGTTCTTTTGTCGGCTTATTTCTTGACCTGTTTTTCTGTCTCAATCAGTAAACTCATTGAGCACAACAATAGAGACATACAAGGGAAAGTGAAAAGAGTGGCACAATCATATCAAAGCAACGAGCTCAAAAGATTGGAGTTCTGCACCAACAAAGGTGCACACATGCACGATGGCATCACCAAGGATTTCAAGGAAGTTTTCAGACTACCACTATTACAGGCCTACAATGGAGTTCCAAAATACTCAAGTTTTTCTAATTACTTGGGGGCTAACTCAGTATGGCGACTCATTCATCTTCCGGGATGCCTTCATGATTTTTCCTCATCAGCCGCCTCTGGATTTGCATCTGCCGGCTCATCATCCTCGTCAACCTGCTGGCCCTTCTGTTGCCATCGAATTGAGTTCAATGATTCAAAATTTGATGTTCCCTCAATAAGAAATGATGCGTCAACATCAGGGGCAAAAGATCTCTTACGTCGGGGGGGGGGGGGGAACCAACTCCACCGGATCATCCTTGGGCGGGTTAATACGCTCATTATCATTGGTATATGCAGCATGATATTTCACGAGGTTAAGTTCTTCAGCTATCAGAGTCGCCAAAGGACGCGTCTCTGTGATGCACTTTGCATAGTCTGAATGAGTGAATGAGGATCCATCGAGTTTGAACCCGGGGAAGCCGCCCTTCAACAGATCCACATCTAATTCGGGCAAATATGCCTTGGCTCAAGCCAGCGCCATGTTTGCCCCTCCTCGAGCCGCTGATCTCCGGGTCTTGGTCACCCATTGGGGCACGGTAGAAAGCTTCTTTAACATGTCCTTGATGCTTCTTGGCGGATGCTTTAGATTCTTCACTGCCATGATGGAGTACACAGATCAGGTGAACAGTTGCTCCACATATGTGAAAATGGCTTTCAATTTCACAATAGGAAGCTCTACAAGATTATGGTCTTTCCGCCCTGCAAGTAAAGAGAGAGATAGTGAGCCGCTGTTCAATCACAAGCCGGTACACTACAAAAAACAAACATAACACATACCAAAGATTGCCATCACCATTTCATTGATCTGTTGCACAAGAATGGCATATTTTTCCTTCAATGGATCAAGTTTCTTTTCTGCTTTTTCTGCACGTCCTACAAGCGTGGCCTTTTCTGCTTCAAACAGCTTTACAGCTTGTTCCAGACGTTCATTTTCCTGACGCGCAGAATCCTCAAAATGAGCCGCCATGAGTTCAACATTAGTTTTTAACTTTCTTTCTTCTTTGAGTCATTTCTGCAGTCTCACAGCAACTGACTCAGCATCCTCAACGTATTCCTGGCAGATGTACAAACAGTATCAGCAAGTATTCTTATAACAGATTTAAACCGTCTTACGACAAATTACTCTTCCTATCAAGTCCCAAGCAGACTGCAAGCAATATCCTTGACACTTGCGGGCTACAGGTCGAATTCTTCAAACAGTATTAAGCAAAGAACCGACTTATCTCAAGAAGATGAGCCGGCCCTTGGGGGCTACGGGTCGAATTCTTCAAACAGTATTAAGCAAAGACCCGACTCATCTGAAGAAGATGAGCCGGCCCTTGGGGGCTACATGTCGAATTCTTCACAAGTATTAACAAGATCCGACTCATCTCAAGAAAATGAGCCAACTCTTGGGGGCTACAGCTACAGATCAATTATTTTATGACCCATCTTATCTCAATAAACTGGTCCTCGGAGGCTAATGACATTATAGAGATAGTGGTACAACTAGAAGTCTTACCTCATACTTCTCCTTCATAGCATTTATCATGCTTATTTCAATTTCCCGGCTCTCAAACAGCCGGGTCAAGTATTACTGGTGTAAATCTCAACGTTGATTGCCACCTCAGGGCTCATGTATGTATCTTTCTCTGCAAAGGGGTCAACTGTTGTTGTTGTTTTTATTGGCAGGGGGTTTGACACGTTTTGGCCAGCCCTCCTTGACGAAGTGGCCTTGGCCCTACAATTGCAAAGATCAAATATTACACTAAGGAAAGTATAGCTCAACAAGTGCAAGTTCGGGGACTTACCCGCGGTTGACGTTGAAAGTGGGAAGTTGCGTTGTCGTTGAGTCGTCCGAAGATGAAGGGGAGGCCTGATAAAGAGAATTCAAAGGACTAAGAGGTTGCTTAAACAAACCGGCTCTAGGATGAGAATTGGTTGGACTATGAGGCACCTCAAAGCATGGTTTTTGACCTGGCGGTGCATCAGACAAATCACGGTCTAAGTCGCCCGAACCACTTCGGGTCTTGCGTTTTGATGAGCCAGCGAATTGCGCTTTCTTCAAAAGAAAATCGGGAGCCAAGTGAGAATCTGGGTGTTTCAACTTAACCTTCCGGACGACTTGTCTTGGCTTTTTGGGAACGAACGTTTCTAAACTGGCGAATGCAGGAGTTACCTAAATTTCGCTGGCTTGGCTAGATTTTGAGTCACCTAGATAAGAAGGCGCATCAGCAAGCACAATAAAAAGACGGCCAAGAGAATCAAGTTCTACCTCGAATTCCTCTCCAGAAGATGATACAGGGGTCGGGTTATTTTTTCTACCCGAGGAAGGAAAAGGGGCTAGAGGTGTAACCGTCCAGAAAATAGAGTTCTCCTGCAAAAGCATGTGGTAAGGAACGACGGGTCACAATGAATTGATAAAAGACAGTAAAAATAGTCAGTACCGGAGGTGGCGGGTTGCGCAGATAAAATGGACCCAAACCAGTAACACCGCACTGCTCTTTCGAATCGGAAAAGAATTTCTTCGTTTCGTTGTTGAGGGCGTCATCAGTCAGGTCCTCATGAGAGAAGCGCCGAGGGTCAGATGAGGCGCCTGAGTACTTGCACATCAAGCCGCCTCTTACACTGATAGGCTGGATCCGCCACTTTAGCCAGCAACGGATTAGATCAATGCCAGTCAAGTCATGTGCAGTCAGAGCCCTCAATTTTGCATGAAGAGGAGCCAATGGAGCCCTCTCTTCATCTGTTGGCCAACCCAGAAACTCTGCATTGTTGCTAAGTCTTTCCAATCTGTAGCCCGGCAGGGGGTTTTCTCCCTCAGGTGCGGTATTCTTACAGTAAAACTAGGTCTTGTTCCATCCTTTGGGGTGACTCGCCAGTTTGGATTCACGAAAGGCGTTGTTCTTTCTCTTCTGAATCGAAACCCCACCAAGTTTGCAAGCAGCACTGTTCTTCACCTCGGTTTGACGGTTGAGATAAAATAATTCCCTAAAAAGGGTCACAGACGGCTCAACCTGTAGATATACCTCGCATAGCACATGGAATTGACAAATATTGGTCATAGAATATGGACCAATGTCTTGAGGCCTGTGTTTGAAGAAATGCAAAAGGTCCCTGAAGAACTTTGAGCCGGGAGGACGGAAGCCTCTGCGCAGATGGTCGGTAAAGATAACAACTTCTCCCTGCTGCGGTTGAGGGTGCGGCTCCTCTTTAGGAGCCCGCCATTCTATGACTTTTCGAGCCGGCAAGAAACCTTGATCCACGAGGTTATCTAAGGTGAGTTTGGATTCTTTTGTCTTGGCCCAGTTACAGATCTTGGAGTTCCTTGGAGCCATGGCGGGTTATAAAGCAACTACAAAGGCAATAAGAAAAATGAGCCGTCGCAGATTACAAGTCACCTACGCTAAATTGGCTATTTTAAGCCGGCACAATCAAAGGAAGTTGGAGACATATTTCCACAACACTTAGCGAGTGTGTTGGCTCACAAACAGGTTTCTACGAAAGGTTTCTTTCAAATGGATCTGATTAAATAAGGAAAAACAATGAAATATGTGTTCTAACTGGCGGAGGAACCGAAACTATGGCGTTCAAAGGATAGTCTCGGTGGTTCATATTAGATCTGCTTATGAGGAAAGTGAGGCGGAGTTTGTGCCAAAACTACGCAATGCAGAGGAATTTTGAGTGTATAAATCTACGAGCTGCATCTTGAATGAACACGACAAACATGGCATTTACGCCGGAAGTAATGAACCCTAAATGGAGGGGGTTCATACCAGATTGCGTCGGGGACGAGGGCGAAGATGTTTGCGCCTATTCCAACGGCGGCGAGAAGATGCGATGACGTCGGTGATGGAGCTAGAAACTCACGTGACGCCTTCGGAGCTCCGGGGGTGTTCAGTCGAAGACGAAGCGAGAGAAATAAGATGACAGAAGTGTTGCTGCGGGATCTCAGTGGACTTATTTATAAGGAGGGAGACGAAACGGTGCCGGAAAAAACGACACGGTAGCAGTAAATTTGTGGTTGAGGATACACCTCTATTTTCGCATCGTCCTGGATTTGGCACAGTTTTCAAAAGATGCGTTATGATGACCTTGGAGAACAATGGTCAGCAATGATGACGTCATCAACAAATTAACAGTGAAAAAATGACCAGTCCGAAAGGATTGAGAGCCGGCGCCTCAAGGATCATGAAGAACAGACGCGAACGAATGGTGAACCGCCAAGAGAAGATAAGAGAAATTGACATGAATAAATTCAAATCATTCTGGGGCCTAATGTCGGGGATATAACCCCACGGTGTAACCCGCCCTGTTGGGCCGGGTCAATATATTGACGGCTCTATAATCAAACTCAAGATGGGCCGCATCGTGAAGACAAGACAGACGAGGCGGTTGCTGACTAAGTCGCCGGTCGGCCCAACACTTGAAGATGGCGACTTAGGACCCACAAAGCAGGAGTCGCCAGAAGATTCCTTGCTTGATAAGCAAGGCGTGTTAGAGACATGATAGGTTACGAGTCGCAATATGACTTGGACTCTGTTGTAAACCCTAGGATCTTGACCTGTATATAAAGGCGAGACCCTAGGATCGAAAGACTTAAGTTAGACACCCTCGAAAGCTAGGTTAGCGATTCCGCACCCTTGTAATCGAGATCACCATCAATATAGACACAAAGCAGGACGTAGGCTATTACCTCCATCGGAGGGGCTGAACCTTGGTAAACTTGCCTCATGTTCCCGTTCAACCCCTTTGAGTCACCACCTAGCGGCGATGGCCTCACACCCAAGTCCTTGCACGAGGACATCTGCCGTGACAAAACCACGACACAAACACTCCATAACAATGAATAAAGAAAGGTTGAGCAATGATGAAAATTAATTTTAAGCGATCTTGGAGAAGGAGTATGACTAATGAAAATCATACTTACGTCATATTTGAAAATAACTTGAGATCTCTGGAAAAGATTAGAAGAACCAGGTAAGATCCTGGAAAAAACCCGTGGGTTATGGGCCCACTCAAAAGAAACCACCATTTAAACGATTGCTTCGGAAGAGAGATTGCACCGGTACAAATTAAAAACTTGTTGAGGTGAGACCCTCAAAATATTTTGAAATGATTTTTAAATGAAACACGAATCTTTTGAGATATCTTCAGCACTCCGGCTATGAACACCGAGAGGTTGAATTGAATCCGTCGGTAAAAAAACAAGACGGAAAATGATGAACTTAGCACTGGACATCTTCACCATAATCACTGGATACAACATGGAAGAAAATATAGCGGAAGCATCAATGAAAAGAAAGGCAGTTGGATGATAATTTAATCATTGAAGAAAAAGGGCGGGAGGGTGGGGAAAAACAAAGAAAACTTAGGACGGATGAAACGAACTCCGAAAAAGTAAAAAATGAGGATTGATCTTGCATATATTGGAGAGGATTGAATTATTTTGAAGAGAAGCACTCCGGACAGAAAAAAATTGACACGACAGTTTGATTGAGCAAAAGGACTAGCATTCCATAGAAATATGAGAACACCGCTTAGGAAAGATATGAAATCAACTCTTGACGTCGAAGCAACTAGAATTACCATACTCTAAACAAAACAAAGGATGAGGCTTACGAAACAAGCCGGAAACAAATACATAACCCATTATGCATTTATTGGTAGGATAATCCTAGGTAACTACTTGAATTCCCACCTGAGAACTCCTGAAATCTTCAGGTTATGCAATTGGGTCCACGAATACAAGGAGAAAAACCTCACACAACTCCTAACATGATACTACGCTCCAATGTATCACATCCGTGAACACATAACCAGAGGTCTCGAAAACTCATCTACCTCAGACCCTCATAATCACAACGATACCAATTATGGCATTACATCTAGATGCTCTCCCCAGTACTGGGTGGCGCCAAACTCCTCTCGCCACAAATAGTATTGAAGCAATTTCGAACATCCTCATCCTGAGATACTAAGGAAACTGAACGATAATGATGTGTCGAGAACCCCTTGGAGCTCTACTCCCCAGAATAAAGTTAATTCAGACAGGAGGCACCAGGTACAGAATTCCGTCACATCGACATCGTGGAGATTCCAAAATACCCGCGTGATCCTAAAAAAATTGGAGTGAGAAGAGGGGTAGAATTAAAATTCCTACGTGAGGACTCCTCACCAGAGCCGGGAAGAGAAGTAAAAAGAATCCTACTCTCCGATATATAACTAGACTCAAAATAGTTTTTCACTAGACTCGACTCGGTCAAGTTCGATAAATCAAGGGGGATCCTAGGTCGGTACTGCTCTGATACCAACTTGTAACGCCCAAGATGCGGTCCTATCCTTATTTTCACTCGAGGGCCTCGATAGGGAGAGAAGCGTATCTCGTCGTTTTGCAAGAATGGATATGGTTACAAGTACATGTAAAGAGGAGATGAGTGTATGGAATTGGCTTACACTCGGCGTAAGCTAATTCATGATCATCTCAAATACAAACATCCATTGCAATCATCATACATAAAAACAGGGTCCGACTACGGACAAAATCAAATGATAAAAGTGACATCCATCCTTGCTAATCCTAGGCTGCCATCCTGGAACCCATCCTATGATCGATGAAGGAAGATGAAGAACTCCAAATCAAACAAGCATTGCTCTCACGTCAAAGCATCGCATTACCTGTACCTGCAACTGTTGTTGTAGTAATCTATGAGCCACGGGGACTCAGCAATCTCATTTCCAAGGGTATCAAGACTAGCAAAGCTTAATGGGTGAGGAATGGTTAAGTGGTGAGGCTGCAACAAGCACTAAGCATTTACTTGAGTGGCTAACTTACGAGTACAAGAATAAGAAGAGTGAGCTACGCATAAACGGATGTCAACTAGTAATGATCAAGAAGTGATCCCGAACACCTACTTACGAGTCAATCATAACCCCACCGTGTTCCCTTCTTGGTTCAAACGTCACAAGAAGAGACAGTCATGGTTACGCACATGGTTGGTGTATTTTATTTGAGATTACTTCAAGTTTGCTATGACCGGGTGCTAATTTTTTTTCCAAGTTGTCACATAACCGCAGGCACGACTCTCAGAAAGATTTAACCATACAGGGGTGCTCCAACTCATCCATCACAAACTAGCCACATGCTGCGTGGAAATCCTCAACCTTGAGATAGCCCAAAGTATCCTCGAAAACCCGTGCACAACACGTTCGAGAAGGGTAAAACAAATCTAGCAAGACCACCCGGTGAGTCGACGAACCCGATAGGAGCCGCGTATCTCGTTCTCAGGACACAACCGTCTATGCACAGTGGACGATAGCCAAATACCTGAGTTGCCCCAAGACGGCACCGCCGACTGCTAGGTAGGTGGACCAACACTCATGAGCAGCACTAGCCCAGGGGGGGGGGGGTTGATTAATTATCCATGGGGTGATCATGCCATCTGCAAGTTTTAGTTGTTATTAAGCAAATATTATCAGTGTTGGGCCTTGCGAGACGAGTTTTATCCCAAAACAAAAATCAAGGGGGTCCCCATAACAACCCCAAACATGTTAGGAGCGCTCAATATGGAACATAACACTGGTACACAAGTAACTAGGGCGGCAAAGGTGGAACAAAACACCGAGCAAAAGGCCAAGCCTTCCACCTTTTACCAAGTATATATGTGCATTAAATTAAAAAGCAATAACATTGTGATATCCCAAGATATCCATGTTAACACATGGAACAACCTGCACCTGCAACTATCAACGCTATTAGAAGGGCCGAGCATGCGGTAACTCATCCAAACAATGGTTTGCTGGGATGTGGAAGGTTAGAGGCTTATCATGTCATTTTGAGAGGCTTGACAAACAAGTGGTAGGAAACGAGACATAATGATAGAAACGGACAACTAGCATGGCAATGATAGTAGTGGTATCCAGGGAAATGGTCATCTCGCCTAAGATCCCGCTTGGAAGAAGAACGAATCCGTGAAGTAGACGAACGGGCGTAGTCAAACGAATCCTCACATTCTGAATCGGTTTCGGAACTCTATCGAGAAGAAACAATATGGAAACAAGCAATCAACACATGATAAACACCACAACATATACATGGCATGATGCGCAAACAAATATGATGCATGTCCATTTGATTATGCATGGTATGACAAGCACATCAAACAAATACTACACATTAAGTGAAGTTCAATATGCAACAGGTTTCATATTGACGAAACTCCACATTGGAATTACTTAGTTCACTCTCATTTATTTACACGGCAAGTTTAAATGTTGTTTAAACATGGCAAGAGGTGAAGCATAATGAAACCACACTATTTAGGCATGTTAAATGAGGTCGGAAACAATTTGTAGTATTTCTGAAATGACCCCATATGTAAATTTCGAAATTGGTCCAGATCTGAACTAACCATATTTTATATTTGTTAAAAATAGAAATAAAATACACCATGTGATTCTACACATCATTCTAGGCGATTTACATACATAGGTCATTCAAAACGGAGCTACGGCCTAAAAGATATGATCAACAGAAGATTAACATGTCATGAATGCAAAATGCATGCAAACGACAACCACAAACATTTGAAAACATGGATGCAACAAGATATTATGAAACTACGTGAGATTCTAGGCAAGTTTCATATATGGCATGTTCAAAACAGAGCAACGATTTAACAATAACAACCAACCCAAGTTATAGTTATAATCTGCCCAAAACAGCAACATGGCAATTTGGACACACCAAAACACCAAGCTACAGTAATCTAAAATGCACAAACAAGACATGGCGCAATATTATACATGATGCAAAATAATTCATCTCACAGCAGCAAATTGTTTAGAAGCATGGATCAATAGGAAATGAGCTCACAAGATGGCTATTTGAACACAGTTTAAGTCTTAGTGAAAATAACGGGTTTTAACAGAGCAGTTTTATTCTGAAGGCATATTGACAGCAAGAAAAGCATATGCTAAAGACTTATCATGGCATGAAAATCTACAACATACTAGTGGACATGATGCACTACAAATAACTCCACATGAGCATCATAAACATATGCACAGAAACATGGCTAGCATGAACACAACATGGCAATCTGAACAAAACATATTCACAGACTTAGTGAAAATAGCAGGGTGCAAGAGCAGCGGTTTTTAACAGTTTGACATGTTTGACAACATAAATATCTATGATGCAAATCCTATACATGGAAAATAATGGCACAGCAAGATAGATTATAACATGCTTGACAAAACACTCCATGAGGGCAACACCAAAGTAGTTGTAGATCAATGGCAAATCAGATGAAAAAATAACAACAAAATATAACAGTTTCAGACTTAGAATTATTTCAGCATCTCAAAACAACAACATTGAGTAAGCATGTTCACAACAAGAGATAAATGGATAAACATGGATTTCATGGCAAGTTAAATATACTACTAACAAGTAGACATGACATACTACAAATTACTCCATTGGCACAAGTTCAAAGAAGGCATGGTTTGTTTAATACAAACTTCGCAATACAGAACTTATCATTAACAGATTAGTAGTTTTAACATGAAGGCCACTTGGGAGCAATAAATGTACATGCTAATGATGTTTTACATAGCAACCAGAGGCATGGTATCAAAGTAGACATATCATAGAGCAATACTCCTGAATAAACCAGATGCAAAAGACCTGCGGATTTGATGCAATCATCCACACAAGTTTGAATAAAATATCAGTTTTGCAAACTACAACGAGATGCACTTTTGCAACATAGATCTGAGCATGTAAATCGAACATATACATCACGCTAGAGTACCCGCAATTTTAGGGGCATTCGCGACGCGCATGCTATCTGGCCGCGGTTAGATTCTTTGGACATTGATCTTTAATGCTACAGTGGATGACGAGTGGGGCTCCTCTCCTCGCAGGCCCGTTTTGAAGTTACATTGAGAAGAAACCTCAGGGTCTGATGTTCTATGCATAGTGGAATCGGGTGAAACCTAGCTGCCAATCCCCTCCCATCTTCGATCCCCAGAACCCATACCTCGTCTCTCCTCCTCTCCTGCTCACGACCGCCGGCGCCGCGCCCCTTCTCCTCCTTCTCCTCTGCCATGTGATGCCTCTCCTCCTCTTCTTCTACCGGATCTTGCCGGGTCCTCCCGCGTGCCGGCTTATCCTTGAAGAGAAGGGTCACATCCGCAGGAGAAGAGGGGTGGCGCGGCAAAATTGAGGAGTAGCGTCACAGCCAGGTCTTGACGGTTTGGGTGGAGGAGCAGGGGAGGCCTGATACGTCTCGAACGTATCAATAATTTTTGATTGTTCCATGCTGTTATATTATCAATCTTGGATGTTTTACAATCATTTTATAGCAACTTTATATCATTTTTGGGACTAACCTATTGACATAGTGCCAAGTGCCAGTTGCTGGTTTTTGCTTGTTTTTTACTTCGCGGAATATCAGTACCAAACAAAGCCCAAACACCGTGAAAGTTTTTGGAGATTTTTTTTGGGCCAGAAGACACCTGGAGGACCAAAGAAGTACCAGAGAGGAGGGTCGAGGAGGCCACAACCCACCAGGGCGCGCTAGAGGCCCCTGGCGCGGCCTGATGGGTTGTGCCCTCCTCGGGATGCCTATCCACTGCCTATCATCTCTATAAATACCCAAATATTCCAAAAACCCTAGGGGAGTAGATGAAACACAATTCCAGCCGCCGCAAGTTCCAGAACCACGAGATCCAATCTAACACCATCATGGAGGGGTGCACCGTCTTCATGGGTGCCTCTCCGATGATGCGTGAGTAGTCCACCATAGACCTACGGGTATGTAGGCAGTAGCTAGATGGCTTCCTCTCTCTCTTTTGATTCTCAATACAATGGTCTCTTGGAGATCTATTTGATGTAATGACTTTTTGCGGTGTGTTTGTTGGGATCCGATGAATTTTGAGTTCATGATCAGTTTCTATCCATGAATATTATTTGAGTCTTCTTTGATCTCTTATATGCATGATTACTTATAGCCTCGTATTTCTTCTTTGAATATTTGGTTTAGTTAGGCCAACTAGATCGATTTTTCTTGCCATGGGAAGAGGTGCTTTGTGATGGGTTCGATCTTGCGGTGTCCTCTCCCAGTGACAGAAGGGGCAGCGAGGCACACATGTATCGTTGCTATTAAGGATAACAAGATGGGGTCTATTCCTACATGAATAGATCTTGTCAACATCATGTCATCGTTCTTATTGCATTACTCCGTTTCTCCATGAAGTTAATACACTAGATGCATGCTGGATAGCGGTCGATGTGTGGAGTAATAGTAGTAGATCCAGAATCGTTTCGGTCTACTTATCTTGGACGTGATGCCTATATAATGATCATTGCCTAGGTTATCGTCATGATTATTTGATCTTCTATCAATTGCCCAACAGTAATTTGTTTACCCACCGTGTGCTATACTCATGAGAGAAGCCACTAGTGAAACCTACGGCCCCCGGGTCTATCTTCCAACATATTGCTTTCCGATCTATCTTTTTGCCGCTTTTGTTTTCAGATCTATTTTTCCAAAAACCCAAAAATACTTTGCTGCGCTTTTTATTTGCTTCTTTTATTTTGTGTTCTTGTGCGATCTATGTATCCGATCTACTACAAACCAATCTATCTTTTTACCGTGGAGAGATTGACAACATCTCTTACGCGTCGGGTTGCAAGTATTTGTTCTTTGTGTGCAGGTACCGTTTACATAGTGTTGTGTGGTTCTCCTACTAGTTCGATAACCTTGGTATCATAACTGAGGAAAATACTTACCGTCGTTGTGCTGCATCATCCCTTCCTCTTTGGGGAAATACCGACACAGTCTCAAGCCACGTCAAAGGAATTTCTAGCGCCGTTGCCGGGGAGACATCATCAACATCTATCAGGTTCCTAATCACAAATCTCATCTCCTTGCAATTTACATTATTTGCCATTTGCCTCTCGTTTTCTTCTCCCCCACTTCACAAAATTTGCCGTTTTATTCGCCCTCTTTTTCGTTTGCCTTTTTCTCGTTAGACATCTTGTTTACCCTTCTACTATGGCTGGTTCTTCTGCTATTGCGTGTACTCCCAAGAATGAGGTTCTTAAGTTTAAACAAAGTGGAGGGGATAATCTAAAAGATGCTTGGTATAGGATTTGCAATGCTCATAATAGATATATTCGTAAGCAATCTACTGTTGTTCTTCTTCACAGTTTTTATGTGGGCATCACCACTTGGTATAGATTCGTCCTTGATACGATTATCGGTGGGAATTTCTTGATGTGCCCCACCTTGGATGCTTTTAATGGTATGGGAGATTTAGTGGGTGCACCACCTATCACTATCAATGAAACGATTTTAACTCTTGAGCATGTTATGCAAACGTTAGATGCAATTGAAAAGAAAATGCTCACCGAAGAAAATAGATAATAAAATTGGGTCAAAAGCGGGAGACGCTCTTAAAATGCTTAAGGAGAAAGAAACCGAAGTAAACAAAAGAATGGAAGAGAGCCCCGCTAGAGTTGATAAGTTGGAAGAAATCTTTAGTAACTTGATTTCAGCTTTTTCTACCGCTAAGATTTTTGAAAAAACTCCTATTAGTAAAGATTGCAAAACTACACACGTTCCTAAGAACAGGGGTGCCACTTCTAGTAGATATAATGAGGATCTTAAAATGATTAGTATTCACCCCAATTTTGTTGAAGTGGTAAATGACCCTATTTGCAAGAATGAATTTTTCAATCTTATTCCTAGAAGTATAGTCATTGAAAGTATGCATGGTAGATCCTTGAAGAGTTGTGTGATTGAGGAGTTGGAAACTAAAGCTGACAATACTTGAATCTATGCATTAAGCCTAGCTAGGGGCGTAAAACGATAGCGCTTGTTGGGAGGAAACCCAATGAATAAAATTTATTTTACCTTTTTCTTTCTGTTATTGAGTGATTACACAATTATGCTACTGTTATGATTGTGTTTTTTATGTTTTAATTTGTATTTGTGCCAAGTAAAGCCTTTAGGATCATGTTGGATGATAGTTGATTTGATCTTGTTTAAAAACAGAAACTTTTGCGTCCAGTAAAAGAATTCTTAAAAATCACAGAAGCGACGAAAAATTCTGAATTTTTTAGACAAGATTGATACACCAATTTCTAACGTTGTACGAATGTTTTAGATTTTTTGAGTTACAGAAGTATGGTTAGAGTACAGATTACTACATACTATTCTGTTTTTGTTGCATTGCGTGCTTGTTTTGATGAATCTATGGCTTGTATTGAAGGGTATAAGCCATGGTAAAGTTATAATACATTAGATATAATGCAATAATAAAATATGAATGTGTTTGCAACAGTACTTAGAGTGGTGATTTGCTTTATTATACTAACGGACCTCACGAAGATTTTGTTGAGTTTTGTGTGATTGAAGTTTTCAAGTTTTGGGCGAGATCACGATGGATGAAGGAATAAGGAGTGAAAAGAGCCTAATCTTGGGGATGCTAAAGCACCCCAAGATAATATCCAAAGAGGAACAAGCAACTAAGCTTGGGGACGCCCCGAGTGGCATCACCTCTTTCTTCTAACGACCATCGGTATTTTACTTGGAGCTATATTTTTATTTGTCACATATCATGAGTTTTGCTTGGAGCGTCTTGTATTATATTAGTCTTTGCTTGATTTGCTTTTTATTTTGTTACAAGTATCCTTGCTGGACACACCTATTTGAGAGAGCCGAAATTATGCTATGATTTATTAGAATTGCTCTATATGCTTCACTTAAACCTTTTGAGCTATGGAATTGCTCATTATGCTTCACTTATATCTTTTTGAGCACGATGTGCTTTACATTTTTGAAGAAATGCTCTCATGGTTCACTTAGATTAATTTGAGAGTTAGTAAATTTTGAAGTAATTCTCTCATGCTTCACATATACTATTTTGAGAGATGAAAATTTTATGCTCATGTTCTTCACTTAAATCTTTGTGAGCTTATCAAAAGCAAAGGCAATATATGAAACTAGTCCCAAAGTGATAGATATTGAAGAGGGATATAATAAAAACTTTCATGAAGATCATTGGACAAATTAAAATTGATTCATTGTACTCCCTCCGTCCAAAAAAAAGATGTCCCCGACGTAATTTTACGAAAACCCCCTCCCCTTTTCTCCGACAAACGATGCAGCCCGCCGCTCCTGCTCGGTCGCCTCGCCACGCGCCATATGCTTGCTCCGTCGCCTCGCCACGCGCTGGCCGATTGCTCCGTCGCCTCGCCGCCGTCTTCGTCGCCTCGCCGCCGTCTCCGTCTCCTCGCCACCCGACGGCTGCCTTCTCCCCCTCGTCTTGCCTCTGCTCTTCGTCCACACCAGGAGCTCAAGAGGGAAGGGATCCTCTTTTCTGCAAAGCCCGCGATTTGTCGGCTCCGGCGGCGGCGCTGCACCGTGCCTCGCGAATTGCTCCAGCCACTGCCCCGTTCTCGTCCTAATGCTGCCATTTCTCGTGCCGTCGCCGCTGCTGGTCTCCGTCTCGTGCCTGCTCGCCAACAGTACTACAGGCCTCCGCCGCCGCCGCCGCCACTGCTTGTGCTGCTGGTCTGCGTCTCTTGCCCGCTCGCCCACGGTACCTCGTCTTGAAGCTCTCCTTTCCTCCGACAAGCTCCTCATCCACCAGCTCCTCCTCTAGTCCACGAGCGACTGCTACGGAAGTCGATGGCGGCTCCTCCTCCATGACCAATTGTCCAAGTGCTCCTGCTCGTCAAGGTTCGACCTTGGTGAGTGCCAGCCCCGTCCCGGCGCCGGCACAGCAGGATTCAAGTTTCACCTGCTCGTCAAGGTTCCCCTGCTTGATTCAGGTTCAAAAAAATTTGCACACTGAATATTTTGGACAGAACATTTTGTGCTCTAGCTGCAGAATATTCAGGTTCAGCCAACATTTTGTGTACTGAACATTTTGTGCTCTGTTGCAGAATCATCAGTCGCCTCCAAGCCGCCATGGAGCTCCAAGCCCACAGCTGCTCTGAATATTTTGTGTACTGAACATTTTGTGCATTTCATTTGCTCAGATACAGTTGCTGTACTATGTACGTCTCTGAAGGGTTTGTCAGATCAACCACATCAAACAAGGGTTTGTTCTATAATCAAAACCACGTCAAGTAAAGGCCCATCCATGGCAAAGGCATCATCATCTGAAGATGGGAATGTAGTGAACAAATGATCTGAACAAAGTCCAGCAGCATCACTGTCTGAGTCCTCCACAACAGAAATTTGCGATTCAGAATCAGATGATTCGGCAAGCAGGACTTCGAGAGAAGGGCTGCTTGTACAGTACATTCAGTTGGATACATTCATCTATTCACAGTACATTTAGTTGGAGTATTTGTGGAGTTTAAAAAAATTCAGTTTCATGGCATCAAACTGAAATTCACATGTTTTACTGAATGTTTGGCATCGTACTGAAATGTCAAGCATTGTCAAACTGAAGACTACTGTACCTACCAGCAGTATCAGAGGTGGGGCAGAGGAGGATGGCCTGAGGCGGGGTAGAGGACGCCGGCGAGAGGCAGGGCGAGCTCGTGTGGGTTGCCCGCAGCAGTAGGCATCGACGGTGGAAGGGGGTCGCGGCGGCCGGGGACTTGTCAAATCCCGCACCGGCGGCCGCGGGCTCGAGGAACCGAGATGGGACGCGAGAATGAAGACGATGGTTGCGCCATCATCCGTGGAGGAGGCGCGCCCGTGGGAGGCAGCGCAGTTCTCCTCCGTGCGGGCGGCGGCTCAGGTGGGCAGCGGCAGCGACAGAGATGGCCACGGGCGGCGCAGGTGGGCAGCGGTGGTGCAGGTGGGCGGAAGAGCAGGTGCGCCTTTCTCGCGCGAAGGTGGCGGTGGCTGGAGCCGTGTGCTTCTGCCGGCGAGAGGAAGGAGGAGGGGCTAATTAGCAAGAGGTTTAAAAGTCGGAGGGCTTTTTTGCAAAAATGCGAATGAACTACGCCCGGGACAACTTTTTCCGGACGGAGGGAGTAATAGTTTTGAGACATGATGATAGTAATATGTGCGTTATGTTGGTGAGTAATTATGATTTAGTAATAATATTGGTGTTAAGGTTTGTGATTCCCTACGCAAGCACGAAAGTCAATAGTTATGCAATGAAATTACATCCTACTTATGGTGCATTATTTGGTGTTAGTTATGCTTAATGCTCGCTTATGTGAATTTTCGTTTCTTTGTTGGTTGCTTCTCAATCTATTTTCTAGCCTCCACTTGTACTAAGTAGAAATACTACTTGTGCATCCAAAATCCTTAAAACCAGTTTTGCCAGATGAGTCCACCATACCTACCTATATGCGGTATTTCCATGCCGTTCCAAGCAAATTTGTATGTGCCATCTCTAATTTTCAAAATGAATTTCCTTTTTGTGTGCTCGTACTACTCATGAAGCGGAAGGGGGTGACCGATATTTTTCCATGCTAGATGTGTTATTCTCAAGATGAGTGTTTATTCACTTGTCATTGCACGAGAGTATGGCGGTAATAGGGATGCCCAGTCCCTAAATGAAAAAGAAATTTACTTTATGTTGTGAAATAATAAATTCCTTGGAAAGTGTTGGTATAGAAGGCAACCATGGATTCGGCTAGCCATGGATTGTGAAAGAATGGTGGAAAAAGGAATAAACTTTATTTTCTGTTTGGGAACCGCTTATGATATATCTAGCATAGAAAGGTATTAAAAGCTCTCGATCGTTTTCGTTGACAGGAAAGGCATGCCACCCAAAATATTTTTCTCTCTCAATTTAAACCTTGAGCTCTGGCACCTCTACAAATCCCTACTTCCCTCTGCGAAGGGACTATCTATTTAGTTTATGCAATTTTTACTTTTATTTGAGTCTCCATCTTCTCTTATAAAACACCAACTAGGGGGCACTATGATCATACTTGAGCATTAGGTGTAGCTAATATTTGAGTGTGTTTCATGAATGGATCAATGATTGAGCATGATGGGCTAGGGATAACTTTATTTAGTGTTGATATTTTGAAAGACATGGTTGCTTGTTGGTATGCTTGAATATTAAAGTCTTCATATCAAAACTAGACTATTGCTTTGAACCATCTAAAAAGTCCAAATGTCCATGCTACAAAAGAAAATAATATGTGATGAACATGTTAGGCAGCATTCCACATCAAAAATTCTGTTTTTATCATTTACCTACTCGAGGACGAGGAGGAATTAAGCTTGGGGATGCTGATACGTCTTCAACGTTTCTATAATTTTTTATTGTTCCATGCTGTTATATTATCAATTTTGGATGTTTTACAATCATTTTATAGCAACTTTATATCATTTTTTGGGACTAACCTATTGACATAGTGCCAAGTGCCAGTTGCTGTTTTGCTTGTTTTTTACTTCGCAGTATATCAGTACCAACCGAATCCCAAACACCGTGAAACTTTTTGGAGATTTTTTTCGGGCCGGAAGACACCTAGAGGACCAAAGAAGTGCCAGATAGGAGGGCCGAGGAGGCCACAATCCACCAGGGCGCGCCAGAGGCCCCTGGTGCAGCCTGATGGGTTGTGCCCTCCTGAGGACGCCTCTCTACCGCCTATCAGCTCTATAAATACCCATATATTCTAAAAACCCTAGGGGAGTCGACGAAACACAATTCCAGCCACCGCAAGTTCCAGAACCGCGAGATCCAGTCTAACACAATCACGGAGGGGTGCATCGTCTTCATGGGTGCCTCTCCGATGATGCGTGAGTAGTCCACCATAGACTTACGGGTCCGTAGGCAGTAGCTAGATTGCTTCCTCTCTCTCTTTTGATTCTCAATACAATGGTATCTTGGAGATCAATTTGATGTAATGACTGTTTGCGGTGTGTTTGTTGGGGTCCGATGAATTTTGAGTTCATGATCAGTTTCTATCCATGAATATTATTAGAGTCTTCTTTGATCTCTTATATGCATGATTACTTATAGCCTCGTATTTCTTATTCGAATCTTTGGTTTAGTTAGGCCAACTAGATCTATTTTTCTTGCCATGGGAAGAGGTGTTTTGTGATGGGTTCGATCTTGCGGTGTCCTCTCCCAGTGACAGAAGGGGCAGCGAGGCACACGTGTATCATTGCTATTAAGGATAACAAGATGGGGTCTGTTCCTACATGAATAGATCTTGTCTAGATCATGTCATCATTCTTATTTCATTACTCCATTTCCCCATGAACTTAATACACTAGATGCATGCTGGATAGCGGTCGATGTGTGGAGTAATAGTAGTAGATGCAGAATCGTTTCGGTCTACTTATCTTGGACGTGATGCCTATATAATGATCATTGCCTTGGATATCATCATGATTATTTGATCTTCTATCAATTGCCCAATAGTAATTTGTTTACCCACCGTGTGCTATACTCATGAGAGAAGGCACTAGTGAAACCTACGGCCCCCAGGTCTATCTTCCAACATATTTCTTTCTGATCTATCTTTTTGCCGCTTTTGTTTTCAGATCTATTATTCCAAAAACCCAAAAATACTTTGATGCACTTTTTATTTGCTTCTTTTATTTTGTGTTCTTGTGCGATCTATCTATCCAATCTACTACAAACAAATCTATCTTTTTACCGTGGAGAGATTAACAACCTCTCTTACGCTTCGGGTTGCAAGTATTTGTTCTTTGTGTGCAGGTACCGTTTACATAGTGTTGCGTGGTTCTCCTACTGATTCGATAACCTTGGTTTCATAACCGAGTGAAATTCTTACTGTCGTTGTGCTGCATCATCCCTTCCTCTTTGGGGAAATACCGATGCAGTCTCAAGCCACGTCAAAGCCGATGGTTGGGGAAGGAGCAGCGTGGCCGGTGACTGGGGCAAGAAGCAACAGGGGCAGCGGGGTGGAGCTGCAGGGGAGGTGGGGTGGTGAGCCCTTGTTGGTCATGGCCGCCATTGGCTGGCAGGTATGCTCTAGCTTGGTTGTTCTTTCTCTTCCTTAGGCTATGGTTGCAACTGTTGGTTGTTATGTTGGTCTTGATGTATTTGCTTTTTTATAAGCTTAATTTGATTCCAATAGCTCTTGTGAGCATCCACAGTGACGGCTTCTTGTGCTGATTATCAGAGGCAGCAGCACAGTCGTGGAGTACATGTACATCAACGCCGACGGTGCCGGCAGCAACGACACGAGGTGGGCGATTTGACTAGCGCAACATTCTTGTGTGTCCATTTAGACATTCATGCAAGAATCTGGTCCTTGTATTTCCATGCACGTCTGTATATTTAAACATTCTTGTTTCTGTGTATGCATAGACATAGAAGAGATTAAATATGTCTGAAACATGTGAAAACATGCATATTTTTACTGGGTTCGAAACATATCTGACCTCTGCTGCTCAAAATATCTAGGAGGAATTCTAAATGCCCAATTTGATCAATTTTTTAGTTTAATAAAGGTTGACCCTGATTCTCAGTCTCTTAGATACAGTATGTTAGTTCAATAAAGGCCATTCATGTCCTTAGTTTAATAGGTACAATGAGATTTTCAATTTGTCGTTCGCATCTTGCTTAGAGTGATTTTATCTTCGTCTTTATGCACACAAATTTTATGATTTCAGTCTCTAGATGAAGCTGTTGTGGCCAGCAATGAAAACTGCTTAAAGATCACATATTTGAAATGGCTTGTTCATGCTGAAGTGCTAAGGTCCATGCTCTAGGTGATATTTATTTTCCTTGCAATCTGGAAACATTATCTTCTTAATCTGTTGTAGGCAACACAAAGAATTATTCTGTCTAACTTATATTGTACTTTACCCCGCAAAAAAAACTTATAGTGTATTTTGCTTGGGAAGATAATAAGCCAAGCCTTCAATTTTGTTTTGGTTTTCAGAACTTTAGCGTCTGAATGCATTCTAGATCGGGGCCATTCATGTGTGTTTTAATTGTGAGCTTCCTTCTTGGAAGTGCATACTCCATTGAGGCATGCACCATTTACAATGATATAAATTGAAAAGCAAGTTCCATGCTTCTATTAAATGTCAATTTATCAACATTGTCATTTCATCTTTATCATTTTTATGTTCCACTGTTGTAGTGGAAACGACACACGCCCCTCCCTGCATCATGTATCATATTTCTCAAGGTTATCTTGGTCCAATGTGCTTTGTTTGCACATACGCATGTACTCAACACAATAGCTCTTTCTCTATCCCCCTCATCCTCACCCCCTCCCTCTCTTTCTCTCTCCCCCGCCGCCACCGTCGACCCCCACGTCTGCTTCGCCGCCTTCCTCTTCTTTGCCATCAACGCGTTCATCGCGTGCGCGCGGGGGAGGCAGAGCTTGCTGGCCGGCTGTGTGGCGCCTTCGTGCCGTACTGCCGGAAGATCTCTATCCATAGGAGTACAAGGTGAAGTATAATCCTCGTTGCTAGGTTCAGTTTACTCAAAGTTATCTTAGCTGAATAATTGGCCGGTAGCGTGTGCATGTCCACGTCCGGTTCAGTCTCTTTTCTTCTTCAGTTAGTTCAGTTAGCAGATAGCAGTAGATACGCCGGCAAGACCGTTTCCATGGGATGGCGTGGAACCTCAGCGGGATTGACGGCGGCGTAGTGGCTCGCGCAAACGTAGCATCGTGGGATGGCACGATCAGTAGGCTAGGTGTGCGTGGGTGTGATTTCCTTTGTATTCGGCAGATCGTTTGACCCCTGCATAAATAACAGAAAGACCAGAAAAGCTGCGAGCAGTTAGCAGCGCAAAAGACTCTGTCAGTCTCGTTCGTTTTCCTCCTCACGATCCCACCTTGCTCCCTCCCTCTCTCTCGCTCGGTTAGCCGGAATCTGCAACAACAAGTGGCATCAGAGCCTCGGTGGTGTTCGATCCATCCTGGGCGCCGGTGGTGTTTGATCCGTCGGAGAGATGGCCGGCAGCGACGACGAGAAGGCGAAGAAGGAGCAGGAGGAGGAACAGGCTGCGGCGGAGGCCTCGGCGCTAGGGAAGTCCCTGGCCCGTCTCTCCACCGAGGAGGGGTCGGGGGTGCGTGTCGTCGAGCGCATCGTGCATGGCGGCGGCGGCGGCGCGCCTCCGATGATGCTCACGCGCACAAATTACACTGACTGGGCCATGATCACCAAGCTTCAGTTGCAGGCCGATGAGCTGTGGCACGTGGTGGAAACAGGCCGAGGGACGGATCGCGACGACCGGCGCGCCATGATCGCCCTCCTCAAGGGGGTGCCGCCGGAGTTCATGCGGATCCTGGGTGCCAAGGCCACTGCCAAGGAGGCGTGGGACACCCTGAAGACCATGCGGGTCGGCGTCGAGCGCGTGCGCGAGGCCAAGGCGCAAACTCGCCGCTCGGAGTACGAGGCGCTCCGGTACAAGGACGGCGAGGGGATCGAGTCGTACGTGATGCGGCTCAGGACGATCATCGACGAGCTGCAGGCGCTCGGCGATCCCGTGGACGAGCACAAGGCCGTCCTCAAGGTGCTCCGTACTGTGCCGCGCCCGTACCGCGAGATGGCCGTGGCGATCGAGTCGCTCCTCGACACCAAGCAGCTCTCCCTCGAGGAACTCTGCGGCCGGCTTCTTGTCATCGAGGAGCGAGAGCGCGAGGAGACCCCGGCGCCCGACGCGCAGCTGCTGTACACCATCGACCAGTGGCGGGCGCACGAGAAGCTGCAGGACTAGGGCGGCGCGTCCTCAGGCTCTGGAGCGGGGCGTGGGCGCGGAAACGGCAAGCCAAAGAACCTTCAAGGCGGGGGCGGTCGTGGCCAGGGCGCTGGCCGCGGCAACGGCGGACCGGCGAAGCCCAAGCGCAAGGGAAACTGTCGCTATTGCGGAATCCCAGGGCACTGGGCGAAGGAGTGTCGCAAGAAGGAGCGCGATCAGCGCGAACGGCCCGAGCAGCAGGCGAACGTCGCTCAGGTCGACGTCGAGCAGCCTGGCCTGCTCCTTGCCACCTGCACGGCGGGGAGCGGGGCGAGTGCGGTCATCAGCGCGGGTGAACCAGGCACCGTGATCTTCCTCAACTAGGCGCGGGTCGTACCGGTGGCGATGGACGACGACCGGTGGTACCTCGACACCGGCGCCAGCAACCATATGACGGGGCGCCGCGACATGCTCTCGGAGCTCGACGAGACGGTGCGAGGTACTGTTCGTTTTGGTGATGGTTCGGTCATGCAGATATGTGGGCGCGGCGTTGTACTGTTCACCTGCCTCAATGGTGAGCATCGTGCGCTCGCGGACGTGTACTTCATCCCGCAGCTGTGCACGAGCATCGTCAGCCTCGGACAGCTCGACAAGAACGGGTGCAGGACCGTGATCGATGATGGCGAGCTCTGTCTGTACGACAGGCAGAAGCTGTTGCTGCGACGGGTGCGGCGGACGAGCAACCGGCTTTACGCCGTGGCTCTGAACTTGGCCGCTCCCGTGTGCCTTCTCGCCGGAGTCCAGGACGATGCCTGGAGGTGGCACGCCAGATTCGGCCACCTGCATTTCCGCGCGCTGCACGACCTCGGTGCAAAGGGCATGGTGCGCGGCATGCCAGCGATCGCGCACCTCGACCAGTTCTGCGAGGGCTGCACCATTGGGAAGATGCACCGCACGCCCTTCCCGCATGCGTCGTCGTACCGCGCGGACAGCGCGCTCGAGCTCGTGCACGGCGACTTGTGCGGTCCAATCACTCCGGCGACGGCCAGCGGTAACAAGTACTTTCTGTTGATAGTTGACGATTTCAGCAGATACATGTGGCTTGAGGTACTGAAGAGCAAGGATGAGGCGTTTCGGTATTTCAAGAAGATCAAGGCGCACGCGGAGATGCAAGGCAATGCCAAGCTCCGGGCGTTCCGCACAGATAGAGGTGGCGAGTTCACCTCGAACGAGTTCGCCACCTACTACGAAGAACTGGGGATCCAGAGGAACACGACGACGCCATACTCTGCTCAGCAAAACGGAGTGGTCGAACGGAGGAACCAGTCCGTCATGGAGATGGCGCGCAGCCTCATGAAGGCCATGGGCGTGCCGTGCGCGTTCTGGGGCGAGGCCGTGCGCACCGCCGTCCACATTCTCAACAGGTCGCCGAGCAGAAGCTTGCAGGGGATCACACCATATGAGGCGTGGCGCAAGAAGAAGCCAGCGGTGGACTACTTCTGCACCTTCGGCTGCGTCGCGCATGTCAAGCTCGTCGGACCAGGGGTGACCAAGCTGGCGGACAGATCGCGCCCAGGCATCTTCCAGGGGTACGAGCCGGGGACGAAGGGCTATCGGGTGTATGACCCGGTCGGCAAGCGTCTGTACATCACACGCGATGTGCGCTTTGAGGAGGACCGGCGCTGGGACTGGAGCAAAGACGGTGGAGACTCGGTGCACGCCCGCGAGTTCACTGTCGTGTACTCCGACGCTGGTGCGCCCGTAACCACGACCTACACCGTGTCGCCCGAGGTGGTGGGATCACCGCGAGCACCTGCAACGCCATCTGCACCATGCTCACCAGTCCCACCACAATCCCCACGGACGCTCGTGTCCGGCGGGTCAAGAATGGGCGCGTCGAGTGCGTCGAGCGCGCCAGCATCAGAAAGTGCCAGTCCGTCTACGCCAACACCGAAGTTCTACGACCCTGCCGATGGGTGGGTGACTCCACCCACCGGCGAGTCGTTCGATGGCGAGGGGGTGCCCGTCCACTTCAAGTCAATGGAGTATGTGATCGATCATGCTCCGGAGTGCACGCTGGAGTACAGTGGGCTCTGTCTCTCTGCTGCAGAGGAGCCTGCGTCCGTCGACGACGCTCTGGAGGAGCCAGCGTGGCGGAATGCGATGGAGGCAGAGATGGAGTCTATCCGCGCCAACAACACTTGGGAGCTTGCTACGCTCCCGGCTGGCCACCGTGCGATCGGGCTGAAATGGGTGTACAAAGTGAAGCGAGACCCGGCCGGCAACATCATCAAGCACAAAGCGCGGCTGGTGGCGAAGGGCTACGCACAGAAACAAGGGGTAGACTTCGATGAGGTCTTCGCGCCTGTGGCCCGGCTGGAGACAGTGCCCGTCCTGCTTGCCGTGGCCGCGCACCGGAGCTGGAGCGTGCACCACATGGATGTGCGCTCGGCCTTCCTCAACGGTGAGCTGGAGGAGGAAGTGTATGTGCACCAGCCAGCAGGTTTCATCGACAACGACGATGCTCACAAGGTACTCAAGCTGCGGAAAGCGCTGTACGGGCTCCGGCAGGCCCCACGGGCCTGGAACGCCAAGCTGGACTTCACACTGCAGTCACTTGGGTTCGCGAGGTATCAGTTGGATCATGCTCTGTACAGGCGCGGGGACGACTCAGATTTCCTGCTGGTGGGGGTGTACGTCGACGACCTGATCATCACGGGCACCACTGCTGACGCCATTAAGAGGTTCAAGACCCAGATGCAAGAGCTTTTCCAGATGACAGATCTTGGGTTGCTCAGTTACTATCTTGGCATTGAAGTGAAGCAAGAGCATGGCATGATCACTGTTTGTCAGTCCAGCTACGCAGCCAAGATCTTGGAAGACGCTGGGATGAGGGACTGCAACCCGAGCTTGACACCCATGGAACATCGCCTGAAGGTTGTCAAGAACACTGGAGAAGCGGTCGATGCAACCAGGTATCGCAGCATCATTGGAAGTCTGAGGTATTTGGTGAATACGCGCCCGGATATTGCATATGCTGTAGGTGTGGCCAGCAGGTTCATGGAAGCACCCGGGAAGCAGCACTGGGCGATCATCAGACAGATCTTGAGGTACGTTCGAGGCACACTGAACTACGGGTGCACTTACAAGGCAGGAGAGGGAACTGTTCTGACAGGGTTCAGCGACAGCGACCATGCCGGCGATCTGACAGACAGAAAGAGCACTACAGGTCTGGTGTTCTTCATGGGGCCTAGTGTCATCACTTGGAGCTCTCAGAAACAAAAGATCGTGGCCTTGTCTTCCTGTGAGGCTGAGTATATAGCAGCAGCTACGGCAGCAACACAGGCTGTTTGGCTCAGCGGACTGGTTTCAGAAATGCTTGGAACAGAGAAGCAGAAAGTACAGCTCAAGATTGACAACAAGTCAGCAATCGAATTAAGCAAAAATCCAGTGCACCATGAGAGGAGTAAACACATTGATTTGAGATATCACTACATCAGAGAGTGTGTTGAAGAAAGAAAAGTGGAGGTTGAGCATGTCCGAACTGAAGATCAGTTGGCTGATATACTGACAAAGTCACTTGGGCGTGCGAAGTTCAGAGAACTCCGGTGCAGGCTTGGGATCATTCAGGTCAAGGGAGAGCAACAGGATTAGGGGGTGATTTGAAGTATAATCCTCGTTGCTAGGTTCAGTTTACTCAAAGTTATCTTAGCTGAATAATTGGCCGGTAGCGTGTGCATGTCCACGTCCGGTTCAGTCTCTTTTCTTCTTCAGTTAGTTCAGTTAGCAGATAGCAGTAGATACGCCGGCAAGACCGTTTCCATGGGATGGCGTGGAACCTCAGCGGGATTGACGGCGGCGTAGTGGCTCGCGCAAACGTAGCATCGTGGGATGGCACGATCAGTAGGCTAGGTGTGCGTGGGTGTGATTTTCTTTGTATTCGGCAGATCGTTTGACCCCTGCATAAATAACAGAAAGACCAGAAAAGCTGCGAGCAGTTAGCAGCGCAAAAGACTCTGTCAGTCTCGTTCGTTTTCCTCCTCACGATCCCATCTTGCTCCCTCCCTCTCTCTCGCTCGGTTAGCCGGAATCTGCAACAACACAAGGAGGCACTGTTCGTTGACGAGCAGATGAGGTATGATGGTGGCTGCGATGAAGGGGTCGTCTCCCCGTCGGCAAGATGGACGCGCCCCCTCCTCCCTCTTTCCTTCTTCCAGGTGAGCTATTTGATCAAATTTTGTCGCACCAAAATGTCCTTGGTTGGGCATGGACATATTTCCATAATTTCCCCCTATTTCTTAGATGACATTATGTGGACATAATCCTTCACGCAGAATACACATACAGAACAACATCGTCACGCCGGCTGCCGTAAGTTCAACCATCATGCCGTCAGGCTCTTTCATTCTCTCACACACCATTAAATTCGAATAGTTTCGGCATCATCCGAGAAGGCACACGGCGGATGCATCCATTCATGGATAGCTTCAATGGTGAGAATGGTGAGAATATATGATGTTGATACCCCGTATCCATCCTATGCTATCTTGCTTTGTATTGACAGGGAAATTAGATCGGTTCACGCCGATCAACAGGTTGGCTTGAAGAATTAGGTTGGCGTACATCGTCCATGTGATGATTCAGATTACAGATTGGTTTGCTCCACTCATATTCTCTGGAAAAGGTCGATTTATCGACCACTTAATTTTCCAGAAATATAGCCTGGTTCGCCGATCAAAACATGTACAAACAACGAACAGGTCTCACAACAAAAATGGCGAACATGTGTTGCATGGAGAAGAAAATACACATGAGTATATGTGCGAATCGGTGGTAGAGCCGTGCACTCTGGGAATTACTGGTATAGCAGCAGTTTGCTCGCCAAAGAAATATCGTGCATCGTTACAAGAATTACAGTAGGCCACAAAGAAATTTGCCACGGCCAGACCGCAATGAGTTTCGAACTCAATTTTTTTACAGGTGTAGAAGACACACGTGCAGAAGCCGTGTTAAAATTTCAGGCCATTCGGCCAATAGGAAGGCCAGACCAAAAATCACAGAAAACAGAATATGTGCCTGGTGGTACATATGGCTTCAGAAAATCATACCGGCCAAACCTGAAAGAGTTTTGATCTGAAAATTTTCTGGGGCAAACTAGAAACGCCCAGATACGTTCAATATTTTTTCAGAACTTTTAAAGCAAGAGAATAGGTGCAGCAATTCGCACAAGTCAGATCTTAGTGTCGGACAAAGCAGACTAGTACGTCCGAGTGATGATTTTATGTGGGCTGATTTGTTAGGCGTTGAGGCCTGAAACTTTTGTGAGAACAAGTTAAGTCATCAAAGAAGTATCTGTAGAAGTTTGAGGTCAAATGGTCCGAGCTACAGAGAACGACAATTTCTATAAATTGTGTTCGGTGAATAAATACATCAGTACAATACATGAACTAGTGTCGTTCATGAGGGTGTTTGGCCGTGTGTAGAAGTTCCTATAGTGTGGGCAATCATCATCAGAAACCCCGCCATCCCATGTATGCGTGCATAGTGCAAGGACATGGTGCTTAAATTAATCCACAACCAAGTACGATTTGTGTGATTTTCCATGAAGTCTTAATTACATTCCGCGACCGACGAGGCCGGAAAATGATCCAAGCCGACAAGGTTGGACTTTTATTTGTTCGGTGCCGACGAGGCCGAACACTTCTCGCTCATAGACTTCATTGAAAATCCCGCCACCAGCGGTGCCGTATGACATTCACCATTGACCGACGAGGCTTTGGTAGAATACATTTTTGCATTGTTGATGCAATGTTTGGAGGACAATTTATACAGGCTTGAAGACAACGACCATCAAGAGCAGCTTAATCGGAGGTTTTCTACGAGATGTGTCTTGTAGATGTAATTAACCGGATCGTCTTTCGAGGCTCCGGGAACCTGAAGCTACACAGTCGCAGAACTTAGTCAGATCGCATAGAGAAACATGATATACTTGTGTGGGAACCATTTGATGTAATTCTTCAAAAGAATTAATGAAATACAAAGTCCCCTGATGTTGTGTCTCTTTTATTTATTTATATACGAATGTATACTGGCACGCCCGCAACCTTTACCTTATTGCCGTTACGCATTAGGAAATACCCCCTTAGCGGGAGCGTTTCTTTTTCGCAAAACATGAGCATCTCCACCGTCCTCGAAAGATGAGCATTCTTGATAGATGGTTTAATCTGGTTTCGATTGGTGCATTGCGTCTCTGTGATATATGGATTTTGATTGAGGCGGCCATCGTATAAATAAAACGCTAACATCCTCTGAATTCCTGAATGTAGTTGTTAAACTGCTATTATCTTGCTGGATTGCATACCTGATTTGTTTGATGTCCTTGAAGCAAATACCATAACATGAGCTTGAAGGTTTCAACTTGCTGGATTGCATACATGATATGTTTGATGTGCTTAAGCAAATTCCATAACGCGAGCTTGAAGGTTTCGAGGATATATAATCACTGGGATACAGAGGGAGCACACCGTCGTGCACGGTTCCAATGATGCCCTAACCCTTTTGTTCCTGCTCTGAAGAATAAGACATGTATAGGCTTTAGATTTTTGTAATCATCTATGTGCTAAACATCCCTTTGTGGTCATGTGCTTTATATACAATCAAACATCTATCCATGATGATATATATGCCCAGCTAATGTTTGAAAAGACCCATCATCTGTATCACCGCTGCTGGATAACCATTATAAATCTACTAGCATTATCGATCATATAAAATAGCTACCATTACTGATCATCTATATTACCACTGCTGGATAACCATTATAAATCTATCAGCTAATGTTTCTTTTGTTTATTTGATTTAACGTTTTATTTGTTTGATTCAACATCTTTTTTAGACAAAATAATTTAATTTTGCTCTGCCAATTTAAATTTACACCGTGTTATTAGGCTTAGAAAAAAGGTAAATAATAAATTAAATATACACCAAACCTTCTCTCGCTCACCCTGTTTCTTCCAAACCACCGTCGTTGTTCCTCAACTTTGATTGCAATATCAGCATGTCAGTTCCTTAGGTGGATCCTCACAGAATCAGACCGCTTCACCAACTTCAAGGCGAACCTTGACCAACAACATGGAATTATTTCAATTTTGAGTTAGTGTTGTTCCTTAGAGACATGGTCAAAGATTGAGAAATTTTAGATTTTCTTGCATCTTGGTTTGCCCGTGACTGAAATCAATACTCGTTTCGTTGCTAACAAGAAAAGACCAGTCGTCTCATGCAGATGCATACCCTGTTGATCTGTTAGTGCTCATTTCAGAAGTGTATGATTCATCCTGGCTAATTCAAGTTAACATGAGTACAACAATAGATAAACATTTATTTATGGACAACAATAGTAGTGAGCAGGTGATACTTGTGATTTAAGTTGGGTTTTCTGTGAAGAGGAACGGGCTATCGCAGCACAATGTGGGTAAGTATTTCCCTTAGTTATGAAACCAAGTTTTATCGAACCAATAGGAATACCAATCCTCAACCGTCTTCAGCGGCTGCACACAAAAGAACAAACAACTTGCACCCAACGCCGACAAGAGGGTTGTCAATCCCCTTGATCTCGCTATTTGCAAGCAAGTGAGTTGTGTTGATAATTGTGGAGAATTGTAAATTGCAAAATAAAATAAAAGCAAATAAATAACAGCAAGGTAGTACTAGCGTTTGTGAATATATAAGTGAATAGACCCGGGGGCCGTAGAGTTCTCTAGTGGCATCTCTCATAGAAATAGCATACGGTGGGTAAACAAATTACTGTTGGGAAATTGATAGAAAAGCGATAAGTTGTGCGATTTTCACGGCAATGATCATGTGTATATAGGCATCACGTCCATAAGCAAATAGGCCGACTCCTGCCTGCACCTATTACTATTACTCCACTTATCGATCGATATCCTACATGCATCTAGAGTATTAAGTAGAACAGAGTAATGCTTGGAGAACGATGACATGATGTAGACAAAGTAAACTCAATCAATATGAATAAACCCTATCGTTTTATCCTTAGTAGCAGCAACACAAAGACGCAACTTGTCCCCTTCGGTCACTCGGATATAGAAACTCGCCAGGTTGAAACTACTACAACGCACCACTTCCACCGAAGAAATATCAATCTAGTTGGCCAAACTATCTCAATAGATCGGAGGGCATTACGAAGCTATAATGATCATGCAAATAGGAATCTTAGTATTCAAGTTTGACTCAAAAACTTTTCATGAATAATCTGAACATAAACTCACAATTCATCGGATCCCAACAAACGCACCATACAAAGGGATTACATCGGATAGATCAAGGCAAAGATGCGATGAACATTGTATTGAAGATCAAGAGAGAGAGAGAGAGAGATTTCCATCTAGGTACTACCTACGGACCCGTAAGTCTGTGGTGAACTACTCACACATCATCATGAGGGCAGCAAGGTTGATGAAGAGGCCCTCTGTGATTGATCCCCCCCTACGGCAGGGTGCCAGAACGGAGCCATAGATGGCCTCCCGTCGGAACAGAGTCTTGCGGCGACAGAAAAAGTATTTCGGGAGCTCCCTTAGGGTTTTTGGATTATTAGAGAATTTATAGGCCAGAGAGGAACGTCGGGGGACGCCCAAGGGGGCCACCACAAATCAGGGCGCCCCCCCCCCAGGACGCGCCCTGATGTGTGGTGGGGCCCTCGTGCGCCTCCAGGCCTCCTCCCGAAGCTTCCAGCTGTTCTTCTGGTCCAGAAAAAATCATCAAAAAGTTTTGTTGCAATTGGACTTCATTTGGTACTGTAAACCTGAAAAGCCAAAAACATGCAGAAAACAGGAACTGGCACTGGGCACTGGGTCAATAGGTTAGTGCTCAAAAATATTAGAAATTGGTAACAAATGCCCCAAAAGTATCCTAGAATGATAATATATCAGCATGGAACAATCAAAAATTATAGATACGTTGGAGACGTATCAGCATCCCCAAGCTTAATTCCTGCTCGTCCTCGAGTAGGTAAATGATAAAAACAGAATTTTTGATTTGAGATGCTACTCATTATGTAATCTTTTGTATGTATGCTCATTGAGAAATGATGAATTAACAAACAGCAACATAGCAATATTTATAAGTATAATAAACAAAATCATTGAATTTTCAAAGTATACGATCCTAAAAGAATGTTTACCCCTATTCATCTTATTAAATTAGCAAGGCATGACTCCGTCTTCACCACATCAATACAAATGTTAAGCACCATGGTGTCCAAGTCAGGCAATTGGATCGTACCTTTTCAATATGCATCAACTTTCTATTCTTCACGCAATACATGAGCGTAAACCATTGGACATAGCATATGGGTGGAATAGAATATGATGGTATATATCAAAGGGGTAAAAAGTGGAGAAGATAGTCTCACATCAACTAGGCGTAGCAACGAACTATGGAGATGCTCATCGATAGATGTCAATGCAAGGAGTAGGGATTGCCATGCAAATGATGCACTAGAGCTATAAGTGTATGAAAGCTCAACTGAAGCTAAGTGGGTGTGTGTTGGGGATATAACCCCGTGGTGAGACCCGCCCAGGTGGGGCCGGGTCATGGGGTTGGCGGCTTACAATAAGGTTTGGTGCAGGCTTACTCAATGGGCCTGGAGGCCCAGAGCCAGAAGATGAGATGTAACCCGGTGGCGTAAGCCGCCGGTGGCGGCTTGTTAGACAAGGCATGTGTAGTTAGAGGTGAGGTCGGTTATCAAGTATAACCCGGCCTGGACTCTTGTAAGCCCGGGACCTTGGCTTGTGCATATAAAGGCGGGTTACCTAGGCGGCTTAGGCCACGAAACAACTCATCGATAGCTAGGTCAAGCGAACTCGCTCCCTTGTAATCGATACCTAATCAATACAACACAAAGCAGGCCATAGGCTTTTACCTCTTTCCGAGGGGCCGAACCTGGGTAACCCTTGTCTCTCGATTCCGATCAACCCCTTCGAGATCACCGCCTTAGCGATGGCCCCGAACCTAAGTCCTTTCACGGGGACATCTGCCGTGACAAAACCACGACAGTTGGCGCCCACCGTGGGGCTGACGCTCGGTGGTGTGGAGTTATCGAAGGGCTCTCTCACAGGGATTACGGGATATGCCGTTGGCAGGATGACTAAGAGTCGCCGCGGCAAGCTCTACATCGACGACGCTGGCTGGGGCCCCGAGGCCGACTCAATCAAGTATGGGCACCGGGTCCCCTTCGATGGAATTCATGTTTTCATCGGCAAGATTGGCGGGTCTAAGCCTGGGCCAGACATCTGCACCGACCTCGTCGAGCCGGCCCGGCGCGTGCAACCCGCCCGAGTTAATCCGGGTCGGAAGCACGTCTTCGTCGGCTTTACCCAAGGCGCGGAGCTTGAAGGTTCCGTGTCACGGGAGGAAACCCTCATCTGCTCGGAGGATGGATCCTCGAGCGGGGAGGCGGAATCAATCTACCAGCTTCACAACGGTGGGCTTGGGGGCTACGTTGAGGATTACCCTGAGCCGGAGTATCATGAGCCGGAATACTATGAGCCGCCGAGCCGCGCCGCTGTCTTCATGGCGGGATCAGCACCGGCCCCCAATAGCACGGCCGCTGGTGCAACCGGGTCCTGGTCAGGCAGGCCGCCGGCTCAAGTTTTGCTGGATCTGATGAACGAGCTTACCACTCTGATGGAGACCGAGGTCACGGTCAAAAACCAAGCAGCCCGTAACACGGAGATTGCGAGGTTGAAGAACCAGATGGCCGGAGTCCAAGAGGAAATCAATACATTGAAGGCTCAGATGGATGCTGAGTCGGAGCGCCTTAGGGCGGATGCTTTTCGCCTTGAATTAGAACAGCAGACCGCAGCGGCGGTTCACCGGATGAGGCATCAGTCCCGTTTGCCGGATCAATATGAGGCCAGAAATCTTTTCAACACGCCAGGGACGGGACAGAATGCACCTCTGACCGTAACCCGGACGGCGGAAGTACCTGGATCGGGCAAGAGCGTAGCGAGAGGCGGCAGCATTGGCAGCTACGGCGGCTTATCAAGAACCCACAGTAGCGCCTTCCGTTTCGGTAGGAGCTGGAATAACCTCCAGGGCAGTGGGAGTACCGTGCTTAGTGCCAGCTTTACGAAATGAGCGCCTGCCGAAAGACTTCAAGGGTCCCCGCAAGGTGCCCAACTATACCATTGATCTGCCTCCAGAAGCTTGGATTGAGAGCTATGAACTGGCCATGGAGATGTTAGATGTCAGTGATGCAGTATGTGACAAGTATTTCATCATGATGCTGGAAGGGCCGGCGCGCACGTGGTTGAAGGGTTTACCACCCAACACCATTAATTCCTGGGCCGAGTTGAAGGCGAAGTTCATCAAGAATTTCCAGGGAACGTGTAAGCAGCCCATGACAATTGTGGATTTGGATCATTGCGTGCAGCGCGGGGACGAGTCGGCTCATCATTGGGTCCGGCGGGTCTCAACCATCGTCCACTCTTCTGATAACATTACGGCGGCTCAAGCGGTCCTTATTCTGGAGAAGAATTGCCACTTTGTGCCTCTGAAGCAGAAGCTTGGCCGGCTCAAACGTACATGCCAGGATATGGGGGAACTCATGGCGGCTCTCACCAAGTATGCGAACTCGGACAGAACAAAGGACCCTGGTTCCGATGATGAGAAATCAGCCAAGGGTAAGAAGAATAACAATGGCAAGATTCAACAGCAGAACGGGGGAGGAAACAGTAATGGCAACGGCGGAAAGCGGAAACACCAGGACGGCGGGTCAGATTTAGTGGCCAACACCAGTGCTGGGAATAACCGTGGCAAAGGGAACGACAAGCCGCCTTTCGGTAAACGCAAGCCTGTTGACATGGAGGCGATGCTGAATGTTCCTTGCCCGAAACATAGCCTTCCTGATCAGCCGTCCACTCATGCTTGGAAGGATTGTTGGATCATGCGAGAGTTTCGAAATTACAGTGTTAACCAGCATCAAGGTGGTGGCGGTGGACCATCCGGCGGGTCAGGATCCGGTCCTTCTGGGTCTGGCTTTGGTACAGGTGGCTCAGGCTCTGGCTATCAAGGCCAACGAAACAATGGAGATAATAATCAGCAGTCTGACGGTGGAGGCCAGCAACAAAATAACCAGTCCGGGTATCAGAGTAATCCCAAACAGCTTAATGGAGGCCAATATCATGTTTTTATGACTAGTCTTTACAAGCGGGATCGGAAGGTATGCAAGCGGGCGGTTAATGCGGTTATGCCGGCTCTCCCTCAGTACTTGAGGTGGTCAGAGTATGATATAACTTGGAGCAGGGAGGATCACCCGCCGCGCGTGGATAACCCGGGATAGTTGGCTTTGGTAGTGGCCCCCCAAGTTGGAGGCTATGTGTTCACTAAGGTGCTTATGGATGGTGGTAGTAGCATCAACATCCTGTACTATGACACGTTCCGCCGGATGAACTTGCTGGATAAGGACCTTAAGCCATCTTCAATGGTCTTTCACGGAGTGGTGCCCGGAAAATCGGCTTATCCAGTTGGAAAAATTTCTCTGGAGGTAGCTTTTGGTGATGAATTCAACTATAGGGTAGAATCTTTATGGTTTGAGGTGGTTAAGATCAAGAGCCCGTACCACGCTCTGTTCGGACGGCCGGCTTACGCCAAGTTCATGGCTAGACCTTGCTATGTTTACTTACAGCTCAAGATGCCCGGGTTAAAGGGAACGATTACTGTGCATGGTGGTCGGAAGATTGCTCTTGAGTGTGAGGAAGGTGATGCAGCATATGCGGAGTCGAGTTGTGCTGAGGCGGAGCTCAAGTTTTATAAGGAGAATGTTGACCCGGCAGATATGACCCCACTGAAGAAGCCTAGCACGGAATCTAAGCTGCCCCTCAAGTTTGTGGCAGAAGAGACCAAGATGGTGGATTTCACTCCTGGCGACTCATCACAGCAGTTCACTTTGGGGGCTAATATAGATCCCAAATAGGAAAGCGCGCTCATCGAATTCATCCGTGAGAATCGGGACATCTTTGCATGGAAGCCTTGTGACATGCCGGGTGTACCGAGGGAATTCGCTGAGCACCACCTTAATGTGGATCCTAAGTTTAAACCGGTCAAACAGTTCCTCTGTCGCTTCAATGAGGAGAGGCGTAAGGCTATTGGGGAAGAGGTGGCCCGGCTCTTGGCAGCAGGGTTCATCGTTGAAGTTTTTCACCCGGAGTGGCTAGCTAACCCGGTGTTGGTACTCAAGAAGAACGGCACGTGGCGCATGTGCGTGGATTACACGGATCTTAACAAGGCATGTCCGGTTGACCCGTTTGCTCTCCCCCGTACCGATCAGATCATTGATGCAACGGCGGGTTGTGAGAGTCTATGCTTCCTGGATGCTTATTCAGGTTATCATCAGATCAAGATGGTAGTCAAAGACCAAGAGAAGACGTCTTTCATTACGCCTTTTGGAGCTTTCTGTTATGTGTCTATGCCTTTCGGGCTCAAGAGTGCCCAGGTGACTTACCAGCGTTGTGTGCAGAACTGTCTTCATGATCAAATTGGGCGCAGTGTTCATGCTTATGTGGATGATATTGTGGTCAAGTCAAGGAAGAAGGAGACTCTACTAGCTGATTTGAAAGAAACTTTTGACAACTTGCGGGTTTACAAGATGATGCTTAACCCGGCAAAATGTGTGTTTGGTGTACCCGCAGGCAAGCTTTTGGGTTTTTTGGTCTCTGAGCGTGGCATTGAGGCTAACCCGGATAAGATAAAGGCCATCACTTCTTTGTCTAAACCGGCGTGTATTAATGATGTTCAGCACCTGGCGGGTCATATTACTGCACTGAGCCGGTTCATAAGCCGCCTGGGTGAGAAGGCTATTCCTCTGTATCAGATGATGAGGAAGACAGACGATTTCGTCTGGAGTGATGCGGCTAATGAGGCGTTTGAGGCACTTAAAAAACAGCTGGCTGAGCCGCCCGCTTTAGCTGCTCCCGTGGAGAAGGAGCCTTTGCTCTTATATGTGGAGGCTAACAACAAAGCCGTCAGTGCTGCAGTTGTGGTCGAACGCAAGGAGGCGGGTAAGGAGTACCCAGTCCAGCGGCCGGTTTATTATGTCAGTGAGGTCTTGACAGAATCCAAGCAGAGATACCCACATTGCCAGAAGCTGGTACTTGGTGTATTCATGGCCAATCGCAAGCTGAAGCATTACTTCCTCGGGCATCCAATTACAGTGGTCAGCTCTGCTCCTTTGGGGGATATCATTCAAAACAGAGAAGCTACTGGCAGGATTGCTAAGTGGGCAATTGAACTTGGGCCTCTCAATTTGAAATATGTGCCCCGAACGGCTATCAAATCTCAAGCCCTGGTGGATTTTATCAATGACTGTACAGAGTGTCAAATACCTGAGGAAAAGCCGGACAATACTTATTGGACGATTCACTTTGATGGATCCAGGCAATTGGAAGGCTCGGGGGCTGGAGTTGTCTTAACTTCCCCACGAGGTGACAAAATTTGTTATGTTTTGAGGCCAATGTTTCCTTGTACTAACAATGCAGCGGAATACGAGGCTCTGCTTCATTGGCTCCGGGTGGCCAAGGAGATGAACTTGAGCCGGGTCAGATGTCTTGGCGACTCGGACCTGGTGGCTCAACAAGTCTCTGGCACGTGGTATTCTAAGGACCCTCATATGGCGGCTTATCGTCAGGCGGTTGATGTTATTGCTGGCCACTTTATGGGTTATCAGGTGGATCATATTGACCGGCGGAAGAATGAGGCGGCTGACACGTTATCAAGGCTGGGGTCTCAGCGTAAGCCGGTGCCGCCTAATGTGTTCTTGGACGTGTTGCATCATCCATCGGTCAAGTTACCGTCGGAGGAGGATTTGGCTATACCTGACCCGAAAGGGCAATTGGTGGCGGCTCTTCGCACAATCCCTGATTGGACGTTGCCTTATCTGGCGTACCTGACCCGCGGTGAGTCACCTCAAGATGAGACTCTGTCACAGCAGATCATAAGGCGGTCTAAGTCTATGACTATTGTCAACGGCGAGTTACATCGGCGCAGTGTAACTGGTGTCTTTCGACACTGTGTTTCTCCTGATGAGGGCCGTGAGATTTTGCAAGAAATCCATGCTGGCGATTGTGGTCATCACGCCGGGTCAAAGTCATTGGTGTCCAAGGCCTTTCGACACGGGTTTTACTGGTTAACATCTCATAAAGATGCAGAAGATTTGGTCACTAAGTGTGGCGGGTGCCAAAAATTTGGGCGACGTGCCCATGTGCCGGCTCAAGAACTATGGATGATTCCAATCACCTGGCCGTTTGCAGTCTGGGGGCTTGATATGGTAGGGCCTTTTAAGAGGTCTAAGGAGAAAAAGACCCACATCTTGGTGGCGGTTGACAAGTTTACTAAGTGGGTCGAGGCTGAGCCGGTCAGCAAATGTGATGCAGCAACAACAGTTCAGTTCGTCAAAAAGCTGATTTTTCGGTTTGGTTATCCTCATAGTATCATCACTGATAATGGCACTAACTTGTCTAAGGTGGCTATGAAGGAGTTCTGTGATGAGGAGCATATCCGTCTTGATGTATCTTTGGTAGCTCACCCGCAGTCTAATGGTCAAGCTGAGCGTGCTAATCAGGAAATTTTTAGAGGTATAAAACCCCGGCTCATGGTTCCTTTGGAACGCACGCCGGGCTGTTGGGTGGAGGAGTTGCCATCTGTTCTTTGGAGCATAAGAACCACCCCCAACAGGTCTACAGGCTATATGCCTTTCTTCATGGTTTATGGCGCAGAAGCTGTTCTCCCCAGTGATATTCGTCATGACTCACCCAGAGTGGCGGCTTACGTAGAAACTGATAACGAGGCGGCGCGTCAGGATGCTTTGGATGCCTTGGACGAAGAACGAGATCTTGCAGCAACTCGGTCGGCGATTTATTAACAAGACCCGCGTCGCTATCATAGCCACAGGGTCAAGACCCGGATGTTCCAAGAAAGCGACTTAATACTCCGGCTGATTCAAGACCAGTCAGATATGCATAAGTTGTCACCTCCCTGGGAAGGACTGTTTGTGATCAGCAGAAATCTCAACAATGGTTCCTATTATCTCATTGATGTACGGGAAAGTGACAAGTCTCGCACTTCTGGTGAAGAGACCAAGAGGCCATGGAATATTGCTCACCTTCGGCCATACTATACTTAAGCCACCAGTCCGGCTCTCATCAATGTACATATTCCTGTCATTGTATATACCATCTTTTATGATATAATAAAGTTGGCATCCCCATGATTAGGGGCCTCTGCCATTTTTTCTGCACTGAAAGTGTCATACCAAGGAGTTGATCCTTAATCAGGTCACTTGGGGGCTTCCAACCCTATGGGTTTAGCTTACATACCCTCTTGGCCAGGCTTTATATGCCATGTTCGAGTTAAACCTGCCTGTTTGCAACTTGCTACTCCGCCATGTGACCCGCCGAACTCTTGACAGTTATTCTTGATAAGAGACCCTGAACTTTTATAAGTTATTCTCGCACAAAGACCCTTAACTTGTCAAGGTTTAAACGGCGGCTTTTGTCACGAGAGAGCCGGCTTACAGTGAGCTAGGATAAACTCGTCTTGTCTGCCGTAACCCCTCCGCTATGTGGCCCGTTCATACTTTCAGCAATGTCAATCTTTTAAAGACCCTGAACTTGCTAAAGTTTAAACGACGGATTTATGTCACGTGAGACCCAGTTTAAAAGTTTTTCTTTAGGCTTTCCGCCTAGTTTCTTCGGAAACAACACAATTTTTTTCATAAAAACAAGAGTTATCTTGTCCTACCGCGCCTTTAAAGCCGGCTTATAGGATGAGACATACAAATTACTTGTTTTTGCAGGTACTCTCATGATAAGATTCTAAGTTTTGGAAAGTTTCCGGCTTGGCATTGCTCAGGGAGTATAACCTGCCCGGCGCGTCAAAGCAGTCAAACGATTATATATCACAGATGAATTTGCTAAGTCGCCGGCAGAAGCTTAAAACAGTGCATCAAAAGCACAAGAGCAGGCGGTTAAATGTTTTCCTACTGCTATTACAAGGCTGTTCAAAATGCTCAAAAGTTGCAGACTTCAAGTTTTTTCAGCAATTTCTAACCCGGCGGATTAAACAAGGTCGGGTTCCCTTCACGTGATGCAACCGTTTTTCTCTAACTCGCCGCCGGGTCATCCTGCGCCGGGTCTTCGGTCTCCTGGATCTGGAGGTTGTCCACATCCCAATTGCAGTTGGTTAAAGCTTCAAACTTGGCTTCATCATGCATGATCGGAGATGGGTCAACATCAGGAGCAAAGAGGTGCTTACGGCATTGAGGAATTAGGCTCTTGGCTTCGAAGGTGGGCCCTCGAACACGTTTATTCTCTTCAGTATAAGCCGCCTGATATACTGCCAGGTCAGCCTCTGCGGCCAGCCGGCTTGCCAGAACCCGAGACGCCTTATGACAGCGAGAGTAGTCTTCTTGTGTAAACTCCGAGCCATCATCCTTCAGTTGAGGGAAGCCATCCATCATTTCAGCCGGGTTCAGCTCCGGGGCATAAGCCAGCAACCGGCTCAGAGCGGCTATTGCGCCCTTACGGGCGGCTGATCTCTTCAGCTCTTCTATCTGCTGCAGGATGGTGGAGAGGACTTCTAGCACACCCTTCATAAACTTTGGCACACACCTTTTAGTCATCACAGCTTTAATAGTGAAAAGTGACCCGGCATAGAGCTGTTCAGAAAGAGAGTATAGAGCTTTGAGTTTCAACAGGCTGTTATCTGACAGCTGGCGGCTCTGTTCACCTACAAACATGTCAAAATTTATAAACCGCCGGAGAAGATTATTGACAAGTATTTGTATGTAGTTGAAGGTTAAGGATACCTACCAAACACAGCTCCAATCATACGGGATATCTGGCCCTTCAGAGTGTTCACCTCGTCAGTCACCGTTTTGAGCCGGCCCTCTGCGTCTTTAGCGCGCTTGGTCAGGGCGGCTTGGCTTGACTCAGCAGTCTGCTTGAAAGTTTCAAACTCTGTTTTGATCTTCTCAATATCTATGGAGCAGAGCCGCCACTTTTCTTCCGTCTCTGCTCGGGCGTCGTGTTGCAAAGATAAACTTTTCTTCAAGTCCATCAGGTTAGACTCGGCAGCACTTATAGATTCCTGCGCAGGACAAGTCATGACAGTGCAAGGTTGTCAGTTTTAAGCCGCCGGTCTGGCTCACACAGTTTATGTCAAAGTTTGGTACAATGATTACAAGTCCCAAGCAGATTGCAAGCAATATACTTGACAGTTGGGGGCTAATGTATCCCAACTCTTTCTTATAGAGCCGGCTCATTACTTAGGTAATGACCCGGTCCTTGGGGGTTACAGTTGGCTCTGAATCTTTGATTGAGTGCCGGTTCATTACTTAGGTAATAACCCGGCCCTTGGGGGCTACATTTCGCTCTTAATTTATGATTGAGTGCCGGCTCATTACTTAAGTAATGACCCGGCCCTTGGGGGCTACGGTTGGCTCCTAATTTATGATTGAGTGTCGGCTCATTATTGGCATAATGACCCGGCCCTTGGGGGCTATGATTGGCTCTTGGTCCATGTTCACATACTGATGATTCTTCAAAAGTTGCCAAATTAAGGGAAGACCCGGCTGACCTTCTGAAAGATCAACCGGTTCTTGGGGGCTACATAAGTATATACATGAAGAGGCAAGGGAAGTGAAGTACCTCATATTTTTTCTTCATCTTGGCGACCAGGTTGGCCTCCATGTCTCGGCTGGCAAACAGACGACTCAGATAGGCGGCATGCAATTCATCGGCAGTAAGTTTCTCCAAATTTGAAAGATCAGATGGAGTCTTTTCTTCCTTAGAGGGAGCCGCCTCGTCTTCCTTAATATGCTTTGATAGCTCATGTGAAGGAGCGGGAGATTTGTAAGCCGCCCCGGTGACAGTGACTTCTTCATGAGAAGCCATATCTTCAGTTGACGGCTGGGGGCTGGGCGGCTTAGGAGCAGAATCTGGATGGGCTTCAGGAGCCTCAACATCCATATCTGCCGGTTCATTGTGCTGAGGGGCCTATTCATGAGTGTCTTTGGCGGTTTCAGAAGGCTCAACATGGGCTTCCGGGATGCTTGGCTTTGGAATTGCCAGCTCTGGAACATCAGGAGCGGCGGATGACCCGGCCACTTTCCTTCGTTTGGCTTGAGCCCTGTGAGGCAAAGTTAAAAGTTACACATCAATGAGCAAGGATGGACTATTAATAAAAAGAGTGGGATAGAAAAATACTTACCCCTGATTGATGATAAGGGGAGGCAACTTTGAAGCAGTTGAGTCACCGGAAGAAGGAGGCGAGTCCTGAAAAAGTTAGCATTGTTAAACACTGATAAGCTGCAAGGATAGCTTACAGGGAAAATAAGTTCAAGACAAGAAAGTACTTCGGTGCGCTGTTTTCGAGGGGCCGGCTCATTGGGTAAGACGGCCAAAAGGTCTCCAGAGCCGGTGCTCCGGGTCTGACGTCTGCTGTCCTCTTGCTGTTTCTTCAAAAGAAAGTTATGACTCAAGTGAGCAAAAGGACGGAAACTCTTTACCTTCCGTACAGCCCGCCGTACTCTCTTTACTAGTGAAAGATCCGAGTCAGACGAGACAATGGTTACCTCAGCAACGTCGGCATGGCTTGTTTCAGCTTCTTCCTGTGAGTAATCGCCATTAATGAGTTGCATAAAGAGAAGGCCAAGGGGGTCAAGTTCTACCTCTGAGTCATTGAAATCGAATAAATCTTTGGATGTTTGCCTCTTCCGGCGAGTTGGCACCTTGGATTTGGTCACCTTGGGGACTTTGTTTTTCTTCTTGAGAGTAGGGGGCAACAATTTCTTCCAGAATGAATAGCCGGCCTACACAGGACAAAAAATATTGATAGAAAAGGTTTAATAAAGTATGGAGTTAAAAGAATGGATGAGGGTTAGGATGAAAAGACTTACATCCGGAGCCGGGTTAAGTGCAGAGAAGGGGCTTAAGCTAGTCTTGCTGCAGGCGGCTAATGATCCCCCTAGCAAAGACTTGACGATAGTGTTGAGATCCTGATCCTTCAAAGGGGTCTGGTTGAAGCGTTGAGGATCATCTACTTTACCAGTATACTGGCACATTAAGGCGCCTCGGCGGCTCAATGGCAGAATCCTCCAGGAGACCCAGCAGCGGGTCAGATCAACACCCGTCAACCCGTTGGCCAACAGGGCCCTAACTTTTGAGAAAGTGGAGGCATATTGAGCACATCCGGCGGCTGACATCCAGTCTGGAAGCTTTGTATCCGTACTAAGCCGGTAGGGACGATAGCCCGGCAATGGGTTCTCCCCCTCTGGTGAAGTGTCTTGGCAGTAGAACCAAGTCTTGTTCCATTCCTTGGGGTGACTCGGCAGAGTTGCTGCTGGGAAGAGTACATCCCTCCGTCTCTGAAGAGTAACGCCCCCAAGCTCGAGGCTTAACCCGTCCGCCATTTCTGTTTGGCGGTTAATGTAAAAGTACTCCTTGAAGAGGTCAACAGATGGTTCCTCTTGCAGGTAGGCTTCACAGAATGTTTGAAATTGGCACATATTGGTGACTGAATTTGGGCCAATGTCTTGGGGTGCAGTTTGAATGAGTCCAAAACATCTCGGAAAAACTTGGACCCAGGCGGGGAGAAGCCGCGAAGAAGATGATTTGTGAATATAATGACTTCCCCGTCTTTGGGTTTAGGGGTAGTCTCATTGCCTGGAACCCGCCGGTGGATAATATCCTGAGCCGGCAGAACTCCCATGGTGATAAATTCTTTGAGTGACTCTTCGGTCACTCCAGACTTTACCCAGTTGCAGGTGGACGGAGTTTTAGACATGGTGGCGGCTTAGGAAGCTGCGGGAAGACATGAATATTCGGCGGGTTAAAAATACATTCTGACCAAGGTCGCTATGAATTAAATGGTGACAGCGTTTGGCGGGTCAATATAAAATTATGAGCCGCCGAAGCTATTTGCGGTATGGCAGCATGAGCCGACAGCTTTGCGGCGGGTCAAGTTTATCAGCATAGACTGAAAAATTGCTAAGTGTTGAGGAACAGATTCTGCAACAACGGTTATGCATTCAAGATCTACGGGCGAGGGAAAAAATATTCTAGCCCTAAAAAGACCAGTGGAAGAACAGACGGCCTCTGCACAGATTAAAACGGGCTACAGATTTACAATGAGTGCGGCGTGATTATGGAACAGATGGCCGCGTGATTTCGGCAGCATTGTAAGGCTTTAGAGAAGGTGCTTTCCATCTAATCGGTGAAGAACGTTCCGATGAACGGTGATGAACACTGAAGAAACCCGACGAACTCGGGGGAGATCTAAAGGATTAGTACAGATCTAACAGGGAGCGGTAATGAAACCTGGAGGATGCGAGCGGATGCGGCGATGTTCTGGACGCGTTCAAGATGATGCAGCGGCCGGAGTTGATGAAGACGACAAGCTTTGGCGGCGCGGCGAGCTTCAGTGGTCCAGAGGAAGAAGAAGAAGATGGCGGTAGGGAAAAATGAAAGTGGTAACCCCCGGTGCTTATTTATAAGGCTATAATGGTCTCACAACGGTCCGGTGCGGGAATCGAGGGAGCACGATGATAATTAAACTAAGAAGACACCTTGATTCTCGGGCTGGTCATATTAATGAAAAAAGATCCGCTCTGACATCAGGGGAATCTTTTTTGATTTTTCTGATGACGTCACGGCGGGTCATGAAAGCTTGTCAGAAGTAACGACCGCCCACTTTCGGTGGGTCATGAAGATTATCAGAGAAGGCAAGGCTCGCCAACCAGAAGATTTGGAGATTGACATGAACCAGTTCAAATCAATCTGGGGCCTAATGTTGGGGATATAACCCCGTGGTGAGACCCGCCCAGGTGGGGCCGGGTCATGCGGTTGGCGGCTTACAATAAGGTTTGGTGCAGGCTTACTCAATAAGCCTGGAGGCCCAGAGCCAGAAGATGAGATGTAACCCGGTGGCGTAAGCCGCCGGTGGCGGCTTGTTAGACAATGCATGTGTAGTTAGAGGTGAGGTCGGTTATCAAGTATAACCCGGCCCGGACTCTTGTAAGCCCAGGACCTTGGCTTGTGCATATAAAGGCGGGTTACCTGGGCGGCTTAGGCCACGAAACAACTCATCGATAGCTAGGTCAAGCGAACTCGCTCCCTTGTAATCGATACCCAATCAATACAACACAAAGCAGGACGTAGGCTTTTACCTCTTTCCGAGGGGCCGGACCTGGGTAACCCTTGTCTCTCGATTCCGATCAACCCCTTCGAGATCACCACCTTAGCGATGGCCCCGAACCTAAGTCCTTTCACGGGGACATCTCCCATGACAAAACCACGACAGTGTGCATCCAACTAGCTTGCTCATAAATACCTCGGGCATTTGAGGAAGCCCGTCATCGGAATATACAAGCCAAGTTTATAATGAAAAGGTAATTCCCACTAGCATATGGAAGTGACAAAACAGGAGACTCTCTATATGAAGAACATGGTGCCACTTTGAGGAACAAGTGTCGTAAAGGATAGTAGCAAAGTCCCTTCTCTCTTTTTCTCTCATTTTTTTTATTTTTTTTATTTTTCTTCATGGTGGGCTTTTTTTTTCTTTTTGCCTCCCCCATCCATTATGTTATACGGTGGGCCCATTTGCCCCCCCCCCATTTTTATCTTATTTTTCATCCAGAGTCTCATCCCGACTTGTGGGGGAATCATAGTCTCCATCATCCTTTCCTCGCTCGGACAATGCTCTAATAAGGATGTTCATCACACATTTATTTACTTACAACTCAATATGAAGAACTGATAGGAAGATATGACTCTATATGAATGCCTCTGGCAGTGTACCAGGATGTGCAAGATCTAGCGTGACATGTATCAAAAATATGATGAACGGTGTATTTGCCACAAATACTATGTCAGCTCTATATGATGATGCATGATGAACGAACTAGTCATGTGAAGTGACGATGGAATTTGAATGGCAATATATCTCGGAATGGCTATGGAAATGCCATGATAGGTAGGTATGGTGGCTGTTTGGAGGAAGATATAATGATGCCTATGTGCAACAGAGCATATCGTGTCACGGGGTTTGGATGCACCATTGAAAGTTGCACCGATCCTCGAGGTGATAATAGGCTATGCACGGTACCGAAGAGGCTAGCAAATATGAGAGGGTGAAGATGCGTATGTCCATGGTATCACATTAGTCATAAAGAACTCATATACTTATTGCAAAGTTTTATTAGTTTTATCATAAATCAAAGCACTACTCGCATGCCCCGAGGGAGGAGGTTGGTAGGAGTTAACCATCGCGCGCCGCCGACTCGAAACAATACTAGGATTTCAACGAGGAATAGAAATGCTCACACATCATCACCATGCCTCTTTAATTTTTAGATGAATAACAAGTTAACACCTCTTAATATCGACACTTCTACGAATCAATAATTATGGACTCACACCTTTTTCATATTACCACATCAATGTCATTACCCGAAATTTCTCTATATGTGCTACATGATGGTTTTGATTATCACTCATTGAATACCTATTATTTTTGGACTAGTCTTATGACCCAGGCAAATTATCATCACTATTCATTCATCTCTCAAACAAATATTAGTGGAGAATGAGAAAATATTATTTCTATAAAATCTACACGCCACCGTGCTCAAAAAGATATAAGTGAAGTACAAGAGTAACTGCCAAGCTCAAAGTATATAAGTGAATCACATAGAGTATTCTAACAAATTATAATGAAGGTGTGTATCTCTCAAATAGGTGTGTCCAGCAAATGATGTTTGCGACAAACTGAAAGTAAAAGCATACAAAAGCAAACGACGCTCCAAGCAAAACACATATCATGTGATGAATAAAAATGTAGCTCCAAGTGACACACCGATGGTTTGAGACGAAAGAGGGGATGCCTTTTGGGGCATCCCCAAGCTTAGACGGTTGAGTCTTCCTTAGAGTATTACTTGGGGTGCCTTGGGCATCCCCAAGCTTAGGCTCTTGCTACTCCTTATTCTGTGGTCCATCGTGATCACACCGAAAACTTGAAAACTTCAATCACACAAAACTCGACAAAACTACGTGAGATCCGTTAGTATAAGCAACATATTGCATACTCTAGGTACTGTTATAAATGGATTATTAATTCATTTTTGCATAATAGGTATTGTATTCTAACTTCTCCATGGCTTATACCCCCCCCCCCCGATACAATCCATAGCATAATCAAAACAAGCAAACTATGCAAGCAAAACAGAATCTGTTTAAAACGGATCAGTCTGTAGCAATCTGTAAAGATCCCATAATTCTGTAACTCTAAAAATTCATAAAAATTAGTAAAACGTGGAGAATTTTTATAGAAATACTATGTAAAATTTTCAGATCATTATCACTCTCCAGTAAAAAATGAAAATTCTTGTACTGGAGTCAAAAGTTTTTGTTTTGTTTTAGCATCGATTCTACTCATCTTGTGAGTTATCCCAAAGGCTTTACTTGACACAAACACTAATTAAAACATAAAAGCATAATCATTACAGAGGAAATAATCATTTTATCACAAAATAACAGAAAGTAAAAAAAATTAAGATAAATATTGGGTTGCCTCCCAACAAGCGATATTGTTTTGTGCCCCTAGCTAGGCATAATGCATAGTTTCAAGTGTTGTCATCTTTGACATCAAGCTCCTCAATAATAGAGCTATGATTAATAGGAACAATGGAAGGCTTGAAAAGATGATCCTTTATCAAGTTCACAAAATTGGGATGAACACTAATCATTTTAAGATCTTCATTTCTTTTGGAAGGAGGTGTACTAATGCTCTTAGGAATGTATATGAACTTGGGACTTTTGTCTCGTGAGGTACTAGCACTAGTTTTAGATGGTGTGAAAGCGAAACTCACTTTGTTAATGACCTCCTCCATTTTATCAATTCTACTCAAACCTTGTTCCACCCTCTTATCAATAATAGTGTCCTTTTCATTTAAAGTTTTCAATGTTTGTCACACCCTGTGATTTGCCTCATGACTAAGTTAACATGACTCAAAAATAGGGCCAATTAAAACTTTTTGAGTGCATATGTATGCTTGACTTGTGTGCTATTTGCTTGCTTGTTTGATTGCTTGCTAGTGCTCTATATTCATAAAACTCCCTCCTTCTCTCAAAACTCTTTTCCTTGATCCCAACTCTTGTCCAATGATCATGCCATGTGTATAGGACTTAAAAAATATTTTTACAAAATATTAATTTGGCCAAAAAGCATTTATTCAATTTAAGTTTTCCAAAACCCCTGAATTGTGGTTTGTACTACAAGTCCTCAAATTGGGTGGAATGTTTTGCACAAAAGATTTTATTTGGAACCTACTATATATAAGACTTCCCAAAACCACCAAATATTAATTTTAAAGATTATTTTCCTATTTTATTTAAAGGCCTTTTCTTAAGGCCAGAAATGGTTTTTCATAGGGAAAAGTTATTTAAATGGTTTAAAAATATTTGAGAAAATTTAGGGAAACTCAGTGGACATATATTGTCCATATATGAGTTTAAACACATGCTCATGTTCAAAATAATGGACAAAACCCTTCAAAACCATTTCTGCCTATTTCAAGGATTTGAAATATTTCTATAAGAAATATTCTGAAATAAATCCAAGAAAATTCTAGCATTTCACATATGGAATATGTGATCATCTTACCAAGTTTCATCTCAATCCCAATTGTTTTGATTCACCAAAATATTCCAAAACCATCTCTGTCCCGATCCAAACTTTAGCAACTTTACATTGCCAACTATCTCCTATTAATCTCAAACCTTGTGGACATGTTCTAATACTCCAATAATGCATCCACACCAAGTGGTGCATCAAGGAGAATAGATTAACTTGTCCAAATCCCCCCAAATCCATTTCTGCTGATTTCAAGAATTGGAAATTCTTGCATTATCAAGTTTCCCCATTTAGTCCCAAACTTTTTGGGCATGCTCTAATGGCCAAAATATGCCACCACCTCAAGTGGTGCATTAAGGAGAATACTCTTTCTTAGCTAGATCTAAGCAACTCCATTTCTGCCCATTTCTAGGGTTTGCCAAAGTTACATTGGCAACTTTCCTCAACAAATCTCAAACTTGGTGGTAAACCTTAATTTTACCTACCATTTCACCCTGTTAAATCTCAAGGCAAGTAGGATCCATTTACTTGGCCAAATCATCATCAAACACTTTCCGGTCATTTCTAAAGGTTACTGTTTTCACCACTTTTACTATTCCTCTTGCTCTAAAATATTTACCAGAGTCACTCACTCACCTCTTACACCTCCAGTAAGAATCCTACACTCCCAGCTCAATGATTGATGGGTGAAATCCCCATTTTTACCCATCTGGACAGCAAGTTTTCCCCCTCTTCTGCTTCCCTTCTCTCCTAAGGCATCTCCAGAGCACCCCCTTGTCCATTTGCACTTTGTCTACACTCCTAGATACCCCTAGACACTAGAGGACACGCCAGAGCACGCGGGAGTAGGCCATGCCGGCCATATGGGCGCTCTGGAGCGCGCTACAGTGCGCCCCCGCACTATAGCAGCCCCCCAATCCAAGCCCCCGACAACCTCGGGCTCCTCCAACACGCCACCGAGCCCCCCTCGACGTCCGCAGTAAGCCTGTCGGGCGGCCCCTTCCTTCCTTGCCCCTCCTCGCACGCGCGCCGGCCGCCCGCGAGCTCCAATGGCTGACCTCACACGCGCGAGGCCCTGGCGCTCCCCCGCTCCCTCTCTCCTCTTCCCTGGACGTAGGACACGTCCACAAAGACCATAGACATGCTCTGGGTCGCCCCCGTGACCCCTAGCCACAGCTGCGCCATGGCCAAGGCCGCCGTCCATGGTGGACTCGCATCCGACCATATGACGCAACCCCGAGCTCCCCTCCGCGCTTCCACTAGCTCCTTCTCCCCCCCTTCAACCTCCTGGAGCCCCAATTGCTCCTCTCGCTCCCTCCTTCACCCTCGATGGCCGAAGCCCCGCCGGCGGCCTCCGCTCGAAATTCGGCCACGGTGGCCTCTCCCAGCCCCTCTGATCCTCGCCAGAGCAACCACGCGTCGCCCTGGGCCTCCCCCATGACTCCTTTCCCCTTCCTCGCGACCGCTGCACTGATTGCCACGGCCGCCGTTGCCTGTCCCTGCCGCGGCCGAAGGATCGCTCCCCCAAGCGCTTCCCGGTGAGAATGGGACACCCAGGCGGATGCGGCAGTCTCCCCCAAGCGCTCCGGTGGCCGAAGCATCGCCTGAGGTGGCTCCTACCGCCGGGACGGCGCCGGCAAGCGCTCGGCCGCGCCTCCTCCGTCTCTCCTTGCTCGAGCGGGAGGAGGGGGATGAACCCGACAGGCGGGCCCCGCCTGTCGGCGACCAGTCGGCCGGGCCCCCTTGGGTAAGTGGAAACGGGCTCTGGCCGCAGCCGCCTCCCCGCGTGGTAAACGTATTCGGTGGAGTACGCCTCTTGCGTGGCCCCTGCGCTCGAGCGGCCGAGCAGTTGTGCCGGCCCAGTCCAGTTGCTGCTATACTACGCCCAGTAGCGCAGTTTAGCCTTTGGTAATTTCTTTCCCTTTTTCTATTTTCCAGAGAGACAAAAATAATCCCACAAAATTCATTTTAGCTCCAAATTTGATGATTCAAGTTTCTACAGACTACTAAATTCATGACCAATCCAAATATGTGCATTGCACAATTTTTCCACATAGCATATTTCTGATCCACCCATATTTTTGTTATAACTTGTATTATGGAACAACCTTGCAAAATCCCTAGAGCATTCATAATAGCTCCAAATGGAGTGATTCAAAATCCTAGGTGTACCTAGACTCATGAGCTAATATGTGAACATTTTTCCATATACTTTCTCTGTTATGTGGATTATTGAAACATTTCTTCATATATGGCTCACTTTGAAAATCCCTAGGAAAATCATGCCAACTCCAAAACTAGTGAATCCACTTTCTAAATTATTCTAATATAATGCCCTAATTTCTGGGTGCATCCACTCATTTTTACAAAAATATTTTCAGCAGACTTCTTATAGGATCAATGATGCCTCCATTTTCATCCTTCAAGAATCTCTGGTGATTCAAAATCCAGTAGAGCCATTTTAGATATTTTTTTGATGACTAGAGATGTCAAAGAAAAATAAAACTCCTATTTATAGAGCACTTTTATTTCTCTGCTTGTTGTGTCGCTTATTGCGGTTGTTTCCGGCGATAGTTGACGAAGTAGACGAAGTGCTCGGAGTGGACAAGAAGCATGTGAAGACCTCGAAGAAGTTGCTGAGCCAGGCAAGCAGCCCTTTGACCATGTTAAGAAACTTTTTCATGCATGTCATATAGCACTTTTCGTTTCTGTGAATTGATCATGTGGATATGGTGTCCCCCCTTCGGTGGGATGCCTCCGACACTTTACCATTGATACTTGCATCGTGCATGACCCTACCATTATTACGAGGGTTGTGCGGGTGGGAGTAGTTAGGTTGCTAGTAGTGCTACACAAATGGGATGGGAATATGCATGGTGATGGAAACAAAGTGTTTTCAAAGACTTTTTCGAAAACCCCGTCGGGTGCCACTAATGCCCGAGGGAGATGATGATGAGCTAGGTAACCACTTGATAAAGAAGTGGTGTACCAGAGCAAGTGAGTGTGTGTGTTTTTGAAAACGGATTAGATTTAAGATTTGTCGACCGTCCCATCCTTACATGTACAACCACGATACCCCTTATGGGATGGGGCTTTGTTGATTACCTTGGTTGGTACTAGCATAGAGCCCGCATTACTAGTGGCGGGAGTGAAGTGGTCACTCCCGATACGGGGTCGTACCGGAATGGACGATCATGCGCTGTCTTCATAGGCACCGGGCACACCGTTGTGTTCCTTCATGGATGGTACTGTGTAGAGCAAGGCTCGTGTTTGTACATCATGAAGACACGGACCAACGAGTGGACTCTTTGTTTAGTATCGTGAGGGGAAAGGTATTGTTCGGGTGCTTACCTCGGGTATGTAATATACCGCGAGTTGTGGATGACACATAAGTTCCCCGAGTCTTGTGGGTAAAGTGTGCGACCTCTTCAGAGTGTAAAACTATTCGAATAGCCGTGTCCACGGTCAAGGACAGTTGGGTGGTGCTGCTTAGACTATGTCTAGATGTTTTCACAAAACTTGGTGTGTGTGTGACAAAGAGATACTTGAGCTAAGTCGGAAGACTTGATGAAATGATTGAACTTGTGATGTTCAAACCCTGCTTATGTTGACATCTACAGCTTGTTCATATGGATGTTTGCAACCTGTTGATGCATGCTTACTTAAGTTACTTGATCATGTCATTGCACTAAAATTAGCTTTCTGCAAAACTTACCTATTAGTGCTATATCATGCTCTGTTGAACCTTGTTTCAAACATGGGTTGCTTGCGAGTACATTCAAAGTACTCATTGGCTTGCCACTTGTTATTTTATTGGCCAGGCATGAAAGAACAGGATACGATGAAGAGTACCTTGGTGACGAACGTGCGAGCTAGGATGCTTCCCAGTCAGAATGCCTGTAGGGTTAAGGCAGATGGCATGGGTTCACGCTATCGTTGAAGATTTCCGCTGCGAGTTTATGAAGACTTGGCCATAAAGGCCATATTTGAGCACAAACGGTATGTAATGGATGTAAGACTCTTCTTATTCAGTTTCTGTGTGTTCAGTGAGCATTGATCTCTGGGATCACTGTGCACGTACATTCGGTGATCACGACTTATGAGTCGTGGTCCCCACAGAGCTGGTATCAGAGCCATCCTGACTGTAGGAAGCCCTTAGTTAGCATGGACGTTAGTTAGGACAAAACTATTTTTCCAGACCCTTCAAAATCACTTACAAAACCTCTATATTTCTCACCTCTCCTAAATTTTCAAAGGAAGCAAAGGTTTTTGCCTTAGCATTTCCACCATCTTTCTCATAACTCTCCTCGTCTACTTTTTCAAAACTTTGGAAATGGTCGCTACTACCCTTGTGCCCCTGACCACTGGATTCCTTCTAATCCTCGTGGGTAACCCGGCAGGAAGCTGCCTTGCCAAACATTTGCCCACATATCTTGGACACAAGTTGGCGACGCTAGACAAGGAGCTACCAACAGAAGATACCTTCTCGAAGGATGAGGATCTCAAGACTTGGATGAAGGTGACACCCTCGACACTGCCCCAAGATGATGCCACCTCGGCCTATGATGACCAGGGCATAAGTTATGCAAGATCGTTATATGCATCGCTAATAGAGCAATCCTGTCATTACCGTTGTTGTGTCGGTAACCACTGGTGGATGAGAACCTCGCCATTAGGTCCGCCTCACTATAGTGAGCAGGAAAACGGTTCTCATCATCCCCCGCTCTTGGTGCCGATGATATCGTCAACGTGACCGGCAGGATACAACTCTACCATGCCTTGTTAATGTCATTGCATAAAGGATTGCCTCCCTGGAACCCTTGACGTCTCAGAAGACAAGAAGACATCGGCACGACTACGAAGACACCAGAAGACCCTGTCAACGACAAGCATGAGGAATTACCTTCATCGTCAACTCACCAGATGGTAAGTCGTCGAAGAACATCCAAGCCCAAACCCGGATCGTTTCGACAAACAACAACCAGAGACATAGCGGCACGTGGAGAAGACCTAGAAGACTGAGCGGACTCCTCTCCGAGACACGAAGCAAGCGCGACTACTGAGTCCGAGAACCCCTAGGGTAGGATGAGTCGTGTATCCCCCATGCGAAGTCGAGTCCGTGTGATGGTTCGAATGGAACCATGTTGTGTGTTGCTTGGCTTTGCTTGTTTGTGCTTTGGTGTAGGTCGCACTTTTGCCCCAGGCAACTAGTACGCGTTTAAGCACCCACCTTATCTTAATAAGTGTGTTTTGCCTTTTCGGCACTTGTTTGATTGCACTTGCACTATACCACCCCCTTAGGCACTCCTCTCTATACTACCTTCTCTCCCCCATCTTGTCAACTGAAGACCGGCAAGACCAGATACACCAAGGATCCACCTCGACAAACAACTGACACTGAAGACTTCGACTACAACGTACTCAACCAGACGCAACCCCGTAGAGTTATGATTTTCCCTCAAGATTGGAAACCCCTCCCCAGCCCAACCTAGACCTCACAAGCTTCCCCAACACAAGCCTCTGATCACGTGTTTAATACACGGATTTGCCAGAGCACTTATTGAGCTTCAATAACCCCTGCTTAGCACTGGGTTCATTGTGGAGCTAGTGATCATAGTGAACACACATCCTTCATTCTTATGCTTGCACTAGAACCTTGATGCCATAGGAAGGATCATTCTAAGGATATACGATTTGTGGACAATGATTTGATTTAGCCATAATAGATGTCTTGAGGAAGCAGTTGAGACCCCTTGGTGTATCATAAGACCCTTATGTTGGTAAACGAACTTGGTGGATCAAAGTTGATAGAGTAGCATAACTTGGTTCTCCCTTGAGTAACTTGGATTTAGTAGGACAAATATGATCACAAGCTGAAATTCTTGGTGGATTAATGACTTGACTTTGGCAAGTAATGTTGAAAGTGGATTGATGGTGATACGATAGTAACTAGAGTAACTAGTAGGAAATTCTTACTAGATGTAAACCTTGGATTTTAATAGGTGAATCTAATAGGTGCTCAGGATCAATGAAACTACATGGTTCGGAGTAATTTGGATTTAGTCTGATGATCTTGATCATGATGCCATGTTTCTCTGTGGATGATGAGTAGAAGGAATCGGATGATGTTAGGGATCTATATAAGCTTGACCTTGGAGTTTAGTTGTTCATGAGATTGGAAGTTCGTAGATATACTGTGATAGTAGCCCGTGCAATGATATGTGGATTATATGAACTCTAGGAGATTATGTGGGACACCATCGATGCTGGATTTGTAGCAGTATTGGATCATGTAATAATGGATGGTATTCATGGATCGATAAATTGGATTTGTAGGAAGGAAACAAGATCTTGGATTGGTAGTGTCATGATCAAGCTTAGTGGCTTGTAAATTATGCCGAGGATTTTTATATAGGGATATATGTGAGTTAGCTATAGTTTACATATGGGATTTTCGGTATAGTCCTTCTCTCAAAACCTTGGAGATATGAGTAGCATGTGCAATGTGGGATTTGACTTATGTGAGATGATACCTTTGATGATATACGATGGTTTTGTTTGGAGAAATAGGAAAGACTAGTGGCATCTAAAGAACTATGCTCGAGGATTAGATGGTAGACGTTCACTCACATCCTAAGCTCCTTGAAACCCCCTAAGCTTCACCAAGCCACAATATGGTCGGATTATGACCATAGGCCTTGGACTATAAGTCCTTAGACTATGGTTGATACTCCACCTCGACCACCACCAGTCCTGTTCATAAGGAAGGTGGACATGAAGAACTAGATTACGTTAGATCATGAACCCCTGAACTAGTAACCCTCCGGAGCAAATGCCCGCTCCTCTCGCATGTCCCACAAGTAATGTGCTTGTATGATACTCGGGGAAAATATGTTGTTGTCCTCACGGATGACATACTTATTCTCCCAATGAGAGAAAGGAACACCTTAGTCCTGTTTGGACCAGCCCCAGGAACACCAATTACCATGCCTCTCGAGTATAAGGTTTCACCTTGAAGGAGTGGGACTCCTCGAAGCACCCTCCCTTCATCAGAAGACATTCTTACCCAAGCAAGATGAAGAACCACTATGGTTGTGAAGCTACGACGAAGGAGAAGAAGAAGCAAGAGAAGTCAACCACCGCTCCTCAACCGGCTACATCAACTAGACTATATCAAGAAGCACCGACGTTCAAGCACGATGAAGCCCTTGCACATCAAGAGGATTATAGAGCCCCCTTGTCTGAACAATCACCTATTAGTTCCTGACTAGGAAGGAACCGAGGAGCTGATAACAGCACTCACTCCACCACTTTGACGGTATACGATGGACATGACGTCCCTAGTCCCTTCAGATGCCTGGAACGGAGTAGGACGACTATCATGACTTCATTATTAGCCCCTTTTTGGCCCAATCTAGGGCATAAACCCTGACTGGATCATGGTGAAACACCTGTCAAAGGTAGTTCACCCCGCTTACCAAGCCTCAGACCTTGGGGATTAGGTGGCTGTTCTATACTCTGGATAGTCAGCTTATTTAGAACCCCTCAGAAACCTTCTAGATGGTAGAACCCGTTTTGGCACCGAGTCTCCAAGCTTAGTCTTAGGGGCGAGACTCAACCAAACCTTCCCACAAATGGCTACCGAGAGACCAGTAGACCAAGCACTCGAAAACCCGCCAGAAACACACGTCCGCGACGACGAGGACAAACGGCCAAAGAAGAATGAAGAATCTACCTGGGCAACTTACTCAAGCAGAAGGTCTTGACGAGAAGCTCACGATGACACGCTTCAACACTCTCAAGGATGAAGACCACCTACGACTGAAGATCTCCTGCTCTAAGGAAGATAAGGACTTCTCCGTCAACGAAAAGCTACACCAAGACTCGACCCTCCTATTCTAACGCAAGACATCTAGATGTCACTAACCAACGTGAGCGACCCAAGGACCAGCACACAAACATACTACCTTGCCACGTATTCCGACCTTGGAATACACACGCAAGCCAGACCCATACCAGAACCCCGATCATCACGCCCTTGACCTTTAGGCAAGCCTAGCATATTGCAAGAACCCCGGTCACCCTCAGACGAAGTCAACGATGCACACGAAGACATATCCTCAAGCACTTCAAGATCCAATGGAGCAACCACGTTGGAAAAGAAGCCACATGGGAACGTGAAGACTACCTCACCTCTGGATTTCCGCATCTCTTCTAAGCCTAGCCTAGGAATCTCGGGGACGAGATTCTTGTAAGGGGGGTAGGTCTGTCACACCCTGTGATTTGCCTCAGGACTAAGTTAACATGACTCAAAAATAGGGCCAATTAAAACTTTTTGAGTGCATATGTATGGTTGACTTGTGTGCTATTTGCTTGCTTGTTTGATTGCTTGCTAGTGCTCTATATTCATAAAACTCCCTCCTTCTCTCAAAACTCTTTTCCTTGATCCCAACTCTTGTCCAATGATCATGCCATGTGTATAGGACTTAAAAATATTTTTACAAAATATTATTTTGGCCAAAAAGCATTTATTCAATTTAAATTTTCCAAAACCCCTGAATTGAGGTTTGTACTACAAGTCCTCAAATTGGGTGGAATGTTTTGCACAAAAGATTTTATTTGGAACCTACTATATATAAGACTTCCCAAAACCACCAAATATTTATTTTAAAGATTATTTTCCTATTTTATTTAAAGGCTTTTTCTTAAGGCCAGAAATGGTTTTTCATAGGGAAAAATTATTTAAATGGTTTAAAAATATTTGAGAAAATTTAGGGAAACTCAGTGGACATATATTGTCCATATATGAGTTTAAACACATGGCCATGTTCAAAATAATGGACAAAACCCTTCAAAACCATTTCTGCCTATTTCAAGGATTTGAAATATTTCTATAAGAAATATTCTGAAATAAATCCAAGAAAATTCTAGCATGTCACATATGGAATATGTGATCATCTTACCAAGTTTCATCTCAATCCCAATTGTTTTGATTCACCAAAATATTCCAAAACCCTCTCTGTCCAGATCCAAACTTGAGCAACTTTACATTGCCAACTATCTCCTATTAATCTCAAACCTTGTGTACATGTTCTAATACTCCAATAATGCATCCACACCAAGTGGTGCATCAAGGAGAATAGATTAACTTGTCCAAATCCCCCCAAATCCATTTCTGCTGATTTTAAGAATTAGAAATTCTTGCATTATCAAGTTTCCCCATTTAGTCCCAAACTTTTTGGGCATGCTCTAATGGCCAAAATATGCCACCACCTCAAGTGGTGCATTAAGGAGAATAATCTTTCTTAGCTAGATCTAAGCAACTCCATTTCTGCCCATTTCTAGGGTTTGCCAAAGTTACATTGGCAACTTTCCTCAACAAATCTCAAACTTGGTGGTAAACCTTAATTTTACCTACCATTTCACCCTGTTAAATCTCAAGGCAAGTAGGATCCATTTACTTGGCCAAATCATCATCAAACACTTTCTGGTCATTTCTAAAGGTTACTGTTTTCACCACTTTTACTATTCCTCTTGCTCTAATTTTTTTACCAGAGTCACTCACTCACCTCTTACACCTCCAGTAAGAATCCTACACTCCCAGCTCAATGATTGATGGGTGAAATCCCCATTTTTACCCCTCTGGACAGCAAGTTTTCCCCCTCTTCTGCTTCCCTTCTCTCCTAAGGCATCTCCAGAGCACCCCCTTGTCCATTTGCACTTTGTCTACACTCCTAGATACCCCTAGACACTAGAGGACACGCCAGAGCACGCGTGAGCAGGCCATGTCGGCCATATGGGCGCTCTGGAGCGCGCTACAGTGCGCCCCCGCACTGTAGCCGCCCCCCAATCCAAGCCCCCGACCACCTCGGGCTCCTCCAGCACGCCACCGAGCCCCCCTCGACGTCCGCAGCAAGCCTGTCGGGCGGCACCTTCACTCCTTGCCCCTCCTCGCACGCGCGCCGGCCGCCCGCGAGCTCCAATGGCTGACCTCAAACGCGCAAGGCCCTAGCGCTCCCCCGCTCCCTCTCTCCTCTTCCCTGGACGTAGGCCACGTCCACAAAGACCGTAGACACGCTCTGGGTCGCCCCCGTGACCCCTAGCCGTAGCTGCGCCATGACCGAGGCCGCCGTCCATGGCTGACTCGCATCCGACCATATGACGCAACCACGAGCTCCCCTCCGCGCTTCCACTAGCTCCTTATCCCCCCTTCAACCTCCAGGAGCCCCAATTGCTCCTCTCGCTCCCTCCTTCACCCTCGATGGCCGAAGCCCCGCCGGCGGCCTCCGTTCGAAATTCGGCCACGGTGGCCTCTCCCAGCCCCTTTGATCCTCGCTAGAGCAACCACGCGTCGCCCTGGGCCTCCCCATGACTCCTTTCCCCTTCCCCGCGACCGCTGCACTGATTGCCACAGCCGCCGTCGCCTATCCCCACCGCGACCGAAGGATCGCTCCCCCAAGCGCTTCCCGGTGAGAATGGGACCCCCAGGCGGATGCGGCAGTCTCCCCCGAGTGCTCCGGTGGCCGGAGCATCGCCGGAGGTGGCTCCTACCGTCGGGGCGGCGCCGGCAAGCGCTCGGCCGCGCCTCCTCCCTCTCTCCTTTCTCGAGCGAGAGGAGGGGGATGAACCCGACAGGCGGGCCCCGCCTGTCGGCGACCAGTCGGCCGGGCCCCCTTGGGTAAGTGGAAACGGGCTCTTCCCGCAGCCCCTCCCCACGTGGGAAACGTATTTGGGGGAGTACGCCTCTGGCGTGGCCCCTGCGCTCGCGCGGCCGAGCTGTTGGGCCGGCCCAATCCGGTTGCTGCTATACTACGCCCAGTAGCGCAGTTTAGCCTTTGGTAATTTCTTTCCCTTTTTCTATTTTCCAGAGAGACAAAAATAATACCACAAAATTCATTTTAGCTCCAAATTTGATGATTCAAGTTTCTACAGACTCCTAAATTCATGACCAATCCAAATATGTGCATTGCACAATTTTTCCATATAGCATATTCTGATCCACCCATATTTTTGTTATAACTTGTATTATGGAACCACCTTGCAAAATCCCTAGAGCATTCATAATAGCTCCAAATGGAGTGATTCAAAATCCTAGGTGTACCTAGACTCATGAGCTAATATGTGAACATTTTTCCATATACTTTCTCTGTTATGTGGATTATTGAAACATTTCTTCATATATGGCCCACTTTGAAAATCCCTAGGAAAATCATGCCAACTCCAAAACTAGTGAATCCACTTTCTAAATTATTCTAATATAATGCCCTAATTTCTGGGTGCATCCACTCATTTTTACAAAAATATTTTCTGTAGACTTCTTATAGGATCAATGATGCCTCCATTTTCATCCTTCAAGAATCTCTGGTGATTCAAAATCCAGTAGAGCCATTTTAGATATTTTTTTGATGACCAGAGATGTCAAAGAAAAATAAAACTCCTATTTATAGAGCACTTTTATTTCTCTGCTTGTTGTGTCGCTTATTGCGGTTGTTTTCGGCGATAGTTGACGAAGTAGACGAAGTGCTCGGAGTTGACAAGAAGCATGTGAAGACCTCAAAGAAGTTGCTGAGCCAGGCAAGCAGCCCTTTGACCATGTTAAGAAACTTTTTCATGCATGTCATATAGCACTTTCCTTTTCGGTGAATTGATCATGTGGATATGGTGTCCCCCCTTCGGTGGGATGCCTCCGACACTTTACCATTGATACTTGCATCATGCATGACCCTACCATTCTTATGAGGGTTGTGCGGGTGGGAGTAGTTAGGTTGCTAGTAGTGCTACGCAAATGGGACGGGAATATGCATGGTGATGGAAACAAAGTGTTTTCAAAGACTTTTTCGAAAACCCCGTCGGGTGCCACTAATGCCCGAGGGAGATGATGATGAGCTAGGTAACCACTTGATAAAGAAGTGGTGTACCGGAGCAAGTGAGTGTGTGTGTTTTCGAAAACGGATTAGATTTAAGATTTGTCGACCGTCCCAACCTTACATGTACAACCACGATACCCCTTATGGGACGGGGCTTTGTTGATTACCTTGGTTGGTACTAGCATAGAGCCCGCATTACTAGTGGCGGGAGTGAAGTGGTCACTCCCGATACGGGGTCGTACCAGAATGGACGATCATGCGCTGTCTTCACAGGCACCGGGCACACCGTTGTGTTCCTTCATGGATGGTAGGTACTGTGTAGAGCAAGGCTCGTGTTTGTACATCATGAAGACATGGACCAACGAGTGGACTCTTTGTTTAGTATCGTCAAGGGAAAGGCATCGTTCGGGTGCTTACCTCGGGTATGTAATATACCGCGAGTCGTGGATGACACGGAAGTTCCCCGAGTCTTGTCGGTAAAGTGTGCAACCTCTGCAGAGTGTAAAACTATTCGAATAGCCGTGTCCACGGTCAAGGACAGTTGGGTGGTGCTGCTTAGACTATGTCCAGATGTTTTCACAAAACTTGGTGTGTGTGTGACAAAGAGATACTTGAGCTAAGTCGGAAGACTTGATGAAATGATTGAACTTGTGATGTTCAAACCCTGCTTATGTTGACATCTGTAGGTTGTTCATATGGATGTCTGCAACCAGTTGATGCATGCTTACTTAAGTTACTTGATCATGTCATTGCACTAAAATTGGCTTTCTGCAAAACTTACCTATTAGTGCTATATCATGCTCTGTTGAACCTTGTTTCAAACATGGGTTGCTTGTGAGTACATTCAAAGTACTCATTGGCTTGCCACTGGTTATTTTATTGGCCAGGCATGAAAGAACAGGATAGGATGAAGAGTACCTTGGTGATGAATGTGCGAGCTAGGACGCTTCCCAGTCAGAATGCCAGTAGGGTTAAGGCAGATGGCATGGGTTCACGCTATCGTTGAAGATTTCCGCTGCGAGTTTATGAAGACTTGGCCATAAAGGCCATATTTGAGCACAAACGGTATGTAATGGATGTAAGACTCTTGTTATTCAGTTTCTGTGTGTTCAGTGAGCATTGATATCTGGGATCACTGTGCACGTACTTTCAGTGATCACGACTTATGAGTCGGGGTCCCCACAAAGTTGTTCCTACCCGTGACCCAAATTGAGTGATATGATTATGAAGTTTTTTATCTAACTCCTCAATTGGTTCACTAGTGATCATTTTCTTTTCAATAGCATCAGGCCTTTGCATAACATGTTCCAAGGTTAAATTGGTTTCATTAACGATAATGGGTGGTGTTCCTACAAGATTTTCAATTGCATTATTAGCACCCAAGGTGTGACACATTAAGAAATTTCCACCGATGATGGTGTCAAGGAAAAACCTATACCAAGTTGTCACACCACCACAAAAATTATGAATTAAAGTAGTGGTGGATAACTTATTAGTTACTTTACTTTGAGTGGGGCAAATCCCATACCATGCATCTTTCAAACTTTCTCCTCCCCTTTGTTTAAAATTAACAACATCATTATTGGGAGTAACGCCAACAAAAGAAGGACTAGCCATGACTTCAAACAAGAAAACTAGTAACAAGCAAAGATAAATATTTTTGATTTTTGATTTTTATGAGACAAACTAAATATAATAGCAAATAAAAAGAAGAACAAGTGAATACAAATTTGTTCGAAGTTACTTGATAGTTGGTGATGGTATTCCCCGGCAACGATGCCAGAAATCCTTCCTAATACTTGTGATATGCGTTGGGTTTTCCGTGAAGAGGAATGGGTTATCGCAGCACAATGTGGGTAAGTATTTCCCTCAGTTATGAAACCAAGGTTTATCGACCCAATAGGAATACCAATCCTCAACCGTCTTCAGCGGCTGCACACAAAAGAACAAACAACTTGCACCCAACGCCGGCAAGAGGGTTGTCAATCCCCTTGATCTCGTTATTTGCAAGCAAGTGAGTTGTGTAGATAATTGTGGAGAACTATAAATTGCAAAATAAAATAAAAGAAAATAAATAATAACAAGGTAGTAGTAGCATTTGTGAATATATAAGTGAATAGACTCGGGGGCTGTAGAGTTCTCTAGTGGCATCTCTCATAGAAATAGCATACAGTGGGTAAACAAATTATTGTTGGGCAATTGATAGAAAAGCGAATAGTTATATGGTTTTCAAGGCAATGATCATGTGTATATAGGCATCACGTCCATAAGAAAATAGGCCAACTCCTACCTACACCTATTACTATTACTCCACTCATCGATCGCTATCCAGCATGCATCTAGAGTATTAAGTAAAATAGAGTAATGCTTGGAGAATGATGACATGATGTAGACAAAGTAAACTCAATCAATATGAATAAACCCCATCGTTTTATCCTTAGTATCAGCAACACAAAGACGCAACTTGTCGCCTTCTGTGACTGGGATATAGAAACTCGCCAGGTTGAACCTACTATAACGCACCACTCCCACCGAAGAAATATCAATCTAGCTGGCCAAACTATCTTAATAGATCGGAGAGCATTACAAATCTATAATGATCATGCAAATAATAATCTTAGTATTCAGGTTTGACTCAAATACTTTTCATGAATAATCTGAACATAAACTCACAATTCATCGCATCCCAACAAACACACCATACAAAGGGATTACATCGGATAGATCAAGGCAAAGATGCGATGAACATTGTATTGAAGATCAAGAGAGAGAGAGAGAGAGATTTCCATCTAGGTACTACCTACGGACCCGTAAGTCTGTGGTGAACTACTCACACATCATCATGAGGGCAGCAAGGTTGATGAAGAAGCCCTCTGTGATCGATCCCCCCCTACGGCAGGGTGCCGGAACGGAGCCATAGATGGGCTCCCGTCGGAACAGAGTCTTGCGGCGATGGAAAAAGTGTTTTGGGAGCTCCCTTAGGGTTTTTGGATTATTAGAGAATTTATAGGCCAGAGAGGAACGTCGGGGGATGCCCAAGGGGGCCACCACATATCAGGGCGCCCCCCCAGGACGCGCCCTGATGTGTGGTGGGGCCCTCGTGCGCCTCCAGCCTCCAGGCCTCCTCCCGAAGCTTCCAGTTGTTCTTTTGGTCCAGAAAAAATCATCAAAAAGTTTTGTGGCAATTGGACTCCATTTGGTACTGTAAACCTGAAAAGCCAAAAACATGTAGAAAACAAGAACTGGCACTGGGCACTGGGTCAATAGGTTAGTGCTCAAAAATATTAGAAATTGGTAAACAAATGCCCCAAAAGTATCCTAGAATGATAATATATCAGCATGGAACAATCAAAAATTATAGATACGTTGGAGACGTATCAGCATCCCCAAGCTTAATTCCTGCTCGTCCTCGAGTAGGTAAATGATAAAAACAGAATTTTTGATTTGACATGCTACTCATTATGTAATCTTTTGTATGTATGCTCATTGAGAAATGATGAATTAACAAACAGCAACATAGAAATATTTATAAGTATAAGAAACAAAATCATTGAATTTTCAAAGTATACGATCCTAAAAGAATGTCTACCCCTATTCATCTTATTAAATTAGCAAGGCATGACTCCGTCTTCACCACATCAATACAAATGTTAAGCACCATGGTGTCCAAGTCAGGCAATTGGATCATACCTTTTCAATATGCATCAACTTTCTATTCTTCACGCAATACATGAGCGTAGACCATTGGACATAGCATATGGGTGGAATAGAATATGATGGTATATATCGAAGGGGTAAAAAGTGGAGAAGATAGTCTCACATCAACTAGGCGTACCAACGAGCTATGGAGATGCTCATTGATAGATGTCAATGCAAGGAGTAGGGATTGCCATGCAAATGATGCACTAGAGCTATAAGTGTATGAAAGCTCAACTGAAGCTAAGTGGGTGTGCATCCAACTTACTTGCTCATGAATACCTCGGGCATTTGAGGAAGCCCGTCATCGGAATATACAAGCCAAGTTTATAATGAAAAGGTAATACCCACTAGCATATGGAAGTGACAAAACAGGAGACTCTCTATATGAAAAACATGGTGCCACTTTGAGGCACAAGTGTGGTAAAGGATAGTAGCAAAGTCCCTTCTCTCTTTTTCTCTCATTTTTTTATTTTTTTTATTTTTCGTCATGGTGGGCTTTTTTTTCTTTTTGCCACCCCCATTCATTTTTTATATGGTGGGCTCATTGGCCTCCCCCATTTTTATCTTATTTTTCATCCAGAGTCTCATCCCGACTTGTGGGGGAATCATAGTCTCCATCATCCTTTCCTCACTCGGACAATGCTCTAATAAGGATGATCATCACACATTTATTTACTTGCAACTCAATATGAAGAACTGATAGGAAGATATGACTCTATATGAATGCCTCTGGCAGTGTACCAGGATGTGCAAGATCTAGCGTGACATGTATCAAAAATATGATGAACGGTGTCTTTGCCACAAATACTATGTCAGCTATATATGATGATGCATGATGAACGAACGAGTCATGTGAAGTGACGATGGAATTTGCATGGCAATATATCTCGGAATGGCTATGGAAATGCCATGATAGGTAGGTATGGTGGCTGTTTGGAGGAACATATAATGAGGCCTATGTGCAACAGAGCGTATCATGTCACGGGGTTTGGATGCACCGTTGAAAGTTGCACCGATCCTCGAGGTGATAATAGGCTATGCACGGTACCGAAGAGGCTAGCAAATATGAGAAGGTGAAGATGCGTATGTCCATGGTATCACATTAGTCATAAAGAACTCATATACTTATTGCAAAGTTTTATTAGTTTTATCATAAATCAAAGCACTACTCGCATGCCCCGAGGGAGGAGGTTGGTAGGAGTTAACCATCACGCGCCCCCGACTCGAAACAATACTAGGATTTCAACGAGGAATAGAAATGCTCACACATCATCACCATGCCTCTTTAATATTTAGATGAATAACAAGTTAACACCTCTTAATATCGACACTTCTACGAATCAATAATTATGGACTCACACCATTTTCATATTACCACATCAATGTCATTACCCGAAATTTCTCTATATGTGCTACATGATGGTTTTGATTATCACTCATTGAATACCTATTATTTTTGGACTAGTCTTATGACCCATGCAAATTACCATCACTATTCATTCATCTCTCAAACAAATACTAGTGGAGAACGAGAAAATATTATTTCTATAAAATCTACACGCCACCGTGCTCAAAAAGATATAAGTGAAGTACAAGAGCAACTGCCAAGCTCAAAGTATATAAGTGAATCACATAGAGTATTCTAACAAATTATAATGAAGGTGTGTCTCTCTCAAATAGGTGTGTCCAGCAAATGATGATTGCGACAAACTGAAAGTAAAAGCAAACGACGCTCCAAGCAAAACACATATCATGTGATGAATAAAAATGTAGCTCCAAGTGACATACCGATAGTTTGAGACGAAAGAGGGGATGCCTTTCGGGGCATCCCCAAGCTTAGACAGTTGAGTCTTCCTTAGAATATTACTTGGGGTGCCTTGGGCATCCCCAAGCTTAGGCTCTTGCTACTCCTTATTCTCTGGTCCATCATGATCACACCCAAAACTTGAAAACTTCAATCACACAAAACTCAACAATACTTCGTGAGATCCGTTAGTATAAGCAACATATTGCATACTCTAGGTACTGTTATAAATTGATTATTAATTCATTTTTGCATAATAGGTACTGTATTCTAACTTCTTGATACGTCTCCAATGTATCTATAATTTATGAAGTATTCATGCCATGTTTACAATAATTTTATATGATTTTGCTATGATTTGATTAGAACTAACCCGGACTGACGCTGTTTTCAGCAGAGCTACCGTGGTGTTGTTTTTCTGTAGAAATAAAAGTTCTCGGAATGGGCTGAAAATTTACGGAGAATATTTTTGGAAAAAATAAAAAATACCGGAGCAAAAAGATACCGGAGAGGAGTCCCGAGGAGGCCACAAGCCTAGGGGGCGTGCCCCCTGGCTTGTGGACCCCTCGAGCACTCCCCTGACGTGATTCCAACGCCAAGTACTCCTATAAATCGAGAAACCCCCGAAAAGAAACCTAGATCGGGAAGCCTCTATAGCCATGAAAAACCAATTGGGAGCCCGTTCCGGCACCCTGCCAGAGGGGGAAACCATCACCGGAGGCCATCTTCATCATCCCGGCGGTCTCCATGACAAGGAGGGAGTAGTTCACCCTCGGGGCTGAGGGTATGTACCAGTAGCTATGTGTTTGATCTCTCTCTCTCGTGTTCTTGAGATGGCACGATCTTGATGTACCGCGAGCTTTATTGATATAGATGAATCATATGGAGTTTTCCCCTCTCTATCTTCTTGTGATGAATTGAGTTTTCCATTTGAAGTTTTCTTATCGGATTGAGTCTTTAAGGATTTGAGAACACTTGATGTATGTCTTGCGATGGGATATCCGTGGTGACAATGGGATGTTCTATTGACCCACTTGATGTATGTTTTGGTGATCAACTTGTGGGTTCCGTGACCTTGGGAATCTATGCATAGGGGTTGGCACACGTTTTCGTCTTGACTCTCCGGTAGAAACTTAGGGGCACTCTTTGAAGTTCTTTGTGTTGGATTGAACATGACGAATCTGAAATTGTGTGATGCATATCGTATAATCAAGCCCATGGGTACTTGTGGTGACATTGGAGTATCTACGTGACATTAGGGTTTTGGTTGATGTGTATCTTAAGGTGTTATTTTAGTACGAACTCTAGGGCTGTTAGTGACACTTATAGGGATAGCTCATAAGATTGATCAGAAAAGATAACTTTGAGGTGGTTTCGTACCCTACAATAATTTCTTCGTTTGTTCTCCGCTATTTGTGACTTTGGAGTGAACTCTTTGTCGCACGTGAGGGATTTACATATGATTCAACTATGTCAGTATTGCTGAGAGAACTTGCAGTGGTGAAAGTATGAACCCTAGTCCTTGTTTTCAAGCATTGCAATACCGTTTTTGCTCACTTTTGTTACTTGCTACCTTGCTGTTTTTATATTTTCAGATTACAAAAACCTATATCTACCATCCATATTACACTTGTATCACCATCTCTTCGCCGAACTAGTGCACTTATACAATTTACCATTGTATTGGGTGTGTTGGGGACACAAGAGACTCTTTGTTATTTGGTTGCAGGGTTGTTTGAGAGAGACCATCTTCATCCTATGCCTCCCACGGATTGATAAACCTTAGGTCATCCACTTGAGGGAAATTTGCTAATGTCCTACAAAACTCTGCGCTTGGAGGCCCAACACGAGTCTACAAGAAGAAGGTTGCGTAGTAGACATCACTTCTCCATGGGTTATACCCCCCGATACAATCCATAGCATAATCAAAACAAGCAAACTATGCAAGCAAAACAAAATCTGTTTAAAACGGATCTGTTTGTAGCAATCTGTAAAGAGCCCATAATTCTGTAACTCTAAAAATTCTTAAAAAATAGTAAAACGTGGAGAACTTTTATAGAAATAATGTGTAAAATTTTCAGATCATTATCACTCTCCAGTAAAAAATGAAAATTCTTGTACTGGAGTCAAAAGTTTCTGTTTTGTTTCAGCATCAATTCTACTCATCTTGTGAGTTATCCCAAAGGCTTTACTTGACACAAACACTAATTAAAACATAAAAGCATAATCATTACAGAGGCAATAATCATTTTATCACAAAATAACGGAAAGTAAACTACTCACACATCATCATGAGGGTAGCAAGGTTGATGAAGAGGCCTCCGTGATCGATCCCCCCTCTGGCAGGGTGCCGGAACGAAGCTGTAGATGGGCTCCCGTCGGAACAGAGACTTGCGGCGGCAGAAAAAGTGTTTCGGGAGCTCCCTTAGGGTTTTTGGATTATTAGAGAATTTATAGGCGAGAGAGGAACATCGGGCGACGCCCGAGGGGGCCACCACATATCAGGGTGCGCCCCCCAGGGCGCGCCCTGATGTGTGGTGGGCCCCTCATGTGCCTCCCGGCCTCCTCCCGAAGCTTCCAAGTCTTCTTTTGGTCCAGAAAAAATCATCAAAAAGTTTTGTGGTAATTGGACTTCGTTTGGTAATGTAAACCTGAAAAGCCAATAACATGCAGAAAACAGCAACTGACACTGGGCATTGGGTCAATAGGTTAGTGCTCAAAAATATTATAAATTGGTAAACAAATGCCCAAAAGTATCCTGGAATGATAATATATCAACATGGAACAATAAAAAATTATAGATACGTTGGAGATGTATCAGCATGCAATGTAAAATGCACTTCTGTTAGTTCAACGAAACTGATGGTACTTTGTTCTTGCTTTTATTGCCTGATTTGGCAATTTTATGATCGGTCTCTAAATATTTCAACTTGCACATTTTGAAATCTTGGTTTGCCCTCGCCCTTTGCGCCATCTTACATGTTCCTATTAGTTGTTTGTTTAAGTTGTGGGTTTAAGCATTTTCCATTGCAATGTTTGTATGTGTGATCACTTGCTTTTAGGTTCCCAACGGTATATCATGAGATACATTTTTTTACTATGCACCGGGTGATCAACTGCATATTTAGACAGAAAATATTCGGGACCAGGAACCTTAAGAGATCTAATGTTGTTTTTCTCTTTCAAGATTACAGTTTTCATAAGCCTTAGATGTCTAAGAAATACTAATGTAAATAATTTAAAATTTTAAAATACTATCTGGACAATTAGCCTATTATTGTGACCGTGATGTTGACTTTCTTTATTTTTCTTATTCCCCCATATAAACTAGTTGAAGGACCTGGTGGCTGGTTCTAAGTGACGGCAAGAAAGAAGGTGCCAATGGAGTCAATTGCACCAAGATGGGTTAGGTGGCTTAGTGTTACCATATAATGCTAAAGGTAAAACACCATGGTCATCCCGTTGTGCTACTACTGGAAGGTATTGAAGCAGAGGAGACGTGACGTACACCCTTTGTAAGGAAATATAATAGCATTTAGATTACTATTTTAGTGATCTAAACGCTCTTATATTTTTTTACGGAGGGAGTATATATGATATCTGCTCCTGGAAGAAGTAGATCATTTTCCACGTATATGCCATTTCTTTGGCTATGTAGTTTGTCAAATAAATCATATGCTTCATGCGATCATGTTTGTTTCTTATAATGCAGTATGGTATTCGCCTATGGTTCAACATCTTATTTGGCCATTTGATGATTATAATGAAGTGTATTCCGCTCTTTTGCAGCTACTCCTTATCAAAGTTAGTACCAAGCAATTTAGGTTGATGTATCTCAGCTCGGTAAAGAGCTTACATATTATTGCCTTTGGCGGTTTTAAAGTACATACCAAGCCCATCAGACATACCCACCATGAGAGTTGCTTAGACGATGAAGTCATTTTTGATACCGATGGCATGTGAAGCGATGACTCTACCTGATATGATGTGTCTGTACCTATGTACCTTGCTTGATAAAAACAATATAAATAAGCTATAGTAAGTCGATCTTATGCCTCTTTTATAACGCAGTGTATCGGTTGTATCTAAATATTCTGTTGTGCATGGTTTGAATGCCCACTCTGCATAATACCATCACCTCCATGTCCTGGTCTTTCCAGCTGCTGGCTATACAATGCATCTTTGCTACTGTAGCTTGCTTTATAAAAACAATGTATGCTATTATGAAGTGATCTCATTACTTCCTTTTAGTCTATTATGTTATCATGTACTAGGATATAACTATGTTTTAAGTTGGGTCGAAATCAATGACATATGTATGGTTTGAATACTTGGCTCACTATCCCTTTTTGCGCCATGGGCGCAATAGGTCATCTAGGGAATCCTAATGCATAAGCAAAGGCTACCATCATTTAGAGTACATCGAGTAGACCAATTTTCATACATAACACGTTTTCATACGATGCACGGTTTGAACGCTACAAGCACCACAAAATGACTACACGATGAAAATCGCAGACGAAAAAGGACTTAGAGGATTTTACCCTCGGGAGAAATGGGAGGGAGGGATCCGGGACGATGGCGTGGAGGGGCCTGGGCGACCGCTTGGCTTGCGGGACCCCGCGGTCCAGGGATGGGCAGTCCCGATCTGGGTCAACTCGGACGACGATTGGCCGAGGCCGTGGCCGGAGTGTGCGGCGGCACACGGTGGCGGGGAGGGGCATGCTGGTCCGGATCTTGCCAGATCCGTCCGAACATGGGGCGACACCGACCTTCAGCGCGTGGTGCGGTGAGGTCCGGGTGGAGCTCGAAGGCAGCGGCTGTCGTGGTTTTGCCACGGCAGATGTCCTCATTAGAGAACTTAAGTGTGAGGCCGTCGCCGCTAGGTGGCGACTCAAAGGGGTGATCGGGAACGAGAGACGAGTTTACCCAGGTTCGGCCCCTCCGATGCAGGGAATAGCCTACGTCCTGCTGTGTGTGTATTGATGATGATCTCGACTACAAGGGTGCGGAATCACCAACCTAGCTCTCGAGGGTTTGTTTCTTTCTTACTTTTTCTCTCTAACTCAGGGGCTACAACAAAGTCTGGGTCGTAATACAACCTGTGATCTAGTCTAATTCCTACTAGTCCTTGCTCCTCAAGGAAAGGAGAAATCCTTATGTCCCCGCTTACAAGCCGGCCCGCCAGACGATGTCATTGAGCCGGCCTCGAGATGAGCCGCCCCCTGGGCCTTGCACTTCATACGAGCATCCTCCTTATGGGCCGCCTCAGTAGAATCCGGGTTATAACTTGGGCGAGTCATACCCGTGGGGTATATCCCCAACATTAGCCCCCAATTTAGTTTGGATTCATCCATGCTAAACTCCATCCTAAAAATGTTTGATATTCTGAGCCAGAAGCTTTTCGAAACCAAACCCAATTTGTGAACCGACAATTCTTTCTCTTTTATCTGTTGAAAACTTCATCCGAGTCAATATTATGCCAGGTTATCCTTCCTCTTGTTAGGACTTAGTATTTCTTAACCAATGTCATCATGACGTCATCTCGCTGACCGTTGTCGCCCGAAGCCATCATAACGAATCTTTTTTGAAAACACCGCCAAATCCGGTCTAGCGCGAAAATCTAGGAGCAGTCTCAGCCACAAATTTAGGCGCAAAAATCACGACGTCATCTCGCCCGTTGTCGCCCGTTCTGTTTCTCGCGGCGTCGTTTCGACTTTTCCCTTCTTATAAATAGGCCAACCGGACCCCCTCGTTCACTTTTTACGCTTCTTCTTCCTCGCGGCTCCACAGCACAGCCGACGCTCACCGGAGTTCGAAGTCGACGCCAAGACCTTCAAAACGCGATTCCTGCGTCATTGGACCTCACATGTGGTCGCCCGAGAAGACACGGCCATCCTCATCTCTCTCCGCGCCAGGATCTGGTACCTCCCTTCTCCCCATTAGGGTTCGTGTTTGTGCCGGTGTTCGTCGTTCGTCCCATTCTTTGAATGGTCGTTGTAGATCTGAAGGTTCCATGTTCTTTCAGTGAATATTGTTCTAGTTTGATCTCCGCTTTTCATGTTTTGCAAAGTAGATCTGGAATATCCCACCTATGAAGTCTTGCAAATGCTTCAGTTTCGGTCCCTCCGCAGACTAGGGCGTATTTTTCCTCTATTTCATGCATATATTAGATCTGGATGATCCTCCACCTACTGTAGAAAGTTGTTTATCCATAGGAAAATTTTGCTAAGTCCTTTCAGGCACTCTTACCATCATTCTTTCCATTCATACAAATACCGGCTTAACTTTCATCACTTGTTAATCCATTATTTCACCGGCTTGACGCACAACACTGGCTCATTAATTTAAGGCCCCACTCCATCTCATGTACTTGAATACAGGCTTACTTTAAAGAAACATGTTTAATCAGCTATACTTTTAGATCCAGACGAGGTGGTAATTTCCTCTAAATTCCGGCTTATTTTAGGCGTCTCTTCTTTTTCTGCACTTGTCCAAGGCCAATTCATTGTGTTGCAAGCTGGCTTAAAATCTTGCTCATCACACTTTTCCCTTTCCGTATTGTAGTTTGGACTGCAAAAATCACGATGCCTCCCAAGACCAGCAAAGCTTACGGCTGGGTCAGGTCTCACGAGTCAGTGCTCACTCTGGAATATCTCGTATCTCAGGGCCTGTTACCGGCTCAAGACGTAATAAGCTCACGGGCGCCTGAAGAAGAACCCTCCCCACAGCCTGACGTGGAGGAGGTAGTTTGTTTCACTGATCATGTGCAAAGGGGCTTCTGACCGACCGGGTCAAAATTCTACAGGGATCTCCTTCAATTCTTTAACCTCCAACCACAAGATATCGGTCCCAACTCGGTGACCAACATTTGTCAATTCCAAGTACTCTGCGAAGTATACCTTGAGATCGAGCCGTCTTTGACTCTTTTTAGAGAGTTCTTCTATCTTAATCGTCAAACCGAGACAAAGGATGGCCCCAGTGTGGAACTTGGCGTCGTCTCTGTGCAGAAGAGGAAAATAGTCCTTTTCCTGAAACCAAGTTGGCGAGTCATCCGAAAGATGGGACAAGACTTGGTTCTATTATAAGAACACTGCCCCTGCAGGCTAGAACCCATTGCCGGGTTATAGACCAAACCGGCTTGGTGTCACCGATTTTCTGGGTTGGCCAACCGAGGAAGAGAGGAAGTTAATGGCTCCCGTGCTGCTGAAGTTAAGGGCCTTCAATGCCAGTGGCCTTACTGGGATCGATCTAATCCGGTGTTGAATAACCTGGCGGATTCAACCCGTCATCGTAAGGTGCGACTTAATGTGCAACTACTCCGGCGAGTCAAAGGACGTGCAACGTTTTAGTAAGAAAAACTTGAGTGAGGCTGCCATCAACAAGCAGACCAAGAAATTCTTTGCCCACTCCAAGGACAAGTGTACCGTAACCGGACTGGCTCTATTCAACTTGAAGAATCCAGTTCCTCCAGTATGTATTGTGCAAACTTGAATTTTAATTTCTTCTTTACTTTTATTTGGGACTCCATGCTTATCAACCGGCTTATATTTCTGCAGGCTGATTCTGACTTTTGGAAAGCCACTTCAAAGGCTGCTTGTCGGTCTTCAAGCTGGATGAAGGAGGCGGCTCAAGAATCGTCTTCGGGGGATTCCTCTGAGGTAGAACTTCACTCGCTTGGTCGCTTATTTGTTGAACTTGCTGATGTGCCTTCTTCTCATGATAACTCAGAATCCAGTCAAGCCGGCAATGTTGACGTAATTACAATTTCCTACAGTTCCTCAGAAACATTTATCCCAAGAAAACCAAGGCAAGCCATCCGAAAAGTTAAGATTTCACATCCAGATGCTTACTTAGATCCCAATTTTATTTTGAAGAAAGCTCAACTCGCCGGCCAGTCAAAATGCATGACCCGAAGCCATTCGGGCGACTTAGATCCCAACTTGTCGCATGCGCCGGCGGCTCGCAGACCACGTGTTGAGGTGCCACATAGTCGAACCACTTCTCGTCCTAGAGTCGGCCTTTTTAAGCAACCACTTAGTCCCTCAAACTCATTTTATCAGGAACCTCCTCCTTCTTATGGCGATTGGATGGCAACACAGCTTCCCGCCTTTACCATCAATCGTGGGTAAGTCTTGAATTTGTACTAATTTTATGTACTTAGTCTTGGACTATGTCTTTTCCTTAACCTAATGTTTGATTTCTGACAACTGCAGGGCTAAAGCTGTTTTAACGAAGCATGATGTCAGGTCATCTTCTGGTGCTACATGGCAGAACATCCCGAAACCCCCACCAGAAGAGATGACCACTGATGTCGATCCTTCTGGAGAAAATAACCCGGAGGTTAGGGTTGAGCCAGCCACCGATGTAGAGATGGCCAATCCGAATGAGCCGGTTTTCATGGATACGCCGGTGGAAACCAAAGGCGTGTCAACTGAGCCATCTTCTTGACTGCCAAGCCCGGCTCATCCTTCCAGTGCTGCAACTCATGTGGATGACACCGTTCCATCGGCTGACAAGAATACCCGGGAGGTTGTTATTGTGAAGGAAAATTTCCAAGCTCCCGGTATCTCCAGCACCTTGGCCAAAATTATAGCCAAGGATGAGCCGGTGAATTTGGAAAAAGGAAAGGCCAAGTTAGAACTTCCAGATCTATCTGCACTTGATGCTGAAGATGTTTATGAGCAGTACTTGGCCCGACTAACTGAGAGCCGGGAAATTGAGATGAACTTGGTCAATGCCCTCAAGGAAAAGTACGAGGTAAAATTCCTGCCTTTACTGTCTTTTCTTAAATACTATCTTTAGCCCCCAAGGGCCAGCTTAGTATGAAGATGGTGAGCTGGCTCGTCAAAATATTTATACTAGAAGTATATGTAGCCCCCGAGGGCCGAGTCATTATGATGATAACTAGATCACTGAAGGCGCGCGTTGCAGCGCCCCTCAATTTTGGCACTTTAATGTTGGTATTTGATACAACTATTTGAAGCAGTGGTACTTATAGTGTTATTTATTGACAAACAAAATATTTAGGAAAATTCATATTTATGTGTCGTTGGAGCAAAATGTCATATCGTAAGGTATTTAGAACGTTTGCCAAAGAAAAAAGGTTAGTACGTTTCAATGAGATGCCCGATCTTTCATTTGGTTCCTCACCACATATGGACGTTTCAGTGGCGTATGTTCGTCAGTGGCGAGGCTTAGGTTGCTGACCTCATCCGAACGGTTCTCCCACTTGCAAGTCCAGCTGGCAAGAATTGTTTCACATTGTGTAGAGGAGACGACACTCACGGATCAACCCAGAAGTATTACGATTACGGTTCGAAAATGATTCGCCAACTGCAAGCTAGGCCGTCGGCTATTTATGTTGCTTCTTCTGTTGCCGCTCACACGCCTAAAGGCCCATAAAGTCCAAATAGCATAAGAGCTTCAATTTTATTATGAGAGCAACGCCCAGCCCGTGTAGCATTCTTCGGTCAACCAAAGCCCATGCAGGGTTGTGAGTTGATCAAACAGGCAAAAACGCCCAAAGGCTACATCCGAGTACCCATCCACTAGTCCAATATAAATTTGTTGGAATTTTCGTATATTGAAAGAAGGAAAAATTATCTGTTTTGTGGATATGTCAAATTACAACAAGGTGTACACTACTAATTGGGAATAGATTATAAATCCAAAATTTTGTATACATAGTGTACTTGTATATTCAGAAAATCTTGCATCTGTGTCATCCATCTTGGTTCCTGCTTTGTCTTTGGAATGTTTTCATCTTTCAGATCAATACATTCCTCTAATAGAGAAAATTATCCTTTTTGGAGCGATTTCTTTGCTTTCAGATCAATGCATTCCTCTAATAAAGAAAATTATCCCATCCGCTGTGCACATCTTCTCACCAGCCAACTAACCATAACCACAGCTAACACCATATTGTTAGTTTCCTCATCTCTTCTGTTCTCCCATCCACCAAAATCTATCTAATGATATGCATGAACTATAAGACAAACAACACATATATAATTATGGAAAACCATCGATGAAAGTAAATTACTGCTACAGCTTTGCTTCATCTCTTCCGTTTTCACATCCACCGAAATCTAGCTAGGTAATGATTTGCCTGAACTATAACTTAAACAACACACATATATATAATTATGAAAAACATCGATGAAAGTAAATCAGTGCCCATCTTCGCCACACCTAACTGGCAACTCTATCATAAGATTTTCATGAATTTATTTTAGTAGCAGTAAAGGATTGATAGTAAGTAAATATTAAGTCCTACCTTTTCGGTAAATTCTATCAAACGCATTAACAAACTGCAAAATCGAAGACCCAAATCTTGCATGAAAGTAATCAACAACATGTGTACTACGTGTCAGAACTTTTGGTGGCGTCAACCCGAATATCTCTTGAAAAACATCAAACCTACTTTATGTTGAAATTAGTATTAAGGTGATACTTTGAAGCAAATTATATCAGTACGTTTTCACCCATCTCTACAATCAGTGGAGCAATAAAAGTCAGTGCTAAGTACAAAATTTCTGGGCATTTGCTTCAGTAAATTTAGCAAGGAATGTAGTATCAATTTAATCCCCATATCTCCAACAGAATTATCTAACCCAATCCATGGATACTTTGGAGCCACGTGTGTCCCTATTTTTTTTACTGGAATTTGTGTACCTTGCATTGGAGTGCTTGCCCGGAAGCGCATGCATTCTGCCTCTTGTGAGCCACTTCCGCGATGTGGGCTGGCAGCTCCTTGCGCAGCCTTTGCTTGACCCGACGGAGCCGCTCTTGCTCCTCAGTGGCCAGGTCGTGCTCCCGCCTCGGTTCGCCTGGCAGCCAGTTGGCTCCCGAGGGCCTGGTCGCTGCGCCGTGGACGGAGAGTGAGGGATCGAGGTGGATAGGAACAGTCGTTGGCCCAAGCCTCGGTTGCTACCTAGCCAGATGCAGTGTATGAAGGAGGGACTATATGGACAGGGCATGGAGTACAGGAAGAAGGAGCGTCATGGTAACTGAATTGCAATTAACCTCCGGCGGCCATCAATTGCCATTAAATCCGTACAGGAACGGTGAACCACTCCCTCAATCGCCGGAAAGTGGTGCTGAATCGACACGTCACGGTAGGCTACCCCCGCCCCATCTCGGTGGGACCCGAAGCACAGTCGATATGCGCTGCCATCGGTTGTGTGAGTCGGAACCGAGCCCATTAGGCCCAATTTCACATCAGATGCTCAAAAATGTTACTGGAGCAGCGGCCCAACATAGATATAACTCGACTGCAGCGAGCGAAGCGAGCAAACGCTAGATTACGAGAAATCGGACGGCTGAAACTATCTAGAACTGAAGATCCAATGGTTACGAATGCTAATGGTCTGAGATGGCTGGAAAAGTGCTCAGTTATAATGTATTTAAATGAGTCGGTACTTATGTTGAGTAAAAATAGAACACTGATCTAGCTCCCAAGGGCCGGCTTATCTTGTTGAGATAGCCGGGTCTTCATTCATAGGAAGTAAATATTTGTCTGGTAAGCTCAAAAACCTGTAGCCCCCAAGGGTCGGCTCATTTATGTGAAATAGCCGGGTCTTGTTGTTGTGTGATTGAGAAATTGGCACATTAGCCCCCAAGTGCCGTGTGTTGGAAATATGCCCTAGAGGCAATAATAAATTGGTTATTATTATATTTCCTTGTTCGTGATAATCGTTTATTATCCATGCTATAATTGTATTGATTGGAAACTCAAATACATGTGTGGTACATAGACAACACTGTGTCCCTAGTATGCCTCTAGTTAACTAGTTCGTTGATCAAAGATGGTCAAGGTTTCCTGGCCATAGACATGAGATGTCATTTGATAACGGGATCACATCATTAGGAGAATGATGTGATGGACAAGACCCAAACTATAAACATAGCATATGATCGTGTCAGTTTATTGCTATAGTTTTCTGCATGTCAAGTATCTGTTCCTATGACCATGAGATCATGCAACTCACTGACACCGGAGGAATACCTTGTGTGTATCAAACGTCACAACGTAACTGGGTGACTATAAAGATGCTCTACAGGTATCTCCGAGGGTGTCTGTTGAGTGGGCATGGATCAAGACTGGGATTTGTTACTCCGTGTGACGGAGAGGTATCTCAGGGCCCACTCGGTAATACAACATCACAATAAGCCTTGCAAGCAATGTGACTAAGTGTTAGCCACGGGATCTTGTATTACAGAACGAGTAAAGAGACTTGCCGGTAACGAGATTGAACTAGGTATAGAGATACCGACGATCGAATCTCGGGCAAGTAACATACCGAAGATCAAAGGGAACAGCGTACGGGATTAACTGAATCCTTGACATAGAGGTTCAACCGATAAAGATCTTCGTAGAATATGTAGGAACCAATATGGGCATCCAGGTTCCGCTATTGGTTATTGACCGTAGAGGTGTCTTGGTCATGTCTACATAGTTCTCGAACCCGCAGGGTCTGCACACTTAAGGTTCGGTGACGTTTCGGTATAGTAGAGTTATGTCTGGTGGTGACCGAAGGTTGTTCGGAGTCCCGGATGAGATCTTGGACGTTACGAGGAGCTCCGGAATGGTCCGGAGGTAAAGATTGATATATAGGAAGTCCCGTTTTGGTCACCGGAAAAGTTTCGGGTATTTCGGTAGTGTACCGGGAGTGCCGGGTGGGGTACCGGGGACCATCGGGAGGGGTGTCTCGACCCAAAGGACCTCATGGGCTGTGGGAGGAGTCAAACCAGCCCCTAGTGGGCTGGCCTAACCCCCCCACTAAGGCCCATGTGGCTTTGGGTGAAAAAAATCCAAAGGAGGAAAGGTGGAAAGGGTTTCCAAGTGGAGAGGAGGAATCCTACTCCTAATAGGATTGGAGTAGGACTCCTCCACCTCCAATTTCGGCCAGCCCTTGAGGGTTTGAGGCTGCCTCCTCCCCTCCCTCCCTCCTATATATACTAGAGGATTTAGAGCGAAGAGCTAACCCTAATTGCCACGTGCTCCCTCTACTTCATCTAGATCGGTTTCTCCTCTAGTCTAGTTTTAGTGGTGCTTAGGCGAAGCCCTGCCGGAATTGTTCCACCACCATCGCCACCGCGCCTTCGCGCCACTGGAGAACTCTTCTACTTCTTCGCTCCCTCTTGCTGGATCAAGAAGGCGGAGATCGTCATCGAGCTGTACGTGTGCTGAACGCGGAGGTGCCGTCCGTTCGGCGCTAGATCGGAAGGACCGTGATCAGGATCGCGAGACGATTCGTGATTTGATCGCGGGATGGATCGTGATGGGATCGCGGGGCGGATCGAGATTGGATCGCGAGACGGATCATGATGGGATCGCGGGATGGATCGAGATTGGATCGCGAGATGGATCGTGATGGGATCGCGGGACGCTCGGCGATTTGGATCGCGAAGACGTTCGACTACATCAACCGCGTTTCTTAATGCTTCCCGCTTAGCGATCTACAAGGGTATGTAGATCCACTCTCCCTCTCGTAGATGCTCATCACCATGGATAGATCTTGCGTGTGTGTAGGAAATTTTTTGTTTCCCATGCAACGTTCCCCAACAGTGGCATCATGAGCTAGGTCTATGTGTAGATGAGATCTCGAGTAGAACACAAAGGAGTTTGTGGGCATTGATATTCAGATTGCTTCCTCCCTTGGTCTTTTCTTGTTTCGGCGGTATTGTGGGATGAAGCGGCCCGGACCAACATTACTCGTACGTTTACGAGAGACCGGTTCCATCAACTGACATGTAACTTCGTTGCATAAAGATGGCTGGCGGGTGTCAGTTTCTCCCACTTTAGTCGGATCGGATTTGACAAAGGCGGTCCTTGAGAAGGTTGAATAGCAATTTTTGTATCACCGTTGTGGTTTTTGCGTAGGTAAGAATTGTTCTTGTAGGGTATGTTGTGATGTGATATGGCCAATTACATGATGAGATATATGTGATGTATGAGATGGTCATGTATTGTATAGAATATCACGACTTGCATGTCGATGAGTATGGCAACCGACAGGAGCCATAGGGTTGTCTTTAATTATTTTCGCCGTTTTTGCTTTACTTTATCGCTATGAGTTAGCAATAGTCGTGGAAGCAACAGTCGGCGCGACAACCTCATGGCGACACATTGATGGAGATCAAGATGATGGAGATCATGGTGTTATGCCGGTGACGATGGAGATCATGCCGGTGCTTTGAAGATGGAGATCAAAAGCACAAGTTCATGGCCATATCATGTCACTTATGATTTGCATGTGATGTTAATCCTTTTATGCATCTTATTTTGCTTAGGACGACGGTAGCATTATAAGGTGATCCCTCACTAAAATTTCAAGATAAAATTGTGTTCTCCCCGAGTGTGCACCGTTGCGAAAGTTCGTCGTTTTGAGACACCACGTGATGATCGGGTGTGATAGACTCTACGTTCACATACAATGGGTGCAAGCCAGTGTTGCACGTGCGGAACACTCGGGTTAAACTTGACGAGCCTAGCATGTACATACATGTCCTCGGAACACAAGAGACCGAAAGGTCGAACATGAGTCATATAGTAGATATGATCAACATGAAGATGTTCACCATTGAAACCACCTCAACTCACGTGATGATCGGACTTGAGTTGGTGGATTTGGATCATGTGTCACTCGAATGTCCGGAGGGATGTCAATTTGAGTGGGAGTTTTTAAGTAATATGATTAACTAAACTCATTATCATGAACATAGTCAAAATGGCTTTGCAAATTATGTTGTAGATTACTAGCTCGCGCTGTAGCTCCCTTGAATTTTTATATGTTCCTAGAGAAATAGAGTTGAAAGATGATGGTAGCAATAATGCGGACTGGGTCCGTGATCTGAGGATTGTCCTCATTGCTGCACAGAAGGCTTATGTCCTTAATGCACCGCTCGGTGCGCCATCCCCTCAAGCGTCGTCTGTAGATGTTGTGAACATCTGACAGGCACGTTCTGATGACTACTTGATAGTTCAGTGCGTCATGCATTACGGCTTAGAATTGAGGCTCCAAAACGTTTTGAACGTCACGGAACATATGAGATGTTCTAAGAGCTGAAATTGGGATCTCAGGCTCGTGCCCATGTTGAGAGGTATGAGACCTCCAACAAGATTCTTTGCCTGCAAGATGAAGGAGAATAGCTCAATCGGTGAGCATGTTCTCAGATTGTCTGGGTGCTACAATCGCTTGAATCGAGTGGGAGTTGATCTTCCAGATAAAATAGTGATTGATATAGTTCTCCAAGTCACTGTCACTAAGCTACTAGAGCCTCGTGATGAACTATAAAATGCCAGGGATAGAAATAATGATCCCTGAGCTATTCGTGATGTTTGACACCGCGAAGGTAGAAATCAAGAAGGAGCATCAAGTGTTGATGGTTAGTGAAACCACTAGTTTCGAGAAGGGCAAGGGCTAGAAGGGAAACTTCATGGATGGAAAGTCTGTTGCTGCTCCAGTGAAGAAACCCAAGGTTGAACCCAAACCCAAGACTAAGTGCTTCTATTATGAGGAGAACGGTCGCTGAAGCGGAACAACCCTAGATACTTGGTAGATAAGAAGGCTGGCAACGTCCATAGAAGTATATTTGATATACGTGTTATTGATGTGTACCTTGCTAGTACTCCTAGTAGCACCTGGGTATTGGATACCGGTTCGGTTGCTAAATGTTAGTAACTCGAAATAAAAGCTACGGAATAAAAGGAGGCTAGCTAAGGGCGAGGTAACGATGAGTGTTGGAAGTGTTTCCAAGGTTGATGTGATCACCATCGCACGCTCTCTATACCTTCGGGATTAGTGATGATCCTAAATAAGTGTTATTTGGTGTTTGCGTTGAGCATAAACGTGATTAGATCATGTTTATTGCAATACGGTTATTCATTTAAGTTGGAGAATAATGGTTATTCTGTTTACATGAATAAAACCTTCAATGGTCATGCACCCAATGAGAATGGTTTATTGAATCTTGATCGTAGTGATACACATGTTCATAATATTGATGCCAAAAGATACAAAGTTAATAATGATAGTACCACATACTTGTGGCACTGCCACTAAATGTCATATTGGTGTAAAACGCATGAAGAAACGGTTTAGAGGGATTTAGAGGGAAGAGCTAACCCTTATTGCCACATGCTCCCTCTACTTCATCTAGATCGGTTTCTCCTCTAGTCTAGTTTCAGCGGTGCTTAGGCGAAGCCCTGCCTGAATTGTTCCATCACCATCGCCGCCGTGCCGTCGCGCCGCCGGAGAACTCTTCTACCTCTCCACTCCCTCTTGCAGGATCAAGAAGGCGGAGATTGTCATCGATCTGTACGTGTGCTGAGCGCGGAGGTGCCGTCTGTTCGGCGCTAGATCGGAAGGACCGTGATCAGGATCGTGAGACGATTCGTGATTTGATAGCGGGACGGATCGTGATGGGATCGCGGGATGGATCGAGATTGGATCGCGAGACGGATCGTGATGGGATCGCGGGACGGATCGAGATTGGATCGCGAGATGGATCGTGATGGGATCGCGGGAGGCTCGACGATTTGGATCGCGAAGACATTCGACTACATCAACCGCGTTTCTTAATGCTTCCCGCTTAGCGATCTGCAAGGGTATGTAGATCCACTCTCCCTCTCGTAGATGCTCATCACCATGGATAGATCTTGCGTGTGCGTAGGAAATTTTTTGTTTCCCATGCAACGTTCCCCAACACCGTGTGGATTGTTTACAATTGCACGAGACTTTTTGTAGGATGAAAACAAATTTGAAGTGTCGTAGCCCCCAAGGGTCGAGTCGCCTTTTGTAGGGCGGCTTGAGACTTTGTAGAAATAGCTATTGATAATGTTTGCATGTTTTGCAGGGGGTTTTATAAGATGTTGAATCTGTTGCTGTAAAACTGTAGAAATGTCACAAAGAGGAGATGAAGCTAAAAACTGAGGCTAAACTTGTGGCGTCTCGTCTTGAAAGCTCTGCTCGTCATGCGAATGATCTTTTTGATCATGATAAGAAGTCATTTGAAGAAGAAAAGGCGCCCTTATAAAGCATGCTGAAAAGGCTGAGGAGCACCTTGGGACTGTGAAGGAAGATCATCTTACTCTCGTGAAGCAAATAAACGAGATGTTGACTGCCATCTTTGGTACGTACTCCTAACTCTGTTGTTTGTATTTCCGGGTTATGATGATATGGCGGCTCATTGTCTCACTTATTTTTGTATGTAGGACGAAAAGAATAGAGCCTGGTGATGCTGCCCATTGTGAAGTTGAAGGCAATATTCACCTATGTGGAGCAACTATTCACAGGATCTGTCTTTGCCATTATGGCAGTGAAAAACTTGAAATACCCGCCAAGGAACATCAAAGATATGCTGATGCAACTGTCGACCGTGCCCCAATGGGTCACCAAATTCCGGAAGTCGACGGTGTCGGCGTTCTGGGAACGGGGGTACCCAGACCTGCCTGCCTGCAACCCAGGGCATGGCCCACTTCGTCAGCCAAACACAGCCAGGCGCGGCCCCACTCAAGACAAGGCCCTCGCGAGGACCCTAGGCTCGCGAGGAGGAGCGGCGTCAAGACCGGCAAGGGATGGGCCTCCCCAGGCCCCCTCCGGAGCGGCGGAGATCTCTATGCAAAGCCCGGCCTCAGGAGTCAAAGATGACGCAAGGAAGGACAGGCGGGCGCCAGCGTGCCAGGCGGCGCAGTTTCCCCTTTGGTGCAAAGGGAGCAAGGACGTACGCGGGTTCCCAAAGCACCCCCAAAGGTTTCCATTCCGGTGCAACAAGACCACGACCACGAGCCCCGCAGGACGGATGTCATCGCCGAGCCCACCTCTGCGTCGTCGACAGCTACTCTGCAGGCGAAGACCGCCTTTGGACAGGGCGGGGATGTACTCCTGTCCCCCTTCAAATTTGGCCGTTGTGGGATCCCTTCCCGCCATTACGATAAGGGAAGAGGACCCGGATCACCGCTATATATAGAGGCTAGGCTGCACCGTAGAGGGGATCCGAGATCGGCCGATCCACTCATCCATCACCAAACCGACAGAGGGCCAAGAACACCTCAGGAGCGCCCTGACGAGGCTCCAAAACACTGTACTAGTTCATCCACCACACCTCCTCGAGAGGCAATCCACCAAAGCAGGAGTAGGGTATTACGCTTCGCAGCGGCCCGAACCTGGGTAATCCACCGTGTTCATCTTCTTCCTCGTCATCGCGCGAGTTCATCGTCTTGTCCATCGAGTAGCGAGCTAGGTAGGGCGAGGCTGCAGAGGATCTTCGCACACGTCCCTGTGTTTGAATCTTGAGGGTTTTGCGGAGCCCGAAATCCGACATTTGGCACGCTAGGTAGCTGCGTGTCAGGGTCTTCCTCAAGCCAAGATCTTCTCCCACCTCGCCGTTCCGATGTCTGATGCTCGCCGAGCCCGCGCCGAGCGTCGAGCTGCCCGCATCGCCCAGACGGCGCCTGTGGGCCGTGCCGACGCGCGCCGGTCACCCTCGCCTGTGGCCAACGCCGCCACAGGCCCGGATGCCCACGAGCAACAAGACTCCTCCCAGCCGGTCACCGCGTGGCGCGATGGCCACACCGCCACTCCATCGATCGTCCCAGCTTCTAGGTCGTCCTCCCACTTTCGGCCCGGGTCGGCAGGCGGCTCGGGCGTGCTCGCCATGGCTAACGAGCTGCTCCGCTACCACCCTGCCCCCGACCGCTACTATGACTGGCTTCGGCGCATCGCGGAGCTCGTCAGTGCCGCCGGCAACGCTTCAATGCTCTCCTACTCGCTTCGACCATGACCTTCCCTGGCAAACGACGCGGCCCACGATGCGCCGCCGCCTCCTCCGCAACGTGATGTCGACCCCGAGCCCAGGCGAGAAGCGCGCCCCCGCGACCGGCCTCGCGCACCGTGGGCGGGGGCGAGAGATGAAGTAAGCTGCCAAGTGGTTCCCCGGCCGCGCGTCGACGCGCGTGCGCTCCCCGCACTGCCGACCCAGCATCGCGATCGGGCCCCACTCGAGGTGGCCCAGCAGGAGCGTCAAGACTGGGTTCCTCCCGCGCACGCAGCACCCGTCGAACCGGTGGGGTGCCTCGCCATCGCCCCGGAGCTCCATCCAACCGCATGGCCCTGCAAGTTCAAGCCTGACCTGCCCCCGCGCTACGACGGCACCCCGGATCCCGCCGAGTTCCTACAGCTCTACTCCCTGAGCATTCGGGCGGCCGGAGGAGACGACAAGGTCATGGTGTGCTGGTTCCCCATGGCACTCAAGGGAGGCGCGCACTCCTGACTCCTCAACCTCCCGGAGGCGTCCATCACCTCCTGGGATGACCTGCGCAAACGCTTCATTGCCAACTTCTAAGGTACCCGCGACCGCGCGCTCACCGTGAACGACCTGCGGCGCATTAAGCAGCAGGATGGAGAGACCCTGCACAAGTTCATACAACTCTTCACAACTATGCACCTCAAGGTTCTGAACGCGTCAGACGAGGCTATCATCTCCGCGTTCAACGACGGCGTCACGGACCTCAAGATGAAGGAGGAGCTTGCCATGAACGACGAACTGTGCTCGGCCCTGGAGATGTTCAATCTGGCGAACAGGTGCGCCAAGGCGGAAGAGGGCCGCCTGTCGCTCCGCGGGCCCCCGGCGGCAGAACCAGAGGAAAAGAAGACCAAGGCCAAGGAGGCGAAGCGCAAGGCCCCAGCGGTGCTTGCGGCCAAGCCTGAGGCGAAGCGCAGTCGGGGTGAGGAACACCCCCCAGAGGGAACATCGACCTGCATCTTTCATGGCACCAACCACCACGACACCGCCGACTACCAAGAGCTCAGGCTGGTCCGCGCCGAACGCTTCGGCCGGCGCCCTGGATGCGCCGATCGTGGCTTCGAACGCGGCGGAAGCCGCGGTGGAGGCCGTTGGGACAACCGGGAACCGCGTCAAGGGTGGCGCGATCAGCCTCAGGAGGACCGCTGGCGCGATCAGGCTCGGGACGACCGCTGGCGCGATCAGGCTTGTGAGGATCGCTGGCGCGACGACTCTCCGGAGGGGTCACGCCGTGGTCAGCCTCGTGAGGCACGTCCTCGTGAGGCCGGCCTGCCACCACTACCACCACCACCTAGACGGAAGGAAGAGGACAGGCAAGACGATGGGGCTGGGGGCTTCCAGGAGGTCAGGGCGGTAGCCTGTATCCTGGGCGGCGCCCAGGCCCCAGCGTCGAACCACGTCTTCAAGAAGTTCGCGCGGGAGGTGAACGTGGCTCTCCCAAAGCCCGAAGCAATGCGTCCCCTCAAGTGGTCCCACACTGCCGTCACCTTCGACTAGAGGGATCAGCTCAGGTGCTCAGCCATGGCCGGCAAGCTCCCCATGCTGTGCACTCCAACCATCAGCAACGTCCTCGTCACCAAGACCCTCATCGACAGTGGAGCGGGGCTCCATGTCCTCTCCATTGAGACCTTCGAGACGCTCCAAGTACCATACGAGCAGCTCATGCCGACCAAGCCCTTCTCGGGAGTCACGGATGGGTCCACCGTCCCCATCGGACAAGTGCACCTGCCCGTCACCTTCGGCGGACGCAAGAACTACCACACCGAGATCATCGTCTTCGATGTCGCGCACATCCACCTCCCGTACAACGCGATCCTTGGGTACCCGGCCCTCGCCAAGTTCATGGCGGTGACTCATCATGGCTACAACGTCCTCAAGATGTCGGGGAGTGGCGGCGTCATCACCGTCGCCTATGATGAGAAGGATGCCATCCGCTCCCTCGAGCGTGCTTACCGCGCAGCGGCAGCCGAGCGCTCGGACGACGAGGAAGATGCCCTGTCTCGTGAGGACACGCGCAAGAAGAAGAAGCAGCTCCATCCCGCGGGGCGTCCCGGAGCATCGAGCTCTGCGCCCAGGGACGGGGCCCCACCTCCCATCGCACAGGAAAGCACGCTCGGCGCCCCTCTTGGGTCGGGCCCGGGGGCTCCCATCCGGGGAGCTTCCGGCTTGGCTAGTGAGACAATGGAGGCGCTCGGGCACAACCTGAAAGCGCGTCCTCACGCGCGTCTGCTCGAGCCGGGAGCACGGCGCGTGGTGTAGAGCTCGTAGGAGTCCGTCATCAGAGCGATCGAGGAGCTTCAGGAAGCACAAGCCATGCAAGGCGGAGACTGCCCAGTACCACCAATCGCAGCCGCCATCATCGGCCCGGTCGACCGGCCGCGCATCTGCGTCAACGCGCTCGCGATCAATAGGGATACGTCCCAAGGCCCCTTCTGGCCAGCGCGTGCCGATCATGGATGTGTCTACCCGAACACCTACGTCCGCATGCCCCTCGGACTGGCGAACGCAGGCGTCAAGTTCCAGCGCCTTGCCCGGGCCATGCTCATACCTTTCCTGGCGGGGCGCGGTGAGGAGTTGGAGGAGATGCTCGGACCAAGCGAAGGTCCCGAGCCCCGGGAGATGACGGGCCCATGAGGGTCGCGCTCGTGGAGGTGTAGGATCAGGCTATGACGGCAGCTTCAACTCCTCAGCGGCATGGCCGCCAGGTGACTTTTTGTTGGCTGTTGCCAGGTAACCTTTTGGCTCACTCCGTTTGAGGGCGCCCACAAGGCCGCATTATCGTCAAGCGATAAGGGCACGCCCCTACAGCCGCCTCGTTTACGCATATTTCAATATTTTCTCATGCATATGGTCTGCTTCCTAACGTTTTACCTTGCCTGCACGGCTCTTCGCTGGCGTGAATGTCGCCGCACCACCCTTTCTGAGTTGGTGTTTCGCAAGGGGCCGTGCGCTACGGCCCATCCGGGGGCACCTCGGAACTGGATAGCAGGGCCCTGCTGCCTCAGGGACTTACATCTTTGGGCGGTCGACCCCCGCTCGGGGGCTCCGACCGCAGCGCGGCACCACAGTATGGAGTCTTGGGAGGCCCCAGGGCCTCCTGAGGCAGCAGCCGGCAGGACAGAATGGGGGTCGCTCGAGCGTCAAAGGGGGCTCCTGAGCATCGCGCTCCAGGAGCCTTACCGGTCGTATAGGCACTCGCCCCTTGGTGTCGTCCTTGGTGACCCGGTCGGCATCAAGGGTGTCGGGGCCTGACCTCGTAGTTGCGTCCTGGTGATCCGGTCCTACACTACGGTGGTCAGGAAATGTGCGGGACTGGGACCTGCCGACGTAGAGCCGCTTGGGCGTCAAATGGGGGCTCCTGAGCAACGCGCCTTAGGGGTCTTACCGGGCATAAATCCACTCGCCCCTTGGTGTCGTCCTTGGTGATCCGGTCGGCATCAAGGGTGTCGGGGCCTGACCTCGTAGTTGCGTCCTGGTGATCCGGTCGTACACTACGGTGGTCGGGAAATGTGCGGGACTGGGGCCTGAAGACGCAGAGTGCCGAAAGGGCTCACAACCTGCCTCACTCGTGAAGAAGAAGAAGTCTGCAGGGCCTCGGACGGCCCCACCTACGAGAAGACTCAGGCGCAAACCGCCTTTGAGGTAGGGACCTCGCGAGGCCAAAGCGCCCTCGCGAGCTCCCAGATACACCTCCTAGTTCTGTCGTGCCAGCCACGCGTACGAACTCTATGGGTTGTACACGCCCGGAGCCCCCCGAGGACGCGGAGGGGTTCCTTCCCACGCAATGTGGAAGCCACAGCTCCGTGCTGGCGGTCAACACGGTCCACCAATGACTATGCCCACGCAATGTGGAAGCCACAGCTCCGTGCTGGCGGTCAACATGGTCCACCAATGACTATGCCCACGCAATGTGGAAGCCCCACACCCCGTGCGGGGGGATAAACAACTGAGGGCGCCCCAGCGGCTGCATCCAACCACAGGAAGGTCCCTAGTGGCCCCCTTCTCGCTGCGTTCCCCAGGGATGTACGCGTGAGGGGGCTGCACGGGGGCTACTACCCGGCCGAGCCTGGTACACGCCACCTTCCCAGGTCTGCCAAACCTGGTCTTCACACGCCCATCTCAGGAAAAGCTGGCGAGGAAAGGTATGGGAGCCGCTCGTACGTCAAGGGAGACTCCTGAGCATCGCGACTCATGAGCCTCACTGGTCCCGTAGCCCCTCACCCCTTGGAACCGTCCTTGGTGATCCGGTCGGCCCAACGGCGGTTGAGGTATGCGCGGGGCCGGGCCCTGCCGACGCAGAGCTCAGAGCGCTAAAAAAACACCTAAGGAGGACGCTGAAACTCGTACGTCAAGGGGGACTCCTGAGCATCGCGACTCAGGAGCCTCACTGGTCCCGTAGCCCCTCACCCCTTGGAACCATCCTTGGTGATCCGGTTGGCCCAACGGCGGTTGAGGTATGCGCGGGGCTGGGCCCTGTCGACGCAGAGCACAAGGTGTTCGAAATTTCCAAGTTAACCCAATCTTCACCAAGTTCCCTTCATGAGGGCTGCTCATACGTCAAGGGGGACTCGTGAGCATCGCGACTCAGGAGTCTCACTGGTCCCGTAGCCCCTCACCCCTTGGAACCGTCCTTGGTGATCCGGTCGGCCCAACGGCGGTTGAGGTATGCGCGGGGCCGGGCCCTGCCGACGCAAAGCATCACAGCAAGCAAGAAGGAAACAAGGCGAAGAGAGCAATCACACAGTTCAACAGTTATTACAAGCATTAAAAGTTTTCGCGGATACAAACAAGTTTAACGCCTCCACGAGGCACGATGGGCATTGCAGGAAAAGAACAAGGGAGAGGAATCAGGAGGAGCCGCCGCCACCACTCGTCCCGTCTTCGGGGAACTCATCGTCGACATCGCTAGCGTTGTCTTCTTCGCTACCAACCCCTGCAGCGTCAGGAGGTGGAGGAATGGTGACGCGGGTGAACCTCTTCACCAGCGTCTCTACGGCGCCCTTCACCGCCTTCGCAGCATCGGCGCGGACCTCGGGGGCGACCGGGTGGATCACGGAGTCGAAGTCGAACCCCGGCTCGCGAAGATGAAGATGGCTGAAGACGCGTGGCGCGGCCTCTGAAAAGAGGTCGCGGCACTCGCTCTCCAAGACCCCCTCCACCTTGACAACGGCGCCCTCCAGCGCCTCGACGAGCTACGAAGCGAGCACCGCGAAGCCGCTCTCTGGAGCCGCCAGGGGCTCCGCAAACCCATCCCGGCAGAGGGAGTGGAGTGCTTGGCGAAGCTTGAGCTCGACGGTGGGAAAGATGCTCAGCTCCGCAGCCTTTTTCTCCTCAACCGCGGCAAGAGTTTTCTCCCTGGTGTCAAGCAGGGCCTTCTCCGAAGCGACTTCCTTCTCCTGCGCATCCAGGCGCTTCCGCTCCGCGGCCTGGCGGGTCGCCACCTGGGATAGCTCGGAGTCCCGAGCGGAAAGTTTGGCCTCGTGGACCTTGAGATCTTCCTCCTACTGACGCATCCGCTCCGCAAGCTCAGATTTCTCCTCATGGAGGGCCTTCAGGCGAGCCTCCACCTCTTTACAGCTCCGGGCAGCAGACGCCGCTTTAGCTAGTGCCTCCTCGCGGGCTGCCCTGGCGGGCGCAGCTTCCTCCTCGTTCTTTGCTGTGGCAGCCTCGGCCTGACCCGAAACCGCCACGGCAGAGGCGTCGGCCTGGAGCCACCCGGAGACGAGCCCAAGGCGCCCGCTAGTGAGGCGATCGTCGGTACCCCCGAGGGCGCCACGACCTTGACCCAGAACAGCGAAGGCCCCGTCCAGGACGTCGAGGCCGCGCGACGAAGGCATCAAGGCCCCCTCCGGAGGAGTCCTCTGTGCGATCGCAGGAGACGTTCCCGGGGATGCAGCAGCACGAGGAGCAGGAGGCTCCGGAGGCCGCGCGGCGACCACGGACACGGACGGATCGACAGGCGGCTGGCCCTCCGGACAGCGGCACCGCCGCGCCCTCAGGGGCAAGAGCGACCACGCCAACAGGCATTGGGGGCTCAGGGGGCTCCACGACGATGACCAGGGGGGTTGCCTCGCGAGCCCCCGCCCCCTCGGCAGCAGGCGACGGCAGGACGGCAGGAGCGGGCGGCGCGTCAGAAGGCGCCTTCGGCTTGACGCCCGCCTTCTTCTTCCTCATCTTCAGCACGGAGGCATTCCTGGTCACCAAGCAAAGGAAGGTCATGAATACACAAGCCGTCGGCGGGCGAGCAAAGCCGAGCCGGGTCACTTACTCCTCAACGTCGACCCACTTCCTCTTCCTCTCCGCTCCGACAATGACGGGGGTGCCCAAGCCTTCCTCGGTGAGGGCACCACCCCGCGGGGGAGCAAAGCCGCTGTCCGCAAGGGCGGCCGTTGGAGGGATCGCCATGGCCCCGGCCTCGCCCACCTTGCCTGCGAGCTGCGATTCGGGCAGAGGTGAGGCCGGCGCTTCAACCGCCTTGCCGGCAGAGGCAGGGCGCACCGAAGGAGACTCCGCTCCGCGCTTCCTGGGGGTCGAAACACGGGCGGGCCGCGTGGCACGAGGGGCCGGCCCTAGCCTCCTAGGGGCCTTGGCGGCGAGTGAGGAGCACACAGCAGAAACTTCACCAACATCATCGTCGTCCTCGAGCTCGCGCAGGAGCGTGCTCTATGACGGGGGGTACGCCCCTGCTGGGTCATCGTCGGCAGTCTTCTCCGAGTCCTCCCCGCCCGCGGTGTCGCCGAAGGACACCATCACTGGGGAGCCAAGGCCCTCAGCTGGGGAGAGCCCCAGCTCGTTGAAGACGGGCATCGCGGCAGCCAGATCGGCCCCGTCATCGCAGCAGTATAGCGGGGCGTGGGCGTCGGGGAGATCATCGGGGTCGCCATTGAGCAGGGTCGTCATAGCCCTGTTCAATTCCTCGGAGGTTATGCGTGCGGACCGAAGCCGGAGGTTGTCGCCGCTGCCTTGATAGTCCCACAAGGGCCTAGAATGGGACTGGAGAGGCGCCAGACGCTGCGTCAGGAACTCCTTCACTATCATCCCCCCAGTCAGCTTCCTGGCACTGATATCGCGGGAAATCCGCTCCAGGACGGGCTTGGCCCGGGAGTCAGAAAGCTTCGCGGAGCTCCACGCGGAGGTCTTCTCCGACAGCCCCCTCGGCAGATCCAACCGGGGGTTGGGGTCTTTGAGATCCATGAGGACCCAGCGGTGCCTAAAGTTCTCCACCTTCTTCCCGGCCTTCAAGAGCATGTTGCCGCTCTGGACCACGACGAAGGAGACGCACGCTGACCGTTGAGCGCTGTCATGCATGCGCAAGCTGAAGAAATGACGGAAGAGGGCCACCGAAGGCCTCACGCCCACGAAAGCCTCTCATTAGAAGGCAAAGACAGACAAGAGTAGGATGGAGTTGGGCTGGAGATGAAGGGCTTGGATCCCGTAGTGGTCGAGGATGGCAGTGAAGAACACGGAGAAGGGCAGAACGAGCCCGGCAAAGACGCTATGGAGAAAGAAGGGTAGACCGCCTTGGACGAGGGCCGCTTCTCCGAGGAGCCACCCCATATCAAGGTCCGCCCCCACTCGTTGGTCTCATCCGCCGTCGACGGGAGCACCGGGACGAGGTCCTCGTCCTTGGCGATGGTGGACCCTGAGAGCGCCGGTGAGATAGGAGCGGAGGCTGAGGTCTGGGCCTCTGGCTTCTGCTTGCCGGCGGGAGCCATCGGGAAGCTCGCGGGGCCAAAACGGCAAGGAGGAGGATGGAGCGGCGCCGGATCTGGAGAGGCCTCTGCTAGAGCCGGAGACCTGGGAAGCAAGAGCAGGTGCGCAAGAGGGGAAAGCAATAATGGCTCAGCGCTAGAAGTCAGGCTCTTGTCGACACAGGCGGGGGCCGAAGGGACGAGGGACGCCTGTCATCAACCGCACGACGCGCGCCAGTCCTGGCCCGCAGGCGTTTGGGGCCCGCGGCGATTCGGGCCGCCCTCAAGGCTTTGCCTGGAAGCCAGCTTGAGCGCGCCTTGGTCCCGGGGGCTACTGTCGGCGTTCTGGGAATGGAGGTACCCAGACCTGCCTGCCTGCGACCCAGGGCATGGCCCACTTCGTCAACCAAACACAGCCAGGCGCGACCCCACTCAAGACAAGGCCCTCGCGAGGACCCTAGGCTCGCAAGGAGGAGCGGCGTCAAGACCGGCAAGGGATGGGCCTCCCCAGGCCCCCTCCGGAGCGGCGGAGATCTCTATGCAAAGCCCGGCCTCAGGAGTCAAAGATGACGCAAGGGAGGGCAGGCGGGCGCCAGCGCTCCAGGCGGCGCAGTTTCCCCTTTGGTGCAACGGGAGCAAGGACGTACGCGGGTTCCCAAAGCACCCCCAAAGGTTTCCATCCCGGTGCAACAAGACCACGACCACGAGCCCCGCAGGACGGATGTCATCGCCGAGCCCACCTCTGCGTCATCGACAGCTACTCTGCAAGCGAAGACCGCCTTTGGACAGGGCGGGGATGTACTCCTGTCCCCCTTCAAATTTGGCCGTTGTGGGATCCCTTCCCGCCATTACGATAAGGGAAGAGGACCCAGGCCACTGCTATATATAGAGGCTAGGCTGCACCGTAGAGGGGATCCGAGATCGGCCGATCCACTCATCCATCACCAAACCGACAGAGGGCCAAGAACACCTCAGGAGCGCCCTCACGAGGCTCCAAAACACTGTACTAGTTCATCCACCACACCTCCTCGAGAGGCAATCCACCAAAGCAGGAGTAGGGTATTATGCTTCGCAACGGCCCGAATCTGGGTAAACCACCGTGTTCATCTTCTTCCTCGTCATGGCGCGAGTTCATCGTCTTGTCCATCGAGTAGCGAGCTAGGTAGGGCGAGGCTGCAGGGGATCTTCGCACACGCCCCTGTATTCGAATCTTGAGGGTTTTGCGGAGCCCGAAATCTGACAGACGGCTCGGGCTGGAGCTAATATGGATCTTGCCCATGCAAAATCATATTTGCCTGAGCTGGATCCGGTACCTTAAACGATGGATTCCCTGAGTTCAAACTGGACGGCTCAGAGTTCTCGCATGAAGATTTCGCCAAGTTTATGAGGGAGACTCGGCCTTTGGCGAATCTTCTAGCTGAGGAGATTGACGTGTCTCACTATCATGTTGCACATTCCAATGACAATGAGCGCATCAACGCGCCAAAAGATGAGCCCTTTGATCTGGTGCCGCCCCAAAGTAAGAACACCTTTGCTCCTAATGTTGATGCATCGGCTATTGTTCCGGGGCCTTCAAATTTTCAATCTCTGAGATCAATCCAGTGGCTACAGAAAGACCAGCAGGTTGATGATGAAGATGAGCCGGCAGAGTCGGACCCTGAGGCGGCTGGCGCAGAAAAGCATTGAAGGCGTGTTGCAACTGAAGATGCACAAGCCGTCAGACAATACTAGCCCCCAAGTGTTGGGCCAAAAAACTCAAATATTTTTGTGGCTCCTGATGTGAGCCTGTAATAGGGGTAGCAAATCTTTGAACTGTTCTGTCATTCCATCGTTCATGTTCTTACTCGTTTTGTCGTGGCTAAGTTGCCAGATAACTTTGAACTTCCGATCAGTCGTCAAATTATGAGTGTGCTTCTCTTTTTGTCTTTGAAGATTTATGTTGTTTTGCTCAATGAGCCACTGTTTGAATCAGTATGGGCGGGTCAGTATAAGGCGGCCAAATTGAATCATCTCTAAACAATTGTTCTTTGTAGAAGATGTATTTAATCGAATTGGTCACGATATGACTGCAGTTCGTAACCCGGACGTCCACTTATGAGCCGGTAATAGTATTATACCTGAAAAGATATAAGGTAATAGAACATTGTAATACCATAATAAAAAATATTAACAAGCCATCTTAGTAAGACTCGACGGAGAGACTGGCTTTCGAGACTCAAGTCTTGCTTCAATGAAGCGGGTGTGATAACCCATGCTTTGTACTAGCTCTCTGTAAGCCGGCTCTCACGTGACCCAACCCGGTGTTTTAACCTTGAGAAGTTTAGGGTCCAGATGGATTGACTTGTCAAGAGTACCCGGGGTCACCTGTTCAGAGTAGCATCTTGCAAACAGACATGTTTAACCATATTTTATTGGCTTATGGCCTAGTCAAGAAGGATATTAAAGGCTGACTCATTGACTTGGAAGCACCCAAGTGACTTATGTTCAAAGAATATAGACTCATGCGCAATTTGCTAGGCTGAAACGATAGAGACCCCGAGTTTCGGGGGTGCCGGCTTTATTATATTTGAACATAAAGAAGTATGTACATGAAAGGGGGTACAAAGGGGAAGGAGCCAATGGCTCTAAGTATAATGAGGCCGAACGTGAGCAATGTTCCAAGGCCAGGTTGTTTCGTCTTCAGAGGTGTATGATCCTTCTCATAAATCTATCAGGCAATATGACTCATTATTGAGCTTCCTGCTGACAACGAAGGACCTTCCCAAGGTGGTGAAAGTTTATGCATCCATGTTTGATTTTGAATCAAACGGAGCAATAATTCGCCTTCTTGGAAAGTACGGCTTTGGACTCTACGGCTGTGATAGCGATGTAGGTCTTGCTGATATATATCAGATCTGGCTGCTGCTAAGTCACGCTCTTCTTCTAAGGCATCCAAAGAATCTTGACATGCCTGGTCGTTGTCTGCTTCAACATAGGCAGTAACTCGAGGAGAATCATGGTGAACATCGCTTGGTAATACCGCCTCAGCTTCGTAAACCAGAAAGAATGGTGTATATCTAGTGTATCTGTTTGGAGTTGTTCTAATGCTCCAAAGTACCGCGGGGAGTTCGTCAACCCAACAGCCTGGAGTGCGATGTAGTGGAACCATAAGTCGGGGTTTGATCCCTCTTAAAATCTCTTGATTAGCTCATTCGGCCTGTCCATTGGACTCTGGATGTGCAACTGCCGTCAAATCAAGCCGGATATTCTCACACTAACAAAACTGCTCCATATCTCCTTTGAATAAATTAGTACCATTGTCAGTAATGATGATATGAGGATAGCCAAAACGGAAGATCAACTTTTTCAAAAATTTGACTGTTGTCTCCGCTTCACAATTGTTGATAGGTTCCGCCTCAACCCACTTGGTGAATTTATCAACTGCTACCAATAGGTGAGTTTTCTTGTCAGAAGACGCCTTGAACGGGCCAACCATGTCGACCCCCCAGACTGCAAACGGCCAAGTAATTGGGATCATGCGCAATTCTTGAGCTGGCACATGAGCTTGTCGAGCGAACTTTTGACATCCATCGCACTTGCGCACAATGTCCTCTGCGTTTGCATGAGTTGTTAACCAATAAAACCCATACCGAAATGCCTTTGCCACCATAGACCATGAGCCGGCGTGATGTCCACAATCGCCAGCATGAATTTCATTGAGAATCTCCTGGCCTTCCTCAGGGGAGACACATCGCTGGAAAACACCGGTACTACTACGATGGTGTAACTCGCCATTAACAATAGTCATGAACTTGGATCACCGAATTATCTGTCGAGCGATGATTTCCTCAGCTGGGAGCTCTCCTCGAGTCAGATAAGCCAAGTATGGCACTATCCAGTCAAGAATAACGTGGAGAGCTGCCATCAAGTGTGCCTCTTGGTCAGGAATAGCTATGTCCCCTCAGATGGCAACTTAACCGAAGGGTTGTGAAGTACATCGAGAAACACATTAGGAGGAACCGGCTTGCGCTGAGAGCCAAGTCGTGATAGAGCATCTGCCGCCTTGTTGAGCTGGCAATCAATGTGATCAAACTGATAGCCTTGAAAATGTCCTACCACATCAGTCACTGCTCCTCCAGAAGCCGCCATCAAGGGGTCTTTTGAATCCCAAGTTCCTCAGACTTGTTGAGCCACCAAATCTGAGTCGCCCAAACACCTGTCTTGGCTAAGATTCATTTTCATAGCCATTCTGGGCCCGTGCAAGAGGGCCTCATATTCAGCTGCATTGTTAGTACAAGGGAACATGAGCCATAAAACATAACAGAACTTGTCACCTCGTGGAGAAGACAAAATAACTCCAGCCCCCGAGCCTTCCAATTGTCTGGACCCATCGAAGTGTATAGTCCAATAGGTGTTATCCGGCCTATCCTCTGGAATTTCTAATTCAATCCAGTCATTGATGAAATCCACCAGTGCCTGGGATTTGATGGTTGTGCGGGGCATATATTTCACATAGTGAGGACCAATCTCAGTTGCCCACTTAGTGATCTGATACGTCTTCAACATATCTATAATTTTTTATTGTTCCATGCCAATATATTATCATTCTAGGCTACTTTTTTGGAATTTGTTTACCAATTTATAATATTTTTGAGCACTAACCTATTGACCCAGTGCCCAGTGCGAGTTGCTCTTTTATGCATGTTTTTGACTTTTCAGGTTTACAGTACCAAACGAAGTCCAATTGCCACAAAACTTTTTGATGATTTTTTCTCGACCAGAAGAAGACCTGGAAGCTTCGGAAGGAGGCCGGGAGCCGAACGAGGGCCCCAGAAGCCAACAGGGCACTCCCAGAGGGGGAGGCGCCCTGATGGCTTGTGCCTCCCTCGGGCGTCTCCCGATGCCCCTCTGTGGCCTATAAATTCTCTAATATTCCGAGAACCCTAGGGAGCTCCGGAAACACTTTTTCCTCCCCCGCAAGTCTCTGTTCTGATGGGAGCCCATCTACAGCTCCGTTCCGGCACCCTGCCGGAGGGGAGATCGATCATGGAGGGCCTCTTCATCAACCTTGGTGCCCTCACAATGATGTGTGAGTAGTTCACCATAGACCTATGGGTCCGTAGGTAGTACCTAGATGACAATCTCTCTCTCTCTCTTGATCTTCAATACAATGTTCATCGCATCTTTGCCTTGATCTATCCGATGTAATCCCTTTGTATGGTGTGTTTGTTGGGATCCGATGAATTGTGAGTTTATGTTCAAATTATTCATGAAAAGTATTTGAGTCAAACCTTAATACTAAGATTCTTATTTGCATGATCATCATAGCTTCGTAATGCTCTCCGATCTATTGAGATAGTTTGGCCAACTAGATTGATATTTCTTCGATGGAGTGGTGCGTTGTAGTTGGTTCAACATGGCAATTTTCTATATACCAGTGACAGAAGGGGACAAGTTGCGTCCTTGTGTTGCTTCTACTAAGGATAAAACAACGGGGTTTATTCATATTGATTGAGTTTACTTTGTCTACATCATGTCATCATTCTCCAATCATTACTCTGTTTTACTTAATACTCTAGATGCATGCTGGATAGCGGTCGATGAGTCGGGTAATAGTAATAGGTGCTGGAAGGAGTTGGCTTATTTGCTTATGGACGTGATGCCTATATACACATGATCATTGCCGTGAAAATCGCATAACTATTTGCTTTTCTATCAATTACCCAAGAGTAATTTGTTTACCCATCGTATGCTATTTCTATGAAAGATGCCACCAGAGAACTCTACGGCCCCCGGGTCTCTTCACTTATATATTCACAAACGCTATTACTACCTTGCTGTTATTTATTTGCTTTTATTTTATTTTGCAATTTACAATTATCTACACAACTCACTTGCTTGCAAATAACGAGATCAAGGGAATTGACAACCCTGTTGCTGGCGTTGGGTGCAAGTTGTTTGTTCTTTTGTGTGCCGCCACTGAAGACGGTTGAGGACTGATATTCCTATTGGTTCGATAAACCTTGGTTTCATAACTGAGGGAAATACTTACCCACGTTGTGCTGTGATAACCCATTCCTCTTCACGGAAAACCCAACGCAGATCACAAGTATCAGGAAGGATTTCTGGCGCCGTTGCCGGGGAATACCATCACCAACTATCAAGTAACTTCGCACAAATTTTCATTCACTTGTTCTTCTTTTTATTTGCTGTTATATTTAGTTTGTCTTATAAAAATCAAAATACAAAAATATTTATCTTTGCTAGTTCCTAGTTTACTTCTTTGCTTGCTTTACTTGCTAGTTTACTTGCTTCGCTTGTTTTGCTTGCCTGAAGGTTGCTATCATGGCTGACTTTGTCATTGAAAAAGATGATAAGGGTGAATTCCACAATGAGGAAACTCCCCCACAGCAAACGTAAAGGTATTAATTGCGGGGAAGGGGAATATCATAGGGATAAGCGTTATCCAAGAATTCTTTAATTGTATGGGTGCATTAACTTGCAAGGACACGCAAATCCTTAAAAGAACTGAAAGTTACGCCGATGCTATTGCTGCTCTTGTTCTAAAACTTGAAAGAAGATTTATGCATACTCATCCTACCTTTCAAAGGATTTTCTATGAGTTGCCGGTCATAAAAGACCTTAGGGCTAAGAAGATAGCCACTCTCATACTCATGCAAGAATTTGACTATATAGTACGGGAAGCTCGAGAGATCTATGAGCACTATAATATGAGTTCTGAGCATCCCGTGATAGATGAAATTTTATATAATAAATAATATATGATGAGATATGTGTTGAAGGATAATCATACTTATGATTAAAACACCATTAAAGAAGTTCCTCCTATCCATATTATCCAACAAGTTTTCAATAACATCAACAAACAATATTCTTGGATAGTAAGAGAGAATGTGGAAGGTTTTAAGGAGAGCACCATTGAAAATGTTAAGATATTACTTCATGATGTGTTCCCTATTGTCTTTGAAAAACCTTCTTCCCAAGAGGGTTTCAAAGATGACAATGCTTGAAACGATGCATTATGCCTAGCTAGGGGCATAAAACAATAGCGTTTGTTGGGAGGCAACCCAATATTACTCTTAAATTTTGTTTTTACTTTCTGTTATTTTGTGATAACATGATTATTTCCTCTATAGTGTTTATGTTTTTATGTTTTAATTAGTGTTTGTGCCAAGTAAAGCCTTTGGGATGACTCACAAGATGAGTAGAAACGATGCTGAAACATTACAGAAACTTTGACTCCAGTACAGGAATTTTCATTTTTTTTACTGGAGTGTGATAATGATCTGAAATTTTTAAAAAATATTGATATATAAATTCTATCCTTTTTACTAATTTTTCAGAATTTTTAGAGTTACAGAAGTTTGGGCTCTTTACAGATTGCTACAGACTGTTCTGTTTTAAACAGATTCTGTCTTGCTTGCATAGTTTCCTTGTTTTGATAATGCTATGGATTGTATCAGAGGGTATAAACCATGGAGAAGTTAGAATATAGTACCTATTATGAAAAATGAATTAATAATCAATTTATAACAGTACCTAAAGTATTCAAAAAGTTTTGTTGAGTTTTGTCTGATTGAAGTTTTCATGTTTTGGGTGTGATCACGATGGAACACGGAATAAGCAGTAGCAAGAGCCTAAGCTTGGGGATGCCCAAGGCACCCCAAGTAATATTCTAAGGAATACTCAAGTGTCTAAGCTTGGGGATGCCCCAGAAGGCATGCCCTCTTTCGTCTCAATCCATCGATATGTCACTTGGAGCTATATTTTTATTCATCACATGATATGTGTTTTGCTTGGAGTGTCGTTTGCTTTTGTTTGCTTGTACTTTCAGAATGTCACAATCATCATTTGCTAGACACACCTATTTGATAGAGACACACCTTCATCATAATTTGCTAGAATACTCTATGTGCTTCACTTATATACTTTGAGCTTTGTAGTTGCTCCAGTACTTCACTTATATCTTTTTGAGCACGGTGGCGTGTAGATTTTATAGAAATATTATGCTCTCGTTCTTCACTTATATTTGTTTGAGAGTTGAATGAATAGTGATGGTAATTTGCATGGGTCATAAGACTACTCCAAAAATAATAGGTATTCAATAAGTGATAATCAAAACCATCTTGTAGCACATATAGAGAAATTTCGTGTTAATGACATTAATGTGGTAATATGAAAAAGATGTGAGTCCACAATTATTGATTAGTAGAAGTGTCGAGATTAAGAGGTGTTAACTTGTTATTCATCTAAAAATTAAAGTGGCATGGTGATGATGTGTGAGCATTTCAATTCCTCGTTGAAATCCTAGTGTTGTTTCGAGTCGGGGGCGCACGATGGATAACGGCTACCAACCTCCTCCCTCGGGGCACGCGAGGAGTACTTTGATTTGTTATAAAACTAAGAAAACTTTGTAATAAATATATGAGTTCTTTATGACTAATGTGACACCATGGAAATACGCATCCTCACCTTCTCATATTTGCTAGCCTCTTCGGTACCGTGCAGAGCCCATTCTCACCTCGAGGATCGGTGCTACTTTCCATAGCCATTTCGAGATATATTGCCATGCAAATTCCATAGCCACCATACCTACCTATTATGGCATTTCCATAGCCATTTCGAGATATATTGCCATGCAAATTCCATCGTCACTTCACATGACTAGTTCGTCCATCATCATATTGCTTTGCTTGATCATATAGAGCTGACATATTATTTGCGGCAAAGCCACCGTTCATCGTATTTTTGATACAGGTCACGCCAGGTCATTACACGTCCTAGTACACTGCCAGAGGCATTCATATTCATCGCAATGATCATGTGTATATAGGCATCACGTCCATCAACAAATAGGCCGACTCCTGCCTGCACCTATTACTATTACTCCACTCATCGACCGCTATCCAGCATAGATCTAGAGTATTAAGTAAAACAAAATAATGCATGGAGAACAATGACATGATGTAGACAAAGTAAATGCAAGCACTATGAATAACCCCATCGTTTTATCCTTAGTAGTAGCAATACAAAGACGCATCTTGTCCCCTACTTTGTCACTAGGATATAGAAACTTGCCACGTTGAACCTACCACAACCCACGTCTCTCACCGAAGAAATATCAATCTAGTTGACCAAACTATTTCAATAGATCGGAGAGAATTACGAAGCTATCATAATCATGCACATAAGAATCATATTTAGAATTCAGAGAAGACTAGAATATTTATCATGAATAATATGAACATAAACCCACAATTCATCGGATCCCAACAAATGCACCGCACAAAAGTATTACATCGGATAGATCAAAGTGAAGAGGCAATGATCATTGTATTGAAGATCAAGAGAGATTGAGATTGCCATCTAGGTACTAACTACGGACTCATAGGTCTGTGGTGAACTACTCACACATCATCATGAGGACAGCAAGGTTGATGAAGAGGCCCTCCGTGATCGATCACCCCTCCGGCGGGGTCCGGAACGGAGCTCCAGATGGCCTCCCGTCGGAACAGAGACATGCGGCGGCGTAAAAAGTGTTTCGGGATAGCCTCTAGGGTTTTTAGGATATATGAGAATTTATCACTACTGGAATCATGACATTTGCCGTCAGCCAGTTCTTTGCCGTCTGCTAGCTGACGGCAAAGAAGTTCTTTGCCGTCCTCTTACAAAAAAGGACGACAAAGAACAGGCTGATGGCAAAGACATTGTTTGTCGTCTGCTAGTTCTTTGCCGTCGGCTAGCAGACGGCAAAGGGCCCAAAGGAAGACGGCAAAGAGACTAGCTGGGCCCTACTGGACCGTGGGGATGGCTAGGTCAAATGGACGGCCTGGGATGCTGTGCGCCAAATTGTTGTCGTCCGCTTTCTTGTCTTTGACGTCCGCTATCGGACGGCAAAGAAGTTGCCTAACTAATGGCCATGTCCCCCCGGCCCCACCCCCTCTTTGCCATCCGCTAGCTGACGGCAAAGAGGTTTGCCTAACTAGTGCCCAACCCCTATCTCTCTGTCCCTCTCTCTCTCCCCCCACGACCTCATCGGCCGCCGCCCCTACCCCGACGACCTCACCCGCCGCGCGCCCCTCCCCCCCGATGACCTCACCCCGCCGCCCCTCCCCCGACGAGCTTACCCGCCGCCCCTCCCCCGACGACATCACCCGCCACCACGATCCCCGGCCCCTGCGCCCGCCATTCCCCCGACGACCCCGAAGCGGCGGCGCCTCCCCGCGACGCCCCACAGCCGGAGCAGGCCGCGGCGCTGCCCCCTCCCCGCGGCCTTCCTCCTCCCTGCGCCGAGCCTCCTCCACCACCGCGTCGCCTCTCCCCCGACGACCTCGGAGCTGCGGCGCCTCCCCGCGATGCCCCACCGCCGGAGCAGTCCACGGCACCGCCCCCGTCCCCGCGGCCTTCCTCCCCCTGCGCCGGCCCTCCTCCACCACCGCACCGGCTCTCCTCCATCGGCCCTCAAGGTGAGATTTTTTCTGTTTTTTTCTTCTGTTTTTTACTGTTTAGGTTTAGGTTAATTAGTGTTTGGTTTAGGTTAGTGCTAGGTTTAGGTTTAAGTTTAGGTTTAGATAATTAGAAGAAGAAGAAGAAAGATGAAAAAAATAATAAGAAAAGAAGAATAAGTAGAAGAAGAGGAAAAATGAAAAGAAGAAGAAGAAGAAGAAGAAGAAGAAGAAGAAGAAGAAGTAGAAGAGGAGAAGGAGAAGAAGAAGAAGAAGAACAAGAAGAAGAAGAAGAAGAAGGAGAATAAGAAGAAGAAAAAAAGTGGAAAAGAGGAGAAGAAGAAGAGGAAAAAGGAAGAAGAAGGACGAAGAAGAGGAGGAGGAGGAGGATAGGGAAGAGAGTACGAGGGTGGCCTATCGGCGGATGGCGTATGAAGCGAAGGAGGAGGTGAAGAGGCGGAGGAGCATGGAGGTGAAGGAGCAGGGGGCGGCAGCGGGCCTCATCAGTAGCATCCTCGGAGAGGAGAGGAGAGGAAGAGAAGAGAGGTCTCCGGAACCGGAAGAGATGGTGTGCTGACCCGTCGACCGTGCGTCGCCATACCTGAGGGCGGCCGGGGACGAGCGGGTTAGGGGGTTCCTCGGCGTCGATGGAACCCTAAATGACGGCTATTTATGTTAGGGGGTTCCTTGGCGTTGACGAAAGCCTAAATGGGATCTATATAGGTTAGGGGTGCCTCGACGTCGATGGAACCCTGAATGACATATATTTCGGGTAGGAGTGACTCCGCGTGGAAGGAACCTTAAATAATGTCAATTATGGTTACGGCGTACCTCGGCGTCGATGGAACCCTAAATTACAACTATTTAGGTTAGAGGGTGCCTCGGCGTCGATGGAACAATAAATGGCAGCTATTTAGGTTAGCGGGTGCCTCGGTGTCGACGGAAAACCCCGAAATGATAACTCTTTAGGTTAGGGGTTGTTGCGGGGAACGAGGAGTGCGAATCTTTTTTTTACAACTTGGCGGTGGCATCCTGTTGTAAATATTTAGTTAGGTGGACGGAAAAATAATAATTCTATGTTACTCATCTTTGGATTTAGATGTGCAGTTGTTTCGTCACTGCGAGGGTCTGGTGTTCGACGACCTCCCCGTTCGTTTGACGAGCTCCCCTGCGTTCGTGGGTGAGCACAAATGACATATCCCCCACCCTTAATCTGCTCTGTTCTGGTCTCCGTGCTGATGAAACTTGCTAGCTATAGGTGTCTTCAATCATCAGTATGCGTGACCAGTATGCGTCTCCCGTTCGAAAGGGCAGAATCTATAAATATGCATGTCTTTGCATATTTATAACCGCCATCCTTTCGAATTGTCCAACGTTATCAATGGGCAGCCCGAGTATGTGTAGATTGGGTTCGTTTTCCCATGCTCTGCTCCGGATCCGATGCAGAATTTCGTCAGTGCCTCCCTGTTGTTCTCCGGGTACACATCCTCTCTGTTTAATGCCGAGACGTGTATCAAGAGAATAGCGGGCAGGTGCTACCGAAATTTTGCGTCGGATCCGGAGCAGAGCATGGGAAAACGAACCCAATCTACACATACTCGGGTGGGATTAGGACCTATCTTTACCTATTACCATGTAGGTTGCATGGGCGTAATAAAATTAACAAACTTAATTAACTGATGAATATATATGATGAATTATATATATATATATATATATACATTTCTTGTGTGTTTAGTAGGTAGGCAAGATGAGTGGTCGTGTGTGGATGTAAACCGGTCACACCAGTCAGAAATACATGACCAATGAATGGTTAACAAAAACCAAGGTGTTTGTGAGAGCCGCATTTGCAAATGGCCAGAGAAAAACCTGGTGCCCCTGTGTCCGGTGCGACAACTTTCAAAAGAGGACAGAGGTTGAAATGGGTAAACACCTACAGAAGTGGGTTTTACGCCTGATTATACGGTGTGGACATTTCATGGTGAGTCTGCCCAACGTGCCAGAGCTGAGGTGGTTCGTCATTGCACCGACGAGCATGGTACCGGGATCGAAGACATGGTGCAAGACTTTAATGATGCTCGGTATTCGGACGATGACATGGAGGAATCTGCAAAGGCCTTCTATAAAATGTTGGAGTCTTCAAAACGTCCTCTCCACGAGCACACTGAGCTTTGTCAGCTGGATGCCATCGCGCAAGTAATGGCTCTGAAGGCGCAAGTCAACTTGGGCAGAGAGTGCTACGACGCGATGATGACACTATTTGGACGCTTTCTACCCAAAAGCCATGTAATGCCTGCAAACCTGTACCAGTCGGACAAAATCCTCCGTGTACTTAAGATGCCCTAAGAGAATATAGATGCCTGTGAGAATGGGTGTGCCTTATTTAGGCTTGAGTATGCGGACTTGAACTATTGTCCCATTTGCAAGTCTTCCAGGTATGTTGTGGTAGACAACGGTATGGGTAAGAAGATTCAGACCAAAATCCCCGTTAACATTCTTCGGTATATGCCAATTATACCAAGACTTCAACGTATTTTCATGGTCGAAGAGACGGCCAGACAGATGACATGGCACAAATTGGGCAAAAGAACCGAACTAGATGCAGATGGGAATAAGATGTTGGTACACACTTCAGACGCTTTTGCGTGGAAGCAATTCGATGCATTACATAAGGATAAAGCGGCAGATCCAAGGCATCCTCGAGTCGCCATCAGCAGGGATGGGTTCAATGTGTTTGGTATGATGGCAAACCAATACAGTTGTTGGCATGTATTTGTCATTCCACTCAATCTCCCCCCCGGACAGATTATGCAAAGAAAGAACATTTTCCTCACGTTGATAATTCCAGGGCCCAACTATTCGGGGAAGAATATGAATGTGTACATGCAGACGCTTAAGGATGAATTGCACGAAGCTTGGGATAATGGGATCAAGACATACGACGCCGCTACAAAACAAAACTTCTCAATGCATGTTGACAACCCACAAGTGTATGGGATCGCGACAGTCTTCACGGGTAGTATTTCACCCTAATTTATTGGTTCGACACAAGGGGAGCCAAACAGTATTTATTGGCCTTGACAGTTGAGTTGTCAATTCAACCGTACCTGGGATATCTCTCTACAGCAAAGATTAAGTAGCACGGCAAATAGTAGTAGCAATAGTAATAGTGACAATAGCAGTTTTGGCAGCAAGACTAACAGTTGCAGTTTTATAGCAAATGTGACAGCAACAACAATAGTAGTAACGTAGCAAGATTCAGTATATGAAAAGCGTTGGCACACGGATCGGTGATGGATAACGATTGAGATGATATTGACCATGTAACAGTTACACACTAGGGCGACACAGAACTAGCTCCAATTCATCAATATAATGTAGGCATGTATTCCGTATATAGTCATACGTGCTTGCGATAAGAACTTGCATGACATCTTTTGTCCTACCCTCCCGTGGCAGCGGGGTCCTATTGGAAACTAAGGGATATTAAGGCCTCCTTTTAATAGAGAACCGGAACAAAGCATTAACACATGGTCAATACATGAACTCCTCAAACTACGGCAATCACCGGAAAGAATCCCAATTATTGTCACCTTGGGGTATGCGGATCAAGACACGTAATAGGTGCATACAACTTGCAAGATAGGATCCAAATCAATCTTATATTCGTGAAAACATAATATGTTCAGATCTGAAATCATGGCACTCGGGCCCTAGTGACAAGCATTAAGCATAGCAAAGTCATAGCAACATCAATCTCAGAACATAGTGGACACTAGGGATCATGCCCTATCAAACTTAACTCGATTACATGATCAATCTCATCTAATCCCACCACCGTCCAGCAAGCCTACAGAGGAATTACTCACTACCGGTGGGGAGCATCATGGCGGTGTTGATGGAGAAGGGTTGGTGATGACGATGGTGACGAATCCCCCTCTCCGGAGCCCAAAACGGACTCCAGAGCAGCCCTCCGGAGGAAGAACAGGAGGTGGCAGCGGCTCCGTCTTGTGAAATGCGATGAAATCTTCTCTCCTCTTTTTTTCTCATCGGATAGGAATTTATAGGACTGAGAATAGGGTCGGAGGAGCCATGGGGGGCCCACAAGCTATCTGGTTGCGCCCTAGCGGAGGGGCGCGGCCAGATGGCTTGTGGCCCCCTGGCACCCCCTCTCGGGCAGGTCTTCGCTCCATAATTCATTATAATTCCCAGAAAAAATTCACGAAAAGTTTCGTCCGATTCCGAGAACTTTTATTTCTGCACAAAAATAACACCAAGGCAATTCTGCTGAAAACAGCGTCAGTCCGGGTTAGTTCTATTCAAATCATGCAAATTAGAGGTCAAAACCAGAGCAAAAGTGTTTGGAAAAGTAGATACGTTTGAGACGTATCAACTCCCCCAAGCTTAACTCATTGCTTGTCCTCAAGCAATTCAGTTGACAAACTGAAAGTGATAAAGAAAACTTTTACAAACTCTTTTGTTCTTGTTGCTGTATACATGCTTAGCTAGTGTTCAAGTTTTCAGCATAAATCATAAGTAGCCACATTCATGATAACAATCAAATATCTCATTTAATGATGGCAATACATAACTAACTAGCAAGCAATAATAAGATATCTCACATGCCAACAATTTGTCAAAACAATCATGATATAATATGATGGCATGGTATTTCGCTAGCCCTTTCTGAGACCGCAAAACATAAATGCAGAGCTCCTCTGAGAGTCAAGCAGCGACTAAACATTATAATTCAGAATTTGAAAAGAACCAGTCATGCTCACATCCAACATTAACTAGACTCAATGCATAAGAATGACAATAGTGCTCTCCAGTCTGGTGCTGTAAGTAAGAAGGTGATGACTCAACATAAAAATAAATAGATAGGCCCTTCGCAGAGGGAAGCATTGATTTGCAGAGGTGCCAGAGCTCAAAGTTTAAAACAGGATTAGAATATAGTTTTGAGGTGGTGTAGTTTTCTTGTCAACGTTATGACAAAGGTTTTCAGTATCTTCCATGCTAAACTTATTATTGGCAGTTCCCAAACAGAATAGTAAAGTTTACTCCTATCCACCATCCATACACAAACCATGGCTGACCGAATCCACGGATGCCTGCCAACATATCAACTGTCCCAAGGATTTTTGTTTTATTAGATTTCGATTAAGCAGGACTGGGCATCCTTTTTACCAGCCCCCCTCGTGCAATGACGGCGAATAAACGACCGTCCCAAGAATAACTCACTTAACATGGAAGATACCGACCGCCTCGTCACTCCATGAGCAGGACGAGTACACAAAACGGAAGTTTTATTTGAATATTTAGAGGTGGCACGTACAAATTTACTTGGAACGGCAGGGTAATACCGCATAAAGGTAGGTATGGTGGACTCATGTGGAATAACTTAGTTTAAGGTTTTTGGATGCACAAGCAGCATTCCCGCTTAGTAGAGGTGAAGGCAAGAAATAGATTGAGAGGCGACCAGCTAGAGAACAACACGGTCATAAACATGCATTTTGAATAATTAACATTGGGCGTAGCATGAGTAGGATATGAACATTCTGAATTTAAACATCATGAAGGCTGCATTGATTTTAATTCAACTACATGTTTGCGCAAGGGCCAAGTCAAACTGCTCGAGTTACTCAGAGGGAAATACCCTACTACCATACCACATCATAACGATTTTGATGCATGTTGACACTCAAGATAAATCATTATTAGCTCCTAGCTAATTAGGCATGGCATGAGAACCTAAAATCTCTAATTGTTATCACAAACATGTTTACTCATGATATACTGAATCAGGATCAAACTGGCTAAACATATTTACAAAAACGGAAAAACAATAAGAGTTCATACCAGCTTCCTTTGCCACAATCACTTCATCAAATATCGTCATCATTGCCTTTCACTTGCATGATAGAATGATATGATAATAATAATAATAGTGCAAGAATGCCGTGGACTAAGCTGGAATCTGTAGCTCCTTTTGTTAGATTAACATATTTATGCCTAAGAGAGCCACTCAACATTTTCATTGTGGTCTTCTTCTTTTAACGACTCAAAGAAAAGAAAAGAAATTCAGAGAACCATACCGAAATATTTTTGAGTTTTTGATTTTTCTTGAAGGAAACAAATAAACAAAAGAAAATCAAAAACGAGAAAAACTATTTACACGGGAAAGCTCCCAACATGCAAAGGAAATATTTTCGGGTTTTCTTTTAATGCTACAATTAATCAAACGGGAAAGAAAAACCGAAAAGAAATGAGAAATATTTTTGGATTTTTCAAAGTTTTTCCAAACACGCAAGAAAAAAGGGGGGAAATAGAACTAGCATGGATATACAATGAAAGAGGATGAACACCGACAATTTATATGAAGAGCGGGAACATGAATATAATGTCGATGTGAAATACATACTCCCCCAAGCTTAGGCTTTTGCCTAGCTTGGTCATCACCACTGAGAATAGCCGTCCGGTCCAGGAAAATGCTTTTGCTGAGGTACTCGAGCGTCCCATGCCTGGGCCTCGGCCTTTGCAGCAGCCAGCTCATTCCGGTAAGCAATGATGTCTTCTGGCAATATTCTGAATCCGCTCCTGGCATGATAATTAAACAAAGAAGGTGCAGGCAAGGGAATAATATCGCAAGCCTTTTCGCTAAACACTAGGCTCTAATGAAGGTGTTGCGGCAGCTCAGGTTTCTCAATAAATTGGTGTTCCTCCATGGATTGATGATCGAGATGCACCTCGGGCAGCAAATAATCGGTGGAGCGAATAGCAACCTCAAAATGCTTTGCCAAGCGCGTGGCATAAATGCCACCATGAATTTTACCTCTGGTTCGGTTAAGATGTAATCGGCGCGCAACAATAGCTCCTACGTTGTAAGTATTATCACCATAAAGTGCGCGGCGTAAAATAGCAAGGGTGGGGGCACTGAGGCCACCACCCTGATCCATAGCAGTTATGCATTTTCCTATAAACAGAGAGAAATAGTGCACGGACGGAAAATGCAAACTAGTGGCTTTGGCATGCGATACGCCCCTGGTTTCTCCTACTGTTAAGGTGAGGAGGAAGTCCTCGAACTCTTCAGGTTTAGGCTCACGCACTCCCCCGTCAGAGGGAAGCAAGCATATCTCGCAAACTTATGCAGAGGCAACTCATAATTATTGGCGTAAAGAGCAAAGCGTACAGTGGGAGCACCAGTCGTATTTGTGAAGTAGAAGTTTTGCACAAAGGAATTAGTGAGAAGGTAGTATTGATCACACTTATCTGCGAGGAAGTTGGTTAGCCCGGCATTTGCAATAAATTGGATAAATTCTTCATAAAAGCCTGCTTCGTTCATGAAAGGTATATGTGGCAATTCAGAGGGCCTAACTTCCGCATTGCGAGGGAGGTTGATGTCGTTATCCTGAATCCTCCTAGCAACTCCCTTGGGGCTCCGGCTTGAAGAACCCTTAGAAAGTTCATTTTCCTGAGAGCAAATTTCTGAAATTTTGAGCCACAAATTTATGTCAATAAAACTTTGCAAGAATGATAGCAACTACTCTTAGGGAAGCCTAGAGTCCATATCAAGCATTCATACTACTAAGAACTCAAAGAATTCAACATGCAAGCTTATTTTCTGTAGCATCAAGTGCAGCACATTATGCAAAGTATAAACCACTAAAACAAAAGCTAATTGGAGGAGTAAAGGAGTTACATACCAAGGAACAATTTCTCAAAACAGTTTCGGAAATGGAGTTCCGAGCAAAGAGATCGAAAATTTCAGTTTCTAGAGGAAGAACACGGGAAAGAGAGAGCTAGGAAATTTTTGCTGGAGGTAAGAGACAATGTGGGCTAAAGAGATAAGGCAGGGGGTCCCTGTGGGCCCCACAAGCCATCTGGCCGCGCCCTAGGGGTGGCGCGGCCAGATGTGTGGTGGCCCACTGGCACACCCCCCTGCTGTAATTTTTATTCCCAAAATTCTTAGATATTCTAGAAAAAATTATGTTAAAGTTTCGTGTCATTCTGAGACTTTTTATTTTTGGGCCATTTTCTATTGCACGATAAAATCAGGAAAACAAGACAATCATGGCATTTATTTTATTCTACTAAGAACAAAAGAGAATTAAATAATGGTACAGAGAATCATGCTCACTGAATTCATCAATTTCATGTCTTTCAAAAATGATTCATTAATAAGGTTGATCAAGTCTTATTAAAAACCATCTCCAATTGGCATGAAAACGAACAATTTTCGTAACACACTAGGTTACCTCAATGGGGATGTGCATCTCCCCAACAATAAGATTATAATAATTTTTCTTGACAATAGGAAGAGGTAATGCAAAGCTTCCGATGATAACCATGGCACTAGGCTCAATGACATTAACATTATTAACCAAAATTTGCTTCTTCGGGAAATGCACGGTATATTGTTTGCCATTGAAATGAAATGTGACCTTGCTTTTGTTGCAATCAATAACAGCCCCTGCAGTATTTAGAAAGGGTCTGCCAAGGATAATTGACATATTGTCATCCTCGGACATATCAAGAATAACAAAGTCAGTTAAGATAGTAACATTCGCAACCACAACCAGAACGTCCTCACAAATTTCAATAGGTAAAGCAGTGGATTTATCAGCCATTTGCAAGGAAATCTCAGTAGGTGTAAGCTTATTTAATTCAAGTCTTTTATATAAAGAGAAAGGCATAACACTAACACCAGCTCCTAAATCACATAAAGCAGTTTTAACATAATTTTGTTTAATGGAGCAAGGTATTGTGGGTATACCGGGATCTCCCAACTTCTTAGGCACTCCTCCATCAAAAGAATAATTAGCAAGCATAGTAGCAATTTCAGTTTCAGGTATTTTTCTTTTGTTGGTAATAATATCCTTCATATACTTTTCATATGGAGGAATTTTCAAAATATCAATCAAGCGAGTGCGCAAAGTAACAGGCCTAATCATTTCAGCAAAGTCCTCAAAATCCTCCTCGTCCCTACTCTTGGAAGGCTTACGAGGGAATGGCATGGGTTTTTGAACCCATGGTTCTCTTTCTTTACCATGTTTCCTAGCAGCAAAGTCTTTGTTTTCATAACGCTTATTTTTGGGATCTGGGTTATCAAGATCTTCAGCAGGTTCTATTTCCACATCATTATCTTGCTCCTTATTGTCTGGTTGAGCATCTACATGAGTGTCATCCTTATTAGTATCATCATTTTCATTATCACTAGGTTCAAGATCACTACTAGACTGTGTCTCAGCGTCAGAAATAGAAACAGCATTTTGTTTTTTAGCAGGTTTTTCTATAGCAGGTTCATCAGAAGCATGCAAAGTTCTATCCTTTTTCTTCTTCTTTTTCTTACTAGAGGGACTAGGTGCATCATTATTAATTCTTTGAGAATCTTGTTCAATTCTCTTTGGATGTCCCTCAGGAAAGAGAGGTTCCTGAGTCATTCTACCTCCTCTAGTCATTACTCTAACAGCATGATCATTCATATTATTATTTATCTCAGCAAGCAAATCATTTTGTGACTTAGCAACCTGGTCTAGTTGTGTGTGAACCATAGAGGCATGTTTACCTAGACCTTTAACATCATTATCAATTCTAAACATCAAGTCACTCAAGCGATCTATCATCATAGCATTACGTCTTAAATGATCTTTGACATAATTATTGAAATGCTCTTGCTTAACAACATAATTATCAAATTCATCCATGCATTGACTAGGAGTCTTAGTATAAGGTATATCACTTTTATTAAAGGAACGGAGAGAGTTTACCTTTACTACCAGTGTCGGGGTGTCAAGTCCATGTATTTCTTCAATAGGGGTAATTTCTTGACATCTTTAGTTTGAATACCTTTCTCCTTCATGGATTTCTTAGCTTCTTGCATATCTTCAGGGATGAGAAATAGAATACCTCTCTTCTTTGGAATGGGTTCCGGCGGTGGTTCAGGAAGTGTCCAATTATCAGCATTTTGCAATATGTTATTCAGTAACTCTTAAGCTTGCCCAACAGTTCTTTCCCTGAAAACACAACCAGCACAACTATCTAGGTAATGCCTTGAAGCACCGGTTAGTCCATTATAAAAGATATCAAGTATTTCATTTTTTATAAGATGATGATCAGGCAAAGCTCTAAGTAACTGGAGAAGCCTCCCCCAATCTTGAGGGAGATTATCTTCTTTAGTTTGCACAAAGTGAAATATTTCCTGTAAAGCAGCTTGTTTCTTATGAGTAGGAAAATATTTTTCAGAGAAGTAATAAAGCATATCCTGGGGGCTACGCACACAACCAGGAGCAAGAGAAAGGAACCATTCTTTAGCCTCGCCTTTTAGCGAGAAAGGAAAAAAGCTTAAGGATATAGTAGTAGCGTATCTTTTCCTCATTAGTAAACAAAGCATCAATATCATTCAATTTGGTGAGGTGTCCAATAACAGTTTCATTTTCATAACCATGGAAAGGATCAGATTCAACTATAGGGATTAACTCAGGATCTACAGAGAATTCATAATCCTTATCTGTAACAAATATAGGAGAAGTAGCAAATTTAGGATCCCGTTTCATTTTCTCCATCATAGATTTTTCTTTCAATTTGGACACTAGTTTCCTCAAGTCATCTCTATTCTCACAAGCAAGTAGTTCCCTAGATATTTCCTCACTCACAACATAACCTTTAGGTACATATGGCAATTCATAATTAATAGGAGATCTAGGTGTAGTAGGTGATTCAAAATCTTCATCAGTTTCAGCACTTTCAAGTTCTCTAGCTTTAGCAATATGGGCATTAAGTAATTTATTCAGTGGCACAGTTTCCGTTTCATCAAATGTAGCAGTAGTAGCATCATTAATTTCAGAGGTAGCATCATCAAGTTCATGTGACATATCAAGACGATCAATAGGTGGTGGTGTAACTAGCTGATTCAAAACAGTAGGTGAATCAAAAGCAGAGCTAGATGGCAGTTCCTTACCTCCTCTCGTGCGAGAGGGGACGATCTTAGTCCGAGTATCTTTCAGATTCTTCATAGTGGCAATTAGATATCCTCAAGTTAACACAATAAATATTTCTATGCTCCCCGGCAACGGCGCCAGAAAAAGGTCTTGATAACCCACAAGTGTAGGGGATCGTGACAGTCTTCACGGGTAGTATTTCACCCTAATTTATTGGTTCGACACAAGGGGAGCCAAAGAGTATTTATTGGCCTTGATAGTTGAGTTGTCAATTCAACCGTACCTGGGATATCTCTCTGCAGCAAAGATTTAGTAGCACGGCAAATAGTAGTAGCAATAGTAATAGTGACAATAGCAGTTTTGGCAGCAAGAGTAACAGTAGCAGTTTTATAGCAAGTGTGACAGCAGCAGCAATAGTAGTAACGTAGCAAGATTCACTATACGAAAAGCGTAGGCACACAGATCGGTGATGGATAACGATTGAGATGATATTGACCATGTAACAGTTACACACTAGGGCGACACAGAACTAGCTCCAATTCATCAATATAATGTAAGCATGTATTCCGTATATAGTCATACGTGCTTGCGATAAGAACTTGCATGGCATCTTCTGTCCTACCCTCCCGTGGTAGCGTGGTCCTATTGGAAACTAAGGGATATTAAAGCCTCCTTTTAATAGAGAACCGGAACAAAGCATTAACACATGGTGAATACATGAACTCCTCAAACTACGGCAATCACCAGAAAGAATCCCAATTATTATCACCTTGGGGTATGCGGATCAAGACACGTAATAGGTGCATACAACTTGCAAGATAGGATCCAAATCAATCTTATATTCGTGAAAACATAATATGTTCAGATCTGAAGTCATGGCACTCGGGCCCTAGTGACAAGCATTAAGCATAGCAAAGTCATAGCAACATCAATCTCAGAACATAGTGGACACTAGGGATCAAGCCCTATCAAACTTAACTCAATTACATGATCAATCTCATCTAATCCCACCACCGTCCAGCAAGCCTATAGAGGAATTACTCACTCCAAGTGGTGAGCATCATGGCGGTGTTGATGGAGAAGGGTTGGTGATGACGATGGTGATGAATCCCCCTCTCCGGAGCCCAAAACGGACTCCAGATCAGCCCTCCGGAGGAAGAAAAGGAGGTGGCGGCGGCTCCGTCTCGTGAAATGCGATGAAATCTTCTCTCCTCTTTTTTTCTCATCGGATACGAATTTATAGAACTGAGAATAGGGTCGGAGGAGCCACGGGGACCCCACAGGCTATCTGGCCGCACCCTAGGGGGGGCGTGGCCAGATGGCTTGTGGCCCCCTGGCACCCCCTCTCGAGCAGGTCTTCGCTCCCTAATTCATTATAATTCCCAGAAAAATTCACAAAAAGTTTCGTCCGATTCCGAGAACTTTTATTTCTGCACAAAAATAACACCAAGGCAATTCTGCTGAAAACAACGTCAGTCCGGGTTAGTTCTATTGAAATCATGCAAATTAGAGGTCAAAACCAGAGCAAAAGTGTTTGGAAAAGTAGATACGTTTGAGACGTATCACATGTGTACATGTACTCGATGCATGACTTGCCGGTGTATGCGCTATTCGTTGGCTGGTGTGTGCATGGAAGGTTCCCGTGCCCCACATGCAAGGCAGCTCTTCAGTTTCGTTCGCTGCAGGCAGGTCGCAAGTTTTCTTGCTTCGACTTGCATAGACAGTTCCTGGATCCTCGCCATAAGTTTAGAGAAGACAAGAAGAATTTCATCAAAGGTAGAGTTGTCAAAAACTCTACACCACCTATGTTGACAGGCCAACAGACCCTAGATCAGTTAAACGCTCTCGAGCCTGATCCAACGTGTCCAGGGTATTTCAAAGGGTATAATTCGGAACACGCCTGGACTCACAAGACATGCTTGTGGGATCTGCCTTACTTCAAAGACCTCCTTTGCCCACAAAACATCGACATGATGCACACTGAAAAGAATATCGCCGAGGCCCTTTTTGGTACATTGTTCGGCATAGAGGGGAAGTCAAAGGATAATCCTAAGGCTAGAGTCGATCAGGAGGCTCTATGTTATAGACCATTACAAAATATGCGACAACCGAAAGAATGCAGAACTGGACGAAGCCAAAGGCATGGTTCAATCTTGGAAGGCTAGCTATGAGGGAAATGATCTTGTGGGTGAAAATGCAGTTGATGTTCCCCGATGGGTATGCAGCGAATCTAATGAGGGGAGCGAGTCTTGACAAATTGAAAATATTTGGTCTCAAGAGTCATGATTGGCACATATGGCTTGAGCGGGTAATGCCGGTGATGTTGCGTGGCTTTATCCCTGAGGATGAATGGCTAGTACTAGCAGAGCTGAGCTATTTCTTCCGTTCTCTTTGTGCGAAAGAACTAATGCCTAGCGTGCTAGATGAAATGGAAGAGTTGGCGCCGGAGTTGATCTGCAAGTTAGGGAAGATCTTTCCACCGGGCTTCTTTAATCCAATGCAGCATTAGATTTTGCATCTCCCGACCGAGGCAAGATTGGGGGGCCCGTGCAAAATCGTTGGTGCTATGCAACTAAGTGGATGCAGAAGACGCTTCTAGCAAAATGTAAAAATAAACGTAGAATTGAAGCATCGATGGCCGAGGCCTTCATTACTGAGGAGGCAGCAAACTTCGTGACAGCACACTACGAAGCCAAAAATCGTCATTTGCACAATCCGAAGCCTCGGTACAATGTTGGCGACCCTAAAAAAGGTCGATCCAACCTCAGCCTATACAAAGGGAAGCTCGCACCATCCGGTGCTTCTAAAGCAATAGCGTTGGATGTCGAAGAATGGTGGACCATTTCGTTGTATATCTTCAACAACCTAACAGAAGTGCGGCCGTACATTGAGTAAGTTCTTGGTACATTGTTTCGCAACTTATAATTCCTTTGAACTGCTCTTATTCCCGGATATTTGATACAGTCCATACATCGCCAAATTCTCGGATGGAGCGGTGATCCAAAAGGATTCCATCGAAGAGTATGAGCTTCTGGCAAAGCATGGAGGCGGCTATCCCGGTTTCATCTCTTGGTTCAAAAAAACGGTAATTTCCATTAGACCATTTCATTTCTTCGTCTAATTTGCGTCTAATGCAACAATCCTTTCGTATTAAACTTGTAGGCTAATTCAGAGTCTATGGACGTCGAATTGAGACAAGTCGCTAATGGTTTTGACTATAAGGTCCATTCAATTGACAAATACGACATCAATGGGTATCGCTTTCGTACCTTTGGCAAAGAGCTATCTATGGCCGACCGAAAGTCTACAAATTGTTGTGTCTCTGCTATCGGCGAAGGAGGAACCGAGTATTATGGAAGAGTTGAAGCAATTTATGAACTTCTATTCTATGGTGAAAACCCACCGAACGTCGTAGTCTTCAAATGTTATTGGTTCCAGCCAAAGGAGACTAGAAGGACTCATGAACATATAGGGCTAGTCGAAATCAAACAAAGCACCCATTTAGATGTTCCCGGTGTCTATATTACGGCTCAACAGGCGACCCAAGTTTTCTATCTACCGTGGGCCTGCCAAACTGATCCAAATCTGAATGGTTGGGATGTCGTTTATGAAGTGCCGCCACGTTTTAGACCACCTCCCCCCAATGAAGAGATTATGAACCTCACATTAACCCAGACACATATGAAGGAGAATTCTTCCAAGAAACACGTCTTTCCAAAAAACGTTTCAAGAACCGCTCTACTTCACCCCAGAACATTGAAGTAGACAGCGATAGTGATTCCGACTTCACCCCTGAGCCGGAACAAGAAGAGGTTACTGCTGCAGATGACCTGTCAATGCTTGATCGATTACATGAAGGAGGCCTTCCACATGTTGTTCCCGATGTTCCCGATGAGCACGTCATTCATGATAGTGATGGTGATGATGCATTTATTGATCCCGGAGCATATATAGACGATCAAGATTATTATTAGTTTATTTCAGGTATTCAATTTTTATTATATACATGATGATGATACGCTTAAATTATATACATATTATTATTCATGTCCGTATTCAATTTTTTTATTTTGTACTAATTTCGTTTACTCTTTGTCATGGCAGGTGTTGAAAATTGGTGGGCGCGGGTCCAGAGCGATCCGTGGGTTGGAGGGGTACTTCCATTCCACCCCAGACTCTCTGGAGAGCATTGCTCGACAGTATGCAGACACAGGCGGGCGCTTCTTCGTCGGCATCGTTGCCCACCGGGAGAGGAGGTCAGGGGAAGAAGAGAGCTAGTAGAGGTACACGTGGCCGCGGGAGAGGTACGCAGGCTGCTACGCCTTCCTCGCCGTCACCCCCAGCTGATTCACCCGAGCACAGGACTGCTAGGGTGGACCCGTCTAAGGTGGAGGCTACGCGGACTCCTATCCACGAGCCTCGGGTCGACGAGCCTTCGACCCACGAGACTCCTATCCCAGATGCTTCGTCCCACGAGACTCCGAAACAGAGCAGGGATCGGGCTACGTCCCAGCAGACCGGATGGGATACCTGGCCGGAGCCGAGTGGCCATGATGATGGTGGCGGTGATCGGTTTTCTGATAGTGAGGACGAGGTGGATGAGGGGGCCACCGTCTACCAGCGTGGTAGTACATGGCTCCCGCCCATGCCGGCGACCCACGAGCAGAGGTGGTCAATTAGGTCTAATGGGGAGAAGTAAGTGCATTTACTCTTTTTTAACCTTTTGCCTTCACGTTTCTTAAAATATCTAATGCGTTGGCGTTGTCATACTGCAGGGGTTGGATTTACGCCAAGGATGTCTGCATGCCCAACACCGTCCTTTGGTGTGATTTGCCGGAAAAACTTCCCGGGGTTTGTCACGTTGCCCGGTGAGGGTCAGCTTCCAGAGCTAGGATTGAGCTGGGAGCACTACTTGGCTGCCCCAGCCCCAGCGGAGGAGAGGATCGACGGTGTCTTGTGCCACACGAGGGCCGACATGGTGATCAAACAGTTTTGGGTAATTTCTCCTTTACACAATTAAAAATAAACAATTGCTAGTTATTGTACTAATCAGTGTTGTCTCGTTTGATTGCAGACCTTCTACAGGTGTGAGGAGGGATACGAGGAGGTCGCCGCAAAGGTTATCGATGCCGAGTGCAGGCGCCTACTACAGAACTTACGACACGAGGCTCGGCCGCAGGCTGTTCGAGACTACTACGCCTCGCGGTGTGTTAAGATGGACAAGTCGCCGTGCCGCTAAAAGTGTCTGCAGAAGGAGATGTACATGAAGGTAATTACCTACTTTTAAAGCCTTGTACTTAGTTTCCTTGATTTGATTCGTAAGCGTAGCGCTCAAATTTCCCTTTACTAACTTAGGTGCCTCCGAGATGGTGTGCGGATAAGATGGATTGTTGGGAGGCGTTAGTGTATGAGTGGTGCTCAGACGAATGGCTAGCCATCCACAACAATGCCAAGGACCGGCATGCCAAAATGGTTGGTGTGCCACACCATGAAGGCAGCTCCAACTTATATCGGTTCGGGCGGAACTGGGTATGTGGTTTGCTTCATGATTCATGCAATCCATTCTTGATGCTAGCTTGAGCCCTTTACTAATACTTTGTTCCTTTCTTTTAGGCGCAACACAATAACACGGAGGTGCCAGAGGTGTACGATCTCTATGCCATGGCCCATACTGCCTCGTACAAGAAGGCCAAGGCATTCTCTGAGTCTGACCTCGATCATCCCGAGAACTTCACCAACATCTCCTCCCACCACAAGCTCGTGAGGTACAGAGATGAGGGGAAGGCGAGGAAAGGGGAGGACTTTAACTCGAGCCAGCATCCTATTGATCCAGAGCTAGTGATGATAGCTGGTGGCGGGAGGCCCCATGGCTCCATAGCCATTGGTGATGGACTTATACGTTGTCCTCGCACTCTTCGGGAGATCAAGGCGCGCCAAACGTGCTCTTGTCCTGAGATAAGGCCTCGTCCACGGCCAGTCGAGCTCGCCATCGAGGTTAGTTATACGGACTCAGATATCTTTCCTCCATTACATTGTGTGTGCGAACAAAGATGATTACAATGCTAACGAGGAGTGGTGTTGCAGGCTGCTCTTTAGAAAGAGAGAGAAGCAACCCAGGCGATTCTGGAGGATAGGGACCGACAGGCGGTGGAGAAGGAGAGGGAGTTGGAGGAGAGGACGGCTAGGTTGTTGGAGGAGGAGAGGGCACGGAATGGCGCAGCTCACCGGGCCATGTACGAGCTCCTCGTGGTAAGTTTCTTCTATATGTTAGCCAAATCATGCACGTAATGTTTGTTTCATTACTAACTAATATGACTGACTCATCAAAACTAAATGTGTAGTCTGTGTGCGAGAAGACCGGTCACACCCCTCCGCCAATGCTAGTCATTGCTCCGGTGACCACGGTGAGTTTCATTTGAATGGTCATTAGTTACTAGTCTTAACATTTGAGTGTCATCATGCTAACGAGACATTGCAAATGATCTTTGGTGCAGCGTAACTCCAGACAGGCATCGCACGAATCTTCTCCAGGTGTAACCGGCACGAGCAACACCGGTGCTTCACCTCCGCGATGATGGTAAGTTTTCTCTAGTGTTTTGCTTAACAAATGCATAATGACCTATACTTAGCTTATTTAGTTCATTTCTGACATAATTAGCTTACTTAGGTCAAAAATGGCATAATAACCTTGGTTAGCTCTAAAATGACCTATACTTAGCTTATTTTCCTCCTAAATGACATAATAAGCTTACTTAGCTCCAAAATGACCTATTTTACCTAAGTTAGCTCTAAAATGAACTATACTTAGCTTTGTTTCCTCCAAAATCACACAATAAGCTTACTTAGCTCCAAAATGACCTATTTTACCTAAGTTAGCTCTAAAATGACCTATACTTAGCTTTGTTTCCTCCAAAATGACAGAATAAGGTTAGTTAACTCAAAAATGGCATAATTACCTAGGTAGCCCAATAATGACATGTACTTAGCTTACTTATGTAAAAAAATGGCATAATTAGCTTACTTAGGTCAAAAATGGCATAATAACCTTGCTAACCTCATAAATGTCATATACTTAGCTTATTTTCTTCCAAAATGACACAATAAGCTTAGTTAGGTCAAAAAAGGCATAATTACCCAGGTTAGCTCCCAAATGACACAAATAAACAATAAGAAGAAGAAAAACAAGAGGAGAAAGATAAAAAGAAGAAAAACTCTTCTTCTTCTTCTTCTTCTTTTTCTTTTTCTTCCTCTTCTTCTTCTTCTTCTTCTAGATCTTCTTCTTCTTCTTCTTCTTCTAGTCTTCTTCTTCTAACTTTCTTATTTCCCATTTTGCAGATTTTATTCACTTCACGGAAGCTTGCCTTGATGGAGTGCTTGTGTTTACTTTTTCTTTTGATTTTGTATCGATGAACAATGTGAAACTTGCTACCTATGGTTGAAACTATGTATGTATGGATGAAATTATTGTAATATGGTGAAACTTGCACTTTTGATTTGGTATGTTTGTTGGATGATCATATCCATATGACAGGGACATAGTTTCTGTGAAATATATATATATATATATCATATATTTGCCTGTAAAATGCTTGGATATAACAAAAAACATAATAAAAAGGGGCAGTACAGGCACTTTGTCGCTTGCCACCGACGTCAAAGGGAGCTTTGCTGTCTGCCACCGACGGCAAAGGTGCCACGTGGTAGCAACCTGTGCAACCTAGGAGCACCAGGTCTGAGCCATTTGGTCACTTTGCTGTCGGCTGGCAGACAACAAAGTATGACATTTTGCCGTCGGCTGGCAGACGGCAAAGTATGCCAGTATCCCATCTGGCCAGCTGGCCCATCTGGCCTCTTTGCCGTCTCTGGCAGACGGCAGAGGAGCTTGCCTCTTTGCCGTCTGCGGGCAGACGACAAAGGTTGTCGTTAGCCACCTAACAGGGCTAACCTCATTGCTATGTCGTCCACTCACTGTGCCGTCTGCAGGTCCTACATGGCGGATGACAAAGATGTTTGTCGTCCGCTATTCTTATGCAGGCGGCAAAGTACCCCTTTACTGTGGTTTTCTATATTGGAAGTGGGGCCGTCTACTGGCAGACGGCAAAGGAATTTGCCGTCCGTGAACCTATCCTTTGCCGTCTTCCATGGCAGACGACAAAGTACCTGATTCCTGTAGTGTATAAGCCAGAGGACGGAGTCAGGAGAGCCACAAGGGGCCCACAAGCCTCATGGCGCCCCCAGGTCACGCCGTGTTGTCTTGTGGGGCCCTCGGGTGGCCCCGGCCTTCTTCAGAATCTTCTAGGTCCTCTTTTAGTCCAAAAAAATCATCAAAAAGTTTCAGGACGATTGGACTTCGTTTGGTATTGTAAACCTGAAAAGTGAAAAACATGCAGAAAATAGCAACTGGCACTAGGCACTGGGTCAATAGGTTAGTGCTAAAAAATAATATTAAATGGTAAATAAATACCCAAAAAGTATCCTAGAATGATAATATATCAGCATGGAAGAATCAAAAATTATAGATACGTTGGAGACGTATCAAGCATCCCCAAGCTTAATTCCTGCTCGTCCCCGAGTAGGTAAATGATAAAACAGAATTTTTGATGTGACATGCTACCCATTATGTAATCTTTTGCATGTATGCTCATTGAGAAACGATGAATTAACAAACATTAATATAACAATACTTATAAGTACAAGAAACAAAATCATTAATCTTTCAAAGTATACGTGATACTTGTGATCTGCGTTGGGTTTTCCGTCAAGAGGAACGGGTTATCGCAGCACAATGTGGGTAAGTATTTCCCTCGGTTATGAAAACAAGGTTTATCGAACCAATAGGAATACCAATCCTCAACCGTCTTCAGCAACTGCACACAAAAGAATAAACAACTTGCACCCAACGCCGGCAAGAGGGTTGTCAATCCCCTTGATCTCGTTATTTGCAAGCAAGTTAGTTGTGTAGATAGTTTTATATAATTTTAAATTGCAAATAAAATAAAAGCAAATCAATAACAACAAGGTAATGATAGCGTTTGTGAATATATAAGTCAATAGACCCGGAGCCCGTAGAGTTCTCTAGTGGCATCTCTCATAGAAATAGCATACAGTGGGTTAACAAATTACTATTGAGCAATTGATAGAAAAGCGAATAGTTATGCGATTTTCATGGCAATGATCATGTGTATATAGGAATCACGTCCATAAGAAAATAGGCTGAGTCCTTCCTGCACATATCACCATTACTCCACTCATCGACCGCTATCCAGCATGCATCTAGAGTATTAAGTAAAACAGAGTAATGCTTGAAGAATGATGAAATGATGTAGACAAAATAAACTCAATCAATATGAATAAACCCCATCGTTTTATCCTTAGTAGCAGCAACACAAAGATGCAACTTGTCCCCTTCTGTCAGTGGGATATAGAAACTCGCCACGTTGAACCTACTACAATGCACCACTCCCACCGAAGTAATACCAATATAGTTGGCCAAACTATCCCAATAGATCGGAGAGCATTACGAAGCTATTATGATCATGCAAATAAGAATATTAGTATTCAGGTTTGACGCAAATACTTTTCATGAATAATCTGAACACAAACTCACAACTCATGAGATCCCAACAAACACACCATACAAAGGGATTACATCGGATAGATCAAGGCAACGATGCAATGAACATTGTACTAAAGATCGAGAGAGAGAGAGTGAGAGAGAGAGAGAGAGATTGCCATCTGATACGTCTCCAATGTATCTATAATTTTTTATTGTTCCATTCTAATATATTATCATTCTAGGATACTTTTTGGTATTTATTTACCAATTTATAATATTTTTGAGTACTAACCTATTGACCCAGTGCCCAGTGCCAGTTGCTGTTTTCTGCGTGTTTTTGCCTTTTCAGAGTTACAGTTGATGGGGAACGTTGCATGGGAAACAAAAAATTTCCTACGCACACACAAGATCTATCCATGGTGATGAGCATCTACGAGAGGGAGAGTGAATCTACATACCCTTGTAGATCGCTAAGCGGAAGCGTTAAGAAACGTGGTTGATGTAGTCGAACGTCTCCGCGATCCAAATCGCAAGTCGTCCCTCGATCCGATCACGAACTAGTGCCAAACGGACGGCACCTCCGCGTTCAACACACGTACGGCTTGATGACGCCTTCAGCTCCTCGATCCAGCAAGCGATGGTGAAGTAGTAGATGAGTTCCGGCAGCACGACGGCGTGGTGATGGTGGTGAGGAACAATCTCTGCAGGGCTTCGCCAAGCACTACGGAGATTATGACGGGAGAACTAGAGGGTTAGGGTTGCCGACACATGGCTTGGGAAATCTTGATGTGTCCCGTGTGCTAGCCCTGCCCCTCTATTTAAATGTTGAGCCCTGGGGTCTAAACTTGGAGAGAAAACCTCCACAAGGTCGGTTTTGCCCGCACAAGGTCGGTTTGGCCCGCACGGAAAGAGTCCAACTCGGATTCCAACAGTATCGCGTACAAGCGGTAGTACCGCTTACGATAAGCGGTAGTACCGCTTACGATAAGCGGTATTACCGCCTGTAGCGGTAGTACCGCTTACGATAAGCGGTAGTACCGCCTGTAGCGGTAGTACCGCTTACGATAAGCGGTAGTACCACCCCAGACGCCAGCAAAACTTCCTTTTGCACCTTGCCTAAGCCTCGTGGGCTTTACCCCTTGGCCCAAATAAAGTGTTCTCGTACCCGAACATTTCGGGAAACATCCGGAACCCCTTCCGGTGAATTCCGGAACCCTTCCGGAGACCAAAACACTATTATCACATATATCAATCTTTACCTCCGGACTCTTCCGGAGATCCTCGTCATGTCCGGGATCTTATCCGGGACTCCGAACAACCTTCGGTCACCAACAAAATAACTCAACTATACTAATCGTCACCAAACGTTAAGTGTGTAGACCCTGCGGGTTCGAGAACTATGTAGACATGACCGAGACACTTCTACGATCAATAACCAATAGCGGGACCTGGACGCCCATATTGGCTCCTACATATTCTACGAAGATCTTTATCGGTCGAACCTCTATATCAAGGATTCAGTTAATCCCGTATACTGTTCCCTTTGTTCTTCGGTATGTTACTTGCCCGAGATTCAATCGTCGGCATCTCTATACCTAGTTCAATCTCGTTACTGGCAAGTCTCTTTACTCGTTCCGTAATACAAGATCTCGTGGCTAACACTTTAGTCACATTGCTTGCAAGGCTCATTGTGATGTTGTATTACCGAGTGGGCCCTGAGATACCTCTCCGTCACACGGAGTAACAAATCCCAGTCTTGATCCATGCCAACCCAACAGACATCCTTGGAGACACCTGTAGAGCACCTTTATAGTCACCCAGTTACGTTGCGACGTTTGGTACATACAAGGTACTCCTCCGATGTCAGGGAGTTGCATGATCTCATGGTCATAGGAACAGATACTTGACACGCAGAAAACAATAGCAATAAACTAACACGATCATATGCTACGTTTACAGTTTGGGTCTTGTCCATCACATCATTCTCCTAATGATGTGATCCCGTTATCAAATGGCATCTCATGTCAATGGCTAGGAAACCTTAACCATCTTTGATCAACGAGCTAGTCAACTAGAGGCTCACTAGGGACACAGTGTTGTCTATGTACCCACACATGTATTTGAGTTTCCAATCAATACAATTACAGCATGGATAATAAACGATCATCATGAACAAGGAAATATAATAATAACCAATTTATTATTGCTCTAGGGCATATTTCCAACAGTCTCCCACTTGCACTAGAGTCTATAATCTAGTTCACATCACTATGTGATTTACATTGTAATGAATCGAACACCCATGCAGTTCTGGTGTTGTTCATGTTTAGCCCTTGGAAGAGGTTTAGTCATCGGATCTGCAACATTCAGATCCGTGTGTACTTTGCAAATATTTATGTCGTCCTCCTTGATGTAATCGCGGATGGAATTGAAATGTCGCTTTATGTGCCTGGTCCTCTTGTGAAATCTTGGTTCCTTGGCTAGAGCAATGGCACCAGTATTATCACAAAACAGAGTCATTGGGTTAAGCGCACTAGGCACTACTCCAAGATCTGTCATGAACTCCTTCATCCAGACACCTTCCTTCGCCGCCTCCGAGGCAGCAATGTACTCCGCTTCGCATGTAGAATCAGCTACCACGCTTTGCTTGGAACTGCACCAGCTAACCGCACCCCCGTTAAGAATAAATACGTATCCGGTTTGTGACTTAGAGTCATCCGGATCAGTGTCAAAGCTTGCATCGACGTAACCCTTTACGACGAGCTCTTGATCACCTCCATAAACGAGAAACATGTCCTTAGTCCTTTTCAGGTACTTCAGGATATTCTTGACCGCCGTCCAGTGTTCCATTCCTGGATCACCTTGAAACCTTCCGACCATACTTATGGCAAGGCTGACATCAGGTCTTGTGCACAGCATTGCATACATGATAGAGCCTATGGCTGAAGCATAGGGGATGACACTCATCTTTTCTCTATCTCCTGCAGTCACTGGGCATTGAGTCTTACTCAACTTCACACCTTGCAAAACAGGCAAGAACCCCTTCTTGGACTGATCCATTTTGAATTTCTTCAAAATCTTATCAAGGTATGTGCTTTGTGAAAGTCCTATTAAACGTCTTGATCTATCTCTATAGATCTTGATGCCTAATATGAAAGCAGCTTCTCCTAGGTACTTCATTGAAAAACTCTTATTCAAATATTCCTTCACGCTTTCCAACATTTCTATATTGTTTCCAATCAATAATATGTCATCCACATATAATATTAGAAACGCTATAGAGCTCCCACTCACTTTCTTGAAAATACAAGCTTCTCCGTAAACTTGTATAAACTCGAACGCTTCGATCACCTCATAAAAGCGAAGATTCCAACTCCGAGATGCTTGCACCAGTCCATAAATGGATCGCTGGAGTTTGCAAACTTTGTCAGCATTCTCTGGATCGACAAAACCTTTTGGTTGCATCATATACAACTCTTCCTTAAGGAAACCATTAAGGAACGCTGTTTTGACATCCATCTGCCAAATTTCATAATCGAAAAAGGCAGCTATTGCTAACATGATTCTGACAGACTTAAGCATCGCTACGGGTGAGAAGGTCTCATCATAGTCAACTCCTTGAACTTGTGAAAAACCCTTTGCCACAAGTCGAGCTTTATAGACGGTGACATTACCGTCCGCGTCCGTCTTCCTCTTAAAGATCCATTTGTTCTGAATGGCCTTACGCCCTTCAGGTAATACTTCCAAAGTCCATACTTTGTTTTCATACATGGATCCCATCTCGGATTTCATGGCCTCTAACCACTTCTCGGAATCCGGGCCCATCATCGCTTCTCCATAGCTCGTAGGTTCATCGTTGTCCAACAACATGACCTCTAAGACAGGGTTGCTGTACCACTCAGGAGCAGTACGCGTCCTTGTCGACCTACGAGGTTCGATAGCAACTTGATCCAAAGCTTCATGATCATCATCATTAACTTCCTCTTCAGCTGATGTAGGCTCTACAGAAACATCTTTCTGCACTGCGCTACTTTCAGGTTGAAGTAAAGGTTCAACAACCTCATCAAGTTCTATCTTCCTCCCACTCAATTCTTTCGAGAGAAACTCTTTCTCAAGAAATGTTTCGTTTTTAGCGACAAACACTTTGCCTTCGGATCTGAGGTAGAAGGTATACCCAACTGTCTCTTTTGGGTATCCTATGAAGACGCATTTCTCCGCTTTGGGTTCCAGCTTTTCAGGCTGAAGCTTTTTGACATAAGCATCACATCCCCAAACTTTAAGAAACGACAGCTTTGGCTTCTTGCCAAACCAAAGTTCATATGGCGTCGTCTCAACGGATTTCGATGGTGCCCTATTTAAAGTGAATGCAGCTGTCTCTAATGCATAACCCCAAAACGATAGTGGCAAATCGGCAAGAGACATCATAGATCGCACCATATCCAATAAGGTTCGATTACGACGTTCGGACACACCATTACGCTGTGGTGTTCCAGGCGGTGTCAATTGTGAAACAATTCCACACTGTCTTAAGTGACTGCCAAACTCATAACTCAGATATTCTCCTCCTCGATCAGATCGTAGGAATTTAATCTTCTTGTTACGATGATTCTCAACTTCACTCTGAAATTGTTTGAACTTTTCAAATGTTTCAGACTTGTGTTTCATTAAGTAAATATACCCATATCTACTTAAGTCATCAGTGAAGGTGAGAAAGTAACGATAACCACCGCACGCCTCAATACTCATTGGACCGCACACATCAGTATGTATGATTTCCAATAAGTCACTTGCCCGTTCCATTGTTCCAGAGAACGGCGTTTTAGTCATCTTGCCCATGAGGCATGGCTCACATGTGTCAAGTGATTCAAAATCAAGTGACTCCAAAAGTCCATCAGCATGGAGCTTCCTCATGCGTTTTACGCCAATATGACCTAAACGGCAGTGCCACAAGAAAGTGGTATTATCATTATCAATTTTACATCTTTTGGCATCAATGTTATGAACATGTGTATCATTACTATCGAGATTCAATAAGAATAAACCCCTCACATTGGGTGCATGACCATAAAACATATTACTCATATAAATAGAACAACCATTATTCTCTGATTTAAATGAGTAACCGTCTCGCAATAAACAAGATCTAGATATAATGTTCATGCTTAACGCAAGCACTAAATAACAATTATTCAGGTTCATCACTAATCCCGATGGTAATCGAAGAGCGAGCGTGCCGACGGCGATCACATCAACTTGGAACCATTTCCCACGCGCATCGTCACTTCGTCCTTTGCCAGCCTCCGTCTATTCCGCAGTTCCTGTTTTGAGTTGCAAATATGAGCAACCGCACCGGTATCAAATACCCAGGCACTACAACGAGAGTTGGTAAGGTACACATCAATAACATGTATATATCATATATACCTTGTTTGTTGTTGGCCGCCTTCTTGTCAGCCAAATACTTGGGGCAGTTCCGCTTCCAGTGTCCAGTTCCCTTGCAATGAAAGCACACAGTTTCTGGTTTGGGTCCAGCCTTGGGTTTCTTCATGGGAGGAGCAACTGCTTTGCCACTCTTCTTGGAGTTACCCCTCTTACCGTTGCCATTTTTCTTGAAACTAGTGGTTTTATTGACCATCAACACTTGATGCTCCTTCTGAACTTCAGACTCAGCGGCTTTCAGCATCGCAAACAGCTCGGTGACTGACTTGTTCATCCCGTGCATGTTATAGTTCAACATGAAGCTCTTGTAGCTAGGTGGCAATGATTGAAGAACTCTGTCAGTGATAGCCCCTGGCGGAAGGGGCATCCCCAATTCAGCCAGACGGGTGGAGTACCCAGACATTCTGAGTACGTGATCACTGATAGACCCGTTCTTCTCCATCTTGCAAGCATAGAACTTATCGGAGATCTCATATCTCTCGATCTAGGCATTCTTCTGAAAGATAAACTTCAACTCCTGGAACATCTCATATGCTCCATGACGTTCAAAATGTCTTTGAAGTCCCGGTTCTAAGCCATACAATATTGCACATTGAACTATTGAGTAATCTTCAGAACGAGCCTGCCAGGCGTTCACGACGTCTAGAGACTCAACTGGAGCGGGTGGATCACCAAGCGGTGCATTAAGGACATAAGCCTTCTGGGAAGCCGTAAGGATAATCCTTAGATTACGGGCCCAGTCCACAAAGTTACTTCCATCATCTTTCAATTTAGCTTTCTCTAGGAACGCATTAAAATTCAGGGGTGCTACTACGCGAGCCATGATCTACAACATAAACATAGCAAAGACAACTTAGACTATTGTTCTAGATAATGAGTTTAGTTAATCATATTACTTAAAAACTCCCACTCAAATTGACATCCCTCCGATCATTCGAGTGTAACATGATCCAAATCCACCAACTCAAGTCCGATCATCACGTGAGTTGAGGTGGTTTCAATGGTGAACATCTTCATGTTGATCATATCTACTATATGACTCATGTTCGACCTTTCGGTCTCTTGTGTTCCGAGGCCATGTCTGTACATGCTAGGCTCGTCAAGTTTAACCCGAGTGTTCCGCATGTGCAACACTGGCTTGCACCCGTTGTATGTGAACGTAGAGTCTATCACACCCGATCATCACGTGGTGTCTCGAAACGACGAACTTTCGCAACGGTGCACACTCGGGGAGAACACAATTTTATCTTGAAATTTAAGTGAGGGATCACCTTATAATGCTACCGTCGTCCTAAGCAAAATAAGATGCATAAAAGGATTAACATCACATGCAAATCATAAGTGACATGATATGGCCATGAACTTGTGCTTTTGATCTCCATCTTCAAAGCACCGGCATGATCTCCATCGTCACCGGCATGACACCATGATCTCCATCAACGTGTCGCCATGAGGTTGTCGCGCCGACTGTTGCTTCCACGACTATTGCTAACTCATAGCGATAAAGTAAAGCAAAACGGCGAAAATAATTAAAGACAACTCTATGGCTCCTGCCAGTTGCCGTACTCATCGGCATGCAAGTCGTGATATTCTATACAACACATGATCATCTCATACATCACATATATCTCATCATGTAATTGGCCATATCACATCACAACATACCCTGCAAAAACAAGTTAGACGTCCTCTAATTGTTGTTGCAAGTTTTACGTGGCTGCTACGGGTTTGCAAGAACCGTTCTTACCTACGCAAAACCACAACGTGGTGTAGTGATTGCTTTTTGATCTTCTAAAAGAACCCTCTTCATTGAAATTGATTCAACTAAAGTGAGAGAGACAGACACCCGCTAGCCATCTTTATGCAACGAAGTTACATGTTAGTTGAAGGAACCGGTCTCGCGTAAGCGTACGCATAATGTTGGTCCGGGCCGCTTCATCTCACAATACCACCGAATCAAGTATCAACTAGTAACGGCAAGCAATATGTATACACCCACGCCCACAACTCGTTTGTGTTCTACTCGAGATCTCATCTACGCATAGACCTAGCTCAGATGCCACTGATGCGGAACATTGCATGGGAAACAAAAATTTTCCTACGCACACACAAGATCTATCCATGGTGATGAGCATCTACGAGAGGGAGAGTGAATCTACATACCCTTGTAGATCGCTAAGCGGAAGCGTTAAGAAACGCGGTTGATGTAGTCGAACGTCTCCGCGATCCAAATCGCAAGTCGTCCCTCGATCCGATCACGAACTAGTGCCAAACGGACGGCACCTCCGCGTTCAACACACGTACGGCTTGATGACGCCTTCAGCTCCTCGATCCAGCGAGCGATGGTGAAGTAGTAGATGAGTTCCGGCAGCACGACGGCGTGGTGATGGTGGTGAGGAACAATCTCTGCAGGGCTTCGCCAAGCACTACGGAGATTATGACGGGAGAACTAGAGGGTTAGGGTTGCCGACACATGGCTTGGGAAATCTTGATGTGTCCCGTGTGCTAGCCCTGCCCCTCTATTTAAATGTTGAGCCCTGGGGTCTAAACTTGGAGAGAAAACCTCCACAAGGTCGGTTTTGCCCGCACAAGGTCGGTTTGGCCCGCACGGAAAGAGTCCAACTCGGATTCCAGCAGTATCGCGTACAAGCGGTAGTACCGCTTACGATAAGCGGTAGTACCGCTTACGATAAGCGGTATTACCGCCTGTAGCGGTAGTACCGCTTACGATAAGCGGTAGTACCGCCTGTAGCGGTAGTACCGCTTACGATAAGCGGTAGTACCACCCCAGACGCCAGCAAAACTTCCTTTTGCACCTTGCCTAAGCCTCGTGGGCTTTACCCCTTGGCCCAAATAAAGTGTTCTCGTACCCGAACATTTCGGGAAACATCCGGAACCCCTTCCGGTGAATTCCGGAACCCTTCCGGAGACCAAAACACTATTATCACATATATCAATCTTTACCTCCGGACTCTTCCGGAGATCCTCGTCATGTCCGGGATCTTATCCGGGACTCCGAACAACCTTCGGTCACCAACAAAATAACTCAACTATACTAATCGTCACCAAACGTTAAGTGTGTAGACCCTGCGGGTTCGAGAACTATGTAGACATGACCGAGACACTTCTACGATCAATAACCAATAGCGGGACCTGGACGCCCATATTGGCTCCTACATATTCTACGAAGATCTTTATCGGTCGAACCTCTATATCAAGGATTCAGTTAATCCCGTATACTGTTCCCTTTGTTCTTCGGTATGTTACTTGCCCGAGATTCGATCGTCGGCATCTCTATACCTAGTTCAATCTCGTTACTGGCAAGTCTCTTTACTCGTTCCGTAATACAAGATCTCGTGGCTAACACTTTAGTCACATTGCTTGCAAGGCTCATTGTGATGTTGTATTACCGAGTGGGCCCTGAGATACCTCTCCGTCACACGGAGTAACAAATCCCAGTCTTGATCCATGCCAACCCAACAAACATCCTTGGAGACACCTGTAGAGCACCTTTATAGTCACCCAGTTACGTTGCGACGTTTGATACATACAAGGTACTCCTCCGATGTCAGGGAGTTGCATGATCTCATGGTCATAGGAACAGATACTTGACACGCAGAAAACAATAGCAATAAACTGACACGATCATATGCTACGTTTACAGTTTGGGTCTTGTCCATCACATCATTCTCCTAATGATGTGATCCCGTTATCAAATGGCATCTCATGTCAATGGCTAGGAAACCTTAACCACCTTTGATCAACGAGCTAGTCAACTAGAGGCTCACTAGGGACACAGTGTTGTCTATGTACCCACACATGTATTTGAGTTTCCAATCAATACAATTATAGCATGGATAATAAACGATCATCATGAACAAGGAAATATAATAATAACCAATTTATTATTGCCTCTAGGGCATATTTCCAACAACAGTACCAAACGAAGTCCAATTGCCATGAATCTTTTTGATGATTTTTTCTTGGCAAATACAAGACCTAGAAGCTTCGGAGGAAGGACGGAAGCTGCACCAGGGCCACACCACATATCAGGCTGCGCCACAAGAGGGGGCGCGGCCAGATATGTGGTGGCCCACTGGCACCTCTCCCGATGTCGTTCTCTGGCCTATAAATTCACATCTACCCTAAAAACACCAAAAGCACTCCCGAAACACTTTTTTCGCCGCCGCAAGTCCCTGTTCCGATGGGAGGCCATCTACACCTCCGTTCCGGCACCCTGCCAGAGGGGAGATCGATCACGGAGGAGCTCTTCATCAACCTTGCTGCCCTCATCATGATGTGTGAGTAGTTCACCACAGACCTACGGGTCCGTAGGTAGTACCTAGATGGTGATACTCGTGATTTGCGTTGGGTTTTCCGTGAAGAGGAATGGGTAATCGCAGCACCAATCATCAACTGTCTTCAGCGGTTGCACACAAAAGAACAAACAACTTGCACCCAACGCCGGCAAGAGGGTTGTCAATCCCCCTGATCTCGTTATTTGCAAGCTAGTGAGTTGTGTAGATAATTGTGGATAATACTAAAGTGCAAAGAAAATAAAAGGGAATAAATGATAGCAAGGTAATGATAGCGTTTGTGAATATATAAGTGGATAGAACCAGGGGCCGTAGAGTTTCTAGTGGCAACTCTCATAAGCAAAGCATACAGTGGGTAAACAAATTACCGTTGGGCAATTGATGGAAAAGCGAATAGTTATGCGATTTTCACGGCAATGATCATGTGTATATATGCATCACGTCCATAAGCAAATAGGCCGACTCCTGCCTGCACCTATTACTATTACTCCACCCATCGACCTCTATCCAGCATGCATCTAGAGTATTAAGTAAAACAGAGTAATGCTTGGAGAACATTGACATGATGTAGACAAAGTAAACTCAATCATTATGAATTAACATTGACAATACTTACCCACTTTGTGTTACTATTACCCGTTCCTCTTCACAGAAAACCCAACGCAGATCACGAGTATCACCATCTAGGTACTACCTACGGACCCGTAGGTCCGTGGTGAAGTACTCACACATCATGGTGATGGAAGCAAGGTTGATGAAGAGGCCCTCCGTGATCGATCTCCCCTCTGGCAGGGTGCCGGAACGGAGGTGTACATGGCCTCCCGTCGGAACATAGCCTTGCGGCGGCGAAAAAAGTGTTTCGGGAGCGCTTCTAGGGTTTTTGGAATATATGTGAATTTATAGGCCAAAGAGGGGCGTCGGGAGGCGCACGAGGGAGGCACAAGCCATCAGGGCATGCCCCCCTGGTGGCATGCCCTGTTGTCTTGTGGGCCCCTCGTGGCTCTCCCGGCCTCCTCCCGAAGCTTTCAGGTCTTCTTTTGGTCTAGAAAAAATCATAAAGAAGTTTCGTGGCAATTGGACTTCGTTTGGTACTGTAAACCTAAAAATTCAAAAACACGCAGAAAACAGCAACTGGCACTAGGCACTGGGTCAATAGCTTAGTGCTCAAAAATATTATAAATTGGTAAACAAATGCCCAAAAAGTGTCCTCGAATGATAATATATTAGCATGGAACAATCAAAAATTATAGATATGTTGGAGACGTATCAGCATCCCCAAGCTTAATTCTTGATTAGACATGCTACCCATTATGTAATCTTTTGTATGTATGCTCACACTAGTGCAGAAAATTCTAGCTATGTTGTCGCCAAAATGGCCTTGCTGGCGTAGACACCCTATGCCAGCAATAAGGCGCCACAGTTAAAATATACTGGTGGCGTTGGAGATGACGCCAGCAGTATTTTGAACACCTGCTGGCGTTGGATTGTGCTGCACGCCGACACTATCATATTTAGCTACTAAAAAATACCTGCTTCACAAAAGATACTAAACATTTCATTCACAAAAGATACCATACATTTTGTTCACAAAAGATACCAAACATTTCATTCACAAAAGGAAAGTACCAATTACTACTTAATTAGCTAGCTAGTTTTTCCTAAGGACTAACTTCATCTCACGAAGCTTATTCCTATTTGTCTGCCCCTCCTTGATGTAATGCGCTTTCTCCGTCTTTAGCTGAGTCCTCTAGGCCTTCAGGACTTCTATGTCCTTATTGATCTCAGTTATCTCGAGGTTCAGTGTCGTGATCTGACCTTCGAGACTATAAATCTTATCGTAGACAATAGCATTGTCATCGATAATTTTGTCCTTCTCCTTCATCATGGAGTCATCCAACTCCTGCAGGGCCTTGAGGGTGCTCTGACGTGACGCGATCAGCTCGTGACTGAGCACGTCGACGTCACCTGAAGACTGCATAACGACAGCCAGCGAAGACGGACCTCCTAAGTATGCCTGCCAAGGGTTTCAAATCATGAACAATTAATTTGGATGTTTGCAATGCTAATGCATGTTTTCGTAACCTTAATTACCTGGTTGGTGCTCACGTCGCCTTTATCTTCAGAAAACCCCAACCAATGATCAGAGGAGCCTACCAACAGGCTAGAGTCGGCCATGCTATTTCTTAGGTTGTGTTTGATAGAAACAGGTTGCATACATAATAAATTTCTTAGGCTGTGTTTAATAATCGAAAAAATTGAAAGTTTATGCCTTTTGGCAATGACTAATAGAGACCAAAAGTTTAAGCACTTATGCTATAAGTTTAACTATAAGTTTATGCCTTCTACAGCATGTACTAAGATTCAAATAGTATAGCAAAATACCCAATACCCCCAATACTTTACATCCAGAGATAGCAATACCCAATACCAGTTCTTTCTAGCATTGTAGCATTATAGTTTAACCACTTATGCTATAAATTTAACTATAAGTTTATGCCGTCTACAACATGTACTAAGATTCAAATAGTATAGCAAAATACCCAATACCCCCAATACTTTGCATAATATATAAAAGCGGAGATAGCAAAATATATAAAAGTGTAGATAGCAAAATACCAGTGACGAAGACGTTGAGGTGCTCGGCGGCGAGGAGGGTCTGCGGGCGGCGACGAGATGCGTCGGACGCGTGGTCGAGCGGGGAGGCGGGCGGGGCGGAGACGCGCGGCGTCGGGCGGCGTTGGAGGGGCGGCGACGCGCAGCGTCGGGCGGGGCTACGACGAGCGGCGTCGGACGGGGCGGCTACAGGCGGCATCGGGGGCGGTAGCGGGGATCGAGAGGAGGACGAAGGAGTTGGGGGTTCGAGAGAGTGGGGAGTAGGCCGGGCACGGGGCGGGGATTAGATAGATTAGTGCTGGCGTGGGCCTAATGGGCCTAATTTGCAACGCCAGGGCTAATGTGCAACGCCAGCACTAATCGAATAACTATGGCATTTCAATTTAGCCAACGCCAACACTATTTGAAAATATTAGTGCTGGCGTTCGTCAGAAATGGCGCGCCGCGAACAAGAGTTGTGGCTAGCCATTTCTGCACTAGTGTCATTGAGAAATGATGAATTAACAAACAACAACATAGTAATATTTATAAGTATAAGAAACAAAATCGTTCATTTTTCAAAGTATACGATCCTAAAAGAATGTTAACCCCTACTCATCTTATTATATTAGCAAGGCATGACTTCGTCTTCACCACATCAATACAAATGTTAAGCACCATGGTGTCCAAGTCAGGCAATTGGATTGTACTTTTTCAATATGCATCAACTTTTTATTCTTCACGCAATGCATGAGCGTGAAGCATTGGACATATCATATAGGTGGAATAGAATAAGATGATAGATATCAAAGGGGTAAAAAGTGGAGAAGATAGTCTCGCATCAACTAGGCGTACCAACGAGCTATGGAGATACTCATCGATAGATGACAATGCAAGGAGTAGGGATTGCCATGCAAATGATGCACTAGAGCTATGAGTGTATGAAAGCTCAACTGAAGCTAAGTGGGGTGTGCATCCAACTTGCTTGCTCATGAAGACCTCGGGCATTTGAGGAAGCCCGTCATCGGAATATACAAGCCAAGTTTAATATGAAAAGGTAATTCCCACTAGCATATGGAAGTGACAACATAGGAGACTCTCTATAGGAAGAACATGGTGCCACTTTGAGGCACAAGTATGGTAAAGGATAGTAGCAAAGTCCCTTCTCTCTTTTTCTCTCATTTTTTTTCCATGGTGGGCTTTTTCTCTTTTTTTTGCCCCCCCCATTCATATTTTTTTATGGTGGGCTCATTTAGCCTCCCCCTTTTTTTCGTCTAGAATCTCATCCCGACTTGAGGGCGAATCATAGTCTCCTTCATCCTTTCCTCACTAGGACAATGCTCTAATAATGATGATCATCACACTTTTATTTACTTACAACTCAATATGAAGATCTGATAGGAACATATGACTCTATATGAATGCCTCTAGCAGTGTACCAGGATGTGCAATGATCTAGCGTGACATGTATCAAAAACATGATGAACGGTGGCTTTGCCACAAATACTATGTCATCTCTATATGATGATGCAAAGCAAAATGATGAAGAACGAACTAGTCATGTGGAGCGACGATGGAATTTGCATGGCAATATATCTCGGAATGGCTATGGAAATGCCATAATAGGTAGGTATGGTGGCTGTTTTGAGGAAGATATAATGAGGCTTATGTGCAGCAGAGCGTATCATGTCATGGGGTTTGGATGCACCGGCGAAAGTTGCACCGTTCCTTGAGGTGAGAATGGGCTATGCACGATACCGAAGAGGCTAGAAAATATGAAAAGGTGAAGATGCATATGTCCATGGTGTCACATTAGCCATAAAGAACTTATATACTTATTTCAAGGTTTTATTAGTTTTATCACAAATCAAATTACTCCTCGTATGCCCCGAGGGAGGAGGTTGGTAGGAGTTAACCATCGCGTGCCCCCGACTAGAAACAACACTAGGATTTCAACGAGGAATAGAAATGCTCACACATCATCACCATGCCTCTTTAATTTTTAGATGAATAACAAGTTAACACCTCTTAATCTTGACACTTCTACGAATCAACAATTATGGACTAACACCTTTTTCATATTACCACATCAATGTTATTAACACAAAATTTCTCTATATGTGCTACATGATGGTTTTGATTATCATTCATTGAATACCTATTATTTTTTGACTAGTCTTATGACCCATGCAAATTACCGTCATTATTTATTCAGCTCTCAAACAAATATAAGTGAAGAACAAGAGCATATTATTTCTATAAAAATCTACACGCCTCCGTGTTCAAAAAGATATAAGTGAAGTACTAGAGCAACTGCCAAGCTCAAAAGATATAAGTGAAGCACATAGAGTATTCTAGCAAATTATGATGAAGTTGTGTCTCTCTCAAATAGGTGTGTCCAGCAAATGATGATTGTCACATACTGAAAGTAAAAGCAAACAAAAGCAAACGATGCTCTAAGCAAAACACATATCTTCTGATGAATAAAAGTATAGCTCCAAGTGACATACCGATGGATTGAGACGAAAGAGGGGATGCGTTACGGGGCATCCCCAATCTTAGACACTTGAGTATTCCTTAGAATATTACTTGTGGTGCCTTGGGCATCCCCAAGCTTAGGCTCTTGCTATTCCTTATTCCGTGGTCCATCGTGATCACAGCCAAAACTTGAAAACTTCAATCACACAAAACTCAACAGAACTTCGTGAGATCCGTTAGTATAAGCAACATATTCCATACTTTATGTACTATTATAAATTGATTATTAATTCATTTTTGCATAATATGTACTGTATTCTAACTTCTCCATGGCTTATACCCCCCGATATAATCCATAGCATAATCAAAACAAGCAAACTATGCAAGCAAAACATAATCTGTTTAAAACAGAACAGTCTGTATAAATCTGTAAAGAGCCCATACTTCTGTAACTCTAAAAATTCTTAAAATTTAGGAAAACGTAAAGAATTTGTATAGAAATACTACGTACCAATTTAAGATCATTATCACACTCAAGTAAAAAATGAAAATTCATGTACAGGAGTCAAAGTTTCTGTTATGTTTCAGCATCGTTTCTACTCATCTTGTGAGTCATCCCAAAGGCTTTACTTGGCACAAACACTAATTAAAACATAAAAACATAATCATTACACAGTAAAAAATCATGTTATCACAAAATACCAGAAAATAAAAAACAAAATTTAAGATACATATTGGGTTGCCTCCCAACAAGCGCTATTGTTTTATGGCCCTAGCTAGGCATAATGCATAGTTTCAAGTGTTGTAATCTTTGACACTCAATCCATAAGTGGATATCATGATTGATTCATAAGGTGGTTTAATTCTGTTCCAAGGGAAGTGTTCCATTCCTTTATTTAATGGGAGTTGGAACCTTATGTTTCCCTCTTTCATATCAATAATTGCACCTATAGTTCGTAAGAATGGCCTTCCAAGTATTATGGGACAATAAGGATTGCAATAAATATCAAGCACAATTATATATACAGGCACATAATTTTTGTTTGCAATAATAAGAACATCATTAATTCTACCTAAAGGTTTCTTGATGGTAGAATCCGCAAGATGCAAATTTAGGGAACACTCTTCAATATTAGTAAGACCAAGCACATCACATAAAGTTTTAGGTATGGTTGAAACACTAGCACCAAGGTCACACAAAGCATTGCATTCATATTTATTTATATAGTAGGTTCCCACTCATCATGCAATTTTCTAGGAATAGAAACTTCAAGCTCAAGTTTCTCATCATAAGCTTTTATCATAGCTTCTACTATATGTTCGGTAAAAGCTTTGTTTTCTTCATAAGTATTGGGTGAGCTAATAATGGATTGCAATAAGGAAATACATTATACTAAAGAGAATTTATCATAATTAAAGTCCTAGTAATCCAAGATAGTGGGCACATCACTAATTAAAGTTTTGACCTCTCCAAACCCACTTTTTTCAGTTTTAGCATTAAAATCATCACCCTCCAAGCAAACGGGACACTCCTCAACTAAAGTCAACTCGTCTCTAGTCCATTTATCATTTACATTCATAGAAGTAAACACAGATTCAATAGGAGAAACACCAATCATTTTAATATCTTCATCATGATTCTGGTAAAAACCGGGTGGAAGAGCTTTTTCTAAGAATTCTCGCTTAGCTCTCAACTTAGAGGTCCTCTACTTACTTTCATTAATAGATGATTGGATAGATTTAATAGGCTCATTAAAATCATGCTTGGGTGGCAAAGATTTATTTTTAAGAGTTTGTACATCAAGAGCAATTATATCCATGTTTTTAGCCAAAGCATCAATTGTATGCAACTTCTCTTCTACCATAGTATTGAAAACCTTTTGAGAATTAATAAATTCCTTAATTGTGTTCTCAAGATAAGAAGGTATCCTATTAGAATTTGTAGAAGAATTTGTATAAGAATTTTCATAGTTGTTAGAAGAATTACCGGGATACGGTCTAGCATTGAAATTTCCTGTATAACCATTGTTATTGAAATTATTTCGCGAGATGAAGTTCAAATCAATAGCATCATTATTTTGCTCGATCAAAGTAGACAAAGGCATATCATTGGGATCAACATGTGTATTTTTACTAGCAACCATATTCATAAGAGCATCCCCTTTTTCACTCAAAGTAGCGATTTCTTCGACAAAATTTACCTTCTTACCAGTTGGAGCCCTTTCGGTATGTCATTGAGCATAATTTGTCATAATGTTGTCCAGAAGTTTTGTAGCCTATCCTAAGGTCACATGCATAAAGGTACCACCTGCAGCAGAATCTAGAAGTTTAGTCCAACATAGAAATTCTGGATAATCATCCACAAGTTTAAGCCATGAGTTGGACAATTTCTTATCATCAATCTCATTCTCTCCCAAGCTTGTGCAACATGATATTGATCTTGCTTTTTAAAATTCATTATTTGATTTCTAAGGGAGATGATCTTAGTAGGAGGAAAATATTTGGCAATAAATGCATCTTTACACTTATCCCACGTTCCAATACTATTACGAGGTAAAGATGAAAACCAAGCCTTAGCTTTATCTCTTAGTGAAAAAGGAAATAATTTAAATTTCACAATATCATTATCCATATCCTTTTTCTTTTGCATATCACATAATTCAACAAAGGTATTAAGATGTGACGCGGGATCCTCATTAGGACTTCCCGAAAATTGATCTTTCATGACAGGATTTAGCAATGCAGCATTAATATCAAATGCCTCCGCACTAGTGGTGGGTGGTATAGGAGTACTAATAAAATAATTATTATTAGTATTTGAGAAATCAGACAACTTAGTAGTATCTTGAGACATGGTGACCGAACAAGCAAAGTAACAAGTGAGACAAGTAAACTAGCAAGTAAAGCAAAAAAGGAAGTAAACTAGTAACTAGCAAAGATATATATTTTTGTATTTTTCATTTTTATGATACAAACTAAATATAACAGAAAATAAAAAGAAGAACAAGTGAATGAAAATTTGTGTGAAGTTACTTGATAGTTGGTGAAGGTATTCCCCGGCAACGGCGCCCGAAATCCTTCCTGGTACTTGTGATATGCGTTGGGTTTTCCGTGAAGAGGAACATGTTATCACAGCATAATGTGGGTAAGTATTTCCCTCAGTTATGAAACCAAGATTTATTGAACCAATAGGAATACCAACCCTCAACCGTCTTCAGAGGCTGCACTCAAAAGAACAAACAACCTGCACCCAACGCCGGTAAGAGGGTTGTCAATCCCCTTGATCTCGTTATTTGCAAGAAAGTGAGTTGTGTAGATAATTGTAGATAACTGTAAAATGCAAAATAAAATAAAAGCAAATAAATAACAGCAAGGTAATGATAGCGTCTGTGAATATATAAGTGAATAGACCCGGGGGCCGTAGAGTTCTCTAGTGGCATCTCTCATATAAATAGCATACAGTGGGGAAACAAATTACTATTGGGCAATTGATCGAAAAGCGAATAGTTATTCGATTTTCACGGCAATGATCATGTGTATATAGGCATCACGTCCATAAGCAAATAGGCCGACTCCTGCATGCACCTATCACTATTACTCCACTCATTGACCGTGATCCAGCATGCATCTAGAGTATTAAGTAAAACAGAGTAATGCTTGAAGTACGATGACATGATGTAGACAAAGTAAACTCAATCAATATGAATAAACCCTATCGTTTTATCATTAGTAGCAGCAACACAAAGATGCAACTTGTCCCCTTCTGTCACTGGGATATAGAAACTCACCAGGTTGAACCTACTACAACGCACCACTCCCACCGAAGAAATATCAATCTAGTTGGCCAAACTATCTCATTAGATCGGAGAGCATTACGAAGCTATGATGATCATGCAAATAAGAAACTTAGTATTCAGGTTTGACTCAAATACTTTTCATGAATAATCTGAACATAAACTCACAATTCATCGAATCCCAACAAACACACCATAAAAAGGGATTACATCGGATAGATGAAGGCAAAGATGCGATGAACATTGTATTTAAGATCGAGAGAGAGAGAGAGAGATTGTCATCTAGGTACTACCTACAGACCCGTAGGTCTGTGGTGAACTACTCACACATCATGGTGAGGGCAGCAAGGTTGATGAAGAGGCCCTCCGTGATCGATCTCCCCTCCGTCAGGGTGCCGGAACGGAGGTGTAGATGGCCTCCCGTCGGAACAGAGACTTGCGGCGGTGAAAAATGTGTTTCGGGAGCGCTTCTAGGGTTTTTGGAATATATGTGAATTTACAGTCCAGAGAGGGGCGTCGGGAGGCGCACGAGGGAGGCACAAGCCATCAGGGTGCGCCCCCTTGGTGGCGCGCCCTGTTGGCTTGTGGGCCCCTCGTGGCTCTCCCGGCCTCCTCCCAAAGCTTCCAGGTCTTCTTTTGGTCCAAAAAATCATCAAAAAGTTTCATGGGAATTGGACTTCATTTGGTAGTGTAAACCTGAAAAGTCAAAAACATGCAGAAAACAGCAACTGGCACTGGGCCCTGGGTCAATAGGTTAGTGCTAAAAAATATTATAAATTTGTAAAAAAATGCCCAAAAAGTATCCTAGAATGATAATATATTAGCATGGAACAATAAAAAATTATAGATACTTTGGAGACGTATCAATACGATCCTCAAGGAATGTTTACCCCCATTCATCTTATTATATTAGCAAGGCATGGCTCCGTCCACACCACATTAATACAAATGCTAAGCACCACGGTGTCCAAGTCAGGCAATTGGATCGTACTTTTTAAATATGCATCAACTTTTTATTCTTCACGCAATACATCAGCGTGAACCATTGGACATAGCATATAAGTGGAATAGAATATGGTGGTAGGTATCAAAAGGGGTAAAAAGTGGAGAAGATAGTTTCACATCAACTAGGTGTACCAACAGGCTATGTAGCTGCCCGTCAGTAGATGTCGATGCAAGGAGTAGGGATTTCCATGCAAATGATGCACTAGACCTATAAGTGTATATGAAAGCTCAACTGAAGCTAGGTGGGGTGTGCATCCATCTTGCTTGCTCATGAAGACCTCGGGCATTTGAGGAAGCCCGTCATCAGAATATACAAGCCAAGTTTATAATAACGAAAAAGTGATTCCCACTAGCATATGAATGACATAACATGAGACTCTCTATATGTTGAACAAGGTGCCACTTTGAGGCACAAGTGTGGTAAAGGAAAGTATCAAAGCCCCTTCTCTCATTTTCTCGCATTCATTTTTTTATAATGGTGGGCTCATTTGGCCTCCACCATTTTTATTTCCTCACTGGGACAATGCTCTAATAATGATGATCATCACACTATTATTTACTTACAACTCGATATGAAAAACAGATAGAACGATAAGACTTTGTATGAATGCCTATGGCAGTGTACTGATATCCCACAAGTGTAGGGGGTCGCAACAGTCTTCACGGGTAGTATTTCACCCTAATTTATTGGTTCGACCCAAGGGGAGCCAAAGAATATTTATTGGCCTTGATAGTTGAGTTGTCAATTCAACCGCACCGAGGATATCTCTCTGCAGCAAAGATTTAGTAGAATGGCAAATAGTAGTAGCAAAAGTAACAGTAGTAGTGACAGTAGCAGTTTTGTAGCAGGTGTGACAGTAGCAATAACAATAGTAACTTGGCAAGATTCAGTATATGTAACGCGTAGGCACATGGATCGGTGATGGATAATGATTTAGATGACATTGATCATATAACAGTTACACACTAGGGCGACACAGAACTAGCTCCAATTCATCAATGTAATGTAGGCATGTATTCTGTATATAGTCATACGTGCTTGCGATAAGAACTTGCATGACATCTTTTGTCCTACCCTCCCGTGGCAGCGGGGTCCTACTGAAAACTAAGGGATATTAAGGCCTCCTTTTAATAGAGAACCGGAACAAAGAATTAACACATGGTGAATACATGAACTCCTCAAACTACGGCAATCACCTGAAAAAATATCAATTATTGTCACCTTGGGGTATGCGGATCATGACACGTAATAGGTACATATAACTTGCAAGATAGTATCCAAATCACTCTTATATTCATGAAAACATAATAGGTTCATATCTGTAATCATGGCACTCGGGCCCTAGTGACAAGCATTAAGCATAACAAAGTCATAGTACCATCAATCTCAGAACATAGTGGATACTAGGGATCAAGCCCTATCAAACTTAACTCAATTACATGATCAATCTCATCCAATCTCACCACTGTCCAGCAAGCCTACAAAGGAATTACTCACTCCCAGTGGTGAGCATCATGGCAGTGTTGATGGAGAAGGGTTGGTGATGACAACGGCGATAATTTCCCCTCTCCGGAGCCCAAAACAGGCTCCAGATCAGCCCTCCGGAGGAAGAACATGAGGTCGCGGCGGCTCCATCTCGTGAAACGCGATGAAATCTTCTCTCTGATCTTTTTATCCGTGGATGTGAATTTATAGGACTGGAATTAGGGTCGTAGGGGCCATGAGGGCCCCACAAGCTAACAGGGCGCGCCACTAAGGGGGCGCCCTATTGTGTGGTGGCCCCCTGGCACACCCCCTCCGGCAGGTCTTCGCTCCATAATTCTTCATATTTTCCCAAAATAATTCACAAAAAGTTTTGTCCAATTCCGCGAACTTTTATTTCTGCACAAAAATAACATCAAGGTAGTTCTGCTGAAAACAGTGTCAGTCCGAGTTAGTTTCATTGAAATCATGCAAATTAGAGGTCAAAACCAGAGCAAAAGTGTTTGGAAAAGTAGATACGTTTGAGACGTATCAACTCCCCCAAGCTTAACTCATTACTTGTCCTCAAGCAATTCAGTTGATAAACTGAAAGTGATAAAGAAAACTTTTACAAACTCTTTTGTTCTTGTTATTATACACATGCTTAGCTAGTGCTCAAGTTTTCAGCATAAATCATAAATAGACACGTCCCTGACTACAAATAGATATTATGTTAACTCATGGCAATACATAACCAGCTAGAAAGCAATAATAAAATATTTCCTATGACAACAATTTGTCAAAACAATCATAATACAATATGGTGACATGGTATTTCGCTAGCCCTTTCTAAGACTGCAAAACATAAATGCAGAGCACCTCTGAGATCCAAGCAGCGACTAAACATTATAATTCAGGGTAGAAAAGATCCAGACATGCTCATATCCAACATTAACTAGACTCAATGCGTAAGGATGACAATAGTGCTCTCGGGTCTGGTGCTTTAGTAAGAGAATGATGACTCAGCATAAAAAGTAAATAGATAGGCCCTTCATAGAGGGAAGCATTGATTTGCAGCGGTGCCAGAGCTCGAAGCTTAAAACAAGAGTAAAAATATAATTGTTTTAGTGGTGCACTTTTCTTGTCAACGTTACGGCAAAGGTTTTCAACATTTTCCATGCTAAACTCATTATTGGCGGTTCCCAAACAGAATAGTAAAGTTTACTCCTATCCACCATTCAAACACATTCCATGGCTGGCCAAATCCACGGTTGCCCTCCAAACAATCAACTGTCCCAAGGAGTTTGTTTAATTTATTTCGATTACGTGGGACTGGGCATCCCTCTTACCAGCCTCTCTCGTGCAATGACGGCGAATAAACAACCGTCCTGAGAATAACTTGCTTAGCATGGAAAATATTGACCGCCACGTCGCTCCATGAGCGAGATGAGTGCACAAAATGGATGTTTATTTGAATATTTAGAGATGGCACATGCAAATTTGCTTGGAACGGCAGGGTAATACTGCATATAGGTAGGTATGGTGGACTCATGTGGAATAACTTGGTTTAAGGATTTTGGATGCACAAGCAGCATTCCCGCTTAGTACAGGTGAAGGCTACCAATAGGTTGAGAAGCGACCAGCTAGAAAGCAACAACGGTCATGAACATGCATTTTGAATAATTAACATTGGACGTAGCATGAGTAGGATATGAACACTCTAAATTTAAACATCATGAAGGCTATATTGGTTTTGATTCAACTACATGTTTGCACATGGGCCAAGTCAAACCGCTTGAATTTCTCAGAGGGAAATACCATACTACCATATCATATTATAACCATTTTAATGCACATGTTGACAAACAAGATAAATTATTATTAACTCCTAGCTATTTAGGCATGGCATGAGAAGCTATAATCTATAATTGTCATCACGAACATGTTTACTCATGATATACTGAATCAGGATCAAACTGGCTAAACATATTTACAAAAACGGAAAACAAGAAGAGTTCATACCAGCTTCCTTTGCCACGATCACTTCATCAAATATCGTCATTATTGCCTTTTCACTTGCATGATTGAATGATGTGATAATAATAATAGTGCAAAAACGTCGTGGACTAAGCTGGAATCTGTAGGGCAGTTTATGACAAAGGAGAAGACAAGGTACAACTGGCTCTCTGTTAGATCATCAATAAGGCATATGAGAGCCACTCAACATTTTCATCGTGGTCTTCTCCTTTCAAGGGATCAACAAAAAGAAAATAATTTCAGAAAAACACACTGAAATATTTTTGGAGTTTTTGTTTTTCATGAACAAGGAAACAATACTAAGGGAAAACTAGAACGATAAAAACTATTTACACGAGAAAGCGCCCAACAAGCAAAGGAAATCTTTTTGGGTTTTCTTTTTAGTTCTACAACTAACGAAATGAGGAAATGAAAAACCGAAAAAGAAATAAGAAATATTTTTGGATTTTCAAAGTTTTTCAAACACGCAAGAAGAAAGCAAGAAAAATAAGCTAACATGGATATACTGTGAAAGAGGATGAACACCGACAATTTATATGAAGTGTGAGAACATGAATGTAATCTCGGTGAGAAATACATACTCCCCCAAGCTTAGGATTTTTCCTAGCTTGGTAATCACCACTGCTGATCCGGGTAATGGTTGAAATGATAACTTGTGGAGGCATTCCTGGCGTCCTGCTCTGCCAGACGAGCAGCCTCCGCTACCAAGCGAGCAGCCTCCACAGCAGTATTGTGCTCTCGCACCTCGTCCTCAAGAACATAATATCTTTGTCGAGCCTGAAAGTCAAAGAGGGCAGGTGCAGGCAAAAAGACAGACATGGGCGTGTATTTTCTAAATATTAGGTTGTACTCATAGCCTCTAGCACAGTTCACAAGAAATTCATGATAACACATAGCTTCATAATCTAAATATCGTTCAGGAAAAATGGGGTCATTATGTTGGGGTACCACTCCCAAATGTGAAGCTAAGCGGGATGCATAAATGCCTCCATACAATTCTCCATTACCAGAGTTGGAGTGCAACCTTCGGGCAACAATTGCACCGAGGTTAAAATGTCGCTCGCCCGTCACAGCAGTATATATAAGACTCAAGTCAGGGGCACATAATGCACTGCAATCTTGTTTTCCTACTACGCATTTCCTGTTGAACAATGCAAAGTAACGGATAGACCGATAGATGGAAATTGTATACTCTTAATTCTGGTCTGCGTTACTCCCCTATCTTCTCCTACGCACAGACTCTCGAGAAACATATTATAATTAACTATCGATGGTTTCTCGAGTAGACCCTAGAGTGGAAGTTTGCAAGCAACTGAAAATTCGTCTAGGTCCATGCTAAAAGATTCATCGTAAAGTTTAAATAACACCCTAGAGTTACGTGCTTGAAAGAAAAACCCATATGTGAATGTACGGGTAAGGTTATAATGTTGGACACACTTATCTGCGAGGAAGTCGGTGAGGCCGGTATTCTCAATAAAATGATCAAATTCCTCTTTGATACCCGCACCTGTCATGAACTCATCGCTTGGCCACCGACAAGATTTTGCATAGGACATGATTATTTGATTAGCCCTGGGCTCTATGTAGGCTTGTCGAACAGAGCTTCCGCTTGACGACTCGCCCAAAGAACACCTCATTGAAGCACTCCTCCTAAAGACACTCATCTTTCCGAACACAAATTTGTGAAATTTTTGGGCCACAAATTCAAGTTAATAAAACTTTGTAGGAACGGTAGCATCTACTCATAGTGATGCCTAGAGGCCATATCAAGCATTCATATTACTTGGAACTCAAAGAATTCAACATGCAAGCTTATTTTCTATAGCACCAAGTGCAGCAACTTATGCAAAATATAAACCACTAAAGCAAAAAACTAATTGGAGGAATGGGAGAGTCACATACCAAGGAGCAATTCCTCAAAACAGTTTCGGAAATGGAGTTCCGAGCAAAGAGATCAAAAATGTCAATTCTGGGTGAAGAACATGGGAGAAAGATGGATAGGGAATTTTTTCTGGAGGTAGGAGAAGGAGTGCGAGGAAGAGATAAGGCAGGGGGGCTGTGGGCCCGACAAGCCAACAGGGCGCGCCACTAGGGGGCGCGCCCTGTTGTGTGGTGGCCCACTGGCACACCCCCTGCAGTAATTTTTACACCAATTTTTTTTATTTATTCCAGAAAAATTCATGTTAAAATTTCGTGGCAATCTGAGTCTTTTTATTTTTGAGGTATTTTTCATGCACGGGAAAAAACAGAAAACTGGAATTTCATGAAATTCTAATTTTATTTAACTAAGAAAAACAGAGAATAAATTTGTGATACAGAGAGCTGTAGATACTCAATTCATCCATCACATGTCATTCGAAAAGGATTCATTAGTAAGGTTGATCAAGTCTTATTAACAACCACTTCCGACCAACATGAAATAGAAGAGTTTTTGTATACCACTAGGTTACCTTAATAGGGATATGTATTTCCCCAAAAATGAGATTATAATATTTCTTCTTCTTGGCAGTAGGTAGAGGAATTATAATATCTCCAATGATAACCGTGGGAATAGGATCAATGACATTAATATTATTAACCAAAGTTTGCTTCTTCGGAAAATGCATGGTATGTTGCTTGCCATTGATAGGAAAGGTAACCTTGCTTTTATTGCAATATATAACAGCCCCTGCACTATTTAGAAAAGGTCTACCAAGGATGATCGACACAATGTCGTCCTCAAGCATATCAAGAATAACAAAGTCTGTTAAGATATTAACATTTGCAACTACAACGGGAACGTCCTCACAAATTCCAATAGGTAAAGCAGTGGATTTATCAGCCATTTGCAAAGATATCTCAGCAGATGTGAGTTTACTCAATTCAAGTATTTTAGAAAGGGAGAAAGGCATAACACTAACACCGGCTCCAAAATCACATAAAGCAGTTTTGACATAGTTCCTCTTAATAGAGCAAGGTATTGTGGGTATACCCGGATCTCCTAACTTCTTAGGTACTCCACCATCAAAGGTGTCGGAATCAGGGCTCCGCGGACCCAACAAGGTGATACGTCTCCAACGTATCTATAATTTATGAAGTATTCATGACATGTTTACAATAATTCTATATGATTTTGGTATGATTTTATTAGAACTAACCCGGACTGACGTTGTTTTCAGCAGAACTACCATGGTGTCATTTTTTGTGCAGAAATAAAAGTTCTCGGAATGGGCTGAAAGTTTACGGTGATTTTTTATGGACCAAAAGAGACCCCCGAAGCATTGGAGTTGGGCCAGAAGAGCCACGAGGCCACCACAAGCCTGCAGGGCGCCCCCCCCCCTAGGGCGCGCCCTCCTGGCTTGTCGCCGCCTCGTGGCCCCCCTTGACTTGTTTCCGATGCCAAAAATTCCTATAAATACAGAAACCTCCAGAAAGAAACCTAGATCGGAAGTTCCGCCGCCGCAAGTTTCAGTAGCCATGAAAGATCAATCTTGGCCCTCTCCGGCACCCTGCCGGAGAGGGTCACCTTCACCGGAGACCATGGAGAAGGAAGACGGAGGGGCCATCATTGCCATGGAGGCCAAGGACCAGAGGGAGAACCTCTCCCCACTCAGGGGGGAGACCATGGAGGAGGAAGCACAAGGGGGAGACCCTCTCCCCCTCTCTCTCCCAGTGGTGCCGGAGTGCCACCGGGGGAACCATCGCCGCGGTGATCGTCTTCATCAACATCACCTTCTTCATCACCATCCTCATCTCCTTTCAGCGGTCCACGCTCCCGCACCCCGCTGTAATCCCCTATTTGAACATGGTGCTTTATGCCACATATTATGATCCAATGATGTGTTGCCATCCTATGATGTTTTGAGTAGATTTCTTTTGTCCTTTGGGTTGATTGATGATCTAGATTGGTTTGAGTTGTATGTTTATTTTGGTGCTGTCCTATGGTGCCTTCCGTGCCACGCACACGTGAAGGATTCCCGCTGTTGGGTGTTGCAATACGTTCATGATTCGCTTATAGTGGGTTGCTAGAATGACAGAAGCTTAAACCCGAGTAAGGGGGTTGTTGCGTATGGGATAAAGGGGACTTGATGCTTTAATGCTATGGTTGGGTTTTACCTTAATGATCTTTAGTAGTTGCGGATGCTTGCTAGAGTTCCAATCATAAGTGCATATGATCCAAGTAGAGAAAGTATGTTAGCTTATGCCTCTCCCTCATATAAAATTGCAACAATGATTACCGATCTTGTTAACAATTGCCTAGGACAATTCCGCAGACCGACCCATCATTAGTCCACACTCGCTGTTTGTAATATATTGTAATATATTCTAACTTTATGATAACAGCACCTATTTTTATATTTTAGCTAGCAGACGGCAAAGTGGCCATATAGCCCTTGTTTTTCTTGCTTTTTCTTAAATTCAAGCAATTTCACAACAATATATATGATATATATATATATTTCAGAATACTTTCATCCAACATGCACATCCCTGCCATATGGATATGATCATCCAACAAATGTATACCAAATCATCACATATGTCCAAATTTCAACATATTACAAAGTTTCATCCATACATATACATAGTTTCATCAATAGTACAAAGTTGCATCCATGGGTATCAAGTTTCACAAAGTCAAAACAAAAAATAAAGACAAGCACTCCATCAACGCAAGGGTCGGGTGATCTGAAGCAAATCTGCAAAATGAGAAAGAAGAAAGTTAGAAGAAGAAGACTTGAAGAAGAAGAAGAAGAAGAAGAAGAAGACTAGAAGAAGAAGAAGAACAAGAAGAAGACTAGAAGAAGAAAAAGAAGAAGAAGAAGAAGAAGAATTTTTCTTCTCTTTCTTTTTCTCCTCTTCTTTTTTTCTTCTTATTGCTTACTAGTGTCATTTTAGAGCTAACCTAGGTAAATAGGCCATTTTAGACCTAAATATGCTAAGTATGTCATAAATGGACTAAAAAAGTTAAGTATAAGTCATTTTAGAGCTAACCTAGGTAATTATGCCATTTCTGAGCTAATTAAGCATATTAAGTCATTTTGGAGCTAAATAGGTCATTTCTTAAGCATATTATGTCATTTTTGAGCTAGCTAAGCATATTAAGTCATTTTGGAGGAATAAATGCTAAGTATAGGTCATTTTAGAGCTATCGTAGGTTAAATAGGTCATTTTTGAGCTAATTAAGGTTGTTATGTCATTTTTGAGCTAGCTAAGCATATAAATTCATTTTTGGAGGAATAAATGCTAACTATAGGTCATTTTGGTGCTATCCTAGGTTAAATAGGTCATTTTGGAGCTAATTAAGTTTGTTATGTCTTTTTTGAGCTAGCTAAGCATATAAAATCATTTTTGCAAGAAAAAAGCTAATTATAGGTCATTTTTTAGCTATCCTAGGTTAAATAGGTCATTTTTGAGCTAGTTAAGGTTGTTATGTCATTTTTGAGCTAGCTAAGCATATAAATTCATTTTTGAAGGAATAAATGCTAAGTATAGGTCATTTTGGTGCTATCCTAGGTTAAATAGGTCATTTTGGAGCTAATTAATGTTGTTATGTCTTTTTTGAGCTAGCTAAGCATATAAAATCATTTTTGGAGTAATAAATGCTAAGTATATGTCATTTTAGAGCTATCCTAGGTTAAATAGGTAATTTTTGAGCTAATTAAGGATGTTATGTCATTTTTGAGCTAGCTAAGCATATAAATTCATTTTTGGAGGAACAAATGCTAAGTATAGGTCATTTTAGAGCTTTCCTAGGTTAAATAGGTCATTTCTTAAGCTAAGCTAAGTATAGGTCATTTGAGAGCTATCCATGGTAAAATTGGTCATTTTGGAGCTAAGTAAGGTTATAATGTCATTTTCGAGGAAACTAAGCTAAGTATACGGCATTTTGGAGATAAATAGGTCATTTCTTAAGCTAAGTATGCATTTGTTAAGCTAAACACTTGGGAAAACTTACCGTCATCACGGAGGTGTAGGTGTAGCTCTAGGACCGGTCGCGCCAGTGGCAGACGGAGAAGCATCGGTCGATGCTTGTCGGGAGTTATGCTGCACCAAAGATCATTTCCAATGTATCGTTAGCATGATGCAACTCAAATGTGAAGACTAGTAACTAATGACCATTCAAATGAAACTCACCGTGCCCGCTGGAGCAATGACTGGCATCGGCGGAGGGGTCGTGCCATTGTTTTGGCACATGGTCTGCACATTTGGTTTTCTCGAGTCAGTCATATTAATTAGTAATGAAAGGAACATTACGTGCATGATTTGGCTAATATGCAGAAGAAACTTACCACGATGAGCTCGTATAGGGCCCGTTGACCCAACTCGTTCCGGTTCCTCTCCTCCTCTATTAGCCTAGCCGTCCTCTCCTCCGCCTGCCGGTTCCTCTCCTCTAGAAGCGCCTGGGTCTTCTCTCTCTCTTCCTCAATATAAGCCTAGGTCTTCGCTCTCTCTGCCTCAATAGCAGCCTGCAACACCACTCGTTAGCATTGTAATCATCGACGGCCGCACACGCAATGTAATGGAGGAAAGGTATCTGAGTCCGTATAACTAACCTTGAATTCGAGCTCCATTGGCCGTGCATGAGGCCTTATCTCAGGATCGGAGCTGCTCTGGCGCTTCTTGATCTGCGGGAGAGTGCTAGTACAACGTATTAGTCCATCCCCAATGGCTAACGAGCCATGGTGCCTCCCGCCACTAGATATCATCACCAGCTCTGGATCAAGAGGTTGCTGGCTCGGGTTAAAGTCCGGCCCTTTCCTCGCCTTCCCCTCGTCTCTGTACCTCACAAGCTTGTGGTGGGAGGCGCGGTTGCTGAATTTCTCTGGATCATCGAGGTCAGACTCAGAGAATGCCTTGGCCTTCTTGTACATGGCATAGAGGTCGAACAGCTCTGGCAGTATTGGACATGGCATAGAGGTCGAACAGCTCTGGCACTGGAGCCTTGTTCTGTCGCGCCTAAAAGAGAGGAACAGAGTATTAGTTAAGGGCTCAAGCTAGCATGAAGAATGAATTTGCATGAATCATGAAGCAAACCACATACCCACTTTTCCCCGTACTGATGTAGGTTGACGCTGCCTAGATGGTGTGGGACACCTTTCATTTTGCCACGCTTGTCCTTTGCAGTGTCGTGGGTGGAGCGCCATTGGGGAGAGCACCACTCATCCACCAATGCCTCCCAACAGTCTATCCTATCCGCACACCATCTCGGAGGCACCTAAGTTAAGCAAGAGAAATTTGAGCGCTACGCCTACGAATAAAATCAAGGAAACTAAGTACAAGGCCTTAAGAATAGGTAATTACCTTCATGTACTTCTCCTTACTCAGATACTTGTCGCGGCACTTCTCTTTTTTCCTCCTAATACCAGCCGAGGCGAAGTAGTCTCGAACAGCCTGCGTCCGAGCCTAGTGCCGAAAGTTTTTAAGTAGGCGCCTGCACTCGTTGTCGATAACCCGAGCCGCGGCCTCCTCCTGTCCCTCATCACACCTGTAGAAGGTCTGCAATCAAACAAGAAAACACGGATTAGTACAATCACTAGGGTTGCCAATCAAAGAAGAAAACACAACGTAGACGACAAAGGAGAAATTACCCAAAACGTATGGATCGCAATGTCGGCCACCGTGTGGCACTCGACATCGCCGATCCTATGCCCCGGCGGGGCCGGGGCAGCCAAGTAGTGCTCCCAGGTCATTCCTAGCTCTGGAACCCGGCCCTCACCGGGCAACGTGACCCACCCCGGGAAGCTCTGGCGACAAATCACACCAAGGACAGTGTTGGGCCTGCGGACACGAGGCTCGTGTGTCCAAGACCTGCAGTATGACAAGGCCAACGCATTAGATATTCGAAGAAACGTGAAGGCAAAAGGTTAAAAAAGAGTAAATGCACTTACTTCTCCCCCTCCGGCGCAATCAACCACCTCTGGTCGGGGGTCGCCGGGGTGGGCGGGAGCTTTGTACCACCACGCTGGTAGACTTTGCGCGCCTCAACCCACTCACCCTCGCTATAGCTATCAGAACTATAGCCACCCTCAGCACGACCACTCGACGAGTCCGCACATGGGTTCGGCTGCGACTCAGCGTGATCCCTGCTGAGCTCCGAAGCCTCGTGGGACGGAGTCTCGTGGGACGAAGGCTCGGCGGCCCGACGCTCGTCGGCCCCAGGCTCGTCGGCCGTAGGCGCGTCTGTCGTAGGCTCGTGGACCGGAGTCCGAGACGGGTCCACCTCAGCGGCTCCATCTCAGACGGAGCACTCCTGTGGTCGGGTGAATCAGCTGGTGGTGGCGGCGAGGAAGGCGTAGTAGCAGCCTTCCTACCTCTCCCGCCGCCACGTCCACCTCTACCAGCCTTCTTCCCCCCCCCCCCGACCTCTCCCGGCCAAAGAAGAAGCGACCGCAGGTGGTGTCTGCATACTAAGATCCAGCGCTCTCCGGAGTGGAATGGAACTACCCCTCCCACCACGCGCCGAGGTAGGAGCCTCGGAGCGCTCTCGACCCGCGCCCACCATCTGTCAACACCTGCAATGACAAAGAGTAAACGAAATTAGTACAACATAAAAAGAATGAATACCTGACATGAATAATATGTATATAATTTAAGTGTATCATCATCATGAACATAATAAAAAATTGAATACCTAACATGAACTAATTGTCGTGGTGTCGGGGTGTCGTGGTGTCGGGGTGTCGGGGTGTCGGGTCGGGGTGTCGGGGTGTCGTGGTGTCGGGGTGTCGGGGTGTGTCGAATGTCATGTCGGGGTGTCATGTCGGGGTCGGGGTGTCATGTCAGGGTTGGGGTGTCGGGGTGTCGTGTCGGGGTCGGGGTGTCGTGTCGGGGTGTTTTTTTCCTCTTTTTCCTTTTCTTCTTCTTCCTCTTCTTCCTTTTCTTCCTTTTCTTCCTTTTTTCCTTCTTCTTCTTCTTCTTCTTCCTTTTTCCTTTTTCCTTTTTCCTCTTCTTCTTCTCCTCCTCTCCTCTTTCTTCTTCTTCTTCTTCTTCTTCTTCTTCTTCTTCTTCTTCTTCTTCTTCTTCTTCTTCTTCTTCTTCTTCTTCTTCTTCTTCTTCTTTTTTCTTCTCCTCCTCCTCTTCTTTTCTTCTTCCTTTCCTTTTTCCTCTTCTTCTTCTCCTCCTCTCCTCCTCTTCTTCTTCTTCTTCTTCTTGTTCTTCTTCTTCTTCTTCTTCTTATTTTTTCTTCTCCTCCTCCTCTTCTTCTTTTTCTTTTTCTTCTTCTTCTTCTTCTTCTTCTTCTTCTTCTTCTTATTTTTTCTTCTTTTCCTTTTTCTTTTTCCTTTTTTTCCTTTTTCTTTTCTTCTTTTTCTTTCTTCTAGGTTTCTTTCTACCTAAATGTCTAAATATCTAAAAACCTAAACATCTAAGTATCTAAACTCCTAAATGTCTAAATATCTAAAACCTAAACAGAAAAAATAATAAAAAAACAGAAAAAACAGGGGCAGGAGGGGGAGCTCACCAGAGGGGGGCAGAGGGGTTGGCCGGCGAGGGGGCGGCGACGGGGCTGGCCGGCGTCCGGGCCGCGACGGAGCGGCGAGGGGGCGGCCAGGCCGCGACGGGGCAGCGAGGGGCAGGCCTGGGCGCGGCCGCGCGGGCACGGGGCGGGGCAGTGGGGCGGGGCAGTGGACGGCGTCGGCGGTCGCGGGTGCGGCGGCGGCGAGCGGCGGGCGGCGGGCCGGGGCGGGTCGGGGGCGGCGGCGGGTGCGGCGGCGGCGTGGGGTCGGGGTCGGGAGGGGAGAGGCAGAGAGAGTGGAGAGAGTGGAGGGGGGGTGGGCCGTTAGGGCCGTTAGTAGGTATTTTCTTTGCCGTCTGCTAGCAGACGGCAAACATTCTTTGCCGTCCGCTAGCAGACGGCAAAGAGGTGGGATGGGCCGTTGCAGTTAACTGGCCTCCACTGGGCCCCACCCCACCTCTTTGCCGTTTGCTAGCGGACGGCAAAGAAACTTTGCCGTATGCTAGCAGACGGCAAAGATCTGGCTTATGGCAAACAGTGTCTTTGCCATCAGTCAGATCTTTGCCGTCTGCTTTCCCAAAGCAGACGGCAAACAACCTCTTTGCCGTCTGCCAGCAGACGGCAAAGAGCTGGCAGATAGCAAAGTCCCTGATTCCAGTAGTGATAATTTATGAAGTATTCATGCCATGTTTACAATAATACTATATGATTTTGGTATGATTTTATTAGAACTAACCCGGACTGACGCTGTTTTCAGCAGAACTACCATGGTGTCGTTTTTTGTGCAGAAATAAAAGTTCTCGGAATGGGCTGAAAGTTTACGGTGATTTTTTATGGACCAAAAGAGACCCCCGAAGCATTGGAGTTGGGCCAGAAGAGCCACGAGGCCACCACAAGCCTGCAGGGCGCCCCCCCCTAGGGCGCGCCCTCCTGGCTTGTCGCCGCCTCGTGGCCCCCCTTGACTTGTTTCCGACGCCAAAAATTCCTATAAATACAGAAACCTCCACAAAGAAACCTAGATCGGAAGTTCCACTGCCGCAAGTTTCTGTAGCCACGAAAGATCAATCTTGGCCCTCTCCGGCACCCTGCCGGAGGGGGTCACCTTCACCGAAGACCATGGAGGAGGAAGATGGAGGGGCCATCATCGCCATGGAGGCCAAGGACCAGAGGGAGAACCTCTCCCCACTCAGGGGGGGGCCATGGAGGAGGAAGCACAAGGGGGAGACCCTCTCCCCCTCTCTCCCGGTGGTGCCGGAGTGCCACCGGGGGAACCATCGCCGTGGTGATCGTCTTCATCAACATCACCTTCTTCATCACCATCCTCATCTCCTTTCAGCGGTCCACGCTCCCGCACCCCGCTGTAATCCCCTATTTGAACATGGTGCTTTATGCCACATATTATGATCCAATGATGTGTTGCCATCCTATGATGTTTTGAGTAGATTTCTTTTGTCCTTTGGGTTGATTGATGATCTAGATTGGTTTGAGTTGTATGTTTATTTTGGTGCTGTCCTATGGTGCCTTCTGTGCCGCGCACACATGAAGGATTCCCGCTGTAGGGTGTTGCAATACGTTCATGATTCGCTTATAGTGGGTTGCTAGAGTGACAGAAGCTTAAACCCAAGTAAGGGGGTTGTTGCGTATGGGATAAAGGGGACTTGATGCTTTAATGCTATGGTTGGGTTTTACCTTAATGATCTTTAGTAGTTGCGGATGCTTGCTAGAGTTCCAATCATAAATGCATATGATCCAAGTAGAGAAAGTATGTTAGCTTATGCCTCTCCCTCATATAAAATTGCAACAATGATTACCGATCTTGTTAACAATTGCCTAGGACAATTCCGCACACGAACCCATCATTATTCCACACTCGATGTTTGTAATATATTGTAATATATTCTAACTTTATGATAACAGCACCTATTTTTATATTTTAGCTGTCCGATATCATGCAAAGCTATTCTCTTCATACCCACAACGTAGTTTTATTTCTCGTTTCTAGTTGGAAGCAAACGTTCGGCGTACGTAGAGTCGTATCAGTGGCAGATAGGACTTGAGAGAATATTGATCTTACCTTTAGCTCCTTGTGGGTTCGACACTCCACACTTATCACTTCCACCTTTGGAAATTGCTACAATGATTCCTTGCACTTGGGGATTATCACAAGGTTCGAACTCTGGGGCGTGTGCGAAGATCTCAACCAGCTCAAGGTCTCAAGCTCGCCACCCTATGGCCAAGCCTTGTCGAGTGCGTACGAGCGGGGAAGAGGATGGACACAGAGATTTACCCAGGTTCGGGCCACCTTGCGATGTAAAACCCTACTCCTGCTTTGGTTGATTGGCCTCACGAGGAGGTTCAGGATGAACAAGTACAGTGCTGAGTTACCCCGCAAGGGCTCTAGGGTGAGGGTGGATTCGATCCCTCTCTACGGTAGAGGCTAGTCCCTATTTATAGTGGCCACCGTCCTCTTCCCTTATCGCATAGGCGGGAAGGGATCCCACAACGGCCAAATTCAAAGGGGGACAAGAGGTACATCTTATCCTGACTAAAGGTGGTCTTCGCATGCAAAGCTTCCAGGAGTGACGCAATGGGGGGCTCGGCGATGACATCCGTCCAGCCGAGCTCATGGTCTTGGTCTCGTTGCACTGGAGGGGAAACCTTTGTGGGATTCCTTGGGAACCTGCGTTCGTCCTTGCCTCCTTAGCACAAAAGAGGAAACTGTCCTCCTCTGCGCTCGCTAGCGCCCGCCTGTCTTCGGTCGTCATGGCCCACGTCATCCCGGCCTCGTGTATAGAAATCTCCGCTCCTCGAGAGGCAGCCTGGGAGATGATGCCACTCCTCTGGAGGTCTTGGCGTAGCTCACCTCGTGAGGTTCGGGCTCTCGCGAGGTCCTTGACATGGGGGGCTTGCTGCTGGGTCGTACCGGGCCGTCGAGGTGGGCCACGTGTTGGGCCGCAGGCAAGCAGGTCTGGGTACCCCCGGTCCCAGAACACCGACAACAGCCCCCGGGCCCAAGGCGTGCTTGGGCTAGCTTTGAGGCAAAGCCAAGGAGGGGAGACCGAGGCGCCGCGGGGCCTAACCGCCTGTGGGCCAGGCTCAACGAGTGGCACACGAGGAGGCGCGGACGCCTCCACTTCCCCACGTCGCCTTGGTAACTGCCCCGGCTGACATGGACTGGCGCGCGCCGTGGGGCCAGCATTGCCCAGGATGTGGAGGGACGCCGGTTGGCCTCTGGTCGGCTATAAATGGGCGAAGGAGACAAAGTCCACAGCCCATCTTCATCTTCTTGCCTCGTTCCTTCAATCTGCCACCTCCACAGCCATGGCGCCAGTGAGGAGGTTCTCTACTGCCGAGAAGGGGAAGGCCCCCCTGGAAGGACCGGGCTCGCCGCCGCCCAAGAGGGGCCGCGGCCGTCCCCGAAAGTACACCGCGACGCCGGCGGTGGCCCCCCGAGGGCGTGGGCGCACTCCCGCATGGGCCGCGCTACCTCCGGCAGCCGTGGGCAGGATCCCTCCCGCGCAGGCGGCCATAGTGGCCGCGGCGGCTATGCCCGAGGGGGCAGGCTTGCTGCGACCATCAGGCCGCCTCGTCCGCGACTCCACTTGGCCGACGCGGTCCAGGAGTTTGTGGTGTGGGCGGAAAGGCTGGCAATCACCTGGTTCAAGCTCCCGCGCTTCTTCGCGGAGGCGCTGCCAGCCGGAGGGCCTGCTGGCCTATGGCTGCAGGTCGATGGTTGCTGCAGCGCAGCCTCATGGGTGGAACTCGAGGTCACCCCCGCGGGCTACGTGTTCCTTACCCGCGGGTGGCAGACGTTCGCCCACGCCTGGAGGGGAGGTGCACCCTTCACTTCAAGCACGACGGGGTGGCAACGCTCTTCGTCAAGATCTTCAGGGAAGACGGCAGGCGCATGGGGTGCTGCCCGGAGGGCGACGACGGCGACATCGACCGCCTTCGCGCCGACGATGGCCATCGCGACAGCGGCGCCCTCGACAGTGAACTTTCCCTTGACGACGGACGTAGCTCCTCCAGTGGTGGCGACACCTCCTCCAGGGGAAGCTCGAGTGACGACGACTACGATGAGCCGCCACATCGCCGCGCCTGGACTAGGGAGGACGGCGAGACGCCGCGGCGCCATGTCCCTGCCCAGGAGGATGTCGAGCCGCCACACCGCCGCACCCACGTCAAGGAGGAGGAGGACTGCGACTAAGCGCGGGCAATGCCGGAGCCAAGCCTCTGGAGTGACGGTCCTCGAGAGGCCGTCTTTTGGTTTTGTTTCCTGCATCAAGAATCATGGAGAGCCCCGTGGGGCATGTAATGAACTATGGCGCTTGCACCTTTATGTTAGCGTTTTTCGTTTCGTACCCCATTTTTATGTCGCTACAAATTGAAATGTTCCTGCTCGTCGTGATTAGGGTAACTTGTGATTAGGATAACTTAGCTTGGTGTGCCCGTGGTGGGTTCCCACGTCGTGAGGGCATGCTCCTCCGGAGCTTCTTTCCTTAGCCGTCCTTCTTCTGGCGAACATATGGGGTTGGAGCCCCCAAGCGAGGGTCGATCGTCGCTGGTATGCCGGGTCGTGATGCCCGACAAGGCCAGTAGATGGGCGCTCCTGAGGCCGGGGGCCGGAGGCAATATTGTCCGCTGGCTCGCTTCGAGAGCGTTGCACGAGGATTAGGATGCCAAAGTTTTGGCGACGTGTGCGCGCGGCCCGGAGCCTGCACACCGTGTCTAGCCCCCGCTCGCGGGGCGCGCGTGAGAGAGAGCTGGCGGGTGCCAAACCCCTTAAAAAGAACTCAAAACGAGAAATGCTGCAAGGAGAAAATTCCCACCCCATTTTTCGAATAAGACGCGAAAACTTCAAACTTCATTCCAAAAGGTGGCAAATTTGGTTACAAAAAGAGATCAAACAACAGCCGTGTCTGGCACCTAGACTAGTCTTGCCCCAGCGCGGAGCATGGGGCATCCACTGGGCGTGGGCATAGTCGTTGAATGACAGTGTCGTCCGCCAGCGCGGAGCATGGGGCTTCCACTTGGGCGTGGGTGGGAACCCCTCCACGTCCTCGGGGGCCTCCGGGCGTATACAGCCCACTCATTATTACGTGAGAGTGTCAAGGGTAGAACTTGCGGAGATGCTGGATGTTCCAGGCATTCTGGATGGGGACCCCGTCCTGAGTCTCCAAGCGTACGGCGCCAGGCCTGGAGACGCGGGCGACCCTGAACGGGCCCTCCCACATGGGCGAGAGCTTGTGCAAGCCCTCCCTAGAGAGGACCCGCCTCAGGACGAGGTCTCCGACTTCGAGGGTCCTGGAGCGGACGCTGCGGCAATGGTATCGCCGCAACGCCTGCTGGTACCTCGCTGCACGGAGCGAGGCTTGGCGGCGGGCCTCCTCCCCGAGCACGAGATCTGTCCCCCGCGTGGCATCCTGACGCTCCTCGTCGAATGCCAAGACTCGCGGGGAGCGATGCTTGACCTCATGCGGGAGGACCACCTCAGCTCCGTAGACGAGGAAGAATGGGGTCTCGCCGGTGGGCTTAGTCGCAGTGGTGCAGATGGACCACAGCACGGACTGAAGCTCACCGAGCAAACCCCTGCCGCAGGCCTCGAGCTTCTTCTTGAAGCTCCTCGTCTTGAGGCCCCGGAGGACTTCTGCATTTGCGCGCTCGGCCTAACCGTTGCTCCGGGGGTGCGCCACCGAAGCGTAACATATTTGCGTTCCAAGGTTAGCACAATATGTCCTAAAGAGGTTGCTTGTGAACTGTGAGCCATTGTCAGTAATGATACGGTTGGGGACACCGAAGCGGTTCATGAGGCCCCTGATGAATTTGACGGCAGAGCCGGCGGGGTTGGTGTGCACGGGCTCCACCTCCACCCACTTGGTGACCTTGTTGATGGCGACGTAGAGGTAGGGGTAGCCTCCGGCCACCCGAGGGAAAGGACCCGGTATGTCCAGCCCCCAGACCGCGAAAGGCCAGGAGAGCGGGATGGTCTGGAGACCCTGCGCGGGCTGATAAATCTGCTTGGCATGGAATTGGCAGGCCTCACAGGATCGGACCAGCTCGGTGGCGTCGTTGAGCGCCGTGGGCCAGTAGAAGCCGCTGCGGAACACCTTCCCCACGAGGCTGCGAGACGAGGAGTGGTGCCCGCAGTCGCCACCGTGGATATCGGCCAGCAGCTCGCGCCCCTGCTCCTCAGATATGCACCGCAGCGAGACGTTGTTTGGGCGCCTTCAGTACAGCTCGCCGTCCTTCAAGTAGTAGGCAGTGGCCTGGCGAACCACGTGTTCCGCGTCCTCCTCCTTCTCTCGCAAGGCGCCGCGGAGCAGGTACGCCTAGAACTCCTCAGTCCAGTCGCCAGGAGCAGGCGGGCTCCTAAGGCCGGTCCGTAGGCCAGAGCTCGTGAGGGCGGGGCCGGTGGTAGTTCCTCCCGAAGCGATGTCGGGCCTGCGGCCGGGGCTGTCACTGATGGTTTGAAGAGCCTCTCCTCGAAGACGCCAGGCTCCTGAGGTTCATGGCGCGACGCCCTCTTGGCAATATCGTCTGCTTCCTTGTTCGCATCGTGCGGGTCGTGCTGCAATTCCAAGCCCTGGAAGCGCTTTTCAATTTTACGTACCTCTTCCAAGTACGCCTCCATGTGCTCGTCCTTCGGCTTGTACTCCTTGTTGGAGAAGTTGACGAGGAGCTGGGAGTCACCCTTGATAGTGAGGCGCTTGACCCCCAGGGCTGCGGTGGCCCTGAGGCCCACGATCAAGCCCTCGTACTCCGCGATATTGTTGGAGACCTTCTCGCCATGCTGGAAGCAGAGCTGCATGGCGTAGTAAAGCTTGTCCTTGGTCGGTGAGACGAGTACAACTCCAGCCCCCGCGCCCTGCCGTGCGAAGGCACCGTCGAAATGCATGACCCAGCCGTTAGGCACCTCATCGCCAGGCGCGAGGGACTGGCCCTAATCTAGCCCCCGCTCGGGAGCATCCGTCCATTCTGCCACGAAGTCAGCGAGGGTCGCGCCCTTGATGACCCTGGTTGTGCTGAACTCCAGCTTGAAGGCCTGCAGCTCGATGTTCCACTCCGCAACCCTTCCGGCTGCGTTGGGGCTATGCAGCACCTTCTCCAGCGGGTATGCAGAGACGACCTTGATGGGGTGACCCTGGAAGTAATGGCGCAGCTTCCTTGAGGCGACGAGGAACGCGAGCAGGAGCTTCTGCTATATAGGGTAGCGCACGCACGCCTCCTGCTGCACGGTGCTGACGTAGTACACTGGATGCTCGACGAGGCGCGAGGTGTCGGCGTGAAAGAACATTTGCTCCCTTGGTGGTTTTGGTAATTAATAACAACATATATATCATTGAACTAATATTTCCACTAAGCATATTTTAGGAAAAGTTCAATGATGGGTTGGCAAAAGGATTGTGGAGAAACCCCTAGATGCAAGGATTTGGATTGGAAAAAGCTTCAAGCAAGAGGACTCTACATTTTACTTTGTGAAAAATCACTTTGAGTCCATAGGAAAGGCCAATACTATTAAAAGGGGGTAAGGTACTATTGGTGAACAAGATGCTCCGCGTGCACAAGTGATAGTCACCAAAAACACCCACAAACTCTCCCACAAATTATGTCTAAGCCATTCATGAAAATAGGTGAAACCAATAACTCCCACTCGGTCCCACCAATTCCCAAACTCATACAGACCCCTACCAAACCCTAGCACATCGGTGCAACCGATCCCACTTTGGTGCCACCGAGTTCAGCTTGCCAACTTTCTGTTACCTCGATTCATAAAATCGGTACCACCGAGTTTCTGGATCGGCATCACCGAGATTTGGATTCTAACCGTTGGACATCTGATCGGTACCGCCGAGATTTCTATATCGGTCTCACCGAGATTCAAAAGTTGCTACCTTTGGAACAACTCGGTACCACCGAGATTCACACATCGGTGTCACCGAGTTGGTCACTTTAGGTGTAACGGTTCGATTTTTGGAGATGCCTATATATACCCCTCCACCACCACTCACTCGCAAGAGAAGCACTCAGAACAGATCGCCACTTATCCCATCAGATTTTCTAAGAGAGAGCCACCTACTCATGTGTTGAGATCATGCCATTCCATTCCAACCATATGAATCTTGATCTCTAGCCTCCCCAAGTTGCTTTCCACCCAATCAATCTCTTCCACCAAAGCCAAATCTATGAGAGAGTGATTGAGTGTTGAGGAGTCTATCATCTTGAAGCACAAGAGCATGGAGTTGGACATCTGATTAGGTGTAACGGTTGGATTTTTGGAGATGCCTATATATACCCCTCCACCACCACTCACTCGCAAGAGAAGCACTCAGAACAGATCGCCACTTATCCCATCAGATTTTCTGAGAGAGAGCCACCTACTCATGTGTTGAGATCATGCCATTCCATTCCAACCATATGAATCTTGATCGCTAGCCTCCCCAAGTTGCTTTCCACCCAATCAATCTCTTCCACCAAAGCCAAATCTGTGAGAGAGTGATTGAGTGTTGAGGAGTCTATCATCTTGAAGCACAAGAGCAAGGAGTTGGACATCTGATTAGGTGTAACGGTTGGATTTTTGGAGATGCCTATATATACACCTCCACCACCACTCACTCTCAAGAGAAGCACTCAGAACAGCTCCCCACTTATCCCATCAGATTTTCTGAGAGAGAGCCACCTACTCATGTGTTGAGATCATGCCATTCCATTCCAACCATATGAATCTTGATCTCTAGCCTCCCCAAGTTGCTTTCCACCCAATCAATCTCTTCCACCAAAGCCAAATCTGTGAGAGAGTGATTGAGTGTTGAGGAGTCTATCATCTTGAAGCACAAGAGCAAGGATTGGACATCTGATTAGGTGTAATGGTTAGATTTTTGGAGATGCCTATATATACCCCTCCACCACCACTCACTCGCAAGAGAAGCACTCAGAACAGATCCCCACTTATGCCATCAGATTTTCGGAGAGAGAGCCACCTACTCATGTGTTGAGATCATGCCATTCCATTCCAACCATATGAATCTTGATCTCTAGCCTCCCCAAGTTGCTTTCCACCCATTCAATCTCTTCCACCAAAGCCAAATCTGTGCGAGAGTGATTGAGTGTTGAGGAGTCTATCATCTTGAAGCACAAGAGCAAGGAGTTCATCGACACTATCGATCCTATTAACTTTTGGAGGGTGGTGCCTCCTAGATTGGTTAGGTGTCGCTTGGGAGCCTCCTACTTCGTGTTGTGGAGTGAACCATGAAGTTTGTAAGGGCAAGGAGATCGCCTACTTCGTGAAGATCTACCCGAGTTAGGCTAGTCCTCCGTGGACGTAGGCCATCATGGTATAGTCAAGGTTGCTTCTTCGTGGAACCCTCCGTGGGTAGAGCCCTCCGTGGACTCTCGCGACCGTTACCCTCCGTGGGTTGAAAACTCCATAAACGTGGACGTACGATAGCACCACCTATCGGAACCACGGGAAAAATCTTCGTGTCTCCAAATTGTGTTTGATCTTCCTACCCTTCCTTTACTACTCATGCTTGTCTTTACTTTCTGCTGCTATACTCGTAGACATGCATGTGTAGGGTATGCTTGACTTGCTATCAATGCTAAAATCTGCCAACACTTAAAATTGGGAAAAGGTAGGATTTTTATTTGGTAAAGTAGTCTAATCACCCCCCCCCCTAGACCTACTTTTGATCCTACACGGCGCCGCCCTGCTACTCAGGGAGCGCGAGGGACTCTGGTGCCTCATGAGTTGGTGAGGTGACGAGGGCCTCAGGAGCGCCATCCTGAGGCGACGAGCGCTGTGCGGCCCCTTGCGAGCCACCTTGCTTCGTGCCTGCATCGGCGCGTTCCTCCCGGATCGCTACGAGCGCTGCGCTGGCCGAGTGGGGGTAGCCGCCAAGTAGAACACCAGGGGCTCACAAGTACGGGGCGCCACCATAACAGGTGGTCTCGTGAGGTAACGCTTGAGTTCTTTGAAAGCCTCCTCCACTTCAGGGGTCCACTCGAACGGGCCCTTCCTCCTCATGTGCTTGAAGAAGGGGAGGGCGCGTTCGCTAAGCCTGGAGATGAAGCGTCCCAAGGCGGTCATGCAGCCCGCCAGTTTCTGCATTTCCTTGAGGGTCTGGGGCGGGCGCATCTTTTCGTTTGCCTTGATCTTCTCTGGGTTTGCCTCGATCCCTCAGTGTGATACCAAGAAACCGAGCAGCTTGCCGGATGGGACCCCGAAAACGCACTTCTTCGGGTTGAGCCTCAGGTTCACTCGACGCAGGCTGGCGAACGTCTCCTCTAGGTCCTCGATCAGGGTCTTCGCCTCCCGTGATTTGACCACGATGTCATCGACGTATGCATCGGCATTTCTCCCGAGCTGCTGCCGCAGGGCGATGTGCATCAACCGTTGGAAGGTCGCGCCAGCGTTCCGCAACCCAAAGGGCATGCAGGTGTAGCAATACACACCGCACGGGGAGAGGAAAGCTGTCTTCTCGACATCCTCCACCGCCATCTTGATTTGGTGGTAACCTGAGAAAGCATCCAAAAAGCACAGCAGATCGCACTCGGCGGTGGAGTCCACTATCTGGTCGATGCGCGGGAGCGGGAAGGGTCCCGCGGACAAGCCTTGTTGAGGCTTGTGAAGTCGACGCACATGCGCTCCTTCCCACCCTTCTTGGGGACAATCACAAGGTTGGCCAGCCAATCCGGGTACCGCACGTCCTGAATAACACCGGCTTCCTGCGGCTTGCGGACCTCTTGGACGATGAATGCTTGCTTTTCTTGTGCTTGCCGCCTTGCCTTCTGCTTTACCGGGCGCGCGTTAGGGCACACCATCAAGTGGTGTTCGATTACTTTCCTCGGGATGCCCACCAGGTCGGACGGCTCCCACGCAAACACGTCCTTGTTCGCGCGGAGAAAGTCGACCAGTGCCTTCTCCTGCTCCAGGGGAAGGCCAGTGCCATTGGTGAAGGTGGGGCCTGAGCTCCCGCAGTCAACAAACACCTGCTTCGTCTCAGCCAGGTCCTAAGAGAACAGATGTTTCTTCTTCGTGGGCGCGGCCTCCAGAGCCTGCACGGCGCCCTCGGCGCCGGGGCTCAAGGCCACTGCGGCCTCAGGAACCGATGTGTCGCCCTCGTCGTCGGGGCACGAGGCCGCCGCAGCCTCCGGAGCCTGGGTGGCGCCCTCGGCGCCGGAGCATGAGGTCGCCGCAGCCTTGTAGACGAGCTTGAGGGCTCGAACTGCGTCCTTAGTGTCTCCGGCCACGGAGATGATGCCATTGCTCCCAGGCGTCTTGATGATGTTGTAGCCTGGGTGCGTTACCCCAGGATGGCGTTGTACGAGAGGCCGATGTGAGCCACATCGAAGTCGATCATCTCGGTGCGGTAGTTGTTGCGAGTGCCGAAAGTGACCGGGAGGTGTACCTGCCCCAAAGGGGTGGTGAAGCCTTGGGCCACCCCTGAGAAGGGCCTGGTAGGCGCGAGGTGGTCTTAAGGCACCTGAAGCATGTCGAAGGTCTCCACGGAGAGGACGTTGAGGTCGGCGCCACCGTCGATGAGTGCCTTGGTGACCGCGACGTTGCTGATGGTGGGGGTGCACAACATGGGGAGTGCACCAGCGGCGACTGTAGTCCTGGGATGGTCCCTGGAGTCGAAGGTGATGTCGGTCGCTGGCCTCGTCTTGCCCCGTAGGGCCTCAGGCCACGGCTGAGCTGCGCCTGCCTAGCAGAGAAGCTGCTTAACATGGCGAGCGGACACGGGCGCCCGCGATCCGCCGAGGATGCAGGTGACTGTGTGAGGCCCGGGGGTCGCGAAACGCGCGGCGAACCGACCACAAGGCTCCTTACGTGCCTTAAGCAGCGCAGCCTGCGCGCTTGCCGGCCCGTGGCGAGCGTGAGGGTCGACGCCGTGGCGAAAGCGAGGGTCGGAGTAGCGGTGCGGCCACCACTCCGCATGGAGGGTGGCAGCGACGAGTCTTGCTTCCCGCGAGTAGCTGGGTCGGCGGCGGCGTCGGCTGCGGGAGAGATGGAGCGGCGCGGGACGGCGCGGCCCACGGGCGCCGTCTGGGCAACGCGAGCAGCCCAGCGCTCGGCGCGAACTCGGCGGGCGTCGGCCATGGGGCGACGAAGTGGAGATGGAGTGGAACCGGAAGAGGATCACGACACACCCCTACCTGGCGCGCCAAATGTCGGAATCAGGGCTCTGCGGACCCAACAAGGTTCGAACTCTGGGGTGTGTGCGAAGATCTCAACCATCTCAAGGTCTCAAGCTTGCCACCCTACGGCCAAGCCTTGTCAAGTGCGTACGAGTGGGGAAGAGGATGGACACAGAGATTTACCCAGGTTCAGGCCACCTTGCAGTGTAAAACCCTACTCCTGCTTTGGTGGATTAGCCTCACGAGGAGGTTGAGGATGAACTAGTACAGTGTTGAGTTACCCCGCGAGGGCTCTAGGGTGAGGGTGGATTCGATCCCTCTCTACGGTGGAGGCTGGTCCCTATTTATAGTGGCCACCGTCCTCTTCCCTTATCGCACAGGCGGGAAGGGATCCCACAACGGCCAAATTCAAAGGGGGGACAGGAGGTACATCTTATCCTAACTAAAGGTGGTCTTCGCCTGCAAAGCTTCTAGGCGTGACGCAGTGGTGGGCTCGGCGATGACATCCGTCCTGCCGAGCTCGTGGTCTTGGTCTCGTTGCACTGGAGTGGAAACCTTTGTGGGATTCCTTGGGAACCCGCGTTCGTCCTTGCCTCCTTAGCACGAAAGAGGAAATTGTCCTCCTCTGCGCCCGCTGGCACCCGCCTGTCTTCGGTCGTCATGGCCCACGTCATCCCGGCCTGACGAGGCCGGGGGCCTACATAGAAATCTCCGCTCCTTGGGAGGCGGATTGGGAGATGATGCCACTCCTCTGGAGGTCTTGGCATTGCTCGCCTCGCGAGGCTGGGGCTCTCGCGAGGTCCTTGACTTGGGGGGCTTCCTGTTGGGCCGTATCGGGCCGTCGAGTTGGGCCACGTGCTGGCCGCAGGCAGGCAGGTCTGGGTACCCCCGGTCCCAGAACGTCGACAAAAGGAATAATTAGCAAGCATGGTGGCAATTTCAGTTTCAGGTATCTTTCTTTTGTTAGTAATAATGTTTTTCATATGCTTAGCATACGAAGGCATTTTCAATATATCGGTCAAACGTGTGCGCAAATGGACAGGTCTAATTGTTTCAGCAAAGCACTCAAAATCTTCATCATCCTTACTTATAGTGGCTTTACGAGGCAATGGATAGGTTTTTGTACCCATGACTCTCTTTCCCTTCCATGTTTACTAGCAACAAAGTCCCTCTTATCATACCATTTATTTTTAGAAGGTGGGTTATCAAGATCCTCAGCAGGTTCAATTTCCACATCATTATCATTTTCTTTGTTATCATTTGGTTGAGCATCTACGTGAGCATCATCATTATTATCATTTTCATTATCACTAGGTGTATGCTCACTACCAGACTGTGTCTCAGCATCAGAAACAGAAACTTCATTATTTTTCTCAACAGGTTCTTCTATAACAAGTTCACTAGAAGAATGCAAGTTCCTATCATGTTTCTTTTTCTTCTTTTTTTTAGATGAACTAGGTGCATCTTCATTAATTTTCTGAGAATCTTGTTTAATTCTTTTAGGGTGACCCTCAGGATAAAGAGGTTCTTGGGTCATTCTACCTCCTCTAGTCACTACTCTAATAGCATGATCATTTATATTATTCATTTCAGCAAGCAAATCATTTTGTGATTTAGCAACTTCGACTAATTGGGTGTGAACCATAGAAGCATGTTTGCCTAAACCTTTCACATCATTTGCAATTCTAAACATCAAGTCACTTAAGCGATCTATCATCATAGCATTACGTTGCAATTGATTCTTAACATAATTGTGGAAGTGTTCTTGCTTAACAACGTAATTATCAAGTTCATCCAAGCATTGTTCAGGAGTCTTAGTATAAGGTATATCATTTTTGTTAAAGGAACGGAGAGAGTTTACCTGTACTACCTATGTCGGGATGTCAAGTCCATGTATTTCTTCAATAGGCGGTAATTTCTTGACATCATCAATTTTAATACCTTTCTCTTTCATGGATCTTTTTCCTTCTTGCATGTCTTCGGGACTAAGGAATAGAATACCTATCTTCTTTTGAATAGGTTCCGAAGGTGGTTCAGGAAGTTCCCAATCGTCGGCATTTTGCAATATGTTATTCAATAATTCTTCAGCTTGTCCAACAGTTCTTTCCCTGAAAGCACAACCGGCACAACTATCTAGGAAATCCCTAGAAGCATCAGTTAGTCCATTATGAAAGATATCAAGTATTTCATTCTTCTCAAGAGGACAATCAGACAAAGCTCGTAGTAACCGGAGAAGCCTCCCCCAAGCTCGAGGGAGATTCTCTTCTTCAATTTGAGCAAAGTTAAATATTTCCTATAAGGAGGCTTGTTTCTTATGAGCGCGAAAATATTTTGTAGAAAAGTGGTGAAGCATATCCTGGGGACTATGTATGCAACCAGGAGCAACTGAAAGGAACCATTCCTTTGCCTTGCCTTTTAGCGTGAAAGGAAAAGGTTTAAGGATATAATAGTAGCGCATCTTTTCTTTGTTGGTAAACAGAGCAGCAATATCATTCAGTTTCATAAGGTGTTTGACAACAATTTCATTTTCATAACCATGGAAAGGATCAGACTCTACTATAGGAATTAACTCATGCTCCATAGAGAACTCATAATCCTTATCAGAAACAAATAGAGGAGAAGTAGCAAATTTAGGATCACATTTCATTTTCTCCATCATAGATTTTTCTTTTAGTTTGCATAACAGTTTCTTCACGTCATCTCTATTTTCACAAGCAATAAAGTCCCTATCTACCTCACCATCCATAACATAACCTTCAGGTACCAAAGTCAATTCATATCTATTAGGTGAACGAGGGGTAATAGTTGATTCAAAGTCTTCCTCAGTTTCAGCATTCTCAAATTCTCTAGCTTTAGCAATATGAGCATCAAGTAATTCATTCAGTGGCATGGGTTCAGTTTCAACATGTGTAGCAATGGTTTCATCATTAATTTTAGAAGTAGCATCATCAAGTTCATGTGACATATCAAGACGATCAATAGGTGGTGGTATAGCAAGTTGATCCAAAACAGTAGGTGAATCTAAAGCAGAGCTAGATGGCAGTTCCTTACCTCCTCTCGTGCGAGAGGGGATGATCTTAGTTAGATTTTCTTTCAGATTCTTCATAGTAGCAATTGGATATCCTTTAGTTAGCACAATAAATAGAGCTATGCTCCCCGGCAACGGCGCCAGAAAAAGGTCTTGATAACCCACAAGTGTAGGGGATCGCAACAGTCTTCACGGGTAGTATTTCACTCTAATTTATTGGTTCGACACAAGGGGAGCCAAAGAATATTTATTGGCCTTGACAGTTGAGTTGTCAATTCAACCGCACTGAGGATATCTCTCTGCAGCAAAGATTTAGTAGCACGGCAAATAGTAGTAGCAAAAGTAACAGTAGTAGTGACAGTAGCAGTTGCAGGTGTGACAGTAGCAATAGCAATTGTAACTTGGCAAGATTCAATATATGCAACGCGTAGGCACGTCGACCGGTGATGGATAATGATTTAGATGACATTGATCATATAACAGTTACACACTAGGGCGACACAGAACTAGCTCCAATTCATCAATGTAATGTAGGCATGTATTCCGTATATAGTCATACGTGCTTGCGATAAGAACTTGCATGACATCTTTTGTCCTACCCTCCCGTGGCAGCAGGGTCCTATTGGAAACTAAGGGATATTAAGGCCTCCTTTTAATAGAGAACCGGAACAAAGCATTAACACATGGTGAATACATGAACTCCTCAAATTATGGCAATCACCGGAAAGAATCCCAATTATTGTCGCCTTGGGGTATGCGGATCAAGACACGTAATAGGTACACATAACTTGCAATATAGGATCCAAATCACTCTTATATTCATGAAAACATAATAGGTTCAGATCTGAAATCATGGCATTTGGGCCCTAGTGACAAGCATTAATCATAGAAAAGTCATAGTAACATCAATCTCAGATTATAGTGGATACTAGGGATCAAGCCCTATCAAACTTAACTCAATTACATGATCAATCTCATCCAATCCCACCACCGTCCAGCAAGCCTACAAAGGAATTACTCACTCTTGGTGATGAGCATCATGGCGGTGTTGATGGAGAAGGGTTGGTGATGACGACGGTGACGATTTCCCCTCTCCGGAGCCCAAAACAAGCTCCAGATAAGCCCTCCGGAGGAAGAAGAGGAGGTGGCGGCGGCTCCGTCTCGTGAAACGCGATGAAATCTTATGTCTGATTTTTTCTCCGCGGATGTGAATTTATAGGACTGGAATTAGGGGCGGAGGGGCCACGAGGGCCCCACAAGCCAACAGGGCGCGCCACTAGGGGGGGGCCTCTGTTGTGTGGTGGCCCCCTGCCACACCCCCTCTGGCAGGTCTTCGCTCCATAATTCTTCATATTTTCCAGAAATAATTCACAAAAGGTTTCGTCCAATTCCGAGAACTTTTATTTCTGCACAAAAATAACACCAAGGTAGTTCTGGTGAAAACAGCGTTATTGGCGGTTCCCAAACAGAATAGTAAAGTTTACTCCTATCCACCATTCAAACACATTCCATGGCTGGCCGAATCCACGGTTGCCCTCCAAACAATCCACGGTTTCATATTATTTTCATAAATAACTCATATACTTATTGCAAAACTCATATCACATGATGAAAAAAAATGTAGCTCCAAGTGACATACCGATGGATTGAGACGAAAGAGGGGATGCCTTCCGGGGCATCCCCAAGCTTAGACGCTTGAGTCTTCCTCGAATATTACCTTGTGGTGCCTTGGTCATCCCCAAGCTTAGGCTCTTGCCGCTCCTTCTTCCTTTTCCATCGTTATAACACCAAAAACTTGAAAACTTCAATCACACAAAACTCAAGAAAACCTCGTGAGATCCGTTAGTATAAGCAACATATCAAATACTTTAGGTACTGTTATAAATTGATTCATATTTCAGCATTGCATAATAGGTAATGTATTACAACTTCTCCATGACTTATACCCCCCGATACAATCCATAGCATCATCAAAATAAACAAACTATGCAAGCAAAAACAGAATCTGTCTAAAACAGAACAGACTGTAATGATTTATAGCGAACCTATACTTATGTAACTCTAAAAATTCTGAAAAAAATATTAAAACATGAATAATTTGCGTAGCAATACTGTGTGAAAATTCAGATCAAAAAGAAAATCCAGTAAAATCATAGAAATTCTGCACTGGACGCTAAAGTTTCTGTTTTTGCACCGTATCGATTCTACTCATCTTGTGAGTCATCCCAAAGCTATACTTGGCACAAACACTAATTAAAACATAAAAACACAATCATTACAGATGCAAAAATCATGTTATCACAAAAGACACGGAAAGTAAAAAACAAAATTTAAGATAAATATTGGGTTGCCTCCCAACAAGCGCTATTGGTTTACGCCCCTAGCTAGCCATAATGCATAGTTTCAAGTATTGTCATCTTTGACACTCCACCCATAAGTAGCTCTCATAGTTGATTCATAAGGTGATCTAATTCTCTTTCTAGGGAGGTGTTCCATCCCTTTCTTTAATGGGAATTGAAACCTTATGTTTCCCTCTTTCATGTCAATAATTGCACCTATAGTTCGTAGGAATGGTCTTCCAAGTATTATGGGACAAGTAGGATTGCAATAAATATCAAGCACAATGAAATCTAAAGGCACATAATTTTTATTAGAAATGATAAGCACATCATTAGTTCTACCTAAAGGTTTCTTGATGGTAGAATCTGTACGATGCAAGTTTAGGGAACACTCTTCAATATTAGCGAGACCAAGCACATCACATAAAGATTTAGGTATAGTTGAGACACTAGCACCAAGGTCACACAAAGCATTGCATTCATATTTATTTATCTTTATTTTTTTGGTAGGTTCCCACTCATCATGCAATTTTCTAGGAATAGAAACTTCAAGCTCAAGTTTCTCATCATAAGCTTTTACCATAGCCTCTACTATGTGTTGAGTAAAAGCTTTGTTTTGTTCATAAGCATTGGGTGAGATAATAATGGTTTGCAGAAAGGAAATACATTCTACTAAATAGCAATTATCATAATTAAAGTCTTTGTAATCCAAGATAGTGGGCACATCACTAGTTAAAGTTTTGACCTCTCCAAACCCACTTTTTCAGTTTTAGCATCAAAATCATCACCCTCCAAGCAAACGGGGCGCTCACTAACTAAAGTTGACTCATATCCAAGCCCTTTATCATTTATATTCAGAGAGGTAAATAAAGATTCAATAGGAGAAGTACCAATCATTTTAAGATCTTCATCATTATTCCGGTCAAAACCGGGTGGAAGAGCCTTTTCTAAGAATTTCCGCTTAGCTTTCAACCTAGCGGTCCTCTCCTTACTTTCATTAATACAAACTTGGATAGATTTAATAGTCTCATTAAAATCATGCTTAGGTGGTGAAGCTTTACTTTTAAGGTTTTCTACATCAAGAGATATTTTATCCATGTTTTTAGCCAAAGTATCGATCACATGCAATTTTTCTTCTACCATAGTATTAAAAATCTTTTGAGAACCAATAAATTCTTTAATTGTGTTCTCAAGATTAGAGGGTATCCTATTAGCAGTTGTAGAAGATTTTCCATAAGAATTTCCATAGTTGTTAGAGGAATTACCGGGATACGGTCTATCATTGAAATTTCCTCTATAAGCATTGTTGTTGAAATTATTTCGTGAGACAAAGTTCACATCAATAGGATCATTGTTTTTTTTCAATCAAAGTAGACAAAGGCATATCATTGGGATCAACATGAGCATTTTTATTAGCAGCCATATTCATAAGAGCATCCACTTTCTCACTCAAAGTAGCGATTTCCTCAACAGAATTTACCTTCTTACCAGTTGGAGCCCACTCGGTGTGCCATTGAGAATAATTTGTCATGATGTTGTCCATAAGTTTTGTGGCATCTACTTAGGTCACATCCATAAAGCTACCACCTGCAGCAGAATCTAGAAGATATCTAGACACAAAGTTTAGTCCAGCATAAAAGTTTTGGATAATCATCCATAAGTTTAAACCATGAGTAGGGCAATTTCTTATCATTAATTCCATCATCTCCCAAGATTGTGCAACATGTTCTTAATCATGTTGTTTAAAATTCATTATTTTATTTCTAAGGGAGATGATCTTAGCAGGAGGAAAATACTTGGCAGTAAAAGCATCTTTTCACTTATCCCATGTTCCAATACTATTACGTGGAAAAGATGAAAACCAAGCTTTAGCTTTATCTCTAAGTGAAAAAGGAAATAATTTTCATTTCACAATATCATTATCCATGTCATTTTTCTTTTGTATATCACAAAGTTCAACAAAGGTATCAAGATGTGAAGCGGGATCCTCATTAGGACTTCCCGAAAATTGATCTTTCATGACAAGATTCAACAATGCAACATTAATATCAAGAGCCTCCGCACTAGTGGCGGGGGGTATAGGAGTACTAATAAAATCATTGTTATTAGTATTTGAGAAGTCGCACAACTTAGTAGTATCTTGAGACATGGTGACCGAGCAAGCAAAGTAACAAGCGGGACAAGTAAACTAGCAAGCAAAAGAGTAAACTAGTAACAAGCACAGATAAATATTTTTTTATTTTTGATTTTTATGAGACAAACTAAATATAACAGCAAATAAAAAGAAGAAGAAGTGAATGAAAATTTGTGTGAAGTTACTTGATAGTTGGTGATGATATTCCCTGGCAACGGCGCCAGAAATCCTTGCTGATAATTGTGATCTGCGTTGGGTTTTCCCTGAAGAGGAACGGGTAATCGTAGCACAATATTGGTAAGTATTTCCCTCAGTTAAGAAACCAAGGTTTATCAAACCAATAGGAATATAAACAACAACCGTCTCAGCGGCTGCACACAAAAGAGCAAACAACTTGCACCCAACGCGGGCAAGAGGGTTGTCAATCCCCTTGATCTCGTTATTTGCAAGCAAGTGAGTTGTGTAGATAATTGTAAATTGCAAAATAAAATAAAAGCAAGTAAATGGCAGCAAGGTATTGTAGCGTTTATAAATATATAGGTGAATAGACCCGGGGCCATAGTTTTTCCTAGCAGCATCTCTCATGAAAATAAGCATACGGTGGGTAAAGAAATTACAGTTGGGCAATTGATAGAAAAGCGGATAGTTATGCGATATTCACGGCAATGATCATGTGTATATAGGCATCACGTCCATAAACAAATAGGTCAACTCCTGCCTGCACCTATTACTATTACTCCACTCATCGACCGCTATCCAGCATGCATCTAGAGTATTAAGTAAAACAGAGTAATGCATGGAGAACGATGACATGATGTAAACAAAGTAAACTCAAGCAACATGAATAAACCCCATCGTTTTATCCTTAGTAGCAGCAACACAAATACGCATCTTGTCCCCTACTACGTCACTGGGATATAGAAACTCGTCGGGTTGAACCTACCACAACGCACCTCTCTCACCGAAGAAATATCAATCTAGTTGGCCAAACTATTTCAATAGATCGGATAGAATTACAAAGCTATCATAATCATGCACATAAGAATTATATTTAGAATTCAGAGAAGACTCAAATATTTATCATTAATAATCTGAATATAAACCCACAATTCATCGGATCCCAACAAACGCACCGCACAAAAGTATTACATCGGATAGATCAAAGCGAAGATGCGATGATCATTATATTGAAGATCAAGAGAGAGAGAGAGAGAGAGAGAGAGATTGCCATCTAGGTATTAACTACAGACCCGTAAGACTGTGGTGAACTACTCACACATCATCATGAGGGCAGCAAGGTTGATGAAGAGGCCCTCTCTGATCGATCCCCCCTCCGGTAGGGTGCTGGAAGGAGCTCCAGATGGCCTCCCGTCGAAACAGAGACTTGCGGCGGTGTAAAAAGTGTTTCAGGACTGCCTCTAGGGTTTTTAGGATATATGAGAATTTATAAGCCCGAGAACGGAGTCGGGAGAGCCACGAGGGGCCAACCAGCCATCATGCCCCCCCCCCAGGCTGCAGGCCGCGCCGTGTTGGATTGTGGGGCCCTCGGGTGGTCCCCGGCCTTCTTTCGAATCTTCTAGGTCCTCTTCTGGTCCAAACAAAATCATCAAAAAGTTTCAGGACGATTGGACTTCGTTTGGTATTGTAAACCTGAAAAGTGAAAAACATGCAAAAAACAGCAACAGGCACTGGGCACTGGGTCAATAGGTTAGTGCTAAAAAATAATATAAATTGCTAAATTAATACCCAAATAGTATCCTAGAATGATAATATATTAGCATGGAACAATCAAAAATTATAGATATGTTGGAGACGTATCAAAGGGGGAACCTATATTTCCTTGGTCCTTTCTCCTTGATTTATTTTCTACGATTAACATACTCACCACAATGCTCCGTGTCCAAATTTAACATTTTTTTGGACTCATTTACTATATTTAGTCTTTTACGTGCACTTTTTTAGACCTTTTGTGTTTATAATTCAATAACGGACAATCTATAGATGGAAATTGTAAAAAACGGTTCTAAAAATCATAATTGTGGTATTACATAACATTTCATCTATTTTACAAAAAAAATAGTCGAAATTAAAATGATATGTGTGGGCAGAAGCAACCATAGATGTGTCGTTTATTGGTTTTTTAACTCTAGAGAATAGAAAAAAATCCTGAAATACATGATACCTAGCGTGGTGTCGTTATGCGACACCAGTATGTTGTGGTAAATATTTGAATACCAAGCAAAGTATTAATTATGTCTATCTGATACTATCAGTTACCAAAAATACAGTTTTAATCGCAAACATTATTCTACGACGAACTATTTGCAAAGCGTTGGATTGCACGAGAGAGAGAAGGCTTGTAATATGTGTGCGAGCTCGCTTTTAATGCCGAGTTGTGCATCCAAGTACTAGTACTTACCCACACTAGTACTCTGCGAATTTAAGAGCAAATTATGATCTGCGAATTTAAGTACGTGCATCGTGTGTATAATTTTTCCGACGTGGAATCACCAATTTTCTCTTTTCTCGCACACGAGTATTTGATTTGCTTCGTACGTGTTGCGTGTTTCCCCTGCGTAAGGTTTGAGTTTCGCGGCGAAATTTTCAGTAGGCACGCAATTTCAGTAGCTATTCCTCCCAACCCATCCCCACACATCACATTTCCCCCATATCCCCCTCTCCCTGCAGCCCAAACCGCCGCTGCCGTAACCAAATCTACGTTCTGCCCTAGACTCGCGCGTCGATCTAGTGAGGTAACCACCGATCTCCATCACCGCCCCGGTCCAATTTCTCAGATGGAGCCTGCGAACCACCCTCATGCCTCCACATCCCCACCCCCTATCGCCGAGCATCCCCACGTAATCCCAACCACATATCACGCAGAGGTCGAGGAGCTCATGGCGGTCGACGGTGCGGTGGCCGCTGTGCGTGTTGACCCGGAGGAACCCCTTGTCGCCGACGCCGCCAACTTTGTGCGGGCTCTGGCCGAGATGAAGTGCCCCACGCTTAACATTTACTTGGTACTTGTACACGTATATATGTTAGCCGTACTGATCCACGCTTCGTCCCGCAGGAACACCTTGCCGCCGACTTTGGACGGGCTCTAGTCGAGATGAAATGCCCAAGCAACTACCCCTCATGATTTACCAAGTATGAACTGTCCAGTTCAATTTTACCAATACCAGTTGCAATGTTTAATTGTGTCAATTTCAGTTTCACTGGTACAAGTTTTAATCGTCATGTTAGGTTGTCTGTACTCTGTAGTTAACACGTTTGTTGTTTATTTCAATTATGCGCACTGTGTTGTTCAAGTATGAACTATCCAGTTCAATTTCACCAATACCAGTTACAAACTTACAATGCCTATGCTAGGTTGTTGTTAAGCCTGCTGTAGCGAACAGTTATATCCATTTTTTACGATGTCCATTCGGTACCGTGCTACTCTTCGCAATGAAGATATCACTGGAGATGTTGTCCTTCAATTACCATTAAATATTTTTGGTGGATGTTAACCCTGTACTAGTTGACATGCCTTTCCATGTACTTACGCAGGGTCACAATGCACGATGATGTTTTTTACCGTCGAGGTTAGTCACATCCCAATATCTTATAGTATTTTACATCAATTGTGCAATTGCAGTTTAGCTTCTAACATTTACTTGTTGCTTGTAGGTACATATGTTACCGGTACTGATCCACGCTTTGACCCGCAGGAACACCTCGCCACCGACTTTGGGCGGGCTGCGGACGAGATGAAGTGCCCCAGCAACTACCCTTTAGGGTTTACCAAGTATGAACTATCCAGTTCAGTTTTACCAATACCATATGCAATGGGTATGTCTTGTATGGTTGATGTGTTAAGGGTGTTGTAGTAAACACGGCTAACACATCTTGGCTATTTTCCCTACCCTTTTCTAGACAACTGGTCCATTTTCTGCTCTAGCAGCACCTAGCTTGTGATGTTTAACCGTGTCGGTTTCAATTTCACCGGTACAAGTTCTAATGACTATGTTAGGTTGTCTGTACTCTGTAGTTAATACACCCATTGTTTATTTCAGTAATGCGCACTCCTGTTGAACTATGAACTGTCCAGTTTAATTTTACCAATACCAGTTACAATCTGACAATGCCTATGCTAGATTGTTGTTAAGCATGGTGTAGTGAACAGTTATATCCACTACTTTTCCTCTGTCCCTTTGCTACCGTGCCACTCCTCGCAATGAAAATATCACCGGAGATACTATCGTTTAAATAACATTTGCTATTTTTGGTGGATCTTAACCTGTTGTATTTAACACACCTTTCTATGTACTTATGTAGGGCTAGAATGTGTGATATTGTTGTTTACCATCGAGGTTAGTCACATCCCATTGTCTTATAGTATTTTACATCATTTCTGCAATTCTAGCTTGGGTTCTAACATTTATTTATTGCTTCTAGGTACATATGTCAGCGGTACTAATCCACGCTTTGCCCCCCTTTGCATATGGGGCAATGAGATAAACATGAACAAGCATCAAGTGAGGAAACTAAGAAAAAATGATAGGCAGAAGAGACATATGATTGGAATTAAACTCTTTATTTACACTTTATCCAATACATCAGTGAACTTTAGGATAGTAAGTAATCTAGTGCCTTCTTTTCCTACCCAAAACAAGTTACTCTATTAGACATGAATACCTGAAAGTTGTCTCTTTTCAGTGGTTCCTGAAGGAATTTACTCAAGATTACCTTGCAAACTACCTGACCGGAGTGGAGGCAACGAAGGTTATAGTATATAATTCATGCTACCATGATAATGGTCTAGACGTCTTCCTGAAGACGGTGAATGATGGACGGGCAATCATCACAGGGGGTTGGACAAAAGTTGTGCGCACCTTTGGCATGGAGGAGGGCACATTATGGGTATTCCGCTTCTTCAACACCATCGACAGCCAAAAGGATTTACAATCCTCTCTTCACCTTTACCGCCTCTAGTATTATATATTGTGGTTCATCATATTTAATCTTCTGCCGAACTATATATGTAACCATCGAACATGTACTAAGCTTTTGATTTATGCATTGGCTGTTGAACCATTGTAATTAAGGTATGTATTGATGGATGTGAAATCCACATTTTATAATTAAAATTTTGAAATTTCCAATTATAATAATAAATTAACAAAAGTAAGCTATTAAGTAATAAATTACAGTGCATACAGTTAAAACGAATAAACCGTGTGTGATGGTCTCATATATTACACACGATTGTTTGAAAAATGGTGTGTGTGATTATCAGTTTTACAACACACGGTCGCATATTTTGCGCGTGTGGGATGTGCGCAATGTCACACACGTGTTTGCACAAACGGTTTCAAACCTGCGTACGTGTGTAATCTAGGACCATAAGAATACGGTTGGCAAACGAAGCTCGTGTGTGATCGGAATAGCTATCGCACACGATTATTAAATTGGCACGTTGGCGATAGTAGAGTCACCACAACAGTTAAAAGTTTTGGACCGTGTATCATAATGTACCTATCGCAAACGGTCATGGGATTAAATGTTTGTGATGTTCATATTTCGCACACGAGTATATCTACGCCATCGTTTCGGATGTGTGGTTGATCACAAACGTAACGTCAAAGTGTGGCGTGTGGGATAGTCTACCACTTCGCATACGCTTACTTTAGGCGAATCGTCAGCAGGCGCTCGCCCCATCGCAGATGATGTTTCGGTGTCGTGTGGGATGGAGCCCCCCTATCGCCCACAAAGGCAAGGCGACGGTTTGGAACTGCATCACGGAAAGGGGTTAAAAACCGTTTGTATAGCACGTTACGGTACCAGTGTTATGTGTACATTGACGAAAAGGGGTAAATTATAAAGCGACCAACGCCAAGTTTATAAGTACATCACACTGTTGTAACTTGTAACTAACCACTCACTATACAATGGAGTTGACAAGTCTATAGAATGAAAATGTACTTTAGTTGTAGTGGAATGAAAAAAAGGACGAGTGTCCTAAGAATCTGCACACAACATATCCATATAATAGAATGCCTCATGTAATTCCCTTGCCACGGGTATGCCTAATGAGCATTTTCTTGCTCTTCCCCATGGTGCTGGTAATAAGAAAAATTTCTGCAACGACTGAAAAGAGACAAACTTGCATCTCGATGCGCACGAACATCTGAAAGGAGTACTCAATTAAACAGTATTGCCACATGCTGTCATTGTTGAGTATTTTAGAGTATCAAGTATAATTGTTTACCTGGACTATCAAGACTGTGAGAATCACGGGGATTGTTGAGACTAAATACGGGGCCATGTAGGTGAAAGCATAGCCTTTATCAACAGAAAAATAGTTGTAAACGGTCAGGCAAACGAACATCAAAGAGAGTTCAATGGAGGAAACCAATAGATTGTCTCCTGTAAGTTTCAGGCACAAAGAACGCGTCAGAACCAAAAACTTTCATCAGAGATATAATAACCAATGAAGAGAACCTTATCAAAGTCAGCCCAGTTGAAAACCGCGATAAGCAATGAAGTTGAGCCTGTTTGAAGTAGCGGTAGAAAAAAGCTAAAGTTTCTTTCGCTCTGGAACTTCATCAAGAGGCAATACACTGCAATTCATGAGCATATACTAAACCCGATTTAACAATTTAAAGTGGAAGTATCTTAGTAGGAGAAGTGGAAGTATCTCGCTTTTAACAAGTTAATCACAATGAAATGGATAGTAGACCTTGCTTTTCTAGGTGTATGTGGTGAGTTTCGCTCTTATAGTCTTAACAGTTAACATTATATTTGTATAAACATATAGTTAGGATAGCTAGTGCAATATTTATGCATGCATTTTGAGGTTCTCCATTGTCTATTATAGCGAGTATACTTGCCAAATAAAAATGAATATTTTCTTTTGACATATTGATATTCTGCATCTACTATTACTACCGAATCCACCTTCCAGGCCAATCTACTATATGTTGGTTATCATCGATCTTTGCAAGGTAGTTTTTCTTTAATGCTTTGAGACTGTTTAGCTAATATTTCGTGTAGTGATGATACCAGTATGTAATCATAGATTTAAGAATACATCAGTGTTAATGAGCACATCAGCAGACGTAAATATGCCTTGAGTTTTATTATAGCCATGCAGTTTTTGGTGCATGGGGTGACAAAAATTCTGTTACATAATGGTATGGTTATGACGAGCACAGTTCCGAAACCACAGTTCGCTTGTTTGGTCAATAGGACACTTATGATTCACTCATAACATACTGTTTACTATTTGTGTTCGAAAGAATGATATTGTTATGATCTATCTGCATACTGGATGACATTCCATATTTGCTTATATTTTCATCTATACCACTACCCATTATTACTTTTGGTAAACTATTGATGCTACTATTTCTGTGTGTGAAATGTGAATGTAGATCTGCTCTAGATCTTTGAACAATATAATGAATGTACATGTGGATGTGAAGTTGTGTGGCACCCTAAAATTGATAGGTTCAGTGTATTTACTTATTTGCAAGTGAGCTTCCACGCGCTAAGGTTATCACGAAGTAATCATGTTTTTGTATGGTTTCATCGCAAATCTGAGTTCTAGAAAAAAGAATTGAGCGAGTTGGCTACTTAGACAACATAAGCTTTGGGTATGTCATGTATAGGATGCATGTTACAATTTTCACATTTGTTAACTCGCCTGTTTGTGACATTTACTAGTCTGTTAAGTTGATACCTGCCACAAATCGTTAGTTATCCTCTTGCCAAAAAATCAGGAGACCAGTTGTTGCATCAACACCATGCCATTGACAAGTGTTCTGGGTGTCTTTGTTCAACATTTAGAGAATAGGCAACACATCATTCATGCGCAACGTCATGTAGAAACTGGCTAGTGACAGTTTTACTTTTTTCCTTCCCATAAAAGAAAAATGTTTTACTTTCTTCCTCTAGGATGAGTGGACCGAGTCTAATTATCTTAACATGATCTTCAGGCTTTGCCAGCTGCATTTCCATCAGTTGTGGATGCTTGGTTGTGGACCTCTTGTGTGAAGAAGATGCAAAAGATATTCTAGCTATTCTAATCTCTGGTTAATGAAACCTGGTTTTATTTGGATGTGTTGCTTTCGCTATCATCTCTTGTTAATCTCTGGAATTTTGGTCTATATATAAGCCTTGCTCCCAAAGTATGTAGTGGAGGTGTTTTTAACATCTGTTTTGTTTTTGCAAGAACCGACTGTCTTATTACTTACAACACCTTGCGTAAACTTCTTTCAACAGTGTGGCAAGCCACGGTAGTGATGACCAAATTGTTTGCCACACACGTGTCATCAAATAGGGGTAATAACGGCTCAAACAAAAGAGGTAGTAAAGTGTATCATGCCAAAGGTTCTGGAAGGAAGTAAATACAATCCTAACAAAGATCTATGCTAGTGCCCCGAATAATATAAACGAGATTTGGTAAAAGAATGTTACAGCAACCCAACGCAGCGACTCAAACGGATGCCGTTTTTTGTTCGTTTGAATCGACCGAGCGGACATGCTTGTCCGCTTTAATTGGGTCAGCAGGTGCATCCAACGGTAGCGGAGGCATTTTGGTACATGTACGCCCCGACAGATCGTCAAACACGTAGCATGCACGACAAGCGTGGTGAGCATGTTGCGGAGAGGACGGACGAGGCGGCCGCTCTGTGCGGCGGGGCAAGGCCGGGCAGGCGAGCCCCTGCTACGTGGCGAGGGTAAGCGCGCTGGAGAGAGGTCGGGCGAGCGAGCTCCTGCGGCGTGGCGAGGATGAGCGCGCTGGAGAGAGGCCGGGCCGGGCGCGCGGGCAACGAGGCAGCCGGGCGCGCGAGCTCCTGCGGCGTGGCGAGGGTGAGCGTGCTTGAGAGAGGTCGGGCCGGGCGCGAGAGGCGAGGCGAGCCCCCACTACGTGGCGAGGGTAAGCGCGTTGGAGAGAGGCCAGGCCGGGAGCGCGAGCTCCTGCGGCGTGGCGAGGGTGAGTGCGCTGAAGAGAGGTCGGGCCGGGCGCGCGAGCTCCTGCAGTGTGGCGAGGATGAGCGCGCTGGAGAGAGGTCGGGCCGGGCGCAAGCGCGCGTGGCTGGAGCTCTGCGGTATGCAGCCGACCGGCTGGAGCAGAGCGCGAGCGGCGAGGCGAGCCCAGCGGCTGCAGCAGCTCGCCATGCATATGTGTGTGCTCACAAGTTGTCATGCATGAGATGCATGTGTGTATGCTCACGATCCTACCCGCTCACGATCCGCCAGGGCAGCCTCCGTGTTTCTCTTGGAACTTGTCATGCATGTGTGTGTGCTCACGAGTTGCCATGCATGAGGTGCGAGGCATGCGGCCCGCACGTGGACGAGGAGCTGGCCAAGGAGGAGGCCGCGGTCGGGAGCAAGCACGGCGGAGGCGCTACCCCGGCTCCGGCGCTGCCCCATCGGCTAGCTCGACGGAGGCTGCCCCGGCGGCTGCCTCGTGTCCGGTGGTGTGGGTGGGAGAAGAGACATGAAAAGGAGGTGAGAGATGGAGTGGGATGGGTGGATGGATGACAGATGGCTCACGCTGCATTATGTAGCGGAAAGAGCCGTACGAAAAATGACACAGAAAATGTCCGTTTTGTGTATGTCTTCAACTTAAATAAGTTTCAAATTTGAGACTGAAATGCGTCCAAACACATACAAAACGGACAATAAATGGGAATTGATTTGCACATTGCGCAAAGTTTTTCGTTTGCGCGGACACAAATGGAGGCGAACGGACGAAATGAGACCGTGTGTTGGAGTTGCTCTTACCCATCACGGAGGATAGCCCGGCGATTGATCATGGGACACAGAAGACAGTGGGTGGGCGAGAGGCTGCCCCACTGTGACTAAATTTCATGTTTTGACCCTTTTCGTCAACTTTAGCCGGATCTGACCCCGGTTCGATTTTTTTTTAGATCGGCAGTAGGATTACATAGCCTACCGCCAGGATCATAGACGGTAGGTTAACGGCAGCAGTCGTTTGTTTAACGGCCTGAAGATGACGTGGCACATAACTTACCGCCAGGGTCTGTGGCGGTAGGATGCAGTAGAATACCGTCATGGACCCTGGTGGTAGGGCGGCTTTTCCAGTTCTGCATACTGGAACCAGGAATCGCAGAACTTTTGTGGTAGGGTTACACACCCTACCGCCAGGGTCCCTGCCGGTAGGGTGTGCTCACAATGCAATTTTTGCACAGAACTTGTATGTTTCTTTTCATAAATTTTGCGACGGCAATATTATAGCCCTAAAAACAAAAAATATGCAGATCTCACACATTCTAACATGCATCACACTTCGATATGAATAATAGTTCAACAACTAAACTTATCAAATAGTAGAAAATGGCTCCACATATCAAATAGAAAGTAGTTTGACAAATACCAAATCGTTTCACAAAGCCAACATAAATAGTTTAACTAGTTGAACGGCAGAAACTTCACTTGCTCCTTCCCCTTTTGGAGGTATGGTCCTCGTTGTTCTTTGAATGGATCTCACCCGCCTTCTTCTTGCGCTGAGGAGGACGCGCTCTCTGAAACGGGGATGGACTTGCCCAATCCCTCTTCGACACATTAATCTTCTCAAGCTGGGTTGTTTGAGTTGGTGAAGGTCCGGCATCGTCGTCTTACTCCTCCTCCTCGTCGTCTTCTTCCTCTTCATCTTCTTCCTCGTCGTCCTCCTCCTCGTCCTCCTCAACCACCCTAGACGATGAGGCAGCATCGCTCGATGAAGCGAGGCTAGGCATAGGGCCTGCAGGAGCATAAGCATCAGCAGAGCTAGCGCACCCAAGCAGGCCCACCAGCTTGTGACATTTGTTGACGAAGTTCTGCAATAAGAATGAAATAAGAATATAATATGGATCAAGTTTATGATTACAAATGAACATGAACATAAGAAAGAATGTAAGTGTAGGAGGTTCGATGTTACGTTCACCGTTTCCCTCAACTTGTTCTCAGTATCTCGAGACCCGAGGGCGGAACTTAGCGCATCCGAGCCATCAAAAATGCTTTTGTTCAGCTCGAAAGACTGCAAAAGAATAAATGAGTCACACTCACTAAAGTAGATTTCATCCAGCCACCGGTTCAAAACAGATAAACACAACTTAGCACTCTATTCATGAGGGGTCCATACTCCCTAAATCCGCCTTGTAGCTCTCTGATGCTGTCATGGTAGGCTTCATTCTCGGAGCCGTCATCGTACAGTGATTAGGCATCTGCTGTCGTCCACTAGGGCCTCAGGCGCAGACGATGCTTGATGCCATCATTGTACCACCTCATGTGATCCTCGTAGCCATCCGAGTCGATCACTTTCCTCTCCGCATCTTTGCGAGTTTTCCACTCGTTCCATTCCCGCACGTATAGGTCATGTGTCTCTTCCCAGTCTATGATCGACTGATTCTTCTGCCTGCTCATCCTGCAAGGCATAAGAAAAAATGTAAAACATCATAAAAAAGAATGTAAAACATGAAAACAAAAATACGGAAATAGAAAACATTGCACTCACAAGTGTAGGTCGGAGCCACCGGTGTCGATGCAGTGGCCCGGTGGGGTATGTTGCGCCCTACCAAATTGTGCGGCAACGTGATGTGGCAAGTGGTACTCGACGGAATAGACTCAAATCATGGGCACGATGCACCGCCAGAGAAGCATGTCATGCCTGCACATCACGTTCAGCTCGAACCCCCACTCTCATTCATCATAGGGCCGCCAATTAACCTAGTACAAAAAAAGTTGGTAAGCTCCACATGAATGTGTCATCGAAAAGATTCATATCAACATGCATCGTAGCAAAACAAACATACGAGTTAATCATCCAACATGCATCATACCATCTTTATTTCAAAAATAAAAAACATCAACTAGGGTTCATCTTAAGCATATTTCCTCAAACAACGTCCACTATACATCATGCATCACATCATAGCAACATGCATCATATCAAAACAAACATAGGAATTAATTTCTCCAACATGCATCATACCAAAAAAAATGAACTAGGGTTCATCTTCACACTACCATTCCAACTAGTGATTAGAGTTCATATCCAACCCATAGAACATTTAGAATCAACCTAAAACAATCCTAGGGTACAAAAAAATTAAATCTAGTTCAAAAATAGGGGTGACTTGAAGCAAATAATACGACGAATCGGAAGCTATTTAACTGAAACTAATTGAAAGGGTCGGAGGATCTTACTTTTCTCGTTTCGGGGCCATCTCGATCCGCAAAAACGATGAAGAACGAAGAAGATCCTAGGAGGGGAGTGGAGGAGATGAGAGAGGGGGCGAGAGGAAGAACTCCTCTGTTCTTGGCGGCTGGGAGGGGGAGATGGGGTGGGGCGCGGGCGGGGCGGCTGCTTATAACTGCCAGGACCCTATCGCCAAGGGGCTCGGCGGTAGGATCACACAACCTACCTCCAGGTACTGCGGCACCTGTCTGCTTGTGCTGACGTGGATTAGTCGCCTACCGCCGGAGACCCTGGTGGTAGGTTGTGTGATCCTACCGCCGAACCCCCTGGCGGTAGGAAAAAAGGGTCAAATGTAAAAAAAAATGAACCGGGGTCAGATCCGGCTAAAGTTGACGAAAAGGGTCAAAACACGAAATTTAGCCTCCCATTGATGGCACCATTTTCACGTGTGTTGCTTGTGAAAATCATACCAACGACCGCGTATGCAATGCGGAGAAACAACCATACTTCCTTGGGCTTACTGATCACAGGTAGTGGGACATCCATAGCCGGTTGGCTGCTGGCAAGGGCGTGGGTGTGCAGTCTCCGACTGGGTATTTTCATAAGACGACCACATGTATTGCGACTGGCTGTCGAATGATTTACAGGTGTACGACATGGGAAGACAAAGGTTACCGGTGTACGTTGGGGATGTAGATCATAGTTGAAACGTTGGAAGTCGTGTTGATTCCTCCATGTCCGGGGGGGTGGCGATGGCGACGAAAGATTGGTTCGAAACCGCCGGCGGTGTGGGTTCGTCCGCGTTGTCCTTGTTAGACGCGGCGTGAGCAGGGATGTCGTCGGGGACGAAGGTGACAGCGGATGCTTCAGCGATATCTTCGTCAGGCGCGGTCCGATTGGGGACGAAGGGTTTGTCCGTCATGTACATGTGGGCGACCTACTCAATGACGTTGGTGACGAAGGTGACAGCAGGGACGAAGGTGATGGCGGATGCTTCAGCGATGTCGTCGTCGTCAGACATGATGCGCTCGAGGACGATGGGTTTGTTCGTTATGTGCACATCAACGACGTGCTCGATGAAGTCGGTGACGAAGGAGTCCTCAGTCATGTCCATGCTCGGGGATGAAGGCGAAGGCAACGTGCTCGGGGTCTTGCCGGCGCTTTGTGAGTTTGCTCGACGGCGCAACTAGTCTCTGTACAATGTGTAGGTAGCAGAGACTGGATGTGCAGGCAGTGGCGGAGCTATGTTGGGGCCAGGGGGCCACTGCCCCCCATCCTTGGATGAATTACTGAAGAATTTATTTTTAGGCAAGATTAATTAGAATCTTTTTAGCATTCACCCCCTTAAACATTGATGATTTGTGTTTCGCCCCCTCGGTGATCAAAGACGGATGTGGAGGCAGGCAATAAATGATATTGGGGGAATTTTAATTCCCAATCCCGAATTACGATTATATGGTCAAGCTTGGAGCAAGTGTGGTGGCTATTTTTGCTGGCCCAAGTAAAATTTCTACCAATCAACTGAAACTCTCTCAGTTCAAGATCCTCAATGACACTTCTAAACCTTCCCATCATGTGAATGTTGATATTGGAGTTGTTTATCTCATCCGTTTTCGCAATCAGATTGAAATCTCCGGCAATCATCCATTCATTTTGCTCCAAATGCTTGAGATATCGTAACTCCTGCGGGAACAGAAGTTTGTCATGATCCTCCTGGGGGGCATACACAACAGTCAATGTCCAAGAGGAGCCATCCGATCCATCGGTCACAGTGGCAGATAGAGAGAAGCTTTTTTACATAGACGACAACAGGGCGATAGCAATATCGTTGGTGCATGCGATATGGATGCCGCCTCGGATGCCATCTGCTCCTTTGAACAAGAAGTTATCTCTAAATCTAGATCCTAGAGTCTCCATTATGAGGCTTCTCGAAAGACAGCGATTTTGGTCTGTTGGAGACACACAATGTTACAGCTCAAAGTGTTGCACATGTTCTGAATGGCACGACGGCATGCTGGGTTGTTCAGACCCCTAACATTCCAATTTTCATTGGAAAACTTGGATCGACTTAGGTTCTCACATATCCAATTAAGGAGCCACGACTCAAGGAACAGCAGGCACAACAACCAACACAACGTCGCAACAACAACAACAACTCCCATGTACATCCATCAAGCCAGCCCACGCCCCTCCAGAACAACAATGGTCTATAGAATGGCACATAACAGCAGAACCACCACACTTCCAGCAAACAGAAGATTGTACTAACATGGAAAAACAATCTAGCACACGGATACAGCAGAACAGAACAAGCATCAGGTGTAGACAACGTGACCCGTGCAATGGATAGAATGCTCATTATGTGTACATTGACGAAAAGGGTAAATTATAAAGCAACCACCACCAAGTTCATAAGTACATCACACTGTTGTAACTTGTAAGTCACCACTCAATATACAATGGAGTTGACAAGTCTACAGAATGCAAATGTACTTTAGTTGTAGTGGAATAAAAGAAAGGACACGTGTCCTAAGAATCTGGGGACAACATATACAAATAATAGAATGTCTCCCGTAATTCCCTCGCCACTGGTATGCCTAATGAGCATTTTCTTGCTCTTCCTCATAGTCAGTGGCGGAGCTAGCACCGGATCATTGGCGTGGCTAATGGCAAAATACAGACTCATGAAGGGGCAAAAATCACTATTTTTCTCAATCTATGCAACCACAAAAAAAATCTTCACAAAAGATCACAGGCTTGGGGGGCGGCACAGCCCCCCCAGCCATACACATAGCTCCGCCAGTGCCCACAGTGCTGGTAATGATAAAAATTTCCGCATCGACTGAAAAGAGATAAACTTGCATCTCGATGCGCACGAACATCTTAAAGGAGTACTCAATTCAACAGTACTGCCACACGATTTCATTGTTGAGTATTTTGGAATATCAAGTATAAGTGTTTACCTGGACTATCAGGACTGTGAGAATCGCGGGGATTGTCGAGACTAAAAACGGGGCCACGTAGGGGAAAGCATAGCCTTTACCAACAGAAAAATAGTTGTAAACGGTCAGGCAAACGAACATCACAGAGAGTTCAATGGAGGAAACCAATAGAGTGTCTCATGTAAGTTTCAGGCACAAAGAACGCATGAGAACCAAAAAATTTCATCAGAGGTATAATAACCAACGAAAAAAACCTTACCAAAGTCAGTCAAGTTGAAAACCAGGATAAGCAATGAAGTTGAGCCTTCTTGAAGTAACAGGAGAAAAAGGATGAAGTTTCTTTCGCTCTGAAACTTCATCAAGAGGCAATACATAAGCATATAGTGAACCCGATTTAAAAAAATTAAAGTGGAAGTATCTTAGTAGGAGCAGTGGAAGGATCTCGCTTTTAACAAGTTAACCACAAATGAAATGGGTAGCAAACCTTGCTTTTCTGGATGTATGTGTTGAGTTTCGCTCTTACAGTCTTAACAGTTAACATTATATTTTTATAAAGATACACTACTGCAGGATGCTGCTAACGCGACACTGCAATCAGAGACCCTTCGACGAAACTGTGTGCGATGCATGAATCGCAAACGGTATAGTTCAAGCTCCGTCGCCAATGAAACGAACTGTGTGCGATGTAGGATCCATCAAATACGAATCAGAATATATTTGCGTGTGCGATCTATGGTAGACAGTTGACTTTTAAGAATTGTTTGTGATGAGGCGAAATGGCACAAACGGTTAATCAAATATAGTTGTGTGTGATGTACGGCATGCAGGTCCCTCATATGAACTGTTTGCGATGATACGTAAGAACACAAACGGTGCGGCGTAACAAGGTGTGTGTGATAGGCTGCAAACAGTTCGATAATCAGAACTGTGTGCTATAATTCTAGACAACGCATACGATTTGTTGTTCTGAATTGTGTGCTCGACATGGCACAAGATTCAAGAAACCAAATGTGTGCGATATTGTGAATGATCACTGATGAATCTGTATTCTTAACCGTTTGCGATGAGATCGAGAAGCTAGACAGAGTTAAGGAATAAATATGAGCAAATGACAACAGGTTTAAGGATTACGGTCTGTTTTACTTCTTCTTGTTGTTGTTAGATGGCCCCGCGCCATCGTCTTGACGTGGACGCTTCTTGCCGCTGACCGCTGGATTTTCATCGCCATCGTCGTTGATGCCCTCGTCGTCGTTCTCCTTGTTGGACCATTCCTCCTCATCATCATCGTCGTCGTCTTCTTCGTCCTTCGGAGGCTCTTCGGCGTCCTCCTCCTTGTCCGAACATTCCTCCTCCTCCTCATCGTTGTCGTCTTCTTTGTCCGTCAGCGGCTCCTCGTCCGCCTGGTCGTTGTCTGATGACTCCGGCGGCGGCGTCCCTTCCATGAGCCGGATAAAATGGAGGTCAGGGCTTGATGACGGACTCATGGAAGACGAGCGCGATGATTCTGTGATTGACCCCAGACTGTCGGAACTGTCGTCCTCGCTGTCGCTCGACATTGCTGCGCTACATAATTAAACAACCGGCGAGAAAGCCAGATTGCAGAGTGCGTGGAAGTGTAGAGTGGCTGGCCGGGACAATGAAGATGGTGGCAACTGAAGCATGGTGTGAAGACAAGAGGAATGGCTATTGAAGCGGGGGATTGACGGATTATATTGGCGCCTTGGCAGGCGGTTAGAATTCCGATATAATCAACCGCAATTGTGTGCACCCGGTCCATCGCTCTAAATTCCCGCTGTTGTGCAGTTCTCAATATGCCAAATGTTTCACATGTGTACATTTTAGGAGTTCACACGGTTCGCTAGATGCATTGTTTAACTACACACACGCTTATATGAAACACAACGGGTGTGAAATAGTAAGCATTTAACATAGGACAGTTGGTAAGCAATAGATGAGCTCTGCTTATTGATGTAGCCATTAATAATCAAACGAAACCCCTAATGATCATTACAAACATCGCATAGAAGATGGCTAATGCTGCAACTACAACTACACATGCTAGTTCCTTCTTGTCTCTTGCTTTCATCTGTTGCCTGTGATTGATTCTTTCTTGCTTCATTGTAGTGATCGTACACTCCAGATTAGTCAGTTTCTTCTTCAACTTTACGTTATCTTCTGCAAGCTTGGTGATAACACTCCGAGCCCTGCCATGCCATTCATCATCCAGCCAGTTAACAAAGGCACAAGCCTCATATCCCTGCGAATGTTAAATAATCAGGATGAGTGGGGGCATTAACTGAACATAAGGGATGAACTTATCACTAACCTCTAAGGGGCAACCGAGAAACCGTCTGCCAATGTCGAATCCCTCCGTGCATACACGTCGAGCGGGAGTGTGTCCGTGCACACAACTCAGCTTTTGGTACTTCTCGGTGGCGCAAAACTAGGAATCGAACTCATGTTGCGGGAGTCTGCTGGAGTCAAACTCTGGATCCGGCATTTGATCGATTTCCTGTGTGTGTGTCATGCTAAAAAGATGAGGAATGATTGGGACCTGACAAGACGATTCGGATCCGTAGTACACCAGCCTCCTGGTGACCTTAGGCAATTGCTCGGCGGTGACCGCCGTCGTGGTTGCGCCGCCAATGGCGCTGCCAAGAGCGACTGTACGAACCGGTGCAGCCGCACTGAAACCATCAGCACCACTCGTCCGCATTTCCCCAATGTCAGATCCACGCTAGGGAATTTGGGCGCTAGGGATTTTGAAGCTATTTAGGGATTTGGGGAAGACGGGGAAACTATGGGGATCTGATGATAACGGTCGGGTGAACTATTTATCCCATTCTGTTGTATACGGCACACGGTTTCCCAAATCAAATCGTGTGAGATAGAACGTGCGTGATACACGGTTTCCGTAACATGATTGTTTGTGATGTGCTTCCCGGTACATATGGGTGTGGTAAACAGCCGCTCTCCGGAAACCCCCCAAAAAAACGTTATGCTCATAGAGATGTCGGCGGCGACGGATAGGAGGTCAATCCGGTGTCGGCGTTATAGGGAGTCCATCCTCGGTCGGTCGGCGGTGGCGGCGTTACAGGAGGTCAATCCTCAGTCGGCGGTGGCGGCGTGATAGGAGGTCAATCCTCGGTCGGCGGCGGGAGATATAGGAGGAGCTCAATCCTCGTGGTCGGCGCCGGCGTGACTGGAGCACGTCCCTCGCGGTCGTAGGAGGGATAGTGGAGCCCGGACTATAGGCAGGTGCCCCGCTAAGCTCTGCTCCTCGACCCTGTTGTCTCGCCGTACCGCTGCTAATTAATTAAGGTATTATTTTCCTTGAGTGGCCTAATTAAGGTATTAAATTCATATAATGGCAGTACTGACGATGCGTGTAAATTGACTGGTTGATTAGTGTCATTGCACGGCTAGGTAACATTATGCAACGCCCTCCATAAATTATGAAAATAAAATCTTGTGATTTATTCACCCATCTAATGGATGCAACGTGTGCAGATGGAACGATCTGAATGGATGGGGGATCGGACAAGCTCAAGGTATAGGGATGGCGTGAAGGAGTTCATGGCTTTGGCTGAACGGACAAAGAAGAGAATTTGCAAACAATATTATGTCCTCTGTCCATGCAAGGATTGTGGCAATACGGTGTCATTTCCAATTGATGAGGTCGAGTTACACTTATACAAATGGGGATTCATGGGTGGATACACAAGATGGACTAAACATGGTGAAGAGCCGGTTATGGATGAATGTAATAACATGCCTGTCGGCGAGGTGCCAAACCCCGATCAAAGTCGCATGGGTGATGAATTTAACCTCGGGGCTCAGACATCAAGCTACAGACAGAAGACTGGCATGCAAAAAAAACCAAAGAAAAACCAAGAGTGTGAAGCAGACAACACCGACCTTGATGATATGCTAGATTTTGCTACTATGATTGCAGATTTCCAGGGCCCAGCGAAAGATGTAGCCGGGTACAAGGAGCTGCCAAGCATTGCTGCAGCCTCCAAGAAAGATTTGTATCCAGGTTGCAAAAAGAAACATTCCAAGTTGAGTGTCACACTGGCGCTTCTCAGATTTAAAGCAGAAAGCGGTCTATCAAACAAGGCCTTCACACAGTTGTTGAGTCTTTTCAAAGACATTCTTCCAGAAGATAATGTGCTCCCCAAAAGCACGAACGAAGCGAAGAAAATTGTTTGTCCATTGGAACTTGAAGTCCAGAAGATACACACTTGTGTGAATGATTGTATGTTGTATTGTAGTGATTACAAAGATTTGCATTCATGCCGCATATGCAAGCACGCACGATACAAGCGCAGGAGAGCACAGGACAAGTACAAATTGGACGAAGAGATCGAGACAGGAATCCCATTCAAGGTTGTTTGGTACTTGCCTATAATTCCAAGGTTGAGGCGTTTGTTTGCAAACCCTAGAGAGGCAAAGAGGTTACGGTGGCACCATGATGAGCGAACTGTGGATAAGTATATGAGGCACCTGAAAAACGGGGCTCAGTGGAAACAAATCGCTGAAAGGTTTAAAGATTTTGCAAAGGATCCTAGAAATATATAGCTAGGGGAGTGTACTGATGGATTTAATCCATTTGGCGATATGAACACCAAACACAGCAATTGGTCGGTGCTTCTGTGCATATATAACCTTCCTCCTTGGTTGTGTATGAAGAAAAAATACATCATGATGTCGATGATTATCCAAGGCCCGAAGCAACCTGGAAATGATATCGACATTTACTTTGAGCTACTAGTAGAAGAACTGAAGACATTGTGGACGTCTGGTGTGAACTGTTATGATGCCAACGCAAAGGAGTTTTTTCGGCTACATGCGTTGCTGTTGCACACCATTCAAGATATGCCGGCATTAGGCAACAGTTCGGGGCAGAAAACAAAGGGACCAGTAGGATGTGTCACATGCATGGATAGGACCGAGAGTAGATTTCTTTCCAACTCGCGCAAAACCGTGTATTTGCGTCATCGTAGGTTCTTAAGGAGAAATCACCCTTACCGAAAAATGACTGCTGAATTTGATGGTACGGTAGAGAAAGGAACGGGCCCAAGACCCTATGATGGGAAAGAAGTCCACAACATGGTTAAAGGAATTAATGTTGTGCTTGGCAAGGGATCCGGTTCGACGTCAAAAATAACACCCAGGGACCAAGTGTTTAAGAAGAAATCAGTGTTCTGGGAATTACCTTACTGGGAGTTCATAAGTGTACGTCATTGCATTGATGTCATGCACGTAGAGAAGAATGTCTGTGAAAGCATCCTTGGTACTCTGCTCAAGATTAAAGGCAAAAGAAAGGATGGTGACGGTGCACGACTCGATATGCTTGGTGATCAATCACAACGCATGGATGAAGCAGAAGATGATGACAAATTGCTCCACCAACACCAGAGTTACAATTTAACTACAACAGAAGTAAAAGAGTTCTACGCATTTTTGTTGTCAATTAAGACATCCTCTTCCTACTCCGCAAACATCAGAAGTCTCGTGGATGACAGCTTGGGTAAAAAGAAGTTGTCTCACATGAAGTCACATGATTGCCACGTAATGTTGACACAAATCCTCCCGGTGGCCATAAGGAATATGATGGACACAGACATAAGAAACACATTGATTGATCTCTGTGATTTCATCAACAAACTATGGCAGAAGGTGGTAGATGTTGAAGAGCTGGATAATATGCAAGCTGATATTGCAAGGATATTGTCAAACTTAGAGATGTTCTTCCCACCGTCATTCTTTGATGTCATGGTCCATCTCACGGTGCACCTTCTGGACGAGATAAAGTATTGTGGTCCTGTGTTTCTTAACAACATGTATCCCTTCGAGCGGTACATGGGAATATTGAAGCACTATTGTCGGAACCGATGTCATCCAGAGGCAAGCATCCTACAAGGTTATACCGCGGAGGAGGTAGTTGAGTTTTGCACCGAATACATGAAACTTAGACCTATAGGTGTGCCCCTCTCTCGCCATGAGGGAAGGCTGGCTGGTAAGCCGGTCCTTGCTGGCAATAAGACTCTTGCACCTAGAGATATGTACGATCAAGCCCATTTGACGGTACTGCTTAACAGCCCGGTACTCGACGTTTATGCTGCAGAACACATGGAGGAGATACGACAAAGCAACTTACCCAATGTGCTGTCACCAGCTGCCGAGACAAATGCACACAATAGGGACTATATAACATGGTTGAAGGATCGTTTGGCAAACGGACCCCAAGAAGACATTGCAACGTGGTTGGCACAAAAGCCATCAACGACGATTATGAAGTACCAAGCGTACGACATAAATGGCAACACATTCTACACTGAGGAACGTGATGCTAAGACCTCGTATCAGAACAGCTCTGTTCGAATAGAATGCCTAACTGTAGAGGAAGATGATAAACAGGTGTACTATGGAACCATTGAAGAGATTTGGGAGCTTTACTATGTGAAAATGAAGGTGGCATTATTCAAGTGCAGATGGGTCCCTCTTAGTAGCGTAAAGGTTGATGCTTACAGCAGGAAGACATATGTTGACCGCAGAGTTATGGCATATCACAAGGACCCATTTATTCTTGCCAGCGATGCTACCCAGATTTTCTTTGTGCCAGACCTCTTGCATACGCACTGCCATGTAGTGATGTATGGGAAGAGGAGGGTACTAGGCGTCGAGAATGTTGGTGATGAGGAGGAGTACAATCAATATGATGAGTTGCCACCTTAGGGGCCACGCAAAATAACAGAGGAGAAGCGTAAAATCACCAGAAATCCTAAGATCGTTAGGGATCAACCTAATGATCGCGATCACAACATGTACATGGGAATTGATTTAAAAAAGTAGTCATTATGTCAACTGTACTGAATTGTTGCATGTACTGAATTGTGAGGGATGTGTACTGAGTTCGTTCTGTTATAAGTTTCGCATGTACTGTATTGCGAGGTATGCACGGCCTTGTGTTCATCTAGATTAATATGTTGTTATATTTAGCAATGAATTTGAAATGTTCATGATAATTTACTTTATAGGTAGAACGCTCAGTTCATCTCACTCCGGTACGTACGAACTGAACATGCGCAGTTTGGTTTACACATAGCACACGGTTCGTTAACTAGAACCGTGTGCTTTCTAAACCGCGGCCTATGAAACCTAGTGCGCGCAATGTGAGTCCTGCTTTCTGATTGGACAAAACCCAAACCACACAGATCGTGCGTCTGCACCGTAGGATTCACCCATATCGAACGGCGGTCCTTATACCTCTCGTCAACAATCGATGTTGAAGTTGGGATTTGATTTGTATGCAATAAATGCCCCGTAAATGATAAAAAAATGCTGAAAATATCGAACGAGCCAAAAAATGCGCCAGAAAATCAACCCTGGCATATAATTATGATTGACTACCGTGGGATAAAATTTGGAGGAGAGGCGATGAAGACACCATCGATTGGAGTTTGATTTGCCACTTCTCCCCTTGGAACTATGATCCTTCTACTCAGATGCCATGGTTTCCAATTAGCGATCATTGTAGCTTGTGCCAAATTTTACCAAAATTTTTCCACGGTGTCTCGAGATCACGCCACGATGACACACCGATTTTCATGATTTTCTGAGTCCGTCTGCATTTCCTGTAATTAAATTACTGACATTTATTTAGGTGGACACATGTCCCATCCGAAATGCTTGACAATTCTTCTCATTCGTTGCACAATGACGAAAACCACGCAAAGTGACACACAAATGATTTGTAAAATATTCTTTGCCACCATCCACACGTAATTCATGTTGTGATGTTTTATTTATAAGAACTAATTAACATGGTAACTGCAAAAATATGACTTAGATATAGCAAACGAGACATGTAATCCACCAGAAGATCAATATTAGGAGTACAATGATGTTTGCATACCATGGAAAAAACCAAGGCGAAAGGATGAGATTGACACCGATTGGAGTCCGAAATGCCAACTCTACTTTTCGTAAACCATGATCCTTTGTGCGAGATGCGTTCGTTTTCAAAGGGCAGGCCATCACAACTTTCGCCAGACATTACCAATTTTCTCGCACGGGGTCTTCACATCATGCTACGGTGACACGCCCATTTTTGTAATATTCGTAATACATCTGCATTTCCTCCAATTAAATTACTAACAAGCCCCATGTTGGTGGAAAAAATGTCTTCAAATTAGCAAACAAGTCATGAAATGCGGCCGGAAATCAATACATGGGCTAATAGTTGATTGTCTGCGGATGAAAATAATTCGAGGTGAAATGATGGTGTCCCAAATTCATTTGAAATGAAAATTTGACTGTTCTATATGGACAAATAGCACACGGTTCGTTAACTAGAACTGTGTGCTTTCTAAACCGCGGTCTATGAAACCTAGTGCGCGCAAAGTGAGTCATGCTTTCTGATTGGACAAAGCCCAAACCACACGGATCATTCGTCTGCACCATAGGATTCACCCAGATCGAATGGCGGTCCTTATACCTCTCGTCAACAATCGCTGTTGTAGTTGGGATTTGGTTTCTATGCAATAAATGCCCCGTAAATGATTAAAAATGCCTTAAATATAGCAGGCGAGCCCAGAAATGCGCCAGAAAATCAATATTAGGGTACAACGATAGCTGCGTACCGTGGGAAAAATTTCGAGACAAAACGACGAGGTCACGTCTACATTTCAAAGTTTTCAGGTTTTCATTTCGAACAGATTTGTGCTGCTTGTGCACACGGGTTACTATATGAAACCGTTTGCAAAGTTTTTTCCACGGGCGCAGGGCGATCTTTTTTCACCCTTTTCACCGAAGCCGCCAACATGTAACATCCCAAATTTTGGAATGTTATATTAATTACTAGAATGATTGTTTGTTTGATTGAGTGATTGAATTTGAGTGAAATTTGAAACTTTTTGAAACTTTTGAATGAGAGGGGATAAAATGACTTTCCCTTCTTTTTTTTTTGAATTCAATTTCATCCAATGCAAAACAAGGAGAGAAGATGACATGACTTCTTCAAGTGAAGGAATTGAAATTTTGGATTCTGAAAACTACTGAAAAATTTCTATTTTGGTAATTACTTCATTTGATTCTGTTCTTGAATGAATTCAAACCCACATGCCCAAATTCAAATTTTCTTGAGAGGTGGAACATGACCCTCCAAACCAGGGGCATTTTTGTGAGATTTTGAACCATAAAACCCAGGGGGTTATTTGAAAATTATTTGCAAAAGAAAATAAAATCAATTTAGGCTTTTTCTGAAAAATAATATTTTTTTAAATCATTTATTTGGCCGTGGAAAAATGTTCATCTTATTTATTTTATTTTTCTGATCATTTTAGTATATAATACTTCTATTTTTGGTTTAGTATTTAGTTTCCTTTTCTACTTTTACTTTCCTGTTATTTTTTATTTGGAAAAATGCTTTAAATAGGAAAGCTGCGCGCGTGCGTTAGGTAAGGATCCGGCCCATTTGGAAAGGATCCGGCCCGATCCAATCCGGACCAGATCCGAATCTCTCCGGATCGGCCGCCCGATCCCGTGCGATCTCCCTCTCTCTCTCTGACACCCGGTCCCACCGCCCACCCGATCCCGTGCGATCTCCCTCTCTCTCTCTGACACCCGGTCCCACCGCCCGCCCGAGCCACCGTCGCGGTCACCTCCTTCCTTTCTTCTTCCTCCTCTTTCCATCGCCGGAGCCGACCGGAATCCGACCAGATCTCCCGATTCCCTGCCGTTCTGGAGCACCTGACCGCATCTATAAATAGCGGAGACCTCCCGCACCTCGTTTCCTCCCCAAAGACCCAACGCCCGTGCCCTGTCCTCGCTGCTATTGCTCGCCGGAGTACACCACTGCCACCGCGCCTTTGCCGCACCACCGCTCCACCTAAACCTCCCCGACGCTGTCCGAGCCCACCAATCGCTCTGCCACCCTCGCGCACACCTCTCCGTGCTCTTCCCCGAGCTCCAAGACAACCGGAGACCCCTCCCCGACACCTCGTCGGAGTTCGGCTCGAACCCGAAGCTCCCTCAGCTCGTGGAGCTCATCCCCGACGTCCCCGCGCTCCTCCGACGCCACCAATCCACGCCGGAGCTTCATCTCCGTCGCCTGGTCATCTTCGCCGTCGTCCCCGACCACCGGAGAGACATCCCCGAGCACCACCGCGCCTCTGCCTTGCTGTCGGACATCGCCGGAGCTCCCCTCTCCCCTCTGTAAGTCGCGGGGACCCCCCTGACCATCCGATTTGCAGTAGACGATCCAGATTAGAACATTTAAAACGGCCGAACCGTTTTGTTTTATTATGTGGCCGTTCGCTCGTTTAACCACCGCGCACACACCCCGTAGCCAATAGGATCTAGCCACTTGGCAGCACTGTTCGTTAGTTAGTTATTTCTTTTCTGTTTTTATTTTCTGAAACAGAATAGTTTCTGTTTTTGCAAATAGGATATCTCTTAGGATTTTTAGAGTTTTAATTTGATTCTTTTTGCATTGTGTTACAATTTTTGTCTAGTTTCTGTAGATATAAAGTTTGACCATGTTTGCAAATTTTAAATTTGAATTCAAACAGATTTGATTTAAATCTTGTTTTGTGAATAACTTGAGTTTAAAAATAGCCTTTTAGTTGATTCTTTTTGCTACTAGTCATTAGTGACTTTATTTAACAGTAGGTAGAATTTGAGAATTTTTAGAATATTTGAAATTAGGATTTTTAACAAAACAGATTCTGTTTTAGTTCTTTTTAGGTTTATTTCTATTTCTTTTGTTTTAAATTGTTTTAATTTATTTTATTTTATATTAGTTGACAAGTTTTACTTTGTTTTATGTTAGTTAGCAGTAGTATTTCAACCAAGTTTATTTTTATGTCATTTATTATTTTTATAGCATGAGATCAATTCTAGTTTCATAATAACTTGCAAATTGATTTCATTGCTAGTTTGATTTCCTATTTGAAAATTATTTCCATATATTGTTTTATAAATTTTATTTTCTGTTAACTTTAGGTTAGACCAGAAAACAATTTGTATTATAGTTGAAATTGTTTGTGGTCAATTCAAGGTTAACTTTGTTTAGGTTATAGGAAGAGTTTACTAAAAGCTTTTCTATTAGTTTTTTTTTTGTAATAAAGTTTTATGAGAAAATATTTTCTGTGAATTTAGTGTTTTATATTTTTGTTTTTCTGTTATTTTATTATCTTAGTGTTTTCTTTGCTGTTATGTTCTATTAGCTAGAAAACTTACATTGTTTAGGGTGTTGTTTTCATAGTTCTTACTTGTTCTTCAAAAGTAATTCTTTTTGCTAGTAAAATATTTAATAAAATACTTTTGTTACATTTTTCCTTGTTTTTGTTTTGTTGCTATTCAAAATAGTTTATTTGTAGGGAAAACTACATTTGGTTGTTGTGATGAAGTTTTGTTGTTTTAACTTTTGTCTTGAGTATTTTCCTTCATCACAACACTTTTGTGTTTGGTTTTTGTGTTGCCTTTTGATTGTTAGTATTGATTGCTAGTATGATTGCTTATATGAGTGCAATGTTTGATTATATAGATTTTCATCGGAGAGTGACGAATAGTTCTATCAAGTTATTTCTGAGAGCTATATTATCTTCATCAACCTTACCAGGCAAGTTCACTTTGATCATCTTACATTACCTATGTTTTATTTGCATTAGAATAAATCTCTCCATCATACATCCAGTAGGATATTGAGCTTGAACTTGTTGTAGTATCATGAGGTAGGAGAAACCCAACACCCTGTTACCATTGCCCGGGAAGGGACGTTACTTCACAATTGCTACGCATTAGTAGACGGGGTTTGGTTGTGAGATTCAGGAGTGTTGTGAGGTTAATTAATTATTTCAAGACCTGCATGATGATCAAGACTTCAAGGACTCAATATACCTCTGGGTGGATTGGACATGCATTTTTGGCAGCCTGATATCTATCATGGTTATGCCGGGAATCCTGGTATCTACCTGTGATCATCCCAACGGAATGCCACCCAGGCTCAAAGAGATGGATGGATACTTCAAGGCCGGAAAGCTTACGTGTGCAACCGCAAGTCAATATGGGCTCTGGCTTGGTTGACCTTAGTGGTGACTCTGGTAGGTCAGATTGCTACGAGACGTAGAAGAACGGTAGGATTGGATGGGCACTGACTTTCTATCAGAGGATCACTTTGGAAGACCATGTTTCGATCGTCTCGTTCTCAAACATCATGCAGTGCGAGGACACAACGAGAGGGATCGAATCTTGCGGGTAAAGTGTACAAACCTCTGCAGAGTGTCAAACTAATCGATTAGCCGTGTCCCCGGTTACAGACAACATGAGCACCGGAGATGATACTATCAGCCAGTCTCAACACAATTAATAAATTTTTATGATGAGTGGGTCTATTAATAATTTTGGGACATGAGAATTGGTTGGTGGAACCATCTCATTAACAACCAACTTTTGTAGTGTTTTCCGCTTGACTCCTTTGTTGTAGGGAAAATAAAATCAGCTTTTCTGCAAAAACTCAGACACAGAGCCATAAAGCCTTTTGCATATAGAATAGTTTTTATCATTTCATTCTATGGTGATCTTGCCGGTACATTCAATGTACTGACCTACACGGCTGCAACGTCTTATGTTGCAGATACTTTTCTACGACGAGTAAGAGTACGATTTAGGGTTACAGACTACACTCAACCTGCCGTTGGTGTTTATTGGGACTCCACTCCCGTTGACTGTTTCCGCTGAGATTTAAGAGGTATATATCAATTTTACGTTATTTACATGTGATTGCACTTTGATATATACATTGATGTACTGTGTGTGCCAGCATACTGATCCAGGGATGGCACTGACACACAGAGGCTTGACTCGTTTTGAGTCGGGACGCTACACAACATGCCCCCCTCCCCTCCCCCCAAACTCGCGCCCTCTCCCGTTTCACTCATCTGTCCGCGTATTCTACCCAAACTCCATCGACAGCTAGCTCCCTCCCCCTCCCATCCACCAGATCCACACCAGAACCCTTTCCGGCGCCGTCGTCCTCAACCCAGCCGTGTACCCGCTTCCCGGCATCAACCCTACCCTTCACTGCCGCTTCGAACACGCGGCTGCCCACGCCTTGCCGTCTTCATTTGATCGCCAGCCGCCGTCGAGCATATCGATCATGTACCCTCTCCTGTCCTACCGGATTTGCACAGAAAAAACGGTCAGTTGCTGCCCTTCATCGCGGTGAGGTCTATTATCTTGCGATCCCTTTTCCTATTTGGTTCAGTTTGTCTCCAAAATGATTATAAAATAATGGAGAGCATATTTATGCTCATCATCTACCTTCTAGCATATAAGCCGTATTTGTTCCAATTAGTTATTTTCGAATTACATATCATGTGCGCATGAGTCACACTAAATGAACAGATTAGCCGTACATTTCCAAATGATCACATGCCATGTTTAGACAGCTAGCTTCCAAGTTGTTACATTTTTTATGATTATCACCCTTTTCTGAATTTCGCATGTGTACTCTGTAGATGTCTATTAGCAGCGACGACAGTCATACTTGTGGCGATGTATCTTCATCTGAGTCCGAAGCCGACATGTCTGCAACAGATGATCGTGTACCAAGAAATGATGAACGGGATAGAGCTGCCACAATCACCCATCCGGTGAAGAGACGGAAGAGCGCTCCAAGAAAGCCCACACACCATCCTAAAGGTGTATACGAAGTAACTGACATCGATTTGAAGTCTTGGGTTCCAACTAAACCTGATAAAGCACGCACGAGGTTCAGGAGTGTGTGCGAATTTGTTGGCAGGGCAAGGCTCAACATTAATCTGTCGGGGTTTCAGAAGGCTGGTACAGAAACACGGCAAAGGATAGTCCGTGAGATCATGGCGCACTTCAATGTTCCTGAGGAGTGGAGAGAGCAGGTGGAACACGCTGCACTGAAGAAGGCCAGGGATGCTTGGAGAAACTGGAAGCATGTGTTGTACAAGAAGTTCTTGAGTCAAGGCAAGGACCCAATCCCCTTGTACCCCCAAATCACAAAGGAAGATTGGACAGAATTCAAAAGGGTCAGGGCCAGTGAAGAGTTTATTAAGAGGAGTGCCATGCAATCGGAACTTCCGAAGAAGAACACACACCCCCACCGTATGGGTGTGGCGGGATACTACGGCATGAAACCGATATGGGAGTAGGAGGACAAATAAGCAGTAGCTGCGGGTGGCAAACCGGCCTTTAGTGAAATTAGGGGCACTCGTGCTAGGGACAACTTGCGGGCACGTGCAAAGAGGCATGGAGACGGTTCTTATTACTTTGAAAACTCAGAAGACCAAGAACTGTATGATGTGATGGCAAAGGCTTCCAAAAACACTGGAAGGGTGTACAGGAACTCAGGGCCATGTGACATTCTGTCCGAGGCTCTGACTACCAAAGAGCCCCCTGGCCGTGCTAGGGGTATTGGTGTCAATGTCCCACACAAGAGGGCTTTCTCACTAAGCAAAGAAGAGAGGCTCAGCATGAAAAAAGCTAGGAGTGATTATAGGTAGAGAGACTTGTGCGAAAAGATCAAGAGGGACATGTATCATGTAGTTCGAAAGGAAGTTGAGGAGTCATATATGCAGGAGAAGACACTAATGCTGAGAGATAGCTGGGAGACGCAAGGGGGTGTCGGCATGGATGATGCCACCTATTGTATGGCAACACCGCACAAGAGTAGTTGTGCATCAACTGACCCCAGCGACAATGATGCTGTAGCTGGACATGATGGTGCTATATCTGATCTATATGGACAGGGGGGAGAGTGAGGGTCGTGCTTACACATTATGATGGTTCTTTAAAATGTGCAACAGCATGGATTTACAACCCTGACTTTGACGGGGCTTGCTTGTTGGACAATGTGCCATTGAAGGAGGGTTGTGTGAAGTGCTACGTGACTGAAATAAAGCATGGATTCAGTTAATTTCCCCTGAAGAATGTCCTTCAGGACCCTGATGAGCAGAGGACCTTGCAAGAAACACGGTTAAATCATATCTAGTGGCCACGGAAAGAAATATACTTCCTGGATGAGCCACCTCTAGCCCCCCCCCCCCAAAAAAAGCAACCAATGCCGCCCTCGAACCGGTGACTGTCATCTCGCCATAGCAGATCTTGTGTGATTCCCCCGATGAACATACTCTTGGGAATCAGATGCCCGAGGCATCAACCTGTGATCAGCCCGGCCGACTTCCTGCCATAGATGCCAGGTCATCGTCCCATCCTGAGCAGCCTGTGGCAAGGCCTACAATTGCTGAAGACGTATCATCGGTTCAGATGCCGGCCACAGAAGCAGAAAGTGCAGACACATCGGCACTGCATGCTCACCAGATAAACCCGACCGAACCGCGTACTAAGGAGTCTGAATGTCTGGAACCGCCTGCTAAGAACGCCGAAAGTCCGGGACCGCCTGCTAAGCACTCCGAAAGTCAGGAACCACCTGCTCATCAGTCCAGTGGTTCGCAGCAGCCTGATAAGCATACCGATGTGTCAGCACTGCCTGCTCAGCAAACCAACACGCTGTCATAGCCGCATCAACACACCGACATGTTGGCACCAGCTTCAACGGGTGCTTATCAGTCCGTCGACTCTGGCACTATAGCTCAGCAGTCCGCCACAGCGGCATCATCTATTCAGCAGTCCATCGTACCTTCACACGCTTCTCAGCAGCATGTCGTTGATGAAACCAGACGTCAAACAAGAAGTGCTTCAGCTAAGAAGACACAAGCGGGCAGGGTTGCACACAGGAAGTTGGGCCTCCAAAGTGCGAGGAGGGATAGGACCAAGAGCTTCATTCTACAAGGAATCATCGGCCGTACCCAAATTAACAATAAGGTTTTCGAAGGGCTGGATAATCCCGGTTCTGACCACATGGCTGAAGCAGACCTTCAAAAGCATCTTGCTAGTACGGAAGTAGACACATATGAGAAACGCGAGTACAAACATGGCCAGCCATTCCTTGTTGGCGTTTTCTGGGAGGAGTGCAGTTCTAGTGCTCGCAAGTTACATAAATATTGCATGGACAGAATGTCGGAAGGAGAAGATACTAACATTGTGGAATTGCACTATGGCAAATGGCATTTCTCTCAAGTTCCAGGTACCATCAGTGTGGAATTCGAGGACTTTCATCTCTTCTTCAACTTCGATGAGCTTGCTGCCACTCTTGTCAAATGCTTGATGTTGTAAGTACTTCACAAACTCTGATCAACTTCTCCATACAAGGCTGTAAATGACAAAAAAGCTAACTGTACTGTATTCCTCTCAGGGGATTGACGACGCAGAGAAAATCAAGGGTGCATGCGTATTTCATAGATCCTAATTTAGCAAATGGCATTTTGTTAAAAAATAATGACTCACGCACGGCTTCCATTGCTCATGTCGCCAAGATCTTGTTCGACTTATCGATAGGAGAATTCTTCATGTGGCCATATCATGAACAGTAAGTATAAATATACAACCATGCATAGAGTGATCGTCTTTCAGTTTTAGACATAGTTCGTACGTTCATGGTTTTCTTAAACTGTAGAGGTCACTGGATCTTGGTGGTCATTGTTCCAAAACGCAACACAGTTTACTACATGGATTCTCTCAGAGAGTCAAATGCACCTCAGGATCTGAGTCGTCTTCAGGATTTCATGGATAGGTATTGAATTCTTTGATTTTAATGCGTTGTGTTCATATCTGGTTCCAGAATTGAGTGTGTGAAAATTCATCTTCATTTGCAGTGTATTGTCAAAGAACATAACTTTAGGGGGGAATAGGTTCGACCGCCAACTACCTCTGCAGCACGTGATCGGTTCTCTGGTAAGACAACAAAATCCGTTATTTTCAGAAAATGCTAGTCAGATGTTCAAGTTTCTAAGTAAACCTCTTTCTATTTCTCTCCATAGAAAAAAAACAACTTACACCGGTTAGGTTGTTCCTAACAGGGCAAATACATGACTAATATTGTACAAAAAATTTCAGTGTCCTCAGCAACAACAAGGTACCAGCCTATGTGGATACTACGTTTGTGCACACATGATCAACCTATGCAGACATGCTGAATGTGGTGTCGATGCTGACAGGATAAAACCAGTAAGTCTGCTTCTTAATTACTATCTTCTACTCCACACGTATGTCACATTCTGATCTGAAAGTCATGCAGCTGATCTTCGTACCGATGACTTCTGAACCGCTCGCCGCCGATGAATTGTTGTCTGATAGGAAATTTATCAGCACCTTCTTTGTGAAACACTACATCAAGACCTCTAAAGACGACGCAGATTTCCGGAATCAAATCTCCTAAAAATAAGTACACATTCATATAGTGTTATCAGCTAAACATATACACATGGATGCATTATTTTCCATGTGATCATGTCTTCGTATTTCGTACACTATGATTATGTACTGGATATGTCGGTTTAACAGCTGTGGAATTTAGCTATCATTTTCTCAATTGCATATTGTCGTGAATTATGATGAATGCTCTGCTTGTGGACACTATTCGTTCAATTGCATATTGTGGCGAATTATGATGAATGTTCTTCATGTGGACACTATTTGTCGATTGCATATTGTGGCGAATTTGCTATTTGCAAGGTGAATTAAATGCGATATTTTACAATAACCTGGCAATTTCAGCGCACACAGTTCAAGCAACTAAGAGTGTGCGGTCCAGAACGGAAAGCACACGCAACTCGTAGCGCAACCGCCTGTGATACACAGAAAAAGCACACGAGATATAATCTAAAACGTTGGTGATACATAAGAAATCGCAAACGGTTTGCAACACTTGTACGTGTGTGTAGGAGCTACTCAATCATTCGCGATAGCACCGTATCTTACACGTGAGCCAACAGGAAACCATGCCCAATGCAAAGACGATCCCACGTGTACATTTTTCGGGAAACATGTCCGATGATGTTATATATGGTACACGGTTCCCAGAGAAATCTCGTGTGCGATGATGAAGATATCACACACACTGACTACAATGGCCCGTGTGGATTACTTAATGTTTCACAAACGGTCAAAGGTTAAACTCCGTTTGTTTTCCATGAGCAATTAGACGCGTTTCACTCGTCTTGGACGTGTGTGATTGAACCCAAATCCCACACGTACGCCCAAAAGATTATGTGTGCGATCTGTTCCTGCACCGCACACGATTATATTTGGAGATCATTTGCGTTCGTTGGCCACCATCGCCAACGGTTTTGCGGTGTCATGTGGGATGGACCCCCCACCCTATCGCCCACACATGCAAGGCGACGGTTTGGAACTACGTCGCGGAAAGGGGTTAAAAACCGTTTGTATAGCACGTCGTTGCACCAGTGATATAGTTAGGATACCTAGCGCAATATTTATGCATGCATTTTGAGGTTCTCTATTGTCCATTATAGCGAGTCTACTTGCCAAATAAAAATGAATCTTTTCTGATGACATATTGATATTTTGCAGCTACTATTACTGCCGAATCCACCTTTGCATGGTTTCATAGCAAATCTGAGTTCTAGAAAAAACAATTGAGCTGTCTGTTAGTGAGTTGGCTACTTAGACAACATAAGCTTTGGATATGTCATGTATAGGATGCATGTTACACTTTTCACAATTGTTAACTCGCCTGTTTGTGACATTTACTAGTCTGTTAAGTTGATACCTCGATCATCAGGGTCATGGCCACAAATCGTTAGTTATCCTCTTGGCAAACAATTGGGACACCACTTGTCGCATCAACACCATACCATTGACAAGTGTTCTGGATGTCTTTGTTCAACATATAGAGAATAGGCAACACATCATTCATGCGCAATGCCCTGTAGAAACCGGCTACTTATCAATACGTGTTCAACATTAGAGCATGCAACACATCATTACTTTTTTCCTTCCCATAAAATAAAAATGTTTTACTTTCTTCCTCAAGGGTGAGTGGAACGAGTCTAATTATCTTAACGTGATCTATAGGCTTTGCCATTTGCATTTCCATATGTTCTGGATGCTTGGTTGTGGACCTCTTGTGTGAAGAAGATGCAAAAGATATTTTAGCTATTCCAATCATTGGTTAACAAAATCTGGTTGTATTTGCATGTGTTGCTTTTGCTATCATCTCTTGCTAAGCTCTAGAATTTTGGTCTATATATAAACCTTTCTCCAAAGTAGGCAGTGGAGGTGTTTTTAACATATGTTTTGTTTTTGCCAGAACTAATTGTCTTATTACTTACAACACCTTGCTGTAATTTCTTACAATGGTGTGACAAGCCACGGTTGTGATGAACAAGTTGTTTGCCACACACGTGTCATCAAATAGGGGTAATAACGGCTCAAAAAGAAAAATAGGGGTAATAAAGTGTATCATGCCAAAGGTTCTCGAAATAAGTAAATACAATCCTAACAAAGATCCATGCTAGTGCTCTGAATAATATAAACGAGGTTTGGTGAAAGAATGTTACCCATCACAGAGGATAGCCCGACGATTGATCATTGGATAGAGAAGACACTGGGGTGGGCAAGAGGCCGCCCCACTGCTGGCACCGTTTTTGCGATCACTCCCATCAGTGTGTTAAATGTGAAAAACATACCAAGGTCCGCGTACGCAGTGCGGAGAAACAACCATACTTCTTTGGGATTGCTGATCACAGGTAGTGAGATATCCATAGCCGGTTGGCTGATGGCGAGGGCGTGGATGTGTAGTCTCCGACTAGGTATTTTCGTAAGCCAACACAGTCACGTACTTCGACTGTGTATAAGGGTAAGACATTGGAAGAAAGGTTCTACCGCTGTATGTTGGGGATGTTGATCACAATTGAAGCGTCCTCCATGTCCAGGGGGATGTCAATGGCGACGGTGACGGCCGATTGGTTCGAATCCGCCGGCGGTGCGGGTTCGTCCGTGATGTAGTTGACGTCGGGAATGAAGGTGAGCCTCTCCGCAAGAATGGCCTTCCTCGTATAGTCAGGCAGCCCTCCGGACAATGCATACTCGCCATCGGATGACAGTGTGGGTTCGTCCACGATGTAGTTGACGTCGGGGACGAAGGTGAGCCTCTCCGCGGGAATGGCCTTCCTCCCGTAGTCCAGTAGCCCTCTGGACAGCGCATACTCGCCATAGGACGGCGGTGTGGGTTCGTACGTGATGGAGTTGACATCGGGGACAAAGGTGAGACTCTACGCGGGAATGGCCTTCCTGGCATAGTCCGACAGCCCTCCGAACAGCGCATACTTGATGACCCACAAGTATAAGGGATCAATCGTAGTCCTTTCGTTAAGTAAGAGTGTCAAACCCAACGAGGAGCAGAAGGAAATGATAAGCGATTTTCAGCAAGGTAATTTATGCAAGCACTGAAATTGTAAGTAGCAAGTAGTTTGATAGCAAGGTGATTTGTAACGAGCAAGTAAAGGTAACAATAGGTAAGGTGCAGCAAGGTAGCCCAATCCTTTTGTGGCAAAGGACAGGCTAAAACTATCTCTTATGATAAGCAAAGTGTTCTTTAGGGTACACGGGAATTTTGTCTAGTCACTTTCATCATGTTGGTTTGATTCGTGTTCGCTACTTTGATAATTTGATATGTGGGTGGACCGGTGCTAAGGTGCTATTCTTACTTGAACTAACAACCTACTTATGATTAACCCCCTCGCAAGCATCCGCAACTACGAGAAAAGTATTAAGACAAAGTCTAACCATAGCATTAAACATGTGGACCCAAATCAACCCCTTACGAAGTAGCGCATAAATTGGGGTTTAAGCTTCTGTCACTCTAGCAACCCATCATCTAATAACTACTCCACAATGCATTCCCTTAGGCCCAAGGATGGTAAAGTGTCATGTAGTCAACGTTCACATGACACCACTAAGGGAATCACAACATACATATCATCAAAATATCGAACACATATCAAATTCACATGATTACTTGCAACATGACTTCTCCTGTGACCTCAAGAATGAAGGTAACTACTCACAAATAGTATTCATGATCAAGATCAGAGGGGTATTGAATAGCATAATGGATCTTAACATATAATCTTCCACCAAATAAACCATATAGAAATCAACTACACAAGGTAATCGTCACCCACAGGTACCAATCTGAGGTTCTGGTACAAAGATTGAACACAAGAGATGAACTAGGGTTTGAGAGGAGATGGTGTTGTTGAAGTTGTTGATGAAGAATGGCCTCCCCAAGATGAGAGGGTTGTTGGTGATGATGATGGCTTCGATTTCCCCCTCCGGGAGGGAAGTTCCCCCGGCGGAATCGCTCCGCCGGAGGGCAAAAGTGCCCTTGCCCACGTTCCGCCTCGAGATGGCGGCGCCTCGTCCCGAAAGTCCTCCTCTTAATTTTTTTGAAGTTTTTCCAGAATTTATACCAGAAGATGGGCTCCGGAGGTGGGCCAGGGTGAGCACCACCCACCAGGCCGCGTCTGGGGGGGTCCTGTCGCGCCCTGGTGGGTGTTCCTCACCTGGTGGCCCCCTCCGGTAGTTTTCTGGTCCAGTATTTTTCATTTATTCCACAAAAATTCTCCGTAAAATTTCAGCTCCATTGGGGATGTGCAGAATAGGTATCTCTGACATGCTTTTTTCAGGTCCCGAATTCCAGCTCCCGGTATTCTCCCTCTTTGTGTAAACCTTGCAAATTATGAGAGAAAAGGCATTAGAATTACTCCCCAAAGCATTATTATGCATAAAAACATTATAAATAACAGTAGGAAAACATGATGCAAAATGGACGTATCAACTCCCCCAAGCTTAGACCTCGCTCGTCCTCAAGCGAAAGCCGATATCAAAGAACATGTCCACATGGTTTGAGAGAGAGGTGTCGATAAAAACAAAATACGAACATAGTAGCATCATGTTTATTATTGTAACAACAACAAACTTTAACATATAACTTTTATTGCATAACAACATCATATAACTTCTTATGAGCAAGTAACAATTCATCACAATGTGGAAGTATAAAGCATAAACCTTATTGAAAACCAACAAACTATGTTCTCAGTCAACTTTGCAACTACAATTCATCATATTTTCAGGAAGGGTCTCATGTAGGAGCCTTTTGGCAAGTCCACATACTCAACCATCATTTAGTCTTCTATGATTGCTAACACTCACAGCATACCCATGAGCAAAAAGTTTCAACCGGACACATAGAAAGATAGGGGCTTATAGTTTCGCCTCCCAACGTATTCACCTCAATGGTGATGTCAACAATAATATCTCAGGCTCACTCATATCCAACTGGATATATGTGCCTAGATCTTTCCTCACCACATGATGCTTGCCAAAGGAGAAAAATAAAAAGGAATAGGGAAAAATACTTTGACTCTTGCATAAAAGTAAATACATAAAGGTAAAAGATAGGCCCTTCGCAGAGGGAAGTAGAGGTTGTCATGCGCTTTTTAATTTGTATGCCAAATCCCTTAGCGCAAAAGAACGTCACGTTGTATTGCCCCTTGTGATAGCAACCTTTATTATGCAGTGTGTCGCTTTTATTACTTTGCCATCACAAGTTCGTGCAACGCTCAATTTTCTCTTACACTAATTGATCCAACACTTTTAGAAGCAATTTTTATTGCATTAATGCACCGATGACAACTTACTTGAAGGATCTTATTCAATCCATAGGTACGTATGGTGGACTCTCAAACATGAGTTTGGGTTTGGGGTTTTTGGATGCACAAGTAGTATCTCTACTTAGTGCGGAATTTTTGGCTAGCAAAGATATTGAGCAAGCACCACATGTTGAAGGATCTATGACAATATAACTTCTATGTGAATATGAACAAGCATAAATCATTACGTTGTCTGATACGTCTCCAACGTATCTATAATTTTTGATTGTTCCATGCTATTATATTATCTGTTTTGGATGTTTTATATGCATTAATATGCTATTTTATATTATTTTTGGGACTAACCTATTAATCTAGAGCCTAGTGCCAATTTCTGTTTTTTCCTTGTTTTTGAGTATTGCAGATAAGGAATATTAAACGGAGTCCAAACGGAATAAAATCTTCGGAATGATTTTTCTTGGACCAGAAGAAACCCAGCAGACTTGGAGATGAAGGCAGGAGACCTGCCGTGGAGTCACAAGCCACCAGGGTGCGTCCTAGGGGGGGGCGCCCCCCTGGCTTGTTGCCCCATGGCATCCCTCCTAACCCTATTCTTCGGCCTATAAATTCCCAAATATTCCCTAGATACCAAAAAGAGCCACGAAAATACTTTTCCGCCGCTGGAAGCCTCTGTTCCAATGAGATCCAATCTTGGAGCCTTTTCCGGTAATCTGCCGGAGGGGGATTCGATCACGGAGGGCATCTACATCAACTCCATTGCCCCTCCGATGATGCGTGAGTAGTTTACCACAGACATTCGGGTCCATAGCTAGTAGCTAGATGGCTTCTTCTCTCTCTTTGTTCTTCAATACCATGTTCTTCATGATCTTCATGGAGATCTATCCGATGTAATACTCTTTTGCGGTGTGTTTGTCGAGATCCAATGAATTGTGGGTTTATGATCAGCTTATCTATGAATATTATTTGAATCTTCTCTGAATTCTTATATGCATGATTTCATATCTTTGCAAGTCTCTTCGAGTTATTGGTTTGGTTTGGCCAACTAGATTGGTAATTCTTGCAATGGGAGAAGTGCTTAGTTTTGGGTTCAATCTTGCGGTGTCCTCACCCAGTGACAAAGTAGGGGTAGCGAGGCACGTATTTGTATTGTTGCCATCGAGGATAAAAAGATGGGGTTTTCATCATATTGCTTGAGTTTATCCCTCTACATCATGTCATCTTACCTCATGCGTTACTCTGTTCTTCATGAACGTAATACTCTAGATGCAGGCAGGAGTCGGTCGATGTGTGGAGTAATAGTAGTAGATGCAGAATCGTTTCGGTCTACTTGATACGGACGTGATGCCTATATGCATAATCATTGCCTTGGATATCGTCATAACTATGCGCTTTTCTATCAATTGCTCGACAGTAATTTGTTCACCCACCGTATTATTTTCCTTCATGAGAGAAGCCTCTAGTGAAACCTATGGCCCCCGGGTCTATTTTCCATATTATATTTTCAGATCTATAAACCAAAAATACCAAAAATACTTCGTTGCATTACTTTTACTTTTGTTTTACTTTACGTTCTAGCAATATTTTATATCTATCTCTATCAGATCTCATCCATGCAAATAACCGTGAAGGGATTGACAACCCCTTTTAGCGTTGGGTGCAAGAGTTTGATTATTTGTGTAGGTGCGAAGATTGGGGACTTGCTTGTATCTCCTACTGGATTGATACCTTATTTCTCAACAACTGAGGGAAATACTTATCTACTTTGATGCATCACCCTTTCCTCTTCAAGGGAAAACCAACGCAAGCTCAAGAAGTAGCAAGAAGGATTTCTGGCGCCGTTGCCGGGGAGAATCCATAGCAAGTCAAGACAAAAACTCTCCCGTCAACTTGCCGATTTCTGGCGCCGTTGCCGGGGAGATCTACATCAAGCCTACCAAGTACCCATCACAAACTCATCTCTTGCATTTACATTATTTGCCATTTGCCTCTTGTTTTCCTCTCCCCCACTTCTAAAATGATTTTCAGAAAAAACCAAAAAGATTTGCCTTTTTATTCGTCCTTCTTCCGGTCGTCTTTCCGTTTGCTTTTCGTTTGCTTGTGTGCTAGATTGCTTGCTTTGTCACGATGACTCAAGTTGTGTGACTTCTCCAATACTAATAATAATGATTTTATTAGTACTCCGATTGCTCCCGCCACTAGTGCGGAATCTTATGAAATTAGTGCCGCTTTGCTTAATCTTGTTATGAAAGAACAATTTTCCGGCCTTCCTAGTGAAGATGCCGCATCCCATCTAAATACTTTCGTTGAGTTGTGTGATATGCAAAAGAAGAAAGATGTGGATAATGATATTGTTAAATTGAAGCTATTTCCGTTCTCACTACGAGACCGTGCTAAAACTTGGTTTTCATCTTTGCCTAAAAATAGTATTGATTCATGGAACAAGTGTAAAGATGCTTTTATTTCCAAGTACTTTCCGCCCGCTAAGATCATCTCCCTTAGGAACGATATAATGAATTTTAAGCAACTTGATCATGAGCATGTTGCACAATCTTGGGAGAGGATGAAACTTATGATTAGAAATTGCCCCGCGCATGGTTTGAGTTTATGGATGATTATACAATTTTTTTATGTGGGATTGAATTTTGCTTCTAGAAATCTTTTAGATTCCGCCGCGGGTGGTACTTTTATGTAAATCACATTAGGAGAAGCTACTAAACTCCTAGATAATAATATGGCAAATTACTCTCAATGGCATACCGAAAGATCTCCTACTAGTAAAAGAGTGCACGCTATTGAAGAAATAAATACTTTGAGTGAAAAGATGGATGAATTAATGAAATTGTTTTCTAGTAAGAGTGCTCCTATTGATCTTAATGATATGCCTTTGTCTTCTTTGATTGGAAATAATAATGAATCTATGGATGTGAATTTTGTTGGTAGGAACAATTTTGGTAATAACGCGTATAGAGGTAATTTCAATCCTAGGCCGTTTCCTAGTAATTCCTCTAATAATTATGGTAATTCCTATAACAATTCTTATGGAAATTATAATAAGATGTCCTCTGATCTTGAGAATAATATTAAATAATTTATTAGCTCGCAAAAAGGTTTCAATGCTATGATTGAAGAAAAATTGCTCAAGATTCATGATTTGGTTAGGAACGTTGATATAATTTCTCTTGAGATTGATTCCTTGAAAATTATATCTATTCCACCCAAGCATGATATTAATGAGTCTTTAAAGGCTATGAGAATTTCTATTGATGAGTGTAAGGAAAGAACCGCTAGAATGCGTGCTAAGCGTGAATGGCTTGAAAAAGTGTGTTCTCATGATAATATTGATGAAGATCTTAAAGTGATTGATGTGACTCATATTGAATCTTTGTTTTCTAATGTAAATCTTGATAAATATGGGACTGGAGATAAGTCAACTTTAGTTAAAAGGCGTCCCAATGATTCGGAGTTTATAGATCTTAATGCTAAGATTGATAAAAGTGGGATTGAAGAGGTCAAAACTTTAAATAGCAATGAACCCACTCTTTTGGATTTCAAGGAATTTAATTATGATATTTGTTCTTTGATTGATTGTATTTCCTTGTTGCAATCCATGTTGAATTCTCCGCATGCTTATAATCAAAATAAAGCTTTTACTAAACATATCGTGGATGCTATGATGAAATCTTTTGAAGAAAAACTTGAGTTGGAAGTTTCTATACCTAGAAAGCTTTATGATGAGTGGGAACCTACTATTAAGATTAAAATTAAAGATTATGAGTGCCATGCTTTGTGTGATTTGGGTGCTAGGTTTCCATGAATTTGATGATTGCTCTTTAAATTTGCATCTAGCGGATTCCACCATTAAGAAACCTATGGGAAGGATTAATGATGTTCTTATTGTTGCAAATAGGAATTATGTGCCCGTAGATTTCATTGTTCTTGATATAGATTGCAATCCTACATGTCCTATTATTCTTGGTAGACCTTTCCTTAGAACGATTGGTGCAATTATTGATATGAAGGAAGGAAATATTAGATTCCAATTTCCATTAAGGAAAGGCATGGAGCACTTTCCTAGAAATAAAATAAAATTACCTTATGAATCTATTATGAGAGCTACTTATGGATTGCATACCAAAGATGACAATACCTAGATCTATTGCGTTATGCCTAGCTAGGGGCGTTAAACAATAGCGCTTGTTGGGAGGCAACCCAATTTTATTTCTTTTGCTTTTGTTTTTGCTTCTGTTTTTGAGTGTTTTACACATTATTACCTCTGTAGTAATTGTGTTTTCTTGTTTAAATTAGTGTTTGAGCCAAGTAAGACCTTTGGGATGGTCTACGGTGTTTGTGATTTGATTTTGCTGAAAAACAGAAACTTTTTCTCTCAGTCCAGGAATTTTGTAAATTCACTGGAACGTGATTTTGATCTGAAATATTTACACAAGATTTATATGCAAATTTCCCTGATTGTCCTAATTTTTCAGAATTTTTGGAGTTACAGAAGTATTCAAAGTCTATAGATTGCTACAGACTGTTCTGTTTTAGATAGATTCTGTTTTCTTTGTGTTGTTTGCTTATTTTGATGTATCTATGGGTTGTATCGGGGGGTATGAACCATGGAGAAGTTGTAATACAGTAGATATTACACCAATATAAATAAATAATGAGTTCACAACAGTACCTAAAGTGGTGATTTATTTTTCTTATACTAACGGATCTCATGAGTTTTCTGTTGAGTTTTGTGTTGTGAAGTTTTCAAGTTTTGGGTAAAGATTTGATGGACTATGGAATAAGGAGTGGCAAGAGCCTAAGCTTGGGGATGCCCAAGGCACCCCAAGCCATATTCAAGGATACCAAAGAGCCTAAGCTTGGGGATGCCCCGGAAGGCATCCCCTCTTTCGTCTTCAATCCATCGGTAAATTTACTTGAGGCTATATTTTTATTCACCACATGATATGTGTTTTGCTTGGAGCGTCTTGTATGATATGAGTCTTTGCTTGTTAGTTTGCCACAATAATCCTTGCTGCACACATATTTTGAGGGGGACACGCATTAATCGTGAATTTATTAGAATACTCTATGTGCTTCACTTATATCTTTTGAGCTAGGCAATGTTGCTCAAGTACTTCACTTATATCTTTTTAGAGCATGGTGGTGTTTTATTTTAAAGAAGTTATTGAACTCTCGTACCTCACTTATATTATTTTGAGAGTCTTTAAACAGCATGGTAATTGGTTTAGGTTATGAATTTAGTCCTAATATAATGGGCATCCAAGAGGGATATAATAAAAACTTTCATATTAAGTGCATTGAATACTATGAGAAGTTTGATTCCTTGCATATAGTTTTGAGATATAAAGATGGTAATATGAGAGTCATGCTAGTGAGTAATTGTGAATTGGAATAAATACTTGTGTTAAAGTTTGTGATTCCCGTAGCATGCACGTATGGTGAACCGTTATGTAACGAAGTCGGAGCATGATTTGTTTAATGATTGTCAACCTTTGTGTGAGGGTCGGGAGCGCGCGATGGTTAACTCCTACCAACCTCTCCCCTAGGAGCATGCATCTAATACTTTGCTTCGATAACTAATAGACTTTTGCAATAAGTATGTGAGTTCTTTATGACTAATCTTGAGTCCATGGATTATACGCACTCTCACCCTTCCACCTTTGCTAGCCTCTCTAGTACCGCACAACTTTCGACGGTGCATTAAACCCACCTTCCTCAAAACAGCCACCATATCCTTTCCTCAAAACAGCCACCATACCTACCTATTTTGGCATTTCCATAGCCATTCTGAGATATATTGCCATGCAACTTCCACCGTTCCGTTTTTCATGACACGCACCATCACTTTCATATTGCATATAGAGTCATATTTTGTTCTAGGTATCGAGTTGTAATTCTTGAGTTGTAAGTAAATAAAAGTGTCATGATTTTCATTATTAGAGAATTGTCCCGTGAGAGAAAAGGTTGATGGAAGCTATGATTCTCTCACAAGTTGGGATGAGTCTCTGGACTTTTCAAATAATAAAAGAGGCCAGCGAAGCCCAAATAAAAAAAAATAGGCCAAAGATGCCCACCCAAAAAAATGAGAGAAAGAGAGAAGGGACAATGCTACTATCTTTTTACACACTTGTGCTTCAAAGTAGCACCATGATCTTCATGATAGAGAGTCTCCTATTTTGTCACTATCATATAACTAGTGGAATTTTTCATCTTATGCACAACCACTTAGTTTTCTTTTTGAGCTTTCATACACTTATAGCTCTAGTGCATTTGTTGCATGGCAATCCCTACTCACTCACATTGATATCTGTTGATGGGCATCTCCATAGCCCGTTGATACGCCTAGTTGATGTGAGACTATCTTCTCCTTTTTCCTCACAACCTCCACCATATTCTATTCCACCTATAGTGCTATATCCATGGCTCACGCTCATGTATTGCGTGAGAGTTGAAAAGGTTTGAGAACATAAAAGGTGTGAAACAATTGCTTGACTTGTCATCGGGGTTGTACATGATTTAGATACTTTGTGTGGGGAAGATGGAGCATAGCCAGACCATATGATTTTGTAGGGATAACTTTCTAAGGCCATGTTATTTCGAAAGGACGCAATTGCCTTGTTAGTATGCTTGAAGTATTACTGTTTTTCTGTCAATATTAGACTTTTGTTTTGAATCTTATGGATCTGAATATTCATGCCACAATAAAGAATATTACATGGATAAATATGTTAGGTAGCATTCCACATCAAAAATTCTGTTTTTATCATTTACCTACTCGAGGACGAGCAGGAATTAAGCTTGGGGATGCTTGATACGTCTCCAACGTATCTATAATTTTTGATTGTTCCATGCTATTATATTATCTGTTTTGGATGTTTTATATGCATTAATATGCTATTTTATATTATTTTTGGGACTAACCTATTAATCTAGAGCCTAGTGCCAGTTTCTGTTTTTTCCTTGTTTTTGAGTATTGCAGATAAGGAATATTAAACGGAGTCCAAACGGAATAAAATTTCGGAATGATTTTTCTTGGACCAGATTAAACCCAGCAGACTTGGAGATGAAGGCAGGAGACCTACCGTGGAGTCACAAGCCACCAGGGCGCACCCTAGGGGGGGCGCGCCCCCCTGGCTTGTGGCCCCACGGCAGCCCTCCTAACCCTATTCTTCGGCCTATAAATTCCCAAATATTCCCTGGATACCAAAAAGAGCCACGAAAATACTTTTCCGCCACCGGAAGCCTCTGTTCCCGTGAGATCCAATCTTGGAGCCTTTTCTTCTTCTCTCTCTTTGTTCTTCAATACCATGTTCTTCATTATCTTCATGGAGATCTATCCGATGTAATACTCTTTTGCGGTGTGTTTGTCGAGATCCGATGAATTGTGGGTTTATGATTAGCTTACCTATGAATATTATTTGAATCTTCTCTGAATTTTTATATGCATGATTTCATATCTTTGCAAGTCTCTTCGAGTTATTGGTTTGGTTTGGCCAACTAGATTGGTAATTCTTGCAATGGGAGAAATGCTTAGTTTTGGGTTCAATCTTGCGGTGTACTCACCCAGTGACAAAGTAGGGGTAGTGTGGCACGTATTTGTATTGTTGCCATCGAGGATAAAAAGATGGGGTTTTCATCATATTGCTTGAGTTTATCCCTCTACATCATGTCATCTTACCTAATGCGTTACTCTGTTCTTCATGAACTTAATACTCTAGATGCAGGCAGGAGTGGGTCGATGTGTGGAGTAATAGTAGTAGATGCAGAATCGTTTCGGTCTACTTGATACGGACGTGATGCCTATATGCATAATCATTGCCTTGGATATCGTCATAACTATGCGCTTTTCTATAAATTGCTCGACAGTAATTTGTACACCCACCGTATTATTTTCCTTCATGAGAGAAGCCTCTAGTGAAACCTATGGCCCCCGGGTCTATTTTCCATATTATATTTTCAGATCTATAAACCAAAAATACCAAAAATACTTCGCTGCATTATTTTTACTTTTGTTTTACTTTACGTTCTAGCAATCTTTTATATCTATCTCTATCAGATCTCATCCTTGCAAATAACCGTGAAGGGATTGACAACCCCTTTTAGCGTTGGGTGCAAGAGTTTGATTGTTTGTGTAGGTGCGAAGATTGGGGACTTGCTTGTATCTCCTACTGGATTGATACCTTGGTTCTCAACAACTGAGGGAAATACTTATCTACTTTGTTGCATCACCCTTTCCTCTTCAAGGGAAAATCAACGCAAGCTCAAGAAGTAGCATTGTCTTCCTTGTCCAGCGTCAACAATTTTGGCATATAATATTTAATGGGGGCTCACAATCATAAAATATGTCCATGATATTGTATTTGCATGTGAATCTTCTCGTCCCTAATTAATTCTTTCATGAATTGCATCATTGACTAATGCTATGGTTGCGAATCTCCAATAAATTTTACCACTTATACTTTTCTTTATTGTGATGTCATTACTCGCCATAAGATTAGCATATGATCTTTTTCATTTATTCTCTTTTATCATGATTGCAACAAGAAAGTAAAGGGGCAAAAGCTCAAACTAAACTTTATTATATAACTCTCACTCGATTACATAGATAGATAGATCACGAAACTAGCACTCGAAAATAGATCATACTAAAGTTTTATTCAACTAAATCACGCAAAATCTAAGGATCGAAATAAAAAGCGAAGGTAAAAAGTGATGGTGATACGATACCGGGGCACCTCCCCCAAGCTTGGCTCAAGCCAAGGGGAGTGCCCATACCCGTGTACTCAAGTCTCCTTTGGTGGTGAAGATGATGAAGGTGGTGGTGATGAAGAATTATTCTTCTTCTCCAATTTACGCTTGAGGATAAAGTTTTCTTCCCTTAAATTGTCATTCTCTTGCTCAAGTTTCAATATCCTCTTGCATAGAGCTGCCTTGCTCTCCTGCAGAAAATGAGAAGGAATAAAAGGAGTATTGGGTTTACTCCCACCATTAGGAAGGCTTGACTTCTTGAACTCCACGTGCATATCTCCAAGTTGAGGTAGTGGAGCTTCATCTTCATCTGAGCCAGCGTCCGGTCCAGCGCCTTCTATTTCCTTCAGATCGGTGTCCTCTTCTTCCTCCGAAGTCCACAAGTAGGGGTAATTTTCCCCAAAGATCTTTGGATCAGCAACATAATTGGATACATAGCTCTCTCCCTTTGAATCTTGAGACGACATATTTTCAGATATGTCAGGAAAACAAAACAAAACAAGAACAGAGGAAAATCTCACGATGCGGTGGTCAAAACAATCAGGGGTATATATAGAGAATTTTTATTCTTGGAAATCAAGCAAACGAAAGGAAAACGGAGTCGGGAAGGTTCCCGAGGTGGGCACCACCCACCAGGGCGCGCCAGGGAGGGCAACCGCGCCCGGGTGTATCGTGCTCACCTCGGTTGCCTTTCGGTTTATTTCTTATTTCCCAAAATTCTAAAATGTTTCAAAACTGATAAAAAATATTTTTGCGGATTTTTTGGAGTCCGTTTACTTACCGTATCACGTACCTCTTATTTTTCACGATTCTGGAGTGTTCCGGAAGGTTTCTCTTATGTGTTCCACCGGTGTCATGGTTTGGATAACATTGCTTTCAACATTAATAGGCGTACCTGAGATATAGTGTTTAATTCTTTGTCCATTGACCACCTTCAGGTTAGTACCTTTGGCATTATTAATATTGATAGCTCCAGAGCGATAAACCTCTTCGATAACATATGGTCCTTCCCATTTGGAGAGAAGTTTTCCTGTAAAAAAATCTGAAACGAGAATTGTATAAAAGAACATATTCTCCAACTTTGAATTCTCGCTTTTGGATTCTTTTCTCATGCCATATTTTAACTTTTTCTTTAAATAACTTGGCATTTTCATAAGCTTGGGTTCTCCATTCATCTAATGAGCTAATATCAAATAACCTCTTTTCACCGGCAAGTTTGAAGTCATAATTGAGTTCTTTAATTGCCCAAAATGCTTTATGTTCTAACTCTAGAGGCAAATGACAAGCTTTCCCATATACCATTTTGTATGGAGACATACCCATAGGATTTTTATAAGCTGTTCTATAAGCCCAAAGTGCATCATCCCATTTCTTAGACCAATTCTTTCGAGACCTATTGACAGTCTTTTGTAATATTAGTTTTATTTCTCTATTGCTAAGTTCAACTTGACCACTAGATTGAGGATGATAAGGTGATGCAATTCTATGGTTAACATCATATTTAGCAAGCATTTTACGAAAAGAACCATGGATAAAATGTGAACCACCATCAATCATTAGATATCTAGGGACTCCAAACCTCGGGAAAATAACTTCTTTAAGCATTTTAATGGAAGTGTTATGATCAGCACTACTAGTTGGAATAGATTCTACCCACTTAGTGACATAATCAACAGCAACCAAAATATGAGTATACCCATTAGAGGAAGGAAAAGGTCCCATATAATCAAAACCCCAAACATCAAATGGTTCAACAACAAGTGAATAATTCATAGGCATTTCCTGAGGCTTACCGATGTTACCAATTCTTTGACATTCATCACAAGACAAGACAAACTTACGGGCATCCTTGAAGAGAGTAGGCTAGTAAAAACCAGATTGCATTACCTTATGAGCAGTTCTATCTCCCGCATGATGTCCTCCATAAGCTTCGGAATGACATTTCCGTAGGATTTGTTCATGTTCATGCTCAGGTACACAACGTCTAATAATACCATCTACTCCCTCTTTGTAAAGATGTGGATCATCCCAAAAGTAGTGTCTTAAATCACAGAAGAATTTTTTCTTTTGTTGGTATGTGAAACTAGGTGGAATATATTTAGCAACAATGTAATTAGCATAATCAGCATACCATGGAGTGTTTTGAGAGACATTTATTGCAGCTAATTGTTCATCAGGAAAACTATCATCAATTGGTAGTGGGTCATCAAGAATATTTTCTAGCCTAGACAAGTTATCAGCTACGGGGTTCTCAGCTCCTTTCCTATCAATAATATGTAAATCAAATTCTTGAAGTAAGAGAACCCACCTAATGAGTCTAGGTTTAGCATCTTTCTTTTCCATAAGATATTTTATAGCAGCATGATCAGTGTGAACAATAACTTTGGAATCAACAATGTAAGATCTAAATTTATCACAAGCAAACACAACTGCTAAAAATTCTTTTTCAGTAGTGGCATAATTTCTTTGGGCACTATCTAGAGTTTTACTAGCATAATGGATAACATTTAATCTCTTATCAACTCTTTGTCCTAGAACAACACCAACAGCATAATCACTAGCATCACACATAATTTCAAAAGGCAAGTTCCAATCAGGTGGTTGAACAATAGGTGTAGTGGTTAAGGCTTTCTTAAGTGTTTCAAAGGCTTCCACACAATCATCATCAAAAACAAAGGGAATATCCTTTTGTAAAAGATTAGTAAGAGGCCTATAAATTTTTGAGAAGTCTTTAATAAACCTCCTATAGAAACCAGCGTGACCAAGGAAACTTCGAATACCTTTGATATCTTTAGGACATGGTGTTTTCTCAATTGCATCAACTTTAGCTTGATCCACCTCAATACCTCGTTCGGAGATTTTATGCCCCAAGAAAATACCTTCATTAACCATAAAGTGGCACTTCTCCCAATTCAAAACGAGATTAGTTTATTCACATCTCTGCAAAACTCGATCAAGGTTGCTTAAGCAATCATCAAAAGAAGTTCCGTAAACGAAAAAATCATCCATGAAAACCTCCACAATCTTTTCACAAAAATCGGAGAATATAGCAATCATACATCTTTGAAAGGTAGCAGGTGCATTGCATAAACCAAAAGGCATACGTCTATAAGCATAGGTTCCAAAAGGACAAGTGAAGGTGGTTTTCTCTTGATCAAATTGTGACACAGGTATTTGAGAGAAACCAGAATATCCATCCAGGAAACAAAAGTGTGTGTGCTTAGATAATCTTTCAAGCATTTGATCAATAAAAGGCAGAGGGTAATGATCTTTTCTAGTAGCTTTATTTAGTTTTCTAAAATCAATTACCATTCTATAGCCAGTAAAAATTCTCTGTGGGATAAGTTCATTTTTATCATTAGGAACGACAGTAATACCTCCTTTCTTAGGGACACAATGAACGGGACTTACCCATCTAGTATCAGCTATGGGATAGATTATACCTGCTTCCAGAAGCTTTAATATCTCAGTTCTTACCACTTCTTTCATCTTAGGATTTAATCGTCGTTGGTGATCAACAACGGGTTTAGCATTAGGTTCCATATTGATCTTGTGCTGACATAGAGTGGGGCTAATGCCCTTAAGATCATCAAGAGTATATCCAATAGCAGCCCGGTGCTTCCTCGGAATTTTCAATAATCTTTCTTCTTCATGTTCTGAAAGGTTAGCACTAATAATAACAGGATATATCTTTTTCTCATCAAGATAAGCATACTTCAGAGTGTCTGGCAATTGTTTTAATTCGAACACAGGATCACCTTTTGGTGGAGGAGGACCTCCCAGAGTTTCAATATGCAAATTGTGTTTTAGTAGAGGTTGTTGTTCAAAGAAAATTTTATCTATTTCATTTCTTTCACGCAAGTGCATATCATTTTCATGGTCTAGCAAATATTGTTCTAGTGGATCAGTAGGAGGAACGGCAATAGAAGTGAGACCAATTATTTCTTCCTTACTTGGTAATTCTTTATCATGAGGTTGTCTACTAAACTTGGAAAAATTAAAATCATGAGACACATCACCAAACTTAACACTGACGCTTTCTTTTTGACAATAAATCTTAGCATTAACAATGTTCAAGAAAGGTCTACCAAAGATAATGGGACAAAAGTCATCTTGTGGGGAACCAAGAACTAGAAAATCAGTAGGATATTTTATTTTCCCACACAAGACTTCAACATCTCTAACAATCCCAAGTGGTGTGATGGTGTCTCTGTTAGCAAGTTTAATAGTAACATCAATATCTTCTATTTCAGCAGGTGCTATTTCATTCATAATTTCTTGATATAAAGTAAAAGGAATAGCACTCACACTAGCACCTAAATCACATAATCCATGATAACAATGATCTCCTATTTTAACTGAGACAACAGGCAAGCCAACTACGGGTCTATGTTTATCTTTTTCATCGGGTTTAGCAATTCTAGCAGCTTCATCACAGAAGTAAATGACATGCCCATCAATATTTTCTACAAAGAGATCTTTAACCATAGCAACACTAGGTTCTACTTTAATTTGTTCAGAGGGTTTAGGTGCTCTAATATTACTCTTGTGAACCACAGTTGATACCTTAGCATGTTCCTTTATCCTTACAGGGAAAGGTGGTTTCTAAATATAAATAGTAGGCACAACTAGATCAACATTTTAAATAATAGTTTCTTCTTTAGCTATGACTGGTTCTTTAATTTCTTTTTTAATAGGGGGATGATATTTAAACCACTTCTCTTTAGGGAGATAAATATGAGCAGCAAATGATTCACAAAAAGAGGCTACTATCTCAGAGTCAAGTCCATATTTAGTGATAAACTTGTGAAAAGCATCGGTATTCATAAAGGATTTAACACAATCAAATTCAAGCTTAATACCTGACTCATTACCTTCGTCGAGTTCCCAATCTTCAGAGTTGCGTTTAATTCTTTCCAAGAGATCCCAGTTGAATTCAATAGTCTTCTTCATAAAAGAACCAGTACAAGAAGTATCGAGCATGGTTTGATCATTATGAGAAAGCCAAGCATAAAAATTCTGAATAATAACTTCTCTCTGGATATCATGATTGGGGCATGAATATAGCATTGACTTAAGCCTCCCCCAAGCTAGAGCGATGCTTTCTCCTTCACGAGGCCAAAAATTTTATATATATATATATATATATATATATATATATATATATATATATATATATATATATATATATATATATATATATAATTCCGATCACGATGAACTAGATGCATATGATAAAACTTTTGGTGGAATTCCAATTTCAATCGATTCCAATTCCATGATCCAATATAATCACATAGCCTATACCATGTCAATGCTTTTCTCTTCAAAGACAAAGGGAAAACCTTCTTATTAACATCATCTCCGGATAAACTTGCAAGCTTAAATAATCTACAAATTTCATCCACATGTATTAGGTGCATATCAAGATGTTCAGTTTCGTCTCCTGCATAAGGATTAGCTAGCAGTTGTTCTAACATACCCGAAGGAATTTCATAACCAATATTTTCAGTAGGTGTTGTAGGTTGAGGGACAACTAATTTTGGTTCAGGTCGAGGTGAAGATACCCCGAACAAACCCATCAAAGGATTGCTTTTCATAGATATAAGTGACAGTAAATTTCAGCATGCAGTATAAGTTTTTCCTTACCGATTTCCACTTACCAAGAGCGCTTCACTCCCCGGCAACGACGCCAGAAAAGAGTCTTGATGACCCACAAGTGTAGGGGATCAATCGTAGTCCTTTCGATAAGTAAGAGTGTCGAACCCAACGAGGAGCAAAAGGAAATGATAAGCGGTTTTCAGCAAGGTGATTTCTGCAAGCACTGAAATTATAAGTAGCAAGTAGTTTGATAGCAAGGTGATTTGTAATGAGCAAGTAAAGGTAACAATAGGTAAGGTGCAGCAAGGTAGCCCAATCCTTTTGTGGCAAAGGACAGGCCAAAACTATCTCTTATGATAAGCAAAGTGTTCTTGAGGGTACACGGGAATTTCGTCTAGTCACTTTCATCATGTTGGTTTGATTCGTGTTCGCTACTTTGATAATTTGATATGTGGGTGGACCGGTGCTAAGGTGTTGTTCTTACTTGAACTAACAACCTACTTATGATTAACCCCCTCGCAAGCATCCGCAACTACGAGAAAAGTATTAAGACAAAGTCTAACCATAGCATTAAACATGTGGACCCAAATCAGCCCCTTACGAAGTAGCGCATAAACTGGGGTTTAAGCTTCTGTCACTCTAGCAACCCATCATCCAATAACTACTCCACAATGCATTCCCTTAGGCCCAAGGATGGTGAAGTGTCATGTAGTCGACGTTCACATGACACCACTAAGGGAATCACAACATCCATATCATCAAAATATCGAACACATATCAAATTCACATGATTACTTGCAACATGACTTCTCCCGTGACCTCAAGAACAAAGGTAACTACTCAAAAATAGTATGCATGCTCAAGATCAGAGGGGTATTGAATAGCATAATGGATCTGAACATATAATCTTCCACCAAATAAACCATATAGCAATCAACCACACAAGGTAATCAACACTACTAGTCACCCACAGGTACCAATCTGAGGTTTCGGTACAAAGATTGAACACAAGAGATGAACTAGGGTTTGAGAGGAGATGGTGCTGTTGAAGATGTTGATGAAGAATGGCCTCCCCAAGATGAGAGGGTTATTGGTGATGACGATGGCTTCGATTTCCCCCTCCGGGAGGGAAGTTCCTCCGGCGGAATCGCTCCGCCGGAGGGCAAAAGTGCTCCTGCCCAAGTTCCGCCTCGAGAAGCGGCGCCTCATCCCGAAAGTCCTCCTCTTAATTTTTTTAGGTTTTTCCAGAATTTATACCAGAAGATGGACTCCAGAGGTGGGCCAGGGTGAGCACCACCCACCAGGCCGCGCCTGGGGGTCCTGGCGCGCCCTTCTGGGTGTTCCTCACCTGGTGGCCCCCCTCCGATAGTTTTCTGGTCCAGTATTTTTCATTTATTCCACAAAAATTCTCCATAAAATTTCAATTCCATTGGGGATGTGCAGAATAGGTATCTCTGACATGCTTTTTTCAGGTCCCGAATTCCAGCTCCCGGTATTCTCCCTCTTTGTGTAAACCTTGCAAATTATGAGAGAAAAGGCATTAGAATTACTCCCCAAAGCATTATTATGCATAAAAACATTATAAATAACAGTAGGAAAACATGATGCAAAATGGACGTATCAATACTCGCCATCGGACGGGGAGCTCGCTCCATCCATCGACTCGCTCCTCTTATGCCCAGCCTAACCTCTGCCTCTTCCTTGCGGTGCGAGGCCGTCGAAGAAGGTGGTGTCGAGAGAGAGGCCCCTCTTATGCGCACCCCCACCACCGGGCGGACGCGACGCGGGTAACGAGGACGCAACAGCCCCTTGTGTCGGCAGCGGTGGGGTGAGTTCGTAGGAGACGACAGGGTTGTCATCAAAGAGGGAGTGGAACAGTGACGGAGCTATGCTAGGGCCAAGGGGGCGCTGCCCCCCAGCCTTGGATGAGTTACTCGAAAAAAAATACTAGGCAGGCTTAGATTAGAACTTCTTTAGCATTTGCCCCCTCCCCCCCCCCCAAACACTGACGATTTGTGCCCCCCCCCCCCCTCCAGTGATTTTTGGCTAGCTCCGCCACTTGAGTGGAAGCCCATGTCCGAGAAGGAGACGATGCCCGGGTCGAGCAGCATGTCTGAGAAGGCAACGTGTTCTGGATCTCGCCGGCGCTGTGTGTGTTTGACACTCTCTTCTTTGTGCTTCACAGATTTGCCATTCTCAACATTGCATTCATATGTGTGCATGCTATTAGAAAACGGAAGCAGAAATGGTTAAATTGGACATGATGAAGGCTTATGACCGGGTGGAGTGGATTTTCTTGAACAAATGATGGAACTGTATGGCTTTTCTGAGAAATGGATTGCTATGATCATGCGGTGTGTGACAACGGCTACGTTCTCCGTTAAGCTCAATGGTGGTCTCTCATGTGGCTTTACTCCATCCAGGGGTTTGAGGTAGGGAGACCCATCGTCTCCTTATTTGTTCCTGTTCTGTGTGGAGGGCTTCTCTACTTTATTGAAAAAAGCACAGTCAGAGAACATAGTTAAGGGCGTTTCCTTTGGGCGCACTGGCCCCATTGTAACACACCTTCTCTTCGCTGATGATAGTGTGGTCTTCCTCAAGGCCTCGGAGACAAACTTGGTGGTGCTAAAAAATATTTTGGTCGACTATGTGGCCGCGTCAAAGCATAAGTAAATCTTCTGAAGTCCTCCATCTTTTTTGGGAAGGGCTTGGACGATGCAGGAAAGGAGAACTTAAGGAATATTATTGGTATAGAGTCTGAAGCATTGTCTGAAAGGTATTTGGGACTACCAACAGTGGTAGGGCGTGATACGTCCATTTTGCATCATGTTTTACTACTGTTATTTATAATGTTTTTATGCATAATAATGCTTTGGGGAGTAATTCTAATGCCTTTTCTCTCACAATTTGCAAGGTTTGCACCAAGAGGGAGAATGCCGGCAACTGGAATTCAGTACCTGAAAAAAGCATGTCAGAGATACCAATTCTGCACATCCCCAATGAAGCTGAAAATTTACGAAGATTTTTTATACAATAAATAAGAATTACTGGAGCTGAAAACTACCAGAGGGGGGCCACCGGGTGGCCACCCTCCACCAGGGCGCGCCAGGCCCCCTAACCGCGCCCTGGTGGAGGGTGCTCACCCAGGCCCACCTCCGGAGCCCATCTTCTGGTATAAATTCCCAAAAAACCTAAAAAACTTAGGAGGAGGACTTTCAGGACGAAGAGCCGCGGCCTCGAGGAGGAACATGGGCCGGAGCACTTTTGCCCTCCGGCGGAGCGATTCCGCCGGGGGAACTTCCCTCCCGGAGGGGGAAATCGAAGCCATCGTCATCACCAACAACCCTCTCATCTTGGGGAGGCCATTCTTCATCAACATATTCAACAGCACCATCTCCTCTCAAACCCTAGTTCATCTCTTGTGTTCAATCTTTGTACCGGAACCTCAGATTGGTACCTGTGGGTGGCTAGTAGTGTTGATTACCTTGTGTAGTTGACTGCTATATGGTTTATTTGGTGGAAGATTATATGTTCAGATCCATTATGCTATTCAATACACCTCTGATCTTGAGAATGCATATTATTTGTGAGTAGTTACCTTTGTTCTTGAGGTCACGGGAGAAGTCATGTTGCAAGTAATCATGTGAATTTGATATGTGTTTGATATTTTAATGATATGTATGTTGTGATTCCCTTAGTGGTGTCATGTGAACGTCGACTACATGACACTTCACCATCCTTGGGCCTAAGGGAATGCATTGTGGAGTAGTTATTAGATGATGGGTTGCTAGAGTGACAGAAGCTTAAACCCTAGTTTATGCGCTACTTCGTAAGGGGCTGATTTGGGTCCACATGTTTAATGCTATGGTTAGACTTTGTTTTAATACTTTTCTCGTAGTTGCGGATGCTTGCGAGGGGGTTAATCATAAGTAGGTTGTTAGTTCAAGTAGGAACAGCACCTTAGCACCGGTCCACCCACATATCAAATTATCAAAGTAGCGAACACGAATCAAACCAACATGATGAAAGTGACTAGATGAAATTCCCGTGTACCCTCAAGAACACTTTGCTCATCATAAGAGATAGTTTTGGCCTGTCCTTTGACACAAAAGGATTGGGCTACCTTGCTGCACCTTACCTATTGTCACTGTTACTTGCTCGTTACAAATTACCTTGCTATCAAGACACTTGGTACTTACAATTTCAGTGCTTGCAGAAATTACCTTGCTGAAAACCGCTTATCATTTCCTTCTACTTATGGAAAGGACTACGATTGATCCCCTATACTTGTGGGTCATCAGGGCGTTCCAAGGATGGTACTTTCAAGCATGTGAGAGAGAGCTCAAGCGGAAAAGTTGTTGGTTGGAAAGGACAGGGTCTCTCAAAGGCAACAAGAGAGGTCCTTGTTAAGTCAGTGCTCCAGTCTACCCCAACGTACACCATGAGCTGTTTTCAACTCCCAAAGAAAATGTGCCGGAACCTGACTACTATCTCCTCAAACTTCTGGCGAGGTTCAGCTAATGGTGAGCGTAAGGTACACTGGATCGCGTGGGACAAAATGTGCATAAGGAAAAATGAGGGAGGTATGGGATTTAGAGACATTGGGGCGTTCAATCAAGCGCTTCTAGCTAAGCAGGCATGGAGAATTTTGTAGGTTCCTTCCTCTCTTTGTGCAAAGGTTTTGAAAGCTAGATATTTCCCGGAGGAGTCTATTATGAATGCTACCTGCACGAACAGTGCGTCTTTCACTTTCAAGAGCATCATTCATGGCCGTGATTTGTTGCATGAAGGAGTTGTGTGGAGAATTGGTGATGGCAGCAAGGTACTTGTTCATCACGACAATTGGATCCCTCGCCGAGGTAATATGAAGCCACTGGGTCAAGACTATGTCCAGAGAATAAGCCATGTGAGTAACCTACTTAATCAGCATGGGACAAATTGGGATGAGGACAAGGTAACTAACATGTTTACCCCTGGCGATGCCGCTGATATATTGCAAATCCAAATCGGTGGCAACGGAATGGACGACTATTTGGCATGGAATTGCACACAAAATGGCCAGTTCACAGTTAGGTCTGCTTACCACTTATGCATGGCAATGAAGACAGCATGTTCCGGACAGCCGGAGTCCTCCCCGTCTGTGTGAAGTCACAAGTGATGGTTAGCTTTATGGGATACGCATGCTCCAAACAAGGAAAAAATCCATACATGGCGACTAATACGCAATGATCTAGCAGTGGGATCCGAGCTTCATCGTAGGCGAATCGGGCCTGGTATTTATTGCGTTGCATGTGGAAGGGAAGAGACAACCTTGCATAGATTCTGGCACTGCCCTCATTCGGTGACATTTTGGAAGATCATGCACTCAGAAAATGGAGTGCCGGTGGCATCCCCGGCGGCGGAAATCTGGTCCCAGGGTGCACTTAGAGCTTCGATGATGGAATGGCTGGGTGATGCATGTCCTGAAGAAAGATTGGCCATGGTACAGAGTCTTTATGGAATATGGATGGCAAGAAATGAAACGAGAGAAGGGAAGAAGATAGCTGAACCAAGAAGTCTAGCTAGCGCTGTTGTTGCTTGCATGAATGAGTGGCGTGTTGCACATGAACTAGGAGTGGCGCCAACAGGCGTGACGCGGACGACGGAGCGCTGGCTCTCTCCAGCTGAAGGTTGGATTAAAGCAAATACGGATGGCGCGACGACGAAGAATGGGAGCAAAGGAGGTGCTCGTGTTGTCTTTCGAGACCATAATGGTGCGTTCCGCGCGGCGGCGTGCCATTTTTTCCCTACCTCCTCTAACCCGGAACTACTTGAGATACTTGCATGCAAGAGGGCGGCGCAGCTAGCGATCGAAATGGACATCCAGAAACTTGTCATTGAGACGGACAACAAGGGTGTGGCGCAGGTTCTGAATGACCAAGGAAAGAATTTGTCATCTTTGGGACCTGACATTGAAGAGGTGAAAGAGACCTTGCGATCTAGGCAGGAAACGAAGGTAAAATAGGTGTGAAGAACAACAAATGGTGCTTCTCATTTGCTGGCAAAGGAGGGTGTGACTCATGAACTTTGTAAAGTATGGTTTCACGTACCACCAGACTTTATTCTTAGCGTTGTATCGGCGGATATTTCGAACTCTTATGATTAAATAAATGATGTGACAACTCTCTAAAAAACATTGCATTTGTAAAAATGTCACGTAGGTGGTTGACACCTTGATTCCTATGTCATCGGATCAATTTTGTTCATTTTTATTTGCTTTTCACATTAATTGCAAATGAAAGGACCAAACTGCCCCTGGGGCTCTCTGGATGTGCACGTGGTTCAGGTTTCACTAGTCAAAAACGGGCCATCAGTCCCGGTTCTGAAGGGCCTTTAGTCCCGGTTCTTCAACCGGGACTAATCAATCGGGACTAAAGGCCCTCACTTTTAGTCCCGGTTGGGTTACAAACCGGGACTAAAGGGGCTCCACGTGACCGATGTCGGGCGCCTAGGCAGGAGGACCTTTAGTCCCGGTTGGTAACACCAACCGGGACAAAAAGGCAGCCACGCGTCAGCCCCTGCCAAGCGCTGGGGTCTAGGTTTTTTTGAAAAGGGACGTGTTTCATTTTGTGTTTTCATTTTCTTTTATATTTATATTGTATTTTCACGCGGTTACACATATTAATATACAACATCATCAGTACAAATTATGGAAAAACATCCAACATCAGTACAAATTAGATGGATGCAATAGACCAAGTTGAATTAGAGGAAAATATGATGTTGCGATCGCAACATCATATTTTCCTCTAATTCAACTTGGTCTATTACATCCATCTAATTTGTACTGGTATATGTCATATAACAACTCATCATCATCATCATCTTAATCAACTCATCATCATCATCTTAATCAACTCATCATCATCTTAATCAACTCCTCATCATTGCAAGGTTGGAACACTAACTACTGCTCTCTCTTAGATATAAAAGTGTAATAAAGGCGAACTCCGACATCTCCAAATTGAAGAACACAGATCAACCTATCTCCAACTTGTGGGATGCGCAAGTATTCCTCTCCAAGTGGTAGCGTGGATGATTGTATTGAATTTCTCCATCCTTTGATTTTCAGGGTTTCTTCACTTTGGGATATCTTGTATTTACCCTATAATTAATAGGGAGTGGCCGTAAGCTAACCATTTGCAAATCACCATTTTTAAACATCCATTTAGGCACGGTCTCTGGGGGGAGTACCTATTGAAGAACATTAATAATAATAACATAGTTAGCAAACTAGTTTTGCTTAAAAACAATGTATGAAAAAGATGGACTAGCGACGCAATGGTAAAAAAATTCTTACAAAGTTGTCTGAAGTGATGTTATAACGGTTCAACTTGTGCACTAGTGGAACATATCCATGATAAATGTTCCCAGTCATGTAATGTTTAGCATGATACTCAAGATCATCAATAAATGATATCAGATGATTTTTCTCCAACCAAGTAAGCTCGGAGTCATAACTGTAGTAGGTGCGATCTATTATCTGTCGGGTACCTCTTGTAGCACAGAAATAAGCTAATAATTAAAAATAAAGAAATTTAGTCGGGATAAGTACCAAATACTTTTCAATAATCAATATAAATTACCTAACAAATCTGTTGACAAACGCACCTGGAGGTAGCATCGGAATCAAGTCATCATCCGCATGCACCCAAATATCTATATTATTATCACGAACATCGTCATTACCAAGATCGAAGGTAATGTTCATGTCCTTATCCAACCCATACGCCTTGCAAAATGCTCTCCAATTAGAACAACCAAAATATGTGTGATCTTCGTTATTTTTCACCTTAACAACAAAAGTGTAATGCTCCGTTCTTAGGTGAGCTATCTTAGGCTCTGTACTACCCTTCTCTTTGAAATGGAACTTGTCCAAGACAGCGAATCTTGCATGATAAGGAACGCACTAGTCGAATTGTACAAAAGAAAATTAAAGGTTAATTAAAGCAAAAAAGCACACGTCATACTTCATTAACAAAAAATACATGTCGTCTTTACATACTGTAATAATACTAAATTCTTCCGTTAGCTTGACGGTGAACGACGTATCGTTGTCTAGCTTCCGTTACCGTAATAATACTAAATACATGTTGTTTGCGCAATCAAACCATCCATTCTTTAGCAACATTGGCTCTTTTTGGCTGCAATCTTCAGCAATTCTTTTTTTACTAACTGATATCTTGTCCTCAGTTTCACCAGAAAGCAACCAGAACTCCTCTCATCCGGACTTGGAGCCACCAACTGGGACTGTATCTAATTTTCCTATTTTTGGTTGTAGTTTTATTTTAAACAGATTCAAAAATAGTAGCATTATGAAAAGTTTTTAAGAAGAAATACTTTATGAAAAATTTAGTTGGATAAATTTTACTTTCTATTAACTTTACTTTAGATCAGAAACAATTTGTATTATTAGTTGAATTTTTTATATTTAATTCTAAGTTAATATTATTTTGATCATAAATAGAGTTTTATAAAAGCTTTTTAGTTGATTCTTTTTGCTATTGAATAATACTATAAAATATTTTTTGTTAACAAAATTTTTATATAATTTTAAGTTAATATTAGTTTTCATAGGTACCATACTCATGATGTGGGTTTGTACTCCTGATGTAAGATAATATAAAGGTGCATGGATGTTCATGAGATATGCCAAAACAATAGACTATTCTCATAGGATTCTCTGATTTCCCAGCCCTCAACATATCATCAACTTCCCCTTTTGACCCTTTCATGGATCCACATATCTGTCTATTATGCATATTTATACAATAAAAGAAACATAAATTTACCAAAAATTACAACAGATGCCAACCTTGCCATTTAATACGTCGCCTTCATGTAACTGCGGTGACGATCAGAATACTTATGGAGCATAACTATGGCTTTCAACCCAGCATCAAAGGTGCAAATTATCCGGTTATCTTATATATGCCGAACAGTTAGACTGATATTTTTGTCTAGACGGAGAACTTTGTTTAGACTGGGAACATTGTCTAGACTGAGAACTTTGTCCAGACTGAGGATTTTGTCCAGACTGAGAATTTTGTCCAGACTGAAGTCTTAAGCTTCATTTGTGTGGTAAAATATTCTTATGACATGGCTGGGTGCACAAACCAGCCCTAATATTTTAACACCCTTGCTTCCATGCGAAGGTATATGCATTATTATTTGCACAAACCAACACCATTTGCACGCCTTGTTGTTTGCGCAATCAAGCAATCCATTCTTTAGCAACATTGGCTCTTTTTGGCTGCAATCTTCAGCAATTTTTTTCACTATCTGATATGTTGTCCTTAGTTTCACCAGAAAGCAACCAGAACTCCTCTCATCCGGACTTGGAGCCACCAACCGGGACTGTATCTAATTTTCCTATTTTTGGTTGTAGTTTTCTTTTAAACACATTCAAAAATAGTAGCATTATGAAAAGTTTTTAAGAAGAAATACTTTATGAAAAATTTAGTTGGATAAATTTTACTTTCTATTAACTTTACTTTAGATCAAAAACAATTTCTATTATTAGTTGAATTTTTTATATTTAATTCTAAATTAATATTATTTTGATCATAAATAGAGTTTTATAAAAGCTTCTTAGTTGATTCTTTTTGCTATTGAAGAATACTATAAAATAATTTTTGTTAACATAAATTTTATATAATTTTAAGTTAATATTATTTTTCATAGGTACCATACTCATGATGTGGGTTTGTACTCCTGATGTAAGATAATATAAAGGTGCCTGGATGTTCATGAGATATGCCAAAACGATAGACTATTCTCATAGGATTCTCTGATTTCCCTGCCCTCAACATATCATCAACTTCCTCTTTTGACCCTTTCATGGATCCACATATCTATCTATTATGCATATTTGTACAAGAAAAGAAACATAAATTTACAAAAAAATAAAACAGAAGCAAACCTTGCCAGTTAATACGTCGCCTTCATGTAATTGAAGTGGCCATCAGAATACTTGTGGAGCATAACTATGGCTTTCAACCCAGCATCAAAGGTGCAAATTATTCGGTTATCTTATATATGCCGAATAGTTAGACTGATATTTTTGTCTAGACGGAGAACTTTTTTTAGACTGGGAACTTTGTCTAGACTGAGAACTTTGTCCAGATTGAGGATTTCGTCCAGACTGAGAATTTTGTCCAGACTGAAGTCTTCGGCTTCATTTGCATGGTAAAATATTCTTATGACATGGTTAGGTGCACAAACCAGCCCTAATATTTTAACACCCTTGCTTGCATGCGAAGGTATATGCATTATTATTTGCACAAACCAACACCATTTGCATGCCTTGTTGTTCGCGCAATCAAGCAATCCATTCTTTAGCAACATTGGCTCTTTTTTGGCTGCAATCTTCAGCAATTCGTTTTTTTTTTACTATCTGATATGTTGTCCTCAGTTTCACCAGAAAGCAACCAGAACTCCTCTCATCCGGACTTGGAGCCACCAACCGGGACTGTATCTAATTTTCCTATTTTTGGTTGTAGTTTTCTTTTAAACACATTCAAAAATAGTAGCATTATGAAAAGTTTTTAAGAAGAAATACTTTATGAAAAATTTAGTTGGATAAATTTTACTTTCTATTAACTTTACTTTAGATCAAAAACAATTTCTATTATTAGTTGAATTTTTTATATTTAATTCTAAGTTAATATTATTTTGATCATAAATAGAGTTTTATAAAAGCTTCTTAGTTGATTCTTTTTGCTATTGAAGAATACTATAAAATACTTTTTGTTAACATAAATTTTATATAATTTTAAGTTAATATTATTTTTCATAGGTACCATACTCATGATGTGGGTTTGTACTCCTGATGTAAGATAATATAAAGGTGCCTGGATGTTCATGAGATATGCCAAAACCATAGGCTATTCTCATAGGATTCTCTGATTTCCCAACCCTCAACATATCATCAACTTTCCCTTTTGACCCTTTCATGGATCCACATATCTATCTATTATGCATATTTGTACAAGAAAAGAAACATAAATTTACAAAAAATTAAAACAGATGCCAACCTTGCCAGTTAATACGCCGCCTTCATGTAACTGCAATGACCATCAGAATACTTGTGGAGCATAACTATGGCTTTCAATCCAGAATCAAAGGTGCAAACTATTCGGTTATCTTATATATGCCGAACAGTTACTTCAACAATCCTGACACCAGAAAGCAACCAGAAAAATCGAGACTTGGATCAGCATATACAAGATAACCGAAAAAATTGCACCTTTTGTGAACTCAACCGGCATCATACTCATAAGCATTTAATCGAACACCTCTTGTGCGTAGGAAGGGAAAACAAATTAGCACACACCTCCCACATCATATGAGGAAAAACAGAGGAGAGGGCGGGCAGGAACGAGTGTATATATATGCAAACTTGTAGTCCCGGTTTGAGACATCAACCGGGACAAAAGGGCCTCGCTCCTGGCGCAATCCCTTTAGTCCCGGTTGGTGTCACCAACCGGGACTAAAGGTCCCGTTCGAACCGGGACTGGTGTCTGCCGAGCCCCGGCCGACGTCCTAGCCGCCCGAACTGGGACGGATGCTCACATTAGTTCCGGTTCGTAACTCGACCGGGACTATTGCTCCGTTCGGTCTAGAACCAAAAGCCCTGTTTTCTACTAGTGTGTATCGCTCGCCGCCCGCCCAGTCCCGCGCTCGCCGCCGATTGCCTCCCATGCCCGTCCCGCGAGCGCCGCCTACAGCCCTATGGTATTTGTTATGTGCGTGCCGCTAGGTCGCCGCTCGCGTACACATTCAGGTGACATTGCACGCTCATGTCCGCTGCCCGTGCACCACCCTACCGATTGCCTTCGCCACTCGGGTTAGCGTCATCTCCTGAATATGTTTCCCTCTGCTTCACATCAAGTTTCAGAAATTTTCGCCGCACTTATTCCTTGATTCCAACCGTCCGTGAATAAATTCGGACTAGTTGTCCATGAGCAAGCACCATCAAGGCATGCGGGCATGGTACTTGATCCAGAATAGTTCATACTCACGTTGAAGCTGAACCAAAACTAAAGGTCTCAGTAATTAGCTCCTGCATACGCGTAGAATCATACACACGTAAGAATCAAGCCGCCGGTCAGACAATCCTCCACAAGCTTAGCGGCGAAGGTCGACGTGTCCATCTCTCTCGCCAGCTTCATGTGTCTCCTCTCATCCACCCGAGAGGTGCCCTCTCTCCTCCTCATCGCGGGCGAGCGTCGTATTTTACTGAAAATGCCGAAGTTACCCTTCTGAGAAGCAAAGCTCGGACCATCATTACATGTATGTCACTTGATAATTGCATTAAAGAAAGCAATTTGAGAGACTTGGCGTTTGACAAATGTGATCGTGATGAGAACTACATGTCAGGGAATTTACAACCCCTACCCACGGGACATGTTTTTAACATTGTGGTTGGTGGCGATGCAACCATGAAAGCAACTCGTGGACGTATGTAAGACTATGATGGGTGTCCATATATGGATGATATATTTCATATAGAAGACCACGAGGGTTGGTGCTTTTTTTGAATGGTATATTTCATATGCATATCTCGGAAGATATATTCGTACCATCGGGAATGTGATAGCCTTTTCTTCTGTAATTTTCCTTTTAGAAAAAAGCAGGGTTCGAGTAGGTTCAACCCACTAGAAAGGTCACTATGCGCCATGGGGGTTCTCTAGAAATGGATCAGGAGGTTCGCAGAAAGACATGGCGATGAAGTGATTAAGCCAGAGTTGGCGGACGCGCGAGCTCCGCCTGGGAGCAGCCATGGGCAGGGAGGTCTGGCCGCAGGCTTGCGAGCTCCGGCCTGGGAGCATCCGCAGGCACGCCAGCTCCAGCCGCGGGCGCATGGACGGTGGCGCGGTCACCGGAGGAGCGAGCGAGCTCTCGGACGGGCATGCTCCGTGTTCGTCCTGCCTCTGAAAAAGGAAAGAGAGAGGGGAAAAGGTGGGGTGGGTGGCTGCAGGTGGGGCCTATGTGGGTTGCGCGAGCGTGACCGGGCGCGTCCGGACATCCTCATATCCATCTTAGATTTGAGATGTGCAAGAAAAAAAAGGATGCACCATTAGCGACGTCGACTGAAAATCCACGTAATCACGGCCGATTACCGCCAGTGTGTGGATTTGGTGGTGTGAGCTGGGTCAGAAAGAACATGCTTGCTTGTAATAATCTCACAAGGAAGCAAATAAGGGGGGAAAGAGAGGATAACCAGATGCAGAGTCCATTACTTCATGTGTAAAAACAACACAAGGATCTATCGGTCCTCTGAAAACATTACCGCAGAGATATGAACCTTGGGTCTTAGACCATTACTCATCTTTGAAGCACAGACGACATATTAAAAGGCGAATGTAAAAGATTTTGTTCAATTTACGCAGTAGTAGGGATAAGATATATCATGGGTTGAACTAGCTCCCATACTTATATGCATACATCTAAACTAGATACTAGTTAAGAATGTGTATGTTTGCAAGATCATCAACCCAATGTCCACTATATTTAATTCATGATTTAACTCACGGAATCTTGCTTTATCGAGTGGCTTTATGAAAATATCTACAAGTTGTTTCTCGGTGTGTGCATTCTAGCGACGCTAGACCTGTGGCCAAATGAAATGGCGACATGGCAGAAAATCATGTATGCGCATCGTCGCATTTTGAGACGGGGGCAAAAAGAAAAAACATATATGTGTCTTGTCGCCATTCAAAAGGAATTCTTCAGATTGAATGACATACCTATACATTTTTGTGTCACCAACCCAATTGGCGACGTTCAAAGTGTACTGCTATGAGCAGCGCCTTAAGCAGACCTCCTTTTGCACTAGTTAGGAGAAGCGGGGCTCATGTGCTTGCCCTGGTTGGGTTAACCCTTTAAAAGCAACTCCTATCGCTTGATCGTATCAGTGGCTCTCTGCCTAACTCGACTGTATTTCACGTCAGGTGACAGTTTGACATTTTATCCACTGACCGTTGGACCCGTTGACAGTTGCCAATTCAACCCTTTAACGTTTCAGTTTGACACATTGACTTCTCAAAAAAAATGAATTTTTTCATAAATTTGCAAAAAAGTTCATGATTTTAAATCGTTCACAAATCTAAAAAATTTCATGAATTTTAAAAGTTTGCAGATTTCAAAAAAAATCATGAACACGCAAAAGAACTTCTCAAATTCAAAATAAATCATGTATTCAAAAAAGTTATTGAATCGAAAAAAATTGTGAATACAAAAAATGTTCATCATTCAAAAAGTTCACCAGAAGTTCAATTTATTTTAAGGAAGTTCAAATGTTTTGAAAGAGAGTTTGTAAATTTGGGGAAAATAAAAAAACAGAAAAGTTCAAGACTTGGAAAAAATACAAAATTATAAAAATGAAAAACAGTTCACCAAAAACTTGTATTTTGGGAAATAGTTCATGAAATTTGGAAAAGTTTCACAAATTTGTACAAAAAAATCCAGCTTGGAAAAAAGTTCACGCATTTGAAAAAAAATGAAATAGAAATAAATAAAAAACCAGAAAGAAAAATATGTGAAAACAAAATAATGGAAAAAACAAAAACACATAAAAGAAAAAGGTGGTTTACTGCTAAAAAAAGAGGTATGACGGTATTTTGTATCTAAAAAAAGATATTGGGCTGTGTCTGCCGTAGCTGGCACAAAAATAAAAAGATAATGTAACGAAGATGACAGTATCTGGGGTTGATGTGCCGGTTATGAGCTGTGAAAACACTGAAGCATCCATGCCTACGTATGACCAGTACGAGCGTGCTTCCTCATGCATGGACGTCTCTCTCTCTCTCTCTCTCTCTCTCTCTGTGAAACAACTGGTTTACGCGATGCCGCAACAGTGGTGCGTATGCAACAGCGAACAGTGAACACTGGTCGCATCAGCAGCGTCCGTGTGGCCAGTTGGTTGCTGATGGCATGAGAGGCCCAGCACAGGCAAAAGGGCATCAACAGAGGGCGGGCCAATTTTGCACTGTTTTGTGCTCGCGTCGTTATGGCAGCTGCCAAGGCCAGGCCAGGACGCGGGACAGGAAGAGTTGTCGCTCGCGGGAGGCCTACCGCGCGGCCCCTCCAGCCCAGTACTCTTGCTCCTTTCTTTTCCCGCGAGGAAAAAAGGATGCATCTGAAAATCCATGAAAGCACAGCCGATTTACAGCCACTGCGTGGATTTGGTGGCGTGAGCTGGGTCGGGATGAACATGCCAAAACAAGGGGAAAAGAGAGGGTAACCAGATGCAGAGTCCATGTGAAAAAACAACCCAAGGATCTACCAGTCCTCTGAAGGATCTACCACGATGCCGGTTCACAGTTGGTTCCACCATACAGTCATACACACCGAACTGCACACCAGATTAGACTTTTTCTTCTAAAAACAACGAGCCCCCTCGTCGATTTCCATTAAAGAAACCGCCACACACAAAGTACCACACCAGATTAGACTAGAAAGTCAAGAGAAACATCTGCGCTTTACTTAAACAAATACTGCCACACCTAGTTGATACTAGTACTAACAAAAGTACCTTATCCTATCCAGGGCAGGACATCTCAGACCTGAAGAATGTGCGGGGCCGACAAAAAGGACTCATTAGTCCGTCGTGGGCTCGTGGCCTTGTCTTGGCTCGTGCTGTCATCTTGCGCACCAAAATGATTCATCCTAGGTTGCTGTATTAATTAACCCCGCGCTTAGTCCGTACTACAGATTGACAAAGCGCTCAAGACAATAGGGTGTTACTGACACATGCATCTAGTATTATATTGCAATCCCTGCTATAGAGAGGAGTGCTTCGTTAAGTCAAACACGCATGCATGGGTCTTGCAAAATATTTCCTTTCCTTTAACAGAGAGTTAGAATATACTGAAACCACATGCTGCTGGTGACAGTACAATATGCTACTACTGTGAAAGTAAAAAGGAAAAACTAGTTGCTGCACAGTTGACATGGTTTAACCAAAAAGAGTTGTAGTACAATCTGCAGTGCGCTACAGGTGTATGCAGAAGCAACTACTACGTGGGCTTGGCTTACAAGCTAGTAGTATGAAGATGCTCAAGGATTCTCTCGGCACACCAAATTTAAGACTAGCTCTGGTATGATAAAGCATCACACACAGAGCAGTTGCTTCCTAGAGATTTGGCATTGGCATTGGCACTGGGAGATCTTGCTGTGGAAAACAAAGTGCGAGATCCGCCACGGCTTCTCCGACTAGCTGCTCCAACAGGCCATCTGCGATCTGTTTAGTGATCTCATCCGCTTCCGATCTCGCTGATTTCACCCAGCCTCCTCCTTCCACCTCCTGGTGCACGATTCTTTCCAGCATCATTGCAGCATCGCCGTACTCGTTTGCCGCCAATCTGTCCACGCCGTAGAGCCAATCCCTCACATGGCTCCATACTTCTTCCCCTAAATCATGAGATAGTGCCTCGCTCCGTGCTCCGAAGCATGCTTTACCCCATGGGTAGGTTCTTAGCAAGGCTTCCTGGCCAGTCTCAACCAGTGCCATGTTTACACAATCAAAGAGAAGCTTTTGGTTCGACCTGCGCTCCCTCGATTTAGCAGCCTCCTCCTTGCGGTCCAGGAACTTGTCACACAGTGCGGGATCAAGAGGGCAGTCGGCCAAATGCCAACCTGTGAAAACCATACTCACTTGTAGATTGCCTAGTCCAGCAGATGATACTATCTTCTGTACAAGGGCATAACATTCTGACTCATTATCCTCTGCATTTGAGGAATTCAGATGATGCATGTGTAATAGCGAATGCGAGTATGTGTCCTCCCATGATAGCGAGCGGGGAACAGACTCAATTGCACGAGATCGTAAGGCAACTCCTGTGATGTAATAAGAACAAATACTTAGTATACAAACCATCAGAGCAATGACACGTTCAACATTCAGAACAAAAGGAAAAACTTACTCTCATTGCAGGCACTGGTGCTTTTTGACGATTCAGGTTCATCAGTGCTGCTATCTTCAAATGATGCATCCAGAACTGAAGTAGGACTAGGCTGATCACGCATGCATTTTAGGCCATCTTTTGATCTTGGTTCGTCAGTATATCCACTTGGGCAGTCAGAAGACACAGGTGCTTCCATGGAACCAACATACTCCTGCTACATGTCAACAAGTGATTGCGAGTAAGCACAAAAATAATCTTTTGCATCAAAAGCTGGCCATACTTATGGCCATAGACAACACAAGCAAATAGTAAGGCATAAAGGAATAATCTGAGATTTATGCGTACATTTAAAGAACAATTTGTTTGTATGATGGAACTGTCAGCTTTGTCCTTGCAAAATGCCATTTGCTGATCACATTGAAGGTCGCGATTGGTCTCTGATCGGTTGTCGTCAATAAAAGTGACTTCAGTCTTCTCACCAGAGCTATCAGAAGGAAGGGTGGTTTTCTCTTCTGCCAGCCTTTTACTTCTAGGGAAGAAAAAACTTGATACTTTCCCTTTGAACGATAATTTTCCTTTACCTTGCCTTGTATCCACCTTCGGTGTTTCGCAGCCTTCAGAATTTCCAGACACCACCATGTTATGAAACATTGCTGATGACACCGGGAGAGATTTTGATCTCGCTAAATTTCTTGGAGAGCTCTCCCCAGTTTCATCCTCTCTTAATGTAGGTACAGAACTAGCTTGCATGGCCAACTCATTTTTTGTGCCACACGACCGGCTACTTGTAGCAGAGTTTATTACAGCAACAGTTTCTTCATTCTCAGTTTCTCGGATGGAGAGCATGTCACCCAAAGTTCTTGAGCTCCTTGGCAACTTTACTTCTTGACTGATCTCATCACATGCTACCGTTGTCCATCTCTCGGAAAGTCGCCTTTTGGCTTCTTTGATCACAGATGACTCAGCTGAATGTGAATGAGATGCCCTGCTATGAGTTGAAGATGAGTAAGTACTGCTATATCTTTTGATGTAATCCCATGAATGCCGCGACACTGGACTGACTACCTCCGAGTCACTTAGGCTACCCCCATCTTCATCAATGTTATCAGTTTCTGACCTACTTAAAGAGCTCTCATCTCCATTATACCCATTTGAGTATACAGAAGACAGCAGAGACTCATCCCGCCGCCGCCGATCTTCTGGCAGGTAATGAACCGAAGCATCCAATGCTTCTGTACATCCTAGTGTGGATGTGTCATCTTCCAAATCACCAAGAAAGGCTGTCCACTGAATCGGTTCAAATGGAGATGATCTGGGAGTTAGCCTGGCATGTGTTCTGTTAGGCTTGCCAGGACTCGGCTTTAGGACCACTATCCTGTTTGGCTTCGAGAAGGTATCTTCTGCTGAATGAGATCTCTTGTGAGACTTTCCCATTACATGGTCACTTTCTTCATCAACTCGGTGTGTTCTGGTTTCTCTTGCCCCTTTATTCTCAACAGATTTAAATGGTTTCAACACAGTAATGCGCTTTGTCTGAGGTGGTGCAGGCATTGGGTGTTGTCCATAGAGCGGGTTTGAGAAAACAGAGCTTGGTTCCTCAAGGAACTTTAGAAACAGATCCTTATTTGAACTTAGAACCTCGAGGGCTTCTTGAAACTCCTTTGAATGAAGGAAATTTTCATCTGTGGCAAGGCGTTTTGCTTGTATGAACTTTTGTCGAACAACTTCAATCCTTGTGTCATTCTTGGGTTGTGAAGACCTCCCTCCTGAAGAAGTTTGGTCCTGAAGATGATGGGTTCTTAATGGTTCTTCGCAGACTGCATACACATCCTTAAATTCTACTGTTTCCTTGGGGCCTATGTGTTTGCCCCGTGATGTTTTGTTGTAGAGGCGCTGCTCTTGCTGCTGCAGGGTCCTCTTTGTTGCTGCATAATTATCATGTGAATGACTTCTCCTCAAATTTCTTTTGGGAGAATGTAATGCCTGTTCTTGAGCAGGTAGATCATCTTCAAGCCCCATCAATCTGGCAACAACACTTGGTGGTTTCCTCTTTGATTCCACTTCGTTGGCTATCTCATTTGCTAGTAGCTTCTTCATGGGTGATGCATCTGATTTGCTGCTTAAAGAACTCCTAGTACTGGCCTCCTGCAGGGAAATTTGTATTAGAACAAAGAAGACAGAGAGTTCTCACTTGCCAAAAAAATAGTAATTCTTTGCTGCCATATATTTACAAGAAATTTTGACCATGACAAGTTAGGGAGGCCACCTATGACAAACATGACATGACACTCACCAGTTTATCCTCTATACAAACTTTAGCAGGGTCAACACTTCTCTTGATATCTGTCCGGACTCTACGAACTGGAGAATCTGTAAGGTCAAGATAGACCAAATAAATAGTTTGACAATGACACAAAAATAACCTACATGCCTGACAAAACAAGCTAACACAAAAAGAACACAGTCAACTTCGATATTTAGACTAGCGTGCTGCACCTGAATAGAAACAGTACTCTTTGCTCTTTCAAATATATAGAGCGAAAAACATCCAAAGGAAAAGACAAGCAAAACATGTCGTCGTCCAAAGGAAAAATGTCCACGTTATGGAATGGAATCATTTTCCATACAATGCCAATGGCATCTAGTCCCCCACACAAGAGGGAGATTGGCAACATTTGTGCCAGCAAATGTCCAAAATATTAGAACCTAGGCAGAAATGAACAAAATGCTACACCCCACCCACCACCAAGTAGTACCATTGATATTGTAGAAAAAGCAGCGTTTATCTGAAGTAAAATGAAGCAGCTGACAACTGAATACACATTACCAAAACAAAAATCGTTGCAGAGCAACAGCATTGGCAATATAGAGAAAAATGGGGACGAATTTGCGTACCTTCTCTATGAGCTCTGTCAGAGAGCGCCTTCGTGCTGGCCATCCCCGTACTCAGGTCGAACAAGTTGATCATCGTCTTCTTCTCACTAAAACCACCACCTCCAAGCATTACAACATCAGCGAAGATATGGGATTCCTGAAAAAACAGTCACGGCAAAGAAGTTAAGCGAAACGACGCAGAGGACATGAAACATCACCAGCCCCATGATTGTACCTGAGATCCGCAAGGCCAGCCAATCAAGCTAACTAAATAACAAGAGCGTTATAAGCCGCCGCCGGTACAAACAGCTAGCAGGGCAGCAATAACGCAGAGTGGAGCGTCTTGGGAGGCTCTTAAGTAGCATTTGAAGCCTTAAATTTTGAACCTACGGGACATAAAGAGGAGGAGGCCTGGAGGCATTACTGTAGCGCGATGCCGTCCTCACAGGAAAACTTGGGTACACACACATGGCTAAGGCTGGGTTTTTGGCAGGCGTTGGTAGGCCAGATGGGTGCACAGTTGATGGCCCTGTTCTTGTTTAAAACCGAGAGAAGATGGCAAAATGGCGCGTCGAACGAAACGATAAACGACTGTGCCTGGCCACAGGAGGGGGCAAGATGGAAAAGTGGGATGTAGCAGCAGCTGGGTAACATGATGCAGAGTGCCTTGGATCGGGTTTAGCAACTGATGGCGAGTGAGGCCATGATTACCGTCCCAAGGAATCTCTGCAGCGGGAGAGGCTTTTTAAGGCTGCGCCTTTCGCCGTCGTCAGATGGATGATTTAGCAGGCACGGGAATCACAGCTCACATGAGAGAGAGAGAGAGATGGTGGAAAGGAGATCGGCTTTGCTTGCACACTCCATGGGTTGATGAGAAGGAAAAACTCGAGCTATTGAGTTCAAAATGTTTCTATCGACATCACGCATTCCAGTCGGAAAACGAAATGAGCCGTGAAAGCACAAAGCAAAAGGAAAAAGGGGAGCTGTCCGAGGAGCGTCCGCACTCTGCAGTTTCTCCGCAGGGGAGAGGAGGAGAAAGACCAAGAACTCGGAGCTTTCCACGCGGAATGTGGCTGAGTTCCCCGGTTTAATCCGGGAATCGAGAGGAGCCAGCAGCAGCAGCTCCGGTGGCCGGGTACGCAGGGCAGGGAATCTGGCAGGGACAGGCGCGCGTCGGAGCAATAAATTCTCGGGCGCGGGAGCGGAAAGGGACGGGAGGAACTGGGGGGGAAAAGCGGGCGCCTTTACGCCAGCATCGATGGCCAATCTCTGGTCCCGGGGATCATAAATCGAGCTCGGATCTCCACATTCTCTCCCTCCTGCGCACGCCCGGGTTGCCCACGAAATTCCCTGACGAAACCTAATAAACCCGCAATCAAACACCTCGCCTGAGAAGAACACGACGGCCTGAATCGAACGCCGCCGCGCATCCGCAGCTCCATGGCCGGATTCCGCCGCGGAGGAGGATGAACCCAAAACCAGATAAGGAAGAAGAAAAAATGCGCTACCAACAGAGAGGCGATAAATCCTCGGGGAGAAAAAGGATAGAATCCCACCCATCTCGCGCGTTCCGGGGAAGGGGACCGGGGAGGAGGGAGGGCGGGGATCGGGGAGGGCGCACCTACGGGGGAGCGGCGGCGAGCATTGGCCGGCGGCGGGGGGCGGAACAGCGAGCTGGTACCACTGCGCAGTCGCAGTGTGCACTGGGAGCGGCGAATGGGACGGGAGGGAGGTTGGCGGAATGGACCGGAATTTACCCAGCTCCCTTCTGTCCCGTGAACTGTGCCTTTGTTCTGTTCTTGGCTCCTCTCCCTTTCGCGTCGGATACCCGCCGCTCGTGCCGTGGGGGTGGGTTGCGTGCGTGCGTGCGTGCGTCGCGTGGAGTGGAGAAAAGGCGGTGATGATGGGCGGGGGACGCGGATCGTGGAGTAACTGCGAGTGACAAGGAACATACTCCTACAGACTACGGAGCGTGGCATGGATTTCGGGACGCTACAACGTCTACGTGATCCAAATGTGTCGTACGTAGGAATTTATGGTTTCTTGTATCTTCGGTCACCATGGTGGTACGTTGCAATCGTCGTGCCGTAGATGCAGTACGAGTGCATTTATTGGCCGTGGCTGCTGTACCTGCATTTCTGTTTGTAGAAGGTATTGCTTCAACCTTTTGAACCAAGGGAATCTTCAACACTAACCTTCAAAAGGTCTGTGGATCGGTCCAGACCAGTCCGCGGACGGTGATGCGGAGCCCGGCCATCCAATCATGTCCCTTAATATTTTTTTGTCTTTTTTTAAGTCCACGACTCAAAATAACTACATAGCAAATCGTCGGTGATTGAAAATATTAGAGAGCCGTCTAGCTACGCCTAGAAGATGGTGGAAGGCTTCCACTTCCCCTTGGTCAGGGAAGCGGCTTTCTCCTTCGTCGGCTCCGCGGTGATGGTCTTGTCGGCATTCGACGACTAGTTGGCCTTCTCTGGCGGCGTTTCGGCCATGGATCTTATTGTGGTGGAGCTCAACGTTGTGCGATGGAGGAGTGCAAGGGCGCTTGGCAGCTGAAGCGTGAGGAAGAAGAGGGTAGGCAGAAAAGGTGGCGTAAAGTTCTTTCCCGCTCCATCTCTGCCCTAATATAGGGGTAAGGGGAATGGAACAGCAACAGGCTATCCCTGTCATGGGGTGCATAATCCTCTCGTACCCCCCCCCCTCCCACACACACACACACACACACACACACACACACAACGGCATTAATTACACAAGGGATAGAGGTGTCGGCATTAAGACTTGCGCGAGAACCGAAGCACTGACGAGACATGACGTGGGTGGCCCCATGCTCTCTCCCGCACACTAACTTGACCGTCAAGACAGAGACGACACGTGGTCTTGTAGGGGCGTCGGATAAGACATGTCTGGCTTATCAGAACTAGTCGGACGACTTTTAACCATGAGGCGCGGGAAATTAGCCCACCAAACGATGGGGGGCGTGGGAAAACTTTTTTGTTGGCTGGTTGGTCGGTACCTTACACATTTTGCGACGACGTTCCGTTGTACCAATTTCAAGACGACGGCCGAAGATGGCGTACAAGCTCGGATGACCCGAGGTGCATACAGGCTTGAAGACCGGTTCAGAGGCTATTGTCGGTGTCCGGTCCAAGGTGGTCCTCGCCACGTCGGTGCCCGGCCTGGTGGGCCGGGCTGGGCCTCCTAGGCCGGTTCCATCGGGAGCCACTTTAAGCGGCCCAGGGCAGATTATGAGAAGATTCTGAAAGACCTGGAGCACAATCCGAGGATACTGAAGACGTGAAGGACTCTGCCTCCACCGAAGTAGCCAATCTAGTTGTGTAAATCCTAGGCCCCGGCATGTTATATAAGTCAGGGCAGGGCTCATCGTAGAGAGATTCAGTCCCTTGGTACTTTACATGTACTTTGTACACACTCCATCGTAATAAAACACTAGATCATTGATGGTGCGCGTTGCCGCGCCCGTCTATTTGTATAATAAGATGATAAACTTTTCTATAAAAATATTACACATGAATAATGAAACTTTAATTTACAAAAGCAAATCCATATATGAGTCACTAATTGAGGGAATTTCACATTCTACAAAAGATTTCCCACATAAAAATTGGTTTGGTATGAACATGCACAACTACTTTAGAATGAATGAAATATGTAAGAGAAACACAAGATTATATGCTCTTCCAACAATGAATTTGATCATATGCGGATATGCCCACTTTAGTTTGCACTTTGATATCTGCCCCACCCTATGTCATTGAAATGTGGGGTCTGGATCGGCATATTATCGAAAGGCAAAGTGTGATGATAACTTACACAGATGTGATAGTACTTCAAGTAAAAGGAAGCAACAATTAAAGGGATAATTTATAATTTTCACCAACACACATATTGTTCATTACTAATATATGGCCATCGTAAACAAATTACAGTTGTTGCGCATCCTCGCCCATCAATCTGTATAAAACACCAAAAACAACCTCATTTAAATTGGTGATCGACAATACCATCATGTTCTCAGGCTGTAGTATATTACTTAGAATTGGGAACAAATCAAAATCCATCACAAACTCGAAGCAATCTGCGGTCATTTTCTTGTAGGCTTTTGTAACAGCTCATACTGCAACCCTCTGAACCGTTCAATAATGCATCCAATTAGCAAATACAGTAAATTGTGAACACAAAAGATAAGAGTTTGTTGCAATTATAATCCAAATACTTGCAGAGAAGAAGTGGATATATGACAGAATGCAAGCACTTCTCATAAAAAATGCAAGGTCAATGTGATTGTTTGATTGGGTTGTCAGAGTTAACGTTACTTGTTTAGCTACATCAAGGTACTCGACTACGGCAAGCCGGAACCAGAGTAGGGGGGCAAGCTATGGCGAACAATGGCATCAGTTGTGAGTTGCATGTCATTATAATTAAGTGATGATGCATAGAGAGAGCAGCATCTCGCCGGGGCAAGCACTGCACCATCTCCACCATCGGCTAGCCGTACCAGCACCTACGACGCAATTTCCATGTGGAAGCAGCTCCCAATATCGACCATGCAGAACAAGAGCACCTCACAGAGCTCCATCGATGACACTGCCAGCGTGCCTACCCCAGCGCTGTGCGCAGCCACAACCACCAATAGCTAAGGACTAAGGAGCTTTCTGCCCCCAGGGCACAAACTCAACAGGCGGAACAAAACGAGCCTAGCGATGCAGAAGAGCAATTATCTCCAGACTTGACAGAAAAACCTAGCGATGTTTTTCAAACAAGTGTAGAAACTAAAGCACGAGCAATAATCTACGCAGACTGAGTTAGGTGGGAATATAATTAGCAGTTGATAGGGGATTGGTTGAATGACTTACTGATAGTTCTTGCAGAATCTGTCAACATGACTAATCATACTGTTAAATGATGGATGTTTGTGAAACAAGTTAATTCAAGGCACTTATTGCGATACAGACAGAAGGAAGCAAAAAAACGAATAAGCAAACAGGATTCAGAGAACGTACACAATAGTCAATAGCAAGAGTATTAATTGTGGCGAGATGAGTTTATTTTTATGAAACTAAATCCGGATAGGTTGTTGTTTAATGTGTGTAGTAAGGAGAGAACAAATAAAAATATTCACTCTTGTATACATTAAGAAGGCTCAGCTATTAAGAACCAGGGAAAGAAATATTACATAATTGAGGTTCTTGAGCCCATCTGAATTTGGATGTTCCCACTAACATGACTCTGACATGCAAGCGTATGTATTATTCCCAGCCTGCATATGCTATGAAGAATAGGGCCAGACGTTGGGACCTGAAATAACCTGTCCAGGAATAACACTTCCTATCTTTTAGTTTTCAAGAAACCATAATTTGACCAGTACTTATCTTAATCAAAAGGGATAAATGAACTTACTACATAAGTGCAGATTGCAGCATGTACTTATAGAATCAGCCAGTGGACTTCCAATGTCGTGATTTTTAAACTACAGGAACTATTTATGTTAAGAGGACAATTATGCATCAAGAACCTACATTGCAAAGTGCAACTCGACATAATGTGCTAAAAGAATTGTATAACTAACAATGAATTTGAGATAGTCATGTTAGTTGTGTATAACCCTGAGCTACCATGGTTAAATATACCTAGAAGGAAGGGATCACGATAGAAGGAATTGGGACACTACTAGAGCCATCGCGGTTGCCTCTGTCCGCCTTGAGCCGTTATATCGTCTCAAGCAGCCACAAGAGGAGGGGTCGACATGAGCATCTGTCGTGGTTTTGTCACGGCAGATGTTCTCTTAGGAGAACTTGAGTGTGAGGCCATCGCCGCTAGGTGGCGACTCAAAGGGGTTGATCGGGAACAGGAGTCGAGGGTATTGATGATGATCTCGATTACAAGGGTGTGGAATCGCTAACCTAGCTCTCGAGGGTTTTGTAACTTAAGTCTTTCGGCCCTAGGGGCTCGCCTTTATATACAGGTAGAGACCCTGGGCTTTACAACAGAGTCCGAGTCACACTACAACTCGTGACCTACTATGTCTCTAACACGCCTTGCCTCTCAGGCAAGGAAACCTCTGGCGTCTTCCGCCTCTTGGGCCTTGAGTCGCCATCTTCGTGTGCTGGGCCGCTAGGCGGCTTATTTGGTAGCCGCCTTGTCTGCCTTGTCTTTAACGACACGGCCCACCTTGAGTATAATATCTCAAGCTGCCACGATGCTGACCCGGCCCAGTAGGGCGGATTATACCGCGGGGTTATATCCCCGACATTAGGCGCCAGATTGATTTGAATTCATTCATGTCAATCTTCCTCACCTTCACTTGGTGGCTTATCATCTACTTGTACCTGTGTCCTTCATGAATCATGAAACGCCGGCTTGCAACATTTCCATTCTTATAATTTTTCTCGTGCCGTCCATTAGTGACGTCACTCGCCAGAAATCCAGGAAACCATTGATGACCTCACAACGAATCTGCGTATGTATCCGTTTATCCCGAAAATCGAGGCGTCTTTGTTTCCAAAATTTACTGTGCCTCCTTGATTCTTGCGACTGCCGGTTGCCCCTTCGGGTTTCTTTCCTTTAAATACTCACTCGGGGACCCTCTTTCATTTTTACCTCGCCCTCTCACTTCTTCTTCTTCCTTGAGCCTGACGCTTCATCGCGCCACCGCCGTTGCTCATCCGTTGCCAGCGACCGCTCTTAGGACTGCGGCGAGACCGTGTCTTCATCAAGGTCCAGCTGAACATCTCCGCCGCCCCTGGTCATCTTCAGGTAAGCCGTTTTTCCTCTCTAGATCCATAGCAGTTCGTTAGAGTTCTTGAGTATTCCGGTAGTTCTTCGTTCGTTCATCGCCATTGTAAGTTCATGTGTAGCTTCCACGAGTTTCATCGTAGAAATAGAGCAGTTTGAGCGGCGGGTCCATTTTATGCATAGCGTCCTCAAATCCCCCTTAAGAATTTGTACACTAGACCGCCGCTGCTTCCATGCTTTGTCATTAGGTTTAGCAAATATTTTCCTTTTCTGAACCATTGGTAGATCCGTAATTGTAGCCAGTTTGGTAGAAACTTGTTTGTCCCACACTTAGCAAAAAAATTCAAATCTCTGATTTGGCATAAGTCGCCCTTATGTTTGCCGGCTCAAACTTGTGGCTATAACCTGCTATATGTCAATACCATTTCCTTTAAGCGCCGACTCATCATTGTGATTATAACCCGCCATGTTTAGAAACTGTTGTCTGAACGCCGGCTCATCATAAGGCGACTCACCTATTGCAGATTTTCATGTCGTCTTATCCTTTGATCAGAATATATATATTTATGCAACTTGTTTAATTTGCACTTAGGCGTCTCATCATGTCGAGAACTACCACATGTAACTGGGTGCCGTCTCAAGTGTCCAAACTTTTTCTCAAAGACTATCAAGACCAGGGTCTCTTGCCGTCTAAGGAGGCAATTGGATGGCGGGCTCCCCTTGGAGAGGAACGCCCAGCACCCGGCGAAGGAGAAGTAGTGGTGTTCGTAGATCACCTTCTTCGGGGTTTTTCTCCCCCCGGGTCAAAATTCTTCCGGGATGGTCTACACTCTTTCCACCTTCATCCACAAGATCTGGCTCCCAACTCCATAAGCAATATTTGCCAATTTCAAGTGTTCTGTGAGGTGTACCTGCAAATGGAACCCACCGTCCCTCTTTTCATGGAATTCTTCCACCTCAACCGTCAAACTGAGCGTGCAGATGGCCTTAGCTTGGAACTCGGCGGGATTTCTATTCAACGTCGCAGAGACGGTGCCTTCCCTCATGTTACTCCGCCGAGCCACCCCAAAGGATGGGCCAAGACTTGGTTCTACTGCCGTAACAGAGCTCCTGACAATGAAAACCCCCTACCGGGTTACAGACCAGACCGTCTTCCCATGAATTTTGAACTTCCTGGCCTGGCTTCACAAGAAGAGCGTGATCAACTCGCCTTTGTATACCCAAAGCTGGAAGCTTTGCAAGCCCATGGGTTGACTGGGGTTGATCTAATCCGGTGCTGGGTGTCTTGGAGGATCATGCCATTGAGTCGCCATGGCGACTTGATGTGCAATTACACTGGCGGTTTAGACGATGTGCAAAGATATACCAACCAAGATTTGAATGATGATGAAATTAACCGGATTGTGAAGAAGTTGCTGGGAGAAACTCAAGCAGATTGTAGTAAAACTGGGCTGAATTCCTTCTGCATTCTCAACCCAGCTCCATCAGTAAGAAACTTTGATAATTACTTCTCCGGCTCATAACACCTTTTAAGCTCCAAAGCTTACTTGTCGATTTCATTGTTAGCCTTTATAGGCAAGTTCCTCATTCTGGAAGAGGAGAAATAAGAAAGTTGCAGCACATAAACGAAAACCCACCCAAAAGGGTAAGGCGGCTGCAGAAGAGTCGTCACATAGGGGCGAGTCACCTGCAACAGTTGCACAATCGGAGGTAAAACTTGACTCCCTCCTACTGTCATTTTATTGAACTTGCTGACACATCTTGCTCTCAGGGTGACGCTGCAACCAGCCGTGCTGAAGATGTTGAGTTAATTTCCATTTCCTCCGGCTCAGAATCCTTGCCTCCAATGAGAATAAGGCGGGTTATCCGGAAAGTAAGTTTCTCTCACCCAGATGCTTATTTGGATCCCAATTTTATTTTGAAGAAGACTCAGCTTAAATCGAAGCACCAAACTCGGAGTGGCACTGGTGATCTTACGGCCGGCTTACCCGATAGACCAGTCACCCGCAAACAACCTAATGAGGTGCCTCATAGTCCAACCCCTTCTCTTCCAAAAGCTAGTTTAACACGGCAGCCTCTTAATCCTTCTGACTCAAATTATCAGTAGTCACCACCTTCATCGGGCGACTCAACCGCCTCCAAGCTGCCACCCCTTGTTATCAACCACGGGTAAGCTTCTATTTTATCATATATTTGCTTATTTAAACTTTTAACCTTGCATATGCTTTATTCTGCCTTTTTGTTTTGTAGGGCCCAAGCCAAGGCCAAGAAGAGGAAAGTTGGCGAGGCATCCGCTGACCTTGAGGCTTCTGAGCCGGAACACCCAGATTTGGTGGTTCCTGAAATCCATACTGATCAACCTGAAGATCATCAGGAGGCCCAAACTAATTTGCCCCTTCATCCTGAGCCGGCAAGTACTGATGTTATGGACGCTGAAGCTGACCCGGCGGCCAACCTTGACCCGCCCAGTCCTCCGAAGACAGCTGAAATGCTCCTTGCGATAAGAATGAGGAGATCACCATTAATGGGTCGGGTTACACCATTCCTAAGGTCTCCAGAGTACTAACAAAACTTGTTGCTAAAGACGAAATAGTGCTTCCTGAGAAGGGAAAAGCCAAGCTAGAGCTTCCAAGTTATGAGAACTTCAGTGCTGAAGAATTGCATGCTGGTTATTTGGAACGTCTTTCTACAAGCCGAGAGATGGAAGTTGGCCTCGTCAGCATGATGAAGAGAAACTACGACGTATGCTCAACTTTTGTTGTATATTCCATATATCCTTACGTAGCCCCCAAGGGCCGGCTCGTCTTTATAAGATGAGGTGGGTCTTTTAAATATGAAACTGTTGTAGCCCCCAAGGGTCGGCTCATCTTTTGAGATGAGTCGGGTCTTCTTAATATTTTGTAGAAATCAACATGTAGCCCCCAAGGGCCAACTCATCTTCTTGAGATGAGGCGGGTCTTGCTTAATACTGAAAGAAATCGACCTGTAGCCCCCAAGGGCCGACTCATCTTTTGAGATGAGTCGGTTCTTCTTAATACTGGAAGAAATCGACCTGTAGCCCCCATGGACCGACTCATCTTATTGAGATGAGTCGGGTCTTTCCATATTATATATTTGAAGAAAAACTAGCATGCATTAGCCCCCCAAGTGTCAAGTATATTGCTTGCAATCTGCTTGGGACTTGTTATAACATTTCTATATCATTAATCATGCTGCGCCTAGCTACCGGCTCATGACCGAACAATATGGCAACTTCTTTTATGCAGGAAGCTCTGAAAACAGCCGAGTCAAATGTTGCCGACTTGAGAAAAGATCTTGAAGTGGGGCAAACCGCCCGAGCAGAGGTTGAGCAAAAACTTCGACTCTCCTTGGTAGAATTGGAGAAAACCAAGGCAGGCTTTGAAAAAGAGAAGAAGTCTTTTGAGGCTGAAAAAGCCACCTTCCTAAAGCGCACAGAGGACGCTGAGGGTCAACTGAAGCCCATTACTGAAGAGCTATCCAGGTTAAAGCGACAAATTGCCCACATGACCCAGGCCATTTTTGGTAGGTACCTTTAGGAATTCTTGCTGACCCGCTGAGACATTCATGCATGAATATAAATTGCTTGGCGACTCATGTACTTGAACTGCTTTGCAGGCCCTCGAACTTGCAACCTCCAAGATAACAACTTGCTGAAGCTTAAGGCTGTGTATTCATTGACTGGACAACTTTATGCTGGAAGCCACTTTGCGATCAAGGCAGTTATGGGGAATAAAGAGCTAGTGAAACTCATCAAGGATGTGCTAAGATGCCTCTCGACGATTCCAAAACAGATTCAAGAGTTGAAAAGATCAGGCGCCCGAGCCGATGCAACGTCTTCTTTAAGTCGGGCCTTGGCTTACTCAGCGGAGCTTGATCCGGCAGAGATGGCCAAAGGGTTTCCTGAATTTAAGGACGACAGGTCATTATTCACCGATGGTGACTATGCTAAGTGCATCAAGGCGGCTCGAGTGTTAGCCACCAAACTTGTCTCTGAAATGGAGCTGGAGAGCTATCAGCCGGCTTACGATGCTAATAACTCACAAGTTCGGACGCCCACCTTTGAACCGGTGGATCTGACTCCTCAACGGCGTAAGCACATTTTTGCCCCTTACGTTGACCCATCCTCCATCCTGAATGAAGAAGTTGTATTCCACGCCTTAAACCATTGCAACTGGGATGTGGACAACCTTCAGATCCAAGAACCAGAAGATCCAGTGGAGTATGACCCGGAGGCGGCTCAGGCGAGAGGTCAGCCTGAGGCTAACCCGGATGGCACATGAGGCGAATCACAGAAGTGATATGTAAAAACTTTTAAGTCGACAGGCGGCTCTAGCCCTCAAGTGTTGGGCAGAACATGAATATTTTGTGGCTCCTCAGATGAGCTTGTAATAGGAGTAGTTTGAAAACTGATTCAAAAACTCTGTCATGCCATCGTGCATGTTTGCATCCGTGAAGGTACCAAGAAACTTTGATCCTTTTGATCTTGTTTCGCCAAATTGTGATTGTGCTGCTCTTTTGCTTGTCTTTGAATATCTCTGTTGTTGTGCTCAATGAGTCTTTCAAGTGAAACAGAGATGACAGGTCAAAAATGAGCCGGTAAAGAAGCTTGAATTTCGAGGCTCAAGTCTTGATGGAATCTTTCCTCAATGATATTGAAGTAAACCTGTGATTGAACCAGTCATAATATGACCGCAGTTGTTAACCCGGACGCCCATACATGAGCCGGTAATAGGAACAATATTGTACCTGAAAATTTATGAAGTGATAACAAAAATGTATAACCATGTAAAGTACTGGTAATAAGCCGGCTCAGTGAGACTCGGCAAAAAGAGACTGGCTTTTGAGGCTCAAGTCTTGCTTCAGTGAAGCGGGTATGATAACCCATGGTTTATCCTAGCTCTCTGTATGCCGGCTCTCATGTGACTCAAGCCAGTGTTTTAACCTTGATAATTTCAGGGTCCAAAATGGATTGACTTGTCAAGAGTACACGGGGTCACCTGATCGGAGTCGCATCAAGCATACAGGCAGGTTTAACCATATATTGTGGCGTTTTTGCCAGATCAAGAGGGTGAAAAAGCTAAACTCGATGAGTTGGAAGCCCCCAAGTGACCTATGTTTCAAATACTAAAGACTCATGCTCAATTTGTAGGCTGAAACGACAGGGACCCTGAGTTTCGGGGGTGCCGGCTTGTTGGTGCACTAGTACAGGGGTACCCAGTGCCCCTGACTTATGCACATGCAGTAGAAGCGGAAAACCCCGACAACAATCGAGACCAAGACTCCAGCAAGCTCAACGCGGCAGCCCAAGCCTGGGCTACGACGCGCCAAGCACATCCCCGACGCTTGCTGGGGACCGAGATGAATGCACCTTTCAGAAGACCCGACAAACCATTTCCCGGCAGGCGTGAGCCAGCCACCGCTCCACCGCATCGCTACGCCTGTCACTTATCGATGCGGTGTCGAGCCCTCAGGCGATTAATCAGCTCTCGCTAAGCACGTGGCGACACATTAGAACGCAAGTTACGCTCGGTTGACACCCGCCCTGCAGCGTGTCAAGATCTTAAGCAGCGACCGGCCAAGCGGTGGCAAGAGCTTGCCGGGGATGCACCCCAAGCGCCACCTAGGCAGGTAATCATGACATTTTGTCCTAAATGCCAGAGTTAGGTATGATAGCTCTGCTTAGCTATCTAATCAATAGATAATGTATGTTTTGCCATTGTGGTAACCCCTTGTACTATAAAAGGAGGCCCAAGGCAACCTAGCTCAAGGTTGGCAACTCGAACCCCCGAACGCTTGTACTCGCATAGCTGCTCTCCCCGGCAGCAGTCCTTGCCAGGGGTAGGCGCCCTGCGTTCTTCGTGTTCCTCCAATCAATCCACCAAAAAGTAGGAGTAGGGATTTACGCTTAGCAGCGGCCCGAACCTGGGTAAAATGCCCGACCCTTGATCGTTGCCCCGTCTCATGCTCTCTGCTCTTTGTGCAACGTGACCCCCCTTGCCGAACCACAAGGGACCTCTGGTCCCATAGGTGATCGTGAGCAACCGTGCCCCGACATCTTTGGCGCGCCAGGTAGGGGGCGTGCATCATTTGCGCAAACCCGAGTTCCTAAACGGCGGATCGGTCTTCATCATATTCTTCTTCAACAATGGCTCCAAAGAAGAAATCCAGCACGGCTGCGCATCCCTCGTCCTCGAAGGCTCCCTCACACGCGGCCGCCGGCGCTGTAGGCGCGGCCGAGGCGGGTGTCGTGGACGACACAGTCGGCGCGAGCGGCGTCCCCGTCCAGCCTTCAATGGCCGGAAATGGAGCAAGGGGTGCCGGAGGGGAGCAACTACAGCAACAACATGGCGAGCTCGGCCTCGACGCCACGGACGGAGGGAACGTTCGTTCATCACCTCCCCGCCGCGTGGATGGCCGAGGCCGCCTTAGCAGCGCCCAGTCCGGTGCGAGCCATGACCTTCCGGCCGCACCCGTCGCCAGCGAGATTGTTGGGCGTGCACCTCGAGCGGAGCGAGACGGGGCGCCTAGCGGAGCCGCAGCTCCTCAGGATCGACCCACAACCCACCAAAAAGTTCCAGCAAATGGCGCGCGGCATCAAGGACGCGGCGATGCTTCTCTTGGTCCTACCAAGAGTCGAGCCACGTCGAGGTCCGCCTCTTTCGCCATGCCTGGCACCACAGAGGAGGCCATGACGAGAGTCCAGATGCTGCTCAACTTCATGCCAGCAGCTGATAAGATGGATGAATGGAGAGCCACCATTCAAAGTTTGATTTCCTTCATTGAAGCCAACAAGACCCAGCATGCAGAGCCGTCGCGACATACGCGAACAGCTGCGGCGGCCCAGGGCGGCGAGCGCGTAGAAGGGGCCACCCTAACGGTGCAATCCCCTCCGCTACAATAGGCCGAGAGGCAGCCGCAGCAAGCTTCACATGCTGACGACCGCGACGAGGCGTCCATAGTCTCGTCTGGCCCGCACGACCGCCGGTATCAGCGGCGTGTCCTTGAAGACCGGCGGAAGGAAGACGCGCGCATCACCATCGAGCGACGTCGTGAAGCACACCATCAATCCGACAAGCCCAACGGTCCAGACGTCGGCAACCCCGCACCCAGTGTCGGCGGGTACCTTCCTTACGAGGTTGGTTGCCCTGCCTTCACTAGCGAGCTGCGACGGGTCCGCTGGCCGTCGACCCGAGCCTTCAAGCCTGAGCTTCCAAAGAAATACGACGGGAAGCTAAACCCCGCAGAGTTCTTGGGCATCTACACGATAGCTGTTCAAGCTGCGGGGGGAAGAGATGAAAAGGTGCTCGCCAACTATTTCCCTTTGGCACTCAAGCCAAATGTGAGGTCATGCCTGATGCACCTGCTGGAGAATTCCATTTCCTCTTGGGCTGATCTGTGCAACGAGTTCGTTGGCGCCTTCACCGGTGGTCATCAAGAGCCAGGTCAGCCCAGCGATCTCCAAGTCCTCCCGCAAAAGGAGGGAGAAACCCTGATAAAGTATATCTAGAGATTCAGCCGAGTACACCGTAACATCCCTGAGATCCATCCTGCGGCAGTGATTGCCGCGTTCCACTCAAACGTGCGCAACAGGAGGATGCGAGCCAAGATGAATGTCAAGATCCCCAAGACTGTCAATGAGCTTTACAACTTGGCGGATAAGTGTGCTCGAGCTGAAGAAGGGAGGCGGCTTCCTGGAGAAGAGGTGGGCGTCGAAGTGGACTCTGATGATGATGATGATGCCCCCGACCCGAAGGGAAGGAACATGAAGCGCAACAAGAAGCGCAAGGGAAAAGCAATGCTGGCTGTCGAGAGCTCCGGAGACCTCGGTTCCGTCAAGAAGACGAAAGCTGAAACCCCCGGCAAGGGAGCTACTGCGTGCGCTGATTGCCGGGAGGCTGTTGCCGCTGAGAAGGCCGGGAAGTCCGACGGACCGTACTACAAAATCCACCGCACCAAGGGCCATGATCTCCAAGAATGCCGACAGGTCGAGCAACTTGTTGAGAAACAGAGGGACGAGTACGAGAAACGTGACAAGGAAAAAGGCCAAGACGGCGCTGCCAGGAAGGGCCGTGGCGGCAGAGGTGGTCGCCGCGGCAAACCCTCGCAGCAAAAGGAAAAACCCTCGAGAGGCCGGGAGAAGAAGGAAGCAGATGATATAAGCGAAGATGAGGATGATGATGAGGATCCCAGTGACAGGGAGTTCCAGAAAGCAACCGAAGCCATGTGCATTGACGGGGGTGCGTCCTTGCACTCCTCTCGCCGCCAGCTCAAGAAGTGGGCACGCGAGGTCAATGTTGTGGAGCCAACTGCAGAATCAAGGAAACCACTCAGATGGTCCCGCACGCCTATCATCTTTGACGAAGAGGATCATCCTGACCGTACCACTATGGTTGGATGTTTGCCGTTGTTGGTTTCCCCGACAATACGTAACCTCAAGGTGTCTAAGATGTTAGTTGACGGTGGGGCCGGATTGAACTTAATCTCTCCTAGAGTGGCTGAGAAACTACAGATCCTTGACGAAGAGCTCGAAGCCACGGGTACGTTCCAAGGAATCAACCCCGGCAGGAGCCGACCCAAGGGAAAGATCACTCTGCCCGTGACATTCGGCGGAGAGTTGAACTTCCGAACAGAGAGGATAGTATTCGACGTCGCCGAAATCCCACTGCCCTACAATGGAATCCTTGGTCGCCCAGCTCTGGCAAAGTTCATGGCGGCATCCCACTATGCCTACAATACTTTGAAGATGCCAGGGCCCATTGGGGTCATTTCCATCCCATCCGACAAGAAGAACGCGGTTATTTGCGTGGACCAGATGTATCGCGACGCGGTAGTAGCTGAAGCCACAGAAATCCCAGCTCCCGCCAAGGATGCAAGGAAAATAAAGAAGCCTGGCAAGAACACCGGCAAGGATTCCGAGAAGCGCGCCTCTTCGGAGTGCGCTGCACCTGATGATGGCCTGCCGGAAAGTTCCGCCGGCAAGAAGACCAAGGTCACCTACCCTGAGACGAAGAAAGTCCCGGGAGGAGAGGATGGCACTGGTGGTACCTTCACCATCAGTGCTACCCTTACTGACAAATTGGAAAGTGCGCTCGTTGCCTTCCTGCGGGAGAATGTCGATGTGTTTGCCTGGCAACCATCTGACATCCCCGGTGTTCCCAGGGAGGTAATTGAGCACCACTTTGCTGTCTGCCCTCATGCCCGACCCCTCAAGAAGAAGGATAGGAAACAGGCCTTGGAGCGGCAGCAGTTCATTGCCGAGGAAATCAAGAAGCTTGAAGCAGCTGGTTTGGTCAGAGGAGTGTTGCATCCAACCTGGTTGGCAAACCCGGTGGTGGTACGAAAGGCAAATGGGAAATGGAGGCTTTGCATAGACTTCACTGACTTGAACAAGGCTTGCTCGAAGGACCCTTTCCCCTTGTCGCGCATAGATCAAATTGTTGACTCCACCTCCAGATGTGACTTGCTCTCCTTTTTGGATGCTTACTCCGGCTACCACCAGATATTTATGAACAAGGAACATGAGGAGAAGACCGCATTTATAACTCCCTGCGGCACGTACTGCTTTGTATGAATGCCCTTCGGGTTAAAGAGTGCTGGTTCGACCTTCGCCAGGGCTTTTCAAATTGGTTTTGGACCTCAACTGCACAGAAATGTGGAAGCATACATGGATGACATCGTGGTCAAGACCAAGGATGAAGCCACTCTCATACAAGATGTGGAAGAAACTTTCGCAAACTTGCGCAAGATCAACCTGAAGCTCAATCCTGAAAAATGTGTGTTCGGTGTCCCATCCAGCAAGCTGCTTGGGTTCTTCGTATCTCAGCGAGGAATAGAAGCCAATCCCGACAAGATCAAAGCGATCGAGCAGATACAAGCGCCCTAAATCATCAAAGATATTAGACGCCTAACCGGATGTGTTGCCGCGTTGAGTAGGTTCATCTCCAAGTCCGCTGAGCGCGCCTTGCCGTTCTTCAAAATCCTGAAGAAGGCTGGCCCGGTGAAGTGGACTCCGGAGGCAGATACAGCGCTGCAAGACCTTAAGAAATACCTATCCTCTGCTCCTGCCTTGGTCGCTCACCGCAAGAACCGTTACTGCTATACTTAGCGGCAACAAATCAAGTGGTTAGTGCAGCGCTGGTGGCGCAGCGGGGGGTAGACGAAGATTCAGCAGCCGCTGCTGATGCTGCCGGGAGCGAGAAAGAAAACTCTGCGGCAGGGCTAGACGCAGGTCAAGGGGGATCTCAGCAAATGGTTGACAGTGAGTCCAAGGAAGTGGCAAAGAAGAAAATGGTGCAGCGGCCCGTATACTTTGTCAGTTCCCTATTACAGGGGGCTAGGTCAAGGTACTCTGGAGTACAAAAGCTGATCTTCGGCCTCATCATGGCCTCAAGGAAGCTGCGCCACTACTTCCAAGCCCATGAGATAACAGTTGTCACCCGTTTCCCGTTGCAACGCATACTGAGAAACCCCGAAGCCACTGGCCGGATAGTTGAATGGGCACTAGAGTTGTCAAGCTTCGGGTTAAAGTATGAGAGCACTTCCACCATTCAAAGCAGAGCCTTGGCGGAGTTTATTGCAGAATGGACACCTACGCCATATGATGAAGCTCTGGAGACAATCCTCCCTGGCAAAGAGGCACCCAAGGATTGGATTACTTTGACGGTGCCTTCTCACTCCAGGGCGTTGGAGCAGGCATGCTCTGTTGGAAATATGCCCTAGAGGCAATAATAAATTGGTTATTATTATATTTCCTTGTTCATGATAATCGTTTATTATCCATGCTATAATTGTATTGATTGGAAACTCAAATACATGTGTGGGTACATAGACAACACTCTGTCCCTAGTAAGCCTCTAGTTGACTAGCTCGTTGATCAAAAGATGGTGAAGGTTTCCTAGCCATGAACATAAGATGTCATTTGATAACGGGATCACATCATTAGGAGAATGATGTGATGGACAAGATCCAAACTATAAACATAGCATATGATCGTGTCAGTTTATTGCTATTGTTTTCTGCATGTCAAGTATCTGTTCCTATGACCATGAGATCATGCAACTCCCTGACATCGGAGGAGTACCTTGTGTGTATCAAACGTCGCAACGTAACTGGGTGACTATAAAGGTGCTCTACAGGTATCTCCGAGGGTGTCTGTTGGGTTGGCATGGATCAAGACTGGGATTTGTTACTCCGTGTGACGGAGAGGTATCTCAGGGCCCACTCGGTAATACAACATCACAATGAGCCTTGCAAGCAATGTGACTAAAGTGTTAGCCACGAGATCTTGTATTACGGAACGAGTAAAGAGACTTGCCAGTAACGAGATTAAACTAGGTATAGAGATGCCGACGATCGAATCTCGGGCAAGTAACATACCGAAGAACAAAGGGAACAGCATACGGGATTAACTGAATCCTTGACATAGAGGTTCGACCGATAAAGATCTTCGTAGAATATGTAGGAGCCAATATGGGCATCCAGGTCCCGCTATTGGTTATTGATCGTAGAGGTGTCTCGGTCATGTCTACATAGTTCTCGAACCCGCAGGGTCTACACACTTAACGTTTGGTGACGATTAGTATAGTTGAGTTATTGTGTTGGTGACCGAAGGTTGTTCGGAGTCCCGGATAAGATCCCGGACATGATGAGGGTCTCCGGAAGAGTCCGGAGGTAAAGATTAATATATGTGATAATAGTGTTTTGATCTCCGGAAGGGTTCCGGAATTCACCGGAAGAGGTTCCGGATGTTTACCGAAGTGTTCGGGTGCAGCAACACTTTATATAGGCCAAAGGGGTAAAGCCCACGAGGTATTGGAAAGTGCAAAAGGAAGTTTTGCTTCTTCCTTAAGCGGTACTACCGTTGGTAAGGCAGTACTACCGCGTAAGCGGTACTACCGATGTGAAGCGGTACTACCGCTCAAGCGGTACTACCGCTCGTGAGCGGTACTACCGCTTGTGCGCGATACTGCTGGAATCCGAGTTGGACTCTTTCCCTGCGAGCCAAACCGACCTTGTGCGGGCAAAACCGACCTGGAGGAGGCTTTTACTCCAAGTTTAGACCCCAAGGCTCAACATATAAATAGAGGGGAAGGGCTAGCACACGGGACATATTAAGATTTCCCAAGCCGTGTGTCGGCAACCCTAACCCTCTAGTTCTCCCGTCATAATCTCCGTAGTGCTTGGCGAAGCCCTGCAGAGATTGTTCCTCACCACCATCACCACGGCGTCGTGCTGCCGGAACTCATCTACTACTTCATCATCGCTCGCTGGATCGAGGAGGTGAAGGCGTCATCAAGCCGTACGTGTGTTGAACGCGGAGGTGCCGTCCGTTCGGCACTAGTTCGTGATCGGATCGAGGGACGACTTGCGATTTGGATCGCGGAGACATTCAACTACATCAACCGCGTTTCTTAACGCTTCCGCTTAGCGATCTACAAGGGTATGTAGATTCACTCTCCCTCTCGTAGATGCTCATCACCATGGATAGATCTTGTGTGTGCGTAGGAAATTTTTTGTTTCCCATGCAACGTTCCCCAACAGTGGCATCAGAGCTAGGCCTATGCGTAGATGAGATCTCGAGTAGAACACAAACGAGTTGTGGGCGTGGGTGTATACATATTGCTTGCCGTTACTAGTTGATACTTGATTCGGCGGTATTGTGAGATGAAGCGGCCCGGACCAACATTACTCGTACGCTTACGAGAGACCGGTTCCTTCAACTGACATGTAACTTCGTTGCATAAAGATGGCTAGCGGGTGTCTGTCTCTCTCACTTTAGTTGAATCGATTTCAATGAAGAGGGTTCTTTTAGAAGATCAAAAAGCAATCACTACACCACGTTGTGGTTTTGCGTAGGTAAGAACGGTTCTTGCAAACCCGTTGCAGCCACGTAAAACTTGCAACAACAATTAGAGGACGTCTAACTTGTTTTTGCAGGGTATGTTGTGATGTGATATGACCAATAACATGATGATATATATGTGATGTATGAGATGATCATGTGTTGTATAGAATATCACGACTTGCATGTCGATGACTACGGCAGCTGGCAAGAGCCATAGAGTTGTCTTTAATTATTTTCGCCGTTTTTGCTTTACTTTATCGCTATGAGTTAGCTATAGTCATAGAAGCAACAGTCGGCGCGACAACCTCATGGCGACACGTTGATGGAGATCAAGATGATGGAGATCATGGTGTCATGCCGGTGACGATGGAGATCATGCCGGTGCTTTGGAGATGGAGATCAAAAGCACAAGTTCATGGCCATATCATGTCACTTATGATTTGCATGTGATGTTAATCCTTTTATGCATCTTATTTTGCTTAGGACGGCGGTAGCATTATAAGGTGATCCCTCACTTAAATTTCAAGATAAAATTGTGTTCTCCCCGAGTGTGCACCGTTGCGAAAGTTCGTCGTTTCGAGACACCACGTGATGATCGGGTGTGATAGACTCTACGTTCACATACAACGGGTGCAAGCCAGTGTTGCACGTGCGGAACACTCGGGTTAAACTTGATGAGCCTAGCATGTACAGACATGGCCTCGGAACACAAGAGACCGAAAGGTCGAACATGAGTCATATAGTAGATATGATCAACATGAAGATGTTCACCATTGAAACCACCTCAACTCACGTGATGATCGGACTTGAGTTGGTGGATTTGGATCATGTTACATTCGAATGACCGGAGGGATGTCTATTTGAGTGGGAGTTTTTAAGTAATATGATTAACTAAACTCATTATCTAGAACAATAGTCTAAGTTGTCTTTGCTATATTTATGTTGTAGATCATGGCTCACGCAGTAGCACCCCTGAATTTTAATGCGTTCCTAGAGAAAGCTAAGTTGAAAGATGATGGAAGTAACTTTGTGGACTGGGCCCGTAATCTAAGGATTATCCTTACGGCTTCCCAGAAGGCTTATGTCCTTGATGCACCGCTTGGTGATCCACCCGCTCCAGTTGAGTCTCCAGACGTTGTGAACGCCTGGCAGGCTCGTTCTGAAGATTACTCAATAGTTCAATGTGCAATATTGTATGGCTTAGAACCGGGACTTCAAAGACGTTTTGAACGTCATGGAGCATATGAGATGTTCCAGGAGTTGAAGTTTATCTTTCAGAAGAATGCCCGGATCGAGAGATATGAGATCTCCGATAAGTTCTTTTCTTGCAAGATGGAGGAGAACGGGTCTATCAGTGATCACGTACTCAGAATGTCTGGGTACTCCACCCGTCTGGCTGAATTGGGGATGCCCCTTCCGCCAGAGGCTATCACTGACAGAGTTCTTCAATCATTGCCACCTAGCTACAAGAGCTTCGTGTTGAACTATAACATGCACGGGATGAACAAGTCAGTCGCCGAGCTGTTTGCGATGCTGAAAGCCACTGAGTCTGAAATTCAGAAGGAGCATCAAGTGTTGATGGTCAATAAAACCACTAGTTTCAAGAAAAATGGCAAGGGTAAGAAGGGTAATTCCAAGAAGAGTGGCAAAGCAGTTGCTCCTCTCGTGAAGAAACCCAAGGCTGGACCCAAACCAGAAATTGTGTGCTTTCATTGCAAGGGAACTGGACACTGGAAGCGGAACTGCCCCAAGTATTTGGCTGACAAGAAGGCGGCCAACAACAAACAAGGTATATATGATATACATGTTATTGATGTGTACCTTACCAACTCTCGTTGTAGTGCCTGGGTATTTGATACCGGTGCGGTTGCTCATATTTGCAACTCAAAACAGGAACTGCGGAATAGACGGAGGCTGGCAAAGGACGAAGTGACGATGCGCGTGGGAAATGGTTCCAAGGTTGATGTGATCGCTGTCGGCACGCTCGCTCTTCGATTACCATCGGGATTAGTGATGAACCTGAATAATTGTTATTTAGTGCCTGCGTTAAGCATGAACATTATATTTGGATCTTGTTTATTGCGAGACGGTTACTCATTTAAATCAGAGAATAATGGTTGTTCTATTTATATGAGTAATATCTTTTATGGTCATGCACCCAATGTGAGGGGTTTATTCTTATTGAATCTCGATAGTAATGATACACATGTTCTTAACATTGATGCCAAAAGATGTAGAATTGATAATGATAATACCACTTTCTTGTGGCACTGCCGTTTAGGTCATATTGGCGTAAAACACATGAGGAAGCTCCATGCTGATGGACTTTTGGAGTCACTTGATTTTGAATCACTTGACACATGTGAGCCATGCCTCATGGGCAAGATGACTAAAACGCTATTCTCTGGAACAATGGAACGGGCAAGTGACTTATTGGAAATCATACATACTGATGTGTGCAGTCCGATGAGTATTGAGGCGCGCGGTGGTTATCGTTACTTTCTCACCTTCACTGATGACTTAAGTAGATATGGGTATATTTACTTAATGAAACACAAGTCTGAAACATTTGAAAAGTTCAAACAATTTCAGAGTGAAGTTGAGAATCATCGTAACAAGAAGATTAAATTCTTACAATCTGATCGAGGAGGAGAATATCTGAGTTATGAGTTTGGCAGTCACTTAAGACAGTGTGGAATTGTTTCACAATTGACACCGCCTGGAACACCACAGCGTAATGGTGTGTCCGAACGTCGTAATCGAACCTTATTGGATATGGTGCGATCTATGATGTCTCTTGCCGATTTGCCACTATCGTTTTGGGGTTATGCATTAGAGACAGCTGCATTCACTTTAAATAGGGCACCATCGAAATCCGTTGAGACGACGCCATATGAACTTTGGTTTGGCAAGAAGCCAAAGCTGTCGTTTCTTAAAGTTTGGGGATGTGATGCTTATGTCAAAAAGCTTCAGCTTGAAAAGCTAGAACCCAAAGCAGAGAAATGCGTCTTCATAGGATACCCAAAAGAGACAGTTGGGTATACCTTCTACCTCAAATCCGAAGGCAAAGTGTTTGTCGCTAAAAATGGAACATTTCTTGAGAAAGAGTTTCTCTCGAAAGAATTGAGTGGGAGGAAGATAGAACTTGATGAGGTTGTTGAACCTTTACGTCAACCTGAAAGTAGCGCAGTGCAAAAAGATGTTTCTGTAGAGCCTACATCAGCTGAAGAGGAAGTTAATGATGATGATCATGAAGCTTTGGATCAAGTTGCTATCGAACCTCGTAGGTCGACAAGGACGCGTACTGCTCCTGAGTGGTACGGCAACCCTGTCTTAGAGGTCATGTTGTTGGACAACGATGAACCTACGAGCTATGGAGAAGCGATGATGGGCCCGGATTCCGAGAAGTGGTTAGAGGCCATGAAATCCGAGATGGGATCCATGTATGAAAACAAAGTATGGACTTTGGAAGTATTACCTGAAGGGCGTAAGGCCATTCAGAACAAATGGATCTTTAAGAGGAAGACGGACACGGACGGTAATGTCACCATCTATAAAGCTCGACTTGTGGCAAAGGGTTTTCACAAGTTCAAGGAGTTGACTACGATGAGACCTTCTCACCCGTAGCGATGCTTAAGTCCGTCAGAATCATGTTAGCAATAGCTGCCTTTTTCGATTATGAAATTTGGCAGATGGATGTCAAAACAGCGTTCCTTAACGGTTTCCTTAAGGAAGAGTTGTATATGATGCAACCAGAAGGTTTTGTCGATCCAGAGAATGCTGACAAAGTTTGCAAACTCCAGCGATCCATTTATGGACTGGTGCAAGCATCTCGGAGTTGGAATCTTCGCTTTGATGAGGTGATCAAAGCGTTCGAGTTTATACAAGTTTACGGAGAAGCTTGTATTTACAAGAAAGTGAGTGGGAGCTCTATAGCGTTTCTAATATTATATGTGGATGACATATTACTGATTGGAAACAACATAGAAATGTTGGAAAGCGTGAAGGGATATTTGAACAAGAGTTTTTCAATGAAGGACCTAGGAGAAGCTGCTTTCATATTAGGCATCAAGATCTATAGAGATAGATCGAGACGCTTAATAGGACTTTCACAAAGCACATACCTTGACAAAGTTTTGAAGAAGTTCAAAATGGATCAGTCCAAGAAGGGGTTCTTGCCTGTATTGCAAGGTGTGAAGTTGAGTAAGACTCAATGCCCAGTGACTGCAGAAGATAGAGAAAAGATGAGTGTCATCCCCTATGCTTCAGCCATAGGCTCTATCATGTATGCAATGCTGTGCACAAGACCCGATGTCTGCCTTGCCATAAGTATGGTCGGAACATTTCAAAGTGATCCAGGAATGGAACACTGGACGGCGGTCAAGAATATCCTGAAGTACCTGAAAAGGACTAAGGACATGTTTCTCGTTTATGGAGGTGATCAAGAGCTCGTCATAAAGGGTTACGTCGATGCAAGCTTTGACACTGATCCGGATGACTCTAAGTCACAAACCGGATACGTATTTATTCTTAATGGGGGTGTGGTTAGCTGGTGCAGTTCCAAGCAAAGCGTGGTAGCTGATTCTACATGCGAAGCGGAGTACATCGCTGCCTCGGAGGCGGCGAAGGAAGGTGTCTGGATGAAGGAGTTCATGACAGATCATGGAGTAGTGCCTAGTGCGCTTAACCCAATGACTCTGTTTTGTGATAATACTGGTGCCATTGCTCTAGCCAAGGAACCAAGATTTCACAGGAGGACCAGACACATAAAGCGACGTTTCAATTCCATCCGCGATTACATCAAGGAGGACGACATAAATATTTGCAAAGTACACACGGATCTGAATGTTGCAGATCCGATGACTAAACCTCTTCCAAAGGCTAAACATGAACAACACCAGAACTGCATGGGTGTTCGATTCATTACAATATAAATCACATAGTGATGTGAACTAGATTATTGACTCTAGTGCAAGTGGGAGACTGTTGGAAATATGCCCTAGAGGCAATAATAAATTGGTTATTATTATATTTCCTTGTTCATGATAATCGTTTATTATCCATGCTATAATTGTATTGATTGGAAACTCAAATACATGTGTGGGTACATAGACAACACTGTGTCCCTACTAAGCCTCTAGCTGATTAGCTCGTTGATCAAAAGATGGTGAAGGTTTCCTAGCCATGGACATGAGATGTCATTTGATAATGGGATCACATCATTAGGAGAATGATGTGATGGACAAGACCCAAACTACGAACGTAGCATATGATCGTGTCAGTTTATTGCTATTGTTTTCTGCATGTCAAGTATCTGTTCCTATGACCATGAGATCATGCAACTCCCTGACATCGGAGGAGTACCTTGTGTGTATCAAACGTCGCAACGTAACTGGGTGACTATAAAGGTGCTCTACAGGTATCTCCGAGGGTGTCTGTTGGGTTGGCATGGATCAAGACTGGGATTTGTTACTCCGTGTGACGGAGAGGTATCTCAGGGCCCACTCGGTAATACAACATCACAATGAGCCTTGCAAGCAATGTGACTAAAGTGTTAGCCACGAGATCTTGCATTACGGAACGAGTAAAGAGACTTGCCAGTAACGAGATTGAACTAGGTATAGAGATGCCGACGATCGAATCTCGGGCAAGTAACATACCGAAGAACAAAGGGAACAGCATACGGGATTAACTGAATCCTTGACATAGAGGTTCGACCGATAAAGATCTTCGTAGAATATGTAGGAGCCAATATGGGCATCCAGGTCCCGCTATTGGTTATTGATCGTAGAGGTGTCTCGGTCATGTCTACATAGTTCTCGAACCCGCAGGGTCTACACACTTAACGTTTGGTGACGATTAGTATAGTTGAGTTATTGTGTTGGTGGCCGAAGGTTGTTCGGAGTCCCGGATAAGATCCTGGACATGACGAGGGTCTCCGGAAGAGTCCGGAGGTAAAGATTAATATATGTGATAATAGTGTTTTGATCTCCGGAAGGGTTCCGGAATTCACCGGAAGAGGTTCCGGATGTTTACCGAAGTGTTCGGGTGCAGCAACACTTTATATAGGCCAAAGGGGTAAAGCCCACGAGGTATTGGAAAGTGCAAAAGGAAGTTTTGCTGCTGCCTTAAGCGGTACTACCGTTGGTAAGGCAGTACAACCGCGTAAGCGGTACTACCGCTGTGAAGCGGTACTACCGCTCGTGAGCGGTACTACCGCTTGTGCGCGATACTGCTGGAATCCGAGTTGGACTCTTTCCCTGCGGGCCAAACCGACCTTGTGCGGGCAAAACCGACCTGGAGGAGGCTTTTACTCCAAGTTTAGACCCCAAGGCTCAACATATAAATAGAGGGGAAGGGCTAGCACACGGGACATATTAAGATTTCCCAAGCCGTGTGTCGGCAACCCTAACCCTCTAGTTCTCCCGTCATAATCTCCGTAGTGCTTGGCGAAGCCCTGCAGAGATTGTTCCTCACCACCATCACCACGCCGTCGTGCTGCCGGAACTCATCTACTACTTCATCATCGCTCGCTGGATCGAGGAGGTGAAGGCATCATCAAGCCGTACGTGTGTTGAACGCGGAGGTGCCGTCCGTTCGGCACTAGTTCGTGATCGGATCGAGGGACGACTTGCGATTTGGATCGCGGAGACATTCGACTACATCAACCGTGTTTCTTAACGCTTCCGCTTAGCGATCTACAAGGGTATGTAGATTCACTCTCCCTCTCGTAGATGCTCATCACCATGGATAGATCTTGTGTGTGCGTAGGAAAACTTTTGTTTCCCATGCAACGTTCCCCAACATGCTCCACGTCGCCCCAACCAGAGAGCACCTCAAGTACGTCGTCCAGATGCACTTTCCCTGGGAGGAAGCCACCAACAATACCGTTAAATACGAGGGGCTCCTTGTCGGACTCAGAATCGCGGTAGAGTTGGGAATAAAGAGGCTGATCATCCGAGGAGACTCTCAACTAGTGATAAAGCAAGTCAACAAGGATTATCAGAGCCCGCTGATGGAGGCCTACGTGGAAGAAGTGAGGAAGTTGGAGGAGCACTTCGATGGGCTGCAAACAAAGCATGTGCCACGAGCAGAAAACAACATTGCTGACCACCTATCGAAGTGCGCCGCGTAGAAGCACCTTGTGGAACCAGGAACCTTTGCCCTCCGCCTCACCCAACCATCGGTGTCCCCGTCTGTGATATCCAAGAAGAGAAGGAAGCTGAACTCCGGTAAGCATTTCCCAGCAGAGCTTCCCGAAGCCGCTGGTAGAGAGGCTGCCGGGGAAAATCCCGTTCCGGTTGACGAGCAGCTCCCTCCTGCAGGACCTCAGGGTCTGGCGGTTGAGACAAGCACTCCCGGAGACGCGGAGATGCCTTTAGTCCTTGTTGTCGAGCCATAGGCTCCAACCTAGGCGCAGCATATAGTCCATTTCCTTCAAACCGGAGAACTCCCCGAAGAGCAAGAGGAAGCCGAAAGAGTAGCCCGTCGGTCAAGTATGTACCAGTTTGTCGATGACACCCTGTACAGAAGGCGACCGAACGGTGTGAAATTAAGGTGTATCTGCCAGGAGGATGGACTGAAGCTGTTGGCAGAGATTCACAGAGGAGTATGTGGCTCCCACATTGGATCAAGGGCCCTTGCCGGGAAAGCTTTCCGACAGGGTTTCTATTGGCCCACTGCCCTCCAGGACGCTACTGAACTGGTCACCAAGTGTGAAGCTTGCCAGTTCCACTCCAAGAACATCCATCAAGCAGCGCAAGCCCTGCAAACAATCCCTCTATCCTGGCCATTCTCGGTCTGGGGGCTCGACATCCTGGGCTCCTTACCCCGTGCCGTCGGGGGCTTTGAGTTCTTGTTCGTGGCAACCGACAAGTTCACAAAGTGGCCTGAGGTGGAACCGGTGAGAAAGGTGACTGCATAAGCAGCTATCAAGTTCATGAAAGGACTGGTGTGCCGTTTTGGAGTGCCTAACAGAGTGATCACCGACAACAACACCCAGTTCACGAGCCGCGCTTTCATGCAATATATCCAAAACCTTGGAAGCAAGGTCTCCTTCGCCTCTGTTGCTCACCCGAGGAGCAACGGGCAAGTCGAGAGGATGAATGCTGAAGTGCTGCGAGGGCTCAAGACAAGAACTTTCGATAAGCCGCGGAAGAGCAGCAGGCGCTGGATAGATGAGATGCCGGTGGTTCTTTGGTCCCTCAGAATGACACCAAATCGAGCTACCGGCCAGACGCCCTTCTCCCTAGTGTACGGGGCGGAAGCAGTGCTCCCCACGGAACTCATATACGGGTCACCTCGAGTGCTTGCCTACGATGAAGTAGAGCAACAACAGCTGTAGCATGACGATGCCACGCTCCTCGAGGAAGACCGTCTCCGGGCTGTTGTGCGTGCCACACGTTACCAGCAAGCTCTGCGCCGCTACCATAGCCGCACAGTTCAGGCCCAGAGCCTTGAGGAAGGCGACCTTGCCCTTCGGCGTGTTCAGTCCGCCAAGGGTACAAACAAGTTGACGCCGAAGTGGGAAGGCCCTTACCGGGTAGTACGAGTCACCAGACCTGGCGCAGTCCATCTGGAGACCAAAGATGGCACCAAGGTGCAGAACTCATGGAACATTGAGCATCTTCGTAAGTTCTACCTGTAAGGCGCGGCTGCCGGGCTCAGTCCCCGGCAGCCACCTTTTGTACAAGCCTTGCCGATGTTGCATGTAACCCTTTGTACAAAGCCAGGCGAAGACCCTGTGCAACAATAATAAAGCTAGTCATTGCGTCGTATCATCATCCTCACATGCTCATTACGCATTTTTATGACTGTAATGTTAGCACCTTTAAGTTATTAAGATTTGCTAGAATGCTTGATGAAACCATAATCTTTGTTACTGTCCTCACCCTACATGTTTTTACCATCAAGAAAACAGGGGAGGGAAACAAGGGAACAAAGGTGACGGCCCATCACGCTTGAAAAGGAGATACTACCTGGAAAAGATAAGTGTATCACGTACTTCCAGATCAGTACTTCTCATTTTCTCAAGGAAACCCTTAGTATCTTCCTTACTGCGGGATGTAGAGTCACCTACGTGGAAAAAAACCCTTGTTGGGACGAGCCGTCCCCCTGTCTTTACTCATGGGGGTGACGGCGCCGATACCGACAAGGAACTCTGCCGGGGAACAACGCCAACCTGTTGCCGGGGGCTCGCCCCCGCCCCCCCCCCACTTTGGCACTTGTGGTTTGAATGACGACCCGGCAAGCAGCTCCACGCGGTAGAGACAAAACATACTGATGAAGTACAAATAAGGAAAGGAAAAGGACAGTACTTGCGGAAACAAAATAGCATTCTATTCTCATTCATTTTTCGATACAAATGGGTAGAGATTACATTTATGATTCATTAAAACTTGGCAAGCGCCTACATCTTTTGACATAAAAAAAGATAAGTGCCCTGTAATCCCTTTCTTGTCCCTCTCCTCTCAGGGACTAAGTAGGAAAGGAGCAGAGGGCAAAAGGAGCGCCTGGCCGGGATTCGACGCTCCCCAGCCAGGACCAGAGGGACGCGACCGGCGGAAGGCCCCTGCCCCCAGGCAGGGCGGACGAAGCCGACGGAGCGGACAAGACTGACAAGGGGAAAGAAGGCGGAGGGCAGGTGCAGATGACGGCGCTGCCGGGGCCCAGCCGGTGATGATGGTGCTGCCGGGGAACGCGACGCGTCGGAGACCTCATCCCCGCTCCTGATGCGTCGTAGGTCCCCGACCGCCATCGTCTTCCTCATCGCCACCGCCCGAGGAGACACCCCCGCCATCGCCCAAGCTCTAGACGCGGCAACCCGGGGAACCCACAGAGAGCATGGTCGTCCCCGGTGGCCAAAGGCGGGGAATTCTGTCCCCCGCCTTAGAAAAACGCGCGAAGATGAAGAGCTGTCTTCCGTATGCTCCATCCAGAATGCCGCGGGAGGAGAGCTTCACCGCGGTAAATGACGACGCGCAGCGGCAACCGCGCGCACGCCCATGGAGACCATGTGGGCATTTTTTTCTCCATCACCTTGAAGAAGGAATGCGGAGACCATGGACCGCCACGACGCTGCGCCTCCAGCACAGATCCCGACGCAACGTCAACCGCATGGAATTCCGTCAAGACCAAAGAAGCGGGCAGTGTGGCGACAGGCATACCGCCGCAGCCGTCCCCGATGTAGCCACCACGCTGCCCGCTCCCCCATCCGAGACTTCTCCGACCGACCTTCTGTTCAGAGCCGTGCACCCATGACGGGGGCCGAATAGAGTTTCGAAAGGAAAGTTCTACAAGCACGCTCGCTCGCCTCCTCCCCGAGCGCAGCTCAAGACAAAGAAGTTGAAGGGTGAGCTCTGTGGGATTGCACTCAAGGAGGATGAAAGGATGGATGAGCATCGCCCCTCGCCCCCCCCCAATTTATAGGGGGGAGCGCGGGGGGCTGGCTCTCCTCCGCCCCAAGGGTCGCCGCCCATCTCCACCAATTCCATCGCCCACGATCACGGGCGAACAGGTAACCACCCCATTGCTCGAATCCATGGCGCTGCGGTTTCTGCCATGATCAGGACTTTAAGTCACGCGCGCACGTCGCTAACTCCCCGCTGTGCATGCGGCGCGCGTGGCGGAAACGGCCTGAAGTGGTGGGTCAGTGCTGACCAATAAATTGGCAGTAACTCCCTCACATTGCGTGCCTGTGCATGAAACTTGGGCCTGACCCAACGGCACTTGGCAAGCACATGTCGGCCAGTCCCGGGGGCTCCTGTCGGTGCACTAGTATAGGGGGACCCAGTGCCCCTGACTTATGCACAGGCAGTAGAAGCAGAAAACCCCGACAGCAATCAAGACCAAGACTCCAGCAAGCTCAACGCAGTAGCCCAAGCCTGGGCTACGACACGCCAAGCACATCCCCGATGCTTGCCGGGGACCGAGACGAATGCACCTTTCAAAAGACCCGACAAGCCATTTCCCGGCAGGCGTGAGCTAACCACCGCTCCCCCGCATCGCTATGCTTGTCACTTATCGATGCGGTGTCAAGTCCTCAGGCGATTAATCAGCTCTCGCTAAGCACGTGGCGACACATTGGAAGGCAAGTTACGCTCGGTTGACACCCGCCCTGCAGCGTGTCAAGATCTTAAGCAGCGACCGGCCAAGCGGTGGCAAGAGCTTGCCGAGGATGCACCCCAAGCGCCACCTAGGCAGGTAATCATGACATTTTGTCCTAAATGCCAGAGTTAGGTATGATAGCTCTGCTTAGCTATCTAATCAATAGATAATGTCTATTTTGCCACTGTGGTAACCCCTTGCACTATAAAAGGAGGCCCAAGGCAACCTAGCTCAAGGTTGGCAACTCGAACCCCCGAACGCTTGTACTCGCATAGCTGCTCTCCCCGGCAGCAGTCCTTATCGGGGGTAGGCGCCCTGCGTTCTTCGTGTTCCTCCAATCAATCCACCAAAAAGTAGGAGTAGGGTTTTACGCTTAGCAGCGGCCCGAACCTAGGTAAAATGCTCGACCCTTGATCGTTGCGCTGTCTCATGCTCTCCGCTCTTTGTGCAATGTGACCCCCCTTGCCGAACCACAAGGGACCTCTGGTCCCATCGGTGATCGTGAGCATCCGTGCCCCGACACGGCTTTATTATATTTGAACATAAAGAAGTATGTACCGAATTTGCAAGGAAGAGGGGATTACAAAAGGGAGCCGGTGGCTCTAAGTATAATATGGCCACAGGTGAGCAATGTTCCAGGGCCAGGTTGTCTCCTCCTCAGAGGTATATGATCTTTCTCATAAATCCACTAGATAATATGAACCATTATTGAGGTTTCTGCTGATGACGAAAGGACCCTCCCAAGGTGGGGAAAGCTTGTGCATCCCTGTTTGATCTTGAATCAAACGAAGCACTAAGTCGCCTTCTTGAAAAGTACGGCTTCAGACTCTACGACTGTGATAGCAACGTAGGTCTTGCTGATATATAGCAGATCTGGCTGCTGCTAAGTCACGTTCTTCTTCCAAGGCATCCAAGGAGTCTTGACGTGCTAGCTCATTATCCGCCTAAACGTAGGCAGTAATCCGAGGCGAGTCATGGCAAATATCGCTTGGTAAAACCGCCTCATCTCCATAAACCAGGATGAAAGGTGTATATCCAGTGGTTCTATTTGGAGTTGTCCGAATAATCCAAAGTACTACGGGGAGTTCCTCAACCCAACAACCCGGAGTGCGCTCAAGTGGAACCATAAGCCGAGGTTTGATCCCTCTGAGAATCTCCTGATTAGCTCGTTCGGCTTGTCCATTGGATTAAGGATGTGCAACTGCTGCCAGGCCAAGCCGGTTGTGCTCTCGTTGACAAAACTGCTCCATAGCTTCCTTGGACAGATTGGTACCATTGTCAGTGATAATGTTGTGAGGATAGACAAAACGGAAGATCAACTTCTTCAAAAGATTGACTGCAGTCTCTGCATCACAATTGCTGACTGGTTCCGCTTTGACCCACTTGGTGAATTTATCAACCACCACCAAGAGGTGGGTTTTCTTGTCAGAAGACGGCTTGAACGGGCCAACCATGTCAAGCCCCCAGACCGCAAATGTCCAAGTAATTGGAATCATACGCAATTCCTGAGCCGGCACATGAGCCTATCGACCGAACTTTTGACACCCATCGCACTTGCGCACAATGTCTTCTGCGTCCGCGTGAGCCTTCAACCAATAGAAACCATGACGAAAAGCTTTTGCCACCAGGGATCGTGAGCCGGCATGGTGTCCAAAGTCGCCAGCATGGATTTCATTAAGAATCTCCTGGCCTTCCTAAGGGGAAACACAACATTAAAACACGCCAGTGCTGCTTCGCCGATGTAACTCGCCATTGACGATAGTCATTGATTTGGACCGCCGAACTATCTGTCGGGCGATGATTTCCTCAGCTGGGAGCTCGCCTTGAGTCAGATAAGCCAGATATGGTACAATCTAGTCAGGAATAGCATGGAGAGCCGCCACCAAGTGTGCCTCCGGGTCAAGAATAGCTATGTCCTCCTTAGATGGTAACTTGACCGAGGATTGTGAAGGACGTCTAAAAAGACGTTAGGGGGGGGGGGGGCGGCTTCTGTTGAGAGACGAGTCGTGACAGGGCATCGACCGCCTCATTGTGCCGGCGGTCTATATGATCAACTTGATAGCCTTGAAAATAACCCGCCACGTCAGAAACTACCATGTCACCTCACACAGCCATGGGCCTTCAACATCGTCTCATGCTGCCACGAGGGGGAGCCATGAGGCATGGCCATCAACTCGCGCCACAAGTCATCATCACTTCACAACACGAGAGGAGGGATCCGTCAGTGCCACCTCAGGCCGCCACAGATGGGGACCTTTGGGTTTCATCGTCGTAGAGTCGACTGAAGGAGGGGGCAAGGAGGAGAGAAGAGGGTCCGTACTTTCGCTAGTGCAATCTCTCAACAATGCTAATATAATTGGATCACATAACCATCCCTCAACGTGCAACGAAGAATCACTCCAAAGTTCTTATCTAGCGGAGAACATAAGAAGAAATTGTTTGTAGGGTACGAAACCACCTTAAAGTTACCCTTTCTAATCGATCTATCCAAGAGTTCGTACTAAAATAACACCAAGTTATCCTTTCCGATCGATCTATCTAAGAGTTCGTACTAAAATAACACCATATGAAACGCATCAACCAACTCTAATGTCACCGAGATACTCCAATGTCACCACAAGTATCCATGAGTTAATTATACGATACACATCAAACAATTTCAGATTCATAAAACTCAATCCAACACAAAGAACTTCAGGGAGCACCCCAAGATTTCTATCGGAGAACGTAGGACAAGAATGTGTATCAACCCCTATGCATTGATTACCCCAATGTCACCTCAGGAATCCGCAAGTTGAGTACCAAAACATACATCAAGTGAATCAATAGAACACCCCATTGTCACCACGGGTATCGACATGCAAGACATATATCAAGTGTTCTCAAATCCATTATTCAATCCAACATCATGATATCTCAAAGGGAAAGATTCAATTCATCATAGCATGGTAGCAAGGGAATAACATCATATGATCCGACTATATTAACAAATCCCGTGATACATCAAGATCGTGACATCTCAAGAACACGAGAGAGAGAGATTGAGTACATAGCTACTGGTACATACCCTCAACCCTGAGGGTGGACTACTCCCTCCTCGTCATGGCCTCTGCCGGGATGATGAAGATGGCCACCGGAGATGGATTCCCCTCTCCGGCAGGGTACTGGAACGTCTCCAAATTGGTTTTTCGTCGATACAGAGAGTTGTGACGGCGAAACTTCTCATCTAGGGTTAGTTCTGGGGGTTTCTATATATATAGGATTTTTGGGCGTCGGTTTCACGCGAAGATGGGCCACGAGGGGCCCACAAGACACCAGGTAGCGAGATGGGGCTGGCATGCCCTGGTGGGTTGTGGCCACCTCGTGGATCTTCTGGCCCTCCCATGAAGCTTCTAGTGCCTCTTTTGTTCTAGAAAAAGTCGTCAAAAAGTTTCGTTGTATTTGGAGAACTGCACCATGGTAGTTCTGCTGAAAACAACGTCAGTCCAGGTTAGTTCCATGCAAATCATACCAAAACCATATAAAATTGTTGTAAATAGGGCATGAATACTTCATAAATTATAGATACGTTGGAGACGTATTAGCATACACAAGCTTAATTCCTACTCATCCTCGAGTAGGTGAATGATAAAAGAAATAATTTATGAAGTGTGAATGCTAGCATAGTGCATAAGTTTGATCAATGATAATTTCAACCACTTTTCGTAGCATCATAACAGCAACTCTTTTTCATAAAACTCATCATGATAAAGTAGCAACCAATTCACATGTTATGGTTCAAACAATGAATTCTCTTGAAACTTAACAACCTATGTTCTTAGTCACCAAACAATTGCAATTCAACTTTTTCTCAACGAAGTCTAAGTATAAGAGCTCCGCATACTCAATCATCATATAGTATTCTATGATTGCTAGTACTCAAAGCATATTTTTAGAACAAATGGCATCCATCGAACACAGAGAAAGATAGGGGCTTAATGTTTCGCTTCCCAACTCATTTATCATGGAGATAATTGTCAACAATAATAAGTCATGATCAAATATATTTGACTGGCCATATGTGCCTAGATCTTTCCCCACCACATGATGCTTGCCAACTAGAGAGTAATTGAGGTTTAAATGAGAATGCATACTATTGACTCTTGCATAAAAGTAAATTATGAAAGGTAAAAGATAGGCCCTTCGCAGAGGGAAGCAAAGATTTGTAGGGGTGCTAGAGCTCAAAGCTTAAATTGAGAGAGAAAAATATTTTGGGTGGCATGCCTTTCCTGTCAACGGAAACGACCGAGAATTTCCAATAATTTCCATGCTAGATATATCATAGGTGGTTCCCAAATAGAAAATAAAGTTTATTCCTTTTCCACCATTCTTTCACAATCCATGGCTAGCCGTATCCACGGGTCCCCTCCATACCAACACTTTCCAAGGAATTTATTATTTCACAACATAAAGTAAATTTCTTTTTCATTTCGGGATTGGGCATCCCTATTACCGCCGTACTCTCGTGCAATGACAAGTGAATAAACACTCATCTTGAGAATAACACATCTAGCATGGAAAAATATTGGCCACCCCCTGCCGCTTCATGAGTGGTACGAGCACACAAAAAGGAAATTCATTTTGAAAATTAGAGATGGCACATACAAATTTGCTTGGAACGGCATGGAAATACCGCATATAGGTAGGTATGGTGGACTTATATGGCAAGAAACTGGGTTTAAGGGTTTTTGGATGCCCAAGTAGTATCTCTACTTAGTACGAATTTTTGGCTAGCAAAAGATCCTAAGCAAACACCACATGTTGGAGGATCCATAACAATATAACTTCTATGCAAATATACACAACCATAACTCATTACATTGTCTTCCTTGTCCAACTTCAACTAATTTGCTCAAGTTTGAAATAATTAATGGGTATTCACAATCATAGAAGATGTCCAAGATAATATATTTGTATGTGAAAGTTCTCTTTCTTATACTAATCATTCATGAATTACTTGAATGACCGATTTGATGATTATCAAACTTCAATAGATTTTACTTTATAAACCAGATGTGAAGCTACTACTAAGCATAAATCACATTGATAATTTCAGATTTATGATATTCAATTCATTCACAATTTACTCTCCGGATATAAGTGAAGCACAAGAGTAAACATCAAACTACTCTTGAAAGATATAAGTGAAGATCAATGAGTAGTCAAATAATTAAGTAACCATGTTAGGGCCTCTCCCCCAATAAATATTTTCAGATCTGAGTATTTTATTTAAATAGCAAGAAAAATAAAAATGGCACTCCAAGAATAGCACATACCATGTAGACAAATAAAAATTTAGGCTCAACATAGGCTAACCGATATTTGTTTGATGAAGAGAGGTGGGATGCCTACCGGGGCATCCCAAGCTTAGATGCCTGAGACTTCTTGAAATATTTACTTGGGGTGCCCTGGGCATCCCCAAGCTTGATCTTTTGTATCTTGTTCAATCCTCTCATATCATGGTTTCGCCTATTCTCAAAAAACTTCATCCACGAAAACTTGAAAAGAACTCATGAGATAGGTTAGTACACATAAGAATAAGTCCACACTTCTTGTACTGCCAAGACAAGTTGCACAATAATTTCCAAGCATCATCTACTGTTTACTATCGTTTCCACAATTTATATCTACCAATATAGGCTATGGAAACTATAGGATAAGTAGATAACAAAACTATGACAGCAATCTGTCCAAACAGAACAGTCTGTAGCAATTTATGAAAATAGCGTACTTATGTAACTCAAAAAATTATGAAAATTTAGGACGCGATAAAGAATTTATATGAAAAAACTGTGTAAAAAATTCAGAAACTTTCCACGTTCCAGTAAAATATGAAAATTCAAACACCACAGAGAAAGTTTCTGTTTTTACACAGCACACCTCAAACATGCAATGCAAGCATCCTAAGGCAATTCTTGGAACTTTTTATTGAAAAACAAGATTATAGATAACACCTAACAGAAAATTACAAAATATAATGATGATCCAAGCAAAGCACATATAAAGTGACGAATAAAAATATAGCTCTAAGTAAGATATACCGATAATGTTGAAGATGAAAGAGGGGATGCCTTCCGGGGCATCCCCAAGCTTAGGCGCTTGAGTCTTCCTTGGATATTACCTCGTGGGTGCCTTGGGCATCCCCAAGATTAGGGTCTTACCACTCCTTATTCTTCTTATATCGGTGTCTCACCCAAAACTTGAAAACTTCAATCACACAAAACTTAACGGAACTTCGTGAGATGGGTTAGTATAGTAAATATAGATCATTCACTTAGGTACTGTTAAGACAATATTCATAATTGTTCCCACATAATACCTATTGTATTCTACCATTCACATAATTTATATCACTGAATATAATCTATGGGAACACTAAAACAAGCAAACTATGCATGCAAAACAGAATCTGTCAAAAACAGAAAAGTCTGTGAAGATCTGTAGTATAGCCATACTTCCCTGTCTTTAAAAATTCTGAAAAATTAGGACAACCTGAAGAATTTGTATGTCAACGCTCTATAAAAATTTCAGATCATTATCACGCTCCGGTAAAACATGAAAATTCCTGTACTGGAGTCAAAACTTTCTGTTTTGGTTCAGCATCAATTCTACTCATCTTGTGAGTCATCCCAAAGGCTTTACTTGGCACTTTATTGAAATAAAAGACACAAAACATGATTACTACAGTAGCTTAATCATGTGAAGATATAAAAACAGAAAGTAAAAGTGTTGGGTTGTCTCCCAACAAGTGCTTTTCTTTAATGCCTTTTAGCTAGGCATGATGATCTCAATGATGCTCATATAAGAATAGTAGTTGAAACATGCAAAAGAGCATCATGAATCTCATGGAAAGCACTATTAAGTCTAACCCACTTCCTATGCATAGGGATTTTGTGACCAAAAAATTTGTGGGAGCAAGAATCATCTAGCATAGGAAGGCAAAACAAGCATAACTTCAAAACTTTGAACATATAGAGAGGAAACTTGATATTATTGCAATTCCTACAAGCATATGTTCCTCCCTCATAATAAATTTCAGTAGCATCATGAAGGAATTCAACAATATAACTATCACATAAATCATTCTTTTCATGATGCAGAAGCATAGAATTTTCATTACTGTCCACATAAGCAAATTCATTTTCATCCATGGTAGTGGGAGCAAACTCAACAAAATAACTATCATGAGACACTTGATTGACATAACCACATTCAATATTAAAATCATGATGACAAGTTTCATGGTTACTATCACTCTTTATAGCATACATGGCATCATCATAATCATCATAGATAGGAGGCATGCCATCATCATAATAAATTTGCTCATCAAACATAGCATCCCCAAGCTTGTGGCTTTGCATATCATTAGCATCATGGATATTAAGAGAATTCATACTAGCAACATTGCAATCATGCTCATCATTCAAGGAATTCTCATTAAGTATTTTCATAAACTCTTCCTCTACCAATTGAGGACAATTTTCCGAACCATCATTTTCACGAAAGACATTAAAAAGACGAAGCAATTGAGGCAACCTAAACTCCATTTTTTTTGTAATTTTATTTTATAAACCAAACTAGTGAAAAACAAGAAACTAAAAGATTTAATTGCAAGATCTAAAGATATACCTTCAAGCACTCACCTCCCCGGCAATGGCGCCAGAAAAAAGCTTGATGTCTACTACACAACTTTATTCTTGTAGACTATGTTGGGCCTCCAAGAGCAGAGTTTTGTAGGACAGTAGCAATTTTCCCTCAAGTGGATGACCTAAGGTTTATCAATCCGTGGGATGTGTAGGATGAAGATGGTCTCTCTCAAACAACCCTGCAATCAAATACAAGAAATCACTTGTGTCCCCAACACACCCAATACAATGGTAAATTGTCTAGGTGCACTAGTTCGGCGAAGAGATGGTGATACAAGTGTAGTAATGATACTAGATATTGATTTTTGTAATAGTATCAATAAAAATAGCAAGGTAGCAAGTAACAAAAGCGAGCACAAACGGTATTGCAATGCTTGAAAACAAGGCCTAGGGTCCATACTTTCGCTAGTGCAATCTCTCAACAATGCTAATATAATTGGATCACATAACCATCCCTCAACGTGCAACGAAGAATCACTCCAAAGTTCTTATCTAGCGGAGAACATAAGAAGAAATTGTTTGTAGGGTACGAAACCACCTTAAAGTTATCCTTTCTGATCGATCTATCCAAGAGTTCGTACTAAAATAACACCAAGTTATCCTTTCCGATCAATCTATCTAAGAGTTTGTACTAAAATAACACCATATGATACGCATCAACCAACTCTAATGTCACCTAGATACTCCTATGTCACCACAAATATCCATGAGTTAATTATACGATACGCATCAAACAATTTCAGATTCATAATACTCAATCCAACACAAAGAACTTCAAGGAGTACCCCAAGATTTCTATCGAAGAACGTAGGACAAGAACGTGTATCAACCCCTATGCATAGATTACCCCAATGTCACCTCGGGAATCCGCAAGTTGAGTACCAAAACATACATCAAGTGAATCAATAGAACACCCCATTGTCACCACGGTCATCCACATGCAAGACATATATCAAGTGTTCTCAAATTCAATATTCAATCCAACATAATGATATCCCAAAGGGAAAGATTCAATTCATCACAACATGATAGCAAGGGAATAACATCATATGATCTGACTATATTAACAAAGCCCGTGATCCATCATGATCATGACATCTCAAGAACACGAGAGAGAGATTGAACACATAGCTACTGGTACATACGCTTAGCCCCGAGGGTGGACTACTCCCTCCTTGTCATGGCCTCCGCCAGGATGATGAAGATGGCCACCGGAGATGGATTCCCCTCTCCGGCAGGGTACTGGAATGTCTCCAGATTGGTTTTTCGTCGATACAGAGAGTTACGGCGGCGAAACTTCTCATCTAGGATTATTTCTGGGGGTTTCTGAATATATAGGATTTTTGGGCGTCAGTTTCACGTGAAGATGGGCAATGAGGGGCCCACAAGACACCATGGTGCGCTAGAGGGGGCTGGCGCACCCTGGTGGGTTGTGGCTACCTCGTGGATCTTCTGGCCCTCCCACGAAGCTTCTAGTGCCTTTTTTGTTCTAGAAAAAATTGTCAAAAAGTTTCGTTGCATTTGGAGAACTTTTATTTCTGCAAAAAAAAAACACCACGGTAGTTCTGCTGAAAACAGCGTCAGTCCGGGTTAGTTCCATACAAATCATACCAAAACCATATAAAATTGTTGTAAATATGGCATGAATACTTCATAAATTATAGATACGCTGGAGAGGTATCAAGTACCAAAACATACATCAAGTGAATCAATAGAACACCCCATTCTCACCACGGGTATCCACATGCAAGACATATATCAAGTGTTCTCAAATCTAATATTCAATCCAACATAACGATATCTCAAAGGGAAAGATTCAATTCATCACAACATGATAGTAAGGGAATAACATCATATGATCTGACTATATTAACCAAGCCCGTGATACATCAAGATCGTGACACCTCAAGAACACGAGAGAGAGAGAGAGAGATTGAACACATAGCTATTGATACATACCCTCAGCCCCGAGGGTGAGCTACTCCCTCCTCATCATGGCCTCTACCGGGATGATGAAGATGGCCACCCGTGATGGTTTCCCCTCTGGCATGGTACTAGAACGTCTCCTGATTGGTTTTTCGTCGATACAAAGAGCTGCGGCGGCGGAGCGGAAGTTCTCTCTTTATTTCTGGGGTTTCTAGGATTTATAGGATTTTTCAACGTTGGAATCACGCGCAACGGAGCCACTTGGGCCCCACAAGCCAACAGGGCGCGACCCTAAAAAAGTTTCAGGCGATTTCGAGAACTTTCATTTTCTGCACAAAAAACAACACCACGATAATTCTGCTGAAAACAGCATCAGTCTGGGTTAGTTCTAAATAAATCATATAAAGTGCATCAAAACCATATAAAAGTATTGTAAACATAGGCAAACATGGCATGAATACTTCATAAATGACCGATACGTTGGAGATGTATCAATCACCCAGTTACGAAGTGATGTTTGGTAGCTCACAAGGTATTCCTCCGGTGCCAGGGAGTTGCACGATCTCATGGTCTAAGGAACAAATACTTGACATGAAGAAATCTATAGCAATTGAACTTTAGTGACACAATCATATGCTAAGCTTATGGTTGGGTCTTGTCCATCACATCATTCTCCTAATGATGTGACCCCGTTAACAAATGACAACTCATGTGTATGGTTAGGAAACCTTAACCATCTTTGATCAACGAGCTAGTCTAGTAGAGGCTCACTAGGGACACTGTGTTATTTATGTATACACACATGTATTTGAGTTTCCGTTCAATACAATTCTAGCATGAATAATAAACATTTATCATGAACAAGGAAATATGATAATAACCAATTTATTATTGCCTCTAGGGCATATTTCCAACAGCCTCCCACTTGCACTAGAGTCAATAATCTAGTTTACATCGCAATGTATTTAACTCCCAACGAGTTCTCGGGTTGATAATGTTTTGCTTGCGTGAGAGGTTTTAGTCAATGGGTCTGCAACATTCAGATTCATATGTACTTTGAAAATCTCTATGTCATATGTAGAGGCTGCTATCACACTTGTTAGGGCATATTTCTCCCTTAGTGGTTTTGGTGATTGATAACAACGCAATTTGCGGACTAACCATGTGCTTGAGCTTTTCAGTTATCATGACTTGGCACGAGACGGTTTGTACCCCTCATTAGTGAAGAGTGAAGATGGTTGTTCCCGACAATTTAGTTATGGGTGGATTTTGAGTCGTAGGAAAACCGTACTATTAAGAGAGGTTCCTTATTGGAAAGGTATGGGTGGAATCAACACGTACACAACCTCATATGCACCCACTTTCCCTTTCTACAACATGGCGTTCGTCCTTTGTTTTTCTATGGGCAGTTTTGTTTCACACAGGCGGTAGTACCACTGGTGGTCATGGTAGTACCGTTGGGCACTACCGTTGTACTGCCGCTTAGGGATTCCCAGTTGTGCAACTTTCTGTTGCCAAAATCCCTTATTCGGTAGTAGCATGGTAGTACCGCTTAGCCGGTACTTCCGCTCCTACTACCATTTTTAGTACCTCTTAGGGGGATCTCTGCGTGCAACTTTCTGTTTCCATAATCCCCTATGCGGTAATAGAGCGGCACTAGAGTGGTAGTACCACTTAGGGTGGTACTGCGGCCGTGGCCCTCTCTACTACTACGGCTACTCCTGCCCCTATTGCCCTAAGCGGTAGTACCACTAGGGTGGCATGTAGTACCGCTCTAACGGCAGTACCGCCCCTACACTATGTGTAGTTCTCGGACAGAAGTGGTAGTATTGCCTAAGCGGTAGTACTACTCCTAGGAGTGGTAGTACCGCTTAGCTGCGGGCATAGGGCAGAAAACGGTTGGATTTTGTCCCCCTATAAAAAGAGGGTCTTCTTCCCCAAGAAGACTCACCTCTTATCCCCCAAGCTCCATTGTTGCCCCTAAGCTCATTTTCGCCCGATCTCTCTCCCTAGCCATCAAAACTTGTTGATCTTCTAGTATTAGGAGGACAGGGCCTCGATCTACACTTCTGCCTAGAGATATTTGATTCCCCCCACTAATCCCTTGCAGATCTTGTTACTCTTGTGTGTTTGGGCACCCTAGATGGAAGAGGTCACCTCGAAGCCAGAATCCATTGTGGTGAAGCTTCGTGGTGGTGTTGGGAGCCTCCAATTAAGTTGTGGAGGTTGCCCCAAACTTGTTTGTAAAGGTTTGGTCGCCGCGTTCAAGGGCACCACTAGTGGAATGACGACATCTTGCATTGTGTGAGAGCATGAGGAGAATACGGTGGCCCTAGTGGCTTCTTGGGGAGTATTGTGCCTCCACACCGCTCCAACAGAGATGTACCTCCCCTCAAAGGGAGGGAACTTTGGTAACACATCCTCGTCTCCATCGAATCCACTTGTGGTTACTTCTTACCTTTACTTTGCACAAGATTTGTTGTGTTTGTATCTTGTGCTTGCTATTGTTGTTGTTATAGTGCTCATCATATAGGTTGTCCACCTAGTTGCATATATAGGCAACCTATTTTATTTGTTGAACCTAATTTGTTAAAAAGAAGCTAAAAATTGTTAGTCGCCTATTCACCCCTTCTAGTTGACCATATCGATCCTTTCAATTGGTATGAGAGCTACGTCTCTTTTAAGGGCTTAACAGCCTAAAGAGTATGGCCGACGATGAGATTAATGAGGGAGACAACTCCACGGATAGGTCCGAGACCATACTCACCTGCGGTGATTTGAATGAGGCCATGGCCTCTCTCAAATCGTCCGTGATTGACGAGGTTAAGGACACGTTAAATAAATTCCTTGAGAGCTTCAAACCTCTGACCGCTCCTAGGGAAATGGTTAACCCATTCTCCTCGGAAACGGATGTCAACTCCACTAAGGAGTTGGCTAGTTCTTTGAATCCGAAGTCACCTCAAGGAAAGAATGGGACGGGCACTCATGTCGTGGTTGCCCTTCCTCAAACCTATGGTGGACCGGTCCCATCACCTCATGTCAACTCTCATGGGCATTCCCCAAACTTGATTTGTCTAATTTTCCTAATTGAGTTTTTCGTATAAAGTCTCATTTGAATCACAACTCAAAGCAACTTTGGAGGGTAATCAAGCAAGGCTTCTACCCTCATGATCCAAGCAACATGACACCAAGAGAAGAAGTGGACAACCAACTTAATGCATCTGCATTGTTCATTCTTCAAGATGCCCCGCCACCTGAAGAGCTTCCTCACTTGTGCCCCTTCACCATTGCCAAAGATGCTTGGGTGCACATCAACTCTTTGTACAAAGGAAGCTCGAGCATTCAACGCTCCAACTTTGATGTGGTGCTTGATGAAGACGATGAGTTTGTGATGAATGAAGATGAAGATCCCCGTGAGCTTTACCAGAGATTTACCGCTCTTGCCGTCTCACTCCGAGACCATGGGAGCAAAGACACGGATGACAATTGGGTCAAGCGCAAGTTCCTCAAGGCCATCATTCCATTCAACAAAGGCATGTCCTCCGTGATCCGGCAAAGGCCGGACATCCACACCTTGACCTCAAGTGAAGTGTTGGATGAGTTCGTGGCAATGAACATCTTGAACAAGACCACCAACAATGCTCTAGGTCGTGTTCAACGGTCAAAGAAGCCCAGCCTCACTTTGAAGGCCAAGGTGATACCAGAAGAGGAAGAAGAAGAGAGTTGCCCCAAAGACACCAAATATGCTTACCACGAGAACATGGCTCTTGCGTCAAGGCTATTTTGGGGCAACAAAAGGAACTCCAAGCCCAAGTTCTCCAAGAACAACTCAAGTGGCGCCAAGCAAGCAACGTGTGAGAACGTGCTACAATTGTGGCAACGTGAATCACTTCATCCTGGATTGTCCGCATGAGAAGAGGGAAGATAATGGCGGCAAGCTAATCCGCAAAGACAAGGCCAAGTCCTTCCCCAACAAGAACACCTTCACCAAGCGGGTTCCACAAAAGGGGTTGGTGGGCTCGAAGAGTACGCCTCCGATCCTGGCGATGATGATACAAGTGTTGAAGGAATTGCAACGGCCTCTGTCGCCGTTGTTGTCTCGTCCCTAACCTTGGTGTCTCTCTTCGACTCCCCAACTAGAACCTCATCGCCCCCGCCAAGTGCCTCATGGCCAAATCCACCAACAAGGTAACCTCCAACAGGAACACTACTATCACTACTCATCCTTCATTGATGGATTGTGTAGATGAAATGGAGGTGGTTAAGGTGGATGAAAATGAGTTTGACAAGTTCTTGGGTAAGCTCAAAGGTGATACCAAGAAGCACTTTGTTGCTCTCTTGGAACAACTAGGTGAGGCCAATGACACCATCGAGTTTCATAAAGATACCATCACTAAGACGGAAGGACATAGCAGTGACTATGCCAATGATATTGCGGATCTTTCTCATGCTCTTGAGGAAGAGCAAGGTCTTCGTTTGCCTCTTGAGGAGTCACACAATGTTGATCTTGCTAAGTTAAAGAAAGATCATGATCATGCTCAAATTCCAGTCCGCGTGCTTAAATCTAAGAATGTTGAGCTTGGGGTTGGCCATGCTAGACTCAAGGAGGAATTTGAGCTACTTGAAAAGGCTCACAAGGCCTTGAAGAGTGCTCATAACTCTCTCAGAGAGTCTCATGATCAACTCCAGGTGAAACTAACTATGGAGATTGCTACTTGTCCTCCTTTTGTATTAATTGATAATGGTCACGCTACTAACCCTTGTTGTGAGCATGCTCATCTTGTTGAGGCGAATGTCAAGTTGAAAGAGCAACTTGAGAAAGGCCTTGTAACTTGCATTCAAGGTGAGAAGAATCTCAATGACCTTTTAAGCAATCAAAAGGAAATTGTGGCTAAGGAGGGACTTGGGTTTGCACCCAAGCCAAAGAAGAAGATCACCAAGAAGGAAGATAAGACTAAGCAAGCTTTCCCTCTCGAAACTACTTTTGTTAATGAAGGAGAGGGTTCTCCTAAGGAGAAGAAGAACAAGGTGGTTCGTGGTGGTGTCAAGAGAGGCAAAACCACTTCACCCAACGATGCCGGTGATTTTAACCCCTCTTATATTTTATGTCGTGCTACTGATGGGCATGTTTATTCCAAATTCGTTGGTTCTCCTTATGAGTACATTGAGTGGTCTATTTGGGTTCCTAAGACCCATGTTACTAACATCAAAGGACCCATTCAAGAATGGGTACCTAAATCCAAGCATTGATCTTATGTAGGATTTTTTTTCCAGTGGAGGTTCATGGTTGCTCGATAGTGGAGCAACAAATCATATGACCGGAAGCAAGCACTTGGTGGTGGACATTCAAGCTAGTACATCTATGCCCACTCATGTCCAATTTGGTGATGCTTCAACGTCAAAGGTAGTTGGTCTTGGCAAGGTGATAATCTCTCCGGAACTTTCCATTGAGAAAGTCATGCTTGTTGAGACCCTTGCATACAATTTACTTTCCGTTCATCAACTTGCACTCATGGGCTTTTATACTTCCTTTGATCTAAATATCGTGTCCCTTTTGTGGAGCAAGACACTTCAAGTGGCCTATGTTGGATATGTTGAGAACGGTCTCAATGTGGTCAACTTATCGAAGAGACCCACTAAGACCGCAACATGTCTAATGGATAAATTTGACATGGGGTGGCTTTGGCATCGCCGTTTAGCCCACGTCAATATGAGATATATGCAAAGTCTCCTCAATGGGGACCATGTTCGTGGGCTAACAAATGTTAGTTTTGCAAAAGATCGTGCTTGTAGTGCTTGTATCGAAGGAAAGTGATACGTCTCTAATGTATCTATAATTTTTTTATTGTTCCATGCTATTATATTATCATTCTAGGATACTTTTTGAGTAATAATTTACCAAATTATATTATTTTTGAGCACTAATCTATTGACCCAGTGCCCAGTGCCAGTTATTGTTTTCTGCATGTTTTTACTTTTCAGGTTTACAGTACCAAACGAAGTCCAATTGCCCCGAACCTTTTTTATGATTTTTTCTAGACCAAAAGAAGTCCTAGAAGATTCGGGAGAAGAACGGAGGCCGCACGAGGGATGCACAAGCCAACAAGGTGCGCCCAGGGGGGTCGGCGCGCTCTGATGGCTTGTCCCTCCCTGGTGGCCCTCCTACCCCCATTCTCTGGCCTATAAATTCACATATATTCCAAAAACCCTAGAGGTCATCCCGAAACACTTTTTCCGCCACCGCAACTCTCTGTTCCTCCGCGATCCCATCTGGAGCTCCGTTCTGGCACCCTACCGGAGGGGGGATCAATCACGGAGGGCCTCTTCATCAACCTTGTTGCCCTCATGATGATGTCTGAGTAGTTCACCATAGACCTACGAGTCTGTAGTTAGTACCTATATGGCTATCTCTCTCTCTCTTTTGATCTTCAATACAGTGATCATCGCATCTTCGCTTTGATCTATCCGATGTAATTTTTTTGTACGGTGTGTTTGTTGGGATCCGATGAATTGTGGGTTTATGTTTCGGATTATTCATAAAAATTATTTGAGTCACCTTTAGATATTATGATTCTTATTTGCATGATCATTATAGCTTTGTAAATCTCTCTGATCTATTGAAATAGTTTGGCCAATTAGATTGATATTTCTTCAGTGAGAGGGGTGCGTTGTAGTGGGTTCAATCTGGTGGTGCTATACATTCCAGTAACAGAAAGGGACAAGACACGTCTTTGTATTGTTGCCACTAAGGATAAAACAATGGGGTTAGTTCATATTAATTGAATTCTCTTTGTCTACATCATGTCAATGTTCTCCAAACATTACTCTGTTTTACTTAATACTCTAGATGCATGCTGGATAGCGGTTGATGGGTGGAGTAATAGTAATAGGTGTAGGCAGGAGTTGACCTATTTGCTTATGGACGTGATGCCTATATATACATGATCATTGCCGCGAAAATCACATAACTATGCGCTTTTCTATCAATTGGCCAACAGTAATTTGTTTACCCATCGTATGTTGCCTACATGAGAGATGCCGCTAGGGAAAACTATGCCCTCGGGGTCTATTCACTTATATATTTACAAAAGCTATCATTACCTTGATGCCATTATTTACCTTTTATTTTATTTTGCAATTTCAAATTATCTACTATTATCTACACACTTCACTTGCTTGCAAATAACGAGATCAAGGGGATTGACAACCCTCTTGTCGCGTTGGGTGCAAGTGTTTGCTCTTTTGTGTGCAGCCGCTGAAGATGGTTGAGGATTGATATTCCTATTGGTTCGATAAACCTTGGTTCTTAACTGAGGGAAATACTTATCCGTATTGTGCTGCAATTACCCGTTCCTCTTCACGGAAAACCCAACGCAGATCACAAGTATCAGAAAGCTACATGAGAAGGCTCACCATTCCACAACCATTATATCTTCCAGGAGGCCCTTGGAGCTCCTTCACATGGATCTCTTCGGACCTTCATATTTTGATAGTCTTGGTGGGAGGAAGTATTGCTTGGTGATTGCGGATGATTATTCGAGATACACATGGGTATATTTCTTCATGAGGAAGAGTGAGACCCAACAAACAGTGATTCACTTTGCAAATGAAGCTCAACATAAATATGATGCAAAGGTATTGACCATTAGAAGTGAAAATGGCACCGAGTTCAAGAATTACACCTTGGATGAGTTTCTTGGTGACGAGGGGATCAAGCATCAATACTCCGTGTCTTATACCCCTCAACAAAATGGTGTAGCGGAGAGGAAGAACCGGACATTGATGGACCCGGCAAGGACCATGATGGTGGAATTCAAATCTCCGTACAACTTTTTGGCCAAAGCCATCAACACCGTTGGTCATGCATCCAATCGGCCCTACCTCCGCAAAAGCTTGAACAAGACTCCATATGAGATACGTACCAGTAACAAGCTCAACCTCAAGTACTTTCGGGTGTTCGGCTGTAAGTGTTTCATTCTCAAAAAGGGTGCTAGTTTGTCTAAATTCGAAACTAGAGCTCAAGAGGCCATATTTGTTGGTTACGCTACGAACTCTCATGCTTACCATGTCCTCAACAAGTCCAATGGACTCATTCAGGAGATGTGTAACATGGAATTTGATGAAAATAATGGCTCCCAAGTGGAGCAAGGTGGTCTTTGTGATGTAGGTGATGAAATTCCTCCTCAAGCCATAAGAAGAATGGGCGTGGGACATTTCCTACCCGTTGAGGAACCCCTTGTGGTGGAAGGAGAAGTACAATTTTCTATGCAAGTGGAACCATCACCAACACTTGACCCACACGCTTCCGAAGAACAAAGTGAAGGCCCTCAACCAAGTGAACATGATCAATGCCAAAATCAACCCCACGATGATGGTGATGCACCTAATGATGACCAAGATTGTGTTCATGACTCTGAGCAAGCTCAAATTGAAGAGCAAGCTCATGATGACGCTCAAGATGATAATGATGATGCTCCTCAAGGCTCACTTGAAGAACAACTAGAGTGTCGGGCTGCCAAGATTGCTTCCAACCTTATTCAAAAGGGACACATCATGGATAACGTGATTGGAAGCTTAAGAGAAGGGGTAACTACTCATAAACAATTAACAAACTTTTGTGAGCATCACACGTTCGTTTCTGTTGTTGAACCCCAAAAGGTCTATGAGGCGCTCGAGGACCTGAATTTGCTAGAAGCCATTCATGAAGAACTAAACAACTTCGAGCGCAACCAAGTGGCAATTGGTGCCACAAGGCAAAAGAAGAATCATAATGTCATTGGAATCAAATGGGTATTCAAAAACAAGCAAGATGCACATGGCATTGTTATTTGCAACAAGGCCAGATTGGTAGCTCAAGGCTACTCTCCCAAGTCGAGGGGATCGACTACGGTGAAACTCTTTGCTCCTGTTGCTCGTCTTGAATCTATTTGCATGTTGCCTGCTTATGCTTCTCATCATGATTTTAAAGTGCAACAAATGGATGTGAAAAGTGCTTTTCTAAATGGTCCTTTTAATGAATTGGTATATGTCAAGCAACCCCCGGGGTTCGAGGATCCCAAGTTCCCCAATCATATATATAAACTAGGCAAGGCTCTCTATGGCCTTAAACAAGCCCCACATGCGTGGTATGAGCACCTTACCGAGTTGTTGCAAGATCGTGGGTTTGAAATTGGGAAAATTGATCCCACTCTTTTTACTAAGAAGGTTAAAGGGGAACTATTCATATGCCAGCTATATGTTGATGATATTATCCTTGGTTCTCCTATGATGAGTTTGCCGCACTAATGACCTAGAAGTTTGAGATGTCTATGATGGGAGAGTTGAAGTCTTTCTTGGATTCGAAGTCAGCAACATAGAGAAGGAACCTTCATCAACCAAGCCAAATATACCCAAGACATGCTCAACAGATTCAAGCTAGATGATGTCAAGCCATCCAAGACTCCAATGCCAACCAAGTGCCAACTTGACATCGATCTGATACATCTCTAACGTATCTATAATGTTTGATTGTTCCATGCTATAATATTATCATTCTAGGATACTTTTTGGGTATTTATTTACCAATTTATATTATTTTTGAGCACTAACCTATTGACCCAGTGCCAAGTGTCAGTTCCTGTTTTCTGCATGTTTTTGGCTTTTCAGGTTTACTGTACCAAACGAAGTCCAATCGACCCGAAACTTTTTTATGATTTTTTTCTGGACCAAATAAAGACCTGGAAGCTTCGGGAGAAGACCGAAGGCCACCCGAGGGACCCAGTACCCATCAGGGCACGGCTAGAGCCTAGGGCGTGCCCTGATAGATGTTGGCCTCCTCGGACGCCTCCCGATGCCCTTCTCTGGCCTATAAATTTAGATATATTCCAAAAAACCCAGGAGAGCTCCCGAAACCCTTTTTCCGCCGCCGCAAGTCTATGTTCCGCCGTGATCCCATCTGGAGGCCTTTTCTGGTAGTGTGCTGGAGGGGGAATCCATCACGAAGGCCTTCTTCATCATCCTCGATGCCTCCATGGTGATGTGTGAGTAGTTCACCACAGACCTACGGGTCCGTAGTTAGTATCTAGATGGCTATCTCTCTCTCTCTCTTGATCTTCAATACAACGATCATCGCATCTTCGCTTTGATCTATTCGATGTAATGCTTTTGTGCGGTGTGTTTGTTGGGATCCGATGAATTATGGGTTTATGTTCAGACTAGTCATGATAAAATATTGGAGTCTTCTCTTAGTTCTATTATTGATTCTTATCGCATGATCATTATAGCTTCATAAATCTCTGCGATCTATTGATTTGCTTTGGCCAAGTAGATTGATCTTTCTTTAGTGAGAGGGTTGCGTTGTAGTGGGTTCAACCTGACGGGTTTATATATCCCAGTGATAGAAGGAGCTAAGATACGCCTTTGTATTGGTGCTACTAAGGATAAAACGATGGGGTTCATTCATATTGTTTAAGTTTACTTTGTCTACATCATGTCATCTTTCTCCAAGCATTACTTTGTTTTACTTAATACTCTAGATGCTTGCTGGATAGCGGTCGATGAGTGGAGTAATAGTAATAGGTGCAGGCAAGAGTCGGCCTATTTGTTTACGGACATGATGCCTATATACAAATGATCATTGCCATGAATATGAACATGATTATTTGCTTTTCTATCAATTTCCCAACAGTAATTTGTTTACCCATCGTATGTTTCCTACATGAGAGATGCCACTAGAGAACACTATGACCCCCGGGTCTTCTCACTTATAAATTACAAAAAGTTTTCAAAACCTTGCTGCCTTTATTATCTTTTATTTTATTTTGCAATTATACACTACTATATACTTGTTTCACTCGCTTGCAAATAACGAGTCCAAGGGGATTGACAACCCTCTTGCCCGTGTTGGGGTGCTAGTGTTTGCTCTTTTGTGTGTAGTCGTTGAAGATGGTGGTTGCGTGTTACTCATATTGGTTCGATAAACCTTGCTTCTTAACTAGGGAAAATACTTATCCGTTTGTGCTGCAATTACCCGTTCCTCTTCGCGGAAAACCCAACGCAGATCACAGACATTAGGAAGGATTTCTGGCGCCGTTGCCGGGGAGTATCACCAATCTACTATCAATTAACTTCGCACAAACTATCATTCACTTGTTCTACTTTTTATTTGATGTTATATTTTTCTTGTTTCAAAAAAATCAAAAATCAAAATATATTTACTTTACTAGTTTGCTTGTTTGCTTGTTTCGTCTCTAGTTTGCTTGCTTTGCTTGTTTGAAAGTTGCTATCATGTCTGAGTTTGAGACTATTAACACTTCCGCCTCTAGTGCGGAAGGTTTGGAACATTCAACTTCACCTCTTAATCATAATGCCAAAAGAAATCTTGATGAAGTTGTTAATGAAAAACTTGATAACCTTGCGGATGATGACCCTTCCGAAGTAGAACCTATTACGCAAACTAAGAAATTTCGTATTTGTAGTGGCAATATCATTGGAAAAAGGGTGATACAAGACTTTTTCACTTGTGCGGGTTCTCTACCCTTGATAGGAGGATCTATTCTTACTAGAACAACTAGTTATGCCGATGCTATATCTTTGCTCAAAGTTGAATTAGAAAGACAATTCATTCATATGCATCCCTCAATACAATGGTTGTTTCTAGAGTTCTCTAATATTGAACCTGCTCCTACTAAACGGTTGGCTACAATATTTCTTGCTCGTGAATTTAGTCATATTATGCAGAAAGAAAGGGCAATATTTGCTTATTATAGGATCAATAGCGAGTGCCCACCAATGGAGGGAATCCTCTATGAGTTGGAGGAAATAAGAAGGATGAGATCACCGAACTATGTTGCTTACAATGAAAATCTTAGAAAGAAAGTTTCGTCCAATGTTTTGATAGAACAAATTTCCAAATATAATGAACAAATTATCGTTAAAAAACTTGATTTGGATTATGAGATTGAAACTAAATTGAGGAAATATATTTTTCGAAACCTATACAATGAAGAGTTTACTATAACCTATGAAAAGTCCAAGGAGGAACCTCCACCTCCTTTGGAAATAGATCTCACGGATCCTTGTGTTGTGAAGTTTAGTCCCTTCAATTATTTTGCTTACCCATGAGAAAACTTGCTGCTGAAAGAACGGAATATGATTATATCATGATAAATCGTTCTTATGACTATGACAACACTTGATATCATGCATTATGACTAGCTAGGGGCATAAAACAATAGCGCTTGTTGGGAGGCAACCCAACAGTTATCTTTATTTTTGCTTTTTATTTTCTGTTTGAGTGTGATAACATGATTATTTCCTCTGTAATGACTATGTTTTTGTGTTTTAATTAGTGTTTATGCCAAGTAAAGCCTTTGGGACGATTCACAAGATGAGTAGAATCGATGCTGAAACAAAACAGAAAATTTTGACTCAAGTATAGGAATTTTCAATTTTTTTCTGGAGCATGATAATGATCTGAAATTTTTACACAGTGTTATATATAAATTCTTCAGGCTGTCCTAATTTTTCAGAATTTTTAGAGTTACATAAGTATAGGTTATCTACATATCTTGACTTACTGTTCTGTCTTAGATAGATTCTGTTTTTTCTTGCATAGCTTGCTTGTTTTGAGGATGCTATGGATTGTATCCGGGGGTATGAGCCATGGAGAAGTTAGAATACAGTACATATTATTCAATAACAAAATATGAATCAATTTATAACAGTACCTAAAGTATTTGATATGTTGCTTATACTAACGGATCTCACGAAGTTTGGTTATGTTTTGTGTGATTGAAGTTTTCAAGTTTTTGGTGTTATCACGATGACAAGGTGTGGGATCACTAGAAGAGTGTCTAGAGGGGGGGGGGGGTGAATAGACTACTAGCAGGAATTTAAAACCTAACCTTTTCCCAAGTTAATTTGTTGGCAGATTTTAACAATCATAGCAAGTCTAGCACACCCTACACATGCATGTCAACAAGTATGGCAGCGGAAAGTAAAGACATTGCACATGAAGTAAAGAGTTGAGATAGGAAGATCAAACACAATTGGAGACGCAAAGATTTTTCCCATGGTTCCGATAGGTGGTGCTATCGTATGTCCACGTTTATGGAGTCTTCAACCCACGGTGGGTAACGGCCGCGAGAGTCCACAGAGGGCTCCACCCATAAGGGTCCACGAAGTAGCAACCTTGACTATTCCATAACGGCTTCCGTCCACGAAGGACTAGCCTCACTATGGGTAGATCTTCACGAAGTAGGCGATCTCCTTGCCCTTACAAACTTCTTGGTTCAACTCCACAACACGAAGTAGGAGGCTCCCAAGCGACACCTAACCAATCTAGGAGGCACCACCCTCCAAAAGGTAATAGGCTCGGCAATGTCGATGAACTCCTTGCTCTTGTGCTTCAAGATGATAGACTCCTCAACACACAATCACTCTCTCACAGATTTGGCTTGGTGGAAGAGATGGGATTGGTGGAAAGCAACTTGGGGAGGCTAGAGATCAAGATTCATATGGTTGGAATGGAATGGCATGATCTCAACACATGTGTAGGTGGCTCTCTCTCAGAAAATATGATGGGGCAAGTATGGAATAGTTCTGAGTGCTTCTCTTTCGAGTGGGTGGTGGTGAAGGGGTATATATAGGCATCTCCAAAAATCCAACCGTTACACCTAAAGTGACCAACTCGGTGACACCGATGTGTGAATCTCGGTGGTACCGAGTTGCTTCAAAGGTAGCAACTTTTGAATCTCGGTGAGACCGATATATAAAACTCGGTTGCACCGATAAGGTGACCAACGGTCAGATTGCCCAATCTCGGTGACGCCGATTCCACAAACTCGGTCGGACCGATTTTGTGAAATTGGGTAACAAAAAGTTGGCGAGCTGAACTCGGTGGCACCGAAGCATAATCGGTTGCACCGAAAGGCTAGGGTTTGGCATGGGTCTGTCTGAGTTTGGGAATCGGTGGCACCGAGTGGAAAGTGTTGGTTGCACCAATTTTGGATATTTGACTTTGGACACACTTTTGTGGAAGAGCTTGTGGGTGTTTTTGGTGACTAGCACTTGTGCACGTATGAGCATTTTGTTCACCAACAGTACCTTACCCCTTTTTAATAGTATTGGCTTTCCTATGGACTCAAAGTGATTTCTCACAAAGTAAAATGTAGAGTCCTCTGCTTGAAGCTTTGCCAATCCATTTCCTTGCATCTTGGGATATCTCCACACAGCCCTTTTGCCAACCCATCTCTCCATGGACTTTTATCTGAAATACACTAGGTAAAAGTATTAGTCCAAGAGACAATGTATGTTGTCATGAATTATCAAAACCACCAAGGGAGCATGTTGTGCTTTCAATCTCCCCCTTTTTGGTAATTGATGACAACATACAATCAAAGCTTCAAATAAAGATATGCATGTATATAATGAAGACTTTGAGAGACACATGACTTAGACTTGCTCCCCCTAAATGTGTGCAATCCCTTTAAAGGGTAGTTGCTTTGGAATGCATGGACACACATGTAGTAGAAGGAATATAATGAGTCATGTGTATCTTGGCTATATGCATCAAATATATATGAATGAGATGTATCCTTGTTCAAGACTTCACTCTTGCAAACAATATGTGCAAGAATCAAGAGATCGTCTTGATCAAAGATATGATGCATATACTTACCTTGAGTTCTTGAGCATTCTTGTAGTAGAGGTACACTTGAGAAAACAATGTTAGGAAACACAAGAGTATTCTACCAATCAACAAGGCAATAGAACTCAAAAGTACCAAGATATGGAGAACATATAGAAGATAGTATCCTTTAAGATTGATATGTCTCCAAGATCATTTAGAACTTTCTCCCCTTAGATATGAAAATAGTAGATCATCCTCTCCCCCTGAATCTTAGCATGTAGATATTGGGATTGGATAAGGTGAGAAAAGTCTAACATGAGTAGACAAGTGAAATAAACATTTTTTCTCCCAAACATATTTTTCTCCCCCTACTTTGGTATTCCCCCCTTGTCTATGTATATGTAAGATTTGATATTCTCCTCTCCCCCTTGATTATATCTCCCCCTTTGCATAAGCATGTATCTCCCCCTTTAGCATTGAAGCTTTGGTATTTCTCCCCCTTTGGCATTAATTTCCAAAAAGGCCATACACAGGGTTAGATACAGGGATCATTGATGAAGAAGGGATCCTTGAAAACAATGCTCATTGAATGTAGGGATCATAGAAATGAAAACTGAGGGAATCATGGAAAATAATTTCTCTCCCTTTGGCTGATCTGAGATCGTATAAGACTTCTCCTCCTTTGAGTTAGGGATCCTTGAATAAGGTTTCTCCCCCTAAGTTTTTTTTATATAAAAATAAGGGATCATCGAAGAATTGAAAATATCACAATAGGATTTCTATGAAAACAAGGATTTGCGGTTTGAACAGAACTGGGAGAGGAAATGAAATCGGTGGATCCGAGACAAACAAATCGGTGGTACCGAGATTTTGTAATGCAGCTCGTCTGCTAATTTGGTAGAACCGAGATATTTGTATCGGCGGCTCCGAGGCTAAAACAGAAACTTGGCAAAGTGATTTTGAAATCGGAGACTCCGAAGTAGATCGAGATTTCTCAAACATTGCCAATAACAAAGTGTCAAAAGAAATTTTCAAAGGGAATGCAAAAGATTTTACAAAAGGATATCAACTAGAGAAGATTTGAGTGGTTCCAAGAAATCTTGCAAATAGAGAATGAACCAACTCAAAATACTTAACTAGATGATGGGTGGTGACTAGGTCACCTATATTAGAGTATATTGACTTAGGAGCCAAGCAAGAATACTTGATCATAGGTCATACTCGTCGTTAAGCTCAAAATGGGGTTACCATTTTTCGATTAAGCAGTTTAATGTTTTCATATCACTTGAGTTGCTTTAGCTCATGACTTGGAGTAAAGCCTTTTCAAGGATATGAGAACATACCTTTGAGTGATGTTGATGACGTAGCTTGTAGGTGAACTTGTTGAGGATGCTCAAGGTTGATGAAGATCATCTTGAGTTGGGAGCAATCCTTCTCATTTTAGTACACTTGTCACCTACATAGGTTAGTCAAGCAAGGAAGAACAATATATATATCCATTGACATGATACCAATTGAGAAGTATAAATATATGTCAAGGATATGTTCTTGTTGTCTTCTTCCTTCCATCATCAAAAGAGCTTGTGGATACTTGGTCATGACAAGATTGCTTATGATTGGAGTTGGTGGCAATCTTGTGGAATGAAATTCTTCCAAGTACCTACAAAAGGTTAGATGCAATACAAGGGAGCATAGAATTCCATGGCATAAGATAACATGTTAAAAGATCATGGAAATATCAAGAAAGCTCATGCCCTTGCATGCATCCGAGTGAGTCTAGCTCAAGTTTTTAGCATCAATGATGTTCAACTCACTCCTCAAGTAACAAAATGTTTTCTCATCAAGTGGCTTAGTAAAGATATCGGCCAATTGCTTGTTAGTATGGACATGCTTAAGATTAATATCTCCTTTGGCAACATGATCACGAATGAAATGATGTCTAACTTGAATATGTTTAGTTCGAGAATGTTGCACAGGATTATGACCAATTTTAGTAGCACTTTCATTGTCACAAAGTAATGGAACATTTTTAACATGAATTCCATAATCCTTAAGCGTTTGTGTCATCCATAGTAATTGTGCACAACAAGATCCAGCAGCAATATACTCAGCTTCGGCAGTAGATAAAGATACCGAGTTTTGTTTCTTGGAGGACCAAGATACAAGAGATCTACCCAAAAATTGACAAGTACCCGAGGTGGATTTTCTATCAACCTTGTCTCCGGCATAGTCCGAATCGGAATAGCCAACAAGGTTAAAGGAAGATCCCTTGGGATACCAAATGCCAAAGTTTGGTGTTTGTATCAAATATCTCACAATACGTTTCACAGCTGTGACACCCTGATTTTTGGCAACTTTTTCTTTTCAAAATCTTTTTGGTTTTAATTGCAATTTGGATGGTGTTTGAAGCTTTCCTATTGACTTTGGACCTTGGAAACTTTTGAATCTTTTCTCAAGTAACCCAAAACCCTCAACACCTTGCCAAAACCTTTCCACACCTCTCTTGGATCAATTCCCAATATTTAATCTTTTCCAATAATTCATTTTCTTCCTTTGGGAAAATATGGCATCACTATGGGTTGTGAAGCAACCTATAGCTCTGTTGATCAGAAAAATCCCAAACTTTTGTCACACCTTCTTATCATCATATCATTCCATAATCTTCAAAAATATTCCATTACCCAATACAAAATTTTGGCCAGAATAATTATTTTCTTTCTGGTCAGAATTGGTCAATTATGAAGCAACCTCTATTTTCCTAGCTCAGAAAATTCCCAATAAATTTCCTGAGATACTAGGGATCCTATCTAGCCACGATGTCCAAAAATATCTCATTGTCCAGTTCAACTTTTTGGCAACAAGGCTCTGCCAAGTTGCTGCATTTCTGAAACCCTTGTGAAGGAAGTACCAGCTAGAGATGGCTACATGCCATGAAACTTTTATGGCATCTTCTATATCCCAAATGACCTCTCTCCACCAAATTTCAGCTTCAGCAGATCATTTATATGAGTGCCTCAAGCTCATCTTGTTCCTGGTCCAGAATTGCAGTTTACACATGAACTAGATGCAAAACTTGATGGAAGTCTCTAAAATTTGGCCAGTTTGTAGTCCTTCCAATATAGATAACACCAGACATCTCCACTAGCTTCATCTCCATCTCATCTCTTCTCCAGAACCTCACCAAGTTGCTAACAGCAATCTGTTGATGATGCTACGCTTCATCTCAGTGGGTCACTGGGCGAGCTAGTGCCACGAGAGGGTTCCAGAGTGCAAGGACGACGCACCAGACACGGCCCGGCAGGCCAGCTCGCGCCGCGTGTGCCTGTGCACATGGTGACCGTGTAGCCAGCCTGCCAAAACCGCGCTCTGGGCACCGGTAGGCTCGGGTCTCGTCGGAGGCCGACGACCGCATAGCCGTACGGTGTCCGCTTGCGCCGACAAGCTCCCCTCCGTCCACCTGGTCGCCCTAGACCCTTCCCCTCACCAGAGAAGCTCTCGCCGGCCGCCACCACAACGCCGCACTGTGGCACCCATGCGACCACAGTGGTTGAGCCGCCGTCGTCTTCCTCCGCGTGCGGCCAGTGCGCGCATTTATTGCGCCTGCTTTCTCCTATCCCGTCGCCCGCAACCGGCCAGCCAGCGCGGCGTCCTAGCACCGGCGATGTGGCCCGAGTCTCGCCGCTTCGGGAGAGCTCGCCCGCGCTCGCCTCCGGCCTATAAAAGGCCATGCCCAGCTCCTCCTCTCCTCACCACTCCACCTCACCATCAGTCAATCGCCCCCAGAGCGCCCCAGCAAGAGCCGGGAGCTCGTCTCCCTCAGCTCCGGTGAAGGCTCCGCCGCCCGATCCCCTCCTGACGCCAGCCCACTCCGGCCAACCCCAGCCCCAACCATCCTCACCCGCGAGCTCAGCTCATCCTCCTGGTCACGCATGACCTCCTGCTCGAGCAAAACATCGTCGGAACCGCCATCTCCGACAACACCCGAGCGCCGCCGCCGCCGAAGAAGAAGGGGACGACGTCGCCCGGCCATCTCTAGTAGAACCACGGGTACGTGTGTGCTCGCCGTTGTGCGCTCATTCCATCCCCGCAGTCGTCGGACCTCGCCGCCGTCTCTATCGCCGGCGACCATCGCCGGAGCGCCGCGGTGCTCTGGCCTCTCTCTTCCCTCTGGTTAAACCGAACCCCGAGGCCCGCACGTCAGTGGCTCAGCCGCGCGCGCCGAAGCGGTAAGTGGAGGCGCCAGGGCAAAGTACGCCTTCGACGTGGCCCTGGAGGTTTTTTCTTATTTTCTCATTTCTGTTTATTTAGTTCATTTTGACCAGAAACTTTGACCAGCTATATCTTTTTATTTACAAGCCCAATTCATTTGATTATTTTTGCATTGGGTTTGTATTGAACCCCTTTATTTTCTGACAAATTTTGGTATTTTTCCAATATTCAAAGAATTTCTGGTTAACAAAAAGGCTTTATGTGACATTTCCTTTTGCCATTTAAAAATATTTTCAGAAGGAAATCTTTGTGGATTTGAAGGCCAGGAGTTCTTGGGCAACCCAACAGATCAAGGCAAGCCAGGACACCCATTTCATGAAGCATTTCAATAGCATTGCATATTTCAATGCATTATGTTCATTTATTTGCTATAGGATAATTCATAGCAATTAAATTAAATGTTTAGTTGCCTATGGTGATAAACCACTATATTTGCTAAATGAACTTAGTGGTTGATATTGAGTCACATGTCCGGGCTTACCCGTGCAACCACATTTGCCGGTATGGGACGGCCTTGACTTGGTCTGGCCCTGTGCTCTTTCACCGGTACCTCCAGATAGGGAGGGTTATGCGTGTGTGCTACCCTGATCAGGTAGGCGGCGATAACCCTGTGAGCCCAGTTGAGTTTTGTGCCGGCGTCCCCGTTTGGGACAGTTTAGTTTGGCCACGACTGTGGCAGGTGTCATGAGGACACAGGGGCCACCCAGGGCAGGACTCCGGGAGAGGATGAATGCTGGTGGTACGATGGGAGAGTCACGGGTCAGGCAGGTTTCATTGGAGCAACGCTGGTCCACCAGAATGGGATCACGAGGCCGGGTGCTCCATGGTGTGGGTAAAGTGCGCAACCTCTGCAGAGTGAAAAATCTATTCGAATAGCCGCGTCCACGGTATTGGACAGCCCGTCCAGACCTCACTAGGTGGTCAACCGTAACAATGTTAGTAATGATGGAAGAACTCGTCGTATGATCGGAAGTACTTGATGGCTTACGAGTATTCCGAGGGTTGTGGGACAACCCGGAAGAGAGTAAGTTGATAACCGGTATCAGTAAGTGAATCACTTAAGAATTTAACATGTTGATTGCCATGCTATTGTTTGCTGCATTACTTGGTTGTCGTGAGCTTGCGAGTACATTCAAAGTACTCACCTGGCGTATCATGCCAGATGCAGGAGAAGCCGAGGACGGAGGTCCCGAAGGTTCGTGCTACGATAACTAGGCTGTGTCCTCAACAGTGTCCCTGTGGATGGAGTTTCCGCTATGTTCCGCTACGCTGTAGAATTACTTTGGCCTTGTTATCATTGTAAAATATGAGCTTGTACCCGAAATCTATCAAAAAAGTTTAGTTTTGTTCTGTTCCAAGTTGTTGTTTGTTTCCAGAAGACATGATCTCTGGGTTGGAAACACTGGTAATCCGGTTCTCCGAGCCGGGGTGCCACAACAGCCAAAAGATGACACTCTTTAGGTGCAGCTTGATATCTAGCACACATGCAAACACTAAGCATAATATCGGGACAAGAGGCACATAGATATAGCAATGAACCAATCATAGATCGATAAACCTTTTGATCAACCGGCTCATCCTCCTTGGTAAGATCAACATGTCCACTAGTAGGCATAGGAGTTTTCATACCTTTGCACTCTTGCATGTTGAACTTCTTGATCAAGTCCTTGGTATACTTAGTTTGAGAGATGAAAGTTCCTTCTCTCGTTTGCTAGATTTGCAAACCAAGAAAGAATTTCAGCTCACACATCATGGACATCTCATACTTCTCGGACATCAACCTTCCAAATCTTTCACTAAATTGTGGGTTAGTAGATCCAAAGATAATATCATCCACATAGATTTGGCACACAAATAGTTCACCATTAACTCTTTTAGTGAATAAGGTTGCGTCAATTTTACCAATTTCAAAACCTTTTTCAATGAGAAACTTCGTTAAGCATTTGTACCAAGCACGAGGGGCTTGCTTAAGACCATAAAGAGCTTTACGAAGCTTGTAAACATGATTAGGTTTCTTAGGATTAACAAAACCAGGTGGTTGCTTAACATAAACCTCTTCTTCAATTTCACCATTTAAAAAGGCACTTTTAATGTCCATTTGATAAAGCGTGATATCATGGTGATTAGCATAAGCAAGAAGAATGCGAATAGCTTCAAGTCTAGCGACGGGGGCATAGGTCTCACCATAGTCCATACCTTCGACTTGCGTATATCCTTGGGCTACGAGACGTGCCTTGTTGCATACGACTTGACCGTCTTCGTCTTGCTTGTTCCGAAACACCCATTTGGTTCCGATGATGTTGTGCTCATCCTCGGGCTTCTCCACGAGTGTCCACACTTCGTTCCTTTCGAAGTTGTGAAGTTCTTCATGCATCGCGTTCACCCAATCCGGGTCTTCAAGAGCTTGTTATACCTTCAAGGGTTCAATGCTAGAGATGAAAGAATAATGCTCACAAAAGTTAGCTAGACGAGTTTTAGAGCGTGTGATTCTCCCGGTTTGTATGTCACCAAAGATTTGGTTTAGAGGATGGTTCTTGGTCACTCTTGCTCGAACTCGGGGTAGCTTAGGCTTGTTGGATGGTGGAGCTTCTTCTTCATCATCATCTCCTTCATCTTCGTTGTTGTTGAAGGTGTCATTCCCTTGAGGTGGTGGTGAAGGAGGTTGTGGTGGATCTTCATGATGTACTTCCTCCTCTTCATCATCTTGTCGTGTACCGCTTGTGGATGCCTCCATGTCGTGTTGAGGTTCACCTTGACGTGAAGTAGGGGCTTCCACTTGAGTTGACGAAGTACTTTCCTTCACCTCCATGGGACGAATCTTGTCGATGGACAAGTCTTGGATAGCTTCCAAAGGGTCCTTATCACCTACATCATTTGGCAATTGTTCGACTTGCGAACCATTAGATTCATCAAACTTCACATCTACCGTCTCTTCAACTTTTCGAGTGAAGTTGTTGTAGACACGGTATGTGTGAGAGTTCGATCCATAACCAAGTAGGAATCCTTCATGAGATTTAGGAGCAAATTTAGTACGACGATGCTTATCAAGAATGTAGCACTTTGAGCCGAATACCCGAAAGTATCCAACTTGGGGTTTGTTACCGGTGAGTAGCTCGTATGCCGTTTTACCGAGAAGCTTGTGCAAGTAAAGTCGGTTTGTGGCATGGCATGCTGTTTCCACGGCTTCTGCCCAAAAGTGTCTTGGCGTCTTGTATTCGTCAAGCATCGTTCTTGCCATCTCAATAAGAGTTCTGTTCTTCCTCTCAACAACTTCATTTTGTTAAGGTGTGTACGTAGCCGAGAACTCATGTGAAACACCTTCTTCGTCAAGAGAGGTATCCACATGGGTGTTCTTGAACTTCGATCCGTTATCGCTCCGAACTTTCTTGATCTTCACTTCAAACTGATTTTGCGCTTTGCGAACGAAGTTCTTGAAGATCTTTTGTACCCGCGACTTATCATCAAGAAAGAATACCCACATAAATCTGGAAAAATCATCAACTATAACTAGACCATAGGAATTTCCACCGAGACTCTTGTAAGCATTGGGACCAAAAAGATCCATGTGAAGTAACTCGAGTGGTCTCCTAGTAGTCATGATATTCTTAACGGGATGACTTCCACCTACTTGCTTTCCAGCCTGACAAGCAGTACAAAGTCTATCTTTGTCAAAGATAACATCTTTAACACCAAGTATATGATCACCTTTGATAAGCTTGTCTAAGTTACACATGCCAACATGTCCTAGTCTTCTATGCCAAAGCCAACCTTTAGAAGATTTTGCAATAAGACAAGTACGAGGTTTGGATCTCTTAGTGAAATCGACAATGTATAGATCACCTCTACGGAAACTGGTAAAGACCATGTTATGATTATCTTGACGAAACACTTGACAATCTACTTTCGTGAATAGCACATTAAAACCAAAGTCGACAAGTCTAGATACGGAAAGAAGATTGTAGCCAAGAGTTTCAACAAGCATGACATTTTGAATAGAGCTATCATGGGATATGGCCACCTTATCAAGACCAAGTACCTTACCCTTGGAGTTGTCTCCAAATGTTACGTACCTTCGCGGTCCATGGTTTGGTGTGATCTCTTCAAACATTTCTCTATCTCCGGTCATATGATCGGTGCATCCGCTATCGAGAATCCACTCTTTTCCTCCGGACATGTAATCCTTGAAGTTTGCCATGAGACTTAGATTCTTCATGATCTTCTCATACTCGATGTTGAACAACTCATCTTCATCATAGTAGCCATGTTCCACATTGTCATCATCAAGTGGGAAATCCTCGTCACAAAGAACAAGAGATTCGTTAGGATTGTGATCATGACAATGTTCAAGATTATGAATTCGAATGATTTCTACAATGATGTTGCTTATGGTTGTGACATCTCCTTTAGCACGCATGAGGTCTCTAAGCTCAAATAGATAGTCATCAAACTTGGGATTACTAGGCGTCATTTTGTGGAAGGCAATAGTTTTATGAAGAATTTCATCAAGATTACTCAATGAATAACTTGGATATCGTTTCTCCAAGTCATTCCACAAAGTATAAGCACATTCAAAATTCTTCATTTGATTAAGCACATTTCTAGGCAATGCTCTAACAATGAGATTAACAGTTCTAAGATTGCATAGCATATCAATTTCCTCTTCGTGTGTGGGATGTAAAAGATCAATGGGAGGTACATAGGGGCTCTTAACATATTTGCTCAATTGAAACTCATTAAACAACTCAAGCATCAAAGTTTTCCATTGACTATAGTACTCTCCATCAAGAATAGGCACTCTACAACTCAAACTCCCTACACTAGACACATCCATCTTCCTCCACGGTGATTAAACCGAAGCAATGGAGACCAATGCTCTGATACCAATTGTGGGATCACTAGAAGAGTGTCTAGAGGGGGGGTGAATAGACTACTAGCAGGAATTTAAAACCTAACCTTTTCCCAAGTTAATTGGTTGGCAGATTTTAACAATCATAGCAAGTTTAGCACACCCTACACATGCATGTCAACAAGTATGGCAGCGGAAAGTAAAGACATTGCACATGAAGTAAAGAGTTGAGATAGGAAGATCAAACACAATTGGATACGCAAAGATTTTTCCCGTGGTTCCGATAGGTGGTGCTATCGTACGTCCACGTTTATGGAGTCTTCAACCCACGGAGGGTAACGGTCGCGAGAGTCCACGGAGGGCTCCACCCATAAGGGTCCACGAAGTAGCAACCTTGACTATTCCATAACGGCTTCCGTCCACGAAGGACTAGCCTCACTATGGGTAGATCTTCACGAAGTGGGCGATCTCCTTGCCCTTACAAACTTCTTGGTTCAACTCCACAACACGAAGTATGAGGCTCCCAAGCGACACCTAACCAATCTAGGAGGCGCCACCCTCCAAAATGTAATAGGCTCGGCAATGTCCATAAACTCCTTGCTCTTGTGCTTCAAGATGATAGACTCCTCAACACACAATCACTCTCTCACAGATTTGGCTTGGTGGAAGAGATGGGATTGGTGGAAAGCAACTTGGGGAGGCTAGAGATCAAGATTCATATGGTTGGAATGGAATGGCATCATCTCAACACATGAGTAGGTGGCTCTCTCTCAGAAAATATGATGGGGCAAGTATGGAATAGTTCTGAGTGCTTCTCTTTCGAGTGGGTGGTGGTGAAGGGGTATATATAGGCATCTCCAAAAATCCAACCGTTGCACCTAAAGTGACCAACTCGGTGACACCGATGTGTGAATCTCGGTGGTACCGAGTTGCTCCAAAGGTAGCAACTTTTGAATCTCGGTGAGACCGATATATAAAACTCGGTTGCATCGATAAGGTGACCAACGGTCAGATTGCCCAATCTCGGTGACGCCGATTCCACAAACTCGGTCGGACCGATTTTGTGAAATTGGGTAACAGAAAGTTGGCAAGCTGAACTCGGTGGCACCGAAGCAGAATCGGTTGCACCGAAAGGCTAGAGTTTGGCATGGGTCTGTCTGAGTTTGGGAATCGGTGGCACCGAGTGGAAAGTGTTGGTTGCACCGATTTTGGATATTTGACTTTGGACAGACTTTTGTGGAAGAGCTTTTGGGTGTTTTTGGTGACTATCACTTGTGCACGTATGAGCATTTTGTTCACTAACAGTACCTTACCCCCTTTTAATAGTATTGGCTTTCCTATGGACTCAAAGTGATTTATCACAAAGTAAAATGTAGAGTCCTCTGCTTGAAGCTTTGCCAATCCATTTCCTTGCATCTTGGGTTATCTCCACACAACCCTTTTGCCAACCCATCTCTCCATGGACTTTTATCTGAAATACACTAGGTAAAAGTATTAGTCCAAGAGACAATGTATGTTGTCATGAATTATCAAAACCACCAAGGGAGCATGTTGTGCTTTCACAAGGAATAAGGAGCAGCAAGAGCCTAAGCTTGGGGTTGCCCAAGGCACACCAAGGTAATATTCTAGGAAGACTCAAGCATCTAAGCTTCGGGATGCCCCGGGAAGGCATCCCCTCTTTTGTTCCAAACCATCGGTATGTCACTTGGAGCTATATTTTTATTCATCACATGATATGAGATTTGCTTGGAGTGTCGTTTGTTTTTTGCTTGCTTTTCTTTTAGTTTGCAATAATCACTGTTTGATGGACACACCTATTTGAGAGAGACACATTTTTACCATGATTTGTTAGAATACTCTTTGTGCTTCACTTATAACATTTGAGCTAGGCAGTTGCTCTAGTACTTCACTTATATCTTTTTGAGCATGGCGGCGTGTAGATTTTATAGAACTAATTGAACTCTCATTCTTCACTTATATTTATTTGAGAGTTATAAACAGTGATGGTAATTGCATGGGTTGTAGAATTAGTCCAAAAATTAATAGGTATTCAATGAGTGATAAGAAAAACCTTCATGTATGACTTAAAAGAGAAATTTGGATTTAATGATATTAATGTGGTATTGTGAAAGGGTATGAGTACATTGTCGGTTCGTAAGAGCATCGGTATTAAGAGGTGTTAATTTTCCATTTGTCTAAGTATTGGTAAAAGGCATGGTGAGGATGTGTGAGCATTTTTATTCCTCGTTGAAATCCTAGTGTTGTTTCGGGTCGGAGTCGCGCGATGGTTAACTCCTCCAAACCTCCTCCCTAGGGGCATGCGAGTTGTGCTTTGATTCGCGAATCCGTGGACATATGCAATCTCACCTCCTTATATTTTGCTAGCCTCTTTGGTACCGTGCATCGCCCATTCTCATTTCGAGGATCGATGCGAACCTAGTCGGTGCATCCAAACCCCGTGACATGATACGCTCTGTCACACATAAACGTCCTATTATCTTCCTCAAAACAGTCACCATACCTACCTATTATGGCATTTCCATAGCCATTCTGAGATATATTGCCATGCAACTTCCATCATCATAGCATATGACTAGTTCATTCATCTACATATTGCTTTGCGTGATCATAAAGAGCTCACATAGTATTTGTGGCAAAACCACCGTTCATCATATTTTTGATACATGTCATGCTAGATCATTGCACATCCTGGTACACTGCGAGAGGCATTCATATTGAGTCATATTGCTTCATAGTTCTTCATATCAAGATGAAATACCAAGTTGTAAGTAAATAAAAGTGTGATGATCATTATTAGAGCATTATCCCAGTGAGGAAATAAATAATGGGGAAGGCCAAATGAGCCCACCATATATATAAAAACAAAAAATGAGAGAATGGACTTTGCTACTATCCTTTACCACACTTGTGCCTCAAGGTGGCACCATGTTCTTCATATAGAGAGTCTCATTTTTTTCACTTTCATATTCTAGTGTCAATTTTTCATTATTAGAACTTGGCTTGTATATTCCAATGACGGGTGATACTTGTGATCTGCGTTGGGTTTTCCGTGAAGAGGAACGGGTAGTTGCAACACAAGGTCGGTAAGTATTTCCCTCAGTTACGAAACCAAGGTTTATCGAACCAATAGGAATATCACTTCTCAACCGTCTTCAGCGACTGCACACAAAAGAACAAACGACTTGAATCCAACGCGGGCAAGAGGGTTGTCAATCCCCTTGATCTCAGTCTTTGCAAGGAAATGAATTGTGTAGATAATTGTTGATAAATATAAATTGCAAAATAAAATAAAAGGTAAATAAAGGCAGCAAGGTAGCAATAGTGTTTGCGAATATATAAGTGAATAGACCCTGGGGGCATAGTGTTCCCAAGTGGCATCTCTCATGTATGCAACGTATGGAGGGTAACAAATTACTGTCTTGCAATTGACAGAAAACCGGATAGTTATGCGATGTTCATAGCAATGATCATGTCTATATAGGCATCACGTCCATAAGCAAATAGGCCGAATCCTGCCTGCACCTATTACTATTACTCCACCCATCGACCGCTATCCAGCATGCATCTAGAGTATTAAGTAAAACATAGTAATGCTTGGAGTACAATGACATGATGTAGACAAAGTAAACTCAATCAATATGAATAAACCCCATCGTTTTATCCTTAGTAGCAGCAAGACAAAGACGTATCTTCTCCCTTTCTGTCAGTGGGATATAGAAACCCGCCAGGTTGAACCTACTACAACGCACTACTCCCACCGATGAAATATCAATCTACTTGGGCAAAGGACATCAATAAATCGGAGAGCATTATGAAGCTATAATGATCATGAAATTAAGAGACAATATATATCAGAGGTATCTCAAATACTTTTCATTAATAATGTAAACATAAACCCACAATTCATCGGATCCCAACAAACACACCGCACAATAGGATTACATCGGATAGATCAAAACGAAGATGCGATGATCATTGTATTAAAGATCATATGAGAGAGAGATATCCATCTAGGTACTAGCTATGGACCCGTAGGTGTGTGGTGAACTACTCACACATCATCATGAGGGTAGCAAGGTTGATGAAGAGGCCCTCCGTGATCGATCCCCCCTCCGGCAGGGTGCCGGAATAGAGTTCCGGATGGGATCGCGGCGGAACAGAGACTTGCGATGGCGGAAAAAGGTTTTCAAGGCTCTCCTAAGGGTTTTCAGGATTAATAAGAATTTATAGGCCGGAGAACAAGGTCGGAGGAGCCACAGGGGGACCACAAGCTATCAGGGCGCGGCCCCCCTAGGGTCGCGCCCTGTTTGCTTGTGGAGCCTCCGTGAGGCTCCCGGCCATCCTCCGAAGCTTCTAGGTCTTGTTTTTGTCTAGAAAAAATCATCAAAAAGTTTCATGGCAATTGTACTTCGTTTGGTAAAGGAAATCTACAAAGTAAAAACACACGCAAAAAACAGCAACTGGCACTTCGCACTGGGTCAATAGGTTAGTGCTCAAAAATATTATAAATCGGTAAATAATGACCCAAAAAGTATCTAAGAATGATAATATATCAGCATGGAATAATCAAAAATTATAGATATGTTGGAGACGTATCAAGCATCCCCAAGCTTAATTTCTGCTCGTCCTCGAGTAGGTAAATGATAAAAACAGAATTTTTGATGTGACATGCTATCCACTATGTAATCTTTTGCATGTATGCTCATTGAGAAACGATGAATCAATATACATTAACATAGTAATACTTATAAGTATAAGAAACAAAATCATTAATTTTTTCAAAGTATACGATCCTCAAAAAGATGTCTACCCCTTATTCATCTTATTTAATTATCAAGGCATGGCTCCATCTTCACCACATTAATACAAATGTCAAGCACCACGGTGCCCAAGTTAGGCAATTGGATCATACCTTTTCAAGGTGCATAAACTTTTTATTCTTCACGCAACACATGAGCGTGAGCCATTGGACATAGCATTTAGGTGGAATAGAATATGGTGGTAGATATCAATAGGGTAAAAGTGGAGAAGATAGTCTCGCATCAACTAGGCGTACCAATGGGCTATGGAGATGCCCATCGATAGATGTCAATGCAAGGAGTAGGGATGGCCATGCAATTATGATGCACTAGAGCTATAAGTGTATGAAAGCTCAAATGAAGCTAAGTGGGTGTGCATCCAACTTGCTTGCTCATGAAGACCTCGGGCATTTGAGGAAGCCCGTCATAGGAATATATGAGCCAAGTTTAAAATAATGAAATTCCCACTAGCAATATGGAAGTGATATAACATGAGACTCTCGACATATGAGGAACATGGTGCCACTTTGAGGCACAAGTTTGGTAAAGGATAGTAGCAAAGTCTCTTCTCTCATTTCCTCTCATTCATTTTTTTCATTTTTTTATTATGGCGGGATCGTTTGGCCTCCCCTGTTTTCATTTCCGTCCAGAGACTCTTCCCGTCTTATGAGGGAATCATGGTCTCCATCATCCTTCTCTCACTGGGACAATGCTCTAACAATGATGATCATCACACTTGTATTTACTTACAACCTAATATGGAGAACTGATATGAAGATATGACTCTATATGAATGCCTCTGGCAGTGTACCAGGATGCGCAATGATCTAGCGTGACATGTATAAAAAATATATGATGAACGGTGGCTTTGCCACAAATACTATATCAGCTATATGATCATGCAAAGCAATATGATGATGAACGAACTAGTCATGTGAACTGACGATGGAATTTGCATGGCAATATATCTCGGAATGGCTATGGAAATGCCATGATAGGTAGGTATGGTGGCTGTTTTGAGGAAGATATAATAAGGCTTATGCATGACAGAGAGTGTCATGTCACGGGGTTTGGATGCACCGGCAAGAGTTGCACCGATCCTCGAGGTGAGAATGGGCTATGCATGGTACCGAAGAGGCTAGCAAGTATGAGGAGGTGTGATTGCGTATGTCCATGGTTTCACATTAGTCATAAAGAACTCATATACTTATTGCAAAGTTTTACTAGTTTTATCACAAATCAAAGTACTCTCCGCATGCCCCGAGGGAAGAGGTTGGGAGGAGTTAACCACCGCGCGCTTCTGATACGTCTCCAACGTATCTATAATTTTTGCTTGTTCCATGTTGTTATATTATCATTCTTGGATGTTTTACAATCATTTTATTACAACTTTATATCATTTTTTGGGACTAACCTATTGACATAGTGCCAAAGTGCCAGTTGCTATTTTTGCTTGTTTTTTACTTCGCAGAAAATCAGTACCAAACGGAGACAAAATGTTGCGGGGATTTTTGTGGATTTTTTACGGACCAGAAGAAAGAAAATGGGCCAAAGAACACCAGAAGAGGGGGCCCAGGGTGGCCAGCACCCACCAGGGCGCGCCAGAGGCCCCCTGGCGCGGCCTGGTGGGGGATGGGCACCTCGGGCACCCCCTCAACCGACTATCGTGCCTATAAATTCCCAAAAAATCAAAAAACCCTAGAGGAGTCGACGAAACACAATTCCAGCCGCCGCAAGTTCCAGAACCGCGAGATCCAATCTAAACACCATCACGGAGGGGTTCATCTTCCTCATAGGTGCCTCTCCGATGATGCGTGAGTAGTCCACCATAGACCTTCGGGTCCGTAGGCAGTAGCTAGATGGCTTCTTCTCTCTCTTATGATTCTCAATACAATGGTCTCTTGGAGATCTATTTGATGTAAACTTTTGTGGTGTGTTTGTTCGGATCCGATGAATTTTGAGTTCATGATCAGTTTCTATCCATGAATATTATTTGAGTCTTCTTTGATCTCTTATATGCATGATTACTTATAGCTTCGTATTTCTTCTTCGAATCTTTGGTTTAGTTAGGCCAACTAGATCGATTTTTCTTGCCATGGGAAGAGGTGCTTTGTGATGGATTCGATCTTGCGGTGTTCTTTCCCAGTGACAGAAGGGGCAGCAAGACACGCATGTATCGTTGCTATTAAGGATAACCAAATGGGATCTATTCCTACATGAACAGATCTTGTCTACATCATGTCATCTTTCTTATTGCATTACTCCGTTTTTCCATGAACTTAATACACTAGATGCATGCTGGATAGCGGTCGATGTGTGGAGTAATAGAGGTAGATGCAGGCAGGAGTCGATCTGTCTATCTTGCACGTGATGCCTATATAATGATCATCGCCTTGGATATCGTCATGACTATTCGATTTTCTATCAATTGCCCAACAGTAATTTGTTCACCCACCGTGCGCTATATTCATGAGAGAAGCCACTAGTGAACCCTACGGCCCCCGGGTCTACTTTTCTATCATATTGCTTTCCGATCTACGTTTTTTGCAATCTTTGTTTTCAGATCTACAAAACCAAAAACCCAAAAAAATATTGCTGCATATTTACTCTTTGTGTTCTTGGGAGATCTATCTCTCCTATCTATCACTACCTAATCTATTTATTTACCGTAGAGAGATTGACAACCTCTCTTTCGCGTCGGGTTGCAAGTATTTGTTGTTTGTGTGCAGGTGCTGCTTATTGGGTGGGGGTGATCTCCTACTGGTTCGATAACCTTGGTTTCATAACTGAGGGAAATACTTACCGTCGCTGTGCTGCATCATCCCTTCCTCTTTGGGGAAATACCGACGCAGTCCAAGCCACGTCAGCTTCTGACCCCAAACAACACTAGGATTTCAACGAGGAATAGAAACGCTCACACATCATCACCATGCCCTTTTAATTTTTAGACAAATAAGAAATTAACCTCTCTGAATTTCGACGCTTCTACAAATTAAAAAATTTGAACTCACACCTTTTCAGATTACTACATCAATATTATCAATCCCCATTCTCTATATGTGCTACATGATGGTTTTGATTATCACTCATTGGATACCTAATATTGTTGGACTAGTCTTATGACCCATGCAAATTACCATCACTATTTGATAACTCTCAGACAAATATAAGTGAAGAACGAGAGTGAATTTTTTTCTATAAAATCTGCACGCCACCATGCTCAAAAAGATATAAGTGATGTACAAGAGCAACTGCTAAGCTCAAAAGATATAAGTGAAGCACATAGAGTATTGTAACAAATTATGATGAAGGTGTGTCTCTCTTAAATAGGTGTGTCCAGCAAACAATGATTGTGGCAAACTGAAAGTAAAAGCAAACAAAAGAAAACGACGCTCCAAGCAAAACTCATATCATGTGACGAATAAAAATATAGCTCCAAGTGACATACCGATGAATTGAGACGAAAGAGGGGATGCCTTCCGGGGCATCCCCAAGCTTAGACGCTTGAGTATTCCTTAGAATATTATCTTGGGGTGCCTTGGGCATCCCCAAGCTTAGGCTCTTGACTCTTTTCATTCTTTAGTTCATCGTGATAACACCCAAAACTTGAAAACTTCAATCACACCAGCAAGGTTGATGAAGAGGCCCTCCGTGATCGATCCCCCCTTCGGCAGGGTGCCGGAACGGAGCTCCAGATGGGATTGCGGTGGAACAGAGACTTGTGGCATCGGAAAAAGGTTTTTGAGGCTCTCCTGAGGGTTTTCAGGATTAATAAGAATTTATAGGTCAGAGAACGAGGTCAAAGGAGCCACAGGGGGGCCACAAGCTATCAGGGCCCCCCTGGGGTCACGCCCTGTTGGCTTGTGGAGCCTCTGTGAGGCTCCCGACCATCCTCCGAAGCTTCTAGGTCTTGTTTTTGTCCAGAAAAAATCGTGAAAAAGTTTCATGGCAATTGGACTTCGTTTGGTAAAGGAAATCTGCAAAGTAAAAAACACGCAGAAAACATCAACTAGCACTTGGCACTGGGTCAATAGGTGAGTGCTCAAAAATATTATAAATTGGTAAATAATGACCCAAAAAGTATCTAAGAATGATAATATATCATCATGGAACAAACAAAAATTATAGATACGTTGGAGACTTATCAACGGGCATCCTCAAAAGCCCAAGGTCTTTATGAGCAAGCAAGTTGGTTGCACACCCACTTAGCTTCAGTTGAGCTTTCATACACTTATAACTCCAGTGCATCAGTTGCATGGCAATCCCTACTCCTCGCATTCATACCTATCGATGGGCATCTTCATAGCCCGTTGATGCGCCTAGTCAATGTGAGACTTTCCTCTCCACTTTTTACCCCTTTGATATCTACCACCATATTCTATTCCACCCTTACGCTATATCCATGGTTCGTGCTCATCTATTGCGTGAAGAATAAAAAGTTGATGCGCTTTGAAAACGTACGATCCAATTGCTTGACTTGGACACCGTGGTGCTTGACATTTGTACTAATGTGGTCAGCACGGAGCCATGTCTTACGAGTATGACAAAATAAACGGGGGTAAAACATTCTTTGAGGGTCGTATACTCTGAAAAATTGATGATTCTGTTTCTTGTGCTTATAAATATTACTATGTTGATGTTTGTTAATTCATCGTTTCTCAATGAGCATACATGCAAAAGATTACATATTGGGTAGCATGTCACATCAAAAATTCTGTTTTTATCATTTACCTACTCGAGGACGAGCAAGAATTAAGCTTGGGGATGCTGATACGTCTCCAATGTATCTATAATTTTTTATTGTTCCATGCTATAATATTATCATTCTAGTATAATTTTTGGGTATTTATTTACCAATTTATATTATTTTTTAGCACTAACCTATTAACCCAGTGCCAAGTGCCAGTTCCTGTTTTCTGCATGTTTTTGGCTTTTCAGGTTTACTGTACCAAACAAAGTCCAATCGACCCAAAACTTTTTTATGATTTTTTCTGGACCAAATAAAGACCTGGAGGCTTTGGAAGAAGACCAGAGGCCACCCGAGGGGCCCAGTACCCATCAGGGCGCGGCCAAGGCCTAGGGCGCGCCCTGATAGGTACTGGCCTCCTCGGCTGCCTCCCGACGCCCTTCTCTGACCTATAAATTCAGATATATTCCAAAAAACCCAGGAGAGCTACCGAAACCCTTTTTCCACCGTCGCAAGTCTCTGTTCTGCCGTGATCCCATCTGGAGGCCTTTTCCGGTACTCTGTCAGAGGGGGGGATCCATCACGGAGGCCTTCATCATCATCATCGCTGCCTCCATGGTGATGTGTGAGTAGTTCACCATGGTGATGTGTGAGTAGTTCTGCCGCCATGGTGGTGTGTGAGTAGTTCACCATAGACCTACGGGTCCGTAGTTAGTATCTAGATGGCCATCTCTCTCTCTCTCTCTTGATCTTCAATACAATGATCATCGCATCTTCGCTTTGATCTATTCGATGTAATGCTTTTGTGTGGTGTGTTTGTTGGGATCCAATGAATTGTGGGTTTATGTTCAGATTATTCATGATAAAATATTGGAGTCTTCTCTGAGTTCTATTATTGATTCGTATTGCATGATCATTATAGCTTCGTAATCTTTCAGATCTATTGATTTGCTTTGGCCAAGTAGATTGATATTTCTTCAGTGAGAGGGGTGCGTTCTAGTGGGTTCAACCTGACGAGTTTCTATATCCCAGTGATAGAAGGGGACAAGATAGTATGTCTTTGTGTTGTTGCTGCTAAGGATAAAACGATGGGGTTCATTCATATTGTTTGAGTTTACTTTGTCTACATCATGTCATCCTTCTCCAAGCATTACTTTGTTTTACTTAATACTCTAGATGCATACTGGATAGCGGTCGATAAGTGGAGTAATAGTAATAGGTGCAGGCAGGAGTCGGGCTATTTGTTTACGGACGTGATGCCTATATACACATGATCATTGCGCCGAATATGAACATGATTATTCGGTTTTCTATCAATTGCCCAACAGTAATTTTTTTACCCACTGTATGTTTCCTACATGAGAAATGCCACTAGAGAACACTACGGCCCCGGGGTCTTCTCACTTATGAATTACAAAAAGCTTTCAATACCTCGCTGCCTTTATTATCTTTTATTTTATTTCACAATTATCCACTACTATCTACTTGTTTCACTCGCTTGCAAATAACGAGTCCAAGGGGATTGATAACCCTCTTGCCCGCGTTGGGTGCAAGTGTTTGCTCTTTTGTGTCCAGTCACTGAAGATGGTGGTTGCGTGTTACTCCTATTGGTTCGATAAACTTGGTTCTTAACTAGGGGAAATACTTATCCGTTTGTGCTGCCATTACCCGTTCCTGTTCATGGAAAACCAACGCAGATCACAGACATCATGATCCCAATGGTAAACCGGTGGATCAAAAGGTATATCGTTCCATGATTGGATCCTTTCTTTACCTTTGTGCATCTAGGACGGATATAATGTTGAGTGTGGAATATGTGCACGGTTTCAAGCTGCACCAAACGAAAGTTACTTTGTGCATGGTTTCTACTACTTATACTAAAGGCTGACTCTGAAGCACCTGTTGTTACGGGAATAACAAATATGTCTCTTGCAACTTTCCTTAAGGTCGGATACCTTGTTCCAGCCACCTTCCACCAATCCAGTACATTGAACTTCTCAACGTAAGGCACTAACCCATCAGTCAAATATTGTTGTATTTCACCTTGAAGTCTAGCTGTTGCAGGCATTTGCTGAGCTACAATGTTCTGAAATACACTCATGATTGCAGGAGCTTTCATTGTGGTCATCATAGATTCATCATCCGGTGTACATGCCTCATTTTCCACTTCATACTCCTCCAATAATGAATGCAAAGTAGCAACTATGTCATCTACTTTATCAATGCATTCATAAGAAGATGGTTCAATTCCATGGAGCATGGCAAAGCAAGCTACCAATATTTGCTTCTTGTATCGAGGGTCAAGAAGGGTAGCTATAGCCATTAGAGCTTGGATGTCACTCCAATACTTATCAAACTTTTCAGTCATGCTTTTTGTCATTTTTTGGATAGTCTCATTGCTAGAAGTTTCCCACTGCCTCATTTTCATTTTAATTTCACATATCTTAGGGAAGTAAGCATTGGCAGTCACATAATCGGTTCCAGAAAATAGCTCAGTTATTTCATAGAACAATCTAAGTCTCTCTACAACTTCTTTAGAAAAAGACCAATCTTCAGCACTTGGAAGCCATTCATATTGCTTATCTTTTTCTTTTGCACGTTCAAACACTAATCTATACGGTAAAGCAATATCAAGCATGACGAAAGTAGAGTTCCACCTAGTCTTGCAATCAAGTCTCAACCCCCTTGTTATTTTAACTTTCTTATACTTAGCCATATCCTCAAATTGTTCCACCCTTTTTGGCGAGGCAGTCCAATATGCCACACTTTCACGGATGTTTTCTATAGCTGATTTCATGACATCTAAGCCGTCCTTCACTATCAAATTCAGAATATGAGCAGAACAACGCATGTGAAGTAGAATACCTTAACAAAGAAGCTTACTTTTCCCTATCTTGCCCACAATCTCCTCAACTACCTTGTCGTTGACGTTCCAATTATCAACTGTCACGGTCAAGAGCTTCTCGTCAAGATTCCATTCCACCAATGACTCATAAAGCGTCTCAGCTATAACATTCGCATTATGTGGTGCTGGAACATAAATAAACCTACAATATGCACACATACACAACAATTTGAGAGTTGGCAAAAACTGAAAACAAGCACAACAATTTTTTTAATGCTTTCATTACAATATACCTCATGAGAATGTTCCTTAGCCTCCAAGACTCATCAATGAAATGGGCTATGATAGCCATATATCCCTTCTTTTGGCTATCAGAGGTCCACATATCGGTGGTGACTGCAACCCTTGATTGAATCATACTCATGTACTCGATGGCCTTCTTCCTTTCTATTTTGTATCTTCCCACAATGTCACCTCTACAAAGCAAAAGAAAAGAGACAGATTCATATTATTTAGTAATGGCAAAGAAGAAACATGAAGTAACACAAATGAAATAAATACATAGCATATTTACCGAATAGTATTTCTTGTATGAAGCTTGAATAATGGCTGAAGGGCAGCAACAAATCTCCTAAAACCAACATGGTCTACCATAGACAAGGGATAATCATGCAACACCAACATGTTGCCAAGCTCAGTTCTAGCATAATCTTGATCAAAAGTATAGCTCTCTATGCTCACTTTCCCATCCTCTTCGGCACTCACCTTCAATGAGGATTGACTCAAAGTTTTACCTCCCTTGGTCTTCAACTTCTTAAGAGTTCAAATCTCAAGATGCAAACGAAGATGCTTAGTTCCATTCCTCGATCCCGCGGTAAGTATCTTGTGACACCAATTACACTTGGCCTTCCATTCACCATTGATCCTCATCTTCGTCATTTCCAACCAAACCTTAGATGTGAGCTTGCGGTTAGAAGGTTGCACCTCCACCTCTTCCACATCATCCCCTTCTTCTTCATCATCTGAAACAATAACATGATCTCCATCTTCATCCATTGGTGTTGTTGTGTGACTTGTGTCATGCATGGACTCATCTACTTGGCTTCGACCATTGTTTGTATCCAAATACAATTATGATACGCATTAGTAAATTAAAAACAAGTCAGAAGTGTATAACTGCAAGCATTAACAGATCAGTTAATCTAATGAACACATTCAATCATTCAACAACAGATCAATTAACTATTCAACACACTCAATCATTCATTAACAGATCTAATCAACACAAGAAAAAAGGTGATGAACTCTTCACCGAATTGGACGCTTTGCTGCCCTTCTCGTTGTCGGAGTGGAAGTGTTCCTCGTAGGAGCAGCCGGAGTAGGTGTTGGACGCCGCTGGGTGCTGGTCGCCGCCGTCATAGGTGTAGCACTGCCACGGCCACGACCATGCCCCACCTTGTAACCGGGCATAGAGGAGCGGCGCCCGGGAACCTGCCCCGTTGATGGTGGCTGAAGACGCAGGGGCATGGAGGTAGGAGAAGGCGTCGGCGCACGAGACCCACTACCGGTGCCTTCTTCTTCAAATCCTTCCCAGTCCACCGGAATTGCATCCGTGCTGGAGTGAATCGCCTCCTCGGCGTCTTCTTGGTCGGGCTTCATGCCCTTCTCCAGTTGGTCTCGAGGCATGGCGGCAGGAGGTGCTTCGGCAGCCCCGCGTCTCGCGTGGAGGACGAGCAGAGGAGGTAGAGGGAGGACCGGAGGAGAGGAGAGGAGGGAGGTGGCCGGTCGCGTCGCTGCAGGCTGCAGCGGCGGCCGGCGGCGGCGGCGGCCTGTGCTCCTCCTCTCTAGGGTTTGTGGTGAGAGAAAGATGGGGGTTTGGGAGTGACGGCGCGGGGGTGGGTGGAGGGAGGGATTTGGGATCGAGGGGACTGCCTCGCTGCGGCTTCGGGCCTGGGTTTGGCTAGGGTTTTCCCATTTTTAGTGAATGACATTTAGGGCCTACCTGTCATGATATATGAGAATACGGGTACGAGGGTACACGGGTATGGGTATTGCCTTCCCATACCCGTACCCGGCTTACCCGATGGGTATAAATTTTTCCCATTTATAAACTCATGGGTGATTTTTTTTGCCCAAACCCTGACCCTAATAGGGTTTTTACCCGTCGGGTTCGCGGGTAGCGGGTACCCATTGCCAAGCGGACATCTACTACTATTACTCCGGCAATCGACTGCTATCCAGTATGCATCTATCGTATTAAGTTTATGCAAATACAGTAATGTTTTAAACAAGATGACATGATGTGGACAAAGTAAGTACAAGCAATATGTTCAAACCCCATCGTTTTATACTTGGTAGCAACAATACAATACGTATCTTGTCCTCTTCTGTCACTGAGATGTAGAGCACCACAAGATTGAACCCTCTACAATGCACACCTCCCACTGAACATAAATAAATCTAGTTGGACAAACCAAACCGATAGATCGGAGAGACTTGCAAAGTTATAACAATCATTCATAATAGAATTTAGAGAAGAGTCAATTAATTTTCATGAATAATCTGATCATAAACCCATAATTCATTGGATCCCAACAAACACACCGCAAAGGAATATTACATCGAATAGATCAACACGAGAATCACGAATAACTTTGTATTGAAGATCAAAGAGAGAGAAGAAGCCATCCATATAGTAGATATGGACCCGTAGGTGTGGTGAATTACTCACACATCATCATGGAGGCAGCAAGGTTGATGAAGATGGCCTCCGTGATGGATTCCCCCTCCGGCAGACTACCGGAAGAGGTCTCCAGATGGGATCACGGAAGAACAGAGACTTGTGACGGCAGAAAAATTGTTTTGGGTGGCTCTCTATTGGTTTCCCGACTTTAGAGAATTTATAGAGGTGGAATTAGGTCAGAAGGAGCCACGTGGGGCCCACAGGGCATCAGGGCGCGCCTACCCCCATGGGCGCGCCCTGTTGCCTTGTCGTCTCCTCGCTTCTCGTCTGGTCCCCTCCCAAAGCTTCTATGGTCTCTCGTGTCTAGAATTTTTTTCAAAAAGTTTCATAGCGTTTGGACTCCGTTTGGTACTGATTTCCTGGAAAACCAAAAACAAGCAGAAAAAAACAACTGGCACTAGGCACTAGGTTAATAGGTTAGTCCCAAAACATGATATAAAATAGTATATTATTGCATATAAAGTATCCAAGATTGATAATATAATAGCATGAAACAATGAAAAATTATAGATACGTCAGAGACATATCATTTGCAGGCAGATACTCAGCACAAGATGTACTTGGCCCATGTGGATGCCAACAAGGCACGTCGGCAGAGGAAGGCTATCATGAAGAAGCTGGATATTCCTGTTCAGGGCGGCTCTGAGGACCGCATCACTTCTGAGGACCGATGGGTCTCTCGTCACACCCGTTGGATTGACTCAGACGACTCCAACACCAGCACGTATGCACTAGCTCTGGAGGAGGAGATCCAGGAGGAGTCTGAGGATCACAAGAACTCAAAGGAGATTGGCTCTGATTATGGCGATGAGGACTCCGAAGAGTCCATGGGCGAAGACTAGAGCTACCGCCTGATGATGCATAGTGTCACTATTTTCCCTTTTTGGTGTCTCGATAGCAAAGGGGGAGAGAGGTTAGGACCGGGTGTCGGTGTCAAAACCGGCAGATCTCGGGTAGGGGGGGCGAGCTGTGAGATCAGACAGATGGTAACAGGAAATGAAGAACATGAGGCTTTTACCAGGTTCGGGCCCTCTTAATGGAGGTAAAACCCTATGTCCTGCTCTTGTTGTATTGATATTATAGAGATTACAGAGTTGATCTACCTCGAGATCGTGGATTTGTGGGCTAAACCCTAGGGGTTGTGATGTTGTGTATGAATATCCTCTACGGACTAAACCCCATGGTTTATATAGGCACCAGGGGTATCTAGGGTTACAGGAATGTCGGGTATCACCTATGCACTATACGCTAAAAGGAATCCTTGTCCCTTGGAGCGCACGTCAAGTCTTCAGCAGAATCCTGGATGCACATGCCTCGTCTCAAAGCCTCTGAAGTCCTTCCTCCAGGGTGGCCCCCCAGCCCGGTCCATTAACTATAGCCCTGCTCGGCTGGGACCCCCTAGTCCAGGACTCCCTTAGTAGCCCTCGAACTAGTCTTCGACACCGATCATAAGAATCTTCATGGAACAGTCTTTGGATATGTGACTTTTGGTAATAGAGTCTTCGGCTCGGCAGACAAGTTCAAGAATTCCCAAGTAATCTGCACAACCCTTTAATTCATTCGAGGTGTCTACTGGAGCTCCCAAAAGACAATAAAGCAAACCAATCCTACAGCGAGGTTCTGACAACTTTTACCAAATCTTCATCTTAATGACATCATGCACATCGGTCATAACTTACTTGAGCCGTGGTTCGAGGCGACTCTTGGTATGTCGTATCAAAACAGATCATGCCCTACGTTTTGGGGGATATCATTAATCGAGTATCACACCCAATGCGTCCACAACGGCTCAATTAATAAGAAACGTGGCGATTTCACTGGCGCGGTTAAGGGGACCGTTCGCCTTTTTACCAGCCTATAAAGGCCTGGGGCGGTTGATCCTTTCTCCTCACGCTTCCTTCTTGCTCTCGCATCGATAACTCCTCCCTCTTCCTGCGACCACAACCTTCTCTACTCCTTTCTACCGCAATGGCTGATGCAGATCTGAAGGGGCGGTGGTGTCCTTCAACAGTGAACCTCGCCACCATCGACGAGCTTCAGGCAACGGGTTACATTCCCGTAGGTGTAGCGTGCAAGGTGCCGGCGCCCAACCAGCGTGTCCCCACTCCCCAAGCTGGGGAGTGGGTCGTCTTTATTTCCCACCTCGTCAGAGGTCTGGGTTTCCTCCTGCATCCCTTCGTGCGGGGGGTTCTCCTCTTCTACGGGGTCGATTTTTACAATCTTTCCCCGAATTCGATCCTCCACCTTGCCGCCTTCATTACAGTATGTGAGGCCTTCCTATGGACCCCTCCCCACTTTGGCTTATGTCTAAGCACCTTCTATGCAAACCTAAGAGCAGCGGCGGACGCGACTGTGGTAGCATCCTCGCCAAATGCGGCGGGGCGATGATTAGTAAACGCCAAAAGGCGGCGTGGCCGCAAGGCACCTACATCGAGACGGTGAAGAGGTGGCTGGAGGAGTGGCTCTACATCACTGAGCCCCGTGATAAGAACCTGGCCACACTCCCGCCCTTCACAGGACTGCCGTCGAGGAAGTTATATTCCTGGTTGTCGAAGAATGTGGAATGGGGTAATCCCGAGGAGGTCTCCATCCTGCAGTCGAAGGTCTACAAGCTTCGAACCCACGCCAAGCTGATGCACATGTAACATCCCAATTTTATTAAATTAGGATGTTAATAGGATCATCATTGCATATCATATTTTTATTGCATTTGGAGTTTATGATGTTCAAGTTTTTCCACTCACATAAAATAATAGAGAGGGGATAATGTGACTTCCTCAAAATATAAATGAGTGGGAAAATATTGGAATTATATTTGGTATTTGCAATGTTGCATTGAAAATTATTTTATTGTATCTTCTCTGGTGGGGGAGGTTAAAAAAAACGTTTTTGTTTAAAACAAAAAATACACACGCACGCACACAAGGGAACCAGGCCAGCCGGCCCACGAGGGCCAGCGACCCAGCTCCCACGCTCGCCTGCACCAACTCCCCATCGGGGCCACTTGCCCAGCGATCGCCCCATCCTCTCCCGATCGCATCTCTCTCTCCCTCGCTCGCGTCTCTCTCTCTCTCTCTCTCACGTAGCCTGCAGGTGGGACCCGACCGAGCCCCATCGTCCCCAACCTTCGCTTTATCCGTGCGGGATAGAGCAGGGCGCTGCAGTCCCGCACCGTCCGGCCGCCGCTTCAGGGATGAGGCTTATCCCGCGCTTCCGGACGCCCTAGCCGCGCCTATAAATAGCCCCGAGCCTCCTCGTTCCATTCAGCCGATCTGCTCCACCTCTCGCCGCTCACAGCCACCGCCGTCGCCGTTCGCATCTCGCCGGAGCCGAGCCCTTCGCCGGAGGGCTACGTCGCCGGTGAACCTCCACGGCCCCTTTTTCTTCATGAAATCGGATCCCCTTAGTCTTTCGCATCTCCCTGACATATTTTTGTCCCCTAGGCCTCGCCGGAGCAGCTTCTCGTCCGACCTGCGTCGCCGGAGTTCGCCGGAGTACAGCAGATCGAAACGCGATGAAACCAGCGGCTAAATTTTCGTCTTGAATAGCCCTAACCAGAGAACCCATCACTGCAAACTTTTGCAAGTTCAAATTTGAATTTATTTCAGATTTGAATTTAAACTTCATTAGGCCATATCTTTCAAACGGTATACCCGTTTGAAGTGATTCTTTTTGCACCACGTCACACGAACTAAATCCTATGCCATGAACCTTTGCCGCAATATTTTCTACCCTATTAGTTTCTGTTCTTTATATTATTGCTAGTATGCCTTGTAGGAACACTAGTGCACGTCACGAATTTTGAACACTATTTCACACATGGTTTTATACATTGAAAATTTTCATGCTAATGACGTGTGTTGGATTTTATTTGGCTTTTGCAAATATTTTTGTTGCATGTTACTTTGAATTGTATGAATGCTTGTTTATGTGAATTTATTTTACTTTTGCGATAGATTGTCTGGAGTGTGAAGCAGAGTACTACCACTCCCTAGAACTTCACTCCCAGCACGAAGGCAAGTTACATTTTGATCATACATGTTTTTACCTATGTTTTATATATGCACGTAGTCCTTTGTTGTAGGATTGCATGGTAGAAATTTATGCCCGAGGGCTATGCTTGCACCTAGTAGTTCATTTGAGGTAGGTCTAAATCGTACAAACTTTGTCGCCACCGTGTTATGTTACAATGCTTCGCCAAAGTAGACGTGGATTGGGGAGTGTTATCATCTTGAGATGTGAGTGACAAAGTAGTAATTAGGACCAACTTTAATGAACTACCTGGGTGGAAATTGGTTTGTATGGTGGCGAAGTACAGTGGGAGCATTCATGGGAATCCATGGGAGTGCACACTAGTGGTCCGTCCACCCAGGCTCAAAGGGATCAACCTTGTTTTCATGTTTATAAGCTTCCGTGTGCAGCCGCAAGCCAATATGGGCTCTGGCTTAGTTGAGTAGATGGTGTGACCCCTTCCGGGATAGGCTAGCAGATGTAGATGATGTAGGTGTACCGGTCTATCCGTGGGTTAGGGGAAATGCTTTCGAAAGACTATGTCTCGATCTTCCGATCAAGGATGTGGTCGAGTCTTGTGGGGAAAAGTGCACAACCTCTGCAGAGTTAAAATCTAATCGATTAGCCGTGTCCCGGTCATGGACAACTTGAGCTTTTAGTAGTGGAAATGTAGGGAGATCTCATCACCTTTAATTAATCAATTGGGTTTTGACATAATTTTGGAATGGTTGAGATGGGTGCCATCTCAGACTTATGATATTTGTAGAAGTAGAACAATTGTAGGAGATATGCCCTAGAGGCAATAATAAATGTTATTGATTATCTCCCTGTTCATAATTAGGTTTATGTTCCATGCTATAACTGCTATGGTTCTCGAGTCTACAATAACCACGAGGCTCGGAGGAAGACTCATATGCACGTGTGGAATAATAAACGGTAAAATGTATTCCTAGTCTGACCTCTAAGACTGGCTCAAGTATTGCATGATGATCCCGTTTTCCTGATCATGGGCATGGCTATGCCGGCAATTTTGAGGGCATGATGTTAGAAGAACATTTGTGTTGAATCGATCCGAATTGATGTTATGCTATAAGATTCATTCGTCATAAGTTAATGGTTTATAACACAGAGATGGTTAACGTTTGCATGATTCCTTAGACCATGAGAGTATCGAGTTTCTTCATGCTTGCTTCATGAACTTTGGGGTTTGTTAAACGTCATCCGTAAATGGGTGGCTATTACGGCGGCTTACGGGTTCATGGAAAAGTGTGTCAAGTAACTTAATAGCTCAAGATTGGGATTTGCTCCTCCGACGATGGAGAGATATCTCTGGGCCCTCTCGGTGTTACGGTATCCATCATCGTCTGGCCAGACACAGGGTGATTTGATCACAGGGATGCCGGAACACGGGAACGAGAAAAGAGAACAATACCGGTAACGAGGTAACTGGCATAGTGGACAAGTTGTTGATCCACGGGGATGCCTACATGTCTCACCTCGGGTATTTGTAACATATCGCGAAGCAACAGGAATAGCACACGGCAACTGGAGGTTCACTCGAATATTTATTCGTGTGGGTATAGGGATCAATATGGGTGTCCACGGCTCCGATGTTGATCATTGATCGGAAGGGGTTCCGTGTCATGTCTATGCTTCACCGAACCTATAGGGTCACACGCTTAAGGGTCATCTATCTGCTGAATACTAGACAGGGAGTCTGAGAGAAAGTTTCCGGAAAAAGTTTTCGGAGACAGCGGAAAAGTTCCGAAAAGAGAGGTCACCGGATGAGTTCCGGTGAAACTGAAAAGTTATTTCAGAGGATACCATAAAGTCAAATTGGCTTTGGCACATGCCTGATAATTCTTGGAGGGTGCCAGAATCATTCTGGAAACTTTCTGGAATTTTCCGGAATGAAAACCGGAAATGTTCCGGAGCTGCCGAAACCGCTTCAGATGCTTTTCGCAGATGAAAATCACTAAACCGGAATTGTTCCAGCTCGCGTTGAAAATTATTTTGGTGGGTACTGGAAATGTTCTAAGCCCACATAAATATTTTTAGTTCGACCGGACGCTGAAAAATGTCGTCGTGAATAGTGAAAGTGCTTTTTGGATTACTTTATGGAAAGCCACCTTTTGGGGCTTTGCTCCAAAAGATCTTGGGGATGACATGGATGGATAGGAGCCACTTTTTGGGCCCCTCATGGGGGTGTGGCCGGCCACATGGTGGACTCCTTCATGGAGCCCCACCTTGTTCCATGGCTTCACCTTTAGGTCCTTGGGAAGGACTCCATTTCATGTGGGTTTTGGGTTTTTTTGTAAAACCACCCTACCCCTTGGTTTTCCTATAAATAGGAGGTGAGATGGCTGCCATCTCTCCATCCTTGCTCTCACATACAAATGCCATGCATGATCTGGCTCTCTCTCTCCCTCCCAGCGAAATAGTTTCGTAGAGCCGAAAGGCTGTCTGGGTTCCGGCAGGAACTAGTTCTGGACGGCGAAGCCCTGCCGGATAGATGACACCGTATGTGTGCAACTCTGTAGAGAGATCGTAGTTTCGGTCTTAGTTCGAGAGTGCCTCCCGAAGGGCTGTCTGAGTGACCGTCCGAGTTTCGATGGTCCTCCCGAAGGGCTGTCCGTGACACCGTCTGGGGGACTGTCCGATCGCCTCCCGGAGGGATTTCCGTGGGGCAGATGATGGTATACATCCTCGCGGTTGGGAGGTTGTAAATCCTAGCTGCGGGGATCTGCACCGCCGATCGTCATCGACTCTACTTCCGCTGCACTACGAGTCGGTAACGAAACAGATCAAACCTTGTATGCAGTCTCCATAGTGATCCTGGGCTGGTACGTAGGTCTAATTTTTTTTGTTTTCTACTGCGTTACCTTACAGTGGCATCAAGAGCCGTGTTATGCGTAGATGCAGGTTGCGATCTAGAATACATAGAGATGTATGGTATTGCACAATATAATTAGGTAGTAGATGAGTTCTATTACTGAAAATTATTTGTGCGGGTAGCAGATGAAATCTGTTACCCGATGTTCTTGTTGCTTCCCTGAATTTGCATATTTCTGATCTTGATAACAGTATGGTGGAGTTTCAATGTTCTGGCAATCCGCGATCCTGATTGATCAACGAGTTGCTAACAGTTTATTGAATTCCACCGTAGTTAAAAAGAAAGATGAAATTTCGCAGACGAAAGGGCAATGCTGATATGATCTGCTCGGGGGTCACGCGTATGACGAAGTTTAGTATGGGGCTCGAGATTTTATTATCTCGTGTTTCATACACCCCGCAATGTTAATCTAGCGACTTGGATTATCATGCTTGATGATGGACGTTGGTAGCTTCGGTTTGTTTCGAAACCTTAGAAGCCACGAAAAATAAAAATTTGCATGAACCGATTAGAGGCGTCTAACTTGGTTTTGCAGGATGGTTTGCATGTGCATGTGATGTGGTATAGCAGTGTTCATAATAATTTGATTATGTATGAGATGACTATATGATGTAAATTGATTAACATGACCTGCGTGTCATGATTCGGCATGATGGCTGGAGCCATATGATTGCACTTTAATGACCTGCGTGTCAACCTTATGTAATGCACTTATTTTATTAGCTATAGAGATAGCAATATTATCTGGTGCATCGACAAGGTGGTGGCAATCTTCGCGAAGGTGAACACCAACGCGAATGCCGAAGACGAAGAGATACTTGACTTCTCCGTCAGAAAGGGCTATACCATATCATGCTAATTATGAATTGCCTGAGATGTTTATCCCTTTGTTGCACCCTTCTTGATTGCGCGGTAGTCGCTTTTTATTAGGGTGATCTCTCACTAAAATATCAAGTAGTTAGTGTTCTCCCAAGTGTAGCACCGTCACGGCACCTAACTTTTCGGGGTATCACAGGATCTCCCTGGGTACGAACGATTAGGGATGTGTGAGGCGGGTGAGTTGAGACCTCGCAGCGAGATCACTTGGTTGTCTTGACGTTCTAGAAGGATCTCCCCGAGCTCGGAACACGCCCATCGAAAGATGAACAAGAGTCACATAGAGATGTGATCGGCAAGTTTGCCTACCGATTGAAGTTCGCGCCATCAGTGTTCATCTCGTTCAATGGCGTTGAATGGATATGCGGATCTTGTATCACTCACAATCAATTATGAGAGATATTGATTTGAGTGGGAGCGCACTGTTGAATTAACTTGTTTAATTCTCAGTGCAATTAATTTTGAACACTGTCTAAGTATGGTTTGCATAATAGTTGTAGAATAATGGCTCGCGTTTCCACCTTCCCTATTAAAATTGAATAGCTGTTAAATATCTGGTTAAAACTTTACGGTTGGTAACGTAATGAGAGGATTGTCCTCAAGAGTGCCGAGAAGGACTTTGTCCCATCGCATGCTTTCGGTATTCTCCCGCTAATGCTATGGATCATATGACTCTCGTCCTTCGATCCAAAAGCTAAAAATCCGTTACGGTCAAGTGAAATATGTTTGCTTCCATGAGACCCGAACTTCGAAAGTTTGGATAGTTATGTGATATTCATGGAATCTGAAAATCATTTTCAGAGACAGACAAAGGCTAAAAGATATGAGATATCCAAAGAAATGCTTGTTTGCAAACTATTAGTAAAGGAGTTTACTATGCATTAGACTGATAAGAGAGGGATCCAGAAGAACGCCTGTCATATGATGATGGTGAATAAAACAGACAACTTAAAGAGAAAGGAAGTGTCCGAAGGGTGTTAGTGAAACTTTCACGCCTAGGAAGTCCGGGGCTATCGCCACTCTTAAGTTGGGTGCTTCTTCTGAGAGTAGGAGAAATACTGAAAGTTAAACTGTTAGAAGTATAAAGGCAAAAGGAAAGAAGACTGGAATATCCAGCTCATGTATGAATGTCATACAGGTTTTTGATGTATAGAAGGCTGGTCAAAGATATAGTTCTTGGGAATTATGGTTAAACATGTTAATCACTAATTCTTGGGTATTGTGAGTTAATCACAAAGATACCCGCTCGATTGCATTCTGTTGCAACTCGATGTAAGAACTACTATGGCCTGAAAGACTAGCCAGGAATGAGGTTTAGATACACGCAAGGAACATACTAAATGTTACTATGCCTTCCATAGGTGTATTCCCTATGTATTTACTTTCATAAATCATTTTAGAGTTTTACACACTCTAGACCATTGCATAAAGTATCTTGCAAGAAGGTTGTTCATAAGAGAACTTTTAATGTTCGGAGTTATGAATAACAAAAGGGCCATACTTTCATTATGAATGAGAAGTATGTTATGAATATTGATAATAATACATTACCTCTGTATTTACTTTCATAATTCATTTAGAGTTTCATACACTCTAGCCCTTTGCATAAGGTATCTTGCAAGGAGGTTATTCATAAGAGAACTTTTGATGTTCGGTGTTATGAATAACATGAAGGGCCATGCTTCCATCCAGGATGGGATGTATGTTATGAATATTGATGGTAATATGATACATCCATAACACTGACGCTAAATGTCGCAAGACTAAAAGAATACCACATATGTGTGGCACTGCATTTGGTCACATTGGAGAAACCCGCATGGAAAATTCCATTATGATGGATTTTAAAGTCATTTGATTTTGAATCATCTGACACTTGCAACTTTCCTCCGAAAAGTGAAGTGACTGAAATACCGTTCACAGGCCATAAGGAACGAGCAACAAACTTATTGGTGATCATACATTTTGATGTGTGTAGTTCAATAAATGTTGTTGCAAGTAGTGGATTTATCTCTCTTCAGAAATGACTCAAGTAGATATATTGATATTTACTTGATGAGACATAAGTCTGGATCTTTTGAATTCATTCATAAGGTTTTCAAAAATGAAGTAGAAGTTGTTGTAACAAGAAAATTATGTTTCTACAATTCGATTGCAGAAAGGAATATTTGAGTTACAAGTTTAGCGAATGTCTGATGAGTTGTGAAAGGGGTTTCATAACTTGCACCTCCCGGAGCACCACTGCAAGTGGAGAGTCCGTGTAGATGTAATCGAACCATTCATGACATGGTAAGATCAAAGATGACATAAATAAATTTGCCATTATCCCTTTTAAAGTGATGCTTTAGAGACTGCGGCTTTTACACTGAAAAGAGCTCCATCGGGTCTGTTGAAATGACGCCATGGTATGGTACGCCCAACCATATTATATCTTTTCTTAACATTTGGAATATGGGGCTTGTGTAAAAGGTTACAAACCTATTCCAAATCAGACAAGTGCTACTTTGTAGGTTATCCCAAGTCATTGGGTATTTCCCCACCACAATACCGAGGCAAATAGGTTTGCCACAAAGAACGGTATGCTTTTTTGAAGAAAATGGTTCTTTCAAAAAGGTGAGTGGGAGAACAGTGCAACTCGACGAGATAAACAGTATCATCGTCATCAGATCAAAGGAAAGAGACCTTGGAAGTAATTCCGGAGTTTCTTACTGTGACTGATACGGAAGTCTCTACAATAAAATGTATGGACTTCGGTCGAACTTGCAGCTGAACCACGTAGGCAAAGCTCGTGCAAACCTATCAGGTGCGCAAACGAGATATTGTTGTTAGACAACAGTATACCTACGATTCACAAGGAAGCGTTGATGGGCCCTGACTCCGGAATTGGCTAAATGCCAATACAATCCGAGATAGTTTCCATATAAGTGATTCGAGATTAAGATCTTGATACACCTTTCGGAAGACTTAGAGTCTAACGAATATTTATGGAACTAAAAACTGATACGGATAAAATGTTTTATCCATAAAGCTCGACTTGTTGCAATAACAAGTTCAAGGAGTTGACTACGATGAGATTGTCTCACCGTAGCGATGCTTAAAGTCGGTTCGGGTTGAACTAGCAATTAATACATATTTCAATCTAGAGATATGAAACATGGATGACAAAAGGATTTCCATGTGATGGAAATGAAACCTAGGACTTGTATGTGATACAGTCCAAAGTAATTTGTCGATCCAGAGGATGCTAGTAAGTATGCAAACTTCAGAGTTCCAGCGATGGACAGAAGAGAGCAAAGTGGAGTTGGAATCTTCATTTTTGATGGAATGGTCAAAAGGGTTTTGACTTCATCAAATGGGTATCGAAGATGCTTGTGATTCAAGAAAGTAAGTGGGAGCATAATAATATTTCTAAAAACCTTGTGTACTTGACACATTGTTAATTGGAAATAAATTTCTTGACACGAGTTAGGACTTCATTTGAAAATAGTTTTTCCGATGAAGTGCTTGGGCTAAATAGCCTCAATATTAGGCATGATGATCTATGGAGATAGATTTACCTAATGGGGCTAAGCAATGAATACATATTGACAAGATGCTAAAACTTTTTAGCATTTAAAACGCCAAGGAGTGATTCTTGCCGAAGTCACATGGAAAGAGTTTTTGCAAGACTCAGTGTCCCAAAACACTGATGAGTGAAATACATGATGGAGATTCCACACACTCTTGTGTGTGGATTAATCATGTATTCCATGGTATGTAAAAACAACCAGATATGTCCAATACTCCAAAGTTGTTGCGAGTATAGATACCATAGTGATCAAAGTACTGATCATGGGACAACAGTGAAAGATGTCATTGAGTACTAGAGCAGTACTGATGACATGTTTTCTCGCAAGCGGAGATCATGAAGAGTTCGTTGTAAAAGGTTACATCGATACAGTCTTCATCAATGCTCCATGCGATTTTTGATTTAAGTTAAGGGTTTTTGTGTAATACACAACCTGGTGGCACGGTAGTTGGAAATTGTTCCAAACAAGATACTGTGGCAAATTCTATAACAAAGGCTAAGTATGTTGACGCTTTAGAAGCGACAAAGAAGATGTTGAATCATATAGTTCATTCATGAACTTAGTATGGTTCCAAAATGGCTTTGGTCTATGGGACACTATTGCAGATAGTTGCTCCATAGCTCAGTCTGAGGAATCAGGTTTCGACCAATGATTCACACATATGCAAAGCCAAGTCCACACAAAATATGAATTTTGTGAAAGCGTGAAAACGCGAGGATATGCAAAGTTACACACGGAGCTGAAGTCGTCAGATCCGTTGGACATCAGGCTATACCACATGCGAAGCATATTTTACACCAGTATGCCATAGGTGTAAAGTGCATTAGCATTGACTAGATTATTGACTCTAGTGCAAGTGGGAGTCTGTAGGAGATATGCCCTAGAGGCAATAATAAATGTTATTGATTATCTCCCTGTTCATAATTAGGTTTATGTTCCATGCTATAACTGCTATGGTTCTCGAGTCTACAATAACCACGAGGCTCGGAGGAAGACTCATGTGCACGTGTGGAATAATAAACGGTAAAATGTATTCCTAGTCTGGCCTCTAAGACTGGCTCAAGTATTGCATGATGATCCTGTTTTCCTGATCATGGGCATGGCTATGCCGGCAATTTTGAGGGCACGATGTTAGAAGAACATTTGTGTTGAATCGACCCGAATTGATGTTATGCTATAAGATTCATTCGTCATAAGTTAATGGTTTATAACACAGAGATGGTTAACGTTTGCATGATTCCTTAGACCATGAGAGTATCGAGTTTCTTCATGCTTGCTTCATGAACTTTGGGGTTTGTTAAACGTCATCCGTAAATGGGTGGCTATTACGGCGGCTTACGGGTTCATGGAAAAGTGTGTCAAGTAACTTAATAGCTCAAGATTGGGATTTGCTCCTCCGACGATGGAGAGATATCTCTGGGCCCTCTCGGTGTTACGGTATCCATCATCGTCTGGCCAGACACAGGGTGATTTGATCACAGGGATGCCGGAACACGGGAACGAGAAAAGAGAACAATACCGGTAACGAGGTAACTGGCATAGTGGACAAGTTGTTGATCCACAGGGATGCCTACATGTCTCACCTCGGGTATTTGTAACATATCGCGAAGCAACAGGAATAGCACACGGCAACTGGAGGTTCACTCGAATATTTATTCGTGTGGGTATAGGGATCAATATGGGTATCCACGGCTCCGATGTTGATCATTGATCGGAAGGGGTTCCGTGTCATGTCTATGCTTCACCGAACCTATAGGGTCACACGCTTCAGGGTCATCTATCTGCTGAATACTAGACAGGGAGTCTGAGAGAAAGTTTCCGGAAAAAGTTTTCGGAAACAGCGGAAAAGTTCCGAAAAGAGAGGTCACCGGATGAGTTCCGGTGAAACTGAAAAGTTATTTCAGAGGATACCATAAAGTCAAATTGGCTTTGGCACATGCCTGATAATTCTTGGAGGGTGCCAGAATCATTCTGGAAACTTTCTGGAATTTTCCGGAATGAAAACCGGAAATGTTCCGGAGCTGCCGAAACCGCTTCAGATGCTTTTCGCAGATGAAAATCACTAAACCGGAATTGTTCCGGCTCGCGTTGAAAATTATTTTGGTGGGTACTGGAAATGTTCTAAGCCCACATAAATATTTTCAGTTCGACCGGACGCTGAAAAATGTCGTCGTGAATAGTGAAAGTGCTTTTTGGATTACTTTATGGAAAGCCACCTTTTGGGGCTTTGCTCCAAAAGATCTTGGGGATGACATGGATGGATAGGAGCCACTTTTTGGGCCCCTCATGGGGGTGTGGCCGGCCACATGGTGGACTCCTTCATGGAGCCCCACCTTGTTCCATGGCTTCACCTTTAGGTCCTTGGGAAGGACTCCATTTCATTTGGGTTTTGGGTTTTCTTGTAAAACCACCCTACCCCTTGGTTTTCCTATAAATAGGAGGTGAGATGGCTGCCATCTCTCCATCCTTGCTCTCACATACAAATGCCATGCATGATCTGGCTCTCTCTCTCTCCCTCCCAGCGAAATAGTTTCGTAGAGCCGAAAGGCTGTCTGGGTTCCGGCAGGAACTAGTTCTGGACGGCGAAGCCCTGCCGGATAGATGACATCGTATGTGTGCAACTCTGTAGAGAGATCGTAGTTTCGGTCTTAGTTCGAGAGTGCCTCCCGAAGGGCTGTCCGAGTGACCGTCCGAGTTTCGATGGTCCTCCCGAAGGGCTGTCCGTGACACCGTCCGGGGGACTGTCCGACCGCCTCCCAGAGGGCTGTCCGTGGGGCAGATGATGGTATACATCCTCGCGGTTGGGAGGTTGTAAATCCTAGCTGCGGGGATCTGCACCGCCGATCGTCATCGACTCTACTTCTGCTGCGCTACGAGTCGGTAACGAAACAAATCAAACCTTGTATGCAGTCTCCATAGTGATCCTGGGCTGGTACGTAGGTCGATTTTTTTTTGTTTTCTACTGCGTTACCTTACAACAATAACTTTGATAGGGAAAACCAACTTTATGCAAAACTAAACTTAGAGCTTTCCACCAGCCAAATTGCATGTACTATGTAGGCTCATTGCACTTCATGATGTGACTTGCCAGTACATTCCATGTACTAACCTACACGGCTGCAACTTATCATGTTGCAGATTTATCCGATGACGAATAAGGTGCGATAGGTCGTTGTTCTCCACTCAGCTTGCTCGTGGAGTTGATGGACTCGTTACACTTATTTGCTTCCGCATTATTTTGTTTTATTGGGCCCTAGGCCACATTATTGTAATAATACTCTTTTGAGGATTCTCGATGTAATAAATGTGTGTTTGAACTCTGTTATAAATCCTCGAGTACTATGTGTGTCAACATACCGATCCAGGGATGACACTTAAGCACAGAGACTCCGATCCCTTGAGGTCGGGTCGCTACAAGATGGTATCAGAGCACACGTTGACTGTAGGACGCGACCCTAGAAAATGGAAAGCCATAGGATAAAAAACCCTATTTTACAACTCTTTTATATCACCTGCTTTGGTCTTATACTTTTCTCTGCTTGATTACTAATTTCTCCCCTCTTTCAAACTGTAGATGTCGAACCCCATCATTGAGTTTGCTCAGCCCGACGCAACCATGCTCTTTGGAAGGCAGCTGATGAATGTCGTGGGTCATCTGCGCATTGCACTGCCCACTTTCACCGGGACGTTCACGGCCACTCTACCTGAGGAGATGCGCTGGAGGATTGACGTCCACATTCCAGGGCGAACATTTGGAAATGACACCGAGCCGATCGACTTCTACGTGGATGTAGAGTCATGGGGCATTGGCAAGGGGATCGTCGCCCTCTGGGCGCATCCGGGATGAATACCGTGAGGATCTCAGGAGGACCAACTACGTCATGTACGCGCGTTGCGACTCGGATGGAGATGTGGTGCGCACCAGGGAGGACGACACCATCACATCACACATTGAGGACCTGGAGGAGCTCATCACCAGGATGAAGGAAGAGATGGACAACAGCCTTGTCACCACCCACAACCTGATGACCCGCAAGGCCGAGCTGGAAGAAGAGCTTCAGAACGCTCGCGCAGAGCACGAGGAGGAGCTCGATGCGCTGCAGGATAAGTTCGACGACTTGAAGCTTCAGCTAGAGGAAACTGTGGAAAAGCTCGATAACGGGGAAAATCTCCAGGAGGACCACTCTTACGGGGACTACGTCAGTCAGGACAAGGACTATGAGGATGATGATGAGGAGATACAGAGTGATGCAGCTGGAGCTGATATCAACATGATAGACTTGGACTCTTCTGATGAGGAGTAGATTTAGACCACCATGAGAGATTAGGATTCGATATTGGATTAGTATTTGTTTTGATTTATTTGTGGGACCTTGTCAAATCTTGTGACATGGCTCACCTTAGATTTGTTTCGTGTGAACTCTTTGATTGAATTGAATTGGAGTGATTTGGATTTTTATCGCCATCATTTGCATATGGGTAGTGTTTCTCCCTTAGGCCTAATTCTATCTATACCTCATCTATGCTCACCCAACAGATGCCACCAAGGCGCGACACTTCCGGGAGTGGCTCAGGGAATGATATCCCACCCACCTTGGAGCAGTTACTTCACACCCAAAACCAGATGATACAGTTGTTGATGCAGAATATGAACCAGAACCAACACAACCCGCCTCCACCGCCACCTCCACCTCCACCACCAATTGACAGCCTTACCCGTTTTCTGAGGCTGAATCCTCCAATCTTCACGAGCAGCCCGGAGCCGATCGTCGCAGATGACTGGCTTCGCAACATGGGTAGGAAGCTGGCCACAGCAGGATGCACTGATCAGGAGAAGGTGAGGTTTGCCTCTCACCAACTGGATGGACCGGCAGCTTCATGGTGGGAGAACTACACCGCCACGTACCCCATGGAGAATGTGACTTGGGCTCAGTTCCAACAGGCGTTCCGCACTGCTCATGTTTCAGCGGGAGCTATGGCTCTCAAGAAGAGGGAGTTCCGCAACTTGCGCCAAGGAGGTCGCACAATGTCAGAGTATGTTGATGACTTCAGCAGGTTGTCCCGTTATGCCCCAGGTGACGTGGCAACCGATGCAGCCAAGCAAGAGAAGTTTCTGGAGGGACTGAATGATGAGTTGGGAATTCAGTTGATGGTAGCGACTTTTGAGAACTATCAAGAGTTGGTGGACAAGGCAATCACTCTAGAGGGCAAGCATCAGCAGATGGAAAATCGCAAGAGGAAATATGGTCAAGGCAAGTTTCAGTCTAGAGCTCAGCAGAAGCCTCGCTCCGCCCCTTTCTCAGGATATTCTGGTACAGGACACAGTAAGTTTGGAGGGCACAACCATCATAACCATGGTGGTCATTCTCAGCATGGAAGCAATGGACACAACCACAATGGCCATAAGAATGGCAATGGGAATGGAGGAAACGGCAATCACCATCACCCTACCCCTGCTACACTAGTGAGGAAGGATCTGAGTCACATCACCTGCTTCAAGTGCAAGAAGACAGGACACTACTCCAATGAGTGTCCCGAGCTGCAGAATGGGAATGGCAATGGAAGTTCTGGAGGCAAGAAGCCCAACCCTTTCACTAAGGGGCATGTGAACCATGTCAATGTGGAAGAAGTCTATGAGCAGCCGAATGCAGTGATTGGTAAGTTCTTGGTTAATTCATTTCCAGCACTCATTCTATTTGACACTGGTGCATCGCATTCATTCATATCAAGGGGATTTGTGGATAAGCATAAGTTGCCTACAGTAGCTCTTAAGTCACCTATTCTAGTGAGTTCCTCGGGAGCAGAGTCTATGACTAGTCAGGGGTGTTTTCGGTTACCTTTGAACATAGGGGGACATGTTTTTCCCACAGATATGATCGTACTTGAGTCACAAGGGTTGGATGTAATCCTAGGTATGGATTGGATGTCCAAGTATGAGGGAAACATTGATTGTGCCAGTAGATCGATTTTTCTCACCACTCCAGAGAAGAAAAGGATCAAGTATGTATCCAGGCTTAAGCCTAAGAGGACTCAGGTGAACTCTCTTACGGGAGTTGTCCAGGAAGAAGTACCAATGGTAAAGGATTATCCTGATGTTTTTCCAGAGGAGTTACCCGGTATGCCACCAGATCGGGAGATTGAGTTTCTGATTGAGTTGCTGCCAGGCACCGGACCTATCTCCAAGAGTCCATAAAGGATACCTGCTAATGATTTGGCGGAAGTTAAGAAGCAGATTGAGGAGTTACTGGAGAAGGGGTATATTCGCCCGAGTTCATCACCTTGGGGAGCCCCAGTACTCTTAGTGGAGAAGAAGGATGGAACCTTGAGGATGTGTGTGGATTATCGTTCCTTGAACGAGGTGACCATCAAGAACAAGTATCCACTGCCGATGATCAATGATTTGTTTGACCAGCTAGAAGGAGCTAGTGTTTTCTCCAAGATTGACCTTTGATCGGGTTATCATCAGTTGAAGATCCGTGAGAAGGATATACCTAAGACAGCTTTTACCACGAGGTATGGGCTTTATGAGTATACAGTCATGTCTTTTGGTTTGACTAATGCCCCTGCCTATTTTATGAGCATGATGAACAAGGTATTCATGGAGTACTTGGATAAGTTTGTTGTGGTATTCATTGATGATATATTGGTTTTCTCCAAGAATGAGGAGGAGCACGCAGAACATTTGCGCTTAGTTCTGGAGAAGCTCAGAGAACACCAACTTTATGCCAAGTTCAGCAAGTGTGAGTTTTGGTTGAAGGAAGTCGGATTCCTCGGACATGTTGTGTCAGGAGAAGGAATTGCCGTGGACCCTTCCAAGGTAGAAGCAGTGACAGAATGGAAGGCACCGACCTCAGTCAGCGAGATCCGCAGTTTCCTTGGACTTGCAGGATATTATTGGAGGTTCATTGAGAATTTCTCCAAGATTTCAAAGCCCATGACGGAGTTGTTGAAGAAGGACACCAAGTATAATTGGACTGAGGAATGTGAGGCCAGTTTCCAAGAGTTGAAGAAACGTTTGGTTACAGCCCCAGTACTGATTTTGCCGAACATACACAAGGATTTTCAGGTGTATTGCGACGCTTCATGCCAAGGGCTTGGAGGCGTGCTTATGCAAGAAGGAAAGGTTGTAACTTATGCTTCGTGTCAGCTGCGACCTCATGAGTTGAACTATGCCACACATGATCTGGAGTTAGTAGCAGTGGTGCATGCACTCAAGACCTGGAGACACTTCCTTATTGGGAATCAATGTGATGTTTACACCAATCAGAAGAGTTTGAAGTATATCTTCACGCAGAAAGAGTTGAACCTCAGGCAAAGGAGATGGTTGGAGCTCATCAAGGATTATGACATGAGTTTGCATTATCATCCAGGAAAAGCCAACATCGTGGCAGATGCATTGAGCCGTAAGAGTTATGTTAACACTCTTATCGCAGGAGGATTACCTCAGGAGTTGTGTGATGAACTTAGAGATCTCCAGTTGGAAATAGTTCCAAGAGGTTATGTTGCCGCACTCGAAGTTTAGTCCACCTTGTTGGGAAGGATTAGAGAAGCTCAGAAGTTGGATCAAGGTATTGCTGAGATAAAGGAGAGGATCAGCAAAGGAAAGGCAGAAGGATTCCGTGAGGATGAGCATGGAACCGTATGGTTTGAGCAGCGTATTTGTGTGCCCAATGATCCAGAGATCAGGAAGTTGATTCTTCAGGAGGCTCATGATTCGCCTTACTCGATACACCCGGGAAACACCAAGATGTATTTGGACTTGAAGGAAAGTTTTTGGTGGACCGGTATGAAGAGGGAAATTGCTGAGTATGTAGCGGTATCCGATGTATGTCAGAGGGTAAAGGCAGAGCATCAGAAACTAGTAGGTTTACTTCAGCCATTGCCGATACCAGATTGGAAATGGGACAAACTTGGCATGGACTTTATCACGGGATTACCCAGGACTCGTTCAGGATATGACTCCATTTGGGTAATAGTCGATCGCTTGACCAAGGTTGCTCACTTCATCCCCGTGAAAACTACCTATACAAGTGCTAAGCTGGCGAAGATATATATGACCAGGATTGTATGTCTGCATGGAGTTCCGAGGACCATTGTATCAGATAGAGGAACACAGTTTACCTCAAAGTTTTGGCATCAGTTACACGAAACTTTGGGTACCAGGCTAGAATTCAGTACAACTTTCCATCCACAGACAGATGGGCAGACAGAGAGAGTAAATCAGATTCTGGAGGACATGTTGAGAGCTTATGCGCTAGACTACGGGTCTAGTTGGGATGATAACTTACCTTATGCGGAGTTCTCATACAACAACAGCTATCAAGCCAGTTTGCAGATGGCCCCTTTTGAGGCATTGTATGGGAGGAAGTGTAGAACACCGTTGATGTGGGATGGAGTTGGAGATCGCAAATTGTTTGGGTCAGATTTGATCAGAGATTCTGAGGAGAAGGTCAAGTTGATCCGTGATGGACTCAAGATAGCTCGGTCTAGACAGAAGAGTTATGCCGATGCTAAACGCAAGGAGGTGATTTACGAAGTGGGAGATAGAGCATATCTTCGAGTGTCTCCACTTCGAGGTATCAAGAGGTTTGGAGTCAAGGGAAAGTTAGCACCATGCTTTGTGGGGCCATACAGAGTTCTGGAACGCAAAGGAGAAGTTGCATACAAGTTGGAACTACCAGAGGGTTTGTCAGGAGTTCATGATGTGTTTCATGTTTCCCAACTGAAGAAGTGTCATGCAGAGATGGCAGATATTCCTTTGAGAGATACAGTGCCACTAGAAGCAATTCAGTTGGAGAGCGATCTGACTTATGAGGAGAAGCCTATCAAAATTCTTGAGACTGCCGAGAGGATCACTCGTACCAAGGTCATCAAGTTCTGCAAGGTTCAGTGGAGTCACCACACCGAGGAGGAAGATACTTGGGAACGAGAGGAAGATCTCAAGCGTGACCATCCTCACCTTTTTGCTGGCCAACCCGAATCTCGAGGACGAGATTCATCTTAAGGGGGGTAGGTTTGTAACATCCCAATTTTATTAAATTAGGATGTTAATAGGATCATCATTGCATATCATATTTTTATTGCATTTGGAGTGTATGATGTTCAAGTTTTTCCACTCACATAAAATAATAGAGAGGGGATAATGTGACTTCCTCAAAATATAAATGAGTGGGACAATATTGGAATTATATTTGGTATTTGCAATGTTGCATTGAAAATTATTTTATTGTATCTTCTCTGGTGGTGGAGGTTAAAAAAACGTTTCTGTTTAAAACAAAAAAAAACACGCACGCACACAAGGGAACCAGGCCAGCCGGCCCACGAGGGCCAGCGACCCAGCTCCCACGCTCGCCCGCGCCAACTCCCCATCGGGGCCACTCGCCCAACGATCGCCCCAGCCTCTCCCGATCGCATCTCTCTCTCTCTCCCTTGCTCGCGTCTCTCTCTCTCACGTAGCCTGCAGGTGGGACCCGACCGAGCCCCATCGTCCCCAACCTCCCGCTCTATCCATGCGGGATAGAGCAGGGCGCTGCAGTCCCGCACCGTCCAGCCGCCGCTTCAGGGATGAGGCTTATCCCGCGCTTCCGAACGCCCTAGCCACGCCTATAAATATCCCCGAGCCTCCTCGTTCCATTCAGCCGATCTGCTCCACCTCTCGCCGCTCACAGCCGCCGCCGTCACCGTTCGCATCTCGCCGGAGCCGAGCCCTTCGCCGGAGGGCTACGTCGCCGGTGAACCTCCACGGCCCCTTTTTCTTCATGAAATCGGATCCCCTTAGTCTTCCGCATCTCCCTGACATATTTTTGTCCCCTAGGCCTCGCCGGAGCAGCTTCCCGTCCGACCTGCGTCGCCGGAGTTCGCCGGAGTACAGGAGCTCGCCCCGCTCCATCCGGTCGTCGCCGCCGACCGCCGCCACCACCGCCCGGAAGCCCCCGACGAGCCGCACCTCCCCGACCACCTCGCCTGCGCCGGAGTTCGCCGGGGCAGCCGCCCCCGCCGATGTCGAGTCCCTGCCCGACGCAGAGCTTGTCTCTGTAAGCGCTCGCCTCTGTTTCGTTCGTAGATAGATTAGACTAGGTTTTTTTTTCTTTCTTTGATCGAACCGGTAGGATAGATCTAGATGTTTTTTTATATATTCCCGAACCGGTACGTGGTTAGCCGCGGTTTTTATTTAAAAAAAACTACCAGGCCGGTTTTCTTCCAGTTAGGTAACGGGTGGACGTCCACCGCATAGCCATCGCAGCGAATAGCGCTCAGCCAACCACCGGCCGCCACGTGGCCAATGTTTTTTTTAGCTGCAGTTTTTTTTTAGATTTGATTCAAATCTTTAGATGGCCATAACTTTTTAACCATAGATCGAAATGCGATGAAACCAGTGGATAAATTTTCGTCTTGAATAGCCCTAACCAGAGAACCTATCATTGCAAACTTTTGCAAGTTCAAATTTGAATTTATTTCAGATTTGAATTTAAACTTCATTAGGCCATATCTTCCAAACGGTATACCCGTTTGAAGTGATTCTTTTTGCACCACGTCACATGAACTACATCCTATGCCATGAACCTTTGCCGCAATATTTTCTACCCTATTACTTTCTGTTCTTTATATTATTGCTAGTATGCCTTGTAGGAACACTAGTGCACGTCACGAATTTTGAACACTATTTCACACATGGTTTTATACATTGAAAATTTTCATGCTAATGACGTGTGTTGGATTTTATTTGGCTTTTGCAAATATTTTTGTTGCATGTTACTTTGAATTGTATGAATGCTTGTTTATGTGAATTTATTTTACTTTTGCGATAGATTGTCCGGAGTGCGAAGCAGAGTACTACCACTCCCTAGAACTTCACTCCCAGCACGAAGGCAAGTTACATTTTGATCATACCTGTTTTTACCTATGTTTTATATATGCACGTAGTCCTTTGTTGTAGGATTGCATGGTAGAAATTTATGCCCGAGGGATATGCTTGCACCTAGTAGTTCATTTGAGGTAGGTCTGAACCGTACAAACTTTGTCGCCACCGTGTTATGTTACAATGCTTTGCCAAAGTAGACGTGGATTGGGGAGTGTTATCATCTTGAGATGTGAGTGACAAAGTAGTAATTAGGACCAACTTTAATGAACTACCTGGGTGGAAATTGGTTTGTATGGTGGCGAAGTACAGTGGGAGCATTCATGGGAATCCATGGGAGTGCACACTAGTGGTCCGTCCACCCAGGCTCAAAGGGATCAACCTTGTTTTCATGTCTATAAGCTTCCGTGTGCAGCCGCAAGCCAATATGGGCTCTGGCTTAGTTGAGTAGATGGTGTGACCCCTTCCGGGATAGGCTAGCAGATGTAGATGATGTAGGTGTACCGGTCTATCCGTGGGTTAGGGGAAATGCTTTCGAAAGACTATGTCTCGATCTTCCGATCAAGGATGTGGTCGAGTCTTGTGGGGAAAAGTGCACAACCTCTGCAGAGTTAAAATCTAATCGATTAGCCGTGTCCCCGGTCATGGACAACTTGAGCTTTTAGTAGTGGAAATGTAGGGAGATCTCATCACCTTTAATTAATCAACTGGGTTTTGACATAATTTTGGAATGGTTGAGATGGGTGCCATCTCAGACTTATGATATTTGTAGAAGTAGAACAATAACTTTGATAGGGAAAAACCAGCTTTATGCAAAACTAAACTTAGAGCTTTCCACCAGCCAAATTGCATGTACTATGTAGGCTCATTACACTTCATGATGTGACTTGCCAGTACATTCCATGTACTGACCTACACGGCTGCAACTTATCATGTTGCAGATTTATCCGACGACGAATAAGGTGCAATAGGTCGTTGTTCTGCACTCAGCTTGCTCGTGGAGTTGATGGACTCATTACACTTATTTGCTTCTGCATTATTTTGTTTTATTGGGCCCTAGGCCACATTATTGTAATAATACTCTTTTGAGGATTCTCGATGTAATAAATGTGTGTTTGAACTCTGTTATAAATCCTCAAGTACTGTGTGTGTCAGCATACCGATCCAGGGATGACACTTAAGCACAGAGACTCCGATCCCTTGAGATCGGGTCGCCACAAGATGGTATCAGAGCACACGTTGACTGTAGGACGCGACCCTAGAAAATGGAAAGCCATAGGATAAAAAACCCTATTTTACAACTCTTTTATATCACCTGCTTTGGTCTTATACTTTTCTCTGCTTGATTACTAATTTCTCCCCTCTTTCAAACTGTAGATGTCGAACCCCATCGTTGAGTTTGCTCAGCCCGACGCAACCATGCCCTTTGGAAGGCAGCTGATGAATGTCGTGGGTCATCTGTGCATTGCACTGCCCACCTTCACCGGGACGTTCACGGACACTCTATCTGAGGAGATGCGCTGGAGGATTGACGTCCACATTCCAGGGCGAACATTTGGAAACGCCACCGAGCCGATTGACTTCTACGTGGATGTAGAGTCATGGGGCATTGGCAAGGGGATCGCCGCCCTCTTTGCACTTGGGCGCATCCGGGATGAATACCGCGAGGATCTCAGGAGGACCAACTACGTCATGTACGCGCGTCGCGACTCGGATGGAGATGTGGTGCGCACCAGGGAGGACGACACCATCACATCACACATTGAGGACCTGGAGGAGCTCATCACCAGGATGAAGGAAGAGATGGACAACAGCCTCGTCACCACCCACAACCTGATGACCCGCAAGGCCGAGCTGGAAGAAGAGCTTCAGAACGCTCGCGCAGAGCACGAGGAGGAGCTCGATGCGCTGCAGGATAAGTTCGACGACTTGAAGCTTCAGCTAGAGGAAACTGAGGAAAATCTCGATAACGGGGAAAATCTCCAAGGATGTATCTCCCTGTCTCTTCAACCTTACGTTTATGTAGTGTTTATAATTTCCATGGGTTTTCTAACACTTCCCTTTCACCTTCTACAGGCCCCAAGGGACGGTCCCCGACGATGGGGGATCCAGCGGACTTCCTTCAAGCAGCTCCTCCGAGGGGCACCGCCCTACCCCTACTGCGCCCGAGGTGCAGGGGGAGGCGACATCGCCGGCTCCACGTGTGGCTACCACGGGTGGAACTGCCAGCGCACCCACAGTTGGGATGGAGTCCTCGGCAGCCGAGGACCCTTTGGCCAAGGTTCCTTCTTCTGCGGAAGGAACACAGCTGGGGGAACCCACCTCCTCGGTGCCCAAGGGCACCGAGACAAATCGTCCACCCACCCTGGTGGTTCCTTCTCCGATAAGGGAGAGGGACGAGGTGGTCCACTCACCTCTGCCTACCAGAGGGCGATCGTCCAGAGGGTGGGCCGATGAAGTGGAAGAAGTCATAGATGGCTCTTCCATTCTCGTCAAGCACCACACCATGATGGGTGCGGTATTGCATAGTTACCGAGTCGCGGAGGCGGGCATGTGAGGGGCCTTCAAGGGCCTCTTGCAAGGCTTTGAGGTAAACCATGCTACACTTACAACTAGTGTATATAATTGCTAGAATTCAATCAAACATATTTGACAAAAATGTGATTGATCCAAAGATCATAGGTGATTATCCATAGTAGCCCCCAAGCCCTGAGTGAGATCTGAAGATCTTGCTCAGGGGTTATACTTTCATTTTCGAAGGAGAGAGCTGAATAGCAGTAGTTCCTGAAACCTTGATCGGATACTATTATCTGAATAGGGGATCGATGTCGTCCGAGGTGTTCTAATACCTGCTTGTTGCTCCTCTTTATTTCATAATCAGGTTGCCGCTTCCACCTCCTAGGAGCTCAACCAGAAGCTCGAGATGTCCTAGAAGGACATGGAGCTTATGAAAAGTAGATGGAGGAAGTGATGACCTACAAGTATAAGGTATCAATCGTAGTCCTTTCGATAAGTAAGAGTGTCGAACCCAATGAGGAATAGAAGGAAATGATAAGCAGTTTTATGCAAGGTATTCTCTGCAAGTGCTGTGAGTAACAATAGTTGATAGTTTTGTAGCAAGATAATCTGTAACAAGTGACAAGTAATAATAGTAACAAGTATGCAGCAAGATAGCCCAATCCTTTTTATAGCAAAGGGCACGCCTGAAAGTACTCTTATATGAAGCAAGCGCTCCCGAGGACACATGGGAATTTCGGTCTAGTCATGTTCATCATGTTGAGTTGATTCGCGTTCGCTACTTTGATAATTTGATATGTGGGTGGACCAGTGCTAAGGTGTTGTTATTACTTGAACTAACAACCTACTTATGATTACCCCCTCTTGCAAGCATCCGCAAGTACGAAAGAAGAATTGAGATAAATCTAACCATAGCATGAAACGAAATCAGCCCCTTATGAAGCAACGCATAAACTGGGGTTTAAGCTTTTGTCACTCTCGCAACCCATCATCTACTTGTTACTCCACAATGACTTCCCTTAGGCCCATAACATGGTGAAGTGTCATGTAGTCGACGTTCACATGACAACACTAAGAGAAGTATCAACATACATATCATCAAAATATCGAACGAATACCAACTTCACAAGATTACTTATAACAAGACTTCTCCCATGTCCTTGGGATCAATAGTAACTACTCACACCTCATCAACATGTTCAAGATCAGAGGTATAATAATAATGGTTAAGGATCTGAACATAACATCTATCACCAAGCAATCCAACAAGCATCAACTACAAGATGTAATCAACACAACTAGTAACCCACAGTTACCAATCTGAGGTTTTGCGACAAAGATTGAATACAAGAGATAAAGTAGGGTTGGAGATGAGATGGTGCTGGTGAACATGTTGATGAAGATTGGTCCTCCCATGAAGGAGGCAACGTTGGTGATGACGATGGATTTGATCTCCCCCGCCCGAAGAGGAACTCCCCTGGCAGAATTTGACTGCCGAAGGGCAAAAGGGCATCTGCCCAGGTTTCCACCTCAAGACGGCGGCGCTTCGTCCCGAAAGATTGCTTATGATTTTTTTCTAGGATAAAACACACCATATAGGAGAAGAGGGGGTCGGGAGACCTGCAAGGGCCCCACAAGCCACCAGGGAGCGGCCCAGGGGGGCGTGTGATACGTCTCCAACGTATCTTTAATTTTTGATTGTTCCATGCTGATATATTATCATTCTAGGATACTTTTTGGGTCATTGTTTACCAATTTATAATATTTTTATGCACTAACCTATTGACCCAGTGCCAAATGCCAGTTGTTGTTTTCTGCGTGTTTTTTACTTTGCAAGTTTACTATACCAAATGAAGTTCAATTGCCATGAAACTTTTTGACTATTTTTTCTGGACCAAAACAAGACCTAGAAGTTTCGGAAGATGGCCGGGAGCCGCACCAGGGCCCCACAGGCCCCTGGGCGTGCCCTGATGGCTTGTGCCCCCCTGGTGGCTCTCCCGATCTCGTTCTCTGGCTTATAAATTCTCATCTACCCTAAAAACACCAGAGGCAGTCCTGAAACCCTTTTTCTGCCGCCGCAAGTCTCTGTTCCGTCGCGAGGCCATCTAGAGCTTCGTTCTGTCACGCTGCCGGAGGGGGGATCGACCACGAAGGGCCTCTACATCAACCTTGCTGCCTCCATGATGATGTGTGAGTAGTTCACCATAGACCTACGGGTCCATAGCTAGTACCTAGATGGCAACCTCTCTCTCTCTTATGATCTTCAATACAACGATCATTGCATCTTCATTTTGATCTATCCGATGTAATCCTATTGTGTGGTGTGTTTGTTGGGATCCAATGAATTGTGGGTTTATGTTCATATTGTTCATGAAAAGTATTTGAGATATCTCTGATATATATTGTCTCTTAATTGCATGATCATTATAGCTTCGTAATGCTCTCCGATTTATTGATGTGCTTTGGCCAAGTAGATTGATATTTCATCGGTGGGAGTAGTGCGTTGTGGTAGGTTCAACCTGGCGAGTTTCTATATCCCAGTGACAGAAGGGGAGAAGATGCGTCTTTGTGTTGTTTCTACTAAGAATAAAATGATGGGGTTTATTCATATTGATTGAGTATTCTTTGTCTACATCATGTCATCGTTCTCCAAGCATTACTCTGTTTTACTTAATACTCTAGATGCATGCTGGATAGCGGTCGATGGGTGGAGTAATAGTAATAGGTGCAGGTAGGAGTTGGCCTATTTGCTTATGGACGTGATGCCTATATACACATGATCATTGCCGTGAACATTGCATAACTATCCGCTTTTCTATCAATTGCCCAACAGTAATTTGTTACCCATCGTATGCTGCCTACATGAGAGATGTCGCTAGGGAACACTATGGCCCTCGGGTCTATTCACACATATATTTCCAAAAGCTATCATTACCTTGCTGCCTTTATTTACCTTTTATTTTATTTTGCAATTTACAATTATCTACACAACTCATTTGCTTGCAAATAACGAGATCAAGGGGATTGACAACCCTCTTGCCCGCGTTGGGTGCAAGTTGTTTGCTCTTTTGTGTGCAGCCGCTGAAGACGGTTGAGGACTGATATTCCTATTGGTTCGATAAACCTTGGTTTCATAACTGAGGGAAATACTTACCCACTTTGTGCTGCAATAACCCGTTCCTCTTCACGGAAAACCCAACGCAGATCACAAGTATCAAGAAGGATTTCTGGCGCCGTTGCCGGGGAATATCATCACCAACTATCAAGTAACTTCACACAAATTATCATTCACTTGTTCTTCTTTTTATTTGCTGTTATATTTAGCTTATCTCTTAAATATCAAAAATACAAAAATATTTGTCTTTGCTTGTTACTAGTTTACTTTTTGCTCGTCGTCATGGCTAGTTCCCCTCCGGATATGCCTCAATCTCCTTATTTGGGAGAGGGATACCCAATTTTAGATTTTAAGCAAGTAGGTGATGAGTCACTTAGAGAAGCTTGGGATAGATTACTAATAATACAAGCAAGAGCTAATCCTAAGAGTCGTATTGAATTGCTTCTTAGAAGTTTATATGTCGGTTTATCCCTTTCTCATATACGTGTCTTGGATTCCATGTTTGAAAAGGATTTCCTTGGGAACAATGCTTTTGACACCTATGATAAGATGAAAAATATATTTGGCCAACCTAAAATAGAAACCATTGAACCTGTTATACTAGTGTGCCACCGCCAAACTGAGTTAATCAACGAGGCTAGAACTAGTATGGAGTCCAATTTTAGGGGGGGGGGGTCAACTCTATCTCTAAAATTCATAGGAACGTCATGTTATGCAATAGGAGGCTCGATAGCATGGAACAAAAGCTTCGTGTTCTTCGTGCTAGGGAGAATAAGATTGTGAAGGGGAGTGGACCCCTTATGAACAAAGATGACAATACTTGAAACTATGCATTATGCCTAGCTAGGGGCATAAAACAATAGCGCTTGTTGGGAGGCAACCCAATAGTTATCTTACTTTTTGCTTTTTAATCTATGTTAGTTTGTGATAACATGATTATTGCCTCTGTAATTATTGTGTTTTTATGTCTTAATTAGTGTTTGTGCCAAGTAAAGCCTTTGGGACGACTCATATGATGAGTAGAATTGATACGATGCAAAAACAGAAACTTTAGCGTCCATTACAGGAATTTTATTTTTTTACTGGAACGAGATATTTGTCTGAAATTTTTACACAGTATTCATATTCAAATTCTTCAGGTTGTCCTAATTTTTCAGAATTTTTAGAGTTACATAAGTATGCGTGTCTACAGATCTTTACAAACTATTCTGTTTTAGACAGATTCTGTTTTTTGCTTGCATAGTTTGCTTGTTTTGATGATGCTATGGATTGTATTAGGGGGTATAAGCCATAGAGAAGTTAGAATACAGTACCTATTATGTAATAATGAAATAAGAATCAATACAACAGTACCTAAAGTATTTGATATGTTGCTTATACTAACGGATCTCACGAAGTTTTGTTGAGTTTTGTGGGATTGAAGTTTTCAAGTTTGGGGTGTTATCGCGATGGACAAAAGAATAAGGAGTGGCAAGAGCCTAATCTTGGGGATGCCCAAGGCACCCCAAGGTAATATTCTAAGGAATACTCAAGCGTCTAAGCTTGGGGATGCCCCAGAAGGCATCCCCTCTTTCGTCTCAATCCATCGGTATGTCACTTGAAGCTATATTTTTATTCGTCACATGATATGAGTTTTGCTTGGAGCGTTGTTTGCTTTCAATTTCAGTTTGCCACAACCATATTTTTCTGTACACAACTATTTAAGAGAGACACACCTTCATCATAATTTGTTAGAATACTCTATGTGCTTCGCTTATATCTTTTGAGCTTAGCAGTTGCTCTAGTACTTCACTTATATCTTTTTGAGCACGGTGGCATGTAGATTTTGTAGAAATGATTTCACTCTCGTTCTTCACTTATATTTTTTTGAGAGTTAATAAATAGTGATGGTAATTTTCATGGGTAATATGACTAGTCCATATTAGGTATTCAATGAGTGATAATCAAAACCATCATGCAGCACATATAGAGAAGTTGAGGATTAAAAATATTGATCTTGTAATCTGAAAAGGTGTGACTGCAAAATTATTAATTTGTAGAAGTGTAGATATTTGGAGAGGTTAATTTCTTATTTGTATAAAAATTAAAAAGTCATGGTGATGATGTGTGAGCATTTCTATTCCTCATTGAAATCCTAGTGTTGTTTCGGGTCGGAAGCGCGTGATGGTTAACTCCTTCCAACCTCTTCCTTCGGGGCATGCGGGGAGTACTTTGATTTGTGATAAAACTAATAAAACTTTGCAATAAGTATATGAGTTCTTTATGACTAATGTGAAACCATGGACATACGCAATCACACCTCCTCATATTTGCTAGCCTCTTCGGTACCGTGCATAGCCCATTCTCACCTCAAGGATCGGTGCAACTTTCGCCGGTGCATCCAAACCCTGTGACATGATACGCTCTGTTGCACATAAGCCTTATTATATCTTCCTCAAAACAGCCACCATACCTACCTATCATGGCATTTCCATAGCCATTCCGAGATATATTGCCATGCAAATTCTATCGTCACTTCACATGACTAGTTCGTTCATCATCGTATTGCTTTGCATGATCATATAGAGCTAACATAGTGTTTGTGGCAAAGCCACCGTTCATCATATTTTTTATACATGTCATGCTAGATCATTGCACATCCTAGTACACTGCCAGAGGCATTCATATAAAGTCTTATCTTCGTATCGAGTTGTAAGTAAAATAAAAGTGTGATGATCATCATTGTTAGAGCATTGTCCTAGTGAGGAAAGGATGATGGAGACCATGAGTCCCCCACAAGTAGGGAAGAGTCTCCGGACGAAAATGAAATTGGGGGAGGCCAAATGAGCCCACCAAATATTAAAAAAAAGATGAGAGAAAATGAGAGAAGGGACTTTGCTACTATCCTTTACCACACTTATGCCTCAAAGTGGCACCTTGTTCCTCATATATAGAGAGTCTCATGTTATGTCATTTTCATATGCTAGTGGGAATTTCATTATTATAAACTTGGCTTGTATATTCCTATGGCGGGCTTCCTCAAATGCCCGAGGTCTTCATGAGCAAGAAGTTGGATGCACACCCACTTAGCTTCATTTGAGCTTTCATACACTTATAGCTCTAGTGCATCATGTTTGCATGGCAATCCCTACTCCTTGCATTGACATCTATCGATGGTCATCTCCATAGCCCGTTGATACGCCTAGTTGATGTGAGACTATCTTCTCCACTTTTTACCCCATTGATATCTACCACCATATTCTATTCCACCTAAATGCTATGTCGAATGGCTCACGCTCATGTATTGCGTGAAGAATAAAAAGTTTATGCACCTTGAAAAAGTACGATCCCATTGCCTGACTTGGGCACCGTGGTGCTTGACATTTGTATTAATGTGGTGAATATGGAGCCATGCCTTGCTAATTTAATAAGATGAATGAGGGGTAAACATTTCTTGAAGATCATATACTTTGAAGAAAAAAATGATTCGGTTTCTTATACTTATAAGTATTACTATGTTAATGTTTGTTAATTCATCGTTTCTCAATGAGCATACGTGCATAAAGATTACATAATGGATAGCATGTCACATCAAAAATTCTGTTTTTCTCATTTGCCTACTCGAGGACGAACAGGAATTAAGCTTGGGGATGCTTGATACGTCTCCAATGTATCTATAATTTTTTATTGTTCCATGCTGATATATTATCATTCTAGGATACTTTTTGGGTCATTATTTACCAATTTATAATATTTTTGAGCACTAGCCTATTGACCCAGTGCCAAGTGCCAATTGTTGTTTTCTGCGTGTTTTTTACTTTGCAGGTTTACTATACCAAATGAAGTCCAATTGCCACAAAACTTTTTGACGATTTTTTCTAGACCAAAACAAGACCTAGAAGCTTCGGAAGATGGCCGAGAGCTGCACCAGGGCCCCACAAGTCATCAGGGCGTGCCCTAGGGGGGGCCCTGATGGCTTGTGGCCCCCTGGTGGCTCTCTCGACGTCGTTCGCTAACTTATAAATTCTCATCTACCCTTAAAACACCAGAGGCAGTGCCGAAACCCTTTTTCCGCCGCCACAAGTCTATGTTCCGTCGCGAGGCCATCTAGAGCTCCGTTCCGGCACCCTGTCGGAGGAAGGATCGATCACGGAGGGCCTCTACATCAACCTTGCTGCCTCCATGATGATGTGTGAGTAGTTCACCATAGACCTACGGGTCCATAGCTAGTACCTAGATGGCAATCTCTCTCTCTTATGATATTCAATACAATGATCATCGCATCTTCACTTTGATCTATCCGATGTAATCCTATTGTGCCGTGTGTTTGTTGGGATCCGATGAATTGTGGGTTTATGTTCAGATTATTCATGAAATGTATTTGATATATCTCTGATATATATTGTCTCTTAATTGCATGGTCATTATAGCTTCGTAATGCTCTCCGATTTATTGATGTGCTTTGGCCAAGTAGATTGATATTTCATTGGTGGGAGTAGTGCGTTGTGGTAGGTTCAACCTGGCGAGTTTCTATATCCCAGTGACAGAAGGGGAGAAGATGCGTCTTTGTGTTGTTGCTACTAAGGATAAAACGATGGGGTTTATTCATATTGATTGAGTATTCTTTGTCTACATCATGTCATCGTTCTCCAAGCATTACTCTGTTTTACGTAATACTCTAGATGCATGTTGGATAGCGGTCGATGGGTGGAGTAATAGTAATAGGTGCAGGCAGGAGTCGGCCTATTTTCTTATGGATGTGATGCCTATATACACATGATCATTGCCGTGAACATCGCATAATGATCCGCTTTTCTATCAATTGCCCAACGGTAATTTGTTACCCACCGTATGCTGCCTACATGAGAGATGTCGCTAGGGAACACTATGGCCCCCGGGTCTATTCACACATATATTTCCAAAAGCTATCATTACCTTGCTGCCTTTATTTATCGTTTATTTTATTTTGCAATTTACAATTATCAACAATTATCTACACAACTCATTTGCTTGCAAATAACGAGATCAAGGGGATTGACAACCCTCTTGCCCGCGTTGGATGCAAGTTGTTTGCTCTTTTGTGTGCAACCACTGAAGACGGTTGAGGATTGATATTCCTATTGGTTAGATAAACCTTGGTTTCATAACGGAGGGAAATACTTACCCACTTTGTACTGCAATAACCCGTTCCTCTTCACGGAAAACCCAATGCAGATCACAAGTATCACTGCGCTCTGTTGGCTTGTGGCCAGCAGGTTGCCCCCCTCTGGCATATTTTTGCTCCAGAAATTCTTAAATATTCCATAAAAATTCTCCGTGAAGTTTCAGGTCATTTGGAGTCTGGTGATTTTTCTGACTTTTTCTTAGTTTTCCGGTCGAGAATTCCAGTTTCCAGATATTTCCCTCTTTGTGATGTACGTTGCATATTCAATGAGAAACGGCATAAGAATTGTATAGTAATATGGAAAAATGGACAAGAATGAAGTAGATAGTAATAAGAAATCATGATGCAAAATGGATGTATCAACTCCCCCAAGCTTAGTACTCGCTTGTCCTCAAGCGAAAGCCGAACTCTAAAATAATGACCACATAATTTGAGAGAGAGGTGTCGATAAAAACAGAATATGGACATGAGAGCATCATGAATATCATCATAGCAGCAAGCTTTTCATCACATAGCTTCTCATAAACAAGTAAAGATCTATTCAAAATTATTGAAGTATGAGCATAAACTTTATTGACAACCAACAAACGGTGCTTTTAGTCATGGGTATAATCATAATTCATCATATTCAAGAGAAGAGTCTATATAAGAGCTTTCATTCTAGCAAGTCCACATACTCAACTATCATTTAGTCATCTATGATTGTTGACATTCATTGCATATTTTTGGAGCTAATGTTTCCGCCGGACACATAGGAAGATAGGGGATTTATTTGCCACCCAACTTGTTTACCTCAAGGATAATGTCAACAATAATGAATCACGATTTCTTACATTCAACTGGATATATATATCTGGATCTTTCCTCAACACATGATGCTTGCCAACTAAAAGATTTTATAAATTGAAAGAAGGAAAGATATTAATGACCCTTGCATGAAAGCAAAAGCTTTATGAAAGTAAAAGATAGGCCCTTCGTAGAGGGAAGCAGAGGTTTTCATGTGCTTTTATTTGTTTAGGTGTGTAATCTCTTAATGCACAGGAACGTCACTTTATATTGCCCTTGTGATAGCGAACTTTATTATGCACTTCGTCGCTTTTATTTCTTTGTCATCACAAGATCGTACAAAGCTTATTTTCCTTTTCAATAAAATATTATACATGATTATGGGCAATTTTTATTGCTTTGTGCACATATGAAAACTTACTTGAAGGATCTTATTCAATCCATAGGTAGGTATGGTGGACTCTCATGGAAAGAGACTAGGTTTAAGGGGTTATGGATGCACAAGTAGTATCTCTACTTGGTGCGGAAATTTTGGCTAGCAAAATGTCTAAAACAAGCATCACATGTTAAAGGATCCATGACTATATAACTTCTATGCAAATGTAAACAATCATGACCATTAGGTTGTCTTCCATGTCCAACTTCAACATGTGATCATTATATAATATTTGGTGAGGGTTTGCAATCATAGATGATGTCCAAGATAGTGTATTTATATGTGGATCCTCTCTTCTCTATCATAGTCTTGCATAGATTATAACAATGACTAATGCTACGTTTGTTTATTCCCAACAACTTTCATCGCCCATACTTTATTTTTATGTGAAGTCATTACTCCTTATGAGATAAGCACACGATCTTTCTATTTTTCTTATATCCATGCTATGATGAAGGGTGCATTGAGGGTAAAGCACACAAACTCAACTAACTTTATTATATAACTCTCACACTCGGTTACAAGGATAGATAGAACTCAAAGCAAAATACTCCCTTCATCCCAAAATAAGTGTCGCAGATTTTGTACTAAATTAGTACAAATTTTGTACTAGACCAACGACACTTATTTTGGGACGGAGGGAGTACTAAGCAAAAGCAAATCTGAAATTTATTTCTCTAAATCATGAAATAACTAAGGATCGAAATAAGATAAGAGATGATGGTAAACAGTGATGGTGATACGATACCGGGGCACCTCCCCCAAGCTTGGAACAAGCTAAGGGTGGTGCCCATACCCATGTACTCAAGTGTTCTTCGGTGATGATGGTGGTGTTCTAGTGGCCTGCTTCTTTTCTAGCTTACGTATGAGGATGAAATTTTCCTCCCTTAAGTCATCGTTCTTTTGTTCAATATTCAATATCCTTTTGCATAATGCTTCCTTGCTTCCCTGCAAAAAACGAGATGGAATAAATTGGGTCTTAGATTTGTTTTTCCCGTTTGGAAGGCTTGCCTTCTTGATTCCACGTGCAAATCTCCAAGTTGAGGTAGTGGGACATCATCTTCATCTAAATTGTCATCCGAGCCTGCGTCCTCCGTTTCCTCCAAATTGTTGTCTTCCTCCTCATCCGTGGACCATAGGTAGGGGTAAATATCCCCAAAGATCTTTGGGTCCGCAACATAGTGAGAAACATAGCTCTCTCCATCTGAATCTTGGAACGACATATTTTCAGATCTGCCAGAAAAACAGCTCGAAACAAGAATAGAGAGGAAACTCGCGATGCGGTGGTCAAAACATATGGGAGTATATATAATGATTTATTCTAGGTCAGAATACGTGCTCGGGAAGAAATCGGAGTCTGGGAGGCACACGAGGGTCCCACAAGCCATCAGGGCGCGGCCTGGGGGCGCGCCATGTTGGCTTGTGCCTCCCTCGTGGGTCCCCCTGACTCCCTTTTATTTTTATAATTTTTCTAAAATACCAAAACCAACAGATTTTTTTTTTGAATTTTTGGAGTCAGTTTACTTATCGTACCACGTACCTACCCCTTTTTCAGGTTCTGGAGCGTTCCGGAAGACCTCCCTTATGTGCTCTTCCGGTGTTATAACTTGGATGATGTTAGTTTCCTCATTAATGGGTGTACCTGAAATGTAGTGCTTGATTCTTTGCCCATTCACCACTCTCGGGTTTTTGCCTTCAAAGTTATTAATTTTTATAGCACCAGAGCGATAGACCTCCTCGACAACATATGGGCCTTCCCATTTGGAGAGGAGTTTTCCTACCAAAAAAATCTGAAATGAGAGTTGTACAAAAGCACTAGGTCTCTTACATTGAATTCTCGTTTTTGAATCCTCTTGTCATGCCATCTTTTAACCTTTTCTTTAAACAACTTAGCATTTTCATAGGCTTGTGTCCTCCATTCATCTAGTGAGCTAATATCAAATAACCTCTTTTCACCAGCAAGTTTAAAATCATAATTAAGTTCTTTAATTTCCCAATAAGCTTTATGTTCTAACTCAAGAGGTAAATGACAAGCTTTTCCATAGACCATTTTATATGGGGACATCCCCATGGGATTCTTATAAGCTGTTCTATAAGCCCATAGAGCATCATCTAGTTTTTAGACCAATTCTTCCTAGATCTATTGACAGTCTTTTGCAAGATTAATTTTATTTCTCAATTGCTCAATTCAACTTGGCCACTAGACTGAGGATGATAAGGTAATGCAATTCTATGGTTAACATCATATTTATCTAACAGTTTACGGAAAGCACCATGAATAAAATGTGAACCATCATCAGTCATTAAATATCTAGGGACTCCAAACCTCGGAAAGATAATGTCCTTAAGCATTTTAATAGAGGTGTTATGATCATCACTACTAGTTGGAATAGCTTTTACCTACTTAGTAACGTAATCAACATCAACTAAAATATGAGTATACCAATTAGAGGAAGGAAAAGGTCCCATAAAGTCAAACCCCCAAACATCAAATGGTTCAATAGCAAGTGAATAGTTCATAGGCATTTCTTGTCTTTTACAAATGTTACCAACTCTTTGGCATTCATCACATGAAAGGACATAGTTACGAGCATCTTTAAAAAGAGTAGGCCAATAGAAACTGGGTTGTAATACCTTGTGTGAAGTTCTGTCACCGGCATGGTGCCCTCCGTAGGCCTCGGAATGACACTTCCTTAGAATTTGTTACTGTTCATGCTCAGGTATACAACGTCTAATAACATCGTCTACTCCCTCTTTATAGAGATGTGGGTCATCCCAAAAGTAATGTCATAAATCATAAAAGATTTTTTTCTTTTGTTGATAGGTGCTACGTGAGGTATTCATAGCATAATCAGCATACCAAGGGGTACTACGTGAGGTATTTATAGCAGCAAGTTGCTCATCCGGAAAGTTATCATCAATAGGAAGTGGGTCAGCAAGAACATTTTCCATCCTAGACAAGTTATCAGCTACAGGGTTTTCAGCTCCCTTTCTATCAACAATATGTAAATCAAACACTTGAAGTCAAATTACCCACCTGATAATTCTAGGTTTAGCATCTTTCTTTTCCATAAGGTATTTAATAGCAGCATGATCAGTGTGAATCGTTACTTTGGAATCAACAATATAAGGTCTAAACTTATCACATGCAAAAACAACTACTAAAAATTCCTTCTCGGTGGTAGCATAATTTCTTTGAGCAGAGTCTAGGGTTTTACTAGCATAGTGAATAACATTCAATTTCTTACCTACTCTTTGCCCTAGAACAGCACCAACAACATAATCACTAGCTTCACACATAATTTCAAATGGTAGGTTCCAATCAGGTGGTTGAACAATGGGTGCAGAAATCAAAGCTTTCTTAAGTATTTCAAAAGCTTCTACACAATCATCATCAAAAACAAAAGGAATATCTTTTTGAAGAAGATTAGTTAACGGCCTAGAAATCTTTGAAAAATCTTTGATGAAACGCCTATAAAAACCAGCATGACCAAGTAAACTTCTTATACCTTTGATATCTTTTGGGCATGGCATTTTCTCAATCGCATCAACTTTAGCTTTATCCACCTTAATACCTCATTCAGAAATTTTATGCCCAAGCACTATGCCTTCATTCACCATAAAGTGTCACTTCTCCCAATTCACATCTCTGCAACTCGATGAAGGTTGCTCAAGCAATCATCAAAGGAAGTCCCATAATCAGAAAAAATCATCCATGAATACCTCAACAATCTTTTCACAAAAGTCAGAGAATGTAGCAGTCATGCATCTTTCAAAGGTAGCAGGTGCATTGCATAAACCAAAAGGCATACGCCTATAAGCATAAGTCCCAAAAGGGCAAGTAAAGGTAGTTTTCTCTTGGTCCTCTTTTGACACAGGTATTTGAGAAAAAATAGAGTAACCATCAAGAAAACAGAAGTGTGTGTGCTTAGATAATCTTTCTAGCATTTGATCAATAAAAGGCAAAGGGTAGTGATCTTTCCTAGTAGCTTTATTTAATTTCCTGAAATCAATCACCATCCTATAACCAGTTACAATTATTTGTGGAATAAGCTCATTTTTATCATTAGGGACGACAGTTATACCACCTTTCTTAGGAACACAATGAACAGGGCTTACCCATCTACTATCAGCAATAGGGTAAATTATACCTGCTTCCAGAAGTTTTAATATCTCACTTCTTACCACCTCCTTCATCTTAGGATTGAGACGGCGTTGGTGGTCAACGACTGGTTTAGCATCCGGTTCCATATTAATCTTGTGTTGGCATAGATTAGGGCTGATGCCCTTAAGATCATCGAGAGCATATCGAATAGCAGCCATGTGTTTCCTCAGAGTTTTAAGTAATCTCCTTTCTTCATGCTCTAAAAGGTTAGCACTGGTAATAACAGGATATATATCTTATTTTCATCAAGCTAAGCATATTTCAAAGTATCAGGTAAAGTCTTTAGATCAAACACGGGATCTCCCTTGGGTGGAGGGGGGTCTCCTAAAATATCAATTGGTAAGTTGTGTTTAAGAATAGGTGTTTGTGCAAGAAATATATCATCTATCTCATTTCTTTCACTCATATGCATATCATTCTCATGGTCTAGCGAATATTGTTCTAGTGGATCAGTAGGAGGCACGGCAATAGAAGAAAGACCAATTATTTCATCCTTACTAGGTAATTCTTTCTCGTGTGGTTGTTTACTAAACTTAGAGAAATTAAATTCATGAGTCACACCACCAAAGCTTACTTTGACCTTCTCAGTAACACAATTAATTTCAGCATTAATGGTATTCAAGAAAGGTCTACCAAATATAATGGGACAAAAGTTATCTTGTTTTGAACCAAGTACTAAGAAATCAGTGGGGTGCTTGACTTTTCCACACAAGACTTCAACATCTCTAACAATCCCAAGTGGTGTGATAGTATCTTTGTTTGCAAGTTTAATAGTGACATCAATATGTTCAATTGTAGAAGGTGCTATGTCATTCATAATTTCTTGATATAAGGTAGAAGGTATAGCATTGACACTAGCACCAAGGTCACACAAGCCATGATAACAATGATATCCAATTTTGACTGAAACAACAGGCATGCCAACGACTGGTTTATTTTTATCTAACTCATCTTGTTTGTTTCTAGCAGGTTTTGCAATCCTAGCAGTTTCACCACAGAAGTAGATAACCTGGCCCTCAATATTATCAACTAGAAGAGCAACATTAGGCTCAGCATTTGTTTGTTCAGAAGGTTTGTGTGTTCTAACATGACTTTTATTAACCACAGTTGTAGCTTTAGCATGTTCCTTAATTCAAACAGGGAAAGGTGGTTTCTCAATGTAAGCAGTAGGAGCAATTGGATCAGTGTGGCTAACAATTATTTCTTCCTTCTCAATTTTAATGGGTTCCTCTAATGGTTTTTCAATGGGATGATGATAATTAAACCACTCCTCTTTGGAAAGGTCAACATGAGTAGCAAATGTTTCGCAGATTTTAGCTACTATCTCAGAGTCAAGGCCATATTTATTGCGAAACTCATAGAAAGCATTGGTTTCCATCAAATATTTAACACAATCAAACTCAAGCTTTATACCTGGCTCTTTACCTTTGTCGAGTTCCCAATCTTCAGAGTTGCGTTTAATTCTTTCCAGAAGATCCCATTTGAATTCAATAGTTTCCTTCATGTAGGAACCGGTAGCACAGGAATCGAGTAACACTTGATCATCATGACAAAGCCGACCATAATTTTTTGTATAATCATTTCTCTTGAGAGCTCATGGTTGGGGCAAGTGTGCATCATAGATTTAAGCCTCCCCCAAGCTTGAGCGATACTTTCTCCTTCACGAGGCCAGCAATTATAAATAAAGTTCCGATCACAATGGACTAGATGCATAGGATAAAATTTCTGATGAAATTCCAACTTCAAGCGATTCTAGTTCCACGATCCAGTACTATCCAATAGCCTATACCACATTAATTCCCTCCGAAGATAAAGGGGAAAATTTCTTCTTAACTTTGTCTCCAGACAAACCTGCAAGCTGAAATAATCCAGAAACATCATCGACAAATATCAAATGGTAATCAGGATGAGTCGTACCATCATATGGATTAGATAACAATTTTTTAAGCAAACTAGAAGGAATCTCATAATAAATATTTTAAGTAGGTTCAGTGGGTTGAGGAACAACTTCCTCATCGTCAGTTTGAAGCGAAGATGGCCCGAACAAGCCACTCAAAGGGTGACCGTTCATAGTGACAAGCAACAGTAAATTTCAGCATATATAGAAAATGTTTCCTTACCAATTTCCACTTACCAAAGGCGCTTCACTCCCCGGCAACGCTGCCAGAAAAGAGTCTTGATGACCCACAAGTATAGGGGATCAATCGTAGTCCTTTCGATAAGTAAGAGTGTCGAACCCAACGAGGAGCAGAAGTAAATGATAAGCAGTTTTCAGCAAGGTATTCTCTGCAAGTGTTGTGAGTAGCAATAGTTGATAGTTTTGTAGCAAGATAATCTGTAACAAGTGACAAGTAATAATAGTAACAAGTATGCAGCAAGATAGCCCAATCCTTTTTATAGCAAAGGACAGGCCTAAAAGTACTCTTATATGAAGCAAGCGCTCCCGAGGACACATTGGAATTTCTATCTAGTCATGTTCATCATGTTGAGTTGATTCGCGTTCGCTACTTTGATAATTTGATATGTGGGTGGACCAGTGCTAAGGTGATGTTCTTAATTGAACAAACAACCTACTTATGATTACCCCCTCTCGCAAGCATCCGCAACTACGAAAGAAGAATTAAGATGAATCTAACCATAGCATGAAACGTGTGGATCCAAATCAGCCCCTTATGAAGCAATGCATAAACTGGGGTTTAAGCTTCTATCACTCTCGCAACCCATCATCTACTTGTTACTCCACAATGACTTCCCTTAGGCCCATAACATGGTGAAGTGTCATGTAGTCGACATTCACATGACACCACTAAGAGAAGTAACAACATACATATCATCAAAATATCGAACGAATACCAACTTCACAAGATTACTTATAACAAGACTTCTCCCATGTCCTCAGGAACAATAGTAACTACTCACACCTCATCGACATGTTCAAGATCAGAGGTATAATAATAATGATTAAGGATCTAAACATAATATATTTCACCAGGCAATCCAACAAGCATCAACTACAAGATGTAATCAACACAACTACTAACCCACACGTACCAATCTGAGGTTTTGAGACAAAGATTGAATACAAGAGATGAACTGTGGTTGGAGATGAGATGGTGCTGGTGAAGATGTTGATGAAGATTTGTCCTCCCATGAAGGAGGCAACGTCGGTGATGACGATGGCTTCGATCTCCCCCTACCAGAGAGGAATTCCCCCGGCAGAATCTGACTGCCGGAGGGCAAAAGGGCCTCTGCCCAGGTTTCTGCCTCGAGACGGCGGCGCTTCATCCCGAAAGATTTCTTATGATTTTTTTCTAGGGTAAAACACACCATATATGAGAAGAGGGGGGTCGGGAGACCTGCAGGGGCCCCACAAGCCATCAGGGTGCGTCCCGGGGGGGCGCGCCCTGTTGTCTTGTGGACAGCAGGTGTCCCCTCTTTGGTATACTTTTGCTCCAGAAATTCTTAAATATTCCATATAAATTCTCCGTGAAGTTTCAGGTCATTTGGAGTCTCGTGATTTTTCTGACTTTTTCTCGGTTTTCTGGTCCAGAATTCCAGTTTTCAGATATTTCCCTCTTTGTGATGTACCTTGCATATTCAGAGAGAAACGACTTAAGAATTGTACAATAATATGGAATGATGGACAAGAATGAAGTAGATAATAATAAGAAATCATGATGCAAAATGGACGTATCAGGAAGCGCCAGGTAAAAATTTATAATCTTACTTGGCAGTTCATATTTCTTCATCCAATCAATTTTTAAAGTAGTACGCTTTAACATACTTGTGATTTCGCAGCTTCCACCTCGGTACTAGAGAAACTCCAAGCCGAACTGGAAACAGTTCAGCAGGAGGCAGAGCAGCACAAAGCTGCAGCAGGCCAAGCTAGCAAGGAGCTGGCCCTAGTGAAGGAGGCTACGAACAAGCATGTGGCTCGGGTCCAGGAGCTCGAAACAGACCTGGAGGGGATCTACACTGAGCGAGATGCTCTGTGGGAGGAGAAGGAGACCTTCTTCGCCGATCTTGCCAAGGCTACCTTGGAGTGCAAGGAGGCCAAGATCCAGGCTTGGGCGGATCATGAAACGCTCCATCAAGTGAGCCAGATCGCCGCCGGTAAGCCTGAATCTCGACAAGACGAAGTTGATCTTCAATATGAACTTAAGGGATCGGAATTTCGAATTTTAGATTAATGGAGGACCCTAGAGAACGAGAATCTCAACAAGTGCGCAAGGACCATTGTTGCAGCGTTTCAGTGCCTCTAGGATAAGCACTATCCAAAGTGCCACATTAACATGGACCAATTTAAGCTTGTCAACATTAATGTGCCTAAACAAGTCAATGAGTAAGCACCGTGTTATAAGACATTTGCATTTTTTTAATTTTTGACTATAGTCATCACATGCCTTTCCAATATAGCTAACTGCTTTTTGTGTTTTTCATTGTGCAAAAAGGTATGATTGCGGTGTCTATGCAATCACATTCGTGAATTTTTTGGAGGCAAGATATGTACCAAATATAACACCAAACGACATCCAAAACATCAGGAAACAATTGACAAAAAACTGGGTCAGGAGCGTCGCCAACAACGCCCCCATGGCAGAGTATTCTCAAGATAACATGGGTCAGTTATTGTCCACCCCCCCCCATTTTTTACTATGAGTTGCTCTAGTTTTGTAACCACGTTTAAGTTTCTGCATTTTTTCCTCATGCAAAGTCTCCCACACACCCACCCCATTGAGGGAAAGTGTTTTTCTGTGCAAAAGAAATGATAGAAGCACCCTTGATTCCTGATTGCATGAGGAATGGTCATTTTTGAAATAAACTAGAATAGTGCTGCTAGAAATATAGCGGAGGAATGTGTCTCGTGTGTGCCATTTTTTTTGTCTCTCATGTTTGATAGGGAAGAGCACATTTTTCGCCTTCCACAACATAACAACAACCATAAGTTGCCTATTACCATGTTGCAACTTGCTCAAACAAAGCATCAACCATAAGTTGCCCACTCTTATGTTGCAAATTGCCCAAAAAATGCCTTCATTTTTGGCAACTACACAACGCACACTTTTTTGCAACCATAAACTAAATAAATTGCAACAAAGTAGTGAAAATGAAACTCTTGACTGCCACCTTATACCACTAGATCATATATATGACACAAGTCTTGTTTAGGCATAATAAGTTCGACAAATAAAAAGCGGAACTTGCACGCACGATTCAGTAGGATTGTTTGAACCAAAATCATAACACACTATATCGGAAACATGATAGGCAAATGAATCTCCACAAGACGGAGCATTCACAAAATAACATCTTCATTTTCTCTTTTAAATCCCACATCTTCTGTAGTTTTTATGGATGCTACCTCTCACAGCAACCGTGTCGGGCATAACGCACCATTGTGATCAACAGAACCATAATAACTGCATTTGTTATTCCTCTTGGGGTGTAGCTCAAGCGCTAATTCAATACGTTTAGTCTTTGCCCTCCATTTCGTCGTTGATCTTGGGGGGTCTCTAGGGACTATGGGGGCAGGTGTTGGTCCAGGACCACTGACACTTGGATGGAGCAAAGAAGCAACTGACGGGAGCGTGGACCCCTGAGTAGGATGTGCATATCCAGCAGTAGGTTGCGCAGAAGCAGGCGACAAAGGAGCAAAATAACATGTGCTTTGGGCATGTTCAGTATGGAGCCGCGCACCAGGAATTGATGGGGGCACAGAACCTATTGTTGACTGCCCCATGTCCAGCAGGCGTTTGCGTAATAGCATGTGACAAGGGTGCAGAACATTGAGGTTGCGCGCTAAAGAACTGAGACGCTTCCCAAAAGCGAGATGTGTTTGTGCAGCCCCACCAAGTTGATGTACACGTGAGCCAAGTGCTGGAGGAGGACCCCCTCGTGGCGTGGCAGAACCTTGTGGTTGATTTACCTGTCCTCTAGCTTGTGAAGACTGTGTGTGGCCATTTGGCATTTACACGCTAGGAGATGACAAGGGTGCAAAACCTCTGGGTTGCGGTGCGGAAGAACTGGCATGGTGTTCAGGACCATGATGTGTTCGGGCAGCCCCACCAGGTAGTTGTACATGGCCACCAAGTGCTAGGGGAGGACCCCCCCCCCCCTCATGGTGTGGCAGAACCACCTGATGGCTGGGGAGGACTCCTTTGTGGTGGGTCATAACTACCGGGCGTTGCACCAGGCGAGGGAGGAGGACCACCGTGGGGGCAAATAGGGGCTGTTGGTTTCTTCTTTTTTGACAAGTTCAAACGTGTTATCTTAGTCCTCGTTGCACGCATATGTTGCTTCACAATTTCTGTAGCAGCATCTGATCCACTAGCAACACGAGCAAGACTTGCAAAATCCATTGACAAGTTTGCATGTCGGAGTTGTTTCTTCGACGCGGCTGGTATCTCATCAGGTGGAACCTCTACAACTGGGGGTGCACCAGGGATTGCACGTGGCGTCCACCTTTGAAGGATGTACTGAACATGGATCTCATCGATCCCAAGGTGTGTGAAAATCTTCAACACATGACAACAAAGAATCCCGTCCATGTCCATCTTACAGCAATCACGTCTGTAGTCGCCAACATTATTTTCGTTGTCACAAAGTAGCTCTTCGACCCATATTTAGCAACCCACTCCATGTTGGAGTATAGCTCATACAAGTGACCACCATGAGGCCGTACATTGTACCTCCCGATCAACTTGAACTCGCTACAAAATTTATGGTATATGTCCCTAGTGTAGGAATCATATGCTTGCTTTTCAATCGGGTAGGATGACCACATCTCAGTGTGCAAATGATTTGTCCTATAATTTTTCACCTCCTCTCGAACAAGCACATGAGTCTAGATCTTTTTATACTGCTTAACGAAATTCAAGATAGAGTTGTGCAGGTTCACATATCGCATTAGAACAGCGTTGAACCCCTCGCTACATTGCGTTGACTGCAAGAAAGGAAAGAACTGGTCCTTAAAGTAACAAGGCATCCCTGTTGCCCGATACTTGTAGTGTCTCAAAGTGTGAATCCTTCATAACCTTATACTTCAACAACAAAGTAGCCCAATTAGCCTCAAACTCCTCTCGTGTGGAGATGAAGTCAACACAATTGTTGAAATCTTGTGCCAAATTAAAATCTTGTGCCAACCAAGGATTTCGCCCCAACAATGCCCCCAACTTCTCTTGAGCTTTCTTCATGATATGCCAACGGCATCGACGGCGCACACTTGTGGGAAAAAACCTTTTGATGGATTATGCCATAGCGATGTCCTGGTCCGTTATGATGTTGAGGGGGGCTAAACCATGCATTGCCACATGGAACGTATCAAATGGCCAATCAAAGTTGGATGCCAACTCTTGCTTGACAAAACCACAACCCAACATGAACGACTGGCCATGGCGATTGATACCAATGAATGGTGCAAATGACATGTTATACATGTTAGTCATGTAGGTCGTGTCGAAGGAGATGCAACGCCATCAACCCAGAAAATGTTCTCTACCCTATCATCCTCGTCATACTTTATCTTGTAGAAAAAGTCGGGATCTTCCCTTTCTTGATCTTTAAAGTAGGCAACCGTCTAAGTCATGTCACCTTATTTTGTCGTTGTCTTGTTCAAGGCAGACTTGAGTGTTATGTGTTTAGTCCCATAGGGCATAATCAGCTCGGTTGCATAGAACTCTGACATGATGTGCAGCATACGGCTTGCAGGAAAAAAGTGAGAAGTTGGTTAATTTTTTTAAGGGTCAACCTACTAACCGTTTCCAAGTAATTCAAGCAGGAAACCATAAAGCAAAATCCCCTACACATGCTAGTAAGAACCAAGCAATTTTTCCAGTACTCAAATGGGAGCAAAACAGAGAACAGGCAAAGCATCCAGTAATCTGCAAGCAACTGTCACACAAAACATTGGCAAACTTAATTTGAAACCAAGCAACTACATACAAGTTCATTTTGCCAACACAGATATGCATTTTCCTAAATGATTAGCAAGCAACTACCACAGGAAATATAGGCAACTCTATCAGTTCATAACTGTAGTTATTTTGCAGTTGTGAAGATTTGTTAGGAACTGGCTTTCTTCTGGAGGGATTCCTTGGTGCGTTCGCACATACTTAGTTAAAGATGGTTTGTCGACCAGTGCATGGTTGTGCTCAGGAACAAAATAAATGACCTCCCATCTGTCGTATTTTAGTTTCACCACCATCTTGGCTTTGCACCTTGTTTGTAGTATTTTATCTCGCTTCCTCTTCTTGCTTTTCTTTTTTAGCTTAGATACATCATCAACAAAGACAATTTCTTCATCCTCTTCCACATCTTCTTCTTCAACTATTGGATCTAGGACAGGAGTAGGTTATGCGCCTCCATCATCAACCTTAGGTTTCCGAAACTTGTTACCAACAAACTGTTGCTTCACCAAATTATTTTCAGTACCAGCCTAATCGAAAAACCAAGCTAGAGAGCATATGCATTGTAGTGTTCTTTGGTGCCTTGCAAAGTGTCAAATCTCAAACTCACAAAAGGGCTCTTTTGGTTGTGACCAAGCCTCGTCATCATTTTCAGCACACGCACCTGTCAGACCTTGCCCAACAGTCCCACCTATATCATCCGCAGTTCCCGTGCCTTCAAGGGTGTGCCCATCTGTGTCCATCATTTCTGCTGCAGGAGTGGCAACAGTTTGCATGACAGGGGGATTAGGAGATTTAGTAACAACTTCTACATTGGCAGCACCATATTGAGGGGGGACTGGTTGTGTGCAGTACAATGGATCCTCAATCTCCATGGCATCAACAAAAGGCAACTCGGTGTTAACTTCATCTGGCAAATCATTTAGGTCAATCATCTCCAACCTACACATTATTTTACACACATTTTTTAAAACCAAGAAATTGAAACGAGTCAAGCAACAAAGGTAGTGCCAACAAGCAACTAGCACACAATTTCTGAACCAACCAATTGAACCAAGTTTTGTGCAACATATCGTGTAGGGGGTGCAACTAATGAACATCAAATTTTTTCTAGACTGCATTTTGATATATGACCGCCTCTTATTTTCACCATTTCTTCTTTTCAAACAGGGGGGTTGTGACGAGGCAACCAAATTGTGCTTCCGAAGTAGCGGTGAAAATCAGTCTTATGGACAGATGTTTTGGGGATGCAAATTGCACCAAAAAAACTAAGGAATACAAATTGCAACAGTCAGACTTGTAGCAACAACATACACCTTTATATTTCTTTTCCTTTCCATCCTTTGGGTTCCTCCCCATCATGTGTTCAATAGATGATGCATTGTTTGCTCTTAAATGGCTTCTACATATGTGATCGAATGGATGATGCATATTTACATATCCTTTTTTTTCTGCTCTCAGTTTTTGCTTCTTGAAGAGGGGCAGCGAGGAAAGCAACACTGGATTTGCTTTTTTACCATATGGGAAAACTCACCTGCTGCTTTTCTTGCGTGTTACTATTTTTTCTATTTTTTGCAGGAACCAGACTATCAAAGTACCCAAGGAAAATATACGAGTCACCAGCAGCTACTCACGAGGTAATTTTCATACCCTACTCCAGTTTGTTTTACTATCTACAAACAATTAGTTTAGAGCCAAGCAGGATCCGTACATGTCAACAATCTTTGCATACATCCTATGTTTGCTTTCAATGCTATCAATTTTGATCTGCTTTAAAATAACAATCGTTGGTTGCTTACAATTTTTCTTAGAGAAGGGGAAAACACTAGAGTTGCTATTTTAGTTTTTTACACATGTAAATTTCAAGCAACCCTATAAGAGCATAGGATTTGCTCCCTGGCAACATTGTTCTTGCTAAAAAACAACCTACAAGTTGCTACAAAAGCACAATAAATCTCTACCACCCCTAGAAGAACATAGGACTTGCTTGTTGGCACTATTGTTCTTCCTAAAAAATAGCCTACAAGTTGCTACCAAGCACATATAATTTTTCGAACTCCCTAGGACATAGGACTTGCTTGTTGGCAATTGGCTTTTTTGCTGAAGAACATAGGGGTTGCTCCTTACCAACACTATTATTGCTCGAAAACATCATACAATTTGCTTCAGATATAATTAGGTGACATACAAAGCAGTTTGCCTCAAAAGACAGAAGATTTGCTCGCTAGTAAGCTGACTCTGCTTAAATAAAACGTACAAGTTGCTGCTCTCCAAAATTCAAAGGAAAATCTAAGGAAAACAAGTGGTTTTCCTATGGTTGTGCAAACAAATCTCGTAATTGGCAGGTCTTTGTTGCTTCAAATTTGTCTTACAAAACCTGTGTAGTTGTTCATCTTCTTTTGCCCCTCACCCTCTAACTTTTGTGTTTCTTTTGCAAGAGAGGCGCATCATCAAGTCAAGGCAAAAGATGAGAGAAACGAAGGGAAACACAAAGGCACGGGGACGAACAAGGTGAGAAGGAACGAGGGGAGAACGGGGGGAATCGCACCTTTTTGCTCTATGATTTTTTCCAGGCTGTAGATTTGTAGATCGCTTCCTTCAGTTTTCAACCTCTAATGGCACAACCATTGCTAGGGTCGAAGCAGGGGGAAGCGATTGACTGTCGTCCTCCTTCCTTGCACGAGAAGAAGAAGGTGGGTGGGGAGAGGAGGTAAGGGAGCAATGTGCATAGAGAAGGCACATGATCGGGATTTGGTAGGAGAAAAGTGTGGGTGAACGGGGCGGGCGGGTGGTGGGATGCGCCAGACGATGGACCCTCAAATTTCCTATTCGGAAGTTGTAGGCAAAACTTACCTAAAGGGGGGGGGGGCTACCTCAGACCGCTAGCGGGCAAACGTTTGCCCCCTAGACACGTCCTTGATTGTTCTCTTCATGATTCTAAAAACGAGTGGTGGCTTGGGCATTCGGGGGGGAATAGACTTGTTGATAGTTTGATCTAATGCAGTTTTCCCCTTGTACAAGCCATCTCTAAGGTGAACGAGGGTTTCCACGCCTTCTCTTGGATGCTGCTGCTGGTCTGCCTCGTCTTTCGTGGTCTTTGGGTCATATTTCTATTGTATTTTAAATGTTTTATGAGTATGTTTATGGTTTTTGTCTGCTTTAGGATAAAATAAGGCGTCCCTATTCAGGTGGTGCGTCTAACCTTATCGGAGGGCGTGCGGAGGTGTCTTTGGCGAATCTCGTGGGTTTCATTTGGTGTCTTTGATGGATTTGCTTGGATCTGGTCTTTATTCGTCTGCTTTTGTGTGTCTACATTTTGGATCCTTCCGATACATGCTTATCTTCATCAACAACGGTTATTGTTATGATGCGCTGGTCCTTTCAGGCTTTAACATGGCGACTTTCTGACTGTCTACTACAACAAGCCTTGTCTGGCTTCGGTGTGGAAGGGGTGATTATGATAGTGTGCCTTCAACTTGATCCAATGCTTGTAGTTATCGCTAAGTGGTCTATAGATCTGAATGTAATTTATGTTACTTCTGATGTTCATTGTATTGCGGTGATGTTTGATAAATAGATAGGAAGTTTTTTAGCTTGATCTAATTCTTTTCTTTTTGACTGTCGGATAGTTTTATCTATGGTGTGGCTAGCTCTTATCTAGATAGGTCTCATCTACACCTACCCCATTTGATTTTAAATGGAATGTTGTATGACTGTTTTCTTTTTGTTTTCTTTTTTGTTTTTCGATTAATCGAAGGGTATAGATGTTAGATGAGGCTTCACTAATTCATTTCATCAGGCTGACCTAATCTATTTACTTCACCATGACTTCAATAATATCTCCACTGTAAAGAAATATAAGACTTTTTAGATCACAAACAAAGGTAGTCCAATGCATGCATGTTCTCGATTTAGGTATAGGATCCAGTTACCCTGCGAGCAAACGTTCTGTGGATTTTGGTATGTTTTCCACGCCCCTTAGGCACACCAGTTCCCTCCCCGTATACATCCCCTCTTCTCATCTCCTCTAACCGGCGTGTTCTTTTTTGGGGGAGACTTTTTATTTTTAATCATGTTAGTACAACAAACATTAAAAATAATAAAAATTATATATTGATCGTAGACTACTTAACAACGACTACAAGCACTGAAGCAAACAGAAAGCACGCCACCGTCACTAAGGCGGACCCAGATAAGCCTGACCGATGTTATTGGACTCTGGTAAAATCTCTGCTTACATTATATATAACCCATATATTAGCCCTGAATACGGGTAAATTTCTAAGGTGGACACGAGCTAGCCGAGGGAGAAGCAATAGTGAACTAGCATGAGTTGCCCATCTAGCATTAGAGGTCCACCTGGCCATCCCGGCTAGCTACGCGTGAGCTGGCTACCGAACGATTGGATCGATCCAATCTTCTGTTTGTCCACGAGAGCTATATCTCACTTATAGCGAGATGTATGTTCATCTTTTTTGAACTTTTTCTGGCGCGCTAGTCGATGGCTATTCACGGCTACCACCTTAATCCAAAGAAGAGTTTAAACCAATGCTTTATTTCTGTCTTAGTGAATCCCAATTCGACATTAAAAGTATATTGATTCTTTCCCAATAAACGAAGACTTTTTTCTGTAAATACTGCGTATTTGATTCCATTATCATATGATACTACTATATTTTATTATTTTATTTGTATTTCTTTATTGTATTATACCTTAATATATATATATATATATATATAGGGTGGGTCTATTCTACAACTGATTGTAGAATAATATTCTACAATAGGCAAGCCCCTATACAACCTGCCCGGATCCCGAAAACAGATCCCCCGATCCCGCCGCCACCTCCCCACCCCCGATCCCGCCGCGCGCACCTCTCCCTCCCGGCGAACCATCCCACCCCCGCCGCGCGCACCTCTCCCTCCCGGCGAACCATCCCACCCCCGCCGCGCGCACCTCTCCCTCCCGGCGAACCATCCCACCCCCGCCGCGCGCACCTCTCCTCCCCGGTGAGCCATCCCACCCCCGCCGCGCACCTCTCCCTCCCCGGCGAGCCATCCCACCGCCGCCGCGCACCTCTCCCTCCCCCGGCGAGCCATCCCACCCCGCCGCGTGCACCTCCCTCCCCGGTTAACCACCTTCTTCCCCCGGTGAGGCTGCCCCTGGTTCCCCTCCGGCGGCGAGGACAAAGCAGCGAGCGGCGCGAGATCGACGAGATCTCGACCGGCGGCGACGCCCCAGTTAACCACCTTCTACGGGTGCGGGGTTATTACGGGTTCCAACGTCGAGCACAAGCACGAGCTCCTTCTCCAGCGAGAGGTGCCAGGTAAAAATGTACTTCTCTTCATCGTGGCATTCTGTGGCATTCATTTTACTCCGGCGGGCGGCGAGGAGATTGAATGAAATTTTGACCTGCTGAGTGGAGAATTACGGGAAGTACAAAGGTAGCATTAATGGGAAGTACATACAATATTTAGGTAGAAGTACAGAGCAGTACAGCATGCGAGCGAGGAAGTACCTGCCGAGAATTATTCCTGCTAGGGAGGCAGTACCATAGTTACACTGAGAGAAGTACCGAGTAGTTTGAAGTAGCAGTACAGGGTGTCCTTTATGCTAATTTGGTACTTATCTTTTGCAGCTGCTACTTGGAGCTGTGGAATTAGCAAGCTTAGGGAAGTGCAAAAAGGTTCTCTGTAGTGAAGAGTAGCAGTACAGAATATCTTGAAGCAGCAGTGCAGAGCAACACAGAAAATCACTACAGGTGAAAACTATAAATATCGATTTCGAGAAACTTCCTTGTGTCAATTTAGATGAGCTCTGACAATTAGTTTGTCGTTTTGTCGTTTAGTGCGAGACATCATGCCACCCCGTGCAGCAAAAGTGCCTACTTGGTCAAGAAAAATTGCCAATGAAATGAAGAATACGAGAACGTCTCCAAGATTTAAGCAAAGTTTGACTCATTTGCCAAATCGAGCAGCTGACTCAACTGCAATTGCACATGTTGTTACACATGAAAACGTCGATCCCTATGCTGGAACTGAGGTGAGGTCCTCAATCAAAAGAAAAATGTTTACAACTCATTGCTATATATCGTTACTAATTGCGATTCTGTTATAATAACTGTACTACAATACTACACTTAATACATTTGGATTTTGGATTCTGAATACCTATTACATTTTTTAAAGAAGTACAACAATATAAGTGAGAAGAAGTACAAATTTATAAATCTTGTTTTGTGTCACTATATTCATGCTCATAGTTATCAAAAAAAGAAGTATAGGTTTTGATTTCAAAGAAGTACATCTAAGGTACAGAAGCAGTACAGCCATGAGAAAATCTGACAATTCCTCATCAATTTTCTGACCACTTTCAGGCTGATGATTATGGTTTGCCATTGGATGCTACTCCACTTGTCACGAATGCAGTGCCTCTGCGGTGCATAATGGAAGATCCGCCAAATTTTTATGTCACTGGATATTCACCTGATCCTAGCAGCATGGAGCCGTCGCCGCAACCTCCGAGCAGTTTCGTTTTCTCTGGATCATCAATATTGCCGAAAGCTGGCCATACAAGTAAATGTGTTGGGCCACAAGTGCCACCACGTATTGAGCGTCTTGTGCGTGAGGTTTCAGGCATGCAGAGTAGCCGAACAAAAATTCCTGAGATTGGGGCTTTACATCCACCATATGTGGATGTGGATTCTGCGCATGCTGATACAAGTACGCTCAACATGCATAAAGTACCTGCGGCTTGCCACACAGCTGGAAACACCACAAATCGCCGCCCTAAAATTGTTCCTGGAGTAGCAGGTTTGCATCCTCCGAGTCGTAAGCAGCCAGGTGTGGGTGATCATACGCTGCCTCCACGTCCACCTTCATCGACTTCAAAGCAACAACCAGTGCGCAACAATACGTCAAAGAAATTGCCGGTGCACCCGAAACGTGACCCGCTGCTGCACAAATCAGTGGTTACGCCTCCTTGTCCGATACAACCTGACGACTGCATAACTCCAGAGGAGAATCGAAAGTATATCCATGTGAGTATAATAAACAGATGTTATTACTACATTTTCATAGTCAAACTACCTCTTGTTTACAAAGCAGTACAAATGTAGTTGGACAGCAGTACCTTTTTACTTGTATATGTAGTAACTCATATAAAATGAAAAGCAGTACTATGAACAAGTAATAAATGATTGCATCTGTACAGTTTTTCTTTGTCTAATAAGGATCATTAAAACCACACATAGTGCGGGAACACACCCAAATGGCTGTTCCAACTATCTGCTCAGTGCTGTATTGGCACACGGTCGGCACGTTTGTCACGCCGGCACTGTGCAGTTGATTGGAACAAAAAAACATTTTTTGTGCTAGTTTTCTTCACATGAAGGTGTCGTAAAGCAGTACAAGAATATTGTTACATGGAAGTACAACAAAGTCCTTTCATAGCAGTACAAGTATGTGTGTTTGTTTTGTATGGAACTCACTTCTTAGGCATCTTTATGTACATTTTGGATTTATTTTGCAGAAATCTGACCTCCCAGATTACCTTATACCAAAGATGGGGATGGTGTTCAAGGACTTCGATGCAGGCAAAGTGTTCTACAATAGATACGCCAGGCACGCTGGCTTTGGAACAAGAATTGGACAGAAGAGTGGTTTCAATAGATACCTGTACTGCACACGTGAAGGGAAGCACGCGAGCTCTGTTTCTGAATCTGAGCGTCAGCGGGACAAGACGACAAAGCGATGTGGATGCAAGGCGAAGCTGCGATTAAAGGGGAATGAGCACGATGATACAGTAGTCATTGTCGACATCAATTTTGAGCACAACCACCAACTAATACAGAGCCCTACCATGCTTGTGTTTCTTCATTCCCACAAGTCATTTGACCCCACTATATTGGATTATGTTAAGTTCCTCCAGCTCCAGAATGTTCAGCACCATACCATTATGTCTATCCTATATGGATCCCTCGGTGGCGGTCAGTTCTTGGCGTTGCACGGCCGCGATTTAATCAACAGGTAACAACAAAAATGATATACACTATCTTTTCAGCTTGTGATTTCATGACCATTAAAAAAGCTTCGGAAAGAACATGCTACTGAACAGTGTACAACCTTTTGTGTTACTGAAATATGCAGGATGCTTCTTAACTCTAAGGAAGATAGCATCGATGACGTCAAGAAGCTGTTGGGATTCTTTGCTGAGATGAAAGCAGTAAATAATGAATTCTTCTTCGACTTCCAGATTGATGAGTTTGGTCGCATAAAGAACATCTTCTGGGCTAATGCAAGCTGCAGGGGCGCGTACCAAGATTTTGGTGATGCGATGACATTTGACACCACTTATAAGACAAATCAGTACCTTATGCCTTTGGGAGTATTTGTAGGAGTAAACAATCATCTCCAGTCATCAATATTCGCGTGTGCCCTTGTAAGGGATGAATGTGAAGAATCTTTTGCTTGGCTATTCAGAACCTTCTTGGCATGCAACAATGGGAAGCAACCTACAATAATTTTAACAGGTATAACACATTCCAATTTATATAGATCGTGGACATATAGACTGACATTGTAGTTAGTTTACCTAGAAGCAGTTTTTTTATATGAAATAACTATGCAAGTAATTCAGAAGTTTTAAATTTGAAAATACCAAAAGTTCAGGGACATTATGCAAAAAGAAGTTCTAATTTTACTATACAAGCAATACAAACATTATATTATCAGAAGTTCTAAATTTATAACCCTAACCATGCCCCTTCCATTTTCTAATCAGACCAGTGCCCTTCGATGACCCCTGCGATAAAACAAGTTTTCACCAGGTCCCTACACAAGTTTTGCCGATGGCATATAACAAACAAGTACGCCTCGCATATTTCATACTTGTACAAGTTGCACAGCACTTTGAAGGCTGAGTTTGAGGCAATCATAAATTGGCCCCTGATGCCAACTGAATTTGAGGCAGCTTGGCACCAGCTAGTTGATAAATACAAGCTTCATGATGATCACATGATTCTGCACATATGGGCAGACAGGAAGGAATGGATATCGGCTTACTTCAAAGAGGTTTTCTCTGCAAGGATGACTTCGAATCAACGAAGCGAAAGTATGAACTACATACTCAAGAAAGGATTTGTCAAACAGGACCAAAACCTGCACCGATTTGCTGAGCAAGTAAACAACTGCATATTTTCAAGGAGGCAAGTTGAAAATGCACAGACATTGGCATCAATGGTAAGCTATCAATTCAAATTTCTTTTGTCTTTGTAAAAAGAAGTGGTAGATTACAGTTTTCGAGGAAGTACAGAAATAATACAGGGGAGAAGTACAGTTGTTACAGTTTACAGAAGTACAACAACTTCTTGCACTTGATATTTCCATACAACCATACTGACACACTTGCTTAAACATTTTGCAGACAGAACCAAACACAAGAACTCATTACGGTTTTGAGAAGCAGTTCAGTGAGCACTATACAAAAGACGTATTCACCGAGTTCAGGAGGAAACTTAAAAATAGCACACTCTTCCGCATAAAAACAAGCCAGGATCCTACAGTTGACGAACATAATTATCTTGTGACCTACCATGAGCCAACGGATACGTTCTCATGGTCAAACCATGAGTTCAAAGTTGTTGCGAACACTGAGACCGAGGAATACAGCTGCGAGTGCATGTTGTTTGAGCATACAGGTAAATATAGACAGAGAACACAAATAATTTTTACACGTCCAATTCCAAAATATACAAAAAGTGAATTTACTATTTATGGTTTTTTCATGATGAAAACTAATTGTTTTTTCATGCACAAAAACTACCTGCTCCTAGGTCTGTTCTGCGTGCACATAATTGCAATGCTCGAGCACCTGAGAGTGAAGAGTGTGCCAGATATCTACATCCTAAAGAGGTACACTACGAGAGCGAAGGCAAGGGAAACATTTGACAGGAGAGACTACAAGACTGAATCATTTGACGGGTCTTCGTTCCTGCATCAACAAAATGAACTTCTCCAAATAGCTTTGAAAGTTGTGAGAATAGGAGGCAAGTCAGACGACCAGCACGTAACAGCAAAAGCTGGCCTGCTAGAAGTGTTAAACAGGGTTGAAGCAGTGGGTTCATCAACAGCAGCTAATGATGATGATGGTGATGCATGCACTCCACCAGATATAAACCAGTTTGAGCCTGACTTATCAACAAAGATGCCGAGAACATCGCATGACGATGATGACATGCCTAGTACTGGATGCAATGCTCAATCTGTAACTAAGGCTATCTTACCTCCACCAATATCAAAAACTAAGGGCAGCAGGTATAAGAACACAGCTGAATCGAGACCATCGGTGGCTGGAAAGAAAATGAAGCTGGAAGAAGCAGTCCTAAAAACAGATGAGAAAACTGAAACAGGGAAGAGGAACTGTGGTATGTGCGGCGAGATTGGGTCAGGGCACAATGCTAGGTCGTGTCCAACAAAATTTCCCAAAGATGAAAAGAAACAACTAAATAAAAAAAGCAAAAGGATATGCCAGGGATGCAAGCAAATTGGGTTAGGGCACAGCATTCTAAGTTGTCCAGTGATCAAAGCTGCTTTGGAGATAGCAAAGAAAATAAATCAGAAATCTAATAAGAACAATAATATGTCCACTGCAGAAGATGATGATGATGAAGAAGAAGAAGAAGAAGAAGAAGAATACCAACAAGGAGTAGCTCTAGATTAAAGAAATGTTGATTAGCTTGTATAATATATTAACTTGTCATATTGCTGCATGGGTTGTATGTTATTCTCAGAACATAGATGATATATACTACAGCTACTGTGCTACAGCTACTGTGCCAACCAATTTCAGACTTAAAAATATGCTGATTTGGATGGATGAGTACAATTTACTTGTTATATTGCTGTAAAAAGTTATATGGTAATGTGCTAATGTGAGTCATGACTGATATATAAACAAATACATTGACATTGAAAATTGATCTGATTCTATAAAACCCATAACAGACTTTGCAAGTATTATTTTAACAAACAACAAGTTTCAAAGAAGTACAGTATACATAGATAAAGAAGTACAGCCGTAACACTAAGGGAAGTACAGATTCTATTATGACATCAGTTCTATAATTTTGAAAAATAAAGTACTTTAAAAAATCAAGGTACTACACCGGTGACTATACGCCTCGACTTCGCATATAGTAAAAATGTTTCTGTATCATTTCTGTTTGCCTTCCTTTTAGAAACGTATATAAAATGGTGCCTAACCACACCCATCTCCCCCCCCCACACACACACACCCCTAAGATAGATGGTGAGGCTCTGGTGTGACGGACTCGCCTCCACATGCGATGTCGCGGCACGCCGCGTCGTCGCCTGCTATGGCTCGTTCCTACCTCAGCCTCACCGGGTGGGCCTGCGCCTCGCTAGCGCTCGCCGCAGGCACCCAGCTCGGCCTCGCGCTAACACAGATGGGGGTACAAGTTCACTCGGTACAAGACAGTGTAAGGGGGGGGGGTCTCCCCCCTACCCGACCCCCCCCCCCCCTTCCATAACAAGTAAAATATTCTATTATATTTAACAAAATGAATTATTCAGTAAAAAATGCTTGCAGGACAAAAATGATGCTATAAAGAATACATTTTGAGTAAAAAATCTGTGTTGAAATAGAAGTACAGTAAATACAACTGTAGGAAGTACAATAAGCAATAGTGGAAGTACAAGAATATATTTTCAATAAATTTAAAAATTGATGCCAAATGTTTCAGCATAATTCACACTAAATACACATCATCCAGCAGAGATGTTTTGCATACTGATAAGGCGACAATATTCCCACAAATAAAGTAGTTCTTCACACGACAGATCATCTAGATTACAAAAAGGACACATTGTCTAACACATATCCTAGTCGCACTACATATTGTGCGTCATCAAATCATTCAGCTGGGAGCTGAGTTAACATCAGCAACAGTTCTTCACCCTGTGTTGACAACGTAGAAGTAGGGGAGAGGCACTGGATTTCCTCCGGAAGGTCCTCAAGAGGCACCTTGTTATCCTCATGGAAAAGAACTCTGAACATGTACTCAGCCTTCCAGTCCTCAGAACGGTCCTGCGACAAAAAATAAAAATGTCAGCACAATGAGCGGCAAAAAAACAAATATGAAGAAAATATTTTTCGCTTCATAAAACAAAAACTGGGTAGTCTGCAGGGACAAACATCGTAGTTCTTGATATGCTCGACGCATCGATCCCCATCAAACGTGCACGCAAACTTGAGGCAATAGATACCACACTCATTAACTCCCTGTTGAGCAGGCATCAAGTAGTGGGGTTTATCTGCAACCTCGCTCCAGCACGGTAGATTGTTCTTCTTGCACGCTTCTTTGCCATAAACAGCTTGCATAACAGCATCAAACCTTTTGCCCTGTAAAAACAGAGGTGAACTCAATCCTTGAAGTGTAACAAACTGTTTACTAAAATATCAAAATGGAACAAGAAAATATTATAAACATAAAAGTAAAGTAGCATAAACTCACAATTTCTTTTACATCACGTTTGTGGAACTCGCTCTTTGTTATTTGAGTGCTGCTTCTTGTCGGCCAATTTAATGACTCCAGGACATCAAATGTCTTACGGTATTTGTTCAGAACGTACAGCGAATGGTGGAAAGTATTTGAAGTACCAACAGGTTTACAGTTGGGGAGCAAGATCTGTTTTTAAAAATAACAACCAGATGTGTAAGAAGTAGTTACATATACAGATCAAACAACTGTGTACACTGCAAAAACAAGCAGAAAAAAGAACATGCTAACACCTAAATGAAAATTTTAACAAACTATACTAACCAAGTCTGCCAACAAAAGATTTTGTGAAGGCTTCACCAAATTGTGGAACGACCTAACTGCTGCCTCGAGATCAAATTTCTTGGTGTTCGTCAAATTATCCAGTCCAAGAACATACTGCACATCAAAGAAAAAGTGCTTTAAGATCAGAAAATACAGGGTACACATCAAAATACAAAAAGAAAAATAACATACACATGAAATAAGAGAAACTTGCTAATAGAATCAAAAACATTACCGCAACGAAGTACAAGCTCAAAAGTACACGCTTCCCAGAAGCAAAAACATGACTCATGGTTGCATCAGAATTAAAGCTAGAAATGACAAAGTCCATCATCTCGCCTTCGATCTGCCCATATTGAGCAAAATTCCTTACGAAATCTTCACCGGTGAAAGTTGTCTCAACCTCAAAACCAGTGTCATCAACACCGTGAACGAACCTAGCAAAAGTTGTTCTGCAATTGGCAAAAATGAAGATAAAACGAACTAAATTAACATAAGTTATTAAAATGATTACATCTAAAATTTTGAAGAAGCTAATGAAGGCAGTACGTGTTTAAGCAATACATGGCAGTACAAAGGTTGAAATTAGGGAAGTACAAAAATACAAAACCAAGAAGTACAATAATAAAACTTTGAGAAGTACTAGAATCACTATCAGAATTCAGTACAAACTTGTTTAACCAAAAGCATGGTACTTGCTTTTAAAGCACAAAAAACATGGCAGCAAGAAAAATAAGAAAAAATAGAAAGAATAAGAATATACTATTGCGAAGCACAAGATTAACTAAACATCTAAAATATTAGCAAAACTAGTAAGATCAAGAAGAACGCACTCTTTATACTTCTGAATTGCATGCTTGCTTAGCATGAAATCCTTCAAAAGCCTAGCATTTTGGATATTACTGTACTCGACGGGCCTTAGCTACTCAACCGGCTGACTCCACTTCTTTGCTTTCTTTGGCGCACGCTCATTGGACAATAAATTCGCAGAGTCGATCCCGGGAGCTTTCTTAATCTTCTTTGCAGGAAAAATTGTCCCCTGCTTACCATGAGCCAGCCTGCCGGACCTTGTGGTTATTATTGGCCTGACAAAGTCATCGGTGTCAGTAGATTCATGTCCAACAGCAATTTTATTGAACAGACGAGGTGGTTTCGGTCCAGAGTAAGACGAGAGAGATTTGGGCCGAGCGGACGGGCGGACCGAGTAAATGCCAACTCTCTGTAGTTATGGCTAGCAGTTAAGTTGTCCTCACGACACGATTCGTTTCTGATTTTGAAAAACTAAGACAACCATAGCATTTCGAAAACACATAGGGATAAAACAGTATTCACAGAATAAAATTAAAAATGATACCTAAAAAAAATTATAGGAAAACAAATACACATATTCCAAAAACAATATGAAAACAATTAATTAGAAACAATGCAACACAACAATTTAACCTGGAAATAGCAGCAAGCTAATACACTAACCTACCTGTGAAAGAAATTTATAGAAATAAACTACTATGGTAAAGTTCTGTTATATAAAAAGAAGTACAGGTTCTTTAAACAAGAAGTACAGAGAGGAAAGCAGAAAGAAGTACACTATAGGTATACAGGGAAGTACAAGATTATTGCAGAATATTATTCTATCATCGATTGTAGAATAGACGGCATATATATATATATATATATATATATATATATATATATATATATATATATATATATATATATATATATATATTCTAGATATATAGAATAGACGAATCTCGATTTGTCAAGTCTCATGATCATATCATGATCTATTTTTATTCGGCTCAATCTTTTTTATAAAAAAAAGATTGAGCCGAGTTTAATTGCAATCAATTAGAAGAATAAAGAAGAATTACTGCATTTCATAACTTATTTTTTTCTCTTTTTATTTCGTTTTTTTATACCTTCTTTATCTTTAGTTTTATCTAGTTAATCGATAGTATCTACCGGCTCGAACTCGAATTTGATCGCCTTCCATACTTCACAAGCTGCTGCTAGTTCAGGACTCCATTTGCAAGCTGCTCGGATAATTTCATTACCTTCGCGAGCAAGATCACGCCCTTCGTTACGAGCTTGTACACAGGCTTCTAAAGCCACTCGATTAGCTGCTGCACCAGGTGCATTCCCCCAAGGATGTCCTAAAGTTCCTCCACCAAATTGTAATACAGAATCGTCCCCAAAGATTTCGGTCAGAGCTGGGAGCGAGATGTATGCCCACCTCCTCCGAAGATTTTTCATGCACGCTACAGTACTAGGCCGGTCCTTTTTGGTTTGTTCACTTGCTCTTTTATCACTTGGCTACCTTTTTTCGTTTAATTTTGGTTTTTTATATTCTTCTCTTTTTATTTGTTTCTTTCTTGGTTTTTATCTATTTCCTTTGGTATTTCTTCAGATTTACCTTTTCTTTTTTCTTTTTTCTTTCTCAATCTTTTTTCTTTTTCCTTTTTTTTATTTCTTTCTCAGTTTTCATTGTGTTCAAATGTTTTCTTCTTCTTCGTTTTTTAACACATGTCTACTTTTCTTGACATACAATGTACACTTTTTGTATACATAAAAAAATGTGCATACTTAACATTTTAAAATACATAATTAATATTTTTTATAATATATGCTCTAATGTCTGCTTTTTTCCTACACTTGTACATTTTCCATATACATATAAAACAATATTTTGGTTCTTTTCCTCTCGGGCAGGCGACTAGAAAACCTAGCCGCCGCCAGGAGAGTCCCTTCGCCTCGTTCGTCCGGCGGCTCCCCTCCACCAACGACCCTGGTCGTCGGTGGTGAGGGGGGTCGCCGGATCTACGTGTGTGGATTGTGTAGCTTTAGGTTAGGCCCTAGTAGCTTTGGTTTTTTCGGTTGTTCATCGTCTTCGCTTCGGAGGTGGCGATGGCGGCGCTGAATAAAGAAGATTCAGATATGTCCCCAACGAGGCAATCGGTCCTATGGTTGGGGATGAATTTGGAAATCATTTTGTTCAAGCAAGGATGGTGTGACGGCGGCGTCATCCTGGTGGTGGACATGTGTCCACGGGCTCCGTCGTTGCGATGGCGTTTGCTCCAACGCCGATGCAAAGCTTGGGAGGTAGTCCAGGAGCGGATGCAGATTGTGGTCTGCATCGACGACATCTGGAAGACGGAACGTGTGCTGGTTTTGTGGTTGATGGATGGCAGGTATGGTTTCCTCCTTCGACATCTTAGTCGTGGTGGGGTGTCAGATCTGGAGATCGATGGCGTGTCCGGGGTGTTGTCCCGGTCTGATTCGTTCAACGTCAATGGCTTCACTTTTGGTGAGCCACCTTGGAGGTCCGCAAAGCTGCATATCAGCGATGGAGCCGCGTCGAGCTCGGGTGAGGAGGTGATCCGTCATTTTTTTTCTTTGGTGGCTGCTGTGGTGGTGTCGGAGGCAGGTGACGGACGTTGGTGTCAAGCTCAGCGATGTTCTGCTATCTTTTCAGTTTTGTCATGTCGGTTTTTACGTGACTTGTACTTTGTTTTTTATGATATATAAATGAGACACGTATTACCATGCAAAAAAATATAAAACAATATTTCTATACATGTTCATCATAAATTACATGATTAATATTTTAAAATGTTTTTTTATGTCTACATTTTTCGTATGCATCAAGAACATTTTCAATACAATTTTAACAGTTTTAAATATGTGATAACACTTTTAAATACAATGATTAATATTTTTCAAATACATGTTTTGATGTCTACTTTGTGCCATACACATTGTATATTTTTTATGCATCTGAAACATTTATTACATATATGTTTAATATCATTCAAATATATGATTAACATTTTTCAAAGACATGTTTTTGAACCTTGATGTTCATATATGTGTTACAACAATTTTCAAATACGTGTTGAAACAAAAAAAATCAAATGCTATCAACTTTTTAAAAAAGTTGCACCAACATTTTAGGAATTACTGTTAGGGCCAGTAATATATATGTCTACTTTTTCCCATACAACAGGTACATTTTTTGTATACATCAGAAATATATTTTTTATACACGTTAGCACTTTTTTCATATATATTGTGCATTGTTTAAAAATTTACATGTACAACCACTTCCCATTTTTAGAAAAGCAATCCCACATTACATATATTGAAAATATTATAGGAATTTTGTTAAATCTTAAAATTCTCCTGTCTGGGTGATTTCTGTTCAGAAAATGTAAACTATGTTATAATGTGAAAACATGATTCTTACAAAAATGAATTCTTAATTTGAATCTGCATCATTCTGCATTACTATATTCTACACGTAGCCTTTTCTGGGGTTATATTTGGTGTTTGCTTACAAGACTGGGAAGTACTTGCACTATTTTTTCCCGAACTGATGTTTCGAACCTGTACCCAGAAAAGGGGAATACATTAGGGCCAGTAGGGCGTCAAATTGCACTGTTGCACGAAGATGCATTTACCGGATTGCAAGTATTTACTTTGGTAAATCCTTACACATTGTAGAAAAATTACACCTACTACGACCATAGCTGGGCCCTATTACCAGTCAGACAAAATTGGGGCGGACAACATGGTATCAGTTAGCTCCTGCCTCCTATAAGCCAAAAAACAGATAAGGAAATCAAAGACGAAGCTCCACTACCCTTTGGCCTCTACGAGTTAAAACTGAATGTTCAGTGGGTCGGTTCACTGTGCAGCCATGGCTTCTCCAGAGATAACAGGCATACCAAAGTTCCGATGCTTGCCATCCGCCTTGTTGGTGAGCTTAAAACCTTTAGAGGGAAGCTGATTTATGAGAAGAGTCTCCAGTTGGCACGCAATGCTCTTGCCAGGAACCACGATGTATAATATTGTGGCATCCTGCATACCTTCCTTGGATCTATGAGCACCAAGACGGCCCACGAGATCATCCGTCTGCAGGCAGGGTGGAGTCAATATTTCATGCCCTTAGACAAAGAAACAGAAGAATACATGAATGCTTGATTGAGCAAATACCTGTCCAACATAGAGCTTGTTGTCACGTCTGATAATGATATAGATACTAGACCTGCCAACAGTTGAAGGTGGCGGTTGCTCCCTAGCACCTACAGTTACACAGACCACCTCAACCTGCTCTGAGATGCTTCTCTTGTTGTACAGGTCCAACAGCTTATCCTCGCATATTGCGGTAACAATGCTCTCGACATCCTTTCGCAGCAGTCCAAAAGAACCTGAAGGAGGTTTGAACCCATTTCCCAGATCATCAGGCCTATCAACCAAGCCGCCATTTACACTAGAGTTGGCAACCGAAGGCCCGCGGTGGAGTGTCAATGATGTCTGTTTGTTGTCTCTGCTCATATTCAAATATAACTCCTCTGCTCTTTTAATTATCAAGTCAGGCATACCTTCCTTCCTGGCTGTTTGAAAAGCAAGGCTTTCTCTACAGATACCATCCATAAGTCTCCATGTTGGTTGAATGTACCCATTGACCACTTCTGTTCCCATTGCTTTGAAATCAGTATTGTTGAGTGATAGTGGCAGGTCAAAAATGCCATGCAAATGGGTCGATACAATGCCTAGGCAACCAGCAGCATCCAGTCTTTCAATGATGCTACCAGCTATGCAAGTTCCTTTTGCAGTTTCTGTGCCCCTACATATTTCATCAATGAGAACAAGACTTCTACCAGTAGCTCGACTAACTAAAGATCGTATCTCTGACATTTCAATCTGAAAAGAACATATTATCAGAACAAAGTACTTTCCATGGACGTTAGAAAGATTATTCTATGTATAAATAGTGCCACAGGAAAATAGAATTAATAAATAAACAACAGTATCACATGCACAGTGAACCAAAAACAAATCGTGCTGGTACACTAGTACAACTAAATTAAACCAACTTCAGCATAACATATGTAACATGAACTTATTATTATCAAAACTAAGTTAAACCAACTTAGCGAACTGCGGTACACCAACTTGGTGGGGATTTGACCGCCCAGACAATTAATCATTACACGTGATTTGAACATGCAGCACAGTTTGTTTTGTTCTTCAAGATATTGTACATTCATACATACAGTTTCTAGCATCTCGACTTTTTCACGTGATATTGAGAAAGCTCGATGCCAAAATATCAACAAACTAACGTTTATCAGGCTCAACTCCCATGGTCCAGAAAATCTGAACATTATTAGTGTAGCACCTGTGTTCTTGGGAATACAGGACACAGATTTTACAGAAGAAAAATATGCAAAGCTACAAAATTGGCACCTGAAATGAACTTTTCCCATCAGCTGGACTATCATAGGCCTTCATATGCAGCATGATGGAATCGAAGTGTGGGATGACAGCTGAAGCAGCTGGCACCATCAGGCCACATACTCCAAGCAATGCAGCCGCGCAGACTGATCGCAACATACTGGATTTACCTCCACCATTTGGACCAGTCAGAATAAACAAAGAGCGCATACTGACATCGTTCAGTATTGCATTCCCTTGATTAGTATCAAGCCAGTAAGGAAAGAGCCTTAATAAATCCATTTCGCTTGAGCTTTCTTCAGTACTATAATCCTGCATAAACAATCCACACTCAAGTAGTCAAGTTTACAACATTGTAAGAATTAGTAAATACTCCCCCCGTCCCATAATATAAGACGTTATTACATCCAATATGCTCATATATTGGATGTAATAACGTCTTAGAGGGAGTAGGTTCGTGGTAGAGAGATTGGAACACTTATGTTCATCAGAAAGGAACATTTCATCTGGCAGCTGTGTTGCCTGGTACAGATAACGAATATATACAAAGGATGGTCTTGGTCCAACAAAACTATTTTAAACTCTTCTTGATCAAAATTAAATCAAGATTAAGTGTATCATTGTATACCTGACATTAACAATACTACAAGACCACAGCACAAATACAAATTAGCAAATCCAACTCAAGAATATGTTTTCGCACTGAATGAACAAGACCCACGAGCTAAAGGTTTGGTTCCGATGCACTATTTGAATTTCTGGTGCATGATGCCCTGGACTGCGTTATGAGAGCAGATCAGGTACTCCACATCAAATCGTTTCAAGATTTTGATGTCGGTACTGATTGGTTGACTGAAAACTGCAAATCATGCGGATGGATTCTTTTATAGTACCTCAAATAACACACAGAAGGGAAACTCACCGGATACTGGACCACCTAGTGTCAGTCAGGGCTTCTAAACTCAAACTAGTGCAAATGTTTGATGCTCTCATCATGCACACTTTTCTTATATTGAAACTGCATATTTACTGTCAAATACTTGTTTTAAACTTTTCTTGAATGGATGTGGACTCCTATATGCAGATGTCCCATAGATACAAGGTACATATGTCTCGCCATCTCCCGAGCCCGGCCCCTCCCACGTCGCCCCCGCGAGACGACGGGGAGGGCGCCCCCCCTCCCCTCCTCCTCCTCTCCCCATGTTTCGTCGCCGCCACAGGGCACGGCGACGGCGGGGACCTGGCATACTCCTGCGCGACAGGGCATCGCGGGCGCGCTCCCCCGGGCCGGAGCGTGGCGCGGCGGTGGGCGCAACGGCGTGACGTCGGGCGAGCATGGTGGCTCCGTGTGGTGGTGGCGGTCGCGCTGGCACGAGCTGCGTGGCGGACATTGATGGGGGCGGGGCGTGCCTGGGTTGCGATGGCACGAGTGGTTCCTACTCGCGAGCGGTCTTCTCTTGGCCGCAATGGATGAGGACGGCAGTGCGGGTGGCGGCGTGGCGACCTCCCTTCTCTTGGGTTGGAGCCGGTGGCGTGCGGGGCTGGTCGGCTGTGCGCCGACGACGGCTCCCCTGACCTAGGGTTTGTCCTCGGGCAGGCCGGATTTGGGCCCGAGGCGGATCGGGGTGGTTTCTCCGGGTAGGTGAGGTTTGGACTCGGCCCGAGATGTACCCGTGAGCGTCGTCCTCGCGGGTGCGGTGTGTTGTGGTGGTGGTCCTGACACCGCTCCTCGTCGTGCCGTGCGGCACCGGTGATCTCAGAGTTGGCGTCGTGCAAGGTTGGCTTGGCGACAGCCATCGGCAGTCCTAGGGTCGAGTCCCCAGGACCCAGGTCCACCGGGACTAGTTGGGGATGCAGGCGTCGACGCCTCCTACGGTGGAGGTGTTGACCCAGATCTAGGGATTGATGTCGTGCTAGGTGTGAAAGGACGGCCTTCTACCCTACCTGTCGGGGTTGGTGTGCCGTGTGGTGGATGGGTGGCGGGGTCTTGGGACAGGGATGCCGGGGCGACGGCATTGGGCGGCAGTCCCCATGTTTGGCTCTCCGATGGGCCTCATGGCGGCGGTGGTGGCTTATCCTCTTGGTCGTGTGGGCGGCGAGAGGTGTAGCAACAGGTGGCTCGGGCACGCCATTGTCGGCGGTGCCCGGATCCGGATCTGGGAGTCGGAGCTCGTTGCGTATGTCCTGGATATAAACATGTGACATGAGCGAGCTGCCGAGCAAAAGCTCCGCGCTTTCGCGCCGATGACGACGACGCCCGCGAGCGCCGCTATCTTCCTGAAGACGTCGTTGTGGTTCTCCTCTCTATGTCCGGGCTCCAGGTGAAGACTCTTGTCCAATCCGGACTCGGCAGCGGCGACGCTCTGCGTTGTTCTCCCTCTCGAGGGCGTTGTCGTAGAGCCTAGGTGTGCTAGGGCGTGGCGTGGCATTGTACTCTGACCTCCCCTTGTTCTTCTTCGGTAGCGTAGTCTCTACGTAGTACCGAGATCCCACGATCTGCTTTTTAAGAGGGCTACCTCTCCACTTTGTATCGTTCCGCCATGTACTTTGGTTGTTGCTTTATCTATAAAGTGGGGCACGAGCCTGTTTCAAGAGATAACGGCCCTGGGCTTCAATGGGGTTGTGGGCTATCATTCATCCGTTCTCCCATTTTATATGCTATATTTATGCCATATATGCTAACTAGACTACTCGGAGTCATTGTAAACTGTCTCAGGTAGCCATGACAGGCCAGAGAACAACAGCAATCCACGTGCATGTCAAAAGAATATTCCAACTAGGCTAGCATATACAGAACTGGTGGAGTGGTGGGCAGATAAAAGAGGCGCGAGGTTTGCTCCCTGCGGATGCACGGTCGTTGGTGCTTTTGATCATCTGGTGTCTGTGGCAACACTTTAATGACATTGTCTTCGATGCGGCTACTTCCTCGGCGTCTGTGGTCCTTGAGAGAACTAGTGAGGAAGGGCGGAACTGGAAAGCAGCAAGGCTCATCCCGCAGAGATGGACTGGTAGATGGGTGGAGAGGTAGCGAGTAGTCTGTATTAGGGGTGTTGTGGCCTTCAGGCGTTGTAGCGAGTAGCTGGCTCTCAACATTGTATTCTGCCTTCTTGGCCTTTCTTAATCTATGTTTCTGATCCGTCCACCTGGACGTATCCTTGAACAAATATGCATGTGCGGAAAATGAAATATGACTACTTAAATCATAATTATTCCATGGAATGAAGAAAACGTCGTGCAACACAACTAGGCCAACAAACTGAAGCAACACATGGAGGTTAATTAAATCTAAGCAGAAAAAATGGCATAGAATCCTAATCCACCTACTTTTGTTCGAGATCATTATCTAGACTCACAGGCGTGATAAAAATAAGTACCTTAGATAAGGGATATATAGCAGGAAGCACCCAGCCTCTTCTTAGACCCTCACTGCTCAAGATCCCAGAAAATGCATGGCATCAGATCAATGTGCATAGATGGATTGCCAAGACAGAAATATATGAGCATACATATGACATTACGCCTAATAAAATGACTTTGTAAAGAGTGCAAGAGTGTGAAATATTAGGCGATTCAATTCAAATGTCTATAGTCCATATCTGTCAATAGGTTCCAGCAGATATATAAACTGCATAACACACAGAGATGCACACCTAATCTCCAAGTTTCATGTCAGTGGCATAACAACAAGTTAACTACGAAACTGAATTTTGCCTACCAGTCACAGAAGACACAATGCCAGGAATTCATGCAAAATAACTGACCCGTTTAATCATTATCAAACAGTTGTTTGTACAGACTAACCAGACCAACAGACGGAATAGCAAGAACGGATGAACTCTATCAAATACATGTTATAGGCTTATGCAAAAAGAAAATGCACACGATAGTTCAACACTCAAATGATGCTTCTAAAAGAAGGCCAAAAGTAATCACCTAACATGACCAAAAAGTGCTTTTGTTATGATGAGCAACGTCGAGCAGAAGACAAGGATGTTGATCTTGTCCTGTAATTCGCTTGAAAGACCTCTCAAGAGCTCTAGAACTTTACCTTTTGCATTATCACAAGCTTCATGATACCTGAGAAAAGCAATATTAGCATAGTTTCAGTAAATGTTAATGTGACTGGAGTGCTATAATTGCCCGTTCTTTAAGGTACTAAATACGTTGAGAATCTATTTTGATGAAGAATATATTGTTTCAAATAAAATAAACATTCATGATATATTTCATGAAAAATCTAGTAATATCAATGTAGTGTTGCAAATTTTAAAATAGTTTTTGATGTGATGGTAAAACCTAAAATCTATTTGGTTAGAACAGGTTATAAAATGACCATTTTTCAGAGAGTATTAAAACTATCTTATCTCAGAGGATGCTTCTACTATTGTTCAAATAAAGCAGTACAGTTCAATGTAACAGTAGATTAATTGACATATGCAACTTTTCAGTATATGGTCATGTACAATATATCATTAACATATGTGACCACAGCGAGGTTTCATTTTGCAGTAATGCAGAAACTTCTGATAGTGAGCTAATTGTACAATATTTATGAAAATGGTCAAGGGGGCTATCATCCATTAGGTCAGTACCTGGCTAAAGCATTCTCAACTTTGGTTGTTGTAAACCATTCTTCCCCAACTCTTCTACCTTTTGAATCAATCGCAGGCTTTAGTTGTTTTATCTGTTCTTCACCAGGTGTGTTAGCCCATACATTTGGTGTGAATCGCCTCCCTTTAAACCAAACAGCTCCGTGTTCTTTTGCGTAAGAGATTTCCCCTTTAGAACTTCCATGCGAGGACATCACGGATTTTACTCTTACAATAATTGGCAGAAAATCTTCAGTGACCTGAGAAGATTGATATGCGTTTGTATAAACCAAGTCAAAGATGAGATGGAGAGAAATGTTGAAGACCATAGCTGATGTTTGTATAAATCTTCAGTGACCTAGATGTATCACAGTGCTGATGTTTCTGTTAAATGAACTAACTACAATATTTCCATGCAGATAATTTTAATAAATGTAGACGCCCACAATGGTACTCCCTCCGATCCATATTAATCCTCTTTTGTTTTTGCATAACGCCCAAGTTATATATATACAAATGCATTGCTTGAAACATACCGCAGTTGATAATGCCTGAGCAGCCACATCAACATTGCTGAACTCTTCTTCGGCATGGACCCTTTTCACACGCCCCTTCCAAGATGACTCCATATCATTGAAGAACTCCTTGGGGATATATTCCGATGAAGATATTGCCTGGTCACTTTCGCCGGCTAAAGATATCACTTCACCTATACGTTTCGAAATAAATCTACATTCTTTAATCTGCAACAAAATAAAAAGAGATTCCAGATCGATGATAGGGAAAGGGAAATATGGATGACTAGAAATATTAATATGCATGAATATTGCAAATCTGTGGCTCATGAATATCAGACAAGACTTACTAGTATATCAGCATCAACTTTCAAGCCAGTAACCACCGAAGCAGGTTCGAGCAATTTGTTCTGGATAGCTGAAAGCTCAGTGTTTCCATTCATTAACATAATCTCGTCAAGGACATTTTTTATTCTACAAAATTCGATGTGATTAACCTCTTTTGACTCAAGTAGTTTAACAAGCTGCAAAATCAAATTTGCTAGATAAATATAAGGCAAACAAATGAGCTGAAGTACAACATGATAAAGTGAAAAGCTGTCGCAAAGCAAGGCATGGATTAGAATAATGAGATAACATACAAATCGATGAGCATCAACTAAAAAGATTATCAAAAGAAAAAACTAAAGGTGCAATAACAATAATGCCAATGATTCTTCAGCATAGACTGTATGTCTGTAACAGTTAGAAACACCAAGTCCAAGGCCATTTTGCAGAGCTCCTAGAAATCCAGCTATCTCTTCAAGAGCCAGAGTAATCTGTTAGTAACAGTGATAAGGTGTGGATAATTTTGTTTTAATATTCTTGAATTGTACTTTTAAGCACGGGTCTGGGATCCGACTACAAAGAATAAACGTAGAATATCTTCCATTATCTATATTGAATTTTGTTCCATTTGTCCTACAAATTGACAAATTATGCATTCTTTATAGTTCAAAGAGACTAAAAGAATCCACACAATTGTTCGAACTAACAGTAAGTCAGTAACAATGACAACGTAAATCATGTACTTAACACGCACATCTGGCCAATCGACTATTATACATAAGTATCAAGTCAGATGAGAAATGAGACCAATATATTGAGAGTTATGCTGTAGTATATAACTGTTGACGTCCGATTTTATGAAATGTCAAATTACTTGTCTGGCATGAACATGCATACAAAAGAAATAACTAAGATAACCAATGGTTCAATTGTTGACATATTTACTCTAAAATGTTAAGAAGGAACCTTCGCTGATGGTATGCAAGTAAATTCTGGAATCGAACAAGTTATGCTGCACATAAGCCTGCAAGCGTCTGCAAGAGTAAGATTTACAGAGTTTAGTAAAAATTCTAGCACATGTAGTAAATATCACAAATCATAAACCTTCAAGAGATAAACTGGAACAAGTGGAAAATACAAAATTGCCACACACAGAAAACATGTATTGCATACTGATGTCAAACTAGAAGTGCAGCCAAAGCAAACCCTAAGTATCACAAATGCCCGGTGTACACCCACCATCAACTATGAAATCGGGCATGTGAACCCAACAACAACAAAGCCTTTAGTCCCAAACAAGTTGGGGTAGGCTAGAGGTGAAACCCATAAGATCTCGCGACAAACTCATGGTTCTGGCACATGGATAGCAACTTCCACGCACCCCTGTCCATGGCTAGTTCTTTGGTGATGCTCCAATCCTTCAGATCTCTCTTTACGGACTCTTCCCATGTCAAGTTCGATCTACCCCGGCCTCTTTTGACATTATCAGCATGCCTTAGTCGTCCGCTATGCACTGCGGCTTCTGGAGGCCTGCGCTGAATATGTCCAAACCATCTCAGACGATGTTGGACAAGCTTCTCTTCAATTGGCGCTACCCCAACTCTATCTCGTATATCATCATTCCGGATTCGGTCCTTCCTTGTGTGGCCACACATCCATCTCAACATGCACATCTCCGCCACACCTAACTGTTGCACATGTCGCCTTTTAGTCGGCCAACACTCAGCGCCATACAACATTGCGGGTCAAACCGCCGTCCTATAGAACTTGCCTTTTAGCTTTTGTGGCACCCTCTTGTCACAGATAATGCCAAAAGCTTGGCGCCACTTCATCCATCCGGCTTTAATTCGATGGTTCACATCTTCATCGATATCCCCATCCTTCTGCAACATTGACCCCAAATATCGAAAGGTGTCCTTCTGCGGCACCACCTGACCATCAAGGCTAACTTCCTCCTCCTCGTGCCTAGTAGTACTGAAAGCGCACCTCATGTACTCGGTTTTAGTCCTACTAAGTCTAAAACCTTTCGATTCCAAGGTTTGCCTCCATAACTCCAGCTTCCTGTTGACCCCCGTCCGACTCTCATCGACTAGCACCACATCGTCCGCAAAGAGCATACACCATGGGATATCTCCTTGTATATCCCTTGTGACCTCATCCATCACCAAGGCAAAAAGATAAGGGCTCAAAGCTGACCCTTGATGCAGTCCTATCTTAATCGGGAAGTCATCAGTGTCGCCATCACTTGTTCGAACACTTGTCACAACATTATCGTACATGTCCTTGATGAGGGTAATGTACTTTGCTGGGTCTTTGGGCATGTGAACCCAAACTTTGAGAAAAAGATCAATGTTCTTGCCATGGTCTGCCACATCGATACAGCCACCTAGTTTTTTTCTTGCATGGTTGAATGTTGGCCAGCAACCACAACAAGACCACGGAGACATAGGTTTAACTATTTTCAGTTGGCTCTCATGGTCGCGTGGCAATGTGTTAGCACCGTTACCGGGGTGCAAGCCAAATGCGGACACCAGCATCCCATGTTGCCTCCTGAGGACTAATTCACGGAGTTCGCTAAGATTTCTTGGAAGGGGAAACATTCAATATATGCTGATGGGTCCAAAAAATGTGAAAGGACGAAAGTATTCTTATAGGTTTAATATGTCAAAGTGGCATGAATTAGTTCCATTTTACAGTACCTTTGTAATGTTTTAAAGCAGCTCATCAACTCTATAGAACTCGTGATCGATCATCCTTAGTCATATCAACCTACTTATGTATAACAACTTTTGCTTCAAGATTCACAAGGTTTTCTTTAAGAGAAGTGCTTAAGTAAGCTCCATCAAATAAATATTATCTTCCACAGTGCTCCATCAAATAAATATTATCTTCCACAGTGAACTCAAAGTTTCAAGTTTCAACTGTAAAAAAGTGCAAGAACTGAATCCATCATGAAAGGATCATGGCTGCAACTCTGAACAGATTTTTACCTTGAATTGCAGAGGCAACATCAAAAGATGGAGGATTAAGAAGAAGATCTCTAATATACCTGCATATCATAATAATAAAAAAGTCAACCTCAAGAAGTAAAGCAAACACATAAAGAATGGATTACAAAGGTCATGCCCCGAAGATGGTATCTCATACAAATGTAGTCCCATGTACTAGTACAACATAATGCATAGCATAGTGATACAGTTTTAGCAATCCCTATGAAAGGTGATCGTTTTCAGTATGAGTAAGTGCAGTTGCATAGTGTCTCTTATCGTACTCGATAGCTCACTGCTTTAAAACTTCACAAGCAATATTGGTGGTATGAATTAGGATTAAAAAACGAATTATCAACTCCGTTTGAAAATAGTACTCCCTATGTTTCTTCATGTAAGGCATCCATGCATCCCAGATTTAAGGTTGACTAACAACTAAACCCAACAAAGTTGTTGGTTATATGACGCAAAAGTGATATTACTTGAGAGTGCTTTTACATATGAGTTGATGGTATCATTCTTTTGTAACGTAACCCATATATTAGGCCAATTGTATACCACTGAAGTTTCAGAACCACTACAGGCATACAAGGTCGCAAAGGCCACAACTGTTTGCTGAGTTACCACGATGATTAGCATGGGAAGAAAAGGTTGCATAAATAGAATTAACTAATGATGGCCCAACAAACATACAGTACAAAATAACAAGATTGAGGCCTAAAATATATCGTTTTAGCTGGGTGCCACAAGCATTTTTGTGATGTTAATCTAACAAATAACAGCACTTACATTGATGGAAGCCCGGCACAATTTGGAGGGAGTAGCATTTTTGGTAAACTGGGGATCCCCTCAGTTGGTATCACTCCTATGTTCGCACATGGATTTCAGAAATAAGATTCCTACACTTTAGAAAGGCCTACAGAAAGATCAACAATGGCAAATACACTTCTGCATACCAATTTGAGTAGCAGTTCCAAGATATAAAGGTTGAGGCCTCCCTTCCAACGAGATAGTGACGTTGCGAAAACTAGTTTTCTCATCCAGGCCATATATCTCCCTTACCTTGACAAATGAAAGCTTATAGTTTTAAGAATTATGAAACAATATCCAAACATTATTGAGAAGAATATGGAACAGCTTATGGCACAATAACTACAATTGATAACAAAATATGAACTGTGCAGACAAAATGCATGATGACCATGCTTTCAGCAATGCATATCAACAAAAGGATATAGACCTTGCATAAAAGTTTGTCAATAGGAGAACCATCAAACCAGTCAAAGGACTTTCCGTTGCACTCTCCCCACAAGAGCCCTCCCTCGCCAAACTCACCCCAACGCGATGTCCCTACACCATGAGCAAATGGCATGAAATATCTTACATGAACAGGTAGATTAGAAAACTCAACTATGCCTCCACAAACAATGTTGTTATTATCATAGAGTTTCTTGCGCTAAAATCACAGTAGGGACATCTTGGGTTGCAACATTTCTAACAAACAGCAATGTTTCGATAAATGTTGAAAAGGAGCAAATGCCCAGACAGTTAAGTAAGGAAGGGTCAAGCCACGACCAAGCTAATGGAGGAAGATGGAAATAATATTAAACATTCTCCATAAATAGTTAATTGCCAACACATTGATCAACACTGACAGTACCAATGTATCTAGATGATAGAAATCACAAGATCTAAATGCAGCCAAGTTTAGCTCACCTTAGCCTAGTTTTTCTTTGTTTCATTTGCCCTTGTTTTGTAGGCTTGTTCAGATTTTTCGTTTTGGTTTGATAAGCTAGCTTTGCAGTTTTGTTTAGCTTTGGTTTCTTCTTTGTAAGGTTTGGTGCCTTCTCAGCATTCTTCTTCTAATACAAAATTATTCTGGTGTGTGTTCGAGAAAAAGCAAGTGTTAATGTCAAAATCTTAGCTGAGATATTTATAAAACAAACAGATGATAATGATAACAAGATAAGATACAACTTTCTGGTTTCCAGGTTCCTGAGAAGTCATGCCAGGATCAAACACAATAAAGTTATGAGAGAAGCAATTTATAAATACAAACCTGAAGAATTGTTCCTCAAAGAACTGTGAAGGTATAAATGATGATAACGGCATATTCGCAGCTTAGTGACTACGGCTTCCTCTGTTAGGCCGTCCTCAGCTGAATAAGTTTTCATGGTCTCTAGCACAGAAATCAAGCAATAGCCTTTCGCGGAGCGTGAAATCCCTGATAAATAAGAACATCAGGATGTACAATACTTCCATGCTGGAAGCCTGGAACTAGAGCAGAGTGTCTGGAATTCATTAATTAATAACCGGGAAATGAAAAAGTCAAGAACACACGTAAATGATAAAATATTGCAAGACTTGCAGAGAATTAATAGTCACATCCTCCATCTGTCCATAAATGTAAGACGTATACCATTTTGACTAATAATATTATGCCTAAAATAGTAAAATGCAATTAACATAACAAAATGCAAGACGACACAATAATTGTCGCATGCTCAATCTGTATACTTATACACAAACTAGTTGTCATAGTTTTAAATGCTGAGTGCATGCATAATTATGTGCCTTATATTTCTGGGCAGATGAAACTCCGCCTATGTTGTCTCAACATAGCCGGTCCCAAGCCCGGGTAAAGGAGGAGGGTTGTGATAGGCTTGGCGAGCCAACGTCAAAACTCAGCCACTCTTATGGAGATGAAACCCAAAAGATTTTCGTTGGGGCGTAACCCTCTCAGCGACGCGCCACATCAGAACCCGGGTGTGGTGTCAAATGGGCAAGGGCCGGGCCGTCACCCCCAGGTGGCGCAACGTATCGTGATCTGGATACGATGGCAAGTGAGTGAGGATTGGGTCATCGCATCCTTAGTGGCACGCTACATCGGCGCCCGGGTGTAGTGGAAAATGAGCAAGGGTCTTCGCATTTGACTCGACGAGTGTGACGGGTAAAGAAGCTAGCCGAGCCTAGGAGGATCCGCTTAGGTAGCTGGAACGTAGGGTCTCTAACGGTAAGCTTCGGGAGATAGTTGATATAGCGGTGAGGAGAGGTGTTGATATCCTTTGCGTCCAAGAGACCAAATGGAGGGGACAGAAGGCGAAGGAGGTGGAGGGTACCGGCTTCAAGCTGTGGTACACGGGGATGACTGCAAACAGAAATGGAGTAGGCATCTTGATCAACAAGAGCCTCAAGTATGGAGTGGTAGACGTCAAGAGACGTGGGGACCGGATTATCCTGGTCGAGCTAGTAGTTGGGGACTTAGTTCTCAATGTTATCAGCGTGTATGCCCCGCAAGTAGGCCACAATGAGAACGCCAAGAGGGAGTTCTGGGAAGGCCTGGAGGACATGGTTAGGAGTGTACCGATTGACGAGAGGCTCTTCATAGGAGATCTCAATGGCCACGTGGGCACATCTAACATAGGTTTTGAAGGGGTGCATGGGGGCTTTGGCTATGGCATCAGGAATCAAGGAGAAGATGTCTTAAGCTTTGCGCTAGCCTACGACATGATCGTAGCTAACACCTTCTTTAAGAAGAGAGAATCACATCTAGTGACTTTCAGTAGTGGTCAACACTCTAGCCAGATTGATTTCATCCTCTCGAGAAGAGAAGACAGGCGTGCGTGCCTAGACTGTAAGGTGATACCTGGAGAGTGTTGTCCCTCAGCATAAGCTTGTGGTTGCTGACTTCCGCTTTCGGATTCGTGTCCAGCGGGACAAGCGTGCCAAAGTCGCTAGAACGAAGTGGTGGAAGCTCAAGGGGGAGGTAGCTCAGGCGTTCAAGGAGAGGGTCGTTAAGGAGGGCCCTTGGGAGGAAGGAGGTGATGCAGACAACATGTGGATGAAGATGGCAACTTGCATTCGTAAGGTGGCCTCAGAGGAGTTTGGAGTGTCCATGGGAAGTAGAAGCGAAGCTAAAGATGCCTGGTGATGGAACGATGATGTCCACAAGGCAATTAAGGAGAAGAAAGACTGTTTCAGACGCCTATATCTGGATAGGAGTGCAGACAACATAGAGAAGTACAAGATGGCAAAGAAGGCCGCAAAGCGAGCTGTGAGTGAAGCAAGGGGCAGACGTATGAGGACCTCTACTAGCGGTTCGACACGAAGGAAGGCGAAAGGGACATCTATAAGATGGCCAAGATCCGAGAGAGGAAGACAAGGGATGTTGACCAAATCAAGTGCATCAAGGACGGAGCAGATCAACTCCTGGTGAAGAACGAGGAGATTAAGCATAGATGGCGGGAGTACTTTGACAAGCTATTCAATGGGGAGAGTGAGAGCTCTACCATTGAATTGGACGACTCCTTTGATGATACTAGCAGGCGTTTTGTGCGGCGAATCCAAGAGTCGGAGGTCAAGGAGGCTTTAAAGAGGATGAAAGGAGACAAGGCGATGGGCCCTGATTGTATCCCCATTGAGGTGTGGAGAGGCCTCAGGGACATAGCCATAGTATGGCTAACCAAGCTTTTCAACCTCATTTTTCGGGCAAATAAGATGCCGGAAGAATGAAGACGGGGTATATTAGTACCAATCTTCAAGAACAAGGGGGGTGTTCAGAGTTGTACTAATTACCGTGGAATTAAGAGCCGTACAATGAAGTTATGGGAGAGAGTCATTGAGCACCCCTTAAGAAGAATGACAAGCATGACCAAAAATCAGTTTGGTTTCATGCCCGGGAGGTCGACCATGAAAGCCATTTTCTTGGTACGACAACTTATGGAGAGATAGAAGGAGCAAAAGAAGGACCTGCATATGGTGTTCATTGACTTGGAGAAGGCCTATGATAAGATACCGCCGAATGTCATGTGGTGGGCCTTGGAGAAACACAAAGTCCCAGCAAAGTACATTACCCTCATCAAGGACATGTACGATAATGTTGTGACAAGTGTTCGAACAAGTGATGGCGACACTGATGACTTCCCGAATAAAATAGGACTGCATCAGGGGTCAGCTTTGAGTCCTTATCTTTTTGCCTTGGTGATGGATGAGGTCACAAGGGACATACAAGGAGATATCCCATGGTGTATGCTCTTTGCGGACGATGTGGTGCTAGTCGATGATAGTCGGACGGGGGTCAACAGGAAGTTGGAGTTATGGAAACAAACCTTGGAATCGAAAGGTTTTAGACTTAGTAGAACTAAAACCGAGTACATGAGGTGCGTTTCAGTACTACTAGGCATGAGGAGGAGGAGGAGGAGGTTAGCCTTGATAGGCAGGTGGTGCCTCAGAAGGACACCTTTCGATATTTTGGGTCAATGTTGCAGAAGGATGGGGATATCGAACTAAAGTTGGATGGATGAAGTGGCGCCAAGCTTCTGGCATTCTTTGTGAGAAGAGAGTGCCACAAAAGCTAAAAGGCAAGTTCTATAGGACTACGGTTCGACCCGCAATGTTGTATGGCGTTGAGTGTTGGCCGACTAAAAGGCGACATGTGCAACAGTTAGGTGTGGCGGAGATGCGCATGTTGAGATGGATGTGTGGCCACACAAGGACGGACCGAATCCGGAATGATGATATACGAGATAGAGTTGGGGTAGCACCGATTGATGAGAAGCTTGTCCAACATCGTCTGAGATGGTTTGGGCATATTCAGCGCAAGCCTCCAGAAGCCACAGTGCATAGCAGACGGCTAAAGCGTGCTGATAATGTCAAAAGAGGCCGGGGTAGACCGAACTTGACATGGGAAGAGTCCGTAAAGAGAGATTTGAAGGATTGGAGCATCGCCAAAGAACTAGCCATGGACAGAGGTGCGTGGAAGCTTGCTGTCCATGTGCCAGAACCATGAGTTGGTCGCGAGATCTTATGGGTTTCACCTCTAGCCTACCCCAACTTGGTTGGGACTATAAGGCTTTGTTATTGTTGTCTATTTCTTGGCAGATGAAGGACTTGTAACAAGAGGTCCTGGATTCGACGCAGCTCTCTGCATTGCACTGTGCTGGGGTAATGCTTGCCTCGCATAATCCTTCCTCAGACCCCATCTGGAGTGGGCTTCTAGCACTGGGTCTGTCCTTTATATTTTTGGGCAGATGGAGTAATAGCTCACAGCACATAGCATCATGAATGTTGCAGGTTTCTACATCATAGCTACTACCCGAGCTCTCGTCTAACACAAACGTAAAACCTTACATACAATACAACTCAAAGAGTATCATTTCAAGATTTAAGGGTAATAACTAAGACAATGTTCAACATTCATATCAGCTAATTTACTTGACCGTTCACCAACGGAACTCCATGCAGAACTCATTTACTATCAAACTCTCAACGTAAAGCACACTGAGCTGCACGTTAAATTTTAGGAAACAACCATATCGTGAGCTGATTAGCAGTCTATTTACAGCGGAAAAGAAAAGCACAACAATATAGTTATCTACAGTTATGGAAGTATAACGTACCAACTACCGGCATTGGGTCAGGAAACTCAAGATCATGGTCTACTTCAGCAAGACCAAACACATAAGGACTGCCAGGATGTGCATGGCTGTAACAAAAGGTGAAAATTAAAATAATGAACTGAAGTAATTGATAACCATCAAATGTAACATGGTAGTTCCTGCTATTAGAACCCATCCCAACCGCAGTACAATCCCAAAACGAAACATATCCAAGTAGAAACAATATTGTACAAAACGATGGGCGATACAGCAAGAAACAGACTCAAGGGGGATAAACACTACATCACTAAATTAGAAAACAACACATACATGTTCATGCAACATCAAATGTCAAATAAGTTATGACAAACATTGTAATTGTGATGAACCGTGAATAAGTGTACGGAATACAATGCAAGACTTTTGAAGTTGATACGTGAATAAATGCACGGAATAATCCATCAAGCTAAAACAGCTTGCAAAATGATCTTGTATTATGGGACGGAGGGAGTAGTGAACTTCTCAAACAACAACAATAGTCTACTATTAAATACTCCCTCTGTCCGGGTTTATTGGGCTTTCTTGTATTTAGAGTCGAATTTCGACCATAAATTTAACTAATAAAATACAAGTTATATGTCAAAAAAATATGTGGGCGTCCTCTTTCGAATACTAATGTTATGACCGGCGTTCACTATAGCCGGAGGAGGCCCAATAGCGCGACCAGTTAGGGGCTTGGCCCAACTTATCTTTATTTTTTATTATCACATAGAGGATTATATAAACACTTGTAAGGACTCGTTTTGGAATTAAGCAATAAGTCATATCTATTGCCCGGCTCCCTCAGGAGCCAGAAACCCTAAACCCTAGCCGCACCCATGCGCCTCTCTCTCTCTCCCGCGGTGACCACGGCGCCACAGCGCCGCCGCTCGCGCCCCTCGCCCCGGCAGCCTCCCTTCCACCCCTACAACCTAAGGGCTAGACCTGGTAGGAACCCAGCTCCTATCAATCTGGTATCAGCTGTCTCGGGATCGATCATGTCCGCTCCTCCGCCCACCGCCACCCTCCCGCTGTCGGTCGCCACCTCGCCGCCGATGACCACCGCGGCCGGCGTGCCGTCCCTGTCCGGGCCGGTCTCCTCCGCCGCCTAGACGCCACCCGCGCCCGCCCTCGCCATCCTCACCCCGGAGATGTCGGCGGCGTTCCGGGACCTCACTCAGGCGGTCCAAGGCATCCGCACCTTCCTCGCGGGGCCATATGGCCCGCAACCGCCCGCCCCTTTCGCCACCATCATGGGGCCGCAGCAGCTCCCGTGGCAGCCGCCGCCCCCGACGACCTCGGGGCCGGGGCTCCCGACGACGGCGCCCGGGGTGCCCATCCACCAGGTTCGGTTTCCCCCGTCACCGTCCCCGCTGCCGGCCTGGCTCTCCGGGCCCCTCGGGCCGGTCTACACGACGGCCTCGAGCCAACCGCACGTGCCGCCGCCGCCCACGTCACACTCGGCCCTGCAGTACGGGGGGGCCTCGAGCTCCACCGGCCACTACGATGGCGTCGACGAGCCCCTGTTCCAGGGCGGCACCCTGATGCCCGCCTACTCAGCCCTACCATCCTCGTTGTTCCACGCTGACGAGGCGTACCCGCCCCTCGTCCACGCCCAGCTACCGCTGAGGTTCTCCAAGTTGGAGTTCGCCACCTACGACGACACCGTGGACCCCCTAAATTGTCTCAACCAGTGCGACCAATTTTTCAGGGGGCAGCGCACACTCGCGTCCGACCGCACCTGGATCGCCTCATATCACCTCCGGGGGGCAGCTCAGACGTGGTACTACGCCCTCGAACAGGACGAGGGCGGCATGCCCCCATGGGAGCGCTTCCGCGAGCTCTGCCTCTTGCGTTTCGGACTGCCGATACGCGGGAGTCGGCTGGCGGAGCTTGGGCGCCTTCCTTTTCTCTCCACGGTGCAAGACTTCGCCGACCGCTTCCAGGCCCTGGCTTGCCACGCCACCGGCGTCACGGCTCGCCAGCGGGCCGAGATCTTCGTTGGCGGTCTGCCGGACCACATCCGCGTGGGCGTGGAGATGCGCGGCCACAGGACCTCCAGACGGCCATGTACTATGCCCGCGCCTTCGAGCGCCGCGCGGTGGCCATGCAGCAGGCGCCACCGCCCCGGGCCGCCCGGCAGCCCCCCCCCCCCCGACACCACCAGCGTCGGGGCGTCCTGCCCAGGTTCCCGCGGCGGCCAACGCCCCGGCCGCGACGCGCCCCTTCCGTCAGCTAACCCCGGCCGAGCAGCTCGAGCGCCGTCGACAGGGGCTGTGCTACAAGCCTACAACTGCGACGAGCCCTATGTTCCGGGCCACGTTTATCTGCGCCTCTTCTACTTGGAGGCTGCGGACTACATCGAGGAGGACGCCGCCGCCGTCTGGCTCGGTGACCCGGCCGCCCCATTTGACGCCGAGGTTCCCCCGGGGCCCGCCCCGGCGAACGCCCTCGTGGTCTCCCTCCATGCCCTCGCGGGCATACGGACGGAGAAAACTATGCTGCTGCCGGTGACAATCAACGGGGAGCGGTTCCTCGCCCTGCTGGATACGGGCTCCACCCACAACTTCTTGCCCGGGGCCACCATGCGCCGCCTGGCGCAGCTACGAGTCACCGTGGCCAACGGTGACCGTCTACACTGCCAGGGTATTGCTCGGCATGTCCCCATCATCATCGGCGACGAGCACTTCACCATCACCTGCGTCGGCATTGACTTGGGCTGCTCCGACTTCATCCTCGGCGTCAACTTTTTGCGGGCCCTGGGCCCCATCCTCTGGGATTTCGACGCCATGACGATGATCTTCTGGCGCCTGGGTCGCCGCGTCCGGTGGGAGGGCGTGGGTGGCGCCGCCCCGGCGGTGCCCCGGCCCCAGCTGACGGCGGCTGCCGTCGACGACGAGCACCCCCTGTTGGCTAGCCTGTTGCAGCAGCACAGCGACCTCTTCGACGAGCCACAGGGCCTCCCGCCAGTCCGGCCCTACAACCACCGCATCCACCTGCTGCCGGACACCGCCCCCGTCGCCGTGCGGCCGTACCGCTACCCCCAGCTGCAGAAGGACGAGCTGGAGCGGCAGTGTGCGGTCATGCTCGCCCAGGGCATCATCCAAATCTCCACATCACCGTTCTCCGCGCCAGTGCTCCTCGTTCGCAAGGCCGACGACTCGTGGCGTTTCTGCATTGACTATCGTGCTCTCAACGCCAAGACGTCCAAGGACAAATTTCCTATACCCGTCGTTGATGAACTCCTGGACGAGCTACACGGGGCCCGCTTCTTCACTAAGCTCGACCTCCGTTCGGGCTACCACCAGGTGCGGATGCACCCGGACGATATCGCGAAGACAGCCTTTCGCACTCATCACGGCCACTTCGAGTTCTTGGTGATGCCCTTCGGCCTCTCCAATGCCCCGGCGACATTCCAGGCCTTGATGAACGACGTCCTCTGCCCCTACTTGCAACGGTTTGTGCTCGTTTTCTTTGATGACATTCTGATCTACAGCTCGTCGTGGGCAGAGCACTTGCAGCACGTGGCCATCGTCTTCAACGAGCTTCGAGCGCACCATCTGCACCTCAAGCGCTCGAAGTGCTCGTTCGGCACGACCTCCGTCGCCTATCTCGGCCACGTCATCTCGGCGGAGGGTGTCGCCATGGATGCCGACAAGGTCGCGGCGATCGCGGCTTGGCCAACGCCGCACTCGCCGCGGGCTCTCCGCGGTTTCCTGGGCCTCGCGGGCTATTACCGAAAGTTCATCCGGGAGTTCGGCCTCATCGCGGCACCGCTCACGCGCTTGTTGCACCGCGACGCCTTCTCCTGGGATACTGAGGCGACCGAGGCTTTCCAGACCCTCAAGCAGGCTCTCTCCGGGGCCAGTCCTCCAGATGCCTGACTTCGACAAGCTGTTCATGGTGGACTGCGACGCCTCGGGCGTGGGGTTTGGCGCCGTCCTTCATCAGGGCAACGGGCCGCTCACGTTCTTCAGCCGGCCTTTCGCCGCGCGCCATCACAAGCTCGCGGCCTATGAGAGGGAGCTCATCGGCTTGGTGCAGGTTGTGCGCCACTGGCGGCGATATCTGTGGGGGCGGCCGTTCCGTATTCGCACGGATCATTACAGCCTCAGGTTCTTGTTGGACCAGCGCCTCTCCACCGTGCCGCAGCATCAGTGGATCAGCAAGCTTTTCGGATTCGACTTCACCGTCGAGTACCGTCCGAGTCGCCTCAACACCGTGGCGGACGCGCTGTCCCGCCGCGACGCCGACCTCGACACGGGCGCCGTCGACACCGAGGGGGCGGTCCTCTGCACCCGCTCGGGGCCCTCCTTCGCCTTCATCGACGACATCCGCCGAGCCACCGCGAGCGCCACGGATGCGCAGCACCTCCGTCAGCGCCTCGAGGCCGGCGAGCTGGAGGAGCCGTGGCGCCTGGACGATGGCCTGCTCCTGCACGGGCGGCGCCTCTTCGTGCCAGATCACGGGGACCTCCGCCACCAGGCCATGCTGCTGGCCCATGCGGCCGGCCATGAGGGTATGCAGAAGACCCTCCACCGCCTCCGAGCAGATTTCTACATCCCCGGCGACCGTGCGTTGGTACGGGACTGGGTGCGGTCTTGCGTGACGTGCCAACGCAACAAGACGGAGACACTGCAGCCGGCGGGACTGCTCCAGCCCTTGAGGTGCCCTCTCAGGTTTGGGCCGACATCTCCATGGACTTCATCGAGGGTCTTCCCAAGGTGGGCGGCAAGTCCGTCATCCTTACGGTGGTCGACCGCTTCTCCAAGTATGCGCACTTCATCGCGCTCGGCCATCCCTACACCGCCACCTTCGTCGCGCGTGCCTTCTTCGACAGCATCGTTCGCCTCCACGGGTTTCCCTCCTCGATCGTCAGCGACCGTGACCCGGTGTTCACTGGCCACGTCTGGCGCGATCTTCTTCGGATGGCGGGCGTGAAACTGCGCCTGAGTACGGCATTCCACCCTCAGACGGACGACCAATCCAAGGTGGTCAACAAGGTGATTGCTATGTACTTACGCTATGTTACAGGTGATCGTCCACGTGCTTGGGTGGACTGGCTCGCTTGGGCGGAGTACTACTACAACACCTCCTATCACTCCGCCCTGCGTGCCACACCCTTCGAGGTGGTCTACGGCCGTCCTCCACCACCCATCCTGCCGTTTCAGCCCGGGACGGACCGGACGGAGGCGGCAGACGACCTTCTCCGCAGTAGGGATGAGATCCTTGCCGAGGTGCGCCAGCGTCTTCTCCAGGCCCAGCAGCTGTCCAAGAAGTACTACGACGCCCACCACCGCGAGGCGGAGTTTGCGGTGGGTGACTGGGTGTGGCTGCGTCTCCTTCACCGCACCACGCAGTCACTGGACCCGAGCGCCAAACGCAAGCTGGGCCCTCGCTACGCAGGACCGTTTCCAGTGTTGGAACGCATCGGCAACGTCGCCTACCGACTTCAGCTTCCGCCTGGCGCCCGCATCCACGACGTCTTCCATGTGGGCTTGTTGAAGCCCTTCCGCGGCGATCCACCGGCGGCCGCGCCGGCGCTCCCTCCAACCTCCGATGGACGTCTTCTTCCGGGTCCGGAGAAGGTGTTGAAGGCCCAACAGAGCCGAGTTGTTTGGCACCTGTTGATCCAGTGGCAGGGCCTTCCGGAGGAGGACGCCACTTGGGAGCAGCTCGAGGAGTTCCGCCAGCATTTTCCAGACTTCCAGCTCGAGGACGAGCTGTTTGCACAGGCGGGGAGAGATGTTATGACCGGCGTTCACTATAGCCGGAGGAGGCCCAATAGCGCGACCAGTTAGGGGCTTGGCCCAACTTATCTTTATTTTTTATTATCACATAAAGGATTATATAAACACTTGTAAGGACTCGTTTTGGAATTAAGCAATAAGTCATATCTATTGCCCGGCTCCCTCAGGAGCCGGAAACCCTAAACCCTAGCCGCACCCCTGCGCCTCTCTCTCTCTCTCTCTCCCGCGGCGACCACGGCGCCACAGCGCCGCCGCTCGCTCCCCTCACCCCGGCAGCCTCCCTTCCACCCCTACAACCTAAGGGCTAGACCTGGTAGGAACCCAGCTCCTATCAACTAATCCAATGATATACTTTTTGTAGCATATAAATCATATTTTGTTAGTCATATAGTGTCAAAGTTTGACAAAAAATACGAGGAGGACCAATATACCCGGACGGAGGACGCAAGTTATAAGCAGAAGTTCTAGAATCGATTACATCATTATGCAATTACCCAGAAATAAATCGACCTTTCCGAGCACGGGCTTGAGTTGGGCCTTGAATTTCCTCAACTATGCACTGCAGGGCAAAAGTAAAAGACAACATAATGTATAACGTCACTAAAAGGTTAGTGCCAGGAAATTGAGTAGTTAAATGCATAACGCATGCCTAAAGTGATAGGTATATGAATGGCAAAAATATGCAACTTATTGCTAGAGTTCACAAAGCATGGTCTGGTACTGCTCATAAAAGAGCAAAATGTAAGTGTTACATCACACACACTTGACCAACATTATCAATCAAATTCCCATAGTAAAACAAAAGACCAGGAAAAGACATTCTCACTTGATGCAGTATCATGGGAGCAATTCATGTACAAAAAGCCTGTGTTGCTCATGTGACCAGAAATTTCAGTCCAGCCTGATGATCAGTTCAGGGATGCAAGACCAATAAAAACTAATAGCATCATTCATCTGTTTTACAGGCATCCAATTTTTACACCATTTATGCTTGATGCCAGTGTTCAGTGAGATTCAGCCAGACCCACTAGGCCACTACTCAATACAGCTCCCAAATGTCATTCCCTGTGGTTCATTGAACTTGTGGCTTATCCAATGTGTTTAACATTGGTTTTAGGGCCATTTGCATTTATGTCCCTAACTCGAACCACCTACTCAGATTTGCACATAATTTCGAAGCCTGCTCAAATTTGCCCCTGTGCCGTTAGTTGCACTTATAGAAATGCCCTTTCGTGCCGTTACCGTCCGGTCAAAGGTCTTTGACCGCTATCTCAACGTTTGCTGGACATTTTGCCCCTGAATCCATGTGTAACTTACAGCTGGGACCCACTCTCAAAAAATAAAATGAAAAAAACCCTTTCTCTCACCCCTCTCTATCACACACTTACATGTGGGGCCAATCTATAAAAAAAGAAAATAGAAAAACCCATCGGGTGGATTAAGTGTCGTTAGGCCGACGGTTGCCGGCAGCGACCAAATCCCGCGGCGGAGGCACGCCGGGAGGCTGCGAGGAGGCCGGCCGAGGGAACCAGGCGATAGGGCTGGATATACCGCGTCCAGGGATGTGGTCTTCGGACCATATGGTCGCCGAAGCAAACGGCGGTGACCATTCCCGCGGCGGCTCCGGGCGGCGCAAGTGGGGCAGCAAGCATGCGAGGGCAAGGGATAGGGGAACCGTCTGTGTCACATTGATGAGCTCACTAGGAGCACGATGGCGACACCGCTGGGGCTCGGGGAAGACCTGAGCGAGGACTTTGACATTGGCGGCCATGGCGGAGCTTGGAGCTCATGGGGAAGACGACCCGAGGTCATGGAGGTTGCTATGATGAACTCCCTAGTCTTCTGTGGTACATCAGGATGCCATAGGAGCCGCTAGAATCGGACGGTGTGCTTCAACGGCGTCGAATTGAAGGTGGCGGTTTGAACTCGAAGGCGGAGAAGATTCGTCGTGGCGCCCCGTGCTGGACATCTCTGGTCGAATTCGTAGGCTGGCTAGACGTGGTAATGGCATAGGAGCTTCTTGGCGAGGTGGCGGGGCATCGGGTTGCCGTTGGCCACATGCTTGACAAACGCCGGCGACGGAGCGCTCTCTGTTGGGCTTGCGTGAGAGGGCTAGAGGGCGGGAGAGAAAAGAGGGCGAGCGGCGGAGAGAGAACGAGGCAGAGAGGAGTGTGGGGTCAGGGGAGGCCGGCGGCGGCGGCGCCCGTTCAGCACTCTCGCCGGAGTTGAGAGCGAGTGGTCGTCGGCGCGTCGTTCGGCTGGGACAGAGAGAGAGGTGAGGGAGATAATTTTCCTTTTTTTCCTTTTTTCTTTTTTCTATTTGGCCCCACTTGTAATTGAAGGAAAGAGAGGTGAGAGAGGGATTTTTGTTTTGTTTGTAAGGATGAGGGGCCCACATGTAAGTGTGTGATAGAGAGGGGTGAGAGAAAGGGTTTTTTCATTTTATTTTTTGAGAGTGGGTCCCAGCTGTAAGTTACACATGGATTCAGGGGCAAAATGTCCAGCAAACGTTGAGATAGCGGTCAAAGGCCTTTGACCGGACAGTAACGGCACGGAAGGGCATTTCTGTAAGTGCAACTAACGGCACAGGGGGCAAATTTGAGCAGGCTTCGAAATTAGGGGCAAATCTGAGTAGTGGGTTCGAGTTAGGGACACATATGTAAAAGACCCTTGGTTTTAGCCCTTGGAGTTACATGCATATTCCTATATAACAACATACAACTTGTTTCTATGAATACAACATATCAAGCAAATAAGTAATGAGTTGAAACCATACCACAGAATAACCACACCGAGTCAAATCATCCAATGTTTGCCGCAAATTCTGCAAAGGAAATTGCTCATGCCATACTATTTGCAAGAAAACATTAACATCTGAATTAAATAAGAACTATACTCGCAAATTCTGCAAAGCTACTTGCTCATGTGACATGCGTACTCAAGAAAACATTAACTTATGAATTGAATATTAACCACATCAAGTTAAAATTTCTTCATATCTCTTGGCTTGAGGAGTAAATATAGATACAGCACGTTTGCTTAGATGAGATATGAGCCATACTGAGGAGCATGGAAAATTTGAGATAGATGAGATACCGGTGAAGGATTCAGAAAATAAGTTCTCTATGTTCATTATATTTAGCTGGGAAAAAAGGGGAAATAAGATATCTTATGGGATGCTGATTATTAGGCTAAAATTTAAATCATGCACACATAAGTAGCACCAGTAAATGTCAAATAGATTAATACCTATGTGATGTCTCTTCATAGATCCAAACAAAAAGTAACATCTGCTCACTACAGAAATACAATGTTCATATTCTCCGATTCCTTCATGATACTTTGTTTACATACCGATGCAGGAACTTGATGATTCTCTAAGCAGCTCAGTAGTGATGGTCATCTACGCATATACTAAGTATATAACATAAACAATTTTATGCAACAGCATACCATGATTGGACATCCAGCTTTTGGAATACTGTCAGAACGCAAGCCTCCAAAAGGATTTAAGCCCGCATGCTCTACAAGAATGCAGGCATCAAACCCAATGGCTTCGTAAAAATCTCCTACCTGAACAAATAAAGCATCAAATTCCATAAACAGGGAGCAAGCTGAGGTGAGTATCCAACTTGGTCTTGGGAGGAGAATCAGAATATAATAGAGAAAATACAAAATATATGAGCATTATTGTTCATAACATGGTGAAAGTGAATCCAGTTGGGTAAGTGGGAATCTAGATAGGGGCATTTAAGGAAACCTGCATAGTCTTAAACCAGACCAGTGATCGACCCAGTGACTCAGTGGTTTTCACACCCAAAGCGCCAGTTCAAAGACACCACTAATGGTTCAGCAAAATATAATGAAACTGTTGTGCTTGTGGTAAGAGAAGTCTAGGTTATGTAGGCATATTTTCCCTCCAAAGGAGGAAAGCCACACATTTGCAGTGGTCAGCTTGCTAATTGAAGAAATTCTAAGCTCAGAATCCAAGAGCATGAGAAACATTTTCGTGGGCAAGAGTCTGTTCGTCCAACTAGCACGCAATTTTTTGTGAAACCAGATTTAGACCATGTTGTGGCCGGTTAAGATTGGTACACGTGTGTGACAGTTCTTGAACAAAACCAGGCCGGCACAGGCACCAATTCCGTGTATTCCCGATTGAATCAGTGTCCAATGTGGATTATGGAACTAGAGAAACAACTAGGACCTTTATCTTTTATGCATCACTCCTTACAAACTAAGCATCCATTACAGGCATGTGACATCAAGGATTCGTAAGAAATCACGTCATCACATGTAAATGTCATAGAGATATCAGATATAAGGATGTAAAAAAAGGAGATCTCAAGATATAAGGATCTACAAAAAGAGAGATCTCAAGATATAAGCATAGGGTTTTGATAACTTTTAGCATTGTTTTTACTTCCTGAGAAATTATAAGGATTAGAGATATTGAGTTTCATACACCAAACAGACAACCAAATCTTACAAGCTATTGAAAGATGGTACTCGATATACTTCAACATCTTCCGACACATCTAGGGACCAGGAGTCCAGGACCGGGACTAGGACAGGGACTCGTAATGGTTGCAATTATTTTTCTTAATACAGCATCAGCCACGTATACAGCAGAGGACCTTTCAACCATGATATCATATTGATTTCATGCACAAACCAATTCACCCAAAAACTAGCCGATGAGGAAAGGTGGCCCAAACAACATAGTTCCATATTTCTCCCAACAGATGATTGAGCATACGGATTTATTAGGATAGAGTAGTAGCATACTCTGCAAAGTAGGATCTCGCGAGGAAACTTCGATTTGAATTGTAACATCTCCATGTTCAGGGTTCCATCCTTTAAGCTGCAGAGGATCATGGCAACTTATCAGCATGACAAAGCAAATACCATGAAGATGAATCTGATTTCACCAAAACAAAAAATTGTTATAAGCAAGAGAGCCATCCCTGCAAGAAAGGTACTAACTACAGATGATACAACATCACAGCAAACTTCTCGGGGCTGGCTAGATAGGTTTGTCTTTTTGAGACAGAAATTCTACCATGATTTCTGTTAAATGTCTACGATAACAAGGCAAAGATAAAAGATGCAAACTGTAATACAAATGAGAGAACCAAAAGGACAGAGCAATCCACACAGGAGTTGGGAGGCAGTATAAATATCATGTTAACCACTTAAAACAAGGTGTATTTACAAAAAAATGTTTGACCATATGAGATATGACCATTGCATAATTATGTTAAGGATGTGTCAAGCATCTGCTTCACCTTCCATTCCTTAAAGTTGAATCCAACCCTAATATGTTCGAATACACAAGTCTCTGAGTCAATTGCACAGATGATGGTTTCCTGCAACTCTCCATTCTCTGGAAACAAAAAATAGTAAAACGAGAAAAACACAACAGAAGCATCAGCGTCGAAACATGGAAGTGAAAAACACCTCAGAACCAGAGAAGCCAAATGTTTGCAAGCACCTCTTTCCACCACATAATATGAGACAGCATGCCTTCATTGCAGAGATCCCCCTGTTTGTTCGCCTTACTAGACACCATCGAAATGCTTCGTGAAACCTTCGTTGGTTTGGACCAAGACCTGTTGAATAGCCTGGAGTAGAGACACTAATCAAGATTAAGAAAGCAATCTAAAACTATAAATACGCCAGATTATTATCGACTTTGATCAAAATGCACATCAAAGCATTTCAATCTTCAGTGAAAATAAGTCCATGTACATAAGGTAATAATTTATATGCAACAAAGTCTTTGATCACTCCATTTCGTGTATCCATCAAGGTTTGCTCAGCTGGAACTGAGGCCGCTCATATCGGTGACATTACTTGTATAGCTGAGTCATATCACAGAATTGTTTTATCTTACCATGACTGGATTTTCCAGGACATGTATGTTCAAGATTACATCGCCCGCCAACGCGCTCACTGGTTTCATCCCCAATAACTAAGCATGTGGTGCAGTGCAGCACACACTGCCAGTTGCATATCTGTGTGCATTTAGTGAAAAATCACGGCAGCATCCTCTGCCGATGACCTTCTGTTGGCTATTAAAATTTCAGCATTTGAACTTGAGTTCTTAATACGAAAAGGCTACCTATATAGGAACTTCGGAACAAAGCTTATAATCAACTCAGTTATGACCAATTTTTAAATGCAAGTTTTAAGCCAATGGTCCTAACCTGGACACAGATACTCTTTTCGCGTTATCTGGTAAATAATACGTACTAGTATATGGTCGAAACAGCGATGAAGTTTGTTTTGACGGATTTCAAATAGGTTTATCCAGACACAGGATGCGTTTAAAATGTCCACGGAGTTTTAAAAAAAAATCATAAAACCTATCCCCCCGCAGGTACCGGTAGGCCGCACCCTAAAATCCACACCAATGCCGGCGTCCCATGCTCCGCCAATATCCATACCGACGGAAAATATATACAGAAGCCCACACGCCACAAAACATTCGCGGCAAGGAGTGAGGAAGCTCACAGGATGGGGAGCGGGGAGCGGCGCGCGCGGCGGCGCCGGAGGATTGAGTCGGCGAGGGGGAGCCACCGCGGCGTGGCGGCCACGATCGAGCTCGCCAGCAGCCGCTGCATCTCGACGGCGCGGCGCCGCGCCGGTGCGGAGCTAGGGTTTTGCGGCCTCTCCGGCCCGCGACTCGGGGACACAGAGGCCGAGAGGCAGGGGCGGAATTGTGGGGTTTTGGGAAATGTCGGGGCGCGCGAGCAGCAGCCAGGAGTAATGGTCGGGGATGGTTTTCTGGTCGCGCGCTTCCCTATGCGGTGCGCAGTGCGCACCCTTCCCGTTGGGTCTGACTGCTGGGGCCGGGGGTCACGGGCTCGCGCAGCCCAGCGGTCGCTGAATGGCATGGCAGGCCTAGTAGTAACCTGGCCATGGGCGGCCCGGACGGCCCGACCCGAAAATCCCGGGCCGGGCCGGGCCTAAACTTGCCATAGGGCCGGGCTCGGGCCTGAAATTTGAGCCTGGCGGTCGGGCTGGGCCGGGCTCGGGCTCAAGGAATAAATAATTTAAGCCGCGGTCGGGCCGGGCTGATCGGGCCCAGTCGGGCTTTTTTGGGCTCGGGCCCAAAATTTAGGCTCGATTGTCGGGCTCGGGCCTGGGTTTTCAATGTTGGGCTTTTTTTGACCCGGCCCAGACCGAGCTATGGCCAGGTATGGTAATACTCTCTCCGTTCCTAAATATAGGGTGTATAGTTTTTGGCACGGAAATTAAAGAACGCACGTGGAGGGAAAATTTCACAAGTTTTGGGTGAGATTACACCTGACTAATTGACAACAGAAAATAGAGGAGCTTGCCTGATATAAGGAAATGTAATCAAATCCCTAAAACAAATATCCAAACGAGTGGTGCAACGCAATACACCTTATATTTCGGATTTTTTTTCAAAAATCTATACACCTTATATCAAGGAACGGAGGGAGTACTACCTTTTTCGTGGTATATCTCTCCCACAGTCCCCGCTGCGGTACAGGAAAGTTTAAACATTTCTAAAAAAAAAGCCCCCTGGCGTTCAGGTTCTGCCTCTCGGCAAAAAAAATCCTCTCACATTAGGATTCTTCTCTCGGCGGTTGCAATCGCCGTTGAGACTCTCTTCATGATGGTGTCATCTTCCCTCCGTCTCTTTGTTCGGGCTGATCAAGGGCCTGCACGGGCTTGGCGAGGGTGTGAGGGAGAGGTGCGACGGCAGGGTTATTCTCCTGGACGAAAACCCTAATTTCTTCTGTCATGGCAGCGGAGCGACGAGGACTTTGATGACCTGGCATGAGGATGAGATGCCGAAGACGGCGGCGACCTCCAGGTGGCTGGCGATCGGGGAGATGCATACAGCAAAGGAGTATGGTGATTTTTGCTATAAGAACATGAGAAACTCGTGGGATCTTGCCTAGACATTGAAGTTATGATCTCTCGGTGACAAACTATACACAATGTATTTCTCTTGTTTGGACGGCTGGGATAAGGTGATGGATAGCAGTCCTTTGACCTTCTGAGGCCAGACGGTCCTGCTTGCTCCCTACGACGGATTCACAAATAGGAGGGAACGGGGAATAATGGTGGTAATTTCTACATAGTTAGAGTGATTATGGGTGTGAGGAAGTCAATGAAACCATGTGTCCATAGTGAACAAAAAGCGGCAAAATGTTAAGTTCGGGTATGAAAGATTGCCAGATTGTTATGTCATTTGTGATTCAATTGCTCACCTCTATACCGAACATGGGGATGAGGTTCACCCACCATCTTCCCTTGTTTTCAACGAGTTGTGTGCTTCATGGAGCATGAGAGGTGGCATCCTGAGTGCCCGAATCCGGTAGTTGTGAGAGCCCCGGCTGTTGTTGATGGCACGACAATGGATTTGGACAAAGGGAGCAATGGTACATCGCTAGAGGAGGAGGGTGCAAGTAGAAAGAGGGGGATGGAGGCCACGGATCAAGCCTCGGTGCTCCCAACTAGTTAGAATTCTAATCTTCTATTGCACTGGGGGTGTCCCTCTGTTGGAAATATGCCCTGGAGGCAACAATAAATTGGTTATTGTCCTATTTCCTTGTTCATGATAATCGTTTATTATCCATGCTAGAATTGTATTGACCGAAAAATAAAATACATGTGTGGATATATAAACAACACCGTGTCCCTAGTGAGCCTCTACTAGACTAGCCAGTTGATCAAAGATGGTTAAGGTTTCCTAACCATAGGCATGAGTTGTCATTTGATAACGGTATCACATCATTAGGAGAATGATGTGATGGGACAAGACCCAACCATTAGCATAGCATTTGATTGTATCACTTAGTTTATTGCTACTACTTTCTTCATGTCAAGTATCTGTTCCTAAGACCATGAGATCATGCAACTCCCTGACACCGGAGGAATGCCTTGTGTGTACCAAATGTCACTTCGTAACTGGGTGATCATAAAGGTGCTCTACATGTATCTCCGAAGGTGTCTGTTTGGTTGTCATGGATTGAGACTGGGATTTGTCACTCCGTTTGACGAAGAGGTATCTCTGGACCCTCTCAGTAATACAACATCACAAGAAGCTTGCAAGCAATGTGACTAAGGAGTTAGTGTAGGATCCAAAGTATGTCTAGAGGGGGGTGATTAGACTACTTAACCAAATTAAAATCCTAGCCTTTTCCCAATTTTAGTGTTGGCGGATTTTAGCACTTGTAGCAAGTCAAGCACACCCTACACATGCATGTCTAAGAGTACAACAGCGGAAAATAAAGGCAAGCACATGAAAGTAAAGGTAGGGAGAAGACGATCAACCGCAATTGGAGACACGAAGATTTTTCCCGTGGTTCTGATAGGTGGTGCTATCGTACGTCCACGTTTATGGAGACTTCAACCCACGAAGGGTAACGGTTGCGAGAGTCCGCGGAGGGCTCCACCCACGAAGGGTCCACGAAGTAGCAACCTTGTATATTCCACGATGGCCTACGTCCACGGAGGACTAGCCTTACTCGGGGTAGATCTTCATGAAGTAGGCGATTTCCTTCCCCTTACAAACTTCTTGGTTCAACTCCACAACACGAAGTAGGAGGCTTCCAAGTGACACTTAACCAATCTAGGAGGCATCACCCTCCAAAAGGTAATAGATGTGGTAAGTATGATGGACTCCTTGCTCTTGTGCTTCAATTGATAGACTCCTCGACACTCAATCATTCTCTCACATATTTGGCTTGGGTAAAAGAGATTGATTGGGTGGAAAGCAACTTGGGGAGGCTAGAAATCAAGATTCATATGGTTGGAGTGGAATATCTTGATCTCAACACATGAGTAGGTGGCTCTCTCTCAGAAAATGGATGGGACAAGTGTAAGTGTGTTCTGAGTGCTTCTCTTACAAGTGAGTGGTGGTGGAGGGGTATATATAGGCATCTCCAAAAATTCAACCGTTACAACATTATTGCCCAACTCAGTGAAACCGGAGTAAAAACTCGGTCGTACCGACTAGTGCAAAATGTGGCAACTTTAGGCTTTTCGGTGAAACCGATATATAAATCTCGGTGATACCAATATGGGTCACCTAGGCAGTTTCCAATTCTCGGTGGCACCGATTTTCAAAACTCAGAAATTCCGATTCTTGAAAATGAGATACCAGAAAGTTGGTCACTGTTTTCGGTAGTACCGAGATGGATGTTTGGCTTAGGATATGTCTAGGGTTTGGACTCGATGTGTCCGAATGTGAAATGTTGGTCTTACCGATTTTGAGTGTATTGTGCTGGACGGAGAATCTATGGGGAAAAGTGGTGAGTGCTTTTGGTGGCTAACACTTGAGCATTTGAGCATATCATTCACCAACATTACCTCACCCCCTTTTAATAGTATTGGCTTTCCTATGGACTCAAAGTGATTTCTCACAAAATATAAAATGCAGAGTCTTCAAGCTTGTAGTCTTGCCAATCATATTCCTTCCATTTGGGGTTTCCTCACAATCCTTTAGCCAATCCATTCATTGAACTTTTCCTGAAATATACTTAGTGGAAACATTAGTCCAATGAAATATATGTTGTTATTAATTACCAAACCACCTAGGGGGAAGTTGTGCTTTCAATCCCCCCTTTTTGGTAATTGATGACAACATATAGATCAAAGCTTTGACAAAAATATAATCAATGAATAGCATCATTGCTTTGAGAAGTATGTGATAAGCAAGAGCTCCCCTGAAATTTGTGCATTATTTGAAATTTGCATTTGAATGCAAATGCATAATCAATTAGGAACATGAGCAACTCTTCCATGTCACATACAACTTGGTGGTGTGCAAAAAGATAAGAAAGGATTACAATGCACATAGCACCAAAACAAGTGATTGATCATCTCATAGATATATCACAAGGATAGGAAATAGTAGCATTAACAAGCAAGCATATGATGATCAAACAAAAACAAGTTTAGAACAACCAAGCGATAAAACATTGTTTTTAAAACACAGAAAGCAAGCAAAAGACATAACGCTCTCTCTCGAAGCCCTATTGATCTATACACTTCTTCCCCTTTAGCAACAAGTTACCAAAAAGTTCAAAGTATCTAGAACCAATCGTCTCTCTGGGCCTCTCCTCCGGTGGCAGTTGAAGGAGTCGGAAGAACAACATCTGCAAAATCTTCCGCTGAAGTCCTCTGGGGTGGTGGAGTAGCTGCTGAAGGAGTCGATGGAGCTGTGGCTGGTGCTGATGAAGAAGGCCTCAACTCTTGGACATGCACTGCAACAAATCTAACTTGAGTCTTGAATTGAGTGCTAGTCCGGAGAGGAGAAACGTCATCATCACTGGTGTGAGGACTAGGCACAACATCCACTTCTTGCTTCAGAGTATTGACCGTCACAGTCAGCTCATCCACCTTGTTGTCTAGAGCATGAAATTTGGTTTCAACTATCCTCTCAAGACTCTTCTGGTTCTTGAGGAGCTCAGAAACATTTTTCTCAATCCCTTGGAAAGCATTGAAGATATAGGATAGTTGATCACTCTTGGTCATGGGAGGTGGAGCACTAGTGGCTCTGGCTGCTTCTGCTTCTGCCTGTGCAGTAGATGAAGTGGGATGACTGGGATCCATCACCACAACATTGTCCTCGAAGTCTGGCTGGAGGGGTAGATGTGGACGATCAAGTGCATAGGGGCTCTTTCCAATCTTGGAATTGATGAGCATCTGAATATATGGAGCATATCCACATGACCTCTTCTGGTCAGCAGCAGTCCTCTTGATAGTCTCTATTATCAAATCCATCACCCTGAGTATAGTGTGGAGATCCACATGGTACAGCATGTTGATGGAATACCCTCTAATCATCTTGTCATCTCCAGACTTGGGCATCAAGGTGTGCCTCATAATTGTGTTAGTAGTGGGTAGACCAGCTTGCAGAAAGTATACTGAACCAAACTTGTGGGTCTTCACATAGGCAGTAGGAATTGCATTGTACATATTTGCCATTGTGTTGTAATTCATCTTGGATTCTAAGTAGACATCAAGATCACCTTCCTGTACCTGTGGGGCTCCTAAGATGGTAGCCCACTCATCAAAGGTGGGTTGGTACCTTGTACCTTCAGTCATCCAAACAATCCTGCCATCTGGATAGAAGTGTGATGTGGAATAGAATTGCATGATCATCTCATCGTTCCATGTAGTGAACTCTCTGCCCACAAAAGCATCTATGTCAATGGTCTTGAGGTTCTCTTGCACATGAGGAAAGTAATCAGCATTGTCCTCAATGAATTTCCAGTCCACATATCTCATGTCACTGACTGTAGGACTCTTGTCAAATAGAACGGTTTCATAAAAATCTTGTTGTTCCTTGGTGTGGAAACGAGCATCAACAACAGTCCTTCTCCTCTGAGCATAGGGATCAGTTTCTCTCCACTTCCTCAGACCTGAGTCCTTCCTCTTCTTCATTCTTCAGCAACATGATGTGTATCATTGTGATCAGGCAAATGAGGTCTCAGCTTCCTCAAAACAGTAACATTCTCTTCTTATCCATGGTGGATGATCTCTTGTTCTTCCGAGCAAGAGGAATATCCCTGGTAGTCTTCTTAGACTTTGGAGCAACATCTGGGTTAGGGGCATTTGGCTTGGCCTTGGTTGCAGCTTGACTTGTCATTGCATCAGCCATGAGCTTCTTCTTCTTTGTAGAAGGAGCTTTAGCAGCAGGATCTTCCTCCTCTTCCTCTTCCTCTTCAGCTTCAGCTGGGTCCTCATACATGGAAGTAGGTCTGGCAACAACACGAACAATTCTCTTCCTGGCTTTCTGACCTGCCTTCTTGGGCATGGTCTTGGAGGTCTTGGGAGACTCAAGGGATAGAGTCATGTTCCCCCAGCACTCTCTGGTGCTCTCCTAGCTTGTGAGCTAGCATACTTTTTCATCACGGTCCTCTTAGCAGAGGTGTCCTCATTGGAAGCTTTCTTTGCAGCTTTGTCCTTCTTTGCCTGAAGCCTCTTGGCTTGAACTTCCTCTGGCACAAAATCGGAATCTTCTTCATCTGAATTCAGCCTCTTCCTTGACCTGGTGTCAGCCTTAGGCAAACCATGTGAGCTGGGAGTGCCTGGGTCCTCAGAAGATGAGGACCTAGCATCTGGGCTAGTGCCAGCATCCACATCCACACCAGTCGCTCTGAAATCATTCTGACTGTCATCTGATCCTGACATTCTGACCCTGTGAATGGATATAGATGAGCAGAGGGGATAAGCATCAAAAATTTCAAAAAGTTTTTCGAAAATTTGAACTCAAAATCTTAAGTTTAACTTTTTGCAAAGTGGATTTCGGTTCCACTGAATCAAATATTTTGGAGCTACCGAGATGAGCATTATCAATATCAGTAACTTGGCAGCCCTTTCGGTTCCACCGAAAGGAGCAACTCGGTTACACACAAAATGTCCTCTGCAACCCAAAACACAAATCGGTATGACCGATTTTTATGACTCGATGACACCGACATTCACTTGGCGGACGGCTAAACCTAAAGTATTTCGTTATCTAATCTATATGGAAAATCTGGTGGATGGAACTAGTTCAATTAGTGGGGAGATGAATAAAACGACCTATTGCACATGAATCGGATGGTGAGTGCAAAGGTAATCGAGGCTTTACCCTAACTTGGTGGCGGCCTCCTACGGCGACGACGGTGGATGAGATTGCTGTCGACGGCGTGGATCTCCCGAGGTGCAGACGCACGAGAGCTTGAGGAAGAAGTCTGTAGACATGTGAGCAGGCAGCTAGGGTTTGTGGGGATGATGATTTGAAGAAGTGATTTCAAAATCGGTTCCGTCGATATATATATATCCCGTAGTTGTCGGTGACACCGGTTCTAAAATATCGGTGCCACAGAGTTTCTCTACCGTCAGAAGACAGGGAAACTTGGTGAAGCTGAGATTAAGGAATCAGTGGTACCGAGGTTCTTAAACCAGATCAACCCAGTGTTTCGGTGAGAACGAGATTTTGGAGTTGGTGACACTGATTTACACAGGGAGGTTTTAGAATTCAGCTATTGTCGAAACGAAATTCCGAGTGCTCCTCACACTGAGGGTTCGAGAAGTGCTTGTTCAAATTTTGTGACGAATCAAGAATAGAATTTGAGACGAGAAAGCATAGATAGCTAGAGAGGGGTCCTAGGCATTCCTGTACGTCCAATTGGCAAATGAAAATGAAAGCCAAATAAGAACAATTGGATGTCCTCGAATGAGTAAAGATATGCATACCAACATGCTCACACAATAAGATGTCAAATGAACTCATGGCAAACATGCAAAACCACTCTAGCATCTACCAAGCACTTGGGCGATGACGGAGTCATCTATATATGAGTATATTGACTTAGGAGCTGATGTCTACTACGCAACCTTCTTCTTGTAGACTCGTGTTGGGCGTCCAAGCGCAGAGTTTCGTAGGACAGTAGCAAATTTCCCTCAAGTGGATGACCTAAGGTTTATCAATCCGTGGGAGGCGTAGGATGAAGATGGTCTCTCTCAAACAACCCTGCAACCAAATAACAAAAAGTCTCTTGTGTCCCCAACACACCCAATACAATGGTAAATTGTATAGGTGCACTAGTTCGGCGAAGAGATGGTGATACAAGTGTAATATGGATAGTAGATATAGGTTTTTGTAATCTGAAAATATAAAAACAGCAAGGTAGCAAGTAACAAAAGTGAGCAAAAACGGTATTGCAATGCTTGGAAACAAGGCCTAGGGTTCATACTTTCACTAGTGCAAGTTCTCTCAACAATACTGACATAGTTGAATCATATGTAAATCCCTCACGTGCGACAAAGAGTTCACTCCAAAGTCACAAATAGCGGAGAACAAACAAAGAAATTATTGTAGGGTACGAATCCACCTCAAAGTTATCTTTTCCGATCAATCGTATGAGCTATCCCTATAAGTGTCACGAACAGCCCTAGAGTTCGTACTAAAATAACACCTTAAGATACACATCAACCAAAGCCCTAATGTCACCTAGATACTCCAATGTCACCACGAGTACCCATGGGCTTGATTATACGATATGCATCACACAATTTCAGATTCATCAATTTCAATCCAACACAAAGAACTTCAAAGAGTGCCCCAAAGTTTCTACCGGAGAGTCAAGACGAAAACGTGTGCCAACCCCTATGCATAGATTCCCAAGGTCACGAAACCCGCAAGTTGATCACCAAAACATACATCAAGTGGATCAATAGAACATCCCATTGTCACCACGGATATCCCATCGCAAGACATACATCAAGTGTTCTCAAATCCTTTAAAGACTCAATCCGATAAGAAAACTTCAAAGGGAAAACTCAATTCATCACAAGAAGATAGAGAGGGGAAAACTCCATATGATTCATCTATATTAATAAAGCTCGCGGTACATCAAGATCGTGTCATCTCAAGAACACGAGAGAGAGAGAGAGATCAAACACATAGCTACTGGTACATACCCTTAGCCCCGAGGGTGAACTACTCCCTCCTCGTCATGGAGACCGCCGGAATGATGAAGATGGCCTCCGGTGATGGTTTCCCCCTCCGGCAGGGTGCCGGAACGGGCTCCTGATTGGTTTTTCGTGGCTACAGAGGCTTGCGGTGGTGGAACTCCCGATCTAGGTTTCTTTCTGGGGGTTACGGGATTTATAGGAGTACTTGGCGTTGGAATCAAGTCAGGGGGGCTCCCGAGGGGCCCACAAGCCAGGGGGGGGCCTAGGCTTGTGGCTGCCTCGGGACTCCTCTCCGGTATCTTTTTGCGGCAGTATTTTTTATATTTTCCAAAAATATTCTCCGTAAATTTTTATTCCGTTTGGACTCCGTTTGATATTCCTTTTCTGCGAAGCTCAAAAACAAGGAAAAAACAGAAACTGGCACCGGGCTCTAGGTTAATAGGTTAGTCCCAAAAATAATATAAAATAGCATATTAATGCATATAAAACATCCAAAACCGATAATATAATAGCATGGAACAATCAAAAATTATAGATACATTGGAGACGTATCAAGCATCCCCAAGCTTAATTCCTGCTCGTCCTCGAGTAGGTAAATGATAAAAACAGAATTTTTGATGTGGAATGCTACCTAACACATTTATCAATACAATCTTCTTTATTGTGGCAAGAATGTTCAGATCCATAAGATTCAAAACAAGAGTTTAATATTGACATAAAAACAATAATACTTCAAGCATACTAATAAAGCAATCATGTCTTCTCAAAATAACATGGCCAAAGAAAGTTATCCCTACAAAATCATATAGTCTGGCTATGCTCCATCTTCATCACACAAAGTATTAAATCATGCACAACCCCGGTTTTAGCCAAGCAATTGTTTCATACTTTAGTATTCTCAAACCTTTTCAACTCTCACGCAATACATGAGCGTGAGCCATGGATATAACACTATAGGTGGAATAGAATATGGTGGTTGTGGAGAAGACAAAAAGAAGGAGATAGTCTCACATCAACTAGGCGTATCAACTGGCTATGGAGATTCCCATCAATAGATATCAATGTGAGTGAGTAGGGATTGCCATGCAACGGATGCACTAGAGCTATAAGTGTATGAAAGCTCAAAAAGAAACTAAGTGGGTGTGCATCCAACTCGCTTGCTCACAAAGACCTAGGGAAATTTGAGGAAGCCCATCATTGGAATATACAAGCCAAGTTCTATAATGAAAAATTCCCACTAGTATATGAAAGTGACAATATAGGAGACTCTCTATCATGAAGATCATGGTGCTACTTTGAAGCACAAGTGTGGAAAAAGGATAGTAGCATTGCCCCTTCTCTCTTTTCTCTCATTTTTTTTCATTTTTTTGGTGGGCATCTTTGGCCTCTTTTTTTTGGGCTTCTCTGTCCTCTTTTATTTTTTGTAAAGTCCGGAGACTCATCCCAACTTGTGAGGGAATCATAGCTTCCATCATCCTTTCCTCACATGGGACAATGCTCTAATAATGATGATCATCACACTTTTATTTACTTACAACTCAAGAATTACAACTCGATACTTGAACAAGATATGACTCTATATGAATGCCTCCGGCGGTGTACCGGGATGTGCAATGACTCAAGAGTGACATGTATAAAAAATATGAACGGTGGCTTTGCCACAAATACGATGTCAACTACATGATCATGCAAAGCAATATGACAATGATGATGCGTGTCATAAACGGAACGGTGGAAGTTGCATGGCAATATATCTCGGAATGGCTATGGAAATGCCATAATAGGTAGGTATGGTGGCTGTTTTGAGGAAGGTATATGGTGGGTTTAATGCACTGGCGAAAGTTGCGTGGTACTAGAGAGGCTAGCAAGGGTGGAAGGGTGAGAGTGCGTATAATCCATGGACTCAACATTAGTCATAAAGAACTCACATACTTATTGCAAAAATCTATTAGTCATCAAAACAAAGTACTACACGCATGCTCCTAGGGGAAGGGTTGGTAGGAGTTAACCATCGCGCGATCCCGACCTCCACACAAAGGAAGGCAATCAATAAATAAATCATGCTCCGACTTTGTCACATAACGGTTCACCATACGTGCATGCTACGGGAATCACAAACTTTAACACAAGTATTTCTACCAATCCACAATTACTCACTAGCATGTCTCTAATATCACCATCTTTATATCTCAAAACAATCATAAGGAATCAAACTTCTCATAGTATTCAATGCACTTTATATGAAAGTTTTTATTATATCCCTCTTGGATGCCCATTATATTAGGACTAAATTCATAACCTAAGCAAATTACCATGCTGTTTAGAGACTCTCAAAATAATATAAGTAAAGCATGAGAGTTCATCAATTTTTATAAAATGAAACCACCGCCGTGCTCTACAAAGATATAAGTGAAGCACTAGAGCAAAAGACAAACTACTCCAAAAAGATATAAGTAAAGATCAATGAGTAGCCAACAATTAAATAACTATGTGAAGACTCTCTCATCTAAGAATTTCAGATCTTAAGTATTTTATTCAAACAACAAACTAAACAAAAATAGAACTCCAAGAATAGCACGCATCATGTGAACGAATAAAAATTTAGGCTCAACATAGGCTAACCGATAGTTGAGGAAGAGAGGTGGGATGCGTAGCATCCCCAAGCTTAGATGCTTGAGACTTCTTGAAATATTTACTTGGGGTGCCTTGGGCATCCCCAAGCTTGAGCTTTTGTATCTCGTTCAATCCTCTCATATCATGGTTTCACCTATTCTCAAAAACTTCATCCACACAAAACTCGAAAAGAACTCGTGAGATAGGCTAGTACACATAATAATAAATAAACTCTTTATCTACTGCCAAGACAAGTTGCACAATAATTTCCAAACATCATCTACTGTTTACTATTGTTTCCACAATTTATATCTACCAATATAGGCTATGGAAACTAGAGGATAAGTAGATAACAAAACTATGACAGCAATCTGTCCAAACAGAACAGTCTATAGCAATTTATGTAAACAGTGTACTTCCGTAACTCAAAAAATTATGAAAACTTAGTACATGCTAAATAATTTATATGACAACACTGTGTAAAAATTTCAGAAGCGTTCCACGTTCCAGTAAAATATGAAAATTCAAACACTACAGCAAAAGTTTCTGTTTTTACACAGCACACATCAAAACATGCAATGCAAGCATCCTAAGACAATTCTTGGAACTTTTTATTGAAAAACAAGATTATGAATAACACCTAACATAAAATATAATTACGATCCAAGCAAAGCACATATTATGTGATCAATAAAAATATAGCTCCAAGTAAGATATACCGATAGTGTTGAAGACGAAAGAGGGGATGCCTTCCGGGGCATCCCCAAGCTTAAACGCTTGATTCTTCCTTGGATATTAACTTGGGGGTGCCTTGGGCATCCCCAAGCTTAGGTTCTTGTCACTCCTTATTCTTCTCATATCGGTGTCTCACCCAAAACTTGAAAACTTCAATCACACAAAACTTAACGAAACTTCGTAAGAAATGTTAGTGTAATAAAGATAAATCATTCACTTAGGTACTGTCAAGACAAGATTCATAATTGTTCCCACATGATACCTACTATATTCTATCATTCCCATAATTTATATCACTAAATATAAGCTATGGAAACACTAAAACAAGCAAACTATGCATGCAAAACAGAATCTGTCAAAAACAGAACAGTCTCTGAAGATCTGTAGTGTAACTATACTTAACTGTCTCTAAAAATTCTGAAAAATTAGGAAAACCTGAAGAATTTGTATATCAAGACTGTGTAAAAATTTCAGATCATTATCACGCTCCAGTAAAAAATGAAAATTTCTGTACTGGAGTCAAAAGTTTCTGTTTTGGTTCAGCATCAATTCTACTCATCTTGTGAGTCATCCCAAAGGCTTTACTTGGCACTTTATTGAAATAAAAGACACAAAACATGATTACTACAGTAGCTTAATCATGTGAACACACAAAAACAGAAAGTAAAAGTGTTGGGTTGTCTCCCAACAAGCGCTTTTCTGGAATGCCTTTTAGCTAGGCATGATGATTTCAATGATGCTCACATAGGAATAATAATTGAAACATGCAAAAGAGCATCATGAATCTCATGACAAGCACATTTAAGTCTAACACACTTCCTATGAATAGGGATTTTGTGAGCAAAAAATTTATGGGAGCAAGAATCAACTAACATAGGAAGGCAAAACAAGCATAACTTCAAAACTTTGAACACATAGAGAGGAAACTTGATATTATTGCAATTCCTACAAGCATATATTCCTCCCTCATAATAATTTTCAGTAGCATCATGAAGGAATTTCACAACATAACTATCACATAAAGCATTCTTTTCATGATTCATAAGCATAGAAATTTTACTACTCACCACATAAGCAAATTTCTTCTCATTCATAATAGTGGGAGCAAACTCAACAAAATAACTATCATGAGAAACTTGATTGACATAACCACTTTGAATATTAAAATCATGATGACAAGTTTCATGGTTACTATCACTCTTTATAGCATACATGTCATCATCATAATCATCATAGATAGTAGGCATGTCATTATCATAACAAATTTGCTCATCAAAAGTTGGGGGACTAAAAATATCATCTTCATCAAACATAGCATCCCCAAGCTTGTGGGTTTGCATATCATTAGCATCATGGATATTCAGAGAATTCATACTAGCAATATTGCAATCATGCTCATCATTAAAGGAATTCTCATTAAGTATTTTCATAAATTCTTCTTCTACCAATTGAGCACAATTTTCCAAACCATCTGTCGGTGTCAAAACCGGCGGATCTCGGGTAGGGGGTCCCGAGCTGTGGGTCTTGGATCGATGGGTAACATGAGACAAGGGAGATGGTGTTTACCCAGGTTCGGGCCCTCCTATGGAGGTAAAACCCTACGTCCTGCTTTGTTTGTATTGATATTTTTGACCTAAACCCTGCAGCCTTGCTTTCTATCATTCTATGAAAGAATGAAGAGACTTTATCCATAACACAACTCCTAAATTGATTTTTGATCGACCTATTTAATCGTTGATCTACCACGAGATCGTATGTAGTGGTCTAAACCCTAAGAGCTATGCTCGTATGATGATATGATCTATGATGATCTGATTGTTCCTAATGACTAGCCTGGCCTCGGCTTATATAACACACTAGAGGCCTAGGATAACAAGAGTCCTAGTCGGCTACGTCGGTGGAGAGGAGTCCTTGTCTTGATCACCAAGTCTTGTGGAATCTTCCTCGTATGCATCATGGGCTGTCCGAACTGGCCCTTTAGTGAATCGCCCTGGGGGTCCTCTGCCCGACCCATAGGTCGGGATACGAAGTGGTGAGTACCCCCTAGTCCAGGACACCGTCAGTAGCCCCCTGAACCGGTCTTCAAGTTGGGGACGCTCCTCGGTTCTTCCGAACATCTCTTTGTCTTCGGTCGTCGGTCTTGAAAACTGGTTCAACAAATCTTCCCATCTTCGATCTTGAGGATCGCCGAAGTGTATCCGAAGAGTTCACACGTCGGGCATCCGAGGAGCCACTTTAAGTTCTTGGCCTTTATTAATGCCTTGTTATTTTTTACGCCACACCTCGGGTTTGAGGTGCTTCCCGTGCGGCAGTGTCCTCTTGCGTCCGAGCTCCAACGTCGAACTGCATTCGAGGTGTCCTCTTGCGTCCGAGCTCCAACGCCGAACTGTATCTGAGGTGCATTTTTGCAGCCGAGCTCCAACGCTAGTCGGCATCCGAGGTGTCATAGATTACCTCGATCTTTTTTAAAAAATGAAGGAATTCAGCCGAGCTTAATGCCGAAAATGCCCTCTATGGAGCCAGCCACTTGCGCCCAAGCTTTGTGCCTGACTTCTTCTGAGGTGGTGCACCACCCCAACCGTAGGCTGATTTTTTGTGGATATTTTCGATTGGTGCAACTTATTCTCTGCCGAGATATATAGCCAGAAGCCCGCAAGGTGCGTGTCGGTCTAAAACCCATAATGCACCTGAAGGATAAAAGAAAACCACTAATCCCAGTAGCCCCTGAGACTTAGGTCGATTTGCAAAATTGGCCTGAGGATCAAGTTCTTGCTTGGTGACATACGTCAGGGATGGAAACGTTGTACGCAGTAGTTTCCGAGACTCGGGTTGGGTGCGGCCGACCAACGTGAGGATCGAATCTCCTCGGGAACCATATTGCACTTTGGATTTGCTGCATTGAATAGGCAATGCAGTAGCCCCCGAGCCTTAATTTAGGCACGGGTGGTTGAATAAAGGATCGATATTTGTTTGACACAAACTTTGTTATGTTTGACACAATTTATGTGTAATGATTATATGTATCCAAGTACTTTTCATCATTAATGCTCGGATCCACATTGTACAAGACTTTGTTGACCGACCATCGGCTTCAACCTCCTTGGCCAGTAGCCGAGGAGTGTTTGTCCTACTTTATAAAGCCTTTATAAGGGCAAAGATTTACGGCAAACAAGGCAATCCGGCCATACGGTTTTATAAACAAAGGTACGCGGAGAGATATGTTATATTACTATTTAACGTAAGAAACATCTTCTAGGAAAAATAGTTCATTTATATGTTCCTTTTCCCAGGATATCATGTTGACCATGATCGTGAAACCTCAACTCCGATCAATGTGGGAAGAAAATATTGAGGATTTAGTTTGGGGAATGTTCCCGAACTCTGTGGTTTTTATTGAACCAAAATTTTCACTTCCGTCGTTGCCGACCAATTATATTCTTAAGATGGCTAGCTTTTGGCTTCACCCAGTCTGAGGTACTGTCGGTGTACTAAAGATCGGGTCCTTTAGTACCCCGTACTTGTGCACGGACAGTTGTAGCCATACCTACGGCAAGGCCTGCCGGAGGACGGCTGGAGACAGATGCAAGATATCAAGAAGGCGTTTAAGCTGAAGATCAGAAGACCGGAGGCTGGGCGTCCGGCAAGATCTTGCCGGGCTGGCCCGTCGAGCCCCCGGCAAGATCAGCCCCCGGCAAGATCCCACCGCTTCAGCACAGTGCCGCCGCTCCAGCGCAGCGACCAGCCTATCGTTTAGGGCTTGTCCTCCTGGTTGCGTGTCACGGCGCTGGCCGCAGAAGGGGTTAAGCGGTGCTGATGGGACGAGTCCTTTTCCCATCCCCAAGAAAGGCAGGGACACCTGTTCAGAGCATTGAATGCGTCTTGTCCTAAGACGTTTGTCCTAAGACGTTTGTCCTAAGGCGTCAGTAGTAATCATGAGACACTGGTAATCATGAGATCCTGTAGATACTTTACACCTCTTGTACTTCGCCACTGTTGGAGACCCCTTGGACATATAAAAGGAGGCCCAAGGCGTAACTACAGGGGGGGAGCCAGATCCCGATCCAGACTCGACCCATTCTGTATGCGTAGCTGCTACTGTAGCTCCCAGAACTGGGCCAAGAACATCCACAGTAATACAACCAAGCAGGAGTAGGGTTTTACGCTCCCGAGCGGCCCGAACCTGGGTAAATCCCCTCGCGTCGATCGTTAGTTCCGCTCTTTGTGCTATCCTTTCCCCTTGCCGAACCGTAAAGGGATCCACTCGATCCCATAGGTGTCGTTTCCCCGACATCTTTGGCGCGCCAGGTAGGGGGAGAAAAGGTTGCGCGAACCCGATCTAGCGGTCGGCGCGCCGGTTCTTGATCATATTCATCGCCATGGCCCCCAAGAAGAAGGGCGCTACGGCGGTTGATCCATCCGCGTCCAGCCTCCCCGTACCTGCGCAGACGGGTGATGGCGCGGGCGCTGGTGGAGGAGGTGGAGGTTTTGAGCCTCCGCGACGTTCTGGCGATCCGAGCCAGGCGAGCGCCAGGTCCAAGGATAAGGCCGCGCTACCTACGGGTGGTGCAGCGATCTCCAAGGATGGGACGGCGCCTTCCAAGACACCCACGCCGGCGCATGCACCGCGGCCTTCTCAAGACGCGCGCGACGTGCAGCACCGTGACGTCGGTGGTTCCAAGCATCCCCATGGGAAAACCCCTACGCATCACTCTCAAGATGCGTGGGGCCAAGATCCACGTCAACACGCCGGTGGAAGCCGCGCGCGGTTGCAGGACCGTGACGGTGCTCCTTCTAACCCAGTTAGGAGTTTGAGCACCTCACGTTCTTCACATCTTTCGCCGCCGCCTACACCAGCGGAAGCGTTGGCGCGAGCTCAGCTGCTCCTAGACTTCCCTCCCGCTACGGAGAAGCTAGATGAGTGGAGAGTTGCCATTCAGAGCCTCATCGGTCTAGCCAACAACGACAGGCCGCGGCAAGCAAAGCCTTCGCGGCGGCAGTCTACTGGACCGGTGCGGGCCGATGGCGAGAAGACCGGAGGCGGTGCATCTACGATACGGTCCCCTCCACCACGTCAAGAGCGGTCACTAACTCGGCAGGTCGACGCCCGTGATGACGATTCCACGGCGTCGTCCGATCCGCGGGTTCGCCGCGATCAACGTCTGATCCTTCGGGAGCGGCAGAAGGAGGACGCTCGAACCACCATCGAGTGGCGACGGGAAGCGCGCCGTCAGTCCGACAGGCGCGCGGGACCCACTGTCGATGAGCCTACGCCAGGGTATCCTGGTAGCCTGCCTTACGAGGTGGGCTGTCCAGCGTTTACTCGTGAGCTGCGGCGAGTCCAGTGGCCCAACTCCCGCTCTTTCAAGCCGGAGGTGCCGGAGAAGTACGACGGCAAGACTCACCCGTCAGAGTTCCTGAGCATCTACACCATTGCGGTGCAGGCTGTCGGGGCTCGAGACGACAAGATTCTCGCCAACTACTTCCCGTTGGTGCTGAAGCCCAACGTCAGATCGTGGTTGATGCATCTGCCGGAGAATTCCATTTCCTCCTGGGCAGATCTGTGTCATGAGTTTGTTGGCGCCTTTACTGGCGGCCACCATGCTCCTGGCCAGGAAAGCGACTTGCATATCATTCCCCAGAAGGATGGCGAAACCTTGCGCAAGTACATCCAGAGGTTCAGCCGTATCCAGCACAACATTCCAGACGTTCATCCTGCCGCTGTCATCAGCACCTTCCATCAGAATGTGCGCAACCGCAAGATGCGGGGAGAGCTTGCGATGAACAAGGTCAGGGATGTCGTCGAGCTTTACGCTCTGGCTGACAAATGTGCTCGGGCAGAAGAAGGAAGGAGACTCCCCGGCGAGAACGCTGGCGCAGGAGTCAACTCCGAAAGCGAAGACGCTGCTGCCCCGGCAAGGAAGGGCCGACGGAAGGCCAGGAAGCGCAAGGGCAAGACCGTGCTTGCCGTCGAGGGATCCGACAACCCCGGCACCGCCAAGAAGGCCAAGACTGACGACCCCGGCAAGGAGGTTGCCGGGTGTGCCGCATGTCAGGCCTTGGCGGCTGCCGACAAGCCGGAAGGCTCTGCCAAGCAGTATTGCAAGATCCACCGCACCAAGGGCCACGATCTCCAAAACTGCCGGCAAGTTGAGGAGCTTGTCGAGAAGCAGAGAGCCGAGTACGAAAGGCGAGACAAGGAGAGGGCCCAGGATGGCGCTGGAGGGTCCGGCAAGAAGCGCGGTCGAGGAGGTCGCCGCGGCAAGGTCAAGCAACAGAAGGACCAGCCCGCCCGAGGCCGCGACAAGAAGCAGGGGGATGATGATGATGATGCAGAGGGCGACGAGTCCAGCGAACACGAGTTCCAGAAGGCGACAGAGGCCATGTGCGTTGACGGAGGCGCCTCGCTGCATTCCTCTCACCGCCAGCTCAAGCAGTGGGCGCGCGAGATTAATGCAGCTGAGCCCTCGCTCGATGCCCGGAAGCCACTGAGGTGGTCCCACACGCCTATCATTTTTGACGCCGAGGACCACCCTGATCGCACAACTGCGGTCGGGTGCTTGCCGTTGTTGGTTTCACCAACGATCCGCAACCTCCAGGTGACAAAAATGTTAGTTGATGGTGGGGCCGGCCTAAACCTGATCTCGCCCGATGTGATCAAGAGATTGCAAATTCCCGACGAAGATCTCGAGGAAACAGGCCCATTCCAAGGGGTCAATCCGGGAAGGAACTAGCCGAAGGGCAAGATCACCCTGCCAGTGACGTTTGGCAGCGAGTTGAACTTCAGGACGGAGAAGATCGTCTTCGACGTCGCCAAGATTCCATTACCCTATAATGGGATTCTTGGTCGCCCGGCGCTGGCCAAATTCATGGCGGCATCGCACTATGCCTATAACGTGCTGAAGATGCCCGGGCCGATGAGCGTCCTCACCCTCCACTCCGACAAGAAGGATGCGCTTATCTGCACCGACAAGCTCTACCGGGAGGCGGTTGCAGCATCTACCGCCAAGGCACCTGCTCCTGTCGCTGAAGCTCCCGGGAAGAAGAAGAAGCCCGGCAAGACCTCTAGCACCCACTCTGGCAAGCACACCTCCTCGGAGTGCTGCGCTCCCGTTGAGGACGTGCCGGAGAACTCTGCCGGCAAGAGCAAGAAATCCAAGGCTGCTCCACCAGAGACCAAGAAGGTGCCCGCCAAGGAGGATGGTACGGGAGGAACTTTCACCATAAGTTCTACCCTTGATGACAAATAGGAAAGCGCGCTCGTTGCCTTCCTGCGGGCGAATATCGATGTGTTTGCATGGCAACCATCTGATATCCCCGGTGTTCCCACGGAGGTAATTGAGCACCACCTTGCTGTCTGCCTTCATGCGCGGCCCGTCAAGCAGAAGATCAGGAAGCAAGCCTTGGAGCGGCAAGAGTTTATCACCGAAGAAATCAGAAAGCTTGAAGCAGCAGGTCTGGTTAGAGGAGTCCTCCATCCGACATGGTTGGCCAATCCAGTTGTAGTGCGCAAGGCGAATGGAAAATGGAGGCTATGTATCGACTATACTGATATCAATAGAGCCTGTCCAAAAGATCCTTTTCCCTTGCCGCGCATCGACCAGATTGTGGACTCCACTGCTGGCTGCGATTTGCTGTCATTCCTTGACGCATATTCAGGCTACCATCAGATTTTCATGACCAAAGAAGACGAAGAGAAAACCGCATTTATCACCCCATGTGGCACGTATTGCTTCATACGTATGCCTTTCGGGTTGAAAAGTGCTGGTTCGACCTTTGCAAGAGCTATCCAGATTGGTTTCGAGACCCAGCTGCATAGAAATATGGAAGCCTATATGGATGACATAGTGGTCAAGACCAAGGACAAGGCAACTCTTATACAAGATCTAGAAGAGACGTTTGCAAATCTGCGCAGGATCAATCTGAAGCTCAATCCCGAGAAGTGCGTGTTTGGCGTTCCATCCGGCAAGCTTCTCGGGTTCTTTGTGTCTCAACATGGAATTGAAGCCAATCCCGACAAGATCAAGGCAATTGAGCAGATTGAAGCACCAAGACGTGTCAAAGATGTGCGCTGACTTGCCGGCTGCGTGGCTGCTCTGAGCAGGTTCATCTCCAAGTCCGCTGAGCGCGCCCTACCCTTTTTCAAAATCTTGAAGAAGGCATGACCAATGAAATGGACTCCAGAAGCAGAGGCAGCGCTGCAGGACTTGAAGAGGTACCTCTCCTCTCCGCCGACACTGGTCGCACCTAGGCCACAAGAGCCGTTGCTGCTGTATCTAGCGGCAACGAATCAAGTGGTTAGTGCTGCGCTAGTGGCGCAGAGAGAAGCAGACGAAGAGGCAGCGGCAGCGGCAAGCCCGTCAAGCGACAAGCCAGGGCCATCCCCAGCAGAGTCTGGTGCCGACAAGACAGAGCCCGCGCAGTCAAGTGAAGCAGTGCAGAAGAAGAAGATGGTGCAGCGCCTAGTCTATTTTGTCAGCTCCCTTTTGCAGGGGGCTAGGTCAAGATATTTTGGTGTGCAAAAGCTGCTCTTCGGCCTCCTTACGGCCTCGAGGAAGCTGCGCCATTACTTCCAAGCACATGAGATTACCGTCGTCACTCGCTTTCCGCTGCAACGGATCTTGCGGAATCTAGAAGCAACCGGCAGGATTGTGGAGTGGGCGTTGGAGCTATCATGCTTTGGCCTCAAGTTTGAAAGCACTTCAACTATTCAGAGCAGAGCCTTGGCAGAGTTCATTGCAGAGTGGACACCAACGCCAGACGAAGAAGTTCAAGAGTCGGTTGTCCCCGACAAGGAAACAAATCGCAAATGGATTATGTACTTTGATGGGGCTTTTTCTCTGCAAGGCGCCAGTGCTGGCGTGCTGCTTGTCGCACCCACCGGAGAGCACCTCAAGTATGTGATTCAAATGCACTTTCCTCGGGAGAGATCAACGTGTTGGAAATATGCCCTAGAGGCAATAATAAATTGGTTATTATTATATTTCCTTGTTCATGATAATCGTTTATTATCCATGCTATAATTGTATTAATTGGAAACTTAAATACATGTGTGGGTACATAGACAACACTGTGTCCCTAGTAAGCCTCTAGTTAAACTAGCTCGTTGATCAAAAGATGGTGAAGGTTTCCTAGCCATGGACATGAGATGTCATTTGATAACGGGATCACATCATTAGGAGAATGATGTGATGGACAAGACCCAAACTATAAACGTAGCATATGATCGTGTCAGTTTATTGCTATTGTTTTCTGCATGTCAAGTATCTGTTCCTATGACCATGAGATCATGCAACTCACTGACACCGGAGGAATACCTTGTGTGTATCAAACGTCGCAACGTAACTGGGTGACTATAAAGATGCTCTACAGGTATCTCCGAGGGTGTCTGTTGGGTTGGCATGGATCAAGACTGGGATTTGTTACTCCGTATGACGGAGAGGTATCTCAGGGCCCACTCGGTAATACAACATCACAATGAGCCTTGCAAGCAATGTGACTAAAGTGTTAGCCACGAGATCTTGTATTACGGAACGAGTAAAGAGACTTGCCGGTAACGGGATTGAACTAGGTATAGAGATACCGACGATCGAATCTCGGGCAAGTAACATACCGAAGAACAAAGGGAACAGCATACGAGATTAACTGAATCCTTGACATAGAGGTTCGACCGATAAAGATCTTCGTAGAATATGTAGGAGCCAATATGGGCATCCAGGTCCCGCTATTGGTTATTGATCGTAGAGGTGTCTCGGTCATGTCTACATAGTTCTCGAACCCGCAGGGTCTACACACTTAACGTTTGGTGACGGTTAGTATAGTTGAGTTATTGTGTTGGTGACCGAAGGTTGTTCGGAGTCCCGGATAAGATCCTGGACATGACGAGGGTCTCCGGAAGAGTCCGGAGGTAAAGATTGATATATGTGATAATAGTGTTTTGATCTCCGGAAGGGTTCCGGAATTCACCGGAAGGGGTTCCGGATGTTTACCGAAGTGTTCGGGTGCAGCAACACTTTATATAGGCCAAAGGGGTAAAGCCCACGAGGTATTGGAAAGTGCAAAAGGAAGTTTTGCTGCTGCCTTAAGCGGTACTACCGCTGGTAAGGCAGTACTACCGCGTAAGCGGTACTACCGCTGTGAAGCGGTACTACCGCTCAAGCAGTACTACCGCTTGTACGCGGGACTGCTGGGATCCGAGTTGGACTCTTTCCCTGCGGGCCAATCCGACCTTGTGCGGGCAAAACCGACCTGGAGGAGGCTTTTACTCCAAGTTTAGACCCCAAGGTTCAACATATAAATAGAGGGGAAGGGCTAGCACACGGGACACATCAAGATTTCCCAAGCCGTGTGCCGGCAACCCTAACCCTCTAGTTCCTCCCGTCATAATCTCCGTAGTGCTTGGCGAAGCCCTGCAGAGATTGTTCCTCACCACCATCACCACGCCGTCGTGCTGCCGGAACTCATCTACTACTTCATCATCGCTCGCTGGATCGAGGAGGTGAAGGCGTCATCAAGCCGTACGTGTGTTGAACGCGGAGGTGCCGTCCGTTCGGCACTAGTTCGTGATCGGATCGAGGGACGACTTGCGATTTGGATCGCGGAAATGTTCGACTACATCAACCGCGTTTCTTAACGCTTCCGCTTAGCGATCTACAAGGGTATGTAGATTCACTCTCCCTCTCGTAGATGCTCATCACCATGGATAGATCTTGCGTGTGCGTAGGAAATTTTTTGTTTCCCATGCGACGTTCCCCAACACAATGAACAACACTGCAGAGTATGAAGGGCTGCTTGCCGGTCTCAGGATCGCGGCAGACCTTGGGATCAAGAAGCTCATCGTCAGAGGTGACTCCCAGCTTGTCGTCAGGCAAGTCAACAAGGATTACCAGAGCCCGTTGATGGAAGCTTATGTCGATGAAGTGAGAAGGCTGGAGGAGCATTTTGACGGTTTGCAAACAGAGCATGTTCCTCGAGCAGAGAACTGCATTGCTGACGACCTGTCAAAGCGTGCTGCCCTTAAGTTACCTGTGGAACCAGTAACTTTTGTGCTCCGGCTGACTCAGCCATCCATAACACCACCGACGAGGCCGGACAAGAGAAGGAAGTTAAGTACCGGCAAGTACTTCCCGGCAAAGCTTCCAGAAGCCGCCGGCAAGGAAGTTGCCGGGAACGACACAGTTGCCGGTGAGCAGCGGCTTCACGCAGAGCCTCAGATTCTTGCCGCAGAAGCACGCGCCCCCGCAGCTGAGGATATGCCGGTTGCCGGTGAGCAGCAGCTTTGCGCAGAACCTCAGGTTCTTGCCGCTAAAGCAAGCGCTCCCGCGGCCGAAGAGATGCCTTTAGTCCTTGTCGTCGAGCCACAGGCTCCGGCATGGGCACAGCACATAGTTCATTTCCTTCAGACAGGAGAACTCCCTGAGGAACAGGAAGAAGCGGAGAAAGTAGCCCGTCAGTCTAGTATGTACCAGTTCGTTGATGACGTCCTGTACAGAAAGAGACCCAACGGTGTGAAATTGAAGTGCATTCCTCGGGAGGATGGACTAGAGCTGTTGGCAGAGATTCATGGAGGCATATGTGGCTCCCACATAGGCTCGAGAGCTCTTGTCGGCAAAGCATTCCGGCAAGGTTTCTTCTGGCCCACTGCCCTCCGGGATGCAACTGCACTAGTAACCAAGTGTGAAGCGTGCCAGTTCCATTCAAAGCAACTTCATCAGCCAGCTCAAGCTCTTCAGACAATCCCTCTTTCCTGGCCCTTCTCGGTCTGGGGACTCGACATACTGGGTCCTTTCCCCCGCGCTGCCGGGGGCTTCGAGTACTTGTACGTTGCTATCGACAAGTTCACGAAGTGGCCGGAAGTGGAAGCAGTGAGAAAGGTGACAACACAGTCAGCGGTCAAGTTCTTCAAGGGAATAGTGTGCCGGTTTGGTGTGCCGAACAGGATCATCACCGACAACGGTACGCAGTTCACGAGTCGCACCTTCATGCAGTACGTCCAAGACCTTGGCGGCAAGATCTGTTTTGCCTCCGTTGCTCACCCGAGAAGCAACGGCCAAGCAGAGAGGGCAAATGCTGAAGTGCTGCGCGGTCTCAGGACCAGAACTTTCGACAAGCTGCACAAGTGCGGAAGACGCTGGATTGATGAGCTGCCGGCGGTTCTTTGGTCAATCAGAACGACACCAAATCGAGCTACCGGCCAGACTCCCTTCGCCCTGGTCTACGGGGCTGAAGCAGTTCTCCCCACGGAACTCATATACGGGTCACCTCGAGTGCTCGCTTATGATGAGCTCGAGCAAGAGCAGCTGCGGCAAGATGATGTTGTGCTCCTTGAGGAAGATCGTCTTCGGGCTGCTGTGCGTGCTGCACGCTACCAGCAAGCTTTGCGCCGCTATCATAGCCGCAAGGTTCATGCCCGGAGTCTTGAGGAAGGCGACCTTGTTCTTCGGCGTGTTCAGTCGGCCAAGAATTCCAACAAGTTGACGCCGAAGTGGGAAGGCCCTTATCGGGTAGTACGAGTCACCAGGCCTGGCGCTGTCCGCCTGGAGACCGAAGATGGCATGCCAGTGAGCAACTCCTGGAATATCGAACATCTTCGTAAGTTCTACCCGTGAGGTGTGGTTGCCGGTTAGCAGCAGTTTCGCGCAGAACCTTTGGTTCTTGCCGCAGAAACGCTCCCGGCAACCACCTTTTGTACAAGTCTTGCCGATGCAGCATGTAATCCTTTGTACAAAGCCAGGCGAAGACCCTGTGCATAGTTTAATTAAGCTAAGTGTTTTACAATTCTTGTCGATTTCATGTCATTTTATATGCATGCTTATCTGAGATGTTGTATTGCGCTTGCTTCCGGTAAGAGCTAATGAACCGCCAAGGTTCCATATTTTCTCTTCTTTCTTTTTCTCAAAAGGATAGAAGGTTCCCTCGCATGCAAGTTTGCTGGGGGGGGGGGGAGATGGTATGGATACCGACAGGCGACGTTCAAGGTTGACATCTTGCCGGAAGAAGAACAGCAACGAAAAGCTAAGTTGCAGAAACCCTTTAAAACAGATTTTTGTTGTAAGGCTATCCTCCTTGAACGATTTCGACTTTTGTATGGAAAACCTGCACGCGATGGAACCTTGTCATGATCGGTCGCGCCCTTACTCTGTTTCGAGTCCGCTCAACAGTTTAGGCGGCTGCACTGAAAACGTCAAGGTTTCTTGCTGGTAGCTGCGCCTCCAGCAGGCTGCTGAAGTCCCGAACCCAGTGCTCGCGGGGGTGCGCACCGGCAAGTTCCCAGTATAAGCGTAGGGCATACACCATATAGAAAGAAATCAAACGAGGGAAATAGCATACATTAATCCAGAGACAGCAAGTTATATTACATGATAGTTGCCGCGTTTCTAACTAAAGATAAATTGTCTTTGGCATGGAGCGATGGCTACAAGATAAAAAGAAACAGCTAATCCCGGCGATCGCCTTCAACCCTCTTAACTTGGCTCACCCTGTTAACAATGGGCGCGACAAGCTCTTCAAGTACCTTGACGTCCACATCTTTCGGCAAGCGTTTGAAGACATTGGAGAGGTTGATGCCGGGGTTCTTGTGCACAACTTTGACCAACACCTCGCGGAGGACGGCCTGGCAGAGCTTGCGGGATTCGTTCGCCAGCTGGGATGTTCGGTCAGAGTGAAGATGCTCCAAGGCTTCGAGCATGCGGTCAAAGAACATGGTTAGCCTGGCGCTTGTGGACACCCTGTCGTCAGAAGAATACCTGAAGCCTTGCAGACCCATGATGGACAGTTGCGCGGCAAGCTTCTCTGCAACGTCGATGAGCTTCTCAGTCCAGATCTGCACGCCTGCCACATAGTCGTTGTGTGTGGCGGCAGCACTCTTGAGCAGCTCCTGTTCATTATGGAGGTCTTTGATCAAGGTCTTCTCCCGACCCCTGGCGGTCTCAAGGGTCTCCTTCAGCGTGGTCAGCTTCTGCTCCAGATCAATGATGGATTCCTTGGCGGAGGTGAGCTGCTGAGTCTTCTCGGATGCGGCAACCTGGGCCTCCATCAATCTGTGAAGAGCTTTGTCTCTTTCGGCTTCGAGTGTTGAGACCTTCTTGCCGTGATCCTCGAGATCAGCCTCTAGCTTCTTCACCTTCCCCTCCAGCAAGCTCTTGGCGGCCTCTGCAGCTTCGGTAGCATCGACGGCTTCCTTCAGTTTGCCGGCGTGATCTTTAGTCAGAGCTCTGAGCGTCTCCATGTGTTTCCGCTCTAGCTCCTGGGTCCGCTGCGCGACAAGTTTCTCGATCTCCTCGTCCTTGCTGCGGAGCTTGGCGGCAAGTGCCTCCTCGCGAGCAGTAAGGTCCTCTTCGTGAGCATCGAGCCCGATGCGGCGCTCCGTCAGGCGAGCTTCTACTGCGGCGGCCTGCTGTGCAGCCTCCTCCTGTGCCTTCTCGACATCAGATTGCTTCATGAGGAGGTCGTTCCAGTTCTCGCTCAGCTGTTCCCGAGCAGTCTTCAGCTCTTGGAAGGCCTCAGCATACCAAGCCTGCATCTCCTCGACGCGCTTTTGGAAGTCCGCCTCTGCTGCATCAGCAACCGCTGCCCTGGAATCCAGCTTATCCTACCGGGCGCGGTAGAGTGCCTGGAGCTTCTGATAGTTGTCATGCACGGCTTGGAGTAGCTGCTCTTCCTTGGGTTCACTGCTGCTGGCGGCGGCGATGATGTCTCCATCCAGAGTTTCTCCTTCCACCGGCGCCCCAGTGCTTGCCGTCCCTGGCATGCTGACGAACAGGTTGTCGCCGTCCTTGAGGTAACTGCTTGACGGGGGCACGTCAAATGTTGACGGTTGACCTTCACCGGTAGTTGGGGGCTCCGCGACCGGTGTAGCGCCAGGCGCTCCTGCGGCAGGAATGTCGTCAGTGCGGTCGTCGGTCTCCTTGCCGGTCCCCTCAGCAGACTTCTTGGCGGTCTCTTCCTGTGCGGCCTTGGCGGCCTCGTCCGCTGCGATCCTGTCGGCCTCGGCGGCAACATCCCTGACGGTCTCCTCGATGACGGTTTCGACATCCATGGGTTCCACCAAGAGGAAATCTGGAAGCCCAGGAAGGGAAGCAAGATGAGACCAAGATTGAAGTTCAAGAAGACAAAAAAAAGAGAAAAACAGGAGTAGCAAGTACTCTGAGGCGAGCGGTTTACCTGCGTCGAGCTGCTGAGGAGGGTTGCCGGAGCCAGTGCTCGCCGGCTCTTCTTCATCGCGGTAAAGCTCGCTTGCCGAAGACTTATCTCTGGGCGGTGTAGTCGATGCCGGCGGCGCATCAGGGACGGTTCCCATTGGTACTCCTTGTTGCCGCTCCGCTCCTGCACGCCCGGAGAGGTCAGCAGTGAAGATACGCACCCCGGCACTTGCCAGCGGAAAGTGCATAACAGACTCACGCTGGGGGCTGCGCCGGGGGCTGCATTGAGGACTGCGTTGTGGGCTCGACTCCGGGCTGATGTTGATCGTTTCTGGCGCACCTGAGGTGCTTGCCGGCGGTTCGTCGCCCGTTGAGGTCTTCGCCCTCTTCGCCATCCTTTGCGCCAAGGTTTCTGCATCTCTGTGGAGACAAGCCAAAGTGAATTAGTCAAGTGAAGCCAGAAAAGCAGGAATTATAAGGTGCGGCAAGGCCCTTACTCTTCTTCTTCGGATTCCAAGGCAGAGAGGTCGAAAACGACTTCCGCTTCGGCACCTGGGCGAGGAGGTGGAGAAGGAGACCTGGCGCGCTTTGCTGCAGCGGAAGCAGTAGGTTGTTGCGACCCTGCTGCTCCAGCCACTGGTGCCATCGTATGGGACGCTCCCGACGCACCAGTTTGTGCCGCGGTCGAGCGTGTCGTACGTCGCACGGGCGGTTGTTGGGCCTCTTGCCGCTGCGCAGCCTTGCCGGCCGCCTTCTTGCTGGGAACCTCATCTCTTGAGGGAGGCTGACTTGCTGGGGCGTCAGAGCTGGCTTTCCGAAGAACGCGCCTTTTCTTCCCTGGAGCTGGGGGCTCCTCGTGCGGCTGCTCCTCGGTTGCGCCCTCGACGGTAGAGCCCCCGGCAACCATGCCGCTCTGCTCCCCGGCAACTTCCTCTTCCTCGGAAGAGGTCTCCTCTGGCACCGTCTCTTCTTCACTGGTGTCTCCTCCCGTGAAGCCAAAGTCGCCGGCCTCCGCGGCAAGGTTTGCCTCTTCCGCCCTACTAGCGATGTAAGCTATTTCTTCGTCAGTGGTGGGACAGATAAGTTTGGGATCTTCCCGGATGGCCCTCTCCGACAAGTTGTCGAAGAACTCCTGCACTTGCTCTGGAGGCGGCTCTACCCAAGTCCCGTCAAGGCCATGGGCGTTGCACACTGGCATCATAGCAATGATTGAGCTCAGGGCAGAGTTGTTGCACAGAGGCACGACTCCAGGCGGCAACATGAACCTGCCGTCAGGCCTGAACAGCTTGTGGCAGAGATACATGTGCTGCAAGACCGTGAAGTTGTGATTCAAGCCAGGGCGCAGCCTCATAATATCTGCTGCATTCTTGAAGTCCCAGGCTGGCCTCCCCTTATTGTCAGAGGGGCGATGCGCCGGCGAAGGAAATCTGCGCCAACCATTTCAATCGTGAGCCCGGCAGCCTTCAGGCGGTGGATCCTGGTGATTGCAATTGTGAGCTTCTTGTCTTCAGGGTCGAGGTCGCTCCAATTCTCATCACAGGCCACCTTCTTCTGCCGGGGCACGCAGAATGGCTGAGGGTCTTTCTCCTGGATCCAGCACCACTCGGATCGCCACTCATCCCACTTCTTGCGGTAGAGACCCCCTGGGTATATATCCTTGTTCCATGTCCTTGGAATCCAAGTGATAGATCCAGAGAGGGCGTCTCCTGCCTCAATGCGGGGGATGAAGTAGTGGCGGAAGAGGGCCGTGTTGGGGACCACTCCGGCAAAGTTTTCGCAAAGATGAGCAAAGACAGACATGCACGTTACGGCGTTCGGCGTGAAATCGAAAAGGCGGAACTCGTACGTGTACATGATGTCGACGAAGAAGTCGGAGAAAGGAGGACAGAGCCCGCAGTAAAAATAAGCAGCGAAGAAAGGGTATCTATCCGCGCCGCCCCCGGCGGAAGCCGAAAGCGCGCGAGTTTTGGGATGGCCATTTGTCTCCTTCCCCCATACGCACCTGTACTGAGTAATCAAGGTGTGCCCGTCAAGCGTCGGGTCGAAGACGGCGCGCTCTCTCCGCATCCGCACCAGATCCCCTTCATCTGCTCCTGCGGCTGAGCCGGCGGCTTTCGCCGCTTTGCCCTTGCCTGCTTTGGGCGGCATGGCGGCAGTGGAAGCGGAGTCCGAAGGTGGCGAGGGTGTGCGGGTGGCGGAAGAATGGAGGAGGCGCGTTTCAGGCTCGAGGAGGAGGACGATGGCAACGTCCAGATTGGAAAAGATGAGAGGTAAATGAGCAGTGCCCCTGCGGATTCCTTTTTATGGGGAAGGAGCGGAGGCTGCGGTCGTTCCGCGCACGTCCCCCACGATCCGCATTCGACGCGCGTCGTGGGAGGGCGCAGTAAAAGAGAAGATTATGACAGCAACTCCTGCCACGCGTGCCCGTGCACTGTTTTGGGCCTAGCCCAACAACGCCTCACACCCGTGTATGGCCTAGGCCCGGGGGCTCCTGTCGGTGTACTAAAGATCGGGTCCTTTAGTACCCCGTACTTGTGCACGGACAGTTGTAGCCATACCTGCGGCAAGGCCTGCCGGAGGACGGCTGGAGACAGATGCAAGATATCAAGAAGGCGTTTAAGCTGAAGATCAGAAGACCGGAGGCTGGGCGTCCGGCAAGATCTTGCCGGGCTGGCCCGTCGAGCCCCCGGCAAGATCAGCACCCGGCAAGACCAGCCCCCGGCAAGATCCCACCGCTTCCGCACAGTGCCGCCGCTCCAGCGCAGCGACCAGCCTGTCGTTTAGGGCTTGTCCTCCTGGTTGCGTGTCACGGCGCTGGCCGCAGAAGGGGTTAAGCGGTGCTGATGGGACGAGTCCTTTTTCCATCCCCAAGAAAGGCAGGGACACCTGTTCAGAGCATTGAATGCGTCTTGTCCTAAGACGTTTGTCCTAAGGCGTCAGTAGTAATCATGAGACACTGGTAATCATGAGATCCTGTAGATACTTTACACCTCTTGTACTTCGCCACTGTTGGAGACCCCTTGGACATATAAAAGGAGGCCCAAGGCGTAACTACAGGGGGGAGCCACATCCCGATCCAGACTCGACCCATTCTGTATGCGTAGCTGCTACTGTAGCTCCCAGAACTGGGCCAAGAACATCCACAGTAATACAACCAAGCAGGAGTAGGGTTTTACGCTCCCGAGCGGCCCGAACCTGGGTAAATCCCCTCGCGTCGATCGTTAGTTCCGCTCTTTGTGCTATCCTTTCCCCTTGCCGAACCATAAAGGGATCCGCTCGATCCCATAGGTGTCGTTTCCCCAACAGGTACTAACCCGAATTACCCGGAAGTAACAATCACATAGGTGCTCCCTTTACCCCCTAGCCGAACAATCGGGAACGTAGGGGGTAAGCACAGGAGCCAGGCAACCCAGCTTGGCCAAAATCTTAAGTCAAATTGATGCATATTTATGGCTTTATAACGATGATTACGGAAGGCAGCACTCGCATATTGAATACAAATGACTTTATGCTATATGCTATTTTGACTCCTTTTTGACCGTTTATCATTTGAGTGGCCCAGCGTCGGCTTCTACCCCTTCGTAGATGCTACGCAGGGTGTTTCCGCAGTAACAAGACAACCCTTAGCCGACGTCTTGGTGCCCGAAGGCGGTTGTGTTAGCGGAAACGAGGCAATCAGATATCTAGGCTTTATAACTTTCACTTAGTCATAGGACCTTAAAGTTTGGGAGGCCAGTTACTAGCCCCCGGCTAGTGTTCGGCTTCAGCCGAGGTCAAGCCATTAACACTCCGGCCAAATTTATGAAAGGCCCAGGGGGTAACCTCTATCGGTCTATAGTTTGACAGAGTCATCAGATCGCTGACCAGTTTGCGCTCATTGTGACGGTCGGTTTTCGGCTTTCTCCACTGAGGTACTTGACCAGTTAAATCGGAAGTACAATCGCAGTGGTTCTCCCTTTGCACACCTAGCCGAACAAAGCGGAATGTAGGAGGCAATCACAGGAGCAGGGCAACCTAACTATTGACCGAAGACACAATTCGAAACTGATGCATATAAAGCAATATCCGAGAACGTTTTGCCGAGGACTCCCTAGAGTACCTTAGTTTTTGGTGGGTTCACCTCTAGTCGCAGTCCCCCGTTTATATTGCCGATACTTTAAAGGCATTTGGCGTTGTACTACGAGAGTTATGCTCAGAAAAACCGAAAAACTTATGCAAAAACTTTATGTTTAAATAGAAAATAAATTGTGCCAATCCGAAATTGGTCTAAAACTTAATTTGTGCTTCGGTCGTGTTTTAACATGATACATCCGATCTCCGGACTCCAAGCGGGTCAGCCTTTGGCTTCAACCTCCATATCCCGAAGGCGGAGTGTTTCTCCGAGGCCTGTTTAGCGAACTAAACTCGAGCGGCTTTAGAAAGAAACCAGGCTATCCGGCTATTGAGCACACACTAGTGTCGGAAAAAGGAGTAGTAGAAAAAGACTTTGCAATGACTAAGAAGAAAACACATTTATTATAAAGCAGCTCATACAAATTTAAGAGCCCCCGGTTAAATCGGGTAAAGAAATTTGTAACAAACAAAGTTTATTTTGTTTAGAAAAAAATATAATGTTTGGTTGCACCGAACAAAAAGTAAAATTTCAAAGGGAGCTGAGCACGGAAACGACTTAGCTGGTTAATGTGCTCGATGCGGTTCGGGGTTGTGGCGGTACGAAGATGTAGTCCTCGGTCTGGCCGATGTCCCAGCCCCCAAGCCCAAGGTAATCGAGCGAAGAGCTCGGGTCGAGAAGTGGCAGCGCAACACGGTTGCTGCAGCGAGGCGAGGCCCCCGGACCAGCCGAGAAGAGTAGTTCGGCAGCGTGACCACGAAGCCCCAATTATCATGGGAAAAGAAAGTGTTTTTAACAAACAAACTTTTTTATTTAACACAAATATAATGCTTGGTCGAACCGAACAAAAAATAAAAATTGGAAAAAGTTGAGCATGAAAGCGACTTAGCTGGTTAATGTGCTTGTGACGTGTGTCGAGCTTGTAGTGGGTCAAGGTCCCAGCCCCCAAGCCGGTCACGATGTAGCCGAGGAAGAGCTCGGCTTGACGAAGTGACAACACAACACTTCCAAAGGGCCGAGGAGAAACCCCCGGTCCAGCCGAGGAGACAGAGTAGTTCGGCAGCGTGACGGCGAAGCCCCCACGTCAGTCGACCATGTCGACGACACAATTTGGTTGATGGAGGCAGGACGACAATGTAGGCATGCCAAGGTGACCGCGTGACACAGCCGAAGTCGATTACCTGTGCACACAATATAGTGCAAGCCAAGAGTAATAACAAATAAAGGTAATAATATATTTAAAAAAATATTCTTCTACTTAGTTAATGTAAGTGAAGCAAATAATCAATGGAATATGGCCTGGGCGCCGAGGTGCCTGAGCGAAGAGTTTGGCTTGACGAACTGGTGACGCTGCACGGTCGATGTGGCGAGGCGAAGTCCCCGGTCCAGCTAACATGGCGAAGCTGGTCGTCTAGTGACGCCGAACTCCCTGGAGCAGGTTGGTGAAGAGATGGCAAAGCCCCCGGTCTAGCCGAGGTGACAGAGCAGGTCGGCCGGTGACGCCGTAGTCTCATGCCAGCCGAGGTGTCGAAGCAGGTCGGCTGGTGACGCCGAAGTCTCATGCCAGCCGAGGTGTCAAAGCAGGTCGGCGTGGTGGACGTCAGCTTGAAAAAGCGACGGCGCGGCGATGCCGACGCAGATCGGAATTTGTGACGCGGTCAATGCTGGCTTGATGAAGCAACGGATCGTCCGACCCGTACAACCCACGGATGACGAGGTTCTTTTGATGATTATTCGGCCCTCGCGATGCCAAACTCTTGGTCAGCTGACCGAGATGATGAGAAAATTTCCTTCAAAAAGGACGTATGACAACCCGTTCATGAAAAAGATGAACTCGGGTCGGATTCGTTTTCGCGCAGAAAACAGATCTAAAATTCGTTGTACTCATCGGAAGTTTCCCGGAGTTTGGACGGTCGGATCGAGCTGAAATTTTGAGGGGTGATCGGTATGAGAATTCCGCAACCGATGAACGGTGGGATCTTCCAAAAGATGTATGGGCTAGACGCTGGACTCCTCGCCCTAAACTCATCCAGATTCTCGTCCAGATTCGAGAGGGCTCCGGTAGATCGGAGATTGCCGGAGTATCCTCCATCGGAACGCGACGAAATTTTGCAGGGTTGTTGTAGATACAATTCCACACAATTCCACCGAAGCAATCGTTAAAGCGACGCTCGAGGAAACGGGGACGATGAACACAAATTTGCTGTCCAGAAAAACTGCAATCTGCAAACGAGCCATCGATCCTTCTAGCGATCCCACAACGGAACTCTCAATGAAAGCACCAATGTCCGTGTCAAAACTAGCGGATCTCGGGTAGGGGGTCCCGAGCTGTGGGTCTTGGATCGATGGGTAACAGGAGACAAGGGAGACGGTGTTTACCCAGGTTCGGGCCCTCCTATGGAGGTAAAACCCTACGTCCTGCTTTGTTTGTATTGATGATGGTGTATCGAGTACAGAGTTGATCTACCACGAGATCGTATGTAGTGGTCTAAACACTAAGAGCTATGCTCGTATGATGATATGATCTATGATGATCTGATTGTTCCTAATGACTAGCCTGGCCTTGGCTTATATAACACACCAGAGGCCTAGGATAACAAGAGTCCTAGTCGGCTATGTCGGTGGAGAGGAGTCCTTGTCTTGATCACCAAGTCTTGTGGAATCTTCCTCGTATGCATCATGGGCTGTCCGAACTGGCCCATTAGTGAATCGCCGTGGGGGTCCTCTGCATGACCCATAGGTCGGGATACGACGTGGTGAGTACCCCCTAGTCCAGGACACCGTCACCATCATTTTCACGAAAGACATTAAAAAGACGAACCAATTGATGCAACCTAAACTCCATTTTTTGTAGTTTTCTTTTATAAAACCAAACTAGTGATAAAACAAGAAACTAAAAAATTTAATTGCAAGATCTAAAGATATACCTTCAAGCACTCACCTCCCCGGCAACGGCGCCAGAAAAGAGCTTGATGTCTACTACACAACCTTCTTCTTGTAACTCGTGTTGGGCCTCCAAGTGCAGAGTTTCGTAGGACAGTAGCAAATTTCACTCAAGTGGATGACCTAAGGTTTATCAATCCGTGGGAGGCATAGGATGAAGATGGTCTCTCTCAAACAACCCTGCAACCAAATAACAAAAAGTCTCTTGTGTCCCCAACACACCCAATACAATGGTAAATTGTATAGGTGCACTAGTTCGGCGAAGAGATGGTGATACAAGTGTAATATGGATAGTAGATATAGGTTTTTGTAATCTGAAAATATAAAAACAGCAAGGTAGCAAGTAACAAAAGTGAGCAAAAACGGTATTGCAATGCTTGGAAACAAGGCCTAGGGTTCATACTTTCACTAGTGCAAGTTCTCTCAACAATACTGACATAGTCGAATCATATGTAAATCCCTCACGTGCGACAAAGAGTTCACTCCAAAGTCACAAATAGCGGAGAACAAACAAAGAAATTATTGTAGGGTACGAATCCACCTCAAAGTTATCTTTTCCGATCAATCGTATGAGCTATCCCTATAAGTGTCACGAACAGCCCTAGAGTTCGTACTAAAATAACACCTTAAGATACACATCAACCAAAGCCCTAATGTCACCTAGATACTCCAATATCACCACGAGTACCCATGGGCTTTATTATACGATATGCATCACACAATTTCAGATTCATCATGTTCAATCCAACACAAAGAACTTCAAAGAGTGCCCCAATGTTTCTACCAGAGAGTCAAGACGAAAACGTGTGCCAACCCCTATGCATAGATTCCCAAGGTCACGGAACCCGCAAGTTGATCACCAAAACATACATCAAGTGGATCAATAGAACATCCCATTGTCACCACAGATATCCCATCGCAAGACATACATCAAGTGTTCTCAAATCCTTTAAAGACTCAATCCGAGAAGAAAACTTCAAAGGGAAAACTCAATTCATCACAGGAAGATAGAGAGGGGAAAACTCCATATGATTCAGCTATATTAATAAAGCTCGCGGTACATCAAGATCGTGTCATCTCAAGAACACGAGAGAGAGATCAAACACATACCTACTGGTACATACCCTCAGCCCCGAGGGTGAACTACTCCCTCCTCGCCATGGAGACCGCCGGGATGATGCAGATGGCCTCCGGTGATGGTTTCCCCCTCCGGCAGGGTGCCGGAACGGGCTCCCGATTGTTTTTTCGTGGCTACAGAGGCTTGCGGTGGCGGAACTCCCGATCTAGGTTTTCTTTCTGGGGGTTACGGGATTTATAGGAGTACTTGGCGTTGGAATCAATTCAGGGGGACTCCCGAGGGGCCCACAAGCCAGGGGGCGTGCCCTAGGGGGGGCGCCCCCTAGGCTTATGGCTGCCTCGGGACTCCTCTCTGGTATCTTTTTGCGCCAGTATTTTTTATATTTTCCAAAAATATTCTCCGTAAATTTTTATTCCGTTTGGACTCCGTTTGATATTCCTTTTCTGCGAAGCTCAAAAACAAGGAAAAAACAGAAACTGGCACTGGGCTCTAGGTTAATAGGTTAGTCCCAAAAATAATATAAAATAGCATATTAATGCATATAAAACATCCAAAACCGATAATATAATAGCATGGAACAATAAAAAATTATAGATACGTTGGAGACGTATCAGGAGCCAAGTAAGAATACTTGATCATAGGTCATACTCATCGTTTAAGCACAAGTGGGGTTACCACTTTTACATAAAGCATTTTAATGTTGTGACATCTTATGAGATGCTTTAACTCAAGTCTTAGAGTAAATCTCCCCCTTGATGTGACATCCCCCCTTAAGAGGGATAAACTAACCTTGGGTTTTGTCGATGAAGACTTCATGTCGGTGAAGTAGTGGTGGATGCTCAAAGTTGATGAAGATCATCTTGAGTTGGGAGCAATCCTTGTTGTTTCTTACTCTTCTCACCTACATGGGTTAGTCCCACACTAGGAACAAATACAAGGATATCTATGGACATGGAGTGAAATGCATGCATGATAATGTCCATTGATTCTTTTATTACCTTGTCCCTTGCTTACCTTTGAGGGAATGTGTGACTCCTTGAACTATTGCATAAAGTTGGAGTTGATTGCAAATAGTCCTTGCCAAAGATGAATATGAGTGAATTTCATTGGTGGAGTCACCCCTCAAGAACTTCTCTAGTTCTTCTTCTTAGGGACCCACATCAAGTTGATGGGAATCCTTGGAGTTGAAGTAGCACTAGTTGAAGTAGAACCTGGAGTAGCCTTGGGAACCCACTTCACCATGGCTAGAGACTCATCTTCAAATGTGTCAATATCATCTTGAAGCTTGCCCTTGCCCTTGTGGTCTTGTGGTGGAAGGTCATCATGAGCCCTTGTTCCCTTGGGGAGAGTAGGTTCATACTTCTCCCTTTGAGGAACAAACTTTGGCTTGGGGTATTGACCTTCTTCCGATTCAACTCCATTGGCGTTGAAGTAGCCAATACCTCAGTTCTTTCGGTATCCTCCATGCTTGCGTACAATCTCTTCAAATTGCTTACATCCGGCAAGGCTTTTGTAGACACCTTTCTCTATAATCCCTTTTAATAGATTGTTTTCTTGCTCAAGTGTAACTTGGCTAAGAGAACCATTAGTGGAATCAATAGAGCTACAAGAAACAACATCAATTGATTTATCATTAGCATTGTTGTTGCTAGATGAAGAACCTTTCTTGCCTTTGTTACTAGTTTGCTTAGATTTAACTTGTGGAACAAATGTAGACAAGATTAATCGTTTGGCAAGATAAGAAGAACTCTTCTTTCAAAGATCGCCATTGATAGCTTTAAGAAACTCATGTTCTTGCTCTAAATTTAGCTTCTCGAAGCATAGCTTCCCATGAGTTCTCAAGAGCTCTCTATGATATTCTAGAGTAGATTCATGAGCTAACTTAAGAGTGTTTAGTTCCTTATTTAGACGCTCAATCTCCTTCTTATCATCATCATATGACTTATCTTGATTAGCATGAATATCATCAAGTTCATTTTGACTAATATCACTAGTTTTATCAAAGAGCAAGTCATCATCTCCTAATAGATCATCCTCATCACTATTGCAGTCAAAGTATTCGGGGTGTGATACCTTGGGGCCTTTCCATGAAGCAACTTCCACTTCCTTCATTTGGTGAATCAAATATGTCATAGGAGTTGGAGGTTACGAGTGCAAGTCCGGCAACACCTTCATCTTGACGATAGTCGGAGTTGGAGTGGTAGCTTCTCTCGGAGTGGTTGTCGGAATCGGAGCCAAAAACGCATTCACCAACATGAGCTTGATGTCTTCTTCTTGTGTAGCTCTTGGTGTACTTGTCATTCTTCTCCGAGTCTTTGCTTCTCCGGGAGGGTCTTCGTTCATAGCGATCTTCTCTACTCCTTCTCTCTCTCTTCGAGGTGATTCATCTCTTGAGCTTCGTCTTCTAGGTGTCTCTTCTCTTCTCTTGTGGGGAGCCGTGCACTCATTGGAGTAGTGTCCGGGCCTTCCACAATTGTAACAATTCCGGTCACGACTAGAGGAACGCTTCTCATCATATCTTGATTTGGAGCTTCTCTCTTTGCCTCTACTCTTGTATAACTTGTTGAATTTCGGAACCATGAGGCTTATCTCTTCATTGGTAACAAGGTTGTCACTTGAGGTAGCGGGAGTGTCACTTGTGGCTTTGTATGCACCGCTTGACTTGGTGTGAAGCTCTTCTTTGTCTTTGCGTGACATCTCATGATCAACTAATACGTCTCCAATGTATCTATAATTTTTGATTGTTCCATGCTGATATATTATCATTCTAGGATACTTTTTTGGATATTTATTTACCAATTTATAATATTTTTTAGCACTAACCTATTGACCCAGTGCCCAGTGCCAGTTGTTGTTTTCTGCGTGTTTTTCACTTTGCAGGTTTACTATACCAAACGAAGCCCAATTGCCACGAATTTTTTTGACAATTTTATCTGGACAAAAACAAGACCTAGAAGCTTCGGAAGATGGCCGGGAGCCGCACCAGGGCCCCACAAGCCATAAGGGCACGCGCCCCTAGGGGGGCGCCCTGATGGCTTGTGGCCCCCCCGGTGGCCCCCCGGTGGCCCTCCCGACCTCGTTCTTTGGCCTATAAATTCTCATATATCCGTGGAAACCCTGAAAGCAGTCCCGAAACACTTTTTTTGCCGCCACAAGTCTCTGTTCCATCGATAGGCCATCTGGAGTTCCGTTCCGACACCCTGTCGGAGGGGAGATCGATCACGGAGGGCCTCTACATCAACCTTGTTGCCCTCATGGTGATGTGTGAGTAGTTCACCATAGACCTACGGGTCCATAGCTAGTACCTAGATGGAAATCTCTCTCTCTCTTTTGATCTTCAATACAAAGTTCATCGCATCTTCGCTTTGATCTATTCGATGTAATCCTTTTGTGCGGTGTGTTTGTTGGGATCCGATGAATTATGGGTTTATGTTCAGATTATTCATGAAAAGTATTTGAAATATCTCTGATGTTTATTATTTCTCTTAATTGCATGATAATTATAGCTTCATAATTTTGTCCGATCTATTGAAATAGTTTGGCCAACTAGATTGATATTTCTTCGGTGAGAGAGGTGCGTTGTGGTAGGTTCAACCTGACGAATATCTATATCCCAGTGACATAAAGGGACAAGATACGTCTTTGTGTTGCTGCTACTAAGGATAAAACGATGGGGTTAATTCATATTAATTGAGTTTACTTTGTCTACATCATGTCATTGTTCTCCAAGCATTACTCTGTTTTACTTAATACTCTAGATGCATGTTGGATAGCAGTCGATTGGTGGAGTAATAGTAATAGGTGCAGGCAGGAGTCGGACTATTTGCTTATGGACGTGATGCCTATATACACATGATCATTGCCATGAAAATGGCATAACTATCCGCTTTTCTATCAATTGCCCAACAGTAATTAGTTACCCACCGTATGTTGCCTACATGAGAGATGCTGCTAGGGAAAACTATGGCCCTCGGGTCTATTCACTTATATATTCAGAAAAGCTATTGTTACCTTGCTGCCATTATTTGTCTTTTATTTTATCTTGCATTTTACAATTATCTCCAATTATCTACACAACTCATTTGCTTGCAAATAACGAGATCAAGGGGATTGACAACTCTCTTGCCCGCGTTGGGTGCAAGTTGTTTGTTCTTTTGTGTGCAGTCGCTAAAGATGGTTGAGGATTGATATTCCTATTGGTTCAATAAAGATTGGTTTCATAACTGAGGGAAATACTTACCCAGTTTGTGATGCGATAACCTGTTCCTCTTCACGGAAAACCCAACGCAGATCACAAGTATCAGGAAGGATATGTGGCGCTGTTGCCGAGGAGTATCATCACCAACTATCAAGTAGTTTCACACAAATTTTCATTCACTTGTTTATATTTTTATTTGCTTTTATATTTAGTTTTTCTCATAAAAAACAAAAATACAAAAATATTTATCCTTGCTTGTTGCTAGTTTGCTTGTTTAGTCTCTAGTTTACTTATCCTGCTTGTTACTTTGCTCGTTTGGTCACCATGTCTCAAGATACTATTAAGTTGTGTGACTTCTAGAATACTAATAACAATGATTTTATTAGTACACCTATACCACCCGCCACTAGTGTGGAGGCTTTTGATATTAATGCCGCATTGCTGAATCTTGTCATGAAGGATCAATTTTCGGGAAGTCCTAATGAGGATCCCGCGTCACATCTTAATACTTTTGTTGAATTATGTGATATGCAAAAGAAAAAGGATATGGATAATGATATTTTGAAATTAAAATTATTTCCTTTTTCACTAAGAGATAAAGCTAAGGCTTGGTTTTCATCTTTACCTCGTAATAGTATTGGAACATGGGATAAGTGCAAAGATGCTTTTATTGCCAAGTATTTTCCTCCTGCTAAGATCATCTCCCTTAGAAATCAAATAATGAATTTTAAATAGCAATATCAAGAGCATGTTGCACAAGCTTGGGAGAGAATGAAATTAATGATAAGAAATTGCCCTACTCATGGATTGAACTTATGGATGATTATCCAAAACTTCTATGTCGGACTAAACTTTGTGTCTAGAAAACTTCTAGATTCTGCTGCTGGTGGTACCTTTATGATGTGACCTTATGAGAGGCCACAAAACTTCTGGACAACATCATGACAAATTATTCTCAATGGCACACCGAGAGAGCTCCAACTGGAAAGAAGGTAAATTCTGTCGAAGAAATCGCTACTTTGAGTGAAAAAGTGGATGCTCTTATGAATATGGTCGCTAATAAAAATGCTCATGTTGATCCCAATGATATGACCTTGTATACTTTGATTGAGCAAAATAATGATGCTATTGATGTGAACTTTATCTCGCGAAATAATTTCAATAACAATGCTCATAGAGGAAATTTTAATTCTAGACCGTATCCCGGTAATTCCTCTAACAACTATCGAAACTCTTATGGTAATTCTTATGGAAATTCTTCTACTAATTCTAATATGATACCCTCTAATCTTGAGAACACAATTAAAGAATTAATTAATTCTCAAAAGGTTTTCGATACTACGGTAGAACAAAAATTGCATGTGATTGATGCTTTGGCTAAAAACATGGATATAATTGCTCTTGATGTAGAAACTCTTAAAAGTAAAAATTTGCCACCTAAGCATGATTTTAATGAGACTATTAAATATATCCAAGTGTCTATTAATGAAAGTAAGGAGAGGACCGCTAAGTTGAAAGCTAAGCGGGAATTCTTAGAAAAAGCTCTCCCACCCGGTTTTTACCGGAATCATGATGAAGATCTTAAAATGATTGGCATTTCTCCTATTGAATCTTTGTTTACTTCTCTGAATATAAATGATAAAAGTACTGGAGTTGAACCAACTCTAGCTAAGGAGAGTCCCATTTGCTTGGTGAGTGAGGATTCCAATGATAAAACTGAAAAATTGACTTTGGATAGGTTAAAACTTTGTCTAGTGATGTGCCACCTATCTTAAATTACAAGGATTTTAATTACGAGAGCTTCTATTTAGTAGAATGTATTTCCTTGTTGAAAACAATTATTAGCTCACCCAATGCTTATGAACAAAATAAGGCTTTTACCGAACATATAGTGGAAGCCATGATAAAAGCTTATGATGAGAAACTTGAGCTTGAAGTTTCTATTCCTAGAAAATTGCATGATGAGTGGGAACCTACTATAAAAATTAAGATAAATAAATATGAATGCAATGCCTTGTGTGACCTTGGTGTTAGTGTTTCAACTATTCCTAAAACTCCTTGTGATGTGCTTGGTCTCACTAATATTGAAGATTGTTCCCTTAACTTGCCTCTTGCGGATTCTGCCATTAAGAAACCTCTAGGTAGGAATAATTATGTGCTCATTATTGAAAATAAAAATTATGTGCATGTAGATTTTATTGTGCTTGATATTGATTGCAATCCTACTTGTCCCATAATACTTGGAAGGCCTTTCCTACGAACTATAGGTGCAATCACTGACATGAAAGAGGGAAACATAAGGTTCCAAATCCCATTAAAGAAAGGGTTGGAACACTTCCCTAGAAAGGGAATTAAACCACCTTCTGAATCAATCATGATAGCTACTTATGGGTGGAGTGTCAAAGATGACAACACTTGAAACTATGCATTATGCCTAGCTAGGGGCATAAAACAATATCGCTTGTTGGGAGGCAACCCAATAGTTATCTTAATTTTTGCTTTATACCTTATGGTTATTTTTAATAACTTGGTTATTGCCTCTGTAATAATTGTGTTTTTGTGTTTAAATTAGTGTTCGTGCCAAGTAAAGCCTTTGGGATGACTTGCATGATAAATAGAACCGATGCTGAAACATAACAGAAACTTTTGACTCCAGTACAAGAATTTTCATTTTTTACCGGAGCGTGATAAAATTCTGAAAATTTTAAACAGTATTTCTATATGAATTATTCAGGTTTTCCTAAAATTTTAAGATTTTTTTGAGTTACATAAGTATACATGTCTACTGATCTTTACAGACTGTTCTGTTTTAGACAGATTCTCTTTTACTTGCATAGTTTGTTTGTTTTGATGATGCTATGGTTTGTATCGGGGGGTATAAGCCATGGGGAAGTTATAACACAGTACCTATTATGCAAAATTGAAATATGAATCAATGTATAACAGTACCTAAAGTATTTGATATGTTGCTTATACTAACGGATCTCACAAAGTTTTGTTGAGTTTTATGTGATTGAAGTTTTCAAGTTTTGGATGTTATCGCGATGGACAAAGGAATAAAGAGTAGCAAGAGCCTAAGCTTGGGGATGCCCAAGGCACCCCAAGGTAATATTCTAAGGAATACTCAAGCGTCTAAGCTTGGGGATGCCCCGGAAGGCATCCCCTCTTTCGTCTCAATCCATCGGTATGTCACTTGAAGCTATATTTTTATTCGTCACATGATATGAGTTTTGCTTGGAGCATTGTTTTCTTTTGTTTGCTTTTTTACTTTCAGTTTGCCATAATCATTGTTTGCTGGACACACCTATTTGAGAGAGACACACCTTCATCATAATTTGTTAGAATACTCTATGTGCTTCACTTATATCTTTTGAGCTTGGCAGTTGCTCTAGTACTTCACTTATATCTTTTTTAGCACGGTGGCGTGTAAATTTTATAGAAATTTTTGCACTCTTGTTCTTCACTTATTTTTGTTTGAGAGTTAATAAATGGTGACGGTAATTTGCATGGGTCATAAGACTAGTTCAAAAATGATAGGTATTCAATGAGTGATAATTAAAACCATCATGTAGCACATAGAGAAATTTTGAGTTACTGGTATTGATTTGGTAATATGAAAAAGAATAAGTGGTTAATTGCGATCAGTAAAGTATCAATATTAAAAGGTGTTAATTTTTCATTTGTCTAAAAATTAATGAGGCATGGTGATGATGTTTGAGCATTTCTATTCCTCGTTGAAATCCTAGTGTTGTTTCGGATCGGAAGCGCGCGATGGTTAACTCCTACCAACCTCTTCCCTCGGGGCATGCGAGTAGTACTTTGATTTGTGATAAACTAATAAAACTTTGCAATAAGTATATGAGTTCTTTATGACTAATGTGAAACCATGGACATACGCAATATCACCTCCTCATATTTGCTAGCCCCTTCGGTATTGTGCATAGCCATTCTCACCTCGAGGATCGGTGCAACTTTCGTCGGTGCATCCCAACCCCGTGACATGATACGCTCTGTTGCACATAAGCCTCATTATATCTTTCTCAAAACAGCCACCATACCTACCTATCATGGCATTTTCATAGCCATTCCGAGATATATTGCCATGCAAATTCCATCGTCGCTTTACATGACTAGTTCGTTCATCATCATATTGTTTTGCATGATCATATAGAGCCGACATAGTATTTGTGGCAAAGCCACCGTTCATCATATTTTTGATACATGTCACGCTAGATCATTGCACATCCTGGTACACTGCCAGAGGAATTCATATAGAGTCATATCTTCATATCAGTTCTTCATATTGAGTTGTAAGCAAATAAAAGTGTGATGATGATCATTGTTAGAGCATTGTCCCATTGAGGAAATAAAAAATGGGGGAGGCCAAATGAGCTTACCATTAAAAATGATGATAGAAAATGAGAGAAGAGACTTTGCTACTATCCTTTACCACACTTGTGCCTCAAAGTGGCACCTTGTTCCTCATATATAGAGAGTCTCATATTATGTCATTTTCATATGCTAGTGGGAATTTCATTATTATAAACTTGGCTTGTATATTCCCATGACGAGCTTCCTCAAATGCCTAAGGTCTTCATGAGCAAGCAAGTTGGATGCACACCCCACCTAGCTTCATTTGAGCTTTCATACACTTATAGCTCTAGTGCATCATTTGCATGACAATCCCTACTCCTTGCATCGACATCTATCGATGGGCATCTCCATAGACCGTTGGTACGCCTAGTTGATGCGAGAGTATCTTTTCCATGTTTTCCCCTTTGATATCTGCCACCATATTCTATTCCACCTAAATGCTATGTCCAATGTCTCACGCTCATTCATTGCGTGAATTTTTTTTGATGCACTTTGAAAAAGTACGATCCAATTGCCTGACTTGGACACCGTGGTGCTTAACATTTGTATTAATGTGGTGAAGATGGAGTCATGCCTTGCTAATATAATAAGATGAATGGGGGATAAACATTCTTTTAGGATCGTATACTTTGAAAGATTTATAATTATGTTACTTATGCTTATGGATATTACTATGTTGATGTTTATTACTTCATCGTTTCTGAATGAGCATACCTGCAAAAGATTACATAATGGGTAGCATGTCACATCAAAAATTCTGTTTTTATCATTTACCTACTCGAGGACGAGCAACAATTAAGCTCGGGGATGCTTGATACGTCTCCAACGTATCTATAATTTTTTATTGTTCCATGCTGATATATTATCATTCTAGCATACTTTTTGGATATTTGTTTACCAATTTATAATATTTTTGAGCACTAACCTATTGACCCAGTGCCCAGTGCTAGTTGTTGTTTTCTGCGTGTTTTTCACTTTGCAGGTTTACTATACCAAATGAAGTCCAATTTCCAAGAAACTTTTCGATTATTATTTTTGGACAAAAACAAGACCTAGAAGCTTTGGAAGATGGCCGGGAGACGCACCAGGGCCCCACAAGCCATCAGGGCGCGCCCCTGGGTGGCACCCTGATGGCTTGTGGCCCCCCTGTGGCCCTCCCGACCTCGTTCTCTGGCCTATAGATTCTCATATATCGTGGAAACCCTGAAAGCAGTCCCGAAAACCTTTTTCCGCCGCCGCAAGTCTCTGTTCCATCGGGAGGCCATCTGGAGCTCCGTTTTGGCACCCTGTCGGGGGGGGGGGGGGGAGATCGATCATGGAGGGCCTCTACATCAACCTTGCTGCCCTCATGATGATGTGTGAGTAGTTCACTATAGACCTACAGGTCCATAGCTAGTACCTAGATGGCAATCTCTATCTCTTTTGATCTTCAATACAAAGTTCATCGCATCTTCGCTTTGATTTATCCGATGTAATCCTTTTGTGCAGTGTGTTTGTTGGGATCCGATGAATTGTGGGTTTATGTTCAGATTATTCATGAAAAGTATTTTGAGATATCTCTGTTGTTTATTATTTCTCTTAATTGCATGATCATTATAGCTTCATAATTCTCTCCGATCTATTGAAATAGTTTGGCCATCTAGATTGATATTCCTTCGGTGAGAGAGGTGCGTTGTCGTTGGTTCAACGTGATGAATTTCTATATCCCAGTGACAGAAAGGGACAAGATACGTCTTTGTGTTGCTGCTACTAAGGATAAAACGATGGGGTTAATTTATATTAATTGAGTTTACTTTGTCTACATCATGTCATTGTTCGCCAAGCATTACTCTGTTTTACTTAATACTGTAGATGCATGCTGGATAGCGGTCGATGGGTGGAGTAATAGTAATAGTTGCAGGCAGGAGTCGGCCTATTTTTCTTATGGACATGATGCCTATATACACATGATCATTGCCTTGAAAATCGCATAACTATCCGCTTTTCTATCAATTGCCCAACAGTAATTTGTTACCCACCGTATGTTGCCTACATGAGAGATGCCGCTAGGGAAAACTATGGCCACCGGGTCTATTCACTTATATATTCAGAAAAGCTATTGTTACCTTGCTTCCATTATTTGTCTTTTACTTTATTTTGCATTTTACAATTATCTACAATTATCTACACAACTCATATACTTGCAAATAACGAGATCAAGGGGATTGACAACCCTCTGGCCCGCGTTGGGTGCAAGTTGTTTTTTCTTTGGTGTGAAGTCGCTGAAGATGGTTGAGGGTTGATATTCCTATTGGTTCGATAAACCTTGGTTTCATAACTGCGGGAAATACTTACCCACTTTGTGCTGCGATTACTCGTTCCTCTTCACAGAAAACCCAACGCAGATGACAAGTATCAGCAAAAATCCTTCCAATGACTTTCGTGGGCTTGAGATCTTTGTAATTTGGCATCATTTGGATCAATGTGCACACAGTGTCGTACTTTCCATCCAAGGCCCTAAGGATCTTCTTGATGATGAATTTGTCGGTCATTTCTTCGCTTCCTAAGCCAGCAATCTCATTTGTGATAAGAGCAAGCCTAGAGTACATTTCGGCGGACTCCTTCGCCATCCTTCATCCTGAACTTGTCAAATTGACTTTGTAGCACATCCAACTTAGATTCCTTGACGGATTCGGTACCTTCGTGCATATCAACAAAAGTATCCCAAATCTCTTTTGCATTCTCGAGATGGCTTATCTTGTTGAATTCTTCGGGGCATAGGCAGTTGAATAGAATGTCACATGCTTGAGCATTGCATTTCGACATCTTCAATTCTTCCGCGGTCGCTTCACGATCCGGTTCCCTTCCATCGCCAAAGAACTCACCTTGCAAACCAACACGAACAACAGCCCAAACGGTGGGGTTATGACCAAGAATATGCATTTTCATTTTATGCTTCCAACTAGCAAAGTTTGTACCATCAAAATATGGACCTCTACGATGATAATTTCCCTCACTAGATGCCATACTCTCCTAGGTTGTAAAACCAATGCAATGGAGACCAAAGCTCTGATACCACTTGTAGGATCCAAAGTATGTCTAGAGGGGGGTGATTAGACTACTTGACCAAATTAAAATCCTAGCCTTTTCCCAATTTTACTGTTGGTAGATTTTAACGCTTGTAGCAAGTCAAGCACACCCTACACATGCATGTCTAAGAGTATAGCAGTGGAAAATAAAGACAAGCACATGAAAGTAAAGGTAGGGAGAAGAAGATCAAACGCAATTGGAGACACGAAGATTTTTCCTGTGGTTCCGATAGATGGTGCTATCATACGTCCACGTTTATGGAGACTTCAACCCACGGAGGGTAACGGTCGCAGGAGTCCACGGAGGGCTCCACCCATGAAGGTTCCACGAAGTAGCAACCTTGTCTATTCCATGACGGCCTACGTCCATGGAGGACTAGCCTTACTCGGGGTAGATCTTCACGAAGTAGGCGATCTCCTTGCCCTTACAAACTTCTTGGTTCAACTCCACAACACGAAGTAGGAGGCTCCCAAGCGACACCTAACCAATCTAGGAGGCACCACCCTCCAAAACATAATAGATGTGGTAAGTATGATGAACTCCTTGCTCTTATGCTTCAATTGATAGACTCCTCAACACTCAATCATTCTCTCATAGATTTGGCTTGGGTATAAGAGATTGATTGGGTGTAAAGCAACTTGGGGAGGCTAGAAATCAAGATTCATATGGTTGGAGTGGAATATCTTGATCTCAACACATGAGTGGGTGGCTCTCTCTCAGAAAATGGATGGGACAAGTGTAAGTGTGTTCTAAGTGCTTCTCTTACGAGTGAGTGGTGGTGGAGGGGTATATATAGGCATCTCCAAAAATCCAACTGTTGCAACATTATTTCCCAACTCGGTGAAACCAGAGTAAAAACTCGGTCGTACCGACTAGTGCAAAATGTGGCAACTTTAGGCTTTTCGGTGAAACCGATATATAAATCTCGGTGGTACCGATATGGGTCACCTAGGCAGTTCCAATTCTCGGTGGCACCGATTTTCAAAACTCAGAAATTTTGATTCTTGAAAATGTGATACCAGAAAGTTGGTCACTATTTTTCGTGGTACCGAATCTGAAACTTGGTAGTACCGAGATGGATGTTTGGCTTAGGATCTGTCAAGGGTTTGGACTCGGTGTGACCAAATGTGAAATGGTGGTCTTACTGATTTTGAGTGTATTGTATTGGACAGAGAATCTGCGGGGAAAAGTGGTGAGTGCTTTTGGTGGCTAACACTTGAGCATTTGAGCATATCATTCACCAACATTACCTCACCCCCTTTTAATAGTATTGGCTTTCCTATGGACTCAAAGTGATTTCTCGCAAAATATAAAATGCACAGTCTTCAAGCTTGTAGTCTTGCCAATCCTATTCCTTCCATTTGGGGTTTCCTCACAATCCTTTAGCCAATCCATTCATTGAACTTTTCCTAAAATATACTTAGTGGAAACATTAGTCCAATGAAATATATGTTGTTATTAATTACCAAAACCACCTAGGGATAAGTTGTGCTTTCAGTTAGTCACGAGATCTTGTATTACGAAACGAGTAAAGAGACTTGTTGGTAACGAGATTGAACTAGGTATGGAGATACGACGATCGAATCTTGGGCAAGTAACATACCGATGGACAAAGGGAACCGCATACGAGATTGACTGAATCCTTGACATAGTGGTTTGACCGATAAAGATATTCATAGAATATGTAGGAACCAATATGGGCATCCAGATCCCGCTACTGGTTACCGACTAGAGCGGTGTCTCGGTCATGTCTACATGATTCTCGAACCCGTAGGGTCCGCACGCTTAACGTTCGGTGATGATAGAGTAGTATCGGGATATACACGTTGGTGACCGAATGTTGTTCGGAGTCCCGGATGAGATCCCGGACGTCATGAGGAGTTTCGAAATGGTCCAGAGGTTAAGGTATGTATATGGGAAGTCCTATTTTGGTCGCTAGAAAAGTTTCGGGCATTACGAGTAATGTACCGGGGTGTCGGAAGAGTTCCGGGGGTCCACCGGGGGGTCCACCTGCCTCGAGGGCCCACATGGGCCATAGGGGGTGCCCTAGCCAGCATGGGCTGGGTGCACTAGCCCCTAAGGGCCCATGTGGCTTAGGGGCAAGAGTCCCAAAGGGACAAGGCACCCCGGAGGTGACTTGGAGGATGGGGGCTCCTCCCTTCCTTGTGGAGGGAGGACTCCTCCCTAGTCGACGACCCTCCATGGAGGAGGGGCCAAGGGCTGCGCTCCAACCCTGCCACTTGCGTCCTATATATAGTAGAGGAGAGGGGGAGGGCTGGATACAACAATCTCACACCTCGGCGGCATCCCTCTCCCTCCCGTTACCCCGTTCCTCCGCAGATTGGTTTTTCAGTAGTGCTTGGCGAAGTCCTACCGAAACCTGCGCCCCATCTACTTCTCCTCCCTTGCTTGCTGGATCAAGAAGGAGGAGACATCATCGAGCTACACGTGTGCCGAATGCGGAGGTGTCATCCGTTCGGCGCTAGATCTGGACGGATCGCGATTGGATAGTGAAGATGTACGACTACACCAACCACGTTATATACGCTTCCGCTTAGCAATATACAAGGGTATGTAGACACACTCTCCCTCTCTTAGCTATGCATATCCATAGATAGATCTTGGGTGTTCGTAGGAATTTTTTGTTTCCCATGCAACGTTCCCCAACAGTGGTATCAGAGCTAGGTCTATGTGTAGATGATATGCATGAGTAGAACACAAAGTGTTTGTGGGCGTTGATGTTCAGATTGCTTACCTCCTTAGTCTTATTTTGATTCGGTGGTATTGTGGGATGAAGCATCTCAGACCAACCTTACTTGTCCTCGCACAAGAGACTGGTTCCACCGACTGACATGCGACTTGTTTGCATAAAGGTGGCTGGAGGGTGTCTGTCTCTCCCACTTTAGTTGAATCGGATTCGACAGAGGCGGTCCTTGTAGAAGGTTAAAAGGCAACTTGAATATATTGTGGCTTTGCGTAGGTAAGAATGGTTCTTGCTAGTTGCCCATAGCAGCCATGTAAAGCATGCAACAACAAAGTAGAGGACGTCTAACTTGTTTTTGCAGGGTATGTTGTGATGTGATATGGCCAAGACGTGATTTGATATATGTGATGTATGAGATGATCATGTTTTGTATAGTTATCACGACTTGCATGTCGTTGAGTACGATAACCGACAGGATCCATAGGGTTGTCTTTAATTTAATTCATGACATGCGTGTCAATCTTTTAAATGCCATGTAATTGCTTTACTTTATCGCTATGCGTTAGCAATAGTTGTAGAAGCAATAGTTGGCGAGACAACCACGTGATGACATGATGATGGAGATCATGGTGTCATGACGGTGACGATGGAGATCATGCCGGTGCTTTGGAGATGAAGGTCAAAAGCACAAGATGATGATGGCCATATCATGTCACTTACTTTGATATGCATGTGATGTTTATCTGGTTATGCATCTTATTTTGCTTAGGACAGCGGTGGCATTATAAGATCACCCCTTACAAAATTTCAAGATAAAATTGTGTTCTCCCCAAGTATGCGTCGTTGCGAAAGTTTGTCGTTTCGAAGCACCTCGTGATGATCGGGTGTGATAGACTCTTCGTTCACATACAACGGGTGTAAGCCAGTTTTTGCACATGCATAATACTTGGGTTAAACATGACGAGCCTAGCATGTACAGACATGGCCTCGGAACACGGAGACCGAAAGGTCGAACATGAGTCATATAGTAGATATGATCAACATGGAGATGTTCACCATTGAAACCACCTCATCTCACGTGATGATCAAACTTGGGTTGGTGGATTTGGATCATGTAACACTTAGACAACCTGAGGGATGTTGATTTGAGTGGGAGTTCATTAGTAATATGATTAGTTGAACTTATTATCATGAACATAGTCTAAAGTTGTCTTTGCAAAATTATGCTGTAGATCAATAGCTCGCGCTATAGCTCCCCTGTTTTTAATATGTTCCTAGAGAAAGACTAGGTTGAAAGATAACGTAAGCAATTATGTGAACTGGGTCTGTAATTCGAGGATTGTCGTCACTACTGCACAAAAGGCTTATGTCCTTGATGCACCGCTCGGTGTGCCAACCCCTCCAGCGTCGTCTGTGGATGTTGTGAACGTCTGACAGACACGTTCTGATGACTACTCGATAGTTCAATGCGCCATGATTTATGACTTAGAATCGGGGCTCCAAAGACGTTTCTAAAATGCGATAGAGCATATGAGAATTCCAAGAGCTGAAATTGGTATTTCAGGCTCATGCCCGTGTTGAGACGTATAAGACCTCTGACAAGATCTTTGCCTAGAAGATAGACAAGAATAACTCAGTCAGTGAGCATGTGCTCAAAATGTCTGGGTGCTACAATCGCTTGAATCGAGTGGGAGTTAATCTTCCAGATAAGATAGTGATTGACAGAGTTCTCCAGTCATTGTCACCAAGCTACAAGAGCTTTGTGATGAACTATAACGGGCAAGGGATAGATAAGATGATCCCTGAGATATTCGCGATACTTAAGGCCGCGGAGGTAGAAATCAAGAAGGAGCATCAAGTGTTGATGGTTAACAAGACCACTAGTTTCAAGAAGGGCAAGGTGACAGCACATATGCTCCCTTGGTGGTTTTGATAATTCATTACAACATACATTGTCTCTTGGACTAATAGTTTTATCTAGCTTATTTCAGGTATAGTCCACAGAGAGTGCTGGCAAAGGATTGTGAGGAACCCCAAAGCAAGGATGGATTGGCAAGGCTACAAGCATGAGGACTCTACATTTTATATTTTGTGAGAAATCACTTTGAGTCCATAGGAAAGCCAATACTATTAAACGGGGGTGAGGTAATGATTGGTGAATGATATGCTCAAAATGCTCAAGTGTTAGCCACCAAAAGCACTCACCACTTTCCCCACAAAATGTCTGTCTAAACCTATACACTCAAATCGACGAGACCAACATTTCCATTTCGGTCACACCGAGTCCAAACCCTAGACAGATCCTAAGCCAGACCACCAACTCGGCACTTCCAAGTTCCATATCGGTACCACCGAAAACAGTGACCAGCTCACTGGTATCTCATTTTCAAGAATCGGAATTTCCGAGTTTCGAAAATTGGTGCCACTGAGTTTGGTAACTGCTGATACGTCTCCAACGCATCTATAATTTTTGCTTGTTCCATGCTGTTATATTATCATTCTTGGATGTTTGACAATCATTTTATAGCAACTTTATATCATTTTTTGGGACTAACCTATTGACATAGTGCCAAGTGCTAGTTGCTGTTTTTTGCTTGTTTTTTTACTTTGCAGAATATCAGTACCAAACGAAGTCCAATTGCAATGAAACTTTTTGTCGAATTTTTATGGACTAGAAGAAACCCAGAGGGACGAAGAAGTGCCCGAGAGGGGGCCCAGGCATCCCACAAGACATCTGGGCGCGCCAGAGGCCCCCGTCGTGCCCAGGTGGGTTGTGGCCGCCTCGGGAGTCCCCTCCACCGCCTCTCAGCTCTATAAATACCCAAATATTCCAAAAACCCTAGAGGATTCGACGAAAAACACTTCCAGCCGCCGCAAGTTCCAGAACCTCGAGATCCAATCTAACACCATCACGAAGGGGTTCATCATCCTCATTGCTGCCTCTCCGATGATGCGTGAGTAGTCCACCATAGACCTACGAGTCCGTAGGCAGTAGCTAGATGACTTCTTCTCTCTTTTTGATTCTCAATACAATGATCTCTTGGAGATCTATTTGATGTAATGAATTTTTGCGGTGTGTTTGTTGGGATCCGATGAATTTTGAGTTCATGATCAGTTTCAATCCATGAATATTATTTAAGTCTTTTTTGATCTCTTATATGCATGATTACTTATAGCCTCGTATTTCTTCTTCGAATCTTTGGTTTAGTTAGGCCAACTAGATCGTTTTTTCTTGCCATGGGAAGAGGTGCTCTGTGATGGGTTCAATCTTGCGGTGTCCTCTCCCAGTGACAGAAGGGGCAGCAAGGCACGCATGTATCGTTGCTATTAAGTATAACAAGATGGGGTCTATTCCTACATGAATAGATCTTGTCTACATCATGTCATCGTTCTTATTGCATTACGCCGTTTCTTCATGGAATTTAATACACTAGATGCATGATGGATAGCGGTCGATTTGTGGAGTAATAGTAGTAGATGCAGAATCATTTTGGTCTACTAATCTTGGACATGATGCCTATATAATGCTCATTGCCTTGGATATCGTCATTATAATTTGATCTTCTATCAATTGCCCAACAATAATTTGTTCACCCACCGTGTGCTATACTCATGAGAGAAGCCACTAGTGAAACCTACGGCCCCCGAGTCTACTTTTCCAACATATTGCTTTCCGATCTATCTTTTTGCCGCTTTTGTTTTCAGATCTGTTAATCCAAAAACCCAAAAATACCTTGTTGCACTTTTTATTTGCCTCTTTTATTTTTTGTTCTTGAGCGATCTATCTATCCAATCTATTACAACCTAATCTATATTTTTACCGTGGAGAGATTGACAACCTCTCTTACGCGTCGGGTTGCAAGTATTTGTTCTTTGTGTGCAGGTACCATTTACATAGTGTTGTGTGGTTCTCCTACGGGTTCGATAACCTTGGTCTCATCACTGAGGGAAATACCTACCGTAGTTGTGCTGCATCATCCCTTCCTCTTTGGGGAAATACCGACGCATCAAAAGGAATTTCTGGCGCCGTTGCCGGGGAGACATCATCAACATCTATCAGGTTCCTAATCACAATCTAATCTCCTTGCAATTACTTTATTTGCCATTTGCCTCTCGTTTTCCTCTCCCCCACTTCACAACATTTGCCATTTGCCTCTCGTTTTCCTCTCCCCTACTTCACCAATTTGCCGTTTTATTCGCCCTCTTTTTCGTCTTGCCTTTTTCTCGTCAGATCTCTTGTTTGCCTACTTTGTGGTTATGGCTAGTTTTTCCTCTATTGCGTGTACTCCCGAGAACGAGGTTCTAAATTTTAAGCAAAGGGGAGGGGAGAATCTAAAATATGCTTGGTATAGGATTTGCAATGCTCATAATAGATCTATTCATAAGCAATCTACCGTTGTTATTCTTCGCAGTTTTTATGTGGGCATCACCACTTGGTATAGATTCGTCCTAGATACGATTACCGGTGGGAATTTTTTGATGTGTCCATCTTTGGACGCTTTTAATGCTATGGGAAGTCTAGTGGGTTCACCATCTCTCATGATTAATGAAACAACCTTAACTCTCGAACATGTTATGAAAAGGTTAGATGCTATTGAAAACAAGATGGTTACCAAAGAAAATCTTGAGAATTTGGATAAGAAAATGCATGATTGTGCTAATAAATTTGGGTCAAAAGTGGGGGATGTCTTTAAGTTGTTAAAAGAAAAGGAAGCCGTAGTTAACAAGAGAATAGAGGAAAGTCCCCACCGGATTGATAAATTGGAAGAAGTTTTTAGTAACTTGAGCTCATCCTTTTCTTCTGTTAAAACTATTGAAAATACTCCTGTAAAATTTTGCAAGTCTACCAAAATCACTAAGAGCAAAGATGCCACATCTAATAGCCACAAGGAAGATCTTAAAATGATTAGTATTTATCCCAATTTTGTTGAAATAGCAAAAGACCCTACTTACAAGAATGAATTTTTCGGTCTTATTCCTTGAAGTATTGTCATTGAAAGTGTGCATGCTAAATTCTTGAAGAAATCTAGTTGCGTGATTAAGGAGTTGGAAACTAAAGATGACAATACTTGAATCTATGCTTTATGCCTAGCTAGGGGCGTAAAACAATAGCGCTTGTTGGGAGGCAACCCAAAGAATAAAATTTATTTTATCTTTTTCTTTCTGTTTTTGAGTGTTGACACAATTATGCTACTGTTATGATTGTGTTTTTTATGTTTTAATTAGTGTTTGTGCCAAGTAAAGCCTTTAGGATGATTCATAAGATATTAGAAACAATGCTGAATCTGAAACAGAAACTTTGATTCCAGTGCATGATTTTTCATTTCTTACTGGAGCGCGACAATGAGCTGAAATTTTAACACGGTATTTCTATTCAAATTATTTACGTTGTCCTAATTGTTCAGAATTTTTAGAGTTCCAGAAGTATGGTTAGAGTACAGATTACTACAGACTGTTCTATTTTTGACAGATTCTGTTTTCGTTGCATTGTGTGCTTATTTTGTTGAATCTATGGCTTGTATTGGAGGGTATAAGCTATGGTAAATTTAGAATATAGTAGGTATAATTCAATAATAAAATATGAATGGGTTTTCAACATTACTTTAGAGTGGTGATTTGCATTATTATACTAATGGATCTCACGAAGGTTTTGTTGAGTTTTGTGTGATTGAAGTTTTCAAGTTTTGGGTGAGATCACGATGGATGAAGGAATAAGGAGTGAAAAGAGCCTAAGCTTGGGGATTCCCATGGCACCCCAAGATAATATCCAAAGATAAACAAGCAACTAAGCTTGGGGATGCCACCCTCTTTCTTCTAACGACCATCGGTATTTTACTTGGAACTATATTTTTATTCGTCACATATCATGAGTTTTGCTTGGAGCATCTTGTATTATTTGAGTCTTTGCTTGATTTGATTTTTAGTTTTTCACAAGTATCCTTGCTGGACACACCTATTTTGAGAGAGCCAAAATTATGCTATGATTTGTTAGAATTGCTCTATATGCTTCACTTAAAATTTTTGAGCCATGGAATTGCTCTAGTGCTTCACTTATATCTTTTTGAGCATGGTGTGCTTTAAATTTTTGAAGAAATACTCTCATGTTTCACTTAGATTAATTTGAGAGTTGGTAAATTTTGAAGAAATTCTCTCATGCTTCTCTTATACTATTTTGAGAGATGAAATTTTTTATGCTCATGTTCTTCGCTTAAATTTATTTGAGCTTGTCAAAAGCAATGGCAACATATGAAACTAGTCCCGAAGTGATAGATATTCAAGAGGGACATAATAAAAACTTTCATGAAGATCATTGGACAAATTAAACTTGATTCCTTGTAATAGTTTTGAGACATGATGATAGTAATATGTGATTCATGTTGGTGAGTAATTGTGCTTTAGTAAGAATATTGGTGTTAAGGTTTGTGATTCCCTATGCAAGCACGAAAGTCAATAGTTATGCAATGAAATTACATCCTACTTATGGTGCATTATTCGGTGTTAGTTATGCTTAATGCCTGTTTATGTGAATTTTCGTTTCTTGGTTGGTTGCTTCTCAATCTATTTGCTAGCCTCCACTTGTACTAAGTAGAAATACTACTTGTGCATCCAAAATCCTTAAACCCAGTTTTTCCATATGAGTCCACCATACCTACCTATATGCGGTATTTCCTTGCCGTTCTAAGCAAATTTGTATGTGCTATCTCTAATTTTCAAAATAAATTTCCTTTTTGTGTGCTCGTACCGCTCATGAAAAGGTAGGGGGTGTCCAATATTTTTCCATGCTAGATGTGTTATTTTCAAGATGAGTGTTTATTCACTTGTGATTGCACAAGAGTACGGCGGTAATAGGGATGCCCAGTCCCAAAATGAAAAAGAAATTTACTTTATGTTGTCAAATAATAAATTCCTTGGAAAGTGTTGGTATGGAAGGCACCCGTGGATACGGCTAGCCATGGATTGTGAAAGAATGGTGGAAAAAGGAATAAACTTTATTTTATGTTTAGGAACCGCCTATGATGTATCTAGCATGGAAAGTATTGCGAAATTCTTTGTCGTTTTCGTTGACAGGAAAGGCATGCCACCCAAAATATTTTATCTCTCAATTTAAACTTTGAGCTCTGGCACCTCTACAAATCCCTACTTCCCTCTGCGAAGGTACGATCTATTTATTTTATGCAATTTTTATTTTCAATTTGAGTCTTCGTCTTCTCTTATAAAAGCACCAACTAGGGGGCACTATGATCATACTTGTGCATCGAGTGTAGTTAATATTTGAGTGTGTCTCATGAATGGATCAATGATTGAGCATGATGGGCTAGGGATAACTTTCTTTAGTATTGATATTTTGAAAGACATGGTTGCTTGTTATTATGCTTGAGTATTGAAGTCTTCATGTCAAAACTAGACTATTGCTTTGAACCATCTATAAGTCCAAATGTCCATGCTACAAAAGAAAAGAATATGTGATGAACATGTTAGGCAGCATTCCACATCAAAAATTCTGTTTTTATCATTTACCTACTCGAGGACGAGTAGGAATTAAGCTTGGGGATGCTGATACGTCTCCAACGTATCTATAATTTTTGCTTGTTCCATGCTGTTATATTATCATTCTTGGATGTTTTACAATCATTTTATAGCAACTTTATATCATTTTTTGGGACTAACCTATTGACATAGTGCCAACTATCAGTTGTTGTTTTTTGCTTGTTTTTTACTTCGCAGAATATCAGTACCAAACGAAGCCCAAACACTGCGAAACTTTTTGGAGATTTTTTTTTCCAGAAGACAATCGGGGGACCAAAGAAGCACCCGGGAGGAAGGCCGAGGAGACCACAAGACACCAGGGCGCGCCAGAGGCCCCTGGCGCGGCCTGGTGGGTTGTGCCCTCCTCGGGACCTCTCCCCACCACCTCTCAGCTCTATAAATATCCAAATGTTCCAGAAACCCTAGAGGAGTCAACAAAAAACACTTCCAGCCGCCGCAAGTTCCAGAACCTCGAGATCCAATCTAACACCATCACAGAGGGGTTCATCATCCACATTGGTGCCTCTCCGATGATGCGTGAGTAGTCCACCATAGACCTACGGGTCCGTAGACAGTAGCTAGATGGCTTCTTCTCTCTTTTTGATTCTCAATACAATGGTCTCTTGGAGATCTATTTGATGTAATGACTTTTTGCGGTGTGTTTGTTGGGATTCGATGAATTTTGAGTTCATGATCAGTTTCTATCCATGAATATTATTTGAGTTTTCCTTGATCTCTTATATGCATGATTACTAATAACCTCATATTTCTTCTTTGATTATTTGGTTTTGTTAGGCCAACTAGATCGATTTTTCTTGCCATGGGCAGAGGTGCTTTGTGATGGGTTCGATCTTGCGGTGTCCTCTCCCAGTGACAGAAGGGGCAGCGAGGCACGCATGTATCGTTGCTATTAAGGATAACAAGATGGGGCCTATTCCTACATGAATAGATCTTGTCTACATCATGTCATCATTTTTATTGCATTACTCCATTTCTTCATGGAACTTAATACACTAGATGCATGCTGGATAGCGGTCGATGTGTGGAGTAATAGTAGTAGATGCAGAATCGTTTCGGTCTACTAATCTTGGACGTGATGCCTATATAATGATCATTGCCTTGTATATCATCATGATTATTTGATCTTCTATCAATTGCCCAACAGTAATTTGTTCACCCATCGTGTGCTATACTCATGAGAGAAGCCACTAGTGAAACCTACGGCCCCCGGGTCTACTTTTCCAACATATTGCTTTCCGATCTATCTTTGTGCCGCTTGCCCGCTTTTCTTTTCAGATCTATTATTCCAAAAACCCAAAAATACCTTGCTGCACTTTTTATTTGCCTCTTTTATTTTATGTTCTTGAGCGATCTATCTATCCAATCTATTATAACCTAATCTATCTTTTTACCGTGGAGAGATTGACAACCTCTCTTACGTGTCGGGTTGCAAGTATTTGTTCTTTGTGTGCAGGTACCGTTTACACAGTGTTGCGTGGTTCTCCTACTAGTTCGATAACCTTGGTCTCATCACTGAGGGAAATACCTACCATAGATGTGCTTCATGATCCCTTCCTCTTTGGGGAAATACCGACGCATCTTAGCCGCATCAACTGCCTAGGTGATTCATATCGGTACCACCGAGTTTCATATATCGGTTTCACCGAAAAGCCTAAAGTTGCCACATTTTGCACTAGTCGGTATGACCGAGTTTTTACTCCGGTTTCACCGAGTTGGGCAATAATGTTGTAACGGTTGGAATTTTGGAGATGCCTATATATACCCCTCCACCACCACTCACTCGCAAGAGAAGCACTCAAAACACACTTACACTTGTCCCATCCATTTTTTGAGAGAGAGCTACCTACTCATGTGTTGAGATCAAGACATTCCACTCCAACCATATGAATCTTGATGTCCAGCCTCCCCAAGTTGCTTTCCACCCAATTAATCTCTTCTACGAAGCCAAATCTATGAGAGAGTGATTGAGTGTTGAGGAGTCTATCATCTTGAAGCACAAGAGCAAGGAGTTCATCATACTTACCACATCTATTACCTTTTGGAGGGTGGTGCCTCCTAGATTGGTTAGGTGATGCTTGCGAGCCTCCTACTTCGTGTTGTGGAGTTGAACCAAGAAGTTTGTATGGGTAAGGAGATCGCATAATTCGTGAAGATCTACCCCGAGTAAGGCTAGTCCTCCGTGGACGTAGGCCATCATGGAATAGACAAGGTTGCTACTTCGTGGACCCTTCGTGGGTGGAGCCCTCCGTGTACTCTCGCGACGGTTACCCTCCGTGGGTTGAAGTCTCCATAAACGTGGACGTACGATAGCACCACCTATCGGAACCACGGGAAAAATCTTCGTGTCTCCAATTGCGTTTGATCTTCCTATCTCTACTCCTTACTTTCACATGCATGTCTTTACTTTTCGCTGCTATACTTGTTGATTTGCTTGTGAAGCGTGTGCTAGACTTGCTAATCATGCTAAAATCTGCCAACAATTAAAATTGGGAAAAGGCTAGGTTTTTATCTTGCAAGTAGTCTATTCACCCCTTCTCTAGACACCACTTCTAGTGATCCCACAATTGGTATCAGAGCATTGGTCTCCATAGCTTTGGTTTAATCACCTTTGGAGGAAGATGGATGTTCTTAGTTTGGGGAGTCTTAGTTGTAGAGTGCCCATTCTTGATGGAGAGTTCTATAGAGAGTGGAGAGACAAGATGCTTGCTATATTCAATGAATTCCATTTGAGCAAGTATGTTAAGAATCCGTATATGTCTCCCATTGACCGCTTGCATCCTTATCATGAAGAGGAAATTGATATGCTTCATAATCTTAGAACTTGCAATCTTATTGTTAGAGCTTTGCCAAGAGTTGTGCTTAATCAAATGAAGAACTTTGAGTGTGCTTATACTTTGTGGAATGATTTGGAGAAACGATATCCAAACTATTCCTTGAGTAATCTTGATGAAATTCTTCATAAATCTATTGCTTTTTATAAGATGAAGCCTAGTGATCCTAAATTTGATAATTGTCTATTTGAGCTTAGTGATCTTATGCATGCTAAAGGAAATGTGTCTACTATCAACAATATCATCCGTGAAGCTATTCACATTCATGCTTTAGAACATTGTCCTGGTCACAATTCTAACGAATCTCTTGTTCCTTATTACGAGGGTTTTCCACTTGATGATGACAATGTGGAGCATGGCTACTACAATGAGGATGAAGAGTTTGATATTGAGTATGAGAAGATCATGAGGTGCTTGAGTCTTATGGAAAATTTCAAAGACTACATGTCCGGTGGAAAAGAGTGGATTCTCGAGAGTGGATGCACCGATCACCTGACCGGGGATAAATATATGTTCTAAGAGATTACACCGAACCATGGACCGCAAAGGTATGTCACTTTTGGGTACAACTCCAAGGGTAAGGTACTTGGTCTTGGTAAGGTGGCCATATCCCATGATAGCTCCATTAAAAATGTCACGCTTGTTGAATCCCTTGGCTACAATCTTCTTTCCGTATCTAGACTAGCCAACTTCGGTTTTAATATGCTATTCACTAAAGTTGATTGCCAAGTGTTTCGTCAAGACAATCATAAAATGGTCTTTACCGGTTTTCGTAGAGGTGATCTATACATTGCCGATTTCACTAAAAGAGCTCAACCTCGTACTTGTCTTGTTTCAAAATCTTCTAAAGGTTGGCTTTGTCATAGAAGGCTAGGACATGTTGGTATGCGTAATCTAGACAAGCTTATCAAAGGAGATCATATCCTTGGTGTCAAAGATGTTATCTTTGACAAAGTTAGACTTTGTAGTGCTTGTCAAGCCGGAAAGCAAGTAGGTGGAAGTCACCCCGTAAAGAATATCATGACTACTAAGAGACCACACGAGTTGCTTCATATGGATCTTTTTGGTCCCAATGCTTACAAGAGCCTCGGTGGAAATTCTTTTGGTCTAGTCATAGTTGATGATTTTTCTAGATTTACGTGGGTATTCTTTCCTGATGATAAGTTGCAGGTACAAAATATCTTCAAGAACTTCGTTCACAAAGCGCAAAATCAATTTGAAGTGAAGATCAAGAAAGTTCGGAGCGACAACGGATCGGAGTTCAAGAACACAAATGTAGATTCCTTTCTTGACGAAGAAGGGATCCTACATGAGTTCTCGGCTACGTACACGCCTCAACAAAATGGAGTTGTTGAGAGGAAGAACCGAACTCTTATTGAGATGGCTAGAACGATGCTTGATGAGACAAGACTCCAAGACACTTTTGGGCGGAGGCCGTGGAAACTGCTTGTCATGCTACAAACCGACTCTATCTTCACAAGCTTCTCGGTAAAACGACATACGAGCTACTCTCCGGTAACAAACCCGAAGTTGGATACATTCGGGTATTTGGCTCCAAGTGTTACATTCTTGATAAGCATCATCGTTCTAAATTTTCTCCTAAATCTCATGAAGGTTTCCTGCTCGGTTACGGATCAAACTCTCACACATACCGTGTCTACAACAACTTCACTCGAAAAGTTGAAGAGACGGTAGATGTGAAGTTTGATGAATCTAATGGTTCGCAAGTCGAACAATTGCCAAATGATGTAGGAGATAAGGATCACTCGGAAGCTATTCAAGATGTATCTATCGGCAAGATTCGTCCCATGGAGGTGAAGGAGAGCACTTCATCAACTCAAGTGGAAGCTCCAACTTCGCGTCAAGGCGAACCACAGAACGACATGGAGGCATCCACGAGTGGTACATGACAAGATGAAGAGGAGGAGGAAGTACATCAAGATGATCCACCTCGTCCTCCCTCACCACCTCCACAAGAGAACGACACCACCAACGACAACGATGGAGATGATGATGATGAGGAAGCTCCACCGTCCAACAAGAAAAGGCTACCACGAGTTCGAGCAAGAGTGAACAAAAACTATCCCTTAGAGCAAATCTTCGGTGACATACAAACCGGAAGAATTACTCGCTCTAAAACTCGTCCAGCTAACTTTTGTGAGCATTACTCATTTATCTTTAGCATTGAGCCTTTGAAGGTGGAAGAAGCGCTTGAGGACCCCAATTGGGTGAATGCTATGCACGAGGAGCTACACAACTTTGATAGGAACGAAGTGTGGACATTAGTGGAGAAGCCCAAAGACGAGCAAAACGTCATCGGAACCAAGTGGGTGTTTCGGAACAAACAAGACGAAGTTGGCCAAGTCGTACGCAACAAGGCGCATCTCGTGGCTCAAGGCTACACCCAAGTCGAAGGTTTGGACTACGGTGAGACCTATGCCCCCGTTGCTAGACTTGAAGCTATCCGCAGCCTTCTAGCTTATGCTAATCACCATGATATCACTATTTACCAAATGGATATTAAAAGTGCCTTTTTAAATGGTGAGATTGAGGAAGAGGTCTATGTTAAACAACACCCTGGTTTTTTAAATCCTAAGAAACTCAACCAAGTTTACAATCTTCGTAAAGCTCTCTATGGTCTCAAGCAAGCTCCACGAGCTTGGTACAAATGCTTAACGAAGTTTCTTATTGAAAAGGGTTTTGAAATTGGAAAAATTGATGCAACCTTGTTCATTAAAATAGTTAATGGTGAATTATTTGTGTGCCAAATTTATGTGGATGGCATTATCTTTGGATCTACTAACCCACATTTTAGTGAGAAATTTGGAAGGTTGATGTCAGAGAAATATGAGATGTCCATGATGTGTGAGCTGAAATTTTTCCTTGGTTTGCAAATCAAGCAAACGAGTGATGGAACCTTCATCTCTCAAACCAAGTATACCAATGACTTTATCAAGAAGTTCAACATGCAAGAGTGCAAAGGTATGAAAACTCCCATGCCTCCAAGTGGACATGTTGATCTCACCAAAGAGGACAAACCGGTTGATCAAAAGGTTTATTGATCAATGATCGATTCATTGCTATATCTATGTGCCTCTCGTCCTGATATCATGCTTAGTGTGTGCATGTTCGCTCGTTATCAAGCTGCACCCAAAGAGTGTCATCTTGAGGCCATGAAAAGAATTGTGAGGTACTTGATACATACACCAAACTTTGGTATTTGGTATCCCAAGGGATCTTCTTTTAATCTTGTTGGCTATTCCAATTTGGACTATGCCGGAGACAAGGTTGATAGAAAATCCACCTCGGGTACTTGCCAATTTCTTGGTAGATCTCTTGTGTCTTGGTCCTCCAAGAAAGAAAAATCGGTATCTCTATCTACCGCCGAAGCGGAATACATAGCCGCCGGGTCATATTGTGCTCAATTACTATGGATGACTCAAACTCTTAAGGATCATGGAATCCATGTGAAACATGTTCCATTGTTGTGCGACAATGAGAGTGCCATTAAAATTCCTTATAATCCCGTGCAACATTCTCGAACTAAGCATATTCAAGTTCATCATTATTTTATTCGTGATCATGTTGCCAAAGGAGATATCAATCTCAAGCATGTGCGGACTAACAAGCATCTTTACTAAGCCACTTGCTAAGAAAGTTTTTTGTCACTTGAGGAGTGAGTTGAACATCATTGATGCCTCAAACTTGAGCTAAAAACTCATTTTGATGCATATGAGGGTTTGAGCTTACATGACTATTCCTTGATACCTATTATCAATATCTTATATCTTGGAAATCTATGCTCCCTTGTATTGCATCTAACCTTTTTGTAGGAACTTGGATGAGTTACATTCCACAAGATTGCAAACAACTCCAATCATGAGCAATCTTGTCAAAAGCCAAGTATCTACATCCCTACCTTGTGATGGAGGAAGAAGACAACACAAAACATATCCTTGACATATTATCAAGAAAACTTCATTCTTGTCAATTGGATATATTATCTTCTTCCTTGCTTGACTAACCGTTTGTAGGAGGATCTATCTTGAAAGAAAAGAAAGATTGCCCCCAACTCCAACTCTTGGGCATCCACAATAAGTCTACCTACAACACATGTCATAAACATCACTCAAAGGTAAGCAAGGGACAAGGTAATAAAAGAATCAATAGACATCATCATAAAATTATTTCACTCCATTTTCATAGAGATCCTTGTATTTGTTCCTTGTGTGGGACTAACCCATGTAGGTGAGAAGAGTGAGAAACAACAAGGATTGCTCCCAACTCAAGATGATCTTCATCAACTTTGAGCATCCACCACTACATCACCGACATGAAGTCTTCGACGACAAAAACCCAAGATTAGTTTATCCCTCTTAGGGGGATGTCACATCAAGTGGAAGCTTTACTCTAAGACTTGAGTTAAAGCATCTCATAAGTTGTGACAACATTAAAATGCTTTATGTCAAAATGGCAACCCCATTTGTGCTTAAATGATGAGTATGACCTATGATCAAGTATTCTTACTTGGATCCTAAGTCAATATACTCTAATATAGGTGACGTAGTCACCGCCCATCATCTAGTTAAAATAATTGAATGGAAAATTTCCTTTTTGTTGCTCTTTTACACTTCCATTCAACTCTAACCTAGATGAAAATTCTTTGCAAATACTTTATGAAAATTCGTTGCAAATCTTTTAGATTCTATTGAGACTTTCTGAAAAACTAGTTTGAGAAAATGGCCAAGAACATCTTTGCCAAGTTTCTGGTTTGTATTTCAGAGCCTCCGATTAGAAGAATTTGGTCTCACCGACAATGCAATTTAGCTGCACAAACACTCATCGGTGCTATCGACTTTCTTTGCCTTGGAGCTACCGACTTTGCTAACTTCTATGCTCTTTGTCAAAAGCGGAGAAATCTCGAATGCTCAAGGATCCCTATGCAAAAGGGGGAGAAATCTTAAAGACTTCAGATATCTGTCGGGGGAGAATTTCTTTTTGGGTCATTGACCTTATACACCCTAATACTCTAGGATCCCTTCCCTCTCAATGATCCCTTTTAGTTCTGACCCTTTGTATGATCCTTTTTGGAAATTAATGCCAAAGGGGGAGAAATATCAAAGTTTTGCTTATGCGAAAGGGGGAGATATAATATTAAGTGGGAGAAATATCAAAGCATCTATGCTTACCCAAAGGGGGGGGGAATATAAGCTTAAGGGGGAGAGAGAGATTGTATTTTATTGCTTATGTTTGTTAGACTTTTCTCAACCCTACCTACTCCCAATATCTACATGCTATGATTCAGGGGGAGAGGAAGATTTTCAAATCCATACTTAGGGGAGAAAGTTCTACATGTGATTGGAGTCATATCATTATTAAGTAACCTTATTTCTCATATGTCTTCCACATCTTGGTAATCTTGAATTCCTTCGCATTTCTTTGAGATGGATACTCTTGTGTTATCTAACATTGTTTTCTCAAGTGTGTTTATTTAGTTGAAATGCTCAAGAACTTCAAGGTAAGTATATGCATCATATCCTTGTTCAAGATGATCTCTTGTCTTTGCACATATTGTTTGCAAGAGTGAATCTTGAACATGGAAACATATCATTCATATATATTTGATGCATATGGCCAAGGTACATATGACTTATCTTGACCCTTCTACTATATGTGTGCTCATGCATTCCAAAGCAACCATCACTTAAAAGGATTGCACACATTTAGGGGGAGCTTGTCTTAGTCATAGGTCTCTCAAAGTCTTCATGTGTCTTTACATATCTTTAATTGAAGCTTTGATTGTATGTTGTCATCAATTACCAAAAAGGGGGAGATTGGAAGCACATATGCTCCCTTGGTGGTTTTGATAATTCATGACAACATACATTGTCTCTTGGACTAATAGTTTTATCTAGCTTATTTCAGGTATAGTCCATAGAGAGTGCTAGCAAAGGATTGTGAGGAACCCCAAAGCAAGGAATAGGATTGGCAAGGCTACAAGCATGAGGACTCTTCATTTTATATTTTGTGAGAAATCACTTTGAGTCCATAGGAAAGCCAATACTATTAAAAGGGGGTGAGGTATTGATTGGTGAATGATATGCTCAAAATGCTCAAGTGTTAGCCAGCAAAAGCACACACCACTTTCCCCACAAAATCTCTGTCTAAACCTATACACTCAAATCGGTGAGACCAACATTTCCATTTCGGTCACACCGAGTCCAAACCCTAGTCAGATCCTAAGCCAGACCACTAACTCGGTACTACCAAGTTCCATATCGGTACCACCGAAAACAGTGACCAGCTCACTGGTATTTCATTTTCAAGAATTGGAATTTCCGAGTTTTGAAAATCGGTGCCACCGAGTTTGGTAACTGCCTAGGTGATTCATATTGGTACAACAGAGTTTCATATATCGGTTTCACCAAAAAGCCTAAAGTTGCCACATTTTGCACTAGTCGGTACGACCGAGTTTTTACTTCGGTTTCACCGAGTTGGGCAATAATGTTGTAACGGTTGGATTTGTGGAGATGCCTATATATATATACCCCTCCACCACCACTCACTCACAAGAGAAGCACTCAGAACACACTTACACTTGTCCCATCTTGATTTCTAGCCTCCCCAAGTTGCTTTCCACCCAATTAATCTATTCTACCAAGCCAAATCTGTGAGAGTGATTGAGTGTTAAGGGGTCTATCATCTTGAAGCACAAGAGCAAGGAGTTCATCATACTTACCACATCTATTACCTTTTGGAGGGTGGTGCCTCCTAGATTGGTTAGGTGTTGCTTGGGAGCCTCCTACTTCGTATTGTGGAGTTGAACCAAGAAGTTTGTACGTGCAAGGAGATCACCTACTTCGTGAAGATCTACCCCGAGTAAGGCTAGTCCTCCGTGGACGTAGGCCATCATGGAATAGACAAGGTTGCTACTTCATGGACCCTTTGTGGGTAGAGCCCTCCGTGGCCTCTCGCTATTGTTACCCTCCGTGGGTTGAAGTCTCCATAAACGTGGAAGTATGATAGCACCACCTATTGAATCCACGGAAAAAATCGTTTTGTCTCCAAGTGCGTTTGATCTTCCTATCTCTACTCCTTACTTTCACATGCATGTCTTTACTTTCCGCTGCTATACTTGTGGATGTGCTTGTGAAGAGTGTTCTAGACTTGCTAATCATGCTAAAATCTGCCAACAATTAAAATTGGGAAAAGGCTAGGTTTTTATCTTGCAAGTAGTCTATTCACACCCCTCTAGATACCACTTCTAGTGATCCAACACAAGGGCAAGAAGGGAAACTTCAAGAATGGCAAGCCAGTTGCTGCTCCAGTGAAGAAACCAAAGATTGGACCCAAACCCGAGACTAAGTGCTTCTATTGTAAGGGGAACGGTCACTTGAAGCGGAACTACCCCAAGTACTTGGCAGATAAGAAGGCTGACAACGTCAACAAAATTATATTTTATATACATGTTATTGATTTGTACCATACTAGTACTCGTAGTAGCGCTTGGGTATTAGATACCGGTTCAGTTGCTAATATTGGTAACTCGAAACAAAAGCTATAGAATAAATGGAGACTAGCTAAGGGCGAGGTGACGATGTGTGTTGGAAGTGTTTCCAATGTTGATGTGATCACCATCACATGCTCCCTCTACCTTCGGGATTAGTGTTGAACCTAAATAAATGTTACTTGGTGTCTGCGTTGAGCATGAACATGATTAGATCGTGTTTATTGTGATATGGTTATTCATTTAAGTCAGAGAATAATGGTTATTCTATTTACATGAATAATACCTTCTATGGTCATACACCTAATGTGAATGGTTTATTGAATCTTGATCGTAGTGATACACATGTTCATAATACTGATGCCAAGAGATGCAAAGTTAATAATGATAGTACCACATACTTGTGGCACTGCCGCTAAGGTCATATTGGTGTAAAGCGCATGAAGAAATTCCATGCTGATGGATCTTTGGACTCACTCGATTTTTGAATCACTTGAGGCATGCGGACCATGCCTCATGGGCAAGATGACCAAGACCCCGTTTTCCAGTACTATGGAGCGGGCAAGTGACTTATTGGAAATGATACATGTTGATGTATGCAGTCCAATGAGTGTTGAAGCGCGCGGTGGATATTGTTATTTTCTTACCTTCACACATGATTTGAGTAGATATTGGGACAATTACTTAATGAAATACAAGTCTGAATTTTTTTGAATAGTTCAAGCAAATTTCAGAGTGAAGTTGAAGATCATCGTGACAAGAGGATAAAATGTCTATGATGTGATCGTGGAGGTGAATATCTGAGTTACGAGTTTGGTATGCATTTAAGACAGTGTGAAAATTGTTTCACAACTCATGCCACCTGGAACACCACAGTTTAATGGTGTGTCCAAACATCGTAATCATACTCTATTGGATATGGTGCGTTCTATGATGTCTCTTACTGATTTGCCACTATCATTTTGGGGTTATACATTAGAGACAACCACATTCCATTTAAATAGGGCACCATCTAGATCCATTGAGACGACACCGTATGAATTGTGGTTTGGCAAGAAACCTAAGCTGCCGTTTCTTAAAGTTTGGGGCTGTGACGCTTATGTCAAGAGGCTTCAGCCTGATAAGCTTGGACCCAAAGCGGAGAAGTGCATCTTCATAGGATACCCTAAAGAAACAATTGGGTATACCTCCTATCACAGATCCGAAGGCAAGTCTTGTTGTCAAGAATGGATCCTTTCCAGAGAAGGAGTTTCTCTCGAAAGAAGTGAGTGGGAGGACATTAGAACTTGACAAACCTTCACTTCAATTGGAGAGTACCGCAACACAGAAAGATGTTCCTGTGATGTCTACACCAATTGAAGAGGAAACTAATGATGATGATCATGAAACTTCGGATCAAGTTACTACCGAGCTTCATAGGTCAACAAGGACTCGTACTGCCTCTAAGTGGTACGGTAATCCTATCTTGGAGGTCATGTTGTTAGACAATAGTGAACCTACGAACTATGAGGAAGTGATGGTGGGCCCGGATTCCGACAAATGGCTAGAGGCCATGAAATCCGAGATAGGATCCATGTATGAAAACAAAGTATGGACTTTGGGGGACCTACATGATGATCGAAAGGCCATTTAGAACAAATGGATCTTGAAGAAAAGGACGGGCGCCGAGGGTAATTATACGTCTCCGTCGTATCTATAATTTTTGATTGTTTCATGCCAATATTATACAACTTTCACATATTTTTGGCAACAATTTTCATGATTTATTGGACTAACCTATTGATCCAGTGCCCAGTGCCAGTTCCTGTTTGTTGCATGTTTTTTGTTTCGCAGAATTACCATATCAAATGAAGTCCAAACACGATAAAAATTTACAGAGATTTTTTGGAATATTTATGAATTTTGAGAAGTGGAATCAACGCAAACGGAGGCCTACAACCCCCACGAGACACCAGGGCGCGCCAGGGGGGGCCCAGGCACGCCGTGGTGGGTTGTGCCCACCTCGTAAGTCGGTTGGAGCTCTCCTTCGGGCGCAAGGAAGCTATTTTATGGATAAAAATCCCCTCAAAATTTCAGCCCAATCGGAGTTACGGATCTCCGGGAATATAAGAAACGGTTTTCGTCCAGAAAACAGGAACGCGAAAGAAAAGAGAAAAGAGAGGGAGATCCAATCTCGGAGGGGCTCCTGCCCCTCCGCCGCCATGGAGGCCATGTACCAGAGGGGGAACTCTCCTCCCATCTTGGGGGAGGCCAAGGAAGAAGAAGAAGGAGGGGGGCTCTCTCCCCCTCTCTCTCGGTGGCGCCGGAACGCCGCCGGGGGAATCATCATGACGGCGATCTACATCAACAACTTCGCCGCCGTCAACACCAACTATCCCCCCCTCTATGTAGCGGTGTAACACCTCTCTTCCCTGCTGTAATATCTACTTAAACATGGTGCTCAACTCCATATATTATTTCCCAATGATATTTGGCTATCCTATGATGTTTGAGTAGATCTCTTTTGTCCTATGGGTTAATTGTGGTATGATGTTATGGATGTGAGTGTATGTTGATATGGTGCTGTCCTATGGTGCCCTCCGTGTCGCGCAAAAGTGAGGTATCCTCGTTGTAGGGTGTTGCAATTGTAGGACCGAAAGTATGTCTAGAGGGGGGGGTGATTAGACTACCTGACCAAATAAAAGTTTTGCCTTTTCCCAAATTTTAGAGTTGGCAGTTTTAGCATTTCATGGCAAGTCAAGTACACCCTACACATGCATGTCTAAGAGTATAGCAGCGGAAAGTAACAACAAGCATGAGTAGTAAAGGATAGGGTAGGAGGATCAAACGCAATTGTAGACACGATGATTTTTTCCCGTGGTTCCGATAGGTGGTGCTATCGTACGTCCACGTTTATGGAGTCTTCAACCCACGGAGGGTAACGGTCGCGAGAGTCCATGGAGGGCTCCACCCATAAGGGTCCACAAAGTAGCAACCTTGACTATTCCATAACGGCTTCTGTCCACGAAGGACTAGCCTCACTATGGGTAGATCTTCACGAAGTAGGCGATCTCCTTGCCCTTACAAACTTCTTGGTTCAACTCCACAACACGAAGTAGGAGGCTCCCAAGCGACACCTAACCAATCTAGGAGGCACCACCCTCCAAAAGGTAATAGGCTCGGTAATGTCGATGAACTCCTTGCTCTTGTGCTTCAAGATGATAGACTCCTCAACACACAATCACTCTCTCACAGATTTGGCTTGGTGGAAGAGATGGGATTGGTGGAAAGCAACTTGGGGAGGCTAGAAATCAAGATCCATATGGTTGGAGTGGAAGATCTTGAGCTTAACACAAGAATAGGTGGTTCTCTCTCAGAAAACTGGATGTGGCAAGTATGGAATAGTTCTGAGTGCTTCTCTTTCGAGTAGGTGGTGGTGGAGGGTTATATATAGGCATCCCCAAAAATCCAACCGTTACACACAAAATGACCAACTCGGTGACACCGATGTGTAAATCTTGGTGGTACCGAAGTGACCAAAAGGTGGCAACTTTTGAATCTCGGTGAGACCGATATAGGAAACTCGGTTGCACCGATAAGGTGACCAACGGTCAGATTGACAATCTCGGTGACGCCGATCCAACAATCTCGGTGGTACCGATATTGTGAATTTGCATAACAGAGAGTTGGCAACCTAAACTCGGTGGCACCGGGATTGAATCGGTTGCACCGAAATGGCTAGGGTTTGGCTGAGTCTGTCTGAGGTTGAGAATCGGTGGCATCGGGATGGAAATGTTGGTTACACCGATTTTGAGTATTTGGCTTTGGACAGACTTTGGTGGGAGAGCTTGTGGGTGTTTTTGGTGACTATCACTTGTGCACGTATGAGCATTTTGTTCACCAACAAAACCTTACCCCCTTTTAATAGTATTGGCTTTCCTATGGACTCAAAGTGATTTCTCACAAATGTAAAATGTAGAGTCCTCTTCCTTGAAGCTTTGCCAATCCATTTCCTTGCATCTTGGGGTATTCCACAATCTCCACAATCCTTTTGCCAATCCTATCATTGAACATTTCCTGAAATATACTTAGTGGAAACATTAGTTCAATGACTTATATGTTGTTATTAATTACCAAAACCACCAAGGGAGCAAATGTGCTTTCAGCAATATGTTCATGGTTCTCTTATAGTGGGATGCTTGAGTGACAGAAGCATAAACCCGAGTAAGGGGGTTATGGCGTATGGGAGTAAAGAGGATTTGACACTTAATGCTATCGTTGGGTTTTACCCTAATGATCTTTGGTAGTTGCGGATGCTTGCTAGGGTTCCAATAATAAGTGCATATGATCCAAGTACGGAAAGTGTGTTAGCGTATGCCTCTCCCTCATTGCATATAACAAGTATCTATCGTATCATTTTCAATTGCCTAGGGACAATCTTTCTCTTGCGTTACACAAAAAGCTTTTTACTCTTATTGTCCTTTTATTAAAACAACATCTAACTTTTATTTCCATGTTCTTTATTTTCTTGCAAAGTACTTCTAGTTTTACTCCCGCAAAGTAGTTTCATACTTGTTCTAGGTAAAGCAAACGTTAAAGTGTGCGTAGAGTTGTATCAGTGGTCGATAAAACTTGAGGGAATATTTTTTCTACCTTTAGCTCCTCGTTGGGTTCGACACTCTTACTTATCGAAAAAGGCTACAAACGATCCCCTACACTTGTGGGTTATCAGGTAATGTCACCGTTTGTAAAGCACGACTTGTCGCAAAAGGGTTTTCGCAAGTCCAAGGAGTTGACTACGATGAGACTTTTTCACCCGTAGCGATGCTTAAGTCCATCAGGATTATGTTAGCAATAGCTGCATTTTTCAATTATGAGATTAGTTAGATGGATGTCAAAACAACGTTCCTTAATGTTTTCCTAAGGAAGAGTTGTATATTATGCAACCGGAAGGTTTTGTCAATCCTAAAAAAGGCTGACAAAGTGTGCAAGCACCAGTGTTCCATTTATGGACTGGTGCAAGCATCTCGGAGTTGGAATCTTCGCTTTGATAAGGTGATCAAAGCTTATGGGTTTATGCAAGTTTGGAGAAGCTTGTATTTACGAGAAAGTGAGTGGGAGCTCTATAACATTTCTGATGAGTATATGTGGATGACATATTGTTGATTGGAAATGATGTAGAATTTTCGGAAAGCATAATTGGTTGTTTGAAAGGAGTTTTTTTCAAAGGAAGACTTGGATAAAGCTGCTTACACATTGAGCATCAAAATCTATAGAGATAGATAAAGACACTTGATAAAACTTTCATAGAGGACACACCTTGACAAGATTTTGAGGGAGTTCAAAATGGACCAGTCAAAGAATGAGTTCTTGCATCTATTGTATGGTGTGAAGTTGAGCACGACATTATGATGGTAATTTCTACATAGTTAGAGTGATTATGGGTGTGAGGAACTCATTGAAATCATGTGTCCATAGTGAACAAAAAGCAGCAAAATGTTAAGGTCGGATATGAAAGATTGCCAGATTGTTATGCCATTTGTGATTCAATTGGTCACCTCTATACCTAACATGGGGATGAGGTTCACCCACCATCTTCCCTTGTTTTCAACTAGTTGTGTGCTTCATGGAGCATGAGAGGTGGCATCCTAAGTGCCTGAATCTGGTAGTTGTGAGAGCCCCGGCTGTTGTTGATGGCACGACAATGGATTTGGACAAAGGGAGCAATGGTACATTGCTAAAGGAGGAGGGTGCAAGTAGAAAGAGGGGGATGGAGGCCACGGATCAAGCCTCGATGCTCCCAACTAGTCAGACTTCTAATCTTCTATTGCACTAGGGGTATCCCTATGTTGGAAATATGCCCTAGAGGCTATAATAAATTGGTTATTATCATATTTCCTTGTTCATGATAATCGTTTTTTATCCATGCTAGAATTGTATTGACCGGAAACTAACTTACATGCGTGGATATATAAACAACACTGTGTCCCTAGTGAGCCTATACTAGACTAGCTCGTTGATCAAAGATGGTTAAGGTTTCCTAACCATAGACATGAGTTGTCATTTGATAATGGGATCATATCATTAGGAGAATGATGTGATGGACAAGACCCAACCATTAGCATATCATTTGATTGTATCACTTAGTTTATTGCTACTCCTTTCTTCATGTCAAGTATCTGTTCCTAAGACCATGAGATCATGAAACTCCCTGACACCGGAGGAATGCCTTGTGTGTACCAAACGTCACTTTGTAACTGGGTGATCATAAAGGTGCTCTACAGGCATCTCCAAAGGTGTCTGTTGGGTTGGCATGGACCGAGACTGGGATTTATCATTCCGTTTGACGGAGAGGTATCTCTGGGCCCTCTCGGTAATACAACATCACAAGAAGCTTGCAAGCAATGTGACTAAGGGGTTAGTAACGGGATATTGCATTACAGAATGAGTAAAGAGACTTACTGGTAATGAGATTGAACTAGGTATGGAGACACCAATGATCAAATCTCGGTTAAGTAACATACCGATGGACAAAGGGAACTGCATACGAGATTGACTGAATCCTTGACGTCGTGGTTTCGACCGATAAAGATCTTCGTGGAATATGTAGGAACCAATATGGGCATCCAGGTACCGCTATTGTTTATTGACCAAAGAGGTTTATCGGTCATGTCTACATGATTCTTGAACCCGTAGGGTCCGCAAGCTAAACGTTCAGTGACGATAGAGTCGTATCAGGATATACACGTTGGTTACAGAATATTGTTCAGAGTCCTGGATGAGATCTCGGACATCACGAGGAGTTCTGGAATGGTCTGGAGGTAAAGATTTATATATCGAAAAACCTATTTTGGTCACTGGAAAAGTTTCAAGCATTACTGGTAACTAAACTTGCGCATGGACAGCCCGGCCCGATGACCCGGCCCGAGCCCGGCCAGAAAAAACCGGGCTTCGGGCTTGGCATTTGGGCCGGGATCGGGCTTCATTTTCCATCCCGAAAGATAGTTCGGGCCGGGCTCGGGCTTCTCCTTTTAAGGATTTTGGGCCGGGCTTTCGGGCTTCGGGCAGGGCTTACATGTGCAAACAATAAAAAATAGCATCCGGGCTGGGCTTTCGGGCTTCGAGTCGGGCTTCGGGACGGGCTCAGGCTTGAAAAAAGTGTGCATTTTGGGCTTGGTATTTTTTTTCGGGCTTTGCAAAGCCCGGCCCGACCAATGATCAGGTCTACTGGTATCGTACCGGGGTGCCGGAAGGTTTCCGGGGATCCACCGAGGGGGTCCACCTGCCTCGGCGGCCCACATGGGCCATAGGGGGGCGCCCTAGCTAGCATGGTCTGGGCGCACTAGCCCCTAAGTGCCCATGCGGCTTAAGGGCAAGAGTCCCAAAGGGACAAGGCACCCCGGAGGTGCCTTGGAGGAGGGGGGACTCCTTCCTTCATTGTGGAGGGAGGACTCCTCCCTTGCCGTCGGCTCTCCTTGGAGGAGGGACCAAGGGCTGCGCCCCAACCTTGCCCCTTGCCTCCTATATATAGTAGAGGAGAGGGGGAGGGCTCGATACAACAATCTCATGTCTCGGCGGCAGCCCTCTCCCTCGTGTTACCCCGTTCCTCCGCATATCGGTTTTTTCAGTAGTGCTTGGCGAAGCCCTACCGAAATCTGCGCCCCCACCATCACCACCACGCTGGTGTCTGGTCCTGATCCCATCTACTCCTCATCCCTTTCTTGCTGGGTCAAGAAGGAGGAGACATCATCGAGCTGCACATGTGCTGAACGCGGAGGTGCCGTCCGTTCGGCGCTAGATCGGGACGTATCGCGATTGGATCATGAAGACGTACGACTACACCAACCACATTATATACGCTTCCGTAGCGATCTACAAGGGAATGTAGACACACTCTCCCTCTCGTAGCTATGCATCTCCATAGATAGATCTTGGGTTTTCGTAGGAATTTTTTTTGTTTCCCATGCAACGTTCCCCAACACCCTCTAGGTCCTATAACCAAAACAAGACCTCAGGAGGTCTAAGACTGAAATGAACATATGCGGGGGTGGAGGACAAAATAATGCAAGGAACACGGTGAATTTGGCGGGCTCCCGGGATGGGCTCCGCCGGTACCAAATGAATCTCCTATACTGGAGCTGCCACGACACGGGTAGATATCGTGATAGTTGAAAGTGCAATCATGCTCTTAATCATATTTTGATGTTGATGACAAAGTACATATAGGGGAGTAATTTTGTTTGTTATAGACAGGCTATTAGTCTCCTTGGTATAATTGTGTAAGGATCATGGACACATCAAACGAGTTATGACTCAAGAAGATGACAACAAGAGAAGAGGCATAGACTCTTACATACAACTTGAGTTATTGGAATCCTATCGTGGGGATGTCACGACTAGTTTCCTCATAGGAGAACTTAGTTGCAAGGCCATAGCGGCTGGGCGAGGCCTTGGATGGGGTTGATCGGAATAAGATAGATGATTTACCCAGGTTCGGCTCCTCTATTGAGGTAAAAGCCTACTCCTGCTCTGTGTTTTGCTTATTGATTGTCAAGATCTCGATTACAAGGATTGCTTTCGCTACCTAGCTCTCAAGGGTTCTCACTTGGATCTGTCCTTTGGACGACCCGGGGCTTGCCCTTATAAAACGAGTCGAGCCTCCGGGGTTACAATGAATCTGGGTTGTGCCCATTTCCCTACTCCTGATCGGAGCAGTACTCCTGAGCCAACATCTCCTGAGCCGGCCTAAGCCAGGTCTCCTGAGCCGGCCCATACATAAGCCGGCCCAAAAGACCCTAGCTCCTTCAAGGCCTTCAGCCCAGTCGTGGGGTCTTGCCTCTCATAGGCCGGCTTATGCCTAGGCCCACGCAACGTGAGCCGGTCTGGGCTAGCCGGCATATGCCAGGGCAATATCCCCAACATTAGGCCCCAGGTTACCTTGGATGCATCCACGGTAAGCTCCACACTTAGTAGATTTTTGCACTCTGCCTGGATCTTCTCACTTTGTCGTGGCTGACGCCTCGGTTTTCGCACCCTTAGCCTTATAAATAGGCGAGGGGGAGCCCAAGGTCATTTTTACTCCTTCGTCCTCGTTCTTCTTCTTCCTACGAGCGCCTCACGAGCTCAATCATCCTTGACTCTATCGGACCCGTGCTCACCATCGTCCTCGCCACCGGAGCGGTCGTGGTGAAGCTGGAGCCCGCCCGCGCCCGCGAGCTCGTCCACCTATACTCATCAGATCTGTAAGTTTCCCCTTGAACCCAGCGCATTAGGTTCCTTGAGTTCTTCATGGTTCATTGTCGTTCCTCGGGTTCCCTCGAGTTCTTCGGTTATTGTAGATTAAAGCCAACTTTTTGCTAGCTTAGATCCTTCCCATCTGCGTTGTGGTACAAAACAAGTTTATGTATGCATTGTAGATGTAAATTCCACTCGCTGTGACAAGGGAAACGATGCCGCCATATTTCTAGGTTTTGCACCTTATTTTCATCATAATTTGGACATCTTTATCAGATCTGTAGAACTGTTAGAGCTCCTCAAACTGTGTTTGTCTCTCATGACACGGCGTCTAGCTTCCAATATAGTCGGCTTAGGCTATTTCATAGTAGTATGTTCCAATCATAAGTCGCCTTTCAGAAATGCAGCCGACTTATCCTTTATCAATTGGTTGTCTCGTCCATGTTCTGGCTCAAGAATCAAGGTCAGCTTATGTTTGTACCATAGCACATGCCAGTCCAGGCCGACTCGTCCCATTTAATCTTTTACTTCATAGTTTTGCCGTCTCATGCGTTTGAAAACTATGGCCTCTAAGGGGAAGAAAACCAATGAGCCGGCTAGTGGTTTGTCTCTACATCAGCTGAAGCAGGTGAATTGGGCCAAGTCCAAATGACCACCCTTTAGCTCCAAGAATTGGTGCGAGCCGGATACTTGCCGCCTCAGGAGCACATCGAATGGAGAGCTGTTGAAGAGGAGACCCGGCCTCCGCCCGAACAGGGTGAGGTCATAGTTTTTGCTGCTTATCTGACCCGGGGTTTCAGGCCACCGGGTTCCAAGTTTTCCAGGGACATTCTTCGCCACTACAACCTGCACCTTCAAGACCTGGGCCCAACTCGATTCTCAACTTGAGCAATTTCCAGACTTTTTGTGAGATTTACCTACAAATGGAGCCAGCCGTAGGGTTCCTCTTGGAATTCTTTTACTGCAACAGACAAACAGAGTGTAGCAACGGTCCTCCTGTAGAATGCGGTGCCGTGACCATACAGAAGAGGAATGATTGCATCTTTCCTTATATCAAATTGGCAAGTCACCCCAAAGGCTGGCACATGACTTTCTTTTACTGTAAGTACGCTTATCCTGAGGGTGAGTCTCCTCTGCCGGCTTATCGTGATAGTCATCTCACGTACAAAGACAACCTTTGTGATTATGCCCCAGATGAAGAGAGGGCTCAAGTCAAAAGCTTATACAATCACATGAATGCGTTGATTGCTCATGGTTTGATGGGTATTGACTTGACCCGGTGCTGGATGCAATGGAGAATCCAACCCATCAGCTTCCGCCAGCGACTCATGTGCACATGTTCAGATAACATAGATGATGAGCTATGTCTCTCAAAGCTTACCCCCTCACCAAAGGAAATGACCAATGCCATCAAGAGCTTGGTTGGCGAAAAGATTGAAGACATTGGAGTCTTTGGGTTAGCTCCTTTCCCCGTTGTCCACCCGGCACCTGAGGTAAGCCGGCTCCATTGTTTCCTCAGTATTTTTATCTCATTATAACTTCTAAGGTGACGCCTTAGGATTTCGCAGCCTGAACATGAATGGTGGAAAACGGACTACCAAGCTCCCAACACTCCTGAAAAGGAGGTAGAAGAGAAAGATGATGATGAGACAAATGAGGTATAACTTAACTCTTCCAGCCGTCTCCTTTAATGAATTTGCTAATACCAACTCTTCTCGGGACATCTCTGGCGGGGCTGAGCCGGTAGATCCAGAGGTAAACCCTAGCGTCTCTGATTCTGAGACTCTGGGTAGGAGGAAGATCCGGCTTGATGTTCGAAAGGTACCATTCTCACACGCATCCGCTTATTTGGACCCCCACTTATCTTTGAATATACTACAGTACACTGCGAGCAAGAAAAAGAAAAAAAAACAGAATTCTAGCTTGGAGGACCACCATGAAGGGCTCTCTCTTGAGCCGTCTTCATGTTGTGTTCGCCGATTGGAAAAGTCCAGTCCCTCTAGCTCTTGCCGTCAGTCTGGGCGAATGGGAGCTCCATAGAGCCTTTCTGACCCAGCTCCTACAGCGTCGCCACCTTCGTCTTGTGCTTCAAGTGCCACTGGTGATTTCACTATCAACGTTGGGTAAGCCGACATTTAAATAATATCTCATAACTTGTCTTTATGCCTTATGCTTTCCTTTTATTCCTTCAACAGGGCTAAAGCAGTGGTGAAGGACAAGCTGGCCACCTCCACAGCTGCTAGTGCTGGAGTGGAAACAACAAGTTCTGATGCTGTTGTCCTAGCTGCTAGTGAGACCGCGAGAGCTGAGCCGGCCGAGGCAAATCCTGTACTTGACGAGCCAAACTTAGACAACCAAAACCTTCTGGATCCACTAGAGCGGGCGGTAGACGTGGTGATGGACAACATACCACCAGCTGTCAGTGGCCCTAAGCCGGAGGAGGAAGTGATACTTACTCACACTGAGCATCACACCCCTCCCAAGACCTCAACCGTGCCGGTGAAGATCTCATTGGAAACCATACCGACTTGATACGTCTCAAACGTATCTACTTTTCCAAACTCATTTGCTCTTGTTTTGGACTCTAATTTGCATGATTTGAATGAAACTAACCCGCATTGACGTTGTTTTCAGTAGAACTACCGCAGTGTTATTTTTGTGCAGAAATAAAAGTTCTCGGAATCAGACACAACTTTTCGTGGATTTTTCTGGAATATATGAAGAATTATGGAGCGAAGACCTGCCGGAGGGGGGCTGCCTGTGGGCCACAAGCCAACAGGGCGCGCCCACCCCCGTGGGCGTGCCCTGTTAGCTTATAGGGCCCACGAGGCTCCCCCGACCCTAATTCCAGTCCTATAAATACACAATTACAGAGAAAAAAATCAGAGAGAAGATTTCATCGTGTTTCACGAGATGGAGCCACCGCTGACGGTGTCCTGGACTAGGGGGTACTCACCACGTCGTATCCCGACCTATGGGTCGGGCAGAGGACCCCCAGGGCGATTCACTAATGGGCTAGTTCGGACAGCCCATGATGCATATGAGGAAGATTCCACAAGACTTGGTGATCAAGACAAGGACTCCTCTCCACCGACGTAGCCGACCAGGACTCTTGTTATCCTAGGCCTCTGGTGTGTTATATAAGCCGAGGCCAGGCTAGTCATTAGGAACAATCAGATCATCATAGATCATATCATCATATGAGCATAGCTCTTAGGGTTTAGACCACTACATACGATCTCGTGGTAGATCAACTCTGTACTCGATACACCATCATCAATACAAACAAAGCAGGACGTAGGGTTTTACCTCCATAGGACGGCCCGAACCTGGGTAAACACCGTCTCCCTTGTCTCCTGTTACCCATCGATCCAAGACCCACAGCTCGGGACCCCCTACCCGAGATCTGTCGGTTTTGACACCGACATTGGTGCTTTCATTGAGAGTTCCGTTGTGGGATCGCTAGAAGGATCGATGGCTCGTCTGCAGATTGCAGTTTTTCTGGACAGCAAATTTGTGTTCGTCGTCCCCGTTGTCGGTGTCAAAACCGGCGGATCTCGGGTAGGGGGTCCTGAGCTGTGAGACTAGAATCGATGGTAACAGGAGACGAAGGGGACAGTGTTTTACCCAGGTTCGGGCCCTCCTATGGAGGTAATACCCTACGTCCTGCTTGATTATATTGACGGTATGAGGGTTACAGAGTTGAACTACCACGAGATCGTATGACTAAAACCCTAGATGAGTTCTGTTGTTCTACAACCTAAAACCCTTCGGCTTATATAGACGCCGAGGGTACCTAGGGTTTACACATGGTTGGTTACACGTCGAAGGGATAAACATGCCTATTCACTACTTTAAACTTGGAGGATAAGCCACGATCCTCGAAGCTTCCATCCTGGAGATAGGGTCTTCGATCCATCCAGTGTTCGGCAAACGGCCCATACAGTCCGACCCATAAGAAATAGGTCGGCCTCCCAAGGACCCCTTAATCCAGGACTCCCTCAGTAGCCCCCGAACTAGCCTCCAATGCCAAGGGTCCAAGCTCCAGCTGCTTCAAACGATCAGAGTCTTCGGCTTGCGAGGCGAGTTCCTTTCTCTGAATAGTGATCGGCCGAGTTTAGCTCGACCTCCGACGACGTGTAGTTTTCCCGATCATAGATCGTCCGAACATCATGTATAACCCGGCCCTGAAGGCCAAATGTCAAGGAGTCAATAGCGCTCTCTGACAACCTTTCAGATGAAAGGTCACGGCCCACCACAACCACTGAACCAGTTGTAACAACTCGATTCACGGTTCGAGGCCGTTTCCATCAGCACGATCCATTAACGCACAGATCGTGCTCCGTTTCACATGGGATATGTTTAATCATGCGCGTATAACGGCACACACATCTTGGGAAGCAGAGGGATTCACGGCGTAGCGAAGGGAGGCTAACCGGCAACGAGCCTAATAAAAGGGGAAGAAAACCCCAAGGCTTATCCGCACTTCCCATTCGCACCCCTACTTCCCCAATCTCCTGAGCTTCCAGAGCCCAGATCTAGGTTTTCCACCCTTCCTCCTCCGAGCTCAGCCATGGCCGGTTCAGGCTCCAATGGCAAGTGGGAGGCTTCCACGGTCACAGACCAAGACATCCGGGACCTCAAGGAGGCCGGCTACCTCCCTGCCAACGTCTTTCACCGCGCCGCAGAGGAGGGCCAGGTGATTCCCACCCCAAACCAGGCGAGAGGATGATTTTCATTCCTCATTTCATCCGAGGACTGAGCTTCCCGCTCCACCCCTTCGTGAGGGGCCTCATGTTCTTCTACGGACTCGACTTCCCCGACCTCCCGCCGAACTCCTTCATGCATATATCGGCCTTCATCATCGTCTGCGAGGCCTTCTTGCGGGTCGAACCACACTTCGGACTGTGGCTCAAGATCTTCAACATCAAGCCGAAGTGTGTCACAGGCGCACACACAGACTGCGGCGGGGCGGTCATTAGCAAGCTCCCACGCGCAGTATGACCATCCGGTACCTTCATCGACACCATCAAAACTTGGCAAAAAGAGTGGTTTTACATCACCGAGCCAAAGGAGGAGGGCGGAATTGTTCCTGCCGAATTCAGATCCGGCCCCCCCGACCAGATTGACCTCGTGGGTCCGAAAGGGCCTCGACTAGGGGTCAGATACCGAGGTGGATGACCTGCAGAGGGGCATCGCCTCCATGATCAAGGACGGAGTCGAGCTGACCAACGTGGTCCAGCTTATGCTTCGGCGGCGCATCCTCCCCTGCCAGCGCCGGGGCTCTCCTATGTGGACTTATCGGACTGACGATGAGCCTACAATTTGTCAACTCTTTCGCACCACATGGGAGAAGCTATGGAAGGCGCTATTCAAGGCGCAGGAGAACTGGCCGGCCAAGAAGGAGGACCAGGGTCTGCGCGCCGATAAACCCCCTTCTGAGGTATGACATAATTTCATTAGATCGGCTCCGATTTCCTGAAGAAAACCTAAGTGCTTTCCGATCACTTTCACAGGAATGGTTGAACAAGGCCACGGGCATCAAGTGCCCGGCTCCACAGCCCGAAGACCCTAGGTCCCAGCTGCTGTCGGAGATGCTCGTCGTGGCGCCTTACAAGGCGCCAGAAAAGAAAGAGAAGAAGAAGAAACCATGCCGAGAAGGCCTGCGCATCAGGGACCAGCCGGGGGCTGTGTCCGAAGAAACCCATGCCTCCTCGAATCAAGAGGAGGAGCACGAGGGTGAAGGCAAGGGCGAGGGCGGAGGCGATTCCCCCCTCGCAAGAAAGAGGGCAGCGTCATCGGATGCCACAGAGGACATACCTCCTCCCGCCCCGAAGAAAGCGCGCCGGACACAGGTGGTCCTGTCCGACGACAGTCCGGACTCGGATACCGAGTCCGAGGAGTTCGAGAGGGTTCCGCGAAGGAACCTTAGGGTCAAGCCCCCAGCTCGAAGGTAAAGATCCGAAGACTTCCTGAGCTATTAGCACTGAGTTTTGAATATGATTAACATGTGAGCGCCTTATTGACTTGCAGCCCACCGCGAGTTCTCCCCACCGATCAAGTTTCGGACGGGGAGACCCCGCCTGCCGAGTTAGCGGAGAGCGGGACCGCGTCGCACCCTTCTCCTCCGGGCGCCGTGAAGGATGCCGCGGAGGTGTTATCCCAGCAAGCTCCTTTGGAGCCGGACACTGGAGGTGGGGGCGACGACGTCATGGTCGAGGCTAACACCTCGGCCGCCGAAGACCGGGGGGAGAAGCCCCTCCCGGATACTAAGGAAACCGGACGAGGAGATGTCCAGTCACCTCCAAGGTTGTCTCCGGAGTGCACCGTGCCTCCGGAGGCACCAGTTCAATCTCCAGTTGGGGATCGGGCCAACCGATCCCCACCGGTGCCATCGTCCAATGGGTGGCCGGCAATGGGGGAGGCTCTGTCAAGCGCCTCCATCTCCGGGGAGCACCGCACCCTTATGGGTGTGGTATTGCAGAGCATTCAGTCCGTGGACAGCGGACTGAAGGAGGCCTTCAATGGTCTCCTAACGGGCTTTCAAGTGAGCCACGTAATGCTCTGTTCTTTGAAATATTAATTTCTTTGAGTTATGATTATATACACGGCAGCCCCCGAGCCCTAGGTAAGTTTGGAAAAACTTACCTGGGGGTCAAGCATAGATCATTATCCGAACTATGTATAAAACAGTATTTGTTCGGAACGGTCTAACAGTCTTTAGGGGGACCGGACATAGGATCATATTTATGATAGTTCGGAAGTTGTGAACCCGCGTAACTTGATATGGTTGTTTGTGTACAGGCTTCGTCATCGACAGCGGCCATTAATGCAACCGAGCTGGACAAGCTGAATCGGAAGCTTAGGAGCTCCAAAGATGAGCTCGAAGCTCTGAATAAGAGATTTGACGAGGCGCAAGGTAAGCCGGACTAGAATATCCAAATTCATCATCGCCATACTGTCAAAGCAGTAAGTTTGATGTGTTTTAATGCTTACGCAGCCTCGGCGAAGGAGATTGAGAAGCTCAAGGCCGAACTTGAGAAGGCAAAGCAGGAGGCTGCGGTGGAGAAGGCGGCGGCCAAAGAAGCGGCTATCGCGCTCTCCGCCCTAAGAGCCACCAGCGACAAGCACGAGGCTCGGGTGGAGGAGATCCAACAGGAGCTCAAGGACGCCGGCCAAAAGTGCGAAGACCTTGAGCGGAAAGGCAAGGAGCAGGCCGCCGAACTATCCACCCTGAAAACCGACCTCCAAAAGGAGCGGGTGGATAGACGATCTTTTGAAGAGGAAGTTAGCCAGGCCAAGGCTATAATGGATGGTAAGCCATATTTATTGCAGTGTGTCTACGGGGATAGCAAGTTCGAGTTGCTTACCCAAGTATGGCGTTCCTCAGGCGCCTGCTCGGACCTCCAGAAGAGCGCAGCGGACGCGAACCAGTTCTATGGTTCGCGGGGAGAAGGAGATGAAGCTCGGCTGTTCTAGGCGCAGTTTGAAGCCCCCGAGCGCTCTCCTCTCCTTGTTGAGCAGCTGAAGCAGCTGATGGAGCTACACCGGATGGCGGAGCCGGCCATGAAGGATCTCTGCATCCGACTATGGCCCAATGTGCCATTGCTGGGCAGCTACTTTGGCCTGGTGCGGAAGCTGAGCGACGCCTCGTCCCGGATCGACGCGCTAAGGCGATCTTCCTGCATCGAGGGAGCTCGGATGACCTTTGCGAAGGCCAAGGTACACTGGCTGGGGCTGGATCCAATGAAGATAGCCACCGCTCCTCCGCCTACCGGAAAAGAGCATAGGCGCCCTGAGCTGTACTTCTCCGGCGTAATGGAGGGTGCTCGGGCAATAGAGGCACAATGTTCGAGAGAAAATGTGTATGAGTAAAGGCGTTGTAATATGTCCGAAGACTTTTTAACGCGTTTATATTGAAGATGCATGGTTCATCATGTCTTATATGTTTTGCATCCTTTATAACTCCTGTGTGGCCGTTAAAACTGAAAGCGGCGAGTCGTCGGCTTCAGCCCCCATGTAGATACTACGCGGGGTGTCTCTGCTAACGCACTGTGACCCTTAGCCGAACTATCGGTACCCGAAGGCGGTAGTGTGGGGCGGACAAGGCAATCGGACCATAATGCTTTATTGCTTTCACTTAGCCGTAGGGGCGCGAGAAAGGAGTGCGGGGGGCTGATGACTAGCCCCCAGGTGTTTGTGATGTCCGGACGAGCCGTGGCCGAAGCCTATATCACATGGTTTGTACTAATACCAAACCCATCGTATGACACGGAATAACCTCTGACGAGATTTAGTCAAGCTCGGATTCGCAGACCAGTTCTCGCATACCATGACAGTCAGTTTTCGGCTTTCTCCGCTGAGGTGCTTGAGCAGGCTAGCTAGAAGCACAATCACAGCGGTTCTCCCTTTGCCCTTTTAGCGGAACGAGCGAAACATAAAGGGGCAAGCACAGGAGCCGGGCAACCCAACTATTGACCCAAGACATAGTTCGGAACCAATGCATATAAAGCGGAATTCCAAGACGCCGAACGCAAAAATTAGTTGTGCTTAAGGCGATTTTCTTTTAGTTCGAGCCCCCGGTCTATTAGCCGGTTGCATCGTATAGTATACCAAACAAGTTCGCAAGAAGAGAGGGAAAATAGAGAGTGCGCCAAAAACAGCGAAACGATCATGCAAGATGCATCTGTATTTTACTAATCAACTCTTATTATTCGAATGGCCGATACAATTGTTTACATGTATTAAAAATGAATTATAAACCTTACAGGAGGGGTTGTACCAAGGGTCTTCGATAGGTGACCTGACGTCCTCGATGTGCCCTGTCACTTGTCCGCTCCTGCGTCTCCCAAGGAGTTATATACCGTGATGGTTGTAATGTTCGGCGAGCGGACTTGGGGGAAAAAGTCTTGAGAAGTCGCCGAGATGTGAATGAGCTTTACGCCGTAACAGGTGCTTTATGGTACCTGTAGTGTGTCCGAAGACATATTGATGGTGATAGTTCGGTCCAGCCGAAAACTTACCATTTAATAATTTTTCCACACCGCTGCCCATGGAATTTTAAGCGCGAAGTTGTGCCTCCTCGGCACGTACTTTGCCGGTTCTAGGGCCGTGCGATGGGGGGCAAATCCCTATTTATGGGGAGAAGAAGGTTCTGGTACTTCGGGTTGAGCCCGAGCTCGCTTCCCAGCCTTGGGTGCCTTTACGGCAGATGTCGGTACTTGCCGATCATCAGTGTAATGGAATTAGGCCGCCAGGGCCAACGCATGTTCCTCAGTTCGGAGGGAGCGCTCTGTGTTGCCATTGACTGTAATGACCCCCCTGGGGCCGGGCATCTTGAGCTTGAGGTATGCGTAGTGCGGGACGGCGTTAAAGCGAGTGAACGCTGTACGGCCGAGCAGGGCATGATAGCCGCTGCGAAAAGGTACGATGTCGAAGATCAAGTCCTCGCTTCGAAAGTTATCGGGCGAGCCGAATACTACTTCCAGGCTTACAGAGCCCGTGCACCGGGCTTCAATGCCTGGGATTACTCCTTTAAAGGTAGTGTTGCTGGGCTTGATCCTTGACGGATCTATGCCCATCTTTTTCACCGTATCTGAGTAAATCAGATTGAGGCTACTTCCTCCGTCCATTAGGACTTTAGTGAGGTGATACCCGTCTATGATCGGGTCTAGGACTAGGGTTGCCGAACCCCCATGACTGATACTGGTCGGGTGGTCACGCCGGTCGAAGGTGATCGGGTATGCCGACCAGGGGTTATACTTCGGGGCTACATGCTCTATGGCGTAGACACCCCGAAGGGCGCGCTTCCTCTCCTTCTTGGGTATATGGGTGGCGTATATCATATTTACCGTTTTTACCTCTGGGGGGAATTTCTTTTGTCCGCCACCTATCGGACCACGAGGTTCATCCTCGTCCTCGCTGCGTGGGCTCTTGCCATGGTCCTTGGTTGCGAGCTTGCCGGCCTGTTTGAAGACCCAACAATTACGGTTGGTGTGGTTGGCGGGCTTCTCTTGAGTGCCGTGGATCTGGCAAGGCCTCTCCAGAATTTTGTCCAGCGGGGTGGGTCCGTCGTGTTTGCCTTTAGGAGGCTTCTTCCGCTGCCCAGGCCGGGAGTTAGGGAAGCCGGCGTTAACAGCCATGTCATCGGCATCACTGTTATTGTGCCGGCGCTTGTTCTTGTTGAGCTTCGGTTTCCCGTTTCCATCCCGAACTTCGGAGGTTCTGGGGTTTTCGGGGTTGTGGCTACGTCTTGCTAGCCAGTTATCCTCGCCCGCGCAAAAGCGGGTCATGAGTGATGTGAGGGCGGACATTGTCCTCGGTTTGTCCTGGCCGAGCTGACGAGCCAGCCATTCATCCCGAATATTGTGCCTAAAAGAGGCTATTGCTTCGGCGTCCGGGCAGTCCACGATCTGGTTTTTCTTGGTCAAGAAACGATTCCAGAATAGCCGCGCAGACTCTCCTGGCTTCTGGACGACGTTGCTTAGATCGGAGGAGTCCGGCGGCCGCACATAAGTGCCCTAGAAGTTAGATTGGAATGCTTCTTCTAGGTCTTCCCAACACCCAATGGAGTTTTCGGGGAGGCTATTTAGCCAGTGCCGAGCTGGCCCCTTGAGCTTCAGGGGTAAGTACTTGATGGCGTGGAGGTCATCTCCTCGCGCCATGTGGATGTGGAGGAGGAAATCCTCGATCCATACGGTTGGGTCAGTTGTCCCATCGTATTGCTCTATGTTTACGGGTTTAAACCCTTCCGGGACCCGATGCCGCATCACCTCGTCCGTGAAGCACAGTGGGTGGGCAGCACCTCTAACCCGAGCTATGTCGCGCCGGTGATCGGCGTCTGTCCTAGCTCGGTTTCGTTCCCGACCTTCATTGTTGCGGTCGAACCAAGGCCTGTACCCTTCCCGTCTATCGGGTGAGTATGCTCTGGATCCGTAGATGGATCGCGTACGACCTGCTCTGTCGTCCAGGTCGTGTCGCAGGTCGAACCTGTCATCGGGCTCTAGTGGCTCCTTTCCCTGTCTACCGGGTATCGTCGGCCTATAGCCGGTGTCGTCAGCCGTCCTGTCTCATCCTCGAGGAGGGCGGTCTGGCTTGTCGTATGGGGTATGTTTGGGAGACGGTGTATCAGCGAGCTCGTCGTCGAATTGTGGCAGCAGCCTTCTGCGTGGATAACTCTTAGGCTGGTCCGATAGACCGGTACCGTATCCCTCCTCAGCTGAGAGGACTCTCGTCCATCGATCGTTGAGGTTGTCTTGTTCGGCCTTTGCCGTTCTTTTGCTTTCAGGCTGCGGGCCGTGGCTATAAGCTGTTGTCTGAATAGTTCCTGATCTGTAGGATTATCGGGGATGGCAAAGTCATCGGCTTCCGCATTGTCCTCCCCCTCGATAGAGCGGAGGTAGTCGTCGTCCTCGGGATCATCTGGATCATCGGGGTTGCACCGGTCTTCGGGCCTCTCCTGACCCTCTAACGGGTGTTCGGGGATTTCGGGATCGCCGAGGTCTTCCCGGGTGTCTCCGTCCCCGGTGCCATCGGTAGCTTTTCTTCCCTTTTTTCCTTTTGACCATTTATGCGGCTTTCGGCGTCTTGACGGCGCGTCATCCGATTTGTTGCCATCGTTTTTCGGAGTGTCCACCATGTAGACGTCGTATGTGGAGGTGGCAGTCCATCGCCCGGTGTTAACGGGGGTGAGGGCGTGATCCTCCTCATCCATGTAATCTGCCTCCTCAGAGGCGTAGTCCAACATGTCGGTTAAATCCTCGACAGTGGCTACTAAGTGGGTGGTGGGTGGGACAAAAAATTCGTCCTGACCCGTTAGAAGCCCGATCTGAGAACAGATCGGGGTTGGGTCGTCGGTAATCGTCATCGACGAGATCCGATATAGAGCCTCGTTGAGTATCGAGAGCTCGATCAGGTCGGCCCGCCCAGAGCTTCCGGAGTTAACCTCCGATGCGTCCGTGCGGGGAGAGTGTTCGGCAAGAACAGATGTCCGGACTTCTGGCACTATGACCGGGTCCGGACTGAGAGTCGGGTCCTCGCTGGAGTAGATCCCGCGGGAGGGGCCGAAAGATGGATCTGAGGTTAAGGCCTCAGAGTCTTCGGGCGTGGCAGGCGAGACTGCGAGCCCGGTTAGCGATAGATCACCCTGGGAGTCTACGGAGAACTCTAAGTTCCCGAATCTGACCTCTTGATCAGGGGCAAAACTTCCGACACGGCCTAGATGGCTAGTCGGGTCGGCGTGCAACACAATGCTGCCGAAAGCGAAGATCTGTCCGGGGACGAAAGTGTCCGGGTTACGGATCTCTTCGTTGATGACAAGGCGAGCCATCGATTCCTTCTGGCGATCACAGCGGAACTCTCAATGAAAGCACCAATGTCGGTGTCAAAACCGGCGGATCTCGGGTAGGGGGTCCCGAGCTATGAGACTAGAATCGATGGTAACAGGAGACGAAGGGGACAGTGTTTTACCCAGGTTCGGGCCCTCCTATGGAGGTAATACCCTACGTCCTGCTTGATTATATTGATGGTATGAGGGTTACAGAGTTGATCTACCACGAGATCGTATTACTAAAACCCTAGATGAGTTCTGTTGTTCTACAACCTAAAACCCTTCGGCTTATATAGACGCCGAGGGTACCTAGGGTTTACACATGGTCGGTTACACGTTGAAGGGATAAACATGCCTATTGACTACGTTAAACTTGGAGGATAAGCCACGATCCTCGAAGCTTCCATCTTGGAGACAGGGTCTTCGATCCATCCAGTGTCCGGCAAACGGCCCATACAGTCCGGCCCATAAGAAATAGGTCGGCCTCCCGAGGACCCCTTAATCCAGGACTCCGTCACCCGTTTCCTTGAGCATCGCTTTGACGATTGCTTCAGTGGAATTGTGTGGAATTGTATCTACAACAACCCTGCAAAATTTCGTCGCGTTCCGATGGAGGAATCTCCGGCAATCTCCGATCTACCGGAGCCGTGTCGAATCTGGACGAGAATCTGGACGAGTTTAGGGCGAGGAGTCCAGCGTCTAGCCCGGACATCTTTTGGAAGATCCCACCATTCATCGGTTGCGGAATTCTCATACCGACCACCCCTCAAAATTTCAGCTCGATCCGACCGTCCAAACTCCGGGAAACTTCCGATGAGTACAACGAATTTTAGGTCTGTTTTCTGCGCGAAAACGAATCCGACCCGAGTTCATCTTTTTCATGAACGGGTTGTCATACGTCCTTTTTGAAGGAAATTTTCTCATCATCTCGGTCAGCTGACCAAGAGTTCGGCATCGCGAGGGCCGAATAATCATCAAAAGAACCTCGTCATCCGCGGGTTGTACGGGTCGGACGATCCATTGCTTCATCAAGCCAGCATTGACTGCGTCACAAATTCCGATCTGTGTCGGCATCGCCGCGCCGTCGCTTTTTCAAGCTGACGTCCACCACGCTGACCTGCTTTGATACCTCGGCTGGCATGAGACTTCGGCGTCACCAGCCGACCTGCTTCGACACCTCGGCTGGCATGAGACTTCGGCGTCACTGGCCGACCTGCTCCGTCACCTCGGCTAGACCGGGGGCTTTGCCATCTCTTCACCAACCTGCTCCAGGGAGTTCGGCGTCACCAGACGACCAGCTTCGCCATGTTAGCTGGACCGGGGACTTCGCCTCGCCACATCGACCGTGCAGCGTCACCACTTCGTCAAGCCGAACTCTTCGCTCAGGCACCTCAGCGCCCAGGCCATATTTCTTTGATTATTTGCTTCACTTACATTAACTAAGTAGAAGATTTTTTTTTAAATATATTATTACCTTTATTTGTTATTACTCTTGGCTTGCACTATATTGTGTGCACAGGTAATCGACTTCGGCTGTGTCACGCGGTCACCTTGGCGTGCCTACATTGTCTTCCTGCCTCTATCAACCAAATTGTGTCGTCGACATGGTCGACTGACGTGGGGGCTTTGCCGTCACGCTGCCGAACTACTCCGTCTCCTCGGCTGGACCGGGGGTTTCTCCTCGGCCCTTTGGAAGTCTTTTGTAGTCACTTCGTCAAGCCGAGCTCTTCCTCGGCTACATCGTGACCGGCTTGGGGGCTGGGACCTTGACCCACTACAAGCTCGACACACGTCACAAGCACATTAACCAGCTAAGTCGCTTTCATGCTCAACTTTTTTCAATTTTTATTTTTTGTTCGGTTCGACCAAGCATTATATTTGTGTTAAATAAAAAAGTTTGTTTGTTAAAAACACTTTCTTTTCCCATGACGATTGGGGGCTTCGTCGTCATGCTGCCGAACTACTCTTCCCGGCTGGACTGGGGGCCTCGCCTCGCCACAACAACCGTGTTGCGCTGCCACTTCTCGACCTGAGCTCTTCGCTCGATTACCTTGGGCTTGGGGGCTGGGACATCGGCCAGACCGAGGACTACGTCTTCGTACCGCCACAACCCGGAACCGCATCGAGCACATTAACCAGCTAAGTCGTTTTCGTGCTCAGCTCCGTTTGAAATTTTACTTTTTGTTCGATGCAACCAAACATTATATTTTTTGTTAAACAAAATAAACTTTGTTTGTTACAAATTTCTTTACCCGATTTAACCGGGGGCTCTTAAATATGTATGAGCCGTTTTCTAATAAATGTGTTTTCTTCTTAGTCGTTGCAAAGTCTTTTTCTACTACTCCTTTTTCCGACACTAGTGTGTGGTCAATAGCCGGATAGCCTGGTTTCTTTCTAAAGCCGCTCGAGTTTAGTTCGCTAAACAGGCCTCGGAGAAACACTCCGCCTTCGGGATATGGAGGTTGAAGCCAAAGGTTGACCCGCTTGGAGTCCGGAGATCAGATGTATCATGTTAAAACACGACCGAAGCACAAATTAAGTTTTAGACCAATTTCGGATTGGCACAATTTATTTTCTATTTAAACATAAAGTTTTTGCATAAGTTTTTTGGTTTTTCCGAGCACAACTCTCGTAGTACAACGCCAAATGCCTTTAAAGTATCGGCAATATAAACGGGGGACTGCGACTAGAGCTGAACCCACCAAAAGCTAAGGTACTCTAGGGAGTCCTCGGCAAAACGTTCTCGGATATTGCTTTATATGCATCAGTTTCGAATTGTGTCTTTGGTCAATAGTTAGGTTGCCCTGCTCCTGTGATTGCCTCCTACATTCCGCTTTGTTCGGCTAGGTGTGCAAAGGGAGAACCACTGCGATTGTACTTCCGATTTAACTGGTCAAGTACCTCAGTGGAGAAAGCCGAAAACTGACCGTCACAATGAGCGCAAACTGGTCAGCGATCCGATGACTCTGTCAAACTATAGACCGATAGAGGTTACCCCCTGGGCCTTTCATAAATTTGGCCGGAGTGTTAATGGCTTGACCTCGGCTGAAGCCGAACACTAACCGGGGGCTAGTAACTGGCCTCCCAAACTTTAAGGTCCTATGACTAAGTGAAAGTTATAAAGCCTAGATATCTGATTGCCTCGTTTCCGCTAACACAACCGCCTCCGGGCACCGAGACGTCGGCTAAGGGTTGTCTTGTTACTGCGGAAACACCCTGCGTAGCATCTATGAAGGGGTAGAAGCCGACGATGGGCCACTCAAATGATAAACGGTCAAAAAGGAGTCAAAATAGCATATAGCATAAAGTCATTTGTATTCAATATGCGAGTGCTGCCTTCCGTAATCATCGTTATAAAGCCATAAATATGCATCAATTTGACTTAAGATTTTGGCCAAGCTGGGTTGCCTGGCTCCTGTGCTTACCCCCTACGTTCCCGATTGTTCGACTAGGGGGTAAAGGGAGCACCTATGTGATTGTTACTTCCGGGTAATCCGAGTTAGTACCTCAGACTGGGTGAAGCCAAAAGCTAGCCATCTTAAGAATATAATTGGTCGGCAACGACGGAAGTGAAAATTTTGGTTAAATAAAACCACAGAGTTCGGGAACATTCCCCAAACTAAATCCTCAATATTTTCTTCCCACATTGATCGGAGTTGAGGTTTCACGATCATGGTCAACATGATATCCTGGGAAAAGGAAAATATAAATGAACTATTTTTCCTAGAAGATGTTTCTTACGTGAAATAGTAATATAACATATCTCTCCGCGTACCTTTGTTTATAAAACCGTATGGCTGGATTGCCTTGTTTGCCATAAATCTTTGCCCTTATAAAGGCTTTATAAAGTAGGACAAACACTCCTCGGCTACTGGCCGAGGAGGTTGAAGCCGATGGTCGGTCAACAAAGTCTTGTACAATGCGGATCCGAGCATTAATGATGAAAAGTACTTGGATACATAGAATCATTACACATAAATTGTGTCAAACATAACAAAGTTTGTGTCAAACAAATATCGATCCTTTATTCAACCACCCATGCCTAAATGAAGGCTCGGGGGCTACTGCATTGCCTATTCAATGCAGCAAATCCAAAGTGCAATATGGTTCCCGAGGAGATTCGATCCTCACGTTGGTCGGCCGCACCCAACCCGAGTCTCGGAAACTACTGCGTACCACGTTTCCATCCCTGACGTATGTCACCAAGCAAGAACTTGATCCTCAGGCCGATTTTGCAAATCGACCTAAGTCTCAGGGGCTACTGGGATTAGTGGTTTTCTTTTATCCTTCAGGTGCATTATGGGTTTTAGACCGACACGCACCTTGCGGGCTTCTGGCTATATATCTCGGCAGAGAATAAGTTGCACCAATCGAAAATATCCACAAAAAATCAGCCTACGGTCGGGGTGGTGCACCACCTCGGAAGCAGTCCGGCACAAAGCTCGGGCGCAAGTGGCTGGCTCCATAGAGGGCATTTCCGGCATTAAGCTCGGCGGAATTCCTTCATTTTTTTAAAAAGACCGAGGTAATCTATGACACCTCGGATGCCGAGTAGTGTTGGAGCTCGGCTGCAAAAATGCACCTCAGATACAGTTCGGCGTTGGAGCTCGGACGCAAGAGGACACCTCGAATGCAGTTCGGCATTGGAGCTCGGACGCAAGAGGACACTGCCGCACGGGAAGCACCTCAAACCCGAGGTGTGGCGTAAAAAATAACAAGGCATTAATAAAGGCCAAGAACTTAAAGGGGCTCCTCAGATGCCCGACGTGTGAACTCTTCGGATACACTTCGGCTATCCTCAAGATCGAAGATGGGAAGATTTGTTGAACCAGTTTTCAAGACCGACGACCGAAGACAAAGAGATGTTCGGAAGAACCGAGGAGCGTCCCCAACTTGAAGACCGGTTCATGGGGCTACTGACAGTGTCCTGGACTAGGGGGTACTCACCACGTCGTATCCCGACCTATGGGTCGGGCAGAGGACCCCCAGGGCGATTCACTAATGGGCCAGTTCGGACAGCCCATGATGCATACGAGGAAGATTCCACAAGACTTGGTGATCAAGACAAGGACTCCTCTCCACCGACGTAGCCGACTAGGACTCTTGTTATCCTAGGCCTCTGGTGTGTTATATAAGCCGAGGCCAGGCTAGTCATTTGGAACAATCAGATCATCATAGATCATATCATCATACGAGCATAGCTCTTAGGGTTTAGACCACTACATATGATCTCGTGGTAGATCAACTCTGTACTCGATACACCATCATCAATACAAACAAAGCAGGACGTAGGGTTTTACCTCCATAGGAGGGCCCGAACCTGGGTAAACACCGTCTCTCTTGTCTCCTGTTACCCATCGATCCAAGACCCACAGCTCGGGACCCCCTACCTGAGATCCGCCGGTTTTGACACCGACAACCGCCACCTCCCGTTCTTCCTCCGGAGGGCTGATCTAGAGTCCGTTTGGGGCTCCGGAGAGTGGAGATTGTCAGCGTTGTCATCACCAACCCTTCTCCATCAACAACTCCATGATGCTCACCACTGTGAGTGAGTAATTCCTTTGTAGGCTTGCTAGATGGTGATGGGCGTGGATGATATTGATCATGTAATCGAGTTATTTTGATAGGGCTTGATCCCTAGTATCCACTATGTTCGGAGATTGATGTTGCTATGACTTGGCTATGCTTAATGCTTGTCACTAGGGCCCGAGTGCCTTGATTTCAGTTCTGAACCTATTATGTTTTCATAAATATGAGAGTATTTTAGATCCTATCTTGCAAGTTGTATGCACGTATCACGTGTCATGATCCGCATATCCCAAGGTGAAAATAATTAGGATTATTTCCGGTGATTGCCGTGGTTTGAGGAGTTCATGTATTCACCGTGTATTAATGTTTTGTTTTGGTTCTCTATTAAAAGAAGGCCTTAATATCCCTTAGTTTCCATATGGACCCTGCTGCCACGGGAGGGTAGGACAAAAGATGCCATGTAAGTTCTTATTGCAAGCACGCATGACTATATACGGAATACATGCCTACATTATATTGATGAATTGGAGCTAGTTCTGTGTCGCTCTAGTGTGTAACTGTTACATGATGAATGTCATCCATTTCTATCCATCGCTGATCCATGGCCTACGCTTTTCATATACTGAATCTTGCTAAGTTACTATTGCTGCAACTGCTGTCACAATCACTATAAAACTGCTACTCTTACTGTTACTCTCGTTTGCTACTAAACTTTTGCTACAGAAGGATACACCAAGTGTGGTTGAATTGACAACTCAACTGCTAAGACCAATAAATATTCCTGTGCTCCCCTTGTGTTGAATCAACAAATTTGGGTAAAATACTTCCCTCGAAGACTATCACGATCCCCTATACTTGTGGGTTATCAAGACTATTTTCTGGCGCTATTGCGGGGAGCATAGCTCTATTTATTGTGTTCGCCAAGGTTATCTTATTGTCACTGTGAAGAATCTGAAAGACGCTAAAACCAAGATCGTCCCCTCTCATACGAGAGGAGGTAAGGAACTGCCATCTAGCTCTGCTTTTGATTCACCTACTGTTTTGAATCAACTTATGACACCACCAGTTGCTACTCATTCTGATATGTCGCAACTCACAAGTACTTGATGATGCTACTTCTGAAATTAATATGGTGCTACTACTGTGCTTGATAAAACTTAAATTGTGCCACTTGGTGATTTACTTGATGCTCATATTGCTAAATCTAGAGAAATTGAGAATGTTGAACTTGATGAAAACTTTGAATCACCTATTACTCCTAGCTCTCCTAATAGATATGAATTGCCTGATGTACCTGAGGGTTATGTTATGGATGGGGAAATAGCTAGAGACTTTCTTGCTTGTAATGATAGAGATGATGTGAAGAAACTACTATGCAAACTGAAAGAAAAATCTATGATGGAGAAAATGAAACATGATCCTAAATTTGCTACTTCTCCTATATGTGTTACTGATAAGGATTATGAATTCTCTATTGATCCTGAGTTAATTACTATAATAGAAGTTGATCCTTTCTATGGCTATGAAACTGAACTGTTGTGGCACACCTCACTAACCTGAATGATATTGCCGCTTTTTTCACTAATGAGGAAAATATGTGTTACTACTATATCCTTAAGCTTTTTTCCTTTTTCGCTAAAAGGCGATGCTAAGAAATGGTTCCTCACTCTTGCTCCTATTTGTGTGCATAGTCCCCAGGATATGATATATTACTTCTTTGAAAAATATTTTCCTGCTCATAAAAAAACAAGCTGCCTTATAGGAAATATTTAACTTTGTGCAAACTGAAGAAGCGAATCTCCCTCAAGCATGGAGGAGGCTTCTCCAATTACTAAGAGCTTTGTCCGATCATCCTCTCAAGAAAAATGAAATACTTGATATCTTTTATAATGGACTAACTGATGCTTTTATGAACTACCTAGATAGTTGTGCTAGTTATGTTTTCAGGGAATGAACCGCTGGACAAGCTAAAGAATTATTGAATAACATATTGCAAAATGTCGATGATTGGACACTTCCTGAACCACCACCGGAACCTATTCAAAAGAAGAGAGGTATTCTATTCCTCAGTCCTGAAGATATGCAAGAAGCCAAGAGATCTATGAAAGAAAAAGGTATTAAAACTGAAGATGTCAAGAATCTACCACCTATTGAAGAAATACATGGACTTGACACCCGACACAGGTAGTAAAGGTAAATTATCTCCGTACCTTTAATGAAAGTGATATATCTTATACGAAAACTCCTAGTCAATGCATGGATGAATTTGACAACTACATTGGTAAGCAAGAGCATTTCAATAATTAAGTCAAAGATCAATTACGACGCAATGCCATGATGATAGATCGCTTAAGTGACTTAATGTTTAGAATTGCTAATGATGTTAAAAGTCTAGGTAAACATGCTTCTATGGTTCACACTCAACAAGACCAAGTTGGTAAGTCACAAAACGATTTGCTTGCTGAATTGAATGATAACATGAATGATCATGCAGTTAGAGTAATGACTAGAGGAGGTAGAATGACCTAGGAACCTCTTTATCCTGAAGGTCACCCTAAAGAATTGAACAAGATTCTCAGAAAGTTAATGTAGATGCACCTAGTTCACGTAGGAAGAAAAAGAAAAATAATAGGACTATGCATGCTCCTGGTGAACATGTTATAGAAAAACCTGCTGAGAATCATAACGGTGTTTCTATTTCTGATGCTGAGACACAATCTGGTAGTGAACATTCACCTAGTGATAATGAAAATGAGAATGATAATAATGATGTTCACATAGATACTCAACCAGATAGTAATAAATAACCTGGAAATGATGTGGAAATAGAAGCCGGTGAAAACCCTTGATAACCCACATCCTAAAAAACTTTATGGTAAAAAAGACTTTGTTGATAGAAAACATGGAAGAGAAAGAGAGCCATGGGTTCAGAAACCCATGACATTCCCTCGTAAGCCTTGTAAGAGTAAGGATGAGGAGGAGTTTGAACGCTTTGCTGAAATGATTAGGCATTTCTTTTTGCGCACTCGCTTGACTTATATTTTGAAGATGCCTCCGTATGCTAAATATATGAAGGACATTATTACCAACAAAAGAAAGATACCTGAAACTAAAATTGCCACCATGCTTGCTAATTATTGTTTTGATGGTGGAGTGCCTAAGAAGTTGGAAGATCTGGCTATAGCCACAATACCTTGCTCCATTAAACGAAGTTATGTTAAAACTGCTTTATGTGATCTAGGAGCCGGTCTTAGTGTTATGCCTTTCTCTTTATATAAAAAACTTGATTTGAATAAGCTTACACCTACCAAGATATCTTTGCAAATGGATGATAAATCCAATGCTATACCTATTGGAATTTGTGAGGATGTTCCCGTTGTGGTTGCAAATGTTACTATCTTGACAGACTTCGTTATTCTTGAGATGCCCGAGGACAACAACATGTCGATTATCCTTGGTAGACCCTTTTTAAATACCACAGGGACTGTTATTGATTGCAACAAGAGCAAGGTTACTTTTCATGTCAATGGTAAACAAAATGCAGTGCACTTTCCGAAGAAACAATCTTCGGTGAATAATATTAATACCATTGAGCAAATTGCCCCAATCACTATTGGAGGATTTAAATTTCCTCTCCCTACTGCCTAGAAGAAATCTAATATTCTTATTGTTGGGGATATACAAATCCCCATTGAGGTAACTTAGTGTTATACATAAATTCTTCGGTCTCATGTCAATCGAAAATGGTTATTAATAAGACTTGATCAACCTTATTAATTGATCCTTTTTGAAAGACATGTGGTTGATGATTTTAGTAAACACAACTCTCTGTATCATTAGTTTACTCTATGTTATTTTTAGTTAAATAAAATAAAATACCATGATTATCCAGTTTTCTGAATTCACGTGCAATAAAAATGACCCAAAGATAAAAAGTCTCAGAATGCCACACAATTTTAACATGATATTTTTTCTGTAACATTTAAAAAAATTTGGTGCTAAAAGCACATGAGGGAGGCGCACCTGTGGGCCACAAGCCATCAGGGCGCGCCCACCCCCGCGCGCGCCCTGATAGCTTGTGGGGCCCACAGGGCCCCTGCCTTATCTCTTCAGCCATGCCATCTCCTACCTCCAGCAAAAAAATCATAGTCACTCTATCTCTCGTGTTCTTGCTCCCAAACCTGAGTATTTCAATCTCTTTGCTCGGAACTCCATTTTCGAAACTGTTTTGAGGAATTGCTCCTTGCTATGGGACTCCCCCATTGCTCCAATTAGATTTTTTCTTTAGTGGTTTATATTTTGCATATTTTACTGCACTTGGTGCTACTGAAAATGAGCTTGCATGTTAAATTCTTTGGGTTCCAAGTAGTATGAATGCTTGATATGGCCTCTAGGCATTTATATCAGTAGTTGCTACCAATCTTGCAAAGTTTATTGACATAGCCATTGTGGCCCAAAAATTTCAGAAATTTGTCATAGGAAAACGAATATCTTTAGGAGGGGTTCTTCAAGCCGGAGTTCTAAAGGAGTTTTTGGGAGGACCCAGGACCTAGACAACAACATCTTTCGCAACACAGAGGTTAGGCCATGTGAATGGCCACATACACCTTTCCTAAACAAAGCAGGTTTCCACCAAGAGTTTGTGCAATTCAATGCAAATGCCGGACTGACCAACTTCCTCGTAGATGAGTGTGATCAATACTATCTCCTTACAAATTCCTTTGTGCAAAATTTCTATTTCATAAATAGGCAAGATACTCCCATGGTGCGTTTCGATTTATATGCACACCATTATGAATTACCACCCTCTAAATACTGCGAAATATGCTTGATCCCTTTTGACGGGGGGACACGTGAGCCTAAATCGGAGGAGCACTGGTGCAACGACGTGGTATACAAACGATTTTCAACCCCTTTTCATGACGCAGTTTTAACCGTGCCTTGCATGTGTGGGCGATAGGGGGTCCATCCCACAAACGTTTGGCAAAACTAAGCATATGGTATGTCCGCATCTATCACAAACAAGAGTCACCGGTTAACCGTTTGAGATATGGCGTACTTCCCATACGGCCCATCCTTGCAACTCATGTGAGATAACACTAACATCGCACGCGCTATTCTGTGGCGCACCTTTTACGATGTGCACCGAATCGCAAACAGTTCACGATTATAAAGCATGTTTGATAAGGGGACTATCACACACATTTAGTTCCACTATGACCGTCTGTGATAGGATATAAGAGTGCATAAGTTTATCCTTATAAAACCGTATGCGAGGGTTAAATATATCCCACATGCGACACTTTCGATAAACGTTTGTGGTTTATAAAACGTCCCAAACGTGTCATCCATACTTCCAATACGTGTCATCCAGACTACGTGTGTCGGATGAATGCCTATCGCACGCGTTCTTCTTTGAACAACGTTTACGATGGGCACGACATCATAAACAGTTCACGATGCCAAATCGTGTGTGATAAGGAGACTATCACAAACACTTCATTATAAGTAACTGTGTGCGCTGGTGTTGTTAATCTCACACGTTATTTCTTGGCTGACCGTGTGCACAACAGAGAATCATCGCACATGTCACGAGTGGAGAAACGTGCGTGATCTTGAAGTTGATTGCAAACTTTTGCTTTCTCAAACTATGTGCATTGTAATGGCCTGCAGAGCATAATTTACCCCTAATTTAAAAACTGCATTCATAACTCACATAATTTAAATTTGAAAGTAGGAAATCATGTATTTCATATCGAATCATGTTTAAATATAGGTTGAAGAACGAATGCATAATTTGAGTCAGATGTACATATACTCAAGAAGTACATAAGCATCAATTCATAAAAAAAGGAAAACTACAGAAGGGACAAATAAAGAATGATGGAACCACAGTTGTATTAAAGATGGTAAAGAGAGAGTAGAAAGACATTCTGGATGCTGGAGAAGGTGAAGAAGAATGCCCATATTATGCCCTCCTCCATGCCTAACGCACGAACGACTCTAGGCCAGCCCCTAGTGATGGCCGCCCGCCCATCATTCACTGTCTTCATTACGACTTCTCGATACTCATTGTAGTCTCGATGATATACTTTAACCTTCATTGCATGTCCAGCAATCATGTATTTTGCGAGGTAATCTTGAGTAAACTGCTTTGGGAACCACTGCAAAGAAAACGATTCAGACATTGTTGTGTGACAACTCATTATGGGCAGTACTAATAGAAGGCTATGGAGTTCGTAGTTACCATCCTACAACTCACTATTGTGTTGGATAGGACATAAACAAATAGTCTAATTGGCATCATCCATCTCTTTTCCCTAACAATCCTTATCAGTTTCCTCACTTGATGCTGGTTCATGAATATTTCATTGCCCCACACGCAAAAATGGTCCAGGCATGGATATTTACCAAGGACATATGTACCTACAAGCAACAAGCCAATATTAGAAGCTAAAATGCAGTTGCAGAATGGTGAAATATATTACTTCATCAGTTCCACAATGTGTTGCGTATAAACATTTTGAGAAGTCGACATTTACTATCTTTGACCAAGTTTGTAGAGAAAAACATATACATCTAGAACTGCAATTCCATTTCATTAGATACATCACAAAATTTGCTTTCATATTGTATAGATTTTAGTGTGGTATATATAAATAGTATTCTCTATAAATTTGTTCATAGTTTGCAAAGTTTGACTATTCAAAAAAATCTATATGCACTACATTATAGAACGGATGGAGTATAAGCGGAAGGATGAAAAACCCCTCGGTGGAAAACGTCGGTCACTCCCATTGTTGTCATGTGCAAGTACATGGAAAGTCATGATAAGTACAACATGCTTAACATCAACCAAATATACAAGGTATCTGCTTGAAATAAACAAGGCATATATGCTCACTATAAGAACCAAATATAGACATTGGAAACTGGACAAATGCTCAATGAAACCAACCTAACAACCAGATACAAAAAAGCAACACATATGCTTGAAAACTAGACAAATGCTCACTGCAATCAACCTAACAACCAGATATAGAAAAGCAAAGCATTTGCTTGAAAACTAGACACATGCTCATTACAACCAACCCGACAACCAGATTTAGAGAAACAAGGCATAAATGTTTAAAGCGGGTGTTAAGGGCACTGGTTAACAACACCAGGCATAACAGGTGGTATTGATGAAATTGAACTACACAATTCATACTTGCACATAATGAACATCACATTGTGAATAACCGAAAGAAACAAGGCATATATGCTCACTGTAACATCCAACCACAACCATTGAAAACTGGACAAATACTCAATGCAACCAACCTAACAACTAGATACAAAAAAGGAAGGCATCTGCTTGAAAACTGACAAATGCTCAATTAAACACTGCATGATTATCGCATGGCAAAAGCTGCTACAACAATGAGTACGAAAGGGCTAGCTAGAAGAAGTATGATTTCCTCATAGGATGTTGCCTCACTTGTCATGGATGGGCTCCTTCCACTTGGAATTTGTGGTGCCCAGGGTGCGCTCCCTGATGTCGCAGATGGGATGTTTCCCCTTGTAACAGCCGTAGTGTGTGCCCTTCTCTTGGTCGATGAGATATGACTTTGGAGCTAAGGATACCAAGCCACCGTCATAGAACGTTTCCTTCATAAATGATAAAAGGGGCTCGATGGCATACAAGGATCTCTAATCCATGATCACGAGGCGGAGGAGATCAGTGGTGGGTGTTGGGGAACGTTGCATGGGAAACAAAAAATCTCCTACGAACACCCAAGATCTATCCAGGGAGATGTATAGCCACAAGAGGGAGAGTGCATCTACATACCCTTGTAGATCGCTAAGCGGAAGCGTATATAATGCGGTTGGTGTAGTCGTACGTCTTCACGATCCAATCACGATCTGTCCCTATCTAGCGCCGAACGGATGGCACCTCCGCGTTCAGCACACATGCGGCTCGATGACGTCTCCTCATTCTTGATCCAGCATGTGAGGGAGGAGAAGTAGATGGTATCTCAACCAGCATGACGGCGTGGTGGAGATGGTGGTGGAGCAATCCCGGCAGGGCTTCGCCAAGCGCTACCGTAGATGCGATCTGAGGAGAAAATGAAGTAACTGGAGCGGGAGGGCTGCCACCGGGGCGTGGGATTGTTGTGTCCACCCCTCCCCTTCTCCTCTACTATATATAGAAGTCAAGGGGAAGGGTTTGGTCGCAGCCCTTGGCCCCTCCTCCAAGGAGGGCTGATACGTCTCCATCGTATTGATGCGGCTGAGATGCGTCAGTATTTCCCCAAAGAGGAAGGGATGATGCAGCACAACTACGGTAGGTATTTCCCTCAGTGATGAGACCAAGGTTATCGAACCAGTAGGAGAACCACGCAACACTATGTAAACAGTACCTGCACACAAAGAACAAATACTTGCAACCCGACGCAAAAGAGAGGTTGTCAATCTCTCCACGGTAAAAAGATAGGTTAGGTAATGATAGATTGGATTGATAGATCGCTCACGAACGCAAAATAAAAGAGGCAAATAAAAAGTGCAGCAAGGTATTTTTGGATTTAATAGATCTGAAAACAAAAGAGGCTAAAAGATAGATCGGAAAGCAATATGTTGGAAAAGTAGACCCGGGGGCCGTAGGTTTCACTAGTGGCTTCTCTCATGAGTATAGCACACGGTGGGTAAACAGATTACTGTTGGGCAATTGATAGAAAATCAAATAATCATGACGATATCCAAGGCAATGATCATTATATAGGCATCACGTCCAAGATTAGTAGACCGACTCCTGCCTGCATCTACTACTATTACTCCACACATCGACCGCTATCCAGCATGCATCTAGTGTATTAAGTTCCATGAAGAAACAGAGTAATGCAATAAGAATGATGACATGATGTAGACAAGATCTATTCATGTAGAAATAGACCCCATCTTGTTATCCTTAATAGCAACGATATATGCGTGCCTTGCTGCCCCTTCTGTCACTGGGAAAGGACACCGCAAGATCGAACCCATCACAAAGCACCTCTTCCCATGGCAAAAAAATCGATCTAGTTGGCCTAACTAAACCAAAGATTCGAAGGAGAAATATGAGGCTATAAGTAACCATGCATATAAAAGATCAAAGAACACTCAAATAATATTCATGGATAGAAACTGATCATGAACTGAAAATTCATCGGATCCCAACAAACACACCGCAAAAGTCATTACATCAAATAGATCTCCAAGAGACAATTGTATTGAGAATCAAAAGAGAGAGAGGAAGCCATCTAGCTACTGCCTATGGACCCGTAGGTCTATGATGGACTACTCACGCATCATCGGAGAGGCACCAATGAGGATGATGAACCCCTCCGTGATGGTGTTAGATTGGATCTCGAGGTTCTGGAACTTGCGGCGACTGGATGTGTTTTTCGTCGACTCTCCTAGGGTTGTTGGAATATTGGGGTATTTATAGAGCTGAGAGGTGGTGGAGAGGCATCCCGAGGAGGGCACAACCAACCAGGTCGCACCAGGGGCCTCTGGCGCGCCCTGGTGTATCGTGGCCTCCTCGGCCCTCCTTCCAGATGCTTCTTTGGTCCGCCGGGTGTCTTCTGGCCCAAAAAAAATCTCCTAAAAGTTTCACGATGTTTGGGCTTCATTTGGTACTGAAATTCTGCAAAGTCAAAAACAAGCAAAAAATAGCAACTAGCACTTGGCACTATCTCAATAGGTTAGTCCCAAAAAATGATATAAAGTTGCTATAAAATAATTGTAAAACATCCAAGATTGATAATATAACAACATGGAACAAGCAAAAATTATAAATACGTTGGAGATGTATCACGTATCTATAATTTTTGATTGCTTCATGTCAATATTCTACAACTTTCATATACTTTTGGCAACATTTTATATTATTTTTGGGATTAACTTACTTATCCAGTGCCCAGTGCCAGTTCCTGTTTTTTGTGTATTTTTGTTTTGCAGAAATTCCATATCAAACGAAGTCCAAACACGATAAAAAAATTATCGAGATTTTTTTCGGAATATATGTGAATTTTGGGAGTCGGAATCAATGCAAGACGTTACCCGAGGGAGGCACAAGACAATAGGGCGCGACCCAGGGGGTGCGGTGCGCCCTGATGGCTTGTGCCTCCCCCTTAAGTCGGTTGGGGCTCTCCTTCTGCCGCAAGAAATATATTTTCGCGATAAAAATCCGCTCAAAATTTCAGCCCGATCGAATTTATGGATCTCCGGATATTTAAGAAATGGTGAAGGGGTCAGAAACCAGTCGCGAAAACAGAAGAGAGGCAGGGAGATAGATCCAATCTCGGAGGGGCTCCTGCCCTTCGGGAGCCATGGAGGCCATGGAACAGAGGGGAAACCCTCCTCCCACCTAGGGAGGAGGCCAAGGAAGAAGAATAAGGAGGGGGGCTCTATCCCCCCTCTCTCCCGGTGGCGCTGGAGTGCCACCGGGGCATCCATCGTGACGGTGATCTACACCAACAACTTCGCTGCCGTCACCACCAAATCTCTTCCCCTCTATGCAGCAGTGAAAAACCTCTCTTCCCCGCTGTAATCTCTACTTAAACATGGTGCTTACTGCTATATGTTATTATACAATGATGTGTGGCTATCCTATGATGTTTGAGTAGATTTCTTTTGTCCTATGGGTTGATTGATGATCGTGATTGGTTTGAGTTGTATGTTCTATTTTGGTGCTGTCCTAAGGTGCCTTCCGTGAGGCACACACGTGAAGGAATCCCGTCGGAGGGTTAGCAATATGTTCATGATTTGCTTATAGTGGATGGCGAGAGTGACAGAAACTTACACCCGAGTAAGGGGATCGTTTATATATGGGATAAAGGGGACTTGATGTGTTAATGCTATGGTTGGGTTTTACCTTAATGAATTTCTAGTAGTTGTGGAAGCTTGCTAGAATTCCAATCATAAGTGCATATGATCCAAGTACGGAAAGTATGTTAGCGTATGCCTCTTCCTCCTATAAAACTGCAAAAATGATACTGGTCTAGTTATCGATTGCCTAGGGACAAATCTTTCTCTTGTGTTACACAAAAAGATTTCTACTAATTTACTTTACTGTTCTTTATTTAAACAACAACTAACTTTTATTTACTTGTCCTTTATGACCTTGCAAACCTATCTATCACATTTACTAAGTACTTTAGTTTCTTTCCCGTAAAGTAGTTTCATACTTGTTCTAGGTAAAGTAAGCGTTAGCGTTCGTAGAGTTGTATCGGTGGTCGATAGAACTTGAGAGAATATTAATTCTACCTTTAGCTCCTCATTGGGTTCAACAATCTTACTTATCGAAAAAGGCTACAAACAATCCCCTACACTTGTGGGTTATCAAGACATTTTTCTGGCGCCGTGGTTGATATTCTCGTGTGTGCTTGTTTGCTTTATCACTAAGTAATTTTTATTTTCTGTTATTAGTTGTTTTATTTTCTGTTATTAGTTGCTTTATATCTTTAATTATGAATATGGAACACGAAACACCAAAAAAATAGATGTACTTGTTACTCAAGGAAATGGGGAACCTCCTAAAACCCTCGATGCTCGTTATGTGAAACACGTTAATTACTCCTTTGATAATCCTGAGAAATCCTCGTTGAACTTTGTAATGGGAGACACGTTGGATCAACGTGAGTACTTTAGGGATTATCGCTTATCTCAAAAAGGGAAACACTTATGGGATCAAATTAAAATATTGCGTTGGTTTGCTTGGGATGTATGATTGAGATGTGATTATACTTGTTGCTCTAAGATAGAGGCTCCACACCTCCTCTTTCAATGTTTATTTATTGGTAATAAAACCTAGTCTTCTTATGCTAATGGTATATATGATTACTATGATGTGGAACGAATAGAAGAATTTGTTGCTTTTAAAGGTGCTTATGAAATTGCTTCTTTGATTGAAAAGTATGATGATGCAAATTTGAAAATTTTGCCATACTTAAATATTGCTATGAGAATTATGAATAGAATGCCGATATTATTGAATTTAATGAAAGAATGACCGCTGCCTTGGAAGAGAGTAATATTTTGCAGGAATCTATGGAAGAAGAAATTGCCGAAACTGTGAGCTCATTAGATGAAAAAAATGAGGAGGAGAGTGAAGAACAAAAGGAGGAAGAGCGGATTAGCTACCCGTGCCCACCTTCTAATGATAGTAACTATTCAACTCATACATTGTTTAATTTCCCTTCGCACATATCGAAGGATGAATGCTATGATGATTGCTATGATCCCTTAGATTCGTTTGAAATATCCCTTTTTGGTGAACTTGATGCTTGCTATGCTTGTGGCCATGATGCCAATGTGAATTATGCTTATGGAGAAGAACTTGCTATAGTTCCTTATGTTAAGCATAAAATTGTTGCTATTGCACCCACACATGATAGTCCTATTATCTTTTTGAATTCTCTCAACTACACTATATCGGAGAAGTTTGCACTTATTAAGGATTATATTGATGGGTTGTGTTTTAATATTACACATGATGATTTTGATGAATATAATATGCATGTGCTTGCTGCTCCTACTTGCAATTATTATGAGAGAGGAACCAAATCTTCACCTCTCTATGTTTCCAATACGATAAAATTACAAGAAGCTACTTATGCTATGCATTGGCCTTTACTTTGTGTGAATGAATTGTTCTTTTGTGACATATCAATGCATAGGAAGAGAGTTAGACTTCGTTGTCACATGATATATATCACTTTGTGCTCACTACTTAATTAAAAACCATTGTTAATTAAAATTGGCTTTGATATACCTTGGGATCCGGGTGGATCAATTACTTGAGCACTATATGCCTAGCTTAATGGCTTTAAAGAAAGCGCTGCCAGGGAGACAACCCAGAAGTTTTAGAGAGTCATTTATTTTTGTTGTGTGCTTTTAAAATAATTAAAAACAATAAAATAAAGTGGGGAACTTAAAACCTTTTCAAAAAGAGAAGTGAAAGTGAGAAAGACGAGCATCGTTGAAGTGGGGGCTAGCCTTGAACTTTCTTCATGCCCATGGAAATTTTGTGAATCTTGATTACATAAACTTTTAAAAAAAAAAATTATCCCCTTGTACAAATCCATTGTATTATAAAAATAATGTGCCAAGAATTACCTTTAGGATTTTTGAATTGCTTGTTTGATGTGTGTTGTGCAAAAACAGAAACTTTTGACTCCAGTACAGGAATTTTAGTTTTTTACTGGAGTGTGATAATGATCTGAAATTTTTACACAGTATTCCTATATAAATTATTCAGGCTTTCATAATGTTTCAGAATTTTTAGAGTTACATAAGTATACGTGTCTACAGATCTTTACAGACTATTCTGTTTTAAACAGATTCTGTTTTTTGCTTGCATAGTTTGCTTGTTTTGATGATACCATGGATTGTATCGGTGTGTATAAGCCATGGAGAAGTTAGAATACAGTACCTATTATGCAATAATGAAATATTAATCAATTTATAACATAACCTAAAGTATTTGATATGCTGCTTATACTAACAGATCTCACGAAGTTTTGTTGAGTTTTGTGTGATTTAAGTTTTCAAGTTTTTGGTGCTATCACGATGGACAAAGGAATAAGGAATGGCAAGAGACTAAGCTTGGGGATGCCCAAGGCACCCCAAGGTAATATTCTAGGAAGACTCAATTGTCTAAGCTTGGGGATGCCCCAGGAAGGCATCCCCTCTTTCGTTCCAAATCATCGGTATGTCACTTGGAGCTATATTTTTATTGATCACATGATATGCGTAAATTCTTGGAGCGTCATGTGCCCTTTATTTTGTTTTTAGAAATGCACCATGATGGTATGGAAGGTCCATGGTTGATTTATAGAATGCTCTTTGCACTTCACTTATATCTTTTGAGTATGGCTTTATAGAATGCTTCATGTGCTTCACTTATATCATTTGAAGTTGGATGCCTGTTTCTCTATAGAAAACCGTTATTTGTAGAATGCTCTTTTGATTCACTTATATTTATTAGAGCACGCCCAGTATATTACAGAAAGAAATAAACTCTCATGCTTCACTTATACTTATTTAGAGAATCAACGGTAATTGGTCATTTATATGGTTAGCCATAAAATCCTACATAAAACTTGTAGATCACTGAATATGATATGTTTGATTCCTTGCAATAGTTTTGCGACACTAAGATAGTAATATGTGGGTGCACTAGTTGATGATTATGAATTAGTCAGAATATTGATGTTAAGGTCTGTGATTCCTGAAGCATGCACGTATAATCTCTAGTTATGCGATGAAGATTGGAGCATAATTTATCCTTGATTGAAATCCTTTGTGTTGTTATAATTGGGGGCGCGCGATGGTTAACTCCTACCAACCTCCTCCCTAGGAGAATGCGAGTAGTACTTTGCTTCAAGAGAGCTAATAAAATCTTGCAATAAGTATGTGAGGTCTTTATGACTAATGTGAATCCATGGATATACGCACTATCACCTCCACATATTTGCTAGCCTCTTCGGTACCGTGCATTGCCCATTCTCACCTCGAGGATCGGTGCAACTTTCGCCAGTGCATCCAAACCCCGTGCATGATATCCTCTGTTGCACATAAGCCTCATTATATCTTCCTCAAAACAGCCACCATACCTACCTATTATGTCATTTCCATATCCATTCCGAGATATATTGCCATGCAACTTCCACTTTCACATCATATGACTCGTTCACTCATCGTCATATTGCTTTGCATGATCGTAAGATAGCTAGCATCATATTTACATGGCTTGTCTGTTTTTTGATATCTTTGCTATGCTAGATCATTGCACATCCTGGTACACTGCCAGAGGCATTCATATTGAGTCATATTATTTATTAGTTTTTCATATCGAGTTATCAGTAAATAAAAGTGTGATGATCATCATTATTAGAGCATTGTCCTAGTGAGGAAAGGATGATGGAGACTATGATTCCCCCACAAGTCGGGATGAGACTCCGGACAAAAATGAAAAAATGGGGGAGGCCAAATGAGCCCACCACAAAAAAAAACAATGGGGGAGGCGAAAAAAGAAAAAGCCCACCATGAAAAAAATGAGAGAAAAGAGAGAAGGGACTTTGCTACTATCCTTTACCACACTTGTGCCTCAAAGTGGCACCATGTTCTTCATATAGAGAGTCTCTTGTTTTGTCACTTCCATATGATAGTGGGAATTTTTATTATAGAACTTGGCTTGTATATTCTGATGACGGGCGTCCTCAAATGCCCGAGGTCTTCATGAGCAAACAAGTTGTATGCACACTATAAGTGCATCTAGTGCTACCCTTGTTTGGTTTTGGAGTATTGAAGACAAACGTGGTTGAGGGACTAATGTGTTTGTGAGAGTTCACATGTTAACACAGAGAGAAGTCCATGGAGTTTCAATTTAGCCGTCGAAGACGACCCCCAAAAATGTCTGAAGACATTGATGACGGCTGAAGCCATTGGTGGTAGACGAAGACTTTTGTCCGAAGACAATGAAACGCGAAGACGAAGTCTTTTGGTAGTTTTGTTTCTTCTTTCCTGAGTCATAGGAACCACCGTACTGTTAAGTGGGGTCGATGTGATCGAAGTCAGATGCTGACGTGATGCTCAACCCATACCTATGTCTTCTAGCAAAGACAATGAGAGGAAATCTCTTCCAGAGTTGGTTGAGTCAGCTTCACTTGTAGCCCAAGTAAAGCTGCCGCGTGTGTTTGAAATCCGACCGTTGTGACACGTGTCGGTTGGCCATTGACCCAGGGTCATTTCGGTCATATCAGGTCGGGTTGCCTGCTGGCTATAAATAGCCCACCCCCTTCACCATAAGAAGGTGGCTGCTCAGAGAGAGATACGACTACTGTCGTTTTGGAGCAACCCACCTCGAAGACATTGAGAGAGACACATCCTGCGAGGATACACCTAAACACCTAGAGCTAGAGTGTTTGAGCATCACCGAAGTCATTCTGTTCTGAGAGAGCTGAAGACTTATTACACTTGAAGACTGTGATCTTCCATACGGTTAGGCGTCTGGGTCTAGAGCAATCCAAGAGTCATTGTGGATCGCCGGGTGACCAAGTTTGTACGGGTTTCAGAAGTCTCCCCTGAAGACTTACCAGAGTGATTGGGCGCTGTCTAAGTGACTTCGGCTCAAGGGGAATAAGGTGAAGACGAGGTCTTCTGAGTTCAATCTCAGCCTCCCTAACCAGACGTACAGTTGTCACAGCAACTGGAAATGGTCCAACAAATCATGTGTCGTCGTCAAGCAACTGGTTCCATCCTTCACTTTCTTACACTCCTATTCTGTATCATGAAGCCTTTTCCCTGTTCATCACTGAAGACTTGTCCTGAAGACATTCATGCCTGCTATTTATCTTCGTACTGTCTAAGTTTATCTTCAACTCATCTTATAGTGCATGATGTTAAAGCTTAACCTGCTTGTATGTCTTCACTGTGATGCATGCCTAGATTAGATTCTTGATTGTATCCCTACCTGATCCTGTTTACGTTTCTGCATTATTCGAATACATTCATCGTTTCGAAGACTTTCATAAAAATCGCCTATTCACCCCCCTCTAGTCGATAACTAGCACTTTCAATTGGTATCAGAGCAAGGTACTCCCTTGTTCTGTGTTTCGGTTTAACCACCATGGAGTTTTAGCTATGTCGACTGCAGGGATAATCAAGGTCTCCGCTGCGTGCCCTGTCTTCAATGGCACTGACTACCCCTACTGGAAGAACAAGATGCGCATGCATCTCAAAGCCATTGACAACGACCTATGGTATGTCGTCATGGCGGGCATTCCCGAAGTTGGCGAAGGTGTTACTGCTGCTGATGTGAAGAGGTTCGCACAACTGGACTCCACCGCCAAGAACATCATCTGTGGTCATCTGACCAAAGGACAGTATGGCCGTGTGAGTGCACTTAACACTGCTAAACAAATCTGGGAATGGCTGTCCAAAGTGAATGAAGGTGTCTCATCTCAAAGAGACTCTCGTGTTGATGTTCTTCGCAACCTGTTCAACCGCTTCAAGAGACTTGACAACGAAAACGTTCAGCTCACATTTGATTGACTCACCGACATCTCAAATGAGCTGAATGCACTTGGCGCCACTGATATCACCAAACATGAAGTCGTGAAGAAGCTACTCAGATCACTTGACAGTTCCTTTGATACTCTTGCACTCATGATCCAAGAGCGCCCTGACTTCAAGAGTTTGGATCCCGCCGATATCCTCGAGAGATTGAACACTCACGAGTTCCAACAAGCAGAGAAGAGAGATATCTACGGACCAAGCTACAGTCGCTCCCGTGCATTGAAGGCCAAAGCTGTGTCTTCATCTGAAGACAACTCTGAATGTAGTTCTGATGGTGCTGAAGACTTTGGAAAAGAACTCGCTTTGCTTGTCAGAAAGTTTCGGAAGTTTGCCAAGTCAAAGCGCTACGCAAAATCTTTAAAACGCGATTCCAAGAGGTCTGGTGAAATGTCTTTGAGAGACAGCAAGAAGCAAACCTGTCATAAGTGCAAGAAAGTTGGCCATTTCATCGCTGATTGTCCTCGATGGGAGAAGGAATCCAAGAAGAAGAGCAAGGACTATGACTCTGATGACAAGAAGAAGAAGAAGTATGCAAAGTCTTCGTCACACAAGAAGAGTTCATCTGGCAAGGCACATGCATTCATCGGAAAGGAGATGGATTCACAGTCTGAATCTGGTTCAGAAGTTGAGGAAGCATCTGAGGAGGAATCTGACGCTGAAGTAGCTGGATTAGCAATGGCTTCGGAATATCTCTCCACTTCTGTCTTCGAACCCGAAGACAATGATCCTTTCTTCAACAACGAAGCCAGTGATGATGATGCTACTCCAGCCTAATGCTTCATGGCAAAAGCCTCCAAGGTATCCTCAAAATACTCACGTCATGACTCTGAATCTGAAGCTGAATCTGATAATGACAAGAAACCTAGCTATGCAAAACTTGTAAAAATTGCCACCAAGCAACAACATGCCATGGAGAAAATGCAAACTAATCTAGAGAAAAGCGATGACCTGTTATGCGAAGAGATGAGTCTGAACGAAACTATGGCTGAAGACATGCGTAGTCTTCGTTCAAGGTCTGAGGATCTCCAAAGTCGTCATGATGCCCTCTCAACTGATCATGAAAATCTTTCTCTTGAATATCTTCAGAAGAAGATTGATCTAGAAAAGTTGAGGGAAGCACTTGATGACCTATGGAAGGAAAACGACTCACTCCTAGCAGAGCAGATCAGTACCGCTCAGGATGAATTTAATGCTCCATGCTTAAAGTGTATTGCACGTGAAGCTAATGATTCAACTGCTGAATGTTCAAATGCTTCTGAAAATGCTTTATCTTCAACTGTATCTGTGGTACCTAACCCCTCATCTGAGGAAGCCACTGCTATCACTGATGACAATGACAGGTTGAAGACATTGCTTGAAACTGGCATGTACAAGAGTCTGAAAGGGCATCAGATTCTTTGTGATGTCCTGAAGAAGATTATACTGAACAAAAACCCTAGGAAAGAGGGTGTAGGTTTCGAAAGAAACCTCAATGTTGATGGATCCTACTGGACACCTGAGCAGTACCCCAAAACCACATGGGTTGCTGCAAAAGGTCCTTCAGTTGATCCTTCCACATTATCAGGCTTCAACTGTGCGAATCCTCTCATTATTGATGAATCCTTTGATTACAAATATAAACTGTTCAAATGTCAAAATGGTGAAGTGTTTGCCAGATTTATTGGAACTAACTGCAGGAATGGTTCTCCTATGAAGAAGATCCGGGTTCCCAAATGTCTTCTTGAAAAGCTTAGCGTGAATGTCTTGACGACATCTCACAAGAAGAAGACAAACTCTGGATCAATGTCTTCGAGAAGACATAAGTCTTCATATGTTGGCACTAACCATTCTATTTCGCAGGAAAAGACTCATATGACTCATGAATACGTATACCATGGCATGAACCGCTATGTTCATCCAACCAAGAACTTCTCTGCTTATTCATTTGAGTACACAAACCCTCCTGTGAAACATACTATTAGGGCATCTTTGCCTAAATTCTCTGATGCTGCCTTATGTCTCATTGCTTCTAAGCCACCCCTTTGCATGTGGGTGGTTAAGAAGAACTAATATCTTCTATGCATCATCGGGTCTCCAGATAGGACGAAGCCTATCCCGAAGATCATCTCTAGGGACCCGAAAATATTCTTGTCTGAACGCAACAAAATTAATGCATACCTCATTCAGAATACTTGCGACTGTCTTCTGCTACATCTTCATCTTAGCATGTTACTCTTACATGCTTTGGTGAACTCGACTAATTCTCAATGCAGGAAGACAAATCCAATGCCACTGAATGGATTATGGACAGTGGATGCACAAGTCATATGACTGGTGATCGAAGCCTATTGATGGAGCAAACTCTTCGACCTCCAACAAAAGATCACATCGTCTTTGCTGATAGGAGCAGCAGCAAAGTGCTGGGGCTAGGTAGAGTTGCTATCTCAAGGGACCGGCACATGGAAAACGTCATGCTTGTCGAATCCCTTGGGTACAACTTGATGTCTGTCTCAATGCTCTGTGACTTAGATATGCTTGTCATCTTCGGCAAATTTTGATGTGTGGTACTAATGGTCTCTGACAAAACCAAAGTCTTCGAAGGTTTTCGAAGAGGTGACTTGTATATGGTAGACTTCTCTACAGGACCACAGGTTGCCTCATGTCTTCTAGCAAAAGCTTCAGAGTGCTGGCTATGGCACATAAGGCTAGGGCATGCTGGGATGAGGAACTTGCACACACTCGCCAAGAAGAATCTCATCATTGGCGTCGAGGGTGTCAAGTTAAAAAAGGACCACCTCTGTGGTGCCTGTGAAGACAGGAAAATGACTAGGGCCAAACACCCCTCGAAGACAATCATGACGACCTCACGTCCCTTCGAGCTGCTACACATGGACTTATTTGGCCCTACTCACTATTCCACCTTCTCTACCACTGCAAATCTATATGGCTTCGTGATCGTTGATGACTATTCTCGATTCACTTGGGTGCATATCATTCTTTACAAAACTGAAGTGCAGGATGTCTTCAGGCGCTTCGCAAATAGCTGTATGAACAACTACAACATCAAGATCAAGCACATCAGGAGTGACAATGGCACTGAATTCAAGAACACAGGCCTGGACACCTTTCTTGATACCCTTGGCATCACTCATGAGTTCTCTGCTCCATATACTCCCCAGCAGAACGATGTTGTGGAGCGCAAAAATAGGACTCTTATTGAGATGGCTCGCACCATGCTTGATGAATACAAGACACCACAGAAGCTATGGCCTGAAGCCATTGACACGGCATGTCACATCATCAACAGAGTTTATCTTCACAAGTTCTTCAAGAAAACATCATATGAGCTTCTCACTGGTAAGAAACCCAATGTAAGTTATTTCAAAGTCTTCGGTGTAAGATGCTGGATAAGGGATCCACACCACACTTCTAAATTTGCACCGAAAGCACATGAGGGTTTCATGCTTGGTTATGGAAAGGATTCGCACACCTACAGGGTCTTCAACATCCTTCACAACAAGGTTGTTGAAACTGTAGATGTGCGATTCGATGAAACTAATGGCTCGCAAAGAGAGCACCTGCCTCCTGTGCTAGATGAACCACCTCCTAATGAAGCTATTCGACTGATGGGCACCGGAGAAATTGTGCCTGAAGAACCTGTGGTTGTAGAAGAAGTCATCATTCCTCCATCTACTCAGCGCGAAGACAATGTTGAACCCAAAGACAATGCTGCCGATGAAGACAATACTCAGCAGCCCGAACAAAGTCTTCGCCCTGCTCATCCACGTGTGGCAAATGAAGTCCAAATTGAGAGAATGCTTGACAACATTAATGCACCAGGTCCACTTACTCGCTCAAGAGCTACTCAACTGGCTAACTTTTGTGGGCACTTTGCTTTTGTATCTATCACAGAACCCACAAAAGTAGATGAAGCTTTCAAGGAACCAGAATGGATTCAAGCCATGCAAGAAGAGCTTCACCAGTTCGAGCTGAACAATGTGTGGGAGCTCGTAAAGCGTCCTGATCCAAGGAAGCACAACATCATCGGTACCAAGTGGATCTTCCGCAACAAGCAAGATGAGTCCGGTCAAGTCGTCAGAAACAAGGCCAGACTTGTGTCCCAAGGTTACCCTCAGGTTGAGGGTATTGACTTCGGTGAAACCTTTGCACCTGTCGCTAGACTTGAAGCTATTCGAATACTGCTTGCTTATCCTAACCATCATGACATATGCTTATATCAAATGGATGTCAAAAGTGCATTCCTCAATGGTAAGATTGAGGAAGTATATGTTACTCAGCCCCCAGGGGTTTGAAGATCCAAAGCATCCAGACAAAGTCTTCAAGCTCAACAAGGCACTCTATGGCCTCAAGCAAGCACCAAGAGCTTGGTATGACACACTCAAGGAATTCCTCAAGAAGAAAGGCTTCAAACCTGGTTCACTAGATCCCACTCTCTTCACTAAATCCTATGATGATGAACTGTTTGTATGCCAAATATATGTGGACGACATTATCTTCGGCTGTACCAACAGCAAATACAGTGATGATTTTGCCTATATGATGCAAGAAAAATATCAAATGTCGATGATGGGAGAACTAAAGTTCTTCCTAGGGCTTCAAATTCGACAACAACCAAATGGCATCTTCATATCCCAGGAGAAGTACCTCAAGGACTGCCTCAAGAAATTTGGCATGAACGAAGCCAAAGGTTACAAGATGCCAATGCCTACCAATGGACACCTCTGCACTGACGAAAATGGTAAAGATTTCGATCAGAAGGTATATCGCTCCATGATTGGATCTTTGTTGTACTTATGTGCATCTAGGCCAGATATAATGCTTAGCGTTTGCATGTGCGCCCGATTTCAAGCGGCACCAAAGGAGTCGCATCACCTTGCTATGAAGCGAATACTTAGATATCTGGCTCACACCCCAACACTAGGATTATGGTATCCAAAGGGTTCGAAGTTTGAGCTGATTGGCTATTCAGATTCTGACTTCGCTGGCGACAGAGTTGATCGCAAGTCTACATCTGGCACTTGTCACTTTCTGGGACGATCTCCAGTGTGTTGGTCTTCGAAGAAGCAGAACTGTGTTTCACTCTCCACTGCCGAAGCCGAATACATTGCTGCTGGCGCATGCTGCACTCAGCTTCTCTGGATGAAGCAAACACTCAAGGACTACGTCATCAACCTGAAGCATGTACCTCTCTACTGCGACAATGAGAGTGCAATCAAGATCTCCCACAACCCCGTACAACATTCGAAGACAAAGCACATTCAGATACAACATCATTTTCTTCGGGATCACATGATGAAGGGCCACATCAACATCAAGCATGCTGACACTGAAGATCAACTGGCAGATATCTTCACGAAGCCTTTGGATGAGAAGAGGTTTTGCAAATTGCGGTGTGAGCTAAATATCTTAGAATCGTCCAATGTCCTTTGAATGGGAACACATCCTAACGCTTATGCATGTTGATGACTTTGATGCACAACACACGATGTAACGTATGTCTTCAATTCATGAAGACTTACAATCTGAGTGTGAATACATTAACGAAGAATATGACTTCAGAGCGCCACGATAATTGTGTGCCGTGTCTGAGTCAAACATTGTTATACGGTGGGTAACGCCACCAACCAAACTCGAAGACATTACTTCTTTTCATCTAATTGTTTTTTATCTCAACTTCTTCACATGTCTTCGAGAGTTGAATGTCTTCGGAACAAAGTTTATATGTGTTTCAGTTGAAAAATATTTGCAGATCTACATTTGGATTGGAGCTTTGTCCTATACAACATTTGTCCTATAGCTTTGTCTTCAACCTTTTTCCTAGGCAAATGTGATCGGACCCGACATTCTCTTCTATTCTTCCTCGTCCAAATCTGTTCTAATCTAGCCATATGCATTCTATATTGACACGTGTTGACTGTCTTCTCTGTGTCCTTGACAGCTGAAGACAAATCAACCACATATTTAATTCTCAAATCTCAACTGACTCCACATAATTAGCAAACAACTCCCGCGCCGCCACTTCGATTATGGAAGTGGGTTGTCAGGTGGTTTGCATGTATGCCACGTGTCCACATAAACTGAGGAGTCAGGGGCATATCCGTCCAACTTGTTCGGAGGTTTCCACACCCTATAAGTACAAGTTAACCCCCTTCCATTATTACTTTCCCCTTCCACCGCCACCCTTGAGCTCAAAACCCTAGCACCGTCGCTGGATTCCATCGCCGCCGGAGACGAAGTGCTTCGTTGCCACGCCTTCTCCGACGACGTACTCACGCCGGCCACGTTCATCCTCCGCTCGCCACCGCCGTAGCTGTCTGCCTCCACCAAGTTAGGGTGAGGCAGATCGAACCGCTTGGCTTCTCCGCCTCGTCGAGCTGTTCGTCACGTTCTTCCTCGCGGTAAATAAAAAGCTATTTTTACCGCACGTTTGATCTAAACTTCCTACTGAAAATTGTCGGTTGTTGTTTCTTCTCTTTCACCACAACCGCATATAGATCTAGATCTCTATTTTGCCAAATACTTTCACTTTTGATCTGAAGATTGGTTTGATTCCTCACTTGTACAATTCCTTGGACTTGTACAAATCTGAAATCACCATATAAGCTATAAAAGTGAATGTCTTCGGTAAAAGGTCAATGTCTTCTAAACACAGTGCTATATTCCAAATCTTCTGAGAATGCATATGACCTCTCCTCTTCCCTCGCGTCTCTAACTCTTTCATAGGTACATGTCCGCAGCAGAATTGCTTGGATCTCATAGTCTGAATTCATTTGCAGACTACTTGCAGATTCATCTAGAATCCTCTGGTGCGTGCTCACACTTGAACACTCCTGTGAAGCCTTTGTTGAAGCCCTTGTCGAAGCCAATTGCTGATAACAATCCAGTCAAGAAGGGAGGGAAGAAGAGACGAAATAATATGGCTAAAGATCTTCCTCCAGCGCTTTATGAGCAATACAAGTCAGATGAGGAGGAAACATATACACAGCGCAAGAATCGAATCCAATGGATTCGAAGATATTGGAGTGAGGAATGGTTTAATTACCACTTTGTGACTGCTGAGTATGCTGCAAAATGTGCTAAAAAGGCACCATGGACAGACATCATTTATAGAAATCTTCATCCGAAGACTAAGGCTGAAGCCATCAATATGGTCTTCTATCCGTGCATGCTCAGGCCCCCAATGCCCAGCAATCCTCATCCATCGAGCATTCGTGGCTCAGATCCTACACAGTCTGACTCTGATGATGATGATGATGAGCGTCCACCAGCACCAAGGCCGAAGCCTCTGAAGATTCAAAAGCTTCAAAGCCCAAGGCTTCAAAGCCTCCCAAGCCATCTGTCCACTCACCTCAGGCTTCGCGCTCTCCCACTGATAATCCAAAAGAGCCTGAGGAAGAAGATCGCCTTCATAGGCGTATGAAAAGGAAAGCTGTTGCATCCAGAGGTCCGAAGCCTACTCTGTCACTAATGGACGCATCAAATATGATTGAACTATCTGACGATGAGTTCGACGATGAAGCCTTAGCTAGGCTCATCCAGCAGAAAGAAGAGGAAGCCAAAAAGCTTGAAGACTTACCTCTGTTTGATCTTGTCATCTTTGAACACTTCATTGATGAATGGTTCACCGATCCCTCTCTCAGCATTGATGCACTTCAGCTCCCAATTGGCCCGAGTGTCACGTTCCAAGGTCTTGTGAACGAGGAACTGACTGTGGCTCAGAAGTCCAAGCAAATGAAGGCCAAGATCAGCCATGAAAAGGAGCTCTTCAAGCAAAATGTGCACAGACTCAACGCCGAGCAGATCAAGGGATATCAGCTGATGATGGCAGATCTCAAGGCTGCCTTCGAGAAGCAATGTGAAACTGTCAAGGGAGCCCTTGCGCGCCTCAAGAGAAAGACTGCTATCATGGTCCAGGCTCACAATGACATGCTGAAGAGAAAAGCACTTGGCCAGCCCGCACTTGCTCCCGAAGTCATTGCACGCTCCAGGCAAGCTTCGATGTCTTCGGATGTGCCTTCCCCTACACCGTCTGTGCAACGTGGCATTGAGTTTCCAGCTGGCTTCTCCAATCCTCGTGCACCTTCGTCTTCCTCTGCTGCTGATAGCAAGAAGACCAAGAAAGCCGAAGTTGAAGCCAAGAAGCACAAGGCAGCTGCCTCTGAAGCCCAACCTTCGAAGAGGTTGAAGACAAGAAAATCAAAGTCTTCAGAGCCAGCTCAAGACCAAACACCAGTACCCCTACTGCTCCGTCCTCGACTCCCGCTCCTCAACAAGAGCCTCTGCTCATCAAGCCAATCTCAGTGGCTCCTCCCGCCTCCGAAAACTTAGAAAGAAGGGTTGTTCTGCATGAGTCTGCTTCCACAAAGACTTAGAATCCAGAAGATACCCCAGCTGCTGAAGACACTGCCGCAACTGAAGACTTTGCCCATGATGACATTGGTCCTGAAGCCAATGTTGAGCCCGAACATGTTGCACAGGTGAACGTGCCAATGGATTCCTCCCCACAGCCAACAAGTGACTTTGTGGATATTGGGACTCCCCTCCGGCCAGAAATTACTGAAGCTGAACCCGGTACACCATCACCACCCTTCTTCCCACTAGTGTCTGCCTCACCAGAATCTCCATTTGCTCTAGAGGAGATTGACGCACTACTAGGAAAAGGCTTATTAGTGGCGCACCTGTTTTGGCCATTAATGGCGCACTACAGGTGCGCCACTATCATCACGCCAGTAGTAACATATACTAATGGCGCACCCCTGGTGCGCCATTAGTATACCAGACTATAGTGGCGCACCAGGCAGTGCGCCATTAGTAAGTCCCACGGTGCGCCATTAGTATGCCTCCGAGGGGGCCATATTTACCTTGTGCTCTGGGTTACTAATGGCGCACTAACAGATAATGCGCCACTAGTATTTTTTATAGCAGTGCGCCACTAATGTGCTGTATGGTGCGCCACTAGTATGAATATTAGGATTTTTTTTCTTTTCTGATATTTGCGCAGGTTACAAAATATATTACTGCACAGAATATAGACAGCACAACATATAAACAGCAGATTCATCGAATACAATAGAAGATTAGTCTCCGAATACAATTCATCATATTAGCTAGTCTCCGAATTCAAAAGACCGAACAAAGTTAGAACATTTACAAGTCTCGAGACCGCGAGTAGCGAGTTTGTCTTCACATTACAAGTCGATATCGATCATCTAAACTACCATCACATAGAAGAGAGCTGCGGTCATCACGATGAGCATCATCGCGATGAAACTGGTCTTCATCCGGTTCCTCCTCCGCTCCCTCCTCTCTCCCGCTAGATAGCGCGCGTATCTAGCTTCCGCCTCCGCCCTAGTGGTGTACCCTTTGTAACTGTTACCGCTGAAACGGTAAACCTGTTTCCGACACTCCTCCCAGTCATCGTAGACTCCGGGAACCTTACCCTTGTACACGACATACGACGGCATCTCTATGCACTAGACAAACAAAACGTTAGTAGCAATTCACAGACAATACATAAGCAATATATAAGTATGCAACAAAAGGATCGGAAGAGAAAAGCAACACATTAATAGCACGATTCGTGGTCCTACTAATAAATAGCATCGATTACATATAAGTTGAACGACTGTCCAAACTAGAGAGCTAATCGATATTTCAGAACTACATAGCATCACTACTTTTGACTCGACTCAGGGACCGGAGCGTGGATGAAGCCGCCGTCTATCGTGATGGTCATGAAATCGCGGTCGTTGTCAGCCTGCATTTGTAGCGTTGTTTCTATCTCACTGTTGGACGGTTGATATCTAAGGTAGAACTGCCCCGAGGTACGAAGGACATCTTGATGGATGATTTCCGCAAACTCCGACTGGATGCGAAAGAATTCTTGTCTGATGTCCATGTCCTGGATTGCCGACAAGCTTGCGGCCCAATCTTTGAGATTATTTGGTAGCAGAAGGTGATTATGGTCCCGCACGATCGCCCGCATGTGATGGAGGGCGTAGTAGGCATCCTTCTGACCGCCAGGCGGCTGCTTGACGCAGGGGAACGTCGTATTATGGGCGAACACGTGCTTACCGTACCTATGAATTGGCCTGCTGAAGGTGCCTCCAGATCTGGCGTAGCCGGGGAGAACATCATCAAGAACTTTCTTGATATTTGTGTAGTCTTTCTTCAATTGACGGTCCGAGTCGAAATATGTGGCCATGGAATATTTCGGGCTTAAGAGGATGAGTGTGCAATGTGTGTCACTGCACAAAACACGGAATGTTAGGAAAAAAAATAACGATCGAAATCTAAGAAATCATATGTTACGGGGCGATGAGGGGATGACTTACTCGGGAAAGTAAGTCACGAGGAAGTTATCCTTATCTGGGTTCGCCAGAATGACGCCTTCGAGGTATGAACTCACGACTTGCCGGTCCCCAGCGCTGCCCAAGATCTTGGCACGCATGTAGAAGGGGTCGACTATCACGATGTCCGGGGTCTTGTCTCTAATGATCCGCATCTCCATACTGAGCGAAAATAGCCGAATGAAGGTGTAGTGCAGCGGATGAAGGTTAAACATAGCGAAGATGCCATCAAACCGCAGGACGATCATACCCCCGATGGTGCTATCGACAAAGCCCTTGCCCTCTGGCACCTTGGCCACAAAAACCGGGTATGCCACATCATTCTCTCGGAGACGCCGCTTCTCCAAAGAAAGAACACTGTCATGCAGACTCCGCATAGCACCGGTTGCAGCATTGAGCAGATTAGTCGGTAGCATCGGCCTACCCGGCACATGCACCCTCCTCGAGATATCCTTAGGTGAAGGTGGCCCGTCCTGAGCATGGATCGTACTCGGTGCCGGCTGGCTCGCACCCTTAATCTTTCTTTTCCGTCCTTTCTTCTTCTGCTGTAATGGGATCGAGTTCTGCTGAGAGACCGCCTTCTTGAGTGTGTTGGGGCTGATAATATTTCGCACCTCGGCTATCTGAGGCTCGGTGAAGGCGGCAGCTGGAGGCGTCTCCTGAGAACTGAACGCCAGACGACGCCTGTTGCAATTGGGTTTCTCCGTGGTACCAGGTAGATCGCGATCGTCTTTTGCAGGGTTGGGTTCTTGAGAAGGAGGCCCAAAGAATTCGTCATCGCACCCATGTTCGTTGAAGTACTTATCGACTTTGGTAAATGTACCGTCATCATCGTCGTCGTCGTCGTCCGGATCCTGTGCCACATGCATGCCCGGATCCTGTGCCATATGCATGTCCGGCATGTCCGGTAGCATTGCGGCGGTCTTGCCATGGCTTGGCGCCGGCACGACTGGCGGTGTTGTCTGTGGGGTGGTGTCCCCCACCCCCAAACAAATCTGGCTCTTCGGCCAAAGCAGGGGCCAGCTTAAGTAGGCGCTGAGGGTCATCACATCGTCTTCGTCGGCCCCAGCGGGTCGAAACGGAGGTAACAAGTCATCGCAGCCCCGCAGCACCCGAACCAGTTGAACCCTATACACGGTGGGTGGTATCGGATTACCGTGGAACACGCGGCTGCCCGGTTGAACGATTCTGGCCTTGGCAACATCGATCAACTCGCCGCCCACGAAGTGCAGGAGAGTGCATGGAACGTCGGCGGCGCCCTGCGAAAACATGTAGGGCGTCAGGGATGCCCAGTCAAAGGCAAGGAGATGAAGTCATCGGCCGAGAGGCTTAATTAGTTACCGTGATGGCGTCGAGCTCGGCTAATGTCGAGGCACCGCCAACGGCGGGCGTGCAATTGACGGAGGGGCCGCTTGCTGCCGAGGTGCCAGCCGGCGTATTCTTCCCACACCCGGGTGCATTAAGCTGCAATGCCGGCGCTGCCGCGGGAGACACCAATGCCGCCTCCGCCGGAGACACCAATGGCGCCGCCGCGGGAGACACCAATGCCGCCTCCGCCTGAGACACCAATGGCGCCGCCGGCGCGTTGCGCGAGTTGCTGCCCATGAAGCTGGGAATCGGGGGCGGCCCCTGTTGGCCGCCCGCCACCCACGCCTGCAGCCCAGAAACCAAGGTAGGTATAATGGCGGTGATCGTCGCTCCCAGTTGGTCTCGCACTTGCTCTTCGACCATCTCCGGAATCCGCGCCACTTGTGCCTTGAGTTGTTGAACCTCGCGCTGCTGGCTTTCCGAGCTGGTCTTTCTCTCCTTTCGCCCAGCGGTACAGTATTCCGACCATTTCGTGGACAAGCCTTTGCCGGCCACACGACCAGCTGACGACGGCTTACTGAGCTTATCCTTGTTTTTCATTATGTTCAACGCCCTATTTAAAGGGGTGTCGAAAGGGGAGCTCTGAGACGACCCCGCGCTACTGCTTTCAGTGTCCTGCGGAAGGAACGTGAACCATTTAGAAATTTGGCTTCATTAATTAGAATGCAACCATATGGAGCTAATTACGCGGGGGTGTATTCCTTACCAGAACACGCTCAAGCGCCTTGGTCTTCGGATCCGTGGTAAGCTCCTTGGTTACCGGGTCAATCTTATACCGGGCCCTGACATAGTTCCTGGTCTGCTTGTCACGGTATTTCTCGAAGCGGGGCGGTAGGCCTTGCTCGGCACGCTCCGCGTCCTCCTTGTCCCATATAGGTTCCGCCACTCTGTAACCGCCGGGACCGAGTTTGTGGACCCCTAAGTTCAAGTCCCGCATATCTTTCCCCCACTGACTTGATTCCCCGGATGCGTTGCTCTCGCACTTGATCTTGAACTCCCGGTAGTCATCTTCGCTGATCGAAGGATTTTTCTCCTTGATCTTCTCATAACTATCACCTTTTTCAATCATGCTCTTCACCGCGCCTCTCCAAGTAGCCAGGGCCTTGCTCATCTTCGTGAGGGCGGCACTGTTCACTTTATTCCCTGAGAGGCATGTGTTTGCGAAGTCACCGGGGAACTTGTATCGTTCGTGCAGTTTCGTGAAGAGGAGGTTGCGCAAATTCCCTCGGTCACGATGCCTTAGGTTCTCGGTGTTGATCGAGATGGTGCTCCGGAGAATGCACCCGAGCTGTCCCGCGTACCCCTTGACTATTTCTTTGGGCGCCGTTGGATGCCCCTCGGAGGACACTTCAGTAAATTCCTCCTTGACGGTGCCGAGCACGTTCGGGCGCCGGTCCTTCCGTTGCCTCTTCGGTTGGCTGCCATCTGTGCGTGCGCCGCCATCATCAGTGGTGGCATCCTCGGCGGCACCATCAGTGGTGTCATCCCCGACGCCACTAGGGGTTGTGTAGTCGGGATCGGTGACTTCCGCGGCGTCCTCATAGCGGTGAGGGTCTCCCTCCATCTCCTGGGACAGCTCCCAGAATGGCTTGCCGCCCGAACCGCCGACCTCATCGTTGTCGGCCATGTTCGCTCTAAATAGGAAAAAAGGCTACTAGAGTTATTGGATGAGATCAGGGTAGTATTTGGCATTTGGCATTTGGTTGAGCATTTCTAGAAAAGATGAATGTTGTCCAGTATATTTCTGCCACCAAACTAAGTGCACTAGGTCAAGAAAATTAACAAAGTTCATGCACGAATTCACGGAAAAATTCGGCATGACCTTTGCTAATTTTCTTGACCTAGGACCCCATTCTCAACCGAAACGGAAATTAATCGACATTTCGGGAGAAAGGGGTAATTTTTTGTACCTGCACAAAAAAGGCCTACATATAGGCACAACAGAGCAGCAAGCCCAAATGGTTGCTCTTTTACATGCACTTTCAAGACCCTAGAATGTTTGGAATATAAGATACGACAAGATAAACAGAGTATCTCTTGAAAGGACATTTTGCATCAATCCTACGTCCTTGAATTAACCCACCCACAAACAAATTTGCCCTCTTCACAATATACTAGAACATTGTGCACTTTTCATTACGGTCAGCAGCCCAGAATGCATTACCAGATAAGTTCAAACAATCACAAATCGCAACAAAATTTAAAATGCATCATTGGTACCACCCAAATTCAGAAATCGAGCCAGGCTTCCATCCATTTAATTTCCACGGAATATCAACATACTGGAACAATTCAGACATAGATATGACACATGACTTCCTACACATTGAATCTGAATTAAAGAGGAGTACAAAGATTCAGTTCTGCAGAAGTTCAACACACTCACTAGCTGACAGATCGGGGAACTCCATGGGCGGCGGACGGACGTACCAGGTCGCGGCGGTGGGACTGGATCACGGAGTTGAGGATGGGGACGGCGAGCCTCCTCCTCCTCCTGGTGGTCGAGGACGGGGACGGGGACGGGGACGTCGTGGTGCTCCTGGGGACGAGCTCGGCCTCCTTCTCCTGGTGGTCTCCGGCGGGCCTCCTCCTCTTGGTGGTCGCGGGCGGGCGCTGCCGGACGGGAGAGATGTCAGAGACAGGGGAGAAGGCGGAGGGGAGAGAAAGGAGGGGAGGGGGGAGGGAGGGGGAGGAGGAGGGGGAGAGGGGGAGCTCACCCTCGACGTGTGGTGGCGGCGGACTCGACGGCGACAGGCGATGGCGCGGCGCGGGGGAGAGGGGGGATCTGGTGGGTGTGCGGGAGTGAGGAGGGAGGCGCGGGGAGGAGAAGCAGCTTAGGGCCGGCTAACAATGGCGCACCTGTGAGGGGTGCGCCATAAACGCCGCATATCAATGGCGCACCAGGAGAGGTGCGCCATTACTGCTAGTACTAATAGGTTAAAACAGTCTGCATGTGGTTATGGACAGAACTACTAACATAGCCTAGTGGTTGGTCCCTTGATACATTAGCCAGCCAGCCAGGGTTCGAATCCTGGCGGCCCCATTTTTTGCACCTTTTTAAAATTTTTTTTTAACCTTATGATAAACATCCAAACACTTTAAAATAAACACATGGCAATTTTAATACTCCCTTCATTCCTAAAAATAGGGCGTATAATTTTTTTACAATGCATCTCCTTTACTCAATCACAATATAGAACCATTGTGATAATTTAAGATTTGAGATAAAATAAAAGGAAAATGCAAATGGAGTGATAAAACCATTGTGCAAAGATTTAGAATTAGATGACATGGTTGAAATCAAGTGATACATGTAATAATTTAGTTGCATGTAATAATTGAGCTTGCCACTGACACACACACACACGTGGCCGACACGTCGTGATTCGATCTTAGCTATCTTTTCACAATCTTCTTGCCCTTCTTTCTCGCGGTTGAATAATTTAGCCCCGGAACCCCTTGAATTGATCTTCTCTTGAACGGACGTCCTTTAGGTAGGGTGGTCCTGCTTCTTCTTGTGGTGTATGGTACTTCATCGTCGTCGTCATCTTCCATCTTCGGGTCGCCGTACTTGTCGAAGTCTTGCTCATTGGCGACTCCATCCATTCCGATGATGTTCCTTTTGCCTCTCCTCACGACAACACGACTGGGCTTTGGCGGGTCGGTAATGAAGAAGCATTGGTCCACTTGGGAAGCCAATACCCATGGCTCATTTTTCGCGGTGACGTTTGCGCCCGCGGTCTTGGATTTGGCTTCGGGTATAACCATGGTGGTGAAATACCGGTCTTCTTTTAGGACGCTCTTGGCCCATCTGACACGGAACATCGGGACCTTCTCTCCAGCGTAGCTCAGCTCCCAGATCTCCTCGATCCTTCCGTAGTATCTGTCCTTGTCGTTACCGGTGTAGGATTCCATCGTTACCCCGGAGTTCTGATAATCGCTCTTCATGTCCTTTTCCTCGGTGTAGAATGTAGCCGTTGATATCGTACGCCTCATAGGTCATCAGGTTGTGCTCGGCGCCCTGTGACAAGGCGAATATGAGTTTTTCTTCCGCGGAAGAATCCTCATGTAAAGGGTACGACAGAAGCTTCTCCTTGAACCAACGCGTGAAACATGAGTTGTGCTCTTTGATTATATCTCCGTCCGTCCTCTGTTGGCCTCGGTCATTGTACGTCTTCTCAATAAAGGTTTTGTGCTCTACCACCCAAGGATCGACCACGTCTATGTGTTGTAGCGCGACTAGGTTTGCTCTTTCAAAGTCGGCGAGTCGACCCTTGAAGTCGACATGCATTTCGCGGCGACCATCGCGGTGACCCCATCCAGCGAGCCTGCCGAGGTGCCTGTTGACGGGCAGACCAACGGGGTTCTCGATGCCTAGATAATTCGTGCAGTAGGAGATGCACTCTTCGGTCAGAAAGCCCCTGGCTATGCTTCCCTCTGGACGTGACATGTTGCGAACGTATCCTTTGATGACACCATTCCTCCTTTCGAACGGCATCATGCTGTGCAGGAACGTCGGCCCGAGTTGGATGATATCCTCCACGATATGGACCAGCAGATGCACCATAACGTCGAAGAATGCGGGCGGGAAGTACATCTCAAGCTCGCATAGTATCACCACGATCTCTTCCTGTAGCCTTCTGAGTTGCCTCACGCCAACCGACTTCTGAGAGATGACGTCGAAAAAGTTGCATAGGCCAAATAGCGTTTCACGGACGTGCGCGTCCATGATCCCACGGATTGCAACTGGAAGTATCTGCGTCATCAGCACGTGACAGTCGTGAGACTTCATCCCGCTGAACTTCTGCTTCGCTGAGTCTAGGTATCTGCTTATCTTCCCCGTGTAACCGTAAGGAAGTTTTACTCCTACGAGGCAGGTGAAAAACTGCTCGATCTCCTCCTGATTTAGAGTGAAGCACGCGGGAGGGAAGTCATTTCCGATCTTCTTGGCCTTTTTGGCTTTGCGACGACTTTCCGTGTCCATCGCCTCATCATCATCATCATCATTAGCGTGAAGCTCCTCCCTGATGCCCATTGATTTCAAGTCTGCCCTTGCTTTCGGCCCATCTTTGGTCCTCTCTGGCATGTTGAGCAAGGTACCAAGCAGACTCTCGCACACGTTCTTCGTGATATGCATGACATCAAGGCTGTGAGGCACACGGAGGATCTTCCAGTACGGCAAGTCCCAGAAAACAGACCTCGTTTTCCATACCTTCAGCAGCGGCTCTGGCGCCTTTCGCTTCTTTCCCGACGGTGGCGCCTTTCCCGGCTCTGGCGCCTTTCCCGGCGGTGGGCACTCTTTCCAATTTTTCAACAACTCGTCTATTTCCTCGCCGCTCCTCGTACGCGGGCGTCTTCGGGGTTCGGTTTCACCATCGAACAGATCCTTGCGTTTTCTCCATGAGTCATCGTCGCGAAGCCACCTTCGATGTCCCATGAACACGGTTTTCGAAGACCCGGGATCTCTATCTAGCTGGCGATACGTTGTGTCATCCATGCACCTGACGCATCCAGAAAATCCGTGGACCACCTGCCCCGCGACATATCCGTAACCGAGATAGTCGTGCACCGTCGTGAGCAGTGCGGCTCTCATAGGGAAATATTCTTTCTCTGCGGCGTCCCACGTATTGGCTGGCGTTTTCCACAGCTTGTATAGCTCCTCTTTCAGCAGCCCCAGATACAGATTGATGTCGTTCCCTGGTTGTTTCGGCCCTTCAATTAGCATACTCATGTGAATGTACTTCCTCTTCATGCACAACCAGGGGGGAAGGTTGTACATCCACACAAACACAGGCCAGGTGCTATGTGTGCTTCTCTGGCTGCCAAACGGATTGACTCCATCGGTGCTCGCGCCCAGCACGATGTTCCTTGGATCGTCCCCAAATTCTGGGTGTTCGAAGTTCAACGCTTGCCACTGGCTCGCATCCTTAGGGTGACTCAGCATCTTGTCTTTTTTATTTATCTCCGGATCATTTCCGTCATCTTCTTGCTTCTTCTCCTCCCTATCCGCGTGCCAACGCAGGAGCTTTGCTGCCTTAGGGTCCGCGAAATACCGCTGCAGACGAGGAATGATCGGAAAGTACCACACCACTTTTCGAGGAGCTTTCTTCCTCTTCTTGTATCGAGTGACGCCGCACACCGGACATATGGTAGACTCCGTGTGCTCGTCCCGATAAATGATGCAATTGTTCATGCACACATGGTATTTCACGTGCGGTAAATCCAGAGGACACACGATTTTCTTCGCCTCCTCGAAACTGGTCGGGCACTTGTTCCCCTTGGGAAGACGTTCGTGCCAGAATGACATGTTCTCGTCGAAGCATGCGTCGGTCATTTTGTGTTTTACCTTCATCTCCAGAGCCATGAGCGTTACTTTCAGGCGGGTATCCTCGGGCCTGCATCCTTCATACAATGGAGTAACCGCGTCTATCTCCAGTTGATCCAGCTTGGCTTTCTCTCGGGCGGCAGCTCTTGCGTTATCCGTCTGCTTGAGAAGCAGCTCTTGAATATGAGGGTCCTGCACCCAGCCCATCGATGGTCCATCGTCGTCCGCTCCGGCATCTTCATCTTCATGATCATGCCCTTCATCTTGATCTTCCTCATCATCTTGTCCGGCATCTTCTACATGATGACTGTGTACTGCATCACCGTCGTGATCATGTCCTGGAGATTCTTCGTCTTCTCGCCCGCCCTCGCCGCGGTGGTTGTCTTGCTGCCCTTCCTCATTTCTCGCCCGGCCCCCATGGACGACTTCATAGTCATCTTCATCACCTTGCCACCGATAGCCATCCATGAAACCACGCAAGAGCAGGTGGTTCCGCACCTGCCCGGAATCCGGGTCCGCAATAAGGCTCTTCAGCTTGCATCTTCGACACGGACATCTTATCTCCGTCTCGTTCTTTTGAAGCATCTCGGCCTTCGCGGAGCTCAAAAACCTATTGACGATGCCTTCGGTCATCGTGCGGACCATGGTCGCCTGCGGGGTAGAGCAAAACGATATTTTAGAACCAAGAAAAAATTTGGCATGACTTTGCCTAAAAATAGGACCAAAAAGAATGCATAGGGCCAAATTCTCGCCGAAACGGAAATGAATCAACATTCCGGCAAAATATTGGCAACTATCGCATTTCAAATACCGGTACCTGCAAACACAAACATATATGCAACACCACAAACATATGCAACACCACAAACATACGTAGATCTAGCTAGGCCATAAAAAGTGAATGTGCACGTTGTTGGAGGGAGAAAAAAGTAGATCTACAACATAAAGAAAGCTTTCCCCTTACTTACCTATCAAAAAAAGGTAATTTAACCACTTAATTTGGATGAATCTATGGTGCAAATGAGGTGAGGAGGAGGAGGCAGCCGAGACAAGCTTGGAGGAGGAGGTGGAGAGAATGAAGTGGGAAAAGTGAGTGTGATAGGTGGCTGTCCAAAATATCTAGCTGGTCTCAGGTTACTAATGGCGCACCACCTAAAAATGCAGGGTTACTAATGGCGCACCAGTTAGGGGTGCGCCATTACTAGTTTTGCAAAAAAAAAAAAAAATTTAGTAGTGGCGCACCGTGGTTGTGGTGCGCCATTACTAGTTTGAACTAGTAATGGCGCACTTCACACAGGTGGGCCATTACAAGTTTTAAAAAAAAAAGTAAAAAAAAATTGTTAGTAGTGGCGCACGGAGCGTGTGGTGCGCCATTACTAGTTAAAACTAGTAATGGCGCACTGTGCCCTGGTGCGCCATTAATAGTTTTGGAAAAATAAAAAAAAAATTTGCTAGTAATGGCGCACCGTGTGTCTGGTGCGCCATTAGTAATGAGGACACTAATGGCGCACCTGTATCTGGTGCGCCACTGCTATATAGCAGTGGCGCACCACATACATGGTGCGCCATTAATGTCCATATCAGCTATAGCCCTTTTCCTAGTAGTGACGCCACAACTCGCACTTCCCTCCTCAAACGTCTTCATCGAGGCCCTTGCGCTCTCATGTCCCCTATTTCCGAAGACGAAGTACGAGTTTCACCGACTGCACCAGTCGAAGGAGTGCTGATGATTGAAGATGTACCTCCAAGTCAACCTGCAACAGACAATACGACAGCCGAAGACATTGCTGCCGATGCCACTATGGGCGATGCCAATGCCCCCTCCCCAGATGGACCTCCTGTCCCTGCCACGCCATCAACTGAAGACAATGAGGACAACATTGTGATGGCTCGGAATAGGGAAGGAGAGATGGTTCTTGTCAGATGGCCTCGTCTTGTTGCACCACCACGGATGGGACCACAATATGAGTTCCACCTTGATCAGCGCCCCAACGTCATGAATCCCATGCCGCGTCTTCCAAGTCTTCGCCAGTCAGGCCCAACAAGACCCTTAGTCTTCGAGTTGGAAAGGTTTCGGCTGAACAACACCTTCTTCAACTCTGAACGCAATCCATACAAGCATGCAAGGACACAGTCTGACAGGTTCTGGAGTGCTCCACAATGTCAGTACTACATGTGTGTGCTTTACGGTCAGAACAGGATCTTTCCCCACAAACATCTCAGTTTTGAAGCTATGAAAGGTCTTCCATGTTATGATCAAGCACTGGACTGTCTTCGCGATGTGGGTCTCCTTCCTTTCTGCACTGACCATGAAGACTGGAATGAAGAGCTCATCCTCCAGTTCTACACAACTCTCCATATCTCTGGCTTCGGTCGTGACTTGAACACATGGCAGCTGGAGTTTATGATAAGGGATGAGCATATTACTGCTTCACCACTGGATTTCTTTCCTGCAACACCCCTTGCTGCCTCTGGTGAAGAGTTGGATCCTTGCTCTGAAGCCTATGAGATTGCCACTCGAAGCCTCTTCCAAATGCGAGAACCCAACATGACTGAAATGCTAACAATGATGAAGCCTTTGGCTAGAGATGCAGAATTGCCCACTTCCTTCTTTTTGGATGATCTTCAGTACCTGCCCAGGACTATCTATCACATTCTTCGGCACACTATCTGGCCGATTAAAGGGCACAACTCATCTCGCAAGATTGAAGGGCCTCTGAAGACATTGCTCTACAACATTGTATATGGCATCAGGTTCAATCTTCAAGACTTATTTCTTCACAACCTTGCTGCCAATGGTTTCAATGTCCTCGAGCCGAAGATATATGCTCCCTGGATCATGCGCTTCATCAAGTACAAAACCAACACCAGGTTTCTTCCTTCTGCTCGCAACCATTGCGTTTATCTTCCAGATATTGAAGTTGTGCTAGCAGATCTTTATCCATCCAAGTGCAAGAATCCCATTGTCGAAGGCACTAGTGGCACTGCTGATGTCGAAGGTCTTCACATTCCTTCCGATCCATCAAGGGCAAGACTTATTGGTGCATTTCGACAGCCCAGATCCGGTGCTACAAACACCGAAGCCACTGCTAGCACTCTGCCTCAACAACGCCTGCCAAGAAGAGAGCGTGCACTCACTGATCGTGAACTTCTTGTTTCCCTGATCCAAAGGCAAGACAAGCACCATGAATGGACTCGGCGCCAGATGCATGCCATGATGCAAGATATCAATCATGTTCGCAACCTCGCCACCAAGAATGCCTTTGTGGCTTATGAAACCAGTCGCCGCTCATGGAGGACTCTCACCATGCTAGCTCTTGAAGATGAGCTTCGAGAAGATGGCTTTCACCCCCGCTACAGATTTGGTGCACCACCTCCCAGGGCGGAGAAATGGCGCAAGACCCCATCCCTCGAAGACAGTGATTTCTCATCTTCAGCTCCCTCCGCCAACGTCAGGCTCGCAGATGAAGCTGAGGATGCCACCTCTCTGCCTCCATCGACTCGGCGTCGCGGCACTGCACCAGGCTCCTCTGCACCAGCTCCCCGCGACCCTGCTGCACCGTCTTCATCGACACCTGCTGGGAACGTTTAGTTCTTCCATGTCTTCGTCCCTTTTTGGTCATTCGATGACAAAGGGGGAGAAGCATTGGATGATAGTCTTCAAGCGGGTCTACTAATAAGGGCTGGGTGCTATTTTTTGCTAAGCTTACAACTCTCGTTTTTGAACATTTGCTGTTTTGGGTTGTAAAACTTAAGTCCTGACGGACGTCTGCACTTTATGTTTACCATACTCTTTGGCGCTTCTACAAGTTATTTTATGCGCTCGAAGTCATTCTGCAGACGCCCATTTTTCATTATGCATTTCATTATCTTCGACATATCTGTTAATGCATAGTGATTGGATTACAAGGTATAGGGGGAGATCTCCACAAACTACAACCTGCCATGTGCACTTGCATTCAAAGCAATTTTTTCATGTGCACATCTTCAGGGGGAGCTCTCTATATCTTGTAATCAAAATCTTCAAAACCTTATCTTCACATATTTTATCCCCGTTGAAAACTTCAACCAGTTTGTCATCAATCACCAAAAAGGGGGACATTGTAAGTGCATCTAGTGCCACCCTTGTTTGGTTTTGGAGTATTGAAGACAAACGTAGTTGAGGGACTAATGTGTTTGTGAGAGTTCACAAGGTTAACACAGAGAGAAGTCCCTGGAGTTTCGGTTTAGCCGTCGAAGACGACCCACAAAAATGTCCGAAGACATTGATGACGGCTGAAGCCATTGGTGGTAGACGAATACTTTCGTCCGAAGACAATGAAACGCGAAGACGAAGTCTTTTGGTAGTTTTGTTTCTTCTTTCCTGAGTCATAGGAACCACCGTACTGTTAAGTCGGGTCGATGTGATCGAAGTCAGATGCTGACGTGATGCTCAACCCATACCTATGTCTTTGAGCGAAGACAATGAGAGTAAATCTCTTCCAGAGTTGGTTGAGTCAGCTTCACTTGTAGCCCAAGTAAAGCTGCCGCGTGTGTTTGAAATCCGACCGTTGTGACACGTGTCTGTTGGCCATTGAACCAGTGTCATTTCGGTCATATCAGGTCGGGTTGCCTGCTAGCTATAAATAGCCTACCCCCTTCACCATAAGAAGGTGCCTGCTCCGAGAGAGATAATGTTGTTGTCGTTTTGGAGCAACCCACCTCGAAGACTTTGAGAGAGAAACATCCTGCGAGGATACACCTAAACACCTAGAGCTAGAGTGTTTGAGCATCACCGAAGTCATTCTGTTTTGACAGAGCTGAAGACTTATTACACTTGAAGACTGTGATCTTCCAGACGGTTAGGCGTCTGGGTCTAGAGCAATCCAAGAGTCATTGTGGATCGCCGGGTGACCAAGTTTGTACGGGTTTCGGAAGTCTCCCCTGAAGACTTACCAGAGTGATTGGGCGCTGTCTATGTGACTTCGGCTCAAGGGGAATAAGGTGAAGACGAGGTCTTCTGAGTTCAATCTTAGCCTCCCTAACCAGACGTACAGTTGTCACAGCAACTGGAACTGGTCCAACAAATTTTGTGTCTTCGTCAAGCAACTGGTCCCATCCTTCACTTTCTTACACTCCTGTTCTGTATCGTGAAGCCTTTTCCCTGTTCATCACTGAAGACTTGTCCTGAAGACATTCATGCCTGCTATTTATCTTCGTGCTGTCTAAGTTTATCTTCAACTCATCTTATAGTGCATGATGTTAAAGCTTAACCTGCTTGTATGTCTTCACTGTGATGCAAGCCTAGATTAGATTCTTGATTGTATCCCTACCTGATCCTGTTTACGTTTCCGCATTATTCGAATACATTCATCATTTCGAAGACTTTCATAAAAATCGCCTATTCAAACCCCTCTAGTCGATAACTAGCACTTTCACACACCCACTTAGCTTCCGTCGAGCTTTCATACACTTATAGCTCTAGTGCATCTGTTGCATGGCAATCCCTACTTCTTGCATTAATATCTATTGATGGGCATCTCCATAGCCCGTTGATACACCTAGTTGATGCGAGACTTTCTTCTCCACTTTCAACCCTTTTGAAACCTACCACCATATTCTATTCGACCTTTATGCTATATCCATGGTTCACGCTCATGTATTGCGTGAGTAATAAAAAGCTGAAGCGCGTTAAAAAGTACGATCCAATTGCTTGGTTTGACACGGGGGTGCTCATGATTTATACTTTATGCTAGGAACCAAGCATGACTGGCTGTATGATTTTGTAGGGATAACATTCTTTGGTATTGATATTTTGAAAGTTCATGATTGTTTGCTAGTAAACCAAAGTATGGATGTCTTTTTGTCAAATGATAGACTATTGCCTTGAATCACTTGTATCTTAATATTCATGCCATGATTAGACATTTGTTCAAGATTATGTTAGGTAGCATTCCACATCATTTTTTTTATCATTTACCTACTCGAGGACGAGCAGGAATTAAGCTTGGGTATGCTGGTACGTCTTCGTCGTATCTATAATTTTTGATTGCTTCATGCTAATATTCTACAACTGTCATATACTTTTGGCAACATTTTATATTATTTTTGGGACTAACTTACTTATCCAGTGCCCAGTGCCAGTTCCTGTTTTTTGTGTGTTTTTTGTTTCGTAGAAATTCCATATCAAACGAAGTCCAAATGCAATAAAAATTTATGGAGATTTTTTGGAATATATGTGAATTTTGGGAGTTGGAATCAACGCAAGACGGTGCCCGAGGGAGGCACAAGCCAACAGGGCGCGACCCGGGGGGGGGGGGGTTGCCCTGATGGCTTGTGCCTCCCCCTTAAGTCGGTTGGGGCTCTCCTTCCGCCGCAAGAAAGATATTTTCACGATAAACCCCCCTCAAAATTTCAGCCCGGTCGGAGTTATGGATCTCCGGATATTTAAGAAACGGTGAAGGGGTCAGAAACCAGTCGCGAAAACAGGAGAGAAACAGAGAGATAGATCCAATCTCGGCGGGGCTCATGCCCTCCGGGAGCCATGGCGGCCATGGACCAGAGGGGAAACCCTCCTCCCACCTAGGTAGGAGGCCAAGGAAGAAGAAGGAGGGGGCTCTCTCCCCCTCTCTCCCGGTGGCGCCGGAGTGCCGCCGGGGCATCCATCGTGACGTCGATCTACACAAACAACTTTGCCGCCGTCACCACCAACTCTCTTCCCCTCTATGCAGCGGTGTAAAACCTATCTTCCCTGCTGTAATCTCTACTTAAGCATGGTGCTTAATGCTATATATTATTATCCAATGATGTGTGTCTATCCTATGATGTTTGAGTAGATTTCTTTTGTCCTATGGGTTGATTGATGATCGTGATTGGTTTCAGTTGTATGTTCTATTTTGGTGCTGTCCTAAGGCGCCTTCCGTGAGGCGCACACATGAAGGAATCCCGTTGGAGGGTTAGCAATATGTTCATGATTCACTTATAGTGGGTGGCGAGAGTGACAGAAACTTACACCCGAGTAAGGGGATTGTTTATGTATGGGATAAATGGGACTTGATGTGTTAATGCTATGGTTGGGTTTTACCTTAATGAATTTCTAGTAGTTGCGGATGCTTGCTAGAATTCCAATCATAAGTGCATATGATCCAAGTATGGAAAGTATGTTAGTGTATGCCTCTCCCTCATATAAAACTGCAACAATGATACTGGTCTAGTTATCGATTGCCTAGGGACAAATCTTTCTCTTGTGTTACACAAAAAGCTTTCTACTAAACAATTTACTTTATTGTGCTTTATCTAAAAAACAACTAACTTTTATTTACTTGTCCTTTATTACCTTGCAAACCTATCTATCACATCTACTAAGTACTTTAGTTTCTTTCCCGTAAAGTAGTTTCATACTTGTTCTAGGTAAAGTAAGCGTTAGCGTGCGTAGAGTTGTATCGGTGGTCGATAGAACTTGAGAGAATATTAATTCTACCTTTAGCTCCTTGTTGGACTTGACACTCTTACTTATCAGCAAACGCTACAAACGATTCCCTATACTTGTGGGTTATCAAGGGCCGGCGGCAAGGGAAGAGTCCTCCCTCCCCAAGGCACCTCCTTGGTGCCTTGCCCCTTAGGGTTTCCTACTCACTAGCCGCATGGGCCCTTTGGGGGATGGTCCAATAAGGCTAGGGCGCCCTCTTACAGCTCATGCGGGCCTAAGGGGCATGGTGGAACCCTCCATGGACTTTCGGACTCCTCCACAATCCTCCGGAACCTTCTAGAAGCTTCCCGATACAATACCGGCAAAACCCAAAACTTTTCCGGTAGCGAAAATATACTTCCCATATATAAATTTTCACCTTTGTACCATTCCGTAGCTCCTCATGAAATCCAGGATCTCATCCGAGACTCCGAACAACATTCGGTCACCAACGTACATATCCCAATACTACTCTAGCGTTACCGAACATTAAGCGTGCGGACCTACGGGTTCGAGAATGATGCAGACATGACCGAGACACCCTCCGGTCAATAACCAATAGCAGGACCTGGATGCCCATATTGGTTCCTACATATTCCACGAAGATCTTTATCGGTCGAACCACGATGTCAAGGATTTACTCAATCCCGTATGCAGTTCCCTTTGTCCATACCTAGTTCAATATCCTTACCAGCAAGTCTTTTTACTCGTTCCCTAATACAAGATCCCGTGACTAACTCCTTAGTCACATTGCTTGCAAGCTTCTTGTGATGTTGTATTATCGAGAGGGCCTAGAGATACCTCTTTGTCAAACAGAGTGATAAATCCCAGTCTTGATCCATGCCAACCCAACAGACACCTTCGGGGATACCTGTAGAGCACCTTTATGATCACCCAGTTATGAAGCGACATTTGGTACACACAAGGTATTCCTCCGGTGTCCGGGAATTGCATGATCTCATGGTCTTGGGAACAGATACTTGCCATGAAGAAAGCAGTAGCAAGAAACTAAGCGATACAATCAAATGCTATGCTTACGGTTGGGTCTTGTCCATCACATCATTCTCTTAATGATTCGATCCCATTATCAAATGACAACTCATGTCTATGGTTAGGAAACCTTAACCATCTTTGATCAGTGAGCTAGTCTAGTAGAGGCTCACTAGGGACACAATGTTGTTTATATATCCACACATGTATTTCAGTTTCCAGTCAATACAATTCTAGCATGGATAATAAATGATTATCATGGACCAGGAAATATGATAATAAACAATTTATTATTGCCTCTAGGGCATATTTCCAACAGTCTCCCACTTGCACTAGAGTCAATAATCTAGCTTTACATTGTGATGAATCTAACACCCATAGAGTTCTGGTGCTGATCATGTTTTGCTCGTGCCAGGGGTTTAGTCAACGGGTCTGCAACATTCAGATCTGTATGTACTTTGCGAATGTTTATGTCCTCCTCATTGATGTAACCGCGGATGAAATTTAAGCGGTGCTCGATATGTCTAGTCCTCTTGTGAAACCTGGGCTCTTTGGCTAGAGCACCTGCACCAGTGTTATCACACAAGAGAGTCATCAGATCCAGTGCACTGGGCACAACTCCGAGATCTATCATGAACTGCTTCATCCAAACTCCTTCCTTCGCTGCTTCTGAAGCAGCTATGTACTCCACTTCACATGTAGAATCAGCTACCACGCTTTGCTTGGAACTGCACCAGCTTACTGCCCCACCATTCAGAATATATACGTATCCGGTTTGAGACTTAGAGTCATCCGGATCTGTGTCAAAGCTAGCATCGATGTAACCCTTTATGACGAGCTCTTGATCACCTCCATATACGAGAAACATTTCCTTAGTCCTCTTCAGGCACTTAAGGATATTCTTGACCGCTGTCCAGTGTTCCACTCCGGGATCACTTTGAAACCTTCTGGCCATACTTATGACAAGGCTCACATCCGGTCTTGTGCACAACATTGCATACATGATAGAGCCTATGGCTGAAGCATAGGGACTCTCATCTATTCTCTATCATCTGTCGTTGTTGGGTATTGAGTCTTACTCAACTTCACACCTTGAAGGACAGGCAAGAACCCTTTATTAGACAGATCCATTTTGAACTTCTTCAAAACCTTATCAAGGTATGTGCTTTGTGGAAGTCCTATTAAGCGTCTAGATCTATCTCTATAGATTTTGATGCCTAATATGTAAGCAACTTCTTTGAGGTCCTTTATTGAAAAACTCTTGTTCAAATATATCTTCACGGTTTCCAAAAATTCTATATTGTTTCCAATCAGCAATATGTCATCCACATATAATATTAGAAACGCTATAGAGATCACACTCACTTTCTTGTAAATACAAGCTTCTCCATAAACTTGTATGAACCCAAACGCTTTGATCACATCATCAAAGCGACGATTCCAACTCCGAGATGCTTGCACCGGTCCATAAATGGATCGCTGGAGCTTGCATACTTTGTCAGCATTTTTAGGATCGACAAAACCTTCAGTTGCATCATATACAACTCTTCCTTAAGGAAACCATTAAGGAACGCTATTTTGACATCCATCTGCTAGATCTCGTAATCGAAAAATGCATCTATTGCCAACATAATCCTGACGGACTTAGGCATCGCTACGGGTGAGAAAGTCTCATCGTAGTCAACTCCTTGAACTTTGGAAAAACCCTTTTGCGACAAGATCCATTTGTTCTGAATTGCCTTGCGACCACCAGGTAAGTCTTCCAAAGTCCATACTTCATTTTCCTACATGGATCCTATCTCGGATTTCATGGCCTCTAACCATTTGTCGGAATTCGGGCCCACCATCGCTTCCTCATAGTTCATAGGTTCACAATTGTCTAACAACATGACCTCCAAGACAGGATTACCATACCACTCAGGAGCGGTACGTCTCCTTGTCGACTGACGAAGTTCGGTAGTAACTTGATCTGAAGTTTCATGATCACTATCATTAGCTTCCTCTTCAACCGATGTTGGCGTCACAGAAACATCTTTCTGTGTTGCGGTACTCTTCGATTGAAGTGAAGGTTCAATAACCTCATCAAGTTCTACCTTCCTCCCACTCAATTCTTTCGAGAGAAACTCTTTCTCTAGAAATGATCCATTCTTGGCAACAAAGACTTTGCGTTCGGATCTGAGATAGAAGGTATACCTAATTGTTTCCTTAGGGTATCCTATGAAGACGCACTTCTCCGCTTTGGGTTCGAGCTTATCAGGCTAAAGCCTTTTCATATGGTGTCTTCTCAACGGACTTAGGTCTTGCCAAACCATAATTCATACGGTGTATTCTCAACGGACTTAGATGGTGCCCTATTTAAAGAGAATGCGGCTGTCTGTAATGCATAACCCCAAAATGATACTGGTAGATCAGTAAGAGACATCATAGATCGCACCATATCCAATAGAGTATGATTACGACGCTCAGACACACCATTACGCTATGTTGTTCCAGGTGGCGTAAGCTGTGAAACAATTCCACACTATCTTAAATGCATGCCAAACTCATAACTCAGATATTCTCCACCATGATCAAATCGTAGAAACTTTATCTTCTTGTTATGATGATTCTCTACTTCACTCTGAAATTGCTTGAAATTTTCAAACGTTTCAGACTTGTGTTTCATTAAGTAAATATACCCATATCTACTTAAGTCATCCGTGAAAGTGAGAAAATAACGATATCCACCGTGTGCTTCAACACTCATCGGACCGCACACATCAGTATGTATGATTTCCAACAAGTCACTTGCCTGCTCCATTGTACCGGAAAACAGGGTTTTCGTCATCTTGCCCATGAGACACGGTTCACATGTATCAAGCGATTCAAAATCGAGTGATTCCAAAAGTCCATCATCATAGAGCTTCTTCATGCTTTTTATACCGATATGACCTAAGCGGCAGTGCCACAAGAAAGTGGTACTATCATCATTAACTTTTCTCTTTTGGCATCAATGTTATGAACATGTGTATCACTACGATCGAGATTCAACAAGAATAAACCATTCACATTGGGTGCATGACCATAAACGATATTACTCATATAAATAGAACAACCATTATTCTCTAATTTAAACGAGTAACCGTCTCACAATAAACAAGATCCAGATATAATGTTCATGCTCAACGCAGGCACCAAATAACAATTGTTTAGGTTTAAAACTAATCTCGATGGTAATCGAAGAGCGAGCGTGCCGACGCGCATCGTCACTTCGTCCTTTGCCAGCCTCCGTTTATTCCGTAGTTCCTATTTCAAGTTACAAATATGAGCAATTGAACCAGTATCAAATACCCATGCACTACTACGAGAGCTAGTAAGGTACACATTAATAACATGTATATCAGATATACCTTTGTTGACGTTGCCAACCTTCTTATCAGCCGGGTACTTGGGGCAATTCCTTTTCCAGTGGCCAGTCCCCTTGCAGTAGAAGCACTCAGTCTCAAGCTTGGGTCCGGCCTTGGGTTTCTTCACGGGAGTGGCAACTTGCTTGCCATTCTTTTTGAAGTTACCCTTCTTTCCCTTGCCTTTCTTGAAACTAGTGGTTTTCTTAACCATCAACACTTGATGCTCCTTCTTGATTTCTACTTCTGCGACTTTCATCATCGCGAATAGCTCGGAGGCTGACTTGTTCATCGCTTGCATATTATAGGTCATCACAAAGCCCTTGTAGCTAGGTGGCAGTGACTGGAGAATTCTGCCAGCAACCGTCTCAGGTGGAAGCTCAAGTCCCAACTGGTTCAAGCGGTTGTAGTACCCAGACATTATGAGTATGTGCTCACTGACAGAACTATTCTCCCATGTCTTACATGCGAAGAACTTATAGGAGGTCTCATACCTCTCGATACGGGCATTTGCTTGAAATGTCAATTTCAACTCCCGGAACATCTCATATGCTCCATGGCATTCAAAACGCTTCTGCAGTCCCGATTCTAAGTTGTATAGCATGGTGCACTAAACTATCGAATAGTCATCAGGACGTGCCTGCCAGACGTTCACAACATCTGCATACGACGCTGGAGGGGGTGGCGCACCGAGCAGTGCACCAAGGTCATAAGCCTTGTGTGAAGCCGTGAGGATAATCCTCAGATTACGGACCCAGTCCGCATAGTTGCGGCCATCATCTTTGAACTTAGCTTTCTCTAGGAACGCATTAAAATTCAGGGGAACTACTGCGCGAGCCATTGATCTACAACATAATTTGCAAAGACAACTTTAGACTATGTTCATGATAATAAGTTCAACTGATCAAATTACTTATGAACTCCCACTCAAATGAACATCCCTCAGGTTGTCTGAGTGTAACATGATCCAAATCCACCAACCCAAGTCCGATCATCACGTGAGATGAGGTGGTTTCAATGGTGAACATCTCCATGTTGATCATATCTACTATATGAATCATGTTCGACCTTTCGGCCTCTGTGTTCTGAGGCCATGTCTGTACATGCTAGGCTCGTCAAGTTTAACCCAAGTATTCTGCATGTGCCAAACTAGCTTACACCCGTTGTATGTGAACGAAGAGTCTATCACACCCAATCATCATGAGGTGCTTCGAAACGATGAACTTTCGCAATGGTGCATACTTGGGGCGAACACAATTTCTTGAAATTAAGTAAGGGATCATCTTATAATGCTACCATCATCCTAAGCAAACTAAGATGCATAACAAGATAAACATCGCATGCAAATCATAATAAGTGAAATGATATGGCCATCATCATCTTGTGCTTTTGATCTCCATCTCCAAAGCACCGGCATGATCTCCATCATCATCGGCATGACACCATGATCTCCATCATCATGATCTCCATCATTGTGTCGTCACGAGATTATCTCGCCAACTATTGCTTCTACAACGATTGCTAACACATAGCAATAAAGTAAAGCAATTACATGGCGTTTAATGATTGACATGCATGTCATACAATAAATTAAAGACAACCCTATGGCTCCTGCTGGTTGCCGTACTCATCGACATGCAAGTCGTGATAACTAATACAAAACATGATCATCTCATACATCAACATATATCAAATCACGTCTTGGCCACATCACATCACAACATGCCCTGCAAAAACAAGTTAGACGTCCTCTACTGTGTTCTTGCAAGTTTTACGAGGCTGCTATTGGCAACTAGTAAGAACCGTTCTTACCTACGCAAAGCCAAAATGCTGATATTCTAGTTGCCTTTTAACCTTCTACAAGGACCGCCTCTGTTAAATCCGATTCAACTAAAGTGGGAGAGACAAATACCCGCCAGCCATCTTTATGCAAACAAGTCGCATGTCATTCGATGGAACCAGTCTCTTGTGCGAAGACAACTAAGGTTGGTCCGAGCCGCTTCATCCCACAATACCGCCAAATCAAAATAATACTAAGGAAGTAAGCAATCTGAACATCAACGCCCACAAACACTTTGTGTCATACTCGTGCATATCATCTACGCATAGACCTAGCTCATGATGCCACTGTTGGGGAACATTGCATGGGAAACAAAAATTTTCCTACGAACACCCAAGATCTATCCATGGAGATGTATAGCTACAAGAGGGAGAGTGCATCTACATACCCTTGTAGATTGCTAAGCGGAAGCCTATATAACGCGGTTGGTGTAGTCGTACGTCTTCATGATCCAATCGCGATCCGTCCCGATCTAGCGCCGAACGGACGGCACCTCCACGTTCAGCACACGTGTGGCTCGATGACGTCTCCTCCTTCTTGATCCAGCAAGCGAGGGAGGATAAGTAGATGGGATCTCAACCAGCACGACGGCATGGTGGAGATGGTGGTGGAGCAATCCCGACAGGGCTTTGCCAAGCGCTACCGTAGATGCGATCTGAGGAGAAAACGGAGTAACAGGAGAGGGAGGGCTGCCACCGGGGCATGGGTTTGTTGTGTACAGCCCTCCCCTTCTACTCTAATATATATAGGAGGAAAGGGGCAGGGTTTGGTCACAGCCCTTGGCCCCTCCTCCCAGGAGGGCCGGCGGCTAGGGGGGAGTCCTCCCTCCCCAAGGCACCTCCTAGGTGCCTTGCCCCTTAGGGTTTCCTACTCCCTAGCCACATGGGCCCTTTGGGGTCTGGCCTAATAAGGCTAGAGCGCCCCCTTACATCCCATGCTAGCCTAAGGGACGTGGTGGAACCCTCCATGGACTTCCAGACCCCTCCGAAATCCCGCGGAACCTTCTAGAAGCTTCTCGGTACAATACCGGCAAAACCTGAAACTTTCCCGGTAGCCAAAATATGACTTCCCATATATAAATATTTACCTTTAGACCATTCCGGAGCTCCTCGTGACGTCCTGGATCTCATCTGGGACTCCGAACAACATTCGGTCACCAACGTACATATCCCAATACTACTCTAGCATCACCGAACGTTAAGCGTGCGGACCCTACGGGTTCGAGAATGATGCAAACATGACCGAGACACTCTCTGGTCAATCACCAACAGCGGGACCTGGATGCCCATATTGGTTCCTACATATTCCACGAAGATCTTTATCGGTCTAACCACGAAGTTAAGGATTCACTCAATCTCATATGCAGTTTCCTTTGTCCATCAAAATGTTACTTGCCCGAGATTCGATCGTCGGTATCTCCATACCTAGTTCAATCTCGGTACCAGCAAGTCTCTTTACTCGTTCCATAATAAAAGATCCCGTGACTAACTCCTTAGTCACATTGCTTGCAAGCTTCTTGTGATGTTGTATTGCCGAGAGGGCCCACAGATACCTCTCTGTCAAACGGAGTGACAAATCCCAGTCTCGATCCATGCCAACCCAATAGACACCTTCAGAGATACCTGTAGAGCACCTTTATGATCACCCAGTTAGGAAGCGACGTTTGGTACACACAAGGTATTCCTCCGGTGTGCGGGAATTGCATGATCTCATGGTCTTAGGAACAAATACTTGCCATGAAGAAAGTAGTAGCAAGAAACTAAGTGATATGATCAAGTGCTATGCTTACGGTTAGGTCTTGTCCATCACATCATTCTCCTAATGATGTTATTCCATTATCAAATGACAACTCATGTCTATGGTTAGGAAACCTTAACCATCTTTGATCAATGAGCTAGTCTAGTAGAGGCTCACTAGGGACACAATGTTGTTTATATATCCACACATGTATTTCAGTTTCCAGTCAATACAATTCTAGCATGGATAATAAACGATTATCATGAACAAGGAAATATGATAATAAACAATTTATTATTGCCTCTAGGGCATATTTCCAAAAGCAGGGCCTTTGAAGAGATCGACGACGATTGAACCAGAGGCGTTGCCGGTGGACCACTTAACTTGTGACATGGCCCGAGTGAAGCCGTCGATGTTGACGAGCTTGATGTCGTAGCCGACTCTCTTGAGATACAGGAATACATGAGCCCGCAGATTTGAAGCCTTCGACATGGCAACATAGTTAACGTCCTCACCGGCTTCCGCGGCGAGGTGTTCCTCCGGGATTGAAGGGTCGACACGAACGTCGCCCACCTCGCCAGTGTACGACAGAGATGCCATGATAGACCTCCTTTTGCTCGTACGCTCCTCAAGCTCCACGAAATATGTGGTCAGGCTGATTAGGCTGTGACTCTTTGGAGTACGGGATGGGGATTTGGGGGAAAGGGACACCGCCAGCCTCATCTAAAAACTCAAGGCGGTGATGGTGTATGTGGATAGGTGGGTAACCTGAACTTGTTTAGCTAGGAGGCACGTGCAGACCGGTTAAGGTTGGTGGTGGAAGGTGGTGGCGGGGGCAATCTAGGGTTCAAGCGGGGGAGGAAGGGGAGGGGGTGGGGTCGGTCTTGTGTGGACGGGGGGGGGGGGGGTTTGCGGATGTGCCACTACTACTGAAATTTTTAATAGTAATGGTATGGGTGGAGATAGTGGGGGACGAGGGATGGCGACGGTTCAAATGCCTCGGCAACTGAAATTTTACTATAGGGTCGGTGGTGGACGAGGGAGGGCGACAGTTGAAATACCGCTTTCACTTAAATTTTGGTAAAGGAACTGAAGCGGGGGGGGGGGGGGGCAGCCAAGATCACACACGGTCCAAACATAATAAAGTGTGTACGCTGTAACAAAGTGTCGTGTTGCGAAACCACGAATTTTTGCATCGCTTAAGGCAGGTAGCTTTTTCTGAGATTTCTCAAGGCGGGTTCATCTCACACGGTTCATCCTCATTTTCAGACGCAGACGTGAAATTCATCCTAAATTTCCACATGCCCACAATCACATGACGCTACTTTTCACCAAAAAATGCCTTATTTTGTAGCGGATTAGTTGACATTAGTTCATACGCTCACTAATTTACAAACAATTCGTCAATTTACAAAATATTCACACGCCATGGATGCATACAAACGCCGCGCCTCCAACATCGTCATGACCTTCCTCAGCTCAGAATGAGTTTTCAGAGGAGCTCTTCAAGTTGATGAGCTCCACTGGTTCCATGGCAGCGACCGGCGGGGCTACCTCAGCCGGGGCGACCGTGGCGCCTCTCGCCAGGTCTGCCGCTGTCGACGAAGCTACCTTCGCCGTGGCGACATTCCCCAGGGCAGCCACCATTGTTGACGAAGCTGTAGTGGCGTCCGCGTGGGCCATCAGGATACAGACGGCCGCCGCTCTCACAAGAGTTGCATCCCTAGTCACCGTGGCCGCTGTTGCCAGGGCTGCCGCCGCAGTTGCAAGGCCTGCACTGGCCTCCAACGTGTCCGAGAGGCATGCGGCGGCCTGCTTCGTCGCCTTTTTGTCCTGCTCCCGCCTCTTTTTGCCAGCTGCATCTAAGTTCTTCCTCAGCCGCTTCCTCTTTGCACTCTCACGCCATTTCTGCCGCTTCAGATCCCTAGCCGCATTGCGGATGGCATCCGCAGATGCGATAGATTGTTCCACGCCGACACTGAGACGGCTCTCGTCCTCGTCGCGGAGGAACGCATCGAAGCTCGATTCCTGTACAGACAGAGCGATGACCATCTACATCAGACACTGAAACTCGGGGTCATCTGCGGCGGCGGCCGCGGCAGATGACGGTTGACCGTTGACCAACTTGGAGGCCAGCATGTCGGAATCCTCTAGCCCTTCATCGTCTGATGCGACAGCTGGCTGTTTGCCGTTGCGCGCCATGGCGGCCAACACGTCAGAATCCTCTATCACGTCGTCGTCCAACACTATCAAGACGGCGCCATACACATCCCCATGGTTGAGCACCGGTTAAATTTGGTGTGTGTGATGGTGGTGGTGAGCTATCGGCGGAAAACATTAGCTGTTAGACACCGTCGGCGGGATCTTTTATAGGTTGCTGTCAGGTTTGGGTTTTTACTGTGCACATTACCCCTTTGCACTGGCTGACGCTTGCGGTTGCCACTACTACGCGGAGTTGATTTTGCGGTGTACGGGCATCACACACGGTTAGAGTAGCACACTCGTGTCTGTTGGGGATACAGTCGCATACGGTTATTTCGTCAAATTCGTTTGCTATTTTAGATAATAGCATCTTTTGGGGAAAACGTCAAAAAAACGTGAGAGAGGGTCAAAACACAACCACGCCTGCTAGTGGCCCAAACATATACTCCCTCCGTTCCTAATATAAGTCTTTTTAGAGATTCCACTACGAACTACGTACGGAGCAAAATAAGTGAATCTACACTGTAAAGTATGTCTATTATATATATGTATGTAGTTCGTAGTGAAATCTCTAAAAAAGACTTGTATTTAGGAATGGATGAAGTATATATATGTACGAACAGAGTGTTGTCATGTTCAAATTCCCAATGCATAACTTTGATGTGGCACATGATGCATATGTGCATGCCTAAAAGTGTCCAGTGTGAAAGAAAAGGGTTCATGACATAAACATAGGGTGTTGGCCCCTACACTATGTGCCGGAGGAGGGGATCCTATAAACACATGACCTGGCTCAAACTTTGTCACACATTTAGCCATGCCTAACTTGTCATAAGACAACCAAAATAATTTATACCTTAATTTGGTCAAACCATCACATATTGTTGTCAGTCAAGAGGGATATTACATTTCTAACATGCTCAAAAGGAAAAACAAACTAGATATTCATCATCTATGAAAAATTCTACCCCAAATCGATATATATTTTGTATATGTTTAAGTTTATATAAATAAGACATATATTAATGAGATTTAAAAAAAAGAAAACAAAATTAAAACTAAGAAAGTAAAGCCGACGGCCTGGCCATTTATTCTATGTCGAGGGCCGCCGTTAGGGCTGTCGGCATAGGTCTGATGACACCAACCCACCGTCGAGCCACGGGTCGCCTCTATGCCGACGGCCGATCTATGCCAACGATCACCGTCGGAATAGACGGAGATAGGCCGACGGCCTTACTATGCCTACGGTTGCCGTCGGCATACTACGGCTTTTCGCCGGCCCTTGGCATACCTTCAGCTATGCCGATGGCCCCGACAAAAAGCCGTCGGCATAGCCAATTATTTTTGGTAGTGGCAGGCCGCGGACGCGGGAGGCACCGACACGTAATGACGCGGCCACAAGCCTGGCGACGGCCATGAGATCAGGCGGTTCAGGGAATCATTATCGACGAACAGCGTCTGCTCGCCCGTCACGAGGCTTTGGCGTCCATCTTTGCGATAAAGTTGTATGTCATATACCTTGTGCCATTTGGCTCTATGTTAACTGAATAAGATAACAAAATATGCGTGCTCAAGTATAGATTTTCAAAGATAAATTATCCTTCATTTTTCATCTTAAAGGGTTTGAATTAGTACCCTGTGGTTGCTAAAACCTACTTCTATTAACAAAGTCAAATATTTTCAGAACACTTGGGTTTGACTTGTCCTTTGCGCTTGCTCAAACATAAAGATACTAAATAAATGCAAGTATTTTTAACATGTGTCCATGGTTTCAAACGGGGCTCTGCGCAGTGACGGAGCCAGGGGGGCGAGGGGGAGCCATGGCCCCCCCAAGGTTCAGATTTTAGCATATATACCCTTGAGATTTTCAGAAAATTTTGCATATATACCCTTTAAATATATGTTTGGCCCCCCCTAAAGCTTGGTAAACTATGTTTGCCCCCCCCCCCCCCCCCCCTTTCTTGGATCCTGGCTCCGTCCCTGGCTCTGCGCCACTTGGCTCAAAGATAATTTAAACTAGATGATACCCCGCGCGTTGCGGCGGGAATTGGTTGCAACATATATTAGTGAGATTTGTTTGTATGGAAGATGAATATTTAATATATATGAGAACTAAAAGAGAATATACATATATACAGAATATAAGTAGCATAAGAAAATTCATGGTTACATGTTGTGGTGGGTCTCTTGCCCTCTTTTAGGAAATCAAACTGAGTATATGTTATAACATAGTAGCCAGCGAGGGTGAAATAGAGAGAGTATCTCGCATGTATGCAGTTTTGTATGGTAAGATTCCACTTAGTTTTGTTCACACCACTGTTCCCTGAAGACTTTGTATTGGGAGGTAGCATTGTCCATGGAATTAATGGCTAAGAATCCAAAGATGAGAAAGCTTATCAGCAATATTCTGAAGAAAAGAAAAATAAGTTTAGAAATAGATGCCTCAACCTGCAGTGAACTATTAGTATATAAAAAAACCATGTGTTAGAGATACAAAACATGTGCAGAATTACATATGTAAAAGAGGTGCGAGCAAAATATGCATGCTATGTGTACACGTTATTTTGGAATGAGACAAAATTGCATGTAGTATGTCACAACGCAGGTGCTTTGATTAACACTGGTGGTTAAGTTAAGTGCTCCTTGAAAGTGGTTGAAGTGTTGCAATGATAAACATTAGATGGATTCAAGAGTAGATACAAATCTCCATCCGTCAGACGTGAAGGCTGTCGGCCATCATTGTTGTGCAAGGTCATATTGATTTGGGAATGATAGAAAAGAACGCCTACACTGCATACTGAAAGCATACACGAATAAACCAACTTAGTGCTAGAACATTCAGATTGTAGCATAAAGATAATAATGTAATTATAGGCATCTATTTCAATGTTATGTAATCATTCAGTTTTATCTGACTGATTCTTTGTTTGGTTCCTCCTTATGGTATGTTCTGCTGGGACTAATACATAACGTGTGGATCATTTGCCAAAAAAAAAAAAACACATGGAGTTTGTATCTGTTCGACTTCGTTGCAGCTACAACCCTTTTTAGTTCATACGAAATTGACGTTTCATATTCTACTTATAGAACTTGAACAATCACGCAAGTCTTCGATTCCCTTTTCATTTGGATGCAATTGATACCTTATACAGTTTTAAAGAATTAGATGCTGAATCATTGCTATATGAATATCTAACATGTACTCTTAACTTGTCTGAAGTGCGGTATATATAATTCACTATTATGACATCATATTTAAGCCATCCACTTATCATGTCATCTCTCAATGGCGAGCCTTTGACTATATGCTAATGAAAATATAGCAAAATGGATTATACATGAACAGTGTATATGGAAATTATATTCATGCATGATAAGTCAAAGCAGCAAACCTGAAAGTGACTGAAGTTTGCACTCATAAAGATTAATCAGATTCAAGAATAGAGAAAAATTCCGTCAAACATTCTAATGCGAGATATTGATCAGGATCAAAGTTGCCGGACATCAGGATTGTGTGGTCATACTGATTTTGGTAAAATACTCCACTGTATACCTGCAAGGATGAACGAACCAACCATGTTATTTCTGATATAAGTTTTATATTACGGTAGTTGGTCTTTTTTTCAACCGTCCGTTCACGTAGATCTAATGGTCATAAAATTGTTAGTACTTCGTAGTGCTGCTTCGTAAGTACTCGAAAGTACTAATATTGGTGGGGTTGGTACTGTTAACTCAAGGGCAAATTAGTCCATCATTTTTTTCCACGTACGCCGCCGCCCCTGTCGCCCAATCCAAAACCGTCGCCGCCGAGCCCCATCCTCTTCCATTGACATCATTTTTCCACACCAGCCCCGCCCCTGTCGTCAGAAACCGTCGCCGCCGAGCCCTATCCTCTTCCATTACCATCATTTTTCCCCACCAGCGCGCCGCCCCTGTCGCCAGAACCGTCGCCACCGAGCCCTATCCTCTTCCATGGCCACACCACCGGCGATCCCCTTCTCAACCACGATGGAAGACGAGTATGTGAAGATCTCCGGCGGCGACGAGGTAAAGTTAGCCAGGCTGAGGGAGATCGGTTCTTGGTTTGACAACAAGCGGCAGTTAGCGGCGACAGTGCGTATGATGTGCGAACATTTAAATCCGAGCGAGAGAGAGGTTATCCACCCGGGGGGAGTCGCGCGGCAGCCCATAGAGGTCCTCCTCTGGGCCATGGAGCAGTCGGATTCACCGATTGCGATCGTGAGGCGGAGGTGGTGTCGCTATCGGTCCAAGATCGAGCATCCGGAGGATGAAGAACCAAAGAGAAGCATCATGGTGCCGTTTGTGAAGGTGACATATATCCAAGAGCCGGTGGAGTCTTCGCCCAGCAACCACAAGAAGAGGAAAGCATTTGTCGCGACGTCGCTTCCCTGCCGTTCTCCACGCTTCCCTCGTCGTTCTCCTCGTCTCACGGGACAGCGGTCTGAGGTCGAGGAATAGTAAGCTTCGCACTCGATCTAATTTTTCTTCTCTTCGTGCTTACAATCATGTTGTGAGTGTTAAGATACAAGTTTTAGGGTAGTTGGATGTCAACTATTTTTCATTTTAGAACACATTTTGGCATGTTGGAGTGAAGTTATAGTCACTTGCTTAATGTTGCATCCACGGTATTAACTTTTTAATTACTGTCAAGTTGTGACTTGCTTCAATACGTCTGCATCTAAAATCAAAAATAGAGGTCATGTGTTCTCCAAAAATTTGGAGGGCTACTTTTGGTAGGGATGTTGGCTTGGTTATGTTGCAGTACTGTGCAGCCTTTTGATTCACTTCCTTCAAGTGCTTCTTGCATGTGCTATGGACTACATTTTGTTTAATCTCATGACATCAGTTATTTTTCATCTGAAATTGTTATGTGTGGGTTGTTGTGACAGATTATTGCCTTGTTATCCAAATACCAAATGTCGTTATCTTTGTATGTATTCAATCTGAAATTTCCTATTATTTATATGCTAAAGGTGGGAGCATGGATACGTTGCTGAAGATGCTGGGCCTCACAATCAAAAACCCCTTATCAACCTCAACATCAGAAGTTGTTTTGCATTAGAAGTTCATTCAAAGCATTGCAGTACCTGTAGTCTGCGATTTGTGTTTTCTGTTGTGTATTCTCTGTGGATCAAAATCAAATATGGTTCTGATTCTTGTTTTGATGGCCTTGATGCTAAGTTAAGTACCTTCTAATAACACTGATATTCTTATAGATAGCATATAGATTGCATTACATAGATAGCACAGGAAGTGTGGCAATCCAAATTACATACCCGAACGGCCTCCGGTGAAGGAGGTCAATTTTTTTGTCATCTTCAGAATGACACCTATTTTTTCCAGCAAGTGGGCATGGCCATCCCATGGTCCATGCAAAATTTTAACGAGTTCCGACAACGTGCACACGCCGCGTGACATGAACGAGTTCCGACAACATGCACACGCCGCGTGACATCCGTGGAGTGTTTTAAGCTTTTACCTTTCTAAAACCCTAGAAAATCGATATTTGCAGTACCTACGGTATGTGATTTATGTTTTCTGTTTTGTGTGCATGTGTGCATGGATCAAAATCAAATATGGTAGCATGGAAACCCACCCCTTGCTAGTTGGGAAGCGAATGAGCCATGGGTCCGGGTGGAGGACGAACATGCCATTGTTGCAGCTAGTAGGAACAGAGTTTGGAGTGTTAAAATGAGTGGCGGAAGTGAGGTGGTGGATATGTGTTGGGGTAGTAGTTAAGTGGAGAATTAAGGGGGAGGAGTTAAGTGGAGGTGTAGTGTGGCAGTGGAGAAGTGCTGACGAGTGGAGTGTATCAGTTCATGATTTAATGAGATTTGACAAGGCATGAAGACCAGGATGTGACAAGTAATCAATGGTCAAGAGTGGCTTGAAACTTGTGGTGCACAAACTTTGCTTATTAACAATTTAGTTTAGTTCCCAGACCAAATTATCATCCAAGTTCAATGTCATTCAGAGAAATGGACACGTTAGATACCATATAGGTGAACTGAATGAACAACTAACACAAAGCAAACTACATCAGAAACACACACTTAATATTACAAACTAGATATTACATAGTTGGGCTACTTCAACACATTTCACAGCATCTAGTGACTGCTCCATCTCCTTTCGTAGCCCAACATGGTGCCATGGCAGCTGCTATGGGTCAAAATGTTAACTATGCTGTCATGACACCCTTTTGGGCTATCAAAATATAATGTAGCATCAGTACCATAAGTTCAACAAAGTTAGCTAATAAACATACTATTTAGCAAATTACTGAAAGCTGCATTACGACGCACGCTTCCCTAGGCGTCATCCTCGTCGTCGTCGTCGGGGCCAGTGAGGTCGATGAGCGTCGGCGCCGGGCCAGCCCAGGGGAACGCCGTCTCCCAGGCTGTGGATAAGTCGTTCGTCGGTTGCTGTACAGCCGCTGCCTGGGCTACGACAGCGAGGGCACGACGCTCCTCCTCCTCCGCCTCGGCGTCGCGCTCCACCTGCTCGAGCCGCTTGCCCTCGTGTCTCTCCTCCCGCAGCCACTTTTGCCGCCAGTTCTCCAGGTAGATGCTCTCCTACTTCAGCGTCGCCCCCAACCAGATGGGTGGCGCGCTGACCCATTCGCGCACAATCCCTTTCCAGCCGTAGCTCTCGGCCTTGAGGTGGGTCGGCTCCGGCTCGGCCTTGGTGGGGGACGGTGGGGCAAGCGGCGGCACGATGCAGTCACCGACAACGGAGAGCGCCATGGCCTCCGCCAGCCGCGCCTGGAACGCCACCTCCTCCTCCACCTCCTTGCGCCGCACTTCCTCCTCGCTTTCGTGAAGGATAGCCGCCAGCTCCTTCTGGTAGGTGGCCTCCGCCTTCTGGTCCTCGTCGCGCACGAGCAGGGGCGGCGGGGTGCCAGTCCGCACGTCGCGGACCCTGCACCGACGCTTCTCTGGCGTCAGCTGCTGCCGGCGGCGCCAGACCTCCTTCGCATGCGCCCGCGCCGACCGCGGCACCGCCGGCGCTGGGATCCTCTCCGGATCCATGTGCTAGTCATGTGACAGCGTCACGTCGGGGTAGGGAAGGGGGATGCGGTGCTCCCAGTGCCACCTCGCCTTGTGCACTGGGACCCTTATCCGCTGCCGAGCCTGGCGGGAAGAAGACGGCGGAGGCAGGGCGAGCGCGCGTGAAGGGCCGGCGGGGGGCCTTGCCCTTGTTATTGCCGGAGCCTGAGAAGAAGCCCATGGTTGCTAGGGTTCTCGCCGGCGGGGGGGGGGGGGGGGAGGGGGAGGGCAGAGGGATGACTAGATGGGGACGGGCTGGCTTCTGGAAGCGGATGACGACGCCCGGTGGCATTAAAAAAGGCCGCCCGCGGTCGGTGATCGTCATTAATAAGGACGCGGGCGGTAGTTCACCGGCAGCCATGTGGGGACGCGGTGGACACACAGAGGACGCGCAACATCCTAGAAGGATATGGCGACGAGGGCGAAGGGATCAGTGGCTGCTAGGGTTGGAGGGCGGTGGCGGCTAGGGATTGATCTTGCCGGGTGAGATATTTGAAAAAATCCCCCAATCGTCGGGTGCGGGTGGGTTTGGTGGGTGTGTTATGGCAGTGATGGTTTGGGGTGGGGGTGGGGGTAGTTTGGGGTGGGGGTTTCGCTGGTGGGACGCGGTTGGGGCGGCGTACTATTTTTCTTTGCTCAAACCCTAGCAGCCAACTTGACCATGCAATATGGAGGTACTTAAGGGGGTTTTCAACGCGAAAACCATAGGAAGTCCATACAACGTCGAAAAACAATGAAACTTAGCATGGATGCTAGTTTTGTAAGTACAAGGTAGTAGAAAATATTTTAGTTCATTTGTAGGATGTCGAAAAAAACACGTCCTTTGAGACGGACCCTTCCCTCCTACCCGAACGGCCTCCGGCAAACCAGTTAAATTTTTGGTCATCTTCATAATCACATCACATTTGGCCAGGAGGTGTGCATGACCGGTACAGTAGTACACGCAAAATTTAAACGATTTCCGACAATGAGCGGACGTTGCTCCAACTACGGTAACTATTCTAAGGTTTTAACGTCGATTAAACCATAGAAAACCCATACAATGTCTAAAAACAATGAAACTTGGGATGCATGTTTGTTTTGTTGGTACAAGGCTGTAGAAAATATTTTAGTCCATTTGAAGGTTGTCAAAAAAAACACATCCTTTCGGACGGACCCTTCCCTCCTACCCGAACGGCCTCGGGCGAAGCAGGTCAATTTTTGGTCATCTTCAGAGTCTCACCAAATTTTGCCAGGAGGTGTGCATGACCACCCGAGTAGTACACGCAAAATTTTAACGATTTCAGACAACAAGCGCACGTTGCGTCACCTCCGGTTAGTATTAGCGGCTTTTAACATCCCAAAAACCCTAGAAAACACAAACAACGTCGAAAATTTACGAAACTTGGCATGGATGATTCTCTTGTTGGTACAAGGTTGTGGAATTTTTTGGGGTCCATTTCAAGGATGTCTAAATAAACATGTCGTTTGAGACGGACCCTTCCCTCCTACTCGAACGGCCTCTGGCGAAGCAAGTCAACTTTTTGTTCATCTTTAGAATCACACAAAATTTTGCCAGGACATGTGCATGACCACCCCAATAGCACACCCAAATTTGCAACGATATGACGTTGCGTCACCTCCGGTAAGTATTCTTGGGTTTTATCGTTGCGAAAACCATAAAAAACATAAAACATCGAAAAGCTTCGTAACTTCACAAGGATGCTTCCGTTGTTTGTCTTGCAATTAACATCTATTGGTCCATGTGTGAGTCCTCATACCTTATGTAAGTCTCATGAGACCAACACTTGTTCATGTGGGCCAATATTTTATGTGTGATAAAAAGAGTGTGAATTGTTCTTTATTGTCAGCCAAGAGGTAATGTGGATTGTGTAGTGACAAAATACATGTAATTTTTGTAAATTTGTTGTCGCCATAACAGTAAAAACAGAGAGACAAAGAAAAGAAAAAACACCCAAAAAAATAAAAAGGAAACGCGCACGACCCACCAGTCAGTTCTACACGGCGCTGGGGTCCACGTGTCAGCGAAGGCAACGACGGCGCGCAGCGAAACGCACGACGTGCACGACGCCACCTCGCCACGCGTCCTCTCTCTGGAACGTGAAACGACCCGGGGAGGTGAAAAAATCCAACAACCGTCTTAATTCACCCCCCCGCCCCCTCGGTCTCTCTAGCGGTCATTTCTTCTTCCCCAGCTCTGGAAGAAAACCCCCGTCCTCTCCCTCTCCAGCCATACCACGTCCCATCGCCACCACCCTCCTCCCTTCCTCCCCCACCCTCCTCCTTTCGTCGTTTGACGATGTAGCCCATGCGTGAAGAAGTGGCAGAGAAGCATGACTCAACCATCGGAGCAGAGCATTCTGCTGCCGTGGCTGCCGCCGCGGTTGCCGCGCCTGAGACCGCCGTTGCGGCGACGGCTGGCGGTGCACCAACTGCTATGCCTGCTCAGGTGGCCATCGCCACCGTCGAGCTTCCGATCGGCGAGCATGTGCAGGACAAGGTCGCAGAAGATCTGGAGCAGGAGAAGCGCAAGCGCAAGCACGAGGTCCATGACGAAATCGATGAGCTGTTCAAAAAGAACCGGATCAAGGAACTAGACGAAGATTTTAGGAAGGGCGCCGAGTTCGACGAGGATGCCATCGACGAGCTCTTTGAGGTAGTACTCTGTTTGGAGCAGATTTGTTTTTTCCTTTCAAGAACTCTGTTTTTTGATGGCATTGGGTTTTTTCTTGTAAAGTAGATGAGCATCGATCTCGTATGGCCGTTGTAGTTGTACATATGTAGGATTTTAGGGATTCTATCACCGATTTTACTGTTTGTGTGTGGTTTCTGAATCTGATTCATTTTCTGATTCCAATAGATAGAACAAAAACCCCCTTGTTAGGAACATATCCTATGTTGTAATAGATACAAAAAATCATTCTCTTATTCGAATAGATAGAACAAATCCCCCTTGTATGTAACATTATCCTGTAATAGATACATGAATATAATGAGGCCATTTTCTTATTCCAATCAAAATGACCGCTGTAAAAGGCATCAAGTATCATGAAACAGAGCCACATCATCAAGTCATGCATGTGGAAATCATTTACTAGTTGTGCATAAACCTGAGAATGGTTATTAAAAAACCGGGTGAAAGCGGTTTGGTTCTTACTTTGGGTTTGATTGGTTCAGGTTTGTATTCAGGTTTTATTGGGTTAAGCCTTTTTTAGTTTGGTTTTGGTTTGGGTATGTGGAGAAACCAGTTTGGGTATAGTTGGTTAGGGATTTAAATAGTTTGGTTATTAGCGGCTACAAACTATGGGTCCAAACCGGTTTCTGTGCATTGGTCATGTCAATAACGAATGACAACGAGTCAATTTGATCCGCGTGCACGTTGCGATGCACTATGTAATTTTGTATTATGGAAAAACACCACATGCAAGTCGGACGTGTTTGCTTGTGCTTTGGCTAAGGAATTGGCTTTAATACACTTGTCAGTGAGCTTTTTAGCAGTGGACATTGTCTTTTGCCTCTTGATGTGTGATGACTGTATCTCAAGGATAACTTTGTTCCTAAACTATTGTAGATGCACTTATGCTTTTTCTATCTCATTTACTTCTTAACATGTCAAATTGTGCAATCATATGTACATTGAAGCAAACCCCAATGTTATGTATTGGGTTTAAACCCACGGTTATGTATTGGGTTTAAATTGGTTTGGGTGGAAAAAATAGTGGGTTCAGTTTTGGTTGGGCTGAAAATGACATTAAACGGGTATGGTTCTAGTATGGTTTAGAGACATACATATACCGGGATGGTTCAAGTATGAAACCATTGTCACATTTAGTTGTGCAACAATCTATCCATGCAACTATTCCATCGTCAGTATTGATGCATGTCAATTACTTGTTGGTAGCACTAGAGAAAATAGTTGGTTGCCCTTTTGTACCATGTGGATAGTGCTATTACGTCGTGATGATTAGAGTTCATATGTACTTTTAAAACATTTAATTGGAAGATGATATGAAAAGAGATTAGCTGAGTTCTTGTGTGTTTACTAATTCACAGGAGGATCACATCGACGTGGATTATAGCATGGACAGCAGGCACATCAAGAGCCGCTATACCCTGACGCGTCTGAGAGCCGACAAAATCAACTACCGTTTTCGTGGCCAGATTGGCTGCCCGTTCTATTCCAAGATCATAGCAACCGGCTTCGATAGCCTAATCCAGCATGCCTATGGCATTGCTGATGGATCGGTTATGAAGCATCAGGCCAGTACCTTGGCTAAACATGCGGCCTTCGGTGTATTCCTTAGCAAGTATGTGAGGGGCAATGAGCCCTTCTACATCCCACCGGTGAAGAAGGTGAAGAAGTGATGCGCTGCTTGCCTGCTACTGTTGCCCCACTACCTCATGTTATCTATGACTTTTGCTTTATCATTGTTAAAACTGATGTCCTATGGTGTGTTTAAAACTTATGTCTTATGTCCCGCGGTGGTTTAATCCGCCGTTTAACTTAAGTGTTTGGTGCTACTTTGGTCTGATGCTGTAAGTTATGTTTGCCTTTTATGTTATGCTTGCCGTTTTAATCTGCTGTTTTAATATTGTACCGTGATGCATGTTAGGAACTCAACTACTAAGATTATGTCAAGATATAACTTCAACTGATTATGTTCAGTTTATAATTCCAGATGCTCAACCAATATCTATAACCAGTTATACCTGTAGAATTGAGCATCTATTAGTTGTTGCCATAAGTAGACCATGCAAATTTTTGAAAAAAATACCTATTGCCAGTTGAAGCTTTGTACTGAGGATGCATTAGTTATTGCAGAAAGTAGATGATGCTCATGATTGGCAAAAATACCCATTGCAAGTTTCTGATAAGAAATGAACATCTGTCAGTTGTTGCTAAAAGTAGAGCATGTACATGATTGCCAGAAGTTCTATGGCCAGTCCTGGCTAAAGAACCGAGCATGTACAGGATTGCCAGAAGTTTCATTGCCACTTCAGGCAAAAGAAGTGAGCATGTCTTAGCCATTACCAAAAGTATAGCACACACATGACTGCCAAATGTGCCTATTGCCAGTTTCTGATAAGAACTGAGCATGTATGCCTTGTTGCAAAAAGCAGAGCATGCGAAGGAACATGAAATCCTAAAATATCACTGCTTGCCTAACTAAGATTACACTGCGTATATGCATACCGAAGCATTGGTCTTGAATGGGCTCATCAAAGCTGGTGATGGTTTGGGAGCTCTGCGTGACCGTGCTGATAACGAAGACAACAAAGACACACATTTAGCTATGGTCTTGGCGTGAAATTTATGTTTGATATCTTCAAGACTTCTTGTTTTTGCTGCTTGACTGTCATCGACAATCTTCCTCGGACGCCTTGTTTTTGGTTCGTCCCCTTCATCGACATTCTTCCTCGGCCGTCCACGTGGTCTCTTCCTTTTTGGGGAGCTGGGTGTAGCGGGATCCTTTTCGGAGTTTGCTGTGTCGTTTTTGTTGGAACCAGGAGGATCATTAATTATTTGTACATCCTCTTCTGAACCCTTAGCTTGCGCTGGTTGCTGCGCATCGTACACATCCTTCTGTACAGCAGAGATCGGTGCGTTAGTTCAAAATCATGAGAGAGATAAAACAAATGAAATATCCTTGGTGTAGTGCTTACCGTTATCGGGTACTTGTATGTTTCGAGGCGAAGAGCGTTGCAATTTGAACGCAGCAGGGCTGTAACTATTTTCCATCTGAAAATATTTATTTTTTCCTTCATTTCATAACCAACACGTATGTCAGCATAGCTTTCAAGGCAAACAAACTTTAAAATTAATTTAGGCATTCAATCACCTGGTTAAATGTATCGATCATTTTATCCCCGTTCCATGACAACATGTACTTCAGTGTGAACACCGCACAGGAAGTCCTGCAATGTTTAGTTCAAGATTAATAATCTTGTACATGTAGGCGAAGACTAATTTAGGAGGCCGTACATACCCGTTAGTCTGTTGTGGTATGTCTTCATAGCGTACTTTACCCCATTCGGAAAAATTGATGGCCTTAGCTAGTGTTACCAAGCCATTCTTGACCGCTGTGTCGATGCACAACTGAATCGACTCCACCAAGCGTAGGAAGAGTTATACAAAGGGTCACGGTGTTTTGGGAGCTCATGTGCCATGCGATGCAAAAGAGGCAGCAACAGAACACTTACAAGAGAATCTTCCTTGCTCTTGTCACAATGTTTATTCAAGGAGTTCAGGATCTGAATCTCTTCTTTGTCAATATTAAAAACCATTAGCATCCAGTGGTTATTGTGTACGTTCAGAGGGACTTGCACCTGCAGTAAAATTTTAGTTGGCATGACAACCGAAATGTTTGGTGCACCTTACGTAAAGGAACTATGAAAGTGAGGAAAACGTGTACCTTTCGGCGTCCTACAAATTTTTCTGCTACACGAGCAACCCACGAGGCTCCACGTCCCTCAGGAACCACCCCCTTCAATCGTAACTGCTTATTCGTTTCTTGGGGGGATATGATTGACGTAGTATCATTCTCAATTTGGCTAATGCGAGCATATGCCATGATAACCTGCCAACTTTATAATCACACAATAATAAGACAGTAGTTGCAACAATGGATGTGGACTAGAGAACAAGGTGCTTACATCATCATAAATGTATTCTTCGATCAAATTTCACTTCAGTTGTTCAACTGTGAGGGAAATGTCTCCGATTCTAGCTACTTCAACAGGGTTGTATGATGCGCGGATGAAAACGGCTGCCTCCCTGTCCTATGCAGCCAACTTGTAATCATTATGAAAGGAAGGATTCATAAGAGTTAACCGTGGTTCCTCCATGTGTTGCATCACGTGTCTTGCACTTGATGGAGTCGAAGTCCCTGCCGTGGATTCGCTAAACCTAGGATATCGTGCGAAGGATGCATTGCACACATTGACTTGTTCCTACAAAAAAGGTCGTTAATCATAAGTTTGTTAATTTTAGCACATAAGGTGATGGGCCATAATGATCACCGGCACGCCTGCTTTCTGTGGCACTGACTGTCGGCTGCTTTCAAATTGTTTTTTTAATTTCTGTAACAAAGCTAACAACAATTAATATGGAGGAACACATTCATTACAAAATTTAATATGCACAATATATGACATATGTGCAATTCCATCCTTAGTTCTTTAATTTCATCCTCGGCCTTCGACAACCTGGGATTACTGCCAGATTTACTCTTTATGTCGATCAAGTCTTCGCTCATCCTGATGAATTTGGCATCAAATATGTGCTCGATTTCCATTAATTTTCTGCCAACCTTCTTTTCTTGATCAGCAAAACGTGCATTGATGGCTTCAACAAGAATGTCCATCTGTGTAAAGAAAATAATAGCCCGTTCATAACAATAGCTAAATGAATGAGGTTGGATGAAACCTTGTAGTGCTATTTGAAAATAATAACATTGTGTTTGGAGTGCTTACTTGCTGGCTACTAATATGTTGACCTTGTGATTGTACTCGACACGAATCATGGTCATCCACATGTTCATACTTTTTGCTTGGAGGATTACTTGTGTTCTCGAACGGTCGTTGTGGCACACAAATTCCATGACAACCTTTGAATAAGTTCGAATGAATCATTAGTACCAACTAAAAACCAGTCATACCAAGGTCAATTCTAGAGACATACCAGACCATGATAAAGACCTCCTTTTTCATAAGCATCGCTTCTTATTTTTGCCGAGGTTTCATCCCATCGTGCGAGCAATGGAGGGGGTCTGCAAGGATACATCAATCTGCCACTACGCACGTGCTCCCAGTACCAAAACTACACAATACATTACTTCGTCACCATACAGATATGCAACAGAACACTAATTATAGTATGTTAAGTAGTGATGTAGCACTAACCTGGAGCAGAATTAGATTTCCTTGTAGAGTTACTTGATCCAGGTTGTTAAATTTGTCAATGGACTTGAACAAGTGATTAAGTGTGAAACATCCCCAGTTCAATTTCCGAAGGTTTGGAAGATCCTTAACAAGGTTGAGATATTTTGAGTTGACATAATGCTGTGCTGTTGGTGCTAATACAGTACCAATTGCGTACAGAGTGAACCGCCTCAGAAAATCATCGTCGGGGGTTTCGGAAGCTATCGTCACCTTTTCAAGACCGTAAATCGAAATTTGCCCCTTGTTCTCATAGGTGCTAAACAATTGTGGGTCGGGTCTATTTGCCAGGTGTGGCTCTACATCCTCCCCTTCAATCGGTATGCCAAATATATGGTGGACGTCCTTTTTTGTTAGAGGAATGGGCGTTTGACCTACGTTATGGGACTGCATGTCACTATTGATGGTCTTGGCTAGTCTTACCAACATTATGCGCCGAAGATTCACTTCATGCATCTGGATCAGACCCCCAAGACCGGATTCCGATATGATGTACTTTTTGTGATCTGGTGACAACAAATTCATAGTTTTGGCGAACCTTGACGATGAGCATTCTAACTTCATATGACCATGCTTTGCAAAGAGTTCCTGGTACATGGCATTAAATTTTAGTGAGTATAAATCAAGTATGTGTATGAAAAGATTGTACACAGACAGACAATTACCTACCGCATCAGTAATTTCGGAGATGGGTTTTTCTCCATTAAAAGCATTGTCATTTGAAGTTGCCATCGCTGCCACGTACGCAATAATAGAAACTCGGTCAATTATTTTGAACAAATTTTTGACAAATGTATAACAAAATGAAAACTTATATCTGGTATGGATGACGATTTTTAATCATATGATCCACTTATAAGCGTTAACACACAACCTATTTGGTCGTGCATAAAATTAGCATAGTTTGACAAGGATATTCAATTGCTTAAGCACGGGGTACCTTGTTAATTCGTGAACAAAGTTTCATCCCACACCAATTCCCATCATAAACCAAACAAGGGAATGGTAGTACAAATCTACTTCCCATGCCTAACCCCTTTATAAACTCTCTGGTGTAAACTTCCATTGCCCTACCCAATTGGTTACCAAAAAGGATGTGGGTTTAACCACTACAGGAGTGGCGGACAACGATCTAAAAGAGTTACGATCAGCTAATACCTTGTGTGCGAGATGGTGGCGCCTAGTTGATGCCGGCGGATAGTGCGTCCCAAAAAAGAGCTGACTGTATCGAGCTCGACGACGGCAAGATGACAAGCGACGCGTTGACGCGAGGAGGAGGCGGAGAGAATAGCACTGTCTTCCGACCCCTAAGGTCACATTGGCGGTGGGGGTGGGCGGTGGGCGGTGGTCGGCGACTCCAGTAATGCGTGTGAGCTTGGCGGCTCCGATCTGATCTTGCAAAGGTCGTGGGAGGTGGTACGAGGCCCTGATGGTCTGGTTGGTTCCAAGGAAGGAGCATTAATCGCAGGATTTCGGGAGGGGTGGGCTGCGTGAGATATTGGAATAATATCACAAAGATTTTTGAAAAAATACAGAAAACATTGTCCTATTTTTAATAGTTGAAATAGTTTTTTTGGTCTCATATGCCCAAAAAAATCCCACACGTGACAAAACTAGCAAACGATGTTCAAAATGGTGCAAACAAGGCATATAGCCCTAACATGGCCATGACTTGTCACCTTGAAATGTTGGGTTGATTTCATATAGGTCAATAAACCAGCTAGTGATTTTGGGCGGTGCCAGGCTAGCCCGGAAGTGTGTGTCTCGGAGAACCTCCATGTGTATACCATCTACAAATGATCCCAAACACGTTGCATGCCATCCCATGACCAAATAGAGCATGCATGCACAATGCTCAAAATTTTAATGATTTTTTGTCGGGCCCCTTTTCTGGGAATAAATCACAGAAGAGCCCTTGAGTCATACCAGCCCCAAGGACCTCTAGCGGACTCCCTTGATATAGATAACCAGTTCAAATATAATATTACACAGGGTTGAGTCAGGGTGACTCAACAAATTTATTACAAACTTGCCAAAATACTACGGGGTGGAATATGACTGTGGTGTGGTGGTACTGTATTACAGATACAATAAAATAGAGCCAAGTGTCAGTGTGAGACTTGACTACTTTATTTGTGTAGCGGAAGCTCAGCAGATGGTACACGTGGTAGACTCCTATATCACAGGTGGTCTGACTGGGACTCCTCTAAGCGTCGGGCTCACTAGCGCAATCCTCCTCCATAAGCTCGTCCTCCTCCAGGTCTGGCCAAGTAAATAGCCAGGGACAAGCCAGTGAGTACGTTGGAATTTACTCGCAAACATAATGAACAAAAGATATACTGAATGCATATGCTCATGGTGTGAAATGCTCATGCTATCCATAACATATATATGCATGCTGGCAGAGTTAAATCATGGCATGATAAAATTTGTAACACGTACAGAAGTGAAGCGTTAGTGGTAAGAAAACATAAAAGAAAATGCCGGTCGGATGTCTAAAAATGACACCACGGTAGGTCTTGAAGAGAAATGCCAACCGGGTGTCCACAAGAGTAGTGGCGAGACATACCGCCTGTTAAACTCGAGGGACGCCATGAGAGGTCTTGAAAAGAAACGCCAATCGGGTGTCTAAAAGAGAGATCGGACGAGACAGGACCATTCGAAAACTCAAGCGACGCCACGAGAGGTCTTGAAAAGTAATGCCAAACGGGTATCCACAAGAGTAGTGGCGAGACAAAACCGCCTGTGAACTAGAGGGACGCCTCATAACGTCTTGAAAATAAAATTGAATGTCCGGGGTAGTCTAGCCAGCCCCTGAGACACTCAGAAAATATAATAAGAGAAACGGGTTAGTCCACAATAATATTCATATCATCAGTAATACATTCATGATAATATTAGTAGTGACAAAAATTAATCCTGCAAAATAATCATGCTTGATGTTAATTATTTTCCTCCAAACACCGACACCGGGACCGACACTTGACCCACCCAGCTAACGTCCTTGACCGTGGACACGACTATTCGAATAGGTATTACTCTGCAGAGGGTGTACTCTTTACCCACGTGTATGAGGTTTCTTTAGTCAGTACCGTGACACTCACTAATTCCCATTACGGTCTTTGGGTTGAAAACACACCTAACCAGCACACACCAGCTTAACCGTCCGGATGCCAGGAATCACCCAGGGTATCTGTTCGGTAAAACAATAAGACGGGGATACCAACGTCCTGCATGGGATCACTATTCATACGCGTGGATTACAAGGGGGGACCCCCTCTCGGTCACAACCGGAAACACCCATGCCCCCTGACCCGATGACCGGATTTAGTCCATGGCCGTGGAAACCCTCATCGTGGCCCTCTATGTGGTGTGTACCCGGACAGGGGTTATCAACTTACTAAGCCGTACCTTCCTTGCGGGAGGACCCGTGGCAGCACGGTATACAGCTAGGTGTAACGGAACAAGACTCGATCTAGGCCGACTCAGGAGGTGTTATTAATATGACCGGTATGCTCCACATATGCCACGTGACACCACCGTGTCAAAAATGGCCCGTGCCCACCGGCACGTCCAAGGCAGGAGTACACTCCCGGTTCTCACCATATCCATATGTTAGCAAGATGCCATGATGCATGCAAGAATTCACAAGGTGACATGACCAATGCATGCTCTCACTATTTACTACACATACGATGCAATATTAAACCGATGCAACCATGCATGCACTTCATCACATCCCAAGTTCAAAAATGCTTGCCTTGTCCAAAGTAGTCAGTGGAAAACCCCTCCAAATTTCCAGCAAAGTTTTCTTCTTCTTTTTCTGAAAAATCCAAATTTAAATTCAAATCAAAATTTCTTCACAGTACAAAAAAAACTGTCTCAAAATATTTTTAAATAAATACTAAAAAAAACTAGAGAGAAAAATAAGAATAACAGAAAAAGAATCAAGTCCTTTGGATTTGTGGTTTAAAAACTAGAAGTAGTCAAAGTTGTGGTCAAATCTGTTTTTATTAAAAACAGAAAAAGAAAAACGATTCGATGGAAGTACACTTTCCAGAGAAGAAAGCGTAAATAACAAAATACGTTTTCTGTTTAAACGCAGAAAAGAAGAGAATGCTGACGGGTGGGGTCCACCCGTCAGGTTCAAATTTAAACGCGCTCGCGCGCTTGAACAGAATGAAGACGGCGATCGCCGGCGACGATCGCCGGTGTTCCTGGGGCGGAGATGGTGCAGTCGTGCTCGGGTGGGATTCCGCACCGGTAGGAATAGGTGGTGGTCGCCGGCGATCACTAGAACGCCGGTGAGGTCGACGCCGGCGGACGGTGGTTCGGTCGACGTTGGAGTTCGTCGGAGAGAGCTCCAGTTGTCGAATTGAAGCGCGGGATCGGTGAGTGGGTGTATGAATAGGCTACTGGTGAAGTTTGGAGGGTGGATATGGCCTAACGGCGACGAGCTGATCGGGGAGGGTGGCGGTGGATCGGTGGTCGGAGTCGGGGAAGAAGACCTCCCCGAGGTCGGGGAAGTGGAGTGGGGGTCGATGGGGAAGGCGTGGAGGTGGGATGAGTGATCGTCGAGGCTCGGGGGTCCCTTTTATAGGCGATTCGAGGCGGTCCGGCGAGGGCAGATAACGCCGAAGTTACGGCGGTCGGTGAGGGTAGCTAGGGCGGTGGTCAACGGCGACGAGGGGTTAATGAGGACGGTGGAAAGCTTTGGAACCCCAGCTTGGACGGGTTTGAGCTCGAGGAGCTTATCCATGGTGTGGCACCCGTACGGGCGCGGCGGCGACACCCGTCTCCGGAGACTGCCAGGCGGGCCCTGGGCGGCGTGGTCGGCGTGGGGATGACGCGGAGGATCTGCCGCGTGGAGGAAAGGTAAGTTTGGGCGAGGCGGCGCAGTGAAGGCAGTCGGTGGCCGAGGCGGCTCCGCTCGGTCCGCCGTGGATGAGCACGGTGGCCGTTGCACCGGCCGGCTACTGTGCCGTCGGTGGTGAGCCACTGACCAGAGGGGTCCTGGGAAGCTCAGTTAAGGCGAGAAGTGGCGTGGAGGAGTAGGAGAGATGGTGGAGTGAGGAACACGGCGCCGTTCGTCCCTGCCTCTGAAGAAAAATTCAGTTAACTGAATTTTTATCAGCGATGAACAGTGCGCACACCAACTATTTGATGAAATGACAGAGGGTGCTAGGGATTTTAGGATTTTGTGGGGATTTTTGTGGTGGGGTGTTGTTGCTCAAAAATGGGTTTGCCAAAGTTCCAAAAATTTTGGAGCTATAAAAATTGGGTTTGTATCAGAAAGATTGTTTCTGGTCCAAATTTAAATTGAAGGAGATTTGAATTTTTTGAACTGTGGATCCCAAGGTTTTTGATGAAATGGGTCTTGGGTACCATCTAGTTGCTGGAGAAATTTTGGTGGGAGCAGAAGACTTGCAGAAAATATGGTTCCTTTGTAAATCAAAGAAACCATGAATAAAATAAATTCCAACTTTGGAATTTAGTAAATATTGTAGAAATATTTTTGTAAGGTGGAAAGGAGTTGGTTGCTGTCCTAGAAAGTGTGAATGACTTATGGGATAATTGAGGAGTGGTGGAAAGATTGTTGGATGGATTTTGGAAGTGTTAGAAGAAAAGCAAAAGGGCTTCTTCTTAGAATATTTTAGTTATATCAAAAACTTTTCTAAGAGAAAATATCTTTTTTTTTGAATTCTAATAATCATATTCCAAATAAAACCATCAATCAAAACAGACCCTTTCTAAAAAAATTTGAACGCAACTAAAATTTGAAAAGGTTTTCAAACAGAAGGAAGAAAATAGGATCAAAATGGTTTTCAAAGAATTCATTTTAAAGAAAAGATTTTGAAAATCTAGGAAGAAAATTTTGGGGTGTTACAACACCTACCCCCTTAAGAAAAATCTCGTCCCCGAGATTTCAGCTGTCCCTCAAACAGATACGGATACTCAGTCCTCAGGTGATCCTCTCTTTCCCATGTTGCTTCCTCCTCGGTGTGATTACTCCACTGAACCTTGTAAAATTTTATCACATTCTGCCGGGTCCTCCGTTCAGACTCCTCCAAAATCTTTATAGGGCGTTCCCTATATGTAAGATCTGGTTGGATGTCTAGGTCTTGGTGCTGGACTTGCTTTTGTGGGTTACTGATACACCTTCTTAGCCGTGACACGTGAAACACGTCATGAACATCTGTGAACTCTGCCGGTAGCTCCAGTTGATAGGAAACCTTGCCCCTCCTTGCAATTACTCTGAACGATCCAATAAACCTCGGTGCCAATTTTCCTTTGACTTTAAATCTCTGTAGCCCCCTTGTTGGTGATACTCTGAGATATACGTATTCCTCTGGTTCAAAGCTAACCTGACGGTGTTTCTGGTCATAGTAGCTCTTCTGACGGCTCTGAGCCGCTCTCAGTCTGTCCTGAATCAGCTTCACTTTTGTTTCTGCTTCTTTAAGAATTTCTGGGCCGAAGATTCGGCTATCTCCAGTTTCAAACCAATTGAGTGGGGTACGGCATCATCGTCCGTACAGGGCTTCGAAGGGTGACATCTTTAAACTGGGTTGGTAACTGTTGTTATATGAAAACTTCGCGTATGGTAAGCTGTCTTCCCAGCTGACTCCATAAGTGAGCACACATGCTCTCAGCATGTCCTCCAATATCTGATTTACCCGCTCAGTTTGTCCCCCGGTCTGTGGGTGATATGCTGTACTGAATGTCAGTTGAGTCCCTAAAGCTTGCTGTAGATGCTCCCCAAATCTAGAGACAAACTGGGTGCCTCTGTCGGAGACTATGGTCTTGGGTACTCCGTGTAAGCAAACAATCCAGGAGAGGTATAGCCTAGCAAGCCTCTGTGTTGAGTATGTAGTTTTTACTGGAATGAAATGTGCCACCTTGGTTAATAAATCTGTTATAACCCAGATAGCATCATTTCCGTGCCGTGACCTTGGCAATCCGACGATAAAATCCATTCCTATTACATCCCATTTCCATTCAGGCACTCTGAGTGGCTGTAGTAGTCCTGTTGGCCTCTGATGTTCTGCTTTGCTCGTACAGACGGCATACTTGTGAGAATGCCGAGTCGTTACTCTGTTGACTTGTCTGTCCTTGTGTGAAGTTATTTCCCATCTGTCCAAAATTGTCCTCTGGCGGAGTTGGCATGGAACGGGTCTAGGGGCGATGCATTTTCTTTCTGGGGTATTGGTGTAACACCGATGAGAAAAAGTAATAACAGGAAAAAGAAAATAGATTTTTAAGAGACTGAAAATAATTTCCCTCCCAGAAATGTAAATACAAATGGGTAACAGTTTATATTACACAAGCAGATTTAATTATACAAGCATGGTTTAATTATACAAGATGCTCGTAGAAACTTGTATACTACACGACCACTTATTTAAGCTAGCGTGCTACTCCGCCCTCTCAGCGTGCTGTGGTCTAGGTCTACTACTCGCCATCTTACAAAAGATGAAAAAAATAGAAAATAAATATTTTACATCTGCGCTCTCATATCGGTCATCTGCTCAGGAATGCCTCGTCCGTCCTCACGGAGTGTCTAGAACATCAAGGGCCCTGCCGAGGATGAGTCCCGGACGAGGCGCTGACGACACGACCTCCTCCTCCTCCTCCTCGGGAATAGTCTCCAGTCGAGCAAACGTCGATGCCACGCCAGCTGGGGGTGGCACCGTGCTTGTCGGTGGTGGAGCTCTGACCGGGACAGGTGCAACCAAGCGGCTAGCCTCATCACCCAGGGATGAGCGCTGGATCGCGGAACCGAGAGGAGGATCATAAAGTGGAGTAGGGATGTGAGGGGCACGAGGCGAAGGGGAACGGTACTCACTCCTGCGAGTAACCCTCGCACGAGCTAAGTCCATCCGTGCAGCAAGATGGTCATCCACCAAAGAGGTGAAGACTGACTCTAGCGACATGATGTACTGGACAAGGGGCTCGATCGCCTCATCCCTTTCTCCCGCGGTGCAGGGAAAGGCATAGTGACTGGTGTACGAAACATGGCATGGCAGGTAGTGATAGGGACGAGTTTGCATGATAGGCAGGATGTCCCTGAGACGAGCGATAGCCTCACGGGCAGCCATCTGAATAGCATGCCTCTCAGAGGGCATGACTCTCCCCATAAAACGATAGTGGCGGAAAGACAAGACACTACCGCCCCGAATATAGACCGAGGCCTGGTACATAGTCAGGGTGTCCGTGATCCTGTCAGGGAAAACGGTGTACTCCGGACGGCCTGGAGACCTCATCGCATCCCTAGCGATGACGGAGAGAAGACGGGAAAATCCCGCGGGCTCGTTGGCGAAAATCTGGGATGAGCAGTTGCCACCAGCCATCTACAAAGGTAGACAAAAATCCAAATAGTCATATCATAAGTATATGATGACCAAGGAAAATTTGCTACAATGCATAAGACGCATGCTAAAAATGTTAGTACTGACTCGAGTGCTAGCGATCGTGCCTAGGGCTTCCTACAGTCAGCCTGGCTCTGATACCAAGGTTTGCCAGGCCCCTTTTCTGGGAATAAATCACAGAAGAACCTTGAGTCATACCAGCCCCAAGGACCACTGGCGACTCCCTTGATATAGATAACCAGTTCAAATATAATATTACACAGGGTCGAGTCAGGGTGACTCAACAAATTTATTACAAACTTGCCAAAATACTACGGGGTGGAATATGACTGTGGTGTGGTGGTACTGTATTACAGATACAATAAAATAGAGCCAAGTGTCAGTGTGAGACTTGACTACTTTATTTGTGTAGCGGAAGCTCAGCGGATGGTACACGTGGTAGACTCCTATATCACAGGTGGTCTGACTGGGACTCATCTAAGCGTTGGGCTCGCTAGCGCAATCCTCCGCCATAAGCTCATCCTCCTCCAGGTCTGGCCAAGTAACAAGCCAGGGACAAGCCAGTGAGTACGTTGGAATGTACTCGCAAACATAATGAACAAAAGATATACTGAATGCATATCCTCATGGTGTGAAATGCTCATGCTATCCATAACATATATATGCATGCTGGCAGAGTTAAATCATGGCATGATAAAATTTGTAACACGTACAGAAGTGAAGCGTTAGTGGTAAGAAAACATAAAAGAAAATGCCGGTCGGATGTCTAAAAATGACACCACGGTAAGTCTTGAAGAGAAATGCCAAACGGGTGTCCACAAGAGTAGTGGCAAGACATACCGCCTGTTAAACTCGAGGGACGCCACGAGAGGTCTTGAAAAGAAACGCCAATCGGGTGTCTAAAAGAGAGATCGGACGAGACAGGACCATCCGAAAACTCAAGCGACGCCACGAGAGGTCTTGAAAAGTAATGCCAAACGGGTATCCACAAGAGTAGTGGCGAGACAAAACCGCCTGTGAACTAGAGGGACGCCTCATAAGGTCTTGAAAATAAAATTGAATGTCCGGGGGTAGTCTACCCAGCCCCTGAGACACTCAGAAAATATAATAAGAGAAACAGGTTAGTCCACAATAATATTCATATCATCAGTAATACATTCATGATAATATTAGTAGTGACAAAAATTAATCCTGCAAAATAATCATGCTTGATGTTAATTATTTTCCTCCAAAGACCGACACCGGGACCGACACTTGACGCACCCAGCTAATGTCCTTGACCGTGGACACGGCTATTCGAATAGGTATTACTCTGCAGAGGGTGTACTCTTTACCCACGTGTATGAGGTTTCTTTAGTCAGTACCGTGACACTCACTAATTCCCATTACGGTCTTTGGGTTGAAAACACACCTAACCAGCACACACCAGCTTAACCGTCCGGATGCCAGGAATCACCCAGGGCATCTGTTCGGTAAAACAATAAGACGGGAAGACCAATGTCCTGCATGGGATCACTATTCATACGCGCGGATTCCAAGGGGGGACCCCCTCTCGGTCACAACCGGAAACACCCATGCCCCCTGACCCGATGACCGGATTTAGTCCATGGTCGTGGAAACCCTCATCGTGGCCTTCTATGTGGTGTGTACCCGGACAGGGGTTATCAACTTACTAAGCCGTACCTTCCTTGCGGGAGCACCCGTGGCAGCACAGTATATAGCTAGGTGTAACGGAAGAAGACTCGATCTAGGTCGACTCAGGAGGTGTTATTAATATGACCAGTCTGCTGCACATATGCCACGTGACACCACCGTGTCAAAAATGGCCCGTGCCCACCGGCACGTCCAAGGCTGGAGTACACTCCCGGTTCTCACCATATCCATATGTTAGCAAGATGCCATGATGCATGCAAGAATTCACAAGGTGACATGACCAATGCATGCTCTCACTATTTACTACACATACGATGCAATATTAAACCGATGCAACCATGCATGCACTTCATCACATCCCAAGTTCAAAAATGCTTGCCTTGTCCAAAGTAGTGAGTGGAAAACCCCTCCAAATTTCCAGCAAAGTTTTCTTCGTCTTTTTCTGAAAAATCCAAATTTAAATTCAAATCAAAATTTCTTCACAGTACAAAGACAACTGTCTCAAAATATTTTTAAATAAATACTAAAAAACACTAGAGAGAAAAATAAGAATAACAGAAAAAGAATCAAGTCCTTTGGATTTGTGGTTTAAAAACTAGAAGTAGTCAAAGTTGTGGTCAAATATGTTTTTATTAAAAACAGAAAAAGAAAAACGATTCGGTGGAAGTACACTTTCCAGAGAAGAAAGCGTAAATAACAGAATACGTTTTCTGTTTAAACGCAGAAAAGAAGAGAATGTTGACGGGTGGGGTGCACCCGTCAGGTTCAAATTTAAACGCGCTCGCGCGCTTGAACAGAATGAAGACGGCGATCGCCGGCGACGATCGCCGGTGTTCCTGGGGCGGAGATGGTGCAGTCGTGCTCGGGTGGGATTCCGCACCGGTAGGAATAGGTGGTGGTCGCCGGCGATCACCAGAACGCCGGTGAGGTCGACGCCGGCGGACGGTGGTTCGGTCGACGTTGGAGTTTGCCGGAGAGAGCTCCGGTTGTCGAATTGAAGCGCAGGATCGGTGAGTGGGTGTATGAATAGGCTACTGGTGGAGTTTGGAGGGTGGATATGGCCTAACGGCGATGAGCTGATCGGGGAGGGTGGCGGTGGATCGGTGGTCGGAGTCGGGGAAGAAGACCTCCCCGAGGTCGGGGAAGTGGAGTTTGGGTCGATTGGGAAGGCGTGGAGGTGGGATGAGTCATCGCCGAAGCTCGGGGATCCCTTTTATAGGCGATTCGAGGCGGTCTGGCGAGGGCGGATAACGCCGGAGTTACGGCGGTCGGTGAGGGTAGCTAGGGCGGTGGTCAAAGGCGGCGTGGGGTTAATGAGGACGGTGGAATGCTCTGGAAGCCCCAGCTTGGACGGGTTCGAGCCCGAGGAGCTTATCCATGGTGTGGCACCCGTACGGGCGCGGCGGCGACACCCGTCTCCGGCGACTGCCAGGCGGGCCCTGGGCGGCGTGGTCGGCATGGGGATGACGCGGAGGATCTGCCACGTGGAGGAAAGGTAGGTTTGGGCGAGGCGGCGCAGTGAAGGCAGTCGGTGGCCGAGGCGGCTCCGCTCGGTCCGCCGTGGATGAGCACGGTGGCCATTGCACCGGCCGACTACTGTGCCGTCGGTGGTGAGCCACTGACCAGAGGGGTCCTGGGAAGCTCAGTTAAGGCGAGAAGTGGCGTGGAGGAGTAGGAGAGATGGTGGAGTGAGGAGCACGGCGCCGTTCATCCCTGCCTCTGAAGAAAAATTCAGTTAACTGATTTTTTATCAGCGATGAACAGTGCGCACACCAACTATTTGATGAAATGACAGAGGGTGCTAGGGATTTTAAGATTTTGTGGGGATTTTTGTGGTGGGGTGTTGTTGCTCAAAAATGAGTTTGCCAAAGTTCCAGAATTTTTGGAGCTATAAAAATTGGGTTTATATCAGAAAGATTGTTTCTAGTCCAAATTTAAATTGAAGGAGATTTGAATTTTTTGAACTGTGGATCCCATGGTTTTTGATGAAATGGGTCTTGGGTACCATCTAGTTGCTTGAGAAATTTTGGTGGGAGCAGAAGACTTGCAGAAAATATGGTTCCTTTGTAAATCAAAGAAACCATGAATAAAATAAATTCCAACTTTGGAATTTAGTAAATATTGTAGAAATATTTTTGTAAGGTGGAAAGGAGTTGGTTGCTGTCCTAGAAAGTGTGAATGACTTATGGGATAATTGAGGAGTGGTGGAAAGATTGTTGGATGGATTTTGGAAGTGTTAGAAGAAAAGCAAAAGGGCTTCTTCTTAGAATATTTTAGTTATATCAAAAACTTTTCTAAGAGAAAATATCTTTTGTTTTTTGAATTCTAATAATCATTTTCCAAATAAAACCATCAATCAAAACAGACCCTTTCTAGAAAATTTTGAACCCAACTAAAATTTGAAAAGGTTTTCAAACAGAAGGAAGAAAATAGGATCAAAATGGTTTTCAAAGAATTCATTTTAAAGAAAAGATTTTGAAAATCCAGGAAGAAAATTTTGGGGTGTTACATTTTTTTTGAATTTTTTCCCATTTTGGGCCTAAAAAGAACTATTAAACAGCTCTTGGGCGGTCTACCCCCCTAGACATCCATCCAAAGGGGTAGCACATGATACCTCCCACTTTGTTTGTCCTTGGGTGGATCTAGTTGACACACAAAACATTCTTTTGTACTTGTTCTACACTTGCTTCACTCTCGTAGCATCAATCATGTCCATCCGCGGACTCGGTCGAGATACTTAGTGCCACACTGTCCACTTTGTTATGCAACCATACCATTAAAGGTGTGGATTGCACCCAATTTATTTTCATGTCCTCCAATGACCAACTCAAGTAGGCATGCACAATGCTAAACATTGTTTGGACTAGTTGACCATTCGTATGGATTTTTTTGGTCAAATACGTCCGAAAAAATGCCGCACGTGACAAAACTAGCAAACAATGTTGAAAATGGTGCAGACCTGTCATATAGCTTTTCCTCACACTGGTTATGACTTGTCACCATGAAATGTTGGGTTGATTTCATATAGGTCAACAACCGAGCTAGTGCTTTCGTGGGCTGCCAGTCAAGCCCAGAAGGGTGCATCTCGGAGAACATCCATGTGTATACCATGTACAAATGACCCCAAACATTTTGCATGGCATCTGTCAGGTCACGATGCACACGATCACCTATGGGGCCATGGGCCCCTTTGTGGTTCGGCAGGGGTGAGGTCACGTTGCACAAAGAGCAGAGGTGGTGAGACAACACGACGACGAGACGCTGGTGTTTTGGCCGCTGGGAAGCGTAAAACCCTACTCCTGCTTTGGTGGATTGATCGGGGGAGCACGAAGCACACACAATGCTCAAACCCGACAAGGTTGCCTTCGAGAGAGCTGCTACACGAGTACAAGTGTCCAAAGGTCCGAATCCTTTGCTAGGTTGCCTTGGGCCTCCGTTTATAGCACAAGGGGCAACCAAAGTCGCAAAACAGACATTATCTAGTGATTAGATAGCTAACAGTGCTATCATACCTAACTCTGGCGCTTAGGATAAAATGCCATAAATACTAGCCTAGGTGGCGTGCGGGGACGCATCCTCGGCAAGCTTCTACCACTGCTTTAGCTAACTATTGCTCAATATCTTGACACGCCTCTGGACGGGTGTCAAACGGGCATAATCTGTCTCCCAGCGAGTCACCACGTACTTAGCGAGAGCCACTTAGCCACCTGAGGGCTCGACACCGCATCGACAAATGACTGGCGTTGTGATGCGATGGAGCGGTGGCCGATCGGCTCGCACCTGCCGGGGGATGGCTTGCCGGGTCTTCCTAACGATGTGCGTGCCTTGGTCCCCAGTAGGCACCGGGGACGTGACTGGCGCGGTTCGGGCCCGTTCTGGGCCGTTGCATCGACCTTGCTGGCGTCGCTTAGCCAGCGTAGGCTGCTTCTATCAGAGTCTTGGTCTTGAATGTTGGCTTCATCTTCTTGATGCGCTCCTTGATCTCACGTAGAGCAGCTTCTCTGGTTGGGACTGGTTTTGACTGTATTTATGTTTGATGGGTTCTGCTACTACTGCATGTGCATAAGTTAGGGGCACTAGGTACCCCAGTCCTAGTGCACCGACAGGAGCCCCCGGGTCTGCCCAAACGCGCTCGCCCAGTGCCTTTGGGTCAGGCCCAAAATTTATGCACATGCGCGCAATATGAGGGAGTAACTACCGACTTTCAAGCCAGAACTTACCTACTACCTCAGGCCATTTCCGCCACGCGCGCCACATGCATTTCGGGGAGTTTGCGGCGGATGCGCATCACTTAAATGAGCGGGAGTGGCAGAAACCGCAGTGCCAGGGATTGGAACAATGGGGAGGTTACCTGTTCGCCCGTGATCGTGAGTAGTGGGATTGGTGGAGATGGGCGGCCGCCTTGGAGCGGAGGAGAGCTAGCCCCCGTGCCCTTCCCTATAAATTAGGGGGGTCGCAGTGGTCGATGCTCATCCATTCCTTTCTCCTCCTCGATCTCGGGTTCACATAGCTTGTCCTTCTTCTCCGTCTTTGGACCGTCCCTTCCCTCCTGATGGTTAGGGGGAAGGGTCGGGCAAGCGCGCCTGCCGCCGCAGGGTCTTCTTTTTGTGTCCGTGCCCAGCCCCCGGCTTGGGTCGATGGTTTTGGACTGAGAGCTGGTGGGAGGGGCCTTGTACGGGGGAGCAAGCGGCACGGCGGCTGCGCAAGGGGCAGCTACGGTGGCGCACCCGCCGCTGCGTCGTCCGCTGCTTCAGTCTTGGCAGAACGCCACGCGGACGACACCGCGCTGGAGTCTATAGCGGAAACACAATGCTGTGGTCGACTGCGGTCTCTGCGCTCCTTATTCAAGGTGACGGAGAAAGATCGTCCGTACGGACGTCGGCTACACGCGAGTGGTCGCGGCAGCGGTCCATCATGGGTCATGACAGAGTTCTCCATCCATGGCATTATGTATCCCGCACATGGGTGGGAGCCTTTTGCCTGCGTGTACTCCTTAAGGGCAAGGAGCCTTCCCTACCTCGGGTCGACGGGGACGACCATGCTCTCTGTGAGGTTCTTCGGGAGGCTTGGCATTTGCCTCGGCTACCGCGTCGAGGGCTCGGACGACGGCGGAGGTGTCCCCTTGAGCGGTGGCGATGAGGAAAATAACGGCGGCGGCAACCCACGATGCTTCAAGAGCGGGGACGACAGCTCCGACGCGTCGTGATTGCCGGCAGCACCATCATCACCGGCTGTGCTTCGGCAGCACCATCATCTGCACCTGCCCTCCGTCTTCTTCCTCCCTGCCGGCTTCGTCCGCCCTGCCTGGGGGTAGGGTCCTTCTGATCCTCCAGGGAACGCGTCCCGCTGGTCCTGGCGGGGAGGCGTCGAATCCCAGCCAGGCGCTCCTTTTGCCCTCTTTTTCTTCTCCACCTAATCCCTAGGAGGATAGGAACAAGAAAGGTATTACGGGGCACTTATGTTTTTATAAATCAAAAGATGTAGGCGCTTGCCAAGTTTTAGCCAATCATAATGTAATCTTTATCCATTTTGTATCGAAAATGAATGAAAGAATGCTATTTCTCTTCCTTAAGTACTACCCCTTTCTCCCCTTGTTTATACTGTGTCAGCATGTTTTTCCTTGCCGCACGGAACTTATTTGTCGGGTCAGTACTAACCGCGAGCGCCAAAGGAGGGCGAGCCCCCGGCAGCAGGCTGGTATCATACCCCGACAAGGCTCCTTGTCGGTATCGGCGTGGCGCCCCAGAGCTGATAAGCGACAGGAGCTGGGGGACGGCTCGTCCCGACAAGGGTTTGCATTGCGTGAAGGACTCCATCGTACACAGTCAAAAAGGATAGCAAGGGTTTCTTTAAGGGAGCAAATGGCACCAAGCTTGGAATATGTGATTAGACTTCTTTTCAGGCAGTATCCCTTTCTGGAGTACGACAGGCCGCCGTGCTTGTTTCTTTGCCCTTCTTCCCTGTTTTCCTGACGGTCAAACATGTAGGGCAAGAGGCCTCTGTCCTCTGGAGAGAGAGAATGCTGTAACAAGGATCACAGGCTCATTAAGTACTCTAGCAAATTTCTATAACTTAAAAGCGATAACATTGCAGCATAAAAATGCATAGTAAACACGCAGTTCGATGGTATGATACAATGCCTAGCTTTATTATTGTATGCACAGGGTCTGCGCCTGGCTTTGTACAAAGGGTTACATGCACTGCGGCAAGGCTTGTACAAAAGGTGGTTGCCGGGGACTGAGCCCGGCAACCGCGCCTTACGGGTAGAACTTACGAAGATGCTCAATATTCCATGAGCTAAGCATTTTGATGCCATCTTCGGTCTCCAGACGAACTGCGCCAGGTCTGGTGACTCGCGCTACCCAGTAAGGGCCTTCCCACTTTGGCATCAACTTGTTGGTACCCTTGGCGGACTAAACGCGCCTAAGGACAAGGTCTCCTTCCTCAAAGCTCCGGGCGTGGACCCTACGGCTATAATAGCGGCGCAGGGCTTGCTGGTAGCGTGCAGCACGCACAGCGGCCCGGAGACGATCTTCCTCGAGGAGCACACGCACAGTGGCCCAGAGACGATCTTCCTCAAGGAGCATGGCATCGTCATGCCGTAGCTTCTCTTGGTCTACTTCATTGTAGGCAAGTACTCGAGGTGACCCGTATATGAGTTTCGTGGGGAGAACTGCTTCCGCCCCGTACACTAGGGAGAAGGGCGTCTGTCCGGTAGCTCGATTTGGTGTCATTCTGAGGGACCAAAGAACCACCGACAACTCATCTATTCAGCGCTTGCCGCCTCTTCGCAGTCTATCGGAAGTTCTTGTCTTGAGCCCACGCAACACTTCAGCATTCATCCTCTCGACTTGCCCGTTGCTTCTTGGATGGGCAACAGAGGCGAAGGAGACCTTGCTTCCAAGGCTTTGGATGTATTGCATAAAGGTGCGGCTCGTGAACTGGGTGCCATTATCGGTGATCACCCTGTTGGGCACTCCAAAACGGCACACCAGTCCTTTCAGGAACTTGATAGCTGACTGCGCGGTCACATTTCTCACTGGTTCCACCTCAGGCCACTTTGTAAACTTGTCGATTGCTACGAACAAGAATTCAAAGCCCCCGACTGCGCGGGGAAAGGGGCCCAAAATATCGAGCCCCCAGACCAAGAATGGCCAGGATAAAGGGATCGTCTGGAGAGCTTGCGCTGGTTGATGAATGTTCTTGGAATGGAACTGGCAGGCTTCACATTTGGTGACTAGCTCAGTTGCATCCCGGAGGGCACTGGGCCAATAGAAACCCTGTCGGAAGGCTTTCCCAGCAAGGGCCCTTGATCCAATGTGAGACCCACACACGCATCCGTGAATCTCTGCCAACAGTTTCAGTCCATCTTCCCGGCGAATGCACCTTAATTTCACATCGTTTGGTCTTTTTCTGTATAGAGTGTCATCGACAAACTTGTACATACTTGACTGACGAGCTACTTTTTTGGCTTCTTCCTGCTCTTCGGGAAGTTCTCCTGTTTGAAGGAAGTGGACTATATGTTGTGCCCAAGTTGGAGCCTGTGGCTCGACAACGAGGACTAAAGGCATCTCCTTGTTCGTGGGAGCGCTTACCTCGACCGCAAGAACCCGGGGTTCTGCAGGAGGGAGCTGCTCACCAACCGAAACGAGGCTGTCCCCGGCAGCCTCTCTACCAGCGGCTTCAGGAAGCTCTGCCGGGAAATGCTTGTCGGATTTCAGCTTTCTCCTTTTCCTGGTCATTGTTGACGGGGATACTGATGGCTGAGTGAGGTGGAGGACAAAAGTTCCTGGTTCCACAGGAAGCTTTTGTGCGGCGCACTTTGATAGGTGATCAGCGACGCTGTTTTCTGCACGTGGTACATGCTCTACTTGCAATCCATCAAAGTGCTCCTCCAGCTTCCTCACCTCTTCCACGTATGCTTCCATCAACGGACTCTGATAATCTTTGTTGACTTGTTTAACCACGAGTTGAGAATCTCCTCGGATGATCAGTTTCTTAATTCCCAACTCCACCGCGATTCTGAGTCCGGCAAGGAGCCCCTCATACTCAGCGATGTTGTTGGTGGCCTCTTCCCGGGGAAAGTGCATTTGAACCACACATTTGAGATGCTCTTCGGTGGGGGCGATGAGGAGCACGCCTGCTCCGGCGCCCTGAAGCGAGAAAGCACCGTCAAAATACATGATCCATTCCTTAGGCGCTTCTTTGCCGGGGAGAATTGTCTCTGGAACCTCTTCATCTGGCGTGGGCGTCCATTCCGCAATGAATTCCGCCAACGCCCTGCTCTGAATTGTGGGAGTGCTCTCATACTTCAAACCAAAACTTGATAGCTCTAGCGCCCACTAAACTATCCTGCCAGTAGCTTCGGGGTTCCTCAATATAGGCTACAGCGGAAAGCGGGTGACAACTGTGATCTCGTGGCCTTGGAAGTAGTGGCGCAGTTTCCTCGAGGACATGATAAGGCCGAAGATCAGCTTTTGCACTCCAGAGTACCTTGACCTAGCCCCTTGTAACAAGGAGCTGACAAAGTATATTGGTCGCTGCACCACTTTCTTCTTTGCCACTTGCTTCAAATTGCCTTCGTCTGCTTTCTTAGGTTCCCCTTGGTTTGTATCAGGTCCTGCCGCAAATGCTTCGGTTCCACCCTTGGTGAAATCAGTCGCAACGGCTGCCTCTTCACCCACTTCTCGCTGCGCCACCAGCGCTGCACTAACAACTTGATTCGTTGCCGCCAAGTATAGTAGCAACGGTTCTTGCGGTTTAGGTGCGACCAAGGTGGGAGCGGAGGAAAGGTAGGCTTTTAGATCTTGCAGCGCTGCTTCTGCTTCCGGGGTCCACTTCATCGGGCCGGCCTTTTTCAGAATCTTGAAAAATGGCATGGCGCGTTCAGAGGATTTGGAGATGAACCTACTCAACGCGGCAATGCATCCGGCCAATCATCTTATGTCCTTGACGAATTTGGGTGCTTGTATCTGCTCGATTGCTTTGATCTTGTCGGGATTGGCTTCTATTCCCCGCTGAGATACAAAGAACCCAAGCAACTTGCCGGATGGGACACCAAATACACACTTCTCAGGGTTGAGCTTCAAATTGATCTTGCACAAGTTCATAAAAGTTTCTTCCAAGTCTTGTATAAGGGTTGCTTCATCTCTGGTTTTGACTACTATGTCATCCATGTAAGCTTCCACGTTCCTGTGCAACTGAGGTTCAAATCCAATCTGCACGGCCCTTGCAAAGGTAGAACCAACGCACTTTAACCCGAAGGGCATGTGTACAAAGCAGTACGTGCCACACGGAGTTATGAACACAGTATTTTCCTCATCTTCCTTGGCCATGAAAATCTGGTGGTATCCGGAGTATGCGTCCAAGAAGGAAAGGAAGTCACACCCGGAAGTGGAATCAACAATATGATCGATGCGTGGCAAGGAAAAAGGGTCCTTCGGGCATGCTTTGTTCAAGTCAGTGAAATCAATGCAAAGCCTCCATTTCCCATTCGCCTTGCGCACCACTACCGGGTTGGCTAACCAAGTTGGATGCAACACTCCTCTGACCAAACCAGCTGCTTCGAGCTTCTAGGTCTCCTCGGGGATAAACTACTGCCACTCCAAGGCTTGGTTTCTAGCTTTTTGCTTGGCGGGCCTAGCATGAGGGCAAACGGCAAGGTGGTGCTCAATTACCTCCCTAGGAACACCGGGGATGTCAAATGGTTGCCAAGCAAACACATTGACATTCGCCCGCAGGAATGCAACGAGCGCGCTTTCCTATTTGTCATTAAGGGTGGCACTGATGGTAAACGTAGCATCAGCGTCATCCTGCCTTGTCGGGACCTTCTTCATCGCAGGATTAGCGACCTTGGATCTTTTGCTAGTGGAATTCTCCGACAGGTCATCGATGGGTGCAGCGCACTCCGAAGAAGCGCGCTCCCCGGAGTCCTTGCCGGTGTCCCTATTAGACTTCTTCCCTTTCTCCGTTTCCTTCGCGGGAGCTGGAGTTTCCGTGACCTCAGCTGCTACCACGTCTCGATACATCTTGTCCACACATATAACTGCATCCTTCTTATCAGATGGAATGGAGATGATTACCATGGGCCCTGGCATCTTCAGAGTGTTGTAAGCATAGTGGGATGCTGCCATGAATTTTGCCAGAGCTGGGCGACCAAGAATTCCATTGTAAGGCAGAGGGAGTTTGACCACATCAAACACCACCTTCTCGGTCCGGTAGTTCAACTCCCCGCCAAACGTCATAGGCAAAGTGATCTTTCCCTTGGGTCGGCTCCTGCTGGGGTTGATTCCTTGGAACGTACCCGTAGCTTTGAGCTCTACGTCAGGGATATGCAGCGTTTCAACCACTTTAGGGAAAATTTTGTTCAACCCCGCCCCGCCGTCAACTAACATCTTGGTTACTTTGAGGTTGTGGATTGTTGGGGAGACCAACAACGGCAAACAGCCGACCGCAGTGATGCGGTTAGGATGATCATCTTCGTCAAAGATGATAGGCGTGCGGGACCATTTGAGCGGCCTTCTGGACTCTGCAGCTGGCTCCATGGTGTTAATCTCACGCGCCCACTGCTTGAGCTGGCGATGAAAGGAATGCAAGGACGCACCCCCGTCAACACACATGGCTTCAGTTGCCCTCTGGAATTCTTGATCACTCGACTCTTCTCCATCATCCTCATCATCACTCATATTATCTCCTTCTTTCTTCTCATGGCCTCTAGCAGGTTTTTCCTTCTGCTGCGGGGCCTTGCCGTGGCGGCCTCCTCTACCACCATGGTCCTTCCCGGCAGCACCATCTTGGCCTCTCTCCTTGTCACACTTCTCGTATTCAGCAAGCTGCTCAACTTGGCGGCACTCTTGGAGATCATGACCTTTGGTGCGGTGGATTTTGCAGTATGGCCCGTCGGACTTTCCGGTTTTCTCTGCCGTCGCGGCCTCCCGGTAATCAGCGCATGCGGCAGCTCCCTTGCCGGGGGCCTCAGCCTTGGCCTTCTTGCCGGCGCTGAGATCACCAGAGCTGTCAATGGCCAACACTGCCTTTCCCTTACGCTTCTTATTGCGCCTTTGGCTTTTCCCCTTTGGGCCAGGGGCATTATCGTCGTCATCTGAGTTGACTTCGATGCCAGCCTCCTCTCCGGGGAGTCGCCTTCCTTCTTCGGCACGGGCACACTTGTCCGCCAATGTCTACAACTCATTGACGGTCTTGGGGAGTCTAACATTCATCTTGGCCCGCATCCTCCTGTTGCGCACGTTCGAATAGAACGCGGTAATCACGGCTGCGGGGTGTATCTCTGGGATATTGTGGTGTACTCGACTGAATCTCTGGATGTACTTCCGCAAGGTTTCTCCCTCCTTCTGCAGAAGGACTTGCAGGTCGCTAGGCTGTCCTGGCTCCTGGTGGCCACCTGTGAAGGCGCTGACAAACTCGTTGCACAAGTCAGCCCATGATGAAATAGAGTTCTCCGGCAAGTGCATCAGCCACGATCTCACATTTGGCTTGAGCGCCAAAGGGAAATAGTTGGCGAGCACCTTCTCATCTCTTCCCTCGATGGCTTGAACGACTATCGTATAGATGCCCAGGAATTCCGCCTGGTTTAGCTTCCCGTCGTATTTCTCCAGCAGTCCAGGCTTGAAAGCTTGGGCCGATGGCCAGCGGACCTGTCGCAGCTCGCGAGTGAAGGTAGGGCATCCAACCTCATAAGGAAGGTACCCGCCAACACTGGGCGCGGGGTCGCCAGCATCTGGGCCGTTGCGTCTTCCCTCTGCCGGTCTTCCAGGACACGCCGCTGGTCCCGGCGATCGTGCGGGCCGGACGAGACCATAGATGCTTCGTCAGGCTCGTCGGCATGCGGAGTTTGCTGTGGCTGCCTCTGGGTCTTTTGTCGCGGAGGGGATTGCACCGTTGGCGCGGCCCCTTCAACATGACCGTCAGCCTGGGTCGCCGTCGCCGTCCACGGTTGTCGTGACGGCTCTGCATACTGCGATTTGCTGGCTTCGGCAAAGCCGATCACACTCCGGATGGTGGCTCTCCACTCGTTCATTTTGTCAGCCGCCGGCGGGAAATTCAACAGCAGCTGGGCCTTGCTTCCACTGCCGTGGCCGGCATGGTCAGAGAGGCGGATCGCGACGTCGCTCGACTCCTGGTGGAACCAAGAGGGGCGTCGCCGCATTCTGTCACCGTGCATCGATCGCCGGGGCGGTCTGACGTGGAGTAGGTAGAACTTGTGGGTCTACGGTTCCGTTCGGCGCTCCGTCTTGCTCCGAGCGAGGCGCGCGCCGAGCAGCCGCACTTGCGACGGGCGTGGCTGGAAGATCATGGCTTGCCCTAGATTGGGTGCCGCTATTGCGGCCGCGGCCACCAGTGCGACGGGGAGGTGGAGACTGAACGTTGACTCCTCCCATGGCACTAGGGCCTAGCTCGCCAAGATGTTGCTGCTGTTGCTCCTCTTCGGCGTTCCCTGCTCCAGCTTCGGCCACGGGGGACACGACGGCGGCTCCGCCTGCGCCACTCGCGTCACCCACAACGCCCACCTCACTCGTCACCGCTGCGGTGCCAACGGCGTCCGCAGTTGCGTGTGAGGGGGCCTTCGAAGTGGAGGGATGCGTGGTCGCACCGGGCTTCTTCTTGGGAGCCATAGAGGAAGAAGGTGGCGATGAAGATCGACACGCTGTGCACGATCTCAGGTTCGCGCAAATGATGCTCCCCCTACCTGGCGTGCCAAAGATGTCAGGTCACGATGCACATGATCACCTATGGGGCCACGGGCCCCTTTGTGGTTCGGCAGGGGTGAGGTCATGTTGCACAAAGAGCGGAGGTGGTGAGACAGCACGACGACGAGATTCTGGTGTTTTACCCAGGTTCGGGCCGCTAGGAAGCGTAAAACCCTACTCCTGCTTTGGTGCATTGATCGGGGGGACACGAAGAACACGCTGTGCTCAAACCTGGCAAGGCTGCCTTTGGGAGAGCTGCTACACGAGTACAAGTGTCCAAAGGTCCGAATCCTTTGCTAGGTTGCCTTGGGCCTCCTTTTATAGCTCAAGGGGCAACCAAAGTCGCAAAACAGACATTATCTAGTGATTAGATAGCTAACAGTGCTATCATACCTAACTCTGGCGCTTAGGACAAAATGCCATAAATGCTAGCCTAGGTGGCGTGCGGGGACGCATCCCCGGCAAGCTTCTACCACCGCTTTAGCTAACTATTGCTCAATATCTTGACACGCCTCTGGACGGGTGTCAAACGGGCATAATCTGTCTCCCAGCGAGTCACCACATACTTAGAGAGCCACTTAGCAACCTGTGGGCTCGACACCACATGGACAAATGACTGGCGTTGTGATGCGGTGGAGCGGTGGCCGATCGGATCGCACCTGCCGGGGGATGGCTTGCCGGGTCTTCCTGACGATGTGCGTGCCTCGGTCCCCGGCAGGCACCGGGGACGTGACTGGCACGGTTCGGGCCCGTTCTGGGCCGTTGCATCGACCTTGCCGGCGTCGCTTAGCCAGCGTAGGCTGCTTCTGTCGGAGTCTTGGTCTTGAATGTTGGCTTCGTCTTCTTGATGCGCTCCTTGATCTCACATAGAGCGGCTTCTCTGGTTGGGACTGGTTTTGACTGTATTTATGTTTGATGGGTTCTGGGACTACTGCATGTGCATAAGTCAGGGGCACTGGGTACCACAGTCCTAGTGCACCGACAACATCCCATGACCAAATAGAGCATGCATGCACAGCGGTCAAAAATTTGGGCAAAAATTTGAATGTTTTCCTATATTTGGAGCTAGAAAAACTAATAAACAGCTCTCGGGCGGTCTACCCCCCTAGACATCCATCCAAAGGGGTAGCACATGATACCTTCCACTTTGTTTGTCCTAGGGTGGATCTAGTTGACACAAAAACATTCATTTGTAGTTGTTCTACACTTGCTTCACTCTTGTAGCATCGATCCGGTGCATCCGCGGCCTCGGTCGAGATACTTAGTGCCACACTGTCCACTTTCTTATGCAACCGGGCCATTAAAGGTGTGGACTGCATCCATTTAATTTCCTGACCTCCCATGACCAAATCAAGCAGGCATGCACAATGGTAAACATCGTTTGGACTAGTTAACCATTTGTATGGATTTTTTCGGTCAAGTACGCCCGAAAAAATGCCGCACGTGAGAAAACTAGCTAACAATGTTGAAAATGGTGCAAACCTGGCATATAGCTTTTCCTCACACTGGCCATGCCTTGTGACCATGAAATGTTGGGGTTGATTTCATATAGGTCAACATCCCAGCTAGTGCTTTCAGAGGGTACGCCAGTCAAGCCCGGAAGGGCACGTCTCCGAGAACATCCATGTGTATACCATCTACAAATGATCCCAAGCATTTTGCATGGCATCTCATGACCAAATAGAGCATGCATGCACATTGGTTTACATGTTGGGCTAAATTTTGATTGTTTTCCCATATTTGGAGTTAAAAAACCAATAAACAACTATTGGGCGGTCTACCCCCCTAGACATCCATCCAAAAGGGCAGCATATGATCCCTAGCTTCCACTTTGTTTGTCCTAGGGTGGATCTAGTTGACAAAAAAACATTCATTTGTAGTTGTTCTACACTTGCTTCACTCTTGTAGCATCGATCCGGTCCATCCGCGGCCTCGATCGAGATACTTAGTGCCACACTGTCCACTTTCTTATGCAACCACACCATTAAAGGTGTGGACTGCATCCATTTTATTTTCATGGCCTCCCATGACCAAATGAAGCAGGCATGCACAATGGTAAACATCGTTTGGACTAGTTAACCATTCGTATAGATTTTTTCGGTCAAGTACGCCCGAAAAAATGCCGCACATGACAAAACTAGCAAACAATGTTGAAAATGGTGCAAACAAGGCAAATAGCCCTAACATGGCCATGCCTTGTCACCCTAAAATGTTGGGTTGATTTCATATAGGTCAACCGGCTAATTATTTCGGGCGATGCCAGTCAAGCCCGGAAGGGCGCGTCTCGGAGAACCTCCATGTGTATACCATCTACAAATGATCCCAAACATTTTGCATGCCATTCCATGACCAAATATAGCATGCGTGCACAGTGATCAAAATTTTGGGCAAAAATTTGAATGTTTTCCCATTTTTGGGCCTAAAATTTTGGGTAAGTACTGGTTAGTACGTCGGGATGACGGGGCGTTGTGCTGGGTAGGGATCGTGGAGGGCGGCGGGGTTGAAGGCTAGCGGCGAGATCGCAGTAGGCCGGCGAGATCGTGGGATGGGCGACGTGATCGTGGAAACAACGCATGCACACGCGCAAATCGAGTGATATTATCCTCCGTAGGATCTACCGCATCGGCCACGCGGCGGGCCCGGATTGGTTAGCGCCGATAGCCCTGCGGGCGGCCGGCATATGAATTAGTCCCACCTCGCCCCGGTCATATGTTTTTGAGCTCCTTAAATATGTAGTTTTTCTAGTTGTCATAAGCGTCGGTGTTCATTAAACTCTATTTGGAGGATATACAGGACTATTATGCACGAGTGTCAAACAGATGAAGGATCATAATAGCTCTGCATATTCTCCAATAGGAGAATATTGATGACCGGCGTATTTTTTTTGCATTGATCATATTTTTTGCACGTTCTCTGTTTCACATTCAGGAAACACACTAAATTTTTTTTCACACGCTGGCATCATGATCACATCCATGAAACGCACTCAAATTTTTGTTTCATTTCATGGATACAATCACGTACAGCATGTACAACCAGCACTGTTCGGGTCTACCGGAGGCCATCTCTGAAGGATGTTTTTTTTTCACCTCCACCAAACAACCCCAAACTTTTTCCACACCCAGGCATTTTCTACGGTTTTCGAGAGGAAAAAACCCTAAAACACGGGTCAGACGTGACGCAACGTGCGTTTGATGTCCGGTTTCGCCGAAATCTTGCGTGGGGCCCTGCTTTGGCCATGCACACGTGCTCGCAAATTTTTGTTTCATTTCATGGACGCAATCACGTACACCATGTGCAACCAGCACTGTTTGGGTCTACCGTGGGCCATCTGTGAAGGATTTTTTTTCATCTCTACCGGATTGATTTTTTCGGCCAAATACGCCCACAAAATGCCGCACGTGACAAAACTAGCAAACAATGTTGAAAATGGTGCAGACCTGGCATATAGCTTTTCCTCACACTAGTCATGACTTGTCACCATGAAATGTTGGGGTTGATTTCATATAGGTCAACATCCCAGCTAGTGCTTTCATGGGGTACGCCAGTCAAGCCCGGAAGGGCGCGTCTCCGAGAACATCCATGTGTATACCATCTACAAATGACCCCAAACATTTTGCATGGCATCCCATGACCAAATAGAGCATGCATGCACAGTGGTTTACATGTTGGGCTAAATTTTGAATGTTTTCCCATATTTGGAGCTAAAAAACCAATAAACAGCTCTCGGGCGGTCTACCCCCCTCAGAAATCCATCCAAAGGGGTAGCACATGATACCCTCCACTTTGTTTGTCCTAGGGTGGATCTAGTTGACACAAAAAACATTCATTTGTAGTTTTTCTACACCTGCGTCACTCTCGTAGCATCGATCCGGTCCATCCGCGGCCTCGGTCGAGATACTTAGTGCCACACTGTCCACTTTCTTATGCAACCACACCATTAAAGGTGTGAACTGCATCCATTTTATTTTCATGGCCTCCCATGACCAAATCAAGCAGGCATGCACAATGGTAAACATCGTTTGGACTAGTTAACCATTCGTATGGATTTTTTCGGTCAAGTACACCCGAAAAAATGCCGCACGTGAGAAAACTAGCAAACAATGTTGAAAATGGTGCAAACAAGGCAAATAGCCCTAACATGGCCATGCCTTGTCACCCTAAAATGTTGGGTTGATTTCATATAGGTCAACCGGCTAGTGATTTTGGGCGGTGCATGTAAAGCCCGGAAGGGCGCGTCTCGGAGAACCTACATGTGTATGCCATCTACAAATGATCCCAAACATTTTGCATGCCATCTCATGACCAAATAGAGCATGCATGCACAATGCTTTACATGTTGGGCTAAATTTTGAATGTTTACCCATTTTTGGAGCTAAAAAACCTATAAACAGCTCTCGGGCTGTCTACCCCCCTAGACATCCATCCAAAGGGGTAGCACGCGATACCTTCTACTTTGTTTATCTTACAGTGGATCTAGTTGACACACAAAACATAGGTGGAGAGTTTACACTGGATTTCCTCCCGTAGAATCGATCCGATCCATCTGATGGCTCGGTCGACAAACTTCGTGCCACATTCTCCACTTTCTTAAGCAACCACATAATGAAAGAAGTAGATTGTACCCAAGTTATTTTCATGGCCTACCATGACGAAATCAAGAAGGCATGCACAATGGTTTTCAGTTTGGAGTAGTTAACCATTTTTGTGGATTTCTTTTCTGTTAAAAATGCCTGAAAAATTCCGAGCGTGACAAGACTTGCAAAACTTTTTGAAGATGGTTCAAACTTGCCATGTAACAACAAACAATGGTATGCAACCCATCTGTACCCAATATCTGGCATGCAACAAACCATCAGGCCACTAACTGTGCCGAAAATATCTCGTAATGATCTTTTCCATGACAAACGGGGCAACTAGCGCACGTTAAGTTGACAGTTGAGATTCTCCTCATTTCGGTCTCGTTACCACCAGCGTACAAATCTCCTCACACACATGCATCCAGGTTTCGCCATCTTCAAAGCTTTCTGCATCGCCGCCCCTCAATCTTGCCTGCGCTACTCCGGCCATACTCCGGGCCATTGATTCGAGCCGCTCAGCTACGACCGACAATGACCACAGAGATGAACGCGGTAGGTATTTGAACTATATAATCAGTCAGATCTGCTTTCAAAAAGCCAATATCTGTATGATACTATTGATGATCTGGTCTTTCTCGGATCGTAGTGTGGCATATGTTTGGATACCAAGGGTTTGTGCACCGGTGAAAATAATTGGAAGAAGTCTTTCACTGTCACACTGCGCACGGGGTTTGAGAACAGGACAGTAAGATCCATTCTTAAATTTTCAAATCAGCTTTAATGAGAATTTTACTATAGCCTCCGCCCAAAAATTGTTGTCTTAAAATTGTATAGATAAGATATACGTAGTCAAGTATTAGTGTTTAAATACATCCGTGTGTAGGCAAATAATAGAAAATAATTTAGCGACGGGGAGAATTTTTTTATTGCCAGTTGTTTGTATTGTTTACCTCAAAAAAAAGTTATATTGCATGGACATTAGTTAGTTGAGCAAATGGTTTTGTGTGTGTTCATGTAAAATAAAATCTTGTAGGTTTTTATGATTTTTCTGTTATGAACTAGTAAACTACTCTTCTACCTTTCTATTCATGGCATAATTCCATATTTTGATTGGACCAACCCCGCGTATTAATATATGGATTATACTTATTAACTCTCGTAAATATGCTACTCAGGTTATCCCCTGCAACACCAGATACAGTTTCATAAAGAAATTCAGAATTCCTAGGGGCCAGAACGACTATTTTGATGCAAGTTTCACTACCCGAGAGCAATTTGAATTCCCATGTGACATTACCAACAAAAATGGTGTGACATTTATTTCTGGTAATGCATGGAAGGAATTTGTTAGAGTGTACAAGCTTTATGTGGGCCAGGAGATTACGTTCAATATGGTCAACTCTCCTCTACCAACAAGCCTAGTCACAACTGGAAATCTTCCTATCGTTCATCGAAGTAAAATACATTCTTCTTCCTGCAAGTTTATGTACTATTACTTTATCACATACCATAGGTTCTAAAATTAATTGTGTGTGCCATATTATAGCATACTACCAATTGTCCAATGAGAAAAGACATATTATTGACACTCTCGCTGTCACTGAGGGAACACATGTCAACTGGAGAATGATGGAGACTCTCATACGTCAAGTGATGAACCTTGAAATGTTAGTCCAGCATCATGATGCTGGCAACTACGACGAAGGAAGAGCTTATGGATTTCTCCATACCTTGACACATGGTCAAATTGCAACAAAAACTTTTGGGTAACTATATTGTTCTTCTTTTACTTTGTGTCATTTTAGTACATTTTACTGTTATTATTAATTTATTGTTCTTCCTTTATTAGAGAACAATGAGTTACAAATTTGGTAAGATAACTTAACAAATATGTTGTTCAAATAGAAACTGCCTCATCGTGTTGTGCCCGAAGGCACGGATGATTATGGTGCCATAACCATTGTTTGTCATCCAGACACTAGGGTGTCTAGCACATACACCATTTCTGAAATTTATGGTCGTGTATGCGTCAACAAATGGAACAAGCTCATGAAGAAGGAAAAACTCATGGCGATAGGAGACAAGGTGCTGATGTTGCTGTACCTGGGAGATCATGGGATTTATCTGTTTGTTTCCCATGTTCCAGATGTGCCTCTAGAGTAATTGCACAACTACATAGTGTGCAAAATAGAAATTGCGGGCTTTAAAAGTCCTTGCTGTAATGCGGTACTTTACTACACCATCATGGTACTCTTCGTGTTCGTGCACAAGATAGCATGGAAGACTTGTTATGATTGTTTGTGTTTTGGCATTTGCAAAGTATTCATCGAAACTCGCTTGGTGCTTAAATTATATATGCTTGGTGCTACCTTTGTTTGAGATGATGTGTACATCTTTCTGATATCTTTTCAGCTAGATATGATCATCCCTAACCCTTTTTTTTAGCGTCCCCTAACCTTTTTTTTTTTAGATGACGCTAACCCTTGAAACTTCTCAAAACATTGTGCAACCCCCTCATTACCCTTTGAAAACCCCTGAAACTTCCTACGCTAATAGGCGTTGGGTCTCTTCTGCATGCATTGGGTCTCATGTGCATGTTCATTAAGCGAACTGTTCTCCTGGTGGGTTAACCGAGAAAAAAAATTGAGATGGAGGTGGGCACATGAAGCGGTCAATGGTTGCTGGTGTGGGCGACCCTGCATGCCCGCCGTTGGGAAAATATAAGCCCCGATTGGACAGAGCCCGGGGTATGTGGCTTGCATGCTCGTGCGCTAGCCAACGATGCATGCATGCACGCATGTATGCATGTGCACGTGAATTTGGTGTCCACGCAGGCGCGCAGCCTGACCAGACCAGACCCGACCGACGACGTAAAAGAGACACCACCCCTCCAGTCCCGACCCGACCCGACCGAGGAGGCAACAGAGCCACCACAGCAGCGCTAACCTGTCCAGTCCCGACCCGACCCGACTGACGGTGCTGAAGAGCCACCACCGCATCGCTGCACAGCCGCCCTTCGGTTTCCACGCGTGTACACTCCCAATGCAAGAGCCACCATCGCAGCGCTGCACAGCCGCCCTTCGGTTTCCCACGCGTGTACACACCCGATGCTGTTTTTAATGCCTCGGTGAACCAAGAGGTAGCAAGTCGGCTATTTAACAGAGGTACCGTCTTCCTCTTCCTCTCACACTCTTCCATCTCCATCCTCTACCATCTTCCCTTCTTCACCACCTTAGCCAGCGGAAAGCAAAGCAAGACCAAGGCGCCATGCAGTTCAATGGTCCGACCTACCGCCTGCCCCCCACCGTGCCGGAGATGCTCCACCCTGCCGAGGTGTACGTGGAGAGGACCCTTCGGGTCTGGGCGATGTCAAGGTGGAGGGGCGCAAGGGAGCTCACTGAGTTCTTCCTTGAGGCCGGCTTCCGCCACCTTCCCCTGGGCTCTCCACCGATGTTCCACATGGAGGAGGTCAATCACAACGGTGTTGTGGTTGGGATCCTTGCTACGTTCACCAACAGATACGACACCTTCCACCTCCTGGGCCGTGTGTTTTGGTGTGGGTGCAAGTTCATCGCTTTCACCACCTACAACATCTACACGAACTTCACCGACATCTTCCCCACCCCAGACGGCATGCACACTCTTCCCTACCCAATCGCCCATCGGTGAAGGGTGCCCGAAGTAGCGAGGTGGCGTGCCCCCGGAGGAGCAAGGTGGTGTTGGCCCGATGGCGCCCCCTAATCTATCATGTCGTCCTATCCTACTATATGTGTGTCAGTTTAGTATTGTTAGTAGTAAGGCTATGCTTATTTAAGTTGTTGGGTTACGTATGTATGCGGAACGACTATGTTATGTTCGTGCAACTATATTGATGTTCATGCTATTATATTCATGTTCATGCTATTTTAATAATTTTCCTCTTTGCTACTTTTTTTGGAAACAACAAACAAGCTTTTTTATTTTATATCTTCATGCCACTAGATTTGAACTGAGCTTTTCCCTGGTCTGTTCGTACAAGGCATTAAGCATATGTCTCATTGCGGACACACAAGATAACTGAAACACTCTAATAACAACCTCTAACGACTGATGATCAGCAAGTAAACAAATCCCACAACAATCATAGAAACATAAAATCCCGCGGCCATCAGATTTGCCTGCTTCTTCAAATCGATCAACTGCCTTAAGTTCTTGTTGAGCTTCTTGAATTCCACCTTGAGTTCCGCATCCTCCATCGTCGGAATGACATTGGCAGAGCCCAAAATATCCACCGCCAAAGGCAGATCTACCTCTTGGATTGACCCATGCCTTAAATTGATAGCGCCATCCAGTTTAAGCCTCTCAATGTATTCACCCAGCCACTAAAAATGCTTGCATCTTTTCACATTCTGAAAATCGGAAGGGAAACACTAAATCCCAAATATTAGGAAATAACAAGAAATCTGGGTGCAGAATTCAAATTAAAAAGGCTGCGACAGAAACATAGATTTAACCTTCCCCGCTTCTGGTTTGCTCTCGCATTTCACAAAATCCCGGCCATGGTTTCCATTCTTGTCTGATATTGTTGTCAAACGCTTCAATGGCGCGATGTGTGGGCACTTAGGGCATCTGGTCATCTGCACTGCACCATACCGTGGCCATGATGACGGAGAGGCTAAGCTGGACATGGACATCTCTCGTCTTTCGCCGGCCGCCGGAGTTGGCACGCTTCTCCGCCGGAGAATAGATAAATTTGTTGGGGCAAGGGAAAGGGTTCACACGGTCGCGGCGATGGATCGGGCTGCTGTGATTTGTGGTGGGTCCCGTGGTCAGTGGACAAGTTTTGGAAAGCCACAACAGATCGCGCTCGTTAAAAAAAATCATGCATCCACACGCATTACTTCCAAATAACTAACTGACCCTACAATCACGGACATATACCATTCCATTGTACGACATATCTACCCTATCTTGCCTATCTTAACCTCCCCATATACTTTGTTTCTCCTGACCTAGCCATCGCCGGGATCGCACCATCGATTCGCAGTCGTCCACGCCGACGTCGGAGTAAAAAGGTCTCCTCCACGGCTCCTCCCATCTTTGCTTGCATTGTTGATCCATTTTTCCATTGATTCGACCAATAAGTCTGTTGCAATGAGATTAGAAAAGCCAGTCTGTGTCGAAGTTTAGTAGTTCTAGTGTTGTGGTACTGTTGTTTGCAAGATTTAAGGTGGTTGTCAATATAATTGGAGTACAGGTTATCATGCAAGGAATTTTTGATTGATAGTTGAGAGTAGTTGATCATACGATCTGGTTAGGGGTATATTGTGTCGCTGGAGTAACTCTAGTAGACCTTTGAGCTATGTGGTATTGCTAGGAATTATTTGGATGTGGTTGTGGATACATCTTTGCTAATGCACATGTACTTCTAAGTCGTATGTCATTGAGTTTATGTGCACATTCGTGAAGAAATTTTGTTTTAGCTTTGCTGGAAAATCATCACCCAGTTTGTCTCACATACCATACTATTGGTATATCTTCACAATGTAGAACTCATTAATAGCATTGGTGTGTCTGTTGTTATAGGGACCATGGTGTCACCGGCGAATAACAACCGTGCATAGTACAACAGGTATTTGCATGAAGTGCGCCGGGAGATCGACTTGAAGGTGCAAAAGGATCGCGATGAGGTAGACAAGAAACTCAAACAAGAACGTTCGCACGCTGACATGATGCTAAAGGAGGAGTGTGAAGATTTTCCCCGTAAGATGAAGAAGATGCGTGAGGAGATTGAAGAAAAGTTTAAGAGGGACCGTGAGGACATGGAAAAGAAGTTTTTTCTTGCCTGCAAGGACATGAATCAAACGTTGCAAAAGGACAGGAAGCTGGTGGACATGATTATACACACAGAGCGAGTTAAGATGGATGCCAAGGTGTTGGAGGCACGTGCGGATATTGATAATTGGCTGCTACATGAGCAGTCGGACATGGAGTATAAGGCCTTGGTGGAGCAGGTCCGCTTAGAAGGAAAGATGTTGGAAGACCGTGCGATCTTACAGCCACAACTTCAATGCCACAGTAATCCACCCCAACAACATGTCTTCAATTCCCCCCCTGTAAGTATCTCGCACCGTTTCTATATATTCGAGACCTACATTTTGTATGAACATATTAAATTTGTGGGTAACTTTCTGTCGGCAATTCATATGTAGGATAGGAATCATCAGATGGCTCAATCCCCATTCACTAGAGACCTTCCGAAAGAGACACCCGTTCAATGCCACATCACTCCACCCCATCGACATATCTTCAATTCTCCCCTTGTAAGTACCTCGCACCGATGCGATACATTCATAGCGAAGATATGGTATGACCTTTTAAAATTTGTGTGTAAACCCACTGTCGGTGATTCATACACAGGATAAGAATCCTGAGATGACACAATCCCCAATCACTCCACATGAAGGATACATTCGACACAACAAGGTAACAACGTTGCAATGTTGCTATGGACAACAAAAATTATGTTTGCCCCTTTATTGATGTGAGATACTACTCCTCATATGTAGGTGTTGGTCATGGAATTTTTTGTTCATAGGGATGATGAGATGTCTCATGTCCCTAGAGGATACTTCGAGGAAAGACCCGCAGAAGTGAGAGTTCATGAACTGAGGGTAGTGGACTACAATCTAATTGAGTATGAAATGAGAACAAGTTTTGGTTACAAAAAGGAAGCAGAATTGTACTACTTCTCACCCGAGTCTGCCTGGAAGCTCCCAGAAGGAATGTTCTTAATTTCAGGACAAGATGATGTAGCCAAAATGCTTTCTGATCTGAACGGCACAAAGACATGTCACTTGTACATTGTGTACAACAGAACAACGGGTCCTTTTCCCGAAGAGGACATGGATTCATAGGTTCAACTTGTACATGTTACATCAAGTTTATGGCCACATCATTTTCGAGGTGTTCCTAATACCGTTCCTATGCTTTTTTACAGGATTTGCGAAACCTAGACTTGGAGCAGACCAAGGGCCTTGCTACACAGTTGGCGGAGAGTGAAAAGGAACAACTTGAGTTGTTTGGTTACATTGATGTTAAACCGAAAAAGATTGAAGAACATGGGTCGTCGCCAAGCCCGAAGCAATCTCCAACGAACAAACGCAAGAGGTCACTGGATTTTGGGAGCGGAGAAGACCATATATAGTAGGCTAAATGGTTTTTCAACCAGTTTAAGCTTCAGACATAGATTCTTTTGTTTGAAACAGTCATTTTATTGTTCCTTACCATGTTCACAATTATGGCACAATTTATTCGTGTTACAGGTTTTTAATCAACATTGTATCGAGAATTATGGATGTGTTTTATGTCCAACCCTACAGTTGTTTGTGAGTTGTTTGTGAGATAGCCTTGCACCTAAACAAGTATGCACACACATCGCAACGGTGTTAAAATCGTATATGTTGACTTTGATGAAACTGTTACCATACGCCCATGTACACGCGCATAATCTTGATACCCTAGAAAATGCATACAATGTTGCAAAGCAATGAAAATTGGCATGGATGCTTATCGTGTTGTTACAAGGGTGCAGAATTTTTTTGGGTCCATTTGAAGCATGTCGACAAAAAACGTCCTTCGAGACAGACCCTTTCCTCCTACCCGAACGGCCTCCGGTGAAGGAGGTCAATTTTTGGTCATCTTCAGAATGACACCAAATTTTTCCAGCAAGTGGGCATGGCCACCCCAATGGTCCACGCATAATTTGAATGAGTTCCAACAACGTGCACACACCGCGTCACATCCGGGGAGTGTTTTAAGCTTTTATCGTTGCAAAACCCCTAGAAAATCGATACAACGTCGAAAAGCTATGAAAGTTGGGATGGATGCTTGTTTTGTTGGTACAAGGTTGTAGAAAATATTTTAGTTCATTTGAAGGATGTCGAAAAAAACACGTCCTTTGAGACGGACCCTTCCCTCCTACCCGAACGGCCTCCGGCGAACCAGTTCAATTTTTGGTCATCTTCAGAATCACATCAAATTTGGCCAAGAGGTGGAATGACCAGTCCAGTAGTACACGCAAAATTTGAACTATTTCCGACAATGAGCGGACGTTGCTCCACCTACGGTAAGTTTTCTAGGGTTTTAAAATCGATAAAACCCTAGAAAACCCCATACAACGTCGAAAAGCAATGAAACTTGGCATGGATGCTTGTCTTGTTGGTACAAGGCTGTAGAAAATATTTTAGTTCATTTGAAGGATATCGAAAAAACACGTCCTTTGAGACGGACCCTTCCCTCCTACCCGAACGGCCTCCAGCGAACCAGTTCAATTTTTGGTCATCCTCAGAATCACATCAAATTTGGCCAGGAGGTGTGAATGACCAGTCGAGTAGTACATGCAAAATTTGAACGATTTCTGACAATGGGCGGACGTTGCTCCACCTACGGTAAGTTTTCTAGGGTTTTAACGTCGATAAAACCCTAGAAAACCCATACAACGTCGAAAAGCTATGAAACTGGGCATGGATGCTTGTCTTGTTGGTAGAAGGCTGTAGAAAATATTTTAGTTCATTTGAAGGATGTAGAAAAAAACACGTCATTTGAGACGGACCCTTCCCTCTACCCGAACGCCCTCCGATGAATAAGGTCAAATTTTGGTCATCTTCAGAACAACATCAAATTTGGCCAGGAGGTGTGAATGACCAGTCCAGTAGTACACGCAAAATTTGAACTAATTCCGAGAACGTGAAAATTTTGAGCATTTTTGGTGCAAAACGGTGTAGAAAATACTCTGGTATTTTATGTAACCTGCACAACGTGAAAATCCTGCTGCAGGATCGTCATGGGGATACGCGCAGTCCGACAAGATCTGTTCCGGGATCGGTGCGGCGTCAGGAGCGCAACGCACCGCAGCCGGATTCCACACGCGCGCGCATCACGCCCTCCTCCCACGCGCGCGGGTAGTCGTATCCCAACCAAGCAGGTCTCGCCCTCCCGCGCACGAGCGTCGTCATGTGGGACAAAGACTTCCGACAAAATCGTCTTTACGCGCGCACGCTCCCAGGCGGACCCCCACCCCCCACCGAGCGATCCAATGCAGATCCACCGGTTCTTTCTGGTCGGTGTGTATGCACATTTTGCATTCATTGTCCACCTAGTTGGAACACAACACCTGGGCAGTCTTTCTTGATGTAGAATTCCCAATATGTAAAAAATGTGGGAACATGGTGTGCCTGCGCATTCCATCTTACGGCAAGAACAACTGACGCTGTGCAAAATACCCTGAGGCTCCTCAATGCGCACTTCAAACTTTAAATCCATTCTTGCTTTCTTGGACATAACATAGGTGGAAACTTCTGATCCATCTAGTACCTCTCTAATCTCACATTTGCTGACAGCATTTATGCTCCATAAGACCAACTTAAATATAGCAGGAGTGAAAACTGTTGCAGCGTGTTTCTCAAGCGGTGAAGCATTTTCCTCTGTAAATGGAACGGACTGCAAGGCCACAACGTCTAGGAGTGATTCGTTCAACCGTCACGTCGCAAGGCAACGCTCATAGTGTTCTAGCATTTCAAACAACGACATCTTACCCTCAAGATGTGTATGTAGCACAGAGTTCAAGCTCTCACTCCGCTGATTGCTGCTCAATCCTAGGAAACAACGCCCCTCAAGATATGGAGCACACCACAACTTTCTCATGTGATACATCTGATGCAGCCAGGACTCCTCATTGCTTACTTTATTCCGTTGTAAGAATTGTATCCATTTTATCTCATGCTCTTTAATGGAAGAAGAATCATATATGAAAGATCTGAATTCCTCTTTTACCTCATCATCATACAGATCACATCCAATGTTCTGCTGAATGTGCCATATACAGAACCTATGGTTTGAGTCAGGCCAGACCACCCTGATTGCTCTCTGCATTGCGAGGTCCCCGTCCGTGATCACAGATATCGGATGCTTCTGTGCCATCATTCAGAAAAGGTCCGCAACATCCACTCGTATGCCTGGCTTGTTTCATGGGAAATAATACCACACCCAAAAATAACAGTGATGCGGTGGTGATTCACCCCGACAAACGGCACGAATGGCAGATTGTACTTATTGGTTCTGTATGTGCTATCAAAAACCAATGTTCAAAAAATCTTCCGATTCAGCGATTTATCTTCCGATTTATCACTACTCGTGGAGTGATCGATAAGATTATGCCTTATCTTCACCGTTTATCTTTTGGGCTGATTTATTGCTCTGACAAGCGATTTATCGGGAATCTACCGAGAAATCAGGCCTATTCCTAGCACTATGTTTGCGAAAACTATGTTTATTTGTGTTTTTGTGGACCTTGTTATGCATTATGTACTATTGACCTATTTTGTTTGTCATTATACAAGGATTCAAAGGCTAGGAATCAAGGTAATACTTCTTTCCAATAATTTTTTGGTGTTGAATATAGCATATTTCAGTGTTGGGAACTTGGGATTTGCAAAAAATGACCGATTAATAGTCGACCGATAAAATTAATTAATTGGTCGATTTCCGATTAATCTCTAATCCCCAACGAACCGATACGCTAACGATAAGCGATATCCTCAACATTGTCAAAACAGTGACGTCTCCGAAAGACTCGTAGTCAAGTCGGGATTGACTATCAACCCAGAACAGTCCCTTCAGATGGCCCTTTTCATCAACCAAGTACCTGAAGAAAAAATCCGGATCCCGCTCTCGCCGCGCAATCATGTGACTGATAACTGTTTTAGCATCACCGGCACTGATTGTCTCCTGCTTGTTAGCATGGCAGAAATTATAAATGTCCCTCTTTATGCATCCAACCAGATCATATCCACCGTATTGCATGCACAAAATATCCATTATATGGTGTTTCTGGATCCCAGATTTTTCCATGTCTGCTTTCTGCTCATCGGTAATTCGTCTGTGCGAATGCAAAAGACAAGAAAGGTCCCGTGGGGCTAGAAGATGGTTGTGCACATCGATGAAATCCTTGACAAACCACCGACATGTTTCCTCCTGCCTTGCAATGATCAATTTAGCGTTACACCCAACACGAGTCAAACTCCGTGGCCTCCTCTTTCTATCTTCCACCTTTCTCTTCATGTGTTTGTCTTCGCGAACCCCTTGACGACTACACACTAATTTCCTTAAAATTATATGATTATTGGATTAATCCCACTCAATGTAGCTTTTCCTCACGCTAAAACCTTTCTCAAGAGCATATTTGTTATAGAATCATAGCCTTGAGCCTCACTATCAAACATCTTGTTGACAACATCTAGGTACTCAAACAGACACTCCTCACTTACACCCGCCATCTCTTCCTGCATATAACATACAAAATTAACAGTTGATGTTTATCAATGTTCCAGATCTAAAATAGCTCATATGCAAAAACAAGTGCATTGAAAAGGAATTTGCTCGTTTTACGTATGAGGGGAACCGATCATCAACGTCACAAAACTAATATCCTAGCCTGGATGATTGAAAACCTGAATTATATTGCATGCACTAAGGTGATGATGACTATAAGAAACTAAACTAAGTAGGAAGGAACCGGTATCACAAAAATTACGTAATCATGTTGGGTTGAGGTGCTGCTGCATGCACGGTGGATGGGCACAAGGACCAGGAGAACGAGCAGCAATTCGGATTCATACCTAAGGATGGTAGGCGGGAAGAGATCGGATCGCCCGCCGCCGTCGCCGCCGATTCAGCCGGCAACAGAGACTTGCGGCCTTCTTCTTCCTCTTCTTCTCGTCGGCCACGTTGAGGAGAGCGAGTGTGTGGTTGGGAGAGGGGGGAGGACAATGACGATGATTTGATTCCTCTCGCCGGGCACGGCGGCGGCGGGAGCTGTTTTACGATGAAGGTCAGGAGGACGAGGGAGAGGACTTGGATCGGACGAAGACCTTCAACTGGATCGAGAAGACGTGGATCTGGTCGTGGGGGTGATCGGTTGAAAAAAAGATATTTCGTCCTGGAACAAAATGCCCTTACCCCATTAAACATATTTAATTTAATCCTTAAAAGAAACTTCAGCTCGGACAGCTGATATAAATCAGAGGAGTTAGTACTCATTAGTAATCCGAGTACTATGCCAATCACCGTAACACAGCTCTATTTCTGAATATCCAGATTATAGTATAGAAATCTAGAATAGATTATCTCATCATACAGTCATATTTGTAATCTCAACTGGAGAATTAAAATCTATGGGGTAGGATTGGTAGTGATCAGAACTTCAGAAGATTGAAAAGAAATGAAAAGAGGCAGATACATGGGACCACCCCAATGAACAACAACAAGGGGGAAGGAATAAGAATTTAGTGACGGTTTGACAGCTCAAACGCTAGATTACAAATCAGTGCTTACCTCCATGGGGTAGATGAAGTAACAGGTGGCATCCGGCCTGCTGCTAAATCAAGTGATGAAAGTGCACAGGGTCACTCAAAACAACAACAACAATGGAAGGAGATGCATCTGGATGCTGAATAGATAGATTAGAACTAATATATCCCATCTTGATTACGTGTGTGTGCAGCGCATAATCCCTTTGCATGGTGGTCCGAGGCGTACGGTGGCCTGGGGTCGCGGCGAGGTGGCGGCAGTGGCAGAGGAGCATCGATTCCGATGTGCGTTGTTGGCGGTTGTGCGGCCGGCTTAGCCAGCACGGCCGGACGGGGGAGATAGGCGACCCTGTGTGGACGCACGAAGAGGTTGTGGCAGGCATGGCGACGCGAATGAACCAGTGGAGGAGTGATCCAGCTTCTCGGTTTATCGGATGGGTCGTGGGGAGCCGAAGATAAGACCATGCGCCTCTCCTCTTATTTCTCTCAGAATAGGAAGAGGAACAAATGCGTCTTTACAGAGAAATTAAACCGCACAAGATTGAAATAAAAACTAAAAAAATTATTGATGTGGCTGAGTTCTGGTGAAGAGACGCTGGTCAGGGAGACAGTTATGAACTTGTGATTGGCTGGTATCTGATGACATAGCATGTTTAGTTGGACCATTTGCATGTTAAGAGAATACCTTGTAGTGGGGAGCAACTTCTTAAGAATGTAAGATGTGTATGTATGTACATCTCACTGTAGACAACAAATCTTCATTCTTTTTTTATTAAATAAAGGGGGTAAATTTGTTACCACATGTGGTTGTCCATGACTAAACCAACTACAACATGGATTTTTTTTTTCAACGCACACATAGATTCAGTGGGTCTCTGCACCATTTGGCGCAATGCGTCAACTACATGCGTACATTTTCCGATACATATATGTCCATCTAAGCTAACAGAAAGGTTATTCCTTTTTGCGCACAAAAACAATAAAAGGTTAATAGCTTAAAAAAGCAAAGGCCTCCTTACATGGGTTCCTAAATGCTACTCCCTCCATTCCTAAATATAAGTCTTTCTAGATATTCCAATAAGTAACTACATACGAAACAAAATGAATGAATCTACACTATAAAATATGTCTATATACATCCGTATGTTGTCCCTTACTGAAATCTCCAAAAAGACTTATATTTAGGAACGGAGGGAGTATAGATATACATATATTTTTTAGCACCAAAGTATGTATATTTTTTGATTTTTTAATGCGTGAATGAATATGTGTTTCCTTTTATACATAAGCATCTAAATTCTTAGCGTTGGTACTTGTCCTACAAAAAAGATTACTAAAAGATACACATATTTTCAACATGAGATGGTTTTAAATCAGACTATATACCACCAAATTAGAATGTGTATATATATCTTAACATGGATATTTTAGAGCTGTATAGAGCTATAGAGCTGTATAGAGCTATATACCACCCATGTTCTCTTTTAAACCATGTATATTTTTTTCATCACGAACATGGGTTTAGCGTGCCTCCGCACCATTTGACGCAACAGGTCCACTAGTATGTGTAAAGGCTGAGGCTGCTCATCATAGCTGAAAGCTCCACCGACGAGATTAGTAATGTATTTCCTTTGCGCACAAAAATCAGTGTGAGAAGCACTAAACCATGACGGATTGATTTGATTGATTAATAATAACCACGGGAAGAATAACTTACCAAAGACGGTACCGTGGAATAAGGCGACCAGCAGTGAAGTTGATATGGCCTGAAGTACCATGAGACAAATGCGGATGCGTTTGTTTTGTCGAAACTGCACGAGCAGGCAGTAAACTGCAATAATCATAATAAGCATATAGAGATATTAAACACTCATTATGTGAGATGGATCTTCGATTCTGGGCAGGCATATTAAGGTTTAATTTATTATCAATAACTGAACACCCTGCGGCGATGCCTCCTTCCAAAGAATAGACGGTAGGGTGAGCGAGAAAGTTCACCACTGCAGGCACCATTCTCGCCACAAGGCACATGACTCCGTTGGCTGTGAACATTGCCCCCAAGATCGCGTACGTGTTGAAGAGAAAACCCCATCCACGAACGTCAACGACCTCCCCCCCCCCCCCCCCCCCCCCCCCTCCCCCAAGGTTGAGATTTTAGCATATATACCCTTGAGATTTTCAGAAAATATTGCATACATAACCTTTAAATATATGTTTGGTCCCCCGTAAAGCTTGGTAAATTATGTTTGCCCCCCCCCCCCTTCTTGGATCCTGGCTCCGTTCCTGCTCCCCCCCCCCCCCCCCCCCCCCTTGGTGTGGAATGCTTCGTGCCGGCTTGATTCGTTCCGGCACCAGCGATGACATTGTCGACTGTTCCTCCGTGTCGTTGGCGATGGGTGCTCCATGCGCCGCCTGGTGGGGCTGACATTAACTTATTAAGGCCAACTCCAACGTTAGACCCCAAATCGTCCGCCCGCGTCCGTTTGGGCCCAAACGGACAAACGAGACGGCCCAACGCACGACCGCATCCGCAAATCCTGTCCGTTTTCGGTCCGTCTCGACCCATTCCAGGCGCATACTTGAGTTGGCTTTGCGGTCAAACGGACACCGAACGGACGGGCACGCGGCCTCTTCGCGTTCGCGTCGAGTCCATGTGTCTGTGGTCCAACCACCTCCCACCGACCGTAGTCAATGCGCACAGGTGGTTGGGCCCGCAAGTCAGCCACCCAGCCGCCGCGGCCACGTCCTTTTTTATGGGGGAAGCCGTGGACTTCCAGTCGCCGTCCCCATCCCACTCCCCCACCACTGCCCTCCCCCCATCGGAGACACCAAACCCTAGCCACCGTTGACCTCGCTTCCCCGCCGGCCATGGGGTTCTGGAAGTGGCACTCCACCGCCAAGAAGAAGGCCAAGCACGACCACGAGGCAGGGTCCTCGTCTGGTAGCGCGGTCAGCCACTCCACCTCTTCGGCCTCCTTCTCCATCTCCCCTCCGGCGGCCGCGCCACGCTTCCGGCCCTACGTGAAGGTCGAGGTGTGCCGCCGGTACTAGGAGACCGGCACTCCATTGCCGTGGTTAGATGCCCACCTCCCCAATGGGTGGCATCTGATCCCGGATCGGGTGCCCATTCCCCCCGTGTCGGCGTCAGGCCGCGCCCGCCTCCAGGAGATCGCCCGTCGCTGCGCCAGGATCCCGCACGAGCTCCTCGCCGTCCGCAGGTACGCCATGGACTCGCCGCTCTGGGACATTTGGTTCCAGGACGAGCATGACATGCGCCGCGCCACGTACTTCGCTGGCCGTGGCAGCCCGCCCCATGCGTCCGAGAGCGTGCGTCCTGCGCCTCGTGTGCGTGCACCGAGCCCGCCCAGGGTGCGCGGCCGCATGCGGATCTGTGGCCTGACGCCGACGCCCTCTCCCTCCCCATCGCCTCCACCCCCGACACCACCCGCCATGACGGCCGAGGAGGAGGAGCTGCTCCTGCAGGGCGTCATGGAGGACTTCGAGAGGGAGTATAGGCGGCAGCAGGAGGAGGAGTGGCAAGTCCTCCAGTACATGATCGCGTTGTCTGCCTCCGGGGACGTCTACGTCCCGGAGCTGGACGGCCATCAGGAGGTCAAGGAGGAGGTCAAGGAGGAGCCCGCGGAGGAGCGTGCATGGGCACCGTGGTCACCACCCCTAGCACCTCCGCCACCGCCACCCCAGCCGCCTTCGCAGTACGCCCCTGGCCCAATCTAGGGGCCGCCGCCGCACCTCAGGACGCTCCCGCCGTACATCGACCTGACGAGCGACGACGAGGACGGTGGCGCTTGAAGAGGGCGGCTGCGATGGCGACGGCGACGACGAGGTCTTCTGCGGCGCGCGGGGTGGCCGCATTATCTCTTTTGTTTTCTTTTATGTCTATTAATGTAAGAACTATGGTTGGGCCGTGCGGACGGCGGACTTTTTATATATATTAAGTTTTTTAGCTATGTTAAAATGCCTTATTAGCCGTTGCATAATTTTTTTTCCTCTGTCCACCGCGGACAATTTGCGGTTGTGGCCGCGCGTTGGGCGCCTCGACGTCGGGCCGGCCCGACACGGACATCGGCCTCCTCATTCCCACCCCAAACGGACGAATTCCGGACAAAACGGACGTCCGTTTAGGGTCTAGCGTTGGAGTTGGCCTAATGGTTAGTGTGATACCTCCCTCCTAGTGTAGCGTAGGTGTTGCCGACGCGGCTCCTCTGCCGTGCTCTGTGTGCCGTTGGGCCACTGACATGTGGGCCAGGTTCCCAACGGACCCACATGTCAGTGGTAGAACGGCAGGATGCCGAAAGGCAGAGGATCCTCGCGCGCCGACAACATACCTTTGGCAGGTTGATGACCTCCTCTTCAATGTCGATTACGACGCTCTCGCATGTGGTGTGGAATGCTCCGTGCGGGCCTCCTCGATGTCGATTACCACGCTCCCCCCCCCCCCCCCCCCCCCCCCCCCCCCCCAAATGTCGCAGGGTGGGGCTGTTGCTACAGAAATTTGCGTATTTAGTTATATTGTTTGTTGTTTGCTCAATTTAACGGTAACAGTACTGCTTGCTGAATTTCAACACACATTTGCGTATTCTGTGGTTTTGTTCGGGCGGCGACAACACATATTACCTGTTCAATGTCGATCACGACGCTGTGTGGTGGAATGGATTGCGCCGGGAAGCCCGGGTTCGCCTTGTCGGAGTGGACCTGCACTTCGAGGTCGAATGTCGAATCCTCCGCCGGCAGATTCTACATGGTAGACGCTGCCGGTGTGGAAGACGGGAAGGGTGTCAGCTACTCTTTTTCTTTGGCCGGCAGAATGGATCTCTGGTCGCAGGTTGTCTTCTGTGAATCAGAACAGCTAACTAGGAGTGGTATATAGCGTATAGCTAAAGCCCCTGTGACCTTTTCGAAAGAAAAAAAGCACCTGTGATAGAGATGGATTTCCGTTCTGCTTCTGATCACCGTTGCTGTGGACTTTGTGGAGTTCATCGTGCAAAAGTAGAACCTGTTTTAGCAAGAGATGGGCGGTGATGCGGCTCGTATTTTCTCAGCTCCGGCTCATACTCGGAGTGCTTTTTGCTGCCATCAGTTTTTTTCTCTATCTCTTAGAGCATCTCCACAGCGGCTATAAAAATCGTCCGCGCGGGGCAAAAGCGTGATTTAGCGCGTGCCGAGCGGTTTCGCGCGCTCCAGCGGGCGCGCGAAAAAGCGGCCCCGCGCGCGCTAGTTTTGGCGTGTCACGTCCGGCGCGCTCTATAAAATCGGCCGCCCGCGAAGCGTCTCCAGCACTTTCCCACCCGTCACGCGCCCGTCCGCCGCTCTTTCGTCGCTCTGCCGCCGCTCTTCCCGCGCCTTCCTCGTCCCGTCGCCGCCAAACCACCATGCCGCCGCGCCGCCGGGGATCGTCGGGCTTCCGCGGCGTCCGCGAGCGCCCCTCCGGCGCCTTCTCCGTCGAGATTCGGTCAGGCGACATGCGCCTCGGCCTCGGGACTTTCGACACCGCCGACGAGGCCGCCCGCACGTACGACGCGGCGGCGTGGCGCCTCCGGCGGCCTCGTAGGGAGATGAATTTCCCCGAGGTGACGACGCGGGAGTGGGCGGAGAGTCTCGCGCCTCCTCCGCGCCTTGTCACCGACGAGGACCGTCGTCGGGACCAGAGGCGGGAGCGCCGCCTCGGCATCGCCGAGACGGACGAGGTGGCCATGGCAGCGTGGCGCGAACGGTTCCCGCAGGACGTCATCGACGAGCGCCAGTTCTTCGCGCAAAGGAGGGCGGAGAGGAGGGCGCAGAGGAGGGCGGAGAGGAGGGCGGAGAGAGCCGCCTATCGCGAGGACAAGCGTATGCGGAAGGCGGCCGCGGAATTCAACATCGAGTTTGGAGAAGCGTCGACCTGGGACTCCAACGATGAACGATTTCTTGATGCCTTCATCGAGCTTTCGGAGAAGGACAGTTCGGAGGAGGACGTTTTTACTACGGAGTCGGAGGAGGAAGATGACGACGAGTAGTTTAGCGCGTCTCTTTTTTATTTTATCTATAAATGTTTTTATTTTATATATGTATCGTTGAACTATCCTATGTAATATTTGAACTATCTACTAGCTATGTTTGATCAAAATGTATTCTGCGCGCTCTATTTTAGCGCGTCTGCTGGAACACCGCGCTCGCGCAAAATTTTGTGGCGGCCGCTGGAGCCAGCGCTCTCCGGCGCGCTAAAAAACGCAATGTGCGCGCTGTAAAATCGTTTTTTGCGCGCCGCGCCTGTTGAAGATGCTCTTAGTAGTACATGTACCTGGTACTGGTAGCAAAAGGCTGCAGCTGTGTGGAGTTTCAAACAAAGACGTATGTACCCCAAAAGGTGAGTTGTTTTTGCCACGAACGTCTCCCAAGTTTGGAGGGGGGTTGAGCACGGACTTGAGCTAGTGAAGAAACGATCAATCTCCCCCACACAAAAAAAGAAGAAACGATTAATCTGGAGAGTGGGGAATGGAGGAAAATTCAGATTCAAAGAGACGTACCTAGGAAGGGTGGCCTCAAGGTCACGGCTTTCAAAAGGCGCTCGAGATTGAGATGGTCTCACCAAAGGAGGTAAATAATGGGATAAGCCTCTGATTTACCAGTTGTTCCACAGCTATGATGCGGAGAAAATTTGCAAAATTGAAATCCCGAGGAGTAGTGTTGCTGTGCGGTTGCATCGAGCGGCCGGCCCGATTTGGTAAGCGAATGTAAGTAGATGTCGTGAGTACATGCATTTTTTTTTTAAAAATGAGGATGACCCCCGGCCTCTGCATTTGGAAGATGCATGCGACAATTTTATTAATTATTCATAAAGACCTTATAAGGTAATACATCAGATATATGCCTCAAGCCACCATCTTGACAAAAATTGTCGCTACTCCTAACCATTTGATGAAGGAGTGCCAAAGATCCGAGCCGAATACCAAATACACCTTGCACTAAAACCTAACATCTAAAACCGAGGCCCCAACCAAGCCTCATACCGGGTCTGGGGCACACACCGGTCCGGCACACTCTTAGAGGTCGCCGCCGCCTTCTTCCACCGATTCATCTTCAGAGCAAGTACTGACGCATCGACTTTGTCAGGCCTGCCGTCGACGCCACCATGACGCCAGACAGCGCCACCATCCTCCGCTCGTCCATCACCACGCGCCCAACGCCAAGACCCCGCTGCTCCATGCCGCCGGGAGACACCGTTGTCGACGTGTCAGATGCCACGCCGCTCCTCCTTCGTGAACACCACCTGCTGTCACTGGTCCCATCGCCACCGAAGACATGGCCAAACCGCCTCCAGGAATCACTTGAGGTCTCTGCACCATACGCTCCAACCCACCGCCCAAGACGACGCCACCAAGGTGGAAACGACGTTGTTGCGCCGCCGCCGCCCAATCCCAAGGATTTGGGGTTTTCACCTGGGCAAGGTGGAAGAAGGGAGTGGGGGAGATGTACCTCAACATCGCCTCCAAGGGGGGATCCGGCGCCCGCAGCACCGACGATGTCGTGGTCGTCGCCGCCGCCGACCAAGGGTTTCCCCTGGACAGAGCTCCCAGTCCAACTCCCACCATGCTAATCGCCATATCCCACGAAGAGGAGCTCGCCGAAGATCGAATCAGCTGGTGGAATGGGCAGCAAGCATCAGGTGACCGTCTTCGGATCTGGCCATGGGAAAGACGGGGAGCCCCACGCCGCGACCAGCTCCTACGTGCCCACGCTGCCCACGCAACCAAGGGCAATAGCCAGCCGCCCGACGGGTGCCTCCCGTCGTGGGAAGGACGCCGCCCTCACCGTCGAGGCCGCCGCCTCAAAGCTCGACCCTTCGTCACCGGCAGGAGCGAATCGGGTAGATTCTCGCCGCCCCCTTCATCAGCGGTTGCGCGGCGAGCCGGCGGCCCCCTCCAGAGGCGACGAATGAGATGGGGAGGAGGAGAAGCCATGTGACGGCTAGGGTTGGGAGCCGCCCGTGTCGCCCCTGCAGGAGCGACGCGGGGGCCTTGTAAGTACATGCATACAATCGTACATCTCAAAAGCTAATGAATCTCTTGCTATGAGGACTGGGAATTATTATACTACTACGATATATGATAATCAATACTCTGTACTAAAACTTCATGTCTACCACTGTACATTCTGAATAAAATTTTCTAGTAAAATGTACATCACCACCAGTTACATGTAAGATGGCTTGTTAACTTCTTAGCATGCATATCCTCATCAGAAAAACAAGTTTCTCTTGTCCAACCAAACCGAATTTCTCATGAAATGATAAGTAGAAACAAAAACCAATAGTAAAAATTAGCCCAATTAGGACAATATAGGTTCTGGCCCTATTAGAGAAGCCTGACTACTAAATTAGTAGCCCATGTTAGAGTTTGAGTCAAATACTACATGTAATCTCAACTATCTCAGGTCTCTCTCTCCTTCTCCCATGTCATATTCTATCTCCTTGTAATAGCCTCCTCAATCTCTTCTTCTTGTACGATACGGCAAGGTCGTTTGACCCTCAATATATACAATCACGCGGCTCTCCTCGAGGGAGTAGGAACGCTTCTCATAATTCTTGCATGGTATCAGAGCTAGCCTCTTCCCCAACATCTAGCCAATACAGAAAACCCGAAACCTACCTTCGCATGGCTTCAAGCTCAAACGTTGTTGCCCTCAATCTCGATGCTCCACCAACGGAGAAGCTTGCAAGGGGGAACTACCTCCTATGGAAAGCGCAGGTGATGCCGGCACTGCGAGGCGCGCAAGTGACCGGTCTCCTCGACGGCAGCGATGCCGCACCGCAAAAGACGGTGAAGGTCACGAAGGCGGACAAGACCACGGGTATAGAGATTAATCCTCTGTACGGTCCGTGGCTGGCGAAGGATCAGCAGGTCCTAAGTTACCTGCTCAGTTCGTTCACCCAAGAGATCCTTGCGCAGGTCATTGGTAAGGAAAGTACTTACGATCTATGGACCGCGCTTACTACACTCTTCGCTGCGCAGTCTCAATCTCGCATAACCAATCCGAGGATAGCCATCTCCAATACCAGGAAGGGCAATATGTCGAGCAACTCCTTCAACGCCAAGATGAAGAGCCTTGGGGACGAACTTGCAGCCGCGGGTCGTCCGGTGACCGATGGCGAGATGGTGGACTACATACTTGCCGGGCTCGATCGGGATTACGATCCCATCGTTGCAGCAGTCGAAGCAATAAAAAACTCCATCACGGTTGATGATCTTTTCTCGCAGATTTCTGCTTTCGACCAGAGAATGGAGATGCTTGATGATGGACCATCAGGGTTCCGCTCATCTGCTAACGCCATGTATAGAGGCCGCGGGCAGTCTCGCGCTAGAGGACGCTTGCGAGGGAACAGAGGGCACGGTCGTGATCGTGCCTCTCCTTATCCTACTCGCGGTGGTGGAGGTGGCGGCTATCAGCAACGTCAACGTCAACCACCACAACAGCAACAGCAACAACACAAGGGAGACTACCCCGAGTGCCAGATATGCTACAAATATCATGCCAGCGGTGCAAGGGACTGTTGGCACCGCTATGAGGAGGACCATGAAGGAAAGAAGAAGGCCAACCTCATCACAAACTCCTACGGGATTGATACAAATTGGTATGCAGACTCGGGTGCTACCGAGCATATCACAGGGGAACTCGACAAGTTGACGATGCGAGAAAGATACCGCGGAGGTGATCAAGTGCACACAGCAAGTGGAACATGTATGGATATTACTCACATTGGTAACACAATTGTTAAAACCCCTGAGAAAGACTTGCATCTAAACAATGTCTTACATGTTCCTCGTGCATCAAAAAATCTTGTCTCCATCCATCGTTTTACTATTGACAATAATGTTCTCATAATATTCTATCCTTATTATTTTGTGATTAAGGACCTGGCAGCGAGGAGAATCATATTTAGAGGAAAGTGCGAGGGATCTCTATCCACTCATATCATCATCTTCTTCATCATGGTCAAATAAACAGGTTTGGAGTGTCACCAAACCAACTTCGGCAAAGTGGCATAGTCGTTTAGGTCATCCGTCTTCAACTATTGTTCAGCATGTTCTTAGTAGAAATAAACTTCCTTATGAGTCTAGTGTTGAGTCAGTCTGTGATGCGTGTCAACAAGCAAAGAGTCATAAGTTGCCATATCCCATCTCTACTAGTGTGTCCACTGCTCCTTTGCAACTTATCTTTTCAGATGTGTGGGGGCCTGTGACGCCCCCAATTTCGACCGTACGCTAAACATACACGCAATGCGTACGACCAAGATTAGGGACTCACTGATCGATATCACAACACAACACTAGACACAAATTAAAGTCATACAGCTTCATATTACAAGCCAGGGGCCTCGAGGGCTCGAATACAAAGCTCGATAAAGCACGAGTTAGCGGAAGCAAATAATATCTGAGTACAGACATAAGTTAAACAAGTTTTGCCTTAAGAAGGCTAGCACAAATATAAGCAGCGGATCGAAAGAGGCGAGGACTCCTGCCTGGGAACCTCCTAACTACTCCTGAGCGTCAGCACTCTCCACGTAGTAGTAGGCTCCAGCGGTGGTGTAGTAGTCGTCTCCGGCGTACTCCATCTCCTGGGCTCCATCGTTTGAACGCAGAATCGTATCGAGGGGGAAAGAGAAAGCAAAGCAGCGGTGAGTACTCATCCAAAGTACTCGCAAGACTGACATCAGAACTATGCTAAGTATGCATCATTATCAAGGGGAGGGGTTATATCTGGACTGACTGCAGAAAGCAAGAATAGGGAGAAGGCCTAGTCCTATCGAAGACTAGCATCTTCAGCATCTTGCAACATTAGAAGAGAGTAGACTGGTATCTCATATATAGCAATATTATTGTAGCAAAATTTTATTAAGTAACCACGCCCAGAGATTCTTCCTCGACTCCCTGCGAGGAAGCAATCTCGGAGCCACCTTCATCTCAAATTTAAGTCACAGTTATAGTTGTATAAGGTCAAGGTACAACTCCAAGTCGTCCTGTTACCGTGGACACGGCTATTCGAATAGATAAATTCTTCCCTGCAGGGGTGCACCACATTCCCCAACACGCTTGATACCTCTGGCCGGCCACACTTTCCTGGGTCATGCCCGGCCTCGGGACATCAACACGTCGTAGCCCTACCTAGGCTCAACGAAGAGGCCAGCCCGCCAGTCTAAATCCTAAGCGCGCAGGGGTCATGGGCCAATTGCCCTTTGCACTCTTGCACGATGCGAACGCGGCCGAGGTCAGTCCTAGCACCCCTTATAACAAGTGCGGTGCCGTTGCGGACCACTCGGGCGCGCGCCGCTCCATTGCTGACGTCCAAAGAGCTTCGGCTGATACAACGACGCTGAGTACCCATAACTTCCCCACGTGAAGGTTAGTGCGTAATAGGCCAAACGACCAACTCAGATCAAATACCCAACCCATTAGCATTTTATTAATGCGGGGCAAGCGCGACCCATGAAGTGCGGTCCCGTCGCCCCGTCTCGAGGATGTGTGACAAGGGCCTCTCCTGCCCGTCCACGCCTCATCATCATCAAACCGTGGGTACCCCTCAGGGCCGACCCATCACCAACATGTTTTCGTAACCAGGTCATAGTAACTGTGTGTATAAAACATCAAGACGGAACCTGAGGAATCACCCTCAAAGGGTCCCGCTCGATGAAACCGCCAAGGTGGACTTAGAGGAATCACCCTCGAGGGTCCCACACTTGAGGGGTTGCATGACAGAGTCATCATCGGGAGTGGTGAAGAAGGAATCACCCTCGATAACCACGACCGACTAGCTACACTACAGAGTTAGCATCATGAGTACTTCACGAGGTGTCACCCTCGGTACTCGATAGTAGCTCTGCAGAGTCGTACAAATAAGGGGTGTGCGGTGATGTGAGGGGCCAGGCTTGTCGGTCGGTTGACCGAGTCTTCGAGTCATCGAGTTGTCGATGAAGAAGCAGGGGCAACTGGGACTAAGGGGTCACTGGGGATTCACTGATCAACCTATACTAAGCAGTTGATATGATTGCAGGTATAGTAACAGTTTATCAAAAACAGGCTATGCATCAGAAATAGGAGCTAGCTAATATAGTAGCAAAATCTAATGCGAGAATGAGAGGGAAAGAAATGGGCGATATCGGAATGCTCAAGGGGGGTTTGCTTGCCTTGCTGCTCTACGGCAAAAGGCTGATAGTCGGCAGTGTAGTCGTACCCGGCAGCACCGTCAGTCTCGGGGTCTACCGGTAAGAAGAGGTGGGAGAAACAAATAAATATAAAGCAGACAAATGCATCACGATGCATGACATGACAATATGCAGAGCTAGGCATGCACTTACGCAGTACTACACGTCGCGGACGGGTCGGAAGAATATCTGACGATATTTTCCGGGTCTCGGGCTACTACCGAACATATGATCCTAGTGCTAAATGTCCATGTTCATCATGCTAGGAGCATGTGACAGATGAACGAACAGCGTATTCGGATTCGTGGGATTTTTCTGATCAACTTTCATGTATAAAACTTTTTCATCCGGGTTACGGATTATTTTATATTAATTTTTAAAGTTTTATAAATATTCTGAAATTAACAGATTTAATTTAATTCGAAAAAGCATTTATGATGTCAGCATGACATCAGGATGACGTCAGCAGTCAACAGTGGGGTTGACTGGTCAAACCTGACCAGTGGGCCCCACCTGCCATAGACTCAGGGTCTAAACAGAGTTAAATTAAACTAACTACTGATTAATTAGCTAGGGGCCCCACATGTCAGTGTCACATTAGTTTTAACTAATTAACAGGATTAATTAAATTAACCTAATTAACTAAAGTGGGGCCAGGCCCACATGTCATACACACAGGGGGGGCTGGCCCACTGGCAGTGACCGGGCGGTGCCCAGTCAGCACAGTTGACCGAGTCAACTGGTCAACTGGGCCCCCGGGGCCACTGGCAGGGTCACTGGGGGGTGGCCCCAGCCGGGCCAAGTCAGCTCCGGCCGGCGTTTGGCCGCCGGCGACCAAAAACGCGGCGGCGCAGCTCGGCCACCAGTCGGAAATCGCGTAGGGGCGTCATTTTGGGCGTTCTTTGGCGCGTTCGGCAGCAGGAGCTGCCGCCGTTCCATCCCGGCGAGCGGGGGAAGCTGAGGCGGGCCGGAACGGTGCCGGCGACGAGCAGAGGCGGCGGCGTGGTTCGGGCTCCGACGGGGACGGCGCTACGGCGGGCTAGCGAGCAAACGGAAAGGGCAGGGAGGTCCTACGCGATGCGGGGAAGCGAGCGACGACGAGTGCAGGACCAAAAGGTCACCGGAGGCTCGCCGGCGTTGAGCTCGAGTGCAGCCGAGCATCGGGCATGGAGGGGAAGGGGGCTACGGGGCCGGAGCTACCGCGAGTGGGAGAGGAGAAGAAGCAGGGGCTCACAGCGGTCCTGCAGAGGGGCTTAGCGGGTTCGGGGGAGGCTCGACGGCGCCGGAATCGTCGCGGCGAACGGCGGCGGTCCGAGGAGGAAGAAGGTGCGGGGACGGCGATGTAGGGGCTCCGGGCTCGGGCTTGCGGTCGGGGTGGATGTGCCGGTCGACGGCGGAGCTGCTGGCGTGGCCCTAGTCGACGGGGAGGCCGGAGTGCACGCGGACAGGGGCGGTCATGGCGACGGCGGTGCTCGGATGCGGGCGAGGAAGGAGAGTGGCGGCGCGAGGCGGAAGGGGGAAAGACGAGGGGGAACTGGGGGGCTAGGGTTTGCCAGAGGGGGCGCGGGGGCGGCCTTATACCCACCGGGCCATCGCTGGCGAGCTGGTCCGGCAGGGACGCGCCCGGTCGCGTGCGCGCCTCGATCGCCACCTCCTGTAGCGAGGTTGGGGACGACCGAGGGGGCCGCTGGGCCGGCGTGGGCCTGCCACTGTGGCCTAAGGCCCAGGGCAGGGGGGCCTTTTCTTTTTATTTATTTTCTGTTTTGTTTTCTGTTTTTATTTTCAGTCTCATTTATTTTCTTGCAATAATTCTTTTCAGCAAAAATGTGTGACATGGTCCAATAAATATATTGCAATATTCTACATGGTCACATACACTTTGGGCATTTTTGGAAAATGTTTGATTTATCCAAATGATTTTAAGAGCACTTTAAAATGCAAAATGGTGTTGTTAATGAAGGTGGGGGCCACACCATATGTTTGGTGAGGTTGTTCCCTTCACACCAATTGTTTTGTGATTTATCACAAGTGTGCAACATTTTTACTTTGCTGTTTGCCAATTTATTTTATCACCATAAAATTCAATGCCCTTTTTAATGGAATTTGAAATGAGATGTGAATTTTCAACTTGATCATATCTTGGTTAGCAAAACGATTAGGCACTGATCATGGTCATCACTGTGCTTAATTACAATCCTTACTGTAGCAAAAATACAGGGTGTCACAATTCTCCCCTACTAAAAAGAATTCTCGTCCCGAGAATTAAGAAGTAGAAGGAAAGAGCCCGGGGTATTCTGCACGAAGATGATCTTCGCGTTCCCAAGTGGCTTCATCTTCATAATGATTTGCCCACTGCACCTTGAAGAACTTGGTAACCTTCTGACGAGTCCGACGTTCAGTTTCATCGAGAATGCGGACTGGTTGCTAATTGTAAGAGAGGTCTTGTTGCAGTTCTAGCATATCATGATCCACTGCTCGGATAGGATCCTTGAAGCAGCGACGAAGTTGTGACACATGGAACACATCGTGAACCTGAGAAATGTTTGGCGGTAGTTCCAGTTGATATGCCACCTTACCACGCCTTTCGAGAACAGTGAAAGGACCAATATATCGAGGAGCCAGCTTGCCCTTGATCCCGAAATGGTGTGTACCTCTCATTGGCTTGACTCGAAGATAAGCCTTTTCGCCAGGTTGATAGACCATATCTTTGTGATGAAGGTCATACTGACTCTTCTGACGAGACTGAGCAGCCTTCAGATTTGCATGAATAATGCGGACTTGATCTTCGGCATGTTGGATAATATCCGGACCGATAAGTGTACGTTCCCCAGTTTCTGACCAATTCAGAGGAGTCCGACACTTACGTCCATATAACACTTCAAAGGGGGCCATCTTCAGACTAGCTTGATAGCTATTGTTGTAGGAGAACTCAGCATACGGGAGAGATTCCTCCCATTTCTTGCCAAAAGAAATGACACAAGCTCGAAGCATGCCTTCGAGAATCTGGTTGACTCTTTCAACTTGTCCTTGGGATTGAGGGTGAAAAGCGGTGCTGAAGGACAAATGAGTTCCCATAGCTTCCTGGAAACTTGCCCAGAATCTTGAAGTGAATAAACTGCCACGGTCCGAACTAATCACCAGTGGAATACCGTGGAGTGAAACAACTCTGGACATGTAAAGATCTGCTAGCTGACTAGCAATAATAGTTTCCTTGACAGCCAGAAAATGTGCAACTATGGACAGTCGGTTAATGACGACAAGAATAGCATCATTTCCTTTGTGCGATCTGGGAAAACCAGTGACGAAGTCCATTTCAACATGGTCCCATTTCCATTCAGGAACCGTAATAGGTTGCAGAGTTCCGGCAGGCCTTTGATGTTCTGCTTTGATACGACGGCAAACATCACATTCAGCAACATAGCGAGCAATGTCTTGCTTCATGTTAGACCACCAGAATCTTTGACGAATGTCTTGGTACATCTTGGTACTACCAGGATGAATAGACATCGGAGTGTCATGTGCTTCCTTCATGACCTCCTGAGTCATATCATTGTTTTTCTCCTTACTCGGTACCACTAGGCGGCCTTTGAAGTACAAAGCGCCATCCTCAGCAATAGTGAAGGATGAGGGCTTTCCTTCTACGAGATCGAGTTTAATCCTCTCGACTTCATTGTCACACTTCTGGATCCACTTGATGACGTCCACTAGATCTGGTTTAGCAACCAGGGTATTAAGAGAACCCTGGGAAACAACGTGGAGGTTCATTTTGTAGGACCCTTCAGGAGGGGGAGCGAGATAACCCTGAGGTACAATATGGAGGTTCAGCTTGCGGAATTCCTTTTGAAGAAGGGGGTGAACCTTGTGAACCTGAAGGTGGTTGCAGTATGACTTGCGGCTCAAAGCATCAGCCATTACATTAACCTTGCCTGGCATATAAGAAATACCCACGTTGTAATCTGCTATGCGCTCCATCCATCTCTGTTGACGGTGGTTCAGATCTGGCTGAGTAAACAGGTACTTCAGACTTTGGTGATCGGTGTAGATCTCGCAACGATTACCAACAAGGTATTGCCGCCACTCTTTCAGTGCATGAATTACTGCAGCAAGTTCAAGGTCATGAACTGGGTAGTTCTCTTCATGAGGACACAATTGACGAGATGCATAAGCAACCACTCTGCGCTCTTGCATTAGGACACAGCCCATGCCTTGACGTGAAGCATCACAATAGATGACAAAGTCCTTACGAGTATCCGGAGGAGCAAGCACTGGAGCAAACGTCAGTTTGTCCTTAAGTGTCTGGAAGCTCTCGTGACATTTTTCTGTCCACTCATACTTAACACCTTTGTGAAGCAAGTTGGTTAAGGGCTTTGCAATCTTGGAGAAGTTCTCGACGAATCGATGGCAATAGCTGGCGAGCCCGAGAAAACTTCTGACTTGCTTGACATTCTTCGGGGGAGTCCAGTCAAGAATAGCCTGAACTCATTCAGGGTTGACCGCAATACCATCCTTGGAGATCACATGACCAAGGTAGGTTACTTCGTCCATCCAGAACTCACACTTTGAATAATTAGCATAAAGTTGATGTTCTCGAAGCCTCTCCAGTATAAGACGAAGATGTTCAGCATGCTCTTCTTTATTCTTGGAGTAAACCAGGATATCATCCAGATAAACCACGACGAATTTATCGAGGTAATCCATGAATATATAGTTCTTCAGGCAAGAGAAGGTTGCTGGAGCATTGGTTAAGCCAAAGGACATGACGGTGTACTCGTATGAACCATAGCGAGTAACAAATGCAGTCTTGGGAATATCCTCTTCACGAACCCGGATTTGATGGTAACCCAACCTCAAGTCAAGTTTTGAAAATACTGATGAACCAACAAGTTGATCATACAGATCGTTGATTCGTGGAAGCGGATTTTTTTTTGAATCGTTGCTTGATTGATGGGACGATAATCTTGGACCAATCGATTTGTACCATCTTTCTTCTTGACAAAGAGAGAAGGTGCTCCCCAAGCAGAGGAGCTTGGACGAATGAAACCCAGACGAAGCGAATTGTCAATTTCTTGCTTAAGTTCAAGGAGTTCATGTGGTGGCTGAAAGCACAACATGCTCCCTTGGTGGTTTTGATAATTCATGACAACATACATTGTCTCTTGGACTAATACTTTTACCTAGTGTATTTCAGATAAAGTCCACAGAGAGGGTTGGCAAAAGGATCGTGGAGATTGTGGAATACCCCAAGCAAGGAAATGGATTGGCAAAGCTTCAAGGAAGAGGACTCTACATTTTACATTTGTGAGAAATCACTTTGAGTCCATAGGAAAGCCAATACTATTAAAAGGGGGTAAGGTTTTGTTGGTGAACAAAATGCTCATACGTGCACAAGTGATAGTCACCAAAAACACCCACAAGCTCTCCCACCAAAGTCTGTCCAAAGCCAAACACTCAAAATCGGTGTAACCAACCTTTCCATCCCGGTGCCACCGATTCTCAACCTCAGACAGACTCAGCCAAACCCTAGCCACTTTGGTGCAACCAATTCAATCCCGGTGCCACCGAGTTTAGGTTGCCAACTCTCTGTTACGCAAATTCACAATATCGGTACCACCGAGATTGTTGGATCGGCGTCACCGAGATTGGGAATCTGACCGTTGGTCACCTTATCAGTGCAACCGAGTTTCCTATATCGGTCTCACCGAGATTCAAAAGTTGTCACCTTTTGGTCACTTCGGTACCACCGAGATTTACACATCGGTGTCACCGAGTTGGTCATTTTGTGTGTAACGGTTGGATTTTTGGGGATGCCTATATATACCCCACCACCACCACCTACTCGAGAGAGAAGCACTCAGAACTATTCCATACTTGCCCCATCCATTTTTCTGAGAGAGAACCACCTATTATTGTGTTGAGGTCAAGATCTTCCACTCCAACCATATGGATCTTGATTTCTAGCCTCCCCAAGTTGCTTTCCACCAATCCCATCTCTTCCACCAAGCCAAATCTGTGAGAGAGTGATTGTGTGTTGAGGAGTCTATCATCTTGAAGCACAAGAGCAAGGAGTTCATCGACATTACCGAGCCTATTACCTTTTGGAGGGTGGTGCCTCCTAGATTGGTTAGGTGTCGCTTGGGAGCCTCCTACTTCGTGTTGTGGAGTTGAACCAAGAAGTTTGTAAGGGCAAGGAGATCGCCTACTTCGTGAAGATCTACCCATAGTGAGGCTAGTCCTTCGTGGACGGAAGCCGTTATGGAATAGTCAAGGTTGCTACTTCGTGGACCCTTATGGGTGGATCCCTCCGTGGACTCTCGCGACCGTTACCCTCCGTGGGTTGAAGACTCCATAAACGTGGACGTACGATAGCACCACCTATCGGAACCACGGGAAAAAATTCTTGCGTCTCTAATTGCGTTTGATCTCCATATATCTCAACTATTTACTTCATGTGCAATGTCTTTACTTTCCGCTGCCATATTTGTTGACATGCATGTGTAGGGTATATAGACTTGCTAGATTTGCTAAAACTGTTAAAATCTGCCAACCAATTAACTTGGGAAAAGGTTAGGTTTTAAATTCCTGCTAGTAGTCTATTCACCCCCCCCCTCTAGACACTCTTCTAGTGATCCCTCAATTGGTATCAGAGCATTGGTCTCCATTGCTTCGGTCTAATCACCGAGGAGGAAGATGGATGTGTCTAGTATAGGGAGTTTGAGTTGTAGAGTGCCTATTCTTGATGGAGAGTACTATAGTCAATGGAAAACCTTGATGCTTGAGCTATTTAATGAATTTCAATTGAGCAAATATGTCAAGAGCCCCTATGTGCCTCCCATTGACCCCTTGCATCCCACACACGAAGAGGAAGTTGATATGCTATGCAATCTTAGAACTGTCAATCTTATTGTTAGAGCTTTACCTAGAAATGTGCTTAATCAAATGAAGAATTTTGTATGCGCTTACACCTTGTGGAATGATTTGGAGAAACGATATCCAAATTATTCACTAAGTAATCTTGATGAAATTCTTCATAAAACTATTGCCTTCCACAAAATGACGCCTAGTGATCCTAAATTTGATGATTGTCTATTTGAGCTTAGAGACCTCATGCGTGCTAAAGGAGATGTCACAACTATCAACAATATCATTGTAGAAGTCCTTCGCATTCATAAACTTGAACATTGTCATGATCACCATCCTAACGAATCTCTTGTTCTTTTTGACGAGGATTTCCCACTTGCTGATGACAATGTGGAACATGGCTACTATGATGAAGATGAGCTGTTCAACATCGAGTATGAGAAGATCATGAAGAATCTAAGTCTCATGGCAAACTTCAAGGATTATATGTTCGGAGGAAAAGAGTGGATTCTCGATAGCGGATGTACCGATCATATGACCGGAGATAGAGAAATGTTTGAAGAGATCACGCCAAACCATGGACCGCGAAGGTACGTAACGTTTGGAGACAACTCCAAGGGTAAGGTACTTGGTCTTGGTAAGGTGGCCATATCCCATGATAGCTCTATCCAAAATGTTATGCTTGTTGAATCTCTTGGCTACAATCTTCTTTCCGTATCTAGACTTGCTGACTTTGGTTTTAATGTGCTATTCACGAAAGTAGATTGCCAAGTGTTTCGCCAAGATAATCATAAAATGGTCTTTACCGGTTTCCGTAGAGGTGATCTATACATTGTTGACTTCACTAAGAGATCCAAACCTCGCACTTGTTTAATTGCTAAATCCTCTAAAGGTTGGCTTTGGCATAGAAGACTAGGACATGTTGGCATGCGTAATTTAGACAAGCTTATCAAAGGTGATCATATACTTGGTGTTAAAGATGATCTTTGACAAAGATAGACTTTGTAGTGCTTGTCAAGCTGGAAAGCAAGTAGGTGGAAGTCATCCCGTTAAGAATATCATGACTACTAGGAGACCACTCGAGTTACTTCACATGGATCTGTTTGGTCCCAACGCTTACAAGAGTCTCGGTGGAAATTCCTATGGTCTAGTTATAGTTGATGATTTTTCCAGATTTACGTGGGTATTCTTTCTTGATGATAAGTCGCAGGTTCAAAAGATCTTCAAGAACTTCGCTCGCAAAGCGCAAAATCAGTTTGAAGTGAAGATCAAGAAGGTTCGGAGCGATAACGGATCGGAGTTCAATAACACCCATGTGGATACCTTCCTTGACGAAGAAGGTGTCTGACATGAGTTCTCGGCTACGTACACGCCTCAACAAAATGGAGTTGTTCAGAGGAAGAACCGGACGCTCATTGAGATGGCAAGAACGATTCTTGACAAATACAAGACGCCAAGACACTTTTGGGCAGAAGCCGTGGAAACAGCATGTCATGCCACAAACCGACTTTACTTGCATAAGCTTCTCGGTAAAACGGCATACGAGTTACTCACCGGTAACAAACCCCAAGTTGGATACTTTCGGGTATTCGGCTCAAAGTGCTACATTCTTGATAAGCATCGTCGTACTAAATTTGCTCCTAAATCTCATGAAGGATTCCTACTTGGTTACGGATCGAACTCTCACACTTACCGTATCTACAACAACTACACTCGAAAAGTTGAAGAGATGGTAGATGTGAAGTTTGATGAATCTAATGGTTCGCAAGTCGAACAATTGCCAAATGATGTAGGTGATAAGGACCCTTCGGAAGCTATCCAAGATTTGCCCATCGGCAAGATTCGTCCCATGGAGGTGAAGGAAAGTACTTCATCAACACAAGTGGAAGCCCCTACTTCACGTCAAGGTGAACCACAACATGACATGGAGGCATCCACAAGCGGTACACGACAAGATGATGAAGAGGAGGAAGTGCATCATGAAGATCCACCACAACCACCTTCACCACCACCTGAAGGGAACGACACCATCAACAACAACGAAGATGAAGGAGATGATGATGAAGAAGAAGAAGCTCCACCATATAACAAGCCCAAGCTACCCCGAGTTCGAGCACAAGTGACCAAGAACCATCCCCTAAACCAAATCTTTGGTGACATCCAAACCGGGAGAATCACTCGCTCTAAAACTCGTCTAGCTAACTTTTGTGAGCATTATTCTTTCATCTCTAGCATTGTGCCCTTGAAGGTAGAACAAGCTCTTGAAGACGCGGATTGGGTAAACGCGATGCATGAAGAGCTTCACAACTTCGAGAGGAACGAAGTGTGGACACTCGTGGAGAAGCCCAAGGATGAGCAAAACATCATCGAAACCAAATGGGTGTTTCGAAACAAGCAAGACGAAGATGGTCAAGTCGTGCACAACAAGGCTCGTCTCGTAGCCCAAGGATATACGCAAGTTGAAGGTATGGACTACGGTGAGACCTACGCCCCCGTTGCTAGACTTGAAGCTATTCGCATTCTTCTTGCCTATGCTAATCACCATGATATCACGCTTTATCAAATGGACATTAAAAGTGCCTTTTTGAATGGTGAGATTGAAGAAGAAGTCTATGTTAAGCAACCACCTGGTTTTGTGAATCCTAAGAAACATAATCATGTTTACAAGCTTCGTAAAGCCCTCTATGGTCTTAAGCAAGCCCCTCGTGCTTGGTACAAATGCTTAACGAAGTTTCTCATTGAAAAAGGTTTTGAAATTGGTAAAATTGATGCAACCTTGTTCACTAAGAGAGTTAATGGTGAATTATTTGTATGCCAAATCTATGTGGATGATATTATCTTTGGATCTACTAACCCACAATTTAGTGAAAGATTTGGAAGGTTGATGTCCGAGAAGTATGAGATGTCTATGATGTGTGAGCTGAAATTCTTTCTTGGTTTGCAAATCAAGCAAACGAGAGAAGGAACTTTCATCTCTCAAACTAAATATACCAAGGACTTGATCAAGAAGTTCAACATGCAGGAGTGCAAAGGTATGAAAACCCCAATGCCTACTAGTGGACATGTTGATCTTACCAGAGAGGATGAACCGGTTGATCAAAAGGTTTATCGATCTATGATTGGTTCATTGCTATATCTATGTGCCTCTCATCCCGATATTATGCTTAGTGTTTGCATATGTGCTAGATATCAAGCTGCACCTAAAGAGTGTCATCTTTTGGCCGTGAAACGTATTGTGAGATATTTGATACAAACACCAAACTTTGGCATTTGGTATCCAAAAGGATCTTCCTTTAACCTTGTTGGCTATTCCGATTCGGATTATGCCGGTGACAAGGTTGATAGAAAATCCACCTCGGGTACTTGTCAATTTTTGGGTAGATCTCTTGTGTCTTGGTCCTCCAAGAAACAAAACTCGGTATCTTTATCTACTGCCGAAGCTGAGTATATTGCTGCTGGATCTTGTTGTGCACAATTACTATGGATGACACAAACGCTTAAGGATTATGGAATCCATGTTAAAAATGTTCCATTACTTTGTGACAATAAAAGTGCTATTAAAATTAGTTATAATCCTGTGCAACATTCTCGAACTAAACATATTCAAGTTAGACATCATTTCATTCGTGATCATGTTGCCAAAGGAGATATTGATCTTAAGCATGTTCGCACTAACAAGCAATTGGCCGATATCTTTACCAAGCCACTTGATGAGAAAACATTTTGTTATTTGAGGAGTGAGTTGAACATCATTGATGCTTCAAACTTGAGCTAGTCTCACTCAGTTGCATGCAAGGGCATGAGCTTTCTTGATACTTCCATGATATTTCTAACATGTTATCTTATGCCATGGAATTCTATGCTCCCTTGTATTGCATCTAACCCTTTTGTAGGTACTTGAGAGAATCTCATTCCACAAGATTGCCATCAATTCAACTCTTAAGCAATCTTGTCATTATCAAGTATCCACAACCCCTCTTGATGATGGAAGGAAGAAGACACCTCAACCATATCCTTGACATACACTTATAATTCTTAATTTGGTACCATGTCAAATGGATATATCTATTGCCCTTCCTTGCATGACTAACCTTTGTAGGTGACAAGTGTACTAAAACGAAAGATTGCTCCCAACTCAAGATGATCTTCATCAACCTCGAGCATCCTTAACAAGTTCACCTATGAGCAACGTCATCAACATCACTCAAAGGTATGTACTCATATCCTTGAAAAGGCTTTGCTCCAAGTCATGAGCTAAAGCATCTCAAGTGATATGAAGACATTAAAGTGCTTAATCGAAAAATGGTAACCCCATTTTGAGCTTAACGTAGAGTATGACCTATGATCAAGTATTCTTACTTGGCTCCTAAGTCAATATACTCTAATATAGGTGACCTAGTCACCGCCCATCATCTAGTTAAGAATCTTGTTTGGTTCATTCTCTATTTTGCAAAGATTTCTTGAAACCACTCAAATCTTCTCTAGTTGATATTTTTCTGTAAAAACTTTTGCATTCCCTTTGAAAAAGTTCTCTGTTAATGCCTTGAAAACAGAAACTTGGTCCCTTATTTCTGTTGCTGTTTTAGCCTCGGAGCCGCCGATACATATTTCTCGGTTCTACCGAAATTCTTCGGTACCACCGATTGATCTGTCTCGGAGTCACCGAATTTTTCTTTTCTTATCTATGTTTCTTTTGCAATCCTACAAGCAATACTTCTGTTACTTCGATGATCCCGTTAAAAAAATCGGGGGAGAATAACAAAAGATAATCTTAGGGAGAGAATTTCTTTATTCAAGGATCCCTACCTTAACGGAAGAAGGGGGAGAATAACAAAATCTTACAACATCTCAAAGGGAGAGAAACTATTTTCCATGATTCCCTCAGTTTTCATTTCTATGAACCCTACATTCAGTGACCCTTGTTCTCAAGGATCCCTTCTCAGTCAATGATCCCGGTATCCATCCCTGTTTTTGACCTTTTTGGAAATTAATGCCAAAGGGGGAGAAGAACAAAGCTTCATGCTAAAGGGGAGATACATGCTTATGCAAAGGGGGAGATATGATCAAGGGGGAGAGCCAATATCAATATTCATACTCACTTAAACAAGGGGAGAATATCAAAGTAGGAGGAGAAGACAAATTTGGAAGCTTACCTTTCTCACCCTATCCAATCCCAATATCTACATGCTGAGATTCAGGGGGAGAGGATGTTCTACTATTGTCATATCTAAGGGGAGAAAGAAATAATTTCGGAGACATATCAATCTTAAGAAATGCTATCTTCTATATGTTCTCCATATCTTGGTACTGTTGAGTTCTACTGCCTTGTTGTTTGGTAGAATACTCTTGTGTTTTCTAACATTGTTTTCTCAAGTGTGTTTCTACTACTAGAATGCTCAAGAACTCAAGGTAAGTATATGCATCATACCCTTGATCAAGATGATCTCTTGCTTCTTGCACATATTGTTTGCAAGAGTGAAGTCTTGAACAAGGATACATCTCATTCATATATGTTTGATGCATATGGCCAAGATACACATGACTCATTATATCCCTTCTTCCATATGTGTATCCATGCATTCCAAAGCAACTATCCTTTAAAGGACTGCACACATTTAGGGGGAGCAAATCTAAGTCATGTGTCTCTCAAAGTCTTCATTATATCCATGCATATCTTTATTTGAAGCTTTGATTGTATGTTGTCATCAATTACCAAAAAGGGGGAGATTGAAAGCACAACATGCTCCCTTGGTGGTTTTGATAATTCATGACAACATACATTGTCTCTTGCACTAATACTTTTACCTAGTGTATTTCAGATAAAGTCCACAGAGAGGGTTGGCAAAAGGATTGTGGAGATTGTGGAATACCCCAAGCAAGGAAATGGATTGGCAAAGCTTCAAGGAAGAGGACTCTACATTTTACATTTATGAGAAATCACTTTGAGTCCATAGGAAAGCCAATACTATTAAAAGGGGGTAAGGTTTTGTTGGTGAACAAAATGCTCATACGTGCACAAGTGATAGTCACCAAAAACACCCACAAGCTCTCCCACCAAAGTCTGTCCAAAGACAAATACTCAAAATCGGTGTAACCAACCTTTCCATCCCGGTGCCACCGATTCTCAACCTCAGACAGACTCAGCCCAACCCTAGCCACTTCAGTGCAACCGATTCAATCCCGGTGCCACCGAGTTTAGGTTGCCAACTCTCTGTTATGCAAATTCACAATATCGGTACCACCGAGATTGTTGGATCGGTGTCACCGAGATTGGGAATCTGACCGTTGGTCACCTTATCGGTGCAACCGAGTTTCCTATATCGGTCTCACCAAGATTCAAAAGTTGCCACCTTTTGGTCACTTCGGTACCACCGAGATTTACACATCGGTGTCACCGAGTTGGTCATTTTGTGTGTAACGGTTGGATTTTTGGGGATGACTATATATACCCCTCCACCACCACCCCCGGGGCCACTGGCAGGGTCACTGGGGGTGGCCCCAGCCGGACCAGGTTAGCTCCGGCCGGCGTTTGGCCGCCGGCGACCAAAAACGCGGCGGCGCAGCTCGGCCACCGGTTGGAAATCGCGTAGGGGCCGTCATTTTGGGCGTTCTTTGGCGCGTTCGGCAGCAGGAGCTGCCGCCGTTCCATCCCGGCGAGCGGGGGAAGCTGAGGCGGGCCGGAACGGCACCGGCAACAAGCAGAGGCGGCGGCGTGGTTCGGGCTCCGACGGGGACGTCGCTACGGCGGGCTAGCGAGCAAGCGGAAAGGGCAGGGAGGTCCTACGTGATGCGGGGAAGCGAGCGACGGCGAGTGCAGGACCAAAAGGTCACCGGAGGCTCACCGGCATTGAGCTCGAGCGGACCCGAGCGTCGGGCATGGAGGGGAAGGGGGCTACGGGGCCGGAGCTAGCGCGAGGGGGAGAGGGGAAGAAGCAGGGGCTCACAGCGGTCCTGCAGAGGGGCTTAGCGGGCTCGGGGGAGGCTCGACGGCGCCGGAATCGTCGCGGCGAACGGCGGCGGCCCGAGGAGGAAGAAGGCGCGGGGACGGCGATGCAGGGGCTCCGAGCTCGGGCTTGCAGTCGGGGTGGATGCGCCGGTCGACGGCGGAGCTGCTGGCGCGGCCCTAGTCGACGGGGAGGCCGGAGAGCGCGCGGACAGGGGCGCTCATGGCGATGGCGGTGCTCGGATGCGGGCGAGGAAGGAGAGCGGCGGCGCGAGGCAGAAGGGGGAAAGACGAGGGGGAACTGGGGGGCTAGGGTTTGCCAGAGGGGGCGCGGGGGCATCCTTATACCCACCGGGCTATCGCCGGCGAGCTGGTCCGGCGGGGACGCGCCCGGTCGCGTGCGCGCCTCGGTCGCCACCTCCTGTAGCGAGGTTGGGGACGACCGAGGGGGCCGTTGGGCCGGCCTGGGCCTGGCACTGTGGCCTAAGGCCCAGGGCAGGGGGGCTTTTCTTTTTATTTCTTTTCTGTTTTGTTTTCTGTTTTTATTTTCAGTCTCATTTATTTTCTTGCAATAATTCTTTTCAGCAAAAATGTGTGACATGGTCCAATAAATACATTGCAATATTCTACATGGTCACATACACTTTGGGCATTTTTGGAAAATGTTTGATTTATCCAAATGATTTTAAGAGCACTTTAAAATGCAAAATGGTGCTGTTAATGAAGGTGGGGGCCACACCATATGTTTGGTGAGGTTGTTCCCTTCACACCAATTGTTTTGTGATTTATCACAAGTGTGCAACATTTTTCCTTTGCTATTTGCCAACTTATTTTATCACCATAAAATTCAATGCCCTTTTTAAGGGAATTTGAAATGATGTGAATTTTCAACTTGATCATATCTTGGTTAGCAAAACGATTAGGCACTGATCATGGTCATCACTGTGCTTAATTACAATCCTTACTGTAGCAAAAATCCAGGGTGTCACAGGGCCAAACCCTACTTCAGTTGGTAGATTCTCATATTATGTAAGCTTTATTGATGATTATAGCAAGTTTTTTACATGGATTTATTTGCTAAAGAAACGATCTGATGTATTTCAAGTTTTTTGCAATTTCCAAAATCTTTTTGAGCGCCAACTGAACTCCAAAATACTTGCTATATGCAAACCGATTGGGGTGGTGAGTATGAGAAACTCAATTCCTTTTTTCAAAAGATTGGAATTTCTCATCATGTCTCCTATCCACATGCTCATCAACAGAATGGCTCTGCTTAACGAAAACATCGTCATGTTGTTGAAGTAGGACTAGCATTATTAGCTAATGCATCTATGCCTCTCAAATTTTGGGACGAAGCTTTTCTTACTGCCACATAAATTATCAATATTCGTCCTAGAAAAGTCATCAAATTTGAGAATCCTATAACACGACTCTTCGGTATCACTCCAGATTACACATCTCTTCGCATCTTTGGTTGTGCATGCTGGCCAAATCTTAGGCCATATAACACACACAAACTTGCGTTTCGTTCGAAAAAATGTGTCTTTTTAGGCTATAGTCCCATGCACAAGGGAGTTAAATGCCTAGATGTTTCTATTGGCAGGGACTATATATCTAGGGATGTTGTTTTCGATGAATCAATCTTTCCTTTCGAGTCTCTTCACCCAAATGCCGGTGCCCCTCTCCGCCAAGAAATACTTCTTCTTCCCGATTTTAATCAAGGGGTAATACCAATTGTGCTAACCAATCTGACAATATTCCTACTATGTCTACACCAAGTACTATGCCTCTGCAGATGCCTGGAGAAAACGGAGGCCCAAATGATCAAAATCACGAAAATATGGCTCAAAATGAGTTAGTATTTCATGTCAATGGAGAAGAAGGCCCTGGCATGGAACACGAGGAGGATTCGGCGGCGCCTGCCATGCCTGTGCATCCCTCAGCCTCAGATCGCATGCGCCGATCCCTTTTGGATCGCACGCCCGACAACGATCAGTCGGGGCAGGCCGATCGGGGCACGGCGGGCCAACCCACAGGCGACGAGTCAACACGAGGTGAGCGGGCCACCACGCGCATGTAGCCAGGAGCAGTGACGCGCACGTCTGCCCGCATGCAACGTTCAGTATCTTTCAGCGGGCCACCAATTTTCAGATCAGGTCTAGCCACACCAGCGACCACAGGATCTACTGTATCCACTTGGTGTACACAGTTGGAAGGGTTCTCTGGATCATCTATGGCAAGTCATCCTACACAGCCTCCTGTACAATTGCAACAACAGTCTGCCATGACTTCGAGGGTTATGACCCGACTACAAAAAGGTATAAGAAATCTTAAGTTAAGAACGGATGGCACTATACCATATGACATGCTGTCAGGTGAACTTACGAGATTAAGTGATGCACTTGAAGATCCTAGATGGAAGAAGCCTATGGATGAGGAATATGATGCGCTCATGAAAAATAAAACATGGAGATTGGTACCAAGTCAAAGAGGTAAAAATATTATTGATTGCAAATGGGTGTATAGAATCAAAAAGAAAGCAGATGGTGATACGTCTCCAACATATCTATAATTTTTTATTGTTCCATGCTGTTATATTATCATTCTTGGATGTTTTACAATCATTTTATAGCAACTTTATATCATTTTTTGGGACTAACCTATTGACATAGTGCCAAAGTGCCAGTTGTTGTTTTTTCTTGTTTTTTACTTCGCAGAAAATCAATACCAAATGGAGTCCAATCGAGCTGAAACTTTTTGGAGATTTTTTCTGGACCAGAAGACACCAGATGGGCCAAACAACAACCAGAGAGGAGGCCCGAGGTGGGGAACACCCACCAGGGCGCGCCAGAGGCCCCCTGGCGCGGCCTGGTGGGTCGTGCCCACCTCGGGACCCCCCTCCACCGCCTATGACGCCTATAAATTCCCAAATATTCAGAAAACCCTAGAGGAGTCCACGAAAAAAACACATCCAGTCGCCGCAAGTTCCAGAACCTCAAGATCTCATCTAACACCATCACGGAGGGGTTCATCTTCTTCATAGGTTCCTCTCCGATGATGCATGAGTAGTCCACCATAGACCTACGGGTCCGTAGGCTGTAGCTAGATGGCTTCCTCTCTCTCTTTTGATTCTCAATACAATGGTCTCTTGGAGATCTATTTGATGTAAACTTTTGCGGTGTGTTTGTTGGGATCCGATGAATTTTGAGTTCATGATCAGTTTCTATCCATGAATATTATTTGAGTCTTCTTTGATCTCTTATATGCATGATTGCTTATATCCTCGTATTTCTTCTTCGAATCTTTGGTTTAGTTAGGCCGACTAGATCGGGATTTCTTGCCATGGGAAGAGGTGCTTTGTGATGGGTTCGATCTTGCGGTGTCCTTTCCCAGTGACAGAAGGGGCAGCAAGGCACGCATGTATCGTTGCCATTAAAGATAACAAGATGGGGTCTATTCCTACATGAATAGATCTTGTCTACATCATGTCATCATTCTTATTGCATTACTCCGTTTCTTCATGGAACTTAATACACTAGATGCATGCTGGATACCGGTCGATGTGTGGAGTAATAGTGGTAGATGCAGGCAGGAGTCGGTCTACTTATCTTGGACGTGATGCCTATATAATGATCATTGCCTTGGATATCGTCATGACTATTCGATTTTCTATCAATTTCCCAACAGTAATTTGTTCACCCACCGTGCGCTATACTCATGAGAGAAGCCACTAGTGAAACCTACGGCCCCCGGGTCTACTTTTCCAACATATTGCTTTCAGATCTATCTTTTTGCCATCTTCGTTTTCAGATCTACTATACCAAAAAACAAAAAGGTATCGCTGCACTTTCATTTGCCTTTTTGCGTTCTTGAGAGATCTATCTCTCCTATCCATCACTACCTAATCCATATTTTTCCCGTAGAGAGATTGACAACCTCTCTTTCGCGTCGGGTTGAAAGTATTTGTTGTTTGTATGAAGGAGCTGCTTATTAGGTGGTGGTGATCCTCCTACTGGTTCGATAACCTTGGTTTCATAACTGAGGGAAATACTTGTCGTCACTGTGCTGCATCATCTCTTCCTCTTGGGGGAAAAACCAACACAGTCTCAAGCCACGTCAAGCATACTTTCTGGCGCCGTTGCCGGGGAGGAAGCGGTCTCTTCTACGTGCCAATCTCAGGCGCCGAGGAGACTCCATCATCATCTACCAGGTTCCTAATCACAAATCTCATCTCCTTGCAATTACATTATTTGCCATTTGCCTCTCGTTTTCCTCTCCCTCACTTCACCAATTTGCTATTTTATTCGCCCTCTCATTCAGTTGCCTTTTTCTCGCTAGATCTCTTGCTTGCTTGCAGTCTTGTTTGCTTGTCATCATGAGTGATTTTGGTATGGCAGAAACAGATGATGGCAGGACTCCAAAAATTGGATGTTCTGGTAATCTGGATGCTAAAACTTTTGTTTTGGGGCAAGGGAACGTTATAGGAAAAGAAACTATCCAAGAGTTTTTCAATTGTGTTGGGAATTTGACTCTTGATGATACTCCTATATTGAAAAGAACTAAAACTTATGCGGAAGCTATTTCGACGCTAGTTCTTAAACTCAAAAATAGGTTTATTCGTACCCATCCTACCTTGCAAAGGTGGTTTCTTGAGCTTCCCATTATAAAGGATCCCAAAGCTAAAAAGATAGCTACCCTTGTTCTTATGAATGAATTTGATCACATAGTACGGGAAGCTAGGGAAATTTTTGATTTCTTTGGTATGAGTCGTGAAAAACCAGTTATAGGGGAGATCCTTTATAATAGTGACTATATGTTAAGACATCTTCTTGGAAACAATCAAATTTTTGATGAGAATCTTAAAAAGGAAGTTCCCGTTTTAGACATGATCCAACAAGTTTTCAATGATGTTAATCAACACTATTCTTGGATTGTAGCGGGGAACCAAAGAGGGTACGTAGATGGACAACTTGATAATGCTAAGATTGATATGGATAATGTTTTTCAAGTTATATTTGCAAAACCTCTTGACATAGATTCCAAAACCAAGGATGACAATACTTGAATCTATGCGTTATGCCTAGATAGGGGCGTAAAACGATAGCGCTTGTTGGGAGGCAACCCAATGAATAAATTTATTTTTGCTTTTTTCTTTCTGTTTTTGAGTGTTGACACAATTGTGCCTCTGTTAAGATTGTGTTTTTATGGTTTTATTAGTTTTTGTGCCAAGTAAAGCCTTTAGGATGATTCATGAGAAGAGTAGAAACAATGCTGAATCTAAAACAGAAACTTTGCGTCCAGTGTTTGAATTTTCATTTTTTTACTGGAACGTGATCTTAAGCTGAAATTTTTACACAGTATTGCTATACAAATCCCCTGTGTTTTCCTAATTTTTCAGAATTTTTAGAGTTACAGAAGTATGGTTAGAGTACAGATTACTCCAGACTGTTCTGTTCTTAACAGATTCTGTTTTCGTTGCATTGTGTGCTTGTTTTGATGAATCTATGGCTTGTATAAGTCATGGAAAAGTTACAATACAGTAGGTATAATGCAATAATAAAATATGAATGGGTTTGCAACAGCACCTAAGGGTAGTAATTTGCTTTATTATACTAACGGATCTCACGAAAAGTTTGTTGAGTTTTGTGTGACTGAAGTTTTCAAGTTTTGGGTGAGATCACGATGGATGAAGGAATAAGGAGTGAAAAGGGCCTAAGCTTGGGGATGCTACCACACCCCCAAGATATATCCAAAGAGAAACAAGCAACTAAGCTTGGGGATGCCCCCGAGTGGCATCCTCTTTTTCTTCCAACAACCATTGGCATTTTACTTGGAACTATATTTTTATTCATCACATATCATGAGCTTTGCTTGGAGCGTCTTGTATCCCTTGAGTCTTTTTCTTGTTTTACTTGTGAATCATTTGTATCCTTGCTGGACACACCTATTTGAGAGAGCCATAATTATGCTATGATTTGTAGAATTGCTCTATATGCTTCACTTAAACTTTTTGATCTATAGAATTGCTCTAGTGCTTCACTTATATCTTTTTGAGCACGGTGTTCTTGGAAATTTTTGAAGAAATACTCTCATGCTTCATTTAGATTAATTTGAGAGTTAGTAAAATTTTGAAGAAATCCTCTCATGCTTCACTTATACCTTTTTGAGGGATGAAATCTTTATGCTCATGTGCTTCACTTAAATTTGTTTGAGCTTGTAAAAAAAAGCAATGGCAATATATTAAACTAGTCCCAAAGTTATAGATATCCAAGGAGGATATAATAAAAAAATTCATGAAGATCACTGGACAAATTAAACTTGATTCCTTGTAATAGTTTTGAAACATGATGATAGTAATATGTGAGTCATGTTAGTGAGTAATTATGCTTTAGTAGGAATATTGGTGTTAAGGTTTGTGATTCCCTATGCAAGTACGAAAGTCAATAGTTATGCAATGAAGTTACATCCTACTTATGGTGCATTATTCGGTGTTAGTTATGCTCAATGCTCACTTATGTGAATTTTTGTTTCTTGGTTTGGTAGCTTCTCAATCTATTTGCTACCCTCCATTTGTACTAAGTAGAAATACTACTTGTGCATCCAAAATACTTAAACCAAGTTTTGCCTTATGAGTCCACCATACCTACCTATATGCGGTATTTCCTTGCCGTTCCAAGCAAATTTGTATGTGCCATCTCTAATTTTCAAAATAAACTTCCCTTTTGTGTGCTCGTACCGCTCATGAAACGGTGGGAGTGTCCAGTATATTTCCATGCTAGATGTGTTATTCTCAAGATGAGTGTTTATTCACTTGTCATTGCATGAGAGTGCGGCGGTAATAGGGATGCCCATTCCCGAAATGAAAAAGAAAAAATATTTACTTTATGATGTCAAATAATAAATTCCTTGGAAAGTGTTGGTATGGAAGGCAACCGTGGACACGGCCCGCCATGGAATGTGAAAGAATGGTGGAAAAAGGAATAAACTTTATTTTCTGTTTTGGAACCGCCTATGATATATCTAGCATGGAAAGTATTGTGAACTACTTTGTCGTTTTCATTGACAGGAAAGGCATGCCACCCAAAATATTTTTCTCTCTCAATTTAAAACTTTGAGCACTGGCACCTCTACAAATCCCTACTTCCCTCTGCGAAGGGACTATCTATTTACTTTATGCAATTTTTATTTTTACTTTGAGTCTCCATCTTCTCTTATAAAGCACCAACTAGGGGGAACTATGATCATGCTTGAGCATTGGGTATAGCTAATATTTGAGTGTGTTTCATGAATGGATCAATTATTGAGCATGATGGGCTAGGGATAACTTTCTTTAGCGTTGATATTTTGAAAGACATGGTTGCTTGTTGACATGCTTGAGTATTGAAGTCATTATGTTAAAACTAGACTATTGCTTTGAATCATCTAAAAGTCCATATGTCCATGCTACAAAAGAAAAAGAATATGAGATGAACATGTTAGGCAGCATTCCACATAAAAAATTGTGTTTTTATCATTTACCTACTCGAGGACGAGTAGGAATTAAGCTTGGGGATGCTGATACGTCATCAACGTATCTATAATTTTTTATTGTTCCATGTTGTTATATTATCATTCTTGGATGTTTTACAATCATTTTATAGCAACTTTATATCATTTTTTGGGACTAACCTATTGACATAGTGCCAAAGTGCCAGTTGCTGTTTTTTCTTGTTTTTTACTTCGCAGAAAATCAATACCAAACGGAGTCCAATCGAGCTGAAACTTTTTGGAGATTTTTTCTGGACCAGAAGACACCAGATGGGCCAAACAACAACAAGAGAGGAGGCCCGAGGTGGGGAACACCCACCAGGGCACGTCAGAGGCCCCCCTGGCGCGGCCTGGTGGGTCGTGCCCACCTCGGGACCCCCCCCTCCACCGCCTATGATGCCTATAAATTCCCAAATATTCAGAAAACCCTAGAGAAGTCGACGAAAAAAACACATACAGCCGCCGCAAGTTCCAGAACCTCGAGATCTCATCTAACACCATCACGGAGGGGTTCATCTTCTTCATTGGTGCCTCTCCGATGATGTGTGCGTAGTCCACCATAGACCTACGGGTCCGTAGGCTGTAGCTAGATGGCTTCCTCTCTCTCTTTTGATTCTCAATACAATGGTCTCTTGGAGATCTATTTGATGTAAACTTTTGCGGTGTGTATCTTGGGATCCGATGAATTTTGAGTTCATGATGAGTTTCTATCCATGGATATTATTCGAGTCTTCTTTGATCTCTTATATGCATGATTGCTTATAGCCTCGTATTTCTTCTTCGAATCTTTGGTTTAGTTAGGCCGACTAGATCGATTTTTCTTGCCATGGGAAGAGGTGCTTTGTGATGGGTTCGATCTTGTGGTGTCCTTTCCCAGTGACAGAAGGGGCAGCAAGGCACGCATGTATCGTTGCCATTAAGGATAACAAGATGGGGTCTATTCCTACATGAATAGATCTTGTCTACATCATGTCATCGTTCTTATTGCATTACTCCGTTTCTTCATGGAACTTAATACACTAGATGCATGCTGGATAGTGGTCGATGTGTGGAGTAATAGTGGTAGATGCAGACAGGAGTCGGTCTACTTATCTTGGACGTGACGCCTATATAATGATCATTGCCTTGGATATCGTCATGACTATTCGATTTTCTATCAATTGCCCAACAGTAATTTGTTCACCCACCGTGCGCTATACTCATGAGAGAAGCCACTAGTGAAACCTACGGCCCCCGGGTCTACTTTTCCAACATATTGCTTTTCGGTCTATCTTTTTGCCATCTTCGTTTTCAGATCTACTATACCAAAAAAAACCAAAAATATATCACTGCACTTTCATTTGCCTTTTTGCGTTCTTGAGAGATCTATCCCTCCTATCTATCACTACCTAATCTATCTTATCACCGTAGAGAGATTGACAATCTCTCTTTCGCATCGGGTTGCAAGTATTTGTTGTTTGTGTGCAGGAGCTGCTTATTAGGTGGTGGTGATCCTCCTACTGGTTCGATAACCTTGGTTTCATAACTGAGGGAAATACTTGTCGTCACTATGTTGCATCATTCCTTCCTCTTGGGGGGAAAACCGACGCAGTCTCAAGCCACGTCAGATGGCTCCATTGATAGGTACAAAGCACGTCTAGTTGCAAAAGGATTTAAGCAACGCTATGGTATTGATTATGAGGATACTTTCAGTCATGTTGTCAAAGCTGCTACCATAAGACTTGTGCTAGCTATTGCTGTCTCCAGAGGATGTAGCCTTAGACAGCTAGATGTTCATAATGCGTTTTTGCATGGTGTTCTGGCAGAGGAGGTCTACATGAAACCACCAGGGTATGAAAACAAACAAACTCCACATTATGTTTGCAAGCTTGACAAAGCTATTTATGGTTTAAAACAGTCTCCTAGGGCATGGTACTCAAGGTTAAGCTCACAGTTGAAGTATCTTGGTTTTGTTGCATCCAAGGCTCATACATCTCTCTTCATTTACAACAAAGCAAATACTATTATTTTTGTGCTCATATATGTCGATGACATCATAGTTGCAAGCTCCTCAGAAAATGCTACTAATGCTCTCTTGCATGATCTGATTTCAGAATTTGCTTTGAAGGACCTTGGTGATTTACACTTCTTCCTAGGTATGGAGGTTAAGAAGATCCAAGATGGCATAATATTGAACCAGGAAAAATATGCCACTGAGATTTTAACCCGTATTGGAATGAAGGATTGTAAGCCTTCACCTACACCATTGTCTCCTTCAGAATAACTTTCAGCACATGTAGGAGAACCACTTAATGAAGAGGGAAGCACAAAGTATAGAAGTGTTGTTGGAGCCCTACAGTACTTGATTTGAAACGGTCAGATATATCATTTGCTGTAAACAAGGTTTGCCAATACTTGCATGCTCCTACCTCCACTCATTGGACAGCTGTCAAAAGGATTGTGAGATATATTAAGCACACCATGAGTTTGGGACTTTAGTTCAAACGTTCTAATTCTACACTGGTGAGTGCTTTCTCCGATGCTGACTAGGCAGGTTGTAGTGATGACAGAAAGTCCACTGGAGGATTTGCAATATTCTTTGGTTCAAATCTTATTTCTTGGAGTGCCAGAAAACAAGCTACAGTGTCAAGATCAAGTACAGAAGCTGAGTACAAATCACTAGCAAATGCCACTGCTGAAATTATTTGGGTGGAATCATTGCTTAACGAGCTGGGAATTAAGCAACATCGTGCGTCATGTTTATGGTGTGACAACTTGGGAGCCACCTATCTCTCTGCAAATCCAGTTTTTCATGGTAGAACTAAGCACATTGAAATTGATTTTCATTTCGTCTATGAAAGAGTGGCAGAGAAGAAGTTGGACATAAGGTTCATTCCATCCAAAGATCAAGTAGCAGATGGATTCACTAAAGCCTTGCCGATCAAGCCTTTTGAAGAGTTCAAGAGAAATCTTAACATAGGATAGTTTAGATTAAGGGACGGTGTTAGAGTTTGAGTCAAATACTACATGTAACCTCAACTATCTCAGGTCTCTCTCTCCCTCTCCCGTGTCCTATTCTATCTCCTTGTAACAGCCTCCTCAATCTCTTCTTCTTGTACGATACGGCAAGGTCGTTTGACCCTCAATATATACAATCACGCGGCTCTCCTCGAGGGAGTAGGAACGCTTCTCATAATTCCTATAGGCCATGCATGAAGTACTACCTATCAAGGATATATCATCAGCATTATCGTTTTCTGAGCTTTTTCAGAAGGGATACAAAAGTAATAAGACAGCAAGCATGATCTTTTCAAGGCAAATGGCCGCTTGAGGTACATCATGGTGACACATTATTCATTTATTTCTAGGTCAACCAAAGTGCTACATAGCAAAGCCAAGATAAACAAACTTCCTACTTGGGAGGTAACTCCATGCCATCACAGCTAGGTTTTTCTGTAAGTGGAAACATATCGCTGTGTGTAGCGGATTTTTATCCAAATTGCATAGATTATACTGGAAGTTGCAGAAAATAGGGCACACATATATACAGATATTCCATAACTGTATATTGGAACACCTATTATACTTCACAAAACAGCTAATACATGGACACATAAATAAAAATACTTGCACCAACACAGGCAAGAGGGTTGTCAAGCCCCTTGTACTCGTTAGTTGCAAGGATTAGATCTGGTAGAGATAGGTTTATAAATTGCAAAATAAAATATCAGCTAAATAAATTTCAAGAAGTGTATTTTCAAAAAATATAATAAGTGAATGGACTATGGGACCATAGCTTTCACTAGAGGCATCTCTCTCATGAGTGTAGTAACGTGGGTGAACAAATTACTATCGGGTAATATATAGAAAAGCAAATAATTATGATGTTATTCATGTCATGATCATGTATATAGGCATTACGTCCGTGACAAGTAGACTGAAACGATTCTGCATCTACTACTATTACTTCATCGATCGACCGCTATCCAGCATGTCCATTTTAGGTGACAAAATTTTAACTTTGAGAGTATCCACATCATGAACAAGCCTATCAATGTTTCTTGACATATCGTCAACTTTGCTCATTTTTTATTCTACCATAGCATTGAAGGTCTTTTGAGAACTAATAAATTCTTTAATATTGTTCTCTAGTTCAGTAGGTATCTTATTATTATTATTATTATTATTATTATTATTATCTGAATTTCCATAGTAATTTTCATAATTACTAGAGGGATTACCGGGATATGGTCTAGGATTGTTGAAATTACCCATGTAAGCATTATTGTTGAAATTATTTCTAGCAACAAAATTCGCATCAATAGCATCATTATTTTGCTCAATAAACGTGGACAATGGAATATCATTCGAATCAATTTGAGTATTTTCACTAGCAAGCATATTCATAATAGCATCCATTTTATCACCCAGAGTAGAGACTTCTTCGACATAATTTACGTTCTAACCAGTCGGAGCTCGTTCGTTGTGCCGCCGGGAGTAATATATGGTCATGTTGTCGAGAAGCTTCGTGGCTTCTCCTAATGTGACTCCCATAAATGTTCCACTTGCATATGAATTTAAAAGGTTTCTTGAAGCAAAGTTTAGTCCAGCATAGAAGTTTTATATAATCATCCATAAATTTACTCCATGAGTGGGACACTTATTAATCTTTAATTTCATTCTCTTCAAGGTTGTGCAACATGTTCTTGCTCATGTTATTTAAAATCCATGATTTGATTTCTAAGAGATATTTTCTTGGTAGGAGGAAAATATTTAGCAATGAAAGTGTCCTTACATTTATCCAACGAATCAATACTATTTGAGGTATGGATGAAAACCAAGCTTTAGCTCTATCTCTTCATGAGAAAGAAAATAATTTCAACTTCACAAAATCATTATCCGCATCTTTTTTTTGCATATCACATAATTCATTGAAGGTATTAAGAAGGAATGCAACATCTTCATTAGGATCTCTTTCATAACAAGATTTAATAATTCAGGATTTATATCATATGACTCCGCAGTAGTGGCGGGAGGAATTGGAGTACTAGTAAAATTGTTATTACTAGTATTCAAGAAATCGCACAACTTAGTGTTTTCTTGAGTAGACATAATGACGATTCAAGCAAGATATCACATAAGATATTTTTTGGTACTTTTGTATTTCTTAGTAACTGAATATAAAAGGAACAAAAAATATAACAAGTAAATATTGGTGTGTGTGAAGGAACTTTGCGTTTGTTGGATAGTCTCCCCGGCAAATACGTTAGAAATTCTTCTGCTACTTGTGAATACATTAGGATTTCCCTGAAAAGGAAGGGTGATGTAGTGTAGTAGCACAAAGTATTTTCTTCAGTTAAGAACCAATGTTTATCATACCAATAGGAGACAACCGCAACGAATAGTTCAGAGTACCTGCACACCCACAAATAAAATACTTGCACCCAACGCGGGCAAAAGGGCTATCAAGCCCCTTGTACTCGTTAATTGTAAGGATTAAATCAGATAGAGATAGGTTTATGCATTGCAAATAAAATAAAAGGTAAATAAATTGCAACAAATATATTTTTGTATTTTCAGCAAATATAATAAGTGAATGGATCAGGGGACCATAGCTTTCACTAGAGGCATCTCTCTCATGAGCGTAATAACGGTGAGTAAACAAATTATTGTTGGACAATTGATAGAAAAGTGAATTGTAACACCCGTGTATTACTTAATAAGAATTAAAAGAATATTATTTGTCGTCTAAAATTATATTTTGTCTTAATTGTGATTTAGAGCTCACGCATGCTAGTATTTATTAATAAGCTTTGTTTTCTTAATATCTTAGTAGAGTTCCTTTGCATAAGCTAGCTTTGAAGATGGTGAATAATACATTTTCGTGAGTAGTCCACATACACCTACATGCATGCATCAATGCATGGCATGCACAACATCCATCCATCGTGTCTACTCTATGCAATGTATGCATGTAACATCTGTCTTGTCACCCAGTTGCTCTAATGCATGTGACTTTACGAGATGTTTGAAAGAGAATAAATAATGGCCAAGCAACTATCAAGGATTGATTGGCTTCGTGAACGTGATCGAAATACTTATTTTTTCCATGCACGTGCTTCAGCAAGAAGAAGACCCAACAAAATCAAAGTCTTGAGGAGAGTTGATGGATCACTATGTGAAGATCTTGAGGGTATCAGGAGTATGGTACATGAATTCTATTCCGATATGTTCACCTTTGACCATGTGACTCTCTAGAATCGTTCCTAAAGGCTACACCACGCAAGGTAACTGAGGATATGAATGAAGATGTGTGCAAGGAATATACTAATGAAGAAATTAGGACTGCCTTATTCCTGATAGTGACTAAGACGGCCTGTCCAACCCAGAGATTCTTGCCAGCGAGAAAGTTGCTCCACCCAGCCACACTGAAGATAGTGCGCTCGTCCGTGTACACAGCATAAGCACGGGTGGTGATGGATCCCCTTGTGGTAAGGCGTAGTCCAGCAATGCCTTCTTCATCCGGCTCGATGCCATAGCTCACACATAGACTCTTAGGTAATTTCTGGAGAAAAAAACATGATGATCATGTTACAATACACTAAGCATATCATCAAATTCTACACTAAGCATATCATAAAATTCTACACTAAGCATATCATCACATTAATATATGTACTAAGCATATCATCAAATTGTAGCTACACTAAGCATATCATCAAATTCTACACTAAGCATACCATCACATTAATATATGTACTAAGCATATCATCAAATTGTAGCGACACTAAGCATATCATCAAATTCTACACCAAGCATATCATCACATTAATATATGTACTAAGTATATCATCAAATTGTAGCTACACTAAGCATATCATAAAATTCTACACTAAGCATACCATGAGATGGTGCTTAACCATCGTCCGTGTCAGGCGGGTCATGAATGGCATCCTGACGCATGCATCATGTGCCGGAAGTTTTTTCCCAAAGCGTGTCAGTTTCATCCTCGCTAAGCCTGGTCATTCTTTGGGCAAAGACTGCTTCATCAAGTGGGTCATCATCTTCTTCCTCATAGTTGAGATAGATAACAGCAAGCCTTGGAGTTTCTCTTCTGAAGGAGAAGCTGATCAATTCACCCCCAATGAGATGCATGCGGGCGATGAAACGATCCCATTCATCTCCTCCAATCTGGGTTATGTTCCGTCCCTTATTGACCTCCATAGTGTAAGGGCCCCCAGGAGCGTCGAAGATGACAGTGTCTCCAGATATCAGCTCATTGAAATCCAATCTCACATTGCAAGGGACGATCTGTGTAAGAAAAAACAAAAACACACAATGCATTAGTGAAAATAGCAACAAAAACAAAAGAACAAACTATTAGAAGGTTCATATAATTTCTTACCGCAGCAGGAACAAAACACGGCTGGAAGTAAATGCCGAACAACGTGGCAGTTGCAAGGCTCGTTGCGCACTTTGATTTGCACACTCGACATGGTGGTGGCTGCGCCATTCTACACAAAACATATTGAAAACTAAGTATATTATCGGATTCTAGACTAGTGAACCGACACAAAACATATCGAAATGCTACACTAGGAGTTCATTTTATTTATTCCTCTGGCAATCTAGACTACATTACCAAATTAAGTTGAACTAGAATCATTAACATTCTAGACACTCAAAACAATTCTGCCCAAAATACACTATTAAATCGGATTTTACATCGGATTATCACTAAAATTTCGATTCTACATCACACAAAATAATCCATTTTATATATGCACTAAAATATCTACACAAAGCAATCCTAAATCAACATATAGATGAATCCCATACATATGGAAGGAGATGCAATGGGAGGGGAAGGAGAGGATTGAACCTTGCTCGGCGGCGAAGGTGCGCGACGGGCAGCGACGGCGCAGCGACGGGTGGGCGACGGGCGGAGATGGCGCGGCGACGGGGCGGCGATGGCGCGGCGGCTGGTCGTGGGGAGTTGAAATGAAAGGGCATGTTACTAGGTCTTTTACTAAGGCGTGGGAGTTGACTAGGGTGGGCCTTTGCTGGCATGGGCCTAAAATGCAACGCCATAGCTAATATCAGCCGGAATAAAAAAGACTAATTAAGTTTAATGAAAAACTAAACATAATTAAATAATCAAAATTAGAAGTGTTAACAATAATGTCTGTCGTACAACAATTTGGCACGCCAGCACTAGTTAATTATCTACAACGTGCACATAATAGCAACGCTAGCACTATCTTCCAAATGGGGAGTACAGGTGGGCCAAAATATTTGTGGCGTGTCCAAAAATATACACGACAGCACTAGCCAATTATAGTTGGCGTACCAATTTAGCCGACGCCAGCGCTATTTGAAAAAAATAGTGCTGGCGTTGTAGAAAAATGGTGTGCCACCAACAAGAGTTGTGGGTAGCCATTTCTTCACTAGTGAGTGCTTACTTGTTTTTGTTGTGTGTTGAAGGCCTTTCTTGCTTGTTGCAGCAAAAAGAAGCATGTGGTCAGCTGAAGGGCATCGTAATGGTAGAAATGGACCGCCTATTTCCCATTTACTGTTCACTGATGGTTGTGTTTTCTTCACCAGAGGAGATAACAGAAGCACCAATGCATTTAACTCTGCACTCCAAAGCTATTGTGAGGGATCAAGACCTAGGACAAACCTTCAGAAATCTTATGTTTTGTTTGGTTCACATTGTGATGTACATATCAAGAAATTTGTGAAGCAAACGTTCGGGGTACAAGACTAGACACTTCAAGCAACATACCTTGGCATGCCGACCTGGGTGGGATGTTCTCCAACGAGTAACTTCAGTTTCCTCCTTGGTCGAATGTGGAAATACCTTAACGGGTGTAGTGATCGACCCTTGTCAAGGGGTGGTAAGGATGTTCTGTTGAAGTCAGTTGCTCAAGCCATTCCAACATATGTGATGAGTTGCTTGCAGATTCCAGTAAGTATCTGCGAGAAGATGAGACAACCAATATCTAACTTCTGGTGGGGTATTGAAGATGGAAAGAAAAGGTTACATTGGAGATCATGGGATTGGTTATCATCACCAAAGTATGTGGGTGGATTGGGATTCCGTGACATGTCCATTTTTACCCAAGCAATGCTCGGAAAACAATGTTGGAGGTTATTGACCGAGCCAAACTCGTTGTGCACACAAGTACTTCAATGTCGATATTATCCAAATGGGGACTTTTGCATAGCACGGTGCCCAAGATCATCATCATATGTTTGGCTCAGTATTATGCATGGGGAGAAGCTGGTCCAAAAAGGTATATTGTGGAGAGTAGGTAATGGTAAGAAAATCGACATCCGTAGGGATCACTGGATCCCAGATACCATACCTACCACTTTATTAGCTTACTCTCCCACTCTAGATAACAAAAAAGTTAACACTCTTATGTTGGAGAATGAGAATAAATGGAATGAAAATTTGATAAGAAACCTTTTTTCGGAAGAAATTGCATGGAAAATCTTAAGCATTCCTATTAGCTCTGAGGGATGTAATGATTTTCCATGTTGGACTTACTCCAAAAATGGTGTTTATACTATTAGATCAGCATATAGTTTAGTAAGAACTCATCAATTTTGGAGTAACCGAAGCATTTCAGGTACAGGATCATTGTCAAGACAAGATTATCTGGAGAAGGCATGGAAGAAATTTTGGGCCATTCCATGCCCTAACAAGATGAAGATACTGCTCTGGAGAATAGCACACAACTGCTTACCTACAGGTTCCCAACTCCGGACGCGATTGATACCCACAAGGTACGACTGCTATTTATGCAACAGAGAGGAAAATGTGGAATCTTGTTTTCTACAATGACAATATGTAAAAGAAATCTAGAGGGAATTAAAAAAGAGCTACAAAATTTGCCTAAAACTAAAGAATTTTACTCATATTAGGCAATGGCTGCTAGACTGGATAGTAGAAGCAATGCCCTCCGGAGCATTGATTATGGCGGTCGCTATGTGGCACATTTGGGAGAACAGGAACAACTATCGCAATTACAATTAATCCACTTCGCGTGGTGGAAAAAATCAAGACTTATATTGAATTCATAACTGTGTATAATGTCAGCCCACTAGGTTCCAACAGACGTGAGACCTCTGAAAGGTTGGTTGCTGATCAATGTGGATGTTGCGGTTTTCTCCCACTCAGGACGGGATGGCTATAGAGTTGTGGTGCGAGACCAAAGAGGGACACTTTTGGCTGCATATAGGGGCTCTTATATTGATCAAATTCAAAACCCAGAAGTGGCTGAAGCTATTGTTGTTCGTCAAGCCCTCATCACTGTGGAAGATGCTGGTTTTCATAAGATTCTGGTGGTCTCATATTGCTTGTCGTTGATGAACAAGGTAAGAGATATGAGTTTTGACAGGTCTCCTTCAGGTGCCATACTCCAGGATATTAAAAGCAGGGCCACAAAGTTCTTATCTTGTGATTTTATCCATGTCAAACGTTGTTGTAATGAGGCATCTCATGTACTAGCAAAATCTGCAGAATTTGATGTTGGGTCATGTTGGTCTAGTGAGCCACCTGCTGAAATCAGGGTCATTATTTGTAACGAACATGTTTGTAAGTGAATGAATGTAAGGGTGCTGGCCTTTTAAAAAAAAAAATGCATGTACGTAGCCTTCCGACTAGCTCGTATTAATAATTAGCTGCATTTTTTCATTGTAGGCCAGCTAGCTCTTGTACTGCATTGTACTACCATTTGGGATAAGCATATATGACGTGGATGTTTTTCCATGCGGTGTTGATAAGTGTCGTGGCACGGTTACGTGCCTCCTCGCTGGATTGGGGTACGTGCGTGTAATCTGCTCTCGTTAAAACATATGCATGCCAAGTGTTGTAAATGAATGCAGCTAGCCGGTAGCTGAACCGAAGGGGCATCGTCCCATCCATATGTACTCTTCGGAGCGTCCAAGAGTTACGACCGTAGCAGTGCGGCTGGCAGGGTGATTAATATGTTCACAAGGAACTAGTTACTTTTGGCAAGTATATAAAGTGGCCATGTGTTGTAGTGTAGAACCCTAGACAGAATCACATACCAGAAACAGAAGCATAGACTTTCTCTGGTGTCGTTTGTGTTGTAGCAGCCATGCGGTAGTCTGGAGTTGTTGGTCACGCAACTACCAGTTCCTTTGTTCATACTGAGTTGTTGTGCTTTGTCCTGCGACTCACACTCTGTTTCATTGATCTATATATATACTGCTGCTAGTATATCTTTGCTAGTCACTATACCGTGATATATGTGTTCTTCTGCAAATGTTTTCTGTTCGTTGGCCACGGTACTGTTGAGAAGAAATATGTTTCACTAAGCAAGTAATCGCCATGATTATTTGGGCTTACGCGGAGATATGAAAATTGATTCATGAGCTTCATCATATCACCGCCTCATTATTTCTCTATATCACATGTCATCGGTATTGGTGTCACGACGCAAACGTATTGTACTGGTCACAGTTCACGTATGGGGTTGTCTGAGTTCTTCATTAAGGGTGACACTTGTTCCTAACAAGGTATCGGTGATGGATCCTTGGGAACGACCCATACTAGTAAACCAAGTTGTCGTGTCTCAGGGGACCAAAGGGCTCTGCTCTTCTGGAACCCACGTGGTTCTGGTTAAGACTGTCGATGTCGGAGTACCCCTCTTAAGACTGTAAAAGTGTGAAATTTCATCCCTGTGGCTTCCGGGTTGGGAAGCTTTTATCTTTAAAATTCATCCTTTTGTATTACTTTATTTTCCTCCACTAAATCCTTCCATTGTTGCGGTATCATTTCCTTGAAATTGAATTACCCCGTTGTGAAATTCATAACACTTTCTCCTTTTGCACACTTGACAAAAAGCTACTTGCTGGGTATGAATCATCGTACTCACCCTTGCTTAACTTCTATTTTGGCAGCCAAAAGCGATAATGATCCCGAGCATGACTTTGAGCAGTAGGCATAGCACGCACCGGGAGTGGTTAAATAAAAGTACTTTAGGAGTTTGTTTTCAGCAAGAACTTTGTATCCCAGAATAAAGAATATATTCTATATAAGTGTATTATTGTGAAATGTTTTAATTTAGGCCTCACACGTTTATAAGCTTTGGTTTATAAACGTGTGGTGGCTGTTACGTCGGAGCCATATTCTGGGGCGTGACACGGATAATTATGACGTTATTCATGGCATGATCATGTATAGGCATTACGTCTGTGACAAGTAGACCGAAACAATTCTGCATCTACTACAATTACTCCACCAATCGACCGCTATCCAGCATGCATCTATGGTATTAAGTTCATAACAAACAGAGTAATACCTAGAGCATGATGACATAATGTAGACAGAGTAAGATCAAATAATATGGTCGAAACTCATCATTTTATCCTTAGTAGCAACAATACAAATATGTGTCTCACTACTCCTCCTTTCACAAAATGAGGACACCGTGAGATTGAATCTACTACCATGCATCACTTCCTCTGAAGATCTACTCATCAACTTGGCCAAAGAAAACTCATAGATAGGAAAGCATGCATAGATGTAATAATCACACATAATAAATCTCGGAGAATATTTAAATACTTTTAGTGAATAATCTAATCATAAGCACATAATTCATCGGATCCCAACAAACACATCACAAATATTACATTGAATAGGTCTCCGAAGAGATCATTGTATTGAAGATCAATCGAAGAGAGAGAGAGAGAGAGAGAGAGAGAGAGAGAGAGAGAGAGAGAGAGAGAGAGAGAGAGAGAGAGATCTAGCTACAACTATGGACACGTAAGTCCTGTGAAAACTACTCACACATCATGGGGGAGACAAACAAGGTTGATGAAGCCAACCTTCGTGATGGATTCCCCCTGTGGCAGAGTACCGAAAAAGGCCTCCAGATGAGATCGCGGAAGAACAGAGAGTTGCGGTGCCGTAAAAATTGTTTCGGATGCTCCCCGAGGGTTTCAGAATCTATGTGGATTTATAGGCCAGGAATTAAGTCAATCTGAGCGGAAGGACGGCGCGCCCCTGACCTTGTGACTCTGTCGTCTGCCGTGGGCTTCTTTTGAAGCTTCCAGGGGCCCTTTTGGTCCAGAAAAAATTATCAAAAAGTTTCATCGTGTTTGGACTTTGTTTGATATGGATTTTCTGTAAATCCAAAAATCAGCAGAAAACAACAACTGGCACTGGGCACTGGTTAATAGGTTAGTTCCCAGAATATGGAAGAAGACACTCTGGATGCCCATGGCTGAGGTGATCGGCCGTACGTGGTATGATGGCCAAGATGTTGCTTCAAGGCATTGTGAGCTCTGTCTTCGTCGTTGTACTATGTTGATTTAGTACACGAGGTATCGTAAAAATGTTTGTGGATGTAGACGTTGATTGATGAACCTCATTAACAAATATAGCCCCTCATGTAATAATTCTAGCATCTAATCGCTATGTATATCGAACTTCACTTAGGGCCTCTTTCATTGACAAGATTTCTAAACACACATGAATAGTGTGTCATGCCAATCTGCAGTGCTAGAGGATTATTCTGGGCGTTTGATTGTGTGCAGGAAAAGGTTAGGATTCTTCACATGAAGTTGGAGTGGATGACAGTTTTTCTATAACCTAAAAAAATGTCTATGCAATTGTAATCTCATGAATCAAACAACCTATGCAGGAGAAAATCCTAAGGATTGGAATTCTCTGAATTTCTTAGAAAACTTTTTTTAGGGGAATTTCTTTTTTTTTCTCGAATACGCACGAGTGTGCGTATCATATATTAAAGAAGGAAACGGAAGAAGAGCTCGTCCACATATTTATAAGGTGCGTGTACAATTCTCACACCTCACTCCGCCAACTATCCTATGCGACTACTCGCCATTTATCCACCGTGCCGCCGCCCCAGGAAGGGCTTCCACTTCTTCATTTGCCCGCAGCAGTCCCGCTTCCGCTTCCTGCCACGCTTCGCATTCGCTCGCAATCTTGCCAAGCACCTCATTCAGGGCACGGAGTTTTACCGTCAAACACAATTGCATTTTGGTGCTTCCACAACACCCACATGGTGAGAAGGCATACCGCGCGCATCATCCTCGCCCAGCGCTTGGGCTGGCCATCCTGCCCCTTCCGCGCACATCATGCCAGAAGCGACTCTCGAGTGTGTGGCGCGCAATGTATTGCACCGAAGTGCGGCAATATCGCGGACCAAATGTGTCGCGCAAAAACGCAGTGCAAGAGCAGGTGGTCTACTGTTTCCTCGTGTTGGTCGCAAAAAGGGTATGCCCCCTGATGTGGCAAACCTCGTCGTTATGCTGTCGATTAGAGTAGGTGGGGAATTTCTTGGAGAACTTATTTGAATCAAAGAGGCCCTTAAGGTGTCGATTAGATCATCACATTTTCCTTCATGATGTTTGCTCAGACTAGTCAGGCTTATCTTTATAAAGAGTCAGACTTACATTTTTCTTTGTCGTCGTCGTCAAGCCATGCCACCTTTCACACAGTGAGACAGCGGCGCACGAACTGATCAGTTCAGACATGCCTTGCCTGCTTTACATGTGTATAGCAGTATTGCAAACTTGCAAAACCACACGAATTTCAGGCAGAACACAAAAAAAAAAAAAAAAAAAAAAAAAGCCTGCAAAGAAAGAAATTAGACTCGCCCGTCCATCCCATCAAAAAGGCCCGACCACATCCCTTTGACCTGCGGCAGCTGCGCCACGAACGCCTGCCATGGCGGGTAGCCCACGCCGCTGCCCCGTACGCGCCCGTCCATCCTCAGCGACAGGTACCTGCGCACAACCAGTTCGATTACAAGAATCCAGCAGCCCGAGCAGCTGAAATGTTCAGACGAACGAATCCGCAGTGCTACTCACACGGGGGAATCAGGCGTCACATTCGCCATCTTCTTCTGCTCGGCCAACCATCTGCAACAACAAGTATCAGCAGCAATCAGCACGACTGTAATTCGCCATTGTCAACTCTCCGTGTGCGTGCGAGCAAGAGAGCAAGTAAGCTAAGCTCGGGTTGAGCGGCTTCGTACTTTGCCCACTCGGAGGTGTACACCGGCGTGAGCTGCCAGAGCCTCCTGCTCTTCCTGGCGACCTCGCCGTCCTCCGCCTCGGCCTCGGCCTCCCCGCCGCCGTCGTCCTCGCCGAACTCCAGCGCCGGCGCGTTGCCGTCGGTGGGGAAGGGCAGCACCAGCACGCCCCTCTCCATGAGATCCCTGAGGAACGGCCTGCTCCGGCGGAACGACTCGGCGACGAACTCGGCGGGGCCGGCGACGATGACGAGCCGGGCGCTGCCCCGCAGCTCGCTCAGCGGCACCACCCTGCCGCCGTCGCCCACGCGGAGCTTGAGCCTGGACAGGTTCTCCTCCCGCGTCAGCCTGGCCACCTGCGCGTCGCTGGCCTTGCGGTCGCGCGAGTAGAGGAACGCGAAGACGGCCACCGCCGCCACGTCGATGCCCAGGCCCTTGAGCGTCTCCGGGACGCCCGCCGCCCTCGCGGGGTTCCCCAGCGCCGGGAGGAGCTGCGTGAGCGCGATGAGGCTACCGAGGCCCGCGCTGGCCATGAAGGCGAGGTAGAAGAACATGCGCACCGACCGGTAGGGGGACAGCACCTCGCTCCTTATCTTGGCCATGGAGCTGCTGCTGCCGCCGTTGCGAGAACCGAACGAGGCCAGGCCATGAACGACGGGCCCAGAGCCGAGCCAAATACGGAGAAGAAGAAAGACGACGGGGCGGCTACCTTACCTCGTTGCCCGGAGCGGCGGAAGAGGGAGGAGAAGGCTTGTTCGCGGCGGAGCACCGGGCGCCGCGGCGTGCTCTGCCGCTGGAGGATAAGGAGAGAGAGGCCGACGGCTTCCGAGAAGTCGGCGGCAGCAAGAGGAGCGGGGCGGGCAGGGAGACGGTGGCCGGAGGTGAGGGGATCGGCCGCGCGGCCATCGTCATGGAGCTGCAGGTTCGCTCGCTCGCTGGCGCCGCGTGCAGCAGACCGGAGCCTCTCGCCGCGACGGAGGGTAGGATTTCCCTCTCTTCTCCTCTGCTTTTTTAACCGCCACTCGATTTGTGGCGGCAATCGCAACAGCAAGGTGGGCAAGGGGAGGGAAGGAGAGGCTCACGCTTGGCCTTGTAGGCAGGCAGTCATTGAGATTGCCTGGCTTTCTGAATGCCAAGTTGCTGCGTATATTCTCTAGAAAGAACAAGTTGGTGTGTATTTTGGCAGTACCATTGTCCAGATAAATTCCAAAATGCTCACTGCCATTTGAGCTCCTGAGGCAGACCAAATATCCCAGATGGTATTGGCAAGACTGCAGCACGGTTATGGTTACACTCTCAACAACTGTTAAGCTGATGCATTTTGCTCTGGAGAAAAACAGATGCATTCATCTGTATTCAGATTCCTAGCACACAGGCTGAACAAATTCCAAAAACTTGGTGCTATTTGAGTTCCTCAGAGAGAAAGCCTGTCACAACAAGGCTTCAACACAAGATTATGGTTACTCTGTCGAAACATGGAAGTTAATGCGGTCATCTATATGCAGATTTCTAGCACACAAGCTGAAGAAATTCCACGCATTTTGTGTTATTGCAGTCATCTATATCCCGAGACGGAATAAAGTATCCAAATGAAACTAAAAAGGACACTCCTACAGAAATACGTTACCATGTCTCAAAGCTGCAAGCTTAACTCAGTAAGCTGCAGGCAACACAAGCTGATGTTCACTGTGATTTCGGAGTCGCAGAGGCTAGGCCGTATTGTAAGAAAACTTGAGCTTCTTCAACTGCTCCTCCAGCAACGGGTGGCACTTCTCGAACGACAGTGTCCTCAGGGAGACCGGCAAGCCCGTATGTGGCAACGACAGGATCTTCGGACAGTTGAATATCCGTATGAACTGGAGAGTCGACAGAGTGTACAAATCTTCAGGGAGTGCATTTAGATTCCCACAGTCCTGAAACAACAGCTCTTGCACCGACGGGAAACACCAACACAGCTTCTTGTTGCGAGGACCATGAACAACCACCGAGTCGGTGGACTGGTAGAGCACAAGGGTCTTAAGAGCAGGCACTGTGCTTCTCATCATCAGGCTAAGGAGAGGGGTGCTACTGATGGTCAGGCACTCGAGCTTCTGCAACCCCCGGCCTTCACCGACGTCGAGAAACATCGAGGCATCAAGGTCTGTCAACCTAGGACAGTTCACAATATGCAGGTTCATGAGTGATGAAAGGTGGTGCAATCCACCCAAGGATTGCAGGTTGCTGCAGTTATCGACGTACATCCCTCGGAGTGATCGCAGCTGCGAAACTAGTTCTGCTGGAAGGGACAGTAAGTTAGGGCAATCATATATAATCAAGCTTACGAGTGAAGGCAGGCTGTGCAAGCAGGATGGAAGCGATGCATCGACATGGCCGCATGACCTCATATGCAACTCCTCCATCGATGGCGGCAGGGTTAGTTTCCTTGTGGGTGGAAGCTCTGGACAGTTTTGAATTTCCAATATGCGAAGAGAAGCAAAGCCCCGGAATCTCTCCACAGGGAGCAATGCTAGATTTGAGCAGTTCATGACAGTTATTTCGGTGATTCCCTGCAAGCTCTGTGCCTGTAGACACTCATCGAGACTCCTCAAGTTTCTGCACCGTATGATGTGCAACCTCCTAAGGGAAGAAGGGAGGCTGGTGATTTCAGTTAGGAAATGGCAGTTGGAGAGACTGAGCTCACACAAACAGCGCAGATTTCCAGCTTGCAACCAAGATGGTGTCTGGATGCCACTGTAGTGCTTCAATTTCAAGCTCTCAAGGTTGGGATGAGGCTCAAGTGATTCAACAATAATGATTTCTTGTGAATACTTGGCATCGCTGAATTCCGCATTACCAGCTTCGCTTGAAGACCATTCCAGAATCAACCGTTGTAGGTGCGCTTTTGTGTTCATCTTGGCCTTTAAGGCATCATCCTTCACAACATTCTCAAGATTCGTAACATGTAAAGTTTCAGTCAGCTGTGTCATGTCCTTCAGTTCGGCGATTCTGTGCCCTTGTCCTTCCGGAATTTCAAATACCAACGAGTTCTCGAGTGATGTCAAATTGCTTATATTGCTCATCACCGAAGTAATCGGTTCATTCATGTAACATTTCCTCAGATTGACTAATCTAGTCAAACCTTTGGGATGGTTCTTCAGAGGGACGTTCAGCACATTCAGAATTTGCAGATTGCTTAGTTGGCAAATGGAATCAGGCAACCATTGGATCTTTGTGTAAGAGATATCGATATACCGGAGAAGTTTTGGATTGCCAATATTCCTAGGGAGCTCTTTGATCGCACACTCCCGTAGCACCAGCACGCGGATATTACGCAGTCTATCAAACAAAATATCAAGTGAGCAACTCAAATCTTGCCCAGACATACCGAAAATCAAAAGCGACCGCAGCTTTGTGTATCTACCCAATTCAAGAAACTTGCTCAGTTCAAGATATTTTGTGCACACTGACAGATGGCGAATGGTTGAAGGGATTTTCGGAAGGCACCTTTCATCAGTCAGACAAAAACATTCATCTATAGAGAGTGACTGTGCGAGATCAGACATCAGGTCATGCATGACGAAACATGAGTCACTGAATATGTGTTGCTGAAAAAAGGACCTGCTGAGCAATTCTTTCAAGCATCTGTTCCCAAAGTCGCCTTGAGGCGAGATGAAGCCTTCTGCGATCCACATGTCAATCAGAGTCTCCTTCCCGAAGATATGCCCTTTCGGAAATATCGCGCAGAATGCGAAGCATTGCTTGAGGTGTGTCGGGAGGTACTGGTAACTCAGTCGAAGAGCCGGGAGAATGCCTCCTGCACCTTGATCAAGCTCCCACAGCCCACTTCCCATGACTATGCTCCAATGCTTTGTGCTCATGTCAGAGCTCAGTGCCACGCCGACAGTCTTGGCAGCAAGAGGGGAGCCCTTGAGCCTGTGGGCGATCCTCTTGCCAATGGCCACCAATTCAGGATGGCCTGCAGGGTCCTCATCCCCGAATGCATACTGCTTGAACAGCTCCCAATAAGCCTCCTCCGGCAACCCATTCAGACATAACAGCTCCGCCGCTCCGGCGGCATCCGCAACCTTGCAAGAGCGACTGGTCACCAAGATGGCACTTCCAGGATGCCCAAACTTCAGTGGCGCGACGAGCGTCTGAAACTCTACACTGTCCTCACACCAGACATTGTCAAGGATAAGAAGGAACCTCTTGGGCCTGACCAAATCCCTGAGAACCACCTGAAGCGAGTCGAAATTGCCAAGGCCAGTTTGCGCAGCCGCGCCTTTGGTCGCCGACTCTATGATCGCTTTGGTCACCAGCGTCACGTCCGGCGATTCCGGCAGGCAAACCCACATCCGCAGGTCGAAGTGGTCCTGCACCCTCTGGTCGTTGTACACAACCTGCGCCAGAGTGGTCTTCCCCACGCCGCCCATGCCAAGGATCGCCAACACGGCCACGCCGTCACGGCTCTTCCGTCGCTTGGCGCCGCCGTCGCCGCCGCCGCCGGAATCGTGGGCAAGGACTGGGTTCAGAAGCAGACGGATCGCATCCTCGCGCTCCCGGTCTCTGCCGAGAACCAGGGGCCTCCCGGCGAACGAGCTCGTCTCCCGGAACGCGCGGCGCGGCGTCGCCTTGCCGGCCGCGTCCAGCACGGCGAGGGCCCGCTCCAGGTCGGTGGACGCGTACTCGAGCCGAGACCTGACGCCACTGGCTCTATCCACCGCGCCGGTGACCAATCCGCGCAGGAAGCTGCGCACGGATGGGAAGAGGCTCTGGCTCGCCTGCTTCTCGTCCGTGGCGAGCTCGTCCGCGAGGTCCTCGGCGTCGCAGGCGGCGTCCCTGAGCCGGGCGAGGAGATCGGCGACGCCGGGGTTGGCGAACCGCCACTGATCCGCTCGCTCGACGAGCGCGTGCACGCGGGACAGCACGGAACGCAGCCTGTCCACTTCGTCGCCGAGGCCTGCGTGGGCGCCCCATGCGCCGGCGGTGGCCGACAAGCCGGTGGTCAGGAGCCAATCCATGGAGGAGGTAGTTCCGTAGTTGGGTTTGCACGAGTAGATGGACCGTGCCAAAAAATGCTGCAGTTTTGCCTTTCCGATTTTCTCTACAGTCTCTCAACGCGAATAATCTGTGAGAGCAACTCAATAACAGTGCGAGTAGACACTCAATTACAAGGGTCGTGCGTGCTTTGCTGCATCGCTGTTATTGGGTTTCTTAAAAAGTAAACATTCTGTTTCAAAATATTAGGTGTATTACTTTTTTTGAAAAGTCAAAGCTTTTAATTTGAATAAATTTGTAAAGAAATATGTCAGAATTCATAATATCAAATCGGTATTTTTAGATTCATCATGAAATGAATTTCCATACTTATTTTGTTTAATATTGTGGATAGTAATTTTTTTTGTGTGAACTTGGCCAAAGTTAAAGAAATTTGACTTTCCAAAAAACTAATACCCCTTATATTTTGAAATATTTAGTATGACGGAGGGAGGAGATGATAGAGTGTGTTTTATTTTTATTTATAATGTGGTGATTCGGTGGGTCTTTCATGGAGTGATTCTGTATTATCCGCTAACCAACCTGTATATTTATGTGGCGGATTTTTTGTGTCGGTGGTTGCATGTAAATTGATACTACAATATCATACGGTGGCATTTCTTTTTTCTAGGTGGTGGGATGGTAGGATCTATACGTTTTGATAGGACGGTTGTTGTTGATTTAAATGAAAAATCGTTGCCCGGTAAAAATTATAAACCGAATCCAAAATTGAATACCTCAAATGAATGAAAGAGTTTCAAAATTAACGAACATAGTGAATTAGAAGAATTGAATAGCAGAGCTTTAGAAACTGTTGACCCGATCAAAATCGAAGGACCCAATTCTAAATTAAATACCTCAATGAGTCGTGAGGCCTTCAAATTTGGAAGCACAGTGTATAGTATAGAAGAATTGAATGAGAAAGATTTGAGAAATTGTTGACCGGGTCAAAATCGGGTAACCCAATTCTAATTGGAGAACTCAATCGAATATGGGCTCTTTAAAATTAGGGAGCATAGTGTTATAGAGGATTAAATGGGAGAGCTTGATAAATTGTTTACCCAGATAAAATCGGATGACCCAGTTCTAAATTGAATACCTCAATTAGTTGTGAGGCCTTAAAATTTGGAAGCATAGTGTATAGTACAAAAAATTTGAATGAGAGAGCTTTAAGAAATTGTTGACCCGTCAAAATCGGGTGACCAATTCTAATTGGAGACCTCACTTGAATGTGGGCTCTTTAAAAATGGAGAGCTTAGTGTTATAAAGGATATACGGGACCGGGATGAAAATTCGTCCCGATCAGGTCCTGTGGGACCATGATGAATATTCGTCCCGACCAGGTCCCGTATATCGGCCCGAGCCATATTTTTTACAGGTGACCTCCATATTTCGGCCCGTGACCGCAAAATCTAGTGGTTTCCCCTTCCCTGATGCCCTCTGTCCCGAGCTCGATTTGGCTTTCTCGACCTCCAACCATTGCCGTTGCCGCCACAGAGGCAGTACATCGGCATGCGACCGCGAAATTGGGGAACGTGGGTGGCCGAGATAACCGACCGGCACACCCACACAAAAAATCTGGATTGACTCATTCCATTCCGCCGAGCAGGCGATCGCGAGTAAGATATCATGTCCGTCCTCCTCCACAGCGTTGATGGCCACCGCAACTTTCCTTTTGGGGAGTTGCCGCGGCTGGAGCCCGTCGACGAGCGGGTGGTCACTGTGCTGGAGAGGAGGGAAGACCGGGAGGCCCGGGAGCCCATCGCGGCAGAGCAAGTCAGCGAGGACTACATGTCGGAGCTCCGCTGCCGCTACCCAGAGCAAGCCAAGGAGGAGCGTCGACTGTACAAGCAGTACACGCCCGAGGCGACGGAGGTCATCAATCTCTGCAGCAGCGCCTCCGACAGCAATGACGATGACAAACGCCTCGTCCCTATGATCATTGAGCTGAGCCGAGCCAATTGAAAGAGGCTCGCGGAAGAGGCGTACATCGAGTAATAAGTTTCGGTTAAGTTTAGTCTAAATTTTGGTTAAGTTCATCTAGATGTCTATGTAAAATATTATGAATCGGCACCGAATTTCGTTTTAGTGGATTTTATGTACTTGTTTGAACCGAATTTATGTTTGTGTGCACCAAATTTGTGCTTGTGTCTCTTAGTTTTCTTTACTCGGCTAAATATTGGGGATCCGCTAGAAACAAATTTTTTTTGGATGAGTAAAACTACTCCATTAAAGAATACTCAGGTTGTTTACTCTAAATTTTAAGGGATCGGCTATAATTGCTCTCACAACATCTAGTCGGGCTCCTCAAATACCCACTGTACGTCCGAGCAGACGGTCCAATTGGTGACCAGTCACAAAATCGCGACTCAGACGGACTCCTCAACCGACTATATACCTTCTGGTTGATCGTCACCTCTTATATCCAACCCATGTCTAGAGTGGATATAAGGGGGCCTGGGTGCATCCGCTACGTCGAATCTGACAGACAAGACCCACAACATATTTTACCAAATCTCCCCCATTGCAACCTTGCCGGATCGACGCCCGATTGGCCATCTTATATTTTTTTCTCAACACTACTCCCATGCTTCATGTCGTTTTCAGCCGTCTTGGTCAGCTATTGGATTTCTCTCTTCAACACCGCTCCCATGCTCTGTGTTGATTTCGGTTGTCTTGGTCAGAGCATCTACAGTCGGACGCCTCAAACGCCCGGGCAGGCCGCCCGGTCACTGACTGGTCACGAAAAATCGACCCAGCCGGACCCCTTAAACGGGCCTCAAACGCCCGGGCTGACCAGCACCCCTCATGTCCAGCCCAAATATGGGGCGGATATGGGGGAGCCCAGGCGCGCCAGGGCACGCCCGCCACGTCGGACCTGACATCCCGACCCTACCGCCAATTGCACCAAATCCACCCCGTAGAACTGTCGGATCCATTTTCTGTTTTCCTCTCTTCTTCCTCCTCGCGTCGTCCGTTGCCTAGTAGCCTCTGCCTCCCCTGGCCGCTCAGTCAGAGGGATCATCTCACCCGACCTCTCCGGGGAGGACGTCGTCGCCGGCCCGTAAGACACCGCGGTACGTCCGACAACTCTCTGGCTCTGCCTTGCGCCGGATGTGTTCGACAGAATGTCTGGCCGGATTTGTTGGTCAAATTTATAGGGGAAACGATGGATTCCGATGCTTCGTCCGATGAGGAGTATGGACCAACGGAGCTTGATCAACTGATTCAAGATGAGTTCTTTAATTCATTGGATTCGGACAAAGAAGTGGACATGATGATGCTCATGAGCATGCAAGAGGAAATGGACCGGGAAGTGGAGCACATTCTCAATTTCAAGGGATCAATCAAAGGGAGAAGAGTCATCAATCGGGATAGTGTATCTGGAGCAAAGCTACTGCAGAAGGATTACTTTTCTCCGAACCCAACTTTCCCGGATGATCCATGGTTTCGTCGTCGTTTTCGCATGCGAAAACCATTGTTTTTGCGCATTTTGGAGGGAGTGGAAGCACACGATGACTACTTCAAGCTCACAAGGGATTGTTGCGGTCAACTCTCTTTCTTTGCCAAGCTGAAGTGTACGGCTGCTATGAGGATGCTTGCACTTGGTACTGCGGCAGATGCCGTTGGTGAGATGGTCAGGATGGGGGAGAGCACATGCCTCAATACTACCGTCAACTTTGCCCGTGTTGCGGTGGAGGTGTTTGGAGCAGAGTATCTAAGAGAGCCAAATGCACAGGACACGGAGAAGTTGGTAGCTATTGGAGAGGCCGGGGGTTTCCAGGAATGCTTGGATCAATCGATTGCATGCATTGGCAATGGAAGAACTGCCCCAAAGGTTTGCGAGGAATGTACCAAGGTCACACAAGAGAGGCCACCATGATACTAGAGGCGGTGGCATCACATGACTTATGGATTTGGCATGCGTTCTTTGGAATGCCAGGTTCTCACAACGACATCAACGTGCTTCAACGATCTCCGGTGTTCAAGAGGCTTTGCAACGGGGAATCACCTCCGTGCAACTACACCGTCAACGGCCGAGACTACAACATGCGATACTATCTTGCCGATGGCATATATCCTCAGCGGGCTGTATTTGTGAAGACCATATCCGAACCACATGGTAACAAACAAAAGCACTTCGCAACAATGCAGGAAGCAGCTAGGAAGGATGTGGAGAGGGCATTCGGAGTGCTGCAAGCGCGTTGGGGAATTGTTCGTGGGGCTGCAATGATGTGGGAACTACGCCTGAGCATGGGCAGCCCGGCTTGGCCGGCCCGAAAATCCCGGGCCGGGCCAGGCCTGATCGTGCCATCGGGCCGGGCTCGGACCCGGAAAGCAAGCCCGACGAGCAGACCGGGCCGGGCTCGGGCTTGCAAAACACAAATTTTTAGCCTAGATCGGGCCGGGCCGGCCGGGCTTTATCTGGCTTTCGAGGTTCGGTCTTGATTTGTTAGGCCCGACGGCCGGGCCGGGCCGGGCTCGGGCCTGAGTTTTCCCGTTCGGGCTTTTTCAAGCCCGACCCGAAACCCGACCCGGCCCGGGTTATGCCCAGGTTTAGTGGGAACCAGAAACTTTGTGGCAGCTGATGACATGTTGTGTTATTTTTGCACAATATGATCGTCGAGGATGAGGGTGATGGTGTAACCCAAACCAATGATTTTGAAGTACCTGGAGAACAAGTTGAAATCCCTGAAGATCAAGATGCAATTCAGCTTATGAACTTTCTGCACATGCATCAGAATCTCCAAGATCATCACGTGCACGCGCAACTACTCAATGATTTGGTGGAGCATATGTGGACCCACAATGAAAATCAAAGAGCAGATCATTGCTTGTGCACTTCAAATAAATTTGATGTAAACACTTCTTATGTTCGGTACCAACATTTGTTTTACGTGCGACGTTTAGTATCGGATGATCGACGTGCATGACTTTGCATGGATTTGAGAGGACGGTATGTGGATGCACGGAACGAAATATGAGGGGCCGTTCGGACGCGTTCGTGGGCGTGTTCGGGCGCATCCGCGGGCGTATAGGGGTCAGATTTGTTCAGTCCAGCTGTAGATGCTCTCGGTTGTTGAGTTTCTCTTTGCAGTGTTGCTCCCACTTTCTGAGTTGTTTCCCGTCCATTGTGGGCAGCTGTTGTTGTCTTCTTTCCAGCACTGCTCCCATGCTCTGTGTTGTTTACAGCCGCCTTGAGAAGTTCCTGAAATTTTTATAGTACCACACTAGATCTGAGTTGTGTTGACCGGTCTGGCAGCTACTGTTTTATTTGCCAGTTTTCCTTGCCGCTTTTATCTGCAACGGTTCAGAAGGAAGGGTGAATACTCTGCCACATGCCGCAACTAAAATAGGGACAAAATGCATTAACCTGGCATAACTATACATGTCGCATACCATATCTTTGTCTTGTCATATGCTTTGGTTATGGTGAGCCTCTGAGTACATTCAAAATACTCACCTTACTTTTCACGTCGGTTGTTATGTTATGCTCCAAATTCCAATATAAAGAGAAAGGCCACCCATGTGGGCCGCCCCCGTCAGGGACGCCTGGGGGTGCGGGGGGCGAAGCCCCCGCGGTACGGATCGGGGTTGACCTAGGACACCTGTGTTATATATACCTCTTGTAAGCCGCCGCATGGGATAAGTCGATTAGTTGTAAATCCCCGGCGTTTGTAACCTCTCCCGATCATAGTGAAGTTTGGCTGGCTGGCGCCCGTTGTTTTTTCCCCTTTGTGTTGGAGGGGTTTTCCACGTTAAAATCTTGTGTCCCTTTGCTTGATTTCGTTCTTCATCGTATCGATTGCATGTCGTATCTCTACCAAGTGGTATCAGAGCCTTGTTTCTGTTTAGGGTTCTTCGACGACATGGCATCGATGAAGTATGATCTTCCGCTGCTGGACTACGACACTAGATTTTGATCGTGGCAATTGAAGATGTGGGCAGTGCTGGCGCATCCCGATTTGGATGAGGCGCTCGATGGATTCGACGGTAAAGAACAGAAGACTTGGACTGCTGATGAGAAGCGTAGAGATTGTAAGGCTATGGCTCTGATTCATCTTCATCTATCTAACAATATTTTGCAAGAAGTGTTGGTAGAGAAAACTGCAGCAGGCCTCTGGCTCAAGCTGGAATCAATCTGCGTGTCCAAGGATCTGACCAGTAAGATGCACATGAAGATGAAGTTGTTCACGCATAAGTTACAAGAAGGTGGTTCGGTGCTGAATCACTTATCAATCTTCAAGGAGATTGTTTCTGACTTACAGTCTATGGAGGTACAGTATGATGATGAAGATTTAGGTCTTCTACTTTTATGCTCGCTGCCTAGTTCCTTTGCAAATTTCCATGATACGCTATTATATAGCCGTGATGAACTAACTATTGCGGAAGTATATGATGCCCTTCAACAGAAGGAAAAGATGAAAGATATGTTGCAATATGAGGAATCGTCCTCCAAAGGGGAAGCATTGCAGGTACGAGGCAGGCCTGAGCAGAAAACATACAACCCCAACAATAGAGATAAAAGTAAGAACGTTAGAGGTCGTTCGAAGTCCAGAGGATCTAGGAAAGAAAAGTTTTGCAGGTATTGTAAGAAACAGGGTCACCTCATTGATGAATGTTGGAAGCTGGAAAATAAGGAGAAAAGGAACGGTACGTGGAAACCTAAAAACAAATCTGAAGGCGATGGTAAGGTCAATGTTACATCTGGTAATAAATCTGATTCAGATGATGCTCTAGTTGTTTTTGCTGGTTGTGTTTCATGTCATGATGAATGGATACTTGATTCTGCATGTTCGTTTCATATATGCTGTAACAGAGATTGGTTCAGTACTTATGAGTTTGTGCAGAGTGGAGATGTTGTGCGTATGGGAGATGACAACCCACGTGAGATTGTGGGCATTGGTTCTGTTCAGATCAGGACGCATGACGGCATGATACGCACGTTGACAGATGTGAGGCACATACCAGGCATGGCCAGAAACCTCATCTCGCTGAGTACTCTTGACGTCAAAGGGTACAAACACTCCGGTTCAGGTGGAGTTTTGAAGGTAACAAAAGGTTCCCTCATTCATATGATAGGTGATAGGAATTCTACCAAGTTATATGTTCTTAGAGGAAGCACTATTACTGGTACTTCTGCTGCTGCTGTTACTTCTGATAAATCCAGTAAAACTAATATTTGGCATATGCGCCTTGGGCATATGAGTAAACTTGGCATGGCTGAATTGACCAAGAGGGAACTCTTGGATGGCTGCAACGTAAGTGATTTGGAGTTCTGTGAGCACTGCATCTTTGGTAAGCACAAGAGGGTAAAGTTCAATGTTGTTGTTCATACCACAGAAGGTATATTAGATTATGTACATGTTGATTTGTGGGGACCTTCCCGTAAACCCTCGCTTGCTGGTGCTCGGTATATGCTTACAATTATTGATGACTACTCCAGAAAAGTGTGGCCTTATTTTTTGAAAAATAAATATGATGTGTTTGATGCCTTTAAGGATTGGAAATTTATGGTAGAAAGGCAAACTGAGAGGAAGGTAAAAATACTTCGTATTGACGATGGTATGGAATTCTATTAAAAAGCTTTTAACAGGTATTGCAGAAACTTGGGCATCATCAGGCACCACACCGTCCCATACACTCCTCAACAGAATGGTGTGGCTGAGCGTATGAACGGAACCATCATCTCCAGGGCTCGCTGCATGTTGTCCAATGCTCGCATGGGCAAACGTTTTTGGGCTGAAGCAGCCTGCTACCTCATCAACAGGTCTCCATCCATTCCACTTAATAAGAAAACTCCCATTGAGGTATGGTCTGGTACACCGGCTGATTATTCACAATTGAGAGTTTTTGGTTGCAATGCATATGCACACGTTGATAACGGAAAGCTTGAGCCTAGAGCTATTAAGTGTTGGAAATATGCCCTAGAGGCAATAATAAAATGGTTATTATTATATTTCCTTGTTCATGATAATCGTTTATTATCCATGCTATAATTGTATTGATTGGAAACTCAAATACATGTGTGGTTACATAGATAACACTGTGTCCCTAGTATGCCTCTAGTAGACTAGCTCGTTGATCAAAGATGGTCAAGGTTTCCTGGCCATAGACATGAGATGTCATTTGATAACGGGATCACATCATTAGGAGAATGATGTGATGGACAAGACCCAAACTGTGAACGTAGCATATGATCGTGTGAGTTTATTGCTATTGTTTTTTGCATGTCAAGTATCTGTTTCTATGACCATGAGATCATGCAACTCACTGACACCAGAGGAATACCTTGTGTGTATCAAACGTCACAACGTAACTGGGTGACTATAAAGATGCTCTACAGGTATCTCCGAAGGTGTCTGTTGAGCTGGCATGGATCGAGACTGGGATTTGTTACTCCGTATGACGGAGAGGTATCTCGGGGCCCACTCGGTAATACAACATCACAATAAGCCTTGCAAGCAATGTGACTAAAGTGTTAGCCACGGGATCTTGTATTACCGAACGAGTAAAGAGACTTGCCGGTAACGAGATTGAACTAGGTATAGAGATACCGACGATCGAATCTCGGGCAAGTAACATACCGAAAAACAAAGGGAACAACCTACGGGATTAACTGAATCCTTGACATAGAGGTTCAACCGATGAAGATCTTCGTAGAATATGTAGGAGCCAATATGGACATCCAGGTCCCGCTATTGGTTATTGACCGTAGAGGTGTCTCGGTCATGTCTACATAGTTCTCGAACCCGCAGGGTCTGCACACTTAACGTTCGGTGACGTTTCGATAGTATTGAGTTATGTATGGTGGTGACCAAAGGTTGTTCGGAGTCCCGGATGAGATCCCGGACGTCACAAGGAGCTCTGGAATGGTCCGGAGGTAAATATTGATATATAGGAAGTCCCGTTTTGGCCACCGGAAAAGTTCCGGGTATTTCTGGTAGTGTACCGGGAGTGCCGGAGGGTCATCGGGAGGGGCCACCCACGCCGGGAGGCCACATGGGCCTGGGGGGGTGCACCAGCCCTTAGTGGGCTGGGAAAACCATCCCCACAAGGCCCATGCATCTAGGAGGTGGGAAAAAGGAAAAAGACCAAGAGGGGGGAAGGTTTTCCAAGTAGGATTGGAATCCTACTTGGAGTAGGATTGGAGGTGGACTCCTCCACCTCCTCTCCACTTCGGCCGACCCCAAGGGGAAGCCCTAGGGCAGCTGCCTCCTCCCCCTCCCTCCTATATATACTAGAGGAATAGAGCCCAAAAGACACAAGTCCACGTGCTAGTTCTCTATTCCCTAGTTCCTCCACCAAATAGATTCTGACGGTGCTTAGGCGAAGCCCTGCCGGAATAGTTCCACCACCGCCGCCGCCGCGCCGTCGCGCTTCCGGAGAACTCATCTACCTCTCCGCTCCTTCTTGCTGGATCAAGAAGGCAGAGATCGTCATCGAGCTGTACGTGTGCTGAACGCAGAGGTACCATCCGTTCGGCGCTAGATCGTGATTGGATCGCGGGACGGCTAGCGATGGATCACGAAGACGTTTGACTACATCAACCGCGTTTCTTAACGCTTCCCGCTTAGCGATCTACAAGGGTATGTAGATCCACTCTCCCTCTCGTAGATGTTCATCACCATGGATAGATCTTGCGTGTGCGTAGGAAATTTTTTTGTTTCCCATGAAACGTTACCCAACATTAAGTGTGTGTTTGTTGGATATGGTTCAGGAGTTAAGGGATATCGGTTATGGAATCCTGAAACTAATAAGGTTTTTATGAGCAGGAGCGTTGTTTTTAATGAATCTGTTATGTATCATGATGATCTGTCCATAGATAGTTTTGATGTGGAGCCACAACGAGTTACTGTGCAGGTGGAGCATTTTGATGAGGAGGAAAACGAAATTGTTGATAATAATGTTACTGCTCCAGATGCACAGGTTCATGATAATGTTGATGATGCTCCAGATACAGAGATTCATGATGATGTTGCTGTGCAACGCTCAACCCCTGTTTTGCAGCCACAAATTCAGTCTCTTGTAGATGGCAGGAGAAAGAGAGTCATTAACAAACCTAAACGCCTAATTGAGGAGTGTGACATTGTTCATTATGCTTTTAGTTGTGCAGAACAGGTTGAGAACATCCATGAGCCATCCACATACACTAAAGATGTTGTTTCCGGTGACCGTGAGAAGTGGGTTGCTGCTATGCAGGAAGAGATGCAATCACTTGAGAAAAATGGCACATGGGATGTTGTGCGCTTGCCTAAACAAAAGAAGACCGTTCATTGCAAATGGATCTTCAAAAGAAGGGAAGGTTTGTCTCCTAATGAGCCCGCAAGGTTTAAGGCAAGGTTAGTGGCTAAGGGCTTTAGTCAGATACCAGGTATTGATTATAATGATGTGTTCTCTCCAGTTGTCAAGCATAGTTCCATTCGTGCATTTTTCGGTATTGTTGCTATGAATGATCTTGAGCTTGAGCAGTTAGATGTCAAGACAGCTTTTCTGCATGGAGAACTAGAGGAGGAAATTTACATGGACCAACCAGAGGGTTTCATAGTGCCTGGTAAGGAGAACTTTGTCTGCAAGTTAAAGAGGTCCTTATATGGTTTGAAACAGTCTCCGAGACAGTGGTATAAAAGTTTTGATTCATTTATGATTGCACATGGATTTAATAGGTCTGCATATGATAGTTGTGTTTACATTAAATTTGTTGATGGATCGCCTATATACTTGTTGTTATATGTTGATGACATGTTGATTGCTACCAAGGGCAAGAGAGAGATCACTGCTTTAAAGGCACAATTAAGTAGTGAGTTTGACATGAAGGATCTTGGTGCTGCTAAGAAAATTCTAGGTATGGAGATTACCAGGGACAGAAATTCTGGTTTGTTATTTCTTAGTCAGCAGAATTACATTCAGAAAGTCCTTCATCGTTTTAACATGCATGATCCTAAGTCAGTAAGCATTCCTATTGCTCCTCATTTCAAATTGTCATCTTCTCAATGTCCTAGTACGGATGAAGAGTTTGAGTATATGTCAAGAGTTCCATATTCTAGTGCTGTCGGTTCTTTAATGTATGCCATGGTGTGTTCTAGGCCTGATTTTTCATTTGCAATGTTTGGTTAGTAGATATATGGCTAACCCTGGTAAGGAACATTGGAAGGCTGTTCAGTGGATTTTCAGGTACCTTCGTGGCACTTCCAATGCTTGTTTGAAATTTGGCAGGACTGGTGAGGGACTAGCTGGCTATGTGGATTCAGATTTTGCTTCCAGCGACTTGGACAAGAGGAGGTCCCTTACAGGTTATGTGTTCACAGTTGGTGGTTGTGCCGTGAGTTGGAGGGCCACACTGCAGGCAGTAGTTGCTCAATCTACCACTGAAGCAGAATACATGGCTATTGCAGAAGCATGTAAAGAATCAGTTTGGCTGAAAGGTTTGTATGCTGAGCTTTGTGGAGATAATTCTTGCATTAATCTATTTTGTGACAGTCAGAGTGCCATATACCTCACTAAGGATCAAATGTTCCATGAGAGAACAAAGCACATTGCTGTCAAATATCATTTTGTTCGAGACATTGTTGAGCAAGGTAAACTGAAGGTATGCAAGATTAGTACTCATGATAAACCTGCTGATATGTTGACAAAGCCAATTCCTGTTGCTAAGTTTGAGCTTTGCTCAGACTTAGTTGGTATAACTCATTAGCCCTAGTGGTTGTTTGGTGCCGAAAGTGTTTTCTTTGTTGTTCAGGGAGAAGGTTCTCATTCATGCTACAAGATGGAATTTGTCTCAAGGTGGAGTTTGTTATGTTATGCTCCAAATTCCAATATAAAGAGAAAGGCCGCCCATGTGGGCCGCCCCCGTCAGGGACGCCTGGGGGTGCGGGGGGCGAAGCCCCCCGCAGTACGGATCAGGGTTGACCTAGGACACTTGTGTTATATATACCTCTTGTAAGCCGCCGCACGGGATAAGTCGATCAGTTGTAAATCCCCGGCGTTTGTAACCTCTCCCGATCATAGTGAAGTTTGGCTGGCTGGCGCCTGTGGTTTTTTCCCCTTAGTGTTGGAGGGGTTTTCCACGTTAAAATTGTGTGTCCCTTTGCTTGATTTCGTTCTTCATCGTATCGATTCCGTGTCGTATCTCTAACATCAGCTACAGGAGATGATGTGTTTGAATATGCCGATCATGAGTATGCGAACTAGGGCGTGTCAAGCCTTTCCGCAATTTCCAAAAGAAAAAATGGCGGCCTTATGTAAGTTTCCTAGACACCTAGAGACCCGCACATCATTTTTCGGAGCATTGGAGGCTACTTTGCATATATTGTTTTCAAAATCTGCAAAAAGGAAAACATAATTTAACCAAGAAGGAGGCTTTAGGCCGATATCGACCTGCCGGTTGTCATATTCACCAAAAACTAAAGGACCTAGAGCGTCCAACCCATAAAGGGCATTTGGGGCCCATGCCAATATCTAGTGGGGAGAGCACGTGGACTCCCGCTCTGGTATGTCACATTAGGGTTCCTCCTCTTGATCTCGTCTGGCAGCGTCAAAATCGACTCCTGCCCCTTCATTGTAGTGATGGACACAAATGGGGTCACGTGAGTGCCGAATGAGGTGGAGTGGCGCCTTCCCCACATATCCTTTTTATTGACTACTAATGCACTGTTGATCTTATGGCGCGGTAGGGCGGGAAAGCTTAGTGTAACAGCCCGAGACCGACGCTCCAGAAGATTCCCCTTTTATTCCGTTTCGTCGTGTGATTCGAGTGGTTGTTGCATTCATCATCGCATCATTCGCATCATCTGCATAGCATCGTCATTCGTTTTCGAAAACTTGCATCCGTTCGTAGTTGCCGGTTCTCTCCGTTTTCGTCGACGACAGTTTCGAGTCCAACCACACACGCACGCGCCCGCGACATCGACAAAATGTTGTTTTCAAAGTGCGTATAAAATATTCTCGGATTGGGTCGAAACTTGGCGTGCGGTCTTGTTTTATTGTGGGTAGACCGCCTGCCAAGTTTCGTCGCAATCGGAGGTCGTTTGATAACCGAACGGTCGACCGTAGCGGCACCGTCATCGGGTTATTCGTCGGATGTTTTCGGTGTTTCAAAACTCTGTCACGGGCCGCATCACCTCCCTCTCTTCTTGGCCCAACCCCCTCTACATAGCCCAACAACCCACCTAGCAGCCCCTCCGCTTCCGAGCCGTCCGATCGAGATCGAACGGCTCGAAAACGGGTGAAACCCCTCAAACCCTAGCTGTTTTGCTATATATAGACCTTCCCCTTGTCTATTTTTGGCCTTCTCCCACCTCTGCCTCGAAATCCGTGCCACCCAGCCGCCTCCCGCCTCGCAGCCACCAGCCTCGCTTCGTTTTCCGCGCCAGCCCCGTCCGCCACCGCCACTTGTCGCGCCGTCAGCCGCAACCCCCACCTGCGCCGCCGCTCCGCAGCCAACCGGGAGCCGCCACGTCGCCCCCTGCCCCTCTCTCCTCCCACCGCAGCCCTGCAGAGCCCGCTTCAGGCCCGCGGAAGCCCATCTAGGCCCGGATCTAGCCGGCGCCAGGGCACAGCGCCCGCGCCCGAGATCCTCCCGAGCGCCGGACCTCACCGCCGCGCCTTCTCCTGCTGACCGCCGGACCTCGTCGCCCCGGTGCTCGCCGGCGAGCAGCAGGCCGGTGCCCCGCGCCCCTTCTCCTTCCCTCTCTCTTCTTCTCCCTCGCGATCTCACCTCTCCCTCTGTCCCAAGCTGTAGGGAGCTCGATGCCATGGCCGCCTTGGACCTCACCGGCGCGCCACTAGACCCTGCCGCGCCCGGATCCAGCCGGGAGCCGCCAGATCCGGCGGATCTCGCCGTGCCGCGCCCGTTCCCTGCCTCGGTTTGCCTCCTCATCGCCGGTTTGCGCCGCCGCCCCACCATGTCCAGTGGTCGAGCACGAGGGGAACGAGGGCGCAGCTCCCGCGCCAGCCTCGCCCGTCGCCTCTGCCTGGGCCTCGCGCCAGCCCAGTGCACGCCAAGGCCCAGCTTGCCGCCTGCACCACCGGCCTGCCTCCCCGAATGGGCCAAGCCCGCTAGGTGAGCGAGCGCCCGACTGTTTTTGTCGCCATGTGCGTAGCTTAGTATCCGATGCGTAGCAGTTTCGGCCCGTGTAGTTTTTGCATTACAGATAAATGTCATTTCTTGCATTGCTCGTAAATGCTTAACCGTGCATCGGAATTGAACATGTCCTATATGAAAAATGTGTGGAATTATGTGTAGATTAATTATATTGCATTTCCATGCATGATAAAAATGTTTGATGTGATGTTTGCATTTAATTTGCACAAATAACTTACTAATAGGTTTATGTCATAAACTTGCATAATTAATTGTGACATATTTTCCTACATGAACCTATACATATTATATATGTTTGCGGGGTAGAAAAATTCATTGAATTTATCTGTGCAATTAGTTTTGTCATTTGAGCATTTTTGTGCGCATGTTATTTGGCGGTGATGCCCTTTTGTTATTTTTGTGTGAATTAATCCATGCATATTTTGAAATAGTTGCAAACATGAGATATGCCCTTGAACATGTGTGCTAGGCCCTGGTAATTTTGGTTGCTATAGGAATCGATGTTTAGGTGTTATTTTACTGTTGCCAACATGCTATAAAAATCTGCTGTTTTGAGGGTCCAAAATAATTCTAAGTCTGCATCTGTGTTATTTTGTTGCTGTCTTGCCATGTGGTTTGCTATTGATCTATAGCTCTTTTGGTGTTGCCACAATGGGATGTATTGTTAAGCATGTTATGCTCTATCATGTTGTGCCAATAGTTTACATGAATAGGTTTAGCATCATAATTAATTATGTTGTCCAATATGTCAATCTGTTAAAAATTATTGCACATGTCTACTCTAATTTTCACTAAGTCTGTGAATCTGTTTTTTTCATAATGCCATGTTGTGATGATGTTTGCCATGAATCTGAGCATAATTTGATGTTGCCACCATGGAATGATTTGTTGTGCATCATGTCCTCTACCATGCTGTAAAGTTTCATGCCAATATATGTCATGTAGAATATAGTTTTACTACTGCCAATATGCCTTCGTGAAAATCTGCTATGCTAAAACCTGTTATTTTCACTGTCCCAATCTGCTATATTTTATTGCCATGTTGTGAACTTCCTACCATGTGATCCATGACTCTTTTGAGTATGAAATGTGAAGATGAAATGATGTGTGTGTTATATGCTACTGCTCCATGCTTAGTTTGTGCATTTTAGAATTTTGTAGCTTGTTGTTTTCATGTGTGCAAAATGCAATCTTGCTGTTTTGGACAGATTTGCACTAAAACTTGTGTTGCTTGTTATTGTTGAACTGTAGCTCCGTTTTGAACATGTTGCATATGTAACTTGACTAGAATTTCATGTAGTTTCATAATAACTTGCTGCATTCATGATTTGAAGTGGTTGTGATTGTCTTTTCCATGCATGCATCTTGTGAAGGTCATAACTTTTAGACCGTAGCTCCGTTTCAAACGTTCTATATATGTAAATCGACTAGAATGACGAGTAGAATCTCATTGTGCACTTTATTTCCCTGTTTAATAAATATAAAACCTGATTAGTTCAAATCTGGACCAATTTCGAAAATAACATATGGGGTCGTTTCGGAAATGCTATATGTTGTTTCCGGCCCCATTTAAACTTGCCTAGATAGTGTAGTTTACTTATGCTTCACCTCTTGCCATGTTTAACAACATTTAATATTGTCGTGTACCTAAGGAGAGTGAACTAAATAATTCGAATGTGGAGTTTCGTCAATATGCAACACGTTGCATATTGAGCTTCACTTAATGTGTAGTATTGTTTGTTGTGATTGCTATGCCTTGCATATTTAAATGGACATGCATCATATTCGATTGTGCATCATGTCATGCATATGTTGTGGTGTTCTCGTGTGTTGATTGTTGTTTCCGGATTGCTTCTTCTCGTTAGAGTTCCGAAAGCGTTCGGAGTGTGAGGATTCGTTCGACTACGTTGGCTCGTCTTCTTCAAGGACTCGTTCTTCTTCCAAGCGGGATCTCAGGCAAGATGATCATTTCCCTGGATACCATTACTATCATTGCCATGCTAGTTGTCTCGTTTCTATCGCTGTCTCGCTACCTACCACCTGTATGTCAAGCCTCCCAAATTGCCATGAAAAGCCTCTAACCCCTCCACATCCCAGCAAACATTGTTTGGCTATGTTACTGCTTGCTCAGCCTTTCTTATAGCGTTGCTAGTTGCAGGTGCAAATTGTTCCATGTGCCTACATGGATATTTTTGATATATCACAATATTATTGCTATTTAATTTAATGCACATATATACTTGGTAAAGGGTGGAAGGCTTGGCCTTTTGCTCGGTGTTTTGTTCCACTCTTGCCGCCCTAGTTACTTGTGTACCGGTGTTATGTTCCATAATTGAGCGCTCCTAACATGCTCGGGGTTGTTATGGGGACCCCCTTGATTTTCGTTTTAGGACAAAACTTGTCTGGCAAGGCCCAACATTGGTACTACATTTGCCTAATAACAACTAAAATTGCACAGGGACCCGCCGACACCCGCGGATCTTTAATCAACAACCCGGGCCAGTGCTCCTCATGAGTGTTGGTCCAAAATAGAGCCACTTGCGGGGCCACCTTGAGGCAACTCGAGAGATTTCTATCAGGTCGCCGTACGTAGTGTTCATCCGGTCGTGTCCTGAGAACGAGATACGCGGCTCCTATCGGGTTCGTCGACACATCGGGCGGTCTTGCTGGACTTGTTTTACCTTTCTCGAATGTCTTGTGCGAGGAATTCCGAAATACTTCGGGCTATCTCGAGGTTGCGGTTTTCCAACGGAATTGCCTAGGAAGATCACGAGATTCGTGGTCGAGGTTATTCCCGCTGCGTGTGGTTAGTTTGTGATGGATGAGTTGGAGCACCCCTGCAGGGTTAAATCTTTCGGAAAGCCGTGCCCGCGGTTACGTGGCAACTTGGAAACTTTGTTTAACACCCGGTCTTAGCAAACTTGAAGTAAACTCAAATAAAATACACCAACCGTGTGCATAACCGTGACTGTCTCTTCTCGTAAGTCCTTTTCCGAGAGAGAACGCGGTGGGGTTATGATTGGCGTAAGTAGGTGTTCAGGATCACTTAGTGATCATTACTAGTTCACGTTCGTTTATGCGACAATCATCCCCCTTTATTCTTGTATTCGTAAGTTAGCCACTCAAATAAATGCTTAGTGCTTGCTGCAGCCTCACCACTTAACCATACCTCACCCATTAAGCTCTAATAGTCTTGATACCCTTGGAAATGAGATTGTTGAGTCCCTGTGGCTCACATATTACTACAACAACAATTGCAGGTACAGGTAATGCGATGTCTTGACGTGAGAGCGATGCTTGTTTGATTTGGAGTTCTTCTTCTTCTTCATCGGTCTAGGATGGGTTCCAGGCGGCAGCCTGGGATAGCAAGGATGGATGTCATTTTATCGTTTGTTTTCGTCCGTAGTCGGACCCTGCTCTTCTGTATGATGTTTGGATATGTTGTTGTATTGATGTGATATTGATGTAGCTTGTGGCGAGTGTAAGCCAATTCCATATACTCATCTCTTCTTTACATTTACTCGTAATGATATCCATTCTTGCGAAACGACGAGATGCGCTTCTATCCCTGTCGAGGCCCTCGTGCCAAAAATAAGGATAGGATCGCATCTTGGGCGTGACACTTAGTCTATGTGTCCACGAAGACTAGTCAAATGTGGGTGTCCCTATTGTCCTTTCATAAATGTCCTTAGCTAGTTGGGCCTCTTCTAGGCTTGGCTTCTTTGCTTGCTTAGCCATTTTTGTCATCTACTTTGACTTGTTGATCATGACAATATGATTGGACTTTCATTGACTGGCTTGGACTTTTGTTGACCACCTTTGACCTTATTGATTAGTTTGGACATTATTGACTATCAAAATAGGACGAGGTGGGACACCGGTATAATTTTGTATTTCCACTGACAACAACAAAACGCTTTCGAAAAAAATCGCATAGACTAATGTGGTACAAACCAACATAGAATGTTGTACCAAATAAAAGTCCAAAAATCATATACATTTTCTCTATTTTTGAAGATCTCATCGGAACAATATATGGATGAAAAAAAAAGTTGAGCATGTCTCTCGAAGAACAATGATGTATCAAAGCAGGGTTAAAAATGTCAGCATCGTCAAGGAATTGAGCCAACCACTGGGGAGGAGAAAACATCCTGTGAAGCTGGTGTCAGACAAATTTTTGTGTCACCATCTTTCAAAATATAAATCACATACTCAAAATAAATCTATGTATTATTTTTGTGTTCTAGCATTGTTAGATGAAAAACCGAAATATCAAGTGGGCTGTACACGACATGAAGAGCCTAAGAAAGATCAAGTGGGAATGCATGGAAGGAAAATTAGAAAGAGATGTGCCAAAAGAATAAAAACAGTTCACTTTTTTTAAAACTAACCAGTTCACTTCTTGTTATGCAATTATTAATGAACATATGTGCTCCTTAAGAAAGAAGGAAAATACAACAGTCTAAAGTGAGAATAGTATCCTCTAAAACTAATTACACTCCAACTAAAAAGAATTACAGTCCACTTTTTAGAAAGCCAAAGCATGTTACATATGCTTATTTGGATTCGAAATTATGTTCGAAATGTCCCGCATGGAAAAGCGATTATGTTTTTAAGCAAAAGTGATTATGTTAGTATAGTTGTGTTTTCAGGTTACATGCCTACATCCTGGACAGTACGGTCGAGTCCACGCCACTAGAAGCCCCCGTGAGCCCCGCGCGCACATTGGCCGCGAACCTCTCCATGGCGCGTGGCGGCAGGCACATCGGCACGATGATCCCGCCGCCCGCCGCGGGGATGTGGAACGTCGCCAGCGTCGTCGTGGCCGGCCCGCCGTACACCGGCAGACCCCACCCGAGGTCCACCTCGTGCAGGTTCGACTTGGTGAGATCCGTCACCAGGTACGTCCGCGCCGTCGTGAACCGCGGCCGCCCGCGCAGCACCAGCGCGTCGGCCACCGACTGCGCGTAGTCGTCGGCGGCGACCCGCGCCTTCGCTGCCACGATCAGCTCCACGGCGCGGCCCAGCGTCCCCGAGCAGAGCTCGCCGGCCGTCGTCCGCGCCACGCCGAAGGTGAGCGCGTTCCCGTAGAACCCTGCGGGGAGCGGGCGGCCGCGCTTCCCGCGGGCGTTCACCACGAACATGAACCGCACCTCGTCGCCGGGCTCGTAACCGAGCGCCGCAGTCCGGCAGCGCCACGCGAACGCCGACAGGAGCAGGAACCGGGAGCACCGCGACCTCATCCGCGGCGGTAGCTGGTCCCTCAGCGAGGACAGCTCCTCGGGGCCGAAGAGGAACGCCCGGTGCACGAGCTCGGCGCCCGGACGGAGCCTGTCGTTGGCCGCGTCGGCCGCGGGCTCGTACTCGGGGTGCTGGTAGCTCGGGCACGGGGGGTCTCGCGCGTCGAGCAGCTCCCTCGCCCACACCGGCCGCACGCTTGGCGCCTCCATGCCGCCCGCGAGCTCGCCGACGGCCTGCAGGAACTGCGTGATGCCCGGAGCGTCCACGAGGTTATGGCACACCTGGATGCCGAACACGAAGCCTCCGCACCTCAACTTCGTCACCTTCATGCCATCGTGCATGGTGCATGTCAGGGTCACGCAGTACAAATTACAGACAAATCAACATGTTCTCAAGCATGCACCACCAATTTTTCAACCCTAGCCTAAAGAAAAATATTTTTTGCATGCGCCCAAAACTTACTTGAACGTAGAGCAGTGGACGGTCGACAACGACGGCGGAGTTGCTCTCCGGCAAGCAGAGGAGCTGGCCGGCGCAAGGGACCGGCGGGCAGAGCGTGTCGCCGAACTCGTCCAACGCGACGTCCGCGTCGGCCTCGACGAAACACACCCCCTCGCCGGTGCAGTCCACGGCGAGCTTCCTGCCGGGCAGCTCGCGGAGCCGCCCGGCGATGGGGTAGTAGTGCACGAGCGCGGCGGCCAGCCCGTGACGTACGACCCTGGCCGGGTCGGCGCGCGCCCGCGAGGGGCGGCCCCGGTAGAAGTAGATGACGGAGCGGTAGAACCGGAGGCTCTCCTGGTCGTCGAGGTCCGAGAGCCGCTTGAGCTCGCGCGGCGTCGGCCCGGCCGGCGCGACCAGCTCCGGCTCGCCGCGGCGTGCCACGAAAGCTAGGGACGTGGCGGCCATAGTAGCTAGAAGCGCTAAATTACTTGGCTTAAGGCCGCCGCTGCTGTTGCTTAACTGGTCTTTTTACCGCCGCTGCTATCGATCGTTCCGGATGCGTCTATGAACGTACGAGCATCCATATATATAGGGGTGGATCGAGTTTACGCTGTGAAGAATTCATTGTGGTTTAGTCGCCGGTACGATGGCAAAGCAAGAAAATGGGAGTGTGATATGAGAATTGTCCAGCGCGTGAGTCGCCGTGCGTTTGGTCGCCCTAAGGGTGTGTTTGGTTCGGGAACGAAGTGTAATGAAATGTTATGGTTCGTTCCACTGGAATGGAATGGTTTCATCTCTGTGTTTGGTATGAATAACGAGGTGGAATGGAATGGTTACGTCTTAATGTTTGGTTGGTGGAATGTACTGGAACAGATCCCTCGCGGCCGGCCGAGCGGTAGACGCCGGAGCTCCTCTTCACGCCTGTGAGCCCTGCATCCATCGCCCCTTTGCTAGCCCCGCCCGTGAGCCCTGCATTCGTCGCCCCTTTGCTAGCCCCGGCCGTCGGCGCAGACGAGAGAGGAGCGGCCGGCGGCGCAGAGGAAGGAGAGGAGCGGCCAACGGCACGAAGGAAGGAGAGGAGCGGCCGGCGGCGCCGAGGAAGGAGAGGAGCGCCCGACGGTGCCGAGGAAGGAGAGGAGCGGCCGGCGGCGCAGAGGAACGAGAGGAGCGGCCGGCGGCGCAGAGGAACGAGAGGAGCGCCTGGCGACGCAGAGGAAGGAGGAGCGGCCGGCGGCGCAGATCGAGGGAGCAGCGGTTGGCGGCGCAGATGCAGGGAGGGCGCCAATTCGTGCGAGAGAAGAAGCGAGAGGCTTCGTGCGAGAGCGGTTCCGCGTGGTCTGCTCGATTTGGAGGAACCGCGCGGAACGGCATAAAGAGGGAATATGTCATTCCTGAAACCACTTCGTTCCATTCCGTTTTTCAACCAAACACCAGAACGACCTTCAGGGACGGGTCCGACCCATTACGTTCCACTTCGTTCCTCCAACTGAACACACCCTCGGCATACATGCTTTTGAGACCGTCTATCCTTTAGGTGCATGAAATTTGTTTTGCATCGGTTACTTTTACTCCCAGCCATCGGATCAGGGATAAACGTTCAGATATTCTTCCTCCACCAACTGTCCGCCCCGCCCTCCCCACGACATTCCTCCACCGCCATTGCTGGCCGCCGCCCCAGCCATCCCTCTAAGCCTCGCTGCATCGATGAAGAACTCCGGTGATCCCTCGCATCCCGACCCTAAAGATAGGGCAATGACTTTCCTTTAAGATAGATAGTGGGGCAATGACTTCCTTCTAAGATAGATGGTGGGGTTGTCTCTCCTCCAACGATATGAACCAAACAAATGACTGAAACAAAGAAAATTTTCAAGCACCTGGGAATGGGATATATCAAATCCGCTTTTTGTCGGACCGAGGATGCGCGGGCATAATTTACTCGGCAACCCTTTCACGTGCTTTGACAGATCCTGGATGGCTAGTAAGTGTGAGACATGTGTTCATGTCATTGATTTGGGCTCTAACTTTTCACAAGAGAAAGAAGTGGATGCGCCATTTGGCATGTTTTCACGGCTGTGGTTGTTGCTTTCACGCGTGAAACGACTCTTGAAAATGCTGCTTGAGTGCTGATTAGACGATGACTTATCTATGCATAAATGTCATGATTAAAGCTGATTTAGCTAATTCTACATGATTTTGTTGAATTTTTTAACGTAAATGTTTTTGACGTGGTGAGGAACTTGAATATAATCCAAAACATAAGACAGTATATTAGTTCCCCATCCTTTCATTTTCCATTTTTGGGGGAATTAAACTTTTGGCGGCGACGTGGACGGCGTTCGTCAACAAAGGAGGGGTTCAGGGAGGTGGCAGTGAAGCTCGGGGACGGAGGAGGGTTGGGGCGGCGAGCGGCGATGGGGGCAAGGAAAATCGGGCGGTGGCGGTTCTCCTTGCCACCAAAGAGCTCGGGCTCGGCACTAGTGGCGGGGCAAATCGGGGCAGACAGCGAGTAGGGTGGGATATGGTTTGGGGGTGGCTGGGTAGGGTTTGGATATGGTTTGGGAGTGGTGGACAAGGGTTTGGATATGGCACACGACTGCATAGTGCACGAGAGCCACCCCGCCCCGGCAAAGCCCCGTGTGATGAAGGCAGTGTGAGCATTCGTCATCTTGGCCACCTCCTCGCTCTATGGTCTGGTGGTTGCTTGCAGGCAACATTCGTCACGTGCTCGATGGGAAACTTGGATTCACGGATGTTGGTGTCTCGCTAGTGGTTGCCTCGGGGCACAACAGATCTGGCGTTAGGGTAGGATCTGGGCCTTGGGTCACCCGACAACCCTAGGCACCCCCGGGTGGGCCCTCTACATCTCGGTGCTACTTGCACTTGGTTACTCTCGTCATTTGCTATGGTGGTGGTGGTCATGTTGACCTTGTCACCTCCCAAACTATGGGTGCCATCGTCTCCAAATATGTCGGTGTACTAAAGTTTGGGTCTTTAGTACCCCCATACTTGTGCACGGGCAGTTGAACCCATACCAGCGGCGAGGTCTGCCAGGGGATAGCTGAATACAAGCCCAAGATTATCAAGGAAGCATTTGAGACAATAATCAGAAGACAGAAGACCGAAGGCTGGAGCCCCGGCAAGATCTTGCCGGGATGGCTCGCGAAGCCCCGGTAAGACCTCGCCACCCTGTCACCGCTCCAGCGCAGCGACCAGCTTGTCTTTTAGCTGTTGTCCTCCTGGGTACGTGTTAGGCGCTAACGGCGGATGGGCTTAAGCGGTGTTGATGGGACGGCCCCTTTTTCCGTCCCCAAGAAGCTAAGGGACACCTCAACGGAGCATTTAATGCGTTTGTCCTAAGTCGTCAGTATTAGGTATGACAACACTGTAGCAACTTTACACCTCTTGTACTTCGCCACTGTTGGTGACCCCTTGGACGTATAAAAGGAGGCCCAAGGCGTAGCTACAGAAAAGAGGATCTTCTGGCCCATTCTGCATGCGTAACTGCTGCTCGAATGTACTGTTCATCGCAAGCGCTCCTGGGCTAGAGTTCAACACGTCCAATACAACTAAAGCAGGAGTAGGGTTTTACGCTTCTCAGCGGCCCGAACCTGGGTAAAAATCCCTCGCGTTGTTCGTTGGATCTGCTCTTTGTGCAAGCCTTTCTCCCTGCCGAACCGTAAAGGGATCCTCTCGATCCCATAGGTGTCGTACGCCGACAAAATATAAAAACAACATGTTGTGAGGCATATAGATCTATTTTTCGGATAAACTTCCGATCTATTTATCTTCAATCATGGTAGTATAATGAACATCGTAAATAACAAAAAATACACCTAGATTCGTAGACCACCTAGCGACAACTACAAGCACTGAAGCGAGTTGAAGACGCGCCGCTCATCTTCAGGGAGCCGTCGTCGTCTCATCTTCCTGAGTAGGACACAAGCCCGAAGAAATATGTAAAACCGAAGCCCTTCCGCCAGCAAGGGTCGGGATCCACCGCGCCCCATGGCCCTAAGGCCACCGAAGACGAGACGAACCGGCGCCGGCGCCGGTGGGAGGCAGAGGAACCCTAGGTCTTTTTTTGAGCCGAGGCGACTGCCTAATGACGAGGCATATAAATCTCATGTATGACATTTATGAAAGTGTATGTTAAATAAATGCATGTCCCTATTATAGTGATGTATTTCTAGAGACACGATAATAATTCGGTTTGTTCATGTAATGGGTAACTTAGCACTCCATATAGATGCACCATTTCTGCTTTCAAGCACGCAAATGGTCAGTTAGGCCTCCTTTGGTTTGAAGGAATTTTGTAGAAATTCTGTAGGATAGGATTCTATAGAAAAAATCCCTTTACTGGAATCCTATTTCTATGAAGGAATTCTCATCCTCCTCTTTTCATAAGATGGAGGAATTCTCATCCTCCTCTTTTCATAAGAAAATAAGCATTAGCCTAGATTTTATATTCTATGATGTGAATCAAAGGACTTCTCTTTTCCTATTTCTATTCATAGGATTTGAGTGCATGACATCTCATTTCCTATAAATTCCCTATTCCTATGATATTCTTACCCTATGAACCAAAGATTATTATCTAGTGACATTTTGCAGTGATGCACGAGCATGGTTAAAGATTATTATTTCTGTTCCGTCCACTCATGGGCTTTGGTTTATTGTTTGTATTATAGAGTATATATGCACATACTTGACGTAAAAGGCCACACGAAAAGGATGTATGGCTTTGGCAAGGTTTTATTATGATGAAAACTCTCGAGTTCATTTATGTGGCAGAGCCACAGACGTAGAGGGCTAGAGGCAGACTGTACGTTGTGCAGAGATTTGGGGTTGTGAAGGACGGGTGCCCCTGCGCAGATTAGAAGAGTAAAAGCTGCTCCTTCTAATGTCAGAAAACGTCTTACATTATGAAACGGAAGGACTAATACGCAAAACGCAGATGGAGATCAAAGCAAGTGGAAATGCCCAGATGAGTTTCTCTTTTCCGCATGCCTTGGCATCTTTTGGTAGCGGTTGGCGGGCGCGTTTTTTTATCTTTTCTGTATCCCGTTCCGGCGCCTGGACCGTTGTCATTCCGCTTTGAACACGATCTTGCAGCAACCAAAGAAGACGATCAAACGCGGAGCAACTCCCTCTCGCCAGCCCCGTCGGTGATGGCGCGATTCCGGTCGGTCAGCACAGACGAACGATCAAATCGCTGTAGCCGCCGCCTTTTTGACGTACGGGCGGCGTGGCCGGACCGGCGAAACCATCCCTGGCGCATCATTTCGTCTCCGAGGGGAGGAACGGAACGGTCGTGGTCGTGCTCCCGTCCCCCGGTGGAACTGGAAACTCCGGCGACGTTGATCTGATTCCAAAGCAAGAGAGTGGTGGGTTCCGACGACCGGGCGCGGCGAAGCAGACGCGTCGATGCATGCACCTGGTAGTGCCAAGGTCTTTTTTCTGCTTGGCGTGCGAGTCATCCGTCACTGAACGAACCTCCCTGACCTGTCTGTCAATCTTGCTTCAACCTTTTTTTCCTTTGGAGATGATCTTGCTCCAACCAACCTAGCTACCGGTCAATGGAGTAGAGCCCGTGCTCCCAGTCCCAGGGATGGACTTGATTTTTCACCGGTTTGAGCTTTGCTTACCACGCTTGCTCCTGGTTAGACTAATCTATTTTTCACACACGCCTGCTTTCAGGGGGTACGACTTCAATACAGAATGACTACTGTAGCAATTTGTGCTTTTTTGCACAAAGCGAATCTAAAAATGAAGAACCGGAAAAGTAAAAAGTCCACAGGATAGAATCCATGACCAGACAAAACTTGCACACGCTCTCTCCATCACGTTACATTTCCTTTCTTTGTACATTGTCACCTACTCGTACAACCCAAGACAACACACGCTCGCTAACGCTCTCCTCTCCTCTCCACAAGCTAACCAAAAAAAAAAAAAAACAAGGAATACATGATATAATCACACAAAGAACCAAACTCCCGAATACAAGGGAATCGCTTGCTTATATGCTATACACAAACCTACACAGACAAACGGGACCCCCCAAAAAATCCCACGCCCTACCAAACAAAATGTCCATATGAAACACAAGGAGAAATGTCACGCATCATTGGTTAGCGCTGTCGATCGCCGTGCCGGACCTTGCCTGCGAGATCCGGTTCGCGTAGATGGTCACCAGGCGCAGCTGCGTGCTGCTCAGCCCTTCCAGGTACGGCACAAATGCCTTCCCGAGCATGATGTAGATGTCCACCAAGCAGAATACGACACTCTGAAAGTTGTGTAAATAAGTTAAGGCCACATTGTTTAAGTAATATATACTCCCTCCGTTCCTAAATATAAGTCTTTTTAGTGAATTTACTAGTGGACTACATACAGAGTAAAATGAATGAATCTACACTCTAAAGTATGTCTCCTAGTGGAACCTCTAAAAAGACTTATATTTAGGAACAGAGGGAGTAGAAAGGAATCCTGCCCTGAATAATATCTGTGGTAGATCAGTACCCACCTTTCGAACATCGGGACTTTGGTTACTAAAAGCATCAAACAGTGCTGGCAAAAATGTAGGCAGCTGATCCATCAATTCCTCTTGGGAAAGATGTGCAACAAGCTGCAGAAATTATCAGAAGAAAATTAACAGTCAAAACTGGTTGCTCGAGATATTAGATATGATTAATTTATATATGTTCCTAATAGGCCAGAACCACTCTACAACACGGAGAAAAATTTAAGTAGATTTTCAAACACATGATGCATATATAATGAGAAATGCAACCGCACTACAGCTGCCTGCCTAGGGCAGTAAGGATCTATGGTCTTTTAGAACACTGCATATGAGATACCTTTGTCAAACAGTTGATGCACACAACGAGTATCTTTTCATCATCACTGACCAAAAGAGGTACTACAACCTGCAGTAGAACCAATGACCATGAGAAGTAAAGTTAAATACACCAAGCAGAAACAAAAGTAACAGTGATACATAAAGAGAAATGATTTGCACATACAGCAAGACATCTGAAAGGATCATATTTAGCCAACAAAACATTTATGCATCGGTTCGCTTCATTTGAAATCTGCATACCCAGAAAGAATATTAAGTTACTAAAACACCAAAGCTGAACAAAGAACAGATCTAATGATATTATAGTGAGGAAACAAAGGCACCTTTGCCACCACATCTTTGGTCACATGCAGAAGTTTTTCAAGAACGATCTCAATAGATTCTTCCATAGCATCTTTCTGAGAGCAAAATAATCATTATTACTATCAAAAAAGGAAGCGGCAATTAATTAAACTAATCTTAATGTGCATAGGCATGGACATCAGACCTGATTGTTGAGCATCTCGGCAATTAAAGACAAAGCAATCTCTCTAGTAGATGGATCGGAGTCACCCAGCACGTCAAGTACGGTCGTTAATATTTGATTGAAATACTGTTGGAAAATTGAAAGGCTGGAATTAGAATGCAAATAGTTTGAAACCTCTCAGCTCTAGCTTAGTATATATTGCATTTTAACTTCTACACCTCTGGTAACACGGCTGGTAATGAAATAATGATTTCACATATTTATGCAACGAAAAAAGGAAAATATACAAGAAAAGGTGACATAACATGCTGCTGTGGCATTTGTATCTGCAAAACTGCAAATGCCGCTGAGAATTAAAAAAATTTGAAATGCAACCCTGTTTTCCAAATACCCATTATTCTTTTGCTGAGAAATTGGCAGAATATGCTTTAGAAAAAATAAACTGGACTATGCTGAAATTAAGTGCTTTGGTTTTCTCTATTAACTGTGGGATTAACATAAGGTACATTTTGTAAGGAAATCAGGTTGCAAACCTTTGACCAAACGGAGCTGTCATTACCAAGCGAAGCCTTAATCAACTGTTGTAATGCTTCGTGCTTTTCCAAACTTGATATTTCTGTATCGGTGCTTATCTACGAAGTGAGAAAAATAAATTAAAGCACTTCACAAAGATTTAGGAAAGAAAAAAAAAACAGCAGTACACACAATCAAGTAAAAGGATTTTTCATCAGTACCTGATGAAGAAGTTGTGGTATGCTCAAGCCGTTGTCAGCATGTATGCTGGTCTTTATAGAACTAAGGTTTACAACCATATCTCCCTCTTGAACATCTTTTCCTGTAGTTGAACCAACAGCATTATGCCCATCAGGGCTGTGCAGTTGGCTGAAATCCAAGCGCGGAGTGCTCATAGCGGTTTCACCATCTAAGGAGGCATCGGTTTTTTCAGGATAGTTTGCCCAAGAACGATTATCTTCCACAGCTGAGCTAATATTATTCTTTGATTCTCTACTTCTATTTAAAAAAACTTCAGTTCCTGAGACCGGTTCCGGGCTTTGATTAGTAGCGGCACTCATATCCGAAGTTGTTCGGGCCATAGAGACACTATGTAATGTTGGTTCTTGCACTGTAGTGGTCTTCTTTCCCACTTCAGCGTCAAGGGAACTAGAAGAATACCGCCCAAAAGGATAGCTCTTCTTCAATGTCTGTGCATAACCATCTTCGGAAGAAGTTACAAAATCTGCCTGGTCATAAGATTTAGGGCGTGGGCGTTCTTTCTTGCTCTGCAAGTAGTTCACCAGATCAACCTCAATACGAGGTGTTTTTTGCTTCAGGGCACGCCTCAATAGATTTTGTTCTTCAACTGATAAACTTAAAATAAAATTTAACACTGCTGTTGAGTCAAACTGAGAATACACAGATATGATACCAGAAATAGATGCCTCCTTCAGTTTTGCATTCTTTTCATTCACTAAAGGTGCCAATTTTGAAAGCCATAGCTTAAGGAAGCCGCTGTTACTATAACCTTCAGAATCTACCGTGTACTTACTGAACGATCTGTTTGCAAATTCAATAACAGCCAGCTTTGCCTTTGGCGACCTCTGTTCATCTAGTGAGCGTACTAGGGCAGGTAGCAACATATCAATAGCATATAATCGACCAACAATCTCCAAAGTCAAAGAACATGGTTTTTTTACCAACTCTTTTGGATCAATAAGGCGGGAAAAGACATGTGGCAAAATTCTTTCGACATAACTCTCAAATGGCTTCTTGCAAGCTGGAATAATCTCTGCAAGCGTAGAAAAAGCCGCTTGTGCAACCTTATGATGAGGATCATCCAGATGGCGGAAAAATAGCTTCATGACCTTTTCGAAATTCTGAATAATTTCTTGAATACCTCTCTGACCTTGCTGCACTACATTCCGAATAAAATCAAAAGCAGAGACTCTTGCTACCCAGTCAGAACTAGGATTGAGACCCTCAGAAAGTGCATCGTGTATAGTAGCCAGGGTATCTGTATATCTAGATACATCATTAGAAGGTACTTGACTATCATCAAACCTCTCCCGGCCACTTGCAGAAGGCCTTGACATTACTTGCTTTCTTAGAAGAGGTCTCTGGAAATTTGGGACATTATTATTATGTGAATCTCTGTGAGCAGCATCCCTATAAGGCATATCATAGCTTTTTTCTGTGTGCATTTGAGGAAACCTCCTGGTTGACCGCAGATCATTACTCTCATCCATGTGGCCTCCGTCTTGAAGCCTCTCTGAAGATCTTCTAACATAAGGTAGTGATAAGCCTGTCATGGACTCGGATGGTAGATTACTCAAATATGGTGACCTCGATCGCTCTTTGGTGGCCAACTGCGTTGTCATTGTATCCAGTGCGCGGGAACCTCCATTTCGTGTACTAGAACTTTTGATGCTAGGAATGGTTGAATCCAAGAACGCTGAGTTCTGCAGAGATAGATGATTTGAAGCTGGTGCTGCAAGAGGAACAGGAGGATCACGAGATGATGGAGCATCAACCCCTGCACTAGGATTAAAAAATAATAAGAAACTAGAATTCTAACGATCAGTAGAGGAAGTAGAAATTATAATTTTGTCAGGTGATTTCTAAGGAATACACTATAAAAAACATTCAAATTCTTCAAAGAAAGGTGTATGCGGATTAAAGAATACCAGGGTCCAAGCTTGTTGACCGTGCAACTGAGAAATTTTGCCTATCTGATATGATAACACCTTTCAGCAAACTTTCAATAGCAGAAACCTTTTCTTTGCTTGAACTGAGCACACTTTCTAGGCTTCTATCAGAAACTCTGCTGGTTGTCTTTGACTGTGGTAAACGAAGATGGTTTGATGGCAGAGATGAATCTGAAGAAATAGCTGCACTCTTGTCCATTGCAACAATAGCTGAAGTGCCATATCCAGGCATATGAGTGCCACTTGCATGAGATGAAGTACGAGAAGGCTGCAGAACCTTCTCACGAAGTGAGGGGGAAGCATAACGTTTGTGCACACCATCCTCATCATTTATTGTCTGCAACAGTTACCAATTGTATGTTAGAATTTAGGCTGTGTTACAACTACAAAAAATGTAAAATCCGAAGAAACAAAAAAGAAAGCAGCATGGCCTACCCTCTGTATAGCAGGATCAAATTGCATAAAAAGGCGGCGGGAGCGCTCAGGCCATGTCTTTGTGAACATTCTGTAGCAAGTTCTTGCAGTTGCACGGACCTAGTTGCAGAAATGGCATGGAACAAAAAAATAATCAGAATGAATGTGGACAGAACCGCAATGGTCCCAGCATACCAGCAGGCAGCGGCACAGAGATCAGAGATGAGATAACTCAAGAACACTTTTAGTTTAACAATTATGTCCATCAATAAGCAGGTATATCATCATATATTACCAATATAACGCATGAACTCAGAATATGGACTTGTGATTTGCTACATTATTGTCTCCTAAACTATTTTGGGGTGGCATGCAAGGGTGAGAGGAGAAAAAAGGCACGGTTCCGTATGAAGTAGGATCCCTCATAATTTTACTGGTTTCTCAGAAACAGATTGCTTATTACTCTATACACATTATGAACAGAAAGCAACCTATATTCTTCATTGTCATGTATATCTGCAAACAGAACGCAAACCAGCACTACATAGATTCTGTCTGGGCAATGTAATATTGATGCCTCTCCAGTCATGTAGACAGCCAGTTGGGGATAGGTTGAAGTGTAAGGGTTGAGTCAGGATCCTAGTGGGTATCATTGCAGCATTGCTGCTTGAGCAGCAAGTTTTGTTGTTTCGCTCTTGTGTGCTGCAAATGGTTAACATTCTGTTTGGTTTGATTTCAACAGAATGGAACCATGACTGGACTCTTCGTTTCTACAAACACTAGCACACCACACACAGAGAAGTTGTTGTGTGTCTGATAGTGTGACATATTGAGCAATCTATGTAACTACCTGATTTGAAATGAAAATGAACACAACTATATGCACCATAGGTCAGCGAACAGATCATACCTCACTCATAGCATCTGCTACACAGCACTTTATTAGATCTTCATATAAATCAGCTGATCGTTGTATTTCCGGGGCATCAGCCCAATATTCCAATATTAGAAGCGCGTATTCGCAGCACCTGGTACCGTAAAATGTAAGCTTGAGTAGCTTGAAGAAACATGTACACTGGACAGTGTGAACATGCATACCTAGCACGGAGAATTGCGCTTCGGTCATTCTTAGCTGTGTCAGCTACACGAGGAAGAATTCGTGCAACTTTGCAATTTCGCAGGATCTGCAAGATGTCCCATATCAGCAAAGAGACTAAACAAATGGCATCCATGAAGTGCAACTATACTGAAATAAAACTTCCTCACAGTTTTTATGCAGGTGTCTGAAGATTCAGCAATGACAAGCACAGTTATGACAACAAGCTTAAAAAGCATCTGAAAATTTCACAAATATTTTAGATTTACTAAAACAATATAGCAAAACAGAAGAAAAAAAACTGTTTGCATCATTTACCGGAATAAATTGTTCAGCACATGGCTCAAAGTCACCAAGGAGTTCTTTGGACAGCACATTAAGTAGATGGCATGCCTGGGCATAAAAAACAAGACAGGAAGTAAGTTTTCAATTTGAGCAGATTCATCCGATCAAGTATTCAACTCGTTTTGCAGCAAGAAAATAGAGGGAAAGATAAGCGTTGGAGATAATCAATTTGATACTTACCAAAATAGGTTTCTTGATAAAAGATACTTATCAAAAGAAGATAAATGGGTGGATACCTGTTTTACAATGGTAGACCGTCGATCAGCTAGCTGAGTAGACAATGGAGGAATCAGCTGCTTCAAGAGTGTCAGAAACGATGGGTAATCAATAGCTCCTGGAGAAACATAAATAGAACATTTTAAAGCTAAGCATACAACATCATATTATCAAGGAGTAATTTGTCAAGATAAATGATAATAATGTTGACGGACTAATTCTCAAATAACCCTATATTATATTATTATGTATAAATGGACTGTGATAGTCAAATGATGAAGGCCTTGCAAAACAGTAAGGTATATTATCAAAACTGCAGGTTGCACCATTGCCCTGTTCTTTGAACCAATATTACTACACAATAGGATGTTTATAATAGAAGGCGTTCATATTTATAAAAGATGGGCCTTCTGTTTATTTCACTTCACCGCATACTTCAAAAGCTCACTTATCGGCAAATAAAGGGGAAATGTTTCCATCCTAGTCATCAGTCCTAGTAATGAGGGTCCCTTTCTGGTTAGACAACATATTAGTTGGCCGTGCAGTCAAAGACGTACTGCAAAATCTTTGTTACAGATGTTTGTTTTTCTTTGCGAATGGCTACAGATGTAATTAACGCCGAGCATAGTTGCATAAAGCTTTGTAAAGAAAAATAGGTATAAATGTGGACATACCTCCGTAGACCAGTGCTTCAATCCTTTGCATGGCAGCAATACGAACTGACCAGTCCTTTTCTGGAACAAGAGTACCTGCAATCTTCTCAAACTCCCGAAGTAGTTCTTTCTCTGAGTGGACTCTTACTGGTTCCACTGGTTTTTCAGTTATATCAGTGTCACCTGTAAATAAAACATCAAATTACTGTAGAGAAACATGTTGTCCGTGTGACATGTGCCACTATCAGAATAACCAGAAAGACGTTGACTTGTCAGAAAATGAAATTTTCTGTTAAGTCTAATAGATTACATGCTGAAAAAGAAGTTTCAGGGAACATAGCTCAACTAAAGGCTTCTGGATTATCCACTGAGCAAAAGTAAGAAGAAAACAAATAAAGAAACAAATATAGCAGTACTTGACCTGGATAAAAAATGATACTCCCTCCGTCCCACAATGTAAGACGTTTTTGCAAACTAACATAACTTGCAAAAACGTCTTACATTGTGGGACGGAGGGAGTACATCTCAACACTTGCAAAAACGTCTTACATTGTGGGACGGAGGGAGTACATCTCAACACATGAAATGGACTTCAAATGTTGTACCATTCATGATTACTTTCAGATAATGAATTCAAAGACATTTTGTGCATATTATCACTGCATTTCAAAATTAAGAATATATCATATGTTTTCACCGTAATTATGTGAACGAATTCTCGAATTTGCACGCCCTGGTCACTAAGGTCCACAAATTCTGAAACCACAGATTCACCACCTAAATTTGTTAACAGGGTACACGGGTAGTTCTCAGATCTGGTTTTGCTAGCTCTGGCCACTTATGTGGCATGTTGACAGGGTATGATGTGTCATCTAATCAGCAGGACCACTCTCAGCCCTGGTGCGCATGGATCTGGTCTGAACACATGCACCAAGAATAAGATCTTTGTCAGCCCCAAGCCTCCAATGGTGACTCTGATCTCGTCATCTCATCCATGTGGTCAGTTCTTTCACGACCATCACTGAAACTTGACTCTGGTCAGGGGTGGCCCAAGAACTCAGGGCAGGGCTCCATGCCCATGTGGGATGAGTAGCAGCAAGAAGAATGGTGAAGCTAACCCTGACGGAAGAAAATGGGAGAAAAGGAACAGGAAGAAGATAGCATGTCTGGCAAGTGGGCCCTCCTTACTGGATGACACCACGCAAGCACTAAAATCATACAAGATCTCGTTAGGACCTCTGCAGAACCACTTTAACATACTTAGGGCGAGTGAATAGGTGGTTCCAATGTTTATTGACATATGTGGTGGGGACATGAATTGACCGGGTGCAATTGCTACGTAACTCAAAAGCTGGACTTCAGTTTTGTGGACAAAGTACAGACTATAGAACTACAGCACACAATCAACTACAGTGCTGATTATTTTCGTTTTGAAAGTGAATCCCCTTCATGTGTAAGTCCATCCTATTATCATGAGCTGGTTAGGAGCATTCAGGCATTCGCAAATGTCCACCCATATAAATATGGAAAAGGGGACATCTCTTGTGGTGCCTAAACAGTACCTAGACTAACATATTGCAGTTATAGATCGTCGTGCCTTGTAACTACAGTTGAATGCAAACACATATATTTGAATGATCATGTGTGAACTTCTGACAAAAATATGGAGCTTACCTCCAAATAAGGTGCTTTCCCTCGGTGTGCTTTTTGTCCGTGGGCTGCCTCTTTTGGGGTTAGCACTAACGGATCTAGATGCTGCAACTTTATGCTGTGTTGTAGTACCATCAGATGAGGGAACCTTTGGTTCAATTCTATTCAATCTTGAATTTATTTCTTTTAGCTGCAGATATCGGACAATACATGAATTAGGATAATCCAGGTTTACTGCTTTGTGGACCTTTAAAGATACGTAAAGTCCAATCATATAAAGTAGTACCAGACTCTAGTACAAAATACACAGATGTACTAAGAGTGATACACTAGTATTAAAAGAACTTCAGCAAGCAAAGGACTACTGCCAAAAACAACTAGATGGCCAAACACACTACCATGTATGGAGGCAGATTATGGCGCTGCAACTCTTCGTGGAACTGAGATCCCATGTTCTTGTACATTTCCTGTGATTGAAAAAAGTGATATTAGGATTACCATATAATTTTTACATAGCCTAGATAGTGGGCACAGGCTGCAATTAGTCAGTATGGACAGTTGCTACTAGTTACACCAATAGTTTGAAAGATGGGATATTGCCATATAATTTTTACATAGCCTGGACGCGCACAGGCTGCAATTAGTCAGTATGGACAGTTGCTACTAGTTACACCGATAGTTTGAAAGATGGGATAAACTACTTTTATTTGGGAAAAGAAATGATACATAAAATACACAAAAATAGATAAAACTGAGCGCAAGGGAATAGTGAAAAGCAACTAGAATCAAAGGGCATTGGGACTACATTAATTGTTTGAGTACTTCTATAGGAAAGGTTCATCCTATCCAACTCGCAGAGTGGGACAGGACTATTGCGAAATTGAGTAAGATGAATGTTGAACATCCGAAAGCATGAAATGGGAAGGAATATAAGCAGACAAAAGATGAAAAAACATCAGCGGAAGCAGGTAAGAATGGTATGAAGCCAGCTAACCTCAATACAGGATATAGCAGCTTCTCTAACACTTTGGTTCGAATCATTCATCAACTGCAAGACCTGTGAAGCCAGACAATCTCAGCATATCTATCTATTGAATAAACATAAAGTCTGAGATATGCACAAAAATGTACGATAATAAATCGACTTGAAGACTAGACTTACAGGTGAGAGTAAAACTCGTTGCATGAGAAGCTCCGTGGAAGCAAAGAGCCCAACTGCAGTTGCCACTGTAAGTACGAACTCTTCCCGAACCCTCCAGCTCTTATGAGCCCATGCATAACTTCCAGCCCTTTCAAGAATGATTGTTGGTGAAGAAACCTGAGATATGGATAAAATCAGAAGGCTGCATACTGATAAATCCAAAATATTGAGAACAGTGCGAGCATGTTTGGCTTCATACATTGGTATTGATTGGACAGAAGGCTTCTATACATGTAAAAGCAATGGTAACATAGTAACAAACAACAACAAAAGAGAAAAGACAACACACATTTATGCTGTAGTAAATATCAAATCATTAAGAAAAAATTATGTAATTCATAACAACTAGGCATATTATAGATTTCATTTCAACACCTTAAAAGAGCAACCTTTACATGTTAACTAGCAGCATATTTGATGGTAGATTATTCTTAAAACAGTCGAGCAAAAACCAAGCTCCATATGAGAAGTTTACATCTTTGCTCGAAACCCACATTTTATGTTTTATACAAACCAAACCTCACGTGAAAATAAGAAAAGCTAATCCCTTGATTATTGAAGTTTGAAACGGCATTGTAGCTCAATAGCACATCATCACACAAAAACTAATTCATTGTGGCTTCATACATTGATATTGATTGGACAGAAGGCTTCTATACATGTAAAAGCAATGGTAACATAGTAACAAACAACATTGACAAAAGAGAAAAGACAACACATATTTATGCTGTAAATATCAAATCATTAAGAAAAAATTATGTAATTCATAACAACTAGGCATATTATAGATTTCATTTCAACACCTTAAAAGAGCAATCTTTACATGTTAACTAGCAACATATTTGATGGTAGATTATTCTTACAACAGTCGAGCAAAAACCAAGCTGCATATGAGAAGTTTACATCTTTGCTTGAAACCCACCCACATTTTATCTTTTCTACAAACCGAACTTCACCAGAAAATGAGAAAGCTAATCCCTTGATGATTGAAGTTTGAAACGGCATTGTAGCTCAATAGCACATCATCACACAAAAACTAAACTAATCATTTTGATACTACGCCAACAATCCTTTATTCTTCCACTTCAGTCAGCTTATCTAGGCAACACGAACTACCCAAGCCCAAATTTCATCCTGATTGATTCTTGGACCAATTTAAAACTACAGCTAAGTTCCAAAGCAAGCACATTCCCCTGAATGTAGTAATAATAGATTAAACAACAACAAGTGGGATCACCACGACCGAAAGGAGGCACGACTCACCTCCATGAGCGTGACGAGGAGCTGGCGCGCGGCCTCGCGGACGGGCTGCTTGCCGTCGCCGAGTCGCTCGACGGCGGCGGGGACGAGGGCGTTGAGGTGGATCTTGAAGTGGTCCCCGGCGAGCACGGCGGCGGCGGAGAGCGCCTGCAGCCCCCCCTGCGCGACGCGGAAGTTGGCGTCCCGCGTCAGATCCACGCAGGTGTCCACCAGCGAGGTGACCTCGGCCGGGGAGAGCCCGCGGCGCGCCGCCGCGTCGAGCGCCTCGTGCAGGCGCTCCACCCCGGCCAGCCGCTCCTTGGTGTCCTTGGCGCGCGCCGCCTCCAAAGCCGCCTCCATTCCGGCGCGCGGGCCCCGGCGAGTCCGCCGTGCGGCGGTGGGGTTGCGTGGAGGGGCGGCCGGCGGCGAGGCGAGGGGGGTGGTCGGATCTGGGGACGGAGGTGAGGTGGGGGGAGGGGAGAGTGTGAGAGCGTACGCGGATGCTGAGGGTGGTTGGGGCTTTAGGTGGACTTTTGCATTGACACCCCTGGCTGGTCGCGACCTTTCACGCTTATGCCCTCGGTTCGGATACACGGAGGCTACAGGACTACGGTATGAAACGGGGGTCGTTTCTTTCTTGAAAAGCGTGCTGTGAACTGGAGTCCCGGAAAGCGGAGCACGTTACCGAATTTTGGGTGAATGGGAATAGTTTAAAAAATTGTTATAATTTTGAGTGAATGGAGTGTAAATCCGCCCAAAGCGGCAATCTTTTGTGTTTGTTTTTAAGTAGTGTTTGAATTTTTTATTTTATTTTTTTTGCGCAACAAGTAGTGTTTGAATTTAACTCAAGGCAAATGATTCTAAAAAAAAACTCAACGTATACTTGCTGCTACATGGGAATGCATACGTTCAATTGTTATTACTACCTCCGATCCATATTAATTGTCACTGATTTAATACAATTATTGTTGGTCCTATTATGGAAGAAAAACATAGGAGAATTCCTGCGATTGAAAAATGGCTTTGAAAATCGGGAGCCGTGAGATGACATAACATAACGTCGCAATACATGCCAAAAACGTCGTTACATACATAATAGTGTCAAGTCCTTTGTCCCCCGTGATTGACTGAGAGTTAGAGAGCGGAGGGGTCGTTTTGAGTTTTGAACTCGAGTGTCACTATCATGTACACTATACTCCTACAATATAAATAGGACTCCACATGCATGCTATGGTAGTACTATACATATTAGGAAGTATGCGAATCCATCTAAAAAAACTTGTCTTGAATTTGTCTAGACACGGATGTTCCTAAACACGCTTTAATATCAGATTAGATATACATGCATATCTAGACCTCTGAAAAAAATACTCGTACATATCTAGATAAATCTAAGACAGGCTTTTAGGGACGGAGCTAATATTATTACTGTAATATACCAACACAAGGCTCGTTTGAGATATATGGTCCACGCGGAGCTAGCTCGTTAGGATGATGTATAGGTATAGTAATGGCAACTACTCGCACCAGCCAGTAGTACTCCTACGTGTGTGTGATGTTACACCTGAACTAATCCTCTGCCTTGAACTCCCTTCCCTTGCGTCCTTGTCTCTTACCAGCGGAAAATATTAGTACGTACTACGTGGACCATGCGAGCTGCAGGCGGCTATCATTATCCGTCGGATCCCGGATGGCTACGTTCGTTGCATTGATGCATGCAGGTGATCCACCACGCTGTGTAATTAGTACAACTATATATCGTAGTACGTGCACACAAACCTAGCATCTAGGTTAGCTCTGCACTCCACTCCTGGTACAGAAATATTGGGAGGATCTCATATTATACACGTTACAAGTGCATTCTAGGAATATAATGTCATGCCAGTACAATCGAGTTTTCCGCATAAGTAATCACTTCTGAGCTGCTAATTAATATCATGTCATAGTACTATTTTGCTTAATTGACAGTCTCGCCCGGCAGCGCGTGAAACGAAAACGTCCGTCTATTTCTCACCCACGCTTCAAGCGAGCTCACGCACGGCACAGGCTGGCTTCCGTTCCGTTTCCTGGGGCTCATGACATCGCTGGAACAATGATAATCTACTGAGGCCATCATCTTTGCGAGTCCGCTTTTGCTAATGGTGGGGCGCTCATGCTGTCGCCCGCACGCTACCCAATCCATCCATGCTCCATCTTTACTTTTACCCCACGAGCACGAGGTCACAGTCTGGGCTAGCCTGGACGCACACATGCACGCTCCCCCTCCCCGCCGGTGTCCCCTTCCGACTTGTCCGTGGCATCCATCGGTGGACCTGGTCGAGGGCCGAGGTCCGGCCTCAGTCATGGCGATGCAGCCGTAGAGGGACCGGTGCTGGCCGCGCAGCTGCAACCCATGTCGGGCATCGATCCCGATAAAGCTTCTGCCTCGATTGTGTCGTGCAAGAAGGTGAGAACCGCAGTTCGGCGATTGGACTCAGTGGCTGAGCTTGGTCTGCGGTGTACATGATTAGAACATCTACAGCCGGGCCCTTCAAACCCGTCGCAAAACGTCCGGACAGGCCGTCCGGTCACTGACCAATCACGAAATTTCGATTCGGACGGGCTTCTTAAACGGGTCTTAAACGCCTTTAAACCCTTCCTCCTCTTCTTGTTGCCCTTCAACATTTTTCGCGCCCGAGCCCTCGCCGTCCGTCATCCTTGCTCCCCATCCTCATCACCGGTCCTGATCCGCCGTTGTGATGTCTTCTAGTCCGTCCCGTCCGTCGGCGTCCCTTCCTTCACTGTGTATTGCAAGCAGGAGAACGTCGCCCGGAAGCTGCGACGTCGCCGACAGCGAAAGAGGGAGGCAGCGGCGGCGCGGGTAGGTGCGGACATGGTCGAGGAGATGTCTCCCCCGCCACGCTCGGCTCCCCGCACCCCATCCATCCAAGCGTCGACGCGGATTATGCAGCCCGACACCCTGGGGACGGAGGAGGATTCGACGGCCGACCGGGCCATTCCGGACAGCTTTCCTCCCACGCAGAAGCCGACGGTCGACGAATGTGAGTCGCCGCCGCTCGTTCGGAAGCGGATGAGCACGGGCACCGCCACCGCCCGGGCTGCACTCCACATGTTCGACGGAATGACAGAACAAGACCGGGTACGTTTTGCTTGCTCATGTCCGATCAAATGTTCAATGTTTTGCATAGACCACTAGTTCGCACATGATGAATGCTTTGCAAACCATGATCATCTAGGAAGCGTACTTGGCAAGCATAATCAATGACAATGAAGATCCGACCAAAATGGATTATGAATTGGAGGCCACCACCACATTTGTAGTTGGGACAACATCCAATCCCAATCCGAGCAAGAAGAAGAAGAGCAAGACAACTAAGGCAAGAGGTCCGGATTTCTTAAAATTTGAGGACATCTTGTTGGTCAAATCTTGATTGGACACAACATTGGATCTAACATGCGGCACCGAGCAAAAGGGGAACACGTATTGGGAGAAGATTTGGAAGGAGTATCATGAACGAAAGGAGTACGTGGACCGCATCCTATCGTGACCACCCGCAATGTGGCATCTCTCCAGCATCGATGGGGGGTCATTCAAGGAGAAGTGAACAAGTACGCCGGCTACTACTCACAAGTGACCAAACGCCCTCAAAGTGGGATGGGAGTGGCAACTCATGTAAGCTCAATTGCCTCATCTTATTGTCATTTGAATATGCTTCTTGTGTTTGCATTATTGTGCTCATACATACGTTGTTTGCTAGACGGCGGTGGAGGACACTTTGTATCACGAGGTCAAGAAGAAGTCATTTGCTTTTAGCCATTGTTGGCTCTTATTGAATGGCAAGCCAAAGTGGACACAAGTTGTGGCCGATCTCAAAGCCGGCAAGAAGAGGAATGATAGCTCAAGCTCCCACCAATCCATCGGGTTGGACGATGAGGATGACGAGCTTGTCGTCACCAATGGAAGAGCTACCGTGCCAAAGGATAACCGGCAAGTCATGGGAAACAAGTGGGAGAAGGCAAGGATCTTCCGTGACGCCGCGACTACAAAAATGTCGTCCACATGGACGGGCATTTTTTCGACAAGGGAGAACAAGAAAGAGGAGAGGTACACGCTCATGTTGGATGCACAAAAGGAAATGATGGAGTGGAACCGAATGAGGGCGGAGAGAAGGCTTGAAATTGAGAGGGAGAAGATCAAGTTGGAGAAGCAAGAGGCGACGATCAAATGGGAACTCGAGAAGTCCAAGACATTTGGAGAGATTGAGCTCGACAAGGAGAGGTTGCAACTCGCACGGGACGCGGAGAATGCGAAGATCATGTTGGCGGACGAAACTGTCTTGGCGAAGATGTGGCTTGCGGAGAAGAAGAAGGAGATCAATGACCGTAGGACGTTGGAGGTGGCGAGGGTGGCTGCGGCAGCGGATATGGTGGCCAGGATGCAGGCGAAGCACGCAGTCCGGTTACAGGCGAAGATGGCTGCCTAGACGGAGTAGGACAAGCTGGACGAGCAGGAGGCATAGATTGACGCGGCCGGCCAGTGATCCAACAAGCACCCCTTGTCGCTCGAACATTGATTTCATTTTCGTATGTCCGGTTTGTTGAACTGTGATTTGATTTGTTTTGTTTCGGATTATTGAATTCAGACAACTTGTATCGGATGATCGATGTGCATGGATAGCATGGATTTGAGGATTGCATTTGAGGCATGCGGATGTGCAGCGCAACATATGAGGTGCGCCGACGGGTGCTGTCCGTGGACGCACACGGACGCGCCCACGGGCGTGGATTTGCCAAGTCCGGCCGTAGATGCTCTTATGTAGTAGTAGTATGTAGGATGCATGTGACTGGACGTATCGACTGTGTTCACACAAGGCAGACAGCTGAATTGTATCAATCGTGTTTATCGTAGAGGTTACAATGGAGACTCTGGGATCTTCTACGCCACCTGACCAAACTTCTCCGACACCGGAAAAGGTTCAAAGTATTAAAAGAGCTTATGACAAGCTCATGTGGCGACTGAGTTCTGTACAGATGGCTGGAGTTTAATGTAAAGCTTTTTTAACAATGTAAAAGACTGTGACGCCCCCATTCTCGTCCGTACGCTAATCATGCACACAATGCGTACGACCAAGATTAGGGACTCACTGATTGATATCACAACACAACAAAAGACACAAATATAAAGTCATACAGCTCCATATTACAAGCCAGGGGCCTCGAGGGCTCGAATACAAAGCTCGACATAAACACGAGTCAGCGGAAGCACATAATATCTGAGTACAGACATAAGTTAGACAAGTTTTGCCTTAAGAAGGCTAGCACAAACATAAGAAGCGGATCGAAAGAGGCGAGGCCTCCTGCCTGGGAACCTCCTAACTACTCCTGAGCGTCGGCGTTCTCCACGTAGTAGTAGGCTCCAGCGGTGGTGTAGCAGTCGTCTCCGGCGCACTCCAACTCCTGGGCTCCATCGTCTGAACGCAGAATCGTATCGAGGGGAAAAAAGAATGCAAAGCAGCGGTGAGTACTCATCCAAAGTACTCGCAAGACTGACATCAGAACTATGCTAAGTATGCATCAGTATCAATGAAGGGGGGGTATATCTGGACTGACTGCAGAAAGCAAGAATAGGGGGAAGACCTAGTCCTATCGAAGACTAGCATCTTCAGCATCTTGCAGCATTAGAAGAGAGTAGACATGTAACTCATATATATTCATATTGTTGTAGCAATTTTATTAAGTAACCACGCCCAGAGATCCTTCCTCGACTCCCTGCGAGGAAGCAATCCCGGAGCCAACCATTCATTTCAAATTAAATCACAATTATAGTTGTATAAGGTCAAGGTACAACTTCAAGTCGTCCTGTTACCGTGGACACGGCTATTCGAATAGATTATTCATCCCTGCAGGGGTGCACCGCATCTCCAACACGCCTGATCACCTCCGGCCGGACACACTTTCCTGGGTCATGCTCGGCCTCGGGATAGCAGCACGTCGTCACCCCACCTAGGCTCAACGAAGAGGCCAGCCCGCCGGTCTAAATCCTAAGCGCGCAGGTTCATGGGCCCACTTGCCCTTGCGCTCCTGCATGATGCGTACGCGGCCGGAAACAGACCTAGTACACTCCAGTCCAAGAGCTGCACCGTCTAGTCCAATCCGTCGCGCGCCGCTCCATTGCTGATGTCCGAAGAGCTTCGGCTGATACAACGACGCTGAGTGCCCATAACTTTCCCACGCGATGGTTTGGTGCGTAAAAAGGCCAACGACCCAACTCAGATCAAATACCCAACCCGTTAGCATTTTATTAATGCGGGGCAAGCGCGACCCTCAAAGTGCGGTCCCGTCACCCCAACTCGAGGATGTGTGGCAAGGGCCTCTCCTGCCCGTCCATGCCTCAACATAACCCGGATGCCTTACCGGCGCATCCCACCACATCTCACACACGGGTACCCTTGGGGCTGACCCGTCTCAGGACTGTCGGGAACTCAGGTCCACCTCAACCAGGGTGGTACCGCCTGTCTCTCCAGTCCCGCCTTTCACATGTAACAAGGTCAAGTTAAAGTAACTGTGTGGTTATACTCCAAGTGGGTATCCGAGGAATCACCCTCGATGGATCCCACTCGAGGTATGTGTATGGCAAGAGTCGCTATCGATAAATGGGAAGGAGGAATCACCCTCGATACCCACGACCGATTAGCTTCGCTACAGAATTAACATCGGGAGTGCTAAGTGAGGTATCACCCTCGGCACTTGATAGTAGCTCTGCAGTGCCATACTTAAGGGGTGTGCGGTGATGTGAGGGGGCCTGGCTTGTCGGTCGGTTGACCGAGTCTTCAAGTCTTCGAGTCATCGATGAAGAATCAGGGGCAACTGGGACTAAGGGGGGTCACTGGGGTTTCACTGATCAACCTATACTAAGCAGTTGGTATGATTGCAGGTAAAGTAACAGTTTATCAAAAATAGGCTATGCATCAGAATAGGAGCTAGCTAATACAGTAGAAAAAATCTAATGCAAGAATAAGATGGAAAGGAATAGGCGATATCAGAATGCTCAAGGGGGGTTTGCTTGCCTTGCTGCTCTGCGGCAAAGGACTGATCGTCAACGCGTAGTCGTACCCGGCAGCACCGTCAGCCTCGGGGTCTACCGGTAAGAAGAGGGGGGGAGAAACAATAAATATAAAGCAAACAATGCTACACAAAGTATGACATGACAATAGGCAGTGTCGGGTGTGTTCTAACGTAGGGTTGCACGTTACCGATGAAGGGGGGACCCATCCGGGAAAGTTTTCCCGGTTCAGGACAATGTCGGACAGATGACCGGAAGGGGGGAATGTTCCAGGTTTGCGGTGTTAGAGGCATGCGACAGCTAGGATGCAGTGCAGGGTTGCCTAAAATCATGTCTAAACCATTTTAGCCATTTTATGATTAAAGTTGGAATTAATAGTCGGTAGTTATACACTATTCATCTGCCGGAAACAGGCGAAAAGTTGTGGGTTCACCTACGTAGAGGGTCCCGACATGGAAACAGGTAGCACTGTTAGATTTGTGGGATTTTTCTGAGCAACTTTCATGTATAAAGTTTTTCGATCTGAGCTACGGTTTATTTTCTATTAATTTTTAAAGTTTTTAAAGATTTTCTGGAATTTAATTATTTATTTAAATTCGAATTATCCAGAATAGTAAATGATGACGTCATCATGACATCACCATGACGTCAGCAGGTCAACTCTGGCTGACCAGAGTCAAACCTGACCATTGGGTCCCACCTGTCAGCCTCTGTGGCTTAACAGAATTTAATTAAATCTAAACAGAAACTAATTAGCTACTGGACCCCACCTGTCATTGACTCAGGCCAATTCCAGTTTATCAGATTAATTTAAACAGGTTTAATTAACAGGTGGGTCCACATGTCAGTGACTAATTAGTGTAAATTAATTACTTTAATTAAATTAGTTACTAATTAAGTATCTGACAGGGTGGGGCCCAAATGTCATAGACACTGGGGGTAGGGGCCCCACCAATCAGTGGCACTGGGCTGCCCAGTCAGCACGTTGACTGGGTCAACCCAGTCAACGGGGACCGTGGGGCCCAGCAGTCAGTGGCACAGGGAGCCCCACATGTCAGGCCACGTCGGCGACGACCGGAGACTCGCCGGAATCACGCCGGCGAGCTCATTTCGAGGCGGCACGCGTCGGACGTCATCGGAAAACGCGCACAACCCACCATTTACGGCACGGTTGGGTTCTTTCGATCGGGCGTTCAACGCCGCGTCGATCCATGGCCCTAGCGTGAGCTGATACGGCCGGAGATGAGCGCTACGACCTCGCCGGCGGCGAGCTTTCTCGGGTGAGCTACGGGGACGGCAATATGTTGCGCGTGCGGGCGTTTTAAGTAGCTAGCGATGACCTACGTGCGCGCGCAATCACAATGGCCACGAGCCCGTGACCAAAAGGTCATCGGAGCCACGCCGGCGATGAGCAGAGGCGGCGGCGCAATCGGGCTCCGGCGAAATCAACGGCTACGACTACGGATTCGACCAGGGGAAGAAGGGGAAGGAAGCGGGGCCTCACAGTGGTCCTGCAGGTGAGCAAAGCGGGCTCGGGGAAGGCCTGTGGTCGCCGGAATCGTGGCGGCGACGGCGGTGTCCCGAGGAGGAAGAAGATGTCGAGGGCGGTGCTGCAGGGGCTCAGGGCGGCAACGGCCTGGCGCAGGAGAAGGAGTCGACGCTGGCGGTCCTTCCTGGCACGGCGGCGACGCGAGGAAGGCACGGTGGCCGCGGCTACGAGCCGGCCATGGCGATGGCGGCGCGGGGCCGAACGAGGAGGAGGAGATCTGGCGGGGGAGGGGGCGAATGGGCGACGGCTAGGGTTCGACCGCGAGGGAGAGGAGGCTGGGCGCGGCCTTATCCATCGGAGAGGGCCGCGGATGGACGACGCGTGCGGCGCCGGCGATCGGGGCGGCTACGGCGTCGACACAGGCGCGGGAGCAGGTGGAGGTAGGTGGTGATGCTGATGGGTTGGGCCGGCCTGGCGGATGGGCAGCTGGGCCATGGCCCAGTTGGGCCAGGGGGCCTTTTGCTTTATTTTTATTTATCTTTTTTTTCTATTTTGTTTTATTTTAGTTTCACTTTTAGTTTAGTTTTATAAATTATAAAAGTAGTCTCTAATTAGTGTGAATAAATAGGCTACTGCCCCATTAAGTTTTGGGCAGAAGAAAAGTAGTTTGATATTTTATAAATTTGAAAAGGCATTTAATTAATTGTTTTTGCTGCAATTTAAATCATTTTAGTGCATTTAATTATTTTATAAAATGTGGATTCTTCACCAATATTTACTATACATTATTTGACACATTTAGAACATTTTTGTTTTCATGTTTGAGAAATTTGAAATTTGACTTTGATTAAATTTTGAATTTGATATGGATTTTCAACGAAGTGAGATTTAGCAACAGTAACAGTGATGACATGGCACCATTAGCGTGGGATTACTGTAGCTTAATTATCCGGGCGTCACAATTCTCCTCGTCTAACAAGAATTCTCGTCCCGAGAATTAAGAGGTAGAGGTAAGAGGGCAAAGTTTAGGTTACGAAATTCTAACGGGTCTCCTCGTTCTTGGCTGCTCTCACCTAAGAGGTTGGTCCTTCTTGTAGAGGTATCCATTACTCTGGTTCAGGTCAATCTGATGGAGTCGTCATCCTTTCTTCGGGATCTCCATCGTCCTACGTATGCGACAAGGAGGGAAACTCGGGAAGAACGAATCTAAACAAAGCTGGGCATCTGACGACGAACTCAGGGAGGAACACGAGATTTATTTCTCAAGTTAAGGCTCGAGGAATCACTAAGAGGAAAATGTGATGGTATAAAAGTTTCAAACGGGTAGGCAATCATTCGATGCCTGATCAGAAGGTGAAAGGGATTCAGAGCAACGAAAATAATTATTGCGTCTGATAGTTGGATAGATCATCCCTTGGACGGTGGCTCGGGAATTACAAACGAAGCCAAGCGCAAAGGATACTTTGGAATCGAAGATGTACAGGAGAGTCAGGTTTCGATCCTGTGGAACTAAGGGTTAAGGGCACATCAGGTGGGTTAAAATATGGAGAGCGGTGACATCTTGCACGGTCAGGGTAGCAAGACATGTCGGAGGAAAATTTGTCAATTATGTCGGCAACAACGTCGGTACCAAGGGCGGGGGATGAATAGAACCATTTTCCTGCTCGTTGAAACGAGGCGGACCAATAGGCAAAGTTCTCGTTCACCGGCGGTTATCGAAATGTTAACAACAATAGTAACAGACTCTTACTGACAGGCTTGTTCATCGAGGGGTTTACCTAAGCAGGGAATTATCACTGCTTAGATCATATAATCTCAAGAAAGGTTAAACAGACCAATGGAAAGGAAAATGTGATTATTAGATCAACCAGACCAATGGAAAGGAAAATGTGTTCATCACATTAAACAGACCAATATAAAGGAAAATGTGTTTATACTCAAGTTTTAGGAGTATATCTTTCCCAAGGAAAAACAGAGCATGATTTACAAGACAGGATAGCAAGTAGATAACCATGTAGGTAGGGGGGAAGGAATTCATGACATTCCCATACAATGGCGTTTGGATAATTGATCAAGCAACAATTTGCATTGGGCTTACATTATTCCCTTTGATGATCGGTATACCACATTCATGCTTCGGGATAGCAATGATATGGTGTCCCGAGTAAAGTATGGAGTTTGGATACACGAAGGATCCAGTAGGAACAACTTATAAATTAAGTCTTATAATATCCCCATGGAAGAATGGCAATCCTTGCTGAACAAAGCATTATAACAATAGGTCATCCGGCCAGGTGTGCTGGCTTCAACATCACCTTACCGAGTAATAAAGACCAAAGTTATAATTCTTGATAATGTTCCAACCATCATATCTGTTCGAGATTCAGATCTGGTTGGTGTCAGGATATCTCAGGCATAGAAGGCCTAAGAAGAAAGAGGATGCAACACAGATCTACGAGATGATGTTGCAAGAATCTCGGAAAGAACGACAGAAGTAAGCCTCGAATCAATAGCCAGATTGCAAGACACATGAACACAAAGTCAAGCCATTCGTGCCCACATGGAAGTTTCTAGAATGGAGGGCAATCAGTTCTGATTTGGGGACCATCATAGAGGATATCAAAATTCCATGTGTAAGTCTGGACTAGGACAAATCAAATCAATCAGTGGCCTGGCGTGCTAGGAAATACACATGGAGTGAAGGTAACAAATCTATCAAACCATAGAAGACTTCGCACATGCCTGAATGAATTGGGACGGTTCCAGAGGAAGCGAGACAAAATTTTCCCATAAGCACGGTGGCAAAAATGCACATGAACTTATAGAAGGACACTTCTTTTACCAAACATATTCTTCATGAACTAGGCACAAAGATAATGCTTTCAAGGTTTCCAACACTAATTTAAATGTTCACCATGAGCCACGAGGGAGAAGAGGATGTGGCTGATGGCTCAGTAACAATTCGTCGAGATTCCAAACGGATGGATTTCCACAATTATGTGAACAAGGAGATGACATTTGTCAGCTCAAATGATATAATGTTGTATGATCGAGGAAAACATACATCAATAACCATTGATTGAAAAGTGCGTCCGAAACATGACCTTAGGTAGCAAGTTCAATGTTAGAGTGACGATTCAATAACCAACAGCCTAAGAACGAACTGACGATCGTTAACTTCAAAGCAATAGGGTTGCCAGAAGTTAGAATCAAAGCAGCATCGTTTGATGTTGAGAAGTATCACTATGCCAATAATTTCTAAGAGGTGGAGCAATCCTACAACATTCTCGACACAAAAGACAGTAATACTTCAGGGTAGAACATAACACAAGCTGGATAGCAAGTTGCATCCATATCATGGACAAATTTGCGATGGAAGGAAGTCAATGAGGTTGTCGATGATCACAAAAATCATCGAGGGCAAGGAAGGTATTTCTCATCAAGAACTCAGTTGACGTCTCAGAAGAAGTCAAGTCGTGGACGACGATCACGACACCATTTGTCGAGAGTTTTCAAGAGAATGCAACCGAACAGCGGTGGCATCAAGTAGGGGAACTACAACGTGGAAGGTTATAGGAACAACAGATAAGATGTAAGCTCAATATCGGGGTTGCTTTTCAAGACAAACAACATGATGTTGAAAGCCCGACGTAAGCAATGCTCGCACTCTGAAGGATTTGCGTACCAGAGAAGGACGAGGTAGCACAGTCAAAGATAGCAAGACAAGGATGTAGCCGATAGTCTAGGAATGACCAGATTGACTTTGATATTCCCAGTAACAATTACAAGGGGGTATTGAATTGCAGTGTGGAATAAATTTTTCAATCGGTGTTCTCGGTTGTCAACAATCCCAGAACCCGTGGAGTGACTAAGACAAGGAAAATTATTACCTCATCAAAGTTAATAAGATGTAGTGCAAAGGCGTGATATCCTCGAGATACCAGAGGGTAAAACTCGAAGGTAGAACAAGATAAAAGTAGAATCTGGGTCATTGACCTGCGACAACAGATACTTTAACCTTGTCAAAAATTGACGAGGCACCGGAATGAATTACCTTCGGATAAATTAATAAGGATAGTATGGTCGGAACCATAACTGCAATCGATCAAATTAAGGATACCGAAAGGATCATACGGACGAATAATTATTTTGCAAGGGGCTTCCGAGACGGTCTACATCATTTCCATGGGCATGAACACAAGTTCAATGTCGACTCCCACTTCATCAATGCATCACCTTCCATTTACACCTCGCCTTTGATAAGGTTATAGTTATGAAGGTTTAACTGGTAAAACACCAGGAAAGTATGACTCGTGAAAACTGTCGGGTCCACACGGATTAAGGAAGGCATAGGTTCAACCCATCGGGGCATCTTAGGAGCATATACCACCAGCTTCAAGAGTAGTTAACACAAACTCAAAGGTAGAGCATGGTTGGCAAAACAGAGGGTACAATTTACCAAAGGCATTACGTATCAGGGGAAGAACTCACAAGGTGATTGAATATGAACGACACTGTCGGATAATAACCCAACAATGGATCGGGCGATCCACAACGAAGTTGATGTGAGTATCGGTACTCAATCAGAGGAAGAAAGAATGCAGAGGTATCGGATTCAAGAGACACCTGAATAGTCTGTTGCTTAAAATACAAAGGAATTACGATTTCCAAAACTAAGGATCAGAAGCAGACGCTCTGATCAAGGATAGACAAGTTGAAAAGACTTAGTCGGACAACCAATAAAGGTTTGACTTGCCGAGAACCAACTCATGTCCGGAAGGACGTTTGAGCCGGAAAGATAATTTAAAAGGATCACCTGATGACTGCGTGCATACGCACACATTGAATCAATAGGCTCAAAATGGCAAGGACAAGGGATGTCAACGAAGACTACTAGACATATGGAGTTAACCATTATGCGAGCATGCAAGAATTTCAAGAGCAACAAGCTACAGAGGATTTTCAGAAGATCGAAAAGTATTTCGAAGAATTTTGTGAAACACATGAACAACTGGATTGAACAGATCCTCGATAAATGTGAGGAATTAACCGTAAGGTTTTTCATGCGGAAAGAACTGCAAGGCAGTAAACTCAAAGGGTTATCGGGGAAATGGAGAGTATTTCGGGGCATCTTGTAACAACAAGAGCAACGAGAAAGGATTGTATGAATGACAAGTGCAATTAGTCATCCATAGGGACTTATCGGCGGTAGGGAATTGCAAGGTCGATGAGCACAAAGTCTCGCAAAACATCAAAAGGGTATCTTCAGAATCTTCTGACGAAGCAGGTGACCTTCTCATATGAGGGCTCTCCGGGAGAAGTAGTTACGAGAACCTAGAGTCAGAGTTACTAAAATCTTTAACCCGAAAGAGAAGAGAGATTAGAACCCAGAGTATAGACGAGGAATAAAAGATCCCAATACCACTCGATTGAGATGTGGGCCCGTAAGCCACAACATCAGTGTTAGTAAAAGTTTTTCAAGTACTAGACTCAACTTCGGCCAAGGAGTTGGAAAGGGGGCTACCTACAGGCAGTCGGCTCTGATACCAACTTGTGACGCCCCCATTCTCGTCCGTACGCTAATCATGCACACAATGCGTACGACCAAGATTAGGGACTCACTGATTGATATCACAACACAACAAAAGACACAAATATAAAGTCATACAGCTCCATATTACAAGCCAGGGGCCTCGAGGGCTCGAATACAAAGCTCGACATAAACACGAGTCAGCGGAAGCACATAATATCTGAGTACAGACATAAGTTAGACAAGTTTTGCCTTAAGAAGGCTAGCACAAACATAAGCAGCGGATCGAAAGAGGCGAGGCCTCCTGCCTGGGAACCTCCTAACTACTCCTGAGCGTCGGCGTTCTCCACGTAGTAGTAGGCTCCAGCGGTGGTGTAACAGTCGTCTCCGGCGCACTCCAACTCCTGGGCTCCATCGTCTGAACGCAGAATCGTATCGAGGGAAAAAAAGAATGCAAAGCAGCGGTGAGTACTCATCCAAAGTACTCGCAAGACTGACATCAGAACTATGCTAAGTATGCATCAGTATCAATGAAGGGGGGGGGGGTATATCTGGATTGACTGCAGAAAGCAAGAATAGGGGGAAGACCTAGTCCTATCGAAGACTAGCATCTTCAGCATCTTGCAGCATTAGAAGAGAGTAGACATGTAACTCATATATATTCATATTGTTGTAGCAATTTTATTAAGTAACCACGCCCAGAGATCCTTCCTCGACTCCCTGCGATGAAGCAATCCCGGAGCCAACCATTCATTTCAAATTAAATCACAATTATAGTTGTATAAGGTCAAGATACAACTCCAAGTCATCCTGTTACCGTGGACACGGCTATTCGAATAGATTATTCATCCTTGCAGGGGTGCACCGCATCTCCAACACGCCTGATCACCTCCAGCCGGACACACTTTCCTGGGTCATGCCCGGCCTCGGGATAGCAGCACGTCGTCGCCCCACCTAGGCTCAACGAAGAGGCCAGCCCGCCGGTCTAAATCCTAAGCGCGCAGGTTCGTGGGACCACTTGCCCTTGCGCTCCTGCACGATGCGTACGCGGCCGGAAACAGACCTAGTACACTCCAGTCCGAGAGCTGCACAGTCCAGTCCAATCCGTCGCGCGCCGCTCCATTGCTGACGTCCGAAGAGCTTCGGCTGATACAACGACGCTGAGTGCCCATAACTTTCCCACGCGATGGTTTCGTGCGTAAAAAGGCCAACGACCCAACTCAGATCAAATACCCAACCCGTTAGCATTTTATTAATGCGGGGCAAGCGCGACCCTCAAAGTGCGGTCCCGTCACCCCGACTCGAGGATGTGTGGCTAGGGCCTCTCCTTCCCGTCCACGCCTCAACATAACCCGGATGCCTTACCGGCGCATCCCACCACATCTCACACACGGGTACCCTTGGGGCCGACCCGTCTCAGGACTGTCGGGAACTCAGGTCCACCTCAACCAGGGTGGTACCGCCTGTCCCTCCAGTCCCGCCTTTCACATGTAACAAGGTCAAGTTAAAGTAACTGTGTGGTTATACTCCAAGTGGGTATCCGAGGAATCACCCTCGATGGATCCCACTCGAGGTATGTGTATGGCAAGAGTCGCTATCGATAAATGGGAAGGAGGAATCACCCTCGATACCCACGACCGATTAGCTTCGCTACAGAATTAACATCGGGAGTGCTAAGTGAGGTATCACCCTCGGCACATGATAGTAGCTCTGCAGTGCCATACTTAAGGGGTGTGCGGTGATGTGAGGGGGCCTGGCTTGTCGGTCGGTTGACCGAGTCTTCGAGTCGTCGATGAAGAAGCAGGGGCAACTGGGACTAAGGGGGGTCACTGGGGTTTCACTGATCAACCTATACTAAGCAGTTGGTATGATTGCAGGTAAAGTAACAGTTTATCAAAAACAGGCTATGCATCAGAATAGGAGCTAGCTAATACAGTAGCAAAAATCTATTGCAAGAATAAGAGGGAAAGGAATAGGCTATATCGGAATGCTCAAGGGGGGTTTGCTTGCCTTGCTGCTCTGGGGCAAAGGACTGATCGTCAACGCGTAGTCGTACCCGGCAGCACCGTCAGCCTCGGGGTCTACCGTAAGAAGAGGGGGGAGAAACAATAAATATAAAGCAAACAATGCTACACAAAGTATGACATGACAATAGGCAGTGCCGGGTGTGTTCTAACGTAGGGTTGCACGTTACCGATGAAGGGGGAACCCATCCGGGAAAGTTTTCCCGGTTCCAGACAATGTCGGACAGATGACCGGAAGGGGGGAATGTTCCAGGTTTGCGGTGTTAGAGGCATGCGACAGCTAGGATGCAGTGCAGGGTTGCCTAAAATCATGTCTAAACCATTTTAGCCATTTTATGATTAAAGTTGGAATTAATAGTCGGTAGTTATACACTATTCATCTGCCGGAAACAGGCGAAAAGTTGCGGGTTCACCTACGTAGAGGGTCCCGACATGGAAACAGGTAGCACAGTTAGATTCGTGGGATTTTTCTGAGCAACTTTCATGTATAAAGTTTTTCGATCTGAGCTACGGTTTATTTTCTATTAATTTTTAAAGTTTTTAAAGAATTTCTGGAATTTAATTATTTATTTAAATTCGAATTATCCAGAATAGTAAATGATGACGTCATCATGACATCACCATGACGTCAGCAGGTCAACTCTGGCTGACCAGAGTCAAACCTGACCATTGGGTCCCACCTGTCAGCCTCTGTGGCTTAACAGAATTTAATTAAATCTAAACAGAAACTAATTAGCTACTGGACCCCACCTGTCATTGACTCAGGCCAATTCTAGTTTATCAGATTAATTTAAACAGGTTTAATTAACAGGTGGGTCCACATGTCAGTGACTAATTAGTGTAAATTAATTACTTTAATTAAATTAGTTACTAATTAAGTATCTGACAGGGTGGGGCCCAAATGTCATAGACACTGGGGGTAGGGGCCCCACCAGTCAGTGGCACTGGGCTGCCCAGTCAGCACGTTGACTGGGTCAACCCTGTCAACGGGGCCCGTGGGGCCCAGCAGTCAGTGGCACAGGGAGCCCCACATGTCAGGCCACGTCGGCGACGACCGGAGACTCGCCGGAATCACGCCGGCGAGCTCATTTCGAGGCGGCGCGCGTCGGACGTCGTCGGAAAACGCGCATAACCCACCATTTACGGCACGGTTGGGCTCTTTCGATCGGGCGTTCAACGCCGCATCGATCCATGGCCCTAGCGCGAGCTGATACAGCCGGAGATGAGCCCTACGACCTCGCCGGCGGCGAGTTTTCTCGGGTGAGCTACGGGGACGGCAATATGTTGCGCGTGCGGGCGTTTTAAGTAGCTAGCGATGACCTACGTGCGCGCGCGATCACAATGGCCACGAGCCCGTGACCAAAAGGTCATCGGAGCCACGCCGGCGACGAGCAGAGGCGGCGGCGCAATCGGCCTCCAGCGAAATCGACGGCTACGGCTACGGATTCGACCAGGGGAAGAAGGGGAAGAAGCGGGGCCTCACAGTGGTCCTGCAGGTGAGCAAAGCGGGCTCGGGGAAGGCCTGTGGTCGTCGGAATCGTGGCGGCGATGGCGGCGGCCCGAGGAGGAAGAAGATGTCGAGGGCGGTGCTGCAGGGGCTCAGGGCGGCAACGGCCTGGCGCAAGAGAAGGAGTCGACGCTGGCGGTCCTTCCTGGCACGGCGGCGACGCGAGGAAGGCACGGTGGCCGCGGCTACGAGCCGGCCATGGCGATGGCGGCGCGGGGCCGAACGAGGAGGAGGAGATCTGGTGGGGGAGGGGGCGAATGGGTGACGGCTAGGGTTCGACCGCGAGGGAGAGGAGGCTGGGCGCGGCCTTATCCATCGGAGAGGGCCGCGGATGGACGACGCGTGCGGCGCCGGCGATCGGGGCGGCTACGGCGTCGACACAGGCGCGGGAGCAGGTGGAGGTAGGTGGTGATGCTGATGGGTTGGGCCGGCCTGGCAGATGGGCAGCTGGGCCATGGCCCAGTTGGGCCAGGGGGCCTTTTGCTTTATTTTTATTTATCTTTTGTTTTTTTTCTTTTCTGTTTTGTTTTATTTTAGTTTCACTTTTAGTTTAGTTTTATAAATTATAAAAGTAGTCCCTAATTTAGTGTGAATAAATAGGCTACTGCCCCATTAAGTTTTGGGCAGAAGAAAAGTAGTTTGATATTTTATAAATTTGAAAAGGCATTTAATTATTTGTTTTTGCTGCAATTTAAATCATTTTAGTGCATTTAATTATTTTATAAAATGTGGATTCTTCACCAATATTTACTATACATTATTTGACACATTTAGAACATTTTTGTTTTCATGTTTGAGAAATTTGAAATTTGACTTTGATTAAATTTTGAATTTGATATGGATTTTAAACGAAGTGAGATTTAGCAACAGTAACAGTGAAGACATGGCACCATTAGCATGGGATTACTGTAGCTTAATTATCCGGGCGTCACACTGGCCATTTTCATTGATTAAGGAAACGGTTTAGACATAAGCCGCATAGCAGAAAAAGAAAAATCCTACTCTCGCAATATAATAATGCTCAAGTGTTTGGCTCTCGCCAACACCCAAAGACAGGTCTCCTCTTTGATTTTCGCGAAGATAATAGTGGTTGGGGTTACAATGTTGCGAAAAATTCTTGCATTTTGCTCCTTATAAATTTTTCCAAGAAACAAGCATCATCACAGAGGCGATGGCCTTCCTATTATGACCTCCACAATTCACCGCCTTTAGCCACCAAGCTTGAACAATATCTCCATTCCGCAATACATTGGCGAGGAGTCGTAGATGCCAAGCCAAGTGGAAATATCGTTCCACATCCGGATAGTGAACCTACATTAGAATAGGAGGTGGGTAGCAGATTCTTGCTTGCAGAGAGGGCATCGGCCACAGTTCGCCATCCTTGTTGATGCAACTGATCGATCGTCCACACACGATTTTGGAGGATTAACCATGCAAAAAAATTGCATTTTGGCGGAGCCCACATCTGTTGAAAATATGCGCTAGAGACAATAATAAATATTATTATTTATTTACAAGTTTGTAATTAACATTTACTATATGTGCTATAATTGTAATGGTTCTCGAGCTTGCAATAACCACGAGGCTCGAAGTAAAACTCATGTGCATATGTGGAATAATAAACGATAATGTGTTCCTAGTCTCACCTCTAAGACTAGCTCAACTATTGCGTGGTGCCTCTATTTTTCTGACCATGGGCATAGTTAATATAACATGGATGCCAACAACTTTGAGGACACATTGTTAGAGAAACATTTGTGTTGAACCGACACAATTGATTATTATACTACGAGATCCCTTTGCTACGAGTTAATAGTATAAACACACAGATGTCAACGTATGCATAGTTCCTTATACAATGGGCGTATCAAGTACCTTCATGTCAGATGATGTACTTTGGGATTCATCAACCGTCAATCCTAACAGAGCGATCATAAGGCAACTTTCAAGTGCATCAGAAAAGCATGGCAAGAGGGCTTATAGCTTGAGATTAGGATTTGCTCCTCCGACGATGGAGAGATATCCTTAGTGGTCTCTCTACGTGACGGTATCCATCATCGTCTACCCAGAAGAAACATGACTTATTCATGGAGATTCCAGAATGCTGGAACGAAAAAAGAGAACAAAACCGGTAACGAGGATAATTGGCATAGTGAACAAGTGTTGATTCACGGGGATGCTAATAAATTTCACCTCGGGTTTTGTAAAGTATCACAACGCAAATGGAATAACACACAGGAACAACAAGTTCACTCGATTATCATTCGTGTGCGTATATGAGTCAATATGAATGTCCACGGTTCCGCAATTGATAATTGAACGGAAAGAGTTTTGGCATGTCTATACTTTACCGAACCTGTGGGGTCACACAATGAAGTATCACCGGTCTATTGAGTATTAGAAGTGTAGGAGCTTATATTATTTGAACCAAAAAAGTTCAGATAAAGAGAAAATGTTTTGGAGAGAGCACCAGAGGTTTTGGAAGATAATCGAGAAAACCAGAGAACCAGAAAAGCTCGAGTAACCCTAGAAAGCATCTGAGAGGAATAGGAAATTTTCAAAAGTGTCCGACACCTCCTATAATGTTCTGGAGGGTGACATGGGGCTACCACTTGGCAAGGCCCTAGTGGGGCGGCCACTAGTCCCAATAGTGGGGTGCCCCTTTGCCTTGGGGGCAAGCCCTAGGTGTGGCTAGGGTTGAGGGAAGGGGGCTCACCCCTTGGGGTCACCCCCCCCCTCTCCAAGTTGGCCACCCCATGTGATATATAAATAGAGGGGAGGGACAAGCCCTTGAAGCACAAGTTTATGTGCATGTGGTTGCGCCCTCCCTCCCTCACTCTCGCATAAATACTCCCACACTGTGAGGTTGTTGCACCGTTCTTCTACTCCACCGCTGCACAACTATGGAAGGCAAAGCCCTGTCATATGGTTGAGTCTGCATGTGTGGATATCGACAAAGAGGTCGTCTGTTCAATCTTTATTTGAGGGAATTAATTCTTAAAGTTGGGAGGTTTAATTCTAGTTGCGAGAATCTACACCAACGATCTACACCAATTATACTTCCATCGCACTCTAGCTGGTAACGATCTAATCTAATAGCATTTGCATCTTCATAGTGGTTCCGTGGTTTGATTCGTATGCCATTTTTCTGTTTTCTACTATGTTTCCCAACAGTGGCATCATGAGCAATTTATGAGTAGATGCAGGTTATGATTTAGAGCACATGAGATGTGCGGGTATTGCACGATGATTTTTGTAGTAGATGAGATCTACTGCTTAATAAATTTTGTGTGAATGGCAGATAAAATCCATTATTAGTGGATGCAATCAATTACTTGATGTTCTTGTTGTTCCCAATAGTTCAGTATGGAGCACGAGACTTTTCATTAAGTCTCGTGTTTCATACAGCCAGCATGTTAATCTATCAACTTGAAAAGTTATACTTGATGATGAATATAGGTAGCAATGGTTTGTTTTGAAACCCTAGCACACACGATAATATATTTTTTCATAAATCGAATAGAGGTGTCTAACTTGGTTTTGCAGTATGAGCATGTGATGTGGTATAGCCCTCGTCATATTAATGAGATTATGTATGAGATGCTATATGTTGTAATTTATTAACATGACCTGCCAATACGTCTCCAACGTATCTACTTTTTCAAACACTTTTGCTTTTGTTTTGGACTCTAATTTGCATGATTTGAATGAAACTAATCCGGATTGACGTTGTTTTCAGCAGAACTGCCACGATGTTGTTTTTGTGCAGAAATAAAAGTTCTCGGAATTGGACGAAACTTGCTCGAGATTTTTTATGGAATATATAAAAAACACTGGAGCGAAGATCCACCAAAGGAGGGCCACCAGTTGCGTAAAAGGCAACAGGGCGCGCCCACCCCCCTAGGGCGCGCCTTGATGCCTTGTGGGTCCCACACGGCTCCGCTGACCCTAATTCCAAGCATATATATTGCTATTCCCCGAGAAAAAATAGGAGAGAAGTTTTCATCACGTTTTACAAGACGGGGCCATCGCCATCTCCTGTTCTTCCTCAGGAGGGCTGATCTGGAGTCCGTTTGGGGCTCCAGAGAGGGGGATTCGTCGTCGTCGTCATCACCAGCCCTTCTCCATCAACAATTCCATGATGCTCACCATCGAGAGTGAGTAATTCCTCTGTAGGCTTGCTGGGCGGTGATGGGATTGGATGAGATTTATCATGTAATCGAGTTATTTTTATAGGGCTTGATCCCTAGTATCCACCATGTTCTGAGATTGATGTTGCTATGACTTTGTTATGCTTAATGCCTGTCACTAGGGACCGAGTGCCATGATTTCAGATCTGAACCTATTATGTTTTCATGAATATCAGAGTGTTTTGGACCCTATCTTGCAAGTTGTATGCACCTATTACGTGTCATGATCCGCATAGCCCAAGGTGACAATAATTAGGATTCTTTCTGGTTATTAGCGTAGTTTGAGGAGTTCATGTATTCACTATGTGTTAATGCTTTGTTCCGGTTCTCTATTAAAAGGAGGCCTTAATATCCCTTAGTTTCCTTATGGACTCCGTTGCCACGGGAGGGTAGGACAAAAGATGTCATGCAAGTTCTTACTATAAGCATGTATGACTATATACGGAATGCATGCCTACGTTACATTGATGAATTGGAGCTAGTTATGTGTCGTCTAGTGTGTAACTATTACATGATGAATGTTATCCAATATACTTATCCATCACCGATCCAATGCTTACGCTTTTCACATATTGATCTTTGCTAAGTTACTATTGCTGGTGCTACTGTTACAATCATTACAAAACTGATGTTGTTACTGTTACTGTTACTGTCACTACTACTATTTTGTTGTGCTACTAAATTTTGCTGCAGAGAGAAATACCAGGTGTGGTTGAATTCACAACTCAACTACTAAGACCGATAAATATTCTTTGGCTCCCCTTGTGTCGAATCAATAAATCACGGTGTAATACTACCCGTGAAGACTGTTGCGATCCCCTATACTTGTGGGTTATCAAGACATTTTTCTGGCGCCGTTGCCAGGGAGCATAGCTCTATTTATTGTGTTCACTTGGGTTATGTAATTGTCGCTATGAAGAATATGAAAGACACCAGAGCCAAGATCATACCCTCTAAGACGAGGAGAGGTAAGGAACTGCCATCTAGCTCTGCACTTGATTCACCTTCTGTTTTGAGTAGGCTTGTGATACGTCTCCAACGTATCTGTAATTTTTTATTGTTCCATGCTATAATATTATCATTCTAGGATGTTTTTTGGGCATTTATTTGCCAATTTATAATTTTTTTGAGCACTAACCTATTAACCTAGTGCCAAGTGCCAGTTGCTGTTTTCTGCATGTTTTTGGCTTTTCAAGTTTACAGTACCAAACAAAGTCCAATTGCCACGAAACTTTTTGATGATATTTTCTGGACCAAAAGAAGACCTAGAAGCTTCGAGAGGAGGTCGGGGGCCGCACGAGGGCCCGAAAAGCCAACAAGGCGCACCCAGGGGTTGGTCCCGCCCTATTAGCTTGTGGGCCACCCCCTCGTCTCCCGACGCCCCTCTCTGGCCTATAAATTCATATATATTTTGAAAACCCTAGGGGAGGTGTCTACCACAGACCTACGGGTCCATAGCTAGTATCTAGATGGCTCTCTCTCTATGTTCTTCAATACAAAGTTCATCGCATCTTCGCGATGATCTATTCGATGCAATCACTTTGTGCGGTGCGTTTGTTGGGATCCGATAAATTGTGGGTTTATGTTCAGATTATTCATGAAAAAGATTTGAGTCTTCTCTAAATATATGATTCTTATTTGCACGATTATTATTGCTTTGTAATTCTCTCCGGTCTATTGATTTGGTTTGGCTAACTAGATTGATCTATCTTCAGTGAGAGAGGTGCGTTGTAGTGGGTTCAATCTTGCGGTGCTCTATATCCCAGTGACAGAAAAGGACAAGACACGTATTTGTATTGTTTCCACTAAGGATAAAACGATGGGGTTCATTCGTATTAATTGAGTTTACTTTGTCTACATCATGTCATTGTTCTCCAAGCATTACTCTGCTTTACTTAATACTCTAGATGCATGCTGGATAGTGGTCGATGGGTGGAGTAATAGTAGTAGATGCAGGAAGGAGTCGGTCTACTTGCTTATGGACGTGATGCCTATATACACATGATCATTGCCGTGAATATCACATAACTATGCGCTTTTCTATCAATTGTTCAACAGTAATTTGTTTACCCATCGTATGCCTACTTTGAGGAGATGCCACTAGAGAACACTATGGCCCCCGGGTCTATTCACATATAAATTTACAAACGCTATCATTTCCTTGCTGCCATTATTTCCTTTTTATTTATTTTACAATTTATATTTATCCAACTATCAACTACACTACTTATCTGCTTGCAAGTAACGAGTTCAAGGGGCTTGACAACCCTCTTGCCTGCATTGGGTGCAAGTGTTTGCTCTTTTGTACGTAGGTGCTGAAGACGGGAGTTGCGTGGTCCTCCTATTGGTTCAATAACCTTGGTTCTCACTGAGGGAAATACTTATCTATATTGTGCTGCATCATCCGCTCCTCTTCACGAAAAACCCAACGCAAATCACAAGTATCAGGAAGGATTTCTGGCGCCGTTGCCGGGGAGTATCACCAACTTACTATCAAGTACCTATTCACAAATATCATTCACTTGTTCTACTTTTTATTTGTTGTTATATTTTCTTGCTATAAAAATCAAAAATACAAAAATATTTATCTTTGCTAGTTTGCTTGTTTTGTTTGCTAGTTTGCTAGTTCACTTGTTTGCTTGCTTTAGTTGCTAGTTTACTTGCTTCGCTTGTTACCTTGCTTGCCTGGTCACCATGTCTCAAGATAATACCAAGTTGTGTGACTTCTCAAATACTAATAACAATGATTTTATTAGTACTCCTATACCACCCGCCACTAGTGCGGAGTCTTATGATATTAATGCTGCATTGCTATATCTTGTGATGAAAGAACAATTTTCCGGAAGTCCTAGTGAGGATCCGGCGACGCATCTCAATACCTATGTTGAATTATGTGATATGCAAAATAAAAAGGGTATGGATAATTATGTGGTTAAATTAAAATTATTTCCTTTTTCACTAAGAGATAAAGGTAAGGCTTGGTTTTCATCTTTACCGCGTAATAGTATTGGAACATGGGATAAATGTAAAGATGCTTTTATTACCAAGTATTTTTCATCCTGCTAAGATCATCTCCCTTAGAAATAAAATTATGAATTTTAAGCAACATGACCAAGAACATGTTGCACAAGCTTGGGAGAGGATGAAAATGATGATTAAAAATTGCCAACACATGGCTTGAACTTATGGATGATTATACAAAATTTCTATGCTGGACTAAACTTTGTGTCTAGAAATCTTCTAGATTCTGCTGCAGGTGGTACCTTCATGGAGGTGACATTAGGAGAGGCCACCAAACTTATGGACAACATCATGATAAACTATTCTCAATGGCATACCGAAAGAGCTCCAACTGGTAAGAAGGTAAATTCTGTTGAAGAAATCGCTACTTTGAGTGAAAAAGTGGATGCTCTTATGAATATGGTTGCTAATAAAAATGCTCATGTTGATCCCAATGATATGCCTTTGTCTACCTTGATTTAACAAAATGATGATGCTATTGATGTGAACTTTATCTCGCGAAACAATTTCAACAACAATGCTTATAGAGGAAATTTCAATGCTAGATCGTATCCTGGTAATTCCTCTAATAATTATGGAAACTCTTATGGAAATTTTTATGGAAATCCTTCTACTACTAATAATAGGGTACCCTCTGATCTTGAGAATACCATTAAAGAATTTATTAGTTCTCAAAAGATTTTAAATACTATGGTAGAAGAAAAGTTGCATAAAGTTGATGATATGGCTAGAAACATGGATAAGATTGCTCTTGATGTGGAAACTCCTAAAAATAAAAATTTGCCACCCAAGCATGATATAAATGAGTCGATTAAATATATCCAAATATCTATTAATGAAGATAAGGAGAGGACCTCAAGGTTGAGAGCTAAGCAAGAATTCTTAGAAAAGGCTCTTCCACCCGGTTTTTACCGTAATCATGATGAAGATCTTAAAATGATTGGTACTTCTCCCATTGAATCTTCGTTTACTTCTCTGAAAATATATGATAAAGGGACTGGATATGAGTCAACTTTAGCTACAAGGCGTCCCGTTTGTTCGGAGGGTGATGATTCTAATGATGAAATTGAAAAAAGTGGGTTTGGAGAGGTCAAAACTTTAACTAGTGATGTGCCCACTATCTTGAATTACAAGGACTTTAATTATGAAAGTTGCTCTTCAGTAGAATGTATTTCCTTGTTGCAATCCATTATTATCTCACCCAATGCTTATGAAGAAAACAAGGCTTTTACTAAACATATAGTAGAAGCGATGATAAAAGCTTATGATGAGAAACTTGAGCTAGAAGTTTCTATACCTAGAAAATTGCATGATGAATGAGAACCTACTATCAAAATAAAACTGAAAGAATATGAATGCAATGCTTTGTGTGACCTTGGTGCTAGTGTTTCAACTATACCTAAATCTCTTTGTGATGTGCTAGGTCTCACCGATATTCAAGATTGTTCCCTAAACTTGCATCTTGCGGATTCTACCATTAAAAAAACTTTGGGTAGAATAAATGATGTGCTTACCTGATATCTACTATGCAACTTTATTCTTGTAAACTCGTGTTGGGCCTCCAAGCGCAGAGTTTTGTAGGACAGTAGCAATTTTCCCTCAAGTGGATGACATAAGGTTTATCAATATGTGGGAGGTGTAGGATGAAGATGGTCTCTCTCAAGCAACCATGCAATCAAATACAAGAAATCTCTTGTGTCCCCAACACACCCAATACAATGGAAAATTGTATAGGTGCACTAGTTCGGCAAAGAGATGGTGATACAAGTGCAATATGGATGGTAGAAATAGGTTTTTGTAATCTGGAAATATAAAAACAACAAGGTAGCAAGTGTAAAACAGCGAGCAAAACAATACATTAATGCTTGGAAACAAGGCCTAGGGTTCATACTTTCACTAGCAATCTCCCAACAATGCTAACATAGTTGAATCATATGATCATCCCTCAACGTGCAACAAAGAATCACTCCAAAGTTCCTATCTAGTGGAGAACAATAAGATGAAATTGGTGTAGGTAGTGGAACCACCTCAAAGTTATTCTTTCCGATCAATCTTTTGAGCTATTCCTATAAGTGTCACAAACAGCCCTAGAGTTTGTACTAAAAAAACACCAATGATACATATCAATCCACCCTAATGTCACCTAGATACTCCAATGTCACCTCAAGTATCCGTGGGTAAATTATGCGACATGCATCAAACAATTTCAGATCTAACATATTCAATCCAACACAAAGAACTTCAAGGAGCACCCCAAGATTTCTATCGAAGGACGTGGTATGAAAACGTGCAATCAACCCCTATGCATAGATCCCCTAGGTCATCGGAATCCGCAAGTTGATGCCTCAACATATATCAAGTGAATCAATAGAATACCCCAATGTCAATACGGGTATCCCATGCAAGACGTACATCAAGTGTTCTCAAACCAAAATATTCAATCCAACATAACGAGATCTCAAAGGTAAATATTCAATTCATCACAACAAGGTAGCAAGGGAATAACATCATATGATCCGACTATATTAACAAAACCCGTGATACATCAATATCGTGACATCTCAAGAACACGAGAGTGAGAGAGAGATTGAACACATAGCTACTAGTACGTACCCTCAGCCCCGAGGGTGAACTACTCCCTCCTCGTCATGGCCTCCATCGGGACGATGAAGAAGGCTACCGGTGATGGTTTCCCCTCTCCGATAGGGTACTAGAATGCCCCCAGATTGGTTTTTCGTCGATACAGAGAGTTGCGGCGGCGGAACGGAGAGTCTCTGTTTATTTTTGGGGTTTCTGGTATTTATAGGATTTTCCAGCGTTGGAATCACGTGCAACGGAGCTACGAGGGCCCCACAAGCCAACAGGCCACGACCCCCCTGGGCCGTGCCCTGATGGCTTGTGGCCCAGGGGTGGCTCCCCTCCGGTGGTTCTTCGCTCCAATATTGCTTATTTGGTCCAGAAAAAATCACCAAACAGTTTCGAGCGATTCCGAGAACTTTCATTTTCTGCACAAAAACAACACCACGGTAATTCTGCTGAAAACAGTGTTAGTCCGGGTTAGTTCTAAATAAACCATATAAAGTGCATCAAAACCATATAAAAGTATTGCAAACATAGATGAATATGGCATGAATGCTTCATAAATTAACGATATGTTGGAGACGTATCAGCATCCCCAAGCTTAATTCCTACTCGTCCTCGAGTAGGTAAATGATAAAAGAAATAATTTATGAAGTGTGAATGCTAGCATAATATATAAGTTTGATCATTGATAATTTCAGTCACTTTTCTAGCATCATAACCAACAAGTTTTTCTCATAAAAATCAACATGATAGAGTAGCAATCAATTCACATGTCATGGTTCAAAAAATTCATTCACTTGAAACTTTACAATCCATGTTCTTGGTCACCAAACAATTTCAATGCATCATCAAGTCTAGTAAGAGCTACACATACTCAATTATCATATAGTCTTTTATGATTGCTAATACTCGAGGCATATTTTTAGAACAAACAACATCCATCGAACACATAAAAAGATAGGGGCTTAATGTTTTGCCTCCCAACATACTTATCATGAAGATAATTGTCAACAATAATGAATCATGATCAAATATATTTGACTGGATATATATGTTTGGATCTTTCCCCCACCACACGATGCTTGCCAACTAATAGACTGAGGTTGGAATAAGAAGTTGACTCAACATGAATAGGAAATAACATGAAAGTAAATAGATTGTCCCTTCGCAGAGGGAAGCAGGGATTTACAGAGGTGCCAAAGCTCATTGTTTAAAAACAGAGATGAATATGTAATTTTTAGTGTTGTGCTTTTCCTGTCAACGTCACAACAGAGTTCTCAATATCTTCCATGCTAATCACATTATTGGCAGTTCCCAAACAGAATTGAAATTTTACTCCCCCTCCACCATTCAAACACATTCCATGGCTGGTTGAATCCACGGTTGCCCTCCAAACAATCAACTTTCTAGGGGAGTTTTTGTTTATTTATTTTTGTATTATGCAGGACTGGGCATCCTTTTTACCAGCCTCTCTCATGCAATGACAAGTGAATAAACACTCATGTTGAGAATAACTCGCTTAGCATGGAAGTTAATGACCGCCATGTCGCTCCATGAGCGGTACAAGCACACAAAACGGATGTTTATTTGAATGTTTAGAGGTGGCACATGCAAATTTACTTGGAATGGCAGTGAAATACCATATATAGGTATGGTGGACTCTCATGGAAGAAACTTGGCTCAAGGATTTGGATGCACAAGTAGTATCTCTACTTAGTACGAAGTTTTGGCTAGCAAAAGGTCTAAACAAGCACCACATGTTGGAGGATTCATAACAATATAACTTCTATGCAAATATACCCAAACATAACCATTACGTTGTCTGCCTTGTCCAACTTCAACTATTTGATCAAGTTTGGAAATAATTAATGGGTATTCACAATCATAAAAGATGTCCAAGATAATATATTTGTATGTGAAAGTTCTCTTTCTTATACTAATCATTCATGAATTGCTCATATGACCAATAGAGTGATTGTTAAACTTCAATAGATTTTATTTTCTAAACCAAATGTGAACTTTCTACTAAAAATATAGCACATTGATAATTTCAGATTTATGATATTTCATTCATTCACAATTTACTCTTAGAATATAAGTGAAGCACAAGAGTAAACATCAAACTACTCTTCAAAAGATATAAGTGAAGATCAATGAGTAGTCAAACAATAAAGTAGCTATGTGAGGAATCTCTCTCAATAAAGATTTTCAGATCTAAATATTTTATTTAAACAACAATCAAAATAAAAATAGCACTCCAAGAATAGCACATATCATGTGGACAAATAAAAATTTAGGCTCAACATAGGCTAACCGATAATTGTTGATGAAGAGAGGTGGGATGCGTAGCATCCCCAAGCTTAGATGCTTGAGACTTCTTGAAATATTTACTTGGGGTGCCTTGGGCATCCCAAAGCTTGATCTTTTGTATCTCGTTCAATCCTCTCATATCATGGTTTCACCTATTCTCCAAAACTCCATCCACACAAAACTCGAAAAGAACTCATGAGATAGGTTAGTACACATAAGAATAAATCAACAAATCATGTACTGACAATACAAGTTGCATAATAATTTCCAAACATTATATACTATATACCATCATTTCCACAATTTATATTTACCAATATAAGTCATGAAAACCATCGGAGAAGTAGATAACAAAACTATGACAGCAATCTGTCTAAACAGGACAGTCTGTAGCAATTAATTTAGAAAGTGCACTTCTGTATCTCTAAAACTTATGAAAATTTAGGACATGCTAAAAAAATTATATGAAAATACTGTGTAAAAATTTCAGAAACTTTCCACGTTCCAGTAAAATATGAAAATTCAAACACTACATAAAAAGTTTCTGTTTTTACACAGCACACATCAAACATGCAATTCAAGCATCCTAAAGGCAATTCTTGGAACTTTTTATTGAAAAACAATATTATAAATAACAGCAAGCAAATACTAACAAAATAAAATTATGCTCCAATCAAAACACATATTATGTGACGAATAAAAATATAGCTCCGGGTAAGATATACCGATAGTGTTGAAGACGAAAGAGGGGATGCCTTCCGGGGCATCCCCAAGCTTAGAAGCTTGAGTCTTCCTTGTATAATACCTTGGGGGTGCCTTGGGAATCCCCAAGATTAGGTTCTTGTCACTCCTTATTCTTTTCATATCGGTGTCTCACCCAAAACTTGAAAACTTCAATCACACAAAACTTAACGAAACTTCGTGAGAATGGGTTAGTATAATAAATAAAGATCATTCACTTAGGTACTGTCAAGACAAAATTCATAATTGTTATAAAATAATACCTACTGTATTATACCATTCACATAATTTATATCACTGAATATAAGTTATGGGAACACTAAAACAAGCAAACTATGCATGCAAAACAGAATCTGTCAAAAACAGAACAGTCTGTGAAGATCTGTAGTATAACCATACTTACCTGTCCCTAAAAATTCTGAAAAATTATGAAAACTTAAATAATCTGCATATAAATACTGTGTAAAATTTTCAGAATTTTTTGACCCTCCAGTAAAATCAGAGAAATTATTTACTGGAGGCAAAAGTTTCTGTTTTTGCACAGAATCAAATCAACAAGTATCCATACTATCCCAAAGGCTTTACTTGGCACATTATTGAAATAAAAGGCACAAAACATGATTACTACAGTAGCTTAATCATGTGAACACACAAAAATAGAAAGTAAAAGTGTTGGGTTGTCTCCCAACAAGTGCTTTTCTTTAAAGCCTTTTAGCTAGGCATGATGATTTCAATGCTGCTCACATAGGAATAGTAATTGAAACATGCAAGAGAGCATCATGAATCTCATTACAAGCACATTTAAGTCTAACACACTTACTATGCATAGGTATTTTGTGAGCAAACAATTTATGGGAACAAGAATCAACTAGCATAGGAAGGCAAAACAAGCATAACTTCAAAACTTTGAACACATAGAGAGGAAACTTGATATTATTGCAATTCCTACAAGCATATGTTCCTCTCTCATAATAGTTTTTAGTAGCATCATGAAGGAATTAAATAATATAAATATCACATAAAGCATTATTTTCATGATCTACAAGCATAGAAAATTTATTACTCTCCACATAAGCACATTTCTTCTCATTCATAATAGTGGGAGCAAACTCAAGAAAATAACTATCATGAGATACATGATTGACATAACCAAATTGAAAATTAAAAATCATGATGACAAGTTTCATGGTTATAATTATTCTATATAGCATATACATGTCATCATCATAATCATCATAGATAGGTGGCATGCCATCATCATGATAAATTTGCTCATCAAAACTTGGGGTACTAAAAATATCAACCTCATCAAACATAGCATCCCCAAGCTTGTGGCTTTGCATATCATTAGCATCATGGATATTCAGAGAATTCATACTAGCAACATTGCAATCATGCTCATCATTCAAGGAACTATCATGGAGCACTTTATAAATTTCACAATTTTAGATTCATGATTTTCAAGCAAGACCTCATAAAGATAATCTAGTGAACTCTCAGTAGCAATTGTTCCAACATAATCGGGTCTTTTGAAAAGATTAGCAAGTGGGTGAGGATCCGTTTATATTTATTTTGTAGTTATCTTTTATAAAACCAAACTAGTGAAAAACTAGAAATTAAAAGATATAATTGCAAGATCTAAAGATATACCTTCAAGCACTCACCTCCCCGGCAACGGCGCCAGAAAAGAGCTTGATGTCTACTACTTAACTTTATTCTTGTAGACTCGTGTTGGGCCTCCTAGCGCAGAGTTTTGTAGGACAGTAGCAATTTTCCCTCAAGTGGATGACCTAAGGTTTATCAATCCGTGGGAGGTGTAGGATGAAGATGGTCTCTCTCAAGCAACCCTGCAATCAAATACAAGAAATCTCTTGTGTCCCCAACACACCCAATACAATAGAAAATTGTATAGGTGCACTAGTTCGGTGAAGAGATGGTGATACAAGTGCAATATGGATGGTAGAAATAGGTTTTTGTAATCTGAAAATTTAAAAACAGCAAGGTAGCAAGTGTAAAATAGCGAGCAAAACAATATATTATTGCTTGGAAACAAGGCCTAGGGTTCATACTTTCACTAGTGCAATCTCCCAACAATGCTAACATAGTTGAATCATATGATCATCCCTCAACGTGCAACAAAGAATCACTCCAAAGTTCCTATCTAGTGGAGAACAATAAGATGAAATTGGTGTAGGTAGTGGAACCACCTCAAAGTTATTCTTTCCGATCAATCTTTTGAGCTATTCCGATAAGTGTCACAAACAGCCCTAGAGTTCGTACTAAAGTAACACCAATGATACATATCAATCCACCCTAATGTCACCTAGATACTCCAATGCCACCTCAAGTATCAATGGGTAAATTATGCGACGTGCATCAAACAATTTCAGATCTAACATATTCAATCCAACACAAGGAACTTCAAGGAGCACCCCAAGATTTCTATCGGAGAACGTGGTATGAAAACGTGCAATCAACCCCTATGCATAGACCCCCTAGGTCGCCGGAATCCGCAAGTTGATGCCTCAACAGATATCAACAGAATACCCTAATGTCACTACGGGTATCCCACGCAAGATGTACATCAAGTGTTCTCAAACAAAAATATTCAATCCAACATAATGAGATCTCAAAGGTAAAGATTCAATTCATCACAACAAGGTAGCAAGGGAATAACATCATATGATCCGACTATATTAACAAAGCCCGTGATACATCAAGATCGTGACATCTCAAGAACACGAGAGAGAGAGAGAGAGATTGAACACCTAGCTACTGGTACATACCCTTAGCTCCGAGGGTGAACTACTCCTTCCTCGTCATGGCCTCCACCGGGATGATGAAGGCCACTGGTGATGGTTTCCCCTCTCCGGGAGGGTACTGGAACGCCTCCAGATTGGTTTTTCGTCGATATAGAGAGTTGCCCCGGTGGAACAGAGAGTCTCTGTTTATTTCTGGGGTTTCTGGTATTTATAGGATTTTTCAGCGTTGGAATCATGCCCAACGGAGCTACGAGGGCCCCACAAGCCAACAGGCCATGACCCCCCTGGGCCGTGCCCTGATGGCTTGTGGCCCAGGGGTGGCTCCCCTTCGGTGGTTCTTCACTCCAATATTGTTTATTTGGTCCAGAAAAAATCACCAAAAAGTTTCGGGCGATTCCGAGAACTTTCATTTTCTACACAAAAGCAACACCACGGTAATTCTGGTGAAAACAACGCCAGTCCGGGTTAGTTCTAAATAAATCATATAAAGTGCATCAAAACCATATAAAAGTATTGTAAACATAGATGAATATGACATGAATACTTCATAAATTAATGATACGTTGGAGACGTATCATTACCCTTGCAAATATAAATTATGTGCATGTAGATTTCATTGTGCTTGATATTGAATGCAATCCTACTTGTCCAATTATACTTGGAAGACCTTTCTTACGAGCTCTAGGTGCAATTATTGATATGAAAGAGGGAAACATAAGATTCCAATTCCTATTAAAGAAAGGGATGGAACACTTCCCTAGGAAGAGAATTAAGACACCTTATGAATCTATCATGAGGGCTACTTATGGATTGAGTGCGAAAGATGACAACACTTGATCATATGCATTATGCCTAGCCAGGGACGTAAAACAATAGCGCTAGTTAGGAGGCAACCCAATATTTATCTTATTTTTCTTGTTTTACTTTCTGTTTTGTTTTGATAACATGATTGTTGCTACTGTAAGGTTTGTGTTTTTATGTTTTAATTAGTGTTTGTGCCAAGTAAAGCCTTTGGGATGACTTGCATGATGAGTAGAATTGATACGGTGCAAAAACAGAAACTTTAGCATCCAGTGCAGAATTTATCTAATTTTACTGGAAAGTCTTTTTGATCTGAATTTTTTCCACGGTATTTCTTACAAATTCCCCAGGATTTCCTAATTGTTCAGAATTTTTGGAGATACAGAAGTATAGTTTCTCTACAAATCATTACAGATTGTTCTGTTTTAGACAGATTTTGTTTTTGCTTGCATAGTTTGCTTGTTTTGATGATGCTATGGATTTTATCGGGGGTATAAGCCACAGAGAAGTTAGAAGACAATACCTTATGCAACAATAAAATATGAATCAATTTATAACAGTACCTAAAGTATTTTATATGTTTATTATACTAACGGATCTCACGAAGGTTTCTGTTGAGTTTTGTGTGCTGGTGTTTTCAAGTTTTGGGTGTTATCAAGATGGATGAAGGAATAAGGAGCGGCAAGAGCCTAAGCTTGGGGATGCCTAAGGCACCCAAGTCAAATTATAGGAAGACTCAAGCGTTTAAGCTTGGGGATGCCCATGAAGGCATCCCCTCTTTCGTCTCAATCCATCAGTATATGTCACTTGGAGCTATATTTTTATTCATCACATGATATGAGTTTTGCTTGGAGCGTCGTTTGTTTTAGTTTGCTTTTGCTTTAGTTTGCCACAATCATTGTTTGCTAGACTGTTGTGGTTTTCTCACGGCAGATGCCATGGGATGGCTAAAAGAGGTGAGAGCAAGGCCGCCATGGAGATCTGGGACGGGATTGGGCAACATCACTAGGTGGTATACCCAGGTTCGGGGCCCTCGCGTGGAGGTAACACCCCTACTCCTGCATGTCTGATGTATATGAAGAGTATCTAGTTGTAAATGGTTGCTCCTTGAGCTGTCTGGAGGAGGAAGAAGGAGGCCGTGAGCTCTCCTCTTCTCTTGGAGAGTGTGTGAACGAGAGAGTGAGAGAGCACCCGAGGGTTCCTCTGGGCTGGCTCCCTGGGTCACCTTATAAAGAGGTGCCCAGGGGACAAGGGGTGGCTCACATGGCCTAACTACACTATTGGAGGTGACGGATGAGGGGACACATGACATGTGCACAGCGGGGCACTATTTGCCAATAGTGACGGACTGTTGGAGCGCAGTGATGTGACACACGACGCATGCTATAGTGTCTTCATGTCGTGTCCGATGGGACGCTGCGGTTGACTTCGTCGGGCTGTAGCCGGCAAGGCTCCAGCCGGCCGGGTGTAACCAGCAGCCCGCAGCCGGCCAGGAGTAGCCAGTAGCCGGAAAGGCTCCAGTCGTCCAGGCTCCAGCCGGCAGGGTGTAACCAGCAGCCAGCAGTCGGCAAGGCTCCAGCCGGCTGGGTGCAGCCAGCAACCCCCAGTCGGCCAGGCTCCAGCCGGCCGGGTGCATCCAGCAGCCGACCATGCTCCAGCCGACCAGCCGAGTCACACCTGATCTTCTTCGATTGTCTTGTTGATTCGTGGGGTTTGGCGTACAGGGGGTGACTCCCCCGATGTTTTGAAATGTTGCCTTGTCTCCTTGAGTCGACCCGGGGGTCATCCCCCGACATGGACACACCTACTTGAGAGAGACACATGTTCACCAAGATTTGATAGAATACTCTTTGTCCTTCACTTATATCTTTGGAGCTTAGCAGTTGCTCTAGTACTTCACTTATATCTTTTAGAGCACGGTGGCGTATATATTTTATAGAAATGATTGCACTCTCGTTCTTCACTTATATTTGTTTGAGAGTTAATAAATAGTGACGGTAATTTGCATGGGTTATAAGACTAGTCCAAAAATAATACGTATTCAAGGAGTGCATAATCAAAACCACATGTAGCACATAAAAGAGAAATTGTGGGTTAACGATACTAATGTGGTAATATGAAAGGGCGCGAGTACATGGTTGTCGGTTAGTAGGAATATTGATAGTTAAAGGATGTTAATTTGTTGTTCATCTAAATATTGGTTATGTCATGGTGATGATGTGTGAGCGTTCTTATTTCTCGTTGAAATCCTAGTGCTGTTTAGGTTAGAGGTGCGCAATTGTTAACTCCTCCCAACCTCATCCCTAGGGGCATGCGAGTAGTACTTTGCTTCGAGAGAGTTAATAAAACCTTGCAATAAGTATGTGAGTTCTTTATGACTAATGTGAATCCATGGATGTACGCACTCTCACCTCGTCATATTTTGCTAGCCTCTTCGGTACCGTGCATTGTCCATTCCCACCTCGAGGATCGGTGCATACTTCGTCGGTGCATCCAAACCCCGTGACATGGTACGCTCTATTGCACATAAGCCACCTTATATCTTCCACAAAACAGCCACCATACCTACCTATCATGGCATTTCCATAGCCATTCCGAGATATATTGCCATGCAACTTCTATCATCACATCATATGACTTGTACACCCATTGTCATATTGCTTTGCACGATCATGTAGCTGACATAGTATTTGTGGCAAAGCTGTTCATCATTATCATACATGTTACGCTAGATCATTGCACATTCTGGTATACTGCTAGAGGCATTCATATAGAGTCATATCGTTTAGTAGTTTTTCATATCGAGTTGTACGTAAATAGAAGTGTTATGCTTTTCATAATTAGGGCACTGTCTCGATGAGGAAATGATGATGGAGACAATGATTCCCCCACAAGTAGGGATGAGTCTCCGGACGAAAAATAAAGAAAAAAAGAGAGAGAAAGAAAGAAAAAAAGAAAGAAAAAAAGAAAAAAAAGAAAAAAGGGAAAAAAGAAAAAGAAAGAAAATAAATGAGAGAAAAGAGAGAAGGGACAGTGCTACTACCTCCTTGTCCACACTTGTGCTTCAAAGTAGCACCAAGTTTTTCATATATAGAGTCTCATGTTTTGTCACTTCCATATGCTAGTGGGAATTTTTCATTATAGAACTTGGCTTGTATATTCCGATGACGGGCTTCCTCAAATGCCCGAGGTCTTCATGAGCAAGCAAGTTGGATGCACACCCACTTAGCTTCAGTCGAGCTTTCATGCACTTATAGCTCTAGTGAATCCGTTGCATGGCAATCCCTACTCCTCGCATTGATATCTATTGATGGGCATCTCCATAGCCCGTTGATACGCCAAGTTGATGCGAGACTTTTTTTCTCCAGTTTTAGCCCTTTGATACCTACCACCATATTCTATTCCACCTATATGCCATGTCCATGGTTCACACTCATGTATTAAGTGAGTTATAAAAAGCTAAAGTGCATTAAAAAATACGATCCAATTGCCTGACTTAACACCATGGTGTTGGACATTTGTATTTATGTGGTGAAGATGGAACCATGCCATGCTAATATGATAAAATGAATAGGGGTAAACATTCTTTAAGGATCGTATATTTTGAAAGTTTGATGATTATGTTACTTAGGTTTATGGATATAACTATGTTGATGTTTGTTAATTCATCGTTTCTCAGCAATCATACCTGCAATAGATTACATGTTGGGTAGCATGTCACATCAAAAAAATCTCTTTTTATCATTTACCTACTCAAGGAGAGCAGGAATTAAGCTTGGGGATGCTGATACGTCTCCAACGTATTTATAATTTTTGATTATTCCATGCTGTAATATTATCATTCTAGGATGCTTTTGGGGCATTTATTTGCCAATTCATATTATTTTTTAGCACTAACCTATTAACCGAGTGCCAAGTGCCAGTTGTTGTTTTTTGCATGTTTTTGGCTTTTCAGGTTTTCAGTACCAAACGAAGTCCAATTGCCACGAAACTTTTTGATGATTTTTTCTGGACCAAAAGAAGACCTAGAAGCTTCGTGAGGAGGCCGGGGACAGCAGGAGGGGCCCATAAGCCAACAGGGCGCGCCCAGGGGGGTTGGCCGCACCTTGTTAGCTTGTTGACCACCCCCTCGTCTCCCGACGCCCCTCTCTGGCCTATAAATTCACATATATTCTAAAAACCCTAGGGGATCTCCCGAAACACTTTTTCCGCCGTCGCAAGTCTCTGTTCCGCCGTGTGCCATTCTGGAGCCCTGTTCTGGTGCCTTGCTGGAGGTGGGATCGATCACAGAGGGCCTGTTCATTAACCTTGTTGCTCCCATGATGATGTGTGAGTAGTCTACCACATACCTATGAGTCCATAGCTAGTATCTAGATGTCTCTCTCTCTCTCTATGTTCTTCAATACAAAGTTCACCGCATCTTCACGATGATCTATTCGATGTAATCACTTTGTGTGGTGCGTTTATTGGGATCCGATGAATTGTGGGTTTATGTTCAGATTATTCATGAAAAAGATTTGAGTCTTCTCTGAATTATATGATTCTTATTTGCATGATTATTATTTCTTCGTAATTCTCTCCGATCTATAGATTTGGTTTGGCCAACTAGATTGATCTATCTTCAGTGAGAGAGGTGCGTTGTAGTGGGTTCAATCTTGCGGTGCTCTATATCCCAGTGACAGAAAGGGACAAGACACGTATTTATATTGCTGCCACTAAGGATAAAATGATGGGGTTCATTCATATTAATTGAGTTTACTTTGTCTACATCATGTCATTGTTCTCCAAGCATTACTCTGTTTTACTTAATACTCTAGATGCATGCTGGATAGCGGTCGATGGGTGGAGTAATAGTAGTAGATGCAGGAAGGAGTCGGTCTACTTGCTTATGGACGTGATGCCTATATACACATGATCATTACCGTGAATATCACATAACTATGCGCTTTTCTATCAATTGTTCAACAGTAATTTGTTTACCCACCGTATGCCTACTTCGAGGAGATGCCACTAGAGAACACTATGGCCCCCGGGTCTATTCACATATAAATTTACAAACGCTACCATTTCATTGCTGGCATTATTTCCTTTTTATTTATTTTGCAATTTATATTTATCCAACTATCAACTACACTACTTATCTGCTTGCAGGTAACGAGTTCAAGGGGCTTGACAACCCTCTTGCCCGCGTTGGGTGCAAGTGTTTTCTCTTTTGTGTGTAGGCACTGAAGACGGGAGTTGCGTGGTCCTCCTATTGGCTCGATAACCTTGGTTCTCACTGAGGGAAATACTTATCTATACTGTGTTGCATCATCCGCTCCTCTTCACGGAAAAACCCAATGCAAATCACTAGTATCAACTTGCGACACCACCATTTGTTGTTTGTTCTGATATGTTGTAAGTACTTGATGATGCTACTTCTGAATTTCATGAGATTCATGATGATGCTACTACTATGCAAGATGAAACTGAAACTATGCCACTTAATGAATTGCTTGATGCTCATATTGCTAGATCTAAAGAAACTGAAAATGTTGAAATTGATGAAAACTACGATTCACCTATTATGCCTAGATCTCCCACTAGAGTTACTATGCGTGATGTACATAAGGGTTATGTTATGTATGGGGAGATAGCTAGAGACTTTCTTGCTTGTAATGATAGAGATTGTTTAAGGAAATTGCTATGTAAACCGAACGAAAAATCTATGATGGAGAAAATGAAACATGATCCCAAATTTCCTGCTACTCGTATATGTGTTATTGATAAGGATTGTGAATTCTCTATTGATCCAGAGTTAATATCTTTGGTAGAATCTGATCCTTTCCATGGTTATGAAACTGAAATTGTTGTGGCACACCTTACCAAATTGCATGATATTGCCACCTTGTTTGCTCACGAGGAAAATATTCGCTACTTTTATATACTTAAGCTTTTGTCCTTTCTGACTAAAAAGTGATGGTAAGAAGTGGTTCCATACACTTTCTCCTGGTTGTGTGCATAGTCCCCAGTATATGATATAACTTCTCTGAAAAATAATTTCCTGCTCATAAGAAACAAGCTGCTTTATAGAAAATATTTAACTTTGTGCAAATTGAGGAAGAGAATCTCCCAAAAGCTTGGGGGAGGTTTCTCCAGCTACTTAAAGATTTGCCTGACCATCCTCTTAAGGAAAATAAAATACTTGATATCTTGTATAACGGACTAACTGATGCTTCTAGGGACTACCTAGATAGTTGTGCCAGTTGTGTTTTCGGGGAACGAATTACTGGACAGGCTGAAGAACTATTGAATAATATATTGAAGAATGCTAATGACTGGACACTTCCGAACCACTGCTGGAACCTATCCAAAAGAAGAGAGGTGTTCTATTCCTCAGTCCAGAAGATATGCAGGAAGCCAAGAGATTTATGAAAGAAAAAGGTATTAAATCTGAAGACGCCAAGAATTTACCACCTATTAAAGAAGTACATTGTGACACCCTGGGTTTAAGCTACAATGATCATTGTAATTAAGCTACAGTAATGATCATGAACAGTGCCTAATCATTTTGCTAAGTGGAGCTTGATCCAGTTGAAGTTCAAATTCCAGTTCAAATTCCATTTCAAAATACCTAGGAATTATTGTGATAAAAATAATTCTGCAAACAACTAAAATAAAATGTTGCATATTTGTGAAAAATCATGAAACAAATATTGTTGAGGAAAACAACATCATCAAACATGTGATGTGGACCCCACCATCAATAATAGTAGCTAAATGCATTTTAAAATGCATTTAACTCAATTATGAAAATGCAAAACAATTATAATAGTCCCCATACTTTTTGTGGACCTGTGAAATAATGCAAGGTAATAATTGGGCTAGGAGGCACATTTTTACTTAAAGAAGTATTGGCCTAAACTATATTAAAACAGAAACTAAAAATGAAAAACAGAGAAGAAAAAAAGAAAAGGGGGCAAAGCCCACTTACCTGGCGACATGGCCCAGCCGGCCCAGCCCACCATCGTCTCAGCCTGCTCCCCCCTCCGTGTCGCTCCCGCCGTGGGCAGGAGCTCGCCGCACCGCCCGCCGCTTGCCACGACGTCGGGGCAGGTGGGCGAGGATAAGGCCGAGCGCCCAGGCCTCCCCTGGACGCCCTCCCCCCATTCCCCTCGCTCTCCCTCGCTCGCCCCCCTCCAGATCCGAGCGCCACCGTCGCCATGGCCGGCGGGTAGCCGCGGCCACAGCCACCCCCGAGCCCCGCTGAGATGCCCACGGGCTCCGCCATGACCTCCTCGACCTCCTCGACCACAGCCCCGAGCTCCTGCGCCTCTACATCGCCGTCCCCGCTTCGTCTTCTTCCTCGGGTCGCCGCCGCTCGCCGTCGCCAAATTCGCCGCCGTCGAGCCTCCCCCGAGCCCATTTTGAACGGCAACACCCCGCTGTGAGCTCCTGCTACCTCCCCCTCTCCTCCTCACGACGAGCCGGAGCTTCTAGCCGTAGTTTCCACCGGAGCCCGAACGCACCGCCGCTCAAGCTCGTCGCTGGCGTGGCTCCGAGGACCTTTTGGTCACGGGCTCCGAGGACCTTTTAGCCTTTTGCCGCAGAGCAGCAAGGCAAGCAAAACCCCCTTGAGCATTCCGATATCACCCATCTCTCTCCCTCTTATGCTTGCATTAGATTTTGCTACTGTATTAGATAGCTCCTATTCTGATGCATGGCCTGTTTTTGGATGAACTGTTACTTACCTGCAATCATACCAACTGCTTAGTATAGGTTGATCAGTGAACCCCCTGAGACCCCTTAGTCGCAGTTGCCCCTGCTTTCATCGACGACACCGAGGACTTGTAGACAGAAGACTCAGTTGTTAAGACTGACAAGCCGTTACCGACACATCACCACACACCCCTTTAGTATGGCACTGCAGAGCTACTACCGAGTGCCGAGGGTGATACCTCACTTAGCACTCCCAGTGTTAATTCTATAGCGTAGTTATCGGTCATGGGTATCGAGGGTGATTCCTCCTTTTCCATTTACCGGTAGCGACTCTTGCCTTACTCCTACCTCGAGTGGGATCCATCGAGGGTGATTCCTCGGATCTCCACTTGATGTATAGACACACAGTTACTATGACCTGGTTACAGCTACTTGTTTAAGATGGGTCGGCCCCTAGGGTACCCGCGAGAGAAAGATTTGGTGGGATGCGCCGCAAGGCATCCGGAGATTTGGTGGGGTGCGCCGGTAAGGCACCCGAGTGTTATTGATCACTAATAAAATTGCTAATGGGTTGGGTACTTGATCTGAGTTAGGTCGTTGGCCTAATACGCACTAACCACCACGCGGGGTAATCAGTATGGGCTGCTCTATGCCGTACATTCTCCCGAAAGCTCTTTAGATGCCACGAGATTCGACTCGCGCCCGGGTGGTCTGGAACGCAAGGACCTTGACGGAAGGCATGCTAGGACTGGTCCCGGCCGAGGGCGTAACGTGCAGGATGGCGAGGGCGATGGCCCAAGACCCCGAGCCATTAGGATGTAGACCGGCGTGCTGGCCTCTCTGTTGAGCCTAGGTAGGACTACGTCGTGTCGATCGGCCGAGGCTGGGTATGACCAGAAAATTGTATCCGGCCGGAGCTTATCGAGCGTGTTGGGTAATGTGGTGCACCCTTGCAGGAAAGTAAACTATTCGAATAGCCGTGTCCACGGTAACAGGACGACTTGGAGTTGTGCTTTGACCTACTACAACTATAATCATAAACTAATAAAATGAATTGTGGCTCCGAGATTGCTTCCTCGCAGGGAGTCGAGGAAGGCTCTCTGGGCGAGTTTACTTAATTAAAATTGTTACAACAATATGACTATATGTATGAGATACCAATCTGCACTCTTCTAATGCTGCAAGATGTTGAAGATGCTAGTCTTTGATAGGACTAGGCCTTCTCCCTATTCTTGCTTGCTGCAGTCAGTCCAGATATAACCCCTTCCCTTGATAATGATGCATATCTAGCATAGTTATGATGTAAGTCTTGCGAGTACTTTGGATGAGTACTCACGCTGCTATGCCTTCTCTTTTCCCCCTCGATACGTTGCTGTGTTCAGTTGATGGAGCCCAGGATTTGGAGTACGCTGGAGACGTCGACTACTACTACCCCGACGGAGGCCCCTACCAGCAGGATGGAGCTTACTACGACGTAGACTTCTCCAACGTCCAGGAGTAGTTAGGAGGTTCCCAGGAAGGAGGCCTCGCCTCTTTCGATCCGCTGTTTATGTTTGTGCTAGCCTTCTTAAGGCAAAACTTGTCTAACTTATGTCTGTACTCAGATATATTTGCTTCCGCTGACTCTTGTCTATGTCGAGCTTTGTATTCGAGCCCTCGAGGCTCCTGGCTTGTAATATGGAGCTGTATGACTTTGTATTTGTGTCTTTTGTCGTGTTGTGGTATCAATCAGTGAGTCCCTAATCTTGGTCGTACGCCTTGTGTGCATGATTAGCGTACGGACAAAATGGGGGCGTCACATACATGGACTTGATATCCCTACATAGGTAGTAGAGGTAAATTCTCTCTGTAGATTTGTTGAAAGTGATATACCTTATACTAAGACACCTAGTCAATGCATGGATGAATTTGATAATTATATTGTTAAGCAAGAACACTTCAACATGTATGTTAAAAATCAACTACAACAAAATGCCATGATGATTTATCGTTTGAGTGACTTAATGTTTAGAATTGCTAATGATGTTAAAGATCTAGGTAAACATGCATCCATGGTTCATACTCAACTAGACAAAGTTGTTAAGTCACAAAATGATTTGCTTGCTAAAATGAATGATAAACTGAATGATCATGCTCTTAGAGTAATGACTAGAGGGGGTAGAATGACTCAAGAACCTCTCTATCCTAAAGGTCACCCTAAAAGAATTGAACAAGATTCTCAGAGAGTTAATGATGATGCACCTAGTCCATATAAAAATAAAAATAAAAAGAAAAATGCTAGGACTTTGCATGCTTCTAGTGAACCTATTATAGAAAAATATGTTGAGAATCATAATGATGTTTCTATTTCTAACACCGAGACACAACCTGGTAGTGAACATTCACCTAGTGACAACGAAAATGATAGTGATAATAATGATGTTCACGTTGATGCTCAGCCAGATAATAATAAAGAACATGATAATGATGTGGAAATAGAACCTGCTGATGATCTTGATAACCCACATCCTAAGAATAAACGTTATGATAAGAGGAATTTTGTTGCTAGAAAACATGTTAGAGAAAGAGAGCCATGGGTTCAGAAATCTACGCCGTTCCCTCATAAGCCTTCTAAGAATAAGGACGAGGAGGATTTTGAGTGCTTTGTTGAAATGCTTAGACCCGTCTTTTTACGAACACGTTTGACGGATATCTTGAAAATGCCTCCTTATGCTAAATATATGAAAGATATTATCACTAATAAAATAAAGATACATGAAGTTGAGATTTCCACCATGCTTGCTAATTATTCTTTTGATGGTGGAGTGCCTAAGAAGTTGGGAGATCCGGGTATACCCACGATACCTTGCTCCATTAAACGAAGTTATGTTAAAACTGCTTTATGTGATCTAGGAGCCGGTGTTAGTGTTATGCCTTTCTCTTTGTATAAAAGACTTGATTTGAATAAGATCACACCTACTGAATATATTTGCAAATGGCTGATAAATCGACTACTGTACCTATTGGAATTTGTGAGGATGTCCCTGTTGTGGTCGCAAATGTTACTATCTTAACTGACTTTGTTATTCTTGAGATGCCCGAGGACGACAACATGTCAATTATCCTTGTTAGACCCTTTTTGAATAATGTAGAGGATGTTATTGATTGCAACAAAAGCAAGGTTACTTTTCATGTCAATGGTAAACAACATACAATGCACTTTTCAAAGAAACAAGCTTCGATGAATAATATTAATACCATTGAGCAAGTTGCCACAATTACTATTAGGGAGTTTAAATTTTCTCTTCCTCCTGCCAAGCAGAAATATGATATTCTTATTGTTGGGGAGATGCAAATCCCCATTGAGGTAACCTAGTGTTATATGAAAATTCCTCGATTTCATGTCAAGCGAAAACAATTTGTTAATAAGACCTGATCAACCTTATTAATGATTTCTGTTTGAGAGGCATGTGATCGATGAATTTAGTAAGCACAACTTTCGGTACTCATAGTTTACTCTCTGTTATTTATAGTTTAATTAAATAAAATGCCATGATTATCCTGTTTACTGAATTATCCGTGCAATAAAAAATGGCAAAAAATAAAAGTGCTCAGAATGTCGCGAAACTTTTACATGATTTTTTCTTGAATATTTAAGAATTTCAGGAGCTGAAAACACCCTAGGGGGGGTGCACCTGTTGCTCACAAGGCAACGGGGCGCGCCCATCCAGGGTGGGCCAAGATGCCTTGTGGGTCCCACAAGGACCCACTCACTTATCCGTTTAGCCCACTTCATCTCTTACCTCTAGAAAAACAATCATGGTTGTTCTCTCTCTCTCTCTCTCTCTCTCTCTCTCGTGTTCTTGCTCTCAAACCTGAGATTCTCGATCTCTTTGCTCGGAGCTCTATTTTTGAAACTGTTTTGAGGGATTGCCCCTTGACATGTGACTCCTCCATTGCTTCAATTAGTTTTTGCTTTAGTGGATTATATTTTGCATATTTTACTACTCTTGGTGTTACTGAAAATGAGCTTGCATGTTGAATTCTTTCAGTTCCAAGTAGTTTGAATGCTTGATGTGGCCTCTAGGCATCTATATGAGTAGTTGCTATCAATTTTACAAAGTTTTGTTGACATATTTTTGTTGTTCTTAGGAAGATGAACTTCTTTTGGAAAGGTTGTTCTAGCCGAAGTTACAATGGAATCATTGGGAATGCTTAGGATCATGACATTAACATATGACTGAGGTTCGGCCGTGTGAGTGGCCACATAATGCCTTCATGACCGAAGCTGGATTTTACCAAGAGTTCATGCAATTCATTGCAAATGCTGGGCTGACCAACTTCCTCGCAAATGAGTGTGATCAATACCACCTCCTTATGAATTCCTTTGTGCAAAATTTTTATTTCATGCATAGGCACGCTATTGGTACGCTTTGATTTATATGTTGGACATTATGAGATACCATTCGCTGAGTTCTGTCAGATATGTTTGATTCCCTCTGAAGGGGGAATAAATGAGCCTAGGTCTGAGGAGTTTTAGGACTTCCTTCTTACCTTAACTGTGGGGGAACGTACAGGCGTATCGAAAGCTAGAGCCACTAGTTTGCATTTTCCTGCTGTACACTACTTTGCGTTATTTATAGGGAAATGCTTGACAGCTATGGAGGAAGGTAGAAATCTCAGCGCCCCTGTCCTCGTTATCTTACACCGTGCACTTTTCAATGACAACACATACAACTTAGGAGCTATTATTGCACGCCGCCTTCACACTAATGGGACTAGGGGCAAAGTTCATGGTGGTATTTATGCAACTCGCTCAGCGAAACATTTGAATGTTAATATATGCCACAATGGTTACTTGCTGCCTAAGGTCTATCTGGATCACCAAGCTATGATAGATCACCATTTTATCTATGAACCTAACCGTCTCACCACATTCGCTATAACTTGGGTTACAGTGAAGGGGCTCGCGATGTTATTTTGTTGCCTACACCTTCTTTGTTTGACTATCATGCCAGGCACGGATGTGTCATCATTCCATCGGACATAATCGCTTACCAGGACGAGTTGGCTGCGGCGGAGAACGAGGCCCAGGCTTGGGACGCTCAAGTGCCTCCGCCTAACTACTTCCCTACTGGACCCGATGGCTACTAAGGATGGTGAATACCAAGCTAGGCTAAAAGCCTAAGCTTGGGGGAGTACATATTTCTCTCCGACATTACATTCATGTTCATACATTTCATTTCAACTGTCGGTGTTCATCCTCTTTCATTGTATATCCATGTTTAGTTTTATTTTCGCTTACTTCTTGTGTGTTTGAAAAACTTTGAAAATCCAAAAATATTTCTCGCTTTTTTTTTGTTTCTTGCTTTTCCAATTTGTAGTATTAAAAATAAAACCCAAAAAGATTTCTCTTGTTTGTTGGGAGCTTTCCCGTGTAAATAGTTTTTTCGTTCTTGTTTTTATTTTGCTATTTTCACTTTCTTCAGAAAAACTAAAAACTCCAAAAGTATTTCAGTGTGTTTCTCTGATTTTTTTCGTTGAGTCATTGAAAGGAGAAAACCACGATGAAAATGTTGAGTGGCTCTCATATGCATTATTGTTGATCTAACGAAGAGCCAATGTTACCTTGTCCTTTGCACAAACTGTTTCGCAGATTCCAGCTTAGTCCACGACACACTTGCATTATTATTATTTTCACATCATTCGGTCATGCAAGTGAAAGGCAATAATGACGATGATTTGATGAAGTGATCGTGGTAAAGGAAACTGGTATGAACTCTTCTTGTTTTCCGTTTTTGTAAATAGGTTTAGCCCGTTCGATCTTGATTCAAAATTTTATGAATAAACATGTTTTAGATGACAATTAGAGATTATAGTTTCTCATGTCATGCTTAAATAGCTAGGAGTGGATAATGATTTATCTTATGTGTCAACATGCAATTAAATGGTTGTGATGTAGTATGTTAGTATGGTATCCTCCTCCGAGTAATTCGAGCAGCTTGACTTGGCCCATGTGCAAACATGTAGTTGAATCAAAACCAATGCAGCCTTCATGATATTTAAATTCAAAGTGTTCGTATCCTACTCATGCTAGTGTTCAATGTTAATTATTCTCATTGCATGATTATGATCGTTTTTGCTCTCCAGCTGGTCGCTTCTCAATCTATTGCTAGCCTTCACATGTACTAAGCGGCAATACTGCTTGTGCATCCAAATCCTTAAACCCAAGTTGTTCCAAATGAGTCCACCATACCTACTTTTGTGCGGTATTACCCTGCCGTTCCAAGTAAATTTGCACTTGCCACCTCTAAACATTCAAATAAACATCGATTTTGTGTGCTCGTACCGCTCATGGAGCGACAAGGCGGTCAGTATCTTCCATACTAAGCGGGTTATTCTCAAGATGGGCGTTTATTCACCTGTCATTGCACGAGAGAGGCTGGTAAAAAGGATTCCCAGTCCTGCATAATCAAAGATAAATTAAACAAACTCCCTTGGAAAGTTGATTGTTGGAGGGCACCCGAGGATTCGGTCAGCCATGGCTGGTGTATGTATGGTGGATGGGAGTAAACTTTACATTTCTGCTTGGGAACCGCCAATAATGTGTTTAGCATGGAAGATACCTAAATCTCCGTCGTAACGTTGATAGGAAAAACACACCATCCAAAATTACAATTTCATCTCAGTTTTAAACCTTGAGCTCTGGCACCTCTGCAAGTCAATGCTTCCCTCTGCATATGGCCTTTTTATTTACTTTCATGTTATTTTCTTTTATTATTTGAGTCATCACCTTCTTATCAAAGCACCAGACCCGAGAGCACTATTGTCATTCTTATGCATTGAGTCTAGTTAATGTTGGATCCGAGCATGACTAGATCTTTTCTACTCTGAATTACAATGTTTACTCGTTGCTTGAACGCCAGAGGTGCTCTGCATTTATGTTTTGCGATCTCAGAAAGGGCTAGCGAGATAACATATCATCATATTATATCATGATTGTTTTGACAAATTCTTGGCACATGAGATATTTTATTATTGCTCGCTAGTTGGTTATGTTATATTGCCATGAGTGAATATAATGTTTAAGTGTTATCAATGATATAGTTAGTTATGATCTATGCTGAAAACTTGAACACTAGCTAAGTATATATACAACAATGAGAACAAAAGAGTTTGTAAAAGTTTTCTTTATCACTTTTAGTTTGTCAACTGAATTGCTTGAGGACAAGCTATAAGAGCACATTTCTCCATGTGTGGTTTTGGTAATTGATGACAATCCCTATGGACTAATGTTTGCCTTGAGTTATATTCGAAGGATTTGTCCATAGGCACTTCTTGAAGTCCATCTGTTGGTTTCAAGAAGTTTATATGGTGACCAAGGTGGTATTCAAGGTTTTATCCAAAGATTGGTCATGTGAGAGTTGAGCTTATTGCGAACATGTCTTGAAGAAGAAGATTGTGTGAGCATTCATGTTTACCTTCAAGACATCATCTTTATGAAGTGAGAAGATAAGATACAAGGTTGATCAAGACTAAGTCAAAGAGTGAATCAAGTTGATCAACATACAAAGCGTACAAGATGTATCGAGAGGGATCAAGTGATCCCATGGTATGGTAAGTATTTTCCATTACTCTTTGTTTACTAACCCATGGTCTACGTGAGAGTTCTATGTGGGGTTAGGTGTGTTTTCATGGGCTTGCATCAAGAGGAAGATCTCATACAACCCATGGAGGATGACATCAAGTGGTGATCATCATCAAGATTGCGGTGAGCAAGTTCAAGTGGAGCATCGCGAAGAGATCATGCTTGAAGCTTGCCGTCCATTGTGGTGGCAATGGACTTGTGAAGATGTGACGAAGAGTGGCTCACCCATAGTGGAGTATGGGGGAGCAATCAACTAGTCTTCATCGAGCCAACGCAATCAAGAAAGGTGGTCCATCTTGAGGAAGTCAAGAACGTCATCATCTAGCTCAAGCGGGCTATGTGCAAGGTATAGGCTTGCCCTTGATAAGTTTTCTATTTTACCGGTCTCATGGTGGTTGTTGGGAGACTGGGTTATAGGATCGATTGCCGTACTATCAAGGGGGGCTTTCAAGTGAGTAGCTTGATCGTATCGTTCATTGAGAGCTCAAACCATTTGCATCCTTGGATAATCTTTCTTGGTTCTTGTTTGGTGTTCCTCTTTGTGAGTTTTAGAGCTTATGGTCATCTTCATGACAAGCTCGAGTTCATCAAAAACGGAGTTTATATGCATATTCTATGATGTTTTCGATGTTGGAGTTTTTGCCGGTTCATCATTCATAGAGGTTTTTGTTGGATAGCTCTTGTTGTCCTCTATCCAACAAACTTGAGTTTGCTCAATTCGGAGCTCGTATGCGAAAGTTATGGCAGTTTCTTTCTCAGGACAGTTTTTCAGCGCTCAGGTGGTAGTACCGCTCGGTACCATAGTAGTACCGCTTAGGCGATACTTCCGCTATATACTACCGCTTACTTTATTCTTCTAGTGCCTTTGCCCTTGTTGAGCGGAAGTATCGCTGCTATGGAGCGGTAGTACCACTCAGGTGGTTCAGGCGTCCGCGCCACCCGAGCAGAAGTAGAGCGTCTGTGCTAAGCGGTAGTACCGCTCCGGTGGCACTACCGCCTCGGGGTTTCTGCCATTTGCATGTTTTTCCTGGAACTATCGCACTAAGCGGTAGTACCGCTCAGACAAGCTGTGCTTGTGCATGACATGTGCACATAACGGTTGGATTTGGGGAGGCATGTTGAAGGGACGTGGATGTCGCCTAGAAGGGGGGGGTGGATAGGCGCTTTAAAATAATTATGGTTTAGGCTTGAACAAATGCGGAATAAAACTAACGTTTAATATGTCAAGCACAAAACCTAAAACAACTAGGCTCACCTATGTGCACCAACAACTTATGCTAAGCAAGATAAACAACTAAGTGATAGCAAGATATAAAACATGAAACAATATGGCTATCACAAAGTAAAGTGCATAAGTAAAGGGCTCGGGTAAGAGATAACCGAGGCACACGGAGACGACGATGTATCCCGAAGTTCACACCCTTGCGGATGCTAATCTCCGTTCGGAGCGGTGTGGAGGCACAATGCTCCCCAAGAAGCCACTAGGGCCACCGTAATCTCCTCACGCCCTCGCACAATGCAAGATGCCTTGATTCCACTAAGGGACCCTTGAGGGCGGTCACCAAACCCGTACAAATGGCAACCCTTGGGGGCGGTCACAGGTACCCATACACTTTGGCAACCCTTGGGGGCAGTCACCGGTACCCGTACAAATTGCTCGAGGCAATCTCCACAACCTAATTGGAGACCCCGATGCTTGCCCGGAGCTGTACACCACAATGATTAAGCTCCGAGACACCACCAACCGTCTAGGACGCCAAGGCACCCAAGAGGAACAAGCTCTAGGGTGCACAAACACCCAAGAGTAATAAGCTTCTCAAACTTCACTTCCACGTATCACCATGGAGAACTCAAACCTATGCACCAAATGCAATGGCAAGGGCACACAGAGTGTCCAAGTCCTTCTCTCCCAAATCCCACCGAAGCAACTAATGCTAGGGAGGCAAATGAGAGGAAGAACGAAGAAGAACACGAAGAACTCCAAGATCTAGATCCAAGGGGTTCCCCTCACATAGAGGAGAAAGTGATTGGTGGAAATGTGGATCTAGATCTCCTCTCTCTTTTCCCACAAGAACTAGCAAGAATCATTGGAGGGATTGAGAGATAGCAAGCTCGCAGAAGGTCAACAATGGGGGGCAAACTCAAGCTCAAAAGATAAGATGCATTGGGGAAGAAAAGTTTTCATCGCGTTCTCCAACGTATCTACTTTTCCTCACACTTTTGCCCTTGTTTTGGACTCTAATTTGCATGATTTGAATGAAACTAACCCGGACTGACGCTGTTTTCAGTAGAACTACCATGGTGTTGTTTTTGTGCAGAAATAAAAGTTCTCGGAATGGAACGAAACTTTTTGGACAATTATTTCAGAATATATAAGAATTATTGGAGCCAAAATCTACCGAAGAGGGGGGCCAGGGTGAGCATCACCCACCAGGGCGCGCCCTGATGGGTTGTGCCCACCTCGTGGCCCCACTGACCCTAATTCCGCCACTATAAGTTCCTATTTTCGAAGAAAAAAATCAAGGAGAAATTTTAATCGCGTTTTACGATACGGAGCTGCCGCCACCTCCTGTTCTTCATCGGGAGGCCAGATCTAGAGCCCGTTCGGGGCTCCGGAGAGGTGAATCTTCGGTCTTCGTCATCACCAACCCTTCTCCATCGTCAATTCCATGATGCTCCCCACCGGGAGTGAGTAATTCCTTCGTAGGCTGGCTGGTCGGTGAGGAGTTGGATGAGATTCATCATGTAATCGAGTTAGCTTTGTTAGGGCTTGATCCCTAGTATCCATTATGTTCTGAGATTGATGTTGCTATGACTTTGCTATGCCTAATGCTTGTCACTAGGGCCCGAGTGCCATGATTTCAGATCTGAACCGTTTATGTTATCACCATTATATCTATGTTCTTGATCCAATCTTGCCTAGTCATATGCACCTATTACGTGTTATGATCCGTAAACCCCATAGTGACAATATTTGGGATACTTTCCGGTGATGACCGTAGTTTGAGGAGTTCATGTATTCACCGTGTGTTAATGCTTTGTTCCGTTTCTCTATTAAAAGGAGGCCTTAATATACCTTAGTTTCCTTATGGACCCCGCTGCCATGGGAGGGTAGGACAAGATATGTCATGCAAGTTCTTTTCCAAAAGCACGAATGACTATTTACGGAATACATGCCTACATTACATTGATGAACTGGAGCTAGTTTTGTCTCGCCCTAGGTTATGACTGTTACATGACGAATATCATCCAATGAGTTCACCAATCCAGTGCCTACGAGTTTTCCACTTATTGTTCTCGCTAAGTTACTACTGCTACTACTGTTCCAATTGCTACAAAACTATTGCTACTACTGTTACCGTTACTGTCACTACTGCTATCAAACTATCATATTACTGTGCTACTGATCACTTTGCTGCAGATATTTAATCTCCAGGTGTGGTTGAATTGACAACTCAACTGCTAATACTCTCAAATATTCTTTGGCTCCCCTTGTGTCAAATCTATAAATTTGGGTTGAATACTCTACCCTCGAAAACTGTTGCGATCCCCAATACTTGTGGGTTATCATCGCCGCCACCTCATGTTCTTCCTCGAGAGGGCTGATCTGGAGTTTGTTTGGGGCTCCGGAGAGGGGGATTATTCGCCGTCGTCATCACCAACCCTTCTCCATCAACACTTCCATGTTGCTCACCACCGGGAGTGAGTAATTCCTCTGTGGGCATGCTGGACGGTGATGGGATTGGATGAGATTTATCATGTAATCGAGTTATTTTGATAGGGCTTGATCCTAGTGTCCACTATGTTCTAAGATTAATGTTGCTATCACTTTGTTATGCTTAATGCTTGTCACTAGGGCCCGAGTGTCATAATTTTAGATCCGAACCTATCATGTTTTCATGAATATGCGAGTGTTTTGGATCCTATCTTGCATGTTGTATGCACCTATTACGTGTCATGATCCGCATAGCCCAAGGTGATAATAATTGGGATTCTTTCTGGTGATTACCGTAGTTTGAGGAGTTCATGTATTCACTATGTGTTAATGCTTTGTTCCGGCTCTCTATTAAAATGATGCCTTGATATCCCTTAGATTCCATATGGACCCCGCTGCAACAGGAGGGTAGGACAAAAGATGTCATGCAAGTTCTTACTATAAGCATGTATGACTTTATACGGAATACATGCCTACATTACATTGATGAATTGGAGCTAGTTCTGTGTCGCTCTAGTGTGTAACTGTTACAGGATGAAGTTTATCCAATATACTTATCCATCACCGATCCAATGCCTACGCTTTTCACATATTGATCTTTGCTAAGTTACTATTGCTACTGCTACTGTTACAATCATTACAAAACTGGCTTTGTTACCGTTACTGTTACTACTATTTGGATGTGCTACTAAACTTTTGCTGCAGAGAGAAATCCCAGGTGTGGTTGAATTGACAACACAACTGCTAAGATCAATAAATATTCTTTGGCTTCCCTTCTGCCAGTCAATAAATCAGGGTCTAATACTACCCGCGAAGACTGTTGCGATCCCCTATACTTGTGGGTAATCACCTACATGTCATGGTACGACATGATGGCTGGAGCCATGTGATTGTCATTTTTATGACCTGCATGTCAAATTCATGTGATGCATTTATTTTTATTAGTTATAGAGATATCAATATTATTTAGTGCATCGACATGGTGGTGACAAGTTTTATGGTGGTGGATCCAAACGCATTACGTGGGCAACGATAATCGTTGTTTATCACTGGTAAGTATAGAAGACAATTTCAAATGCAATACACACATAATAATTTATAGACAACTCACTAGATAGATCCTTCAAATGTTTCACTCAATTTCTTGGTTGTTGTTTTGTCGTCGCAATAACAAGAGGAGGAAGGCCGTATTATCAATTTTTTTTTATCTTAGAGTCCATTCACCATCTCAAGAAAGCGACTTATGTGTCGACGAATAAAGCTATGTGCAATGATCATCATAAATGTAAATACAAACACAATATGAACATAATCATTTGCAGATAGTTGAGGAAAAAATTCTTTGAATAGTTTGCTTAACATTTGGGCTACAGTTGGTCTGTGTGTCAATGACACAATGATTCATCTAGTAAATCTGAATGGGACGAGATGAGCGACATTGAAAGAGAGACCAAGAGATGATGAGAGAGTAAAGGAGGATGAGATGCGCTAGATTTGTGGAGGAAGAGGAGTAGAGTGGGAAGAGGATCACACATGAGATGAGGAGGAAGAGGAGCACACATGAGATGAGGAGGAATATGCAAACTAAATGGTGTTTAACTAGAAGAGGAGCAGAGGAGGAAAAGGAACAAAGCAGAGAAGAGGGAAGGGGAGGTGATACGTCCATTTTGCATCATGATTTCTTATTGATATTTATATTATTCTTGTTCATTATTCCACTTTATGATACAATTCGTATGTCTTTTCTCTCTGAATTTACAAGGTACATCACAAAGAGGGAAATTGTCGGAAAGTGAAATTCTGGACCTGAAAACCAAGAAAAAGGCTGAAAAATCACAAGGAATTTTTGTGGAATATACCTGAATTTATGGAGCAAAAATATACCAGAGGGGGGCGACCTGTTGGCACTAGTGCAGCCGCGTGCTATACAAACGGTTTTTAACCCCTCTCCGTGACGTAGTCTTAAACCGTCGCCTTGCATGTGTGGGCGATAGGGGGGGGGCTATCCCACACGACAGGGAAAACCCGTCGGCGATGCCTGCACCTGGTCACACACGATGGGCAAAAATATACCGTTTGCGATTGGAAGGGCCATCACAAACAGACATATTGGGGAAGACGTGTGAGATGATCTTAGCATCGCACACGGGGAATCCCAAGGGTACGTTTCCGTTCGTATTACAGATCACACACAATTTTCTGCATAACATCGTTTGTGATAGGGGTGGTCATCACACACGATAGTTATAATTCTGTCGTTTGCGTTACTCAAAACATCACTCACGATGTCTAGAAGAAACTGTTTGGCATTGGGCTGCCCATCACACACACTAGCCATGTGAAAACGTTTGTGATTGGGTGTCCTAACGCACACAGTTGTCTACCGGAATTCGTGTGTGATTGCTCACTGATCCAACACGCCAACTTTCTAGAAACCGTGTGGGTTTGTTCAGGTCATCGCCCACGGTGTTGTCTTAGAAACCATCTGCAATGGGAACCCCAATAATCGGCCTAATTGCTCTATTATTTATAATCCATTTACTAATTGAATTAACATTTCATATCAACCACAAAATATATTTCTTATTCGTAGTACGACAACCAGGATTTCATAATTACATCAGGGTACAACATCATATAGGCATATATTGCCTAGCTACCCAATTGCACAACAAGACAAAGTTTCAAATGCAACATCTAAAACCTTTGGAAATTAACTATCATCATAGACGGTAAATAGACAGATGAATCTCATCTAGAAAACAGTTAAAGCGGAAGGCGAATATTGTGCCTTCAATGATGTTGCAGCTCCTCGCAACTTTAGGCCAGTGCCTGTGGATGATTGCCCGCCCATCCTTCGTCCTCTTAAGGAAGACTTCAAGATTATACCGTGGGTGCTGTATGAATACCTTCATCACCTCTTGATCATACATGTGGTTTGAGACGTAATCATCGATGAACTACCTTGAGAAGGACTGAAAACAAACATACGAATAAATATCTTTTCTAAAATTTGAAATGGCGCAAAGGGAAAAGGACAAGGTGAAAGAGATGGTACCATCCTATAGTTGACTGAGGTCTTCTTCATTGTACAGACAAACATCTTGTTGTTTTTCGTAGCTAGTTTCTTTATCTTAACAATCTTTCTGAGTTTCTTGATTTGACTGATATTCAAGGACACCTCATTTCCCCACATGCAAAAAGGGTCAAACAGTGGGTCTAAACCTCTTACAGCAGGACCTACATGTGCAAGAACAAATTATTAAAAACATTAATATTACAATGGTTTCTGCAATTGCACAATAATGTGCTATTAGCCAAACGACCATGGATGTGCAAACCTCGATGGTAAACTTCAGTGTCCCCCATTGTTTTCCCCTGCAACATATTTAAGACAAATATTGATCAGGTTACAAGTGATATTTGGCATACTATCAGTGAAATATGTTAATGGAAAATAAACACATTGCGGATCCGACGGATTAGTTCGAGCCACATGGAAAAGCCAGTTATCTAAACCAAGCGTGCTAAGAACTAGGAAATATAGCAATTCTATATGTTTCACATGTATTTAATACATCTAAATTCGATTTATTCGTCACATGCGTAACAATACAAAATTGTACCAACAACAATCGTACATCACATTTTAGAATTGAATTAAATAGTTAAATGATCACCACAACAAATGAACGAAATAGTTAACTAAGCACCACATTGCACAATAGAACATACTAGAAGGTCAGGTTGCAGTAGCATTACATTGGACATTTCACTAGAATTTCTAAATGAAAGGCAGTAGCGGCGCACGCAATAGGTAAACGAAACATGCTTAACCGGCGTAGCTAGGTGAACATAGGTCCTTAGTGACAAAGCTAAGAAAAACAAGCTATTCCTCATCGTCGGAGATATCGATGATGATGGGCTCCTTCAACTTGGAAGAGGGCGAGGCCTCCACACCGTGGGTGCACCCCTCGTAGTGGTGAGTGGCCTGATCCTGCCCCGGCAACAACATGCCGGCTCTGGAGTTGAGGTAAGCACGGGCACGCCCAGAAAACACATCAAAGTCTTCGTCGAATGCATCGGCGGTGCCCTCGAGAAAAGACCACGAGCTATCGTTTATAGCAGCCAACCGCGTGGCGGTGCCAGTGCGCGAGGCATCGACGGTGGCCTCGACGGCAAGGTGCTCCTCCAAGATCTGGGGGTCGGCACGCATGCAAGCCATAGCTGCCTCATCTGCGCGTGTAGCCGCGATTTGCTTCTCCGCAGCCAAATGCTCTTTGAGATCTTGGCTATACTGCGTGCACCATGGCTTTCAGCGGCGATTATTTGGAGGATGGGCGGTGATTTGGGTGGAACGTGTTGTGCCGGTCGAGCCATGTGGGATGGAGCAGGAGGAGGGGTGAGGGGGTATTGAGGAGGTGTGGATTATCTGACTAGATGGAGGAGGCCGAGCAGCAGGAAGGAGCGTCGCCAGTGAGGAGGCGACGCTGCAAGCAAGCAGTCAAGGTTTGAACTAGGAAAGGTAGAGGAAAAGGGGGGAAATGTGGCTTTTGATTGGTACCAGGGGGCGAGGGAGGTAGATATTTCCGTGGCAGCCCAAAATTTTCATTTGGTGCAGAATAGTTCTCGATATCAACACATCACAAACGAAGTCTGTGCTATACCCCATGTGTGATGAACTTGGACGTGCAAATGTTTGTCTCCAAGCTTCCGACGTAAGATTGGGTACTACATTGCACACGGTTCGTTCCAAAAAATTGTGTGTGATGCACTTCAATTTTATTTTCAATTGGAAGATGGAATGGGGATATGGATGGGGATATGGCGGCAAATTTTTGGTCAGAATTTCCCTGGTTACAGTGGTCATCCATGTCGTCGCATAATTTAACATCAATTGCTAATTTGGGTACCGCACAAAAGGGCCTACACCACAGCCCACACTTACTTAATCGAGCAATTAAACAGAGCTGGTTAACCTAAAAATTACTCGAACAAAAGACCAACGCTCTAAACAAAGACTAATGTTCCGCCTGACGCTCGTCGACCTCCGCTACATCCTCCATGACCAGCTTGCGCTCGACGACCTCCAGGGGAAGGGGCTCCATGGCATCCATCGCCACATACTCTGCAAGCATCTCGATGTCCGCGTCCGCCATCTCATTGGAAAAGGCCGCCACGAGTTTGGTGTGGGCTGCCGCGGTCCAGGCATTGACGGCCTCCATCTTGGCAAGGGAGGCTGCTAACGAATGGACGGCTGCCCGAGCGCTCTCAGCGATTGCCAACTCTTCGAACGTAGGTTGCCGACCATTGTCGGAGAAGGCCGCTGCTATATGTGCGGTGACCGACACGAGCTGGGCGTGGGCGGCATCGACAAAGGCGTGGGCAGCCGCCATCAGGGCTACAGCGGCCGCCAAGGAACGGACAACTGTTGTGCCGTTCTCGCCATTTGCTATCCCGGTCGCGGATGTTGCTGCCGCCATCTCAGATGCAGCAGCTGCCCTTTCGGCGGCCGCAGCCGCCTTGTCGGAGAGTGCGGCCGCGCTCAAGGATGTTGTGAGCGCGTTCATGGCTGATGCAGCCGCGCTCGGGCCGGAATGGGTCACCGAAGTTGCCCTCACGACACGGATCCACGTCCCCATCTTTCACCGGCGAGGCTTGAACAATACAGTGGTCTTGGGGAACAAGTGTGGCTGTGTGGTTGACACGCCGGCGGTGGACTGAAGCTTCCGGCCTAAGCCATATATGAGGAATGGCCCAAGATATTTTTATACCACATCACACACGTTTCATGATCAAGAACTGTTTGCGATGTATTTGATTTTCATATTGCTTTGAAACGAAAAATGAAGTTACATTGGCAATTGAAGGTGTTTGGATGGCAATAACATTTATCTGCAGTGAATTTGCAACTATAGGATTGTGTGTTAAATATGGAATTATTCAGGGTTGTTTAGGCCCTTTTAAACATTTAAAGAGTTTTTTAGACATTTCATGTGCATAGTTCAGATTTGAACTGCAGTTAAGCACATACTAGAGTGCACCTGAATGGGATGAGAATCATCTATTTGTCACTGGATACATGTTTTGGTCCCATGCAAGAAATGGAAATTAAACGAATTCCATACCTCTCGGTATTTTGGCTCGACCGTAGACTTTGAGAAGTCGTGTTTTTAAATTCCAATAAATCCAAATATCGTGAGAAATTCATGAAACTTGGCATGGTGTCATGTCATGGCGCATGTGTGTTGTGGTAAAAGCAATGCCTAGTTCGGGACAAGTTTTGGCACAAATCTCTTACAAACTGAAGATTCTCATAAGAAGTCATGTGGTTCCGGTAGGGAAAGTTCACATTTTATGTGCGAAACAATATCCGATGTCTCTTCTCGCCTTGAATTTATTTCTAGAGTCTCCATAGAGTAACATGAATGTGTCGTGCGAAACAATGGAATCTTACAGAGTTCGTTTGGCCTTTTAAGTACATTAATTGAGTTTTCTAGGCATTCAATGTGCATAATTCAAATTTGAACTACAATCACACGGTCCAGCTCATGAAAATATGTCGAAAAACCATATACATTTCCCTGGCTGCTTGTTTAGGTCCCAGACAAGAAATGGGAATGAATTTCAAACATATCATCATCTTGGCTCGACCGCAAACATCGGGAAACTTAGTTTTTAAATTCATGTAAATGCAAACCTCGACAGAAAATCATGAAATTTGGGCATGGTGCCATCAATTGCCCTGTTGTGTGTGTATTGTGGTAATTTTTTCCCAATTTTGGACAAGTTTTGGCACAAAGCCTCTTACAAACCGAAGGTTCTCACAAGAAAGTCGTGTGTTCTGATAGGGAAAGTTCACATTTTAGTTGCGAAATAACATCTGTTGTCTCTTCTCGCCTTGAATTTATTTCTGGAGTCACCATAGAGCAACACATGATAGTCATGCTAAGCTGTGGATTTTTTCCAGGGTTCGTGAGACCTATTTAACACATTAATTGAGTTTTCTAGCCGTTTAATGTGCATAATTCAAATTTGAACTACAATCACAAGGTCCAACACATGAAAAATGGTTAAAAAAATGTATGCCTTTCCCTAGATGCATGTTTAGGTCCCACGCAAGAAATGGGAATGGATTTCTAACATCTCATTGACTATTGGCTCGGCCGCAAACATTGAGATACTTGGTTTTCAAATTCCGGTAAATCCAAAACTCGTCAGAAATTCATGAAACTTGGCATGGTGTCGTGACAAGGGCACACATATGCCATGGTAAAAAAAACTATCGAAATTGGACATGTTCTTGCACAATCCCCTTACAAATCGGAGCTCCTCACAGGAAGCTTTGTGGTTTCGATAGGGAACATTATATATGCATGTCACATATGCGGGTGAAAAGATATCTGATGCCTCTTCTCTCCTTGATTTTCTTTATAGAAACAACATAGACATGTAGGTGCGGAGTGCAAAAATATGAATAAATTAAGGGATCATCTGGCTTTTAAATACATTAATTGAGTTTTCGGTGCATTATTTAATGTGCATAATTCAAAATTGATCTACAATCACAAGGTCTGGGGTGGCAAAATGGGTTGAAAAATCATATACGTGTCCTTGGATGCATGTGTTAGGTCACATGCAAGAAATGAGAATGAATTTCAAACATCTAAGCATGTTGGCTCGACCACAAACATCGAGAAACTTGGTTTCCATATTCTCGTAAATCCAAAACTCCGTCAGAAAGTCATGAAACTTGGAATGGTGTCATGACAAGGCACACATATGCCGTGGTAAAAAAATACCAACTTGGACATGTTTTGTCACAAGCCTCTTACAAACCAGAGGTTCTCACACAATAAGCTACGTCTAGTGGTTCCGTTAGGGAACATATGCATGCCACATTTGTGGGTGAAACGACATCCGATGCCTCTTCTCTCCTCGATTTTTTTCTTGAAACAACATAAAGAAATAGGTGTGTACTGCAAAAATATGAAATTATTAAGGGCTCGTATGGCTTTTTTATACATTAATAGAGTTTTATGTGCATTTAATGTACATAATTCAAAAATGAACTACAGTCACAAGGTGTATGTTGGGCAGGGCCTCATCATATAAAGCACAAATATGTTGTGGAATTTTTGTGTCCACTTTGAGAGGAAGAACAAGCATTATTAATAGCCAACAAAGGCATTTTGGAACAAAAATCTGTCACGTTACCATTGCAAATGGGCGTATTATTTATAATTCATGGACATTCTACATACCATTTACGTGTGGGCCACATCTCGCTATCTGTATTGGCAAGGAGGTATGACGTGGCTTGAGACCGCGTCGGTATTTCCCCAAAGAGGAAGGGATGATGCAGCACAGCGATGGTAATGTCAGGACCCTGATCCTAAGCCATAATAATCTAGCATGTAACACATCACATCACATTGCGGCCTCACGCACGGTTAACTCCACGGCTGCCACCTTACTTGGGCCGGGACCGTTTGCGCCTTTTGGCTCACGTATGTGAATATGTCGCTAACATTCAAATGATAAAGAACCCAGGTCGACATGACTAGTCGTAGAACCCAAGTGGCACATCTGTATAGGGACAGGCATACGTAACCCAGCAATGCAGGTGTCGGTCATCAGCGTGTGTAGACGAGTCATAGCAAGCTACAAGGACTCCATTACGCCGTGGGACATAAATGTCATCACTGCACGTAGACGAGTCGTAGCAGGCTACAGGGACTCCATTACACGGAGAGACCTTTCCCCGAAGGGACAGACACAGCAGCAAAGAAGGATACACGCCGGTCAATCAATGTGTCCGGAGCAGTAGCAAGCTACCAAGGCTCGGTGGAAGCACAAAGAGGCATTTCCCCGTAAAGAGTACTACTAAAGGTACACAACTAGGTGTCGAATCCCACACATACCAATGCATTTCAAACATACACGCAATATGCACGATATGCGTAGATACAACAGGGCATCACAACATAACTCTATGACTCAAGTATTCATTAATGACTCATAAGAGCCAACATAGTGTGATATTACAAACAGGGGTCACATGACCCAACACTCAAGTCATACAATCAACAAGCGGAAGATACATGTCTGGGTACAGACATCTATTAAAAGCGGCTAAAAGAGCCTGAGAAGCTACAACGACCCTACCAAAGGAGCCAGACCTCTGTCTGGGATTCCCAAGCTAATCCGGCCAACATCGAACTTCACGTTGTAAGGATCACTAATGAGACTGACGTCTCCTCTGCAAAAACATAAATGAAGCAACCGTGAGTACAAAGGTACTCAGCAAGACTTACATCAGAACTAGCTACATATGCAACATTGTCAACAAAGGGGTTGTGGAGTTTATTGCAGCAAGCCAGCTTTGACTCTTGGCTAACCTATACTACGACTACAAGTAGTATCTTTGAGGTGGGATAGCGCACACGAGTCCACATATTTACCAAATCAATACAGCACTATGGATCCACTCCCGTCTCCCTACGAGAAGGCCATCCATAGAACTCACGCTTATCTTGCGCATTTTAGAGTATCCATTTCAAATTGTCTACGAACCACATAAGTTCTCCAAGTAGTCCATATCCGAGGACGCGGCTATTCGAACAGATTCATAACCCTGCAGGGGTGTACTTCTTCACACATGCTCCCACCACTTATCGCCATGTGCACGTAAAAAGGCACCTCGGCAACCTTCAAGCGGAAGCCCAGCGAGGGAGTCGGCCACGACCGTCAATCACACAAGACCCTAGTCCTGGTTTATCGCCTATTTGAGACTGAACCCGCACGGAAGTCCGGCCGAAGTTTCCGCTACGGCCTCAAACGATGTGCGGAGGGTTCCCAAGCCCACCGTTCGGGTGCCACTTGGTACACCGTGCCACGGTGTATCTACCGCACCACAGCCCACCCCGTCGGGCAGCGCTATGCATGGCCGCCAACACTTTTCCTACAAACACCAGAAACTAGTTGCAACTCCTGGACAGAGATCAAGGCGACTAATAAGTCGAGCGGGGTCATATTTCAGGGCCCAACGCGTGGTAGTAACTGTCTTGGATCACATACACAGAACTCAGTTCTTTAGGACGGTTCCAATGAGACAACCCGCCATGTACTCCTACATGGCCTCTCATCGCTACCTTTACCAAAACGGATTCACACCCTTAACTCTCACACAGTAGGACATGAATACCACCATTCCAATTCATCACCAAGATGGATCAGACCTGACACGACTCTAAGCATAGCAGGCAGAGTAAGCAAGCATGGATGAGTAAGCACAACAAGGCTCAAGCAGTTGCTACTCATGCTAAGTGGTTTCAACTATTTACTGTGACAAGGACAGGTCATGCAAAGGAATGGGTTCAACTACCGGGAACATGTAACAGTTGAATCGTCATTGTCCTAATGCAATATAAGAGAGCAGGAGCGAGAGGGTACGATATTATCGGGATGCTCAAGGAGGGGTTGCTTACCTGACACTTCTGAAGATAACAATGAGTCTTCATCGGTGACAACGATCTCAATGTCGGAACAACGTCTACTGAGGGAGGACAACCACCGGCAAACAAGAAGGAACACATTCAATGCAATGCAACAAACATGATGTATGATATGGCATATTAAAGCATTGAATTGACCTAGTGCGATAGATAGTCATATTAATTGAAGTGGAATTCAAACTTAGTTCAATTCCAACTCCAAATGTTATTTAATATATTATCCTAATCATGAAATGTCCTACTTGACGATGTTAACTTGCTCGAACATGCATGAACATGGCATAAACATATTCATTGGATTTTTCTGATCATTTTGCATATATAATTTATTTTCATCCGAGTTACGGTTGAATTTCTATGATTTTTAGAAGTTTTAAACATTTTCTGTAATTTCCTGAATATGTAAAATACCGGAAAAGGTTTACTACGTCAGCGTTGCGTCACTATGACATCATCGGTCAACAGACCGGTTCCAGGTCAAAACTGACCTGCGGGTCCCACGTGTCAGTGTCTGTAGCTTTAAACAAAATGGTTTATTTTAAACCGGGGATTTATTAGCTCGTGGGGTCCGGCTGTCAGTGACTCAGGGGGTTAATTAGCGACGCCATTAGCAGCTAATGATGTCACCACGTCAGCTTCGCCGAGGTTGGGCTGGCGGCAACCACCCGACGCGGCGGAGGAGCGCCGGAATCCTCCTCCGGCGACCAAATGGCCGGAGGAGACCATCTACGCGAAGCCTGGGCTCGCGCGCATCCAATGGAATACGTGGGAGGACGTGGGATGGACGGAAGCGATGGCGGCGAGGGCGTCCGCGGCGGCCGGAGCTCGGGCTCGAGCAATTCCGGGCTGCAGGGCACAGCGCGGCTCGCCGATGGGCTCTACGGCTTCTACAGAGCTCAGCTTCGAGCTTGGCCGCGCCGATGGTGGACCACAACGACGACGGTGAGAAGCTCAGCGGCGGCGGCCTCGGGTCCGGCAGGCTACAGCGCTAGGGCTCGCGTTCGAGAGAACTAGGGGTGGGGAATGAAGCGGGGGCTCACGTTGGGGGTGCAGGGATGCCCAGACGGCTCGGGGAGGCTCCTGCGACATCGAATCGGTGACGGTACCCGGCGGTCGGAGGTGGAGAAGACGGCGATGATGGCGCTGCTCTGGAGCATCTGGTGATGCCCAGCTTGGAGGAGAGGACGAGGGGGCTGGTGCGGATCTTCTGAGCACGACTGTAAGAGCACATTTATCCATGTGTGGTTTTGGTAATTGATGACAATCCCTATGGACTAATGGTTGCCCTGAGTTATATTCGAAGGATTTGTCCGTAGGTACTTCTTGAAGTCCATCTGTTGGTTTCAAGGAGTTTATATGGTGACCAAGGTGGTATTCAAGGCTTTATCCAAAGATTGGTCATGTGAGAGTTGATCTCATTGCAAGCATGTCTTGAAGAAGAAGATTGTGTGAACATTCATGTTTACCTTCAAGACATCATCTTTGTGAAGAGAGAAGAGAAGACACAAGGTTGATCAAGATTAAGGCAAAGAATGATTCAAGTTGATTAACACACAAAGCGTAGAAGATGTACCAAGTGGGATCAAGTGATCCCATGGTATGGTAAGCATTGTCCATTACGCTTTGTGTACTAACCCATGGTCTACGTGAGAGTTCGTTGTGGGGTTAGGTATATTTCCATGGGCTTGCGTCAAGAGGAAGATCTCATACAACCCATGGAGGATGACATCAAGTGGTGATCGTCATCAAGGTTGCGGTGTGCAAGTTCAAGTGAAGCATCACAGAGAGATCATGCTTGAAGCTTGCCGTCCATTGTGGTGACAATGGACTTGTGAAGATGTGCCGAAGAGTGGCTCTCCCATAGTGGAGTATGGGGGAGCAATCTACTAGTCTTCATCGAGCCGACGCAATCAAGAAAGGTGGTCCATCTTGAGAAGGACAAGATCGTCATCATCTAGCTCAAGTGGACTATGCGCAAGGCAAAGGTTTGACCTTGATAGGGTTTTCTATTTTACCGGTCTCATAGTGGTAGTTGGGAGACTGGGTTATAGGATAGATAGCCGTACTATCAAGGGGGCTCTCAAGTGAGTAGCTTGATCGTATCGTTCGTTGAGAGCTCAAACCATTGCATTCTTGGCATCATCATCTTTCTTGGTCCTTGGTTGGTTTTTCTCTTTGAGGTTTCTTGAGCTTATGGTCAGCTTCATGACAAGTTCAAGTTCATCGAAAACGGAGTCCATATGGATCTTCTATGATGTTTTCGATGTTGGAGTTTTTGCCGATTCTTCATTGATAGAGGTTTCACATCTGTATACCATTTGCATTTTTATACTGCCTCTTCTTGAATAGTCGCTGTTGGATAGCTCTTGTCATGCTGAATCCAACAAGCTTGAGTTCGCTCAATTCGGAGCTCATTTGCAGAAGTTATGGCAGTTCTGGTTTTTCTGTATCCATCTGGTTGCTTGGGTTCTTTATTTCTCTTAGGCGGAAGTACCGCTCTTCCGAGCGGTAGTACCGCTCCAGCGGTACTACCGCCCTTATGTGCCGCTTAACTTTTTATGCGGTAGTACCGAGCGGTACTACCGCCCTGTAGTGCTGCTTATTCTTTTTAAGCGGAAGTACCTGGCGGTACTGCCGCCCTGAGGGTCCGCGGCCTCTTTCGCATCCTTTTCTCTGCCGGTCTTCTGGGATTTCTGAGCGGAAGTATCGCTCCCTCCAGAGCGGTACTACCGCCCAGAGCGGTACTACCGCCCAGAGAGGTACTACCGCTCCCTCCAGAGCGGTACTACCGCTTTGTTGTTCCAGGACGAGTATAAGCGGAAGTACCGCTCCCCTGAGCGGTACTACCGCTTGTGTGCGGGCTGTGGGGGTAACGGTTGGATTTTACCCCACCTATAAAAGGGGGTCTTCTTCCTCATTGCCCCCTCTCTCTTGAGCTCGTGTTCTTCCCCCATTGTTGACCTTCTTTGAGCTTGCTAACTCTCAATCCCTCCAATGATTCTTGCTAGTTCTTGAGGGAAAAGAGAGAGGAGATCTAGATCCACATTTCCACCAATCACTTTCTCCTCTATGTGAGGGGAACCCCTTGGATCTTGATCTTGGAGTTCTTCGTGTTCTTCTTCGTTCTTCCTCTCATTTTCTCCATAACATTTGTTGTTTTGGTGGGATTTGGGAGAGAAGGACTTGGGCACTCCGTGTGCCCTTGCCTTTGCATTTGGTGCATAGGTTTGAGTTCTCCACGGTGATATGTGGAAGTGAAGTTTGAGAAGCTTATTACTCTTGGGTGTTTGAGCACCCTTGAGCTTGTTCCTCTTGGGTGCTTTGGCACCCTAGATGGTTGGTGGTGCCTTGGAGCTCAATCATTGTGGTGCAAAGCTCCGGGCAAGCTTCGGGGTCTCCAATTAGGTTGTGGAGATTGGCCCGAGCATTTGAGGTCACCTCGGAGCCACAATCCATTGTGGTGAAGCTTCGTGGTGTTGTTGGGAGCCTCCAATTAAGTTGTGGAGTTTGCCCCAACCTTGTTTGTACGGGTTCGGTGACCGCCCTCAAGGGTCCCTTAGTGGAATCACGGCATCTTGCATTGTGCGAGGGCGTGAGGAGATTATGGTGGCCCTAGTGGCTTCTTGGGGAGCATTGTGCCTCCACACCGCTTCGAATGGAGATTAGCATCTGCAAGGGTGTGAAGTTCGGGATACATCGTCGTCTCCGCGTGCCTCGGTTATCGCTTACCCGAGCCCTTTACTTATGCACTTTACTTTGTGATAGCCATATGGTTTCTTGTTATATATCTTGCTATCACTTAGTTGTCTATCTTGCTTAGCATAAGTTGTTGGTGCACATAGGTGAGCCTAGTTGTTTTAGGTTTTGTGCTTGACTAATTAAACGATTGTTTTATTCCGCATTTGTTCAAGCCTAAACCGTAATTATTTTAAAGCGCCTATTCACCCCCCTCTAGGCGACATCCACATCCTTTCAACGACGATGGAGCTCGTGGATTGCAGTGGTGGCAACTACACGGCTGCGCGGCCATGGCGGCTTCGACACGGAGCGGGGCGAGCGAGAGATGGCCAGGGGGGAGAGTGAGAGGGATGGAGAGAAGAGGACAGCTCCGCGGTGTCCACCTGGGCGTCGCGGTGGGCGCGGAGGCAGCCAGGCAGCTCCTGGCGTGGCGCCCGCACGCACCCGCCGTGCCTCGCTTCTCCTCTGCCTTCTGGCAGGAGGAAGAAGACGGGGAAGCCCCTGGTGGGCTGGGCCGATTTCTTCCCTGGCCCAGGTAAAACAGGCGAGGTTCTCTTTTTATTTACTTTTCTGTTTCTATTTTTTTACATTCTGTCTTGATCTGATTCCAATTAAATCATTCTGCTGAAAATTCTGAAAACTTTTTCCTGTGGCTCAGTGGATTATTCCACACACAGAGAACATTTTGTTTTCTATTTTGGACAATTTTAATTATTTATGAAAACCAAAGGTACCTAAATAATTCCAACAATATTTTTGAGTGGTTCCAAATATTTCTTTTGAAACCTAAAATTTGTTGGTTTGAACCAGTTATTTGATTTAAGGTAAATCCCATTGGCTAGGATTTTATGAAGGACATTTTGGATTCATTGATTCATATTTGTTTTGAATTTGGTTTTAATACATTTGGGGTTGGGTTAGGTCACCCCCATTTCAGGTTTAAGGAATTTGAACATGATGCATGGATGCTCACTGATGCAACTAATTTGATTATTTGCAAACAAATTCTAGGGTTGTGACAGGTAAGTATTTCCCTCAGTTATGAAACCAAGGTTATTGAACCAGTAGGAGGATCACCACCACCCAATAAGCAGCACGTGGACACAAATAACAAATACTTGCAACCCGACGCGAAAGAGAGGTTGTCAATCTCTCTACGGTAAGAAGATAGATTAGGTAGTGATAGATAGGAGAGATAGATCTCTCAAGAACACAAAATAAGAAGAGCAAATAAAAAGTGCAGTAATATATTTTTGGATTTTTGGTTTAGTAGATCTGAAAACAAAGATGCAAAAAGATAGATCGGAAAGCAATATGTTGGAAAAGTAGACCCGGGGGCCGTAGGATTCACTAGTGGCTTCTCTCATGAGTATAGCACACGGTGGGTGAACAAATTACTATTGGGCAATTGATAGAAGATCAAATAATCATGACTATATCCAAGGCGATGGTCATTATATAGGCATCACGTCCAAGATACGTAGACCGACTCCTGCCTGCATCTACCACTATTACTCCACACATCGACCGCTATCCAGCATGCATCTAGTGTATTAAGTTCATGGAAAAACGGAGTAATGCAATAATAACGATGACATGATGTAGACAAGATCTATTCATGTAGGAATAGACCCCATCTTGTTATCCTTAATAGCAACGATACATGTGTGCCTTGTTGCCCCTTCTGTCACTGGGAAAGGACACCGCAAGATCGAACCCATCACAAAGCACCTCTTCCCATGGCAAGAAAAATCGATCTAGTTGGCCTAACTAAACCAAAGATTCGAAGAAGAAATACGAGGCTATAAGCAATCATGCATATAAGAGATCAAAGATGACTCAAATAATATTCATGGATAGAAACTGATCATGAACTCAAAATTCATCGGATCCCAACAAACACACCGCAAAAGTTTACATCAAATAGATCTCCAAGAGACCATTGTATTGAGAATCAAAAGAGAGAGAGGAAGTTATCTAGCTACTGCCTACGGACCCGTAGGTCTATGATGGACTACTCACGCATCATCGGAGAGGCACCTATGAAGAAGATGAACCCCTCCGTGATGGTGTTTAGATTGGATCTCGAGGTTCTGGAACTTGCGGCGGCTGGAATTGTGTTTTGTCGACTCCCCTAGGGTTTTCTGAATATTTGGTAATTTATAGGCGTCAGAGGCGGTGGAGGGGGGCCCCGTGGAGGGCACAACCCACCAGGGCGCGCCCATGTGGGTTGTGGCCTCCACAGCCCACCTCTCTGGTACTTCTTTGGCTCACTGGGTATCTTCTGGTCCAAAAAAAATCTCCAAAAAGTTTTGTCGCGATTGGACTCCGTTTGGTACTGATATTCTGCGAAGTAAAAAACAAGCAAAAACAGCAACTGGCACTTTGGCACTATGTCAATAGGTTAGTCCCAAAAAATGATATAAAGTTGTTATAAAATGATTGTAAAACATCCAAGAATGATAATATAACAGCATGGAACAAGCAAAAATTATAGATACGTTGGAGACATATCAAGATAGCATGCAGATAGGTGTTTGAGTAGACGGGTGGCGTGCGGGCAGTGTTCTGTGCACGCTCATCGGGGTGGCGTGTCATTTGCCAGTCGTCAAAGGCGTTTCAGACTGAATACCCGTATGCAAACCGAGGGCACTTGTTCCTTCCCTACTAAGCCAAGCAAAAATCTGGCGTGAAGGAATTTTTTTATTGCGTCATCGCAAACGGTTGTGAATGATTACCCATGTGCCCTTCCCGATGCTACATCTTGTACTGGTGCTAACTGTTGAGGTTGCCATGTATGCAAAAAAAATCTGATGTGGGAAGGTAATTAAGGAGAGATGTGAGTTTGGTGACCACATGAAGAAACAATGCCAAGCACGTGAACCTTGGCAAAACCCTTAAATGAAGGAAACTCACCAATGCATGCAAGAGTTTAGTTGCTAAATCATTAAATGAAGGGACCTTAGCAACAATGCATTGTGGACTTGAGTTGCTAAGACATTTAATACACTAAGCACCCCGTGTAAGCACCGATCAATGCATCGGCAGCATGAGTCAGGTATGATTCGAATCTATCATATTTGGTAAATTTTCTTTTGTCAAATTGGAAACACTGAGATTTGTCCAATTTTGCAGGAACAAAATCACTATTATGGTGCAATTTTGCAACTAAAATTCAGTAAATATAGATTTCATTCATAGATCAAGCATTGGTCTGTGTACAAAATAGTTCAACTCGACAGCTGAATCGAACAAACTTTTCCCCATTTGTTGCCAACCACGTACTGAAATAGCTAGTTCAACTATATATACTAGCTAATTTAAAGTAGGTGGGACAGTTCAACCATATCTATAGTTAGATGAACTGAACAAAATAGCCCCTAAATACTACTCAGGAGGGGCTTCATGCTACTGCGAGCAGCCTTCTCCTCTGTCGATAGTAAGAGGCAGAGGAGGAGAAGCCTACCGATGACCTGGAGGAGTTGAATTCGTCGGCTGCCGCCGCCGCCCTCCGCCGCTCCTAACGCGCCTCCTCGAAGTGGCGGGACTTGGCGTAGATCTCCTCATTCCGCGCCATAGCTACGTCATCTGCTACGACCACGGCGGCGGTGAGCCTCTTTGCCTGCTTGACCTGGCGCTCCTCCTCCTCATGTAGGAAGTTGATGTAGTGCGCTAGGCCACTGACGCAAAATCCGAGCGGCTGTGCTTCGGCGGCCTCCTCCTCCCGCCTTCGGGCTGCAGTGGCGGAGCGGGTGATGGCCCCGATGGCTGACTGTGTGGTGGATGCCAAGGCGGACGCTGGTGTGGTGTCGGCCAAGGGGGTAGCTGGTGGGGTGGCGAAAACGGCAGTCGGCGATGGGGTGGGGGCCACGGCTGTCGCCGGCAGCAGCTGCCTTCGGGCAAATGTGGATGAGTGTGTGGTGGGTGTCGTTCATACCGCATATAGGTAGGTATGGTGGACTCATAAGGCAAAACTTGGTTTAAGGATTTTGGATGCACAAGTAGTATTTCTACTTAGTACAAATGGAGGCTAGCAAATAGATTGAGAAGCAACCAAACCAAGAAACAAAAATTCACATAAGTGAGCATTGAGCATAACTAACACCGAATAATGCACCATAAGTAGGATGTAATTTCATTGCATAACTATTGACTTTCGTACTTGCACAGGGAATCACAAACCTTAACACCAATATTCCTACTAAAGCATAATTACTCACTAACATGACTCACATATTACTATCATCATGTTTCAAAACTATTACAAGGAATCAAGTTTAATTTGTCCAATGATCTTCATGAAAGTTTTTATTATATCCTCCTTGGATATCTATCACTTTGGTACTAGTTTCATATATTGCCATTGCTTTCTGACAAGCTCAAACAAATCTAAGTGAAGCACATGAGCATAAAGATTTCATCTCTCAAAAAGGTATAAGTGAAGCATGAGAGGATTTCTTAAAAATTTACTAACTCTCAAATTAATCTAAGTGAAGCATGAGAGTATTTCTACAAAAAAAATTCCAAGCACACCGTGCTCAAAAAGATATAAGTGAAGCACTAGAGCAATTCTATAGCTCAAAAAGTTTAAGTGAAGCATAGAGAGCAGTTCTAACAAATCATAACATAATTTTGGCTCTCCAAAATAGGTGTGTACAGCAAGGATACACATGACAAACTAACAAGCAAAGCAATCAAAGATACAAGACGCTCCAAGCAAAACTCATGATATGTGACGAATAAAAATATAGCTCCAAGTAAAATACCGATGGTCGTTAGAAGAAAGAGGGGATGCCACTCGGGGGCATCCCCAAGCTTAGTTGCTTGTTCCTCTTTGGATATATCTTGGGGGTGCTGTATCATCCCCAAGCTTAGGCTCTTATCACTCCTTATTCCTTCATCCATCGTGATCTCGCCCAAAACTTGAAAACTTCAATCACACAAAACTCAACAAAATCTTCGTGAGATCCGTTAGTATAATAAAGCAAATCACTACTTTAGGTGCTGTTGCAAACCCATTCATATTTTGTTATTGCATTATACCTACTGTATTTTAACTTTACCATGGCTCATACCCTTCAATATAACCCATAGATTTATCAAAACAAGCACACAATGCAACGAAAACAGAATCTGTCTTAAACAGAACAGTCTTTAGTAATCTGTACTCTAGCCATACTTATGTAACTCTAAAAATTCTGAAAAATTAGGAAAACGTAAATAATTTGTATATAAACACTGTGTTAAAATTTCAGCTCAAGATCACGTTCCAGAGAAAAATGAAAATTCAAATACTGGACGCAAAGTTTCTGTTTCAGATTCAGCATCGCTTCTACTCATCTTATGAATCATCCTAAAGGCTCTACTTGGCACAAACACTAAATAAACCATAAAAACACAATTATAACAGAGGCATAATTGTGACAACACTCAAAAACAGAAAGTAAAAAGCAAAAATAAATTTATTTATTGGGTTGCCTCCCAACAAGCGCTATCGTTTTACTCCCCTAGCTAAGCATAACGTATAGATTCAAGTATTGTCATCTTTGGTTTTGGATCCATAGGATGCCCTCATGATTGACTCATTTGGTGGCTTAATTCTTGTTCTAGGGAAGTGTTCCATACCCTTTCTTAGTGGAAATTGAAAACGAATATTGCCTTCTTTCATATCAATCACGGCACCTATAGTGCGTAAAAACGGTCTACCAAGTATAATGGGACAAGACGGATTGCAATCAATATCAAGCACAATAAAATATATGGGCACATAGTTACTATTTGCAAGAATAAGAACATCATTAATTCATCCCAAAGGTTTTTTAATAGTAGAATCCACCAAGTGCAAATTAAGAGAGCATTCTTCAATATTGGTAAGACCAAGCACATCACATAGAGATTTCGGAATCGTGGAAACACTAGCACCCAAATCACATAAAGCAAAGCACTCATAATTTTTAATGTTGACCTTAATGGTAGGTTCCCACTCATCATGTAATTTTCTAGTAATAGAAATCTCCAACTCCAACTTTTCTTCAAAAGATTTCATCATGGCATCAACGATATGTTTAGTAAAAGCTTTATTTTGCTCATAAGCATGGGGTGAATTCAACATAGATTGCAGCAAAGAAATACATTCAATCAAAGAGCAACTATCATAAAGTCTTTGCAATCCAAAATAGTGGGCACATCACCAGTTAAAGTTTTGACCTCTTCAAACCCACTTTTATCTAATTTTTCATAAAGATTTTCACCCTCCAAATTATTGGGACGCCTTCTAGCTAAAGTTGACTCTACTTCAGTCCCTTTATCATCAATATTAATATTACCAAACAAGGAATCAATAGTAGAAACACCAATCACCTTAAGATCTTCACCATTTTTATGAAGGCAATCACTAGAAAACAATTTTTCTAAGATTTCTCTTTTAGCTCTAAGCATAGCGGTTCTTTTCTTACTTTCATCCATAGAGACATATAAAGCTTTAATTGATTCATCAATCTTAGGCACAAAAGCTTTCAACTTGAGATTTTCAACATCATGAGAAATTCTATCAATGCTTCTAGACATATCATCAATCTAATTCAACTTTTCTTCTATCATATTATTGAAAGCCTTTTGCGCATTGATAAATTCTTTAATATTACTCTCAAGATCAGAGGTGTTCCTATTATTATTGTAAGAGGAATTACCATAATTATTAGAGGAATTTCCAGGAAAAGGCCTAGGATTAAAATTACCTCTATAAGCATTGTTATTGAAATTGTTTCGCGAGACAAAGTTCACATCTACGAAATCACTATTTTGCTCAATCAAGGTAGACAAAGGCACATCATTAAGATCAATAAGAGCATTTTTACTAGCAACCAATTTCATCAAAGCATCAACCTTATCACTCAAAGTACTAATTTCTTCAACCGAATTAACTTTTTTACTAGTAGGTGCTCTTTCGGTATGCCATTGTGAATAATTTGCCATGATATTATCTAGCAATTTAGTAGCTTCACCCAAAGTAATTTCCATAAAAGTACCACCCGCGGTGGAATCTAAAAGATTTCTAGAGGCAAAATTCAATCCCGCATAATTTTTTTGCATTATCATCCAAAGATTTAAACCATGAGTAGGACAATTTCTTAGCATCAACTTCATTCTTTCCCAAGATTGTGCAACATGTTCATGCTCAGGTTGCTTAAAATTCATGATTTGTGTCCTAGGGAAATAATTTTCACGGGCGGAAAATACTTAGTGATAAAAGCATCCTTGCACTTATTCCAAGAATCGATACTATTGCAAGGCAAAGAGGAAAACCAAATTTTTGCACGATCCCGCAAGGAAAAAGGAAATAATTTCAACTTCACTATATCATTGTCCACATGTTTTTTATTTTGCATATCACACAATTCTACGAACTTGTTTAGATGGGACGCGGCATCCTCATTAGGAGTACCGGCAAATTGATCTTTCATGACAAGATTCAACAAAGCGGCATTGATATCACAAGACTCCGCACTAGTGGCGGGAGGAGCAATAGGAGTACTAATAAAATCATTATTATTAGTATTGTAAAAATCACACAACTTGCTGTTCTCTTGAGTCATCATGACTACACAAACAAGATTGCAAGCAAGGAAGATATCCAGCGAGAAAAAGGCAAACGAAAAAGAGGGCGAATAAAACGGCAAATTGGGGAAGTGGGGGAGAGGAAAACGAGAGGCAAATGGCAAATACTGTAATTGCAAGGAGATGAGATTTGTGATTAGGAACCTGGTAGATGATGATGGAGTCTCCTCGACGCCTGAGATTGGCACGTAGAAGAGACCGCTTCCTCCTCAGCAACGGCGCCAGAAATTCCTTTGACGTGGCTTGAGACTGCGTCTGTATTTCCCCAAAGAGGAAGGGATGATGCAGCACAACGACGGTAAGTATTTCCCTCAGTTATGAAACCAAGGTTATCGAACCAGTAGGAGGATCACCACCACCCAATAAGCAGCACCTGCACACAAATAACAAATACTTGCAACCCGACGCGAAAGAGAGGTTGTCAATCTCTCTACGGTAAACAGATAGATTAGGTAGTGATAGATAGGAGAGATAGATCTCTCAAGAACACAAAATAAGAAGAGCAAATAAAAAGTGCAGCAATATATTTTTGGATTTTTGGCTTGGTAGATCTGAAAACAAAGATGCAAAAAGATAGATCGGAAAGCAATATGTTGGAAAAGTAGACCCGGGGGCCGTAGGATTCACTAGTGGCTTCTCTCATGCGTATAGCACACGGTGGGTGAAACTATTACTGTTGGTCAATTGATAGAAGATCAAATAATCATGACGATATCCAAGGCGATGATCATTATATAGGCATCACGTCCAAGATAAGTAGACCGACTCCTGCCTGCATCTACCACTATTACTCCACACATCGACCGCTATCCCGCATGCATCTAGTGTATTAAGTTCATGGAAAAATGGAGTAATGCAATAAGAATGATGACATGATGTATACAAGATCTATTCATGTAGGAATAGACCCCATCTTGTTATCCTTAATGGCAATGATACATGCATGCCTTGCTGCCCCTTCTGTCACTGGGAAAGGACACTGCAAGATCGAACCCATCACAAAGCACCTCTTCCCATGGTAAAAAAAATCGATCTAGTTGGCCTAACTAAACCAAAGATTCAAAGAAGAAAGACGAGGCTATAAGCAATCATGCATCTAAGAGATCAAAGAAGACTCAAATAATATTCATGGATAGAAACTGATCACGAACTCAAAATTCATCGGATCCCAACAAACACACCGCAAAAGTTTACATCAAATAGATCTCCAAGAGACCATTGTATTGAGAATCAAAAGAGAGAGAGGAAGCCATCTAGCTACTGCCTATGGACCCGTAGGTCTATGGTGGACTACTCACGCATCATCGGAGAGGCACCTATGAAGAAGATGAACCCCTCCGTGATGGTGTTTAGATTGGATCTCGAGGTTCTGGAAGTTGCGGTGGCTGGAATTGTGTTTTGTCGACTCCCCTAGGGTTTTCTGAATATTTGGGAATTTATAGGCGTCAGAGGCGGTGGAGGGGGGCCCCATGGAGGGCACAACCCACCAGGGCGCGCCGGGGGTCCCTTGGCGCGCCCATGTGCGTTGTGGCCTCCACAGCCCACGTCTCTGGTACTTCTTTGGCCCATTGGGTGTCTTCTGGTCCAAAAAAAAATCTCAAAAAAGTTTCGTCGCGATTGGACTCCGTTTCGTACTGATATTCTGCGAAGTAAAAAACAAGCAAAAATAGCAACAGGCACTTTGGCACTATGTCAATAGGTTAGTTCCAAAAAATGATATAAAGTTGTTATAAAATGATTGTAAAACATCTAAGAATGATAATATAACAGCATGGAACAAGCAAAAATTATAGATACGTTGGAGACGTATCAAGGTAGCGTGCGGATAGGTGTTTGAGTAGACGGGTGGCGTGCGGGCAGTGTCCTGTGCACGCTCATCGAGGTGGTGTGTCATTTGCAAGTCGTCAAAGACGTTTCAAACTGAATACCCGTATGCAAACCGAGGGCAATTATTCCTTCCCTACTAAGCCAAGCGAAAATCTGGCGTGAAGGAATTTTTTGATTGCGTCATCGCAAACGGTTGTGAATGATGACCCGTGTGCCCTTCCCGATGCTACACCTTGTACTGGTGCTAACTGCTGTGGTTGCCATGTATGCAAAAAATCTGATGTGGGAAGGTAATTAAGGAGAGATGTGAGTTTGGTGACCACATGAAGAAACAATGCCAAGCGCGTGAACCTTGGCAAAACACTTAAATGAAGGAAACTCACCAATGCATGCAAGAGTTTAGTTGCTAAATCATTAAATGAAGGGACCTTAGCAACAATGCATTGTGGACTTGAGTTGCTAAGACATTTAATACACTAAGCACCCTGTGTAAGCACCGATCGATGCATTGGCAGCAGGAGTCATGTAAGATTCGAATCTGTCATATTGGGTAAATTTTCATTTGTCAAATTGGAAACACTGAGATTTGTCCAATTTTGCAGGAACAAAATCACTATTATGGTGCAATTTTGCAACTAAAATTCAGCAAATATATATTTCATTCATAGATCAAGCATTGGTCTTTGTACAAAATAGTTCAACTCGACAGCTGAATCGAACAAACTTTTCCCCATTTGTTGCCAACCACGTACTGAAATAGCTAGTTCAACTATATATACTAGCTAATTTAAAGTAGGTGGGATAGTTCAACCATATCTATAGTTAGATGAACTGAACAAAATAGCCCCTAAATACTGCTCAGGAGGGGCTTCGTGCTACCGCCAGCAGCCTTCTCCTCTGTCGATAGTAAGAGGCAGAGGAGGAGAAGCCTACCGATGAGCTCGAGGAGTTGAATTCGTCGGTTACCGCTGCTGCCCTCTGCCGCTCCTGACGCGCCTCCTCGAAGCTGCGGGACTCGACATAAATCTCCTCATTCCGCGCCATAGCTGCAGCGTATGCTGCGACCACGGCGGCGGTGAGCCTCTTTGCGTGCTCGACCTGGCGCTTGATACGTCTCCAACGTATCGATAATTTATGAAGTATTAATGCCATATTCATCTATGTTTACAATACTTTTATATGGTTTTGATTCACTTTATACGATTTATTTAGAACTAACCCGGACTGACGCTGTTTTCAGCAGAATTACCGTGGTGTTGTTTTTGTGCAGAAAATGAAAGTTCTCAGAATCGCCCGAAACTTTTTGGTGATTTTTTCTAGACCAAATAAGCAATATTGGAGCGAAGAACTACGGGAGAAGAGCCACGAGGTGGGCACAACCCACCAGGACGCGCCAGAGGGCCCACGCGCGCCCTGGTGTATCGTGCCCTCCTCGTGGCCCATCTTGGCATGAAACCGACGCCCAAAAATCCTATAAATATATAAACCATCAGAAATAACCCTAGACTCTCTGCCCCGCCGCCGCAACTCTCTGTATCGACGAAAAACCAATTTGGAGACGTTCCAGTACCCTGCCGGAGAGGGGAATCCATCTCCGATGGCCATCTTCATCATCCCGGCGGCGGGCATGATGAGGAGGGAGTAGTCCACCCTCAGGGCTTAGGGTATGTACCAGTAGCTATGTGTTCAACCTCTCTCTCTCGTGTTCTTGAGATGTCACGATCTTGATGTATCACGGGCTTTGTTAATATAGTTGGATCATATGCTGTGTTTCCCTCTCTATCTAGTTGTGATGAATTGAATCTTTCCCTTTGAGATATCGTTATGTTGGATTGAATATTGGATTTGAGAACACTTGATATATGTCTTGCATGTGGATACTCGTGGTGACAATGGGGTGTTCTATTGATTCACTTGATATATGTTTTGGTACTCAACTTGCGGATTCACTTGATATATGTTTTGGTACTCAACTTGCGGATTCACTTGATATATGTTTTGGTACTCAACTTGCGGATTAATGGGTTGATACACGTTCTTGTCCTACTTTCTCCAATAGAAATCTTGGGGTACTCTTTGAGGTTCTTTGTGTTTGATTAAGTATTATGAATCTGAAATTGTTTGATGCGTATCGTATAATTAACTCATGCATACTTGTGGTGACATTGGAGTATCTAGGTGACATTAGAGTTGGTTGATGCGTATCATATGGTTTTATTCTAGTATAAACTCTTTGATAGATCGAACGAAAAGGATAACTTGATGTTATCTTAGTACGAATGTAACGCCCAAGATGCGATCCTATCCTTATTTTGGCACGAGGGCCTCGATAGGGATAGAAGCGCATCTCATCGTTTCGCAAGAATGGATATCATTACAAGTACATGTAAAGAAGAGATGAGTATATGGAATTGGCTTACACTCGCCACAAGCTACATCAATATCACATCAATACAACAACATAGCAATCATCATACAGAAGAGCAGGGTCCAACTACGGACGAAATCAAACGATAAAATGACATCCATCCTTGCTATCCCAGGCTGCCGGCTTGGAACCCATCCTAGATCGATGAAGAAGAAGAAGAAGAACTCCAAATCAAACAAGCATCGCGCTCACATCAAATCATCGCATTACCTGTACCTGCAACTGTTGTTGTAGTAATCTGTGAGCCACAGGGACTCAGCAATCTCATTTCCAAGGGTATCAAGACTATTAAAGCTTAATGGGTGAGGTATGGTTAAGTGGTGAGGCTGCAACAAGCACTAAGCATTTATTTGAGTGGCTAACTTACGAGTACAAGAATAAAGGGGGATGATTGTCATATAAACGGACGTGTTCTAGTAATGATCTCTAAGAGATCCTGAACACCTACTTACGTCAAACATAACCCCACCATGTTCTCTCTCGGAAAAGGACTCACGAGAAGAGACAGTCACGGTTACGCACACAGTTGATGTATTTTATTTGAGTTTACTTCAAGTTTACTATGACCAGGTGTTAAACAAAGTTTCCAAGTTGCCACATAACCGCGGGCACGACTTTCCGAAAGATTTAACCCTGCAGGGGTGCTCCAACTCATCCGTCACAAACTAATCACACGCCGCGGGAATAACCTCGACCACGAATCCCGTGATTTCCTAGGAAATTCCATTGGAAAACCGCAACCTCGAGATAGCCCGAAGTATTCTCGGAATTCCTCGCACAAGACGTTCGAGAAAGGTAAAAAAAATCCAGCAAGGCCGCCCGACGTGTCGACGAACCCGATAGGAGCCGCATATCTCGTTCTCAGGACACGACGGATAAGCTACGCGTACGGTGGCCTGATAGAAATCACCCAAGTTGCCCTGGGTTGGCCCCGCATAGTGCTCTAGTTTGGACCAACACTCATGAGGAGCACTGGCCCGGGTTGTTGATTAAAGATCCTTGGGTTAATTACTCCCTATGCAGGTTTATTAGTTATTAGGCAAATATAGTACCAAAGTTGGGCCTTGCCAGACAAGTTTTATCCTAAAACGAAAATCATGGGGATCCCCATAACAACCCCGAGCATGTTAGGAGCGTTCAATTATGGAACATAACACTGGTACACAAGTAACTAGGGCGGCAAGAGTGGAACAAAACACCGAGCAAAAGGCCAAGCCTTCCACCCTTTACCAAGTATATATGTGCATTAAATTAAATAGCAATAATATTGTGATATAACAAAAGCATATCCATGTTGGCACATGGAAACAATTGTACCTGCAACTAGAAATGCTAGAAGAAGGGTTGAGCAAGCAGTAACATAGCCAAACAATGTTGTTGCTGGGATGTGGAGGGGTTAGAAGCTTTTCATGGCAATTTGGGAGGCTTGACAAACAAGTGGTAGGTAGCGAGACAGCGATAGAAACGAGACAACTAGCATGGCAATGATAGTAATGGTATCCAGGGAAATGATCATCTTGCCTGAGATCCCGCTTGGAAGATGAACGAGTCCATGAAGAAGACGAACCAACGTAGTCGAACGGATCCTCACACTCCGAAGCGGTTTTGGAACTCTATCGAGAAACAACAATCAACACACGATAAACACCTCAACATATGCATGACATAATGCACGATCAAATATGATGCATGGTATGCATGACATGGCAAGCACAACAATCAACTTCTACACATTAAGTGAAGCTCAATACGCAACGAGTTGCATATTGACGAAACTCCACATTCAAATATTTAGTTCACTCTCGTTTAAGTACACGACAATATTAAATGTTGTTAAACATGGCAAGAGGTGAAGCATAAGTAAACTACACATCTAGGCAAGTTTAAATGAGGCCGGAACAACATATAGCATTTCCGAAACAACCCCATATGTTAATTTCGAAATTGGTCCAGATCTGAACTAACCATGTTTTATATTTTTAAACAACAAAATAAAGAGGACCATGTGATTCTACACGTCATTCTAGTCGATTTACATATATGTAACATCTCAAACGGAGCTACGGTCTAAAAGATATGACCATCACAAGATAATATGCCATGAATGCAAAATGCATGAAAAAGACAACCACAAGCACTTCAAAACATGAATGCAGCAAGATATTATGATAGTACATGAGATTCTAAGCAAGATAAATATGCAACATGTTCAAAACGGAGCTACGGTTCAACCACAAACACCAATACAAATTTTATTTGAAATCTGCCCAAAACAGCAACATGGCATATTGCACACATGAAAACTGTAGGGTAACGCTGCAGAAAATAAAAATTTCCGACCTACACACCAGCTTAGGACCACTATGGAGACTGCATACAAGGTTTGATCTTTTTCGTTACCGACTCGTAGCCCCACGGAAGTAAAGTCGATGACGATCGGCGGGGCAGATCCCCGCAGCTAGAATTGACAACCTCCCAACCGTGAGGATGTATACCCTCATCTGCCCCTCGGACTGCCCTCCGGGAGGCGGTCGGACAGTCCCCTGGACGGTGTCGCGGACAGCCCTTCGGGAGGACCTTCGAAACTCGGACGGTCACTCGGACAGCCCTTCGGGAGGACCTTCGAAACTCGGACGGTCACACGGACAGCCCTTCTGGAGGCACTCTCGAACTAAGACCGAAACTACGATCTCTCTATAGAGTTGCACACATACGATGTCATCTATCCAGCAGGGCTTCGCCGTCCAGAACTAGTTCCTGCCGGAACCCAGACAGCCTTTCGGCTCTACGAAACTATTTCGCGGGGAGGGAGAGAGAAGCCAGACAAGTCTATGGCATGTGTATGAGAGCAAGGATCAAGTTTGGGCAGCCCCCTCACCTCCTATTTATAGAAAAACCAAGGGGTAGGGTGGCACTTGAAATACCCAAAAAACCAATCAAATGGAGTTTCCAAAGGGGCAAAATGGGAAGGCTAGAGGATCTCCATGGAGGAGATCCTCCTTGGCCGGCCACCACAAGTGGGCCCCCCATGAGGGGCTCTCATCCATCCATGTCATTCCCAAAAGATCTTTTGTGGAAAGCCAACTTCCAACCATAACCATAAATGCTATTTCACTATTCACGAAACCAATTTTTCGTGACCGATAAATCCGAAAATATTTCTATGGGTCTTAGAATAATTCCAGTACCCACTAAAACAATTCTGGACATGTTTCAAAACATTTTCACATCAGTGATTTTCATCTGCGAAAAGCAAACAAAGCGGTTCCGGCAGCTCCGGAACATTTCCGGTTTTTCTTCCGGAAAATTCCCAGAAATTTCCAGAATGATTCTGGCACCCTCCAAGAATTATCAGGCGTGTGCCGAAACCAATTTGACTTAATGGTATCCCCTGAAACAACTTTTCAGTTTTACCGGAACTCATCCGGTGACCTCTCTCTTCGAAACTTTTCCGCTTTTTCCGAAACTTTTTCCGGAGACTTTCTCTCAGACTTCCTATCTAGTATTCAGCAGATAGATTACCCTTAAACGTGTGACCCTATAGGTTCGGTGAAGTATAGACATGACTCGGAACCCCTTCCGATCAATGATCAACATCGGAGCCGTGGACACCCATATTGACCCCTATACCCACACGAATGAATATTTGAGTGAACCTCCAGTTGCCGTGTGCTATTCCTGTTGCTTCGCGATATGTTACAAACACCCGAGGTGAGATTTTCTGCATCCCCGTGGATCAACAACTTGTCCACTATGCAAGTTACCTCGTTACCAGTTTTGTTCTCTTTTCTCGTTTTCGTGTTCTGGCATCCCTGTGATCAAATCACACTGTGTCTGGCCAGACGATGATGGATACCGTAACACTGAGAGGGCCCGAGAATATCTCTCCATCGTCGGAGGAGCAAATCCCAATCTTGAGCTATCTTGTTACTTGCCATACTTTTCCGTGAACCCATAAGCCGCCGTAATAGCCACCCAGTAACGGATGACGTTTAACAAACCCCAAAGTTCATGAAGCAAGCACGAAGGAACTCGATACTCTCATGGTCTAAGGAATTATGCAAACATTAACTATCTCTGTGTTATTAACCATTAACTTGTCACGAATGTATCTCATAGCATAACATCAATTCGGGTCGATTCAACACAAGTGTTTTACCAACATTGCGCCCTCAAAATTGCCGGCATAGCCATGCCCATGATCAGGAAAACAGGATCATCATGCAATACTTGAGCCAGTCTTAGAGGTAAGACTAGGAATGCATTTTACCGTTTATTATACCACACATGCAAATGAGTTTCCCTCTGGGCCTCATGGATATTGTAGACTCGAGAATCATTGCAGTTATAGCATGGAATATAAACTTAATTAGGAACATTGGGATAAATAATAACATTTATTATTGCCTCTTGGGCATATCTCCTATAGACTCCCACTTGCACTAGAGTTAATAATCTAGTCAATGCTAATGCACTTTACACCTATGGCATACTGGTGTAAAATATGCTTCGCTTGTGGTATAGCCTGATGGCCAACGGATCTGACAACTTCAGCTCCGTGTGTATCTTTGCATATCCTCGCATTTTCACGCTTTCACAAAATTCATATTTTGTGTAAACTTGGCTTTGTATATATGTGAATCACAGGTCAAACCTTGATTCTTCAGACTGAGCTATGGAGCAACTATCTGCAATAGTGTCCCATTGACCAAAGCCATCTTGGAACCATACTAAGTTCATGAATGAACTATATGATTCAACATCTTCTTTGTTGCTTCCAAAACGTCGACATACTTAGCCTTTGTTATAGAATTCGCCACAGTAACCTGTTTAGAACAATTCCAACTTACCGTGCCACCGTATTGTGTACTACACAAAACCTTAACTTAAATCAAAAATCGCATGGAGCATTGATGAAGACTGTATCGATGTAATTAATTACAACAAGCACTTCATAATCTTTGCTTGCGAGAAAACATGTCATCAGTGCTACTTTAGTACTCAATGACATGTTTCACTGTTGTCCTATGATCAGTACTTTGATCACTTTGGTATCTATACTCGCAAAAGTTTGGGAGTATCGGACATATCTGGTTGATTTACATACCATGGAATACATGATTAATCCAAACACAGAGGTGTGTGGAATATCCATCATGTATTTTGCTCATCAATGTTTTTAGGACACCGAGTCTTGCAAAAACTCTTTCCATGTGACTTCGGCAAGAATCACTCCTTGGCGGTTTTAGTGCTAAAAAGTTTTTAGCATCTTGTCAATATGTATTTTTGCTTAGCCCCATTAGGCAAATCTATCTCCATAGATCATTATGCCTAATAGCAAGGCTATTTAGCCCAAGCACTTCATCGAAAAACTATTTTCAAATGAAGTCCTAATTCGTGTCAAGAAATTTATTTCCAATTAACAATGTGTCAAGCACACAAGGTTTTTAGAAATATTATTATGCTCCCACTTACTTTCTTGAAACCACAAGCATCTTCATTATCCATTGATGAAATCAAACTCTTTTGATCATTTCATCAAAACGAAGATTCCAACTCCATTTTGCTCTCTTCTGTCCATTGCTGGAACTCTGAAGTTTGCATACTCACTAGCATCCTTTGGATCGACAAATACTTTGGACTGTATCACATACAAATCCTAGTTTGTATTCCCATTTCATGGAAATTCTTTCGCCATCCATGTTTCATATCTCATGATTGAAATATGTATTAATTGCTAGTTTAACCCGAACCGACTTTAAGCATCGCTACGGTGAAACAACCTCATCGTAGTCAACTCCTTGAACTTGTTATTGCAACAAGTCGAGCTTTATGGATAAAACATTTTATCCACATCAGTTTATAGTTTCATAAAAATTCGTTAGACTCTAAGTCTTCCGAAAGGTGTATCAAGGTTTTAATCTTGAATCACTTATATGGAAACTATCTCGGATTGTATTGGCATTTAGCCAATTTCGGAGTTAGGGCCCATCAACGCTTCCTTGTGTATCATAGGTATACGGTTGTCTAACAACAATATCTCGTTTGCGCACCTGAGAGGTTGGCACGAGCTTTGCCTACGTTATTCAGCTGCAAGTTCGACCGAAGTCCATACATCTCATGTAGAGGCTTACGTATCAGTCGCAGTAGGAAACTCTGGAATCACTTCCAAGGTTCCTTTCCTTTGATCTGATGACGAAGATACTTATTATCTCATCGAGTTGCACTGTCCTCCCACTCACCTTTTTGCAAGAACTATTCTCTTTAAAATCATACCGTTTTGTGGCAAAATCCTTTGCCTCGGTATAGTGGTGGGGGAATACCCAACATTATGGGATAACCTACAAAGTAGCACTTATCTGATTTGGAATAGGTATGTAACCTTTTACACAAGCCCCATATTCCAAATGTTAAGAAAAGATATAACATGGTTGGGCGTACCATACCATGTCGTCATTTCAACAGACCCGATGGAGCTCTTTTCAGTGTAAAAGCTGCAGTCTCTAAAGCATTACTCTTAAAAGGGATAAAGGCAAATTTATTTATGTCATCTTTGATCTGACCATGTCATGAATGGTTCGATTACATCTTCACGGACTCTCCATTTGCAGTGGTGTTCTGGGAGGTGCAAGTTATGAAACCCCTTTCACAACTCATCAGACATTTGCTAAACTTGTAACTCAAACATTCCTTTCTGCAATCGAATTGTAGAAACATAATTTTCTTGGTACAACAACTTCTACTTCATTTTTGAAAACCTTTCGAATGATTTCAAAAGATCTAGACTTACGTCTCATCAAGTAAATATCCATATATCTACTTGAGTCATTTCTGAAGAGAGATAAATCCACTACTTGCAACAACATTTATTGAACTACACACATCAAAATGTATGATCACCAATAAGTTTGTTGCTCGTTCCTTATGGCCTGTGAATGGTATTTCAGTCACTTCACTTTTCGGATGAAAGTTGCAAGTGTCAGATGATTTAAAATCAACCGACTTCAAAATCCATCATAATGGAATTTTCCATGCGGGTTTCTCCAATGTGACCAAATGCAGTGCCACACTTGTGTGGTATTCTTTTAGTCTTGCGACATATAGCGTCAGTGTTATGGATGTATCATATTTCCATCAATATTCATAACATACATCCCATCTTGGATGGAAGCATGGCCCTTCATGTTATTCATAATACTGAACAACAATTGTTCTTTTATGAACAACCCTTTTGCAACAAACATTGTGCACTGGGTTAGAGTGTATGAAACTCTAAAATGAATTATGAAAGTAAACACAGAGGTAATATATTAATATCATTTTTCATAACATACATCTCATTCATAATGAAAGTATGGCCCTTATGTTTATTCATAACACCGAACATCAAAAGTTCTCTTATGAACAACCTTCTTGCAAGATACCTTATGCAAAGGGCTAGAGTGTGTAAAGCTCTAAAATGAATTATGAAAGAAAACACATAGGTAATACACCGATGGAAGGTATAGTAACTTTTACTATGTTCCCAGCGTGTATCAAGACCTCATTCCTGGCTAGTCTTTCAGGCCATAGTAGTTCTTGCATCGAGTCGCAACAGAATGCAATCGAGCGGGTATCTTTGTGATCAACTCACAATACCCAAAAATTAGTGATTAACATGTTTAGCCATAATTCCCGAGAACTATATCTTTGACCAGCCTTCTATACATCAAAAACTTGTATGACATTCATACATGAGCTGGATATTCCAGTCTTCTTTCTTTCTGCCTTTATACTTCTAAAAGTTTAACTTTTAGTATTTCTCCTACTCTCAGAAGAAGCACCCAACTTAAGAGTGGCGTTTAGCCCCGGACTTCCTAGGCGTGAAAGTTTCACTAACACCTTTCGGATACTTCCTTTCTCTTTAAGTTGTTGTTTTATTCACCTTCATTTACATGACATGCGTTCTCCTGGATCCCTCTCTTATCAGTCAAATGCATAGTAAACACCTTTACTAATAGTTTGCAAACAACTATTGCTTTGGATATTTCATATCTTTCAGCCTTTGTTTGTATCTGAAAATAATTTTCAGTTCCATGAGTATCACATAACTATCCCAAACTTTTGAAGTTTGGGTTTTATGGAAGCAAACGTATTGCACTTGACCGTAACGGAATTCTAGATTTTGGACCGAAGGACGAGAGTCACATGATCCATAGCATTAGCGGGAGAATACCGAAAGCATGCGATAGGACAAATTCCTTCTCGGCACTCTTGAGGACAATCCTCACATTACGTTATCAATCGTAAAGTTTTCACTAGATAAATAACAGCTTATTCAATTTTAATAGGGAAGGTGGAAACGCGAGCCATTATTCTACAACTATTATGCAAATCACACTTAGACATTGTTCAAAATTAATTGCACTAAGAATTAAAAGAATTAATTCTAAAGCGCGCTCCCACTCAATACAATATCTCTCATAATTGATTGTGAGTGATACAAAACCCAAATTGAAATTCAACGCCAAGGATGTATCCATCTCAAGTGACGAGAATTGCAATCGGTAGGCCAACTTGCCAATCACATCTCTATGTGACTCTTGTTCATCTTTCGATGGGCGTGTTCCGAGCTCAGGACGATCCTCCGAAACGTCAAGACAACCAAGTGATCTTGCTGCGAGGTCTCAACTCACCCGCCTCACACTTCTCTAATCGTTCGTACCCATGTATCCATGTGATACTCCGAAGAGATAGGTGCCGTGACGGTGCTACACTTGGGAGAACACTAACTACTTGATATTTTTGTGAGAGATCACCCTAATAAAAAGCGACTACCGCGCAATCAAAAAGGGTGCATCATAAGGGATAAACATCTCAGGCAATTCATAATTAGCATGACATGGTATAGCCCCTTCCGACGGAGAAGTCAAACATTTCTTCGTCTTCGGCATTTGCGTCGGTGTTCACCTTCGCGAAGATGGCCACCACCTTGTTGATGCATCAGATAATATTGCTATCTCTATAGCTAATAAAATAAGTGCATTACTCAAGGTTGACACGTAGGTCATTAAAGTGACAATCATATGGCTCCAGCCATCATGCCGAATCATGACACGCAGGTCATGTTAATTTACATCATATAGTCATCTCATACATAATCAAATTAATATGAGCATTGCTATACCACATCACATGCTCATGCAAACCCTCATGCAAAACCAAGTTAGACGCCTCTAATCGGTTTATGCAAGAACTTGTTTTTCGTGGCTTCTAAGGTTTCGAAACAAAACGAAACTACCAACATCCATCATCAAGTATGATAATTCAAGTTGCTATATTAACTTTGCGGGCTGTATGCAACACGAGATAATAAAATCTTGAGCCCCATACTAAACTTCGTCATACGCATGACCCCTGTGCAGATCATATCTGCATTGCCCTTTCGTCTGCGAAATTTCATCTTTCTTTTTAACTATAGTGGAATTCAATGAACTGTTAGCACTTCGTTGATCAATCAGGATCGCGGATTGCCAGAACATTGAAACTCCACCATGCTGTTATCAAGATCAGAAATATGCAAATCCCAGGGAAGCAACAAGAACATCGGGTAACAGATTTCATCTGCTACCCGCACAAATAATTTTGAGTAATAGAACTAATCTACTACCTAATTATATTGTGCAACACCCATACATCTCTATGTATTCTAGATCGCAACCTGCATCTACACATAGCATGACTCTGATACCACTGTAGGGTAATGCAGCAGAAAACAAAAATTTCCGACCTACGCACCAGCCCAGGACCACTATGGTGACTGCATACAAGGTTTGATCTTTTTCGTTACCGACTCGTAGCGCAGCGGAAGTAGAGTCGATGACGATCGGCGGTGCAGATCCTCATAGCTAGGATTTACAACCTCCCAACCGCGAGGATGTATACCCTCATCTGCCCCTCGGACAGCCCTCCGGGAGGCGGTCGGACAGTCCCCCGGACGGTGTCGCGGACAGCCCTTCGGGAGGACCTTCGAAACTCGGACGGTCACTCGGACAGCCCTTCGGGAGGACCTTCGAAACTCGGACGGTCACACGAACAGCCCTTCGGGAGGCACTCTCGAACTAAGACCGAAACTACGATCTCTCTACAGAGTTGCACACATATGGTGTCATCTATCCGGCAGGGCTTCGCCGTCCAGAACTAGTTCGTGCTGGAACCCAGACAGCCTTTCGGCTCTACGAAACTATTTCACGGTGAGGGAGAGAGAAGCCAGACAAGTCTATGGCATGTGTATGAGAGCAAGGATCAAGTTTGGGCAGTCCCCCTCACCTCCTATTTATAGGAAAACCAAGGGGTAGGGTGGCACTTGAAATACCCAAAAAACCAATCAAATGGAGTTTCCAAAGGGGCAAAATGGGAAGGCTAGAGGATCTCCATGGAGGAGATCCTCCTTGGCCGGCCACCACAAGTGGGCCCCCCATGAGGGGCTCTCATCCATCCATGTCATTCCCAAAAGATATTTTGTGGAAAGCCAACTTCCAACCATAACCATAAATGCTATTTCACTATTCACGAAACCAATTTTTCGTGACCGATAAATCCGAAAATATTTCTATGGGTCTTAGAATAATTCCAGTACCCACTAAAACAATTCTGGACATGTTCCGAAACATTTTCAGATCAGTGATTTTCATCTGCGAAAAGCAAACAAAGCGGTTCCGGCAGCTCCGGAACATTTCTGGTTTTTCTTCCGGAAAATTCCCAGAAGTTTCCAGAATGATTCTGGCACCCTCCAAGAATTATCAGGCATGTGCCGAAACCAATTTGACTTAATGGTATCCCCTGAAACAACTTTTCAGTTTTACCGGAACTCATCCGGTGACCCCTCTCTTCGGAACTTTTCCGCTGTTTCCGAAACCTTTTCCGGAGACTTTCTCTCAGACTTCCTGTCTAGTATTCAGCAGATAGATGACCCTTAAGCGTGTGACCCTATAGGTTCGGTGAAGTATAGACATGACCCGGAACCCCTTCCGATCAATGATCAACATCGGAGCCGTGGACACCCATATTTACCCCTATACCCACACGAATGAATATTTGAGTGAACCTCCAGTTGCCGTGTGATATTCCTGTTGCTTCGTGATATGTTACAAACACCCGAGGTGACATTTTCTGCATCCCCGTGGATCAACAACTTGTCCACTATGCAAGTTACCTCGATACCGGTTTTGTTCTCTTTTCTCGTTTTATTGTTCCGGCATCCCTGTGATCAAATCACACTGTGTCTGGCCAGACGATGATGGATACCGTAACACCGAGAGGGCCCGAGAATATCTCTCCATCGTCGGAGGAGCAAATCCCAATCTTGAGCTATCTTGTTACTTGCCATACTTTTCCGTGAACCCGTAAGCCGCCGTAATAGCCACCCAGTAACGGATGACGTTTAACAAACCCCAAAGTTCACGAAGCAAGCACGAAGGAACTCGATACTCTCATGGTCTAAGGAATTATGCAAACATTAACTATCTCTGTGTTATTAACCATTAACTTGTGATGAATGTATCTCATAGCATAACATCAATTCGGGACGATTCAACAAAAGTGTTCTACCAACATTGCGCCCTCAAAATTGCCGGCATATTCAGGCCCATGATCAGGAAAACAGGATCATCATGCAATACTTGAGCCAGTCTTAGAGGCAAGACCAGGAATGCATTTTACCATTTATTATACCATACGTGCAAATGAGTTTCCCTCCGGGCCTCATGGATATTGTAGACTCGAGAATCATTGCAGTTATAGCATGGAATATAAACTTAATTAGGAACATTGGGATAAATAATAACATTTATTATTGCCTCTTGGGCATATCTCCTACAAAAACAACAAGCTACAAGATTCTAAAATGCACAAACTAAGCATGGGGAAGTAGCATATAACACACACTTCATTTCATCTTCACATATCATACTCAAAATAGTTATGGAACACATGGTAGGAAGCTCACAACATGGCAACAAAATATAGCAGATTAGGAATTAGTGAAAATAACAGGTTTTAGCATAGCAGATTTTCACGAAGGCATATTGACAGCAATAAAACTATATGCTACAGGGCATATTATGGCATGAAAATCTATAGCATGGTAGAGGACATGATGCACTACAAATCATCCCATGGTGGCAAGGTCTAATTATGCATAGAATCATTGCTAGCATCAACACAATATGGCATTATGAAGAAAACAGATTCCCAGACTTAGTGAAAATTAGAATAGGCATGTGCAGCAGTTTTTTAACAGATTGACATATTGGACAACAGAAATAATTATGATGCGAATCCTATACTTGGCAACAAATGGCATAACCTGGTAGACAATAACATGCTTAACAAAAGTCCCCTTGGGAGCAACCACAAAAGACTCCTAGATCAATAGCAAATCACATGGCAACATGGCAACAAAATAACAGTTTCAGACTTAGAATTATTTTGGACCCTCAAAACAACAGTATTTTAAAGCTTGTTGGCAACAAGAAAATAACACCTAAACATGCATTTCTATAGCAACCAAAAATACCAGGACCTAGCACACATGTCCAAGGGCATATCTCATGTTTGCAACTATTCCAAAATATGCATGGATTAAATCACACAAAAAAGACAAAAGAGCATCATAGCCAAAATGACATGCATACAACGTTGCTCAAAAGAAAAAACTAAATGCACAGATAAATTCCATGGATTTCTCTACCCCAAAATCATATATAATATGTGGGTTTTCACTATAAAACAAATGACACACAATTATGCGAGATTAGGACATAAACCGTTTTAGCACGTTATGTATGCAAATTAAATGCAACCATCACATTAAATTTTTTTTATCATACATGAAAATGCGATATAAATAATGTACACATTTTACCTATAGCGTTTGTTTAATTCGGATGCACGCTTAAATAATATAAGCGCAATGCAAATCATGAAAATGATGCGAATTAACAGAAAATGTCATGTTAAACATTTTACATATCTATAGATTTTACATACGATGCACGGTTATTTAATTATGATCAATGCAAAATGAGGGTTTTTCTGAAATCTGTAATTCACTGGACAATAGAGAAATTCACAGATCTGAAAAAAAAATGATATGGGCCGAATCTGCTCAAAGCACTGGACGCAACATATCTAAAACGCGCACGTGGCGCTGGATACTAAGCAGTGCACAGGGCGGGACATGGGCCGGCTCACCAGAGGGCCTAGCAGGCCGGTCGGTGGAGCTGGGCCGCGACTGTGGCTTCCGGGCTGCTGGGCCTTGGCGTCCCTCGTGGCCCATGCGAGGCTGGGCAGAGGCGTGGTCGTCCTCCCGCTCGAGGACGAGACCAAGGCACGGTCAACGGCGGCGGCTTGCGAACTCCGGTGAGGGGACAGGCTCCGGCGAGGCAGAAACGGGCGAGGGGCAGCGGGAACCGGCAGATCCGGTCAGTCCCGACCCGTTCAGTCCGGATCCGACGAGGAACACGACCGGCGGCGAGCTCGGCAACCTGCATGGCGAGGTCGACCCTGCAATGGGAGGGAGAGAGCGGGTGACGTGAGGGAGATGGGAGGAGCAGAGGGAAGGAGAGATGGGGGTCGGGGCGGCGGAGCCTGGCCTGCTCCGGCGGGCGACGTCGCCGGCGGTGGCCTCCGGTGAGGTAGCCGCGGCAGGGGGCGACGGCTATGGATCGGGAGCTCCCTCTCGATCTGGAACTCGAGGGCGACGCTGGGACTCGGATGCAGGGGCTGCGGCCGGGCGGCGGTTCGTCCGGGCCCGGTTCGGCCCGGGGCGGGCCAGATGCGGGCTCGGGAGGGCCTGCGGTGGTGGATGCGTTGGGGGACGCGTGGCAGCCCCGGATTGGCTACAGGGGCGGCTACGGCAGCGTGGGGATGCCAAGTGGCGGCGGCGGGACTGGTGGGGCAGCGACAAGTGGCGGAGCTAGGGTTGGGCAGCGCGGAATTCGAGGTGGGAGGTAGGGGAAGGCTATTTTTGGACGTGGGGGTGTCCATATATAGCAGTTTTGCCTAGGGTTTGGGTCTAGGGGTGGTTTTTCGACCCTCCGATCGCGATCGGACGGTCCGATCGGAGAGGTGGGTTTGCTAGGCTAGGTGGGCTGTGTAGAGTGGCCATGGGCTGAGATGAGAGGGATATTGAGGCCCGTGACATGTTTTGAAATACCGAAAACGTCCGACGAATAACCGGCGACAGTGACACCGAGGTCGACCGTTCGGGTATCAAACGACCTCTGATTGCGATGAAATTTGGCAGGCAGACTACCTACAATATTACAAGACCGCACGCCACGTTTCGGCCCAATCCGAGAATATTTTCCACGCACTTTAAAAACGATATTTTTTCGATGCCGCGGGCATGTGTGTGTGTGGTTGGTCTCAAAACGGTCAACGACAAGAACGGAGAGAACCGGCGACTACGAACGAATGCAATTTTTGAAAAAATGATGACAATGGAGTGGCGATGCAACGCTGATGATGCAAATGATGCGATGATGAATGCGACAACCAGACGAAACACACGATGACAACGGAATAAAAGGAGAATCTTCTGGAGCGTCGGTCTCGGGCTGTTACAACTCTCCTCCACTTACAAGAGATATCGACCCGAGATCTTAGAATGAGAAGGGGAAGATAAAGAGCAAGAGGAAGAGGTAAAACTTAGTTGCTTCTTTGACAAACGAGTGAAACCAACGAATCTTGAAGGTTACAAAGATATGAAGAATGATATGAGAAACAAGCAAGAATTCAAAAGAAATTTGGGCAGCACTTCGGTAGAAAAGAGAAGCAACACTTGATAAGATGGAAAGAACTTGAGAAGAGGGCACAACACTCCGGTTATTGAATAAGCAAAGAAGGAACATGATCTTGACAAAACTATATGATGGATCGAAGAGAGCAACCTCCGGAACAGAAGAATAGAAACTAGATCATTGGAGAGAAGAGAACGGAGAAGAAATGGTAATTTCTACCACAATTGAATTTGAAAAGCATCCTAACAAGAAGAGATTGAACGGAGTTGTTGGAAATCAACAACGAAAGAAAAGACTTGTTGCGGGCTTATGGAAAACATCTCAAAATAATGAGGTGACAACCGGCCACAAACAGAAACAATTGGTTTCATTGAGATCAACAAAGAGAAGAAAACTTCTTTCACCAAGAGGATGCGTTGAGAGCTTGGATCATTGATAAACACCATGATAGCAACAATCTTTAGGAAGAGCTTTAGGTGAAATCCATGCCAAGATAACTCCAACAAAGAAAAGATGGGTTTACATATCTCATGCTTGACAAATTCTCTTCGAGACTCTTCATGAATCAAGAATGCTATAGTACCATCTCAAAATATAAGGAAGAAAGAATTGCACTTTGAAATGCAAGATAAGAATACTTGAGGACCTCCAACAAAATCTTGAAGAACACTTGAAAATGAAAGAAATCTTGATGAACCACCATGAAGAACCTCCGGGAAGAACTCTGAAACGAAAGGATGATAGAAAGAATTGAAGGATGCAAAATGAACAAGATTGAGGTCTTGCAGAGATTTAGATGAAGCTTCCCGAAGAGATACTTGAGAAACTTGGAATTTCGGAAAAGAAAAGATGAAACACTTAGAACCAAGAATTTGATATTCTGAACAACTCCGGAAGAAGGATAGAAAACACCTTGATGAGCAAGAATAAGGATTATGTTATGCTTATCCTTCATCAAGTTAAATTGACGACAAGCAACGGATTTGGCATATGACTTATTCCTCTTAACAAAGATTGAATAGACATGAAACAAGCTTGAAGACGTCTTGAACGAAACACCGGTAAGAATTTGAAACGAATGGGGATACATGACATGAGAACGAAGAGATCATGATCCACTAATAGAAAACTTGAACGAAGCACTGGAATAATTGAGATATGAACAAAGAGACAACAATTGAGAAGAATTGGAGAACGAAGCTGAAAGCCAAGAACGAAGAAATCTTCTGAAATGATGGCCTTCGGAGGATCGAGAAATGGAACAACTCAGAAATGCTCCGGATAGATATGGAAAGAATTACTCACGAATGGAAACAATTTGGGTGGATAGCATGAAGCTTTAACCATGAATCTTCATGAGAATGGACAAAGATTTAAGAGAAACTCTCCTTCGTTCTTCAATGCTGAGAATGATGACGAGAAACACCACCAAGAATTACTGAGACACTCCGGGATAATGAATAAAGAAAGGTTGAGCCAACGATGAAAATGATTTAGAGCGATCTTCGGGAAGGAATATGACTGATGAAATTCATTCTTACGTCATATTGAAAAGAACTTGAGGACATCTCCGGAAAGATTAAAAGAGCCAGGTAAGATCCTGGGAAAAAAAACCTGTGGGTTATGAGCCCACTCAAAGAGATCACCGTAGAAGCAATTGCTTTGGAAGAGATATTGCACCGGTACAAATTGAGAACTTGATGAGGTGAGAACCTCGAAACACTTAAGAGGATTTGAACGATAACACGAATCTTCTGAGATATCTTGCCACTCCGGATAGAATAGAGAGAGGAATAAACAAGAGAGGTTTGCCTAAGAATTTCCAGCATGGGAGAGCATTTAGAGAATGGAAAGGATATGATGAGCACCGAAAGCTTGAATTGACTCCACCAGACAAGAAAACAAAGATGAAGACTAAGAAATGATGAACTTGAGCACTTGAGCATCTTCACAACGAATCACCGGATACATCACGGAAGAGAAGATAGCGGAAGCATCACATGAATAGAAAAGGCACTCGAATGAGAATTTAATTGTTGAAGAAAAAGGGCGGGAGGGCGGGGAAAAACAAAGACAACTTGATACCGATGAGATGAACTCCGGAAAGAAAAAACGAGGATGGATCTTGCAAATATTGGAGAGGGACGAATTACCTTGATGAGACACACCGGTTAGGAAAGATATGAAATCACCACTTGACATCGAAGCAACTCGAATTACCATACTCCAAAACAACACAAAGGGTGAGGCTTGAGAATTAAGCCGGAAACAAATACATAACCCATTATGAATTCGTTGGAAGGATAATCCTAGGTAACTACTTGAATTCCCACCTAAGAATTTCCGAAGTCTTTCTTGTTTATGCGATTCGGGTTGCGGACCCAGGAACGTACCCAAGGTAATCAGCTACAACTACACCCGCAACCTTCCACACCATAATCCAAGAAACTCCGCAAACTCGTCTACCTCAGACACTCGTAATCACAACGATACTAAGTATGGCAGTACATCCGAACTCTCTCCACCAGTACTGGGGATGCTAGACTCCTCTCGCCACTACTAGTATTGAAGCAATTTCGAACATCCTCCGTCCTGAGATACTAAGGAAACTGAATGATAACGATGTGCAAAAATCCCTCGGAGCTCTACTCCTCGATAACAGGAGGCACCAAGACAGAATTCCTTCACATCGGCATCCTATAGTTTCCAAAATACTCGCGTGGTCCTAAAATTTTTTTTGAGCGAGAAGAGGAGTAGAATCAAAATTCCTAAGTCGAATACCTCACCAGAGCATAGAAGAGGAGTAAAAAGAATCCTACTCTCCGATATATAACTAGACTCAAAATAGTTTTTCACTAAACTTGACTCGGCCAAGTTCGATCAATCAAGGGGGATCCTAGGTCGGTACAGGCTCTGATACCAACTTGTCACGCCCAAGATGCGATCCTATCCTTATTTTGGCACGAGGGCCTCGACAGGGATAGAAGCGCATCTCGTCGTTTCGCAAGAATGGATATCATTACAAGTACATGTAAAGAAGAGATGAGTATATGGAATTGGCTTACACTCGCCACAAGCTACATCAATATCACAAAATACAACAACATAGCAATCATCATACAGAAGAGTAGGGTCCGACTACGGATGAAATCAAACGATAAAATGACATCCATCCTTGCTATCCCAGGCTGCCGGCCTGGAACCCATTCTAGATCGATGAAGAAGAAGAAGAAGAACTCCAAATCAAACAAGCATCGCGCTCACGTCAAATCATCGCATTACCTGTACCTGCAACTATTGTTGTAGTAATTTGTGAGCCACAGGGACTCAACAATCTCATTTCCAAGGGTATCAAGACTATTAAAGCTTAATGGGTGAGGTATGGTTAAGTGGTGAGGCTGCAGCAAGCACTAATCATTTATTTGATTGGCTAACTTACGAGTACAAGAATAAAGGGGGATGATTGTCGTATAAACGGACGTGTTCTAGTAATGATCTCTAAGAGATCCTGAACACCTACTTACGTCAAACATAACCCCACCATGTTTTCTCTCGGAAAAGGACTCACGAGAAGAGACAGTCACGGTCACGCACACAGTTGATGTATTTTATTTGAGTTTACTTCAAGTTTACTATGACCGGGTGTTAAACAAAGTTTCCAAGTTGCCACGTAACCGTGGGCACGGCTTTCCGAAAGATTTAACCCTCCAGGGGTGCTCCAACTCATCCATCACAAACTAACCACACGCCGCGGGAATAACCTCGACCACGAATCCCGTGATTTCCTAGGAAATTCCATTGGAAAACCGCAACCTCGAGATAGCCCGAAGTATTCTCGGAATTCCTCGCACAAGACGTTCGAGAAAGGTAAAACAAATCCAGCAAGGCCGCCGGACGTGTCGACGAACCCGATAGGAGCCGCGTATCTCGTTCTCAGGACACGACGGATAAGCTATGTGTACGGTGGCCTGATAGAAATCACCCAAGTTGCCCTGGGTTGGCCCCGCACAGTGCTCTAGTTTGGACCAACACTGATTAGGAGCACTGGCCCGGGTTGTTGATTAAAGATCCTCGGGTTAATTACTCCCTATGCAGGTTTATTAGTTATTAGGCAAATATAGTACCAAAGTTGGGCCTTGCCAGACAAGTTTTATCCTAAAACGAAAATCAAGGGGGTCCCCATAACAACCCCGAGCATGTTAGGAGCGCTCAATTATGGAACATAACACCGGTACACAAGTAACTAGGGCGGCAAGAGTGGAACAAAACACCGAGCAAAAGGCCAAGCCTTCCACCCTTTACCAAGTATACACGTGCATCAAATTAAATAGCAATAATATTGTGATATAACAAAAGCATATCCATGTTGGCACATGGAAACAATTGCACCTGCAACTAGCAATGCTATAAGAAGGGTTGAGCAAGCAGTAACATAGTCAAACAATGTTTTTGTTGGGATGTGGAGGGGTTAGAAGCTTTTCATGGCAATTTGGGAGGCTTGACAAACAAGTGGTAGGTAGCCTGTTGGGGATATAACCCCGGGGTAAGACCCGCCCAGGAGGGGCCGGGTCATATCTGGCGGCTCGTAGCCAAGACCCATGAGGTGGGCCGAAAGATAGGCCAGGCCGCATGGCGGCTTACCTAACTGGCCAAGAAGAAGGCCCAGACAGAAGATGGTATGAAGACCCAGGCAGTTAAGCCGCCCGGAGACGGCTTGCCCAAGATGGCAAGGCGGCTTAGAGACAGGATTGAACACGTTGTGTGAGTCGGTTTGAGACTCGTGTAACCCAGGGCCTTGACCTCCTATATAAAGGTGAGACCCTGGGGCGGCTTAGAGAGAAAACCAATCAATCGAGAACTAGGTCAAGCGAATCCGCTCCCTTGTAATCGATACCCCAATCAATATAACACAAGCAGGACGTAGGCTTTTACCTCTTCTTGAGGGGCTGAACCAGGGTAAACTCGTGTCCCTCATCTCGACCAACCCCTTTGAGTCCACCGCCTCAGCGATGGCCTCGAACCTATGTCTTCGGACATCTGCCGTGACAAAACCACGACAGTTGGTGCCCACCGTGGGGCCAGCGCTCGATGGTGTTGAGTTCTCAAAGGGCTCTCTCCCAGGGATCGAGGGGTACGCTGTTGGCAGGATGACCAAGAGTCACCGCGGCCGGCTCTACATCGACGACGCCGGCTGGGGCCCCGAGGCCGACTCAATTGAGTACGGTTTCCGGGCCCCCTTCGGCGGAATCCACGTTTTCATCGGCAAGATTGGCGGATCTGAACCCGGGCCGGACATCTGCACCGACATCGTCGAGCCGGCCCGGCGCGAGCAACCCACCCGACGCATGCAACCCGCCCGTGCTAAACCGGGCAGGAAGCATGTCTTCGTCGGCTTTACTCAGGGCATGGAGCTTGAAGGTTCTGTGTCTCGGGAGGAAACTCTCATCTGCTCAGATGACGGATCATCCAGCGGAGAGACGGAATCGATTTATCAGCTTCACAATGGTGGGCTCGGGGGCTACATCGAGCCTTACCCCGAGTCGGAGTATCATGAGCCGGAGGATTATGAGCCGCCGAACCGCGCTGCCGTCTTTATGGCGGGTTCAGCGGCGGCTCCTGGCAGCTCAGCCGCCGGTGCGACTGGGTCTGGGGCTGGCAGGCCGCCGGCTCAGGTTCTTCTGGATCTGATGAATGAGCTTACGACCCTGATGGCGACTGAGGTCACTGTTGAAAACCAAACGGCCCGTAATGCGGAGATCGCGAGGTTGAAGAACCAGATGACCGGAGTCCAACAGGAAATCAATGCGCTGAAGGCTCAGATGGATACCGAGGTGGAGCGCCTTAGGGCGGACGCTTTCCATCTTGAGTTAGAGCAGCAGTCTGCGGCGGCGGTTCAGCGGATGAGGCATCAATCCCGCTTGCCGGATCAGTATGAAGCCAGAAATCTTTTCAACACGCCAGGGACGGGACGGAACGTACCTTTGACCGTGACCCGGACGGCAGAAGTACCTGGAAGCCGGGTGGCGGTTCAGCATCAGCGGCCAGACCCGCCGCGCCGAAACCCGACCCCACCGCAGCCTTTTCCGACGCCGCCGGGTCATTATTCTAACCCGGCGGAGAACTTGGTGGCGGCGGCCGCCAGGCTTGATACAATTCCCATCCCCGACGAGGCGCCTTTTGCAGAGGAGGTGCGGAACGCTATTGGATATCTGCGGACGGCGGCGGCCCAGCAGGAGAAGTATACTTACAGCCGGAGCCGCGTGCATTCAACCCCCATCCCCAGCCGCAGCTACAGCCGGCGTTATGAGTCGCCGGCGGTTTCTAGCAGTGAACGACATCGGAACCCGCCGCGAGTCGACCGGGCGGCTCTGGATGCTCAGGCGCTGGTGGATCGGGCAAGGGCACAGCGAGAAACGGCGGCTTTGGCGGCGGCGGCGGTTAATCAAGAACCCACAGTTGTACCTTCTGTCTCAGTAGGGGCAGGATTAACCTCCAGGGCTGTGGGAGTGCCGTGTTTAGCGCCGGCACTGCGGAACGAACGTCTGCCAAAGGATTTCAAGGGCCCTCGCAAGGTGCCCAATTATACTGCTGACCTACCTCCAGAGGCTTGGATCGAAAGCTATGAGCTGGCCATGGAGATGTTAGATGTCAGTGATGCAGTATGTGCCAAATATTTTATCATGATGCTGGAAGGTCCGGCTCGCACGTGGATGAAGGGCTTGCCACCCAACACCATTAATTCCTGGTCTGAGTTAAAGGAGAAATTCATCAAAAATTTCCAAGGAACGTGCAAGCAGCCCATGACGATTGTGGATCTGGACCATTGCGTGCAGCGTGATGACGAGTCGGCTCATCACTGGGTCCGGCGGGTTTCAACCATCATCCATTCTTCAGAACAGATTACGGCGGCTCAAGCAGTTTTGATTCTAGAGAAGAATTGCCACTTCACACCTTTGAAGCAGAAGCTTGGCCGGCTCAAGCGTACGTGCCAGGATATGGGGGAGCTCATGGTGGCTCTCACCAAGTATGCAGACTCCGATAACATGAAGGACCCTGGCTCCGATGATGAGAAATCGGGCCAGGGTAAGAAAAATAACAATGGCAAGGGTCAACAGCAAAGCGCGGCCGGAAATAGCAACCCGGGCAAGCGGAAGAACCCGGACGGCGGGTCAGAATTGGTGGCGAACACCAGCACTGGGAATAATCGTGCTAAGGGCAATGGGAACTTCAGGGCACCCTTTAACAAGGGTAAAGCTCCTTTCAACTTGGAAGAGATGCTCAATAAACCTTGTCCGGAGCACAGCCGGCCTGATAAGCCGGCAGGTCACACTTGGAGGGATTGCAGTATTATGCGGCAGTTTAGGGATTACAGCCTTCAACAGCACCGTAATAACGGTAATGGTCCGTCAGGCGGCTCAGGGCCGGGCGGATCAGGAGCCGGCTTTGGTGCTGGCGGCTCAGGATCCGGATACCAGGGTCAAGGCAATCAAGGAGGTCATCATCAGTAGTCTGGCGGTGGAGGCCAGCAGCAGAATAACCAATCGGGGTACCAGACTAACCCGAAACAGCTCAGTGGGGGTCAGTATCATGTTTTTACAACCAGCCTCGACAAGTGAGACCGGAAGGTGCGCAAGCGGGCGGTTAACGCAGTCAAGCCGGCTCTGCCGCAGTATTTGAAGTGGTCTGAGTATGAAATAACTTGGAGCCGGGCGGATCTCCCGCCGCGTGTTGATAACCCGGGGCAACTGGCTTTGGTAGTTGCCCCCCAAGTGGGAGGATATGTGTTCACCAAGGTGCTTATGGATGGTGGCAGCAGCATCAACATCTTGTATTATGACACTTTCAGCCGGATGGGTCTGCTTGATAAGGATCTTAAGCCCTCTTCAACAGTTTTTCATGGTGTGGTGCCTGGCAAGTCGGCTTATCCAGTGGGGAAGATTTCTTTGGAAGTAGCTTTTGGAGATGAATTCAACTACAGGGTGGAGTCTTTGTGGTTTGAAGTCGTTAAAATCAAAAGCCCATATCATGCTCTATTCGGACGGCTGGCTTACGCCAAGTTCATGGCTAGGCCTTGCTATGTTTACTTACAGCTCAAGATGCCTGGGTTGAACGGAACGATTACCATGCATGGTGATCGGAAAATGGCTCTTGAGTGTGAGGAGGGAGACGCAGCTTATGCAGAGTAAGGTTGTGCCGAGGCAGAGCTCAAATTCTATAAAGAAAATGTTGACCCGGAAGACATGACTCCACTTAAGAAGCCTAGCACGGAATCTGAGCTGCCCCTCAAGTTTGCGGCGGATGATACCAAGCTGGTGGATTTTACTCCGGGCGACTCATCACAGCAGTTCACTATCGGGTCTAACATGGACCCCGCATAGGAAAGCGCGCTCATCGAATTCATCCGTGAGAATCGGGACATCTTCTCATGGAAGCCGTCTGACATGCCGGGTGTACCGAGAGAATTCGCTGAGCACCACCTTAATGTGGATCCTAAGTTCAAGCCGATCAAGCAATTCCTTCGCCGTTTCAATGAAGAGCGGCGTAAGGCAATTGGGGAAGAGCTGGCCCGGCTCTTAGCAGCAGGGTTCATCGTGGAGGTTTTTCACCCGGAGTGGTTAGCTAACCCGGTTTTGGTGCTTAAGAAGAACGATACGTGCGTATGTGTGTAGATTACACAGATCTTAACAAGTCCTGTCCAGTTGATCCGTTTGCTCTTCCCCGTATTGACCAGATTATTGACGCGACGGCGGGTTGTGAGAGTTTATGCTTCCTGGACGCTTATTCAGGTTATCACCAGATCAAGATGGCAGTTAAAGACCAAGAGAAGACGGCTTTCATCACGCCTTTTGGTGCTTTCTGCTATGTGTCTATGCCTTTTGGGCTCAAGAGTGCCCAGGCGACTTATCAGCGTTGTGTGCAGAACTGTCTTCATAGTCAAATTGGGTGCAACGTTCATGCTTATGTGGATGATATTATGGTCAAGTCAAGAAAGAAGGAGACTCTGCTTGACGACCTAAAGGAAACGTTCGATAATTTACAGGTCTACAAGATGATGCTTAACCCGGCTAAGTGTGTCTTTGGAGTTCTTGCAGGCAAGCTCTTGGGATTTCTAGTCTCTGAGCATGGCATTGAAGCTAACCCGGACAAGATAAAGGCTATCACCTCCCTGTCTGAGCCGGTGTGCATCAACGACGTTCAGCGCCTGGCGGGTCGAGTCGCTGCTTTAAGCCGGTTTATAAGCCGCCTGGGTGAGAAAGCTATTCCTCTGTATCAGATGATGAAGAAGACAGACAATTTTGTCTGGAGTAAGGCGGCGGGTGAAGCATTCGAAGCGCTCAAGAAACAGCTGGCTGAGTCGTCGATCTTGGCCGCTCCGGCAGAGAAGGAACCTCTACTCCTCTACGTGGCGGCTAACAACAGGGCAGTCAGCGCCGCGATTGTTGTGGAGCGTAAGGAGGCAGGAAGGGAGTATCCGGTTCAGAGGCCGGTTTATTATGTCAGTGAAGTCTTGATCGAATCCAAGCAAAGGTACCCGCATTGGCAGAAGCTGATATATGGGGTGTTCATGGCGAATCGTAAGTTGAAACATTACTTCTTGGGACACCAGATCACTGTGGTTAGTTCTGCACCATTGGGTGACATAATTCAAAATAGAGAAGCCACTGGCAGGATTGCAAAGTGGGCATTGGAGCTTGGGCCTCTAAATCTCAAATATGTGCCCCGCACGGCTGTCAAGTCTCAAGCCTTGGTGGACTTTATAAACGACTGGACAGAGTGTCAGTCGCCCGAGGAGAAGCCGGATAACACATACTGGACAATTCATTTTGATGGATCCAGGCAGTTGAAAGGATCCGGGGCTGGAGTTGTCTTAACTTCCCCTAAAGGTGACAAGTTTTGTTATGTGTTAAGGTTGATGTTTCCCTATACTAACAATGCAGCTGAGTATGAGGCCTTGCTTCACGGCCTCCGCGTGGCTAAGGAGATGAATCTGAGCCGGGTCAGGTGCCTCGGCGACTCGGACCTCGTGGCTCAGCAAGTATCAGGCACATGGGATTCCAAAGACCCACGGATGGCGGCTTATCGTCAGGCAGTGGACGTCATTGCTGGTCACTTCAAGGGTTATCAAGTGGATCATATTGACCGTCGCAAGAACGAGGCGGCTGATGCGTTGTCAAGGCTGGGCTCTCAACGTAAGCCGGTGCCGCCTAATGTTTTCTTGGACGTGTTATATCACCCGTCAGTTAAGCTACCTTCGGAGGAGGATCTGGCTATACCTGACCCGGAGGGGCAGCTGGTGGCGGCTCTACATGCTATCCCTGACTGGACATTGCCTTACCTAGCGTACTTGACTCGTGGCGAGTTACCCGAGGACGAGACCTTGGCAAGGCAGGTCATAAGGCGATCTAAGTCCATGACGATCGTCAATGGCGAGTTACATAAGCGCAGCATCACCGGCGTTTTTCAACGTTGTGTTTCACCTGAAGAAGGTAAGGAAATCTTAAATGAGATTCACGCTGGTGATTGTGGTCATCACGCCGGCTCAAAATCTCTGGTGGCCAAGGCCTTTCGGCATGGCTTGTTCTGGCTGACGGCTCATAAGGACGCAGAAGACTTGGTTCTCAAGTGCGATGGATGTCAGAAGTTCGGGTGACGTGCTCACGTGCCGGCTCAGGAGTTGCGTATGATTCCAATTACCTGGCCGTTTGCGGTCTGGGGGCTGGATATGGTCGGGCCCTTCAAGAGATCTAAAGACAAGAAGACCCACCTGTTGGTGGCGGTGGATAAGTTTACCAAGTGGGTGGAGGCTGAGCCGGTCGGCAAGTGTGACGCGGCTACAGCGGTTCAGTTTGTCAAAAAACTGATCTACCGCTTTGGTTACCCTCATAGTATCATCACAGATAATGGCACAAACCTATCCAAGGGGGCTATGCAGGCGTTCTGTGAGAGTGAGCATATCCGGCTTGACGTCTCTGCTGTTGCTCATCCACAAACCAATGGTCAGGCGGAGCGTGCTAACCAGGAGATTTTGCGAGGCATCAAACCCCGGCTTATGGTTCCTCTACAGCGAACACCGGGTTGTTGGGTAGAAGAGTTACCATCAGTTTTATGGAGCATCAGAACTACTCCCAACAGGTCAACAGGCTATACGCCTTTCTTCATGGTTTATGGCGCATAAGCCGTGTTACCAAGTGATATACGTCATGACTCGCCGAGAGTGGTGGCTTACGTTGAGACAGATAATGAGACAGCGTGTCAGGATGCGTTAGATGCTTTGGATGAAGAGCGTGATCTGGCGGCGGCTCGATCGGCGATTTATCAACAAGACCTGCGTCGCTATCATAGCCGCAGGGTTAAGACCCGGACGTTTCAAGAAGGCGACTTGGTGTTACGTCTAATTCAAGATCAGACGGACGTGCACAAGTTATCTCCTCCATGGGAAGGACCTTTTGTGGTTAGCAGAAACGTCAACAATGGGTCATACAATCTCATTGACGTATGAGACGAGTCACGCACTTCTGGGCAGGAGACCCACCGGCCGTGGAATATCGCTCATCTACGGCCTTACTATACTTGAGTCATCGACTCCCCCATTGTACATCATCATTGTATATATCACATATATATATATATATATAATAAAGTTGGGATCCCTGCAAGCCGGGGCCTCTGCCGTTTTTCGTATCTCAGATTGTGCAAAAATGGACACAACCAAAAGGTCACTTGGGGGCTTCTAACCCGCCAGGGTTTAGCTTACACACCCTCTTGATCGGCTCTTCAGCCACTGTAAGGCCGGGTTATAGACCCAAACAGTTGACTCCGTCAACAAGGTCATTTGGGGGCTTCCAACCCGCCGGGTTTAGCTTACACACCCTCTTGATCGGCTCTTCAGCCACCGCAAGTTGAAGTTAAACCTGCCTGTAAGCTGCTGCTGCTCCGCCAGGTGACCCGCCGAACTCTTACCAGTTAATCTCGATTAGAGACCCTGAGCTGTTCAAATATATTGGACAGTCACTCTCGCTAGAGACCCTATACTGGTCAAGGTTAAATCGGCGGCTCTTGTCACGTGAGGGCCGGCTTACGGAAAGCGAGGATAAACTCACCCATCTGCTGCCGACTCTCCGCTATGTGTCCCGTTCGTACTCTTAAAACAGTTACTCTTTTAAAGACCCTGCACTGTTTAAGGTTCAAACGACGGATTTATGTCACGTGAGAGGTAGCTTATGGGCCCTAAGGGTACTCATGCCCTGCTGCGTCTCTCTCTGGTTCATTGCGCTCTCATCAGTTAATCTCGCCTAGAGACCCTGAGCCGTTCAAAGGAATTGATGCTCAATCTCGCTAGAGACCCTGTACTGTTAAGAGTTCAAGTAACGAGTCCACCCAGAAGAACTCGCTTATGAGTTTTCGAAAAAAGTAAGGTCATGAAAGATTTAACATCTCCGGGTTGTGCTTTTTCAAGCCGCCCTCACAGCAATGCAGAAAATAGTATTGTTTGTTTTTGCAGGGTTTATCTCCTAAGATGAGCCGCCATGAAATCCGGTATTGTGAGAATACAAGACATACAAGTATGCATCAAGTTGTGCAAAGATTCATACGTGCGCGATGGCACGGCTCAGGCAAACAAGTTTTTCTATGCCTATTACAAAACTCCCCAAGGAGCACAAAATATAACGGACGTAAAGTTTTTGTACAACTTCCAGTTTTCGGCGGCTCAGAAAGCCGAGTTATCAGTTTCAGAAGCAAGTATTCAGCTCGATGGCGGGTCATCCTGCGCCGGGTCTTCGACCTCTTCGATCTGAAGATTGTCCACATCCCAGTTGCAGTTTGTTAAAGCCTCAAACTGAGCCTCGTCAAAGAGGGAAGACGGGTCAATCTCAGGAGCAAAGAGGTGCTTACGGCGTGCAGGCGTCAAGTCTCTGGCTTCAAAAGTTGGGCAGCGCACTCGTTTGCTGTCCGCGGTGTAAGCCGCCTGGTAGGTTGATAGATCAACTTCATCCGCCAGTGTCGATGCGAGTACTCTGGAGGCCTTCATACACTTGGCATAGTCAGCTTCTGTGAAATCTGAGCTGTCGTCTTTCTTGGACGGAAAGCCATCCATCATCTCTTCTGCCGTCAGTTCAGGGGCAAAGGCCAAAGACCGGCTTAGCGCGACCATTGCTCCCTTCCTGGCGGCTGATCGTTTGAGCTCTTTGATTTGCTTCGGCAGAGTTGACAGGAGTTCTATCACTCCCTTCATGAATTTGGGGATGCTTCTTTCATCCAGCATTGCTTTGATGGTGCAAAGGGTCCCGCAGTACAGCTGTTCTGTCAAGGTGTATACTGCTTTCAGCTTCAACAAGCTGTCAGACGATAGCTGGCGGCTTCTTTGACCTGCAAGGAAAGATTAAGCGTTATAAGCCGCCTGCACAATTTTTTCACGCAAGGCAAGGAAATTTTATAAGTCTTCAATACTTACCAAAGATAGCCGAAGTCATCCTGGATATATGGCGCTTCAGGGTTTCTAGCTCCTCTGATACAAGCTTGAGCCGTTCATCAGCTTCATCTACGCGCTTTGACAGGGTGGCTTGCTCAGATTCAGCAGTCTTCTTGAAAGCATCAAAATCAGCTTGAACCTTCTCAAGCTCCTTAACAGCAACCCGCCATTTTTCTTCCGCCTTAGACCGGGCGGTTTGTTGTGCAGCAAGGGTTTCCTTTACGCCGGTCAGATTAGACTCGGCCGCGTTTAAAGCTTCCTGTATTTTACAAAAATCAAGCATGTCAGCAGGTTTGGGTCGCCAGGATGAGATATTAGTGTATGATTGATGGAGCTCCTACGACAAGTCTCAAGCAGATTGCAAGCAATATACTTGACACTTGGGGGCTAATGTCTGTGTTTGTGCTCCAAGTCTACAATAAAGTTCCGGCTCATCTTCGCAAAGATAAGCCGGTACTTGGGGGCTACACACGGCGCTCAAGTCTACAATGAAGTTCCGGCTCATCTTCATAAAGATAAGCCGGCACTTGGGGACTACAATCAGCGTTTTCCAAGTTTACAGTGAAGTTCCGGCTCATCATTTATATACTGACCCGGACTGGGGGGCTATCATTGATCTACTCTTCAAACTAAGTACCGGCCTAATATGTATATTAACCCGATACTTGGGGGCTACAGACTAAGCTATTCTAGCTATGACAAGGATTGGAAGACCCGGTCTACCATTTGCAATACTAAACCAGCTCTTGGGGGCTACATAAGGGTATAAGGAAAAAGCAGGAGGAGTACCTAATATATTTTCTTCATCAGACCGACAAGTTTGAGCTCCATGTTCCGGCTGGTGGAGAGGCGGTTCAGATAACCAGCATATAACTCATCTGCAGTTAACTTCTCCAACACAGTGAATTCAAAATCAAACTTCTCAAGCAAAGAAGCTTCAGCCTTGCTGGTATGTCTTGTTAATACATGAGGCTCGGGAGATTGATGACCCGTCCCAGTGATGATAACGTCTGGAAGAACTGTGTCTTCGACGGCTGTTGAAGGGCTGGGCGGCTTAGGATCATCCCTTGGAGGACTCTCAGTTGCCATGTCATGGTCAGCCGGCTCAGAGGGCTGATGAGTATCTTCAGGTGCATCTTTCGTAATTTCAGTAGGATCCACATGAGTTGCAGGGAGTCCGGCTTAGCAATTTCCGGCTCTTGGGCGGTAGGAGCAGCGGTAGACCCGCCGGTTTTCCTTCGCTTTGCTTGAGCCCTGAGAAACAGAAGAATTATTGCATAAATAACAAGGACGATAGAAAGGAATGATGCAGATACAAAGGAACGTACTCCGGGTTGATTTTTAAAGGAGGCAGCTTAGTCGCAGTGGAATCACCGGATGAAGGGGGCGTTTCCTGAAAGCAGTTAAGACAATACAAAGCAGAGTAAGGTTACGGTGCAAAATTGTTAAAACTGACTTTAGTTAAAGGAGTTCCTCAGCCGGCCGCTTCCGCGGGGCCGGAGAATTTGATAACCTGGCCACAAGATCTTCAGAGCCGGCGCTCCGGGTTTGACGTCGGGAGTTGTGTTATTGCTTTTTCAAAAGAAAATTGGGGTCTAAATGAGCAAGAGGATGAGAAAAGGGGACTTTTCGGATGACCCACCGTATTTTCTCTGGTGGAAGAGTTTCTGAGTCAGAGGAAATGTAGGTTACCTCAGGGGCGTCTGCATGGCTTGTTTCCGTTTCCTCCTATGGATAATTGTTGTCAATAAGTTGCATAAAGAGACGGCCAAGGGAGTCAAGTTCTACCTCTGAGTCGTCAAGCTCAGGCGGCTCCTGAGCGGCAGTTTTCTTCTTCTAGACGCGGGTTTTACCTACTTTAGGTTTCCTCACAGGAGGGTTATACTTCTTCTTCCAGAAAGAGGAGCCGGCCTATACATAAGTCACCAACGAAGGTTAGAAGGAGCAAGATAAAGTTAAAGTTTGGCCAAATTTGTGGAAAAATGTCTTACAGCAGGAGCCGGGTTCTTGACACAGAACTGCTTGCTTTTTGCCAAGAAGTCCTTTGACGGAGGAATTGATATCTTGTTCTGTCAGAGGGGTGGAACTGAAGCAGAGGGTGTCATTGGGTTCACCCGAGAATTGATGCATGAGTCGGTCACGCCGGCTCAGTGGCAGAATTTTCCAGCTAACCCAGCAACGGGTTAGGTCGACGCCGGTCAAGCCATTGGCCATTAAGGCCCTGATCTTCGCGAAAGCCGGAGCATATTTCGCTCGCTCGGCGGCGGACATCCGATCTGGGAGTTCTCCAGTATTGCAGAGCCGGGTAGAACGGTAACCCGGCAGCGGATTCTCTCCTTCAGGAGAAGTGTCCTTGCAGTAAAACCAAGTCTTGTTCCAATCCTTGGGATGACTTGGAAGGATAGCTGCTGGATAGGGCAAGTCTCTCCGTCTCTGGATAGAAACGCCACCAAGCTCTAAACTTGGTCCAGCCGCCACTTCAGTTTGGCGGTTGACGTAGTGGTAGTCATGGAAGAGGTCGACGGACGGCTCTTCTTGCAGATAAACTTCACATAAGACTTGAAACTGACACATGTTGGTGACAGAATTTGGGCCTATGTCTTGGGGGTGAAGCTTGTAGAAATGATGAACATCCCGGAAAAACTTTGACCCGGGCGGGCTAAATCCGCGAAGGAGGTGATCAGTGAACACGACAACTTCCCCTTCCTTGGGAGTAGGTCTGATTTCTGGCCCTGGAACCCGCCAGTGTATAATGTCCTGAGCCAACAAAATACCTGACTCTACGAAGTCAAGTAGAAGCTGTTCGGTGACTCCAGAGCCGACCCAATCACAAGATGCATGTGCTCTTGACATAATGGCGGGTTAAGCTGCGAAGGAACGGAATATTGCGGGTTAGAAAAATGTTCAACAGTCAAAGAAATTATGGTCAGCGTAATGGTAAGATGTCAAGCCGCCGAAATATGTTCTAGGAGAGCCGCCAATGCAGCAGTGGGTTAGGTGGGCAAGGCAACGCTGGAAAATAAGGCTAAGTGCGGACAAACAGGTTCCACATATTGTTGTTATGGCTGTAAGATCTACGGGCGAAGATAAAGCAAAATATATTCATAACCTAAAACGATAATGGAAGAACAGGTGGACAGTATGTGGGGAAGATTGCTATGCAGATCTATAGCAAGTGGGCATTAACATTAAAAGGACCGCCGCAATGGATACACAACAATATGAGATTCAAAGGGACGCTTGCAATCTACACTACGAAGAACAACGAAGAACAGCGATGAACACTAAGGGAACCCGATGAACTCGAAGACCCTACTTGGGGATGATTGCGGGTCCTACAAAGAGTGAGGATGGTACCTTGCGGATGTGGACGGGATGGCGAGTTTCTGGACCGCGTCAGGTTGATGCAGCGGCCGGTGTTGGGGATGACGGTGAAGGTCTGGTCGGCGCGGCGGAGCTCCGAAGGTGCGGGCGTCTGAAGGAGGAAGATGACAGCAGCGGCGGAGAAATGGAAAGGCCCCCCCCCCCCCGTCTGCTTATTTATGAGATGGGAGGGCAACAATGCGCGCGAAAATCGAGGAGACACAGTGATGATTGACCGAGGAGGGCGCCTCGATTTTTGGGCCGACCTTTCAATGAGGGGATCCATTGCAAACGTCACAGGATCTTTTCGAAATATTCGATATGACGTCATGGCAGGTTATCAGTTTTTCTTTTCAGGTGACAGAAATGTAAGACTCGCCGCCAAGTGACTTTGAAGATTGACATGAGCTGGCTCAAATCAACCTGGGGCCTAATGTTGGGGATATAACCCCGGGGTAAGACCCGCCCAGGAGGGGCCGGGTCATACCTGGCGGCTCGTAGCCAAGACCCATGAGGTGGGCCGAAAGATAGGCCAGGCCGCATGGCGGCTTACCTAACGGGCCAAGAAGAAGGCCCAGACAGAAGATGGTATGAAGACCCGGGCAGTTAAGCCGACCGGAGACGGCTTGCCCAAGATGGCAAGGCGGCTTAGAGACACGATTGAACACGTTGTGTGAGTCGGTTTGAGACTCGTGTAACCCAGGGCCTTGACCTCCTATATAAAGGTGAGACCCTGGGCGGCTTAGAGAGAAAACCAATCAATCGAGAACTAGGTCAAGCGAATCCGCTCCCTTGTAATCGATACCCCAATCAATATAACACAAGCAGGACGTAGGCTTTTACCTCTTCTTGAGGGGCTGAACCTGGGTAAACTCGTGTCCCTCATCTCGACCAACCCCTTTGAGTCCACCGCCTCAGCGATGGCCTCGAACCTAAGTCTTCGGACATCTGCCGTGACAAAACCACGACATAGCGAGACAGCGATAGAAACGAGACAACTAGCATGGCAATGATAGTAATGGTATCCAGGGAAATGATCATCTTGCCTGAGATCCCGCTTGGAAGAAGAACGAGTCCATGAAGAAGATGAACCAACGTAGTCGAACGGATCCTCACACTCCGAAGCGGTTTTGGAACTCTATCGAGAAGAAGCAAACCCGGAACAACAATCAACACACGATAAACACCACAACATATGCATGACATGATGCACGATCAAATATGATGCATGTTATGCATGACATGGCAAGCACAACAATCAACTTTTACACATTAAGTGAAGCTCAATACGCAACGAGTTGCATATTGACGAAACTCCACATTCGAATATTTAGTTCACTCTCGTTTAGGTACACGACAATATTAAATGTTGTTAAACATGGCAAGAGGTGAAGCATAAGTAAACTACACATCTAAGCAAGTTTAAATGAGGCCGGAACAACATATAGCATTTCCGAAACGACCCCATATGTTAATTTCGAAATTGGTCCAGATCTGAACTAACCATGTTTTATATTTTTTAAACAACAAAATAACTAGGACCATGTGATTCTACACGTCATTCTAGTCGATTTACATATATGTAACATCTCAAACGGAGCTACGGTCTAAAAGATATGACCATCACAAGATAATATGCCATGAATGCAAAATGCATGAAAAAGACAACCACAAGCACTTCAAAACATGATTGCAGCAAGATATTATGATAGTACATGAGATTCTAAGCAATATACAAATGCAACAAGTTCAAAACGGAGCTACGGTTCAACCACAAACACCAATACAAGTTTTATTTGAAATCTGCCCAAAACAGCAACATGGCATATTGCACACATGAAAACAACAAGATACAAGATTCTAAAATGCACAAACTAAGCATGGGGCAGTAGCATATAACACACACTTCATTTCATCTTCACATATCATACTCAAAATAGTTATGGAACGCATGGTAGGAAGCTCACAACATGGCAACAAAATATAGCAGATTAGGACTTGGTGAAAATAACAGGTTTTAGCATAGCAGATTTTCACGAAGGCATATTGACAGCAATAAAACTATATGCTACAGGGCATATTATGGCATGAAAATCTACAGCATGGTAGAGGACATGATGCACTACAAATCATTCCATGGTGGCAAGGTCTAATTATGCATAGAATCATTGCTAGCATCAACACAATATGGCATTATGAAGAAAACAGATTCTCAGACTTAGTGAAAATTAGAATAGGCATGTGCAGCAGTTTTTTAACAGATTGACATATTGGACAACAGAAATAATTATGATGCAAATCCTATACATGGCAACAAATGGCATAACCTGGTAGACAATAACATGCTTAACAAAAGTCCCCTTGGGAGCAACCACAAAAGACTCCTAGATCAATAGCAAATCACATGGCAACATGGCAACAAAATAACAGTTTCAGACTTAGAATTATTTTGGACCCTCAAAACAGCAGTATTTTATAGCTTGTTGGCAACAAGAAAATAACACCTAAACATGCATTTCTATAGCAACCAAAAATACCAGGACCTAGCACACATGTCCAAGGGCATATCTCATGTTTGCAACTATTCCAAAATATGCATGGATTAAATCACACAAAATAGACAAAAGAGCATCATAGCCAAAATGACATGCATACAACGTTGCTCAAAAGAAAAAACTAAATGCACAGATAAATTCCATGGATTTCTCTACCCCAAAATCATATATAATATGTGGGTTTTCACTATAAAACAAATGACACACAATTATGCGAGATTAGGACATAAACCATTTTAGCACGTTATGTATGCAAATTAAATGCAACCATCACATTAAACTTTTTTTATCATACATGAAAATGCGATATAAATAATGTACACATTTTACCTATAGCGTTTGTTTAATTCGGATGCACGCTTAAATAATATAAGCGCAATGCAAATCATGAAAATGATGCGAATTAACAGAAAATGTCATTTTAAACAGTTTTAATCGTTTATAAAAGTGGGATGTAATTAATCTACACCAAATTCTACACATTTTACATATCTATAGATTTTACATACGATGCACGGTTATTTAATTATGATCAATGCAAAATGAGGGTTTTTCTGAAATCTGTAATTCAATGGAAAATAGAGAAATTCACAGATCTGGAAAAAAAATGATACGGGCCGAATCTGATCAAAGCACTGGACGCAACATATCTAAAACGCGCACGTGGCGCTGGATACTAAGCAGTGCACACGGCGGGACATGGGCTGGCTCACCAGAGGGCCAAGCAGGCCGGTCGGTGGAGCTGGGCCGTGACTGTGGCTTCCGGGCGGCTGGGCATTGGCGTCCCTCGTGGCCCATGCGAGGCTGGGCAGAGGCGTGGTCGTCTTCCCGCTCGAGGACGAGATCAAGGCACGCTCAATGGCGGCGGCTTGCGAACTCCGGCGAGGGGACAGGCTCCGGCGAGGCAGAAACGGGCGAGGGGCAGCGGGAACCGGCAGATCCGGTCAGTCCCGACCCGTTCAGGCCGGATCCGGCGAGGAACACGACCGGCGGCGAGCTCGGCAACCTCCATGGCGAGGTCGACCCTGCAATGGGAGGGAGAGAGCGGGTGACGTGAGGGAGATGGGAGGAGCAGAGGGAAGGAGAGAGGGGGGTCGGGACGGCGGAGCATGGCCTGCTCCGGTGGGCGACGTCGCCGGCGGTGGCCTCCGGTGAGGTAGCCGCGGCAGGGGACGACGGCTCTGGATCGGGAGCGCCCTCCCGACCTGGAGCTCGAGGGCGACGCTGGGACTCGGATGCGGGGGCTGCGGCCGGGCGGCGGCTCGTCCGGGCCCGGTTCGGCCCGGGGCGGGCCAGATGCGGGCTCGGGAGGGCCTGCGGTGGTGGAGGCACTGGGGGACGCGTGGCAGCCCCGGATTGGCTGCAGGGGCGGCTACGGCAGCGCGGGGATGCCATGTGGCGGCGGCGGGACTGGTGGGGCGGCGACAAGTGGCAGAGCTAGGGTTGGGCAGCGCGGAATTCGAGGTGGGGGTGTCCATATATAGCAGCTTTGCCTAGGGTTTGGGTCTAGGGGTGGTTTTTCGACCCTCCGATCGGAGAGGTGGGTTTGCTGGGCTAGGTGGGCTGTGTAGAGTGGCCATGGGCTGAGATGAGAGGGATATTGAGGCCCGTGACATGTTTTGAAATACTGAAAACGTCCGACGAATAACCGGCGACGGTGACACTGCGGTCAACCGTTCGGGTATCAAACGACCTCTGATTGCGACGAAATTTGGCAGGCACACTACCTACAATATTACAAGACCGCACGCCACGTTTCGGCCCAATCCGAGAATATTTTCCGCGCACTTTAAAAACGATATTTTTCCGATGCCGCGGGCGCGTGCGTGTGTGGTTGGTCTCAAAACGGTCAACGACAAGAACGAAGAGAACCGGCGACTACGAACGAATGCAGTTTTTGAAAAAATGATGACAATGGAGTGGCGATGCAATGCTGATGATGCGAATGATGCGATGAGGAATGCGACAACCAGACGAAACACACGATGACAACGGAATAAAAGGGGAATCTTCTGGAGCGTCGGTCACGGGCTGTTACAACGAACTCTTGAATAGATCGATCGGAAAGAATAACTTTAAGGTGGTTTCGTACCCTACAAACAATTTCTTCTTGTGTTCTCCGCTGGATAAGAACTTTGGAGTGATTCTTCGTTGCACGTTGAGGGATGGTTAAGTGATCCAATTATATTAGCATTGTTGAGAGATTGCACTAGCGAAAGTATGGACCCTAGGCCTTGTTTTCAAGCATTGCAATACCGTTTGTGCTCACTTTTGTTACTTGCTACCTTGCTGTTTTTATATTATCAGATTACAAAAACCAATATCTATCATCCATATTGCACTTGTATCACCATCTCTTCGCCGAATTAGTGCACCTATACAATTTGCCATTGTATTGGGTGTGTTGGGGACACAAGAGATTTCTTGTATTTGATTGCAGAGTTGTTTGAGAGAGACCATCTTCATCCTACACCTCCCACGGATTGATAAACCTTAGGTCATCCACTTGAGGGAAAATTGCTACTGTCCTACAAAACTCTGCGCTTGGAGGCCCAACAAAGTCTACAAGAATAAAGTTGCGTAGTAGACATCAAGCTCTTTTCTGGCGCCGTTGCCGAGGAGGTGAGTGCTTGAAGGTATATCTTTAGATCTTGCAATTAAATCTTTTAGTTTCTTGTTTTTCACTAGTTTGGTTTTATAAAAGAAAACTACAAATGGAGTTTAGGTTGCATCATTTGTTTCGTCTTTACAATGTCTTTCGTGAAAATAAGGATTCAGAAAATTGTGCTCAATTGGTAGAGGAAGAAACTATGAAAATACTTAATGAGGATTCCTTGAATGATGAGCATGATTGCAATGTTGTTACTATGAATTCTATGAATATACAAAATACTAATGATGATTGCACCAGTCATGGTAAAAATGTTTCTTATAAGCATGTCAATTTTTGTGGAGTGCATAAAGTTTGTGAAGACGTGCCTTATAGGGAGGATAGATTTTGTAAGAAGCATAAACATGATAGAACCAATTTTTTGCTCAAAGTGATAGATGAATTTGCTACAAAATTATGTTCTCTTTGTCCTATTACTTGTGAACTTTGCAATAAAGGTGGTCATCTTAATTTCCAATGCAAACTTTTTCATGATCAAATCATGGCCAAATATTGTAATGACTTGATCACCCTTGAACTTTATGATGAGCTTTCTCTATTTTGGGGGAGGGAAGAATTGACACATAAAAATAATTGGTTTGAAGTATTCGTTCTCACGGACGACATTGAAGCTAATCTAAAAAATATCTATATGTTTTGCATGGTAAATTGCAATGAGAATGCTTATGTTGCCAACTATAGAAAGATGGGAAAGCCAATAGAATATAAAAGGAATACTAATGAAAGGGTAAAGATTTCCACTTTCCCTCCTATTGTCTCTCATGATGTAATAGGTGACGAAGAGGAGCTCCCTATTCAACCAATCTCATCAATAAGAAGCTCGAAAAAATTAATTAAACCCACACATGATGTGCTGAAGAAGAAGAAAAGAAGAAAGAGTAGAGGTAAAAAGGTATCTCTCCCAAATGATGTTGCTCCTATTAATGTTGTGCCTCATGAGGACGAATCAAAAATAATTGTGGAAGATGATACACTTGATGATGATGATTTTGTTATGCCTATTGCTTGTTGTGATGACTATGATTGGGAACATAATGATACTTCTTATAATCTTGAAAATCTTTTTGGCACCAACTTGGTAAATTATGATGATAATAATTTTTATACTATTGGTGCTATTCATACTATTAATGATGAGAGTGATTATGCTTATGATATGCCAAGCCACAAGCTTGGGGATGCTATTTTTCGATGAGAATGACATGTTTGAGAATTTATTTGCTGCAATTAATGTTAGTCCCAAGCTTGGGGATGCTATTCTTAATGAAGATGATCTTTTTATTTCCCCTACTTTGAATGATCAAATTTGTTATGATGATTGCATGCCTCCTATTTATGATGATTGTGATATTTATGAAAGTGGGTTTGGAAGAGTGTCAACTTTAGATAATTATTATCCCACTATTTTGGAGGGTGTTGAATTTTATTATAATGATAAAAGTGGATTTGGAGAGGTCATGACTTTATTTAGTAATGATTCCACTATTTCAGAAGAGGTTTCACTTGACTATGATGAGAACAAAGTTGCTACTTATGATGATTATTGTGATGATACTTATGTTATAAAAAGTAGTGATAATTATTGTCATAATTTTGAATATCCTTTTACTGAACATTACTCGTTTAATGTGGAAACAATTTATAGTATTCGAGTTTCATTTGATGCTCCCACTATTATGAATGAGAAGAAATTTGCTTATGTGGAGAGTAATAAATTTTCTATGCTTGTAGATCATGAAAAGGATGCTTTATGTGATAGTTATATTGTTGAATCCCTTCATGATGCTACTGAACATTATTATGAGGGAGGAACATATGCTTGTAGGAATTGCAATAATATCAAGTTTCCTCTCTATGTGTTCAAAGTTTTGAAGTTATGCTTGTTTTGCCTTCCTATGCTAGTTGATTCTTGATCCCATAAAGTGTTTGCTCACAAAATCCCTATGCATAGGAAGTGGGTTAGACTTAAATGTGCTTGTCATGAGATTCATGATGCTCTCTTACATGTTCCAAATACTATTCCTATGTGAGCATCATTGAAATCATCATGCCTAGCTAAAAGGCTTTAAAGAAAAGCGCTTGTTGGGAGACAACCCAACACTTTTCCTTTCTGTTCTTGTGTGTTCACATGATTAAGCTACTGTATTAATCATGTTTTGTGTATTTTATTTCAATAAAGTGCCAAGTAAAGCCTTTGGGATGACTCGCATGATGAGTAGAATTGATGCTGAACCAAAACAGAAACTTTTGACTCCAGTACAGGAATTTTAATTTTTTACTGGAGCATGATAATGATCTGAAATTTTTACAGAGTCTTCATATACAAATTATTCAGGTTGTCCTAAGTTTTCAGAATTTTTAGAGATAGGGAAGTTTGGCTATACTACAGATCTTCACAGACTGTTTTGTTTCTGACAGATTTTGTTTTGCATGCATAGTTTGCTTGCTTTAGTGTTTCCATAGCTTGTATTTAGTGGTATAAATTATGGGAATGGTAGAATACAGTATGTATCATGTGGGAACAATTATGAATCTTGTCTTGACAGTACCTAAGTGAATGATCTATCTTTATTATACTAACCCATCTCATGAAGTTCCGTTAAGTTTTGTGTGATTTAAGTTTTCAAGTTTTGGGTGAGACACCGATATGAGGAGAATAAGGAGTGACAAGAACCTAAGATTGGGGATGCCCAAGGCACCCCCAAGGTAATATTCAAGGAAGACTCAAGCGTCTAAGCTTGGGGATGCCCCGGAAGGCATCCCCTCTTTCGTCTTCAACATTATCGGTATATCTTACTTAGAGCTATATTTTTATTCGTCACATGATATGTGTTTTGCTTGGAGCGTCATTATAATTTGTTGTTCTCTGTTAGGTGTTATTTACAAGGGCAATGCTACGAGTCAACCGGCGGATCTTTTTTAAAGATCCGTCACCACGCCAGCCGTTAGATCTGGTGCTAACCACCGGTCAGCCTCGTCCTTATCATTGCAACAACGACTGTGTTGCGGAATCTTTTGTAACAACGGTCATGTTGTAGAAACTATTGCAACAGAGGTCTTGTCGCGGATTTTTTTTGCAACACGGATCTTGTTGCGGATTTTTTTTCAAACCTTTTCTTTTGCAGAACCTTTTTGCAACAAAGGTTTTGTTGCGGATTTTTTTGAAACAAAGGTCTTGTTGCGGATTTTTTTTCCAAACCTTTTTTTAGAAACTTTTTGCAACATTGGTCCTGTTGCAGAACCTCGTTGCAACACACCACTTGTTGCAGAGCATCTAACACAGCCCAGAAAGACACGTGGCAAATGGAGGAGGTGACGGATGCCACCGAGCGATCCGCCGGTTGATTGTTCTAGTTTCCCTATTTACAATCTTGTTTTTCAATAAAAAGTTCAAAGAATTGCCTTAGGATGCTTGAATTGCATGTTTGATGTGTGCTGTGTAAAAACAGAAAGTTTCTCTGTAATGTTTGAATTTTCATATTTTACTGGAACGTGTAAAGTTTCTGAAATTTTTACACAGTGTTGTCATATAAATTCTTTAGCATGTCCTAAATTTTTATAATTTTTTGAGTTACAGAAGTACACTGGTTTACTAGATTGCTACAGACTGTTCTGTTTGGACAGCTTGCTGTCATAGTTTTGTTATCTACTTATCCTATAGTTTCCATAGCCTATATTGGTAGATATAAATTGTGGAAATGATAGTAAACAGTAGATGATGTTTGAAAATTATTGTACAACTTGTCTTGGAAGTACATGAAGTGTTGATTTATTCTCATGTGTACTAACCTATCTCACGAGTTCTTTTCGAGTTTTGTGTGGATGAAGTTTTTGAGAATAGGTGAAGCCATGATATGAGAGGATTGAATGAGATACAAAAGCTCAAGCTTGGGGATGCCCAAGGCACCCCAAGAAAATATTTCAAGAAGTCTCAAGCATCTAAGCTTGGGGATGCTACGCATCCCACCTCTCTTCGTCAACTATCGACTAGCCTATGTTGAGCCTAAATTTTTATTCGTTCACATGATGCGTGCTATTCTTGGAGTTCTATTTTTGTTTAGTTTGTTGTTTGAATAAAATACTCAGATCTGAAAATCTTCATTAAGAGAGAGAGAGAGAGTCCTCACATAGCTACTTAATTGTTTGACTACTCATTGATCTTCACTTATATCTTTTGAGAGTAGCTTGTCATTTACTCTTGTGCTTCACTTATATCCTATGAGTAAATTGTGAATCAATGAAATATCATAAATATGAAATTATCAATGTGCTTTATGCTTAGTAGTAGCTCCACATATGGTTTAGAAAGTAAAATCTATTGAAGTTTGACAATCACAATATTGGTCATACAAGCAATTCGTGAATGATTAGTATAACGAAGAGAACTTTCACATACAAATATATTATCTTGGACATCTTCTATGATTGTGAATACACATTAATTATTTTCAAACTTGAGCAAATTAGTTGAAGTTGGACAAGGAAGACAACGTAATGAGTTATGGTTGTGTATATTTGCATAGAAGTTATATTGTTATGGATCCTCCAACATGTGGTGCTTGTTTAGAACCTTTTGCTAGCCAACACTTCGTACTAAGTAGAGATACTACTTCTGCATCCAAATCCTTAAGCCAACTTTCTTCCATAAGAGTCCACCATACCTGCCTATATATGGTATTTCACTGCCATTCCAAGTAAATTTGCATGTGCCACCTCTAAAATTTCAAATGAACACCTGTATTGTGTGCCTGGACCGCTCATGGAGCGACAGGGGGCGGTCAGTATCTTCCATGTTAAGCGGGTTATTCTCATGATGAGTGTTTATTCACTAGTCCTTGCACGAGAGGGGCGGTAATAGGGATTCCCAGTCCCGAAATAAAAAAAATGCAAATAATTAAACAAAACTCCCTCAGGAATGTTGTTGGTATGGACGGTACCCGCTTGGGAACCGCCGCAAATGTGTTTAACATGGAAGATATTGATAACTCTTGGTCGTAAAGTTGACAGGAAGGGTGCACCTCCCAAAATTATATCTATCTCTGTTTTTAAACAATGAGCTCTGGCACCTTTGCAAATCCCTGCTTCCCTCTGCGAAGGGACAATCTATTTACTTTCATGTTATTTACTTTTCATGTTGAGTCAACTTCTTATTCCAACCTCGGTCTATTAGTTGGCAAGCATCATGTGATGGGGAAAGATCCAAACATATATATCCAGTGAAATATATTTGATCATGATTTATTATTGTTGACAATTATCTCTATGATAAATGAGTTGGGAGGCAAAACATTAATCCCCTATCTTTCTATGTGTTCGATGGATGCCATTTGTTCTAAAAATATGCTTTGAGTACTAGCAATCATAGAAGACTATATGATGATTGAGTATGTGGAGCTCTTACTTAGACTTTGTTGAGAATAAGTTGAATTGCAATTGTTTGGTGACTAAGAACATAGGTTGTTAAGTTTCAAGAGAATTCATTGTTTGAACCGTAACATGTGAATTAGTTGCTACTTTATCATGATGTGTTTTATGAGAAAGAGTTGTTGTTATGATGCTAGGAAAGTGGTTGAAATTATCATTGATCAAACTTATGCACTATGCTAGCATTCACACTTCATAAATTATTTCTTTTATCATTTATCTACTCGAGGACGAGTAGGAATTAAGCTTGGGGATGTTGATACGTCTCCAACGTATCGATAATTTATGAAGTATTCATGCCATATTCATCTATGTTTATAATACTTTTATATGGTTTTGATGCACTTTATATGATTTATTTAGAACTCACCCGGACTGACGCTATTTTCAGTAGAATTACCGTGGTGTTGTTTTTGTGCAGAAAATGAAAGTTCTCGGAATCGCCCGAAACTTTTTGGTGATTTTTTCTGGACCAAATAAGCAATATTGGAGCGAAGAACTACCGGAGAAGAGCCACGAGGTGGGCACGACCCACCAGGGCGCGCCAGAGGGCCCAGGCGCGCCCTGGTGTTTCGTGCCCTCCTCGTGGCCCATCTTGGCGTGAAACTGACGCCCAAAAATCCTATAAATATAGAAACCATCAGAAATAACCCTAGACTCTCCGCCCCCCCACCGCAACTCTCTGTATCTATGAAAAACCAATCTGAAGACGTTCCAGTACCCTGCCAGAGAGGGGAATCCATCTCCGGTGGCCATCTTCATCATCCCGGCGGAGGCCATGATGAGGAGGGAGTAGTCCACCCTCGGGGCTGAGGGTATGTACCAGTAGCTATGTGTTCAACCTCTCTCTCTCTCTCTCGTGTTCTTGAGATGTCATGATCTTGATGTATTACGGGCTTTGTTAATATAGTTGGATCATATGATGTGTTTCCCTCTCTATCTAGTTGTGATGAATTGAATCTTTCCCTTTGAGATATCGTTATGTTGGATTGAATATTGGATTTGAGAACACTTGATATATGTCTTGCATGCGGATACCCGTAGTGACAATGGGGTGTTCTATTGATTCACTTGATATATGTTTTGGTACTCAACTTGCGGATTCCCGCAGTGACATTGGGGTAATCTATGCATAGGGGTTGATACACGTTCTTGTCCTACTTTCTCCAATAGAAATCTTGGGGTATTCTTTGAGGTTCTTTGTGTTGGATTGAGTATTATGAATCTGAAATTGTTTGATGCGTATCGTATAATTAACTCATGGATACTTGTGGTGACATTGGAGTATCTAGGTGACATTAGAGTCGGTTGATGCGTATCATATGGTGTTATTCTAGTACGAACTCTTAGATAGATCGAACAGAAAGGATAACTTGATGTTATCTTAGTACGAACTCTTGAGTAGATCGATCGAAAAGAATAACTTTAAGGTGGTTTCGTACCCTACAAACAATTTCTTCTTATGTTCTCCGCTAGATAAGAACTTTGGAGTGATTCTTCGTTGCACGTTGAGGGATGGTTATGTGATCCAATTATATTAGCATTGTTTAGAGATTGCACTAGCGAAAGTACGGACCCTAGGCCTTGTTTTCAAGCATTGCAATACCGTTTGTGCTCACTTTTTTTACTTGCTACCTTGTTGTTTTTATATTTTTAGATTACAAAAACCAATATCTATCATCCATATTGCACTTGTATCACCATCTCTTCGCCGAACTAGTGCACCTATACAATTTGCCATTGTATTGGGTGTGTTGGGCATACAAGAGATTTCTTGTATTTGATTCCAGGGTTGTTTGAGAGAGACCATCTTCATCCTACACCTCCCACGGATTGATAAACCTTAGGTCATCCACTTGAGGGAAAATTGCTACTGTCCTACAAAACTCTGCGCTTGGAGGCCCAACAAAGTCTACAAGAATAAAGTTGCGTAGTAGACATCAGCGCTCCTCCTCCTCATGTAGGAAGTTGATGTAGCGCGCTAGGCCACTGACGCAAAATCCGAGCGGCTATGCTTCGGCGGCCTCCTCCTCCCGCCTTCGGGCCGCGGTGGCGGAGCGGGTGATGGCCCCGGCGGCTGACCGTGGGGTGGCTGCCAAGGCGGACGCTGGTGTGGTGGTGGCCAAGCAGGCAACCAATTTGGACCCAGATCCTGTGCAATTCCACATCCGCTTAATGATAAAACTTGCGCCTAGGGCAGAAGCGAGGCGTTTAGCCTTCACTCAATGCTTAAGCATGATTAAGTGTTGCCGAATAGCGTTTTCTTGAACATTGGTAATAGGAGTATTTGGTGTGCTCACTAGTTGAGTTGGGGGTGCATCAATAAGTATTTATTTTTGTTTTCCTAAAGCAATGTGGCTATCTAGCGGTTCTCCTAGTGGAGAAGACTGAGTAATAGTAGTAACAATGTCAATAGTTTTATCAGAAGCATCACGAATAACATGTAACATATTAGAGTGTTGTTCATTAGTGTGTAAACATGGTGGTGGAGTCACAAACGGACTCAAAACGATAGGTGAATCAAGAGTATAACTAGTGTTTAAAGTACATTTTCCATTTCTAAATATAAGCCTTTTTGAAGATTGCAATATGAACTACATACAGAACAAAGTAAGTGAATCTACACTCTAAAATACGTTTATATATATCCACATGTAGTTCATATTAAAATTTCTTAAAAGCCTTATATTTAGAAACGGAGGGAGTACTACCTCTTCCTGTACTAGATGAAATATTCTTTGGTTTGGGATCTTGAGTTTTCTCCATAAGACAATGATGGATAATAATTTCATCAAAAAAATTATTTAAAGATTTCAGTCTTTCAATCGCAACACCACACATACTTCCAAAGTTGATCTAAACGCTTTAATATTTTTTTACAGAGTGAGTACGTCTCTTGACAAGCAAAGGAGCATAGCTGCTCCCAACTTCCGGACTCGTTTAATATTCAAGTGTTCGACCTCACTGCACAAACTAATTTAATGAATTGTTGAACATAATTTTTCTAAAATTCAGTAACATGTTTTTTATTTATTTATTTTGGAAATATAAAATTACGTACTTTTCAAATGTATGAAAAGGCAACATCTATTTTTTGAGGAAAACCAACTGAAAATCGAAAAAAAAGGAATCTGGAGCGCTCAAGTTGGGTTTCCGGCCCACGAGCCCTCTCAAGGATCATTTTCTTGAAACCCGTTTTTTTGTTGAATCCTATTTGGCGCCTGTCGCGCCGGTTAACAGCGTTCCCGTACTCATGAAGAGGTTTCAACGGTAGTTCATTGTTGGTTTTGCGAAGCATCCAGTGCGGTTTTGGGAAGCTTTTGGGGCCGTGTTTTTGTTTACTCTTTGTTTTTGTTTTTTCTTTCTCTTTTACGTTTTATTTTTCATTTCTTCTAAAAAATGCGTGAACTTTTTAAATTCATTTTTTTTGCAAATTTATGAATTATTTCTAAAGTTCTGTGATATTTTATGTTTATGTTTTTAAAATTTATGAACTTTTTTATTGGAAATTGACGAACCTTTTGCAAATATGTGTTTTTTTTCAAAGTGAGATTTTTTTTATAAATCCATGAACTTGTTTTATAATAAGATATTTTTTAAAACCTGCATTTTTTTTGGCAAATTTGTGAACTTTTTGTTCCAAATTTGCAAACTGTTTTTCCAATATCCAAGAACATTTTGATAGTCATGATCTCTTTTCAAATTTGTGGACATATTTTACAAATACATGAACTTTTTCCATTGTCATGAACTTAAAAACTGGCTGGTTTTAAAGAACAACATCATTATTGTTGCAGCAGGCTGAATTTTCTAAGGCAGCACTAGATACTGTAGAAAATAGATGAGAAATGAAACGAGCGAGTGTTGCTAGGCCAGGACTATGCGGGACATGTCCTGTGTTCTGAATTCGCCAAGTGGCGCTCAAGGCGCTGAAGAGAAGGACTCTGTTTCTTTTGGATTTTATAAAACATGCGAATTTGAGTAACAATGGGCTAGATTATCGGAGTCCACAAGCACAAATGCTTTATAGTTGCTTAGCCCCACGTAGCAACAAACACAAGGGAGCAACTATTCAAAGGGTACCCCTTGCAGGAGTCTCGCAAGGGTCTTTTTTGTTGGGCTGAGAGTGTGCCACTTTGGTCGCTCTCACCTGTCGCCGCATGTTGCGTGAAAAAAACTTTGAGTTTTTTTTTGCTGTACGCATTTTTGGGGTTTATATTGTATTTTTTTGCCTGGATTTCCTAGATTTTGAAGAAAAAATGAAAAAAAGTTGCCCGAAAAAACGTGTTTTTTTTTCTTCTGCAAGAGCACATATTTGCTCTCGCGATTGTGCCACTCGGAAATGGGAAAAACATGGGATTTTTTCATGATTCCGCGAGGCACAAATTTACTTCTCGTGAAGACACATGTTTGCTTGCGCGAGAGGCCCACTGTGTCTCTCAAAAAGGGAAAAACGTGTTTTTTTTTTCTTCAGGCAGTGTGAGACAACAATCCCCAAACTCCGCGAGAACTATATCTCGCTTATAGCAAGCCTACACTCTGTCTTGCCTGGATATGTTCTGCGATTTACAGTACTGGACCAACTCATTCTTTTAGCGCGTGTTTGTTTGCTCCTTGTGCGTTCATTTGTTCGTTGGTAGTAAAGAAAAATCGTTCCCTGGTTGTGCGTTTGCTGTTATTTTTTGGTTTTTTTCTTTCGATTTCTTTGTTTCTTCTTCGGTTTTATCTGTTTCTTCATCTTTTTTTCTGCTGTTTTCCTTCTTTTTTGTCGTTTTTCTTCGTTTCTTTGATGGTTTTCATTGAATTTTTTCTTTCTTCTTTGTTTCTTTCTTGATTCTCATTTTTTTCTTTCTTTCTTTCATCGATTTCTTCATTTTTCTTTGTTTCTTTCTTGGTTTTTATTGTTTCTTGTGTGTTGTTTCTTTCTTCCATTTCTTCGGTTTTAGCCGGCTTTCTTCACTTCTGTATTTTGATTTCTTTGGTTTCTTTTTATGATTTCATTATCTTTTTCATTATATATTTTTCATACACGTCAAAAATATATATTTTATAAATGCGTATTTAACATTTACATATGGACAACATTTTTTCTATACATATTTTAAACATTTTTAAATGCATAATTAATATTTTTCTAATTCCCGATTAACATTTTTTGAAAATAAAATATTATATTTTTTAGTAGATGGTAAATATTTTTTCTATACACATTTTAAACATTTCTCAAATGCTTGATTAAGATTTTTCTAAATACAAGATAAATATTTTTTTGGAATATAGGATCAAATTTTTTTCTATACACATTTTAAACATTTTCAAATATTTGATTTGAAATTTTCAAATAAACAATTAACATTCTTTGAATACATGGTCAATATTTTTTATATGAACATAAATATTTTAAAGATGCTTTATTAATATTTTTCAAATGTAAGATTAACATTTTTTTAATACAGCACAAGATTATTTTTTTAGTACATAGTCGACATTTTGTCTATACACTTTTCACATTTTTCAAATGAGTGATTATCATTTTTAAAATACTTGGTTAACATTTTCTTCAAATGCTTGATAATAATTTTATAATAGATGATAAAAAAATTCAAACGCATTGAATTTTTTTGTTTACATTTTTGTATGCTTGAGATTTTTTTTTCTCTATATAGAATTAACATTTTTGAAATGCTTGGATACTATTTTTTTCAAGTTTTCGTAAAGTGTTTTTGTAATATACTTATTATGTTCCAAAATAAGTGTCCCAAGCTTAGTACAACTTTATATTAAAGTTAATACAAAGTTGAGACACTTATTTTGTGTCGGTGAAAGTATTCATTTAGAATATTTGAAAGTATTAATGAAAGTAAAGAAAGAAAGAAAAAACGTTAAAAATAACAATGAAACGAGGCCGTGGCCTCCCGCGCGCCTAGTCCTCCCCTGACGCGAGGCTTTCATACGTCTGGCTATAAATGAGACATAGGTGCGCCCCCAAACTCGCCGCAGAAACTCACATGTGTTAAAAAGAGAGGCAGCTGGGCAGTGACTGCAGCCCTTCAGTTGCAGGCTTGCAGCATCGGGTAGCAGGTGTCTTACTCTCACCCAAGCAACGAACCGAACCATGGCTACTTCCAACTTATGGACTCGTTTAATATTCAAGTGCTCGGCCCTCTGCACAAACTAATACTACTCCTATTTCAGGAGATTATCGAGCTCTTGGCTGTTCGCAGGTTCAGAGAGAGAGAGTGAGAGAGGCGACTGTGCACAGCAGGGATGGATGGCCGCCGGTGACCAGTCTACACCTGCCAGTAAAACAAACTCCGGAACGTGCCAATGTCGTTTACTCGTCTATCTAATCCCTAAAAAAACGCCATCTCGACCGAGTTATCAACGCAGACGCACAGTGGAACAGTCACACGGATGCGATCGGACTGCAGCTCGGCACATGCATGCATCCATGTCTGAATGTATGCACCAGCCGGTAGAACCGGATCTGGATGACCCTAGCCACTGTTCCCACTGTCGAAAAACTTAAGAGTAAACTTATGGCCGGCATGGGACGGGACGGAGATCGATCGGAATCTTCGATCTACGGCAGCTTTTCATCTCTGCATTACAACACCACGGCGGTCGCCTGCTGCCAGTGCCAGGGAGAGACGGCGAGGCGGGGGCGCGCGCCGCGCTGTCGGTCGCGCAGATCAGATCATCGGCCTCATCTCTTTCTTACTGGCGTTCAGGAGCCAGCCAGCCAGGTCGGCCTGGCTGCCTGCGCGAGTTGAATGCTCGCTTCAGGCTTTACGTCTGGTAGCTAGATCGGCAGCTTGCGGTTTAATCTATCCTGTCTCTTCCCGCCCCAGTAAAAAGCTCTGCGTCGCGGTTTTGTAGCCAAGTTTACTGACGACTTGGCATGCCTGCTCGAGATCAGATGATTCAGCAAGTCATTCAAGATAGATAGTAGAGTGGTACTACAGAAAATGACTTGTCATATTCAGACGTTCAGAAATTCAAGAAACTGTGGTCGGTGCAAACTGTCGACCACCTTCTTTCTTTGTTCTGAAGCAGCGCAATTTTTTCTTTTCAAAAAAAAAAGGATTACCTCCGACCTCTGCATCGAGCGATGCACACAACCATTGAAGCAGCGCGTACTTGGATTTATCCGCGCGACGTTCGTGATCGTTGCTGATTTATTCCTTTATTCTCATACGAAATTCAAGACACCCGCACGCTACAGTACGACCGAAGGGTTGATCGATCGTATACATTCCTCCAATAAATGGTCTGCTTTGCGTTTTTCTTCCTCGGGCACTGTTGAAAAAACGCACGTCTTTCTCTTGTATAGCTACCAAGCCTGAAGAAACAGAGAAGTTTCCGCTCGTGGCCGCCTCACGATCGTAAGGCGTCAGGCATCTACAATTCCAACGTACGTAGCCAAGTAGTACTTGCTAGCACGACGAACTGCATGAATTGATGGTCGGCAAAGCTGTTGTTACTACATCACATACGCCGGGAGAATGATTTTTCTCACCTCGGCGTGCGAGTGCCGTGCACGGTAGATGCATGGCTGATTGTGGCGGGGCGATCATTGAAATTTCCCTCTACAGTCTACCCCACCCCACCGCGCCATGAATTTCACATGCGCCCCTGTAACTGAACGCGGTACTGGCACAGCAGCACCACCTCTTATGGATCGGATGATCGCACCATGAATGAATGGGAGCCGACCGGGCGGTAGCTGCCTACGCACGTACTACAACACGGCCATAAGCTTTGCCGACCATGGTAGGCATATCTCGACGGGAGGGAATGTGTACTCCTCTATCGGCCACGGGACTGTTCGGCGGGCGTCGATGGCCGTTGAGCCGTAAATAGTGGCCAGCGGTATAGTACTCTACTCCCTCTGTATCAGTATCACGACGGAATTATGACCATACCATGCTCTTTTCCTTTTCCTTTTTCTTTTCTTTTCTGGTGGGAGTTACCGGTTGGTTGGTTGGTATTCAAGCCTGGCTATTAATTAACCTGCTAGCTTGCAGCTGCAGGTAGGACGACTGGCGGTTAGGGGCCCGGCCGGGAACTGGAAGGATGAGAAATCAAAATGCAATGGCATTTTTGGGTTTACAGTGGTGTGGAGTCCATGGACGGACGCGGGCGACGACTCGTGACTTGTGATGTGAGTCGCCTCGCTTTGTGGTTCTGGTTCTGTGCCGATGGAAGAGAGGGAAGTGGCCGAGGCTACATGGGCCAGAAAGCCACCATAGCTCTGCAGCCGGTAGACATTCTCGAGTTAATCTTCACTGCTACGTTACTACGTGTAGTGTACTCCTACTGCTGCTAGCCAGTGTGGTCACGATTGAGAGGAAGATCCTTCATTTCATTTCAGTTTCTGACTGCTCTGGTATACTGTCTGGTGTTTTTCTTCATCTCGGGATTAAATGGCCGTTAACTCCGGGTTTAACTACGGAGGAGTAGGAGTAGTACAAGTCAGATCGTTTTCTCGCCGGCAGTACTGAGATCAGGCTGTCCGTGCTCCGTGTCCTCGTTCAGTAGCACCGGAGCACGCATAGATCGTCAGACAAAACTATCTAGAGCCTGATCGAGTCTCCCCAAGCAGAATCCAATGTCACTCTCATGGACATCATCTCTTCCACGGACCATGGGTGCAAATGTTCTAGGGTGACACATCTCTCGCTCGACGGTGTGGCGTCCTTTGAGCCAGGGGGTAAGGCCCCTCTTCGGCGAGGCGAGGGAGAAGAGAGGGGGTGGTTTCTTCTTGGTTCTCAGTGCAGGCGCTCGGCGATCGTTGCCAAGGCGGTTGGCAATGCCTTTGACCCTTTTGCTTTCTTCTCCGATGGTGTTTGAGCTTGAAGGGTGAACCCTTCTTCAAGCGAGTTTTTGTCCAAAAGGACCACCTGCCGAGTGGAATTGCTAAAAGAGACCACCTGCGAGTGGAATTGCCGGATCAGACCCCCACCTCTCCTGGCGGCAGGCGCGCCAGGTGACGCGTGGCACCTGCCGCCACCAGCGCAGGCGGCCGGCCGCCGATCCCGTTGCCGCGTTCCCCGCCACGGAACGGAGCTGCAGGTGCGGGCCCTGCCGCCACTGGCCGAGGCGGCCGGCCTGGCGCCACCGCAGGCCTTGACAGCGACGTTGACGGCGCTGATTCCCACGATGCTCATTCCGAGGCTATATTCGCTGCTATATTCGCTGCTGCTTTCTATCAAATAAAGACACTGGAATCCGATGCCTGCAGTCTATTTTCCCGCCAGATTTTTCGTCCGTTCGTCCCTATTTTCCCGCCATTGCACTTGACATCTGAGCCTATAAAACGAGGCATTGCAACTGTCTTCGTCCATCGTCCAGCCACACTTCAAAACACCAACGTGCTAGTCAGCATGAGTTTGCCTTGCTCGGATCAAAGCATTAGGCCTAAGAAAATGAAGAGTGCGACTTTGCCTCGGGGGGTGGAAGTACTTCGTTGTTGGTGTGGCGATCTCTGCAAGGTGAAGGAGGTGACGGATTTTTCAGATTGGTTGGGCATGAAGTTTTTCATGTGCGCCAATTATGAGGAAGATCCACCCGTTGCTATTTCACCGTACATCAGGCCTCCGGTATGTTTCAGTCATCAAGAATAAACACGTTGTTGATATTATTGTTGATTTGATATTTATATTTCTATTTTTGTTGTAGTCTCCTCCGCCTCTGTGCATGTACTATCGTTTGATTGACACGAAAAAACCGGACTGGGCGGTGACCGAGATTCGTGAAAGAGGTCGTCGTGCATGGGCAAGTTTGGACGCGGAAGAGCGCCGCGCGAAGGCGGCAGCAGAGGAGAAAGCAGAGCAGGAGAGAGAGTGGCAAGAGTATTGTGTGAAGCAGAGGGCTTTTCTTGATGAGATGAAGAAGAAAAACTGAGAAGAGGGACTTCGACTGGCGGAGGTTCAACGACAGCGACAGGAGGTCCGTGAGGCTGAGAGGCAGATAAAGAAAGAAATGGCTCGTGCAGCCAAGGCAGCAGAAGAAGCTGGTGATGGAAAAGGAAAATATCCACGTTGGACTCAGTAGATTTATGTTATTGTATCCTAAAATTCGCATTGCAGCAAGTTGTATCTTAAAATTCGTAGCAAGTTGTATCTTAATTTGAACATGTTAATTTTTATGTATCTTATTTTATGCATGTTATTTTATGTATCTTATTTTATGCATGTTATTTTCAATGCATCTTAATTTCAGCAGTTTAATGTATCTTATTTTATGCATGTTATTTTCAATTTTAAAAAAATGACTCGAAATAAACCGAGAACTTTTATTTCGTCGTAATACATAGATGTCTCGTACATACATCTGAAAGTTGGAAACTGACATAGATAGATACAATAGTTCGCACACATAGATAGACGAATCACCCTACGCGACGACGACCAGCTGGCCTTTCCCGACGACCGGAAGGTGACAAGCGATTAGGGATCAGGAACCCATGTGGACCCGTTTGGCCACAATAGCTTGTAGTTCATATCAATGCCCCATGCCCAGAACTCACAGTTCCAAGTGTTGTATAAATTGTGCATGTTAAAGAACGGCGATACGTAAGGTTCGACACTGATTTTTTGATCGGCAGCTGCCCGGAGTACGTGACTGCAAGGGTATCCCAGAAACTTGGGCTTGTTGCAAGTGCACTCACACGAGGTTGTGCCAAGGGTCACAACTTGTTTTTTTTATCCTCTGTGGTGACCCTTAACATACTTGGCTCGCACATTGACTTCCCATTTATTCCTAAGTGCATCTACCTTCCAGCAACCATGGCTTTGCGACTTCTTTGCTTTCTCATCAAGATGTCTTTGCATCTTCTCAGACCATGGCTTTTTCAAATCAACCAGTGCCATGGCGACTGTGACTATGTCTGCAAAGTATGACACAGTCCGGTTCCAAGTTTCATCGATTAAGGCTGTGATAGGTAGGGACCTCACCCCTTTAAGAACACCATTGTACACCTCTGACATGTTGCTTGTCATTATACCGTCCGAGCCCCACTGTCGTGAGACTGCGCCCACTTGTACAAATGGGGACAATTCTGGCTGATCCACTGGCTCAAATTTATTGCTGTCCGACGACCCCTCCGGTCTTCTCTCTCCGGCAGGGATGCGCGCTCGATCTCACCATTGATACCTGCCCAGATAGCATTCATTTTGGCTTCAGTTTTCTGCATGCACATCCTCTTGAATAGCTTGAACCAATCTTTGTTTTTGAATTTGGAATAAAAATTAGCTGCCAAATGCCGCATGCACCACCTTGTCTCCAGATCGGGCCACCTCCAGTCTGGATCTTCTGAAGACTTAATTATGTCGAGCGCGCTTAATAGCCCAGTGTTGCGATCAGAGATGATGCAAACCCCTTCGCGATCTTTGACGACCCCCATCTTCAGGCAACTCAGGAACCACAGCCAGCTATGTTTGTTCTCGCTCTCGACTATTGCATACGCAATAGGTAGAAGTTGATTATTTGCATCTGCAGCAATTGCCACCAAGAGTGTGCCCTTGTACTTTCCAGTGAGAAATGTACCATCGATTGATAAAACCGGACGACAATGCTTGAATGCTTGTATAGTCTGGGCGAATGCCCAGAATAAGCGGTCCAGGATTAGCTCGTCCCGGTTCATTGGGTTTGGACGTTGTTTCCGGAAAACTTGAGTCCCCCTGTTAGCAGTTGCTATCTGATGCAGCATTCTGGGGCAAAAGAATACGCCTCCTCATAGGTTCCATACAACCTCTAGAATATCTTTTCCTTTGCATGCCTTGCCTTGCTGTAGCTGACAGTGAAGCCAATCAGATCAGCTGTAGTTTTTTGCAAAGCCCTAATACTAATATTAAGACTTTCCTGCACAGTCGTTTGCTTGATCTGTGACACATATTCTGCAGTCACATTGCGGTGGTCTGGAAGAGTGCCGGTTTGCTCACAGCCATGTTCCACTATTTTTGTGACATGCCATGGCTGACATACCCTAGGCTTCCGGCGAGCAATAACTCTTCCGCGACAACCATCTTCGTGATGGATGCATATGACCTTCAACTCCTTTTTATCAGACTGCATCACTTTATGCTGCCGGTGTATGGCAATTGCATAGCTATTCATTGCTTGGTAAGCAGATTTCTTATCTGGGAAAATCTGCCCAACGGCCAGACTTCCCGCTTCCAGACCAGAAACAGAGTGAAATTCATTGGTGATGCTCATAACCTGTAAAAACTCTGGGTTCATTGGTGGAGCGACCGCCTTCTCAGGAGGAACAACTTCATCATCATCTGATTCCGAAGAGGCAGAAGAATGACCATCATCGTCATCATCTAGCGCCTCCGGCAATCCCTCCACGTGTTCGCTCATGTCAACGACCGCAGACCAGTATCCTGTGTCATACACTTGTTGTCCGCCTGTTGGTTCCGATGGACCGGCGCTGGGGGCTACAGCGATTGCCAACTCGGCCCCACCGCCCCCGCTACTGCACTCGGCGACATCAGTGACAGAAATGAACTCCACATACACCATGGGCTGTCCAAACATGGTGTTATTGGGATTGCTTGCAAACCCCATGTACGACGCCCAGGCTTTTTCACCAGTAACTCGCCGCAGACCCCAACGGGATACTGTCCCATCATTTCCTCCGTCAACCACGAAAGCCTCCATGGACATTTTTTTTCCATCCATCGCTGAACCAAACACCGATCGGATGCACCTTCTAACTGCCGCATACCCTACATTAACCATGTCTCTCACTACAACCGTAGTCATCTCGCACCTAGACACATCCACACCGGAAGGACCGTCGCGTACGATGTCCCCATAGAACACTAACAAATTTTCCATAGTACCTAACGAGCAGCCATATTTACATCGTTAGTCAATTTATATTCTAATAACTTACGGTAATAATCGTTTATTTACATATAATAATCCGACTAATATTCACAACACAACAGTAACATCATTCACAGCAGTACATCAACACAAAAAATAATTGTTCAAAAAATTACACCACAACATTTATACCTCTTGTTCAATAAGGATATCCTTCCGAATAGAAAAATCCGTTAGCGTGAATATATCACCGGTAATATATCAACGGGGTCGACCTATTATCACATGAAAAACAAATTAGACGCACAATTTTTTTCTGCTGCCAAAAGTTTCAAAATAGCAGTAGCATGCATGTGGTCATCACCTCTAAAGAGAAACCGAAGACCGAAAAACAATTTCATCAATCACGTCATCTCCTCCTAGTTTGCTACCCAGACGATATTTTCTTTTACGGTTTACATACATCATCAAGGATATTAGCATTTATCTTGCATTTCATTTACGGTTTCCTACTCTACCAAATTAGCTAATAAAGTCTACGTATGATTTCCTTACTACAGAACTTATTAAAAAACATGACACATGAAATAACAACACATTTAATCATGCAATGACCAATTATATTACAATCATTTTCTTAATTAACATTTTAAGAACTGCTAAAGCTCCAAACTACTCCACAAAGTGATGAAATACTACCTAAAACAACAGATAATACATACTTAAAAACTAATGAAACAAAGTAAAAACATCATGCATGCGAACATAACCAACAAAAATGGAGTCAACCTATTATACCTCTGGTTCAATAAGGATATCCTTCCGAATAATAAATGTCCGTCGGCATGAACATATCACCTGTAATATATCAATGGAGTCGACCTATTATCACATGAACAAAAATATTAGACACACAAATTTTTTCTGCTGCCAAAAGTATCAAAATAGCAGTTGCATGCATGTGGTCATCACCTCACAAGGGACATCGAAGACCGAAAAACAATTTCTTCAATCACGTCATCTCCTCCTTGTTTGCTACTCAGACGATATTTTCTTTACCTAATTACATACATTATCAACGATATTAGCACTTATGTTGCATGTCATGTACGGTTTCCTAGTTTACCAAATTAGCTAATAAAGTTGACCTACGATTTCGCAACTATAAAACTTATTAATAAACATGACACATGAAATAACAACACATTTAATCATGTAAATGACCAACTGCGGTTTCTTAATTAGCATTTTTAGAACTTCTTGCATGTCTAATGAAAATGATGCATCTTAAAGGCATATCACTCATCTACAATACAGTCAAAAATTTGTTGTCCAAATTTCGGCTCTAACTCTACCTAAACGTTTAACACAAGTCCTAATTACGACTTACAGACAAAAATAACAACATCTTGCATGTCCAAAAAATAGTACTAATGGACATAGCTAACATTGATCTATAACATCTTCAACATACTGTTCTGACAAATATTACTTCCAAGAAGTTAACATCGCATAGCTAATGACGGGCTACAGAACTAACTAATTCCCAATGTGCATGCACACAAATAATCATGTATTGCAAAGATCATACCTTGATCTTCAACTTAGTAGTTCACTTCACACGGCAAATCATACTCCTGAAGCTCCAAATTACTTCAGAGCTATGCTTCCTCCGTGTTCTTAACAGTCAGAAAGATAGGAGAGGGAGCAGTGTGTGTGCGCGAGAGAGTAGGCATGGTGTCTGTGCGAGAGAGCAGACAGGGTGTGTGTGTGCGAGAGAGCGTTGGCATCGTGTATAAAAAGAATACGGGCACTGTAGTGTCGGCACAACACGTTAGAATTTGCTGTCGCGTCCGCCGCAGCAACAGCAACGCTGCCTGCTTCTCCACCAGCAGCATCTAATTATCTTGAAAATCAGAGCCGTCGTCGTGGAAAGCAGCAGCGCCTGTGAATCAGCGCCGTGGAAATCAGCGCCGTCAGTGTGGCGTCCGGTAGCGACAGATGCCGCCTCGGCTGGTGGCGGCAGGGCCCGCGCTGCCGCCTAGGCTGGTGGCGGCAGGGCCCGTGCCTGTCAGTCCGTTCCGTCGCGGGCGAGTGCAACGGAATTCGCGGCCGGCCGCCTGCGCTGGTGGCGGCAGGCCCCAGCCGCCTCCGCTGGTGGCGGCAGGTGCCACGCGTCACCTGGCGCGCCTGCCGCCAGGAGATGTGGGGGTCTGATCTGGCAATTCCACTCGCAGGTGGTCTCTTTTAGCAATTCCACTCGGCAGGTGGTCCTTTTGGACAAAAATTCTCTTCAAGCGGCGCTTCATCTCCTTTACTTTAGGCACCTGAAGTTTGGGTCGTGTTGTAAGTTGTGTTTCAAACACTTTTGTATCTTTCTGTCTGTTGATGCTTTCCTTTTCTTATTAGTCAATTTAGTTGGACGTGTGCTTGTCGATTGTAATTCTGCCCGGTTGATGACTTTGTTAATTTAAACTCAGACTCGTCTATGAGTATCATTTCTAAAAACAAATGGATGCAAATGTTTGATCGTAATGCCAAGATTCCACCTTTATAGTGAGTACCCGATGAACGATATTTTTCCGCTCATTCCACCATCGTTCAAACCAGATAATTTTGAAATTTTCGAAAAAATCATTCCGATATTTCTACTAATGACTAATGAATGTAAGAGAACACGAAATCCTTTGTTTAATGTGTTTCCACACGAAAAGGGCCTAAACATGCAAGAATATCATTGCATAGAAGAAAATATGAAGTTTGATGGAAGAGACAAATCAATTGGAGGCGCGGGGAGCTATCCCGAGCGCAAGTTGACACACAGTACAAGTACACTTGCCCGTGTCGTACCACTTGCCATCAACACCAGGTCATCCACCTGACCAACTTGTATACAGAGGTCGACACCAGATTCTCAATAGAGAGAGAACCATTCTCGAAATAAAGAGCCAAAACCAATCTTCCAATCCTAGCTGTCGTCATTTCCCATCTAACCTCCATAGCCGCCGCCATCATCACCGCGGTTATTCTCTCCAAGTTGACTATACTTGTAATCGGTGTATCACATCAGGCAACTATTGTAAGACATATTAACAGTCAATCATTCATCTTTATGTAGTCTTTAATGAGTTCATCTTGCTATACGACCGTCATGTGTGAGTAATTCGGTAAGGCAATAGGTTGATGCAAGGCCTTACAACCCTATGTATTTATACATGATCTTTGCAATGACTTTGCATATGTTACAACATTTCTATGTGTCCAATTGCGACGGGATGCATGGGATTGTTGCAATGACTTCGTGTATCTTACAAAATTTGTATGTGTACGATTGTGACGGAGTTATCTCTTGTCTCCTTGTTCTAAAGACCCGCAGGCACCCATGATCTCGTAGATCAATCAAGGAGGAGGTAAAGAGCGATGATGTCCTGAAACACTATCCCTAACAACAATGAGATAAAGGGTAAGTACATTATCGGGAAACTAGTCCTTGGAGATAAATAAGGTGTAGTCGTTAAACATCTAATGTTTTTGTCTGAATTATTGTTCCTAATAACTAAGGTAACCCCACGCGAAGGTAAGGGCCATCGGTTGGACAACCGTCTCTTAATTTAGGTCGCGCACCGGTCAAGACGTACTTTGGACACATCTCACACTCCATCGCGTAGCAAGCACATCATAGCGGTTATCTTCCAAAGCTATGTTTATTATCAAGGTGAGATTCCACACACTAATTAGGTTGTGAGAGTAGGATCTCATACCCATGCATGTTTTTATACTAGTGTTTACACCCAAAAAGGTTGTTAATTAAAGGTCTGGTTAAAAAACTGGAATATGATTCGATAACATAACTTGTGAGTCTCCTTGCCATAGTGCACATCCTCTCGTGGATTAGATAACCTAGGGCCATAGTGCACATCCTTTCGTGGGTTAGGTAACCTAGGTCCACTCCTTGGGGAAAAGGTACGGGGACCTTCTCCTATCCAAATCGGATCTCAAAAGGCATCAACCATCTTTTCTGGCCTCGTTACCGAGGAGGCATCGTGTCACTTGTCATTGCACTATAGTTATTGTTAAATTTTTTATTTTAGTTTTTTTTCTTGTCTTTATTTGTTTTGTAGTTGTGTTGTTACCGAAAACCCAAAAAATTATCATGGTAAGAAACTTGGAGACTTTGCTGCTCCAAAAGAGAACTTTATGCATGCACCAACCACTTAGTCACTATGGTTCAACAAACCAATCTGAAGGCACTACATCAGAGGATGTCGATATGCACTTACACAATTTCATTGAGATGTGCGACGTGACATGTATAAAATACTTTTTTGAGGAATCACTTGGGGGAGCTGGTTCACCTGTATATATTACTCAAAGTTGTAACCAAGTACTCCCTCTGTAAAGAAATATAAGATCGTTTAGATCACTACTTTAGTGATCTAAACACTCTTATATTTATTTCTGGAGGGAGTACCAACCAAGATTACAATCACAGAATTAGCATTACATAGGTATGCCTAGATGTGAGGAGTGGAAGGTCCGCCATGAGAAAGCAACCTCCTTATCGGAATCAGTAGTGAGTCTATATGAGCAAAGGTCCAAGTCGTCAATCATGAGCTAACAGAGGTGGAGGAGTGAAGGTCTTCATTCGGAAGGTCATAACATTTCGTGTGTCCCAATTTTTCCACGGAATCAACATTAGGATGAAGCACCATAGCCTTTGGTCCACAGCTATGGGAGGAGTCAGGCTTGACAGATCGTCAACATTGAGTGGGGAAGTACCCCGAGCCGTTGCCAGATCCGTTGAGCTAGGGGCATATAATGAAGAGGTGGTTAGTGTCTTCAGCAGCATGGCCGCATCATGGGCAGGATATTGAGGGGGCGATGTTCTTGCGTTGAAGGATGGCACGACAGTTTAGTCTTTTGTGGAAAAGCAACAAAAACCTTAACCTTGGTTGGCACCCAGGTCCTCCAAATCAGATGATGGTGCTGGTCTTCAACATCTAACTGCGTGACTAAGTCATAGGCTCTCTTAGAAGAGAAAGCCTTCCCCCTGTTGAGGCTGCGTTGGTCCGGCTCTAGAGAGAAATCATGCAACCGAAGAGAGGCGATTCCTTAGGTTAGATTCAATTATGTCCCGGCCAATAGTAGCCACTCTGAAGTTTTCTTTGGTGGGAGAGAAAAGGTTAGGGAAAACCAATGCCAAGGGGATGTAACAGTTCAACATAGGAGTTTAGCCAGAAGCAGGTGTTTTGACCATTGCTTGTCAGAATGAAAGAAATCTTATGAAGTTGAGGTAGTTGGATGTAACAGTTCAACATAGAAAGATGGTATTTGAGGTGGGGGAGATGAAGCCATTTGGGTGTTGTAAATCTAACCAACTAATCCAAGGGGACTGCGAGGTGTTTGACTCTAAAGCCTTAACAACAAACTTCATGAGTAGACAGTTGTTTTCTTGATGCATGTTTTTAACACCTAGACCGCAAAGCTTTTTAGGCTTACACACATTTTCCAAGCAATTAGACATTGTGCATCAGTACAAGTTTCCCCTCCGGTCGAGAAAGAAGCTCTACAAAAAGCATCCAGTTTTTAAGGACCTTTTTGGGGATTCTGAAGATGGAGATGAAATAGGTAGCAAGGAGTCTATGAAATAATATAACACGATTAACCTATCACCTTGGATAGAATCTTAGCATGCAAACCGGCTAAGTATTTACGACATTTTTCAAGAACTGGAAGAAAGACGCCAGCCGGCTAAGTATTTATGACACCAAATAGCAGGATTAACCTACCACCTTTTTATAAAAGGCTATGAACCAAACACTTTGAAGTTGCCTCTACTTTCCTTCTTCTTGAGGAAAAAATCAAAGGAATTACTTCTAGCTTTGACTAGATGGACTATAACTACATGTAATTTATGTTGCAGCATGTTTTTATCTAAAATTTTCTCTCCCACAAAAATTATGCAATTTCGATCTCAGATCATAGGCTTTAAAAAAGAAGATCGTGAGTCACTAGCGCTTGCGTGGATTGCATGAAGGAGGCTATAAGAAATTGCCCCAACCAAGAGATAGAAGAATCGTTAATTCTTCATATATTTTACAATGTTCTTAATCCATGCCGAAAACCATGCTTACTACAAATGCAGGAGGAATTATAATGGGAAGACCTGTGGAAGAGAACCATTCCAAATGCATATTGATTCGTCTCTCAAACACATCTATACTTTTTTTATTGTTTCATGCTAATATAATATCACCTTTAAATATTTTTATAGCAGTTTTTATTATTTTTCTTCACTAACCTATTAATTTAGTGCCCAGAGCCAATTGTTGTTTTTCTGCATGTTTTTGGCTTTTCAGAAAATCTAGATCTACGAAGGTCAAAAATACCTGGAGATTTAATATGATTTTTGCAACACCCAAGGATTCCAGAAAGTGTGGGGGCTAAGTAACTCCCAGTGGGGATTTTTTTTGAAGAGTATATTGCTAAAAAGATGTCAAGTTGTATTGGGAACATCTTATCAATTGGAGACATGGTAACTTTGACAAATGCATGTTTGAGCAACATTCATTTATATATGTTCTCCTTTCTTGAAGTCCCTAAAGGCTCTTTAAAAAATATGAACACTTACAGTGCAAGAATGGTTTGGCAAGAAAGAAGAGATAAGAAAAAGTACCACTTGGTCAATGGATCTACATTTTGTATGCCTAAAGACCATGAAGGTTTGTGAGTGTTAGATCATCAGGCAATGAACCAAAGCATGTTGGTGAAATGGCTATGTAAACTTGAGAATTCTGATGGGATGTGGCAGTCTCTTCTTAGCATGAAATATTTGGAAAACAAAACCTTATCAAGCCTAACTAATGGATATGGTGGATTACACTTTTTGGCAAGGATTGATAAAGGTAAATGTGCTGTTTCAGAGAAAATTGAGAGGATCTTGGGAGATGACAGGAAAACTCTTTTTTGAGAAGATGTTTGGACTGCAACAACATCTCTTGCAAACCTATTCCCAATATTGTACCCCATATGTTTCACTTAAAAGGTTACAGTTCATTTTGTGAAATAAAGTGGTTGAGATTCTTTGGTATATAGGAGATCTTTGTGGGGGAGAGACTATTGCACAAATGGAAGAGATGAAAAGATTGGTGGATGAGATTCAGCGTACCAATGACAAGGACAAGGTTTCTTGGAAAATTAGGACTAACAAAAATTTTAGTGTGAAGAGTTTATACCTACAAATCAAGGCTGCTGAGCTGGTTGGTTACAGGAAAATATGGATAATCAAGATGCCCTTGAAGATGGCTAATGATTAGGAATACTATATACTATAACACTAATCTCCCTGGTTTTAAAGAGCCCACATTCAATTGAGGTCTTCAATTGACATTGGGTCACCTGATTTTGACCGGGTCAACAGTTCCTCAAAGCTCTCTCATTTAATTCTTTTATAGTGCTCTATAGCACTACCATCCTTAGTTTTAAGAGTCCACATTCAATTGAGATCTCCAATTAAAATTGGGTCACCCGATTTTGGCCGGGTCAACAATTTCTCAAAGCTCTCTCATTCAAATCTTTAGACAACACACTATTCTTCCTAATGGGATTGGTTTACGATTTTGACCAAACCAACAATTTTTCAAATCAATCAATAGTAACCGGCCTATAAAAACATATCAATCACGCGCATGCATCCACCGACATAAAAAAATTCCCACATATATAAGGTGGGGTTAGCATATAATATAGAATCACACCACGAAAGGCCCATCCAATCACCGAATTATAAAAAAAACACTCTATCATCTTCCCCACATGTCAAACTAAATATTCCATTAGTTCCAAAATATAAGGGGTATTATTTTTTTGGAAAGTCAAATTCTTCCACTTTGACCAAGTTCGGAGCAAAAATATCGACATCCATAATATTAAACGAAAAAGTATGGAAATTTATTTCATGATGAGTCTAATCATAGCGATTTGATATTATGGATTTTGGATATTTCTCTACAAATTTGATCAACCTTAAAAGGGTTTCACTTTTCAAAAAAGTTATACACATTGTATTTTGAAACGGAGCGATTAGTTTTTTTAACCTAACGGCGTAGCAAAGCGCTGATAACCCACAAGTGTAGGGGATCGTTTGTAGCCTTTTTCGATAAATAAGAGTGTCGAACCCAACGAGGAGCTAAAGGTAAAACAAATATTCCCTCAAGTTCTATCGACCACCGATACAACTCTGCGCACACTTTAACGTTTGCTTTACCTAGAACAAGTATGAAACTTTTTTGTAGGTGATATGATAGTTTGCACAAATAAAACTAGAAGTACTTTGCGGGAATAAAACTATGAGTACAGAGCAAGATAATAAAAGTTAGTTATTTAGTAGAAAGCTTTTGTCAAACAAGAAGGTTATTTGTCCCTAGGCAATTGATAACTAGACAGGTAATCATTCTTGCAATTTTATATGAGGGAGAGGCATGAGCTAACATACTTTCCGTACTTGGATCATATGCACTTATGATTGGAACTCTAGCAAGCATCCGCAACTACCAAAGATCATTAAGGTAAAACCCAACCATAGCATTAAGTATCAAGTCCTCTTTACTCCCATATGCAACAACCCACCTACTCGGGTCTGTGTATTCTGTCACTCACGCCACCCACCATAGGAAATCATGAACACATTGCAACACCCTACAGCGGGGATCCCTCACGTTTGCGCGAGACGGAGGGCACCGTAGGACAACACCATAATAAAATATACACTCATACCAACCACGATCATCAATTAGCCCATAGGACAAAACGGATCTACTCAAACATCATAGGATAGCCAAATATCATTGGGAAATAATATATGGAGTTGAGCACCATTGTCGGTGTACCAAAGTATGGGTCTTTTTAGTACCCCGTACTTGTGCACGGGCAGTTGTAGCCGTTCCGCGGCAAGCCTTGCCGGGGAATAGCTAGGAGTAATCACGAGACTAAGACGACAAGGAGACATTCAAGTCAACGATCAGACCAGAAAACAGAAGACCAAAGGGTTGCGGAGGCCCGGCAAGACCCTTGCCGGCAAGGCCTCGCGCCAGACAAGACCCGGTCCCGGGGAGCCCCGGGCCCGGCAAGGATTCGGTCCCGGCAAGCCCCGGGACCGGCAAGGATTCGGTCCCGGCAAGCCCCGGGCCCGGCAAGGATTCGGTCCCGGCAAGCCCCGGGACCGGCAAGGATTCGGTCCCGACAAGCCCCGGGCCCGGCAAGGATTCAGCCCCGGCAAGGCTCTGCACAGTACAGCGCTATCGCTCCAGTGCAGCGGCCAGCCTTGTCGTTTAGGGCTTGTCCTCATGGTGACGTGGCGTAATGCTGGCCACGCAATGCTTAAGCGGTGTTGATGGGATGGCTGCTTTTGCCCATCCCCTGTAAAGCTTTTCCAAGCCCGAGAAGCTAAGGGACACCTCGACGGACACCTCACGGTGCATTTAATGAGTTTGTCCTAAGCCGTCAGGGTTAGGTATGATAATACTGTGGTAACACTATAGTTACTTTCCACCTCATGCCTTATCTTGTACGTCACTGTGGTAGCCCCTTTGACTAATATAAAAGGAGGCCCGAGACGTACAGGGGAGAAGGAGGACACTTCGAAAGCCCATTCTGCATGCGTAGCTGCTACTGTAGCTCCCAGAACTTGGCCAAGAACATCCACAATAATACAATCAAAGCAGGAGTAGGGTTTTACGCATCCGTGCGGCCCGAACCTGGGTAAATCCCCCGCGTGCTGTTCGTTAGTTCTGCTCTTGGTGCAACCCTCTCCCCTTGCCGAACCGTAAGGGATCTCCTTGATCCCTGTCTGAAGGAAATGGACTATTTGCTGTGCCCATGCCGGAGCCTGTGGCTCGACGACAAGGACTAAAGGCAACTCTTCATCTGCGGGAGCATTTGCTTCTACGGCAAGAACCTGAGGCTCTTGGCGGAGCAGCTGCTCACCGGCAACTGGTATTTCTTCGGCAGCCAGGGCGCTTGCTTCGGCGGCAAGAACCAGAGGTTCTGCGCGAAGCCGCTGCTCACCGGCAACCGTGTCGTTCCCGGCAAGATCCTTGCCGGGCGCTTCGGGAAGCCTTGCCGGGAAGTGCTCGCCGGTACTTAACTTTCTTCTCTTATCAGGCCTTGTCGATGGCGACACGGATGGTTGAGTCAAGCGGAGCACAAAAGTCCCTGGTTCCACAGGTAGCTTGAGTGCGGCACGCTTCGACAGGTCGTCGGCAATGCTGTTCTCTGATCGAGGAACCTGCTCTGTCTGAAGACCGTCAAAGCGCTCCTCCAGCTTCCTCACTTCATCGACGTATGCTTCCATCAGCGGGCTCTGATAATCTTTGTTGACCTGCCTCACGACGAGCTGGGAGTCACCCCTGTCGATGAGCTTCCTGATCCCAAGGTCTGCCGCGATCCTGAGACCGGCAAGCAGTCCTTCATACTCTGCCGTGTTGTTGGTCGATCTCTCCCGGGGAAAATGCATTTGGATGACGTACTTGAGGTGCTCTCCGGTGGGTGCGACAAGCAGCACGCCGGCACCGGCGCCCTGCAGCGAAAGGGCTCCATCAAAGTACATGATCCATTCGCGATCTGTTTCCTTGCCGGGAATCGCTGATTCTTGAACTTCGTCGTCTGGCGTTGGGGTCCATTCTGCAATGAATTCTGCCAAGGCCCTGCTCTGGATAGTTGAAGAACTTTCAAACTTGAGACCAAAGCATGACAGCTCCAACGCCCACTCCACGATCCTGCCGGTTGCTTCTGGGTTTCGGAGAATCCGTCGTAGCGGAAAGCGAGTGACGACGGTGATCTCATGTGCTTGGAAGTAATGGCGCAGCTTCCTCGAGGCCATGAGAAGGCCGAAGAGCAACTTCTGCACACCAGAATACCTCGACCTAGCCCCCTGCAACAGGGAGCTGACGAAATAGACTGGGCGCTGCACCATCTTCTTCTTCTGCACTGCCTGACTTGACTGCGCGGGTCTTTCCTTGTCGGCACCAGACTTTGCCGGGGCTGGCCCCGGCAAGTCGCTTGGCGGGCCTGCCGTTGCCGCTGCATCTTCCTCTGCTTTTCTCTCTGCCACCAGCGCAGCACTAACCACTTGATTCGTTGCCGCCAGATATAGCAGCAACCGCTCTTGTGGTCTAGGCGCGACTAGTACTGGCGAAGAGGAGAGGTACTTCTTCAAATCCTGCAGCGCTGCCTCCGCTTCTGGAGTCCATTTCATTGGACCTGCCTTCTTCAAAATTTTGAAAAACGGCAGGGCGCGCTCAGCAGACTTTGAGATGAACCTACTCAAAGCAGCGACGCAGCCGGCAAGGCGGCGCACATCCTTAACTCGTCTTGGCGCTTCTATCTGCTCAATTGCCTTGATCTTGTCGGGATTGGCCTCAATTCCACGCTGAGATACAAAGAACCCGAGAAGCTTGCCGGATGGGACGCCAAACACACACTTCTCAGGATTGAGCTTCAGGTTGATCCTGCGCAGATTTGCAAATGTCTCCTTCAGATCTTGAATGAGCGTTGCCTTGTCCTTGGTTTTGACCACTATGTCATCCATGTAAGCCTCCATATTTCTATGCAGCTGGGCCCCGAAACCAATCTGGACAGCTCTAGCGAAGGTCGAACCAGCACTTTTCAACCCGAAAGGCATACGCAAGAAGCAATATGTGCCACACGGGGTGATAAATGCGGTCTTCTCTTCGTCTTCTTTCGCCATGAAGATCTGGTGATATCCTGAGTATGTGTCAAGAAATGACAGCAAATCGCAGCCGGCAGTGGAATCCACAATCTGGTCGATGCGCGGCAAGGGAAAGGGATCTTTTGGACAGGCTTTATTGATATCTGTAAAGTCAATACATAGCCTCCATTTACCATTCGCCTTGCGCACAACAACTGGGTTGGCCAACCATGTAGGATGGAGGACTCCTCTAACCAGGCCTGCCGCCTCAAGCTTCCTAATCTCTTCCGCAATAAACTCTTGCCGCTCCAAGGCTTGCTTCCGCACCTTCTGCTTGACGGGCCGCGCGTGGGGACAGACAGCTAGGTGGTGCTCAATTACCTCCCTGGGAACACCGGGGATGTCAGACGGTTGCCATGCAAACACATCGACATTCGCCCGCAGGAAGGCAACGAGCGCGCTTTCCTATTTGTCATCAAGGGTGGAGCTTATGGTGAATGTTCCCCCCGTCCCGTCCTCCTTGGCGGGCACCTTCTTGGTCTCAGGTGGAGCAGCCTTGGATTTCTTGATCTGGCCGGCAGAGCTCTCTGGGGCACCCTCGACGGCAGCGCAGCACTCTGGAGAGGCGCGCTTGCCGGAGTTTGTACCAGAGGTCTTGCCGGGCTGCTTCTTCTTGCTGGGATCTTGAGCGGCAGGAGCATGCGCCTTGGCGGCGGACGCTGCAACTGCTTCCCGGTAGAGCTTGTCGGTGCAAATGAGCGCGTCTTTCTTGTCGGAGTGGACAGTGATGACGCTCATTGGACCGGGCATCTTCAAGACGTTGTAGGCGTAGTGCGAGGCCGCCATGAACTTAGCCAGCGCTGGGCGGCCAAGGATTCCATTGTATGGCAACGGAATCCTGGCGACGTCGAAGACGACCTTCTCCGTCCTGAAGTTCAGCTCGCTGCCGAAAGTTACCGGCAGCGTGATCTTGCCTTTCGGCTGGTTCCTTCCCGGATTGACCCCTTGGAAAGAACCTGTCTCCTCGAGATCTTCATCGGGAATTTGCAGCCTCTTGATCACATCGGGCGAGATCAGGTTCAGGCCGGCCCCACCGTCAACTAACATTTTCGTCACCTGGAGGTTGCGAATCGTTGGTGAAACCAACAACGGCAAGCACCCGACCGCAGTTGTGCGATCAGGGTGATCCTCGGCGTCAAAAATGATAGGCGTGAGGGACCACTTCAGTGGCTTCCGGGCATCGAGGGATGGCTCTGCTGCATTAATCTCACGCGCCCACTGCTTGAGCTGGCGGTGAGAGGAATGCAACAAAGCGCCCCCGTCGACGCACATGGCCTCTGTAGCCTTCTGGAACTCGTGTTCGCTGGACTCGTCGCCCTCTGCATCATCATCATCATTTCCTTGTTCTTTGGCGCGGCCCCGGGCAGGCTTCTCTTGCTGCTGCCTGGGCTTGCCACGACGACCTCCTTGACCGCGCTTCCTGCCAGACCCTCCGGCACCATCTTGGGCTCTTTCCCTGTCGCGCCTTTCGTACTCGGCACGCTGCTTCTCGGCAAGCTCCTCAACTTGCCGGCAGTCTTGGAGATCATGGCCCTTGGTACGGTGGATCTTGCAGTACTGCTTGCCAGATCCTTCTGGCTTGTCGGCAGCCGCCAAGGCCTGACACGCCGCACACCCGGCAACCTCCTTGCCGGGGTCGTCGGTCTTGGACTTCTTGGAGGTGCCGGTGTTGCCCGAACCTTCAACGGCAAGCACGGCCTTGCCCTTGCGCTTCTTGTTCTTCCGCCGCCCCTTTCTTGCCGGGGCAGGAGCGTCTTCGCTATCGGAGTCGACTCCAGCGCCAGCATTCTCGCCGGGGAGTCTCCTTCCTTCTTCTGCCCGAGCACATTTGTCGGCCAAGGCGTAGAGCTCGGCGACATCTCTGACTTTGTTCATCGCCAACTCCTCCCGCATCTTACGATTGCGCACATTCTGATGAAAGGCGCTGATGACGGCGGCGGGATGAACGTCAGGAATGTTGTGCTGGATGCGGCTGAACCTCTGGATATACTTGCGTAAAGTTTCGCCCTCCTTCTGGGGAATGATGTGCAGATCACTCTCCTGGCCAGGAGCTTGATGGCCGCCGGTGAAGGCGCCAACAAACTGATGGCACAGGTCGACCCAAGAAGAGATGGAATTCTCGGGCAGGTGCATCAACCACGATCTCACGTTGGGCTTCAGTACCAACGGAAAGTAGTTGGCCAGCACCTTATCGTCACGAGCCCCGGCAGCCTGCACTGCGATGGTGTAGATGCCCAAGAACTCGGACGGATGGGTCTTGCCGTCGTACTTCTCCGGTACTTCCGGCTTGAAGGAGCGGGAGCTAGGCCACTGGACTTGCCGCAGCTCACGAGTAAACGCTGGGCAACCCACCTCGTAAGGTAGGCAGCCAGGGTACCCTGGCGCGGGCTCGTCAACAGAGGTCCCAGCGCGCTTGTCGGACTGGCGACGCGCTTCCCTTCGGCGCTCGATGGTGGTTCGAGCGTCCTCCTTCTTCCGTTCCCGAAGAACGTGACGTTGATCACGGCGAACCCGCGGGTCAGACGATGCCGTGGAATCATCCTCACGGGCGCCGGTCCGCCGAGTTAACGACCGCTCTTGATGCAGCGGAGGGGAACGCAACGTAGTCGTTCCAGCTCCAGTCTTCTCTCCATCGCCACGCACCAGCCTAGACGACTGCAGCCGCGAGGGTTCACCCTGCTGCGGTACGTCGTTGTTGGCTAGGCCGATGAGGCTCTGGATAGCGGCTCGCCACTCGTCTAGCTTCTCCGCGGCGGGAGGGAAGTCTAGGAGCAGCTGAGCTCGCGCCAACGCCTCTGCTGGCGTAGGCGGCGGCGACAGGTGCGAAGAGCGTGAGGTGCTCAAACTCCTAACAGGGTTAGAAGGAGCACCATCACGACTCTGCACCCGCGCGCGGCCTCCACCAGCTCGCTGGCACGGATCTTGGCCCTGCGCACCCTGGGAGTGATGCGCAGGGGTCTTCCCATGCGGACGCCCAGAACCACCAGCGTCTTGAGGCCGCACGTCACGCGCGTCCTGAGAAGGTCGCGGTGCATGCGCCGGCGTATTCGTCCTGGAAGGCGCCGCTCCATCCTTGGAAGTCGCTGCACCACCCGCAGGTTGCGCAGCTCCATCCTTGGACCTGTTGCTCGTCCGGCTCGGATCGCCGGAACGCCGTGGAAGCTCGGAGCCTCCACCTCCTCCACCCGCGTCTACCCCGTCGCCTGCGCGCGCAGCATCAGGCACGATGGATGCGGATGGACCAACCGCCGTGAAACCCTTATTCTTGGGAGCCATGGTGGTGAAGATGATCAAAGATCTGACGCGCTGATCACTAGATCAGGTTCGCACAACCTCGATCCCCCTACCTGGCGCGCCAAAGATGTCGTGGGAAACGAACACCTATGGGATCAAGGAGATCCCTTACGGTTCGGCAAGGGGAGAGGGTTGCACAAAGAGCAGAACTAACGAACAGCACGCGGGGGATGTACGCAGGTTCGGGCCGCACGGATGCGTAAAACCCTACTCCTGCTTTGATTGTATTATTGTGGATGTTCTTGGCCAAGTTCTGGGAGCTACAGTAGCAGCTACGCATGCAGAATGGGCTTTCGAAGTGTCCTCCTTCTCCCCTGTACGTCTCGGGCCTCCTTTTATATTAGTCAAAGGGGCTACCACAGTGATGTACAAGATAAGGCATGAGGTGGAAAGTAACTACAGTGTTACCACAGTATTATCATACCTAACCCTGACGGCTTAGGACAAACTCATTAAATGCACCGTGAGGTGTCCGTCGAGGTGTCCCTTAGCTTCTCGGGCTTGGAAAAGCTTTACAGGGGATGGGCAAAAGCAGCCATCCCATCAACACCGCTTAAGCATCGCGTGGCCAGCATTACGCCACGTCACCATGAGGACAAGCCCTAAACGACAAGGCTGGCCGCTGCACTGGAGCGATAGCGCTGTACTGTGCAGAGCCTTGCCGGGGCTGAATCCTTGCCGGGCCCGGGGCTTGTCGGGACCGAATCCTTGCCGGTCCCGGGGCTTGCCGGGACCGAATCCTTGCCGGGCCCGGGGCTTGCCGGGACCGAATCCTTGCCGGTCCCGGGGCTTGCCGGGACCGAATTCTTGCCGGGCCCGGGGCTCCCCAGGACCGGGTCTTGTCTGGCGCGAGGCCTTGCCGGCAAGGGTCTTGCCGGGCCTCCGCAACCCTTTGGTCTTCTGTTTTCTGGTATGATCGTTGAATTGAATGTCTCCTTGTCGTCTTAGTCTCGTGATTACTCCTAGCTATTCCCCGGCAAGGCTTGCCGCGGAACGGCTACAACTGCCCGTGCACAAGTACGGGGTACTAAAAAGACCCATACTTTGGTACACCGACAACCATGTTTAAGTAGAGATTACATCGGGGAAGAGAGGTGTTACACCGCTGCATAGAGGGGGAGAGAGTTGGTGTTGACGGGGAAGAGAGGTGTTACACCGCTGCATGAGTCTCCTTGGATATTTACTTGGGGTGGCTTGGGCATACCCAAGCTTGAAATCTTGCCTCTCCTCCTTCTCCTCATATCGAGACCTCCTCGATCTTTGAACACTTCATCCACACAAAACTTAACAGAAAACTGGTGAGATCCGTTAGTATAATAAAGCAAATTTCTATTTTAAGTACTGTTGCAAACCCATTCATTTTTTATGTTTGCATTATCCCTGCTGTATTATAACTTCTCCATGGCTTATACCTCCGATAAAATCGATAGTTTCATCAAAACAAGCAAAACAGTGCACCAAAATACAGAATCTGTCTTAAACAGGACAGTCTGTAGTAATCTGAACTTTGACCATACTTCTGTAACTCCAAAAATTCTGAAACATTAGTAAGAAATAAAAAAATTGTGTAGAAATACTGTGTAAGAATTTCAGAAACTTTTTACGTTCCAGTAAAAAATGTAAATTCACGCACTACAACCAAAGTTTCTGTTTTGACACCGCACATACCAACAAGAAATCTAATCATCCTAAAGGCAAATCTTGGCACATTATTTTTATAATACAATGGATTTGTACAAGGGGATAATTATTTTTGTGAAAAGTTTCTGTGATTCAAGATTCACAAAGTTTCCATGGGCATGAACAAAGTTCAAGGCTAGCCCCCACTTCAACGATGCTCATCATCTCTCTCACTTTCACCTTTCTTTTTGTGAAGTTTTAGGTTCCCCTCTATATTTTTTTTTGTTTTTAAACTTTATAAAATAACTCAACAGAATAAAATGACTCTCTAAAACTTTCGGGTTGTCTCCCTGGCAGCACTTTCTTTAAAGCCATTAAGCTAGGCATCAAGTGCTCAAGTAATGGATCCACCCGGATCCCAAGGTATATCAAAGCCAATTTTAATTAACAATGATTTGTAATTTAGTAGTGAGCACAAAGCAACATATATCATGTAATGACGAAGTCTAACTCTCTTCCTATGCATCGGCATGTCATACAAGAACAATTCATGCACATCAAGTAAAGGCCAATGCATAGTATAAACAGTTTCTTGCAATTTTATCGTATTGGAAACATAAAGAGGTGGAGATGTAGTTCCTCTCTCATAATAATTGAAAGTAGGAGCAGCAAGCACATGCATATTATATTCATCAAAATCATCATGTGTAGTAGCAAAACGCAACCCATTAATATAATCCTTAATAAGAGCAAACTTCTCCGATATAGTGTAGTTGGGAGAATTCAAAAGGATAATAGGACTATCATGTGTGGGTGCAATAGCAACAATTTCATTCTTAACATAAGGAACTATAGCAAGTTCATATCCATAAGCATAATTCATATTGGCATCTTGGCCACAGGCATAGCAAGCATCAAGTTCATCAAAAAGGGATATTTCAAAAGAATCCACGGGATCATAGCAACCATCATAGCATTCATCCTTCGGTAAGCACGAAGGAAAATTAAATAATGTATGAGTTGAAGAGTTACTCTCATTAGAAGGTGGCCACGGGTAGCTAATCCGCTCTTCCTCCTTTTGTTCTTCGCTCTCCTCCTCATCTTTTTCATCTAATGAGCTCACAATTTCGGCAACTTCCTCTTCCATAGATTCCTACAAAATTTTAGTCTCTTCCAAGGCAGTGGTCATTCTTTCAATAAATTCTTCAACATAAGCATTAGAAGCATAGTTTTCATAGCAATATTTAAGTATGGCAAAATATTTCAGATTCGTAAAGAGTAGCATCATAATTTTCAATCAAAGAAGCAATTTCATATGCACCCTTAAAAGCAACAAATTCTTCAATTTGTTCAACATCAAAATAACAATAGGCTTCCTTGGCATAAGAATATAGTATTTCATTATCATTAAACACACATTGGCAGGGAAGGTGTTTTTAGTTTCTTCAGAACAACAAGTAAAATCCTGTATTTCGCATAAATTCCAAGCATAGCATCACAAAGTATTAATTTGATGCCACAAGAGTTTCCCTTTTTTAGATATGCAGTGTCGCACATAATAAGCATGCTCATTTAATGATTTTCCCTCAACTAAGCTAGTTGGGTTTTCAGCACGAGCATGGATCGAAGATGATCCAAATAATATTCTTCGGTAGTACGGAACACTAGTGGTTCCTCAACTTTTGGAGCAGCAGGTACAACTATTTTTTTTGGTATTTTACGTTTCCTACCCATAACTAAAGATAGAAAACAAGAGCACAAAATAAAAACTACTTAGTGATAAAGCAAACAAGCACACATGAGAATATTCACCCCACGCTATTGCTCCCCGGCAACGGCGCCAGAAAAAGGTCTTGATAATGCACAAGTGTAGGTGATCGTTTGTAGCCTTTTTTGATAAATAAGAGTGTCGAACCCAACGAGGAGCTAAAGGTAGAATAAATATTCCCTCAAGTTCTATCAACCACCGATACAACTCTACGCACACTTTAACATTTTGCTTTACCTAGAACAAGTATGAAACTATTTTGTAGGTGATATGATAGTTTGCACAAATAAAACTAGAAGTACTTTGCGGGAATAAAACTACGAGTAAAGAGCAAGATAATAAAAGTTAGTTGTTTAGTAGAAAGCTTTTGTCAAACAAGAAGGTTATTTGTCCCTAGGCAATTAATAACTAGACCGGTAATCATTCTTGCAATTTTATATGAGGGAGAGGCATGAGCTAACATACTTTCCGTACTTGGATCATATGCACTTATGATTGGAACTCTAGCAAGCATCCGCAACTACCAAAGATCATTAAGGTAAAACCCAACCATAGCATTAAGTATCAAGTCCTCTTTACTCCCATATGCAACAACCCACCTACTCGGGTCTGTGTATTCTGTCACTCACGCCACCCACCATAGGCAAATCATGAACACATTGCAACACCCTACAGCGGGGATCCCTCACATTTGCGCGAGACGGAGGGCACCGTAGGATAGCACCATATTAAAATATACACTCATACCAACCACGATCATCAATTAGCCCATAGGACAAAACAGATCTACTCAAACATCATAGGATAGCCAAATATCATTGGGAAATAATATATGGAGTTGAGCACCATGTTTAAGTAGATATTACAGCAGGGAAGAGAGGAGTTACACCGCTGCATAGAGGGGGAGAGAGTTGGTGTTGACGGCGACAAAGTTGTTGGTGTAGATCGCCGTCACGATCATTGCCCCGGCGACGTTCCGACGCCACCGGGAGAGAGGGGGAGAGAGCCCCCCTCCTTCTTCTTCTTCCTAGGACTCCCCCCCTAGATGGGAGGAGAGTTCCCCCTCTGGTCCATGGCCTCCATGGCGGCAGATGGCAGGAGCCCCTCCGATATTGGATCTCCCTCTCTGTTCTCTTCTGTTTCGCGTTCCTGTTTTCTGGCCGAAAACCGTTTCTTATATTCCCGGAGATCCGTAACTCCGATTGCGCTGAGATTTTAACACTATTTTTTCCGGATATAAGCTTCCTTGCGCCCGAAGGAGAGCTCCAACTGACTTACGAGGTGAGCACAACCCACCACCCCGCGCCTGGGCCCTGGGCCGCGCCCTGGTGGGTTGTGGTGGCTGTGGACCTCCTTTTGCATTGATTCCAGTTCCCAAAACTCACAAATATTCCAAAATAATTCCCCGTAAATTTTTATCGCGTTTGGACTTTGTTTGATATGGATATTCTGCGAAACAAAAAACATGCAACAAACAGGAACTGGCACTTGGCACTGGGTCAATATGTTAGTCCAATAAATCATATAAAATGTTGCCAAAAATATGTGAAAGTTGTATAATATTGGCATGAAACAATCAAAAATTATAGATATGACGGAGACGTATCAAGCGCGCCCAACCCTTCTAGTTCTCACTAAAGACAACTTTCCGAAAATAGGTTGGACTAGAAGTGGGTAGTGTTATTTGAATTGTAAATCATTTGCTTGTTGATTGTAGCATTGCCAACTTTGCATGGAGAGTGAGTCTCCGTGCCTTCGATTTGGTCAGACCACCTAAAAATGTGCATGATCTTATTAGTGGTTGGTTGGATCAGTTACCTCCTAGTCACAAAAACTAGTTGTCATGGGAGGGACTGTCCTGTGCTGGAAAATTTGGAAAAAACAAGAAATGATGCATGTTTTAAAAGAAGATGCCTAGTGTGTTGGGGAACGTTCTATGGGAAACAAAATATTTCCTACGAACACCAAGATCTATCTATGGAGATCAACAGCTACGAGAGGGAGAGTGGATCTACATACCCTTGTAGATCGCTAAGCGGGAAGTGTTAAGAAACGTGGTTGATGTAGTCGAACATCTTCGCGATCCAAATCGCAAGCCGTCCCGCGATCCAATCACGATCTAGCGCCGAACGGACGTCAACTCCGCGTTCAGCACACGTACAGCTCGATGACGTCTCCGCCTCCTCGATCCAGCGAGCGAGGTCGGAGCAGTAGATGAGTTCTCTGGCAACACGACAGCGTGATGGCGGTGGTGGTGGTGCTATCCCGGCAGGGCTACGCCTAGCGCTACCGAAACCGCGAACGGAGGAGAAAACGATCTAGGGAGAGAGAGGGGCGCCAAGGGCTTCGTGTGGGCTCTCGGGGTGCCCCCTTCCCTCTATATATAGGTGGAGGCGCGTGGAGATTAGCCCCTCCCAGCCCTAGGGCGCAGCCAAGGGGGAGGAGTTGGACTCCTAGTCCAATTCCCTCCCTTTCCATAAACAGGTGGACTTTCCACCTCTCCCAAGCCACATGGGCCTTGAGGGACTTGTGCGCCTGGCCCAATAAGGCCAGGGCGCCTCACCTCAGCCCATGCAAACCTTGGGACGTGGTGGAACCCTTGTTGGACTTCCGGACTCCTCCGGAAGTTTTCGTAACCTTCTAGAAGCTTCCCAGTACAATACCGAAAAAATCCAAAACTTTTCCGGTAGCCAAAATATGACTTCCCATATATAAATCTTTACCTCCGGACCATTCCGGAACTCCTCATGACGTCCGGGATCTCATCCGGGATTCCGAACAACCTTCGGTCACCAACATACATAACTCAACAATACCAAATCGTCACCGAACGTTAAGTGTGCAGACCCTGCGGGTTCGAGAACTATGTAGACATGACCGAGACAACTCTACGGTCAATAACCAATAGCGGGACCTGGATGCCCATATTGGTTCCTACATATTCTACGAATATCTTTATCGGTCGAACCATGATGTCAAGGATTCAGACAATCCCGTATGCAGTTCCCTTTGTCCATCGGTATGTTACTTTCCCGAGATTCGATCGTCGGTATCTCCATACCTAGTTCAATCTCGTTACTGGCAAGTCTCTTTACTCGTTCCATAATACAAGATCCCATGACTAAATCCTTAGTCACATTGCTTGCAAGCTTCTTGTGATGTTGTATTACCGAGAGGGCCCAGAGATACCTCTCCGTCATACGGAGTGACAAATCCTAGTCTCGATCTACACCAACCCAACAGACACCCTCGGAGATACCTGTAGAGCACCCTTATAGTCACCCAGTTACGTTGCGACGTTTGATACACACAAGGTACTCCTCCGGTGTCAGTGAGTTGCATGATCTCATGGTCATAGGAACAGATACTTGACATGCAGAAAACAATAGCAATAAACTTGACACGATCATATGCTACGTTCATAGTTTGGGTCTTGTCCATCACATCATTCTCCTAATGATGTGATCCCATTATCAAATGACAACTCATGTCTATGGCCAGGAAACCTTGACCATCTTTGATCAACGAGCTAGTCTAGTAGAGGCTCACTTGGGACATAGTGTTGTCTATGTATCCACACATGTATCTGAGTTTCCGATCAATACAATTCTAGCATGGATAATAAACGATTATCATGAACAAGGAAATATGATAATAACCATTTTATTATTGCCTCTAGGGCATATTTCCAACAGTCTCCCACTTGCACTAGAGTCAATAATCTAGGTCACATCGCTATGTGATTTACATTGTTATGAATCTAACACCCAATGAGTTCTGGGGTTTGATCATGTTTTGCTTGTGAGAGAGATTTTAGTCAACGGGTCTGCAACATTCAGATCCGTGTGTACTTTGCAAATCTCTATGTCATACTGTAGATGCCGCTACCACGTTCCTCTTGGAGCTATTCCAAATGACTGATCCACTATACGTATCCGGATTGCTACTCAGAGTCATCCGGATTGGTGTCAAGGCTTGCATCGACGTAACCCTTTACGACGAACTCTTTATCACCTCCATAATCGAGAAACATTTCCTTAGTCCTCTAGTTACTAAGGATAATTTTGACCGTTGTCCAGTGATCCACTCCTGGATCACTCTTGTACTCCTTGACACACACATGGCAAGGCACACACCAGGTGCGGTACACAGCATGGCATAATATATAGAGCCTATGGCTAAGGCATAGGGGACGACCTTCATCCTTTCTCTTTCTTCTGCCATGGTCGAGCTTTGAGTCTTACTCAACTTCACACCTTACAAATCAGTCAAGAACTCTTTCTTTGACTGATCCATTTTGAACTCTTTCAAAATCTTGTCAAGGTATGTACTCATTGAAAGTCTTATTAGGCGTCTTGATCTATCTCTATAGATCTTGATGCCCAATATTTAAGTAGCTTTATCTAGGTCTTCCTTTGAAAAACTCCTTTCAAACAACCCTTTATGCTTTCCAAAAATTCTACATTATTTCCGATCAACAATATGTCAACCACATATACCTATCAGAAATTCTATAGTGCTCCCACTCACTTTATTGTAAATACAAGTTTCTTATAAACTTTGTATATACCCAAAAACTTTGATCTCCTTATCAAAGCGTATATTCCAACTCCGAGATGCTTGCCCCGGTCCATAGAAGGATCACTTGAGTTTGCACACTTTTTAGCATCCTTAGGATCGACAAAACCTTGTGGTTGTATCACATACAACCTTTCCTCACGGAAACCGTTAAGGAAACTCTGTTTTGACATCCATCTGCCAGATTTCATAATCGAAAAATGCAGCAACTGCTAACATAATTCCAACAGACTTCAGCATCGCTACGGGTGAGAGAGTCTCATCGTAGTAAACTCCTTGAACTTGTCAGAAACTACTTTGCGACAAGTCGAGCCTTATAAATGGTGACAATCAACATCATCGTCTGTCTTCTTCTTAAAGGTCCATTTGTACTTAACGACCTGCCGTTCATCGGGCAAGTCTACCAAAGTCCATACTTGGTTTTCATACATGGATCCTATCTCGGATTTCACGGCTCATAGCCATTAGTTGGAATCAGGGCCCATCGTCGCTTCTTCATAGCTCGCAGGTTCACTGTTGTCCAACAACATGACCTCTAAGACAGGATTCTGCACCACTTAGGGGCGGTACGATTCCTTGTCGACCTACGAGGCTCAGTAGTAACTTGATCTGAAGTTTCATGATCATGATCATTAGCTTCCTCTTCATTTGGTGTACGCACCGCAGAAACATCTTTCTGTGTTGTGCTACCATCCAACTGAAGTGACGGTTCAATAACCTCATCAAGTTCTACCTTCCTCCCACTCAATTCTTTCGAGAGAAACTCTTTCTCAAGGAAGGACCCGTTTTAGCAACAAACACTTTGCCCTCGGATCTGAGATAGAAGGTATACCCAACTGTTTCCTTGGGGTATCCTATGAAGATGCACTTGTCCGCTTTGGGTTCGAGCTTATCAGGTTGAAGCCTTTTCACATAAGCGTCGCAACCCCAAACTTTAAGAAACGACAGCTTAGGTTTCTTGCCAAACCATAATTCCTACGGTGTCGTCTCAACGGACTTTGATGGTGCCCTATTTTAAAGTGAATGCAGTTGTCTCTAATGCATAACCCCAAAATGATAGTGGCAGATCAGTGAGAGACATCATAGATCGCACCATAACCAATAGAGTACGATTACGACGCTCGGGCACACCATTACACTATGGTGTTCCAGGTGGCGTAAGTTGTGAAACAATTTTCACATTATCTTAAGTTGCATACCAAACTCGTAACTCAGATATTCACCTCCACGATCATATCGTAAACATTTTATCTTCTTGTCACGATGATCTTAAACTTCACTCTGAAATTGCTTGAACTTTTCAAACATTTAAGACTTGTGTTTCATTAAGTAAATATACCCATATCTACTCAAATCATCATTGAAGGTAAGAAAATAACGATATCCACCGCTCGCCTCTACACTCATCGGGCCGCACACATCAATATGTATGATTTCCAACAAGTCACTTGCCCGCTCCATTGTACCGGAGAACGGGGTTTTAGTCATCTTGCCTAAGAGGCATGGTTCGCATGTATCAAGCGATTCAAAATCGAATGATTCCATAAGTCCATCAGCATGGAGCTTCCTCATGCGTTTAACACCAATATGACCTAAGCGGCAGTGCCACAAGTATGTGGTACTATCATTATTAACTTTGCATCTTTTGGCATCAATATTATGAACATGTGTATCACTACGATCAAGATTCAATAAACCATTCTGAAAGATCGTGGATGTCACCTAGAAGGGGGGGTGAATAGGCGCTTTAAAATAATTACGGTTTAGGCTTGAACAAATGCGGAATAAAACTAGCGTTTAATTTGTCAAGCACAAAACCTAAATCGACTAGGCTCACCTATGTGCACCAACAACTTATGCTAAGCAAGATAAACAACTAAGTGATAGCAAGATATATAACTAGAAACAATATGGCTATCACAAAGTAAAGTGCATAAGTAAAGGGCTCGGGTAAGAGATAACCGAGGCACGCGGAGACGACGATGTATCCCGAAGTTCACACCCTTGCGGATGCTAATCTCCGTTAGAGCGGTGTGGAGGCACAATGCTCCCCAACAATGCCACTAGGGCCACCGTATTCTCCTCACGCCCTTGCACAATGCAAGGTGCCGTGATTCCACTAAGGGACCCTTGAGGGCGGTCACCGAACCCGTACAAATGGCAACCCTTGAGGGCGGTCACCGAACCCGTACACTTTGGCAACCCTTGGGGGCGGTCACCGGTACCCGACAAATTGCTCGAGGCGATCTCCACAACCTAATTGGAGACCCCGACGCTTGCTCGGAGCTTTACACCACAATGATTGAGCTCCGAGGCACCACCAAGCCGTCTAGGGCGCCAAGGCACCCAAGAGGAACAAGCTCTAGGGTGCTCAAACACCCAAGAGTAATAAGCTTCTCAACTACTAACTTCCACGTATCACCGTGGAGAACTCAAACCGATGCAACTAATGCAATGGCAAGAACACACGAAGTGCTCAAGTCCCTCTCTCTCAAATCCCACCAAAGCAACAAAAGCTATGGAGGAAAGTGAGAGGAAGAACAAGGAGAACACCAAGAACTCCAAGATCTAGATCCACAAGGTTCCCCTCACATAGAGGAGAAAGTGATTGGTGGAAAGATGGATCTAGATCTCCTCTCTCTATTCCCTCAAGAAGGAGCAAGAATCATTGGAGGGATGGAGAGATAGCAAAGCTCTAGAAGGTCAACAATGGAGGAGAGAGAGCTGCAAGGGGATAAAAGAACCGTTGGGGGCAAGGGGGAAGACGACCCCCTTTTATAACCCCCCACCAAATCGAACCGTTACCAGTGCTGGACGCACTCAAGCGGTACTACCACTCCAAGGAGCGGTACTACCGCTTAGAGCGGTACTACCAGCCGAAGCCAGTGAGTATAGGAAGCACAGGAGCGCGGTAGTGCCGCACAAAGCGGTACTACCGCCCCCACAAGCGGTACTACCGCAAAGGTTCGTAGAACAGCCCAGAAACGAGGTAGTGGAGCGGTACTGGAGCGGTACTACCGCCGCAAGCGGTACTACCGCCCAACAGCCGCTCAACTACCGCTAAGGAAAAACAGGATACCAGTAGAATTTCAACAAGCGGTACTGGAAGCGGTAGTAGAAAGCGGAAGTACCGCATAGCGGTACTACCGTGCTACTACCGTGCTACTACCGCTTACCAAAAACAGGATACCAGAAGAAAATCCCACAAGCGGTACTCGCTGCGGTAGACCACAGCGGTACTACCGTGGTACCGAGCGGTACTACCGCTTGGGTGACAAGAAAACTGCCCAGAGACTGAAACTGCCATAACTTCTGCAAATGAGCTCCGAATTGAGCAAACTCAAGCTTGTTGGATAGATAACGACAAGCACTATCCAACAGCGAGAGATGAGAAACCTCTATGAATGAAGAACCGGCATAAACTCCAACATCGAAAACATCATAGAAGATGCATATATGAACTCCGTTTTCGATGAACTCGAGCTTGTCATGAAGATGACCATAAGCTCAAAAACTCACAAAGAGAAACACCAAACACGAACCAAGAAAGATGATGCAAGGATGCAATGGTTTGAGCTCTCTACGAAGATACGATAAAGCTACTCACTTGAGAGCCCCCCTTGATAGTACGGCTATCGATCCTATAACCCGGTCTCCCAACTACTACCATGAGACTGGTAAAATAGAAAACCTATCAACGGCAAACCTTTGCCTTGCGCATAGTCCACTTGAGCTAGATGATGACGATCTTGACCTCCTCAAGTTGGACCACCTTTCTTGATTGCGCCGGCTCGATGAAGACTAGTAGATTGCTCCCCCATACTCCACTATGGGTGAGCCACTCTTCGGCACATCTTCACAAGTCCATTGTCACCACAATGGACGGCAAGCTTCAAGCATGTGATCTCTTCGTGATGCTCCACTTGAACTTGCACACCGCAATCTTGATGACGATCACCACTTGATGTCATCCTCCATGGGTTGAATGAGATCTTCCTCTTGACGCAAGCCCATGGAAACATACCTAACCCCACATAGAACTCTTGCATAGAACATGGGTTAGTACACAAAGCGTAATGGACAATGCTTACCATACCGTGAGATCACTTGATCCCACTCGGTACATCTTCTACGCTTTGTGTGTTGATCAACTTGAATCACTCTTCATATTTAGTATCAACCTTGAATCTTTCCAACTCTCTTCATTAGGATGATGTCTTGAAGGTAAACATGAATGTTCACACAAACTTCTTCTTCAAGACATGCTTGCAATAGGCTCAACACTCACATGACCAATCTTTGGATAAATCCTTGAATAGCACCTTGGTCAACACACATTCTTCTTCTAATAACCTTGAAACCAACAAATGGTCTTCAAGCAATGCCTATGGACAAACCCTTCAAATATAACTCAAGGCAACCATTAGTCCATAGAGATTGTCATCAATTACCAAAACCAAACATGGGGGCAGCACATGTTCTTTCACATTCACATTGGGTGCATGACCATTGAAGGTATTATTCATGTAAACAGAATAACCATTATTCTCTGACTTAAATGAATAACCGTATTGCAATAAACACGATCTAATCATGTTCATGCTCAACGCAAACACCAAATAACATTTATTTAGGTTCAACACTAATCCCGAAGGTGGAGGGAGCGTGCGATGGTGATCACATCAACCTTGGAAACACTTCCAACACACATCGTCACCTCGCCCTTAGCTAGCCCCCGTTTATTCCGTAGCATTTATTTCGAGTTACCAATATTAGCAACTGAACCGGTATCTAATACCCAGGTGCTACTAGGAGTACTAGTAAGGTACACATCAATAACACATATATCAAATATACTTTTGTTGACGTTGCCATCCTTCTTATCTACCAAGTATTTGGGGTAGTTCCGCTATCAGTGACCGTTCCCCTTATAATAGAAGCACTTAATCTCGGGTTTGGGTTCAACCTTGGGTTTCTTCACTGGAGCGGCTAATGTTTTGCCATTCTTGAAGTTTCCCTTCTTGCCCTTGCCCTTCTTGAAACTAGTGGTCATGTTAACCATCAACACTTGATGCTCCTTCTTGATTTCTACCTTCGCGGCCTTAAGCATTGCTAACAGCTCCGGGGTCACTATCTCCATCCCTTGCATGTTATAGTTCATCACAAAGCTCTAGTAGCTTGGTGATAGTGACTGGAGAACTCTGTCAATCACTATCTTATCTGGAAGATGAACTCCCACTTGATTCAAGCGATTGTAGTACCCAAATATTCTGAGCACATGCTCACCGATTGAGCTATTCCCCTCCATCTTGCAGGCAAAGAACTTTGTCAGAGGTCTCATACCTCTCAACACGGGCATGAGCCCAAAATTCCAATTTCAGCTCTCGAAACATCTCATATGCTCCGTGACGTTCAAAACGTCTTTGGAGCCTCAATTCTAAGCCGTAAAGCATGGCGCACTAAACTATCAAGTAGTCATCAGAACGTGTCTGCCAGACGTTCACAACATTCACAGACGACGCTTGAGGGGGTGGCGCACCGAGCGGTGCATCAAGGACATAAGCCTTCTATGCAGCAATGAGGACAATCCTCAGATCACGGACCCAGTCCGCATAATTGCTACCATCATCTTTCAACTTACTTTTTCTCTAGGAACGTATCAAAAATACATGGGAGCTACGGCGCGAGCTATTGATCTACAACATAATTTGCAAAGACATTTTGACTATGTTCATGATAACGAGTTCAGTTAATCATATTACTAAAGAACTCCCACTCAAATTGACATCCCTCCAGTCATCCGAGTGATACATGATCCAAATCCACCAACCCAAGTCCGATCATCACGTGAGATGAGGTGGTTTCAATGGTGAACATCTTCATGTTGATCATATCTACTATATGACTCATGTTCGACCTTTCGGTCTCTTGTGTTCCGAGGCCATGTCTGTACATGCTAGGCTCGTCAAGTTTAACCCGCGTGTTCCGCATGTGCAACACTGGCTTGCACCCGTTGTATGTGAACGTAGAGTCTATCACACCCGATCATCACGTGGTGTGTCGAAACGATGAACTTTCGCAACGGTGCACAATCGGGGAGAACACAATTTTATCTTGAAATTTTAGTGAGGGATCACCTTATAATGCTACTGTCGTCCTAAGCAAAACAAGGTGCATAAAAGGATTAACATCACACGCAAATCATAAGTGACGTGATATGGCCATGATCTTGTGCTTTTGATCTCCATCTTGAAAGCACCGACATGATCTCCATCGTCATCGGCATGACACCATGATCTCCATCATCTTGATCTCCATCAACGTGTCGCCATGAGGTTGTCGTGCCAACTATTATTTCTACAACTATTGCTAACTCATAGCGATAAAGTAAAGCAAAAAAGGCGAAAATAAATTAAAGACAACCCTATGGCTCCTGCCGGTTGCCGTACTCATCGACATGCAAGTCGTGATAATCTATACAAAACACGATCATCTCATACATCACATATATCTCATCATGTCTTTGGCCATATCATATCACATCATACCCTGCAAAAACAAGTTAGACGTCCTCTAATTTGTTGTTGCATGTTTTACATGGCTGCTATGGGTATCTAGCAAGAACGATTCTTGCCTACGCAAAACCACAACGGTGATATACAAGTTGCTATTTAACCTTCTACAAGGACCGCCTTTGTCGAATCCGATTCAACTAAAGTGGGAGAGACAGACACCCGCCAGCCATCTTATGCAACAAAGTTACATGTCAGTCGATGGAACCGGTCTCTCGTACGTGGACGAGTAAGGTTGGTCCGAGCCGCTTCATCCCACAATACCGCCGAATCAAGAAAAGACTAAGGAGGGAAGCAATCTAAATATCAACGCCCACAAACTCCTTTGTGTTCTACTCGTGATCTCATCTACGCATGAACCTGGCTCTGATACCACTGTTGGGGAACGTTGCATGGGAAACAAAAAATTTCTTACGAACACCCAAGATCTATCTATGGAGATCAACAGCTACGAGAGGGAGAGTGGATCTACATACCCTTGTAGATCGCTAAGCGGGAAGCGTTAAGAAACGCGGTTGATGTAGTCGAACGTCTTCGCGATCCAAATCGCAAGCCGTCCCGCGATCCAATCACGATCTAGCGCCGAACGGACGTCACCTCCGCATTCAGCACACGTACAGCTCGATGACGTCTCCGCCTCCTCGATCCAGCGAGCGAGGTCGGAGCAGTAGATGAGTTCTCCGGCAACATGACAGCGTGATGGCGGTGGTGGTGGTGCTATTTCGGCAGGGCTACGCCTAGCGCTACCGAAACCGCGAACGGAGGAGAAAACGATATAGGGAGAGAGAGGGGCGCCAAGGGCTTCGTGTGTGCTCTTGGGATGCCCCCTCCCCTCTATATATAGGTGGAGGGGCATGGAGATCAGCCCCTCCAAGCCCTAGGGCACAGCCAAGGGGGAGGAGTTGGACTCCTAGTCCAATTCCCTCCCTTTCCATAAACAGGTGGACTTTCCACCTCTCCCAAGCCACATGGGCCTTGAGGGACTTGTGCGCCTGGCCCAATAAGGCCAGGGCGCCTCCCCTCACCCCATGCAAACCTTGGGACGTGGTGGAACCCTTGGTGGACTTCCGGATGTTTCAGAACCTTCTAGAAGCTTCCCGGTACAATATCGAAAAAACCCGAAACTTTTCCGGTTGCCAAAATATGACTTCCCATATATAAATCTTTACCTCCGGACCATTCCGGAACTCCTCGTGACGTCCGGGATCTCATCCGGGACTCCGAACAACCTTCGGTCATCAACATACATAACTCAACAATACCAAATCGTCACCGAACGTTAAGTGTGCAGACCCTACGGGTTCGAGAACTATGTAGACATGACCGAGACAACTCTACGGTCAATAACCAATAGCGGGACCTGGATGCCCATATTGGTTCCTACATATTCTACGCAGATCTTTATCGATCGAACCATGATGTCAAGGATTCAAACAATCCTGTATGCAGTTCCCTTTGTCCATCGGTATGTTACTTGCCCGAGATTCGATCGTCGGTATCTCCATACCTAGTTCAATCTCGTTACTGGCAAGTCTCTTTACTCGTTCCGTAATACAAGATCCCGCGACTAACTCCTTAGTCACATTGCTTGCAAGCTTATTGTGATGTTGTATTACCAAGAGGGCCCAGAGATACCTCTCCGTCATACGGAGTGACAAATCCCAGTCTCGATCCACGCCAACCCAACAGACACCCTCGGAGATACCTGTAGAGCACCTTTATAGTCACCCAATTACGTTGCGACGTTTGATACACACAAGGTACTCTTCCGGTGTCAGTGAGTTGCATGATCTCATGGTCATAGGAACAGATACTTGACACGCAGAAAACAATAGCACTAGTGCAGAAAAGCCTAGCTATGGCGTGGCAAAAAGGGCCTTGCTGGCGTAGGCACCCTACGCCAGCAATATGGCGCTATAGTTAAAAATCAGTGGTGGCGTTGGATTCGATGCCAGCACTATTCCATGCGTTTATGGCGTGCCTCTTGTCCAACGCCAGCAGTAATGTACGTCAGTAGTGGCATTGGACATTAGTGCTACGCCAGCAATGTAATTTTCAGATTTAAACCAAATCTGTACATCAGCGCGATATAGCAAAAATGATAGCATAATCAAAGGTTTTGACAGTAATTAAACAGTACATTGCAAATACCAAAATCTAAGTTCAAGAGTCATTATTTATTGACATTATTCAGAAAAGTATCAAAAAGAGGCATATAACACAAGTACACACAAGTTCGGATAAATTAACAGGAGGTGATATGGCATGCATGCGCTACTAGCTAGCTAACTGAGACAATACGCCGGGCGGAGTCAGGATCATAGTCTGGAGTAAGTGGACCACCATCATCGCTGCCAGCAGGCCTGTAGTAGACCATGATCTCATCACGATCGTAGTCATGGTAGAACGTGGCTCTCTCCCCAGCTTCCATCTGGTAAGCAGTTGTAAGAGCTGTCCAACCAGGGCAACCGAAATAGGTGCGGTCTGACTCATTGGTAACAAGGCAATTGAAGTGTTCGGCCATCAGCATCTTCATTAGGGTGCATTGGAACGTGATGGTTGCATCAAGCGGAACTCGAAACTTCTCTAAGAAGTCACGCCTTGCCCCGCAAGGGATGACCTGAGCGAAATTTGAAAAAATAACTAGTTAGACAATTTTAGCCACAAACGTACCATATGAAACTCAATCAGAACATGTTAAACTAAATCATATATATATATACACACACGCGCGCGCACCGTCTTAGCAATGAAGTCCTTCGGAAGATCGATGAAGAACTTCCTATCCTTCTGGCATCTCAAAGCACCACAAGTCTTACACGGGGCATTCAAAAACTGTCAATATCGTTGATCAAAGTAAGCATAGATAATTAAACTAAATAACTAACACATCAAAATAGAACATATATGCACTAGTAATTAAGCATATACAAAATAGCTAATGCTACGTCCATCTCTAGCATAATTAAGCACGGTTCAAACATATAACAACATGCATAAAGTTAAATAGTCATTCATATACGAAATAGCTAATGCTACGTCCATCTCTAGCAAGCTAACGGCCAGAGGGGCCGGCCTCGTGGTCGTCCCTGGTGGACCTAGGACGACGCAGTAGCGACTGAACCTCCTCCTCCTCGAGCTTATCCCAGTCTATGGGATCCTCCTCTGCGCTCTTCTTCGCTGCATACTGAAGGAGCATCATCTTGTTGGTCTCTACGAGTTTGTCATATCTCGGAAGCTCCGTCACTAATGGGTCGAACAATTGTTGCTCGGCCTGGAGGTTCTCCTTCTCCTCAGCCCTAGTGCATATCCTTATGTTCTCCGGCGCGAGGAACTGCGCATACTCACGGCAATCAGGGAAGTTTAGAATCGCTTTTTCCTTGTGATACTCAACCGCCTTTGCATCGTAGGCACGCGTCGCAAATTCTGGGGTGTCCCGATGGCCAAGTGTCGGTGTCAAAACCGGCGGATCTCGGGTAGGGGGTCCCGAGCTGTGAGACTAGAATCGACGGAAACAGGAGACGAAGGGGACAGTGTTTTATCCAGGTTCGGGCCCTCCTATGGAGGTAATACCCTACGTCCTGCTTGATTATATTGATGGTATAAGGGTTACAGAGTTGATCTACCACGAGATCATATGACTAAAACCCTAGATGAGTTCTCTTGGCCTACAACCTAAAACCCTACGGCTTATATAGACGCCGAGGGTACCTAGGGTTTACACATGGTCGGTTACATGTCGAAGGGATAAACATGCCTATTCACTACTCCAAACGTGGAGAACATGCCACAATCCTTGAAGCTTCCTTTCTGGAGACAGGGTCTTCGATCAATCCAGTGCTCGGCGACCGGCCCATACAGTCCGGCCCATAAGAACTAGGTCGGCCTCCTGAGGACCCCTTAATCCAGGACTCCCTCAGTAGCCCCCGAACTAGCCTCCAACGCCAAGGGTCCTAGCTCCAGCTGCTTCATACGATCAGAGTTTTCGGCTTGTGAGGCGAGTTCCTTTCTCGAAATAGTGATTCGCCAGGCTTTAGTTCGGCCTCTGACGACGTGTGATTTCCCCGATCATAGATCGTCCGAACATCATGTATAACCCGGCCCTGAAGGCCAAACGTCAAGGAGCCAATAGTGCTCTTTGACAACCTTTCAGATGAAGGGTCACGGCCCACCACGACCACTGAACCAGTCGTAAAGACTAGATTTGCGGTTCGAGGCCGTTTTTATCAGCACGATCCATCAATGCACAGATCGTGCTCCGTTTCACACGGGATATGTTTAATCATGCGCGTATAACGGCACGCGTGTCTTGGGAAGCGGAGGGATTCACGGCACAGTGGAGGGAGGCTAACCGGCGACAAGCCCAATAAAGGGAAAAAAACCCCAAGGCCAAACCGCACTTCCCATTCGCATCCCTGCCTTCCCAATCTCCTGAGCTTCCAGAGCCCAGATCTAGGTTTTCCACCCTTCTCCTTCGAGCTCTGCCATGGCTAGCTCCGGCAGCAACGGCAAGTGGGAGGCATCCATGGTCACAGACCAGGACATCCGGGACCTCAAGGACGCCGGCTACCTCCCCGCCAATGTCTTCCACCGCGCCGCGGAGGAGGGCCAGGTGATCCCCACCCCCAAACCAGGCGAGAGGGTGGTTTTCATTCCTCATTTCATCCGAGGACTGAGCTACCCGCTCCACCCCTTCGTGAGGGGCCTCATGTTCTTCTACGGACTCGACTTCCACGACCTCCCGCCGAACTCTTTCATGCATATATCGGCTTTCATCATCGTCTGCGAGGCCTTCTTGCGGGACGAACCACACTTCGGACTGTGGCTAAAGATCTTCAACATCAAGCCGAAGTGTGTCGCAGGCGCACACGCAGACTGCGGCAGGGTGGTCATCAGCAAGCTTCCACGCGCGGTATGGCCATCCGGCACATTCATCGATACTATCAAGACTTGGCAAAAAGAGTGGTTTTACATCACCGAGCCAAGGGAGGAGGGCGGAACTATTCCTGCCGAATTCAGATCCGCCCCCCCGACCAGATTGACCTCATGGGTTCGAAAGGGCCTCGACTGGGGGCCAGACACAGAGGTGGATGACCTGCAGAGGGGCATCGCTTCCATGATCAAGGACAGAATCGAGCTGACCAACGTGGTCCAAATTATGCTTCGGCGGCGCATCCTCCCGTGCCAGTGCCGAGGCTCTCCTATGTGGACTTATCGGACAGACGATGATCCTACGACTCGTCAACTCTTCCACACCACACGGGAGAAGCTGTGGAAGGCGCTGTTCAAGGCGCAGGAGAAGTGGCCGGCCAAGAAGGAGGACCAGGGCCTGCACACCGACAAGCCCCCTTCCGAGGTATGTCATAGCTTCATTAGATCGGCTTCGTTTTTCCGAAGGAAATCTAAGTACCTTCCGATCACTTCCGCAGGAATGGTTGAGCAAGGTCACAGGCATCAAGTGCCCGGCTCCACAGCCCAAAGACCCTAGGTCCCAGCTGCTGTCGGAGATACTCGTCGTCGCGCCTTATAAGGCGCCAGAGAAGAAGGAGAAGAAGAAGTCAGGCCGAGCAGGCCTGCGCAACAGGGACCAGCCAGGGGCTGTGTCCGAAGAAACCCATGCCTCCTCGAATCAAGAGGAGGAGCACGAAGTTGAGGGCGAGGGCGAGGGCGGAGGCAATCCCCCGTCGCAAGAAAGAGGGCGGCGTCATCGGACGCCACAGAGGACATACCTCCTTCCGCCCCGAAGAAAGCGCGCCGGACACAGGTGGTCCTGTCCGACAACAGTTCGGACTCGGATACCGAGTCCGAGGAGTTCGAGAGGGTTCCGCGATGGAACCTCAGGGTCAAGCCCCCAGCTCGAAGGTAAAGATCCGAAGACTTCCTGAGCTATTAATGCTAAGTTTTGAATGTTACTAACATGTGAATGCCTACTGACTTGCAGCCCACCGCGTGTTCTCCCCACCAATCAAGTTTCAGACAGGGAGACCCCGCCCGCCGAGCTAGCGGAGAGAGGGACCGCGTCGCACCCTTCTCCTCCGGGCGCCGCGAAGGATGCCACGGAGGTGTCATCCCAGCAGGCTCCTTCGGAGCCGGACACTGGAGGTGGGGGTGACGACGTCATGGTCGAGGCTAACACCTCGGCCACCGAAGACCGGGGGGAGAAGCCCCTCCCGGATACTGAGGAGACCGGACGAGGAGATGTCCAGTTACCTCCAAGGTCTTCTCCGGAGCGCACCATGCCTCCGGAGGCACCGGTTCAATCCCCGGTTGGAGATCGGGTTAACCGATCTCCGTCGGCGCCACCGACTAATGGGTGGCCAGCTATGGGGGAGGCTCTATCCAGCACCTCCCTCTCCGAGCAGCACCGCAACCTTATGGGTGCGGTATTGCAGAGCATTCAGTCCGTGGACAGCGGACTGAAGGAGGCCTTCAACGGTCTCCTGACGGGCTTTCAGGTGAGCCACGTAATGCTCTGTTCTTTGAAATATTGATTTCTTTGAGTTATGATTATGTACATGGCAGCCCCCGAGCCCGAGGTGAGTTTGGAAAAACTTACCTGGGGGTCAATCATAGATCAAAATCCGAACTATGTACAACACAATAGCTGTTCGGAACGTGATAACATCCCTTAAGAGGACCGGACACAGGATCATATTAATGACAATTCGGAAGTTTTGAACCCATGTAACTGGATATAGTTTTATTTTTGTACAGGCTTCGTCATCGGCGGCGGCTGTTAATGCTGCCAAGCTGGACGAGCTGAATCGGAAGCTCAAGAGCTCCGAAGTTGAGCTCGAAGCTCTGAATAAGAGATTCGATGAGGCGCAAGGTAAGCCAGACTAGAATATCCAAAATCTTCATCGCCGTGCTGTCAAAGCAGTATGTTTGATATGTTTGTAATGCTTGCGCAGCCTCGGTGAAAGAAATTGAGAAGCTCAAGGCCGAGCTTGAGAAAGCGAAACAGGAGGCTGCGGTTGAGAGGGAGGCGGCCAAGGAAGCAGCTACCGCGCTATCCGTCTTGAGAGCCACCAGCGACAAGCATGAGGCTCGGGTGGAGGAAATCCAACAGGAGCTCAAGGACGCCGGCCAAAAGTGCGAGGACCTTGAGCGGAGAGGCAAGGAACAGGCCGCCGAACTATCCACCATGAAAACCAATCTCCAAAAGGAGCAGGTGGATAGGCGGTCTTTTGAAGAACAAGTCAGCCAGGCCAAGGCTATAATGGATGGTAAGCCGTATTTATTGCAGTGTGTCTACGGGGATAGCAAGTTCGAGTTGCTTACCCAAGTATGGCGTTCCTCAGGCGCCTGCTCGGACCTCCAGAAGAGCACAGCGGATGCGAACCAGTTCTATGGTTCGCGGGGAGAAGGAGATGAAGCTCGGCTATTCTGGGCGCAGTTTGAAGCCCCCGAACGCTCTCCTCTCCTTGTTGAGCAGCTGAAGAAGCTGATGGAGCTACACCGGATGGCGGAGCCGGCCATGAAGGATCTCTGCATCCGGCTATGGCCCAAGGAGCCATTGCCGGGCAGCTACTTTGGCCTGGCGCAGAAGCTGAGCGACGCCTCACCCCGGATCGATGCGATAAGGAGATCTTCCTGTATCGAGGGAGCTCGGATGACTTTTGCAAAGGCCAAGGTGCACTGGCCGGGGCTGGATCCAATGAAGATAGCCACCGCCCCTCCACCTCCTGGAAAGTAGCATAGGTGCCCCGAGCTGTATTTCTCCAGAGTAATGGAGGGTGCTCGGGCGATAGAGTCGGAGTGTTCGAGACAGATCATGTATGAGTAAGGCGTTGTAATATGTCCGAAGACGTTTTAACGCTTATATATTTAAGATGCATGGTTTATCATGTCTTTCGTGTTTTGCATCCTTTATAACTCCTTTGTGGCAGTTAAACATGAAAGCGGCGAGTCGTCGGCTTCAGCCCCCACGTAGATACTACGCAGGGTGTCCCTGCCAACTCACTGTGACCCTTAGCCGAGTTATCGGTACCCGAAGGCCGTAGTGTGGGGCGGACGAGGCAATCGGACCATAATGCTTTATTGCTTTCACTTAGCCATAGGGGCGCGAGAAAGGAATGCGGGGGGCTGATGACTAGCCCCCAGGTGTTTGTGATGTTCGGATGAGCCGTGGCCAAAGCCTATATCACATGGTTTGTACTAATATGAAACCCATCGTATGACACGGAACAACCTCTGACGAGATTTAGTTAAGCTCGGATTCACAGACCAGTTCTCGCATACCATGACAGTCAGTTTTCGGCTTTCTCCGCTGAGGTGCTTGACTAGGCTAGCCGGAAGCACAATCGCAGCGGTTCTCCCTTTGCCCTTTTAGCCGAACGAGCGGAACATAAAGGGGCAAGCACAGGAGCTGGGCAACCCAACTATTGACCCAAGACATAGTTCGGAACCAATGCATATAAAGCGGAATTCCAAGACGCCAAGCGCAAAAATCAGTTGTGCTTAAGGCGATTTTCTTTTAATTCGAGCCCCCGGTCTATTAGCCGGTTGCATCGTATAGTATACCAAACAGGTTCGCAAGAAGAGAGGGAAAATAGAGAGTGCGGCAAAAACAGCGAAACGATCATGCAAGATGCATCTGTATTTTACTCATCAACTCTTATTATTTGAATTGCCGGTACAACTGTTTATAGGTATTAGAAATGAAATATAAACCGTTCAGGAGGGGTTGTACCAAGGGTCTTCGATAGATGACCTGGGGTCTTTGATGTGCCCTGTCGCTTGTCCGCTCCTGCGTCTCCCTAGGAGTTGTATACCGTGATGGGTATAATGTTCGGCGAGCGGACTTTGGAGAAAAAGTCTTGAGAAGTCGCCGAAATGTAAATGAGCTTTACGCCGTAGCAGGTACTTTATGGTACCTGTAGTGTGTCCGAAGACATGTTGATGGTGATAGTTCGGTCCAGCCGAACACTTACCCTTTAATAATTTTTCCCCACCGCTGCCCATGGAATTTTGAGCGCGAAGTTGTGCCTCCTTGGCACGTACTTTACCGGTTCTAGGGCCGTGCGGTGGGGCGCGAGTCCCTATTTATGGGGAGAAGAAGGTTCTGGTACTTCGGGTTGAGACCGAGCTCGCTTCCCAGCCTTGGGTGCCCTTATGGCAGGTGTCGGCGCTTGCCGATCATTAGTGTAATGGAATTCGGCCGCCAGGGCCAACGCATGTTCCTCAGTTCAGAGGGAGCGTGCTGTGTTGCCATTGACAGTAATGACCCCCCTAGGGCCGGGCATCTTGAGCTTGAGGTATGCGTAGTGCGGGACAGCGTTAAAGCGAGCGAACGCTATACGGCCGAGCAGGGCATGAGTAAATCAGATTGAGGCTACTTCCTCCGTCCATTAGGACTTTAGTGAGGTGATACTCGTCTATGATCGGGTCTAGGACTAGGGCGGCCGAACCCCCATGACGGATACTGGTCGGATGGTCATGTCGATCAAATGTGATCGGGTATGCCGACCATGGGTTATACTTCGGGGCTACAGGCTCTATGGCGTAGACATCTCGAAGGGCGCGCTTCCTCTCCTTTTTGGGTATATGGGTGGCGTATATTATGTTTACTGTTTTCACCTCTGGAGGGAATTTCTTTTGTCCGCCACCGATCGGACCGCGGGGTTCATCCTCGTCCTCGCTGTGTGGGCTCTTGCCTTGGTCCTCGGATGCGAGCTTGGCGGCCTGTTTGAAGACCCAACAGTTATGGTTGGTATGGTTGGCGGGCTTCTCTTGAGTGCCGTGGATCTGGCAAGGCCTCTCCAGGATCTTGTCTAGCGGGGTGGGTCCGTCGTTTTTGCCTTTCGGAGGCTTCTTCCGCTGCCCAGGCCGGGAGTTGCGGAAGCCGGCGTTAACGGCCGTGTCATCGGCATCACTATTATTGTGTCGGCGCTTGTTCTTGTTGCGCTTCGGTTTCCCGTTTCCATCCCGAACTTCAGAGGTTCCGGGGTCTTCGGGGTTGTGGCTACGTCTTGCTAGCCAGTTATCCTCGCCCGCACAAAAGTGGGTCATGAGTGATGTGAGGGCAGACATTGTCCTTGGTTTGTCCTGGCCGAGCTGACGAGCCAGCCATTCATCCTGAATATTGTGCCTGAAAGAGGCAATTGGTTCGGCGTCCGGGCAGTCCACGATCTGGTTTTTCTTGGTCAAGAAATGGTTCCAGAATAGCCGCGCGGACTCTCCTGGCTTCTGAACAACGTTGCTTAGATCGGAGGAGTCCGGCGGCCGAACATAAGTGCCCTGGAAGTTAGATCGGAATGCTTCTTCTTGGTCCTCCCAACACCCAATGGAGTTTTTGGGGAGGCTATTTAGCCAGTGCCGAGCTGGCCCCTTGAGTTTCAGGGGTAGGTATTTGATGGTGTGGAGGTCATCTCCTCGCGCCATGTGGATGTGGAGGAGGAAATCCTCGATCCATACAGTTGGGTCAGTTGTCCCATCGTATTGTTCTATGTTTACGGGTTTAAACCCTTCCAGGAACTGATGCCGCATCACCTCGTCCGTGAAGCACAGTGGGTGGGCAGCGCCTCTGACCCGAGCTATGTCGCGCCGGTGATCGGCGTCTGTTCTAGCTCGGTTTCGTTCCCGACCTTCATTGTTGCGGTCGAACCAAGGCCGGTACCCTTCCCGTCTATCGGGTGAGTATCCTCTGGATCCGTAGATGGATCGTGTGCGACCTGCTCTGTCGTCCAGGTCGTGTCGCAGGTCGAACCTGTCATCGGGCTCTAGTGGCTCCTTTCCCCGTCTACGGGGTATCGTCGGCCTATAGCCGGTGTCGTTAGCCGTCCTGTCTCGTCCTCGAGGAGGGCGGTCTGGCTTGTCGTATGGGGTATGTTTGGGAGACGGCGTATCAGTGAGCTCGTCATCGAATTGTGGCAGCAGCCTTCTGCGTGGATAGCTCTTAGGTTGGTCCTATAGACCAGTACCGTATCCTTCCTTAGCTGAGAGGACTCTGGTCCATCGATCGTTGAGGTTGTCTTGTTCGGCTTTAAGCTACCGCTCTTTTGCTTTCAGGCTGCGGGCCGTAGCTATAAGCTGTTGCCTGAATAGCTCCTGGTCTGCGGGATTATCGGGGATGGCGAAGTCATCGGCTTCCGCATTGTCCTCCCCCTCGATAGAGCGGAGGTAATCGTCGTCCTCGAGATCATCTAGATCGTCGGGGTCGCGCCGGTCTTCCGGCCTCTCCTGACCCTCTAACGGGTGTTCGGAGATTTCGGGATCGCCGAGGTCTTCCGGGGTGTCTCCGTCCCCGGTTCCATCGATAACTTTTCGTCCCTTTTTTCCTTTTGACCGTTTATGCGGCTTTTGGCGTCTTGACGACGCTTCATCCGATTTATCACCATCGTTTTTCGGAGTGTCCACCATGTAGACGTCGTATGTGGAGGTGGCAGTCCACCGTCCGGTGTTAACAGGGGTGAGTGCGCAATCCTCCTCATCCATGTGGTCTGCTTCCTCAGAAGCATAGTCCAACATGTCGGTTAAATCCTCGACAGTGGCTACCAAGTGGGTGGTGGGTGGGACGAAAAATTCGTCCTGACCCGTCTGAAGCCCGATCTGAGAACAAATCGGGGTCGTCTAAAGCCTCGTTGAGTATCGAGAGCTCGATCGGGTTGGCCTGCCCAGAGCTTCTGGAGTGAACCTGCGATGCGTCCGCGCAGGGAGAGTGTTCGGCAAGAGCAGATGTCCGGGCGTCCGGTACTATGACCGGGTCCGGACGGAGAGTCGGGCCCTTGCTGGGGTAGATCCCGCGGGCAGGGCCGAAAGATGGATCTGAGGTTAAAGCCTGAGGGTCTTCGGGCATGGCAGGCGAGACTGCGAGCCCGGTTAGTGATAGATCGCCCTGAGAATCTACGGAGAACTCCAAGTTCCTAAATTTGACCTCTTGATCAGGGGCGAAACTTCCGACACGGCCTAGATGGCCGGTCAGGTCAGCGTGCAGGACAATGCTGCCGAAAGCGAAGATCTGTCCGGGGACGAAAGTGCTCGGGTTGCGGACCTCTTCATTGATGACAAGACGAGCCATCGATTCCTTTGGTGATCACAGCGGAACTCTTAATGAAAGCACCAATGTTGGTGTCAAAACAGGCAGATCTCGGGTAGGGGGTCCCGAGCTGTGAGACTAGAATCGAGGGTAACAGGAGACGAAGGGGACAGTGCTTTACCCAGGTTCGGGCCCTCCTATGGAGGTAATACCCTACGTCCTGCTTGATTATATTGATGGTATAAGGGTTACAGAGTTGATCTACCACGAGATCGTATGACTAAAACCCTAGATGAGTTCTGTTGGCCTACAACCTAAAACCCTATGGCTTATATAGACGCCGAGGGTACCTAGGGTTTACACATGGTCGGTTACACGTCGAAGGGATAAACATGCCTATTCACTACTCCAAACGTGGAGAACACGCCACAATCCTCGAAGCTTCCTTTCTAGAGACAGGGTCTACGATCAATCCAGTGCTCGGCGAACGGCCCATACAGTCCGGCCCGTCGGCCTCCCGAGGACCCCTTAATCCAGGACTCCCTCACCAAGCTGGTGGACGACATTGTCTTTCGTGATGGTTGCATAGTACTTAGTACCCTTCTGTCGCACACCACGAAACTTCGGAGCCATATGACAAAAACTGCAACACCTATATATATACAATCTATAGACAATGTAATTAAACTACAAAACTAGACTAAAATCTGAAACTACAAAACTATACTAAAAATCTGAAACTACACAAACTACACTAAAAACCTAAAACTACACAAGTACACTAAAAATCTGAAACTACACAAACTACACTAAAAACGTGAAACTACACAAGTACACTAAAAATCTGAAACTACACATACTATACTAAAAATCTGAAACTACACAAACTACACTAAAAACCTGAAACTACACAAGTAGACTAAAAATCTGAAACTACACATACTATACTAAAAATCTGAAACTACACAAACTACACTAAAAATCTGAAACTAAACAAGTACACTAAAAATCTGAAACTACACAAACTACACTAAAAACCTGAAACTACACAAGTACACTAAAAATCTGAAACTAAAATTACTCACCCGCGATGGAGGCGACGGGACGGCGGTGGAGGCACGGAGACGGCGACGGCGGTGGTGGCGAGGAGACGGGGACGGCGGAGGAGGCGCGGAAACGGCGACGGCGGTGGAGGCGCGGAGACCGCGACGTCGGTGGAGGCGCGGAGATGGCGACGGCGGTGGAGGCGCGGAGACGGCGATGACGACGGCGGTGGTGGCGCCGAGACAAAGACGGCAGTGGTGGAGATGGAGAGGGAGACGGCGGCGATGTGGAGTAGGAGATGGCGACGGCGGCCGGGGGGATTGGTCGTTGGCGGCGGTGGCGGCGTCGGGTTGGGATTGATTTGGGGGAGTTTGTGTGGGGATTAGATCCGGGTGCGTATATACGAGTGGTTGGGTTTGACGGGCTGTGTGATGTGTTTGATAGCGTTGGCCCACGTGTCCAACGCCATTTTAGTTTATTACTATTTTATTTTCATCTTTGGTGAATAGATATATATACAGAATTAAAAATTAGTTCAAAATATAATTCACATAGATGAACAACATAGATTTCATTAATTAATCTGGCCTACTTACATACATTACAGAAGGATAATAAAAATTAACAATTATAGTTTACTACTACTAGATCTAGACTAAGAACATCATCAGTGTGATGACGACCACCAGAAGAAATGGTGTCATCGATCCAGCTGGGAGAAATAGGCCTAGCAGGCAACCGGCTAAAAGAGCATATCGAAGCATCTTGAATTTTTTTATTTGGCCTCGCATTACATCGTTCTGGAGTTGCATCTCGTCTATCTGTAGTCTCAAAGGTCCAATGGAGTAGTTGAGAACCTCGCTTACGTACTTCTGGACGAGATCAACCCATATCCATGTGAAGCAATATTTCGCCCCAGTTTTCTTGGGATCACAATATACACACACACATGCATATTGATGTGAGCGACGCTAGAGGAGTTGAATTGTGCAAATTAGCTGAAAGCCAATCAATATGTACATACGTACCTTTCCACGGTTGGCGCACATGTAGAACTCTCGCTCTGGATTCCATTCCGTGTGCGACATATGCTTATCAAGAGGGTGACGACAGCCGCAAAGCAGCACAGGGCCGGTATCTTCGACGCTGGTGGCGTAGCTGCCGGATTGAACAGAAGTGGCGCTGCTGCGGCGGGATGATTCGCCGGACTGCATTGGTCGTGGCGAGCTCATGGTGTAGCCAACAGGACCAGACGGGAGCTCGGCCAGGGCGGCGGAGTCCCAAACTTTCGACAGGCTCCGTCGACGTGGGTCCATAACTATGAGGAGCTAACTAGTTATTAGGGACAAGAATTGGAAGTGAATGTATTTTGAGAAGCAAGGGGCTTCCAACACCAGGTTATATAGGCAAAACATAATGCTGGCGTTCACGAGCAGGGAACGCCAGAACTACATAATGTATCTATGGTGTGTCAGAACGATCTATACCAGCAACGCATCCCGACTGGTCAGCTCAGCAGGGCCCACTTTCTGGTAGCGTTCTACATTATGTCGACGCCAGCACTAACTGCACAACGCTGTCGTACCATTTCGTCCAACGCCATCGCTATTTGGAAATATTAGTGCTGGCGTTAGTGGAAAATGGCGCGCCACCAACAAGAGTTGTGGCTAGCCATTTCTCTACTAGTGTAGCAATAAACTTGACACGATCATATGCTACGTTCATAGTTTGGGTCTTGTCCATCACATCATTCTCCTAATGATGTGATCCCGTTATCAAATGACAAATCATGTCTATGGCCAGGAAACCTTGACCATCTTTGATCAACGAGCTAGTCTAGTAGAGGCTCACTAGGGACATAGTGTGGTCTATGTATCCACACATGTATCTGAGTTTCCGATCAATACAATTCTAACATGGATAATAAACGATTATCATGAACAAGGAAATATGATAATAGCCATTTTATTATTGCCTCTAGGGAATATTTCCAACATAGTGATCCTGCATCTGTCATTTATAGCTTATGTCAGCTCATCACTGGCTGGAAAATCTTGCAGACAAACCAAGGGGCAGGAAAATATTGAGCTTGGAGTGAACTGATCAAGAACGTGGTAAGACTATCTAGAATGGGAGTAACATAGGTAGTAACATAGATGCCACCTAAGCAAAAAATATGATGTGGCAACTAATTAATGAGAAGAGAGAGAAATTGAGTAACTTAGCCAGTTACTCATACTATGAGTAACATAACGCATACTGATACGTCTCCAACGTATCTATAATTTTTGCTTGTTCCATGCTGTTAAATTATCATTCTTGGATGTTTTACAATCATTTTATAACAACTTTATATCATTTTTTGGGACTAACTTATTGACATAGTGCCAAAGTGCCAGTTGCTGTTTTTGCTTGTTTTTTTACTTCGCAGAAAATCAATACCAAATGAAGTCCAATCGCGACGAAACTTTTTGGAGATTTTTTCTGGACCAGAAGACACCCGGTGGGCCAAAGAAGTACCGGAGAAGTGGGCCGAGGAGACCACAACCCACCAGGGCGCACTAGGGGGGCCCCGGCGCGCCCTAATGGCTTGTGCCCTCCTCGGGGCCCCTCTCCACCGCCTCTGATGCCTATAATATCCCAAATATTCCAAAAACCCTAGGGGAGTCGACGAAACACAATTCCAGCCGCCGCAAGTTCCAGAACCTCGAGATCCAATCTAAACACTATCACGGAGGGGTTCATCTTCTTCATAGGTGCCTCTCCGATGATGCGTCAGTAGTCCACCATAGACCTACGGGTCCGTAGGCAGTAGCTAGATGGCTTCCTCTCTCTCTTATGATTCTCAATACAATGGTCTCTTGGAGATCTATTTGATGTAAACTTTTGCGGTGTGTTTGTTGGGATCCGATGAATTTTGAGTTCATGATCAGTTTCTATCCATGAATATTATTTGAGTCTTCTTTGATCTCTTATATTTATGATTACTTATAGCCTCGTATTTCTTCTTCGAATCTTTGGTTTAGTTAGGCCGACTAGATCGATTTTTCTTGCCATGGGAAGAGGTGCTTTGTGATGGGTTCGATCTTGCGGTGTTCTTTCCCAGTGACAGAAGGGGCAGCAAGACACGCATGCATCGTTGCTATTAAGGATAACAAGATAGGGTCTATTCCTACATGAATATATCTTGTCTACATCATGTCATCGTTCTTATTGCATTACTTCATTTTTTCATGAACCTAATACACTAGATGCATGCTGGATAGCGGTCGATGTGTGGAGTAATAGTGGTAGATGCAGGCAGGAGTCGGTCTACTTATCTTGGACGTGATGCCTATATAATGATCATCGCCTTGGATATCGTCATGACTATTCGATTTTCTATCAATTGCCCAATAGTAATTTGTTCACCCACCGTGTGCTATACTCATGAGAGAAGCCACTAGTGAACCCTACGGCCCCCGGGTCTACTTTTCCAACATATTGCTTCCAGATCTATCTTTTTTGCATCTTTGTTTTCAGATCTACAAAACCAAAAACCCAAAAACATATTGCTGCATATTTTATTTGCTCTTTTTATTTTGTGTTCTTGAGAGATCTATCTCTCCTATCTATCACTACCTAATCTATCTTTTCACCGTAGAGAGATTGACAACCTCTCTTTCGCATCGGGTTGCAAGTATTTGTTGTTTGTGTGCAGGTGCTGCTTATTGGGTGGTGGTGATCCTCCTACTGGTTCGATAACCCTGGTTTCATAACTGAGGGAAATACTTACCGTCGCTGTGCTGCATCATCCCTTCCTCTTTGGGGAAATACCGACGCAGTCTCAAGCCAGGTCAAAGGAATTTCTGGCGCCGTTGCCGGGGAGGAAGTGTTCTCTTCTACGTGCCTATCGTGGTCGCCGAGGGGACTCCATCATCATCTACCAGGTTCCTAATCACAAATCTCATCTCCTTGTAATGACATTATTTGCCATTTGCCTCTCGTTTAACTCTCCCCCACTTCACCAATTTGCCGTTTTATTTGCCCTCTTTTTCGTTTGCCTTTTTCTCGCCGAATCTCTTCCTTGCTTGCAATCTTGTTTGCGTAGTCATGATGACTCAAGAAAACACCAAGTTGTGTGACTTTTCCAATACTAATAATAATGATTTTATTAGTACGCCTATTGCTCCTCCCGCCACTAGTGCGGAATCTTGTGATATTAATGCCTCTTTGTTAAATCTTGTCATGAAAGATCAATTTGCCGGTAATCCTAATGAGGATGTCGCGTCCCATCTAAACACGTTCGTAGAATTGTGTGATATGCAAAAGAAAAAAGATGTGGACAATGATATTGTGAAGTTGAAATTATTTCCTTTTTCCTTGCGGGATCGTGCAAAAATTTGGTTTTCCTCTTTGCCTCACAATAGTATCGATTCTTGGAATAAGTGCAAGGATTCTTTTATCACTAAGTATTTTCCGCCCGCGAAAATTATTTCCCTTAGGACACAAATCATGATTTTTAAGAAACTTGAGCATGAATATGTTGCACAATTTTGGGAAAGAATGAAGTTGATGCTAAGAAATTGTCCTACTCATGGTTTAAACTTTGGACGATCATACAAATATTTTATGCGGGGTTGAATTTTGTCTCTAGAAATCTTTTAGATTCCGCCGCAGGTGGTACTTTTATGGAGATTACTTTGGGTGAAGCTACTAAATTACTAGATAATATCAGGGCTAATTATTCCATACCGAAAGAGCACCTACTAGTAAGAAAGTTAATTCGGTTGAGGAAATTAGTACTTTGAGTGATAAGGTTGATGCTTTGATGAAATTTGTTGCTAGTAAAAATGCTCCTATTGATATTAATGATTTTCCCTTGTCTACCTTGATTGAGCAAAATAGTGATTTCGTAGATGTGAATTTTGTCTCGCGAAACAATTTCAATAACAATGCTTATAGATTTAATTTTAATCCTAGGCCTTCTCCTGGAAATTCCTCTAAAAATTATGGTAATTCCTATGGTAATTCATCTTAAAATAATAATAATAGGAACACCTCTGATCTTGAGAGTAATATTAAAGAATTTATCAATGCGCAAAAGGCTTTCAATACTACGATAGAAGAAAAGTTGAATAAGATTGATGATATGTCTAGAAGCATTGATAGAATTTCTCATGATGTTGAAATCTCAAGTTGAAAGCTCTTGTGCCTAAGATTGATGAATCAATTAAAGCTTTATATGTCTCTATGGATGAAAGTAAGAAAAGAACCGCTATGCTTAGAGCTAAAAGAGAAATCTTAGAAAAATAGTTTTCTAGTGATTGCCTTCATAAAAAAGATGAAGATCTTAAAGTGATTGGTGTCTCTTCTATTGATTCCTTGTTTAGTAATATTAAGATTGATGATAAAGGGACTAAAGTAGAGTCAACTTTAGCTAGAAGGCGTCCCAATAATTTGGAGGGTGAAAATCTTGATGAAATTTTTGATAAAAGTGGGTTTGAAGAGGTCAAAACTTTAACTAGTGATGAGCCCACTATTTTGGATTGCAAAGACTTTAATTATGATAGTTGCTCTTTGATTTAATTTATTTCTTTGCTGCAATCCATGTTGAATACACCCCCGTGCTTATGAGCAAAATAAAGCTTTTACTAAACATATCGTTGATGCCATGATGAAATCTTTTGAAGAAAATTTGGAGTTGGAGATTTCTATTCCTAGAAATTACATGATGAGTGGGAAGCTACCATTAAGGTCAATATTAAAAATTATGAGTGCTTTGCTTTGTGTGATTTGGGTGCTAGTGTTTCCACGATTCCGAAATCTCTATGTGATGTGCTTGGTCTTACCAATATTGAAGAATGTTCTCTTAATTTGCACTTGGCGGATTCTACTATTAAAAAGCCTTTGGGGAGAATTAATGATTTTCTTATTCTTGCAAATAGGAACTATGTGCCCATAGATTTTATTGTGCTTGATATTGATTGCAATCCGTCTTGTCCCATTATACTTGGTAGACTGTTTTTACGCACTATAGGTGCCGTGATTGATATGAAAGAAGGCAATATTCGTTTTCAGTTTCCCTTGATAAAGGGTATGGAACACTTCCATAGAAAAAGAATTAAGCCACCATATGAATCAATCATGAGGGAATCCTATGGATCCAAAACCAAGGATGACAATACTTGAATCTATGCGTTATGCCTAGCTAGGGGCGTAAAACGATAGCGCTTGTTGGGAGGCAACCCAATGAATAAATTTATTTTTGCTTTTTCCTTTCCGTTTTGAGTGTTGACACAATTATGCCTCTGTTATTATTGTGTTTTTAAAGTTTATTTAGTGTTTGTGCCAAGTAAAGCCTTTAGGATGATTCATAGGATGAGTAGAAGCGATGCTGAATCTGAAACAGAAACTTTGCGTCCAGTATATGAATTTTCATTTTTTGCTCGAAGGTGATCTTGATCTGAAATTTTAACACAGTATTGATATACAAATTACTTGCGTTTTCCTTATTTTGCAGAATTTTTAGAGTTACAGAAGTATGGTTAGAGTACAGATTACTACAGACTGTTCTGTTTAAGACAGATTCTGTTTTTGTTGCATTGTGTGCTTGTTTTGATGAATCTATGGGTTATATTGAAGGGTATGAGCCATGGTAAGTTAAAATACAGTAGGTATAATGCAATAATAAAATATTAATGGGTTTGCAACAGTACCTAAAGTAGTGATTTGCTTTATTATACTAACGGATCTCACGAAGATTTTGTTGAGTTTTGTGTGATTGAAGTTTTCAAGTTTTGGGTGAGATCACGATGGATGAAGGAATAAGGAGTGAAAAGAGCCTAAGCTTGGGGATGCTACCGCACCCCCAAGATATATCCAAAGAGAAACAAGCAACTAAGCTTGGGGATGCCCCCGAGTGGCATCCCCTCTTTCTTCTAACGACCATCGGTATTTTACTTGGAGCTATATTTTTATTCGTCACATATCATGAGTTTTGCTTGGAGAATCTTGTATCTTTGCTTGCTTTGTTTGTTAGTTTGTCACTTGTATCCTTGATGGACACACCTAGTTGAGAAAGCCAAAATTATGCTATCATTTGTTAGAATTGCTCTATGTGCTTCACTTAAACTTTGTGAGTTATAGAACTGCTCTAGTGCTTCACTTATATCTTTTTGAGCACGGTGTGCTTGGAAATTTTTATAGAAACACTTTCATGCTTCACTTAGATTAATTTGAGAGTAGGTAAATTTTGAAGAAATCCTCTCATGCTTCACTTATACCTTTTTGAGAGATGAAATCTTTATGCTCATGTGCTTCACTTAAATTTGTTTGAGCTTGTCAAAAAGCAATGGCAATATATGAAACTAGTCCCAAAGTGATAGACATCCAAGGAGGATATAATAAAAACTTTCATGAAGATCATTGGGCAAATTAAACTTGATTCTTTGTAATAGTTTTGAAACATGATGATAGTAATATGTGAGTCATGTTAGTGAGTAATTATGCTTAGTAGGAATATTGGTGTTAAGGTTTGTGATTCCCTATGCATGCACGAAAGTCAATAGTTATGCAATGAAGTTACATCCTACTTATGGTGCATTACTCGGTGTTAGTTATGCTCAATGCTCGCTTATGTGAATTTTAGTTTCTTGGTTTGGTTGCTTCTCAATCTATTTGCTAGCCTCCATTTGTACTAAGTAGAAATACTACTTGTGCATCCAAAATCCTTAAACCAAGTTTTGCCTTATGAGTCCACCATACCTACCTATATGTGGTATTTCCATGCCGTTCCAAGCAAATTTGTATGTGCCATCTCTAAATTTTCAAAATAAATTTTCTCTTTTGTGTGCTAGTACCGCTCATGAAACGGTGGGGAGTGTCCAATATTTTTCCATGCTTGATGTGTTATTCTCAAGATGAGTGTTTATTCACTTGTCATTGCACGATAGTGCGGCGGTAATAGGGATGCCCATTCCCGAAATGAAAAAGAAAAAAAAATATTTACTTTATGTTGTCAAATAATAAATTCCTTGGAAAGTGTTGGTATGGAAGGCAACCATGGATACGGCCCGCCATGGAAAGTGAAAGTTTGGTGGAAAAAGGAATAAACTTTATTTTCTGTTTGGGAACCGCCTATGATATATCTAGCATGGAAAGTATTGTGAGCTACTTTGTCGTTTTCGTTGACAGGAAAAGCATGCCACCCAAAATATTTTTCTCTCTCAATTTAAACCTTGAGCTCTGGCACCTCTACAAATCCCTACTTCCCTCTGCGAAGGGCCTATCTGTTTACTTTATGCATTTTTTTATTTTTACTTTGAGTCTCCATCTTCTCTTATAAAGCACCAACTAGGGGGCACTATGATCGTACTTGAGAGCATAGCTAATATTTGAGTGTGTTTCATGAATGGATCAATGATTGAGCATGATGGGCTAGGGATAACTTTCTTTAGTGTTGATATTTTGAAAGACATGGTTGTTTGTTGACGTGCTTGAGTATTGAAGTCATTATGTTAAAACTAGACTATTGCTTTGAATCATTTACAAGTCCAAATGCCCATGCTATACAAAAGAAAATAATATGAGATGAACATGTTAGGCAGCATTCCACATCAAAAATTCTGTTTTTATCATTTACCTACTCGAGGACGAGTAGGAATTAAGCTTGGGGATGCTGATACGTCTCCAACGTATCTATAATTTTTGCTTGTTCCATGCTGTTATATTATCATTCTTGGATGTTTTACAATCATTTTATAACAACTTTATATCATTTTTTGGGACTAACCTATTGACATAGTGCCAAAATGCCAGTTACTGTTTTTGATTGTTTTTTACTTCGTAGAAAATCAATACCAACCGAAGTCCAATCGGACGAAATTTTTTGGAGATTTTTTCTGGTCCAGAAGACACCCGGTGGGCCAAAGAAGTATCGGAGAAGTGGGCTGAGGAGACCACAACCCAGCAGGGCGCGCCAGGGGGCACCGGCGCGCCCTGATGGGTTGTGCCCTCCTCGGGGCCCCTCTCCACCGCCACTGATGCCTATAAATTCCCAAATATTCCAAAAACCCTAGAGGAGTCGACGAAACACAATTCCAGCCGCCGCAAGTTCCAGAACCTCGAGATCCAATCAAAACACCATCACAGAGGGGTTCATCTTCTTCATAGGTGCCTCTCCGATGATGCGTGAGTAGTCCACCATAGACCTACGGGTCTGTATGCAGTATCTAGATGGCTTCCTCTCTCTCTTATGATTCTCAATACGATGGTCTCTTGGAGATCTATTTGATGTAAACTTTTGCGGTGTGTTTGTTGGGATCCGATGAATTTTGAGTTCATGATCAGTTTCTATCCATGAATATTATTTGAGTCTTCTTTGATCTCTTATATGCATGATTACTTACAGCCTCGTATTTCTTCTTCGAATCTTTGGTTTAGTTAGGCCGACTAGATTGATTTTTCTTACCATGGGAAGAGGTGCTTTGTGATGGGTTCGATCTTGCGGTGTTCTTTCCCACTGACAGAAGGGGCAGCAAGACACACATGTATCATTGCTATTAAGGATAACAAGATGGGGTCTATTCCTACATGAATAGATCTTGTCTACATCATGTCATCGTTCTTATTGCATTACTCCATTTTTTCATGAACTTAATACACTAGATGCATGCTAGATAGCGGTCGATGTGTGGAGTAATAGTGGTAGATGCAGGCAGGAGTCGGTCTACTTATCTTGGACATGATGCCTATATAATGATCATCGCCTTGGATATCGTCATGACTATTAGATTTTCTATTAATTGCCCAACGGTAATTTGTTCACCCACCGTGTGCTATACTCATGAGAGAAGCCACTAGTGAACCCTACGGCCCCCGGGTCTACTTTTCCAACATATTGCTTTCAGATCTATCTTTTTGCATCTTTGTTTTCAGATCTACAAAACCAAAAACCCAAAAACATATTGCTGCATATTTTATTTGCTCTTTTTATTTTGTGTTCTTGAGAGATCTATCTCTCCTATCTATCACTACCTAATCTATCTTTTTACCGTAGAGAGATTGACAACATCTCTTTCGCGTCGGGTTGCAAGTATTTGTTGTTTGTGTGCAGGTGATGCTTATTGGGTGGTGGTGATCCTCCTACTGGTTTGATAACCTTGGATTCATAACTAAGGGAAATACTTACCGTCGCTGCGTTGCATCATCCCTTCCTCTTTGGGGAAATACCGACGCAGTCTCAAGCCACGTCACATACCAAGGCAAAATGGGTCTATAAGCTAATAAATGAAAGGCTCAATGTTACTACCCCTATGTTACTATCCACTGTGGAGGTACTAACTTAGACTAGTAACATATGCATGTTACTCCACATTGTGAGTAGTCTAAGGGAGATTTACAACAGAAGTCGTGGGTTGGGCTCGAACAATACCTACGAATGGATGGCTGATATTTTCTTTACGAGCGTGTGTGATTTACTCCATTTCAGCTAAGGGTATCTGCTTATCCCGTGGCTTGTATAAATCTAGCATTCATGGTTGTATGAGTTTGATGCTTGAAACTTGTTGCGCTCTGAAATTATACTAGTTTGCTAGTTCTAATGTCTAGGAGCCTTGTGTGGTCACCTGTGATGTATGGAGTTTATGCCTTTGGTGAGGCGATTTTCCCCGGCTGTGCTGGTGGTGTCTTTCTATGGCTTTCTTTGTTTTTCTTTTATCCTATAAAACATTTCACGGTTTCTTTAATAGAAATCGACGAGGAGGCTCGCCGTTTTCATTAAAAAAACATGTTTTTTCTAGCTAGATGCGTGTGAGGGCTTCGTTTTTAGATGTGTTTTCGAGTTTTGTTAGGGTTTGTGTCCTGCTCAAGAAGGCGAGACGGCGGCGGCTCCTTGAAGATGGAATAAGTTTCTTGTCGGTGTCAAAACCGGCGGATCTCGGGTAGGGGGACCCGAGCTGTGAGACTAGAATCGAGGGTAACAGGAGACGAAGGGGACAGTATTTTACCCAGGTTCAGGCCCTCCTATGGAGGTAATACCCTACGTCCTGCTTGATTATATTGATGGTATAAGGGTTACAGAGTTGATCTACCACGAGATCGTATGACTAAAACCCTAGATGAGTTCTCTTGGCCTACAACCTAAAACCCTACGACTTATATAGACGCCGAGGGTACCTAGGGTTTACACATGGTCGGTTACACGTCGAAGGGATAAACATGCCTATTCACTACTCCAAACGTGGAGAACACGCCACAATCCTCGAAGCTTCCTTCCTGGAGACAGGGTCTTCGATCAATCCAGTGCTCGGCGAACGGCCCATACAGTCCGGCCCATAAGAAATAGGTCGGCCTCCCGAGGACCCCTTAATCCAGGACTCCCTCAGTAGCCCCCGAACTAGCCTCCAACACCAAGGGTCCTAGCTCCAGCTGCTTCATACGATCAGAGTCTTTGGCTTGCGAGACGAGTTCCTTTCTCCAAATAGTGATCGGCCGGGCTTTAGTTCGGCCTCTGACGACGTGTGATTTCCCCGATCATAGATCGTCCGAACATCATGTATAACCCAACCCTGAAGGCCAAACGTCAAGGAGCCAATAGTGCTCTCTGACAACCTTTCAGATGAAGGGTCACGGCCCACCACGACCACTGAACCAGTCGTAAAGACTCGATTTGCGGTTCGAGGCCGTTTTTATCAGCATGATCCATCAATGCACAGATCGTGCTCCATTTCACACGGGATATGTTTAATCATGCGCGTATAACGGCACGCGCGTCTTGGGAAGCGGAGGGATTCACGGCGCAGTGGAGGGAGGCTAACCGGCGACAAGCCCAATAAAGGGAAAAAAACCCCAAGGCCTAACCGCACTTCCCATTCGCATCCATGCCTTCCCAATCTCCTGAGCTTCCAGAGCCCAGATCTAGGTTTTCCACCCTTCTCCTCCGAGCTCTGCCATGGCTAGCTCTGGCTCCAACGGCAAGTGGGAGGCATCCACGGTCACAGACCAGGACATCCGGGACCTCAAGGACACCGGCTACCTCCCCGCCAATGTCTTCCACCGCGCCGCGGAGGAGGGCCAGGTGATCCCCACCCCCAAACCAGGCGAGAGGGTGGTTTTCATTCCTCATTTCATCCGAGGACTGAGCTTCCCACTCCACCCCTTCGTGAGGGGCCTCATGTTCTTCTACGGACTCGACTTCCACGACCTCCCGCCGAACTCTTTCATGCATATATCGGCTTTCATCATCGTCTGCGAGGCCTTCTTGCGGGTCGAACCACACTTCGGCCTGTGGCTCAAGACCTTCAACATCAAGCCGAAGTGTGTTGCAGGCGCACACGCAGACTGCGGCGGGGCGGTCATCAGCAAGCTTCCACGCGCGGTATGGCCATCCGACACATTCATCGATACTATCAAGACTTGGCAAAAAAGAGTAGTTTTACATCACCGAGCCAAGGGAGGAGGGCGGAACTGTTCCTGCCGAATTCAGATCCGCCGCCCCCCCCCCCCCCCCGACTAGATTGACCTCATGGGTTCGAAAGGGCCTCGACTGGGGGTCGTACACAAAGGTGGATGACCTGCAGAGGGGCATCGCTTCCATGATCAAGGACGGAATCGAGCTGACCAACGTGGTCCAAATTATGCTTCGGCGGCACATCCTCCCCTGCCAGCGCCGATGCTCTCCTATGTGGACTTATCGGACCGACGATGATCCTATGATTCGTCAACTCTTCCGCACCACACGGGAGAAGTTGTGGAAGGCGCAGGAGAAGTGGCCGGCCAAGAAGGAGGACCAGGGCCTGCGCACCGACAAGCCCCCTTCCGAGGTATGTCATAGCTTCATTAGATCGGCTTCGTTATTCCGAAGGAAATCTAAGTACCTTCCGATCACTTCCGCATGAATGGTTGAGCAAGGCCACGGGCATCAAGTGCCCGGCTCCACAGCCCGAAGACCCTAGGTCCCAGCTGCTGTCGGAGATGCTCGTCGTGGCGCCTTATAAGGTGCCAGAGAAGAAGGAGAAGAAGAAGCCAGGCCGAGCAGGCCTACGCAATAGGGACCAGCCAGGGGCTGTGTCCTAAGAAACCCATGCCTCCTCGAATCAAGAGGAGGAGCACGAGGTTGAGGGCGAGGGCGAGGGCGGAGGCGATCCCCCCCTCGCAAGAAAGAGGGCGGCGTCATCGCACGCCACAGAGGACATACCTCCTTCCACCCCGAAGAAAGCGTGCCGGACACAGGTGGTCCTGTCCGACGACAGTTTGGACTCGAATACCGAGTCCGAGGAGTTCGAGAGGGTTCCGCGAAGGAACCTCAGGGTCAAGCCCCAAGCTCGAAGGTAAAGATCCGAAGACTTCCTGAGCTATTAATGCTAAGTTTTGAATGTTACTAACATGTGAATGCCTACTGACTTGCAGCCCACCGCGTGTTCTCCCCACCGATCAAGTTTCGGACGGGGAGACCCCGCCCGCCGAGCTAGCGGAGAGCAGGACAGCGTCGCACCCTTCTCCTCCGGGCGTCGCGAAGGATGCCACGGAGGTGTCATCCCAGCAGGCTCCTTCGGAGCCGGACACTGGAGGTGGGGGTGACGACGTCATGGTCGAGGCTAACACCTCGGCCACCGAAGACCGGGGGGAGAAGCGCCTCCCGGATACTGAGGAGACCGGACGAGGAGATGTCCAGTTACCTCCAAGGTCTTCTCCGGAGCGCACCATGCCTCCGGAGGCACCGGTTCAATCCCCGGTTGGAGATCGGGTTAACCGATCTCCGCCGGCGCCACCGACCAATGGGTGGCCGGCTATGGGGGAGGCTCTATCTAGCGCCTCCCTCTCCGAGGAGCACCGCACCCTTATGGGTGCGGTATTGCAGAGCATTCAGTCCGTGGACAGCGGACTGAAGGAGGCCTTCAACGGTCTCCTGACGGGCTTTCAGGTGAGCCACGTAATGCTCTGTTCTTTGAAATATTGATTTCTTTGAGTTATGATTATGTACATGGCAGCCCCCGAGCCCGAGGTGAGTTTGGAAAAACTTACCTGGGGGTCAATCATAGATCAAAATCCGAACTGTGTACAACACAATAGCTGTTCGGAACGTGATAACAGCCCTTAAGAGGACCGGACACAGGATCATATTAACGACAGTTCGGAAGTTTTGAACCCATGTAACTGGATATAGTTTTATTTTTGTACATGCTTCGTCATCGGCGGCGGCTGTTAATGCTGCCGAGCTGGACGAGCTGAATCGGAAGCTCAAGAGCTCCGAAGATGAGCTCGAAGCTCTGAATAAGAGATTCGATGAGGCGCAAGGTAAGCCGGACTAGAATATCCAAATTCTTCATCGCCGTGCTGTCAAAGCAGTATGTTTGATATGTTTGTAATGCTTGCGCAGCCTCGGCGAAAGAAATTGTGAAGCTCAAGGCCGAGCTTTAGAAAGCGCAACAGGAGGCTGCGGTTGAGAGGGAGGCGGCCAAGGAAGCGGCTACCGTGCTATCTGTCTTGAGAGCCACCAGCGACAAGCATGAGGCTCGGGTGGAGGAAATCCAACAGGAGCTCAAGGACGCCGGCCAAAAGTGCGAGGACCTTGAGCGGAGAGGCAAGGAGCAGGCCGCCGAACTATCCACCATGAAAACCAATCTCCAAAAGGAGCGGGTGGATAGGCGGTCTTTTGAAGAACAAGTCAGCCAGGCCAAGGCTATAATGGATGGTAAGCCGTATTTATTGCAGTGTGTCTACGGGGATAGCAAGTTCGAGTTGCTTACCCAAGTATGGCGTTCCTCAGGCGCCTGCTTGGACCTCCAGAAGAGCACAGCGGATGCGAACCAGTTCTATGGTTCACGGGGAGAAGGAGATGAAGCTCGGCTGTTCTGGGCGCAGTTTGAAGCCCCCGAGCGCTCTCCTCTCCTTGTTGAGAAGCTGAAGCAGCTGATGGAGCTACACCGGATGGCGGAGCCGGCCATGAAGGATCTCTGCATTCGGCTATAGCCCAACGAGCCGTTGCCGAGCAGCTACTTTGGCCTGGCGCAGAAGCTGAGCGACGCCTCGCCCCGGATCGACGCGATAAGGAGATCTTCCTGTATCGAGGGAGCTCGGATGACTTTTGCGAAGGCCAAGGTGCACTGGCCGGGGCTGGATCCAATGAAGATAGCCACCGCCCCTCCGCCTCCGGGAAAGGAGCATAGGTGCCCCGAGCTGTATTTCTCTGGAGTAATGGAGGGTGCTCGGGCGATAGAGTCGCAGTGTTCGAGACAGAACATGTATGAGTAAGGCGTTGTAATATGTCCGAAGACTTTTTAACGCTTATATATTTAAGATGCATGGTTTATCATGTCTTTCGTGTTTTGCATCCTTTATAACTCCTTTGTGGCCGTTAAACCTGAAAGTGGTGAGTCGTCGGCTTCAGCCCCCACGTAGATACTACGCGGGGTGTCCCTGCCAACGCACTGTGACCCTTAGCCGAGCTATCGGTACCCGAAGGCGGTAGTGTGGGGCGGACGAGGCAATCGGACCATAATGCTTTATTGCTTTCACTTAGCCGCAGGGGCGCGAGAAAGGAATGCGGGGGGCTAATGACTAGCCCCCAGGTGTTTGTGATGTTCGGATGAGCCGTGGCCAAAGCCTATATCACATGGTTTGTACTAATACCAAACCCATCATATGACACGGAATAACCTCTGACGAGATTTAGTTAAGCTCGGATTCGCAGACCAGTTCTCGCATACCATGACAGTCAGTTTTCGGCTTTCTCCGCTGAGGTTCTTGACCAGGCTAGCCGGAAGCACAATCGCAGCGGTTCTCCCTTTGCCCTTTTAGCCGAACGAGCGGAACATAAAGGGGCAAGCACAGGAGCCGGGCAACCCAACTATTGACCCAAGACATAGTTCGGAACCAATGCATATAAAGCGGAATTCCAAGACGCCGAACGCAAAAATCAGTTGTGCTTAAGGCGATTTTCTTTTAATTCGAGCCCCCCGGTCTATTAGCCGGTTGCATCGTATAGTATACCAAACAGGTTCGCAAGAAGAGAGGGAAAATAGAGAGTGCATCTTGCATGATCGTTTCGCTGTTTTTGGCGCACTCTCTATTTTCCCTCTCTTCTTGCGAACCTGTTTGGTATACTATACGATGCAACCGGCTAATAGACCGGGGGGCTCAAATTAAAAGAAAATCGCCTTAAGCACAACTGATTTTTGCATTCGGCGTCTTGGAATTCCGCTTTATATGCATTGGTTCCGAACTATGTCTTGGGTCAATAGTTGGGTTGCCCGGCTCCTGTGCTTGCCCCTTTATGTTCCGCTCGTTCGGCTAAAAGGGCAAAGGGAGAACCGCTGCGATTGTGCTTCCGGCTAGCCTGGTCAAGCACCTCAGCGGAGAAAGCCGAAAACTGACTGTCATGGTATGCGAGAACTGGTCTGCGAATCCGAGCTTAACTAAATCTCGTCAAAGGTTATTCCGTGTCATACGATGGGTTTGGTATTAGTACAAACCATGTGATATAGGCTTTGGCCACGACTCATCCGAACATCACAAACACCTGGGGGCTAGTCATCAGCCCCCCGCATTCCTTTCTCGCGCCCCTACGGCTAAGTGAAAGCAATAAAGCATTATGGTCCGATTGCATCGTCCGCCCCACACTACCGCCTTCGGGTACCGATAGCTTGGCTAAGGGTCACAGTGCGTTGGCAGGGACACCCCGCGTAGTATCTACGTGGGGGTTGAAGCCGACGACTCGCCGCTTTCAGGTTTAATGACCACAAAGTAGTTATAAAGGATGCAAAACACGAAAGACATGATAAACCATGCATCTTAAATATATAAGCGTTAAAAAGTCTTCGGACATATTACAACGCCTTACTCATACATGTTCTGTCTCGAACACTGCGACTCTATCGCCCGAGCACCCTCCATTACTCCGGAGAAATACAGCTCGGGGCACCTATGCTCCTTTCCAGGAGGCGGAGGGGCGGTGGCTATCTTCATTGGATCCAGCCCCGGCCAGGGCACCTTGGCCTTCGCAAAAGTCATCCGAGCTCCCTCGATACAGGAAGATCTCCTTATCGCGTCGATTCGGGGCGAGGCGTCGCTCAGCTTCTGCGCCAGGCCAAAGTAGCTGCCCGGCAACGGCTCGTTGGGCCATAGCCAGATGCAGAGATCCTTCATGGCCATCTCCGCCATCCGGTGTAGCTCCATCAGCTGCTTCAGCTGATCAACAAGGAGAGGAGAGCGCTCGGGGGCTTCAAACTGCGCCCAGAACAGCCGAGCTTCATCTCCTTCTCCCCGCGAACCATAGAACTGGTTCGCATCCACTGTGCTCTTCTGGAGGTCCGAGCAGGCGCCTGAGGAACGCCATACTTTGGTAAGCAACTCGAACTTGCTATCCCCGTAGACACACTGCAATAAATACGGCTTACCATCCATTATAGCCTTAGCCTGGCTGACTTGTTCTTCAAAAGACCGCCTATCCACCCGCTCCTTTTGGAGATTGGTTTTCATGGTGGATAGTTCGGCGGCCTGCTCCTTGCCTCTCCGCTCAAGGTCCTCGCACTTTTGGCCGGCGTCCTTGAGCTCCTGTTGGATTTCCTCCACCCGAGCCTCATGCTTGTCGCTGGTGGCTCTCAAGACGGATAGCGCGGTAGCCGCTTCCTTGGCCGCCTCCCTCTCAACCGCAGCCTCCTGTTTCGCTTTCTCAAACTCGGCCTTGAGCTTCTCAATTTCTTTCGCCGAGGCTGCGCAAGCATTACAAACATATCAAACATACTGCTTTGACAGCACGGCGATGAAGAATTTGGATATTCTAGTCCGGCTTACCTTGCGCCTCATCGAATCTCTTATTCAGAGCTTCGAGCTCATCTTCGGAGCTCTTGAGCTTCCGATTCAGCTCGTCCAGCTCGGCAGCATTAACAGCCGCTACCGATGATGAAGCATGTACAAAAATCAAACTATATCCAGTTACATGAGTTCAAAACTTCCGAACTGTCATTAATATGATCCTATGTCCGGTCCTCTTAAGGGCTGTTATCACGTTCCGAACAGCTATTGTGTTGTACATAGTTCGGATTTTGATCTATGATTGACCCCCAGGTAAGTTTTTCCAAACTCACCTCGGGCTCGGGGGCTGCCATGTACATAATCATAACTCAAAGAAATCAATATTTCAAAGAACAGAGCATTACGTGGCTCACCTGAAAGCCCGTCAGGAGACCGTTGAAGGCCTCCTTCAGTCCGCTGTCCACGGACTGAATGATCTGCAATACCACACCCATAAGGGTGCGGTGCTCCTCGGAGAGGGAGGCGCTGGATAGAGCCTCCCCCATAGCCGGCCACCCATTGGTCGGTGGCGCCGGCGGAGATCGGTTAACCCGATCTCCAACCGGGGATTGAACCGGTGCCTCCGGAGGCATGGTGCGCTCCGGAGAAGACCTTGGAGGTAACTGGACATCTCCTCGTCCGGTCTCCTCAGTATCCGGGAGGCGCTTCTCCCCCCGGTCTTCGGTGGCCGAGGTGTTAGCCTCGACCAGGACGTCGTCACCCCCACCTCCAGTGTCCGGCTCCGAAGGAGCCTGCTGGGATGACACCTTCGTGGCATCCTTCGCGGCGCCCGGAGGAGAAGGGTGCGACGCGGTCCCGCTCTCCGCTAGCTTGGCGGGCGGGGTCTCCCCGTCCGAAACTTGATCGGTGGGGAGAACACGCGGTGGGCTGCAAGTCAGTAGGCATTCACATGTTAGTAACATTCAAAACTTAGCATTAATAGCTCAGGAAGTCTTCGGATCTTTACCTTCGAGCTGGGGGCTTGACCCTGAGGTTCCTTCGCGGAACCTTCTCGAACTCCTCGGACTCGGTATCCGAGTCCGAACTGTCGTCGGACAGGACCACCTGTGTCCGGCACGCTTTCTTCGGGGCGGAAGGAGGTATGTCCTCTGTGGCGTCCGATGACGCCGCCCTCTTTCTTGCGAGGAGGGGATCGCCTCCGCCCTCGCCCTCGCCCTCAACCTCGTGCTCCTCCTCTTGATTCGAGGAGGTATGGGTTTCTTCGGAGACAGCCCCTGGCTGGTCCCTGTTGCGCAGGCCTGCTCGGCCTGGCTTCTTCTTCTCCTTCTTCTCTGGCGCCTTATAAGGCGCCATGACGAGCATCTCCGACAGCAGCTGGGACCTAGGGTCTTCGGGCTGTGGAGCCGGGCACTTGATGCCCGTGGCCTTGCTCAACCATTCCTGCGGAAGTGATTGGAAGGTACTTAGATTTCCTTCGGAAAAACGAAGCCGATCTAATGAAGCTATGACATACCTCGGAAGGGGGCTTGTCGGTGCGCAGGCCCTGGTCCTCCTTCTTGGCCGGCCACTTATCCTGTGCCTTGAACAACGCCTTCCACAGCTTCTCCCGTGTGGTGCGGAAGAGTTGACGAATCGTAGGATCATCGTCCGTCCGATAAGTTCACATAGGAGAGCCTCGGCGCTGGCAGGGGAGGATGCGCCGCCGAAGCATAATTTGGACCACGTTGGTCAGTTCGATTCCGTCCTTGATCATGGAAGCAATGCCCCTCTGCAGGTCATCCACCTCTGTGTCCGGCCCCCAGTCGAGGCCCTTTCGAACCCATGAGGTCAATCTGGTCGGGGGGCCGGATCTGAATTCGGCAGGAACAGTTCCGCCCTCCTCCCTTGGCTCGGTGATGTAAAACCACTCTTTTTGCCAAGTCTTGATAGTATCGATGAATGTGCCGGATGGCCATACCGCGCGTGGAAGCTTGCTGATGACCGCCCCGCCGCAGTCTGCGTGTGCGCCTGCGACACACTTCGGCTTGATGTTGAAGATCTTGAGCCACAGTCCGAAGTGTGGTTCGACCTGCAAGAAGGTCTCGCAGACGATGATGAAAGCCGATATATGCATGAAAGAGTTCGGCGGGAGGTCGTGGAAGTCGAGTCCGTAGAAGAACATGAGGCCCCTCACGAAGGGGTGGAGCGGGAAGCTCAGTCCTCGGATGAAATGAGGAATGAAAACCACCGTCTCGCCTGGTTTGGGGGTGGGGATCACCTGGCCCTCCTCTGCGGCGCGGTGGAAGACATTGGCGGGGAGGTAGCCGGCGTCCTTGAGGTCCCGGATGTCCTGGTCTGTGACCGTGGATGCCTCCCACTTGCCGTTGGAGCCGGAGCTAGCCATGGCAGAGCTCGGAGGAGAAGGGTGGAAAACCTAGATCTAGGCTCTGGAAGCTCAGGAGATTGGGAAGGCAGGGATGCGAATGGGAAGTGCGGTTAGGCCTTGGGGGTTTTTTCCCTTTATTGGGCTTGTCGCCGGTTAGCCTCCCTCCACTGCGTCGTGAATCCCTCCGCTTCCCAAGACGCGCGTGCCGTTATACGCGCATGATTAAACATATCCCGTGTGAAACAGAGCACGATCTGTGCATTGATGGATCGTGCTGATAAAAATGGCCTCGAACCGCAAATCGAGTCTTTACGACTGGTTCAGTGGTCGTGGTGGGCCGTGACCCTTCATCTGAAAGGTTGTCAGAGAGCACTATTGGCTCCTTGACGTTTGGCCTTCAGGGCCGGGTTATACATGATGTTCGGACGATCTATGATCGGGGAAATCACACGTCGTCAGAGGCCGAACTAAAGCCCGGCCGATCACTATTTGGAGAAAGGAACTCGCCTCGCAAGCCGAAGACTCTGATCGTATGAAGCAGCTGGAGCTAGGACCCTTGGCGTTGGAGGCTAGTTCGGGGGCTACTGAGGGAGTCCTGGATTAAGGGGTCCTCGGGAGGCCGACCTATTTCTTATGGGCCGGACTGTATGGGCCGTTCGCCGAGCACTGGATTGATCGAAGACCCTGTCTCCAGGAAGGAAGCTTCGAGGATTGTGGCGTGTTCTCCACGTTTGGAGTAGTGAATAGACATGTTTATCCCTTCGACGTGTAACCGACCATGTGTAAACCCTAGGTACCCTCGGCGTCTACATAAGCCGTAGGGTTTTAGGTTGTAGGACAACAGAACTCATCTAGGGTTTTAGTCATATGATCTCGTGGTAGATCAACTCTGTAACCCTTATACCATCAATATAATCAAGCAGGACGTAGGGTATTACCTCCATAGGAGGGCCCGAACCTGGGTAAAACACTGTCCCCTTCGTCTCCTGTTACCCTCGATTCTAGTCTCACAGCTCGGGACCTCCTACCCGAGATCCGCCGGTTTTGACACCGACACCCGCCCAGCCCCTGTTCCGGTGGTGCATCTTGCATCGTCGGTGGGCGTGTGGAGGCGTGTCTCCGGTGGATCTGTCCTTGGTGGATTTGCTCGGATTTGTTCGTCGTTCGTCTATGTTCGTGTGTTTTCAGGTTGGATCCTTTCAATCTACGTTACTCTTCATCGACGACGGTTTCTTTTCTAGTGCGATGGTCCTATGGGGCCTTAGCACGACGACTTGCCGACTTTCTATTACAAGAAGTTTTGCCCGGCTCTGGTGAGAGAGGGGTGATGACGGCGACGTGCCTTCGGCTTACTTCAGTGCTTATAGTCGTCGCTAGGTGCTCTATGAATCTGATGTAATTTTTATTATTTCTGGTGTTCGTTATACTATCATGTTTGAAGATGAATAGATCGGATGTTTTAAAAAAAACGAGAGAAACGAGAGAAAAAACAAGCGCGCATGCACGCCTCACTGACGCCGACACCCTGGGCCCGTGCGTGGTCCGAGTTTCCGAAAGACCGCTCGGACGAGGCCTCCTCTTCCGGGAGAGTTCTATTCCGCCGGCTCTCAAGCCGATCAGACGAGCATGAGCCGCTCTGTCTGCAGCCCCCAGGCAATAATAGGCGGCGTCAGGGGCCGGCACGTGATCCGAGGCAGGAGCCGGCGGCCGAGGGCGGGAGCCAAAGCCAAGTGGCCGGCGTCGCACGCCAAGGCGCCGCATTTAGCGCCCCCAACCACCGTGCCGTGCGTCTCCCGATCCACCCGTCGACGGACCCGCTTTCCGCCCATTTAACGCGATCCGTTTCGGGTGGTCCTTCCTCCCTTCCTCCCTCCTCCGCTAGCCAAGCCAGCCAAGCTAGCTGTCTCCCGCCCGCTAACCCACTTACCCGCTGCCGTCCGGCCGGCCTCCTTAACTCGGCGCTCTGAGCGTGGTTGCGAGACAGGCTAGCGAGGGCTCAGTCTCGCCTCCGGCCTCTATAAGAGGAGCCAGAGGGCGCTCGCCACCTTTCGTGTCTGTCTGTCCACGACGTACGCAGCGCCTTGCCAAGTCGCAGCCACCCACCCACCGGAGCTCGCAAGTTCCATAGCTACTCGTGCGGCACGAGTCGTCGCGCCCAGGTCCGCCATGGACGCTTGCTCTCCGGCCCTCGCCGTCGTCGCGGCGGCGCTGCTCCTCATCCTGGGGACCTCGGCGCCGACGGCGTCCGCCGCGCGCGCCTTCTTCGTGTTCGGCGACTCCCTCGTCGACAACGGCAACAACAACTACCTCATGACGACGGCGCGCGCGGACGCGCCGCCCTACGGCATCGACTTCCCCACGCACATGCCCACGGGGAGGTTCTCCAACGGGCTCAACATCCCCGACATCATCAGTACGTCTCCAGTCCAGCGTGCCTCCTCTCATCTAGCCCAGCTAATTACAACATGCTTCTCTCTCTTCTGTTAATTTGCCGAGAGATCGAGCAGTTCTTGACATTGCCGCATGTTGATCAGGCGAGTACCTCGGGGCAGAGCCCGCGCTGCCGTACCTGAGCCCCTACATGCGAGGCGAGAACCTGCTCGTCGGCGCCAACTTCGCGTCCGCCGGCGTCGGCATCCTCAACGACACCGGCGTGCAATTCGTAAGCTCCACACACGCACGCTTGAATCATGTACGTATCTGTAACAATGCAACGGAGGACATGACAATTGTGCGTGCGTGCGTGCAGGTGAACATCATCAGGATCGCGCAGCAGCTGCAGAACTTCCAGGACTACCAGCGGAGGCTGGCGGCGTACATCGGCGAGGACGCGGCGAGGGAGCGCGTGAGCCAGTCGCTGGTGCTCATCACGCTCGGCGGCAACGACTTCGTCAACAACTACTACCTGGTGCCCTTCTCCGCCAGGTCCCAGCAGTTCGAGATCCACGACTACGTCCCCTTCATCATCTCCGAGTACAAGAAAGTCCTCGCGGTAATAATCAACCTTCACTTACTTACCACTAATTAACTCCCAAACATACATAATTTCTGCTGCAAAACATACTTGCATTTGTAGAAAAAAAAGTGCACTCCATCCAAAATGCCCAAGATATACTAAAACATGTTTTAGCATAATCCAACAAACATGATTAGTTTTACAAAAAAACATGATTAGCATTCAAGGAGAAAAATTGTCAGGACGATTTTTGTCTTTTATTTCGTCAGTCTGGTGTACAAGAGTGGCAGGCCTAAAGTTCCCAAAACTAGATGACGAAACGAAATGCTTGCTGCATGGGCTAGAACAGTAGTGGAAAGAAATGAGTTCTGCAGGCTGCGTGCCTGCCTGATATGATGGCGAGAGATGGGCGGTAGCACCGCACCGGTGAACACTTGTTTGTTTGTAGTGGACTCATTTTTGGGTGGTATGTTCAGCAAACAACAAACTGACACGGCCTGTAGGTGTTCTGCATCACGCCGGATTCAGAAGCACACTGTTTCCGGCAAGAGTTGGCCCATGAAGCGAGGTGACGATTTTATTCATGGTTGATAGCCAGTTTCAGTAGCTGTCTGAGGCACCTTCACTGTGGGGGGCTGAATCCAAACACAGTAAGTATCAAATTTATTAGCTCGCACTTAAGCCCACCAGCACTGTTGGTAATAAGATCACTCGCATCGCATCCATAGTGCATTCTCAGTTCTAGATGAGTTTCATCAGTCAATAGTAGGAGTACTGCTCCTATTTCATAATGCAGCTACAGATTAGGCATCACCAACTTAATAGTAAGAGCTATGGGAACACACTTGGACAACATTGTTAAACAGCAACAGGAAATGTTCCAAGCATAGTACTTCCAAGTACCGCAGTATTACATTACGTAGAGCTCCTACATTGAAAGGGAGTGAAGGCTGGTTCGTACCAGATCTCTTCGCGTAGGTGCAGATCTGAAATCCTTGTCATTTATAATTCGTTCATAGGCTCCAGTGACAATAGGCCTAAACATTTGGCACTGCCCTGCCGAGTTTCCCAACCGAGATAACCCAGTTCTTACTGTAGGGAGGGAGGGTTGCCGGGTTGGAGTAGTGTGTCTGTCTGGGCGTCGATGGATGGTCTGGATGCAATGCATGCATGTTGGATGTTGCCACCAACCACCCTGCCCATGCAATCAATATAGGCCAACCAGTGGACAGCAGTCCAGGACACACGGTACACGCCCGCGCCACGCCACCCTCATCTGCCACGCATCTCTCTCCTCTCCTCTCCGCCGTAAAAGAGCAGCAGGCTCGCGTTTTAGTACCGTCTACTGTTGTAGTACTACTAGTACCCATGAGGTTGTGTACACGGTGTATTTACTCCTCCCACATGCAACAACAGTGGCGCTCAACCGTGCATGCACATTCGCCTTCGTCTTCGTCTTCGTGTGTAGTCAGTGACGGACCCAGGAATTGAAGTTAGCCGGGGCGAACAGTTAATGTTTAATTTTTTTCGATACAAATGCAACTCTATTAAACCAAAACTCATAGCATTCAACAACAAAAGAATTAAAAAGCTCTTAAAAACTAGTAAAGTGCTAACATGGACTCTTGCCGCTTGAAGTGCTCACTTATGCCAAAATATGATCCCATAATTCCAATTTCCAAACGAGTCCTACAAAATTATGAATGCATTAGCACAAGTGTGATGAGAGTTATATATTTTGATATGGTCATATGATGGTAACTGGATGATAGTATACCTTTAAGATGTAATTGCATAATGAACACGGGCTTGTGGAGGTAGATGACCTCGAGGGCTCTTCAAGGCATCATGGCCAAATTTCTTAGTGAAGACATCACGGCCAAATTTGTCACCAATGCTTGGAGGCTCGAAAAGAAAACAAGGGAAACAATAGGCAGATTTTGTCTCTTTACTATACTCTAGCCAGTCATAATCTTTATACCATGCTTCTTTGAAGTTCCGTCAATCTTTTCCAAAACGAGTACGAGAAAAATCATGACCATACAAGCGCCCCACACCTTTCGACAAATATCCCCTTCTCATTTCATCTCTAATTTCTGGAGTTGCATACTCTTCAATTTGCTTACATGTGCCAGGATCAGAATCCACATCAGCTAAATTAAACGACGGAGGAATGCCCTACAACATCAAATGGCATAAAAAATGAGTGTCATGTTACTGCTGACATATCAAATGGCACCAAGTTTCTGATTCCAACAAATTGGATACAAAAGACTAGAAGAGGATACCGTTTGGTCATGTGTCGCTTCCGTTTGGTCGCTGAAGCTACTGCCTCGGCCTCGGCTTCGGCTTCTTCAAGTTCGACCGCAGCAGCTATAGCCACCCAATCCACCTTCTCACCCAAATCCATCGCCAGCACTCAATCAGTGGGCGCAGCCGCGCAGCACCACCACAGCACCCCCCAGGCCCCAGCTAACTGCCCCCCAGTCCGCCCCCAACTGCCCCCCGTCGCCGGCCGCCCCCACCCCCCAGGCCCCAGCAGGCAGCAGCAGTACTGGCCGGCTGGCCGCCTCCTACCGCCGGCTCCCCCCAGCCCCCCACTACCGGTCTGCCGCGGACGTGCCGCCCCCCGCCGCCGACCGCCCCCAGCCCGACCTGCGCCCGGGAACTGCTGCCGGCGGCCTGTATCGATGGAGGATTGAAGGGGGGGCGACGCTGGATCGATGGAGGGCCCGAGGGGTAGTGTGGCGGCGCTGGATCGATGGAGGGGGAGTGGAACTGCTCGATGCCTGGCTGCGGACCTGCGGTTGCTGCCTGCTGGATCCATCTTGTTTGGGCCCGTAGAAAGCCCATTCGACCGGCCCAAAGCCCCAAACCACTTATCGCTTCGACCTTCGTCTTCCTCGATGGCTGGCATCGCACGAACAGAAGACTGCCGCCGCCGCTGGATTTCAGAAGACAGGTAGGTGGGGGTCCATCCTTCGCCGCCGGCGACCCAGGGCGGCCGCCCCAGCTCGCCCCAATGGTGGGTCCGCCACTGTGTGTAGTACCACTATCCATGCATGCATGCATGCATGCTTCGTTTCAGCTACGTGTAGGGAGTAGGGTAGAGGGCTTGGGTTGGGGCCTTGGGGGGCCAATGCCATGCATGCAACTCTTGGCTGCTTGTCTTTGCATTGCACCACAAGGAAGAAGGAAGTGACTGACCGTGTGTGTGTGTGGAAACAATGGGGTGCAGCGGCTGTACGAGCTGGGCGCCCGGCGCGTGATCGTGACGGGGACGGGGATGATCGGGTGCGTGCCGGCGGAGCTGGCCCTCCACAGCCTCGACGGCTCCTGCGCGCCGGACCTCACGCGGGCCGCCGACCTCTTCAACCCGCAGCTGGAGCGGATGCTGACGGAGCTCAACGGCGAGGTCGGCCACGACGACGTCTTCATCGCCGCCAACACCAACCGGGTCAGCTTCGACTTCATGTTCAACCCGCAGCAGTACGGTACGTATGGCTGGTCTCCAACTCTCCATCAAACAAAATCCTTTCACGCTGGCATGGCATGCAGATCCGTGTAAGAAAGAAAGAAAAATAACGATGCATGCATCATCAATGGCAGGGTTCGCGACGGCCAAGATCGCGTGCTGCGGGCAGGGGCCGTACAACGGGATCGGGCTGTGCACGCCGGCGTCCAACGTGTGCGCCAACAGGGACGTGTACGCCTACTGGGACGCCTTCCACCCCACGGAGCGGGCCAACCGGATCATCGTCGCCAACTTCATGCACGGCACCACCGACCACATCAGCCCCATGAACCTCAGCACCATCCTCGCCATGGACAACGCCAGGAATTAGCTAGCCTCACTGTGCTTGGTGCTAGGGCTGGTCCATGGATCTGTGCCGCCGACCTACATATATATGGTGCTTAACTTGTTGTTACTGGTCTCTCCGTATGAGCCTGGAGCTGGTGGTCAAAAGTTTTTGATGGGTCCTTCTTCATTGGTTTAGTTGAGACTTGAGAGTAATTTGGGTGTTAATTAAGATTGTTTAATTTTCTGTTTTGTTGCTCCAGATTGTTTAGCAGGGCTAGTGGCTAGGAAATTGTAAGACAGTGGTTTATGTTGGAACGATTGATCCAAGAATTCCTTGTAGCTTGTCAACCTTTTGTTTTGCCAAAAGTAACTTCTGAACTTGGGTGCTACTAGTAGTAGGGAGTTACTCATGTTTTACTCTGCTGGCTCGTTCATCGAGTTTGACCCAAGAAGTTTCACCATAGTCATTGGTAAAAACACTGAACACAAATACTCCAGTGTAGATCTCAGCTGTCGACATGGGGACCGAACACACAGAGGAGGGCATGCAGATGATACTACATGATTCAAAATTCAGAGCAGTGCGCACTTCACGAGAAACAAATTCAGGGCCTGGAATTCTCACCTGATCATTCCATGCCTTCCCAGTTCCAGTTACCAATCAGGCGAGGAGGCGATTGTTTTCCCCCCTCCGATTTCCAGTCATATTGCTCAGAAGCTGCAGAACAGCACACCCGGTATGCGCAGTGGCACCTGCACTTGCACTTCAGAACTGTGACTATGATTGTACTTCAGAACTGTGATTTCGAATTTACATGCCGTAGGTGTGTTGTTTTCTTGTTCAAGCAGGAGAAATGCACAGCTGGGAAGTTTGGAGCATTGGTTCTGTAATGGGTTCAGCAAAACTGCATATTTAGGCAATGTAGAGGAGAATGGGCTAACAAACTTAAAATTCAGATAATTCATAGTACAGGTCACCCTTTGGGAGCTAGACTCCTAGTAGGGGACTACTTGTGTTTTACTGCGAATATTTTGCTGGGTCGTTCGACGAGTTTAACCCAATAAGTTTCACCATAGTCACTGGTAAAATGACTGAACATAAATACTCCAATGTAGATCTGAACTGCCGAAATGGGGACCGAATAAACAGAGGAGGGCAGAGGATACAGGATTCAGAATTCAGAGCAGTGCGCACTTCACCGCAATAAAATTCAGGGCCTGAAATTCTCACCTGATCATTCCCATGCCTTCCCAGTTCCACCAATAAGACGGGGAGGTGCTTGTTTTTTATGTCCGGTTTCCAGTCTTATTGCTCAGAAGTTGCAGAACAACACACTCGGAATGCGCAATTGCACCTGTGCGAGCGGTAAACGTCTTGCCCTTTCGAGGGAGACGGGTGCGTGTTATATATGCAGGTTGCGAGCCTGATCACGCGTACAAAGTTGGTTAGAGATACAACTTGAGGATCAAGGAATGAGAGAGATAAGCTAGGAGGTTACAACAGAATATCGCAGCTATGCCGACGGTTAAGCTATGCCGACGGCAATGCCGTGAGCCTATCTATCTCTAACTGAATATCTCTTTGTTTGACACCCCCCCTTAATCACAACTTCATCAAGTTGAGATTATGTTTGAACTCTTCAAAGCTTCTGGTAGGCAAGGCTTTAGTAAACCCATCCGCAACTTGATCTCTGGAGTGGATGAACCGAATATCAAGCTGTTTTTGTGCAACTCTCTCTCTGACAAAATGAAAGTCTATCTCTATGTGCTTTGTTCTGGCATGAAAGACTGGATTTGCAGATAAGTAGGTGGCACCAAGATTATCACACCACAAACATGGAACTTGAGAACTTTGTATACCAAGTTCTTTTAGCATTGATTGAACCCATATGATTTCAGCTGTGGCATTTGCTAATGCCTTATACTCTGCCTCTGTGCTAGACCGAGATACGGTGGCTTGTTTCCTTGCACACCATGAAATCAAGTTAGGTCCAAAAAATATTGCAAATCCACCAGTAGAGCGCCTGTCATCCAGGCATCCTGTCCAATCAGAATCAGAAAAAGCACTAACAAGAGTTGAGGGTGACTTGCTGAAACTAAGACCAATGCTCAAAGTGTGTTTGACATATCTGACTATACGTTTTGCAGCAGTCCAATGTACCGTAGTGGGAGCATGCAGAAACTGACACACCTTGTTGATAGCAAAAGAAATGTCAGGCCTTGTTAGAGTCAAGTACTGAAGTGCACCTACTAAACTCCTGTATTTTGTACTGTCCTCTTGATTCAAGAGTTGCCCTTCGGTGAGAGATAGTTTTTCTGAACTAGACAATGGAGTGAGGGATGGTTTACAACCTTGCAGACCTACCTTTTTTACCAGATCAGTTGCATATTTCTCTTGAGAAAGATGAAGTCCATCCTTGTGTTGCTTCACCTCAATCCCAAGGAAGTAATGCAAATCTCCAAGATCCTTGAGAGCAAATTCTGCACTTAAGTCCTTCAATAATGATGCAATAGCCTCACTAGATGAACTTGTAACAATGATATCATCAACACATATGAGAACAAATATGCATGTGTTGAGCTTGTTGTAAATGAATAGTGAGGTATCTGACTTGGAAGGAACAAAACCAAGTGATTGCATTTTGTGACTAAGACGAGAGTACCATGCTCTTGGAGCTTGTTTCAAGCCATAGAGTGCTTTATCAAGCTTGCACACAAACGAGGGGTGAGATTTGCTTTCAAACCCAGGAGGTTGCTTCATGTACACCTCTTCTTCCAGAACACCATGGAGGAACGCATTCTGCACATCTAGCTGTCTGAGACTCCATCCCCTGGAAACAGCAATAGACAAACAAGACGAATGGTGGCAGCTTTTACAACAGGACTGAATGTGTCCTCATAGTCAATACCATATCTCTGTTTGAATCCTTTTGCAACAAGTCTAGCCTTGTATCTGTCAATGGTTCCATCAGATTTCCTTTTAACCCTGAAAACCCACTTGCAATCTATAAGATTTTTACCTTGTCGTGGGGGAACCAAATGCCACGTTTTATTTCTCTTTAGTGCCATATATTCTTCCTTCATTGCTTTGCTCCATTTTTCATCTCCAAGTGCCTCATCAAGGGTCCTTGGTTCACCTGATTCATCTGTAGAACAAACCAGGCCATATTTACTTATGTTTTTATAATTGAGAGGTTGAATTACACCTTGTTGTAATCGTGTACGTTGCCGAGGTTGCACCATAGGACCAGCCGGCGCAGGAGATCTTGGACCACGCACAGGAGTTCCAGGTGCAGGTGATCCCGAGGCAGATTCACCTGGTGCCCGCACCAGAACCTCTGTGTCTGCGACCCGTGGCGGCGAGGGGGCAGAGGCTGCAGAAGATCCCGCCCCACCACCGATCGGCTCATCATGGACGCATGATTGCATGGGGCCGCGGGGATCAGCACCGGACTCCGCACCTGTTGGCCGCGCCGGGCCGCGCCGCTTGTAGTAGCGCAATTGGTCGGGGAAACGCGCCGGCGCGGCACGAGCGGCTGAGTCCGCTATGGAGTCTGGCACGTCTGGCTCGTCAGCCGGCGCTGATCTGTCCTCTGCATCTGGACACATGAAATATGGCACTTGGGGGCCAATTTCATCATCATTATTTTCGCTGTTTGCTCCTGTAACATCATCACAAAGCTCGTGTGCACCATTAGGAGGATTAGTCAACATTGGATCATCACAAGTATTTCCCCCTTGATCAAAACCGGTGAGATGAGATGGTAAAAGAAGAATTTCTTTGCGAAGGAGTGCACCGGCATTGGGATGAAGATCAGCAAAAGGGAACTTGGTTTCGTCAAAGACAACATCACGGGAGATGTAGACACGTCCCGTAGAAACATCTAGGCATTTGACACCTTTGTGTTGGGCACTGTACCCAAGAAAAACGCATTGCTTGGAGCGAAACATGAGTTTGCGGTTGTTATATGGACGAAGGTTCGGCCAACATGCGCACCCAAAGACACGGAGAGATGTGTAATCAGGTTTGGTGTGGAGGAGCCTTTCTACCGGAGTTTCATTATTGATAACACGACTAGGAAGCATGCTAATGATGTGAACAGCAGTAAGAAAAGCTTCATCCCAAAATTTTAGGGGCATAGAGGCGCCAGCTAAAAGAGCTAACCCAACCTCAACAATATGCCTATGCTTGCGTTCGGCAGAACCGTTTTGTTGGTGAGCATGAAGACATGACACATGGTGCGAGATGCCGAGAGTCTGAAAGAAAGAATTTAACTTCTCATACTCTCCTCCCCAATCAGATTGAACAGCAAGTATCTTGCTGTCAAACTTACGTTCAACGAGTGCTTGAAAGTTTTGAAAGACTTGAAAGACATCGGATCTTTTCTTGAGAAGGTAAATCCAAGAAAATTTACTATAGTCATCAATGAAACTCACGTAGTATGTATGTCTACCAACTGAGTCGGGGGCAGGACCCCAAACATCTGAAAAAATTAATTGCAACGGTTTGGTAGAAACACTAGTAGATATAGGATAGGGTAATTGATGACTCTTAGCTCGTTGACATGAATCACAAATAGTTTCAATATTTCGCTCACCAACAAACGGGAGCTTATTCTTTCTAAGCAATTTTTCAACTAAAGAAAAAGAGGCATGTCCTAGACGATCATGCCATCGTGTGGACGAAAGCTTGATAGCACCACAAGCTTGTTTATTCAGTCTTCTAATCTCCGGAATCAATGGATAGAGCCCACGAACACATCTACCTCGATAGAGAATGCTCTTCGTCGCCTGGTCCTTGATCAAAAAGAAATAAGGATGAAACTCAAGGAAGACATGATTATCAAGGGCAATTCTGTGAACAGAGAGAAGACTTTTGTCTGCGCTAGGAACATGCAGAATTTTTCTAAGATGGATTTTGCGAGAAGGGGTACTAAAACTTGAATGACCAATGTGACGGATCTCCATACCTTCACCACTAGCAGTGTGGATTTGGTCCTTGCCGCGGTACTTCTCCTTCATGGTCACCTTCTCGAGCTCGTTGGTGATGTGGTTGGTGGCGCCACTGTCGACGTACCAGTTGGTGTCGATTCCGTAGGAGCCATCTGCAGCCGCCGCAACCTTGTCGTCATCTTGAGAGGAGTCATCCTCCTCATAGCGGTACCAGCAGTCTTTTGCTGTGTGCCCCCATCTTGCCACATATCTGGCAGCGAGGGGCATCAGGACGCGCTCGAGGGTTGCCACCACCGCGGCGATTGTTGTTGTTGGAGGGAGCACGCCCGCCGTTGCGGGAGGTGGAGCCGCCGCCGTGGCCTCCTCCACTGGACCGCCCCCTGCCACGGGAAGAACTCCCGCGCCGAGAGGAGCCGCCACGACCACGAGACGCCGAGTTCGCCGAGGACTTGAAGCCGCCGCCACCGGCCCCGTTGAAGTGTGCCATCCGCTGATCAAAATTTGACAGCATGGCAAAAAGTTCGTCGAGGGTGACGGGTGTGACTCGAGCATCAAGAGCAGAAACCAGGGGCTGGTAGTCGGCGTCGAGCCCATGGATGATGTAGGAAACGAGCTCGTCGTCGGGGATCGCCTTGCTCGCCGCGGCCAGCTCGTCGGCGTAGCCACGCATGGTGGCGAAGTAGGAGGCGACGGAGAGGGTGCCCTTATGCGCGTTGATGAGGGAGGTTCGTATGTTGTTGATGCGACTCGCCGATTGCGACGAGTACATGCCAGCGAGCGTCGTCCAGAGCGCGCCCGCGGTGGTGACCGTGGTCACAGTGAGGAGCACCTCCTTTGTGAGGTTACTCAGCAGGTAGCCAAGGACCTGCTGATCCTCCCGTACCCAGATGGGGTGGAGAGGGTTGGGCGATGAAGTCTCCTTGCCGTCCTTGGTGGTGACGAGGAGCTTCGCCGGCTCCGGCTAGGTGCCGTCGACGTAGCCGAAGACACCGGCGCCGCGCAGCTGGGGTATGATCTGCGTGCGCCATAGCACGTAGTTCGTGCGGGTCAGCTTCTCAGTGACCTGGCCATTGAGACTAGGCTGGAAGGAAGCGCCGGAGGAGGAAGACATGATGGAGCTTCGGCACAGATGGTTTTGGTAGCTAGATGAATTGAAGAAGAGGGGCTCTGATTACCATGTGCGAGCGGTAAACGTCTTGCCCTTTCGAGGGAGACGGGTGCGTGTTATATATGCAGGTTGCGAGCCTGATCACGCGTACAAAGTTGGTTAGAGATACAACTTGAGGATCAAGGAATGAGAGAGATAAGCTAGGAGGTTACAACAGAATATCGCAGCTATGCCGACGGTTAAGCTATGCCGACGGCAATGCCGTGAGCCTATCTATCTCGAACTGAATCTCTAACTGAATATCTCTTTGTTTGACAGCACCTGCACTTCAGAACCGTGACTTTGATTGAACGGCCTGCATTTCAGAACTGTGGTTTTGATTTCCATGCCGTAGGTGTGATTTCATGGTGACCTGAATTTTTCCATGCCATAGGTGTGATTTCATGGTGACCTGAATGTTTCCATGCCGTGGGTGTGTTGTTTTCTTGTTCAAGTAGGAGAAATGCACAGCTGGGAAGTTTGAAGCATTGGTTCCGTTTGGGATCAGCCAAACTGCATATTCGGTAATGCAGAGGAAAATTAATTATTTGAATTAAAATTCAGATAATTCATACAGATCACCGTTCGTCGCAACAATTCTAATCAGCGAGTTGCTACTAGGTTTCCCATGAGCCCTCCACCAGGTTCATAGTGCTTGGCTGAGGAAAACCCTGCTTCTTTGGCTAACTTCTCCAATTCCTCTCCTGGACAACAGATAAACAAAGACAAGCTTGATGTAAATAAGGGAGGGTGATAAAATCGTGAAGCAGTACATAGTCATCGGTGAAATGGCACATACCACTCCACCGTTTGGAACAAAAGAATTCGCTATTTTCTTAAAAAAAGCAGAATGATATGTACATTTATATAATGTCATGGTATTGCGCGTGAAGGAAATAGATGGTGTACTTGTGCTATCAGAGTGGCCTATGTAAGTTTTGAGATGCACCTGCCTTGTTTTATTCCTTTTTCTAGGTGCGCTCTAGTTTAGTTCTGATATACACATTATGTTTTACTTGATGACGTGATATATTTTCTGTCTCATGGAAGTTTTCACAGGAACAAACATCATGTTCAAACCTGTAAGATACTGTGCAATCGACTTTTCAAGTATTTATACTCTTCAGTAAGTCCATAGCTACTAGCCAGAGGTACCACAACATTATCGATCGCCCAACTCTGTCCAAGAAAAATATCAATATAGTTAGTGAGGATTGTAGGATCAGTTCCAAACATGTGACTACATGTGATTTTGCTAGAATGTCATGGTACAAGAGTGGATGATTGGTCTTTGTCAGAAAAGTTGAACAGACCAATTCATCTGTATCATGTATCCAAGATGGGCTGAAATTTTACCTGTAATGATGCCGTGAAAACTGAAGAGCTCTTGTTAAAATCTAGAACAGATGCTCGTGATCCTGCAGCCCAGGAAAACCAAATCATGAGAATTCACGCTGAACTGAAACAGAACTTGAACCGTACGCCTGACCTGGTTTTAGGACTCTAAGAATCTCTCGCATTGCTTTGGGTTTGTCCACCACATTGCGCAATCCATAACCAACCGTAACAGCATCAAAGTAACCGTCCGTGAAAGGTAAATCAAGTGCATCACCCTCGATCCATCTGCGACAAAGCATGTCTTAGCTTACCACATAGGTTGTTAAGCTGATCAAAACAAAAACACATTCTGCATATCCACAAAAAAACTCCAAAAAACCGCACATAGCAGGGATTTCAAAACTCCCAAGCTCTCACATTGGGGGTGCTCACTTGATGTTCTTGTAGCAAGCCTTCCAGCGTTGGTCCTGGCGGCAAGCAGCAGTTTGCAGCTGCTGCCCTGAGAAATCGACACCCATCACCTGTGGCATTTGAGAGGCTGGACCATGAGATTGCCAGCCCCCCCAAAAATCGCTTGGATACTCTGAAATTCTGAACCCTGAAGTCAATCCGACATTTCAGTAGAGTACCAACCTCTCCGTCCAGGCCGACCTTCTGAGACAGAAGGAACGCCAAATCGCCGCTCCCGCAGCAGAGATCAAGAACCCGATCCCCTCTCTTCGCCCTGATGTTCAGAAAACAGAAATTTTCCATCAACCAGTTGTCTTCTGAATTCACATTGCTAAGACTGGCACTAGCGACGTACATACATGGACCAAGAGACGCAGATGCGCTTCCACGTCCGGTGCTGCCCCAGGCTGAGCACGTCGTTGAGCTGCAAGGAACGCGGCCACGCGCTGTCGTCAGTATTTGTCAATGCAGCGGACAGGGGGAGGGGGGTGGGAGGTACGGACATGGTCGTAGACGGGGGCGATGCGGCTGAAGAGGGCCTGCCGCTCGTCGGCCGCGGAGGAGCAGCGCACGGCGACGGAGCCGCGGCGGCGTCGTAGGCCGCGGGCGTGGCTGGACGCCGTTGCCGTCGCCGCGGCGGTCACGGGAATCGCCGCGGCTAAGGTGCCCATCGGTGTCCGTTTGCTCGCCCCCGCCACATGATTAGGATAGGTTACAGTATGACTAGGTTTGACTGATGACTGATTTACCTTTTTGCCCCTGCCGCTCAAGCTCAACGATTTGGGAGCCCTCAACTCTCGCCGCCGCCGCCGCCGCCGAGGGCTGCATCCGGGGGAAAGCGAGGGTCTGGGGATGGATGTGGGGTCCTGCCACCTCGGCGGCAACGCCGACGCGGTGGAGTTCTGCCCGCACCGCCCCTTCCGCCACATCCTGGCGGCCGCCACGTACACGCTGCAGGAGCAGGCGGGGGAGGAGGAGCAGCAGCAGCAGGACCGCGCGGGCACCGTGTCGCTCTTCTCCGTCGACGCCGGCGCGGAGGACGAGGCCCGGCGGCTCCGGCTGCTCCACACCGTGGAGACCGCCGGCGTCTTCGACATGAAGTGGAGCCCCACGGCGCCGCTGCTCGCGCAGGCCGACGCCCACGGCCGCCTCGTGCTCCGGCGCCTCGAGCATGAAGACGGCTCGGACGAAGGTGCTGCTTGCTACTGCTTTTACTATCTTATATTAACAAAACTGTTATGTAAAAACTAGCGCATGACCAGATTTTGGTTACCAATGTTCATACTAAAGGCGTAGTTTAATCTGGATTCAGAACAAGCTGTTTGTATGCTCTGCTAGTCTTCTTGAAATGCATTGCTCATATTGTTCATAATATCGTTGTTCGATTAAAAAGTTAGCCTAGTGAATTCCATACCAATGTCAGCAAACTGATGTAGCTGTAAAGTATAAACACTTCATATATGTAATATATGTTGATCATGTCTAAAAGTACATCCTGAGGGCTGATACGAGTGCTTTGTATGACCAAATTACACAGGTGTTGTTCTCACAGATGTTTGTGCTGGAAACATTTCTTCATCAATGTGCTTGTATGTGGACTGGAACCAAAATGCTGATTCCCTGGCCGTTGGATTATCAGATGGTTCACTGTCTGTGATTCCCATGAGAGAGGACCGCTTGGAGGTATCAGAACAATGGACTGCTCATCAGTATGAAGTTTGGACATGTTATTTTGATCGTACCAGACCACACTTGCTGTACAGTGGATCGGACGACTGCTCTTTCAGTTGCTGGGATTTACGGGAAAGCCCATCGAACGCCGTGTTTCGGAATAAGAAGTCTCATACTATGGGTGTATGTTGCATTGCTCAGAACCCACTGGATGGGAATATGCTACTCACTGGAAGCTATGATGAATTTCTCAGAGTTTGGGACATGAGGTCAATGATGAAACCTGTGAACGAGAAGTCCCTAAATTTAGGAGGTGGTGTATGGAGGTTGAAATATCATCCTAATATTGCAGATGTCGTATTGGCTGCATGCATGCACAACGGTTTTGCCATTGTTAAAGCAGGGGCTGGAGATGCTACCATAATGGAAACATATTGCAAGCATGAGTCCTTAGCATATGGTGCAGATTGGCAGACAAGTGAAGCAACGGAACATAACACAAATTCTTCAGTTATCGCTACTTGTTCATTTTATGACCGCCTTCTCTGTGTGTGGCAACCAGAGAACCTAGTCAACCACCCAACCTTCAAGACATAAAACATCATTATGCCCAGTTGAAGTATCAATATGTCATGGACCAACCTATTCCCTGAATGAACCAAATTGATTTCATTCAGGTAGCTCTTTGAATTTATGTTAATTTATTTCAAATCATGAGCTTATAGTAGTATGATGTCTAATTTATAGCTAGGCATTCACGGACATCAGTATTTGTTGTAAGCTTCCACAAAACTTTCAAGCTATCTGTTCATGTTATTTGAGCTCAAACTGTTTTGAAGTTCATCTGGTGCATAGAAGTGATGATTCAGCAACAATCTAGACATCTATCTGGACGAGGCTCTGACTGAGCTTTTCGCTGGTCATAATTCTGTCTGAAAATTACAGTATGTTGTACGCAGTGCTTTCTAATTTTTCTTTTCGATCACATTCTAATAACGGCTGGAATGGTTGCTGATTTTTCTTTTAACCTACTGCCCAGTATGGTCAACATGCTAATCATGATTCTTAGAAGTGCTGGATCATTGTTTTCTTGGATGAAATTTGAGGTCTTGGGGTAGTTATCACAGCCTCAGCGGGCCAAAACAAGGACAAAAAAGTTGTTAGTTACTTTTCTGATAAGTTAAAAATCTATTGCGGTCTAGTGGATCTTACTAGTGACTCATGCAGCAATACTCAAACCACGCCTCAGTAGAGCTACTCTATTCTTTATCGTTTGCGTTTCCCCAGAAAGTTCTGAGTCCTCCCTTTGTGCTAATACCGAAAAAGGCTTTCGCCCCGCTTTATATATAAAGCAACGATCAACAGCATCCGGTACAAACGCACGCCCCCACAACACACGCACACACACCCAAGGCATGATACATAGGCGCTGAGCGCAGCAACACCATCCCGAGCACTACGCGAAGAGGTGAAGCCGCATATGACGAACCGTGGGCTCCAAGGCGGCGCCTTCAGGAAGGGGATGACACCAGAGCGCCGCCACCGCCCGATCCGAGGATCAGAGTTTCCCCTGGAGCAACACGATGGGCAATGAGAGCCGCGACGACGCCTTCAAGAAGGGAACGAGCTTCGCCACCGCCGGTCCGTCCGAAGATAGAGCAAGTTTTCACCCCGGCCACCATTCACCGCCGCCGAACGCCACACCCCGGCTACCACGCCGCCCACACGGCCATGGCAGCCGGGCAACACCAAGCCACGGCCTCTGCCCACGAGCACCGCGGGCCCACCACCAGGGCCGCCGCCCCGGCATCCAAGACCTGGACACCACCTCACCCGAGATCCGCCGCTACCCCAACCAAAGACACGAGCGGAAAGGACCCGCCTTTCGCACCCCTGGGCTGCCCCCAGTGCCGAGACCCAATAGGCCGGCCCAAAACTGGCCTCCATCGCCCCGTCCTGCGGCACCGGGCGCGAGACGAGCTCGGTCCTGCTGCCAGGCGCGAGACGAGCATGGTCCTGCTGCCGGGCACGAGACGAGCTCGGTCCTGCTGCCGGGCGCGAGACAAGGTCAGTCCTGCTGCCGGGCGCGAGACGAGCTCGGTCCTGCTGCCGGGTGCGAGACGAGTGATGGACCGCAGCTGGGGGAGGGCCAACCATCGACGAAGATAGCGGACAGACGCCCAAGGAGAAGGATTGAAGGTCGACATAGGCCGCACACCGACGGACCGACGCCGGAGAGGTCCAGCCGCCGCCGTGAACGACCCAGACCACCGCCATGGGCCACCACCACGCCGTGGCAGCCCACATCCACGCCGAGCACAGCCCGCGGCACCTGCCATCGCCGGATCGGCCGGGGGCCGGCAGGCCCGCCACCACCAGGGAGCGCCGCAGCAGGGGCGGCCACCGGAGCAAGCCACCACCTGCGGCGAGCCGGAGCCCCGCCACCACAAGGGCCCAGGCCACCCGAGCCGCCGCCGCGTCAGATCTGGGCCGCGCCCAAAGCCACCGACGCCGGGAGCAGAGCACGCCCCCAGACCGCACCAGCCACTCCACGCCGCCGCCTGCAGCCCGCGCCCCCAGATGGCCCGCGCCATCCAGCGCCGCGCGGGGGGAGGAAGAGGCCCCGCCGCCGCCCGAGCTGGCCGGGCTTTGCCCGCCAGCACGCCGGGGCGGCGGCGAGGGGAGGGAGGAGCAAGGAGGAGGGCCGAGCCCCGCAAGCTAGGGTTTCCTCCCCGGCGGCGCTCGCGGGAGCGGCCAGGGAGGGGAGGGGCCCCTTGGGAGGATTTCAAAAGAGGAGAGTTCACCCCCTTTGTGCTAATCAAACAGGGCTCAGAAGGCAGGACCCAGAACAGATCAACTGATCCAATTTACAGAACTGTTCTGCTCCTATCGGGGAAAATAATGAAGACATGAATCAGTTTTGACATGTACTTGACAGTGATATAAATAACTATGGGTAATATTTGAAGATAACTTCAAAGGATGCTTCGATTTGTTTGTGACTTGTTCTGAATTCATTAAAGGCAAATCATCTACAGTAGAACGAGATGCCTTGGTAATATGGACAAGATGAGATCTGTGTCACTTTGAATAAGTGGGAATGCTGGTTGGAAAGTCAGAGAAATAGAATAATGAGAATCATATGGTCTGCTTGGGAAGATAAGCGAAGAAAGCTCTAAGGTTTCCCTTCCTGCATCCTTCCTATCTGACAGCACTAAGTACTAACTGTGACACTAATAAGAATTATCTGTTTCTACATCAGCTCACCAAGAATAGCTGTATTCCGAACATGAGCAGTAAAAATAGTGATGTGTTCAGTCTTATATAGCTAAGTAACTTTTGATGTTTTCCGATCTTTATATCTTTAAAAAGGATTCACTATCAATGATTTGTTTAGCTACCGAGGGAACTTACGCTTTATCATGCTGTAATGGCTTACACTAGCTGGTTTAGTTGTGCTGTTAGGACTTCACCTGATATGCACTTGATATATTAATATACCCTTCAGTTGAGCCTTATAGTGTTGTATTGGATTCATCTCACTGATTTGCACGAAGCAACTAGACCGAAGACCTAAGAGGCTACGCGACAACTTATTGCTTGAATTTTCATAATCTGAGTTATTGTCTGAAGTAAGATCTCTAGTTTGATCCTACTCATCTTTGCAGCGCTGTTGTATTGAATTGACAATATAGTTGACTTTCCAGGCCTTATCTGCTGATGTCATGGCCTTCTTTGGTTTCATCATGAATGGCTACTCAGGAAATTCTTTGACATGAAGGGGGTCACCCCTACATGGCTAAACCTAATTTATGGATTAGTCTGGTAAGAATTCTGTATCTTATGTTCCAGAGTTTAACTTTGTAAGTAAATACAGGCGCCATTTATCAGCTTTAATCTCCTTGAACACTAGACTAGAAACCCAGTTTTTGACCCAGAACATGCTAAAAAAATTGAATGGAAAATTATAGGTGAGGCCCGACAGTAGAAATTTGGTAAACAAGTGCGTACTATTTACAAGAAAGGGCTGTACGTATGCATGGGGGGTGGGGCGTGGATATACAGGAGGAGAGAAGAACTAGCTAATCTGGTGAGCCAGCATCTTTTAATGAGGAAAGGCCAGGATGCTAAACTAAGGGAGTAGCCTGCTCATCCTTCATTTTGTAAGATAGAAGGAAAATGCCTCTTTTAACGAGGAAAGGCCAGGATACTAAACTAGAGGGAATATTATAGAAGTTCTAGGTTTCCAAATGTTCCAAGCTGCTACAATAAGGCTTCTCTGGAGAGAAGTTTGTTGAAAGATTCCCTGGCCTGGGAAACCATATTGTCCAAAGGAGAAGAAGGAGCAAAGTGAAGATTAATTGAGGCCCAGCAGCCCCTGCTGAAGGAGCAGTTCCAGAAAAGATGATCACGAGTTTCAAGGATCCCCAAGGTACACAAATGCACCTGGAACCGCCATTCGTATGAAAGTTACGTCTTTCAAGCATATCTTTAGTATTTTGTCTGTCATTAAAGAGTAAACAGGGAAAAGCTTTGAGTTTGGCTGAGCGTTTGAATTTCCACATCCACGAGGAGATGTTGTAGATTTTGGTGTCAGAATAGCCATTGGCCCAAGGAAAGCTCCAGGCCTCAGCTTAGTCAGCTCTACAGTGGCTATAGGAATTACCCCCGTAACAGTTGGTAAGAAATGTTTGTGATAACTTGGTTGAAAACATAACTCTAGCCAGTGCCTGGATGGATTTGATAGAATCAACCAGGTACAGCATGTTCCGTTGGCCATCGCCAGTGGTAACCAACCAATCACTATGGTGGGAACCACAAACCTTGGTTCTTGTCTCTGATGTCACTGATTGGTGCATTTCTGCGAGGGCACTCACTATGTGCAGGCCTCAGCCATCTATTAAAAGAACGAACATTCGGAAAGTTCATTGGATTGCTCCACTTGATTGCGGCCAACGATTAAATCCCACTTTGCCGGAGCAGTGGAGCCCCACGATTGGTGGTAGTGATTTCCTTGCTGTCGTACTGGGAGCACTTGTCCACTGATTATACGTAGTTGGTTTTCTTTGAGGATTTTAATGTATATCCAAGGATGGCCCAGCTGGGGCTCCAGAGTGCTAATCTTACTTGGAAGCTGGAACTGAGATCTGGTAATCATGTAAACTTTAACAGCATCGCGATGGGAGACGGTTTTATTAGATAGAGGACTTTCTACTATACACTCCAGGGTTGGGAGATGCAACACTTCGGATAAGCATGAAGTAGTGGCTGAATAGGAAGGCCACATTGCTCTAACTCCATATTCCAAAAGGCATAGCTTTATAGGTGGAGTGTGCTTCTTCAGCTTTTTGTAAAGGCCTAGGCTACCTTTATACTCTATTTTATAGTAGATTCAGCCCACATGATCAGTTCCTGAATTTCATTTTGTTGGTAAATATCACTTGCTGAAAGCACTGCTTGGTGAGGAAGGACCTATATGCATAACTGACTTTTTTATGAGGAAATACAACAGGTAAACTAGAGGTGCTATTGGATAAAACCGAAAGGTCTAATGTTGAAATTATGGGACAACGAGCGAAGATCAAATGAGAAATCAAAGAGATACTGAGGTAAAATCTGTACCTTGTGTGAAAAGAGATGCTCAAGAAATTGCTGGAATTGGATGTTGATCATAGCTCCTGCAGTACCTTTTTGCAAATGCCCTCCTTTTCTACAATATAGGTTTAACATTATTCTCGTGAGTAAATAAATTGTTTTTGAATGTAGTGGGTCTGGGAGTGGAATGGGAATTCTCTAGAGAGAGAATGTAGATGAAATTGACATGTAGGGAGGCAACAACGACATCATTGTGAATTCCAGCAATTGAGCACTCGACACAGTAAAGTTTAGTTTACTCTCATTGTCCTTTCTCCAATAATGCGTTGTACGCTGGCCAATTTAAAATGCCACCTGGCAGATTCTTGGTCCTTGCACTATGATTTAGTACCTGGCAAAGCACCTGCAGACGTCAGCAGCCTCACGAGCATATAAGGCAGCCCTTCCCTCTCCTCTTGTCCACAGCCCCTACCGACTATGGTAGGTGCATGGCTTGAGCATCTTCATGGCTCTTGAGAGAAGAAGCTAGCAGGATCAGGATGAACCGCAAAGCTGAGCTCCTGCACGGAGAGCGCTTCAGTTTTGCGGTGTCTTCCATGACCTCCCAGGTGGTCGTCTGAGGTACGCACGAATCGGCAAGTCACAAAACGGCAATGGTGAACTCCGGCAGGAGTCTACCCCCTTTTTATCCTTTCCCTCCTGTCAGTTGGATCAGGTGGAACTTGAATAATCGGCAATGGTGGAAGTCGAATAATTGGAAGTCTCTGTGTGATGAATCCATGGATGCTTCACTCTTGGGTCCATGTTTTTTCCCCCTTTTCTTTATGTGTACTCTGGAAACCCTACTATAAATGGCAGATGTTCATCTAGCAAGACACTCCTTTATGGTGTCTTGTTTGATTCTCTTGTGTGTTGTCTTACTGTTAGCACTTCGTTATATATGCTGCTTCTAAACAAACTGGTGTACGCTAATTGTGCAGAATAAGCCATATTGTGAGCTCTATCCCTGTTTTAAATATGCTGACCCTGCAGCTATCTCTGATGGTACACAAATAATATTGATTTATATGATATAAATTGCAACGAAGCAATTTTCCATCAAGGCAAAGATTTCTGGAAAAAATTGTGAGTTGATTTTTTTATCTGAAGATGGCAATAAGATATTCCCGATCTGTCTGGCTGGCAGTTTAGCATATCTTCTTCTTAAGTCCTGGATGATACTTGAAAAAAGACAAGCCATTACGCAAATACCACTATAAATTTACATGGAACTGGAACCGAAGACCTGGCCAATCATGCCTAAGACCATGTTCAATAGCTGATGTATATTTGAAAATGTAAAAATAGTTGTTGTATAATTTACATCTCCAAAAAAGGGCAAACTTATGCAGATGATGTACATTTGTGATGTAAAAGTCCAACTCCAATGGATGATGCAAACGTGAAGATGTAAAACCGGTCGACGGCTGCATGGCTGTGTACAACCACTGTACCGTCACACAATTTGAAATAAAAACATCATGAATTCAAACTTAAAATTTTCATCTGTCCACAATCTCAAATTATTACATAATTCATCAAATCCACAACATCAAATGCAACACAAATACAACAAAATTCTTGCACAATACAACAATCAAATAATGAACAAAGTAGGCGGTTCTTTCGCCATGACACTTCAACTACTCCTCCATCAAGTCTTTCTGAAGTTCATCATATGTATTAGAATCTCGAATTTCCAAGTACATCTTCATGAAAGTATGGTCCGCTCTTCTTTTCTCATTGGCATAACGCGTATGCCCACGAGATCATAGAAGGTGTGATCCAAATGTTGTCCACGGTCATTCTCAGTGATCATGTTATGCATGATCACAGAAAGCAGTCATGATGTACCAAAGTTCTTTATATCATAGAATCTAGACGGTCCTCACACAATAGAAAATTGGGATTGCAAAATCCCAAATGCCCTCTCAACATCTTTCCTAGCCGCCACTTGAGCATTGTGAAAGTAGAGTTCTTTCTTACCTTGGGGAATTTGGATTGGCTTGACAACAATACTCTATCTCGGGTAGATCCCATCCGCAAGGTAGTACCCATGGCTGTATGTGCGACCATTTGCTTCAAAGGTCACTAGTGGAGCTCCTTCATTGGCTAACTTGGCAAAAATAGGTGACCGATCGAGCAAATTAATATCACTGCAAGATCCAGTCATCCCAAAATATGAATGTCAAATCCATGTTTCTTGATCGGCAATGGCCTCAAGAATGACGGTGGCATCCTTCGAGCGTCCCTTGAACTGTCTGTGCAATGGACAATTCTTCCACTTCAAGTGCATGTAATCGATGGACCCCAAGCATACCTGGAAACCCACGGGCTTTGTTCGTCTACAAAAGCCTGTAAGTGTCCTGAGCATTGGGTGCTCTCAAGTACTATGGACCAAACACTTCTACCATTGTATTTGCAAATTGTTTGACATGGAAGATAGAAGTGCTCTCCGCCATCGCCAAATTGTCATCAATGTAATCTGCTGGAACACCATAGGCCATCATGCGGAAAGAGGTCTTGACCTTCTGCTCGGTGTTATGTCCAAGCAAACTGGCACAGTTCCTTCTCTGCTGGAAGGATCAATCATGATGCTTAACGGAATTGCAAATGTGGAGAACAAATCTTTGGACATCCTGAACCGGCGATGAAAGTACCTCTCTGGAAAAACGGGTGGTGTACCAAAATAGTTGCGCATTACCTCTCGTGCGCCTCAACCCGTTCTCTCCGGAGAACTCACGGCTAAACACGGAAACGTCATGCTTCGACTTCTTCCTCTTATGCATCGCCACTAGCATAGAAATGTCCACTTCTTCAGTCAAATCAAATTCCTCATACGACGAGGAATCTTCCACGAAAGAGGAGTCGCACAAGTTCATGCACAATGCGGAAATCACCGTCAAACTACATCTTCATGCCCGATACAAAAACATCCAAGTTTGCATGATTTTTTACCTTGGGGAAATTCGCTCGAACACAATGCAGGCGAGGTGGAAGCAATCGGCCCGCTGTGGGTCAGAGAGTTGATGGGCGACGACTGGTGCGGGCGACGGCTGCAGACGACTTATGGACAGTCGCGACGTAGCAAGAGAACACCGCTCATGGCGTTGCGCCTACGGCGGCTCCGCGTGCAGGCGGGCGGTGTCACGCGGCTTCCCTACCTCCGGTGGTGGGTCACAGCTAGCAGAAGCACCATAGCATCTGCAACCACGCCTTCGACGATATCATGCCCGTCGGAGCTTTGACAAAACTCCAAATCGACCATGCTATCGTCGACTGGGAAAAATCGAAACGACGACGAAGGCGCCTACGACGATGAGGGAGTGGGTGGGTGATGACCTGCAAGGGCATAGGTCTATTGCAATTCGCGGTAAGTAGAGTATGTCGATCCCACAGGAAGCGGTGGTTGCACTGGTAACTACTAACCCCGCAGCTACGTTGTCACTCATGTGTCTACGTTCACACCCACAGTGTTATCTGATAGTCTATTCGACAGTTGCTAACGGAATGATAATAAAGGTGGTTTTATCTAGAAAACGAAGAGAAGATAGAAACATAAATAAAACAACGGATAAAATAAGGGGGGGCTTGAGTAAAAGGCGTTCTCGAGGCATTCGGAATCATTACTACCCGCACGTTCTACAGATAATTAAGCCACTTCTCATGTAGTTATTTGTGGGCGGAGCCTGGTACAGAACACGTTCTACTCGAAGTCCTCCCCTAGCAGGTTATGGCAATGATGATTAAGGGTTTCCCCATGGATGCGGCCAAAGGGCGGTCTCCATTATTCCCCTATCGGATTGGTAGAGATGGGATAGGTAGAGGATACTACTGTCACTTTTTCTCCTCCACTTCCCTAGAGATTGCGCTGTCACTTGCTTTCTCCGCTCTTTACTTCATCCAATAGTAATATCATTGTGTCCAAATTGGCAAATGTTGGATGGTGCAGTTCACCCAACATCACGAAGAACATTAACAATACATGGAAAGGTTATCTCATATCGTGCAAAATTATTCGGTGCTAGTACAACCTAGAGTTCATCCTATTCCCCAAGAACTATTAAATTACAAAAACATGGTGATGAAGTACATAGAGATTAGGGATGAGTTACAAGCCTCTCCCCATAAACTAGTATGATATGAGGGATTTTGGCACTAGAATATACTCTCAAAAGTATGCATAAAATCCACTCATCAACATCCCCAAGCTTAAACCTTTCTCGTCCTAGAGAATAAAGGTTTATAAACCAAAGTTTTCCATCTAGCTCATCAATCACATTATTGCACATAGGCATGTCCTTGTCTTTCTATAAACTATAAGCATGATGGATCATATTTGTGCAAGGTAGCACATGGTCAACTAGGTAACATATATACATTATAATAGCCAAACCATTAGAGATTCAATATAAATTTCTATGCTCCTTGTCAAAGTCTGATCTAGCATGAAAAAAATACTTGGATCCTCTTACTTATTATCTTATTCATTTCTTTTTATTGTTTTTCCTTCTAAGCAAACTTGAACACAAAGAGTTGTCAAAAAGTCAAGATATGGAGTTTTTCAATCATGCCCACTATACTTCAATCGTTGTTTCCTGAAACTTTTATTGTTAGGTGGCGGGATCATGCCAAAGAAATGATCATGCTTGGGTTTCACAGTGGCTTAAGTTTGAGCACTATGGACCAATATGTTGTCTCTTTCGAGCTCTTGCGACCAGTACTCAGTTATTTCCACATACACACACATTCAAGAGAAAGCTGAATAATATTCGATGTAGTGTTGCTACTATGTACGGTAACAAACTCATAGCCGGAATCTAAGTTGAAACTCTGGTGGATCGTTCATTGGCCAGCGGAGTTCTCAGCATAACATTAAGAATGGCGACGAAGCTACATTTACACACGTACAAATGCATATAGTATCAAGGCCATGGCACCAGCGAGAAGCTGAAGCGCCATGTATAAATGCAACACAAATTTTGGCATAATCTCATTCACCTTTCAACTAAGTTCCTCTGGACAACTTTATTCACAAGGGCTATTGAGACTATTATGTCAAACACCATGGGGTTAAGCTACTCCATAACCGTTTCTTTTAAAACAATTCTAACAAGTGTCAAACTTTTTATTCAACCATATCATCATTTCTTTTTCTTTTGTAAAAGTAGAGGTTGTGGCAATGTCTTTCAAAGGATCGCAAGATTGTTCCCAAGCTAAGCAAAAAACTTGAATACAGTGTATAAAAACATTAACTTGGCAATATGGGGCCTAACTTGAGCAAGTAATTCCCTTATACAAATACAGAGCAATCATACTTAAGAAAGCTTATCAAACAGTGGGACACATGATTGCATAATATTCACTAGATGAAGATCATTGCACAAAACTCTACACATTTAAAAATAACTTGCCCAAGCTTAGAACTTTGCAAGAACTAATCTCAAGAAAATCATGAAAAGAGAAAGTGCAGATTATTAAAGGAGAGTATGGACAGTGGTTACCTCCCCAAGCTTAAATGTAAGCAAGGGTAATAAAACTTTTACCGTTGAGGTGAAAATAACTTCTCCTTTAAAATGGACATGGACCTACGTTTCATCAAACATTTTAGATATGGTCTGGTAGAACCGGACACTTACAGTTGAAGACTTCGTTGAATCAAAGTGAACGAGTGGCTTGTGTGGGTTTGCATACGGTTGGTACCATATCGTACATATCACCACACTAGGTACAAACCTCTGCAAAAATAACACACAATATAAAAAGAACACGGTTCGGTATACAAACGTAATTCGTATACCCAACCGGGCAAAAAAAATACTCCCTCCGTTCCTAAATATAAGGGGTATTAGTTTTTTAAAAAGTCAAACATTGTCTATGTTTGACCAACTGTATAGCAAAATATATAAATATTTACAATATCAAATATATATAATATAAAAATACATTTCATGGTGAATCTAGTGATAATGATTTGGTATTCTAGATATTGATATTTTTTGCCTATAAACATGGTCAAAGTTAGAGAAGTTTGACTTTAAAAAATAATAATACACCTTATATTTGAACGAAGGGGGTAAAAGATAACATGAAGAACTGCAAAGGTTTATTGGTTCGGAGGCTTCAAAGGTAACTAATAAATATTAGAGTGCAAACAGACGGTTAAAATATAATCCACTAACCTTGGCTCGAAGAAATAAACAAAATGAGTATTTTCTGACCTTCATACGAGTGCTTTCGGCATCTTTTGTTCTATTGTGGAACCCAACGTCGGCACACAACCGAACAAGCGCTCATACGAGCGCTCACGGTCGCTCCAAACGTCATTTTGCGCTCTGGATCTTTCGCCGCTTCTGCTCGAGAGGTCATATGACCATGCATACGAGCGTTTGCGCTCGTATGACACGCCGTCATTTGCTCTGTTGTCTCCGGATGTTTCTCTTGGCGCCACCCTCGCTCAATACGACCGCGCATACGACCGTGAGCGATCGTACAAGACGTCGTCTTTTGCCCTGTTTCGTATGGAACTTCCTTTTCTTCGAAAATTCCCGCGGGGTTAGCTCCAACACTTGTACTAGGCATATGTTAAGAAGACCCAGCAGTGCAATTGTACCACGTATAAAATTTAGGATTTCTGTTTCTGTGCCCCTGGTTGCTTAGTTGTGCTCAGTTTTTCCCAAGGCAACTAACTTTGCTCACTTTTGCCCTCCCCCCTCCACCACCAGCTCACAAAAACCTGAACGTTGCACTGCAGTCCGGTCAAAAGCTTTGACCGTTACCTCCCGACTAGTTTCTTTTGTGTGTCTTCTCCTCACTATTGGGGCAGCCTGATATCCTGACAGGTGGGGTGGAGTTAACTTACTACAGGTGGGGCCTAGGCAGGTGGACAACTCTCTCTCTCTCTCTCTCTCTCTCTCTCACCACATTTCGAACAGCCCGTGCCCGAGCCATTCCCCACACAACCGCCGCCACCACCGATATTCGACGAGGCTGCACCGCACGCCCCCCCAAACCCCTACCCACCCAGCCCACCACCGTCACCCAAACTAGTCTGCAATCGATAGGAACCCTCGCCCACGGTGCACTGATCCGCCGCGCTCCGTGCCCCAGGCTTGTGATCTGGAGAGTGGAGCTGTAGCAGCAGATTGAGCTGCATAGGCTTGGGCAATATCGAGGGACACCAGCTTTCGTCCCATCGACCATGGGGAGGATTGGGTTGAACCAAGAGCAGCAGAGAACTCATGGATTGCAGCTGGGTAAGCCTCACACCCCTTGAAATGTGTGATCTAACTCGATAATATGCCTAGTATTTGACCAACGGGCGCATGAATTGTTGCCTGCTTGACTGAATTATTGCGTGCCTAACTGTAGGATTGATCCAGTGCTTGCCTTTCGGCTCTCAGTTAGAATGGAAACTAGCATCCTGTGAGGTACAAAAGCGCATCATTTGTCTGGATTTTGCTATCCAAAGGTGGTAGAAAGAATTATTTCATTTAAAGGTTTATGCAACTCCCTCCATCGTGATTATCTCTAGAGCCAAGACGGTGTTGTTGAACTGAAATTTTTCAATAGTAGTGAGCAAAAATTTGTACCACTAACTTGCGACGAGCATGTAGAAAATCTTTTTTGATTTGAATGCTCTCAGCCATTTTGGTAAAATCCAAATCGACGTGCTCCAGCCTCCAAAAGAATGGGAAAAGGGAAAGGGTACGACACTTGATAACTCTGCTAATAGTGAGCGGCCTCAAACTCCTTGTAGGTCAGGACCGACTAAACCTACTGGCAGCGGAAGCCAGGCGAGTGCTGCAGTGGATGTAGAAGATGATACACAGCTTGACGAGCCAGTGCCTTCAAACGATAACGAGGATGATAGGCTGTACCCTGAATTGGTTGATGAATTCAGGAAATGATCAATGCAGGATGAATACCCAGATGAGCCAACCAACCTTGCTATATTTGATGACACAGATGATGAAGAGAAGGAGGAGAACGCTGACATGTTGGTTCCATACAAATACGCTGGTGAGGACATGCCAACAATTGAGTGGGACAGGAACGATCCTAAGCTTACTGAACGAACAATATTGAATCGATGATGGATTGTCGAAATGCACTGACTACATACTGCATTCTCACTCAAAATGATTTTGTGATTGACAAGAGTGAACCTAGAAGGTTGACGGTTCACTGTCCATATGAGAGGTGTAGGTGTACGTTGCATGCCTCCCGTATGTGTACAAGTAAATATATTCATGTATTTAATTTTGCAGACAACATTAGTTTCAGTGATGCTTGATCCCTTCTATTTGATACACTTGTTTCATTGAATTTCAGGTCAAACTGAACCCACATACACACACTTGCCGACCTGGAGGGGGGAAGGCCCAAACAAGAAAATTAGAAAAAAACTAGGTGGGTGGCAGATGCAGTCATGGATTGGCTTAGAGAGACACGAACACTTGGTTCTACAACACTACACAAGTTGTTGTTTGAGAAGTATAAGATGAGCATACCGTACATGAGGATTTTTATGCAAAGGCAATGGCTCAAGACATGATTAATGGTCCATGGAATGATAGTTTTGCTTTGTTGTACACCAACAAAGCTAAAGTGGAGATGGCAGGTCAAGGCAGTGTTGTAGAGCTTGACAAGCATACTGTAGAGTAAAAAAAAGGGGGAAGACATTTCAGAAGGAATGTTTCAGGAGGGCTTTTGTTTGTTTCAAGGCTTGCTGGAAGGGATTTCTGGATGGTTGCAGGCTTATTTGGCCGTGGATGCAACAACTTTGAAAGGAAGATTTAGGGGGACATCTAGTAGCTGCTTGTGCAGTTGATGCACACAACTGGCTTTTTCCAGTGGCATATGGTGTGTTGGAGATGGAGTCAGAGGAAAGTTGGGTGTGGTTTTTGAAGAATTTGCGCAATATTATAGGGCAACCACCAGGATTGGCCATACACACACATGCTTGCAAGGGTTTAGAGACTATGGTAGATGTAGTTTTCCCTGGAGTTGAGCATAGGGAATGCATGAGACACCTAGCTACTAATTTTACAAAGAAATTCATGGGTAAAGTGTATGACGAGAACCTATGGCCAGGATCATACACTTGCAGCTTGAGGAAACATGAGCACCACTTGTGAGTTTTGTATGCTGAAAATTCTGCTGTGCGGGAATACATGGAAGCGCATCATGGAATGGTGTGATCAAGAAGCAAATTCAATGAAATACGCAAGGCGGACTATGTGACCAATAACCTTGCCGAGTGTTTCAATTCAAAAATTAAGTCAGCGAAAGGGCTTATGTTGTGACAAGCATCTGACAAGATTAGGCAGATGATCATGATGAAGACGGATTTGCGTAGAAGAATTACAGATACAAAATATGTTGGGCATGTCATAATCCCGTCTGTGATAAAGGCATTGCATGCTAGGGCAAGAGGATTGAGGTTGGAATCCATTAGACGATCAACACACGAGGCCGAGGTAACATATACTTACACTAAAACAGGGAATGGAGGTACCGAGTGGATTTAAGTAGTATGACATGCAACTTAGACAATGGCAGATCCGTGGGCAGCCATGCATACATGCCCTATTTTTCATGACACTCATTGGTGGTGAATTTGGTGAGGTTGATCAGTATGTGTCTTGATACTTATGTGTTGCCAAGTTAAAGGCAACATATGTTGGGAACATGCCTGCATTGTTGGGAAAAGACCAATGGACCATCATTGATCCAGGTTTTATGCTTCACGTTCTAGTTTTAGTTAGACCACTGGGAAGGTCGAGGAAGAACATGATAAAATCAAGTGTAGAGGGAGGTACACGTAGGAGGCACAAGTGCAAAAGATGCGGAGGACTAGGCCACATTGCTAGGATTTGTACCAATCCAGTGGATCCATCATTTGGAGAGGATGATCAGTGGGGTGCCAAAAATGCAGAGGATCATGAAGTGCTAGAAGAAGGGGCAGAAGGACAAGCACCTGTAGAACAACTAGAAGAACTAGAACAAACACAACTTGAGCTATCATTGGTTGCAAGTACAACTTGGTATGTGTGCCTTCTCTTTATGCATTTGTTCTCATTTTTCTTAAACATAATTTAATGTTGCCTCTCTATGAACAACTGTAGGGTAAGCACATAGAAGAATATAAGAAAGGCAAAGAAAGGGACTAAAAGGAACATAGCACAAGTTGATTCGACATCAACTGAAGGTGAACCAACTATTGAAGCCACATCTGATGATGACTTTCAAGGAATGGCTCTCAATGGTTTCAAGCGCTAGAAGCCGATGAAAGATCAGTTCAACCTGTGGCACCTGAACCTGTTTGCCCATTGACCATCACATGTTTTGTTACTAGAAGTACTATTTCACCACCTCCACCACCAGAACCTGTTGTGAAGACAAAAAAAAAGTTAGTTAATCTACTTAGTAACCCAGCAAGGAACACAAGGAGCAAGGTGGTGAATCTAACAAGAAACACAAGGAGCCAGGAAAGATTGGAATTTGAGTTTGAACTTTGAAATGATGTGATCTTGAGCTTGAACTTTGTAATGTTGTGTAACTTTCGATGTTCTGAACTTGAGTTTGAACTTCGTAATGTTGTGAATTTGGATTTCAGTAGGAACAATTTGATATTTGTCATTTTGCCTGATGTAAAGCTACTTTTGTGAAGTACTTTGAAGACGTCTCTTTTGGGGCATGAAAAATATGCTCCAAAGCTAGGATAGACAATCCCATTTGTAAGCAATTTTTTACCTTCTCTAAGTGAGCTAAAAAATAAACCTTGACGTCTAGCTTGCAAATATAGGGTCCGTGTCCAATATGGGATCATTTGGACAAACTATGCTATGGTTAACTCTAAACCCTAGCTCATTTCCCTTGGAAACCATGCAACCTTGTTGGTGATAGCTAAGTTTTGTAAAGGGAATTTCATGAAAATATCCGTAGACATGGTTTCTTGTTTTTCCTAGCAACCTAGTAACATAAAATAATGATATGTGCAAGTTAAATATTTTTTGATTTTTATTAAATTAGTTATGCTCAACCCGAATAATTGAAACCCTGTCAAAACCCCTCTGAAAACCACGCACCATCCGAGCCATTGGATTGCTGTTCGGGGATAGTTTGGATCAGGCGCTAGGGTTAGACATGGTCGATCCGCGAGAGGTGACCTGATTGGCTGGATTCGGTTGGGTGTTCCGTGGCCCACATGACAGTGGCAGAAGAGGGACAAGCGATAGGAGGCCCCAACAGATGAGCCACTGAATCTCACTCGTGCCGACGCATTCTCCCTTTCTACCCGAACCCTCGGTTGGAACACCTCCTCGACGGCGAGTTTCACCTCCTCCCCCCTGACGGTGTCCCTGACTAGGGGGTCCTAGCTGAGCTAGCCTAGTCCGTGGGACGGACTGAGGGACCGTCAAGACGAAGGAACTCTGGAGGCCTTAAACCATGACGTGAGCATGCCGGACTCCCCCAAAGACCTGGCGTCTAGTCCAAACATAGCTGTAGATTCGGCATATAATCATTAGATGGCAACCGAACATATGTAACCCTATATACCCCTGGTGCCTATATAAGCCGAATGGTTTAGGCCGTAGAGGAGACACAAACAATCATCATCTTCATACCTAGGGTTTAGACCACAACTTATGATCTCGAGGTAGATCAACTCTGTACTTCCATGCACCCACAATATAAGCAAGTGCAGGACGTAGGATTTTACCTCCATCAAGATGGTCTGAACCTGGGTAAAAACATTGTGTTCCTTGTCTCCTGTTACCCATAAATTCGATCTAACATCTCGCCCCCCCCTACCCGAGTGTCGTGGTTTTGTCACGGCAGATGTCCTCATACGAGAACTTAAGTGTGAGGCCATCGCAACTAGGTGGTGACTTGAAGAGGTTGATCGGGAACGAGAGACGAGTTCACCCAGGTTCGGCCCCTCCGATGGAGGTAAAAGCCTACGTCCTGCTTTGTGTGTATTGATGATGATCTTGATTACAAGGGTGCGGAATCGCTAATCTAGCTCTCGAGGGTTTCTTCTTACTTGGTCTTTCTACCTCGGGGGCTCTCCTTTATATACAGGACGAGGTCCCGAGGGTACAATGGAGTCCGGGTCGAAGTACAACCCGTGCCCTAACCTAACTCTACCTACTCAACTTGTTTCTCAAGTAAAGGAATATTCCTATATCTTCTCTCGTGAGCCTACCCACCATGTGACGTCCCATGACCCGTCCTTAGCATAAGCCGCCTTCTGGGCCTTGTGCTTCTGGTAGGAATCTCCCTCATGGGCCACCTGGCAGTTGTCGGGTCATATATTGGGCGGGTCATACCCGTGGGGTATATCCCCAACATTAGCCCCTAGTTTAATTTGGATTCTTCCATGTTAAACCGTAAAAACATTTCAGCTCCGAAAGACCAGACTAAGCCTAGTCTTCCATCTGATATCAAGCTTCCATCCGGGTTAACTTTCTACCAGGTTATGTTCCTTCGTTTCTAGACTTAGTATTTTTCAATCAATATCCTCATGATGTCATTATGCTGACCGCTCTCGCTTCCAGGCCATCGTGGCGAATCTTTTGAAACAATCGCCAAATCCGGCCTGGCGCGAAAAACCAGGCGTCTTTTTAGCCACAAATTACTGTGACCATTCCATTTTTGATGGCGTCACTTCGGGTCCCATCTCATTATAAATAGGCCCGAAGCCCCCAGATTCACTTTTTTTACCTCGTCTTCTTCCTCTCGTCTCTAGTGTTCAACCGCGAGCTCCCCGGCGCCCTCCATCTGTAGACGACTCCATCTTCACGCCGTCACCATCGGAGTTTCCTTGCATCACCAGCGGTCTTCATCAGGAGCCCAACACTCCGGCGTCTTCTTCATCTAAGGTCAGGTGAGTCCCTTTCTTCCTCATTAGGTTTTCGGTGTTCGTTAGTAGTCCGTCGGAGTTCTTCGAAATTTGTTTAGATATCCGGTCACAGATCTTAGTAATGTCCACAGAGCTGTCAAACCTATGTGATTTCACCACCGCTATCACCTCGCAATATTGCAGATCCATAATAGCTTTATCTCGAATCCTTGTAGATGCTCTGTTTCGGTTGCTCCGCTAGCTAGGGCACATTTTTCTTCATTTTTGCGCATTATTTAGATCTGTCTGTTCCCCTGCCTACTCAAAAAGTTGTTTGCTAATATGGAAAATATTACCAAGTCCTTTCAGTACCTGCGTTATCCTCTTGCCGGCTTATGTAGATGCCGGCTCATTTTATTGTTCGTCGTCTCATTATTTGTCCGGCTTATCTAGTTGTACCGGCTCATCCTTTGGCTGGCTTGTCTTTGTGCCACCCATCCGCCGGCTTATTAATGAAACAATAGTTCTTTTTTGCACCTTAAGTCATTGTCGTGTGATCCAAACTTTTAGCCAGCTTATCAATTTGTCTTGTCTTCAAATTGTACTCCTATTGGTGGCTCGAAACATACACCGACTTATTTTTCCCATTTCACTTGTAGCTGATCTGTAAGACGCCATGGCCCCCAGGACCACCAAAGCCCGTGGCTAGGTTAGATCCCAAGAATCAACGCTCACCTTGGAGAACCTTGTAACTCAAGGTCTTTTGCCGGCTCAAAATGTTATAAGCTGGCGGGCACCTGAAGAAGAATCCTCTCCTCAGCCTGGGCAAGGAGAGATTGTTGTTTTTTTGACCACCTGCATAGCATCTTTCGACCACCCGGCTCGAAGTTCTTCAGGGACATTTTACACTTTTTCAACCTCAAGCCCAAGGATATTGGCCCCAACTCTATGACCAATATCTGTCAATTTCAAGTATTGTGCGAAGTATACCTCCATATCGAGCCATCCGTGACCCTCTTTTGGGGATTTTTTCTATATCAATCATCAGACTTAGGTGAAGCACGACCCCAGTGTGGAACTTCGCGACATCTCTATTCAACAGAGGAAGAACAGTCCTTTCCCTGAATCAAAGCGGGCGAGTCATCCCAAAGGGTGGAACAGATTCTGGTTCTATTGCAAAAACACTGCCACTGCATGCCAGAATTCTTTGCCGGGTTATCGATTGGAACGGCTTGGCGCCAATGCTGATTTCCCGGGTTGGCCAACTGAAGAAGAGAGAAAATTGCTAGCGCATGTGCTTTTAAAGCTAAGGGCCTTGACTGCTCATGGTTTCACCGGAATCGACCTGATCCGGTGTTGGATAACCTGGCGGATCCAACCTGTTAGCGTGAGAGGCGACTTGATGTGAAATTACACCGGCGAGCTGAGAGATGCTCAAAGCTTTAGCGGGAAGGAACTGTCTGATAGCGACATCAATAAGGCTACCAAAAAATTCTTTGGCGACTCAAAAGAGAAGTGTAGTGTGACCAGACTGGCTCCATTCTGTTTGAAAAATCTAGTTCCTCCAGTATGCATTTTGTGAACTTTGTTTCGTTTCTTGCCAATTTCATTTTGTCCATGATACGTATTATCCGGCTTGTATTACTACAGTCAAACTTTGATTTTTGGAAAGCCACATCCAAAACTCCTGCTCCTTCATCAGGTCAAATGGATGACCCGACTCACGAGTCGTCCTCAGGAGAGGAATCTGAGGTAGAACTTGACTCGCTTGTCCGTTTATTCCTTAAACTTGCTGATGCATCCTCTTCTCAGGATAACACCAAAACTAGTCAAGCCGGCAACGTTGAGGTAATTTCAATTTCCTCCAACTCATCAGAAATGTATATCCCGAGGAAGCCAAGACGAACCATCAGGAAAGTTAAGTTTTCACATACAGATGCTTACTTAGACCCAAACTTTCTTTTGAAGAAAACTCAACACGCCGGCCAGTCAAAGCGTAATACCCGAAGTAGCTCAGGCGAGTTAGCTCCCGGCTTATCTCTTGAGCCGGCCACTCGTAGGAAACACGTTGAGGTGCCACATAGTCCAACTGCCTCTCATCCACAAGCCGCCCTTTTTAAGCAACCTCTTAGCCCTTCTAATTCACTTTATCAGGAATCGCCTCCTTCTTCTGGTGACTCAATGGTGACACAACTTCCGGCTTTTACCATTAATCGTGGGTACGCAAATACTTTGTTAAATACTTTGTCATTGTCCTTAGTCAAATACTTTGTTCTTACAACTACAGAGCCAGAGCCTTTGCAAGAAAGAAGGTGGGCGAGTCATCTTCTGCTGCTACGGCTCCCGATGCTCCAAATCCTCCGCCAAATGAAGTGGCAACCTCAGTTGAACCCGCTGGCCAAAGTGACCTGGGTTTGGGTACTGAAATGGCTCGTGACGTGGAGATGGCTCATGCTGAAGAACTTGTTATCACTGAGGCGGCTACCGAGGATCTAGGCGTGTCAACTAAGCCAGCCTTTCAATCACTAAGTTCTCTTGATCCTTCAAGCCATGTGCTAAATACAGATAATATCGCTCCCTCAACCAACATTGATGATACAGAGGTGGCCATCATAGGAGAATCTTTCCAGGCTCCTGGAATTTCAACTGTTTTGGCTAAGATTGTATCTAAACATGAGCCGGAGATGCTAGATAAAGGGAAAGCAAAACTGGAGCTTCTAGAATTCTCTGCCCTTGACCCTAATGGTATCTTCAAGCAATATGTGACCTGGCTATCTAAGAGCCAGGAAATTGAGATGAACTTGGTCAGCACCTTGAAGCAAAAATATGAGGTAAAACTTTACCTTTATCTTGTTTATCTTATATACTCTTATAGCCCCCAAGGGCCAGCTTAGTATGAAAGCATAGTGAGCTGGTCCTTCAGTGTAGTTTGTAAGAGCCAATCGTAGCCCCCAAGGGCCGGGTCATTATGATAATAATGAGCCGGTACTTTGTATTGTTTGGGAGATAGAAAATGCCACCTATAGCCCCCAAGGGCCGGCTTATCTCTTTGAGATAGCCGGGTCTTACTTGTAAGGGAATAGTTGCTATCTTGTATTTGTAATTTAGAGCCTGTAGCCCCCAAGGACGGGCTTATCTCTTTGAGATAGCTCGGTCTTCCTGTTGTATAACGAATAAATATTTTACATTAGCCCCCAAGTGCCATGTGGATTGCTTGCAACTGCATGGGACTTTGTAGGATTTAGTCAACTTTGGAATGTTGTAGCCCCCAAGGGTCGTGTCATCTGCGTTAGGCGGCTCAAGACTTGTAAAACTAGCTCTGATGTTTTGTATATTTGACAGGAATCATTATAGGATGCTGAGTCTATCGCAGTCAATCTACAGAGGTGGCTTAAAGAGGAGAAGAAACTTAAAGCTGACGCAGAAATTTTGGCGGCTCGCCTACAAGATTCCGCATGCCAAGCCAATGATCTCCTTGATCAAGCCAGGGACAATTTTGATAAGGAAAGAGCCGCCCTCCTGAAGCGCGCCGAAGACACGGAAAGCCAGCTTGGGCCTGTGACTGAAGAGTTACGGAACCTGAAGAAGCAAATCACTGACATGACTGCTATAATCTTTGGTATGATTATTGAATTGTTTGTTGTTAAATTACGGGTCATATGGTTTGCTGGCTTATCTTCCCGCTTGTCTTATGTGCGTTGGACGAAAGAATCATAACCTTGTGCAGTTGCCAATTGTGAAGTTGAAGGCAATCTTTACCTATGTAGAGCAGCTGTTCACATGATCTGTCTTTGCCATCATGGCGCTTAAAAATCTTGATGAGCCTCCTAGGAGACTTAAAGATATGCTTAATCAGCTGTCTACAGTGCTGCAATGTGTTGAAGAATTCAGGAGATCAGAGGCTTGTATGGGAGCGAATATGGCGCTTGCTCGCGCAAAAGCATATTTGCCCGAGCTGGACCTTGAAGCAGCGGCTGGCGGGTTTCCAGAGTTCAAAATTGACGGCTTTGAGTTTACGGAGGAAGATTTTGCCAAGTGTGTAAGGGAGACCCGCCCGCTCACAACTCTACTTGCTGACGAGCTAGATGTAACGAAGTACCACTCCGCCTACTCGATGGAGAATAAGCGCAAGATCCACCAACGGACGAACCCTTTGAGCTTGTGCCTCCCCGTCGTAAGCAATCTTTTGCTCCTGATGTTGACTCATCCGTTATTGTTCCCACCGACACAAATTTCCGAGCTATGACCACCATTCAGTGGGTGCAAAAGGACCTCCAGACCCAACAAGATGAGCCGACGCAGGCGGAGGCAGAAGCTACGGGTGAAGATCAACACACAGAAGCTGCAGAGCAGGACGCATAAGCCGGTCTTCAGGAGTAATCATGTGGTCTTCATAAAAAACTTGTTATATTTTGTGGCTCCTGATGTAGGCCTATAATAGGAATAGCAAACTTTGATCCATCTGTCGTGCCATTGCGCACATTACTTTATCAACTTTGTGATATATTTTTGGCAGCTTTCAAATGGAGTTGCTTTTGCACATCAACTTTTCATTTTATCCATTGAGCCGCCTTTTATCACTATATTATGAGCCAGCAGGATAAGGTCATCCATGGCTTCTGTAAACTGGGTTTGATAGATTATCAAAGTAAAACAACTGGTCATTGTATGATCCAGTGCCATAACCCGGATGTCTGATGTTGACCTGGTAAAAAGAAGATAGAATATGAACCTATGAATTAGGACACACACACACATATATATACAAAGATAAAAATATGTAATAGTAAAATGCAAATAGTAATAAGCCGACATTTAAGGATTCTTATTGAGACTGGCTTTCGAGGCTCAAGTCTTGCTTCAATGAAGCTGATGTGATAGCCCATGGTTTATCCTCACTTTCTGTAAGCCGACTCTCACGTGACTCAAGCCGGTGTTTTAACCTGGATAAGTTCAAGGTCCATATGGATTGACTTATCAAGTGTACATGGGGTCACCTGTTCGGAGTAGCATCTTGCAAACAGGCAGGTTTAACCAAGTTTGTAACGGCTTTAAGCCGGGTCAAGAGGGATATTAACGGCTAACTCGTTGAGTCAGGAGCCCCCAAGTGACTTATGTTCAATGAATAAAGACGCATGCACAAATTTTGGAGATGAAACGACAAAGACCCCGAGTTTCGGGGGTGTCGACTTTATTATATTGAACACAAAAGGAGATACATAGGTATGTACATTGATGTGGAGCCTATGGCTCTAGGTATAATAATGCCGAAGATGAGCAATGTTCCATGGCCGGGTGGTTTCCTCTTCATAGGTGTATGATCCTTCACGTATGTCAATCAGGTAATATGACCCATTATTGAGGGTTTTTCTGATTACAAAAGGCCCTTCCCAAGGTGGTGAAAGCTTATGCATCCCTATTTGGTCTTGAATCAAACGGAGCACTAAGTCGCCTTCTTGGAAAGTTCGGCTACGAACTCTACGGTTGTGATAGCGACGTAGGTCTTGCTGATATATAGATGATCGAGCTGCTGCTAGAACACGCTCTTCTTCTAAGGCATCCAAAGAATCTTGACGCGCCTGTTCATTATCTGCTTCCACATATGCGGTAACCCAGGGAGAGTCATGGCGAATATCGCTTGGCAACACAGCTTCTGCTCCATAAACCAGGAAAAACGGTGTATAACCTATGGATCTATTTGGAGTAGTGCGTATTCTCCAAAGGACTGTGGGGAGTTCCTCGACCCAACATCCCGGGGTTGACTGAAATGAAACCATAAGCCGGGGCTTAATACCTCGTAAGATCTCCTGGTTAGCTTGCTCAGCATGTCCATTAGACTATGGATGTGCAACCGCGGCTAAGTCGATTCGGATGTGCTCGCACTGACAAATTGCTCCATCGCCCCCTTGGATAAATTGGTGCCATTGTAAGTGATAATGCTATGTGGATAGACAAAATGAAAGTTCAGCTTTTTCAAAAACTTGACTATTGTCTCAGCATCACAATTTCTGATAGGCTCTGCTTCAACCCACTTGGTAAATTTATCAACTGCAACCAGGAGGTGAGTCTTTTTGTCAGAAGACGGCTTGAAAGGGACAACCATGTCAAGCCCCCAGACTGCAAACAGCTAAGTGTTCGGAATCATCCGTAACTCTTGAGCCGACACGTGAGCCTGTCGAGCAAATTTTTGGCAACCGACACACTTGCGCACAATATCTTCAGCATCCGCGTGAGCTGTAAGCCAATAAAAACCATGCCGAAAAGCCTTGGCCACCAGGGACCGTGGGCCGGCATGATAACCAAAGTCTCCTGCATGAATCTCATTGAGAATCTCCCGACCTTCTACAGGGGAAACACACTGTTGAATCACGCCAGTGCTGCTTCGTCGGTGTAGCTCGCCATTAACAATGGTCATAGACTTGGAACGCCTGATAATCTCTTGGGCAATGATTTCCTCATCTGGGAGTTCGCCACGAGTGAGATAAGCCAAATATGGCACTGTCCAGTCAGGAATAGCATGTAGAGCCGCCACCAATAGTGTCTTCGGGTCAGGGATAGCCAGGTCCTCTTCGGATGGTAACTTGACAGAAGGATTATGAAGTACATCCAGGAACACATTGGGGGGGGGGGAACCGGCTTATGCTGAGAACCAAGACGTGACAAAGCATCTGCCACCTCATTAAGCCGACGGTTAATATGATACACCTGATAGCCTTGAAAGTGCCCTGCAATATCAGTGACTGCTCGTCTATAAGCCGCCATCATGGGATCTTTTGAGTCCCACGGCCCTGAAACTTGCCGAGCCACCAAATCTGAGTCGCCTAAGCACCTGACCTGGCCTAGGTTCATTTCCTTAGCCATTCGGAGCCCATGTAGGAGAACCTCGTATTCAGTTGCATTGTTAGTACAAGGGAACATGAGCTGTAAGAGGTAACAAAATTTGTCACCTCGTGGAGAAGATAAAAGAACTCCAGCCCCCGAGTCCTCTAACTGTCTGGAGCCATCAAAGTGTATTGTCCAGTATGTTTTATCTGGCCTGTCCTCGGGGACTTGTATTTCTGTCCAGTCATTGATGAAATCCACCAACACCTGGGATGTAATGCATGTTCGGGGTACATACTTGACCTGATGAGGACCAAGTTCAATCGCCCACTTAGTGATCCGACCAGTAGCCTCCCGATTTTGTATGATATCCCCAAGAGGAGCTGAACTGACCACAGTAATTGGATGCTCCTGGAAATAATGCTTTAGCTTACGGCTAGCCATGAAGACGCCAAAGACTAACTTCTACCAATGTGGTTACTGCTGTTTTGATGATGAGTTGTAGTGGGGGTGAGTTGTCACAACCCTAAGTTATTGATTGTAGTTAGTTGCATTTGAGAGCATTCATGCATCATATTTATTTCAGTGAAAATTGAATTGAGGATTATGTTGGAAATATGCCCTAGAGGCAATAATAAATTGGTTATTATTATATTTCCTTGTTCATGATAATCGTTTATTATCGATGCTATAATTGTATTGATTGGAAACTCAAATACATGTGTGGGTACATAGACAACACTGTGTCCCTAGTATGCCTCTAGTAGACTAGCTCGTTGATCAAAGATGGTCAAGGTTTCCTGGCCATAGACATGAGATGTCATTTGATAACGGGATCACATCATTAGGAGAATGATGTGATGGACAAGACCCAAACTATGAACGTAGCATATGATCGTGTCAGTTTATTGCTATAGTTTTCTGCATGTCAAGTATCTGTTCCTATGACCATGAGATCATGCAACTCACTGACACCGGAGGAATACCTTGTGTGTATCAAACGTCACAACATAACTGTGTGACTATAAAGATACTCTACAGGTATCTCCGAAGGTGTCTGTTGAGTTGGCATGGATCGAGACTGGGATTTGTTACTCCGTATGACGGAGAGGTATCTCAGGGCCCACTCGGCAATACAACATCACAATAAGCCTTGCAAGCAATGTGACTAAAGTGTTAGCCATGGGATCTTGTATTACGAAACGAGTAAAGAGACTTGCCGGTAACGAGATTGAACTAGGTATAGAGATACCAACGATCGAATCTCGGGCAAGTAACATACCGAAGAACAAAGGGAACAACGTACGGGATTAACTGAATCCTTGACATAGGGGTTCAACCGATAAAGATCTTCATAGAATATGTAGGAACCAATATGGGCATCCAGGTCCCGCTATTGGTTATTGACCATAGAGGTGTCTCGGTCATGTCTACATAGTTTTCGAACCCGCAGGGTCTGCACACTTAACGTTCGGTGACGTTTTGGTAGTATTGAGTTATGTATGGTGGTGACCAAAGGTTGTTCAGAGTCCCGGATGAGATACTGGACGTCATGAGGAGCTCCAGAATGGTCTGGAGGTAAAGATTGATATATAGGAAGTCCCGTTTTGGCCACCGGAAAAGTTTCGGGTATTTCCGGTAGTGTACCGGGAGTGCCGGAGGGCCATCGGGAGGGGCCACCCACGCCAGGAGGCCACATGGGCCTGAGGGGTAGTGCACCAGCCCTTAGTGGGCTGGGAAAACCAGCCCCACAAGGCCCATGCGGCTAGGAAGATGGGAAAGGAAAAAACCCCAAGGAGAGGGAAGGATTCCAACTAGGATTGGAATCCTAGTTGGAGTAGGATTGGAGGTGGACTCCTCCACCTCCTCCTAGTTCGGCCGAATCCTCCTTGTGGAGGGTTTGAGGCTGCCTCCTCCCCTCCCTCCCTCCTATACATACTAGAGGATTTGAGGGCAGCCCCAACCCTAATTGCCACGTGTTGCCTTCTTCTTCCTCTAGATCGTTTCTCCTCTAGTCTAGTTTCGGCGGTGCTTAGGCGAAGCCCTGCCGGAATAGTTCCACCGCCGCCACGTCGTCGTGCTGCGGGAGAACTCATCTACCTCTCCGCTCCCTCTTACTGGATCAAGAAGGCGGAGATCGTCATTGAGCTGTACGTGTGCTGAACGCGGAGGTGCCGTCCGTTTGGCGCTAGATCGTGATTGGATCGCGGGACGGCTAGCGATTTGGATCGCGAAGACGTTCGACTACATCAACCGCGTTTCTTAACGCTTCCCGCTTAGCGATCTACAAGGGTATGTAGATCCACTCTCCCTCTCGTAGATGCTCATCACCATGGATAGATCTTGCGTGTGCGTAGGAATTTTTTTGTTTCCCATGCAATGTTCTCCAACAGTGGTATCAGAGCTAGGTCTATGTGTAGATGAGATCACGAGTAGAACACAAAGGAGTTTGTGGGCGTTGATATTCAGTTTGCTTCCTCCCTTGGTCTTTTCTTGATTCGGCGGTATTGTGGGATGAAGCGGCCCGGACCAACCTTACTCGTACGCTTACGAGAGACCAGTTCCATCAACTGACATGTAACTTCGTTGCATAAAGATGGCTGGCGGGTGTCTGTCTCTCCTACTTTTGTTGGATCGGATTCGACAAAGGCAGTCCTTGAGAAGGTTGAATAGCAATTTGTGTATCACCGTTGTGGTTTTTGCATAGGTAAGAATTGTTCTTGCTAGATACACGTAGCAGCCCTGTAAAACACGCAACAACAATTAAAGGACGTCTAACTTGTTTTTGCAGGGTATCTTGTGATGTGATATGGCCAATTACATGATGAGATATATGTGATGTATGAGATGGTCATGTTTTGTATAGAATATCACGACTTGCATGTCGATGAGTATGGCAACCGGCAGGAGCCATAGGGTTGTCTTTAATTTATTTTCGTCGTTTTGCTTTACTTTATCGCTATGTGTTAGCAATAGTCCTAGAAGCAACAGTTGGCACGACAACCTCATGGTGACACATTGATGGAGATCAATATGATGGAGATCATGGTGTCGTGCCAGTGACGATGGAGATCATGCCGGTGCTTTGAAGATGGAGATCAAAAGCACAAGTTCATGGCCATATCATGTCACTTATGATTTGCATGTGATGTTAATCCTTTTATGCATCTTATTTTGCTTAGGACGACGGTAGCATTATAAGGTGATCCCTCACTAAAATTTCAAGATAAAATTGTGTTCTCCCCGAGTGTGCACCGTTGTGAAAGTTCGTCGTTTTGAGACACCACGTGATGATCGGTTGTGATAGACTCTATGTTCGCATACAATGGGTGCAAGCCAGTGTTGCACATGCGGAACACTTGGGGTAAACTTGACGAGCCTAGCATGTACACACATGGCCTCGGAACACAAGAGACCGAAAGGTCGAACATGAGTCATATAGTAGATATGATCAACATGAAGATGTTCACAATTGAAACCACCTCATCTCACGTGATGATCGGACTTGGGTTGGTGAATTTGGATCATGTGACACTCGAATGACCAGAGGGATGTCAATTTGAGTGCGAGTTTTTTAAAGTAATATGATTAACTAAACTCATTGTCATGAACATAGTCAAAATGTCTTTGCAAATTATGTTGTAGATTACTAGCTTGCGCTGTGGCTCCCTTGTATTTTTATATGTTCCTAGAGAAATAGGGTTGAAATATGATGGTAGCAATAATGCGGACTGGGTCCGTGATCTGAGGATTGTCATCTTTGCTACACATAAGGCTTATGTCCTTAATGCACCGCTCGGTGCGCCACCCCCTCAAGAGTCGTCTGTAGACGTTGTGAACATCTGACAGGCACGTTCTGATGACTACTTGATAGTTCAGTGCATCATGCATTACGGCTTAGAATTGAGGCTCCAAAACATATTGAACGTCACGGAACATATGAGATGTTCTAAGAGCTGAAATTGGGATCTCAGGCTCGTGCCCATGTTGAGAGGTATGAGACCTCCAACAAGATTCTTTGCCTGCAAGATGAAGGAGAATAGCTCAATCGGTGAGATTATGCTCAGATTGTCTGGGTGCTACAATCGCTTGAATCGAGTGGGAGTTGATCTTCCAGATAAGATAGTGATTGACATAGTTCTCTGAGTCACTGCCACTATGCTACTAGAGCTTCGTGATGAACTATAAAATGCCAGGGATGGAGATAATGATCCCTGAGCTATTCGTGATGTTTGACACCGTGAAGGTAGAAATCAAGAAGGAGCATCAAGTGTTGATGGTTAGTAAACCACTAGTTTCAACAAGGGTAAGGGCAAGGAGGGAAACTTCATGGATGGCAAGCCAGTTGCTGCTCCAGTAAAGAAACCCAAGGTTGAACCCAAACCCGAGACTAAGTGCTTCTATTATGAGGAGAGCAGTCGGTGAAGCGGAACAACCCTAGATACTTGGTATATAAGAAGGCTGGGATTTGTTACTCCGTATGACGGAGGGGTATCTCAGGGCCCACTCGGTAATACAACATCACAATAAGCCTTGCAAGCAATGTGACTAAAGTGTTAGCCACGGGATCTTGTATTACGAAACGACTAAAGAGACTTGCCGGTAACGAGATTGAACTAGGTATAGAGATACCGACGATCGAATCTCGGGCAAGTAACATACCGAAGGACAAAGGGAACAGCGTACGGGATTAACTGAATCCTTGACATAGGGGTTCAACCGATAAAGATCTTCGTAGAATATGTAGGAACCAATATGGTCATCCAGGTCCCGCTATTGGTTATTGACCGTAGAGGTGTCTCGGTCATGTCTACATAGTTCTCGAACCCGAGGGTCTGCACACTTAACGTTCGGTGACATTTCAGTAGTATTGAGTTATGTATGGTGGTGACCGAAGGTTGTTCGGAGTCCCGGATGAGATCCTGGACGTCACGAGGAGCTCCTGAATGGTCTGGAGGTAAAGATTGATATATAGGAAGTCCCATTTTGGCCATCGGAAAAGTTTCGGGTATTTTTGGTAGTGTACCGGGAGTGCCGGAGGGCCATCGGGAGGGGCCACCCACGCCAGGAGGCCACATGGGCCTGAGGGGTGGTGCACCAGCCCTTAGTGGGCTGGGAAAACCAGCCCCACAAGGCCCATGCGGCTAGGAAGGTGGGAAAGGAAAAAAACCCAAGGAGAGGGAAGGATTCCAAGTAGGATTGGAATCCTACTTGGAGTAGGATTGGAGGTGGACTCCTCCACCTCCTCCTAGTTCGGCCGAATTCTCCTTGTGGAGGGTTTGAGGCTGCCTCCTCCCCTCCCTCCCTCCTATATATACTAGAGGATTTGAGGGCAGCCCCAACGCTAATTGCCACGTGGTGCCCTCTTCTTCCTCTAGATCGTTTCTCCTCTAGTCTAGTTTCGGCGGTGCTTAGGCGAAGCCCTGCCGGAATAGTTCCATCGCCGCCGCGCCATCGCGCTGCGGGAGAACTCATCTAGCTCTCCGCTCCCTCTTAATGGATCAAGAAGGCGGACATCGTCATTGAGCTATACGTGTGCTGAACGCGGAGGTGCCGTTCGTTCGGCGCTACATCGTGATTGGATCGTGGGACGGCTAGCGATTTGGATCGCGAAGACGTTCGACTACATCAACCGTGTTTCTTAATGCTTCCCGCTTAGCGATCTACAAGGGTATGTAGATCCACTCTCCCTCTCGTAGATGCTTATCACCATGGATAGATCTTGCGTGTGCGTAGGAAATTTTTTGTTTCCCATGCAACGTTCTCCAACAGATTACTCAAAGCCTCCCAAAATTATTAATGGGGAAAAACCCTGAAATAGCATTCAATGATTCCAAAATGTTCCGTTTAAAGTTCTGTGAATTTTGGCAATTGTTTTTAGCCAAACCGAAATTTGTGAACATTAGTAAGGAATTAATTTGGACATTTGAATTTAAACCATATTGTATTTGAATTGAATTTATATTCAGGATATATAGAATATATTTTCAAATACCTCTGAATTATTGTATGTGCATTTGGAAATGTGCAGAGAAGCCACATAAAATTATTCAGAAAGTTTGGCACTGTTTTGATTTTGTTGGAATTTTGAAACAGTGGCAAAATAAATAAAAAAGAGAAACAAAAGAAAATAAAAAGCAGCAGATAACTTACCTGCACATCCAACACAGGAGAGAAGCCAGCCCAGCCCACCAGGGGCAAGGAGGTCTTCTTCCTCCTCCTGCTAGCAGGGCGAGTGCGTGCCCGACGCGCGCGCTCCATGGGCGACAGCTCCTGCTTGCCTCCCTCCACTTCGACGCGAGGGGATAAGTCCCCGATGATGTCAAAATCGTGTGCTCCTCCTCGCCAGTCTTCCCCCTCACCTCGCTCTCGCTTTCCTCGCCATGGCCGAAGCCCCGAGTTCGCGCCGTCTCGCTGCCGCCATAGCCATCATCACTGCCTCGCATCTCCATCGTGCCCCAGAGACTCGCCATCCCCCTACATTCTTCCCTATCAAAGGAATAAAGCTGAGGAAACCTGAAGACGACGACCGTGTCCATCTTCTCCGTCCACGATCGTCGACTGCCGCGTGTCGATTTGCAGCAACCGGAGCTTCCCCGACCTCTTCTTCGCCTTCGTTCGAACCATGGTGAGACTGTAATCGAAACCCCTGTGCCTCCCTGGCCGCGCACGCCCCTAGCTAGCTTCCCCGTTGTGCCCGAGCACCGGACGCCGCCATGGCCATCGAGCCTCGCGCTCCCGAGCTCCTTCTGCCCCACGCTGTTGCCTGCCATGCTCCGGGTGGCCTAATGGCGCTGCCTAGCCTCTCCATCAGGTCGCTAGCACTCCGCAGCCCCAAGCCCGCACACCACCGAGCGCCACCGCCGGACAAATGCTCGCCGCCGTCACCGCTAACAATCCCGACCCCCGCATCTGCCTCCGTTGGATGCGCACGGCCGCCAGGAACCCATAGAGCCTTCCTGCGCTCAAAACCGAGGCCTATAGCGCGTTTCCGATGTGCCCCACCACGACAAATGGTCTCCGACGGCTAACCGCCGGCGTGTCTGACGTGGCAACGCCATTAACAGCTAACGACGCTGCTAATTAACCCTAGAGCCACTGACAGTGGGCCTCGACCCTTCAAATTACTTTAATTAGATTTAGTTAACCCCGTTTAACTCCATGTGTCATTGACTGACGGGCCCCATAGGTCAGAGATGACCTGGCCCCACAGGCCAGCCTCTGAAGCTGACCCTGAGCCACTGACCAGTGGGCTCCACTGGTCAGGTTTGACCCGGGGCGGTCAGTTGACCTGCTGACATCATTGTGACACAGTGCCGACATCATATTACCTTTTCTGGAATTAAAATAAGTCTAAATGATTTATTAAATTCCTGAAAATGTTTAAAACTTCTAAAAATCATAGAAAATAATCTATAAGTCAGATGAAAATAATTTATATACGAAAAATGATCAAAAAAATCCAATGAATTTGTTTATCCCATTCTAATGAATGTTTGAACAAGTTAACATGACCGACTAGGACATTTCATGATTAGGGCAACTTATGAAATAACATTTGGAGTTGGAATTTAATGCTATTTGAATTCCACTTCAATCAACTTGACCAAACATTGAATTAGGTCAATTTAGTACCTTAATCCTTCATGTAATCCATCATGATTGTTGCATTGCATTGAATGTTATTCTTTTGTTGTTTGCCGGTGTTAGTTCCCTCTCGGTAGACATTATTCTGACGTTGAGATCGATGCCACCGATGAAGACTCAATGTTATCTTCAGAAGTGTCAGGCAAGCAACCCCTCTTGAGCATTTCGATACAATCCCACTCTCTCGCTCTTGCTCTCATTTCAATGCATTAGGACAATACGATTCAACTGCTACTTGTGTTGCGGTAGATGAACCCAATCCTCTACATGACCTGTCATTGTCACAGTAAATAGCTGAACCAAGCAACCTAGCATACCTGGTAGATGCTTGAGCCATGTTGTGATATTACCCTGTTATGCTTGCTATGCTTAAAGTTGTGCCAGGTTTGATTCATCTGGGTGATGAACCAGAGTGAAATGAATATGTTCTGATGATGAGAGTTAAGTGTTGAACCTGTTTTGGTAAAGGTAGCGATGAGAGGCCATGTAGGAGTACATGGTGGGTTGTTTCATTGAAACCTCTCATAGGAACTGAGATCTTGTGTTGGTGTTCCAAGACTAGCTACTATCGCACATTGGGTTCCGGTAACTCGACCCCTCTCGGCCTATTAACTTACCCTGTTCTCATCCCAGGAGTCGCAGTAGTTCGAAACGTTAATAGGTGTGGCCGGGCCTGCGAAGTGGATGAACGCCCAGTCGGACCGGCTTGGGGCCCTGCTCACAACGTTTGAGGCCATGTTGGAAACCTCGGCCGGACTTCCATTATGGGTTCCAACTCAGATAGGCGACTACCTTGGACATGATTCATTGTAAGTTAACGTCCGTGGCCGACTCCCTCGCTAGGCTTCCGCTTGAAGGTTGTCGTGGTGCCTTTTTACGTGCACATGGCGATAAGTGGCGGGAGCATGTGTGACGAAGTACACCCCTACAGGGTAAATTATCTATTCGAATAGCCGCGTCCATGGATATGGACTACTTGGAGACTTGCATTGTTCATAGATAACTTTAAATGGATACTCTAAAATGCTCCAAATAAGCATGAGTGCTATGGATGGCTTCTCATAGGAAGACGAGAGAGGATCCATAGTGGTGTATTGATGTGGTGACTATATGTATTCGTGTGCGATATCCCACCTCAAAGAAAGTACTCGGTCTTAATACATGTTAGCCAAGAGTCAAAGCTGGCTTGCTTCAATAAACCCCACAACCCCCTTGTTGACAATGATGCATATGTAGTTAGTTCTGATGTAAATCTTGCTGAGTACCTTTGTACTCATGGTTGCTTAATTTATGTTTTTGCATAGGAGACGTCAGTATCATTAGTGGTTCTTACGACATGAAGTTCGATGTTGACCGAATTAGCTTGGGAATCCCAGATAGAGGTCTGGTTCCGTTGGTAGGGTCGTTATAGCTTTTCAGGCTCCTCCAGCCACTTTAGTAGATGTATGTACTCAGACATGTTTTGCTTCCGCTTGTTGCTTGTATGACTTGAGTGTTGGGTCATGTGACCCCTGTTTATAATACCACACTATATTGGCTCTTATGAGTCTTTAATAAATACTTGAGTCATAGAGTTATGTTGTGATGCCATGTTGTATCTACGCATATCATGCATAATGTGTGTATGTTTGAAATACATTGGTATGTGTGGGATTCGACACCTAGTCGTATGCCTATGGTAGCCTTCTTTACGGGGAAATGCCTCTCTGTGCTTTCGTTGAGCCCTGGTAGCTTGCTACTGCTCCGGACACATTGATTGACCAACATGTATCCTTCTTTGTTGCTATGTCTGTCCCTACGGGGAAATGTCACGTAGTGTAATGGAGTCCATGTAGCTTGCTACGACTCATCTACACACGTTGATGACTGACACCTGCACTGCTGGGTTATGTATGCCTGTCCTTGTACGGTTGTGCCACTTGGGTCTATAACTAGTCATGTCGACCCGGGTTCTTTGACATATGATTGCTAGCGACATATTCATATACGTGAGCCAAAAGACGCAAACGGTCCCGGCCAAGGTAAGGTGGCAGTTGTGGGGATTACCGTGCGTGAGGCGGCAAGGTGATATGATGTGTTACATGCTAGACTTGTATGGCTTAGGATCGGGGTCCCGACAACGTTGGTATCAGAGCTTGATTGCGTGTAGGATTACCAAGCCAAACTGGTCGATGTTGAGTCTAGAACTGCTTTAGTTATATAAGGGAATTGATTGTGGAAGGGAACGCAAGGTTCTTTCTAGTCCTTTCCTCATGTCACTCTAATTCTGAGTCACCCTCTTCTTTATTCTATGGGGATTAAGGACCAGGCTTTATCATCTATCTACCAGGATGACGAGTTACTATGCTGGAGATTTATAGGAAGGTTGTTGTCTTCTCAGATCAGTGTCTCCGTAAGAATTCCATGTTATGTTGCCAGTTTTCATGCAGGTTGCCTCATATTTCATGCCCGTACATCCGTTATGTTGTCCGAGTTATCCAAGGGTTATAAGAATCTGACGCAATTGCAAACTCCTTCCTCCCGATCCTGATGTCTTTTGGTCCAGACAAAGTACACTAACTATTGTGTTGAGGTACTCTATTACCTCGACGTATCTGTTGAAGTGATAGGAAACCAGGTTATTCCAGTGAACCACCCTACAGTCTAGTTGTGTTTTGTGTTCCTAGTGTGATAATTCTGGCCATCGTTATCGAAAGCATCCCATGATGCTACTTAGTTAGTAGGTATTCTATATATGGATTCTTGAACCCAAGGATCATTCTGCTCACTCCTGTTGATAGTGTTTTCTCGTTCCTTTAGGATGATTAGTAACCTTGTTATAGTCTTCAAGGTTCGTGGATTATCAATCTTCCAATACCATGAACTATCCCCGGCAGGAGTTCCTCGTGAACTAAAGATCACGACAAGAGTGTTCTTGATGAGTTCTCTATTTCATAGTTGTGACCCTTCCAATTCCTTCATTTTGCATGGGTTATCCGGAAGAATTATGTCGAACTTGTTTGATGTGCCAACCTATGCTACAACTCAGAAAAATCATGTGCTCTTGAGTTGCCTCTGTTCAATTGTATTCTGACCTTTATCTATCAGTGGATAGTCAAGAGTAGTTGTGCATTCGTATTCATCGATGCCTATTATTCTTGTGGTCTGTCAAGCCATTCTATTATAGAATTACTAGGAGAAACAAACTCCAGTACCTCATCCATATCCAGGATTGGGTCAAAGTAGTTGTATTCCGCAGATCAAAATGTCAATCCAGCTTTTGTTCTCTTCTACCTTGGAGTATTACCCTATTCATGTCAAGATTGTCATAAGAATTGCACCACCTCTCATGAATTCTTGATACAGTAATACTTCTCGTCATCATTATTCATTCCTTGGTCTCCGTGTTGGTTGTAACCGGAATGCCAACAAGTGAACCGTGATGTGTGAAATCAATACTCCTAGCAACTCTATTGCTTGGTAGTTAATGGACAGTTCATTCATTCTTGGTGTGTTGGTTATTGAATCACCATTCCAACATTGATCGTGCTACCAGTCCATCTTTCATGGTGCACTCCTCGATCAATGAGTTAGGATTGTATCAATCCGTTGCTCTTTTGATCATATCGTCTTGCCTTGAAAAGCAAGATTGTTTTCCCGAGCTCAATAACATATGGTGGTTCGTGATTTTCTGAATATCTTCTCGGAAGTATTACCAGGTTGTTCCCTGGCCGTTATGTTGAGTTCGTGATCAAGTTGGTTTTCCTGTAAACCACTCCTTCTCCAAGAATTCGTGTTGGATACCCATGACCTAGTTGGTTAAGCTAAAAAACAACTTGGAGAGTTGGAAGATAAAAGCTTCGCCTGACTAAGTTCATTCCAAAGGGATATCTTTGTGTGTGTGTGTGTGTGTGTGTGTTGAAGAAAGATGATGTCTTCGTCTATTGATCCTTGTGATTAATTGTTGCATCCATTGTCTTATCCAATCTTTGATTTGAGTGTGGGCTATCGTAAAATCAAAATCAGAACTAAAGATTTTCGTAATGTTGTCTCACTCGTGGATGTATCCTCGAGCATACACCATTACATCCTTTGGTCTGACCAATGCTATTATCTTTCTCACATAATTGTGGAATTCCATTTATATGGATATCACAATGAATTGTTGTTGAGCCCATCAACAACATTTTCATTGTTCCATGATCCATGCTGGACATTAAGCTAGTGTTGGAAACTTTTTAGGCAATATCCTCGTGTTCCATACATGAAGGATATGTTATGTGTAAGAAGTGACTTACTCTTAGTTCACGTGCATATGGTGCAAGTTGCCGCCGTGAATTCGAGAAAGTTACCTTGCTTCCTTTGGAATCATCCTAAGTCATTCATGCACGTGCGAATGTATGCTATGGTCTGGCAGATTAATTACCTCCATTCCATATGTATTCCCTAGCACCCCAAGCCACTGATTGATTTGTTCAAGGAAAAGAAGTTAAGTGTTAAACCTGAAGGGCCCTGTCGGACGTGCACAACACTTTGCTATCTCCAATGATGGTTCCCACCTAGAACTCGGTAGTGTTTTGTTGTAAGACTTCTATGTGGCCACCTTTGCCTTGGGCAGTCTGTCCATGTGGGTCTTGCAATCCGGCTCATGTTTTGGAGTTGGCTTCCGCAGTTCATTTCCCGAGAATCTCACAACGTCATCTCTTCGATTTGTGTTGTAGCCTTTCACTTTCAGACATGCTGAGTCTGGAATATCCTGTCACCAACCATATCTGAATCTCAGGCAGATATGATGGTTGGAAAGTAACCCAAGAATTATAATATTGGTCTCAGTGTAACCCGATAAGGTGATGTCATCGCTAACACACCTAGCCGGAAGATCTATTGTTATAATATCTTATATCAGCAACATTAGCCACTTTTCCATGAGGATTTCGTATGACTTATTCCAGAAGTTATTCCTCATGGACCCTTTGAGATCCCGAAGTCTGACCTTTTACTTGATGCGCTAGATACCAAGCATTATCTATAATCGAGTTATGCTAGTACATCAAGGAGAACATTAGAAGCGGAGTGCTAAATGTCTTTCGGTCGATCGTCTGGATTTCACTCCCTTGGCATAGCTATAAGGTGAAATCTGAGAAAGTGTTTTCTTCCTTTGCATCTGCATCCTTCGTCATTGTTCATCATGGTGGTATGATGTGTCACCAAGATCTTGGCATGGATGTTGGTAAAACCCTGATGAATGTGGGAATGCTCAAGTTCTTGAGAGCACGCTCATACGTTGGGTTATACCCTCGGTATCAATTGGAATGTGCCTTCCATTTACCGAGTTCTTCTATAACCCTACTTCCCTTTCAGAGCTGAGTATGCCATTTCTTTTGAATTCCTTCAAGCGATCGCTTGTGAATTGCCTTAGGCTGGTATGAAGGGTTTCAATGATCTATGTATCAAAAGTAATTCTTTTTGCCACTTAAGGGAATAACTCTACGAGTCACCTCTCCTAAGGTGTCTCATTATAGTATGAAGGGCAATTAACTCCTTGCTACTTTGAAACCTCTTCACCATCTGTTTTAGCGTGGGACTGTTGCCTACCAATTGAACCCTCATCATCTACTTCTTCCCATTCCTTGTGAAATGTGTTTTGTGCCTCAGCTCAAGAGACATTCCTACATCTCACTCTATGAGTTGATCTTGAGTTACTCGATCTTTGAGAAGATCAATTCTTGTAGAGTTTTCCATTCCTTTTGTCGTTATGTTGGATGATGATCCCGAAGGAAAATATGTCAAATCAACCTGATGCAATGAATCAACATCTTCGAGAAGGGCAATTGGAACATGAAGGTTATGATAGCTTAGTATCCCCTCTTCCTCTTACCCTACGCCTGAATCTCGGGACGAGATTCTTGTTTAGTGGGCTGAGTTGTCACAACCCTAAGTTATTGATTGTAGTTAGTTGCATTTGACAGCATTCATGCATCATATTTATTTCACTGAAAATTGAATTGAGGATTACTCAAAGGCTCCCAAAATTATTAATGGGGCAAAAACCCTGAAATAGCATTGAATGATTCCAAAATGTTCCTATTAAAGTTCTGAGAATTTTGGCAATTGTTTTCAGCCAAACCAAAATTTGTGATCATTTGTAAGGAATTAATTTGGCATTTCAATTTAAAACGTATTGTATTTGAATTGAATTTATATTTAGGATATATAGAATATATTTTCAAATACCTATGAATTATTGTATGTGCATTTGGAAATGTCTAGAGAAGCCACATAAAATTATTCAAAAAGTTTGGCATTGTTTTGATTTTGTTGGAATTTTGAAACAGTGGCAAAATAAATAAAAAGAGAAACAAAAGAAAATAAAAAGCAGCAGATAACTTACCTGCATAGCCGGCCCAGGTGTGAAGCCAGCCCAGCCCACCAGGGGCGAGGAGGTCTTCTTTCTCCTCCTGCCAGGAGGACGAGCGCGTGCCCAACGCGCGCGCGCTTCATGGGCGACAACTCCTTCTTGCCTCCCTCCACGTTGACGCGAGGGGATAAGTCCGGATCATGTGCTCCTGCTCGCCAGTCTTCCCCCTCACCTCCCTCTCACTTTCCCCACCATGTCCGAAGCCCCGAGTTCGCGCCGTCTCGCTGCCGCCATAGTCATCGTTGCTGCCTCGCGTCTCCATCGTGCCCTAGAGACTCGCCATCCCCCTACGGTCGTCCCCACCATAGGAATAAAGCTGAGGAAACCCGAAGACGATGACCACGTCCATCTTCTCCATCCACGGCCGTCGACTGCCACGCATCGATTCGCAAAAACCAGAGCTTCCCCGGCCTCTTCTTCGCCTTCGTTCGAACCATGGTGAGACTGCAATCGAAACCCCTCTGCCTCCCTAGCCGCGCACGCCCCTAGGTAGCTTCCCCATTGTGCCCGAGCACCAGCCGCCACCATGGACATCGAGCCTCGCGCTCCCAAGCTCCTTCTGCCCCGCGCTGCTGCCCGCTGTGCTCTGGGTGGCCTAATGACACTGCCCAACCGCTCCATCAGGTCGCTAGCACTCCTGTCGTGGTTTTGTCACGACAGATGCCCTAGTGAAAGGACTTAGGGGTGAGGCCATCGCTACGGTGACTAGCTCGAAGGGGTTGGTCGGTTCGAAAGACACGAGTTTACCCAGGTTCAGCCCCACACGAAGGAGGTAAAAGCCTACGTCCCGCTTCATGTTGTATTGATTGGGTATCGATTACAAGGGAGCGGATTCGCTTGACCTAGCTCTCGATCAATTGTTTCGTCCCCAAAGCCGCCCAGGGACTCACCTTTATATACATAGGTCGAGGCCCTAGGCTTACAAGAGTTCGAACCGGGTTATACTTCGTAACCGCCCTTGTCTCTAAGTTGCCTTGCCTTCTTCGACAAGCCACCTCCGGACGGCTTACGCCTCCGGGTCACACGTGTCTTGGTCTTTAGGCCTATTTAAGGCCTTATGGTTAAGTCGCCAACCACCTAACCCGGCCCCTCCTGGGCGGGTTATACCGCGGGGTTATATCCCCAACATTAGGCCCCAGATTGATTTGAACTTGTTCATGTCAATCTTCAAGTCTTCTTGTTGGCGAGTCTCGTGTTTCCTTTAATCATTTAATCTAAAACAAATCTTCACGACCCGCCATATAAAACGGATGACGTCATCTCTGGTAAATCCAGAAAATCTTCATGACATCACAACGGATCTTTGCATTAACTAGCCATTCCGAAAATCGAGGTGCTCCTTTGGTCAGTCATTATCATGTCTCCTCGATTATCGCACTTGATTCTTGCTGTTCCACCTCTTCCCTTCCTTATAAATAGGCACGAGGGCCCCATTCTTTTCACTTTCCCCCATCGCCTTTTCTTCTTCTTCCTCTTCCTCCCAAAGCTCCGTGCAACCGAAACTGCGCCGCCCCAGCCGGACCGCGCCGCCCACGTCGCTCCCCGGCCTTCTCAGATCTGCATTAGGTCATCGGAGTTCTTTGAGTTCATCTCCGTTCATCGGAGTTCATATCTTCGTTTAATAAAGGAATCACCTTTGACTTGGAAAATCTTAGTCAAATCACGCGGTATTTAGTTTAGCATCCCTCCTTGTATCTTGACCAGATTGGATCTTCCTTAGAATCAGGATACACCCTGCTAGTTCTTCCACGACTTCCTTTTAGGGTTGTAATTATTTCCCCTTTTACCTCCGTTGGTAGATCCTTAAATGTAGCTGTAACTTGGGAAACCTGTTTTCCCACACTTTACACTATTTTTTATAGTCTCTGCGTTATTGACCAGCCACCACGCTGCCGGATCTTCCTGGCGAGATATAAACTGCCATACTTTAATGCACCTCATTCCTGTAGCCAAAAGCGGCTCATAATTTATCAATGACCCGCCAAGTAACGTTGCCGTCCTATAGTCACAACTGGCATGTCATGTGTCACTCCTAACCCGCCATAATCTCATATTTCTCCACAGCTTTTAACCCGGTCCGTCATGACTAAGGCTCCCTCCTCTTGCGATTGGGTAGCCTCCGGAGTTACTGAGCTCATGCTTAATGAGTATGTAACCATTGGGGCTTTACCGAACAAAGAAGTCATCCATTGGCGGGTTCCTGGTCCCGAAACTATTCCCGAACCCAAGGAAGGGGAAGTTGTTATCTTTATAGGTCATCTTCTCCGTGGCTTCTCACCGCCCGAGTCAAGATTTTTTCGGGATGCCTTGCATTTCTACAAACTTCACCCTCAAGACATTGGCCCCAATTCCGTCACCAACCTGTGCCAATTTAAAGTACTCTGTGAAGCGTATCTGCAAGAAGAGCCCACTGTTGATCTTTTCAGAGATTTCTTTTATATCAACCGCCAGACTAAGATAGCAGATGGACCAAGTCTTGAACTTGGAGGCATTTTCATCCAGAGACGGAGAGATGTAACTTTTCCCTCAGTTGTTCTGCCCAGCCATCCCAAAGATTGGAACTGCACTTGGTTCTACTGCAGAGACACCGCTCCGGCTGAAGAGAGTCCCTTGACGGGTTATCGCCCCTATCGGCTCTGCACCTCTACTGAGCTTCCAGACCGGTTAACCGCCACAGAGCACGTTCAATATGCTCACACATTTTCAAGGATCAGGGCTTTAATAGTCAATGGGCTAACCGGAGTTGATTTGACCCGCTGCTGGGTTTCCTCGAGGACTTTGCCGTTGAGCCGGCGCGGCGGCTTAATGTGTCAATATACTGGCAATGTGGATGATCCTCAATGCTATAATTAGATGCCTTTGACGGATAAAGATGTCAATTTAATCGTCAAATCACTGCTTGGAGAATCTCAAGAAACTTGCAATAAAACGGGATTGAGCCCTTTTTGCGTTCTTAACCCGGCTCCCGCAGTAAGACCCTTTAAGTTAATCTTCGCCTTTTCCTTTTAGATTTTGCACTTGTTTCTGCAAATGCATTTATGTATGTAGGCCGACTCTCCCTTCTGGAAGAAAAAAATAACTGCAACCTCCACTTTGAAGAAGAAGGTCAAAGCGACTAAAACCCGTGGTCCGGGTCGTCCTAAGAAACCATCAGCCCAAGAACTGCTCGAATTGGATGATTCGGAGGTAGAACTTGACTCCCTTGGCCGTCTTTCCATACAACTTATTGACGCCGACTCCTCTCAGGTCGAAGCGGAAACAAGCCAAGCCAGTGCAGCAGAGGTAACTATCATCTCCTCCGACTCAGAACCTTTGCCAAGTGAGAAAATACGGCGGGTCATCTGGAAAGTAAAGTTTTCACACCCTCTTGCTCACTTGGATCAGCAACATGATTCTGGGCGTCAAACTCGGAGCGGCGGCTCTAAAGACCTAGTAGCTGGCTTATCCAACACACCAGTTCCTCGGAAACGCTGCAATGAGGTACTTCATAGCTCTGCTTTATTTCTTCTACGCGTTAACCTCATGCAGCGACCTGCTTATACTGTCTAACTTTGATTATCAGGAAACACCTCCGTCATCAGGCGACTCTACCGGCATACAGCTGCCCGCCTTCGTTGTCAACCCTGGGTAAGGATTTTGCCCTTGTTGGTATCTAAAAATTTGTTTTCGTATACTCATAAACTTGTCCATTCCTGTCACAGGGCTAAGGCAAAGATGGGCAAGAAACAGAAAGTGGTGACTCTTCCAAGTCCTCCAAGGTTTCTAAGCCGGAGAAAGAAGCGTCGAAACCCCCTGAGGCCCCAATCCAAAGTTCTAAAGACCCTATTCCCCATCAAGACAACCTTCCTCCACAAACTGATGAGGTCTTTTCTGAGGCCATGGACACTGACGCTGACCCGACCAACATTAGTGACCCGCCAAGTCCAACTCTCCAACCAACTGAAGAAATCCCTTTTGAGAAAAGTGATGCTGACGTTGTCATCACTGGGGCGGGTTATAAAACACCAGGAGCCTCAACTGTATTGGCTAAGCATAAAGAGGAGCCACCTTTGCTAGAGAAAAGCAAGGCCAAACTGGATTTGCCGGCTTATGCGGATTTCAGTGCCAGTGAACTGCACGCTGGTTACCTAAACCGCCTTCATACAAGTCATGATATGGAAGCCGGTTTCGTAAACTTGATGAAGCAGAAATATGAGCTACGAATTTTAATCCCTTTCCACTTCACAGATATATACTCATGTAGCCCCGAAGGGCCGGCTCATCTTGAAAAATTGAGCCGGGTCTTCCACATAATGAACTTAAAAAGAATCTGTATGTAGCCCCCAAGGGCCGGCTTATCCTGAAAGGATGAGCCGGGTCTTCCAAATAATCACTTAGAAAGAATCCGTATGTAGCCTGATACGTCTCCAACGTATCTATAATTTTTGCTTGTTCCATGCTGTTATATTATCATTCTTGGATGTTTTACAATCATTTTATTACAAATTTATATCATTTTTTGGGACTAACCTATTGACATAGTGCTAAAGTGCCAGTTGCTGTTTTTGCTTGTTTTTTACTTCGCAGAAAATCAGTACCAAACGGAGATAAAACGCTGTGGGGATGTTTGTGGATTTTTGACGGACCAGAAGAAACCAGATGGGCCAAAGATCACTAGAAGAGGGGGACCATGGTGGCCAGCCCCTACCAGGGCGCGCCAGAGGCCCCCTGGCGCGGCCTGGTGGGTGCTGGGCACCTCGGGCACCCCCTCAACCGACTATCGTGCCTATAAATTCCCAGAAAATCCAAAAACCCTAGAGGAGTCGACGAAACACAATTCCAGCCGCCGCAAGTTCCAAAACCTCGAGATCCAATCTAAACACCATCACGGAGGGGTTCATCTTCCTCATAGGTGCCTCTCCGATGATGCGTGAGTAGTCCACCATAGACCTTCGGGTCTGTAGGCAGTAGCTAGATGGCTTCTTCTCTCTCTCTTATGATTCTCAATACAATGGTCTCTTGGAGATCTATTTGATGTGAACTTTTGCGGTGTGTTTGTTGGGATCCGATGAATTTTGAGTTCATGATCAGTTTCTATCCATGAATATTATTTGAGTCTTCTTTGATCTCTTATATGCATGATTACTTATAGCCTCATATTTCTTCTTCGAATCTTTGGTTTAGTTAGGACGACTAGATCGATTTTTCTTGCCATGGGAAGAGGTGCTTTGTGATGGGTTCGATCTTGCGGTGTTCTTTCCCAGTGACAGAAGGGGCAGCAAGACACGCATGTATCGTTGCTATTAAGGATAACAAGATGGGGTGTACTCCTACATGAATAGATCTTGTCTACATCATGTCATCGTTCTTATTGCATTACTCCATTTTTCCATGAACTTAATACAATAGATGCATGCTGGATAGCGGTCGATGTGTGGAGTAATAGAGGTAGATGCAGGCAGGAGTCGGTCTATCTATCTTGGACGTGATGCCTATATAATGATCATCGCCTTGGACATCGTCATGACTATTCGATTTTCTATCAATTGCCCGACAGTAATTTGTTCACCCACCGTGCGCTATACTCATGAGAGAAGCCACTAGTGAACCCTACGCCCCCCGGGTCTACTTTTCCTATTATATTGCTTTCCGATCTACGTTTTTTGCAATCTTTGTTTTTAGATCTACAAAACCAAAAACCCAAAAATATATTGATGCATATTTACTCTTTTTATTTGTGTTCTTGAGAGATCTATCTCTCCTATCTATCACTACCTAATCTATCTTATTACCGTAGAGAGATTGACAACCTCTCTTCCGCGTCGGGTTGCAAGTATTTGTTGTTTGTGTGCAGGTGCTGCTTATTGGGTGGTGGTGATCCTCCTACTGGTTCGATAACCTTGGTTTCATAACTGAGGGAAATACTTACTGTCGCTGTGCTGCATCATCCCTTCCTCTTTGGGGAAATACCGACGTAGTCCAAGCCACGTCAAAGAAATTTCTGGCGCCGTTGTCGGGGAGGAAGTAGTCTTCTACGTGCCTATCGTAGGTGCCGAGGGGACTCTATCATCATCTACCAGGTTCCTAATCACAAATCTCATCTCCTTGCAATTACATTATTTGCCATTTGCCTCTCGTTTTCCTCCCCCCCACTTCACCAATTTGCCATTTTATTCGCCTTCTTTTTCGTTTGCCCTTTTTCTTGCCGGATCTCTTCCTTGGTTGCAATCTTGTTTGGGTAGTCACGATAACTGAAGAGAACACCAAGTTGTGTGATTTTTCCAATACTAATAACAATGATTTTATTGGTATGCCTATTGCTCCTCCCGCCACTAGTGCGGAGTCTTGTGATATTAATGCCGCTTTGCTGAATCTTGTCATGAAAGATCAATTTGCCGGTAATCCTAATGAGGATGCCGCGTCCCATCTAAACACTTTCGTTGAATTTTGTGATATGCAAAAGAAAAAAAGATGTGGACAATGATATTGTCAAGTTGAAACTATTTCCTTTTTCCTTGCGGGATCATGCAAAAATTTGGTTTTCATCTTTGACTCGCAATAGTATCAATTCTTGGAATAAGTGCAAGGATGCTTTTATCACTAAGTATATTCCGCCCGCAAAAATTATTTCCCTTAGGACGCAAAATATGAATTTTAAGCAACTTGAGCATGAACATGTTGCCAAATCTTGGGAAAGAATGAAGTTGATGATAAGAAATTGTCCTACACATGGTTTGAATCTTTGGATGATCATACAAAATTTTTATGTGGGATTGAAATTTGTCTCTAGAAATCTTTTAGATTCCGCCGCGGGTGGTACTTTTATGGAGATTACTTTGGGTGAAGCTACTAAATTTCTAGATAATATCATGGCTAATTATTCTCAATGGCATACGGAAAGAGCACCTACTAGTAAAAAAGTTAATTCGGTAGAGGAAATTAGTACTTTGAGTGATAAAGTTGATGCTTTGATGAAATTGGTTGCTAGTAAAAATGCTCCTATTGATCTTAATTATGTGCCTTTGTCTACTTTGATTGAGCAAAATAGTGAATCCGTAGATGTGAATTTTGTCTCGCGCAACAATTTCAATAACAATGCTTATAGAGGTAATTTTCATCCTAGGCCTTTTCCTGGAAATTCCTCTAATAATTATGGTAATTCCTATGGTAATTCTTCTTACAATAATAATAGGAACACCTCTGGTCTTGAGAGTAATATTAAAAAATTTATCAATGCGCAAAAGGCTTTCAATACTACGATAGAAGAAAAATTGAATAAGATTGATGATATGTCTAGAAGCATTGATAGAATTTCTCATGATGTTGAAAATATCAAGCTGAAAGCTTATGTGCCTAAGATTGATGAATCTACTAAAGCTTTATATGTCTCTATGGATGAAAGTAAGAAAAGAACCGCTATGCTTAGAGCTAAAAGAGAAATCTTAGAAAAATCGTCTTCTAGTGATTGCCGTTACAAGAATGATGTAGATCTTAAAGTGATTGGTGTTTCTTCTATTGATTCCTTGTTTAGTAATGTTAAAATTGATAATGAAGGGACTGAAGTAGAGTCAACTTTATCTAGAATGCGTCCAATAATTTGGAGGGTGAAAATCTTGATGAATTTTTTGATGAAAGTGGGTTTGAAGAGGTTAAAACTTTAACTAGCATTGTGCCCACTATCTTGGATTTCAAAGATTTTAATTATGATAGCTGCTCCTTGATTGAATGTATTTCTTTGTTGCAATCTATGTTGAATTCACCTCATGCTTATGAGCAAAATAAAGCTTTTACTAAACATATCGTTGATGCCATGATGAAATCTTTTGAAGAAAAGTTGGAGTTGGAGATTTATATTCCTAGAAAATTACATTATGAGTGGGAACCCACCATTAAAGTGAAGATTAAAAATTGTGAATGCTTTGCTTTGTGTGATTTGGGTGCTAGTGTTTCCACGATTCCGAAATCTCTATGTGATGTGCTTGGTCTTACCAACATGGAAGAATGTTCTCTTAATTTGCACTTGGAGGATTCTACTATTAAAAAGCCTTTGGGAATAATTAATGATGTTCTTATTCTTGCAAATAGGAATTATGTGCCCACTAATTTTATTGTGCTTGATATTGATTGCAATCCATCTTGTCCCATTATACTTGGTAGACCGTTTTTACGCACTATAGGTGCCGTGATTGATATGAAAGAAGGCAATATTCGTTTTCAATTTCCCTTGAGAAAGGGTATGGAACACTTCCCTAGAACAAGAATTAAGCCACCATATGAATCAATCATGAGGGCATCCTATGTATCAAAAACCAAAGATGACAATACTTGAATCTATCCAATATGCCTAGCTACGGGCGTAAAACAATAGCGCTTGTTGGGAGGCAACCCAATGAATAAATAATTTTTTGCTTTTTTACTTTCTGTTTTTGAGTGTTGACACATTTATTCCTCTGTTATGATTGTGTTTTTATGGTTTATTTAGTGTTTGTGACAAGTAGAACCGTTAGGATGATTCATAGGATGAGTAGAAGTGATGTTGAATCTGAAACAGAAACTTTGCGTCCAGTATATGAATTTTCATTTTTTTCTGGAACGTGATATTGAGCTGAAATTTTAACACAGTGTTTATGTACAAATTCCTTACGTTTTCTTAAATTTTCAGAATTTTTAGAGTTACATAAGTATGGGTAGAGTACAGATTACTACATACTGTTCTGTTTGAGACAGATTCTATTTTTGTTGCATTGTGTGCTTGTTTTGATGAATCTATGGTTTGTATTGGAGGGTATAAGCCATGGTAAAGTTAAAATACAGTAGGTATAATGCAATTATAAAATTTGAATGGGTTTACAACAGTACCTAAAGTAGTGATTTGCTTTCTTATACTAACGGATCTAATGAAGATTTTGTTGAGTTTTGTGTGATTTAAGTTTTCAAGTTTTGGGTGAGATCACGATGGATGAAGGAATAAGGAGTAGTAAAAGCCTAAGCTTGGGGATTCTACCGCACACCCAAGATATATCCAAAGAGTAACAAGCAACTAAGCTTGGGGATTCCCCGAGTGGCATCCCCTCTTTCTTCTAATGACCATCGGTATTTTACTTGGAGCTATATTTTTATTCGTCACATATCGTGTGTTTTGCTTGGAGCATCTTGTATATTTGCTTGCTTTGTTTGTTAGTTTTCCCTTTGTATCCTTGCTGTACACACCTATTTGAGAAAGCCAAAATCATGCTATGATTTGTTAGAATTGCTCTATGTGCTTCGCTTAAACTTTTTGAGCTATAGAATTGCTCTAGTGCTTCACTTATATCTTTTTGAGCACGGTGTGCTTGGAAACTTTTGTAGAAATCCTCTCATGCTTCACTTATACCTTTTTTAGAGATGAAATCTTTATGCTCATGTGATTCACTTAAATTTGTTTGAGCTTGCCAAAAAGCAATGGCAATATATGAAACTAGTCCCAAAGTGATAGATGTCCAAGGAGGGTATAATCAAAACTTTCATGAAGATCTTTGGACAAATTAAACTTGATTCCTTGTAATAGTTTTGAAACATGATGATAGTAATATGTGAGTCATGTTAATGAGTAATTATGCTTAGTAGGAATATCGGTGTTAAGGTTTGTGATTCCCTATGCATGCACGAAAGTCAATAGTTATGCAATGAAGTTACATCCTACTTGTGGTGCATGATTCGGTGTTAGTTATGTTCAATGCTGACTTATGTGATTTTTCGTTTCTTGGTTTGGTTGCTTCCCAATCTATTTGCTAGGCTTCATTTGTACTAAGTAGAAATACTACTTGTGCATCCAAAATCCTTAAACCAAGTTTTGCCTTATGAGTCCACCATACCTACCTATATGCGGTATTTCCATGCCGTTCCAAGCAAATTTGTATGTGCCATCTCCAAATTTTCAAAATAAATTTTCTATTTTGTGTGCCCATACCGCTCATGAAACGGTGGGGAGTGTCCAATATTTTTCCATGCTAGATGTGTTATTCTCAAGATGAGTGTTTATTCACTTGTCATTGCACGAGAGTGCGGCGGTAATAGGGATGCCCATTCCCAAAATGAAAAAGAAAAAATATTTACTTTATGTTGTCAAATAATAAATTCCTTGGAAAGTGTTGGTATGGAAGGCAACCGTGGATACGGCCCGCCATGGAAAGTGAAAGTTTGGTGGAAAAAGGAATAAACTTTATTTTCTGTTTGGGAACCGCCTATGATATATCTAGCATGGAAAGTATTGTGAGCTACTTTGTCATTTTCGTTGACAGGAAAAGCATGCCACCCAAAATATTTTCTCTCTCAATTTAAAACTTTGAGCTCTGGCACCTCTACAAATCCCTACTTCCCTCTGCGAAGGGCCTATCTATTTACTTTATGCAATTTTTATTTTTGCTTTGAGTCTCCATCTTCTCTTATAAGCACCAACTAGGGGGCACTATGATCGTACTTGAGCATTGGGCATAGCTAATATTTTAGTGTGTTTCATGAATGGATCAATGATTGAGCATGATGGGCTAGGGATAACTTTCTTTAGTGTTGATATTTTGAAAGACATGGTTGCTTGTTGACATGCTTGAGTATTGAAGTCGTTATGTTAAAACTAGACTATTGCTTTGAATCATTTACATGTCCAAATGCCCATGCTATACAAAGAAGAAAAGAATATGATGAACATGTTAGGTAGCATTCCACATCAAAAATTCTGTTTTTATCATTTACCAACTCGAGGACGAGTAAAAATTAAGCTTGGGGATGCTGATACGTCTCCAACGTATCTATAATTTTTGCTTGTTCCATGATGTTATATTATCATTCTTGGATGTTTTACAATCATTTATTTACAACTTATATCATTTTTTGGGGCTAACCTATTGCCATAGTGCCAAAGTGCCAGTTGCTGTTTTTGCTTGTTTTTTACTTCGCAGAAAATCAGTAGCAAACGGAGATAAAACGCTGCGGGGATTTTTGTGGATTTTCTACGGACCAGAAGAAACCAGATGGGCCAAAGATCACCAGAAGAGGGGGCCCAGGGTGGCCAGCCCCTACCAAGGCGCACCAGAGGCCCCCTGGCGCGACCTGGTGGGTGCTGGGCACCTCGGGCACCCCCTCAACCGACTATCGTGCCTATAAATTCCCAGAAAATCCAAAAACCCTAAAGGATTCGACGAAACACAATTTCAGCCGCCGCAAGTTCTAGAACCTCGAGATCCAATCTAAACACCATCACGGAGGGGTTCATCTTCCTCATAGGTTCCTCTCCGATGATGCGTGAGTAGTCCACCATAGACCTTTGGGTCCGTAGGCAGTAGCTAGATGGCTTCTTCTCTCTTATTATTCTCAATACAATGGTCTCTTGGAGATCTATTTGATGTAAACTTTTGCGGTGTGTTTGTTGGGATCTGATGAATTTTGAGTTCATGACCAGTTTCTATCCATGAATATTATTTGAGTCTTCTTTGATCTCTTATATGCATGATTACTTATAGCCTCGTATTTCTTCTTCGAATCTTTGGTTTATTTAGGCCGACAAGGTCGATCTTTCTTGCCATGGGAAGAGGTGCTTTGTGATGGGTTCAATCTTGCGGTGTTCTTTCCCAGTGACAGAAGGGGCAGCAAGACACACATGTATCGTTGCTATTAAGGATAACAAGATGGGGTCTACTTCTACATGAATAGATCTTGTCTACATCATGTCATCATTCTTATTGCATTACTCCATTTTTCCATGAGCTTAATACACTAGATGCATGCTGGATAGCGGTCGATGTGTGGAGTAATAGAAGTAGATGCAGGCAGGAGTCGGTCTATCTATCTTAGACATGATGCCTATATAATGATCATCGCCTTGGATATCGTCATGACTATTCGATTTTTGGTCAATTGCCCAACAGTAATTTGTTCACCCACCGTGCGCTATACTCATGAGAGAAGCCACTAGTGAACCCTACGCCCCCCGGGTCTACTTTTCCTATCATATTGCTTTCCGATCTACGTTTTTTGCAATCTTTGTTTTCAGATCTACAAAACCAAAAACCCAAAAATATATTGCTGCATATTTACTCTTTTTATTTGTGTTCTTGAGAGATCTATCTCTCCTATCTATCACTACCTAATCTATCTTATTATCGTAGAGAGATTGACAACCTCTCTTCCGCGTCGGGTTGCAAGTATTTGTTGTTTGTGTGCAGGTGCTGCTTATTGGGTGGTGGTGATCCTCCTACTGGTTCGATAACCTTGGTTTCATAACTGAGGGAAATACTTACCGTCATTGTGCTGCATCATCCCTTCCTCTTTGGGGAAATACCGATCCAAGCCACATCATAGCCCCCAAGGGCCGGCTTATCCTGAAAGGATGAGCCGGGTCTTCCAAATAATCACTTAGAAAGAATCCGTATGTAGCCCCCAAGGGCCAGCTTATCCGGAAAGGATGAGGTGGGTCTTCCAAATAATCACTTAGAAAGAATCCATATGTAGCCCCCAAGGGCCGGCTTATCCGGAAAGGATGAGCTGGGTCTTCCAAATAATCACTTAGAAAGAATCCGTATGTAGCCCCCAAGTGCCGGCTTATCCTGAAAGGATGAGCCGGGTCATACTATACTTTGAAATGACCTACATTAGCCCCCAAGTGCCAAGCGTATTGCTTGCAATGTGCTTGGGACTTGAATAATTAAATCAGAACAAACTTGTGCATTAATGATTTCCAAACGTACTCCCAAATTTTATCTAGGAAGCATTAAGCTTGAAGGAGTCACATCTTGGCGATTTAAGCAAGAGTGTGTCGGCTCTGGAGGCCAAGAGTAGTGAGTCCGAGGCAAAGCTGAAATCTGCCTTGGAAGATTTAGAATTATTGAAATCCGACTTCTCTGCTGAACGGTCCACTCTTGAGTCGGAAAAAGCCGCATAGCTGAGGCGTGCAGAAGACACTGAAAAGCAGCTAAAGCCGGTTGCTAAAGAGCTTGCTGGCTTAAAACAACAGATATGTCGGATGACAGCTGCCATCTTTGGTAAGTGCAAAAATTCACTCTTCATGGAAGCACTTCATCAATTAAAATAGTCAAAAAATGCTGAATTGAGTTTATGCTCTTAATTGTCTGACAGGTGCCAAGAGTGCCAACCTTGGCCAAAATATCTTGCTGAAACTGAAGGTTGTCTACTCATTAACTGAGCATTTATACGCTGGGACCCTGCGGACGCTTGTACCCATATCCTCTGGAAGAAAGCATCCAACACCCATCAAGACAGTGCTAGATCATCTATCAACTGTGCCATCTCAGATTGGAGAATTGAAACTGTCAGCCGCCCGCTCAGGAGCCATTTCTGCCTTAAGCCAGGCAAAGGCGTGGCAATCAGATCTAGACCGGGCTAAGATGGCTGGCGGGTATCCGCAGTATAATGATGATGGAACTGTTTTCAGCGAGACAGACTTTTCAAGATGTGTCAAAGACATGAAGCCGCTGGCATGCCAACTTGCTCAAGGGCTAGATTTGACCAAGTATCAACCGGCTTACGACAGCAGCAATACTCGTATCAAGGCACCTTCTCACGCGGTTGCCGACTTAACTCCCCAGAGGCGTAAGCATATGTTTGCCCCTGACCTTGATCCTTCTGTAATTATTAATGATGAAGCCACTTTTGAGGCATTAACCAGCATCGACTGGACTTCGGATGATCCCCAGATAATCGACAATGAAGAGCCGGCACAGGATGACCCAGAGCCTTCCACCTCCAAGCGCCAGGGTTACATTAATCCTGCTAATCGTAATCCGGATGGCACTGAGGCCGGCTTAGAGTGATGTAACTCTAACAAACACTTGGGCAGAAACTTGAAGGGCCCGGCTATGGCCTTGTAATAGCGTAGTTTGAAAACAGTTGTGATTTTGCCATGCCTTTGTGCATGTTTTTATTAACTTATATCCTGGCGGCTTCACCGCTACCATCTCTATCAAACATGTGTCTGCTTGATGTGACCATGTCTCTTAATTCTCATGGAATTTTGAGTAGTAACAATTTATCAACTCCTTGACTGGCGACTTATAGTCACAATCCGGGGCGAGGTAATAACTCAATACCCCATAGTCTTGAAAATATGGAAACAAACCGCTGGCGGGTCCTGGCAGTTGTAATCTTGATCAATGAATAATACTAAGCCGGATCAATTGTCATCCAAAGACTTAGAACCTCCTCCGGTAAGACAATAAGCAGAAAATATATACATGTATATCTTCAATTTTTTGTAAGGCGGCGTTGAAGGTACAACCAGAACAGATCAACTCTTGTTTATATTTTTGAAAAAACTCAAGGTTTTTTGCTTCAAAGAAGCTAGGCACGAACGCCTAAAACCCCGTAAGCCGGCTCTCACATGACATAAATCCGTTGTTTTAACCTTAACTAGTTCAGGGTCTTAAAAAAGATTGACTGTTAAGAGTACGAACGGGCCACATAGCGGAGAAACAATAGCAAACAGTTGAGTTTATCCTAGCTCTCTGTAAGCCGGCTCTCTCGTGACATAAGTCACCGTTTTAACTTTGACAAGTTCAGGGTCTTACTGAAAGATTGACTATCAAACGTACTGCTGGTCACTTGGCAGAGTAGCAACTTGCAAACATGCAGGTTTAACTCAAATATGGCATGTAAGCCGGTCAAGAGGGTATGAAAGCTGAACTCATTGAGTTGGAAGCCCCCAAGTGACCTTATGAAGAAACAACTCTTGCACAAAAATCGTTGGATGAAAACGACAGAGGCCCCGAATTATGGGGATGTCGGCTTTATTATACTAATTATAAAAAGCTATATACAATGACAGAGGTATGTACATTGATGAGAGTCAATGACTCAAGTGTAGTAAGGCCGAAGATGAGCAATATTCCACGGCCTGCTAGTGTCCTCCCCAGAAGTACGTGACTTGTCGCTCTCCCGCATACCAATGAGATAATATGACCCATTGTTGAGATTCTTGCTAACCACAAAAGGTCCTTCACAAGGGGGTGATAACTTATGCATATCTGTCTGATCTTGAATCAAACGAAGCACTAAGTCGCCTTCTAGGAACGTTCGGGTTTTAACTCTGCGGCTATGATAATGACACAGATCTTGTTGGTAAATCGTGATCGTGCTGCTGCAAGATCCCGCTCTTCATCCAAAGCATCCAGTGCATCCTGACACGCCATATCATTATCAGTTTCAACGTAAGCGGCCAACCTAGGCGAGTCATGATGAATATCACTGGGGAGAACTGCTTCTGCGCCATAAACCATGAAGAAAGGCATGTAGCCTGTTGATATGTTGGGGTGGTTTTAATGCTCCAAAGAACTGAAGGCAACTCCTCAACCCAACAATCCGGCATTCGTTCCAAAGGAACCATAAGCCGGGGTTTGATACCTCTCAAAATTTCCTGGTTAGCACATTCTGCTTGATGATGTCTACTACGCAACCTTCTTCTTGTAGACTCGTGTTGGGCCTCCAAGCGCAGAGTTTCGTAGGACAGTAGCAAATTTCCCTCAAGTGGATGACCTAAGGTTTATCAATCCGTGGGAGGCGTAGGATGAAGATGGTCTCTCTCAAACAACCCTGCAACCAAATAACAAAAAGTCTCTTGTGTCCCCAACACACCCAATACAATGGTAAATTGTATAGGTGCACTAGTTCGGCGAAGAGATGGTGATACAAGTGTAATATGGATAGTAGATATAGGTTTTTGTAATCTAAAAATATAAAAACAGCAAGGTAGCAAGTAACAAAAGTGAGCAAAAACGGTATTGCAATGCTTGAAAACAAGGCCTAGGGTTCATACTTTCACTAGTGCAAGTTCTCTCAACAATATTGACATAGTTGAATCATATGTAAATCCCTCACGTGCGACAAAGAGTTCACTCCAAAGTCACAAATAGCGGAGAACAAACGAAGAAATTATTGTAGGGTACGAAACCACCTCAAAGTTATTTTTTCCGATCAATCGTATAAGCTATCCCTATAAGTGTCACGAACAGCCCTAGAGTTCGTACTAAAGTAACACCTTAAGATACACATCAACCAAAACCCTAATGTCACCTAGATACTCCAATGTCACCACGAGTACCCATGGGCTTGATTATACGATATGCATCACACAATTTCAGATTCACCATGTTCAATCCAGCATCAATTCTACTCATCTTGTGAGTCATCCCAAAGGCTTTACTTGGCACTTTATTGAAACAAAAGCTATAAAACATGATTACTACAGTAGCTTAACAATGTGAACACACTAAAACAATAGGGATAAATATTGGGTTGTCTCCCAACAAGCGCTTTTCTTTAATGCCTTTTAGCTAGGCATGATGATTTCAATGATGCTCACATAAAGGATAAGAATTGAAACATGCAAAAGAGCATCATGAAGCATATGACTAGCACGTTTAAGCCTAACCCACTTCCTATGCATAGGGATTTTGTGAGCAAACAATTTATGGGAGCAAGAATCAACTAGCATAGGAAGGCAAAACAAGCATAACTTCAAAACTTTGAACACATAGAGAGGAAACTTGATGTTATTGCAATTTCTACAAGCATATGTTCCTCCCTCATAATAATTTCCAGTAGCATCATGAAGGAATTTCACAACATAACTATCACATAAAGCATTCTTTTCATGATTCATAAGCATAGAAAATTTGTCACTCTCCACATAAGCAATTTTCTTCTCATTCATAATAGTGGGAGCAAACTCAACAAAATAACTATCATGAGATACTTGATTGACATAACCACTTTGAATATTAAAATCATGATGACAAGTTTCATGGTTACTATCACTCTTTATAGCATACATGTCATCATCATAATCATCATAGACAGTAGGCATGTCATTGTCATAACAAATTTGCTCATCAAAACTTGGGGGACTAAAAATATCATCTTCATCAAACATAGCATCCCCAAGCTTGTGGGTTTGCATATCATTAGCATCATGGATATTCAGAGAATTCATACTAGCAATATTGCAATCATGCTCATCATTCAAGGAATTCTCATTAAGTATTTTCATAAATTCTTCCTCTACCAATTGAGCACAATTTTCCAAACCATCATTTTCACGAAAGACATTAAAAAGACAAACCAATTGATGCAACCTAAACTCCATTTTTTTGTAGTTTTCTTTTATAACCAAACTAGTGAAAAACAAGAAACTAAAAGATTTAATTGCAAGATCTAAAGATATACCTCCAAGCACTCACCTCCCCGGCAACGGCGCCAGAAAAGAGCTTGATGTCTACTACGCAACCTTCTTCTTGTAGACTCGTGTTGGGCGTCCAAGCGCAGAGTTTCGTAGGACAGTAGCAAATTTCCCTCAAGTGGATGACCTAAGGTTTATCAATCCATGGGAGGCGTAGGATGAAGATGGTCTCTCTCAAACAACCCTGCAACCAAATAACAAAAAGTCTCTTGTGTCCCCAACACACCCAATACAATGGTAACTTGTATAGGTGCACTAGTTCGGCGAAGAGATGGTGATACAAGTGTAATATGGATAGTAGATATAGGTTTTTGTAATCTGAAAATATAAAAACAGCAAGGTAGCAAGTAACAAAAGTGAGCAAAAACGGTATTGCAATGCTTGAAAACAAGGCCTAGGGTTCATACTTTCACTAGTGCAAGTTCTCTCAACAATACTGACATAGTTGAATCATATGTAAATCCCTCACGTGCGACAAAGAGTTCACTCCAAAGTCACAAATAGCGGAGAACAAATGAAGAAATTATTGTAGGGTACGAAACCACCTCAAAGTTATTTTTTCCGATCAATCGTATGAGCTATCCCTATAAGTGTCATGAACAGCCCTAGAGTTCGTACTAAAATAACACCTTAAGATACACATCAACCAAAACCCTAATGTCACCTAGATACTCCAATGTCACCACGAGTACCCATGGGCTTGATTATACGATATGAATCACACAATTTCAGATTCATCATGTTCAATCCAACACAAAGAACTTCAAAGAGTGCCCGAAAGTTTCTACCGGAGAGTCAAGACGAAAACGTGTGCCAACCCCTATGCATAGATTCCCAAGGTCACGGAACCCGCAAGTTGATCACCAAAACATACATCAAGTGGATCAATAGAACATCCCATTGTCACCACGGATATCCCATCGCAAGACATACATCAAGTGTTCTCAAATCCTTTAAAGACTCAATCCGATAAGAAAACTTCAAAGGGAAAACTCAATTCATCACAAGAAGATAGAGAGGGGAAAACTCCATATGATTCATCTATATCAATAAAGCTCGCGGTACATCAAGATCGTGCCATCTCAAGAACACGAGAGAGAGAGAGAGAGATCAAACACATAGCTACTGGTACATACCCTCAGCCCCGAGGGTGAACTACTCCCTCCTCGTCATGGAGACCGCCGGGATGATGAAGATGGCCTCCGATGATGGTTTCCCCCTCCGACAGGGTGCCGGAACGGGCTCCCGATTGGTTTTTCATGGCTATAGAGGCTTGCGGTGGCGGAACTCCCGATCTAGGTTTCTTTCTGGGGGTCACGGGATTTATAGGAATACTTGGCGTTGGAATCAAGTCAGGGGGACTCCCGAGGGGCCCACAAGCCAGGGGGCGCGCCCTAGGGGGGGCGCCCCTAGGCTTGTGGCTGCCTCGGGACTCCTCTCCGGTATCTTTTTGCTCCAGTATTTTTTATATTTTCCAAAAATATTCTCCGTAAATTTTCAGCCTATTCCGAGAACTTTTATTTCTACACAAAAAAACGACACCATGGTAGTTCTGCTGAAAACAGCGTCATTCCAGGTTAGTTCTAATAAAATCATACCAAAATCATATAAAATTATTGTAAAGATGGCATGAATACTTCATAAATTATAGATACGTTGGAGACGTATCAGCATCCCCAAGCTTAATTCTTGCTCGTCCTCGAGTAGGTAAATGATAAAAGAAATAATTTATGAAGTGTGAATGCTAGCAAGTGCACAAGTTTGATCAATGATAATTCCAATCACTTTTTCTAGCATCAATATAAACCATAAATAGTAGCTCATCTCGTAAAACTTCTCATGATCAAGTAACAAACTATTCACATGTTTAAGTATAGACCAGAAAGTTTCTTGAAAACTACCATATTCCTAGTCATCGAACAATTGCAATTCATCTTATTTTCAGGAAGGGTCTATGTAAGAGCTTTGATTCAGCAAATTCCACATACTCAACTATCATATAGTCTTCCATGATTATTGACACTCAAAGCATATTTTTAGAACAAATAGCATCCATCGAACATAGAGAAAGATAGGGGCTTAATGTTTCGCCTCCTAACTTATTTATCATATAGATAATTGTCAACATTAATAATCCATGATCAAATATATTTGTATGGATATATATGTCTAGATCATTCCCCAACACATGACGCTTGCCAAGAGAAAAAGACGAAATATAGGAAGTGGTGAAGATCACCATGACTCTTGCATAAAGGTAAGTACTAGAAAGTAAAAGATAGGCCCTTCGCAGAGGGAAGCAGAGGTTGTCATGCGCTTTTTGTTTTTGGATGTGCAAACCCTTAATGCAAAGGAACGTCACGTTATATTGCCCTTTGTGATAGCAACCTTTATTATGCAGTTCGTCGCTTTTATTTCTTTACCATCACAAGTTCGTACACCGCTTATTTTCCCTTACAATAAAAGATCATACATATTTAGGAGCAATTTTTATTGCTTTTTGCACCGATGACAACTTACTTGAAGGATCTTACTCAATCCATAGGTAGGTATAGTGGACTCTCATGGCAAAACTGGTTTAAGGGTGTTTGGATGCATAAGTAGTATTTCTACTTGGTGCGGAAGTTTTGGCTAGTATGAGGTGGAAGCAAGCACCACATGTTGGAGGATCCATAACAATATAACTTCTATACAAATATACCCAAACATAACTCATTAAGTTGTCTTCCTTGTCCAATTTTAACTAATTTGCTCGAGTTTGAAAATAATTAATGAGCTCACAATCATAGAAGATGTCCAAGATAGTATATTTATATGTGGAATCTCTCTTCCTTCAATATTCTTTCATGAATTGTTCAAGTGACCAATGCGGTGTTTGCTAACTTTCAATAAATTTTACCACCTGTACTTATTATGTGTGAAGTCATTACTCCCCATGGGATAAGTATATGACGCATTTTTAATTTCATATTTATGATATTCAATTCATTCAACCATTTACTCATAGGATATAAGTGAAGCACGAGAGTGAATGACAAACTACTCCAAAAAGATATAAGTGAAGATCAATGAGTAGGTAAACAATCAAGTAGCTATGTGAGGGCTCTCTCTCTCAATAAATATTTTCAGATCTGAGTATTTTATTTAAACAGCAAGAAAAATAAAAATAGCACTCCAAGAATAGCACATATCATGTGGACAAATAAAAATTTAGGCTCAACATAGGCTAACCGATAATTGTTGATGAAGGGAGGTGGGATGCATAGCATCCCCAAGCTTAGATGCTTGAGACTTCTTGAAATATTTACTTGGGGTGCCTTGGGCATCCCCAAGCTTGAGCTTTTGTATCTCGTTCAATCCTCTCATGTCCCGGTTTCACCTAGGTCTCAAAAACTTCATCCACACAGAACTCAAAAAGAACTCGTGAGATAGGTTAGTACACATAAGAATAAATCAACACTTCATGTACTGCCAAGACAAGTTGCACAATAATTTTCAAACATCATCTACTATTTACTATCATTTCCACAATTTATATCTACCAATATAGGCTATGGAAACTATAGGATAAGTAGATAACAAAACTATGACAGCAATCTGTCCAAACAGAACAGTCTGTAGCAATCTATTAAACCAGTGTACTTATGTAACTCAAAAAATTATGAAAATTTAGGACATGCTAAATAATTTATATGAAAATAGTGTGTAAAAATTTCAGAAACTTTCCACGTTCCAGTAAAATATGAAAATTCAAACACTACAGCAAAAGTTTCTGTTTTTTACACAGCACACATCAAACATGCAATGCAAGCATCCTAAGGCAATTCTTAGAACTTTTTATTGAAAAACAAGATTATAAATAACACCTAACAGATAAAAACAAAATAAAATGATTCCCTAAGCAAAACTCATATTATGTGACGAATAAAAATATAGCTCCAAGTAAGATATACCGATAGTGTTGAAGACGAAAGAGGGGATGCCTTCCGGGGCATCCACAAGCTTAGGAGCTTGAGTATTCCTTGGATATTACCTTGGGGGTGCCTTGGTCATCCCCAAGCTTAGGTTCTTGTCACTCCTTATTCTCCTCATATCAGTGTCTCACCCAAAACTTGAAAACTTCAATCACACAAAACATAACGGAACTTCATGAGATGGGTTAGTATAATAAAGATAGATCATTCACTTAGGTACTGTCAAGACAAGATTCATAATTGTTCCCACATGATACCTACTGTATTCTATCATTCCCATAATTTATACCACTAAATATAAGCTATGGAAACACTAAAACAAGCAAACTATGCATGCAAAACAGAATCTGTCAAAAACAGAACAGTCTGTGAAGATCTGTAGTGTAACCATACTTCCCTGTCTCTAAAAATTCTGAAAAATTAGGACACCTGAAGAATTTGTATATCAAGATTGTGTAAAATTTCAGATGATTATCATGCTCTAGTAAAAAATTAATATTCCTGTACTGGAGTCAAAAGCTTCTGTTTTGGTTCTGCATCAATTCTACTCATCTTGTGAGTCATCCCAAAGGCTTTACTTGGCACTTTATTGAAACAAAAGCTATAAAAAATGATTACTACAGTATCTTAATCATGTGAACACACTAAAACAGTAGGGGTAAATATTGGGTTGTCTCCCAACAAGCGCTTTTCTTTAATGCCTTTTAGCTAGGCATGATGATTTCAATGATGCTCACATAAAGGATAAGAATTAAAACATGCAAAAGAGCATCATGAAGCATATGACTAGCACGTTTAAGCCTAACCCACTTAATATGCATAGGGATTTTGTGAGCAAACAATTTATGGGAGCAAGAATCAACTAGCATAGGAAGGCAAAACAAGCATAACTTCAAAACGTTGAACACATAGAGAGGAAACTTGATATTATTGCAATTCCTACAAGCATATGTTCCTCCCTCATAATAATTTTCAGTAGAATCATAAAGGAATTTCACAACATAACTATCACATAAAGCATTCTTTTCATGATTCATAAGCATAGAAAATTTGTTACTCTCCACATAAGCATTTTTCTTCTCATTCATAATAGTGGGAGCAAACTCAACAAAATAACTATCATGAGATACTTGATTGACATAACCACTTTGAATATTAAAATCATGATGACAAGTTTCATGGTTACTATCACTCTTTATAGCATACATGTCATCATCATAATCATCATAGATAGTAGGCATGTCATTATCATAACAAATTTGCTCATCAAAACTTGGGGGACTAAAAATATCATCTTCATCAAACATAGCATCCCCAAGCTTGTGGGTTTGCATATCATTAGCATCATGGATATTCAGAGAATTCATACTAGCAATATTGCAATCATGCTCATCATTCAAGGAATTATCATTAAGTATTTTCATAAATTCTTCCTCTACCAATTGAGCACAATTTTCCAAACCATCATTTTCACGAAAGACATTAAAAAGACGAACCAATTGATGCGACCTAAACTCCATTTTTTTTAGTTTTCTTTTATAAAACCAAACTAGTGAAAAACAAGAAACTAAAAGATTTAATTGCAAGATCTAAAGATATACCTTCAAGCACTCACCTCCCCGGCAACGGCGCCAGAAAAGAGCTTGATGTCTACTACGCAACCTTCTTCTTGTAGACTCATGTTGGGCCTCCAAGCGCAGAGTTTCGTAGGACAGTAGCAAATTTCCCTCAAGTGGATGACCTAAGGTTTATCAATCCGTGGGAGGCGTAGGATGAAGATGGTCTCTCTCAAACAACCCTGCAACCAAATAACAAAAAGTCTCTTGTGTCCCCAACACACCCAATACAATGGTAAATTGTATAGGTGCACTAGTTCGGCGAAGAGATGGTGATACAAGTGTAATATGGATAGTAGATATAGGTTTTTGTAATCTGAAAATATAAAAACAGCAAGGTAGCAAGTAACAAAAGTGAGCAAAAACGGTATTGCAATGCTTGAAAACAAGGCCTAGGGTTCGTACTTTCACTAGTGCAAGTTCTCTCAACAATACTGACATAGTTGAATCATATGTAAATCCCTCACGTGCGACAAAGAGTTCACTCCAAAGTCACAAATAGCGGAGAACAAACGAACAAATTATTGTAGGTTACGAAACCACCTCAAAGTTATTTTTTCCGATCAATCGTATGATCTATCCCTATAAGTGTCACGAACAGCCCTAGGGTTCGTACTAAAATAACACCTTAAGATACACATCAACCAAAACCCTAATGTCACCTAGATACTCCAATGTCACCACGAGTACCCATGGGCTTGATTATACGATATGCATCACACAATTTCAGATTCATCATGTTTAATCCAACACAAAGAACTTCAAAGAGTGCCCCAAAGTTTCTACCGGAGAGTCAAGACGAAAACATGTGCCAACCCCTATGCATAGATTCCCAAGGTCACGGAACCCGCAAGTTGATCACCAAAACATACATCAAGTGGATCAATAGAACATCCCATTGTCACCACGGATATCCCATTGCAAGACATACATCAAGTGTTCTCAAATCCTTTAAAGACTCAATCCGATAAGAAAACTTCAAAGGGAAAACTCAATTCATCACAAGAAGATAGAGAGGGGAAAACTCCATATGATTCATCTATATCAATAAAGCTCGCGGTACATGAAGATCGTGCCATCTCAAGAACACGAGAGAGAGAGAGAGATCAAACACATAGCTACTGGTACATACCCTCAGCCCCGAGGGTGAACTACTCCCTCCTCGTCATGGAGACCGCCGGGATGATGAAGATGGCCTCCGGTGATGGTTTCCCCCTCCGGTAGGGTGCCGGAACGGGCTCCCGATTGGTTTTTCATGGCTACAGAGGCTTGCGGTGGCGGAACTCCCGATCTAGGTTTCTTTCTGGGGGGGTTAGGGGGACTCCCGAGGGGCCCACAAGCCAGGGGGCGCCCCCTCGGTGGGGGCACCCCTAGGCTTGTGGCTGCCTCGGGACTCCTCTCCGGTATCTTTTTGCTCCAGTATTTTTTATATTTTCCAAAAATATTCTCCGTAAATTTTCAGCCCATTCCGAGAACTTTTATTTCTGCACAAAAAAGACACCATGGTAGTTCTGCTGAAAATAGCGTCAGTCCGGGTTAGTTCTAATAAAATCATACCAAAATCATATAAAATTATTGTAAACATGGCATGAATACTTCATAAATTATAGATACGTTGGAGACGTATCACTTGACCATTAGACTGCGGATGGGCCACCGAGGAGACATCAAGGCGGATGTGTTCACTTTGACAAAACTCTTTCATAGCCCCCTTAGATAAATTAGTGCCATTATCAGTGATAATACTGTGAGGGTAACCAAAGCGGAAAATCAGCTTTTTGACGAACTAAACTACAGTTGCTGCGTCGCATTTGCTGACCGGTTCCGCCTCAATCCACTTGGTAAATTTATCAACTGTCACCAAAAGGCGGGTCTTCTTATCCTTAGACCTTTTAAACGGTCCAACCATATCAAGCCCCCAGACCGCAAACAGCCAGGTGATTGGAATCATCCACAATTCTTGAGCCGGCACATGGGCTCGTCGTCCGAATTTCTGACACCTATCACATTTACTAACTATGTCCTCTGCATCTGCATGAGCTGTCAACCAGAAAAAACCATGCCGAAAAGCCTTGGCCACCAAGGATTTTGACCCGGCGTGATGATCACAGTTGCCTGCATGTATCTCTTGTAAGATTTCACGGCCTTCCTCGGGAAAAACACAGCATTGAAAAACACCAGTCACACTAGATCTATGTAACTCGCCATTGACAATAGTCATGGATTTAGACCGTCTCGTGATTTGTCGCGCCAATGTTTCATTCTCAGGTAACTCGCCACGGGTCAGATACGCCAGATTAGGCAGCGTCCAATCAGGAATAGCATGAAGAGCCGCCACCAATTGTCCCTCTGGGTCAGGTATAGCAATATCTTCCTCAGAAGGTAATTTGACCGACGGGTTATGAAACACATCAAGGAACACATTAGGCGGCACCGGCTTACGTTGAGACCCAAGCCGGGACAGTGCATCGGCCGCTTCGTTCTTCCGCCGATCATTGTGATCCACCTGATATCCCTTGAAATGGCCAGCAATGATATCCACCGCCTGGCGATAAGCCGCCATACGAGGGTCTTTAGAATCCCACGTGGCTGAAACTTGTTGAGCCACCAGGTCTGAGTCGGCCAGACATATGACCCGGCTCAAATTCATCTCCTTGGCCATATGGAGCCCGTGGAGCAAAGCTTCATACTTCGGTGCATTGTTGGTACAAGGAAACATTAACCTTACACATTGCAAAATTTATCACCTCGTGGGGAGGTTAAAACAACTCCAGCCCCGGAACCTTCCAACCGTCTGAATTCGTCAAAATGGATTGTCCAATACGTGTTGTGCGGCTTCTCCTCAGGTGCTTGACACTCTGTCCAATCATTGATAAAATCCACCAGGGCTTGAGACTTGACAGTTGTTCGAGGCACATGCCTCAAATTGAGAGGTCCAAGCTCAATTGCCCACTTAGCAATTTTGTCGGTGGCCTCTCTGTTTTGAATGATATCTCCGAAAGGAGCGGAGCTAACCACCGTGATTGGATGTCCAAGGAAATAATGTTTTAGCTTGCGACTCGCCATGAACACTCCAAACACCAGCTTCTGCCAATGCGGGTATCTTTGCTTGGACTCGGTCAAAACTTCACTGACGTAATAAACCGGCCGCTGGACTGGGTATTCTTTGCATGTCTCCTTGCGCTCCACAACAACTGCCGCACTGACAGCCTTGTTATTAGCCGCCACATACAGGAGCAATGGCTCTTTGTCATCGCTCGCTGCTGGAGATTGCCGGCGACTCCATGCGTCGGCTGTAACTGCGGCTTGGAAGAGGGTTTGAGTGCACACAACTTTGGCTGTACGTATACTTCTCCTGTTGTGCCACCGCTGTTTGCAATAACCCGATGGCGTTCCGTGCCTCCTTGGCGAAGGGCGTCCCATCGGCGAGAGGGAGCGCATTGATCCTGGTAGCCGCTGCTACCATGTTATCCACCGGGTTATAATAGTGACTGGGTGGTGTCAAAAAATGCTGCGGCGGGGTCTGATTCCTACGGGGCGGGTCTGGCTGCCGAGGCTGAGTCGCCGCCCTATTCCCACGCACTTCCATGGCTCGGGTTATGGCCAGCGGCGCATTCAGTCATGCCCCTGTGGTGTTGAAGAGATTCCTGGGCTCATAATGTGTAGGCAGGTGGTTTTGATACCTCATCCGAAGAACTGCCTCTGAGGCATGTTGATCCAGATTTAAACGAAAAGCTTCTGCCTTCAGACGCTCCGACTCAGCATCCATCTGAATCTGCATTGCATTGATATCCTCTTGGGCCTTGGTCATCTGCTCTTTCAGCCTCGCAATCTCAGCATTGCGCTCCGCTTGATTTTCAGCTGTGACCTCGGTTCCCATTAGAGCTGTCAGCTCATTCATCAAGTCGAGCAAAACTTGAGCCGGTGGCCTGGCTGACCCGGAAACTGACGCGGCGGTTCCCGCTGCCGCTCCAGCCGTCGTGCTATTGAAAGCCGGCGTCGTGCCTGCCACGAAGATGGCGGCTTGGCTTGGCGGCTCGTAGGGCTCCGGAATACTGTCACCATCGGAATAGCCCCCAAGACCGCCGTCATGAAGCTGGTAAATTGACTCCGTCTCTCCGCTCGAGGACCCGTCCTCCGAGCAGACGAGGGTTTCTCCTCCCGACGCGGAATCCTCCATGAGTTCCGCCCCTTGTGTGAAGCCAACGAAGACGCGCTTTCGGCCGGGTTGAATCCGGGTGGGTTGCGTGCACCGGGCCGACTCGACGAGGTTGGTGCATATGTACGGCCTGGGCTTAGATCCGCCGATCTTTCTAATGAAGACGTGAATTCTGCCGAAGGAGACCCGGTACCCGTACTCGATTGAATCGGCCTCGGGGCCTGATACGTCCATTTTGCATCATGCTTTTATATCTATATTTATTGCATTATGGGTTGTTAATACACATTAAGGTACAATACTTATGCCTTTTCTCTCTTATTTTACAAGGTTTACATGAAGAGGGAGAATGCCGGCAGCTGGAATTCTGGACTAGAAAAGGAGCAAATCTGAGATACCTATTCTGGACAACTCCAAAAGTCCTGAAAATCTACGAAGAATTATTTTGGAATATATAAAAAATACTGGGCGAAGAAAATACCAGAGGGGACCCACCAGGCAGCCACAAGCCTGCAGGGCGCGCCCTAGTGGCTTGTGGCCCCCTTGGCAGGTCTTCGGTGCCCATCTTCTGCTATATGGAGGGTTTTGACCTGGAAAAAATCATAACAGAGCTTTTGGGGTGAAGCGCCGCCGTCTCAAGGCGGAACTTGGGCAGAACCAATCTAGGGCTCCGGTGGAGCTGTTCTGCCGGGGAAACTTCCCTCCCGGAGGGGGAAATCGAAACCATCGTCATCACCAATGATCCTCTCATCGAGAGGGGGTCAATCTCCATCAACATCTTCATCAGCACCATCTCCTCTCCAAACCCTAGTTCATCTCTTGTATCCGATCTTTGTCTCAAAACCTCAGATTGGTACCTGTGGGTTGCTAGTAGTGTTGATTACTCCTTGTAGTTGATGCTAGTTGGTTTATTTGGTGGAAGATCATATGTTCAGATCCTTAATGATAATTAATACTCCTCTGATCATGAACATTAATATGCTTTGTGAGTAGTTACGTTTGTTCCTGAGGACATGGGATAAGTCTTGTTATAAGTAATCATGTGAATTTGGTATTCGTTCGATATTTTTTGATGAGATGTATGTTGTCTCTCCTCTAGTGGTGTTATGTGAACGTCGACTACATGACACTTCACCATTGTTTGGGCCTAGAGGAAGGCATTGGGAAGTAATAAGTAGATGATGGGTTGCTAGAGTGACAGAACCTTAAACCCTAGTTTATGCATTGCTTCGTAAGGGGATGATTTGGATCCACATGTTTCATGCTATGGTTAGATTTATCTTAATTCTTCTTTCGTAGTTGCGGATGCTTGCGAGAGGGGTTAATCATAAGTGGGAGGCTTGTCCAAGTAAGGGCAGCACCCAAGCACCGGTCCACCCACATATCAAATTATCAAAGTAACGAACGCGAATCATATGAGCATGATGAAAACTAGCTTGACAGAAATTCCCATGTGTCCTCGGGAGCGCTTTGCTTTATATATGAGTTTGTCCAGGCTTGTCCTTTTGCTATAAAAAGGATTGGGCCACCTTGCTGCACCTTTGTTACACTTGTTACTTGCTACCCGTTACGAATTATCTTATCACAAAACTATCTGTTACCGATAATTTCAGTGCTTGCAGAGAATACCTTACTGAAAACCTCTTGTCATTTCCTTCTGCTCCTCGTTGGGTTCAACACTCTTACTTATCGAAAGGACTACGATAGACCCCCTATACTTGTGGGTCATCATGACTCTTTTCTGGCACCGTTGCCGGGGAGTGAAGCGCCTTTGGTGAGTGGAACTTGGTAAGGAAAAATTTATATAGTGTGCTGAAATTTACTGTCACTTGTTACTATGGAAAATAATCCTTTGAGGGGCTTGTTCGGGGTATCTTCACCTCGACCGGAAGCACAAAGAGTTGCTCCTCAACCTGCTGCACCTACTGAAAATATTTATTATGAAATTCCTTCGGGTATGATAGAGAAACTGCTAGCTAATCCTTATGCAGGAGATGGAACGCTACATCCTGATTTGCATCTAATCTATGTGGATGAAGTTTTTGGATTATTTAAGCTTGCAGGTTTGCCCGAGGATGATGTCAAGAAGAAGGTCTTTCCTTTATCTTTGAAGGAGAAGGCATTGACATGGTATAGGCTATGTGATGATATTGGATCATGGAACTACAACCGATTGAAATTGGAATTTCATCAGAAGTTTTATCCTATGCATCTGGTTCATCATGATCGTAATTATATTTACAATTTTTGGCCTCGTGAAGGAGAAAGAATCGCTCAAGCTTGGGGGAGGCTTAAGTCAATGTTATATTCATGCCCCAATCATGAGCTCCCAAGAGAAATTATTATTCAGAATTTTTATTCTCGGCTTTCTCGTAATAATCAATCCATGCTCGATACTTCTTGTGCTGGTTCCTTTATGAAGAAAGATATTGAATTCAAATGGGATTTATTGGAAAGAATTAAATGCAACTCTGAAGATTGGGAACTCGACGAAGGTAATGAGTCAGGTATAAACCTTAAGTTTGATTGTGTTAAATCCTTTATAGACATCGATGCTTTTCGTGAATTTTGCACTAAATATGGACTTGACTCTGAGATAGTAGCTTCTTTCTGTGAATCTTTTGCTGCTCATGTTGATCTCCCTAAGGAGAAGTGGTTTAAATATCATCCTCCCATTGAAGTGAAAGTAGTTGAACCTATTAAAGTTGAAGAAAAAACCATTACTTATAATGTTGATCTTGTTGTTCCTACTGCTTATATTGAGAAACCACCCTTCCCTGTTAGGATAAAGGATCATGCTAAAGCTTCAACTGTGGTTCGTAAGAGTTGTACTAGAACACCTACGCCCCCTGAACAAATTAAAGTTGAACCTAGTATTGCTATGGTTAAAGATCTCTTGGTCGATAATATTGATGGGCATGTTATTCATTTCTGTGATGAAGCTGCTAGAATTGCTAGACCTGATGCTAAAGATAAACATAGACCTGTTGTTTCTGTTAAAATAGGAGATCATTGTTATCATGGCTTATGTGATGTGGGTGCTAGTGTGAGTGCAATTCCCTTCACCTTATATCAAGAAATTATGAATGATATTGCACCAGCTGAATTAGAGGAAATTGATGTTACCATTAAGCTAGCTAATAGAGATACTATTGCACCAATTGGGATTGTTAGAGATGTTGAAGTCTTGTGTGGGAAAATAAAGTATCCTACTGATTTTCTTGTTCTTGGTTCCCCACAAGATGATTTTTGTCCCATTATATTTGGTAGACCCTTCTTGAATACTGTTAATGCTATGATTGATTGTGAGAAAGAAACTATTATTGTAAGTTTTGGGGATGTGTCTCATGAGTTCAATTTCTCTAAATTTCGCAGACAACCCCATGATAAAGAATTGCCTAGTAAAGATGAAATTATTGGTCTTGCTTCTATTGCTGTGCCTCCTACTGATCCTTTAGAACAATATTTGCTAGACCATGAAAACGATATGCATATGAATGAAAGGAATGAAATAGATAGGATTTTCTTTGATCAGCAGCCTATTTTGAAACACAACCTGCCTATTGAGATACTTGCGGATCCTCCTCCACCCAAGGGTGATCCCGTGTTTGAGCTTAAACAATTGCCTAATACTTTTGAAATATGCTTATCTTGATGAAAAGGAGATATATCCTGTTATTATTAGTGCTAACCTTTCAGAGCATGAAGAAAAGAGATTATTGAAAACTCTGAGGAAGCACCGCGCTGCTATTGGATATACTCTTGATGATCTTAAGGGCATTAGTCCCACTCTATGTCAGCATAAAATTAATATGGAGCCTGATGCTAAACCGGTTGTTGATCACCAACGACGGTTAAATCCTAAAATGAAAGAAGTGGTAAGAAATGAAATTCTAAAGCTTCTGGAGGCAGGTATAATTTATCCTATTGCTGATAGTAGATGGTTTAGCCCCGTTCATTGTGTTCCTAAGAAAGGAGGTATTACCGTTGTTCCTAATGATAAAAATGAATTGATCCCGCAAAGAATTGTTACAGGTTACAGAATGGTAATTGATTTTAGAAAATTAAATAAAGCTACTAGGAAAGATCATTACCCTCTACCTTTTATTGATCAAATGCTAGAAATATTATCCAAACACACACATTTTTTGCTTTCTAGATGGTTATTCTGGTTTCTCTCAAATACATGTGTCAAAAGAGGATCAAGAAAAGACCACTTTTACTTGTCCTTTCGGTACCTTTGCTTATAGACGTATGCCTTTTGGTTTATGCAATGCACCTGCTACCTTTCAAAGATGTATGATGGCTATATTCTCTGACTTTTGTGAAAAGATTGTTGTGGTTTTCATGGATGATTTCTCCGTTTACGGAACTTCTTTTGATGATTGCTTGAGCAACCTTGATCGAGTTTTGCAGAGATGTGAAGAAACTAATCTTGTCTTGAATTGGGAGAAGTGCCACTTTATGGTTAATGAGGGCATTGTCTTGGGGCACAAAATCTCCAAAAGAGGTATTGAAGTTGATAAAGCTAAAGTTGATGCTATTGAAAAAATGCCGTGTCCTACGGATATCAGAGGTATAAGAAGTTTCCTTGGTCATGCTGGTTTCTATAGAAGGTTTATTAAAGATTTCTCTAAGATTTCTAGGCCTCTCACTAATCTTTTCCAAAAAGATGTTCCATTCGTTTTTGATGATGATTGTGTAGAAGCGTTTGAAATTCTTAAGAATGCCTTGATTTCCGCACCTGTTGTTCAACCACCTGATTGGAACCTACCCTTTGAAATTATGTGTGATGCTAGTGATTATGCTGTTGGTGCTGTTCTAGGACAAAGAGTTGATAAGAAATTAAATGTTATCCATTATGCTAGTAAAACTCTAGACAGTGCTCAAAGAAACTATGCTACCACTGAAAAGGAATTTTTAGTGGTTGTGTTTGCTTGTGATAAGTTCAGACCTTATATTGTTGATTCCAAAGTAACTGTTCACACCGATCATGCTGCTATTAAGTACCTTATGGAAAAGAAGGATGCTAAACCTAGACTTATTAGATGGGTTCTTCTGCTACAAGAATTTGATTTGCATATTATTGATAGAAAGGGTGCTGATAACCCCGTAGCAGATAACTTGTCTAGGTTAGAAAATGTTCTTGATGACCCACTACCTATTAATGATATCTTTCCTGATGAAAAATTAGCTGTCATAAATGCTTCGCGTAATGCTCCATGGTATGCTGATTATGCTAATTACATTGTTGCTAAATTTATACCGCCTAGTTTCACATACCAACAAAAGAAAAAGTTTTTCTATGATTTAAGACATTACTTTTGGGATGATCCACACCTTTATAAAGAAGGAGTAGATGGTATTATTAGACGTTGTGTACCTGAGCATGAACAGGAACAAATCCTACGCAAGTGTCACTCCGAGGCCTATGGGGGACACCACGCTAAAGACAGAACTGCACACAAGGTATTACAATCTGGTTTTTATTGGCCTACTCTCTTCAAGGATGCTCGTAAGTTTGTCTTGTCTTGTGATGAATGTCAAAGAATTGGTAATATTAGTAGACGTCAGGAAATTCCTATGAATTACTCTCTTGTTATTGAACCATTTGATGTTTGGGGTTTTGATTATATGGGACCTTTTCCCAAGTCCAACGGGTATACTCATATTCTTGTTGCTGTTGATTATGTTACTAAGTGGGTAGAAGCTATTCCAACTAGTAGCGCTGATCATAACACTTCTATTAAAATGCTCAAAGAAGTTATTTTCCCTAGATTTGGAGTCCCTAGATATTTAATGACTGATGGTGGTTCACACTTTATTCATGGTGCTTTCCGTAAATTTCTTGCTAAGTATGATGTTAATCATAGAATTGCATCTCCTTATCATCCTCAGTCTAGTGGTCAAGTAGAATTGAGCAATAGAGAAATTAAACTGATCTTGCAGAAGACTGTTAATAGATCCAGAAAGAATTGGTCTAAGAAACTTGATGATGCATTATGGGCTTATAGAACGGCTTACAAAAACCCTATGGGTATGTCTCCATATAAAATGGTTTATGGTAAAGCATGTCACTTACCTCTCGAACTAGAACAAAAAGCTTATTGGGCAATTAAAGAGCTCAACTATGATTTCAAACTTGCTGGTGAGAAGAGGTTATTTGACATTAGCTCGCTTGATGAATGGAGAACCTAGGCCTATGAGAATGCCAAGTTGTTTAAAGAAAAGGTTAAGAGATGGCATGATAGAAGGATACAAAAGCGTGAATTCAATGTAGGTGATCATGTCTTGCTATACAATTCTCGTTTAAGATTTTTTGCAGGAAAACTTCTCTCTAAATGGGAAGGGCCTTACATTATCGAGGAAGTATACCGTTCCGGTGCCATCAAGATCAACAACGCCGAAGGCACAAACCCGAAGGTGGTAAACGGGCAAAGAATCAAACATTATATCTCAGGTACTCCCATAAATGTTGAAACCAATATTATTAATACCATAACTCCAGAGGAGTACATCAGGGAGACCTACCAGAACGTTTCAGACTCCGAAAAGGAATAGGTATGTGGTACGGTAAGCAAACCGATTCCAAAACTTTTCCAATATCAATTTTTCTCCGTTTTGGAATATTTAAAAAGTTAGGAAAATTTAAAGTAGTCCGAAAAGTGCACGAGGAGGCGACAAGCCAGGAGGGCGCGCCCTACCCCCCTGGGCGCGCCCTAGTGGCTTGTGGCCACCTCGTGTACCCTCCGGACTCCGTTTTCTTGTGGTATACTCCTTCGGGTCGGTAAAAATTCATTATATAATCTCCCGAAGGTTTTGACCTTCGTATCATGACAATACCTTCTGTTTTCGTTTTGAGCTGTTTCTGCAGCAGATTAAGAGCAATATGTCGTCCCAAGATTCAGATGGGGAGAGCTATATATCACATTATCTTGCCAATCCCAAGCTCTACGGGGACTTAGATCCTTATGGATTGTTCTCGGAGGAGGAACAAGAACGCAAGTACGAGGAAGAAAGCTCGGATGAAAAAGAGGCCCCCCTGCCTCAACCAGGAGATATGCACGTGGAGTTCAGGAAATCAAGCCTCCCAAACACAAGGCGAAAACCCAAGGTTCTATTTATCCCTTCTCGTTTCATGCAGGAGAGCAAGGAAGAATTATGTCAAAGGATATTGAAGCTCGAGCAGGAAGTAGACGATCTGAGGGAACATAATTTTATGCTTAGGAGGAAACTGGACAAGCTTCCAACCCCAGCAACAACTCCAACATCACCACCTCCGAAGAAAGACAACTAAACACATGGGTATGGGCACTCCCCTTGGCTTGTGCCAAGCTTGGGGGAGGTGCCCCGGTATCGTATCACCATCACACCTTTTACTTTCATCGTTTTTCTCAGTTCGATCTTTTTGGTTATATCTTGATCTCGTAGAATAAAGTTTTTAGTGTGATCTAGTTTTGAGTTTTTCTTTATGTTCCCCCTATGTAAGCGAGTCCGAGAGTTATATAATAAAAAGTAGTTTTGAGTTGAGGGCTTTGCTTGCTTGCTATGATCTTGAGAAAAAGAAATAGAAAGAAGTATAGAATAAAAGCAAAGAGTATATATGATGATCTTATGGGGAGTGATGACTTCACATATAATAAGTATGTCGATTGAAATTTGTTGTGAGTTGACAAACATAGCGATTGGTCATTGTTGCAATTAAAAGGAAGTAATAAAGAAAGAGAGGTTCACATATAAATATATTATCTTGGACATCTTTTATGATTGTGAGCACTCATTAAAATATTATATGCTAAAAAGTTGATGTTGGACAAGGAAGACAACATAATGGTTTATGTTTGCTTATTTCCGAATAGAAGTCATATTGTTATAGATCCTTCAACATGTGACGCTTGCTTCCACCCCATATCAGCCAAAACTTCCGCACCAAGTAGAGATACTACTTGTGCATCCAAACACCCTTAACCCAGTTTTGCCATGAGAGTCCACCATACCTACCTATGGATTGAGTAGGATCCTTCAAGTAAGTTGTCATCGGTGCAAGCAAGAAAATTTTCTCTCTAAATATGTGTGATCTATTAGTGTGAGGAAAATAAACTTTATACAAACTTGTGATATGGAAGAAATAAAAGCGACAGACTGCATAATAAAGTTCTTTATCACAAGGGGCAATATAAAGTGACGTTCTTTTGCATTAAGGGATTGAAAACCTCTGCTTCCCTCTGCGAAGGGCCTATCTGTCACTTTTATTTTCTAGTACTTACCCTTATGCAAGAGTCGTGGTGATCATCACTGCTTCCTTTATTTCGCCTTTATCCCTTGGCAAGCGTCATGTGTTGTGGAACGATCTAGACACATATATCCACTCGGATGTGAGTGAGCATGAGTTATTTCTGTTGACATTACCCTTGAGGTAAATAGTTGGGAGGCAAAACTATAAGCCCCTATCTTTCTCTGTGTCCGATTGAAGCTTTGACCTCATAGGTACCGCGTGAGTGTTAGCAATTATGAAAGACTAGAAGATGATTGAGTATGTGGATTTGCTTTACAAGCTCTTATATTGACTCTTTCCGATGTTATGATAAATTGGAATTGCTTCAATGACTGAGATCATAGTTTGTTGGTTCTCAATAGAGTTCTTGATTCATACTTTACCTTGTGAACGAATTGTTACTCCGGCATAAGAAATTATATGTCAATATATGTCGCTGTTCTAAAGATGATCATGATGCCTGCATGTCCGTATTTTATTTTATCGACACCTCTATCTCTAAACATGTGGGCATATTTATCGATTTCGGCTTTCGCTTGAGGACAAGCGAGGTCTAAGCTTGGGGGAGTTGATACGTCCATTTTGCATCATGCTTTTATATCTATATTTATTGCATTATGGGCTGTTAATACACATTATGGTACAATACTTATGAATTTTCTCTCTTATTTTACAAGGTTTACATGAAGAGGGAGAATGCCGGCAGCTGGAATTCTGGACTAGAAAAAGAGCAAATCTGAGATACCTATTCTGCACAACTCCAAAAGTCCTGAAAATCTACGGAGAATTATTTTGGAATATATAAAAAATACTGGGCGAAGAAAATACCAGAGGGGACCCACCAGGCAGCCACAAGCCCGCAGGGCGCGCCCTAGTGGCTTGTGGGCCCCCTGGTTGGTCTCCGGTGCCCATCTTCTGCTATATGGAGGTTTTTGACCTAGAAAAAATCATAATAGAGCTTTTGGGGCAAAGCGCCGCCATCTCGAGGCGGAACTTGGGCAGAACCAATCTAGGGCTCCGGCGGAGCTGTTCTGCCGGGGAAACTTCCCTCCCGGAGGGGGAAATCGAAGCCATCGTCATCACCAATGATCCTCTCATCGAGAGGGGGTCAATCTCCATCAACATCTTCATCAGCACCATCTCCTCTCCAAACCCTAGTTCATCTCTTGTATCCGATCTTTGTCTCAAAACCTCAGATTGGTACCTGTGGGTTGCTAGTAGTGTTGATTACTCCTTGTAGTTGATGCTAGTTGGTTTATTTGGTGGAAGATCATATGTTCAGATCCTTAATGATAATTAATACTCCTCTGATCATGAACATTAATATGCTTTGTGAGTAGTTATGTTTGTTCCTGAGGACATGGGATAAGTCTTGTTATAAGTAATCATGTGAATTTGGTATTCGTTCGATATTTTTGATGAGATGTATGTTGTCTCTCCTCTAGTGGTGTTATGTGAACGTCGACTACATGACACTTCACCATTGTTTGGGCCTAGAGGAAGGCATTGGGAAGTAATAAGTAGATGATGGGTTGCTTGAGTGACAGAACCTTAAACCCTAGTTTATGCATTGCTTCGTAAGGGGCTGATTTGGATCCACATGTTTCATGCTATGGTTAGATTTATCTTAATTCTTCTTTCGTAGTTGCGGATGCTTGCGAGAGGGGTTAATCATAAGTGGGAGGCTTTTCCAATTAAGGGCAGCACCCAAGCACCGGTCCACCCACATATCAAATTATCAAAGTAACGAACGCGAATCATATGAGCATGATGAAAATTAGCTTGACAGAAATTCCCATGTGTCCTCGGGAGCGCTTTGCTTTATATAAGAGTTTGTCCAGGCTTGTCCTTTTGCTATAAAAAGGATTGGGCCACCTTGCTGCACCTTTGTTACACTTGTTACTTGCTACCCGTTACGAATTATCTTATCACAAAACTATCTGTTACCGATAATTTCAGTGCTTGCAGAAAATACCTTACTGAAAACCGCTTGTCATTTCCTTCTGCTCCTCGTTGGGTTCGACACTCTTACTTATCGAAAGGACTATGATATATCCCCTATACTTGTGGGTCATCAGGGCCCCAGCCAGCGTCGTCGATGTAGAGCTTGCCGTGACGACTCTTAGTCATCCTGCCAACGACGTATCCCTCGATCCCTGGGAGAGAGCCCTTCGAGAACTCGAAACCACCGCGCATCGGCCCCATGGTGGGCGCCAACTGTCGTGGTTTTGTCAAGGCAGATGCCCTAGTGAAAGGACTTAGGGGTGAGGCCATCGCTATTGTGACTAGCTCGAAGGGGTTGGTCGGGACGAAAGACACGAGTTTATCCAGGTTCAGCCCCTCGCGAAGGAGGTAAAATCCTACGTCCTTCTTTGTGTTGTATTGATTGGGTATCGATTACAAGGGAGCGGATTCGCTTGACCTAGCTCTCGATCAATTGTTTCGTCCCCTAAGCCGCCCAGGGACTCGCCTTTATATATACAGGTCGAGGACCTAGGCTTACAAGAGTTCGGACTGGGTTATACTTCGTAACCGCCCTTGTCTCTAAGTCGCCTTGCCTTCTCCGGCAAGCCACCTCCGGACGGCTTACGCCTCCGGGTCACCCGCCGTCTTCTGGCTCTGGGCCTCCATCCGGCCCGCCTGGTAAGTCACCTCTAAGCTTGCCTTGGTCTTCAGGCCTATTTAAGGCCTTATGGTTAAGTCGCCAACCACCTAACCCGGCCCCTCCTAGGCGGGTTATACCGCGGGTTTATATCCCCAACAACTCCGCAGCCCCAAGCCCGCACACCACCGAGCGCCACCGCTGCACAAATGCTCGCCGCCATCACCGCTGACCATCCTGCCCCCCGCACCTGCCTACATTGGATGCGCACGGCCATCAGGAACCCGTAGAGACTTACCGCGCTCAAAACCGAGGCCTGTAGCGCGTTTCCGACGTGCCTCGCCACGGCAAATGGTCGCCGGCGGCTAACCGCCGGCGTGTCTGACGTGCAACGCCATTAACGGCTAACGATGCTGCTAATTAACCCTAGGGCCACTGACAGCGGGCCCCTACCCTTCAAATTACTTTAATTAGATTTAGTTAACCCCGTTTATCTCCATGTGTCATTGACTGATGGGCCCCACAGGTCAGAGATGACCTGGCCACGTCAGGGTTGACCTGGCCCCACAGGCCAGCCTCTCAAGCTGACCCGGATCCACTGACTAGTGGGCTCCACTGGTCAGGTTTGACCGGGGGCGGTTAGTTGACCTGCTGACATCACCGTGAGACAGTGCCGACGTCATATTACCTTTTCTGGAATTAAAATAAGTCTAAATGCTTTATTAAATTCCTGAAAATGTTTAAAACTTCTAAAATTCATAGAAAATAATCTATAAGTCAGATGGAAATAATTTATATATGAAAAATGACCAGAAAAATCCAATGAATCTGTTTATTCCATTCTCACACATGTTTGAACAAGTTAACATCACCAACTAGGATATTTCATGATTAGGGCAACTAATGAAATAACATTTGGAGTTCAAATTTAATGCTATTTGAATTCCACTTCAATTAACTTGACCAAACATTGCATTAGGTCAATTCAGTACCTTAATACTTCATGTCATCCATCATGATTGTTGCATTGCATTGAAAGTTATTCTTTTGTTGTTTGCCGGTGTTAGTTCCCTCTCGGTAGACGTTATTCCGACGTTGAGATCGATGCCACCGATGAAGACTCAATGTTATCTTCAGAAGTGTCAGGCAAGCAACCCCCCTTGAGCATTTCGATACAATCCCACTCTCTTGCTCTTGCTCCCATTTCAATGCATTAGGACAATACGATTCAACTGCTACTTGTGTTGCGGTAGATGAACCCATTCCTCTACATGACCTGTCATTGTCACAGTAAATAGCTAAACCAAGCAACCTAGCATACCTTGTAGATGCTTGAGCCATGTTGTGCCATTACCCTATTATGCTTGCTATGCTTAAAGTTGTGTCAGGTCTGATTCATCTGAGTGATGAACCGGAGTGAAATGGATATGTTCTGATGATGAGAGTTAAGTGTTGAACCTGTTTTGGTTAAGGTAGCGATGAGAGGCCATGTAGGAGTACATGGTGGGTTGTCTCATTGAAACCGCTCATAGGAACTGAGATCTTGTGTTGGTGTTCCAACACTAGCTACTACCGCACATTGGGTTCCGGTAACTCGACCCCTCTCGGCCTATTAACCTACCATGTTCTCAGCCCAGGAGTCGCAGTAGTTCGAAACGTTGGTAGGTGGGGCCGGGCCTGCGAAGTGGATGAACGGCCCAATGGGGACCGGCTTGGGGCGCTGCTCACAACGTTTGATGCCATGTTGGAAACCTCGGCCGGACTTCCATTATGGGTTCCAACTCAGATAGGCGACTACCTTGGACGTGTGTCATTGTAAGTTAACATCCGTGGCCGACTCCCTCGCTGAGCTTCCGCTTGAAGGTTGTCGAGGTGCCTTTTTACGTGCACATGGCAATAAGTGGCAGGAGCATGTGTGACAAAGTACACCCCTGCAGGGTAAACTATCTATTCGAATAGCCGCGTCCACGGATATGGACTACTTGGAGACTTGCATTGTTCATAGATAACTTTAAATGGATACTCTAAAATGCTCCAGATAAGCGTGAGTGCTATGGACGGCTTCTTGTAGGAAGACGAGAGAGGATCCATAGTGGTGTATTGATGTGGTGAATATGTGGATTCGTGTACGATATCCCACCTCAAAGAAAGTACTCGTATTCATAATACATGTTAGCCAAGAGTCAAAGCTGGCTTGCTGCAATAAACTCCACAACCCCCTTGTTGACAATTATGCATATGTAGTTAGTTCTGATGTAAGTCTTGCTGAGTACCTTTGTACTCACGGTTGCTTAATTTATGTTTTTGTAGAGGAGACATCAATCTCATTAGTGGTTCTTACGACATGAAGTTCGCTGTTGACCGGATTAGCTTGGGAATCCCAGGCAGTGGTCTGGTACCATTGGTAGGGTTGTTGTATCTTTTCAGGCTCCTCCAGCCACTTTAGTAGATGTCCATACTCAGACATGTTTTGCTTCCGCTTGTTTCTTGTATGAATTGAGTGTTGGGCCATGTGACCCCTGTTTGTAATACCACACTATATTGGCTCTTATGAGTCTTTAATAAATATTTGAGTCATAGAGTTATGTTGTGATGCCATGTTGTATCTACGCATATCGTGCATAATGTGTGTATGTTTGAAATGCATTGGTATGTGTGGGATTCGACACCTAGTCGTATGCCTATGGTAGCCTTCTTTACGGGGAAATGCCTCTTTGTGCTTCCGTTGAGCCCTGGTAGCTTGCTACTGCTCCGGACACATTGATTGACTGGCATGTATCCTTCTTTGCTGTTGTGTCTGTCCCTACGGGGAAATGTCACGCAGTGTAATGGAGTCCATGTAGCTTGCTACGACTCATCTACACACGTTGACGACTGACACCTGCACTGCTGGGTTATGTATGCATGTCCCTGTACGGTTGTGCCACTTGGGTCTATAACTAGTCATGTCGACCAGGGTTCTTTGACATATGATTGCTAGTGACATATTCATAAACGTGAGCGAAAAGGCGCAAACGGTCCCGGCCAAGGTAAGGTGGCAGCCATGGGTTTTACTGTGCGTGATGACACAAAGTATGGCTTAGGATCGGGGTCCCGACATGGATGAACTCGATGAGCGCGCTTTCCCATTTAGGTTCCAAGCCAGTCCCAATAGTGAACTATTGAGATGAGTCGTCTGGGGTAAATTCAATTTGCTTGGTATCCTTGGCCGGTTGAATTTCAGCAGGGGCTCGGACTCAGTGGTGGGTTTCTTGAGGGGGGTCATATCGGCCGGGTCAACATTAGCCATGTAGAACTTCAGCTCTTCCGCCGCACAAGCTGACTCAACATAAGCTGCATCCCCTTCCTCACATTCCTGAGCTATCTTCCTACTCCTGTCCACAGTGATAGTGCCGTTTGGCCCAGTCATCTTGAGTTTGAGGTAGACGTAGCAAGGCCGAGCCATAAAATGGGGATAAGCCGTCCGTCCAAAGAGGGCATGGTAAGGGCTCTTTATCTTGACTACCTCAAAGGTCAGGGACTCGCATCTATAATTATATTCTGAACCGAAAGCAACATCGAGTTTGATCCGCCCAATTGGATATGCTGAGTTTTCAGGGACGATGCCATGGAACACCATGGTTGAAGGTTGCAACTTACTCTCAAAGAGGTTCATTCACCGGAAAGTATCGTAGTATAAGATGTTGATGCTTCTACCCCCGTCCATGAGGACCTTGGTGAGAGTATAACCATCCACCTGAGGCGCTACCACTAAAACAAGACCTCCTGGGTTGTCAACCCGAGGGGGGTGATCTTCCCTGCTCCAAGTGATTGGGTGCTCAGACCAATTTAAATACCTTGGGACAGCCGGCTCGACCATATTGATGGCCCTTTGCTTGAGCTTGATATCACGTTTGCACGTACTAGTGGTGAAAACATGATACTGCCCGCTATTTAACTGCTTAGGATTGCTCTGAAATCCGGCTTGATTATTATGTTGTTGATTGCCTTGACCAGAATGTTGTCCATTGCCATTATTTCCATGGTACTGGAAACCAGCTCGTGAGCCACTCAGCCCGTGAAAACCCGATCCTGAAAACCCGATCCTGAAAAACCGCCAGATGAGCCGAAATGTGACCCGCCGGGGCCGGGTTGACCCGGGTTTCCACCACCATTGCCTCCTTGATGACTTTGGAATGCTCGATTACGGAAATCATGCATGATATAACAATTTTCCCACGAGTGGGTAGCCAGCTTATCTGGGAAGCTATGCTTGGGAAACGGACCTTTAAGTGCCTCCTCATAATTGCATGGCTTGTTCCCATTGTAAGACCTGCTAGAATTGTTATTTTGCCACTGATTCTTGAAACCAATATTGGTATTGGCGACAAACTCTGACCCGCCCATGGAGTGCTTACGTTTGCCGCCATTGCCCTGATTACTGTGATTCCCATTATGCCCGGGGTTTTGTTGATGACCCTTGCCACCATCATTTTTCTTGTTCTTACCAGCCTTGTCCTCATCAGAGCCGGGGTCCTTTGTGCTGCCAGATTCAGCATATCTAGTAAGAACATCCATGAGATCTCCCATATCTTGAACCTTTCGTTTGAGGCACCCTAACTTCTGAACGAGTGGCTGGAAGTGACAATTCTTCTCCAAAATCAAGACGGCTTGGGCATCTATGATGCTATCAGAAGAGTGGATAATCTCTGCAACCCGGCGAGTCCAGTGATGGGCAGATTCATCCGTACACTGAACGCAAAGCTGCAGATCAACAATCGTCATTGGACGCTTGCAAGTGCCTTGAAAATTCTTGATAAAACGTTCCTTCAACTCTACCCAATAATTGATGGAATTGGCAGGGGGGGGGGGTAGATTCTTCAACCATGTGCGATTTCGTCCTTCCAACATCATGGTAAAATACTTAGCGCACATGGCCTCACTGACATCCAGCATATCCATAGCTTTCGATCCACGCTGCCGGCTCAAGATCAGTCGTGTAATTAGGAACCCTACAAGGACCCTTAAAATAATTTGGCATTCGCTCATTGCAGAGAGCCGGAGTCAAACAAGGAATCCCAATTGTTTTGTTGCTAACTCTAGCCCCCATGGTCGCTGGCTGGGGGATGGCAGGAGGTGGCTGCGCCGCCCTTGCTGCTGCTTCTGCCTCCGCTTGCCGCATGGCCTGGGCCGTGATGCGTCTCCAATGTATCTATAATTTTTGATTGTTCCATGTTGATATATTACCATTCTAGGATACTTTTGGGTATTTATTTACCAATTTATAATATTTTTGAGCACTAACCTATTGACACAGTGCCCACTGCCAGTTGTTGTTTTTTGCATGCTTTTTACTTTTCAGGTTTACAGTACCAAACGAAGTCCAATTGCCACGAAACTTTTTTATGATTTTTTCTGGACCAAAAGAAGACCTGTAAGCTTTGGAAGGAGGCCGGGAGCCGCACGAGGGCACCAGCACGCAACAGGGCGCACCCTTTGGGGGGGCACACCCTGATGTGTGCTGGCCCCCTTGTGGCTCTCCCGACGCCCCTCTCTGGCCTATAAATTCACTAATGTCGCGAAAACACGAGAGGAGGTCTCGAAACACTTTTTACACCGCCGCAAGTCTCTGTTCTGACGGGAGCCCATCTAGAGCTCCGTTCCGGCACCCTGCCGGAGGGGGGATCGATCACAGAGGGCCTCTTCATCAACCTTGTTTCCCTCATGATGATGCGTGAGTAGTTCACCACAGACCTACGGGTCCGTAGCTAGTACCTAGATGTCAATCTCTCTCTCTCTCTCTCTCTTGATCTTCAATACACCGTTCATCGCATCTTTGCCTTGATCTATCCGATGTAATCCCTTTGTATGGTGTGTTTGTTGGGATCCGATGAATTGTGGGTTTATGTTCACATTATTCATGATAACTATTTGAGTCTTCTCTGAAATCTAATGTGATTCTTATGTGCATGATCATTATAGCTTCGTAATTCTCTCCGATCTATTGAAATAGTTTGGCCAACTAGATTGATATTTCTTAGGTGAGAGGAGTACGTTATAGTAGGTTCAACCTGGTGAGTTTATATATCCCAGTGACAAAGTAGGGGACCAGATACGTCTTTGTGTTGCTGCTACTAAGGATAAAATGATGGGGTTTATTCATATTGCTTGATTTTACTTTGTCTACATCATCTCATCGTTCTCCAAGCATTACTTTGTTTTACTTAATACTCTAGATGCATGCTGGATAGCGGACGATGAGTGGAGTAATAGTAATAGCTGCAGGCAGGAGTCGGCCTATTTTCTTATGGACGTGATGCCTATATACATATGATCATTGCCGTGAAAATCGCATAACTATCCGCTTTTCTATCAATTGCCCAACAGTAATTTGTTTACCCACCATATGCTATTTTTATGAGAGATGCCACTAGAGAAAACTACTGCCCCGGGTCTATTCACTTATATATTTACAAACGCTACTATTACCTTGATGCCATTTATTAGCTTTTATTTTATTTTGCAATTTACAATTATCTACACAACTCACTTGCTTGCAAATAATGAGACCAAGGGGATTGACAACCCTCTTGCCAGCATTGGGTGCAAGTTGTTTGCTATTTTGTGTGCAGCAGTTGAAGACGGTTGAGGATTGATATTCCTATTGGTTCGATAAACCTTGGTTTCATAACTGAGGGAAATACTTACCCTCATTGTGCTGCGATAACCCGTTCCTATTCACAGAAAACCCAACGCAGATGACAAGTATCAGGAAGGATTTCTGGCACCGTTTTTGAGGAATATCATCATCAACTATCAAGTAACTTCACACAAATTATCATTCATTTGTTCTTCTTTTTATTTTCTGTTATATTTAGTTTGTCTCATAAAAATCAAAAATACAAAAATATTTGTCTTTTCTTGTTACTAGTTTTCTTGTTTGAAGTCATGGCTAGTTCTTCCTTTGTTCACGTTACTCCCAATAATGATGTTGTCAACTTTAAACAAAGTGGAGGAGAAAGTTTGAAAGATGCATGGTATAGGATTTGCCACGCTCAAAATAAAGCAACTCATAAGTTATCCACCACTACTTTGCTTCATAATTTTTACGTTGGTGTGACAACTTGGTATAGGTATGTCCTTGACACCATCACCGGTGGGAACTTCTTAATGTGTCACACCATGGATGCTTATAACGCAATTGAAAATCTTGTTGGAACACTACCCATTATCGTTAATGAAACCAATTTAACCTTGGAACATGTTATGCAAAGGCTTGATGTTATCAAAAAGAAAATGATTACTAGTGAACCAATTGAGGAGTTAGATAAAAAACTTTATAATCATATCACTCAATTTGGGTCACGTGTAGGAATGACTTTGAAAACTTTAAAATAAAAGGACACTATTATTGATAAGAGGGTAGAACAAGGTTTGAGTAGAATTGATAAAATGGAGGAGGTCATTTAAAAAGTAGGCTACGCTTTCACACCATCTAAAACTAATGCTAGTACCTCACGAAACAAAAGTCCCAAGTTCATATACATTCCTAAGAGCATTAGTACTCCTTCCAAAAGAAACGAAGATCTCAAAATGATTAGTGTTCATCCCAATTTTGTAAACTTGATAAAAGATCCCTTTTTCAAGCCCCCCATTGTTCCTATTATCCATGGTTGTGTTATTGAGGAGCTTGATGTCAAATATGACAACACTTGAAACTATGCATTATGCCTAGCTAGGCATAAAACAATAGCGGTTGTTGGGAGGCAACCCAATAGTTATCCTTATTTTTGCTTTTTACTTTCTATTTTTGTGTTAACATAATTATTGCCTCTGTAATGATTATGTTTTTATGTTTTAATTAGTGTTTGTTCCAAGTAAAGCCTTTGGGATGACTCACAAGATGAGTAGAAACGATGCTGAAACAAAACATAAACTTTTTACTCTAGTATAGGAATTTTGATTTTTTACTGGAGCTTGATAATGATCTGAAATTTTTACACAGTATTGCTATAAAAATTCTTCAGGTTGTAATAATTTTACAGAATTTTTAGAGTTGCAGAAGTATAGGCTCTCTACAGATTACTTCAGACTGTTCTGTTTTAGATAGATTCTGGTTTGTTTGCATAGTTTGCTTGTTTTGATTATGCTATGGATTGTATAGGGGGGTATAAGCCATGGAGAAGTTAGAATACAGTACCTATTATGCAAAAATGAAATAAGAATCAATTTATAATAGTACCTAAAGTATTCAATATGTTGCTTATACTAACGGATCTCACGAAGTTTTGTTGAGTTTTGTGTGATTGAAGTTTTCAAGTTTTGGGTGTTATCACGATGGACCATGGAATAAGGAGTAGCAAGGGCCTAGGGATGCCCAAGGCACCCCAAGGTAATATTCTAAGGAATTCTCAAGCGTCTAAATCCATCGGTATGTCACTTGGAGGTACACTTTTATTCATCACATGATATGAGTTTTGCTTGGAGCTTCGTTTGTTTTTATTTGCTTTTACTTTAAGTTTGCCACAATCATCGTTTGCTGGACACATCTATTTGAGAGATACACACCTTCATCACAATTTTTTAGAATACTCTATGTTCTTCACTTATATTTTTTGAGCTTAGCAGTTGCTCTAGTACTTCACTTATATCATTTTGAGCATGGTGGCGTGTAGATTTTATAGAAACAATTTCATTCTTGCTCTTCAGTTATATTTGTTTGAGAGTTAATGAATAGTGCCGGTAATTTTCATGGGTCATAAGACTAGTCCAAAAACAATAGGTATTCAATGAGTGATAATCAAAACCATCATGTAGCACATATAGAGAAATTGCGGGTTAATGACATTGATGTGGTAATATGAAAAAGGTCCGAGTTCACAATTATTGATTCATAGAAGTGTCGATATTAAGAGGTGTTAACTTCTTGTTCATCTAAAAATTAAAGAGGCATGGTGATGATGTGTGAGCATTTCTATTCCTCGTTGAAATCCTAGTGTTGTTTCGAGTTGGGGGCGCGCGATGGTTAACTCCTACCAATCTCCTCCCTTGGGGCATGCGAGTAGTACTTTGATTTATGATAAAAGTAATAAAACTTTCCAATAAGTATATGAGTTCTTTATGAATAATGTGAAACCATGGACATACGCATTTTCACCTCCTCATATTTGCTAGCCTCTTCGGTACCGTGCATAGCCCATTCTCACCTTGAGGATCGGTGAACTTTCGCCGGTGCATCCAAACCCCGTGACATGATACGCTCTGTTGCACATAAGCCTCTTTATTATCTTCCTCAAAACAGCCACCATACCTACCTATCATGGCATTTCCATAGCCATTCCGAGATATATTGCCATGCAAATTCCATCGTCACTTCACATGACTAGTTCGTTCATCATCATATTGCTTTCCATGATCATATAGAGCTGACATAGTATTTGTGGCAAAGCCACCATTCATCATATTTTTGATACATGTCATGCTAGATCTTGCACATCCTGGTACACTGCCAGATGCATTCATATAGAGTCATATTGTCTTATCAGTTTTTCATATTGTCTTGTAAGTAAATAAAGTGTGATGATCATCCTTATTAGAGCATTGTCCCAGTGAGGAAAGGATGATGGAGACTATGATTCCCCCACAAGTCAGGATGAGACTGCAGAAGAAAATTGAAAAATGGGGGAGGCGCCCACCACAAATAAAATTGGGGAGGCGAAAAGAAAAAAAAAGCCCACCATGAAAAAAAAGAGAATAAATGAGAGAAAAAGAGAGAAGGGACTTTGCTACTATCCTTTACCACACTTGTGCCTCAAAGTGGCACCATGCTCTTGATATAGAAAGTGTCTTGTTTTGTCACTTCCATATGCTAGTGGGAATTACCTTTTCATTATAAACTTGGCTTGTATATTCCGATGACGGGCTTCCTCAAATGCCTGACGTCTTCATGAGCAAGCAAGTTGGATGCACACCCCACTTAGGTTCGGTCGAGCTTTCATACACTTATAGCTCTAGTTCATCATTTGCATGGCAATCCCTATTCCTTGCATTGACATCTATCGACGAGCATCTCCATAGCCCGTTGGTACACCTAGTTGATGTGAGACTATCTTCTCCACCTTTTACCCCTTTGATATCTACCATCATAATCTATTCCACCTACATGCTATGTCCAATGGCTCACGCTCATGTATTGCGTGAAGAATAAAAAGTTGATGCATATTGAAAAAGTACGATCCAATTGCCTGACTTGGACACCATGATGCTTAACATTTGTATTAATGTGGTAACGATGGAGCCATGCCTTGCTAATATAATAAGATGAATGGGGTTAAACATTCTTTGAGGATCGTATACTTTGAAAGATTAATGATTTTGTTTCTTATACTTATAAGTATTGCTATGTTAATGTTTGTTAATTCATCATTTCTCAATGAGCATACATACAAAATATTACATAATGGGTAGCATGTCAAATCAAAAATTCTGTTTTTATCATTTACCTACTCAAGGATGAGCAGAAATTAAGCTTGGGGATGCTTGATACATCTCCAACGTATCTATAATTTTTGATTGTTCCATGCTGATATATTATCATTCTAGGATAGTTTTGGGGTATTTATTTACCAATTTATAATATTTTTGAGCATTAACGTATTGACCCACTTCCCAGTGCAAGTTGCTGTTTTCTGCATGTTTTTTACTTTTCAGGTTTACAGTACCAAACGAAGTCAAGTTGCCTCGAAACTTTTTTATTATTTTTTATGGACCAAAAGAAGACCTGGAAGCATCGGAAGGAGACCGGGAGCCGCACGAGGGCACCTACACGCAACAGGGCACACCCGGGGGGGCATGCCCTGATGTGTGTTGGCCCCTCGTGGCTCTCCCAACGCCCCTCTCTGGCCTATAAATTCTCTAATATCGAAAAAACCCTAGAGGAGGTCTCGAAACACTTTTTACGCCGCCGTAAGTCTCTGTTTCGACGGGAGCCCATCTAGAGCTCTGTTTCGGCACCCTGCCGGAGGGGGGTCGATCATGGAGGGCCTCTTCATCAACCTTTCTGCCCTCATGATGATGTGTGAGTAGTTCACCACAGACCTACGGGTCCGAGCTAGTACATAGATGCCGATCTCTCTCTCTCTCTTGATCTTCAATACAACGTTCATCACATCTTTGCCTTGATCTATCCGATGTAATCCCTTTGTGTCGGTGTTCTAGGACCGGGGGTACCCAGACCAGCCTGCCTGCAGCCCAGCGCGTGGCCCACCTTGACGGCCCGGTACGGCCCAACAGCAGGTCCCCCAAGTCAAGCCCCTCGCGAGAGCCTCGGTCTCGCGAGACGAACAATGCCGAGACCTCCAGAGGAGTGGCCTCCCCCAAGCTGCCTCCCGAGGAGCGGAGATTTCTATGCAGGTACCCGGCCTCGTGAGGCCGGGATGACGTGGGCCATGATGACTGAGGACAGGTGGGCCCCAGTGGGTGCAGAGGAGGATAGTTTCCTCTTTCGTGCTAAGGAGGCAAGGACGAACGCGGGTTCCCAAGGAATCATCAAAGGTTTCCCTTCTAGTGTAACAAGAGCAAGACCACGAGTCCGACAGGACGGGTGTCATCGCCGAGGCCACCAATATGTCACGCCTGGAAGCTTTGTTGGCGAAGACCACCTTTAGTCAGGATAGGATGTACCTCTTGTCCCCTTTCAAATTTGGCCGTTGTGAGATTCTTTCCCGCCTGTGCGATAAGGGAAGAGGACCGAGGCCACTATAAATAGGGACTAGCTTCCACCGTAGAAGGGGGGTTGACGAGAGTTTGGTTCATCCCCACCAATAGCCCTCGCGAGGTCGCTCAACCACTGTACTAGTTCATCCACAACCTCCTCGTGAGGCCAATCCACCAAAAGCAGGAGTAGGATTTTACACCGCAAGGTGGCCCGAACCTGGGTAAATCTCGGTGTCCATCTTCTTCCCCGCTCGCGCGTACTCGATGAAGCTTGGCCATAGGGTGACGGGCTTGAGACTTTGAGCTGGTTGAGAGCTTCACACACGCCCCAGAGCTCGAACCTTGTTGGGTCCGCGGAGGCCTGATTCCAACATTTGGCATGCCAGGTAGGGGCGTGTCGTAATTTTCCTCCGGTTCCACTTCGTATCCGCTTCGTCGCTCCTATGGCCAACGCCCGCCGAGTCCGCGCCGAGCGCCGAGCCGCTCGCGTCGCCCAGATGACGCCCGTGGGCCGCGGCGTCCCGCGCCGCTCCATCTCTCCTGCAGCCAACGCTGCCACCGACCCAGCTGCTCACGAGCAGCAGGACTCGTCGCTGCCACCCTCCGCGCGGCGTGGTGCCCGCACCGCTACTCCGTCCCTCACTCCAACCACGGCGTTGACCCCCCACACTCGCCACGGGCTGGCGAGCGCGCAGGCTGCGCTGCTCAAGGCACGTAAGGAGCCTTGTGGTCGGTTCGCCGCGTGTTTCGCGGCCCCCGGGCCTCGAGCGGTCGCCTGCATCCTTGGCGGATCACGGGCGGCCGCGTTCGGTCGCCATGTCAAGCAGCTTCTTTGCCAGGCGGTCGCAGCTCAGCCATGGCCAGAGGCCCTGCCGGGCAGTGCGAGGCTAGTGACCGACATCACCTTCGACTCCAGGGACCATTCCAGGACTACGGTCGCCGTTGGTGCACTCCCCATGCTGTGCACCCCCACCATCAGCAACATTGCGGTCACCAAGACACTCATCGACGGTGGCGTCGGCCTCAACGTCCTCTCCGTGGAGGCCTTTGACATGCTCCAGGTGCCTTACGACCAGCTCGCGCCTACCAGGTCCTTCTCAGGGGTGGTCCAAGGCTTCACCACCCCTTTGGGGCAGGTGCGCCTCCCGGTCACCTTCGGCACTTGCAACCACTACCGCACCGAGTTGATCGAATTCGACGTGGCTCACATCGACCTCCCATACAACGCCATCCTGGGGTATCCGGCCCTCACCAAGTTCATGGCGGCAATGCACCCAGGCTACAACATCATCAAGATGCCAGGTAGCAGCGGCATCATCTCTGTGGCTGGAGACACCAAGGACATGGTCCGGGCCCTCAAGCTCGTCTACAAGGCTACAGCGGCCTCGTGTTCCAGTGCCGAGGACGCCACCCAGGCACCGGAGGCCGCAGCGGCTGTTGGGGAACGTTGCATGGGAAACAAAAAATTTCCTACGCACACACAAGATCTATCCATGGTGATGAGCATCTACGAGAGGGAGAGTGAATCTACATACCCTTGTAGATCGCTAAGCGGAAGCGTTAAGAAACGTGGTTGATGTAGTCGAACGTCTCCGCGATCCAAATCGCAAGTCGTCCCTCGATCCGATCATGAACTAGTGCCGAACGGACAGCACCTCTGCATTCAACACACATATGGCTTGATGATGCCTTCACCTCCTCGATCCAGCGAGCGATGGTGATGTAGTAGATGAGTTCCGGCAGCACGACGGCGTGGTGATGGTGGTGAGGAACAATCTCTGCAGGGCTTCGCAAAGCACTACGGAGATTATGACGGGAGAACTAGAGGGTTAGGGTTGCCGACACACGGCTTGGGAAATCTTGATCTATTCCGTGTGCTAGCCCTGCCCCTCTATTTATATGTTGAGCCCTGGGGTCTAAACTTGGAGAGAAAACCTCCACAAGGTCGGTTTTGCCCGCACAAGGTCGGTTTGGCCCGCACGGAAAGAGTCCAACTCGGATTCCAGCAGTATCGCGTACAAGCGGTAGTACCGCTTAGGATAAGCGGTAGTACCGCCTGTAGCGGTAGTACCGCTTACGATAAGCGGTATTACCGCCTGTAGCGGTAGTACCGCTTACGATGCGCGGTAGTACCGCCTGTAGCGGTAGTACCGCTTACGATACGCGGTAGTACCGCCTGTAGCGGTAGTACCGCTTACGATAAGCGGTAGTACCACCCCAGACGCCAGCAAAACTTCCTTTTGCACCTTGCCTAAGCCTCGTGGGCTTTACCCCTTGGCCCAAATAAAGTGTTCCCGTACCCGAACATTTCGGGAAACATCCGGAACCCCTTCCGGTGAATTCCGGAACCCTTCCGGAGACCAAACACTATTATCCCATATATCAATCTTTACCTCCGGACTCTTCCGGAGATCCTCGTCATGTCCGGGATCTTATCCGGGACTCCGAACAACCTTCGGTCACCAACAAAATAACTCAACTATACTAATCGTCACCAAACGTTAAGTGTGTAGACCCTGCGGGTTCGAGAACTATGTAGACATGACCGAGACACCTCTACGATCAATAACCAATAGCGGGACCTGGATGCCCATATTGGCTCCTACATATTCTACGAAGATCTTTATCGGTCGAACCTCTATGTCAAGGATTCAGTTAATCCCGTATGCTGTTCCCTTTGTTCTTCGGTATGTTACTTGCCCGAGATTCGATCGTCGGTATCTCTATACCTAGTTCAATCTCGTTACCGGCAAGTCTCTTTACTCGTTCCGTAATACAAGATCTCGTGGCTAACACTTTAGTCACATTGCTTGCAAGGCTCATTGTGATGTTGTATTACCGAGTGGGCCCTGAGATACCTCTCCATCACACGGAGTAACAAATCCCAGTCTTGATCCATGCCAACCCAACAGACATCCTCGGAGATACCTGTAGAGCACCTTTATAGTCACCCAGTTACGTTGCGACATTTGATACACACAAGGTACTCCTCCGATGTCAGGGAGTTGTATGATCTCATGGTCATAGGAACAGATACTTGACATGCAGAAAACAATAGCAATAAACTGACATCATCATATGCTACGTTTATAGTTTGGGTCTTGTCCATCACATCATTCTCCTAATGATGTCATCCCGTTATCAAATGACATCTCATGTCCATGGCTAGGAAACCTTCACCATCTTTTGATCAACGAGCTAGTCAACTGGAGGCTTACTAGGGACACAGTGTTGTCTATGTACCCACACATGTATTTGAGTTTCCAATCAATACAATTATAGCATGGATAATAAACGATTATCATGAACAAGGAAATATAATAATAACTAATTTATTATTGCCTCTAGGGCATATTTCCAACAGTCTCCCACTTGCACTAGAGTCAATAATCTAGTTCACATCACTATGTGATTTACATTGTAATGAATCGAACACCCATGCAGTTCTGGTGTTGTTCATGTTTATCCCTTGGAAGAGGTTTAGTCATCGGATCTGCAACATTTAGATCCGTGTGTACTTTGCAAATATTTATGTCGTCCTCCTTGATGTAATCGCGGATGGAATTGAAACGTCGCTTTATGTGTCTGGTCCTCTTGTGAAATCTTGGTTCCTTGGCTAGAGCAATGGCACCAGTATTATCACAAAACAGAGTCATTGGGTTAAGCGCACTAGGCACTACTCCAAGATCTGTCATGAACTCCTTCATCCAGACACCTTCCTTCGCCTCCGAGGCAGTGATGTACTCCGCTTCGCATGTAGATTCAGCTACCACGCTTTGCTTGGAACTGCACCAGCTAACCGCACCCCCATTAAGAATAAATACGTATCCGGTTTGTGACTTAGAGTCATCCGGATCAGTGTCAAAGCTTGCATCGACGTAACCCTTTACGACGAGCTCTTGATCACCTCCATAAACGAGAAATATGTCCTTAGTCCTTTTCAGGTACTTCAGGATATTCTTGACCGCCGTCCAGTGTTCCATTCCTGGATCACTTTGAAACCTTCCGACCATACTTATGGCAAGGCTGACATCGGGTCTTGTGCACAGCATTGCATACATGATAGAGCCTATGGCTGAAGCATAGGGGATGACACTCATCTTTTCTCTATCTCCTGCAGTCACTGGGCATTGAGTCTTACTCAACTTCACACCTTGCAAAACAGGCAAGAACCCCTTCTTGGACTGATCCATTTTGAACTTCTTCAAAATCTTATCAAGGTATGTGCTTTGTGAAAGTCCTATTAAACGTCTTGATCTATCTCTATAGATCTTGATGCCTAATATGAAAACAGCTTCTCCTAGGTCCTTCATTGAAAAACTCTTGTTCAAATATTCCTTCACGCCTTCCAACATTTCTATATTGTTTCCAATCAGTAATATGTCATCCACATATAATATTAGAAATGCTATAGAGCTCCCACTCACTTTCTTGTAAATACAAGCTTCTCCGTAAACTTGTATAAACTCGAACGCTTTGATCACCTCATCAAAGCGAAGATTCCAACTCCGAGATGCTTGCACCAGTCCATAAATGGATCGCTGGAGTTTGCAAACTTTGTCAGCATTCTCTGGATCGACAAAACCTTCTGGTTGCATCATATACAACTCTTCCTTAAGGAAACCGTTAAGGAACGCTGTTTTGACATCCATCTGCCAAATTTCATAATCGAAAAAGGCAGCTATTGCTAACATGATTCTGACGGACTTAAACATCGCTACGGGTGAGAAGGTCTCATCGTAGTCAACTCCTTGAACTTGTGAAAAACCCTTTGCCACAAGTCGAGCTTTATAGACGGTGACATTACCGTCCGCGTCCGTCTTCCTCTTAAAGATCCATTTGTTCTGAATGGCCTTACGCCCTTCAGGTAATACTTCCAAAGTCCACACTTTGTTTTCATACATGGATCCCATCTCGGATTTCATGGCCTCTAACCACTTCTCGGAATCCGGGCCCATCATCGCTTCTCCATAGCTCGTAGGTTCATCGTTGTCCAACAACATGACCTCTAAGACAGGGTTGCCGTACCACTCAGGAGCAGTACGCGTCCTTGTCGACCTACGAGGTTCGATAGCAACTTGATCCAAAGCTTCATGATCATCATCATTAACTTCCTCTTCAGCTGTTGTAGGCTCTACAGAAACATCTTTCTGCGCTGCGCTACTTTCAGGTTGAAGTAAAGGTTCAACAACCTCATCAAGTTCTATCTTCCTCCCACTCAATTCTTTCGAGAGAAACTCTTTCTCAAGAAATGTTCCGTTTTTAGCGACAAACACTTTGCCTTCGGATCTGAGGTAGAAGGTATACCCAACTGTCTCTTTTGGGTATCCTATGAAGACGCATTTCTCCGCTTTGGGTTCCAGCTTTTCAGGCTGAAGCTTTTTGACATAAGCATCTCATCCCCAAACTTTAAGAAACGACGGCTTTGGCTTCTTGCCAAACCAAAGTTCATATGGCGTCGTCTCAACGGATTTCGATGGTGCCCTATTTAAAGTGAATGCAGCTGTCTCTAATGCATAACCCCAAAACGATAGTGGCAAATCGGCAAGAGACATCATAGATCGCACCATATCCAATAAGGTTCGATTACGACGTTCGGACACACCATTACGCTGTGGTGTTCCAGGCGGTGTTAGTTGTGAATCAATTCCACATTGTCTTAAGTGACTGCCAAACTCATAACTCAGATATTCTCCTCCTCGATCAGATCGTAGGAATTTAATCTTCTTGTTACGATGATTCTCAACTTCACTCAGAAATTGTTTGAACTTTTCAAATGTTTCAGACTTGTGTTTCATTAAGTAAATATACCCATATCTACTTAAGTCATCAGTGAAGGTGAGAAAGTAACGATAACCACCGCGCGCCTCAATGCTCATCGGACCGCACACATCAGTATGTATGATTTCCAATAAGTCACTTGCCCGTTCCATTGTTCCAGAGAACTGCGTTTTAGTCATCTTGCCCATGAGGCATGGCTCACATGTGTAAAGTGATTCAAAATCAAGTGACTCCAAAAGTCCATCAGCATGGAGCTTCCTCATGCGTTTTACGCCAATATGACCTAAACGGCAGTGCCACAAGAAAGTGGTATTATCATTATCAATTCTACATCTTTTGGCATCAATGTTATGAACATGTGTATCATTACTATCGAGATTCAATAAGAATAAACCCCTCACATCGGGTGCATGACCATAAAATATATTACTCATATAAATAGAACAACCATTATTCTCTGATTTAAATGAGTAACCGTCTCGCAATAAACAAGATCCAGATATAATGTTCATGCTTAACGCAGGCACTAAATAACAATTATTCAGGTTCATCACTAATCCCGATGGTAATCGAAGAGCGAGCGTGCCGACGGTGATCACATCAATCTTGGAACCATTTCCCACGCGCATCGTCACTTCGTCCTTTGCTAGCCTCCATCTATTCCGCAGTTCCTGTTTTGAGTTGCAAATATGAGCAACCGCACCGGTATCAAATACCCAGGAACTACAACGAGAGTTGGTAAGGTACACATCAATAACATGTATATCATATATACCTTGTTTGTTGTTGGTCGCCTTCTTGTCAGCCAAATACTTGGGGTAGTTCCGCTTCCAGTGTCCAGTTCCCTTGCAATGAAAGCACACAGTTTCTGGTTTGGGTCCAGCCTTGGGTTTCTTCACGAGAGGAGCAACTGCTTTGCCACTCTTCTTGGAGTTACCCTTCTTACCCTTGCCATTTTTCTTGAAACTAGTGGTTTTATTGACCATCAACACTTGATGCTCCTTCTGAATTTCAGACTCAGCGGCTTTCAGCATCGCAAACAGCTCGGCGACTGACTTGTTCATCCCGTGCATGTTATAGTTCAACACGAAGCTCTTGTAGCTAGGTGGCAATGATTGAAGAACTCTGTCAGTGATAGCCTCTGGCGGAAGGGGCATCCCCAATTCAGCCAGACGGGTGGAGTACCCAGACATTCTGAGTACATGATCACTGATAGACCCGTTCTCCTCCATCTTGCAAGCATAGAACTTATCGGAGATCTCATATCTCTCGATCCGGGCATTCTTCTGAAAGATAAACTTCAACTCCTGGAACATCTCATATGCTCCATGACGTTCAAAACGTCTTTGAAGTCCCGGTTCTAAGCCATACAATATTGCACATTGAACTATTGAGTAATCTTCAGAACGAGCCTGCCAGGCGTTCACAACGTCTAGAGACTCAACTGGAGCGGGTGGATCACCAAGCGGTGCATCAAGGACATAAGCCTTCTGGGAAGCCGTAAGGATAATCCTTAGATTACGGGCCCAGTCCACAAAGTTACTTCCATCATCTTTCAATTTAGCTTTCTCTAGGAACGCATTAAAATTCAGGGGTGCTACTGCGCGAGCCATGATCTACAACATAAATATTGCAAAGACAACTTAGACTATTGTTTAAGATAATGAGTTTAGTTAATCATATTACTTAAAAACTCCCACTCAAATTGACATCCCTCTGGTCATTCGAGTGTAACATGATCCAAATCCACCAACTCAAGTCCGATCATCACGTGAGTTGAGGTGGTTTCAATGGTGAACATCTTCATGTTGATCATATCTACTATATGACTCATGTTCGACCTTTCGGTCTCTTGTGTTCCGAGGCCATGTCTGTACATGCTAGGCTCGTCAAGTTTAACCCGAGTGTTCCGCATGTGCAACACTGGCTTGCACCCGTTGTATGTGAACGTAGAGTCTATCACACCCGATCATCACGTGGTGTCTCGAAACGACGAACTTTCGCAACGGTGGACACTCGGGGAGAACACAATTTTATCTTGAAATTTAAGTGAGGGATCACCTTATAATGCTACCGTCGTCCTAAGAAAAATAAGATGCATAAAAGGATTAACATCACATGCAAATCATAAGTGACATGATATGGCCATGAACTTGTGCTTTTGATCTCCATCTCCAAAGCACCGGCATGATCTCCATCGTCACCGGCATGACACCATGATCTCCATCATCTTGATCTCCATCAACGTGTCGCCATGAGGTTGTCACGCCGACTGTTGCTTCCACGACTATTGCTAACTCATAGCGATAAAGTAAAGCAAAACGGCGAAAATAATTAAAGACAACTCTATGGCTCCTACCAGTTGCCGTACTCATCGACATGCAAGTCATGATATTCTATACAACACATGATCATCTCATACATCACATATATCTCATCATGTAATTGGCCATATCACATCACAACATACCCTGCAAAAACAAGTTAGACGTCCTCTAATTGTTGTTGCAAATTTTACGTGGCTGCTACGGGTTTGCAAGAACCGTTCTTACCTACGCAAAACCACAACGTGGTGTAGTGATTGCTTTTTGATCTTCTAAAAGAACCCTCTTCATTGAAATCGATTCAACTAAAGTGAGAGAGACAGACACCCGCCAGTCACCTTTATGCAACGAGTGCACGTAGCGGTGAAACCTGTCTCGCGTAAGCGTACGCGTAATGTCGGTCCGGGCCGCTTCATCTCACAATACCGCCGAATCAAGTATCAACTAGTAACGGCAAGCAATATGTATACACCCACGCCCACAACTCGTTTGTGTTCTACTTGAGATCTCATCTACGCATAGACCTGGCTCATGATGCCACTGTTGGGGAACGTTGCATGGGAAACAAAAAATTTCCTACTCACACACAAGATCTATCCATGGTGATGAGCATCTATGAGAGGGAGAGTGAATCTACATACCCTTGTAGATCGCTAAGCGGAAGCGTTAAGAAACGCGGTTGATGTAGTCGAACGTCTCCGCGATCCAAATCGCAAGTCGTCCCTCGATCCGATCACGAACTAGTGCCGACCGGACGGCACCTCCGCGTTCAACACACGTACGGCTTGATGACGCCTTCACCTCCTCGATCCAGCGAGCGATGGTGATGTAGTAGATGAGTTCCGGCAGCACGATGGCGTGGTGATGGTGGTGAGGAACAATCTCTGCAGGGCTTCGCAAAGCACTACGGAGATTATGACGGGAGAACTAGAGGGTTAGGGTTGCCGACACACGGCTTGGGAAATCTTGATCTATTCCGTGTGCTAGCCCTGCCCCTCTATTTATATGTTGAGCCCTGGGGTCTAAACTTGGAGAGAAAACCTCCACAAGGTCGGTTTTGCCCGCACAAGGTCGGTTTGGCCCGCACGGAAAGAGTCCAACTCGGATTCCAGCAGTATCGTGTACAAGCGGTAGTACCACTTACGATAAGCGGTAGTACCGCCTGTAGCGGTAGTACCGCTTACGATAAGCAGTATTACCGCCTGTAGCGGTAGTACCCCTTACGATAAGCGGTAGTACCGCCTGTAGCGGTAGTACCGCTTACGATAAGCGGTAGTACCACCCCAGACGCCAGCAAAACTTCCTTTTGCACCTTGCCTAAGCCTCGTGGGCTTTACCCCTTGGCCCAAATAAAGTGTTCCCGTACCCGAACATTTCGGGAAACATCCGGAACCCCTTCCGGTGAATTCCGGAACCCTTCCGGAGACCAAACACTATTATCCCATATATCAATCTTTACCTCCGGACTCTTCCGGAGATCCTCATCATGTCCGGGATCTTATCCGGGACTCCGAACAACCTTCGGTCACCAACAAAATAACTCAACTATACTAATTGTCACCAAACGTTAAGTGTGTAGACCCTGCGGGTTCGAGAACTATGTAGACATGACCGAGACACCTCTACGATCAATAACCAATAGCGGGACCTGGATGCCCATATTGGCTCCTACATATTCTACGAAGATCTTTATCGGTCGAACCTCTATGTCAAGGATTCAGTTAATCCCGTATGCTGTTCCCTTTGTTCTTCGGTATGTTACTTGCCCGAGATTCGATCGTCGGTATCTCTATACCTAGTTCAATCTCGTTACCGGCAAGTCTCTTTACTCGTTCCGTAATACAAGATCTCGTGGCTAACACTTTAGTCACATTGCTTGCAAGGCTCATTGTGATGTTGTATTACCGAGTGGGCCCTGAGATACCTCTCCGTCACACGGAGTAACAAATCCCAGTCTTGATCCATGCCAACCCAACAGACATCCTCGGAGATACCTGTAGAGCACCTTTATAGTCACCCAGTTACGTTGCGACATTTGATACACACAAGGTACTCCTCCGATGTCAGGGAGTTGTATGATCTCATGGTCATAGGAACAGATACTTGACATGCAGAAAACAATAGCAATAAACTGACACGATCATATGCTACGTTTATAGTTTGGGTCTTGTCCATCACATCATTCTCCTAATGATGTGATCCCGTTATCAAATGACATCTCATGTCCATGGCTAGGAAACCTTCACCATCTTTTGATCAACGAGCTAGTCAACTAGAGGCTTACTAGGGACACAGTGTTGTCTATGTACCCACACATGTATTTGAGTTTCCAATCAATACAATTATAGCATGGATAATAAACGATTATCATGAACAAGGAAATATAATAATAACTAATTTATTATTGCCTCTAGGGCATATTTCCAACAGCGGCCTCGCGCCCCAATGACGAGGGTGACACGCCGGCTCTTGAGGCCGCAGCGGCCTTGTGCCCCGGCGCCGAGGGTGCCGTGCAGGCTCTGGAGGCCGCACCCACGAAGAAGAAACAATTGTTCTCTCAGGACCGGGCTGAGACGAAGCAGGTGTTTGTTGACGGCGGGAGCTCGGGCCCCACCTTCACCATTGGCACTGGCCTCCCCCCGGAGCAGGAGAAGGCACTGGTCGACTTCCTCCACACGAACAAGGACGTGTTTGCGTGGGAGCCGTCTGACCTGGTGGGCGTCCCGAGGGAGGTAATCGAACACCACTTGATGGTGTGCCCTAACGCACGCCCGTTAAAGCAGAAGGCAAGGCGACAAGCACAAGAAAAGCAAGCGTTCATCGTCCAAGAGGTCCGCAAGCTGCAGGAAGCCGGTGTCATTCAGGAGGTGCGATACCCAGATTGGCTGGCCAACCTTGTGATCGTCCCCAAGAAGGGTGGGAAGGAGCGCATGTGCGTTGACTTCATGAGCCTCAACAAGGCTTGTCCGCGGGACCCCTTCCCGCTCCCGCGAATTGACCAAATCGTGGACTCCACCGCCGAGTGCGATCTACTGTGCTTCTTGGATGCTTTCTCAGGTTACCACCAAATCAAGATGGGAGTGGAGGATGTTGAAAAGACGACCTTCCTCTCCCCGTGTGGCATGTATTGTTACACCTGCATGCCCTTTGTGCTGCGGAACGCTGGTGCGACCTTCCAGCGATTGATGCACATCGCCCTGGGGTAGCAGCTCGGGAGAGACGCCGAGGCATACGTCGACGACATCGTGGTCAAATTGCGGAGGCGAGGACCCTGATCGAGGACCTGGAGGAGACATTCTCCAGCCTGCGTCTAGTGAACCTGAGGCTTAACCCGGAAAGGTGCGTTTTCGGGGTCCCGTCCGGCAAGCTGCTCGGTTTCCTGGTATCGCACCGAGGGATTGAGGCAAACCCAGAGAAGATCAAGGCAATCGAAAAGATGCGCCCGCCCCAGACACTCAAGGAAATGCAGAAACTGGCGGGCGGCGTGACCGCCTTGGGACGCTTCATCTCCAAGCTTGGCGAACGCGCCCTCCCCTTCTTCAAGCTCATGAAGAGGAAGGGCCCCTTCGAGTGGACCCCTGAAGCAGAGGCATCTTTCAAAGAACTCAAGAGGTACCTCACGAGCCCACCTGTTATGATGGCACCCCGTACTCGCGAGCCCCTGGTGCTCTACTTGGCGGCTACCCCCCACTCGGCCAGCGCAGCACTTGTAGCAATCCGGGAGGATCGCGCCGGCGCAGGCGTGAGGCAAGGTGGCCTGCAAGGGGCCGCACAGCGCTCGTCGCCTCAGGACGGCGCTCCTGAGGCCCTCGTCACCTCACCAACTCACGAGGCACTAGAGTCCCTCGCGGTCCCTGCGGAGCAGGGCAGCGCCGACACCTCATGCCTCATCGAGCATCCGGTGTACTACGTCAGCACTGTGCTATGGGATGCGCGCGTGCTACCCTATGCAGCAGAAGCTTCTGCTCGCACTCCTCATCGCCTCAAGGAAGCTGCGCCATTATTTCCAGGGCCACCCCATCAAGGTCGTCTCTGCATACCCGTTGGAGAAGGTGTTGTGTAGCCCCAACGCAGCTGGAAGGGTTGCGGAGTGGAACATCGAGCTGCAGGCCTTCCAGGTTGAGTTCAGCACAACCAGGGTCATCAAGGGCGCGGCCCTCGCTGACTTCGTGGCGGAGTGGACGGATGCTCCCGACCGGGGGCTGGATGAGGGCCAGTCCCTCGCGCCTTGCGATGAGGTGCTTGACGGCTGGGTCATGCACTCGAAGGTGCCTTCGCGCGGCAGGGCACGGGGGCTGGAGTTGTACTCATCTCACTGACCAAGGACAAACTTTACTATGCCGTGCACCTTTGCTTCTAGCATGGCGAGAAGGTCTCCAACAACATCATGGAGTACGAGGGCTTGATCGCGGGCCTCGGGGCCGCCGCAGCCCTGGGGGTCAAGCGCCTCACCGTCAAGGGCGACTCCTAGCTCCTCGTCAACTTCTCCAACAAGGAGTAAAAGCCGAAGGACGTGCACATGGAGGCGTACTTGGAAGAGGTGCGTAGAATTGAAAAGCGCTTCCAGGGCTTGGAATTGCAGCATGTCCCGCGCGGCGCGAACAAGGAAGCAGACGACATCGCCAAGAGGGCGTCGCGCCATGAGCCTCAGGAGCTTGGCGTCTTCGAGGAGAGGCTCATCAAACCATCGGCGGCGCCCCCAGCCGCAAGCCTGGCGTCGCTTCTGGAGGAACTACCACCGGCCCCGCCCTCAGGCGCCCCGGCCTGCGGTCCGGCCTCAGGAGCCCACCTGCTCCTGGCGCTGGAACCCCAGGCCGGCGACTGGACCGAGGAGTTCAAGGCGTACCTGCTCCGCGGCGCCTTACCGGAGAAGGAGGAGGACGCGGAACGCGTGGCTCACCAGGCCACCGCCTATTGCTTGAAGGACGGCGAGCCGTACCGCAGGCGCCCAAACGACGTCTCGCTGATGTGCATATCCAAGGAGTAGGGGCGCGAGCTGTTGGCCGACATCCATAGTGGCGACTGCGGGCACCACTCCTCGTCCCGCACCCTCGTGGGGAAGGTGTTCCGTAGCGGCTTCTACTGGCCCACGGCGCTCAACGACGCCACCGAGCTGGTCCGATCCCGCGAGGCCTGTAAATTCCACACCAAGCAGATTCATCAGGCCGCACAGGGTCTCCAGACCATCCAGCTCTCCTGGCCTTTCGCGGTCTGGGGGCTGGACATACTGGGTCCCTTCCCTCGGGTGGCTGGAGTTTACCGCTACCTCTACGTCATCGTCGACAAGTTCACCAAGTGCTCGGAGGTGGAGCCCGTGCACACCATCCCCACCGGCTCGGCCGTCAAGTTCATCAGGGGCCTCATGAGCCGCTTCGGTGTCCCCAACCGTATCATTACTAACAATGGCTTACAGTTCACAAGCAACCTCTTTAAGACATATTATGCTAACCTTGGAACGCAGATATGTTACGCTTCGGTGGCGCACCCACGGAGCAATGGCCAGGCCGAGCGTGCCAATGCTGAGGTCCTAAGGGGCCTCAAGACGAGGAGCTTCAAGAAGAAGCTCCAGGCCTGAGGCAGAGGTTGGCTCGGTGAGCTTTAGTCCGTGTTGTGGTCCATCCGCACCACCGCGACTAAGCCCACCGGCGAGACCCCATTCTTCCTCATCTACGGGGCTGAGGCAGTCCTCCCACACGAGGTCAAGCATTGCCCCCCGCGAGTCCTAGCATTCGACAAGGAGCGTCAGGATGCCTTGCGGGGAACAGATCTCGTGCTCGGGGAGGAGGCCCGCCGCCAAGCCTCGCTCCGTGCATCGAGGTACCAGCAGGCGCTGCGGCGATACCATTGCCGTAGCGTACGCTCCAGGACCCTTGAAATCGGAGACTTCCTTCTGAGGCGGGTCCTCTCTAGGGAGGGCTTGCACAAGCTCTCGCCCATGTGGGAGGGCCCGTTCAGGGTCGCCCACATCTCCAGGCCTAGTGTCGTACGCCTGGAGACTCAAGACGGGGTCCCCATCCAGAATGCCTAGAACATCCAGCATCTCCGTAAGTTCTACCCATGACACTCTCACGTAATAATGAGTGGATGTACCAGAGCCCCCGAGGACGTGGAGGGGTTCCCACCCACGCCCAAGTGGAAGCCCCATGCTCCGCGCTGGCGGATGACACTGTCATTCAACGACTATTCCCACGCCCAGTGGAGGCCCCATGCTCCGCGCTGGGGGAAGACTAGCTTAGGTGCCAGACGCGGCTGTTGTTTGCCCTCTTTTTGTAACCAAATTTGCCATTTTTGGAATGAAGTTTGAAGTTTTCGTGTCTTATTCGAAAAATGGGGTGGGAAATTTTCTCCTTGCAGCATTTCTCGTTTTGAGTTTCTTTTTAAGGGGTTTCGCACCCGCCAGCTCTCTCTCTCGCGCTCCCCGTGAGCGGGGGCTGGACACGGTGTGCAGGGCCCCGGGAGCCCGGGTCACGGCGGGCCGTGCACACCTCGCCAAAACTTTGGCGTCCTAATCCTCGTGCGACGCTCTCGAAGCGAGCCAACAGGCAATATTGCCTCCGGGCCCCGGCCTCTGGAGTGCCCATCTCCTGGCCTTGTCGGGCATCACGACCCGGCATACCAGCGACGATCGACCCTCGCTCGGGGGCTCCAACCCAAAAAGGTCGCCAGAAGAAGGACTGCCAAGGAAAGAAGCTCCAGAGGATTGCGCCCTCACGACGCAGGAACCCACAAGCACGCCAAGCTAAGTCATCCTAATCGTGACTAGCGGGAACATTTCAATTTGTAGCAACATAAATGCTAGGGTACGAAACAAAAAAAACGTCGCTAACATAAAGGCACAAGCGCCATAGTTCATTACACGCCCCCACGGGGTTCTCCATGATTCTTGATGTAGGAAACAAAAGCAAAAGACGACCTCCCGAGGACCGTCACTCCTGAGGCCTGGCTCCGGCATCGCCTGCGCTCAGTCGGAGTCCTCCTCCTCCTTGACGTGGGCGCAGCGGCGTGGCGGCTCGACGTCCTCCTGGGTAGGGACACGGAGCCGCAGCGGCTCGCCGTTCTCCCTGGTTCGGGCGCGGTGACGTGGTGGCTCGTCGTAGTCGTCGTCGCTCGAGCTTCCTCCGGAGGAGGTGTCACCACCGCTGGAGGTGCTGCGGCCGTCGCCAAGGGCAAGTTCACCGCCGAGGATGTCGCCGTCGCGATGGCCACCATCAGCGGGAAGGCGGTCGATGTCGCCATCGTCGCCCTCAGGGCAGCACCCCAAGCGCCTGTCATCCTCCCCGAAGATCTTGGCGAAGAGCGTTGCCACCCCCATCATGCTTGAAGTGGAGGGTACACCTCCCCTCCAGGCCGCGAGCGCGGGCGAACGTCTGCCACTAGCGGTTCAGGAACACATAGCCCGCGGGGGTGACCTCGACTTCCTCCAACGAGGCTGTGCTGCAGCAACCATCGGCCTGCAGCCATAGGCCAGCAGGCCCTCCGACTGGCAGCGCCATCGTGAAGAAGCGCGGGAGCTGGAACGAGGTGATCGCCGGCCTCTCCGCCCACACCACAAACTCCTGGGCCGCGGCGGCCGAGTGGAGTCGCGGACGAGGCGGCCTGACGGCCGCAGCAAGCCCCCCCCCCTCGGACACAGCCACCACGGCCACTACGGCCGCTTACGCGGGAGGGAGCCTTCCCACGGCTATCGGAGGTAGCACCGGCCCGCGCGGGAGTGCGCCCGCGCCCTCGGGGGGCCACCGCCGACATCGCGGTGTACTTTCGGGGACAGCCGCGGCCCCTCTTGGGCGGCGGCGAGCCAGGTCCCTCCAAGGGGCCTTCCCTTTCTTGGCAGCAAAGAACCTCCTCACTGGCGCCATGGCTATGGAGGTGGCGGCTTGAAGGAAGGAGGCAAGAAGATGAAGGTGGGCTGGGGGCTTCGTCTCCTTCACCCATTTATAGTCGACCAGAGGCCAACCGGCGTCCCTCCACGCCCTGGGCAATGATGGCCCCGCGGCACGCGCCAGCCCATGTTAGCGGGGGCAGTTACCGAGGCGACGTGGGGAAGTGGAGGCGTCCGCGCCTCGTCGTGTGCCACGCGTCGAGCCTAGACCGCAGACGGTTAGGGCCCGCGGCGCTTTGGTTTCCCTTCCTTGGCTTCGCCTCAAAGCTAGCCCGAGCACGCCTTGGGCCCGGGGGCTACTGTCGGCGTTCTAGGACCGGGGGTACCCAGACCTGCCTGCCTACGGCCCAGCGCGTGGCCCACCTCGATGGCCCGGTACGGCCCAACGGCAGGTCCTCTAATTCAAGCCCCTCTCGAGATCCCCAATCTCACGAGGTGAACAACGCCAAGACCTCCAGAGGAGTGGCCTCCCCCAAGCTGCCTCCCGAGGAGCGGAGATTTGTATGCAGGTACCTGGCCTCGTGAGGCCGGGATGACGTGGGCCATGACGACTGAGGACAGGCGGGCGCCAACGGGCGTAGAGGAGGACAGTTTCCTCTTTCGTGCTAAGGAGGCAAGGACGAATGCGGATTCCCAAGTAATCCCCCAAAGGTTTCCCTTCCAGTGCAACAAGACCAAGACCACGAGATCGGCAGGACAGGTGTCATCACCGAGCCCACCACTGCGTCACACCCGGAAGCTTTGCATGCGAAGACCACCTTTAGTCAGGATAGGATGTACCTCCTGTCCCCTTTCAAATTTGGCCATTGTGGGATCCCTTCCCGCCTGTGCGATAAGGGAAGAGGACCGAGGCCACTATAAATAGGGACTAGCTTCCATCGTAGAAGGGGGGTCGACGAGAGTTCAGTTCATCCCCACCAATAGCCCTCGCGAGGTCGCTCAATGATACGTCTCCAACGTATCTATAATTTATGAAGTATTCATGCCATGTTTACAATAATTTTATATGATTTTATTAGAACTAACCCGGACTAACGCTGTTTTCAGCAGAACTACCATGGTGTCGTTTTTTGTGCAGAAATAAAAGTTCTCGGAATGGGCTGAAAGAGACCCCCGAAACTACCATGGTGACGCTGTTTTCAGCGGAACTACCATGGTGATTTTTTATGGACCAAAAGAGACCCCCGAAGCACTAGAGCTGGGCCAGGAAGTGATCGAGGAGGTCACAAGCCTTGGGGGGCACCCCCCCCCTAGGGCGCGCCCCCCTGGCTTGTGGACTCCTCGAGCACCCCCTTGACGTGAGACCGAGCCAAAAAATTCCTATAAATACCAAGACCCCCAAAAAGAAACCTAGATCGGGAGTTGCGCCGCCGCAAGCCTCTGTAGCCATGAAAAACCAATCGGGAGCCCGTTTCGGCACCCTGCCGGAGGGGGAAACCATCACCGGAGGCCATCTTCATCATCCCGGCGGTCTCCATGACGAGGAGGGAGTAGTTCACCCTCGGGGCTGAGGGTATGTACCAGTAGCTATGTGTTTGATCTCTCTCTCTCGTGTTCTTGAGATGACACGATCTTGATGTACCGCGAGCTTTATTAATATAGATGAATCATATGGAGTTTTCCCCTCTCTATCTTCTTGTGAAGAATTGAGTTTTCCCTTTGAAGTTTTCTTATCGGATTGAGTCTTTAAGGATTTGAGAACACTTGATGTATGTCTTGCGATGGGATATCCGTGGTGACAATGGGATGGTCTATTGATCCACTTGACGTATGTTTTGGTGATCAACTTGCGGGTTTCGTGACCTTGGGAATCTATGCATAGGGGTTGGCACATGTTTTCGTCTTGACTCTCCGGTAGAAACTTTGGGGCACTCTTTGAAGTTCTTTGTGTTGGATTGAACATGATGAATCTAAAATTGTGTGATGCATATCGTATAATCAAGCCCATGGGTACTCGTGGTGACATTGGAGTATCTAGGTGACATTAGGATTTTGGTTGATGTGTATCTTAAGGTGTTATTTTAGTACGAACTCTAGGGCTGTTCGTGACACTTATAGGGATAGCTCATACGATTGATCAGAAAAGATAACTTTGAGGTGGTTTTGTACCCTACAATAATTTCTTCATTTGTTCACCGCTATTTGTGACTTTGGAGTGAACTCTTTGTCGCACGTGAGGGATTTACATATGATTCAACTATGTGAGTATTGTTGAGAGAACTTGCACTAGTGAAAGTATGAACCCTAGGCCTTGTTTCTAAGCATTGCAATACCGTTTGTGCTCACTTTTATCATTAGTTACCTTGCTGTTTTTATATTTTCAGATTACAAAAATCTATATCTACTATCCATATTACACTTGTATCACCATCTCTTCACCGAACTCGTGCACCTATACAATTTACCATTGTATTGGGTGTGTTGGGGACACAAGAGACTCTTTGTTATTTGGTTGCAGGGTTGTTCGAGAGAGACCATCTTCATCCTACGCCTCCCACGGATTGATAAACCTTAGGTCATCCACTTGAGGGAAATTTGCTACTTTCCTACAAAACTCTGCGCTTGGAGGCCCAACACGAGTCTACAAGAAGAAGGTTGCGTAGTAGACATCAAGCTCTTTTCTGGCGCCGTTGTCGGGGAGGTGAGTGCTTGAAGGTATATCTTTAGATCTTGCAATTAAATATTTTAGTTTCTTGTTTTTCACTAGTTTGGTTTTATAAAAGAAAACTACAAAAAAATGGAATTGAGGTTGCCTCATATGCTTCATCTTTTTAATGTCTTTCGTGAAAATGATGGAAAGGAAAATTGTGCCAAAGTGTTTGAAGAAGAAGTTATTAAAATGTTTGGCACTAAATCTTTGAGTGATGAGCATGATTGCAATATTGTTAGTATGAATTCTCTGAATATTCATGATGCTAATGATATGCAAAGCAACAAGCTTGGGGATGCTATGTTTGATGAATATGATATTTTTAGTCCCCCAAGTTTTGATGAGCAAAACTATTATGATGATGGCATGCCTCCTATCTATGATGATTATTTTGATGACATGTATGCTATAAAGAGTGATAGTAACCATGAAACTTTTCATCATGATTTTAATATTCGAAGTGGTTATGTCAATCAAGTATCTCATGATAGTTATTTTGTTGAGTTTGCTCCCACTATTATGAATGAGAAGAAAATTGCTTATGTGGAGAGTGACAAATTTTCTATGCTTGCGGATCATGAAGATAATGCTTTATGTGATAGTTATGTTGTGAAATTCCTTCATGATGCTACTGAAAATTATTATGAGGAAGGAACATATGCTTGTAGGAATTGCAATAATATCAAGTTTCCTCTCTATCTGTTCAAAGTTTTGAAGTTATGCTTGTTTTGCCTTCCTATGCTAGTTGATTCGTGCTCCCAAAAATTGTTTGCTCACAAAATCCCTATGCATAGGAAGTGGGTTAGACTTAAATGTGCTTGTCATGAGATTCATGATGCTCTTTTGCATGTTTCATCTATTATTCCTATGTGAGCATCATTGAAATCATCATGCCTAGCTAAAAGGCTTTAAAGAAAAGAGCTTGTTGGGAGACAACCCAACACTTTTACTTTCTGTTTTTGTGTGTCCACATGATTAAGCTACTTTATAATCATGTTTTATAGCTTTTTTTCAACAAAGTGCCAAGTAAAGCCATTGGGATGACTCACAAGATGAGTAGAACTGATGCTGAACCAAAACAGAAACTTTTGACTCCAGTACAAGAATTTTTATTTTTTACTGGAGCGTGATCATGCTCTGAAATTTTTACACAGTTTTCATATACAAATTTTTCAGGTTTTCCTAAATTTTCAGAATTTTCAGAGACAGGAGCGTGATCATGTTTTGTTTTCAGAATTTTTTACTGGAGCGTGATCATGTTCTGTTTTTGACAGATTCTGTTTTGCATGCATAGTTTGCTTGTTTTAGTGTTTCCATAGCTTATATTTAGTGGTATAAATTGTGGGAATGATAGAATACAGTAGGTATCATGTGGGAACAATTATAAATCTTGTCTTGACTGTACCTAAGTGAATGATCTATCTTTATTATACTAACCCATCTCACGAAGTTCCGTTAAGTTTTGTGTGATTGAAGTTTTCAAGTTTTGGGTGAGACACCGATATGAGGAGAATAAGGAGTGACAAGAATCTAAGCTTGGGGATGCCCAAGGCACCCCCAAGGCAATATCCAAGGAATACTCAAGCTCCTAAGCTTGGGGATGCCCCGAAAGGCATCCCCTCTTTCGTCTTCAACACTATCGGTATATCTTACTTGGAGCTATATTTTTATTCGTCACATAATATGAGTTTTGCTTGGAGCATCATATTATTTTTTTGTTCTCTGTTAGGAGTTATTTATAATCTTTTTTTTCAATAAAAAGTTCCAAGAATTGCATTAGGATGCTTGCATAGCATGTTTTGATATGTGCTGTGTAAAAACAGAAACTTTTGCTGTAGTATTTGAATTTTCATATTTTACTGGAACATGGAACGTTTCTGAAATTTTACACAGTGTTGTCATATAAATTATTTAGCATTTCCTAAATTTTCATAATTTTTTGAGTTGCGTAAGTACACTGTTTTCATAAATTGCTACAGACTGTTCTGTTTGGACAGATTGCTGTCATAGTTTCGTTATCTACTTATCATATAGTTTCCATAGCCTATATTGGTAGATATAAATTGTGGAAATGATAGTATACAGTACCTAATGTTTGAAAATTATTATGCAACTTCTCTTGGCAGTACATAAAGAGTTGATTTATTATTATGTGTACTAACCTATCTCACGAGTTCTTTTCAAGTTTTGTGTGGATGAAGTTTTTGAGAATAGGTGAAACCATGATATGAGAGGATTGAACGAGATACAAAAGCTCAAGATTGGGGATGCCCAAGGCACCCCAAGTAAATATTTCAAGAAGTCTCAAGCATCTAAGCTTGGGGATGCTACGCATCCCACCTCTCTTCCTCAACTATCGGCTAGCCTATGTTGAACCTAAGTTTTTGCTTCTTCACATGATATGTGCTATCCTTGGAATATCATTTTATTTTGTTTTGCTATTTGAATAAAAGCATTGGATCTGAAATTTTGAATAAGAGAGAGAGTCCTCACATGGATATTTAACTAATTGACTACGCATTGATCTTCACTTATATCTTTTTGGAGTAGTTTGTCATTCACTCTCGTGCTTCACTTATATCCTATGAGTAAATGGTTGAATGAATTGAATATCATAAATCTGAAATTAAATATGCTTCATATACTTATCCCATGGGGAGTAATGACTTCACACATAATAAATATAGGTGGTAAAATTTATTGAAAGTTAGCAAACACCGCATTGGTCACTTGAACAATTCATGCAAGAATATTGAAGGAAGAGAGATTCCACATATAAATATACTATCTTGGACATCTTCTATGATTGTGATCTCATTAATTATTTTCAAACTCGAGCAAATTAGTTAAAATTGGACAAGGAAGACAACTTAATGAGTTATGTTTGGGTATATTTGTATAGAAGTTATATTGTTATGGATCCTCCAACATGTGGTGCTTGCTTCCACCTCATACTAGCCAAAACTTCCGCACCAAGTAGAAATACTACTTGTGCATCCAAACACCCTTAAACCAGTTTTGCCATGAGAGTCCACTATACCTACCTATGGATTGAGTAAGATCCTTCAAGTAAGTTGTCATCGATGCAAAAAGCAATAAAAATTGCTCCTAAAAATGTATGATCTTTTATTGTGAGGGAAAATAAGCGTTGTACGAACTTGTGATGGTAAAGAAATAAAAGCGACGGACTGCATAATAAAGGTTGCTATCACAAAGGGCAATACAACGCGATGTTCCTTTGCATTAAGGGTTTGCACATCCAAAAACAAAAAGCGCATGACAACCTCTGCTTCCCTCTATGAAGGGCCTATCTTTTACTTTCTAGTACTTACCTTTATGCAAGAGTCATGGTGATCTTCACCACTTCCTATATTTCGCCTTTTTCTCTTGGCAAGAGTCATGTGTTGGGGAATGATCTAGACATATATATCCATACAAATATATTTGATCATGAATTATTATTGTTGACAATTATCTATATGATAAATAAGTTGGGAGGCGAAACATTAAGCCCCTATCTTTCTCTGTGTTCGATGGATGCTATTTGTTCTAAAAATATGCTTTGAGTGTCAATAATCATGGAAGACTATATGATAGTTGAGTATGTGTAATTTGCTAAATCAAAGCTCTTACATAGACCCTTCCTGAAAATAAGATGAATTGCAATTGTTCGATGACTAGGAATATGGTTTGTTAGTTTTCAAGAAACTTTCTGGTCTATACTTTAACATGTGAATAGCTTGTTACTTGATCATGAGAAGTTTTATGAGATGAGCTACTGTTTATGGTTTATATTAATGCTAGAAAAAGTGATTGGAATTATCATTGATCAAACTTGTGCACTTGCTAGCATTCACACTTCATAAATTATTTCTTTTATCATTTACCTACTCGAGGACGAGCAGGAATGAAGCTTGGGGATGCTGATACGTCTCCAGCGTATCTATAATTTATGAAGTATTCATGCCATGTTGACAATAATTTTATATGATTTTATTAGAACTAACCCGGACTGACGCTGTTTTTAGCAGAACTACCATGGTGTCGTTTTTTGTGCAGAAATAAAAGTTCTCGGAATGGGCTGAAAATTTACGGTGATTTTTATGGACCAAAAGAGACCCCTGAAGCACCGGAGCTGGGCCAGGAAGTGATTGAGGAGGTCACAATCCTGGGGGGCACCCCCCTAGGGCGCGCCCCCTGGCTTGTGGACTCCTCGAGCACCCCCTTGATGTGAGACCGACGCCAAAAATTCCTATAAATACCAAAAACCCTAGAAAGAAACCTAGATCGGGAGTTCCGCCGCCGCAAGCCTCTGTAGCCATGAAAAATCAATCGGGAGCCCGTTTCGGCACCCTGTCGGAGGGGGAAACCATCACCGGAGGCCATCTTCATCATCCCGGCGGTCTCCATGACTAGGAGGGAGTAGTTCACCCTCGGGGCTAAGGGTATGTACCAGTAGCTATGTGTTTGATCTCTCTCTCTCTTGTGTTCTTGAGATGACAATATATTGATGTACCGCGAGCTTTATTAATATAGATGAATCATATGGAGTTTTCCCCTCTCTATCTTCTTGTGATGAATTGAGTTTTCCCTTTGAAGTTTTCTTATCGGATTGAGTCTTTAAGGATTTGAGAACACTTGTTGTATGTCTTGCGATGGGATATCCGTGGTGACAATGGGATGTTCTATTGATCCACTTGATGTATGTTTTGGTGATCAACTTGCGGGTTCCTTGACCTTGGGAATCTATGCATAGGGGTTGTCATATGTTTTCGTCTTGACTATCCGGTAGGAACTTTGGGGCACTCTTTGAAGTTCTTTGTGTTGGATTGAACATGATGAATCTAAAATTGTGTGATGCATATCGTATAATCAAGCCCATGGGTACTCGTGGTGACATTGGAGTATCTAGGTGACATTAGGGTTTTGGTTGATGTGTATCTTAAGGTGTTATTTTAGTACGAACTCTAGGGCTGTCCGTGACACTTATAGGGATAGCTCATACGATTGATCGGAAAAGATAACTTTGAGGTGGTTTCGTACCCTACAATAATTTCTTCGTTTGTTCTCCGCTATTTGTGACTTTGGAGTGAACTCTTTGTCTCACGTGAGGGATTTACATATGATTCAACTATGTCAGTATTGTTGAGAGAACTTGCACTAGTGAAAGTATGAACCCTAGGCCTTGTTTCTAAGCATTGCAATACCATTTGTGCTCACTTTTATCATTAGTTACCTTGTTGTTTTTATATTTTTAGATTACAAAAATCTATATCTACTATCCATATTACACTTGTATCACCATCTCTTCGCCGAACTAGTGCACCTATACAATTTACCATTGTATTGCGTGTGTTGGGGACACAAGAGACTCTTTGTTATTTGGTTGCAAGGTTGTTCGAGAGAGACCATCTTCATCCTACGCCTCCCATGGATTGATAAACCTTAGGTCATCCACTTGAGGGAAATTTGCTACTGTCCTAGAAAACTCTGCGCTTGGAGGCCCAACACGAGTCTACAAGAAGAAGGTTGCATAGTAGACATCACTCAACCACTATACTAGTTCATCCACAACCTCCTCGTGAGGCCAATCCACCAAAAGCTGGAGTAGGGTTTTACACCACAAGGTGGCCCGAACCTGGGTAAATCTAAGTGTCCATCTTCTTCCCTACTCGTGCGTACTCGACAAAGCTTGGCCGTAGGGTGACGGGCTTGAGACTTTGAGCCGGTCGAGAGCTTCGCACATGCCCCAGAGTTCGAACCTTGTTGGGTCCGCGGAGCCCCGATTCTGACACTTTGTATGGTGCGTTTGTTGGGATCCGGTGAATTGTTGGTTTATGTTCACATTATTCATGATAACTATTTGAGTCTTCTCTGAAATCTAATATGATTCTTATGTGCATGATCTTTATAGCTTCGTAATTCTCTCCGATCTATTGAAATAGTTTGGCCAAATAGATTGATATTTCTTCGGTGAGAGGAGTGCGTTGTGGTAGGTTCAACCTGGGGAGTTTCTATAACCTAGTGACAAGGTAGGGGACAACATACGTCTTTGTGTTGCTGCTACTAAGGATAAAACGATGGGGTTTATTCATATTGCTTGATTTTACTTTGTCTACATCATGTCATCGTTCTCCAAGCATTACTCTGTTTTACTTAATACTCTAGATGCATGCTGGATCGCGGTCGATGAGTGGAGTAATAGTAATAGGTGCAGGCAAGAGTCAGCCTATTTGCTTATGGACATGATGCCTATATATACATGAGCATTCCTATGAAAATCGCATAACTATCCGCTTTTCTATCAATTGCCCAATAGTAATTTGTTTACCCACCATATGCTATTTTTATGAGAGATGCCACTAGAGAAAACTACGGCCCTCAGGTCTATTCACTTATATATTTACAAACGCTACTATTACCTTGCTGCCATTTATTAGCTTTTATTTTATTTTGCAATTTACAATTATCTACAATTATCTACAAAACTCACTTGCTTGCAAGTAACGAGACCAAGGGGATTGACAACCCTCTTGCTAGCGTTGGGTGCAAGTTGTTTGCTCTTTTGTTTGTAGCCGCTGAAGACGGTTGAGGATTGATATTCCTATTTGTTCGATAAACCTTGGTTTCATAACTGAGGGAAATAATTACCCACATTGTGCTGCTATAACCTGTTCCTATTCACAGAAAACCGAAAGTACCAGGCCGCGTCGACGACTGCCTATGCGTTTGACAGCATTGGTCTCTGTTTGGAGAATTCTGAGCCTACTGTCTGCGCCTGCTGCTAGAAACTGCCGGGTACCTACCATCATATTCTATACCACCTATAGCTCGTTGAGCATCTCTATAGCTCGTTGGTACGCCTATTTGATGTTAGACTATCTTCTCCACTTTTTACCCCTTTGATACCTACCATCATATTCTATACCACATATATGCTATGTACAATGGTTCACGCTCATGTATTGCGTGAAGAATAATAAGTTTATGCATATTGGAAAAGTATGATCCAATTGCCTGACTTGGACACCGTGGTGCTTAACATTTGTATCTATGTGGTGAAGACGGAGTCATACCTTGCTAATATAATAAGATGAATAGGGGTAAACATTCTTTTAGGATCGTATACTTTGAAAAAACAATGATTTTGTTTCCTATACTTATAAATATTACTATGTTGCTGTTTGTTAATTCATCATTTCTCAATGAGCATACATACCAAAGATTACATAATGGGTAGCATGTCAAATCAAAAATTCTGTTTTTATCATTTACCTACTCGAGGACGAGTAGGAATTAAGCTTGGGGATGCTGATACGTCTCCAACATATCTATAATTTTTATTGTTCCATGCTAATATATTACCATTCTAGGATATTTTTTGCGTATTTATTTACCAATTTATAATATTTTTGAGCACTAACCTATTGACCCAGTGCCCAGTGCCAGTTCTTGTTTTCTGCATGTTTTAGCCTTTTCAGAGTTACAGTACCAAACGAAGTCCAATTGCGACAAAACTTTTTGAAGATTTTTTCTGGACCAATACATGACCTAGAAACTTCGGAGGAAGGCCGGAAGATGCTCCAGGGCCCCACCACATATCCCACCACGCCACCAGGGGGGCGGCCAGATATGTGGTGTCCCCCTGGTGGCTCTCCCGACGTCGTTCTCTGGCCTATAAATTCACATCTACCCTAAAAACACCAGAAGCGCTCCCGAAACACTTTTTCCACTGCCGCAAGTCTCTGTTCCAACGGGAGGCCATCTACACCTCCGTTCCGACACCCTTCCACAGGGGAGATCGATCACAGAGGGCCTCTTCATCAACCTTGTCGCCCTCACCATGATGTGTGAGTAGTTCACCATAAACCTACGGGTCTGTAGGTAGTACCTAGATGGCAATCTCTCTCTCTCTTGATCTTCAATACAATGTTCATCGCATCTTTGCTTTGATCTATCCAATGTAATCCCTTTGTATGGTGTGTTTGTTGGGATCTGATGAATTGTGAGTTTATGTTCAGATTGTGCATGAAAAGTATTTGAGTCAAATCTGATTACTATGATTCTTATTTGCATGATCATCATAGCTTCGTAATGCCTTCCGATCTATTGAGATAGTTTGGCCAACTAGATTGATATTTCTTCGTTGGGAGTGGTGTGTTGTAGTATGTTCAACCTGGCAATTTTTATATATCCCAGTCACAGAAGGGGACAAGTTGTGTCTTTGTGTTGCTGCTACCAAGGATAAAACGATGGGGTTCATTCATATTGATTGAGTTTACTTTGTCTACATCATGTCAATGTTCTCGAAGCATTACTCTGTTTTACTTAATACTCTAGATGCATGCTAGATAGCGGTCGATGGGTGGAGTAATAGTAATAGGTGCAGGCAGGGGTCGGCCTATTTTCTTATGGACATGATGCCTATATACACATGATCATTGCCGTGAAAATCACATAACTATTCGCTTTTCTATCAATTGCCTAACAGTAATTTGTTTACCCACCGTATGCTTTGCTTATGAGAGATGCCACTAGAGAACTCTACGGCCCCCGGGTCTATTCACTTATATATTCACAAATGCTATCATTACCTTGCTGTTATTTATTACCTTTTATTTTATTTTTCACTTTACTATTATCTACAATTATCTACACAACTCACTTGTTTGCAAATAACGAGATCAAGGGGATTGACAACCCTCTTGCCGGCGTTTGGTGCAAGTTGTTTGTTCTTTTGTGTGCAGCCACTTAAGACGGTTGAGGATTGGTATTCCTATTGGTTCGATAAACCTTAGTTTCATAACTGAGGGAAATACTTACCCACTTTGTGCTGCGATAACCGGTTCCTCTTCACGGAAAACCCAACGCAGATCATGAGTATCAGGAAGGATTTCTGGCGCCGTTGCCGGGGAATACCATCACCAAATATCAAGTAACTTTGCACAAAATTTCATTCACTTGTTCTTCTTTTTATTTGCTGTTATATTTAGTGTGTCTCATAAAAATCAAAAACACAAAAATATTTATCTTTGCTAGTTACTAGTTTGCCTCTAGTTTACTTTACTTGCTAGTTTACTTGTCTTGCTTGTTGCTTTGCTTGTGTGGTCACCATGTCTCAAGATACTAATAAGTTGTGTGATTTATCAAATACTAATAATAATGATTTTATTATTACTCCTATACCACCCACCGCTAGTGCGGAGGCATTTGATATTAATGCTGCATTCCTAAATCTTGTCACGAAAGATTAATTTTCGGGAAGTCCTAATGAGGATCCCGCATCACACCTTAATACCTTTGTTGAATTATGTGATATGCAAAAGAAAAAGGATATGGATAATGATATTGTGAAATTAAAGTTATTTCCTTTTTCACTAAGAGATAAAGCTAAATCTTGGTTTTCATCTTTACCTCGTAATTGCATTGGAACGTGGGATAAGTGTAAAGATGCTTTTATTGCCAAGTATTTTCCTCCTGCTAAGATCATCTCCCTTAGAAATCAAATAATGAATTTTAAACAGCAAGATCAAGAGCATGTTGCACAAGCTTGGGAAAGAATGCAATTGATGATAAGAAATTGTCCAACTCATGGCTTAAACTTGTGGATGATTATCCAAAATTTCTATGCTGGACTAAACTTTGTGTCTAGAAATCTTCTAGATTCTGTTGCAGGTGGTACCTTTATGGATGTGACCTTAGGAGAGGCCAGAAAACTTCTGGACAACATTATGACAAATTATTCTCAATGGCATACCGAAAGAGCTCCAAGTGGTAAGAAGGTAAATTCTGTTGAAGAAATCGCTACTTTGACTGAAAAAGTGGATACTCTTATGAATATGGTTGCTAATAAAAATGCTAATGTTGATCCCAACGATATGACTTTGTCTACTTTTATTGAGAAAAATAATTATGCTATTGATGTGAACTTCATCCCGCGAAATAATTTCAACAACAATGCCTATTGAGGAAATTTCAATGCTAGACCGTATCCCGGTAATTCCTGTAACAACTATGGAAATTCTTATGGCAATTCTTATGGAAATTCTTCTACAAATAATAATAGGATATATTCTGATTTTGAGAACACAATTAAAGAATTTATTAATTCTAAAAAGGTTTTCAACACTAAGGTAGAAGAAAAGTTGCATGTGATTGACACTTTGGCTAAAAACATGGATAGAGTTGCTCTTGATGTTGAAACTCTTAAAAATAAGTCTTTGCCACCCAAGCATGATTTTAATGAGACTATTAAATCTATACAATTATCTATTAATGAAAGTAAGGAGAGGACCGCTAAGTTGAGAGCTAAGCGAGAATTCTTAGAAAAAACTCTTCCACCCGGTTTTTACCGGAATCATGATGAAGATCTTAAAATGATTGGTGTTTCTCCTATTGAAACTTTGTTTAATTCTCTAAATATTAATGATAAAGGGACTGGAGATGAGTAAACTTTAGTTAAGGAGCGTCCCGTTTGCTTGGAGGGTGATGATTCTAATGCTAAAACTGAAAAAGTGGGTTTGGAGAGGTCAAAACTTTAACTAGTGATGTGCCCACTGTCTTGGATTACAAGGACTTTAATTATGATAAATGCTCTTTAGTAGAATGTATTTCCTTGCTGCAATCTATTATTAGCTCACCCAATGCTTATGAACAAAACAAAGCTTTTAGCGAACATATAGTAGAAGCTATGATAAAAGCTTATGATGAGAAACTTGAGCTTGAAATTTCTATTCCTAGAAAATTGCATGATGAGTGGGAACCTACTATCAAAATAAGGATAAATAAATATGAATTCAATGCTTTTTTGACCTTGGTGCTAGTGTTTCAACTATACCTAAAACTTTATGTGATGTACTTGGTTTCACTAATATTGAAGAGTGTTCCCTAAACTTGCATCTTGCGGATTCTACCATCAAGAAACCTTTTGATGAGGACATTCCTACTAATATTACACCCACATCCCCACCATCTACACATATTGGACCAGTTACTAGAGCCCGCACGCCAACTAAATTATCAGTTACTTTCGTTTCTTCGAAATCCTTATAATGTTCATGAACATATGATGTTGCCTAAATTAGATACTTTTTTTTTACTTATGAATAAAGGACCTAGCATGGACAAGAAGGATGGCCATTGGAGCGGGATCAAGCATGGAGAAGAAGGTGCGTGCGCGGGAAGGAACAATGGACTTTTCGGTGGTGATTTTCGCACTTTGAAGCCACCATAAGGAGTGCTTGGAGGCTTGGACGAAATATACAACATGCCACTTCATAAATTTCGTCCATAGGCTATTATAGGTGATGCGTCGCCTTATTTTTGGGCCAAGCCCATGTAATTTCGAAATACCATATTATAGGCAGTTTTTAGAGTCCGTATGTGTGGGGAAACTGAGTTAGGGATGGTTTCGGACCCCTCCTCCAAGGGGCCATGAAATTCCCCTCTATTCCCTCATATATACAGCCCTTAGGGCGTCGTTTTAGACTTGGGTTTTGTTTAGATTGAAAGTTCTCCATAGCTGCAACTTCGCGTTCTTCGTTTGTGTTCCACGACCAGACAAAGGCATCACAGAACCCCACTTTCATCAATAAAGCTTTCCTCTTATATTCGCAATAAAGCTTTCCTCTTATATTCGCAATAAAGCTTTCCTCTTATATTCGCAATATCCAGGAGGCACATGGAGGAGGATTAATGGGACACTTTGGCATGAAGAAGACGGAGGATGTACTTGCTACACATTTCTTTTGGCCAAAGATGAGACGGGATGTTGAGCGTTTTGTTGCTCGCTGCACTACATGTCAAAAAGCTAAGTCACGACTCAATCCTCATGGTTTATATATGCCTTTGCCTGCACCTAGTGTTCCTTGGGAGGATATATCTATGGACTTTGTTTTAGGTTTACCTCGAACAAAGAAGGGGAGGGATAGCATATTTGTTGTCGTGGATAGATTTTCAAAAATGGCACACTTTATACCATGTCATAAAAGTGATGATGCTACTAATGTTGCTGATTTGTTCTTTCGTGAAATTATTCGCTTGCATGGTGTGCCGAATACAATTGTTTCAGATCGTGATGCTAAATTTCTTAGCCACTTTTGGAGATGTTTATGGGCTAAGTTGGGGACTAAACTGCTTTTTAGTATTACATGTCACCCCAAAACTGATGGACAAACTGAAGTAGTGAATAGATCATTGTCTACTATGCTTAGGGCTGTTTTAAAGAATAACCTGAAAATATGGGAAGAATGCTTGCCTCATATTAAATTTTCTTATAATCGTTCATTGCATTCTACTACTAAGATGTGCCCTTTTGAAGTTGTGTATGGTTTCTTACCTCGTGCACCTATTGATTTGTTGCCTCTTTCATCTTCGGAGAAGGTTAATTTTGATGCTAAAGAACATGCTGAATTGATATTAAAGATGCATGAGTTAACTAAGGAGAACATTGAGTGTATGAATGCTAAATATAAACTTGCTGGAGATAAGGGTAGAAAACATGTTGTCTTTGCACCTGGAGATCTTGTTTGGTTACATTTGCGTAAGGATAGGTTTCCTGAATTGCGCAAGTCAAAGATAATGCCACGTGCTGATGGTCCTTTTAAGGTGTTAGAGAAAATAAATGATAATGCATATAAACTTGAGCTGCCTGTAGATTTTGGGGTTAGTCCCACTTTTAACATTGCATATTTGAAGCCTTATTTGGGTGAGGATGATGAGCTTCCGTCGAGTACGACTTCAGTTCAAGAAGGGGAGGAAAGTTTGAAAGTTTTTTTTGAAATATTATATTTGGAATCTATTCCATTTTTGGCTCTATTTCAAAGTTTGAAAGAATTTTATTCAAAGTTCATTGCCCCAAATTTCAAATTTGAGAGGAGGAACATGACCCTCCATACCAGGGGCATTTTTGTGAAACATTTGAACCCTAAAACCCAGAGGGTTATTTGAAAAATATTTGCCAAAAAGAAATAAAACAATTTAGGCTTTTTCTAAAAAAAAAATCTGAAAATATTTATTTTGGCCGTGGAAAAATGTTCATCGTATTGATTGTATTTTTTGATATTTTTGATATATAATACTTCCATATTTGGATTTATATTTATTTCCTATTTCCAGTTTTTCTTTCTTGTTAATTATTAAAAGGAAAGGAATTCTTTAAAAGGAAAAAAACCGCGCGCGCGCGTTAGGAAGCCGATCAGCCCATTAAGGAAGAAATCGGCCCAGAGATCGCCCTCGCCAGATCCGAAAGATCTCCGGATCGGCCACCAATCCCTTGCCCGCTCCCTCTCCCTCACTGCCACCCTGGGCCCACCGCCCGACCGCAACCCCCACCGGTCATCTCTTTCCTTCCTCCCGCTCCTTTCCTTCTTTCGCCGGAACCGCCGCGGATCCGCCCCGATCTCTCTCTCCCTTGCCATTTGGAGCACCCCGAGGCCCCCTATAAATATAGGACCTTGCCAGCACCCCGTTCCGCCTGAATCCCGCTCGCCCGACCCTCTCCTCTCGCCGCAATCTCTCGTCGGAGTCCGAAGCCACCGCCGCGCCATTGTCGCTCCCCCGCTCACCTCCGTCGCCCCCAACCGTCGCCGTGACCACCATCGCCACCATCGTCACCGTCTGCGCCTCCCCGTGCACTCACCTGAGCTCCAGAGCCACCGGAGTGAGGTCCCCGTCGACACCCGAGACTCACCTCCGCCCCGAGCATCGCCGTGGACGCCTCCGTCATCCCCAAGCTTTGCCGAGGCCACCATCGTCCTCGCCGTCCCCTCCGTCGTTTTGACGTCTTCGCCTTCGCCCCCGACCACCGGAGCACCGCCCTGCAACGTCGCCCGAAGCTCACCTCGCCGGAGATCCCCTCGCCGCCCGCTGTAAGTCGTCGGACTTCCCTCCTCCGTCCGATCTAGATTTCACGGCCAAGATTAGAAGCCCCGTACCGATTAGGTTTATTTTAAGTGAACCGGCCGGTTTTCTGTTTTGTTTTATTAACCGAACCGTGTTTCTTACTTAGTGAACGCCCGCTAGCTTAGCCCCGCAGTGCACACCAGTAGCCAACCAGAGGCAGCCACGTAGCCCTGTTCGCTAGTTAGGTTATTTAATTTTCTGTTTCTGTTTTCTGAAAACAGAATAGTTTCAGTTTTAAAACTTGAATATCTCCTAGGATTTTTAGAGTTTTAATTTGATTCTTTTTTAATTGTGTCACAAAGTTTATCTAGTTTCTGTAGATATCAAATTTGGCCATGTTTGAAAATTTTAAATTTGAATTCAAACAGATTTGATTCAAATCTTGTTTTGTGAATATCTTGACTTTAAAAATAGATTTTGAGTTGATTTTTTTGATACTAGTCCCTAGTGACTTTATTTATCAGTAGGTAGAATTTGGGAATTTTTAGAATATTTTAAATTGGGGTTTCAAGCAAAACAGATTCTGTTTTAGTTCTTTTTAGGTTTATTTCTATTACTTTTGTGTTTGGTTTTTGTGTTGCTTTTTGATTGAAAGTATTGATTGCTAGTATGATTGCTTATATGAGTGCAATGTTTGATTATATAGATTTCATCGGAGAGTGACGAATAGTTCTATCAAGTTATTTCTGAGAGCGATATTTGTCTTCATCAACAGTACAGGCAAGTTCACTTTGATCATCTTATATTACCTATGTTTTATTTGCATTAGAATAAATCTCTCCATCATACATCCAGTAGGATATTGAGCTTGAACTTGTGGTAGTATCATGAGGTAGGAGAAACCCAACACCCTGTTACCATTGCCCGGGAAGGGACGTTACTTCACAATTGCTACGCTTCAGTAGACGGGGTTTGGTTGTGAGATTCAGGAATGTTGTGAGGTTAATTAATTATTTCAAGACCTGCATGATGATCAAGACTTCAAGACTTCAAGGACTCAATATACCTCTGGGTGGATTGGACATGCATTTTAGCAGCTTGATATCTATCATGGTTATGCCGGGAATCCTGGTATCTACCTGTGATCATCCCAACGGAATGCCACCCAGGCTCAAAGAGATGGATGGATACTTCAAGGCCGGAAAGCTTACGTGTGCAACCGCAAGTCAATATGGGCTCTGGCTTGGTTAACCTTAGTGGTGACTCTGGTAGGTCAGATTGCTACGAGATGTAGAAAAACGGTAGGATTGGATGGGCACTGACTTTCTACCGGAGGATCACTTTGGAAGACCATGTTTCGATCGTCTCGTTCTCAAACACCAGGCAGTGCGAGGACACAATGAGAGGGATCGAATCTTGCGGGTAAAGTGTACAAACCTCTGCAGAGTGTCAAACTAATCGATTAGCCGTGTCCCCGGTTACGGACAACATGAGCACCGGAGATGATACTATCAGCCAGTCTCAACACAATTAATAAATTTTCATGATGAGTGGGTCTATTAATAATTTTGGGACACGAGAATTGGTTGGTGGAACCATCTCGTTAACAACCAACTTTTGTAGTGATATTTCCGTTTGACTCCTTTGTTGTAGGGAAAATAAAACCAGCTTTTATGCAAAAACTCAGACAGAGAGCCACAAAGCCTTTGCATATAGATTAGCCTTTATCATTATTCTATGGTGATCTTGCCGGTACATTCAATGTACTGACCTACACGGCTGCAACGTCTTATGTTGCAGATACTTTTCTACGACGAGTAAGAGTACGATTCAGGGTTACGGTCTACACTCAACCTGCCATTGGTGTTATTGGGACTCCACTCCCGTTGACTGTTTCCGCTGAGATTTAAGAGGTATATATCATTTTTACGTTATTTACTTGTGATTGCACTTTGATATATACATTGATGTACTGTGTGTGCCAGCATACTGATCCAGGGATGGCACTAACACACAGAGGCTTGACTCGTTTTGAGTCGGGACGCTACACAAATTAAACCAATCATAGCAATTCACCAATCACCGATAGGACAACAAAAATCTACTCAGACATCATAGGATGGCAACACATCATTGGATAATAATATGAAGCATAAAGCACCATGTTCAAGTAGAAGGTACAGCGGGTTGCGGGAGAGTGGACCATTGTAGATAGATGGGGGAAGGTGATGGAGGTGTTGGTGAAGATGACGGAGTTGTTGGAGTACATCGCCGTCACACGATGATTGCCCCGGCGACGTTTCGGTGCCACCGGGAGAGAGGAGGAGAGAGCCCCCCTCCTCCTTCTTCTTCCTTGACCTCCCCCTAGATGGGAGGTGGGTTTCCCTTCTGGTCCTTGGCCTCCATAGCAGCGGAGGGGCGGGAGCCCCTCCGAGATTGGATCTCTCTCTCTCTAATTCCATCTGTTTCCGCGTTCCAGATTCTGGCCTTTCACCGTTTCTTAAATTCTCGGAGATCCGTAACTCTGATTGGGCTGAAATTTTAACACGATTTTTATCCGGATATTAGCTTTCTTGCGGCGAAAGAAGGGCACCAACCGCCTTACGGGGTGACCACAAGCCACCCTGGCGCGCCCTACACCCCAGGGCGCGCCCCTATGGCTTGTGGGCCCCTTGGGCACCGCCTTCTGTTGATTCCACTTCCCAAAATTCACATATATTCCAAAAAAAATATTCGTAAGTTTTAATCCCGTTTTGACTTCGTTTGATATGGATTTTTTGTGAAACAAAAAACATGCAACAAACAGGAATTGGCACTGGGCACTGGATCAATATGTTAGTTCCAAAAATAGTATAAAAAGTTGCCAAAAGTATATGAAAGTTATAGAATATTGGCATGAAAAAATCAAAAATTATAGATACGACGGAGACGTATCAGCATCCCCAAGCTTAAATCCTGCTCGTCCTCGAGTAGGTAAATGATAAAAAAGATAATTTTTGATGTGGAATGCTACCAAGCATAATCTTGATCATATAATCTAATCATGGCATGAATATTAAGACACGAGTGATTCAAAGCAATAGTCTATCATTTGACATTAAGACAATAATACTTCAAGCATACTAATAAAGCAATCATGTCTTCTCAAAATTTCATGGCTAAAAGAAAGTTATCCCTACAAAATCATATAGTCTGGCTATGCTCCATCTTCATCACACAAAGTATTAAATCATGCACAACCCCGGTTTTAGCCAAGCAATTGTTTCATACTTTAGTATTCTCAAACTTTTTCAACTTTCATGCAATACATGAGTGTGAGCCATGGATATAGCACTATAGGTGGAATAGAATATGGTGGAGGTTGTGGAGAAGACAAAAAGAAGGAGATAGTCTCACATCAACTAGGCAAATTAATGGGCTATGGAGATGCCCATCAATCGATATCGATGCAAGTGAGTAGGGATTGCCATGCAACGGATGCACTAGAGCTATAAGTGTATGAAAGCTCAAAAAGAAACTAAGTGGGTGTGCATCCAACTTGCTTGCTCACGAAGACCTAGGGCAATTTGAGGAAGCCCATCATTGGAATATACAAGCCAAGTTCTATAATGAAAAATTCCCACTAGTATATGAAAGTGACAATATAGGAGACTCTCTATCATGAAGATCATGGTGCTACTTTGAAGCACAAGTGTGGAAAAACGAATAAAAATATAGCTCCAAGTAAAATTACCGATGGTTGTTAGAAGAAAGAGGGGATGCCTTCCGGGGCATCCCCAAGCTTAGTTTCTTGGGAGTCCTTGAATATTACCTTGGGGTGCCTCGGGCATCCCCAAGCTTAGTCTCTTTCCACTCCTTATTCCTTCATCCATCATGATCTCACCCAAAACTTGAAAACTTCAATCACACAAAACTTAACAAAACCCTCGTGAGATCCGTTAGTACAATAAAGCAAATTACCACTTTAAGTACTGTTGCAAACCCATTCACATTTTATTTTTGCATTGTAGCTGCTGTATTATAACTTCTTTATGGCTTATACCACCGATAAAATCGATAGTTTCATCAAAACTAGCAAAACAATGCATCAAAAACAGAATCTGTCTTAAACAGGCTAGTCTGTAGAAATCTGAACATTTACTATACTTCTGTAACTCTAAAAATTCTGAAACATTAGAAAAAAATAAAAAAATTGCATAGCAGTACTGTGTAAAAATTTCAGCAACTTTTGACATTCCTGTAAAAAATGTAAATTCACGCACTACAGCCAAAGTTTCTGTTTTTGCACTGCACTCACCAAACAAGCAATCTAATCATCCTAAAGGCAAATCTTGGCACATTATTTTTATAATACAATGGATTTGCACAAGGGGATAATTATTTTTGTTGAAAATTTTCTGTAATTAAGATTCGCAAAGTTTCCATGGGCATGAACAAAGTTCAAGGAGCTCCCCCACTTCAACGGTGCTCGTCCTTCTTTCTTTCACTTCTCTTTTTGAAAAGTTTTAGGTTCCCCACTTTATTTTTTTGTTTTTAAACTATATAAAAGCACACAACAGAATAAAATGACTCTCTAAAACTTCCGGGTTGTCTCCCTGGCAGCGCTTTCTTTAAAGCCATTAAGCTAGGCATAAAGTGCTCAAGTAATTGATCCACCCGGATCCCAAGGTATATCAAAGCCAATTTTAATTAACAATGATTTGTAATTTAGTAGTGAGAAAAAATTAACATATATCATGCAACAACGAAGTCTAACTCTCTTCCTATGCATTGGAATATCATAAAAGAACAATTCATGCACATCAAGTAAAGGCCAATACATAGCATAAGCAGTTTCTTGCAATTTTATCATATTGGAAACATAGAGAGGTGGAAATGTAGTTCCTCTCTCATAATAATTGCAAGTAGGAGCAGCAAGCACATGCATATTATATCTATCAAAATCATGATGTGTAATAGTAAAAGGCAACCCATCTATATAATCCTTAATAAGTGCAAACTTCTCCGATATAGTGTAGTTGGGAGAATTCAAAAAGATAATAGGACTATCATGTGTGGGTGCAATAGCAACAATTTCACGTTTAACATAAGGAACTATAGCAAGTTCATCTCCATAAGCATCATTCATATTGGCATCATGGCCACAAGCATAGCAAGCATCAAGTTCATCAAAAAGGGATATTTCAAACGAATCCAAGGGATCATAGCAATTATCATAGCATTCATCCTTTGGTAAGCACAAAGGGAAATTAAACAATGTATGAGTTGAAGAGTTACTCTCATTAGAAGGTGGGCACGGGTAGCTAATCCGCTCTTCCTCCTTTTGTTCTTTGCTCTCCTCCTCATCTTTTTCATCCAATGAGCTCACAGTGTCATCAATTTCTTCTTCCATAGATTCCTGCAAAATATTAGTCTCTTCTTGGATAGAGTAGACTTTCTCAATAAATTGGTCAATATGGGCATTATATTCATAATTGGCATAACAATAATGAAGTATAGCCAAATTTTGAGATCGGTAAACAGCCTCATCATAATCTTCATACTTTTCCAACAAAGCTTCAATTTCATAAGCACCCTTAAAAGCAACAAACTCTTCTATTTGTTCCACATCATAGTAATCATATATACCATTAGCATAAGAAGCCAAGGTTTAATTATCATTAAATTTACATGAAAAGGGAAGGTGTTTAGCCTTCATCCTAGAGCAACAAGTAATATCATATCTGAAGCATAGATTCCAAGTATACCATTTCAACATATGAATTTGATCCCATAACAGTTTCCCTTTTTGTGTCAAGCGATAATCCCTAAAGTATTCACGTTGATCCAATGTGTATCCCATTATCAAGTTGAATGGGGTTTTCTCAGGATTATCAAAGTAGTGCATAATATTTTCCACATAACGAGCATCGAGGGTTTTAGGAGGTTCCCCATCTCCATGAGTAGCAAGTACACCTATTTTTTTTGGTATTTCGTGTTCCATATCCATAACTAAAGATAGATAACAACTTAGAACAGCAAATAAAATCTACTTAGTGATAAAGCAAACAAGCACACACGAGAATATTCACCCCACACTATTGCTCCCCGGCAACGGCGCCAGAAAAAGGTCTTGATAACCCACAAGTATAGGAGATCAATTGTAGCCTCTTTCGATAAGTAAGAGTGTCGAACCCAACGAGGAGATAAAGGTAGAACAAATATTCCCTCAAGTTCTATCGACCACCGATACAACTCTACGCACGCTTAACGTTCGCTTTACCTAGAACAAGTATGAAACTAGAAGTACTTTGTAGGTGTAACGGGATAGGTTTGCAAGATAATAAAGAACACGTAAATAAAAGATAGGGGCTGTTTAGATAAAGAAACAATTACGTTAGTTTAATGAGTGTGGAAAAGTGGTGGTAGGAGTTGCGGAATTTTCCCTAAGCAATTGACTACGTTACTAGACCGATAGCAAGTTTTATGTGGGAGAGGCCACTGCTAGCATGTCATCCCTTACTTGGAATTCTATGCACTTATGATTGGAACTATTAGCAAGCATCCGCAACTACTAACATTCATTAAGGTAAAACCCAACCATAGCATTAAGATATATTGGTCCCCCTTCAATCCCGTATGCATCAATTTCTATGCTAGGCTGAAGCTGCTATCACCCTTGCCCTCCAATACATAGTCCTATCAACATACAACTAACCCTATGGTGTGATCCACGCACGCGCTCATATGATGGGCACCAAAGGACAGCAACATAACCACAAGCAAATTAAACCAATCATAGCAATTCACCAATCACCGATAGGACAACAAAAATCTACTCAGACATCATAGGATGGCAACACATCATTGGATAATAATATGAAGCATAAAGCACCATGTTCAAGTAGAGGGTACAGCGGGTTGCAGGAGAGTGCACCGCTGTAGATCGATGGGGGAAGGTGATGGAGGTGTTGGTGAAGATGACGGAGTTGTTGGAGTAGATCGCCGTCACACGATGATTGTCCCAGCGGCGTTCCGGCGCCACCGGGAGAGAGGGGGAGAGAGCCCCCCTCCTTCTTCTTCCTTGACCTCCCCCCTAGATGGGAGGAGGGTTTCCCTTCTGGTCCTTGGCCTCCATGGCAGCGGAGGGGCGGAGCCCCTCCGAGATTGGATCTCTCTCTCTCTCTGTTTCCTTCCATTTCTGCGTTCCAGATTCTGGCCTTTCACCGTTTCTTAAATTCCTGGAGATCCGTAACTCCGATTGGGCTGAAATTTTAACATGATTTTTATCCGGATATTAGCTTTCTTGAGGCGAAAGAAGGGCACCAACCGCCTTACGGCGTGACCACAAGCCACCCTGGCGCGCCCTACCCCCCAGGGCGCAACCCTATGGCTTGTGGGGCCCTCGGGCACCGCCTTCTGTTGATTCCACTTCCCAAAATTCACATATAGTCCAAAAAAAATCTTTGTAAATTTTAATCCCGTTTGGACTTCGTTTGATATGGATTTTCTACGAAACAAAAAACATGCAACAAACAGGAACTAGCACTGGGCACTGGATCAATATGTTAGTCCCAAGAATAGTATAAAAAGTTGCCAAAAGTATATGAAAGTTGTAGAATATTGGCATGAAACAATCAAAAATTATAGATATGAGGAAGACGTATCAGGTTCCACCATATTATCAACATGAATTGCTTCAAAATTTGCAGCGTTTAAGACAAGGAAAAAATTATGTAGAGGAATACTATCAGGAATTACAAACTGGCATGATTAGATGTGGTATTATTGAGGAGAATGAAGCTATGCTTGCACGTTTTATGGGTGGATTAAATAGAGAGATTCAGACTATTCTAGAGTATAAGGAGTATAACACTATCACTCGTTTATTCCATCTTGCTTGCAAAGCTGAACGTGAAGTGCAGGATCGGCAGGCAATGGCGAGAACTAATTTTTGTGCAGGTCGCGCTTCATCATGGACACCACGTACATCATCTACTTCCACACGTCCTACTACAACACCACTTATTTCAGCCACCAATTCCAACAGAGATACAAGAGAACAGGCACCGCCACGAGCCTCCAGCAAGGGCACACCTTCGGGGCCTACATAGAGCTCTTCTTCATCCATGGCATCTATAGGGCAAACACATGAGGTTATTTGTCGCCGTTGCAAGGGTGGCGGTCACTATGTGCGAGAATTCCCTTCCAAGCGTGTGATGATTGTTACTGAGGATGGTGGATATGCGTCCGCTAGTGATTATGATGAGGAGACTTTGGCTCTTATTGCAAGTGAAGAACAGGGTGCTAAGGATGCTGAAGAAGAGACACACTACATGGCTGCTGACTACGCTGACAGGTATGAAAGTTTAGTTGCTTAACGTGTTCTGAGTGTGCAGGTTACACATGCTAAGCAAAATCAGAGGCACAACTTGTTCCATACAAAGGGAGTTGTGAAGGAGCATTATGTTCGCGTCATCATCGATGGAGGGAATTGCAACAACTTGGCTAGCATGGAGATGGTGGAGAAGCTGTCTCTAACCACCAGACCACATCCTCATCCTTATTACATCCAATGGTTCAACAACAGTGGCAAGGTTAAGGTAACATGTACTGTTCGTGTGCACTTTAGCATTGCTACATATTCTGATTATGTTGATTGTGATGTGGTTCCCATGCAAGCATGCTCCGTTTTACTAGGTAGACCATGGCAATTTGATAAAAATTCTGTAAACATGGTAGGACGAATCAGTATACTCTTGTTCATAAGGATAAAAATATAACTTTGCTTCCTATGTCTCCCGAACATATTATGAAAGATGATATTGCTAGAGCTAGTAAAGCAAAGCAGAAGCAAAGTGAGAGTGAAAATCAGATTGTGGCAAAGGAATTTGAGCAACATAATAAGCCTAATAAACAATCATCTAGTGTTGCATCTGAAATAAAACTGAAGAGTGGTTGTTTACTTGCCACTAAATCTGATATTACTGGTTTGGATGTTAATACATCTGTTTGCTATGCTTTTGTATGCAAAGAGGTATTATTTTCCTTCGAGGACATGCCTCCCTCTTTGCCTCCTGCTGTCACTAACATTTTGCAGGAGTTCGCAGACGTCTTTCCACAAGACGTGCCACCGGGATTACCACCTATTCGAGGGATTGAGCATCAAATTGACTTAATTCTCGGTGCATCGCTGCCCAACCGTGCGCCATACCGTACCAATCCAGAGGAGACAAAGGAGATTATGCATCAAGTACAGGAGCTTCTCGACAAAGGTTATATACGTGAATCCCTTAGTCCTTGTGTTGTTCCTATTATTCTAGTGCCTAAAAAGGATGGTACATCGCGTATGTGTGTTGATTGTAGAGGCATTAATAATATTACTATTCATTATCGTCATCCTATTCCTAGGTTAGCTGATATGCTTGATGAATTAAGTGGCTCTACAATTTTCTCCAAAGTTGATTTGCGTAGTGGATACCATCAAATTCGTATGAAATTGGGAGATGAATGGAAAACAGCATTTAAAACTAAGTTTGGATTATATGAGTGGTTAGTCATGCCTTTTGGGTTAACTAACGCACCAAGCACTTTCATGAGATTAATGAACGAGGTTTTACGTGCTTTCATTGGACGATTTGTGGTAGTCTACTTTGATGATATATTGATTTATAGTAGAACTTTGGAGGAACACTTGGATCATTTGCGTGCTGTTTTTATTGCTCTACGTGATGCACGTTTGTTTGGTAACCTTGGTAAGTGCACCTTTTGCACCGACCGAGTATCTTTTTTTGGCTATGTTGTTACTCCACAAGGAATTAAAGTTGATCAAGCCAAGATTGAAGCTATTGAGAGTTGGCCGCAGCCCAAAACGGTCACACAAGTGAGGAGTTTTCTTGGACTCGCTGGTTTCTATAGGCGTTTTGTGAGGGATTTCAGCACCATTGTTGCACCTCTCAATGAGCTTACAAAGAAGGATGTGCCTTTTGTTTGGGGTACCGCACAGGAAGAAGCCTTCACGGTATTGAAAGATAAGTTAACACATGCTCCTTTACTCCAACTTCCTGATTTTAATAAGACTTTTGAGCTTGAATGTGATGCTAGTGGAATTGGATTAGGAGGTGTGCTATTACAAGATGGTAAACCTGTTGCATACTTTTCTGAAAAATTGAGTGGGCCTAGTCTGAATTATTCTACTTATGATAAGGAATTATATGCTCTTGTTCGGACTTTGGAAACATGGCAACATTATTTATGGCCCAAAGAGTTTGTTATACATTTTGATCATGAATCTTTGAAACATATTAATAGTCAAGCAAAACTGAACCGTAGACATGCTAAATGGGTTGAATTCATTGAGACTTTCCCTTATGTCATTAAACACAAGAAGGGTAAAGAAAATGTTATTGTTGATGCATTGTCTCGTCGTTATACTATGCTTTCACAACTTGACTTTAAAATATTTGGTTTGGAGACCATCAAAGATCAATATATGCATGATGCTGAATTTAAAGATGTGTTGGAGAATCATAAAGAAGGGAGAACATGGAACAAGTTCATCATTAATGATGGACTTGTGTTCCGTGCTAACAAGCTATGCATTCCAGCTAGCTCCGTTCATCTTTTGTTGTTACAGGAGGCGCATGGAGGAGGATTAATGGGACACTTTGGCGTGAAGAAGACGGAGGATGTACTTGCTACACATTTCTTTTGGCCAAAGATGAGACGGGATGTTGAGCGTTTGGTTGCTCGCTGCACTACATGTCAAAAAGCTAAGTCACGACTCAATCCTCATGGTTTATATATGCCTTTGCCTGTACCTAGTGTTCCTTGGGAGGATATATCTATGGACTTTGTTTTAAGTTTACCTCGAACAAAGAAGGGAGGGATAGCATATTTGTTGTCGTGGATAGATTTTCGAAAATGGCACACTTTATACCATGTCATAAAAGTGATGATGCTGCTAATGTTGCCGATTTGTTCTTTCGTGAAATTATTCGCTTGCATGGTGTGCCAAATACAACTATTTCAGATCGTGATGCTAAATTTCTTAGCCACTTTTGGAGATGTTTATGGGCTAAGTTGGGGACTAAACTGCTTTTTAGTACTACATGTCACCCCCAAACTGATGGACAAACTGAAGTAGTGAATAGATCATTGTCTACTATGCTTAGGGATGTTTTGAAGAATAACCTGAAAATGTGGGAAGAATGCTTGCCTCATATTGACTTTGCTTATAATCGTTCGCTGCATTCTACTACTAAGATGTTCCCTTTTGAAGTTGTGTATGGTTTCTTACCTCGTGCACCTATTGATTTGTTGCCTCTTCCATCGTCGGAGAAGGTTAATTTTGATGCTAAAGAACGTGCTGAATTGATATTAAAGATGCATGAGTTAACTAAGGAGAACATTGAGTGTATGAATGCTAAATATAAACTTGCTGGAGATAAGGGTAGAAAACATGTTGTCTTTGCACCTGGAGATCTTGTTTGGTTACATTTGCGTAAGGATAGGTTTCCTGAATTGTGCAAGTCAAAGCTAATGCCATGTGCTGATGGTCCTTTTAAGGTGTTAGAGAAAATAAATGATAATGCATATAAACTTGAGCTGCCTGCAGATTTTGGGGTTAGTCCCACTTTTGACATTGCATATTTGAAGCCTTATTTGGGTGAGGATGATGAGGTTCCGTCGAGGACGACTTCAGTTGAAGAAGGGGAGGACGATGAGGACATCCCTACTAATGTTACACCCACATCCCCACCGGCTACACATATTGGACCAGTTACTAGAGCCCGCGCACGCCAACTAAATTATCAGGTACTTTCGTTTCTTGGAAACCCTTCTAATGTTCATGAACATATGATGCTGCCTAAATTAGATACTTTTGTTTTACTTATGAATGAAGGACCTAGCATGGACAAGAAGGATGGCCATTGGAGCGGGATCAAGCATGGAGAAGAAGGTGCGCGCGCGGGAAGGAACAATGGACTTTCCGGTGGTGATTTTCGCACTTTGAAGCCACCATAAGGAGTGCTTGGAGGCTTGGACGAAATATACAACATGCCACTTCATAAATTTCGTCCATAGGCTATTATAGGTGCTGAGTCACCTTATTTTTGGGCCAAGCCCATGTAATTTCGAAATACCATATTATAGGCAGTTTTTAGAGCCTGTATGTGTGGGGAAACTGAGTTAGGGCTGGTTTCGGACCCCTCCTCCAAGGGGCCACGAAATTCCCCTCTATTCCCCCATATATACAGCCCTTAGGGCGTCGTTTTAGACTTGGGTTTTGTTTAGATTGAAAGTTCGCCATAGCTACAACTTCGCGTTCTTCGTTTGTGTTCCACGACCAGACAAAGGCGTCACAGAACCCCACTTTCATCAATAAAGCTTTCCTCTTATATTCGCAATATCAAGATTGCAATCTTAGTTTCTTGCTTGTTCTTCGTTTGCTTGCAGGAAACAAACCCTCGTGGTCAGGTTGATCGTGCTTCGGCGTGGTCAATAACCTCTCGGAGTTGGTTTAGCGATTGCTACGGTGCGACGTCCTCGCACGTTCGTAGTCGGATCGTCAAAGTCGACTCTACCATAAACGGTAACCACATCTCATCGAAAGACAGGGACAACTTCGCCTCTATCACCTTTTGGTAGAATTAATGATGTGCTTATTATTGCAAACAAAAATTATGTGCCTGATGATTTCATTGTGCTTGATATTGATTGCAATCCTTCTTGTCCCATAATACTTGGAAGGCCATTTTTACGAACTATAGGTGCAATTATTGATATGAAAGAGGGAAACATAAGATTCCAATTCCCATTAAATAAAGGGATGGAACACTTCCCTAGGAAGAGAATTAAAGCACCTTATGAATCAATCATGAGAGCTGCCTATGGGTTAAGTGTCAAAGATGACAACACTTGAAACTATGCATTATGCCTAGCTAGGGGCATAAAACAATAGCGCTTGTTGGGAGGCAACCAAATATGTATCTTTATTTTGATTTTTTACTTTCTGTTTTTGTGTGATAACATGATTATTTCCTCTATAATGATTATGTTTTTAGGTTTTAATTAGTGTTTGTGCCAAGTAAATCCTATGGGATGACCCAAAAGATGAGTAGAAACGATGCTGAAACATAACAGAAACTTTGACTCCAGTGCAGGAATTTTCATTTTTTACTAGAGCGTGATAATGATCTGAATTTTAACACGGTATTTTCATACAAATTCTTTACATTGTCCTAATTTTTCAGAATTTTTAGACTTACAGAAGTATGGTCTCTTTACAGATTGCTACAGACTGTTCTGTTTTAAACCGATTATGTTTTGCTTGCATAGTTTGCTTGTTTTGATTATGCCATGGACTATATCGGGGGGTGTAAGACATGGGGAAGTTAGAATACAATACCTATTATGAAAAAATGAATTTGAATCAATTTATCACACTACCTCAAGTATGCAATATGTTTCTTATACTAACGGATCTCACGAAGTTTTGTTGAGTTTTGTGTGATTGAAGTTTTCAAGTTTTGGGTGTGATCACGATGGACTACGGAATAAGGAGTAGCAATAGCCTAATATTGGGGATGCCCAAGGCACCACGAGTATAATTATAAGGAGACTCAAGCATCTAAGCTTGGGGATGCCTCGGAAGGCATCCCTTCTTTTGTCTCAATCCATCGGTATGTCACTTGGACCTATATTATTATTCATCACATGATATGTGTTTTGCTTGGAGCGTTGTTTGCTTTTGTTTGCTTTCACTTTCAGTTTGTCACAATCATCATTTTTTGGACACACCTATTTGATAGATACACACCTTCATGATAATTTGCTGGAATACTCTATGTGCTTCACTTATATCTTTTGAGCTAGGCAGTTGCTCTAGTACTTCACTTATATCTTTTTGAGCACGATGGCGTGTAGATTTTATAGAAATAATATGCTCTCATTCTTCACTTATATTTGTTTGAGAGCTGAATTAATAGTGACGGTAATTTGCATGGGTCATAAGACTAGTCCAAGAATACTAGTTATTCAATGAATGATAATCAAAACCATCGTGTAGCACATATAGAGAAGTTGTGGGTTAATTACATTGATGTAGTAATATGAAAAAGGTGTGAGTCAAAAATTGTTGATTCATAGAAGTGTCGAGATTAAGAGGTGTTAAATTGTTATTCATCTAAAAATTAAAGAGGCATGGTGATGATGTGTGAGCATTTATATTCCTCGTTGAAATCCTAGTGTTGTTTCGAGTCGGGGGCGCGCCATAGTTAACTCCTACAAGCCTCCTCCCTCAGGGCATGCGAGGAGTACTTTGATTGTGATAAAACTAATAAAACTTTGCAATAAGTATATGAGTTCTTTATGACTAATGTGACACCATGGACATACGCATCTTCACCTTCTCATATTTGCTAGCCTCTTCGGTACAGTGCATAGCCCATTCTCACCTTGAGGATTGGTGCAACTTTCGCCGGTGCATCCAAACCCCGTGACATGATATGCTCTGTTGCACATAAGCCTCATTATATATTCCTCAAAACAGCCACCATACCTACCTATTATGGCATTTCCATAGCCATTCCGAGTTATATTGCCATGCAAATTCCATCGTCACTTCACATGACTTGTTTGTTAATCATCATAATGCTTTGCATGATCATATAGAGCTGACATAGTATTTGTGGCAAAGCCATCGTTCTTCATATTTTTGATACATGTCACGCTAGATCATTGCACATCCTGGTACACTGCCAGAGGCATTCATTCAGAGTCATATCTTCCTATCAGTCCTTCATGTTGAGTTGTAAGTAAATAAAAGTGTGATGATCATCATTATTAGAGCATTGTCCCAGTGAGGAAAGGATGATGGAGACTATGATTCCCCCACTAGTCGGGATGAGACTCTGGAAAAAAAATGAAATAAAAAATGGGGGAGGCCAAATGAGCCCACCATATAAAAAAGGGAAAATGGGGGAGGCAAAAAACAGAGAAAAGCCTACCATAAAAAAATGAGAGAAAAGAGAGAAGGGACTTTGCTACTATCCTTTACCACACTTGTGCCTCAAAGTGGCACCATGTTCTTCATATAGAGAGTCTCCTATGTTGACACTTCCATATGCTAGTGGGAATTACCTTTTCATATAATAAACTTGGCTTGTATATTCCGATGATGGGCTTCCTCAAATGCCCGAGGTCTTCATGAGCAAGCAAGTTTGATGCACACCCCACTTAGCTTCAGTTGAGCTTTCATACACTTATAGCTCTACTGCATCCTTTGCATGGCAATCCCTACTCCTTGCATTGACATTTATCGATGAGCATCTCTATAGCTCGTTGGTACGCCTATTTGATGTTAGACTATCTTCTCCACTTTTTACCCCTTTGATACCTACCATCATATTCTATACCACCTATATGCTATGTACAATGGTTCACGCTCATGTATTGCGTGAAGAATAAAAAGTTCATGCATATTGAAAAAGTATGATCCAATTGCGTGACTTGTACACCGTGGTGCTTAACATTTGTATCTATGTGGTGAAGACGGAGTCATAGCTTGCTAATATAATAAGATGAATAGGGGTAAACATTCTTTTAGGATCTTATACTTTGAAAAATCAACGATTTTGTTTCCTATACTTATAAATATTACTATGTTGTTGTTTGTTAATTCATCATTTATCAATGAGCATACATACCAAAGATTACATAATGGGTAGCATGTCAAATCAAAAATTCTGTTTTATCATTTACCTACTCGAGGACGAGCAGGAATTAAGCTTGGGGATGCTGATACGTCTCCAGCGTATCTATAATTTTTTATTGTTCCATGCTAATATATTATCATTCTAGGATACTTTTTGGGTATTTATTTACCAATTTATAATATTTTTGAGCACTAACCTATTGACCCAGTGCCCAGTGTCATTTCCTGTTTTCTGCGTGTTTTTGCCTTTTCAGAGTTACAGTATCAAACAAAGTCAATTGCCACGAAACTTTTTGATGATTTTTTCTAGACCAATACAAGACCTAGAAGCTTCGGAGGACGGACGAAAGATGCTCCAGGGCCCCACCACATATCCCACCGCGCCACCAGGGTGGCGCCAAGATATGTGGTGGCCCCCTAGTGGCTCTCCCGACATCGTTCTCTGGCCTATAAATTAACATCTATCGTAAAAACACTAGAAGCGCTCCCAAAACACCTTCTCCGCCGCCGCAAGTCTCTGTTCCGACAGGAGGCCATCTACACCTCCGTTCTGGCACCCTACCGAAGGGGAGATTGATCACGGAGGGCCTCTTCATCAACCTTGCTGCCCTCACCATGATGTGTGAGTAGTTCACCACAGACCTACGGGTCCATAGGTAGTACCTAGATGGCAATCTCTCTCTCTCTCTCTCTCTCGATCTTCAATACAATGTTCATCGCATCTTTGCCTTGATCTATCCGATGTAATCCCTTTGTATGGTGTGTTCGTTGGGATCCGATGAATTGTGAGTTTATGTTCAGATTATTCATGAAAAGTATTTGAGTCAAATCGGATTACTATGATTCTTATTTGCATGATCATCATAGCTTCGTAATGCTCTCCGATCTATTGAGATAGTTTGGCCAACTAGATTGATATTTCTTCGGTAGGAGTGGTGCGTTGTAGTAGATTCAATCTGGCGAGTTTCTATATCCCAGTGATAGAAGGGGACAAGTTGCGTCTTTGTGTTGCTGCTACTAAGGATAAATGATGGGGTTTATTCATATTGATTGAGTTTACTTTGTCTACATCATGTCAATGTTCTCCAAGCATTACTCTGTTTTACTTAATACTCTAGATGCATGCTGGATAGCGGTCGATGGGTGGAGTAATAGTAATAGGTGCAGGCAGGAGTCAGCCTATTTGCTTATGGACGTGATGCCTATATACACATGATCATTGTCGTGAAAACCGCATAACTATTCTCTTTTCTATCAATTGCCCAACAGTAATTTGTTTACCCATCGTATGCTTTGCTTATGAGAGATGCCACTAGAGAACTCTACGGCCCCCGGGTCTATTCACTTATATATTCACAAACGCTATCATTACCTAGCTGTTATTTATTACCTTTTATTTTATTTTGCACTTTACTATTATCTACAATTATCTACACAACTCACTTGCTTGCAAATAATGAGATCAAGGGGATTGACAACCCTCTTGCCGGCGTTGGGTGCAAGTTGTTTGTTCTTTTGTCTACAGCCGCTGAACACGATTGAGGATTGGTATTCCTATTGGTTCGATAAACCCTGGTTTCATAACTGAGGGAAATACTTATCCACTTTGTGCTGCGATTACCCGATCCTCTTCATGGAAAACCCAACGCAGATCACGAGTATCACCCGCCGCTACTGAAACATGGGCCGCTGCTATGCCTGCCATAAATACGGCGGCTTGACGAGGCGGCTCATGGAACTCCTGGGTGGCCTCATCTCTAGAATAACCTCCAAGCCTGCCATCCAAAAGTGGACAGATTGATTCGGTGTCTCCCATTGAAGATTCACCATCAGAGTTGACGAGGGTATCCCTGCTATTTGCCACATCATCCATAAGGTCGACTCCTTGAGTGAAACCTATGAAGACGTGGTGTCAGCCGGCAAGCCGCCGACCAGGTCGAGAGAGCCGAACTGGCTCAATGATGTCAATGCAGGTGTCCGGCTCGGGTCCTGGCGCGCCAACCTTGCCGATGAAGACGTGGATCTTGCCGAAGGGGACCCAGTGCCCGTACTCGATCGAGCCGGCCTCGGGGCCCCAGCCTGAATCATCGATGTAGAGCTTGCCACGGTGACTCTTGGTCATCTGACCAACTGCGTATCCCTCGAACCCTGGGAGAGCTCCCTCCAAGAACTCAACTCCACCGTGCGAGGGCCCCACGGTGGGCGCCAACTGTCGTGGTTTTGTCATGGCAGATGTCCTCATACGAGAACTTAAGTGTGAGGCCATCGCAACTAGGTGGCGACTTGAAGGGGTTAATCGGGAACGAGAGACAAGTTTACCTAGATTCGGCCCCTCCGATGGAGGTAAAAGACTACGTCATGCTTTGTGTGTATTTATGATGATCTTGATTACAAGGGTTCGGAATCACTAACCTAGCTCTCGAGGGTTTCTTCTTACTTGATCTTTCTACCTCAGGGGCTCTCCTTTATATACAGGTTAAGGCCTCGAGGGTACAATGGAGTCTGGGTCGAAGTACAACCCATGACCTAACCTAACTCTACCTACTCATCTTGTTTGTCAAGTAAAGGAATATTCCTATATCTTCTCTCATGAGACGACCCGCCACGTGACGTCTCACGAGCCGGCCTTAGCATAAGACGCCTTCTGGGGCTTGTGCTTCTGGTAGGAATCTTCCTCATGGGCCGCCTGGCAGTTTCCAGGTCATATATTGGGCGGGTCATACCCGTGGGGTATATCCCCAACACCGAGGTCTGCCAGTTTTGACACCGACATTGGTGCTTTCATTGAGAGCTCGCTGTTGGATCACCTTGGAACGATGACTTTGCCGATTGGCAATTCAAACCCCTCGAAATCCCTGTCGTATCGACGGTCGTCAGTGACTGGCCACCCGAGGACACGACTGACTCCAAGTCGCACTCCCTATTCGAGGTAGCAGGCGCCGATCTAGAGCTCCGTTCAAAACTCCATGCTCCCCTGGTTAGCTCGGCCGATGATTTCCGGATAGAGGAAACTTCGGATTCAAACTCCCCTTTGAGGGATGAATGGGGAGCAGATCGGACGGAGAGGATGACTGCTCCGGATAATATAACGAACCTGGGATCCTCCCTCTTCGTCCAGTCTTCTTACGATGAACACGGGGACACGTTAGAGTCTCCACTGACCGATTGAAATATTTGACCCCCCCCCCCACATCGAGTATTTCTTGAATAACTCGGGGCCTACCAATGCCTCGGACCTAATCTATATAAAATAGCAAGTCGAAGAAATTGTCAGGCAATTTTGGTCAAGATTCCTGGTCGTCAAGAATAAACCAGCCAACTGCACCGACGTAGAAGTACTGACCGCCTTTCATCACAATTGTGACAACGAGGGGGTATTAAATGCCCTCGCCCGGCATCAAGTTCAGACCTTTCTGAACTCTCTGAACTGGTATAGAAGTTCCGTGCCATGGAGGACGCCTGGCTGGTAAAGGAACCCCATACGCACAGAGTGCCCGAAAAGATCTAGCACCAATAGGCAACGGGAGCCCTCCGGATGCCCCGTGCTTCCTGAGTCATCGCAAAAGAGGAATAAGGCAGGATCGCAGACTGTTCTTGATGAATTGCTCAATAAACCATGCCCCATACACTCTGGCTTGCTCAACACCAACCCAACCCATAGCCTTCAAGCATGTTGGGTTATGAAACAAGTAGCCAAAGGTGGAGAGGCCCCCTCGCATATAGTTGCGTGAATAGCCGCCCGAGAAAATCCCCGGACGAGTCCGAGGTCCTCATGATCTATCAAACTTACAAATCGGGAAATCAAAGGAAACGAGCGATATAAGAGTTTGGCCATGTTCAGATACATACACCTCTGCCCGCATGGTTAGACATGTGGCGTGGCTTGAGACTACGTCGGTATTTCCCCAAAGAGGAAGGGATGATGCAGCACAGCTATGGTAAGTATTTCCCTCAGTTATGAAACCAAGGTTATTGAACCAGTAGGAGAACCAAGCAACACTATGTAAACGGTACCTGCACACAAAGAACAAATACTTGCAACCCGATGCGTAAGAGAGGTTGTCAATCTCTCCACGGTAAAAGATGGATTGGTTTGTATGAGATTGGATAAATAGATCGCACAAGAACACAAAATAAAATATGCAAATAAAAAGTGCATCACGATATTTTTGGGTTTTTGGAATAGTAGATCTAAAAGCAAATGCGGAAAAATATAGATCGGAAAGCAATATGTTGAAAGATAGACCTGGGGGCCGTAGATTTCACTAGTGGCTTCTCTCAAGAAAATAGCACACGGTGGGTAAAAAAATACTGTTGGGCAATTGATAAAAGATCAAATAATCATGATGATATCCAAGTCAATGATCATTATATAGGCATCACGTCCAAGATTAGTAGACCGTAATGATTCTGCATCTACTACTATTACTCCACACGTCAACCGCTATACAGCATGCATCTAGTGTATCAAGTTCATGGAGAAACGGAGTAATGCAATAAGAACGATGACATGATGCAGACAAGATCTATTCATGTAGGAATAGACCCCATCTTGTTATCCTTACACTGGTGCAGCGACGCCCTATACAAACGGTTTTTAACCCCTTTCCACGACGTAGTTCTAAACCATCGCCTTGCATGTGTGGGCGATAGGGGGGTCCATCCCACACGACACGGGAAACCCGTCGGCGATGGTGACCAACGAACGCAAACGATCTGCAAATATAATCGTGTGCGGTGCAGGAACATATTGCACACATAATCTTTTGGGCATACGTGTCGGATTTGGGATCAATCACACACGTCCAAGACGAGTCAAACGCGTCTAATTGCAAATGGAAAACAAACGGAGTTTGACGTTTGACCGTTTGCGAAACGTTACCTAGTCCACACGGTCCATTGTAGAGAACTGTGTGTGATATGTTCATCATCGCACACGAGATTTCTTTGGGAACCGTGTGCCATGCATAACATCATCGGACACGTTTCCCGAAAAAAGTACGTGTGGGATCGTCTTTGCATCGGGCACGGTTTCCTGTTGGCTCACGTGTGACATGCGGTGCTATTGCAAACGATTGAGTAGCTCCTACGCACACGTACAAGTGCTGCAAACCATTTGCGATTTCTTATGTATCACCAACGTTTTAGATTATATCTCGTGTGCTTTTCCCGTGGATCACAGGCGGTTGCGCTATGAGTTGCGTGTGCTTTCCGTTCTGGACCGCACACACTTAGTTGCTTGAACCGTATGCGCTAAAATTGCTAGGTTATTGTAAAATATTGCATTTAATTCACCCTGCAAATAGCAAATTTTCCACAATATGCAATCGACAAATAGTGTCCACATGAAGAACATTCATCATAATTTGCCACAATATGCAATTAACGAAGTGTCCACAAGCAGAGGATTCATCATAATTCACGACAATATGCAATTGAGAAAATGCTAGCTAAATTCCTCAGCTGTTAAACCGACATATGCAGTACATTATCATAGTGTACGAAATACGAAGACATGATCACATGGAAAATAATGGATCCATGTGTTAATGTTTAGCTTATAAGACTATATGAATGCATACTTATTATTAGGGGATATGAATCCGGCAATCTTCGACGCCATCATCGGGCTTGGTATAGTGTTTCACAAAGAAGGTGCTGATAAATTTCCTAACAGACATCAATTCATCTGCGGCGAGCGGTGAAGAGGTCATCAGTCCGAAGATCAACTGCAGGACTTATTGATCAGAATGTGACATACGTGTGGAGTAGAAGATAGTAATTAAGAAGCAGACTTACTGGTTTTATCCTGTCAGCATCGACACCCCATTCAACACGTCTGCATAGGTTCATCATGTGTGAACAAACGTAGTATCCACATAGGCTGGTACCTTGTTGTTGCTGAGGACACTGAATTTTTTTTGTACAATATTAGTCATGTATTTGCCTTGTTAGGAACAACCTAACCGGTGTAAGTTGTTTGTTCTTTTTTATATGGAGAGAAATAGAAAGAGGTTTACTTAGAAACTTGAACATCTTACTAGCATTTTCTGAAAATAACGGATTTCGTTGTCTTACCGGAGAAACGATCACGTGCTGCAGAGGTAGTTGGCGGTCGAACCATAACCCTCCTAAAGTTATGTTCTTTGACAATACACTAAAAATGAAGATGAATTTTCACACACTCAATTCTGGAACCAGATATGAACACAACGCATTAACATCAAATAATTCAATACCTATCCATGAAATCCTGAAGATGACTCAGATCCTGAGGCGCATTTGACTCTCTGAGAGAATCCATGCAGTAAACTGTGTTGCATTTTGGAACAGTGACCACCAAGATCCAGTGACCTCTACAGTTTAAGAAAACCATGAACGTACAAACTATGTCTAAAACTGAAAGACAATCACTGTATGCGTGGTTGTATATTTAACTTACTATTCATGATATGGCCACATGAAGAATTCTCCTATATGTAAGTCTAACAAGATCTTGGCGACATAATCAATGGAAGCCTTGCGTGAGGCATTATCTCATAACAAAACGCCGTTTGCTAAATCAGGATCTATGAAATACGCATGCACCCTTGATGTTCTCTGTGTCGTCAATCCCCTGAGAGGAATACAATACAATTAGATTTTTTGTCAATTACAGCCTTGTATGGAGAAGTTTATCAGAGTTTGTGAAGTACTTACAACATCAAGCATTTGACAAGAGTGGCAGCAAGCTCATCGAAGTTGAAGAAGAGATGAAAGTCCTCTAATTCTATACTGATGGTACCTGCAACGTGAGAGAAATGCCAGCTGTCGTAGTGCACTTGCAGAATGTTAGTATCTTCTCCTTCCGACATTCTGTCCATGCAATATTTATGTAACTTGCGAGCACTAGAACTGCACTCCTCCCAGAAATCGCCAATAAGGAATGGCTGGCCATGTTTGTACTTGCGTTTCTCAAATGTGTCTACTTCCTTACTAGAGAAACCACCTTTCCCTGTTAGGATTAAGGAACATGCTAAAGTTGCAAATGTGGTTAACAAAAGTAATATCAAAACACGTAAACCCTCTGAACAAATAAAGGTAGAACCTAAAGTTGCAACGATTAAAGACTTACTAGTTGGTAACATAGATGGTCATGTTATATACTTCTGCGATGAACCATCTCGTATTGCTAAAATGGATCATAAAGATAAACATAAATCTGTTGTTCGCATGCCTATTGTTTCTGTTAAGATTGGAGACTATTGTTAGCATGGCTTACGTGATATGGGTGCTAGCGTTAGTGCCATTCCCTTTACTCATTATCAATAAATTATGCATGACATTGCACCTGTTGAGTTAGAGATATTGATGCTACTATTAAGCTTGCAAACAAAGAGACCAATTTCACATCTTGGGATTGTTAGATATGTTGAAGTCTTGTGTGGTAAGATCAAATACCATACTGATTTCCTAGTTATTGGATCATTAAAAGATAATTTTGTGCCATTATTTTTGGTAGCCCTTTCCTGAATATTGTTAATGCCAAAATTGATTACAATAGGGAAACGGTTAGTGTCAACTTTGGTGATGTGTCTCATGAATTTAATTTCTCCAAGTTTAATAGACAACCACATGATAAAGAATTATCTAGTGATAACCCACAAGTATAGGGGATCAGTTGTAGCCTCTTTCGATAAGTAAGAGTGTCGAACCCAACGAGGAGCTAAAGGTAGAACAAATATTCCCTCAAGTTCTATCGACCACCGATACAACTCTACGCACGCTTAACGCTCGCTTTACCTAGAACAAGTATGAAACTAGAAGTACTTTGTAGGTGTGATAGGATAGGTTTGCAAGATAATAAAGAGCACGTAAATAAAAACTAGGGGCTGCTTAGATAAAGAAACAACTAAGTTAATCTTAGTAGAGAGCTTTTTGTCACAAGAAAGTTATTTGTCCCTAGGCAATCGATAACTAGACCGGTAATCATTATTGCAATTTTATATGAGGGAGAGGCATAAGCTAACATACTTTCTCTACTTGGATCATATGCACTTATGATTGGAACTCTAGCAAGCATCCGCAACTACTAAAGATCATTAAGGTAAAACCCAACCATAGCATTATAAGGTATCAAGTCCTCTTTACTCCCATATGCAACAACCCACCTACTCGGGTTTATGCTTCTGTCACTCAAGCAACCCACCATAGGCAAATCATGAACACATTGCAACACCCTACAGCGAGGATCCCTCACGCTTGCGCTACATGGAGAGCACCATAGGACAGCACCAATAATAAAACATGCAACTCAAACCAATCATGATCATCAATCAACCCATAGGACAAAACGGATCTACTCAAACATCATAGGATAGCCATACATCATTGGGAAATAATATATAGCATTGAGCACCATGTTTAAGTAGAGATTACAGCAGGGATAAGGGGTGTTATACCGCTGCATAGAGGGGGAGAGAGTTGATGATGACGGCGGCGAAGTTGTTGGTGTAGATCGCCGTCACGATGATGGCCCCGGCGGCGTTCCGGTGCCACCGGGAGAGAGGGGGAGAGGGCCCCCCTCCTTATTATTCTTCCTTGGCCTCCCCCCTAGATGGGAGGAGGGTTTCCCCTCTGGTCCTTGGCCTCCATGGCGGTGGAGGGGTGGGAGCCCCTCCGAGATTGGATCTCTTTCTCTGTTTCCCTCTGTTTCTGCGTTCCCAGATTCTGGCCTTTCACCGTTTCTTATATTCCCGGAGATCCGTAACTCCGATTGGGCTGAAGTTTTAACACGATTTTTATCCAGATATTAGCTTTCTTGCGGCGAAAGAAGGGCACCAACCGCCTTACGGGATGGCCACAAGCCCCCAGGGCGTGCCCTACCCCCCAGGGCGTGACCTAGTGGCTTGTGGGCCCCTCGGGCACCGCCTTCTGTTGATTCCACTTCCCAAAATTCACATATATTCCAAAAAAATCTCCGTAAGTTTTTATCCCATTTGGACTTCGTTTGATATGGATTTTCTGCGAAACAAAAAACATGCAACAAACGGGAACTGGCACTGGGCACTGGATCAATATGTTAGTCCCAAAAATAGTATAAAAAGTTGCCAAAAGTATATGAAAGTTGTAGAATATTGGCATGAAACAATCAAAAATTATAGATACGATGGAGACGTATCATCTAGTAAAGATGAAATTATTGGTCTTGCTTCTATTGGTGTGCCTCCTACTGATCCATTAGAGCAATATTTACTAGACCATGAAAATGATATGCATATGAAGGAAAGAAAGGAAATAGATGATATTTTCTTTAATGAAACACCTATACTTAAACATATTTTGCATGTTGAGACCCTCGGAGATCCTCTCCCTCCTAAGAGTGACCCTGTGTTTGAATTAAAGAAGCTACCTAATACATTGACATATGCTTACCTAGATGCCAAGAAGATATATCCTATTATTATCAGTGCTAACCTTTTAGAGCATGAAGAAAAGAGATTACTTAAAGTTCTAAATAAGCACCATGCCGCCATTGGTCATACTCTTGATGATCTTAAGGGCATTAGTCGCACTCTATGCCATCACAAGATTAATATGGAACCAGATGCTAAACCTGTTGTTGATCATCAACGTCGTTTAAATCCTAAGATGAAGGATGTGGTAAGAACTGAAATACTAAAACTTCTGGAGGAAGGTATAATTTATCCTATTGCTGATAGTAGATGGATAAGTCTTGTTCATTGTGTCCCTAAGAAAGGAGGCATTACTATTTTTCCTAATGATAAAAATGAACTTATCCCTCAAAGAATTGTAATTGTTTATAGGATGGCAATTGATTTTAGAAAACTAAATAAAGCTACAAGAAAAGATCATTACCCCTTGCCTTTCATTGATCAAATGTTAGAAAGATTGTCTAAGCACACACACTTTTGTTTTCTTGATGGATGTTTTGTTTTTTCTCAAATATATGTGTCGAAAGAAGATCAAGAGAAAACAACCTTTACTTGTCCTTTTGGAACCTATGCTTATAGACGTATGCCTTTTGGTTTATGCAATGCACCTGCTACCTTTCAAAGTTGTATGACTGCTATATTCTTTGATTTTTGTGAAAAGATTGTTGAGGTATTCATGCATGACTTTTTCTTTTACGGAACCTCTTTTGATGATTGCTTAAACAACCTTGATCGAGTGATGCAGTAATGTGAAGAAACTAATCTTGTCTTGAATTGGGAAAAGTGCCACTTTATTGTGAATGAAGGTATAGTCCTTGGCCATAAATTCTCCTAAATAGGCATTGTCGGGGATATAACCCCACGATATGACCCACCCTACTGGGCCGGGTTAGTATAATGGCGGCTCTGGAACAATGCTCAAGATGGGTCGTGTTGTAAAGGTAAAACAAGTAAGGCAGTTAGTAAGTAAACCGTCGGGCGGTCCAAGCACGTAGAGACGGCGACTCAAGGTCCACAAGGCAGAAGACGCTGGAAGATTCCTTGCTTGACAAGCAAGGCGTGTTAGAGACATGATAGGTTACGAGTCATAATATGACTCGGACTCTGTTGTAAACCCTAGGGTCTTGACCTGTATATAAAGGCAAGCCCCTAGGACCGAAACACTTAAGTTAGACACCCTCAAAAGCTAGGTTAGTGATACGTCTCCAACGTATCTATAATTTTTGCTTGTTCCATGTTGTTATATTATCAATCTTGGATGTTTTATAACTATTTTATAACAACTTTATATCATTTTTTGGGACTAACCTATTGACATAGTGCCAAAGTGCCACTTGCTATTTTTGCTTGTTTTTTACTTCGCAGAAAATCAGTACCAAACGAAGCCCAAACACCGTGAAATTTTTTGGAGAATTTTTGTGGGCCAGAAGACACCAGATGGGCCAGAGAACTGCCGGAGAAGAGGGCCGAGGTGGGGAACACCCACCAGGGCATGCCAGAGGATCCTCGCGCGGCCTGGTGGGTGGTGCCCAGCTCGAGACACCCCCTCCACCGACTATCGCCTCTATAAATTCTCAAATATTTGGAAAACCCTAGGGGAGTCGACGAAACACAATTCCAGCCACCGCAAGTTCCAGAACCTTGAGATCCAATCTAACACCATCACGGAGGGGTTCATCTTCCTCATAGGTGCCTCTTCGATGATGCGTGAGTAGTCCACCATAGACCTACGGGTCCGTAGGCAGTATCTAGATGGCTTCCTCTCTCTGTTATGATTCTCAATACAATGGTCTCTTGGAGATCTTTTTGATGTAATGACTTTTGCGGTGTGCTTGTTGGGATCCGATGAATTTTGAGTTCATGATCAGTTTCTATCCATGAATATGATTTGAGTCTTATTTGATCTCTTATTTGCATGATTACTTATAGCCTCGTATTTCTTCTTCGAATAGTTAGGTCAACTAGATCGATTTTTCTTTCCATGGGAAGAGGTGCTTTGTGATGGGTTCGATCTTGCGGTGACCTTTCCCAGTGACAGAAGGGGCAGCAAGGCACGCATGCATCGTTGCCATTAAGGATAACAAGATGGCGTCTATTCCTACATGAATAGATCTTGTCTACATCATGTCACCGTTCTTATTGCATTACTCCGTTTTCCCATGAACTTAATACACTAGATTCATGCTGGATAGCGGTCGATGTGTGGAGTAATAGAAGTACATGCAGAATCGGTTCAGTCTACTTGTCTTGGACGTTATGCCTATATAATGATCATTGCCTAGATATCGTCATGATTATTTGATCTTCTATCAATTGCCCAACAGTAATTTGTTCACCCACCGTGTGCTATACTCATGAGAGAAGCCACTAGTGAAACCTATGGCCCAGGGTCTACTTTTCCAACATATTGCTTTCCGATCTACTCCCTCCGTCCGAAAAAGCTTGTCCCTCAAATGGATGTATCTAGCACCAAGTTAGTGCTAGATACATCCATTTGAGGGACAAGCTTGGGACAAGTTTTTTCGGACGGAGGGAGTACTATTTTGGCTTTTTGTTTTCAGATCTATTAATCCAAAAAACCCCAAAAATACCTTGCTGCACTTTTTGTTTATCTATTTTATTTTGCGTTCTTGCGAGATCTATTTGCCAAAACTATCACTACCTAATCTATCTTTTTATCGTTGAGAGCTTGACAACCTCTCTTACATGTCGGGTTGCAAGTATTTGTTATTTCTGTGCAGGTGCTGTTTACGTAGGTGCTTGATCTTCCTCTACGGATTGATACCTTGGTTTCATAACTGAGGTAAATACTTACCGTCATTGTGCTGCATCATCCCTTCCTCTTTGGGGAAATACCGATGCAGTCTCAAGCCACGTCAGTTAGCGATTCTGCACTCTTGTAATTGAGATCACCATCAATATAGACACAAAGTAGGACGTAGGCTATTACCTCCATCAGAGGGGCCGAACCTGGGTAAACTCGCCTCCCGTTCTCGTTTAACCCCTTTGATTCGCCACCTAGCGGCGATGGCCTCACATCTAAGTCCTTGCACGAGGACATCTGCCGTGACAAAACCATGGCAGTTGGCGCCCACCGTGGGGCTCTCGCCCGGTGGAATTGAGCTCTCGAAGGGAACCTGTCCAGGGTTCGGGAAATTCGCGGTTGATCAGATGATCAAGAGTTGCCGCGACAAGATCTGCATTGACGATCCAATTTGGGGTATCAAGGTCGGCTCAACCGAGCATGAACACCAGGTCCCCTTTGGTAGGATCGGAACTACTATTGCCGAACCGGACATCTACATCGACATCGACGAACCGTCTCAGCATACGCGACCCGGTCGGGATCAAACCGGCCGGTGTCATGTTTTCGTCGGTTTTACTCAAGGAGTTTGCCTCCCGGATGAGCCGGCGGGCAGCGACGACATTTCGCCGGCTCAGATGGTAACTCTTCCATTGGAGAAACTGAATCAATCTGTCCTCTCTATGATGGCAGACTCGGGGGGGGGTCGTTGGACATTGAAGCCCCTGAGGAAGTCCATGAGTCGCCTGGACAGGTCGCTGTCTACATGGCAGGAACCGCAACGGCTCAGAACTCGTCCGCATCCGGAGCGGCGGGTGGATCTGGCGGGTTGGGCAAGGCACCGGCTCAAGCCATGACAGATTTGATGGCTGAGATGGCAAAGCTCGTGGAGAGTCCCGTCATGGCGGAAAATCAGGAAGAGCGTAACACAGAGTTGATCAAACTGAGAGACCAGATGACCAAGGTATAGAGGGAAATCGATGCTGAGAATGCCAGGATGGCGGAACTACAGGCTCGCATACATGATGAGTCGGAACGCCTTAAGGCCGAGGCTTGGCAGTTAGGACGTCAGAGAGAGGCGTCTGAGGCGGTTTACCAAAGGAGACATCGGAGCCGGCTGCCACTGAACCTCGAGCCACAGCAACTCTTCAACACCCCTCAGCAGACGTCGGGGGCTGGGCAACCGCTCGGAAATCAACAAAACAAGCCGGCTTAGCCACCATCGATTCCTTCACCATCACATCATTTCCAGATGCCACGGGGTCATTTTTCTAACCCTGTTGACAATGTGCTGGCTGCAATCCGGCATTTGGAATCATTACCCATACTTGGGAATACTCCTGTTGATGTTGAGGCAAGGAACGCCATAGAGATGTTGAAAACAGCAGTGGTGCAGCAAGCACAGTATTCCTATAGCCATGATCGGATGCACTCCACCCCATATGCCAGCCGTAGCAAGAGTCACCACCTGGAGTCTCCGGCTGTTTCTAGCAGTGGGCGCAGGAAACAGCCTCAGACTTCCCCGACCCGGCCTATTCCGCTGGGAGCATAGGCAATTGTTGATGCGGCTAGGTGAGCGCGACAAGCGGAGGCGGAAGCAGCAGCATTGGCGATTCAGCAGCCACCTCCTCAACCAGAAACCGGGACCAACAGTAGGACGATTGGGATACCTTGCCTATCCCCAGCTCTCCGCGCCGAGCGTATGCCCAAAGATTTCAAGGGACCACGCAAGGTGCTAAACTACACGGCGGATCTTGAGCCGGCGGCTTGGATCGAAAGCTATGAATTGGCGATGGATATGTTGGATGTCAGTGATGCTATGTGTGCCAAATACTTAACCATGATGCTGGAGGGACCGACCAGAACATGGCTGAAGAATTTTCTGCCCAACTCCATCAACACCTGGGTAGAGCATAAAGAGCGTTTCATCAAGAATTTCCAAGGAACGTGCAAGAAGCCAATGATGATAGTGGACCTACAACATTGCGTCCAGCGTGTCGATGAGTCGGCTCATCATTGGAATCGTCGGGTCATGGAAATCATACAGTCATCAGACATCATTACAATGGCTCAAGCCGTCCTGATCCTAGAAAAGAATTGCCACTTCCAGCCGCTGGTCCAAAAGCTCGGGCGGCTCAAGCGTAAGGTACAGGACATGGGCGACTTAATGGATGTCCTCACCAGGTATGCCGAGTCAGACAACATAAAGGATCCTGACTCAGATGAAGACAAGACCGGCAAAGGAAAGAAAGGTGAAGGTGGTAAAGGCCTGCATAATCATGGTGGTAACCAGGGAACCCAGAATAATAATGGCAAGCAGAAGCAGCCAGACGGCGGGTCAGACTTTGCGGCCAACACCAATGTTGGCTTCAAAAATCAACGCCGTAATGGTCGCCCTGGAGGGACTTATAATGGGAATAAGCCTCGTAACTACGAGGAAGCGCTCAAGGGACCGTGTCCCAAACACAGTACCCAGGACAAGCCAGCTACCCACTCATGGGAAAAATGTTACATCATGCAGGAATTCCGCAAGCCTTCCAAAATCATCAAGGGGGCAATGGCGGTGGACACCCTGGTCAACATGGTCCTGGCGGGTCACGGGGCGGCTCAGGAGCTGGTTTTCAACATCAGGTGAATAATGGAAACGGACAGCATCCTGGCCCAGGAAATCAACATAATAACCAAGGTGGTTTCCAGAGTAATCCCAAGCAGCTGAATAGCGGTCAGTACCACTAGCACCTAAAATAACTCATATTCTACGGAGAAATCTACAAGAAGGATCATAAAAACTCCGGGGAGAAAATAACCTAGCCTTGGAGCACTGCTTACCTACGGTCATATTATACTTAGAGCCACTGGCTCCTTTGCTTTTTATAATTCTCCCCCCCCCCCTTGAAAATTTTGTACATACTTCTTTATGTATAATAAAGCCGACACACCCGAAATTCGGAGTTTTTGTCGTTTCAGCCCACAAACTGAGCATGAGTCTTTATTTTCTGAGACATTGGGCACTTGGGGGCTTCCAATTCATTGAGTTTAGATTTCTCACCCTTGTAATTGAGTTTAGCTTTCTCACCCTTGTAACCCGGCAAAAACGCCACGCCACAAGATATTGGGCATTTGGGGGCTTTCAACTCATCGAGTTCAGCTTTCTCACCCTCTTGACCCGGCAAAAGAAAACGTCACATATGGTTAAACCTGCATGTATGCTTGATGCGACTCCGATCAGGTGACCCCATGTTCTCTTAAAAAGTCAATCCTCTTTTGGACCCTGAACTTCTTAAGGTTAAAACATCGGCTTGAGTCACGAGAGAGCCGGCATGCAGAGAGCTAGGATAAACCATGGGTTATCATACCCGCTTCATGGAAGCAAGACTCGAGCCTCGAAAGCCGGTCTTTATGTCAACCCTCGAAAGCCGACACCCTTTTATCACATGTGTGCATCATCCTGACATGGCATCATTGCATCATGCATCATACATATATGTCTATATTTGTTTATGTTGCGGAAAGCTGGTCTTCGAAACCAGGTTACACCATAAATTTCTGCAAAGAAATAAATCTTTGGGCCCAATCCTCATTCCGGTTTGTTATAACCAGGATTAAATGATTGGAATTTCCAAACCGGCTCAGAAGAGTTGGTCTATTTGGCTGAGCCTCAAAAGCCAGTCCCTTATTGCCGAGTCTCATTAAGCCGACTTATAAAACAATACTTGATATTGTTATAAAACTATTATTGCTACTTCATAAACTTTGTAGGTACAACATTGTTTTATTACCGGCTCATACATGAGCGTCCGGGTTATCAACCGTCGTCATATTATGATCGGTTTAATATTATTCAAACAAGACTTGAGCTTCGAAAGCCAAGTTTCCTTGCCGGCTCATTCTTTGATCTGACTTCTCTGTTTCAATCAAAAGGATCATCGAGCACTGCAGAGATATTCAAAGACAAGCAAAAAGAGCAGCACAATCAGCAATCATCGAAAGAGATCAAAAGGATCAAACTTTCTTGGAAAATTTCACAAATGCAAACATGCACGAAGGCATGACAAAGCTTTCCATGAAGTTTTTCAAACTACTCCTGTTACAGACTCATCTCAGGAGTCACAAAATATTTATGTTTTGCCCAACACTTGGGGGCTAGGACCACCGGGCGATTTAAAATATCACTTCTGTGATTCGCCTTCTGTATCGCCCGGGTTAACCTCAGGCTGATCTCTCGCCTGAGCCGCCTCCGGGTCATCCTCCACTTCATCTTTTGGCTCTTCGATCTGAAGATTGGCCATGTCCCAGTTGCAATAAGTTAGGGCGTGGAATACAGCCTCTTCATTCAGGATGGGGGACGGGTCGACCTCAGGAGCAAAAATGTGCTTACGGCATTTTGGAGTCAGATCCATCGGCACGAAGGAGGGTGGCCGAACTCGGGAGTTATTCGCATCATAAGCCGCCTGATAACCTTTTAGCTCCATTCCAGCAACAAGTTGTGTGGCCAACACTCGAGATGCCTTGACACATTTAAGATAGTCGACATCACCGAAAGCCAAGCCATCATCCTTGAGCTCAGGAAACCCTTTGGCCATTTCTGCCGAATCAAGCTCCTCTGAGTAGGCAAAGGTCCGGCTCAAAGAAGAGGTTGCACCGGCTCGGGCAGCTGATCTTTTCAACTCTTCAACTTGTTTGGGGATCGTTGAGAGAAACCTCAGCACATCCTTGATGAGCTTCACCGGCTCTTTTTCTCCCATAACGGCCTTAATTACGAGATAGCTTCCAGCATAGAGTTGCTTGGTCAATGTGTATATAGCCTTCAGCATAAGCAAGCTGTTATCTTGGAGGTTGCATGTTCTTGGGCCTGCAAAACAATTTAAGCATGTGAATCGCCAGATGTCTTATCTACGAACATAGGTTTTTTGCAAGTTACTACAAGATACTTACCAAAGATAGCCTGGGTCATATGGGCAATGTGCCGCTTTAACCCGGATAGCTCTTTTGTGATGGGTTTCAACTAGCCGTCAGCATTCTCTACGCGCTCCAACAAGGCGGTTTTATCAGCTTTAAAGGATTTCTTTTGCTTTTCAAGGTGTGCCTTGGTTTTCTCCAATTCCTCCAAAGCGAGATGAAGTTTCTCCTTAATAGCAGCTCGGGCGCTTTTCCCTACTTCCAAATCTTTCTTCAAACCAGTCACACTTGACTCGGCTGCTTGTAGAGCTTTCTGCATAATAAGAGCCATGATGTTCAACGGTCATAAGCCGGTTATAGGATGCGGTATCATATGACGAAGAAAGATTATAACAAGTCTCAAACAGATTGCAAAACAATATATTTGACACTTGGGGGCTATGCATGTTAGTTTTTCCAAAGCAAGGGTATGGAGAAGACCCGACTCATCTCAAGAAGATGAGCTGCCCCTTGGGGGCTACACGTCGAATTCTTCATAGTTACTAACAAAGACCCGACTCATCTCAAGAGGATGAGCCGGCCCTTGGGGGCTACAGGTCGAATTCTTCATAATTATTAACAAAGACCCGACTCATCTCAAGAATATGAGCCGGCCCTTGGGGGCTATAAAAGGATATATGATGTACACAATAAAGAGGAACATGCCTCATATTTGTTTTTCATCATGCTAATGAGGCCGACTTCCATCTCCCGGCTCGTAGCAAGACGGTCCAACTAACCAGCATGTAGTTCTTCAGCACTCATACTCTCATAACTTGGAAGCTCCAGCTTGGCTTTTCCCTTCTCGGGCAGTATTGTTTCATCTTTAGCAACAAGTTTTGTCAGTACTCTGGAGACCTCAGGAACGGTCTAACTCGACCTAGTAATGACAACCTCCTCGTTTTTATCGCAAGGATCATCCTTAGTTGTCTTTAGAGGACTGGGCGGGTTAAGATTCATCGTCGGGTCAACTTCAGTGTCCATAACATCAGTACTTGTTGGCTCAGGTTGAAGGGGTAAATCAGTTTGGACCTCGTGATGATCTTCAGGCTGATTTGCATGAACTTCAGGGGTTACCAAATCCGGGTTTCCCGGCTTAGGGGCCTCAGGATCAGTGGAAAGCTCGCCAACTTTTCTCTTCTTGGCATTGGCTTGAGCCCTACAAAACAAGAAGACGAAAGTAAGAATATGCAAAAAGGCGCACAAAGGCAAACATATAACAAAGGAGAAAATTTACCCAGGGTTGATCACAAGGGGTGGCAGTTTGGAGGCGGTGGAGTCGCCTGACGAAGGTGGTGACTCCTGATAATGGAATCAGAATAATTAAACGGTTGATAACTTAAATCAGCTTCGAAAAAGAGGAGAGTTGGATTAAAAGGTACCTGAGTTGGGCGCTTATGGGCAGCCGGCTTATTGGGTAAGCCGTCTGCAAGATCACCATTACTGCTCCAAGTCTTGCGCTTTGACTTATGCTGAGTTTTCTTCAAAACAAAATTGGGATCCAAATAAGCATCTGGATGAGAGAAGCTTACTTTCCGAATGACCCGCCTTGTTCTTGTTGGAAGCAAGGATTCTGAGCCGGAGGAAATGGAAATTACCTCAATATCTTCAGCCTGGTTTGTATTGACATCACCCTAGGAAAAGGAGATATAAGCCGAATTCAATAAAATACGGTTAAAGAACATTTATTTCTACCTCCGACTGAACATCGGCCATTTCTGACTCGCCCATGAGTGACGGCTCTCCAACGACTGCCTTATCTTTCTTTGAACTTGGAAGGACTTTGGGTTTCTTGGCGGCGGTTTTTGATCGTTTCCTGCCCCAAAATGAAGACATGGCCTACAAAGTTGAGGATAAAATAACAGGTAAGGATTGAGAATTTAAAAGAAGAAATCATTTATAGAGGTCAGGCATAGAGTCATCAAAGATCCTTACTGGAGGAGCCGAGTTAAGAGCATAAAAGGGCTTCAGTCCGTCTTTGCTGCAAGCGGCTATACTTTCACCCAATAGCTTCTTCACAATCCGATTCACTTCATCAGCATCCAAAGTTATATTGTTGAACCTTTGGGGGTCATTTAAGTCGACGGAATAAGCATACATCAAGCTGTCCCGGTGCCTTAGCAGCAAAATACTCCAAGATACCCAACACTGGGTCAAATCAACCCTAGTTACTCCATTGGTTGTTAAAGCCCTCAGTTTGGGATACATAGGGTCATGTTGAGCACATTCTTCTGGAGGAGCCCAGGCAAGAAGTTCGAGGTCCATGGGGAGGCGATCTGGTCTATAACCCGGAAAAGGGTTCTCATCAGTTGGGGCCATGTTTCGGCAGTAGAACCAAGTCTTATTCCACCCTTTAGGATGGCTTGGTAGCATGGCAGTAGGAGAGGCAACGTCTCTCCGCCTCTGGATTGAAACCCCACCAAGTTCCAAGCTGGGGCCGTCGGCGCATTCAGTTTGGCGATTGAAATAGAAGAATTCTCTAAAGAGGGAAATAGAGGGCTCTATCTGCAAATACGCCTCACAAAGTACTTGGAAATTGACAGAGATTGGATATAGAATTGGGGGCAAGGTCTTGAGGATGAAGATTAAAAAAGTGTAAAACGTCTCGAAAGAATTTTGACCCGGGAGGGGAGAAGCCTCTGAGAAGATGGTCAAGGAATATTACCACTTCTCCTCACCAGGTTTTGGGATTTCTTCTCCAAGAGCAACCCGCCAGCCAACTACTTCCTTGGATGGCAGAATACCCTGAGTTTGATAATCTTGAAGTATAGCCTCGAAAACTTGGGAAAGCGCCCAGTTACAGACTTTGGATTCTGACATAATGAGTCGCTTGGATAAAGAAAAAGGGGGCGGCTTAAGCATATGTTCAAAGCAAGATGATCTAGTCATTTACAATAGCTAAAGCTGCTTTATGAAGAGCCGGTGTCTTGGTAAAGCCGCTTAACACATGACGGTTTACAATTATTGAAGCCGGCAAAAATAAGGGCGACTCATACTAGGTCAAAGACTTCTGATTTTTGCTAAGTGTGGGACAAACAGATTTCTACCAAACTGGTTATGATTACAGATCTATAAATGATTCAGAAAGGGAAAATATTTTGATAACCCTAAACCGTAGAGTATGGAAGCTGCGGCAGTATAATGAACAGATTCTTGAAGAAGATTTGCAGGTGCTATGCAAGAAACAAATCTACCGGACAAAGTCGTTCTGTTTTTGTGGTAAAACTCATGGAGTCCATACATAAACGAGTAATGGAGATGAACGGAAACGGAATTACCAAAGTACTCAGGAACTCCAACGAACTATTATAGATCTGGGAGAGAGCGATTTACCTGAGGGGAGCTAAGGATAGTGGAGGCGACCAACCGAACCCAATGAAGATGTGGTGTCGCTACAGTTCCCAAGATGGCCACCGGCGACGAGCTGAGCAGCGGCACTGGTGCGATGAGGCTTTCGGGCGCGAGGAAGAAGCAAGAGGGATGAGGTAAAAGTGAAAGAAGGGGCCCTCGAGTGAGTATTTAACAAATAAAAACCCGAAGGGGCAACCGGTAGGCGCGAAAATCAAGGCGACACAGTAAATTTTGAGAAACAAAGACACTGTCGGATTTCGGGCTCCGCAAAAACCCTAAGAAGTTCGAACTCAGGGGCATGTGCGAAGATCTCCAATAGCTTCACCCTTCCCCAACTCACAGCACGATATCCCTGCTCGATGGCGAGGAAGAAGATAGCACACGAGGATTTACCCAGGTTCGGGATGCTGCGAAGCGTAAAACCCTACTCCTGCTTTTGGTGGATTGCCTCACAAGGAGGTTTGTGGATGAACTAGTACAGTGGTGAGTTGCCTCGCGAGGGCGTTCGGGTGGTCTGGATCCTTCCACCACGGGGCAGCCTAGCCTCTATTTATAGTGACCCGGGTCCTCTTCCCCTATCGCAATGGCGGGAAGGGATCCCAAAACGGCCAAATTTGAAAGGGGACAGGAGGTACATCCTATCCTGACGAAAGGTGGTCTTCGCCTGCAAAGTAGCTGTTGGTGATGCAGAGGTGGGCTCGGCGATGACATCCGTCCTGCCGCGTCCGCTGGCCCAGTCTCGTTGCACCGGAATGGAAACCTTTGGCGGGGCACCTTGGGAACCTACGCTCGTCCCTGCCTCCTTTGCACCACAGAGGAAACTGTCCCCTCTGGCGCGCTGGTGCCCGCCTAGCCTGGCTGGCGTCACCCTTGACCTCCCGAGGCCGAGCATTGCATAGAGATCTCCGCCGCTCAGGAGGGGCCTGGGGAGGCCTATTCCCCGCGGGTCTTGACGCCGTCTCCCTCGCGAGCTCGGGGCTCTCGTGAGGGCCTTGTGCTGAGTGAGACTGCGCTGGGCCGTACTTGGCGTCGGAGTGGGCCACGCCCTGGGCCGCAGGTAGGCAAGTCTGGGTACCCCCGTTCCCAGGACGCCGACAGTAGCCCCCAGGCCCGAGGCGCGCTCGAGCTGGCTTCTGGGCCAAGCCATAAAAGATGGCCCGAAGCGCCGTGGGCCCCAACCACCTGCGGGCCCAACCTGACGCGTGGCGCACATTAAGACGTGGGCGTCTCAGCTCCCTGAAGACGTCGGGAACCGCCCTGAGTCAAGCTGACGCGAAGCCTGCGCGTCTCCTCGGCCATCATTGCTCTTCCTTGAATGCGGCTGTCTTCTTGTGTCCTCTCCCCCCTCGGGCCACACAGATGTAACCCGACGGGAGAAGATGAGGCGGCGTGAGGCAGGGTAGCGTGCCGACCGAGTCTGGCATGCGGCGCCCGAGGGGCGCACGGCGCCCCCACTCCCCATGACGCCTCGGCAAATGCTCCGTCAGACTTGCAACTGACACACGTCGCGGGGCCATCACTGCCCGGGATGGGGAAGACGCCGGTTGGCCTCCATCCAGCTATAAATGGGCGGGGGGAAACGGAGCCCCCAGCCCATTCCTACTCCTTGCTCCCCCGCCTTCGCTCTTCGTCTCCACTATCATGACGCCGGTGAGGAGGCTTTCCGCCGCCGAGAAAGGGAACGCATGTCAGGGGGTGCCGGACCAACAACCTCCCAAGAGGAGCAGGGGTCGTCCTCGCAAGTACACCGAGACGTCGGCGGCGGCGCCCCAGGGGCGTGGGCGCCCCTCCGCGAGGTCCCGCGCTTCCGCCAGCGTAGCCGGAGGCAGCGGGCGTGGCGGCCGTGGCCGGGGAAGGAGACCCGCAATTGGTGCTCTGCCACCGCGCCCGCAAGCCCGCACGGCCGACACGGGCCTGGAGTTCCTGGTGCCGGTGGAGAGTCCGGCGAGCACGTGGTTGCAGCTCCCGCGCTCCTTCGCGGAGATGTTGCGGGTTAATGAGCCCGCAGGTCTGTGGCTGCAGGCTGATAATGGTTGTTGCAGCGGTGCGTTGTGGGTGGAGGTCGAGGTTACCCCCGCCGGCAACGCCTTTTTGAGCCGCGGGTGGCAGACCTTCACCCGCGCCCACGGCCTGGGGGGAGGCCCATGCTCCACTTCCAGCACGGCGGCGCTGCCACGCTTTTCGTCAAGATCTTTGGGGAGGATGGTAGGCGCTTGGGGTGCTGCCCGGAGGGCAGCGGCAGCGGCGATCTTGGAGGTGAGCTTGTGAGGGATCACTAGAAGAGTGTCTAGAGGGGGGGTGAATAGACTACAAGCAGGAATTAAAAACCTAACCTTTTCCCAAGTTAATAGGTTGGCAGATTTTAGCATTCCATGACAAATTAGCAAGTCTAACAGCCCTACACTTGCATGTCAACAAATATGGCAGCGGAAAGTAAAGACATTGCACATGAAGTAAAGAGTAGAGATAGGGAGATCAAACGCAATTGGAGACGCAAGCATTTTTTCCCGTGGTTCCGATAGGTGGTGCTATCGTACATCCACGTTTATGGAGTCTTCAACCCACGGAGGGTAACGGTCGCGAGAGTCCACGGAGGGCTCCACCCATAAGGGTCCACGAAGTAGCAACCTTGACTATTCCATAACGGCTTCCGTCCACGAAGGACTAGCCTCACTATGGGTAGATCTTCACGAAGTAGGCGATCTCCTTGCCCTTACAAACTTCTTGGTTCACTTCACAACACGAAGTAGGAGGCTCCCAAGCGACACCTAACCAATCTAGGAGGCACCACCCTCCAAAAGGTAATAGGCTCGGTAATGACGATGAACTCCTTGCTCTTGTGCTTCAAGATGATAGACTCCTCAACACACAATCACTCTCTCGCAGATTTGGCTTGGTAGAAGAGATGGGATTGGTGGAAAGCAACTTGGGGAGGCTAGAAATCAAGATCCATATGGTTGGAGTGGAAGATCTTGACCTCAACACAAGACTAGGTGGTTCTCTCTCAGAAAACTGGATGGGGCAAGTATGGAATAGTTCTGAGTGCTTCTATTTCGAGTAGGTGGTGGTGAAGGGGTATATATAGGCATCCCCAAAAATCCAACCGTTACACACAAAATGACCAACTCGGTGACACCGATGTGTTAATCTCGGTGGTACCGAAGTGACCAAAAGGTGGCAACTTTTGAATCTCGGTGAGACCGATATAGGAAACTCGGTTGCACCGATAAGGTGACCAACGGTCAGATTCCCAATCTCGGTGACGCCGATCCAACATTCTCGGTGGTACCGAAAATGTGAATTTGCGTAACAGAAAGTTGGCAACCTAAACTCGGTGGCACCGGTATGGAATCGGTTGCACCGAAGTGACTAGGGTTTGGCTGAGTCTGTCTAGGGTTTGGAATCGGTGGCACTGGGATTGGAATGTTGGTTGCACCGATTTTGAGTGTTTGGCTTAGGACAGACTTTAGTGGGAGAGCTTGTGGATGTTTTTGGCGACTATCACTTGTGCACGTTTGAGCATATTGTTCACCAGCAAAACCTTACCCCCTTTTAATAGTATTGGCTTTCCTATGGACTCAAAGTGATTTCTCACAAATGTAAAATGTAGAGTCCTCTTGCTTGAAGCTTTGCCAACCTATTTCCTTGCATCTTGGGGTATTCCACAATCTCCTTTTGCCAATCCTTTTCTCCATGGACTTGTATCTGAAATACACTAGGTAAAGGTATTAGTCCAAGAGACAATGTATGTTGTCATGAATTATCAAAACCACCAAGGGAGCATGTTGTGCTTTCAATCTCCCCCTTTTTGGTAATTGATGACAACATACAATCAAAGCTTCAAATAAAGATATGCATGGATATAATGAAGACTTTGAGAGACACATGAGTCAGATTTGCTCCCCCTAAATGTGTGCAGTCCTTTAAAGGATAGTTGCTTTGGAATGCATGGACACACATATGGATGAAGGGATATAATAAGTCATGTATATCTTGGCTATATGCATGAAATATATGTGAATGAGATATATCCTTGTTCAAGACTTCACTCTTGCAAACAATATGTGCAAGACGCAAGAGATCATCTTGATCAAAGGTATGATGCATATACTTACCTTGAGTTCTTGAGCATTCTAGTAGTAGAAACACACTTGAGAAAACAATGTTAGGAAACACAAGAGTATTCTACCAATCAAAGGCAATAGAACTCAAAAGTGCCAAGATATGGAGAACATATAGAAGATAGTAATCATTACGATTGATATGTCTCCAAGATCATTAGAATTTTCTTCCCTTAGATATGAACGGTAGTTCATCCTCTCCCCCTGAATCTCAGCATGTAGATATTGGAATTGGATAGGGTGAGAAAGGTAAACTTCCAAATTTGTCTTCTCCTCCTACTGTGATACTGAACATCCTCTCCTTGTTTAAGTAAGTATGAATATTGATATTGGCTCTCCCCCTTGATCATGTCTCCCACTTCGCATAAGCATGTATCTCCCCTTTAGCATGAAGCTTTGTTCTTCTCCCCCTTTGGCATTAATTTCCAAAAAGGTCAAAAACAGGGATAGATACAGGGATCATTGACTGAGAAGGGATCCTTGAGAACAAGGGTCACTGAATGTAGGTTTCATGAAAGCTGAGGGAATCATGGAAAATAGTTTCTCTCCTTTTGAGATGATGTAAGACTTTGTTATTCTCCCCCTTCTTCCTTTAAGATAGGAATCCTCGAATAAAGAAATTTTCTCCCTAAGATCAGCTTTGTTATTCTCCCCCCTTTTTTTGTTGATAGAGATATCACAAAGGAAACACAGAGTAAAAAAAGTAAAAAAATGCAAATAAGAAAAAGAAACAAATCGGTGACTCCGAGACAGATACACCGGTGGTACCGAGATTTTGTGGTGCAGCTCATCTGCAATGTCGGTAGAACCGAGATGTTTATATCGGCGGCACCGAGTCAGAAATAGAACGAAGGACCAAGTTTCTGATTTCGGAGAAACAAAAGAAAATAAGGGAATGCAAATGATTTTACAAAGAGATATCAACTAGATAAGATTTTAGTGATTCCGAGAAGTCTTACAAAAAGAGAGTGAACCACACAAGATTCTTAACTAGATGATGGGCGGTGACTAGGTCACCTATATTAGAGTATATTGACATAGGAGCCAAGCAAGAATACTTGATCATAGGTCATACTCTACGTTAAGCTCAGAATGGGGTTACCATTTTTCGATTAAGCATTTTGATGTCTTCGTATCACTTGAGTTGCTTTACCTCATTACTTGGAGTAAAGCCTTTTTCAAGGACATGAGTACATACCTTTGAGTGATGTTGATGACGTAGCTTGTAGGTGAACTTGTTGAGGATGCTCGAGGTTGATGAAGATCTGCTTGAGTTTTGGAGCAATCCTTCTCGTTTTAGTACACTTGTCACCTACAAGGGTTAGTCATGCAAGGAAGGGTAATAGATATATCCATTTGACATGATACCAAATTGAGAATTATGAATATGGGTCAAGGATATGCTTTGATATCTTCTTCCTTCCATCATCAAGAGGGGATGTGGATACTTGGTCAAGACAAGATTTCTTAGGATTTGAGTTGGTTGCAATCTCATGGAATGAAGTTCTTCCAAGTACCTACAAAAGATTAGATGCAATACAAGGGAGCATAGAATTCCATGGCATAAGATAACATGTTAAGAATATCATGGAAGTATTGAGAAAGCTCATGCCCTTGCAAGCATCCGAGTGAGCATAGCTCAGGTTTGAAGCATCAATGATGTTCAACTCACTCCTCAAGTGACAAAAGGTATTCTCATCAAGCGGTTTGGTAAAGATATCGGCCAATTGCTTATTAGTGCGAACATGCTTAAGATTAATATCTCCTTTGGCAACATGATCACGAATGAAATGATGTCTAACTTGAATATGTTTAGTTCGAGAATGTTGCACGGGATTATGACCAATCTTAATAGCACTTTCGTTGTCACAAAGTAATGGAACATTTCTAACATGGATTCCATAATCTTTAAGAGTTTGTGTCATCCATAGTAATTGTGCACAACAAGATCCAGCAGCAATGTACTCAGCTTCGGCAGTAGATAGAGATACCGAGTTTTGTTTCTTGGAGGACCAAGATACAAGAGATCTACCCAAAAATTGACAAGTACCCGAGGTGGATTTTCTATCAACCTTGTCACCGGCATAGTCCGAATCGGAATAGCCAACAAGGATAAAGGAAGATCCCTTGGGATACCAAATGCCAAAGTTTGGTGTTTGTATCAAATATCTCACAATACGTTTCACGGCCAAAAGATGACACTCTTTAGGTGCAGCTTGATATCTTGCACACATGCAAACACTAAGCATAATATCGGGACGGGAGGCACATAGATATAGCAATGAGCCAATCATAGATCGATAGACCTTTTGATCAACGGGTTCATCCTCTCTGGTAAGATCAACATGTCCACTAGTAGGCATGGGAGTTTTCATACCTTTGCACTCTTGCATGTTGAACTTCTTGATCAAGTCCTTGGTATACTTAGTTTGAGATATGAAAGTTCCTTCTCTTGATTGCTTGATTTGCAAGCCAAGAAAGAATTTCAGCTCACACATCATAGACATCTCATACTTTTCGGACATCAACCTTCCAAATCTTTCACTAAATTGAGGGTTAGTTGAACCAAAGATAATATCATCCACATAGATTTGGCACACAAATAATTCACCATTAACTCTCTTAGTGAACAAGGTTGCATCAATTTTACCGATCTCAAAACCCTTTTCAACAAGAAATTTCGTTAAGCATTTATACCAAGCACGAGGGGCTTGTTTAAGACCATAAAGAGATTTACGAAGCTTGTAGACATGATTAGGTTTCTTAGGATTTACAAAACCAGGTGGTTGCTTAACATAAACCTCTTCTTCAAGTTCACCATTTAAAAAGGCACTTTTAATGTCCATTTGATAAAGCGTGATATCATGATGATTAGCATAAGCAAGAAGAATGCGAATAGCTTCAAGTCTAGCGACGGGGGCATAAGTCTCACCGTAGTCCATACCTTCGACTTGCGTATATCCTTGGGCTACGAGACGAGCCTTGTTCCGTACAACTTGACCGTCTTCATCTTGCTTGTTTCGAAACACCCATTTGGTTCCGATGATGTTGTGCTCATCCTCGGGCTTCTCCACAAGTGTCCACACTTCGTTCCTTTCGAAGTTGTGAAGCTCTTCATGCATCGCGTTCACCCAATCAGCATCTTCGAGAGCTTGTTCTACCTTCAAGGACTCAATGCTAGAGATGAAAGAATAATGCTCACAAAAGTTAGCTAGACGAGTTTTAGAGCGAGTGATTCTCCCGGTTTGGATGTCACCAAAGATTTGGTTTAGGGGATGGTTCTTGGTCACTTGAGCTCGAACTCGGGGTAGCTTGGGCTTGTTAGATGGTGGAGCTTCTTCTTCTTCATCATCATCTCCTTCATCTTCGTTGTTGTTGACGATGTCGTTCCCTTGAGGTGGTGGTGAAGGAGGTTGTGGTGGATCTTCATGATGCACTTCCTCCTCTTCATCATCTTGCCGTGTACCGCTTGTGGATTCCTCCATGTCATGTTGTGGTTCACCTTGACGTGAAGTAGGGGCTTCCACTTGAGTTGATGAAGTACTTTCCTTCACCTCCATGGGACGAATCTTGCCGATGGGCAAATCTTGGATAGCTTCCGAAGGGTCCTTATCACCTACATCATTTGGCAATTGTTCGACTTGTGAACCATTAGATTCATCAAACTTCACATCTACCGTCTCTTCAACTTTTCGAGTGAAGTTGTTGTAGACACGGTAAGTGTGAGAGTTTGATTCGTAACCGGGTAGAAATCCTTCATGAGATTTAGGAGCAAATTTAGTATGACGATGCTTATCAAGAATGTAGCACTTTGAGCCGAATACCCGAAAGTATCCAACTTGGGGTTTGTTACCGGTGAGTAGCTCGTATGCCGTTTTACGGAGAATCTTGTGCAAGTAGAATCGGTTTGTGGCATGACATGCTGTTTCCACGGCTTCTGCCCAAAAGTGTCTTGGCATCTTGTATTCGTCAAGCATCGTTCTTGCCATCTCAATGAGCGTCCGGTTCTTCCTCTCAACAACTCCATTTTGTTGAGGCGTGTACGTAGCCGAGAACTCATGTGAGACACCTTCTTTGTCAAGGAAGGTATCCACATGGGTGTTCTTGAACTCCGATCCGTTATCGCTTCGAACCTTCTTGATCTTCACTTCAAACTGATTTTGCGCTTTGTGAGCGAAGTTCTTGAAGAACTTTTGAACCTGCGACTTATCATCAAGAAAGAATACCCACGTAAATCTGGAAAAATCATCAACTATAACTAGACCATAGGAATTTCCACCAAGGCTTTTGTAAGCATTGGGACCAAAAAGATCCATATGAAGTAACTCGAGTGGTCTCCTAGTAGTCATGATATTATTAACGGGATGACTTCCACCTACTTGCTTTCCGGCTTGACAAGCACTACAAAGCCTATCTTTGTCAAAGATAACATCTTTAACACCAAGTATATGATCACCTTTAATAAGCTTGTCTAAATTACGCATGCCAACATGTTCTAATCTTCTATGCCAAAGCCAACCTTTAGAAGATTTAGCAATTAAACAAGTGCGAGGTTTGGATCTCTTAGTGAAGTCAACAATGTATAGATCACCTCTACGGAAACCGGTAAAGACCATTTTATGATTATCTTGACGAAACACTTGGCAATCTACTTTCGTGAATAGCACATTAAATCCAAAGTCAGCAAGTCTAGATACGGAAAGAAGATTGTAGCCAAGAGATTCAACAAGCATAACATTTTGGATAGAGCTATCATGGGATATGGCCACCTTACCAAGACCAAGTACCTTACCCTTGGAGTTGTCTCCAAACGTTACGTACCTTCGCGGTCCATGGTTTGGTGTGATCTCTTCAAACATTTCTCTATCTCCGGTCATATGATCGGTACATCCGCTATCGAGAATCCACTCTTTTCCTCCGGACATATAATCCTTGAAGTTTGCCATGAGACTTAGATTCTTCATGATCTTCTCATACTCGATGTCGAGCAGCTCATCTTCATCATAGTAGCCATGTTCCACATTGTCATCATCAAGTGGGAAATCCTCGTCATAAAGAACAAGAGATTCGTTAGGATTGTGATCATGACAATGTTCAAGTTTATGAATGCGAAGGGCCTCTATAATGATATTGTTGATAGTAGTGACATCTCCTTTAGCACGCATGAGGTCTCTAAGCTCAAATAGACAATCATCAAACTTAGGATCACTAGGCGTCATTTCGTGGAAGGCAATAGTTTTATGAAGAATTTCATCAAGATTACTCAATGAATGATTTGGATATCGTTTCTCCAAATCATTCCACAAAGTGTAAGCACAAGCAAAATTCTTCATTTGATTAAGCATATTTCTAGGTAAAGCTCTAACAATAAGATTGACAGTTCTAAGATTGCATAGCATATCAATTTCCTCTTCGTGTGTGGGATGTAAAGGATCAATGGGAGGAACATAGGGGCACATAACATATTTGCTCAATTGAAACTCATTAAACAGCTCAAGCATCAAGGTTTTCCATTGACTATAGTACTCTCCATCAAGAATAGGCACTCTACAGCTCAAACTCCCTATACTAGACACATCCATCTTCCTCCTCGGTGATTAAACCGAAGAAATGGAGACCAAAGCTCTGATAACAATTGAGGGATCACTAGAAGAGTGTCTAGAGGGGGGGTGAATAGACTACAAGCAGGAATTAAAAACCTAACCTTTTCCCAAGTTAATAGGTTGGCAGATTTTAGCATTCCATGACAAATTAGCAAGTCTAACAGCCCTACACATGCATGTCAACAAATATGGCAGCGGAAAGTAAAGACATTGCACATGAAGTAAAGAGTAGAGATATGGAGATCAAACGCAATTGGAGACGCAAGCATTTCTTTCCCGTCGTTCCGATAGGTGGTGCTATCGTACATCCACGTTTATGGAGTCTTCAACCCACGGAGGGTAACGGTCGCGAGAGTCCACGGAGGGCTCCACCCATAAGGGTCCACGAAGTAGCAACCTTGACTATTCCATAACGGCTTCCGTCCACGAAGGACTAGCCTCACTATGGGTAGATCTTCACGAAGTAGGCGATCTCCTTGCCCTTACAAACTTCTTGGTTCACTCCACAACACGAAGTAGGAGGCTCCCAAGCGACACCTAACCAATCTAGGAGGCACCACCCTCCAAAAGGTAATAGGCTCGGTAATGACGATGAACTCCTTGCTCTTGTGCTTCAAGATGATAGACTCCTCAACACACAATCACTCTCTCACAGATTTGGCTTGGTAGAAGAGATGGGGTTGGTGGAAAGCAACTTGAGGAGGCTAGAAATCAAGATCCATATGGTTGGAGTGGAAGATCTTGACCTCAACACAAGACTAGGTGGTTCTCTCTCAGAAAACTGGATGGGGCAAGTATGGAATAGTTCTGAGTGCTTCTATTTCGAGTAGGTGGTGGTGAAGGGGTATATATAGGCATCCCCAAAAATCCAACCGTTACACACAAAATGACCAACTCGGTGACACCGATGTGTTAATCTCAGTGGTACCGAAGTGACCAAAAGGTGGCAACTTTTGAATCTCGGTGAGACCGATATAGGAAACTCGGTTGCACCGATAAGGTGACCAACGGTCAGATTCCCAATCTCGGTGACGCCGATCCAACATTCTCGGTGGTACCGAAAATGTGAATTTGCGTAACAGAAAGTTGGCAACCTAAACTCGGTGGCACCGGTATGGAATCGGTTGCACCAAAGTGACTAGGGTTTGGCTGAGTCTGTCTAGGGTTTGGAATCGGTGGCACCGGGATTGGAATGTTGGTTGCACCGATTTTGAGTGTTTGGCTTAGGATAGACTTTAGTGGGAGAGCTTGTGGATGTTTTTGGCAACTATCACTTGTGCACGTTTGAGCATATTGTTCACCAGCAAAACCTTACCCCCTTTTAATAGTATTAGCTTTCCTATGGACTCAAAGTGATTTCTCACAAATGTAAAATGTAGAGTCCTCTTGCTTGAAGCTTTGCCAACCTATTTCCTTGCATCTTGGGGTATTCCACAATCTCCTTTTGCCAATCCTTTTCTCCATGGACTTGTATCTGAAATACACTAGGTAAAGGTATTAGTCCAAGAGACAATGTATGTTGTCATGAATTATCAAAACCACCAAGGGAGCATGTTGTGCTTTCAGCTTGCCCTTGGCGAAGGCCGCCATGCTTCCAGCAGCAGCGATGCCTCCTTCGAGGAGAGCCTGAGTGACGACAGCTACGACGCCCCGCCGCGTCGGCGCGCCCGGACTTCGGGTGGAAGCCAACCGCGACGGCGCCGCTCCCCCGCCCGAGAAGCGGCCACGCCGACGTGCCACCGTGGCGCCATCAAGGAGGAGGAGGACTCCGACTGAGCGCCGGCGCGCCGAGGCCAGGGCTTCAGGAGCGGTAGTCCCTCGGGGGGCTCCTTTGCCTTCTTTTCTTTTCCTCTGCGTGTAACCAAAAATCATGGGGGGGCCTTCTGGGTGTGTAACGAACTTTGGCACTTGCGCCCTTTCATTAGCATTCTCATTACGTATTGCGGTCACTGCGTTACTGTTAATCGAGACTTCCTTTTGATCGTTGTTAGGGTACTTAGCTTGATGTGTCCACGGCAGGCTTCTGCGTCGTGAGGTTTGGCAGTGGCATTTGGAGAGCTTGGGGAGGTTCCTCCTTCCTGCGAGTGAAGCAGTTTGGGAGGCCCCTTTCGGCACTCTATGTCTGCGGGGCCCGATCTCGTGCATGCCCCGACCACCGTTGGGGCATACGGATCACCAGGACGAGACCAAGGGGCGAGGCCTCGACCGCCATTGGGGCATCCGGATCACCAGGACGAGACCAAGGAGTGAGGAGCCACACGACCAGTGAGGCTCCTGAGGCGCGATGCTCAGGAGCCCCCTTTGACGCTCAAGCGGCGCTCTACGTCGGCGGGGCCCGATCCCATGCATGCCCCGACCACCGTTGGGGTGTCCGGATCACCAGGACGAGACCAAGGGGCGGGGCCTCGACCGCCATTGGGGCGTCCGAATCACCAGGATGAGACCAAGGGGCGAGGAGCCACGCGATCGGTGAGGCTCCTGAGGCGCGATGCTCAGGAGCCTCCCTTGACGTTCAAGCGGCGACCAATTCTTTCTGCTGGTTCTTGCCCCACGGGGCGTGAGCCTCCAGAGGCTTTTAAGACAGCGCACCGGGCCGCGGCGGAGCCCCCGAGCGAGGGTGAGGCGGCGCGTGCCTGCTAGCTCACTCGAGAGCGCCGCGCGAGGACCAGGACGCCAAGGCCTTGGCGAGGTGTGCGCACCGTGCCAGTAGCCCCCGCTCGCGGGGCGCGGGAGGGAGAGGTTGGCAGGCGTTAACTCAGAGAAAAAACTTCAGGAGAGAAAACTGCAAGAAGAAAAATTCCCCGCCCCTTTTCCTTTAAATAGAGTCGAAAAAGCCTCAGGTTTCATTCCAAGAAAACGACAAATTCGAATACAAGAAAGGCAAAGAACAGCCACGTCCGGCACCTAGGCTAGTCTTCGTCTTCCCCCAGCGCGGAACATAGGGCATCCACTTGGGCATGGGATGGAACCCCTCCGCGTCCTCGGGGGGCTCCGGGCATATACAGCCCACTCGTTATTACGTGAGAGTGTCACGGCCAAAGATAGCTGGGCAAGCCCCCAGGCGCATGGCCCAGGTGCTCCCAACTCAGTTAAGAGCCATCCCGCGCATTTCTGCGCGGTTGAGCGCCCCTACAGCCCAAACCTGGGTGCATTGTTCCCCGCGTAGCCGTAGGATTGCGCTCCCGCGGCCCAAACATGAGCACAATGCACCCAGCGCAACCATAGAGGTGTTGTGTCGGTGAAGCCGCCTCGTGAGGCGTCGGGGCGCCGGCCAGACCGCGACTTGAGGACCTCGCGAGGCCCTGCCCCCCGAGGGCCGCGCCGGCGCTCCCATTGCCGCGGGTGGCCCGCGCTGCTCGTGTCCTGCCGACCCCCCCAGGCGGTCGCTCCCGTGGCCCGGGGGGCTTTGCCACGTGTAGATTGCTCACGAGGGCGGCAGCCGCGTCGCGCCCCCGCGTATCCTGGGACGCCCCCCCTCTCCCCCGCTTGCATCAACCTGGCCTGGTACTCCCTCAATGGAAGCCCCCAGGCCCGGCTTGGGAAGGGCGTCCAGGGCATCTCCTTACTCCGGGAGTGTGCTGGCACCCGCGGGGGGCGCTTGATCCATTGCGCCATCCGCAGGTATGACGTAGCTCGGGACATAGGCCTCTGTATAAAGGCCTTGGCTTCCTCCTGAACCGTCCCCGCGCGCACCACGGGCAGCCTCCCCGGGTAGCAAGGTGACACCGTCCTGGGCACGCGGCCCGCAGACCCTCCTGCGGCGAGCCTCCGCCCGAAGTTGCTTACCTCTGCCGCCGCCGTGGGGTTGACCGCGCGTGTCTTGACATGGGTTGCCTCCCTGGTTATCCTCCGCGCCTCCACTACAGTTACCTGCCTGAGCCGCCTGTTCCCTGCGCCGGTTGGCGCGCTCCCGCTGGGATGATCCAGCTGTTGATGATCCACTGGGGTATGAGCACGCACGTCGAGGCGCGTGCGGAGCGCCCCTTCACCTTCTTCAAAGGCACCGCTGATGGGGCCGGGCGGCGCTCCGAAGCCGATCACCGGGATCCGAAGGAGAAGAAGCACGGCGTGCGGCGGGCCCAGCCCGGGCTCGCCCGGGAGTGAAGCGGGCACGTCGTCCGCAGATGAGGCGACGGGCATGGAGAACGAGCCCCCGGCACCCAGCGCCAGTGGTCGCGAAGAGGGGTGCGGACCCCAGGCCCTCCTCGCGACGGTGACCAACTCGGCGATGTGGTCGGCCCAGGCGTAGAAGCCCCCGTGCGTCGGGCGGTGGCGAAGCATCTCACTCGCCATCAGCAGTGCATCATGCGCGTTGAGGTCTCCCACGTGGGTACGGTGCGATGTCGGTCCCGTGGGCGCCGCTCGTCCGCCACGCGCCTGGCTGGCACGAGCAGCAACTGTGGTGGAGGCGACGTTGGTGGCCTGGTAATGACCGCCCAGGACCGCGCTGCCTGGGCGTGGGTCTTGGACAGCAGCGGCGAGGTTGGTGAAGGCGGATCCGCCGGGGCCGGAGGGAGCTTGTCGGGCGTCAGCCATCGACACGATGGGGTGAAGGAGAAGCGAAGCTTGCTGAAGACTCTGACACGCCCCCTACCTGGCGCGCCAAATGTCGGATTTCGGGCTCCGCAAAAACCCTAAGAAGTTCGAACTCAGGGGCGTGTGCGAAGATCTCCAACAGCTTCACCCTTCCCCAACTCACAGCACGATATCCCTGCTCGATGGCGAGGAAGAAGATAGCAAACGAGGATTTACCCAGGTTCGGGCCGATGCGAAGCGTAAAACCCTACTCCTGCTTTTGGTGGATTGCCTCACCAGGAGGTTTGTGGATGAACTAGTACAGTGGTGAGTTGCCTCGCGAGGGCGTTCGGGTGGTCTGGATCCTTCCACCACGGGGCAGCCTAGCCTCTGTTTATAGCGACACGGGTCCTCTTCCCTTATTGCAATGGCGGGAAGGGATCCCACAACGGCCAAATTCAAAAGGGGACAGGAGGTACATCCTATCCTGACGAAAGGTGGTCTTCGCCTGCAAAGTAGTTGTTGGTGATGCAGAGGTGGGCTCGGCGATGACATCCGTCCTGCCGCGTCCGCTGGCCCGGTCTCGTTGCACCGGAATGGAAACCTTTGGCGGGGCGCCTTGGGAACCTGCGCTCGTCCCTGTCTCCTTTGCACCAAAGAGGAAAATGTCCCCTCTGGCGCGCTGGTGCCCGCCTGGCCTGGCTGGCGTCACCCTTGACCTCCCGAGGCCGAGCATTGCATAGCGATCTCCGCCGCTCAGGAGGGGGCCTGGGGAGGCCTATTCCCCGCGGGTCTTGACGCCGTCTCCCTCGCGAGCTCAGGGCTCTCGCGAGGGCCTTATGCTGAGTGAGACCGTGCTGGGCCATACTTGGCGTTGGAGTGGGCCACGCCTTGGGCCGCAGGCAGGCAAGTCTGGGTACCCCCGTTCCCAGGACGCCGACAGGCGCCTCGATTTTCGGGATATATGGATACATTTAGATTCGTTGTGATGTCATCATTGGTTTCCTGGATTTCTAGTGAGTGACGTCGTTAAATGGACGGCGCGGGAAAAATGACAAGTCTGGAAGTGTTGCGAGCCGGTGTTTCAAGGATCATAAAGAACAGATGCAGGCAGAAGGTGAGCCACCAAGAAAAGATAAGAGAAATTGACATGAATGAATTCAAATCAATCTGGGGCCTAATGTCGGGGATATAACCCCACGATATGACCCGCCCTACTGGGCCGGGTTAGTATAATGGCGACTCTAGAACAATTCTCAAGATGGGCCGTGTTGTAAAGGTAAAACAAGTAAGGCGGTTACTAAGTAAACCGCCGGGGGGGCCCAAGCACGTAGAGACGGCGACTCAAGGCCCACAGGGCAGAAGACGCCGGAAGATTCCTTGCTTGAGAGGCAAGGCGTGTTAGAGACATGATAGGTTACGAGTCATAATATGACTCGGACTCTGTTGTAAACCCTAGAGTCTTGACCTATATATAAAGGCAAGCCCCTAGGACCGAAAGACTTAAGTTAGACACCCTCGAAAGCTAGGTTAGCGATTTCGCACTCTTGTAATCGAGATCACCATCAATATAGACACAAAGCAGGACGTAGGCTATTACCTCCATCGGAGGGGCATCAATACCTGGGTAAACTCGCCTCCCGTTCTCGTTTAACCCCTTTGAGTCGCCACCTAGCGGCGATGGCCTCACACCTAAGTCCTTGCACGAGGACATCTGCCGTGACAAAACCACGACAGGTATTGAGGTAGATAAAGCTAAAGTTGATGCAGTTGAGAAACTACCATGTCCTAAAGATGTTAAAGATATAAGAAGTTTTCTATGTCATGTTGGTTTTTATAGAAGGTTCATAAAAGACTTCTCTAAGATTTCTAGGCCCCTTACCAATCTTTTGCATCAAGATGTACCATTTGTTTTTCATGATGATTGTGTAGAAGCCTTTGAAATACTTAAGGAAGCCTTAATTTCCGCACCTATTGTTCAGCCTACCCTTTGAAATAATGTGTGACTGATTATGTTGTTGGTATTGTTTTAGGACAAAGAGTTGTTAAGGAATTGAATGTTATTCATTATGCTAGTAAAACTCTAGACAGTGCTCAAAAGAATTATACTACTACAGAGAAAGAATTTATAGCAGTTGTGTTTGCATGTGATAAATCCAGATCTTACATTGTTGATTCTAAAGTAATAATTCAGACGGATCATGCTGCTATAAAATATCTCATGAAAAAGAAAGATGCTAAACCTAGATTGATTAGGTCGATTCTTTTATTACAAGAGTTTGATTTGCATATTGTTGATAGAAAATGAGATGAAAACCATGTAGCAAATAATTTGTCTATGATGGAAAATGTACTTGATGACCCACTGCCTACTGATGATAGTTTTCCTGATGAGCAATTAGCTGTTATAAATTCTTCTAATTCTAGTAATAGTCTTTGGTATGCAAATTATGCCAAATACATTGTTGCTAAATATATACCACATAATTTCACATATCAACAAAAGAAAAAGGTTTTCTTTGACTTCAGACACTACTTTTGGGATGACCCACATTTATATAAAGGAGTAGATGGTATTATTAGACGATGTGTGCCTCAGCATGAACAGGAACCAATCCTTCGGAAGTGCCATTTCGAAGCATAAGAAGGACACCATGCTAGAGACAGAACTGCACATAAGGTATTACAGTCTGTCTTTTTGGCCTGCTCTCTTCAAGGATGCACGTAAGTTTGTACTTTCTTGTGATGAATGCAAAAGAATTGGTAACATTGGTAGACGTCAAGAAATGCCTATGAATTATTTAGTTGTTATTGAACCATTTGATCTTTGGGGATTTGATTATATGTGACCTTCTCCTTCCTCTAATGGATACACTCATATGTTAGTTGTTGTTGATTATCTCACTAAAAGGGTAAAAGCTATTCCAACTAGTAGTGCTAATCATAACACTTCTATTAAAATGCTTAAAAAGTTATCTTTCCGAGGTTTGGAGTCCCTGATATTTAATGACTGATGGTGGTTCACATTTTATTCATGGTGCATTTCGTAAACTCTTAGCTAAATATGATGTTAACTGTATAATTTCTTCTCATATCATCCTCAATCTAGTGGTCAAGTTTAATTGAGCAATAGAGAAATAAAATTAATCTTGCAAAAGACCGTTAATAGATCTAGGAAGAATTGATCTAAAAAACTTGGTGATGCATTGTGGGCATATATAACTGCTTATAAGAATCCTATGGGAATGTCCCCCTATAAAATGGTTTATGAAAAAGCTTGTCATTTACCTCTAGAATTGGAACATAAGCCTTATTGGGCAATTAAAGAACTTAATTATGTTGCCGGTGAGAAGAGGTTGATACGTCTCCAATGCATCAATAATTTTTTATTGTTCCATGCTATTATATTATCAATCTTGGATACTTTATATGCTATTTTATATCATTTTTGGGAACTAACCTATTAATCTAGTGCCTAGTGCTAGTTCTTGTTTTCTGCTTGTTTTTGATTTTCCAGGAAATCAGTACCAAACGAAGTTCAAACGCTACGAAACTGTTTGACATTTTTTTCTGGACAAAAGAGACCCTAGAAGCTTCGGATGGAGACCAGAAGACACCGAGGAGACAACAAGGCAACAGGGCGAACCCAGGGGTAGGTGCGCCCTGATGCCTTGTTGGCCCCTCGTGGCTCCGTCTGACCTAATTCCACTTCCATAAATTCTCTAAAATCGGGAAACCAATAGAGAGCCACCCGAAACACTTTTTCCGCCACCGCAAGTGTTTTGTTCCGCCGTGATCCCATCTAGAGATCTTTTCCGGTGCCCTGACAGAGGGGGGGGTCGATCATGGAGGCGTCTACATCAACCTTGTTGTCTCCATGATGATGTGTGAGTAGTCCACCACAGACCTACGGGTCCATAGCTAGTACCTAGATGGCTTCTTCTATCTCTTTAATCTTCAATACAAAGTTCACCACGATTCCCGCGGTGATTTATCCGATGTAATCCTCTTTTGCGGTGTGTTTGTTGGGATCAGCTGAATTGTGGATTTATGATCAGATTATTCATGAATATTAATTGAGTCTTCTATGAATTATTTTTTGCATGATTGTTATAGTTTCGTATTTCTCTCTGATCTATCGGTTTGGTTTGGCCAACTAGATTGATTTATCATCAGTGGCAGTGGTGCGTTGTGATGGGTTCACCATGCCGAAACGAGGGTTGTGGCAGTCGAACACGCGAGCGAGCGATGCCTTAGCCGGGAACCATCGCGCCGATCGAATCACTCCGCCAAGAGCGTGTTGATAAGTGTAAGAGATAATATGACTGATTGAACGCTTCCTTTCATTGATCATCAACATGGGGTATTTATACATGGGTCCCGACCGTTCGGGGGTGTCGATTTACAAAAGAGGCACCTGTAGGAGGCGTCGGTTTGTGGATAGACGCCTGTTCAAAGTGAACATGCGTCTATACAGGAAAAGGTGCTTTGGGCCCTATTAACTGTCTATGGCAGTTAGATCTAATTCTAATAGTATCATTGAACCGCTTACTTTGTTTGGTTGTTTATATATAAATAACTCCTCGACATCTTGTAATCGTTCGACGGTGTACTTTGTTCGGTTGTTGCTTTATATACAAAGCAGGGCAAAATTTCAAAAGTAGTATATGCTCCCTTTGTTTCTAAATATAAGTCATTTTAGAGATTTCAATACGGACTACATATGAATGTATATAGACGTATTTTAAAGTGTAGATTCCCTCATTTTGCTTTGTAAATAGTATCTCTAAAAGGGTATTTAGGAATGGAGGGAGTGATAGTTACTCTTCTGCCATTTTAAACGTCCAAAGGTAATTTTCTTTTTTTGCGAACCCAACTTCCAAAGGTAGGTTAGTTACACTTGTACTCCCTCCGTTCCTAAATATAAATCTTTTTAGAGATTTCATTATGAAATCTATATAGATGTATATAGACATATTTTAGAGTGTAGATTCACTAAAAAGACTTATATTTAGGAACGGATGGAGTAGAAAGCACAGTTATTATCCTATAAAAAAAGTAGAAAGCACAGCCACATCTGTGTATCAGATCTGCAGGTGTTACCGAATTTGTATGTAATCTCAAAACTAAACAAAGGACAAAATCATCATACACGGAGGACGGTAGCTCTTTCGATACAGGCACAATGCTTCATTTGGTAGAATGATGTGTATCAAGAGGGAAGAATCTGTCGTTCTCCAGCAGCTCTGTCGATACAGGCAGATTGCTTCATTTGGAGAATGATTTGTGTCAATAGGGAAGAATCTGTCGACAGATACAGGCATATTGCTTCATTTGGAAGAATCTGTTGACATTATCCAGCAGCTTTTTTGATACAGGCACATTGTTTCATTTGGTAGGATGATTTGTGTAAAGAGGGAAGAATATGTCAACATTATCCAGCAGCTCTAGCATTCCTTTAAGCCTGCAAGGTAGGAATCCAAGAAAGTCAAAATCTACTGAAAAAGGTGCATTCTACTTGCAAACCACATACCTATTATAGTGTGTAGAAAATATGCGATTAACAAGGTATAGAAAATATGCGATTAATAAGGTACAAAGATGTAAAGCACTACATAGCTAAGCAAACCTTATACCAGTTTTATAATACACTTGGCGGTGGAACTAAAACCTTATAACTGTTCTTGGTAAGCATGTCAGTGTATTTCAAATGTCAACAGCCAATGAATAATCTTTTGTTAACCCTGTCGCCTGGTAATTGTGGTGATAGGATATGATTTACCTACAAGTGAGGCTTCAAGTACTTTCACCGCAAAGATCTATCTTTTGTATTACAGATTTGTTCAAGTAATTCTGATGGACACTGAGTTGTGTTAGATGAAAACATTATGATAAGTATTCTACAGATGTTAATGGTAGTTGGAGGTTGTTGTATTGTGGAATATAGTTAGTTAGGGACTTGTTTACTACTCCCTCCGTACTATATTGGATATAAGTCTTATATTATGGTACAGAGGGAGTAATTCAGTAAGGTAAGTGTACAGGATTAGTCCCCATGTCAGTCAAAGTTTCATCTTCTTCTTTTCCAATCACATTCAAAAGATGCTCTCAAGTAATAATTGTTAAATCCAAAGTAAGAATAACAATAATAAGCAGTTCCCAAAGGACAGGGTGCCAAAAGAGAAATATAGCAAAAAATCTTATCAAAAACATATAGACTCAAATCAGTGGACCCGTATATCGACGCGAGAGTAAGGGGGGGCAATGCAGCGCAGTCTAATGGCTGACGGCTGTACGAACCGACAGTGCACGAGGCGACTGATACACGCACAGGATTAGTTGGCTGTGACCTCAGAAGTAAAAGATGAACAGAAGAATTCTCATCCACCATCCCCTCTTGTGTTAAAGAAAAGGCAGATAAAAAATGGCTCCTCTTGAGCACAAACACCACACTGCAAATTAAATTTTCCGCAAACCAATGTGATTATTCTCCCCCCTGCCCGAGGTAACAAAGCCACAAGTACAGCTTTCTTGAATACCAACTAGTGGCCTTGCTGCCATGCATGGTAGCTGCACATAATAGTTAGATTCAGAGATGAACTCATTTTCCTTTATTGCTCGTTTGGATACACTCCAATCGGACTCAATCCTTCCCATGAACAGAGAATTTAAACTAATCCTTGGTTTGCTCCTTTCAAAGAAAGGCTGGCGCTTAAGACACGGATTCGGTCTCGAACATGACATTCATCATTACTTTTGAAATCAATACGATAGTATGAGATAGATATTACATAAACATGGTCCGTGGGCCAGGTCATCAAACAATATCGTTTTCACTTACCTGAGTTGGACTGCATCATTTTCTAAAACGGTCATGTATTACTGAACTGTATGAACTGTTGAAATTTGCTCTGATCAGACCATAGGTGCTTTGTTACAAAGTTTCGGCACTTTACAGGTTGCCACTATTTCCACTAGAAGCCAACACAGAAAAGGAGACTGTAAAAAGGCTGAGTGTGGCAATTACTTTGGTCCTCCGGAAAAAGAAACTGCAAACGTTCATTTTATTGATTGATGTCAACTATCTCTCTAATTACAATAAAACAGATTGTGTGTTATTTTTAGGTCACAGAAAAAAGGCTGGTTACAATAAAAAAGACCGTGTGTGGTTTTTAGGTAACAGAAAAAAGGCTGGTTATGCCTATTATTTCCAGAAAAAAAAAATCTAGCCACAGTTTAGTAAAGCCTGACTATTACCAAGCCACACCATTTAAATTCAGTATGTGTATGTATTCCTATAAACTTAAAAAACTGCCAAGAATAAATCAACCCTCAATAAAATCAAGATTTCAGTTTTTGGAATTCCACAAATCTACCTAGCATTACACGTAACTGCGCATGCAATAATATAGTTTATTTATAAAAACCTAAAGCTATGTAGCAAAAAATACAATATGTTTGCATGTAAGATTGTAGAGGTTTATCTACAAGATCTTCAATAATATAGTTTGTTCCAAATAGTAAGATTGTAGGCTCCTGACTATATTGTAGGCTGGTATTGATCATAGGAGTCCCCAGAAATATTACATCCAATATTAGTGAAGAAAAGACATTAATATTTCATGGGATAACTTAGAATCAATAGACAGAGTAGCATATGACAATAATGGGAGGAAATAACTTAATGACTTACAGTTGCTCAACAAGCCAAGGGGATAGGCGACGAACTATATCACCGGGGGGGAGACCATATCCTCCAATTTTGTACAGGAGTTTCATTATTTTGGAGAGGTCATTAGGGTTGTCATTGTAAATCATAGTAAGGTCCACAATTAGGTGAAGCTGCTTCTGGAACTGCTCACACTGTTCTTCAGTTATTTGGCCTTTGTTTTCTTCCAGCCAATTTGGGAAGAGACCAATACACTCGGTCAAGAGCTCAAAAAGTATCTCCTTGGAGAAAACTTTCGTTCCTATTGTCTTGACAATGTCCTACAAAGTTTGTATGATATGTCATTGCCCTCAAAGGCTAGTTCTAAGAAATAGGACATGATAAAGAACATGATTCAAATAGGGCTCAATTAAGCAAACACTGTTCATGTTAAAAGGAAAGGCAATGGTCTTTCTTTTTAGTTCTAAACTCAGATCGTTTCAGAAATCCAAGTCCCAGAAGAAGGAACTATCTAGTTGAGATACCAGGTCAAATATACTTCTGTTGAATAGAAACAAAAAGATATTTTACATTCTATGAATGAAAATTTAGAGAAAACAGTAGCGAATTATTCTTTTCCTTAAAACAGTGTAGAATTATTCCTGTAGCTGTCGTTAAACTGCTCCAGAACCTAACACTAAACCTAAGGACATCATGAAATCGTCATTATACAATAACATGGCAAGGAAGTGCTTCTCAATATATCACAAAGACATTTCCCTAAATAAAATACTCAAGTTCAGAAGTTAGATTTCACCACAGTTCATTACATACAATTATCTGCAAAGAAAGAGCTGATGGGGGACACAAACAACATACCTGCATGCCCTCACCATTCAGCAACTTATCTATTGCCTCCTCAGCCTTCATCCTGTGCAGATCGCCTCCAGTAGCGGCTCTGGAATCTACCCCTGGGCTCAGCAGCCACATGAACTCCATCAAGACATGCAAGACTAACTTCCAGCGAAAGCAACCCTCATGCCGATTCTCTGTCTGTACTTTGATTATTTGTACCACCTTCTCCTGCAAAACATCTACTCCAGCTATGGCGCTGGAGCTGGGCTCCTGAGCAGACTGCACCCCCTGCAGTGGCATCATCACTTGTTCAGACAGATCCTCATCATTCTTGCTCAAACTTTGTCCAGCATCCAAATTAGTTTCCATAGCTTCGTTCTGGCAGGAGCTACCTCCAGCATCCGAATATCTTAGCATCTGTAAATCCTTGCCCAAGCTGTGTTGAGTGGGACCGGAGCTGTGTTGATTGGGACCGTCAACTGTCAAACTTGCTAACTTCAAAGACCATCCTTCACGGCGCCTGAAGTATTCTTCGATATCTTCTTTTGTGATTGCCAGCTTATCTTTCCTCCATGTACCATTTGCATCAACAACAAATTTCACTTGCCTGCAACGTTTACGAGTCGAAGAGTCGACGAGTCGTTCCAAGGTTGAGACTCATAGACTAGTCTAGACTAGTCTAGACTAGTGCGAGACTAGTCGACATGGTACTGTAGAACTGAACTTACAGTACATAACTACTAATACCTAGTAGTAGTATGTAGTATTACACTATATAAGTATACAAGTACAGTATACAATACAAATGAATGCATGGGAAGTGGATGAAGAACCTGAGGCTGTGCCAATTGCAATATCCAATGGCCAGGGCCTCTGCTTCTCCACAAACCAGCAACAACAGTCTACAAAAGATAAAACCAATCAAATATGCACTATCAAACAACAGTCCAGCACAGCAGCACTAGTATAAAAAACAATTTCAGAACTCCATAATCCATATGCAATTGCAAACATAGCAGAACACCTTCGTGTGACAACTTCCCAAGACCAACATAAGGTTCAACATGTAGTCCAACATCAAGGTCTGAATTACAAAAGAAAGGTTCAACAACACCACAATCAACAAGTCCAGTCTTGTAGCCTTAGCCCTCAAATCAATCCAGATCTATATCCAGCTGAAAATCAGGGTCTATATCATTCGCTCGTGTAGGGCCATCATTGTCTTCACCATTGGTCTCCATGTCACTATCAATATCTTCAGCTTCCAATTCAGCCCGCAAGTCTTCATCATGGACAACCACACTTGTCCTTCGAGTGTAAAAGATATTAGAGCCAGCGGGAGGACTAGACTCACTGAAATCACCACGAGCCCTCCTTGGAAGATGGCGTCCACTTAGACCATCGGTCGCGCCAACGGCCTGATCAACATGGGACCAAAGTAGTGGATTGTCATCGTCCATAGCATCATTTTGATGAACCAATTCAGCAGTAACATCAACCCATTCATTATCCCATTGAAATTCTTCTAGGATAAGTGCATTAGCCCTCTTTCCTTTGGAACCTTGCTCGCGTAACTTTTCAAACCTAGTTGTCATTTGCCGGTTGTATGAGACATATGCTAGCTTGTTCAATCTCTTATACTCCAAACGGTTTCTTCCTTTGGTATGGATCTGCAAGCAAATCCTTTTGTGAGAAGCTGCTATAGCCTGCAATTATCTATCAAACCATCCAATTGCTAGTTACTTACATGAGAAAATGCACTCCAATTGCGCTCACAGCCAGACGATGAACAACATAGACTAATGATCCGATTTGCAAAAGATTGGAGGTCATAAGCAAGGCCACCATATGCATTCCACCAAAGTACTACAAAAATCAGCAAGTAGGAGTTGAAACAAGCAAGTAGAAGATAAGCTACAAGCTGCAACAACATAGATACTTACGAGGACTCTTTTTCTCGCGGTCTTTAATTGCCATTTGCTTGGTGAAACATTCACCCTCCGTCCGCTCATAATCATCAGCCAATTTACTTATCTTGGATTGTAGTTCATCATCGATCACCATCTTCCATAGCACATCATTGAACATTGAACGCAGCCGTGCAGCTAGTCTTTTGTTAGTCTCCCTCAATTTAAAGAACTTGCTGGGGTTCAAAAACATTGCAGCCCCATGTAGCTTTTGCTCCATCTGGTTATCCCACCTCTTGTCAACAATTGCTAGCACTTGACTTTGTAGGCCTGGCCTTTGTGACAATGCATCCGTTATGTGTGTCTTCGCAACATCCATGGCTGCCCAAATTTCGGGCATTGCTGGACTGTCATCACCATCAACAATCCTCAAAGCAACAAGAATGGGTTGTGAAGCTCTCATGCAGTTCTCCACTGATTGCCAAAACGTCACAGAGAGCACGGTATTTTCAGCCATCTTCCCTGGTGGGGTGAGCTTCAACTTGTTTGCATGCCATTCTGTGCTAACAAATAGTGCTTTCAAATGTTGGCGTTGTTTCCACATGCTGGCCAATGTCAGGAAGGAGGTTGCAAAACGAGTTGCTCCAGGCCTTACAAGATCTCTCTTGCCATTCAAGGTTCTCATTTGATCAAGAATCCTACCATGGGCATAAATAAATCTGGTTGTTTTCTTTGCTTTAACAATGCAATCACTGAACTCTCTTATCTTCCCAATGTCCTCTAGCATAAGATCCAAACAGTGAGCAGCACAAGGTGTCCAATACAAAGATGGATACTTATCCATTAGAAGTCTCCCGGCTGCCTTGTAGTTGGAGCCATTGTCGCTAACGACCTGGATTACCAATTCAGGCCCAATTGCCTCAATCTGTTCACTCAATAATTTTGCTACCAATTCAGCAGTAACAGACTCAGAAGAAACATTGGCTGTCCCTAAGAAGAATGTACCTTCAGGACTATTGGCGAGAAAATTGATCAAGTGTCGCCCACTCATGTCCGTCCAACCGTCGGACATGAGAGTGCAACCATACTCCTTCCATGCCAATTGATGCTTGGCCTTCAAAGTGTCAGTCTTGAGCTTTGCCTTCTCAAGTAATGGAACCCTCACATCATGGTAAGAAGGTGTGATATAATCTGATCCATACTGTCCTATAGACTCCAATAGGATCTCCCAACTTCTCGAATTGATAATATTGAGTGGAAGGCAATTCTCATAGAGAAAGTCAGCTACATGACCATCTACAACATCTTTTTGTTCTTTTGTCTTTGTTCCATAGTCCTTGATTTTTAATTGAGTGCTTCTTGTGCTATGCCTCTCAGCAACCACCTCCTCTGGTGTCTTCCTAACCTCATCTGCAATTGACTTGCTTTTCCTCTTTGCCGACACCGGCGCCGTCACAATAAAAGAAGACTTCCTTTTCGTGGAGGCTGCGGTGCTGTTCGACGCCCTTGAACTTGCTTCTACCTCCTCCTCTCCTCCATCTCCATCAGTTGCTTCAACTTCATCCCCATCAAGTTGCATGGCTTTGAACTTGGTTGAGTTGGTCTTCATGTACAAATGCATCTCTTTCCTGATCTCATCGGTTGCTTTTAGACACATTTTCACCTCTGTGTAACCCCCACCAAGGTGCTTCTTCATCCTTAGCACTCCAGAAGTGATGTTTTTGCCACACAAAACACACTGGAGTGTCAATTTGTCCTGCAGATCAGGCCAAAAGGCATATTTCCATGCTGGGTCCTTGCTCCTACGTGGCTTCCTTGCAGGATCCTTCGATGGATCGTAATGCTCATCGGCTTGAGCTGCAGCTGCTGCTGAACACACTACTTGAGCTATGTCCGGTGTTGTAGACATTGTAGCTCAGACCTCAGGACCTGGAAATTGAAACAAGCAAAGTGAAACCAGCAGTCCAGCACCAACAGCAAGCAGAGCAGCACCAACAGCAAGCAGAGCAGCACCAACAGCAAGCAGAGCAGCACCAGCAGCACCAGCAGTCCAGCAGCGAGTCAGAGCAACACTAGCAGCAAGCCAAGAAGAAAGAGGAGGAGAAGGGAGGCACTGAGGCTCACCTGCCTGAAGAGGAAAAGAGCACGAGGGGCCGGCGGCGAGAGGAGGGGCGCGACCGCGCGAGACGAAGGAGCAGGAGGAGTGCGCCTCCAGCAGCCGGCGGCGCGTCCAGGTGAGGAGGGGCCGGCGGCGCGAGGAGGGGACGGCGGCTTGAGGAGGGGCCGGCGGCGCGAGGAGGAGCGAGCAGAAACTAGGTCGAGGAGGAGGGAGCCAGATATTTATACTATAGTCCAGTTTTTTGAGTCGCTCGACTCGAACACGTCGACTAGTCCAGACTAGTCGTCGACTAGTCGATCCACAGCTCGACTCGTCTTTGTAGTCTACACGAGAAAACGAGTCGGCAGCCACTTTGCGACTCGTAGACTAGTCGAGCGACTAGTCTAGACTAGTCGTTCGACTCGTAATCGTTGCTTGCCTGCATAAGTACAGCAAAGCAAAATGTTAAGTTGAAGTTAGGTTTAACTTAGATTAAGCAGGAAATGCTACCGGCTAAATTGAAACACGTACTCAACAAATGGTCCTCTATATCCTTTCTTCCTCATGAGAATCTTGTTGACAAGCTCTTTTTCATGTTTTATCAGAAAAATGTCACCGCCGCATAGATATTCCAAGCTTATTTGTTTATTGGGGCCAGTGCACCTCAGCATTCCCTTGGTCTTAAGCTGCAGATCCTTTAGTGCCGCCTCTGCAACAATCCTCCTAAATCCATGACGCGCCAAATCATGGACACTGTTTATTAATCCCATATCTTCCTCTAGCTCAGCCAAATGAAGGGACAGCATGTGCTCACACCCATTTCCGTATGACTTAATCAATGTCTGCATTCGATCACAAGGGCTAACTGGCTTAATGCTCTTCAGGCCATGGCAGGTAAGTTCCATGCATTCACTAAATCTCCTGCCTTCGCCGCAAACAAATAGGATGGTGTCAATATACACTTTGCCTTCTGGGGTTGTCGGTGGCAGTTTCCTCTTGCGAGGAATTTGATGTGAAGCAACAAAATGATTGCGGATTCCCAGCAGGAAGTTACAAGCTTCTGGAAGTATTCTGTTTGAAAGTTGGATGCTTCGGCTGCAAACAAAAAATATTTGTTTCTAAGTATGCATTTCTCCATCAAAAATATAATCTATGCATAGTATTTGATAGATTTCCTAAGAGATAACAAGGGAATATCTTACATTGAAGTGTAAGCAAACTTGTATTTAGTAGAGACCACGTTGACAAACAAGTGCCTTGGTAGTCCAAAATTGGAAAATTCAAACCAGAATTCTGTATCAGCATCATCCGGATGCAGCAAAATTCTGAAACCCCCAACGTAACCATCCGCTTCTCGTATGGGAAACTGGTAAACTGGCCCGCCCTCATGATCTTGAAATTGAATCACATGGTATGTGTGCTAAGGGAATCAAAGGAACAACACAAATTAGATACAAAGGCATGAATCACATTCATAATATTTGAACTGGGAAATATCAAAACTTGACCAGACAATACAAGGCCTGGCCCAAGCATACTTAAAACTAGCAAAGGTATTTCTGGAGGAAATATAAAGGTTAAATTTGTTGACCATGGGTTGTTGACAAATTTTAGTTCTAAAAGTGAAATGTGGGTTCAACAGAAATCATGACCATACATTCAAAAGAGAATACTAGCAGGTATTGATTCTGTAAAAAAATACAGAAATTCCTGCTCAAAACATAAATACACAGAATTTATGGCTTCCAAACATCCAACAACATGCATATAAAATAATTAATGCATTATGTATAGAGGGTATGTAGTTTGTTCAGTTCATGTTCAGTTCATACTGACCTCCACAGCGTATGGCGAGGTGACAGGAACACCTTTAAGGTTCATGGAGGAGATATCATGAAATCTCGTATAAATACTCGGGTACAGGTCCTTAAGGGAAGAAACTGGGTCATGGATGTTAATTGCCGGAAAGAAGAATAAATCCTGCAGGTTGAACAAGATTCCGAGAATAAAAAATGATGGACAGTTATAAATTGTGTCTGTTAGACAATCACTCTAGATTGAGTGACATACCGCTGGCTTCTTTTGACGGTGTTTAGTGACACGCCTTGCGGCCTCCTTATCAGCATAACTCTGAAACTCTTTTGACATATCTGATAATATAGATTTGATATTAGTAATGCAAGCGCTGGATGACTATTTTGAGCAATATTTTTTCAATCAACCATTATTTTAAAGTCAGAACCAATAGAGCATTTGAAATCATATAATAAATGCAGTCCAAAAGCAAAGCTCAGACTCTACTTGTACACCAGAACCTAGATATTCCCCTGGATGACCCAATTCTCGAACAGAACAGCATTTCCGTAGGCTAATCAAGTATTGGAATGCAGGATCCGACAATCAGAATGAACCTTAGAGCACAAGTTCAGACTCTAATTGTACACCAAAACCTAGATAATCCCTGGATGACCCAATTCTCGACCAGAACAGCATTAACGGAGGATAATCAAATATTCGAATGGATAATCTGAAGAGAGAGAATCAGGACGAACTGATCACGGTCCTTATGCCAGAAGGAACCCTAACCCCTATCCTGGAGGCAAGTCGACCAGGAAACCGCATCTAAACCAGCATTAATGCGATAGAGGTAGAAGAAGGAGCTGCATCGAACCTGGTTGCGAATTCGAGGAAACAGACGGCGCGATCGATGGCGACGCACTTCGGAGAGTCGGCGGTGGCGCGCTTGCAGCGCCGCGGAGAAGACGGCTCGGAACGCGAGAGGATGCTTTTCGTTGGGGTTTCGGGGGACGGGGAAGGATCGGATGGGGGATGTACGTACATCAAAACAGATGGGCCATTCCTGCCGTTTCGGCAAACCGGTCCGGCTGTGATCGATTCGGGTCCAACGGGCCTAGTTAGATATCGACGAGAGATGCTCCTGAAAAAAAACATTCCGACGAGAGATGCATCGAATTGAAGCGTTTTGAGATCCATGTCCGCCAGCCTGAAAAAAAAACAGATAGTTAACCTCAAATTGTTAGTTATACATGAACATGCTATTCTCCAGAAAAAAAATAAAACGAATAGACATACTATGTAGAAAAAAAAGTACGGATCGATCGGAGAGTTTGACGATGCGTGATTAGGCGCCTGATTGAAGAATTAGTCCAAAGCTAACCTAATTAGGTTTTCGGTTAACGCCCCTTACAAAAAAGAGGATGTTGATTTGTAAGGAATTTAATCCTCCTCAATTCTCTGCAATTCCACTCGATCCCACCAAACCGAATAAACTATAGATCGCAGCCTGAAAAAAGCCAGATAATTAACCACAAATTATTATGGATGAACATGATATTCCCTGCAAAAACAATTATAACATACTTATGTCAAAGAAAAGTTAAAAAAAACTTATCTTGATTGGAAAAGTTTTGGCGAAACACAACCGTGTACGCGATTAGGCGCCAGATTAGGTTAATCCCCTTTGCAACAAGATTGAAGAGAACTACGGAATATATTGATTTGTAAGGAATTTATAATCCTCCACAATTCTCTTCAATTCCTCTTGATCCCACCAATCCGATTAATCCTAGATCCCGGATTATCCGGAAGCTGATTATCATACGGGAGGTTATTCGGTTAGGGATTGAAGAGAATTAAGGAAGATTTGTAAGAAATTGATTTTCCTCAATTATCTTCAATTCCCTTTGATCCCCACCAAACCGAATAAGCCCCAAGCACCTCTTACCTTTTCGAGAGGGGGAGTAATCACATGGCCTCAAGGATTAGCACAATACGATCAAACGGAGACTAGTAGATGGAAAAGAGATGTGTTAAAGAAAGACTAGATGGAAAAGAGAGGCGTGCGGTTAGCAGCAGGCGTTCCTATTTATATATGCGCCGCGTGGCGTAATGATAACGATAAGCCCGAGCCCGGCGCGTCGCTTGGTTCACAGATGATTAACCCCGTGGCCCAGCCCAGTTTCGGATTTTCTCTGTTTGTTTCAGTTTTAGGAAGCTTCTCACCCGTTTTTGCGAACCTTTTGGGCCGGGTTTTTTTTTTTGCTACATTGCTGATTTATCTGGCTTTTTCCTTCTTTTTTATGTTATTCTCATTTTTTTTCCTTTTCGTTTCTTTTTGGAATTTAGTTTTATTTATTTATTTTCTAATCTATACCTAATATTAAAATAAGGATTGTTTCTCCCCTTTTTATGGTTTATTTATGGTGGACCCAGATAAATTTTCGTCCGTCATGGAACTAACATATTTCGTTTGTACAAAAAAAATCCTCCGGTGAAAAATCAGAAAAGAAAAACAAGAGCGTCCCTATTGGGAATCGAACCATGGACAGCAGCGCCTAAGCCCGCTCTACTAGCCAGTCGGACTAGCTGACTTTAGTGCACAATTAGCAATGCGACGTTTAAAGCGAACGACAGTCGTAAAAACATAAAAACAGCTCGCAAAAGGTTGTGAGTGAGTGGAATCGAACACACTACCTCGCATCCAATGAGTTAACCACGTCCTAGCCACGGTAATTCTTTGATTCCTTGTCTAAAAATTACAACTCAGTTTATATAAACTATAGGCAGGGAAAGATTTAATCTTTTTTGAATTTCAAACGTGATTTTCTTTTTCATAAAAGTATATACTTTTGGAAAAATAATCATTCTAAAAATATTTCAACAAACTTTTAAAGATTCAAACATTTTTTGGGAATCTCAAACATTTTTTGGGAAAAGGAACAAAAGTGATAATGAAATATTTTTCGAAACAACAAACAACTATTTGAAAATGCAAACATTTTTTGGAAAACAGGAACAAAATTGAAAAACGTGAACATTTTCCGAGTTTATAATGATTTTTTTTCAAAACACGAACATTTTATGAAATTCCCCTAACATTTTTTGAATTTGAGAACAAATTATGAGTACGTCCGTTATTTTGGGCCATTTGAAAAAAAAATGCTTGGTTTAATCTCTCCAGTGGATCGTTACAGAGCACCAACCAATGTATGCGATGGGTTTTCTTTCCACCAATCAGTGCATTATATGCAGGCCCAATTAGTCCACGTGGTAGCCAAAATATAATATTTATGTGGAAAGTGCTTCTTCACGCTGTCACCGGCTACATTTAGATGCATTTAATCTTCACCCTAGGTTATCTCTTGGTAGTCGAGTTTTGACTCTTGAGCCCTTCAAATCCAAACGTGAGGGTTTGTTCACTTATCAAACTAAATAGTGGTTTCCCATTTTCCATCAATTTATATACGATTTGCAAGTTGTATGAAAAATCAATAAACCACTCCAGGAATCAATAGAGGATGAAGAGTGGGTGCTGATTATTCCTAGAGAAAAGAACACATCATTGTTTTGTTACAGATGAGCAGGAAGGATTTCACTCCTCAATTCTCGAAAAGAAGAAATTAACTTGAAAACTTTGTATGCTTTGTACGCGGGATTGTGGGTGAACATGATATGGACGGTATATTATGAAACTGTGGGAGTATTGTATAACTTAATATATAACGGCGATCAGACAATGTTTAACTTAACCATGTGGTAGGTTCATCAACTGCACATTCACAATCTAGATTTAGGGTTAATACATATGATTATATCTTAAAATATAATGTGGGTGCCCTTAGGGCAATTGAGTGTGCCAGTTAAAACAACTTAATCAGATTATGGGTTGTGCTTACACATCCAATGTTCCCTAAGTTGAAGTACGCATCAATTTTCTTCCCCGTTGCAACGCACGGGCATATGTGCTAGTTTATTTTAAAAACATGAAAAATTTAGAATTCATGAACATGTTTTAGATTGATGATTTTTCTAAAAACATCGCGGACATCTTTGAAACTTTTCCCAATCCATTTGCGCTTCAGAAGGTTATTATTATTTTTGATTACATCAAACTATACGAAGGAAACTTCACAGGTATCACCGGTTGTTGCAAGGCACTTGGTGCGTATAAGCTTATGGACTTCTAGCAGAATTATTCTATTGAGCTTGTGCGTCAGCTTCATGCCGTGATACATTCCCATGATGATGATGATGACGATGGCAATAGGTTTATACATTTGTTCATAGATGTCATGTCCCCCGCGAGCCTACTGTCAAAGGCTCCTCGCTCCACCTCACTCCTTGCTCCTTTGCCGCCTTCTTTTTTAAAGAAAGGGGTCCCCCCCCCCCCGCCCCATTTTATTGATGAAGCAGCAACGAGAAACAAAGATAAGCAGTTCACAACCTACTACCAGCTAGAAAGTAAAGCAAACAGATCCAGGCAAAACCACATGGAATGTCTGGATCAACCTACCACGACAGCCAAAAGGCACAGTAGAAGTTATCCAAGACCTGACCAAAGACTCTAGTGCAGCTTTTATTACAATTTATCTCAAGCCAGTACACGAATTCAATCACCGATCATGTCTAGGATATCCTCATGAGCTCTCCTCGATGTTTGTCCAACAGGAGGATGAAGCGTCAAAGGACATCCGCCTGCACAGCATCGCAGAGAACCATCCAGCGCTGCAAGATCCCTTTTAACTTGGCAAGGCCGCAGCCCAACCCTCTCCATGTGCGCCCCTGGAAACAAAACTCATTTCTCAATCTCCAAATACTCCATAAGGAGGCAACAATCACCATGTTAAGCACATGTTTACTTTTGTTTAGTTTCCACAACATGCATACATCAGCAAAGCATGTAACCGTACGTATATGAAAGAACTCAGGCACCATCAACCAAATGCAGCTAGTATTGATGCAACCAAAGAACAAGTGTTGTATAGTTTCAGCTTCACTACAGAACACACATGACATATCCTCCACCTGCCTCCTTTTGGCTAATTATCCCTGGTCAAAGCCTTGTTGTTTAGGCATAGCCACAAGAAGACATGTATATTTTGTGGACATAAAATTTTCCACAGAGCATCCCCAGAGGGGGAAACCACGCCCCCGAAATTGATTGTGATATAGAATGATTTTACTGAGTATTTTCCACTGGATTCTAGTACCGAGACAGGAGTATCTTGGGTGTTAGACAGAGGGAACTTTGTCAAATGTTCAATAAGTTGCAGCCAACTTGACATGCCCCTCTGTTCAACACAACATATAAATGATAGTCTAAGTGTTGCCCCATCCCAAACCTGGGATACGAGCAGTCAGTCTGGTTACAAATGTCAAATACGTCCCAGAATTTAACTTTCAGGGAACAATCCCCAGCCAAGTGTCATGCCAAAAGCTAATATTATCTCATCTCCCAATTTTCCAAGAATAAAAAGTGTTGGCAGCTTTCAAAGCCCAGGTCACACTCTTCCAGAAGGGAGAGCCAACCTGTTGTCTAGACCACGATATATTTGAGGAGTGCACATTATATTTAAAAGCAATCAGTTTTTTCCAGTCACTATTAAGCGTTTCCCCCACGACGCTAAAAGGGCCATGTTAAAGCCTCTCAGATTGGGTACACCCAGGCCACCAAGGTTTTTCTTCCTTGAAACAAGTCCTCAATGGGCTAGATGGTATTTATGTTGATCTCCTATATTCCCCGAGAAAAAATGAGCCACTTGAGAATTAATGGCATTAATCGCCCATTTAGGAAATTTCAAAACAACCATTAGGTATGCAGGTATGCTTACAATGCAAGCGCACAGCATAATTAATTTACCTCTATAAGTGAGGTGTCTACCTAGCCAACCAGAGATATTTTTCACAATTCTATCAATGATAGGTTGTAAATCTTCTCTCCTGAGTTTGTAATAGTGCAAAGGCACTCCTAGATATTTAATAGGGAAGGATCCCAACTTACAGCAAAAGATTTGGGCAAAAACCCTCGCTCTATCTCCATCAACATTAATGGTTAGCAAGTCACTCTTATGAAAATTGATTTTCATGCCAGATAAGTTTTCAAAACAGGATAAAATCCATTTTAAATTCCTGGCTTTTTCATAAGAGTCCTCTAGAAAGAGGAGAGTATCATCCGCATACTTTAGACTAATCACTCCACCAGGAATTACATGTGTGAGTAATCCCGATATTAGTCCATGCTTAGAGGCTTTAATTAACATCTTAGTAAAAACTGTTGGGGAACGTTGCATGGGAAACAAAAAAATTCCTACACGCACGCAAGATCTATCCATGGAGATGCATAGCTACGAGACAGGGAGTGTATCTACATACCATTGTAGATCGCTAAGCGGAAGCGTATATAACGTGGTTGATGTAGTCGTACTCTTCACGATCCAATCGCAATCCAAACCGATCCAGCACCGAACGGACGACACCTCCGCGTTCAGCACACGTGCGGCTCAATGACGTCTCCTCCTTCTTGATCCAGCAAGCAAGGGAGGAGAAGTAGATGGGATCACAACCAGCACACCGGCGTGGTGGTGACGGTGGTGGCGCAGATTCCAGCAGGGCTTCGCCAAGCACTACTGAAAAACATATCTGCGGAGGACCGGGGTAACGGTAGGGAGAGGGCTGCCGCCGGGGCGTGGGATTGTTGTGTGCAGCCCTCCCCCTCTCCTCTGCTATATATAGGAGGCAAGGGGCAGGGTTAGGTCGCAGGCTCGCAGCCCTTGGCTCCTCCTCCAAGGAGGGCTGGCGGCTAGGGTGGAGTCCTCCCTCCACAAGGAAGGGAGGAGTCCCCCTCCTCCAAGGCACCTCCGGGGTGCCTTGTCCCTTTCGGACTCTTGCCCCCAAGCCCAATTAGCCTCTAGGGGCTGGTGCCCCTGGCCTAGGGTGGCTAGGGCGCCACCCCTACAGCCCATGTGGGCCCACGGGGTAGGTGGACCCCCCCCCCGGTGGACCCCCGGAACCCTTTCGGCACCTCGGTACACTACCGGTAATGCCCGAAACTTTTCCGGTAGGCAAAATAGGACTTCACATATATAAATATTTACCTCCGGACCATTCCGGAACTCCTCATGACATCCAGGATCTCATCCGGGACTCCGAACAACATTCGGTCCCCAACGTACATATCCCAATACGACTCTAGCGTCAATCGAGCGTTAAGCGTGCGGACCCTACGGGTTCGAGAATCATGTGGACATGACCGAGACACCTCTCCGGTCAATAAGCAATAGCGGGACCTGGATGCCCATATTGGTTCCCACATATTCCACGAAGATCATTATCGGTCGAACCATGATGTCAAGGATTCAGTCAATCCCGTATGCAGTTCCCTTTGTCCAGCGGTATGTTACTTGCCCAAGATTTGATCGTCGGTATCTCCATACCTAGTTCAATCTCGTTACTGGCAAGTCTCTTTACTCGTTCCTTAATACAAGATCCCGTGACTAACTCCTTAGTCACATTGCTTGCAAGCTTCTTGTGATGTTGTATTACCGAGAGGGCCCAGAGATACCTCTCCGTCATACGGAGTGACAAATCCCAGTCTCGATCCATGCCAATCCAACAGACACCCTCGAAGATACCTGTAGAGCATCTTTATGATCACCCAGTTACGTTGTGACATTTCATACACACAAGGAATTCCTCCGGTGTTACGGAGTTGCATGATCTCATGGTCATAGGAACAGATACTTGACATGAAGAAAGAGTAGCAATAAACTAACACGATCAAATGTTATGCTTACGATTGGGTCTTGTCCATCACATCACTCTCCTAATGATGTGATCCCATTATCAAATGACAACTCATGTATATGGTTAGGAAACCTTAACCATCTTAGATCAACGAGCTAGTCTAGTAGAGGCTTACTAGGGACATAGTGTTGTCTATGTATCCATGATACGTCTCCAACGTATCTATAATTTTTGATTGTTCCATGCTGTTATGTTATCAATCTTGGATGTTTTACAATCATTTTATAGCAACTTTATATCATTTTTTGGGACTAACCTATTGACATAGTGCCAAGTGCTAGTTGCTGTTTTTTACTTCGCAGAAAATGAGTACCAAACGAAGCCCAAACACCGTGAAACTTTTTGGATATTTTTTTGGGCCAGAAGACATCCAGTGGGCCAAAGAAGTGCCAGAGAGGAGGGCCGAGGTGAGCACAAGACACCAGGGCGCGCCAGATGCCCCAGGCACGCCATGGTGGGTTGTGCCCACCTCGGGACGCCTCTCCACTGCCTATCAGCTCTATAAATACCCAAATATTCAAAAAACCCTAGGGGAGTCAACGAAACACAATTCCAGCCGCCGCAAGTTCCAGAACCGCGAGATCCAATCTAACACCATCACGAAGGGGTGCATCGTCTTCATGGGTGCCTCTCCGATGATGCGTGAGTAGTCCACCATAGACCTACGGGTCCGTAGGCAGTAGCTAGATGGCTTCCTCTCTCTCTTTTGATTCTCAATACAATGGTCTCTTGGAGATCTATTTGATGTAATGACTTTTTGCGGTGTGTTTGTTGGGATCCGATGAATTTTGAGTTCATGATCAGTTTCTATCAATGAATATTATTTGAGTCTTATTTGATCTCTTATTTGCATGATTACTTATAGCATCGTATTTCTTCTTCGAATCTTTGGTTTAGTTAGGCCAACTAGATCGATTTTTCTTGCCATGGGAAGAGGTGCTTTGTGATTGGTTCGATCTTGCGGTGTCCTTTCCCAGTGACGGAAGGGGCAGCAAGGCACGCATGTATTGTTGCCATTAAGGATAACAAGATGGGGTCTATTCCTACATGAATAGATCTTGTCTACATCATGTCACCGTTCTTATTGCATTACTCTATTTTTCATGAACTTAATACACTAGATGCATGCTGGATAGCGGTCGATGTGTGGAGTAATAGTAGTAGATGCAGAATCATTTTGGTCTACTTATCTTGGACGTGATGCCTATATAATGATCATTGCCTTGGATATCGTCGTGATTATTTGATCTTCTATCAATTGCCCAATAGTAATTTGTTCACCCACCATGTGCTATACTCATGATAGAAGCCACTAGTGAAACCTACGGCCCCCGGGTCTACTTTTCCAACATATTGCTTTCCGATCTACCTTTTTGCCGCTTTTGTTTTCAGATCTATTAATCCAAAAACCCAAAAATACCTTGCTGCACTTTTTGTTTACTTCTTTTATTTTGTGTTCTTGTGAGATATATTTGCCCAACCTATTACAATCTAATCTATCCTTTTATCGTTGAGAGCTTGACAACCTCTCTTACGCGTCGGGTTGCAAGTATTTGTTCTTTGTGTGCAGGTGTCGTTTACATAGTTGCTTGATCTTCCTCCACGGATTGATACCTTGGTTTCTTAACCGAGGGAAATACTTACCGTCACTGTGCTGCATCATCCCTTCCTCTTTGGGGAAATACCGACATAGTCTCAAGCCACGTCAAAGGAATTTCTGGCGCCATTGCCGGGGAGGAAGCGATCTCTTCAGTGTGCCAATCTCATGCGCCGGGGAGACATCATCAACATCTATCAGGTTCCTAATCACAAATCTCATCTCCTTGCAATTTACATTATTTGCCATTTGCCTCTCGTTTTCCTCTCTCCCACTTCACAAATTTGCCATTTTATTCGCCATCTTTTCCGTTTGCCTTTTTTTTCTCGTCGGATCTCTTGGTTACCTATCTTTTCTCCATGACTAGCATCACTACCCCCTTGTCACCATATTTTGAAGTTCTATACTTCAAACAAAAACAAGGGGAAAATCTGAAAGATGCTTGGTATAGATTGATGGAATCTTATCGTATTTGCAATTTAAAGGGAGATGCAAAGATTTTGCTTCGAAAATTTTACTTAGGATTAACTTTGCATCATAGACAACTCTTGGATTTTGCCGCTAAAGGAAACTTTACTGAGCTTGATCCCAATACTGCTTATGAAATTCTAGAAGGGATATTGGGGGTTCCTCCACCAAAAAAGGGGTTTTCTCTTACACAAGAAGGGGTTCAAATTTTAGACAAATTGGGTGATTTACATAAACATTTGGTCGAGTTGCAAAAATATCATGAACCTCTTAAACATATTGGTGGAAACCTAAATCGCATGAACACTTTGATTACTCTTTGTAATAAGCGTTTGGATATTTTAGATCTCAAGATGGTTTCTTCTCCTGAAAATTTGGGGAAGCGTAAAGAACCTCCCGGGTTTGAGAAAGCCCTCACAAAGGTTGCAAAAACTAAAGATGACAATACTTGAATCTATGCGTTATGCCTAGCTAGGGGCGTAAAACGATAGCACTTGTTGGGAGGCAACCCAATGAATAAAATTTATCTTATCTTTTCCCTTCTGTTTTTGAGTGTTTACACAATTATGCCTCTGTTATTATTGTGTTTTTATGTTTTATTGAGTGTTTGTGCCAAGTAGAACCTTTAGGATGATTCATAAGATGAGTAGAAACAGTGCTGAATCTGAAACAGAAACTTTGCCTCCAGTGCGTGAATTTTCATTTTTTACTGGAGCGTTATAATGAGCTGAAATTTTAACACATCATTTCTATAAAAATTATTTATGTTGTCCTAATGTTTCAGAATTTTTAGAGTTACATAAGTATGGGTAGAGTACAGATTACTACAGACTGTTCTGTTTGAGACATATTCTGTTTCCGTTGCATTGTGTGCTTGTTTTGATGAATCTATGGCTTGTATTGGAGGGTATAAGTCATGGTAAAGTTAGAATACAGTAGATATAATGCAATAATAAAATATGAATGGTTTGCAACAGTACTTAAAGTGGTAATTTGCTTTATTATACTAACGGATCTCACGAAGATTTTGTTAAGTTTTGTGTGATTGAAGTTTTCAAGTTTTGCGTGAGATCATGATGGATGAAGGAATAAGGAGTAAGAAGAGCCTAAGCTTGGGGATGCCCATGGCACCCCAAGATAATATACAAATAGGAACAAGCAACTAAGCTTGGGGATGCCTCGAGTGGCATCCCCTCTTTCTTCTAACAACCATCGGTATTTTACTTGGAGCTATATTTTTATTCGTCACATATCATGAGTTTTGCTTGGAGCGTCTTGTATAAGTCTTTGCTTGATTTGCTTTTTATCCTTGTTGTACACACCTATTTTAGAGAGCCAAAATTATGCTATGATTTGTTAGAATTGCTCTATATGCTTCACTTAAATTTTATTGAGCTATGGAATTGCTCTAGTGCTTCACTTATATCTTTTTAGCATGGCGTGCTTTTACATGTTTGAAGAAATGATCTCTTGCTTCACTTATATTAATTTGAGAGTTAGTAAATTTTGAAGAAATCCTCTCATGCTTCACTTTTATCATTTTGAGAGATGAAACTGTTATGCTCATGATCTTCACTTAAATTTATGTGAGCTTGTCAAAAAGAAATGGCAATATATGAAACTAGTCCCAAAGTGATAGATATTCAAGAGGGATATAATAAAAACTTTCATGAAGATCATTCGATAAATTAAACTTGATTCTTTTTAATAGTTTTGAGGCATGATGATAGTAATATGTGAGTTATGTTGGTGAGTAATTATGCTTAGTAAGAATATTGATGTTAAGGTTTGTGATTCCCAATGCAAGCACGAAAGTCAATAGTTGTGCAATGAAATTACATCCTACTTATGGTGCATTATACGGTGTTAGTTATGCTTAATGCTCACTTATGTGAATTTTCGTTTCTTGGTTGGTTGATTCTCAATCTATTTGCTAGCCTTCACTTGTACTAAGTAGAAATACTACTTGTGCATCCAAAATCCTTAAACCCAGTTTTGCCATATGAGTCCACCATACATACCTATATGCGGTATTTCCATGCCGTTCCAAGCAAATTTGTATGTGCCATCTCTAATTTTCAAAATGAATTTTCCTTTTTGTATGCTCGTACCGCTCATGAAGCGGAAGGGGGTGATCGATATTTTTCCATGCTAGATGTGTTATTCTCAAGATGAGTGTTTATTCACTTGTCATTGCACGAGAGTATGGCGGTAATAGGGATGCCCAGTCCCGAAATGAAAAAGAAAATTTACTTTTTGTTGTCAAATAATAAATTCCTTGGAAAGTGTTGGTATGGAAGGCAGTCGTGGATTCGGCTAGCCATGGATTGTGAAAGAATGGTGGAAAAAGGAATAAACTTTATCTTCTGTTTGGAAACCGCTTATGATATAGCTAGCATGGAAAGGTATTGAAAGCTCTCGGTCATTTTCGTTGACAGGAAAGGCATGCCACCCAAAATATTTTTCTCTATCAATTTAAACCTTGAGCTCTGGCATCTCTACAAATCCCTACTTCCCTCTACGAAGGGCCTATCTATTTACTTTATGCAATTTTTATTTTTACTTGAGTCTCCATGTTCTCTTATAAAGCACCAACTAGGGGGCACTATGATCATACTTGAGCATTAGGTGTAGCTAATATTTGAGTGTGTTTCATGAATGGATCAATGATTGAGCATGATAGGCTAGGGATAACTTTCTTCTGTGTTGATATTTTGAAAGACATGGTTGCTTGTTTATATGCTTGAGTATTAAAGTCTTCATGTCAAAACTAGACTATTGCTTTGAACCATCTAAAATTCCAAATGTCCATGCTACAAAACAAAAGAATATGCGATGAACATGTTAGGCAGCATTCCACATCAAAAGTTCTGTTTTTATCATTTACCTACTCGAGGACGGGTAGGAATTAAGCTTGGGGATGCTGATACGTCTCCAACGTATCTATAATTTTTGATTGTTCCATGCTGTTATGTTATCAATCTTGGATGTTTTACAATCATTTTATAGCAACTTTATATCATTTTTTGGGACTAACCTATTCACATAGTGCCAAGTGCCAGTTGCCGTTTTTTGCTTGTTTTTTGCTTCGCAGAAAATCAGTACCAAACGAAGTCCAAACACCGTGAAACTTTTTGGAGATTTTTTTGGGCCAGAAGACATCCAGTGGGCCAAAGAAGTGCCAGAGAGGAAGGCTGAGGTGAGCACGAGAGACCAGGGCACGCCAGAGGCCCCAGGCGCGCCCTGGTGGGTTGTGCCCACCTCGGGACGCCTCTTCACCGCCTATCAGCTCTATAAATACCCAAATATTCAGAAAACCCTAGGGGAGTCGACGAAACACAATTCCAGTCTCCGCAAGTTCCAGAACCGCGAGATCCAATCTAACACCATCACGGAGGGGTGCATCGTCTTCATGGGTGCCTCTTCGATGATGCGTGAGTAGTCCACCATAGACCTATGGGTCCGTAGGCAGTAGCTAGATGGCTTCCCCTCTCTCTTTTGATTCCCAATACAATGGTCTCTTGGAGATCTATTTGATGTAATGACTTTTTGTGGTGTGTTTGTTGGGATCCGATGAATTTTGAGTTCATGATCAGTTTCTATCCATGATATTATTTGAGTCTTCTTTGATCTCTTATTTGCATGATTATTTATAGCCTCGTATTTCTTCTTCGAATCTTTGCTTTAGTTAGGCCAACTAGATCGATTTTTCTTCTCCCTGTTTAAGCCCTTTCCCACCCATGAAGTAGGGACCAGTAGTGTCGTTGATACGCACACTAAAGGTACTTCGTAGCAATAAGATCTTGATCCAGGAGATCCCTTTAGTTCCGAAGCCCTGGATTCCAACATCTCAAAGAGGAATTCCCAGCTCACCCTGTCATGTGCTTTCTCATAATCAAGCTTGAGCACAAGCCCAGGGGAGTTCGACTTTTTGACCTCGTGGATAGCTTCATGAGCCAACACCACACTCTCAAGAATGTACCTACCTTTAACAAAAGTTGTCTGGTTTGGGGAAATCATTCTATTACTCATAGAAGAAAATATATTAGTCAAAGCTTTAGAGAAAATTTTCACAACACAGTTACTAAGGCTAATAGGCCTGAAATTCTTCATATCTTTAACATTTGGTTCTTCAGGGATCAGAATGATTAGCGCAAAATTTAATCTATGAATATATAGTTTATCATCCTCAAAATCTCAGACCATTGCTATAAAATCATTCTTGATCACCTCCCAACAGGTCTGATAAAAGAGGAATGAAAGGTCATCAGGGCCCGGGGCTCTATTGGCATAAGATCCAAAAATAGCCTCCTTAATTTCCTCCTCCTAAAAATTCTTTTGAAGAGTCTCATTTTCTTCATTAGTAACCAATTCATCCTCCTCCCAAAAGGAAGGCCCAAGATGAATGTTATGCCTCTCTTCATACCTGAAGAGGTTTTTATAAAAAGATGTAGCAACCCCCAACATCTCATTAGTGGTATAAACAGGGCCAGAGTACCCATTCAACTCTGCCAAATGGTTTTTACGGTGCCTATGGTTAGCCAAAGCATGGAAATAGGCATTGTTTTTATCCCCATCTTTGATTCTACGGTCTCTTGATCTCTGCGACAAGGCAGTCTCCTCTTTCCTCATAATGTTTTCTAGCTCACTTTTAATGTCTTTCATCCGAGCTTTGTCGGCAACCGAGATCCGGTTGGACTCCGCAAACACATCTAGGATATCAAACTCTTGGATTATGTCCCTCTTTTTTTTTCTTAATAGCAGCTTCAATATTAATACTCCAACCCTTGATTTTCTTCCTAAGCTATTTGGTTTTTAAAAGCCAAACATCAATAGCATCTCTGCCAGAAACTGGGGTGTTCCAGACATTTGTCACCAGCTGTTTAAAATCAGGTTGCTCTAGCTACCAGTTTTCAAATCTAAAAATCTTAGGGGAGGTAATCCTCCGAGCCCCCGTATCAAGGATCAAAGGGGTATGGTCACTACCAATCCTGGGTAGTGCCCTCAACACAGATAGAGGAAACATACCATCCCAAGAATGGGAAACAAAAACTCTGTCAATAGTAGAAAAAATAGGATCATCCTGGTTGTGACACCAAGTGTATTTCCTATTGGCTACATTAATCTCCATTAGCCCCCACTTATTGATCCAATCATTAAAGAGAAAAGTAGTAGAAATGTTAACATTGCCATTACTCTTGTCAGACTCAGATCTTACCAGGTCCAAATCACCCTCCAGGATAACTGGGTATGACACATCAGACATAACATCATGCAGCTCTGTAATAAATTCCATTTTAAACTCATTATAGGAAGTACCATAGACAGCAACAAACTGCCACACAGCTTTGTCAGTTTTGTTTCTAATTATTGCAACTACACAAAATTTCCTATTAACAAAACCAATGATTTCAAACAACTCATTATTCACACCCACAAGGATGCCCCCAGCAGTATTATGCGCATGAAGTTGATGCCAAATGAAGTCACGTCTACCAGTAATAGTTTTAATAATACTATCATCTATATTTTCCCTCTTGGTTTCAAAGAAACCAACAAAATCTACCATATTCTTACTCAGAAAGTCACAGAGGCGCTGTAATTTCTCGGGTTAACCTAGTCCACGAATGTTCCAAAAGGCTCCTATCATTTAATAAGGGGTGGGAAAGGCCACAAGGCACACTTTTGGTATTTAAAACTAGGCTAGAACTACCTGGATCAGCAGCTCCCCCTGATCCAAGTGTAGTAGTAGCACCATTCGGGGGAGAACCCCCACCCACAATATATGGGTCAGCATATAAATCGGTTGGTAAGACAGTTGCAAATTGGAGATACCTAACTTTTTCTCTGTAGACAATATCCTGAATAATATCAACTTGTTCCCATCACTATTACCCACACACAAGTTAATTCTGGAAATTTGATCAGCAAGCACATTTGTATTGGTAGTGGCAAAAGATTTACCTTGGAAGGATGTAGGAATCTCCAGGTTTTTCTTTTGTAGGTATTGTTGGAAATATGCCCTAGAGGCAATAATAAATTAGTTATTATTATATTTCCTTGTTCATGATAATCGTTTATTATCCATGCTATAATTGTATTGATTGGAAACTCAAATACATGTGTGGGTATATAGACAACACTGTGTCCCTAGTAAGCCTCTAGTTGACTAGCTCGTTGATCAAAAGATGGTTAAGGTTTCCTAGCCATTGACATGAGATGTCATTTGATAACGGGATCACATCATTAGGAGAATGATGTGATGGACAAGACCCAAACTACGAACGTAGCATATGATCGTGTCAGTTTATTGCTATTGTTTTCTGCATGTCAAGTATCTGTTCCTATGACCATGAGATCATGCAACTCCCTGACATCGGAGGAGTACCTTGTGTGTATCAAACGTCGCAACGTAACTGGGTGACTATAAAGGTGCTCTACAGGTATCTCCGAGGGTGTCTGTTGGGTTGGCATGGATCAAGACTGGGATTTGTTACTCCGTGTGACGGAGAGGTATCTCAGGGCCCACTCGGTAATACAACATCACAATGAGCCTTGCAAGCAATGTGACTAAAGTGTTAGCCACGAGATCTTGTATTACGGAACGAGTAAAGAGACTTGCCGGTAACGAGATTGAACTAGGTATAGAGATACCGACGATCGAATCTCGGGCAAGTAACATACCGAAGAACAAAGGGAACAACATACGGGATTAACTGAATCCTTGACATAGAGGTTCGACCGATAAAGATCTTCGTAGAATATGTAGGAGCCAATATGGGCATCCAGGTCCCGCTATTGGTTATTGATCGTAGAGGTGTCTCGGTCATGTCTACATAGTTCTCGAACCCGCAGGGTCTACACACTTAACGTTTGGTGACGATTAGTATAGTTGAGTTATTTTGTTGGTGACCGAAGGTTGTTCGGAGTTCCGGATAAGATCCCGGACATGACGAGGATCTCCGGAAGAGTCCGGAGGTAAAAGATTGATATATGTGATAATAGTGTTTTGATCTCCGGAAGGGTTCCGGAATTCACCGGAAGGGGTTCCGGATGTTTACCGAAGTGTTCGGGTGCAGCAACACTTTATATGAGCCAAAGGGGTAAAGCCCACGAGGTATTGGAAAGTGCAAAAGGAAGTTTTGCTGCTGCCTTAAGCGGTACTACCGCTGGTAAGGCAGTACTACCGCGTAAGCGGTACTACCGCTTGTGTGAAGCGGTACTACCGCCCAAGCGGTACTACCGCCCAAGCGGTACTACCGCTTGTGTGAAGCGGTACTACCGCTCATGAGCGGTACTACCGCTTGTGCGCGGTACTGCAGGGATCCGAGTTGGACTCTTTCCCTGCGGGCCAAACCGACCTTGTGCGGGCAAAACCGACTTGGAGGAGGCTTTTACTCCAAGTTTAGACCCCAAGACTCAACATATAAATAGAGGGGCAGGGCTAGCACATGGGACACATTAAGATTTCCCAAGCCGTGTGTCGGCAACCCTAACCCTCTAGTTCTCCCGTCATAATCTCCGTAGTGCTTGGCGAAGCCCTGCAGAGATTGTTCCTCACCACCATCACCACGCCGTCGTGCTGCCGGAACTCATCTACTACTTCATCATCGCTCGCTGGATCGAGGAGGTGAAGGCGTCATCAAGCCGTACGTGTGTTGAACGCGGAGGTGCCGTCCGTTCGGCACTAGTTCGTGATCGGATCGAGGGACGACTTGCGATTTGGATCGCGGAGACGTTCGACTACATCAACCGCGTTTCTTAACGCTTCCGCTTAGCGATCTACAAGGGTATGTAGATTCACTCTCCCTCTCGTAGATGCTCATCACCATGGATAGATCTTGTGTGTGCGTAGGAAAATTTTTGTTTCCCATGCAACGTTCCCCAACAGGTATGCAGTAGCTTTCTCCATAATCTTGATGTTACCATGCTGCCTAGTAACTGGTCTGGTAGAGAGCAAAGGCCCCCACTTCCCTGAGTATCCTGTGTTGCATTTCATTTTCTTTTCAGAATCTGCTATCTCCATAGATTCAAGCGGTGATCTCTTTATAGAACCAATAGCTACAACAAGATCTTCAGGGAGGCATTGCATCTCAGGGAGTTCAGTTTCATTTTCATCTTCTGAGTCAACCATCTCAAATCTGCTCAGCTGGGCAGAACAGTATTCCATGTGTGCAGATAACCCCTCCTCCCCCTATTGCATCACCCTCTCAGTGGTTTGCATATTGTCTTGTATCAATTTAGGTGGGGTCTTGTTCCTTGTTTCCTCAATGATTTTTTCATGGACACAGTTCTTGAGATTTGGTGGATGGAATTCCATTGCAGAAGCAGCCTCAATATCACACCTGCTCCTAGATCCAGATGAGTTTTTTCCAGGAAAATTTGCCTTGTCCAACTCATCAATAGGTTCTTATCCATCTTCCTCCATTGAGTCTTTGCTTGTGTGTTCAATATCCTCATCAACTTTGTCTTCAGATGCATTGTCCAAGTCTGGGTCTTCATCATTACCATCAGATCCCTCTCCCACTTGCTCATATCCTTCAATAGTGAAAAGGAGCAGATATAGTTTCTTTTTCATTTCTACCAGTCTCTCACATGGGATTTAGTTGGGTCTCTACAAGCAATCTTGATTCTAACTGTCTCATAGAAGCTCTTGAATATGCCATTCCAGTCCACATCCACTAGTATACCAAAACAAGAAGTAACCTAGGCAAATACTTTCCATGCACACCACTTAGGAGGAATCCCTTCAACCTGCACCCAAGCTTCAGTTAACTCTCCATATGATTCCAGCATCCCTTCCCATTCACAAATCTTGACAGAAATGCCATCAATGGGTAGGTCAAATGCAGGGAACTCAATCAGGTCTTCTACCCTTTTCCATGGGGGAAATCAGAGAAGAAACTTCTTCTCCTCAAGCTCTCTGATCTGCCAAGGCCATTCTTTTCCTTTGCAGAAAATACCATTCAGTTGGGTAATCAAGTCAGAAGCAGACACTTATATTTTCATCACTTTCAGCACTGCACAGTTCTTGTAGTTTAACCAGCTAGATTTAGGAGCTACAGGGATGTCAATGTGGTAGAAACCCAAACCTGTCGCTGCACTGCCAAAATACTCTGTTGTAGGTTGTAGACGAGCCCATGCAACATAGTTATAGACATTGTGGTTGCCCGCACAGATGAAGCACTTTTTCTGCTCAATGCAATTTCCAACATAGTGCCCGAGCCAGCTACAGTTGAAACATATCATTTCTTTGTACCTTGGGTCGAGTACCTGCACCATTGGGGCTGGGGGAGGAGCTGGATTTGGGGGCGTGGCAATACTGGGACCTACCGCGTAAGGCAGTACTACCGCGTAAGCGGTACTACCGCTTGTGTGAAGCGGTACTACCGCTCATGAGCGGTACTACCGCTTGTGCGCGGTACTGCAGGGATCCGAGTTGGACTCTTTCCCTGCGGGCCAAACCGACCTTGTGCGGGCAAAACCGACTTGGAGGAGGCTTTTACTCCAAGTTTAGACCCCAAGACTCAACATATAAATAGAGGGGCAGGGCTAGCACATGGGACACATTAAGATTTCCCAAGCCGTGTGTCGGCAACCCTAACCCTCTAGTTCTCCCGTCATAATCTCCGTAGTGCTTGGCGAAGCCCTGCAGAGATTGTTCCTCACCACCATCATCACGCCGTCGTGCTGCCGGAACTCATCTACTACTTCATCATCGCTCGCTGGATCGAGGAGGTGAAGGCGTCATCAAGCCGTACGAGTGTTGAACGCAGAGGTGCCGTCCGTTCGGCACTAGTTCGTGATCGGATCGAGGGACGACTTGCGATTTGGATCGCGGAGACGTTCGACTACATCAACCGCGTTTCTTAACGCTTCCGCTTAGCGATCTACAAGGGTATGTAGATTCACTCTCCCTCTCGTAGATGCTCATCACCATGGATAGATCTTGTGTGTGCGTAGGAAAATTTTTGTTTCCCATGCAACGTTCCCCAACAGTGGTATCAGAGCTAGGTCTATGAGTAGATGAGATCTCGAGTAGAACACAAACGAGTTGTGGGCGTGGGTGTATACATATTGCTTGCCGTTACTAGTTGATACTTGATTCGGCGGTATTGTGAGATGAAGCGGCCCGGACCGACATTACGCGTACGCTTACGCGAGACAGGTTCCTTCAACTGACATGTAACTTCGTTGCATAAAGATGGCTAGCGGGTGTCTGTCTCTCTCACTTTAGTTGAATCAAATTTCAATGAAGAGGGTTCTTTTAGAAGATCAAAAAGCAATCACTACATCACGTTGTGGTTTTGCGTAGGTAAGAACGGTTCTTGCAAACCCGTAGCAGCCACGTAAAATTTGCAACAACAATTAGAGGACGTCTAACTTGTTTTTGCAGGGTATGTTGTGATGTGATATGGCCAATTACATGATGAGATATATGTGATGTATGAGATGATCATGTGTTGTATAGAATATCACGACTTGCATGTCGATGAGTACGGCAACTGGCAGGAGCCATAGAGTTGTCTTTAATTATTTTCGCCGTTTTGCTTTACTTTATCGCTATGAGTTAGCAATAGTTGTGGAAGCAACAGTCGGCGCGACAACCTCATGGCGACACGTTGATGGAGATCAAGATGATGGAGATCATGGTGTCATGCCGGTGACGATGGAGATCATGCCGGTGCTTTGGAGATGGAGATCAAAAGCACAAGTTCATGGCCATATCATGTCACTTATGATTTGCATGTGATGTTAATCCTTTTATGCATCTTATTTTGCTTAGGATGACGGTAGCATTATAAGGTGATCCCTCACTTAAATTTCAAGATAAAATTGTGTTCTCCCCGAGTGTGCACCGTTGCGAAAGTTCGTCGTTTCGAGACACGCCGTGATGATCGGGTGTGATAGACTCTACGTTCACATACAACGGGTGTAAGCCATGTTGCACGTGCGGAACACTCGGGTTAAACTTGACGAGCCTAGCATGTACAGACATGGCCTCGGAACACAAGAGACCGAAAGGTCGAACATGAGTCATATAGTAGATATGATCAACATGAAGATGTTCACCATTGAAACCACCTCAACTCACGTGATGATCGGACTTGAGTTGGTGGATTTGGATCATGATACACTTGAATGATCGGAGGGATGTCAATTTGAGTGGGAGTTTTTAAGTAATATGATTAACTAAACTCATTATCTAGAACAATAGTCTAAGTTGTCTTTGCTATATTTATGTTGTAGATCATGGCTCGCGCAGTAGCACCCCTGAATTTTAATGCGTTCCTAGAGAAAGCTAAGTTGAAAGATGATGGAAGTAACTTTGTGGACTGGGCCCGTAATCTAAGGATTGTCCTTACGGCTTCCCAGAAGGCTTATGTCCTTGATGCACTGCTTGGTGATCCACCCGCTCCAGTTGAGTCTCTAGACGTTGTGAACGCCTGGCAGGCTCGTTCTGAAGATTACTCAATAGTTCAATGTGCAATATTGTATGGCTTAGAACCGGGACTTCAAAGACGTTTTGAACGTCATGGAGCATATGAGATGTTCCAGGAATTGAAGTTTATCTTTCAGAAGAATGCCCGGATCGAGAGATATGAGATCTCCGATAAGTTCTATGCTTGCAAGATGGAGGAGAACGGGTCTATCAGTGATCACGTACTCAGAATGTCTGGGTACTCCACCCGTCTGGCTGAATTGGGGATGCCCCTTCCGCCAGAGGCTATCACTGACAGAGTTCTTCAATCATTGCCACCTAGCTACAAGAGCTTCGTGTTGAACTATAACATGCACGGGATGAACAAGTCAGTCGCCGAGCTATTTGCGATGCTGAAAGCCGCTGAGTCTGAAATTCAGAAGGAGCATCAAGTGTTGATGGTCAATAAAACCACTAGTTTCAAGAAAAATGGCAAGGGTAAGAAGGGTAACTCCAAGAAGAGTGGCAAAGCAGTTGCTCCTCTCGTGAAGAAACCCAAGGCTGGACCCAAACTAGAAACTGTGTGTTTTCATTGCAAGGGAACTGGACACTGGAAGCGGAACTGCCCCAAGTATTTGGCTGACAAGAAGGCGGCCAACAACAAACAAGGTATATATGATATACATGTTATTGATGTGTACCTTACCAACTCTCGTTGTAGTGCCTGGGTATTTGATACCGGTGCGGTTGCTCATATTTGCAACTCAAAACAGGAACTGCGGAATAGACGGAGGCTGGCAAAGGACGAAGTGACGATGCGCGTGGGAAATGGTTCCAAGGTTGATGTGATCGCCGTCGGCACGCTCGCTCTTCGATTACCATCGGGATTAGTGATGAACCTGAATAATTGTTATTTAGTGCCTGCGTTAAGCATGAACATTATATCTGGATCTTGTTTATTGCGAGATGGTTACTCATTTAAATCAGAGAATAATGGTTGTTCTATTTATATGAGTAATATCTTTTATGGTCATGCACCCAATGTGAGGGGTTTATTCTTATTGAATCTCGATAGTAATGATACACATGTTCATAACATTGATGCCAAAAGATGTAGGATTAATAATGATAATACCACTTTCTTATGGCACTGCCGATTAGGTCATATTGGCGTAAAACGCATGAGGAAGCTCCATGCTGATGGACTTTTGGAGTCACTTGATTTTGAATCACTTGACACATGTGAGCCATGCCTCATGGGCAAGATGACTAAAACGCCGTTCTCTGGAATAATGGAACGGGCAAGTGACTTATTGGAAATCATACATACTGATGTGTGCGGTCCGATGAGTATTGAGGCACGCGGTGGTTATCGTTACTTTCTCACCTTCACTGATGACTTAAGTAGATATGTGTATATTTACTTAATGAAACACAAGTCTGAAACATTTGAAAAGTTCAAACAATTTCAGAGTGAAGTTGAGAATCATCGTAACAAGAAGATTAAATTCCTACGATCTGATCGAGGAGGAGAATATCTGAGTTATGAGTTTGGCAGTCACTTAAGACAATGTGGAATTGTTTCACAACTAACACCGCCTGGAACACCACAGCGTAATGGTGTGTCCGAACGTCGTGATCGAACCTTATTGGATATGGTGCGATCTATGATGTCTCTTGCCGATTTGCCACTATCGTTTTGGGGTTATGCATTAGAGACAGCTGCATTCACTTTAAATAGGGCACCATCGAAATCCGTTGAGACGACGCCATATGAACTTTGGTTTGGCAAGAAGCCAAAGCTGTCGTTTCTTAAAGTTTGGGGATGTGATGCTTATGTCAAAAAGCTTCAGCCTGAAAAGCTGGAACCCAAAGCGGAGAAATGCGTCTTCATAGGATACCCAAAAGAGGAAGTTGGGTATACCTTCTACCTCAGATCCGAAGGCAAAGTGTTTGTCGCTAAAAACGGAACGTTTCTTGAGAAAGAGTTTCTCTCGAAAGAATTGAGTGGGAGGAAGATAGAACTTGATGAGGTTGTTGAACCTTTACTTCAACCTGAAAGTAGCGCAGCGCAGAAAGATGTTTCTGTAGAGCCTACAACAGCTGAAGAGGAAGTTAATGATGATGATCATGAAGCTTTGGATCAAGTTGCTATCGAACCTCGTAGGTCGACAAGGACGCGTACTGCTCCTGAGTGGTACGGCAACCCTGTCTTAGAGGTCATGTTGTTAGACAACGATGAACCTACGAGCTATGGAGAAGCAATGATGGGCCCGGATTCCGAGAAGTGGTTAGAGGCCATGAAATCCGAGATAGGATCCATGTATGAAAACAAAGTGTGGACTTTGGAAGTATTACCTGAAGGGCGTAAGGCCATTCAGAACAAATGGATCTTTAAGAGGAAGACGGACGCGGACGGTAATGTCACCGTCTATAAAGCTCGACTTGTGGCAAAGGGTTTTTCACAAGTTCAAGGAGTTGACTACGATGAGACCTTCTCACCCGTAGCGATGCTTAAGTCCGTCAGAATCATGTTAGCAATAGCTGCCTTTTTCGATTATGAAATTTGGCAGATGGATGTCAAAACAGCGTTCCTTAACGGTTTCCTTAAGGAAGAGTTGTATATGATGCAACCAGAAGGTTTTGTCGATCTAGAGAATGCTGACAAAGTTTGCAAACTCCAGCGATCCATTTATGGACTGGTGCAAGCATCTCAGAGTTGGAATCTTCGCTTTGATGAGGTGATCAAAGCGTTCGAGTTTATACAAGTTTACGGAGAAGCTTGTATTTACAAGAAAGTGAGTGGGAGCTCTATAGCGTTTCTAATATTATATGTGGATGACATATTGCTGATTGGAAACAATATAGAAATGTTGGAAGGCGTGAAGGAATATTTGAACAAGAGTTTTTCAATGAAGGACCTAGGAGAAGCTGCTTTCATATTAGGCATCAAGATCTATAGAGATAGATCAAGACGCTTAATAGGACTTTCACAAAGCACATACCTTGACAAAGTTTTGAAGAAGTTCAAAATGTATCAGTCCAAGAAGGGGTTCTTGCCTGTATTGCAAGGTGTGAAGTTGAGTAAGACTCAATGCCCAGTGACTGCAGAAGATAGAGAAAAGATGAATGTCATCCCCTATGCTTCAGCCATAGGCTCTATCATGTATGCAATGCTGTGCACAAGACCCGATGTCAGCCTTGCCATAAGTATGGTCGGAAGGTTTCAAAGTGATCCAGGAATGGAACACTGGACGGCGGTCAAGAATATCCTGAAGTACCTGAAAAGGACTAAGGACATGTTTCTCGTTTATGGAGGTGATCAAGAGCTCGTCGTAAAGGGTTACGTCGATGCAAGCTTTGACACTGATCCGGATGACTCTAAGTCGCAAACCGGATACGTATTTATTCTTAATGGGGGTGCGGTTAGCTGGTGCAGTTCCAAGCAAAGCGTGGTAGCTGATTCTACATGCGAAGCGGAGTACATCGCTGCCTCGGAGGCGGCGAAGGAAGGTGTCTGGATGAAGGAGTTCATGATAGATCTTGGAGTAGTGCCTAGTGCGCTTAACCCAATGACTCTGTTTTGTGATAATACTGGTGCCATTGCTCTAGCCAAGGAACCAAGATTTCACAAGAGGACCAGACACATAAAGCGACATTTCAATTCCATCCGCGATTACATCAAGGAGGACGACATAAATATTTGCAAAGTACACACGGATCTAAATGTTGCAGATCCGATGACTAAACCTCTTCCAAGGGCTAAACATGAACAACACCAGAACTGCATGGGTGTTCGATTCATTGCAATGTAAATCACATAGTGATGTGAACTAGATTATTGACTCTAGTGCAAGTGGGAGACTGTTGGAAATATGCCCTAGAGGCAATAATAAATTAGTTATTATTATATTTCCTTGTTCATGATAATCGTTTATTATCCATGCTATAATTGTATTGATTGGAAACTCAAATACATGTGTGGGTATATAGACAACACTGTGTCCCTAGTAAGCCTCTAGTTGACTAGCTCGTTGATCAAAAGATGGTTAAGGTTTCCTAGCCATTGACATGAGATGTCATTTGATAACGGGATCACATCATTAGGAGAATGATGTGATGGACAAGACCCAAACTACGAACGTAGCATATGATCGTGTCAGTTTATTGCTATTGTTTTCTGCATGTCAAGTATCTGTTCCTATGACCATGAGATCATGCAACTCCCTGACATCGGAGGAGTACCTTGTGTGTATCAAACATCGCAACGTAACTGGGTGACTATAAAGGTGCTCTACAGGTATCTCCGAGGGTGTCTGTTGGGTTGGCATGGATCAAGACTGGGATTTGTTACTCCGTGTGATGGAGAGGTATCTCAGGGCCCACTCGGTAATACAACATCACAATGAGCCTTGCAAGCAATGTGACTAAAGTGTTAGCCACGAGATCTTGTATTACGGAACGAGTAAAGAGACTTGCCGGTAACGAGATTGAACTAGGTATAGAGATACCGACGATCAAATCTCGGGCAAGTAACATACCGAAGAACAAAGGGAACAGCATACGGGATTAACTGAATCCTTGACATAGAGGTTCGACCGATAAAGATCTTCGTAGAATATGTAGGAGCCAATATGGGCATCCAGGTCCTGCTATTGGTTATTGATCGTAGAGGTGTCTCGGTCATGTCTACATAGTTCTCGAACCCGCAGGGTCTACACACTTAACGTTTGGTGACGATTAGTATAGTTGAGTTATTTTGTTGGTGACCGAAGGTTGTTCGGAGTTCCGAATAAGATCCCGGACATGACGAGGATCTCTGGAAGAGTCCAGAGGTAAAAGATTGATATATGTGATAATAGTGTTTTGATCTCCGGAAGGGTTCCAGAATTCACCGGAAGGGGTTCCGGATGTTTACCGAAGTGTTCGGGTGCAGCAACACTTTATATGAGCCAAAGGGGTAAAGCCCACGAGGTATTGGAAAGTGCAAAAGGAAGTTTTGCTGCTGCCTTAAGCGGTACTACCGCTGGTAAGGCAGTACTACCGCGTAAGCGGTACTACCGCTTGTGTGAAGCGGTACTACCGCTCATGAGCGGTACTACCGCTTGTGCGCGGTACTGCAGGGATCCGAGTTGGACTCTTTCCCTGCGGGCCAAACCGACCTTGTGCGGGCAAAACCGACTTGGAGGAGGCTTTTACTCCAAGTTTAGACCCCAAGACTCAACATATAAATAGAGGGGCAGGGCTAGCACATGGGACACATTAAGATTTCCCAAGCCGTGTGTCGGCAACCCTAACCCTCTAGTTCTCCCGTCATAATCTCCGTAGTGCTTGGCGAAGCCCTGCAGAGATTGTTCCTCACCACCATCACCACGCCGTCGTGCTGCCGGAACTCATCTACTACTTCATCATCGCTCGCTGGATCGAGGAGGTGAAGGCGTCATCAAGCCGTACGTGTGTTGAACGCGGAGGTGCCGTCCGTTCGGCACTAGTTCGTGATCGGATCGAGGGACGACTTGCGATTTGGATCGCGGAGACGTTCGACTACATCAACCGCGTTTCTTAACGCTTCCGCTTAGCGATCTACAAGGGTATGTAGATTCACTCTCCCTCTCGTAGATGCTCATCACCATGGATAGATCTTGTGTGTGCGTAGGAAAATTTTTGTTTCCCATGCAACGTTCCCCAACAGGTATGCAGTAGCTTTCTCCATAATCTTGATGTTACCATGCTGCCTAGTAACTGGTCTGGTAGAGAGCAAAGGCCCCCACTTCCCTGAGTATCCTGTGTTGCATTTCATTTTCTTTTCAGAATCTGCTATCTCCATAGATTCAAGCGGTGATCTCTTTATAGAACCAATAGCTACAACAAGATCTTCAGGGAGGCATTGCATCTCAGGGAGTTCAGTTTCATTTTCATCTTCTGAGTCAACCATCTCAAATCTGCTCAGCTGGGCAGAACAGTATTCCATGTGTGCAGATAACCCCTCCTCCCCCTATTGCATCACCCTCTCAGTGGTTTGCATATTGTCTTGTATCAATTTAGGTGGGGTCTTGTTCCTTGTTTCCTCAATGATTTTTTCATGGACACAGTTCTTGAGATTTGGTGGATGGAATTCCATTGCAGAAGCAGCCTCAATATCACACCTGCTCCTAGATCCAGATGAGTTTTTTCCAGGAAAATTTGCCTTGTCCAACTCATCAATAGGTTCTTATCCATCTTCCTCCATTGAGTCTTTGCTTTTGTGTTCAATATCCTCATCAACTTTGTCTTCAGATGCATTGTCCAAGTCTGGGTCTTCATCATTACCATCAGATCCCTCTCCCACTTGCTCATATCCTTCAATAGTGAAAAGGAGCAGATATAGTTTCTTTTTCATTTCTACCAGTCTCTCACATGGGATTTAGTTGGGTCTCTACAAGCAATCTTGATTCTAACTGTCTCATAGAAGCTCTTGAATATGCCATTCCAGTCCACATCCACTAGTATACCAAAACAAGAAGTAACCTAGGCAAATACTTTCCATGCACACCACTTAGGAGGAATCCCTTCAACCTGCACCCAAGCTTCAGTTAACTCTCCATATGATTCCAGCATCCCTTCCCATTCACAAATCTTGACAGAAATGCCATCAATGGGTAGGTCAAATGCAGGGAACTCAATCAGGTCTTCTACCCTTTTCCATGGGGGAAATCAGAGAAGAAACTTCTTCTCCTCAAGCTCTCTGATCTGCCAAGGCCATTCTTTTCCTTTGCAGAAAATACCATTCAGTTGGGTAATCAAGTCAGAAGCAGACACTTATCTTTTCATCACTTTCAGCACTGCACAGTTCTTGTAGTTTAACCAGCTAGATTTAGGAGCTACAGGGATGTCAATGTGGTAGAAACCCAAACCTGTCGCTGCACTGCCAAAATACTCTGTTGTAGGTTGTAGACGAGCCCATGCAACATAGTTATAGACATTGTGGTTGCCCGCACAGATGAAGCACTTTTTCTGCTCAATGCAATTTCCAACATAGTGCCCGAGCCAGCTACAGTTGAAACATATCATTTCTTTGTACCTTGGGTCGAGTACCTGCACCATTGGGGCTGGGGGAGGAGCTGGATTTGGGGGCGTGGCAATACTGGGACCTGAAGCAGCACCTTTACTAGTAGCACCCGCAGCCTTGGAGGTAGATGTTGTAGTTTTTGTAGCCGTAGCCGTCAGAGAAGCTTGAGAGGGAGCCACTTGCGCCCCTTTCTTGGGAGGTGGCTGACGCTTCTGACGTTGCTGCTGCCCTCGATGCTCCATGTTCTTCTTCACCGCTGCGGCAAAGGAAATACTCGCCGGCCCGATCCCCTCACACGCCAGACGGAATTTGGTGGGGATAGGATCAAACTGACCAAGCCGGGGAACCGGATGGCAATCTTCTACTGTGAATTGACGGGATCTGAACAGATCTTTTCTCACCCAAAACAAATGGCTACCTAGCGCAAATCTAGGGTTTGTGAGAGGGAGGACAGGAGAAAGAGATGGACGGCGGTGGTGGTGTTTAGTAGATGGGATAACCCATAGCTGTTCGTAAAAATCCGCCACTTCCTCCTCCTCTCTGTTATACTGTCTAAAAGACATATTCCTAGACCCCGCTATCCTGCCCACCATTGATCCCCTAATGAGTGGTGCAGGAGGAGGGGTAGGCCCCATAGGAGGTAACATTGTATTTGAAACACACCTAGCTACCTCTGCACAAGCAAAGTCACCACTGGCAACAGCGCTCGTCAGAGTTAAAATTGGGGAAGTAGGAAGAACAATCTCCCGAGTTTCCCGATGAACTAAATCAGTGGGCTCTTGAGGAACAATCCTCAGCTTTCTATCAACCACATCAACAGAAACCTCACCACAACTAATTTCAACCGCACAAGCAGGGAATGAGAATTTGAGTTTGGATTTCCGGATTACCTTCACGATATTCGGATGAACTTCGTCTCGATCCCCTGGCCAGGGGGTGGATCTACCGAATGGCAGAGCACCCCTCTCCCCCCGCGATGTGGTCCTGGCCGCCCACGCCCACGAGGACCCCCCAGCTTCAAGGGATGCGGGTCGGGCTGACCCGGGAGGCAGAACTCCGGCCGGGATGTTGGGGAGCTGCTCCATTGACGGTGGCCTGATGTTGAGACTGGCCGGGTTTGTTGTCTTGAAATGGTGCCACTTTGTCGCCTGCATCGGATCGGCCGACTCCACTTCCTGGATGGCCCAGAAAATGAGGTCAAAATCCATCCCGCCGTCGTCATCGGCGAAGCGGCAGCGCTCTGCAAACGTGTAGTTGCGTATGACCTCAATGCAGATCTCGGGACACTTCTCCTGATTGGGGAATCTCTCCCGCACCACCTGCAGGATCTCCACCCGTGCCTCCGGCGAGTGGGAGTCGATCAGCGGCAGCGCTGCCACCGGAACCGGCGGGATCACCGGGATCTACTGATATGTCTCCAACGTATCTATAATTTATGAAGTATTCATGCCATATTTACAACAATTTTATATGGTTTTGGTATGATTTGCATGGAACTAACCCGGACTGATCTTGTTTTCAGCAGAACTACCGTGGTGTTGTTTTTTGTGCAGAATAAAAGTTCTCCAAATGCAACGAAACTTTTTGACGATTTTTTTGGAACAAAAGAGGCACTAGAAGCTTCGTGGGAGGGCCAGAAGAGCCACGAAATGGCCACAACCCACCAGGGCGTGCCAGCCCCCTCTAGCGCGCCCTGGTGTCTTGTGGGCCCCTCGTGGCCCATCTTCGCGTGAAACCGATGCCCAAAAATCCTATGTATTCAGAAACCCCCAGAAATAACCCTAGACTCCTCATTTCGCCGCTGCAACTCTCTGTATTGACGAAAAACCAATCTGGAGGCGTTCCAGTACCCTGCCGGAGAGGGTAGATCATCTTTGGTGGCCATCTTCATCATCCCGGCGGAGCACATGATGAGGAGGGAGTAGTCCATCCTCGGGGCTGAGGGTTTGTACCAGTAGCTATGTGTTTAATCTCTCTCTCTCGTATTCTTGATTTGGCACGATCTTGATGTATCACGGGCTTTGTTAATATAGTTGGATCATATGGTGTTTTCCCCTCTCTATCTTGTTGTGATGAATTGAGTTTTCCCTTTGAGATTTTGTTATCACCGGATTGAATACTTTTATGGATTTGAGAGCACTTGATCTATGTCTTGGCACTCAGCTCGCGGATTCCCGAGATGACATTGGGTAATCTATGCATAGGGGTTGATGCATGTTTTCGTCCTACTTTCTCCGGTAGAAATCTTGGGGCACTCTTTGAGGTTCTTTGTGTTGGATTGAGTATTATGAATCTGAAATTGTTTGATGCGTATCGTATAATTAACTCATGGATACTTGTGATGACATTGGAGTATCTAGGTGACATAGAGTTGGTTGATGCGTATCATATGGTGTTATTTTAGTACGAACTCTTAGATAGATCGATCGGAAAGGATACCTTGGTGTTATTTTAGTACGAACTCTTGGATAGATCGATCGGAAAGGATAACTTTAAGGTGGTTTCATACCCTACAAACAATTTATTCTTATGTTCTTCGCTAGATAAGAACTTTGGACTGATTCTTCGTTGCACATTGAGGGATGGTTATGTGATCCAATTATATTAGCATTGTTGAGAGATTGCACTAGCGAAAGTACAGACCCTAGGCCTTGTTTTCAAGCATTGCAATACCGTTTGTGCTCACTTTTGTTACTTGCTACCTTGCTGTTTTTATTGTTACCATTACAAAAATCAATATATACTATCATTACTACACTTGTATCACCATCTCTTCATCGAACTAGTGCACCTATACAATTTACCATTGTATTTGGTGTGTTGGGGACACAAGAGACTTTTTATTATTTGGTTGCAGGGTTGTTTGGAGAGAGACCATCTTCATCCTACGCCTCCCACGGATTGATAAACCTTAGGGCATCCACTTGAGGGAAATTTGCTATTGTCCTACAAAACTCTGCGCTTGGAGGCCCAACATGAGTCTACAAGAATAAGTTGTGTAGTAGACATCATCTGTATCAATGCAGTCATAGGCGTCGGCAGTCGCAGTCGCCTCGCGCGTGCTCCCCAGCGCGACTTTCCCACCATCTACTGATGCGTGAGTGGTGTGAGGGGGAGACTGGGACTCAAGAGCGCAGATATGAGAGTGGGCGGCCAGGGTATGGGGGTAGGTGGAGGGTAGGCAGCCATTAATGGCGGGTGTGGAGAGGATAGGGTTCGCCTCGCGGTCGCCTCGGTCGCACAGCTCGCTTGCGGAGTGGTCCATCTCCCCCTCTGTCGCCTACCACTCCATGGGGAGCGTCCAGCTCCCCTCGCCAGTGGCCACTTCGGCCCCGGCGCCCACCACCAGCCGGAGCACCTCTCCCCATCCCACCCCTCCCCTGTCTTGCAGGACATGGCGGCCACGGATGCCTCTTCCGTGTGTTGGGAGATCTAAGCTCCTCCTCCGATGACGACACCAGGCCGAGGCGCTCCTACTGCGAGGTGCTGCGAAGTGGCTCTCCAACCCCGAGCGCCCCTCCCCGGCGGCCGTCATCCCCGCTGGCATCGAGTGCCCCCTCTGCTCAGGTCGTGCCTCCGACCGCTTCCCCTTCGACGGCGCCCCTGGAGGGAGGATGGCTTCCCTCGTGGTCAGGCCGGAGGGCGGCAAGGAGCCCCAAGGTGGCTGGCAGACGGCGGACCGCCCCGCCGGCGCCCTGCTGATACGTCCATCTTGCATCATGATTTCCTACTATTATTTACTTTTTTTGTTGAATAATAATGCTTTGAGGAGTGATTCTAATGCCTTTTCTCTCATAATATGCAAGGTTTACACAAAGAGGAAGAATACCGGCAGCTGGAATTCTGGACCCAAGAAAAGACGTAGAGGATACCTATTCTGCACAACTCCAATGAAGCTGAAACATTACAGAGATTATTTTTGGAATTAATAATAATTACTGGAGCTGAAAAGTATCGGAGGTGGGCCCCCAGGTGGGCACCACCCACCAGGGCGTGCCAGGCACCCCTGGGCGCGCCTTGGTGGGTGCTGCTCACCCAGGCCCACTTCCGGAGCCCATCTTCTGGTATATATTCCCTAAAACCCTAAAAAATTGAGGAGGAGGACTTTCGGGACGAAGCGCCGCCGCCTCAAGGCGTAACTTGGGCAGGAGCACTTTTGCCCTCCGGCGGAGCGATTCCGCCGGGGGAACTTCCCTCCCGGAGGGGGAAATCGAAGCTATCGTCATCACCAACACCCCTATCATCTTTGGGAGTCCAATCTTCATTAACATCTTCAACAGCACCGTCTCCTCTCAAACCCTAGTTCATCTCTTGTGTTCAATCTTTGTACCGGAACCTCAGATTGGTACCTGTGGGTGACTAGTAGTGTTGATTACCTTGCGTAGTTGATTACTATATGGTTTATTTGGTGGAAGATTATATGTTCAGATCCATTATGCTATTCATTAATCCTCTGATCTTGAGCATGATTATTATTTGTGAGTAGTTACCTTTGTTCTTGAGGTCATGGGAGAAGTCATATTGCGAATAATCATGTGAATTTGATATGTGTTCGATATTTTGATGATATGTATGTTGTGATTCCCTTAGTGGTGTCATGTGAACGTCGACTACATGACACTTCACCATTCATGGGCCTAAGGTAATGCATTGTGGAGTAGTTATTAGATGATGGGTTACTAGAGTGACAGAAGCTTAAACCCTAGTTTATGCGCTACTTCGTAAGGGGCTGATTTGGATCCACATGTTTAATGCTATGGTTTGACTTTGTCTTAATACTTTTCTCATAGTTTTGGTTGCTTGTGAGGGGGTTAATCATAAGTAGGTTGTTAGTTCAAGTAAGAATAGCACCTTAGCACCGGTCCACCCACATATCAAATTATCAAAGTAGCGAACACGAATCAAACCAACATGATAAAAGTGACTAGACAAAATTCCCGTGTACCCTCAAGAACACTTTGCCTATTACTAGTGATTGTTCTGGCCTGTCCTTTGCCTCAAAAGATTGGGATATGTTGCTGCACCTTGTTTACCATTACCATTACTTGCTCGTTACAAATTACCTTGCTATCAAACTATCGGTTACCTACAATTTCAGTGCTTGTAGAGATTACATTGCTGAAAACTGCTTGTCATTTCCTTCTGCTCCTCGTTGGGTTCGACACTCTTACTTATCGAAAGGACTACGATTGATACCCTATACTTGTGGGTCATCACCTGCCCCACCTCTACCGTCGATGAACATCCGGGCCGATCTGCCCCCCGACTTGGCCGACCTCTGCTTCAACTGTCTCAGCGACGAGCATGTCACCGACATGTGCACGAATGAGACCGTCTGTCTACGCTGCCGCCGGATGGGACACATTGGGCTGGAGTGCCCCAACTCGCTCTCCCCCCTCTCTCGTCCTCCTCGACCACTACATTCACTTTGGCCACCTCATTCCAACGGCGCTCGACGCCCGTCCACGCTTGCCTGAGACTTGCTGGCCATGCGGCTGCCAGGGCTCCCTCGGAGCGCGGTCCTCCTGCGAGTGGGCTTGTCCAGCAGTGCGGTACATCGGCGCATGCTCGCCTGGGCCTTCCAGTGCCGGTCACTGGTAGGGTGCCCTCAGATTCGTCGATGGGTGCCAGGTCGGAGCTGGGTGAGTGTAGTAGGCGGGTCAGGCTGGGGTCGCCTTCCTCGTGGCCCGCGGTGGAGCCCTGCGTCATTCCCCATACGCCGGAGGTGGTGGAGGCAGAAGAAGCATTGAGGTGGAGCCTAGTCACAGTCACCACTGGTGGCGGCCTAGAGTTGCGGTGAGCACGGTGTCGACGGTTGTCCTAAATGCCGCCCCTGAGCTGGAGGGTGCGTTCTCTGTTCACCGTTTTTGGCCGGCGGAGTTCATGCTGGTGTTTGACCCGAGGGCGGCGCACGACGCCACGTATAGGGCCAGAGAGGTGCATGACCGTCAGTTCTCGCTCCGGCTCTCACCATGGAAGAGGCAACTTCAAGCGACTAGAAGACCGTTCAAGTACTGCGTTCGCCTGTACATGGAAGGCATTCGCCCCACATGTGTGGAGTCGGTCCATGGCGCAGCTCGTTCTTGGATCTGCGTCTTGGGTAGAGCGCCTCGGCACCTGACGTGGCTTAAGACTGCGTCGGTATTTCCCCAAAGAGGAAGGGATGATGCAGCACAGCTACGGTAAGTATTTCCCTCAATTATGAAACCAAGGTTATCGAACCAATAGGACAATTATACGTCTCCAATGTATCTATAATTTTTGATTGTTCCATGCTATTATATTATCTGTTTTGAATGTTTTATATTCATTAATATGCTATTTTATATTATTTTTGGGACTAACCTATTAACCTAGTGCCCAGTGCCAGTTTCTGTTTTTTCCTTGTTTTTGAGTATTGCAGATAAGGAATATCAAACGGAGTCCAAACGGAATAAAACTTTCGCGATGATTTTTCTTGGACAAGAAGACATCTACCAGACCTGGAGAGGACGGCAGGAGACCTGCCAGGAGACGACAAGCCTGCAGGGCGCGCCCTAGGGGGGGCGCCCCCTGGCTTGTGGCCCCCCTGCAGGCCCTCCAACCCTAATTCTCTGCCTATAAATTCAGAAATATTCCCCCAATACCAAAAAGAGCCACGATAATACTTTTCCGCCGCCGGAAGCCTCTGTTCCTGTGAGATCCCATCTTGGGGCCTTTTCCGGTAATCTGCCGGAGGGGGATTCGATCACGGAGGGCATCTACATCAACTCCATTGCCCCTCCGATGATGCGTGAGTAGTTCACCTCAGATCTTCGGGTCCATAGCTAGTAGCTAGATGGCTTCTTCTCTCTCTATGTTCTTCCATACCATGTTCTCCATGATCTTCATGGAGATCTATCCGATGTAATACTCTTTTGCGGTGTGTTTGTCAAGATCCGATGAATTGTGGGTTTATGATCAGATTATCTATGAATATTATTTGAATCTTCTCTGAATTCTTATATGCATGATTTCATATCTTTGCAAGTCTCTTCGAGTTATTGGTTTGGTTTGGCCAACTAGATTGGTAATTCTTGCAATGGGAGAAGTGCTTAGTTTTGGGTTCAATCTTGTGGTGTCCTCACCCAGTGACAAAGTAGGGGTAGCGAGGCACGTATTTGTATTGTTGCCATCAAGGGTAAAAAGATGGGGTTTTCATCATATTGCTTGAGTTTATCCCTCTACATCATGTCATCTTACTTAATGCGTTACTCTGTTCTTCATGAACTTAATACTCTAGATGCAGGCAGGAGTCGGTCGATGTGTGGAGTAATAGTAGTAGATGCAGAATCGTTTCGGTCTACTTGACACGGACGTGATGCCTATATGCATAATCATTGCCTTGGATATCGTCATAACTATGCGCTTTTCTATCAATTGCTCGACAGTAATTTGTTCACCCACCATATCATTTTCCTTCAAGAGAGAAGCCTCTAGTGAAACCTATGCCCCCCGGGTCTATTTTCCATATTATATTTTCAGATCTATAAACCAAAAATAATTTGCTGCAATCTTTTTTACTTTTATTTTACTTTTCGTTTTAGTAATCTTTTATATCTATCTCTATCAGATCTCATCCTTGAAAGTAACCGTGAAGGGATTGACAACCCCTTTATAGCGTTGGGTGCAAGAGTTTGATTGTTTGTGTAGGTGCAAATATTGGGGCCTTGCTTGTACCTCCTACTGGATTGATACCTTGGTTCTCAACAACTGAGGGAAATACTTATCTACTTTGCTGCATCACCCTTTCCTCTTCAAGGGAAAACCAGCGCAAGCTCAAGAAGTAGCAGAGAACCAAGTAACACTATGTAAACGGTACCTGCACACAAAGAACAAATACTTGCAACCCAACGCGCAAGAGAGGTTGTCAATCTCTCCATGGTAAAAGATAGATCGGTTTGTATGAGATTGGATAAATAGATCGCGTAAGAACACAAAATAAACGATAAAAATAAAAAGTGCAGCAAGATATTTTTTGGGTTTTTGGAATAATAGATCTGAAAGCAAATGCGGAAAAAGATAGACCGGAAAGCAATATGTTAAAAGATAGACCCGAGGGCCGTAGGTTTCACTAGTGGCTTCTCTCATGAGTATAGCACACGGTGGGTAAACAAATTACTGTTGGGAAATTGATAGAAGAATAAATAATCATGACGATATCCAAGGCAATGATCATTATATAGGCATCACGTCCAAGATTAGTAGACCAAAACGATTTTGCATCTACTACTATTACTCCACACATCGACCCCTATCCAGCATGCATCTAGTGTATTAAGTTCATGGAAAAATGAAGTAATGCAATAAGAACGATGACATGATGTAGACAAGATATATTCATGTAGGAATAGACCCCATCTTGTTATCCTTAATAGCAACAATACATGCGTGCCTCACTGTCCCTTCTGTCACTGGGAGAGGACACCGCAAGATCGAACCCATCACAAATCACCTCTTCCCATGGCAAGAAAAATTAATCTATTTGGCCTAACTAAACCAAAGATTCGAAGAATAAATACGAGGCTATAAGTAATCATGCATATATGAGATCAAAGAAGACTCAAATAATATTCATGGATAGAAACTGATCATGAACTCAAAATTCATCGGATCCCAACAAACACACCGCAAAAAGTCATTACATCAAATAGATCTCCAAGAGACCATTGTATTGAGAATCAAAAGAGAGAGAGGAAACCATCTAGCTACTTCCTACGGACCCATAGGTCTATGATGGACAACTCACACATCATCGGAGAGGCACCCATGAAGACGATGCACCCCTCCGTAATGGTGGTAGATTGGATGTCGTGGTTCTGGAACTTGCGGCGGCTGGAATTGTGTTTCATCGACTCCCCTATGGTTTCTGCAATATTTGGGTATTTATAGAGATGATAGGCGGTGGAGAGGGGTCCCGTGGAGGGCACAACCCACCAGGCCGCGCCAGGGGCCTCTGGCACGCCCTGGTGTCTTGTGGCCTCCACGGCCCTCCTCTCAGGTGCTTCTTTGGTCCCCCAGTTGTCTTCTGGCCCCAAAAAAACTCCAAAAAGTTTCGCGGTGTTTGGGCTTCGTTTGGTACTGATATTCTGCGAAGTAAAAAACAAGCAAAAAATAGCAAATGGCACTTGGCACTATGTCAATAGGTTAGTCCCAAAAAATGATATAAAGTTGCTATAAAATGATTGTAAAACATCCAAGATTGATAATATAACAGCATGGAACAATAAAAAATTATAGATACGTTGGAGACGTATCAGCATCCCCAAGCTTAATTCCTGCTCGTCCTCGAGTAGGTAAATGATAAAAACAGAATTTTTGACGTGGAATGCTGCCTAACATGTTCATCACATATTCTTTTGTTTTGTAACATGGACATTTAGACTTTTAGATGGTTCAAAGCAATAGTCTAGTTTTGACATGAAGACTTTAATACTCAAGCATACCAACAAGCAACCATGTCTTTCAAAATATGAACACTAAAGAAAGTTATCCCTAGCCCATCATGCTCAATCATTGATCCATTCGTGAAGCACACTCAAATATTAGCTACACCCAGTGCTCAAGTACGATCCTAGTGCCCCCTAGTTGGTGCTTTATAAGAGAAGATGGAGACTCAAATAAAAAAATTGCATAAAGTAAATAGATAGGCCATTCGCAGACGGAAGTAGGGATTTGTAGAGGTGCCAGAGCTCAAAGTTTAAATTGAGAGAGAAAAATATTTTGGGTGGCATGTGAGGGAGTCTGGGACTAAGGGGTCCTTAGGCCGCCGGGTCATCCCTCATGGGCTGACTTGTCGGGCATTTTGCGGAAGGCCGGACTATGAGGTGATGCCGTAATCAAAAAGGAAAGCTCTGATATTGGCGTGGCCTTTAAGCTTTGAAGATGAGATCTGCGTATCAATCCCCGGTTGTAGGTCGGTAATATGTAACCCTAGGTACCCCTGGTGTCTATATAAACCAAAGGGTCCCATTCTTAGAGGACAGGTGAACTCATCTAGGGTTTAGTTTAGACGATCTCGAGGTAGATCAACTCTGTAATTCTCATCCACATCAATATAATCAAGCAGGATGTAGGGTTTTACCTCCTCACGAGGGCCCGAACATGGGTAAACACTGTCTCCTTCGTCCCCTGTTACCCATCGATCTAAGGTCCACAGCTCGGGACCCCCTACCCGAGATCTGCCAGTTTTGACACCGATATTGGTGCTTTCATTGAGAGTTCCGCTGTGAGATCGCCGGAAGGGTCGATGGGGCATCTAATCATCAGCGAAGAAATCTGCAGCAGGGACGTCTTGGTCCCCGAGAAGGTCATTGCGTTCGACAGCATCGTTCGGCATACCAATCCGTCCGCCCCCTTGGCCAGGTCAAAGGTTTTACCCCCGGTCAGGAAGTCAGGACCGGGAGCCTCGAGTTCACAGCCGACCCCCAGGGGAACCTAGTGCTTACAAAGCCCCTGGCTCTTTTCACAGAGCCCGCGGGCCCCAAGGCTTTAGATTCGGGAACCACAGACCCCAACACCGAGGCGGTCATTATCTCCTATCCGGCCCTCAAGCCTGACCTGGCTGACACGCCCAGAGCTGTCTCAGCCGAATATAACCCGGGAGCGTCCGCAAACGACCCCAGGGCAATAGTGTCATGGACTGACTCCGGATACTCGAACAATGAAGATCCTGTCGAGATCCCACTGTTGCGCGGGTGATAACCCACAAGTATAGGGGATCGCAACAGTTTTCGAGGGTAGAGTATTCAACCCAAATTTATTGATTCGACACAAGGGGAGCCAAAGAATATTCTCGAGTATTAGCAGCTGAGTTGTCAATTCAACCACACCTGAAAGACTTAATATCTGCAGCAAAGTATTCAGTAGCAAAGTAGTATGGGAGTAACGGTAACGATGGCAAAAGTGACAGTAGCAGTTTTGTAGTGATTGTAACAGTAGCAACGGAAAAGTAACTTAGCAAAGATCAATATGTGAAAAGCTCGTAGGCAATGGATCAGTGATGGATAATTATGTCGGATGGCATTCATCATGCAACGGTTATAACATAGGGTGACACAGAACTAGCTCCAATTCATCAATGTAATGTAGGCATGTATTCCATATATAGTCATACGTGCTTATGGAAAAGAACTTGCCTGACATCTTTTGTCCTACCCTCCCGTGGCAGCGGGGTCCTAATGGAAACTAAGGGATATTAAGGCCTCCTTTTAATAGAGAACCGGACCAAAGCATTAGCACTTAGTGAATACATGAACTCCTCAAACTACGGTAATCACCGGAAAGAATCCCAGTTATTGTCACCCTGGGGGATGCGGATCATAACTCGTAATAGGTGTCTACAACTTGTAAGATAGGATCAAGAACACATATATATTCATGAAAACATAATAGGTTCAGATCTGAAATCATGGCACTCGGGCCCTAGTGACAAGCATTAAGCATAGCAAAGTCATAGCAACATCAATCTCAGAACATAGTGGATACTAGGGATCAAACCCTAACAAAACTAACTCGATTACATGGTAAATCTCATCCAACCCATCACCGTCCAGCAAGCCTACAATGGAATTACTCATGAACAGCGGAGAGCATCATGAAATTGGTGATGGAGGATGGTTGGTGATGACGACGGCGTCGATTTCCCCTCTCCGGAGCCCAAATCAGACTCCAGATCTGCCCTCCCGAGGAAGAACAGGAGGTGGCGGTGGCTCCGTATCGTAAAACGCGATGAACTCTTCTCTCTGATTTTTTTTCTCCACGAATGTGAATATATAGAAGTGGAATCGAGGTCGGAGGAGCCATAGGGGGCCCACAAGCCACCAGGGCGCGCCCTCCTGGCTTGTGGCCAACAGGTGGGCCCCCCTGGTTAATTCTTTCACCAATATTTTTTATTAATTCCAAAAATATTCTCCGTAAATTTTCAGGTCAATCCGAGAACTTTTATTTCTGCACAAAAATAACACCAAGGCAATTCTCCTGAAAACAGTGTCAATCCGGGTTAGTTCCATTCAAATCATGCAAATTAGAGTCCAAAACAAGGGCAAAAGAGTTTGGAAAAGTAGATACGACGGAGACGTATCAACACCCCCAAGCTTAACCCATTGCTTGTCCTCAAGCAATTCAGTTGACAAACTGAAAGTGATAAAGAAAAACTTTTACAAACTCTGTTTGATCTTGCTGTTGTAAATATGTCTAACTGATGTTCAGATTTTCAGCAAAGATTATAGACTGACCACATTCACAATAACACTTAGGTCTCACATTTACTCATATCAATGGTATAATCAACTAGCGAGCAATAATAATAAGTCTCGGATGACAACAATTTTATCAAAACAATCATGATACAATATGACATAATGGTATCTCGCTAGCCCTTTCTGAGACCGCAAAACATATATGCAGAGCACCTCTAAAGAACAAGGATTGACTGAACATTGTAATTCATGGTAAAAGAGATCCAGTCACAATCATACTCAATATCAATTAATAGCAAAGCATACAAATGACGGTGGTGCTCTCTAACTGGTGCCTTTTAATAAGAGGATGATGACTCAACAGTAAAGTAAAATAGATAGGCCCTTCGCAGAGGGAAGCATTGATTTGCAGAGGTGCCAGAGCTCGAGTTTTTAAAACAGGGATGAATAATGTTTTTGAGCGGTATGCTTTCATTGCCAACATAACAACTAAGAGATCTCGATATCTTCCATGCTAGATACATTATAGGCGGTTCCCAAACAGAATAGTAAAGTTTTTACTCCCCCTCCACCAAATCAATCACACTCCACGGCGGGTCGAATTCACGGGTACCCTCCATACAAACACAATCTTGGGGGAGTTTTGTTTTATTATATTTTGATTTGAATTTTGAGCATGGAATTGGGCATCCCGAATACCAGCCACTTTCTCGTGAATGATAGTGAATCAACACATATCGTGAGAATAACCCACCTAGCATGGAAAATACTGACAGCCCCTAGTCACTACATGAGCGATTTGGGCATACAAAACGGAATATTATTTGAAGGTTTAGAGTATGGCACGTGCAAATTTACTTGGAACGGCAGGTAAATACCGCATATAGGTAGATATGGTGGACTCATATGGAACAACTTTGGGTTTATGGAAATGGATGCACAAGCAGTATTCCCGCTTAGTACAAGTGAAGGCTAGCAAGAGACTGGGAAGCGACCAACTAGAGAGCGACAACAGTCATAAACATGCTTTGAGATTAACCAACATTGAATGCAATCATGAGTAGGATATAAATCACCATGAACATAAATATCGTGGAGGCTATGTTGATTCTGTTTCAACTACATGCATGAACATGTGCCAAGTCAAGCCACTTGAATCATTCAGAGGAGGATACCATCCTATCATACTACATCACAACCATTTTAAAATGCATGTTGACACTCAAGACAAACCATTATACACTCTTAGCTAATTAAGCATGGCATGAGTAACTATGATCTCTAATTGTCATTGCAAACATGTTTCATCTATAATGGGCTGAATTAAGAATGATGAGCTAATCATATTTACAAAAACAAGATAGGTCGAGTTCATACCAGCTTTTCTCCATCTCAGTCATTTCATCATATATCGTCATTATTGCCTTTCACTTGCACGACCGAACGGTGTGAATAATAATAAGAGTGCACATGCATTGGACTAAGCTGGAATCTGCAAATGATAACTCAAAGGAGAAGGCAAGGTAATATGGGCTCTCTATAAAGTAAACAATAATGTATGTGAGAGCCACTCAACATTTTCATCGTGGCCTTCTCCTTATGACCCAAAGGAAAGAAATTTCAAAACAAGAACGAGAAAAACTATTTACACGGGAGAGCTCCCAACAAGCAAAAGAAGAACGAGAAATCTTTTTGGGTTTTCTTTTTAATACTACAACTAGGCAAACTAAAAGGTAAAGCTAAACTATTTTTTTTTGGATTTTCTTAAAGTTTATTAAACACACAAGAAGAAAACGAAAAATAGGAAATAAAATACCATGGATAATACAATGAAAAAGTATGAACACCAACAACTGAAATGAGTGTGTGAACATGAATGTAATGTCGGTGAGAAATACGTACTCCCCCAAGCTTAGGCTTTTGGCCTAAGTTGGTCTAGGGCCATGGCTGGCCCGGATAATATCCAAAATCATTGTTGGGGTGGTACTGGGCTGCGGCGGCTACTACCTGAGTGGCTGCAGCACGGAGGCGAGTGGCTTCCGCCTCTCTCTCGTACTCATTTGACTCCTCTCTGGTTATAAAGTATCTCTGTTTTTCCTCCGCACGAAGGAATCAGTAAGTTGATAATACTGCCCACACTGATCTGAGATGAAATCTTCAAGGCCAGCATTCCGTATGTATGCGTAAAACTCTTCCTTGAATTCGGCATGGTCCATGAATCGATCCGACGGCCATTCACAAGGCCGTACTTGAGCTTCCCTCGGTGGTTCAAAATCGGGCTCACGTATCGCGAGCCTCGGAGTTTTCTTGCTCGAGGAACCACCTTGGTACATTCTCCTCAACATTTTCTTTCTCTGAGAAATTTCTGAAATTTTTAGTGACTCAAAATAAAGGTAAACAAAACTCAACAAAACTCATAGTAACTACTCCCACAAGTGCCTAGAAGCTATATCATGCATCAAAACTACTTGGGACCATACAAATATGACATGCAAGCTCAAGAACAAGGTCACCACAGCAGCAAAAATTTGCAATATATAAAGCACTAGAACAAAAACTAATTGGACCATTGGAGGAGTCACATACCGATGAGCAATCCCCTAAAATAGTTTTGCGAATGGAGCTTTGAGCAAGGAGATCGAAAATGGCAGCAAAATGAGCTAGAACACGGGTTTGAGCAATGGTGGGATTTTTTCTGGAGGAAGACGAAGTGGATGGTGGCTGGAATAAGTGAGGGGGGCCCACGTGGGACCCACAAGCCACCAGGGCACGCCCACGGGGGTGGGCGCGCCCTGCAGGCTTGTGGCCCACTGGTGCAGCCCCTGATGTGTTCTCAGTGCCAAAAAAATTTAAATATTCCAGAAAAAATCATACTAAATTTTCAGGGCATTCTGAGGACTTTTATTTCCAGGTCATTTTTCTATTGCACTGATAAAATGGAAAACAGAGAAATAATAACATTTTTACTCTATTTAATCTAAATAACAGAATGTAAAAGTTGGGTACAGAAAGTTGTGCCTCCTAAATTCATCCATCCCATGCTCATCAAAAAGAATCCATCAATAAGGTTGATCAAGTCTTATTGACAAACTTTTTTCGAATAACACAGAACCGGAGAATTTTCGAATGACACTAGGTTACCTCAATGGGGATACACATGTCCCCAACAATAAGTATATCATATTTTTTCTTGGCAGTAGGGAGAGGGAATTCAAAACCTCCAATAATAATCGTTCAAACCTTCTCAATGGAATTGATACTATGAACTTGAGGTTGTTTCTTCGGAAAATGTACCGTATGCTCATTACCATTAACATGAAAAGTGACATTGCCCTTGTTGCAATCAATAACAGCCCCTGCAGTATTCAAAAAGGGTCTACTAAGGATGATCGACATACTGTCGTCCTCGGGAATATCAAGGATAACAAAGTCCGTTAAGATAGTAACGTTTGCAACCACAATAGGCACATCCTCACAAATACCAATGGGTAAAGCAGTTGATTTATCAGCCATTTGCAAAGAGATTTCAGTAGGTGTCAACTTATTCAAATCAAGTCTACGATATAAAGAGAAAGGCATAACACTAACACCAGCTCCAAGATCACATAAAGCAGTTTTAACATAATTTCCTTTAATAGAGCATGGTATAGTAGGTACTCTGGGATCTCCTAGTTTCTTTGGTATTCCACCCTTAAAAGTATAATTAGCAAGCATGGTGGAAATCTCAGCTTCCGGTATCTTTCTTTTATTTGTCACAATATCTTTCATATACTTAGCATAAGGAGACATTTTGAGAATATCAGTCAAGCGCATACGCAAAAAGACAGGTCTAAGCATCTCAACAAAGCGCTCAAAATCCTCATCATCCTTTTTCTTGGATGGCTTAGGAGGAAAGGGCATGGGTCTCTGAACCCATGGTTCTCTTTCTCTACCATGCTTCCTAGAAACAATGTCTCTTTTATCATATCTTTTATTCTTAGGTTGTGGGTTATCAAGATCAACAGCAGGTTCAATCTCCACATCATTATCATTACTAGGTTGAGCATCATCATGAACATCATCATTAATATTATCACTAGGCTCATGTTCATTACCAGATTGTGTCTCAGCATCAGAAATAGAAATATCATTTGGATTCTCAGGTGTATCTATAACAGGTTCACTGGCAGCATGCAAAGTCCTATCGTCATTCTTTTTCCTACTATTACTGGGATGGCTAGGTGCATCAGTATTAACTCTCTGAGAATCTTGCTCAATTCTCTTAGGATGGCCCTCAAGATACAAAGGTTCCTGAGTCATTCTACCACCTCTAGTCACAACTTTAACGGAATGATCATTGTTCTTACTATTCATCTCACTAAGCAAATCATTTTGTGCCTTGAGTACTTGTTCTACTTGGGTAGTTACCATGGAAGCATGTTTACTAATAAGGTTAAGATCATTGACAGTTCTACTCAAATAATCACCCAAGCGATCAAGCATGTAAGCATTGTGTTTCAATTGTCTACTAACATAAGCATTGAAATTTTCTTGCTTGACTACAACAACAACAACAACAACAAAGCCTTTAGTCCCAAACAAGTTGGGGTAGGCTAGAGGTGAAACCCATAAGATCTCGCGACCAACTCATGGTTCTGGCACATGGATAGCAAGCTTCCACGCACCCCTGTCCATGGCTAGTTCTTTGGTGATGCTCCAATCCTTCAGGTCTCTCTTTACGGACTCTTCCCATGTCAAGTTCGGTCTACCCCGGCCTCTTTTGACATTATCAGCACGCTTTAGCCGTCCGCTATGTACTGGGGCTTCTGGAGGCCTGCGCTGAATATGTCCAAACCATCTCAGACGATGTTGGACAAGCTTCTCTTCAATTGGCGCTACCCCAACTCTATCTCGTATATCATCATTCCGGATTCGGTCCTTCCTTGTGTGGCCACACATCCATCTCAACATGCGCATCTCCGCCACACCTAACTGTTGCACATGTCGCCTTTTAGTCGGCCAACACTCAGCGCCATACAACATTGCGGGTCGAACCGCCGTCCTATAGAACTTGCCTTTTAGCTTTTGTGGCACCCTCTTGTCACAGAGAATGCTAGAAGCTTGGCGCCACTTCATCCATCCGCCTTTAATTCGATGGTTCACATCTTCATCCGGCTTGAAATTTTCTTGCTTGACTACAAAGTTATCAAATTCATCCAAGCATTGGCTAGCAGACTTATTATAAGGAATATCACCTTCATCAAATCTACGGAGAGAATTTACCTCTACTACCTGTGTCGGGTTATCAAGACCATGTATTTCTTCAATAGGTGGTAGATTCTTAACATCTTCAGCTCTAATACCTTTTTCTTTCATAGATTTCTTTGCCTCTTGCATATCTTCAGGACTGAGAAATAGAATACCTCTTTTCTTCGGAGTTGGCTTTGGAGGTGGTTCGGGAATAGTCCAATCATTATCATTGCTCAATATATTATTCAATAGTAGCTCAGCTTGTTCAACAGTTCGTTCCCTAAAAACACAACCAGCACAACTATCTAGGTGGTCCCTAGAAGCATCGGTTAGTCCATTAAAAAAGATATCAAGTATATCGATTTTCTTGAGAGGGATCAGGCAAAGCATTAAGTAATTGGAGAAGCCTCCCCCAAGCTTCTGGGAAACTCTCTTATTCAATTTGCACAAAGTTAAATATTTCCTGCAAGGCGGCTTGTTTCTTATGGGCAGGAAAATATTTTTTAGAGAAGTAATATATCATATCCTGGGGACTACGCACAGAACCAGGAGCAAGAGAATTAAACCATATCTTAGCATCACCCTTTAATTAGAAAGGAAACAACTTAATAATATAGTAATAGCGAATTTTTTCCTCATGAGTAAATAGGGTGGCTATATCATTCAATTTAGTGAGATGTGCCACAACAGTTTCAGATTCATAACCATGGAAAGGATCAGATTCAACCAAAGTAATTAATTCAGGATCGACAAAGAATTCATAATCCTTATCAGTAACAAAGATAGGTGAAGTAGCAAACTTAGGATCATATTGCATTCTAGCATTCAAAGATTTTTCTTTCCACTTGCATAGCAATTTCTTAAGATCATCTCTATCCTTACAAGCAAGAAAGTCCCTAGCTACCTCTCCCTCCATAACATAACCCTTAGGTATATTAGGCAATTCATATCTAGGAGAGCTAGGTCTAGCAGGTGTCTCATAGTGTTCAGTTTCAATAATTTCATCAGATTCAGAAATATCATCAGTTTCAGCATTAACTCTAGCAATTTGTTTATCAAGAAATTCACCCAGTGGCACAGTAGTATCAAGCAAAGTATCATCATAAGCATCATGCATAGCAGAAGTAGCATCATCAATTACTTGCGACATATCAGAATTACTAGCAGGTGGTGGTGTCGCAAGCTTACTCATAACGGAAGGTGAATCAAGTGCAGAGCTAGATGGCAGTTCCTTACCTGTCCTCGTAGTTGAGGGGTAGATCTTGGTTTTAGCGTCTTTCAGATTCTTCATAGTGATCAACAGATATAAATCCCAAGTGACTCAGAGAATAGAGCTATGCTCCCCAGCAACGGCGCCAGAAAAAGGTCTTGATAACCCACAAGTATAGGGGATCGCAACAGTTTTCGAGGGTAGAGTATTCAACCCAAATTTATTGATTCGACACAAGGGGAGCCAAAGAATATTCTCGAGTATTAGCAGCTGAGTTGTCAATTCAACCACACCTGAAAGACTTAATATCTGCAGCAAAGTATTCAGTAGCAAAGTAGTATGGGAGTAACGGTAACGATGGGAAAACTGACAGTAGCAGTTTTGTAGTTATTGTAACAGTAGCAAAGGAAAAGTAACTTAGCAAAGATCAATATGTGAAAAGCTCGTAGGCAATGGATCAGTGATGGATAATTATGTCGGATGGCATTCATCATGCAACGGTTATAACATAGGGTGACACAGAACTAGCTCCAATTCATCAATGTAATGTAGGCATGTATTCCATATATAGTCATACGTGCTTATGGAAAAGAACTTGCATGACATCTTTTGTCCTACCCTCCCGTGGCAGCGGGGTCCTAATGGAGACTAAGGGATATTAATGCCTCCTTTTAATAGAGAACCGGACAAAAGCATTAGCACTTAGTGAATACATGAACTCCTCAAACTACGGTAATCACCGGAAAGAATCCCAGTTATTGTCACCCTGGGGGATGCGGATCATAACTCGTAATAGGTGTCTACAACTTGCAAGATAGGATCAAGAACACATATATATTCATGAAAACATAATAGGTTCAGATCTGAAATCATGGCACTCGGGCCCTAGTGACAAGCATTAAGCATAGCAAAGTCATAGCAACATCAATCTCAGAACATAGTGGATACTAGGGATCAAACCCTAACAAAACTAACTCGATTACATGGTAAATCTCATCCAACCGATCACCGTCCAGCAAGCCTACGATGGAATTACTCACGAACGGCGGAGTGCATCATGAAATTGGTGATGGAGGATGGTTGGTGATGACGACGGCGTCGATTTCCCCTCTCCGGAGCCCAAATCATACTCCAGATCTACCCTCCCGAGGAAGAACAGGAGGTGGCGGCGGCTTCGTATTGTAAAACGCGATGAACTATTCTCTTTGATTTTTTTCTCCACGGATGTGAATATATAGAAGTGGAATCGAGGTCGGAGGAGCCACAGGGGGCCCACAAGCCACCAGGGCGCGCCCTAGGAGGGCGCGCCCTCCTGGCTTGTGGCCAACAGGTGGGCCCCCTGGCTTGATTCTTTCGCCAATATTTTTTATTAATTCCAAAAATATTCTCCGTAAATTTTCAGGTCAATCCGAGAACTTTTATTTCTGCACAAAAATAACACCAAGGCAATTCTGCTGAAAACAACGTCAGTCCGGGTTAGTTCCATTCAAATCATGCAAATTAGAGTCCAAAACAAGGGCAAAAGAGTTTGGAAAAGTAGATACGACGGAGACGTATCAGCGGGCTGCTCGTCCAGATCCAATCCATGAGCATGGTCGATGAAAGATCTATGATCTATGATCAAGTCGGACTCAGGACCGATGACAGGGAAATCCACACCCCGCCCATCACGCATTTGGTCGCCACCGTTGAGTGTCCGGCCAGGGGCCATCCACTCTAGCCGTCAGAGCTAAGAATGGTTTACATCCCGATCGCCGATCACCCGAGCCCCTTCGAGAACTCAGGAGCTGGAGCTCATCCCAAGATTAAATCGGTGCTAATCGCTGACCCAGCACATAAATCGGAACCGGGTTACAAGGTCCTATTAAGGCCTCGGACCCTGAGCCTGCCGCGTTAAGCCCCGTTGGAACACGGAACGCGACCGACGAAGTCTTGGATTCACATCCTGGGGGAATACGGAATTCTTTCCCGCCCACCACCCAACTCGAGCATTCTTCGAGAGACGCTGAAGAGTTCGGCTCATTGGGCCCGCAAGAGGTCAAACAACGGCCGGGAGAATTCAAACCTTCACCGAACTGTCAGGCATGGTGCGCAAGTATTGCTCCATGGAAAGCACTTGGCAAGTACAGCGACTGCGCACAGAGTCAATCCAGTCCGAACAACATAAAGGAATCAGGAGAAGACGCGCACTCCCGCGATGGCCGGCCACACCTGAGCCCGCCGAGAAAATGAATAAAACCCAGACACGCGTTAGAACGGTCCTCGACGGGCTACTGGAAAAACCATGCCCAATACACTTGGTCTTGCTAAACACAAACCCAACCCACAGCCTTCGGGAATGTTGGGTCGTCAGACAAGTCGCGAAGAGTGGAGAAAGCATACTTAGGGCTCCAACTCCGGACAACAGTTCGGCAGCGCCACTTGAACATAATGCGGAGATCCTAACGATCTACGAGACGTTTTCTTCGAGAAATCAAAGGAAAAGAGCTCTTCGAGAGCTCCATCAAATTCACCACGTGGCGGCAGCAAACTCATGGACGGATGCTCCAATCACTTTCGGCGAAGCGAACCAGCCGATATCCAACACAGACCGAACACCTGCTGCCTCATACGTCTCCAACGTATCTATAATTTTTGTTGTTCCATGCTGTTATATTATCATTCTTGGATGTTTTACAATCATTTTATTACAACTTTATATCATTTTTTGGGACTAACCTATTGACATAGTGCCAAAGTGCGAGTTGTTGTTTTTGCTTGTTTTTTACTTTGCAGAAAATCAATACCAAAAGGAGTCCAATCGTGACGAAACTTTTTGGAGATTTTTTCTGGACCAGAAGACACCCAGTGGGCCAAAGAACTGCCGGAGAGGTGGGCCGTGGAGACCACAACCCACCAGGGCGCGCCAAGGGGGCCCCGGCGTGCCCTGATGGGTTGTGCCTTCCTCGGCCCCCTTCCGCACCGCCTCTGATGCCTATAAATTCTCAAATATTCGGAAAACCCTAGAGGAGTCGACGAAACACAATTCCAGCCGCCGCAAGTTCCAGAACCGCGAGATCCAATCTAAACACCATCACGGAGGGGTTCCTCTTCCTCATAGGTGCCTCTCCGATGATGCGTGAGTAGTCCACCATAGACCTATGGGTCCGTAGGCAGTAGCTAGATGGCTTGTTCTCTCTCTCTTATGAGAGATATATTTGATGTAAACTTTTGCGATGTGTTTGTTGGGATCCGATGAATTTTGAGTTCATGATCAGTTTCTATCCATGAATATTATTTGAGTCTTCTTTGATCTCTTATATGCATGATTGCTTATAGCATCGTATTTCTTCTTCAAATCTTTGGTTTAGTTAGGCCAACTAGATAAATTTTTGTTGCCATGGGAAGAGGTGCTTTGTGATGGGTTCGATCTTGCGGTGTTCTTTCCTAATGACAGAAGGGGCAGCAAGACACGCATGTATCGTTGCTATTAAGGATAACAAGATGGGGTCTATTCCTACATGAATAGATCTTGTCTACATCATGTCATCGTTCTTATTGCATTACTCCATTTTTACATGAACTTAATACACTAGATGCATGCTGGATAGCGGTCGATGTGTGGAGTAATAGAGGTAGATGCAGGCAGGAGTCGGTCTATCTATCTTGGACGTGATGCCTATATAATGATCATCGCCTTGGATATCGTCATGACTATTCGATTTTCTATCAATTGCCCAACAGTAATTTGTTCACCCATCGTGCGGTATACTCATGAGAGAAGCCACTAGTGAACCCTACGGCCCCCGGGTCTACTTTTCCATCATATTGCTTTCCGATCTACATTTTTGCAATCTTTGTTTTCAGATCTACAAAACCAAAAACCCAAAAATATATTGTTGCATATTTACTCTTTTTATTTGTGTTCTTGAGAGATATATCTCTCCTATCTATCACTACCTAATCTATCTTATTACCGTAGAGAGATTGACAACCTCTCTTTCGCGTCGGGTTGCAAGTATTTGTTGTTTGTGTGCAGGTGCTGCTTATTGGGTGGTGGTGATCCTCCTACTGGTTCGATAACCTTGGTTTCATAACTGAGGGAAATACTTACCGTCGCTATGCTGCATCATCCCTTCCTCTTTGGGGAAATACCGACGCAGTCGAAGCACGTCAAAGGAATTTCTGGCGCCGTTGCCGGGGAGGAAGCGGTCTCTTCTACGTGCCTATCGTAGGCGCTGAGGGGACTCCATCATCATCTTATAGGTTCCTAATCACAAATCTCATCTCCTTGCAATTACATTATTTGCCATTTGCCTCTCGTTTTCCTCTCCCCCACTTCACCAATTTGCCGTTTTCTTCGCCCTCTTTTTCGTTTGCCCTTTTTCTCGCCGGATCTCTTGCCCAGTCATTATGTCTAGTTCTACCTTTGTGTGTACTCCCGATAATGAGGTTCTTAATTTTAAGCAAAGGGGAGGGGAGAACCTAAAAGATGCTTGGTATAGGATTTGCAATGCTCATAATAGATCTATCCATAAGCAATCTACCGTTGTTCTTCTTCGCAGTTTTTATGTGGGCATAACCACTTGGTATAGATTCATCCTTGATACGATTACCGGTGGGAATTTCTTGATGTGTCCATCTTTGGATGCTTTTAATGCTTTGGGGAGTTTAATGGGATCACCACCTATCATGATCAACGAAACAACTTTAACTCTCGAACACGTTATGGAGAGATTAGATGCTATTGAAAAGAAGATGATTACTAAAGAACATCTTGAAGATTTGGATATGAAATTGCATAATCTTGCTAATAAAATTGGGGCTAAGGCAGGAGATGTCATTAAATTACTAAAAGCAAAAGAAACCGTAGTTAACGAAAGGGTAGAAGAAAGGCCTTACCGTATTGATAAGTTGGAAGAGATCTTTAGTAATTTGGGTTCGGCTTTTTCTTCTATCAATTCTATTGAAAAAACTCCCGTAAAAATTGGCAAGACCATGCAAGTCACTAAGAACAAAGTTTCTACATCTAGTGGCCACAAGGGAGATCTTAAAATGATTAGTATTCATCCCGACTTTGTTGCAATCATAAGAGATCCTATTTACAAGAATGAATTTTTTGGGTTTCTTCCTAGGAGTGTTATCGTTAAAAACATGCATGCTAAATCCTTAAAGAAATCTAGCTGTGTGATTGAAGAGTTGAAAACCAAAGATGACAATACTTGAATCTATGTGTTATGCCTAGCTAGGGGCGTAAAACGATAGCGCTTGTTGGGAGGCAACCCAATGAATAAATAATTTTTTGCTTTTTCCTTTCTATTTTTGAGTGTTGACACAATTATGCCTCTGTTATGATTGTGTTTTTATGGTTTATTTAGTGTTTTGTGCCAAGTAGAACCGTTAGGATGATTCATAGGATAAGTAGAAGTGATGCTGAATGTGAAACACAAACTTTGCGTCCAGTATATGAATTTTCATTTTTTTCTGGAACATGATATTGAGATTAAATTTTAACACAATGTTGCTATACAAATTCCTTACGCTATCCTAATTTTTCAGAATTTTTAGAGTTACAGAAGTATGGCTAGAGTACAGATTACTACAGACTGTTCTGTTTAAGATAGATTCTGTTTTCGTTGCATTGTGTGCTTGTTTTGATGAATCTATGGTTTGTATTGGGGGGTATAAGCCATGGTAAAGTTAAAATACAGTAGGTATAATGCAATTATAAAATTTGAATGGGTTTGCAACAGTACCTAAAGTAGTGATTTGCTTTGTTATACTAACGGATCTCACAAAGATTTTGTTGAGTTTTGTGTGATTGAAGTTTTCAAGTTTTGGGTGAGATCACGATGGATGAAGGAATAAGGAGTAGTAAGAGCCTAAGCTTGGGGATGCTACTGCACACCCAAGATATATCCAAAGAGAAACAAGCAACTAAGATTGGGGATGCCCCCGAGTGGCATCCCCTCTTTCTTCTAACGACCATCGGTATTTTACTTGGAGCTATATTTTTATTAGTCACATATCATGTGTTTTACTTGGAGCATCTTGTATCTTTGCTTGCTTTGTTTTCTAGTTTTTCCTTTGTATCCTTTCTGTACACACCTATTTGAGAGATCCACAATCATGCTATGATTTGTTAGAATTGCTCTATGTGGATCACTTAGACTTTTTGAGCTATAGAATTGCTCTAGTGCTTCACTTATATCTTTTATAAGCACGGTGTGCTTGAAAACTTTTGTAGAAATACTCTCATGCTTCACTTAGATTAATTTGAGAGTAGTTAAATTTTGAAGAAATCCTCTCATGCTTCACTTATACATTTTTGAGAGATGAAATCTTTATGCTCATGTGCTTCACTTAAATTTGTTTGAGCTTGCCAAAAAGCAATGGCAATATATGAAACTAGTCCCAAAGTGATAGATATCCAAGGAGGATATAATAAAAACTTCATGAAGATCATTGGACAAATTAAACTTGATTCCATGTAATAGTTTTGAAACATGATGATAGTAATATGCGAGTCATGTTAGTGAGTAATTATGCTTAGTAGGAATATTGGTGTTAAGGTTTGTGATTCCCTATGCATCCACGAAAGTCAATAGTTATGCAATGAAGTTACATCCTACTTGTGTTGCATTATTTAGTGTTAGTTATGTTCAATGCTCACTTATGTGATTTTTCGTTTCTTGGTTTGGTTGCTTCCCAATCTATTTGCTAGCCTTCATTTGTACTAAGTAGAAATACTACTTGTGCATCAAAAATCCTTAAACCAAGTTTTGCCTTATGAGTCCGCCATACCTACCTATATGCGGTATTTCCATGCCGTTCCAAGCAAATTTGTATGTGCCATCTCTAAATTTTCAAAAGAAATTTTCTCTTTTGTGTGCCCGTACCGCTCATGAAACGGTGGGGAGTGTCCAATATTTTTCCATGCTAGATGTGTTATTCTCAAGATAAGTGTTTATTCACCTGTCATTGCACGAGAGTGCGGCGGTAATAGGGATGCCCATTCCCGAAATGAAAAAAAATACTTTATGTTGTCAAATAATAAATTCCTTGGAAAGTGTTGGTATGGAAGGCAACCGTGGATACGGCCCGCCATGGAAAGTGAAAGTTTGGTGGAAAAATGAATAAACTATATTTTCTGTTTGGGAACCGCCTATGATATATCTAGCATGGAATGTATTGTGAGCTACTTTGTCGTTTTCGTTGATAGGAAAAGCATGCCACCTAAAAAAATTCCCTCTCAATTTAAACCTTGAGCTTTGGCACCTCTACAAATCCCTACTTCCCTCTGCGAAGGGCCTATCTATTTACTTTATGCAATTTTTATTTTTACTTTGAGTCTCCATCTTCTCTTATAAGCACCAACTAGGTGACACTATGATCGTACTTGAGCATTGGGCATAGCTAATATTTGAGTGTGTTTCATGAATGGATCAATGATTGAGCATGATGGGCTAGGGATAACTTTCTTTAGTACTGATATTTTGAAAGACGTGGTTGCTTGTTGACATGCTTGAGTATTGAAGCCATTATGTTAAAACTAGACTATTGCTTTGAATCATTATAAGTCCAAATGTCCATGCTATACAAAAGAAAAGAATATGATGAACATGTTAGGCAGCATTCCACATCAAAATTCTGTTTTTATCATTTACCTACTCGAGGACGAGTAGGAATTAAGCTTGGGGATGCTGATACGTCTCCAACATATCTATATTTTTTGCTTGTTCCACGCTGTTATATTATCATTCTTGGATGTTTTACAATCATTTTATTACAACTTTATTTCATTTTTTGGGACTAACCTATTGACATACTGCCAAAGTGCCAGTTGCTGTTTTTGCTTGTTTTTTACTTCGCAGAAAATCAATACCAAATGGTGTCCAATCGCGACGAAACTTTTTGGAGATTTTTTCTGGACCAGAAGACACCCAGTGGGCCAAAGAACTGCCAAAGAGGTGGGCCGTGGAGACTACAACCCACCAGGGCGCGCCAGGGGGCCCCGATGCGCCCTGATGGGTTGTGCCCTCCTCGGCCCCCTTCCGCACCACCTCTGATGCCTATAAATTCTCAAATATTCGGAAAACCCTAGAGGAGTCGACGAAACACAATTCCAGCCGCCGCAAGTTCCAGAACCACGAGATCCAATCTAAACACCATCACGGAGGGGTTCATCTTCCTCATAGGTGCCTCTCCGATGATGCGTGAGTAGTCCACCATAGACCTACGGGTCCACCATAGACCTACGGGTCCGTAGGCAGTAGCTAGATGTCCAAAAACCCAAAAATATATTGCTGCACTTTTTATTTGCTCTTTTTATTTTGTGTTCTTGAGAGATCTATCTCTCCAATCTATCATTACCTAATCTATCTTTTTACTGTAGAGAGATTGACAACCTCTCTTTCGTGTCGGGTTGCAAGTATTTGTTGTTTGTGTGCAGGTGCTGCTTATTGGGTGGTGGTGATCCTCCTGCTGGTTCAATAACCTTGGTTTCATAACCGAGGGAAATACTTACCGTCGTTGTGCTGCATCATCGATACGTCTCCAACGTATCTACTTTTCCTCACTCTTTTGCCCTTGTTTTGGACTCTAATTTGCATGATTTGAATGGAACTAACCCGGACTGATGTTGTTTTCAGCAGAATTACCATGGTGTTGTTTTTGTGCAGAAATAAAAGTTCTCGGAATGGAACGAAACTTTTTGGAGATTTATTTTGGAAAATATAAAAAATACTGGAGCCAAAAACCACCGGAGAGGGAGGCCAGGCTGGACACAATACACCAGGGCGCGCCAGCCCCCTCCCGGCGCGCCCTAGTGGGTTGTGCCCACCTCGTGGCCCCACTTGACCTATTTCCGCCACTATAAATTCCTAAATTTGGAGAAAAAATAGGGGAGAAAGAATTATCGTGTTTCACGAGACGGAGCCGCTGCCACCTCCTGTTCTTCATCGGGAGGCCAGATCTGGAGCCCGTTTGGGGCTCCGGAGAGGGGAATCTTCGGTCTTCATCATCATAAACCTTTCTCCTTCACCAATTCCATGATGCTCCCTACCGGGAGTGAGTAATTCCTTTGTAGGCTTGCTGGTCGATGAGGAGTTGGATGAGATTCATCATGTAATCGAGTTAGTTTTGTTAGGGCTTGATCCCTAGTATCCATTATGTTATGAGATTAATGTTGCTATGACTTTGCTATGCCTAATGCTTGTCACTAGGGCCCGAGTGCCATGATTTGAGATTTGAACCATTTATGTTATCATCTCTATATCCATGTTCTTGATCTGATCTTGCCTAGTCATATGCACCTATTACGTGTTATGATCCGTCAACCCCATAGTGACAATATTTGGGATACTTCGCGGTGATGACTGTAGTTTGAAGAGTTCATATATTCACCATGTGTTAATGCTTTGTTCTGGTTCTCTATTAAAAGGAGGCCTTGATATCCCTTAGTTTCCTTATGGACCCCGCTGCCACGGGAGGGTAGGACAAAAGATGTCATGCAAGTTCTTTTCCATAAGCACGTCTGACTATTTACGGAATACATGCCTACATTACATTGATGAACTGGAGCTAGTTCTGTATCGCCCTAGGTTATGACTGTTACATGATGAATATCATCCTACGAGTTACTGATCCAGTGCCTACGACCTTTCCACTTATTGTTCTTGCTAAGTTACTACTGTTGTTGCTGCTGTCCCAACTGCTACAAAACTATTGCTACTACTGTTACCGCTACTGTTACTATTGCTACTGCTATCAAAACTATCATATTACTGTGCTACTGATCACTCTGCTGCAGATATTTAATCTCCAGGTGTGGTTGAATTGACAACTCAACTACTAATACTCTCAAGTATTCTTTGGCTCCCCTTGTGTCGAATCTATAAATTTGGCTTGAATATTGTACCCTCGAAAACTGTTGCGATCCCCTATACTTGTGGGTTATCAATCATCCCTTCCTCTTTGGGGAAATACCGACGCAGTCCAAGCACGTCACCGCCATGGTTTTAAACCCCATAGTAGATGGTTTCAGGCTGAACAAGGAACTAATGGACGGAGGCAGCGGTCTAAACCTCATCTACGAGGACACATTGGATAAAATGCAGTTTGATAGATCGCGCATCGAAAGTAGCAACACTACCTTCCGGGGGATTGTCCCAGGAAAAGAAGCACGTTGTACCGGACGAGTAACACTCGATGTAGTATTCGGCTCACCCGAGAACTACAGATCCGAAGAACTCCTTTTCCACATCGTGCCCTTTCACAGCGGCTACCACGCCCTCCTAGGACGTGACGCCTTCACAAGATTTCAGGCAATACCGCATTACGGGTATATGAAGCTCAAAATGCCAGGACCCAACAACGTAATCACAGTTATCAGTGACCCCAACAGAGCTCTCCGAGCTGAGAATAAAACAGCATCCCTAGCCCTCGAGGTACTAGTCGAGACTCTCGCCGCAGAAGAACTCACCACTCTCCGCTCCATTGTGGACAAGGACGATGTGGTCCTCGGCAAGCGGCCGAAGTCCACATCCTTCAAACCTGCAGACGAGATCATCAAAATCCAGGTCCATCCAACGAACCCCAACAAACAGCATCCATCGGAGCCCAGCTGGACCCCGTGATCAATGAAGCACTGCGTGCATTCCTGTGCAAAAACTGGGACATATTTGCCTGGCATCCCTCAGATATGCCGGGAATCTCACGGGGGCTGGCGGAACACAGCCTGAATATAATAGAAGGTTTCAAGCCCGTCAAATAGGCTTTGCGCCGATTCTCCGAACGAAAGCGTCAAGCTATGGGCGAAGAACTTGCTAAATTGCGCGAAGGCGGATTCATCAGAGAAATCAAACACCCCGAGTGGTGAGTGGTTAGCAAACCTGGTCGTGGTGCCCAAGAAGGACAAATCTTGGCGGCTATGCGTCGATTTCAAAGACCTCAATAAAGCCTGCCCCAAATATCATTTTCCTTTACCCCGCATAGACCAGATCGTCGATGCAACCACCGGACATGACTCGCTGTGCTTCCTCGACGCTTACTCCGGATACCATCAGATAAAAATGACTGAATCCGATCAGGCCGCAACCGCGTTCATCACCCCCTATGGGCCATTCTACTTCAACACAATGCCCTTCGGGTTAAAGAACGCAGGCGCAACATACCAGCACATGATTCAAACATGCCTGGAAAAGCAAATTGGCAAAACAGTCGAGGCCTATGTGGACGACATGGTCATCAAAACCAAACACGTCGGCCAGTTGGTAGACGACCTCACACAAACCTTGGCCAGCCTACGGGAATATGGCATACGGCTTAATCCGGACAAGTGTGTCTTCGGAGTCCCAGCTGGCAAACTACTCGGATTTATTGTCTCACAAAGGGGAATAGAGGCCAACCCTGCTAAGATACGAGCCCTATCCCAACTCGTTGTTCCCACAGAGCTAAAACACGTCCAAAGACTAGTAGGCTGCGTCGTGGCATTGAGTCGCTTCATCTTCTGAGTTGGAGAAAAAACCCTGCCCCTCTATAGGCTGCTCAAACGGACCAAGAACTTCAAATGGACTAACGAGGTAGCAACGGCCTTGGAGGAGATTAAAATGCTGCTAGCCAGCAATCCCACCTTAGCAGCACCTGGCGCTGGAGAACCGATGTTATTGTACATCTCGGCCACCAATCAAGTGGTCAGCGTGGTCCTCGTCATAGAATGGGAAGCCGAGGGTCACAAACTATGAATACAAAAGCCGGTCTACTATGTATCCAAGGTGCTCACCCCGTGCAAATGCAGATACCCGCACTATCAGAAGATAGCCTACACGGTATTCATGGCATCACGCAAGCTCCGCCACTATTTTCAAGAGTGTGCGGTCACTGTGACATCCGAGGTACCCCTCAATGACATAATCAACAACAGAGATGCCACCGGCCGTATAGCCACATGGGCCATCGAACTCCTTCCATTCAAGATCACCTACAAGCCACGCCGAGCTTAAGTCTCAGGTGTTGGCCGACTTCCTTGCCGAGTGGACAGAAGCCGAACTCCCCAGAGAGTACAGCATGTACGCCCATTGGACAATGTATTTCAACGAATCTAAAACCCTCGCCAAACTTGGGGCCGGAGTCATCCTCACATCTACCACCGGAGACAACGTCTGATACGTACTTCAGATCATGTACGCTGACTCAAACAACGCGGCGGAATATGAAGCACTGCTGCACGGGTTGCGAATGGCGGCATCAATGGGAATACTGCGGCTTGAAGTACGGGGAGACTCGAATCTCGCTATATCGCAAATCAACGGCAAATTTGAAGCCAAAAACCCCAAAATGGCAGGATATAGAAACGCCGTTCTAAATATCTCCGCGCGATTTGAGGGATTAGAATTCCACCACGTCTCCAGAGACAGCAATCAAGCTGCCGACGTCCTCTCCCGCCTGGGCACGAAACGCGATCTCGTCCCCAAGAACATATTCCTAGAAAGGCTTTTCAAGCCATCCGTGGTATGGTAGGACGAGAATACCAGCGTGGGACCAATGGTGCGGACCAAGTTGTCCACCCCACGGCTGAACCGGACGAGCAAATCATCGGCGGCTCTACGGTTGAAGAGACACCTTCGGCTCATTAGGTCATGGCAGTAATTGCACCATGGACTGAGCCCTTCCTGGCCTACCTTCTGCGCAAAGAACTCCCTGATGACCAAACTGAGGCACGACACATAGACCGTCGATCGAAAGCCTACAAGGTACACGAGGGTGAGCTATACAAGAAAAGCACCACGGGGTGCACGCAGGATACCAGCGTGGGACCAACGGTGCATCTCAGAAGAAGAAGGGAAGGAGCTTTTGGCCGAGGTGCACGCAGGCATGGGTGGTCATCATGCAGCGGTGAGGGCCTTGGTAAGCAAGGCCTTTCGGGCTGGGTTCTTCTGGCCCATCGCCCGAGCGGACACCCGTACACTCGTCCAGCATTGCGTGGGATGTCAGCTCTTCGCAAACCAAAGTCACATGCCCCCAACGCCTCTTCGGACAATCCCGATCACCTGGCCTTTTGTGGTCTGGGGGCTGGACATGGTCGGACCACTTAAAGGGGGGACCAAGAAAAAGAAATACCTTCTCGTCATGGTCGACAAGTCCACCAAATGGATCGAAGCAAAACCAGTCAGTTCAGCTAAGTCCGGACCAGTTATCGACTTTATATCTGGACTGGTACACCGATATGGTGTACCTCACAGCATAATAACAGACAACGGGTCCAACTTCACCGCCCGGGAGGTAAATGACTGGTGCGCTAACCTAGGCATCAAGCTTGACTACGCTTCGGTGTATCATCCGCAGACCAATGGACAAGTCAAACGGGCCAACGGTCTCATTATGAGCTGTATCAAACCCCGTCTGGTCCGGTCTCTTCAAGAATCCGACTGCCATTGGGTGGAGGAGCTCGACTCCGTGTTATTGGGATTACGCACCACCCCAAATAGGTCAACAGGGTACACGTCGTTCTTCACGGTATATGGCGCCGAAGCAGTCCTCCCATGTGACATCATTCATGATGCTCCTAGGCTTCGCTTGTACGAAGAAAAGGAGGCCAAATTAGATCGGCAGGACGACTTAGACGCCATGGAGGGAGAGCGCGATATAGCTCGGGCTTGGTCCACCTTCTATCAGCAGCAAGCTCAGCGACATCAAAGCAGGGAGGTCCGAGCGAAGGCATATAACGTGGGCGAACTCATACTACGCCTCCCAGAGAAACAGAAGCATAAACTCAACCCCAAATGGGAGGGACCCTGCATAATCGACGAAGTGTTGATAGGAGGAGCATATCGCCTCCGCAACCCGCAGGACAACCACCTTGAACCAAACCCATGGAATGCAGCTTGCCTCCGACGCTTCTACGGATATACCAGTGTCGCTACCTCCTCTCGAAAACTCTTGTATCTACGCCTTTATAAATTTCCCTGTTTTCTTTCATAAGGATTGCTTAGACTCTCCTAGGCTATGTTCGGCTTAACCGAATTGCAATTAATTCTTTGTTGACATATACATGATTGTCATACCCGGCAATGCCTGGGGGCTTCGTTAAAAGCCAAGCAGTTATATATTTACCATGTGTGCATCCTTCCAGTGTCGTCCTTACGCCCCTGTATGCATCGATTGTACTTAAGTTTTTTGCCAAACTGGGTTGCCTCGCTCCTGTGATTACCCTCTACATTCCCAAATGTTCGGCTAGAGAGTAAAGGGAGCACCTCTGTGATTGTTACGACCGGGTCATCCGGATACGTACCTCAGACGGGTGAAGCCAAAGTTTAGCACTCTTAAGAAACAAATTGATCGGCTATGACGAAGGAAGATGTAATTAGTAGTCTCCACCACAAATCTGGATTTTTCTCCAAACATAGCTCCTACTTGCCCGATTATGGGTACATAGCTAGGACATTTGCGATCAACGCAGAAACCCGAAGAAAGGAACACATTAAGGAACTATTTTCTCCGGAAGATGTTTCTTACGTTAAACAGTAATATAACATACCCCTCCAGTGTGTGTTTCGTCTATTCAAACCACATGGCCAGATTGCCTAGTTCTCTAAAAATGATCTCCTGTTACTCCAGCACATACAATACGGAACACTCCCCAGCCATTGGCAGGGTAGGCGAAAGCCGATGGCCGGATTAAGACAACGTTTATAACACAGATGGAAATAATTAGGTGCCAAGTACATATCTACATAGAGCCAAAATGTTACACAGATCGGTCGAGATCATCTATAAGGACATCCAGGGCGTCGTCTTCCTAAGAGAGACAAGCAGCGGGCATCACTTGATCATAAACCAGGTGAAGGGGTATTTCCTGCCCGTCGGGCCCTGCAGGCCCAACCCGGGCCAGGTGTTTCGAGTTGAGCTTCGTGAAGCGGGTCTTCACCATGGCCCACGCCTCCCGAGCCCCCTCTCGACAAGCTGATGTAATCCACAGCTCAAAACGGCTTCGGGTTCCTTTAAACCGCTCTGCAAGTTCGGCCATCCCTTGTGGAGGTGTCTCGGTCGGCCATAGCGCCCTTATCATGCTCCTCATAGCTTTCCTAGCTCGCTCGTGCACTATGGCCAGTCCTTTCAGCAGATCCCCACCCGAATGAGCTGATCTCTTCTTCCGGACGACCAGTTAGGAGGCCTACGCATGACATCTCGCGCATTACTTACATTCCACAACAAATAATAATCTATGACACTTCAGGTTAGAAATTCACTTACAGAACATGCCGCCTTTTAATTTCTGGTTCTCCTCTTAGGTCTGTGCCAGTTGAGTCTTCAAACTTTGAATTTCTTGGGCTTGTCGTTGGTTTTGCCCTTTGAGTTGGCGCTTTTCCTCACAACATCGCTCCAACACGGGGAGATTAGCCTCAAGCTGAGACTCAGCATACCACTGAGCTTCACGGGACGCATCCAGATCCCTCTGCATCAGACCTATGGATTCAGCTTCTACAACACAATACCTCGTTAGAGATGGCATTCCTAATTTTTATCAGCACTTAATAAAGCACCTTTTTTACTTACAATGTGCATCTCTGGTGAACTTTTTCACCTCCTCCAGTTCGGCCTTGACAGCCTTTATCTCTGTCTGACTGGATTCAAGATCCTTGGACAACCTCTGGTTTTGCTGTCTTAAATCCTGCACAAGGACAACGCAATGATCAGACCCTTAATTCGGCAGTCCCAACCAAATCAAGGTCCGGGGGCTATCGGGTTAGGACTTATGTTCAGTTGTCAAAACCAACCACTTACCCGCATATTGAAAGACATTATTCTGGCAGCTCCTTCGAGGCCTACTCGGGCGGCTCCAAGGTGGGTGTCCATCGAACTAAGAGCGTTAAACTCTTGGTCAGAAAATGCCGGATGGCGCAAGGACTCCTTTCTATGTCGATGATTCATTGCGCTCTCGACCTCGGAATTGGTAACTGAAACTCCCCCGGAGTCTTCTGGGAGTTGATCCGCTACTGGAACTTCCGCTTCAGCTCCCGCAGGGACCGAAGGCTCGAAGGAGTGATGGTTGTTTGCTGCCTCGGTGGTGTCTTTGGATTGCTCCGCTCACCTCCTAAGTGTTCCGATAAAAGAGACTACAAACATTTATGGCAATAGCAGCTGAAAGGCAGAGGCGAATCAAATACCTTTTGGTGGGGGGCGCGGGTGATGTGTTTTCCGATGTCGCCCCTCGCTTAGGTCTCCCGCCCGCGCTTGGCGCGGGCCCTGCATGGGTAGCCTGGGCGCGTGGTCCGACGACCCTTGGGGGTAATAGTTGGTATTGTCGGAATGGCAGGAGGCTTACATCCCTTTCGGGATGAGGATTTCTTCTTGCTCACGGTTGAAGAGGCAAGGGTCCGGGGGTGATTGGCCATAAGGGCCACCTTATATTCGTCAATGCTTTCCTGGTAATAGACCCCGTCCTCGAAGATCATTGAAATCTCCGGGTCATCGTGGAATCCGGGATCATCATCCCGGGAGTATTTCTCTGGTTGGGGGTGGGACAGTTGACTGTCTCGACCCAACGTCTCCATTTCTATTAAAGAAAGACAGAACGTTTTTGGTCATTAGAATCAAGAATAAGCGGCTGGGATTCAGGGGTTTAATCAAACTTACCCATTCAATGGGGTTGTTGCTGGAGAAGCCTTCCTTGACTGTCAGGCGGGCGAACTCTTCTTTCTCCCGTTTAAAGAGATCGGCCAGGATGATTGCTAGCGCTTCCCGATTGTCCGGCCCCTGTCGACGGGAATGGGTGGTATTGTTTGTTCCGTTGTAGCACCACAGAGGGTGCGTTCATTGTTGGAGAGGTTGGACGCACTGGGTGATCGCCGTGGCCATCACGTCGATGATGGTCAACTTGTTGTTAGCTAGCAGCTTCACCTTAGCGGCCATGCATTTTACCTCGGCGCTCTCCTCTTGAGAAGGACTCCTCGGTCGCCAATTGAATCGTTTCTTTAAAGGGGCCTCGGAGTATTCGGGTAGACCCCTCCGAGCTGGGTCAAACAAGGGGACGTCTTCAATGTAAAACCATTCCGAGGACCACTCGTTGGACTCTTTCTTCGGGGTTCCAATAGGGTACCCCATTCCGACTATGCGCCATACCTCGGCTCCGCCCACTTCCCGGATTATTCCTCCCCTAGTTCGGGGTACAAGGCAGAAGTATTTTCGCCATAAATCGAAGTGAGGCTCGCAGCCCAAAAAACATCTCGCAGAGGGCCACGAAGCCTGAGATATGGAGGATCGAGCCGGGGTGAGATTGTGGAGCTGAATCACGTAGAATTCTAGCAGGCCCCGCAAGAAGGGGTGAATGGGGAATCCTAGGCCCCGCGGAAGGAAAGAGACGAAACAAACCCACTCGTCCCCTTGTGGGGTAGGGAAGTTCTCCGCGAAGGCCTCGCCGTTTGCAGAGGTCAGCCCAGCGCGGGTGGATGTCAGATCTGAGTGGGGGGGATACCCTTGCACCTCAAGGTCACGCAGTTGAAGAAGGGAGACGGAGCAGCTTGCCCAGTCCCCTGGGAGGGGGCCGTGAGGACGTGAGGATGAGCCTGGAGCGCTCGCCATATCTCTGAGCTCACAAGCATTAGGGCTTCGTGGTGGTGATGAGAGGAAGGACGTTGCCGATGAAGGATACGATCTGGTTAAATAAGAGTTTTTCCCTGATCTACCAGGAGCGGTTTTGTAAAGGACTGCTGGGTTACCTTTTCTTTATTCTATGCAGGGATCAAGGGCCGCTATCGGTCTTCGTGCAGGAAAATTAATGATGTGGGTCCCGTGATGCTTCGACAATCGGGGGCTTGTCGGCGACCGCATTGTTGTTCTACAAAACAGAAGGATTGGAGGAACTCGCCTTGCAAGCCAGATACTTCGGGTATGCCGATCCACCGAAGACCATATACCCCGGCATTGGAGGCTAGTTCGGGGGCTACTGAGGGAGTCCGGGGCTAAGGGGTCCTCGGGCCGCCGGGTCATCCCTCATGGGCTGACTTGTCGGGCCATTTTGGGGAAGGCCGGACTATGAGGTGATGCCGTAATCAAAAAGGGAAGCTCCAATATTGGCGTGGCCTTCAAGCTTTGAAGATGATATCCGCGTATCAATCCCCGGTTGTAGGTTGGTAATATGTAACCCTACGTACCCCTGGTATCAATATAAACTAGAGGGTCCCATTCTTAGAGGACAGGTGAACTCATCTAGGGTTTAGCTTAGACGATCTCGAAGTAGATCAACTCTGTAATTCTCATCCACATCAATATAATCAAGCAGGACGTAGGGTTTTACCTCCTCACGAGGGCCTGAACCTGGGTAAACATTGTCTCCTTCGTCCCCTGTTACCCATCGATCTAAGGTCCACAGCTCGGGACCCCCTACCCGAGATCTGCCAGTTTTGACATAGACAGCATGCATTTCCTGTCAACGAAAATGACCGAGAGCTTTCAATACCTTTCCATGCTAGATATATGATAAGCGGTTCCCAAACAGAAAATAAAGTTTATTTCTTTTTCCACCATTCTTTCACAATCCATGGCTAGCCGAACCCACGGTTGCCTTCCATACCAACACTTTCCAAGGAATTTATTATTTCACAACATAAAGTAAAAAAAATTCATTTCGGGACTGGGCATCCCTATTACCGCCGTACTCTCGTGCAATGACAAGTGAATAAACACTCATCTTGAGAATAACACATCTAGCATGAAAAAATATCGGTCACCCCCTTCCGCTTCATGAGTGGTACGAGCACACAAAAAGGAAATTCATTTTGAAAATTTAGAGATGGCACATACAAATTTGCTTGGAACAGCATGGAAATACCGCATATAGGTAGGTATGGTGGACTCATATGGCAAAACTGGGTTTAAGGATTTTGGATGCACAAGTAGTATTTCTACTTAGTACAAGTGAAGGCTAGCATATAGATTGAGAAGCAACCAACCAAGAAATGAAAATTCACATAAACGAGCATTAAGCATAACTAACACCGAATAATGCACCATAAGTAGGATGTAATTTCATTGCACAACTATTGACTTTCGTGCTTGCATAGGGAATCACAAACCTTAACACCAATATTCTTACTAAAGCATAATTACTCACCAACATAACTCACATATTACTACCATCATGTCTCAAAACTATTAGAAGGAATCAAGTTTAATTTGTCCAATGATCTTCATGAAAGTTTTTATTATATCCCTCTTGAATATCTATCACTTTGGGACTAGTTTCATATATTGCCATTGCTTTTGACAAGCTCAAACAAATTTAAGTGAAGAACATGAGCATAAAATTTTCATCTCTCAAAATAATATAAGTGAAGTATGAGAGAATTTCTTCAAAATTTACTAAATCTCAAATTAATCTAAGTGAATCATGAGAGTATTTCTTCAAAAATTTAAAGCACGTCGTGCTCAAAAAGACATAAGTGAAGTACTAGAGCAATTCCATAGCTCAAAAAATTGAAGTGAAGCATATAGAGCAATTCTAACAAATCATAGCATAATTTTGGCTCTCTCAAATAGGTGTTTCCAGCAAGGATACTTGTGACAAAATAAAAAGAAAATAAAGCAAACACTCATATAATACAAGACGCTCCAAGCAAAACTCATGATATGTGACGAATAAAAATATAGCTCCAAGTAAAATACCGATGGTCGTTAGAAGAAAGAGGGGATGCCACTCGGGGCATCCCCAAGCTTAGTTGCTTGTTCCTCTTTGGATATTATCTTGGGGTGCCGTAGCATCCCCAATCTTAGGCTCTTTTCGCTCCTTATTCCTTCATCCATCGTGATCTGACCCAAAACTCGAAAACTTCAATCACACAAAACTTAACAAAATCTTCGTAAGATCCGTTAGTATAATAAAGCAAATCATGTTGGAAATATGCCCTAGAGGCAATAATAAATTGGTTATTATTATATTTCCTTGTTCGTGATAATCGTTTATTATCTATGCTATAATTGTATTGATTGGAAACTCAAATACATGTGTGGGTACATAGACAACACTGTGTCCCTAGTATGCCTCTAGTTAACTAGTTCGTTGATCAAAGATGGTTAAGGTTTCCTGGCCATAGACATGAGATGTCATTTGATAACGGGATCACATCATTAGGAGAATGATGTGATGGACAAGACCCAAACTATAAACATAGCATATGATCGTGTCAGTTTATTGCTATAGTTTTCTGCATGTCAAGTATCTGTTCCTATGACCATGAGATCATACAACTCACTGACACCGGAGGAATACCTTGTGTGTATCAAACGTTACAACGTAACTGGGTGACTATAAAGATGCTCTACAGGTATCTCCAAGGGTATCTGTTGAGTGGGCATGGATCAAGACTGGGATTTGTTACTTCGTGTGACGGAGAGGTATCTCAGGGCCCACTCGGTAATACAACATCACAATAAGCCTTGCAAGCAATGTGACTAAGCGTTAGCCACGGGATCTTGTATTACGTAACGAGTAAAGAGACTTGCCGGTAACAAGATTGAACTAGGTATAGAGATGCCGACGATTGAATCTCGGGCAAGTAACATACCGAAGAACAAAGGGAACAACATACGGGATTAACTGAATCCTTGACATAGAGGTTCAACCGATAAAGATATTCATAGAATATGTAGGAACCAATATGGGCATCTAGGTCCCGCTATTGGTTATTGACCGTGGAGGTGTCTCGGTCATGTCTACATAGTTCTCGAACCCGCAGGGTCTGCACACTTAAGGTTCGGTGACGTTTCGGTATAGTAGAGTTATGTATGGTGGTGACCGAAGGTTGTTTGGAGTCCCGTATGAGATCTTGGACGTCACGAGGAGCTCCGGAATGGTCCGGAGGTAAAGATTGATATATAGGAAGTCCCGTTTTGGTCACCGGGAAAGTTTCGGGTATTTCGGTAGTGTACCGGGAGTGCCGGGAGGGGTACCGGGGACCATCGGGAGGGGTGTCTCGACCCAAAGGACCTCATGGGCTGTGGGAGGAGTCAAACCAGCCCCTAGTGGGCTGGCCTAACCCCCCCCCCCACTAAGGCCCATGTGGCTTTGGGTGGAAAAAATCCAAAGGAGGAAAGGTGGAAAGGGTTTCCAAGTGGAGAGGAGGAATCCTACTCCTAATAGGATTGGAGTAGGACTCCTCCACCTCCAATTTCGGCCAAACCTTGAGGGTTTGAGGCTGCCTCCTCCCCTCCCTCCCTCCTATATATACTAGAGGATTTAGAGGGAAGAGCTAACCCTAATTGCCACGTGCTCCTTCTACTTCCTCTAGATCGTTTTCTCCTCTAGTCTAATTTCAGCAGTGCTTAGGCGAAGCCCTGCCGGAATAGTTCCACCACCACCGCCGCCGCGCTGTCGCGCTGCCAGAGAACTCATCTACCTCTCCGCTCCCTCTTGCTTGATCAAGAAGGCGGAGATCGTCATCGAGCTGTACGTGTGCTGAACGCGAAGGTGCCGTCCGTTCGGCGCTAGATCGGAAGGACCGTGATCAGGATCGCGAGACGGTTCGTGATTTGATCGCGGGACGGATCGTGATGGGATCGCGGGACGCTCGGCGATTTGGATCGCGAAGACGTTCGACTACATCAACCGCGTTTCTTAACGCTTCCCGCTTAGCGATCTACAAGGGTATGTAGATCCACTCTCCCTCTCGTAGATGCTCATCACCATGGATAGATCTTGCGTGTGCATAGGAAAATTTTTGTTTCCCATGCAACGTTCCCCAACAGTGGTATCATGAGCTAGGTCTATGTGTAGATGAGATCTCGAGTAGAACACAAAGGAGTTTGTGGGCGTTGATATTCAGATTGCTTCCTCCCTTGGTCTTTTCTTGATTCGGCGGTCTTGTGGGATGAAGCAGCCCGGACCAACATTACTCGTATGCTTACGAGAGACCGGTTCCATCAACTGACATGTAACTTCGTTGCATAAAGATGGCTGACGGGTGTCTGTTTCTCCCACTTTAGTCGGATCGGATTTGACAAAGGCGGTCCTTGAGAAGGTTGAATAGCAATTTTTGTATCACCGTTGTGGTTTTTGCATAGGTAAGAATTGTTCTTGCTAGATACCCGCAGCAGCCACGTAAAACTTGCTACAACAATTAGAGGACGTCTAACTTGTTTTTGCACGGTATGTTGTGATGTGATATGGCCAATTACATGATGAGATATATGTGATGTATGAGATGATCATGTATTGTATAGAATATCACGACTTGCATGTCGATGAGTACGGCAACCGGCAGGAGCCATAGGGTTGTCTTTAATTATTTTCACCATTTTTGCTTTACTTTATCACTATGAGTTAGCAATAGTCGTGGAAGCAACAGTCGGCGTGACAACCTCATGGCGACACATTGATGGAGATCAAGATGATGGAGATCATGGTGTTATGCCGGTGACGATGGAGATCATGCCGGTGCTTTGGAGATGGAGATCAAAAGCACAAGTTCATGGCCATATCATGTCACTTATGATTTGCATGTGATGTTAATCCTTTTATGCATCTTATTTTGCTTAGGACGATGGTAGCATTATAAGGTGATCCCTCACTTAAATTTCAAGATAAAATTGTGTTCTCCCCGAGTGTGCACCATTGCGAAAGTTCGTCGTTTCGAGACACCACGTGATGATCGGGTGTGATAGACTCTACGTTCGCATACAACGGGTGCAAGCCAGTGTTGCACAAGCGGAACACTCGGGTTAAACTTGACGAGCCTAGCATGTACAGACATGGCCTCGGAACACAAGAGACCGAAAGGTCGAACATGAGTCATATAGTAGATATGATCAACATGAAGATGTTCACCATTGAAACCACCTCAACTCACGTGATGATCGGACTTGAGTTGGTGATTTTGGACCATGTGACACTCGAATGACCAGAGGGATGTCAATTTGAGTGGGAGTTTTTAATATGATTAACTAAACTCATTATCATGAACATAGTCAAAATGTCTTTGCAAATTATGTTGTAGATTACTAGCTCGCGCTGTAGCTCCCTTGAATTTTTATATGTTCCTAGAGAAATAGAGTTGAAAGATGATGGTAGCAATAATGCGGACTGGGTCCGTGATCTGAGGATTGTCCTCATTGCTGCACAGAAGACTTATGTCCTTAATGCACCGCTCGGTGTGCCACCCCCTCAAGCGTCGTCTGTAGATGTTGTGAACGTCTGACAGGCACGTTTTGATGACTACTTGATAGTTCAGTGCGTCATGCAGTATGGCTTAGAATTGAGGCTCCAAAACGTTTTGAACGTCACGGAACATATGAGATGTTCTAAGAGCTGAAATTGGGATCTCAGGCTCGTGCCCGTGCTGAGAGGTATGAGACCTCAAACAAGATTCTTTGCCTGCAAGATGAAGGAGAATATCTCAATCAGTGAGCAAGTACTCAGATTGTCTGGGTGCTATAATCGCTTGAATCAAGTGGGAGTTGATCTTCTAGATAAGATAGTGATTGATATAGTCCTCCAAGTCACTGCCACAAAGCTACTAGAGCTTCGTGATGAACTATAAAATGCCAGGGATGGAAATAATGATCCCCGAGCTATTCGCGATGTTTTGACACCGCGAAGGTAGAAATCAATAAGGAGCATCAAGTGTTGATGGTTAGTAAAACCACTAGTTTCGAGAAGGGTAAGGGCAAGAAGGGATACTTCATGGATGGCAAGCCAGTTGCTGCTCCAGTAAAGAAACCCAAGGTTGAACCCAAACCTGAAACTGAGTGCTTCTATTGTGAGGAGAACGGTCACTGAAGCGGAACTGCACTAGATACTTGGTAGATAAGAAGGCTGGCAACGTCGACAGAAGTATATTTGATATACGTGTTATTGATGTGTACCTTACTAGTACTCCTAGTAGCACCTGGGTATTGGTTACCGGTTCGATTGCTAAATGTTAGTAACTCGAAATAAAAGCTACGGAATAAACGGAGGCTAGCTAAGGGTGAGGTGACGATGAGTGTTGGAAGTGTTTCCAAAGTTGATGTGATCACCATCGCACGCTCTCTCTACCTTCAGGATTAGTGATGAACCTAAATAAATGTTATTTGGTGTTTGCGTTGAGCATGAACATGATTAGATCATGTTTATTGCAATACGGTTATTCATTTAAGTTAGAGAATAATGGTTATTCTGTTTACATGAATATAATACCTTCAATGGTCATGCACCCAATGAGAATGGTTTATTGAATCTTGATCGTAGTGATACACATGTTCATAATATTGATGCCAAAAGATACAAAGTTAATAATGATAGTACCACATACTTGTGGCACTGCCGCTAAATGTCATATTGGTGTAAAACACATGAAGAAACTTCATGCTGATGGATCTTTGGACTCATTCGATTTCGAATCGGTTGAGACATGCGGACCATGCCTCATGGGCAAGATGACTAAGACCCCGTTTTCCGGTATGATGGAGCAGGCAAGTGACTTATTAGAAATGATACATGTTGATGTATTCGGTCCAATGAGTGTTGTAGCGTGCGGTGGATATCATTATTTTCCTACCTTCACTGATGATTTGAGTAGATATGGGGATATTTACTTAATGAAACACAAGTCTGAAACGTTTGAAAAGTTCAAACAAAATCAGAGTGAAGTTTGAGATCATCGTGACAAGAAGATAAAATGTCTACGATATGATCGTGGAGGTAAATACCTGAGTTACGAGTATTGGTATACAACTTAAGACAATGTGGAATTTGTTTCACAGCTCACGCCACCTGAAACACCATAGTATGATGGTGTGTCTGAATGTCGTAGTCGTGCTCTATTGGATATGGTGCGAACTATGATGTCTCTTATCGATTTGCCACTATCGTTTTGGGGTTACACATTAGAGACAACTACATTCATTTTAAAAGGGGCACCATCTAAATCCGTTGAGATGACACCGTATGAATTTTCGTTTGGCGGAAACCTAAGCTGTCATTTCTTAATGTTTGGGGCTACGACGCTTATGTGAAAAAGGGTTTTTCCTAATGAGCTCGAACCCAAAGCGGACAAATGCATCTTCATAGAATACCCTAATGTAACAGTTGGGTAAACCTTCTATATTAGATCCAAGCACAAAGTGTTTGTTGCTAAAACGGGTCCTTTCTCGAGAAAGAGTTTCTCTCGAAAGAATTGAGTGGGAGGAAGATAGAACTTGATAAGGTTGTTGAACCTTTGTTTCAAACAGAGAGTAGCGCAGCACACAAAGTTGTTTCTGTGGAGCCTACATTAGTTGTAGAGGAAGTTAATGATGATGATCATGAAGCTTCGGATCAAGTTCCCATCGAACCTCGTAGGTCGACAAGGACGCGTACTACTCCTGAGTGGTACGGCAACCCTGTCTTAGAGGTCATGTTGTTGAACAACAATGAACCTACGAGCTATGGAGAAGCGATGATGGGCCCGGATTCCGAGAAATGGTTAGAGGCCATGAAATCCGAGATGGGATCCATGTAAGAAAACAAAGTATGGGCTTTGGAAGTATTACCTGAAGGGCGATAGGCCATTCAGAACAAATGGATCTTTAAAAGGAAGACGGACGCAGACGGTAATGTCACCGTCTATAAAGCTCGACTTGTGGCAAAGGGTTTTTCACAAGTTCAAGGAGTTGACTACGATGAGACTTTCTCACCCATAGCGATGCTAAAGTCTGTTGGAATTATGTTAGCGGTTGCTGCATTTTTCGATTATGAAATCTGGCAGATCGATGTCAAAACATCGTTTCCTTAACGGTTTCCTTGAGGAAAGGTTGTATGTGATACAACCGGAAGGTTTTGTCAGTCCTAAGGATGCTAAAATGTATGCAAGCTCCAGCAATCCTTCTATGGACTGGAGCAAGCATCTTGGAGTTGGAATATATGCTTTGATGAGGTAATCAAAGTTTTTGAGTCGATACAAAGTTTATGAGAATCTTGTATTTACTATAAAGTGAGTGGGAGCACTATAGAATTTCTGATAAGTATATGTGGATGACATATTATTGATCGGAAATGATGTAGAAATTTCTGGAAAGCATAAAAGGTTGTTTGAAAGGTGTTTTTCAAAGGAAGACCTGGATAAAAAGCTACTTAAATATTGGGCATCAAGATCTATAGAGATAGATCAAGATGTCTGATAAAACTTTCAATGAGTACATACCTTGACAAGATTTTGAAAGAGTTCAAAATGGATCAGTCAAAGAAAGAGTTCTTGCCTGATTTGTAAGGTGTGGACTTGAGTGAGACTCAAAGCTCGACCACGGCAGAAGAAAGAGAAAGGACGAAGGTCGTCCCCTATGCCTTATCCATAGGCTCTGTATAGTATGCCATGCTGTGTACCGCACCTGTGTGTGCCTTGCCATGAGTTTGTCAAGGGGTACAAGAGTGATCCAGGAGTGGATCACTGGACAACGGTCAAGATTATCCTTAGTAACTAGAGGACTAAGGAAATATTTCTTGATTATGGAGGTGATAAAGAGTTCGTTGTAAAGGGTTACGTCGATGCAAGCTTTAACACCAATCCGGATGACTCTGAGTAGCAATCTGGATACGTATAGTGGAGCAGCCATTTGGAATAGCTCCAAGTGGAGTGTGGTAGCAGTGTCTACAGTATGACATAGAGATTTGCAAAGTACACACGGATCTGAATGTCGCAGACCCGTTGACTAAAGACCTCTCTCACATGCAAAGCATGATTGAACCCCAGAACTCATTAGGTGTTAGATTCATAACAATGTAAATCACATGGTATTGTGAACTAGATTATTGACTCTAGTGCAAGTGGGAGACTGTTGGAAATATGCCCTAGAGGCAATAATAAATTGGTTATTATTATATTTCCTTGTTCGTGATAATCGTTTTTTATCCATGCTATAATTGTATTGATTGGAAACTCAAATACATGTGTGGGTACATAGACAACACTGTGTCCCTAGTATGCCTCTAGTTAACTAGTTCGTTGATCAAAGATGGTTAAGGTTTCCTGGCCATAGACATGGGATGTCATTTGATAACGGGATCACATCATTAGGAGAATGATGTGATGGACAAGACCCAAACTATAAGCATAGCATATGATCGTGTCAGTTTATTGCTATAGTTTTCTGCATGTCAAGTATATGTTCCTATGACCATGAGATCATGCAACTCACTGACACCAGAGGAATACCTTGTGTGTATCAAACGTTACAACGTAACTGGGTGACTATAAAGATGCTCTACAGGTATCTCCGAGGGTATCTGTTGAGTGGGCATGGATCAAGACTGGGATTTGTTACTCCATATGACGGAGAGGTATCTCAGGGCCCACTCGGTAATACAACATCACAATAAGCCTTGCAAGCAATGTGACTAAGCGTTAGCCACGGGATCTTGTATTACGGAACGAGTAAAGAGACTTGCCGGTAACGAGATTAAACTAGGTATAGAGATGCCGACGATCGAATCTCGGGCAAGTAACATACCGAAGAACAAAGGGAACGACAACATACGGGATTAACTGAATCCTTGACATAGAGGTTCAACCGATAAAGATCTTCGTAGAATATGTAGGAACCAATATGGGCATCCAGGTCCCACTATTTGTTATTGATCGTGGAGGTGTCTCGGTCATGTCTACATAGTTCTCGAACCCGCAGGGTCTGCACACTTAAGGTTCGGTGACGTTTCGGTATAGTAGAGTTATGTATGGTGGTGACCGAAGGTTGTTCGGAGTCCCGGATGAGATCCTGGACGTCACGAGGAGCTCCGGAATGGTCCGGAGGTAAAGATTGATATATAGGAAGTCCCGTTTTGGTCACCGAAAAAGTTTCGGGTATTTCGGTAGTGTACCGGGAGTGCCGGGAGGGGTACCGGGGACCATCGGGAGGGGTGTCTCGACCCAAAGGACCTCATGGGCTGTGGGAGGAGTCAAACCAGCCCTAGTGGTCTGGCCTAACCCCCCCACTAAGGCCCATGTGGCTTTGGCTGGAAAAAATCCAAAGGAGGAAAGGTGGAAAGGGTTTCCAAGTGGAGAGGAGGAATCCTACTCCTAATAGGATTGGAGTAGGACTCCTCCACCTCCAATTTCGGCCAAACCTTGAGGGTTTGAGGCTGCCTCCTCCCCTCCCTCCCTCCTATATATACTAGAGGATTTAGAGGGAAGAGCTAACCCTAATTGCCACGTGCTCCCTCTACTTCCTCTAGATCGTTTTCTCCTCTAGTCTAATTTCAGCAGTGCTTAGGCGAAGCCCTGCCGGAATAGTAAAACCACCACCGTCGCCGCGTCGTCGCGCTGCCGGAGAACTCATTTACCTCTCCGCTCCCTCTTGCTGGATCAAGAAGGCGGAGATCGTCATCGAGCTGTACGTGTGCTGAACGTGGAGGTGCCATCCGTTCGGCGCTAGATCGGAAGGACCGTGATCAGGATCGCGAGACGGTTCGTGATTTGATCACGGGACGGATCGTGATGGGATCGCGGGACGGATCGTGATTGGATCGCGAGATGGATCGTGATGGGATCGCGAGACGCTCGGCGATTTGGATCGCGAAGACGTTCGACTACATCAACCGCGTTTCTTAACGCTTCCCGCTTAGCGATCTACAAGGGTATGTAGATCCACTCCCCCTCTCGTAGATGTTCATCACCATGGATAGATCTTGCGTGTGTGTAGGAAATTTTTTGTTTCCCATGCAACGTTCCCCAACAAATCACCACTTTAAGTACTATTGCAAACCCATTCATATTTTATTATTGCATTATATCTACTGTATTCTAACTTTACTATGGCTTATACCCTGCAATACAAGCCATAGATTCATCAAAACAAGCACACAATGCAACAAAAACAGAATCTGTCAAAAACAGAACATTCTGTAGTAATCTCTACTCTAACCATACTTCTGTAACTCAAAAAATTCTCAACAATTAGAACAACGTCAGCAATTTGTATATCAATCTTGTGTAGAAAATTCAGAATTTTTCGTCGCTTCTGTGATTTTTAAGAATTCCTTTACTATACGCAAAAGTTTCTGTTTTTCAACAAGATCAAATCAACTATCACCCAACATGATCCTAAAGGCTTTACTTGGCACAAACACAAATTAAAACATAAAAAACACAATCATAACAGTAGCATAATTGTGTAAACACTCAAGAATAGAAATAAAAAGCAAAAATAAATTTTATTCATTGGGTTGCCTCCCAACACGCGCTATCGTTTTACGCCCCTAGCTAGGCATAACGCATAGATTCAAGTATTGTCATCTTTCTTCTTTTTCTTCATAGATGTATTTTCGTCAAGAGGTTTTGCAAATATAAATTGAAACACATTATCCATAGAAATCTTAGCACTATCAAGTTGTCCATCTATGTATCCTCTTTGATTTCCGGCTACAATCCAAGAATATTGTTGATTAACATCATTAAAAACTTGTTGGATCATATCTAAAAAGGGGACTTCCTTTTTAAGGTTCTCATAAAAAATTTGATTATTTCCAAGCGGATGTCTCAACATGTAGTCACTTTCGTAAAGGATTTCATCTATTATTGGTTTTTCATGGCTCTTACCAAAAAATCAAAAAACAATCCCTAGCTTCTCGTACTATGTGATCAAATTCATTCATAAGAACAAGGGTAGCTAAGTTTTTAGCTTTAGGATCCTTTATAACGGGTAGCTCATAAAACAATCTTTGCAAAGTAGGATGGGTGCGGATAAACCTATTTTCGAGTTTCAGAACTAGTGCTGAAATAGCTTCCACGTAAGTTTTAGTTCTTTTAAGTATAGGAGCATCATCAAGAGTTAAATTTCCAACACAATTGAAGAATTCTTGGATAGTTTCTTTTCCTATAACGTTCCCTTGCCCCAAAACAAAAGTTTTAGAATCCATATTACCAGAACGTCCAATTTTAGGAGTCCTGCCATCATCTGTTTTCCTATAACGTTCCCTTGCCCCAAAACAAAAGTTTTAGAATCCCTATAGGAGCATCATCTTTTCCTATAACGTTCCCTTGCCCCAAAACAAAATCACTCATGATAACAAGCAAGCAAAAGATCGAACGGGGAATAGTCAAACGAAAGAGAGGGCGAATAAAACGACAAATTTTGTGAAGTGGGGAGAGGGAAATGAGAGGCAAATGGCAAATAATGTAAATTGCAAGGAGATGAGATTTTTGATTAGGAACCTGATAGATGTTGATGATGTCTCCCCGGCAACGGCGCCAGAAATTCCTTTGATGTGGTTTGAGACTGCGTCGGTATTTCCCCAAAGAGGAAGGGATGATGCAGCACAGCTACGGTAAGTATTTCCCTCAGTTATGAAACCAAGGTTATCAAACCAGTAGGAAAACCAAGCAACACTATGAAAATGGTACCTGCACACAAAAAACAAATACTTGCAACTCGTCGCGTAAGAGAGGTTGTCGATCTCTCCACGGTAAAAGATAGATCGGTTTGTATGAGATTGGATAAATAGATCGCGTAAGAACACAAAATAAAGATGTAAATAAAAAGTGCAGCAAGATATTTTGGGTTTTTGGAATAATAGATCTGAAAGCAAATGCGGAAATAGATAGATCGGAAAGCAATATGTTAAAAGATAGACCCGGGGGCCGTAGGTTTCACTAGTGGCTTCTCTCATGAGTATAGCACATGGTGGGTAAACAAATTATTGTTGGTCAATTGATAGAAGATCAAATAATCATGACGATATCCAAGGCGATGATCATTATATAGGCATCACGTCCAAGATTAGTAGACCGAAACGATTCTGCATCTACTACTCTTACTCCACACATCGACCGCTATCCAGCTTGCATCTAGTGTATTAAGTTCATGGAAAAACGGAGTAATTCAATAAGAATGATGACATGATGTAGACAAGATCTATTTTTTTTAGGAATAGACCCCATCTTATTATCCTTCATAGCAATGATACATGCGTGCCTCGCTGCCCCTTCTATCACTGGGAGAGGACACCGCAAGATCGAACCCATCACAAAGCACCTCTTCCCATGGCAAGAAAAATCGATCTAGTTGGCCTAACTAAACCAAAGATTCGAAGAATAAATACGAGGCTATAAGTAATCATGCATATAAGAGATCAAAGAAGACTCAAATAATATTCATGGATAGAAACTGATCATGAACTCAAAATTCATCGAATCCCAACAAACACACCGCAAAAAGTCATTACATCAAATAGATCTCTAAGAGACCATTGTATTGAGAATCAAAAGAGGGAGAGGAAACCATCTAGCTACTGCCTACGGACCCGTAGGTATATGGTTGACTACTCACGCATCATTGGAGAGGCACCCATGAAGACGATGCACCCCTCTGTAATGGTGGTAGATTGGATCTCGTGGTTCTAGAACTTGCGGTAGCTGTAATTGTGTTTCGTTAACTCCCCTAGGGTTTTTGGAATATTTGGGTATTTATAGAGATGATAGGTGGTGGAGAGGGGTCCCGTGGAGGGCACAACCCACCAGGCCGCGCGAGGGGCCTCTGGCGTGCCCTGGTGTCTTGTGGCCTCCACGGCCCTCCTTTCAGGTGCTTCTTTGGTCCCCCAGTTGTCTTCTGGCCCAAAAAAATTTCCAAAAAGTTTTGCGGTGTTTGAACTTCGTTTGGTACTGATATTCTATGAAGTGAAAAACAAGCAAAAAACAGCAACTGGCACTTGGCACTGTGTCAATAGGTTAGTCCCAAAAAATGATATAAAGTTGCTATAAAATGATTGTAAAACATCGAAGATTGATAATATAGCAACATAGGGCAATCAAAAATTATAGATACATTGGAGACGTATCAGCACCCTCGCTGCGAGCAGGGCTGACCTAGGCAGCTTCCAGGTTTATGCCTGGATGGACGATCCTTCCCTAATTCCTAAGGAGAAATTGATTTTGGTGGAGGAGCCCGACGAGGCGATGGATGTGGAACTTGCCGATGGACTGGTCCTGTTGGCGCAAGCTCTCATGCCTCTGGAGAAGGTTATGCTCGAGTACAGGGTTGTCGTGCATCTGGTTTGCTCGGAGAACATGGAGCATGGTTCTGGCCCGTCATGCAGTGACGAAGACGATGATGGCGCCGATGGGTTTGATTTTCCCCAGGCTGACTCCAATGGCCCGAGCGGCACGCGCCACACACGTCGATGTTTCTCCAATGCTCGCGGCTATGTTTCTCCAATGCTCGTGGCGAGGTGGATGGCTCTCGACAGGAAGGCCGGAGAGAAGGTCGGAGAGGAGACGCCACCGGGCACACGAGGGTGGCGGTTGACATCCCTACTACGGTGGAGCATTGGCCCCAGCGGCCCACCGACTATCACGTCGATGCCCCTGCTGGTGCTGAGGGGGAACCGTCGAAGCGCGCCCACATCGGGAGGGCAGAACACGGATGATGATGAAAAGCACGTGGGACCCATTTGATGACGTGCTAAAGCAAGGGTGCCGCCTGACAGTATACCTGGGCATTCCTCAGGACGGGCCGGGTTTTGGGGCGGGCTTGTAAAAGCCTAACGGGCAAAGTCTAGACCCGAGCCCGGCCCGACCCAACCAAAAAAGCGAGATATTAGGCCCGAGCCTGGCCCAAAGGGACAAAAAAGAGCATATTCGGGCCGGGACGGGCCGGGCCTCCATGTAAACTAGCTAATTTCCAAAGCCTGAGCCCAGCCTGAAGCACTTGCCGGGCCGAAAAATCAAGCCCGAGCCCGACCCGAACATAAAGTTCGACCCGGCCCGGCCCGGGTTTTTTGGGCCGGGTTCGGGCTGGGTCGTCGGGCCGGGCTACCCATGCCCAGGTATACCTGACACCGAGGTAGCTGGTTTTGACCATCCATGAGGAAGTGGAGAGGGATCCGAGGCTTCCAGAGGAGAGCCACGCTTCGGAGTGCTCGAGACCTATCCAACACAGCTTGATCTCTCCCCCACAGGGGACGATCTTATCAGATGGGAGACGCCAGACTTGCCTTTGGGTGGCAGCTGGCTTTTGCTCTCGCCAATCACACCCGGGAGCTTCCAAATTTCATGTCGTTCGTCCGAGACCTCTTTCTCCTGGGGCAGCTGTTGTACGGTGATGGGCTCGGTTATTGCCGCGGGGAGCACTGTTGGTGGCGGGGAGTGTGTGCTTGACACGTTCTTGGTTAGTTTGTCGTGCTCCGGGTCCAACCCCCTGTCAGGATGGGGCCCAGCCCTATGAACGATGAAGTTGAGTAGTTCAGGGCCCGGTGCCAGAAGAAGATCTCTCCGCTACTCCCCGGACCGATCACGATGCGCAACAAGCGCAAGAAGCAGACACCTCCCTCCGCGGTTCATAGGAGTGTGAGGCTCACGGGACACCTGACAAATGGCTCAGCGGTGAAGAAACATCAGTGCGCGCTCATGATTCAGCTGGGCATTGCATGCAAGGGGGAGATCATCGGTGATGACGTGTTGCAGGCCTATTGGGCTCTCTTCTCGCGACCTCTTCAACCGGAGCACATTGCGGCGATTATAGGCTGATACTTGTGATCTGCGATGGGTTTTTTCGCGAAGAGGAGCGAGTGATGTAGCACAGTATAGATAAGTATTTCACTAAGTGAGAACCAAGGTTATCGAACCAATAAGAGTAGCACGCAATCCTCGGCTTCAACGACTGCACACAAAGAAGCAAACACTTGCACCCAACGCGGGCAAGAGGCGGGTTGTCAATCCCCTTGGACTCGTTACTTGCAAGCAAATGAAGTCTGTAGATGATAGTTGATAAATGTAAATTTCAAAATAAAATAAAAAATAAATAATGGTAGCAAGGTAATGAAAGCTTTTGTAAATATATAAGTGGATAAACCCGGGGGCCATAATTTTTCCTAGTGGCATCTCTCATGAAGTAGGCTTGCGGTGGGTAAACAAATTATTGTTGGACAATTGATAGAAAAGCACATAGTTATGCAATATTTGTTCATGGCAATGATCATTACATATTGGCATCACGTCCGTAAGCAAGTAGACCGACTCCTGCTTGCATCTACTACTATTACTCTACCCATCTACCGCTATCCAGCATGCATCTAGAGTATTAAGTAAAATAGAGTAATGCTTGGAGAACATTGACATGATGATAGACAAAGTAGATTCAATCATGATGAATAAACCCCATCGTTTTATCCTTCATGGAAACAATATAAAGACATTTCTTGTCCCTTTCTGTCATGGGATATAGAGCACCACCAGATTGAACCCGCTACAACGCACCTCTCCCACTAAAGAAATATCAATCTAGTTGGTTAAACTATTTCAATAGATCGGAGAGAATTACGAGGCTATCATATAATCATGCATATTTAAAGAAGGACCAGCAAGGAACTCAATATAATTTCATGAACAATCTGAACATAAAACCACAATTCATCGGATCCCAATAAATGCACCATAAAAGAAGATTACATCGAATAGATCACCGCAAAGATGCGGTGAACTTTGTATTGAAGATCAAGAGAGAGAGATAGCCATCTAGGTACTAACTACAGATCCATATGTCTGTGGTAGACCACTCACACATCATCATGGGAGCAGCAAGGTTGATGTAGAGGCCCTCCGTGATCGACCCCCCCCCCCCCTCCGGCAGGGTATCGGAACAGAGCTCCAGATGGGCACATGTCGGAACTGAGACTTGCGACGGCGGAAAAAGTGTTTCGGCAGACTCTCTAGGGTTTTCAGGATATATTAGAATTTATAGGCCAAAGAGGGGCGTCGGGAGACGCCAGGGGGAGCCAGCACACAACAGGGCGCGGCCACCCCCTGGGCGCGCCCTGATGTGTGCTGCCTCTCTCGTGCGGCGTTCAGTCTTCTCCCGAAGCTTCCAAGTCTTCTTTTGGTCTAGAAAAAATCATAAGAAAATCGTGGCAATTGGACTTCGTTTGGTACTGTAAACCTGAAAAGCTAAAAACACGCAGAAAACGGCAACTAGCACTTGGCACTGGGTTAATAGGTTAGTGCTAAAAAATAATATGAATTGGCAAATAAATGCCTAAAAAGTATCCTAGAATGATAATATTATAGCATGGAACGATCAAAAAATATAGATACATTGGAGACATATCAGCATCCCCAAGCTTAATTCATGCTCATCCTCGAGTAGGTAAATGATAAAAACAGAATTTTTGATGTGACATGCTACCCAACATGTAATCTATTACATGTATGATCACTGAGAAACGATGAATTAATAAACATCAGCATAGTAAAACATAAGTAACATAATCATCAAGTTTCAAAATATACGATCCTTAAAGGATGTTTACCCCCTATTCATTTTATCATATTAGCATGACATGACTCCGTCTTCACCACATAAATACAAATGTCAAGCGCCACGGTGTTAAGTGAGGCAATTGGATCGTATTGTTTAAGCGCTTAATCTTTTTATTACTCACGCAATATATGAGCTTGAACCATGTATATAGCATAAAGGTGCATTAGAATATGGTTGTAGGTTCCAAAGGGGTAAAAGTGGAGAAGAAAGTATCACATCAACTAGGAGTATCAATGAGCTATAGAGATGCCCATCGATAGATATCAATGCGATGAGTAGGGATTGCCATGCAACGGATGCACTAGAGCTATAAGTGCATGAAAGCTCAACTAAAGCTAAGTGGGTGTAAATCCAACTTGCTTGCTCATGAAGACCTCGGGCAATTGAGGAAGCCCGTCATCGGAATATACGAGCCAAGTTCCATAATGAAAAATTCTCACTAACATATGGAAGTGACAAAACAAGAGACTATATATATCAAGAACATGGTGCCACTTTGAGGCACAAGTGTGGAAAAGGAGGTAGTAGCATTGTCCCTTCTCTCTTTTCTCTCATTTATTTTATTCTTTTCTTTTCCTTTATTTCCTTTTTTCCTTTTTATTTCTTTATATTTTTTTCTTTTTCTCTTTTTTTCGTCCGGAGTCTCATCCCAACTTGTGGGGAGTCATTGTCTTCATCATCCTTTCCTCAATGAGATAGTGCCATAATAATGATGAGCATCACACTTTTATTTACTTACAACTCGATATGAAAAACCGATAAGACAGTATGACTCTATATGAATGCCTTTGGCAGTGTACCAGGATGTGCAATGATCAAGCATAACATGTATCAAAAAATGATGAGCGGTGGCTTTGCCATAAATACTATGTCAGCTTATATGATCATGCAAAGCAATATGACAATGAAAGTACTAGTCATATGATGTAATGGTGGAAGTTGCATGGAAATATATCTCGGAATGGCTATGGAAATGCCATAATACGTAGGTATGGTGTTTGTTTTGAGGAAGATATAAGGTGGCTTATGTACAACAGAGTGTATCATGTCACGGTGTTTGGATGCACCAGCGAAGGTTGCACCAATCCTCGAGGTGAGAATAGGCAATGCACGGTACCTAAGAGGCTAGCAAATATGAGGTGGTGAGAGTGCGTATATCCATGGATTCACATTAGTCATAAAGAACTCACATACTTATTGCAAGATTTTATTAACTTTCTCGAAGCAAAAAAGTACTACTCACATGCCCCTATGGAGGAGGTTGGTAGCAGTTAACCATCGCACGTCCCCGACTCGAAACAACACTAGGATTTCAACGAGGAATAGAAATGCTCACACATCATCACCATGCCTTTTTAATTTTTTAGACGAACAATAAGTTAACATCTATTAGTATAAACACCTCTGTGAATTAATAATAATGCATTCATGCCCTTTTCATATTACCACATCAATATCATTATCCAACAATTTCTCTATATGTGCTACATGATGGTTTTAATTATCACTCATTGAATACCTATTATTTTTGGACTAGTTTTATGACCCATGCAAATTACCATCACTATTTATTAACTCTAAAACAAATATAAGTGAAGAATGAGAGCATATTATTTCAATAAAATCTACACACCACCATGCTCAAAAAGATATAAGTGAAGTACTAGAGCAACTGCCAAGCTCAAAAGATATAAGTGAAGCACATAGAGTATTCTAATAAATTATGATGAAGGCGTGTCTCTCTCAAATAGGTGTGTCTAGCAAACGATGGTTGTGGCAAACTGAATGTAAAAATAAACAAATGCAAACGACACTCCAAGCAAAACTCATATCATGTGACGAATAAAAATGTAGCTCCAAGTGACATACCGATGGATTGAGACGAAAGAGGGGATGCCTTCCGTGGCATCCCCAAGCTTAAACGCTTGAGTCTTCCTTAGAATATTACCTTAGGGTGCCTTGGGCATCCCCAAGATTAGGCTGTTGCTACTACTTATTCCGTGGTCCATCGTGATTACACCCAAAACTTGAAAACTTCAATCACCCAAAACTCAACAAAACTTCGTGAGGTCCGTTAGTATAAGCAACATATCAAATACTTTAGGTACTGTTATAAATTGATTATTATTTTATTTTAGCATAAGGTACTGTATCCTAACTTATCCATGGCTTATACCCCCCGATACAATCCATAGCATCATCAAAACAAGCAAACTATGCAAGCAAAAAAACAAAATCTGTCTAAAACAGAACAATCTGTAATGATCTGTAGAGATCCCATACTTATGTAAGTCTAAAAATTCTGAAAATTTAGGAAAACGTGGAGAATTTGTATAGCAATATTGTGTAAAATCTTCAGATTAAAAAGGCATTCCAGTAAAATCAGAAAAATTATGCACTGGACATCAAAGTTTCTATTTTTTGCACCGTATCAATTCTACTCATCATGCAAATCATCCCAAAGGTTTTACTTGGAACAAACACTAATTAAAACATAAAAACATAATCATTACAGAGAAAATAATCATGTTATCACAAACAAACAGAAAGTAATAATAACTATTGGGTTGTCTTCCAACAAGCTCTTTCTTTATAGCCATCAAGATAGGCTTGAGATTTCAATGATGCTCACATAAAGGATAATAATTGACGCACAAAGAGAGCATCATATAGCATGTGAAATACACATATAAGTCTAACATACTGACATGGCTTGAGACTGCATCGGTATTTCCCCAAAGAGGAAGGGATGATGCAGCACAATGACGGTAAGTATTTCCCTTAGTTATGAAACCAAGGTTATCGAACCAGTAGGAGGATCACCACCACCCAATAAGCAGTACCTGCACACAAACAACAAATACTTGCAACCTGACGTGAAAGAGAGGTTGTCAATCTCTCTACGGTAAAAAGATAGATTAGGTAGTGATAGATAGGAGAGATAGATCTCTCAAGAACGCAAAATAAAAAGAGCAAATATGCAGCAATATGTTTTTGGGTTTTTGATTTTGTAGATTTGAAAACAAATATTGCAAGAAAGTAGATCGGAAAGCAATATGTTGGAAAAGTAGACCCCGGGCCGTAGGGTTCACTAGTGGCTTCTCTCATGAGTATAGCGCACGGTGGGTGAACAAATTACTGTTGCGCAATTGATAGAAAATCGAATAGTCATGACGATATCCAAGGCGATGATCATTATATAGGCATCATGTCCAAAATAGGTAGACCGACTCCTGCCTGCATCTACCTCTATTACTCCACACATCGACCGCTATCCAGCATGCATCTAGTGTATTAAGTTCATGAAAAAATGGAGTAATGCAATAAGAACGATGACATGATGTAGACAAGATCTATTCATGTAGGAATAGACCCCATCTTGTTATCCTTAATAGCAATGATACATGCGTGTCTTGTTGCCCCTTTTGTCACTGGGAAAGAACACCGCAAGATCGAACCCATCACAAAGCACCTCTTCCCATGGCAAGAAAAATCGATCTAGTCGGCCTAACTAAACCAAAGATTCGAATAAGAAATACGAGGCTATAAGTAATCATGCATATAAGAGATCAAAGAAGACTCAAATAATATTCATGGATAGAAACTGATCATGAACTCAAAATTCATCGGATCCCAACAAACACACCGCAAAAGTTTACATCAAATAGATCTCCAAGAGACCATTGTATTGAGAATCATAAGAGAGAGAGAAGAAGCCATCTAGTTACTGCCTACGCACCCGTAGGTCTATGGTGGACTACTCACACATCATCGGAGAGGCACCTATGAGGAAGATGAACCCCTCCGTGATGGTGTTTAGATTGGATCTCGAGGTTCTGGAACTTGCGGCGGCTGGAATTGTGTTTTGTCGACTCCCCTAGGGTTTTTGGAATATTTGGGAATTTATAGGCATCAGAGGCGGTAGAGAGGGGCCCCGAGGAGGGCACAACCCATCAGGGCGCGCCCCCCCCCCTGGCGTGCCCTGGTGGGTTGTGGTCTCCTCGGCCCACTCCCCCGGCACTTCTTTGGCCCACTGGGTGTCTTTTGGTCCGGAAAAAATCTCCAAAAAGTTTCGTCGCGATTGGAATCCGTTTGCTATTGATTTTCTGCGAAGTAAAAAACAAGCAAAAACATCAACTGGCACTTTCGCACTATGTCAATAGGTTAGTCCCAAAAAATGATATAAAGTTGTTATAAAATGATTGTAAAACATCCAAGAATGATAATATAACAGCATGGAACAAGCAAAAATTATAGATACGTTGGAGACGTATCAGCATCCCCAAGCTTAATTCCTACTCGTCCTCGAGTAGGTAAATGACAAACACAGAATTTTTGATGTGGAATGTTGCCTAACATGTTCATCACATTCTTTTATATAGCAGGGACATTTGGACTTGTAAATGATTCAAAGCAATAGTCTAGTTTTAACATAATGACTTCAATACTCAAACATGTTAACAAGCAACCATGTCTTTCAAAATATCAATACTAAAGAAAGCTATCCCTAGCCCATCATGCTCAGTCATTGATCCATTCATGAAACACACTCAAATATTAACTATGCCCAATGCTCAAGTACGATCATAGTGCCCCCTAGTTGGTGCTTATAAGAGAAGATGGAGACTCAAAGTAAAAATAAAAATGCATAAAGTAAAAAGATAGGCCCTTCGCAGAGGGAAGTAGGGATTTGTAGAGGTGCCAGAGCTCAAGGTTTAAATTGAGAGAGAGAAAAAATATTTTGGGTGGCATGCTTTTCCTGTCAACGAAAACGACAAAGTAGCTCACAATACTTTCCATGCTAGATATATCATAGGCGGTTCCCAAACAGAAAATAAAGTTTATTCCTTTTTCCACCAAACTTTCACTTTCCATGGCGGGCCGTATCCACGGTTGCCTTTCATACCAACACTTTCCAAGGAATTTATTATTTGACAACATAAAGTAAATATTTTTTTTTCTTTTTTTCATTTCGGGAATGGACATCCCTATTACCGCCGCAATCTCGTGCAATGACAAGTGAATAAACACTCATCTTGAGAATAACACATCTAGCATGGAAAAATATTGGACACTCCCCACCGTTTCATGAGCGGTACGGGCACACAAAAGAGAAAATTTATTTTGAAAATTTAGAGATGGCACATACAAATTTGCTTGGAACGGCATAGAAATACCGCATATAGGTAGGTATGGTGGACTCATAAGGCAAAACTTGGTTTAAGGATTTTGGATGCACAAGTAGTATTTCTACTTAGTACAAATGGAGGCTAGCAAATAGATTGGGAAGCAACCAAACCAAGAAACGAAAATTCACAGAAGTGAGCATTGAGCATAACTAACACCGAATAATGCACCACAAGTAGGATGTAACTTCATTGCATAACTATTGACTTTCGTGCATGCATAGGGAATCACAAACCTTAACACCAATATTCCTACTAAGCATAATTACTCACTAACATGACTTACATATTACTATCATCATGTTTCAAAACTATTACAAGGAATCAAGTTTAATTTGTCCAATGATATTCATGAAAGTTTTTATTATATCATCCTTGGATATCTATCACTTTGGGACTAGTTTCATATATTGCCATTGCTTTTCGGCAAGCTCAAACAAATTTAAGTGAAGCACATGAGCATAAAGATTTCATCTCTCAAAAAGGTATAAGTGAAGCATGAGAGGATTTCTTCAAAATTTACCTACTCTCAAATTAATCTAAGTGAAGCATGAGAGTATTTCTACCAAAATTTCCAAGCACACTGTGCTCAAAAAGATATAAGTGAAGCACTAGAGCAATTCTATAGCTCAAAAAGTTGAAGTGAAGAACATAGAGCAATTCTAACAAATCATAGCATGATTTTGGCTTTATCAAATAGGTGTGTCCAGCAAGGATACAAGGGAAAAACTAACAAACAAAGCAAGCAAAGATACAAGACGCTCCAAGTAAAACTCATGATATGTGACGAATAAAAATATAGCTCCAAGTAAAATACCGATGGTCGTTAGAAGAAAGAGGGGATGCCACTCGGGGGCATCCCCAAGCTTTGTTGCTTGTTTCTCTTTGGATATATCTTGGGGGTGCGGTAGCATCCCCAAGCTTAGGTTTTTATCACTCCTTATTCCTTCATCCATCGTGATCTCACCCAAAACTTGAAAACTTCAATCACACAAAACTCAACAAAATCTTCGTGAGATCCGTTAGTATAATAAAGCAAATCACTACTTTAGGTACTGTTGCAAACCCATTCATATTTTATTATTGCATTATACCTACTGTATTTTAACTTTGCCATGGCTCGTACCCTTCAATATAACCCATAGATTCATCAAAACAAGCACACAATGCAACGAAAACAGAATCTGTCTTAAACAGAACAGTCTGTAGTAATCTGTACTCTAACCATACTTATGTAACTCTAAAAATTATTAAACATTAGGACAACGTAAGGAATTTGTATAGCAACACTGTGTTAAAATTTCATCTTAATATCACATTCCAGCAAAAAATGAAAATTCAAATACTGGATGCAAAGTTTTTGTTTCAGATTCAGCATTGCTTCTACTCATCCTATGAATCATCCTAAAGGCTTTACTTGGCACAAACATTAAATAAACCATAAAAACACAATCATAATAGAGGAATAATTGTGTCAACACTCAAAAACAGAAAGGAAAAGGCAAAAATTTATTTATTCATTGGGTTGCCTTCCAACAAGCGCTATCGTTTTACGCCCCTAGCTAGGCATAACGCATAGATTCAAATATTGTCATCTTTAGTTTTCAATTCCTCAATCACACAACTAGATTGCTTCAAGGATTTAGCATGCATGTTTTTTATGACAACACTCCTAGGAAGAAACCCAAAAAAATCATTCATGTAAATAGGGTCTCTTATGATTTCAACAAAGTCAGGATGAATACAAATCATTTTAAGATCCCCCTTGTGACTACTAGGTGTAGAAACCTTGTTCTTGGTGACTTGTGTGGTCTTGCCAATTTTTACGGGAGTTTTTTCAATAGTTTTGATAGAAGAAAAAGCTGAACCCAAATTACTAAAAATCTCTTCTATCTTATCAATCCGGTAAGGGCTCTCCTCTACCCTTTCGTTAACTACGGTTTCTTTTTCCTTAAGCAATTTAAGAGCATCTCCCGCCTTAGATCCAATTTTATTAGCAAGATTATGCATCTTTTTATCTAGATCATCAAGATGTCCTTTAGTAATCATCTTCTTTTCAATAGCATCTAATCTCTCCATAACATGTTCGAGAGTTAAAGTTGTTTCATTGATCATGATAGGTGGTGATCCCACTAAACTTCCCAAAGCATTAAAAGCATCTAAAGAAGGACACATCAAGAAATTCCCACCGGTAATCGTATCAAGGATGAATCTATACCAAGTGGTGATACCCACATAGAAGCTACGAAGAAGAACAACGGCAGATTGCTTATGGATAGATCTATTATGAGCACTGCAAATCCTATACCAAGCATCTTTTAGGTTCTCCCCCCCCCCTTTGCTTAAAATTAAGAACCTCATTATCGGGAGTACACGCAACAAAGGAAGAACTAGCCATAATGTCTAGGCAAGAGATCTGACGAGAAAAAGGCAAACGAAAAAGAGGGCGAATAAAACGGCAAATTGGTGAAGTGGGGGAGAGGAAAACGAGAGGCAAATGGCAAATAATGTAATTGCAAGGAGATGAGATTTGTGATTAGGAACCTGGTAGATGATGATGGAGTCCCCTCGGCGCCTACGATAGGCATGTAGAAGAGATCGCTTCCTCCCCGGCAACGGCGCTAGAAATTCCTTTGACGTGGCTTGAGACTGCGTCGGTATTTCCCCAAAGAGGAAGGGATGATGCAGCACAGCGACGGTAAGTATTTCCCTCAGTTATGAAACCAAGGTTATCGAACCAGTAGGAGGATCACCACCACCCAATAAGCAGCACCTGCACACAAACAACAAATACATGCAACCCGACGCGAAACAGAGGTTGTCAATCTCTCTACGGTAAAAAGATAGATTAGGTAGTGATAGATAGGAGAGATAGATCTCTCAAGAATGCAAAATAAAAAGAGCAAATATGCATCAATATGTTTTTGGGTTTTTGGTTTTGTAGATCTGAAAACAAAGATTGCAAGAAAGTAGATCGAAAAGCAATATGTTGGAAAAGTAGACACAGGGGCCGTAGGGTTCACTAGTGGCTTCTCTCATGAGTATAGCGCACGGTGGGTGAACAAATTACTGTTGGGCAATTGATAGAAAATCGAATAGTCATGACGATATACAAGGCGATGATCATTATATAGGCATCACGTCCAAGATACGTAGACCGACTCCTGCCTGCATCTACCTCTATTACTCCACACATCGACCGCTATCCAGTATGCATCTAGTGTATTAAGTTCATGGAAAAACGGAGTAATGCAATAAGAACGATGACATGATGTAGACAAGATCTATTCATGTAGGAATAGACCCCATCTTGTTATCCTTAATAGCAACGATACATGCGTGTCTTGCTACCCCTTCTGTCACTGGGAAAGAACACCGCAAGATCGAACCCATCACAAAGCACCTCTTCCCATGGCAAGAAAAATAGATCTAGTCGGCCTAACTAAACCAAAGATTCAGAGAAGAAATACGAGGCTATAAGTAATCATGCATATAAGAGATCAAAGAAGACTCAAATAATATTCATGGATAGAAACTGATCATGAACTCAAAATTCATCGGATCCCAACAAACACACCGCAAAAGTTTACATCAAATAGATCTCCAAGAGACCATTGTATTGAGAATCATAAGAGAGAGAGAAGAAGCCATCTAGTTACTGCCTACGCACCCATAGATCTATGGTGGACTACTCACGCATCATCGGAGAGGCACCTATGAGGAAGATGAACCCCTCCGTGATGATGTTTAGATTGGATCTCGAGGTTCTGGAACTTGCGGTGGCTGGAATTGTGTTTCGTCGACTCCCCTAGGGTTTTTGGAATATTTGGGAATTTATAGGCATCAGAGGTGGTGGAGAGGGGCCCCGAGGAGGGCACAATCCATCAGGGCGCGTCGGGGCCCCCTGGCGCGCCCTGGTGGGTTGTGGTCTCCTCGGCCCACTCCCCCAACACTTCTTTGGCCCAATGGGTGTCTTCTGGTCCAGAAAAAATATCCAAAAAGTTTCGTCGCGATTGGACTCCGTTTGGTATTGATTTTCTGCGAAGTAAAAAACAAGCAAAAACAGCAACTGGCACTTTGGCACTATGTCAATAGGTTAGTCCCAAAAAATTGATATAAAGTTGTTATAAAATGATTGTAAAACATCCAAGAATGATAATATAACAGCATGGAACAAGCAAAAATTATAGATACATTGGAGACGTATCACATACTTCCTATGCATAGGCATTTTATAGGAAAACAAATTCTCAAGACAAGTGAAATATTGCATATGCAAATAGGAAGAGTGAAGCATTAATAATTTCAACACAATGAGAGGTATGTGAGTAACATGAAAATTCCTATAACCATATTTGCCTCTCTCATAATAATTACATGTAGGATCATATTCAAATTCAACAATATAGCTGTCATATAAGATATTTTCTCTATGATCCACATGCACAAGAGGTTTACAATCTTCCAAGGTAATGGGATCAATATTAACTAAAGTCATGACCTCTCCAACCCCACTTTCAATATTATTGCAAACACTATTATCCATAACATATTCATCATGAGGCTTAAATAAAATTTCAAGATCAAAAGAAACATCATCACCCCAATCATGATCATTACAATAAGTAGTGTATATAACAAAACAATCATCCCCAACCTTGTAGCTTTGCATATCGCTAACACAATTGGTATTAATAGAATTTATAGTAACATCATTGCAATCATGTTTTTTGGGTGCAATAGAAAGAATTTCATTTTTGACATAAGGAATTATAGCAAGTTCATCTCGATAAGCATCATTAATATTGGCATCGTGGCCACAAGAATGGCAAGCATCACGTTCATCAAGAGGGGATATTTCAATCGAATCAATGGAATCATAATTTTCTTCCAACGCAGCAGTCATTCTCTCAATAAATTCTTTAACATAGGCATTAGAAGCATAGTTTTCATAGCAATATTTAAGTATGGCAAAATTTTCAAATTTGTAGAAAGTAGCATCATACTTTTCAATCAAAGAAGCAAGTTCATAAGCACCCTTAAAAGCAACAAATTCTTCAATTTGTTCGATATCATAGTAACTATAAGCACCCTTGTCATAAGAAGATAAGATTTCATTATCATTAAACTCACATAGGTAGGGAAGGTGTTTCTTAGGGTTCTCAGAGCAACAAGTAGAATCAAAAAATTCACATAGATTCCAAGCATAGCACATCAAACATTTTATTTGATGGCATACAATTCTCCCCTTTTACGACAACCGATGACGCACAAAATAAGCATGCTCATCTAAAGATTTTCCATCAACTAAGCTAGTTGGGGTTTCAGCACGAGCACAAATGATTGAAGATGACCCAAGTAGAAAACTTTATGTGGATCCATAAGTCTTTATTTTTACTTTTTACTTTCTGTTTATGTGAGACAAAAATAAGGACATGACTGGACAAGCAAGCAAATATTTTTTTTTGTATTTTTGATTTTTATGAGACAAACTAAATATAACAACAAATAAAAATAAGAACAAGTGAATGAAAATTTGTGTGAAGTTACTTGATAGTTGGTGATGATATTCCCTGGCAACGGTGCCATAAATCCTTCCTGATACTTGTGATCTGCATTGGGTTTTCCGTGAAGAGGAACGGGTTATCGCAGCACAATGTAGGTAAGTATTTCCCTCAGTTATGAAACCAAGGTTTATCGAACCAATAAGAATATTAATCCTCAACCGTCTTCAGCGGCTGCACACAAAAGAACAAACAACTTGCACCCAACGCGGGCAAGAGGGTTGTCAATCCCCTTGGTCTCGTTATTTGCAAGCAAGTGAGTTGTGTAGATAATTGTATATAATTGTAAATTGCAAAATAAAATAAAATCAAGAAAATGGCAGCAAGGTATTGAAGCGTTTATGAATATATGGTGAATAGACCTGGGCGCCATAGTTTTCCCTAGCGACATCTCTCATGAAAATAAGCATACGGTGGGTAAACAAATTACTGTTGGGCAATTTATAGAAAAGCGGATAGTTATGCAATATTCACGGCAATGATCATGTGTATATAGGCACCACGTCCATAAACGAATAGGCCAACTCCTGCCTGCACCTATTACTATTACTCCACTCATCGATCACTATCCAGCATGCATCTAGAGTATTAAGTAAAATAGAGTAACACATGGAGAACAATGACATGATGTAGACAAAGTAAACTCAAGCAATATGAATAAACCCCATCGTTTTATCCTTAGTAGCAACAACACAAAGACGCATCTTGTCCCCTAATTTGTCATTGGGATATAGAAACTTGCTAGGTTGAACCTACCACATCGCACCTCTCTCACCGAAGAAATATCAATCTAGTTGGCCAAACTATTTCAATAGATTGGAGAGAATTATGAAGCTATAATGATCATGCACATAAGAATCATATTAGATTTCAGAGAAGACTCAAATATTTATCATGAATAATCTAAACATAAACCCACAATTCATCGGATCCCAACAAACGCACCGCACAAAAGTATTACATCGGATAGATCAAAGCGAATATGCAATGATCATTGTATTGAAGATCAAGAGAGAGAGAGAGATTGCCATCTAGGTACTGACTACGGACCCGTAGGTTTGTGGTGAACTATTCACACATTATCATGAGGGCAGCAAGGTTGATGAAGAGGCCCTCCGTGATCGATCCCCCCTTCGGTAGGGTGTAGGAACGGAGCTCCAGATGGCCTCCCGTCGGAACAGAGATTTGCGGCGGCGTAAAAAGTGTTTCGGGACTGCCTCTAGGTTGTTTGCAATATTAGAGAATTTATAGGCCAGAGAACGAGGTCGGAGGAGCCGCGAGGGGGCCACCACACATCAGGGCGCCCCCCAGGGCGCGCCCTGTTGTGTGGTGGGGCCCTCGTGCGGCTCCCGGCCTCCTTCCAAAGTTTCCAGGTCATCTTTTGGTCCAGAAAAAAATCATCAAAAAGTTTCGGGGCAATTGAACTTCATTTGGTACTGTAAACCTGAAAAGTGAAAAACATGCAGAAAATAGCAGCTGACACTGGACACTGGGTCAATAGGTTAGTGCTAAAAAATAATGCAAATTGGTAAATAAATGCCCCAAAAGTATCCTAGAATGATAATATATCAGCATGGAACAATCAAAAATTATAGATACGTTGGAGACTTATCATTGCCCAAGCAATCCCAGTATATTCCATGGCTTGTTTCAGACTGCCAAAAGGTATTTGTGAAAGTGTAACGTCAATGATAAGGTGGTTTTGGTGGGGGAGCAAACGAGGGAAAAGGAAACCGTGTTGGATTTATTGGGATGTTTGCACTAAGCCAAAAAAAAAGGGAGGATTAGGCTTCCGGGATATAGAACTTTTCAATCTATCCCTCCTGGCCAGGCAAGCCTGGCGCATGTTACAAGATCCCTCGGCGTTGAGTGCAAGGATTTTAAATTTGAAGTACTTACCGGATGTATCTTTGCTAGAGGCAAAACTTGGAAGTAATCCCTCGCAGGTTTAGAGGGCAATTTTGGATGGTAACCTTATAAGGAGAATAGGTGCGGGAGAACACACAAGGATGTGGGAGCATAACTGACTTCCCAAATCGGGCAGGATGAAGCCTATTGTAGCCCTAGTGACAGATAAGCCAACATGGGTCTCGGAACTTATTGATGCATCATCTGTTGTTTGGCGTACAAATAAAGTACGTGTTGTTTTCCTACCAGTAGATGCGGAGGTTATCTTGGGAGTACCTTTATGTACACGAAGGATTGACAATTTTTTGGCATGGGGAGAAGATGCCAGAGGTCGTTTCTCTGTAAGTTCAATCTACAATTTCTTATGGAAGTTAAAACTACAACCAGGGCTTGTGTTGGAGAATGTTGGGGGCCAATCAGATGAGGCGAAGGAAGCTAGTGACTGGACAACGTTGTGGAACATCACAACACCTTCAAAACTGAAGGTATTTTTGTGGAGATTATGCCATGAAACGCTCCCAACGGCGGATGTGCTGAACCATAGAAATATGTCTACTCACGGGCTTGTGTTTTTTGTGCATCAGATGACAACTGGAAACATGCCCTTATAGATTGTGCAATGGCAAGAGCGGTGTGGTCTCTACCTACAGAAGAAATACTAGATTGCATGATTGAAAACTTAACCATGGATGCAAAAATTTGGTTGTTCCAAATGCATGACAACTTATCACACAGTGAGTTCATACGCATGGTCGTCATGTTGTGGGTGATTTGGCGATCTAGGAGAAAGGCTATACATGAAGAGATTTTTGAAAGCCCTTTTGCAACCAATTCTTTCATCAACTTTTTCTTAAGAGATCTTGAAATTAGTGGAAGAAGGGATACTACTTTAGGCAGGGAAACACCAGTTAGGCCGAGAGTGTGGTTGTCCCCTCCTGATGGATTTGCTAAACTAAATGTTGACGCAGCCGTGGCCAACTGACATGGTGCAGTGGCAGCTGTTGGAAGAGATCGGACAGACAATTTCCTAGGAGCTTTTGCGGTAATCTTCAGACATATTACACAACTAACAACTTTGGAGGCGATGGCTGTGAGGGAAGGTTTGGCCTGTGTAGAGGATATCTATGAGTCGTAGATTCAGATCGCTTCAGACTGTCTGACGGCGGTGAACGACATCAATCACAACTCTTCGGCATTATATGGAGCGATTTTACATGAGATATTAGAGAGATCGATGAACTTTACTTCTTGTAAAATAGTTCACGAGTTTAGGAGCTTGAATTTTGAGGCTCACAGTCTTGCTAAGCATGCTTTAACCGTGGATGTTGGTCGTCATGTGAGGTTAGGCCAGCCGAGGTATCTTCATTTCATACATGTAAATGTACTGGAAGTTTGAATAAAGCTTAGCGAGAGTGTCTCAAAAAAAAAAGATGTGCTGGACATATGCGTAATTTTCCGACTTCTAAGGGCCTTTATGCGAAATATTCCGGAGCTCGTAGGAGGCGTTGGATCTGAGATCCGACGGCTCCTCACCTAAGTCGCTGGAGCACTAGATATTTTTTCCGTGAATATAATCGTAAACATCCGCTCTCCCCCCACCCCACCCCCACGAACACACAACCTGTTCGTTTAGCACAAACCCTAACTTAAAGCGGCGGCGGCGGCGGCGGCGGCGAGCATACCAGACGGCAGGCCTGGTTAGCAGTCTCAACCCAGAAAAGGAGAGATCGATGGCGGCTGGAGGCGGGGGAGGCGAGGTGCTGACGCATCGTGAGTTGGCGATGGAAGAGATGGATCCACAGCCTGGCGTTTTTCCCGAAGCAGAGATCCTGAGGATGGAGATTGCGTCCCTGGTGAACTTGCTGAGGGAGAAGCATTCTGACGTTCTTTCGCTCGATCCTGAGACCGTGAGGAAAATCACGTCCCTGAGGAGCGAGATCGCGTGCCAGAAGTTGGCAAGGGAGCGGAAAGCCTTGGTTCCGGAGGTCAAACGCACAGTGCCGCGGAGGCGCAAAAAGTTATCTGCAGTGCGGAGGGTCGGGCAGAAGAAGGAGATTATGGCCGATCAGGAGAGCATGGATCTGCCCAACTCCGCTCCCGATACGCAGAGTGCGAGTTCCCAAGTCAGTTGCATCTCCGAGCAGATGCCCGAGCGCTGCCAACAGAAGGAGATCGACTCGGAGAAAATCAAACCAGCCTCCAGATTCGAATCCAACTTCGAGCATGTATATTTGCCCTACGGTGTTGAGGACGAGGGGGGGCGCATAAACGGCCAATTCAGCTGTATATTGGAGCAGGCGGAGGCCTTGTGCGACGAGATGGCATCTATGGCATCTATTCTGGGCAAAATCAATACCCCCCTCATCTCCTATTACGATGTCTCCAATCTGTTTCGCATGGCATGCAGATTTTTGAAGATCTCCAGGAGTATATACGATTATACCTGCAATGCTGATAAACAGATGGCTGATCAATATGCTGAGGACCAGAGAACAAAGGAGTATGTGGAGATGACTGATCAGGTGGACAAAGGCAAATCCAGCACCCACTGTCTTGACCAGAGGAGCAAGGAAGCGGTGGATGAATCTGTAACAGGTTTGACAATGGATCTTTGTAAATCAAACATGGAGACGCACCAGATGGCTGATGATAGCCAGATGACAGATGACAAAGATGAGCATTTTGTGGCAGCAGATCTGGTAAGTGGTCTTTCCAACCAGATGACTGTGCACTGTTATGAGAACCAGAGTACTGCGGAGTACATGGAGATGATTGGTCTCACGGTGGACAAAGGCCAATCAAGCATGGAGACGCCTGCGTTGAGGATGATGGATCTAGGAAAATCAACTAGTGAAGGCCAATCAAGCACGGAGATGCAAGGTGAATCAAGTAACGAAGGCAAATCAAGCACGGAGATGCATGCGTCGAGGATGATGGACCAAGGCAAATCAAGTAGTGAAGGTGAATCAAGCACGGAGACGCGTGCGTTGAGGATGATGGACCAAGGAAAATCAAGCAGTGAAGGCCAATCAAGCCCGGAGATGCAAGGCGAATCAAGTAATGAAGGCAAATCAAGCACGGAGACGCGTGCCTCGAGGATGATGGACCAAGGCAAAAAATCAAGCTTTAGGATGGTGCTGGATTGCGATGAGAATGGTATGCCCAAATTGTGCAAATATTACGAGATGCTCGAATGTGAGAATGCGAAAGAGGAAGATGAGGAGATGACCGCGGAGGGTGTAAGGATGCATAACAAATTCCGTAAGGAGCTATTAGAGATGGAAGCTGGCTTACGCAAGGACCGGGAGCAGGATCAAAAGGACTCACTGAGGTGGGAGCAAGACCAAATTGACACACCGAGCTGTTACACAATGGACCCGATCCCCTTCTCACTTCAGGACGAGGCAGAGGAGATTGAGGAGGCGGAGGAGACAGAATCCACAAAATCAGACACGGAGGAGATAGAGATGGAGGACAAGTTGTTTGCTTTAGAGCGTAAAGGCTGGGAATCTGCATGGGGAGACGACTGCGGTGACTTCGAAGACAGGAGTAAGTAAACATAAACATCCATCGATTCATTCCCGTCTTATTAGTCTTTCAAAACAATGGCAACACAGTCAGATTCGTCCCTTCCTATCTTCTTTCCTTGCATGAGTAAGCAAAATAATTGATGTTACAACATGTCTTAACACTTGGATTAACTTGCTACTGCAGCCGTATTGAGTCCTATGCTCTTTACACATTGCACGCCGGGACTGATCCCGTACGCTGCTCGCACTGTGAGCACCTTGCAAATCTACTCCGTGAAGATTGTTGGAACGGATGGAAAGTTGAAGTTGCCACTCCATGTGTATGGGATCGTCGCTGCCCGAGATGCCGTGGACTACAACCGCAACATTCTCTTCTCCCGGCGAAGGGAAAACTGCCAAAAACTCACTCCAGAGGTATGCATCATATTACATATTTCTCTTAATTCCCCCCTTTTCTTCCTGCATGTGTATTTGTTTATTCGATTCAACTATAATGATGATTATGATCCTTGCAGGATCCTTTTTTGCGCTTGACTGGCCCGTCCCGTGCAATTGTGGCTGTGGACCATGTTGATTTCGAAGTCCAACTGAAAGTGAAGGGCTCAGCAAGGTCTCGCGACAGAGCATTGATAAGTCATTGCTTTACTTACTCCGGCGGTTACCATGAAGGTTTACATACCACGTTCTCCAGCAACTGCTTCTGCACAGTAGAGTTGAGCTTGGAGCGACTTACAGAAACAGTCCAGGCTACTATCTTGAGTGCGCGTGTTGTTGAAGGGGCGCCTTGGCCTTTTGAATATGGCGGCCGGATTATGTGCTCCTCGCCACCACAGGAAGTTACCGACTCCCTATCCAGGCAAGTTGTGTTGGTTGATTCTCGTCGTTCTGATGATGGTGGAGAAATGCCAATGGGCTCAGATGGCTACCTTGATCTGTCAAGGCATGTTGTTTCTGTAGAGCTTGAAGAAAGCCTGCAGTTTGTCATACAAGCCTACTCGCAGTCTGGCGATGCTATTGCTAGACAAGGTAGTGTCAAGTTCAGGACCAAATACTGCAACGTAAGTCAAGCGATATGTGAAATTGGTGACTCTAAGGTGGAGATAACCGTCGCTTGGTCCCAACTTCTTAAGAACAAGAGGGATATCCTCTTAGAAGGACATGTTTGATGGCTCTTGTGCCGTGGAAGTTCTGGACTGCAGAATTATTTGTCTTTGATTAGTATATATAAAATCTGTCCTGTACCTGTTGCCCAATTTTATCTGTTTTTGTCTTGCATGTGGTTTACAAAACTGCAGAATTATTCCTGTTTCTTTAGTTATTAATCTGTCCAACTATTTGTGTATCGACTAATGTTATCTGACTTCTTGTGTCTACTATAAACGCTTTTATGTTAGTTGACAGAGGGTAGTGATCTAAACGCTCTTATATTAGTTGACAGATGGAGTAGTATCTAAAATGCCGCCGCCTTGTAATGATTATTATCCGCTAACCGCGTCTAAATAACCGAATGCAAGAATTCCTACTAGTTCATCCACCTCCAATCACATAACTGAACTTGGTGAACTACCCGTAAATCCTATCTACCTATCCCTCGCAAGCTAAAAAGACAAACAAAACCCATGTAAAACCCACCCTATCATAGCCTCCAGGAGCCCTTGCCTGCCTGGAGCAGCGAGGCATAGAGCAGCTGGTTCCACGTGTCCGGCACGCCCGGCAGGCACCAGTGGCTGCAGTCCTGCTTGCTCACCGCCGCCAGCCGCTCCTCCTCCGTGGCGTAGCGTGCCCGGTACACCGACGGGTGGCCGTCCTTGCGGTAGTCGGTGAGCCGGCTGATGTTGAGGTATATCACGGGGGTCTTCATCCGGCTCATCACCTTCTCCAGTATCCTCATCCTCTCCGGGTACTCGGTGAGGTACGTCTGGTTGAATATCGGCTCCGTCTCCCTGTGGCACCTCCCTCCCGAGTTCCACTGCCCTCCCCTGCGGTGAAATGGACCGACCGATCGATCAGAAGAGTGAGATTGTGCCGATGATCTAACGGTTGTGGTGAAAATCTCTTAGTAATAATTACGTACCTGAAGTGTGTTAGGGAGAATCCTCTGAAGACGACCTGGGTTCTTGCTGGGTCTATGTTCTTGTCGACCCATTTAGCCCATGTGGTCAGTGCTTTCCTGTATGCCTCCATCACCTCAAGGCTGGGGTGCACATGGTTGCCTTCTTGGTAATAGTTCAGCCTGTGGAGTCATAGATAGATGTTTTTTTATCAATCAGGATGTAAGCAGATTGAGTAGCAGAGATCGGCTTAACTTGAAGAGTTCTGGGTAAGTGTTGCAATACGGAGTACTGAGTACAGACCCTTTTGATGTCTTTGGGTGAGTCCACCAGTGCCCGGTGTTGATGACGACGATGTCGGCGGTCTGGTACGCCGGAGTTGTCGCGTCCAGCTCGTCCAACCTCAGTTTCTCGTCGAGCACGGTGCCGTTTGGGCCCTCGCGGACCATCTCCTTGACCAGAAACGTCGATCTTATGAAATCGACAGAGCAATTGTAGTCCTGCAATCAAGTAGTACCATATTGAGTAGTTGGATCGACAAGATTCTACTGAGTTTTTCTTTCTCTCTTTTTGAATGCGAGATGAGAAAAAAAAAACAGTTGATGTTCAGTGAGGCGGCCTATACCCTGAACTTGAAGGAGTAGTATCCTCTGGTCTTGAACTGGTTCTTCCCGGACCTCTCGTACACGTTCTTCTTGTTCCTGACGCCATGGCGAAGAGTGCAGACCAGAGACTCCCACATGTTGCGGTTCAGCGAGTCGCCCACGAATATGATCCTCTGGCCTCGCAGCCTCTCCAGGAAATCAGTCACGTTCATCCTGGCCAACGCAACGACAGAAGATAAGCTCTTAAGTTTTCGAATCACAGAGTGTACTCTAATGAAATTGCTCGGAACATTTGCTATGACAAGAAGAAGCTAGTTGGGGGTTGCAGCATGCACCTGGGAATGTTGCAGCCGCTGGGCTGCCACCTCCAGTTGAGGAAGCCGGTGTCCTGCCGGCCGTTCTTGTGGCAGTTGAAGTCGACGTCGATGTGGGGGCACGACTGCGGCGGGTAGAACGCGTGGTTCTCCTCCTTCACCCACCTCCCGCTGAACAGATCGCACTTGGCGAAGGTGACCAGGTCCTGCACGCCCGACGTCCACACCACCCGGTGGTTGCCGGGCCCGACGGCCACGCTGGTGTTCGCGGCTGCCGTGACGGTGCCCGTGCCGACGCCGTCGCTGTGGTCGGCGGCAGACGTCCACACCACCGGGTTGTTGCCTGGCCCGACGGCCACGCTGGTGTTCGCGCCTGCCGCGACGGTGCCCGTGCCAGCGCCGTCGATGTGGTCGGCGGAAGACGTCCACACCGCCCGGTGGCTGCCTGACCCGACGGCAACGCTGGTGTTCGCGCCTGCCGTGACGGTGCCAGTGCCAGTGCCGGCGCCGTCGCTGTGGTCGGCGGCAGACGGCCACACCACCCGGTTGTTGCCTGGCCCGACGGTAACGCTTGTGTTCGCGCCTGCCGTGCCGGTGCCGGTGCCGGTGCTGTCGCTGCGGTCGGCGGCAGCTCCTTCCTGCACCGGGTGGACGAACTCCTTCCGTCGCCTGATCGAGCGCTGCTTGTGCCTCGCCATGGCCGCTCTCTTGCGCCTGCGTCTGTCCTCCTTTCGCTGGCCGGGCGGTGTTGATGGCAACGCTGCTCGCCGCGTCGAGTTCGGCAGTGCATTGTCGACGCTGGCGTTGCCGTTTCGATCTTCCTTACTCGAACGCACAACCGTGTCGGTAGAGTTGCCGGTGGCGCCGTCGGAGTCCGCGGGCTCGTCAGGAGCGCCGATGATGGGTTTTCCGGTGGAATTCGCTGCATCCGCTCCTCTCCGCCACGGCGGCGTCGGCATTGCGGTTACCTCTTGCGCTTTCGTACCGTTGCCGACGGGATCCACGTCCGATCCGCTGATCGTGGCGTTTCCGGCGTTATAGAGGGGACCCTGCGCTTTTCCCATATCCTCCAGCACCAATGCCGGCTTTCCCGAGCCATCGGCCGGCGCCCAGTCATCATCGGAGTTGTTGCTCTGCACTCGACGCGGCGCCACCACGGTTGGATTGCGCGAGCTGCTCCGGTGAGCAGTGCTAGTGCTGCTTACATTATGAGGAATGGGAGTGTGGGGACGAATCCGCTTCGTCGACGACGTCGGCGTCGACGTGTTCGACGACAGCAGCGCGCCGGACGCCGCCGAGGAGCCCGTCGGGGTGGGGAAGGAGTCCTCGGGGGAGGGGCGGCCGGTGATGGAGACGTAGAAGAAGGCGATGACCAGCACGACGGAGAAGCAGGCCAGCACGGCCTTGGTGCTCACGCACGGCCCGCCGCCGTGCTTACCTCCGGCGGCGCTGCCTCGCTTGTGGCCGGTGGCGAGGGAGGAGGAGGAGGAGGACGGGGAGAGGAGGCCGTTGAGGTGCGCCTGGAGGGAGCCGCTGCTGCCCCCGCCGCCGCCGCCGCCGCCGCCGCTCCGGTCCAGCACGGACAGCCACGCCTTCCTCCAGCCGGCCATTGTTGCCGGTCAGCGATCGCCGATCACTCACTCACTCCAGTGCTCTACTGGTCAGTGTGGCGGTTACCAACTGCCGGCAGGAGCGGATCTCGATGGGCAGGCTCAGAGTTTATGGAAGTCCGTTGCGGACCGGTTCGGCCCAAGTCCGCGCGGACCGACCGTTGCCGTCAACTGGGCCTAGCCCACAAATGTCCCGGCCCAGATAATCTCTCGCTTTTCTAGGGTTCGTTCGCCCGCGATACCCGGCCCAGCCCGCGTATATATAGATGACCATGCCGATCCACCCGGATGTCGCATCGCATCGCCATTCCAACTGACCAGGCGCCTGCCCCCGCCACCTTTTGCGAAGTTTCCCCGCTCCACCAGTCGGCCATGGCCTGCGGCGGCGGCATTTTCAGCCGGGCGCTGGGCTACGTCGTCAACGAGTTCCTCGTCCAGGGCCTCGCCAACAAGTAATGCTCGACTCCCCCTTCCCCCCATCCCTCTCCCTAGAACTTAGATTGGATCTATCAGTCGTAATTTGGTTAATTTTTGGTTTGATGTCGTTCGGATTGGTAGCGCTTCGTCATCTGGTCCTTGGGGGGATCGGTTCTCCGGTCGGTTTCCCGGCGGACTCGTTCCCTTGAAGCCACATCATCTCGTTGTATAGTGGTCTTGCCCTCTCATGTGCTCTTCGTATATAGGATTACCTATGGCGCAGGGCGCAGCAAGCTCTTACATACATGCCACTGTTGTTGATTTGTTCTAGCATGTAGGAACACTGTCAAGCTTTATTTTGGGCCAAATCCCTCAAATTCGTAGGGTTGTGTACGTACGTGACGGTGATGAGCCTTTACAGACCTGTAATGATTCTTGCGAGCATGATCGCTTGATTCAAAGAACATCTAAGGGACTGAGTCGCCTTATAATAAACCAAAGGGGCGAGTTGAGGTGTCAGGTTCAGGTGAATTCTGTTACCGCAGCTATTGGCTTTGTGATAGTCTTGTTATGTTTGGTTGTCTCGTTTAAATGATGAAGTCATGGCAACAGTGATTAGTTCTTACAGACCTGTAATGATTCTTGCGGAAATGATCGCACCGTTCAAAGAACATTTAAGGGACTGAGTTGTTATGCAACGTTTGCATTACATTTGTGTGCTGTGTTTCATTCCTTGTTTGCCCAACAGTTACTGTATGTGTTTTAATGGATTATAGTACGTTATATTTGGTCTCGTTCGTAACTGTCTGAATTGTTATGGAGGACGGTGAAGATATATATTTGGTCTCGTTCGTCGTAACTAGCATTTGTTTGCCTTGCGGACTACCCAAATTCTGAGTCCTCGTATCACGTTATCTTCTTGGTTTGCTGTTTTATTTTGTTTGTTTGGCCGATGATTACACTAAACTAATAGACAAGCATATGTCTCAACTCTTTTCATGTGGAAAGCATAGTTATCAATGAGGTCAAACTCTGTTTGTTTCTCTACTTCCTTTTATCGGACTGCGATGATTATTAAGTGCATAGTTCAGATGACCAACTGTGATTACCTGAACAAAATAGTCTTTTCGGTCCTAGCTGACGACCTTTGTCTGCCTGTTTAATTTCGATTGAAATCAAATTTTAGAAATCATAACCTAGCTAGTTAAATTATTTTAATTTGATAAAGGACACTGAAGAGAATGCTATGTGAGCAAATCCATGCGAGCTGTGCCACATAGCCAAGGATTCATTTGGCTGAGTTGCCTTCAACTTCTGATCCATATAAAAATGATTTGATGTCAGCAATTAATTTTCAAGAGGATGAGGATTTCATATTTGTCGCCCCAGTCTTAGGGTCTGCTTTGGTGGATCTGTGCTGATTGACATACTTCTGAATCTGACTCTGTAAATGATTTTTTTTTTAAATTGTGATTGCCTTAGCTCCTCATTAACTGGTGTGAGTTTGTGTTCTGTACTTTGGATGAGGTGGAGCTTCTTTGAGTTTTTCTTTCTTGTGGTCTTATTAAAATTTACTCTGATGTTCAGGAACCAAACTCTTGCATGTGCCTTATGAAGTATTTTCATCTGCTTAGTTTAGATACCACAGTTTCCTGGTTCTTGATTTCTGTTTCTTTTTTTTTACCTGCCTTGGTGTGCTGTTGTTTCTGAGTAAGATATTTTTCTATCTGCTTTATTTAGATACCACTCACTCTCTTGCATTTGACGATATCTACTTATATGAACAAATCAATCCTGAAAGGCAAGCTGTGGCACATTGCCAAGAATTCAATTGGCTGAACTGCTTTAAATTTCTACTGCTTTTAATGATTGTATGAAATATGCTTTAGTGTCAGCAATGTATCCAAGAGGATGATGATTTCATATTTGTCGCCCCAGTCTTAGGGTCCGCTTTGGTGGACCTATGCTGATTGACTTTTGAATCTGACTCTGTAAATGAAATTTTTGATATTCCTTAAAAATTCTGATTGCTTTATGACCGGTGCTTTTGGATGACGAGGCGCTTCTTGAGATTTTCTTGTGTCCTTGTTGTATTTTACTCCGATGTCTACGAAACACTCTTACTATCTGCTTTGTTTAGACACCTCAATTTCCCTTGATTTCTGTTAGTTTCGTTTTACTTGACTTGCTGTTTGTTCTGAGTAAGATGATCTTTTTTTTACCGTGCAACCGTGCCTTCCAGAGGTTTGCTGTGAGGACCAACAGGACTTTCGAGAATCTCTCATCTAGAGGTAGCGTCACTACACCGGTTTCTTATTTACGTGAATATTGCTCATTTCATGTTTCACCAATTTTGGTTCAGTAGGTTTTAGAATTTCTTGGCAGAACGTTACCATCACTGGTTTCTATACTGAATTTATATGTGAAGTCATTTTGTTTGTCAGTTAAACAAGTGAAGGAGGAGGTGTCAGAGCAAGTGAGGCATTCTCGTGGGCAGGATAATGTGAGTTACCTTTACGTGGTAAACTGTTGTGGTTGTTGTTTCAAATGCTGCAGGTGACTGAATAGATCTTTGTTTGCAGCGCTTCAAGCAGTGATGCCGACTCCTAGGCGTGCATCAAGTTGCTAACTGTACAATCCTGCTATCAGCGTTGCTGCTCATCTTTTCTTGTCCTAGTTTTGGATGCCATCCTCAAGTGGCCTTTGTATAAAATCTGAATGCAAATGATCTTATTTTCTATGCAGAATGGTTTTTTTTAGAAAGAATTATCTAGAACTAGACACAGAGCATTGTTCTATTTCTGTAGCCTGCCAGAACATATTCTATAGAGGGATTCTCCATGGCTGAGCCTCAGTTCTTCAAATTTCTATGCTTTATAATGTTATTTTATGGTTAATATTCGCAGTCTGTGTGTTGTTATGTCTCTGGCTGGTTAATCTATGTGACTCTGATTGCATTGATATCCATGAAAGATGATCACTCTCATTCTGGTGTTGTTCATCTGACCGGTTTAAATGCAGAAGCTAAGACATTTTTGGTTGGCATGCAATCAAACGGAAACTATATTTACAATGTGAATATAAACTATGGTCAACGTCTATTAAAGTGGATTCTTCTATGGTTTTCCTTTGGTTGGTGATGTCGGTCGTGGCTTGTTTGTCCTCCTGTTGGCTTCGCTCCAGTTCTGAAGATCGCTGTTGACTCGGATGAAAACCCAAATCCTTTTTTGGACTGGGTGCCAATGATGCACTTGGATTAGGGTTTAGGGCCTGAGCCTTCGTGTTGGCTTTGTCATGGAGTCTTTCCTGCAATGCAACTTTGGCTTTGACATCAACCTCGCGTCAGCGGTGTCCTTGTTACCAGCGATGTTTCACTCTAGGTGGGTGTAGCTTTGCATGGTGATCATGCTCTCTTATGGTCTCTGGACAACTTGGGCGTCAGTTCTCACCTCAGCTCTTGGGGGAGCGTTTCCATCCTTTGATGGATCGACGCCCTTTGTGCTAGGTTGCGGCATGCAGGGGGACCCTTGCGGAGATGGAGAGGGTCGAGCCTGAGCCTGCTTATTCCCTATGGAGTCACTTGTATGTGTGTGGCACATGTTGGCTGTTCTTTCTCTCATGTTTCGGCTTCTGCCTGCTTTGGTGTACCGTTGGTGGTGGTGAACTTCTTTGACCATATTACCTTTGTGGTTCAGATGTAGAATAGTTTTTCTTTTTCTCTAGAGTGACCCTAGGCTATCGAACCCATATGCCTTCGAAAGGTTAATTTCCTACTAAAAGAGTTTCAATTTTTCGAACCAAATCGTACAATTTAATGGAAGAATGATTAATAAATAAATGGGCTAGGGCTATTACAGAACTTTTACCTCCCCGCAACGGTGCTAGGAAGCTTGACGCTTGCTAGGTGTATAACCTAACAACAAGTTGGGATCCCAAGTGTAGGAGTCTGTAGCAAGCGATATTTTTTTCCTCGGCTAGAAACTAAGATATCAATCCGTAGAGGTAAATACGTCCTGCGGCAGGTTAATTTCTGCAACACAAATAAAACTTCACTGTGTGTATCCAACAATGCTAATAAGGGTGTCAACCTTGCTAATTGCACAAGATAATTAAACATAATGTGGTATATAATTTATTGCATTTTTGGAATAAAACAAAACTAAAACTAACAATGCACACTTTGTTCCTCTACTGGTTAATCATCTAAACTATCCATCGGGATTGGCAGATTTCTATATTTAAATAAAAAAGAGAGTAAACATTCAAACGGAGAAAAATATATCAAACATGAAAGCATCCATAGATCTGAACATAAAGTAATAATTCATCACATGATCAACATCATCGCTAGGGACTACCTTACATAAACCATAATCATGTAGGACATATCATATGGCTATTGTATTGACAAACAACGTGAAGATATTACATCTTGGCTACTGCCATAAACCCATAGTCCAGGGGTCACAACTCATCTTTGAGTGTGAGGATCGATGTTGGTGATGATGGAGATAGATTCCCCCTTTATGGAGTAGCGAATCAGCGTTGAAAACGAAGATCGCCTCGGAACACGAAAAGGCAGTGTAGAAAAAAAATGCATCACTAATCATATGTAGGTTTTGGGGGTATATAAAGCCATTAGCATCCAGAGGCACCTAGGGAGAGCCCGACATGCCCTAGGCGCCTAGGGTTCTCCTGAAATTCAAAAAATAATAGAAGAAAGTAACACTAGGCACCGAATTAATAGGTTAGTACATGTGGGATCGAGAAGGGACGTCTAGAGGGGGGGGGGGGGGTGTGAATAGACTACTTGACAAATTTAAAACCTAACTTTTTCCCAATTTTAATGGTTGGCAGATTTTAACAATTCTAACAAGTCTAGTGCACCCTACACATGCTAGTCAACAAGTATAGCAACGGAAAGTAAAGACAAGCATATGTAAGAAGGAGTGGAGATAGGAAGATCAAATGCAATAGATGACACGAAGATTTTTCCCGTGGTTCCGATAGGTGGTGCTATCGTACGTCCACGCTGATGGAGACTTCAACCCACGGAGGGTAGCGGTCGCGAGAGTCCACGGAGGGCTCCACCCGTTAGGGTCCACAAAGTAGCAACCTCATCTATTCCATCACGGCTTACGTCCACAAAGGGCTAGCCTCACTATGGGTAGATCTTTACGAAGTAGGCGATCTCCTTGCCTGTACAAACTTCTTGGTTCAACTCCACAACACGAAGAAGGAGGCTCCCAAGCGACACCTAACCAATCTAGGAGGCACCACCCTCCAAAAGGTAATAGATGTGGTAACAATGATGAGCTCCTTGCTCTTGTGCTTCAAAAGATAGTCTCCTCAACACACAATCACTCTCTCATAGATTTGGCTTGGATAGAAGAGGTTGATTGGGTGGAAAGCAACTTGGGAAGGCTAGAAATCAAGATTCATATGGTTGGAGTGGAATGTCTTGATCTCAACACATGAGTAGGTGGTTCTCTCTCAGAAAAATGGATAGGACAAGTGTAAGTGTGTTCTGAGTGCTTCTCTTTCGAGTGAGAGGTGGTGGAGGGGTATATATAGGCATCTCCAAAAATCCAACCTTTACAATATTATTGCCCAACTCGGTGAAACCGGTCCAAAAACTCGGTCGTACCGACTAGTGCAAAATGTGGCAACTTTAGGCTTTTCGGTGGAACCGATATATAAATCTCGGTGGTACCGATATGGGTGACCTAGGCAGTTTCCAATTCTCGGTGGCACCGATTTCCGAAACTTGGAAATTCCGATTCTTGAAAATGAGATACCAGAGAGTTGGTCACTGATTTCGGTGGGACTGAATTTGAAACTTGGTAGTACCGAGACATGGGTTTGGCTTAGGATCTGTCTAGTGTTTGAACTCGGTGTGACCGAATGGGAATTGTTGGTGGCATCGGTTTTGGATATTTGATTTTTTGGACAGAGTATTTGTGGGAGAATTTCAAGTGTATTTTTGGTGGCTAATCTCTAAGCACTTGAGCAACCAGATCATCATAGACACCTCATCCCCTTTTAATAGTATTGGCTTTCCTATGGACTCAAGGTATGATTTCTCACAAAATGTAAAATGCAGAGTCTTCAAGCTTGTGCCTTTGCCAATCCTATTTCATTTCTTCTTCTTCTCTCCTTGGGGATTCTCCACACATTCCATGGCCAATCTTCTCCGTGGACTTCATCTGAAATAAACTAGATAAAACTATTAGTCCAAGAGACAATGTATGTTGTCATGAATTAGCAAAACCTCCAAGGGAGCATATGTGCTTTCAATCTCCCCCTTTTTGGTAATTGATGACAACATACAATCAAAGCTTTAAATTTGGATATGCAAGAATATATGAAAGCTTTAAGAGACACATGACTAAGACATACTCCCCCTAAATGTGTGCAATCCCTCTTAGAGGATAGTTGCTTTGGAATGCATGAGCACACACATAGTAGAAGGGATATGATGAGTCATGTGAGCCTTGGCTATATGCATCAAACAGATATGAATGAGATGTTTCCATGTTCAAGACTTCACTCTTGCAAACAATATGTGCAAGAAGCAAGAGATCATCTTGACCAAGGATATGATGCATATATTTACCTTGAAGTTTGTGAGCATTCTACTAGTAGAAACACACTTGAGAAAACAATGTTAGGGAACACAAGAGTATTCTACTCATCCAAATGCAAAAGAGTTCAAAAGTACCAAGATATGGAAGACATATACAAGATAAGTGTAACGCCCAAGATGCGATCCTATCCTTATTTTGGCACGAGGGCCTCGACAGGGATAGAAGCGCATCTCGTCGTTTCGCAAGAATGGATATCATTACAAGTACATGTAGAGAAGAGATGAGTATATGGAATTGGCTTACACTCGCCACAAGCTACGTCAATATCACATCAATACAACAACATATTCAAACAACATACAGAAGAGCAGGGTCTGACTACGGACGAAAACAAACGATAAAATGACATCTATCCTTGCTATCCCAGGCTGCCGCCTGGAACCCATCCTAGATCGATGATGAAGAAGAAGAACTCCAAATCAAACAAGCATCGCGCTCACGTCATATCATCATATTACCTGTACCTGCAACTGTTGTTGTAGTAATCTGTGAGCCACAGGGACTCAACAATCTCATTTCCAAGGGTATCAAGACTATTAAAGCTTAATGGATGAGGTATGGTTAAGTGGTGACGCTGCAACGAACACTAAGCATTTATTTGAGTGGCTAACTTACGAGTACAAGAATAAAGGGGGGTGATCGTCGCATAAACGGACGTGAACTAGTAATGATCTCTAACAGATCCTGAACACCTCCTTACGAACAAACATAACCCCACCGTGTTCTCTCTCGGTTCAGAAATCACGAGAAGAGACAGTCACGGTTACGCACACGGTTGGTGTATTTTATTTGAGTTTACTTCAAGTTTGCTATGACCGGGTGTTAAACAAAGTTTCCAAGTTGCCACATAACCGCGGGCATGGCTTTCCGAAAGATTTAACCCTGCAGGGGTGCTCCAACTCATCCATCACAAACTAACCACAAGCTGCGTTGGAATTCCTCAACCGCGGAATCACCCATAGTATTCGCGGAATCCCGATGGAAAAATCTCAACTTCGAGATAGCCCGAAGTGTCGCCGAAATCCCACGCACAAGACGTTTGAGAAAGGTAAAACAAATCCAGCAAGGCCGCCTGTCGTCATTTTGTCACGACAGATGCCATGGGTAGGCTTATCGAGAGTGGTTGGGGCCGAAGGACGCCGACGGGCTCCGGGAGCGGGAATAGGCACAAGCGGTGGCGGACACACGATGTACCCAGGTTCGGGGCCCTTCGGGGGAGGTAACACCCCTAGTCCTGCCTGGTCTAGTTGAGACAATGGTGAGGTTACAACGATGCTCCTGGAGCTGTATGACTAGAGGAGGAAGAAAGGGCTAGGTTGCCCTTGCTGCCTCTCTAGGTGTGTGTGATGTGTGTAGAGTCGACCTGTTGCATGGGGGAGGCCCGGGGGGTTTTATAGGCCAACCCCCTGGAGTACAATATGAATAAGAGATCTCGGGGGGCCCCAGCCGGCAGCCTCTCTAGCCGGCTGTGGGGGCCGCCGGTTGTGGGGTCTTGTCGCTGGTAGGGCCCGCCGGCTGTAGGGTCCCGTCGGGAGCCGGCGGGGCCCGCATGGTGGGTCCCCGTGCCGGTCACGTCGCGGCATGGGTCGCCCGTCGGGGCGTCGTCTTGTGGTGGCCGGCCGGCGTCAGCAGTACGGCCGGCCGTACTATAGCCATGCCGGGGCAGGTAATGGAGTAGGTTGTGGCATGCCGGCACTGTCGCCTCGCCCGGTCGCAGTCAGCCGGGGTCAGCGGTCACTGTGGCCATGCGTGCCCGCGCGTCAGCGGTCACTGTGGCCGCGTTGAGACCCGTCGTGGGGGTCTCGTCTTGTCGCCGTACTGGCGCGTAGAGGGAAGGGACGGGAGCTGGTCCGTCCGAGGGTCAGCGGAAGAGCCGGCCTGGAGGCAGCCGGCCGCAAGCTAGACGACCGGCTCCTCGATCAGCCGGCCGCGAGCGAGCCGGTAGCGGACCTGCCGGCTCCCTACCAGCCGGTCTTGAGGCAGCCGGAGGCCCGCCAGCCGGTCGTGGCCCATCCGGCCATGGACCAGCCGGCGGTATTTATTTTCTTCAAACGGGGGGGGGGGGGGGGGAGAACCCCGCAGCTTTGGCCTACCCGGGGGTAACAACCCCGTCAGTAGTCCCCGAAGCCGACGGGGGCCCACGTCCGCCCGACAAGGGGGAGCCGGCGGCTTCCTTCAGGCGGTGCTTATCTTCTGCGCAGAGCCGAACGGCCAGGCGAGGAGGTGGCTGCCCCCGACGCCTCGGGCTCTGTCGCGCCGCTCCGGACCCCGCGCCGGCTCGTGGCGCGCCACGCGGAGCGTAATGAAGCCATGGGGCCCGCACGCGTGGGCAGACGGGACGTCGCCCTGGGCCTAGCCCGCTAGGCCGCGGGCGTAGCCCAGTAGGCCTCGGGCCGCCGGCCGAGATCTTCTGCGCCCAGACCACGGTGGTCGCGACCCGAGGCGCCCACGATCTCGCGGATATCCCGGGGGAGAGGGCGCAGTTAATCCCCACCTCCCCCAGGCGTCGCCCCCTTATTTAAAGGGGAAGGGCGAGGGGCGGAGGCAGTTGCGCTCCTCTTGTCCCCTCCGTCTTCTTCCTCTTTGCCTTCTCCGCTTGCCTCGTGCCGTAGCTTCGTCCGCTCGACGTTCCGCGCCGCCCCGCCACAGCGATGGCAGACGGCCCTCATGGTAGCTGGGGAGGCTCCGTCGTCACGGAGGAGGATATTGCGAAGCTCCGCCGTGCCCGCATGCTGCCGCCGGAGGAGCGCGTGACCGCTCGCGCACCAGGCGGCGAGGTGGTGCTCAGGCCTCGGGCGGGGGAGCACGTCGTCTTCGCCTGTCACTTCCTGCGCGGCTTCGGCCTGCCGGTGAGCCTCTTCTTCCGTCTCCTGATGGACACCTTCGATCTCCAGCCGCAATACCTCGGCCCCAACGCCATCCTCTACATCGCGAGCTTCGTGACCTTGTGCGAGGGTTATCTTGGGATGCTCCCCTTTGTGGAGCTCTTCAGGAAGCTCTTCTATCTCAAGGCCCTGAAGAACAAGGACGATGTGCCGTACGCCTGCGGGGGCGTGGTGGTGTGCTGCCGCGGCCCGCATTTTCCCCGCATCGACCTCATCGACCCCGTCAAGGGGTGGAATCGGACGTTCTTCTACGTGAAGAACGCTGACCCGCAGCGGGATTACATCCGGCTGCCGGCGTTTGTCAACGCCCCGTCTTCCAGAGCGAACTGGTCGGGGATCGGCCCGTCCGGGGCAGTGCTCGGAGAGCTGGGCCGGCTCCAGGCGATGAGGAGTGGAGAGGGGCTTGTTGCCTCCGACCTGGTGGCTGCCTTCATCGCGCGCCGGGTGCTGCCCCTTCAGTTGAGGCCGCACCGGATCTGCGACATGTCCGGCCGGCGGGACCCCTGTCGGCTGTCCACCGTCGAGCTGACGCCGACTCAAGTGGCGGCGCGGGTGAACGCCATTACGACCTTCAAGCTGACACCGGGGACTTGGTCCCTGGGCAAGGAGCCGTACAGCCGGCTCAATCCGGCACCCCTGGTACGCCCCGTTGAGGTGAATTTTCTTTTCCTTTTTGAATCTTTCCAGCCGGCACCCGATCTCACCCGACGCGCTGACCGCAGCTTTTCGTTCGACAGAACACGCCGGACGGCCCGCACCCCCAGATTTTCGAGGCGGAGCGCGCCGAATCCGACCCCGAGGACTTCGAGCCGGGGGGCGGAGCCGAAGAGGGGGTCGATTCCTCGGGAGAGGCCGAGGCGGGGGGCGACCCGGGAGCCGCGGGTCCCGAGCGGCTGGTGAGTTCCCCCCCGGCCCTACGATCAAGGATTGGAGCGATGATGATGACGATGATGATGATGTCCGGATTCTGGACGCGCCTCCCCCCGCAGATCAGTGGAGCCCGCATGGGCGGAGCGAGGAGCAGCCGTCGCGCAGCCGGGTGGCCGGGACCTCCCGTCGGGAGAAGAGGCCGGCTCAGGAGGAGCCGGCGGCCCAACCGCCGGCTCGCAAACGGGTGAAGGCGGTCACAGCGAAGCCGCCGGCGCGGGCCAAGCGGGTCCTTCCTGTCGTCGCCGGGTAAGTACCTCGGTTCTTGGGGGTGTTTCTCTTAGTAAGTCACGTGCCGGCAGGCGGCTGAGTGTTTGCCTGTTCCAGGGACCCCATCAAGCTCCACGATGTGGAGTCGACGGCCAGCCCGGTAGAGCCTGCCAGCCAGCTGGCCCTGGAGCACGCAGCCACGCTGCGTGAGGAGAAGAGGAGGCTCGCGGAACTGCGAGCCTCGAAGTCAGGAGCCCAGGGCGGGACCGCACACTCTGGGGCTTCGAGCGGCGGGAGGCGGAGGCGGTCCGCGGACCCCGCGCGGGCATCGGATTCGGCGGCGGAGTCGGCTCGCATGTCGAGACCTCCATCGAGCGAGCCGTGGAGGCCGGCTGCGGAGGCGGTCGCGACTTCGACCGGGGCGGAAGTGGCCCGGCCGGGGAGAGCAACCCCCGAGCCGGCACCAGAGGGGCCCCGGCAGGCGGAGACGGTGGTGACGCCGCCCGTTACCGAGCCGACCGCGGTTGTCGTGCCGGAGGCCCCGGCGGCGCCGGAGGCAGCGCCGGAGGCGGCCCCGGCGGTGCCGGCCACGGAGACGGGAACGCCGGCCGCCGCGACCTTCGCGTCGAGCCGGACGGGAGAGGAGGCAACGGCGCCGGACGTGGGGCAGTCGGGAACTGATTCCCGAGCCCTTGTGGTCAATGACCGCCCCCCGGCAGCCGGCGCCACGGCAGACGCCGGAGCGAGCGGCGGGGGGAGCCGGTCCGGGAGGACCATGCTGGACATGATCCAGGATTGGGATGCGCTGGCTCGCGTTCCAGCCGCCCTGCCTCCGCCGGTTGGCGGCCCGGTCCCGGCGCTCGACGAGCGGGGCAGCGTCCTGGCGCGGTGCCGCGAGGAGCTGGCCAAGTTTGCTGAAGCGGCCGACAACACCCTGCAGCGCGTAGAGGTAAGCCTTCTTCGTCTTTGTCAAATTTTCAATGGGGGCGCGCGAGCGCACCCACTGGGTGTAGCCCCCGAGATGCGGGCCGGCTGACCGGCTGCGAGGCAGCCGGGCCGGATCTTCTTTTGCTTGTTTTTGACTTTGGTTTCCTGGAGCAGGCGGGGAGCTCCAGGCGGCAGGAGCTTTTTGACGAGGCGGTCGCCATCCATAACCGTGGCAAGCGCGGCTATTACCGTCTAGAGGAGGAGCTGAAGAAGGCGAAGGGTACGTCAGTTCCAATGGGGGCGCGCGAGCGCACCCACTGGGTGTAGCCCCCGAGAGTCGGGCCGGCTGCTCGGCAGCCGGCACGGGTCTTGTGCGTTTTGCTGATCGTAGTCGATATTTCTGCACGAGACCTGGACGTCCTGACCTCCATCCGGGAGAAGAGGGATGAGGTGGCCTCCGAGCGGGACCGGCTGGCGCAGAACGTCCAGGCGATCACCTCGGAGCGAGACCGGCTGGCCGGCCTGCTGGTGGACGGGCAGGTGGCCCAAGAGCGTCTAAGTGCGCAGCTGCGGCGGGAGGTGACGGCTAAGGAAGGCTCCGTCAAGCAGGCGGCTGACGCCGCCCAAAGGACCGGCGCCCTCCAAGGCGAGGTGACCCGCCTCGAGAAGGCGCTTGAGGCGCGCGGAACCGCCCTTGCCCAGGCGGAGGCGGCGCTGGCAAGGGAGAAGGAGGCGGCGCTGAAATTTGCCGTCGAGATGGACGATGCCTTTCAGCGTAAGTCTTGATTTTCTTCCCAGCCGGCTGTGTTTTTCTCGCCCTCGAGGTGTTTTCTGATTCTACCTTCTCTTTCTTCAGAGCGGTTCCCAGAAAACCCAGCGCTGTGCCGAGCGAGCCGTGGCGGGCCACCGGGAGGATCTGCAGCGGCGCGGGCAAGAGCGCGAGGAGGACGCCGGCTGGGACGTGGACGAGCTTGGGTTGGCCGTGGAGAACCGGCTGATCCACCTCCAGCGCAGTGTGGAGCGACTGAAGACAGCCAGCAAGGAGGTGATCGCCGCCTTGTGGCCGGTTCGAGGGGCCCCGGAGAACCGCGTGGCGTTGTGGCTGGAGAACGCCAAGGCCCGGCTCGAGGTCTGGAAGGCGTCGGCGGCTCGAGCCGGTGCGCAGATGGCGCTCCGGTTCGTCACGTCGTGGTATACCGGTGTCAACTTGGACCGGCTGGCCACGATGCGTGACGTCCCGGAGGCGGAGCGGGCGGCCCGTGAAAGTGCCCTTGTCCGCCAGGCCAACGAGCTTGCCTCGTATGTTGACCCGGACGAGCTTCCGCCGGCACTTGGCGAGGACGGCGAGCCGGTCGCTGAGGACTCCTTCGGCAACTCCGAAGGCCCGGATGACGAGGAGGTCGCCGACGAGAGCACCGCCTCCAGCACCGACGGTGGCACCGGTGCCACAGAAACCACGGAGGCGGACCCGAAGGCCGCAGCCTCTTCTGGGCGGACCGTCGAGCCGGCTGACGACGCGCCGGTGGCCTGAGCCGCCCCTCATATTTATCTGTTTCTGCCTTTTGCTGCACATTGTGTTTAAGACACTTTTCCACCCACTGGGTGTATTGTAATGAACCTTTGGCATGTGGCCGCTTATCATTTTAACTTGTGCCGTAAAAAATGTGTGTGTGCCGGCTCTTCTTTTGCCTTTCGCCTTTTGACTTGTGTCGCACGCCGGGATTCCTTCCGGCTTCTGCCCCGCCTGCCAGCCAGCCGGGAGCCGGTCTGGGACAGGGACGAGGCATCATCCTTGGAAAAACAAGTGGGCTTTTAGAGTCATCTGGCTAGGGCTAGGTTGAGCCGGCAGTGGCCGGTTGCTAGGAGTAACATAGTCCGGTTGGGTCTGTCCGGCTGCCACTCGTTGGCTGACCTTCGTGTGAGAAGTTCCCTCCTACCCCGCGGTCCCGTCAGCCGGACAGCCGGGAGCCGGTCTGTGGCTGGTTAGGGGGGTAGCGAAGGGTTGCTTGCTCACATTACTTATCCGCCTCGGAGGGGAGCCGGCGAGCCCCCGGGCCAGGGAGCCAGACCCGGGTGACGTGCTTTAAGTAATGAGAAAACTTTGGAAGGATTGAAAAGGGGCGTGCCCCAAGTGTCGGCTTGGGGCCCCCATTGCATTCATAAGCCCAAAAGGGAAGGATATATACATACACTGGTTCTTAGCAGTAAAACGGACGGAGGAACGCCGCGTTCCATGGGCGCTCCGTTTCCTCACCGGAGGCGTCTCTCTTGCGCTTCTGTGGCTTCTGGGCGTCTATTAGATAGTACGCGTTGTTGTGCAGTGCCCTGCTGACAACGAACGGGCCCTCCCATGGGGAGGACAGCTTGTGCTGGCCGGCGGTTCGCTGGATCCGCCTGAGCACCAAGTCTCCTTCGCGGAAGGAGAGTGGCCGGATCCGCTTGCTGTGGTAGTGCCGAAGCTTCTGCTGGTAGATGGCCGTCCGGCTCAGGGCGAGCTCGCGGGCCTCCTTGAGGAGGTCGACGCCGTCTTCTCTCGCTTCCTTCGCGTCCTTCTCCGTGTACAGGGTAACCCGAGGCGAATCAAACTCGATGTCAGTGGGGATGATCGCCTCGGACCCATACACGAGAAAGAACGGGGTGTAGCCGGTCGACCGGTTGGGCATGGTCCTGAGGCTCCAGAGGACAGCCAGCAGCTCTTCGATCCAGCAGCAGGCTGACCTGACCAGTGACGCCATGAGCCGAGGCTTGATGCCGGACAGGATCAGGCCGTTGGCCCTCTCGACCTGGCCGTTTGACTGTGGGTAGGCGACAGATGCCAAATCGAGCCGGATGCCCTGCTTGGAGCAGAAACGCGCTAGCGCGCCCTTGGCGAAGTTCGTGCCATTGTCGGTGATGATGCTGTGGGGGACGCCGTAGCGGACCGTGATGTCTTCGACGAACCGGACGGCCATGGGGCCGTCCAGCTTCTTGATTGGCCGGGCCTCGATCCACTTGGTGAATTTGTCGACGGCTACCAGCAAATGTGTCATGCCGCCGCGCGCGGTCTTGAAAGGTCCCACCATATCCAGTCCCCAGACGGCAAAGGGCCACGAGAGGGGGATGGTCTGGAGGGCAGTAGCCGGTAGATGGCTCTGCGTGCTGAAGCACTGGCAGCCTTCGCACTCGTCGACCAGCTTCTTGGCCGCCTCCAGAGCAGTCGGCCAGTAGAAACCGTGACGGAATGCCTTGGCCACCAGGGACCTGGAGGCGGCGTGATGCTCGCACTCGCCCTGGTGGATGTCGAGGAGGATCTCTTGCCCTTTCTCCGGCTCGACGCAGCGTTGGAAGACGCCGGTGGTGCTGCGATGAACCAGCTCGTGGTTGATGATGCTGTAGGCCGGGGCTCGGCGCTGGATTTGCCTTGCCGTGGCCTCGTCGGAGGGGAGCTCGCCATGTAGGAGGAACGCCAGGATGGGCTGGGCCCATGAGGGAGCCGAGACGGGAGCCGGCCTGGGCTCGAGCGGGATGTTGGTGGCGGCAGCAGCCCCCGGGTCCGGAAGACCAGTCCCTGGGACCGGCTCATCAGTCCCCGCGGCCGGCTCGCCAGCCCCCGGGACCGGCTCGCCAGCCCTGGGACCGGCTCGCCAGCCCCCGGGAGTGAGCTGGTGGAAGGAGCATCGATTGCCATCATGACGGCCGCGGGCTCGGAGCCGGCCGTTGCGGGCGTGGCCGGCTCGATAGCCGGAGCGGGTGCGGTCGGCTGGGCAGCCGAAGCTGGGGGAGCCGGCGGAGTGGTCGTAGCTGCCGGGGCCGGCTGGGCAGCCGGATCTGACGATGGGCCGGCTGCGTTAGCCGGCACGAAGATGGACTCCGATTCGGGAGAGGGCTTGATCGAAGGCTTGAGCAGCCGCTCGAGGGAGACGCTGGCTGGGATGGCCTGCCGGGTGGAGCCGATCTTTGCCAGCATATCAGCCGCCTCGTTGTCCGCACGAGGGACGTGATGGAACTCACAGCCCTCGAAGGAGCCGGTGAGCTGTTGGACGAGGAAGCGATAGCTGGCCATGTTGGCGTCCCTGGCGTCCCACTCGCCAGAGACCTGCTGCACCACGAGGTCGGAGTCGCCGAAGCATATGATGCGCTGGATGCCGATCTCCTTGGCGAGCCGGAGGCCGTGGATGAGGGCCTCGTACTCGGCCACATTGTTGGAGGCGGCGAAGTGGATCTGGAGCGCGTACTTGAGATGATCTCCCCTCGGGGATGACAAGACGATGCCGGCTCCCAGGCCGGCTCGCATCTTCGAGCCGTCGAAGTGCATGCGCCAATGTGTGGAGTCGGGTGGAGGCGGCATGAACTGGGTTTCGGCCCATTCGACGAGGAAGTCGGCCATCGCTTGTGATTTGATGGCTGTGCGAGGCTCGTACCGTATCTCGTAGTCGGCAAGGGCGATGGTCCACTTGGCTATCCGGCCAGTGGCGTCCCGGCCGCTGATGATTTCGCCCAGCGGCGCGGGGCTGACCACGGTGATGACATGCTCCTGGAAATACTGCTTGATCTTCTGGGCGGCGAAGTACATGCCATAGCACATCTTCTGGTAGTGGGGGTAATTTTGCTTGGAGGCAGAGAGGACCTCACTGAGGTAGTAGACGGGACGCTGGGTTGGCAGCGCCCTGCCCTCCTCTGGCCGCTCCACTACTAGGACGACGCTGACGACGCGCGTGGTCGCCGCGATGTAGGCGAGGAAAGGCCCCTTCTCGGCTGGCGCGACCAGGATGGGCGCGCTGGTGAGGGCCTGCTTGAGGCCGCGGAACGCCTCGTCCGCCTCGTCGGACCAGTCGAACATGGCCGGCTTCTTCGAGGAGTCGCGGCCCGGCTTGACCAGAGCCGTCTTCTGTAGGAGCCCGTAGAGGGGCAAGGCCTTCTGGCCCAGCCGGCTGATGAACCGGCTGAGGGAGGCGAGGCAGCCGGTGAACTTCTGGCCGTCGCAGAGCCGGCACGGCCTGGGCATGCGCTCGATCGCCCGGATCTTCTCGGGGTTAGCTTCGATGCCGCGAGCGGACACGAAGAAACCCAGGAGCTGGCCGGCTGGAACGCCGAAGACACACTTCTCCGGGTTGAGCTTGATCTTGTATTCGCGCAGGTTGGCGAATGTCTCCCGGAGATCGTCGAGGAGGCTAAAATGCTTCTTTGATTTGACAACGATGTCGTCGACGTAGACGTGGACGTTCCTGACTATCTGAGGCAGGAGGCACTTCTGCATGCAGCGCTGGAAGGTGGCGCCTGCATTCTTCAGGCCGAAGGACATGGTGATGTAGCAGTAGGCCCCGAAAGGGGTGATGAAGGAGGTTTTCAGCCGGTCGGCCGGGTCCAGCTTGATCTGGTGGTAGCCGGAGTAGGCGTCCAGGAAGGACAGCAGGTCGCAGCCGGCCGTGGAGTCGATGACTTGATCGATCTGCGGCAGGGCGAACGGGTCCTTGGGGCATGCCTTGTTCAGGCTAGTGTAGTCGATACACATGCGCCAGGTCTTGTTCTTTTTCAGCACCAGGACCGGGTTGGCCAGCCAGTCCGGGTGGAATACTTCCATGATGAAGCCGGCTGCGAGTAGCCGGGCGATTTCTTCTCCTATAGTACGCCGCTTCTCCTCGGAGAAACGGCGCAGGGGTTGCTTGACCGGCTTCGCATCCAGCCGTACGTGAAGCTTGTGCTCGGCGAACTTCCTCGGAACACCCGGCATGTCCTTTGGAGACCATGCAAAGATGTCCCGATTCTCACGGAGGAAGTCGACGAGCTCGCTTTCCTATTTGCTGTCGAGGCGGGAGCCGATGGTGACGCACTGGCTGGGGTTAGCCGGGTCGAGCGGCACTTGCCTGGTGTCCTTGGACGGCTGGAACGAGGCCTCGCCGACCGACTGGGACGGAGGAGCCGGCATGGCCGGCTGGCCGGAGGTGTGGGCCACGAGCCGGTCGAGCTGCCGCTTCTCCTCTGCTATCTCTAGGGCTTCGGCCAGCCGGCTGCCGTCTCGCACGCACGCGATTGACATCTTGTAGTCGCCGGCTATGGTGATGACGCCCTTGGGACCCGGCATCTTGAGCTTGAGGTAGGCGTAGTGGGGGATCGCCATGAACTTGGTGAGAGCCGGCCGGCCCAGCAGCGCGTGGTAGGGACTGTCGAGGTCCACTACCTCGAACCAGACCGGTTCGCGGCGGAAGTGGCTATGGCCGCCGAAGAGGACGTCGAGCTTGATCTTGCCGACGGGGGTGCAGGACTTTCCCGGAACGATGCCGTGGAAAACGGTCTGGCTCGCTTGCAGGTCCTCCACCTTGAGCCCCAGCTTGAGCATCGTGTCAAGGTAGAGGATGTTGATGCTTCTGCCCCCATCGATCAACACTCGCGAGAAGCAGCACGTGCGCCTCTCGAAAGCGATGGTGGGATCGAGGACGAGGGCGTAGCTGACCGGGCTTGGCATCACGGCCGGGTGGTCTGCCCGGCTCCAGGTGACCGGCTTCTCGGACCAGTGCATGAACTGGGGAGTCACGGGCATGGTGGCATTCACCTCGCAGTGGAGCCAGCGCTGGGCATGCTTGTCCGTCTCTTCACTGGTGAAGACGACGTAGCAACCGTCTTGGTCGGGAAACTGGTCGAGCAGCCGGCCGTCGTTCTGAGCCGGAGCCGGGGCCTGAGCCGGAGCGGGAGCCGGAGCCGGAGACGGAGCCAGCGCGCGGGGAGGCGTCGCAGGAGGAGTCGGCAGGCCTTCCCCCCGGGCCAGCCGCTGAGAGAAGCTGCACTGCCGGAGCGTGTGCGTAGCCGGCTTGGCGCCGGAATGGTGTTTGCAGGGGAGGTCGAGCATCTGCTCGAACGTGAGCTTGGGCCGCCAGGCGTCCTTGCCGGTACGCTGACGCTGGCTGGAAGCCTGGGCGGCCGGCTATTCTTCCTCGATGGAGGTAACCTGCCGGCTCCCGTAGCGGGGATCCGGCTGGTCGGCCTTGCGCTTGTTGTTCTGCTGCTGCCGGTTGTCGGCGGCCGCCCACGGCGCGGCAGGCGGCGGAGCCGGCTTGGCTTGTGCTTTAGCCTTCATCCTCATCGAGGAGTCGGCCGTGGCGTACTTGTCTGCTTTAGCCATCAGCTCCGCCAGGGTAGCTGGCTCGGAGCACAAGAGCTTGTGCTTGAGGTCGGTGCCGTCGCAGCAACCCTCGATGAAGTACTGGATAGCCTGCACCTCGTGCACTCCCTCGCAGGAATTGCGGAGCTCGGTCCAGCGCGTGAGGTAGTCGCGGAGGGGTTCCTCCGGCCCCTGGACGCACATGGCCAGCTCGCGGGGCCGGGCCGGCCACTTGTAGGTGCCGGTGAAGTTGCGGACGAACGCCTTTTCGAAGTCCGTCCAGGTGTTGACGCTGCCGGCTGCCAGGCTGTTCAGCCATGTGCGGGCCGAGCCGATCAGCATAAGGGGGGCGTAGCGGACGGCTACGCGCTTGTTCCCCCTGGCGATGCCGACTGCGGTGGTGTAGTCGATCAGCCAGTCCTCCGGCTTGGCGGCCCCGGTATACTTCGGGGTGTCGCGGGGAAGCGTGAAGCCGGGCGAGAACGGTTCGTTGTGGATCCGGGGGCCGAAGCACGCCGGGCCAATCGAGCCCTCCTCCTCGAGGAGAGCCGACTGCGCCAGCCGGTCGAGGCGGAGCCGCGCATCGTTCTCACTGTGGGGGACCCGCGGCCCGAGCCGGGCCGCGAGTTCGGGGCAGACGGCCGACGGGTCGGGCCGCGCCGAGTCTTGTCATGGAGGCGGAGTGTGTCCGCGGCTGCGCCGGCTACCGCCAGCCGGCGCCTCGTCGCGGCGGTTGCTGCCAGCCGGGTTGTTGCTGCGCCGGCTATTTACAGCCGGCTGCTCGTTCCCGCGCAGATGGGAATGCCGAGCGTTGCTTCCCTCGGCCCGCCGGATACCAGAGGGGCGGGGGGAACTGGAGTGCTAAGCCGGCCGATGGTCGGCAGCCCCAGTGCCCGCGCCCTCGGGACGGGGAAGCTCGGAGACGGCTTCGCCGGGGGCGAAGCCGACTTGTTGCGCGTTGCAGTGTCGATGAGGTCCTTGATGTGCCGCTCGCGCGCGGCACGTTCCTCACCTACCAAGGTAGCCAGATCCTCGTAGGCTACCTTGGCGGCCCGCAGGTTGGCTGCGGGGGTGTCGTAGACGGGAAGGCGGCCGCCAAGGATTTCCGCGACCACGCGGCCGCGGTCACGCACAGCCCCACGCCGGCTGGGCTCAGTGCCAGCCGGGGTGAGACCATACGCGGAGGCGTATTCCCGCTGCGCGGCTTCCATCCGGCGCCGCTCGGTCGCGAGGGCGCTGGCGTCTTCGAATAGTAGACGGCGTGCCGCCTCCAGCTCGGCTCTGGCGGTGGCCGGGTCCGCCGTCGGGGCGATGGGGGTGCTCAGACCCTGGAGGGTAGCGGCGAGCGGGTCGGAGGTACCGGCGCGGGCGGCGGCCGCGTCGGCCTCGGCCCGCGCATGGCCCGAAGTGGTGGAGGAGGCGATGACCATCACTCCCACGCAGGCGCGGGAGTCGTCAGCCTCGCCCGCGGTGAGTGCACCCACGGACGTGGGGGGATCGGTGCAGTCGAGCACCTGGCTAGGGTACTCGTCGGCCGCCGGCTCGTCGGCGAGGCTCAGCTTGCCGAGGCGCCCGGCGAGCGCGGCGACGTCGAGCGCGAGGTCGCGGCCGAGGAGCTCGTCAGAGAGGCCGGCCGCGTCGCCCGCAGAGCCTGCCGGAGCAAGCCCCACGAGCGTGCATTTCCGCCCGGACGCGGGGCGGCCGAGGGAGGCGGTGAAGGGTCCCGCCCGGAGCGTGATTCCGGCCGGCGCCGCGTAGGGCCCCACGGTGGGCGCCAACTGTCGTCGTTTTGTCACGACAGATGCCATGGGCAGGCTTATCGAGAGTGGTTGGGGCCGAAGGACGCCGACGGGCTCCGGGAGCGGGAATAGGCACAAGCGGTGGCGGACACACGATGTACCCAGGTTCGGGGCCCTCCGGGGGAGGTAACACCCCTAGTCCTGCCTGGTCTAGTTGAGACAATGGTGAGGTTACAACGATGCTCCTGGAGCTGTATGACTAGAGGAGGAAGAAAGGGCTAGGTTGCCCTTGCTGCCTCTCTAGGTGTGTGTGATGTGTGTAGAGTCGACCCGTTGCATGGGGGAGGCCCGGGGGGTTTTATAGGCCAACCCCCCGGAGTACAATATGAATAAGAGATCTCGGGGGGCCCCAGCCGGCAGCCTCTCTAGCCGGCTGTGGGGGCCGCCGGTTGTGAGGTCTTGTCGCTGGTAGGGCCCGCCAGCTGCAGGGTCCTATCGGGAGCCGGCGGGGCCCACATGGTGGGTCCCCGTGCCGGTCACATCGCGACACGGGTCGCCCGTCGGGGCGTCGTCTTGTGGTGGCTGGCCGGCGTCAGCAGTACGGCCGGCCGTACTGTAGCCATGCCGGGGCAGGTAATGGAGTAGGTTGTGGCATGCCGGCACTGTCGCCTCGCCCGGTCGCAGTCAGCCGGGGTCAGCGGTCACTGTGGCCATGCGCGCCCGCGCGTCAGCGGTCACTGTGGCCGCGCTGAGACCCGTCGTGGGGGTCTCGTCTTGTCGCCGTACTGGCGCGCAGAGGGAAGGGACGGGAGCTGGTCTGTCCGAGGGTCAGCGGAAGAGCCGGCCTGGAGGCAGCCGGCCGCAAGCTAGACGACCGGCTCCTCGATCAGCCGGCCGCGAGCGAGCCGATAGCGGACCTGCCGGCTCCCTACCAGCCGGTCTTGAGGCAGACGGCGGCCCGCCAGCCGGTCGTGGCCCATCCGGCCATGGACCAGCCGGCGGTATTTATTTTCTTCAAACAGGGGGGGGGGGGGAGAACCCCGCAGCTTTGGCCTACCCTGGGGTAACAACCCCGTCACCGCCCGACGTGTCGACGAACCCGATAGGAGCCACGTATCTCATTCTCAGGACACGACCGGATGAGCACAGCGTACAGTGGCCTGATAGACATCTCCCGAGTTGCCCCGGGTTGGCCCCGCACACGACTCTGTTTTGGACCAGCACCAACAGCACTGCCCCCCTGTATTATGTAGAAACGAACCTCGGGTAGCGCTAACTCCCTATGCGTCAAATTAATTATCAGAATTATTATGTTGGGCAAATGTAATACCAAAGTTTGGCCTTGCCAGACAAGTTTTATCCTAAAAGAAAAATCAAGGGGATCCCCATAACAACCCCGAGCATGTTAGGAGCGCTCAATATGGAACATAACACCGGTTCACAAGTAACTAGGGCGGCAAGAGTGGAACAAAACACCGAGCATAAGGCCAAGCCTTCCACCCTTTACCAAGTATATATGTGCATTAAATTAAATAGCAATAATATTGTGATATAACAAAAGGATATCCATGTTGACACATGGAACAACTTGCACCTGCAACTAGCAATGCTATAAGAAGGGCTGAGCGAGCGGTAACATAGCCAAACAATGGTTTGTTGGGATGTGGAGAGGTTAGAGGCTTATCATGACATTTTGGGAGGCTTCACAAACAAGTGGTAGGTAGCAAGACAAGCGATAGAAACGAGACATCTAGCATGGCAATGATAGTAATGGTATCCAGGGAAATGATCATCTTGCCTGAGATCCCGCTTGGAAGAAGAACGAATCCATGAAGAAGACGATCCGTGAAGTAGACGAACGAATCCTCACACTCCGAACGCTTTCGGAACTCTATCGAGAAGGAACAATCCGAAAAAAGCAATCAACACACGGTACACCACAACAAATGCATGACATGATGCGCAAACCAATATGATACATGTCCGGTTTAATTAGGCATGGCATGGCAAGCACAACAATCAAACACTACAAATTAAGTGAAGTTCAATATGCAACGAGTTGCATATTGACGAAACTCCACATTCAATTTTTTAATTCACTCTTGTTTATGTACTCATCAATACATGTTGTTTAACATGGGTGGTCATGGCATAAGGTGAAGATGGAATTAAAGCAATTTTAAATGGAGAAGGAGAACACACATATAACAAAATAATAACTCTCCATATTATGAGAAATGTGGTTAATGTTGTTTAACTAAACAATCATTTTAATGCTGTTTATCATGGCAAGAGGGGAAGCATGAATAACTACATCGTCTAGGCATTTTAAATGAGGCCGAAAGCAACATATAGCACTTCTGAAACAACCTCATATGCATATTATGATTTTGGTCCAGATCTGTCCTAAGCATATTTTATATTTATTAAACAGCAATATAAAATGTGCCATGAAATTCTACACGTTTTTCTAGTCAAATTACATATATGGAACATTTTTATCGGAGCTACGGTTATTTAGTTATGAAATAAATCATTTTAACATGGCAATTACGCAAATTAATACAAACAGCAGGTTTAAACATTTTTAACATGGTTGAAAGTTGGATATTATTAATCTACATGAAATTCTGAACAGATTTCATATATTAAGTTTTAACATGCGATGCACGGTTCACAAGTTATCAAATGCATGAAATCAAAGGGTTTTTCTACAAAACACACAATTCATTGGATAATTGCTAAATTCGCCAGACAGAAAAAAAAACATACGCGGGCCAAAACTTGCTAGCCCATCAGTGCATATGTGAGCGCAGGATGCAATACGACGCCCTAGGCGCTGGATAAGGAAACAGTGCTCACCAAAGGACCTCATGGGCCGGTCGGTGCAAACCCTGATTGGGCCTGGCGGTGGCGGAGCTGGGCCTCGGGGTGGCTGGCGACGCAGTCAACGCAGGCGAGCGGGACGCGTTCTGGTCATCTCCCTCGTTCTTCCCCACGAACAGGGGGCACCATGAGGCTTGGCGGCGGCAGGACTTGGTGCGGACGGCGGGGAGAACTCCGGCAACGGCGAGCTCAGATCCGGGCGAGGGGGTCTCATTCCTGGCATTGGAGGCCTCGGGCGGAGCTCCTGGCGGCGAGGTTCACGGCGGCAGTCACCATGGGGGCTCCTGCTGCGGGAGAGAGAGAGACAGAGAGAGAAAGAAACGGCATGAGGGAGAGAGGTGCACGGGTCTTGCGGGCGCCCCCCCTAGCTCCAGCGGGCAACGTCGCCGACGATGGCTGGTCCCGAACCTGGTTGGGGACGAGGTGCACGGGTCTTGCGGGCGCCATAGGAGGAGACGCAGTGGAGCTCGTGGTCGGGGAGGCCTGGTTCTGGAGGTCACCGGCGGCAGCGGCTCGCTCCGGCAGCACGCCGACCAGCGAGGTGGGTGAGGAGGCAAGAGGCATCGAGCACGGGAGCTCCTCTCCATGGCGTTGACGAGGAGACGAGGAGCTGGGAGGCTGCGGCACTGCAGGCAAGCGGACGCGGCGTCTGCGGGGTGGTTGGACGCGTCCAGGGAGAGAAGTGGGTGGTGGACGCGTCCATGAGTGCATAGCAGAGGTGCGGCTTGCTGTGGTTGGGCGGCTGCGGAAAACAAGGGGCGGTGGTCGGTGCTCTGTTGGATGGAATGGATCGGGAGGGATCCCGAGGAAGGAGATGTGGCTGGCGGCGGCTGGGAGGATCCCTAGAAAATAGGGTTTGGTCCAAGGATGCACTGCTATTTAAAATAGGCGGTATGATGATGGTTTGGGGTATTACAGGGTTGATCCAGACCCAACGGTCACGACCGTACATTTCGGGTTCGGGAAGGTTATCGGGCGCGCGAGAGGTCCGTGCACTGTGCAGAATGGCTAGGCATAACAGAGAGAGAAAATGCGGGCAGCCGGCAACGTGTTTTGAAAACGAAAAACATCCAACGAGTGACCGGCTATAGTGCCGCTATAGGTTACCGGTTGCGGAAGACGGACTCCGAATACGACGAAATTTGGCAGGCGGTCTACCTACCATAAAACAAGACCGCACACCAACTTTTGACCCATTCAGCGAATATTTTATACCCACTTTTAAAAACAATAATTTACGATGCCGCGGGCGCGTGCATGTGTGGTTGGTCTCAAAACGGTCAATGACACGAACGAAGAGAACCGGCAACTACGAACGGATACGAGTTTTTCGAAAACGAGTGACGACGCTATGCAGATGATGCGAATGATGCGATGATGAATCCGACAAACAAAAGAATCACACGATGACAGTGGCATAAAAGGGGAATCTTCTGGAGCGTCGGTCTCGGGCTGTTATAACTCTCCTCCACTTACAAGAGATCTCGACCCGAGATCTTAGAATGAGAAGGGGAAGAGGAAGAAGAAAGGACGAGGTAAAACTTAGTTGCTTCCTTGACAACTAGTGGAACCAATGAAACTTGAAGGTTGCAAAGACATGAAGAATGGCATGATAAACAAACAAGAATTGGAAACCATTCTGATTGAAATGAGATTGACAAGGAACGAGAGAGAAAGAATTTGGGCAACACTTCGTTTGAAACGAGAAGGAAAACTTGATAAAATGAAGAGAATTTGAGAACATGGCACAACACTCCGGTTAAATGAATAAGCAAAGAAGAAACATGATCTTGACAAAACAAGTTGATAAATTGAAGGGGGCAACATCACAATTCCTCCGGGACAAAAGAATAAGGGCTAGATCATTTGAGAGAAAAGAACGGAGAAGAAAATGACAACTTCTGCCACAATTGAATTGAAAATCACCCTTACAAGGAGAGATTGAACGGAGTTGTTGGAACATCAACAACGCAAAGAAAAGCTTGTAGTGGGCTTATGGAGAACATCCCAAAATTATGAGGTGACAACCCGCCACTAACGGAAAACAAATGATTTGCTTGAGATCCTGAAGAGATAAAATTTCTTTCACCAAGAGGATAGAAGAACACTTGGATCATTGATAAGCACCATGATAGCAACAATCCTTAGGAAATCCTTTAGGTGACATCTAATCCAAAATAGCCCCAATGAAGAAAATGATGGGTTTAATTATCTCATTCATGATAACTTCTCTTCGAAACTGCTCATGAATTAAGAATGCTATAACACCATCTCAAAGATAATGGAGAATGAATTGCACTTTGAAATGCAAGATAAAGAATACTTGCGAAACTACCAGAAGAACCTTGAAGAACACTTCGAGACTGAACGAACCACCAAGAAGAACCATCGGGAAGAAATCAGGAATGAAAGGATGATATAAAAGAATTGAAGGTTGCAAAAAAACAAGATGGAGGCCTTGCAAAGATTTAGATGAAGCTTCATGATGAGAAACTTGAGAAAACTTGGAACTCCGGAGAAGAAAAGATAAACAACTTTGCATCGAGAATTGATATCATGACCAACTCCGGAAGAAGGATTCAAAACACATTGATGAAACAAGAATAAGAATTATGTTATGCTTACTCCTCATCAAGTTAAATTTATGAAAAGGAACGGATTTAGCATACTACTTATTCTTCTTGAAAAAAAGATTGAAGAGAGATATCACAACTTGAAGAAGTCTACAACCAAACACCGGTAAGAATTTACAAATGAATGAGGATACCATGAATGAATGAAGATACATGAGAATGAAGAGATCATGATCCGCCTAATAGTAACTTCAACAATCCACCGGAATAATTGAGATACGAACGAAGAGACAACAATTGAGAAGAATTTAAGACCGAAAGCTGAAAGCTGAGAACGAAGAAATCTTCTGAAATGATAGCCTTCGGAGGATCGAGAAATAAAAACAACTCTAAAATGCTCCGGATAGATATGGAAAGAATTACTCAAGATCGAAAAGAATTTGAGAGGATAGCACGAAGCTGAAACCACAAATCTTCAAGAGAATGGACAAGATTTAAAAGAAACACTTCTTCGGTCTTCAACGCTGAGAATGATGATGAGAAACAACACCAAGAATTACCTGAGGCATTCCGGAACAATGAAGAAAGAAAGGTCGAGGCATTGGTCAAATTAATTCGAAGCGATCTTGGAGAAGGAATATGATTGATGAAATTCATTCTTACGTCATATTGAAAAGAACTTGAGGACATCTCCGGAAATATTAGAAGAGCCAGGTAAGATCCTGGGGAAAACCCGTGGGATATGGGTCCACTTAAAAGAAAACACCGTTGAATCGATTTCTTAGAAAGGGATATTGCACCGGAACAAATGAAAACTTGATGAAGTGAGAACCTCGAAATAATTTAAGAGAATCTGAATGAAAATGAAAGTCTTCTGAGATATCTTGCCACTCCGGATATAATAGAGAGAGGAATAAACAAGAGAGGTTTGCCTAAGAATTTCCCAACATGGGAGAGCATTTAGAGAATGAAAAGGATATGATGAGCACCGAAATCTTGAATTGAATCCACCGGAACAGAAAACAGAGATGAAGACTAAGAAATGATGAACTTGAGCACTTGAGCATCGTCACCACGAATCACCGGATACATCACGGAAGAGAAGGTAGCGGAAGCATCACATGAATAGAAAAGGCACTTGAATGAGAATTTAATTATTGACAAAAAAGGGCGGGAGGGTGGGGAAAAACAAGGACAACTCAGATAGATGAAAAGAACTCCGGAAGAAATAAGAGGATAGATCTTGCTAATATTGGAAGGGATTCAATTCACTTGAAGAGAAGCACTCCGGATGAAAAGGAATTACATGACAACTCCGGTTGAACAAAAGGATTAGCATTCCCATAAAAATATGAGAACACCGCTTAGAAAAGATATGAAATCACCACTTGACATCGAAGCAACTCGAATTACCATAGTCTAACAAAACCAAAGGATAATCCTTTTGAATTAAGCCAGAAACAAATACATAACCCATTTGCATTTGCTGGAAGGATAATCCTAGGTAACTACTTGACTTCCCACCTAAGAACTTCCGAAATCTTTCTGGTTATGCAATCTGGTCCATCGGATACACGGATAAATTACTGAATAAAACACCCAACTCCTAGCAATAATACTACCAACCGTGTATCAGATCCGTCAACACACAACCAGAGAAACCTCGGAAACTCATCCACCTCAGACCCTCGTAATCACGAGATACTAAACATGGAAGTACATGTGATCCCGCTCCCCAGTACTGGGTGCCGCCACACTCTTCGCACCACGAATAGTATTGAAGCAATTTTGAACATCCGCGTCGTGAGATACTTGTTGGGGAACGTTGCATGGGAAACAAAAAATTTCCTACGCACACGCAAGATCTATCCATGGTGATGAGCATTTACGAGAGGGAGAGTGGATCCACATACCCTTGTAGATCGCTAAGCGGGAAGCGTTAAGAAACGCGGTTGATGTATTCGAACGTCTTCGCGATCCAAATCGCAAGCCGTCCCGCGATCGAATTACGATCCGTCCCGATCTAGCGCCGAACGGACGGCACCTCCGCGTTCAGCACACGTACAGCTCGATGACGATCTCCGCCTTCTTGATCCAGCAAGAGGGGGCGGAGTGGTAGATGAGTTCTCCGGCAACACGACGACGTGGTGGCGGTGGTGGTAGTGCTATTCCGGCAGGGCTACGCCTAGCGCTTCTGAAACCGCGAACGGAGGAGAAAACGATCTAGGGAGAGAGAGGGGCGCCAAGGGCTTCGTGTGTGCTCTTGGGGCGCCCCCTCCCCTCTATATATAGGTGGAGGGGCGTGGAGATCAGCCCCTCCAAGCCCTAGGGCGCAGCCAAGGGGGAGGAGTTGGACTCCTAGTCCAATTCCCTCCCTTTCCATAATTAGGTGGACTTTCCACCTCTCCCAAGCCACATGGGCCTTGAGGAACTTGTGCGCCTGGCCCAATAAGGCCAGGGCGCCTCCCCTCATCCCATGCAAACCCTTGGGACATGGTGGAACCCTTGGTGGACATCTGGACTCCTACGGAAGTTTCTGGAACCTTCTAGAAGCTTCTCGGTACAATACCGGAAAAACCCGAAACTTTTCCGGTCGCCAAAATATGACTTCCCATATATAAATCTTTACCTCCGGACCATTCCGGAGCTCCTCGTGACGTCCAGGATCTCATATGGGACTCCGAACAACCTTTGGTCACCAACATACATAACTCAATAATACCAAAACGTCACCGAACGTTAAGTGTGCAGACCCTGCGGGTTCGAGAACTATGTAGACATGACCGAGACAACTCTACGGTCAATAACCAATAGCGGGACCTCGATGCCCATATGGGTTCCTACATATTCTATGAAGATCTTTATCGGTCGAACCACGATGTCAAGGATTCAGACAATCCCGTATGCAGTTCCCTTTGTCCATCGGTATGTTACTTGCCCGAGATTCGATCGTCGGTATCTCCATACCTAGTTCAATCTCGTTACCGGCAAGTCTCTTTACTCATTCCATAACACAAGATCCCGTGACTAACTCCTTAGTCGCATTGCTTGCAAGCTTCTTGTGATGCTGTGTTACCGAGTGGGCCCAGAGATACCTCTCCGTCATACGGAGTGACAAATCTCAGTCTCGATCCATGCCAACTCAACAGACACCCTCGGAGATACCTGTAGAGCACCTTTATAGTCACCCACTTACGTTGTGACGTTTCATACACACAAGGCATTCCTCCGGTGTCCGGGAGTCGCATGATCTCATGGTCGTAGGAACATATACTTGACATGGATAAAGCAGTAGCAACAAACTGACACGATCATCTGCTATGCTTACGGCTGGGTCTTGTCCATCACATCATTCTCCTAATGATGTGATCCAGTTATCACATGACAACTCATTGTCTATGGTCAGGAAACCTTGACCATCTCTGATCAACGAGCTAGTCTAGTAGAGGCTTACTAGGGACACAGTGTTGTCTATGTATCCACACATGTATCTGAGTTTCCGATCAATACAATTCTATCATGGATAATGAACGATTATCATGAACAAGGAAATATGATAATAATCATTTTATTATTGCCTCTAGGGCATATTTCCAACAGTCTCCCACTTGCACTAGAGTCAATAATCTAGCTCACATCGCTATGTGATTTACATTGTTATGAATCTAACACCCAATGACTTATGGGGTTCGATCATGTTTTGCATGTGAGAGAGGTTTTAGTCAACGGTCTGCAACATTCAGATCTGTGTGTTCTTTGCAAATCTATATGTCATACTGCAGATGCTACCACGCTCCACTTGGAGCTATTCCAAATGGCTGCTCCACTATACGTATCCGGATTGCTACTCAGAGTCATCCGGATTGGTGTCAAAGCTTGCATCGACGTAACCTTTTACGACGAACTCTTTATCACCTCCATAATCGAGAAACATTTCCTTAGTCCTCTAGTCACTAAGGATAATTTTGACTGCTGTCCAGTGATCCACTCCTAGACCACTCTTGTACCCCTTGACAACTCATGGCAAGGCACACACCAGGTGCGATACACAGCATGGCATACTATACAGAGCCTATGGATAAGGCATAGGGGACGACCTTCATCCTTTCTCTTTCTTCTGCCGTGGTCGATTCTTTGAGTCTCACTCAACTCCACACCTTACCAATCAGGCAAGAACTCTTTCTTTGACTGATCCATTTCGAACTCTTTCAAAATCTTGTCAAGGTATGTACTCATTGAAAGTCTTATCAGACGTCTTGATCTATCTCTATAGATCCTGATGCCCAATATTTAAGTAGCTTCATTCCAGGTTTCCTTTGAAAAACTCCTTTCAAACAACCCTTTATGCTTTCCAGAAATTCTACATCATTTCCGATCAACAATATGTCATCCACATATACTTATCAGAAATTCTATAGTGCTCCCACTCACTTTATTGTAAATACAAGTTTCTCATAAACTTTGTATAGACCCAAAAACTTTGATCACCTCATCAAAGCGTATATTCCAACTCCGAGATGCTTGCTCCAGTCCATAGAACGATTGCTGGAGCTTGCATACATTTTAGCATCCTTAGGACTGACAAAACCTTCCGGTTGTATCACATACAACCTTTCCTCAAGGAAACCGTTAAGAAAACGACGTTTTGATATCCATCTGCCAGATGTCATAATCAAAAAATGCAGCAACATCTAACATAATTCCAATACACTTTAGCATCGCTACGGGTGAGAAAGTCTCATCTTAGTCAACTCCTTGAACTTTGTCGGAAACTTCTTTGTGACAAGTCGAGTTTTATAAATGGTGACATTTACCATCAGCGTCTGTCTTCTTCTTAAAGGTCCATTTGTATTCAACGGCCTGCCGTTCAACGGGCAAGTCTACCAAAGTCCATACTTGGTTTTCATACATGGATCCTTTCTCGGATTTCATTTCTCCTAGCCATTGGTTGGAATCCGGGCCCACCATCGCTTCTTCATAGTCCGTAGGCTCATCGTTGTCTAATGATACGTCTCCAACGTATCTATAATTTTTGCTTGTTCCATGCTGTTATATTATCATTCTTGGATATTTTACAATCATTTTACTACAATTTTATACTATTTTTGGGACTAACCTATTAACCTAGAGCCTAGTGCCAGTTTCTGTTTTTTCCTTGTTTTTGAGTTTTACAGAAAAGGAATATCAAACGGAGTCCAAACGGAATAAAAATCTACGGTGAATTTTTATGGACCAGAAGAAGCCCAGGAAGCTTGGGAGTTGGGCCAGAAGAGCCACGAGGCCACCACAAGCCTGGGGGGCGCGCCCCCTGGCTTGTCGTCACCTCGTGGCCCCCCTGGACTTGTTTCCGCCGCCAAAAATTCCTATAAATACAGAAACCCCCAGAAACAAACCTAGATCGGGAGTTTCGCCGCCGCAAGCCTCCAGAGCCACGAAAAACCAATCAGGAGCCCGTTCCGGCACCCTGCCAGAGGGGGAAACCATCACCGGAGGCCATCTTCATCATCCCAACGGTCTCCATGACGAGGAGGGAGTAGTTCACCCTCGGGGCTGAGGGTATGTACCAGTAGCTATGTGTTTGATCTCTCTCTCTCTCGTGTTCTTGAGATGACACGATCTTGATGTACCGCGAGCTTTATTGATATAGATGAATCATATGGAGTTTTCCCCTCTCTATCTTCTTGTGATGAATTGAGTTTTCCCTTTGAAGTTTACTTATCGGATTGAGTCTTTAAGGATTTGAGAACACTTGATGTATGTCTTGCGATGGGATATCCGTGGTGGCAATGGGATGTTCCATTGATCCACTTGATGTATGTTTTGGTGATCAACTTGCGGGTTCCGTGACCTTGGGAATCTATGCATAGGGGTTGGCACACGTTTTCGTCTTGACTCTCCGGTAGAAACTTTGGGGCACTCTTTGAAGTTCTTTGTGTTGGATTGAACATGATGAATCTGAAATTGTGAGATGCATATCGTATAATCAAGCCCATGGGTACTTGTGGTGACATTGGAGTATCTAGGTGACATTAGGGTTTTGGTTGATGTGTGTCTTCAGGTGTTATTTTAGTACGAACTCTAGGGCTGTTGGTGACACTTATAGGGATAGCTCATAAGATTGATCGGAAAAGATAACTTTGAGGTGGTTTCGTACCCTACAATAATTTCTTCGTTTGTTCTCCGCTATTTGTGACTTTGGAGTGAACTCTTTGTCGCACGTGAGGGATTTACATATGATTCAACTATGTCAGTATTGTTGAGAGAACTTGCACTAGTGAAAGTATGAACCCTAGGCCTTGTTTCTAAGCATTGCAATACCGTTTTTGCTCACTTTTGTTACTTGTTACCTTGCTGTTTTTATATTTTCAGATTACAAAAACCTATATCTACCATCCATATTACACTTGTATCACCATCTCTTCGCCGAACTAGTGCACCTATACAATTTACCATTGTATTGGGTGTGTTGGGGACAAAAGAGACTCTTTGTTATTTGGTTGCAGGGTTGTTTGAGAGAGACCATCTTCATCCTACACCTCCCACGGATTGATAAACCTTAGGTCATCCACTTGAGGGAAATTTGCTACTGTCCTACAAAACTCTGCACTTGGAGGCCCAACACGAGTCTACAAGAAGAAGGTTGCGTAGTAGACATCAAGCTCTTTTCTGGCGCCGTTGCCGGGGAGGCTAGGTAAGCGGCACTCACATCCCGTCAACGAAGCTCTTTTCTGGCGCCGTTGGCGGGGAGGTGAGTGCTTGAAGGTATATCTTTAGATCTTGCAATTGAATCTTTTAGTTTCTTGTTTTATCACTAGTTTGGTTTTATAAAAGAAAACTACAAAAAAATGGAATTGAGGTTGCCTCATATGCTTCATCTTTTAAATGTCTTTCGTGAAAATGATGGAAAGGAAAATTGTGCTCAAGTGTTAGAAGAAGAAGTTATTAAAATGTTTGGCACTGAATCTTTGAATGATGAGCATGATAGAAATATTGTTAGTATGAATTCTCTGAATATCCATGATGCTAATGATATGCAAAGCTACAAGCTTGGGGATGCTATGTTTGATGAAGATGATATGTTTAGTCCCCCAAGTTTTGATGAGCAAATTTATTATGATGAAAGCATGCCTCCTATTTATGATGATTATTGTGATGACATGTATGCTATAAAGAATAATGATAACCATGAAACTTGTCATCATGATTTTAATTTTCAATTGGATTATGCTTCACATGATAGTTATTTTCTTGAGTTTGCTCCCACTACTATTGATGAGAAGAAAATTGCTTATGTGGAGAGTGACAAATTTTCTATGCTTGTAGATCATGAAAAGAATGCTTTATGTGCTGGTTATATTGTGAAATTCCTTCACGATGCTACTGAAAATTATTATGAGGGAGGAACATATGCTTGTAGGAATTGCAATAATATCAAGTTTCCTCTCTATGTGTTCAAAGTTTTGAAGTTATGCTTGTTTTGCCTTCCTATGCTAGTTGATTCTTGCTCCCATAAATTGTTTGCTCACAAAATCCCTATGCATAGTAAGTGGGTTAGGCTTAAATGTGCTAGTCATATGCTTCATGATGCTCTCTTGCATGTTTCAATTCTTATCTTTTATGTGAGCATCATTGAAATCATCATGCCTAGCTAAAAGGCATTAAAGAAAAGCGCTTGTTGGGAGACAACCCAATACTTTTACTTTCTGTTTTAGTGTGTCCACATGATTAATCTACTGTATAATCATGTTTTATAGCTTTTGTTTCAATAAAGTGCCAAGTAAAGCCTTTGGGATAGTGTGGATGATAGTTGACTTGATTCTGTGCAAAAACAGAAACTTTTGCTCTCAGTCCAGGAATTTTGTAAATTCACTGGAACGTGCTTCTGATTGGAAATTTTTACACAGTCTTGATATACAATTTTCCTAGATTTTCCTAATTTTTCAGAATTTTTAGAGACAGGGAAGTATGGCTATACTACAGATCTTCACAGACTGTTCTGTTTTTGACAGATTCTGTTTTGCATGCATAGTTTGCTTGTTTTAGTGTTTCCATAGCTTATATTTAGTGATATAAATTATGGGAATGATAGAATACAGTAGATATGATGTGGGAACAATTATGAATCTTGTCTTGACAGTACCTAAGTGAATGATCTTTGTTTATTATACTAACCCATCTCACGAAGTTCCGTTAAGTTTTGTGTGATTGAAGTTTTCAAGTTTTGGGTGAGACACCGATATGAGGAGAATAAGGAGTGACAAGAACCTAAGCTTGGGGATTCCCAAGGCACCCCCAAGGTAATATCCAAGGAAGACTCAAGTGCCTAAGCTCGGGGATGCCCCGGAAGGCATCCCCTCTTTCGTCTTCAACACTATCGGCATATCTTACTTAGAGCTATATTTTTATTCGTCACACAATATATGCTTTGCTTGGATCGTCATTATATTTTGTTACTTTATGTTAGGTGTTATTTATAATCTTGTTTTTCAATAAAAATTTCCAAGAATTTCCTTAGGATGCTTGCATTGCATGTTTTGATGAGTGCTGTGTAAAAACAGAAACTTTGGCTGTAGTGTTTGAATTTTCATATTTTACTGGAACGTGGAAAGTTTCTGAAATGTTTACACAGTGTTGTCATATAAATTATTTAGCATGTCCTAAATGTTCATAATTGTTTTAGTGACAGAAGTACACTGGTTTAATAGATTGCTACAGACTGTTCTGTATGGAAAGATTGCTGTCATAGTTTTGTTATCTACTTATCCTTTAGTTTCCATAGCCTATATTGATAGATATAAATTGTGGAAATGATAGTATACAGTACCTAATGTTTGAAAATTATTATGCAACTTGTATTGGCAGTACATAAAGAGTTGATTTATTATTATGCGTACTAACCTATCTCACGAGTTCTTTTCAAGTTTTGTGTGGAAGATGTTTTTGAGAATAGGTGAAACCATGATATGAGAGGATTGAACGAGATACAAAAGCTCAAGCTTGGGGATGCCCAAGGCACCCCAAGTAAATATTTCAAGAAGTCTCAAGCATCTAAGCTTGGGGATGCTACGCATCCCACCTCTCTTCATCAACAATTATCAGTTAGCCTATGTTGAGCCTAAAGTTTTATTCGTTCACATGATGCGTGCTATTCTTGGAGTTCTATTTTTGTTTAGTTTGCTGTTTAAATAAAATGCTCAGATCTGAAAATATTTATTGATATATAGAGAGAGAGATAGAGAGAGTCCTCACATAGCTACTTAATTGTTTGACTACTCATTGATCTTCACTTATATCTTTTGAGAGTAGCTTGTCATTTCCTCTCATGCTTCACTTATACCTTTTTGAGGGATGAAATATTTATGCTCATGTGATTCATTTAAAATTGTTTGAGCTTGTCAAAAAAAAAAATCAATGGCAATATATGAAAATAGAACCAAAGTGATAGATATCCAAGGAGGATATAATAAAAACTTTCATGAAGATCATGGGACAAATTAAACTTGATTCTTTGTAATAGTTTTGAAACATGATGATAGTAATATGTGAGTCATGTTAGTGAGTAATTATGCTTAGTAGGAATATTGGTGTTAAGGTTTGTGATTCCCTATGCATGCACGAAAGTCAATAGTCATGCAATGAAGTTACATCCTACTTGTGGTGCATTATTCGGTGTTAGTTATGACTCAATGCTCACTTATGTGATTTTTCGTTTCTTGGTTTGGTTGCTTCCCAATCTATTTGATAGCCTCCATTTGTACTAAGTAGAAATACTACTTGTGCATCCAAAATCCTTAAACCAAGTTTTGCCTTATGAGTCCACCATACCTACCTATATGCGGTATTTCCATGCCGTTCCAAGCAAATTTGTATGTGCCATCTCTAAATTTTCAAAATAAATTCTCTCTTTTGTGTGACCGTACCGCTCATGAAACGGTGGGGTGTATCCAATATTTTTCCATGCTAGGTGTGTTATTCTCACGATATGTGTTGATTCACTATCATTCACGAGAAAGTGACTGGTATTTGGGATGCCCAGTTCCATGCTCAAAAATCAAATCAAAATATAATGAAACAAAAATCCCCTAGGATTGTTGTTTGTATGGACGGTAACCGTGGATTCGGCTCGCCGTGGAGTGTGATTGACTGGTGGAGGGGGAGTAAAAACTTTACCATTCTATTTGGGAACCGCCTATAATGTATCTAGCATGGAAAGTATTGTGAGCTACTTTGTCGTTTTCGTTGACAGGAAAAGCATGCCACTCAAAATATTTTTCTCTCTCAATTTAAACCTTGAGCTCTGGCACCTCTACAAATCCCTACTTCCCTCTGCGAAGGGCCTATCTATTTACTTTATGCAATTTTTATTTTTGCTTTGAGTCTCCATCTTCTCTTATAAGCACCAACTAGGGGGCACTATGATCATACTTGAGCATTGTGCATAGCTAATATTTGAGTGTGTTTCATGAATGGATCAATGATTGAGCATGATGGGCTAGGGATAACTTTCTTTAGTGTTGATATTTTGAAAGACATGGTTGCTTGTTGACATGCCTGAGTATTGAACTCATTATGTTAAAACTAGACTATTGCTTTGAATCATTTACAAGTCCAAATGTCCATGCTATACAAAGAAGAAAAGAATATGATGAACATGTTAGGTAGCATTCCACATCAAAAATTCTGTTTTTATCATTTACCTACTCGAGGACGAGTAGGAATTAAGCTTGGGGATGCTGATACGTCTCCAACGTATCTATAATTTTTGCTTGTTCCATGCTGTTATATTATCATTCTTGGATGTTTTACAATCATTTTACTACAATTTTATACTATTTTTGGGACTAACCTATTAACCTAGAGCCTAGTGCCAGTTTCTGTTTTTTCCTTGTTTTTTAGTTTTACAGAAAAGGAATATCAAACGGAGTCCAAACGGAATAAAAATCTACGGTGAATTTTTATGGACCAGAAGAAGCCCAGGGAGCTTGGGAGTTGGGCCAGAAGAGCCACGAGGCCACCACAAGCCTGCCCCCCTAGGGCGCGCCCCCCTGGCTTGTCGTCACCTCGTGGCCCCCCTGGACTTGTTTCCGCCGCCAAAAATTCCTATAAATACAGAAACCCCCAGAAACAAACCTAGATCGGGAGTTCCGCCGCCGCAAGCCTCCAGAGCCACAAAAAACCAATCGGGAGCCCGTTCCGGCACCCTGCCAGAGGGGGAAACCATCACCGGAGGCCATCTTCATCATCCCAACGGTCTCCATGACGAGGAGGGAGTAGTTCACCCTCGGGGCTGAGGGTATGTACCAGTAGCTATGTGTTTGATCTCTCTCTCTCGTGTTCTTGAGATGACACGATCTTGATGTACCGCGAGCTTTATTGATATAGATGAATCATATGGAGTTTTCCCCTCTCTATCTTCTTGTGATGAATTGAGTTTTCCCTTTGAAGTTTACTTATCGGATTGAGTCTTTAAGGATTTGAGAACACTTGATGTATGTCTTGCGATGGGATATCCGTGGTGACAATGGGATGTTCCATTGATCCACTTGATGTATGTTTTGGTGATCAACTTGCGGGTTCCGTGACCTTGGGAATCTATGCATAGGGGTTGGCACACGTTTTCGTCATGACTCTCCGGTAGAAACTTTGGGGCACTCTTTGAAGTTCTTTGTGTTGGATTGAACATGATGAATCTAAAATTGTGTGATGCATATCGTATAATCAAGCCCATGGGTACTTGTGGTGACATTGGAGTATCTAGGTGACATTAGGGTTTTGGTTGATGTGTGTCTTAAGGTGTTATTTTAGTACGAACTCTAGAGCTGTTCGTGACACTTATAGGGATAGCTCATAAGATTGATCGGAAAAGATAACTTTGAGGTGGTTTCGTACCCTACAATAATTTCTTCATTTGTTCTACGCTATTTGTGACTTTGGAGTGAACTCTTTGTCGCACGTGAGGGATTTACATATGATTCAACTATGTCAGTATTGTTGAGAGAACTTGCACTAGTGAAAGTATGAACCCTAGGCCTTGTTTCTAAGTATTGCAATACCATTTTTGCTCACTTTTGTTACTTGTTACCTTGCTGTTTTTATATTTTCAGATTACAAAAACCTATATCTACCATCCATATTACACTTGTATCACCATCTCTTTGCCGAACTAGTGCACCTATACAATTTACCATTGTATTGGGTGTGTTGGGGACACAAGAGACTCTTTGTTATTTGGTTGCAGGGTTGTTTGAGAGAGACCATCTTCATCCTACGCCTCCCACGGATTGATAAACCTTAGGTCATCCACTTGAGGGAAATTTGCTACTATCCTACAAAACTCGGCGCTTGGAGGCCCAACACAAGTCTACAAGAAGAAGGTTGCATAGTAGACATCATCTAACAACATGATTTCCAAGACAGGATTGCCGTACCACTCAGGGCAGTACGTGTCCTTGTCGGCCTACAAGGTTTGGTAGTAACTTGATCCGAAGTGTCATGATCATCATCATTAACTTCCTCTTCATTCGGTGTAGGCGCCATAGAAACATCTTTCTGCGTCGTGCTACCATCCAACTGAAGTGACGGTTCAATAACCTCATCAAGTTCTACCTTCCTCCCACTCAATTCTTTCGAGAGAAACCCATTCTCGAGAAAGGACCCGTTTTTAGCAACAAACACTTTGCCCTTGGATCTGAGATAGAAGGTATACCCAGCTGTTTCCTTAGGGTATTCTATGAAGATGCATTTTTTCGCTTTGGGATCGAGCTTATCAGACATAAGCGTCGCATTCCCAAACTCTGAGAAATGACAGCTTAGGTTTCTGCCAAACCAAAATTCATACAATGTCATCTCAACGGACTTAGATGGTGCCCTATTTAAAGTGAATGTAATTGTCTCTAATGCATAACCCCAAAACGATAGTGGCAAAACGATAAGAGACATCATAGTATGCACCATATCCAATAGGGCACGACTACGACGTTCGGACACACCATCACACTATGGTGTTCCAGGTGGCGTGAGTTGTGAAACAACTTCCACATTGTCTTGAGTTGTATACCAAACTCGCAACTCAGATATTTACCTCCATGATCATATCGTAGACATTTTTTCTTCTTGTCACGACGATCTCAAACTTCACTCTGAGTTTGTTTGAACTTTTCAAACATTTCAGACTTGTGTTTCATTAAGTAAATATCCCCATATCTACTCAAATCATCAGTGAAGGTAAGAAAATAGCGATATCCACCGCACGCTTCAACATTTATTGGACCGCATACATCAACATGTATCATTTCCAATAAGTCACTTACCCGCTCCATCATACCGGAAAACGGGGTCTTAGACCTTGGCGGCAGTGCCACAAGTATGTGGTACTATCATTTTTAACTTTGCATCTTTTGGCATCAATATTATGAACATGTGTAACACTACGATCGAGATTCAATGAACCATTCACATTGGGTGCATGACCATTGAAGGTATTATTCATGTAAACAGAATAACCATTATTCTCTAACTTAAATGAATAACCGTATTGCAATAAACATGATCTAATCACATTTATGCTCAATGCAAACACCAAATAATATTTATTTAGGTTCATCACTAATTCCGAAGGTACTGAGAGCGTGCGATGGTGATCACATCAACCTTGGAAACACTTCCAACACACATCGTCACCTCGCCCTTAGCTAGTCTCCGTTTATTCCGTAGCTTATATTTTGAGTTACCAACATTTAGCAACTGAACCGGTATCTAATACCCAAGTGCTACTAGGAGTACTAGCAAGGTACACATGAATAAAACGTATATCAAATATACTTCTGTTGACGTTGCCAGCCTTCTTATCTACCAAGTATCTAGGGCAGTTCTGCTTCAGTGACCGTTCTCCTCATAATAGAAGCACTCAGTCTCGGGTTTGGGTTCAACCTTGGGTTTCTTTACTGGAGCAGCAACTGGCTTGCCATCCATGAAGTTTCCCTCCTTGCCCTTGCCCTTCTCGAAACTAGTGGTTTTACTAACCATCAACACTTGATGCTCCTTCTTGATTTCTACTTTCGCGGTGTCAAACATCGCGAATAGCTCGGGGATCATTATTTCCATCCCTGGCATTTCATAGTTCATAACGAAGCTCTAGTAGCTTTGTGGCAGTGACTTGGAGAACTATATCAACCACTATCTTATCTGGAAGATCAACTCCCACTTGATTCAAGCGATTGTAGCACCCAGACAATCTGAGCACATGCTCACCGATCGAGCTATTCTCCTTCATCTTGCAGGCAAAGAATCTTGTTGGAGGTCTCAGACCTCTCAACACGGGCATGAGCCTGAGATCCCAATTTCAGCTCTTAGAACATCTCATATGTTCCGTGACGTTCAAAACGTTTTGGAGCCTCAATTCTAAGCTGTAATGCATGACACACTGAACTATCAGGTAGTCATCAGAACGTGCCTGTCAGATGTTCATAACATCTACAGACGACGCTTGAGGGGGTGGCGCACCGAGCGGTGCATTAAGGACATAAGCCTTCTGTGCAGCAATGAGGACAATCCTCAGATCATGGACCCAGTCCGCATTATTGCTACCATCATCTTTCAACTCTATTTTCTCTAGGAACGTATCAAAATTCAGGGGAGCTACAGCGCGAGCTAGTGATCTACAACATAAGTTTGCAAAGACATTTTGACTATGTTCATGATAATGAGTTCAGTTAATCATATTACTAAAGAACTCCCACTCAAATTGACATCCCTCCGGTCATCCGAGTGTTACATGATCCAAATTCACCAACCCAAGTCCGATCATCACGTGAGATGAGGTGGTTTCAATGGTGAACATCTCCATGTTGATCATATCTACTATATGAATCATGTTCGACCTTTCGGTCTCTTGTGTTCCGAGGCCATGTCTGTACATGCTAGGCTCGTCAAATTTAACCCGAGTGTTCCGCATGTGCAAAATTGGCTTGCACCCATTGTATGTGAACGTAGAGTCTATCACACCCGATCATCACGTGGTGCTTCGAAACGACGAACTTTTGCAATGGTGCACACTCGGGGAGAACACAATTTTTATCTTGAAATTTTAGTGAGGGATCACCTTATAATGCTACCGTCATCCTAAGCATAATAAGATGCATAAAAGGATTAACATCACATGCAAATCATAAGTGACATGATATGGCCATGATCTTGTGCTTTTGATCTCCATCTCCAAAGCACCGGCATGATCTCCATCGTCACCGGCATGACACCATGATCTCCATCATCTTGATCTCCATCAACGTGTCGCCATGAGGTTGTCGCGCCAACTATTGCATCTACAACTATTGCTAACTCATAGCGATAAAGTAAAGCAAAAACGGAATTTTTTTTTAAAGACAACCCTATGGCTCCTGCCGGTTGCCGTACTCATCGACGTGCAAGTCATGATAATCTATACATAACATGATCATCTCATACATCACATATATCTCATCATGTCATTGGCCATATCATATCACAACATACCCTGCAAAAACAAGTTAGACGTCCTCTAATTGTTGTTGCATGTTTTACATGGCTGCTATGGGTATCTAGCAAGAACGATTCTTACCTACGCAAAACCACAACGGTGATACACAAACTGCTATTCAACCTTCTCAAGGACCGCCTTTGTCGAATCCAATCCAACTAAAGTGGGAGAGACAGACACCCGCCAACCATCTTTATGCAACAACGTCACATGTCAGTTGATGGAACTGGTCTCTCGTAAGCGTACGAGTAAGGTTGGTCTGGGCCGCTTCATCCCACAATACCGCTGAATCAAGAAAAGACCAAGGGAGGAAGCAATCTGAGCATCAACGCCCACAAACTGCTTTGTGTTCTACTCGTGATCTCATCTACACATAGACCTAGCTCATGATGCCACTGTTGGGGAACGTTGCATGGGAAACAAAATTTATCCTACGCACACGCAAGATCTATCCATGGTGATGAGCATCTACGAGAGGGAGAGTGGATCCATATACCCTTGTAGATCGCTAAGTGGGAAGCGTTATGAAACGCGGTTGATGTAGTCGAACGTCTTCGCGATCCAAACGATTCGGCATAACAAGATGTGTGCGATATACAGCAAACAGGTGAGTAATGAGAATCGTGTGTGAACACCAGATATAATAAAGACGATTGGTGCTAATAACCTGTGTGTGTTGTGGGAAAACATTTGCTTGTATACAATTGTCAGCGATTGATGAAATCATCACCGACGGCTTTCGTAGTTTAGTTCGTGTGTACTGTGATTTGCTCTGTCTGCACAACATCGATGCTGTGCCTACAGAAAAAAAACATATGTACTTATAAGAACAAGATTGCATAAACAAAAAAGAACACAATGCAATTTCAAATATTGTATCACAAATACCAGCAATATTACAAGGTTCAAACTCCAGCATAACAAGGCCCAAATTCAAAGATTACAAAGGTGCAAACTGACATTAGAAATCAAATCCAATCTTTAGGATCCATGGGATGAAATATTTCTGCGAAGGGATCATCCACCGAGAAGTCATATATCGGCTCGATAGAATCGCTTCCGAATAATCTGTCATATGAACTTCCAAAGTGAAAATCAGCTTCTGCAGAGCCTTTTCCATTCCGTTGTAGACGCCTCCGCTGGTCAGTAAACCATCCATTGTGGCGCACTAAATATAGTGCAAACCTCATTACCTTGAGCACCATTGCTTTCTGAACAAAGAAATTGGCAAATTGAATCTCTGGATTGGTGCCTGGGTACTCGTTCAAAGTAATTTCCGTGAGATGGAATTCAAGGCATTCGATGTGATTGTTATATTGCGCCACCTTTTCCACTCCAAGTCCTGCTTGTATCTGCAAACGAAGACAACATATTAGTGCTTAGATGTAGTATTGAACACTACATGCCTCTTTGATTTGCATGATTTATAAAATACACTAATAGATTGACATGCCATCTTCAATCGTTCATGATTAACATCTGAAAAAAATGTATAGTACATCTATCATTGTAATCATGGGTAAAAGTACCAACAAATTGAACTCCATTGTGGTTAACAATTAACAGGAAAGGAACATCACCTCAAAGTATAACTTCTCCGTGCACGGAAAGCATATAAGGAACTTAACAACTTCATCCAGATTGGGACCGATAGATTGTAGTGCCAAGATCTTCACTGTGCCCAAAGACAATGCGAGCCTTGTGGGAATCATTTTCTGGATGACAGCCGAACATAGATCAACAAAAACTAGATAAAATGTGATGTACAATAATAAGAATGAGAAGAAGATTGTTGTACCTGAACGGGTATGGATCCAGCTGTAACAAGTTCGGAGAATTCAGCACACGAATAGCCCAACACTGTCAATTTCGGTGCGTCAATGACCCTGATTCTTGTTCGACCTTCTTTATCAAGTACAAACAATCTCTCTAGGAAAGGCGCATTCTCAATGACCATATCATGAAACTCCCCAACTGACGCGTGTTGCGGCACCAACCATGCACATAAATCGTACGGAGGTTCGTCGTAGCGATGTGGAGGCTACTGAACCCAAACATCATCTGAAGACGAAGGTACTCGAGCATTGTACAGTCGCCGAGCAGGCGCTCCAAATCCGACTTCGAAATGCTGACGCCTATGAGCTCGAGGTGCTTCAGTTTAGGGAGATGAAGAGCGTGCGCGGCATTAATCTTAGGGAAAAGGCACCGCATGAACGTAGCGTGGCGCAGCGTGGGCGCAAGGTAGAGGACGGACGCAGGCAGCGAGCGCCCATGTCTAGCATCAAAGTTGAGCTCCTCGAGCTGATCTAGGGCTGGGGATAAGAACCACTCGTGAAACTTGGGTTCAGCCTTGCAGTTTGAACGGAAAGTGCCGATGGAAAGGTGTCTGACTAGCGCAGTGTGCGTGGCCAGGATGTGGGACAATGCGTCCAAGCGTTTGCGATCCCCGCTGCAGAGCTCGTCGTCGTCGAGGAGGTCAAGGGGGGTGGAGTGCCATAGGGCGCGCCACCGCCTGGAGAGGATGGTGGTCTGCATGGCAGATTTGATGGGGAGGAGGGACATGATGGTTACCAACATCTCGTCGGGGATGCTGCTGATGAAGTCCACGCTCGCCGGAGGCTCGTGTGGTTCAGCCTTGACCCGCCCCCGCTTGTTGGACGCCTCATCGTCCATCGAAAAAGGAGGCGATCCTCGGCGGTGGCCCTTATAGATAAGATCGGAGGAGAAGGTGTAGAACTAATGGAGAACTTGGGAGAGAATAGGGCTGTGTGGGTGGAGGTCCGAGGTCAAAGGGCTTGATTCCCGGTGAGCCAGCCGCGCCTACGCGGTGGACTGCTCGCACGCATCCCATTGAGCCTGCGCGGCGGACTCCTCACACGCGTCCCGTCTAATCAAACCTTTGGCCCACGTACGCCATCCCAAATGGTTTCTATAAACCATAAAGTGTTCCGTGCTTGGGAACTAAAACCATCAATAAATATTGAGCTTGTTTCCTTTCACATTCCAAATTACCACGCGCTATTTTTTTCGCAAATCAGTTCACACCTACAAAACCTAAATGTGTTCCCACTCAGCAGCTGTTTACTTTAGTAGGCTATAAAAACACAAACACGTACTCGAAAATTACCGCACATTCCTCACCCTCGCCACCAAAAAAACGGGCCTTTCTTTGTTAGTCCTTCATTCCGTCTGCCATGGCCGGTAGGAGGGGGGTTATGGGTCAACTTCGAGATATAACCAGGGAAGAAAGACCAAGGCCGCGGAAGCAACCGAGAGGTCCCACCGCTGCGCCGTGGAATCGCCAGAGAGCTCCAGCCACATCGCTTTGGCCGCAACAGAGATGTTCGGTGGCACCGCGGAAGCCCGGGAGGATCTTTCGCGGAGAGGCGACGGCTCTCACAATCACAAGCACATTCGCCTCGTAGGCGAATTGGACGAGTTGGCAGTCGTGGATTCCTCAGCCAGCGACGACATGCGCGCTGAGCTCGGTAGGAAGGACGCGATGATCGATGACTTGGTGAAGCTGCTGGAGAAGAGCGATGCCTCCGTTGACAGGGCGACCGGCCTCGTGGAGAAACTTATGGAGGAGAACGACGCCTGGAAGAAACTGCTCGAGAAGAAAAGTACCTCGGAGGGGAGGCTGAAAGAACTCGCCGAGGAACTTCTGGAAGACTTGGCAAAGCTCTACATTGAGCGTGAGGGGCTGCTGAAGGATTTCGTGGAGCGTGTGAAGGAACTTCATGCGTACGCGACGCAAAGCATCGACGCTCTCGAGCAAAGAGCCCGTGCCATGGCCGCAATGCGAAAGATGTCGGATGAGAGGCGAGAGGAGATAGAGGTCATGGAGGCGATGAAGAAGGAGATTGAGGAACTCCGCGCCCAGCAATCCATGAATAACTAGATAGCAGCGGCCAGATCATTTTCTTTGTCTTCCTTCTTAAACCTCTCCCTTCTTCGTTTGCCCCTGTGTCTTTGGGGAGTTGCCGCTTGTGGAATTTTTTATTATCATGTATATGTAAGAGAATTATTATCCTTTGCCGGTGCGAATTTGTTGTATATTATTTCATTCGTTTGTACTGTTATCACGAAACGTCAAAGTTCTCGACGAGGCACGAACAAAACAGTGATCTCAAGCAACTTAGTCCCTCCGTCTAGGCGCATTAACCACATGATAAACAGCGGGTCGGACGCCATTAATTCAGAAGTTGGGAGCGAGGCGAGCGGGGGGGGGGGGGGGGGGGGGGGGTGGGGTGGAGGTCAAAGTATCGCTTCCTGATGAGCATGCGCAGTAGACTCTCATGCGTCCCGTCGAGCATGCATGGCGGACAGCTCTCACGCATCTTGTCAAGCCTGCATGGCGGACAGCTCGCACGCGTCCCGTCGAACCTGCGCGGCAGAAAGCTCGCATGCATCCTGTCATCAACTTGCAGCTACACGCACGGCACCCCCATATCAGGTACTCCCTCCGGTTTTTTAGTTAGCATATAAAATTTGGTCAAATTCAAAATTTGTAAAGTTTGACTAGCTTTATAGGATATATATATATATATATATATTTATAATTTAAAATGAATATTATTAGATGCATCGTCCAATTAACTTTCATACTATATAACCTAAGCATTGTAGATGTTGATATGTTTTTTTGTATAAATTTAGTCAAACTATGTTTAGCTTGACTTTGACCAAATCTTATATGCGAAGTAAAAAGAAACGGAGTGAGTAAAAAAACTTGGACGCGTGGCACCAAATGATTATCATACAAGTTTTGTATTTATGGGAATTCAATAAACCAATATTTTCATACAAGTTCCAAATTTATGGGGATTTAAAAGCAATGTTTCTAAACGTTTGCGTCCTAGTCACGATGCCGAGATGTTTTTAATCTTTGCATGGGACCTAAACAGGGGCCCAAGGACATATAAATGATTTTGTAACCCATTTTGGTGCCCTAGAGCATGTGCTTGTAGTTCAAATTTGAATTATGCACATTAAATGGATATAGAAAAGTTCAATTAATGTATAAAGGGTCCCAAACGAGCCGTGAATAATTCCACATTTTAGCATTGCACTTTTATTAGTCTGTGTTGCATGTAGAAAAAAATATGTGTAAGAAGAGACATCGGCTGTCGTTCCCTCCACGGAGGTGACACATGTTCCGTATCGAAAGAACGATGGTTCTTGAGAGAAATTTTGGTGTGCAAGAGACTTGTCCCAAATTGGACAAAAAATTATCATGTTGTATAAGTGTCGTGTCATGACACCAGGGTAAGTGTCAAGAATTTCAGACGAGGTTTGGATTTATGATGATTTAAAAACCAAGTTTCTCAATGTTTTTGGCCTTGACTCCGTGATGTTTGTAATCCATTCACGTTCTTTGCATGGGACCTAAACAAGGAACCCAAGGATACAAATATCTTTTTTCAACCCATTTTGCTGACACGAAGCATGTTCTTTTAGTTCAAATCTTAATTATGCAAATTAAATGTCTAGAAACTTAATTAGTGTAGTATACAAAAAAACTAAACGAACCATGAATAATTTAAAGCAGTTCTATACGCCCGTCTGAAGCTCGTGCGTGTGTAAGCACGGTGTGCATGTGTCGTGCTAGCTCGAGCTTCCTTCTTTCATAAGTTATCCAATTTGTATTAAAATGATGTTCTATCCAACATGCTTCTCCCGCCACTCCCCCAATCGGTCTCCCACCACTCCCCCAATCGGTCTCCCGCCACTCCCCCAATCGGTTTCCCGCCGAAGCGCCGACCCCATCATCAACCTTCTGGACGAGGAGGACGAGACAGAGCAGGCCGGAGAGCACGCAAAAGCGGCATCACACCATCGAGCATGAGCGAGACGTCATCATCAGCCCCCATGCCACCATCACGCACGGTTTCTAGTACTACCAGAAATGTCTGCGATACGTATCTGGTCCCACCAGGTGCCCATCGGGGCACGCCTTGTAAATGAAAGGAGGCAACTCTTACAAGCAAGGCGCAACTTCCCAGCCTGTAACCCAGTCGAACCGAACTCGGAAGTTAAGCATGCTTTCGGTGGAGTAGTCTAGGATGGGTGACCGGTTGGGAAGTTGCTAGATTTCAAGGTTCATTTAGGCGCAGTGATACGATCACTATAGGCATAAATAAAATGCCTGTCGTGATATGTCATTCCGGCTAAATAAATCTTCAGATCCTTGTTTTGAAAATATCCATGATTTCTTTTGATGTTTTGAAAATGTCAAGGATCGATGACGTGTGCGTCTGTGTATTTGTGAACCAATGCCTGTGTGTGGACCATGTGCCAACATTGTGCGGTTTCCGACGACAAACCTATCGGTGGGCCCTTAGGGTCTGTCATGCCTTTTACTGATAACGCTGGAAGGCCAGTTCCTTGTTTTGAAAATATCCATGATTTTCTTTTGTTGTTTTGAAAATTTCAAGGATCGATGACGTGTGTGTGTGTGTGTGTGTGTGTTTGTGTGTGTGTGTGAGTGTGTGTGTGAACCAATGCTTGTGTGGGGACCATGTGCCTACATTGTGCGGTTTCCGACGACAAACCTATCGGTGGGCCCTTAGGGTCTGTCATGCCTTTTACTGACAACGCTGGAAGGCCAAGGATGGGTGACGATGTGTGTGTGTGTGTGCCCGTGTGTGTGTGTGTGAACCAATGCCTGTTTGGGGACCATGTGCCTACATTGTGTGGTTTCCGACGACAAACCTATCGATGGGCCCTTAGGGTCTGTCATGCCTTTTACTGTCAACACTGGAAGGCCAAGGATGGGTGACGATGTGTGTGTGTGTGCCCGTGTGTGTGTGGACCATGTGCCTACATTGTGCGGTTTTCGACGACAAACATATCGGTGGGCCCTTAGGGTCTGTCATGCCTTTTACTGACAATGCTGGAAGGCCAAGGATGGGTGACGATGTGTGTGTGCCCGTGTGTTTGTGTGTGTGTATTAATTGAAACACCGGACCACACCATTTTCGCATATACATTTGGCCATATGCAGGGGGTGGTGTTCTTCTAGCCTCACTCAACTGATCTTCGACGACACGCCAACTCGTGGGACCGCGCGATCTATATATCCCTCTTGTCCGACAACAATATGTGATGGTTTTGCCAAATTAAGGTGTAAATTCTCTTGGTTGTCTTACGAAAAGTCAGACATGGATAAATGTGTGACAAAGTTTGAACCAAGTCATGTGTTCATAGGACCCCATCCTCTGGCACATAGTGTAGGGGAAAACACCCTACGTTTGTCATGAAACCCTTTTCTGTCACATTGGACACTTTTAGGCATGCACATATGCAGTATGTGCCACACATTAAAGTTGCGCATTGCGAATTTAAACATGACAACACCATGTTCGTATATATATATATATACTTCATCCATTCCTAAATACAAGTCTTTTTTTAGAGATTTCACTACGAACTACATATATATACGTACTTTAGAGTGTAGATTCACTTATTTTTACTGTGTACCTATATAGTTAGTACTGGAATCTCTATTTTTTTTGAAAACTCTAAAAAGACTTATATTTAGGAATGGAGGGAGTATATATTTGGGCCACTAGCGGGCGTGGTTGTGTTTTGACCCTCTCTTGCATTTTATTGTCGTTTATCCCAAAGATGCTAGTATTATGTAAATAGCAAACAAAACCGACGAAACAACCGTATGCGATTGTATCCCCAATAGGCACGAGTGTGCTACTCTAATCGTGTGCAATGCTCGTACACAACAAAATCGGCCTTGCCTAGTGGTGGCAACCGCAAGCGTCAGCCAATGCAAAGTGGCAATGTGCACAGTAAAAACCCAAAACCGACAGCGACCTATAAAAGATCTCGCCGCCGGCGGCTAACAGCTAATTTTCTGCCGATAGCTCGCCTCCACCACCACACACACCAAATGGAACCGGTGCTCAACCATGGGCATGTGCATGGCGCCGTCCTGATAGTGTTGGACGACGACGTGATAGAGGATTCTGACGCGTTGGCCGCCATGGCGGGTAACGACAGACAACCAACGACGATGGCATAGAGGATTCTGACGCGTTGTCCTCCATGTTGGTCAATGGTCAACCGTCATCTGCCGCGGCCGCCGCCGATGACGACCCCGAGTTTCAGCGTCGGATGCAGATAGCCATCGCTCTGTCCGTCCAGGAATCGGGCCTCGATGTGTTCCTACGTGACGAGGACAAGCGCCATCTCAGTGTCGGTGTGGAACAATCTATCGCATCTGTGGATGCCATCCGCAACGCGGCTAGGGATATGAAGCGGCAGAAACGGTGGGAGAGTGCGAAGAGGAAGCGGAACTCAGATGCAGAGGGCAAAAAGAGGCGGGAGCAGGACCAGAAGGCGGCGGAGCAGGTCGCTGCATGCCTCTCAGCCGTGTTGGAGGCCAGTGCAGGCCTTGCAGCTACGGCGGTAGCCCTGGCAACAGCGGCCACGGCGACCAGGGACGCGGCTCTAGCGAGAACGGCGCCCGTCTATATCCCGATGGCCCATGTGGACGCCACGACATCTTCGTTGATAGCAGCAAACCTGGCGAGAGGCGCCGCGATCGCTCCGACCGAGATAGCCCCGCCGGTCTCCTCTGAATACTCGTTATGAGCCGAGGAAGGTCATGAAGATGGTGGAGGCGCGGCGTTTGTATGCATCCATGGAGTAGTGAATATTTTGTGCAGTACATCTTCATGTAAATTGATGAACTGTTTGTAAATTACTGAGCGTATGAACTAATGTCAACTAATCCGCTGCAAAATAAGGCATTTTGTTGTGAAAATTTTCCAAATGTTTGTGTCATCTGTTTGTGGGCATGTGGAATTTAGGATGAATTCCACGTTGTAGGATCAAAAGTATGTCTACAGGGTGGTGATTAGACTACTTGAGCAAATAAATTTTTTACCTTTTCCCAATTTTAAGTGTTGGTAGATTTTAGCGATTATGGCAATTCAAGTACACCCTACACATGCATGTCTAAGAGTATAGCAGCGGAAAGTAACAACAAGCATATGTAGTAGAGGGTAGGGAGGAAGATCAAACGCAATTTGGAGACACGATGATTTTTCCCGTGGTTCCGATAGGTGGTGCTATCGTACATCCATGTTTATGGAGTCTTCAACCCACAGAGGGTAACGGTCGCGAGAGTCCACGGAGGGCTCCACCCATAAGGGTCCACGAAGTAGCAACCTTGACTATTCCATAATGGCTTCCGTCCACGAATGACTAGCCTCACTATTGGTAGATCTTCACGAAGTAGGCGATCTCCTTGCCCGTACAAACTTCTTGGTTCAACTCCACAACACGAAGTAGGAGGCTCCCAAGCGACACCTAACCAATCTAGGAGGCACGACCCTCCAAAAGGTAATAGGCTCGGTAATGTCGATGAACTCCTTGCTCTTGTGCTTCAAGATGATGGACTCCTCAACACACAATCACTCTCTCACAAATTTGGCTATGGAGGAAGAGATGATTTGGTGGAAAGCAACTTGGGGAGGCTAGAGATCAAGATTCATATGGTAGGAGTGGAATGGATTGATCTCAACACATGAGTAGGTGGCTCTCTCTCAGAAAATTGGATGGGGCAAGTATGGAATAGTTCTGAGTGCTTCTTTTTCGAGTGGGTGGTGGTGAAGGGGTATATATAGGCATCCCCAAAAATCCAACCGTTACACCTAAAGTGACCAACTCGGTGACACCGAAGTGTAAAACTCGGTGGTACCGAGTTGCTCCAAAGGTAGCAACTTTTGAATCTCGGTGAGACCGATACAGAAATCTCGGTGGTACCGATTTGGTGACCAACGGTCAGTTTCCAAAACTCGGTGACGCCGATCCAAAAACTCAGAATTTCTAATTTTAAGAATTGAGGTAACAGAGAGTTGGCAAGCTGAACTCGGTGGCACCAAATCAGAATCGGTTGCACCGATGTGCTAGGGTTTGGCATGGGTCTGTCTGAGGTGGGAAATTTGTGGGACCGAGTGGAAATTGTTGGTAGCACCGATTTTCAAGATAGGCTTGGACAGACTTTTGTGGAAGAGTTTGTGGGTGTTTTTGGTGACTATCACTTGTGCACGTGGAGCATCTTGTTCACCAACAGCACCTTACCCCGTTTTAATAGTATTGGCTTTCCAATGGACTCAAAGTGATTTCTCACAAAGTAAAATGTAGAGTCCTCTTGCTTGAAGCTTTGCCAATCCATTTCCTTGCATCTAGGGGTTTCTCCACAATCCTTTTGCCAACCCATCATTGAACTTTCCTGAAATATGCTTAGTGGAAATGTTAGTTCAATGATATATATGTTGTTATTAATTACCAAAACCACCAAGGGAGCAAATGTGCTTTCACACGTCTGCGACTGAAATTGAGGATGAACCGTGTGAGATGAGCCTGCCTTGAGAAATCTTAGAAAGAGCTACCTGCCTTGAGCGATGCAGAAATTCGTGGTTTCACGGCACGACATTTCGTTATAGCGTACAAACTTTATTATGTTAGGACCGTGTGCGATCTTGGTTGCTCCCGCCCAGTTCCTTTACCAAAATTTAAGTGGACGCGGTATTTCAACTGCATGCCGCCCTTCCTCGTCCATCGCACCAAACCTATAGTAAATTTTCAGCTGCCGCGGCATTTCAATCGTCACCATCCGTCGTCCACCACCATCTCCACCCACACCATTTACTACTAAATTTTTCAGCAGCAGCGGCACATCCGCAAACACCCCCCCCATCCACACAACACCCCCTCCCCCTTGCTCCCCCGCTTGAACCCTAGCTCGCCCCCGCCACCGCCTTCCACCACCAACCTCAGCCGGTTTGCCCGTGCCTCATAGCTAAACAGGTTCAGGGTCCCCACCGATCCACATACACCATCGCCGCCCTAAGATTTTAGATGAGGCCGGCGGTATCCCTTTCCCCCAGATCCCCATCCCGTACTCCAGAGAGTCGCATCCTAATCAGCCCGACCACATATCCCGTGGAGCTCGAGGAGTGTATGAGCAAAAATAGGTCTATCATGGACTCTCCTCCATACGCTGGCGAGGTGGGCGCCGTCCACGCTGACCCTTCGATCCCGGACGAACACCTCACCGCGGGAGCCGGTGAGGACGATGCCTACGTTGCCATGCCGAAGGCTTCAAGTCTGCGGACTCGCGTATTCCTGTATCTCAGGAGAGCCGGCTACGACATCAAGCTCGTCAACATCACCGGCTTCACTCGGGCCATGTCACAAGTTAAGTGGTCCATCGGCAACGCCTCTGGTTCAACCGCCGTCGATCTCTTCAAAGGTCCCGCCGCTGATCTCCTCTACCTCGCGGTCATGGATTTGCGATCCTTCTACGGCATCGAGGCCCTTTTGTCATTTTTGAAGGAAATGTTCTACGGCGGTGGCTTGGGATCATTAGCTCCAAAGTCAGATCTCATCCACCAAGATAATGGCACACACTATGGCTGTTACAAGGGGAAACGTCCCATCTGCGACATCAGGGAGCGCACCCTGGGCACCTCATATCCCAAGTGGAAGGAGCCCATCCATGACAAGTGAGGCAACATCCTGTGAGCAAATCATACCTTTTCTAGCTAGCCGTCTTGTACCCATTGTTGTAGTATCTTTTGCCATGCGATAATCATGCAGTGTTTAATTGAGCATTTGTCCAGTTGTCTAGCAGATGCCTTGATTTTATGTATCTGGTTGTTAGGTTGGTTGCATTGACTATTTGTCCAGTTTTCAATGGCTATAGCTGGTTGTTACAATGAGCATGAATGCCTTGTTTCTTTCAGTTATTCACAATGTGATGTTCATTATGTGCAAGTATGAACTGTGCAGTTCAATTTCATCAATACCACCTGTTATGGCTGGTGCTGTTAACCTGTGCGCTTAACTCCAGCTTTAAACATTTATGCCTTGTTTCTCTGAATATGGTTGCCAGGTTGGTTGCAGTGAGCATTTGTCTAGTTTTCAAGCAGATGCCTTGCTTTTTTGTATCTGTTTGTTAGGTTGATTGCAGTGAGCATTTGTCTAATTTTCAAGCAGACGCCTTGCTTTTCGTTATCTGGTTGTTAGGTTGGTTCCATTGAGCATTTGTCCAGTATCAAATGGCTATATTTGGTTGTTATAGTGAGCATATATGCCTTGTTTATTTCAAGCAGATACCTCGTATACTTGGTTGATGTTAAGCCTATTGTACTTATCATGACTTTACATGTACTTGCACATGACAACAATAGGAGTGGCCAACGTTTTCCACCGAGGTTCTTTTCATCCCTCCGCTTATACTCCATCCGTTCCATCATGTACTGCATATATATTTTTGTGATGTATCTACATATACCATCTAAAATGTATACAATATGAAATTTTGTGATGTATCTAATGAAATGGAATTGCAATTCTAGATGTAAATGTTTTTCTCTACAAACTTGGTCAAAGTAAGTAAATGTTGACTTCTCAAAATGTTTATAGGCAACACATTGTGGAACTGATGGAGTAATATATTACATAATTCTGCAACTGCATTTTAGCTTCTAATATCGGCTTATTGCTTGTAGGTACATATTTCTTAGGTAAAGATCCATTCCTGGACCCTTTTGCGTGTGGGGCAATGAAATATTCATGAACCAGCATCAAGTTAGGAAACTGAAAATGATTGTTAGGGAAAAGAGACGAACAATGCCAATTAGACTATTTGTTTACACTCTATCCAACACAACAATGAGCTGTAGGATGGTAACTACAAACTCTGTAGGCTTCTATTAGTACTGCCCATAATGAGTTGTCACACAACAATGTCTGAATCTTTTTCTTTTGCAGTGGTTCCCAAAGCAGTTTACTCAAGATTACCTCGCAAAGTACATGATTGCTGGACATGCAATGAAGGTTAAAATATATCATCCAGACTACAATGAGCATCGAGAAGTCGTAATGAAGACAATGAAGGATGGGCGGGCGGCCATCACTACGGGCTGGCCTAGAGTCGTTCGTGTGTTAGGCATGAAGGAGGGCACAATATGGGCATTCCGCTTCACCTACTCCAGCAACCAGAATGTCTTTCGGCTCTCTCTTTACCGTCTTTAATACAACCTTGGTTGCATCATTCTTTATTTTTCCTTTTTGTAGTGTTCCTTTTTTTTGAGAATTGATGCTTATGTATTTCTTGAGTATATGTACATGTGAATCGAATTATGCATTCGTTCTTAAATCTACATTTAAACATGATTCGATATGAAATACATGAATTCCTACTTTCAAATGTAAATTATGTGAATTATGAACAAAGGTATTTAATTAGGGGCAAATCATGCTCTACAGGCCATTACAATGCACACAGTTTGATAAAGCAAAACGTCTGCGATCAACTTCAACATCACACACGTTTCTCCATTCGCGGCGTGTGCGATGAGTCTCGTCTTTGCACATGGTCAGGCGAGAAAGAACGTGTGCGATTAATGACACCAGCGTTTGTGCTAGTCTCCTTATCACACACAATTTTGTATTTCGAACTGTGTATGATATCGTGCCCATGGTAAACGTTGGTCAAAGAAGAATGCATGCGATAGGCCTTCATCCGACACAGTTAGTCTGGATGACACGTTTGGGAAGTATGGATCACACATTTGGGACGTTTTGTAAATCACAAACGTTTATGAAAAACGCCACGTGTGGGATAGATTCAACCTTCGCATACAGTTTTATAATGACAACCGTATGCACTCTTATATCATATCACAGACGGTCATGGTGGAACTAAATGTGTGTGATAGCCCCCTTATCATACACGCTTTATAATCGTGAACTGTTTGCGATTCGTCGCACATCGTAAACGGCGCGACATAGAATAGCGCGTGCGATGTTAGTGTGATCTCACACGAGTTGCAAGGATGAACCGTATGGGAAATACACCATATCTCAAACGATTCCCCGGTGACCCTCGTTTGTGATAGATGCGGACATCCCATATGCTTAGTTTTGCGAAACGTTTGCGTTCGTTGACCACCATCGCCGGCAGTTTTTCCGTGTCGTGTGGGATGGACCCCCCTATCGCCCACACATGTAAGGCGACGGTTTACAACTACGTCGCGGAAAGGGGTTAAAAACCGTTTGTATAGCACGTCACTGCAGCAGTGCTTGGGTTAAACTTGACGAGCCTAGCATGTACAGACATGGCCTCGGAACATAGGAGACCGAAAGTTCGAACATGAGTCATGTAGTAGATATGATCAACATGGAGATGTTCACCGTTGAAACCACCTCATCTCACGTGATGATCGCACTTGGGTTGGTGGATTTGGATCATGTCACACTTAGACAACCTGAGGGATGTTGATTTGAGTGGGAGTTCTTTAGTAATATGATTAATTGAACTCATTATCATGAACATAGTCAAAATATCTTTGCAAATTATGTTGTAGCTCGCACTATAGCTCCCCTATATTTTGATACATTCCTAGAGAAAAACTAAGTTGAAAGATGGTAGTAGAATTTATGCGGACTAGGTCCGTGATGTGAGGATTGTCCTCAGTTGCTGGACAGAAGGCTTATGTCCTTGATGCGCCGCTCGGTGCACCAACCCCTCAAGCATCATCTGTGGGTGTTGAGAACATCAGACATGCACGTTTTTGATGACTACTTGATAGTTTAGTGCGTCATGCTTTACGGCTTAGAATTGAGGCTCCAAAGACGTTTTGAACGTCACGGATCATATGAGATGTTCCAAGAGCTGAAATTGGGATTTCAGGCTCATGCCCGTGTTGAGAGGTATGAGACCTCCAACAAGATTCTTTGCCTACAAAATGAAGGAGAATAGCTCAATCGGTAAAGCATGTGCTCAGATTGTCTGGGTGCTTGTAGGATCGAAAGTATGTCTAGAGGGGGGTGATTAGACTACTTGACCAAATAAAAATTCTACCTTTTCCCAATTTTAACTGTTGGCAGATTTTAGCAATGATAGCAAGTCAAGTACACCCTACACATGCATGTCTAAGAGTATAGCAGCGGAAAGTAACAAAAAGCATATGTAGTAGAGGGTAGGAAGGAAGATCAAACGCAATTTGAAGACACGAAGTTTTTTCCCGTGGTTCCGATAGGTGGTGCTATCGTACGTCCACGTTTATGGAGTCTTCAACCCACGGAGGGTAACAGTCACGAGATTCCACGGAGGGCTCCACCCATAAGGGTCCACGAAGTAGCAACCTTGACTATTCCATAACGGCTTCCGTCCACGAAGGACTAGCCTCACTATGGGTAGATCTTCACGAAGTAGGCGATCTCCTTGCCCGTACAAACTTCTTGGTTCAACTCCACAACACGAAGTAGGAGGTTCCCAAGTGACACCTAACCAATCTAGGAGGCACCACCCTCCAAAAGGTAATAGGCTCGGTAATGTCGATGAACTGCTTGCTCTTGTGCTTCAAGATGATAGACTCCTCAACACACAATCACTCTCTCACAGATTTGGCTTTGGTGGAAGAGATTGATTTGGTGGAAAGCAACTTGGGGAGGCTAGAGATCAAGATTCATATGGTAGGAATGGAATAGCTTGAACTCAACAAATGAGTAGGTGGCTGTCTCTCAGAAAATAGGATCGGGCAAGTGTGGAATAGTTCTGAGTGCTTCTCTTTCGAGTAGGTGGTGGTGAAGGGGTATATATAGGCATCCCAAAAATCCAACCATTACACCTAAAGTGACCAACTCGGTGACACCGAAGTGTAAAACTCGGTGGTACCGAAGTGACCAAAAGGCAGTAACTTTTGAATCTCGGTGAGACCGATACATAACTCTTGGTGGTACTGATTAGATGACCAACGGTCAGATTACACAACTCGGTGAGACCGATTCTCAAATCTCGGTGGTACCAATTCTTGACAACGGCTAACCAGAGAGTTGGTCCAAAGCCTCGGTGAGACCGATTCACAAAACTCGGTGGTACCGATTCTTGAGAATAGCTAACCAGGAAGTTGGACCAAATCTCAGTGAGACCGATTGGCAAAACTCAGTGGTACCGATACTTGAAAATAGCTAACCAGAAAGTTGGCAACTGAACTCGGTGGCACCGAAGTGGAAAGTTGATAGTACCGAGATGGGTTTGGCTAAGGATCTGTCTAGGGTTCGAATCTCGGTGAGACCGAATAGGAATTGTTGGTCTTACCGATTTGGGTGGTAGGGTTCTAGACAGAGTATTTGTGGAAGAGCTTGTGGGTGTTTTTGGTGACTATCACTTGTGCACATGGAGCATCTTGTTCACCAATAGTACCTTACCCCCTTTTAATAGTAGGATTCCTCATCTCCACTTGGAAACCCTTTCCACCTGTCCACCTTTTGGTTTTTCCCACCCCTAGCCGCATGGGCCTTAGTGGGGGGTTAGGCCAGCCCACTAGGGGCTGGTTTGACTCCTCCCACAGCCCATGAGGTCCTTTGGGTCGAGACACCCCTCCCGTTGGCCCCCGGTACCCTCCCGGCACTCCCGGTACACTACCGAAGTACCCGAAACTTTTCCGATGACCAAAACAGGACTTCCTATATATCAATCTTTACCTCCGGACCATTCCGGAGCTCCTCGTGACATCCAGGATCTCATCTGGGACTCCGAACAACCTTCGGTCACCACCATACATAACTCTTCTATACCGAAACGTCACCAAACCTTAAGTGTGCAGACCCTGCGGGTTCGAGAACTATGTAGACATGACCGAGACACCTCCACGGTCAATAACCAATAGCGGGACCTGGATGCCCATATTGGTTCCTACATATTCTACGAAGATCTTTATCGGTTGAACCTCTATGTCAAGGATTCAGTTAATCCCGTATGTTGTTCCCTTTGTTCTTCGGTATGTTACTTGCCCGAGATTCGATCGTCGGTATCTCTATACCTAGTTCAATCTCGTTACCGGAAAGTCTCTTTACTTGTTCCGTAATACAAGATCCCGTGGCTAACACTTAGTCACATTGCTTGCAAGGCTTATTGTGATGTTGTATTACCGAGTGGGCCCTGAGATACCTCTCCGTCACACGGAGTAACAAATCCCAGTCTTGATCAATGCCCACTCAACAGACACCCTCGGAGATACCTGTAGAGCATCTTTATAGTCACCCAGTTACGTTGTAACGTTTGATACACACAAGGTATTCCTCCGGTGTCAGTGAGTTGCATGATCTCATGGTCATAGGAACAGATACTTGACATGTAGAAAACTGTAGCAATAAACTGACACGATCATATGCTATGTTTATAGTTTGGGTCTTGTCCATCACATCATTCTCCTAATGATGTGACCCCGTTATCAAATGACATCTCATGTCTATGGCCAGGAAACCTTGACCATCTTTGATGAACGAACTAGTTAACTAGAGGCATACTAGGGACACAGTGTTGTCTATGTACCCACACATGTATTTGAGTTTCCAATCAATACAATTATAGCATGGATAATAAATGATTATCACGAACAAGGAAATATAATAATAACCAATTTATTATTGCCTCTAGGGCATATTTCCAACAGTCTCCCACTTGCACTAGAGTCAATAATCTAGTTCACATCACCATGTGATTTACATTGTTATGAATCTAACACCAATGAGTTCTGGGGTTCGATCATGCTTTGCATGTGAGAGAGGTCTTTAGTCAACGGTCTACAACATTCAGATCCGTGTGTTCTTTGCAAATCTATATGTCATACTGCTACCACGCTCCACTTGGAACTATTCCAAAATGGCTGCTCCACTATACGTATCCGGACAGCTACTCAGAGTCGTCCGGATAGGTGTCAAAGCTCGCATCGACGTAACCCTTTATGACGAACTCTTTATCACCTCCATAACCGAGAAACATTTCCTTAGTCCTCTAGTTACTAAGGATAATCTTGACCGCTGTCCAGTGATCCACTCCTGGACCACTCTTGTACCCCTTGACAGACTCATGGCAAGGCACACACCAGGTGCGGTACATAGCATGTCATACTATACAGAGCCTATGGATAAGGCATAGGGGACGACCTTCATCCTTTCTCTTTCTTCTGCTATGGTCGAGCTTTGATTCTCACTCAACTCCACACCTTACAAATCAGGCAAGAACTCTTTCTTTGACTAATCCATTTTGAACTCTTTCAAAATCTTGTCAAGGTATGTTCTCATTGAAAGTTTTATCAGACATCTTGATCTATCTCTATAGATCCTGATGCCCAATATTTAAGTAGCTTCATTCCCGGTTTTCCTTTGAAAAACTCCTTTTCAAACAACCCTTTATGCTTTCTAGAAATTCTACATCATTTCCGATCAACAATATGTCATCCACATATACTTATCAGAAATTCTATAGTGCTCCCACTCACTTTATTGTAAATACAAGTTTCTCATAAACTTTGTATAGACTCAAAAACTTTGATCACCTCATCAAAGCGTATATTCCAACTCCGAGATGCTTGCTCCAGTCCATAGAAGGATCGCTGGAGCTTGCATATATTTTAGCATCCTTAGAACTGACAAAACCTTCCGGTTGTATCATATACAACCTTTCCTCACGGATACTGTTAAGGAAATGATGTTTTGACATCCATCTGCCAGATTTCATAATCAAAAAATGCAGCAACTGCTAACATAATTCCAATAGACTTTAGCATCGCTACGGGTGAGAAAGTCTCATCGTAATCAACTCCTTGAACTTGTGAAAAACCCTTTGCCACAAGTCGAGCTTTATAGACGGTGACATTACCGTCCACGTCCGTCTTCCTTTTAAAGATCCATTTGTTCTGAATGGCCTTTCGCCCTTCAGGTAATACTTCCAAAGCCCATACTTTGTTTTCATACATGGATCCCATCTCGGATTTCATGGCCTCTAACCATTTCTCAGAATCCAGGCCCATCATCGCTTCTCCATAGCTCGTAGGTTCATCGTTGTCCAACAACATGACCTCTAAGAAAGGGTTGCCGTACCACTCAGGAGCAGTACGCGTCCTTGTCGACCTACGAGGTTCGATAGTAACTTGATCCGAAGCTTCATGATCATCATCACAAACTTCCTCTTCAACTAACGTAGGCTCCACAGAAACAACTTTCTGCGCGGCGCTACTCTCTGGTTGAAACAAAGGTTCAACAACCTCATCAAGTTCTATCTTCCTCCCACTCAATTCTTTCGAGAGAAACTCTTTCTCGAGAAAGGACCCGTTTTAGCAACAAACACTTTGCGCTTGGATCTGAGATAGAAGGTTTACCCAACTGTTACGTTAGGGTATTCTATGAAGATGCATTTGTCCGCTTTGGGTTCGAACTCATCAGGTTGAAAACCTTTTTCACATAAGCGTCGCAGCCCCAAACATTAAGAAATGACAGCTTAGGTTTCCGCCAAACAAAATTTCATACGGTGTCATCTCAACGGATTTAGATGGTGCCCCTTTTAAAGTGAATGTAGTTGTCTCTAATGCGTAACCTCAAAATGATAGTGGAAAATCGATAAGAGACATCATAGTTCGCACCATATCCAATAGAGCACGACTACGACGTTCGGACACACCATCACACTATGGTGTTCCAGGCAGCGTGAGTTGTGAAACAACTTCCACATTGTCTTAAGTTGTATACCAAACTCGTAACTCAGATATTTACCTCCACGATCATATCGTAGACATTTTATCTTCTTATCACGATGATCTCAAACTTCACTATGAATTTGTTTGAACCTTTTCAAAAGTTTCAGACTTGTGTTTCTTTAAGTAAATATCCCCATATCTACTCAAATCATCAGTGAAGGTAGGAAAATAACGATATCCACCACACGCTACAACACTCATTGGACCGAATACATCATCATGTATCATTTCCAATAAGTCACTTGCCCGCTCCATCATACCGGAAAACGGGGTCTTAGTCATCTTGCCCATGAGGCATGGTCCGCATGTCTCAACCGATTCGAAATCGAATGAGTCTAAAGATCCATCAACATGGAGTTTTTTCATGCGCTTTACACCAATATGACATTTAGCGGCAGTGCCACAAGTATGTGGTACTATCATTATTAACTTTGTATCTTTTGGCATCAATATTATGAACATGTGTATCACTACGATCAAGATTCAATAAACCATTCTCATTGGGTGCATGACCATTGAAGGTATTATTCATGTAAACAGAATAACCATTATTCTCTAACTTAAATGAATAGCCGTATTGCAATAAACATGATCTAATCATGTTCATGCTCAACGCAAACACCAAATAACATTTATTTAGGTTCATCACTAATCCCAAAGGTAGAGAGAGCGTGCGATGGTGATCACATTAACCTTGGAAACACTTCCAACACTCATCGTCACCTCCCCTTTAGCTAGCCTCCGTTTAATCCGTAGCTTTTATTTCGAGTTACTAACATTTAGCAACCGAACCGGTATCCAATACCCAGGTGCTACTAGGAGTACTAGTAAGGTACACATCAATAACACGCATATCAAATATACTTCTGTCGACGTTGCCAGCCTTCTTATCTACCAAGTATCTAGGGTTGTTTCGCTTCAGCGACCGTTCTCCTCATAATAGAGGCACTTAGTCTCGGGTTTGGGTTCAACCTTGGGTTTCTTCACTAGAGCAGCAACTGACTTGCCATCCATGAAGTTTCCCTCCTTGCCCTTGCCCTTCTCGAAACTAGTGGTTTCACTAACCATCAACACTTGATGCTCCTTCTTGATTTCTACCTTCGCAGTGTCAAACATCGTGAATAGCTCAGTGATCATTATTTCCATCCCTGGCATTTTATAGTTCATCACGAAGCTCTAGTAGCTTAGTGACAGTGACTTGGAGAACTATATCAATCACGATCTTATCTGGAAGATCAACTCCCACTCGATTCAAGCGATTGTAGCACCCAGACAATCTGAGCACATGCTCACCGATTGAGCTATTCTCCTTCATCTTGCAGGCAAAGAATCTTGTTGGAGGTCTCATACCTCTCAACACGGGCATGAGCCTGAGATCCCAATTTCAGCTCTTAGAACATCTCATATGTTCCGTGACGTTCAAAATGTTTTGGAGCCTCAATTCTAAGCTGTAATGCATGACGCACTGAACTATCAAGTAGTCATCAAAACGTGCCTGTCAGATGTTCACAACATCTACAGACGACGCTAGAGGGGGTGGCGCACCGAGCGGTGCATTAAGGACATAAGCCTTCTGTGCAGCAATGAGGACAATCCTCAGATCACGGACCCAGTCCGCATTATTGCTACCATCATCTTTCAACTCTATTTCTCTAGGAACATATAAAAATTCAAGGGAGCTACAGCGCGAGCTAGTAATCTACAACATAATTAGCAAAGAAATTTTGACTATGTTCATGATAATGAGTTTAGTTAATCATATTACTTAAAAACTCCCACTCAAATTGACATCCCTCTGGTCATTCGAGTGTCACATGATCCAAATTCACCAACCCAAGTCCGATCATCACGTGAGTTGAGGTGGTTTCAATGGTGAACATAATCATGTTGATCATATCTACTATATGATTCATGTTCGACCTTTTGGTCTCTTGTGTTCCGAGGCCATATCTGTACATGCTAGGCTCGTCAAGTTTAACCCGAGTGTTCCGCACGTGCAACACTGGCTTGCACCCATTGTATGCGAACGTAGAGTCTATCACACCCGATCATCACGTGGTGTCTCGAAACGACGAACTTTCGCAACGGTGCACACTCGGGGAGAACACAATTTATCTTAAAATTTAAGTGATGAATCACCTTATAATGCTACCGTCGTCCTAAGCAAAATAAGATGCATAAAAGGATTAACATCACATGCAAATCATAATTGACATGATATGGCCATGAACTTGTGCTTTTGATCTCCATCTCCAAAGCACTGGCATGATCTCCATCGTCACCGGCATAACACCATGATCTTCATCATCTTGATCTCCATCAATGTGTTGCCATGAGGTTGTCGCGCCAACTGTTGCTTCTACGACTATTGCTAACTCATAGCGATAAAGTAAAGCAAAACGGCGAAAATAAATTAAAGACAACCCTATGGCTCCTGCCGGTTGCCGTACTCATCGATATGCAAGTCGTGATATTCTATACAATACATGATCATCTCATACATCACATATATCTCAACATGTAATTGGCCATATCACATCACAACATACCCTGCAAAAACAAGTTAGACGTCCTCTAATTGTTGTTGCATGTTTTACGTGGCTGCTACGTGTATCTAGCAAGAACTATTCTTACCTACGCATAAACCACAACGGTGATACACAAATTGCTATTCAACCTTCTCAAGGACCGCCTTTGTCAAATCCGATCCAACTAAAGTGGGAGAAACAGACACCCGCTAGCCATCTTTATGCAACGAAGTTACATGTCAGGTGATGGAACCGGTCTCTCGTAAGCGTACGAGTAATGTTGGTCTGGGCCACTTCATCCCACAATACCGCCGAATCAAGAAAAGACAAAGGGAGGAAGCAATCTGTATATCAACGCCCACAAACTTCTTTGTGTTCTACTTGAGATCTCATCAACACATAGACCTAGCTCATGATGCCACTGTTGGGGAATGTTGCATGGGAAACAAAAAGTTTCCTACGCACACGCAAGATCTGTCCATGGTGATGAGCATCTACGAGAGGGAGAGTGGATCTACATACCCTTGTAGATTGCTAAGCGGGAAGCGTTAAGAAACATGGTTGATGTAGTCGAACGTCTTTGTGATCCAAATCGCCGAGCGTCCCACGATCCCATCACGATCCATCTCGTGATCCCATCACGATCCGTCCCGTGATCCCATCACGATCCATCCCGCGATCCTGATCACGGTCCTTCCGATCTAGCGCCGAACGGACGGCACCTCCGCGTTCAGCACACGTACAACTTGATGACGATTTCCGCCTTCTTGATCCAGCAAGAGGGGGCGGAGAGGTAGATGAGTTCTCCGGCAGCACGACGGCGCGGCGACGGTGGTGGTGGAACTATTCCGGCAGGGCTTCGTCTAAGCACCGCCGAAACTAGACTAAAGGAGAAAACGATCTAGAGGAAGTAGAGGGAGCACGTGGCAATTAGGGTTAGTTCTCCCCTCTAAATCCTCTAGTATATATAGGAGGGAGGGAGGGGAGGAGGCAGCCTCAAACCCTCAAGGGTTGGCCGAAATTGGAGGTGGAGGAGTCCTACTCCAATCCTACTAGGAGTAGGATTCCTCCTCTCCACTTGGAAACCCTTTCCACCTTTCCACCTTTGGGTTTTTCCCACCCCTAGCCGCATGGGCCTTAGTGAGGGGTTAGGCCAGCCCACTAGGGGCTTGTTTGACTCCTCCCACAGCCCATGAGGTCCTTTGGGTCGAGACACCCCTCCCGATGGCCCCCGGTACCCTCCCGGCACTCCCGGTACACTATCGAAGTACACGAAACTTTTCCGGTGACCAAAACAGGACTTCCTATATATCAATCTTTACCTCCGGACCATTCCGGAGCTCCTCGTGACGTCCAGGATCTCATCTGGGACTCCGAACAACCTTCGGTCACCACCATACATAACTCTTCTATACCGAAACGTCACCGAACCTTAAGTGTGCAGACCCTGCGGGTTCGAGAACTATGTAGACATGACCGAGACACCTCCACGGTCAATAACCAATAGCGGGACCTGGATGCCCATATTGGTTCCTACATATTCTACGAAGATCTTTATCGGTTGAACCTCTATGTCAAGGATTCAGTTAATCCCGTACGCTGTTCCCTTTGTTCTTCAGTATGTTACTTGCCCGAGATTCGATCGTCGGTATCTCTATACCTAGTTCAATCTCGTTACCGGCAAGTCTCTTTACTTGTTCTGTAATACAAGATCCCGTGGCTAACACTTAGTCACATTGCTTGCAAGGCTTATTGTGATGTTGTATTACCGAGTGGGCCCTAAGATACCTCCCCGTCACATGGAGTAACAAATCCCAGTCTTGATCCATGCCCACTCAACAGACACCCTCGGAGATACCTGTAGAGCATCTTTATAGTCACCTAGTTACGTTGTGACGTTTGATACACACAAGGTATTCCTCCGGTGTCAGTGAGTTGCATGATCTCATGGTCATAGGAATAGATACTTGACATGCAGAAAACTATAGCACTAAACTGACACGATCATATGCTATGTTTATAGTTTGGGTCTTGTCCATCACATCATTCTCCTAATGATGTGATCCCGTTATCAAATGACATCTCATGTCTATGGCCAGGAAACCTTAACCATCTTTGATCAACGAACTAGTTAACTAGAGGCATACTAGGGACACAGTGTTGTCTATGTACCCACACATGTATTTGAGTTTCCAATCAATACAATTATAGCATGGATAATAAACGATTATCACGAACAAGGAAATATAATAATAACCAATTTATTATTGCCTCTAGGGCATATTTCCAACATCAAGATGATAGGCTCCTCAACACACAATCACTCTCTCACAGATTTGGCTTTCGTAGAAGAGATTAATTTGGTGGAAAGCAACTTGGGGAGGCTAGAGATCAAGATTCATATGGTAGGAATGGAATAGCTTGATCTCAACACATGAGTAGGTGGGTCTCTCTCAGAAAATAGGATGGGGCAAGTGTGGAATAGTTCTGAGTGCTTCTCTTTCGAGTAGGTGGTGGTGAAGGGGTATATATGGGCATCCCAAAAATCCAACCGTTACACCTAAAGTGACCAACTCGGTAACACCGAAGTGTAAAACTCGATGGTACCGAAGTGACCAAAAGGCAGTAACTTTTGAATCTCGTTGAGACCGATACATAACTCTCGGTGGTACCGATTAGATGACCAACGGTCAGATTACACAACTCGGTGAGACCGATTCTCAAATCTCGGTGGTACCAATTCTTGACAACGGCTAACCAGAGAGTTGGTCCAAAGCCTCGGTGAGACCGATTCACAAAACTCGGTGGTACCGATTCTTGAGAATAGCTAACCAGGAAGTTGGTCCAAATCTTGGTGAGACCGATTGGCAAAACTCGGTGGTATCGATACTTGAAAATAGCTAACCAGAAAGTTGGCAACTGAACTCGGTGGCACCGAAGTGGAAAGTTGGTAGTACCGAGATGGGTTTGGCTAAGGATCTGTCTAGGGTTTGAATCTCAGTGAGACCAAATAGGAATTGTTGGTCTTACCGATTTGGGTGGTAGGGTTCTAGACAGAGTATTTGTGGAAGAGCTTGTGGGTGTTTTTGGTGACTATCACTTGTGCACATGGAGCATCTTGTTCACCAATAGTACCTTACCCCCTTTTAATAGTATTGGCTTTCCTATGGACTCAAAGTGATTTCTCACAAAGTAAAATGTAGAGTCCTCTTGCTTGAAGATTTGCCAATCCATTTCCTTGCATCTTGGGGTTTCTCCACAATCCTTTTGCCAACCTATCATTGAACTTTTCCTGAAATATACTTAGTGGAAACATTAGTTCAATGATATATATGTTGTTATTAATTACCAAAACCACCAAGGGAGCAAATGTGCTTTCAGTGCTACAATCGCTTGAATCAAGTGAGAGTTGATCTTCCAGATAAGATAGTGATTGACATAGTTCTCCAAGTCGCTGCCACCAAGCTACTAGAGCTTCGTGATGAACTATAACATGCCAGGGATGGAGAAGATGATCCCTGAGCTATTCGCGATGTTTTACACTACGAAAGGTAGAAATCAAGGAGGAGCATCAAGTGTTGATGGTAAGACCACTAGTTTCAAGAAGGGCAAGGGCAGGAAGGGAAACTTTCGAGAATGACAAGTCAGTTGTCGCTCCAATGAAGAAACCCAAGTTTGGACCCAAACCCGAGACTGAGTGCTTCTTTTATGAGGACAACAGTCACTGAAGCGGAACTACCCCAAATACTTGATAGATAAGAAGGATGGCAACGTCAACAAAAGTATATTCGATATACGTGTTATTGATGTGTACCTTACTAGTACTCCTAGTAGCACCTGACTATTAGATACCGGTTCAGTTGCTAATATTGGTAACTCGAAATAAAGGCTACGGAATAAACGGGGACTAGATAAGGGCGAGGTGACGATGTGTGTTGGAACTGTTTCCAAGGTTGATGTGATCACCATCGCACGCTCCCTTTACCTTCGGGATTAGTGTTGAACCTAAATAAATGTTATTTGGTATTGGCGTTGAGCATGAACATGATTAGATCGTGTTTATCGCAATACGGTTATTCATTTAAAGTCAGAGAATAATGGTTATTCTGTTTACATGAATAATACCTTCAATGGTCATGCACCCAATGTGAATGGTTTATTGAATCTCGATCGTAGTGATACACATGTTCATAATATTGATGCCAAAAGATGCAAAGTTAATAATGATAGTACCACATACTTGTGGCACTGCCGCTTAGGTCATATTGGTGTAAAGCGCATGAAGAAACTCCATGCTGATGGATCTTTGGACTCACTCGATTTCGAATCGGTTGAGACATGCGGACCATGCCTCATAAGCAAGATGACTAAGACCCCGTTATCCGATATGATGGAGTGGGGATGTGACTTATTGGAAATAATACATGTTGATGTATGCGGTCCAAATGAGTGTTGAAGCGTGCGGTGGAATCGTTATTTTCTTACCTTCACTAATGATTTGAGTAGATATGGGTGTATTTACTTAATGAAACACAAGTCTGAAACGTTTGAAAAGTTCAAGCAATTTCAGAGTGAAGTTGAAGATCATCATGACAAGAAGATAAAATGTCTAAAATATGATTGTGGAGTTGAATATCCGAGTTACGAGTTTGGTATGCAACTTAAGACAACGTGGAAGTTGTTTCACAACTCACACCACCAGGAACACCATAGTGTGATGGTGTGTTCGTACGTCGTAGCCGTGCTCTATTGGATATAGTACGTACTATGATGTCTCTTACCGATTTGCCACTATCATTTTGGGGGTTATGCATTAGAGACAACTACATTCACTTTAAAATAGGGCACCATCTAAAGTTCGTTGAGATGACACCGTATGAATTATGGTTTGGCAGAAACCTAAGCTGTCCTTTCTTAGAGTTTGGGAATGCGATGCTTATGTGAAAAGACTTCAACCTGATAAGCTCAGACCCAAAGCGTACAAATGCATCATCATAAGATACCCTAAGGAAATAGTTGGGTATACCTTCTATCTCAGATCCGACGGCAAAGTAGTTGTTGCTAAAAATGGATCCTTTCTCGAGAAAGAGTTTCTCTCGAAAGAATTGAGTGGGAGGAAGGTAGAACTTGATGAGGTTATTGAACCGTCACTTCAGTTGGATGATAGCACAACGCAGAAAGATGTTTCTGCGGCGCCTACACCAAATGAAGAGGAAGCTAATGATGATGATCATGAAACTTCAGATCAAGTTACTACTAAGCCTCGTAGGACGACAAGGAATTGTACTGCTCCTGAGTGGTATGGCAATCCTGTCTTGGAGGTCATGTTCTTAGACAATAGTGAACCTACGAGCTATGAAGAAGTGATGGTGGGCCCGGATTCCAACAAATGGCTAGGAGCCATGGAATCTGGGATAGGATCCATGTATGAAAACCAAGTATGGACTTTGGTAGACTTGCCCGTTGAACGGCAGGCCGTTAAGTACAAATGGACCTTTAAGAAGAAGACATACACTGATGGTAATTGTCACCATTTACAAAGCTCGACTTGTCGCAAAGTGGTTTCCGACAAGTTCAAGGAGTTGACTATGATGAGACTCTCTCACCCGTAGCGATGCTAAAGTCTGTTGGAATTGTGTTAGAAGTTGCAGATTATGAAATCTGGCAGATGGATGTCAAAAGGGAGTTTCCTTAACGGTTTCCATGAGGAAAGGTTCTATGTGATACAACCAGAAGGTTTTGTCGGTCCTAAGGATGCTAAAAGGCATGCAAGCTCCAGCGATCCTTCTATGGACTGGAGCAAGCATCTCGGAGTAGGAATATACGCTTTGATGAGGTAATCAAAGCTTTTGGTTTATACATAGTTTATAAAGAAACTTGTATTTACAAGAAAGTGAGTGGGAGCACTATAGAATTTCTGATAAGTATATGTGGATGACATATTGTTGATCGGAAATAATGTATAATTTCTGGAAAGCATAAAGGGTTGTTTGAAAGGAGTTTTTCAAAGGAATACTTGGATAAAGCTACTTAAATATTGGGCATCAAGATCTATAGAGATAGATCAAAACGCCTGATAAGACTTTCAATGAGTGCATACCTTGACAAGATTTTGAAAGAGTTCAAAATGAATCAGCCAAAGAAGGAGTTCTTGCCTGATTTGTAAGGTGTGAAGTTGAGTAAGACTCAAAGCTCGACCATGGCCGAAGAAAGAGAAAGGACAAAGGTCGTCCCCTATGCCTTAGCCATAGGCTCTATATAGTATGCCATGCTGTGTACCGCACCTAGTGTGTGCCTTGCCATGAGTCTGTCAAGGGGTACAAGAGTGATCCAGGAGTGGATCACTAGACAGCGGTCAAAATTATCCTTAGTAACTAGAGGACTAAGGAAACGTTTCTCGATTATGGAGGTGATGAAGAGTTCGTCGTAAAGAGTTACGTCGATGCAAGCTTTAACACCAATCCGGATGACTGTTAGTAGCAATCCAGATACGTATAGTGGAGCGGCCATTTGGAATAGTTCCAAGTGGAGCATGGTAGCAACATCTACAGTATGACATAGAGATTTGCAAACTGCACACGGATCTGAATGTTCCAGACCCGTTGACTAAAACCTCTCTCACAAGCAAAACATGATAAAACCCCAGAACTCATTGGGTGTTAATCACATGGTGATGTGAACTAGATTATTGACTCTAGCGCAAGTGGGAGACTATTGGAAATATGCCCTAGAGGCAATAATAAATTGGTTATTATCATATTTCCTTGTTCATGATAATCGTTTATTATCCATGCTAGAATTGTATTGATCGGAAACTCAGATACATGTGTGGATACATAAACAACACCATGTCCCTAGTGAGCCTCTACTAGACTAGCTCGTTGATCAAAGATGGTCAAGGTTCCTGACCATAGACATGAGTTGTCATCTGATAACGGGATCATATCATTTGGAGAATGATGTGATGGACAAGACCCAACCGTAAGCATAGCAGTTGATCGTGTCAATTTATTGCTACTACTTTATCCATGTCAAGTATCTGTTCCTACGACCATGAGATCATGCAACTCCCGGACACCGGAGGAATGCCTTGTGTGTATCAAATGTCACAACGTAACTGGGTGACTATAAAGGTGCTCTACAGGTATCTCCGAGGGTATCTGTTGGGTTCGCATGGATTGAGACTGGGATTTGTCACTCCGTATGACGGAGAGGTATCTCTAGGACCACTCGGTAATACAATATCACAAGAAGCTTGCAAGCAATGTGGCTAAGGAGTAAGTCACGGGATCTTGTATTACGGAACGAGTAAAGAGACTTGCCGGTAACGAGATTGAACTAGGTATGGAGATACCGACGATTGAATCTCGGGCAAGTAACATACCACTGGACAAAGGGAACTGCATACGAGATTGATTGAATCCTTGGCATCGTGGTTCGACTGATAAAGATCTTCATGGAATATGTGGGAACCAATATGGGCATCCAGGTACCGCTATTGGTTATTGACTGGAGAGATGTCTCGGTCATGTCCACATGTTTCTCGAACCCGTAGGGTCCGCACGCTTAACGATCGGTGATGCTAGAGTAGTATTGGGATATGTATGTTGGTGACCGAATGTTGTTCGGAGTCCCGTATGAGATCCCGGACGTCACGAGGAGCTCCGGAATGGTCCGAAGGTAAATATTTATATATGGGAAGTCATATTTTGGCTACCGGAAAAGTTTTGGGTTTTTCCGGTATTGTACCGGGAAGCTTCCGAAAGGTTCCGGAGGAGTCCAGAAGGATCCCTCCAGCCCCTACGGCATGCATGGGCTGAAGGGAGCGCCCTAGCCTTATTGGGCCAGGGGCACCAGCCCCACAAGGCCCATGCACAAGGGGAAGGGGAAACCCTAAGTGGGAGGGAGTCCACTTGCCTTGGGAGGCAAGTATCCTCCCTAGCCGCCGGCCCTCCTTGGAGGAGGGGCGTAGGGCTGCGACCAAACCCTGCCCCTATATAAGGCAGAGGACAGGGGGAGGGCTGGGCACAACAATCCCACGCCCCGGTGGCAGCCCTACCTCTCTCCCTAGATCGTTTTCTCCTCAGATCGCATCTACGGTAGCGCTTGGCGAAGCTCTGCCGGGATTGCTCCACCACCATCTCCACCATGCCGTCGTGCTGGTTGAGATCCCATCTACTTGTCATCTGATGCTTGCTGGATCAAGAAGGAGGAGACGTCATCGAGCCGCACGTGTGCAGAACGCGGAGGTGCCATCCGTTCGGCGCTAGATCGGATCGGATCGCGATTGGATCGTGAAGAGTACGGCTACATCAACCACGTTATATACGCTTCCGCTTAGCGATCTACAAGGGTATGTAGACACACTCCCCCTCTCGTAGCTATGCATCTCCATGGATAGATCTTGCGTGTGCGTAGGATTTTTTTTGTTTCCCATGCGAAGTTCCCCAACAGTATCAGCATCCCCCAAGCTTAATTCCTACTCGTCCTTGAGTAGGTAAATGATAAAAGAAGTAATTTATGAAGTGTGAATGCTAGCATAGTGCATAAGTTTGATCAATGATAATTTCAGCCACTTTTCCTAGCATCATAACAGCAACTCTTTCTCATAAAACTCATCATGATAAAGTAGCAACCAGTTCACATGTTATGGTTCAAACAATGAATTCTCTTGAAACTTAACAACCTATGTTCTTAGTCACCAAACAATTGCAATCCAACTTATTCTCAACAAAGTCTAAGTAAGAGATCCACATACTCAATCATCATATAGTATTCTATGATTGCTAGTACTCAAAGCATATTTTTAGAACAAATGGCATCCATCAAACACAGAGAAAGATAGGGGCTTAATGTTTCGCCTCCCAACTCATTTATCATAGAGATAATTGTCAACAATAATAAGTCATGATCAAATATATTTGACTGGCCATATGTGCCTAGATATTTCCCCACCACATGATGTTTGCCAACTAGAGAATAATTGAGGTTGAAATGAGAATGCATACTATTGACTCTTGCATAAAAGTAAATACTGAAATGTAAAAGATTGGCCCTTCGCAGAGGGAAGCAGAGGTTGTCATGCGTTTTTTTGGTTTTGTATGCACAATCCCTTAATGCAAAAGAATGTCATGGTATATTGCCCCTTATGATAGCAACCTTTATTATGCAGTCTGTCGCTTTTATTACTTTGCCATCACAAGCTCGTACAACGCTCAATTTTCTCTTACACTAAATGATCAAACACATTTAGAAGCAATTTTTATTGCCTTTTTGTACCGATGACAACTTACTTGAAGGATATTATTCAATCCATAGGTAGGTATGGTGGACACTCATGGCAAGAAACTAGGTTTAAGTGTTTTTGGATGCACAAGTAGTATCTCTACTTAGTACGAATTTTTGGCTAGCAAAAGATCCTAAGCAAACACCACATGTTGGAGGATCCATAACAATATAACTTCTATGCAAATATACACAACCATAACTCATTACGTTGTCTTCCTTGTCCAACTTCAACTAATTTGCTCAAGTTTGAAAATAATTAATGGGTATTCACAATCATAGAAAATGTCCAAGATAATATATTTGTATGTGAAAGTTCTCTTCCTTATACTAATCATTCACGAATTGCTTGTATGACCAATATTGTGATTGTCAAGCTTCAAAAGATTTCACTTTCTAAACCCAATGTGAAGCTACTACTAGCCATTATATGAACATTAAATTTCAACTTCATGGTATTCAATTCATTCAACAATTTACTCATAGGATATAAGTGAAGCACAAGAGTAAATGACAATCTACTCCAAAAAGATATAAGTGAAGATCAAGCGAGTAGTTAAGTAAATGGGTAGCCATTTGAGAACTCTCTCTCATATAAAAACTTTCAGATCTAAGCATTTTATTCAAACAACAAACTAAATAAAAATGGAACTCCAAGAATAGCACATATCATGTGAATGAATAAAAAATTAGGCTCAACATAGGCTAACGGATAGTTGACGAAGAGAGGTGGGATGCGTAGCATCCCCAAGCTTAGATGCTTGAGACTTCTTGAAATATTTACTTGGGGTGCCTTGGGCATCCCCAAGCTTGAGCTTTTGTATCTCGTTCAATCTTCTCATATCCCGGTTTCACCTAAGTCTCAAAAACTTCATCTACACAAAACTCAAAAAGAACTCGTGAGATAGGTTAGTACACATAAGAACAAAGCAACACTTCATGTACTTCCAAGACAAGTTGCACAATAATTTCCAAACATCATCTACTTTTTACTATCATTTCCACAATTTATATCTACCAATATAGGCTATGGAAACTATAGGATAAGTTAATAACAAAACTATGATAGCAATCTGTCCAAACAGAACAGTCTGTAGAAATTTATGAAAACAGTGTACTTCTGTAACTCAAAAAATTATGAAAATTTAGGACGCGATAAATAATTTATATGACAACACTGTGTAAAAATTTCAGAGACTTTTCACTTTCCAGTAAAATATGAAAATTCAAGCACTACAGGGAAAGTTTCTGTTTTTACACAGCACACATCAAACATGTAATGCAAGCATCCTAAGGCAATTCTTGGAACTTTTTATTGAAAAACAAGATTATAAATAACACCTAACATAAAATAACAAAATATAATGATGATCCAAGCAAAGCACATATTATGTGACGAATAAAAATATAGCTCCAAGTAAGATATACCGATAGTGTTGAAGACGAAAGAGGGGATGCCTTCCGGGGCATACCCAAGCTTAGACGCTTGAGTCTTCCTGGTATATTACCTTGGGGATTCATTGGGCATCCCCAATCTTAGGTTCTTGTCACTCCTTATTCTCCTCATATCGGTGTCTCACCCAAAACTTGAAAACCTCAATCACACAAAACATAACGGAACTTCGTGAGATGGGTTAGTATAATAAATAAAGATTATTCACTTAGGTACTGTCAAGACAAGATTCATAATTGTTCTCACATAATACCTACTGTATTATACCATTCACATAATTTATATCACTGAATATAAGCTATGGGAACACTAAAACAAGCAAACTATGCATGTGAAACAGAATCTGTCAAAAGCAGAACAGTCTGTGAAGATCTATAGTATAACCACACTTACCTGTCTCTAAACATTCTGAAAAATTAGGAAAACCTGAATAATTTCTATATCAAGACTGTGTAAAAATTTAAGATCATTATCATGCTCTAGTAAAAAATGAAAATTCTTGTACTGGAGTCGAAAGTTTCTGTTTTGGTTCAGCATCAATTCTACTCATCTTGTGAGTCATCCCAAAGGCTTTACTTGGCACTTTATTGAAATAAAAGGCACAAAACATGATTACTACAGTATATTAATCATGTTAACACACAAAAACAGAAAGGAAAAGTGTTGGGTTGTCTTCCAACAAACGCTTTTCTTTAAAGCCTTTTAGCTAGGCATGATGATTTCAATGATGCTCACATAGGAATACTAATTGAAACATGCAAGAGAGCATCATGAATCTCATGACAAGCACATTTAAGTCTAACCCACTTCCTATGCATAGGGATTTTGTGAGCAAACAATTTATGGGAGCAAGAATCAACTAGCATAGGAAGGCAAAACAAGCATAACTTCAAAACTTTGAACACATAGGGAGGAAACTTGATATTATTGCAATTCCTACAAGCACGTGTTCCTCCCTCATAATAATTTCCAGTAGCATCATGAAGGAATTTCATAATATAACTATCACATAAAGCATGCTTTTCATGATCTACAAGCATAGAAAATTTATTACTCTCCTCGTAAGCAAATTTCTTCTCATTCATAATAGTGGGAGCATCAAATGAAACTCGAATACTATAAATTGTTTCCACATTAAAAGAGTAATGTTGAGTAAAAGGATATTAAAAATTATGACAATAATTATCATAACTTTTTATAACATAAGTATCATCACAATAATCATCATAAGTAGCAACTTTGTTCTCATCATAGTCAAGTGAAACCTCTTCCGAAATAGTGAAATCATTACTAAATAAAGTCATGAACTCTCCAAATCCACTTTTATCATTATAATAAAATTCAACACCCTCCAAAATAGTGGGATAATAATTATCTAAAGTTGACACTCTTCCAAACCCACTTTCATAAATATCGCAATCATCATAAATAGGAGGCATGCAATCATCATAGCAAATATGATCATTCAAAGTAGGGGAACTAAAAAGATCGTCTTCATTAAGCATAGCATCCCCAAGCTTGGGACAAACATTAATTGCAGCAAATAAATTCTCAAACATGTCATTCTCATCAAACATAGCATCCCCAAGCTTGTGGCTTGGCATATCATAAGCATAATCACTCTCATAATTAATAGTATGAATGGCACCAATAGTATAACAATTATTATCATCACGATTTACCAAGTTGGTGCCAAAAAGATTTTCAAGATTATAAGAAGTACCATTATCTTCCCAATCATAGTCATCACAACAAGCAATAGGCATAACAAAATCATCATCAAGTGTATCATCTTCAACAATTATTTTTGATTCATCCTCGCGAGGCACAACAATAATAGGAGCAACATCATTTGGGAGTGATACCTTTTTACCTCTACTCTTTCTTCTTTTCTTCTTCTTCACCACATCATGTGTGGGTTTAATTAATTTTTTTGAGCTTCTTATTGATGAGATTGGTTGAATAGGGAGCTCCTCCTCGTCACCTATTTCATCATGAGACAAAATAGAAGGGAAAGTGGAAATCTTTACCCTTTCATTAGTATTCCTTTTATATTCTACTAGCAGGGTGGCCCGCTCAATGCGCGGGCTAGAACTTTAGAAATATTAATAATGGGAAACTATTATTTTGCTTTTAAAATTTGGTACATGGAGTAAGTTTAGATTGGTATGCTCATATAACTTAGATTGGTGCATTGTTCATTTTTACTGAGATGCGAGAAAAACAAATTGGCAAATTTATTGTATGGGTCCTAGTGTTGGCTTTTGAATTACACATAATGTTGGATCATTAAGTTCAAGTGCCCGCAAGATAAAGATTAGTATGTCTACCGTTGAGACCGCAGACAAATTAATAATTTCATATGGGATAGACATGTAGTGTAGCAATCGACTGTAGCGTGTTGAGATTTTACTGATCTTCATGAAAGTCATATATAGTGCGTATAGAAATTTGAATAGCGTATGATAGTTTAGGAGTTCTGAAAATAATACTATCCGATGTTTGGACTGTACAGTGGGCCATCAAGCCTATCATGTCCATATGCCTATATATGAGCGGCAAATCCGTCGGGAAAAAAATCTCATAGTGTTGCTTAAGGTTTGGTTGTTAAGATTTACCCCTCGAAACAAAATTGCTCGTAGCACGGTTCCTTGTTTTTTTTGTGGTTCCCCATTGCATGATGTTACCCGGGAATGTTAAGTCATGGTTGTTGTGAGTAATTTGATAAATTGTTTTGGAAAATCGTAATTATTTGATGTCCATGTTTATTTCCAAGTCAATTGTTTTCAATCCTAAGTTTTCAATAAATAAATCCTACCAATTAAAATATAGATGTTCTTCTTGTGTAGATTTATTTAAGAATATTGTATGTTAATGTAGCATATGATTTTTGTTTTCTAATATTATTAGTCCTTGTCAATAATTTTGTGTGATAAAAATTACAGAACAAACTTATTCAAAAAAAGCTTCAAGACATAACCGGCTGACTACATCAATAACTCTACTATGAAGCAATATATCATTTTCTCCGGGACAAAGATATGTGACATTTAGACACTGACACGGTTGTGAAGTTGTATGTTTGAGCCCTAAAGCAGTTATAATAGTCCAGAAATATGTTCTATAGACAAATCCATATATGCAACACATTGGAGTAGTCAATATGTTTAGATATTTATTTGTGAACCGGCGTGAATACAAATTGTTTGCCCACACTCCTTTTTTCTTATTTCCCATATTATTGTACAAAATAAAATCACCATCCGTTAGTCAAGTAGGATTAAACTAACCGGAATATCAGGTGATTTGTAGGAGTCTGACGCAAACAGTGATTGTTGCAATATAAATATAGCACCTCGATTTGTAAGTAAAATATCCTTCAGTGCCAGCAGTCATACTTTTTTAAAGACTTTAACTATTAATATATTACATTGATATGTAAGAACATTATCATTGGATTTTTCATGAGAAGTATATTTTTAATATAGAAATCATAAATATAGTTAATATATTTTACGAAAATTAATTATCACATGTCTCTTTGGGGGAAATTACATGGATGTCAATCATATATGTACACTACAAATACACACCTGTGGAGTAGGCTATGTCTCTTAAACGATGCACAATACCTAAGAATACAAAGATGAATGAAACACATGATTATCTATCAAAAAAAGACATGAGTATCTATCAACTATCCATCGCAAAAAAAGAATGAAGACATGAATATCCGGAGAGTCCATGACGTGGTACAGACTGACCACTTGACAAATTAAAAGGAAGATACATTTGTAACCATTTCCGTCTGCCCATGAAGTCTTCAACTTCGGGTAAAAAACAAAGTCTCCATCTTGCTTCATGCCGGCAACTTGCACGGAGGAACATGGATCAGGATTAGAACAATGGCTTAAAAGGGATTAGGACAATGGCTAACGGTGGTACACCAAATCGCAACAAAGAGATGTATAGCTATAAATTTTACTTAATTATATTAGTACACGGCGACGGCACGACAGTGAGATGCTTCTGCTGCTTGTTTGTCCAGTTTGTGGGCCAGGTTTCATTCTTCTTGCGGGAGACACTGTACGTTACTGTTCAATTAGGAAATACTTAGGCCCGTCGTTGCCGTACTACTGTCCCAGCAGACAGAAAAATACATGCACGGCAATTGATAGGGACATGTTTGTGAAGCAAGGACGGAACACAAAATCTTATCCCGTGGCTACCCAACATGAGGGCGATCACAGTGGTGTGCATGATGTGTGAGGACGAATAGCTCACCCTTGACTGGTCTATGTTTTAAACCTCGGCTGATCGCTCATTGAGATAACAACCATCATAGGGTAGTATACATATAGGAAATCATAATTTTAAGTTTCCACTATGGACGGAGATTAAGAAGCATGTCTGCATGCACAATTTAAGGTTACCGCGGGTTTCCTATATGTATGCAGACATGCTTCTTAAACCTTAAATCATGAGGTCAGTGTTCGTTGAAACTGTCCTCAAAATAAATCTGGTAGACTTTTGAGGACAGTTCCAACGAACACTGACCTCATGATTTAAGGTTTGGTCGGCATGAATTTATTTTTTTCGAAACGGAGGCAAAAGATTTGCCTCATCGATTAAATAAGGGAGGATAACAGTTTAGAGTTTTACAACCACATCCACATGCTCGGCATGACAATTACTCACGCAAAATAATAAGCCCTACTCTTTTGGCACCCGCGGTAACCCAAAGCTTTTCCTCCTCCAAGATGATGTTAAGAAGGATAGTCGGCGGCGCGTACTTGTGACGGAACACCCTAGCATTCCTCTCATTCCAAATGGTCCAAGAGACCAGCATGGTGAGAGAGGACATAGCACTCCGATTGGGGACCTTGTCGCCGGTCTGCTTATCCCACCAAATATGGACGGAGTCGTCAAGATGCCAATCAGAGGTGTCCATGTGTGCAAGGCCGAGCTTGACAATGATAGATCTCCAAAGCCTAAGCGTGTAGCGGCACTTGAAGAATAGGTGCGCTCCCGTCTCTTGTTCCCTCTTGCAAAGCGGACAGAGGCCGCAATTTGTCCAACCCCGCCTTTCCAGGCGATCGGCGGTCCAAATCCTATCTTGGATGGCCAACCACGCAAAAAATTTGACCTTCGGAGGAGCCCAAGCCTTCCAAACCATGCGTTCCATGGGTGAAAGAGTTAGCCCAAGGAATTGAGCCTTATAAGCGGTAGCGGCAGTGTAGATCCCATCATTTGAGTGCTTCCAAACAATATCATCAGCAAGGTGTTCATCAAGGTGGAAATCATTCAGAAGCATCCAGAGAGTGAAAAATTCCCGTATGTGTTCACCGGAGATGACAGTGTTGTGGTTGATTTTGAAAATCCATGCATTCTCCTTGAGGGCCTCCCTCACCTTCCAGTTCTTCCTCCTCGAAGCCTCGTAAATCAGTGGTGCAATCTCCTTGGGCTTGCGCCCAAGTAGCCAAGGGGAGTCCCAGAAAGGTGTTTTGGCCCCATCCCCCACGGTGATGGTAGTCGAAGCATAGAAGAATTTTAGATCATCCTCCGTGCAGGGGTTGCTGAGTCTGACCCATAATTTGTTGGGTGACTTCCACTCATACCAAGGCCATCTTAACCGTAGAGCCCGTGCAAATTTGTCGGAATTAAGCACTCCAAGGCCACCATACTCCTTCGGCCTGCAAACCGTATCCCAGTTAACCTTGCACTTGGCACCCGTCGTCTTGTCCCCACCGGACCAAAGAAAAGCTCTTTCAATCTTGTTCAGGTTATGCAGAGTGCCTGCCGGCACAATGAGAGGCGTGGTGGAGTACACCGCTTGGGAGGAGATAACCGACTTGACGAGGCTTGTGTGCCCAATGGTTGTGATATTTTGACCCTCCCAAGAAACCAACTTGCCAGCCGCCTTGTCCTCAAGATATTGAAAGTCCACCATCTTGAGCTGCCACACCGAGAGTGGTAGGCCTAAATATTTGATCGGGAATGCAGCCCGTGTAGCCGGCATGCCCCTAAGAATGTACCCAAGATTAAGGTGGTTGCATCGAATTGGCACCACCGAACTTTTCTGGAAGTTGGTGCAGAGGCCCGTGACCTCGCCAAAGCATCTCAAGATCGAGGCAAGGTTGGCAATGTCCTTCTTGATAGGGGCCACAAAGACAGCCGCATCATCAGCATAGAGAGAGGTTCGCACCGTGGTCCCCTGCCCACGAATCTTATGAAGCAGGCCTTTCCGTGTTGCCAAGTTGAGAACTTGATGAAGAGGGTCAATTGCAATGACAAATAGGAGGGGGGAGATGGGGTATAATTGAAGGCTCGAACAACTTCAATGCCACACTGTTGCTGCAGCTCCTGTCATGTTCAGATATGATATGTGCAGGTTGCAGCTGAGCGTACCGACACGTCCACGATGGCGGTGCCTCAACTCTGTCGAAACTACAACCGCAGCGGCACACGCTTATCACCCTTATCGACACCAGCTCGGTAGCTACTGCAGCATACATGGATGGACCACTTCCGTTATATGCAAGTAAAAGGCCATGATTAGCCAGAGGCATTATCATCAAGTCATGTAGACTATACGCACGCCACGATCCTTCCTTTCCACCCCTGTATGACCTTCGTCCTTGAAATTCCCGAACCATCCTTAGCTGAGTAGATAGGTTCGTTAATACATCTTCCACGTACCAGGCCGACCTCCATACAAAGCACGGCGAGAACATAGATATTCGTGGGATCCCCATTGCCCCAAGTCCTTCTTCTACCATGCGGCTTCTGTGATTGATGCACATAGACCGGAGAGTTCACCACCCGGTGCCCGGCGGCAGGAAACCACATTAGCTCCTCGAGTAAGATAATTAGGGTTAGTACGCTTTGACCCAAATTTACTTGCCTGGTAGATGTCGTGAGAAATAAAGTATGGTTATTTCTTTTAGCCTGAAGATAAGCGATGGCCATATCAAAATGTAAAATATTACATCGCAAAAAAAAGTGCAATATTAGTCTAGGCTTCCATCACACGTTTATCTTTTCTTTACGTAATGGCATAGGTGGGTAATTTTCATAAACTTTTTTTGTGAAAAGGATATTGTCTAGATCAAACAGCTGTAATTATATGGCGTATCAAACTAACGGTCCGATAATTCTGATTATTGTGAGAATTTCTAGCTTAATTCCCTATTTTATACCCGTATTTTGCTTTTAGTAGATATAATAGATAGATTGGTTTTCCCATCTTTCTATAGTTGGCAATATAAGTATTCTCATTGCAATTTACCATGCAAAACATATAGATAATTTTTAGATTAGTTTCAATGTCGTCCGTGAGAATGAATACTTCAAACCAACTATTTTTATGTGTAAATTCTTCACTCCCCAGAAATAGAGAAATCTCATTATAAATTTCAAGGGTGATCAAGTCATTACAATATTTGGCCATGATTTGATCATGAAAAAGTTTGCATTGGAAATTAAGATGACCAACTTTATTGCAAAGTTCACAAGTAATAGGACAAAGAGAACATAATTTTGTAGCAAATTCATCTATCACTTTGAGCAAAAAAATTGGTTCTATCATGTTTATGCTTCTTACAAAATCTATCACCACTATAAGGCACGCCTTCACAAACTTTATGCACTCCACAAAAATTGACATGCTTATAAGAAACATTTTTATCATGACTAGTGCAATGATCATTAGTATTTTGGATATTCATAGAATTCATAGTAGCAACATTGCAATCATGCTCATCATTCAAGGAATTCTCATTAAGTATTTTCATAAACTCTTCCTCTACCAATTGAGCATAATTTTCCGAACCATCATTTTCACGAAAGACATTAAAAAGACGAATCAACCGAGGCAACCTAAAATCCATTTTTTATAGTTTTCTTTTATGAAACCAAACTAGTGAAAAACAAGAAACTAAAAGATTTAATTGCAAGATCTAAAGATATACCTTCAAGCACTCACCTCCCCGGCAACGGCGCCAGAAAAGAGCTTGATGTCTACTACGCAACTTTATTCTTGTAGACTCGTGTTGGGCCTCCAAGCGCAGAGTTTTGTAGGACAGTAGCAATTTTCCCTCAAGTGGATGACCTAAGGTTTATCAATCCATGGGAGGTGTAGGATGAAGATGGTCTCTCTCAAACAACCCTGCAATCAAATACAAGAAATCTCTTGTGTCCCCAACACACCCAATACAATGGCAAATTGTATAGGTGCACTAGTTCGGCGAAGAGATGGTGATACAAGTGTAGTAATGATAGTAGATATTGATTTTTGTAATAGTAACAATAAAAAACAGCAAGGTAGCAAGTAACAAAACTGAGCACAAACGGTATTGCAATGCTTGAAAACAAGGCCTAGGGTCCGTACTTTCGCTAGTGCAATCTCTCAACAATGCTAATATAATTGGATCACATAACCATCCCTCAACCTGCAACGAAGAATCACTCAAAAGTTCTTATCTAGCGGAGAACATAAGAAGAAATTGTTTGTAGGGTATGAAACCACCTTAAAGTTATCCTTTCTGATCGATCTATCCAAGAGTTCATACTAAAATAACACCTAGTTATCCTTTCCGATCGATCTATCTAAGAGTTCGTACTAGAATAACACCATATGATACGCATCAACCAACTCTAATGTCACATAGATACTCCAATGTCACCACAAATATCCATGAGTTAATTATAGGATACACATCAAACAATTTCAGATTCATAATACTCAATCCAACACAAAGAACCTCAAAGAGTGCCCCAAGATTTCTACCGGAGAAAGTAGGACGAAAACGTGCATCAACCCCTATGCATAGATTACCCCAATGTCACCTCGGGAATCCGCGAGTTGAGTGCCAAGACATAGATCAAGTGTTCTCAAATCCATAAAAGTATTCAATCCGGTAATAACGAAATCTCAAAGGGAAGACTCAATTCATCACAACAAGATAGAGAGGGGAAAACACCATATGATCCAACTATATTAACAAAGCCTACGATACATCAAGATCGTGACATCTCAAGAACACGAGAGAGAGATTGAACACATAGCTACTAGCACATACCCTCAGCCCCGAGGGTGGACTACTCCCTCCTCGTCATGGCCTCCGCCGGGATGATGAAGATGGCCACCGGAGATGATCTTCCCTCTCCGGCAGGGTACTGGAACGCCTCCAGATTGGTTTCTCGTCGATACAGAGAGTTACGGCGGTGGAACTTCTGATCTAGGGTTATTTTTGGGGGTTTCTGAATATATAGGATTTTTTGGCGTCGGTTTCACGCGAAGATGGGCCACGAGGGGCCCACAAGACACCAGGGGCGCCAGAGGGGGCTGGCTCGCCCTGGTGGGTTGTGGCCACCTCGTGGCTCTTCTGTCCCTGCCACGAAGCTTCTAGTGCCTCTTTTGTTCCAAAAAAATCGTCAAGAAGTTTCGTTGCATTTGGAGAACTTTTATTTCTGCACAAAAAACAACACCACGGTTAGGGATGTAAATGGTACGGATAATTTCCGTTCCGAATCTGCATCCGCATCCGTTTTTACGGATATGGTATGCACTTTCACAAATCCGACGGATACGGATGCGGATACGGATTTTGCTCAACCGGATATCCGACGAATATGGTAGCGGATATGGTATCGATAATATCTGACGGATATGGATTATCCGGTTTTAGCAAATAGGATTATTCGATAAATTTGGTCCAATCGACAAGCCCAAATACCCAATTAATTAGACCACTGAGTAGAATCACCACATATAAATATCATATAAACTTAACCCTAATAGCACCGTCGTATGACTGTACACATTGCATGTACATACAAGCATAGCTAGTAGACTTGAGAACACGTATTGTACAAGCTAATGTAGCTAATATTTAAACAAATTCTAATATGGACTAGAGAACACTATGAACCTATGATGTCTGATGTCTTGCTTGCTGCGGCATGACAGCTATTAATTTCATTGAAGAGTAAAACTTTATTGGTTACCTATATATTGTACTTCTTTGCATAGATCATGATAGATATTATGGAAAATAAGTACATATATTTTTTTTATCCGTTTTCAGTCCGAGTCCGCTCCGCTTCCGCTCCGAATCCGTACTCCGATATAATCCGTATTTGAATCCGCGTCCGGTCATTATCCGATCCGTTCCGATTCCGACAAAAAATGTGGAAAAGGATACGGTAAAGCCATTATCCGATCTGATCCGATCCGTTTACATCCCTAACCACGGTAGTTCTGCTGAAAACAACGTTAGTCCAGGTTAGTTCCGTGCAAATCAAACCAAAACCATATAAAATTGTTGTAAATATGGCGTGAATACTTCATAAATTATAGATACATTGGATAAGTATCAAAGGGATCCTTGAGAATAAGGGTCATAGAGAGCATTGAGACATAGGGATCCTTGAAGAAAATTTTTCCACCTATGGATATCTGAAAACTTTAAGATTTCTCCTTCTTAAACGAAGGGGTCCTTGAACGTTTGAGATTTTGTTTGACAAACAGCACAAAAGATTACAAAATCGGTGGCTCCGAGGCAAAGTGAATCGGTGGCACCGATGTGTGTATGTGCAGCTTATCTGCAATATCGGTGAGACCGAGTTACTTCGATCGGAGGGTCCGAAAGGCATTCCAGAAACTTGGCAGATGTGTTATTTGCCATTTTGTGAAAAACAATTTTTTAGAAGGTCTCAAATAGAATAAAAGAATTTGCAATGATTTTTGCAAAAAGATTTGCAAGGACTTCTCATCAAGATGGAGATTGACTGGTTCCAAGAAAGCATGCAACTATAAGATGAATCAAACAAGATACTACATCAAGATGATGGTCGGTGACTAGGTCACCTATATTATAGTATATTGACTTAGGAGCCAAGCAAGAATACTTGATCATAGGTCATACTCATAGTTAAGCTCAAAATAGGTTACCATTTTTAGTTTAAGCATTTTAATGTTTTCATATCACTTGAATTGCTTTGGCTCATGACTTGGAGTAAAGCTTTTTCAAGGATATGATCACATACCTTGGCATGATGTAGATGACATGGCGTGTAGGAGGGCTTGTAGTGGATGCTCGGAGTTGATGAAGATCATCTTGGGTTTGGAGCAATCCTTCTTTGCTTTGAAGCTAGTTGCTCCTACAAGGGTTAGTCAAGCAAGGAATAACATAGTATATCCGGATGACTAGAATTGGATTTTCATCATATGTAAGTCAAGGATATATTTTGTGTTGTCTTCTTCCTCCATCACAACATAGGGCTATTGATACTTGGCTTTTGAAAAGATTGCTTATGATTGGAGTTGTTGGAAATCTTGTGGAATATAGTTCATCCAAGTACCTACAAAAGGTTAGATGCAATACAAGGGAGCATAGATTTCCAAGATATAATATATTATGTCAAAGGTATCACGGAATAGTCATGTAAGCTCATGCCCTTGCATGCATCCGAGTGAGTCTAGATGAAGTTTGAAGCATCAATGATGTTCAACTCACTCCTCAAGTGACAAAACACTTTCTCATCAAGTGGCTTGGTAAAGATATCGGCCAATTGCTTGTTGGTGCGAACATGTTTGAGATTAATGTCCCCTCTGGCAACATGATCATGAATGAAATGATGACGAACTTGAATATGTTTAGTTCGAGAATGTTGTGCGGGATTATGAGAAATCTTAATAGCACTCTCATTGTCACACAACAATGGAACATGTTTCACATGGATTCCATAATCCTTAAGAGTTTGAGTCATCCATAGTAATTGCGCACAACATGATCCGGCGACAATGTATTCCGCTTGGGTGGTAGATAGAGATACCGAGTTTTGTTTCTTGGATGACCAAGACACAAGAGATCTACCAAGAAATTGGCATGTGCCCGAGGTGGATTTTCTATCAACCTTATCTCCGGCATAGTCCGAGTCGGATAGCCAACAAGGTTAAAAGAAGATCCCTTGAGATACCAAATTCCAAAGTTTGGTGTATGTATCAAGTATCTCACAATTCTTTTCACGGCCTTAAGATGGCACTCTTTAGGAGCGGCTTGATATCGAGCGCACATGCACACACTAAGCATGATATCGGGTCGGGAGGCACATAGATATAGCAATGAACCAATCATTGATCCATATACCTTTTGATCAACCGGTTTGTCCTCCTTGCTAAGATCAACATGTCCACTAGTAGGCATAGGAGTTTTCATACCTTTACACTCTTGTATGTTGAACTTCTTGATCAAGTCCTTGGTATACTTGGTTTGAGAGATGAATGTTCCTTCTCTCGTTTGCTTGATTTGCAAACCAAGGAAAAATTTCAGCTCACACATCATAGGCATCTCATACTTCTCGGACATCAACCTTCCAAATTTCTCACTAAAATGTGGGTTAGTAAATCCAAAGATAATAGCATACACATAAATTTGGCACACAAATAATTCACCGTTAACTCTCTTAGTGAACAAGGTTGCATCAATTTTACCAATTTCAAAACCCTTTTCAATAAGAAACTTCGTTAAGCATTTGTACCAAGCTCGTGGTGCTTGCTTAAGACCATAGAGAGCTTTACGAAGCTTGTAAACATGATTAGGTTTCCTAGGGTTCACAAAACCAGGAGGTTGTTTAACATAGACCTCTTCTTCAATCTCACCATTCAAAAATGTACTTTTAATATCCATTTGGTAAAGAGTGATATCATGGTGATTTACATAAGCTAGAAGTATGCGAATAGCCTCAAGTCTAGCAACGGGGGCATAGGTCTCACTGTAGTCCATACCTTTGACTTGGGTGTAGCCTTGAGCCACGAGACGCGCCTTGTTGTGTACCACTTGGCAATCTTCGTCTTGCTAGTTCTGAAACACCCACTTGGTTCCGATGATGTTTTGCTCATTCTTGGGCTTCTCCACGAGTGTCCACACTTTGTTTCTTTTGAAGTTATGTAGCTCCTCGTGCATGGCATTCACCCAATCGGGGTCCTCAAGCACTTCTTCCACCTTCATGGGCTCAATACTAGAGATGAATGAGTAATGCTCACAAAAGTTAGCCAAACGAGTTTTAGAGCGAGTTATTCTCCCGGTTTGTATGTCATCGAAGATTTGCTCTAAGGGATGATTTTTGTTCACTCTTGCTCGAACTCGTGGTAGCTTTTGCTTGTTGGATGGCCGAGTGACGTGCTTGGACTGCGTCGGTATTTCCCCAAAGAGGAAGGGATGATGCAGCACAGCGACGGTAAGTATTTCCCTCAGTTATGAAACCAAGGTTATCGAACCAGTAGGAGGATCACCACCACCCAATAAGAAGCACCTGCACACAAACAACAAATACTTGCAACCCGACGCGAAAGAGAGGTCGTCAATCTCTCTACGGTAATAAGATAGATTAGGTAGTGATAGATAGGAGAGATAGATCTCTCAAGAACACAAATAAAAAGAGTAAATATGCAGCAATATGTTTTTGGATTTTTGGTTTTGTAGATCTGAAAACAAAGATTGCAAAAAACGTAGATCGGAAAGCAATATGATGGAAAAGTAGACCCGGGGGCCGTAGGGTTCACTAGTGGCTTCTCTCATGAGTATAGCGCACGGTGGGTGAGCAAATTACTGTTGGGCAATTGATAGAAAATCGAATAGTCATGACGATATCCAAGGCGATGATCATTATATAGGCATCATGTCCAAGATAGATAGACCGACTCCTGCCTGCATCTACCTCTATTACTCCACACATCGACCGCTATCCAACATGCATCTAGTGTATTAAGTTCATGGAAAAACAGAGTAATGCAATAAGAACGATGACATGATGTAGACAAGATCTATTCATGTGGGAATAGATCCCATCTTGTTATCCTTAATAGCAACAATACATGCGTGTCTTGCTGCCCCTTCTGTCACTGGGAAAGAACACCGCAAGATCGAACCCATCACAAAGCACCTCTTCCCATGGCAAGAAAAATCGATCTAGTCGGCCTAACTAAACCAAAGATTCGAAGAAGAAATACGATGCTATATGCATATAAGAGATCAAAGAAGACTCAAATAATATTCATGGATAGAAACTGATCATGAACTCAAAATTCATCGGATCCCAACAAACACACCGCAAAAGTTTACATCAAATAGATCTCCAAGAGACCATTGTATTGAGAATCATAAGAGAGAGAGAGAAGAAGCCATCTAGCTACTGCCTATGGACCCGTAGGTCTATGGTGGACTACTCACGCATCATCGGAGAGGCACCTATGAGGAAGATGAACCCCTCCGTGATGGTGTTTAGATTGGATCTCGCGGTTCTGGAACTTGCGGCGGCTGCTATTGTGTTTCGTCGACTCCCCTAGGGATTTTGGATTTTCTGGGAATTTATAGGGATGATAGTCGGTTGAGGGGGGTGCCCGAGGTGCCCATCCCCCACCAGGCCATGCCAGGGGCCTCTGGCGCGCCCTGGTGGAGGGTGGCCACCCTGGGCCCCCTCTTCTGGTGTTCTTTGGCCCATCTTCTTTCTTCTGGTCCAGAAAAAATCAACAAAAATCCCCATAGCGTATGGTCTCCGTTTGGTATTGATTTTCTACGAAGTAAAAAACAAGCAAAAATAGCAACTGGGAATTTGGCACTATGTCAATAGGTTAGTCCCAAAAAATGATATAAAGTTGTAATAAAATGATTGTAAAACATCCAAGAATGATAATATAACATCATGGAACAAGCAAAAATTATAGATACGTTGGAAACGTATCAGCATCCCCAAGCTTAATTCCTACTCGTCCTCGAGTAGGTAAATGATAAAAACAGAATTTTTGGTGTGGAATGCTGCCTAACATGTTCATCTCATATTCTTTTCTTTTGTACAGCATGTACATTTGGACTTGTAAATGATTCAAAGCAATAGTCTTGTTTTAACATAATGACTTCAATACTCAAGTATGTCAACAAGCAACCATGTCTTTCAAAATATCAACACTAAAGAAAGTTATCCCTAGCCCATCATGCTCAATCATTGATCCATTCATGAAACACACTCAAATATTAACTATGCCCAATGCTCAAGTACAATCATAGTGCCCCCTAGTTGGTGCTTATAAGAGAAGATGGAGACTCAAAGCAAAAATAAAAATTGCATAAAGTAAATAGATAGGCCCTTCGCAGAGGGAAGTAGGGATTTATAGAGGTGCCAGAGCTCAAGGTTTAAATTGAGAGAGAAAAATATTTTGGGTGGCATGCTTTTCCTGTCAACGAAAACGACAAATTAGCTCACAATACTTTCTATGCTAGATATATCATAGGCGGTTCCCAAACAGAAAATAAAGTTCATTCCTTTTTCCACCAAACTTTCACATTCCATGGCGGGCCGTATCCACGGTTGCCTTCCATACCAACACTTTCCAAGGAATTTATTATTTGACAACATAAAGTAAATATTTTTTATTTTTCATTTTGGGAATGGGCATCCCTATTACCGCCGCACCCTCGTGCAATGAAAAGTAAATAAACACTCATCTTGAGAATAACACATCTAGCATGGAAAAATATTGGACACTCCATACCATTTCATGAGCGGTACGGGCACACAAAAGAGAAAATTTATTTTGAAAATTTAGAGATGGCACATACAAATTTGCTTGGAACGGCATGGAATACCGCATATAGGTAGGTATGGTGGACTCATATGGCAAAACTTGGTTTAAGGATTTTGGATGCACAAGTAGTATTTCTACTTAGTACAAATGGAGGCTAGCAAATAGATTGGGAAGCAACCAAACCAAAAAACAAAAAATCACATAAGTGAGCATTGAGCATAACTAACACCGAATAATGCACCACAAGTAGGATGTAATTTCATTGCATAACTATTGACTTTTGTACTTGCATAGGGAATCACAAACCTTAACACCAATATTCCTACTAAAGCATAATTACTCACCAACATGACTCACATATTACTATCATCATGTTTCAAAAACTATTACAAGGAATCATGTTTAATTTGCCCAATTATCTTCATGAAAGTTTTTATTATAGCCTCCTTGTATATCTATCACTTTGGGACTAGTTTCATATATTGCCATTGCTTTTTGGCAAGCTCAAACAAATTTAAGTGAAGCACATGAGCATAAAGATTTCATCTCTAAAAAAGGTATAAGTGAAGCATGAGAGGATTTCTTCAAAATTTACTAACTCTCAAATTAATCTAAGTGAAGCATGAGAGTATTTCTACAAAAATTTCCAAGCACATCGTGCTCAAAAAGATATAAGTGAAGAACTAGAGCAATTCTATAGCTCAAAAAGTTTAAGTGAAGCACATAGAGCAATTCTAACAAATCATAGCATGATTGTGGCTCTCTCAAATAGGTGTGTCCAGCAAGGATACAAAGGAAAAAACCAATAAGCAAATAAAGCAAAGATACAAGACGCTCCAAGCAAAACTCATGATATGAGACGAATAAAAATATAGCTCCAAGTAAAATACCGATGGTCGTTAGAAGAAAGAGGGGATGCCACTCGGGGCCATCCCCAAGATTAGTTGCTTGTTACTCTTTGGATATATCTTGGGGGTGCGGTAGCATCCCCAAGCTTAGGATTTTTATCACTCCTTATTCCTTCATCCATCGTGATCTCACCCAAAACTTGAAAACTTCAATCACACAAAACTCAACAAAATCTTCGTGAGATCCATTAGTATAATAAAGCAAATCACTACTTTAGGTACTGTTGAAAACCTATTCACATTTTATTATTTCATTATACCTACTGTATTTTAACTTTACCATGGCTCATACCCTTCAATATAACCCATAGATTCATCAAAACAAGCACACAATGCAACGAAAACAGAATCTGTCTTAAAGAGAACAGTCTGTAGTAATCTGTACTCTAACCATACTTATGTAACTCTAAAAATTCTGAAAAAATAGGAAAACGTAAGAGATTTGTGTAGCAACACTGTGTTAAAATTTCAGCTCAATATCACATTCCAGCAAAAAATTAAAATTCATATACTGTATGCAAAGTTTCTGTTTCAGATTCAGCATCACTTCTACTCATCCTATGAATCATCCTAAAGGTTCTACTTGGCACAAACAGTAAATAAACCATAAAACCACAATCATAACAGAGGCATAATTGTGTGAACACTCAGAAACAGAAAGGAAAAAAGCAAAAATTTATTTATTCATTGGGTTGCCTCCCAACAAGCTCTATCGTTTTACGCCACTAGCTAGGCATAACACATAGATTCAAGTATTGTCATCCTTGGGTTTCAATTCTTCAATCACACAACTAGATTTCTTCAAGGATTTAGCATGCATATTTTTGATGACAACACTCCTAGGAACAAAACCAAAAAAATCATTCTTATAAATAGGGTCTCTTATGATTTCAACAAAGTCGGGATGAATACTAATCATTTAAAGACCCCCCTTGTGACTACTAGACGTAGCAACTTTGTTCTTAGTGACTTGCGTGGTCTTGCCAATCTTCACGGGAGTTTTTTCAATAGTTTTGATAGAAGAAAAATCTGAATCCAAATTACTAAAAACCTCTTCTATCTTATCGATCCGGTAAGGGCTCTCTTCTACCCTTTTGTTAACCACGGTTTCTTTTTCCTTAAACAATTTAAGAGGATCTCCCGCCTTAGACCCAATTTTATTAGCAAGATTATGCAATATCTTATCCAAATCTTCAGGATGTTCTTTAGTAATCATCTGCTTTTCAATAGCATCTAATCTCTCCATAACGTGTTCGAGAGTTAAAGTTGTTTCTTTGATCATGATAGGTGGTGATCCCACTAAACTTCCCAAAGCATTAAAAGCATCCAAAGATGGACACATCAAGAAATTCCCACCGGTAATCGTATCAAGGATGAATCTATACCAAGTGGTGATGCCAACATAAAAACTACGAAGAAGAACAACGGTAGATTGCTTATGGATAGATCTATTATGAGCATTGCAAATCCTATACCATGCATCTTTTAGGTTCTCCCCTCCCCTTTGCTTAAAATTAAGAACCTCATTATCGGGAGTACACGCAATAAAGGAAGAACTAGCCATAATGACAAGGCAAGTGATCTGGCTAGAAAAAGGCAAACGAAAAAGAGGGCGAATAAAACGGCAAATTGGTGAAGTGCGGGAGAGGAAAACGAGAGGCAAATGGCAAATAATGTAATTGCAAGGACATGAAATTTGTGATTAGGAACCTAGTAGATGACGATGGAGTCCCCTCGGCGCCTACGATAGGCACGTAGAAGAGACCTCTTCCACCCCAGCAATGGCGCCAGCAATTCTTTTGACGTGGCTTGAGACTGCGTCGGTATTTCCCCAAAGAGGAAGGGATGATGCAGCACAACAACGGTAAGTATTCCCCTCAGTTATGAAATGAAGGTTATCGAACCAGTAGGAGGATCACCACCACCTAATAAGCAGCACCTGCACACAAACAACAAATACTTGCAACCCGACGCGAAAGAGAGGTTGTCAATCTCTCTACGGTAAAAAGATAGATTAGGTAGTGATAGATAGGAGAGATAGATCTCTCAAGAACACAAAATAAAAAGAGCAAATAAAATATGCAGCAATATGTTTTTGGGTTTTTGGTTTTGTAGATCTGAAAACAAAGATGCAAAAACATAGATCAGAAAGCAATATGTTGGAAAAGTAGACCCGGGGGCCGTAGGGTTCACTAGTGGCTTCTCTCATGAGTATAGCGCACGGCGGGTGAACAAATTACTGTTGGGCAATTGATAGAAAATCGAATAGTCATGACGATATCAAAGGCGATGATCATTATATAGGCATAACGTCCAAGATAGGTAGACCGACTCCTGCCTGCATCTACCTTTATTACTCCACACATCGACCGCTATCCAGCATGCATCTAGTGTATTAAGTTCATGGAAAAACAGAGTAATGCAATAAGAATGATGACATGATGTAGACAAGATCTATTCATGTAGGAATAGACCCCATCTTGTTATCCTTAATAGCAACAATACATGCATGTTTTGCTGCCCCTTCTGTCACTGGGAAAGAACACCGCAAGATCGATCCCATCACAAAGCACCTCTTCCCATGGCAAGAAAAATCGATCTAGTCGGCCTAACTAAACCAAGGATTCGAAGAAGAAATACGATGCTATAAGCAATCATGCATATAAGAGATCAAAGAAGACTCAAATAATATTCATGGATAGAAACTGATCATGAACTCAAAATTCATCGGATCCCAACAAACACACCGCAAAAGTTTACATCAAATAGATCTCCAAGAGACCATTGTATTGAGAATCATAAGAGAGAGAGAGGAAGTCATCTAGCTACTGCCTATGGACCCGTAGGTCTATGGTGGACTACTCACGCATCATCGGAGAGGCACCTATGTCGAAAATGAACCCCTCCGTGATGATGTTTAGATTGGATCTCAAGGTTCTGGAACTTGCGGCGGCTGGAATTGTGTTTCGTCGACTCCCCTAGGGTTTTTGGAATATTTGGGAATTTATAGGCATCAGAGGCGGTGGAGAAGGGCCCCGAGGAGGGCACAACCCATCAGGGCGTGCCAGGGCCCCCCTGGCGCGCCCTGGTGGGTTGTGGTCTCCACGGCCCACCTCTCCGGCACTTGTTTGGCCCACTGGGTGTGTTCTGGTCCAGAAAAAATCTCCAAAAAGTTTTGTCGCGATTGGACTCCGTTTGGTATTGATTTTCTACGAAGTAAAAAACAAGCAAAAACAGTAACTGGCACTTTGGCACTATGTTAATAGGTTGGTCCCAAAAAATGATATAAAGTTGTTATAAAATGATTGTAAAACATCCAAGAATGATAATATAACAGCATGGAACAAGCAAAAATTATAGATACGTTGGAGACGTATCACTTGCTTTCCAGCTTGGCAAGCACTACAAAGTCTATCTTTGTCAAAGATAACATCGTTAACACGAAGTATATGATCACCTTTGATGAGGTTTTCCACATTACGCATACCAACATGTCCTAGCCTTCTATGCCAAAGCCAATGATACGTTTCCGTCGTATCTACTTTTTCTCACACTTTTGCCCTTGTTTTGGACTTTAATTTGCATGATTTGAATGAAACTAACCCGGACTGATGTTGTTTTCAGCAGAACTACCATGGTGTTGTTTTTGTGCAAAAATAAAAGTTCTTAGAACTGGACGAAACTTTTTGGAGATTTATTTTACAATAAATAAAAAATAATGGAGTCAAGAACCACCGGTGGGGGATCCCTCGCTGGGCACGATACACCAGGGTGCGCCAGCCCCCCCCCCCCCCAGGCGTGCCCTGGTGGGTTGTGCCCACCTCGGGGCCCCACTAACCCTAATGCCGATGCTATAAAATCCTATTTTTGGAGAAAAAAAATCAGAGAGAGAGTTTCATCGTGTTTTACGATACGGAGCCGCCGCCACCTCCTGTTCTTCCTCGGGAGGCCAGATCTGGGGCCCGTTTTGGGCTCCGAAGAGGGGAATCTTCGGTCTTCATCATCATCAACCCTTCTCCATCGCCAATTCCATGATGCTCCCCACCGGGAGTGAGTAATTACTTCGTAGGCTTGCTGTTCGGTGAGGAGTTGGATGAGATTCATCATGTAATTGAGTTAGTTTTGTTAGGGCTTGATCCCTAGTATCCGCTATGTTCTGAGATTGATGTTGCTATGACTTTGCCATGCTTAATGCTTGTCACTAGGGCCCGAGTGCCATGATTTCAGATCTAAACCGTTTATGTTATCACCATTATATCTATGTTCTTGATCCGATCTTGCTAGTCATATGCACCTGCTATGTGTTATGATCCGTAAACCCCGGAGTGACAATAGTCGGGATACTTTTCGGTGATGGCCGTAGTTTGAGGAGTTCATGTATTCACCGTGTGTTAATGCTTTATTCCGGTTCTCTATTAAAAGGAGGCCTTAATATCCCTTAGTTTCCTTATGAACCCCACTGCCACTAGAGGGTAGGACAAAAGATGTCATGCAAGTTCTTTTCCATAAGCACGTATAACTATTTACGGAATACATGCCTACATTACATTTATGAACTGGAGCTAGTTCTGTGTCGCCCTAAGTTATGGTTGTTATATGATGAATATCATCCAACGAGTTCACCGATCCAGGGCCTACGAGTTTTCCACATATTGTTCTTGCTAAGTTACTATTGCTACTGCTACTGTTCCAACTACTACAAAACTATTACTATCACTGGTATTGTTACTGTTACTGTTACCACTGCTATCAAAACTATCATACTACTGTGCTACTGATCACTTTGCTGCAGATATTTAATCTCCACGTGTGGTTGAATTGACAACTCAGATGCTAATACTCGCAAATATTCTTTGGCTCCCCTTGTGTCGAATCTATAAATTTGGGTTGAATACTCTACCCTCGAAAACTGTTGCGATCCTCTATAATTGTGGGTTATCAAGACCTTTTTCTGGCGCCGTTGCCGGGGAGCATAGCTATATTTGTTGAGTCACTTGGGATTTATATCAAGTGATCACTATGAAGAATCTGATGGATCCAAAAACCAAGATTTTTCCCTCTAAGACGAGGGGAGGTAAGGAATTGCCATCTAGCTCTGCACTTGATTCAGCTTTTGTTGTGAGTAAGTTTGCAACACCACCACATGCTAGTAATCCTGATATGTCGCAAGTTATTGATGATGCTACTTCTGCTATGAATGATGCTTATGATGATGATGCTGGTACCATGCTTTATGATAATGTGACACTAGGTGAATTTCTTGATGAACAAATTGCTAGAGCTAAAGAGAATGAAATTATTGAAACTGATGAGATTGCTGAAATTGATGAAGCACTTGAAACTGATGATTATGAAACACCCATTAGACCTGGCTCTCCTAGGTTTGAAATGCCTAAGATACCTGAATGTTATGTTATGGATGAGGAGACGACTAGGGAAATCCTTTCTTGTAAGGATAGAAACGATCTTAAGAAATTACTACGCAAGTATAAGGAAAAGACTTTGAATGCTAGAATGAAATGTGATCCTAAGTTTGCTACTTCTCCTATCTTTGTTACCGATATGGATTATGAATTCTCTGTCGACCCAGAGTTAATTACTTTGGTTGAATCTGATCCTTTCCATGGCTATAAAACTGAAATTGTAGTGGCACATCTTACTAAGCTGAATGATATAGCCACCCTCTTTGCTCATGATGAGAAGATTCGCTACTACTATATTCTCAAATTATTTCCGTTCTCATTAAAGGGTGATGCTAAGACATGGTACAATACTCTTACTCTTGGTTGTGTGCGTAGTCCCCAGGATATGATTTACTACTTCTCTTAAAAATATTTTCCTGCTCATAAGAAACAAGCTGCCTCACAGGAAATATTTAACTTTGTGGAAATTGAAGAAGAGAGTCTCCCACAAGCTTGGGGGAGGCTTCTCCAACTGCTTAATGCTCTGCCTGATCACCCTCTTAAGAAAAATGAAATACTTGATATCTTCTATAATGGACTAATTGATGCTTCTAGGGATTTCCTAGATTGTTGTGCTGGTTGTGTTTTCAGGGAACAATCTGTTGAACAAGCTGAGGAATTATTGAATAATATATTGAAGAATTATGATGATTGGACTCTCCCTGAACCACCAATTAAACCCACTCCGAAGAAGAGGGGTATCCTATTTCTCAGTCCTGAAGATATGCAAGAGGCAAAGAAATCTATGAAGGAAAAAGGTATTAAAGATGAGGATGTTAATAATTTACCACCTATTGAAGAAATACATGCTCTTGACACACCACCACCTCCACAAGTGGTAGAGGTAAATTCTTTATTAAAGTTTGATGAAAGTGATATCACTTACAATAAACATCCAAGTCAATGCTTATATGAGTTTGATAACTACATTATGAAGCAAGATCATTTCAATGCACATGTTTTGAAACAATTGAAATATAATTCTGATATGATTGCTCGCTTGAGTGACTTGCTATTTAGAATCAGTAATGATGTTAGAGGTGTAGGAAAACATGCCTCTATGGTTCAAACCCAGTTAGAACAAGTTGCTAAATCTCAAAAGGAATTGCTTGATGAAATGAATAATAATATGAACGATTTTGCTGCTAGAGTAGTAACTAGAGGAGGTAGAATGACCCAAGAACCACTTTGTCCTAAAGGTCATCCTAAAAGAATTGAACAAGACTCTCAGAGAATTAATACCGATACACCTAGCCCTTCTAAGAGGAAAAATAAAAAGAAAAATGATAGGACTTTGCATACCTCTAGTGAACCTGAGATACAAAAACCTCCTAACAATAATGATGTCTCTATTTCTGATGCTGAAACTCAATCTGGTAATGAACATTCACCTAGTGATAATGAAAATAATAATGATGATGTTCATGAAGATACTCAACCGAACAATGATAAAGAACCAGATAATGATGATGAAATAGAGCCTGATGTTAATCTTGATAACCCACAACCTAAAAAACAAACAATATGATATAAGAGACTTTGTGGCTAGAAAACATGGTAAAGAAAGAGAGCCATGGGTTCAGAAACCCATGCCCTTTCCACCAAAACCATCTAAGAAAAAGGATGATGAAGAATTTGAACGCTTTGATGAAATGATTAGGCCAGTCTTTTTGCGTACCCGCTTAATTGATATCTTAAAGATGGCCCCCTATGCAAAATACATGAAAGACATCATCACTAATAAAAGAAAGATACCTGAAGCTGAAATCTCCACCATGCTTGCTAATTATTCTTTTAAGGATGGAGTACCTAAAAAACTTGGAGACCCTGGAATACCAACTATACCTTGCTCTATTAAAAGAAACTATGTCAAAACTGCTTTGTGTGATTTGGGAGCTGGTGTTAGTGTTATGCCTCTCTCCTTATATAAAAGACTTGATTTGAATAAACTCACACCTACTGAAATGTCATTGTAAATGGCTGAAAAATCAACTGCCATACCTATCGGTATTTGTGAGGATGTGCCTGTTGTTGTTGCAAATGTTACTATCTTAACGGACTTTGTTATTCTTGAGATGCCCGAGGACGACAACATGTCGATTATCCTTGGTAGACCCTTTTTGGATACTACAGGGGCTGTTATTGATTGCAATAAAAGCAAGGTCACTTTTCATATCAATGGTAATGAGCATATGGTGCACTTTCCGAAGAAACAATTCCAAGTGAATGGTATAAATGTTATTGAAGAATCTCCGACAATCACTATTGGAAGTTTTCAACTACCTCTACCTGCTGCCAAAAAGAAATATGATATACTTATTGTTGGGGATATGCATATCCCCATTGAGGTAACGTAGTGTTTTACGAAAGTTCTTCGTTTTCATGCTAATCGGAAGTGGTTGTTAATAAGACTTGATCAACCTTATTAATGGATCATTTTTGAGAGGTATGAAGTTGATGAATCTAGTGGGCATAACCTTCTGCTCCCACCTTTTATTTTCTGTTTTACTTAGTCAAATAAAATAAAATGCCATGTTTATCCTGTTTTCTGTTTACTCCATGCAATAAAAAATGACTCAAAAATAAAAATCCTCAGAATGTCCTGAAAATTTGATACGATTTTTTTCTGAATATTTCTGAATTTCTGGTGCAAATAACATCAGAGGGGGGATGCACTTGGTGCCCACAAGACACCAGGGCGTGCCAGCAACCCCAGGCGCGCCCTGGTGGGTTGTGGCCCCCACTTGGGTGCCCTCACTTATCCCTTTAGCCCATGTCATCCCCTACCTCCAGAAAAAAATCACCATAGCTCCCCTTCCCATGTTCTTGCTCTCAAACCCGCGGATTTCGATCTCTTTGCTCGAAGCTCCATTTCCGAAACTGTTTGGAGGGATTGCTACTTGGTATGTGACTCCTCCATTGCTCCAATTAGTTTTTGATTTAGTGGGTTATTTTTAGAGTAATTAGCTACTCTTGGTGCTGCTGTAGATGAGCTTGCATGTTGAATTCTTAGAGTTCTAAGTAGTTTGAATGCTTAATATGGCCTCTATGCATCCTTAGGAGTAGTTGCTATCAATTTCACGAAGTTTTGTAAACAAAATTTTGTGTCTCGAAAATATTTCAGAAATTTGTTCGCAAATAAAAATGCAATTCTTTAGGAGTTCTTTGAGGAGGAGGTCCTCGGAGGCCTCATCAAGTGGAAGCTCAGTCCGACAATCTTATGTTGAGCCAAGCGAAAGCTGATGCGAGATGCCACTACCAAATCATGTTTGTGGCTGTGTAACGAGTTCATGGAAGGTGCATGTATCAATGGGGAATTCGAACAATTTATCCACAATGCAGAACTTGCTCCCTTCATCGCAGATAAGTGCCCTCAACATCTCAAACTCACGAAAACATTCACAAAGAAATTTAAATATTTTCCTCATGAGTCTAGAGTTTCATTCAACCTCTATGACCGTTCATTCACCATGCCTTTAGAATTGTTCAGTGACGCATGCAAAATTCCATATTGGGGTTCCCTTGATGAACCACCAAAATCTGAGTATGAGTCATTTTTTATTAACCTTGGCTATGGCGAAGATAGGGGAGTGACACAAGGTAGAATTAAAAGCATCCATTTCCCATCAATACACTACTTCGCACTCTTTAATGGCAAATGTATCGTAGGCAAACAAGATTGTAGCACACTGTGTGCTCCTGATTTGAGTCTCATACACACTGCCATAATTGGAAATAAATGTTATAATCTTGGAGCAATTGTTGCACGGAGACTGCAGCACAACGCTGCTAGTGGTAATTTTTATGGAAGAATTTATGCCTCTCGTGTAGCTGAGAAGCTAAATGTATCACCTTCACCTAATGACCCCATTTTACCTACTCAGTACTTAGACTTTAAGGCCATGAAGCGTCATAAGTTCCTTAAGGGCACTGTCACTTGATACGTCCATTTTGCATCATGATTTCCTATTGTTATTTACTTTGTTTTGTTGAATAATAATGCTTTGGGTAGTGATTCTAATGCCTTTTCTCTCATAATATGCGAGGTTTATACAAAGAGGGAGAATACCGGTAGCTGGAATTCTGGACCCAAGAAAAGCAAGCAAGAGATACCTATTATGCACAACTTCAATGAAGCTGAAAATTTAAGGAGATTATTTTTGTATTTAATAAAAATTACTGGAGATGAAAACTACCGGAGGAGGGCCCCCAGGTGGGCACAACCCACCAGGGCGCGCCCTGGTGTATCGTGCCTAGCCTGGCCCGCTTCCGGTGCCCACCTTTTGGTATAAATTCCCAAAATACATAAAAAAAATTAGGAGGAGGACTTTCGGGACGAAGCGCCGCCGCCTCGAGGCGGAACTTGGGCAGGAGCACTTTTGCCCTCCGGCGGAGCGATTCCACCTGGGGAACTTCCCTCCCGGAGGGGGAAATCGAAGCTATCGTCATCACGAACACCCCTCTCATCTTTGGGAGGCCAATCTTCAACAACACCGTCTCCTCTCAAACCCTAGTTCATCTCTTGTGTTCAATCTTTGTACCGGAACCTCAGATTGGTACCTGTGGGTGACTAGTAGTGTTGATTACCTTGTGTAGTTGATTACCTTGTGTAGTTGATTACTATATGGTTTATTTGATGCAAGATTATATGTTCAGATCCATTATAATATTCATTATTCCTCTGATCTTGAGCATGATTATTATTTGTGAGTAGTTACCCTTATTCTTGAGGTCACGGTAGAAGTCATGTTACGAGTAATCATGTGAATTTGATATGTGTTCGATATTTTGATGATATGTATGTTGTGATTCCCTTAGTGGTGTCATGTGAACGTCGACTACATGACACTTCACCATTCATGGGCATAAGGGAATGCATTGTGGAGTAGTTATTAGATGATGGGTTGTGTCAGTGTACAAAGAACCAGGGTATCTATTACCCAGACTTGTGCGCGGGCAACCCCCTGGAGCCGATAAGACCTAGCAAAACCTTGGAATCAGATACAGCAGCGCCAAGGAGATAGAAAGCCAAAGACTGGGGCCCCGGCAAGACCTTGCCGGGAAGGCTCAAAGCCCCGGCAAGCCCTGCACCCGGCAAGACTTCGCCACTGTTCAAACGCGCTGCCCCAGGGCAACTACCAGCTTGTCTTTTAGCTGTTGTTTTCCTGGGTGCGTGTCAGGGAGCTGACGGCGTTGGTCTTAAGCGTTGCGATGGGATGGCTCCTTTTTCCATCCCCAAGAAAGGCAAGGACACCTCAACGGAGCATTAAATGTTCTTGTCCCAAACCGTCAGTGTTAGGTATGATAACACTGTAGCTACCTTTACACCTCATGTATGCACTGTACGCCACTGTTGGTGACCCCTTCGACGTATAAAAGGAGGCCCAAGGCGCAGCTACAGGGGGGATCTTTTCTGGCCCGTTCTGTATGGGTAGCTGCTGTTTACTGTAGCGCTCCAAGAACTGGCCTAAAAACACATCCAATACAATCAAGCAGGAGTAGGGTTTTACGCATATTTGCGGCCCGAACCTGGGTAAATTCCCCGCGTGTTGATTACTTGATCTGCTCTTTGCGCAAGCCTTTCTCCCTGCCGAACCGTAAAGGGATCCTCCCGGTCCCATAGGTGTCGTTTCTCCGACATCTTTGGCGCGCCAGGTAGGGGAAAAGGTTGCGTGGACCTGATCCAGTGATCAGCGCGTCAGTTCTTCATCATCTTCACCGTCATGGCCCCCAAGAGGAAGGGTTTCACGGTGGTTGGACCGTCCGCGTCCGCCGCGCCTGTGCTTACGCACACGGGTGACGGTGTCGACGCGGGTGGAGGAAGTAGAGATCTAGAGCTTCCACGACGCCCTGGTGATCAAAGCCATGCAAGCAGCGTCGCCCGCGCCACTAGATCTAAAGGCGGAGCCGTGCTGCCAGCGGGCGGCGCGACAAACTCCAGGGACGGAAGGGCGCCTTCCACGACACCCACGCCGGCGCATGTGCCGTGACCTTCCCAGGGCGCGCGCGATGAGCATCGCCGCGACGTTGGTGGTCCCAGACGTCCCCACGGAAAGTCTCCTGAGCATCATCCTCGGGATGCGTGAGACCAGCATGCACGTCCACGTGCTGGTGGAAGTGGCATACGGTCGCAGGATCGTGTTGTTGCTCCTTCTAACACGGTTAGGAGTCAGAGCACCTCATGTTCCTCGCACCTGTCGCCGCCGCCTACGCCGGCAGAAGCGCTGGCACGTGCACAGCTACTCCTGAACTTCCCTCCTGTTGCGGACAAGCTCGACGAGTGGAGGACTGCCATCCAGAGCCTCGTCGGCCTCGCAAATGAGGACAAGCCGGAGCAGGCGGAGCCTTCGCGGCGACGGTCCATCGAGCCGGCCCGCGTCAGTGGCGAAAAGACTAGGGGCGGTACCACCACGGTGCGTTCCCCCCCACCGCGGCAGCAGCGGTCGCTGACTCGGCGGGTCGACACCCGTGATGACAATTCCACGGCATCATCCGATCCGAGAACCCGCCACGATCAACGTCATGTTCTTCGGAAGCGAGGCAAGGAAGACGCTTGAACCACCATCGAGCGACGGCGGGAAGCATGCTATCAGTCCGACAAGCGCATGGGTCCCACTGTGGATAAGCCTGCGCCGGGGTATCCTGTCGATCTACCTTATGAGGTAGGTTGTCCAGCGTTTACTCGCGAGCTGCGGCGGGTCCAGTGGCCCAACTCCCGCACGTTCAAGCCGGAGGTCCCGGAGAAATATGACGGTAAGACCCACCCGTCCGAGTTCCTGAGCGTCTACACCATTGCGGTGCAGGCTGCCGGGGGCCGCGACGACAAGATACTTGCCAACTACTTCCCGTTGGTGCTCAAGCCCAACGCCAGGTCGTGGTTGATGCATCTCCCGGAAGGTTCCATTTCTTCCTGGGCAGATCTGTGCCACGAGTTTGTTGGTGCCTTTACTGGTGGTCACCAAGCTCCTGACCAAGAAAGCGATCTACATCTCATCCCCCAGAAGGAAGGCGAAACCCTGCGCAAGTACATTTAGAGATTCAGCCGCATACATCATAATATTCCGGACGTTCATCCTGCCGCTGTCGTCAACGCGTTCCATCAGAACGTGCGAAACCGCAGGATGCGGGAAGAGCTGGCAATGAACAAGATCAAGGATGTTGCCGAGCTTTATGCTCTGGCAGATAAGTGTGCGCGCGCTGAAGAAGGAAGGAGGCTCCCCGGCGAAGACGCTGGCGCAGGGGCCGTTTCTGATGATGATGACGCTGCCGCCCCGACAAAGAAGGGTCGGCGGCGCAACAGGAAGTGCAAGGGCAAGGCTGTGCTTGCTGTCGAAGGGTCCGGCAACCCCGGCACCGCCAAGAAGGCCAAGGTTGAAGACCCCGGCAAAGATGTTGCCGGGTGCGCCTCCTGTCAGGCCTTGGCGGCTGCCGACAAGCCAGACGGCTCCGGCAAGCAGTATTGCAAGATCCATTGTACCAAGGGCCACGGTCTCCAAGACTGCCGGCAAGTCGAACAGCTTGTCGAAAAGCAGAAGGCCGAGTACGAGAGGCGAGACAAGGAGAGGGCTCAGGATGGTGCTGAAGGGTCCGGCAAGAAGCGTGGTGGCCGAGGAAGTCGCCGCGGCAAGGCCAAGCAACAGAAGGATCGGCCCACTCGAGGCCGCGACAAGCAAGAGGGGGGTGATGATGACATGGAAGAGGACGACGAGTCCAGTGAGCAAGAGTTCGAGAAAGCCACGGACATGATGTGTGTTGATGGAGGTGCTTCTTTGCATTCTTCCCACCGCCAACTCAAGCAGTGGGCACGTGAAGTGAGTGCAGCAGAACCATCTGTCGACGCTCGAAAACCGTTGAAGTGGTCCAGCACGCCTATCATTTTTGACGTTGAGGATCACCCTGATCGCACAACTGCGGTCGGGTGTTTGCCATTGTTGGTTTCACCAACAATTCGCAACCTCAAGGTAACAAAAATGTTAGTTGACGGCGGGACCGGCTTGAATTTGATATCACCAGAGGTCATCAAGAGATTGCAAATTCCTGATGGGGATCTTGAGGAGACGGGCTCGTTCCAAGGGGTCAATCCAGGAAGGAGCCAGCCCAAGGGAAAGATCACGCTGCCGGTGACCTTTGGCATGCAGCGACCTGAATTTCAGGACAGAGAAGATTGTGTTTGATGTCGCCAAGATTCCATTGCCATACAATGGGATCCTTGGCCGCCCAGCACTAGCCAAGTTCATGGCGGCATCACACTACGCTTACAATGTATTGAAGATGCCGGGGCCGATGAGCGTCATCACTGTCAACTCTGACAAGAAGGATGCACTCGTCTGCACCGACAAGCTCAACCGGGAAGCAGTTGCAGCATCTGCCGCCAAGGTACTTGCTCCTGCCGCTGAAGCTCCCGGGGGGAAGAAGACCGGTAAGGCCTCTCGTACTCACTCTGGCAAGCGCACCTCTTCGGAGTGCTGCGCTCCCATTGAGGACGTGCCAGAGAGCTCCACCGGCAAGAGCAAGAAGTCCAAGGCAGCTCCGCCAGAGACCAAGAAGGTGCTCGCCAAGGAGGACGGTACGGGAGGAACTTTCATCATAAGTTCCACCCTCGACAGCAAATAGGAAAGCGCGCTCATTGCCTTCCTGTGGGCGAATGTCGATGTGTTTGCATGGCAACCATCTGACATCCCCGGTGTTCCCAGGGAGGTAATTGAGCACCACCTTGCTGTCTGTCCACACGTGCGGCCCGTCAAGCAGAAGGTCAGGAAGCAAGCTTTGGAGCGGCAACAGTTTATTGCCGAAGAAATTAAGAAGTTAGAAGCTGCAGGCTTGGTTAGGGGAGTCCTCCATCCAACATGGTTGGCCAATCCAGTTGTAGTGCGCAAGGCGAATGGAAAATGGAGGCTATGTATTGATTATACAGATATCAATAAAGCCTGTCCAAAAGACCCCTTTCCTTTGCCGCGCATCGACCAGATTGTGGACTCCACTGCCGGCTGAGACTCATTGTCATTCCTTGATGCCTATTCAGGCTATCATCAGATTTTCATGTCCAAGGAAGACGAAGAGAAGACCGCATTTATCACCCCATGTGGTACGTACTGCTTTTTGCGTATGCCTTTCGGGTTGAAAAGTGCTGGTTCTACATTTGCAAGAGCAGTCCAGATTGGTTTTGAGCCCCAGCTACATAGAAATATGGAAGCATATATGGATGACATAGTGGTCAAAACCAAGGACAAGACAACACTCATATCGGACTTAGAAGAAACTTTTGCAAATCTGCGCAAGATCAACTTGAAGCTCAACCCTGAGAAGTGTGTGTTCGGTGTCCCATCTGGCAAGCTTCTCGGGTTCTTTGTGTCTCAGCGAGTAATTGAAGCAAATCCCGACAAGATCAAAGCCATTGAGCAAATCGAAGCGCCAAGACGTGTTAAGGATGTGCGTCGTCTTGCCGGCTGCGTTGCTGCTATGAGTAGGTTCATCTCAAAATCTGCTGAGCGCGCCCTGCCCTTTTTTAAAATTTTGAAGAAGGCAGGTCCAATGAAAGGGACTCCGGAAGCGAAGGCAGCGCTGCAGGATTTGAAGAGGTACCTCTCCTCTTCGCCAGTACTAGTCGCGCCAAAACCACAAGAGCCGTTGCTGCTATATCTAGCGGCAACGAATCAAGTGGTGAGTGATGCGTTAGTGGCGGAGAGAGAAATTGATGAAGAGGAAGCGCCAACGGCAGGACCGCCAAGCGGCGAGCCAAGACCTTCCCTGGCAGAGTCTGGCGCCGACAAGGTTGAGTCTGCGCAGTCAAGTCAAGCAATACAGAAGAAGAAGATGGTGCAGCGCCCAGTCTATTTCGTCAGTTCCCTTTTGCAGGGGGCTAGGTCGAGATATTCTGGTGTGCAAAAGCCGCTCTTCGGCCTCCTTATGGCCTCGAGGAAGCTGCGCCATTACTTTCAGGCACATGAGATCACCGTTGTCACTCGCTTTCCATTGCAGCGGATTTTGTGGAACCCAGATGCTATCGGCAGGATTGTGGAGAGGGCTTTGGAGCTGTCGAGCTTTGGTCTCAAGTATGAAAGTACTTCAACCATCCAGAGCAGAGCCTTGGCGGAATTCATTGCAGAATGGACCCCAACGCCAGATGAAGAAGTTCCAGAGTCAACTCTCCCTGGCAAGGAAACAAATCAAGATTGGATCATGTATTTTGATGGGGCTTTCTCGCTGCAAGGCGCCGGTGCTGGCGTGCTGCCTTTCGCACCCACCAGAGAGCACCTCAAATACGTGATTCAGATGCATTTCCCCCGGGAGAGATCAACGAACAATACTACCGAGTATGAAGGGCTGCTTGCCGGTCTCAGGATCGCGGCAGACCTTGGAATCCAGAAGCTTATTGTCAGAGGTGATTCTCAGCTTGTCATCAAGCAAGTCAATAAAGATTATCAGAGTCCATTGATGGAGGCTTATGTCGATGAAGTGAGGAAGTTGGAAGAGCGTTTTGACGGTCTGCAAATGGAGCACGTCCCTCGTGCAGAAAACAGCATTGCTGATGGCTTGTCAAAATGCGCCGCTCTCAAATTACCTGTGGAACCAGGAACTTTTGTGCTCCGGCTGACTCAACCACCTGTGGCGCCATCGATGGGACAAGAGAAAAGGAGGAAGTTGAGTTCCGGCAAGTACTTCCCGGCAGAGCTCCCAGGAACCACCGGCAAGTAAGTTGCCGGGAACAACGCCAAGCTTACCGGTGAACAACAGGCTCGGCAGGGGCCCAGGCTCTTGCCGTCGAGATGAATGCTCCCGTCAAGCTTGCCGGGGAGCAACAGGCTCCGGCAAGGCCTCGAGCCTTTGCTGTCGAGACAACTGTTCCCGCGGCAGAAGATATGCCTTTGGTCCTTACCGTCCAGCCTCAGGCTCTGGCATGGGCACAGCACATCGTCCATTTCCTTCAGACAGGAGAACTTCCCGAAGAGCAGGAAGAAGCGGAAAAAGTAGCCCGTCAGTCTAGTATGTACCAGTTCGTGGATAACGTGCTGTACAGAAAAAGACCAAATGGTGTGAAATTGAAGTGCATTCCTCGGGAGGATGGACTGGAGCTATTGGCAGAGATTCATGGAGGCATATGTGGCTCCCACATAGGATCAAGAGCACTTGTCGGTAAGGCGTTCCGGCAAGGTTTCTTTTCGCCCACTGCCCTCCAGGATGCAACTGCGCTAGTAACCAAGTGTGAAGCATGCCAGTTTCATTCGAAGAAGCTACATCAACCAGCTCAAGCCCTTCAGACAATCCCTCTTTCCTAGCCATTTTCGGTCTGGGGGCTCGACATATTGGGCCCTTTTCCCCATGCTACCGGGGGCTTTGAGTACTTGTACGTTGCGATCGACAAGTTCACAAACTGGCCGGAAGTGGAAGCAGTGAGAAAGGTGACATCACAGTCAGCCGTCAAGTTCTTCAAGGGAATTGTTTGCCGTTTTGGAGTACCCAATAGGATCATCACCGACAACGGCACACAATTCACGAACCACACCTTCATGCAATACGTCCAAGACATTGGCGGCAAGGTTTGCTTTGCCTCTATTGCTCATCCAAGGAGCAACGGCCAGGCAGAAAGGGCAAATGCTGAAGTGTTGCGGGGCCTCAGGACAAGAACTTTCGACAAGATGCGCAAGTGCGGAAGGCGCTGGGTCGATGAGTTGCCGGTGGTTCTTTGGTCAATCAGAACGACACCGAATCGAGCTACCGGCCAGACACCCTTCTCCCTAGTATATGGGGCGGAAGCAGTTCTCCCCACGGAACTCATATACGGGTCACCTCGAGTGCTCGCTTATGATGAGCTCAAGCAAGAGCAGCTGCGGCAAGATGACGCTGTGCTCCTTGAGGAAGATCGTCTCCAGGCTGCTGTGCGAGCTGCATGCTACCAGCAAGCCATGCGCCGCTATCATAGCCGCAAGGTTCATGCCCGGAGTCTTGAGGAAGGTGACCTTGTTCTTCGGCGCGTTCAGTCGGCCAAGAATTCCAACAAGTTGACGCCGAAGTGGGAAGGCCCTTATCGGGTAGTACGAGTCACCAGGCCTGGCGCAGTCCGCCTGGAGACGGAAGATGTTATTCCGGTGAGCAACTCCTGGAATATCGAGCATCTTCGTAAGTTCTACTCATGAGGCGCGGTTGCCGGACCTCCCAGCAACCCATTTTGTACAAGTCTTGCCGATGCAGCATGTAATCCTTTGTACAAAGCCAGGCGCAGACCCTGTGCGTAGTTGAATAAAGCCTCAGTGTTTTACAATTCTTGTTGATATTCATGTTTACTTACGTGCATGTTATCTGAGATATTGTATTACACTCACACCCAGCAAGTGCTAATGAACCGCCAAGGTTCCATATATCTATTTTCTCTTCTTTCTTTTTCTCAAAGGACAGAAGGTTCCCTCGCATGCAAGTTTGCCGGGGGGGAAAGGATGGTATGGATACCGACAGGCGACGTTCAAGGTTGACATCTTGCCGGAAGAAATAACGGCAACGAAAAGCTAAGTTGCTAAAGCTGCAGAATCTTTGAACAAATTTTTGTTTAGTTTTTCTCCTTGAACGATTTCGACTCTCGTATGGAAAACCTGCACGCGAAGGAACCTTGTTGTGATTGGTTGCGCCCTTACTCTATTTCGAGTCCTCTCAACAGTTTAGGTGGCTGCACTGAAAACGCCAAGGTTTCTTGCCGGTAGCAGCCCCGCCAGCAGGCTGCTAAAGTCCCGCACCTAGTGCTCGCGGCAAGGGTGTGCGCACCGGCAAGTTTCCAATCAAGCGTAGGGTGAATACATACAGAAAGAAATTAAGCAAGGAGGATAACATAGCATTCATCCAAAGCATAGCAAGTTATATTACAATGATAGCTGCCGTGATTCTAACATAAGGCAATTTTGTCTTTGACATGAAATGGCGGCGGCAAGGAGTAAAGCAGTTAATCCCGGCGATCGCCTTCGACCCTCTTGACTCGGCTTACCCTGTCGACGATGGGTGCGACAAGCTCTTCTGCTGCCTTGAGGTCTGCATCCTTCGGCAGGCGGTCAAAGACGTTGGCGAGGTTGATGCCGGGGTTCCTGTACACCACCTTGGTGAGCACCTTGCGAAGGACAGCTTGGCAGAATTTGCGGGACTCGCTGGCCAGATGGGCTGTTCCGTCAGAATGGAGCTGCTCCAGGGCCGCAAGCACACGGTCGAAGAACATGGTCAGCTTGGCGCTCGAAGACACCCCGTCGTCAAGAGCCTGCATGTGATCTTGCAGGCCCATGGTAGACAGTTGTGCGGCAAGCTTCTCCGCGACGTCGACGAGCTTTTCGGTCCAGAGCTGCACGCCTCGTACATAATCATTGTGCTCGAAGGCGGCGCTCTTGACCAGCTCCTGCTCATTTTGGAGATCTTTTGTCAGGGCCTTCTCTCGAGTCTCCGCGGCCTCAAGGGTCTCCTTCAGCATGGTCAGCTTCAGCTTCAGATCAGCGATGGATTCCTTGGCTGTGGAGAGCTCCTTGGTCTTGTCGGATGCGGCGACCTGTGCGTCCATCAGGCTGTGGAGAGCTTTGTCTCTTTCAGTCTCGAGTGTTGAGACCTTCTTGCCGTAATCCTCGAGATCTGCTTCCAGTTTCTTTACCCTCTCCTCCAGCAAGTTCCTGGCGGCCTCTGCGGCTCCGGCAGCATCAACGGCCTCCTTTAGCTTGCCGGCGTGATCTACAGCCAGAGCTTTCAGCGCCTCTTCATGCTTCTGCTCCAACTCTTGGGTCCGCCGCGCGACAAGCCTTTCGACTTCCTCGTCCTTGGCGCGGAGCTTGTCGGCGAGCGCCTTCTCGCGCGCGGCAAGTTCATCCTCATGAGCTTCAAGCCCGACGCGGATCTCTCAGGCGTGCTTCTTCTATAGCGGCCTGTTGCTTGGCATCCTCCTGTGCCTTCTCGATATCAGATTGCTTCAGGAGGAGCTCTTCCCAGTTCTGGCTCAATTGAACTTGGCTCGCCTTCAGCTCCTGGACAGCTTCAGCATACCACACTTGGGTCTCCTCGACACGCTTCTGGAAGTTTACCTCTGTTGCTTCAACAATGGCTGCTCGAGAGACTAGCTTCTCCTTGAGGGCGCGATGGAGGGCCTGGAGCTTCTGGTAGTTGCTGTTCATTGCTTGGAGGAGCTTTTCTTCCTCAGACCTACTGCTGCCGGTGCTAGGTTCATCAACGATCTCAAGACCGGTAGCGGCGACGACTTCCTCAAAAGTCTCCCCTTCGGTTGGTGCTCCGACGCTTGCTGTCCCTGGAAGGCTCACGAACAAGTTATCGCCGACCTTGAGGTATTTGCTCAAAGAGGGAGCTTCGGATGTTGGTGGTTGCTCGTCGGCAGCCGCCTCGCCGGCAGCCGGGGGCTCCGGGGCTGGTTCAGTACTTTGTGCTCCTGCGGCAGGAATGTCGTCAGTGCGGCCACCGGACCCCATGTCGGTCCTCTCAGCAGATTCTTCGGCTGCCTTTTCTTGTGCCGCTCTGGTAGCCTCAGCGGCAGTGTTCTTGGTGGCTTCGGCGGCCTCGGTGGTAGCGTTCCTGGCGGCCTTCTCAGCGGCAAGCTTGGTGGCTTTGGCGGCAGCATCCCTGGCGGTCTCTTCGATGACAGCGTCAACGTCCATTTGCTCCGCCAAGGGAACATCTGAAGGCCAATAAGGAAAATCAAGATGAGCTTGAGGAAGAAGTTCAAGAAGACAAAAAAAGAAAGATAAAGTAATAAGTACTCCGAAGCGGATGGTTTACCTGCATCAGCCTGCTGGGGAGTAGGTTCTCCCCTCCCGCCAACATCAGTTGCCGGCGTAGAGCTGTCGGTACCCCGCCTGCCGGCCCCTCCTCGTCGTGATAGAGCGCGCTGGAGGAAGTCCTGGCCGGAGACGCATCTCTGGGCGGCGTGATTGACGGAGGCGGTATGTCAGGGATGGACTCTGACGATTCTCCTTGTCGCTGCTCTCCTCCTGCATGTCCGGTGATGTCAGCAGTAAAAATGCACACCCCGGCACTTGCCAGCGGAAAGTGAGTAATAGACTCACGCTGGGGGCTGCGGCGGGGGCTGAGACGAGGACTGCGTCGCGGGCTAATCTCCGGGCTGATGTTGGTCGTCTCTGGCGCACCAGAGGTGCTCGCCGACGGCTCCTCGCTTGTCGAGATCTTCGCCCTCTTCGCTGTCCTCTGCGCCAAAGTTTCTACATCCCTGTAGAGACAGGCCAAAACAAAGCAAATAAATTGAGTGGAACCGAAAGTTCGGAAGATAAGGGATGCGGCAAGACCCTTACTCCTCCTCTTCTTCTCCCGAGCTCAGGGCAGAGAGGTCAAAGGCGACTTCCACCATTGTGGCCGTGGGAGGAGGTGGAGGGGTGCTCCTGGGTCGCTTGGCCGCGGCAGGCGCAGGTTGCTGCGAAGCTTCTTGCCGCTGCGTGACCTTGCCGGCTGCCCCCTTGCCGGGAGCTGTACTACTCGAGGAAGCTTGGCAGACTGCGGCCCCAGAGGCGGCACTCCGAAGGATGCGCCTACTCCTTGGTTTAAGGATTGGGGCCTCCTCGGGCAGTTCCTCCTCGGCGGCATCTTCAGCAAGAGGGCCCTCGGTTGACGTGCCGCCTTGCTCCTCTGCGGTCTCCTCCTGCCCGGCAAGATTTTCATCCGGCAGCGTCTCCTCTTCGCTGGACTCTGTTTCCGCGAAGCCAGCACTGCCGGCCTCATCGGCAAGACCTGCCTCCACCACCCTGCCGGTGATGTACTCTACTTCCCTTTCAGTGGTGGCGCGGACGAAGTCCTCCTCTGTGCGGATTGGCCTTTCCGTCAGGCCATCAAAAAATTGTTGCACCTGGTCTTTGGAAGGCACGATCCAGCGCTCGTCAACACTGTGGGCATCCAGTACTGGCATCATAGCAAGGATTGGGCCCAGAGAAGAGTTGTTGCACAAGGGGACTACGCTTGCCGGCAGATCGCGCACCAGTGCACTCCTGAACAATTTTTGGCAGAGGGCTGCGTGCTGCATCAGCGTCAGATTGTTATCCAGCCCGGGGCGCAGTCTCATGATGTCTGCCACATTCTTGAACTGCCAAGCTGGCCTTCCTTTCTTCTGTAGAGGGGCAATGCGCCGGCGGAGGAAATCAGCACCTATCATATCTACTTAAAGCCCGACAGTCTTGAGGCGGAGGATCCTTGTCGTCGCGACTATGAGCTTTGCATCCTCAGGATTGAGGGCACTCCAGTCATTGTTGCGGGCTATCTTCATCTCCCGCGGCAGGCAGAAAGATTGGACTGCTTTTTCTTCTGTCTCCCGAACCCAGCACCATCTGCCCCGCCATTCTTCCCACTTCCGGCGGAAAGCCCCGTCTGGGTAGACCTCCTTGGTTCCTGTCCGTGGGATCCAGGTGACGGAACCAGAAAGGGCCTCACCTTTCTCGATTCGAGGAATGAAATAGTGGCGGAAGAGGGCGGTGCTAGGATTTACTCCGGCAAAGTTTTCGCAAAGATGAGCGAAAACGGACATGCACGTCACGGCATTCGGCGTGAAATCCAAGAGTTGGAAGCCGTAGGTGTGCATGATATCTTTGAAGAAATCGGAGAAAGGGGGGCAGAGTCCGCAGTAGAAATAATCGGCAAAGAAGTGATATTTCTTTGGGTCGCACCTAGAAGAACCTGGACTCACGCGGGTGGCCGGATGTGCAGTCGTCTCCGCCGCCCACATGAACTGATACCGCTCCGTCAGAACGCCCGCGTCAAGCGTCGGTGGGAAGACGACGCGCTCTTTCCGCACCTCCGCCATTTTGTTCTCCGCTGCGGCAGCGTCCCCCTTCTTGCCCCTGCCTGCTTTGGGCGGCATGGTGGCAAAGGAAGGCGGAGGCTGGGAACAACGAGAACGTGGAAATGGCCGGGGAGGTAGAAGAGAACTCTGCTCCGGGCTAGAGAAGGAAGATGGCGGCGGTTCCCAGATTGGAAGAGGCGAGAGGTAAATGAGCTGCGCCCCTGCGGATTCCTTTTTATGGGGAAGGCGCGGGGTTGCCTCTTTACTAAAATAATATTGAAGAACTTCGCGAGCGTGCTGCTGTAACTGCCGCGCCGCGCACGTCCCCCACGTCCCGCATTTAATGGGCGTCGTGGGTGGCGCAGTAAAAGGAATAATGACGGAAGATAACTCCTGCCACGCGTACTCGTGCACTATTTTGGGCCTAGCCCAACAGCACCGCGCGCGCCTATGTGGCCCAGGCCCGGGGGCTCCCATGTCGGTGCATTTGTACACGGGCAGTCGAGGCTATACCTGCGGCAAGGGTTGCCGGGATGCATGCGGCAAGGTTTGCCGGGGTACGCGAGCAGTTGAAGCTATATCCATGGCAAGGCTTGCGGCGGGCGCAAGACAACAAAGCTAAGGATATCATGCTAGAGCTTGACAAGATGGGGGTGACAGCAAGAACGAGCGTATGAATTGAGCATCGCACTCGTGGCACCCTTTATGGGGAAGTCTCGGGGGCTGGCTCTTCATCGCACGGCGCGGCGTTTTCTTATTAAGCCCGCGACCCTTGTCGACATTCTGCTCTGTTCACCCATATAAGCGACAAGCCCAAGAACTGGCAAGGCCTCCCGCACACACTCCGGCAAGCGCGCCTCTTCGGAGTGCTGCGCTCCCATTGAGGACGTACCGGAGATCTTCCCGAAAAGACGCTTGTCAGAGAACAGTGAAAAACAAAGATACATGCAAGGGCCAAGGATTTTTAAAAGACTGATACCCAGTGCATTTCTTCTTGAACATTGAAGGACTACATTGGGTGCGATCTAATACATCCAAGGAGATTTACTACTACGACGCGGCGATTGATCCGGAAACAAGGTCTCGCGGATGGAACGTCGGGACCTAACTACGGCGCCGAGTGTGCCTAGTCGGAATCCTCGTTCTTCATGCCGATGGCGCTGTCCTCGTCGTCGCTGTCGCTGAAGGAGTCGAAGTTGCTGTCGCTTGAGCTCTCAGCGCAGCACTCCAGGCGAACGCCGGTCGCCCCGAAGAACTTCACGGCGAGGGTGTCGGAGTCGATGAGCTTGAAGTGGAGCAGTTGCCCGGGGGTGAGGCCCCGGGAGCGGGCGAACGACTTCCATCCCCGTGTCAGGAACATGGCACTTCCAGGGGTGAGGTCGACCGCCACCCACCAGGGGCCGTTGCTGCAGCCGTCCGCCCGGAGCCACAGGCCGCGTGGCCGGCTGCTCTCTATAGCTCTTGCGAAGGGGTCAGGGAGGCGCAGCCAGCTGCGGAGCCGGCGTGGAAGGACCACGACGAACTCCCGCACCTCCTCCCCCGCGTGGATCCCCGCGTGGGGCTGCGGAAGAGGTGTGCTGCTGCGGCCACCGCGCCCTGCCGGAACCGTCCTCGCGCGGCCACGGGATGCTGACCTGCCGCGGGAGCTTGGACCCGCCATCGTCACCACCACGCACGCTGGGGTCCGAGGGCTGCTCCTCGAAGCGCTAAGGGAACCCCGGGCGCGGCCGCGTCCTCGTCCTCTCACCATCTTGGGGCGGCGCGGCAATGGAGGTGACGAAAGACAGAAGGAGAAGGAGCCGCGTAGCAGAAGATGATTGCGGAAGAGCAGAATCCTCCTTTCCTCGCCTCCCTGTTATAGGGCAGAGTGCTGAGGGAAGAGAAGGGCTGACCCTTCGTAATCCTAGACAACACGCGTCACCCGAGGCGCGTCATTCAAGACGTTAATGTGGAAGCAAGCGGGCGCCGCCCTGTTCATCGTCTCCCCTCCCGAGGAAGAAGGCGGACCGCCTCGCTCTGATGCACTCAAGACCTGCAGTTACTGTGCGTCGTGGGAAAAGTCATCAACCGCCATCATTGCTATGGCCACGTGTGCCCGCGCACTGTTTTGGGCCTAGCCCAACAGCGCCGCGCGCGCATGTATGGCCCAGGCCCGGGGGCTCCTGTCAGTGTACAAAGAACCAGGGTATCTATTACCCAGACTTGTGCGCGGGCAACCCCGTGGAGCCGACAAGACCTAGCAAAACCTTGGAATCAGATACAACAGCGCCAAGGAGATAGAAAGCCAAAGACTGGGGCCCCGGCAAGACCTTGCCGGGAAGGCTCAAAGCCCCGGCAAGCCCTGCACCCGGCAAGACTTCGCCACTGTTCAAACGCGCTGCCCCAGGGCAACTACCAGCTTGTCTTTTAGCTGTTGTTTTCCTGGGTGCGTGTCAGGGCGCTAACGGCGTTGGGCTTAAGCGGTGCGATGGGATGGCTCCTTTTTCCATCCCCAAGAAAGGCAAGGACACCTCAACGGAGCATTAAATGTTCTTGTCCCAAACCGTCGGTGTTAGGTATGATAACACTGTAGCTACCTTTACACCTCATGTATGCACTGTACGCCACTGTTGGTGACCCCTTCGACGTATAAAAGGAGGCCCAAGGCGCAGCTACAGGGGGGATCTTTTCTGGCCCGTTCTGTATGGGTAGCTGCTGTTTACTGTAGCGCTCCAAGAACTGGCCTCAAAACACATCCAATACAATCAAGCAGGAGTTGGGTTTTACGCATCTTTGCGGCCCGAACCTGGGTAAATTCCCCGCGTGTTGATCACTTGATCTGCCCTTTGTGCAAGCCTTTCTCCCTGCCGAACCATAAAGGGATCCTCCCGGTCCCATAGGTGTCATTTCTCCGACAGGTTGCTAGAGTGACAGAAGCTTAAACCTTAGTTTATGCGCTACTTCGTAAGGGGCTGATTTGGATCCACATGTTTAATGCTATGGTTAGACTTTGTCTTAATACTTTTCTCGTAGTTACGGATGCTTGTGAGGGGGTTAATCATAAGTAGGTTGTTAGTTCAAGTAAAAACATCACCTTAGCACCAGTCCACCCACATATCAAATTATCAAAGTAGCAAACACGAATCAAACCAACATGATAGAAGTGACTAGACGAAATTCCCATGTATCCTCAAGAACACTTTACCTATTACTAGTGATTGTTCTGGCGTGGCCTTTGCCTCAAAAGGATTGGGCTATCTTGCTGCACCTTGTTTACCGTTACCGTTACTTGCTTGTTACAAATTACCTTGCTATCAAACTATCTATTACCTACAATTTTAGTGCCTGCGGAAATTACCTTGCTGAAAACTGCTTGTCATTTCTTTCTGCTCCTCGTTGGGTTCGACACTCTTACTTATTGAAAGGACTATGATTGATCCCCTATACTTGTGGGTCATCAAGACTCTTTTCTGGCGCCATTGCCGGGGAGTGAAGCGCTCTTGGTAAGTGGAAATCGGTAAGGAAAAACTTATACTACGTGCTGAAATTTACTACTACTTGCTACTATGGAGAACAATCCTTTGAGGGGTTTGTTTGGGGTATCTTCACCTCGACCGGAACCACAATTAGTTGCCCCTCAGCCTACAGCACCTACTGAAAATGTTACTTATGAAATTCCTTTGGGTATGCTGGAACAACTGCTTGCTAAACCTTATGCAGGAGATGGAACTGAACATCCTGATATGCATCTCTTATATGTGAACGAAATATGTGGATTATTTAAGCTTGTAGGTTTACCCGGAGATGAAGTTAAGAAGAAGGTTTTCCCTTTATCTTTTGGGGGAAAGCATTGACATGGTATAGGCTATGTGATGATCTTGGATCATGGAACTAGAATCGTTTGCAATTGGAATTCCATCAAAAGTTTTATCCTATGCATCTAGTTCATCGTGATCGGAATTATATATATAATTTTTGGCCTCGTGAAGGAGAAAGTATCGCTCTAGCTTGGGGGAGGCTTAAGTCAATGTTATATTCATGCCCCAATCATGACATTCCGAGAGAAGTTATCATTCAGAATTTTGCTCGGCTTTCTCATAATGATCAATCCATGATCGATACTTCTTGTGCTGGTTCTTATATGAAGAAGACTATTGATTATAAGTGGGATCTCTTAGAAAGAATTAAATGCAACTCTGAAGATTGGGAACTCGACGAAGGTAATGAGTCAGGTATAAAGCTTGAATTTGATTGTGTTAAATCTTTTATGAATACCGATACTTTTCACAAGTTTAGCACTAAATACGGACTTGACTCTGAGATAGTAGCCTCTTTCTGTGAAACATTTGCTACTCATGTTGATCTCCCTAAGGAGAAGTGGTTTAAATATCATCCCCCTATTAAAGAAGAAATTAAAGAACCGGTCATAGCTAAAGAAGAAACCATCTTTTACAATGTTGATCCAGTTGTGCCTACCGCTTATATTGAAAAACCACCTTTCCCTGTTAGGATAAAGGAACATGCTAAGGTATCAACTGTGGTTTGTAAGTGTGACGCACGGATAATTAAGCTACAGTAATCCCTTGCTAATGATGCCATGTCACCACTGTTACTGTTGTTAATCTCGCGTTAATCCAAATCCTGTTCAAATTCAAATTCAAAATTAAAGTCAAGATTTAATTTTGTCAAACATGAAAACAAAAATGCTCAAAGTATGGCAAATATTCTCTGGATATTTGTCATGTGGAAACCACATTTTGATAAAAGGTATAAATGCACTAAAATAAATAAAACAGTAGCTTAAGCGATTAATTAAATGCCTTTTAAATAATAAAGTTTTGCAAAGTATTTTATCATTGCACCAAACTTTTTGTGGCAGTAATATATTTAGTGGTACTAATTTAGGAACTATTTTTATATTTTATAAAACTAAAATAATGTGAAGATAAGGTAAAACAAGAAAGTCTTAAAAGGAAAAATAACAAAAAGAAAACAGAAACTAAAAAAAAAAAGCCCTCCCCTCTCCCCACTGGGCCGGCCCCAACTGGCCCAGCGGCCCAGCCGGCCCAGCCCACCCCCTCACCTACTTCTCCCTCCGTGTCGTCGTCTCCATGGACGACCGCGCCTCCGCCGGCCGCAGCGCGCCACCGCGACAAGAGCAGGTGGGGCGAGGGGATAAGCTCACCCCCGAGCCGTTCCCCCTGGTCGCCTCCTCCATTTCCCCCCTCTCTCCCTCGCTCCCACGCCGCTCTCCCCTCTCTGTCAGTGCGGCCGAGCGCCACCGTCGCCACGTCCCCGTCGTACCCGCGGCCACCGGCGGCCCCTTGCTCGTTGGACCCGTCCGTCCTCTCCGCCTGCGTATGCCTCGTCCCCTGGTGCTTCCAGGCGGAGCCGAAGAGACCTCCCTCGCGCGAATCGGGCCGGTTCCCCACTTCTGCATCGCCGGCGATCACCGGCGTCCCCGGCCCCCTGCTGCTACTAAGCCCCTCGCCGAGCACCCGTGAGCTCCTACATAAGCTCCACCCTCCCTTCTCTCCTTCCCCAGCTCATTCTCGAGCTCTAGCCACCGTCGCCATTACCGCCCGAGCTCAGCTCCGCCGTGCGGTTCGCCGTCGCCGTTCCTGTCCAGGCCATGGCAGACCGAGCTCGTCATCGAGCTTAGGGCGTCGCGTAGGTGCGGCCTGCCCCGTTGCTTTGCCCTAGCGCGCACTGCATCGCTAGTTCCGCCGTCGCCCATAGCTTCGCCGCCGCTGACCTCATCACCGGCTACGTTTCCGGCGACCTCTTGGTCTGGCGCCGCCACCAATCCACGCGGTGCACTCTCCTCGTCCTAACGCAAGTTACGGCGCTCGTTTTGGTGCCCCGTAGGCAAATCCCGAGCCACTCCGGCGATAGCGCCGCCGCGGGAGACTCGCCGGCGCGACTCCGGCGGCCCTGCTGACCTGGCGTGGCGTGGGTCCCACCCAGGGTCACTGACGCGTGGGCCCCTGCGCCTGTTTGACCACGTTGACCACGGTTAACGTCGGCACTGTTCACCGTAGACACTAACGTGTGGGCCCCTCTAACTTTATTAACGTTAAACAACTAATTAGTATTATGTTAATTAGTTACTGACACTGACAGTAGGCCCCACCAGCAGTTTAATTAGTTTAACTAATTTAATTAGCCTCTGAGTCGCTGACCCCACATCCCAGTTTGACCAGTCAGCTGGTCAGCCGACCGCTGACGCAATGATGACGTCATGCTGATGTCGCAGAACACTGTTCTGGATAATGTTGGATTTAAATAAATAAATTAATTCTAGAAAATTAATAAACTTTAAAAATTAATAGAAAATAAACCGTAGCTCAGATCGAAAAACTTTATACATGAAAGTTGATCAGAAAAATCCCACGAATCTAACCGTGCTACCTGCTTCCATGTCGGGACCCTCTACGTAGGTGAACCCGCAACTTTTCGCCTGTTTCTGGTAGATGAATAGTGTATAACTACCGACGATTAGTTCCAACGTTAATCCTAAAATAGCTAAAATGGTTTAGACATGATTTTAGGCAACCCTGCACTGCATCCTAGCTGTCACATGTGTCTAACACCGCAAACCTAGAATATTCCCCCCCTCCGGTCATCTGTCCGACATTTGTCCGGAACCGGGAAAACTTTCCCGGATGGGTTCCCCCTTCATCGGTATCGAGTAACACTGCGTTAGGTCACACCCGGCACAACTTATTGCCATGCTATGCTTTGTGTTACATTGTTTGCTTTGTATTTACTGTTTCTTCCCCCTCCCTCTCTCTCCCGATAGACGTTGAGACTACCGATGATACTGCCGGGTACGACTACGCCGTTGACGATCAGCCCTTTGCCGCAGAGCAGCGAGGCAAGCAAAACCCCCTTGATCATTCCGATATCACCTATTCTTTCTCCCTCATGCTTGCATTAGATTTTTGCTACTGTATTAGTTAGCTCCTATTCTGATGCATAGCCTGTTTTTGATAAACTGTTACTTTACCTGCAATCATACCAACTGCTTAGTATAGGTTGATCAGTGAACCCCCAGTGACCCCTTAGTCCCAGTTGCCCCTGCTTCTTCATCGACGACGCGACGACCCGAAGACTCGAAGACTCGGTCAACCTACCGACGAGCCAGGCCCCTCACATCACCGCACACCCCTTAAGTATGGCACAGCAGAGCTACTATCGAGTGCCGAGGGTGATACCTCATTTAGCACTCCCGATGTTAATTCTGTAGCGTAGCTAATCGGTCGTGGTTTCGAGGGTGATTCCTCCTTCACCACTCCCGACGATGACTCTGTCGTGCAACCCCTCAAGTGTGGGACCCTCGTGGTTGATTCCTCTAGTTCCACCTTGACGGTTTCATCGAGCGGGGACCATTGAGGGTGATTCCTCAGTTCCCGCCTTGATGATTTATACACACAGTTACTTTGACTTGACATTTGTTACATGTGAAAGATGGGACTGGAGGGACAGGCGGTACCACCCTGGTTGAGGTGGACCTGAGTTCCCGACAGTCCTGAGACGGGTCGGCCCCAAGGGTACCCGTGTGAGTTGTGGTGGGATGCGCCGGTAAGGCATCCGGGATATGTTGAGGCGTGGACTGGCGAGAGAGGCCTTTGCCACACATCCTCGAGACGGGGCGACGGGACCGCAATTTATGGGTCACGCTTTCCCCGCATTAATAAAATGCTAATGGGTTGGGTATTTGATCTGAGTTGGGTCGTTGGCCTTTTTTCGCACCAAACCATCACGTGGGAAAGTTATGGGCACTCAGCGTCGTTGTATCAGCCGAAGCTCTTCGGACGTCAGCAATGGAGCGGTGCGCGCCGGATTGAACTGGACGGTGCAGCTCTTGGACTGGAGTGTACTAGGTCTGCTTCCGGCCGCCCACGCATCGTGCAGGTGTGCAAAGGGTGATTGGGCCCATGACCCCTGCGCGCATAGGATTTAGACCGGCGGGCTGGCCTCTTCATTGAGTCTAGGTGGGGCGAGGACGTGCTGCTATCCCGAGGCCGGGCATGACCCAGGAAAGTGTGTTCGGCCGGAGGTGATCAGGCGTGTTGGAGATGCGGTGCACCCCTGCAGGGATGATTAATCTATTCGAATAGCCGTGTCCACGGTAACAGGATGACTTGGAGTTGTGCCTTGACCCTATACAACTATAATTGTAATTTTAATTTGAAATGAATTGTGGCTCCGGGATTGCTTCCTCGTAGGGAGTCGAGGAAGGTTCTCTGGGCGTGAATTACTTATTAAAATTGCTACAACAATATGACTATATATATGAGCTACATGTCTACTCTCTTCTAATGCTGCAAGATGTTGAAGATGCTGAAGATGTTAGTCTTCGATAGGACTAGGCCTTCTCCCTATTCTTGCTTTCTGCAGTCAGCCCAAATATAACCACTTCATTGATAATGATGCATATTTAGCATAGTTCTGATGTCAGTCTTGAAAGTACTTTGGATGAGTACTCACCGCTGCTTTGCTTTCCCTTTCCCCCTCGATACGGTACCGCGTTCAGACGATGGAGCCCAGGAGATGGAGCACGCTGGAGACGACTACTACACCACCGCTGGAGTCTTCTTCTACGTAGAGAATGCCAACGCTCAGGAGTAGTTAGGACGTTCCCAGGCAGGAGGCCTCGCCTCTTTCGATCCGTTGTTTATGTTTGTGCTAGCCTTCTTAAGGCAAAACTTGTATAACTTATGTCTGTCCTCAGATATATTTGCTTCCGCTGACTCGTGCTTTGTCGAGCTTTGTATTCGAGCCCTCGAGGCCCCTGGCTTGTAATATGAAGCTATATGACCTTTATATTTGTGTCTTTTGTTGTGTTGTGATATCCATCAGTGAGTCCCTAATCTTGGTAGTACGCATTGTGTGTATGATTAGCATACGGACGAGAATGGGGGCGTCACAAGTTGGTATCAGAGCCGACTGCCTGTAGGTAGCGCCCTTTCCAACTCCTTGGCCGAAGTTGAGTCTAGTCATTGAAAAACTTTTACTAACATTGTTGTGTGGGTTGCGGGCCCACATCTCAATCGGGTGGTATTAGGATCTTTTATTCCTCATCTATACTCTGGGTTCTGATCTCTCTCCTCTTTCGGGTTAAAGATTTTACTAACTCTGACTCTAGGTTCTCGTAACAACTTCTCTCGGAGAGCCCTCATTCCAGAAGATCATCTGCTTCGTCAGAAGGTTCTGAAGATACCCTTTTGATGTTTTCCGAGGCTTTGTGCTCATTGGCTTTGCAATTCCCTACCACCGATAAGTCCCTGTGGATGACTAATTGCACTTGTCATTCATACAATCCTTTCTCGCTACTCTTGTTGTTACAAGATGCCCCGAAGTACTCTCCATTGCCCCGATAACCCTTTGAGTTTACTACCTCATAGTTCTTTTCCGCATGGAAGCCTTACGGATAATTCCTCACAGTTGTCGAGGATCCGTTCATCCCAGTTGTTCATGTGTTTCACAAAATTCTTAGAAATACTTTTCGATCTTCCGAAAATCCTCTGCAGCTTCTTGCTCTTGAAATTCTTGCCTGCTCGCATAATGGTTAATTCCATATGTTTAGTAGCCTTCGTTGACATCCCTTGCCCTTGCCATTTTGAGCCTATTGATTCAATGTGTGCGTATGCACACAGTCATCAGGTGATCCGTTTAAAATTATCTTTCCGGCTCAGACGTCCTTCCGGACATGAGTTGGTTCTCGGCAATTCAAACCTTTATTGATTGTCCGACTAAGTCTTTTCAACTTATCCATCCTTGATCAGAGCGTCTGCTTCTGATCCTTAGTTTTGGAAATCATAATTCCTTTGTAATTTAAGCAACAGACTATTCAGTTGTCTCTTGAATCCGATACCTCTGCATTCTCTCTTCCTCTGATTGAGTACCGATACTCACATCAACTCCGTTGTGGACCGCCAGATCCATTGCTGGGTTATTAACCGTTAGCATCCTTCACATTCAAAATTCTTGTGATGGTTTTCCCCTGATACATGATGCTGTCGGTAAATTTTGTCTTCTCCCTCTGATAAGTTGTATCCTATGCTTTTGTCAGCCATGCTCTGTTGTCAAGCATGTGTTAATTACTCTTGAAGCTTGTGGTATATGTTCCTAAGATGCCCTGATGGGTTGGACCTATGCCTTCCTTAATTCGTGTGAACCTGACAGTTTTCACGCGTCATACTCTTATGGAGTTTTGCCAGATAATCTTTCAAAACTATAATTTCGCCAAAGGCGAGGTGTAAATGGAAGGTGATGCATTGATGAAATGGGAGTCGACCTTGAACTTTGCGCCCGTGCCCATGGAAACAATGTTGATCTTATCATAGAAGCTTACGTAACAATAATCTTCCCCTTTGTATGATTCGACCTTATATCTGTGAATTGATACTTCACAATCGTGGTTCCGACCAGGTTGTACTACTTTGATTTCATTCTCCGACAGGTTAAAGTGCTTGTCTTCCACAGATCAATACACTAGTCTAACCTCTATTCTGATCTACCTTCGGGTATTATCCTTGGTATCTTGATAAATGTCACAGAGCTTTATAACTTTTTATGAGCTCCTCAATGATATTTCACTGATTCTAGTTTCCTCGTGTTCTAAATTGTTGGACACTCAAGGACACCGATAATTGAATCGAGTCCGCATTGCGATTCAACAACTCTTAGTAATCTTCTTTGATTATGAGTTGTACTCGATCGTGTCATTCCGAGCTATTAGATGCTGAAGCCCGACTATATGCCTTGAATGCATTAAATGAGTCACCTCTTGAAGGGATTGAAAACATTCCAGTTGTCCGGGATTTCCAAGATGTTTTTCCGGAAGAACTTCCAGGGATTCCCCCTGCTAGAGTTGTCGAGATTGTCATCGACTTGGTACCTGGTACCACTCCTATAACCAAGCGTCCGTACAAGACGCCACCGCTGTTCGGTTGCATTCTCTTGAAAACTCTCGACAAATGGTGTCGTGATCATCGTCCACGATTTGACTTCTTCTGAGACGTCAACTGAGTCCTTGATGAGAAATACCTTCCTTGCCCTCGATGATTTTTGTTATCATCGACAACCTCCTTGACTTCCTTTCATCGCAAATTTGTCCATGGTATGGATGCAACTTGCTATCCAGCTTGTGTTATGTTCTACCCTGAAGTATTACTGTCTTTTGTGTCGAGAACGTGGTGAGGATTGCTTCACCTCTTAGAAATTCTTGGCCTAGTGACACTTCTTACCATCAAACGATGCCGTTTTGATTCTAACTTCTAGCAACCCTATTGCTTTGAAGTTAGCGATCGACAGTTCGTTCTTAGGCTGTTGGTTATTGAATCGTCACTCTAACATTGATCTTGCTGCCTAAGGTCATATTTCGGACGCACTTTTCAATCAATGGTTAATGATGTATGTTTTCCTTGATCATACAACATTATATCATTTGAGCTGACAAATGTCATCTCCTTGTTCACATAATTGTGGGAATCCATCCGTTTGGAATCTCGACGAATTGTTGCTGAGCCCATCAGCCACATCCTCTTCTCCCTCGTGGTTCATGGTGAACATTGAAGCTAGTTTTGGAAACCTTGAAAGCATTATCTTTGTGCCTGGCTCATGAAGAATATGTTTGTTAAAAGAAGTGTTTTTCTCTAAGTTCACATGCATCTTGCCATTGTGATTATGAGAAAGTTTTGCTTCGCTTCCTCTGGAATCGTTCCAATTCATTCTTGCATGTGCGAAGTATTCTATGGTTTGATAGATTTGCTACCTTCACCCCATATGTATTTCCTAGCGCGCCAAGTCACTGATTGTTTTGATCTGGAAAAAGAAGTTCCTCGTAAGAGCTAATCCAGGCTTACACATGGAACTTTGATACCCTCTATAATGGTCCCCAACCAGAACTTGATTGCATTCCATTCTAGAAAACTTCCACGTGGGCACGAGTGTCTTGACCTTGTGTTCATATGTCTTGCAGCCTGGCTAATGATTCAAGGCTTGCTTCTGTTGATCATTCCCCGAGAATCTTGCCACATCGTCTCATAGACGTGTGTTTCATCCTTTTTCCTTCTCAGGCCTGCTGAGCCTGAGATATCCTGACACCAACCAGATCTGAATCTCGGACAGATATGATGGTTGGAACATTATCAAGAATTATAACTTCGGTCTTTATTACTCGGTAAGGTGATGTTGTAGCCAGCACACCTGGCCGGATGATCTATTGTTATAATGCTTTGTTCAGCAAGGATTGCCATTCTTCCAGGGAGAAATTGTAAGACTTATTTTATATGTTGTTCCTACTGGATCCTTTGTGTATCCAAACTTCATCCTTTACTCGAAACACCATATCCTTGCTATCCCGAAGCATGGATGTGGTATATCGATCATCAAAAGGAATAATGTAAGCTCAATGCTAATTGTTTCTTGATCAATTATTCAAACCCCCATTGTATGGGCATGTCATGGATTTTCCTCGCCCCTTTTACCTAAATGGTTATCTACTTGCTATCCTGTCATGTGTATCATGCTCTATTTTCCTTGGGAAAGATATACTCCTAAAACTTGAGTATAAACACATTTTCCTTTCCATTGCTCTGTTTAATGTGATAAACACTTTTTCCTTTCCATTGGTCTGTTAATGTGATAAACACATTTTCCTTTCCATTGGTCTGGTTGATCTAATATTCACATTTTCCTTTCCATTGGTCTGTTTGACCTTTCTTGAGATTATATGATCTAAGCAGTAATAATTCTCTGCTTAGGTAAACACCTCGGTGAACAACTCTGTCAGTAAGACCCTATTACTATTGTTGTTAACATTTCGGTAACTGCTGGTGGACGAGAACCTTGCCTATTGGTCCGCCTCGTTTCGACGAGCAGGAAGATGGTTCTCTTCGTCCCCCGCCCTTGGTACCGATGTTGCTGCCGACATAGTTGACAGACTATCCTCTGTCATGTCTTGCTAGCATGACCATGCAAGATGTCACCGCTCTTCCTATTCTTAATCCACATGGTGGGCCCATAACCCATAGTTCCACAGGATCGAAACCTGACTCTCCTGTACCACTTTGATTCCAAGGTATCTTTTGCACTTGGCTTCGTATGTAATTCCCGACCCACCGTCCAGGGGATGAATTATCCTAGTGTCAGACGCAATATTTATTTCGTTGCTCTGAACCCCTTTCACCTTCGAATTAGGCATCAAATGATTGCCTACTCGTTTGAGACTTTTGTACCATCGCATATTGCTCTCGATGCATTCCCTAAGCTACAACTTGAGAGATAAGTTATGTCTTCTTCCCTGAGTTCCCCGTCACATGCCCAACTTTGTGAAGATGCGTTCTTCCAAAGTTTTTCCCCTTGTCACGTTCGTATGGCGATGAAGATCCCGAAGAAAGGATGACGACTTCATCATGATGACCTGAAGCAGAAAGATGAATATATCAACGAAAGGCATCAACTTCTTCGAGAAGAACAACAAGGATAAGAAGATCCGTTAGAACTTCATAACCAGAACTTTTTCCTTTACCCTACCTCTAAATTCTCGGGACGAGAATTCTTGTTAGTAGGGGAGAATTGTGACGCCCGGATAATTAAGCTACAGTAATCCCTTGCTAATGATGCCATGTCACCACTATTACTGTTGTTAATCTCGCGTTAATCCAAATCCTGTTCAAATTCAAATTCAAATTTAAAGTCAAGATTTAATTTTGTCAAACATGAAAACAAAAATGCTCAAAGTATGGCAAATATTCTCTGGATATTTTTCATGTGGAAACCACATTTTGATAAAAGGTATAAATGCACTAAAATAAATAAAACAGTAGCTTAAGCGATTAATTAAATGCCTTTTAAATAATAAAGTTTTGCAAAGTATTTTATCATTGCACCAAACTTTTTGTGGCAGAAATATATTTAGTGGTACTAATTTAGGAACTATTTTTATATTTTATAAAACTAAAATAATGTGAAGATAAGGTAAAACAGAAAAGTCTTAAAAGGAAAAATAACAAAAAGAAAACAGAAACTAAAAAAAAAGCCCTCCCCTCTCCCCACTAGGCCGGCCCCAACTGGCCCGGCGGCCCAGCCGGCCCAGCCCACCCCCTCACCTACTTCTCCCTCCGTGTTGTCGTCTCCATGGACGACCACGCCTCCGCCGGCCGCAGCGCGCCACCACGACGAGAGCAGGTGGGGCGAGGGGATAAGCTCGCCCCCGAGCCATTCCCCCTAGTCGCCTCCTCCATTTCCCCCCTCTCTCCCTCGCTCCCACGCCGCTCTCTCCTCTCTGTCAGGGCGGCCGAGCGCCACCGTCGCCACGTCCCCGTCGTACCCGCGGCCACCGGCGGCCCCGTGCTCGTTGGACCCGTCCGTCTGCTCCGCCTGCGTCTGCCTCGTCCCCTGGTGCTTCCAGGCGGAGCCTAAGAGACATCCCTCCCGCGAATCGGGTCGGTTCCCCACTTCTGCATCGCCGGCGATCACCGGCGTCCCCGGCCCCCTGCTGCTACTAAGCCCCTCGCCGAGCACCCGTGAGCTCCTACGTAAGCTCCACCCTCCCTTCTCTCCTTCCCCAGCTCGTTCTCGAGTTCTAGCCACCGTCGCAATTACCGCCCGAGCTCAGCTCCGCCGTGCGGTTCGCCGTCGCCGTTCCTGTCCAGGCCATGGCAGACCGAGCTTGTCATCGAGCTCAGGGCGCCGCGTAGGTGCGGCCTGCCCCGTTGCTTTGCCCTAGCGCGCGCAGCATCTCTAGTTCCGCCGTCGCACGTAGCTTCGCTGCCGCTGACCTCATCGTTGGCTACGTTTCCGGCGACCTCTTGGTCAGGCGCCGCCACCAATCCACGCGGTGCACTCTCCTCGTCCTAACGCAAGTTACGGCGCTCGTTTTGGTGCCCATAGGCAAATTCCGAGCCACTCCGGCGATAGCGCCGCCGCGGGAGACTCGTCGGCGCGACTCCGGCGGCCCTGCTGACCTGGCGTGGCGTGGGGCCCGCCCAGGGTCACTGACGCGTGGGCCCCTACGCCTGTTTGACCGCGTTGACCACGATCAACGTCGGCACTGTTCACCGTAGACACTGACGTGTGGGCCCCTCTAACTTTATTAACGTTAAACAACTAATTAGTATTCTGTTAATTAGTTACTGACACTGACATTAGGCCCCACCAGCAGTTTAATTAGTTTAACTAATTTAATTAGCCTGTGAGTCGCTGACAGGTGGGTCCCAGCTGCCAGTTTGACCAGTCAGGTGGTCAGCCGACCGCTGACGCAATGATGACGTCATGCTGATGTCGCAGAACACTGTTCTTCATAATGTTGGATTTAAATACATAAATTAATTCCAGAAAATTAATAAAACTTTAAAAATTAATAGAAAATAAACCGTAGCTCAGATCGAAAAACTTTATACATGAAAGTTGATCAGAAAAATCCCACGAATCTAACCGTGCTACCTGGTTCCATGTCGGGACCCTCTACGTAGGTGAACCCGCAACTTTTTGCCTGTTTCCGGTAGATGAAAAGTGTATAACTACCGACAATTAGTTCCAACGTTAATCCTAAAATAGCTAAAATGGTTTAGACATGATTTTAGGCAACCCTGCACTGCATCCTAGCTGTCACATGTCTCTAACACCGCAAACCTGGAACATTCCCCCCCTCCGGTCATCTGTCCGACATTTGTCCGGAACCGGGAAAACTTTCCCGGATGGGTTCCCCCTTCATCGGTATCGAGTAACACTGCGTTAGGTCACACCCAGCACAACTTATTGCCATGCTATGCTTTGTGTTACATTGTTTGCTTTGTATTTACTGTTTCTTCCCCCTCCCTCTCTCTCGATAGACGCTGAGACTACCAATGATACTGCCGGGTACGACTAGGCCGTTGACGATCAGCCCTTTGCGGCAGAGCAGCGAGGCAAGCAAAACCCCCTTGATCATTCCGATATCACCTATTCTTTCTCCCTCATGCTTGCATTAGATTTTTGCTACTGTATTAGTTAGCTCCTATTCTGATGCATAGCCTGTTTTTGATAAACTGTTACTTTACCTGCAATCATACCAACTGCTTAGTATAGGTTGATCAGTGAACCCCCAGTGACCCCTTAGTCCCAGTTGCCCCTTCTTCTTCATCGACGACGCGGCGACCCGAAGACTCGAAGACTCGGTCAACCGACCGACGAGCCAGGCCCCTCACATCACCGCACACCCCTTAAGTATGGCACTGCAGAGCTACTATCGAGTGCCGAGGGTGATACCTCACTTAGCACTCCCGATGTTAATTCTGTAGCGTAGCTAATCGGTCGTGGTTTCGAGGGTGATTCCTCCTTCACCACTCCCGACGATGACTCTGTCGTGCAACCCCTCAAGTGTGGGACCCTCGAGGTTGATTCCTCTAGTTCCACCTTGACGGTTTCATCGAGCGGGGACCATTGAGGGTGATTCCTCAGTTCCTGCCTTGATGATTTATACACACAGTTACTTTGACTTGACATTTGTTACATGTGAAAGACGGGACTGGAGGGACAGGCGGTACCACCCTGGTTGAGGTGGACCTGAGTTCCCGACAGTCCTGAGACGGGTCGGCCCCAAGGGTACCCGTGTGAGTTGTGGTGGGATGCGCCGGTAAGGCATCCGGGATATGTTGAGGCGTGGACTGGCGAGAGAGGCCTTTGCCACACATCCTCGAGACGGGGCGACGGGACCGCAATTTATGGGTCACGCTTTCCCCGCATTAATAAAATGCTAATAGGTTGGGTATTTGATCTGAGTTGGGTCGTTGGCCTTTTTTCGCACCAAACCATCACATGGGAAAGTTATGGGCACTCAGTGTCGTTGTATCAGCCGAAGCTCTTCGGATGTCAGCAATGGAGCGGCGCGTGCCGGATTGGACTGGACGGTGCAGCTCTTGGACTGGAGTGTACTAGGTCTGCTTCCGGCCGCCCACGCATCATGCAGGTGTGCAAAGGGTGATTGGGCCCATGACCCCTGCGCGCATAGGATTTAGACCGGCGGGCTGGCCTCTTCGTTGAGTCTAGGTGGGGCGACGACGTGCTGCTATCCCGAGGCCGGGCATGACCCAGGAAAGTGTGTTCGGCCGGAGGTGATCAGGCGTGTTGGAGATGCGGTGCACCCCTGCAGGGATGATTAATCTATTCGAATAGCCGTGTCCACGGTAACAGGATGACTTGGAGTTGTGCCTTGACCCTATACAACTATAATTGTAATTTTAATTTGAAATGAATTGTGGCTCCGGGATTGCTTCCTCGCAGGGAGTCGAGGAAGGATCTCTGGGCGTGAATTACTTATTAAAATTGCTACAACAATATGACTATATATATGAGCTACAGGTCTACTCTCTTCTAATGCTGCAAGATGTTGAAGATGCTGAAGATGCTAGTTTTCGATAGGACTAGGCCTTCTCCCTATTCTTGCTTTCTGCAGTCAGCCCAAATATAACCACTTCATTGATAATGATGCATATTTAGCATAGTTCTGATGTCAGTCTTGCGAGTACTTTGGATGAGTACTCACCGCTGCTTTGCTTTCCCTTTCCCCCTCGATACGGTACCGCGTTCAGACGATGGAGCCCAGGAGATGGGGCACGCCGGAGACGACTACTACACCACCGCTGGAGTCTTCTTCTACGTGGAGAACGCCAATGCTCAGGAGTAGTTAGGAGGTTCCCAGGCAGGAGGCCTCGCCTCTTTCGATCCGTTGTTTATGTTTGTGCTAGCCTTCTTAAGGCAAAACTTGTCTAACTTATGTCTGTACTCAGATATATTTGCTTCCGCTGACTCGTGCTTTGTTGAGCTTTGTATTCGAGCCCTCGAGGCCCCTGGCTTGTAATATGAAGCTGTATGACCTTTATATTTGTGTCTTTTGTTGTGTTGTGATATCCATCAGTGAGTCCCTAATCTTGGTCGTACGCATTGTGTGTATGATTAGCGTACGGACGAGAATGGGGGCGTCACAGTAAGAGTAATATAAGAGCACCTAAACCCCCTGAGCAAATCAAAGTAGAACCTAGTGTTGCTATGGTTAAAGATCTCTTGGAAGAAAATATTGATGGGCATGTCATTACCTTTGTGATGAAGCTGCTAGAATTGCTAAGCCTGGTAAGAAAGATAAACATAGACCTATAGAAGGCTTGCCTGTTGTCTCAATTAAAATAGGAGATCATTGCTACCATGGTTTATGTGATTTGGGTTCTAGTGTGAGTGCTATCCCTTTTACCTTATACCAAGAAATTATGAATGAAATAGCACCTGCTGAAATGGAAGATACTGATGTTACTATTAAACTTGCTAATAGAGACACTATCACACCACTTGGGATTGTTAGAGAAGTTGAAGTCTTGTGTGGGAAAGTGAAATACCCTACTGATTTTCTAGTTCTTGGTTCCCCACAAGATGACTTTTGCCCCATTATCTTTGGTAGACCTTTCTTGAGCACCGTCAATGCTAAGATAGATTGTGAAAAACAAACTGTCGGTGTCAGTTTTGGTAATGTGTCTCATGAGTTTAATTTTTCCAAGTTTAGTAGACAACCTCGTGATAAAGCATTACCTAGTAAGGATGAGATAATTGGTCTTGCTTCTATTGATGTGCCTCCTACTGATCCATTAGAACAATATTTGCTCGACCATGAAAATGATATGCACATGCGTGGAAGAAATGAAATAGTTCAAATTTTCTTCGAACAACAACCTCTCTTGAAACACAATTTGCCTATTGAAACTCTTGGAGGTCCTCCTCCACCTAAAGGTGATCCTGTGTTTGAATTGAAACAATTGCCTGACACTTTGAAGTATGCTTATCTTGATGAGAAAAAGATATATCCTATTGTTATTAGTGCTAACCTTTCAGAACATGAAGAAGAAAGATTATTGAAAGTTCTAAGGAAGCACCGGGCTGCTATTGGATATACTCTTTATGATCTTAAGGGCATTAGTCCCACTCTATGTCAGCACAAGATCAATATGGAACCAGATGCTAAACCCGTTGTTGATCACCAACGGCGATTGAATCCCAAGATGAAAGAAGTGGTAAGAACTGAAATATTAAAGCTTCTAGAAGCAGGTATAATCTATCCCATAGCTGATAGTAGATGGGTAAGTCCCGTTCATTGTGTCCCTAAGAAAGGAGGTATTACCGTTGTTCCTAATGATAAGAATGAACTCATTCCACAAAGAATTGTCACTGGCTATAGAATGGTAATTGATTTTAGAAAATTAAATAAAGCTACTAGAAAAGATCATTACCTTTTTCCTTTGATTGATCAAATGCTACAGAGACTATCTAAGCACACACACTTTTGTTTCCTAGATGGATATTCTGGTTTCTCTCAAATACTTGTGTCACAATCCGATCAAGAGAAAACTACCTTTACTTGCCCTTTTGGAACCTATGCTTATAGACGTATGCCTTTTGGTTTATGCAAAGCACCTTCTACTTTCAAAGATGTATGCCTGCTATATTCTCTGACTTTTGTGAAAAGATTGTGGAGGTTTTCATGGATGATTTTTCCGTTTACGGAACTTCTTTCGATGATTGCTTAAGCAACCTTGATCGAGTTTTGCAGAGATGTGAACAAACTAATCTTGTCTTGAATTGGGAGTAGTGCCACTTTATGGTTAATGAAGGTATTGTCTTGGGGCATAAAATATCTGAGCGAGGTATTGAGGTGGATAAAGCTAAAGTTAATGCAATTGAGAAAATGCCAAGTCCTAAAGATATTAAAGGTATTCGAAGTTTCCTTGGTCATGCTGGTTTTTATAGGAGGTTCATTAAAGACTTCTCTAAAAATTCTAGGCCTCTTACTAATCTTTTGCAAAAGGATATTCCTTTTGTTTTTGATGATGATTGTGTGGAAGCCTTTGAAACACTCCAGAAGGCCTTAAACTCTACACCTATCGTTCAACCACCTGATTGGAACTTGCCTTTTGAAATTATGTGTGATGCTAGTGATTATGCTGTTGGTGCTGTCCTAGGACAAAGAGTTGATAAGAAATTGAATGTTATCCATTATGCTAGTAAAACTCTAGACAGTGCCCAACGAAATTATGCCACTACTGAAAAAGAATTTTTAGCAGTTGTGTTTGCTTGTGATAAATTTAGATCCTATATTGTTGACTCCAAAGTTATTGTTCACACCGATCATGCTGCTATAAAATACCTTATGGAAAAGAAAGAAGCTAAACCTAGACTCATTAGGTGGGTTCTTTTGCTTCAAGAATTTGACTTACATATTGTTGATAGGAAAGGAGCTGAGAACCCCGTAGCTGATAACTTGTCTAGGTTAGAAAATATTCTTGATGACCCACTACCTATTGATGATAGTTTTCCTGACGAACAGCTAGCTGCAATAAGTGTCTCACACAACACACCTTGGTATACTGATTATGCTAATTACATTGTTGCTAAATATATACCACCTAGTTTCACATACCAACAAAAGAGAAAATTCTTCTATGATTTGAGACATTAATTTTGGGATGACCCACATCTTTATAAAGAAGGAGTAGATGGTATTATTAGACATTGTGTACCTGAGCATGAACATGAACAAATCCTACGGAAATGTCATTCCGAAGCTTATGGAGGACATCATGCGGGAGATAGAACTGCTCACAAGGTATTGCAATCTGGTTTTTATTGGCCTACTCTCTTCAAGGATGCCCGTAAGTTTGTCTTGTCTTGTGATGAATGTCAAAGAATTGGTAATATCGTTAAGCGTCAAGAAATGCCTATGAATTATTCACTTGTTGTTGAACCATTTGACGTGTGGGGTTTTGATTATATGGGACATTTTCCTTCCTCTAACGGATACACTCATATTTTAGTTGCGGTTGATTATGTCACTAAGTAGGTAGAAGCTATTCCAACTAGTAGTGTTGATCACCACACCTCCATTAAAATGCTTAAAGAGGTTATCTTTCCGAGGTTTGGATTCCCTTGATATTTAATGACCGATGGTGGTTCACACTTTATTCATGGTGCTTTCCGTAAGATGCTTGCTAAATATGATGTTAACCATAGAATTGCATCACCCTATCATCCTCAATCTAGTGGTCAAGTAGAACTTAGCAATAGAGAAATAAAATTAATATTACAAAAAACTGTCAATAGGTCTCGTAAGAACTGGTCTAGGAAATTAGATGATGCACTTTGGGCCTATAGAACAGCTTATAAAAATCCTATGGGTATGTCTCCATATAAAATGGTGTATGTAAAAGCTTGTCATTTGCCTCTAGAACTAGAACACAAAGCATTTTGGGCAATTAAAGAACTCAATTATGATTTCAAACTTGCCGGTGAGAAGAGGCTATTTGATATTAGCTCACTAGATGAATGGAGAACCCAAGCGTATGAAAATGCCAAGCTATTCAAGGAAAAAGTAAAAAGATGGCATGAAAAAAGAATCCAAAAGCGGGAATTCAAAATAGGAGATTATGTTCTTTTGTTCAACTCTCGTTTAAGATTTTTTTGCAGGAAAGCTTCTCTCCAAATGGGAAGGACCATATATTATTGAAGAGGTTTATCGTTCTGGAGCTAACAAGATTAATAACGCCGAATGTACTAATCTGAAGGTGGTCAATGGCCAAAGAATTAAGCATTATATCTCAGGTATGCCTATTAACGTTGAAAGCAATGTTATCCAAACCATGACACCGGAGGAACACATTAAAGAAACCTTCCGGAACACTCCAGAATATTTAAAAATAGGAGGTACGTGATACAGTAAGTAAACGGACTCCGAAAAATTTGCAAAAATATTTTCTGTTAGTTTTGGAATATTTTAGAATTTTAGGAAAAATAAAATAAACCGGAAGGTGATCGAGGTGAGCACGATACACCAGGGCGCGCTAGGCACCCCTGGGCACGCCCTGGTGGGTTGTGCCCACCTCGGATGCCTTCCCGACTCCGTTTTCCTTCCAAATACTTGTTTCCCAAGAATAAAAATTCTCTATATATACCCCCGACTGTTTTGATGACCGCATCATGGAAAAATCCTTTGTTCTCGTTTCTTGCTGTTTCCTGATAGATCTAAAAATATGTCGTCTCAAGATTCCGATGGGGAGAGCCATGTTGATCCCTATGTTTTAGACCCAAAGATCTTTAGGGAGATCTATCCATATCTGTGGACCTCGGAGGAGGAAGAAGATGCCACCATGCAAGAAACACAAGATGACAACTCTGAGGAGGATGATCCATTGCCTCAACCCGGAGACATGCATGTGGAATTCAAGAAGTCAAGCCTCCCTAGAAGATACAAACCTAAGGTCCAATTTATCCCGTCTCGTTTTCTGCAGGAAAGCAAGGAGACCTTATGCCAAAGGATATTAAAGCTTGAATTGGAGAATGATGATCTAAGGGAGGAAAACTTTATGCTTAAATATAAGTTGAAGAAGAAGGCTACATCAACACCTCCACCTTCTTCATCACCACCACCGAAGGAGACTTGAGTACATGGGTATGGGCACTCCCCTTGGCTTGAGCCAAGATTGGGGGAGGTGCCCCGGTATCGTATCACCATCACTTTTATTCACCTTTACCTTATCTATTTTAGTTTGATTCTTAGTTTCCCTTTGCATTAGTTGAATAAAAGTTTAGCATGATCTATTTTCGTGTGTTAGTCTCGTGATCTACCAATCTATGTAATCGAGTGAAAGTTATATAATAAAGTTTAGTTTGAGTTTTTGCTTATCTACTTTCTTGTTGCAATCAAATAAAAGAAAGACAAATAAATGAAAAGAATCATATGCTAATCTTATGGTGAGTAATGACATCACATAAGGAAAAGTATAAGTAGTAAAATTTATTGGAGTTTGACAAACATAGCATTGGTCAATGTTGCCATTCATGAAAGAATTAATTAGGGAAGAGAAGATTCACATGCAAATACACTATCTTGGACATCTTTTATGATTGTGAGCCCCCATCAAATATTATATGTCAAAATTGTTGACGTTGGACAAGGAAGACAACGTAATGAATTATGTTTGTTCATATCCACATAGAAGCTATATTGTCATAGATCCTTTAACATGTGGTGCTTGCCCAATATCTTTGCTAGCCAAAAATTCCGCACTAAGTAGAGATACTACTTGTGCATCCAAAAACCCAAACCCAAACTCTTTCCTTGAGTGTCCACCATACCTACCTATGGATAGAGAAAGATCCTTCAAGTAAGTTGTCATCGGTGCAACAAGGCAATAAAAATTGCTTCTAAAAGTGTTTTGATCAATTAGTGTAAGAGAAAATTGAGCATTATACGAATTTATGATGGCAAAGTAATAAAAGCGATGGACTGCATAATAAAGGTTGCTATCATAGGGGGCAATATAGTGTGATGTTCTTTTACATTAAGGGATTGAGCATACAAACCAATAAGCGCATGACAACATCTGCTTCCCTCTGCGAAGGGCCTATCTTTTACTTTTTTGCACTTACTTTTATGCAAGAGTCAAAGTATTCTTCTCTATTCCTTTTTACTTTTTCCTTTGCAAGCATCATGTGGTGAGGAAAGATCTAGGCACATATATCCAGTTGGCTATGGGTGGGCATGAGTTATTATTGTTGACATCACCCTTGAGGTGAGTGAGTTGGGAGGCAAAGATATAAGCCCCTATCTTCCTATGTGTCCGGTTGAAACTTTTTGCTCATGGGTATGCCGTGAGCGTTAGCAATCATAGAAGACTAAATGATAGTTGAGTATGTGGACTTGCCAAAAGGCTTCGACATGAGACCCTTCCTGAAAATATGATGAATTGTAGTTGCAAAGTTGACTGAGAACATAGTTTGTTGGTTTCCAATAAGGTTTATGCTTCATACTTCTATGTTGTGATGAATTGTTACTTGCTCATGAGAAGCCTTATGATAAAAATATAGTGAAATAAGTTCTTATGTTAGAGTTTGTTGTTGTTATGTTAATAAGCATGATGCTTCTATGTCCGTATTTTGTTTTTATCGACACCTCTCTCTCTCAAACCATGTGGACATGCTTTTCAATATCGGCTTTCGCTTGAGGACAAGCGAGGTCTAAGCTTGGGGGAGTTGATACGTCCATTTTGCATCATGATTTCCTACTGTTATTTACTTTGTTTTGCTGAATAATAATGCTTTGGGGAGTGATTATAATGCCTTTTCTCTCATAATATGCAAGGTTTACACAAAGAGGGAGAATACCGGCAGCTGGAATTCTGGACCCAAGAAAAGCAAGTCAGAGATACCTATTCTGCACAACTCCAATGAAGCTGAAAATTTACGGAGATTATTTTTGTATTTAATAAAAATTACTGGAGCTGAAAACTACCGGGGGAGGGCCCCCAGGTGGGCACAACCCACCAGGGCGCGCCCTGGTGTATCGTGCCCAGCCTGGCCCGCTTCCGGTGCCCATCTTCTGGTATAAATTCCTAAAAAACATAAAAAAATTAGGAGGAGGACTTTCGAGACAAAGCGCCGCCGCCTCGAGGCGGAACTTGGGCAAGAGCACTTTTGCCCTCTGGCGGAGCGATTCCGCCTGGGGAACTTCCCTCCGGGAGGGGGAAATCGAAGCTATCGTCATCACCAACACCCCTCTCATCTTTGGGAGGCCAATCTTCATCAACATCTTCAACAGCACCGTCTCCTCCCAAACCCTAGTTCATCTCTTGTGTTCAATCTTTGTACCGGAACCTCATATTGGTACCTGTGGGTGACTAGTAGTGTTGATTACCTTGTGTAGTTGATTACTATATGGTTTATTTGGTGGAAGATTATATGTTCAGATCCATTATGCTATTCATTACTCCTCTGATCTTGAGCATGATTATTATTTGTGAGTAGTTACCCTTCTTCTTGAGGTCACGGGAGAAGTCATGTTGCGAGTAATCATGTGAATTTGATATGTGTTCGATATTTTGATGATATGTATGTTGTGATTCCCTTAGTGGTGTCATGTGAACGTCGACTACATGACACTTCACCATTCATGGGCCTAAGGGAATGCATTGTGGAGTAGTTATTAGATGATGGGTTGCTAGAGTGATAGAAGCTTAAACCCTAGTTTATGCGCTACTTCGTAAGGGGCTGATTTGGATCCACATGTTTAATGTTATGGTTAGACTTTGTCTTAATACTTTTCTCGTAGCTGCGGATGCTTGCGAGGGGGTTAATCATAAGTAGGTTGTTAGTTCAAGTAAGAACAGCACCTTAGCACCGGTCCACCCACATATCAAATTATCAAAGTAGCAAACACGAATCAAACCAACATGATAAAAGTGACTAGACGAAATTCCCGTGTACCCTCAAGAACACTTTGCCTATTACTAGTGATTGTTCTGGCATGTCCTTTGCCTCAAAAGGATTGGGCTATCTTGCTGCACCTTGTTTACCGTTACCGTTACTTGCTCGTTACAAATTACCTTGCTATCAAACTATCTATTACCTACAATTTCAGTGCCTCCAGAAATTACCTTGCTGAAAACCGCTTGTCATTTCCTTCTACTCCTCGTTGGGTTTGACACTCTTACTTATCGAAAGGACTACAATTGATCCCTTATACTTGTGGGTCATCATCACTAACTACACCTATAACTTGAGGTTTAATAAAAAAACCAGTTGCGCCTGTCACTTTGCCTGCTCCTGCTCTCTTTGATTTTCACAGTAGGGGAAGATACTATGTTCTTGAGAGCGAGGCCCATGCGTACAATGCGGAGGTTGAAGCTGCCAGGAGGGTCGAGGAGTCCTCACCAAGGGCCTCGGTAGGCTATCACTCTGACTATTATCCACGCTATGGATGGTGATTACCAAGCTAGGCAAAAAGCCTAAGCTTGGGGGAGTACGTATTTCCACTGACATTATATTTATGTTCACACATTTCATACCAGTTGTCGGTGTTCATACTTTTTCATTGTATTATCCATGCTAGACTTATTTTCTCGCTTTCTTCCTGTGTGTTTGAAAAACTTTGAGAAAATCTAAAAATATTTCCTACTTCTTTTCAGCTTTTCTCTCTAGCTTAATTTAATTGTAGCATCAAAAGAAAACACAAAAAGATTTCTCATTTCTTCTTTTACTTGTTGGGAGCTCTCCCGCGTAAATAGTTTTTCTCGTTTTTGTTTTTCCCTCTTTAATTTTCTTTCTTCAGGAAAAACCAAAAACACCAAAAATATTTCAGTGTGTTTCTCTAAAATTATTTTCCTTTTATTTGAGTCGTACTGACGTGGCTTGGACTGCGTCGGTATTTCCCCAAAGAGGAAGGATTGATGCAGCACAGCGACGATAAGTATTTCCCTCAGTTATGAAACCAAGGTTATCGAACCAGTAGGAGGATCACCACCACCCAATAAGCAGCACCTGCACACAAACAACAAATACTTGCAACCCGACGCGAAAGAGAGGTTGTCAATCTCTCTACGGTAATAAGATAGATAAGTAGTGATAGATAGGAGAGATAGATCTCTCAAGAACACAAATAAAAAGAGTAAATATGCAGCAATATATTTTTGGGTTTTTTGGTTTTGTAGATCTGAAAACAAAGATTGCAAAAAACATAGATCGGAAAGCAATATGATTGAAAAGTAGACCCGGGGGCCGTATGGTTCACTAGTGGCTTCTCTCATGAGTATAGCGCACGGTGGGTGAACAAATTACTGTTGGGCAATTGATAGAAAATTGAATAGTCATGACGATATCCAAGGCGATGATCATTATATAGGCATCACGTCCAAGATAGACATACCGACTCCTGCCTACATCTACCTCTATTACTCCACACATCGACCACTATCCAGCATGCATCTAGTGTATTAAGTTCATGGAAAAACGGAGTAATGCAATAAGAACGATGACATGATGTAGACAAGATCTATTCATGTAGGAATAGACCCCATCTTGTTATCCTTAATAGCAACGATACATGCGTGTCTTGCTACCCCTTCTGTCACTGGGAAAGAACACCGCAAGATCGAATCCATCACAAAGCACCTCTTCCCATGGCAAGAAAAATCGATCTAGTCGGCCTAATTAAACCAAAGATTCAAAGAAGAAATACGATGCTATAAGTAATCATGCATATAAGAGATAAAAGAAGACTCAAATAATATTCATGGATAGAAACTAATCATGAACTCAAAATTCATCGGATCCCACCAAACACACCGCAAAAGTTTACATCAAATAGATCTCCAAGAGACCATTGTATTGAGAATCATAAGAGAGAGAGAGAGAGAAGAAGCCATCTAGCTACTGCCTACGGACCCGTAGGTCTATGGTGGACTACTCACGCATCATCGGAGAGGCACCTATGAGGAAGATGAACCCCTCCGTGATGGTGTTTAGATTGGATCTCGCGGTTCTGGAACTTGCGGCGGTTGGAATTGTGTTTCGTCGACTCCTCTAGGGTTTTTGGATTTTCTGGGAATTTATAGGCATGATAGTCGCTTGAGGGGGTGCCCGAGGTGCCCATCCCCCACCAGACAGCGCCAGGGGGCCTCTTGCGCGCCCTGGTGGAGGGTGGCCACCCTGGGCCCCCTCTTTTGGTGTTCTTTGGCCCATCTTCTTTCTTCTGGTCCAGAAAAAATCCACAAAAATCCCTGCAGCGTTTGGTCTCCGTTTGGTACTGATTTTCTGCGAAGTAAAAAACAAGCAAAAACAGCAACTGGCACTTTGGCACTATGTCAATAGGTTAGTCCCAAAAAATGATATAAAGTTGTAATAAAATGATTGTAAAACATCCAAGAATGATAATATAATAGCATGGAACAAGAAAAAATTATAGATACGTTGGAGACGTATCACGTACCAAGAAGAAGACCACGATGAAAATGTTGAGTGGCTCTCATGTGCACTATTGTTAATCTAACAAAGAGCACATGTTACTTTGTCTTCTCCTCTTGAATAAAATATTTGCAGATTCCAGCTTAGTCCACGGCACTCTTGCACTATTATTATTTTCATATCATTCGGTCATGCAAGTGGAAGGCAATAATGATGATATTTGATCAAGTGGTTGTGGCAGAGAAAAGCGGGTATGAACTCAACTTGTTTTTGTTTTTGTAAATATGTTTAACCTAGTATCCTTGATTCAGCATATTATGATCAAACATGTTTGCAATGGCAATTAGAGATTATAGTATCTCATGCCATGCCTAAGTAGCTAGGAGTGGATAATGATTTATCTTGGATGTCAACATGCATTAAAATGATTGTGATGTGGTATGATGATATGGTATCCTCCTCTGAATGTTTCAAGTGGCTTGACTTGGCACATGTTCACGCATGTAGTTTAATCAAAACCAACATAGCCTTCATGATATTTATGTTCATGGTGTCCCATATCCTACTCATGCTAGTAGTCAATGTTTATTATTCGTAATGCATGTTCATGACCGTTTTCGCTCTCTAGCTGGCCGCTTCTCAATCTATTTGCTAGCCTTCACCTGTACTAATGTCACATCCCTAGTTTTCCCTTGCCTTTAGCTAGGATGTGCATCATGTTTAAATTTGCATCAACATGAAATGGGGAATGTCAGAAACCCTAGCACCTCACTTGATTTAAACCAATTCAAATGTTTATGATTTTCAATGAATCCAAAATGCCCTTCAAAAATGTTCACTATTTCTGAAAATGTTGGCAACAACATATCAGGGGACATTTTAATTTTCACAACAACTATAGCATTTTAAAATAACCTTTTAATGCTACTGAAATCAATAAATAAAGCACTATAATTATGATAGTTGTCCAAAAATGCTGAAACTTTTTGTAGAAGTTTGAAATATTCAAACTATATTCTATAAAATATTTTAGTATTTTTGTGCCAAGTAATTTTGGCCCAAACAAAATAAAACAAATGTCAGTAATACGAAAATGAAACAGAAAAAAAAAGTGGAACTTACCTGGAGCCCAGCAGCTGGCCGGCCCACCTGGCCCATGCCAATCATCCCTAACCTCTGCCACAAGGCAGAGGCGAAGGAGGGCACGGCGCAGCGTGGGAGCTCCACGCAGCTGCCAGGAGCCGTCCTGATCGCCCCTCCTCCTCTCACTCTCCTCTGCTCCTCTCCTTGCTTCTGCTCGCCATGGCCGTCGCAGCCGATAGCACGCCGCCGTCGCCCGCATAGCAGCTGCGCCTCTCTCGACCCTCTGACTAGCTCCCGAGCTCCGCCTCGAGCTGCTGGTCATCCCGGCCGAGCCAAGCCTCGCCGGAGCGCCTGGATCGACGCCATCGCCCCCATCTTCCTCCTCGACTCCGAAGCTCGCCGCCGACGATTCGCCGCCACCAAGCCTTCCCTGAGCACGCTCTCGACGCCCTCACAACCGCCGTGAGCCCCTGAACCCATTCCCCTTCTCTCCGTAGGCGTTTGGTCATTGTAGCCGCCGATTCGACCGAGCCCGAGAGCTCCTCGCTGCCGGGGATTGTGCTGCCATAGCCACGGTAGCGCAAGCTCCGTGGCCACCCGAACCTTCAGTTCGATGCGGATGAGCGTGGGCTACCCCCCGGTGGTCTCCGCACGTCCAGCCGTCGTCGTTTGCGCGATCCCGGCGTGAAGCCGCCATCGGTTTGGTCACCGCGGGCGAGACTCCGGCGACGTCCCACGTGGACCGTCATTAGGGACTAACCCCCGTGGTTTAAACGTCTAACAGACGCTGACAGTGGGCCCTGGCTGGGGTCAAAGCCAGGGTCAATGCGTAATTTGACCCTGTGTCAATGACAGCAGGGTCCTACCCGCCAGTGACCGTAGCCAGGCCTGGGTCACTGACCAGTGGACCCCACTGGTCAGGTTTGACCTCGCAACGGCCAGTTGACCTGCTGACGCAATGCTGATGTCATGCTGACGCAATAATGATTTTCTGATTTATAATAATTCCAGAAAATGCATAAAACTTCTAAAATTCATAGAAATTAATCTGTAGCTCAGATAGAAATAATTTATATATGAAAAATTATCAGAAAATCCAAAGAATCCATTGGTGCTATTATCATGAATGCTAGAGCAACCTAAATAGGAGAACATTGACATTTTACAATAATGCAATATGTGGAATATCACATGGAGTACGATTTTGAACCTATATTCAACTCTACTCCATTTAACTCTAATGATAGATGCAGTAGCTCATTCTTATCATATTGCCATGTCATGATCATGCATCATATTGTTGCACTTGCCATGTATTAATTGTTACCCCGTCTATGTCGCGGTAGGTTCTGCTCCATCGGATACCCACGAGTATCCCCCTGAAGGAGGGTACCTCCCCGCCAACCTGCAAGTCAAGCAACCCCATTGATCATTCCGATAACATCCCACTCTCTCGCTCCAGCTCTTGTTTAATGCATTAGGACAACCGCTTCTACTGTCTATCTGTTGCGGTAGTTGAACCCATTCCTTTGCATGACCTGTCATTGTCACAGTAAATAGCTAAACAAAGCAACCTAGCATACCTGGTAGATGCTTGAGCCCTGATGTGCTTTACCTGCTTTGCTTTCTATGCTTGCTATGCTTAGAGTTGTGTCGGGTCTGATTCATCTGGGTGATGAACCGGAGTGAAACATTGTTGTTCTGATGTGATGAGCTAAATGATGAACCTGATTTGGTAAAGGTAGCGATGAGAGGCTATGTAGGAGTACATAGCGGATTGTCTCATTGGGACCGTTCTTAGGAACTTAGTTCCGTGTTTGTGATCCAAGACTAGTTACTACCACACATTGAGCTCCGGGCACTCCAAGCTCTCTCGACTTATCATCCGCCTAGTCCTCGGTCCAGGAGTTGCAAGTAGTTTCTGGTGTTTGTAGCTATGCTGGAGGCCGTGAATAGCATTGACCTTAGGGGTGGGCTACGACGCGGTAGGCAGTGGCACGGTGTACCAAGGGTCACCCGATTGGTGGGCTTGGGAACCATGCGCACATAGTTTGGGGCCGTAGCGGAAACTTCGGTCGGACTTCCATGCGGGTTCAGTCTCAAATAGGCGATAGCCTGGACTAGGGTCTTGTGTGTTTGACGGTCATGACCGACTCCCTCGCTGGGCTTCCGCTTGAAGGTTGCCGAGGTGCCTGTTTTTATGTGCACACAGCGATAAGTGGCAAGAGTGTGTGTGAAGAATTGCACCCTTGCAGGGTAATGAATCTGTTCGAATAGCCGCGTCCACGGAAATGGACTACTTGGAGAACTTATGTTGTTCATAGATAACTTGATGGTTAATCATAAAAGATTCAAGACAAGTGTGAGTACCGTGGATGGCACTCTCGTAGGTGATGGGAGCGGATCCATGGTGGTGTATTGAAGTGGTGTTAGTGGACTCATATGTGCTATCTCAAAACTTGTTCAAAGAACTAATAGTCGTAGTACAGGTTAGCCAAGAGTCAAAGCTAGCTCGCTGCATAAGCCCCACTACTCCCCTTGTTGAAACATGAGCATGAATAGCTTAGGTCTGTTTTAAAGACTTGCTGAGTACAATTGTACTCATGTTTGCTTAATAACTGTTGCAGATGAGAATATGGACCCATCTGGTGGGTTCTACCTAGACGTCGACGACGCCGAGTAGCTGGTATCCCAGCTACTATCTGATGCCCTGGGTTGGGCTGTAGATAGTCAGGCTTTATGCCTTGTTTACCTTTCATATGTCTGTACTCAGACAGCTTTAAGCTTCCGCTTGGGTTGTATGAACATGTTTGTATGACTTGAGTGTCGGGTCATGTGACCCCTACCTGTATGAACATATTATGTAAGGCTCCTCTGAGCCTTCTAAATAAATGTTGTGTTGTTGTATGGTTATGCTGTGATGCCATAGTTGTATCTATGCATATTGGACATGTCATGCGTACGTGTGACGTGTAACGGTATGTATGGGATTCGACACCTAGTTGTGTGCCTTTAGTAGTACTCTTTATAGGGAAATGCCTCTTTGTGCTTCCAATGAGCCTTGGTAGCTTGCTACTGCTCTGGACACATTGATTGATCGGCGTGTATCCTTCTTGCTGCTGTGTCTGTCCCTTCGGGGAAATGTATCGCAGTGTAATGGAGTCCATGTAGCCTGCTATGACTCGTCTACGCGCAGTTGATGACATTTATGTCCCAAGGCGTAATGGAGTCCATGTAGCTTGCTATGACTCGTCTACACACGCTGAGACCGACACCTGCATTGTTGGGTTACGTATGTCTGTCCCTATACGGATGTGCCACTTGGGTTCTACGACTAGTCATGTCGACCCGGGTTCTTGGACATTTGAATGCTAGCGACATATTCACATTCGTGAGCCAAAAGGCGCAAACGGTCCCGGCCCAGGTAAGGTGGCAGCCGTGGAGATAACCGTGCGTGAGGCCGCAAAGTAATGTGAAGTGTTACATGCTAGATTCTTATGGCTTAGGATCAGGGTCCCGAAAACTAAGCAGGAATACTGCTTGTGCATCAAAATCCTTAAACCAAATTTATTCCAAATGAGTCCACTATATCTACCTATATGCGGTATTACCCTGCCGTTCCAAGTAAATTTGCATCTGCCACCTCTAAAAATTCAAATGAACAACTATTTTGTGTGCCTGGACCGCTCATGGAGCGACAGGGGGTGGTCGGTATCTTCCATGTTAAGCGGGTTATTCTCATGATGAGTGTTTATTCACTTGTCCTTGCACGAGAGGGGCGGTAATAGGGATTCCTAGTCCCGAAATAATCAAAAACTACAAATAATTAAACAAAACTCCCCCAGGAATGTTGTTGGTATGAACAGTACCCGTGGATTCGGCTAGCCGTGGAATGTGATTGTTGGTGGAGGGGGAGTAAACCTTTACTTTTACCACTTGGGAACCATCACTAATGTGTTTAGCATGGAAGATATTGATAACTCTTGGTCGTAACGTTGACAGGAAGGGTGTACCTCCCAAAATTATATCTATCTCTGTTTTAAGCTTTGAGCTCTGGCACCTCTGTAAATCCCTGCTTCCCTCTGTGAAGGGACTATCTATTTACTTTTATGTTGAGTCATCACCTTCTCAAATAAGCGCCAGACCTGAGAGCACTATTGTCATCCTCATGCATTGTGTATAGTTAATGTTGGGTGCAGCATGACTGGATCTTTTCTACCATGAATTACAATGTTTAGTCGCTACTTGAACTTTGGAGGTGCTCTGCATTTATGTTTTGCGGTCTTAGAAAGGGCTAGAGAGATACCACTATTGTCATATTACATCATGATTGTTTTGACAAAGTGTTGGCGTTTGAGATATTTTATTATTGCTTGCTAGTTGCTTATGTTATTGATATGTTGATACCACTATTGTTATGTCATATTACATCACAACCATTTTAATGCATGTTGACACCCAAGATAAATCATTATCCACTCCTAGCTACTTAAGCATGGCATGAAAAACTATAATCTCTAATGGTCATTGCAAACATGTTTGATCATAATATGCTGAATCAAGGATACTAGGTTAAACATATTTACAAAAACAAAAACAAGTTGAGTTCATACCTGCTTTTCTCTGCCACAGTCAATTCATAAACAAAAACAAGTTGAGTTCATACTTGCACGACCAAAAGATAAGAAGATAATAATATTGCAAGAGTGCCGTGGACTAAGCTGGAATCTGCAACATTTTATTCAAGAGGAGAAGACAAGGTAACATGGGCTCTTTGTTAGGTTAACAATGACGCATATCAGAGCCACTCAACATTTTCATTGTGGTCTTCTCCTTGGTATGACTCAAATAAAAAGAAAAGAAATTCAGAGAAACACACTGAAATATTTTTGGAGTTTTTGGTTTTTTTCTTGAAGAAGGCAAATTAAAAGGGAAAAACAAAAAACGAGAAAAACTATTTACACGGGAAAGCTCCCAACAAGTAAAAGAAGAAACGAGAAATCTTTTTGGGTTTTCTTTTTGATACTACAATTAAACTAAGCTAGAAAGAAAAACCGAAAAGAAGTAGGAAATATTTTTGGATTTTCTTAAAGTTTTTCAAACACACAAGAAGAAAGCGAGAAAACAAATTTAGCATGGATATTACAATGAAAAAGTGTGAACACCGACAACTGGAATGAAATGTGTGAACATGAATGTAATGGCGGTGGAAATACGTACTCCCCCAAGCTTAGGCTTTTGGCCTAGCTTGCTAATCACCATCCGTATGAATAATAATCTGGGCGATGGCTCACCGAGGCCCTCGGTGCAAACTCCGTGGCCTTCCTCATAGCTTCAGCGTCCACGTTGTACGCATGGGCCTCGCTCTCAAGGACATAGTATCTTCCCCTACTGTGAAAATCAAAGAGAGCAGGAGCAGGCAAAGGAATAATATCGGGGGTCTCTTTGCTGAATACTAAGTTGTAATGAATGTCATTGGAAGAATCAGTTACGTCAAGAAATTGGTGGTCTTGCAATGACTTGTGATCTAGGTAAACTTGGGACAAGAGATAATCATGTGGGAGAATCTGAACATTAAAGTGACTCGCTAAATGAGTAGCATAAATACCACCATGTATCTTTCCCTTAGTCTTGTTGAGGTTTAAGCGACGTGCAATAATAGCCCCCATACTAAAGGTGTGGTCATCATACAGTGCACGGCGTAAAATAGCGACGTCGGGGGCACTGAGTGCGCCGACCTTCTCCCTAGCGGTTAAGCACTTCAAGATGAACAAAGCAAAGTAATGCACTGAGGGAAACTGCAAACTGGTAGCAGTAGCGTTTGACACGCCCCTATCTTCACCCACTGTTAAAGTGAGGAGAAAATCCTCAAACTCTGATGGTCTAGGTTCTCTCAATTCCCCATCAGAGGGAATCAAGCATATATCACAAAAGTCAGTCATCGACATTTTGTAAGTTTCAGCATAAAGATTAAACTGCACCTCTGGGGGATTATTCTTTCTCAGAAAATGAAAACCTTGCACAAAGGAATCTGTAAGGATGTGATATTGGTCACACTTAGATGCGAGGAACTTGGTCAGCCCAACGTGTGCAGCAAATTGAGCGAACTCTTGATGGAACCCGCCCTCCTCCATGAAGGCATCATGCGGCCATTCACACGGCCGCACCTCCGCCCTTCTTGGGGTGTGAAGGTCATTGTCCGATGATTCCCCAATGACTCCTTTGGCATTTTTCTTGGAGGAAAACTTCCTAAAGAAATCCATCTTATTCCTAATAAAATTCTGAATATTTTTAGTCCACAAAAATTTTGTCAACTAAACTTCGTGAAATTGATAGCAACTACTCCTAAGCATGCATAGAGGCCATATTGAGCATTCAAACTACTTAGAACTCTAAGAATTCAACATGCAAGCTCATCTACAGCAGCACCAAGAGTAGCTAATTATTCTATAAATAACCCACTAAATCAAAAACTAATTGGAGCAATGGAGGAGTCACATACCAAGTAGCAATCCCTCCAAACAGTTTCAGGAACGAAGCTTCGAGCTAAGAGATCAAAATCCACGGGTTTGAGAGCAAGAACGCGAGAATGGTGGTTGTGGTGATTTTTTCTGGAGGTAGGGGATGATGTGGGCTAAAGAGATAAGTGAGGGGGCCCACGTGGGGGCCACAACCCACCAGGGCACGCCTGGGGGTGCTGGCGCGCCCTGGTGTCTTGTGGGCACCAGGTGCACCCCCCCTCTGGTATTATTTGCACTAGAAATTCAGAAATATTCAGGAAAAAATCGTGTCAAATTTTCAGGACATTCTGAGAGCTTTTATTTTTGGGTCATTTTATTATTGCACAGAGAAAACAGAAAACAGGATAACCATGGCATTTTTATTTTATTTGACTAACTAAAACAGAAAATAAAAGGTGGGAGCAGAGAGTTGTGCTTACTAGATTCGTCGATTTCATACCTCTCAAAAATGATCCATTAATAAGGTTGATCAAGTCTTATTAACAACCACTTCCGATTAGCATGAAACCGAAGAACTTTCGTAAAACACTAAGTTACCTCAATGGGGATGTGCATGTCCCCAACAATAAGTATATCATACTTCTTTTTGGCAGTAGGTAGAGGTAATTGAAAGCTTCCAATAGTGATGGTTGGAGATTCTTCGATAACATTTATACCATTCACTTGGAATTGTTTCTTCGGAAAGTGCACCGTGTGTTCATAACCATTGATATGAAAAGTGACTTTGCTTTTGTTGCAATCAATAATAGCCACTGCAGTATTCAAAAAGGGTCTACCAAGGATAATCGACATGTTGCCTGATACGTCTCCAACGTATCTCTAATTTTTGCTTGTTCCATGCTGTTATATTATCATTCTTGGATGTTTTACAATTATTTTATTATAACTTTATATTATTTTTGGGACTAACCTATTAACCTAGTGCCCAGTGCCAGTTTCTGTTTTTTTCGTGTTTTTGAGTTTTACAGAAAAGGAATATCAAACAGAGTCCAAACGGAATAAAAATCTACGGTGATTTTTTATCGACCAGAAGAAGCCCAGGGAGCATTGGAGTTGGGCCAGAAGAACCATGATGCCACCACAAGCCTGGGGGGTGCCCCCCCTAGGGCGCGCCCCCCTGGCTTGTCGTCACCTCATGGCCCCCCTGGACTTGTTTCCACTGCCAAAATTTCCTATAAATATAGTAACCCCCAGAAACAAACCGACATCGGGAGTTCCGCCACTGCAAGCCTCCAGAGCCACGAAAAACCAATCAGGAGCCCGTTCCGGCACCCTGCCGGAGGGGAAAACCATCACCGAAGGCCATCTTCATCATCCCGCCGGGCTCCATGATGAGGAGGGAGTAGTTCACCCTCGGGACTGAGGGTATGTACCAGTAGCTATGTGTTTGATCTCTCTCTCTCTCTCTCTCTCTCGTGTTCTTGAGATGACACGATCTTGATGTACCGTGAGCTTTATTGATATAGATGAATCATATGGAGTTTTCCCCTCTCTATCTTCTTGTGATGAATTGAGTTTTCCCTTTGAAGTTTACTTATCGGATTGAGTCTTTAAGGATTTTAGAACACTTGATGTATGTCTTGCGATGGGATATCCGTGGTGACAATGGGATGTTCTATTGATCCACTTGATGTATGTTTTGGTGATCAACTTGCGGGTTTCATGACCTTGGGAATCTATGCATAGGGGTTGGCACATGTTTTCGTCTTGACTTTCCGGTAGAAAATTTGGGGCACTCTTTGAAGTTCTTTGTGTTGGATTGAACATGATGAATCTGAAATTATGTGATGCATATCGTATAATCAAGCCCATGGGTACTTGTGGTGACATTGGAGTATCTAGATGACATTAGGGTTTTGGTTGATGTGTATCTTAAGGTGTTATTTTAGTACGAACTCTAGGGCTGTTCGTGACACTTATAGGGATAGCTCATAAGATTGATCGGAAGAGATAACTTTGAGGTGGTTTCGTACCCTACAATAATTTCTTCGTTTGTTCTCCGCTATTTGTGACTTTGGAGTGAACTCTTTGTCGCACGTGAGGGATTTACATATGATTCAACTATGTTGGTATTGTTGAGAGAACTTGCACTAGTGAAAGTATGAACCCTAGGCCTTGTTTCTATGCATTGGAATACCGTTTGTGCTCACTTTTATCATTAGTTACCTTGCTATTTTTATATTTTCAGATTACAAAAACCTATATCTACCATCCATATTGCACTTGTATCACCATCTCTTCGCCGAACTAGTGCACCTATACAATTTACCATTGTATTGGGTGTGTTGGGGACACAAGAGACTCTTTGTTATTTGGTTGCAGGGTTGTTTGAGAGAGACCATCTTCATCCTACGCCTCCCATGGATTGATAAACCTTAGGTCATCCACTTGAGGGAAATTTTCTACTGTCCTACAAAACTCTGCGCTTGGAGGCCCAACACGAGTCTACAAGAAGAAGGTTGCGTAGTAGACATCATCTAACAACATGATTTCCAAGACAGGATTGCCGTACCACTCAGGGCAGTACGTGTGATCTACCTATCTCAACTCTTTACTTCATGTGCAATGTCTTTACTTTCCGCTGCCATATTTGTTGACATGCATATGTAGGGTCTGCTAGACTTGCTAACTTGCTATAATTGTTAAAATCTGCCAACCAATTAACTTGGGAAAAGGTTAGGTTTTAAATTCCTGCTAGTAGTCTATTCACCCCCCCCCCCTCTAGACACTCTTCTAGTGATCCCTCACATTTATAATCTTGTTTTTCAATAAAAAGTTCCAAGAATTGCCTTAGGATGCTTGCATTGCATGTTTTGATGAGTGCTGTGTAAAAACAGAAACTTTGGCTGTAGTGTTTGAATTTTCATATTTTACTGGAACGAGGAAAGTTTCTGAAATTTTTACACAGTGTTGTCATATAAATTGTTTAGAATGTCCTGAAGTTTCATAATTTTTTGAGTTACAGAAGTACACTAGTTTAATAAATTACTACAGACTTTTCTGTTTAGACAGATTTCTGTCATAGTTTTGTTATCTACTTATCCTATAGTTTCCATAGCCTATATTGGTAGATATAAATTGTGGAAACGATAGTATACAGTACCTAATGTTTGAAAATTATTATGCAACTTGTCTTGGCAGTACATGAAGTGTTGATTTATTCTTATGTGTACTAACCAATCTCACGAGTTCTTTTCAAGTTTTGTGTGGATGAAGTTTTTGAGAATAGGTGAAACCATGATATGAGAGGATTGAACGAGATACAAAAGCTCAAGCTTGGGGATGCCCAAGGCACCCAAAGTAAATATTTCAAGAAGTCTCATGCATCTAAGCTTGGGGATGCTACGCATCCCACCTCTCTTCATCAACAATTATCGGTTAGCCTATGTTGAGTCTAAATTTTTATTCGTTCACATGATGCGTGCTATTCTTGGAGTGATATTTTTTCTTTTGCTTGCTGTTTAATAAAATACTTAAGATCTGAAAATATTTATTGAGATAGAGAGAGAGAGTCCTCACATAGTTACTTAATTGTTTGACTACTCATTGATCTTCACTTATATCTTTTGAGAGTAGCTTGTCATTTCCTCTCATGCTTCACTTATATCTTTTTGAGAGATGAAATTTTTATGCTCCTGTACTTCACTTAAATTTGTTTGAGCTTGCCAAAAAGCAATAGCAACATATGAAACTAGTCCCAAAGTGATAGATATCCAAGGAGGATATTATAAAAACTTTCATGGAGATCATGGGACAAATTAAACTTGATTCTTTGTAATAGTTTTGAAACATGATGATAGTAATATGTGAGTCATATTAGTGAGTAATTATGCTTTAGTAGGAATATTGGTGTTAAGGTTTGTGATTCCCTATGCATGCACAAAAGTCAATAGTTATGCAATGAAGTTACATCCTACTTGTGGTGCATTATTCGGTGTTAGTTATGACTCAATGCTCACTTATGAGATTTTTCGTTCCTCGGTTTGGTTGCTTTCTAATCTATTTGCAAGCCTTCATTTGTAATAAGTAGAAATACTACTTCTGCATCCAAAATCCTTAAACCAAGTTTTGCCTTATGAGTCCACCATACCTACCTATATGCGGTATTTCCATGCCGTACCAAGCAAATTTGTATGTGCCATCTCCAAATTTTCAAAATAAATTTTCTCTTTTGTGTGCCCGTACCGCTCATGAAACGGTGGGGAGTATTCAATATTTTTCCATGATAGGTGTGTTATTCTCACAATATGTGTTGATTCACTATCATTCACGAGAAAGTGGCTGGTATTCGGGATGCCTAGTTCCATGCTCAAAAATAAAATCAAAATATAATGAAACAAAACTCCCCCAGGATTGTTGTTTGTATGGACGGTACCCGTGGATTCGGCCCGCCGTGGAGTGTGATTGATTGGTGGAGGGGGAGTAAAAACTTTACCATTCTGTTTGGGCACCGCCTATAATGTATCTAGCATGGAAAGTATTGTGAGCTACTTTGTCGTTTTCGTTGACAGGAAAAGCATGCCACTCAAAATATTTTCCTCTCACAATTTATACCTTGAGCTCTGGCACCTCTACAAATCCCTAGTTCCCTCTGCGAAGGGCCTATCTCTTTACTTTATGCAATTTTTATTTTTGTTTTGAGTCTCCATCTTCTCTTATAAGCACCAACTAGGGGGCACTATGATCGTACTTGACCATTGGGCATAGCTAATATTTGAGTGTGTTTCATGAATGGATCAATGATTGATCATGATGGGCTAGGGATAACTTTCTTTAGTATTGATATTTTCAAAGACATGGTTGCTTGTTGACATGCTTGAGTATTGAAGTCATTATGATAAAACTAGACTATTGCTTTGAATCATTTACAAGTCCAAATGTCCATGCTATACAAAGAAGAAAGGAATATGATGAACATGTTAGGAAGCATTCCACATCAAAAATTCTGTTTTTATCATTTACCTACTCGAGGACGAGTAAGAATTAAGTTTGGGGATGCTGATACGTCTCCAACGTATCTATAAGTTTTGCTTGTTTCATGCTATTATATTATCATTCTTGGATGTTTTACAATCATTTTACTATAAATTTATATTATTTTTGGGACTAACCTATTAACCTAGTGCCCAGTGCCACTTTCTGTTTTTTCCGTGTTTTTGAGTTTTACAGAAAAGGAATATCAAACGGAGTCCAAACGGAATAAAAATCTACGGTGATTTTTTATGTACCAAAAGAATCCCAGGGAGCATTGGAGTTGGGCCAGAAGAGCCACGAGGCCACCACAAGCCTGGGGGGCGCCCCCCTAGGGCGCGCCCCCTGGCTTGTCATTGCTACTTCTAGAGCATGCGTTGGTTTTCCCTTGAAGAGGAAAGGGTGATGCAGCAAAGTAGATAAGTATTTCCCTTAGTTGTTGAGAACCAAGGTATCAATCCAGTAGGAGATACAAGCAAGTCCCCAATAGGTGTACCTACACAAAGAATCAAACACTTGCACCCAACGCAATAAAGGGGTTGTCAATCCCTTCACGGTTACTTGCAAGGATGAGATCTGATAGAGATAGATATGAAAGATTGCTTGAACGGAAAGTAAAACAAAAGTAAAAAATAATTCAGCAAGGTATTTTTGGTATTTTTGGTTTTAGATATGAAAGTATAAGATGGAAAATAGACACGGGGGGCATAGGTTTCACTAGAGGCTTCTCTCATGAAGGCAAATATTACGGTGGGTGAATAGATTACTGTCGAGCAATTGATAGAAAAGCGAATAATTATGAAGATATCCAAGGCAATGATTATGCCTATAGGCATCACGTCCGTGTCAAGTAGTGTCGGGGCCAGATTTCCGGGGCACAATATCCCAGAGATTAACCCCTCGTGTCATCACCAGCCCCAGGATTTCTGTTACTGGTGGACACGTCCTCGATACGGAATTCCAAGTAATTACATGAATTGGATACAAGACCGTAAAAGTCTAATGATACAATAATGATTTTTGGTGGATGACAGAAGCGACTCGCGAATTCTCCAACGCCGATGGGGCTCCATCCCCACAGGAACGGCTGACCTGGATAATTCCTATCCCGCGTGGCTACTACCCTAGGCTCCACGTGGATGTCGTCATAATACTCTTCTGACCTGGCTAATGAAATAACCAGGGACAAGCCAGTGAGTACGTTTGAATGTACTCGCAAACATTATGAACAAATGATATACCGAATGCAGCAGATAATATATGATCTTGTTGAATTAAACTATTTGCTTATGCTCATGTTGAACTATATTATATGCATGCTGACAGGAATTAAATCATGGCATGATGACATATTAGCATGTGCAGAAATAACGTGTTAGTGGCAAACAAAGATGGTTGATGGAAAATCGGACGAGACAGAACCATCCGAGAATCCAAAGAAAATATAAAAGAAATGCCGGTTGGGTGTCAAATGACACCACGGTAGGACTTGAAGAGAAATGCCAAACGGGTGTCTAAAAGAGTAATCGGACGAGACAGACCATCCGAGAACTCAAGCGACACCACGAGAGGTCTTGAAAAGAAATGCCAAACAGGTGTCTAAAAGAGTAATCGGACGAGACAGACCATCCGAGAACTCAAGCGACGCCACGAGAGGTCTTGAAAATAAAACTGAATGCCCGGGGTAGTCTAGCCAGCCCCTGAGACACTCAGAAAATAAAATTAAGAGAATTGGGTTAGTCCACAATAATGATTATAGTGTCAATAATATTCATGATAACATCAGTAGCTGTAGTAATTATCCAGCAAAATAAACCATGTACAATTTTAATTATTTCCTCCGGAGACCGACTCTAAGACCGACACTTGACAAACCCAGATTGTAGTCCTTAACCGCGGACACGGCTATTCGAATAGATATAACTCTGCAGAGGTGTACTCTTTACCCACAAGTAAGGGATTTCTTCAGCCAACACCGAGACGTTGGCTAATTCCCATTACGGTCTTTAGGTTGAAACACACCTAACCAGCACACACCAGATTAACCGTCCGGATGCCAGGAATCACCCAAAGCATCTTTCCAGAAAAACCCTAAGATGGGGAGACCATCGTCTCGACTAGCATGGGATCACTATATTTATATCGGCGTGCAAACAGGGGTGCTACCCCCTCGGCTACATCTAGCCAGAAACACCCATGCCCCCTGACCAAGTGACATGCCTACCAGTGATCAATGGTATCTTTCACTATGGCCTCTCTGTACGGTGTGTGTGGGAAAGGGGTTAACAACTTACTGAACCATACCCTACCTGAGGCAGGGACAAGTGGCAGCATGAATCAAGTATGGGGGTTACCGGAACAAGACTCGATCTATGGTCGACTCAGGAGGCTTAATTTTTCCTGCAGTGGTTAGCACAACAAAGTATTCCTTCAGTAACAACATCAGGGCAGGGCCACAACCCTTGCATGCTCCAACATGCATAACCAAAAAGGCACGATCACACTCCAACTTGATCACCCTTCTGCTAGTAATGGTATTTTATTTATGCCTGCTCCTGCAAGTTAGTCATGACAAGCATACGATGCACGGTAACATGCCAACACTACATGCATGCAAACTTTATTCAAATTCAACCTATGCAATATTCCTTTATTCATGCAAACATTTAATCATGCAATCACCATATCAAGTATTCAAGATGCTTGCCTTCAATGTGTAGGTAGGTGATGAGCATTCCAAAAACTTTTGAAAGTCTTTCCCTCCAAATTCCTATTTGAAAATATTCTAATTATTACTCAATTTGAAAACAGTACAGAAAAGTTGTTGGAATATTTTTGAAATAAATATGTAAATAAACTAGATGATGTTTTAGAAATAACAGAAAAGGAATCAACTTGTTTGAAGCTGTAGTTTAAAAGTTATAAACAGTCAAAGTTTTGGTCAAATCTGGTTTTTAAATAAAAACTGTAAAAGAAAATGGTTCTGTACTGAATGCGCTTACTGGAATAGAAAGCGTAGTTTTGGGAAATACGCTTCTCCCGAGGGAAAAACGCCTAACAGTGGGGGTTGCACAACCGGCGACTGGGCTGGCTCACTGACAGGTGGGGACCACCTGTCGGGCTCGTCTCCTCCCTCCCGCTTTCCTGTCCAGGAAGCAGAGGCGCGGCTCCGGCGTTCCTCACCGGCGAACGGCAGCTCCTCGCGGGGTCCTAGGCACGGAAATGGGTCCACGGGATCCTTGCGGTCCTCCCGGCGGTTGCCATGGACGGGGTCGCCGGTGACAAGATCTCCGGCGGACGGTGGCTCGGGAGCAAAAGGGATATCCCCCCATGGTGGCTCCTGGTCGGGGCCGAGAGGTGGGGCGGCTCCGTGTGGTCGAGGGGAAGCTAATGGCGAAGAGAAGATGAAGGGGGATGCCCTGGTGGCGTCGAATTTAGCGGCGGGAGGTGGCGGCCGAACCTGACCGGAGAGGAAGAAGACGGCTTCCCCCGGCCGTTTGGCTGCCTGGGTGGCTTGCAGAGGAGATAAGGGGATGCCGTCCACGAGGAGGGAGCTTAGGGGCCTTCTTATAGGCAGGCGAGGCCGGTGCCGCAGCTTCCCGAACGCGGACACGGTGGCGACGCCATTACTTCGGCAGGTGAGGTCGGTGGGGAGGTCAGCGGGGTTCGGCGCGGCAGGTGAGGGCGGTGGCCGTCCGCATTTAAGCCAGGGATGTGCTGGCGAGGTCGGGCGGCTCGGGCGGTGCCGTGCCCGAGTGGAGGACGGCGGCGGCGGCTCGGGTCGGTGCCAGGGGCGGGCTCCGGTGCAGGGGAGGCGCTTGCTGGTGCAGGTGAGGTGCGAGGCGAGGGGGAGCGAGCCAGGGTGCTCCGGCCGCGCCCAGTGCATGCACTGCATGTGTTCGGCGAAATGCTACCGTGGCCTAAACGGCTTGGCTGCAAATAAATCTTAACTGGTCTAGGTTAATGGCAGTTTAGAGGCTAAGGGACAAACTGGTTTGGCCTGGTAAGCAAGTCCCCAATGCAATATTAGCATCATGCCAAATCTGGCCACGCACTACAGATGCTCGACAGAATGCCAGGGCCATCTAGAAAACTTTTCTGGTGGCCAAAGTTTCCAGGATAAGGTCTCTTTAGAGGAAGGTGATGATGGCAAGTTTAGTTTGGAAGAATCAAAAACTTGATAGTGCAATTGTTTTCAAAACTTGTTTCTGGACAGAAACTACAGGGTATTATTGCATGTGCTTAAATCACTCTAATATGGCTGATCTCATGGACTTAAGGTTTTGGTTGGAAAGACAATAAGTGAGAAAAGTTTGAGAGTCATTTGAGCAATAGAAATTAGGGTTGTAGTTCAAACTACAAAGTGGACCAGATTTGAGAACTTGAAGTGGAGCTCAAAATTTTCAAAAGACCAGGAGAGGTTTTTGCACAAAAGTGATATATAGGCATCACATGACCTCCCATAATTTTTGTGGAATTTTTAAAGAATTATTTAAAGTAGTCCCTACTGCTATTAAACTATAATAGAAATGTTTTAGGATAACTAACAGAGCCACAATATTATTTCCAATAATTTTCTATATGGAAGGAAGAAATTTTGAAAGACAGAAGCAGAAAAGGCTCTCAAATTATGAAAGAACCTATTATAATTCAAAGTTTTATTTCTGGTCAAATTTTTACATAATAAAAATGTGGTTAATTTTTTTTGGGGTGTTACAAACTCTACCCCCATTAAGAAAATCTCGTCCTCGAGATTTGTTAAGGACGGAAGAATTAAATGCATACCATAAAAAATAAAACACTCATATGCAAAATGCAATCAGAGCAATATATTCATGACACACACCCTAAGAACAATACAAGGTCACATCATGCAAACAAGTACTACATGCTACACAAACGCGCTCATGACCGTCTATGGTCCGAAAGTGAGGTCTACAGGGTCTTGCGGAAAAGTTCCGGGTGCTGGAGCACCTTCTTCTTCTTCCGGGGAGAGTGATGGAAGCAGGCATAGAACATGCCCTTCCAAGGTTGGCAAAGGTGGCCCGCCAATGGCTATCTGAGGGTTTAGAAAAGCAAGATAAGAGAGGTAATCCATTAGCTGCTGGGTCAGACGCTCTTGAGCCATCACATATTGAGTGAGATTGGCCAGAGCTAGATCCCTTTCTATACATTCACAACGGAACGTTGCATTTCCCCTGATGCTGCACGGCTCGGAAAATAGCAGTATCTCCTTTCGCTGGCAATGGGTACCGCGAATCGGAGATGGGTAACTGCTTCATAAGTAGCAGCTTCGATGGCCATGCCTAGGGTTGGCATGGATCTCCCGATGTAGACAACAAATGGAGGGCCTTGGTCTGGGTCTGCTGGTGGGATGTGCACAATTGCCTAGTATTTCGAGGAGTCAGAGGTGATCCTCAATTTGAACAACTCATACTGGGGTGGTTGGCTAGAACCAAAAGTGTTGCGAGTAAAATCCCGCAAAACTCTAACAAAACTGCCAGGACTTGCATCTGGAGTTCTTAGGTGGATACCGGGGTGAGACATGGAGTGCAGGTCGGAAAGGAGTGGTGTTCTAGTTTGACGGGGCTAGTGCTGGATGTGGCTTCTTATAGAGTGCCTGGGTTATGAGACATGATGCGTCGCCAATACGACTTGTGTATTGGTCCTGTCGTGGGATTAAAGTCTCGGTCCTCAATCCCCAAAAGGAATGTGACATGTTACTGTGTGTGTCGGCCAGGGTGACTATAGTGGTTACGTCTAGATTTTACGGTGCACCCAAACGTCAATTAAATTATGCTGGTTCACAAATGGTACCATCAAAACAATGGTACATTAGTAAATCATACGGCTGTTATTACAAAAATTACAGGGTGACAGAGCTACTAGGGCTTGACATGAATCCAGTGGACTCAGTCCACCTCGTTGACATCCAGCCGGGCGCGCCTGGAGGATGCTGAGTCCTCCTCGTGGGCTTCTGCGTCGGAGCTGGCCAGGGTCGGATGGGGAGCTACAGGGCTGGGGCAGCGGTGGTGTCCTTCACGGGGTGTCGAGGTCACCGTCCCGTTGGAGTAGGTCTCCAAGAGACGACGAAGTTGCCCTGGGGTGACAAATGCATTGCCCGGGTGGACAACAGGGGCAGATTCCGAGGGCTCGATCGGTCTCCCGAGCAGCACTATCGGGGTGTCGGTGGCAGGTGCAGCTTCACTTCTTGCCGGGGTCAGGAGGGCGTGCGTCCTGCGGGTCTCAATCAGGTCAAGAGTGACCTGATCGAACAGTGCCTCTTGCGCTCTCAGGTAGCGCACCAGATGCACCAGGGCAGGATCTGTCTCATGGTCTCCGCTGGCAACTTGGGTCGGTCTACCATAGCCTTCACGACTAGGGTAGTAGTAGAAAGAGCGGCAGTTAACCCTCGGCGACAGATGCCGAAGGTGAACTACAGCCTCTCGGGCTGCAAGTTGGATGGCTTGGAGTTCGTCGGAGGTCGTTCTCCCGGTGAACCGGTAGGGGCGCTCTGATGTGATGCTCCTCCCGTAGATGTGCACCGTGGCCCAGAAGTGATGGATGGAATGACTCGTGTGCCCCCGGTACACGACATACTCCGGCGGCTCTTCGCTGCCGAAAGCACGACGGGTAAGATTGGCAAGGACGGCTACAAAGCCTTCATGCTCGACTGCGGTGGTCTCGCTGTGAACAATAGGGTCTGACATCTTGCTGGTTGGATAGTGAACTGGGAGTGATGCTGTGATGTGTTGTGTTTGGGGCAAGGCTTACTTTATAAGCCATCGGAGTCTTCCATTGCACGCTTGCGGCTAGGGCAACTCAGGTGTCGGCCACAAGCACACGACCTATGGACCGGCTGCTAGGTTGGGCACCGACTGTCAAAAGATGTCGGCTACCACTGTGCAGGCTTATCGGATGAGATGGGCTTGGCTACGGACAGAGAAGATTTGGGTGGTGTGGAAACCTAAGGATAATGACCAGGCTAAGATAGGATTAGCCAGTGGTCAGCCTGGCTCTGATACCAAGTCTGTCGGGGCCGGATTTCCGAGGCACAATATCCCAGAGATTAACCCCTCGTGTCATCACCAGCCCCAGGATTTCTGTTACTGGTGGACACGTCCTCGATACGGAATTCCAAGCAATTACATGAATTGGATACAAGACCGTAAAAGTCTAATGATACAATAATGATTTTTGGTGGATGACAGAAGCGACTCGTGAATTCTCCAACGCCGATGGGGCTCCATCCCCACAGGAACGGCTGACCTGGATAATTCCTATCCCGCGTGGCTACTACCCTAGGCTCCGCGTGGACGTCGTCATAATACTCTTCTGTCCTGGCCAATGAAATAACCAGGGACAAGCCAGTGAGTACGTTTGAATGTACTCGCAAACATTATGAACAAATGATATACCGAATGCAGCAGATAATATATGATCTTGTTGAATTAAACTATTTGCTTATGCTCATGCTGAACTATATTATATGCATGCTGACAGGAATTAAATCATGGCATGATGACATATTAGCATGTGCAGAAATAACGTGTTAGCGGCAAACAAAGAAGGTTGATGGAAAATCGGACGAGCCAGAACCATCCGAGAATCCAAAGAAAATATAAAAGAAATGCCGGTTGGGTGTCAAATGTCACCACGGTAGGACTTGAAGAGAAATGCCAAACAGGTGTCTAAAAGAGTAATCGGACGAGACAAACCATCCGAGAACTCAAGCAACGCCACGAGAGGTCTTGAAAAGAAATGCCAAACGGGTGTCTAAAAGAGTAATCGGACGAGACAGACCATCCGAGAACTCAAGCGACGCCACGAGAGGTCTTGAAAATAAAACTGAATGCCCGGGGTAGTCTAGCCAGCCCGTGAGACACTCAAAAAATAAAATTAAGAGAATTGGGTTAGTCCACAATAATGATTATAGTGTCAATAATATTCATGATAACATCAGTAGCTGTAGTAATTATCCTGCAAAATAAACCATGTACAATTTTAATTATTTCCTCCGGAGACCGACTCTAAGACCGACACTTAACCAACCCAGACTGTAGTCCTTAACCGCGGACACGACTATTCGAATAGATATAACTCTGCAGAGGTGTACTCTTTACCCACAAGTAAGGGATTTCTTCAGCCAGCACCGAGACGTTGGCTAATTCCCATTACGGTCTTTAGGTTGAAACACACCTAACCAGCACACACCAGATTAACCGTCCGGATGCCAGGAATTACCCAAAGCATCTTTCTAGAAAAACTCTAAGACGGGGAGACCATCGTCTCGACTAGCATGGGATCACTATATTTATATCGGCGCGCAAACAGGGGTGCTACCCCCTCGGCTACATCTAGCCGAAAACACCCATGCCCCCTTACCAAGTGACATGCCTACCAGTGATCAATGGTATCTTTCACTATGGCCTCTCTGTACGGTGTGTGTGGGAAAGGGGTTAACAACTTACTGAACCATACCCTACCTGAGGCAGGGACAAGTGGCAGCACGAATCAAGTATGGGGGTTACCGGAACAAGATTCGATCTACGGTCGACTCAGGAGGCTTAATTTTTCCTGCAGTGGTTAGCACAACAAAGTATTCCTTCAGTAACAACACCAGGACAAGGCCACAACCCTTGCTTGCTCCAACATGCATAACCAACAAGGCATGATCACACTCCAACTTGATCACCCTTATGCTAGTAATGGTATTTTATTTATGCCTGCTCCTGCAAGTTAGTCATGACAAGCATACGATGCACGGTAACATGCCAACACTACATGCATGCAAACTTTATTCAAATTCAACCTATGCAATATTCCTTTATTCATGCAAACATTTAATCATTCAATCACCATATCAAGTGTTCAAGATTCTTGCCTTCAATGTGTAGCTAGGTGATGAGCATTCCAAAAACTTTTGAAAGTCTTTCCCTCCAAATTCCTATTTGAAAATATTCTAATTATTACTCAATTTGAAAACAGTACAGAAAATTTGTTGGAATATTTTTGAAATAAATATGTAAATAAACTAGATGAAATTTTAGAAATAACAGAAAAGGAATCAACTTGTTTGAAGCTGTAGTTTAAAAGTTATAAACAGTCAAAGTTTTGGTCAAATCTGGTTTTTAAATAAAAACTGTAAAAGAAAACGGTTCGGTAGTGAATGCGCTTACTGGAATAAAAAGCGTAGTTTCGGGAAATACGCTTCTCCCGAGGGAAAAACGCCTAACAGGGGGGGTTGCACAACCGGCGACTGGGCTGGCTCACCGACAGGTGGGGACCACCTGTCGGGTTCGTCTCCTCCCTCCCGCTTTCCTGTCCAGGAAGCAGAGGCGCGGCTCAGGCGATCCTCACGGCGAACGGAAGCTCCTCGTGGGGTCCTAGGCACGGAAATGGGTCCACGGGATCCTTGCGGTCCTCCCGGCGGTTGCCATAGACAGAGAGGTGGACGGGGTCGCCAGTGACAAGATCTCCAGCGGACGGTGGCTCGGGAGAAAAAGGGATATCCCCCCATGGTGGCTCCTGGTCGGGGCCGAGAGGTGGGGCGGCTCCGTGTGGTCTAGGGGAAGTTAATGGCGATGAGAAGAGGGAGGGGGATGCCCTGGTGGCGTAAAATTTAGCGGCGGGAGGCGGCGGCCGAACCTGACCGGAGAGGAAGAAGACGGCTTCCCCCGGCCGTTTGGCTGTCTAGGTGGCTTGCAGAGGAGATAAGGAGATGCCGTCCACGAGGAGGGAGCTTGGGGGGCTTCTTATAGGCAGGCGAGGCCGGTGCCGCAGCTTCCCGAACGCGGACACGGTGGCGACGCCATTACTTCGGCAGGTGAGGTCGGTGGGGAGGTCAGCGGGGTTCGGCGCGGCAGGTGAGGGCGGTGGCCGTCCGCATTTAAGCCAGGGATGTGCTGGCGAGGTCGGGCGGTGCCGTGCCCGAGTGGAGGACGGCGGCGACGGCTCGGGTCGGTGCCAGGGGCGGGCTCCGGTGCAGGGGAGGCGCTTGCTGGTGCAGGTGAGGTGCGAGGCGAGGGGGAGCGAGCCAGGGAAGGTAGCTGGGGGACGACATGCCTCGGGTGCCACTGCGGTGCAAAGCGGGCGCTCCGGCCGCGCCCAGTGCACGCACTGCATGTGTTCGGCGAAATGCCACCGTGGCCTAAACGACTTGGCTGCAAATAAATCTTAACGGGTCTTGGTTAATGGCACTTTAGAGGCTAAGGGACAAACTGGTTTGGCCTGGTAAGCAAGTCCCCAATGCAATATTAGCATCATGCCAAATCTGGCCACGCACTACAGATGCTCGACAGAATGCCAGGGCCATCTAGAAAACATTTCTGGTGGCCAAAGTTTCCAGGATAAGGTCTCTTTAGAGGAAGGTGATGATGGCAAGTTTAGTTTGGAAGAATCAAAAACTTGATAGTGCAATTGTTTTCAAAACTTGTTTCTGGACAGAAACTACAGGGTATTATTGCATGTGCTTAAATCACTCTAATGTGGCTGATCTCATGGACTTAAGGTTTTGGTTGGAAAGACAATAAGTGAGAAAAGTTTGACAGTCATTTGAGCAATAGAAATTAGGGTTGTAGTTCAAACTACAAAGTGGACCAGATTTGAGAACTTGAAGTGGAGCTCAAAATTTTCAAAAGACCAGGAGAGGTTTTTGCACAAAAGTGATATATAGGCATCACATGACCTCCCATAATTTTTGTGGAATTTTTAAAGAATTATTTAAAGTAGTAGTAGTGCAACAGAAACGTTTAAAGTATTGAAAATGCTATTTAAAGTATTATTTTTGGGCAAATTTTATTATGAAAAAAATAATCCCTACTGCTATTAAACTATAACAGAAATGTTTTAGGCTAACTAACAGAGCCACAATATTATTTCCAATAATTTTCTATATGGAAGGAAGAAATTTTGAAAGACAGAAGCAGAAAAGGCTCTCAAATTATGAAAGAACCTATTATAATTCAAAGTTTTATTTCTGGTCAAATTATTACTTAATAAAAATGTGGTTAATTTTTTTTGGGGTGTTACAAACTCTACCCCCGTTAAGAAAATCTCGTCCTCGAGATTTGTTAAGGACGGAAGAATTAAATGCATACCATAACAAATAAAACACTCATATGCAAAATGCAATCAGAGCAATATATTCATGGCATACACCCTAAGAACAATACAAGGTCACATCATGCAAACAAGTACTACATGCTACACAAACGCGCTCATGACCGTATATGGTCCGAAAGTGAGGTCTACAGGGTCTTGCGGAAAAGTTCTAGGTGCTGGAGCACCTTCTTCTTCTTCCGGGGAGAGTAATGGAAGCAGGCGTAGAACGTGCCCTTCCAAGGTTGGCAAAGGTGGCCCGCCAATGGCTATCTGAGGGTTCAGAAAAGCAAGATAAGAGAGGTAACCGAAACGATCCTGCATCTACTACTATTACTCCACACATCGACCGACTCCTGCCTGCATCTAGAGTATTAAGTTCATGAAGAACAGAGTAACGCATTAGGTAAGATGACATGATGTAGAGGGATAAGCTCAAGCTATATGATGAAAACCCCATCTTTTTATCCTCGATGGCAACAATACAATACGTGCCTCGCTACCCCTACTTTGTGACTGGGTGAGGACACCGCAAGATTGAACCCAAAACTAAGCACTTCTCCCATTGCAAGAATTACCAATCTAGTTGGCCAAACCAAACCAATAACTCGAAGAGACTTGCAAAGATATGAAATCATGCATATAAGAATTCAGAAAAGACTCAAATAATATTCATAGATAATCTGAACATAAACCCACAATTCATCGGATCTCGACAAACACACCGCAAAAGAGTATTACATCGGATAGATCTCCATGAAGAGCATGAAGAACATGGTATTTAAAAGCAAAGAGAGAGAAGAAGCCATCCAGCTACTAGCTATGGACCCGAAGGTCTGTGGTAAACTACTCACGCATCATCGGAGGGGCAATGGAGTTGATGTAGATGCCCTCCGTGATCGAATCCTCCTCCGGCAGATTACCGGAAAAGGCTCCAAGATTGGATCTCACGGGAACAGAGGCTTCCGGCGGCGGAAAAGTATTTTTGTGGCTCTTTTTGGTATCCAGGGAATATTTGTGAATTTATAGGCCGAAGAATAGGGTTAGGGGGGCTGTCGTGGGGCCACAAGCCAGGCCCCCCCCCCCTAGGGTGCGCCCCTGTGGCTTGTCGCCACACGGTAGCTCCCCTGCCTTCATCTCCAGGTCTTCTGGGTTGCTTCTGGTCCAAGAAAATTTATTCCAAAGATTTTTTTCCATTTGGACTCCGTTTAATATTCCTTATCTGCAATACTCAAAAACAAGGAAAAACAAAAACTGGCACTAGGCTCTAGATTAATAGGTTAGTCCCAAAAATAATATAAAATAGCATATTAATGCATATAAAACATCCAAAATAGATAATATAATAGCATGGAACAATCAAAAATTATAGATACGTTGGAGACGTATCAAGCATCCCCAAGCTTAATTCCTGCTCGTCCTCGAGTAGGTAAATGATAAAAACAGAATTTTTGATGTGGAATGCTACCTAACATATTTATCCATGTAATATTCTTTATTGTGGCATGAATATTCAGATCCATAAGATTCAAAACAATAGTCTAATATTGACATAAAAACAGTAATACTTCGAGCACACCAACAAGGCAATCGTGTCCTTTCGAAATAACATGGCATTAGAGAGTTATCCCTATAAAATCATATGGTCTGGCTATGCTCCATCTTCCCCACACAAAGTATCTAAATCATGCACAACCCCAATGAACAAGTCAAGCAATTGTTTCACACTTTTTATGTTCTCAAACCTTTTCAACTCTCACGCAATACATGAGCGCGAGCCATGGATATAGCTCTATAGGTGGAATAGAATATGGTGGAGGTGCAAGGAAAAAGGAGAAGATAGTCTCACATCAACTAGGCGTATCAACGGGCTATGGAGATGCCCATCGATAGATATCAATGTGAGTGAGTAGGGATTGTCATGCAACAAATGCACTTAGAGCTATAAGTGTATGAAAGCTCAAAAAAGAAACTAAGTGGTCATGCAAGATGGAAAATTCCACTAGTTATATGAAAGTGACAAAATTGGAGACTCTCTATCATGAAGATCATGGTGCTACTTTGAAGCACAAGTGTGGAAAAAGATAGTAGCAATTGTCCCTTCTCTCTTTCTCTCATTTTTTTCTTTTTTTTATATTTTTTTTGGTGGGCATCTTTGGCCTCTTTTTTTTATTTGGGCTTCGCTGGCCTCTTTTATTTTTTGTAAAGTCCGGATACTCATCCCAACTTGTGAGGGAGTCATAGCTTCCATCATCCTTTTCTCACACGGGACAATGCTCTAATAATGAAAATCATCACACTTTTATTCACTTACAACTCAAAAAGAAAATTACAACTCGATACCTAGAACAAAATATGACTCTATATGCAATATGAAGGTGATGGTGCATGTCATGAAAAACGGAACGGTGGAAGTTGCATGGCAATATATCTCGGAATGGCTATGGAATTGCCATAATAGGTAGGTATGGTGGCTGTTTTGAGGAAAATATATGGTGGCTGTTTTGAGGAAGGTGGGTTTGATGCACCGGCGAAAGTTGCGCGGTACTAGAGAGTCTAGCAATGGTGGAAGGGTGAGAGTGCGTATAATCCATGGACTCAACATTAGTCATAAAGAACTCACATACTTATTGCAAAAGTCTATTAGTTATCAAACAAAGCATTAAACGCATGCTCCTACGGGAGAGGTTGGTAGGAGTTAACCATCGCGCGCTCCCGACCCTCACACAAAGGTTGACAATCATTAAACAAATCATGCTCCAACTTCGTTACATAACGGTTCACCGTACGTGCATGCTACGGGAATCACAAACTTCAACACAAGTATCTCTTCCAATTCACAACTACTCACTAGCATGACTCTCATATTACCATCTCCATTATCTCAAAACTATATGCAAGGAATCAAACTTCTCATAGTATCCAATGCACTTAATATGAAAGTTTTTATTATATCCCTCTTGGATGCCCATTATATTAGGACTAAATTCATAACCTAAACAAATTACCATGCTGTTTTAAGAAACTCTCAAAATAATATAAGTGAGGTATGAGAGTTCAATAATTTCTATAAAATATAACACCACCGTGCTCTAAAAAGATAAAGTGAAGCACTAGAGCAACATTGCCTAGCTCAAAAGATATAAGTGAAGCACATAAAGTATTCTAATAAATTCACGATTCAGTGTGTCCCTCTCAAAAAGATGTGTGCAGCAAGGATGATTGTGGCAAACTAAAAAGCAAAGACTCATATCATACAAGACGCTCCAAGCAAAACACATATCATGTGGTGAATAAAAATATAGCCTCAAGTAAATTTACCGATGGATTGAAGACAAAAGAGGGGATGCCTTCCGGGGCATCCCCAAGCTTAGGCTTTTTGGTATCCTTGAATATGGCTTGGGTTGCCTTGGGCATCCCCAAGCTTAGGCTCTTGCCACTCCTTATTCCATAGTCCATCAAATCTTCACCCAAAACTTGAAAACTTCACAACACAAAACTCAACAGAAAACTCATGAGATCCGTTAGTATAAGAAAAATAAATCACCACTTTAGGTACTGTTGTGAACTCATTCTTTATTTATATTGGTGTAATATCTACTGTATTCTAACTTCTCCATGGTTCATACCCCCCGATACAACCCATAGATACATCAAAATAAGCAAACAACACAAAGAAAACAGAATCTGTCAAAAACAGAACAGTCTGTAGAAATCTATAGACTTCGAATATTTCTGTAACTCCAAAAATTCTGAAAAATTAGGACAATCAGGGAAATTTGTATATCAATCTTTTAAAATTTTCAGATCAAAATCACATTCCAGTGAATTTACAAAATTCCTGGACTGAGAGCAAAAGTTTTTGTTTTTCAGCAAAATCAAATTGCAAACACCGTAGACCATCCCAAAGGTCTTACTTGGCTCAAACACTAATTTAAACAAGAAAACACAATTATTATAGAAGTAATAATGTGGAAAACACACAAAAACAGAAACAAAAAATAGAAAGCAAAAATAAATTGGGTTGCCTCCCAACAAGCGTTATTGTTTAACGCCCCTAGCTAGGCATAACGCAATAGATCTAGGTATTGTCATCTTTGGTTTTAGCAACTTTTGTGAGGGCCTTATCAAATCCGGGGGGTTCTTTCCTCTTCCCTGGATTCGTAGAGGAAGGATCCATCTTAATATCCAAAATATCCAAACGTTTATTTCAAAGGGTAATCAAAGTATTCAAACGGTTGAGGTTTCCATTAATATGTTTAAGGGGTTCGTGATATTGTTGTAACTCGACCAAGTGCTTATGTAAGTCACTCAAATTTTCAAGAATTTGAACTCCTTCTTGTGAGAAAGCAAACCCTTTGTTGGGTGGAGGAACCCCCAAAATCGCCTCCAAAACTTCATAAACAGCGTTCGTATCTAACTCAATAAAATTTCCTTTTGAGGCGAAATCTAAAAGCTCTCTATGATGCAAGGCCAAACCAATGTAAAAATTTCTAATCAAAACTTTGGCATCTCCTTTTAGATTGGAGATACGATAAGATTCCATTAGCCTATACCAGGCATCTTTCAAATTTTCCCCTTGTTTTTGCTTGAAGTATAGGACTTCAAAATCTGGTGACAAAGGGGAAGTAGTAACGCTAGACATGGCAGCAAGTAAGAGATCCAGCGGGAAAGAGAGTGAATAAAAAGGCAAATCCTTTTGGAAAATTGTTTTAGAAGTGGGGGAGAGGAAAACGAGAGGCAAATAGCAACTAAAGTAAATGCAAGAGATGAGTTTGTGATGGGTACTTGGATGGCTTGATGTAGATCTCCCCGGCAACGGCGCCAGAAATCCTTCTTGCTACTTCTCGAGCATAAGTAACAGAGCCACAATATTATTTCCAATAATTTTCTATATGGAAGGAAGAAATTTTGAAAGACAGAAGCAGAAAAGGCTCTCAAATTATGAAAGAACCTATTATAATTCAAAGTTTTATTTCTGGTCAAATTATTACTTAATAAAAATGTGGTTAATTTTTTTTGGGGTGTTACAAACTCTACCCCCGTTAAGAAAATCTCGTCCTCGAGATTTGTTAAAGACGGAAGAATTAAATGCATACCATAACAAATAAAACACTCATATGCAAAATGCAATCAGAGCAATATATTCATGGCATACACCCTAAGAACAATACAAGGTCACATCATGCAAACAAGTACTACATGCTACACAAACGCGCTCATGACCGTCTATGGTCCGAAAGTGAGGTCTACAGGGTCTTGCGGAAAAGTTCTGGGTGCTGGAGCACCTTCTTCTTCTTCCGGGGAGAGTAATGGAAGCAGGCGTAGAACGTGCCCTTCCAAGGTTGGCAAAGGTGGCCCGCCAATGGCTATCTGAGGGTTCAGAAAAGCAAGATAAGAGAGGTAACCGAAACGATCCTGCATCTACTACTATTACTCCACACATCGACCGACTCCTGCCTGCATCTAGAGTATTAAGTTCATGAAGAACAGAGTAACGCATTAGGTAAGATGACATGATGTAGAGGGATAAGCTCAAGCTATATGATGAAAACCCCATCTTTTTATCCTCAATGGCAACAATACAATACGTGCCTCGCTACCCCTACTTTGTGACTGGGTGAGGACACCGCAAGATTGAACCCAAAACAAAGCACTTCTCCCATTGCAAGAATTACCAATCTAGTTGGCCAAACCAAACCAATAACTCGAAGAGACTTGCAAAGATATGAAATCATGCATATAAGAATTCAGAAAAGACTCAAATAATATTCATAGATAATCTGAACATAAACCCACAAATCATCGGATCTCGACAAACACACCGCAAAAGAGTATTACATCGGATAGATCTCCATGAAGAGCATGAAGAACATGGTATTTAAAAGCAAAGAGAGAGAAGAAGCCATCTAGCTACTAGCTATGGACCCGAAGGTCTGTGGTAAACTACTCACGCATCATCGGAGGGGCAATGGAGTTGATGTAGATGCCCTCCGTGATCGAATCCTCCTCCGGCAGATTACCGGAAAAGGCTCCAAGATTGGATCTCACGGGAACAGAGGCTTCCGGGGGCGGAAAAGTATTTTTGTGGCTCTTTTTGGTATCCAGGGAATATTTGTGAATTTATAGGCCGAAGAATAGGGTTAGGGGGGCTGTCGTGGGGCCACAAGCCAGGCCCCCCCCTAGGGTGCGCCCCTGTGGATTGTCGCCACACGGTGGCTCCCCTGCCTTCATATCCAGGTCTTCTGGGTTGCTTCTGGTCCAAGAAAATTTATTCCGAAGATTTTTTTCCATTTGGACTCCGTTTAATATTCCTTATCTGCAATACTCAAAAACAAGGAAAAACAGAAACTGGCACTAGGCTCTAGATTAATAGGTTAGTCCCAAAAATAATATAAAATAGCATATTAATGCATATAAAACATCCAAAATAGATAATATAATAGCATGGAACAATCAAAAATTATAGATACGTTGGAGACGTATCAAGCATCCCCAAGCTTAATTCCTGCTCGTCCTCGAGTAGGTAAATGATAAAAACAGAATTTTTGATGTGGAATGCTACCTAACATATTTATCCATGTAATATTCTTTATTGTGGCATGAATATTCAGATCCATAAGATTCAAAACAATAGTCTAATATTGACATAAAAACAGTAATACTTCGAGCACACCAACAAGGCAATCGTGTCCTTTCGAAATAACATGGCATTAGAGAGTTATCCCTATAAAATCATATGGTCTGGCTATGCTCCATCTTCCCCACACAAAGTATCTAAATCATGCACAACCCCAATGAACAAGTCAAGCAATTGTTTCACACTTTTTATGTTCTCAAACCTTTTCAACTCTCACGCAATACATGAGCGCGAGCCATGGATATAGCTCTATAGGTGGAATAGAATATGGTGGAGGTGCAAGGAAAAAGGAGAAGATAGTCTCACATCAACTAGGCGTATCAACGGGCTATGGAGATGCCCATCGATAGATATCAATGTGAGTGAGTAGGGATTGTCATGCAACAAATGCACTTAGAGCTATAAGTGTATGAAAGCTCAAAAAAGAAACTAAGTGGTCATGCAAGATGGAAAATTCCACTAGTTATATGAAAGTGACAAAATTGGAGACTCTCTATCATGAAGATCATGGTGCTACTTTGAAGCACAAGTGTGGAAAAAGATAGTAGCAATTGTCCCTTCTCTCTTTCTCTCATTTTTTTCTTTTTTTTATATTTTTTTTGGTGGGCATCTTTGGCCTCTTTTTTTTATTTGGGCTTCGCTGGCCTCTTTTATTTTTTGTAAAGTCCGGATACTCATCCCAACTTGTGAGGGAGTCATAGCTTCCATCATCCTTTTCTCACACGGGACAATGCTCTAATAATGAAAATCATCACACTTTTATTCACTTACAACTCAAAAAGAAAATTACAACTCGATACCTAGAACAAAATATGACTCTATATGCAATATGAAGGTGATGGTGCATGTCATGAAAAACGGAACGGTGGAAGTTGCATGGCAATATATCTCGGAATGGCTATGGAAATGCCATAATAGGTAGGTATGGTGGCTGTTTTGAGGAAAATATATGGTGGCTGTTTTGAGGAAGGTGGGTTTGATGCACCGGCGAAAGTTGCGCGGTACTAGAGAGTCTAGCAATGGTGGAAGGGTGAGAGTGCGTATAATCCATGGACTCAACATTAGTCATAAAGAACTCACATACTTATTGCAAAAGTCTATTAGTTATCAAACAAAGCATTAAACGCATGCTCCTACGGGAGAGGTTGGTAGGAGTTAGCCATCGCGCGCTCCCGACCCTCACACAAAGGTTGACAATCATTAAACAAATCATGCTCCAACTTCGTTACATAACGGTTCACCGTACGTGCATGCTACGGGAATCACAAACTTCAACACAAGTATCTCTTCCAATTCACAACTACTCACTAGCATGACTCTCATATTACCATCTCCATTATCTCAAAACTATATGCAAGGAATCAAACTTCTCATAGTATCCAATGCACTTAATATGAAAGTTTTTATTATATCCCTCTTGGATGCCCATTATATTAGGACTAAATTCATAACCTAAACAAATTACCATGCTGTTTTAAGAAACTCTCAAAATAATATAAGTGAGGTATGAGAGTTCAATAATTTCTATAAAATATAACACCACCGTGCTCTAAAAAGATATAAGTGAAGCACTAGAGCAACATTGCCTAGCTCAAAAGATATAAGTGAAGCACATAAAGTATTCTAATAAATTCACGATTCAGTGTGTCCCTCTCAAAAAGATGTGTGCAGCAAGGATGATTGTGGCAAACTAAAAAGCAAAGACTCATATCATACAAGACGCTCCAAGCAAAACACATATCATGTGGTGAATAAAAATATAGCCTCAAGTAAATTTACCGATGGATTGAAGACAAAAGAGGGGATGCCTTCCGGGGCATCCCCAAGCTTAGGCTTTTTGGTATCCTTGAATATGGCTTGGGTTGCCTTGGGCATCCCCAAGCTTAGGCTCTTGCCACTCCTTATTCCATAGTCCATCAAATCTTCACCCAAAACTTGAAAACTTCACAACACAAAACTCAACAGAAAACTCATGAGATCCGTTAGTATAAGAAAAATAAATCACCACTTTAGGTACTGTTGTGAACTCATTCTTTATTTATATTGGTGTAATATCTACTGTATTCTAACTTCTCCATGGTTCATACCCCCCGATACAACCCATAGATACATCAAAATAAGCAAACAACACAAAGAAAACAGAATCTGTCAAAAACAGAACAGTCTGTAGAAATCTATAGACTTCGAATATTTCTGTAACTCCAAAAATTCTGAAAAATTAGGACAATCAGGGAAATTTGTATATCAATCTTTTAAAATTTTCAGATCAAAATCACATTACAGTGAATTTACAAAATTCCTGGACTGAGAGCAAAAGTTTTTGTTTTTCAGCAAAATCAAATTGCAAACACCGTAGACCATCCCAAAGGTCTTACTTGGCTCAAACACTAATTTAAACAAGAAAACACAATTATTATAGAAGTAATAATGTGGAAAACACACAAAAACAGAAACAAAAAATAGAAAGCAAAAATAAATTGGGTTGCCTCCCAACAAGCGTTATTGTTTAACGCCCCTAGCTAGGCATAACGCAATAGATCTAGGTATTGTCATCTTTGGTTTTAGCAACTTTTGTGAGGGCCTTATCAAATCCGGGGGGTTCTTTCCTCTTCCCTGGATTCGTAGAGGAAGGATCCATCTTAATATCCAAAATATCCAAACGTTTATTTCAAAGGGTAATCAAAGTATTCAAACGGTTGAGGTTTCCATTAATATGTTTAAGGGGTTCGTGATATTGTTGTAACTCGACCAAGTGCTTATGTAAGTCACTCAAATTTTCAAGAATTTGAACTCCTTCTTGTGAGAAAGCAAACCCTTTGTTGGGTGGAGGAACCCCCAAAATCGCCTCCAAAACTTCATAAACAGCGTTCGTATCTAACTCAATAAAATTTCCTTTTGAGGCAAAATCTAAAAGCTCTCTATGATGCAAGGCCAAACCAATGTAAAAATTTCTAATCAAAACTTTGGCATCTCCTTTTAGATTGGAGATACGATAAGATTCCATTAGCCTATACCAGGCATCTTTCAAATTTTCCCCTTGTTCTTGCTTGAAGTATAGGACTTCAAAATCTGGTGACAAAGGGGAAGTAGTAAAGCTAGACATAGCAGCAAGTAAGAGATCCAGCGGGAAAGAGAGTGAATAAAAAGGCAAATCCTTTTGGAAAATTGTTTTAGAAGTGGGGGAGAGGAAAACGAGAGGCAAATGGCAACTAAAGTAAATGCAAGAGATGAGTTTGTGATGGGTACTTGGATGGCTTGATGTAGATCTCCCCGGCAACGGCGCCAGAAATCCTTCTTGCTACTTCTCGAGCATAAGTAACAGAGCCACAATATTATTTCCAATAATTTTCTATATGGAAGGAAGAAATTTTGAAAGACAGAAGCAGAAAAGGCTCTCAAATTATGAAAGAACCTATTATAATTCAAAGTTTTATTTCTGGTCAAATTATTACTTAATAAAAATGTGGTTAATTTTTTTTGGGGTGTTACAAACTCTACCCCCATTAAGAAAATCTCGTCCTCGAGATTTGTTAAAGACGGAAGAATTAAATGCATACCATAACAAATAAAACACTCATATGCAAAATGCAATCAGAGCAATATATTCATGGCATACACCCTAAGAACAATACAAGGTCACATCATGCAAACAAGTACTACATGCTACACAAACGCGCTCATGACCGTCTATGGTCCGAAAGTGAGGTCTACAGGGTCTTGCGGAAAAGTTCTGGGTGCTGGAGCACCTTCTTCTTCTTCCGGGGAGAGTAATGGAAGCAGGCGTAGAACGTGCCCTTCCAAGGTTGGCAAAGGTGACCCGCCAATGGCTATCTGAGGGTTCAGAAAAGCAAGATAAGAGAGGTAACCGAAACGATCCTGCATCTACTACTATTACTCCACACATCGACCGACTCCTGCCTGCATCTAGAGTATTAAGTTCATGAAGAACAGAGTAACGCATTAGGTAAGATGACATGATGTAGAGGGATAAGCTCAAGCTATATGATGAAAACCCCATCTTTTTATCCTCGATGGCAACAATACAATACGTGCCTCGCTACCCCTACTTTGTGACTGGGTGAGGACACCGCAAGATTGAACCCAAAACTAAGCACTTCTCCCATTGCAAGAATTACCAATCTAGTTGGCCAAACCAAACCAATAACTCGAAGAGACTTGCAAAGATATGAAATCATGCATATAAGAATTCAGAAAAGACTCAAATAATATTCATAGATAATCTGAACATAAACCCACAAATCATCGGATCTCGACAAACACACCGCAAAAGAGTATTACATCGGATAGATCTCCATGAAGAGCATGAAGAACATGGTATTTAAAAGCAAAGAGAGAGAAGAAGCCATCTAGCTACTAGCTATGGACCCGAAGGTCTGTGGTAAACTACTCACGCATCATCGGAGGGGCAATGGAGTTGATGTAGATGCCCTCCGTGATCGAATCCTCCTCCGGCAGATTACCGGAAAAGGCTCCAAGATTGGATCTCACGGGAACAGAGGCTTCCGGGGGCGGAAAAGTATTTTTGTGGCTCTTTTTGGTATCCAGGGAATATTTGTGAATTTATAGGCCGAAGAATAGGGTTAGGGGGGCTGTCGTGGGGCCACAAGCCAGGCCCCCCCCCTAGGGTGCGCCCCTGTGGATTGTCGCCACATGGTGGCTCCCCTGCCTTCATATCCAGGTCTTCTGGGTTGCTTCTGGTCCAAGAAAATTTATTCCGAAGATTTTTTTCCATTTGGACTCCGTTTAATATTCCTTATCTGCAATACTCAAAAACAAGGAAAAACAGAAACTGGCACTAGGCTCTAGATTAATAGGTTAGTCCCAAAAATAATATAAAATAGCATATTAATGCATATAAAACATCCAAAATAGATAATATAATAGCATGGAACAATCAAAAATTATAGATACGTTGGAGACGTATCAAGCATCCCCAAGCTTAATTCCTGCTCGTCCTCGAGTAGGTAAATGATAAAAACAGAATTTTTGATGTGGAATGCTACCTAACATATTTATCCATGTAATATTCTTTATTGTGGCATGAATATTCAGATCCATAAGATTCAAAACAATAGTCTAATATTGACATAAAAACAGTAATACTTCGAGCACACCAACAAGGCAATCGTGTCCTTTCGAAATAACATGGCATTAGAGAGTTATCCCTATAAAATCATATGGTCTGGCTATGCTCCATCTTCCCCACACAAAGTATCTAAATCATGCACAACCCCAATGAACAAGTCAAGCAATTGTTTCACACTTTTTATGTTCTCAAACCTTTTCAACTCTCACGCAATACATGAGCGCGAGCCATGGATATAGCTCTATAGGTGGAATAGAATATGGTGGAGGTGCAAGGAAAAAGGAGAAGATAGTCTCACATCAACTAGGCGTATCAACGGGCTATGGAGATGCCCATCGATAGATATCAATGTGAGTGAGTAGGGATTGTCATGCAACAAATGCACTTAGAGCTATAAGTGTATGAAATCTCAAAAAAGAAACTAAGTGGTCATGCAAGATGGAAAATTCCACTAGTTATATGAAAGTGACAAAATTGGAGACTCTCTATCATGAAGATCATGGTGCTACTTTGAAGCACAAGTGTGGAAAAAGATAGTAGCAATTGTCCCTTCTCTCTTTCTCTCATTTTTTTCTTTTTTTTATATTTTTTTGGTGGGCATCTTTGGCCTCTTTTTTTTATTTGGGCTTCGCTGGCCTCTTTTATTTTTTGTAAAGTCCGGATACTCATCCCAACTTGTGAGGGATTCATAGCTTCCATCATCCTTTTCTCACACGGGACAATGCTCTAATAATGAAAATCATCACACTTTTATTCACTTACAACTCAAAAAGAAAATTACAACTCGATACCTAGAACAAAATATGACTCTATATGCAATATGAAGGTGATGGTGCATGTCATGAAAAACGGAACGGTGGAAGTTGCATGGCAATATATCTCGGAATGGCTATGGAAATGCCATAATAGGTAGGTATGGTGGCTGTTTTGAGGAAGGTGGGTTTGATGCACCGGCGAAAGTTGCGCGGTACTAGAGAGTCTAGCAATGGTGGAAGGGTGAGAGTGCGTATAATCCATGGACTCAACATTAGTCATAAAGAACTCACATACTTATTGCAAAAGTCTATTAGTTATCAAACAAAGCATTAAACGCATGCTCCTACGGGAGAGGTTGGTAGGAGTTAACCATCGCGCGCTCCCGACCCTCACACAAAGGTTGACAATCATTAAACAAATCATGCTCCAACTTCGTTACATAACGGTTCACCGTACGTGCATGCTACGGGAATCACAAACTTCAACACAAGTATCTCTTCCAATTCACAACTACTCACTAGCATGACTCTCATATTACCATCTCCATTATCTCAAAACTATATGCAAGGAATCAAACTTCTCATAGTATCCAATGCACTTAATATGAAAGTTTTTATTATATCCCTCTTGGATGCCCATTATATTAGGACTAAATTCATAACCTAAACAAATTACCATGCTGTTTTAAGAAACTCTCAAAATATAAGTGAGGTATGAGAGTTCAATAATTTCTATAAAATATAACACCACCGTGCTCTAAAAAGATATAAGTGAAGCACTAGAGCAACATTGCCTAGCTCAAAAGATATAAGTGAAGCACATAAAGTATTCTAATAAATTCACGATTCAGTGTGTCCCTCTCAAAAAGATGTGTGCAGCAAGGATGATTGTGGCAAACTAAAAAGCAAAGACTCATATCATACAAGACGCTCCAAGCAAAACACATATCATGTGGTGAATAAAAATATAGCCTCAAGTAAATTTACCGATGGATTGAAGACAAAAGAGGGGATGCCTTCCGGGGCATCCCCAAGCTTAGGCTTTTTGGTATCCTTGAATATGGCTTGGGTTGCCTTGGGCATCCCCAAGCTTAGGCTCTTGCCACTCCTTATTCCATAGTCCATCAAATCTTCACCCAAAACTTGAAAACTTCACAACACAAAACTCAACTGAAGACTCATGAGATCCGTTAGTATAAGAAAAATAAATCACCACTTTAGGTACTGTTGTGAACTCATTCTTTATTTATATTGGTGTAATATCTACTGTATTCTAACTTCTCCATGGTTCATACCCCCCGATACAACCCATAGATACATCAAAATAAGCAAACAACACAAAGAAAACAGAATCTGTCAAAAACAGAACAGTCTGTAGAAATCTATAGACTTCGAATATTTCTGTAACTCCAAAAATTCTGAAAAATTAGGACAATCAGGGAAATTTGTATATCAATCTTTTAAAATTTTCAGATCAAAATCACATTCCAGTGAATTTACAAAATTCCTGGACTGAGAGCAAAAGTTTTTGTTTTTCAGCAAAATCAAATTGCAAACACCGTAGACCATCCCAAAGGTCTTACTTGGCTCAAACACTAATTTAAACAAGAAAACACAATTATTATAGAAGTAATAATGTGGAAAACACACAAAAGCAGAAACAAAAAATAGAAAGCAAAAATAAATTGGGTTGCCTCCCAACAAGCGTTATTGTTTAACGCCCCTAGCTAGGCATAACGCAATAGATCTAGGTATTGTCATCTTTGGTTTTAGCAACTTTTGTGAGGGCCTTATCAAATCCGGGGGGTTCTTTCCTCTTCCCTGGATTCGTAGAGGAAGGATCCATCTTAATATCCAAAATATCCAAACGTTTATTTCAAAGGGTAATCAAAGTATTCAAACGGTTGAGGTTTCCATTAATATGTTTAAGGGGTTCGTGATATTGTTGTAACTCGACCAAGTGCTTATGTAAGTCACTCAAATTTTCAAGAATTTGAACTCCTTCTTGTGAGAAAGCAAACCCTTTGTTGGGTGGAGGAACCCCCAAAATCGCCTCCAAAACTTCATAAACAGCGTTCGTATCTAACTCAATAAAATTTCCTTTTGAGGCGAAATCTAAAAGCTCTCTATGATGCAAGGCCAAACCAATGTAAAAATTTCTAATCAAAACTTTGGCATCTCCTTTTAGATTGGAGATACGATAAGATTCCATTAGCCTATACCAGGCATCTTTCAAATTTTCCCCTTGTTTTTGCTTGAAGTATAGGACTTCAAAATCTGGTGACAAAGGGGAAGTAGTAACGCTAGACATAGCAGCAAGTAAGAGATCCAGCGGGAAAGAGAGTGAATAAAAAGGCAAATCCTTTTGGAAAATTGTTTTAGAAGTGGGGGAGAGGAAAACGAGAGGCAAATGGCAACTAAAGTAAATGCAAGAGATGAGTTTGTGATGGGTACTTGGATGGCTTGATGTAGATCTCCCCGGCAACGGCGCCAGAAATCCTTCTTGCTACTTCTCGAGCATAAGTAACAGAGCCACAATATTATTTCCAATAATTTTCTATATGGAAGGAAGAAATTTTGAAAGACAGAAGCAGAAAAGGCTCTCAAATTATGAAAGAACCTATTATAATTCAAAGTTTTATTTCTGGTCAAATTATTACTTAATAAAAATGTGGTTAATTTTTTTTTGGGGTGTTACAAACTCTACCCCCGTTAAGAAAATCTCGTCCTCGAGATTTGTTAAAGACGGAAGAATTAAATGCATACCATAACAAATAAAACACTCATATGCAAAATGCAATCAGAGCAATATATTCATGGCATACACCCTAAGAACAATACAAGGTCACATCATGCAAACAAGTACTACATGCTACACAAACGCGCTCATGACCGTCTATGGTCCGAAAGTGAGGTCTACAGGGTCTTGCGGAAAAGTTCTGGGTGCTGGAGCACCTTCTTCTTCTTCCGGGGAGAGTAATGGAAGCAGGCGTAGAACGTGCCCTTCCAAGGTTGGCAAAGGTGACCCGCCAATGGCTATCTGAGGGTTCAGAAAAGCAAGATAAGAGAGGTAACCGAAACGATCCTGCATCTACTACTATTACTCCACACATCGACCGACTCCTGCCTGCATCTAGAGTATTAAGTTCATGAAGAACAGAGTAACGCATTAGGTAAGATGACATGATGTAGAGGGATAAGCTCAAGCTATATGATGAAAACCCCATCTTTTTATCCTCGATGGCAACAATACAATACGTGCCTCGCTACCCCTACTTTGTGACTGGGTGAGGACACCGCAAGATTGAACCCAAAACTAAGCACTTCTCCCATTGCAAGAATTACCAATCTAGTTGGCCAAACCAAACCAATAACTCGAAGAGACTTGCAAAGATATGAAATCATGCATATAAGAATTCAGAAAAGACTCAAATAATATTCATAGATAATCTGAACATAAACCCACAAATCATCGGATCTCGACAAACACACCGCAAAAGAGTATTACATCGGATAGATCTCCATGAAGAGCATGAAGAACATGGTATTTAAAAGCAAAGAGAGAGAAGAAGCCATCTAGCTACTAGCTATGGACCCGAAGGTCTGTGGTAAACTACTCACGCATCATCGGAGGGGCAATGGAGTTGATGTAGATGCCCTCCGGGATCGAATCCTCCTCCGGCAGATTACCGGAAAAGGCTCCAAGATTGGATCTCACGGGAACAGAGGCTTCCGGGGGCGGAAAAGTATTTTTGTGGCTCTTTTTGGTATCCAGGGAATATTTGTGAATTTATAGGCCGAAGAATAGGGTTAGGGGGGCTGTCGTGGGGCCACAAGCCAGGCCCCCCCCTAGGGTGCGCCCCTGTGGATTGTCGCCACACGGTGGCTCCCCTGCCTTCATATCCAGGTCTTCTGGGTTGCTTCTGGTCCAAGAAAATTTATTCCGAAGATTTTTTTCCATTTGGACTCCGTTTAATATTCCTTATCTGCAATACTCAAAAACAAGGAAAAACAGAAACTGGCACTAGGCTCTAGATTAATAGGTTAGTCCCAAAAATAATATAAAATAGCATATTAATGCATATAAAACATCCAAAATAGATAATATAATAGCATGGAACAATCAAAAATTATAGATACGTTGGAGACGTATCAAGCATCCCCAAGCTTAATTCCTGCTCGTCCTCGAGTAGGTAAATGATAAAAACAGAATTTTTGATGTGGAATGCTACCTAACATATTTATCCATGTAATATTCTTTATTGTGGCATGAATATTCAGATCCATAAGATTCAAAACAATAGTCTAATATTGACATAAAAACAGTAATACTTCGAGCACACCAACAAGGCAATCGTGTCCTTTCGAAATAACATGGCATTAGAGAGTTATCCCTATAAAATCATATGGTCTGGCTATGCTCCATCTTCCCCACACAAAGTATCTAAATCATGCACAACCCCAATGAACAAGTCAAGCAATTGTTTCACACTTTTTATGTTCTCAAACCTTTTCAACTCTCACGCAATACATGAGCGCGAGCCATGGATATAGCTCTATAGGTGGAATAGAATATGGTGGAGGTGCAAGGAAAAAGGAGAAGATAGTCTCACATCAACTAGGCGTATCAACGGGCTATGGAGATGCCCATCGATAGATATCAATGTGAGTGAGTAGGGATTGTCATGCAACAAATGCACTTAGAGCTATAAGTGTATGAAAGCTCAAAAAAGAAACTAAGTGGTCATGCAAGATGGAAAATTCCACTAGTTATATGAAAGTGACAAAATTGGAGACTCTCTATCATGAAGATCATGGTGCTACTTTGAAGCACAAGTGTGGAAAAAGATAGTAGCAATTGTCCCTTCTCTCTTTCTCTCATTTTTTTCTTTTTTTTATATTTTTTTTGGTGGGCATCTTTGGCCTCTTTTTTTTATTTGGGCTTCGCTGGCCTCTTTTATTTTTTGTAAAGTCCGGATACTCATCCCAACTTGTGAGGGAGTCATAGCTTCCATCATCCTTTTCTCACACGGGACAATGCTCTAATAATGAAAATCATCACACTTTTATTCACTTACAACTCAAAAAGAAAATTACAACTCGATACCTAGAACAAAATATGACTCTATATGCAATATGAAGGTGATGGTGCATGTCATGAAAAACGGAACGGTGGAAGTTGCATGGCAATATATCTCGGAATGGCTATGGAATTGCCATAATAGGTAGGTATGGTGGCTGTTTTGAGGAAAATATATGGTGGATGTTTTGAGGAAGGTGGGTTTGATGCACCGGCGAAAGTTGCGCGGTACTAGAGAGTCTAGCAATGGTGGAAGGGTGAGAGTGCGTATAATCCATGGACTCAACATTAGTCATAAAGAACTCACATACTTATTGCAAAAGTCTATTAGTTATCAAACAAAGCATTAAACGCATGCTCCTACGGGAGAGGTTGGTAGGAGTTAACCATCGCGCGCTCCCGACCCTCACACAAAGGTTGACAATCATTAAACAAATCATGCTCCAACTTCGTTACATAACGGTTCACCGTACGTGCATGCTACGGGAATCACAAACTTCAACACAAGTATCTCTTCCAATTCACAACTACTCACTAGCATGACTCTCATATTACCATCTCCATTATCTCAAAACTATATGCAAGGAATCAAACTTCTCATAGTATCCAATGCACTTAATATGAAAGTTTTTATTATATCCCTCTTGGATGCCCATTATATTAGGACTAAATTCATAACCTAAACAAATTACCATGCTGTTTTAAGAAACTCTCAAAATAATATAAGTGAGGTATGAGAGTTCAATAATTTCTATAAAATATAACACCACCGTGCTCTAAAAAGATAAAGTGAAGCACTAGAGCAACATTGCCTAGCTCAAAAGATATAAGTGAAGCACATAAAGTATTCTAATAAATTCACGATTCAGTGTGTCCCTCTCAAAAAGATGTGTGCAGCAAGGATGATTGTGGCAAACTAAAAAGCAAAGACTCATATCATACAAGACGCTCCAAGCAAAACACATATCATGTGGTGAATAAAAATATAGCCTCAAGTAAATTTACCGATGGATTGAAGACAAAAGAGGGGATGCCTTCCGGGGCATCCCCAAGCTTAGGCTTTTTGGTATCCTTGAATATGGCTTGGGTTGCCTTGGGCATCCCCAAGCTTAGGCTCTTGCCACTCCTTATTCCATAGTCCATCAAATCTTCACCCAAAACTTGAAAACTTCACAACACAAAACTCAACAGAAAACTCATGAGATCCGTTAGTATAAGAAAAATAAATCACCACTTTAGGTACTGTTGTGAACTCATTCTTTATTTATATTGGTGTAATATCTACTGTATTCTAACTTCTCCATGGTTCATACCCCCCGATACAACCCATAGATACATCAAAATAAGCAAACAACACAAAGAAAACAGAATCTGTCAAAAACAGAACAGTCTGTAGAAATCTATAGACTTCGAATATTTCTGTAACTCCAAAAATTCTGAAAAATTAGGACAATCAGGGAAATTTGTATATCAATCTTTTAAAATTTTCAGATCAAAATCACATTCCAGTGAATTTACAAAATTCCTGGACTGAGAGCAAAAGTTTTTGTTTTTCAGCAAAATCAAATTGCAAACACCGTAGACCATCCCAAAGGTCTTACTTGGCTCAAACACTAATTTAAACAAGAAAACACAATTATTATAGAAGTAATAATGTGGAAAACACACAAAAACAGAAACAAAAAATAGAAAGCAAAAATAAATTGGGTTGCCTCCCAACAAGCGTTATTGTTTAACGCCCCTAGCTAGGCATAACGCAATAGATCTAGGTATTGTCATCTTTGGTTTTAGCAACTTTTGTGAGGGCCTTATCAAATCCGGGGGGTTCTTTCCTCTTCCCTGGATTCGTAGAGGAAGGATCCATCTTAATATCCAAAATATCCAAACGTTTATTTCAAAGGGTAATCAAAGTATTCAAACGGTTGAGGTTTCCATTAATATGTTTAAGGGGTTCGTGATATTGTTGTAACTCGACCAAGTGCTTATGTAAGTCACTCAAATTTTCAAGAATTTGAACTCCTTCTTGTGAGAAAGCAAACCCTTTGTTGGGTGGAGGAACCCCCAAAATCGCCTCCAAAACTTCATAAACAGCGTTCGTATCTAACTCAATAAAATTTCCTTTTGAGGCGAAATCTAAAAGCTCTCTATGATGCAAGGCCAAACCAATGTAAAAATTTCTAATCAAAACTTTGGCATCTCCTTTTAGATTGGAGATACGATAAGATTCCATTAGCCTATACCAGGCATCTTTCAAATTTTCCCCTTGTTTTTGCTTGAAGTATAGGACTTCAAAATCTGGTGACAAAGGGGAAGTAGTAACGCTAGACATAGCAGCAAGTAAGAGATCCAGCGGGAAAGAGAGTGAATAAAAAGGCAAATCCTTTTGGAAAATTGTTTTAGAAGTGGGGGAGAGGAAAACGAGAGGCAAATGGCAACTAAAGTAAATGCAAGAGATGAGTTTGTGATGGGTACTTGGATGGCTTGATGTAGATCTCCCCGGCAACGGCGCCAGAAATCCTTCTTGCTACTTCTCGAGCATAAGTAACAGAGCCACAATATTATTTCCAATAATTTTCTATATGGAAGGAAGAAATTTTGAAAGACAGAAGCAGAAAAGGCTCTCAAATTATGAAAGAACCTATTATAATTCAAAGTTTTATTTCTGGTCAAATTATTACTTAATAAAAATGTGGTTAATTTTTTTTTGGGGTGTTACAAACTCTACCCCCGTTAAGAAAATCTCGTCCTCGAGATTTGTTAAAGACGGAAGAATTAAATGCATACCATAACAAATAAAACACTCATATGCAAAATGCAATCAGAGCAATATATTCATGGCATACACCCTAAGAACAATACAAGGTCACATCATGCAAACAAGTACTACATGCTACACAAACGCGCTCATGACCGTCTATGGTCCGAAAGTGAGGTCTACAGGGTCTTGCGAAAAAGTTCTGGGTGCTGGAGCACCTTCTTCTTCTTCCGGGGAGAGTAATGGAAGCAGGCGTAGAACGTGCCCTTCCAAGGTTGGCAAAGGTGACCCGCCAATGGCTATCTGAGGGTTCAGAAAAGCAAGATAAGAGAGGTAACCGAAACGATCCTGCATCTACTACTATTACTCCACACATCGACCGACTCCTGCCTGCATCTAGAGTATTAAGTTCATGAAGAACAGAGTAACGCATTAGGTAAGATGACATGATGTAGAGGGATAAGCTCAAGCTATATGATGAAAACCCCATCTTTTTATCCTCGATGGCAACAATACAATACGTGCCTCGCTACCCCTACTTTGTGACTGGGTGAGGACACCGCAAGATTGAACCCAAAACTAAGCACTTCTCCCATTGCAAGAATTACCAATCTAGTTGGCCAAACCAAACCAATAACTCGAAGAGACTTGCAAAGATATGAAATCATGCATATAAGAATTCAGAAAAGACTCAAATAATATTCATAGATAATCTGAACATAAACCCACAAATCATCGGATCTCGACAAACACACCGCAAAAGAGTATTACATCGGATAGATCTCCATGAAGAGCATGAAGAACATGGTATTTAAAAGCAAAGAGAGAGAAGAAGCCATCTAGCTACTAGCTATGGACCCGAAGGTCTGTGGTAAACTACTCACGCATCATCGGAGGGGCAATGGAGTTGATGTAGATGCCCTCCGGGATCGAATCCTCCTCCGGCAGATTACCGGAAAAGGCTCCAAGATTGGATCTCACGGGAACAGAGGCTTCCGGGGGCGGAAAAGTATTTTTGTGGCTCTTTTTGGTATCCAGGGAATATTTGTGAATTTATAGGCCGAAGAATAGGGTTAGGGGGGCTGTCGTGGGGCCACAAGCCAGGCCCCCCCCTAGGGTGCGCCCCTGTGGATTGTCGCCACACGGTGGCTCCCCTGCCTTCATATCCAGGTCTTCTGGGTTGCTTCTGGTCCAAGAAAATTTATTCCGAAGATTTTTTTCCATTTGGACTCCGTTTAATATTCCTTATCTGCAATACTCAAAAACAAGGAAAAACAGAAACTGGCACTAGGCTCTAGATTAATAGGTTAGTCCCAAAAATAATATAAAATAGCATATTAATGCATATAAAACATCCAAAATAGATAATATAATAGCATGGAACAATCAAAAATTATAGATACGTTGGAGACGTATCAAGCATCCCCAAGCTTAATTCCTGCTCGTCCTCGAGTAGGTAAATGATAAAAACAGAATTTTTGATGTGGAATGCTACCTAACATATTTATCCATGTAATATTCTTTATTGTGGCATGAATATTCAGATCCATAAGATTCAAAACAATAGTCTAATATTGACATAAAAACAGTAATACTTCGAGCACACCAACAAGGCAATCGTGTCCTTTCGAAATAACATGGCATTAGAGAGTTATCCCTATAAAATCATATGGTCTGGCTATGCTCCATCTTCCCCACACAAAGTATCTAAATCATGCACAACCCCAATGAACAAGTCAAGCAATTGTTTCACACTTTTTATGTTCTCAAACCTTTTCAACTCTCACGCAATACATGAGCGCGAGCCATGGATATAGCTCTATAGGTGGAATAGAATATGGTGGAGGTGCAAGGAAAAAGGAGAAGATAGTCTCACATCAACTAGGCGTATCAACGGGCTATGGAGATGCCCATCGATAGATATCAATGTGAGTGAGTAGGGATTGTCATGCAACAAATGCACTTAGAGCTATAAGTGTATGAAAGCTCAAAAAAGAAACTAAGTGGTCATGCAAGATGGAAAATTCCACTAGTTATATGAAAGTGACAAAATTGGAGACTCTCTATCATGAAGATCATGGTGCTACTTTGAAGCACAAGTGTGGAAAAAGATAGTAGCAATTGTCCCTTCTCTCTTTCTCTCATTTTTTTCTTTTTTTTATATTTTTTTTGGTGGGCATCTTTGGCCTCTTTTTTTTATTTGGGCTTCGCTGGCCTCTTTTATTTTTTGTAAAGTCCGGATACTCATCCCAACTTGTGAGGGAGTCATAGCTTCCATCATCCTTTTCTCACACGGGACAATGCTCTAATAATGAAAATCATCACACTTTTATTCACTTACAACTCAAAAAGAAAATTACAACTCGATACCTAGAACAAAATATGACTCTATATGCAATATGAAGGTGATGGTGCATGTCATGAAAAACGGAACGGTGGAAGTTGCATGGCAATATATCTCGGAATGGCTATGGAATTGCCATAATAGGTAGGTATGGTGGCTGTTTTGAGGAAAATATATGGTGGATGTTTTGAGGAAGGTGGGTTTGATGCACCGGCGAAAGTTGCGCGGTACTAGAGAGTCTAGCAATGGTGGAAGGGTGAGAGTGCGTATAATCCATGGACTCAACATTAGTCATAAAGAACTCACATACTTATTGCAAAAGTCTATTAGTTATCAAACAAAGCATTAAACGCATGCTCCTACGGGAGAGGTTGGTAGGAGTTAACCATCGCGCGCTCCCGACCCTCACACAAAGGTTGACAATCATTAAACAAATCATGCTCCAACTTCGTTACATAACGGTTCACCGTACGTGCATGCTACGGGAATCACAAACTTCAACACAAGTATCTCTTCCAATTCACAACTACTCACTAGCATGACTCTCATATTACCATCTCCATTATCTCAAAACTATATGCAAGGAATCAAACTTCTCATAGTATCCAATGCACTTAATATGAAAGTTTTTATTATATCCCTCTTGGATGCCCATTATATTAGGACTAAATTCATAACCTAAACAAATTACCATGCTGTTTTAAGAAACTCTCAAAATAATATAAGTGAGGTATGAGAGTTCAATAATTTCTATAAAATATAACACCACCGTGCTCTAAAAAGATAAAGTGAAGCACTAGAGCAACATTGCCTAGCTCAAAAGATATAAGTGAAGCACATAAAGTATTCTAATAAATTCACGATTCAGTGTGTCCCTCTCAAAAAGATGTGTGCAGCAAGGATGATTGTGGCAAACTAAAAAGCAAAGACTCATATCATACAAGACGCTCCAAGCAAAACACATATCATGTGGTGAATAAAAATATAGCCTCAAGTAAATTTACCGATGGATTGAAGACAAAAGAGGGGATGCCTTCCGGGGCATCCCCAAGCTTAGGCTTTTTGGTATCCTTGAATATGGCTTGGGTTGCCTTGGGCATCCCCAAGCTTAGGCTCTTGCCACTCCTTATTCCATAGTCCATCAAATCTTCACCCAAAACTTGAAAACTTCACAACACAAAACTCAACAGAAAACTCATGAGATCCGTTAGTATAAGAAAAATAAATCACCACTTTAGGTACTGTTGTGAACTCATTCTTTATTTATATTGGTGTAATATCTACTGTATTCTAACTTCTCCATGGTTCATACCCCCCGATACAACCCATAGATACATCAAAATAAGCAAACAACACAAAGAAAACAGAATCTGTCAAAAACAGAACAGTCTGTAGAAATCTATAGACTTCGAATATTTCTGTAACTCCAAAAATTCTGAAAAATTAGGACAATCAGGGAAATTTGTATATCAATCTTTTAAAATTTTCAGATCAAAATCACATTCCAGTGAATTTACAAAATTCCTGGACTGAGAGCAAAAGTTTTTGTTTTTCAGCAAAATCAAATTGCAAACACCGTAGACCATCCCAAAGGTCTTACTTGGCTCAAACACTAATTTAAACAAGAAAACACAATTATTATAGAAGTAATAATGTGGAAAACACACAAAAACAGAAACAAAAAATAGAAAGCAAAAATAAATTGGGTTGCCTCCCAACAAGCGTTATTGTTTAACGCCCCTAGCTAGGCATAACGCAATAGATCTAGGTATTGTCATCTTTGGTTTTAGCAACTTTTGTGAGGGCCTTATCAAATCCGGGGGGTTCTTTCCTCTTCCCTGGATTCGTAGAGGAAGGATCCATCTTAATATCCAAAATATCCAAACGTTTATTTCAAAGGGTAATCAAAGTATTCAAACGGTTGAGGTTTCCATTAATATGTTTAAGGGGTTCGTGATATTGTTGTAACTCGACCAAGTGCTTATGTAAGTCACTCAAATTTTCAAGAATTTGAACTCCTTCTTGTGAGAAAGCAAACCCTTTGTTGGGTGGAGGAACCCCCAAAATCGCCTCCAAAACTTCATAAACAGCGTTCGTATCTAACTCAATAAAATTTCCTTTTGAGGCGAAATCTAAAAGCTCTCTATGATGCAAGGCCAAACCAATGTAAAAATTTCTAATCAAAACTTTGGCATCTCCTTTTAGATTGGAGATACGATAAGATTCCATTAGCCTATACCAGGCATCTTTCAAATTTTCCCCTTGTTTTTGCTTGAAGTATAGGACTTCAAAATCTGGTGACAAAGGGGAAGTAGTAACGCTAGACATAGCAGCAAGTAAGAGATCCAGCGGGAAAGAGAGTGAATAAAAAGGCAAATCCTTTTGGAAAATTGTTTTAGAAGTGGGGGAGAGGAAAACGAGAGGCAAATGGCAACTAAAGTAAATGCAAGAGATGAGTTTGTGATGGGTACTTGGATGGCTTGATGTAGATCTCCCCGGCAACGGCGCCAGAAATCCTTCTTGCTACTTCTCGAGCATAAGTAACAGAGCCACAATATTATTTCCAATAATTTTCTATATGGAAGGAAGAAATTTTGAAAGACAGAAGCAGAAAAGGCTCTCAAATTATGAAAGAACCTATTATAATTCAAAGTTTTATTTCTGGTCAAATTATTACTTAATAAAAATGTGGTTAATTTTTTTTTGGGGTGTTACAAACTCTACCCCCGTTAAGAAAATCTCGTCCTCGAGATTTGTTAAAGACGGAAGAATTAAATGCATACCATAACAAATAAAACACTCATATGCAAAATGCAATCAGAGCAATATATTCATGGCATACACCCTAAGAACAATACAAGGTCACATCATGCAAACAAGTACTACATGCTACACAAACGCGCTCATGACCGTCTATGGTCCGAAAGTGAGGTCTACAGGGTCTTGCGGAAAAGTTCTGGGTGCTGGAGCACCTTCTTCTTCTTCCGGGGAGAGTAATGGAAGCAGGCGTAGAACGTGCCCTTCCAAGGTTGGCAAAGGTGACCCGCCAATGGCTATCTGAGGGTTCAGAAAAGCAAGATAAGAGAGGTAACCGAAACGATCCTGCATCTACTACTATTACTCCACACATCGACCGACTCCTGCCTGCATCTAGAGTATTAAGTTCATGAAGAACAGAGTAACGCATTAGGTAAGATGACATGATGTAGAGGGATAAGCTCAAGCTATATGATGAAAACCCCATCTTTTTATCCTCGATGGCAACAATAGGATACGTGCCTCGCTACCCCTACTTTGTGACTGGGTGAGGACACCGCAAGATTGAACCCAAAACTAAGCACTTCTCCCATTGCAAGAATTACCAATCTAGTTGTCCAAACCAAACCAATAACTCGAAGAGACTTGCAAAGATATGAAATCATGCATATAAGAATTCAGAAAAGACTCAAATAATATTCATAGATAATCTGAACATAAACCCACAAATCATCGGATCTCGACAAACACACCGCAAAAGAGTATTACATCGGATAGATCTCCATGAAGAGCATGAAGAACATGGTATTTAAAAGCAAAGAGAGAGAGAAGAAGCCATCTAGCTACTAGCTATGGACCCGAAGGTCTGTGGTAAACTACTCACGCATCATCGCAGGGGCAATGGAGTTGATGTAGATGCCCTCCGTGATCGAATCCTCCTCCGGCAGATTACCGGAAAAGGCTCCAAGATTGGATCTCACGGGAACAGAGGCTTCCGGCGGCGGAAAAGTATTTTTGTGGCTCTTTTTGGTATCCAGGGAATATTTGTGAATTTATAGGCCGAAGAATAGGTTTAGGGGGGCTGTCATGGGGCCACAAGCCAGGCCCCCCCCTAGGGTGCGCCCCTGTGGCTTGTCGCCACACGGTGGCTCCCCTGCCTTCATATCCAGGTCTTCTGGGTTGCTTCTGGTCCAAGAAAATTTATTCCGAAGATTTTTTTCCATTTGGACTCCGTTTAATATTCCTTATCTGCAATACTCAAAAACAAGGAAAAACAGAAACTGGCACTAGGCTCTAGATTAATAGGTTAGTCCCAAAAATAATATAAAATAGCATATTAATGCATATAAAACATCCAAAATAGATAATATAATAGCATGGAACAATCAAAAATTATAGATACGTTGGAGACGTATCAAGCATCCCCAAGCTTAATTCCTGCTCGTCCTCGAGTAGGTAAATGATAAAAACAGAATTTTTGATGTGGAATGCTACCTAACATATTTATCCATGTAATATTCTTTATTGTGGCATGAATATTCAGATCCATAAGATTCAAAACAATAGTCTAATATTGACATAAAAACAGTAATACTTCGAGCACACCAACAAGGCAATCGTGTCCTTTCGAAATAACATGGCATTAGAGAGTTATCCCTATAAAATCATATGGTCTGGCTATGCTCCATCTTCCCCACACAAAGTATCTAAATCATGCACAACCCCAATGAACAAGTCAAGCAATTGTTTCACACTTTTTATGTTCTCAAACCTTTTCAACTCTCACGCAATACATGAGCGCGAGCCATGGATATAGCTCTATAGGTGGAATAGAATATGGTGGAGGTGCAAGGAAAAAGGAGAAGATAGTCTCACATCAACTAGGCGTATCAACGGGCTATGGAGATGCCCATCGATAGATATCAATGTGAGTGAGTAGGGATTGTCATGCAACAAATGCACTTAGAGCTATAAGTGTATGAAAGCTCAAAAAAGAAACTAAGTGGTCATGCAAGATGGAAAATTCCACTAGTTATATGAAAGTGACAAAATTGGAGACTCTCTATCATGAAGATCATGGTGCTACTTTGAAGCACAAGTGTGGAAAAAGATAGTAGCAATTGTCCCTTCTCTCTTTCTCTCATTTTTTTCTTTTTTTTATATTTTTTTTGGTGGGCATCTTTGGCCTCTTTTTTTTATTTGGGCTTCGCTGGCCTCTTTTATTTTTTGTAAAGTCCGGATACTCATCCCAACTTGTGAGGGAGTCATAGCTTCCATCATCCTTTTCTCACACGGGACAATGCTCTAATAATGAAAATCATCACACTTTTATTCACTTACAACTCAAAAAGAAAATTACAACTCGATACCTAGAACAAAATATGACTCTATATGCAATATGAAGGTGATGGTGCATGTCATGAAAAATGGAACGGTGGAAGTTGCATGGCAATATATCTCGGAATGGCTATGGAAATGCCATAATAGGTAGGTATGGTGGCTGTTTTGAGGAAAATATATGGTGGCTGTTTTGAGGAAGGTGGGTTTGATGCACCGGCGAAAGTTGCGCGGTACTAGAGAGTCTAGCAATGGTGGAAGGGTGAGAGTGCGTATAATCCATGGACTCAACATTAGTCATAAAGAACTCACATACTTATTGCAAAAGTCTATTAGTTATCAAACAAAGCATTAAACGCATGCTCCTACGGGAGACGTTGGTAGGAGTTAACCATCGCGCTCTCCCGACCCTCACACAAAGGTTTACAATCATTAAACAAATCATGCTCCAACTTCGTTACATAACGGTTCACCGTACGTGCATGCTACGGGAATCACAAACTTCAACACAAGTATCTCTTCCAATTCACAACTACTCACTAGCATGACTCTCATATTACCATCTCCATTATCTCAAAACTATATGCAAGGAATCAAACTTCTCACAGTATCCAATGCACTTAGTATGAAAGTTTTTATTATATCCCTCTTGGATGCCCATTATATTAGGACTAAATTCATAACCTAAACAAATTACCATGCTGTTTTAAGAAACTCTCAAAATAATATAAGTGAGGTATGAGAGTTCAATAATTTCTATAAAATATAACACCACCGTGCTCTAAAAAGATATAAGTGAAGCACTAGAGCAACATTGCCTAGCTCAAAAGATATAAGTGAAGCACATAAAGTATTCTAATAAATTCACGATTCAGTGTGTCCCTCTCAAAAAGATGTGTGCAGCAAGGATGATTGTGGCAAACTAAAAAGCAAAGACTCATATCATACAAGACGCTCCAAGCAAAACACATATCATGTGGTGAATAAAAATATAGCCTCAAGTAAATTTACCGATGGATTGAAGACAAAAGAGGGGATGCCTTCCGGGGCATCCCCAAGCTTAGGCTTTTTGGTATCCTTGAATATGGCTTGGGTTGCCTTGGGCATCCCCAAGCTTAGGCTCTTGCCACTCCTTATTCCATAGTCCATCAAATCTTCACCCAAAACTTGAAAACTTCACAACACAAAACTCAACAGAAAACTCATGAGATCCGTTAGTATAAGAAAAATAAATCACCACTTTAGGTACTGTTGTGAACTCATTCTTTATTTATATTGGTGTAATATCTACTGTATTCTAACTTCTCCATGGTTCATACCCCCCGATACAACCCATAGATACATCAAAATAAGCAAACAACACAAAGAAAACAGAATCTGTCAAAAACAGAACAGTCTGTAGAAATCTATAGACTTCGAATATTTCTGTAACTCCAAAAATTCTGAAAAATTAGGACAATCAGGGAAATTTGTATATCAATCTTTTAAAATTTTCAGATCAAAATCACATTCCAGTGAATTTACAAAATTCCTGGACTGAGAGCAAAAGTTTTTGTTTTTCAGCAAAATCAAATTGCAAACACCGTAGACCATCCCAAAGGTCTTACTTGGCTCAAACACTAATTTAAACAAGAAAACACAATTATTATAGAAGTAATAATGTGGAAAACACACAAAAACAGAAACAAAAAATAGAAAGCAAAAATAAATTGGGTTGCCTCCCAACAAGCGTTATTGTTTAACGCCCCTAGCTAGGCATAACGCAATAGATCTAGGTATTGTCATCTTTGGTTTTAGCAACTTTTGTGAGGGCCTTATCAAATCCGGGGGGTTCTTTCCTCTTCCCTGGATTCGTAGAGGAAGGATCCATCTTAATATCCAAAATATCCAAACGTTTATTTCAAAGGGTAATCAAAGTATTCAAACGGTTGAGGTTTCCATTAATATGTTTAAGGGGTTCGTGATATTGTTGTAACTCGACCAAGTGCTTATGTAAGTCACTCAAATTTTCAAGAATTTGAACTCCTTCTTGTGAGAAAGCAAACCCTTTGTTGGGTGGAGGAACCCCCAAAATCGCCTCCAAAACTTCATAAACAGCGTTCGTATCTAACTCAATAAAATTTCCTTTTGAGGCGAAATCTAAAAGCTCTCTATGATGCAAGGCCAAACCAATGTAAAAATTTCTAATCAAAACTTTGGCATCTCCTTTTAGATTGGAGATACGATAAGATTCCATTAGCCTATACCAGGCATCTTTCAAATTTTCCCCTTGTTTTTGCTTGAAGTATAGGACTTCAAAATCTGGTGACAAAGGGGAAGTAGTAACGCTAGACATAGCAGCAAGTAAGAGATCCAGCGGGAAAGAGAGTGAATAAAAAGGCAAATCCTTTTGGAAAATTGTTTTAGAAGTGGGGGAGAGGAAAACGAGAGGCAAATGGCAACTAAAGTAAATGCAAGAGATGAGTTTGTGATGGGTACTTGGATGGCTTGATGTAGATCTCCCCGGCAACGGCGCCAGAAATCCTTCTTGCTACTTCTCGAGCATAAGTAACAGAGCGACAATATTTTTTCCAATAATTTTCTATATGGAAGGAAGAAATTTTGAAAGACAGAAGCAGAAAAGGCTCTCAAATTATGAAAGAACCTATTATAATTCAAAGTTTTATTTCTGGTTAAATTATTACTTAATAAAAATGTGGTTAATTTTTTTTGGAGTGTTACAAACTCTACCCCCGTTAAGAAAATCTCGTCCTCGAGATTTGTTAAAGACGGAAGAATTAAATGCATACCATAACAAATAAAACACTCATATGCAAAATGCAACAGAGCAATATATTCATGGCATACAGCCTAAGAACAATACAAGGTCACATCATGCAAACAAGTACTACATGCTACACAAACGCGCTCATGACCGTCTATGGTCCGAAAGTGAGGTCTACAGGGTCTTGCGGAAAAGTTCCGGGTGCTGGAGCACCTTCTTCTTCTTCCGGGGAGAGTGATGGAAGCAGGCGTAGAACGTGCCCTTCCAAAGTTGGCAAAGGTTGCCCGGCAATGGCTATCTGAGGGTTCAGAAAAGCAAGATAAGAGAGGTAACTGAAACGATTCTGCATCTACTACTATTACTCCACACATCGACCGACTCCTGCCTGCATCTAGAGTATTAAGTTCATGAAGAACAGAGTAACGCATTAGGTAAGATGACATGATGTAGAGGGATAAGCTCAAGCTATATGATGAAAACCCCATCTTTTTATCCTCGATGGCAACAATACAATAAGTGCCTCGCTACCCCTACTTTGTCACTGGGTGAGGACACCGCAAGATTGAACCCAAAACTAAGCACTTCTCCCATTGCAAGAATTACCAATCTAGTTGGCCAAACCAAAACAATAACTCGAAGAGACTTGCAAAGATATGAAATCATGCATATAAGAATTCAGAAAAGACTCAAATAATATTCATAGATAATCTGAACATAAACCCACAATTTATCGGATCTCGACAAACACACCGCAAAAGAGTATTACATCGGATAGATCTCCATGAAGAGCATGAAGAACATGGTATTTAAGAGCAAAGAGAGAGAAGAAGCCATCTAGCTACTAGCTATGGACCCGAAGGTCTGTGGTAAACTACTCACGCATCATTGGAGGGGCAATGGAGTTGATGTAGATGCCCTCCGTGATCGAATCCTCCTCCGGCAGATTACCGGAAAAGGCTCCAAGATTGGATCTCACGGGAACAGAGGCTTCCGGCGGCGGAAAAGTATTTTTGTGGCTCTTTTTGGTATCCAGGGAATATTTGTGAATTTATAGGCCGAAGAATAGGGTTAGGGGGGCTGTCGTGGGGCCACAAGCCAGGGGGGCGCCCCCCCCCCTAGGGCGCGCCCCTGTGGCTTGTCGCCACACGGTGGCTCCCCTGCCTTCATCTCCAAGTCTTCTGGGTTGCTTCTAGTCCAAGAAAATTTATTCCGAAGATTTTATTCCATTTGGACTCCGTTTAATATTCCTTATCTGCAATACTCAAAAACAAGGAAAAACAGAAACTGGCACTAGGCTCTAGATTAATAGGTTAGTCCCAAAAATAATATAAAATAGCATATTAATGCATATAAAACATCCAAAATAGATAATATAATAGCATGGAACAATCAAAAATTATAGATACGTTGGAGACGTATCAAGCATCCCCAAGCTTAATTCCTGCTCGTCCTCGAGTAGGTAAATGATAAAAACAGAATTTTTGATGTGGAATGCTACCTAACATATTTATCCATGTAATATTCTTTATTGTGGCATGAATATTCAGATCCATAAGAATCAAAACAATAGTCTAATATTGACATAAAAACAGTAATACTTCGAGCACACCAACAAGGCAATCGTGTCCTTTCGAAATAACATGGCATTAGAGAGTTATCCCTACAAAATCATATGGTCTGGCTATGCTCCATCTTCCCCACACAAAGTATCTAAATCATGCACAACCCCGATGAACAAGTCAAGCAATTGTTTCACACTTTTTATGTTCTCAAACCTTTTCAACTCTCACGCAATACATGAGCGCGAGCCATGGATATAGCTCTATAGGTGGAATAGAATATGGTGGAGGTGCAAGGAAAAAGGAGAAGATAGTCTCACATCAACTAGGCGTATCAACGGGCTATGGAGATGCCCATCGATAGATATCAATGTGAGTGAGTAGGGATTGTCATGCGACAAATGCACTTAGAGCTATATGTTGGAAATATGCCCTAGAGGCAATAATAAATTGGTTATTATTATATTTCCTTGTTCATAATAATCGTTTATTATCCATGCTATAATTGTATTGATTGGAAACTCAAATACATGTGTGGGTACATAGACAACACTGTGTCCCTAGTAAGCCTCTAGTTGACTAGCTCGTTGATCAAAGATGGTTAAGGTTTCCTAGCCATTGACATGAGATGTCATTTGATAACGGGATCACATCATTAGGAGAATGATGTGATGGACAAGACCCAAACCATAAACGTAGCATATGATCGTGTCAGTTTATTGCTATTGTTTTCTGCATGTCAAGTATCTGTTCCTATGACCATGAGATCATGCAACTCCCTGACATCGGAGGAGTACCTTGTGTGTATCAAACGTCGCAACGTAACTGGGTGACTATAAAGGTGCTCTACAGGTATCTCCGAGGGTGTCTGTTGGGTTGGCATGGATCAAGACTGGGATTTGTTACTCCGTGTGACGGAGAGGTATCTCAGGGCCCACTCGGTAATACAACATCACAATGAGCCTTGCAAGCAATGTGACTAAAGTGTTAGCCACGAGATCTTGTATTACGGAACGAGTAAAGAGACTTGCCGGTAACGAGATTGAACTAGGTATAGAGATACCGACGATCGAATCTCGGGCAAGTAACATACCGAAGAACAAAGGGAACAGTATACGGGATTAACTGAATCCTTGACATAGAGGTTCGACCGATAAAGATCTTCATAGAATATGTAGGAGCCAATATGGGCATCCAGGTCCCGCTATTGGTTATTGATCGTAGAGGTGTCTCGGTCATGTCTACATAGTTCTCGAACCCGCAGGGTCTACACACTTAACGTTTGGTGACGATTAGTATAGTTGAGTTATTTTGTTGGTGACCGAAGGTTGTTCGGAGTCCCGGATAAGATCCCAGGACATGACGAGGATCTCCGGAAGAGTCCGGAGGTAAAGATTGATATATGTGATAATAGTGTTTTGATATCCGGAAGGGTTCCGGAATTCACCGGAAGGGGTTCCGGATGTTTACCAAAGTGTTCGGGTGCAGCAACACTTTATATGAACCAAAGGGGTAAAGCCCACGAGGTATTGGAAAGTGCAAAAGGAAGTTTTGCTGCTGCCTTAAGCGGTACTACCGCTGGTAAGGCAGTACTACCGCGTAAGCGGTACTACCGCTTGTGTGAAGCGGTACTACCGCATAAGCGGTACTACCGCTTGTGTGAAGCGGTACTACCGCTTGTGCGTGGTACTGCAGGGATCCGAGTTGGACTCTTTCCCTGCGGGCCAAACCGACCTTGTGCGGGCAAAACCGACCTGGAGGAGGCTTTTACTCCAAGTTTAAACCCCAAGGCTCAACATATAAATAGAGGGGCAGGGCTAGCACACGGGAGACATCAAGATTTCCCATGCCGTGTGCCGGCAACCCTAACCCTCTAGCTCCTCCCGTCATAATCTCCGTAGCGCTTGGCGAAGCCCTACAGAGATTGTTCCTCACCACCATCATCAGGCCGTCGTGCTGCTGGAACTCATCCACTACTTCACCATCGCTCGCTGGATCGAGGAGGTGAAGGCGTCATCAAGCCGTACGTGTGTTGAACGCGGAGGTGCCGTCCGTTCGGCGCTAGATCGGAAGGACCGTGATCGTGATTGGATCGCGGGACGCTCGGCGATTTGGATCGCGAAGACGTTCGACTACATCAACCGCGTTTCTTAAACGCTTCCGCTTAGCGATCTACAAAGGTATGTAGATTCACTCTCCCTCTCGTAGATGCTCATCACCATGGATATATCTTGCGTGTGCGTAGGAAATTTTTTGTTTCCCATACAACGTTCCCCAACAGTGGCATCTGAGCTAGGTCTATGCGTAGATGAGATCTCGAGTAGAACACAAACGAGTTGTGGGCGTGGGTGTATACATATTGCTTGCCGTTACGAGTTGATACTTGATTCGGCGGTATTGTGAGATGAAGCGGCCCGGACCAACATTACTCGTACGCTTACGAGAGACCGGTTCCTTCAACTGACATGGAACTTCGTTGCATAAAGATGGCTAGCGGGTGTCTGTCTCTCTCACTTTAGTTGAATCGATTTCAATGAAGAGGGTTCTTTTAGAAGATCAAAAAGCAATCACTACACCACGTTGTGGTTTTGCGTAGGTAAGAACGGTTCTTGCAAACCCATAGCAGCCACGTAAAACTTGCAACAACAATTAGAGGACGTCTAACTTGTTTTTGCAGGGTATGTTGTGATGTGATATGGCCAATTACATGATGAGATATATGTGATGTATGAGATGATCATGTGTTGTATAGAATATCACGACTTGCATGTCGATGAGTACGGCAACTGGCAGGAGCCATAGAGTTATCTTTAATTATTGTATGACCTGCGTGTCAATCATTAAGCGCTATGTAATGCTTTACTTTATCGCTAAACGTTAGCAATAGTCGTGGAAGCAACAGTCGGCGCGACAACCTCATGGCGACACGTTGATGGAGATCAAGATGATGGAGATCATGGTGTCATGCCGGTGACGATGGAGATCATGCCGGTGCTTTGGAGATGGAGATCAAAAGCACGAGTTCATGGCCATATCATGTCACTTATGATTTGCATGTGATGTTAATCCTTTTATGCATCTTATTTTGCTTAGGACGACGGTAGCATTATAAGATGATCCCTCACTTAAATTTCAAGATAAATTGTGTTCTCCCCGAGTGTGCACCGTTGCGAAAGTTCGTCGTTTCGAGACACGCCGTGATGATCGGGTGTGATAGACTCTACGTTCACATACAACGGGTGTAAGCCATGTTGCACGTGCGGAACACTCGGGTTAAACTTGACGAGCCTAGCATGTACAGACATGGCCTCGGAACACAAGAGACCGAAAGGTCGAACATGAGTCATATAGTAGATATGATCAACGTGAAGATGTTCACCATTGAAACCACCTCAACTCACGTGATGATCGGACTTGAGTTGGTGGATTTGGATCATGTTACACTCGAATGACCGGAGGGATGTCAATTTGAGTGGGAGTTTTTAAGTAATATGATTAACTAAACACATTATCTTGAACAATAGTCTAAGTTGTCTTTGCTATATTTATGTTGTAGATCATGGCTCGCGCAGTAGCACCCCTGAATTTTAATGCGTTCCTAGAGAAAGCTAAGTTGAAAGATGATGGAAGTAACTTTGTGGACTGGGCCCGTAATCTAAGGATTATCCTTACGGCTTCCCAGAAGGCTTATGTCCTTGATGCACCGCTTGGTGATCCACCCGCTCCAGTTGAGTCTCTAGACGTTGTGAACGCCTGGCAGGCTCGTTCTGAAGATTACTCAATAGTTCAATGTGCAATATTGTATGGCTTAGAACCGGGACTTCAAAGACGTTTTGAACGTCATGGAGCATATGAGATGTTCCAGGAGTTGAAGTTTATCTTTCAGAAGAATGCCCGGATCGAGAGATATGAGATCTCCGATAAGTTCTATGCTTGCAAGATGGAGGAGAACGAGTCTATCAGTGATCACGTACTCAGAATGTCTGGGTACTCCACCCGTCTGGCTGAATTGGGAATGCCCCTTCCGCCAGAGGCTATCACTGACAGAGTTCTTCAATCATTGCCACCTAGCTACAAGAGCTTCGTGTTGAACTATAACATGCACGGGATGAACAAGTCAGTCGCCGAGCTGTTTGCGATGCTGAAAGCCGCCGAGTCTGAAATTCAGAAGGAGCATCAAGTGTTGATGGTCAATAAAACCACTAGTTTCAAGAAAAATGGCAAGGGTAAGAAGGGTAACTCCAAGAAGAGTGGCAAAGCAGTTGCTCCTCTCGTGAATAAACCCAAGGCTGGACCCAAACCAGAAACTGTGTGCTTTCATTGCAAGGGAACTGGACACTGGAAGCGGAACTGCCCCAAGTATTTGGCTGACAAGAAGGCGGCCAACAACAAACAAGGTATATATAATATACATGTTATTGATGTGTACCTTACCAACTCTCGTTGTAGTGCCTGGGTATTTGATACCGGTGCGGTTGCTCACATTTGCAACTCAAAACAGGAACTGCGGAATAGACGGAGGCTGGCAAAGGACGAAGTGACGATGCGCGTGGGAAATGGTTCCAAGGTTGATGTGATCGCCGTCGGCACGCTCGCTCTTCGATTACCATCGGGATTAGTGATGAATCTGAATAATTGTTATTTAGTGCCTGCGTTAAGCATGAACATTATATCTGGATCTTGTTTATTGCGAGACGGTTACTCATTTAAATCAGAGAATAATGGTTGTTCTATTTATATGAGTAATATCTTTTATGGTCATGCACCCAATGTGAGGGGTTTATTCTTATTGAATCTCGATAGTAATGATACACATGTTCATAACATTGATGCCAAAAGATGTAGAATTGATAATGATAATACCACTTTCTTGTGGCACTGCCGTTTAGGTCATATTGGCGTAAAACGCATGAGGAAGCTCCATGCTGATGGACTTTTGGAGTCACTTGATTTTGAATCACTTGACACATGTGAGCCATGCCTCATGGGCAAGATGACTAAAACGCCGTTCTCTGGAACAATGGAACGGGCAAGTGACTTATTGGAAATCATACATACTGATGTGTGCGGTCCGATGAGCATTGAGGCACGCGGTGGTTATCGTTACTTTCTCACCTTCACTGATGACTTAAGTAGATATGGGTATATTTACTTAATGAAACACAAGTCTGAAACATTTGAAAAGTTCAAACAATTTCAGAGTGAAGTTGAGAATCATCGTAACAAGAAGATTAAATTCCTACGATCTGATCGAGGAGGAGAATATCTGAGTTATGAGTTTGGCAGTCACTTAAGACAATGTGGAATTGTTTCACAACTGACACCGCCTGGAACACCACAGCGTAATGGTGTGTCCGAACGTCGTAATCGAACCTTATTGGATATGGTGCGATCTATGATGTCTCTTGCCGATTTGCCACTATCGTTTTGGGGTTATGCATTAGAGACAGCTGCATTCACTTTAAATAGGGCACCATCGAAATCCGTTGAGACGACGCCATATGAACTTTGGTTTGGCAAGAAGCCAAAGCTGTCGTTTCTTAAAGTTTGGGGATGTGATGCTTATGTCAAAAAGCTTCAGCCTGAAAAGCTGGAACCCAAAGCGGAGAAATGCGTCTTCATAGGATACCCAAAAGAGACAGTTGGGTATACCTTCTACCTCAGATCCGAAGGCAAAGTGTTTGTCGCTAAAAACGGAACGTTTCTTGAGAAAGAGTTTCTCTCGAAAGAATTGAGTGGGAGGAAGATAGAACTTGATGAGGTTGTTGAACCTTTACTTCAACCTGAAATTAGTGCAGCACAGAAAGATGTTTCTGTAGATCCTACATCAGCTGAAGAGGAAGTTAATGATGATGATCATGAAGCTTTGGATCAAGTTGCTATCGAACCTCGTAGGTCGACAAGGACGCGTACTGCTCCTGAGTGGTACGGCAACCCTGTCTTAGAGGTCATGTTATTGGACAACGATGAACCTACGAGCTATGGAGAAGCGATGATGGGCCCGGATTCCGAGAAGTGGTTAGAGGCCATGAAATCCGAGATGGGATCCATGTATGAAAACAAAGTGTGGACTTTGGAAGTATTACCTGAAGGGCGTAAGGCCATTCAGAACAAATGGATCTTTAAGAGGAAGACGGACGCGGACGGTAATGTCACCGTCTATAAAGCTCGACTTGTGGCAAAGGGTTTTTCACAAGTTCAAGGAGTTGACTACGATGAGACCTTCTCACCCGTAGCGATGCTTAAGTCCGTCAGAATCATGTTAGCAATAGCTGCCTTTTTCGATTATGAAATTTGGCAGATGGATGTCAAAACAGCGTTCCTTAACGGTTTCCTTAAGGAAGAGTTGTATATGATGCAACCAGAAGGTTTTGTCGATCCAGAGAATGCTGACAAAGTTTGCAAACTCCAGCGATCCATTTATGGACTGGTGCAAGCATCTCGGAGTTGGAATCTTCGCTTTGATGAGGTGATCAAAGCGTTCGAGTTTATACAAGTTTACGGAGAAGCTTGTATTTACAAGAAAGTGAGTGGGAGCTCTATAGCGTTTCTAATATTATATGTGGATGACATATTACTGATTGGAAACAATATAGAAATGTTGGAAAGCATGAAGGAATATTTGAACAAGAGTTTTTCAATGAAGGACCTAGGAGAAGCTGCTTTCATATTAGGCATCAAGATCTATAGAGATAGATCAAGACGTTTAATAGGACTTTCACAAAGCACATACCTTGATAAGATTTTGAAGAAGTTCAAAATGGATCAGTCCAAGAAGGGGTTCTTGCCTGTTTTGCAAGGTGTGAAGTTGAGTAAGACTCAATGCCCAGTGACTGCAGAAGATAGAGAAAAGATGAGTGTCATCCCCTATGCTTCAGCCATAGGCTCTATCATGTATGCAATGTTGTGCACAAGACCCGATGTCAGCCTTGCCATAAGTATGGTCGGAAGGTTTCAAAGTGATCCAGGAATGGAACACTGGACGGCGGTCAAGAATATCCTGAAGTACCTGAAAAGGACTAAGGACATGTTTCTCGTTTATGGAGGTGATCAAGAGCTCGTCGTAAAGGGTTACGTCGATGCAAGCTTTGACACTGATCCGGATGACTCTAAGTCGCAAACCGGATACGTGTTTATTCTTAATGGGGGTGCGGTTAGCTGGTGCAGTTCCAAGCAAAGCGTGGTAGCTGATTCTACATGCGAAGCGGAGTACATCGCTGCCTCGGAGGCGGCGAAGGAAGGTGTCTGGATGAAGGAGTTCATGACAGATCTTGGAGTAGTGCCTAGTGCGCTTAACCCAATGACTCTGTTTTGTGATAATACTGGTGCCATTGCTCTAGCCAAGGAACCAAGATTTCACAAGAGGACCAGACACATAAAGCGACGTTTCAATTCCATCCGCGATTACATCAAGGAGGACGACATAAATATTTGCAAAGTACACACGGATCTAAATGTTGCAGATCCGATGACTAAACCTCTTCCAAGGGCTAAACATGAACAACACCAGAACTGCATGGGTGTTCGATTCATTACAATGTAAATCACATAGTGATGTGAACTAGATTATTGACTCTAGTGCAAGTGGGAGACTGTTGGAAATATGCCCTAGAGGCAATAATAAATTGGTTATTATTATATTTCCTTGTTAATGATAATCGTTTATTATCCATGCTATAATTGTATTGATTGGAAACTCAAATACATGTGTGGGTACATAGACAACACTGTGTCCCTAGTAAGCCTCTAGTTGACTAGCTCGTTGATCAAAGATGGTTAAGGTTTCCTAGCCATTGACATGAGATGTCATTTGATAACGGGATCACATCATTAGGAGAATGATGTGATGGACAAGACCCAAACTATAAACGTAGCATATGATCGTGTGATTTTTTTTCAAAACTGGCACTGTATTTGGAGCAAATTCGAAAACTAGCAGTCCTAACGTGTATATATCAATAATAGCACCCCGTCGGTCTGCCGTAGGCCGAAGAGGCCATTTCGGCTTACTGTGGGCCGAAGATGGGCGCTGCTGGGCCGAAGACCTGTCTTCGGTCAGCAGTAGGCCGAAGAGGCTTTTCTGCTTCCTGTTGACCGAAGAGTGCACACTCTTTACATTGAACGTTAGCCGAAGTTGCATGGAGCACTTTTCGGCCTGCAGCTGACCGAAGACTATTTTTTTTTCAAAAAAATGCATTATAATTGCTGCACAACCATTCCTCCTATTTGACATGCCAACTTTGTACTTTCCCGCAACCATTTCCCAACAATATATCTCGTCATTTTCTTTCCCGCCATTTTCCTTCCCGCCCTTCTTTCCCGCCATTCTCTCCCGACATTCTCTCCCGCCATTCTCTCTCCCACCATTTTCTTTCCCGCCATTCTCTCCCGCCATTTTTTTCCCGCCATTCTCTCCCTCCATTCTTTCCCGCCATCTTCTCTTCTCAACCTATAAAACCCCCTCCGCACTAAGGTGGGTGAGCAGGCAAGTGTAGTCTCGTGAAGATGTCCGGTTATCCTTTCGATCGTAGTTGTTTTCACCCTTGTATGTCCAAAGCTCTTCTTAGTTTAGCCGCCAACTTCAAGATAGACAACAGGAGGGTTCCATGGGATGAACTCCTCGGTAGTGACATCTTCATGAATAAGTTGGCTCACCAGTTAAGCAGGAGCGGGTGGCCTGCAAGGACCTTTGAGGAGATACGGAAAGAACTTCTCAGGTTGCATGGTAGGTGGGAAAAAGTACAACATAAGAGTGCAGGTTATCAAAGGGCTGCAGTAGGAAATATTTGGTTATGGAGCCAAGACAGTGAGGACGAAGACGATCTTTTCATGCCGAGCACCAAGGCCAAGAGACCCGCGTCGTCGAAGACTACCGCATCGTCGAAGGGCAAGGGGGCTGCATCAATGGTGGATGACGACGATGACTTCATGCCAAGCACGAAGGCCAAGAGACCCACATCGTCGAAGTCCAAGACTACCGCATCGTCCAAGGGTAAGAGTGCTGCATCAACGAAGGATGACGACGATGACTTCATGTAGTTTGTGGGATGTATTTTTCTAGTTAAGTCGTACCGTTTAATTCAGATGTACTTCTATCTTAATTATCTGTTGTAGTCTCTTTGGAAATGTATCTCGTACCGTTTAGTTGCTATCTTAATATGCAGTAGACAAGTATCTTGAAAACAAATCAGTCTCTTACATAGATAATGGCTCATACATAGATAGTAACACATACATGAAGGATGTCTGATACATAGATAAGTCCTCACACATAAGAATAGTCTGAAACTAACATGGATGTCTCATACATATATAAACATATCACTGCTCGGTACTACGGCGACGAGTATGGACCTTCCTCGGACGAGGACCAGAAAGCGATAAGCGCTGATGCGGTGGGTGAGCCTCACGGTGTCCACGACCGTACATAACCTGGCCTGTCACGGTCTGTGTCTCCTGCGTCGGTGGTGGTGGTGGAGTATGATGCAGCGGCTGAGAGAAGTCATACGTGTTTGCAGCGTGGTCATCGTCATCGCCGCAGCCGTCTAAGAGCGAATCATAACCACTAAGCATCGGCGACTGCACGACATGCGTGAACGGAGGCGGCTGGTTGCTGACTGTAGTAGTGAAGCACATGTAAAATTGAATTGCGAACGTACACTGCTTAAAAGAAAAACCAAAAGTAAAGTTACCTAGCCCCATTTGTTGATGCCATGCCGACCCCCCTGACCGTGAAGGAGATGGCTCTTGCCATTCCGAGCTCCCTGGCTGTGAAGGAGATGGCTCTTGCCATGCCGAGCTCCCTGGCTGTGAAGGAGATGGCTCATGCCATGACGAACTTCGTGGTTGTGAAGGAGGTGGCGCCGGTGAAGCCATGTGCCGTGAAGGACGTGGCGGACGAAGTGCTGGACGAGGAACCGCAACATCAGAAGATCTTCTACATGTCATTGCTGCGTAAATCCCTCGTAGCTTCTCATCAAAACGCTTCAACCATGAGAGGTGCTCTGGCTGTGGGATAGTTTCTCCGCTCTCAACCCGCCCCATTAAAGCGGAAACCTCATCTTGCGCTTCAACCATCAAGTCACTCTGTACATTGAATAGTTAGCCAATTGTAAATGTTCAGGTTATGACATGAGTACACATATTAGAACCATAATAGAGCAAGTTGGTTACGTACCGCGTGGTGTCTGGTTCCCATAATAGAGGAAGTTGGGTACATATCGCTGGTCAGAGGCGCTTCAATCTGATCAGGAGCAGCAGAAGGAACCAAGTAGATCCTCGTTGAATGTCTGTAATGCTGCAGATACAACCCGAACTTGTGCCAGTCAAAGGGTCGAACCTCATCCCAGATATTTGTTGGCGCGGTAGTCCATTCTAGAACATAAGGGCCAATATTCTGAAGCCAGAAATCCATGGACTTGTTCCCTCCTACGCGGCTCAACCTGACATTGACATCCGGGTAACGTGGTAAGCAAAATTCTTAAAGTATCAAACTGACAACTAAATTAGAATTACTTACTTGTGCACGTGGTCCGGTATGTGTGGAATAACTGGAATTTCATCGTCCTGACATCGACCGAACTGTCTCATCACCCTATGAAGGGCCATCTCCTCCACCGTCACGTCGAACACCAATCTGGCCTTGGTCATCCAATAGTGCCGATCTCTAGTGCACAAGTGAGATATTCCACTTGGATACCTAAATGTTATAGCCTGATGTGAGTAGGGCTCCCACATAACAACATCCTCGTGCAAAGCATCGAACTGCGCCCTGAAGGACGGGTAGCAGCTCTTCACCTGATGACCCGCAAACTGTCTCTGTGCATGACAACAAATAAACATTAGTAATAGTATTGCATGGCAAGAAATAATCTAATGAAATGTTACGTAATACAAAATTACCTCTCTTCGCGTCCAAACAGATCCCACAGTTGGCAAGTCGCCGATAAGTGGCACATAAGCCCCTGCTATGTCCTCCGACCCAAACGGGTTTTCAACGCAGACATAGGGTCGTCCAATAGGGAACCTCTCATATGACCAGAGCTGCAACAATAGTGGACATCCAACCAGACCTGATCTGTGGGAGCTCAAAATGCAACCTTTGCACAGGCCTCTGTACGTAGCTGCCAACACAGCAGAACCCCAACTCCTCTGCGTAATGTCCCCTGGGCAACGAGCGTCAGCTATCTCTCGGGCAATGCTGATGAGGCGCGCATCGACAGTGGTCACGTGGTTCTCCGTGAACATAGTCTTGCCGAACAACCAAAGAAGATATGCCTCTAGGGACCGATCAACCTGTGCCTCTGACTACTGAACTCCGGGGTATCCTAACAAGCGAATCTACATATAACAGAAACGATTGTATTATTCTATTTACTGAGGACAACTATAAAAACAATATTCGTTTAGCTGACCGAGAAGGTTACCTGAAACTGGCCCAACCACTTAAAACGAGGCCCGTGAGGATCGTTGTCTAAGCCCCTAGCAGTTGGCACCGCAGCTAGAAAACGGGTCTGCATCGTACCTAGCCAGCCAGGTTCTGCATCTAAAGGACCTATGGCAGCACCGGCCAACGGTAATCCCAACAAGTAAGACACATCCTGTAGAGTAGGCGCCATCTCTCCCCAGGGAAAGTGAAACGTATGTGTCTCCGGTCTCCATCTATCTACTAAGCAGGTAAGGAGTGACCTGTCGTAAGAGAAGCGTTTCGTTGGCCTCTTGCGTAGCTGCAATGGTTCACCAGTTTCATCCATTTCCGGATGATCAACCCACTCATCCAATGTACCCTCAACCAGCCGTGCCAAGGGTAGCAGTCTAGCCCACATTAACCTACAAAATAAAGAGAATGTACAGCAAACAGTTAGCGGGCATCATATATTACAAAATACGAATTAAAAAATTATAAGCACACAAACCTATCAACCCATGCAGGGTGTATCAGCCAGTTAGACTTTGGGGTGCGAGTGGTCAACACATCTAAGTTCTTGCCCGTTTGCATAAGTGCGGCCCGGTGTTTTTTTTCAATTGTATCTTTAAGCAACGCATACGAAGACATATCTGAAATTAAAACATAGTTCGACATATTAGAAAATAAAATATAGTCCAGACATATTACAAATTAAAACATAGTCCGACATATTACAAATTAAAACATAGTCCGACATATTACAAAATAAAACATAGTCCAGACATATTACAAAATAAAACATAGTCCGACATATTACAAATTAAAACATAGTCCAACATATTACAAAATAAAATATAGTCCAGACATATTACAAAATAAAACATAGTCCGACATATTACAAATTAAAACATAGTCCGACATATTACAAATTAAAACATAGTCCGACATATTACAAAATAAAACATAGTCCAGACATATTACAAAATAAAACATAGTCCGACATATTACAAATTAAAACATAGTCCAACATATTACAAATTAAAACATAGTCCGACTCATTATATAGCTTCTGAGTTATTTATTCCTCGTCGTCCCCTTCGGCCTCGACTGCCTCGACCACGTCCGCCTCTTGCTCCTGTTGTCGCACTCGTCGATGTGGACACACTCGTTGATGTGGACGCACCGTCTTTGTTAAGGCCGGGACAATATTTCATCCTATGCCCATAATTCGCGCATAGCAAGCACTGTCTGGTTGCTCCACCAGCTTCAGATTGGTCCATATCTACTACCTCATGCGTCTTCACCTCATTTGACGTACCAAAACCATCGGTAGGTAGCTGAACCTCATACCTCCTTTCCTGATTACCTATGAGCCTGACAGTGTGCTTCTTTGCTTTCTCTATCTTCTTTGCCATGTACTCCATGACACGGCTACAATAAGGTGTCTTCGGATGATCTGCAATATGCTTCTTTGCTAACTCGTGCCTTTCTCTGAAATATCTCAATGTGCCATGCAATACACCCTCCACAATAGCTGTGAGTGGCAATGCTCTATTCCCTCTAAGTACAAAGTTATACACCTCAACAAGGTTGGTTGTCATGTGGCCATACCTAGCTCCATGGGTGTCATGCAGCAAAGACCAATTCACGGGAGGCTCTTTCTCTATCCACTCAGTAAAATCCTTTATTGCCCTGCCGTTCGGCCTCTTAGTGCCAGGAGGGTCAATTGCTGGCAAGTCACACAGAGCTACAGGCTGCTCTAGCTGCGCGATGACTATTGCTAATTTAGCCTGATCTTTTTCCATTGTCCGTCTGGCCTTAACCTGCTTTTAGTAAACTCATCTAGTTTTGACCAAATAAAATTGTATTTGCATGGCTGGTTCTGCTTGCATAATTTTTTGAACAACTTCATCAACCGCTTGTTCTTGAACTGTGAGAAAAAATTTGCCCCAAGATGGCGCATGCACCACCGGCTCTGCAGGTCCATCCATGGTGTTGATTCGTTCTCAGTTGGATTCCTCAGTGTCTTCACGGCCTTCAATATACCAGCATGTCTGTCATGAATGACACACACGTTCGGTCGGTCCTTCACGATGGCAATTTTCACTTGCCTCAAGAACCATATCCAGCTTGGAAAGTTCTCACCCTCCACGAATGCCATAGCAAGTGGGATGATTTGATTGTTCCCGTCAACACCAATAGCAGTAAGGATTTGCCCTCTGTACTGACCAGTCAGGAATGTGCCATCCACAAACATCACAGGAGGACAATGCCGGAAAGCTTCGATGCAAACAGAAAAAGAAAAGAATACTCTCTTCAACACCTTAAAATCTGGTATACTCGCCAATCTTGTGTGTTGTACGTTAACATAAGTGCCGGGATTCCTCTCCTTCAATACTTCAAGGAGCTGCACAACATTATCATATGAGTCGAAGAACGTCCCAAACCTTTCCTCCATAGCCTTCTGCTTAGCCCTCCAAGCCTTCCCGTAAGGAATGACATAAATCCATCTGACCTTCACTGCTGTCTGGATGTGTTTTGCTTCCATGTCTTTCTTCTCCACTATCTCAGTATACATGAGTTGCGCAATGAGAGTAGAAGACAGGTTCGGATGATTCACCAGAAGGTTTTTCCTCACACAAGTATGTGGAACAACACCGGTGACAACCCAGTGGATGTTATACTTCGGCACGTGCCCGTGCACCTTCCCAGGACAACATGTTTCAACACATTTCACTGTATAGTTTGTTTGATTTGATACGTGTGTCCGAAATACCCTCTGCGTGGACATAGCCCACTTTACCACCGCATATTTCAATTTCTTCTTTGTATCATACATAGAACCTATCTGGACTTGGTTCAGATGATACTCCCATGGAGTCTCATGGCCTTCGTTGACCGTGAGACCGGTGGATAGGTCCTGATCCCATGCGGCAGGAATCGGTACCTCCACTTCATCCTCGGAATTTTCAGAATCCAGATCCTCAGCCAGTCCATCCTCATCCTCTTCCTCCATCACCCTCTGCATTCCCCCCCCCCCTCTGGTTGTCCAGTATTCTCCTCCTTCCTCATCCTCTTCCTCATCCTCATCAGCAAAACCAGAACCGGCTAATATTAGCGACCGACTACTCTGCCCAGTATCGTTACCACACAAATTGTGTGGCACGTAATCTGGCTCTTCCTCGGGTTGTCTAGCATCCACATCCATTGGCTGTGACCCGGATAAATAAATCTCGTTAGCCACTTCACTGCCCTGCCCGGGTACATACACCCCCTCTGGTTCTCCGGTATTCTCCTCCTTCGCCACAGGTTGCACTAGGGCATATGGGTGGATTTTTTGGTCTCTGCAACGCCTTAACAGGGTCAACCACTGCTGGCTCCTAACTATTAGCATCAACTCCCACTTCACATTTTTACACGATTTGGTCCACAATGCTTGAATACTGACAGAACATACCCCAGGATCCAGCCCAAAACTAGTTGTCAACCAGTACTTCAACTGTCTAATGTCCAGTCTGTCCGGGTCTGGAAGTGTCATGACACATTTTTTATACTCGCTAAGATCAACCCCCCACTCATTATATCGAACATTGCCAGGGCCATAGTAAACAGTCAAATTTACTGATTCAGACATTTCAACCTGTCAGACACTTCCATCTCATTAATCACAACGAACAAATTTTTTACCCGCTACACTAACCGACCGCTAAAATGACAGCACAAACCAATTAACACTAAAAAAAATTGTCACGCGTGATTATACCTTCGACGCGTGTGGCCACCTCACGAAGAACTTGCACCAACGAGCAACACCAACGCCACCCCCTCGGCGGCCACCTCCTCTTGCCCAGCCAAACCACCTCCTCCTCCTCAACCAACCATGGTTTCTCCTCCTCACACCACCATGACTACAACTCACTTGTACACACAAATAGCTATCCCATTGGAAAAAAATTACCGTAGGCTGGTGGAGATGGCTACGATCTACCGTTTCTGTGGTTTGGATTAGAAAATGGCTGGAGAAATGAAGAGATCGGTGAGGGGGGCGATTTCTGGTTGGAAACGAGAGAGAGAAAGCTAGAAGAGAGAAAGAACAGAGGGGACAAAGAAGAAAGGCTCGGGCAGGCTTATCCAGCCTTTTCGGCCTACGGTAAGCCGAAGAGGTCTTCGGTCGGTGCCAGACCGAAGACAGCTCTTCGGTCGACCTGCCGCTCTCTTCGGCCCACGGGAAGCCGAAATGGCCTCTTCGGGTTTTGCCAAGCCGAAAAGTGCCTCTTCGGCCTACGGCAGACCGACGGGGTGCTATTTTTGATATATACACGTTAGGACTGCTAGTTTTCGAATTTGCTCCAAATACAGTGCCAGTTTTGAAAAAAAATCTGATCGTGTCAGTTTATTGCTATTGTTTTCTACATGTCAAGTATCTGTTCCTATGACCATGAGATCATGCAACTCCCTGACATCGGAGGAGTACCTTGTGTGTATCAAACGTCGCAACGTAACTGGGTGACTATAAAGGTGCTCTACAGGTATCTCCGAGGGTGTCTGTTGGGTTGGCATGGATCAAGACTGGGATTTGTTACTCCGTGTGACGGAGAGGTATCTCAGGGCCCACTCGGTAATACAACATCACAATGAGCCTTGCAAGCAATGTGACTAAAGTGTTAGCCACGAGATCTTGTATTACGGAACGAGTAAAGAGACTTGCCGGTAACGATCTTGTATTACGGAAGTTTTGCTGCTGCCTTAAGCGGTACTACCGCTGGTAAGGCAGTACTACCGCGTAAGCGGTACTACCGCTTGTGTGAAGCGGTACTACCGCTTGTGTGAAGCGGTACTACCGCTCTAGCGGTACTACCGCTCGTGAGCGGTACTACCGCTTATGCGCGGTACTGCAGGGATCCGAGTTGGACTCTTTCCCTGCGGGCCAAACCGACCTTGTGCGGGCAAAACCGACCTGGAGGAGGCTTTTACTCCAAGTTTAGACCCCAAGGCTCAACATATAAATAGAGGGGCAGGGCTAGCACACGGGAGACATCAAGATTTCCCAAGCCGTGTGCCGGCAACCCTAACCCTCTAGCTCCTCCCGTCATAATCTCCGTAGCGCTTGGCGAAGCCCTGCAGAGATTGTTCCTCACCACCATCACCACGCCGTCGTGCTGCTGGAACTCATCCACTACTTCACCATCGCTCGCTGGATCGAGGAGGTGAAGGCGTCATCAAGCCGTACGTGTGTTGAACGCGGAGGTGCCGTCCGTTCGGCGCTAGATCGGAAGGACCGTGATCGTGATTGGATCGCGGGACGCTCGGCGATTTGGATCGCGAAGACGTTCGACTACATCAACTGCGTTTCTTAAACGCTTCCGCTTAGCGATCTACAAGGGTATGTAGATTCACTCTCCCTCTCGTAGATGCTCATCACCATGGATAGATCTTGCGTGTGCGTAGGAAATTTTTTGTTTCCCATACAACGTTCCCCAACACTATAAGTGTATGAAAGCTCAAAAAAGAAACTAAGTGGTCGTGCAAGATGAAAAATTCCACTAGTTATATGAAAGTGACAAAATTGGAGACTCTCTATCATGAAGATCATGGTGCTACTTTGAAGCACAAGTGTGGAAAAAGATAGTAGAAATTGTCCCTTCTCTCTTTCTCTCATTTTTTTTCTTTTTTTTTTATATTTTTTTTGGTGGGCATCTTTGGCCTCTTTTTTTTTATTTGGGCTTCGCTGGCCTCTTTTATTTTTTGTAAAGTCCGGATACTCATCCCAACTTGTGAGGGAGTCATAGCTTCCATCATCCTTTTCTCACACGGGACAATGCTCTAATAATGAAAATCATCACACTTTTATTCACTTACAACTCAAAAAGAAAATTACAACTCGATACCTAGAACAAAATATGACTCTATATGCAATATAAAGGTGATGGTGCATGTCATGAAAAACGGAACGGTGGAAGTTGCATGGCAATATATCTCGGAATGGCTATGGAAATGCCATAATAGGTAGGTATGGTGGCTGTTTTGAGGAAAATATATGGTGGCTGTTTTGAGGAAGGTGGGTTTGATGCACCGGCGAAAGTTGCGCGGTACTAGAGAGTCTAGCAATGGTGGAAGGGTGAGAGTGCGTATAATCCATGGACTCAACATTAGTCATAAAGAACTCACATACTTATTGCAAAAGTCTATTAGATATCAAACAAAGCATTAGACGCATGCTCCTAGGGGAGAGGTTGGTTGGAGTTAACCATCGCACACTCCCGACCCTCACACAAAGGTTGACAATCATTAAACAAATCATGCTCCAACTTCGTTACATAACGGTTCACCGTACGTGCATGCTACGGGAATCACAAACTTCAACACAAGTATCTCTTCCAATTCACAACTACTCACTAGCATGACTCTCATATTACCATCTCCATTATCTCAAAACTATATGCAAGGAATCGAACTTCTCATAGTATCCAATGCACTGAATATGAAAGTTTTTATTATATCCCTCTTGGATGCCCATTATATTAGGACTAAATTCATAACCTAAACAAATTACCATGCTATTTTAAGAAAATCTCAAAATAATATAAGTGAGGTACGAGTGTTCAATAATTTCTATAAAATATAACACCACCGTGCTCTAAAAAGATATAAGTGAAGCACTAGAGCAACATTGCCTAGCTCAAAAGATATAAGTGAAGCACATAGAGTATTCTAATAAATTCACGATTCAGTGTGTCCCTCTCAAAAAGATGTGTGCAGCAAGGATGATTTTGGCAAACTAAAAAGCAAAGACTCATATCATACAAGACGCTCCAAGCAAAACACATATCATGTGGTGAATAAAAATATAGCCTCAAGTAAATTTACCGATGGATTGAAGACAAAAGAGGGGATGCCTTCCGGGGCATCCCCAAGCTTAGGCTTTTTGGTATCCTTGAATATGGCTTGGGTTGCCTTGGGCATCCCCAAGCTTAGGCTCTTGCCACTCCTTATTCCATAGTCCATCAAATCTTCACCCAAAACTTGAAAACTTCACAACACAAAACTCAACAGAAAACTCATGAGATCCGTTAGTATAAGAAAAATAAATCACCACTTTAGGTACTGTTGTGAACTCATTCTTTATTTATATTGGTGTAATATCTACTGTATTCTAACTTCTCCATGGTTCATACCCCCCGATACAACCCATAGATACATCAAAATAAGCAAACAACACAAAGAAAACAGAATCTGTCAAAAACAGAACAGTCTGTAGAAATCTATAGACTTCGAATATTTCTGTAACTCCAAAAATTCTGAAAAATTAGGACAATCAGGGAAATTTGTATATCAATCTTTTAAAATATTCAGATCAAAATCACGTTCCAGTGAATTTACAAAATTCCTGGACTGAGAGCAAAAGTTTCTGTTTTTCAGCAAAATCAAATTGCAAACACCGTAGACCATCCCAAAGGTCTTACTTGGCTCAAACACTAATTTAAACAAGAAAACACAATTATTACAGAAGTAATAATGTGGAAAACACACAAAAACAGAAACAAAAAACAGAAAGCAAAAATAAATTGGGTTGCCTCCCAACAAGCGTTATTGTTTAACGCCCCTAGCTAGGCATAACGCAATAGATCTAGGTATTGTCATCTTTGGTTTTAGCAACTTTTGTGAGGGCCTTATGAAATCCGGGGGGTTCTTTCCTCTTCCCTGGATTCGTAGAGGAAGGATCCATCTTAATATCCAAAATATCCAAACGTTTATTTCAAAGGGTAATCAAAGTATTCAAACGGTTGAGGTTTCCATTAATATGTTTAAGGGGTTCGTGATATTGTTGTAACTCGACCAAGTGGTTATGTAAGTCACTCAATTTGTCAAGAATTTGAACTCCTTCTTGTGAGAAAGCAAACCCTTTGTTGGGTGGAGGAACCCCCAAAATCCCCTCCAAAACTTCATAAGCAGCGTTCGTATCTAACTCAATAAAATTTCCTTTTGAGGCGAAATCTAAAAGCTCTCTATGATGCAAGGCCAAACCAATGTAAAAATTTCTAATCAAAACTTTGGCATCTCCTTTTAGATTGGAGATACGATAAGATTCCATTAGCCTATACCAGGCATCTTTCAAATTTTCCCCTTGTTTTTTCTTGAAGTATAGGACTTCAAAATCTGGTGACAAAGGGGAAGTAGTAACGCTAGACATAGCAGCAAGTAAGAGATCCAGCGGGAAAGAGAGTGAATAAAAAGGCAAATCCTTTTGGAAAATTGTTTTAGAAATGGGGGAGAGGAAAACGAGAGGCAAATGGCAACTAAAGTAAATGCAAGAGAGGAGTTTGTGATGGGTACTTGGATGGCTTGATGTAGATCTCCCCGGCAACGGCGCCAGAAATCCTTCTTGCTACTTCTCGAGCATGCGTTGGTTTTCCCTTGAAGAGGAAAGGGTGATGTAGCAAAGTAGATAAGTATTTCCCTCAGTTGTTGAGAACCAAGGTATCAATCCAGTAGGAGATACAAGCAAGTCCCCAATAGGTGTACCTACACAAAGAATCAAACACTTGCACCCAACGCTTTAAAGGGGTTGCCAATCCCTTCACGGTTACTTGCAAGGATGAGATCTGATAGAGATAGATATGATAGATTGCTTGAACGGAAAGTAAAACAAAAGTAAAAATAATGTAGCAAGGTATTTTTGGTATTTTTGGTTTTAGATCTGAAAGTATAAGATGGAAAATAGACCCGGGGGCCATAGGTTTCACTAGAGGCTTCTCTCATGAAGGCAAATATTACGGTGGGTGAACAGATTACTGTCGAGCAATTGATAGAAAAGTGAATAATTATGAAGATATCCAAGGCAATGATTATGCATATAGGCATCACGTCCGTGTCAAGTAGACCGAAACGATTCTGCATCTACTACTATTACTCCACACATCGACCGACTCCTGCCTGCATCTAGAGTATTAAGTTCATGAAGAACAGAGTAACGCATTAGGTAAGATGACATGATGTAGAGGGACAAACTCAAGCAATATGATGAAACCCCCATCTTTTTATCCTCGATGGCAACAATACAATATGTGCCTCGCTGCCCCTACTTTGTCACTGGGTGAGGACACCGCAAGATTGAACCCAAAACTAAGCACTTCTCCCATTGCAAGAATTACCAATCTAGTTGGCCAAACCAAACCAATAACTCGAAGAGACTTGCAAAGATATGAAATCATGCATATAAGAATTCAGAAAAGACTCAAATAATATTCATAGATAATCTGAACATAAACCCACAATTCATCGGATCTCGACAAACACCCGGCAAAAGAGTATTACATCGGATAGATCTCCATGAAGATCATGAAGAACATGGTATTGAAGAGCAAAGAGAGAGAAGAAGCCATCTAGCTACTAGCTATGGACCCGAAGGTCTATGGTAAACTACTCACGCATCATCGGAGGGGCAATGGAGTTGATGTAGATGCCCTCCGTGATCGAATCCCCCTCCGGCAGATTACCGGAAGAGGCTCCAAGATTGGATCTCACGGGAACAGAGGCTTCCAGCGGCGGAAAAGAATTTTCGTGGCTCTTTTTGGTATCCAGGGAATATTTGTGAATTTATAGGCCGAAGAATAGGGTTAGGGGGGCTGCCGTGGGGCCACAAGCCAGGGGGGGCGCCCCCCCTAGGACGCGCCCCTATGGCTTGTCGCCACACGGTGGCTCCCCTGCCTTCATCTCCAAGTCTTCTGGGTTGCTTCTGGTCCAAGAAAAATTATTCCGAAGATTTTATTCCGTTTGGACTCCGTTTAATATTCCTTATCTGCAATACTCAAAAACAAGGAAAAAACAGAAACTGGCACTAGGCTCTAGATTAATAGGTTAGTCCCAAAAATAATATAAAATAGCATATTAATGCATATAAAACATCCAAAACAGATAATATAATAGCATGGAACAATCAAAAATTATAGATACATTGGAGACGTATCAGTCGTCACCTCGTGGCCCCCCTGGACTTGTTTCTGCCGCCAAAAATTCTTATAAATATAGAAACCCCCAGAAACAAACCGAGATCGGGAGTTCTGCCGCCAAAAGCCTCCAAAGCCACGAAAAACCAATCGGGAGCCCGTTCCGGCACCCTGCCGGAGGGGGAAACCATCACCGGAGGCCATCTTCATCATCCCGGCGGTTTCCATGATGAGGAGGGAGTAGTTCACCCTCGGGGCTGAGGGTATGTACCAGTAGCTATGTGTTTGATCTCTCTCTCTCTCTCTCTCGTGTTCTTGAAATGACATGATCTTGATGTTCCGCGAGCTTTATTGATATAGATGAATCATATGGAGTTTCCCCCTCTCTATCTTCTTGTGATGAATTGAGTTTTCCCTTTGAAGTTTACTTATCGGATTGAGTCTTTAAGGATTTGAGAACACTTGATGTATGTCTTGCGATGGGATATCCGTGGTGACAATGGGACGTTCTATTGATCCACTTGATGTATGTTTTGGTGATCAACTTGCAGGTTCTGTGACCTTGGGAATCTATGAATAGGGGTTGGCACATGTTTTCGTCTTGACTTTCCGGTACAAAATTTGGGGCACTCTTTGAAGTTCTTTGTGTTGGATTGAACATGATGAATCTGAAATTATGTGATGCATATCGTATAATCAAGCCCATGGGTACTTGTGGTGACATTGGAGTATCTAGGTGACATTAGGGTTTTGGTTGATGTGTATCTTAAGGTGTTATTTTAGTACGAACTCTAGGGCTGTTCGTGACACTTATAGGGATAGCTCATAAGATTGATCGGAAGAGATAACTTTGAGGTGGTTTCGTACCCTACAATAATTTCTTCGTTTGTTCTCTGCTATTTGTGACTTTGGAGTGAACTCTTTGTCGCACGTGAGGGATTTACATATGATTCAACTATGTTGGTATTGTTGAGAGAACTTGCACTAGTGAAAGTATGAACCCTAGGCCTTGTTTCTAAGCATTGCAATACCATTTGTGCTCACTTTTATCATTAGTTACCTTGCTGTTTTTATATTTTCAGATTACAGAAACCTATATCTACCATCCATATTGCACTTGTATCACCATCTCTTCGCCAAACTAGTGCACCTATACAATTTACCATTGTATTGGGTGTGCTGGGGACACAACAGACTCTTTGTTATTTGGTTGCAGGGTTGTTTGAGAGAGACCATCTTCATCCTACGCCTCCCACGGATTGATAAACCTTAGGTCATCCACTTGAGGGAAATTTGCTACTGTCCTACAAAACTCTGCGCTTGGAGGCTCAACACGAGTCTACAAGAAGAAGGTTGCGTAGTAGACATCATTGCCGTCCTCGGGCATCTCAAGAATAACAAAGATCGTTAAGATAGTAACATTTGCAACAACAACGGGCAAATCCTCACAACTACCGATAGGTATGGCAGTTGATTTGTCAGCCATTTGCAATGATATCTCGATAGGTTTGAGTTTATTCAAATCAAGTCTCTTAGATAAGGAGAAAGGCATAACACTAACACCGGCTCCCAAGTCACACAAAGCAGTTTTGACATAGTTTCTTTTAATGGAGCAAGGTATAGTTGGTATTCCCGGATCTCCAAGTTTTTTAGGTACTCCATCCTTAAAAGAATAATTAGCAAGCATGATGGAGATTTTAGCTTCAGGTATCTTTCTTTTATTAGTGATGATGTCTTTCATATACTTTGCATAAGGTGCCATCTTTAGGATATCAGTTAAGCTGGTACGCAAAATGACTGGCCTAATCATCTTAGCAAAGCGCTCAAATTCTTCATCATCCTTTTTCTTAGATGACTTAGGAGTAAATGGCATGGGTTTTTGAACCCATGGCTCTCTTTCTTTACCATGTTTCCTAGCCACAAAGTCTCTTTTATCATAACGTTTATTTTTGGGTTGTGGGTTATCAAGATCAACAGCAGGCTCTATTTCAACATCATTATCTGATTCTTTATCATTGCTAAGTTGAGTATCTTCTTGAACATCATCATTATCATGTTCATTATCACTAGGTGAATGTTCATTACCAGACTGAGTTTCAGCATCGGAAATAGGGACATCATTGTTATCAGGAGGTTTTCGTGTCTCGGGTTCACTAGAGGTATGCAAAGTCCTATCATTTTTCTTCTTCTTTTTCCTTTTAGAAGGACTAGGTGCATCAATATTATTCTCTGAGAGTCTTGTTCAATTCTTTTAGGATGACCCTCAGGATAAAGTGGTTCTTGGGTCATTCTACCTTCTCTAGTTACTACTCTAGCAGCAAAATCATTCATATTATTATTCATTTCATCAAGCAATTCTTTTTGAGACTTAGCAACTTGTTCTAGCCGAGTTTGAACCATAGAGGCATGCTTTCCTACACCTCTAACATCATTACTGATTCTAAATAGCAAGTCACTCTAGCGAGCAATCATATCAACATTGTATTTCAATTGTTTCAGAACATGTGCATTGAAATGATCTTGCTTCATAATATAGTTGTCAAACTCATATAGGCATTGACTAGGATGTTTATTGTGAGGGATATCACTTTCATCAAACTTTAATAAAGAATTTACCTCTACCACCTATGGAGGTGGTGGTGTGTCAAGGCCATGTATTTCTTCAATAGGTGGCAAATTCTAAACATCCTCAGCTTTAATACATTTTTCCTTCATAGATTTCTTTGCCTCTTGCACATCTTTAGGACTGAGAAATAAGATACCCCTCTTCTTCGGAGTGGGTTTGAGCGGTGGTTCAGGAAGAGTCCAATCATCATAATTCTTCAATATGTTATTCAATAATTCCTCAGCTTGTTCAACAGTTCGTTCCCTGAAAACACAACCAGCACAACTATCTAGGAAGTCCCTAGAAGCATCGGTTAGTCCATTATAGAAGATATCAAGTATTTCATTTTTCTTGAGAGGATGATCAGGCAAAGCATTAAGCAACTGGAGAAGCCTACCCCAAGCTTGTGAGAGACTCTCTTCTTCAATTTGCACAAAGTTAAATATTTCCTGTAAGGCAGCTTGTTTCTTATGAGCAGGAAAATATTTTTCAGAGAAGTAGTAGATCATATCATGGGGACTACGCACACAACCAGGAGTAAAAGTATTGTACCATGTCTTAGCATCACCCTTTAATGAGAAAGGAAATAACTTAAGGATGCAATAGTAGCAAATCTTCTCATCATGAGCAAAGAGGGTGGCTATATCATTCAGCTTAGTGAGGTGTGCCACTATAGTTTCAGTTTCATAGCCATGGAAAGGATCAGATTCAACCAAAGTAATTAACTCTGGGTCGACACAGAATTCATAATCCCTGTCGGTAACAAAGATAGGTGAAGTAGAAAACTTAGGATCACATTTCATTCTAGCATTCAAAGTCTTTTCCTTATACTTGCGTAGCAATTTCTTAAGATCGTTTCTATCCTTGCAAGAAAGAATTTCTCTAGTTACCTCTTCGTCCATAACATAACCTTTAGGTATCTTAGGCATTTCAAATCTAGGAGAGCTAGGACTAATAGGTGTTTCATAGTCATCATCAGTTTCATGGGTTTCATCAGTTTCAGCAATCTCATCAGTTTCAGTAGTTTCATTCTCTTTAGCTCTAGCAATTTGTTCATCAAGAAATTCTGCTTGTGGCACATTATCATCAAGCATGGTACTAGCATCATCATAAGCATCATTCATAGTAGAAGTAGCATCATCAATAACTTGCGACATATCAGGATTACTAGCATGTGGTGGTGTTGCAAGCTTACTCATAACAGAAGGTGAATCAAGTGAAGAGCTAGATGGCAGTTCCTTACCTCCCCTCGTCTTAGAGGGAAAAATCTTGGTCTTTGGATCCTTTAGATTCTTCATAGTGATCAATTGATATAAATCCCAAGTGACTCAACAAATATAGCTATGCTCCCCGGCAACGGCGCCAGAAAAAGGTCTTGATAAACCACAAGTATAGGGGATCGCAACAGTTTTTGAGGGTAGAGTATTCAATCCAAATTTATAGATTCGACACAAGGGGAGCCAAAGAATATTTGCGAGTATTAGCAGTTGAGTTGTCAATTCAACCACACCTGGAGATTAAATATCTACAGCAAAGTGATCAGTAGCACGGTAATATGATAGTTTGATAACAGTAGTAGCAGTAATAGTAACGGTAACAGTGATGGCAATAGTTTTGTAGCAGTTGGAACAGTAGTAGCAGCAGTAGTAACTTAGCAAGAACAATAAGTGGAAAACTCGTAGGCACTGGATCGGTAACTCATTGGATGATATTCATCACATAATAGTCATAACCTAGGGTGACACAAAACTAGCTCCAGTTCATCAATGTAATTTAGGCATGTATTCCGTAAATAATCATACGTGTTTATGGAAAAGAACTTGCATGACATCTTTTGTCCTACCCTCCCGTGGCAGCGGGGTCCATAAGGAAACTAAGGGATATTAAGGCCTCCTTTTAATAGAGAACTGAAACAAAGCATTAACACATAGTGAATACATGAACTCCTCAAACTACGGTCATCACCGTGAAGTATCCCAGTTATTGTCACTATGGGGTTGACGGATCATAACACGTAATGGGTGCATATGACTAGGCAAGATCGGATCAAGAACATAGATATAACGGTGATAACAAAAACGGTTCAGATTTGAAATCATGGCACTCGGGCCCTAGTGACAAGCATTAAGCATGGCAAAGTCATAGCAACATCAATCTCAGAACATAGTGGATACTAGGGATCAAGCCCTAACAAAACTAACTCGATTACATGATGAATCGCATCCAACTCCTCACCGACCAGCAAGCCTACAAAGGAATTACTCACTCCCGGTGGGGAGCAAGCCCTACGTAGGCTTGCTGGTTGGTGAGGAGTTGGATGAGATTCATTATGTAATCGAGTTAGTTTTGTTAGGGCTTAATCCCTAGTATCCACTATGTTCTGAGATTGATGTTGCTATGACTTTGTCATGCTTAATGCTTGTCACTAGGGCCCGACTGCCATGATTTCAGATCTGAACCGTTTATGTTATCACCATTATATCTATGTTCTTAATCTGATCTTGCTAGTCATATGCACCTGCTATGTGTTATGATCCGTAAACCCTGGAGTGACAATAGTCGGGATACTTTCCGGTGATGGCCGTAGTTTGAGGAGTTCATGTATTCACCGTGTGTTAATGCTTTGTTTCGGTTCTCTATTAAAAGGAGGCCTTAATATCCCTTAGTTTCCTTATGGACCCCACTGCCATGGGAGGGTAGGACAAAAGATGTCATGCAAGTTCTTTTCCATAAGCACTTATGACTATTTACGGAATAAATGCCTACATTACATTTATGAACTGGAGCTAGTTCTGTGTCGCCCTAGGTTATGACTATTATATGATGAATATCATCCAACGAGTTCACCGATCTAGTGGCTAAGAGTTTTCCACATATTGTTCCTGCTAAGTTTCTATTGCTACTGCTACTGTTCCAACTGCTACAAAACTATTGCTATCACTGCTACTGTTACTGTTACTATTACCACTGCTATCAAAACTATCATACTACTGTGCTACTGATCACTCTGTTGTAGATATTTAATCTCCAGGTGTGGTTGAATTGACAACTCAGCTGCTAATACTCGCAAATATTCTTTGGCTCCCCTTGTGTCGAATCTATAAATTTGGGTTGAATACTCTACCCTCGAAAACTGTTGCGATCCCCTATACTTGTGGGTTATCAGCCAACCTTTTGAAGATTTTGTAATAAGACAAGTATGAGGTTTGCATCTCTTAGTGAAATCAACAATGTATAGATCACCTCTATGAAAACCGGTAAAGACCATGCTATGATTGTCTTGACGAAACACTTGGCAATCAACTTTAGTAAATAGCACATTGAAAGCGAAGTCGGCTAGTCTAGATACGGAAAGAAGATTGTAACCAAGGGATTCAACAAGCATGACATTTTGAATGGAGCTATCTTGAGATATGACCACCTTACCAAGACCAAGTACCTTACCCTTGGAGTTGTCTCCAAAATTCACATACCTCTGTGGTCCATTGTTTAGCGTGATCTCTCGAAACATGTCTCTATCTCCGGTCACGTGATCGGTGCATCCACTGTCAAGAATCCACTCTTTTTCTCCGGACATGAAATCCTTGAAGTTTGCCATGAGACTTAGATTCTTCATAGTATTCTCATACTCGATGCGGAATAACTCATCTTCATCATAGTATCCATGTTCCACATCATCATCATCAAGTGGGATATCCTCGTCATAAGAGACAAGAGATTTGTTAATGTTGTGAGTATGACAATGTTCAAGATTATGAATGCGAATGGCACCAACAATGATGTTGTTGATAGTTATGACATCTCCTTTAGCACGCATGAGGTCTCTAAGCTCAAATAGATACTCATCAAAATGTGGATCACTAGCCTTCATTTTGTGAAAAGCAATAGTTTTATGGTGAATGACATCAAGATTTTTCAATGAGTCATTTGGATATCTATTCTCTAAATCACTCCACAAAGTATAAGCACACTCAAAGTTTCTCATTTGATCGAACACAAGTCTTGGCAATCCTCTAATGATAAGATTAATAATTCTAAGATTACGAAGCATGTCAATTTCTTCTTCATGTGAAGGATGTAAAGGATCAATGGGAGGCACATAAGGGCTCTTAACATACTTGCTCAAATGGAATTCATTGAATAGCTCAAGAATCTCATATTTCCATTGACTATAGTACTCCCCATCGAGAAGGGCACTCTACAACTAAGACTTCCCAAACTAGACACATCCATATTCCTCCAATGGTGATAAAACCAAAGCTATGTAGACCAAAGCTCTGATACCAATTGTGGGATCTAGAAGGGACGTCTAGAGGGGGGTGAATAGACTACTTGACAAATTAAAAACCTAACCTTTTCCCAATTTTAATGGTTGGCAGATTTTAGCAATTCTAACAAGTCTAGTGCACCGTACACATGCTAGTCAACAAGTATAGCAGCAGAAAGTAAAGACAAGCATATCTAAGGAGTAGAGATAGGAAGATCAAACGCAATATATGACAGAAAGATTTTTCCCGTGGTTCCGATAGGTGGTGCTATCATACGTCCACACTGATGGAGACTTCAACCCACGGAGGGTAGCGGTCGCGAGAGTCCACGGAGGGCTCCACCCATTAGGATCCACAAAGTAGCAACCTCGTCTATTCCATCATGTTCCGTCCATGAAGCACTAGCCTCATGATGGGTAGATCTTCACGAAGTAGGCGATCTCCTTGCCCATACAAACTTCTTGGTTCAACTCCACAACACAAAAAAGGAGGCTCCCAAGCGACACCTAACCAATCTAGGAGGCACCACCCTCCAAAAGGTAATAGATGTGGTAACAATGATGAACTCCTTGCTCTTGTGCTTCAAAAGATAGTCTCCTCAACACATAATCACTCTCTCATAGATTTGGCTTGGGTAGAAGAGGTTGATTGGGTGGAAAGAAACTTGGGGAGGCTAGAAATCAAGATTCATATGGTTGGAGTGGAATGTCTTGATCTCAACACATGAGTAGGTGGTTCTCTCTCAGAAAAATGGATAGGACAAGTGTAAGTGTGTTCTGAGTGCTTCTCTTTCGAGTGAGAGGTGGTGGAGGGGTATATATAGGCATCTCCAAAAATCCAAACGTTACAACATTATTGCCCAACTTGGCAAAACCGGTCCAAAAACTCGGTCATACCGACTAGTGCAAAATGTGGCAACTTTAGGCTTTTCGATGGAACCGATATATAAATCTCGGTGGTACCGATATGGGTGGCCTAGGGAGTTTCCAATTCTTGGTGGCACCGATTTCCGAAACTCGGAAATTCTGATTCTTGAAAATGAGATACCAGAGAGTTGGTCACTAATTTCGGTGGGACCGAATTTGAAACTTGGTAGTACCAAGACATGGGTTTGGCTTAGGATCTGTCTAGCGTTTGAACTCAGTGTGACCGAATGGGAATTGTTGGTGGCACCAATTTTGGTGGTTTTGGACAGAGTATTTGTGGGAGAATTTCAAGTGTATTTTCGGTGGCTAATCTCTAAGCACTTGAGCAACCAGGTCATCATAGACACCTCATCCCCTTTTAATAGTATTGGCTTTCCTATGGACTCAAGGTGTGATTTCTCACAAATGTAAAATGCAGAGTCTTCAAGCTTGTTGCCTTTGCCAATCCTATTTCATTTCTTCTTCTTCTTCTCTCCTTGGGGATTCTCCACACATTCCATGGCCAATCTTCTCTGTGGACTTCATCTAAAATAAACTAGATAAAACTATTAGTCCAAGAGACAATGTATGTTGTCATGAATTATCAAAACCTCCAAGGGAGCATATGTGCTTTCAGTACCTCAAAAAAACTTTGCAAATATTGCATACTTAAAGGATAATAGGCATGAAATATAAAAAAATAGATGTGTTGGAGACGTATCAACACCCTTGTTCGTTTGCTTCATTTTCAGACTCAGCTGCATCTTCCATGTCATCATCATCATAATGTTTGTCCTCCAGCAAGAATCTTGAAACCATCTTTCACCCATGCCGTTATCATGATGAGCCAGCAACTCCCCATGAAGAGTCGTTGCCCCTTGCTCCAGCAACACGCGTTCCTCAACATTTTGAAGTCATGACCATTAATGCATAAAAGAACATGCAGAACGAATGAATTCAACTAGAAGCCTAACAAGCTTATGATCAAAGCAAACCCTATTACGCAGTTTCTAGATGGCCCAACATATAGTAGCCATACCCAAATTTTGAAGGATTCTACTGTTATGATAAATTAACCACTAGAAAAAAATTATTGAAGCATCTAGGTTTGGTTTGTGCCCCAGGCATTTGCTCAGAACATCCAAATGTATTTTGCTGTCGAACAACCAGAAAACAAACGATTAATGTTTTCTCTTTCAGAACAAAAGCTACATGATTAATCACTAGTCTAGTTTCTGTTAACCACATTATCTTTCAATGCTATGGCATTATGCCATATTAGCCACAACTATATATTTTTATTTTTAGAGGTATTTTAGCTCATGAGAGGTGTTTAAACGATTTATTAAAGCTAGCATCAGAAAGATGAGTATAAACAAATTTAAATATGAATCTTGCATTCTTAGACCTCTTTTCCATATGGGTTGATCATGAATATCTATCATTGTAACTTTGTTGATTTTTTCCTCTCATATCAATCAACTATAATCTCTTCCCTTTATTCAACCATCTTCAGAAGGTTAGCTAACTTTCAGTTCCTCTCGTCCATTTTCTTCACAGTGCAAAAAATTTCGTCTCAAGAAGCTCAAGGATCCGTCCTGTTAGAGGTTTATCATCACACCAATACTCATGCCAAGAGTCAGTATGTTCGCCATTCCCCACAACCATCATCCTACCTTTCACGTATATTTGTTTTACTTTATGCAGACCAACCCAACACGGTAAATCACCGATAATGTTGTTGGCTTGAAAAAGTCCATTATGTAACTTATACTTTCTTTTGACCATATCCTTCCACATTCCCTCCTTGTTCTCTAAGTTCCACCACCATTTGCACAAAAGGCTAACACTGAATTGTTTTCGGATTGTGAATACCTAATCCTGTCGGCGTTCTGGGATTGGGGGTACCCAGACCTGCCTGCCTGCGGCCCAGCGCGTGGCCCACCTTGACGGCCCAGTACGGCCTGGCAGCAGACCCCCCCCAAGACAAGACCCTCGTGAGGACCCCGGCCTCGCGAGGAGAATGGCGCCAAGACCTCCAGTGGAGCGGCCTCCCCAGGCTGTCTCCCGAGGAGTGGAGATTCCTATGCAGTGCCCGGCCTCATGAGGCTAGGGTGACGTGAGCCGTGATGACCAAGGCCAAGCGGGCACCAGCGGGCGCAGCGGGGACAGTTTCCTCTTTGGTGCTAACGAGGCAAGGACGTACGCGGGTTCCCAAGGGATCCCCCAAAGGTTTCCATTCCGGTGCAACAAGACCAAGACCACAAGCTCAGCAGGACGGATGCCACCGGCGAGCCCACCTCTGCGTCACAACCAGAAGCTTTGCAGGAGAAGACCACCTTTAGTCAGGATAAGCTGTACCTCTTGTCCGCTTTCAAATTTGGGCGTTGTGGGATCCCTTCCCGCCTGTGTGATAAGGGAAGAGGACCAAAGCCACTATAAATAGGGACTAGCCTCCACCGTCGAAGGGGTCGACGAACAGACCGATCCATCCTCACCCAAGGGCCCTCGCAGGGTCGCTCACCACTGTACCAGTTCATCCCCAAACCTCCTCGTGAGGCCAATCCACCAAAAGCAGGAGTAGGGTTTTACACCGCAAGGTGGCCCGAACCTGGGTAAATCTCTGTGTCCATCTTCTTGTTCACTCCCACGCATTCAGCAAGGCTCGGTTGTGGAGTGGCGAGCTTGAGGCAAGTGTGAGTGAAGATCTTCGCACACACACCCCAGAGTTCGAACCTTCTTGGGTCTGCAGAGCCCTAATTCCGACATTTGGCGCGCCAGGTGACGAGGATATGTACTTAGGGTAGGGTGCTAGGCCCGTCCTACATACCCCACCTAAGGACACCACATTGGAGGACTACAAGACTACGGGAGAGATTCCGACTGAACTAGCCATGGCGTATGAGTCACTCGGAAGACCCCCCCTCCACTCGACGGTCAGCTCTCACTCGGAGGGGCCGCCAGTCACTCGACCACAGAAGACCAAGAGTCTCCCCAGGGAGGCCAACGAGCAGGCGTTACGCTCGCCGCCTTAACTGGCATTTATTGTATACGTTACCAGTAACGTGCCCACCCCCCTTTATTACCTACAATCAAACCCCTAAATGCCAGACGTTTATGAGGGGCAGCGCACTCTATATAAGCCACCCCTCCCCACTGGCACAAGGGTTCGCAATCCTTTGTAAACACAACGCACGTATCACTCGACAGAGTAAGCTCCCCGGAGCACCTGAGACGTAGGGCTGTTATCACTTCCGAGTGAGGCCTGAACTCATACATCTGTGTGTACACCCTCGCCGTAGCTAGGACTCTGCCCTCTAATTTCGTACCCCTACCATCTACTGTCAGGCACGTCCCCACGACAGTTGGTGCCCACCGTGGGGCAGGCATCTAAGCGACTTCCGGCGAGGTTGCAGTTTTTCATCTTCACCATGTCTCCCGACGGCGGTTTGATCCTGGGCTGCGAGATCCGTCTCGGTGCGTTCACCTTCATCGCCGACGACTCCGCATGGCTCCAGGAAGTCCCTCTCGACGTTGAGGCTCTCCCCGTCCGCGGGGCGACGCACTTCAGCGCGAGTTCATGCGGCGTTCTCCTTCATCAGCCGTCGACCCCGTACATGTCGGCTCCAGCGTCGTCCACTCTCCCCGCTGTTCGTCGCCGCAAGCGATCCGGTCGTTCGCGGCTCCAGATGGGTGAGGCACACGGCGGCGCGCCAGGCGTCGACTACGCAGATCGCGGCTATCGAGCCCGCCGAGCCACTTCACGGCGCATTCGACTCGGCATCAGATTCATCCGAGCTCCCTTCCGAGTGCGAGAGCTGCGATCCTGCAGCAGAAGTTTTCATGGCGGGTTCTCATCAGAGCCCACCCGGCTATGGCCGTGGCGGCCGCGAGCGTGGCGGCCCGTCGAATGATCAGCAGCGCAGGGATGAGGAGGTCCTCCAAACCCCCATCGTCGGCACGACTGCAGAAGCCCAGGCACTGGAGGCTGCGCGTCTCGCCACCTTGGCAGAGCGCACGCGCCTCGAGGAGATGTAGAGGTCACTCGACGATCGCACTCGACAGCGCCGCGAGCGTCAGTTGTTCCCTCCAGTCGACGACAATCGTCAGGTATACCGTACTCCGATCCAGAATGTTGCAGCGGCGGCTAGGATTGCAGATTCTATACAGCCGTCCGATTCAGAGGCCGACAGAGGACTCGAGCAGATCCGAACCCTGCTTGGGGCGGCTCGACAGCAGAACTCCGCTGTCTCTCAGTCGCGCAACAGGATTCACAGCAAATCAGTTAGAGCAGACACAGTCCAATCGGCCCACAGTCCAGGGTCACCTCAGCGTCGCAGAGGCAGAGATTACCGCAACGATCAGTACAGAGATCAGAGGCGAGATCAGTTTGCTCCTCGGCATCACCGTGATGACCACCGTCGAGTGCCTACTCCTCCACGGAGTGGTCCATACGTGCCCCGGCACTATGATGACAGGCGCCCGTACGGTGATGAGCAGAACCCTGGGTTTGACGCGAGATCCGTTCTCGTTCAGAACCGGGTCGACAGAGGCAGATACAACAGAGGTGGCTATGACAGAGATTTTCCGAGTGGCAGTGGTACAGCTGTTTCTGGTCCAGAGTGTTTCAGCAGAGCCATCCGATCTGCTGAGATCCCCCCAACTTCAGGTTGGCGGCTGGGATTAGCAAATTCACTGGCGAGTCGAAGCCGGAAACATGGCTAGACGATTACCGAGTGGCTGTTCAGATCGGCGGAGGGAACGACAACGTGGCTATGAAGCATCTGCCCCTGATGTTGGATGGTCCGGCCCGGGCGTGGCTTAATCGGTTGGCTCCTTCTAGCATCTATTGCTGGGGGGATCTTGCCCGAGTGTTTGTCAAGACCTTTGAAGGCACCTGCAAGCGCCCTGCCGGTTTGCTCGAGTTGCAACACTATGTCCAGAAGCCGAATGAGACCTTGAGGGATTACATTCAGCGGTGGACCACTCTTCATCACACGGTGGGAGGTGTTTCCGAGCACCAGGCTGTTTGCGCCTTCAAGGCCGGAGTCAGATACAGAGAGCTCTATTTGAAGTTTGGTCGGACAGGAGATATGTCCCTGAGCAAGATGATGGAGATTGCCACCCGATACGCCAACGGCGAGGAGGAGGATCGCCTCCGCAGTGGCAAGGGTAAGGCAGTCGACAGTAATCCCGGCGGCGGAAATTCCAGTCGAAAGCAAAAGCGTAAAGCTGACGGCTCTGTCCAGGCAGAAGTAGCCGCTCTGGCAGCGAAAGGGAAAGTGAAGCCAAAGGGGCAGTTTGTTCAGAAGAAGTCCAAGAACCAGTCGACAGATGTCCTGGATATGCCATGTCCCATTCACTCACGGAAGGATGAAGAAGGCAACTTGATCCTGTCAAAGCATACCACTCGACAGTGCCGACTGCTGATCCAAGGGTTCAAGGGAGAGCAGTCGAGTGACAAAGATCCTGAGAAAGAAGAGGACGAAGATAAAGAAGACTTTCCTGAGATCAATGCCACATTGGTGATTTTTGCCGATGTAGAAAGCAAGACTCGGTTGAAGGTCATCAACAGGGAGGTCAACATGGCTGCTCCAGCTACCCCCGAGTACCTCAAGTGGTCCCAGACAGCTATCACCTTCGATCAGTCGGACCATCCCGCTCATGTCCCTACCCCAGGTCGACAGGCGCTGGTGGTGGATCCGGTGGTAGGAGGCACTCGGCTCCGCAAAGTTCTCATGGATGGAGGAAGTGGCCAGAATATTCTGTATGCTGATACCCTCAAAGGGATGGGCATTCCGATGTCCAGGCTCAGCGAAAGCAATATGCAATTCCACGGGGTCATCCCTGGGAAGAAGGCCAAGTCACTCGGACAGATTGCGCTGGATGTGGTGTTCGGCACTGACAAGAACTTTCGCAAAGAGAAGCTGACATTTGAGGTTGTAGACTTCAAGAGTGCATATCATGCCATCCTTGGCCGTCCAGCGTATGCACGTTTCATGGCCCGCCCGTGTTACGTGTATCTCAAGCTGAAGATGCCCGGGCCCAAGGGTGTGATCACAGTCACAGGCAATCGACAGAGGGCTGAGGAGTGCCTCCAACAGGGCTCCAAGATCGCCGACATGCAGATGGCTGTAGTCGAGTTAGAAGAGTACAAGAAGACTGCTGATCCCGCTGATCTGTTGCGTTCCAAGAAGCCCACCACCGAGTCAGCTTTTCAGTCAGCAGGAGACTTGAAGCAAGTGCACATTCACCCGACAGATCCTACTGCTGCTCCGACCAACATCTCAATCACACTCGACAGCAAATAGGAAGCCGAGCTCATCCAGTTCCTCCGTGAGAACTGGGACATCTTTGCATGGAAGCCCGCTGACATGCCTGGTGTACCCAGGGGACTGGCTGAGCACCGTCTGAGAGTTGATCCGAAGGCCAAGCCTGTAAAAGAACACTTGCGCCGGTCGGCAACAGAGAAGCGGAAGGCAATCGGCGAGGAGGTGGCTCGACTCTTGGAGGCCAAGTTCATCCGCGAGGTCTACCACTCCGAGTGGCTTGCGAATGTCGTCATGGTCCCCAAGAAGGACAAGTCGCTCCGAATGTGTATAGACTTCAAGCATATCAATCGGGCCTGCCCGAAAGATCATTTCCCGCTCCCCCGCATCGACCAGATTGTGGACTTGACTGCGGGGTGCGAGCGTTTGTCTTTTCTCGATGCATACTCTGGCTACCATCAGATCCGTCTGTTTGGTCCAGATGAAATAAAAACGGCCTTCATCACCCCTTTCGGGTGTTTCTGTTACATCACCATGCCATTTGGTCTGAAGAATGCTGGCGCTGCTTTCATGCGCATGATTCAGAAGTGTCTCCTCGACCAGATCAGTCGGAATGTCGAGGCCTACATGGATGATATCGTAGTCAAGTCTCGCAAAGGTTCCGACCTGCTGACTGACTTGGCGGAAACATTCGCCAACTTAAGAAGATATGACCTCAAGCTGAATCCAACCAAGTGTACTTTTGGAGTTCCGGGTGGAAAGTTACTCGGTTATCTCGTTTCCGAACGAGGAATCAACATCAACCCCGAGAAGATCGGTGCCATCGTCCGAATGAAACGCCCCGAGCGTATTCATGATGTCCAGAAGCTTACCGGTTGCCTGGCAGCGCTGAGCAGATTCATTTCTCGTCTCGGAGAGAAGGCACTCCCTTTGTACCGACTGATGAAGAAATCCGATACGTTCGAGTGGAATTCAGAGGCAGAAGCAGCGTTTGTCTAGCTCAAAGCCCTGCTCTCCACCCAGCCGGTGCTTGCCGCTCCACACAGCAAAGAACCCCTGCTCCTGTACATTGCAGCCACCAATCAGGTCGTCAGTACGGTTCTTACTGTCGAGCGAGAAGAAGAGGGCAAGGCCTACAAAGTCCAGTGCCCAGTTTATTACATCTCTGAAGTGTTGACTCCTTCTAAGCAAAGGTACCCACATTACCAGAAGCTTGTCTATGGTATATATCTATCAGCAAAGAAAGTGGCGCACTATTTTCAAGATCACTCAGTCTCAGTCGTCAGTGATGCGCCTTTGAATCAAATCCTCAACAATCGAGACGCGACTGGTCGAGTGGCCAAATGGGCCATTGAACTTCTTTATTTTGATATCAAGTTTGAAGCGAAGAAAGCCATTAAATCTCAAGCACTTGCTGACTTCATGGCCGAGTGGATAGAACAGCAGCAGCCAGTCCAGATCCACTCGGAACACTGGACCATGTTCTTTGACGGCTCGAAGATGCTGAGCGGTTCTGGTGCTGGTGTGGTATTGGTGTCTCCCAAGGGCGATAAACTCAGCTATGTCCTCCAGATTCACTTTGATTCCTCCAATAATGAAGCTGAGTACGAAGCACTCCTTTACGGGTTGCGTATGGCCATCTCGCTCGGTGTCCGTCGCCTGATGGTATACGGTGACTCGGATTTGGTGGTCAATCAAGTGATGAAGGAATGGGATGTCAGAAACCCCGCCATGACCGGATATTGCAATGCAGTAAGAAAGCTTGAGAAGAAGTTTGAAGGTTTGGAACTCCATCACGTTCCCCGAGTGAAAAATCAGGCAGCTGACGAACTGGCAAAAATCGGTTCCACTCGGAAGCCTGTGCCCAGCAATGTGTTCCTGGAGCATTTGCACTCTCCTTCGGTACAAGAGGACCCCTTCACCGAAGAGCCCCCGCAGCCTATAAGCGCCTCCAATCCGACTGAAGTTGATGTCCCAGCAGTCATAGATCTGGTCAGTGAGATTCTGGTGATAACTCCCGATTGGACGGTGCCCTACATCGCGTACATCCTCAGGCGAGAACTTCCAGAAGACGAAGTTGAAGCTCAACAGATTGTCCGCAAATCCAAAGCTTTCACTGTTATGAATGGACAGCTCTACAGAGAGAGCGTAACCAGCGTGGCTCAGCGATGCATTTCTCCCGAAGAAGGTCGACTGATTCTAGAGGAAATTCACTCGGGAACTTGCGGCCATCATGCGTCCTCTCGGACGATTGTTGCCAAGGCCTACCGAGCTGGTTTCTTCTGGCCGCGCGCCAATGAGATGGCTAAGGATATTGTGCAGCACTGTGAAGGATGCCAATTCTATGCAAACTTGTCGCACAAGCCCGCGTCTGCCTTGAAGACCATCCCACTCGTATGGCCGTTCGCTGTATGGGGATTGGATATGATCGGACCTCTCCGCACGGGCCAGAGTGGTTTCACGCACCTTCTGGTAGCAGTCGACAAGTTCACTAAATGGATTGAGGCCAAGCCTATCAGGAAGCTGAATTCTCGCACAGCCATCAAATTCATGAGGGAAATAATATTCAGATACAGAGTTCCCCATAGTATCATCACGGACAATGGTTCTAATTTTGATTCGGAAGAGTTCAGAGCCTTTTGCTCCTCTCAAGACACTCGGGTGGATTACGCATCCGTTGCGCACCCCCAGTCAAACGGTCAGGCCGAGCGAGCAAATGGCCTTATCCTTCAAGGGTTGAAACCTCGACTCATGCGCGAACTTGATCACGCAGCTGGAGCTTGGGTTACAGAATTACCGTCTGTTCTGTGGGGCTTGAGGACAACTCCAAATCGGTCAACTGATCGCACTCCTTTCTTCATGGTGTATGGGGCTGAAGCTGTCCTGCCGAGTGATGTTCTTCACAATTCTCCTCGGGTGGACCTTTACTCGGAGGTTGAAGCTGAGCAAGCACGCTAGGATGCTGTGGATCTCCTTGAAGAAGAGCGGGAAATGGCTTTGATCCGGTCGACTGCATACCAGCAAGATCTGCGTCGCTTTCATGCAAGGCATGTCAGGAGTCGGACCTTCCACGAAGGTGACCTCGTGCTCCGAGTGGATCAGCAGCGGCCTCACAAGCTAGCCCCCGCGTGGGAAGGCCCTTTCGTCGTCACCAAGGTGCTGAACAATGGAGCCTACCACCTCTTCAATCTCAAGAAGAACGCTGACGAGCCACGGGCCTGGAACGCGGATCTGCTTCGTCGGTTCTATACCTGAAGGTTGATCTGTCTGATGTAATAAGAGTAAACTGTTTTGATTATCAAGGATACGACTCCTGCAGTCTTTTGTCGATTCCGATCGCACAATTCTGAGTTCAAGAATACTCCGAGTGCGAGCGATTTTCCACTCGGGGGGCTTAGCCGCGACTCCGCATCGCCTAAGTTTAAATCTACTCCGAGTGATGGGCGATCCTCACACTCGGGGGCTTAGCTGCGACTCCGTGTCGCCTAAGTTCAGAACCTCGTCGAGTGAATAGCATCACATTCACTCGAAATCTTAGTCGCGATTCCGCATCGCCTAAGTTTAAATCTACTCCGAGTGATGGGCGATCCCCACACTCGGGGGCTTAGCTGCGACTCTGTGTCGCCTAAGTTCAGAACCTCGTCGAGTGAATAGCATCACTCGAAAGCTTAGCCGCGGTTCCGCATCGCCTAAGTTTAAATCTACTCCGAGTGATGGGCGATCCTCACACTCGGGGGCTTAGCTGCGACTCCGTGTCGCCTAAGTTCAGAACCTCGTCGAGTGAATAGCATCACTCGAAAGCTTAGCCGCGGTTCCGCATCGCCTAAGTTTAAATCTACTCCGAGTGATGGGCGATCCTCACACTCGGGGGCTTAGCTGCGACTCCGTGTCGCCTAAGTTCAGAACCTCGTCGAGTGAATAGCATCACTCGAAAGCTTAGCCGCGGTTCCGCATCGCCTAAGTTTAAATCTGCTCCGAGTGATGGGCGATCCTCACACTCGGGGGCTTAGCTGCGACTCCGTGTCGCCTAAGTTCAGAACCTCGTCGAGTGAATAGCATCACTCGAAAGCTTAGCCGCGGTTCCGCATCGCCTAAGTTTAAATCTGCTCCGAGTGATAGGCGATCCTCACACTCGGGGGCTTAGCTGCGACTCCGTGTCGCCTAAGTTCAGAACCTCGTCGAGTGAATAGCATCAGTTGAAAGCTTAGCCGCGGTTCCGCATCGCCTAAGTTTAAAACGCTACTCCGAGTGATGAGCGATCCTCACACTCGGGGGGCTTAGCCGTGATTCCGCATCACCTAAGTTATAAACTACTCCGAGTGACGAGCAGTCCTCTCACTCGGGGGGCTTGGCTGCGAGTCAGTCCTCGCCTAAGTCCGAAATCAATCAAACAAATTTAAGACCCCTGCCGATGTCGCTGCCACTCGACAGCGGTCTCGGGGACTACACCCACTGGGCCAGAAACCACTGGACCAGAAACCACTCGACAAGACCTGATCTACTTGAGAGGAAATCAAGCAAAGGACTGAAAAGCAAATTCAGATAAATCCAGAGTATTCAGCATGGATAAAAGTTGCCCATGCAAATGACGAAAGTACTCGGGCCCAAGACCCGAAAGAAGTTTTAACGATACACCACCACTCGGCATACCGAGGCAAATTAAAGTTTTTGATCACCAGCAAAGTTTTTTCAAGCTCCAGTGGGACTTGCAGGCTCGACGAAGGTGTCCAGGTTGATCCCGTCAGCGATCCGAGTGGCCGCTTCGATGAAGGTCTCCATGAAGTCCTGGAACTGGAACTTCTTTGTGTTGGCCACCTGAAGTGCTTTCAGTTTGTCCTCCTTGACCTCCTTGCAATGGACCCTGACGAGTGAGAGCGCTATGTCAGCTCCGCAGCGTGCAGCAGATTTCTTCCATGCCTGCACTCGACCAGGGAGCTCGTCAAGCCGAGTCATCATTGACTCGAGGTCAGCCTGAAGTGAGTCTTCCGGCCACAGCTCCTTGTCGACCTTCTCCATTGCACCTCGCAGTCGAGCGACGTACTCCCGGACGCCTGCGACTCGAGCTTCAAGCCGGAACATGTTCATAGCCACAGCATCTCCGACAGGTGACTTGGAAGGGTCCAGATTGGGCTCGACCGCCTCGGTCTCCTTCTCGAAGTCCTTGCAGAACTCTACAAGAAGAAGATGGAAAGAATTAGTCACGATTCTGTTCCCTGAAAATCAACGGAATTCACTCGACTGGATGAAGTTGGGATTAACGGAATTCACTCGACTGGAGAAAATTACCTTCAAGCAAAACATACATCTTCTGGGCGTAATCCCCCAGATAGGTCTCCAAGCCCTTTGCTCTCTTGGTTGCTTGGTCAAGCCTTTTGCTCCAGTCAGCTCGCTCCTGCTTCAGCTTCGTGTTCTCTTCCTCAAGCTTGCTGGCCGCGGCGAGCTTCTTCTCGGCAGCTTCAGTCTTCTCCCTCGCCGTCTTCTAAGCATCGGCAAGTGATCTGTCTTTGTCCTCCAGCGCCTTCTTCATGATATCTAAAGAAATAGCATTGTTGAGTCGCGCTCGGAGTCGACGGTTTTCAGCACGCACGTCTGCTCGAGTGGAGTCACTCGGTTCAAAGATAGAAGAAAAAAATAATGAAGTACTCGATCAACAAAGTTTACCTCCTGAAGCCTTCAGATCAGCTTGCGCACGCTCCAGGTCTCTCCTCGCCAGTTCCAAGTCGAGCTGAAGCTGAGTCTTCTCCTTCTCCAAGTCAGCGTATCGAGTACCGAGCTCGCAGGCCTTCTGAGATCAACGACAAAAACAATTCAGTGGACAGAAATATGGGCTTCGAGTCCAAGTTCTAAGACTCCCGCCGACTGCCCGCAGTCGACGGCAGTCTCGGGGACTACACCCAGTGAGTGCACTCAGCGTGCCTTCACCGGAACGGTATCCACTCGGAACGGTCCGCCCGATCCGAGTGACGGCCGAACAAAAAAAAAAGATTGTCCACTCGACCAGGTCAGCCCTAGCCGAGTGCGTGACAAGCGATTACCAGTCGACAGACAGAAAACTCCCAGCGGGTGCAGAAGTCAAGTCATGGTAGACGGAAAGCGACACAATCAAAAAGCGCACTTACAAGTGCACTTACTTGGACGTTCGCCCGAAGCGCTGAGCTAGCGTCGTAAGCCAGCTTGCTGGCCTCGTACGCCTCCTTCGTACGCCGCATCATATGTTCGGCCTGCATCATCGCCTCCTTAGCAGCTCCAGTCTGATCTTCTGGAACACGGTGCAGAGAGAAGATGGTCTGTGAAGGGAGTGGCGATGTAGTCGGAAGGACTGGCGCTTGCGAGGCTGGCGCTTCGGAGACAGGCGCTTGTGGCGGACTGGCGAGCTCCACGGCCATCTGGGTCGGTGCTGTAATCGGTTCAGTCGGAGACGGGGCTGCGGGGTCGGTATCCATTGGCTCTGCATGTCACCAGTCGACATATCACATGACTGTCGAATGGTTTGAGAAGAATGTCAAATGGCAATATGCCATACCTTGGCGAGAAGTAGCTGCGTCCGGCGTATCCTTCTCCGCGCTTTCCTCTCCTCGCCCCGGCGATGTTACCGAGGTAGCGGCCCTGACGATCAAGATCCACTTGGTCAGCAAAAATATGAAGTTCAGCAACAAGTTAAGCGAAGAGCAAGGATACTTACGTTGAGGCAATCGGCACGTCAACCTTGATTCTGGGGAGGGCCTTCCGGGGCTTGGTGGTGGTGACCTTGGGCTACTTGGCAACCTTTTCAATCGGCTCTGGCGTCGACGTCCGACTGCGCTTGAAGCTCCTGGTGGTCGACCCCCCGGCCCGACCCCGGTCGAGTGTTGGGTCGTGACGCTGCTTGGAACGCCCTTCAGTACGCGGAGGAGACACGACTTCAACTTCATCGCTCCCCGACGAGTCGTCACCGTTGCTTTCGCTGTCCTCGGCGTAGCTGATGCTGTCACTGTCGCTCTCGCTCCCCGCTCCTTCAAGGTTCTGACCGCCATTCGGCACGGGTGAATACATGTTCGTGAGCTCCTGCAAAGATTCAAGTCAGTCAGCTGAAGACATATTCACTCGACAAGATACAAAAGCAATCGACAATGACATGACTCACCACATTCGGCGGGTTCGCAGCTGAGAAAGGCGATACTCTTTTGGAACCCCGGGGGTTGTCTCGCGCACCAGTGATGCCGCGCAGCCATAGCGTGATGGTTTCCTCTGAGACATCTTCCGGGTGGGTACGAGTGGTATCGTCGACTCCTGAGTAATGCCACATCGGATGGTCCCGCGCCTGGAGCGGCTGGATCCGTCGACCCAGGAACACCTCCAACAGATCCAAGCCGGTCACTCCATCACGAATCAGATTCACAACACTGTTCATCAAGATCCCCACATTGGCCTTCTCTTCCTCGGCCACGGTCAGAGATGGGGGCGTAGTGGGTCGATCCAGCGTGAAGGGAGGAAGGCCGGTCGACATGTTTGGGGACGCGACATCGTGGCAGTAGAACCAGGTCGACTGCCAGCCCCGCACCGACTCCGGAAGGGTGAGTGCTGGGAATGCACTCCCCGTCCTCTTCTGAAGACCCAAACCCCCGCATAGCTGGATGACGTTGGTCCTATTATCACTAGCGTGGGCCTTCTTTACCGATTGAGAACGGATGGTAAAGATGTGCTTGAACAGACCCCAGTGGGCGGGACAACCCAAGAAACACTCACACATCGTCACGAACGCAGCGAGATACGCAATTGCGTTGGGAGGAAAATGATGCAACTGAGCACCGAAGAAATTCAGAAAACCGCGGAAGAAGGGATGCGGGGGCAGAGCAAAACCTCTCTCCAAATGGGTGGTCAGGAGGACCCGCTCGCCCTCGCGCGGCTCCGGCTCCGCTTCCGTCCCCGGTAACCTCCACGACCCGGCCGCAACCAGGCCGTCAGTGACGAGCTTCTCCACGTCCAACGCCGTCACGGTTGACGGCAGGAAATCGCCCTGCATCCATCCGGGTGGCGCTGCGGCCCAGGCGCTCAAGGGCTTCTTCCCCTTCGTCGTCTTCTTGGGCGCCATTGTCGCAGCGGCGAGCGGATTCGATCTGAGCAGCGCGGCGGCGGAGCAGAAGAAGCGGAGGAGACGAGAGGAAAATGAGCGCACTGTCGCAAATTCCCCTCCCCTCTCGTTTTTTATGTCCGTCGACCCGAGTCACTGAGTCGTGGGCCCGCCAAATCCCTGTGTATCCCACTAACGGAGGAGCCGCGATATGTGGCGATAAAGGTGGCGCGAGGATCGAGGAGCCGCTTCCCCGTCGGTTGCGTCGTCCCTACTCGGCGCGCGTTCCCCAAAATTTTGAATCCCGCGAAATCCGGGCCGGACAGAGCGTCCTGTCACATCTGAAGATCCTGTTGACCTTTCGGACTCGAACCTGCATCTAAATTCACTCGGAAGAAATGACAAGCTGAATAGATCAAGGCAGACGTTGGAAGGCCCAGTCGTCACAGATATCGGAAAGATCTCGAAGCTCATTCAGAACGCTGAGTTCGACAGAACCTGCACTGCACCTTCTCCACTCGAGCCCTGATCCATTCGGGGGCTAATGACGAGGATATGTACTTAGGGTAGGGTGCTAGGCCCGTCCTACATACCCCACCTAAGGACACCACATTGGAGGACTACAAGACTACGAGAGAGATTCCGACTGAACTAGCCATGGCGTATGAGTCACTCGGAAGACCCCCCCTCCACTCGACGGTCAGCTCTCACTCGGAGGGGCCGCCAGTCACTCGACCACAGAAGACCAAGAGTCTCCCCAGGGAGGCCAACGGGCAGGCGTTACGCTCGCCGCCTTAACTGGCATTTATTGTATACGTTACCAGTAACGTCCCCCCTTTATTACCTACAATCAAACCCCTAAATGCCAGACGTTTATGAGGGGCAGCGCACTCTATATAAGCCACCCCTCCCCACTGGCACAAGGGTTCGCAATCCTTTGTAAACACAACGCACGTATCACTCGACAGAGTAAGCTCCCCGGAGCACCTGAGACGTAGGGCTGTTATCACTTCCGAGTGAGGCCTGAACTCATACATCTGTGTGTACACCCTCACCGTAGCTAGGACTCTGCCCTCTCCTTTCGTACCCCTACCATCTACTGTCAGGCACGTCCCCACGACACCTGGTAGGGGCGTGTCGAGATCTTCCCTCAGGTTCCGCTCTGTCTCCGCTTCACCGCTCCCATGGCCGACGCCCGCCGAGTTCGCGCAGAGCGTCGGGCTGCTCGCGTCGCTCAGACGGCGCCCATGGGCCGCGGCGCCCCTCGTAGCTTCGCCTCTCCTACTGCAAACGCTACCACTGATCCAGCCGCCCATGAGCACCAGGACTCGTCGCAGCCGCCCACCCCGCGGCGCGATGGCTGCACCGCTACTCCGTCCCTCGTCCCCGCCATAGCGTCGTCCTCCCATGCTCGCTACGGGCCGGGGAACGCGCAGGTTGCGCTGTTCATGGCGCGCGAGCTGCTGCGTTACCGCCCTGCCCACGATCGCTACGACGGCTGGCTTGGTCGCATCGTCGAGCTCGTCAGTGTCACCGGTGAGGTCTCGGCGCCCTCCCACTCACTCCGTCCCCCGCCCTCCCAGGCAGGCAACATGGCTCGCGGCGCACCTCCTCCTCCTTCTCTGCATGACGCCGACCCCGAGCCCAGGCGTGAAGGGCGCCCGCGCAACCCGCCACATGGGGCACTGGCGCAAGCAAGGGATGAAGCAAGATGTCAGGTGGTGCCACGGCCACGAGGTGACGTGCGTGCGCTCCCCGCACCGCTGCGCCGACATCAAGACCGTGCGCCGCTAGAGGCTGCAGAGCACGTATGTAATGCCCAAGATGTGATCCTATCCTTATTTTGGCACGAGGGCCTCGACAGGGATAGAAGCACATCTCGTCGTTTCGCAAGAATGGATATCATTACAAGTACATGTAAAGAAGATATGAGTATATGGAATTGGCTTACACTCTCCACAAGCTAAATCAAGATCACATCAATACAACATCATATACAATCATCATACAAAAGAGCAGGGTCCGACTACGAACAGAATCAAACGATAAAATGACATCCATCCTTGCTATCCTAGGCTATCGGCCTGGAACCCATCCTAGATCGATGATGAAGAAGAAGAAGAAGAAGAAGAACTCCAAATCAAACAAGCATCACACTCACGTCAAATCATCGCATTACATGTACCTGCAATTGTTGTAGCAGTAATCTATGAGCCACAGGGACTCAGCAATCTCATTTCCAAGGGTATCAAGACTATTAAAGCTTAATGGGTGAGATATGGTTAAGTGGTGAGGCTGCAGCAAGCACTAAGCATTTATTTGAGTGGCTAACTTACGAGTACAAGAATAAAGGGGGATGATCATCGCATAAATGGATGTGAACTAGTAATGATCTCTAAGAGATCCTAAACACCTTCTTACGAACAAACATAACCCCACCGTGTTCTCTCTCGGTTCAGAAATCACGAGAAGAGACAGTCACGGTTGAGGGAGTCCTGGATTAAGGGGTCCTCGGGAGGCCGGCCTATGTCTTATGGGCCGGACTGTATGGGCCACTTGCCGAATACTGGGAGGATTGAAGATCTCGCCTCCAAGAAGGAAGCTTCGAGAATCGTGGCTTGTCCTTCATGTTTAAAGTAGTAAATAGGCATGTTTATCCCTTCGATGTGTAACCGACCATGTGTAACCCTAGACACCCTCGGCGTCTATATAAGCCGGAGGGTTTTAGGGTGTAGGATAAGAGAACTTATCTAGGGTTTTAGTCATACGATCTCGTGGTAGATCAACTCTGTAATCCCTTTACAATCAATATAATCAAGCAGGACATAGGGTATTACCTCCATAGGAGGGCCCGAACCTGGGTAAAACCTTATCCCCTTTGTCTCCTGTTACCATCGATCCAAGTCTCACAGTTCGGGACCCCCTACCCGAGATCCGCCGGTTTTGACACCGACATTGGTGCTTTCATTGAGAGTTCCGCTGTGATCGCCAGAAGGAATCGATGGCTCGCCTAGTCATCAACGAAGAGGTCCGCAATCCGGACAATTTTGTCCCTGGATAGATCTTCGCTTTCGGCAGCATTGTGCTGCATGCCAACCCAGCCGGCCATCTAGGCCGCGTCGGAACTTTCTCCCCTGATCAAGAGGTCAGATTCGGGAACTTAGAGTTCTCCGCAGACTCTCGAGGCGATCTAACGCTAACCGGGCTCGCAGTCTTACCTGTCACGCCTGAAGGCTCTGGGGCTTTAACCTCAGGCCTATCCTCCGGCCCCGCTCACGGAATCTGCCCTGGCAAGGGCCCGGCTCTCAGTCCGGACCCGGTTATAGTGCCGGACGCCCGGACACCTGTTCTTGCCGAACACTCGCCCTGCGCAGACGCATCGGAGATTAACTCTGGGGGCTCTGAGCAGGCCGACCCGGTCGAGCTCTCGATACTCAATGAGGCTCTAGATCGGATCTCGTCGATGAATATCACCGATGATCCAACTCCGATCTGTTCTCAGACCGGATTTCAGATGGGTCAGGACGAATTTTTCGTCCCACCCACCACCCACTTCATAGCCACTGTCGAGGATTTAACCGACATACTTGACTATGCTTCCGATGAAGCAGAGTATATGGATGAGGAGGACCACGCCCTCACCACCGCTAAGACTGGACAGTGGACGGCCACCTCCACATATGATGTCTACATGGTGGATACTCCAAAAAACGACGGTGACAAATCGAATGAAGCGCCGTCAAGACGCCGGAAACCGCATAAACGGTCCAAAGGAAAAAAGGGGCAAAAATCTAGCGATGGCACCGGGAACGGAGATACCCCGGAGAACATTGGCGGTCCTGATATCCCTGAACACCCGTTAGAGGGTCAGGAGAAACCCGAAGACCGTCATGACCCTGATGATCTAGACGATCCCAAGGACGACGACTACCTCCGCTCGGTCGCGGGGGAGGATAATGCGGACGCCAATGACTTTGCCATCCCCGATAATCCTACGGATCAGGAACTGTTCAGGCAACAGCTCATATCCATGGCTCGCAACCTCAAAGCAAAAGAGCGGCAGCTCAAAGCCGAACAGGACGACCTCAACGACCAATGGACAAGAGTCCTCTCAGCTGAGGAAGGATACGGCACCGGTCTATCAGACCAACCTAAGAGCTATCCTCGCAGAAGGTTGCTGCCACAATTCGACGACGAGCTTACTGATACGCCGTCTCCTAAGCACACCCCGTACGACAAGCCAGACCGCCCTCCTCGAGGACAAGACAGGACGGCTGACGATACCGGCTATAGGCCGACGATACCCCGTAGACGGGGAAAGGAGCCACTAGAGCCCGATGACAGGTTCGACCTGCGACACGACCTGGACCATAGAGCAGGTCGTACGCGATCCATCTACGGATCCAGGGGATACTCACCCGATAGACGGGAAGGGTACCGGCCTTGGTTCGACCACGACAACGAGGATCGGGAACGAGCCCGAGCTAGAACAGACACCGATCACCGGCGCGTCATAGCTCGGGTTAGAGGCGCCGCCCACCCACCGTGCTTCACGGACGAAGTGATGCGGCACCAGTTCCTGGAAGGGTTCAAGCCCGTAAACATAGAGCAATACGATGGGACAACTGACCCAACCGTATGGATCGAGGATTTCCTCCTCCATATCCACATGGCACGAGGAGACGATCTCCACGCCATCAAATACTTACCCCTGAAACTCAAGGGGCCAGCTCGGCACTGGTTAAATAGCCTCCCCGAAAACTCTATTGGGTGTTGGGAGGACCTAGAACAGGCATTCCGATCTAACTTCCAGGGTACTTATGTTCGGCCACCGGACTCTTCCGATCTAAGCAATGTCGTTCAGAAGCCAGGAGAGTCCGCGCGGCTATTCTGGAATCGTTTCCTGACCAAGAAGAACCAGATCGTAGACTGCCCTGACGCCGAAGCTATAGCCTCCTTCAGGCATAATATTCGGGATGAATGGCTGGCTCGACAGCTTGGCCAGGACAAACCAAGGACAATGTCCGCCCTCACATCACTCATGACCCTCTTTTGCACGGGCGAGGACACCTGGCTAGCTAGACGTATCCATAACCCCGAAGACCCCGGAACCTCTGAAGTTCGGTATGGAAACGGGAAACCGAAGCGCAACAAGAATAAGCGCCGGCACAATAATAGTGATGCCGATGACACGGCTGTTAACGCCGGCTTCCGCAATTCCCGGCCTCGGCAGCGGAAGAAGCCTCCTAAAGGCAAACATGACGGACCCACCCCGCTAGACAAGATCCTAGAGAGGCCTTGCCAGATCCACGGCACTCAAGAGAAGCCCGCCAATCACACCAACCGTAACTGTTGGGTCTTCAAACAGGCCGGCAAGCTCGCATCCGAGGACCAAAGCAAGAGCCCATGCAGCGAGGATGAGGATGAGCCTCGTGGTCCAATCGCTGGCGGTAAAAAGAAATTCCCTCCAGAGGTAAAGACAGTAAACATGATCTACGCCACTCACATACCCAAAAAGGAGAGGAAGCGCGCCCTTCGCGATGTCTACGCCATAGAGCCTGTAGCTCCGAAGTATAACCCATGGTCGGCATATCCGATCACTTTCGATCGACGCGACCATCCGACCAGTATCCGTCACGGGGGTTCGGCCGCACTCGTCCTAGACCCGATCATAGATGGGTACCACCTTACTAAAGTCCTCATGGATGGTGGAAGTAGCCTTAATCTGATTTACTCAGATACAGTGAAAAAGATGGGCATAGATCCTTCAAGGATCAAGCCCAGCAACACTACCTTCAAAGGAGTGATCCCAGGCGTCGAAGCCCGGTGCACAGGCTCTGTAAGCCTGGAGGTTGTGTTCAGCTCGCCTGATAACTTCCGAAGCGAGGACTTGATCTTTGACATTGTACCTTTCCGCAGCGGCTATCACGCCCTGCTCGGCCGTACAGCGTTCGCTCGCTTTAACGCCGTCCCGCACTATGCATATCTCAAGCTCAAGATGCCCGGCCCTAGGGGGGTCATTACTGTTAATGGCAACACAGAGCGCTCCCTCCGTACAGAGGAACATCCGTTGGCCCTGGCGGTCGAATTCCATTACATCGATGATTGGCAAGCGCCGACATCTGCCGTAAAGGCACCCAAAGCTGGGAAGCGAGCTTGGTCTCAACCCGAGGTACCAGAACCTTCCCATAAATAGGGACTCGACCCCCATCGCACGGCCCTAGCACCAGCGATGTACGTGCCAAGGAGGCACAACTTCGCGCTCAAAATTCCATGGGCAGCGGTGGGGAAAAACCATTAGAGGGCAAGTGTTCGGCAGGACCGAACTATTACCGTCCACAAGTCTTCGAACAAACTTCAGGTACCATAAAAGTGCCTACTAATGGCGTCAAGCTCATTCATACTTCGGCGACTTCTCAAGACTCTTTCTTCAAGGTCCGCTCGCCGCATAAGCAAAGCCCATAACGGCATAAACCTCCTTAGGAGACGCGGGAACGGATAAGCGACAAGGCGCATCAAGGACGTCAGGTCATTCATCGATGGCCCTTGGTACAACCCCTCCTGTAAAGTTTTTTATTTCCATTTATCAAAATACCTGTAAACAGTTGCATCGGCAATTTGAATAATAAGAGTTGTTGAGTAACATACAGATATACTATTATCTTTTTGCTGTCCCTTTTCGGAACACCCTCTGTTTTCTCCCTCTTCTCGCGAGCCTGTTTGGTATACTTTACGATGCAACCGGCTAATAGACCGGGGGCTCGACCTTAGAAATCGTTGTAATCACAACTGCTTTAGTGTTCGGCGTCTTGGAATTCCGCTTTATATGCATTGGTTGCAAACTATGTCTTGGGTCAATAGTTGGGTTGCCCGGCTCCTGTGCTTGCCCCTTTCTGTTCCGCTAGTTCGGCTAAAAGGGCAAAGGGAGCACCGCTGAGATTGCGCTTCCGGCTAGTCTGGTTAAGCGCCTCAGCGGAGAAAGCCAAAAACTGACTATCATGGTATGCGAGAACCGGTCTGCGAATCCGAGCTTAACTAAAATCTCGTCAGAGGTTATTCCGTGTCATACGATGGGTTTTGTGTTAGCACAAGCCAGGTGATATAGGCTTTGGCCGCGGTTCATCCTAACATCACAAACGCATGGGGGCTAGTCATCAGTCCCCGCACTCCTTTCTTGCGCCCCTACGGCTAAGTGAAAGCAATAAATCATCATGGTCTGATTGCCTCGTCCGCCCCACACTACCACCTTCGGGCGTCGATAGTTCGGCTAAGGGTTACAGTGCGGTTGGTAGGGACACCTCATGTAGTATCTACATGGGGGCTGAAGCCGACGACTCGCAGCTTTCAGGGTTAACGGCCACAAAGGAGTTATAAAGGATGCAAACACATACAAGACATGATAAACCATGCAACTTTATATATAAACGCGTTCAAAGGTCTTCGGACATATTACATAAGCGTTCACTCATACTCATTCTCTCGCGAACATTGCGATTCTATGGCCCGAGCACCCACCATAACTCCGGAGAAGTACAACTCGGGGCGCCTATGCTCCTTTCCAGGAGGCGGAGGGTCAGTGGCTACCTTCATCGGATTTAGCCCCGGCCAGTGCACCTTGGCCTTCGCGAAGGCCATCCTGGCTCCTTCGATACAGGAAGACCTCCTCAGTGCGTCGACCCGAGGAGTGGCATCACTAAACTTTTGCACCAGGCCGAAGTAACTGCCCGGCAATGGCTTGTTGGGCCATAGCTGGATGCAGAGATCCTTCATGGCCGGTTCTGCCATCCGGTGTAGCTCCGTCAGCTGCTTCAGCTGCTCCACAAGGAGAGGGGAGCGCTCGGGGGCTTCGAATTGCGCCCAGAATAGCCGAGCTTCATCTCCTTCTCCCCACGAAGCATAGAACTGCTTCGCGTCCGCCAAGCTCTTCTGGTGGTCCGCGCAGGCGCCTGAGGAACGCCATACTTGGGTCAGCAACTTGAACTTGTTGTCCCCGAAGATACACTACAATGAATATGGCTTACCATCCATGATAGCTTTGTCTTGGCCGAGCTCCTCTTCAAAGGACCGCCTATCCACCCACTCCTTCTGGAGATGGGTTTTTATGGTGGATAGCTCGGCGGCCTGTTCCTTGCCTTTTTGCTCAAGGGCCGGCGTCCTTGAGCTCTTGTTGGATTTCCTCCACCCGGTCCTGGTGCTTGTCACTGGTAGCTCTTAAGGCGGACAGTGTGGCAGCCGCCTCTTTGGCCGCCGCCTTCTCCACAGCAGCCTCCTGCTTTGCCTTCTCAAGCTCGGCCTTGAGCTTCTCCATCTCTTTCGCCGAGGCTGCGTAAGCATCGACTTATATTAAGAAACCGTGTTGATAGAACGGTAAAGAAGAGTTTCGATACTCTAATTCGGCTTACCTTGCGTCTCGTCGAATCTCTTGTTTAGAGCATCAAGCTCGTCTTCGGAGCTCTTGAGCTTCCGATTCAGCTCCTCTAGCTCGGCGGCGTTAGTAGCTGCTGCTGTCGACGAAGCCTGTATCACAGAGTTATATAACCACTAAAGAGGTTCACAACCTCCGAACTGTCACTAAAACTGCCCTGTGTCCGGACCGCTAGAGGGCTGTTAGAACTATCCGAACACATATTGTCCTGTGCATAGTTCGGATAAGAGGCTATGTTTGACCCCCATGTAAGTTTTTTCAAACTCACTTGGGGCTCGGGGGCTGCCATGTATATAACCATAATACAAAGAAAATAGTATTTCAAAGGACAGAACATTACGTGGCTCACCTAAAAGCCCGTCGGAGACCATTGAAGGCCTCCTTCAGTCTGTGGTCTACGGACTGAATGCTCTGCAATACCGCACCCATGAGGATGCAATGCTCCCCGGAGATGGAGGCGCTTGACAGAGCCTCCCCCATGGCCGGCCACCCAGTGGTCGGCGGAGCCGGTGGGGATCTGGTAACCCGATCTCCAACCGGAGATTGAATCGGTACCTCCGGAGGCATTGTGTGCTCCGGAGATGGCCTTGGAGGAGACTGGGCATCTCCATGTCCGGCCTCCTCAGTGTCCGGGAGAATCTTCTCCCCCGGGTCTTCGGTGGCCGAGGTATTAGCCTCGACCATGACGTCGTCACCCTCACCTCCAGTGTTCGGCTCCAGGGAAGCCTGCTGGGATGACACCTCCATGGCATCCTTCGTAGTGCCCGGAGGAGAAGGGCACGACGCAGACCCGCTCTCCGCTAGCTCGGCGGGTGGGGTCTCCCCGTCCGAAACTTGATCGGTGGGGAGAACACGTGGTGGGCTGCAAGTTGATGGGTGCTCACATGTCAATAAACATTCTAAATTAAGCACCGATGGCTCAATAGGTCTTTGGATCCTTACCTTCAAGGTGGGGGCTTAACCCTGAGGCTCCTTCGTGGAACCCTTTCGAAGTCCTCGGACTCGGTGTCCGAGTCCAAACTATCATCGGACGACACCACTTGTGTCCGGCGTGCTTTCTTCGGGGCGGGAGGAATCATGTCCTCTGAAGCGTCCGGTGACGCCGCCCTCTTTCCTGTGAGGGGGGAATCGCCTCCCCCCTCGACCTCATGCTCCTCCTCTTGATTCGAGGAGGCGTGGGTTTCTTGGGACCCAGCCTCTGGCTGGTCCCTGGTGCGCAGGCCTGCTCGGCCTATTTTCTTCTTTTCCTTCTTCTCTGGCGCCTTGTAGGGCGCCACGACGAGCATCTCCAACAGCAGCGGAGACTTGGGGTCTTCGGGCTGTGGAGCCGGACACTTGATGCCCTTGGCCTTGCTCAACCATTCCTGCAATAGTGATCGGAAAATGCTTAGGCTTTCTTTAGGAAGGCGAGGCCAATCAAATAAAACAATACTATACCTTGGAAGGGGGCTTGGCGGCACTCAAGCCCTTGTCCTCCTTCTTGCCCGGCCAGTTCTCCTACGCCTTGAACAACGCCTTCCATAGCTTCTCCCGCGTAGTGCGGAAGAGTCGACGAACTGTAGGATCGTCGTCAGTCTGGTAATCCCACATAGGAGAGCTCTGGCACTAGCAGGGGAGGATGTGCCGCCGGAGCATGACCTGGACCATGTTGGTCAAGCCGACGCCCTCCCTGATTAGGGAGGCGATGCCCCTATGCAGGTCCTCCACCTCTGTTTCCGACCCCCAGTCGAGACCCTTTCTGACCCATGAGATCAATCTGGTCGGGGGGCCGGACCTGAATTCGGCAGGAACAGTTCCGCATTCAGCAGGAACAGTTCCGCCCTCCTCCTCCTTTGGCTCGGTGATGTAAAACCACTCCCTCTGCCAAATTTTGATGGTGTCGATGAAGGTGCCGGATGGCCACACTGCGCGCGGAAGCTTGCCGATAACTGCCCCGCCGCTGTCCGCATGTGCGCCGGCAACGCACTTCGGCTTGAAGTTGAAAATCTTGAGCCACAGTCCGAAGTGTGGCTCGACCCGCAGGAAAGCCTCGCAGACGATGATGAAGGCAGATATATGCATGAAAGAGTTCGGCGGGTGGTCGTGGAAGTCGAGCCCATAGAAGAACATAAGACCCCTCACGAAGGGCAGTGGGAAGCTTAACCCCGGATGAAATGAGGGACAAAGACCACCCTCTCGCCTGATTTGGGGGTGGAGATCACCTGGCCCTCCTCTGCAGCACGATGGAAGACATTGGCGGGGAGGTAGCCGGCATCCTTGAGATCCCGGATGTCCTGGTCTGTGACCGTGGAAGCCTCCCACTTGCTGCTGGCCATGGCTGAGCTCGAAGGGGGGAGAATGGAAGACCTAGATCTGGGCTCAGGGAGCTCGGAAGATTGGGGAAGCAGGGATGCAAATGGGAGATGCGGATAAGCCTTGGGGTTTTCTTCCCCTTTTATTAAAGATTGTTGCCGGTTAGCCTCCCTTCGTGGCGCCGTGAATCCCTCCACTTCCCGAGGCGTGCGTGCCGTTGTACGGGCGTGATTAAACATATCCCGTGTAAAATGGGGCACGATCTGTGCATTGATGGATCATGCTAGTGGAAACGGCCTCGAACCATGAGGCAGGTCTTTTCGATTGGTTCAGTGGTCGTGGTAGGCCGTGACTTTTTCGACTGAAAGGTTGTCAGGGGACATTATTGCCTCTCTGATGTTTGGCCTTCAAGGGCCGAGCTACTCATGGTATACGGATGATCTATGATCGGGAAAATTACACGTCGACGGAGGCCGAACTATAGCCTGGCCGATCACTGTTTGGAGAAAGGAACTCACCTCGCAAGCCGAAGATTCTGATCACTCGAAGCAGCTGGAGCTTGGACCCTTGGCGTTGGAGGCTAGTTCGGGGGCTACTGAGGGAGTCCTGGATTAAGGGGTCCTCGGGAGGCCGGCCTATGTCTTATGGGCCGGACTGTATGGGCCACTTGCCGAATACTGGGAGGATTGAAGATCTCGCCTCTAAGAAAGAAGCTTCGAGAATCATGGCTTGTCCTTCACGTTTAAAGTAGTAAATAGGCATGTTTATCCCTTCGACGTGTAACCGACCATGTGTAACCCTAGACACCATCGGCGTCTATATAAGCCGGAGGGTTTTAGGGTGTAGGAGAAGAGAACTCATCTAGGGTTTTAGTCATATGATCTCATGGTAGATCAACTCTGTAATCCCTATACAATCAATATAATCAAGCAGGACGTAGGGTATTACCTCCATAGGAGGGCCCGCACCTGGGTAAAACCTTGTCCCCTTTGTCTCCTGTTACCATGGATCCAACTCTCACAGTTCGGGACCCCCTACCCGAGATCCGCCGGTTTTGACACCGACAACAGTTACGCACACGGTTGGTGTATTTTATTTGAGTTTACTTCAAGTTTGCTATGACCAGGTGTTAAACAAAGTTTCTAAGTTGCCACGTAACCGCGGGCACGGCTTTCCGAAAGATTTAACCCTGAAGGGGTGCTCCAACTCATCCATCACAAACTAACCACACGCCGCGGGAATAACCTCGACCACGAATCCCGTGATTTCCTAGGCAATTCCGTTGGAAAACCTCAACCTCGAGATAGCCCGAAGTATTATCGGAATTCCGTGCACAAGACGTTCGAGAAAGGTAAAACAAATCTAGCAAGGCCGCCCGGCGTGTCGACGAACCCGATAGGAGCCGCGTATCTCGTTCTCAGGACACGACCAGATGCGCTAGTGTATAGTGGCCTGATAGACATCACCCGAGTTGCCCCCGGGTGGCCCAGCACAGTGCTCTGTTTTGGACCAGCACCAGTAGCACTGCCCCCCTGTATTATGTTGCAACGAACCTCGGGTAGCGCTAACTCCCTATGCGTCAAATTAATTATCAGTATTATTATGTTGGGCAAATGTAGTACCAAAGTTGGGCCTTGCGAGATGATTTTTATCCCAAAACGAAAATCAAGGGGGTCCCCATAACAACCCCGAGCATGTTAGGAGCGCTCAATATGGAACATAACACCGGTTCACAAGTAACTAGGGCGACAAGAGTGGAACAAAACACCGAGCAAAAGGCCAAGACTTCCACCCTTTACCAAGTATATATGTGCATTAAATTAAATAGCAATAATATTTTGATATAACAAAAGGATATCCATGTTTGCACATGGAAACAATTGCACCTGCAACTAGCAACGCTATAAGAAGGCCTGAGCAAGCCGTAACATAGCCAAACAATGGTTTGCTAGGATGTGGAGGGGTTAGAGGCTTATCATGGCATTTTGGGAGGCTTGACAAACAAGTGGTAGGTAGCGAGACAAGCGATAGAAACGAGACAACTAGCATGCTAATGATAGTAATGGTATCCAGGGAAATGGTCATCTTGCCTGAGATCCCGCTCGGAAGAAGATCGAGTCCATGAAGAAGACGAACCAACATAGTCGAACGAATCCTCACACCCCGAACGCATTCGGAACTCTATCGAGAAGAAGCAAACCGGAAACAACATTCAACACATGATAACACGACAACATATGCATGACATGATTCGCTAAAAAATATGATGCATGTCTGGTTTAAATATGCAAGACATGGCAAAGCATAACAAACAGACACTACACATTAAGTGAAGCTCAATATGCAACGAGTTGCATATTGACGAAACTCTACATTTGAATTATTTAGTTCACTCTCGTTTAGGTACTCATCAATATTAAATGTTGTTTAACATGGGTGGTCATGGCATAAGGTGAAGACGGAATTAAAGCAATTTTAAATGGAGAAGGGTAACATACATAAAACAAAATAATAAATCTCCATATTATGAGAAATATGGTTAATGTTCTTTAACTAAACAATCATTTTAAATGTTGTTTATCATGGCAAGAGGTGAAGCATACACAACTACATCATCTAGGCATTTTAAATGAGGTCAAAAACAACATATAGTATTTCCGAAACGACCTCATATGCAAATTATTAATTTGGTCCAGATCTGTCCTAAGCATATTTTATATTTTTTTAAACAGCAAAATAAAGTGCATCATGTGATTCTACTCATTTTTCTAGTCAAGTTACATATATAGAACATTTAATTCCAAGCTACGGTTATTTAGTTATGATACAAACCGCTTAGCAAGCTATTAGGCAACTTTTAATACAAACTACATTTTAAATGTTTTTAACATGCATGAGGATGACATGACCAATTTACATGCAATTTTATGAAAAACATTGGCATATATCATGATATAGAGCATTTGTCATCATGGCGGAGAATCGGGTGCCACGGCGACAAAAATGGAATCGGTACCACGACAACATTCCGGTTCCGATAACTCGATTGAGATACTGGTGCAAAAGAAGCGTGGGCATGAACGTGTCATGAGAAAGATGGTGGGGTGATCCCAATAACCGGGTGTCCCACATGTTGGCGAAACGAATAACGTGGTACCTCCAACTGACAACATACTATACAGTGCATCAAAAGTGTGCATGTTTGGGAAAATTAAAAAAAATAGAGAAGCGAAAGAAATTGTGATTCCCTGGGATTCGATCCCATGAACTCCTGAATGCTAACCAGAGAGATGGGTGCTTGCAGGTGACCATATTGGGGCTCGGACTGACATGAAGAAGAAAACAAAATGGTTGGGTCTGGTGAAGCAAAAATTGTGCAGCCATGGGGATTTGATCCCTGGCCGCCCGGGTGCAAAGCCGTGTGCCTCACCAGTGGGCTAGCTGGGTGTTCTTGGCACTGATGCAGATTGGCCTGATATGACTATGACCGTGTGCGTAGCGGAATTAGGAGAAAAATAGAATAGAGAAAAACAGAGCGGCAACTAAAACTAAAGGAGCTGCCTGGGATTCGAACACAGGCCTTCCTGGATGTGGGCGATCGTGGCTAACCAACCTGTCTAATGCGGTGATTTTGCTAACAACAGGAGCCCGATTCTCTTTAAATGGACCAAAAGGCCAGCCTTGTTCCCATGAACGCACGGTGGTGTTCACCGGCGTCGATGGTGACGAGCAAGGCATCATCCATGGGGGATGTAGAGCTGCAGCAGGGGTTCGGAAATACGGCAGGGTGCAGCTGTGGGGCGTCTGCGTGCATGCGTGTGTAGGGCATAAGCCACGGTGACTGCGTCGGGCGCGTGTGTGTGCGCGAGCGGGACGCATCGGGCGCGTGGCGGGTGTGCGTGTGTAGTGTTGGGTGTGCGCGTGTGTGTGCATGCCGTGCACCAAAGTAGGGACAGTCCGTTGGTGACTTGGTCCGGGCGTGCGTGGAGATCACTGCGGGCTCGGGCCAACTCGTGTGCGTACGTGCGCGGTGAGGGCGCGGCCAGAGCGGGCCGATCGGGCGCGTGGCTGGGTAGGGGGCATGCGGGACGTGCCCGGCACCGGCCTAGGTATAAAACCCATGTGGGGTCGCTGTAACGGGGCGTGGGGTTCGAGTTCGTGCTCGAGGAAGAAGCCGTTCGTGCGGCGGGCGTTCGTGCGCCGGAAACCACCGTGTCCACCATGTCTTTTCCCTCCTTCTTCTTCATGTGTATGTGCCAGATAGAGAGGGAGCGACGTGAGGGCGAGCTAGGAGCAGGCAGCCGGCGTCGAGGGCTAGGCAGTGGCAACAACAGTTGGTATCAGAGCTGCAGTTGCGAGGTGATCGCCGGCAGTAATGGCAGTCGTTCCGTATGGCGGTGGTGGCGGCGCGATGGCGTTGCAGTTCCGCTGTTGACGCCGGTGAACTACACGTCCTGGGCCATCAAGGTTGAGGCGATCTTTGATGCCCAGGGACAGTGGTGTGCGGTGGCGCCGGCGGAGGGTGCGGCGGTCGACACCGGGAAGAGCAAGACGGCGTGGGCGGCAATGTTGGGCGCACTGTCAGAGGATCTGCTGATGCAGGTGGCGACGAACACCACGGCGAAGGAGGTATGGGACTCCCTCAAAGTGCGCTTCGTCGGCGTCGATCGGGTGCGGGCGGCAAGCCTCGCGGCGCTACGTGGAGAGTTCGATCGTCTTCGGATGGAGGACGGCGACGAGTTCGACGTGTACGCAGGCAAGGTGACCGGCATGGCGGCGCGGTATGCTTAGCTCGGGAGCACACTATATGAGGCCGCCATGGTGAAGAAGCTGCTTGACACCGTGTCGGACCGGTTGTACGCCGTCGTTGCCGGAATCGAGCAGTTCTGCAATGTCGAAGAGATGGCGTTCGAGGAGGCCGTCGGTCGTCTGAAGGCGTTCGAGGAGTGGACGCGGCGGCGCACCCAAAACAGCGGCGGTAGGAGCGGCGATCAGCTGCTGCTCACGGCGGCGCAGTGGGCGGCGCGGAGGCGACAACAGGGCGGAGGCGGCTTCAACGACCACGACGACGACGGAGCAGCGAGCACGGCGTCAGGCATCGAAGGGAAGCGGCGCGGGCGCTGTTACGGCTGTGGCGAGCGCGGGCACTTCCGGCGCGAGTGCCCGAGGTCGCGGAAGGCGCGGGCTGCCGAACAATCCCTCCTCATGGACGGCAACGTCGAGGACGTCGGGCTCCTCTAGGCCGCGCCTTAGGGGGTGTGTGTAGGGCATAAGCCACGGCGACTACGTCGGGCGCGCGTGTGTGCGCGAGCGGGACGCGTCGGGCGCGTGGCGGGTGTGCGTGTGTAGTGTTGGGTGTGCGCGTGTGTGTGCACGCCATGCACCAAAGTAGGGACCGTCCGTTGGTGACTTGTTCCGGGCGTGCATGGAGATCGCTGCGGGTTCGGGCTGACTCGTGCGCGTACGTGCGCGGTGAGGGCGCGGCCAGAGCGGGCCGATCGGGCGCGTGGCTGGGTAGGGGGCGTGCGGGTCGTGCCCGGCGCCGGCCTAGGTATAAAACACATGTGGGGGTCGCTGTAACGGGGCGTGGGGTTCGAGTTCGTGCTCGAGGAAGAAGCCGTTCGTGCGGCGGGCGGTCGTGCGCCGGAAACCACCGTGTCCACCGTGTCTTTTCCCTCCTTCTTCTTCCTGTGTATGCACCAGAAAGAGAGGGAGCGACGTGAGGGCGAGCTAGGAGCAGGCAGCCGGCATCGAGGGCTAGGCAGCGGCAACAATAGCGTGTGCCTGAGCGAGTGCGTGGTGATCTCGCGGAGGGCCGAACAAGGGTGTCCCAAGGAAGGAGCTTGATTCTCTTTAAATGGACCAAAAGGCCAGCCTTGTTCCCATGAACGCACGGTGGTGTTCACCGGCGTCGATGGTGACGAGCAAGGCATCATCCATGGGGGATGTAGAGCTGCAGCAGGGGTTCGGAAATACGGCAGGGTGCAGCTGTGGGGCGTCTGCGTGCATGCGTGGGTAGGGCATAAGCCACGGTGACTGCGTCGGGCGCGTGTGTGTGCGCGAGCGGGACGCATCGGGCGCGTGGCGGGTGTGCGTGTGTAGTGTTGGGTGTGCGCGTGTGTGTGCACGCCGTGCACCAAAGTAGGGACAGTCCGTTGGTGACTTGGTCCGGGCGTGCGTTGAGATCGCTGCGGGCTCGGGCCAACTCGTGTGCGTACGTGCGCGGTGAGGGCGCGGCCAGAGCGGGCCGATCGGGCGTGTGGCTGGGTAGGGGGCATGCGGGTCGTGCCCGGCACCGGCCTAGGTATAAAACCCATGTGGGGTCGCTGTAATGGGGCGTGGGGTTCGAGTTCGTGCTCGAGGAAGAAGCCGTTCGTGCGGCGGGCGTTCGTGCGCCGGAAACCACCGTGTCCACCATGTCTTTTCCCTCCTTCTTCTTCCTGTGTATGTGCCAGATAGAGAGGGAGCGACGTGAGGGCGAGCTAGGAGCAGGCAGCCGGCGTCGAGGGTTAGGCAGTGGCAACAACAGTTGGTATCAGAGCTGCAGTTGCGAGGTGATCGCCGGCAGCAATGGCAGTCGTTCCGTACGGCGGTGGTGGCGGCGCGACGGCGTTGCAGGTCCCGCCGTTGACGCCGGTGAACTACACGTCCTGGGCCATCAAGGTTGAGGCGATCTTTGATGCACAGGGACAGTGGTGTGCGATGGCGCCAGCGGAGGGTGCGGCGGTCGACACCGGGAAGAGCAAGACGGCGTGGGCGGCAATGTTGGGCGCACTGTCAGAGGATCTGCTGATGCAGGTGGCGACGAACACCACGGCGAAGGAGGTATGGGACTCCCTCAAAGTGCGCTTCGTCGGCGTCGATCGAGTGCGGGCGGCAAGCCTCGCGGCGCTACGTGGAGGGTTCGATCGTCTTCGGATGGAGGACGGCGACGAGTTTGACGTGTACGCAGGCAAGGTGACCGGCATGGTGGCGCGGTATGCTTAGCTCGGGAGCACACTGGACGAGGCCGCCATGGTGAAGAAGGTGCTTGACACCGTGTCGGACCGGTTGTACGCCGCCGTTGCCGGAATCGAGCAGTTCTGCAATGTCGAAGAGATGGCGTTCGAGGAGGCCGTCGGTCGTCTGAAGGCATTCGAGGAGTGGACGCGGCGGCGTACCCAGAACAACGGCGGTAGGAGCGGCGATCAGCTGCTGCTCATGGCGGCGCAGTGGGCGGCGCGGAGGCGACAACAGGGCGGAGGCGGCTTCAACGACCACGACGACGACGGAGCAGCGAGCACGGCGTCAGACATCGAAGGGAAGCGGCGCGGGAGCTGTTACGGCTGTGGCGAGCGCGGGCACTTCCGGCGCGAGTGCCCGAGGTCGCGGAAGGCGCGGGCTGCCGAACAATCCCTCCTCATCGACGGCAATGTCGAGGACGTCGGGCTCCTCTAGGCCGCGGCTTAGGGGGGTGTGTAGGGCATAAGCCACGACGACTGCGTCGGGCACGCATGTGTGCGCGAGCGGGACGCGTCGGGCGCGTGGCGGGTGTGCGTGTGTAGTGTTGGGTGTGCGCGTGTGTGTGCACGCCATGCACCAAAGTAGGGACCGTCCGTTGGTGATTTGGTTCGGGCGTGCATGGAGATCGCTGCGGGTTCGGACCGACTCGTGCGCGTACGTGCGCGGTGAGGGCGCGGCCAGAGCGGGCCGATCGGGCGCGTGGCTGGGTAGGGGGCGTGCGGGTCGTGCCCGGCACCGGCCTAGGTATAAAACCCATGTGGGGGTCGCTGTAACGGGGCGTCGGGTTCAAGTTCGTGCTCCAGGAAGAAGCCGTTCGTGCGGAGGGCGGACGTGCGCCGGAAACCACCGTGTCTTTTCCCTCCTTCTTCTTCCTGTGTATGCACCAGATAGAGAGGGAGCGACGTGAGGGCGAGCTAGGAGCAGGCAGCCGGCATCGAGGGCTAGGCAGCGGCAACAATAGCGTGTGCCTGAGCGAGTGCGTGGTGATCTCGCGGAGGGCTGAACAAGGGTGTCCCAAGGAAGGAGCTTGGCTGGAGCACGGCCATGGTGGTCGTGGCTCAAAACGACCGGGTCGATGACTACATGTATGCAAAGAAGCGGGAACAGAGGGGATTCGACGTGGCTCACCGAGGGGGGGGCGGAAGGCAAGCTCGGACAGGCACGAGGAGGCTAATCCGAGGCGTGGCGAGAAGCTGATCGTACCGATGTTCCTTGCTCCGAGAACAAGAAGCCGAGGAAGAGGTGGACGATCCCAAGGCGATACATTGCTGCTCTGAGGATGAGGAAGAAGAGGACTTCGAGGCGGTGCTGCAGACGGCGCCGGGGGCCTCAAGGTGGAGTGGCTCAGGCGGAGCTCGAGCTTGAGCTCCGCCCAGTTCATGGCGACGGTGGAGCCTGTGTGCCTCTTACCTTGGCGGCGGGAGGAGGAGAGAGTGGGGAAAATGGAAAGGAGGAGACGCTAGGGTATCGGGGAAGGTCTTATAGGGCTCCAGGAGCAACGACGAGCCATCTGATCGAGGTTAGAGACGATGGATGGTGGTGGTGCTGTCGTACAGAAGGTGACGATTGCAGGGAGGAAGAGGAACAGGGAAACGGTGCTAATGGGCTACGTGGGCTGCACATGCACATGAGAATCTGCTGGGCCTCTCTCTCTCCCTCTCTAATTCTTTTCTTCTCTTTTTTCTTTATTTCTTCAGACAGAAATTTGAGAAAAAGAAAAGAGGTGCTAGAGGTGGAATATTTCGAAGAAGAAAAATATATTCTTGGAGCCCTAGAAATATGCACAATTTATAAGAAATAGTTTGTCAATTTCCAGAGACTACAAATTTAAACAAGTTTGAATTTATTTCAACTTGATTAAATCCAAAGTCCAACCAAAACATCTCCAACAAGGCTGAATATTGGAGGGGTGGGTCTTGACATGATTTAGGGGTTTTAGGAATAGAGTGAACAATTTTCTGGTACAGGAAACATGCCGCTTGTAAAACATGAATAAAAGAAGAAATGAAAGTTGGCTTTTGGGAAATAAATGAAAGTGGTGCAAGGGCTTAAGCACTACTGGAATTCAGTTATTTGCCATCTGCCAGCTCTTTGTCGTCTGCCAGCTGATGGCAAAGAGGCTGTTTGCCGTCTGTCTTGCCAAAGCAGACGACAAAGAACCAGCTGATGGCAAAGAGGGTCTTTGCCATCTGCACTTCTTTGCCGTCTGCCAGCAGACGGCAAAGACCAAAGTGGGCCCCACGGGGCACGGCACTGGCTAGGTCAAGCTCTTTTCCATCTGCCACTTCTTTGCCGTCTGCTGGCAGATGGCAAAAATTTCTTTGCCGTCTGCCAGCAGACGGCAACGAGGTGAGGGTGGGGCCCACAATGTCACGGCGGGGGCGGGCTAACGGTCACCGTCTTTGCCGTCTGCTGGCAGACGGCAAAGAATTCTTTGCCGCCTGCCAGCAGACGGCAAAGAGGGGGGCTTAATTTTCGCCCCCGCGCCCAAAGCCTCTCTCTCTCACACATCTCTCTCTCCCTCTCTATCTCAGCGCCGCTGCCCCGCCCTGCCCTGCCCTGCCCCCGCCGCCGCCCCGCCCTGCCCCGCGCCGCCGCCCCGCGCCGCCGCCCCGCACCTCCGCTGCCCCGCGCCGCCGCCCCGCAGTCTGCCGCCGCGGCCACGCGCCGCCGCCCCGTCGAGCCCCCCCCCGGCGAGCCCTCCGCGGCGGCACCCCCCGGCGAGCCCCCCCCGACGGCACCCCCTCGACGAGCCCCCCGGCGGCACCCCCTCCGGTGAGCTCCCCCACCTCTGCCCTTTTTTTTTCTGTTTTTCTGTTTTTTTCCTTTTTTTTTAATATCATGATTATAGATATATATATAGATGCTACTGTTAGTAGATAGTAGATGCATCAATTAGGTTAATTAGTTAGATGTTGTTAATTAGGTTTTTTGAGTAGGTTAATTAGTTAGATGCTACTGGTTTCGACATCAATTAGGTTAATTAGGTTAGGAGGAGGAGAAGAAGAAAAAAGAGGAGAGGAGGAGAAGAAGAAGAGGAAAAAGGAAAGGAGGAAGAAGAAGAAGAAGGAAAAAAATGGAAGAAAATGAAGAAAAGGAAGAAGAGGAAGAAGAAGAAAAGAAAAAAAGAGGAAAAACCCCGACCCCGACCCGACACCCCGACCCCGACCGCGACCCGACACCCCGACCCCGACACCCCGACCCCGACACCCCAACCCCGACCCGACACCCCGACACCGACACGGCACCCCGACCCCGACACCCCTGACACCCCGACACCACGACACCCAGACACGACACCCCCGACACCCCGACACCCCGACCCCGACACGACACCCCGACCCCGACACGACACCCCGACACCCCGACCCCGACACGACACCCCGACACTTAAATTAGGTATATATTCAATTTTTTAGGTATTCAATTTTTTATTATGTTCATGATGATGATACACTTACATTATATACATATTATTCATGTCAGGTATTCATTCTTTTTATGTTGTACTAATTTCGTTTACTCTTTGTCATTGCAGGTGTTGACAGATGGTGGGCGCGGGTCGAGAGCGCTCCGAGGCTCCTACCTCGGCGCATGGTGGGAGGGGTAGTTCCATTCCACCCCATAGACTCCGGAGAGCGCTGGATCTCAGTATGCAGACACCACCGGCGGTCGCTTCTTCTTCGGCCGGGAGAGGTCGGGGGGGGAAGAAGGCTGGTAGAGGTGGACGTGGCGGCGGGAGAGGTAGGAAGGCTGCTACTACGCCTTCCTCGCCGCCACCCCCAGCTGATTCACCCGACCACAGGAGTGCTCCGTCTGAGATGGAGCCGCCTGAGGTGGACCCGTCTCGGACTCCGGTCCACGAGCCTCGGGCCGACGAGCCTATGGCAGACGCGCCTACGGCCGACGAGCCTCGGGCCGACGAGCGTCTGGCCGACGAGCCTTCGTCCCACGAGACTCCGTCCCACGAGACTCCGGAGCTCAGCAGGGATCACGCTGAGTCGCAGAGGAACTCGACGGAGTCGAGTGGCCGTGCTGAGGGTAGCTATAGTTCTGATAGCTATAGCGAGGGTGAGTGGGTTGAGGGGCGCAAAGTCTACCAGCGTGGTGGTACAAAGCTCCCGCCCACCCCGGCGACCCCCGACCAGAGGTGGTTGATTGTGCCTAACGGGGCCAAGTAAGTGCATTTACTCTTTTTTAACCTTTTGCCTTCACGTTTCTTCGAATATCTAATGCGTTGGCCTTGTCATACTGCAGGTCTTGGACACACGAGCCTCATGTCCGCAGGCCCAACAGTGTCCTTGGTGTGATTTGTCGCCAGAGCTTCCCGGGGTGGGTCACGTTGCCCGGTGAGGGCTGGGTTCCAGAGTTAGGAATGACCTGGGAGCACTACTTGGCTGCCCCGGCCCCGCCGGGGCATAGGATCGGCGATGTCGAGTGCCACAAGGTGGCCGACATTGTGATCCAGACGTTTTGGGTAATTTCTCCTTTGCCGTCTACGTTGTGTTTCCTTCTTTGATTGGCAACCCAAGTGATTGTACTAATCCGTGTTTTCTTGTTTTATTGCAGACCTTCTACAGGTGTGCTGAGGGACAGGAGGAGGCCGCGGCTCTGGTTATCGACAACGAGTGCAGGCGCCTACTTCAAAACTTTCGGCACGAGGCTCGGACGCAGGCTATTCGAGACTACTTCGCCTCGGCTGGTATTAGGAGGAAAAGAGAGAAGTGCCGCGAGAAGTTTCTGAGTAAGGAGAAGTACATGAAGGTAATTACCTATTCTTAAGGCCTTGTACTTAGTTTCCTTGATTTGATTCATAGGCGTAGCTCTCAAATTTCTCTTGCTTAACTTAGGTGCCCCCGAGATGGTGTGCGGATAGGATGGACTGTTGGGAGGCGTTGGTGGATGAGTGGTGCTCTCCCCAATGGCGCTCCACCCACGACACTGCAAAGGACAAGCGTGGCAAAATGAAAGGTGTCCCACACCATCTAGGCAGCGTCAACCTACATCAGTACGGGGAAAACTGGGTATGTGGTTTGCTTCATGATTCATGCAAATTTATTCTTCATGCTAGCTTGAGCCCTCAACTAATACTCTGTTCCTCTCTTTTAGCCGCGAGAGAACAAGGCTCCAGTGCCACAGCTGTTCGACCTCTATGCCATGTCCAATACTGCCTCGTACAAGAAGGCCAAGGCATTCTCTGAGTCTGACCTCGATGATCCAAAGAAATTCACCAACCGCGCCTCCCACCACAAGCTTGTGAGGTACAGAGACGAGGGGAAGGCGAGGAAAGGGCCGGACTTTAACCCGAGCTAGCAACCTCTTGATCCAGAGCTGGTTATGATATCTGGTGGCGGGAGGCCCCATGGCTCGTTAGCCATTGGGGATGGACTGATACGTTGTAGTAGCACTCTCCCGCAGATCAAGAAGCGCCAGACCGGCTCCGATCCTGAGATATTGCCTCGTGCGCGGCCAGTGGAGCTCGAATTCAAGGTTAGTTATACGAACTCAGATACCTTTCCTTCATTACATTGTGTGTGCGGCCGTCGATGATTACAATGCTAACGAGTGGTGTTGCAGGCTGCTATTGAGGCAGAGAGAGCGAAGACCCAGGCTGCTATTGAGGAAGAGAGAGCGAAGACCCAGGCGATTCTAGAGGAGAGAAACCGGCAGGCGGCGGAGAGGGAGAGGGAGCTTGAGGACAGGACGGCTAATGCGTTGGAGGAGGAGAGGAACCGGAACATGATGGCTAACCGGGCCCTATACGAGATGTTCGCGGTAAGTTTCTTCTGCATATTAGCCAAATCATGCACGTAATGTTCCTTACAGTAGTATCTAATATGACTGACTCGTCAAAACCAAATGTGCAGACCCTGTGCGAGAAGAGCGGCACGACCCCTCCGCCGATGCCAGTCATTGCTCCGGCGGGCACGGTGAGTTTCATTTGAATGTTCATTAGTTACTAGTCTTCACATTTGAGTTGCATCATGCTAACGATACATTGGAAATGATCTTTGGTGCAGCATAACTCCCGACAAGCATCGACCGATCCTCCTCCGTCAGCCACTGGCGCGACCGGTCCTACAACTACACCTACAACTACACCTCCGTGATGACGGTAAGTTTTCGCAAGTGTTTAGCATAACAAATGCGTACTTAGCTTAAGAAATGACCTATTTATCTCCAAAATGCCGTATACTTAGCTTAGTTTCCTCGAAAATTACATTATAACCTTACTTAGCTCCAAAATGACCAATTTTACCATGGATAGCTCTCAAATGACCTATACTTAGCTTAGCTTAAGAACTGACATATTTAGCTCTAAAATGGCCTGTACTTAGCATTATTTCCTCCAAAATGACATAATAACCTTAATTAGCTCCAAAATGACCAATTTTACCACGGATAGCTCTCAAATGACCTATACTTAGCTTAGCTTAAGAAATCACCTATTTAGCTCCAAAATGACCTATTTAACCTAGGAAAGCTCTAAAATGACATATACTTAGCATTTATTCCTCCAAAAATGAATTTATATGGTTAGCTAGCTCAAAAATGACATAATAACCTTAATTAGCTCAAAAATGACCTATTTAACCTAGGATAGCTCTAAAGTTACCTATACTTAGCATTTATTCCTCCAAAATGACTCAATATGCTTAGGTAGCTCAAAAATGACATAATATGCTTAAGAAATGACCTATTTAGCTCCAAAATGACTTAATATGCTTAATTAGCTCAAAAATGGCATAATTACTTAGGTTAGCTCTGAAATGACCTATACTTAGCTTATTTAGTTCATTTATGACATACTTAGCATATTTAGGTCAAAAATGGCCTATTTAACTAGGTTAGCTCTAAAATGACGCAAGTAAGCAATAAGAAGAAGAAAAAGAAAGAGAAGAAAAATTCTTCTTCTTCTTCTTCTTCTTCTTCTAGTCTTCTTCTTCTTCTTTTTCTTCTTCTTCTTCTAGTCTTCTTCTTCTTCTAACTTCCTTCTTTCCCATTTTGCAAATTTGATTCACTTCACGGAAGCTTGCGTTCATGGAGTCCTTGTCCTTCCATTTTGTTTTGATTTTGTAGGATCAACAATTGACACTGGCATATGTATGTATAGATGAATGAAACTTGCATATGTTTTGATTTGGTATGTGTTGGATGATCATATCCATATGGCTTGCATATTATTTGCATATGTGTTGTTTATTATGTGGTGGATGAGACATTTTATGTGATGGACTAGACATAATGTTTGCCTTATTATGTGATTCTGAATATATATATATATGTGTGTGTGAATTTATGTGCAAATGAATTGATATAAGAGAAAACAGTAAAAACAGGGGCTATATAGCCACTTTGCCGTCTGCTAGCAGACAGCAAAGAGGTTTGCCGTCTGCTAGCAGATGGCAAATAGGCCACGTGGCAGCAGCCTGTGCAATCTGGGCTGGCCTATTTGGCCTGTTTGCCGTCTGCAAGCAGACGGCAAAGAGCCTGCGCTGGCCCAGCCGACGCCTGACGTCAGCTGCAGCTCTTTGCCGTCTGCTGGCAGACGGCAAAGAGCGCCGTTAGCCCCCTAACGGGGCTGGCACCTTTTGTCTGCCGTCCAGGGGCTTTGCCGTCTGCCAGCAGACGGCAAAGAGCTTGGCTTCTTTGCCGTCTGCCAGCAGACGGCAAAGTGGCCTTTACCGGCACCCGTTCGGCCGGACTGTTCGCCGTCTGCTGGCGGACGGCAATGGCTTTGCCGTCCGCCAAGCAGGCCTTTGACGTCTGCTATGGCAGATGGCAAAGAAGCTGATTCCAGTAGTGAAGGGAGCTGAAAGATCAAAGGGGTCTGAAGTAGAAGGAGTTGCAAACACAAATAAGGAAAAACAATCACCACAATATAGGCAAGATGATGACATGATGCAAAATAAAAATAAAACACACATCACAAGCATGCAAGCATGATCAAAACACAAATTAAGTGAGGTCTCGGTCTTGGGCTGTTACAACGGACGTCAAGACCAAGCTCCCCTCATGCGCGCCACGCCTGTAAGCGGAGCGGGCTGCCGCGCCTTCACCCCGGAGCTGCGTTGTGTCACCTGGCCCGGCAAGTTCAAGCCGGACCTGCCTCCATGCTACGATGGCACCCCCGACCCCGCAGAGTTCCTCCATCTCTACGCGCTGAGCATCGAGGCGGCAAGCGGTGACGACAAAGTCATGGCAAACTGGTTCCCCATGGCTCTCAAAGGTGGCGCGCTCTCCTGGCTCCTCAACCTCCCGGAAGGATCGATCTCTTCCTGGGACGAACTCCGCGAGCGCTTCATTGCCAACTTCCAGGGTGCTACTTCTTGAGCTTGTGTTGGTTTTCCCTTGAAGATTAAAGGGTGATGCAGCAAAGTAGATAAGTATTTCCCTCGGTTGTTGAGAACCAAGGTATCAATCCAGTAGGAGGTACATGCAGGGCCCCAATCTTTGCACCTACACAAACAATCAAACTCTTGCACCCAACGCTATAAAGGGGTTGTCAGTCCCTTCACGGTTACTTGCAAGGATGAGATCTGATAGAGATAGATATAAAAGATTACTAAAACAAAAGGTAAAATAAAAGTAAATAGATTGCAGCAAAGTATTTTTGGTATTTTTGGTTTATAGATCTGAAAATATAATATGGAAAATAGACCCGGGGGCCATAGGTTTCACTAGAGGCTTCTCTCTTGAAGGAAAATAATACGGTGGGTGAACAAATTACTGTCGAGCAATTGATAGAAAAGCGCATAGTTATGACGATATCCAAGGCAATGATTATGCATATAGGCATCACGTCCGTGTCAAGTAGAACGAAACAATTCTGCATCTACTACTATTACTCCACACATCGACCGACTCCTGCCTGCATCTAGAGTATTAAGTTCATGAAGAATAGAGTAACGCATTAAGTAACATGACATGATGTAGAGGGATAAACTCAAGCAATATGATGAAAACCCCATCTTTTTACCCTTGATGGCAACAATACAAATACGTGCCTCGCTACCCCTACTTTGTCACTGGGTGAGGACACCGCAAGATTGAACCCAAAACTAAGCACTTCTCCCATTGCAAGAATTACCAATCTAGTTGGCCAAACCAAACCAATAACTCGAAGAGACTTGCAAAGATATGAAATCATGCATATAAGAATTCAGAGAAGGTTCAAATAATATTCATAGATAATCTGAACATAAACCCACAATTCATCGGATCTCGACAAACACACCGCAAAAGAGTATTACATCAGATAGATCTCCACGAAGATCATGGAGAACATGGTATTGAAAAACATAGAGAGAGAAGAAACCATCTAGCTACTAGCTATGGACCTGAAGGTCTGAGGTGAACTACTCACGCATCATCGGAGGGGCAATGGTGTTGATGTAGATGCCCTCCGTGATCGAATCCCCCTCCGGCAGATTACCGGAAAAGGCCCCAAGATGGGATCTCACGGGAACAGAGGCTTGCGGCGGCGGAAAAGTATTATCGTGGCTCTTTTTGGTATTGGGGGAATATTTCTGAATTTATAGGCGGAGAATTAGGGTTGGAGGAGCTACAGGGGGCCCACAAGCCAGGGGGCGGCCCCCCCCCAGGGGCGCGCCCAGGTGGCTTGTGGCCCACCCGTGGGTCTTCTGGCCTCTTCTCCAAGTCTCCTGGGTTCTTTCTGGTCCAAGAAAAATCATCGTAGAATTTTATTCCGTTTGGACTCCGTTTGATATTCCTTTTCTGCAATACTCAAAAACAAGGAAAAAACAGAAACTGGCACTGGGCACTAGGTTAATAGGTTAGTCCCAAAAATAATATAAAATAGCATATTAATGCATATAAAACATCCAAAACAGATAATATAATAGCATGGAACAATCAAAAATTATAGATACGTTGGAGACGTATCACAGGGCACCCGCGACCGCGCCCTCGCAGTGAACGACCTACGGCGCGTGAAGCAGCAACCAGGCGAGACCCTGCACAAGTACATATAGCGTTTCACAAGCGTTCGCCTCAAGATCTCGAAGGCAGCGGATGAGGCCATCATCTCGGCATTCACTGATGGTGTCAGGGACGTCAAGATGAAAGAGGAGCTCGCCATCCACAACGAACTGTGCTCGGCCCTGGAGATGTTCAACCTGGCGAACAAGTGCGCAAGGGCCGAAGAGGGCCGCCTCTCCCTCCTTGAGCTTTCGGAGGCAGACCCCGAAGATAAGAAGGCCAAGGCTAAGGAGGCAAAGCGCAAGGGCCCCGCTATGCTGGCGGCAGAACCTGAGATGAAGCGCGGTCGTGACCAACATGAGCCCCACAAGGGCAACCGCCCGTTCTGCATCTTTCACTACACCCGCGGCCACAACACCGAAGACTGCCAGGAGCTCAGGATGCTCCGCGATGAGCACCTCGGCCGCCGCCCCGAGCACGGCGACCGTGGCTGCGACCGTGGAGGGGGCCGCGGTGGAGGCCGCTGGGACAACCGTGACCCACGTCAGGACTGGCGCGACCAGCCTCGCGAGGACCGCTGGCGTGACGAGCCTCGCGATGGACCCCGGTGCGACCAACCTCATGAGGCCCGTCCTCAGGGGAATGCCGGTCTCCCTCCGCTGCTGCCGCCACCAAGGAGAAACGATGATGACTGGCGGGACGATGGGGCTGGGGGCTTCCAGGAGCCTCGTGTGATCGCCTGCATCCTGGGCGGTACTCAGGCCCCTGCCTCAAACCGCATCTTCAAGCAGTTCTCTCGCGAGGTGAACGCAGCACTCCCGAAGCTCGAGGCCGCGCGTCCCCTCAGGTGGTCGAAGTGCGCCATCACCTTCGACTCCAAGGATCACCTCAAGTGCTCGGTCACCGTAGGAGCGCTCCCCTTGCTCTGCACGCCCACTATTAGCAATGTCCTCATCACCAAGACCCTCGTCGATGGTGGCACTGGGCTCAATGTCCTCTCTGTCGAGACGTTCGAGACACTTCAGGTGCCCTATGATCAGCTCATGCCGACCAAGCCCTTTTCAGGAGTGACCGATGGCTCCACCACTCCCCTGCGGCAGGTGCACCTCCTAGTCACCTTCGGCAAGCATGATAACTGCCACACCGAGCTCATCGACTTTGACGCCGCCCACATCCACCTCCCGTACAACGCCATCCTCGGGTACCCTGCCCTCGCCAAGTTCATGGCGGCAACCCACCACGGCTACAACGTCCTCAAGATGCCAGGGAGTGGCAGTGTCATCACGGTCGCCTGTGATGAGAAGGATGCAGTCTGCTCCCTCGAGCATGCTTACCAGGCCGCGAGAGCTGAAAACACTGACGACGAGGGCGGCATCCTGCCTCCCGAAGACACCCCCAAGAAGAAGAAGAAGCTCCTCCCCAAGAGCCGCTTGGGGACAGAGACCCCCAAGAGCGTCACCTCAGGCCCCGTGACCATTGCTGGGGCACCCCTTCCTCCCGCATAGGAAGGCGCGCCCGGCGCTTCCCTCAGGCTGGGCTCGGGGGCTTCCACCTGGGGAGCTTCTGGCCTGACCACTGCGGCGAGGGAGGTGCTCGGGCACCACTTGGAGCCGTGCTTCGACGCGTGCCCCCATGAGCAAGGAGCACGGCGCGAGGCACCGGGCTCATGAGAGTTCATCACCAACGCGATCGAGGAGCTTCAGGAGGTGTGGGCCAAGTGCGACGAGCATCGCCCCGTGTTACCCGGTGCAGCTGCCACCCCCGGTGTGGGCAGGGGGCTGCGCGTCTGCGTCAATATCCCGGGCCTCAACGGGGCTGCATCCCAGGGCCTCTTCTGGCCATCGCGCGTCAGCCTCAGTGGAGGCTACCCCTGCAACTACGTCTGCATGCCCTTTGGCCTCATGAATGTGGGTGCCACGTACCAGCGCCTCGCGTAGGCCGTGCACGTGTCTCATGAGGCCCGATGCCGCGCGGTCCTTCAGGAGGTCCCAGACCCTCGCGAGCCCCCTAGGCCTCGCGGGCCCCTCGAGCCTCTGGAGCCATCAGGCTCATGAGGATCAAGCTTCAACAACTACCTCGATGCTTCAGCGGCATCATTACCAGGTGACCTTTGGTTTGTTCATTTGAGGGCACCACTCGGGTTGCATCATCCTCAAGATGTTAGGGCCCCGCCCCTGCAGCTGTATCGTTTTGCGCATGTATCAGAACTGGTTCTGCATTTGATGAGTTTTTTTAAGTATCCCAAACTGCATGCCCGGTGCTTCATCACCATGAATGCCGTGCGCCCTAACAACCCCGCCCTCGACCGCCTCAATATTAAGGACTGGGACGGCGTCTGTGCTTGGGTCCGTCCCTGCAGCGTTGATAAATCCAAGCGCCCGAGCTCTGTCTCGCGGGCTAGTCCCGTGCACGTCACCTCCCGGGGTCCTTGGTGCCTTGTCCTCGCATGAGCTAATCGGGAGTGGGTGAGTCAGGGCGCGCGACCCGGTTCATATAACTGCAGTTCGGCGCTTCGCCATTGCGGGAGCCGCGCGTCGGATGTTTTTCCTCGGGTTTTGTCGCATGAGAAGACTGGGCACGGGATCTGTGCTCGGGTCCGTCCCTGCAGCGTTGATAAACCCAACGATTCAGCTCTGTCTGGTGGGTCGGCCTCGTTCACATCACCTCCTGGGGTCCTTGGTGTTTGGCCTTCTCATGCGATGGCCTTCGGAGATCCATTCGGCGCAGGTTGTCCCCGTCGCATAGGTTTTGTAAGCGCGCCCCGCGCCAGAAGACGCAGGCGCAACCCGCCTTGAGGTAGGGCCTCGTGAGTCTTGAGCTGGCTCACGGGTGCCCAGATACACCTCCTCTAGTTCTGCCATGCCAGCCACGCGTACGGACGAAATTTGGTTGTACACGCCTGGAGACTCTAACACAGAGCTCCCTTCCCACACCCAAGTGGAAGCCCCATGCTCCGGGCTGGCGGACGACACGGTCGCTCAGCGGCTATGCCCACGGCCAAGTGGAAGCCCCATGCTCCGCGCTGGCGGATGACACGGTCGCTCAGTGGCTATGCCCACGCCGAGTGGAAGCCCCATGCTCCGCGCTGGTGGATAAACAACTGAGGGCACCCTAGCGGCTGCACTAACCTTGGGATGGCCTCACGGCCCCGTCACACAGTGTTCCCCTAGGATGCATGCGCGAGGGGGCTGGACGGGGGCTATGCTCAGGCCACGCCTGACGCGTGCCACCTCACCAGGTCCCTAGCACCTGGTCTTCCCGCGTCCCTCCTAGGCAAAAGCTGATGAGGAAAGGTATGGGAGCTGCTCGTACGTCAAGGGGGACCCCTAAGCATCGCGACTCAGGGGCCTCACTAGTCACGTAGCCCCTCACCCCTTGGTCTCGTCCTGGTGATCCGGATGCCCCAACGGCGGTTGAGGTATGCGCGGGATTGGGCCCTGCCGACGCAGAGTACTAAGACGCTCCAAATCAACTTCGTAGTCGCCATGTTTCCTTCATGAGGGCTACTCGCACGTCAAGGGAGACACCTGGGCATCGTGACCCAGAGACCTCACTAGTCATGTAGCCCCTCGCCCCTAGGTCTCGTCCTGGCGATCCGGACGCCCCAACGGCGGTCGAGGTATGCGCGGGGATTGGGCCCTGCCGACGTAGAGCACTAAAGCAAGCAGGAAGGAAACAGGGCACGGAAGGAAACCATAGAGTTCAAACAGTTATTACAAGCACAGAATGTTTTGCAAATTCAAACAAGTCTTACACCTCCACGAGGCATGATAAATGATGCAGGTCAGAATCTAGGAGGAACCGTCATCGCCAAGGCCGCCGCCGTCACTTGCCCCAGTCATAGCGAGCTCGTCGTCAACGTCGCTATCGACGTCTTCGTCGCCACCACTCGCCTCCAGCGCAGGGGGCTTGGTGTCGGGGATGCAGGCGAACTTCTTCACCAGCACGTCCATGGAATCCTTCACGGCCGCCGCCGCGACAGTGCGGGTCTCAGGGGCAACCGAGGCCATCACCGCATTGAAATCAAAGCCGGGCTCGCGAAGGTAGAGGTGGCTGAAGACGCGCATTGCGGCCATGGAGAAAAGGTCGCGGCACTCGCCCTCCAGGATGGCGTCCACCCTGGCGACAGCACCTTCGAGCACCTCAGTGAGATTGGGGGAGAGCCTGGCGTAGCCACCCTCAGGAGTCACCAGTGGCTCCTCGAATCCTCCCCAGCAGATAAAGCGCAGCGCCTGGCGAAGCCTGAGCTCAATGGAATGGAAGGCAGCGCGCTCCGCAGCCGCTTTTCCCTCAGCAGCAGCGAGGGTCTTCTCCCTGGCATCTAGCTGGGCTGTCACGTCGGAGACATGCCAGGCATGGGACGTCTAGGCCTCTGCTACCTCATCCTTCAGCTTGGCCAGACGCTCGCGCTCCGCGGCTTGGTCAGCAGCCGCCTGGGACAGCGCGGAATCGCGATCGGCGAGCTTCGCCTCGCGAGCATTGAGGTCCTCCTCCCGCTGGTGAAGCCGTTGTACGTGTGCGGCTTGTTCCTCCGAAAGGGCCTTCAGCTTGGCCTCCGCCTCGCCGCAGCGCTCCATGACAGACGCTGCTTCGGCCAGCACCACGTCGCGAGCCGTCTTGGCCTCGGCGCCCTCCCTCCTGCCCTCCGCGGCGGCTGCCTCGGCCTGGCCCCAGGCCATCTTGGTGGCCGCATCAGCTTGGAGCCACCCAAAAATAAGCCCCAGGTGTTCCCTCGCGAGGGAGCACCTGTCGGCGTCTTGGAGGTCGGCCCGGATCCGGCCAAGCGCAGTATAAGCCTCATCCAAGGCGACGGGCCCAATCTGAGGGCTGAGGGTCGCAAGAGCAAGGGGCTGATCAGGAGGCGGCACCGGCATGTCGACAGGCGCTGTCTCCAAAGGGGCAGCAGCGTGGCAAACTTGGGGTGCTGGAGGCTCCAGGTTCTCCTCAGGAGCGACAAGGGCGGACGACTTCATGGCCTGCTGGCCCACGGGGGCTGGTTCCTCCTGAGGATGCGTCGCTGCGCCCTCAGGAGTCGGTTCCGTCAGAAGGGGGTGGGAAGTTGCCCCCACCACCGGCACTGGGGTCGCCACGGCCACGGCAAGGAGTGTCGCCCCGTGAGCCTTCGCGCACCCGGCGCCCGGTTTCTCAAGCGGCGTCGACAAGGCGCCAGGGGTAGGCTTCACACCCGTGCGCCCGGGTGCGGTGTCGCCTGATACGTCCATTTAGCATCATGATTTCGTACTGTTATTTACTTTGTTTTGTTGAATAATAATGCCTTGGGGAGTGATTCTAATGCCTTATCTCTCATAATATGCAAGGTTTACACAAGGAGGGAGAATACCGGCAGCTGGAATTCTGGACCCAAGAAAAGCACGTCAGAGATACCTATTCTGCACAACTCCAATGAAGCTGAAATTTTACGGAGATTATTTTTACATAATAAAAAATACTAGAGCTGGAAACTACCAGAGGAGGCCTCCCAGGTGGGCACAACCCACCAGGGCGCGCCAGGCCCCCCTGGGCGCCCCCTGATAGGTTATGCTCAGCCTGGCCCACCTCCGGTGCCCATCTTCTGGTATAAGGTCTCTCTTGAACTAGAAAAAATCAGAGGAGGACTTAGGGACGAAGCGTCGCCACCTCGAGGCGGAACTTGGGCAGGAGCACTTTTGCCCTCCGGCGGAGCGATTCCGCCGGCGAAACTTCCCTCCCGGAGGGGGAAATCGAAGCTATCGTCATCACCAACGCCCCTGTCATCTTTGGGAGGCCAATATTCATCAACATCTTTAACAGCACCATCTCCTCTCAAACCCTAGTTCATCTCTTGTGTTCAATCTTTGTACCGGAACCTCAGATTGGTACCTGTGGGTGACTAGTAGTGTTGATTACCTTGCGTAGTTGATTACTATATGGTTTATTTGGTGGAAGATTATATGTTCAGATCCATTATGCTATTCAATACTCCTCTAATCTTGAGCATGATTATTATTTGTGAGTAGTTACCTTTGTTCTTGAGGTCACGGGAGAAGTCATGTTGCGAGTAATCATGTGAATTTGATATGTGTTCAATATTTTGATGATATGTATGTTGTGATTCCCTTAGTGGTGTCATGTGAACGTCGACGAGATGACACTTCACCATTCATGGGCCTAAGGGAAGGCATTGTGGAGTAGTTATTAGATGATGGGTTGCTAGAGTGACAGAAGCTTAAACCCTAGTTTATGCGCTACTTCATAAGGGGCTGATTTGGATCCACATGTTTAATGCTATGGTTAGACTTTGTCTTAATACTTTTCTCATGGTTGCGGATGCTTGTGAGGGGGTTAATCATAAGTACGTTGTTAGTTCAAGTAAGAACAGCACCTTAGCACCGGTCCACCCACATATCAAATTATCAGAGTGGCGAACACGAATCAAACCAACATGATAAAAGTTACTAGATGAAATTCCCATGTACCCTCAAGAACACTTTGCCTATTACTAGTGTTTGTTCTGGCATGTCCTTTGCCTCAAAAGGATTGGGCTACCTTGCTGAACCTTGTTTACCATTACCGTTACTTGCTCGTTACAAATTATCTTGCTATCAAACTATCTGTTACCTACAATTTCAGTGCTTGTAGAAATTACCTTGCTGAAAACCGCTTGTCATTTCCTTCTGCTCCTCGTTGGGTTTGACACTCTTACTTATCGAAAGGACTACAATTGATCCCCTATACTTGTGGGTCATCAAGACTCTTTTCTGGCTCCGTTTCCAGGGAGTGAAGTGCTCTTGGTAAGTGGAAATCGGTAAGGAAAAACTTATACTACGCGCTGGAATTTATTGCTACTTGCTACTATGGAGAACAATCCTTTGAGGGGTTTATTCGGGGTATCTTCACCTTGACCGGAACCACAATTAGTTGCCACTCAACCTACAGCACCTACTAAAAATGTTACTTATGAAATTCCTTCGGGTTGCTCGAACAACTGCTTGCTAAACCTTATGCAGGAGATGGAACTAAACATCCTGATATGCACCTTTTATATGTGAACGAGATTTGTGGATTATTTAAGCTTGCAGGTTTGCCCGGAGATGAAGTTAAGAAGAAGGTTTTCCCATTATCTTTGGAGGTAAAAGCATTGACATGGTATAGGCTATGTGATGATCTTGGATCGTGGAACTGGAATCGTTTGCAATTGGAATTTCACCAAAAGTTTTATCCCATGCATCTAGTTCATCATGATCGGAATTATATATATAATTTTTGGCCTCGTGAAGGAGAAAGTATCGCTCTGGCTTGGGGGAGGCTTAAGTCAATGTTATATTCATGCCCCAATCATGACATTCCGAGGGAAGTTATCATTCAGAATTTTTATGCTCGGCTTTCTCATAATGATCAATCCATGCTCGATACTTCTTGTGCTGGTTCTTATATGATGAAGACTATTGAATTCAAGTGGGATCTCTTAGAAAGAATTAAACGCAACTCTGAAGATTGGGAACTCGGCAAAGGTAATGAGTTAGGTATAAAGCTTGAATTTGATTGTGTTAAATCTTTTATAAATACCGATACTTTTCACAAGTTTAGTACTAAATATGGACTTGACTCTGAGATAGTAGCCTCTCTCTGTGAAGCATTTGCTACTCACGTTGACCTCCCTAAGGATAAGTGGTTTAAATATCATCCCCCTATTAAGGAAGAAATTAAAGAACTGGTCATAGCTAAAGAAGAAACTATCTTTTACAATGTTGATCCAGTTGTGCCTACCGCTTATATTGAAAACCCACCTTTCCCTGTTAGGATAAAGGAACATGCTAAGGTATCAACTGTGGTTCGTAAGAGTAATATAAGAGCACCTAAACCCCTGAGCAAATTAAAGTAGAACCTAGTGTTGCTACGGTTAAAGATCTCTTGGTAGAAAATATTGATGGGCATGTTATCTACTTTTGTGATGAAGCTGCTAGAATTGCTAAACCTGATGAAAAAGATAAACATAGACCCATAGAAGGCTTGCCTGTCATCTTAGTCAAAATAGGAGATCATTGCTATCATGGTTTATGTGATATAGGTGCTAGTGTGAGTGATATCCCTTTTACCTTATACCAAGAAATTATGGATTAAATAGCACCTGCTGAAATGGAAGACATTGATGTCACTATCAAACTTGCTAATAGAGACACTATCACACCACTTGGAATTATTAGAGATGTTGAAGTCTTGTGTGGGAAAGTAAAATATCCTACTGATTTTCTAGTCCTTGGTTCCCCACAAGATGACTTTTGTCCCATTATCTTTGGTAGACCTTTCTTGAGCACCGTCAATGCTAAGATAGATTGTGAAAAACAAACTGTCGGTGTCAGTTTTGGTAATGTGTCTCATGAGTTTAATTTTTCCAAGTTTAGTAGACAACCTCATGATAAAGCGTTACCTGATCCATTAGAACAATATCTGCTCGACCATGAAAATGATATGCATTTGCGTGAAAGAAATGAAATAGATCAAATTTTCTTCGAACAACAACCTCTCTTGAAGCACAATTTGCCTATTGAAACTCTTGGAGGTCCTCCTCCACCTAAAGGTGATCCTATGTTTGAATTGAAACAATTGCCTGACACTTTGAAGTATGCTTATCTTGATGAGAAAAAGATATATCATGTTATTATTAGTGCTAACCTTTCAGAACATGAAGAAGAAAGATTATTAAAAGTTCTAAGGAAGCACCGGGCTGCTATTGGATATACTCTTGATGATCTTAAGGGCATTAGTCCCATTCTATGTCAGCACAAGGTCAATATGGAACCTGATGCTAAACCCGTTGTTGATCACCAACGGCGATTGAATCCTAAGATGAAGGAAGTGGTAAGAACTGAAATATTAAAGCTTCTGGAAGCAGGTATAATCTATCCCATAGCTGATAGTAGATGGGTAAGTCCCGTTCATTGTGTCCCTAAGAAAGGAGGTATTACCGTTGTTCCTAATGATAAGAATGAACTCATTCCACAAAGGATTGTTACTGGTTATAGAATGGTAATTGATTTTAGAAAATTAAATAAATCTACTAGAAAAGATCATTACCCTCTACCGTTCATTGATCAAATGCTAGAGAGACTATCTAAGCACACACACTTTTGCTTCTTAGATGGATATTCTGGTTTCTCTCAAATACCTGTGTCACAATCTGATCCAGAGAAAACTACCTTTACTTGCCCTTTCGGAACCTATGCTTATAGACGTATGCCTTTTGGTTTATGCAATGCACCTGCTACCTTTCAAAGATGTATGACTGCTATATTCTCTGATTTTTGTGAAAATATTGTGGAGGTTTTCATGGATGATTTCTCCGTTTACGGAACTTCTTTTGATGATTGCTTAAGCAACCTTGATCGAGTTTTGCAGAGATGTGAACAAACTAATCTTGTCTTGAATTGGGAGAAGTGCCACTTTATGGTTAATGAAGGCATTGTCATGGGACATAAAATATCTGAACGAGGTATTGAGGTGGACAAAGCTAAAGTTGATGCAATTGAGAAAATGCCATGTCCTAAAGACATTAAAGGTATTCCAAGTTTCCTTGGTCATGCTGGTTTTTATAGGAGGTTCATTAAAGACTTCTCTAAAATTTCTAGGCCTCTTACTAATCTTTTGCAAAAGGATATTCCTTTTGTTTTTGATGATGAGTGTGTGGAAGCCTTTGAAACACTCAAGAAAGCCTTAACCTCTGCACCCATCGTTCAACCACCTAATTGGAACTTGCCTTTTGAAATTATGTGTGATGCTAGTGATTATGCTGTTGGTGTTGTCCTAGGACAAAGAGTTGATAAGAAATTGAATGTTATCCATTATGCTAGTAAAACTCTAGATAGTGCCCACCGAAACTATGCTACTACTGAAAAGGAATTTTTAGCAGTTGTGTTTCCTTGTGATAAATTTAGATCCTATATTGTTGATTCCAAAGTCATTGTTCACACCAATCATGCTGCTATAAAATACCTTATGGAAAAGAAAGATGCTAAACCTAGACTCATTAGGTGGGTTCTCTTGCTCCAAGAATTTGACTTACACATCGTTGATAGGAAAGGAGCTGAAAACGCCGTAGCTGACAACTTGTCTAGGTTAGAAAATATTCTTGATGACCCACTACCCATTGATGATAGTTTCCCTGACGAACAGCTAGCCGCAATAAGTGTCTCACAACACACACCTTGGTATGTTGATTATGCTAATTGCATTGTCGCTAAATATATACCACCTAGCTTTACTTATCAACAAAAGATAAAAAAAATCTATGAATTGAGACATTACTTTTGGGATGACCCACATCTTTATAAAGAAGGAGTAGATGGTATTATTAGACGTTGTGTACCTGAGCATGAACATGAACAAATCCTACGGAAATGTCATTCCGAAGCTTATGGAGGACATCATGTGGGAGATAGAACTGCTCATAAGGTATTGCAATCTGGTTTTTATTGGCCTACTCTCTTCAAGGATGCTCGTAAGTTTGTCTTGTCTTGTGATGAATGTCAAAGAATTGGTAATATCGGTAAGCGTCAGGAAATGCCTATGAATTATTCACTTGTTGTTGAACCATTTGACGTTTGGGGTTTTGATTATACGGGACCTTTTCCTTCCTCCAATGGGTACACTCATATTTTGGTTGCGGTTGATTATGTCACTAAGTGGGTAGAAGCTATTCCAACTAGTAGTGCCGATCACCACACCTCCATTAAAATGCTGTAAAAGGTTATCTTCCCGAGGTTTGGAGTCCCTAGATATTTAATGACCGATGGTGGTTCACATTTTATTCATGGTGCCTTCCGTAAGATGCTTGCTAAATATGATGTTAACCATAGAATTGCATCACCCTATCACCCTCAGTCTAGTGGTCAAGTTGAACTTAGCAATAGAGAAAATTAATATTACAAAAAACTGTCAATAGGTCTCGTAAGAATTGGTCTAAGAAATTAGATGATGCACTTTGGGCCTATAGAACAGCTTATAAAAATCCTATGGGTATGTCTCCATATAAAATGGTATATGGGAAAGCTTGTCATTTGCCTTTAGAACTAGAACACAAAGCATTTTGGGCAATTAAAGAACTCAACTATGATTTCAAACTTGCCGGTGAGAAGAGGCTATTTGATATTAGCTCACTAGATGAATGGAGAACCCAAGCCTATGAAAATGCCAAGCTATTCAAAGAGAAAGTAAAAAGATGGCATGACAAAAGAATCCAAAAGCGGGAATTTAAAATAGGAGATTATGTTCTTTTGTTCAACTCTCGTTTAAGATTTTTTGCAGGAAAGCTTCTCTCAAAATGGGAAGGACCATATATTATCGAAGAGGTCTATCGTTCTGGAGCTATCAAGATTAATAACGCCGAAGGTACTAACCTGAAGGTGGTCAATGGACAAAGAATTAAGCATTATATCTCAGGTACGCCTATTAACGTTGAAAGGAATGTTACCCAAACCATGACACCGGAGGAACACATAAAAGAAACCTTCCGAAACACTCCAGAATACTTAAAAATAAGAGGTACGTGATACGGAAAGTAAACGGACTCCGAAAAATCCGCAATAATATTTTTTGTCAGTTTTGGAATATTTTAGAATTTTGGAAATAAAAAAAAATAAACCGGAAGGTGATCGAGGTGAGCACGATACACCAGAGCGCGCCAGGCACCCCTGGACGCGCCCTGGTGGGTTGTGCCCACCTCGGATGCCTTCCCGACTCCGTTTTCCTTCCAAATACTTGTTTTCCAAGAATAAAAATTATTTATATGTACCCCCGACTGTTTTGACGACCGCATCGCAGAAAAATCCTCTGTTCTTGTTTCTTGATGTTTTCTCGTTAGATCTAGATCTCCATTGCTCCTCCAAGGACAAGTTCTTCGAGAAGGTCATCAACTCGTACCTGCCGGAGGTGATGAAGCACCCTCAAGCCATTGAGATGCGTGAGGGGGTGTTCCACATCCGTGATGTTCAGGGACCTAAGAAGACCGGAAGCGTGGAGGCTAGGCTCGAGGTGGTGGAACGGGAAATCTTCAAGTGCCAGAAGATGGTGGAGCATGGACTGAGTGCCAATCACTCCATGATCACGGAATTCACCCATGATCAGATGGTGGATGGCCGGTTTGTGAAGGACATCATCTCCACCATCAACGAGCAAATTAATTTTCTGTAGAGCCAAGTTTATGATCTTCAAAACCAAGTCTTCGAATATGAAACGAGATTTAAACGTATGAGTTTAGCTGCCAGTTGTAGGACTCAGGGGACTCTCGCGTTGACCTTTGATGGGGAGCCCTTGCCCTGGAAGCTGGAGCACAAGCTTACTATATCATCACCACCACCTACATCAACACCTCCACCTTCTTCATCACCACCACCAAAGGAGACTTGAGCTCACGGGTATGGGCACTCCCCTTGGCTTGAGCCAAGCTTGGGGAGGTGCCCCGGTATCGTATCACCACCACTTTTATTCACCTTTACCTATTCTAGTTCGATCTTTAGTTTCCCTTTGCTTTAGTTGAATAAAAGTTTAGCATGATATGTTTTCGTGTGTTAGTTCCGTGGCCTATCTATCTATGTAATCGAGTGAAAGTTATATAATAAAGTTTAGTTTGAGTTTTTGCCTCTCTACTTTCTTGTTGCAATCGAATAAAGGAAAAGAAATAAATGAAAAGAATCATATGCTAATCTTATGGTGAGTGATGATATCACATAAGGAAAAGTATAAGTAGTAAAATTTATTGGAGATTGACAAACATAGCATTGGTCAAGGATGCAATTCATGAAAGAATTAATCAAGGAAGAGAAGATTCACATGCAAATACACCATCTTGGACATCTTTTATCACTGTGAGCCCCCATCAAATATTATATGTCAAAATTGTTGATGTTGGACGAGGAAGACAACGTAATGATTTATGTTTGTTCATATCCACATAGAAGTTACATTGTCATAGATCCTTTAACATGTGGTGCTTGCCCAATATCTTTGCTAGCCAAAAATTCCGCACTAAGTAGAGATACTACTTGTGCATCCAAAAACCGAAACCAAACTCATTCTTTGAGTGTCCACCATACCTACCTATGGATCGAGAAAGATCCTTCAAGTAAGTTGTCATCGGTGCAACAAGGCAATAAAAATTGCTTCTAAAAGTGTTTCGGTCAATTAGTGTAAGAGAAAATTGAGCGTTATACGAACTTATGATGGCAAAGTAATAAAAGCGACGGACTGCATAATAAAAGGTTGCTATCATAGGGGGCAATATAGTGTGACGTTCTTTTACATTAAGGGATTGGGCATACAAATCAATAAGCGCATGACAACCTCTGCTTCCCTCTGCGAAGGGCCTATCTTTTACTTTTATGCACTTACTTTTATGCAAGAGTCAAAGTATTCTTCCCTATTCCCTTTTACTTTTTCCTTTGCAAGCATCATGTGGTGAGGAAAGATCTAGGCACATATATCTAGTTGGATATGGGTGACCATGAGTTATTATTGTTGACATCACCATTGAGGTGAGTAAGTTGGGAGGCGAAAATATAAGCCCCTATCTTCCTACGTGTCCGGTTGAAACTTTTTGTTCATGGGTATACCATGAGCGTTAGCAATCATAGAAGACTAAATGATGGTTGAGTATGTGGACTTGCCAAAAGGCTTCGACATGAGACCCTTCCTGAAAATATGATGAATTGTAGTTGCAAGGCTGACTGAGAACATAGTTTGTTGGTTCCCAATAAGGTTTATGCTTCATACTTCTATGTTGTGATGAATTGTTACTTGTTCATGAGAAGCTATATGATAGAAATGTATTGAAATAAGTTCTTATGATAGAGTTTGTTGCTGTTATGTTAATAAGCATGATGCTTCTATGTCTGTATTTTGTTTTTATCGACACCTCTTTCTCAAACCATGTGGACATGCTTTTCAATATCGGCTTTCGCTTGAGGACAAGCGAGGTCTAAGCTTGGGGGAGTTGATACGTCCATTTTGCATCATGATTTCCTACTATTATTTACTTTGTTTTGTTGAATAATAATGCCTTGGGGAGTGATTCTAATGCCTTTTCTCTCATAATATGCAAGGTTTACACAAGGAGGGAGAATACCGGCGGCTGGAATTCTGGACCCAAGAAAAGCACGTCAGAGATACCTATTCTGCACAACTCCAATGAAGCTAAAATTTTACGAAGATTATTTTTATATTTAATAAAAAATATTGGACCTGGAAACTACCAGAGGAGACCTCCCAGGTGGGCACAACCCACCAGGGCGCGCCCTGATGGGTTATGCTCAGCCTGGCCCACCTCCGGTGCCCATTATCTGGTATAAGGTCTCTCTTGACCTAGAAAAAATAGAGGAGGACTTTCAGGACGAAGCGCCACCGCCTCCAGGCGGAACTTGGGCAGGAGCACTTTTGCCCTCCGGCGGAGCGATTCCGCCGGGGGAACTTCCCTCCCGGAGGGGGAAATCGAAGCTATCGTCATCACCAACAACCCTCTCATCTTTGGGAGGTAAATCTTCATCAACATCTTCAAGAACACCATCTCCTCTCAAACCCTAGTTCATCTCTTGTGTTCAATCTTTGTACCGGAACCTCAGATTGGTACCTGTGGGTGACTAGTAGTGTTGATTACCTTGCGTAGTTGATTACTATATGGTTTATTTGGTGGAAGATTATATGTTCAGATCCATTATGCTATTCAATACTCCTCTGATCTTGAGCATGATTATTATTTGTGAGTAGTTACCTTTGTCCTTGAGGTCACGGGAGAAGTCATGTTGCGAGTAATCATGTGAATTTGATATGTGTTCGATATTTTGATGATATGTATGTTGTGATTCCCTTAGTGGTGTCATGTGAACGTCGACTATATGACACTTCACCATTCATGGGCCTAAGGGAAGGCATTGTGGAGTAGTTATTAGATGATGGGTTCCTAGAGTGACAGAAGCTTAAACCCTAGTTTATGCGCTACTTCGTAAGGGGCTGATTTGGATCCACATGTTTAATGCTATGGTTAGACTTTGTATTAATACTTTTCTCGTAGTTGCGGATGCTTGCGAGGGGGTTAATCATAAGTAGGTTGTTAGTTGAAGTAAGAACAGCACCTTAGCACCGGTCTACCCACATATCAAATTATCAAAGTGGCGAACACGAATCAAACCAACATGATAAAAGTGACTAGACGAAATTCCCGTGTACCCTCAAGAACACTTTTCCTATTACTAGTGATTGTTCTGGCCTGTCCTTTGCCTCAAAAGGATTGGGCTACCTTGCTGCACCTTGTTTACCATTACCATTACTTGCTCGTTACAAATTATCTTGCTATCAAACTATTTGTTACCTACAATTTCAGTGCTTGCAGAAATTATGTTGCTGAAAACCGCTTGTCATTTCCTTCTGCTCCTCGTTGGGTTCGACACTCTTACTTATTGAAAGGACTACGATTGATCCCCTATACTTGTGGGTCATCATCGCCGGGGCGCCCGAGGGTCGCACTGAGTGGTCGTGATGCGCTCCCACCCCCGCCGCGTCCGCGGCCAGAGGCTGACGGCGCCCTCCGGACAGGGGGCTCCTTCGGCTCGGTGCTCGCCTTCCTCTTCTTCAGCTCGACGACGACTCTGGCCATCAAGAAGAGAAGGGGTCGTGAGTACACGCGTAATCTACAATCAACCAAAGGCAAAGCAGGTTACTTACTCCTCGTGCGCGACCCACTTCCTCTTCCTCTCCACGTTGCTGAAGGTCGGGATGCTCCTGCTCTCCTTTGGCGTGGCGCTGCTGCCCGGGAGGGTGGCAAGGTCGCCCTGAGGCGCCACGGCTGGAGAGGCCGCGTCTGCCCCAGCAGTGGCCGCCTCCCCCTTCAGCTGCGGCTCAGACAGGGACGAGACCGGCGTCTCAGTCACCTTGCTGGAGCGTGGGGAGTCCACCGGAGGAGGCGCGGTCGTGTGTTTCTTCGGGGTCGCCCGGACGGATGCCTGCGTGGTCTGGAGGGTAGGCCTTGGCCTCTTGAGGACCCTGGTGAAGCGCAGGGAGTACGCAGCCGGGGGCTCATCGGCATCATCGTCGTCTTCGAGATCGCGGAGGAGCACGCTCTGCAACGGGGGAGACACTTCTTCCAGGCCATCGTCCTCAGTCTTCTTCGAGCCTTCCTTGCCGCTAGCGTCGCCGAAGGACACCGGCACCGAGGAATTGGGGCGCTCGGGCGGCGTGAGCCCCCGCTCGTCAAAAGCTGGCATGGCAGCAACCAGCTCCTCCCTGTCGTCACGGCGGTACAACGGGGCGTAAGCCTCGGGGAGGTCCCCAAGATCGCTGTGGAGCAGGGTAGCCATGGCCCTGCCCAGCTCCTCGCCTGCCAGGCTAGCGGATCGAAGCCTGATGGTGTCCCTCGCACCCTCGTACTCCCACATGGGCTTCGAGTGTGACTGGAGCGGCGCCAGGCGCTGCGTCGGGAACTCCTTCACTATAATTGCCCCGGTAAATTTCTTTCCCTCCATATCCAGGGAGATCCGCTTCAAGACGGGCTTCGCCCGGGGATCGGGGAGTTTCGCGGAGCCCCACGCGAGGGTCTTCTTGGGCAGCTCCGTCAGGAGCTCCAGGCGCGGATCGAGGCCCCGGGCATCCAAGAAGACCCAGCGGTGCCTGAAGCCTTCCATCTTCTTCTCGGCCTTCAAGAGCATATTCCCGCTCTGGACCGCGACGAAGGAGGCGCACGCTGACTGGTGCACACAGTCGTGAAGCTGCAGGCTGAAGTAGTGGCGGAAGAGGGCCACTGAGGGCCTCACGCCTACAAAGGCCTCGCAGTAGAAGGTGAAGACGGGCAGGAGCAGGATGGAATTGGGATGAAGATGGAGGGCCTGGATCCCATAATGCTCAAGGATGGCGGAGAAGAACCCCGAGAAAGGCGGGACGAGCCCGGAGAAGACGTTGTGAAGGAAGAAGGGGTAAACTGTCTTCCCCAAGGTGCACTACTCCGCAGAGCTGCACCAGATCAAGGTCTGCCCCCACACATTGGTGTCGCCCGCTGTCAGTGGGAGCGCGGGGGCGAGGTCCCCCTCCTTTGTGATGGTGGATTCCGTAAGTGCTGGCAAGGGAGAAGAGGAGGCCGAGTCCTGGGCCTCAGGCTTCGACTTCCCGGTGGGCGCCATCTGAAGAATCCTTGGGATTCAGGGAGCAAGAGGAAGGATGGCGTTGCGCCAAGATCTGGAGGAGCTTCACGCGAAGGAAAGGGGATCTGACCAAGGGAGCAGAAGCGCAAGGGAGAAGAGCAATGATGGCTCGGCAGCGGGCGCTAGGCTTTTGTCGGCTTGGGCGGTTGCCGAGGCGACGTGGGAGCGGAGGTGGCTGTGCCCTGCCATGTGCCACGCGACGAGCCTGGCCCGCATGCGATTGGGGGCCCGTGGCGCTTTCGCCCTTCGCTCCTCGCCTTCGCCTCGAAGCCATGACAGGCACGCCTTGGGCCAGGGGGCTACTAGCGGCGTTCTGGGATCGGGGGTACCCAGACCTGCCTGCCTGCGGCCCTGCGCGTGGCCCACCTTGATGGCCCAGTACGGCCTGGCAGCAGACCCCCCCCCCCAAGACAAGACCCTCGTGAGGGCCCCGGCCTCGCGAGTTGAATGGCGCCAAGACCTCCAGTGGAGCGGCCTCCCCAGGCTGTCTGATGTGGCTTGGACTGCGTCAGTATTTCCCCCAAGAGGAAGGGATGATGCAGCACAACGACGGTAAGTATTTCCCTCAGTTATGAAACCAAGGTTATCGAACCAGTAGGAGGATCACCACCACCCAATAAGCAGCACCTGCACACAAACAACAAATACTTGCAACCCAACAAACGCTATCGTTTTACGCCCCTAGCTAGGCATATTGGATAGATTCAAGTATTGTCATCCTTGGTTTTCAATTCTTCAATCAAACAACTAGATTTCCTCAAGGATTTAGCATGCATGTTTTTGATGACAACACTCCTAGTAAGATACCCAAAAAATTCATTCTTGTAAATAGGGTCTCTTATGATTTCAACAAAGTCGGGATGAATACTAATCATTTTAAGATCCCCCTTGTGATTGCTAGGCGTAGCAACTTTGTTCTTAGTGACTTGCGTGGTCTTGCCAATCTTTATGGGAGTTTTTTCAATAGATTTGATAGAAAAAAAAAGCCGAACCCAAATTACTAAAGATCTCTTCTAGCTTATCAATACGGTAAGGACTTTCTTCTACCCTTTCATTAACGACGGTTTCTTTTGCCTTAAACAATTTAAGAGCATCTCCCGCCTTAGATCCAATTTTATTAGCAAGATTATGCATATTTTTATCTAGATCATCAAGATGTTATTTAGTAATCATCTTCTTTTCAATAGCATCTAATCTCTTCATAACGTGTTCGAGAGTTAAAGTTGTTTCATTGATCATGATAGGTGGCGATCCCACTAAACTTCCCAAAGCATTAAAAGCATCCAAAGATGGACACATCAAGAAATTCCCACCGGTAATCGTATCAAGGATGAATCTATACCAAGTGGTAATGCCAACATAGAAACTGCGAAGAAGAACAACGGTAGATTGCTTATGGATAGATCTATTATGAGCACTGCAAATCCTATACCAAGCAACTTTTAAGTTCTCCCCTCCCCTCTGCTTAAAATTAAGAACCTAATTATCGGGAGTGCACGCAACAAAGGAAGAACTAGCCATAGTGACAAGGCAAGAGATCCGGCAAGAAAAAGGGCAAACGACAAAGAGGGCGAATAAAACGGCAAATTGGTGAAGTGGGGGAGAGGAAAACGAGAGGCAAATGGCAAATAATGTAATTGCAAGGAGATGAGATTTGTGATTAGGAACCTGGTAGATGATGATGGAGTCCCCTCGGCGCCTACGATAGGCACGTAGAAGAGACTGCTTCCTCCCCGGCAACGGCACCAGAAATTCCTTTGACGTGGCTTGGACTGCGTCGGTATTTCCCCAAAGAGGAAGGGATGATGCAGCATAGCGACGGTAAGTATTTCCCTCAGTTATGAAACCAAGGTTATCGAACCAGTAGGAGGATCACCAACACCCAATAAGCAGCACCTGCACACAAACAACAAATACTTGCAACCCGACAAGAAAGAGAGGTTGTCAATCTCTCTACAGTAATAACATAGATTAGGTAGTGATAGATAGGAGAGATAGATCTCTCAAGAACACAAATAAAAGAGCAAATATGCAGCAATATATTTTTGGGTTTTTGGTTTTGTAGATGTGAAAACAAAGATTGCAAAAACGTAGATCGGAAAGCAATATGATGGAAAAGTAGACCCGGGGGCCGTAGGGTTCACTAGTGGCTTCTCTCATGAGTATAGCGCACGGTGGGTGAACAAATTATTGTTGGGCAATTGATAGAAAATCGAATAGTCATGACGATATCCAAGGCGATGATCATTATATAGGCATCACGTCTAAGATAGATAGACCGACTCCTGCCTGCATCTACCTCTATTACTCCACACCTCCACCGCTATCCAGCATGCATCTAGTGTATTAAGTTCATGGAAAAATGGAGTAATGCAATAAGAACGATGACATGATGTAGACAAGATCTATTCATGTAGGAATAGACCCCATCTTTTTATCCTTAATAGCAACGATACATGCATGTATTGCTGCCCCTTCTGTCACTGGGAAAGAACACCGCAAGATCGAACCCATCACAAAGCACCTCTTCCCATGGCAAGAAAAATTGATCTAGTTGGCCTAACTAAACCAAAGATTCGAAGAAGAAATACGATGCTATAAGCAATCATGCATATAAGAGATCAAAGAAGACTCAAATAATACTCATGGATAGAAACTGATCATGAACTCAAAATTCATCGGATCCCAACAAACACACCGCAAAAGTTTACATCAAATAGATCTCCAAGAGACCATTGTATTGAGAATCATAAGAGAGAGAGAAGAAGCCATCTAGCTACTGCCTACGGACCCATAGGTCTATGGTGGACTACTCACACATCATCGGAGAGGCACCTATGAGGAAGATGAACCCCTCCGTGATGGTGTTTAGATTGGATCTCGAGGTTCTGGAACTTGCGGCGGCTGGAATTGTGTTTCGTCGACTCCTCTAGGGTTTTTGGATTTTTTGGGAATTTATAGGCATGATAGTCGGTTGAGGGGGTGCCCGAGGTACCCATCGTCCACCAGACCGTGCTAGGTGGCCTCTGGCGTGACCTGGTGGGGGATGGCCACCCTGGGCCCCCTCTTCTGGTGTTCTTTGGCCCATCTTCTTTTTTCTGGTCCATAAAAAATCCACAAATATCCCCACAGCGTTTGGTCTCCGTTTGGTACTGATTTTCTACGAAGTAAAAAACAAGCAAAAACAGCAACTTGCACTTTGGCACTATTTCAATAGGTTAGTCCCAAAAAATGATATAAAGTTGTAATAAAATGATTGTAAAACATCCAAGAATGATAATATAACAGCATGGAACAAGCAAAAATTATAGATACGTTGGAGACGTATCAACATCCACAAGCTTAATTCCTACTCGTCCTTGAGTAGGTAAATGATAAAAACAGAATTTTTGATGTGGAATGCTGCCTAACATGTTCATCATATTATTTTCTTTTGTATAGCATGGACATTTGGACTTGTAAATGATTCAAAGCAATAGTCTAGTTTTAACATAATGACTTCAATACTCAAGCATGTCAACAAGCAACCATGTCTTTCAAAATATCAACACTAAAGAAAGTTATCCCTAGCCCATCATGCTCAATCATTGATCCATTCATGAAACAGACTCAAATATTAGCTATGCCCAATGCTCAAGTACGATCATAGTGCCCCCTAGTTGGTGCTTATAAGAGAAGATGGAGACTCAAAGCAAAAATAAAAAATGCATAAAGTAAATAGATAGCCCCTTCGCAGAGGGAAGTAGGGATTTGTAGAGGTGCCAGAGCTCATAGTTTTAAATTGAGAGAAAAAAATATTTTGGGTGGCATGCTTTTCCTGTCAACGAAAACGACAAAGTAGCTCACAATACTTTCCATGCTAGATATATCATAGGCGGTTCCCAAACAGAAAATAAAGTTTATTTCTTTTTCCACCAAACTTTCACTTTCCATGGCGGGCCGTATCCACGGTTGCCTTCCATACCAACACTTTCCAAGGAATTTATTATTTGACAACATAAAGTAAATATTTTTCTTTTTCATTTCGGGAATGGGCATCCCTATTACCGCCTCACTCTCGTGCAATGATAAGTGAATAAACACTCATCTTGAGAATAACACATCTAGCTTGGAAAAATATTGGACACTCCCCACCGTTTCATGAGCGGTACGGGCACACAAAAGAGAAAATTTATTTTGAAAATTTAGAGATGGCACATACAAATTTGCTTGGAACGGCATGGAAATACCGCATATAGGTAGGTATGGTGGACTCGTAAGGCAAAACTTGGTTTAAGGATTTTGGATGCACAAATAGTAATTCTACTTAGTACAAGTGAAGGCTAGCAAATAGATTGGGAAGCAACCAAACCAAAAAACGAAAAATCACATAAGTGAGCATTGAACATAACTAACACTGAATAATGCACCACAAGTAGGATATAACTTCGTTGCATAACTATTGACTTTCGTGCATGCATAGGGAATCACAAACCTTAACACCAATATTCCTACTAAGCATAATTACTCATCAACATGACTCACATATTACTATCATCATGTTTCAAAACTATTACAAAGAATCAAGTTAAATTTTTCCAATGATCTTCATGAAAGTTTTTATTATATCCTCCTTGGATATCTATCACTTTGGGACTAGTTTCATATATTACCATTGCTTTTTGGCAAGCTCAAACAAATTTAAGTGAAGCACATGAGCATAAAGATTTCATCTCTCAAAAATGTATAAGTGAAGCATGAGAGGATTTCTTCAAAATTTTACCTACTCTCAAATTAATATAAGTGAAGCATGAGAGTATTTCTACAAAAGTTTCCAAGCACACCGTGCTCAAAAAGATATAAGTGAAGCACTAGAGAAATTCTATAGCTCAGAAAGTTTTAAGTGAAGCACATAGAGCAATTCTAACAAATCATAGCATGATTGTGGCTCTCTCAAATAGGTGTGTACAGCAAGGATACAAAGGAAAAACTAACAAACAAAGCAAGCAAAGATACAAGACGCTCCAAGCAAAACACATGATATGTGACGAATAAAAATATAGCTCCAAGTAAAATACCGATGGTCGTTAGAAGAAAGAGGGGATGCCACTCGGGGGCACCACCAAGCTTAGTTGCTTGTTACTCTTTGGATATATCTTGGGGGTGTGGTAGCATCCCCAAGCTTAGGCTTTTGCTACTCCTTATTCCTTTATCCATCGTGATCTCAGCCAAAACTTGAAAACTTCAATCACACAAAACTCAAAAAAATCTTCGTGAGATTCGTTAGTATAAGAAAGCAAATCACTACTTTAGGTACTGTTGTAAACCCATTCAAATTTTATAATTGCATTATACCTACTGTATTTTAACTTTACCATGGCTTATACCCCCAATACAAATCATAGATTCATCAAAACAAGCACACAATGCAACAAAAACAGAATCTGTCTCAAACAGAACAGTCCGTAGTAATTTGTACTCTACCCATACTTCTGTAACTCTAAAAATTCTGAAAATTAGGACAACGTAAGGAATTTGTATAGCAACACTGTGTTAGAATTTCAGCTCAATATGACGTTCCAGAAAAAAATGAAAATTCATATACTGGATGCAAAGTTTCTGTTTCAGATTCAGCGTCACTTCTACTCATCCTATGAATCATCCTAAAGGTTCTACTTGGCACAAACACTAAATAAACCATAAAAACACAATCATAACAGAGGAATAATTGTGTCAACACTCAAAAACAGAAAGGAAAAAGCCAAAAATTATTTATTCATTGGGTTACCTCCCAACAAACGCTATCGTTTTACGCCCCTAGCTAGGCATATTGGATAGATTCAAGTATTGTCATCCTTGGTTTTCAATTCTTCAATCAAACAACTAGATTTCCTCAAGGATTTAGCATGCATGTTTTTGATGACAACACTCCTAGTAAGATACCCAAAAAATTCATTCTTGTAAATAGGGTCTCTTATGATTTCAACAAAGTCGGGATGAATACTAATCATTTTAAGATCCCCCTTGTGATTGCTAGGCATAGCAACTTTGTTCTTAGTGACTTGCGTGGTCTTGCCAATCTTTATGGGAGTTTTTTCAATAGATTTGATAGAAAAAAAAAGCCGAACCCAAATTACTAAAGATCTCTTCTAGCTTATCAATACGGTAAGGACTTTCTTCTACCCTTTCATTAACGACGGTTTCTTTTGCCTTAAACAATTTAAGAGCATCTCCCGCCTTAGATCCAATTTTATTAGCAAGATTATGCATATTTTTATCTAGATCATCAAGATGTTATTTAGTAATCATCTTCTTTTCAATAGCATCTAATCTCTTCATAACGTGTTCGAGAGTTAAAGTTGTTTCATTGATCATGATAGGTGGCGATCCCACTAAACTTCCCAAAGCATTAAAAGCATCCAAAGATGGACACATCAAGAAATTCCCACCGGTAATCGTATCAAGGATGAATCTATACCAAGTGGTAATGCCAACATAGAAACTGCGAAGAAGAACAACGGTAGATTGCTTATGGATAGATCTATTATGAGCACTGCAAATCCTATACCAAGCAACTTTTAAGTTCTCCCCTCCCCTCTGCTTAAAATTAAGAACCTAATTATCGGGAGTGCACGCAACAAAGGAAGAACTAGCCATAGTGACAAGGCAAGAGATCCGGCAAGAAAAAGGGCAAACGACAAAGAGGGCGAATAAAACGGCAAATTGGTGAAGTGGGGGAGAGGAAAACGAGAGGCAAATGGCAAATAATGTAATTGCAAGGAGATGAGATTTGTGATTAGGAACCTGGTAGATGATGATGGAGTCCCCTCGGCGCCTACGATAGGCACGTAGAAGAGACTGCTTCCTCCCCGGCAACGGCACCAGAAATTCCTTTGACGTGGCTTGGACTGCGTCGGTATTTCCCCAAAGAGGAAGGGATGATGCAGCATAGCGACGGTAAGTATTTCCCTCAGTTATGAAACCAAGGTTATCGAACCAGTAGGAGGATCACCAACACCCAATAAGCAGCACCTGCACACAAACAACAAATACTTGCAACCCGACAAGAAAGAGAGGTTGTCAATCTCTCTACAGTAATAACATAGATTAGGTAGTGATAGATAGGAGAGATAGATCTCTCAAGAACACAAATAAAAGAGCAAATATGCAGCAATATATTTTTGGGTTTTTGGTTTTGTAGATGTGAAAACAAAGATTGCAAAAACGTAGATCGGAAAGCAATATGATGGAAAAGTAGACCCGGGGGCCGTAGGGTTCACTAGTGGCTTCTCTCATGAGTATAGCGCACGGTGGGTGAACAAATTATTGTTGGGCAATTGATAGAAAATCGAATAGTCATGACGATATCCAAGGCGATGATCATTATATAGGCATCACGTCTAAGATAGATAGACCGACTCCTGCCTGCATCTACCTCTATTACTCCACACCTCCACCGCTATCCAGCATGCATCTAGTGTATTAAGTTCATGGAAAAATGGAGTAATGCAATAAGAACGATGACATGATGTAGACAAGATCTATTCATGTAGGAATAGACCCCATCTTTTTATCCTTAATAGCAACGATACATGCATGTATTGCTGCCCCTTCTGTCACTGGGAAAGAACACCGCAAGATCGAACCCATCACAAAGCACCTCTTCCCATGGCAAGAAAAATTGATCTAGTTGGCCTAACTAAACCAAAGATTCGAAGAAGAAATACGATGCTATAAGCAATCATGCATATAAGAGATCAAAGAAGACTCAAATAATACTCATGGATAGAAACTGATCATGAACTCAAAATTCATCGGATCCCAACAAACACACCGCAAAAGTTTACATCAAATAGATCTCCAAGAGACCATTGTATTGAGAATCATAAGAGAGAGAGAAGAAGCCATCTAGCTACTGCCTACGGACCCATAGGTCTATGGTGGACTACTCACACATCATCGGAGAGGCACCTATGAGGAAGATGAACCCCTCCGTGATGGTGTTTAGATTGGATCTCGAGGTTCTGGAACTTGCGGCGGCTGGAATTGTGTTTCGTTGACTCCTCTAGGGTTTTTGGATTTTTTGGGAATTTATAGGCATGATAGTCGGTTGAGGGGGTGCCCGAGGTACCCATCGTCCACCAGACCGTGCTAGGTGGCCTCTGGCGTGACCTGGTGGGGGATGGCCACCCTGGGCCCCCTCTTCTGGTGTTCTTTGGCCCATCTTCTTTTTTCTGGTCCATAAAAAATCCACAAATATCCCCACAGCGTTTGGTCTCCGTTTGGTACTGATTTTCTACGAAGTAAAAAACAAGCAAAAACAGCAACTTGCACTTTGGCACTATTTCAATAGGTTAGTCCCAAAAAATGATATAAAGTTGTAATAAAATGATTGTAAAACATCCAAGAATGATAATATAACAGCATGGAACAAGCAAAAATTATAGATACGTTGGAGACGTATCAACATCCACAAGCTTAATTCCTACTCGTCCTTGAGTAGGTAAATGATAAAAACAGAATTTTTGATGTGGAATGCTGCCTAACATGTTCATCATATTATTTTCTTTTGTATAGCATGGACATTTGGACTTGTAAATGATTCAAAGCAATAGTCTAGTTTTAACATAATGACTTCAATACTCAAGCATGTCAACAAGCAACCATGTCTTTCAAAATATCAACACTAAAGAAAGTTATCCCTAGCCCATCATGCTCAATCATTGATCCATTCATGAAACAGACTCAAATATTAGCTATGCCCAATGCTCAAGTACGATCATAGTGCCCCCTAGTTGGTGCTTATAAGAGAAGATGGAGACTCAAAGCAAAAATAAAAAATGCATAAAGTAAATAGATAGCCCCTTCGCAGAGGGAAGTAGGGATTTGTAGAGGTGCCAGAGCTCATAGTTTTAAATTGAGAGAAAAAAATATTTTGGGTGGCATGCTTTTCCTGTCAACGAAAACGACAAAGTAGCTCACAATACTTTCCATGCTAGATATATCATAGGCGGTTCCCAAACAGAAAATAAAGTTTATTTCTTTTTCCACCAAACTTTCACTTTCCATGGCGGGCCGTATCCACGGTTGCCTTCCATACCAACACTTTCCAAGGAATTTATTATTTGACAACATAAAGTAAATATTTTTCTTTTTCATTTCGGGAATGGGCATCCCTATTACCGCCTCACTCTCGTGCAATGATAAGTGAATAAACACTCATCTTGAGAATAACACATCTAGCTTGGAAAAATATTGGACACTCCCCACCGTTTCATGAGCGGTACGGGCACACAAAAGAGAAAATTTATTTTGAAAATTTAGAGATGGCACATACAAATTTGCTTGGAACGGCATGGAAATACCGCATATAGGTAGGTATGGTGGACTCGTAAGGCAAAACTTGGTTTAAGGATTTTGGATGCACAAGTAGTAATTCTACTTAGTACAAGTGAAGGCTAGCAAATAGATTGGGAAGCAACCAAACCAAAAAACGAAAAATCACATAAGTGAGCATTGAACATAACTAACACTGAATAATGATAGGATATAACTTCGTTGCATAACTATTGACTTTCGTGCATGCATAGGGAATCACAAACCTTAACACCAATATTCCTACTAAGCATAATTACTCATCAACATGACTCACATATTACTATCATCATGTTTCAAAACTATTACAAAGAATCAAGTTAAATTTTTCCAATGATCTTCATGAAAGTTTTTATTATATCCTCCTTGGATATCTATCACTTTGGGACTAGTTTCATATATTACCATTGCTTTTTGGCAAGCTCAAACAAATTTAAGTGAAGCACATGAGCATAAAGATTTCATCTCTCAAAAATGTATAAGTGAAGCATGAGAGGATTTCTTCAAAATTTTACCTACTCTCAAATTAATATAAGTGAAGCATGAGAGTATTTCTACAAAAGTTTCCAAGCACACCGTGCTCAAAAAGATATAAGTGAAGCACTAGAGAAATTCTATAGCTCAGAAAGTTTTAAGTGAAGCACATAGAGCAATTCTAACAAATCATAGCATGATTGTGGCTCTCTCAAATAGGTGTGTACAGCAAGGATACAAAGGAAAAACTAACAAACAAAGCAAGCAAAGATACAAGACGCTCCAAGCAAAACACATGATATGTGACGAATAAAAATATAGCTCCAAGTAAAATACCGATGGTCGTTAGAAGAAAGAGGGGATGCCACTCGGGGGCACCACCAAGCTTATTTGCTTGTTACTCTTTGGATATATCTTGGGGGTGCGGTAGCATCCCCAAGCTTAGGCTTTTGCTACTCCTTATTCCTTTATCCATCGTGATCTCAGCCAAAACTTGAAAACTTCAATCACACAAAACTCAAAAAAATCTTCGTGAGATTCGTTAGTATAAGAAAGCAAATCACTACTTTAGGTACTGTTGTAAACCCATTCAAATTTTATAATTGCATTATACCTACTGTATTTTAACTTTACCATGGCTTATACCCCCAATACAAATCATAGATTCATCAAAACAAGCACACAATGCAACAAAAACAGAATCTGTCTCAAACAGAACAGTCCGTAGTAATTTGTACTCTACCCATACTTCTGTAACTCTAAAAATTCTGAAAATTAGGACAACGTAAGGAATTTGTATAGCAACACTGTGTTAGAATTTCAGCTCAATATGACGTTCCAGAAAAAAATGAAAATTCATATACTGGATGCAAAGTTTCTGTTTCAGATTCAGCGTCACTTCTACTCATCCTATGAATCATCCTAAAGGTTCTACTTGGCACAAACACTAAATAAACCATAAAAACACAATCATAACAGAGGAATAATTGTGTCAACACTCAAAAACAGAAAGGAAAAAGCCAAAAATTATTTATTCATTGGGTTACCTCCCAACAAACGCTATCGTTTTACGCCCCTAGCTAGGCATATTGGATAGATTCAAGTATTGTCATCCTTGGTTTTCAATTCTTCAATCAAACAACTAGATTTCCTCAAGGATTTAGCATGCATGTTTTTGATGACAACACTCCTAGTAAGATACCCAAAAAATTCATTCTTGTAAATAGGGTCTCTTATGATTTCAACAAAGTCGGGATGAATACTAATCATTTTAAGATCCCCCTTGTGATTGCTAGGCATAGCAACTTTGTTCTTAGTGACTTGCGTGGTCTTGCCAATCTTTATGGGAGTTTTTTCAATAGATTTGATAGAAAAAAAAAGCCAAACCCAAATTACTAAAGATCTCTTCTAGCTTATCAATACGGTAAGGACTTTCTTCTACCCTTTCATTAACGACGGTTTCTTTTGCCTTAAACAATTTAAGAGCATCTCCCGCCTTAGATCCAATTTTATTAGCAAGATTATGCATATTTTTATCTAGATCATCAAGATGTTATTTAGTAATCATCTTCTTTTCAATAGCATCTAATCTCTTCATAACGTGTTCGAGAGTTAAAGTTGTTTCATTGATCATGATAGGTGGCGATCCCACTAAACTTCCCAAAGCATTAAAAGCATCCAAAGATGGACACATCAAGAAATTCCCACCGGTAATCGTATCAAGGATGAATCTATACCAAGTGGTAATGCCAACATAGAAACTGCGAAGAAGAACAACGGTAGATTGCTTATGGATAGATCTATTATGAGCACTGCAAATCCTATACCAAGCAACTTTTAAGTTCTCCCCTCCCCTCTGCTTAAAATTAAGAACCTAATTATCGGGAGTGCACGCAACAAAGGAAGAACTAGCCATAGTGACAAGGCAAGAGATCCGGCAAGAAAAAGGGCAAACGACAAAGAGGGCGAATAAAACGGCAAATTGGTGAAGTGGGGGAGAGGAAAACGAGAGGCAAATGGCAAATAATGTAATTGCAAGGAGATGAGATTTGTGATTAGGAACCTGGTAGATGATGATGGAGTCCCCTCGGCGCCTACGATAGGCACGTAGAAGAGACTGCTTCCTCCCCGGCAACGGCACCAGAAATTCCTTTGACGTGGCTTGGACTGCGTCGGTATTTCCCCAAAGAGGAAGGGATGATGCAGCATAGCGACGGTAAGTATTTCCCTCAGTTATGAAACCAAGGTTATCGAACCAGTAGGAGGATCACCAACACCCAATAAGCAGCACCTGCACACAAACAACAAATACTTGCAACCCGACAAGAAAGAGAGGTTGTCAATCTCTCTACAGTAATAACATAGATTAGGTAGTGATAGATAGGAGAGATAGATCTCTCAAGAACACAAATAAAAGAGCAAATATGCAGCAATATATTTTTGGGTTTTTGGTTTTGTAGATGTGAAAACAAAGATTGCAAAAACGTAGATCGGAAAGCAATATGATGGAAAAGTAGACCCGGGGGCCGTAGGGTTCACTAGTGGCTTCTCTCATGAGTATAGCGCACGGTGGGTGAACAAATTATTGTTGGGCAATTGATAGAAAATCGAATAGTCATGACGATATCCAAGGCGATGATCATTATATAGGCATCACGTCTAAGATAGATAGACCGACTCCTGCCTGCATCTACCTCTATTACTCCACACCTCCACCGCTATCCAGCATGCATCTAGTGTATTAAGTTCATGGAAAAATGGAGTAATGCAATAAGAACGATGACATGATGTAGACAAGATCTATTCATGTAGGAATAGACCCCATCTTTTTATCCTTAATAGCAACGATACATGCATGTATTGCTGCCCCTTCTGTCACTGGGAAAGAACACCGCAAGATCGAACCCATCACAAAGCACCTCTTCCCATGGCAAGAAAAATTGATCTAGTTGGCCTAACTAAACCAAAGATTCGAAGAAGAAATACGATGCTATAAGCAATCATGCATATAAGATATCAAAGAAGACTCAAATAATACTCATGGATAGAAACTGATCATGAACTCAAAATTCATCGGATCCCAACAAACACACCGCAAAAGTTTACATCAAATAGATCTCCAAGAGACCATTGTATTGAGAATCATAAGAGAGAGAGAAGAAGCCATCTAGCTACTGCCTACGGACCCATAGGTCTATGGTGGACTACTCACACATCATCGGAGAGGCACCTATGAGGAAGATGAACCCCTCCGTGATGGTGTTTAGATTGGATCTCGAGGTTCTGGAACTTGCGGCGGCTGGAATTGTGTTTCGTCGACTCCTCTAGGGTTTTTGGATTTTTTGGGAATTTATAGGCATGATAGTCGGTTGAGGGGGTGCCCGAGGTACCCATCGTCCACCAGACCGTGCTAGGTGGCCTCTGGCGTGACCTGGTGGGGGATGGCCACCCTGGGCCCCCTCTTCTGGTGTTCTTTGGCCCATCTTCTTTTTTCTGGTCCATAAAAAATCCACAAATATCCCCACAGCGTTTGGTCTCCGTTTGGTACTGATTTTCTACGAAGTAAAAAACAAGCAAAAACAGCAACTTGCACTTTGGCACTATTTCAATAGGTTAGTCCCAAAAAATGATATAAAGTTGTAATAAAATGATTGTAAAACATCCAAGAATGATAATATAACAGCATGGAACAAGCAAAAATTATAGATACGTTGGAGACGTATCAACATCCACAAGCTTAATTCCTACTCGTCCTTGAGTAGGTAAATGATAAAAACAGAATTTTTGATGTGGAATGCTGCCTAACATGTTCATCATATTATTTTCTTTTGTATAGCATGGACATTTGGACTTGTAAATGATTCAAAGCAATAGTCTAGTTTTAACATAATGACTTCAATACTCAAGCATGTCAACAAGCAACCATGTCTTTCAAAATATCAACACTAAAGAAAGTTATCCCTAGCCCATCATGCTCAATCATTGATCCATTCATGAAACAGACTCAAATATTAGCTATGCCCAATGCTCAAGTACGATCATAGTGCCCCCTAGTTGGTGCTTATAAGAGAAGATGGAGACTCAAAGCAAAAATAAAAAATGCATAAAGTAAATAGATAGCCCCTTCGCAGAGGGAAGTAGGGATTTGTAGAGGTGCCAGAGCTCATAGTTTTAAATTGAGAGAAAAAAATATTTTGGGTGGCATGCTTTTCCTGTCAACGAAAACGACAAAGTAGCTCACAATACTTTCCATGCTAGATATATCATAGGCGGTTCCCAAACAGAAAATAAAGTTTATTTCTTTTTCCACCAAACTTTCACTTTCCATGGCGGGCCGTATCCACGGTTGCCTTCCATACCAACACTTTCCAAGGAATTTATTATTTGACAACATAAAGTAAATATTTTTCTTTTTCATTTCGGGAATGGGCATCCCTATTACCGCCTCACTCTCGTGCAATGATAAGTGAATAAACACTCATCTTGAGAATAACACATCTAGCTTGGAAAAATATTGGACACTCCCCACCGTTTCATGAGCGGTACGGGCACACAAAAGAGAAAATTTATTTTGAAAATTTAGAGATGGCACATACAAATTTGCTTGGAACGGCATGGAAATACCGCATATAGGTAGGTATGGTGGACTCGTAAGGCAAAACTTGGTTTAAGGATTTTGGATGCACAAATAGTAATTCTACTTAGTACAAGTGAAGGCTAGCAAATAGATTGGGAAGCAACCAAACCAAAAAACGAAAAATCACATAAGTGAGCATTGAACATAACTAACACTGAATAATGCACCACAAGTAGGATATAACTTCGTTGCATAACTATTGACTTTCGTGCATGCATAGGGAATCACAAACCTTAACACCAATATTCCTACTAAGCATAATTACTCATCAACATGACTCACATATTACTATCATCATGTTTCAAAACTATTACAAAGAATCAAGTTAAATTTTTCCAATGATCTTCATGAAAGTTTTTATTATATCCTCCTTGGATATCTATCACTTTGGGACTAGTTTCATATATTACCATTGCTTTTTGGCAAGCTCAAACAAATTTAAGTGAAGCACATGAGCATAAAGATTTCATCTCTCAAAAATGTATAAGTGAAGCATGAGAGGATTTCTTCAAAATTTTACCTACTCTCAAATTAATATAAGTGAAGCATGAGAGTATTTCTACAAAAGTTTCCAAGCACACCGTGCTCAAAAAGATATAAGTGAAGCACTAGAGAAATTCTATAGCTCAGAAAGTTTTAAGTGAAGCACATAGAGCAATTCTAACAAATCATAGCATGATTGTGGCTCTCTCAAATAGGTGTGTACAGCAAGGATACAAAGGAAAAACTAACAAACAAAGCAAGCAAAGATACAAGACGCTCCAAGCAAAACACATGATATGTGACGAATAAAAATATAGCTCCAAGTAAAATACCGATGGTCGTTAGAAGAAAGAGGGGATGCCACTCGGGGGCACCACCAAGCTTAGTTGCTTGTTACTCTTTGGATATATCTTGGGGGTGTGGTAGCATCCCCAAGCTTAGGCTTTTGCTACTCCTTATTCCTTTATCCATCGTGATCTCAGCCAAAACTTGAAAACTTCAATCACACAAAACTCAAAAAAATCTTCGTGAGATTCGTTAGTATAAGAAAGCAAATCACTACTTTAGGTACTGTTGTAAACCCATTCAAATTTTATAATTGCATTATACCTACTGTATTTTAACTTTACCATGGCTTATACCCCCAATACAAATCATAGATTCATCAAAACAAGCACACAATGCAACAAAAACAGAATCTGTCTCAAACAGAACAGTCCGTAGTAATTTGTACTCTACCCATACTTCTGTAACTCTAAAAATTCTGAAAATTAGGACAACGTAAGGAATTTGTATAGCAACACTGTGTTAGAATTTCAGCTCAATATGACGTTCCAGAAAAAAATGAAAATTCATATACTGGATGCAAAGTTTCTGTTTCAGATTCAGCGTCACTTCTACTCATCCTATGAATCATCCTAAAGGTTCTACTTGGCACAAACACTAAATAAACCATAAAAACACAATCATAACAGAGGAATAATTGTGTCAACACTCAAAAACAGAAAGGAAAAAGCCAAAAATTATTTATTCATTGGGTTACCTCCCAACAAACGCTATCGTTTTACGCCCCTAGCTAGGCATATTGGATAGATTCAAGTATTGTCATCCTTGGTTTTCAATTCTTCAATCAAACAACTAGATTTCCTCAAGGATTTAGCATGCATGTTTTTGATGACAACACTCCTAGTAAGATACCCAAAAAATTCATTCTTGTAAATAGGGTCTCTTATGATTTCAACAAAGTCGGGATGAATACTAATCATTTTAAGATCCCCCTTGTGATTGCTAGGCATAGCAACTTTGTTCTTAGTGACTTGCGTGGTCTTGCCAATCTTTATGGGAGTTTTTTCAATAGATTTGATAGAAAAAAAAAGCCGAACCCAAATTACTAAAGATCTCTTCTAGCTTATCAATACGGTAAGGACTTTCTTCTACCCTTTCATTAACGACGGTTTCTTTTGCCTTAAACAATTTAAGAGCATCTCCCGCCTTAGATCCAATTTTATTAGCAAGATTATGCATATTTTTATCTAGATCATCAAGATGTTATTTAGTAATCATCTTCTTTTCAATAGCATCTAATCTCTTCATAACGTGTTCGAGAGTTAAAGTTGTTTCATTGATCATGATAGGTGGCGATCCCACTAAACTTCCCAAAGCATTAAAAGCATCCAAAGATGGACACATCAAGAAATTCCCACCGGTAATCGTATCAAGGATGAATCTATACCAAGTGGTAATGCCAACATAGAAACTGCGAAGAAGAACAACGGTAGATTGCTTATGGATAGATCTATTATGAGCACTGCAAATCCTATACCAAGCAACTTTTAAGTTCTCCCCTCCCCTCTGCTTAAAATTAAGAACCTAATTATCGGGAGTGCACGCAACAAAGGAAGAACTAGCCATAGTGACAAGGCAAGAGATCCGGCAAGAAAAAGGGCAAACGACAAAGAGGGCGAATAAAACGGCAAATTGGTGAAGTGGGGGAGAGGAAAACGAGAGGCAAATGGCAAATAATGTAATTGCAAGGAGATGAGATTTGTGATTAGGAACCTGGTAGATGATGATGGAGTCCCCTCGGCGCCTACGATAGGCACGTAGAAGAGACTGCTTCCTCCCCGGCAACGGCACCAGAAATTCCTTTGACGTGGCTTGGACTGCGTCGGTATTTCCCCAAAGAGGAAGGGATGATGCAGCATAGCGACGGTAAGTATTTCCCTCAGTTATGAAACCAAGGTTATCGAACCAGTAGGAGGATCACCAACACCCAATAAGCAGCACCTGCACACAAACAACAAATACTTGCAACCCGACAAGAAAGAGAGGTTGTCAATCTCTCTACAGTAATAACATAGATTAGGTAGTGATAGATAGGAGAGATAGATCTCTCAAGAACACAAATAAAAGAGCAAATATGCAGCAATATATTTTTGGGTTTTTGGTTTTGTAGATGTGAAAACAAAGATTGCAAAAACGTAGATCGGAAAGCAATATGATGGAAAAGTAGACCCGGGGGCCGTAGGGTTCACTAGTGGCTTCTCTCATGAGTATAGCGCACGGTGGGTGAACAAATTATTGTTGGGCAATTGATAGAAAATCGAATAGTCATGACGATATCCAAGGCGATGATCATTATATAGGCATCACGTCTAAGATAGATAGACCGACTCCTGCCTGCATCTACCTCTATTACTCCACACCTCCACCGCTATCCAGCATGCATCTAGTGTATTAAGTTCATGGAAAAATGGAGTAATGCAATAAGAACGATGACATGATGTAGACAAGATCTATTCATGTAGGAATAGACCCCATCTTTTTATCCTTAATAGCAACGATACATGCATGTATTGCTGCCCCTTCTGTCACTGGGAAAGAACACCGCAAGATCGAACCCATCACAAAGCACCTCTTCCCATGGCAAGAAAAATTGATCTAGTTGGCCTAACTAAACCAAAGATTCGAAGAAGAAATACGATGCTATAAGCAATCATGCATATAAGAGATCAAAGAAGACTCAAATAATACTCATGGATAGAAACTGATCATGAACTCAAAATTCATCGGATCCCAACAAACACACCGCAAAAGTTTACATCAAATAGATCTCCAAGAGACCATTGTATTGAGAATCATAAGAGAGAGAGAAGAAGCCATCTAGCTACTGCCTACGGACCCATAGGTCTATGGTGGACTACTCACACATCATCGGAGAGGCACCTATGAGGAAGATGAACCCCTCCGTGATGGTGTTTAGATTGGATCTCGAGGTTCTGGAACTTGCGGCGGCTGGAATTGTGTTTCGTTGACTCCTCTAGGGTTTTTGGATTTTTTGGGAATTTATAGGCATGATAGTCGGTTGAGGGGGTGCCCGAGGTACCCATCGTCCACCAGACCGTGCTAGGTGGCCTCTGGCGTGACCTGGTGGGGGATGGCCACCCTGGGCCCCCTCTTCTGGTGTTCTTTGGCCCATCTTCTTTTTTCTGGTCCATAAAACATCCACAAATATCCCCACAGCGTTTGGTCTCCGTTTGGTACTGATTTTCTACGAAGTAAAAAACAAGCAAAAACAGCAACTTGCACTTTGGCACTATTTCAATAGGTTAGTCCCAAAAAATGATATAAAGTTGTAATAAAATGATTGTAAAACATCCAAGAATGATAATATAACAGCATGGAACAAGCAAAAATTATAGATACGTTGGAGACGTATCAACATCCACAAGCTTAATTCCTACTCGTCCTTGAGTAGGTAAATGATAAAAACAGAATTTTTGATGTGGAATGCTGCCTAACATGTTCATCATATTATTTTCTTTTGTATAGCATGGACATTTGGACTTGTAAATGATTCAAAGCAATAGTCTAGTTTTAACATAATGACTTCAATACTCAAGCATGTCAACAAGCAACCATGTCTTTCAAAATATCAACACTAAAGAAAGTTATCCCTAGCCCATCATGCTCAATCATTGATCCATTCATGAAACAGACTCAAATATTAGCTATGCCCAATGCTCAAGTACGATCATAGTGCCCCCTAGTTGGTGCTTATAAGAGAAGATGGAGACTCAAAGCAAAAATAAAAAATGCATAAAGTAAATAGATAGCCCCTTCGCAGAGGGAAGTAGGGATTTGTAGAGGTGCCAGAGCTCATAGTTTTAAATTGAGAGAAAAAAATATTTTGGGTGGCATGCTTTTCCTGTCAACGAAAATGACAAAGTAGCTCACAATACTTTCCATGCTAGATATATCATAGGCGGTTCCCAAACAGAAAATAAAGTTTATTTCTTTTTCCACCAAACTTTCACTTTCCATGGCGGGCCGTATCCACGGTTGCCTTCCATACCAACACTTTCCAAGGAATTTATTATTTGACAACATAAAGTAAATATTTTTCTTTTTCATTTCGGGAATGGGCATCCCTATTACCGCCTCACTCTCGTGCAATGATAAGTGAATAAACACTCATCTTGAGAATAACACATCTAGCTTGGAAAAATATTGGACACTCCCCACCGTTTCATGAGCGGTACGGGCACACAAAAGAGAAAATTTATTTTGAAAATTTAGAGATGGCACATACAAATTTGCTTGGAACGGCATGGAAATACCGCATATAGGTAGGTATGGTGGACTCGTAAGGCAAAACTTGGTTTAAGGATTTTGGATGCACAAGTAGTAATTCTACTTAGTACAAGTGAAGGCTAGCAAATAGATTGGGAAGCAACCAAACCAAAAAACGAAAAATCACATAAGTGAGCATTGAACATAACTAACACTGAATAATGATAGGATATAACTTCGTTGCATAACTATTGACTTTCGTGCATGCATAGGGAATCACAAACCTTAACACCAATATTCCTACTAAGCATAATTACTCATCAACATGACTCACATATTACTATCATCATGTTTCAAAACTATTACAAAGAATCAAGTTAAATTTTTCCAATGATCTTCATGAAAGTTTTTATTATATCCTCCTTGGATATCTATCACTTTGGGACTAGTTTCATATATTACCATTGCTTTTTGGCAAGCTCAAACAAATTTAAGTGAAGCACATGAGCATAAAGATTTCATCTCTCAAAAATGTATAAGTGAAGCATGAGAGGATTTCTTCAAAATTTTACCTACTCTCAAATTAATATAAGTGAAGCATGAGAGTATTTCTACAAAAGTTTCCAAGCACACCGTGCTCAAAAAGATATAAGTGAAGCACTAGAGAAATTCTATAGCTCAGAAAGTTTTAAGTGAAGCACATAGAGCAATTCTAACAAATCATAGCATGATTGTGGCTCTCTCAAATAGGTGTGTACAGCAAGGATACAAAGGAAAAACTAACAAACAAAGCAAGCAAAGATACAAGACGCTCCAAGCAAAACACATGATATGTGACGAATAAAAATATAGCTCCAAGTAAAATACCGATGGTCGTTAGAAGAAAGAGGGGATGCCACTCGGGGGCACCACCAAGCTTATTTGCTTGTTACTCTTTGGATATATCTTGGGGGTGCGGTAGCATCCCCAAGCTTAGGCTTTTGCTACTCCTTATTCCTTTATCCATCGTGATCTCAGCCAAAACTTGAAAACTTCAATCACACAAAACTCAAAAAAATCTTCGTGAGATTCGTTAGTATAAGAAAGCAAATCACTACTTTAGGTACTGTTGTAAACCCATTCAAATTTTATAATTGCATTATACCTACTGTATTTTAACTTTACCATGGCTTATACCCCCAATACAAATCATAGATTCATCAAAACAAGCACACAATGCAACAAAAACAGAATCTGTCTCAAACAGAACAGTCCGTAGTAATTTGTACTCTACCCATACTTCTGTAACTCTAAAAATTCTGAAAATTAGGACAACGTAAGGAATTTGTATAGCAACACTGTGTTAGAATTTCAGCTCAATATGACGTTCCAGAAAAAAATGAAAATTCATATACTGGATGCAAAGTTTCTGTTTCAGATTCAGCGTCACTTCTACTCATCCTATGAATCATCCTAAAGGTTCTACTTGGCACAAACACTAAATAAACCATAAAAACACAATCATAACAGAGGAATAATTGTGTCAACACTCAAAAACAGAAAGGAAAAAGCCAAAAATTATTTATTCATTGGGTTACCTCCCAACAAACGCTATCGTTTTACGCCCCTAGCTAGGCATATTGGATAGATTCAAGTATTGTCATCCTTGGTTTTCAATTCTTCAATCAAACAACTAGATTTCCTCAAGGATTTAGCATGCATGTTTTTGATGACAACACTCCTAGTAAGATACCCAAAAAATTCATTCTTGTAAATAGGGTCTCTTATGATTTCAACAAAGTCGGGATGAATACTAATCATTTTAAGATCCCCCTTGTGATTGCTAGGCATAGCAACTTTGTTCTTAGTGACTTGCGTGGTCTTGCCAATCTTTATGGGAGTTTTTTCAATAGATTTGATAGAAAAAAAAAGCCGAACCCAAATTACTAAAGATCTCTTCTAGCTTATCAATACGGTAAGGACTTTCTTCTACCCTTTCATTAACGACGGTTTCTTTTGCCTTAAACAATTTAAGAGCATCTCCCGCCTTAGATCCAATTTTATTAGCAAGATTATGCATATTTTTATCTAGATCATCAAGATGTTATTTAGTAATCATCTTCTTTTCAATAGCATCTAATCTCTTCATAACGTGTTCGAGAGTTAAAGTTGTTTCATTGATCATGATAGGTGGCGATCCCACTAAACTTCCCAAAGCATTAAAAGCATCCAAAGATGGACACATCAAGAAATTCCCACCGGTAATCGTATCAAGGATGAATCTATACCAAGTGGTAATGCCAACATAGAAACTGCGAAGAAGAACAACGGTAGATTGCTTATGGATAGATCTATTATGAGCACTGCAAATCCTATACCAAGCAACTTTTAAGTTCTCCCCTCCCCTCTGCTTAAAATTAAGAACCTAATTATCGGGAGTGCACGCAACAAAGGAAGAACTAGCCATAGTGACAAGGCAAGAGATCCGGCAAGAAAAAGGGCAAACGACAAAGAGGGCGAATAAAACGGCAAATTGGTGAAGTGGGGGAGAGGAAAACGAGAGGCAAATGGCAAATAATGTAATTGCAAGGAGATGAGATTTGTGATTAGGAACCTGGTAGATGATGATGGAGTCCCCTCGGCGCCTACGATAGGCACGTAGAAGAGACTGCTTCCTCCCCGGCAACGGCACCAGAAATTCCTTTGACGTGGCTTGGACTGCGTCGGTATTTCCCCAAAGAGGAAGGGATGATGCAGCATAGCGACGGTAAGTATTTCCCTCAGTTATGAAACCAAGGTTATCGAACCAGTAGGAGGATCACCAACACCCAATAAGCAGCACCTGCACACAAACAACAAATACTTGCAACCCGACAAGAAAGAGAGGTTGTCAATCTCTCTACAGTAATAACATAGATTAGGTAGTGATAGATAGGAGAGATAGATCTCTCAAGAACACAAATAAAAGAGCAAATATGCAGCAATATATTTTTGGGTTTTTGGTTTTGTAGATGTGAAAACAAAGATTGCAAAAACGTAGATCGGAAAGCAATATGATGGAAAAGTAGACCCGGGGGCCGTAGGGTTCACTAGTGGCTTCTCTCATGAGTATAGCGCACGGTGGGTGAACAAATTATTGTTGGGCAATTGATAGAAAATCGAATAGTCATGACGATATCCAAGGCGATGATCATTATATAGGCATCACGTCTAAGATAGATAGACCGACTCCTGCCTGCATCTACCTCTATTACTCCACACCTCCACCGCTATCCAGCATGCATCTAGTGTATTAAGTTCATGGAAAAATGGAGTAATGCAATAAGAACGATGACATGATGTAGACAAGATCTATTCATGTAGGAATAGACCCCATCTTTTTATCCTTAATAGCAACGATACATGCATGTATTGCTGCCCCTTCTGTCACTGGGAAAGAACACCGCAAGATCGAACCCATCACAAAGCACCTCTTCCCATGGCAAGAAAAATTGATCTAGTTGGCCTAACTAAACCAAAGATTCGAAGAAGAAATACGATGCTATAAGCAATCATGCATATAAGAGATCAAAGAAGACTCAAATAATACTCATGGATAGAAACTGATCATGAACTCAAAATTCATCGGATCCCAACAAACACACCGCAAAAGTTTACATCAAATAGATCTCCAAGAGACCATTGTATTGAGAATCATAAGAGAGAGAGAAGAAGCCATCTAGCTACTGCCTACGGACCCATAGGTCTATGGTGGACTACTCACACATCATCGGAGAGGCACCTATGAGGAAGATGAACCCCTCCGTGATGGTGTTTAGATTGGATCTCGAGGTTCTGGAACTTGCGGCGGCTGGAATTGTGTTTCGTCGACTCCTCTAGGGTTTTTGGATTTTTTGGGAATTTATAGGCATGATAGTCGGTTGAGGGGGTGCCCGAGGTACCCATCGTCCACCAGACCGTGCTAGGTGGCCTCTGGCGTGACCTGGTGGGGGATGGCCACCCTGGGCCCCCTCTTCTGGTGTTCTTTGGCCCATCTTCTTTTTTCTGGTCCATAAAAAATCCACAAATATCCCCACAGCGTTTGGTCTCCGTTTGGTACTGATTTTCTACGAAGTAAAAAACAAGCAAAAACAGCAACTTGCACTTTGGCACTATTTCAATAGGTTAGTCCCAAAAAATGATATAAAGTTGTAATAAAATGATTGTAAAACATCCAAGAATGATAATATAACAGCATGGAACAAGCAAAAATTATAGATACGTTGGAGACGTATCAACATCCACAAGCTTAATTCCTACTCGTCCTTGAGTAGGTAAATGATAAAAACAGAATTTTTGATGTGGAATGCTGCCTAACATGTTCATCATATTATTTTCTTTTGTATAGCATGGACATTTGGACTTGTAAATGATTCAAAGCAATAGTCTAGTTTTAACATAATGACTTCAATACTCAAGCATGTCAACAAGCAACCATGTCTTTCAAAATATCAACACTAAAGAAAGTTATCCCTAGCCCATCATGCTCAATCATTGATCCATTCATGAAACAGACTCAAATATTAGCTATGCCCAATGCTCAAGTACGATCATAGTGCCCCCTAGTTGGTGCTTATAAGAGAAGATGGAGACTCAAAGCAAAAATAAAAAATGCATAAAGTAAATAGATAGCCCCTTCGCAGAGGGAAGTAGGGATTTGTAGAGGTGCCAGAGCTCATAGTTTTAAATTGAGAGAAAAAAATATTTTGGGTGGCATGCTTTTCCTGTCAACGAAAACGACAAAGTAGCTCACAATACTTTCCATGCTAGATATATCATAGGCGGTTCCCAAACAGAAAATAAAGTTTATTTCTTTTTCCACCAAACTTTCACTTTCCATGGCGGGCCGTATCCACGGTTGCCTTCCATACCAACACTTTCCAAGGAATTTATTATTTGACAACATAAAGTAAATATTTTTCTTTTTCATTTCGGGAATGGGCATCCCTATTACCGCCTCACTCTCGTGCAATGATAAGTGAATAAACACTCATCTTGAGAATAACACATCTAGCTTGGAAAAATATTGGACACTCCCCACCGTTTCATGAGCGGTACGGGCACACAAAAGAGAAAATTTATTTTGAAAATTTAGAGATGGCACATACAAATTTGCTTGGAACGGCATGGAAATACCGCATATAGGTAGGTATGGTGGACTCGTAAGGCAAAACTTGGTTTAAGGATTTTGGATGCACAAGTAGTAATTCTACTTAGTACAAGTGAAGGCTAGCAAATAGATTGGGAAGCAACCAAACCAAAAAACGAAAAATCACATAAGTGAGCATTGAACATAACTAACACTGAATAATGCACCACAAGTAGGATATAACTTCGTTGCATAACTATTGACTTTCGTGCATGCATAGGGAATCACAAACCTTAACACCAATATTCCTACTAAGCATAATTACTCATCAACATGACTCACATATTACTATCATCATGTTTCAAAACTATTACAAAGAATCAAGTTAAATTTTTCCAATGATCTTCATGAAAGTTTTTATTATATCCTCCTTGGATATCTATCACTTTGGGACTAGTTTCATATATTACCATTGCTTTTTGGCAAGCTCAAACAAATTTAAGTGAAGCACATGAGCATAAAGATTTCATCTCTCAAAAATGTATAAGTGAAGCATGAGAGGATTTCTTCAAAATTTTACCTACTCTCAAATTAATATAAGTGAAGCATGAGAGTATTTCTACAAAAGTTTCCAAGCACACCGTGCTCAAAAAGATATAAGTGAAGCACTAGAGAAATTCTATAGCTCAGAAAGTTTTAAGTGAAGCACATAGAGCAATTCTAACAAATCATAGCATGATTGTGGCTCTCTCAAATAGGTGTGTACAGCAAGGATACAAAGGAAAAACTAACAAACAAAGCAAGCAAAGATACAAGACGCTCCAAGCAAAACACATGATATGTGACGAATAAAAATATAGCTCCAAGTAAAATACCGATGGTCGTTAGAAGAAAGAGGGGATGCCACTCGGGGGCACCACCAAGCTTAGTTGCTTGTTACTCTTTGGATATATCTTGGGGGTGTGGTAGCATCCCCAAGCTTAGGCTTTTGCTACTCCTTATTCCTTTATCCATCGTGATCTCAGCCAAAACTTGAAAACTTCAATCACACAAAACTCAAAAAAATCTTCGTGAGATTCGTTAGTATAAGAAAGCAAATCACTACTTTAGGTACTGTTGTAAACCCATTCAAATTTTATAATTGCATTATACCTACTGTATTTTAACTTTACCATGGCTTATACCCCCAATACAAATCATAGATTCATCAAAACAAGCACACAATGCAACAAAAACAGAATCTGTCTCAAACGGAACAGTCCGTAGTAATTTGTACTCTACCCATACTTCTGTAACTCTAAAAATTCTGAAAATTAGGACAACGTAAGGAATTTGTATAGCAACACTGTGTTAGAATTTCAGCTCAATATGACGTTCCAGAAAAAAATGAAAATTCATATACTGGATGCAAAGTTTCTGTTTCAGATTCAGCGTCACTTCTACTCATCCTATGAATCATCCTAAAGGTTCTACTTGGCACAAACACTAAATAAACCATAAAAACACAATCATAACAGAGGAATAATTGTGTCAACACTCAAAAACAGAAAGGAAAAAGCCAAAAATTATTTATTCATTGGGTTACCTCCCAACAAACGCTATCGTTTTACGCCCCTAGCTAGGCATATTGGATAGATTCAAGTATTGTCATCCTTGGTTTTCAATTCTTCAATCAAACAACTAGATTTCCTCAAGGATTTAGCATGCATGTTTTTGATGACAACACTCCTAGTAAGATACCCAAAAAATTCATTCTTGTAAATAGGGTCTCTTATGATTTCAACAAAGTCGGGATGAATACTAATCATTTTAAGATCCCCCTTGTGATTGCTAGGCATAGCAACTTTGTTCTTAGTGACTTGCGTGGTCTTGCCAATCTTTATGGGAGTTTTTTCAATAGATTTGATAGAAAAAAAAAGCCGAACCCAAATTACTAAAGATCTCTTCTAGCTTATCAATACGGTAAGGACTTTCTTCTACCCTTTCATTAACGACGGTTTCTTTTGCCTTAAACAATTTAAGAGCATCTCCCGCCTTAGATCCAATTTTATTAGCAAGATTATGCATATTTTTATCTAGATCATCAAGATGTTATTTAGTAATCATCTTCTTTTCAATAGCATCTAATCTCTTCATAACGTGTTCGAGAGTTAAAGTTGTTTCATTGATCATGATAGGTGGCGATCCCACTAAACTTCCCAAAGCATTAAAAGCATCCAAAGATGGACACATCAAGAAATTCCCACCGGTAATCGTATCAAGGATGAATCTATACCAAGTGGTAATGCCAACATAGAAACTGCGAAGAAGAACAACGGTAGATTGCTTATGGATAGATCTATTATGAGCACTGCAAATCCTATACCAAGCAACTTTTAAGTTCTCCCCTCCCCTCTGCTTAAAATTAAGAACCTAATTATCGGGAGTGCACGCAACAAAGGAAGAACTAGCCATAGTGACAAGGCAAGAGATCCGGCAAGAAAAAGGGCAAACGACAAAGAGGGCGAATAAAACGGCAAATTGGTGAAGTGGGGGAGAGGAAAACGAGAGGCAAATGGCAAATAATGTAATTGCAAGGAGATGAGATTTGTGATTAGGAACCTGGTAGATGATGATGGAGTCCCCTCGGCGCCTACGATAGGCACGTAGAAGAGACTGCTTCCTCCCCGGCAACGGCACCAGAAATTCCTTTGACGTGGCTTGGACTGCGTCGGTATTTCCCCAAAGAGGAAGGGATGATGCAGCATAGCGACGGTAAGTATTTCCCTCAGTTATGAAACCAAGGTTATCGAACCAGTAGGAGGATCACCAACACCCAATAAGCAGCACCTGCACACAAACAACAAATACTTGCAACCCGACAAGAAAGAGAGGTTGTCAATCTCTCTACAGTAATAAGATAGATTAGGTAGTGACAGATAGGAGAGATAGATCTCTCAAGAACACAAATAAAAGAGCAAATATGCAGCAATATATTTTTGGGTTTTTGGTTTTGTAGATGTGAAAACAAAGATTGCAAAAACGTAGATCGGAAAGCAATATGATGGAAAAGTAGACCCGGGGGCCGTAGGGTTCACTAGTGGCTTCTCTCATGAGTATAGCGCACGGTGGGTGAACAAATTATTGTTGGGCAATTGATAGAAAATCGAATAGTCATGACGATATCCAAGGCGATGATCATTATATAGGCATCACGTCCAAGATAAATAGACCGACTCCTGCCTGCATCTACCTCTATTACTCCACACCTCGACCGCTATCCAGCATGCATCTAGTGTATTAAGTTCATGGAAAAACGGAGTAATGCAATAAGAACGATGACATGATGTAGACAAGATCTATTCATGTAGGAATAGAGCCCATCTTGTTATCCTTAATAGCAACGATACATGCGTGTCTTGTTGCCCCTTCTATCACTGGGAAAGAACACCGCAAGATTGAACCCATCACAAAGCACCTCTTCCCATGGCAAGAAAAATCGATCTAGTCAGCCTAACTAAACCAAAGATTCGAAGAAGAAATACAATGCTATAAGCAATCATGCATATAAGAGATCAAAGAAGACTCGAATAATATTCATGGATAGAAACTGATCACAAACTCAAAATTCATCGGATCCCAAAAAACACAACGTAAAAGTTTACATCAAATAGATCTCCAAGAGACCATTGTATTGAGAATCATAAGAGAGAGAGAAGAAGCCATCTAGCTACTGCCTACGGACCCGTAGGTCTATGGTGGACTACTCACGCATCATCGGAGAGGCACCTATGAGAAAGATGAACCCCTCCGTGATGGTGTTTAGATTGGATCTCGAGGTTCTGGAACTTGCGGCGGCTGGAATTTCGTCGACTCCTCTAGGGTTTTTGGATTTTCTGGGAATTTATAGGCACGACAGTCAGTTGAGGGGGTGCACGAGGTGCCCATCCTCCACCAGGCCGCGCCAGGGGACCTCTGGCGCGCCCTGGTGGGGGATGGCCACCCTGGGCCCCCTCTTCTGGTGTTATTTGGCCCATCTTCTTTCTTCTGGTCCATAAAAAATCCACAAAAATCCCCGCAGCGTTTGGTTTCCGTTTGGTACTGATTTTCTGCGAAGTAAAAAACAAGCAAACACAGCAACTGGCACTTTGGCACTATGTCAATAGGTTAGTCCCAAAAAATGATATAAAGTTGTAATAAAATGATTGTAAAACATCCAAGAATGATAATATAACAGCATGGAACAAGCAAAAATTATAGATACGTTGGAGACGTATCACTGTCTCCCGAGGAGCGAAGATTCCTATGCAGTGCCCGGCCTCATGAGGCTGGGGTGACGTGAGTCGTGACGACCAAGGCTAGGCGGGCGCCAGCGGGCACAGTAGGGACAATTTCCTCTTTGGTGCTGAGGCAAGGACGTACGCGGGTTCCCAAGGGATCGCCCAGAGGTTTCCATTCCGGTGTAACAAGACCAAGACCACGAGCTCGGCAGGACGGATGTCATCGGCGAGCCCACCTCTGCGTCACAACCAGAAGCTTTGAAGGCGAATACCACCTTTAGTTAGGATAAGCTGTACCTCTTGTCACCTTTCAAATTTGGCCGTTGTGGGATCCCTTCCTGCCTGTGCGATAAGGGAAGAGGACCAAAGCCACTATAAATAGGGACTAGCCTCCACCGTAGAAGGAGCCGACGAACAGAACGATCCATCCTCACCCAAGGGCCCTCGTGAGGTCACTAACCACTGTACCAGTTCATCCCCAAACCTCCTCGTGAGGCCAATCCACCAAAAGCAGGAGTAGGGTTTTACACCGCAAGGTGGCCCGAACCTGGGTAAATCTCTGTGTCCATCTTCTTGTTCGCACGCACGCATTCGGCAAGGCTCGGCTGTGGAGTGGCGAGCTTGAGGCAAGTGTGGGTGAAGATCTTCGCACACGCCCCAGAGTTCGAACCTTCTTGGGTTTGCGGAGCCCTGATTCCGACAAATCCACCTTTCTTTTTATGTCTACAAATGATAGCCATCTCACCAAATGGTACACCTCTTATTGTATTTCCCTTGACAAAAGAATCTTGTGATAGATTTTTCCATTCCCCCCAGCTTTATCTTGGGAACCTATACATAGAGAAATGGTAGATTGGGATGCTGGTTAAATACACTTTGATTCTTGTTACTCTACCACAAAGGAGATTACCATTCTCCCAACCTCTCATCCTCTAATGTTATTCTTCAGCAGGAGCCCAATCAACCACATGCAACTTGCTTCCACAGGCAGGTGCCCCAAGGTATTTAATAGGCCAAGAACCTAATTGATAGTTAAATAGATCAACATATATATGCCCTTTATCATCATCCTAGAACACCATCAACACCTCACTCTTCTGAAAGTTGGTTTTTGATGTCTACTACACAACTTGTTCTTGTAGACTCGTGTTGGGCCTCCAAGCGCAGAGTTATGTAGGACAGTAGCAAATTTTCCTCAAGTGGATGACCTAAGTTTTATCAATCCGTGGGAGGCATAGGACGAAGATGGTCTCTCTCAAACAACCCTGCAACCAAATACACTACAAGAATATCCCCTATAAAGCAACAGAGATCGTACAACATTTTAACTATATGTTGCAAAATTCACGGTAGATACGGATATAAGCGGTGCAACATATGCGTTGTAGATTTGCAAGTCATAACCCTATTGTGGTAGATATATGAAAAATAAAATAAACAGAGGAGATAAAAAGACGCGCGAGAAACAGAGCACCCAATTCCCCTCATCTCTTCCAAATCGCAGCCACCAACCGCCTGGTCTGCCTCCTCAGACCCACCTCGCCGTCGGCCCTCCCGCTCCCCTCATCCCACCTTGCAGCTCCGGAGGCTACCGGATCCGCCGCAACCACCACCCACCGATCCCTCTCGCGTCCCGTCTCTATCTTTCATGCGGCTTCTCGATGCCCCACCTGCGGCGACTAATTCACGCTGCGTCCGGCGGATCCTGCCACCGCGAAGCACAGCTCGAGGCCCCGCCGCACCGCGGAGCCCCCCATCCGGCTAGGTCCGGTGCTCGCAGCAACCAAAGACCACCCACGAGCCCTCCCCCCCCCCGGATAGGGTTTCGCGTGCCGTGCGTCGGCTCCGGCACCGGTGGCCATGTTGTTCTCTTTTCCACTTACTTGCCCCTGCAGTCATCTCTTCGAAGATATTGTGATTTTGTTTCTTTGGTCTGGATGGATAGTAGCTCATTACCGATTGTAATTGTAGTCCTGTTATTGTTGCAGAAATTGTTTGGAAATTGCTGTAGGGAAATCTGCTTGCATGACTTCGGGGCAGTGATGACGGCGACGTCTGCTCTTTGTCGCTTTCCCTCTTCCCGCTGAAGCGGATGCTGGTAAAGATTGGGATAAAGATCCACCCCTCCCTGTTTTTGACTGTTTTTTCTTGTTCAGACTATTCTTGCATATCGTTCCTATTATGTTATCATTGATGGACCAATGAGTTCATTTTTACCCTGTGAGAATATCTGAGTAAGGCCAAGAATCTGTGTGGTTGAATTCATGTTGGATTCAGAGAAAGTGTATGATTTTATTTATTTTTTCTCATGTAGTCTGCAATTGTCCAATTGAGTATGAGAGTTGATACTGGTTGTGCGAGATTTGTGCTTAACTTGGACCATCTTCGCATGTATTTTGCATTGATCAAGTGCTGCTGATGTGCTGATCCGTCGAGTTGAGATTTAGTTTTTTTCATGACCATGCAGATGATGTGTTGATCCTGTCAATAAGTGTTTCTTATCCTTGATTGTACTCTGACAGATGTGAAGTGCACGTACGTGCTCTTTGTCTAGGCTTTTAACTAAACCAAGGCTTGTTTCCTAAGCTAATTTTATTCTAGTTTTCGTGTCTTACTCCTGAAAGTATTTATAACAATTTACCCCTAGAAAAATTTGTCCATTTGCTGATTGTCTACATGCACAGCTAATTCCTGAAAGTAGATGTTCCGTTGTTAAGCTGCAGCAAATCTTGTATTTCATCTAGCTGAACATAATTCATTCTTCCCCCACGGTTTTAAACTTCAGAAACTGTGCGGACAAATAAATATACATTTGCATTGTGTTGTAATGGTCTTAGATGGAGCATCTGAAGTCGACATTCACACGGTGTTTCTTGCAATCAACTGAGGACTCGACTTCAGTTCTGCCATTTCAGGTTTCTGTCCATTGGCAGCAATAGAATTTGTATGACTGAAATCGAGTTATCTACAAGGCGATGTATGCACCCGGTGACCTGGATGCAACATGCCAGTGACTTTATGCATTTCGCAGTGTGTGTGTGATGTTCTGTGCATCGTATACTCACAACACTACAAGAATGCAACAGATCGACTGTGGTTTGGTAAAAGGACAATCTAAATGCAGTGAATGCCATTTTCCATGTTGTATCTTTCCTTTTGAACAGTTTCTGAAAGTATTAGGTGGTACTGGAGTGCATGGGGAGTGCCCATGTTCTTACCTGCCTTGTTTTCCTTTTCTCAAGATTTAGGATAATTTGGTTAAGATGGTTCGGCAAAAGTGCAACACTGTTTTTTGATCTATGGTTTAAAGCTTTGGACTGCTACCTCAGAAATATGTCTCGTCCATATTTGAACTCATCCAAATTGTACAATTTTTCTTGGATGATTGTACCATTCAGTTTCCTCTTTTAAAATAGTTTTATTATTTGTTGTAAATATGGGTGGGTGCAACAAAGCGAGCCTTTATGTTCTAATATATATACTCCCTGGTTCATTGATCCTGATGCGTGTGTATAACTATCTAACTAACTCAGGGATAAATTCACTGAGTCAGATGTAAAGTTGCCAAGGTAGTAACTAGGACACATTGAACGGGAGGAATATAGCTGGATCTTCTTTTATTAAGTAGGAATGGAACTTGATGAAGCTGTACTTGTGTTGCGCTGTTCTAGAGATGCATGAGACACCTTTAAGTCTGAAACCTTTCTCCCTTGGTTTTGCAGCTGCATGCACCAACTCGATGCAGGGGGACGCCATGGAGCAAGTCGAGTTCGTGGAACAAGTCATGGATGATGTCATGGAAGGTATAATCTCTCCCCTCTCTGTACCGTGCTACTGCTTCCTCTGTCAATGGCCATTGAGCCATGCTAGTTTATATGCTGCTGCCCATGCAAATTTATAGCATTGGGGGCTGTAGGTTCAGTGGATTTATTTAGCAATAAATAAATCTATTTGTTCACATAAAAACATTTTGAATTTACGTGTACAGAATTAGAAGTGGATCTCTAGGCTGGTGATGACCATGTAAAATAGTTTCAGTGGATTTGCGGTTGTAGATTTGTTCCAAAGCATGGTGAACACTGTAGGTTTGTCTGTTTCCTGTTGGATGACTAAAACCAACTAGAGCTAAATGTTTTGGAAACCGTTGTAGTTCAGTTTGCCAACTAACTAGTGATCCTAAATTTAAACTTGATGGTGCTGAAATTACAAATGAATTCTGGGCAGTGCATGTCCATAAGGCACTTTTGAAAACTGAAGATTTGGTAAAGAGTCGCAAAATCTGCAGTACTCCCGGTAATGCAGAAAAAAAAGATTGCATGGCCTTCAACCTTTGTACGTGTCTAATATTCTGCCTCTATCACTACTTGCATCATGTAAATCCATTTTTTGTTAACAATTCATTTTGCTATTTTCATTGTAGATTCAAAAGATATATGGATGAATATATGGGTGCGGTGGCAAGTATACTACAATGATGATGATGATGGTGTTCCGGTTCACGATGATGATGATGGATGGCTCTCAGTTTTAGTTAAGTTGTAGGGATGTTATTCTGTTGGATGATGTTGCTCGGTTAAGTCTTAGTTAAGCTGTAGGGATGTTGATGGATGTTCTCACTTTAAGTTTCGTTGTCAAAAAGATATTTACATTATTCATCACATTTGGATGATGTTCTTCCTGTAATGTCTGCTATTGTAATCCAACAGTTTTATCCAATATATGTTTTGTTCCTCTTGTGAGTATATTCTCCTCTTTTTCCTCACTTGATATACATAATTATCACCATTATGTGGAGCATTAATATATATATATATATATATATATATATATATATATTATAAAATAATAGTATTCACATTATATGTGTACCAACACCTGAAGCGTTATAAATTCTCTCTTGCCAACCAATGAGATTTGGATTTTTGTACATTAAACACCAACATATAAAATTGTTGTAAAAGTTAGTTTTATGTGTTGTATTCTTGCAACGGTCCTTTTTACCAACGACGTTATAAGCGTTGCATTATGCGCTAGCAACACTGGATAAGGCTACGCATCCCAAACCGTTGGTAAAGTAGCTAGCAACGCTTATATGGACATTTAGATACGGAAAAGTGCGTTGCTAGAGGTGAGGTCATGTTGTAGTGATAATAAAAAGTCTGTTGTGTCCCGAACACACCAAATACAATGGTAAATTGTATAGGTGCACTAGTTCGGCAAAGAGATGGTGATACAAGTGTAGTAATGATAGTAGGTATTGATTTTTGTAATAGTAACAATAAAAAAGGGTTTTTTACATCTGTGCCCCTCGTTCCTTAGCTGTACTCAGCCATCCCCATGCTCTTACAATTTGCTCACTTTTCCCCACTTTCTTGTCCAAAACCCTCACGAAAGGTCACAACAGAGGATGTCGTCGAGTCAATGGTTTGACCGTTAACTCTGACGTGTGGGGCCGCATCATAAGGGCAACTCCAAATCGTACGCCCACGTTCGGTTGGGGCAAAACGGACAGCCGGGCCGTCGCCTCGGGGACTCATGGCGGCGTCCAACCTACCCCCACCGCCCAAAGTAAATGCGCACGCGCGGCAGGGCCTGGTCGTCAGCCACCCACCTTCGTGTCGTCATCCTTCTTTAAGTGGAAACCCGTGGACCGGCCAGTCCACACTCCACACAGTAGCTTCCGCTTCCAAAGCCAATACTGCCCCCTCCACCCCCGGCAGTTTCTAGAAACCCTAGCCCGCCGCCGTTGCCATGACCTGGCCGTGGTCCTGGAAGGGGAAGCACGGCCATGAGGCCGGCTCATCCTTTGGTAGACGCCGCTCTGGTCGCTCTAGGAGCCCACCACCACCACCACCGCCGCCGCCGCCGCCTGCTCTGTCCGCTCCGTCCGCTTCGGCCGCATTTGCAATCGGTCCGCCGGCCGCCCCGCAGCGCACGCGCCCGTACGTCGGCACGGAAATATGCTGGAGGTACTGGGAGACGGCCACGCCATTGCCGTGAGGAGATGCCCAACTCCCCAACAACTGGCACCTGTCCGCGGATCGGGTGCCAATCCCCCCGGTGCCGATGAGCGGCCGAGCCCGCCGTGAGGAGATCGACTGACGTCGCGCGTGTCTGCCTCCAGATCTCCTCCACGACTCAAGGTACGGCGTCAACTCATCGCTGTGGGATATGTGGCTCCACGACGAGCACGACCTGCGGCGGCGGTCTTTTTTTGCCGGTCGTCCACCTAGCCAACGGCGACGACGTGTTGCTAGCCCGCCCCAAGTGCGCGATCGTAGGCATGTCCATGGCCTCACCCCGACACCATCTCCGTCCCCGTCACCACCACCTCCGATGACCGAGGAGGAGGAGGCCGAGCTCATTAGGTGTGTCATGGAGGAATCCACGCGCACGCACGACGAGCGTCAATGGGCGGACATGGAGAGGGCAATGGCCCTCTCTGCGGCCGGCGACGTGGCCATCCCTGAGCTGGAGATGGCCTCCGTCGTCAAGGAGGAGGTGACGGGGGACCCGCCCCTTGCGGCGTGGAACCCTCGGCTGGTGGGCCAGACATGGGGGTGGTCGGCCACTGCGTCGGAGATGGCCTACGCGCTGGCTGTCCAGCCGTGGGCACCCACGCCGCCGCGGTCACACGAACCGGAGCAAGAGCCACGTGAGGAGGTGTTGCAGGCACCGCAAGCGCCTCCAGCCTGGCAGGGGCCGCCAGCCCACCTTTGGCAGGCGCCTCCCTACGTCGACCTCACCAGCGACGATGGCGAGTAGGACGACGCTCCTAAAGATGGCGGCGGCTTCACCGGCGGGCGACATTGTCTATATTTTATATGTGTTATATTTTATGTGTGTTTTTATATTAGTTGCTACTGGCCTTGTGCATAATGCATGGCAGACTTATGAACTAGGGTGCCCTAGAACTATCGTCGGCCTTTGTGGTCAGCATTAATGTTTAATTAAAGCTAATGCATGGTGATGTAATGTTATGTGATGTGATATATGATGTGATTTGATGTTTAATTAAGGTAAAACTTGAATTTGAACTAACATTTGAATTATAAGCGACATGTTGAAAGAGGCCTAAGTTGATCCTATTTAATGCACTTAGCACCTTTGCATTGGAAGAGGCCTAAGTTGATCCTAAGTTGTAATGATCATGTTACCCTATGTTGAAATGATCTAACAGCAAACAAAAACAAAAATAGACTCCTAAACCCTAACCCTAACCCTTTATTGCAAAACCCATTATTATAAAGACAGTTCAAAATTTCAAAAATGAAAAATAAGTTCAGATCCTTCTTACTCACACTGAAATGGAGCTCTGGTGATTTTTTTATTTTTTTTTATTTTTCGTAAACATAAACCCACTGTCGCTCTCTTCTCGAACTCTATACAACCCCGTACGTGATAGCTCGTATGTGTGAAGGAGTTTTCATGGAAATGTCCATAAACCAAGATTTTTATTTTTTGCCATAACCATGTCACATGCAAAGGCATTGTGACCAGGTTTTACATTTTTTTGAATTTTTTTGAATTTAGTTCTGCTCATTTGAACTTGGAAATGGTAGCTCATCTTAAAAAAGTCCCTAAACTAGGTTTATATTTTTAGGGTAACTATGTCTTATAAAACGACGAACAGGGAAGGTTTCATATTTTTTTGATTTTTTTTGAATTAGTTAAGGTCATTTGAAAGTTGGTCAAACCTAACATAACCCCGCTGACCGGCTCAAAACCCTGCAGCATCTCTACAAACCCTAACGTCGAACTGCAGCCGTCCGATCATACCCTAGCGCCAAGCAAAAACCATCGGATATGGTCTTCTAGAAGGACTTCCGAGGGGCAGGCTGCGTGCAGGCACCGCGCCGTTGGATCACATGGACAGCTCTGCATCGTTGGATCGTTGGGCGATCCGCGAGAGGTTGGTTCTGCTCGCCCACTCGTCCGCGCAAAAAAAGTCCTGGTTGGTCCTTCGCTAGGCGTTGACTGTCGAGGGAGGAGGCACCGCTCCGGCTCCCCGTCCTTATCCATAGATGGTTATTTAAGCCGGACGGTGTCCCCCAGCCCTAGCTCATCCTCCTGCTCCCTCTCTCCGATGGCAGCCGTGCACTCCCCTCTCCCAACCCATTAGCCATGCCACCACGCCGCCAGTACTCCACAATCGAACACCGTCTCTTCCTTCTTCGGCAGGTCCAAATCCGGAGGCAAGCGAGGCTACCTCTGGAACCGGAGGAGGATTTCAAGGAGGGGTCGGAGATGGGGGAGGAGGAGCCAGAGGAGGAGCTGCAGGAGCAAGATGAGGAGGCGCTGCCACAGGAGCCGGAGGAGGAGGCGTCGCCGGAGGAGCCGGAGGAGGAGGGGCCGCCGGTCTACTATCTGTGGCCCGACCAGGTGGCAATCCTCAACTCTATCCGCTCGGAATCAGCTGTGCACGCCCGACGTTTTCGTCAGCAGCAGATGGAGGCAGTGCGGGCGGCACAGGAGGAGGTGCAGGCGGACTAGGCTCCGACGCAGGTGGATCAGACTCCGGCGAAGGCGTATCAGGCCATCTCCGACGACGAAGATGCGTAGTGCACTAGGTAGTACGTAGGATATATATTGCATGCTTTTGTATGGAACCGAACTATTTTGTTTTTGTTGATGCTTCAAAAAAAATTGCATGCTTTTGTACATGGAGGGAGTGCCATATGGGTGGGTAAAAAAGGTGGGCGAAGCCCGCACGTAGTAATGCACCTTGGCCTCGGTCTGTGGCACCTGGAAGCTGGAGACGCGTGCGAGAAGAGAGGAACCAGCGGCAGCGACCATCGTTGCGTCCGTGGCGGCGCGCATCGGCGCATGCAGGCAGGCTAGCTGGATCACGTGGCATGCATAGCAGGCTTCTGTATCGTGGTGACACACGTCGATCGGTATGCCCTAGACTTTAATTGCCACGCTGAATTGAACCGGCTGCAGCGACAGTCGCTGCGTCCGTGGCGGCTCACAGGAAGGCTGTGTCCGTGGCGGCGCGCATCGGCGCATGCAGGCAGGCTAGCTGGATCATGTCGCGCATGCATAGCAGGCTTGTCGTGGCGGCGTGCATCGGCGCATGCATGCGGGCGTTTAATGCAACGGCCCAAACGAAACCACGGCCCAACGATCCAACCAGCGCCACCGTCCAACGGGCGACATAGTCCAGCGCGGCCCCACACGTCAGAATGGTCAAAGGAGGGCGACACAGTCCAACGCAGCCCCACTTGGCAGGTCCAACGGGCGACACAGTCCAACGCGGCCCCACTTGGCAGGTCCAACGGGCGACACAGTCCAGCGCGGCCCCACACGTCAGAGTTAACGGTCAAACCATTGACCCGACGACATCCTCCGTTGTGACCATTTCTAAGGATTTTGGACAAGGGAGTGGGGAAAAGTGAGCAAAAGTTAAGAGCGTGGGGATGAATGAGTACAACTAAGGAACCAGAGGCACAAGAATAGAAATCCCATAAAAAACAGCAAGGTAGCAAGTAACAAAAGTGAGCACAAACGGTATTGCAATACTTGAAAATAAGGCATAGGGTCCGTACTTTTGCTAGTGCAATCTCTCAACAATGCTAATATAATTGGATCACATAACCATCCCTCAACGTGCAACGAAGAATCACTCCAAAGTTCTTATCTAGGGGAGAACATAAGAAGAAATTGTTTGTAGGGTACGAAACCACCTTAAAGTTATCCTTTTCGATCAATCTATCCAAGAGTTCATACTAAAATAACACCAAGTTATCCTTTCCGATCGATCTATCTAAGAGTTCGTACTAAAATAACACCATATGATACGCATCAACCAATTCTAATGTCACCTAGATACTCCAATGTCACCACAAGTATCCATGAGTTAATTATACGATACGATCAAACAATTTCAGATTCATAATACTCAATCCAACACAAAGAACCCCAAAGAGTGCCCCAAGATATCTACCAGAGAAAGTAGGACGAAAACGTGCATCAACCCCTATGCATATATTACCCCAATGTCACCTCGGGAATCCACGAGTTGAGTGCCAAGACATAGATCAAGTGCTCTCAAATCCATCAAAGTATTCAATCCGGTAATAACGAAATCTCAAAGGGAAAACTCAATTCATCACAACAAGATAGAGAGGGGGAAACACCATATGATCCAACTATATTAACAAAGCCCACGATACATCAAGATCGTGCCAAATCAAGAACACGAGAGAGAGAGAGAGAGATTAAACACATAACTACTGGTACAAACCCTCAGCCCCGAGGGTGGACTACTCCCTCCTCATCATGGAGACCATGGGGATGATGAAGATGGCCTCCGGTGATGATTCCCCCCTTCGGTAGGGTGCTGGAATGGGGTCTAGATTGGTTTTTCGTGGCTACAGAGGCTTACGGCGGCGGAACTTTTGATCTAGGATTATTTATGGGGGTTTCTAAATATATATAATTTTTTGGCGTCGGTTTCACGCGAAGATGGGCCACGAGGGGCCGACAAGACACCAGGGCACGCTAGAGGGGGTTGGCGCGCCCTGGTGGGTTGTGGCCACCTCGTAGCTCTTGTGGCCCTCCCACGAAGCTTCTAGTGCCACTTTTGTTTCAAAAAAAATCGTCAAAAAGTTTCGTTGCATTTGAAGAACTTTTATTTCTGCACAAAAAACAACACCACGGTAGTTCTGCTGAAAACAGCGTCAGTCCGGGTTAGTTCCATGCAAATCATACCAAAACCATATAAAATTGTTGTAAATATGGCATGAATACTTCATAAATTATAGATACATTGGAGACGTATCAATTTTCAAACCTAATATTTGCTCAAAGGGATACAACAATAGCTTGAGATTTCTAGAACTATCCACATCATCTTGTATGAAAATCAGAATATCATAAACATATTACAAGATATCTACCCTTTGTATATTAAGTGAGGGATTATGCTACACTATTTTCATTTTTGAGTCAATTGTATCATTCTTTGCGGGCAATTTGTAGTTATGTTAAAAAGGAAAGGCGAGAGGGGGTCTCACTGTATCGCCCCAGTAAAGCTACTACAATTTCTCCCCACTGAACCATCGATTTTCACACTGAGTGTCCCACCTTTTACCACATTACCAAACCACCCCATTCGCATCTCATCAAACCATCTTTGTCTCAGGATGTAGAATAAGAAATCCCAGTTAACTTTGTCAAAAGCCTTCTCAAAATAAAATTTGAGTATCACACCTTGTTGATTTTTCCTCTTTATTTCTTTGATAAATGCATTCAGAGAAACATAAAATAATTTATGCATAAAAGGCTTGACTCTTTCATCAATATCTTTAGCAAAAATTGGAAGAGATGTAACAAACAGATGTGCTTGTATTTCTGAACTGTGTCAGCACCAACCCCTTTTGGAATAAGAGTAATTACTCCGGTGTTTATTCTACTCAGGTCCAATCTTCCAACATGAAATTCAAAAGATTACATCATCAAATCATCCTTAAGGAAAGGCCAACAAGCTGACACCTACCTGCATATCTGTTTTTTCTCATATTGTCAATTGCATTCTTCATTTCCTTCTCATTAAAATGTTTGCAAAGCCCAACACTATCTTCCTCAGATATGCACCAACTATATCTATCTAGGGCAGGAGGAGTTGTAAGTCGAGGACAAGGAGATAGAAGAACGAGAAGGGGTAGTACAATGGGGATTGAGCAATATAGTTTGCAATTTCTAGACAAACAAAAATTACAATGAAAGATAGAGTTGTGGGGTAGAGATCACGTAATATTGCGCCAAAGTTAAATCATTGGGTTGGATTCAGGTATACCTACGAAATTACGAATACATAATTATATCCATGCCCTATACATTAGTAATCGGGTCGGACCTGGCCATCTGGGCTGGCTCGACACGACCCACCAGTAAACATGCCTGACAAGGCACGACCCATGGCGACACGTTTATAAACGAGCCGTGTCGTGTTGGCACACATGCTGCACTTTCAGGTCCAGGCACGACACAGTTGCTAAACGGGCCGACCCAAAACGGCATGTGTGCCGTCTAACTCGCATGTTATTCGGTCGTTTGGGCTATTTTGGACCTATTTGTGGCATTTTTGGTATGCTAAAAAAGAGGCCACACGAGCCTTGCATCGCACCTTTGACACATCCACACACGCGGCCCATTTAGCATGGCCTGCGTCGCACGAACCAAATGACCATGCCTTGGTTCAAGCACGTGCGAGTGAATGTAAAAACGTATCCATACCCTGCCTAACGGGCCAGGTAATCGTGGATATCCATATATGTGGTTAAAATCAGACTAGCCAGATGGCCCGACGGGGCCCGGCCTGGCCTAAATGGGCCAGACACGACACGACGCATCCAGGCATGCGTAATACGCGGACCATGCCGGTCTGGCACTCGGGTCCCTCCCCGGCCCAGGCATAACACAAGGAAACGAGCCAGTTCACCGGCATGCCGACAAGTTTAGCCCACCTAATTTTGAATAGTGTTGGATGCTAATATATAAAATATTTAAAAAAAGTAAACGGACCGTGCCGTGTCGACAGTTATGCCCAACCGAGGCCGGGCACGGCCCTAGACAGGCCACATGCCGTCACGGCCCTAGGCAGGCTACATGCCGTCACGACCCGATTATAAACGCGTCGGCAGGACCGAGCAGGTGGGCAATTGGGCTAGCACGCCAGGACCGGCCCATTTGGCACCTTTGTTTGGTTAAAATTGCCATTCTTACGAGTGTCGCATTACATCGCCGTTCCAATTGACCAGTCGCCTGCCTCCGCCCCCTTCGCGAAGTTTCCCCGCTCCACCTTTTCGCCATGGCCGGCGGCGGCATCTTCAGCAGGGCGCTGAGCTACGTCGTCAACGAGTTCCTCGTCGAGGGCCTCGCCAACAAGTATGCTTGCCTCCCCCTTCCCTCCATCCCTCCCTTCAGAACTTAGGTTAGATCTACCCGTCGTCCTCTCGCGAGGGTTTCGTCGTTGATTTGGTTTGATGTCATGCGGATTGGTAGCGCTTCGTCATCTGGTCCTTGGGAGTTGGGAGGATCGGCTCTCCGGTCATTTCCCAGCGGATTCGTTCCCTTGACGCCACATCATCTCGTTGTATCGTGGGCTTGCCATTTCATGTGCTCTCGTAGGGTTTCCCCATGACGCAAGGTGCAGCACAACTCTTGCATACATGCTACTGGTATTGATTTGTTCTAGGTTGTGTGCGGTCTGTTTGTAATTGCGGGATTTGAGTTTAATCATTCTTAGGAAAAAGGTCAATTTTTTTACTTTGGTCTAAAATCCCCCAAATCCAACAAGTCGTACGCGACTGTGACAAGCCTTTACAGACATATAATGATTCTTGCTTGCATGATCGCTTGATTCAAAGGATATCTAAGGGTCTCAGTCAGGGCATAGATTTCCCAAGAAGCAAGGATACATCACCTTATCACAAGTTTCTTGCTTTTTTTAAAAAAATCTGTTTGCTTCATATGGAATGGCCATCATAGACCTGTAATGATTCTGGTGGATAGGTTCCCCTAATTTTTATTAAACCAATGGGGTCGAGTTGAGGTGTCATCTGAATTCTGTTGCCAGAGCTATTTGCTTTGATAGGCTCGTTTTGTTCCATGGTTTGATTGAAATGATGTATTCGTGGCAACAGTGATGAGTTCTTACAGACCTGTAATGATTCTCGCGGAAATGATCGCATAGTTCAAAGAACATCTAAGGGACTGAGTTGTTGTGCAACATTTGCATTACATTTGTGTGTTGTGTTTCATTCCTCTTTTCCCAACAGTTGCTGTATGTGTTTGTGCCCTTTCTCTTGTTTGATGATTATGAGCTGGTAATCAAGTTGATCTTTCATGACAACGATGAGTTCTAGCAGACCTGTAATGATTCTTGCGGGAGTGATCGCACGATTCAAAGAACACCTGATGGACTGAGTGTACATGGAGCATTTGCACTGGGTTTTTGGTATATTATGTCTAAATTTTGTCTGACGTATATTTATGGTTTTGTTGTCCCCTTATTTGAACAAAAATAGTATTTTGCTCCTATCACATGACCTTGACCACAACTCTTTTCTGGAGAATGAACACTTCTTTTTGCCGCTGTTCAAGAAAATTGTCAGAATTGCCATGGAAGACGGTGAAGATTGATTTTTGGTCTCATTCGTCATGACTGGCATTTGTTTTCCTTGCTGACTACCCAAATTCTTAATCGTCCTATCATGTTATCTACTTGGTTTGCCCTTTTGTTTGTTTGTTTGGCCGGCAATTAAAGTAAAATGATAGACAATCATATGCCTCAACTCTCTTCATGTGGAAAGCATAATTATCAATGAGGTCGAACTCCGTTTGTTTTTGTACTAGCTTTTATCCGTCTGCAAGCTTGGCCAATGATTACAAGTGCATAGTTCAGATGACCATACTGTGATTACTTGAACAAAATAGTCTTCCGCTCCTAGCTGACAACCTTTGTCTGCCTGTTTAATTTTGATTAAAATTGCATTTGAGAAACCATAACCTAGCCAGTTAAATTATTTTAGTTTGATCAAGGAAACTGTAGAGAGCATGCAATGTGAGCAAATCCATGCAAGCTGTGCCACCTTTCGAAGGATTAATTTGGCAGATGTGCCCTCAACTTCTGATGCCTATACTGATGATTTGATGTCAGCAATGAATTTCCAAGAGGATGATGATTTCATATTTCTCGCCCCAGTCTTAGTGTCCGCTTTGGTGGATCTGTGCTGATTGACATACTTCTGAATCTGACTCTGTAAATGAATGTTTTGATATTTGATTTTAAAATTATGATTGCCTTAGCTCCTCATGAGCTGGTGTGAGTTTGTGCCCTGTACTTTGGACGAGGTGGAGCTTGTTGAGTTTATCTTGTGCTGTCTTGTTAAATTTTACTCTGATGTTCAGGAACCACACTCTTGCAGCCTTCTGAAATATTTTTATCTGCTTTGTTGAGATACCACAGTTTCCGTTGTTCTTGGTTTCTGATTTGCCTGCCCTGTCGCTGTTCTTTCTGAGTAAGATGTTTTTGTATCTTCTTTATTTAGGTACCACTCTCTTGCATGTTGCTTATATCTACGTATGTGAACAAATCCATGCGAGCTGTGGCACTGCCAATAATTCATTTGGCTGAACTGCCTTAAAACTTCTGATGCTTATAACCATTGTACTAAACATGCCTTAGTGTCAGGAATGAAATATCTAAGAGGATGATGATTTCATATGTTGCCCCAGTCTTAGGGTCCGCTTCGGTGGATCTGTGCTGATTGACTTACTTCTGAATCTCACTCTGTAAATGATTTTTTTGTCATTTCTTTTAAAATTGTGATTGATTTATATCCTTGAGCTGGTATTTGAGTTTGTTTCCTATGCTTTGGATGAGGTGGAGCTTATTCTTGTGTCATCTTGTTATATTTTACTCTGATGTCAAGTAACAACTCGGGAGTATTATTAACCGCTTTGTTTAGACACCATGAGTTTCCCTTGATATCTGTTAGTTCCTATTTTACTTGCCGTGGTGCTGTTTGTTCTGAGCAAGGTGTTTATTTTTACTGTGCAGCCGTGCCTTCCAGAGGTTTGCTGTGAGGACCAACAGGACTTTGGAGAATCTCTCAACTAAAGGTAGGGTCACTATACTGATTTCTTAATGCTTGAGTGTCGCTTGTTTAATGTTTCACCAATTTCGGTGATTATTGGTTTGAGAATATCTTGTCTGAACGTTAGCATCACTGATTTTTGTAGTGATATATATGTGAAATCATTTTGTTTGTGGTAGGAAATGTGTCATATATCTCCATATCACACCACTTGCAGTTTATGTATTGAGTCTAGTTTATTTTCCTGTTATGAAGATGCTATACAGTATGAAGATATTTCTTGTGCGCATTTGTGTTTCATTGTTTATCACATTATTTGAAACTATGGTTTTGATTTTAATTGCTCATTTGTGCCAAAAGGCTGACAACTTTTGCTTCTGTATCTTCAGCTAAACAAGTGAGGGAGGAGGTATCGGAGCAATTTAAGGATGGTCGTGGACCCGATGATGTGAGTTAAAACCAAACCTTTATGTGGTTCATTGTTGTAGCTGTCGTTTGAAATGCTACAGTTGACTGAAATAAATCTTTGTTCCCGCAGCGCTTCAAGCAGTGATACCTGCTATCGGCGTTCCCGGTCGTCTGTTCTTGTTCTGGTTTTGGAAGCGGCCATTGTACAAAATCCGAATCTAAATTATCTTATTTTCTATTTAGAAATTGAGAACTAGACGCAGAGCATTGCTCTATTTCTGTAGCCTGCCCAACGGAACTAGTTCTAGAGGGGAGACTCTCCTTGGCTGGGCCTCGCTTTTACAAATTTCTATGCTTAATGTTGTTTTATGATGAGTAATATGTACCATCGCAGTCTATCTGTTGTTATGTCCTTGCCTGGCAAATCTATATAACTTTGATTGCATTGGTAACCTGGAAAGATTTTGACGCCCAATTTGTCGTTTGTTCTTCTTGCGACCCAGGAGTGTGCTTAAGTTTGCAAAGAGGCCATTTGGCATTTGGGGATTAATAATACGACCGCTCCAGTGTTACTGAGAACGATGGCTCTTTGTTTGACCGTGAATTTACACAATGAGAATTTAACCGTGACTGCTCGCTAAATTTGTTACTACACTTTTACGTGCAACTGGATCTCCTTTTTTTTCGTTGTTCTTCCCCTGTCCTGCGAGAGTTGCTAAGAAATTTCTGCATATTTGGCCGAACCCTCGGGCTTCGTGCTCCCGGGTGACCCGTCGCCGTTGATGAAGGCCACCACCGCATCCATCTCCTTCGCCGCCTTCTCGCCGTCCGGCTTCAGGAGAAAGTAGACGTGGATCTCGCCGGGCGTCTCGTACAGCCGCACCTCGCCGCCCCACCCGCTGGCCCTGAGCGCCTCCACATACGCGCGGCCCCTCGCGCTCAGCACGTCCAGCCCCGCCACGGTCACCAGCACGCGCGCGCACCCCAGCCGCCGCCACTCGTCTCTCGCCATGGCCACCGGGTTGACCACCGGGTCGTCGCCGCCGTACCTCCCCGCGCAGACGAAGCTCCATATGCGGTCGTTCCGCCGCCGCGCCGCCGGGTCCCGCGTCTCAGACGGCACCGGGCGCTTCCCCCAGAAGTACGGGTCCAGCAGCGTTATGCCCCGGACGGCCGCGCCGCCGTCCAGGCCCTCCCTGCCGGCGCGCATCGCCGTGTTGTGCGCCATGTTGCCCCCGGCGCTGTCGCCGGCCAGGAACAGCCGCGTCAGGTCGGCGCGGCGCGACAGCCAGGGCTCCGCCCCGGACCGCGCGCTCCTGAGCACCCATGTCAGCGCCGTCCACGCGTCGTCGTAGGCCGCCGGGAGGGGGTGCTCCGGCGAGAGGTGGTAGTCCACCGACACGACGAGCGCGCCGGACTTGGACGCGAGCGCGTTGAGGTACCGCTGGTACGTCGGCGAGAAGGCAGACTCCGTGACGAACCCGCCGCCGTGGTAGAACACGACCAGCGGCAGCCTGTCGCCGTCCTCGCTCCCCGTCCTCGTGCCGTTGCCGGGGCTCGGCAGGTAGAGGCGGACGGCCAGCCCCGCGGCGGCGTCGACGACCACGTCCTTGGAGGCCACGCCGGTGGTGGGGTCCACGGAGGCCGGCACGGTGTCCGTGCCCACGAACCGCTCGACGCGGCCGCTCTTGTAGCGCACCAGGAAGGGGAAGAAGAAGAAGTCGACGTCCCCGTCGTCGTCGGCGGCGCCGGCGGAGGCCGGCACGCTCTGGGGAGCGCGGGGAGAGGGGGCGAGCAGCGCACCCGCCATGTTGAGCAGGAGCAACAGCGCGGACGAGATGCTCCCAGCCATGAGCAAATCACCTCAGCGGTAGAGGCAGGGGCAGGAGTACCAAGATGATCGAGCTAACCCCGCCCTATTCCTCCTGCTATAGGTCGACAAAGTTTAATGTAGGAGTATTTTTCTGGGTGCGGATGGTGAATCAGCTCGTGCCACAGGCTACGAGTGTCTGTCAGAGAGCCCCACGTCCCAGTCCGAGCGCGACGCCGCCACGTATCTTTTTTGGAGATTACTGAAGATGCTGCTTCACTTGGGCCTGGCGGAGCTCGAGAGAGCGTTGCACTGGCCGGCAAGCTCGAGAATCTCAACGCAGCGACATGCGACGCGTTTGGCTGAAGGCCCCGCGCAAAAAAATCGGTCTATTTGGGTTGGCTAGCCCGCATAAAAAAAATGTTCGCAAGAAATTTAAAGCCGTCCTCGGTCATCAGCCCACTAGAAACCGTCGAATTGGTCGTTTTCACCGAGCTAGACTCGAGATGCAGGGAGAGGAACACTGCACTGACCTCCTGCGCCCACGGAGAAAGCGGGAGCTCGCGCGCGTCTTCGAAAGACGGCGGGAGGAATTGGCGTCACCGCCCATCGATTCGGCCGCCATATATAGCATGCCTCATCGCAGCGCCAAAACTCCCCCCCCCCCCCCACACACACACACCATTTCCCCCTCTCAAGCTTTCCCTCCGGCGCAAATCGACATCGACGACGAGGTAAGCGGCGCTACTGCTCCGGTCACCGGTTGACGTCGGGCGCGATTCAACTCCTCCCCTTCTCCGACGTGTTCATTGCCTCCTTCACGGTTGCTCCAATGGTGTCAGTGAGGTCAACCACCCCCTTCTCTCTACTAGTTCTAGGTAGATCTGTGAGCATGTGATAGGGTTAGATATGTAAGCGTTGTCCACCGACGATGTATGTGAGTGTGATGTTTTGGTAGCTAGTGGTGATGGATTTGAAGCATGCTAGGTAGTGGTGATGGATGGATTGGTAGTATGCTTGATGTGTAGTATGATTAGAGCTGCTCTGCTATGATTAGAGCTGCTCTGTTGAACTAGATCATCCGTCTGTGCATGTCGTAGTGTTTGTTCGATCTGTCCATATGTAGTGTTCGTTCATACTCTTCATTTTTTCCTACTGTCCATGTGGTAGTGTGTTGTGCTCTTGCTGATGCTTACGCTTGTAGGACATGATAGCACAAGAGTTCAATCAGACCCTTGTCCTGTCCTAGAGCCAGTTCCCGGCATCATACGTCGAGGACTCCCAACCTCACATCGACCAGTTGCCTCCTGATTCAGAAGTTTTCGAGGTGTCGGGTATGGTTTCATGATTTGTGACTTCAACATTTGTCCGGGGTCAGCCCAATGTTGCAGCTCGTGTCGCTGCTCAAAAGGCAACCGCAAAAGGAGAAGAAGGATGTCAGGGAAACTCCATGAAATGGCAACCGTTCTTGTCGGCGTTCATGCTTAACAAGATGTGTGAGATCATAGCTAGTGGGTGTGGACTGACAATGGCTTCAAAGAGATGCACTTGAATGTTTTTGCAAAGCAGGTGTTCGAGTTTTGTGGACATGAGGTCACCTTCAGCCAGGTCTACAACCACCTCAGGAAGCGGAGATCGAGGTGGGCCATAGTATCCAAGCTCAGAGACCTAAGCGGGGCTTCGTGGGATGAGGAGACTTTCTCGATCCTTTTGAAGGTAGAGCACTATCAAGGCCACACCACGGTTAGCTTACGAACCATGCCATTCTAACTAACCACCTGTTTAAACCTATGTAGCATGCCATTCGAACTAACCACTCAGTTGTGTTTCATTCTTAGGCTCACCCCAAGCACGTAAAGTACCTCAACACTCCCATTCAGAACTACCACCAGATGCAACAAATCTTCTCCTTCGGGCTGGCAACCGGTAAGCATGCCCTTGGCTCCGGTCAGCCGCTGGGCTCACCTATGTCCGAGTAGCTAGACACCCAGGGGTCAGATACCATCAACCTTGATGGTCCTCCTGAGAAGGATGGTGATCACATTCCTGTGCTTGATAGGAAGAGGAAGAGAGAAGCCTTGATGGAGAGGAGCCGATCGTCTTCACTAGCATGACTCAGGCCGTCAAGGAGGTTGACAGTGCCATCACGGAGAGCAAGGCGGTCGACGTCCACTCTAACCTCTACAACACCTTCATGGACCACGAGTCCAAAGGCTCTCATGGCAGCTCTCAGCCACCTGCTGGACAACAAATCCTAGGGTGTTGGGTTTGTTGCCATGGGAGAGACCCACATGGTGCTCTGGCTGAGGACATGGCTAGGAAAGCACTGCTACTAGTGCTTCTTCTGGTGGTGATGCATGATCCTCCGCGGCGATGGCGATGCGATGACCATGACACCATCGATGTACATTTTGTGGTTGCTAGGGCTTGATAAACTCTTGATGCTGGCCTATTGATGCCTGCAAGCCAAACAGGGTGGTGTAGCACTTTCGCAGAAGTATCACAATGAATAATCGTCCCAACGAAGAGCGGAGGAGAGTATTTACAGTGGCGCTTCTGTCACACACAAGGTGTCACAACTCTTGTGTGAAGTAACTGCTTGAATTTCTTCAAATATTGTTACTGTCTTGGATAACCGATAAACCTAATATGTGAATATAAAGAGAGTTTAAAAGTGTCCGCTAAAGTAACTAGTAAAGGTAAATAGCATAAGTAGGGTTGTAGATCGTGTTTCCTGCAGTGAAGAGATTAGGTGCGGAGAGATTTCAGTTCATGGTAAGAATATATAAATCGTGTCAGTGCGACGGTAATACCAATTACCTTGTATTGTACTCATAGCATTTGATATATGTGTTGCGTAGGCGGTTCCCCCTAAGGTTATGAAACTCCTTCATGTGGGATTATATTTCATTCTATTGTTCATTTGTTCTGCATCTCCGTTGACACAGAGTGGTCGTTTCCACAATTAAGGTCCTTAGACCGGAACCAAGCATTAAGTTCGATGGATTACCGTTATCTCATATTGTCTTCGGTCCTCATAGATATATCCACTTGTCACGCCAGAGGTCAAAGATTCTTAAACAATACGTGATACTTGTGTAGGTCTTGAGATCATGTTGCCTGGGCCCTTAAATTGGACAACATGCATAGAGTTCACCATAGTATAAAAACATACTAGACAGATCCTATGAATGCAAATGACGACATATAGAATAGGCACAGATCAATCTTACCACTCACCTACATCTTCCACACCCAAGGGAATTACTCACAGATCACAAGAAGGGAAGCAATCACTACAAAGATAAAACCCATGAAAAACATATTGATAATACCGGGAAGATCCACAAAAAGATGAAATGGTAATTCAAATAGTCTTGATCTTAGATGAGATTGAATAAAGTTACTAATTGGAAGTCCTCTTACAATAGTGAAAGGGGTGATGATGATGATGGAGATGAAAGCTAAAACTAAGATGAGCTTTGAAGGTTCTTCGGATCCTCTCTTCTCCTCTCCTGGATGGTGTGGCGGTGGCTAGGGTTCTCTTCTCCCTATAGACCCTTCACGAAAGTGGCTTGTATAGACGTGATGGAGCTGATGGCAGTCCATACGACCGCTCATACGGGCGCTTGCGGTCGTATGGAACGTCGTATTTTGCTCTATTGCGCCTGTTGACTTGGGTATCTTCAGGAAAGTTGCTCCATTTGGCTTGATTTGTAGCAATCCCTGTGGGTTTCCTTCCATAATTGATATTCTTTCCAAACATTGGAAAAATATTTTTTATTCTCTTTCGAAGGATTAGCGTTAGAAATATCTTAAGAGTAATGAAAATGCAATGAAACCAAGCAAGAATCACTACGAAAAACATCACAAATTCTCGAGCCATCACTTATATATTTTGATGAGGTGGTATAGTAAGCCCTCACCCTGATGGTGAACTTGCGGTGGTAGAACAACACCCTCTTTTGAATGTGGTGGTAGAATGACATCATAGTAGTGGTAGGATGAACTTGATATGCCGTATGATCATTCATGCTTACTTAAGTTTCATGTCTAGTGTTTGCTTGTTGCTTGAATTGTTGCTCTTCTATCATGCTAGAACAAGTGGTATTTGGTGTTCCACGGGAGGGTTTCAGAGGTTTACAGTTCATGGAAAGCATGGAGCGAACAAGTGTCAAGTTACAAGAACAACAATCATATAGGGTTTAAGCGTAGGCAGGCAGCAAAGGATGCTTACTCCAAGTTTGTGCTAAAGCAGACATGCAATGTTGAAGGGCAAGTCGGGCCGACACTTTGGGCTGAATAACTTCATCATCTTCATCTAGTTCATCATGATTTTAGTGCTCTTTTGTTGGTGTGATCGTGTGTAAGGTGCAGCGGGTAAGCTCACCACGTAGTTTACAAGGTAACTACACCTCTATGCATGTATGCAACCAAACACCGCACACTAGTATAAGCACAGACAATGCGAGCAAGCAAACACATGGCGTAGAGTTGGTGCTACGATGTAGGAAGAGTGAATGCATGCAACCAAACAACATGCATATATTGGTTTTTTGTCTGCATCAGCTCAACTAGGCTCATTTGGGCCAAGTATGCAAAGTGGCAAAAAAACGATGCGAGTAACCAAACACGTCCATAAAGAACGCACATCACTTGGAATCGGGATCTAGGGATTGTCGACTTTTGTGCTTTCCTTGGAAGTAAATGTCGGTTAGTCTTAGCAAAAAAAATAACACGAGCTTGTTCTTCACGGGCCTCTTTGGCCGCCTTGGGATGCAATTTTATCCCATTTGGTTGTCTACGCATGTGTTTTGACTTGCATAATACAAATCTCAAAGCAGCCCGGAGTCTCGCTCTGAAGAAACGATCAAATTGACCATTTCCAACGAGACAGTTTGAACCGTTAGAATAATTTAAGGCCATCGTCGATCCCTCGAGGACAAACACTCATACTACAATACAAGCACGACCCCCTCTATCACACGTGTCAGACCAGGGATGTAATCGCCACCGCCTCCGATAATCCCTATCACAACGTTAAATACACATGATGCGCAACAACCAGGCACGCAACACATTACAAGCTAATGTGTCAAATAGTCTTGCCAAACAAGCTAATGTGTCAAATAGTCTTCCAATTCCAGCCACCCTGTCAAACGGGATGTCCACGCGCCGCCAAGAGCCACGACGCACTAGAAGCTTTCAATTTCCAGGACCTTAGACGTTTAGTGTGATAAATAATATTATTTTCAAGATCAACTGCAATTAATATTGATTTCGAGATTAATTATATTTTATGCATTCAATGTTTTTTTAAACGATCAATGTTTTTTTAAACCATTGAAGCAGCATGAGACGTTGGATATAAGTGATTGGATGGCTCACATCATTTCGATTCACTAAACTTGAGCTTTTATAAGTAGTAAGTATATGGGGAGTCAATCGAGGGAAGTTTGCTGCCCACACCACCTCTGAATCTTGGAAGCAAAATCTTATTCAGGGTAGGATAAATATCAGTCTAGGGATCCTCGTGTAATGCAAATTTGTAGCACAGGGATGGGGACGTCTTGAAGCAGACCAGCCAGGGAATGAATTGCAAAAAACCACCACATTTGAAGTTCTCATTCGGAATTGCCACCACATTTTTTGAGCGCCCCAAAAATCTACCGCTTTTCTTGTTAATTTCTCAATAAACACTGATGACCGATTAGAACTGTTTTAATCCGATTTCTGACATGTCGGGTCCACCTGTAAGTGCTAACGTGGCACAAAACGGTTAACACCGTTTGTTTACTGTTAAGTTGAACAGAGGGTCCACCCGTCAGCAGCCTTCTCTCTTCCAAATCTTCTTCTTCTCTTTGGAGGCATTTCATCGAACATGTATGCAGCATGGTCGTGGGCGAGCGGGTCACAGGGAAGCAGTGGCCGGGCTTGTGAGTCGTGGCGAAGCTCGTCGGAGGGTGTACTGTCGGGAGAGGCCGGCCTCACTAGAGGAAGAGAAAGGTACGGGGGCATACTATCGGGCGAGGCCGCGCCTGGAAGGAGTCGTGCGGAGCCGCCGACTGAGGCCTCCTGGCATGTAGTCGGAGCAGCAGCAGGCCGCGCCAGGGAGGAGTCGTGCAGAGCCGCCGGCTGAGGCCTCCTGTAACGTAGCGGGAGCAGCAACAAGACACACCTGGTAAGTGTCATGTGTAGCTGCCGGCCGAGGCCTCCTGTACGCATCGGGAGCAGCAGCAGGCCACGCCTGGGCGGAGGGCGCCGCCATGACGCGCGTGAAGCGTCGGATGGCCTAGGTGCTGGCGCGGGAGGGCGCTGCTGCTCGCCGGAGAGCAGCTCCAGTTCCCGCTGCTCGCCGGAGGGCGCTGCTGTGACGCGCGTGACATCCATCGAAGGGGTGCTGGCCGGCTGAGCTCCTGGCCGGTGTTGGTGTAGCCATGGCCGAGGTGGTGCGAGGCCGAAGCTTAGTGGCGCCCATGGCTTGGTTCTTCGGGGAAGGGAGCAGGGGCTCGGAAGGGTGTGGCCGGCGTAGCAGAGGAGGCCTGGGGGAGGCCGTGGCCAGCGGAGCAGAGGAGGTTGGGGCCGGCGAGGGGGCACACTGTTCCTCAACGTCGGCGAGGATCCGGTCAACGCCTGGCGACTCCGACCCCACAAACCACCTCACCTCCATCCCTAGGCCACAACAAGGTCCGCCGGCGAGAACCAACACGAAGTCCAAGAAACGTCGTCGTTCTGCGCGCAACCTGTTCGGTGAAATGGCACAAAGATAAATATGATGGCAAACTCTGACGGGTGGGTCCCATGTCCAACTTAACGGTCAATGCTGTTTGTGTTGACCGTTTTATGCCACGTTAGCGCTTACAGGTGGACCCGACATGTCAGAAATCGGATTAAATGGTTTTAATCGGTCATCGGTGTTTATTGAGAAAATTAACAAGAAAACCGGTAGATTTTTGAGGCGCTCAAGAAATGTGGTGGCAATTCCAAATGAGAACTTAAAATGTGATGGTTTTTTGCAATTCACTCCCAGCAAGGTTAAACTCGGCGCAGCAAATAGGGAAAACCCTACTCTTGGCCAAGTTAGCCATGATGCCTGAAGCCAAACAGAAGGTCAGAAGAATATGCTTAGTAACCTTAATGTCATCGGCATGCGGGTAAGATTTGGTGTTGAGCAGAACGCTGCTCCTTCACACCCTGCCATGCTGAAACAGCAGCTTCGCAGTTTCGAGTTCCATGAGCCAAATCCATCCATCCACGTGCGACGTGAAGATCCATCTGCTGAAGACTGCGGAGTGCAGATCAGCATCGACCAACTGAGCCTTTGTTTCTCCTCAAGAAAAGAACTGACCACGCCTTTACTCTAGGTATCGGGTACCCGGTACCCGTCGGGTATCCATGGGGATCTCAAAACTGACTGGGATATGTGAGATTGGAGAGAGCATGGTTGTTGGGAGAGGTGGAAAAAAATAATTGTGTGAAATATCTAGGTATTAATCTATATATTGTGCATTTATAGTACGCATGGCATAGTTTTTCGGGTATCCATGGAGTCCCCACGGGGGGAATTTTATCCCCATCCCCGCCCCGCGAGACTAACGGGTACCCACGAGACAATACCCATGGGGTGAATTTGTCCCCCATCCCCGCTCCATGATGGGTAAATCCCCGCGGGTACCCGTCCCCACGGGGAATATTGCCACCTTGAACTCTAGTCCTCAGTCGGTTGATAGACCGCAGATTCAGATCAATTTCTCGTTCGAGCGAAGTACTGGATCAATTAGGTGGGTGCAGAACCGCAAAAGAACAGGCAAAATCAGGATTTTCTCCAAAGCTGCCCTGATGTGTTCATGTCTTGATGACATATGTATTCCACTTCATAAGGAAAAAAAAGAGGCAAGGAAAAATCAGTGGCTCAATCCCAAGACATCAGGCAACGGATGCGACCATGAATCAAGTGTCGAATTAACCATGGGTTGTAAACTTTACATTACACCCCCCGCAAAAAAAAAAAACTTTAAATTGTACCATCACACCTGTCTAATTTAAGCTAACGACAAAAATCCAACATAATGCTCTTCACTGGAGAAGAATCTATGGACCTGCACGACGGGGTCTCAAAAAGCAGAAGCATCCGGGGGTCTTCCCTTCCGGAATCATGTCTCCTCCCTGGGTTGTGTCAAGAGCGTCCAGGAGTTGCACAACGTCCAGCATGTCGGGCCGCTTCTCAGGGTCAGCCTGCCAGCAGCTCTTCATGATGTACGCCAACGGGGCCGGGCAGCAGCGTGGGATCTTAGGTCGCAGATTCTGTGCACACAACATAAAAAGCAAAACTGTAAGCAAACAATGTATTGTTGCATAGGCTTATTTACTTAAAATGCTTGTCCATGCAACGAGTTTTGGGTGTAACAATGAGGAAGGATCTGACGGTTGAAACAAACCTTATGAACAATATCAGATGAGGCTTCTCCAAAGCTCTTGTTTGGGTAGTACGGCATGTCACAGCAATAGATCGCCCATAAGCATATCCCAAAGCTGTAAACATCACACTTCCTGTTGTATGGCTTGCCTAGAATAACCTGTACATGAAAACAACAACAGAAGGTTGTTTTTAAGAAATGCAAGAACTGAGCACCAAAATCCTAGAGCAATTTGTTGGCATCAAAGTAATACCTCCGGAGCCATGTAACCGGGCGTGCCTGTCATGCCTGTCATCTCTTGTGGATTCTTAGCTTGCACACGCGCGACCCCAAAATCGGCAATCTTAAGGGTCCCCTTTGCGTCAAGCAGCATATTTTCTGCTTTCACATCCCGATGCACGATATCCTTCGAGTGTAGATAGGCTAGTCTGTAAAAGGAATATATGAGCTTATTCGTTATCCTCGGATTCATTCAGACTGGAAAATAAGTGAAAGTGGTTTGCTTACCCTCTAGCCAAATCCAATGCGAGCTCAACCACAGCTTCATATGTAAGCTTATCATTCCTGTTCGCATATAGATGCTGTCTCAGTGTTCCTCCACTGAGATATTCGACGACGACACAACATGCCCTCTCTGGAGGATCAGGGGGTGCACTACACTCCCCGCTCTCAGGCGGAATAGTAAGGTCAATTGTACCCATTGATGCACCAATGAACTGCAAGGAAGAAACATTACACTTTTAGAACGTACTATTACCACACAAAGAAAACCTATGAAGAAGACAGTTTGTGTACTACCCACTACTGTTTGTCCTGAGCAAACAAAAAGAAACATTGCTAATATAGGATGCAAATGTCTTCACGGGGAGCAAAAATATTCACCTTTGTGACATTTGGGTGGTCGAGCTCCTTCCAGACAACAACCTCCTTCCTCAATGCTTCGCGCTGAATAGCAATTTCAGTCTCTGGCATAACTCCATCCTCTCCCCAATCCAATAGTTTGGCTTCATACACGCATGAGAAAAAAAAGTATTAACTATAATCTGTGGGTCCCTGCAAAAAAACTATAATCTCTCGGAAGAGGGGTTCGGGGCATTGTAATGGGTGTTTTGGCAGCTGGCTCGAGTATCTCAATAAAACTTTGCAGCATACTAAAACTGAACTTGATGGTATGCCATGAATATCTATATGTATAAGAGTTAAGCATGTAATGGTTTATTATTTAACATCCTAACATGTTTAATTAGGATATGTAAACAGAACACTTGGAACCGGCTGAATAAGAAACAAAAGTTGAAAAAACATGTTTTCCAATTTTAATATTACATTATTCGAGCAGGACGCTAGATCAAGACACATTAACGAATCCAATCAAAGACCAAAAATGATGATGTATCAATGAAGAGAATTAAAAAGAAAATCATGAATCTGAAGGCGTGGGAATACAAAGAAAAATAGGAAACACATATCTAAACTAGGGTTAATATATAGATGGGAAATATGCATATGTATCGGATGATAGTAAATCCTTTTTTTTGCGGGGTAGTAAATCCAAACTATACGGGTGATGATAAGCATGGCGCATAGAACATAATCCATCCTGATTCTAAAAAACACATAATACATCAGATTTGGCTGCTATTCGATTTTAACAAAGCATAGAACAAAACTCATCAAATAATTCACGAGTACTGGATTTCATGATTTTGCGAGATAAAACCTGAAAAGTTAGCTCAGATTGATCCCATCGCGTATAATTTTATAGCAAAACGAACGAGACTAGCCAGTGCCTCGATCTTGGACCAAAAAGAGAGGAAGACAATCAAACCCTAAACCCGAGCTTAAACCGACGCTTGTTTCGTAATTTTATGCATGCACAGACATCAAAACGACGTGTGAAGAGCGTCGAGAGATAAAATCGCAGCACGTACCTAGGACGTCCTTGCCATCGTAGGTTGCGCGATACACAGAGCCGAAGGTCCCGGGTGCTATCCGGCGGTGGACGGTCAGCTTCGCGAGGTCGATCTCCCAAGGCGCCATGGGCCGATCGTTGTCCTTCTGCCGCTGCTTCTCCAGAGCCAGAGTCTTGGCGATGGACTCCCTCTGCTTCTCGAGGTCTAGCTCCTCGAGGTCGATCATGTCGGCCCGGATGTACGTCTCCGCCTCCGTCTTGCCGACGCCGCCGAGGAACCCCGAGCGCTCCGCCATAGGCTTCTCCTTCTCGGCTACCTTCAACTCGTCAGCGACGTCGAGGGTTCCCGAGACCTCCTCCGCAGCCGCCGCCATCGGGGTTGGGTTTTAGCCGCAAGAGCGGAAGAGCCTCGCTGCACGTCGAGGATGACGAACAGATCGATAACGACTTCGAGATTTTGTAGTTCGGAAGTATATTCCACGTCCACGTAAACTACATGCCCGCTATATATAACGCGTGGGGTCAGATCCCGGCGCTTCGAGGCTGTAAACGAAGAGGACACGGCCCAAGAGTCCCGCCCGATATATCATACTCGTTTTGTTGTTGTACGGGTTTCTTCTAGGAGATCTTTTTTTTAAGATCCTCTAGGAGATCTTATATCGATCATTTTTACGTATCGACCTTGTTTAACTTTCTTCTCTTCTCCTAATAAAAAAAGACCTTATCTACCACATGACATACTTCCTCCGTTCCTTTATATAGTGCGCATTGGTTCAGCTGCAATACCAATGTGTGTGCTGGCACATGTACTTTGGACTAATATACCCCTCCACCAACTCTGTCCTGCCCCATGTGCACATCGCCTCAGCCACCCATGCTCCCGCCCCGGAGAGAAACTGGAGGGAAACTTAGTGCGTTCCCGCGTACACGTTTGCCGGTGGCTAGCCCCACCCATGCCCGCTCAGCCATTTCAAATTTGAATCAGCTCTTCAGGACGGGACCAAGAGTGTACTAGTACACCATTTTTCTCTTCCCATCTCATTTCTCTCTAGTTCTTCCTCCAGCAATGGCGCCGGGCTCACATGTCCGCAGACGCAGAAGCCGACGGCTGCACTTACGGCATGGACGGCAGTACCTTGGTGGGTGCTGAGTTTGTTCCCACACAGAGAACAGACAACGACGATATCCTTAGCGGCCAGCGCACCTTGATTAGCGGCAACATCAAATCCGTCCACATACTCGAGCAGCTCCTCCGTGGTGAGGTCATCTAGCCAGTGTCCAGCGCCGCCATCTTCGGGCACCTCCTCCTCTTCTTCTTCCTCCATGCCTTCCCGCTGCCGCTTGCCGACCTTTTCAGCTCCTGGTGCATCGACCTCGGCCGGCTTGTCTAGCAGCGATTCAATCTGCTGCAGGGCCCCCTTCGCCATCTCCACCAGCGCCATAATCCTCCTCCTCCTATCCCCCTCAACACCTCCCCCATCCATGAAGATCTTGCCTGCAGCCTACTCCACCTCACGGTCCAACCCGAGCTTAAGGATGGATTCCGACCGCGTGCAGCGAGGAGGATCGATGGGCGAGGGAAGCGTAGCGCTGCTGGAGGTGGAGATCAACAATGGAGGTGTGGGATCGGTGGGGATCGAGGTGGGGAGTGAGGTGGGGAAAAGAAGCAAGAAGAAAGAGATAAGGGAGAGAGACGATGCGGTGGGCTGGGGCAGGCGCTGGGCAGCTCGTTCGGTGGGAGGGTAATTTGGTCCAAAATCGCTCGCGGCTGGAAACACGCACTACATTTTGGAATTTCTGTCAAAAACTAATACGCACTATATAAAGGAACGGAGGGAGTATGTGCTAAGCAACTTAAATTATTCAAAAAAAAGACCTTATTTAACTTCTTCCTATACTTAGCAAATGTTTGCGTGTATTGCAACGGAAAAAAGGGGTCCTGTCGAGTATATTAGCATTTTTTTCAATTGGTTTAATCCATGAAATAATCATGAGCATGACATTAACAAGATTAAACACGAAGGCACATAATACGCTAACAATAGATACATCTATGTATAACGCTAGAACGGCTAAGATAGAAATAAATATGAGCGATATAAACATATTATACCCTCCAATAGGCCAAGCAGAAGCTGCAACGGTGGCAGCAGCGGACTCCTCGGCGGCCTTCTTCTCGACTTCAAGTTTCTCGGCAGCAAGACGGTCGCTTCGTTGGTGATGGACATGGTCATGACGAAGACGACGCCGGCGTAGCGGCGGCGAGCAGTCGCGTAGGAGACGCTCCCCGAAAACCTAATCGCCCCTCTCCCGTACAGGATGTGGAGATGCGGGGTTTCGGAGGCCTACTCTTCTGTCAACCGTGTACGCGGTGGACGGGATGGGATCACCAGCGGCAGCAGTAGCAAAAGGAACGATAGTGGACGGGTGCGCGTGGAGGCAGATACGATATATTATTCGTGGTGGTTAGGGTTGACCGGCACCTCCAATATATGGGCGCGGCTGCGTGGAGAGACGTGGGTTGGACCCAAGTTCGAGTCGGTAACAGCCCATGATCCGACGTCTTAGATCGTGACTCTTCTGTTCGGGACTCTCCGTTCCCGACCGGCAAAAATGAACGCATAGGTGTGAGCTCGGCTTGGCTCATTCCCGCAACCTGCGGCGCGTCGTGACGAGGCGGGCGACGGAGGAGGAGCGCGCGGGAACCACTTAACTTCTCAAGCTCCAATAGCATGTGGAAGAGAATCCCTTATAAGAAGGTCCAACTCCTATTTCACTAGCCGTATGAGACTAAACTTCCCACCACATTCATTGTCATATAACCCACATGGACCCTTAAAGATTTTCTAAAATTGTTAGATGGGCCCAAGGTCCACCCTATATTTCAACAATCCCTCACCAGATCTTCAGGGTCCATTTTGTCCTCTGTTTCAAACATTGTTTTGATATACCCGTTTTTCACTTGAGACCTGTTAAGGTTGAACTCCACCTAGAGCAAGTAGCTACACTCCTTCACAACTAAACAATGGACTATACCTTGGTTTTTCAGTTTGGCGTAACAAAGTTTCACCGCATGTCTTACTAGTACTAGACTGTCGAATGCTGACCCCTTGGGTGGAGCATATTAGTCACACTCCTGACCTATTCATGATCTTGTTAGAGATCACCCCAATCTCATAGACTGTGACCAGCAGTCAGGATCATATATGTGTGTTCCTCCAAAGATCGCTCTGTAGGATAACATCTTGCTTACATAAGCTTTGGAACACATTAATACGGTAGTCATCCCACCATACAATATCTAAGAGTCTTGCAACTTCAACGGAGTGGGTTAGTAAAGTTACTCTCCTTAGTTCACCAGTGGCTTGTTTTTCCCATGTCCTACTTCACGGGATCTCCGATCACATAGGTTGAGTTATCACGATGGCAACTCATGTGGGTCTCATACCCATCTCCCTCAATGCATTTTCTATCACAACACGTGTTTGCCTTTTAATAAAGGGATCTGCCAGATTGTTAGCCGACTGGATATAATCCAACGCTATCAGGCTTCTTAAACGTCTCACAACTTTTAAACTCATTTTTATGTGTTTGTTGGACTGCATGTTGTCCTTTGAACTCTTTACCTTGACAATAACTGTCTGATTGTCACAGTACATAAGGTTAGCCGGTACTGGCTTTTGAACTACCGACAAGTCCATAAAAAAATCTCGAAGCCATTCTGCTTCGACACCAGATGTGTCTAATGTTGTTAGTTATGTTTACATTGTCGATCTCGTTAGGATCATTTGCTTGCAAGAATTACAGGAAACAATTCGACCTCCAAGAGTAAACACATACCCAATTGTGGCTTTCATCTCATAAGCATGAGAGATCCAATTCACATCACTATACCCTTCAAGTGCCGACAGGTATCCGGTATAGTGAAGTCCATAGTTCATCCTACCTTTTAGATATCGCATAATTCTTTCATTAGCATGCCAATGTGTTGGGAAACGTAGTAGAAAATAAAAAATCATCCTACGATCAACCAGGAACACTATAAAAATGCAATACCGGTTTGGATCGGATCGCTACCAACTCCGAGTTGCAGCGGAAGAAGACGAGTCGTGTAGATTGTACTTGGAGCCCCTCGAACCGTCAATGAACGATCCCTCGAATGTAAGATCGAAAGCACGACCTTTCCATAGATTGCAACCGTACAATCTTCACGATCCGGCAGTGCTTCGCCGTCCAGAGCTAATCGTCGCCGGAGAATTAGAGTGAGGAGATTAGAACCACACCGGGCTTCTAATATGAGGATTAGAAGATCTATGTCTAATCATAATTATATCAACTATGATCAATTAGAACTGGAACTAGAGAACTAGAGAAGGCTCCAAACACTTGTGTATAAAATAGGGCCAACACCTCTAGTATATATAGGTGAAGGGGGGAGGGGCGACACCCAAGGGGGGAAGGTGTCCCCTCTTGGCCATCCATAATGAGCGGGAAACCACCTCCAATTCGAGCTCCCACTTCCTTCCAGAGGGTGGAAGGGGAGCCACCTCCTATTGGGCCCAAGTGGCCCAAGTAACTTTCCACCAGTTGCCTTTTTAAGGCTCGTTGATATTAAATTAAATATAAAAGTCTCTTAACTATTGTTAGAGCCTTTTCATTATTAATTTGACATCTCTAAAAACATTTTTCACCTATATATTATTTATCGGTAATACCCGTTATTACCCGATAGCCTCCGAGACCCTTCCGGTTACTCTCAAAATTATTTCAAATATTAATGAAACTATTTCATAAATATATCCTGGTTACTCCCATCCTACTAAAACTCTAACACTCATCAAATCGTGATTACCTTAAGCTTGTGACCATGTAGGTTCGGTCACATAGACATGAACAAAACCCCTTTGTTCAATGACCGATAGCGGAACCGTGACGTCCATATCGATCCCTGTGAGTACACGAATGTCATTCAAGTGAACCTTTGGTTATCATGTGCTATTCCCTTTGCTTCGCGATACTTTATAAAACACGTGGTGAGATGTATAGGTATCCTCTTGAGTCATTCTCATGCTCCCTATACCATTCTCCTCGTTACCGGTTTTGTTCTTCTTTCTCGTTGATGTGTTCCTGCATCCCCGTGACATAGTCACTTTTGTATGGACAGACGATGATAGATGTCATCACACCGAGAGGGCCCTAAGAATATCTCTCCATCGTCGGAGGACAAATCCCACACTTGAGCTATCTAGTCCCTTGTCACACTTTTAGATGGACCCGTAAGTTTTCGTTATGATCACTCTGATGTTCGAGCAACCCCAAAGCCCATTGTATGGTAGGAAGAAACTACGATACTCTCATGGTCTGAGGAACTTAAGCATATGTTAACTCTTTGTGTTATAACAATTGACTTGTGACGATATAATCTCCAAGTATAACAAACAAGTTTTGGGTCGATTCAATATGATCGTTCTTCTAACAACATATTCTCAAAGTTGTTTAGGACTATTGTTACACTTAACGATATATTAAGATCCAAAAAACGTGATCACCAACAACACTTGAGCTAGTCTTAGAGGCAAGACTAGGAATACTATTTTATCGTTTATCATTCCACACGTGCATATGAGTTTTCCACTCAATTGCACATTCCAGGATCATAGCAGTTATACATAGAATATAAACTCTTACTTATGAATATGGAAATATAGCAATACAATTGAAAGGATCGATATGGTCGACTAGAGGGGGGGGGGTGAATAGGCGACTAACAATTTTAGCTTCTTTTTAACAAATTAGGCTCAACAATAAAATAGGCCGTCTAGATACGCAACTAGGTGGAAAACCTATATGATGAGTACAATAACAACACTAAAAACAAACACAAGATGAAAACACAATAAAGCTTGCACAAAGTAAAGGTAAGAAGTAACCACAAGTGGAGACGATGGAGACGAGGATGTGTTACCGAAGTTCCCTCCTTTTAAGGGGAGGTACGTCTCCATTGGAGCGGTGTGGAGGCACGATGCTCCCCAATAAGCCACTAGGGCCACTGTATTCTCCTCATGCCCTCGCACAATGCAAGATGTCGTGATTCCACTAGTGATGCCTTTGAAGGCGATGACCGAACCTTTACAAACAAGGTTGGAGCAATCTCCACAATTTAATTGGAGGCTCCCAACACCACCATGGAGCTTCACCACAATGGAATGTTGCTCTGAGGTGACCTCTTCCATCTAGGGTGCTCAAACACCCAAGAGTAACAAGATCCGCAAGGGATTAATGGGGGAAAAATCAAATTTCTTTCGGTGGAAGTGTAGATGGAGGCCCTCTCAAGCAAACCCTAGAAAATCAACAAGAGTTGTTGGCTAGGGAGAGAGATCGGGCGAAAATGGAGCTTAGAGCAACAATGGAGATTTTGGGAGGATAAGAGATGTGAAAGGATCGATATGGTTGACTAGAGGGGGGTGAATAGGCAACTATCAGTTTTTAACTTTTCTTTAGCAAATTAGGCTTAGCAACAAATAGGTTGGCTAGATGTGCAGCTAGGTGAGCAACCTATATGATGCTAAACACAAATAACAACTCAAGCAAGCAAGATAAACAATGTAAGTAGCTTGCGTGAAGTAAAGGTAAGAAATAACCACAAGAGGAACCGATGGAGACGAGGATGTGTTACCGAAGTTCCTTCCCGGTAAAGGGAAGCACGTCTCCGTTGGAGCGGTGTGGAGGCACAATGCTCCCCAAGAAGCCACTAGGGCCACCGTATTCTCCTCACGCCCTCACACAAGGCGAGGTGCCGTGATTCCACTAGTGGTGCACTTGGAGGCGGCAGCCGGACCTTTACAAACAAGGTTGGGGCAATCTCCACAACTGAATTGGAGGCCCCAACGACACCACGAAGCTTCACCACAATGGACTATGGCTTCGAGGTGACCTCTTCCGTCTATGGTGCTCAAACACCCAAGAGTAACAAGATCCGCAAGGGATTAGTGGGGGGAATCAAATTTCTCTTGGTGGAAGTGTAGATCGGGGCCCTCTCAACCAAACCCTAGAGTATCAACAAGTTTTGTTGGCTAGGGAGAGAGATCGGGCAAAAATGAGCTTTGGGCAACAATGGAGCTTTGGGAAGGATAAGAGGTAAGTCTCCTTGGGGAAGAAGACCCCTTATACAGTGGGGAAGGGAATCTGCCCGTTACCCACCAACCAGCCGCACTTCAGCGGTAGTACCGCTCCGGGGAGCGGTACTACCGCCCAGTACTAGGGGCAGTGGTAGTACCGCTTGGTACTACCGCCCCTACTACCGCTCTAGTGGCACATGTTACCAGACACCTCATGAGGAAGTGTCTGGTGCCCCGCGTAGGAAACCTGGACACCCCAGCGGTACTACCGCTGCTGCGAGCGGTACTACCGCCCTCCCAGAAACAGCAGCTACAGCTCTGGAGACGCACGACCTCAGACACTCGACAGACAAGTGTCTGATGCCCCACGTGAGGTGCCAGAAACATACAGCGGTACTACCATGGACACGAGCGGTAGTACCAGGCGGTACTACCATTCAGGTCAGCGGTACTACCGCCTGGATATTTCAGAGGCAGCCAAGGGCACAGGGCAGAGCTCTAGTTGCAGAAACGGACGGGTGCGTAAATGTGCGTGTTGATTCCACCCAGCCTTTCCAAATGCGGACCCCCTCTTGATAGTACAGACTTTCCTACGATTCAAGTCCACCAACACTAAATCGTTGGAAAATAACCATCTTCTCTTTTAACATCCGGAGGGGAAAATAACCGTCTCGTGCCACCTGATAATCTCTGAAATCTTAATGCACACGGTTAGTCCACAAATGCATTGTCATCAATCACCAAAACCATTAGGGTATAAATATGCCCTTACAATCTCCCTCTTTTTGGTGGATTGATGACAACACGGGATTTGCACAGAGAATAATATATAAGAGTAGAAGCAAACCCCAATGTCTTAGAAAATATAGACGGGCTCCCCCTAGATGTGTGCACTATTCTTAGATATGCTTTTGGAATGCAAAGTGCACAAACATAGGATCAACACTCCCCCTATATTTTATAGACGATTACTCCTTGCAACAATATATAATATGGCAGTGATAACTAAGCAAGGAGCACTATGTGAGAGTGTAACACAGAAGGTATGATAAAACTAACTCACAAACGAGACATATAAGGATAATTAAGGGTAGCATATGTCTTACACCATACGACGAAGTGACTGAAGACTCACAACCATAAGCAAAGCAAAGTAAATCAAGACAACTAGAAAGAGTTCACGAGCAATGACATAAAAGAAGGAAACTCAGAAAGCAAACACATGCTCGTGACTCAGCAAATCCCTACACTCTCTCCCCCTTTGGCAATGAGACACGAAAAGGGCAGGGAGGACTAAGACACACAGGTGGTCGAACACAAGGACCCATCATCAGTACTCTCCAGACTCTGTGTGGGAAACGGTGCCGGGCGGAGCTGGAGCAGAGGAGCCAGGCAGATCATCCTTAGAGCTCCCCTTGCAGTGCCGTGAGATCCATACCTCCTCATCAGTAATATACTCCTCAGAACCACTACGAACCTCCAACCTAACGTGTCTATCAAGAGCCTTGTGACATCGTCTAGCTTCCTTCTCAGCAACATGAGCCCTATACTGACCCTTAGCCTGTAAACAGAACAACTTCTTCATCTTCTCCTTGAGCTTCTTAGCCCAAGATGGTTCAGCCAGAGAAGGTGTAGAACGAGGAGCAGCACCACCCTGGACCACAAAGTCCTCATCATCCTCGTTGTCACCATTTTCTCACAACAGATGCCAGGGGGTGGCTAATCGAGGTGAGAGCAAGGCTGCCGTGGAAGATCCGGGACGGGATAGGGTAGTAGCACGCGGTGGTTTACCCAGGTTCGGGGCTCTCCGGAGAGATAATACCCCTACTCCTGCATGTCTGTATATGAAGTGTATATGTAGTACAGGGCTGCTCCTGGAGCTGTGTCTGTGGAGGAAGAGGGAGTTGGCTGCTCCTTTGCTTGGCCTCACGTGTGTGAGGATGAGAGAATGGGAGAGGATGAGAGAATGAGAGAAGCCTTGCTTGCCCGTGGGTGAGCTCCCCTGGTGCCTCTTATATAGGGAGGCCCAGGGGACAAGGGGTGGCCCACATGGCCTAACTACACTATTGGAGGTGACATGTGAAGTGACCCATGATGCAGGCTACAGTGCATCACTATTGGAGCGCAGTGAAGTGACGCATGACGGGTGCACAGTGGGCACTATTTGCCAATAGTGCCTGACTGTAGAGGGGTGGCTGACTCCACAGTCCGTTAGCTACAGTGTCGTCTGCTCGTGTCCGATGGGACGCCTGGAGCTGACTTCGTCGGGCCGCAGCCGTCAGCCTCCAGCCGGCCAGCCTCCAGCCGGCAGCCTCCAGCCGGCCAGCCTCCAGCCAGCCAGGTGCAACCAGTAGCCTGCAGCCAGCCAGGAGTAGCCTGCAGCCTGCAGCCGGCCAGGAGCAGCCAGCCGGCCGGGTCGCAGCTTTGTCTTCTGTTTTCGCTTCTTCGATTGTCTTGTTGATTCATGGGGCTTGGCGTACCGGGAGTGACTCCTCCTATGTTTTAAAATGTCGAGTCATCTCCTTGAGCCTACCCGGGGGTAATCCCCCCGACACTCGTCATCCTCATCTTCATCCTCAACATCATCATCAGCCAAATCAGCCTCGGGAGCAACATAGTTTGCCCATTTGTCCTTCTGACGGAGCTGCACAACCTTATGAGAAACCACCGCACCATGCTCAAAGATGATGCCTCGATGGGTCTTAGCCCACGTGCTCTCAAGAAGAAGCATCAAGTACGGGCCATAAATAGGAACCTTACGATCAAAGACAGCAGAGTGTAGTTCAGACCACATGATGTGAGAAATATCTAGAGCAGGCACCTTAGTAGAGTCCTTCACATTCTGACAAAAGAGCAACAGATCCATCAGGTAGGAGTGCACCATGTCCAAGTTGCCAACTCGAGGAAACAGGGTGTTCCGGAATATGCGGTGCATAATATCAAGGAACGGCTGCAGAACATGAGTAGTTTTGCCAGTATTGGAGGATACCTTCTCATTGGAGTAGGGCCAAAGATTGCGCTTGTGAGTTGCCGGAGTTTCCTTGCGTGGGCGAAAACCGACAGGGTCATCGAGCCCCCTGTCCTCAACGTGAAGAAGGTCCATGAACTCCTTCCATGTGGCAGACATCTTCCTCCCATTAGTCATCCAAGTCAAAGTCCTGTCATCATCATTCCCAAAGAAAACATTGGCATAAAACATAGCAATCATCTCAGCATCAAAGTCCTTGTTGAATTCCATGAGATGGGTGATCTGAAGCTTCTGACAGAGCTCAATAGCCTGGCCAAAGTATTGGACATTCTTTTCCAAGAACTCCATATCAATCGACTTGACATTTGGCACAAAGATGTTTTCCTTACCCAAAAGCACGTCATTGTAAATACACAATTGCTGCTTGGTCCAGAAGGGATGGTTGCGAACAACATTCTCTTGAGGAGTGACATATGGATCGTGACGGCGAATGGCCTAGTAATCTTTGATAGGGATCTTGTCAAGGGATGGTTGCGACCTCTTGGAGGCAGTCTTCTTCATCTACTGCTTGGGAGGGTTGGCTGAGCTGTCTTCTTCTGAGGTGCGCGGTCGCTTGGATCTGGTTTCACGGCTCGGGTTACTCCTACTACCACCTGGAAACCAAACGAGAACACCAAACGAGAGAAAAAGAGGGTAAAACAGTTTGCATAAGCCAGAAAAAATAAAGCAATTCTGAAGATTTTACCAGAAAAACATTGTCGGATTTCGGGCTCCGCAAAACCCTAAGGAATTCGAACCCAGGGGCGTGTGCGGAGATTCCCCAACAGCTTCGCCCCCTCCAAGCTCACAACACAGTACCCCGCTCGATGGCGAGGAAGACAATGGCACACAAGAGTTTACCCAGGTTCGGGCCGCTGCTTCGCCTACTCCTACTTTTGGTGGATTGCCTCGCGAGGAGGTTTGTGGACGAACTAGTACAGTGGTGTGTTTGCGGGGTGGTTGTCTTGTCCTTTCTACCGAGCTATCTCGTCTCTATTTATAGCGGCCCGGGTCCTCTTCCCTTATCGCAATGGCGGGAAGGGATCCCACAACGGCCAAATTTGAAAGGGGACAGGAGGTACATCTTATCCTGACGAAAGGTGGTCTTCGCCTGCAAAGTTGGTGGTGGTGACGCGGTGGTGGGCTCGCCGGTGACATCCGTCCTGCTGCGCTTGCTGACCCAGTCTTGTTGCACCGGAACGGAAACCTTTGGGGGCGCCTTAGGAACTCGCGTGCGTCCCTGCCTTCTTTGTACCAAAGGGGAAACTGGCCCCTCTGGCGCACTGGCGTCCGCCTGGCTCGGCTGGCGTCACCCTTGGCCTCCTGAGGTCATGTGTTGCATAGGAGTCTCCACCGCTCAGGAGGGGGCCTGGGGAGCCCTATCTCCCCACGGGTCTTGGCGTTGCTTCCCTCGCGACCTTGGGGTCTCCCGAGCGCCTTGTGTTGAGTAAGACCTCGCCGAGCCGTACTTGGTTGTCGAGGTGGGCCACGCCCGGGGCCGCAGGCAGGCAAGCCTGGGTATCCTGGTATCCAGAACACCGACACTAGCCCCTGGGCCCGAGGCGCGCTCGAGCTAGCTTCGGGGCGAAGCCACGGTGGAAGGGCCGGAGCGTCGTGGGCCCCAATTACCTGCGGGTCCGACTCGACGCGTGGCGCACCACGAGACGTGGGCGTCCTGGCTCCCCGAAGACATCGGGAACCGCCCTGAGTCGATCTGACGCCTGGCCTGCGCGCCTCCTTGCCATCATTATCCTTCTTTGAATGTTGTTGACCCCTTGAATCCTCTCTCTCCTCAGGCCACGCGGATGTGACCCGACGAGGCAGGCGAAACGACGTGAAGCTGGTCGGCACACTGAACGAGCCTGGCACGCGCCGCTCGAGGCGCATGGCAACCCCACTTCCCACGTCGCCTCGGCGATTGCTTAAGCTGGCCTTCAACCGTCGCACGTTGCGGGGCCATCAATGCCCGGGGTCGAGAAGACGTTGGTTGGCCTCCATCCAGCCATAAATGGGTGGAGGGGGGGGGGACTGAGCCCCCAGCCCATTCCTTCTTCTTGCTTCCCCGCCTTTGTCTTCTATCCCCCATCATGACGCCGGTGAGGAGGCTCTCCGCCACCGAGAAGGGAAAGGCCAGCCAAGGGACGCTGAGCCAGCAACCTCCCAACGTGTCTATCAAGAGCCTTGTGACGCCGTCTAGCTTCCTTCTCAGCAACATGAGCCCTGTACTGACCCTTAGCCTGTAAACAGAACAACTTCTTCATCTTCTCCTTGAGCTTCTTAGCCCAAGATGGTTCAGCCAGAGAAGGTGCAGAACGAGGAGCAGCACCACAAAGTCCTCATCATCCTCGTTGTCACCGTTTTCTCACAACAGATGCCAGGGGGTGGCTAATCGAGGTGAGAGCAAGGTTGCCGTGGAAGATCCGGGACGGGATAGGGTAGTAGCACGCGGTGGTTTACCCAGGTTCGGGGCTCTCCGGAGAGATAATACCCCTACTCATGCATGTCTGTATATGAAGTGTATATGTAGTACAGGGCTGCTCCTGGAGCTGTGTCTGTGGAGGAAGAGGGAGCTGGCTGCTCCTTTCCTTGGCCTCACGTGTGTGAGGATGAGAGAATGGGAGAGGATGAGAGAATGAGAGAAGCCTTGCTTGCTCGTGGGTGAGCTCCCCTGGTGCCTCTTGTATAGGGAGGCCCAGGGGACAAGGGGTGGCCCACATGGCCTAACTACACTATTGGAGGTGACATGTGAAGTGACCCATGATGCAGGCTACAGTGCATCACTATTGGAGCGCAGTGAAGTGACGCATGACGGGTGCACAGTGGGGCACTATTTGCCAATAGTGCCTGACTATAGAGGGGTGGCTGACTCCGCAGTCCATCAGCTACAGTGTCGTCTGCTCGTGTCCGATGGGACGCCTGGAGCTGACTTCATCGGGCCGCAGCCGGCAGCCTCCAGCCGGCTGCCTCCAGCCGGCCAGCCTCTAGCCAGCTAGGTGCAACCAGCAGCCCGCAGCCAGCCAGGAGTAGCCTTCAGCCTGCAGCTGGCCAGGAGCAGCCAGCCGGTCGGGTCGCAGCTTTGTCTTCTGTTTTTGCTTCTTCGATTGTCTTGTTGATTCATGGGGCTTGGCGTACCGGGAGTGACTCCTCCTATGTTTTAAAATGTCGAGTCGTCTCCTTGAGCCTACCCGGGGGTAATCCCCCAGACAGTAGCCTTCGAGCCTCCGGGTGACTTGGAGAGTCGGACGGAGGGTTTTTGCCGTCTTCATTGTTGTTGCAGAAGTTGTTGTTGATGGTCGGCTGCGGGCCGCAGCCCGCACGGTTTGCTTCCAGTGGAGGCCCCGTCGGGCGAGGATACGGAGCCCGCCTGCTGATGGGAGCGAGGCGCTGCTGGGTGCGGACGCGGAGTCCGCCGGCTGATGGGAGCGAGGCGCCGCCATGCACAGACGCGGAGTCCGCCGACTAATGGGTGCGGGGCGCCGCCAGGCGCGGACGCGGAACCCTGCCGTGCGTGGGCGTGGGGCCCTGCCGTGCGTGGATGTGGAGTTCGCTGGCTGGTGGGCGCGGAGCCCTGCTGGACGCGGAGGCAGAGTCCGCCGGCTGGCTGTTTCTAGCGGGGCCGTGCCAGCGCACCCGCTGGGTGTAGTCTCCGAGCCTTCGAGCAACTCGAAGAGTCGGGCGAAGGGTTTTAGATGTTGTTGGAGCAGACGGTGGCGTCGGGGATGTCGGGCGCGGACGCGGAGTCCGCCGACTGATGGGCGCGGGGCCCTGCCAGACGCGGAAGCGGAATCCGCCGGCTGATGGGCGCGAGGCGCTGTAGGGAGGGGACGCATGGTCCATCGGTCGATGAGCGCGAGGCACCGCCAGGCACGAGCGCGGAGTCCGCCGGCTGATCTACGCGAGGCGCTGCCGGGCGCGGACGCGGAGTCCGCCGGCTGACGGACGCGAGGCGCTGCCGGGCGTGGCTTTCAGCCTACGAGCGAGGGGTTTCCTCATGGAAATGATCGTGCAAAAGACAAGTTTAGTCGATGCAGACGCGTCAAATATCTAGTTTTGGTAGTGCAAATTTTATGCAAAGGGTGCCGACTCGGATTCATCCGAGTCCCCTTTAATCTTTTTCATGTGCCCTATGCTCTTTGGCCTTTGCTCTTGCCAGCCGGACAGCCGGGAGCCGGTTTGTGGCTGAGGCGAAGAGTTGGCCGCGGAATGGAGCGTACAGTACTCGGACTCTGGGAGCAGACTCGACCGAGCAGATACTCACAAATGAAACGAGCGTGTCGCCCAAGCCGTTTTTCTCCCCAGACGTTTTTCGTGTGTTGTGACCTCCAGCTTTTGCTCTCGCTAGCCGGACAGCCGCGTTGCGGTTTGTAGCTGAGACAAAGAGTGGGCCTTCGGTACCGTACACGCTACTAAGCCGTTTCGTGGGAACGAACGTATCGGGCCAAACGGCCAACCCCCGGGCCGAGGCTAGCTGGCGCCGGGGTGAATAGCAAAGTAGTAGAAACAAATGCGGGGATGGCCCCCAAGGATCGCTAGGGGTATCCGTTTGTGTGTACGCTGCAAGGATATGCGGGTGGAGATCTCACATTGCTTTTTGGTGCCGGCGAGGCGATTTTTGTCGATGTCGGCCAGTGCGGCTTGCAGCCGCCGTGGTCCAGCTGATGCGAGCGGGGCGCTGCCGGGCGCAGACCTGGAGTCTGCCGGCTCATGGGCGCGAGGCGCTGCCGGTCGAGGACGCGGAGTCCGTCGGGTGATGGTCGCGAGCCACTGCCAGATGCCGACGCGGAGTCCTTGCTGAAGCAGACAGTGGCGTCGAGGATGTCGGGCGCGGGCGCGGAGTCTGTCAACTAATGGGCGCGGAGCCCTGCCGGGTGTGTACGCGGAGTCCACCGGCTGGCTGTTTCTAGCGGGGGCGCGCCAGCGCACCCGCTGGGTGTAGCCTCTAAGTCTCCGAGCGACTCGAAGAGTCGGGCGGAGGTCTTTGCTATTACTGAAGCCGATAGTGGCGTTGAGGACACCGGGTGCGGACGCAAGGTCCGCCGACCGATGGGCCCGGGGCCCTGTCGAGGGCGGACGCAGGGTCTGCTGGCTAGTGGGCGCGGGGTCCGCGGGCTGTTAAGCACGAGGCGCTACCGAGGGCGGACGCGGGGTCCGCCGGCTGTTGAGCGCGAGGCGCTGCCAAGGGCGGACGCGGGGTCCGCCGGCTGTTGAGCGCGAGGCGCTGCCGAGGGCAGATGCTGGGTCCCCCGGCTGTTGAGTGTGAGGCACTGCCGATGGCGGATGCGGGGTCTGCCGGCTATTGAGCATGAGGCGCTGCCGAAGGCGGACGCGGGGTCCGTTGGCTGTTGAGCGCGAGGCGCTGCCGGGAGTAGCCTCCAAGCCTCCGAGCGAGGAGGTTCATTGATCGCGTAGGCGAGGCGGGTGTTGTCGAAGATAGCCGACGCGGCTTTTTGCCAGCGGAGCGTGCCGGCGCACCCGCTGGGTGTAGCCGCCGAGTCCCTAGCCCCTGGCTATCGGCGGGTGTGCAAGCCGGCCGGACCTGACCGGCCGGACGTCGAAGCGGGTGGGCAGCTGGAGTCGGCCCGGTGTCGAAGTAGACGGGCAGGCCAGCCGGCCAGGCGGCGGCGCAGGTCAGCCGACCGAGTGGAGACGCGGGTGGAGGGCACAGTTCGCCTCCTTTTTTTTGGCCGGCACCTTCTTCTTTTTCTTTCCTCCAACCGGGCCCCCACTCCTTTTCCTTCCCCGAGTGGGCAGCCAGCTCTCCCTTTTCTGTCCAGCCGGCAGGGGAGCGCCCGGCGCCCGGGGCGCAGTCGGCAGGGGATCGTGGTGGGAGGCGTAGCAGCTGGCGATGGCGGCTGACGCGGGGCGGCGAGCCGGCCGGGCCCGCGGGAGTCGGGTCGGGACGGGTCGGCGAGCCGGCCGGGGGAGGTGCGGCCACACGCGGAGGGCCGAGTGGCGAGACGCGGAGGGGGCCCGGCGACCCGTAGCGCCGTGGGCGCGCGGCCATGGGGCGCAGCAGGTGGTGAGGCGGGACCGGGGCGCGGCGGCCCGTCGCAGCCCGGTCGCTGATACGTCTCCAATGTATCTATAATTTTTGATTGTTCCATGCTATTATATTATCTGTTTTGGATGTTTTATATGCATTAATATACTATTTTATATTATTTTTGGGACTAACCTATTAATCTAGAGCCTAGTGCCAGTTTCTGTTTTTCCTTGATTTTGAGTATTGCAGAAAAGCAATATTAAACGGAGTCCAAACGGAATAAAATCTTTGCAAGTATTTTTCATGGACCAGAAGAAACCTGCCAGACTTGGAGACGAAGGCCGGAGACCTGCCGTGGAGTCACAAGCCACCAGGGCGCGCCCTAGGGGGGGGCGCCCCCTTGGCTTGTGCCCCCCCCAGCAGGTCTCCTAACCCTATTCTTCGGCCTATAAATTCTCAAATATTACCCCAATACCAAAAAGAGCCATGAAAATACTTTTCCGCCGCCGGAAGACTCTGTTCCCATGAGATCCCATCTTGGAGCCTTTTTCGGTAATCTGCCGGAGGGGATTCGATCACGGAGGGCATCTACATCAACTCCATTGGCCCTCCGATGATGCGTGAGTAGTTCACCACAGACCTTCGGGTCCATAGTTAGTAGCTAGATGGCTTCTTCTCTCTCTTTGTTCTTCAATACCATGTTCTTCATGATCTTCATGGAGATCTATCCGATGTAATACTCTTTTGCGGTGTGTTTGTCGAGATCCGATGAATTGTGGGTTTATGTTCAGATTATCTATGAATATTATGTGAACCTTCTCTGAATTCTTATATGCATGATTTCATATCTTTGCAAGTCTCTTCGAGTTATTGGTTTGGTTTGGCCAACTAGATTGGTAATTCTTGCAATGAGAGAAGTGCTTAGTTTTGGGTTCAATCTTGCGGTGTCCTCACCCAGTGACAAAGTAGGGGTAGCGAGGCACGTATTCGTATTGTTGCCATCAAGGATAAAAAGATGGGGTTTTTATCATATTGCTTGAGTTTATCCCTCTACATCATGTCATCTTACCTAATGTGTTACTCTGTTCTTCATGAACTTAATACTCTAGATGCAGGTAGGAGTCGGTCGATGTGTGGAGTAATAGTAGTGGATGCAGAATCGTTTCGGTCTACTTGACACGGACGTGATGCCTATATGCATAATCGTTGCCTTGGATATCTTCATAATTATTCGCTTTTCTATCAATTGCTCGACAGTAATTTGTTCACCCACCGTATTATTTTCCTTCATGAGAGAAGCCTCTAGTGAAACCTATGGCCCCCGGGTCTATTTTCCATATTATATTTTCAGATCTATAAACCAAAAATACCAAAAATACTTTGCTGCAATCTTTTTACTTTTGTTTTACTTTTCGTTTTAGTAATCATCTATATCTATCTCTATCAGATCTCATCCTTGCAAATAATCGTGAAGGGATTGACAACACCTTTATAGCGTTGGGTGCAAGTGTTTGATTATTTGTGTAGGTACATCTATTGGGGACTTGCTTGTATCTCCTACTGGATTGATACCTTGGTTCTCAACAACTGAGGGAAATACTTATCTACTTTGCTGCATCACCCTTTCCTCTTCAAGGGAAAACCAACGCATGCTCAAGAAGTAGCAAGAAGGATTTTTGGCGCCGTTGCCGGGGAGATCTACATCAAGCCTACCAAGTACCCATCACGAACTCATCTCTTGCATTTACATTATTTGCCATTTGCCTCTCGTTTTCCTCTGCCCCACTTCTAAAACGATTTTCAGAAAAAACCAAAAAGATTTGCCTTTTTATTCGCCCTTCTTCCGTTCGTCTTTTCGTTTGCTTTTTGCTTGCTTGTGTGCTAGATCGATTCGTTGTCACCATGTCTGAATCTAAGGAGGTTAACATTGAAAAGGATAGTAATAATCGTGAGAGGAATTTTGATGATTTTGCTAATAACGATCCTCATGAAGAACCTACTATCACTCATACAAAAAAGTTTCGTATAGGTAGCGGTAATATTATTGGAAAAGGTGTTATTCAAGATTTCTTTACTTGTGCTGGTACGCTACCTACCTTAGGAGGATCTATTCTCAATAAAACTAATAGTCTTGCAGACGCAATAACACTGTTAATAATTGAACTTGAGAGACAATTTGTTCATATGCATCCATGCATACAAAGAATTTTTCTAGAGTTCTCTAATATTCAGCATGCTTCCGTTAAGCGGGCCGCCACTATATTCCTAGCCCACGAGTTTAGATTCATCATGAAAGAGGCTAGTGAAATTTTTGCTCATTATAAAATTAATTGTGGATGTCCCCCCATAGAGGATATCCTTTTTAATCAAGAAGAAATAATGAGATTGCAATCTCCGGATTATGTTGCTTATAATGAAAATTTGAGAAAAAGGGTTCCTATTGAGGTTTTGGTTGATAAGATTTCTGAACTCAATGATAATTTTGCTATACAAAACAACGGATTAGAGTTCATATTAAGAGATAGACTTATGACTTTCCACGAAAGGAAAGCTTACAATGATGAATTGATTATACACTATAGGGGGGCGAAGGAGGAACCTATCCCTCCCGCACTTGATCTCAAGGATCCTTATCCTATTAAATTTAGCCCTTTTGATTATTTTTGCTTGCCACAAAGGAAGCTTGCCGCTGAAAGAAGGGAGTATGATATGAGCATGGATGATCTCCCTTACTATTATGACAATACCTAGATCTATTGCGTTATGCCTAGCTAGGGGCGTTAAACAATAGCGCTTGTTCGGAGGCAACCCAATTTTATTTTACGTTCCTGTTTTTGCTTATGTTTTTGAGTGCTTTACACATTATTACCTCTGTAGTAATTGTGTTTTCTTGTTTTAATTAATGTTTTAGCCAAGTAAGACCTTTGGAATGGTCTACGGTGATTGTGATTTGATTCTGCTGAAAAACAGAAACTTTTGTGCTCAGTCTAGGAATTTTATAAATTCACCAGAGCGTCAATTTGATCTGAAATTTTTACAAAAGATTGATATACAAATTTCCCTGATTGTTCTAATTTTTCAGAATTTTTGGAGTTACAGAAGTATTCGAAGTTTACAGATTTCTACAGACTGTTCTGTTTTAGACAGATTCTGTTTTCTTTGTGTTGTTTGCTTATTTTGATGTATCTATGGGTTGTATCGGGGGGTATGAACCATGGAGAAGTTAGAATACAGTAGATATTACACCAATATAAATAAATAATGAGTTCACAACAGTACCTAAAGTGGTGATTTATTTTTCTCATACTAACGGATCTCACGAGTTTTCTGTTGAGTTTTGTGTTGTGAATTTTTCAAGTTTTGGGTAAAGATTTGATGGACTTTGGAATAAGGAGTGGCAAGATCCTAAGCTTGGGGATGCCCAAGGCACCCCAAGCCATATTCAAGGATACCAAAGAGCCTAAGCTTGGGGATGCCCCGGAAGGCATCCCCTCTTTCGTCTTCAATCCATCGGTAAATTTACTTGAGGCTATATTTTTATTCACCACATGATATGTGTTCTGCTTGGAGCGTCTTGTATGATTTGAGTATTTGCTTTTTAGTTTGCCACAATCATCCTTGCTGTACACATATTTTGAGAGAGGCACGCTGAATCGTGAATTTATTAGAATACTCTATGTGCTTCACTTATATCTTTTGAGCTAGGCAATGTTGCTCTAGTACTTCACTTATATCTTTTTAGAGCACGGTGGTGTTTTATTTTATAGAAATATTGAACTCTCGTACCTCACTTATATTATTTTGAGAGTCTTTAAAAAGCATGGTAATTGGTTTAGGTTATGAATTTAGTCCTAATATAATGGGCATCCAAGAGGGATGTAATAAAAACTTTCATATAAAAGTGCATTGAATACTATGAGAAGTTTGATTCCTTGCATATAGTTTTGAGATATAGAGATGGTGATATTAGAGTCATGCTAGTGAGTAATTGTGGATTGCTAGAAATACGTGTGTTAAAGTTTGTGATTCCCGTAGCATGCACGTATGGTGAACCGTTATGTAACGAAGTCGGAGCATGATTTGTTTAATGATTGTCATCCTTTGTGTGAGGGTCGGGAGCGCGTGATGGTTAACTCCTACCAACCTCTCCCCTAGGAGCATGCGTCTAATACTTTGCTTCAATAACTAATAGACTTTTGCAATAACTATGTGAGTTCTTTATGACTAATGTTGAGTCCATGGATTATACGCACACTCACCCTTCCACCTTTGCTAGCCTCTCTAGTACCGCGCAACTTTCGCCGGTGCATTAAACCCACCTTCCTCAAAACAGCCACCATATATTTTCCTCAAAACAGCCACCATACCTACCTATTATGGCATTTCCATAGCCATTCCGAGATATATTGCCATGCAACTTCCACCGTTCTGTTTTTCATGACACGCACCATCACTTTCATATTGCTTTGCATGATCGTAAGACAGCTAGCATGATTTGCTTTGCTAGATCATTGCACATCCCGGTGTCCCACCGGAAGCATTCATATAGAGTCATATTTTGTTCTAGGTATCGAGTTGTAAGTAAATAAAAGTGTGATGATCTTCATTATTAAAGCATTGTCCCGTGAGAGAAAAGGATGATGGAAGCTATGATTCCCTAACAAGTTGGGATGAGTCTCCGGACTTTACAAGTAATAAAAGAGGCCAATGAAGACCAAATAAAAAAAAGAGGCCAAAGATGCCCACCAAAATAAAAATAAAAAAAATGAGAGAAAGAGAGAAGGGACAATGCTACTATCTTTTTCCACACTTGTGCTTCAAAGCAGCACCATGATCTTCATGATAGAGAGTCTCCTATTTTGTCACTTTCATATAACTAGTGGAATTCATCATTTTGCACAACCACTTAGTTTCTTTTTGAGCTTTCATACACTTATAGCTCTAGTGCATTCGTTGCATGGCAATCCCTACTCACTCACATTGATATCTATTGATGGGCATCTCCATAGCCCATTGATACGACTAGTTGATGTGAAACTATCTTCTCCTTTTTCCTCACAACCTCCACCATATTCTATTCCACCTATAGTGCTATATCCATGGCTCACGCTCATGTATTGCGTGAGAGTTGAAAAGGTTTGAGAACATAAAAAGTGTGAAACAATTGCTTGACTTGTCATCGGGGGTGTGCATGATTTAAATACTTTGTGTCGGGAAGATGGAGCATAGCCAGACTATATGATTTTGTAGGGATAGCTTTCTGAGGCCATGTTATTTCGAAAGGACACAATTGCCTTGTTAGTATGCTTGAAGTATTACTGTTTTTATGCTAATATTAAACTTTTGTTTTGAATCTTACGGATCTGAATATTCATGCCACAATAAAGAATATTACATGGATAAATATGTTAGGTAGAATTCCACATCAAAAAATTTGTTTTTATCATTTACCTACTCGAGGACGAGCAGGAATTAAGCTTGGGGATGCTTGATACGTCTCCAACGTATCTATAATTTTTGATTGTTCCATGCTATTATATTATCTGTTTTGGATGTTTTATATGCATTAATATGCTATTTTATATTATTTTTGGGACTAACCTATTAATCTAGAGCCTAGTGCCTGTTTCTGTTTTTTCCTTGATTTTGAGTATTGCAGATAAGGAATATTAAACGGAGTCCAAACGGAATAAAATCTTCAGAATGATTTTTCTTGGACTAGAAGAAACCTGCCAGACTTGGAGACAAAGGCAGGAGACCTACCGTGGAGTCCCAAGCCACCAGGGCACGCCCTAGGGGGGGCACCCCCCTGGCTTGTGGCCCCCCAGCAGGTCTCCTAACCCTATTCTTCGGCCTATAAATTCCCAAATATTCCCCCAATACCAAAAAGAGCCACGAAAATACTTTTCCGCCGCCGGAAGCCTCTGTTCCCATGAGATCCCATCTTGGAGCCTTTTCCGATAATCTGTCGGAGGGGGATTCGATCACGGAGGGCATCTACATCAACTCCATTGCCCATCCGATGATGCGTGAGTAGTTCACCACAGACCTTCGGGTCCGTAGCTAGTGTCTAGATGGCTTCTTCTCTCTCTTTGTTCTTCAATACCGTGTTCTTCATGATCTTCATGGAGATCTATCCGATGTAATACTCTTTTGCGGTGTGTTTGTCGAGATCCGATGAATTGTGGGTTTATGTTCAGATTATCTATGAATATTATTTGAATCTTCTCTGAATTCTTATATGCATGATTTCATATCTTTGCAAGTCTCTTCGAGTTATTGGTTTGGTTTGGCCAACTAGATTGGTAATTCTTGCAATGGGAGAAGTGCTTAGTTTTGGGTTCAATCTTGCGGTGTCCTCACCCAGTGACAAAGTAGGGGTAGCGAGGCACGTATTCGTATTGTTGCCATCAAGGATAAAAAAGATGGGGTTTTCATCATATTGCTTGAGTTTATCCCTCTACATCATGTCATCTTACCTAATGCGTTACTCTGTTCTTCATGAACTTAATACTCTAGATGCAGGCAGGAGTCGGTCAATGTGTGGAGTAATAGAAGTAGATGCAGAATCGTTTCGGTCTACTTGACACGGACGTGATGCCTATATGCATAATCATTGCCTTGGATATCTTCATAATTATTCGCTTTTCTATCAATTGCTCGACAGTAATTTGTTCACCCACCGTATTGTTTTCCTTCATGAGAGAAGCCTCTAGTGAAACCTATGGCCCCCGGGTCTATTTTCCATATTATATTTTCAGATATATAAATCAAAAATACCAAAAATACTTTGCTGCAATCTTTTTACTTTTGTTTTACTTTTCGTTTTAGTAATCATCTATATCTATCTCTATCAGATCTCATCCTTGCAAATAACCGTGAAGGGATTGACAACCCCTTTATGGCGTTGGGTGCAAGTGTTTGATTATTTGTGTAGGTACATCTATTGGGGACTTGCTTGTATCTCCTACTGGATTGATACCTTGGTTCTCAACAACTGAGGGAAATACTTATCTACTTTGCTGCATCACCCTTTCCTCTTCAAGGGAAAACCAACGCAAGCTCAAGAAGTAGCAGTCGTGTGGAAGTGGAGCGGTCGTGCGGGGCGAGGCGCGAGCGCGTCGGCGCAAGGGCATCGGGGGCCGGGGCGACCGAAGCGCGGACCGCGGAGGCGAGCTGCGAGCGCGGGCGGTGAGCGGAGCACAGACGGGTGCGCGGAGGCGGCAGCTGGTTGCGGGGCGCAGCAGCGGGAGCCGGCCCGCGAGGGAGGGCAGCGCGAGCCAGCTTGTGCGTGGAGGAGGGGCCGGCGGCCGGGCGGCCAGGGCGGAGCCGGCACTCGGGGCTGGAGTCGGAGCCGGCCGGCGTTCGGGGCGGAGCCGGTGCCGTGGAGCGGAGCGCAGCTCATGAGCAGAGGACGCGACAGCGGCTGACCGCGCGGTGGAGAGGAGTTGTGGGCCGGCCGGGTGGCAACGGGGGCCGGCCACGAGGCGGGCGGAGGCGGCCCAGGCACGCGGCGGGAGCGGTCCCTGCAACGGGCAGACTTGACGTACGCGGGCACGGAGGAGACGGCCATGGCCGAGCGCAGCTGCGGGTGTGTGGAGGTGAAGCCGGACGGAGCAGCGAGTCGACGCCACGGGCTGGAGCGGCGCGGTGGGGCCGGCGCGCGGTCGAGCCGGAGCGGGCGCAGCCGGTGCACGGAGGAGGCGGCGCAGGCGGAGCTGGCGGGCCAACGCAGCGCAGCTACACAGGCGCGCAGAAGCACGCGCGGGCGGACCGAAACCGCAAGGCGACGCGGGCACGCGGGCGGACCCGACGCGGCGACAGTAGGCAGCTGGTTGACGGGCGAGGCGAGCGGGAGGCCCGACCGGAGGCAGGGCAGAGCCAGCGTGCAGTGAAGAGGCGCGGGGCGTGGGAACCGCGCGCGAAGCCTGGCCGGCCGGCGCGGGCGCGCCTGAGCAAGCGGGGCTGGAGAGGTTGAGCCCTGCGTGAGCCGCACGGACGAGGTGAGGCGACGCGCGGGCGTGCATGTGACCCAGGCCAGCCGGCCATGGCAGCAGTTGGCCAGCACTGCGGCAGCAGGCCAGGAAGCGGCAAGCGGCGAGGTAGCGGTGTATATGTTAGCAGTAAATCACGTCATTGTTTCGGCATTGTATAGGGAGTATCTGGGCAGTGTCTGGCCATTGTCTGGGATACGTATGGCCATTATCCAAGCTGTGTATTGCTACTTCTTGAGCTTGCGTTGGTTTTTCCTTGAAGAGGAAAGGGTGATGCAGCAAAGTAGATAAGTATTTCCCTCAGTTGTTGAGAACCAAGGTATCAATCTAGTAGGAGGTACTAGCAAGGCCCCAATCTTTGCACCTACACAAACAATCAAACACTTGCACCCAACGCTATAAAGGGGTTGTCAATCCCTTCACGGTTACTTGCAAGGATGAGATCTGATAGAGATAGATATAAAAGATTACTAAAATGAAAAGTAAAATAAAAGTAAAAAGATTGCAGCAAAGTATTTTTGGTATTTTTGGTTTACAGATCTAAAAATATAATATGGAAAATAGACCCGGGGGGCATAGGTTTCACTAGAGGCTTCTCTCTTGAAGGAAAATAATACGGTGGGTGAACAAATTACTGTCGAGCAATTGATAGAATAGCGCATAGTTATGATGATATCCAAGGCAATGATTATGCATATAGGCATCACGTCCGTGCCAAGTAGACCGAAACGATTCTGCATCTACTACTATTACTCCACACATCGATCGACTCCTGCCTGCATCTAGAGTATTAAGTTCATGAAGAACAGAGTAACGCATTAGGTAAGATGACATGATGTAGAGGGATAAACTCAAGCAATATGATGAAAACCCCATCTTTTTACCCTTGATGGCAACAATACAAATACGTGCCTCGCTACCCCTACTTTGTCACTGGGTGAGGACACCGCAAGATTGAACCCAAAACTAAGCACTTCTCCCATTACAAGAATTACCAATCTAGTTGGCCAAACCAAACCAATAACTCGAAGAGACTTGCAAAGATATGAAATCATGCATATAAGAATTCAGAGAAGATTCAAATAATATTCATAGATAATCTGATCATAAACCCACAATTCATCGGATCTCGACAAACACACCGCAAAAGAGTATTACATCGGATAGATCTCCATGAAGATCATGGAGAACATTGTATTGAAGAACATAGAGAGAGAAGAAGCCATCTAGCTACTAGCTACGGACCCGAAGGTCTGAGGTGAACTACTCACGCATCATCGGAGGGGCAATGGAGTTGATGTAGATGCCCTCCGTGATCGAATCCCCCTCCGGCAGATTACCGGGAAAGGCCCCAAGATGGGATCTCACGGGAACAGAGGCTTCCGGCGGCGAAAAAGTATTATCGTGGCTCTTTTTGGTATTGGGGGAATATTTCTGAATTTATAGGCGGAAGATTAGGGTTGGAGGAGCCACGGGGGGCCCACAAGCCAGGGGAGCGCGCCCAGGTGGCTTGTGGCCAACCCGTGGGTCTTCTGGCCTCTTCTCCAAGTCTCCTGGGTTCCTTCTGGTCCAAGAAAAATCATCGTAGAATTTTATTCCGTTTGGACTCCGTTTGATATTCCTTATCTGCAATACTCAAAAACAAGGAAAAAACAGAAACTGGCACTGGGCACTAGGTTAATAGGTTAGTCCCAAAAATAATATAAAATAGCATATTAATGCATATAAAACATCCAAAACAGATAATATAATAGCATGGAACAATCAAAAATTATAGATACGTTGGAGACGTATCAAGCATCCCCAAGCTTAATTCCTGCTCGTCCTCGAGTAGGTAAATGATAAAAACAGAATTTTTGATGTGGAATGCTACCTAACATATTTATCCATGTAATATTCTTTATTGTGGCATGAATGTTCACATCCATAAGATTCAAAACAAAAGCTTAATATTGACATAAAAACAATAATACTTCAAGCATACTAACAAAGCAATTGTGTCCTTTCAAAATAACATGGCCTAAGAAAGTTATCCCTACAAAATCATATGGTCTGGCTATGCTCCATCTTCCCCACACAAAGTATTTAAATCATGCACAACCCCGATGACAAGTCAAGCAATTGTTTCACACCTTTTATGTTCTCAAACCTTTTCAACTTTCACGCAATACATGAGCGTGAGCCATGGATATAGAACTATAGGTGGAATAGAATATGGTGGAGGTTGTGAGAAAAAGGAGAAGATAGTCTCACATCAACTAGGCGTATCAACGGGCTATGGAGATGCCCATCAATAGATATCAATGTGAGTGAGTAGGGATTGCCATGGAACGGATGCACTAGAGCTATAAGTGTATGAAAGCTCAAAAAGAAACTAAGTGGGTGTGCATTATAATGAAAAAATCCACTAGTTATATGAAAGTGACAAAATAGGAGACTCTCTATCATGAAGATCATGGTGCTACTTTGAAGCACAAGTGTGGAAAAAAAGATAGTAACATTGTCCCTTCTCTCTTTTCTCTTATTCATTTTTTTGGTGGGCATCTTTGGCCTCTCTTTTTTATTTGGGCTTCATTGGCCTCTTTTATTATTTTTAAAGTCCGGAGACTCATCCCAACTTGTGAGGGAATCATAGCTTCCATCATCCTTTCCTCTCATGGGACAATGCTCTAATAATGATGATCATCACACTTTTATTTACTTACAACTCAAGAATTACAACTCGATACCGAGAACAAAATATGACTCTATATGATTGCTTCCGGTGGTGTACCGGGATGTGCAACGATCTAGCATAGCAAATGACATCAAAAAATGGACAAGCCATGAAAACATCATGCTAGCTATCTTACGATCATGCAAAGCAATATGAAAATGATGGTGCGTGTCATAATAAACGGAACGGTGGAAGTTGCATGGCAATATATCTCGAAATGGCTATGGAAATGCCATAATAGGTAGGTATGGTGGCTGTTTTGAGGAAGGGTATATGGTGGGTTTAATGTAGCGGCGAAAGTTGCGCGGTACTAGAGAGGCTAGCAATGGTGGAAGGGTGAGAGTGCGTATAATCCATGGACTCACATTAGTCATAAAGATAGTAGCATTGTCCCTTCTCTCTTTCTCTCATTTTTTTTTTATTTTGGTGGGCATCTTTGGCCTCTTTTTTTTATTTGGGCTTCATTGGCCTCTTTTATTACTTGTAAAGTCCGGAGACTCATCCCAACTTGTGAGGGGATCATAGCTTCCATCATCCTTTTCTCTCACGGGACAATGCTCTAATAATGAAGATCATCACACTTTTATTTACTTACAACTCGATACCTAGAACAAAATATGACTCTATATGAATGCTTCCGGTGGGACACCGGGATGTGCAACGATCTAGCAAAGCAAATCATGCTAGCTGTCTTACGATCATGCAAAGCAATATGAAAGTGATGGTGCGTGTCATGAAAAACAGAACGGTGGAAGTTGCATGGCAATATATCTCGGAATGGCTATGGAAATGCCATAATAGGTAGGTATGGTGGCTGTTTTGAGGAAAATATATGGTGGCTGTTTTGAGGAAGGTGGGTTTAATGCATCGGCGAAAGTTGTGCGGTACTAGAGAGGCTAGCAAAGGTGGAAGGGTGAGAGTGCGTATAATCCATGGACTCAACATTAATCATAAAGAACTCACATACTTATTGCAAAAGTCTATTAGTTATCGAAGCAAAGTATTAGATGCATGCTCCTAGGGGAGAGGTTGGTAGGAGTTAACCATCGCGTGCTCCCGACCCTCACACAAAGGATGACAATCATTAAACAAATCATGCTCCGACTTCGTTACATAATGGTTCACCATACGTGCATGCTACGGGAATCACAAACTTTAACACAAGTATTTCTACCAATCCACAATTACTCACTAGCATGACTCTAATATCACCATCTTTATATCTCAAAACTATATGCAAGGAATCAAACTTCTCATAGTATTCAATGCACTTTATATGAAAGTTTTTATTATATCCCTCTTGGATGCCCATTATATTAGGACTAAATTCATAACCTAAACCAATTACATGCTTTTTAAAGACTCTCAAAATAATATAAGTGAGGTATGAGAGTTCAATTATTTCTGTAAAATAAAACACCACCGTGCTCTAAAAAGATATAAGTGAAGCACTAGAGCAAAATTGCCTAGCTCAAAAGATATAAGTGAAGCACATAGAGTATTCTAATAAATTCATGATTCATGCATGTCCCTCTCAAAATATGTGTGCAGCAAGTATGATTGTGGCAAACTAAAAAGCAAAGACTCATATCATACAAGACGCTCCAAGCAAAACACATATCATGTGGTGAATAAAAATATAGCCTCAAGTAAATTTACCGATGGATTGAAGACGAAAGAGGGGATGCCTTCCGGGGCATCCTCAAGCTTAGGCTCTTTGGTATCCCTGAATATTCCTTGGGTGTTCCTTGGGAATCCCCAATCTTAGGCTCTTGCCACTCCTTATTCCATAGTCCATCAAATCTTTACCCAAAACTTGAAAACTTCACAACACAAAACTCAACAGAAAACTCGTGAGATCCGTTAGTATAAGAAAAACAAATCACCACTCTAGGTACTGTTGTGAACTCATTATTTATTTATATTGGTGTAATATCTACTGTATTCCAACTTCTCCATGGTTCATACCCCCCGATACAACCCATAGATACATCAAAATAAGCAAACAACACAAAGAAAACAGAATCTGTCAAAAACAGAACAGTCTGTAGCAATCTGTAAACTTCGAATATTTCTATAACTCCAATTTTTTTGAAAACTTAGTAAAATCTGGGAAATTTGTATATCAATCTGGTGTAAAAATTTCAGACTCATTCGACACTCTGGTGAATTTATAAAATTCCTGGACTGAACGCAAAAGTTTCTGTTTTTCAGCAAAATCAAATCAACAATCACCGTAGACCATCCCAAAGGTCTTACTTGGCTCAAACACTAATTAAAACAATAAAACACAATTACTACAGAGGTAATAATGTGTAAAGAACTCAAAAACAGAAACAAAAACAAACAAAAAACATAAAATAAAATTGGGTTGCCTCCCAACAAGCGCTACTGTTTAACGCCCCTAGCTAGGCATAACGCAATAGATCTAGATATTGTCATCTTTGGTATGCAATCCATAAGTAGCTCTCATAATATATTGATAAGGTAATTTAATTTTCTTTCTAGGAAAGTGTTCCATGCCTTTCCTTAACAGAAATTGGAATCTAATGTTTCCTTCTTTCATATCAATAATTGCACCGATCGTTCTAAGGAAAGTTCTACCAAGAATAATAGGACATGTAGGATTGCAATCTATGTCAAGAACAATGAAATCTACAGGCACATAATTCCTATTTGCAACAATAAGAACATCATTAATCCTTCCCATAGGTTTCTTAATAGTGGAATCCGCTAGATGCAAATTTAAAGATCAATCGTCAAATTCATGGAAACCTAGCACATCACATAAAGTTTTCGGAATCGTGGAAACGCTAGCACCCAAATCACACAAAGCATGGCACTCATAATATTTAATTTTAATCTTAATAGTAGGTTCCCACTCATCATAAAGCTTTCTAGGTATAGAAACTTCCAACTCAAGTTTTCTTCAAAAGATTTCATTATAGCATCAACGATATGTTTAGTAAAAGTTTTATTTTGATTATAAGCATGCTGAGAATTCAACATGGATTGCAACAAGGAAATACAATTAATCAAAGAACAACTATCATAATTAAAGTCCTTGAAATCCGAAAGAGTGGGTTCATTGCTATTTAAAGTTTTGACCTCTTCAATCCCACTTTTATCAATCTTAGCATTAAGATCTATAAACTCCGAATCATTGGGACGACTTTTAACTAAAGTTGACTTATCTCCAGTCCCATCTTTATCAAGATTTGTATTAGAAAACAAAGATTCAATAGGAGTCACATCAATCACTTTAAGATCTTCATCAATATTATCACGAGAACACACTTTTTCAAGCCATTCACGCTTAGCACGTATTCTAGCGGTTCTTTCCTTACACTCATCAATAGAATGCACTTTTTTACTAGTAGGAGATCTTTCGGTATGCCATTGAGAGTAATTTGCCATAATATTATCTAGGAGTTTAGTAGCTTCTCCTAATGTGATTTCCATAAAAGTACCACCCGCGGCGGAATCTAAAAGATTTCTAGAAGCAAAATTCAATCCCGCATAAAAAATTTGCATAATCATCCATAAACTCAAACGATGTGCGGGGCAATTTCTAATCATTAATTTCATCCTCTCCCAAGATTGTGCAACATGCTCATGATCAAGTTTCTTAAAATTCATTATATCATTCCTAAGGGAGATGATCTTAGCGGGCAGAAAGTACTGGGAAATAAAAGCATCTTTACACTTATTCCATGAATCAATACTATTTTTAGGCAAAGATGAAAACCAAGTTTTAGCACGATCTCGTAGTGAGAACGGAAACAACTTCAATTTAACAATATCATTATCCACATCTTTCTTCTTTTGCATATCACACAACTCAACGAAAGTATTTAGATGGGATGCGGCATCTTCACTAGGAAGGCCGGAAAATTGTTCTTTCATAACAAGATTAAGCAAAGCGGCATTAATTTCATAAGATTCCGCACTAGTGGCGGGAGCAATCAGAGTACTAATAAAATCATTATTATTAGTATTGGAGAAGTCACACAACTTGGTATTCTCTTGAGTCATCATGACAAAGCAAGCAATCTAGCACACAAGCAAACAAAAAGCAAACGAAAAGACGAACGGAAGAAGGGCGAATAAAAAGGCAAATCTTTTTGGTTTTTTCTAAAAATCGTTTTAGAAGTGGGGGAGAGGAAAACGAGAGGCAAATGGCAAATAATGTAAATGCAAGAGATGAGTTTGTGATGGGTACTTGGTTGGCTTGATGTAGACCTCCCCGGCAACGGCGCCAGAAATCCTTTTTGCTACTTCTTGAGCTTGCGTTGGTTTTCCCTAGAAGAGGAAAGGGTGATGCAGCAAAGTAGATAAGTATTTCCCACAGTTGTTGAGAACGAAGTTATCAATCTAGTTGGAGGTACAAGCAAGGCCCCAATCTTTGCACCTACACAAACAATCAAACACTTGCGCCCAACGCTATAAAGGGGTTGTCAATCCCTTCACGGTTACTTGCAAGGATGAGATCTGATAGAGATAGATATAAAAGATTACTAAAACAAAAAGTAAAATAAAAGTAAAAAGATTGCAGCAAAGTATTTTTGGTATTTTGGGTTTATAGATCTGAAAATATAATATGGAAAATAAACCCGGGGGCCATAGGTTTCACTACAGGCTTCTCTCTTGAAGGAAAATAATACGGTGGGTGAACAAATTACTGTCGAGCAATTGATAGAAAAGCGCATAGTGATGACGATATCCAAGGCAATGATTATGCATATAGGCATCACGTCCGTGTCAAGTAGACCGAAATGATTCGGCATCTACTACTATTACTCCACACATCGACCAACTCCTGCCTGCATCTAGAGTATTAAGTTCATGAAGAACAGAGTAACGCATTAGGTAAGATGACATGATGTAGAGGGATAAACTCAAGCAATATGATGAAAACCCCATCTTTTTACCCTTGATGGCAACAATACAAATACGTGCCTCGCTACCCCTACTTTGTTACTGGGTGAGGACACCGCAAGATTGAACCCAAAACTAAGCACTTCTTCCATTGCAAGAATTACCAATCTAGTTGGCCAAACCAAACCAATAACTCGGAGAGACTTGCAAAGATATGAAATCATGCATATAAGAATTCAGAGAAGATTCAAATAATATTCATAGATAATCTGATCATAAACCCACAATTCATCGGATCTCAACAAACACACCGCAAAAGAGTATTACATCGGATAGATCTCCATGAAGATCATGGAGAACATGGTATTGAAGAACATAGAGAGAGAAGAAGCCATCTAGCTACTAGCTATGGACCCGAAGGTCTGAGGTGAACTACTCATGCATCATCAGAGGGGCAATGGAGTTGATGTAGATGCCCTCCGTGATCGAATCCCCCTCCGGCAGATTACCGGAAAAGGCCCCAAGATGGGATCTCATGGGAACAGAGGCTTCCGGCGGCGAAAAAGTATTATCGTGGCTCATTTTGGTAATAGGGGAATATTTCTGAATTTATAGGCGGAAGATTAGGGTTGGAGGAGCCACGGGGGGCCCACAAGCTAGGGGGGCGTCCCCCCAGGGGTGCGCCCAGGTGGCTTGTGGCCCACCCGTGGGTCTTCTGGCCTCTTCTCCAAGTCTCCTGGGTTCCTTCTGGTCCAAGAAAACTCATCGTAGAATTTTATTCCGTTTGGACTCCTTTTGATATTCCTTATCTGCAATACTCAAAAACAAGGAAAAAACAGAAACTGGCACTGGGCACTAGGTTAATAGGTTAGTCCCAAAAATAATATAAAATCACATATTAATGCATATAAAACATCCAAAACAGATAATATAATAGCATGGAACAATCAAAAATTATAGATACGTTGGAGACGTATCATGTATGGCCATTATCTGTCTTGTGCATGGATGTCTAGAAAGCACGCACAAGACTCATGCACATATATGTATACATCCGGCCAGGCAGCCGGCCATGTATGTGTGCATCGGGGGCATGTTGATGTCGGGCATCCGAGCATTGTAGAAGAGATGGTGGCGACGGTTGTGAAGGTCGCGCGCGTGTGCGGGGAGGAAAGCGCGGTGAGGCCGGGCGCCACGCGCGGTCGCGGGCGGAGCAGAGCTATGCAGCGACCCGCAACACCTGGAGGTGCCGTGTGCGAGCGAGAGGGACGAGTCCGAGGGGAGACCGGAGCGGGAGGAGGCCAACGGCGAGCACGCGCCGACCTACACTGTCGCCCCGCGGGGGCATGTTGGAGCGAGTTGGAGGTGGACGAGGCCGACGGCGGGGACGCGTCACCCCGTGCGGCCGGCCCGGGGACGTGTTGGTGTCGAGCCCCCGAGTGCCGCCGGGGAGACGGCGGCGGCGCTGCAGTGGCGATGAAAAGACCGGCAGCAAGGATGTGACGTCGCACGCATCCGCTCCGGGGCCGTGTTGATGTCGAGCACCCGAGCGCCGCCGGAGAGAAGGCGGCGGCACCCAAGTGGTGATGACGAGACCAGCAGCAAGGACGCGACATCGCGTGCATCCACTCCGGGGCCGTGTTGATATCGATCCCCTGAGCGCCGCCGGAGAGACGGCGACAACCTCTCGGTGGCGATGATGAAGAGGCTCCCGCCCGGACCGCGGTTCTAGTAGCAGCTAGCCCCACGGTGGGAGCCAACTGTCGCCGTTTTCTCACAACAGATGCCAGGGGGTGGCTAATCGAGGTGAGAGCAAGGCTGACGTGGAAGATCCGGGACGGGATAGGGTAGTAGCACGCAGTGGTTTACCCAGGTTCGGGGCTCTCCGGAGAGATAATACCCCTACTCCTGCATGTCTGTATATGAAGTGTATATGTAGTACAGGGCTGCTCCTGGAGCTGTGTCTGTGGAGGAAGAGGGAGCTGGCTGCTCCTTTCCTTGGCCTCACCTGTGTGAGGATGAGAGAATGGGAGAGGATGAGAGAATGAGAGAAGCCTTGCTTGCCCGAGGGTGAGCTCCCCTGGTGCCTCTTATATAGGGAGGCCCAGCGGACAAGGGGTGGCCCACATGGCCTAACTACACTATTGGAGGTGACATGTGAAGTGACCCATGATGCAGGCTACAGTGCATCACTATTGGAGCGCAGTGAAGTGACGCATGATGGGTGCACGGTGGGGCACTATTTGCCAATAGTGCCTGACTATAGAGGGGTGGCTGACTCCACAGTCCGTTAGCTACAGTGTCGTCTGCTCGTGTCCGATGGGACGCCTGGAGCTGACTTCGTCGGGCCGCAGCCGGCAGCCTCCAGCCGGCCAGCCTCTAGCCGGCAACCTCCAGCCAGCCAGGTGCAACCAGCAGCCCATAGCCAGCCAGGAGATGCCTGCAGCCTGCAGCCGGCCAGGAGCAGCCAACTGGCCGGGTCGCAGCTTTGTCTTCTGTTTTCGCTTCTTCGATTGTCTTGTTGATTCATGGGGCTTGGCGTACCGGCAGTGACTCCTCCTATGTTTTAAAATGTCGAGTCGTCTCCTTGAGCCTACCCGGGGGTAATCACCCCGACACTCGTCATCCTGATCTTCATCCTCAACATCATCATCAGCCAAATCAGCCTCGGGAGCAACATAGTTTGCCCATTTGTCCTTCTGACGGAGCTGCACAACCTTATGAGAAACCACCTCACCATGCTCAAAGATGATGCCTCGATGGGTCTTAGCCCATGTGCTCTCAAGAAGAAGCATCAAGTATGGGCCATAAATAGGAACCTTACGATCAAAGACAGCAGAGTGTAGTTCAGACCACATGATGTGAGAAATATCCAGAGCAGGCACCTCAGTAGAGTCCTTCACATTCTGACAGAAGAGCAACAAATCCACCAGGTAGGAGTGCACCATGTCCAAGTTGCCAACACGAGGAAACAGGGTGTTCCGGAATATGCGGTGCATAATATCAAGGAATGGCTGCAGAACATGAGTAGTTTTGCCAGTATTGGAGGATACCTTCTCAGTGGAGTAGGGCCAAAGATTGCGCTTGTGAGTTGCCGGAGTTTCCTTGTGTGTGCGAAAACCGACAGGGTCATTGAGCCCCCTGTCCTCAATATGAAGAAGGTCCATGAACTCCTTCCATGTGGCAGACATCTTCCTCCCGTTAGTCATCCAAGTCAAAGTCCGGTCATCATCATTCCCAAAGAAAACATTGGCATAAAACACAGCAATCATCTCAGCATCAAAGTCCTTGTTGAATTCCATGAGATGGGTGATCTGAAGCTTCTGACAGAGCTCAATAGCCTGGCCAAAGTATTGAACATTCTTTTCCAAGAACTCCATATCAATCGACTTGACATTTGGCACAAAGATGTTTTCCTTACCCAAAAGCACGTCATTGTAAATACACAACTGCTGCTTGGTCCAGAAGGGATGGTTGCGAACAGCATTCTCTTGAGGAGTGACATATGGATCGTGACGGCGAATGGCCCAGTAATCTTTGATAGGGATCTTGTCAAGGGATGGTTGCGACCTCTTGGAGCCAGTCTTCTTCGTCTGCTGCTTGGGAGGGTTGGCTGAGCTGTCTTCTTCTGAGGTGCGCGGTCGCTTGGATCTGGTCTCACGGCTCGGGTTCCTCGTACTACCTCCTGGAAACCAAACGAGAACACCAAACGAGAGAAAAAGAGGGTAAAACAGTTTGCATAAGCCAGAAGAAAAAGCAATTCTGAAGATTTTAACAGAAAAATATTGTCGGATTTCGGGCTCCGCAAAACCCTAAGGAATTCGAACCCAGGGGCGTGTGCGGAGATTACCCAACAGCTTCGCCCCCTCCAAGCTCACAACACAGTACCCCGCTCGATGGCGAGGAAGACAATGGCACACAAGAGTTTACCCAGGTTCGGGCCGCTGCTTCGCCTACTCCTACTTTTGGTGGATTGCCTCGCGAGGAGGTTTGTGGACGAACTAGTACAGTGGTGTGTTTGCGGGGTGGTTGTCTTGTCCTTTCTACCGAGCTATCTTGTCTCTATTTATAGCGGCTCGGGTCCTCTTCCCTTATCGCAATGGCGGGAAGGGATCCCACAACGACCAAATTTGAAAGGGGACAGGAGGTACATCTTATCCTGACGAAAGGTGGTCTTCGCCTGCAAAGTTGGTGGTGGTGACGCGGTGGTGGGCTCGCCGGTGACATCCGTCCTGCTGCGCTTGCTGACCCGGTCTTGTTAAACAAGAACGGAAACCTTTGGGGGCGCCTTGGGAACTCGCGTGCGTCCCTGCCTTCTTTGTACCAAAGGGGAAACTGGCCCCTGTGGCGCACTGGCGTCCGCCTGGCTCGGCTGGCGTCACCCTTGGCCTCCTGAGGTCATGTGTTGTATAGGAGTCTCCGCCACTCAGGAGGGGGCCTGGGGAGCCCTATCTCCCCACGGGTCTTGGGGTTGCTTCCCTCGCATCCTTGGGGTCTCCCGAGGGCCTTGTGTCGAGTGAGACCTCGCCGAGCCGTACTTGGTTGTCGAGGTGGGCCACGCCCGGGGCCGCAGGCAGGCAAGTCTGGGTACCCTGGTATCCAGAACGCCGACACTAGCCCCCGGGCCCGAGGCTCGCTCGAGCTAACTTCGGGGCGAAGCCACGGTGGAAGGGCCGGAGCGCCGTGGGCTCCAATTACCTGCGGGTCCGACTCGACGCATGGCGCACCACGAGACGTGCGCGTCCCGGCTCCCCGAAGACGTCGGGAACCGCCCTGAGTCGATCTGACGCCTGGCCTGCGCGCCTCCTTGCCATAATTATCCTTCTTTGAATGTTGTTGACCCCTTGAATCCTCTCTCTCCTCGGGCCACGTGGATGTGACCCGACGAGGTGGGCGAAACGACGTGAAGCAGGTCGGCACACTGAACGAGCCTGGCACGCGCCGCTCGAGGCGCATGGCAACCCCACTTCCCATGTCGCCTCGGCGACTGCTTAAGCCGGCCTTCAACCGTCGCACGTTGCGGGGCCATCAATGCTCGGGGTCGGGAAGACGTTGGTTGGCCTCCATCCAGCCATAAATGGGCGGGGGGGGGGGGGGAACTGAGCCCCCAGCCCATTCCTTCTTCTTGCTTCCCCGCCTTCGTCTTCTATCCCCCATCATGACGCTGGTGAGGAGGCTCTCCGCCACCGAGAAGGGAAATGCCAGCCAAGGGACGCTGAGCCAGCAACCTCCCAAGAGCCTTGTGACGCTGAGCCAAGGGACGCTGAGCCAGCAACCTCCCAACGTGTGTATCAAGAGCCTTGTGACGCCGTCTAGCTTCCTTCTCAGCAACATGAGCCATGTACTGACCCTTAGCCTGTAAACAGAACAACTTCTTCATCTTCTCATGAGCTTCTTAGCCCAAGATGGTTCAGCCAGAGAAGGTGCAGAACGAGGAGCAGCACCACCCTGGACCACAAAGTCCTCATCATCCTCGTTGTCACCGTTTTCTCACAACAGATGCCAGGGGGTGGCTAATCAAGGTGAGAGCAAGGCTGCCGTGGAAGATCCGGGACGGGATAGGGTAGTAGCACGCGGTGGTTTACCCAGGTTCGGGGCTCTCCGGAGAGATAATACCCCTACTCCTGCATGTCTGTATATGAAGTGTATATGTAGTACAGGGCTGCTCCTGGAGCTGTGTCTGTGGAGGAAGAGGGAGCTGGCTGCTCCTTTCCTTGGCCTCACGTGTGTGAGGATGAGAGAATGGGAGAGGATGAGAGAATGAGAGAAGCCTTGCTTGCTCGTGGGTGAGCTCCCCTGGTGCCTCTTATATAGGGAGGCCCAGGGGACAAGGGGTGGCCCACATGGCCTAACTACACTATTGGAGGTGACATGTGAAGTGACCCATGATGCAGGCTACAGTGCATCACTATTGGAGTGCAGTGAAGTGATGCATGACGGGTGCACAGTGGGGCACTATTTGCCAATAGTGCCTGACTGTAGAGGGGTGGCTGACTCCGCAGTCCGTCAGCTACAGTGTCGTCTGCTCGTGTCCGATGGGACGCCTGGAGCTGACTTCCTCGGGCCACAGCCGGCAGCCTCCAGTTGGCTGCCTCCAGCCGGCCAGCCTCTAGCCAGCCAGGTGCAACCAGCAGCCCGCAGCCAGCCAGGAGTAGCCTGCAGCCGGCCAGGAGCAGCCAGCCGGCCGGGTCGCAGCTTTGTCTTCTATTTTCGCTTCTTCGATTGTCTTGTTGATTCATGGGGCTTGGCGTACCGGGTGTGACTCCTCCTATGTTTTAAAATGTCGAGTCGTCTCCTTGAGCCTACCCGGGGGTAATCCCCCCGACAGTAGCCTCCGAGCCTCCGGGTTACTTGGAGAGTCGGGCGGAGGGTTTTCGTCGTCTTCATTGTTGTTGCAGAAGTTGTTGTTGATGGTCGGCTGCGGGCCGCAGCCCGCACGGTTTGCTTCCAGTGGAGGCCCCGTCGGGCGAGGATACGGAGCCCGCCAGCTGATGGGAGCGAGGCGCTGCTGGGTGCGGACGCGGAGTCCACCGGCTGATGGGAGCGAGGCACCGCCATGCACGGACGCGGAGTCCGCAGACTGATGGGTGTGGGGCGCCGCCGGGCGCGGACGCGGAGCCCTGCCATGTGCGGGCGTGGGGCCCTGCCGTGCGTGGACGTGGAGTTCGCTGGCTGGTGGGCGCGGAGCCCTGCTGGACGCGGAGGCAGAGTCCGCCGGCTGGCTATTTCCAGAGGGGCCGTGCCAGCGCACCCGCTGGGTGTAGTCTAGGAGCCTCCGAGCGACTCGAAGAGTCGGGCGAAGGGTTTTAGATGTTGTTGGAGCAGACGGTGGCATCGGGGATGTTGGGCGTGGACGTGGAGTCCACCGACTGATGGGCGCGAGGCCCTGCCAGACGCGGAAGCGGAATCCGCCGGCAGATGGGCGCGAGGCGCTGTCGGGAGGGGACGCATGGTCCGCCGGTCCATGAGCGCGAGGCGCCGCCAGGCATGGGCGCGGAGTCCACCGGCTGATCTGCGCAAGGCGCTGCCGGGCGCGGACGCGGAGTCCGTCGGCTGACGGACGCGAGGCGCTGCCGGGCGTGGCTTTCAGCCTCCGAGCGAGGGGTTTCCTCATGGAAATGATCGTGCAAAAGACAAGTTTAGTCGATGCAGACGCGTCAAATATCTAGTTTTGGTAGTGCAAATTTTATGCAAAGGGTGCCAACTCGGATTCATCTGAGTCCCCTTTAATCTTTTTCATGTGCCCTCTGCTCTTTGGCCTTTGCTCTTGCCAGCCGGACAGCCGGGAGCCAGTCTGTGGCTGAGGCGAAGAGTGGGCCGCGGAATGGAGCGTACAGTACTCGGACTCTGGGAGCAGACTCGACCGAGCAGATACTCACAAATGAAACGAGCGTGTCGCCCAAGCCGTTTTTCTCCCCGGAAGTTTTTCGTGTGTGGTGACCTCCAGCTTTTACTCTCGCTAGCCAGACAGCCGCGTTGTGGTCTGTAGCTGAGACAAAGAGTGGGCCTTCGGTACCGTACACGCTACTAAGCCGTTTCGTGGGAACGAACGTATCGGGCCAAACGGCCAACCCCCGGGCCGAGGCTAGCTTGCGCCGGGGTGAACAATAAAGTAGTAGAAACAAATGCGGGGATGGCCCCCAAGGATCGCTAGGGGTATCCATTTGTGTGTACGCTGCAAGGATATGCGGGTGGAGATCTCACATTGCTTTTTGGTGTCGGCAAGGCGATTTTTGTCGATGTCGGCCAGCGCGGCTTGCAGCCGCCGTGGTCCGGCTGATGCGCGCGGGGCGCTGCCGGGCGTAGACCTGGAGTCTGCCAGCTCATGGGCGCGAGGCGCTGCCGGTCGAGGACGCGGAGTCCGTCGGGTGATGGTCGCGAGCCACTACCAGATGCCGACGCGGAGTCCTTGCTGAAGCAGACAGTGGCGTCGAGGATGTCGGGCGCGGGCGCGGAGTCCGTCGACTGATGGGCGCGGAGCCCTGCCGGGTGTGGACGCGGAGTCCACCGGCTGGTTGTTTCCAGCGGGGGCGCACCAGCGCACCCGCTGGGTGTAGCCTCTGAGTCTCCGAGCGACTCGAAGAGTCGGGCGGAGGTCTTTGCTGTTACTGAAGCCGATAGTGGCGTTGAGGACGCCGGGTGCGGACGCAAGGTCCACCGACCGATGGGCCCGGGGCCCTGTCGAGGGCGGACGCAGGGTCTACTGGCTAGTGGGCGCGGGGCCCTACCGGGGGCGGACGCGGGGTCCGCGGGCTGTTAAGCATGAGGCGCTACCGAGGGCGGACGCGGGGTCCGCCGGCTGTTGAGCGCGAGGCGCTGCCGAGGGCGGATACGGGGTCCACCGGCTGTTGAGCGTGAGGCGCTGCCGATGGCGGATGCGGGGTCTGCCGGCTGTAGAGCGTGAGGCGCTGCCGAAGGCGGACGCGGGGTCCATCGGCTGTTGAGCGCGAGGCGCTGCCGGGAGTAGCCTCCGAGCCTCCGAGCGAGGAGGTTCATTGATCGCGTAGGCGAGGCGGGTGTTGTCGAAGATTGCCGACGCGGCTTTTTGCCAGTGGAGCGTGCCGGCGCACCCGCTGGGTGTAGCCGCCGAGTCCCTAGCCCCTGGCTATCGGCGGGTGTGCCAGCCGGTCAGACCTGACCGGCCGGACGTCGAAGCAGGTGGGCAGCTGGAGTCGGCCCGGTGTCGAAGTAGATGGGCAGGCCATCCGGCCAGGCGGCGGCGCAGGTCAGCCGACCGAGTGGAGACGCGGGTGGAGGGCACAGTTCGCCTCCTTTTTTTTGGCCGGCACCTTCTTCTTTTTCTTTCCTCCAACCGGGCCCCCACTCCTTTTCCTTCCCCGAGTGGGCAGCCAGCTCTCCCTTTTCTGTCCAGCCAGTAGGGGAGCGCCCGGCACCCGGGGCGCAGCCGGCAGGGGAGCGTGGTGGGAGGCGTAGCAGCCGGCAATGGCGGCTGACGCGGGGCGGCGAGCCGGCCGGGCCCACGGGAGTCGGGTCGGGGCGGGTCGGCGAGCCGGCCGGGGGAGGTGAGGCCACACGCGGAGGGCCGAGTGGCGAGACGCGGAGGGGGCCCGGTGACCCCTAGCGCCGTGGGCGCGCGGCCATGGGGCGCAGCAGGTGGTGAGGCGAGACCGGGGCGCGGCGGCCCGTCGCAGCGCGGTCGCTGATACGTCTCCAACGTATCTATAATTTTTTATTGTTCCATGCTATTATATTATCTGTTTTGGATGTTTTATATGCATTAATATGCTATTTTATATTATTTTTGGGACTAACCTATTAATCTAGAGCCTAGTGCCAGTTTATGTTTTTCCTTGATTTTGAGTATTGCAGATAAGCAATATTAAACGGGCTCCAAACGGAATAAAATCTTCGGAATGATTTTTCTTGGACCAGAAGAAACCTGCCAGACTTGGAGACGAAGGCAGGAGACCTGCCGTGGAGTCACAAGCCACCAGGGCGCGCCCTAGGGGGGGGGGGCCGCCTTGGCTTGTGCCCCCCCAGCAGGTCTCCTAACCCTATTCTTCGGCCTATAAATTCTCAAATATTCCCCCAATACCAAAAAGAGCCACGAAAATACTTTTCCGCCGCCGGAAGCCTCTATTCCCGTGAGATCCCATCTTGGAGCCTTTTCCGATAATCTGCCGGAGGGGGATTCGATCACGGAGGTCATCTTCATCAACTCCATTGGCCCTCCGATGATGCGTGAGTAGTTCACCACAGACCTTCGGGTCCATAGCTAGTAGCTAGATGGCTTCTTCTCTCTCTTTGTTCTTCAATACCATGTTCTTCATGATCTTTTTGGAGATCTATCCGATGTAATACTCTTTTGCAGTGTGTTTGTCGAGATCCGATGAATTGTGGGTTTATGTTCAGATTATCTATGAATATTATTTGAACCTTCTCTGAATTCTTATATGCATGATTTCATATCTTTGCAAGTCTCTTCGAGTTATTGGTTTGGTTTGGCCAACTAGATTGGTAATTCTTGCAATGGGAGAAGTGCTTAGTTTTGGGTTCAATCTTGCGGTGTCCTCACCCAGTGACAAAGTAGGGGTAGCGAGGCACGTATTCGTATTATTGCCATCAAGGATAAAAAGATGGGGTTTTCATCATATTGCTTGAGTTTATCCCTCTACATCATGTCATCTTACCTAATGCGTTACTCTGTTCTTCATGAACTTAATACTCTAGATGCAGGCAGGAGTCGGTCGATGTGTGGAATAATAGTAGTAGATGCAGAATTGTTTCGGTCTACTTGACACGGACGTGATACCTATATGCATTATCATTGCCTTGGATATCTTCATAATTATTCGCTTTTCTATCAATTGCTCGACAGTAATTTGTTCACCCACCGTATTATTTTCCTTCATGAGAGAAGCCTCTAGTGAAACCTATGGCCCCCGGGTCTATTTTCCATATTATATTTTCAGATCTATAAACCAAAAATACCAAAAATACTTTGCTGCAATCTTTTCACTTTTCGTTTTAGTAATCATCTATATCTATCTCTATCAGATCTCATCCTTGCAAATAACCGTGAAGGGATTGACAACCCCTTTATGGCGTTGGGTGCAAGTGTTTGATTATTTGTGTAGGTACATCTATTGGGGACTTGCTTGTATCTCCTACTGGATTGATACCTTGGTTCTCAACAACTGAGGGAAATACTTATCTACTTTGCTGCATCACCCTTTCCTCTTCAAGGGAAAACCAACGCATGCTCAAGAAGTAGCAAGAAGCATTTCTGGCGCCGTTGCCGGGGAGATCTACATCAAGCCTACCAAGTACCCATCACAAACTCATCTCTTGCATTTACATTATTTGCCATTTGCCTCTCGTTTTCCTCTGCCCCACTTCTAAAACGATTTTCAGAAAAAACCAAAAAGATTTGCCTTTTTATTCGCCCTTCTTCCGTTCGTCTTTTTGTTTGCTTTTTACTTGCTTGTGTGCTAGATCGATTGGTTGTCACCATGTCCGAATCTAAGGAGGTTAATATTGAAAAGGATAGTAATAATCATGTGAGGAATTTTGATGATTTTGCTAATAACGATCCTCATGAAGAACCTACTATCACTCATACAAAAAAGTTTCGTATAGGTAGCAGTAATATTATTGGAAAAGGTGTTATTCAAGATTTGTTTACTTGTGTTGGTACGCTACCTACCTTAGGAGGATCTATTCTCAATAAAACTAATAGTCTTGCAGACGCAATAACACTGTTAATAATTGAACTTGAGAGACAATTTGTTCATATGCATCCATGCATACAAAGAATTTTTCTAGAGTTCTCTAATATTCAGCATGCTTCCGTTAAGCGGGCCGCCACTATATTCCTAGCCCACGAGTTTAGATTCATCATGAAAGAGGCTAGTGAAATTTTTGCTCATTATAAAATTAATGGTGGATGTCCCCCCATAGAGGAGATCCTTTTTAATCAAGAAGAAATAATGAGATTGCAATCTCCGGATTATGTTGCTTATAATGAAAATTTGAGAAAAAGGGTTCCTATTGAGGTTTTGATTGATAAGATTTCTGAACTCAATGATAATTTTGCTATACAAAACAACAGATTAGAGTTCATATTAAGAGATAGACTTATGACTTTCCACCAAAGGAAAGCTTACAATGATGAATTGATTATACACTATAGGGGGCCGAAGGAGGAACCTATCCCTCCCGCACTTGATCTCAAGGATCCTTATCCTATTAAATTTAGCCCTTTTGATTATTTTTTCTTACCACAAAGGAAGCTTGCCGCTGAAAGAAGGGAGTATGAGATGAGCATGGATGATCTCCGTTACTATTATGACAATACCTAGATCTATTGCGTTATGCCTAGCTAGGGGCGTTAAGCAATAGCGCTTGTTGGGAGGCAACCCAATTTTATTTTATGTTCCTGTTTTTGTATGTTTTTGCTTCTGTTTTTGAGTGCTTTACACATTATTACCTCTGTAGTAATTGTGTTTTCTTGTTTTAATTAGTGTTTGAGCCAAGTAAGACCTTTGGGATGGTCTACGGTGATTGTGATTTGATTCTGCTGAAAAACAGAAACTTTTGTGCTCAGTCTAGGAATTTTATAAATTCACCAGAGCGTCAATTGGATCTGAATTTTTTACACAACATTTATATACAGATTTTCCTGATTTTTCAGAATTTTTGGAGTTACAGAATTATTCGAAGTTTACAGATTGCTACAGACTATTCTGTTTTAGACAGATTCTGTTTTCTTTGTGTTGTTTGCTTATTTTGATGTATCTATGGGTTGTATCGGGGGGTATGAACCATGGAGAAGTTAGAATACAGTAGATATTACACCAATATAAATAAAGAATGAGTTCACAACAGTACCTAAAGTGGTGATTTATTTTTCTTATACTAACGGATCTCATGAGTTTTCTGTTGAGTTTTGTGTTGTGAAGTTTTCAAGTTTTGGGTAAAGATTTGATGGACTATGGAATAAGGAGTGGCAAGAGACTAAGCTAAGCGATGCCCAAGGCACCCCAAGCCATATTCAAGGATACCAAAGAGCCTAAGCTTGGGGATGCCCCGGAAGGCATCCCCTCTTTCGTCTTCAATCCATTGGTAAATTTACTCGAGGCTATATTTTTATTCACCACATGATATGTGTTTTGCTTGGAGCGTCTTGTATGATTTGAGTCTTTGCTTTTTAGTTTGCCACAATCATCCTTGCTGTACTCATCTTTTGAGAGAGACACACTGAATCGTGAATTTATTAGAATACTCTATGTGCTTCACTTATATCTTTTGAGCTAGGCAATGTTGCTCTAGTACTTCACTTATATCTTTTTAGAGCACGGTAGTGTTTTATTTTATAGAAATATTGAACTCTCGTACCTCACTTATATTATTTTGAGAGTCTTTAAAAAGCATGGTAATTGGTTTAGGTTATGAATTTAGTCCTAATATAATGGGCATCCAAGAGGGATATAATAAAAACTTTCATATAAAAGTGCATTGAATACTATGAGAAGTTTGATTCCTTGCATATAGTTTTGAGATATAGAGATGGTGATATTAGAGTCATGCTAGTGAGTAATTGTGGATTGGTAGAAATACTTGTGTTAAAGTTTTTGATTCCCGTAGCATGCACGTATGGTGAACCGTTATGTAACGAAGTCGGAGCATGATTTGTTTAATGATTGTCATCCTTTGTGTGAGAGTCGGGAGCGCGCGATGGTTAACTCCTACCAACCTCTCCCCTAGGAGCATGCCTCTAATACTTTGCTTCGATAACTAATAGACTTTTGCAATAAGTATGTGAGTTCTTTATGACTAATGTTGAGTCCATGGATTATACGCACTCTCACCCTTCCACCTTTGCTAGCCTCTCTAGTATTGCGCAACTTTCACCGGTGCATTAAACCCACCTTCCTCAAAACAGCCACCATATATTTTCCTCAAAACAGCCACCACACCTACCTATTATGGCATTTCCATAGCCATTCCGAGATATATTGCCATGCAACTTCCACCGTTCTGTTTTTCATGACACGCACCATCACTTTCATATTGCTTTGCATGATCGTAAGACAGCTAGCATGATTTGTTTTGCTAGATCGTTGCACATCCCGGTGTCCCACCGGAAGCATTCATATAGAGTCATATTTTGTTCTAGGTATCGAGTTGTAAGTAAATAAAAGTGTGATGATCTTCATTATTAGAGCATTGTCCCGTGAGAGAAAAGGATGATGGAAGCTATGATTCCCTCACAAGTTGGGATGAGTCTCCGGACTTTACAAGTAATAAAAGAGGCCAATGAAGACCAAATAAAAAAAAGGCCAAAGATGCCCACCAAAATAAAAAAAATAAAAAAATGAGAGAAAGAGAGAAGGGACAATGCTACCACTACTGGAATCAGGATCTTTGCCGTCTGCCATGGCTGACGGCAAAGGCATGCATAACGGACGGCAAAGGTCTTTGCCGTCAGCCAGCAGACGGCACCACATCCGGCTGAACAAGCCACGGTAAAGGGCACTTTGCCGTCTGCTGGCAGACGGCAAAGATGCAAAGTTCTTTGCCGTCTGCCAGCAGACGGCAAAGGGCATGGACGGCACGCTAGTTCCGTTAAGGGGTTAACGGCGTGCTTTGCCGTCTGCTAGCAGACGGCAAAGTGGCCAAATAGGCCAGCCCAGGTTCCCCCAGGTAGCTGCCACGTGGCTCGCGATGTCGTCTGCTGGCAGACGGCAAAGATGCAAAGTTCTTTGCCGTCTGCCAGCAGACGGCAAAGCAACCACATAGGCCAGCCCAGTGCCCCCCCAGGTTGCACAGGTAGCTGCCACGTGGCAGCTTTGCCGTCTGCTGGCTGATGGCAAAGCTCTTTGCCGTCTGCCAGCAGACGGCAAAGAGCCTGTATAGCCCCTGTTTTTTCTGTTTTTTCTTAAATTCATTCAATTTCACAGAATTTCATAGATATATATATACACATTTGAAAATACTTTCAACAAGCATACCAACACATATCCAACAACAAGTTTCCAACAACATATCCAACAACAAGTTTCCAACAACATATCCAACAACAAGTTTCCAACAACATATCCAACAACAAAGTTCCTCGTACAAAATCAAAACAAAAAGGAAGCACAAGGAGAAGAGTAGACTCCATCAACGCAAGCTTCCTCATCTAAAGCAAATCTGCAAATTGGGAAAGAAGAAAGTTAGAAGAAGAAGAAGAAAAAGAAGAAGAAGAAGAAGAAGAAGAAGAAGAAGAAGAAGAAGACTAGCTAGAAGAAGAAGAAGAAAAAGAAGAAAAAGAAGAAGAAAAAGAATAAGAAGAAGAAGAAGAAGAAGAAAAAGAAATTTTCTTCTCTTTCTTTTTCTCCTCTACTCTTCTTTATCTTCTTCTTCTTCTAACTAAGGTAGGTAAAAATGCCATTTTTTAGCTAAGCTAGGTAAAAATGCTAAGTGTAGGTCATTTTAGAGCTAAGCTAGGTAGTTATGCCATTTTTGAGCTAACCTAGGTAGTTATGCCATTTTTGAGCTAACTAAGCATATTTATAGCTATCCTAGGTAAAGTATGTCAGTTTGGAGCTAAGTAAGGTTATTATGTCATTTTCGAGGAAAATAAGCTAAGTATAGGTCATTTTGGAGCTAAACCAAGGTTATTATGCCATTTTTTACCTAAGTGAGCTAATTATGTCATAAATGAACTAGTTAAGCTAAGTATAGATCATTATTGAGCTATCCTAGGTAGTTATGCCATTTTTTAGCTAACTAAGCATATCAAGTCATTTTGGAGGAAAAAATGCTAAGTATAGGTCATTTTATAGCTATCCTAGGTAAAATATGTCATTTTGGAGCTAAGTAAGGTTATTATGTCATTTTCGAGGAAAATAAGCTAAGTATAGGTCATTTTGGAGCTAAGTAGGTCATTTCTTAAGCTAAGTATGCATTTGTTAAGCAAAACACTTGGGAAAACTTACCATCATCACGGAGGTGAAGGACCGGTCGGGCTTGCGCCAGTGTGAGACGGAGAAGGACCGGTCGGGGTTGCGGCAGACATAGAAGGATCGGTCGATGCTTGTCGGGAGGCATGCTGCACCAAAGATCATTTGCAATGTCTCGTTAGCATGATGCAACTCAAATGTGAATACTAGTAACTAATGACCATTCAAATGAAACTCACCGTGGGCGCTATACCAATCTGGGGCATCGGCGGAGGGGTCTGACCGTTGTTCTGGCACACGGTCTGCACATTTTGTTTTCACGAGTCAGTCATATTAGTTAGTGATGAAACGAACATTACGTGCATGATTTGGCTAATATGCAGGAGAAACTTACCATGAGGAGCTCGTATAGGGCCTGGTGAGACGCGTCCTATACTCAAGCCTAAATAAGGCACATCCATTCTCACAGGCATCTATCTTCTCATAGGGCATCTTAAGCGCACGTAGGATTTTGTCCGACTGGTACAGGTTTGCTGGCAATACATGGCCTTTGGGTAGAAAGCGTCCAAATATCGTCATCATCGCGTCGTAGCATTCTTTGCCCAGGTTGAACTGAGCCTTCAGAGCCATTACTTGCGCGATGGCATCCAGCTGACAAAGCTCAGTGTGCTCGTGGAGAGGACGTTTTGAAGACTCCAACATTTCATAGAAGGCCTTTGCAGATTCCTCCATCTCATCGTCCGAATCCCGAGCATCATCAAAGTCTTGCACCATGTCTTCGATCCCGGTACCATGCTCGTCGGTGCGACGACGAACCACCTCAGCTCTGACACGTTGGGCAGACTCACCATGAAATCTCCACACCGTATAATCAGGCGTAAAACCCCACTTCTGCAAGTGTTTACCCATTTCATCCCGTGTCCACTTTTTATGGTTGTCGCACCGGACACAGGGGCACCAGGTTATTTCCTGGCCATTTGCAAATGCGGCGCTCAGAAACCCCTTGGTTTTTGTTAACCATTCAATGGTCATTTCTTTCTGACTAGGGTGACCGGTGTACATCCACGCACGATCACTCATCTTGCCTACCTACTAAACACACAAAAAATATATATATAATTCATCATCTATATTCATCCGTTAATCAAGTTTGTCGGTTTTATTACGTCCATGCAACCTACACGCTAATAGGTAGAGATAGGTCCTAATCCCACCCGAGTATGTGTAGATTGGGTTCGTTTTACCATGCTCTGCTCCGGATCCGACGCAGAATTCCGGCAGCACCTCCCCGTTGTTCTCCTGATACACGTCTCGGCAATAAGCAGAGAGGATGTGTACCCGGAGAACAACAGGGAGGCACTGACGAAATTCCGCATCGGATCCGGAGCAGAGCATAAGGGAAAACAAACCCAATCTACACATACTCGGGCTGTCCATGGATAACGTTGGACAATTCGAAAGGATGGCGGTTATAAATATGCAAAGACATGCATATTTATAGATGCCGCCCTTTCGAACGGGAGACGTATACTGGTCACGCATACTGATGATTGAAGACACCTATAGCTAGCAAGTTTCATCGGCACGAAGACCGGAACAGAGCAAATTAAGGGGGGGGAGGAGATGTCATTTGTGCTCACCCACGAACGCAGGGGCGGAGCTCGTCCAACGCACAGGGAGGTCGTCGAACACCAGACCCTCGCAGCGACGAAACAACTGCACATTGAAATCCACCTAATCAACACAAATATGATGTTTTTCATAACAAAATCAGAATATATATATATGACCTAACTAATAATTTACAAAACTATGACCCCGTCGGCCTCTGGAAGGCCGAAGAGCACCTTTTCGGTCAACAGGAGGCCGAAGAGGTGTCGGGGGTGTCGTGTCTGGGTGTCGTGGTGTCGGGGTGTCGGGGTGTCGGGTCGGGGTCGGGGTGTCGTGTCGGGGGTGTCGTGTCTGGGTGTCGTGGTGTAGGGGTGTCGAGGTGTCGGGGTTTCGGGGTGTCGGGGTGTCGGGCTATCGGGGTGTCGGGGTGCCGTGTCGGGGTCGGGGTGCTGTGTCGGGGTCGGGGTGTCGGGGTCGGGGTCGGGGTGCCGTGTCGGGGTCGGGCTGTTGGGGTGTCGGGGTGCCGTGTCGGGGTCGGGGTGCCGTGTCGGGGTCGGGTCGGGGTTTCGGGGTGTCGTTTTCTTCTTCTTCCCCTCTTCTTCTTTCTTTCCTCTTTTTCCTTTTCTTCTTCTTCCTCTTCTTCCTTTTCTTCCTTTTCTTCTTCTTCTTCTTCTTCTTCTTCTTCTTCTTCTTCTTCTTCTTCTCCTCCTCCTCTCCTCTTTTTTCTTCTTCTTCTTCTTCTTCTTCTTCTTCTTCTTCTTCTTCTTCTTCTTCTTCTTCTTCTTCTTTTTTTCTTCTCCTCCTCCTCTTCTTCTTCTCCTCCTCTCCTCTTTTTTTCTTCTTCTTCTTCTTCTTTTTTCTTCTCCTCCTCCTCTTCTTCTTCTTCTTCTTCTTCTTCTTCTTCTTCTTCTTCTTATTTTTTCTTCTTTTCCTTTTTTCTTTTTCCTTTTTTTCCTTCTTCTTTTTTTCTTTTTTTTCTTCTAGGTTATTTTTACATTAACATTTTATTTTTCCTTTAACCTAACTAAATTTTCTACATCTTCTACTTCTTTCACCTAACTAACCTAACTAAATTTAACTAATAGTAGACCTAAAATTTAACTAATGCTAGACCTAACTAAATAAGCTAAGTAACCCTAATTCCTAAAATCTTACTAATTACAACTAAACTACATTTTTTACATCTTCTACAACTAACTACAACTAATTAACCTAACTACAACTAAAGTATATTTAACTAATACTAAAACAGAACACAAAAATTACTAAAACAGATAAAAAAATGAAAAAATAGAGAGGGGGAGGGGGCTCACCGGAGTGGGGGAGGTGGAGGCCGGCGTTGGTGGAGGTGGAGGAGGCCGCCGGCGGCGGTGTAGGTGGAGGAGGCCGCCGGCGGCGGCGGTGGGCTAGAGGAGGCAGGGGGTGGCGGCGTTGGAGGAGGGCGACGCGCGGGGACGGGGTGGCGCAGGCGGACGGGGATGGCGGCACGGGGCGGGGTGGCGGCGCGAGATGGGGACGGCGGCGCGCACAAGAGAGTAGTGGAGAGAGAGGGGATGGGGGACGGGGCGGTGGGGCGTCTGTAGGACCGAAAGTATGTCTAGAGGGGGGGGGGTGATTAGACTACTTGACCAAATAAAACTTTTGCCTATACCAAATTTTAGGGTTGGCAGTTTTTAGCATTTCATGGCAAGTCAAGTACACCCTACACATGCAAGTCTAAGAGTATAGCAGCGGAAAGTAACAACAAGCATGTATAGAAGGGAAAGGGTAGGAGGATCAAACGCAGTTGTAGACGCGATGATTTTTCCTGTGGTTCCGATAGGTGGTGCTATCGTACATCCATGTTTATGGAGTCTTCAACCCACGGAGGGTAACGGTCGCGAGAGTCCACGGAGGGCTCCACCCATAAGGGTCCACGAAGTAGCAACCTTGACTATTCCATAACGGCTTCCGTCCACGAAGGACTAGCCTCACTATGGGTAGATCTTCACGAAGTAGGCGATCTCCTTGCCCTTACAAACTTCTTGGTTCACTCCACAACACGAAGTAGGAGGCTCCCAAGCGACACCTAACCAATCTAGGAGGCACCACCCTCCAAAAGGTAATAGGCTCGGTAATGACGATGAACTCCTTGCTCTTGTGCTTCAAGATGATAGACTCCTCAACACACAATCACTCTCTCACAGATTTGGCTTGGTAGAAGAGATGGAATTGGTGGAAAGCAACTTGGGGAGGCTAGAAATCAAGATCCATATGGTTGGAGTGGAAGATATTGACCTCAACACAAGACTAGGTGGTTCTCTCTCAGAAAACTGGATGGGGCAAGTATGGAATAGTTCTGAGTGCTTCTCTTTCGAGTAGGTGGTGGTGAAGGGGTATATATAGGCATCCCCAAAAATCCAACCGTTACACACAAAATGACCAACTCGGTGACACCGATGTGTTAATCTCGGTGGTACCAAAGTGACCAAAAGGTGGCAACTTTTGAATCTCGGTGAGACCGATATAGGAAACTCGGTTGCACCGATAAGGTGACCAACGGTCAGATTCCCAATCTCGGTGACGCCGATCCAACATTCTCGGTGGTACCAAAAATGTGAATTTGCGTAACAGAAAGTTGGCAACCTAAACTCGGTGGCACCGGTATGGAATCGGTTGCACCGAAGTGACTAGGGTTTGTCTGAGTCTGTCTAGGGTTTGGAATCGGTGGCACCGGGATTGGAATGTTGGTTGCACCGATTTTGAGTGTTTGGCTTAGGACAGGCTTTAGTGGGAGAGCTTGTGGATATTTTTGGCGACTATCACTTGTGCACGTTTGAGCATATTGTTCACCAGCAAAACCTTACCCCCTTTTAATAGTATTGGCTTTCCTATGGACTCAAAGTGATTTCTCACAAATATAAAATGTAGAGTCCTCTCGCTTGAATCTTGGCCAACCTATTTCCTTGCATCTTGGGGTATCTCCACAATCTCCTTTTGCCAAACCTATCATTGAACATTTCCTGAAATATACTTGGTGGAAACATTAGTTCAATGACTTATATGTTGTTATTAATTACCAAAACCACCAAGGGAGCAAATGTGCTTTCAGCGTCGGGGGCGGCGGGTGGCGCGGCGGGGGCGGTGGCGGTGGGGCGTCGGGGGCGCCGGGGAGAGAGAGAGGGGCGGGGTGGTGGGGCGGCGGCGGGTGGTGGGGGCGGCACGCGTGCAGTGGTCGTCGGGGAGAGAAACAGAGAGAGAGAGGGGCGGGGCGGCGGCGGGTGGAGGAGAGGGAGAGAAACAGAGAGAGAGGGGCGGGGTGGGCGCGGCCGTTAGTTAACTCAATTCTTTGCCATCTGCCCCGCCTTTGTCATCTGCCTTTTTGCTCTTTGCCGTCTGCTAGCAGACGGCAAAGAGGGGGGTCGTTAGGTTTTTTTGTAAGCAGCTCGTTAGTGGGCCCACCTCCCTCTTTGCCGTCCGCTAGCTGACGGCAAACCTCCTTTGCCGTCTGCTAGCAGACGGCAAAGAAGCGGCTGATGGCAAAGAGCTTCTTTGCCGTCAGCTAGTTCTTTGCCGTCTGTTTTCTGGAAACGGATGGCAAAGAGCTTCTTTGCCGTCCGCCAGCTGACGGCAAAGAACTGGCAGACGGCAAATTAGCTGATTCCAGTAGTGTACTATCTTTTTCCACACTTGTGCTTCAAAGTAGCACCGTGATCTTCATGATAGAGAGTCTCCTATTTTGTCACTTTCATATAACTAGTGGAATTCATCATTTTGCACAACCACTTAGTTTCTTTTTGAGCTTTCATACACTTATAGCTCTAGTGCATTCGTTGCATGGCAATCCCTACTCACTCACATTGATATCTATTGATGGGCATCTCCATAGCCCATTGATACGCCTAGTTGATGTGAGACTATCTTCTCCTTTTTCCTCACAACCTCCACCATATTCTATTCCACCTATAGTGCTATATCCATGGCTCACGCTCATGTATTGCGTGAGAGTTGAAAAGGTTTGAGAACATAAAAAGTGTGAAACAATTGCTAGACTTGTCATCGGGGGTGTGCATGATTTAAATACTTTGTGTGGGGAAGATGGAGCATAGCAAGACTATATGATTTTGTACGGATAGCTTTCTGAGGCCATGTTATTTCGAAAGGACACAATTGCCTTGTTAGTATGCTTGAAGTATTACTGTTTTTATGCCAATATTAAACTTTTGTTTTGAATCTTACGGATCTGAATATTCATGCCACAATAAAGAATATTACATGGATAAATATGTTAGGTAGCATTCCACATCAAAATTTCTGTTTTTATCATTTACCTACTCGAGGACGAGCAGGAATTAAGCTTGGGGATGCTTGATATGTCTCCAACGTATCTATAATTTTTGATTGTTCCATGCTATTATATTATCTGTTTTGGATGTTTTATATGCATTAATATGCTATTTTATATTATTTTTGGGACTAACCTATTAATCTAGAGCCTAGTGCCTGTTTCTGTTTTTTCCTTGATTTTGAGTATTGCAGATAAGGAATATTAAACGGAGTCCAAACGGAATAAAATCTTCGGAATGATTTTTCTTGGACCAGAAGAAACTTGCCAGACTTGGAGACGAAGGCAGGAGACCTGTCGTGGAGTCACAAGCCACCAGGGCGCACCCTAGGGGGGAGGGCGCCCCCCTAGCTTGTGACCCCCCAGCAGGTCTCCTAACCCTATTCTTCGGCCTATAAATTCCCAAATATTCCCCCAATACCAAAAAGAGCCAAGAAAATACTTTTCTGCCGCCAAAAGCCTCTGTTCCCGTGAGATCCCATCTTGGAGCCTTTTCCGGTAATCTGCCGGAGGGGGATTTGATCACGGAGGGCATCTACATCAACTCCATTGCCCCTCCGATGATGCGTGAGTAGTTCACCACAGACCTTCGGGTCCATAGCTAGTGGCTAGATGGCTTCTTCTCTCTCTTTGTTCTTCAATACCATGTTCTTCATGATCTTCATGGAGATCTATCCGATGTAATACTCTTTTGTGGTGTGTTTGTCGAGATCCGATGAATTGTGGGTTTATGTTCAGATTATCTATGAATATTATTTGAATCTTCTCTGAATTCTTATATGCATGATTTCATATCTTTGCAAGTCTCTTCGAGTTATTGGTTTGGTTTGGCCAACTAGATTGGTAATTCTTGCAATGGGAGAAGTGCTTAGTTTTGGGTTCAATCTTGCGGTGTCCTCACCTAGTGACAAAGTAGGGGTAGCGAGGCACGTATTCGTATTGTTGCCATCAAGGATAAAAAGATGGGGTTTTCATCATATTGCTTGAGTTTATCCCTCTACATCATGTCATCTTGACACGGACGTGATGCCTATATGCATAATCATTGCCTTGGATATCTTCATAATTATTCGCTTTTCTATCAATTGCTCGACAGTAATTTGTTCACCCACCGTATTATTTTCCTTCATGAGAGAAGCCTCTAGTGAAACCTATAGCCCCCGGGTCTATTTTCCATATTATATTTTCAGATCTATAAACCAAAAATACCAAAAATACTTTGCTGCAATCTTTTTACTTTTGTTTTACTTTTCGTTTTAGTAATCATCTATATCTATCTCTATCAGATCTCATCCTTGCAAATAACCGTGAAGGGATTGACAACCCCTTTATAGCGTTGGGTGCAAGTGTTTGATTATTTGTGTAGGTACATCTATTGGGGACTTGCTTGTATCTCCTACTGGATTGATACATTGGTTCTCAACAACTGAGGGAAATACTTATCTACTTTACTGCATCACCCTTTCCTCTTCAAGGGAAAACCAACGCATGCTCAAGAAGTAGTAGTCGCGTGGAAGTGGAGCGGTCGTGCGGGGCGAGGCGCGAGCGCATCGGCGCAGGGGCATCGGGGGCCGGGGCTACCGAAGCGCGGACCACGGAGGCGAGCTGCGAGCGCGGGCGGTGAGCGGAGCACAGACGGGTGCGTGGAGGCAGCAGCTGGCTATGCGGCGCGGCAGTGGGAGCCGGCCCGCGAGGGAGGGCAGCGGGAGCCAGCCGGTGCGTGGAGGAGGGGCCGGCGTCCGGGGCGGAGCCGGCGCTCGGGGCTGGAGTCGGAGTCGGCCGGCGTCCGGGGCGGAGCCGATGCCGTGGAGCGGAGCGCAGCTCGTGAGCAGAGGACGCGACAGCGGCCGACCGCGCGGTGGAGAGGAGCTGTGGGCCGGCCGGGTGGCAACGGGGCCGCGAGTCGGCAGGCGGCGCAGGCGACCCGGGGCCGGCCCGTGCCGGGCGCACAGAGGCGGAGGAGGCCGGCCACGAGGCAGGCGGAGGAAGCCCAGGCACACGGAGGGAGCGGTCCCTGCGACGGGCAGACTTGACGTACGCGGGCGCGGAGGAGACGGCCATGGCCGAGCGCAGCTGCGGGTGTGTGGAGGCGAAGCCGGACGGAGCAGCGAGTGGACGCCACGGGCCGAAGCAGCGCGGTGGGGCCGGCGCGCGGTCGAGCTGGAACGGGCGCAGTCGGTGCATGGAGGAGGCGGCGCAGGCGGAGCTGGTGGGCCGCCGCAACGCAGCTACGCGGGCGCGCAGAAGCGCGCGCGGGCGGACCGAAACCGCAAGGCGACGCGGGCACGCGGGCGGACCCGACGCGGCGACAGCGGGCAGCTGGTTGACGGGCTAGACAAACGGGAGGCCCGACCGGAGGCAGGGCGGAGCCAGCATGCAGTGGAGAGGCATGGGGCGTGGGAACCGTGCGCGAAGCCTGGCCGGTTGGCGCGGGCGCGCCTGAGCAAGCGGGGCTGGACAGGTAGAGCCCTGCGTGAGCCGCACGGACGAGGTGAGGCGACGCGCGGGCGTGCATGCGACCCAGACCAGCCGGCCATGGCAGCAGTTGGCCAGCACTGCGGCAGCAGGCCAGGCAGTGGCAAGCGGCGAGGTAGCGGTGTATATGTTAGCAGTAAATCATGTCATTGTTTCGGCATTGTATGGGGAGTATCTGGGCAGTGTCTGGCCATTGTCTGGGATACGTATGGCCATTATCCAAGCTGCGTATTGCTACTTCTTGAGCTTGCGTTGGTTTTCCCTTGAAGAGGAAAGGGTGATGCAGCAAAGTAGATAGGCATTTCCCTCAGTTGTTCAGAACCAAGGTATCAATCCAGTAGGAGGTACTAGCAAGGCCCCAATCTTTGCATCTACACAAACAATCAAACACTTGCACCCAACGCTATAAAGGGGTTGTCAATCCCTTCACGGTTACTTGCAAGGATGAGATCTGATAGAGATAGATATAAAAGATTACTAAAATGAAAAGTAAAATAAAAGTAAAAAGATTGCAGAAAAGTATTTTTGGTATTTTTGGATTATAGATCTGAAAATATAGTATGGAAAATAGACCCGGGGGCCATAGGTTTCACTAGAGGCTTCTCTCTTGAAGGAAAATAATACAGTGGGTGAACAAATTACTGTCGAGCAATTGATAGAAAAGCGCATAGTTATGATGATATCCAAGGCAATGATTATGCATATATGCATCACGTCCGTGCTAAGTAGACCGAAACGATTCTGCATCTACTACTATTACTCCACACATCGATCGACTCCTGCCTGCATCTAGAGTATTAAGTACATGAAGAACAGAGTAACGCATTAGGTAAGATGACATGATGTAGAGGGATAAAGTCAAGCAATATGATGAAAACCCCATCTTTTTACCCTTGATGGCAACAATACAAATACGTACCTCGCTACCCCTACTTTGTCACTGTGTGAGGACACCGCAAGATTGAACCCAAAACTAAGCACTTCTCCCATTGCAAGAATTACCAATCTAGTTGGCCAAACCAAACCAATAACTCGAAGAGACTTGCAAAGATATGAAATCATGCATATAAGAATTCAGAGAAGATTCAAATAATATTCATAGATAATCTGATCATAAACCCACAATTCATCGGATCTCGACAAACACACCGCAAAAGAGTATTACATCGGATAGATCTCCATGAAGATCATGGAGAACATGGTATTGAAGAACATAGAGAGAGAAGAAGCCATCTAGCTACTAACTATGGACCCGAAGGTCTGAGGTGAACTACTCACGCATCATCAGAGGGGCAATGGAGTTGATGTAGATGCCCTCCGTGATCGAATCCCCCTCCGGCAGATTACCGGAAAAGGCCCCAAGATGGGATCTCACGGGAACAGAGGCTTCCCGTGGCGGAAAAGTATTATCGTGGCTCTTTTTGGTATTGGGGGAATATTTCTGAATTTATAGGCAGAAGATTAGGGTTGGAGGAGCCACGGGGGGGCCATAAGCTAGGGGGCGTGCCCAGGTGGCTTGTGGCCCACCCGTGGGTCTTCTGGCCTCTTCTCCAAGTCTCCTGGGTTCCTTCTGGTCCAAGAAAAATCATCGTAGAATTTTATTCCGTTTGGACTCCGTTTGATATTCCTTATTTGCAATACTCAAAAACAAGGAAAAAACAGAAACTGGCACTGGGCACTTGGTTAATAGGTTAGTCCCAAAAATAATATAAAATAGCATATTAATGCATATAAAACATCCAAAATAGATAATATAATAGCATGGAACAATCAAAAATGATAGATACGTTGGAGACATATCAAGCATCCCCAAGCTTAATTCCTGCTCGTCCTCGAGTAGGTAAATGATAAAAACAGAATTTTTGATATGGAATGCTACCTAACATATTTATCCATGTAATATTCTTTATTGTGGCATGAATGTTCAGATCCATAAGATTCAAAACAAAAGCTTAATATTGACATAAAAACAATAATACTTCAAGCATACTAACAAAGCAATTGTGTCCTTTCAAAATAACATGGCCTAAGAAAGTTATCCCTACAAAATCATATGGTCTGGCTATGCTCCATCTTCCCCACACAAAGTATTTAAATCATGCACAACCCCGATGACAAGTCAAGCAATTGTTTCACACCTTTTATGTTCTCAAACCTTTTCAACTTTCATGCAATACATGAGCGTGAGCCATGGATATAGCACTATAGGTGGAATAGAATATGGTGGAGGTTGTGAGAAAAAGGAGAAGATAGTCTCACATCAACTAGGTGTATCAACGGGCTATGGAGATGCCCATCAATAGATATCAATGTGAGTGAGTAGGGATTGCCATGCAACGGATGCACTAGAGTTATAAGTGTATGAAAGCTCAAAAAGAAACTAAGTGGGTGTGCATTATAATGAAAAAATCCACTAGTTATATGAAAGTGACAAAATAGGAGACTCTCTATCATGAAGATCATGGTGCTACTTTGAAGCACAAGTGTGGAAAAAAAGATAATAACATTGTCCCTTCTCTCTTTTCTCTCATTCATTTTTTTTGGTGGGCATCTTTGGCCTCTTTTTTTTTTATTTGGGATTCATTGGCCTCTTTTATTATTTGTAAAGTCCAGAGACTCATCCCAACTTGTGAGGGAATCATAGCTTCCATCATCCTTTCCTCTCATGGGACAATGCTCTAATAATGATGATCATCACACTTTTATTTACTTACAACTCAAGAATTACAACTCAATACCGAGAACAAAATATGACTCTATATGATTGCTTTCGGTGGTGTACCGGGATGTGCAACGATCTAGCATAGCAAATGACATCAAAAAACAGACAAGCCATGAAAACATCATGCTAGCTATCTTACGATCATGCAAAGCAATATGAAAATGATGGTGCGTGTCATAATAAACGGAACGGTGGAAGTTGCATGGCAATATATCTCGGAATGGCTATGGAAATGCCATAATAGGTAGGTATGGTGGCTGTTTTGAGGAAGGGTATATGGTGGGTTTAATGTAGCGGCGAAAGTTGCGCGGTACTAGAGAGGCTAGCAATGGTGGAAGGGTGAGAGTGCGTATAATCCATGGACTCACATTAGTCATAAAGATAGTAGCATTGTCCCTTCTCTCTTTCTCTCATTTTTTTTTATTTTTTTTATTTTGGTGGGCATCTTTGGCCTTTTTTTTTATTTGGGCTTCATTGGCCTCTTTTATTACTTGTAAAGTCCGGAGACTCATCCCAACTTGTGAGGGAATCATAGCTTCCATCATCCTTTTCTCTCACGGGACAATGCTCTAATAATGAAGATCATCACACTTTTATTTACTTACAACTCGATACCTAGAATAAAATATGACTCTATATGAATGCTTCCGGTGGGACACCGGGATGTGCAACGATCTAGCAAAGCAAATCATGCTAGCTGTCTTACAATCATGCAAAGCAATATGAAAGTGATGGTGCGTGTCATGAAAAACAGAACGGTGGAAGTTGCATGGCAATATATCTCGGAATGGCTATGAAAATGCCATAATAGGTAGGTATGGTGGCTGTTTTGAAGAAAATATATGGTGGCTGTTTTGAGGAAGGTGGGTTTAATGCACCGGCGAAAGTTGCGCGGTACTAGAGAGGCTAGCAAAGGTAGAAGGGTGAGAGTGCGTATAATCCATGGACTCAACATTAGTCATAAAGAACTCACATACTTATTGCAAAAGTCTATTAGTTATCGAAGCAAAGTATTAGACGCATGCTCTTAGGGGAGAGGTTGGTAGGAGTTAACCATCGCGCGCTCCCGACCCTCACACAAAGGATGACAATCATTAAACAAATCATGCTCCGACTTCGTTACATAACGGTTCACCATACGTGCATGCTACGGGAATCACAAACATTAACACAAGTATTTCTACCAATCCACAATTACTCACTAGCATGACTCTAATATCACGATCTTTATATCTCAAAACTATATGCAAGGAATCAAACTTCTCATAGTATTCAATGCACTTTATATGAAAGTTTTAATTATATCCCTCTTGGATGCCCATTATATTAGGACTAAATTCATAACCTAAACCAATTACCATGCTTTTTAAAGACTCTCAAAATAATATAAGTGAGGTACGAGAGTTCAATTATTTCTATAAAATAAAACACCACCGTGCTCTAAAAAGATATAAGTGAAGCACTAGAGCAAAATTGCCTAGCTCAAACGATATAAGTGAAGCACATAGAGTATTCTAATAAATTCATGATTCATGTGTGTCCCTCTCATAAGATGTGTGCAGCAAGGATGATTGTGGCAAACTAAAAAGCAAAGACTCATATCATACAAGACGCTCCAAGCAAAACACATATCATGTGGTGAATAAAAATATAGCCTCAAGTAAATTTACCGATGGATTGAAGACGAAAGAGGGGATGCCTTCCGGGGCATCCCCAAGCTTAGGCTCTTTAGTATCCTTAAATATTCCTTGGGGGTGCCTTGGGAATCCCCAATCTTAGGCTCTTGCCACTCCTTATTCCATAGTCCATCAAATCTTTACCCAAAACTTGAAAACTTCACAACACAAAACTCAACAGAAAACTCGTGAGATCCGTTAGTATAAGAAAAATAAATCACCACTTTAGGTACTGTTGTGAACTCATTCTTTATTTATATTGGTGTAATATCTACTGTATTCCAACTTCTCCATGGTTCATACCCCCCGATACAACCCATAGATACATCAAAATAAGCAAACAACACAAAGAAAACAGAATCTGTCAAAAACAGAACAGTCTGTAGCAATCTGTAAACTTCGAATATTTCTATAACTCCAATTTTTTTGAAAACTTAGGAAAATCTGGGAAATTTGTATATCAATCTGGTGTAAAAATTTCAGACTCATTCGACGCTCTGGTGAATTTATAAAATTCCTGGACTGAACGCAAAAGTTTCTGTTTTTCAGCAAAATCAAATCAACAATCACCGTAGACCATCCCAAAGGTCTTACTTGGCTCAAACACTAATTAAAAAAATAAAACACAATTACTACAGAGGTAATAATGTGTAAACAACTCAAAAACAGAAACAAAAACAAACAAAAAACATAAAATAAAATTGGGTTGCCTCCCAACAAGCGCTATTGTTTAACGCCCCTAGCTAGGCATAACGCAATAGATCTAGATATTGTCATCTTTGGTATGCAATCCATAAGTAGCTCTCATAATAGATTCATAAGGTAATTTAATTTTATTTCTAGGAAAGATTTCCATGCCTTTCCTTAACAGAAATTGGAATCTAATGTTTCCTTCTTTCATATCAATAATTGCACCGATCGTTCTAAGGAAAGGTCTACCAAGAATAAGGGCATGTACAATGGTTGATAAGATAGTCTTATCTTAAGACTTGCATGCAATTTAGAGATGACAAAAAAAAGGTCTACAATGGGTCATCTCTTAGCCTTATCTTAAATAACTAGTTATTCCTAAAAACATGGTGAGACATATTGTGCTAAGAGATCACCTCTTGTCTTCTCTTAAATAAGAGAAGACAAACCTTTTCTTATGAGTTCTCTCTCCTCCACCTCATCATTTATCATACGTGGCACTCCTAAGATAGCACCATTGTACATGCCCTAATAGGACATGTAGGATTGCAATCTATATCAAGAACAATGAAATCTACAGGCACATAATTCCTATTTGCAACAATAAGAACATCATTAATCCTTCCCATAGGTTTCTTAATAGTGGAATCCGCTAGATGCAAATTTAAAGATCAATCATCAAATTCATGGAAACCTAGCACATCACATAAAGTTTTTGGAATCGTGGAAACGCTAGCACCCAAATCACACAAAGCATGACACTCATAATCTTTAATTTTAATCTTAATAGTAGGTTCCCACTCATCATAAAGCTTTCTAGGTATAGAAACTTCCAACTCAAGTTTTTCTTCAAAAGATTTCATCATAGCATCAACGATATGTTTAGTAAAAGCTTTATTTTGATTATAAGCATGTGGAGAATTCAACATGGATTGCAACAAGGAAATACAATTAATCAAAGAACAACTATCATAATTAAAGTCCTTGAAATCCAAAAGAGTGGGTTCATTGCTATTTAAAGTTTTGACCTCTTCAATCCCACTTTTATCAATCTTAACATTAAGATCTATAAACTCCGAATCATTGGGACGACTTTTAACTAAAGTTGACTTATCTCCAGTCCCATATTTATCAAGATTTGTATCATAAATCAAAGATTCAATAGGAGTCACATCAATCACTTTAAGATCTTCATCATTATTATCACGAGAACACACTTTTTCAAGCCATTCACGCTTAGCACGCATTCTAGCGGTTCTTTCCTTACACTCATCAATAGAAGTTCTCATAGCTTTTAAAGTCTCATTAATATCACGCTTGGGTGGAGTAGATCTAATTTTCAAAGAATCAATCTCAAGCGAAATTCTATCAACGTTCCTAGCCAAATCATCAATCTTGAGCAATTTTTCTTCAATCATAGCATTGAAAACCTTTTCCGAACTAATAAATTCTTTAATATTATTCTCAAGATCAGATGGCATCTTATTATAATTTCCATGAGGATTGTTGTAGGAATTACTATAATTATTAGAGGAATTACTAGGAAACGGCCTAGGGTTGAAATTACCTCTATACGCGTTATTACCAAAATTGTTCCTACCAACAAAATTCACATCCATAGATTCATTATTATTTCCAATCAAAGAAGACAAAGGCATATCATTAGGATCAATAGGAGCACTCTTACTAGCAAACAATTTCATTAATTCATCCATCTTTTCACTCAAAATATTTATTTCTTCAATAGCATGCACTTTTTTACTAGTAGGAGATCTTTCGGTATGCCATTGAGAGTAATTTGCCATAATATTATCTAGGAGTTTAGTAGCTTCTCCTAATGTGATTTCCATAAAAGTACCACCCGCGGCGGAATCTAAAAGATTTCTAGAAGCAAAATTCAATCCCGCATAAAAAAATTGCATAATCATCCATAAACTCAAACGATGTGCGGGGCAATTTCTAATCATTAATTTCATCCTCTCCCAAGATTGTGCAACATGCTCATGATCAAGTTGCTTAAAATTCATTATATCGTTCCTAAGGGAGATGATCTTAGCGGGCGGAAAGTACAAATAAAAGCATCTTTACACTTATTCCATGAATCGATACTATTTTTAGGCAAAGATGAAAACCAAGTTTTAGCACGATCTCGTAGTGAGAACGGAAATAGCTTCAATTTAACAATATCATTATCCACATCTTTCTTCTTTTGCATGTCACACAACTCAACGAAAGTATTTAGATGGGATGCGACATCTTCACTAGGAAGGCCGGAAAATTGTTCTTTCATAACAAGATTAAGGAAAGCGGCATTAATTTCATAAGATTCCGCACTAGTGGCGGGAGCAATCGGAGTACTAATAAAATCATTATTATTAGTATTGGAGAAGTCACACAACTTGGTATTCTCTTGAGTCATCGTGACAAAGCAAGCAATCTAGCAAACGAAAAGATGAACGGAAGAAGGGCGAATAAAAAGGCAAATCTTTTTGGTTTTTTCTGAAAATCGTTTTAGAAGTGGGGGAGAGGAAAATGAGAGGCAAATGGCAAATAATGTAAATGCAAGAGATGAGTTTGTGATGGGTACTTGGTAGGCTTGATGTAGACCTCCCCGGCAACGACGCCAGAAATCCTTCTTGCTACTTCTTGAGCTTGCGTTGGTTTTCCCTTGAAGAGGAAAGGGTGATGCAGCAAAGTAGATAAGTATTTCCCTCAGCTGTTGAGAACCAAGGTATCAATCCAGTAGGAGGTACAAGCAAGGCCCCAATCTTTGCACCTACACAAACAATCAAACACTTGCACCCAACGCTATAAAGGGGTTGTCAATCCCTTCACGGTTACTTGCAAGGATGAGATCTGATAGGGATAGATATAAAAGATTACTAAAACAAAAGGTAAAATAAAAGTAAAAAGATTGCAGCAAAGTATTTTTGGTATTTTGGGTTTATAGATCTGAAAATATAATATGGAAAATAGACCCGGGGGCCATAGGTTTCACTAGAGGCTTCTCTCTTGAAGGAAAATAATACGGTGGGTGAACAAATTACTGTCGAGCAATTGATAGAAAAGCGCATAGTGATGACGATATCCAAGGCAATGATTATGCATATAGGCATCACGTCCGTGTCAAGTAGACCGAAATGATTCGGCATCTACTACTATTACTCCACACATCGACCAACTCCTGCCTGCATCTAGAGTATTAAGTTCATGAAGAACAGAGTAACGCATTAGGTAAGATGACATGATGTAGAGGGATAAACTCAAGCAATATGATGAAAACCCCATCTTTTTACCCTTGATGGCAACAATACAAATACGTGCCTCGCTACCCCTACTTTGTCACTGGGTGAGGACACCGCAAGATTGAACCCCCAAACTAAGCACTTCTCCCATTGCAAGAATTACTAATCTAGTTGGCCAAACCAAACCAATAACTCGAAGAGACTTGCAAAGATATGAAATCATGCATATAAGAATTCAGAGAAGATTCAAATAATATTCATAGATAATCTGATCATAAACCCACAATTCATCGGATCTCGACAAACACACCGCAAAAGAGTATTACATCGGATAGATCTCCATGAAGATCATGGAGAACATGGTATTGAAGAACATAGAGAGAGAAGAAGCCATCTAGCTACTAGCTATGGACCTGAAGGTCTGAGGTGAACTACTCACGCATCATCGGAGGGGCAATGGAGTTGATGTAGATGCCCTCCGTGATCGAATCCCCCTCCGGCAGATTATCGGAAAAGACCCCAAGATGGGATCTCACGGGAACAGAGGCTTCCGACGGCGGAAAAGTATTATCGTGGCTCTTTTTGGTATTAGGGGAATATTTCTGAATTTATAGGCGGAAGATTAGGGTTGGAGGAGCCACGGGGGGGCCACAAGCCAGGGGGCGCCCCCCCCCAGGGGGGTGCCCAGGTGGCTTGTGGCCCACCCGTGGGTCTTCTGGCCTCTTCTCCAAGTCTTCGGGGTTCCTTCTGGTCCAAGAAAAATCATCGTAGAATTTTATTCCGTTTGGACTCCGTTTGATATTCCTTATCTGCAATACTCAAAAACAAGGAAAAAACAGAAACTGGCACTGGGCACTTGGTTAATAGGTTAGTCCCAAAAATAATATAAAATAGCATATTAATGCATATAAAACATCCAAAACAGATAATATAATAGCATGGAACAATCAAAAATTATAGATACGTTGGAGACGTATCATGTATGGCCATTATCTGTCTTGTGCATGGATGTCTAGAAAGCACGCACAAGACTCATGCGCATATATGTATACATCCGGCCAGGCAGCCGGCCATGTATGTATGCGTCAGGGGCATGTTGATGTCGGGCATCCGAGCGTTGTAGAAAATATGGTGGCGACGGTTGTGAAGGTCGCGCGCGCGTGCGGGGAGGAGCACGCGGTGAGGCCGGGCGCCACGCGCGGTCGCGGGCAGAGCAGAGCTGCGCAGCGACCCGCAACACCTGGAGGTGCCGTGTGCGAGCTAGAGGGACGAGCCCGAGGGGAGACCGGAGCGGGAGGAGGCCGACGGCGAGCACGCGCCGACCTACACTGTCGCCCCGCGGGGGCATGTTGGAGAGAGTTGGAGGTGGACGAGGCCGACGGCGGGGACGCGTCACCCCGTGCGGCCGGCCCCGGGGCGTGTTGGTGTCGAGCCCCCGAGGGCCGCCGGGGAGACGGCGGCGGCGCCGCGGTGGCGATGATGAGACCGGCAGCAAGGACGCGACGTCGCGCGCATGCGCTCCGGGGCCGTGTTGATGTCGAGCCCCCGAGCGCGGCCGGAGAGATGGAGGCGGCACCCCAGTGGTGATGATGAGACCGGCAGCAAGGACGCGACGTCGCGCGCATCTGCTCCGGGGCTGTGTTGATGTCGATCCCCCGAGCGCCGCCGGAGAGACGGCGACAACGTCGCGGTGGTGATGACAAAGAGGCTCCCGCCCGGACCGCGGTTCTAGTAGCAGCTAGCCCCACGGTAGGAGCCAACTGTCACCGTGTTCTCACAACAGATGCCAGGGGGTGGCTAATCGAGGTGAGAGCAAGGCTGTCGTGGAAGATCCGGGACGGGATAGGGTAGTAGCACGCGGTGGTTTACCCAGGTTCGGGGCTCTCCAGAGAGATAATACCCCTACTCCTGCATGTCTGTATATGAAGTGTATATGTAGTACAGGGCTGCTCCTGGAGCTGTGTCTGTGGAGGAAGAGGGAGCTGGCTGCTCCTTTCCTTGGCCTCACCTGTGTGAGGATGAGAGAATGGGAGAGGATGAGAGAATGAGAGAAGCCTTGCTTGCCCGTGGGTGAGCTCCCCTGGTGCCTCTTATATAGGGAGGCCCAGGGGACAAGGGGTGGCCCACATGGCCTAACTACACTATTGGAGGTGACATGTGAAGTGACCCATGATGCAGGCTACAGTGCATCACTATTGGAGCGTAGTGAAGTGACGCATGATGGGTGCACAGTGGGGCACTATTTGCCAATAGTGCCTGACTATAGAGGGGTGGCTGACTCCATAGTCCGTCAGCTACAGTGTCGTCTGCTCGTGTCCGATGGGACGCCTGAAGCTGACTTCATCGGGCCGTAGCCGGCAGCCTCCAGCCGGTAGCCTCTAGCCGGCTGCCTCCAGCCGGCAGCCTCCAGTCAGCCAGGTGCAACCAGCAGCCCGCAGCCACCCAGGAGGAGCCTGCAGCCGGCCAGGAGCAGCCAGCCGGCCGGGTCGCAACTTTGTCTTCTGTTTTCGCTTCTTCGATTGTTTTGTTGATTCATGGGGCTTAGCGTACCGGCAGTGACTCCTCCTATGTTTTAAAATGTCGAGTCGTCTCCTTGAGCCTACCCGGGGGTAATCCCCCCGACACTCGTCATCCTCATCTTCATCCTCAACATCATCATCAGCCAAATCAGCCTCGGGAGCAACATAGTTTATCCATTTGTCCTTCTGACGGAGCTGCACAACCTTATGAGAAACCACCTCACCATGCTCAAAGATGATGCCTCGATGGGTCTTAGCCCACGTGCTCTCAAGAAGAAGCATCAAGTACGGGCCATAAATAGGAACCTTACGATCAAAGACAGCAGAGTGTAGTTCAGACCACATGATGTGAGAAATATCCAGAGCAGGCACCTCAGTAGAGTCCTTCACATTCTTACAGAAGAGCAACAGATCCACCAGGTAGGAGTGCACCATGTCCAAGTTGCCAACACGAGGAAACAGGGTGTTCCAGAATATGCGGTGCATAATATCAAGGAACGTCTGCAGAACATGACTAGTTTTGCCAGTATTGGAGGATACCTTCTCAGTGGAGTAGGGCCAAAGATTGCGCTTGTGAGTTGCTGGAGTTTCCTTGCGTGGGCGAAAACCGACAGGGTCATCAAGCCCCCTGTCCTCAACGTGAAGAAGGTCCATGAACTCCTTCCATGTGGCAGACATCTTCCTCCCGTTAGTCATCCAAGTCAAAGTCCTGTCATCATCATTCCCAAAGAAAACATTGGCATAAAACACAGCAATCATCTCAGCATCAAAGTCCTTGTTGAATTCCATGAGATGGGTGATCTGAAGCTTCTAACAGAGCTCAATAGCCTGGCCAAAGTATTGGACATTCTTTTCCAAGAACTCCATATCAATCCACTTGACATTTGGCACAAAGATGTTTTCCTTACCCAGAAGCACGTCATTGTAAATACACAACTGCTGCTTGGTCCAGAAGGAACGGTTGCGAACAACATTCTCTTGAGGAGTGACATATGGATCGTGACGGCGAATGGCCCAGTAATCTTTGATAGGGATCTTGTCCAGGGATGATTGCGACCTCTTGGAGGCAGTCTTCTTCGTCTGCTGCTTGGGAGGGTTGGCTGAGCTGTCTTCTTCTGAGGTGCGCGGTCGCTTGGATCTGGTCTCACGGCTCGGATTCCTCCTACTACCACCTGGAAACCAAACGAGAACACCAAACGATAGAAAAAGAGGGTAAAACAGTTTGCATAAGCCAAAAAAAAAGCAATTCTGAAGATTTTAACAGAAAAACATTGTCGGATTTCGGGCTCCGCAAAACCCTAAGGAATTTGAACCCAGGGGCGTGTGCGGAGATTCCCCAACAGCTTCGCCCCCTCCAAGCTCACAACACAGTACCCCGCTCGATGGCGAGGAAGACAATGGCACACAAGAGTTTACCCAGGTTCGGGCCGCTGCTTCGCCTACTCCTACTTTTGGTGGATTGCCTCGCGAGGAGGTTTGTGGACGAACTAGTACAGTGGTGTGTTTGCGGGGTGGTTGTCTTGTCCTTTCTACCGAGCTATCTCGTCCCTATTTATAGCGGCCCGGGTCCTCTTTCCTTATCGCAATGGCGGGAAGGGATCCCACAACGGCCAAATTTGAAAGGGGACAGGAGGTACATCTTATCCTGACGAAAGGTGGTCTTCGCCTGCAAAGTTGGTGGTGGTGACGCGGTGGTGGGCTCGCCGGTGACATCCGTCCAGCTGCGCTTGCTGACCCGGTCTTGTTGCACCGGAACGGAAACCTTTGGGGGCGCCTTGGGAACTCGCGTGCGTCCCTGCCTTCTTTGTACCAAAGGGGAAACTGGCCCCTCTGGCACACTGGCGTCCACCTGGCTCGGCTGGCGTCACCCTTGGCCTCTTGAGGTCATGTGTTGCATAGGAGTCTCCGCCGCTTAGGAGGGGGCCTGGGGAGCCCTATCTCCCCACGGGTCTTGGCGTTGCTTCCCTCGCAACCTTGGGGTCTCCCGAGGGTCTTGGGTCGAGTGAGACCTCGCCGAGCCATACTTGGTTGTCGAGGTGGGCCACGCCCGGGGCCGCAGGTAGGCAAGTCTGGGTACCCTGGTATCCAGAACGCCGACAGTAGCGCCCGGGCCCAAGGCGCGCTTGAGCTAGCTTCGAGGCGAAGCCACGGTGGAAGGGCCGGAGCACCATGGGCCCCAATTGCCTGCGGGTCCGACTCGACGCGTGGCGCACCACGAGACGTGGGCGTCCCGGCTCCCCGAAGACGTCGGGAACCGCCCTGAGTCAATCTGACGCCTGGCCTGCGTGCCTCTTGGCCATCATTATCCTTCTTTGAATGTTGTTGACCCCTTGAATCCTCTCTCTCCTCGGGCCACGCGGATGTGACCCGACGAGGCGGGCGAAATGACGTGAAGCAGGTCGGCACACTGAATGAGCCTGGCACACGCCGCTCGAGGCGCATGGCAACCCCACTTCCCACGCCGCCTCGGCGACTGCTTAAGCTGGCCTTCAACCGTCGCACGTTGCGGGGCCATCAATGCCCGGGGTCGGGAAGATGTCGGTTGGCCTCCATCCAGCCATAAATGGGCGGGGGGGAACTGAGCCCCCAGCCCATTCCTTCTTCTTGCTTCCCCGCCTTCGTCTTTTATCCCCCATCATGACGCCGGTGAGGAGGCTCTCCGCCGCCGAGAAGGGAAAGGCCAGCCAAGGGACGCTGAGCCTGCAACCTCCCAAGAGGGGTAGGGGTCGCCCCCACAAGTATGCTGGGACGCCCTCGGCGGCACCCTGCGGGCGCGGGCGCCCTTCCGCGGGGCTCGGTGCCTCCGCTGGCGTAGCTGGAGGCGGTGGTCACGGCGGCCGTGGCAGGGCGGAGAGGCTTGCAGTCGGTGCCCGGCCACCGCGTCCACAAGCCCGCACGGTCGACGAGGGCTCGGAGTTCCTGGTGCCAGTGGAGAGGGCAACGAGCTCCTGGTTGCAGCTCCCACACGCCTTCGCGGAGGCGCTGCCGGCTGGCGCGCCCTCGGGCCTATGGCTGCAGGCTGACGGGTGTTGCAGCGGCGCGTTGTGGGTGGAGGTCGAGGTCACCCCCACGGGCAACGCCTTCTTAGGCCGCGGGTGGCAGACCTTCACCCGCGCCCACGACCTGAAGGGGTGGCCCACGCTCCATTTCAAGCATGACGGCGCCGCGTCGCTGTTCGTCAAGATCTTCGGTGAGGACGGGAGGCGTTTGGAGTGCTGCCCGGTGGGCAGCGGTGGCGGCGATCTTGGAGATGAGCTTTCCCTTGGCAACGGCCGCCATGTCTCCAGCAGCAGCGATACATCTTCCGAGGGGAGCCCGAGCGACGACAGCTATGACGCCCTGCCACGCCGTGGCGCCCGGGCTTCGGGGGGAAGCCAGCCGCGGCGGCGCCACTCCCTCGCCCGGGGAGTGGCCACGCCGACGTGCCACCATGGCGCCATCAAGGAGGAGGAGGACTCCGACTGAGCGCCGGCACATCTAGGCCGGGGCCTCAGGAGTGGCGGCCCCCAGGGCGGGGGCTCCTTTGCCTTCTTTTCTTTTCTTCTGCCTGCAACCAAAATCATGGGGGATCCTTTCGGGTGTTTGATGAACCACGGCGCTTGCGCCCTCTTATTAGCACTTTTGTTATGCGTTGCGGTCGTTGTGTTACTGTTAATTGAGGCCTCCCTTTGATTGTAGCCAGAGTGCTTAGCTTGAAGCGTCCGCGGCGGGCCTCTTCGTCGCGAGGTTTAGCAGTGGCGTCCCGCGAGCTGATAGCGCTTGGAGAGCTTGGGGAGGTTCTTCTTTCCTTCGAATGAGGCTACCTGGGGGGAGCCCCTTCCGGCGCTCTACGTCTGCTGGGCCTGATCCCGTGCATGCCCCACCTCCGTTGGTCTTGTCCGGATTGCCAGGACGAGACCAAAGAAGGCGGGGCCTCGATCGCTACTGGGGCCGTCCGGATCACCAGGACGAGACCAATGGCGAGCGAGTAGTCACGCGGTCGGTGAGGCTCCTGAGGCGCAGTGCTCAGGAGCCCCCCTTTGACGTTCAAGCGGCACTCTACGTCGTCGGGGCCCGATCTCGTGCATGCCCCACCCCTGTTGGGGCCGTCCAGATCGCCAGGACGAGACCAAAGAGGGCGGGGCCTCGATCGCCACTGGGACCGTCCGGATCACCAGGACGAGACCAATGGCAAGCGAGTAGCCACGCGATCGGTGAGGCTCCTGAGGCGCAGTGCTCAGGAGCCTCCCTTGACGTTCAAGTGGCGACCGTCCCTTTCTGCCGGTTCTTGTCCCCAGGGAGCGTGAGCCTCCAGGGGTTTATAAGACAGTGCACCGAGCTGCGGCGGAGCCTCCAAGCGAGGGTGAGACGGCACGCGCCTGCTAGCTTGCTCGAGAGTGCCACGCGAGGACCAGGACGCCAAGGCCACGAGGGGACCAGGACGTCGAGGCCTTGGTGAGGTGTGCGCACCATGTCAGTAGTAGCCCCCGCTCGCAGGGCGCGAGAAGGAGAGGCTGGCAGGCATTATCCCGAAGAAAGAAAATTCAAGAGAGAGAGAACCGCAAGAAGAAAAATTTCCGCCCCTTTTCTTTTAACAAAAAGCCTCGGACTTCTTTCTGGGAAAAGGCAAATTCGAACACAAAAAGAAGCAAGCAACAGCCGCGTCCGGCACCTAGGCTAGTCTTCGCCTTCGTCTTCCCCCAGCGCGGAGCGTAGGGCATCCACGTTGCGTGGGCATAGCCATTGGGGGGCAGTGTTGTCCGCCAGCGCGGAGCATGGGGCTTCCACTTGGGCGTGGGATGGGACCCCTCCGCGTCCTCGGGGGGCCCCGGGCGTATACAGCCCACTCATTATTACGTGAGAGTGTCACGACCGAAGATAGCTGGGCAAGCCCCCAGGCGCACGGCCTAGGTGCTCCCAACTCAGCTTAGAGCCATCCCACACATTACTGCGCGGTTGTGCGCCTCTACAGCCCAAACCTGTGTGCATTGCTCCCCGCGTAGCCACGGGATTGCGCTCCTGCGGCCCAAACATGAGCGCAATGCACCCAGCGCAGCTGCAGAGGTGTTGTGTTGGTGAAGCCGCCTCGTGAAGCATCGCGACGCCGGCCGGACCCCGGCCTGCGGGCCTCATGAGGCCCCGCCTCCCGAGGGCCGCTCCGACGCCCCCGTCGCCGCGGGTGGCCCGCGTTGCTTGCGTCCTGCCAAATCCCCAGGCGGTTGCTCCTGAGGCCCTGGGTTCGGTCGTGTGCTTCTTGCTCGTGGGGGGGCGGCGGCTGCGCCATGCCCCCGCGCTTCCCGGGATGCTCCCCCTTCTCCGTCGCTCGTGTAAACCTGGCCTGGTGCCCCCTCCGTGGAAGCCCCATGCCTGGCTTGGGGGAGAGTGCCCGGGGCGCCTCCTTATCCTGGGAGGGTGCCGGCATCCGTAGAGGGCGCCTGATCCTCCGCGTCCTCCGCAGGTATGACGTAGTTCGGGACATAGGGCTCCGTATAGAGGTTTTGGCCCCCTCCCGAGTCGTCCCCGCGCGCTCCCAGGGCAGTCTCCCCGGGTGGCGGGATGGCTCCATCCTGGGTATGCAGGCCACAGACCCTCCTGCGGCGGGCCTCTGCCAGAAGTTGCTTGGCCCTGCCGCCGCCGTTGGGTGGGCCGCGTGTTTCTTGCCGTGAGTTGCCTCCCTGATTTTCCATGGCGCCTCCGTCATGGCTACCCGCCTGGCCGGAAGCCTGAGCCGCCTGCTCCCTGCACCGGTTGGCGCACTCCTGCCGGGACAAGCCAGGCTGTTGGTGATCTAGTTGGGCGTGGGAGCGCACGTCGGGGTGTGCGTGGAGCGCCCCGCCGCCTTCCTCCAAGGAGCCGCCGACGTGGCTGGACGGTGCCCCGAAGCCTGTCACCGGGATCGGGAGGAGGAGGAGCACGGCGTGCGGCGGGCCCTGCTCGGGCTTGCCCGGGGGTGGAGCGGGCACGCCGCCCGTCGGTGAGATGACGGGCACGGTGAGTGAGCCCTCGGCGCCCAGTGCCGGTGGTCACGAAGCGGGGTGGGGAAGCCAGGCCCTCCTCGCGACGTTAACCAACTCGGCGATGTGGTCGGCCCAGGCGTCGAAGCCCCCGTGCGTCGGGCGGTGGCAAAGCATCTCACTCGCCATCAGGAGCAAATCAAATGCGTTGAGGCCTTCCACGTTGGTACGGTGTTACGCCGATCCCGTGGGCGCCACTCGTCTGCCCCGCGCCTGGTCAGTACGAGCAGCGGCTGTGGTGGAAACGGCACTGGTGGCCTGGTAATGGCCACCCTGCACCGCGCTGTTGTGGCGTGGGTCTTGGACTGCAGTGGCGAGGTTGGTGGAGGCAGAACCGCCTTGACCGAAAGGAGCCTGTCGGGTGTCGGCCATCAACGCGTCGGGGTGAAGGGGGAGCGAAGCTTGCTGAAGACTCTGACACGCCCCCTACCTGGCGCGCCAAATGTCAGATTTCGGGCTCCGCAAAACCCTAAGGAATTCGAACCCAGGGGCGTGTGCGGAGATTCCCCAACAGCTTCACCCCCTCCAAGCTCACAACACAGTACCCTGCTCGATGGCGAGGAAGACAATGACACACAAGAGTTTACCCAGGTTCGGGCCGCTGCGAAGCGTAAAACCCTACTCCTCCTTTTGGTGGATTGCCTCGCGAGGAGGTTTGTGGACGAACTAGTACAATGGTGTGTTTGCGGGGTGGTTGTCTTGTCCTTTCTACCGAGCTATCTCATCTCTATTTATAGCGGCCTGGGTCCTCTTCCCTTATCGCAATGGCGGGAAGGGATCCCACGACGGCCAAATTTGAAAGGGGACAGCAGGTACATCTTATCCTGACGAAAGGTGGTCTTCGCCTGCAAAGTTGGTGGTGGTGGGCTCGCCGGTGACATCCGTCCTGCTGCACTTGCTGACCCGGTCTTGTTGCACCAGAACAGAAACCTTTGGGGGCGCCTTGGGAACTCGCGTGCGTCCCTGCCTTCTTTGTACCAAAGGGGAAACTGGCCCCTCTGGCGCACTGGCGTCCGCCTGGCTCGGCTGGCGTCACCCTTGGCCTCCTGAGGTCATGTGTTGCATAGGAGTCTCAGCCGCTCAGGAGGGGGCCTGGGGAGCCCTATCTCCCCACGGGTCTTGGCGTTGCTTCCCTCGCGACCTTGGGGTCTCTCGAGGGCCTTGTGTCGAGTGAGACCTCGCCGGGTCGTACTTGGTTGTCGAGGTGGGCCACGCCCGGGGCCGCAGGCAGGCAAGTCTGGGTACCCTGGTATCCAGAACGCCGACAAACATGGGCAGTTGGCATCACTAGTGGTAGTACCGCTGTCACCAGCGGTAGTACCGCTTGGTACTACCGCTTAGTACTATCGCTCCAAGGGGCGGTAGTACCGCGAGGGCGAAAACTGCAGGTGAACCTACAGCCGCCGGTGAGATCCAGTACTACTGGGGATGTCAAATGCACATATTTGACTGCTAAACATTGAGAAATACTTCCTAGCAATCTTTTATAAGAGAATCACGCCCAGATTTGACCAAAAATAGATGGAAACACCACGCATTGTCCAAGACCTAGATTCAAAAAGAGGAGAACCTAGGGAGAGAAAAACGGGACAATACCAGGATCCATGGCGAGAGGGGGGGTTGGAGATCGACTCCTCCGGACAGTTTTGCGAAAACTTGGCCGGAATCGGAGGACCGGCGACGGCCTCCGCGTCCTTAGAAGCACCCTGGAGAGAGAGAGCCACGAGAGAGAGGGGTGAATGGGTATGGGGAAGTTGCCACTTCCCCTGCCCCGCCCCATATCCCTTCGTGGAACCTCACGGGCGGTAGTACCGCTGGCCCCATCGGTAGTACCGCTTAGTACTACCGCCCAAGACAGCGGTAGTACCGCTCAGGGTGGCATTAGGACAGAGAAAAACCAGCAAACCAAAAGGCTTATGCAAGAGTTTCATTTGGAAAACAGGTTGGAGACATCAAATCTTTGAGGAACCAACAGAAAAAACATTTTGATAACGCCAATCTTAATCAAAAGAAGCAGGTTGGAGAGACCTTGAAACCACAAAAATGTGCTTCTCAAAAAGCAAATGCCTCGCTAGGAGGGGCGGTGTCCGAGGCCACCTATGTTTGAGTCAATTGGTATGGCACCGCGAAGATTTGAACCTTGGGCCCTTGACCAAAACTCGTCTTTGAAGCACAATAACCATAAAAATGGCGGATGTGAAAGACTTTGATTAGTTTATGCATAATAGGAGGAGGGGTAGTTCATTGAGAGAACTAGACTCCCCCTAAGTCCATGCCTACATCTAAACAAGACATAATGATGAGTGTGGTAGGGTGTGCACTAAGTCAAGCCACATTGCTCGAATCAATGATATTTATCTCATGCCTTAACTCGCGAAATCTTGCTTCATCCAATGGCTTCGTGAATATATCTGCAAGTTGTTCCTTGGTATAAAGATGAATAAGATCAATTTCTCCATGCTTGATGTGGTCCCGGATGAAGTGATGACGAATCTCAATATGCTTCGTCTTGCAGTGTTGAACCGGGTTGTTGGAGATCTTGATCGTGCTTTCATTATCACAATAAATAGGCACTTTGTCACAGTTGACACTATAATCCTTTAAGGTTTGCCTCATCCAAAGAATCTGAGCACATCAGCTTGCGGTGGCTACATACTCGGCCTCGGTGGACGAGAGAGAAACACAGTTTTGTTTCTTTGAAGACCAACTTACCAAAGAGCGACCAAGAAATTGGCAGCCTCCGGAAGTGGACTTCCTTTCCACACGGTCTCCCTCCCAATCCGAGTCAGTATATCCAATGAGATCAAATGAAGCACCTTTGGGGTACCATAAGCCAAAGTTTGGGGTATGAGCCAAATATCGAAAGATTCGCTTGACAGCCACATAGTGACTCTCCTTAGGTGCGGATTGAAATCGTGAACAAATTCCCACACTCAACATGATATCTGGCCTAGATGCACAAAGGTAAAGCAGGGATCCAATCATGGAGCGATATACCTTTTGATCCACAGCTTTACCATTGGGATCACTGTCAAGTTGGCATTTGAGCTGCATAGGAGTGTTGGCCTTGGGAGGATTGAGATCATCCAACTTGAACCTCTTGAGCATGTCTTGAGTGTATTTAGCTTGGTTGATGAAGGTTCCTTGATTTTGTTGCTTGACTTCGAATCCAAGGAAGAACTTCAAGTCTCCCATCATAGACATCTCAAATTCTTTGGTCATTAGTGCGGCAAACTCATCATTAAAAGCTTTGTTAGAAGAACCAAAGATAATATCATCTACATATAGTTGGCATACGAACAAGTTCCCGTTAACCCTCTTAGTAAAAAGAGTGGGATCGATTTTCCCAATTTCAAACCCACGATTTTGCAACATCTCGATAAGGTGCTCATACCACGCACGTGGGGCTTGTTTAAGGCCATAGAGTGCCTTATCGAGAACATATACATGATTGGGGAACTTGGGATCTTCAAACCCCGGGGGTTGCTTGACATATACCAACTCCTTAAGTGGACCATTAAGAAAAGCACTCTTCACATACATTTGATATAATTTGAAATCATGATGAGAGGCATAAGCAAGTAACATGCGAATAGATTCAAGGCGAGCAACAGGGGCAAAGGTTTCACCGTAGTCGATGCCCTCGACTTGGGAGTAGCCTTGAGCCACCAGTCTTGCCTTGTTGCGAATAATAATACCATGTGCATCTTGCTTGTTCTTAAAGATCCATTTGGTTCCAATGACATTGTGCTTCTCCTTTGGTCTTGCCACCAATCGCCACACTTTGTTGCGCTCGAAGTTGTTGATTTCTTCATGCATGGCTTCAAGCCATTCCTCGTCTTCGAGCGCATCTCGTACCTTGAGGGGTTCAAAGCAAGAAACAAACGCATGATGTGCACAAAAGTTTGTTAATTGCCGATGTGTAGTTACCCCTCTCTTCAAACTTCCATAAACATTCTTTAATAGGTGTTGCTTGACTCTTAGTTTGGAAGCGATCTTGGCAGCTCGTCTTCCAAGAATTTCCTCCATGGAAAGTTGAGGCTTGGTAGCTTGACAAACTTCGGTACTAGCACCGGCTTGCTCTTGATCTTGAGCATGATCTTGATCTCTAGCTTGACCTTCATCTTGAGCTTGATCTTGGTCTTGAGCTTCATCTTGATCTTGAGCTTGCACGGGGGAGTGAGCAAGATCTTGAGCATCATGTGATGTAGAATCACCACCATTAAGTTGATCTTGCCCTTGATCTTGATCACGGGGTTGAGGGCCTTCACTTTGTTCTTCGGAAGCATGTGGGTCGTGCGTTGGTGATGGTTCCACTTGAGTGGAACATTGTCCTTCTCCTTCAGCCACAAGGGGTTCCTCAACGGGTAGGAAGTATCCCACACCCATTCTTCTTATGACTTGGGGAGGAATTTCATCACCTACATCACAAAGACCACTTTGCTCCACTTGGGAGCCATTATTTTCATCAAACTCTACGTTACTCGTCTCCTCAATGAGTCCCGTGGACTTGTTGAGCACACGGTAAGCATGAGAGTTTGCAGCATAACCAACAAATATGCCCTCATGAGCCCTAGATTCGAATTTTGACAAACGTACACCTTTCTTGAGAATGAAACACTTACAACCGAACACCCAGAAGTACTTGAGGTTGGGCTTGTTCCCGGTAAGAATCTCATACGGAGTCTTGTTCAAGCCTTTCCGGAGATAGAGCCGATTTGATGCATGACACGCGGTGTTGATGGCTTCGGCCCAAAAATTGTACAGAGACTTAAACTCTGCCATCATGGTTCTTGCCGCATCCATCAACGTCCGGTTCTTCCTCTCTACAACACCATTTTGTTGAGGGGTGTAAGGTGTGGAATATTGGTGCTTTATCCCCTCATCACTGAGAAACTCATCCAAGGTGTAGTTCTTGAACTCAGTGCCATTGTCACTTCTAATCATCAAGATCTTTGCTTCATGTTGACGTTGAACTTCATTTGCAAAGTTGATGACGGTCTATTGGGTCTCACTCTTCCTTTTGAAGAAATATACCCATGTGTATCTTGAGTAGTCATCCACAATCACCAAGCAATACTTTCTTCCTCCAAGACTGTCAAAAGATGGAGGACCGAAGAGATCCATGTGAAGGAGCTCTAAGGTCCTCTTTGAGTAGATTGTAGTAGTAGGACGATGAGCCTTTTCATGTAGCTTTCCTTCGATACAAGCACTGCAAGCACGATTTTTAGCAAAACTCACATTTGTTAGTCCAAGAATGTGATCCCCTTTGAGGAGGCTTTGCAAAGATCTCATATTGACATGGGCTAGTCGGCGATGCCAAAGCCATCCCACATCAACTTTAGCCATTAGACATGTCGCGGTCTTAGTGGGTCGCTCCGAGAAGTTAATCACATAGAGACCATTTTCGACATGCCCAACAAAGGCTACTTTAAGAGTCTTGCTCCACAAAAGGGTCACGGTATCAATGACAAAGAAGGTACTAAAACCCATAAGTGCAAGTTGATGAACGGAAAGTAAATTATATGCAAGGGTCTCAACAAGCATGACTTTCTCAATGGTTAAGGTTGGAGAGATAACCACCTTGCCAAGACCCAATACCTTTGAAATCGTGTCATCGCCAAAATAGACTTGAGTGGCCACGGATGTATCGAGTCGAACGTCCACCACCAAGTCCTTGCTTCCGGTCATATGATTTATTGCTCCACTATCGAGCAACCATGAAACTCCCCCGGAAGGAAACTCCTACAATAGATCAATGCTTGGATTTAGGTACCCATTCTTTAATGGGTCCTTTCATGTTAGTGACAAGGGTCTTAGGAACCCAAATAGACCACTCAATGTACTCATAAGAAGAACCAACATATTTGGCATAAACATGCCCATCACTAGCACGGCACAAAACATAAGAGGGGTTAAAGTCGCCGACTTTGTTGAGGGGAGTGGTCTTGTCCTTTTTAGCACTACCAATCACAACCTTGTCCTTCTTATTCTCATGAGTAATGTCCCCTGCTTTGACAAATGTTTCCTTGAGCGGAGGAACCTGCATGGCCTTTACCTTCTTCTTCTTCTTGGACTTGGGTGCAAACCCAACTCCTTCCTTTGCAACCATTTCCTTTTGATTGCTCAAAAGGTCATTGAGATTCTTCTCACCTTGGATACATGTCACAAGGCCTTTCTCAAGCTTCTCTTTCATCTTAGCATTTTCCTCCACAAGATGTGCATGCTCACAACACGGGTTAGTAGCAGAGGCATTATCAATTAAAACAAAAGGAGGACACGTGGCAATTTCCTTAGTGAGTTTTACTTGGAGTTGATCATGCGACTCCTTAAGAGAAGCATGAACGCTCTTCAATGCCTTGTGAGCATTGTCAAGTGAGTCAAACTCATCCTTGAGTCAAGCATGGCCAACCCCAAGTGCAACCTTTTCAGATTTGAGCACACGGTTAAGAACGATAGCATGATCATAATCTTTACGTAATTTAGCAAGGTCATCATTTTGTGACTCCTTAAGAGTCAAATGAAGACCTCGCTCTTCCTCTAGAGCAATAGAAAGATCTGCTATCTCGTCGGCATAATCACGACTATGCCCTCTCAACTCCTCAAGATATTCTTCTTGAGACTCAATCGTGTCATTGGCCTCACCAAGTTGTTCCAAGAGAGCAATGAAGTGCTTCTTGGATTCTCCCTTGAGTTTGCACAAGAACTTGTCAAATTTATTCTCGCCCTCTTTCGCCTCCTCATTTTCATCCACACAATCTAACAAAGACGGAGTGGAAGAAATAGAAGTCTTAATGTTTGAGGTTTTGGCGTTGGAGGTTACCTTGGTGATACCTTTGGCCATGAGACACCTATCAATGTGGTTCTCATTGGGAGCATCAAAAAGTGACACCTTTGTTGGGGTAGTCGATGCAATAGCCATAGATGCCATTGCCATTCCTTCACCACTTGTGTCTTCGTCATCAACATCATCATCGGAGACATACTCTTTTTGAGCCACCAACACTTTGTGAGGAGCCTTCTTGGTGAAGTTGGACTTGTTGGGAAAATACTTGGCCTTATCTTTGCGGATGAGCTTGCCACCATTGTCTTCCCTCTTCTCATAAGGACAATCCACCACGAAGTGACTCACATTACCACAGTTGTAGCAGGTCCTCACACATTGCTTGCCCTTTGACCTGCTTGAGTTGTTCTTGGAGAAATTGGGCCTCACATTTCTCTTATTGCCCCAGAATTGCCTAGATGCTAGAGCCATATGCTCATGGTAAGCATATTTGGTGTCCTCGGGGCAACCCTCTTCTTCTTCTTCTTCTTCTTCTTCTTCCTCTTGACTGACCTTGGCCTTCAAAGCAAGGTTGGGAGATGATTTCTTTGACCGTTGCACACGAGCAAGAGCATTGTCTGCGGTCGTGTTCAAGATGTTCATTGCAATAAATTCATCCAACACATCGCTAGAGGACAAGTTGTGAAAATCTGGTCTTTGGCGGATGACGGCGGACATGGCCTTGTTGAAGGGCATGATGGCCTTCAGAAACTTACGCTTGACCCGGGTGTCATCCACATCCTTGCTGCCATGATCTCGGAGGGCAACGGCAAGAGTAGTTACCCTCCTATAGAGCTCACACGGCTCCTCATCTTCTATCATTACAAACTCATCTGACTGATCAAGCACAACCTCATAGTTCGACCGTTGAATGCTTGAGCTGCCCTTGTACATGGAGACAATGTGTTCCCAACACTCTTTAGCAATAGTGAAGGGACGCACGTGAGCTAGGTCTTCGGTAGGAACTGCAGCTTGGAGTATGAACAAGGCGGAGGAATTTAGCTGTTTATCAGCCTCTTCTTTTGGGGTGAGGTTTCATGGATCGCAAGGATAGTATCCTTCTTCAGTTACTCTCATGAGTTGAATTGAGCTGTGATCCAAATGAGACTTGATACGAAAAACCCAATTAGCAAAATCATTCTTAACAAGTTTAGGAGGAGGACCGAGATTAACTATATGAGGTGGGTGCACCGGTTGAGGGAGTCCTGGATTAAGGGGTCCTCGGGAGGCCGGCCTATGTCTTACGGGCCGGACTGTATGGGCCACTTGCCGAATACTGGGAGGATTGAAGATCTCGCCTCCAAGAAGGAAGCTTCGAGAATCGTGGCCTGTCCTTCACGTTTAAGTAGTAAATAGGCATGTTTATCCCTTCGACGTGTAACCGACCATGTAACCCTAGACACCCTCGGCGTCTATATAAGCCGGAGGGTTTTAGGATGTAGCACAACAGAACTCATCTAGGGTTTTAGTCATATGATCTCGTGGTAGATCAACTCTGTAATCCCTCTACAATCAATATAATCAAGCAGGACGTAGGGTATTACCTCCATAGGAGGGCCCGAACCTGGGTAAAACCTTGTCCCCTTTGTCTCCTGTTACCATCGATCCAAGTCTCACAGTTCGGGACCCCCTACCCGAGATCTGCCGGTTTTGACACCGACATTGGTGCTTTCATTGAGAGTTCCGCTGTGATCGCCAGAAGGAATCGATGGCTCGCCTAGTCATCAACGAAGAGATCCGCAATCCGGACACTTTTGTCCCTGGACAGATCTTCGCTTTCGGCAGCATTGTGCTGCACGCCGACCCAGCTGGCCATCTAGGCCACGTCGGAACTTTCGCCCCTGATCAAGAGGTCAGATTCGGAAACTTAGAGTTCTCCGCGGACTCTCGAGGCGATCTAACGCTAACCGGGCTCGCAGTCTTGCCTATCACTCCTGAAGGCTCTGAGGCTTTAACCTCAGGCCTATCCTCCGGCCCCGCTCACGGGATCTACCCTGGCGATGGCCCAACTCTCAGTCCGGATCCGGTTATTGTGCCGGACATCCGGACACCTATTCTTGCCGAACACTCCCCCTGCGCGGACGCATCAGGGGTTAACTCCGGAGGCTCCGAGCAGGCCGACCCGATCGAGCTCTCGATACTCAATGAGGCTCTAGATCGGATCTCGTCGATGAAGATCACCGACGATCCAACCGCGATCTGCTCTCAGACCGGATTTCAGACGGGTCAGGACGATTTTTTCGTCCCACCCACCACCCACTTCATAGCCACTGTCGAGGATTTAACCGACATGCTTGACTATGCTTCCGAGGAAGCAGAGTATATGGATGAGGAGGACAACGCCCCCACCCCCGCTAAGACCGGGCAGTGGACGGCCACCTCCACATATGACGTCTACATGGTGGACACTCCGAAAAACAACGGCGACAAATCGGATGAAGCGCCTTCAAGGCGCCGGAAACCGCATAAACGGTCCAAAGGAAAAAAGGGGCGAAAATCTATCGATGGCACCGGGAACGGAGATACCCCGGAGGACATTGGCGGTCCCGACATCCCTGAACACCCGTTAGAGGGTCAGGAGAGACCCGAAGACCGTCGTGACCCTGATGATCCAGATGATCCCGAGGACGACGACTACTTTCGCTCTGTCGAGGGGGAGGATAACGTGGATGCCGATGACTTTGCCATCCCCGATAATCCTGCGGATCAGGAACTGTTCAGGCAACAGCTCATATCCACGGCTCGTAGCCTGAAAGCAAAAGAGCGGCAGCTCAAAGCCGAATAGGACGACCTCAACGACCGATGGACGAGAGTCCTCTCAGCTGAGGAAGGATACGGCACCGGTCTATTGGACCAACCTAAGAGCTATCCTCGCAGAAGGTTGCTGCCACAATTCGACGACGAGCTTACTGATACGCCGTCTCCTAAGCACACCCCATATGACAAGCCAGACCGCCCTCCTCGAGGACGAGACAGGACGGCCGACAATACCGGCTATAGGCCGACGATACCCCGTAGACGGGGAAAGGAGCCACTAGAGCCCGCTGACAGGTTCGACCTGTGACACGACCTGGACCATAGAGTAGGTCATACGCGATCCATCTACGGATCCAGGGGATACTCACCCGAAAGACGGGAAGGGTACCGGCCTTGGTTCGACCACGACAACGAGGATCGGGAACGAGCCCGAGCTAGGACATAAACCGATCACCGGCGCGTCATAGCTCGGGTTAGAGGCGCCGCCCACCCACTGTGCTTCACGGACGAAGTGATGCGGCACCAGTTCCCAGAAGGGTTCAAGCCCGTAAACATAGAGCAATACGATGGGACAACTGACCCAACCGTATGGATCGAGGATTTCCTCCTCCACATCCACATGGCACGAGGAGACGATCTCCACGCCATCAAATACTTACCCCTGAAGCTCAAGGGGCCAGCTCGGCACTGGTTAAATAGCCTCCCCGAAAACTCTATTGGGCGTTGGGAGGACCTAGAGGAGGCATTCCGATCTAACTTCCAGGGCACTTATCTTCGGCCACCGGACTCCTCCGATCTAAGCAATGTCGTTCAGAAGCCAGGAGAGTCCGCGTGGCTATTCTGGAATCGTTTCCTGACCAAGAAGAACCAGATCGTAGACTGCCCGGACGCCGAAGCTATAGCCTCCTCCAGGCATAATATTCGGGATGAATGGCTGGCTCGACAGCTCGGCCAGGACAAACCAAGGACAATGTCCTCCCTCACATCACTCATGACCCGCTTTTGCGCGGGCGGGGATAACTGGCTAGCTAGACGTAGCCATAACCCCGAAGACCCCGGGACCTCTGAAGTTCGGGATGGAAACGGGAAACCGAAGCGCAACAAGAATAAGCGCCGGCACAATAATAGTGATGCCGATGACACAGCCGTTAACGCCGGCTTCCGCAATTCCCGGCCTGGGCAGCGGAAGAAGCCTCCTAAAGGTAAACACGACGGACCAACCCCGCTGGACAAGATCCTAGAGAGGCCTTGCCAGATCCACGGCACTCAAGAGAAGCCCGCCAACCACACCAACCATAACTGTTGGGTCTTCAAACAGGCCGGCAAGCTCGCATCCGAGGACCAAGGCAAGAGCCCACGCAGCGAGGACAAGGATGAGCCTCGTGGGCCGATCGGTGGCGGTCAAAAGAAATTCCCTCCAGAGGTAAAGACAGTAAACATGATCTACGCCACTCACATACCCAAAAAGGAGAGGAAGCGCGCCCTTCGCGATGTCTACGCTATAGAGCCTGTAGCTCCGAAGTATAACCCATGGTCGGCATATCCGATCACTTTCGATCGACGCGACCATCCGACCAGTATCCGTCATGGGGGTTCAGCCGCACTCGTCCTAGACCCAATCATAGATGGGTACCACCTTACTAAAGTCTTCATGGACGGTGGAAGTAGCCTTAATCTGATTTACTCAGATACGGTGAAAAAGATGGCATAGATCCTTCAAGGATCAAGCCCAGCAACACTACCTTCAAAGGAGTGATCCCAGGCGTTGAAGCCCGGTGCACAGGCTCTGTAAGCCTGGAGGTTGTGTTCGGCTCGCCCGATAACTTCCGAAGCGAGGACCTGATCTTCGACATTGTACCTTTCCGCGGCGGCTATCATGCCCTGCTCGGCCGTACATTGTTCGCTCGCTTTAACGCCGTCCCGCACTATGCATACCTCAAGCTCAAGATGCCCGGCCCTAGGGGGGTCATTATTGTTAATGGCAACATAGAGCGCTCCCTCCATACTGAGGAACATGCGTTGGCCCTGGCGGCCGAATTCCATTACACCGATGATTGGCAAGCGCCGACATCCGCCGTAAAGGCACCCAAAGCTGGGAAGCGAGCTCGGTCTCAATCCGAGGTACTAGAACCTTCCTCTTCCCACAAATAGGGACTCGCCCCCCATCGCACAACCCTAACACCAGCAAAGTATGTGCCCAAGAGGCACAACTTCGCGCTCAAAATTCCATGGGCAGCGGTGGGGAAAGACTATTAGAAGGTAAGTTTTCGGCTGGACCGAACTATCACCATCAACACGTCTTCGGACATACCACAGGTACCATAAAAGTGCCTGCTAAGGGCGTCAAGCTCATCCATACTTCGGCGACTTCTCAAGACTCTTTTCTTCAAGGTCCGTTCGCCGAACTACCAAAGCCCATAAAGGCATACACCTCCTTAGGAGATGCAGGAGCAGATAAGCGACAGGGCACATCAAGGACGTCAGGTCATCTATCGAAGGCCCTTGGTACAACCCCTCCTGTAAAGTTTTTTATTTCATTTATCAAATACCTGTAAACAGTTGCATCGGCAATTTGAATAATAAGAGTTGTTGAGAAACATACGGATATACTATTATCTTTTTGCTGTCTCTTTTCGGAACACCCTCTGTTTTCTCCCTCTTCTCGCGAGCCTGTTTGGTATACTTTACGACGCAACCGGCTAATAGACCGGGGGCTCGACCTTAGAAATCGCCGTAATCACAACTGCTTTAGTGTTCGGCGTCTTGGAATTCCGCTTTATATGCATTGGTTCCGAACTATGTCTTGGGTCAACAGTTGGGTTGCCCGGCTCCTGTGCTTGCCCCTTTATGTTCCGCTAGTTCGGCTAAAAGGGCAAAGGGAGCACCGTTGCGATTATGCTTCCGGCTAGTCTGGTTAAACGCCTCAGCGGAGAAAGCCAAAAACTGACTGTCATGGTATGCGAGAACCGGTCTGCGAATCCGAGCTTAACTAAAATCTCGTCAGAGGTTATTCCGTGTCATACGATGGGTTTTGTGTTAGCACAAGCCAGGTGATATAGGCTTTGGCCGCGGTTCATCCGAACATCACAAACGCATGGGGGCTAGTCATCAGTCCCCGCACTCCTTTCTCGCGCCCCTACGGCTAAGTGAAAGCAATAAAGCATTATAGTCCGATTGCCTCGTCCGCCCCACACTACCGCCTTCGGGCGCCGATAGTTCGGCTAAGGGTTACAGTGCGGTTGGTAGGGACACCTCGCGTAGTATCTACACGGGGGCTGAAGCCGACGACTCGCAGCTTTCAGGGTTAACGGCCACAAAGGAGTTATAAAGGATGCAAACACATACAAGACATGATAAACCATGCAACTTCATATATAAACGCGTTCAAAGGTCTTCGGACATATTACATAAGCGTTCACTCATACTCGTTCTCTCTCGAACATTGTGATTCTATGGCCCGAGCACCCTCCATAACTCCGGAGAAGTACAACTCGGGGCACCTATGCTCCTTTCCAGGAGGCGGAGGGTCAGTGGTACCTTCATCGGATTCAGCCCCGGCCAGTGCACCTTGGCCTTCGCGAAGGTCATCCTGGCTCCTTCGATATAGGAAGACCTCCTCAGTGCGTCGACCCGAGGAGTGGCATCACTGAGCTTTTGCACCAGGCCGAAGTAACTGCCCGGCAATGGCTCGTTGGGCCATAGCTGGATGCAGAGATCCTTCATGGCCGGTTCCGCCATCCGGTGTAGCTCCGTCAGCTGCTTCAGCTGCTCCACAAGGAGAGGAGAGCGCCCGAGGGCTTCGAATTGCGCCCAGAATAGCCGAGCTTCATCTCCTTCTCCCCGCGAAGCATAGAACTGCTTCGCGTCCGCCGAGCTCTTCTGGAGGTCCGCGCAGGCGCCTGCGGAACGCCATACTTGGGTCAGCAACTTGAACTTGCTGTCCCCGAAGATACACTACAATGAATATGGCTTACCATCCACGATAGCTTTGGCTTGGCCGAGCTCCTCTTCAAAGGACCGCCTATCCACCCGCTCCTTCTGGAGATGGGTTTTTATGGTGGATAGCTCGGCGGCCTGTTCCTTGCCTTTTTGCTCAAGGGCCTCACACCGTTGGCCGGCATCCTTGAGCTCCTGCTGGATTTCCTTCACTCGAGCCTGGTGCTTGTCGCTGGTAGCTCTTAAGGCGGATAGTGCGGCAACCGCCTCTTTGGCCGCCGCCTTCTCCACAGCAGCCTCCTGCTTCGCCTTCTCAAGCTCGGCCTTGAGCTTCTCAATCTCCTTCGCCGAGGCTGCGTAAGCATCGACTTATATCAAGAAACCGTGTTGATAGAGTGGTAAAGAAGAGTTTCGATACTCTAATTCGGCTTACCTTGCGCCTCGTCGAATCTCTTGTTTTGAGCATCAAGCTCGTCTTCAGAGCTCTTGAGCTTCCGATTCAGCTTCTCTAGCTCGGCGGCGTTAGTAGCCGCTGCCGTTGACAAAGCTTGTATCACAGAGTTATAACCATTAAAGGGACTTACAAACCTCTGAACTGTCCGGACTGCTAGAAGGCTGTTAGAACTATCCAAACACATATTGTCCTATGCACAGTTCGGATAAGAAGCTGTGTTTGACCCCCATGTAAGTTCTTTCAAACTCACTTGGGGCTCAGGGGCTGCCATGTATATAACCATAATACAAAGAGAATAGTATTTCAAAGGACAGAACATTACATGGCTCACCTGAAAGCCCGTCAGGAGACCATTGAAGGCCTCCTTCAGTCCGTGGTCTACGGACTGAATGCTCTGCAATACCGCACCCATGAGGATGCGGTGCTCCCCGGAGATGGAGGCACTTGACAAAGCCTCCCCCATGGCCGGCCACCCTGTGGTCGGCGGAGCCGGTGGAGATCGGGTAACCCGATCTCCAATCGGAGATTGAACCGGTACCTCCGGAGGTATTGAGCGCTCCAGAGATGGCCTTGGAGGAGACTGGGCATCTCCGTGTCCGGCCTCCTCAGTGTCCGGGAGAGGCTTCACCCCCGGGTCTTCGGTGGCCGAGGTATTAACCTCGACCATGACATCGTCGCCCCCACCCCCAGTGTTCGGCTCCAAGGAAGCCTGCTGGGATGATACCTCCGTGGCATCCTTCGTGGTGCTCGGAGGAGAAGGGCGCGACACGGACCCGCTCTCCGCTAGCTCGGCGGGCGGGGTCTCCCCGTCCGAAACTTGATCGGTGGGGAGAACACGTGGTGGGCTGCAAAGTTGATAAGCGCTCACATATCAGTAAACATTCAAAATCGAGCACTGATGGCTCAGTAAGTCTTCGGATCCTTACCTTCGAGGAGGGGGCTTAACCCTGAGGGTCCTTCGTGGAACCCTTTCGAAGTCCTTGGACAAGGTGTCCGAGTCCGAACTATCGTCGGACGACACCACTTGTGTCCGGCGTGCTTTCTTCGGGGCGAGAGGAATCACGTCCTCTAAAGCGTCCGGTGACGCCGCCCTCTTTCCTGTGAGGGGGGAATCGCCTCCCCCTCGACCTCATGCTCCTCCTCTTGATTCGAGGAGGCGTGGGTTTCTTCGGACTCAGCCTCTGGCTGATCCCTGGTACGCAGGCCTGTTCGGCCTATTTTCTTCTTTTCCTTCTTCTCTGGCGCCTTGTAGGGCGCCACGACGAGCATCTCCAACAGCAGCGGAGACTTGGTGTCTTCGGGCTGTGGAGCCGGACACTTGATGCCCTTGGCCTTGCTCAACCATTTCTGCAATGATGATCGGAAAATGCTTAGGCTTTCTTTAAGAAGACGAAGCTGATCAAATAAAACTATAGTATACCTTGGAAGGGGGCTTGGCGGCGCTTAAGCCCTTGTCCTCCTTCTTGCCCGGCCAGTTCTCCTGCGCCTTGAACAGCGCTTTCCATAGTTTCTCCCGCGTGGTGCGGAAGAGTCGGTGAACTGTAGGATCGTCGTCAGTCCGGTAATCCCACATAGGAGAACTCCGGCGCTGGCAGGGGAGGATGTGCCGCCGGAGCATGACCTGGACCACGTTGGTCAGGCCGACTCCCTCTCTGATTAGGGAGGCGATGCCCCTCTGCAGGTCCTCCACCTCTGTTTCCGACCCCCAGTCGAGGCCCTTTCTGACCCATGAGGTCAATCTGGTCGGGGGGCCGGACCTGAATTCGACAGGAACAGTTCCACATTCAGCAGGAACAGTTCCGCTCTCCTCCTTTGGCTCGGTGATGTAAAACCACTCCTTTTGCCAAGTTTTGATGGTGTCGATGAAGGTGCTGGATGGACACACTGCGCGCGGAAGCTTGCCGATGACTGCCCCGCCGCAATCTGCATGGGCGCCGGCGACGCACTTCGGCTTGATGTTGAAAATCTTGAGCCACAGTCCGAAGTGTGGCTCGACCCGCAGGAAAGCCTCGCAGACGATGATGAAGGCCGATATATGCATGAAAGAGTTCGGCGGGAGGTCGTGGAAGTCGAGCCCATAGAAGAACATAAGACCCCTCACGAAGGGGTGAAGTGGGAAGCTTAATCCTCGGATGAAATGAGGGACGAAGACCACCCTCTCGCCTTGTTTGGGGGTGGGGATCACCTGGCCCTCCTCTGCAGTGCGATGGAAGACGTTGGCGGGGAGGTATCCGGCGTCCTTGAGATCCCGGATGTCCTGGTCTGTGACCGTGGAAGCCTCCCACTTGCCGCTGGCCATGGCTGAGCTCGGAGGGGGAAGAATGGAAAACCTAGATCTGGGCTCGGGAAGCTCGGAAGATTGGGGAAGCAGGGATGCGAAGGGGAGATGTGGATAAGCCTTGGGGTTTTCTTCCGCTTTTATTAAAGATTGTTGCCGGTTAGCCTCCCTTCGCGGCGCCGTAAATCTCTCCGCTTCCCAAGGCGTGCGTGCCGTTGCACGCGCGTGATTAAACATATCCGGTGTAAAATGGGGCACGATCTGTGCATTGATGGATCGTGCTAGTGGAAACGGCCTCGAACCACGAGGCAGGTCTTTTCGACTGGTTTAGTGGTCGTGGTAGGCCGTGTCTTTTCGACTGAAAAGTTGTCAGAGGACATTATTGGCTCTCTGACATTTGGCCTTCAAAGGCCGAGCTACTCATGGTATACGGACGATCTATGATCGGGAAAATTACACGTCGACGGAGGCCGAACTATAGCCCGGCCGATCACTGTTTGGAGAAAGGAACTCACCTCGCAAGCTGAAGATTCTGATCACTCGAAGCAGCCGGAGCTTGGACCCTCGGCGTTGGAGGCTAGTTCGGGGGCTACTGAGGGAGTCCTGAATTAAGGGGTCCTCGGGAGGCCGGCCTATGTCTTACGGGCCGGACTGTATGGGCCACTTGCCGAATACTGGGAGGATTGAAGATCTCGCCTCCAAGAAGGAAGCTTCGAGAATCGTGGCCTGTCCTTCACGTTTAAGTAGTAAATAGGCATGTTTATCCCTTCGACGTGTAACCGACCATGTAACCCTAGACACCCTCGGCGTCTATATAAGCCGGAGGGTTTTAGGATGTAGCACAACAGAACTCATCTAGGGTTTTAGTCATACGATCTCGTGGTAGATCAACTATGTAATCCCTCTACAATCAATATAATCAAGCAAGACGTAGGGTATACCTCCATAGGAGGGCCCGAACCTGGGTAAAACTTTGTCCCCTTTGTCTCCTGTTACCATCAATCCAAGTCTCACAGTTCGGGACCCCCTACTCGAGATCTGCCGGTTTTGACACCGACACCGGTCCTCCATAGACCAAGGGAGGGGGAACTGAGGCAAAGGTCCCCGACCCATTAATTCCTTGAGAATGAGTGTCCTTATCAGCACTAGCCCCCTCCTTACCGGAGTTGACATCCGATGTCTAGTTAGTGGGATTAGCCACTTGCACCGCATCGGTGGAAAGTTTAAGAGTATCAAGGAATTCTTTAAACATGGATTTGACCTCGGTCGTCATGGAGGATGTAAGCGAGGACATGGCCTCGTTTAAATCCCCACGAGAGACCGTGTTCACACCCATGGCCTCGGGGAGTTCAACCGCCCGGTCCCCGTCGTCAACCATACTCTTTGGGTGGTGAAACCCTTAATAAAGAGACGAGGCTCTGATAACAATTGAAAGGATCGATATGGTTGACTAGAGGGGGGGGGGGTGAATAGGCAACTACCAGTTTTTAACTTTTCTTTAGCAGATTAGGATTAGCAACAAATTGGTTGGCTAGATGTGCAGCTAGGTGAGCAACCTATATGATGCTAAACACAAATAACAACTCAAGCAAGCAAGATGAATAATGTAAATAGCTTGCATGAAGTAAAGGTAAGAAATAACCACAAGAGGAACCGATGGAGACGAGGATGTGTTACCGAAGGTCCTTCCCGGTAAAGGGAAGTACGTCTCTGTTGGAGCGGTGTGGAGGCACAATGCTCCCCAAGAAGCCACTAGGGCCACCATATTCTCCTCACGCCCTCACACAATGCGAGGTGCCGTGATTCCACTAGTGGTGCACTTGGAGGCGGCAGTCGGACCTTTACAAACAAGGTTGGGGCAATCTCCACAACTGAATTGGAGGCTCCCAGCAACACCACGAAGCTTCACCACAATGGACTATGGCTTCAAGGTGACCTTTTCCGTCTAGGGTGCTCAAACACCCAAGAGTAACAAGATTCGTAAGGGATTAGTGGGGGAAATCAAATTTCTCTTGGTGGAAGTGTAGATCGGGGCCCTCTCAACCAAACCCTAGAGTATCAACAAGTTTTGTTGGCTAGGGAGAGAGATCGGGCAAAAATGAGCTTTGGGCAACAATGGAGCTTTGGGAAGGATAAGAGGTAAGTCTCCTTGGGGAAGAAGACCCCTTATATAGTGGGGAAGGGAATCTGCCCGTTACCCACCAACCAGCCGCACTTCAGCGGTAGTACCGCTCCGGGGAGCGGTACTACCGCCCAGTACTAGGGGCAGCGGTAGTACCGCTTGGTACTACCGCTCTGGTGGCACAGGTTACCAGACACCTCATGAGGAAGTGTCTGGTGCCCCGCGTAGGAAACATGGACACCCCAATGGTACTACCGCTGCTGCCAGCGGTACTACCGCCCTCACAGAAATAGCAGCTGCGGCTCTGGAGACGCACGACCTCAGACACTCGACAGACAAGTGTCTGATGCCCCGCGTGAGGTGCCAGAAACATACAGCAGTACTACCGTGGACACGAGCGGTAGTACCAGGCAGTACTACCGTTCAGGTCAGCGGTACTACCGCCTGGATATTTCTGAGGCAGCCAAGGGCACAGGGCAGAGCTCCAGTTGCAGAAACGGACGGGTGCATAAATGTGCATGTTAATTCCACCCAGCCTTTCCAAATGCGGACCCCCTCTTGATAGTACGGATTTTCCTATGATTCAAGTCCACCAACACTAAATCGTCGGAAAATAACCATCTTCTCTTTTAACATCCGGAGGGGAAAATAACCGTCTCATGCCACCTGATAATCTCTGAAATCTTAATGCACACGGTTAATCCGCAAATGCATTGTCATCAAGCACCAAAACCATTAGGGTATAAATATGCCCTTACAAGATGAGTCCACTTGGGGAAGAAGACCGACTTTTGTTGTGGTGAAGAAATCTAACCTTTATGCACGTTTGATACTCGTGATCTACGTTGGGTTTTCCGTGAAGAGGAACGGGTTATCGCAGCACAAAGTGGGTAAGTATTTCCCTCAGTTATGAAACCAAGGTTTATTGAACCAATAGGAATATCAATCCTCAACCGTCTTCAGCGGCTGCACACAAATGAACAAATAACTTGCACCCAACGCGGGCAAGAGGGTTGTCAATCCCCTTGATCTCGTTATTCGCAAGCAAATGAGTTGTGTAGATAATTGTTGATAATTGTAAATTGCAAAATAAAATAAAAAGTAAATAAAGACAGCAAGGTAATAGTAGCGTTTGTAAATATATAAGTGAATAGACCCTGGGGCCATAGTTTTCCCTAGCGGCATCTCTCATGTAGGCAGCATACGGTGGGTAACAAATTACTGTTGGGTAATTGATAGAAAAGCGGATAGTTATGCGATTCTCATGGCAATGATCATGTGTATATAGGCATCACGTCCATAAACAAATAGGCCGACTCCTGCCTGCACCTATTACTATTACTCTACTCATCGACCGCTATCCAGCATGCATCTAGAGTATTAAGTAAAACAGAGTAATGCATGCGGAACGATGACATGATGTAGATAAAGTAAACTCAAGCAATATGAATGAACCCCGTCGTATTATCCTTAGTATCAACAACACAAAGACGCATCTTGTCCCCTACTTTGTCACTGGGATATAGAAACTCGTCAGGTTGAACCTACCACAACGCACCACTCCCACCGATAAAATATCAATCTACTTGGCCAAAGCACATTAACAAATCGAAGAGCATTACGAAGCTATAATGATCATGCAATTAAGAGACAATATATATCAGAGGTATCTCAAATACTTTTCATGAATAATCTGAACATAAACCCACAATTCATCGGATCCCAACAAATACACCGCACAATAGGATTACATCGGATAGGTCAAAGCGAAGATGCGATGACCATTGTATTGAAGATCAAGAGATAGAGAGATTGCCATCTAGGTACTAGCTATGGACCCGTAGGTCCATGGTGAATTACTCACACATCATCATGAGGGCAGCAAGGTTGATGTAGAGGCGCTCCGTGATCGATCCCCCCTCCGGCAGGGTACCGGAACGGAGCTCCAGATGGCCTCGCGACGGAACAGAGACTTGCGGCGGTGGAAAAAGGGTTTCGGAACTGCCTCCGTTATTTTTAGGGTGAAAAAGAATTTATAGGCCAGAGAGGGGCGTTGGGAGGTAGGAGGTAGCCGAGGGAGGCACAAGCCATCAGGGCGCCCCCCCCGGGGTGTGCCCCGTTGGCTTGTGCGGCCCCCGGCCTCCTTCCAAAGCTTCCAGGTCTTCTTTCGATCCAGAAAAAGTCATCAAAAAGTTTCGTGGCAATTGGACTTCGTTTGGTAATGTAAACCTGAAAAGTAAAAAACACGCAGAAAATAGCAACTGGCACTGGGCACTGGGTCAATAGGTTAGTGCTCAAAAGTATTATAAATTGATAAATAAAGATCGAAAAAGTATCCTAGAATGATAATATATCAGCATGGAACAATAAAAAATTATAGATACGTTGAAGACGTATCAACCTTCAGCCCGTGCATAAGCGGTAATACCGCTCGGGGGAGCGGTACTTCCGCTTGCATGGAAGATTCAACCATCCAATGCAACTGAGAAGCTCAAGGAGGCAGTAGTGCCGCCGTAGCAGTACTACCGCTCCCACCAGCGGTACTACCGCTAAGTGCTGCGAGAGCGAGTGAACTCGCGGTAGTAGAGTGTGGTAGCGCGGTACCACCGCACGGAGCGGTACTACCGCCCACTACTGCCGCTCTACTTCCGCTTGAAGGACTGAGCAATCTAGAGAGCAAAACGTAAGCGGTAGTCCAACCAGATGTAGATGAGCGGTACTTCCGCTTAACTTTCACTCATACAATGAGGACAGTGGAAGTGGGGTAGTAGAACGAGCCGCAGAGCCTCTCGATCAGTACTACCACTCTCTACTACTGCTCTACTTCCGCTGCACTACACAAAGAACAAAATATAAGCGGAGGGCCAGCTGCAGTGAACTGCGACATTACCTCTGGAGCAGTACTACCAGTGGACAGCGCGGTACTACCGCTTAACTGCTTCTGGAAAGCCCAAGCAAAGAAGGATAAAGCTCCAAGTGCCGAGAAAGAAAGGGTGTGCAAAATAACTGTGTACGTGTTGATTTCACCCTAACCTTTCCAAATGCGGATCACCTCTTAATAGTACGGATTTCCTACGAGGCTACGACTCATAAAACTGTTCATAAATTCAAAAACTGTTCATAAATTAAGAAATAGTTTATTGATTCATAAAATATTGGTTGATTGAAAAAAGATCATGCATTTCAAAAAATTGTTCCACCAATTTCCCAAAAATTGTTCATCGATTCTATAAATGCTCACCGATTCAAGTAAAATGTTTTAAAAAATGTTCACATTTTTAAATATTTTTAAAAAATATATTTGCAAATAGAATAAATGATTATGAATTAAAAAAATGTTCATGATTTTAGAAAATGTTCACGAACTTGAAAAATGTTCTCGATTTCAAATATGTTCATGAGTTTTAAAAAATGTTCATGATTTTCAAAAATTGTTCAAGATTTCATGAAAATGACAGTGATAATGTATCTCAATGTTTATTAGTAAAATGTGATCATTGCCTTTGCGGATTATGATTTGTTTTTCTGTTGCAACGCACGGACCGTTTTGCTAGTAGAGTATAAGAGAGAACTATAAAAGAAAAATTAAGTGCGGTGCAGCTGGGGTATCACCAAGGTGTTGTCATTATAGTTCATGCCCTAACTATGTCTTGCCGGGCCGGTACGTGGGCCTGATCTTGCAGCCCAGACATGGCCCACTTAGCAATGTGCCATATCGACCCGTCACGTGGTGTGCACGCAGGCTAGTGGGCCGGCACGGACTGGCCCGGCCCGCCCCCTGGTGACCAATGTTTGCCCTCGACTCCGCTGCCTTTCGGCTCCAAGCTTCGAGCCCATCTCTCTCGTCCGGCTCTACCAAGGCCGCGCCAGTCGCCCGTCTCGTCTGCCAGCCGCCGCCGCGCCCACATCGGCGGTCTGTCGCGCGCGACGGGAGCTGCCTCCCCCCCCCCCCCCCCCCCGATTTCGCTGGCGGGTGGTGGGATTATGCGCCACCTGCTTCTGCCCCGCCGCGTTCTCGCCATGGCTCCCCTCTCAGCTTCCGCCGCGACCAAAGCCCTCCTGCTAAACCCCGCCCGAGGCCGCCTCCCCTCCTCGCTCGCCTGCCTCTCTGCCCCGGGCGGCCGCTCGTTCCGCGCCGCCTCGCTCCGCTGCTATGCCGCGGCCGCGGCGGCCGAGCAGCACCGCATCAAGGTCAACAACCCCATCGTCGAGATGGACGGTGCGTTTCCTCGTCGTCGCACGTCCTCCTTCCTTCCCCTCTTCAGCGGTACTAAGCATGCGAGTGGATTGCGTTTGTTTTGTTTCAGGTGACGAGATGACGCGGGTAATATGGAAGATGATAAAGGATAAGGTGCGGAATTCTGCCTTAGATCTTTCGCAGTTTTTCTATCACTACTGTTGCAGTAGTTATTGCTGGTTCACTTTGTTCCGTGATGTGAGTGGATCATGGGGTTGTGTGCAGCTTATCTTCCCGTACCTGGACCTGGATGTCAAGTACTTCGACCTTGGGGTGCTAAACCGGGATGCCACTGATGATAAGGTCACTGTCGAGAGTGCTGAGGCTACTTTGAAGTAAATATGCTTATACCATTTCCCTGTTTCTGCTCTCAGTCATGACAAATTTGATCCAATCCCTCATATCAGTGTCTTCTTAGCATTTTGGATGAAGCATGTGAATTCTGCATCTAGCATTCATGTGTCAGATTTTGGAGACAGCGCTTAGTAGACTAGCAGCTCCAAGTATGGATGATAACCAGGATACTTCTGTGAAAATGAAACGAGTCACTTTCAGTAGTTGAATAACTAATTTGATTGCATCGTTTTTATATGCCCTATGGCTGTGGCAAACTTTAGTTGCCATCAGGCAGTACCTGATGGATTTTACTTGTCCCCTTTTCCACGGGATTGGCTCAGCCAAATTTATTTTTAAAACTTGAATCGGCTCACTCACGTTCAAACAAGCGGCTTGATGAGATCCGTTTATTGGATATGTGGCCAATTTTTCCCTAACCAACTAACTCCACAGTTCAGCGCAGCAATTGCAGCCTGAACCTTTAGTTGACAAGGATATTTCTTCATATGTACGTCATATGCATGGAGAGATTGTTTCTAGGATGACAATATTGTGCATAATAGCTATGTCACATTCTCTCAGGTTTCCCCTTCACAGCAAGGTGTTGGATCTTTTGTTCTTTGTTTCCTGCAATTTAGCTTGTGATTTAGGGTTGATCAGTTCATATGCGACAATTTTGTTAGAGAACTTGCATCTTTTTTGTTGGCTGGAAATGTTTGCACATCTTTTCATTAAGAGGATAAGCAGAATAAGTTATAACATATCCTTTTCCTGATAGGTTTCCAGGCTAAAACTGTTTATTCTTCTACTGTGATGGTAATCATAGTTTTGTTTCACAAATTTGCATTTCCTTGTTCAAAGCGTAGCTCTGGAATTTTATATTTTAGGTATTTGAAAAGTATGTTCTTACATTCTTTTCTCATCTTTACTGATCTCTTTTCTGTGTTCTCAACAGGTACAATGTTGCTGTTAAGTGTGCTACAATTACTCCTGGTATAGTCCTTTAACTTTGATATTCCATATTTATTTTTTCTTATTTTTTCTTGTTCGGTGATAAAATGCATGCATTTCTCGGTTCAATTTGTACATTTATTTTTAAGTTCAAATGGCTGTGTGCTCCTGGCATATGCCTATCCGTACTTATCTGCATTTTTCTTTCTAATCCACTTGCTTAAAAGAGCTTAAAATATGAGAATGCTGATCACATATAGTTTGATACTAGCTTGAGTGTGTTAGAACCACAATCAGATTTATTCTGTGCAATTGACTAGCTATTGACATAAACTGCAAGATGAACAACAAATATGCAATCCAATTTTTAAATATATGTTTGGATTATCGAATCTGTTAATGAATATGGTATCGGTCTTTTGTTTTGGCTTGCACTGTTTCTTATAATTTCACATTTTTTCACGGTGCTGAATTGCTGATCGAGTAATCGTCCCTTATGCTAGAACATTCTTTTTCAAATACTTATTCACTAAGTTTACAATGAGATCATCATATATGAATATGTGACTAATTCTTGGTCTATTGGAAGGTGAACTGAATCCTTTAGCGAAACTTAACCTTCTATGCCTTTTGTTTTGCATTGTTTGCCAGTTACATTTTATGTTACTAACTTAGAGTACTGCATTTGTTAGATGTGAACTCATAAGTAAGTTTATTTGTTCGATTTTATTCAACTTCCTTCATGGCCTTAAGAGCATATATGATGAAGTTTGATACGTTGTGCCAATAGTTTGATTGAAGGATCTGAACAGTTTCTTAGAACCTGGACATGTTCTTTTTGTTGGATTAATATTTCTTTTTTCGGTGTTTGTATGCAGATGAAACAAGAGTCAAAGAGTTCAACCTCAAGTCAATGTGGAGGAGCCCAAATGGCACCATCAGGAACATTCTAAATGGTTTGCTCATCTCTCTCTTTGAGTTACCTTTGGTGTTTTAGTTACTGGATGAAATAATATGGAACTAAACTGGTAGGCAATCTACGAATGTTAGATTGTAAGAATTTGCTCATAGTAACATTTGAAAAAATTGGTAGGCTTGACATTTTTGCAGTGTTACAAGTAACTATTGAACTCGATTTGTTTCGGATATATATCACAGTAACTTCCTAAACATGGAATGTCACAGGATATTTCCATAGGTTACCACAAGGAACAATAGTATGAATATTAGTAATAATTTTCGAACACAGAAGTACAGAATATACTTCCAAGAGTATATGTTTCAGTGTTTCACATTTTCCCCTTCACATTGAGCCTGGATCATGACCATTAACTTTGCCTTTCACATTTTCACCATGACACACAGGAACTGTTTTCCGGGAGCCCATCTTGTGTAAAAATATTCCACGGATACTTACTGGTAAGGGCAGGAATGTGAAATTATGGTTATGATAGCAAGTAATAAAGTTACCAAATTAAAGGAAAGAAACTTGTTTTGAAGGTTGGAAGAAGCCCATTTGCATAGGAAGACATGCATTTGGAGACCAGTATCGAGCTACCGATATGATTATTAATGGCCCTGGAAAGCTTAAGATGGTTTATGGTGAGCTCCATTGGCCCGTCATTTACTTATTCATTTCTATTAATTCCAAAGCTTGTGGTGTACCTTTGTTCATCTATTCCTTTCTTTGCTACTGAAAATCAGTGCCTGATGGAGCTGAGCCGGTGGAGCTAAATGTTTATGATTTTAAAGGGCCTGGAATCGCATTAGCAATGTATAATGTGGATGAGGTATGATAGGCAACTAAATTTCATGACTATATTCTTCTCTTGAGAGCTCTGCTAATTTCTGCTTTTTCCTTTAGTCTATTAGGGCATTTGCTGAGTCATCAATGGCAATGGCACTGTCCAAGAAATGGCCTCTTTATCTGACCACCAAGAACACAATACTAAAAAAATACGATGGCAGGTATCTGGAATGAGCATTATTTACGATATATTTTCATTGCGCCACAGTCATTAAGCACTCTTTTGTTGTGAGGACTACCAATCACTGTCGTCTATGCTCTTGTATACACAGTTTCATGCTGCACTCTTAAGTCTTAACTGTGAATGCACCAACATATGTTGTCTGGCATTAGTTATCCAGTTGCCAAGGGTTCTCATTGTTGTGCTCCGATGAGGTCTTATTGGTAGGTGAAGTGATTATTCTAATAAACTGGAAGAGTGATAAGCTACTCTCTTAACCTATATCCTCACTACTCATTATCCTTATAATTATCGATGAACGTGCAGACTTGTTTATATATAGTACAAATGGTTTGTTTTTGTTGCTCTGATGACCTTCAGTAAGTATAATTTTGCAGTTAATCATATTTCTCATACAGCAGTCCCAACTTGACATGTGCAAATTTGAAATGTCCATAGATTCAAGGACATCTTTCAGGAGGTATATGAAGAGAATTGGAAGGAGAAGTTTGAGGAAAACTCAATATGGTCAGTGCTAATTTATACCAGATTTTGACCACTAAAGTTCTGCTTAAACTGCATTCGATCTTACATGATTCATGCAGGTATGAACACCGGTTGATTGATGACATGGTGGCATATGCTGTGAAAAGCGAGGGTGGATATGTCTGGGCATGCAAGAACTACGATGGAGATGTTCAAAGTGACTTCCTTGCCCAAGGTTTGCATATGATTTCTTCCTGATCGTGCAACACATTATAATTATGGAGTTATAGAATTTCTGAAACTGAATGGTGATGTTAGCCAATACGCTTGCTTAATACTCCCTCCGTAAAGAAATATAAGAGCATTTCTTCACAGAGGGAGTACTATGAATATGTCCTGCTATTCATGTTCTATATATTCAATCTACTTTTGTTGATGAGTTCTTGTTTCAGGTTTTGGTTCCCTGGGTTTGATGTCATCTGTTCTGGTAAGTCGTGCTATTCCTTTTGCTTTTCTGTGTAATTTATTTTATTTTATTTGATCGCTAACTAAAAAGATTGTCTTCTTCAGTTATCTTCTGATGGGAAGACATTAGAGGCAGAGGCTGCTCATGGGACTGTCACTAGACATTTCAGGTTACATGAGAAGGGACAGGAGACGAGTACCAATAGCATAGCTTCTATATTTGCTTGGACTCGTGGGCTAGAACATAGGTAATCACACTAGTATTGGTAATGAAATTTTACACTTGAATTAGAAGATCTATCAGAATCTTCTTTTGCTTTGTTTATAATCAGTTCAAGAGTTTTCACATTCTTTCGTACCTGCCTATGTAGTAACAACTTGTTTATCTGCTTAGAGCAAAGCTGGATAAAAATGATAGGTTGCTGGATTTCACACAGAAGCTTGAAACTGCATGTGTTGAAACAGTGGAATCTGGAAAAATGACAAAGGATCTTGCACTTCTTAGCCACGGCGCCAAGTAAGCTGATTTATGTATATGCTTTCGGTTTTTGTGGTGTTTCAGAAACTTTGGGTGATATCCTTTCTTGTGGTGGTTACTCATTGATATGGAAGCATAGTAATATTATTATTGTAAGCAATATGTTATCTCACAATGACGATAATAATGAAGTAGCTAAAAAACACTGTAGTATTTTATTGAGGATAACTAGTGACCGAGGTAAACAGCAAGTTCGTTGCTGTTGCAATGGACCAAATATTCTTACAAGTACCCAGAATTTTAACTGCTTGTTCTTCTGCATGATTTTTAGGCCAACATCTTCTGCTTGTAAGTAGCACTTTCACTAGCTCATGAGAGAGGGTCAGATAGATTACTGTTATTCCCTGTTCTGTATTTGCGAGAAACAGCAGTTCATCAAGAATAATATTGTTCCCCTCTCCCAAACTTATTTCTTTTATCTTGGTGAATGCTCCTGAAACCTTGAGTCCTTTGTTTTATATATATTTCCCCCATTCGTTTGTAAGGGTTATTTGTTTTGCAATCCTGTTCAAGATTATAAGTGCATCATTAGTGCTATTTTCTCCTTTTTTGCCCTTTATTCTTTTTACTGAAGTATTTATGCATGATTAACCACATAAATTGTTCTCCCTCATTCTTTTCAAAGCACAGGATAATTTAGTCACATTACCCTCCATCAAGTACAGTTGACTAAATTACCCTTTTATTTAGTGCTTTGGAAAGCTGAGTGAGAATAGTTTGTGTAGTTTGTCATGTGTAAATGCTCAAGGAAAGGATGAAATAAACAAACGCCAAAAGACAGAAAATAACATTAACTGAATCCACGCCTTATGATTTTTAAAAAGATTGTAGATCAAACTGGTTGTATAGAAAGCAGAAATTTCTTGAACCTACAGTTGTTTTCAAAGCACTAAATGTCGCGAGAAGTTTCCTGAAACCAACTTCTTGCGTTACTCTTCCAAAAAAAAAAAAACACTATTTAGCATTTACAATGTGGTGGAATTGATAGCACAGCCCACTCATGAGGCATTGAACGGTAACTAGTGGAACCTCATAACGGCTGTTCGTGGTTGTAATTGTATCACTGATGGGTAAGCCTAGCAACACCTGGTGATTCCATTGAATTCCAAAAATGTGGTTATCTAGAACCATGACACAAGAAGTTTAGTTTTATGACACTTCACTTAAACTCGTTGTTCCTTGATAGTTAAAATCGCAGTTTGAAGATTTACTCATAGAAAATGAACGAGGGAGTATACCACATCCTTGTAGTTATGAGCTGTGTGGCATGTCAATCAGTTAAAAAAAATACTCCCTCTGTTCCATAATTAGTGCATACAGATTTTTGAAAAAGTCAAACCTCATAAACTTTGAGCAAGTTTGTGGAGAAATACATTTACATCTAGAACGCCAAACATATATCATTATATTCATCATAAGACGTAGTTTCATATTTTATATAGTTGGCATTGTAGATATAAGTAGTTTTCTCTATAAACTTGGTCCAAGTTTACAAGGTTTGACTTTTCAAAAAATCTATACACACTACATTATGGAACGAAGGGAGTATCATTCCCCTGTCTTGAAATGCAAGTGTCACATTCATTTTTATTTTATTTGGAAGAATCATATTTATTTGCGGCAGTGTTTCAAATGTCTTCCTGCCAATGTTTCTTGCTTCCGCTTTGCTGTTTTCTTTCTTTCTTCCTGTTGTTCACATATTAACCAGACATTCTGTTTCTCCCTATTGACGTGGCTAGGGTAACAAGGGAGCATTACCTGAGCACCGAGGAATTCATTGATGCTGTCGCTCAGCAGCTGCGGGAGAAGATCCAGATACCGTCCTCGTTGTAATTTTCACCATGTACATATGTTATTTCTAGCTGGAAGAAGCCTACGGGAATTTGGTTGACCTGGTGCAATGGGCACACATTTTGATTAAGACGATGAGATGGAGGATCTGATCCAGTCGCGTCTGTGTCTGGAAGCAGTTTTTGTAAGGCCTAACATTCTATCGTGTTAATAATCTATCTGCTATATGTGATTCTCCCTTCGGCGTCTGTTGGGTAAATAAAATTGTCCGTAAGCAGTGAATCCGGACTTTGACCAGACTTCAATATATAGAATTAGCCTTCTGTCCATGCCCCCTTTTGTCACCGCTAAGCTTTATGTGCTCTTTGATTTGAATTTTTTCGTATCTGCCAAGTAAAGTACTTTCGAGGCTGTAAGACCGTTCAAAATTCCAAAACATGTGACTAGCAAAATGGCACGACTAACCAAGGGGGCTCATTGTGCGTCGGTCCATAGCGTGAATGCAGGGGATTCGCGGTGGTCGCCGTCACGTCTCCGGTGAGGCGAATTTCTGTTCTTCCCCACCAAGGGCCCTGCCGTGTGAAATTGGTTCTCGCCCATTTGACCGCGTATATCCGCCGCCTCCCTGGCCAGCTACAGAAACGGAAGAGAAGGGAGAGTTCTCCACACGTGAGACGTGAGCCAAACTCAAACGTACAGCGCGGTCGTCGGGTGTACACGCATCCCTCGCTCATTGATTACGCCCCACCAGCACAGGCAGCGCCCTCGCCGCCCGCCGCTCCCCTGCCCTCCGGCTGTATAAATACGAGGCGCCCGTGGCGGAGATGGGTACCGCTTTCTCCTCCTCCTCTTCCACACCAGAGTCCAGAGCTATGGCGCTCGCCAAGGCCAAGGAGATCGTCGCCTCCGCTCCCGTCGTCGTCTTCAGGTCTGTGCGCGCGTCTCTCACCCCTCTCTCCATCCCTCTCGCCGATCGCTCCTGCCATGAACCAACGCCACCGAACTCGACTTGGAAATTCGGTCCGTAGTAAGAACTGGAAAAGGGGGATGCGGATGATGGAGAATAGATCCCGCACTCTTTCCGCATCTTATCTATCCTTCGCCTTCTTTCCCCCTTCCCTATGAGCAGAGCATATTCGTCGCTGTTTTTTTATTCCCTGTTCTTTTTTAATTCTTTCCCCGGTGGAGGAAGAAACTGACTGAAATATATTTAATTACAACAAGTTTTGAATCTGTACCCAAATCCTATCGGCTTGTTTCAACTCTGGATGCGGCACGGCCGTGAAATCAAGGATCCTCTTGCAAGGGATGTGAAAGTTGTTAGGGGATTATCACAGGGATGTTTTTCCTGGATCCACCAGCTAGGTTTATGTTGCGTCTTCAATGTTTGGTCCAACTACTCTTTGTACCTGTTCCGATAATGACGAGCTTAACTACAATACTGTATTTGCAACGACATGTTTGATGCCCAATGCTTCGTGCCCTGTTGACGCTAACTCCGATTCATCTGCTTTGGGCTATCAGCAAGTCTTTCTGCCCTTACTGCGTACAAGTGAAGAAGCTGCTCACGCAGCTAGGCGCAAGTTTCAAGGCCATCGAGTTGGACACAGAAAGTAAGTAGAACTGTCCCGTCTTTTGGTTATTTAAATTTCACGCAGTTCACTCAAGTAGACTGTATGCATGTATGCACTTAAGTTTCACGGCCACGAGCTCCCAACAATTTAGACGAATAAGTTTCCTGCATCCGGATGTTCCTGTCCACTGTTCCGTTGAAATAGTGTACTCTTCTGTTGAAATACTATACATGTTGGGTTTAAGGGCTTCATACAGCTGTGGCCTGGAAGAGGATTCAATATGACAGCATCATTTCTGGGTCGTGGTAACAATGCTTTTGTAAGTAAGCAGTAAGCACACTTGGAAATGATGTGACGGTGATCTCAAATCTCTTATGAGCTTTGATGATTGGTTAGACAATAAAGAAGCAATTGAGTTTTCTGGCAACAAAGAAGAAGCAATTGAGGTCGCAAGGACCCAACTATAAATCACCATGCAATCTACTCCCTCCGTTCCTAAATATAAGTCTTTCTACAGATTTCACTATTGGACTACATACGGATGTATATAGACATATTTTAACGTGTAGATTCATTCATTTTGTTTCGTATGTAATCCCTTATTGAAATGTCTAAAAAAACTTATATTTAGGAACGGAGGGAGTAGGTGCTATCATCAGAGCCTCAGATTTGTTACTCTTCGTTTTTGTGTTTATTACATGCTGTGAGCAAAACATGTTTTTTTAGACTGTCCTCCCAGTCGTACTACGCTACTACTCATCTGCAGCTTGTAGCTAAGTGATTACTTGACGCTCATGATAAACATCAAGCATGTTCTGAGTTCTAATTGCATCATGTCTTGGCTCTGCGTTGGGGTGATCGGCACAGGACTTGGGTGAAACCCTTGTATTGAACTAACCCATGCTATCTTTATGAAGGCGATGGGCCTGAGATGCAGTCAGCTCTTGCTGAATGGACCGGGCAGAAGACTGTGCCCAATGTCTTCATCAATGGAAAACACATCGGTGGCTGTGATGGTGAGCTGATTTGTTCCCTACAACCTTGTTAAACTGATGACTGGAATTATGGTTCTAGTATGAACAAGCAGCAAATTCCATTGTGCAAGCTTGCTTTCTTGCAATTGGATTAGTTTCTGACAGTTACTTACATGTCAATGTCTTCTGTGGCAGACACTCTTGCACTGAACAAGGGAGGGAAGCTGGTTGCTCTGCTGACGGAGGCTGGAGCGATCTCCGGTTCCGCTTCGAAGGCCACCACCACTGCTTAGCTCTGTTTGCGAGTTGTCGTGGTCGAAGTGCTTAAGTGTGTTACATGATTTGCATCGTTCCTGTGTCGTGAAATAACGAAGTTGGATATGTTTGGCAAGTTCGGGGCTTGTTGATGTCTAGTATGTCTGCAGTAACTGTTAAATCCCCATGTAAAACTCGTTAGAAATCAATCAAATTATCTTGGTGATATCAAGCCCAAATGTTTTCGGTTCTTTTCAATATATACATGTCACTCTTTATTGTTTCCCTGCTGGAAGGGAACCGTAGACGCTTAAGGCTGAATTCAGTTTCAGTAGAGTCGTGCATGACAGAATCTGCAGATCAACTTCTGGTGAAGGAGGCGTTCTATCGCCGATGACCAGCCATTTTCAGGTACAGCTTGTACACCACCAGCTCTTCGTCTCCGTCCATCGGTGCCTTCGCCCTGGGCAGCTCGCCGTGCGGGAAGTCCTTCCCGAACCCGTACTCCTCCATCCACCACTCCGTCCGCGACACCCGCCTCACCGTCGTGTCGTCTTCCCGGTACAAGAACACGCGGCGGTACCCTATGTCCTCGCCATTGCCGTTCACGACGTTGCCTTCGCGCACCAGCAAGTACGCCCCTGGCCCTGCCCTCCGCGGGCGCGCTTTGTCCTCGCCGTTCTCCTCGAGCTTGCGCCGGTACCGGTGCACGGCGAAAAGCCACTCGCGCCTGTCATTGGCTGCCGGGAACGCCACCGTGAGCACCGCCGGGTGTGCGGCGAAGACGTCCGCCGTGGCGTACATCCTGCACCGGCGCGGGTCCCCCAGGTTGAGGCTGTCGAGGTAGAGCTGGACGAGCACCTGCGGCTTATTATCCACGTCTGGACGGCGCGAGGGCGAGGCGGGCTCGTGGACGACCCCGCCGCGCGCCGGGTAGAGCTTGCAGACCACCATGTCGAAGGCGGCGGCGGCGGAGCGGCACTCGCCATACTCGTCCATGCGCCACTCGGTCTCCCTGGTCGAGGCCGAGCCGACCTCGGCCTCGTCCTCGTAGTAGCGGAAGGCGTGGCAGTAGGCGGCGCCGCCCAGCAGCCTGGCCTCGCTGCCGAGGCGGTAGGCGCCGGGGCCGGCCCTGCGCCGCCCGCCCTGGCATTGCGCGCGGCACACGAAGAAGAACCACTCGGGCCGGCCGTTGGCCGGCGGGTACACGGCGGCGAGGAAGCCGGGGTGCGCGCCGTAGACGTCGGCGTCGTGGATCTGCCGGGGCAGGCCGTCGCACCGCAGCGCGCGGCGCAGGGGCAGGTACCGGCCGACGATGACGTCCGGAGCCGGGTCGAACGCCTCGTCGGGAGAGGCGTTGACGACGCCCGTCGCCGCGGCGCGCGGCGGGGCCCTGGGAGGCCTGCCCGAGTTGGGCGGCGCCGGGGGCAGGACGATCCAGCCGTCGTCGGTCTCCTCCAGGTCGCGGAGGACGGCGGAGGCCGCCATGGCGGCGGCCTCCGGCGCCGGCTTCTTCTTGGCCGGCGAGGGTTTAAGGGCGGGCCAGTACATGTTTGTGTGCCGCACGCTACTACTACTCCTAGCTGCGTTCCGCGCGATGGATCATCGGTCGGTCGATCCTCCAAGGGTGCACGCAAGATGGTTTATGTCAACGCGGGGCGCGCGGTTCAGGTCCCCGAGGCCGACCGCCCCAACGGGTGAAGTGGACGTGGAGGTCGAGCCGGGCCGGTGGAGTCATGGATCAGGACGGAGTCCGAAGCGAAACTCGGGCGGACGCCGGGTAAATCTCGTGTTTTTAGCGGAAAAAATAACAATCTCGTTTGCCAGTTTTTATTTCAATTTAAAAGGAGGTCACCCGCACTTTATTCAGCGTCTAACAGGGTATGAATGAGTTTTCAAATCTGATGACCCTTACTTGAAAACAGGATAGGAGGAGGAAAGACGGCCACGTATACGATGACCCTTTTCAAGGGGCATATAGAGGAGTAGGGCGTTTTGGTGACCGAGCTCCATGGAGCCCTTTATTTTTTTAAAACGGCTTTGCTAAAAATCAGTCGACTGAGACTTCGCGAAGTCCAAGTCGATACTATAATCCGTTGATCTTGCATTGAGATTTGTGCAAACAATTTTTTTTTCAGTTTTTTTCCTTCTTGCATACTAGATTGCTTGACTGAGACTTCGCGAAGTCTCAGTCGACTGAGACCTAGACACTCCCTTTGAAAAAATCAAAATTCAAACTTTTCGACTTCAAAAAAATTCGGAAAAAAATATGCAACTATACAAGGATGAAATGTATTTTTGTGTAAAAATTCAAGATGAAATACTTTGAAATGCGACCTGTACAAAAAACACAAATTTCTGGACTTTGAAGGATGAATAGTATCATGTGTTAAAAAGCCTCAGATTTGTCTTTTTTGCACAGCCTTCATTTCAATGTACTTCGTCCTAAACATTTACACACATGTGTGTTATGCCTCCATGTATATCTGTGTTTTTTCAGATTTTTTTAAATTGTAAGAATATGAATTTCCATGAATTTTGTGTTTTTCAAAAACTGGCCTCCATGGAGGCCGAGCTCCAAAAGGCATTTTCGCATATAGAGCTTCTAGCTAGTCGACGAGTACATATCAGGTGCTCCCAACTCAAGATTCTAGATTTCTTGATCTCCTCTACGGCGACAACATACACAGATCGTAGGTGCTCATGTACTGTCTTTTTAACAATGTACAGAGGCTCACACATACATGTATTGTTGTGAACATTATTTGGAAACATGTTTTTTCTTCAATTTCAATTTTTTTAAACTAAAAAATTATTTGAAAATATAACATAATTAAAAAACCAGTAAAGAAAATTCAAACCCAGCTCAGGAATCTTCTAGAAAATTTCCACATCTAATAGAAACCCAGGCTAAGAACTTTCAAATGGTTCCCCAAACCCAAACCAGCACCCAATCTACAAAGAGTTAAATGGGCCGGCCCAAATCAATCGCTCTTGTGCGGAAACGGCAGCCGTTTGACGCAAAGAGCGTCGGCTAGAATTTGCGAGAGATGCGTCCATCTCGCAAGACATAGACACACCATACCATTGGGTTCATAACGTAACGATGACAGAGGACATAGGTACACATGGATTCGTAGTGCTATGAGGCGACACTAGAGAGAGAATTGTCATGAGGTGCGCGTTCTTAACCTTCATCACCAGCAAGAGACAAAACTTGCGCTCAAGTTACAAAAAAAAAGACAAATCTTGTGCGCCTAGCTGTTGACCTCTTTTGTTTTTCTCTTCAACAAATTACTCTTCTAGAATTCTTCCATCAGCAAGTCAATGTGCAAAATAATAATTAACTAAAGTACCTGATGGCACGAGACTATGTAAGCTAGGGTGCACATTTTATCTAGTATGCAAAATATATTTCGGAGGCATATGCGTCGTGAACACTATTTCAAAACATGTTTTTTCTTCAATTTCTACTTTTTTAAACTTAAAAATTATTTGAAACTAAAACATAATTAAAAAATCAGTAAAGAAAATTCAAACCCGGTTCAGGAATCTTCTAGAAAGTTTCCACATCTAAGAGAAACCCAGGCTGAGAACTTTTAAAAGGTTCCCCAAACCCAAACGAGCACCCAATCTACAAAGAGTTAAATGGGCCAGCCCAACTCGATCGCTCTTGTGCAGAAACGACATCCATTTGACGCAAAGAGCGTCACGTAGCATTTGCCAGAGATGCGTCCATCTCGCAAGACATAGACACACCGTACCATTAGGTTCATAACACGACGATGATAGAGGGACACATGTACACATGGATTCGTGGTGCTATGAGGCGACACAAGAGAGAGAATTGTGAGGAGGTGCGCGTTCTTAACCTTCATCACCAGCAGGAGTCAAAACTTGTGCGCTCAAGTTACAAAAAAAAGACAAAACTTGTGCGTCTAGCTATTGACATCTTTTATTTTTCTCTTTAACAAATTACTATTTTAGAATTCTTCCATCAGTTAGTCAATGTACAAAATAATAATTAACTAAAATACCTGATGGCACGAGACTATGTAAGCTAGGGTGCACATTTTATCTAGTACTAGTTAAGTGCCCGTGCGTTGCAACGGGGCAAAACAAAAATTATAGATGCATTGAAAAAACAATTAACGACGCGTCGATAACAAATTATATTGTCATTTTTATGTTGAATGGAACACCATTATGATTTTGCTCGACGATAAATTGTATTGTATATTTTTTTATGGCGAGTGGAACACTATTATGGTGGTTTTCAAATTAAGCATCTCGCGCAAATTTCATATAATGCCCAATTAATTAAGCTTTTGTTTGCCAAAGTTGCACCGTACTGCTTCACGTTCTATAAATAGAAAGACAAATTATATTATGTGCACATAGACATACTTATGGATAAAATTTAGGCATGCAAGACCAGTTTTATCAACTTCTCACATTTTTTAAGGATAAAATTTCAGTAAACCAGCAACTCATGTATGCAAATGTTTGTTATTCTTCAGCATACTTGCATCATGGGAATGTCACGTTTCAGGACTGAGAACCTTGCCATTTTAATGTTACATATGACACTGACATAATATACCATGCAACAGTTAGAAATTATCGCTCCAACAACAGATATGAAAGTTAGCTCACATATTCTAAATCTGGACCAATGTGATGCAACTAAAATTACCATCATACTACTCTTGTCTGAAATTTAAACCAAAACTCAAATATACATTATGTGTCTTTTGAATCTAAAGTGAACTGTTCTTAGCCAAGGGACAACCATTCCTCACCAGAAATAGAGAGGACAACGACAGGAGCTACACATTAACTAACATCCTAAAAACTAACCAACATTTTGAAGTATATTTGTTAAGAGCATTAATCAACAAGAAAAAAAAACATCCCTTAATTTTGCCTAGGCTATGCAAGAAAGTGGTACCAAGGAGCACCAACCATTGTCAAACAATCGGTACATTTGTTTCCTGCCTTTTGCACTACCAACAAAACGACAACATCCATGCCATCCATGCCACTGCAATTTCAGCCTCTCTGTTGCATGATGATAATGAAAAAGAAATGACCGGTCAAGGCAGGTTGTCGATCCCTTGCTGGACATCATCTTATGTATTGTCAAGCACTCGTGATTTTTCTCATAACCTAGCTGCCATCCCTATCATTTTGGCAACCTAAAATCTGAAAAATAAATAAATAATACAAAAGCTTTGTAGATCTATATGAAATAGTACAAAAACAATCATACATAGCAATTGTATAGAATGACTCTTTTACCTTGTCAGTCTGGTGTGAATACAAATGTAGAAGACAAAATAAAACATACACCTATTTAGTAAATTTTGGAATATCAAATAGATCATCTCTGCTCCTCTCTACAAAATTCTGAAACTCTCCAAATGTATGCTTACATTATTGAGTGTGACAGGTGTGACCTAACAATATATAGTGCAATGCCATTAAAAGAAACAAAGGTCATTATAGTCGGAAAAAGCCACCAAACAGAGTCCTTCTGATTACGTGACATTTTTTTACCGCAAATTGTGTGCCAGTTTCTATTGAAACGTACTCATAAATTGTCCTTTCTATTTCTTTTTCTCCAAGCAGCCAGATGAGATCTCTATTTTCATTACGAAAAACAACATGTGTTTCTCTCTAGTGCACTGGGCCATCTTCTTCGAAAGTACCAGTTGACAACAAACACCCTGACACCTTATGAGATTTGCTAGAGCACACTTTAAATGCCAGCTGGTATGCCCTTTTTGAGAAAAACATGTAGCAAGCTTCCAATTTGCCAGAAAGATCACATTAATTGATATCTGAAAATTCTTCAGAGCTATAACAAGGATAATCACGTCTCTGTCTACCCGGTTTCAGTAACTGGAAGTAGGCTGATCATGTTCAGTCTTGTATGTTCTCACTCGGGCAAACTACCATCATCTTCTTGTATGAACGTCAATGCAAAAAATGCAAAATATTATCAGAAATATTGTTATTTGTTGACAAAGATCTATAAATAGTGTTATTTGTTGGCAAAAGGAAATGAAAGCAGTACTTATCATAATCTTACTGCCAATATTTAAGTGTACTTTCACGTCCCATATGTATGATATCACATACTCCCTCTGTTCCAGAATAATTGTCGCTGGAGGATTCTAGTTCAACTTCGTCCTGTACAATTTATTTTTCTGTTTCCTAAACTACCCTCGCTCACTCAGCCACTCGCACGCTCGCCCCCGCCGAATCCCTAGCTCTCCCCCGCCGGCGCTCCTCCCTCGCCTGCGTCGCCGGCCCCTCTCCCCCGCCTGCGTCTCCGGCCCCTCTCCGTCGCTTGCGTCGCCGGTCCCTCTCCATTGGGCGGCTGGATACGGAGGGCGTACTGCTTCCTCGCCGACGGGGAGGTCAAGAAGAGCCAGGACGGTGGCAGGGGTGGCGGCGGTGGAGGGGGATGGGGATGGGGTCAGCGGTGGGGATGCGGCTGCAGCAACTGTTCCACCTGCACGACGCCGCGGCATAGAGTACTGGCTCGAGCCGGCTGAGGTCGCGGCCCTGCTCATCTTGGGTGTCGGCGGTGGAGGTCGGCGTCGAGCAGCAGGCAAAGATGCAGGCGGAGGAGCTCACCAAGATGCAGGTGGAGGAGCTCACCAAGGAGCTCGCCGGAGTAAAAAAGGTCTCTTTTTTCCCCTTCTCCTGTCATCTTCTTAAACTCATCAGATGTTGGATTAATTAGGGGTAAAGACTAAAGAGGGTTCGGTGACTGTGATTTGCTACTTTAAACTCATCTCCAGAAGAGAACAAAGCGGATTCGGTCAGCTGTGATGCATGGTGATGTGCGAAATGTGCAGTTAGATCGGCAGTCAGTAGTACTCCCTCATTGTAATTGGAGTAGGTTTGGGGCTACTACAGGGAAAGGCCAACTGAATTTTGTCATTGCCTAATTGAGTAATCAGTTGAAATCATGCCGAGATGCGACATTTGGATGATGAATTTGAGTCCATGCTTTGCAGGAGGCTGTCGAACGCGTCACTCAATGGGTTCATTGCGCCGGAGCTCAGGCAGCTAGGATTCTTGCAAGAGCTGTATGTGCTCTCCCTCATTGTGTCCTGGTTTCCCTGAATGTCTGTATTTTGGGCAGGTATTTACTCCTTGATGCACTGAAGTGTACTGAACTGCTAGAAGATCCCTTGATGCATGCACTGAAGTACTCTTCTCACCGGAGTACAGTATGAGAGTAACTGAAACCTTTTCCTTCAATTAAATAATTGAACCTTTTCCTTTAATTTAAATAAGGTGTTGCTGAGATGACTACGCTGCTGTCAGTTATGAAAATTCAGTTAATTTGCTACTCCCTTAATAAGGAGTAGGTTGTTAATGGCTTAATGTACACAAATTTCAGTTAATGGCTTAATGCACACAAATTTCAGTTAATGGAGTAGTTAAATCTTTTGCATTAATTAAATCTTCTTGGAGTAGGAGTAATTCTTGGATGGGTAGATGCAAAGTTCAGTAGGTGATGTGTTGTGCTCCTAGTAGCTGTAGATGGAGTATGTTTGGTCATTTGTACTCCAAATCAACAACCTTTTCCTTTAATTTAAATGAAATGAAATTTTCATTTAATTAATTAAACTGAAACCTTTTCCGTTAATTAATTAAACTAAAACCTATTCCTTTAATTAAGTGGTAAGAACATCTGTATCTAACACTATATGCTTTAGCAGTATATGCTCTATGTATATTAATGTCAAAAAGATTGCTGGAGTGTTTGGCAAAAGGCTCAAGATCTTCTTCAGTTAATTAGGACTAGTGTACTGCTGCTGTAGTTTATCTCTTCTCACTTCTCTGAAAGCTCTATTAGGTATTTAGTGTAGGAGTAGAAGTAGGAGTAGGAGTAGGAGTAATCTTCATGAAAATAAATCTTCTGACTTCTCTTAGAGCTACTGTTATTGTGGCAGGGAAAATAAATCTTCATGAAATCTCATAGCTAATCTTAAATTTCAGTGTAATAATCTTAAATAATCTTTAGCAAGTTCTGAAAATAATCTTACAAGATGTTATAAATACCAGTTTGACACTGAATCTTGAACATGGCTAAATCCAGATCAGTTTGACACTGAATCTTAAACAGGAAAATGGAAATGCAGTAACCTTGAACAGTTTTTCAGTGATAAACCATATGCGATGACAGTGAAATCGGTTTAACCTTGAACAATGTTTCTGAAATCTCTCACGGCTACTGTTAAATTTTAGGGAAAATTATTGGAGTACAGTTACAAATGTTTGTGCAGAGCAGCAGAGTCCTGATTTGCTTGATGATTTCCACAAAACATGTCAGGTCTCCAGCGGGCAGCGGCAAAGCGACAGCAGCAGCAGCAGAGGATCAAGAGGAGTGGCGCAGCAGAGGGCCGAGAGGAGCGGAGCGGTGCAGCAGAGGATCAATTCAAGAAGAGGCCTGCGGGGTCGAACCTGGAGCTCTCGATTGGAGAGGAGGAAGGCGGACGGCGAGGGAGATGTGGCCGGCGGGGATGGACCTGGGCCTTTCGATTGGAGACGAGGAAGGCGGCCGGGGAGGGAGCTGTGGCCGGCGGAGACGGATGCCGGAGCTGCGACGGAGGATGAGGGAGCTGTAGACGGCAGACGGGCAGAGCCTGGCGGAGGAAGGCGGACGGCGAGGGAGATGTGGCCGGCGGGGACGGACCTGGGCCTGGCGATTGGAGACGAGGAAGGCGGCCAGGGAGGGAGCTGTGGCCATCGGAGATGGACGCCGGAGCTGCGGCGGACGGCGGAGGAGCGATGGAGGAAGACGAAGTTCCCAGCGACAAGTATTTTTTCAAATTGGGGGTAGTTTCGTACTTTCACTCGTTTTCACCTGGTCTGAAAAATCCTCCAGCGACAATTATTCTGGAACAGAGGGAGTAGTTAATCATTGGTCAACAACAGTCCAGACTAATTCGCTCTAAACAACTGGTGTTTGAAGATACAAGTAATTGTTTAAGCACTCACCAGAGCCTTTCGTGCATTGAATTTTTGAATGATCGTACATTAGTACATGTTTGTACCATCCAAACTAAAGCTCCACCTTGTCTTTGACAACTGATGCATCGCCACATACCTGGTGATTCCTACAAAAATAAATAACCATTAGATCTTCATGCCGCCTAAGAAGAAAACCAGTCAGATAAGTAGGCACCACGCCCAATTGGCCTTCTCGCGTTGCTTGCTGACTTCGACTGAAATCACCAAGCTATGAAAATCACATGAGGAATATGTGTTGGCTACTGCCCACACTTCACCAACCCAGCATGCTATCACAATCACATGACTCATTTGTATGCCATATAACAATTATATCATTGTTGTATATACGTCAAACATAACTACATCCAAGAAAGACCCTCTATATGTAGATCATTGGTGTATTTAGTGGAAAGGATAAAAAAATATTCGGCACCATGTACAATGTGACCGTACAGCAAACTGTACCTATATATGTGTTCTACCCTCAACAATCTTTACTGATGTATTCTACCCTATTTTATAGGAGGGTTGAATCATGAGTGAGTTAAGTAAAGAGAGGGTGGGATTTCGTGTATGCAAATAAACCAAATCAGTAGACAAAAAACTGAACCAAGTCAAGCAGAGAAGCAATAGATGGTGGGATTTCGTTCAACTCACCCAGCCGGAGGAGGTCGAGCCGTCGCCGTTCAGTCGAGGAGGCCGCGCCGTTGGAGATGAAAGGCGCCGAGCGCCAGATCTGCTGCCTTCCGTCCAGGTCGGCGCACGCGGAGGGGCCAACGCCGGTGCACTGGCTCGCGGCTCGTCATGGGCGCCACAACGGCGACCCAGCAGTAACATAAACCGCCGGTGCCGCAACGGTGGTGAGCAGGCGTTGAGCTGCCACCACAAGAAGGGCGACGACACCGCCGCCAAGGAGGTGGTGGTGGTGTCCGGTGTCCACGACGTTGGGGGCGCTAGTACGGAGGCGATCTGCTGCGAAGAAAGGGGAACGAGAGTGGGAGAGCAGATCTTTGCGGCGGCATGGGAAGAAGATCGGGGGTGGGAATTGATAGGAGATTGCCGCCTTCTGCCTGGATCGGCTGCTGCGGCTGGGAAGAAGTACGTGGGTGGGAGAGATGGACGTGCGTGTGTTGGCTTCTGACGGTTCGATCGTGGGGCAGAAACGTGGGACGTTCCCCTAAAAAAACATGGGACGTGAAAAACCCGAGCGAGGGAGGTCAATGCTGGAGAAAACCGGTGAGCGGGAGCGGAGCAGGCTAGGCTATCGTGGGTGGAGGTCGAACCATCACGACGACGTTCGATCCCCCTTTTTTTAACATAGTACAGACGCAAGCGCTCGTATACACGCGCATACACTCATCCCTATGAACGCGCATACGCACACCCTACCCCTATGAACACCTTCGAGAGACTGAGCCGGCATATCATCTTGAAATTTACGAAGTCACCGTAGGCATCTCGTCGTCGACGGGAACGTCTTCTCCCACTGAATGCGCATCGCCGGAAATCCTGAAATAAATCCAGGAATAAATGCGAGCACCAGGATTTGAACCCTGGTGGGCTGTGGATACCACAGTCCCTCTAACCATCCAACCACAGGTTGGTTCGCGACGTTCGATCCCCTTTTAATAGTAGAGAGATGCAAAATATATTTTGGGGACATCTGCATCGTGAATATGCCTACACGGCTACACACACGCCGCACGCACGCACGCACACGCGCCAAGACCGGAGCTTTACAATCACTAGCACGGACTAGACAATATACTCATCCCTAATTCTTAAAGAAAAACATACACGCATCCCTATGAATACATAGACAAACCCTACAAAAATGTCATCTTCCACTGAACGAACATTGTCGAAAAGTCTAAAATAAATACAGAAAAATGCAATCATCAGTGCCAAGTCTAGAATTTAAACTCTGATGGGTTGGTTATTGTTGGAATAACGAGCAATTTACCGAATGATTTATAAAAGAAATAAACAGTAGATAAAACAAGATCATGGTAACAGAAGCAACACTAATCATGCAACGTAGAGGAGAGTATGCCACAATAAGAGGAACAAAACTTATCAGGCAAACTAAAGGATAGTAGGTGAATATTATGTGAACATGTGAACTAGACCGAAACATATGCAGAATAGAAACTAGACCAAAAAACTCTAACAGGACATCGAATAGGAAAGACACGAACACGTACTGAGCGGTGGCAGCAGCGTTAGCGTTTGCGTTGACATCGTCACCGGCCATGTCGTCGAAGAGGTTGTTGACGTCGGGGAAGAAGTCGTCGTCTGGGAAGTGGTTGTCGGCGTCCGTGGTGTCCGTGATGAAGAAGTCAGTAGTCGCACAGAGCGCTCCCCAAAAACCTCATCACCCTTCTCCCGTACAGGACTCAAAGTGGTGGGGTTTCGGAGGCCTACTGTCCCGACCTGCGGTGCACGCCGCAAGCCGGGATGGGGAAGAACCTTGCAGCAGCTCAGAGATTGGAACTCGATGGCGTGAGGAGGAGGATGTTCTGGTGTGTCACTCTGGAGAGGAGCGACCTCTCTTTTATAGACACAAGAGAAGGAGGCGAATAGACTGCGGCGAAAGACAAAACGAAAGGACGTGAGAGGAAACAAACAACCATCAACCGAAGGGTGCAGTGTTCGTATTCACTCCCCACTACAGCAAAAACGTTTCAACTCCCATGCAACCTTTCACATACCAGTCATGCGTGGCAAAAATTTAGACATCGGCTCGGCTCATTCCCGCAACACGCAGCGCGTCGTGATGAGGCATGGCATGGCGTGGCGAGGCGGGCGGCGGAGGAGGAGCGTGCGTGTATCTGTCTCTTGTTCTCATGCTCATACATGTGTGGAAACAACCTCCCTTATAAGGAGGTCCAACTCCTACTAGGTGAGCAGTATGGGACTAAACTTTTGTCCCACCTCTTGCCTTGCATGAAATGGGCTGAGTGGGCCTCTAGGATTTATTAGGAATTCTGAAAATGCTATTGGGCTGGCCCATATATAGATCAAATTCCAGCAATCCCCGCCAGATCCCAGAGGCACACAAAATTTGCCTTTGGTTCCAAAACACTGTTTATATACCGATACTGCAGTGGAGACTGTTAAGTTGAACTTCCACCTAGAACTCCATGCTACACTAGTAAGCAACTTGAACAGTGGACTATGCCTTGAACTGCAAGTTTTCTACAAATCTAGCTTCACACCAAGCCTTGACCGATACTAGGCTACCGTGGGACTTCCCCGCGGGTGGAGCTTATGCGTCATACTCCGAGACCTTTCATGAGTTTACTAGAGAACACCCTACTCTCATAGATTGCGACGTTAACAATCAGACTCATATAGGTGTGTTCTTCAAAAGATGTACTGCATGACAACATCTCTGCTTAAATAAGTCACTTAGTACACATTAAGATATATATCAACCTGCCATGCAGATTAGGAAAGTATTGCATCTTCATGGAGTGGTATTATTAATAGCAAGAATACTCTCCTCTCAGTTGACCAACAGCTTGTCTTCCACATCTAATTCACGGGATCTCCGATCACATAGAATAGGTTACCACTGTGAACAACTCATATTGTGGGTCTCATACCCATCTCCTTCGATGCATTATCTATCACATTACATGATAGACCTTTGGTAAAAGGATCTGCCAGATTTTTAGACGTTTGGATATAATCCAATGCAATAACTCCGGAGTTTCTCATTTTCCTGACAGACTTTAACCTTCTCTGAACATGTCTTGACGACTTCATATTATCCTTTGAACTACTCACTTCGGCGATTACAGTTTGATTATCGCAGTTCATAAGAACACCCGGTACAGGTTTCTCCACAACCGGTAAGTCTTCAAGAGCCGACGAAGCCAATCTGCTTCTACCGTATCTGTATCTAGTGCTGTGAGTTCTGCTTCCATTGTTGACCTCGTTAAGATCGTCTGCTTGCAACACTTCCAAGAAACAGCGCCACCTCCATGAGTGAATACATATCTGATACGTCTCCAACGTATCTATAATTTTTGCTTGTTCCATGTTGTTATATTATCATTCTTGGATGTTTTGCAATCATTTTATAACAACTTTATATCATTTTTTGGGACTAACCTATTGACATAGTGCCAAAGTGCTAGTTGCTGTTTTTGCTTGTTTTTTACTTCGCAGAATATCAGTACCGAACGGAGTCCAATCGCGACGAAACTTTTTGGAGATTTTTTCTGGACTAGAAGACACCCACTGGGCCAAAGAAGAGCCTGGAAGGTGGGCTGTGGGGAGCACAACCCACCAGGGCGCGCCAGGGGGCCCCCGGCACGCCCTGATGGGTTATGCCCTCCACGGGCCCCCTCTGCACCGCCTCTGATGCCTATAAATTCCCAAATATTCCCAAAACCCTAGGGGAGTCGACGGAACACAATTCCAGCCTCCGCAAGTTCCAGAACCGCGAGATCCAATCTAAACACCATCACGGAGGGGTTCATCTTCTTCATAGGTGCCTCTCCGATGATGCGTGATTAGTCCATCATAGACCTACGGGTCCGTAGGCAGTAGCTAGATGGCTTCCTCTCTCTCTCTCTCTCTCTCTCTCTTATGATTCTCAATACAATGGTCTCTTGGAGATCTATTTGATGTAAACTTTTGCGGTGTGTTTGTTGGGATCCGATGAATTTTGAGTTCATGATCTGTTTCTATCCATGAATATTATTTGAGTCTACTTTGATCTCTTATATGCATGATTGCTTATAGCCTCGTATTTATTCTTCGAATCTTTGGTTTAGTTAGGCCGACTAGATCGATTTTTCTTGCCATGGGAAGAGGTGCTTTGTGATGGGTTCGATCTTGCGGTGTCCTTTCCCAGTGACAGAAGGGGCAGCAAGGCACGCATGTATCGTTGCCATTAAGGATTACAAGATGGGGTCTATTCCTACATGAATAGATCTCGTCTACATCATGTTATCGTTCTTATTGCATTACTCCGTTTTTCCATGAACTTAATACACTAGATTCATGCTGGATAGCGGTCGATGTGTGAAGTAATAGTGGTAGATGCAGGCAGGAGTCGGTCTACTTATCTTGGACGTGATGCCTATATAATGATCATCGCCTTGGATATCGTCATGACTATTCGATTTTCTATCAATTGCCCAACAGTAATTTGTTCACCCACCGTGTGCTATACTCATGAGAGAAGCCACTAGTGAATCCTACGGCCCCCGGGTCTACTTTTCCAACATATTACTTTCCGATCTATCTTTTTGCATCTTTGTTTTCAGATCTACAAAAACAAAAACCCAAAAATATATTGCTGCATATTTTATTTGCCTTTTCTATTTTGTGTTCTTAAGAGATCTATCTCTCCTATCTTTCACTACCTAATCTATCTTTTTACCGTAGAGAGATTGACAACCTCTCTTTCGCGTTGGGTTGCAAGTATTTGTTGTTTGTGTGCAGGTGCTGCTTATTGGGTGGTGGTGATCCTCCTACTGGTTCGATAACCTTGGTTTCATAACTAAGGGAAATACTTACCGTCGCTGTGCTGCATCATTCCTTCCTCTTTGGGGAAATACCGACGCAGTCTCAAGCCACGTCAAAGGAATTTCTGGCGCCGTTGCCGGGGAGGAAGCGGTCTCTTCTACGTGCCTATCATAGGCGCCGAGGGGACTCTATCATCATCTACCAGGTTCCTAATCACAAATCTCATCTCCTTGCAATTTCATTATTTGCCATTTGCCTCTCGTTTTCCTCTCCCCCACTTCACCAATTTGCCGTTGTATTCGCCCTCTTTTTTTGTTTGCCCTTTTTCTCGCCGGATCTCTCACTTGCTTGTCACCATGAGTGATTTTGGTATGGCAGAAACAGATGATGGCAGGACTCCTAAAATTGGACGTTCTGGTAATCTGGATGCTAAAACTTTTGTTTTGGGGCAAGGGAATGTTATAGGAAAAGAAAATATCCAAGAATTTTTCAATTGCGTTGGAAATTTGCCTCTTGATGACACCCCTATACTGAAAAGAACTAAAACTTATGCGGAAGCTATTTCGACGCTAGTCTTGAAACTTGAAAATAGATTTATCCGTACCCATCCTACCTTGCAAAAATTGTTCTATGAGCTACCCGTAATTAAGAATTCCAAGGCTAAGAAGTTAGCTACCCTTGTTCTCATGTGTGGCACCCCGGCTCAGAGAACCGGATTACCGGTATTTCCAGCCCAAGGATCATGTCCTCTGGAAACACCCAACAACTTGGAACAGAACTGAACAGACTTTATTGATAGGATACGGGTACAAACGCATATGTTACAGTGGTGACGAGGCCAAAGGCACCCTCGGTGCTATGACAATATCTACATTATTTATGTCACAAACAGGGCCTCGGAGCACCAGGAACTTCTACTGCGTAGCGGAACATAGCGCAACTCCATCCACAGGGACACTGCTGTGGATACATCTTAGTTAGCATAGCCAGCACCTTCAGGACCTCCGTCCTCGGATTCTCCTGCATCTGGCATGATACGCCAGGTGAGTACTTTGAATGTACTCGCAAGCTCACGACAACCAAGTAATGCAGCAAACAATAGCATAGCACATGATATTAATCAGATAATGCACTTACTGTACTGATCGTCCACTTACTCTTACCCGGGTTGATCCACAACCCCCGGAATACTCATCGAGTACTTCCGATCACGAGACGAGTTCTTCCATCATTAATATCAATAATCTGGTTGACCATCTACTGAGGTCTGGACGGGCTATCCAATACCGTGGACACGGCTATTCGAATAGATTTTACACTCTGCAGAGGTTGTACACTTTACCCACACCATGAAGCACTTGGCCTCGTGATCCCATTCGGGTGGACCAGCGTTGCTTCAACAAAACCTGCCTGACCCGTGACTCTTTCATCGTACCACCGACACTTTTCCTCCCCCGGAGGTCAGCCTTGGGTGGCCCCTGTGTCCTCATGACACCTGCCACCGTCGTGGCCACGACCCAAACGGGGTCAAACTCTGTAGACCCAAACGGGGTTCTACTGTCCCAAATGGGGACGCCGACACAAACTCAACTGGGCTCACAGGGTTATCACCGCTTACCTGATCAGGGTAGCACGCCGTGCATAACCCTCCCTCTTTGGAGGTACTGGTGAAAGATCACGCAGTCAGACCCGGTCAGGGCCATCCCATACCGGCAAGTGTGGTTGCACGGGTATGCCCGGACAGGTGACTCAAGATCAACCACTAAGTTTACTTGCCAACTAAAGTGGTTTAACATAGTTCTTGAGTATTTAAATCATATTATGGAATAAATATAAACCAACCTATTGCGTATGGAAATGCAATGCTATAGATATGCATGCATGAGATGGGTATCATGGCTTGCCTTGCTCTGTTGGGTGGTTTGGGCACTCTTGATCTTCAAAAGCACCAAATTCTCCTTCTGAAATATTTTCAAATATAATTGCAAATGTCACATAAAGCCATCTTTATCAACCAAATATTCTGTAGGTATTGGAAAAATGTCAAACTTGGTCAGAAAATAAAGTGTTTTATTAGGAACACAATGCAAAAAGAATTAGGTCAATAGGAATTTTCTATAAAAAGATATTAGCAGTCAAAGTACTGGTCAAATCTGCCAAATAAACAAAAATCAGAAAAATCCAGAGCGGTCCACGTCGAAGGCGTAAACCGCCCGGGCGCCTCCACTAGAAAACGGTTCGGCGCCAGCGTGTCCCACTGACAGGTGGGGCCCGTCACTTAAAACAGAGGGGGAGAGAGAGAGCAGAGAAGAGGGGCGGCTCACCGACAGCGATTGCCGGCGATGGGGAGGATGGATGGGTCCGGCGAGGGTGGGAATGGAACCGGTGCTCGACGGCGGTCCTCCCTGTACCAGCAGCTTCTCCGGAGGTGCTCGGAATCGGTCGTCTCCTTCCTCTCAGGCGGGCGGGGTTGCGGGCGGCGGCGGAGCTCCGATCAGAGCTCGAGACCAGAGGGCCTTCCGGCCTTGGCTCGCTTTTGGAGGGCGATTGGGCGATGGCTGGTGGTGGTGGAGAGCTCTGGGGAGCTGGCTGCAACTATTTATAGGGGGGGGGCGAAGGGCGGCGAGATCTCCCGAAGCGGCGGCGCTGTGGCCACGTCGCCGGGGCAAGGACGCCCCGCTGGCTGTCGGGAGGTGGGCGACGCGATGGAGGAGGGCAGAGGCATTCAATGCTGGAGAGGATGGCTCGGGAGGAAGACGACGAGCTACACCGCCACTGTGACAGCACGGGCGGCATAGTGCTCGCGGTCGTGGCGGCCGCCGAGGGCTTCTCTGGCGAGGGAGAAGGCTCTGGAGAGGCTGCATGGCAACCAGGGACGATGTCGGCATGCTTGGACAAGCTGCTGCGGCGCTGACGTTTAGCTCGGACGAGACCCGAGCCTGGCGCTGTCCAGAGCGCGGCGATTGACATGCCACCACCGTGCTCACCATGGTGTTGGATGCCAGGAGGCCACGCACGCCTGGCAAAACTTGTCCAGCACGTCGACCCTCGATCCCTCACCTCACCTGTACCCCTGTCTTGGCTTGGTTCACGCAGAGATGAAAGATACCACCAACAACAGTTTCTGCCAGAAAACTAGAGAGGGATCTGGAGATTTGGAGAGCAATGGATAAAGCCAAAGAGAGTGTCTGGAGTGATCCTTGTTGGAAGGACTCCAAACTAGCCAAATTTGAGAAAGATTGAGAAAGAAATGAGCATAGCTCCTTTGAAAACCATCATTCTGGTCCAGAATGCAAGTTAGCTTGTGGTACTCAGCTGGTTGCTCTGCAGATGCTGAAACTTGGTGAAGATGAGTTATTTAGTGCATAGAAGATGCCATAAAATTTTCAAAGTCATTCAGCATCTCTAGCTAGCACTTCCTTCACAAAGGTCTCAGAAATGCAGAAACTAAACAGAGTCCTGCTGCTCAAAAATTGCATTGGACCAAATGATGTTTTTGGATATTGGGGCTATGCAGGATGCCAGAAAGCTTGGGGAATTTTCTTAGAATTTTCTGAGACAGGAAAAATATAGTTGCTTCACAATGGACAGATTCTGGTCAGAGATAAAATAATTATTCTGGCCAAAATTTTCCATTGAGTAGCAAAATATTTTTGAAGAATATGAAATATTGAAATGATAAAAAGATTAGGAAAAAGTTTGGGAATTAATTGACCAGCCAAACTATAGGTTACTTCACAACCCATAGTGTTGACCTAAATTCCCAAATTAAGAAAATGCTTTTAAAGAAAAGATAAAATATTGAGAAATCATCCAAGAGAGGTATGGAAAGGTTTATCACGAGAACAAGGGTTTGGAGTTGTTGAAGAAAATTGTAGCAAAGCATAGGTCAACTCCATTGCAATTTTTTTGGAAAAGTACCTAAATTGCAAATAGAGTCCAAATAGTTTTGGAAAGAAAAAGTTGCAAAAATTCAGGGTGTCACAAACCTACCCCCCTTTGGATGAATCTCGTCCTCGAGATTCGGTTGCTCAGGGAACAAATGTGGGTATGCAGATCTTAGGAAGTCTTCTCTTTCCCATGTAGCCTCTTCCTCTGAGTGATGTTCCCATAGCACCTTATAGAATCTGATTACCTTACTCCTAGTGGTTCTCTCCATCTCATCCAAGATCCTAACAGGTTTTTCTTCGTAGGTCAGATCTTTTGCCAGTTCTAATTCACTCATATCTGCTCGTTTGATTGGTGGTGCAATGCACTTCCTTAGCTGTGATATGTGGAAGACATCATGCACATCTGATAATTCCAATGGTAATTCCAATTGATATGCCACTCTTCCTCTTCTAGCAATAACTGGAAATGGGCCTATATACCTTGGTGCAAGTTTTCCCCGAGTATTAAATCTCTTTACTCCTTTCATCGGGGTTACTCGGAGATATGCATATTCCCCGGGTTCAAAGGTCACTTCCCGGTGTTTTGGATCGTAGTAACTTTTCTGCCGAGACTTGGCTTCCTGAAGACGCTCCCGAATATCCTTCACTCGCTTCTCAGCCTCGAGCATCAAGTCTGTACCAAAGATTCGGTTGTCCCCGGTCTGAGACCAATTTAGGGGAGTGCGGCACTTCCGCCCATATAATGCTTCAAATGGTGACATCTTCAAGCTTGACTGGTAGCTGTTGTTGTATGAGAATTCTGCATAAGGTAGACTGTCTTCCCATTTAGCTCCATGAGCAAGGACACATGACCGAAGCATATCCTCTAGTATCTGGTTCACTCTTTCTGTCTGTCCATCGGTTTGTGGGTGATATGCCGTGCTATGCTTCAGCACGGTTCCCAGGGCTTGATGTAGACGCAACCAGAATGCTGAGGTGAACAGGGAACCTCTGTCGGAGGTGATGGACTTAGGGACTCCATGGAGGCTAACTATTCGGGACATGTAGAGTTGTGCCAACTGACTTGCGTTGAAAGTGGTCTTTACTGGAATGAAGTGAGCCACATTCGTAAGTATGTCCACAATGACCCAAATAGCATCGTTGCCCCTTGCTGACTTGGGTAGTCCAACAATAAAGTCCATGCAGATATCATCCCATTTCCACTGAGCTACTGGTAAAGGTTGCAGTAGCCCAGCGGGTTTCTGGTGTTCTGCCTTCACCTTGTTGCAAATGTCGCAGCAGGCGACATAGTATGCTATATCCCTTCGCAATCCTGGCCACCAAAAGGTCTCTCGCAGATCCTGATACATTTTGGTTCCTCCCGGATGGATGGAATATGAGGACTCATGAGCTTCCTTGAGAATTTGCTGCCTCAAGTTATCCTGATCAGGCACACATATCCGCTTTTCAAACCATACAGTGCCTTGATCATCCACGTGGAAAGACTTGGCCTTCCCTTTCGGAATCGATTCTTTAATCTTCTTGATTTCTTCGTCTGGCTCTTGGGCCTTCTTAATCTCTTCCATAAGGGTGGGGGTAATTTCCAACGTGTCGGAGGTAGTTGGTCCGCATAGCACCATGTTGAGCTTAGCGAACTCTTTTTGTAATCTTGGATGCAGACCTCCCATAAGTGCATTCACAGTGCTTTGTTTCCTGCTGAGAGCATCCGCGACCACATTGGCCTTCCCCGGATGATAGTTCATCCCAATATCATAGTCCTTGACTAGTTCAAGCCATCTTCGTTGCCTGAGATTCAGGTCAGGTTGTGTGAAAATATACTTCAGACTCTTATGGTCCGTGTATATTTCACAACGTTGACCAATGAGGTAATGCCTCCAGATCTTCAGGGCATGAACCACGGCTGCTAGTTCCAAATCGTGGGTGGGGTAGTTCTCCTCATGGGGTCGTAGCTGTCTGGATGCATAGGCTACAACCTTCCCCTCTTGCATCAATACGCATCCGATTCCACGCCTGGAAGCGTCGCAGTATATATCAAAGCTTTTGTGTATGTCTAGAAGGACTAGGACCGGTGCTGTAGTGAGTCTGGTCTTTAGTTCCAGAAAACTGCTGTCACATTCTGCTGTCCAGACAAACCTTTGATTCTTCTTGAGCAACTCTGTCAGGGGCTTGGCTATTTTGGAAAAACCTTCTATGAATCGTCGGTAGTAGCCGGCCAATCCCAGGAAGCTACGGACTTCGGTCACCGAGGCTGGTGTCTTCCAATTTAGTACCACAGTTACCTTGCTGGGGTCAACGGCTACTCCTTGTTCTGACAAAATGTGCCCCAAGAATCCTACCTCTTTCAACCAGAATTCACACTTACTGAATTTGGCATACAGGCGGTGGTTTCTTAATCTTTCCAGAACAGCACGGAGATGCTGCTTATGCTCTTCTTCATCCTTGGAGTATATTAGGATATCATCAATAAATACTACCACGAATTTATCCAGAAAGTCCATAAAGACCTTGTTCATCATGTTCATGAAGTAGGCCGGAGCATTCGTCAATCCGAATGACATGACTGTGAACTCATACAGTCCATAGCGGGTAGTGAATGCCGTCTTGGGGATATCCTCCTTTCGGATTTTTAGCTGATGGTATCCAGTGCGGAGGTCAATCTTGGAGAATACTCGAGCTCCATTCAGCTGATCAAATAAGTCATCTATACGAGGGAGCGGGTATTTATTCTTGATAGTGACCTCGTTCAGCTGGCGATAGTCTACGCACATGCGTAAGCTTCCATCCTTTTTCTTGACAAAGAGCACTGGTGATCCCCAAGGTGAGACGCTTGGGCGAATATACCCTTTTTGCAACAATTCATCTAGTTGCTTCTTTAGCTCGGCCAACTCCGGTCCTGGCATGCGGTAGTATTTCTTGTAAATGGGGGCGGTGCCGGGAACTACTTCAATTGTGAATTCCAACTCCCGGTCAGGAGGCATCCCTGGTAATTCTTCAGGAAATACATCTGGGAATTCACAAACTACCGGAATTAAGTTCATATCCGTGGCGGTAGCTTGATATGCCATTCCCTTCCTTGTTTTCATAGTGCTAGCAAGGAACTGCACCATTTGTCCGGCTGGGTTGGTCAGTGTCACTGTTCTGCTGGCACAATTTATACACACCTGGTGGGGTGTCAACCAATCCATTCCCAATATCACATCTAACCCCGAAGATTCGATGGCAATGAGTGCAGTTGGAAACTTAACTCCATGAATTGAAATTTCCAGATCTCTATAGATCAGGTTTGTTCTGAGCAGGGAGCCAGGGGATTGTACCACCATGATTTTGTCCAAAAGTGACGGAGAAAATTTGTGCGAGGTGGCAAAACTCCACGAAATAAACGAGTGGGAAGCCCCGGAATCAAATAAAATGAATGCAGGTATGTTGTTAACAGGAAACATACCGAATACAACTTCTGGGGCTTCGTCGGCTTCTTCGGCGGAGATGTGATGGACGCGTCCCTGGCAGACATTATTGTTGGGGCGGCGTCCAATGTTGTTGACCTGCGGCTTGGTGTCGGCGGATGACTTCCCAGTGTTGGTGGGACACTGTTTGGAGTAGTGCCCACTTTGGCCGCAAGTGAAGCAGGTATTGTTGCGGCGGCAGTCCTCTATCACCGGCTGTTTGCCGAAGGTTTTGGTCTGGCCCACTGTCTTGTTATTGTTGCCACCATTGTTCCAGGTAGGCTTATATTCAGAGGTACCTGGCTGCCAAGTGCGTGGCTTCTGCACAAACGGCTCCCGGTTGTCCTTCTTAGGTTCGAACTTCCTCTTATGGTTGTCTGTCCCAGACTTATGCTCCCTTTCAGCTATAAAGGCCTTGTCCACCAGTGTTTGAAAGTCGGGAAAGTCTAGCATGCATAGCTGACAACGGAGAGAGTGGTTCAGACCTCCCAAGAACCGATCTATCTTTCTCTCTTCAGTAGCCACGTCATAAGTAGAGTACCGGGACAGATTGTTGAACTTGTTAAGGTACTCGGCTACCGTCATGCTTCCTTGTGTTAGCGCAAGGAACTCCCTTTGCTTCACCTTCATGATGCCGGTGGGGATATGATATTTGCGGAATAATTCCTTAAACTTCTCCCAGGTAATTTCTTCCTCAGAAGACCATGTTGCCTTGATATTATCCCACCATATGGCTGCTGGCCCTTCCAGGTAATGAGTGGAAAATGGAACCTTATCCGAATCCTCACAGCGAGCTATTTCCAACTTCTTTTCTATGGTCCTTAACCAGTCATCTGCTTCTATCGGATCCACGGCTTGACCAAAGTTGGGTGGCTTCGTGCGCTGGAAATCAGACAGTCTGGAATGGGATCCATTATAATTGTGGTTCTGACCTACCATTGTTTGCATACTCTTCAATAATTCCATCAGGTCCTGGTTTCTCTTTTCCTCAAACATTCTCATAATCTGATCAGTAGTAGGTGCTTGAGGTGGTGGAGGTGGTAAATCTTCTGGTGCTTGACCTGCTTGTCTGGCGGATCGACGGACAGGGGTTCCATCGCCGCCATGGCTACAACTTCTCTTCATCCTAAATTTGTTCCCATTGCAAAATACCGAATCGATGAGCAACATCCAGAAGGAGAACATGGTTATACGACACCAAAAGAGATTACGCGAAAAGGAAGGCGAGTAAAGCAAACCACATAATTATACAAGATAACCCAACATCATCCATGGCAAGCTAGTAGAGGAAATAACATGACTAAACTGCTCATACGGCAGTTGGCATATGCAAAGGATGCATGCTCAACAACTCTAGCCTCCACTCTAGTGGCGCTGATGGCACGAACACTGCCAAACCACCGACTCCTCGTCATCTGATCCTGAGTCCGAGTCAGAACTGATGATATGAATCTCATCCTCCGGATCAAAGGAAACACGATGACGCTGTTGGGACGGTTCTCCCTCTGGAGTAGAAGGAGCACAACGCCTCAGCATCGGAGCCGCTGGAGTGGCAAGGAGTGAGGCCCACTCAGCAGGGGTCTCACGACGGCTACCAGACGGAAAGCCTGGTGGCACAGTGGAGGTGGAAGGGGCCTCAAATCTGGGTGGCAGTGGAACTGGTGGTGGATGCATGGGTGGATAGGTAGTCTGAGGTGGAGGTGGCACCGGGGCTATGGCTGCAAGCGCCGCTAAGACACGAGACAGTTCCTCAGCCAGGGATATGATCGTACGACAGCTGGCGTTCAGGTAGCGAGACAGCACAACAGTCGCACGGTCACATGCCGGGTCAACAGGAACAAAGATGACTCGCCCTGTCGTAGGAGACAGGGTGGGATAATAGAGGTAACCTGGATGAGTCTGCATCTCAACCTCGTGGAAGCGCAAGTCAGTGAGAGCCTCCATTGCGGCAAACTCAATCGCCAACTCCGGAGTGGAAGCCGTCCCGCCCTTGGTAGAACGAGAGTAGCAACCCAGATCCGAGCTCGCGATCATGAAAGCCTCTGCATGGTACTCGTACACCGACTCAGCAAGCTGCTCCCGAAACACCTGGTACACTGGCTCTTCACCATGAGGATACAGTCGCAGCCAGACATTCCGGAGCAGTACTGGAAAGGTAGATGGTGCAGGCTCAAAATGATACTGAAATGGAACCGGTGCCATCTACACTCACAAGACCACCGTTAGGAGAATAATGAATTATGATGCATGCCATGCAGCAATCAAATGCAACAATCAAATGCATACTCAGGATCCTATTCTAATCGTGGTGCTAGCGCTGGCTAACTAAGGTATCCTACAGTCAGCCTGGCTCTGATACCAAGCGTTGTGGCATCCCGGCTCAGAGAACCGGATTACCGGTATTTCCAGCCCAAGGATCATGTCCTCTGGAAACACCCAACAACTTGGAACAGAACTAAACAGACTTTATTGATAGGATACGGGTACAAACGCATATGTTACAGTGGTGACGAGGCCAAAGGCACCCTCGGTGCTATGACAATATCTACATTATTTATGTCACAAACAGGGCCTCGGAGCACCAGGAACTTCTACTGCGTAGCGGAACATAGCGCAACTCCATCCACAGGGACACTGCTGTGGATACATCTTAGTTAGCATAGCCAGCACCTTCAGGACCTCCGTCCTCGGATTCTCCTGCATCTGGCATGATACGCCAGGTGAGTACTTTGAATGTACTCGCAAGCTCACGACAACCAAGTAATGCAGCAAACAATAGCATAGCACATGATATTAATCAGATAATGCACTTACTGTACTGATCGTCCACTTACTCTTACCCGGGTTGATCCACAACCCCCGGAATACTCATCGAGTACTTCCGATCACGAGACGAGTTCTTCCATCATTAATATCAATAATCTAGTTGACCATCTACTGAGGTCTGGACGGGCTGTCCAATACCGTGGACACGGCTATTTGAATAGATTTTACACTCTGCAGAGGTTGTACACTTTACCCACACCATGAAGCACTTGGCCTCGTGATCCCATTCGGGTGGACCAGCGTTGCTTCAACAAAACCTGCCTGACCCGTGACTCTTTCATCGTACCACCGACACTTTTCCTCCCCCGGAGGTCAGCCTTGGGTGGCCCCTGTGTCCTCATGACACCTGCCACCGTCGTGGCCACGACCCAAACGGGGTCAAACTCTGTAGACCCAAACGGGGTTCTACTGTCCCCAATGGGGATGCCGACACAAACTCAACTGGGCTCACAGGGTTATCACTGCTTACCTGATCAGGGTAGCACGCCGTGCATAACCCTCCCTCTTTGGAGGTACTGGTGAAAGATCACGCAGTCAGACCCGGTCAGGGCCGTCCCATACCGGCAAGTGTGGTTGCACGGGTATGCCCGGACAGGTGACTCAAGATCAACCACTAAGTTTACTTGCCAACTAAAGTGGTTTAACATAGTTCTTGAGTATTAAATCATATTATGGAATAAATATAAACCAACCTATTGCGTATGGAAATGCAATGCTATAGATATGCATGCATGAGATGGGTATCATGGCTTGCCTTGCTCTGTTGGGTGGTTTGGGCACTCTTGATCTTCAAAAGCACCAAATTCTCCTTCTGAAATATTTTCAAATATAATTGCAAATGTCACATAAAGCCATCTTTATCAACCAAATATTCTGTAGGTATTGGGAAAATGTCAAACTTGGTCAGAAAATAAAGGGTTTTATTAGGAACACAATGCTAAAAGAATTAGGTCAATAGGAATTTTCTATAAAAAGATATTAGCAGTCAAAGTACTGGTCAAATCTGCCAAATAAACAAAAATCAGAAAAATCCAGAGCGGTCCACGTCGAAGGCGTAAACCGCCCGGGCGCCTCCACTAGAAAACGGTTCGGCGCCGGCGTGTCCCACTGACAGGTGGGGCCCGTCACTTAAAACAGAGGGGGAGAGAGAGAGAGCAGAGAAGAGGGGTGGCTCACTGATGGCGATTGCCGGCGATGGGGAGGATGGATGGGTCCGGCGAGGGTGGGAATGGAACCGGTGCTCGACGGCGGTCCTCCCTGTACCAACAGCTTCTCCGGAGGTGCTCGGAATCGGTCGTCTCCTTCCTCTCAGGCAGGCGGGGTTTCGGGCGGCGGCGGAGCTCCGATCAGAGCTCGAGACCAGAGGGCCTTCCGGCCTTGGCTCGCTTTTGGAGGGCGATTGGGCGATGGCTGGTGGTGGTGGAGAGCTCTGGGGAGCTGGCTGCAGCTATTTATAGGGGGGGGGGGGCGAAGGGCGGCGAGATCTCCTGAAGCGGCGGCGCTGTGGCCACGTCGCCGGGGCAAGGACGCCCCGCTGGCTGTCGGGAGGTGGGCGACGCGATGGAGGAGGGCAGAGGCATTCAATGCTGGAGAGGATGGCTTGGGAGGAAGACGACGAGCTACACCGCCACTGTGACCGCATGGGCGGGATAGTGCTCGCGGTCGTGGCGGCCGCCGAGGGCTTCTCCGGCGAGGGAGAAGGCTCTGGAGAGGCTGCGTGGCAACCAGGGACGATGTCGGCATGCTTGGACAAGCTGCTGCGGCGCCGGCGTTTAGCTCGGACGAGACCCGAGCCTGGCGCTGTCCAGAGCGCGGCGATTGACATGCCACCACCGTGCTCACCACGGTGTTGGATGCCAGGAGGCCACGCACGCCTGGCAAAACTTGTCCAGCACGTCGACCCTCGATCCCGCACCTCACCTATACCCCTGTCTTGGCTTGGTTCACGCAGAGATGAAAGATACCATCAACAACAGTTTCTGCCAGAAAACTAGAGAGGGATCTGGAGATTTGGAGAGCAATGGATAAAGCCAAAGAGAGTGTCTGGAGTGATCCTTGTTGGAAGGACTCCAAACTGGAAAAATTTGAGAAATATTGAGAAAGAAATGAGCATAGCTCCTTTGAAAACCATCATTCTGGTCCTGAATGCAAGTTAGCTTGTGGTACTCAGCTGATTGCTCTGCAGATTCTGAAACTTGGTGAAGATGAGTTATTTAGTGCATAGAAGATGCCATAAAATTTTCAAAGTCATTCAGCATATCTAGCTAGCACTTCCTTCACAAAGGTCTCAGAAATGCAGAAACTAAACAGAGTCCAGCTGCTCAAAAATTGCATTGGACCAAATGATGTTTTTGGATATTGGGGCTATGCAGGATTCCAGAAAGCTTGGGGAATTTTCTTAGAATTTTCTGAGACAGGAAAAATATAGTTGCTTCACAATGGACAGATGCTGGTCAGAGATAAAATAATTATTCTGGCCAAAATTTTCCATTGAGTAGCAAAATATTTTTGAAGAATATGAAATATTGAAATGATAAAAAGATTAGGAAAAAGTTTGGGAATTAATTGACCAGCCAAACTATAGGTTACTTCACAACCCATAGTGTTGACCTAAATTCCCAAATTAAGAAAATGCTTTTAAAGAAAAGATAAAATATTGAGAAATCATCCAAGAGAGGTATGGAAAGGTTTATCACGAGAACAAGGGTTTGGAGTTGTTGAAGAAAATTGTAGCAAAGCATAGGTCAACTCCATTGCAATTTTTTTGGAAAAGTAGCTAAATTGCAAATAGAGTCCAAATAGTTTTGGAAAGAAAAAGTTGCAAAAATTCAGGGTGTCACATCATGCATGAATTTGATCACATAGTACGGGAAGCTAGGGAGATTTTTGATTTCTATGGTATGAGCCGTGAAAAACCGGTAATAGGAGAGATCCTTTACAATAGCGATTACATGATGAGATATTTGCTTGAAAATAATCAAATTTTGGATGAGAATCTCAAAAAGGAAGTCCCCATTTTAGACATGATCCAACAAGTTTTCAATGATGTAAACCAACAATATTCTTGGATTGTGGCCGGGAATCAAAGGGGATACGTAGAGGGACAACTTGATAATGCTAAGGTTATTATGGATGATGTGTTCCAAGTTTTATTTGCGAAACCTCTTGACATAAACACCTCTACCAAAACCAAAGATGAAAAATACTTGAAACTATGCGTTATGCCTAGCTAGGGGCGTAAAATGATAGCGCTTGCTGGGAGGCAACCCAATGAATAAATTTATTTTTGCTTTTTCCTTTCTGTTTTTGAGTGTTGACACAATTATGCCTCTGTTATGATTGTGTTTTTATGGTTTATTTAGTGTTTGTGCCAAGTAGAACCTTTAGGATGATTGATAGGATGATTAGAAGCGATCCTGAATCTGAAACAGAAACTTTGCGTCCAGTATTTGAATTTTCATTTTTTTTCTGGAACGTGATGCTGAGCTGAAATTTTAACACAGTGTTGCTATACAAATTCCTTACGTTGTCCTAATTTTTCAGAATTTTAAGAGTTACAGAAGTATGGTTAGAGTACAGATTCCTACAGACTGTTCTGTTTAAGACAGATTCTGTTTTCGTTGCATTGTGTGCTTGTTTTGATGAATCTATGGTTTGTATCGGGGGGTATAAGCCTTGGTAAAGTTGAAATACAGTAGGTATAATGCAATAATAAAATATGAATGGGTTTGCAACAGCACCTAAAGTAGTGATTTGCTTTATTATACTAACGGATCTCACGAAGATTTTGTTGAGTTTTGTGTGATTGAAGTTTTCAAGTTTTGGGTGAGATCACGATGGATGAAGGAATAAGAAGTGATAAGAGCCTAAGCTTGGGTATGCTACCGCACCCGCAAGATATATCCAAAGAGTAACAATCAGCTAAGCTTGGGGATGCCCCCGAGTGGCATCCCCTCTTTCTTCTAACAACCATCGGTATTTTACTTGGAGCTATATTTTTATTCGTCACATATCATGAGTTTTGCTTGGAGCGTCTTGTATCTTTGCTTGCTTTGCTTGTTTGTTTTTGATTTGTATCCTTGCTGTACACACCTATTTGGGAGAGCCAAAACTATGCTATGATTTGTTAGAATCGCTCTCTATGCTTCACTTAAACTTTTTGAGCTATAGAATTGCTCTAGTGCTTCACTTATATATTTTTGAGCACGGTGTGCTTGGAATTTTTTGTAGAAACACTCTCATGCTTCACTTAGATTAATTTTAGAGTTAGTATATTTTGAAGAAATTCTCTCATGCTTCACTTATACCTTTTTGAGAGATGAAATCTTTATGCTCATGTGCTTCACTTATATTTGTTTGAGCTTGTCAAAAAAGCAATGGCAATATATGAAACCAGTCCCAAAGTGATAGATATCCAAGGAGGATATAATATAAACTTTCATGAAGATCATTGGGCAAATTAAACTTTAATCCTTGTAATAGTTTTGAAACATGATGATAGTAATATGTGAGTCATGTTAGTGAGTAATTATGCTTGAGTAGGAATATTGGTGTTAAGGTTTGTGATTCCCTATGCAAGTACGAAAGTCAATAGTTATACAATGAAACTACATCCTACTTGTGGTGCATTATTCGGTGTTAGTTATGCTCAATGCTCACTTATGTGAATTTTCGTTTCTTGGTTTGGTTGCTTCCCAATCTATTTGCTAGCCTCCATTTGTACTAAGTAGAAATACTACTTGTGCATCCAAAATCCTTAAACCAAGTTTTGCCTTATGAGTCCACCATACCTACCTATATGCGGTATTTCCATGCCGTTCCAAGCAAATTTGTATGTGCCATCTCTAAATTTTCAAAATAAATTTTCTCTTTTGTGTGCTCGTACCGCTCATGAAACGGTAGGGGGTGTCCAATATTTTTCCATGCTAGATGTGTTATTCTCAAGATGAGTGTTTATTCACTTGTCATTGCACGAGAGTGCGGCGGTAATAGGGATGCCCATTCCTGAAATAAAAAATAAAAAAATATATTTACTTTATGTTGTCAAATAATAAATTCCTTGGAAACTGTTGGTATGAAAGGCAACCGTAGATACGGCCCGCCATGGAAAGTGAAAGTTTAGTGGAAAAAGGAATAAACTTTATTTTCTGTTTGGGAACCGCCTATGATATATCTAGCATGGAAAGTATTGTGAGCTAGTTTGTCGTTTTCGTTGACAGGAAAAGCATGCCACCCAATTTTTTTTCTATCTCAATTTAAAACTTTGAGCTCTGGCACCTCTACAAATCCCTACCTCCCTCTGCGAAGGGCCTATCTGTTTACTTTATGCAATTTTTATTTTTACTTTGAGTCTCCATCTTCTCTTATAAGAACCAACTAGGGGGCACTATGATCGTACTTGAGCATTGGGTATAGCTAATATTTGAGTGTGTGTCATGAATGGATCAATGAATGAGCATGATGGGCTAGGGATAACTTTCTTTAGTGTTGATATTTTGAAAGACATGGTTGCTTGTTGGCATGCTTGAGTATTGAAGTCATTATGTTAAAACTAGACTATTGCTTTGAATCTTCTATAAGTCCAAATGTCCATGCTATACAAAAGAAAAGAATATGATGAATATGTTAGGCATCATTCCACATCAAAAATTCTGTTTTTATCATTTACCTACTCGAGGACGAGTAGGAATTAAGCTTGGGGATGCTGATACGTCTCCAACATATCTATAATTTTTGCTTGTTCCATGTTGTTATATTATCATTCTTGTATGTTTTACAATCATTTTATAACAACTTTATATCATTTTTAGGGACTAGCCTATTGACATAGTGCCAAAGTGCCAGATACTGTTTTTGCTTGTTTTTTACTTCGCAGAATATCAGTACCAAACGGAGTCCAATCGCGACGAAACTTTTTGGAGATTTTTTCGGGACCAGAAGACACCCAGTGGGCCAAAGAAGAGCTTGGAAGGTGGGCTGTGGGGAGCACATCCCACCAGGGCGCGCCAGGCCCCCCCCTGGCGCGCCCTGATGGGTTGTGCCCTCCACGTGGCCCCTCTGCACCGCCTCTGATGCCTATTAATTCCCAAATATTCCCAAAAACCTAGGGGAGTCGACGAAACACAATTCCGGCTGCCGCAAGTTCCAGAACCGCGAGATCCAATCTAAACACCATCATGGAGGGGTTCATCTTCTTCATAGGTGCCTCTCCGATGATGCGTGAGTAGTCCACTTTAGACCTACGGGTCCGTAGGCAGTAGCTAGATGGCTTCCTCTCTCTCTCTCTCTCTCTCTCTCTTATGATTCTCAATACAATGGTCTCTTGGAGATCTATTTGATGTAAACTTTTGCGGTGTGTTTGTTGGGATCCGATGAATTTTGAGTTCATGATCAGTTTCTATCCATGAATATTATTTGAGTCTTCTTTGATCTCTTATATGCATGATTGCTTATAGCCTCGTATTTCTTCTTCGAATCTTTGGTTTAGTTAGGCCGACTAGATCGATTTTTCTTGCCATGGGAAGAGGTGCTTTGTGATTGGTTCGATCTTGCGGTGTCCTTTCCCAGTGACAGAAGGGGCAGCAAGGCACGCATGTATCGTTGCCATTAAGGATAACACGATGGGGTCTATTCCTACATGAATAGATCTCGTCTACATCAGGTCATCGTTCTTATTGCATTACTCCGTTTTCCATGAACTTAATACACTAGATGCATGCTGGATATCGGTCGATGTGTGGAGTAATAGTGGTAGATGCAGGCAGGAGTCGGTCTACTTATCTTGGACGTGATGCCTATATAATGATCATCGCCTTGGATATCGTCATGACTATTCGATTTTCTATCAATTGCCCAACAGTAATTTGTTCACCCACTGTGTGCTATACTCATGAGAGAAGCCACTAGTTAATCCTACGGCCCCCGGGTCTACTTTTCTAACATATTGCTTTCCGATCTATCTTTTTGCATCTTTGTTTTCAGATCTACAAAAACAAAAACCCAAAAAATATATTGCTGCATATTTTATTTGCCTTTTCTATTTTGTGTTCTTGAGAGATCTATCTCTCCTATCTATCACTACCTAATCTATCCTTTTACCGTAGAGAGATTGACAACCTCTCTTTCGTGTCCGGTTGCAAGTATTTGTTGTTTGTGTGCAGGTGCTGCTTATTGGGTGGTGGTGATCCTCCTACTGGTTCGATAACCTTGATTTCATAACTGAGGGAAATACTTACCGTCGCTGTGCTGCATCATCCCTTCCTCTTTGGGGAAATACCTACGCAGTCTGAAGCCACGTCAATATCCGCTCGTGGCCTTTATCTCATCAGCATCAAAGATCCAGTTTGAGTCACTATACCCTTCAAGCACCTTTGGGTACCCAGTGTAGTGAATTCCGTAGCTCGTAGTACCCTTCAAATAGCGCATAACTCTTTCTAGAGCTTTCCAATGATCATCTCCTGGTTTTGAGACAAACCAGCTCAGTTTGCTAACAGCAAAAGAGATGTCAGGTCTCGTGGCACTGGCTAAGTACATAAGTGAGCCAATAATCTGAGAGTATTTCAATTGATCTCTAGCAATTCTTCGATTCTTTCGAAGTAACATGCTAGCATCATAAGATGTTGGAGAGGGCTTGCAGTCACTATAATCAAAGCGACTCAAGATCTTTTCCACATAGTGAGATTGAAGCAATGTAATCCCACCATCATCATCTCTCAGTAGCTTGATATTCAGAATAACATCAGCTACTCCTAAATCCTTCATCTCAAAACAACGAGATATGAAATCCTTGACGTCCTTAATAACATTCAGATTTGTTCCAAAAATCAATATGTCATCAACATACAAGCAAAGGATAGCTCCCTCGCCCCCACCATGGCGATAGTATACGCATTTGTCAGCTTCATTTACCACAAAGCCTGCAGCTGTTAAAGTTCTTTCAAACTTCTCATGCCACTGCTTAGGTGTTTGCTTAAGTCCATACAAAGACTTTAACAATTTGCACACTTTTCCTTCCTGACCGTCCACTATAAACCCATCTGGTTGTTCCATATAAATTTCCTCGTCCAACTCTCCATTTAGGAAAGCAGTCTTAACATCCATTTGATGGACGAGAAGACCATGTGAGACAGCTAGTGGAAGTAGTACTCGAATAGTGGTCAGTCGAGCCACAGGTGAGTAAGTATCAAAGAAGTCTTCACCTTCCTTTTGGGTATAACCCTTGGCTACGAGCCGTGCCTTGTACTTCTCAATAGTACCATCAGGCCTAAGCTTCTTCTTGAATACCCATTTGCACCCTATAGGTTTGCACCCATAAGGACGATCAGTTGTCTCCCAAGTTTCATTTGCCAAGATGGAATCCATCTCACTACGGACCGCTTCTTTCCAGTAGTCGTCATCTTCAGATGCATAAGCCTCTGAGATAGAACCGGGAGTGTCATCTATGAGATACACAAGAAAATCATCACCAAAAGACCTTGCAGTCCTCTGTCTTTTGCTTCTTTTATAAGTCTCATTATTGTCCTCCACAGGATCTTCAAGATGTTGCATCGAAATGGTAGGTTCAGAAATTGCAACTACATCCCGACTCGATGAACTAGGCAACTCTTGATTTGATGAGCTACCCATATCCTTCATGGGAAAGATATCTTCGAAGAAATTCGCATCATTCGACTCCATGATTGTACCGACATGCATGTCAGATACCTCAGATTTTACAATCAAGAATCTATAACCAATGCTATGAAAAGCATAGCCCAGGAAAACACAATCCACAGTTTTTGGTCCAAGCTTTGGCTTCTTTGGAATTGGTATATTGACTTTTGCCAAGCAGCCCCAAGTTCATAGGTAAGATAATTTTAATCTTTTCTTCTCCCATTCCTCGAATGGAGTTATCTCTTTGTTCTTTGTGGGAACTCGATTTAGGACATGACATGCAGTCAACATCGCCCCCCACCATGACTTGGAGAGACTCGATGTGTCTAACATGGCGTTAACCAAATCAGTTAGAGTACGATTCTTTCTTTCGGCTACCCCATTTGACTGAGGTGAATAGGGAGGCGTCCTTTCATGGATTATACCATGTTCCGCACAAAAGGAATCAAATTCATTGGAAAAATACTCTCCACCACGGTCGGACCTAAGCCTCTTGATTTTCCTATCAAGTTGGTTTTCCACTTCAGCTTTATAGTTCTTGAAAAAGTTCAAAGCCTCATCTTTTTTATTTCAAAAGAAACACATGGAAATACCTAGTGGAGTCATCAATTAATGTCATGAAATATTTCTTTCCACCTTTTGTCAAAACACCATTCATTTCACAAAGATCTGAATGTATGGTTCGAGTGGTGCAAGATTTCTTGTTTCCGCAGTTGTATGAGACTTACGAAGTTGCTTAGCTTGCACACAAACTTGACACTTAGATCCCTTAACAACAGTGAAATTAGGGATTAAGTTCAACTTGGCTAGCCGCGTCATACAACCGAAGTGAACATGACATAGACGTGAATGCCAGACATTTGATTCACTATTGTTGCAAACATGATTAACAAATTTATTACAAACATCTGACAAGGATAGTCTGAACAAACCTCCCGACACATAACCTTTACCAACAAAAGTTCCATACTTGGATATCACAAATTTATTGGACTCAAAGACAAGCTTGTAGCCATCTCTACACCGAAGAAATCCGCTAACAAGATTTTTATTGACGGAGGGGACATAATGCACGTTCTTCAGCCGCACGATCTTCCCCGAAGTAAACTTCAGATCGACCGTGCCAACACCACGAACAGAAGCACTTGAACTGTTGCCCATCAACACGGAAGTAGTTCCTGTGACCTGTTAGGAAGAAAACATGGAAATATCACCGCATACATGCACATTAGCACCTGTGTCAATCAACCAATCAGGAGAACGACATACTGAGAGAATAGTGGGAAGTATACCATACCCAACATCCTTCATCTCAGCGTCACCAATGACAACATTGGCGATCTTGTCGCCTTTCCCATGTTAACGCTTGTCATAACGGTTAGGGCAGCTAGGGGCCCAATGATCAGGATCTCCGCAGACATGACAAACACCTTTCTTCTTGTCAGTCTTCTTCTTGAAGTTGGTGTGCTGCGAAGCCTTGTTCTTCCCATCAGACTTTCCCTTGCCATCAAACTTGCCCTTGTTCTTGAACTTGTGGGACTGGAAGTTTTTCTTCTATACCAGATTGGCACTAGAACCTCCCTCAATACCTCGAGCACGTATGTCTTTTGCTCTCGCCTTTTCTTCCACATCAAGAGTACCAATGAGATCCGAAACGGAAAACTCCTGTCTCTTATGCTTCAAAGAGGTAGCAAAGTTCCTCCACGAGGGAGGAAGCTTAGTGATAATGCCTCTGGCAACAAACTTATCTGGTAACATACAATTGAAGTGCTCAAGTTCTCTAGCAAATGAGTCTATCTTGTGAGCTTGCTCAACCACGAAGCGCTCATCAGTCATCCTGTAGTCATAGAATTGTTCCATGATATACAGCTCAGTGCCGGCATCTGAAACCCCAAACTTGTCCTATAGTGCATCCCACATATCTTTGCCATTATCAATTGACACATAAGCATCAACTATGTTCTCACCAAGAACACTCAAAAGAGCAGCCTTAAACAAGGTATCCGTTTTCTGAAAAACCTGTTCCTCTTGAGGATTAAGATCTCCTTTAGGTTCGCCAAGAGTGGCGATATAGAAGCTCATGGTTTGAAACCATAGAACGGCCCTCACACGCCACCTCTTATAGTACACACCCTCAAACATAGGAGGCCTCATGGAAGCAGCAAAACCACTCGGGGTAAATTGCCTATGATAAGGTTCTTGGATTGTTGGAATAATGAGCAATTTACCGAATGATTTAAAAGAAATAAATAGTAGATAAAACAAGATCATGGTAACAGAAGCAACACTAGTCATGCAACATAGAGGAGAGTATGCCACAATAAGAGGAACAAAACTTATCAGGCAAACTATAGGATAGTAGGTGATATTATGTGAACATGTGAACTAGACCGAAACCTATGTAGAACAGAAAATAGACCAAGAAACTCTAGCAGGACATCGAATAGGAAAGACACGAACACGTACTGAGCGGTGGCAGCAGTGTTAGCGTTGGCGTTGACATCATCACCGGCCATGTCGTCGAAGAGGTTGTTGACGTCGGGGAAGAAGTCGTCGTCTGGGAAGTGGTCGTCGGCGTTCGTGGTGTCCGTGATGAAGAAGTCAGTAGTCGCACAGAGCGCTCCCCAAAAACCTCATCACCCTTCTCCCGTACAAGACTCAAAGTGGTGGGGGTTCAGAGGCCTACTGTCCCGACCTGCGGTGCACGCCGCAAGCCGGGATGGGGAAGAACCTTGCAGTAGCTTAGAGATTGGAACTCGATGGCGTGAGGAGGAGGATGTTCTGGTGTGTCACTCTTGAGAGGAGCGACCTCTCTTTTATAGGCATAGGAGAAGGAGGCGAATAGGCTGCGGCGGAAGACAAAACGAAAGGACGGGAGAGGAAACAAACAGCCAGCAACCGAAGGGTGCAGTGTTCGTATTCACTCCCCACTACAACAAAAACATTTCAAATCCCGTGCAACCTTTCACATACCAGTCATGCGTGGCAAAAATTTAGACATCGACTCATTTCCGCAACCCACGATGCGTCATGACGAGGCGTGGCATGGCGTGGCGAGGCGGGCGGCGGAGGAGGAGCGCGCGTGTATCTGTCTCTTGTTCTCATGCTCACACATGTGTGGAAACAACCTCCCTTATAAGGAGGTCCAACTCCTACTAGGTGAGCAGTATGGGACTAAACTTTTGTCCCACCTCTTGCCTTGCATGAATGGGCTGAGTGGGACTCTAGGATTTATTAGGAATTCTGAAAATGCTATAGGGCTGGCCCATATATAGATCAAATTCCAGCAGTTCTATCACAAAGAACCTAACCAACTGAGCTAGGCGTAGTTCGCGATTAAGTAAGACTTTAGACATTAGAAACGGGAGTCACATTGCTTAGTGCGATCACACTATTGAATTATAACACGTCCTATGACCCACTCCGCAAAAACATACATGCCCCATGACCCCCAACACATGCATGTGTGCGCTACAAATCTACCTCTGGATATATGCCCCCCTAAAAAAACCATGGATATATGATGACTAGCTAGATACCATTTTCCCTCAAAAGAAATAAATATAAGCTATATTATATATATAATGTGTTTTTTTGAATCAACTAAATTTAGTAACAATCAATTAACAATATTGCATTACCTTTTCATTTTCTATAAATTGACAGTTGGTGGGTTTAAAATATTGAGACAACTGCGCCAAGATGCTCTTTGTTGTTCCGTCATTGTTGACCAAAAAAGAACTATTTCTAGGTCTACTGAGCTATAATGGTCCCCTTAGTTATTTTTAATAGAGATGGGTTTTACTAATATTTTGTAGACTGATAATTTTGCAAACTTAGTGGACCAAGGACACAAAAGGGAGGAGATGCAGAGAACTAATTTCATGAATACAAGGAATTTTTCTCATGTAATCATTGCCTTTGAAATATTTTGGTACTACCTATGGATGATACAAGGCTTAGTAACTCACAGTGGGCTCCTGCTGAGGAGAAAATAGAAAAAGGATGGTTGGATGGACTGTAAACCTGTTGTCTGTTGGAGATAGAGTTGCATTGGTTAAGTTTCTGAAAGTGCATTATATCGACCAAAGGGGGGGGGTGCTGATTGGGAGATTTTAGCACATTCTTCACCGAGGAATTACTTAGTGAAGAAGTACAGGGTGACGAGATGCTACACAGAAGATAAACTACTCATATGCATGCGAAACATAGTAACAACAAAGTCCTCATGACGAAATGAAACATGCATATTGGAATGAGAAGCATACAGTCAGGTCAGCACAGAGACAAACTAATGAGATGCAGAGTGACTGAAGAAAAACTAATGCAACAGAGATTGACGACATAGAGAAAGTTTTCAGTCAAAGTCTTCACGAAATAGAGAGGAAGTTCTTCAACATACAGATGAGTAAATGAAAGGTCGAGGAAATAGAATCTGATTGCTCGATAAAGACACTGGATTTGTTTGACCAGTTCCAGTTGCCGTGACATATGTACATCTGGTTAGGGCGGCTTGAGATTCAACTCAGAAGACACTAAGTCTTCACAGTATTCCCCTTGAGCTAAAGTCACTTAGACTCTGCCCAATCACTCGTGGTAAGTCTTCAAGGTAGACTTTCAAAACCTTCACACACTTGTTCACTCGCACACCACAATTTCCTCTTGGGTGCTCAGAATATGACGCCTAACCTTCTGGAAGATCACAGTCTTCAAATGTAACAACCGTTGGATCACACATCACAATTCCTTCAGTGATGTCAGTCTCTTTGGGCTCTAGGTGTTTGGTTTTTTTCTTCACTTATGATTCTTTTAAAGTCGCAGAGGATGGGTTGTTCTAGATGACACTTGTCAATCTTTCTCTATGAGTAGCCGACCAACGAATGGTTGTGGGGGCGGCTATTTATAGCCTGAGGAGCAACCTGACATGATAAGACATAAATGCCCTTCGGACAAGACCATTAACAGGGTAAGTATCCACTTGACAGCTGGCACCAGCTCAGCAACGGTCAGAAACATCTGGGCTCTCAATTTCCTCACGGTAGGAGAATCGCACTGGTGAAAATTCTAACTCCCCGGCCCAATTTCCTTAGCAACCAGAAGAACTGCGTCTGTATCGTCGAAGAACTCGACTGCACTGCAAGAGATTTTCAAGTCTTCACTCTGAAGAAATAGGTATAGGTTTGAACATCACATGGAAATACGCCTATGTATCACCTAAACCCCCTTTAACAGTACCATGTTCCCTATTGAATCAAGATAAGAAGAACGAAACTAAGAAAACAAAGTCTTTGAGCTTCATATTATTCACTTCAATTTCTTTAAAGGGCACACAAATTTCTTCAATTTACCTATACATTTTTAGGGGTCAACTTGTTGGGGAACATTGCATGGAAAACAAAATTTTTCCTACGCACACACAAGATCTATCCATGGAGATGCATAGCTACGAGAGAGGGAGTGTATATACATACCCTTCTAGATCACTAAGCAGAAGCGTATATAACGCGGTTGATGTAGTCATACGTCTTCACGATCCAATCGTGATCTGTCCCGATCTAGCGCACCGAACGGACGACACCTCCGCGTTCAGCACACATGCGGCTCGATGACGTCTATGCCTCCTCGATCCAACAAGCAAAGGCAGAGTAGTAGATGGGTTCTTAACCAGCACGACGACGTGGTGGAGGTGGTGGTAGAGCAGTGCCAGCAGGGCTTCGCCAAGCGCTACCGGAACCATGAACGGAGGAGAAAACGATCTAGGGAGAGAGGGAGGCGCCAAGGGCTTGGTGTGTCCTCTTGGGGCGCCCCTCCCCTCTATATATAGGTGGAGGGGCGTGCAGATCAGCCCCTCCATGCCCTAGGGTGCAGCCAAGGGGGAGGAGTTGGACTCCTCGCCCAATTCCCTCCCTTTCCATACATAGGTGGACTTTCCACCTCTCCCAAGCCACATGGGCCTTGAGGGACTTGTGCGCCTGGCCCAATAATGCCAGGGCGCCTCCCCTTAGCCCATGCAAACCCTTGGGACGTGGTGGAACCCTTGGTGGACTTCCGGACTCCTTCGGAACTTTCTGGAACCTTCTAGAAGCTTTCCGGTACAATACCGGAAAAACCCAAAACTTTTCCGGTAGCCAAAATATGACTTCCCATATATAAATCTTTACCTCTAGACCATTTTGGAGCTCCTTGTGACGTCCGGGATCTCATCCGGGACTCCAAACAGCATTCGGTCACCAACATATATAACCCAATAATACTATATCGTCACCGAACGTTAAGCGTGCGGACCCTACGGGTTCGAGAATCATGTGGACATGACCGAGACACCTCTCCGGTCAATAACCAATAGCGGGACCTGGATGCCCATATTGGTTCCCACATATTCCAAGAAGATCTTTATCGATCAAACCACGATGCCAAGGATTCAATCAATCCCGTATGCAGTTCCCTTTGTCCAGCGGTATGTTACTTGCCCGAGATTCGATCGTCGGTATCGCCATACCTAGTTCAATCTCGTTATTGGCAAGTCTCTTTTCTCGTTCCGTAATACAAGATCCCATGACTAAATCCTTAGTCACATTGCTTGCAAGCTTCTTGTGATGCTATATTACCGAGTGGGCCCAGAGATACCTCTCCGTCATACGGAGTGACAAATCCCAGTCTCGATCCACGCCAACCCAACAGACACCCTCGGAGATACCTGTAGAGCACCTTTATAGTCACCCAGTTACGTTGTGACGTTTGATACACACAAAGCATTCCTCCGGTGTCAGGGAGTTGCATGATCTCATGGTCGTAGGAATAGATACTTGACATGGATAAAGCAGTAGCAATAAACTAACACGATCAAATGCTATGCTTATGGTTGGGTCTTGTCCATCACATCATTCTTCTAATGATGTGATTCCGTTATCAAATGTCAGCTCATGTTTATGGTCAGGAAACCTTGACCATCTTTGATCAACGAGCTAGTCTAGTAGAGGCTCACTAGGGACATAGTGTTGTCTATGTATCCACACATGTATCTGAGTTTTCGATCAATACAATTCTAGCATGGATATTAAACGATTATCATGAACAAGGAAATATGATAATAACCACTTTATTATTGCCTCTAGGGCATATTTCCAACACAACTTTCTTGGGTAAACCAAAATCTCCAGGTACTATTTCTCATGTGTACACTCTCACACACATTAGTCCCTTAACCCATTTGTCTTCAATACTCAAAAACCACTAAGGGGGCACTAGATACACTAACACTTCTACCTTAGCAACATTCCCCTCTTTATGATATCTTTCTCGGAGGCCCCTAAGGGTGTGATCAAAACTATGAATGCTACTAGGGCTAGGATGGTTTGGCAAGAGACTCAAGATACGAGGAAATACCATCTTGTTAACTGGCCTACTGTGTGTATGCCCAAAAGTTGTGGAGGCCTCGGTATTTTAGATTTAGAAGTCATGAGTTAGTGTCTGCTTATGAAATGGCTATGGAAGCTTGAGAATTCCGAAGGCTTGTATCATGATTTGTTGCATAAAAAGTATTTGTCTAGCGAGACACTAACAATTGTGACTGGGGAAATAATGTCTCCCACTTCTGACAAGGATTGATGGAAGTTAAAGATACTTTTGTCAGGTTGACTAGGAGGATTGTTGGAGATGGTGCTAGGATTCTTCTATGGGAGGATGTTTGGTTGGGAAATAAGAAATTGGTTGAAATCTTCCCCATAATTCATAATATTACTTTTACTAAGCAGGTTACTATCAAGTTTGTTAAATAATCTGGTTGGGAGTGTTTTACTTTCAGAAGGTCTTCACATGGGGATTATCTGGAACAGTGGGAGGATTTGAAAACTTGGTTGACAAGGTGAATTTATATGATAGTAAAAAGACATGTTGAAGTGGTCATTGAATAGAAGAAATAAATTTGTGGTGAAAGAGCTTTACTTGTTCCTTAAATCCTATGACTTAGTTTGGTTCATGGGTATTTGGAAACTCAAGTTACCCCTAAAAATCCGCATTTTCTTTGGCTGATGACCAGAAATAGCATTCTGACCAAAGAAAACCCAACCATAAGAGGTTGGACCGGTAATGAGGAATGCAAGAATAAAGTGTGGGTCATCTCATTGGTTACACTTATGTGGGATGAACAGAAGTGTGGATCATCTCTTGTTTCGATGTAGCTTGGCAAGATCTGTTTGGCAAGTTGTTGTTTGTGCCTTTGACCCAACTAGAACCTGCCGGGGATATATCTCCATGGTATAACCCGCCCTACTGGGCCGGGTCAACGTATCAACAGTCTTGTGGCCAAGTTCAAAGTGGGCCGTGTCATATGATGAGGCAAGCGAGGCGATGGTAGTCTAAAGTTGTCAGACGGCCCAACACTTGAAGATGGCGGCTCAAGGCCCACGAGGCTGAAGACGCCGGCCGGGGCTCCTTAAGATGCAAGACAAGATAGAGATGTGGTAGGTCACGGGTCATGATATGACCCGGACTCTATTGTAAACCCTAGGGCTTGACCTGTATATAAAGGCAGGCCCCTAGGGTCGAAAGACTCAAGTTACAACCTCTTGATAGCAAGGTTAGCGATTCCGCACCCTTGTAATCCAGATCTACTCACCGAATATACACAAAGCACGACGTAGGCTATTACCTCCATAGGAAGGGCCAAACTTGGGTAAACCTGACTCTCTCTCTCTCTCTCTCTCGTTCAACCCCTTCGAGTCACCACCAAGCAGCGATGGCCTCACACCTAAGTCTTGTCACGATGACATCTGCCGGGTTGACAAAACCACGATAGTTGGCGCCCATCGTGGGGCTCTCGCTCGGTGGAGTTGAGTTTTCGAAGGGGATCCAACCAGGATTTGGGAAGTTTGCGGTGAACCAAATGGTCAAGAACCACCGCGACAAGATTTACGAGCCGGCTTGGAGCATCAAGGACGACCCGATCGGACGTGGGCTTCGAGATCCCGCGGGAGAGATTGACATAGAAACTTCCAAGTCGGACATCTACATCAACATCGACGAGCCGGCTCGGAGTACCCGATCCAATCAACGCCAGGGTGGTCTTCGCCATGTGTTCGTCGGCTTCACGCAAGGGGTCAGCCTTTCGGATGAGCCGGCCTCTAGCGGCGACGTCCTCGTCAATTCGGACGGTAAATCATCCACAGGAGATACAGAATCAATCTGCCCTCTTTATGATGGCGGACTTGGGGGCTCATTGGAGGCAGAAGCCCCTGAAGAATACAATGAGTCACCTCGACAAGTCACCGTCTACATGGCGGGGGCTACGGTGATTCCACATCCAGCCATAGCTGGAGGTTCTAGCGGGTCAACTAAAACGCCGACTCAAGCCATGACTGATCTCATGGCCGAGATGGCAAAACTCGTGGATACCCCCGTCACTACGGAAAATCAGGAAGAGCGCAATGTGGAGCTAACCAAATTGCGTAGTCAAATAATGGAGGTACAGAAGGAGATTGATGCTGAAAATGCACAGATGGTGGATCTGCAGGCTCGCATACATCAAGAGACGGAGCGCCTTAAGGCTGAGGCCTGGCGATTAGGAGTTCAGAGAGAAGCATCAGAGGCGGTTTACGAGAGAAGACGCCATCGTGGGTTCCCTCCGAACCTTGAGCCACAACAACTTTTTAACACCCCACAACAGACACCAGGAACTGTTCAGCAACCCGGGAATCGGCAAGAGGAACCGGCTCAACCCCCGCCAGCTCAATCCCCGCCTCGGCAATTTCAGACGCCGCGGTGCCACTTTTCCAATCCCGTTGACAACATGTTGGCTGCAACCCGGAATTTGGAAGCATTGTCTATTAACGGAAACTCCCCTCTTGAGGTTGAAGCCAGCAACGCTATCGAGATGCTAAAGACTGCTGTGGTACAACAGGCACATTATTCATACAGCCGGGATCGGATGCATTCCACTCCCTATGCTAGCAAGGGCCGCCATGTGGAGTCCCCGGCCGTTTCTAGCAGTGGGCGAAGACAGCAGCTTCAGGTCTCTCCAACCCGTCTCATGCCATCAGATGCCCAGGCAGTTGTTGATGCTGTGAGAGGCGCACGCCAGGTAGAAGCAGAAGCAGCAGCACGGGCGATCCAACAGCTTCACCCTCAACCGGCGAGTTTGGGGGCTGGGTCCAACAGGACGATCTGTATACCATGTTTATCCCCGGCACTTCGCGTTCAGCGCATGCCCAAAGACTTCAAGGGGCCTCGTAAGGTGCCGAATTATACGGCAGATCTTGAGCCGGCATCTTGGATTGAGAGTTATGAATTGGCAATGGACATGCTGGATGTCAGCGACGCTGTATGTGCTAAATACTTGACCATGATGTTGGAAGGACTGGATCGGACATGGTTGAAAAACTTGCCGCCCAACTCCATTAACACATGGGCCGTGCTAAAAGAGCGATTCATCAAGAATTTCCAAGGAACCTGCAAGAAGCCTATGACAATAGTAGACCTACAGCATTGCGTTCAACGAGTAGACGAGTCGGCTCACCATTGGACTCACCGGGTCACGGAAATCATTCACTCATTGGACAGTACCACGGCGGCTCAAGCAGTCCTAATATTGGAAAAGAACTGTCACTTCCAGCCTTTGGTCCAGAAGCTCGGACGGCTCAAGCGAAAGGTGCAGGACATGGGCGACTTGATGGACGTCCTCACAAGATATGCCGAGTCAGATAGAACGAATGATCGTGGCTCAGATGAGGATAAGACCACCAAAGGCAAAAAGACCGAAGGTGGAAAGGGCCAGCATGGTCATGGTGGTAACCAGAGGGCTCAAAATAATAAGCAGAAGTAGCCCGGACGGCGGGTCAGACTTTGTGGCCAACACTAATACAGGTTTCAAGAACCAGTGCCGGAACGGTCGACCCGGAGGAGCTTACAATGGGAATAAACCTCGCAATTATGAGGAGGCGCTTAATGCACCTTTCAATAAGCACATCACCCAAGATAAGCCGGCTAGCCACTCTTGGGAGAATTGTTATATCATGCAAGATTTCCGTAGCCAGGCTTTCCAGAATAACTCAGGAGGCAATGGTGGAGGACACCCGGGTCAACATGGACCTGGCGGGTCACAAGGTGGCCCAGGGGCTGGTTTTCAACATCAGGGAAATCATGGCAATGGGCAACATCCTGGCCAGGGCAATCAGCATAATAACCAAGGAGGATTTCAAAGTAATCCCAAGCAGTTGAATAATGGTCAGTACCAGTAGCGCCCGAATCCATGAATAAAATTCGTACTCTGGAGGGTATCAAAGAAGAGATTTTTTATGTCTCCAAGAGGGAAATAAGCCGGCCCTGGAACACCAGTGGCCTTATTAAAATTAGCTCTCCCGACTCCTTTTTTGTAATTTCTTCCCCCTTGCAGACTTCTGTATATACTTCTTTATGTTTCGAGTATAAATAAAGCTGGCGTATTTTGTCGTTTTCAACCTACGAGTTGAGTTTGAGTCTTTATTTTCCGAAACAAAGGGAACCTAGGGGCTTCCGTCTCATCGAGTTTAGCTTTCTCACCCTTGTGACCCGGCATAATAATGCCACCTTATTAAGGGCATTTGGGGGCTCCAGCCCACCGGGCTTAGCTTTCTCACCCTCTTGACCCGGCAAAAATAAATGCCATATATGGTTAAACCTGCCAGTATGCTTGATGTGACTCCGATCAGAGGACCCCGTGAACTCTTGACGAGTCAATCCTTTTTGGACCCTGAACTTGTTGAGGTTAAAACACCAGCTTGAGTCATGAGAGAGACGGCATACGGAAAGCTAGGATAAACCATGGGTTATCATACCCGCTTCATTGAAGCAAGACCCGAGCCTCGAAAGCCGGTCTTTTCCTGTCGAGCCTCGAAAGCCGGTAGATTATTTCGGTATTATGATCATATGTCCTTTGCATTAAGGCCAGGACTATTAAGAGTGCCTGCAAAGGGGACTATCTTATATTTCTAACCTTCGAGAAACAGTCCCCAAAACGAGTACTATGTGTTGAAACTCATCACATAAAAATATTTTGGGCACGCTCTGTTTTTCATTATCGGTTTATGTATGAAATAACCAGGTTATTGGCTGTATGACAACGCAAAATTGTGTTATTGCTTAAGAGGCTAACAAAGGACCTCAAGCTTGGACATCAATTTCGGCCAAGACTCATTGAGCCGGCTTATCAGTATTGTTTTATTTGGCTTGTTTATTATAGCAAGTTTCAGGTTCAGAATTATTACCAGCCCGTGCTTCAAGGAACGGGTTGAACAATTGAGTATGCATGAGCAACCAATTGACAAGCTATCCTACAATCCTCAACATTGTTGAAAGAAGAATAGATCGTTAAATTCAAGAAGATCAAAGGACGGCTCATTTTGTCCAGCTCTATCTTATCAAAAGACCCATCAATAGAAAGATGGTGAGCAGACAGGGTGATGAAGCGGCAAGTAAGTATCTTGTGTCAAAAGTGTAAAACGTACACGATGGCACGACAACAGTTTTTGGCTATCCCTATTACATGCTTAAGGAAGCCACAAATTGTTTTTCCACCCATACTCGGGGGATTAAGTTGACAAGGTAACGGTTGAGAAATTTTAAATCGCCGACCGCATCATCCGGGTCAGTGGCGGCTAATCTTGCGCGTGAGACGCCTCCGGGTTATTCACCGATTGGTCTTCTGGCTCCTGTATCTGAAGGTTATCCGCGTCCCAGTTGCAGTGAGATAAAGCCTGGAACACAACCTCATCATCAAGAATTGAAGACGGGTCAACTTCAGGGGCAAAGACATGCTCGCGCCGTTGAGGAGCCAGACTCTTTGTTATCAAATCAGGTGGTGGAATCCGAGTATGATTGGCGCCATAAGCTGCTTGATAGTTCCTCAGTTTCATCTCAGAAACCAGACGAGTCGACAGAATTTGAGCATCCTTGACACAGGCTGCGTAATCCTCCTGGGAGAATTCTGACCCGTCATTTTTAAATTCGGGGAAGCCCTTTACCAGCTCAGCTGGATCAAGTTCCTATCCGTAAGCTAAATCCCGACTCAATGCATATATTGCGCCCGATCGGGCGGCTGATCTTTTTAGCTCTGGAATGTGCTGAGGGATACTGGAAAGACTTTCCAATACATTCTTGATATACTTTAAGGGCTGCTTATCCCCCAGTATCGCCTTGATTGCAAGATGACTTCCAGCGTAGAGTTGCTCCGCCAGAGAATAAACAGCCTTGAGCATGAGCAGACTGTTATCATAAAAACTGCTAGTCCGGGGGCCTGCAAAACCAAATCAATGCATGAGTCGCCGGGCGCATTATATCTATACTTCAAGAAGACAGGGGGCTATATACATTTACCAAAAATAGCTTGGGCCATCTGGGCAATATGCCGCTTTAACCCGGACAACTCCTCGGTAATGGGTTTGAGCCGGCCCTCAGCATCCTCTGCACGCTTCAGCAGAGTCGTCTTTTCATCTTCAAAGGATTTCTTCTCTTTTAAGAAGCCTTATTTGGTGTTTTCCAGCTCGATCAATGAGAGGCAAAGTTTTTCTTCAACTTCTGCATGGGAGGTCTGCCCTTTTTCCAGGTCTTTTTTCAAACTAGCCACGTTGGATTTGGCTGTCTTTGAAGCTTCCTTGTAACACCCCGTTATGCCTGGCGGGATCTAGACTGGCCCCACAGACCAACACTAGTCTTTCCTGCACACTTTGTCCTCACTCATGCGCACCCGGGACCAACTTCCCGGTTAGTCACCCATCCTAGAATTGCTCCAAGCCAAGCACGCTTAACTTTGGAGTTCTTTTCGCATGGGCTCCCAGAAAATAAGGAATTCCTTGTTGATATGAGTAGTATATCATTCCTATTAAGCCAGACTCTCACATACACCCCCACTCAAAGGAACCGACGTCCTCGTCGGCCCATCAGGAACGTTCCCTCTTGGCACACGTATGCGCGTCCAGTCCGGCACATGTGCCATGCCGTGTGCCACAACGGGCCACACGCGCCATGCACCACATGCCCGTGCAACCGCAAGGGCCGGCTCTGATACCAATTGTAACACCCCGTTACGCCTGGCGGGATCTAGACTGGCCCCACAGACCAACACTAGTCTTTCCTGCGCACTTTGTCCTCACTCGTGCGCACCTGGGACCAACTTCCCGGTTGGTCACCCATCCTAAAATTGCTCCAAGCCAAGCACGCTTAACTTTGGAGTTCTTTTCGCATGGGCTCCCAGAAAATAAGGAATTCCTTGTTGATATGAGTAGTCTATCATTTCTATTAAGCCAGGCCATCACATAAATTTAACTAATTAGTTTAATTAACTTAATCACCCACTGACAGTGGGCCTAGTCCCACTAATTAGGTATAAAGATTAATTTTAATCTCTGTTAGTGCCTGTGTCACTGACCAGTGGACCTCACTGGTTAGGTTTGACCAAGCAATGGTCGTTTGACCAGCTAAGGCAATGCTGATGCATTGCTGATGCAATAAAGGCTTTTCTGATTTATAATAATTCCAGAAAATGGATAAAACTTCTAAAATTCATAGAAATTAATCTGTAGCTCAGATTGAAATAATTTATATATGAAAAATTATCAGAAAAATCCAAAGAATCCATTGGTGCTATTATCATGCATGATAGAGCAACCTAAATAGGAAAACATTGACATTTTGCATAAAATGCAATATGTGACATAACACATGGAGTTGATTTTGAACCTAGCTTCAAACCAGCTTCATCTAAACTTGATGATAGATGCACTAGCTCATTCATATCATGCTGCCATGTCGTGACCATGCATCATATTGTTGCACTTGCCGTGTATTGATTGTTACTCCGTCTATGTCGCGGTAGGTTCTGCTCCATCGGATACCCGTGAGTATCCCTCTGAAGGAGAGTACCTCCCCGCCAACCTGCAAGGCAAGCAACCCCATTGATCATTCCGATAACATCCCACTCTCTCGCTCCTGCTCTCATTTATTGCATTAGGACTACACGCTTCAACTGTTACCTATTTCGGTAGTTGAACCCATTCCTCTGCATGACCTGTCATTGTCATAGTAAATAGCTAAACCAAGAAACCTAGCATACCTGGTAGATGCTTGAGCCTTGATGTCCTTTACCTGCTATGCTTGCTATGCTTAGAGTTGTGTCAGGTCTGATTCATCTGGGTGATGAACCGGAGTGAAACAGTATTGTTCTGATGTGATGAACTAAATGATGAACCCGATTTGGTAAAGGTAGCGATGAGAGGCTATGTAGGAGTACATAGCGGATTGTCTCATTGGGGCCATTCTTAGGAACTGAGTTCCGTATTTGTGATCCAAGACTAGCTACTACCACATGCTGGGTGATACGTCTCCAACGTATCTATAATTTTTGATTGTTCCATGCTATTATATTATCTGTTTTGGATGTTTTATAAGCATTAATATGATGTTTTATATTATTTTTGGGACTAACCTATTAATCTAGAGCCCAGTGCCAGTTTCTATTTTTTCCTTGTTTTTGAGTATTGCAGATAAGGATATTAAACGGAGTCCAAACGAATAAAATCTTCGGAATGTTTTTTCTTGGACCAGAAGAAACCCGGCAGACTTGGAGATGAAGGCAGGAGACCTGCCGTGGAGTCACAAGCCACCAGGGCGCGCCCTAGGGGGGGGGCGCCCCCTGGCTTGTGGCCCCACGACAGCTCTCCTAACCCTATTCTTCGGCCTATAAATTCCCACATATTCCCTGGATACCAAAAAGAGCCACGAAAATACTTTTCCGCCGCCGGAAGCCTCTGTTCCCGTGAGATCCAATCTTGCAGCCTTTTCCGGTAATCTGCCGGAGGGGGATTCGATCACGGAGGGCATCAACATCAACTCCATTGTCCCTCCGATGATGCGTGAGTAGTTTACCACAGACCTTCGGGTCCATAGCTAGTAGCTAGATGGCTTCTTCTCTCTCTTTGTTCTTAAATACCATGTTCTTCATGATCTTCATGGAGATCTATCCGATGTAATACTCTTTTACGGTGTGTTTGTCGAGATTCGATGAATTGTGGGTTTATGATCAGCTTATCTATGAATATTATTTGAATCTTCTCTGAAATCTTATATGCATGATTTCATATCTTGGCAAGTCTCTTCGAGTTATTGGTTTGGTTTGGCCAACTAGATTGGTAATTCTTGCAATGGGAGAAGTGCTTAGTTTTGGGTTCAATCTTGCGGTGTCCTCACCCAGTGAAAAAGTAGGGGTAGCGAGGCACGTATTTGTATTGTTGCCATCGAGGATAAAAAGATGGGGTTTTCATCATATTGCTTGAGTTTATCCCTCTACATCATGTCATATTACCTAATGCGTTACTCTGTTCTTCATGAACTTAATACTCTAGATGCAGGCAGGAGTCGGTCGATGTGTGGAGTAATAGTAGTAGATGCAGAATCGTTTCGGTCTACTTGACACGGACGTGATGCCTATATGCATAATCATTGCCTTGGATATCGTCATAACTACGCGCTTTTCTATCAATTGCTCGACAGTAATTTGTTCACCCACCGTATTATTTTCCTTTATGAGAGAAGCCTCTAGTGAAACCTATGGCCCCCAGGTCTATTTTCCATATTATATTTTCAGATCTATAAACCAAAAATACCAAAAATACTTCGCTGCATTATTTTTACTTTTGTTTTACTTTACGTTCTAGCTATCTTTTATATCTATCTCTATCAGATCTCATCCTTGCAAATAACTGTGAAGGGATTGACAACCCCTTTTAGCGTTGGGTGCAAGAGTTTGATTGTTTGTGTAGGTGCGAAGATTGGGGACTTGCTTGTATCTCCTACTGGATTGATACCTTGGTTCTCAACAACTGAGGGAAATACTTATCTACTTTGCTGCATCACCCTTTCCTCTTCAAGGGAAAACCAACGCAAGCTCAAGAAGTAGCAAGAAGGATTTCTGGCGCCGTTGCTGGGGAGATCTACATCAAGCCTACCAAGTACCCATCACAAACTCATCTATTGCATTTACATTATTTGCCATTTGCCTCTCGTTTTCCTCTCCCCCACTTCTAAAACGATTTTCAGAAAAACCAAAAAGATTTGCCTTTTTATTCGCCCTTCTTCCGTTCCTCTTTCCGTTTGCTTTTCGTTTGCTTGTGTGCTAGATCTATTCGGTGCCACCATGTGTGAATCTAGAGAGGTTTTTATTGAAAAGGATAGTAATAATCTTGAGGGGAATTTTGACAACTTTGCTAAAAACGACTCTCATAAAGAACCTACTATCATGCATACAAAAAAATTCCGCATAGGTAGCGGTAATATTATTGGAAAGGCGTTATTCAAGATTTCTTTACTTGTGCTGGTACGCTACCTACCTTAGGAGGGTCTATTCTCAATAAAACTAATAGTCTTGCGGATGCCATAACACTTCTAATAATTGAACTTGAGAGGCAATTTGTTCATATGCATCCTTGCATACAAAGGATTTTTCTTGAGTTCTCTAATATTCAGTATTCTTCTGTGAAGCGTGCCGCCACTATATTTCTAGCCCACGAGTCTAGATTCATCATGAAAGAGGCTAGTGAAATATTTGCTCATTATAAAATTAATAGTGGATGTCCCCCCTATAGAGGAGATCCTTTTTAATCAAGAAGAAATAATGAGATTGCAATCCCTGGATTACGTTGCTTATAATGAAAATTTGAGAAAAAGGGTCCCTATCGAGGTTTTGATTGATAAGATTTCTGAACTCAATGATAATTTTCCTATACAAAATAACGGATTAGAGTTCATATTAAGAGATAGGCTTGTGACTTTCCACCAAAGGAAAGCCTACAATGATGAATTGATTATACACTATAGGGGGCCGAAGGAGGAACCTATCCCTCCCACACTTGATCTTAAGGATCCTTGTCCTATTAAATTTAGCCCTTTTGATTATTTTTGCTTGCCACAAAGAAAACTTGCCGCTGAAAGAAGGGAGTATGAGATGAGCATGGATGATCTCCCTTACTATTATGACAATACCTAGATCTATTGCGTTATGCCTAGCTAGGGGCGTTAAACAATAGCGCTTGTTGGGAGGCAACCCAATTTTATTTTTATGCTTTTGTTTTTGCTTCTGTTTTTGAGTGTTTTACACATTATTACCTCTGTATTAATTGTGTTTTCTTGTTTAAATTAGTGTTTGAGCCAAGTAAGACCTTTGGGATGGTCTACGGTGTTTGTGATTTGATTTTGCTGAAAAACAGAAACTTTTGCTCTCAGTCCAGGAATTTTGTAAATTGACTGGAACGTGATTTTGATCTGAAATTTTTACACAAGATTTATATACAAATTTACCTGATTGTCCTAAGTTTTGAGAATTTTTGGAGTTACATAAGTATTCTAAGTCTATAGATTGCTACAGACTGTTCTGCTTTAGACAGATTCTGTTTTCTTTGTGTTGTTTGCTTATTTTGATGTATCTATGGGTTGTATCGGGGGGTATGAACCATGGAGAAGTTGGAATACAGTAGATATTACACCAATATAAATAAAGAATGAGTTCACAACAGTACCTAACGTGGTGATTTATTTTTGTTATACTAACGGACCTCATGAGTTTTCTGTTGAGTTTTGTGTTGTGAAGTTTTCAAGTTTTGGGTAAAGATTTGATGGACTATGGAATAAGGAGTGGCAAGAGCCTAAGCTTGGGGATGCCCAAGGCACCCCGAGCCATATTCAAGGATACCAAAAAGCCTAAGCTTGGGGATGCCCCGGATGCATCCCCTCTTTCGTCTTCAATCCATCGGTAAATTTACTTGAGGCTATATTTTTATTCACCACATGATATGTGTTTTGCTTGGAGCGTCTTGTATGATATGATTCTTTTCTTTTTAGTTTGCCACAATCATCCTTGCTGCACACATCTTTTGAGGGGGACACGCATTAATCGTGAATTTATTAGAATACTCTATGTGCTTCACTTATATCTTTTGAGCTAGGCAATGTTGCTCTAGTACTTCACTTATATCTTTTTAGAGCACGGTGGTGTTTTATTTTATAGAAATTATTGAACTCTCATACCTCACTTATATTATTTTGAGAGTCTTTAAACAGCATGGTAATTCGTTTAGGTTATGAATTTAGTCCTAATATTATGGGCATCCAAGAGGGATATAATAAAAACTTTCATATTAAGTGCATTGAATACTATGAGAAGTTTGATTCCTTGCATATAGTTTTGAGATGTAAAGATGGTAATATGAGAGTCATGCTAGTGAGTAATTGTGAATTGGTAGAAATACTTGTGTTAAAGTTTGTGATTCCCGTAGCATGCACGTATGGTGAACCGTTATGTAACGAAGTCGGAGCATGATTTGTTTAATGATTGTCAACCTTTGTGTGAGGGTCGGGAGCGCGTGATGGTTAACTCCTACCAACCTCTCCCCTAGGAGCATGCGTCTAATACTTTGCTTTGATAACTAATAGACTTTTGCAATAAGTATGTGAGTTCTTTATGACTAATGTTGAGTCCATGGATTATACGCACTCTCACCCTTCCACCTTTGCTAGCCTCTCTAGTACCGCGCAACTTTCGCCGGTGCATTAAACCCACCTTCCTCAAAACAGCCACCATATACTTTCCTCAAAACAGCCACCATACCTACCTATTATGGCATTTCCATAGCCATTCCGAGATATATTGCCATGCAACTTCCACCGTTCCGTTTTTCATGACACGCACCATCACTTTCATATTGCATATAGAGTCATATTTTGTTCTAGGTATCGAGTTGTAATTTTTGAGTTGTAAGTAAATAAAAGTGTGATGATTTTCATTATTAGAGCATTGTCCCGTGAGACAAAAGGATGATGGAAGCTATGACTCCCTCACAAGTTGGGATGAGTCTCCGGACTTTACAAATAATAAAAGAGGCCGGCGAAGCCCAAAAAAAAAGAGGCCAAAGATGCCCACCAAAATAAAAAAAATGAGAGAAAGAGAGAAGGGACAATGCTACTATCTTTTTTCACACTTGTGCTTCAAAGTAGCACCATGATCTTCATGATAGAGAGTCTCCTATTTTGTCCCTTTCATATAACTAGTGGAATTTTTCATCTTATGCACAACCACTTAGTTTCTTTTTGAGCTTTCATACACTTATAGCTCTAGTGCATTCGTTGCATGGCAATCCCTACTCACTCACATTGATATCTATTGATGGGCATCTCCATAGCCCGTTGATACGCCCAGTTGATGTGAGACTATCTTCTCCTTTTTCCTCACAACCTCCACCATATTATATTCCGCCTATAGTGCTATATCCATGGCTCACGCTCATGTATTGCGTGAGAGTTGAAAAGGTTTGAGAACATAAAAGGTGTGAAACAATTGCTTGACTTGTCATCGGGGTTGTACATGATTTAGATACTTTGTGTGGGGAAGATGGAGCATAGGCAGACCATATGATTTGGTAGGGATAACTTTCTAAGGCCATGTTATTTCGAAAGGACGCAATTGCCTTGTTAGTATGCTTGAAGTATTACTGTTTTTATGTCAATATTAGACTTTTGTTTTGAATCTTATGGATCTGAATATTCATGCCACAATAAAGAATATTACATGGATAAATATGTTAGGTAGCATTCCACATCAAAAATTCTGTTTTTATTATTTACCTACTCGAGGACGAGCAGGAATTAAGCTTGGGGATGCTTGATACGTCTCCAACGTATCTATAATTTTTAATTGTTCCATGCTATTATATTATCTGTTTTGGATGTTTTATAAGCATTAATATGCTATTTTATATTATTTTTGGGACTAACCTATTAATCTAGAGCCCAGTGCCAGTGGAGTTGGAGATGAAGGCAGGAGACCTGCCGTGGAGTCACAAGCCACCAGGGCGCGCCCTAGGGGGGGGGCGCCCCCTGGCTTGTGGCCCCACAACAGCTCTCCTAACCCTATTCTTCGGCCTATAAATTCCCAAATATTCCCTGGATACCAAAAAGAGCCACGAAAATACTTTTCCGCCGCCGGAAGCCTCTGTTCCCGTGAGATCCAATCTTGCAGTCTTTTCCGGTAATCTGCCGGAGGGGGATTCGATCACGGAGGGCATCTACATCAACTCCATTGTTGCCATCGAGGATAAAAAGATGGGGTTTTCATCATATTGCTTGAGTTTATCCCTCTACATCATGTCATCTTACCTAATGCGTTACTCTGTTCTTCATGAACTTAATACTCTAGATGCAGGCAGGAGTCAGTCGATGTGTGGAGTAATAGTAGTAGATGCAGAATCGTTTCGGTCTACTTGACACGGACGTGATGCCTATATGCATAATCATTGCCTTGGATATCGTCATAACTATGCGCTTTTCTATCAATTGCTCGACAGTAATTACTTCACCCACCGTATTATTTTCCTTTATGAGAGAAGCCTCTAGTGAAACCTATGGCCCCCGGGTCTATTTTCCATATTATATTTTCAGATCTATAAACCAAAAATACCAAAAATACTTCGCTGCATTATTTTTACTTTTGTTTTACTTTACGTTCTAGCAATCTTTTATATCTATCTCTATCAGATCTCATCCTTGCAAATAACCGTGAAGGGATTGACATCCCCTTTTAGCGTTGGGTGCAAGAGTTTGATTGTTTATGTAGGTGCGAAGATTGGGGACTTGCTTGTATCTCCTACTGGATTGATACCTTGGTTCTCAACAACTGAGGGAAATACTTATGTACTTTGCTGCATCACCCTTTCCTCTTCAAGGGAAAACCAACACAAGCTCAAGAAGTAGCACTGGGCCCTGAAATATGACCCCGCTCGACTTATGAACCGCCTAGTCCTTAGTCCAGGAGTTGCAAGTAGTTTCTGGTGTTTGTAGCTATGCTGGAGGCCGTGCGTAGCGCTGACCTTAGGGGTGGGCTACGACGCGGTAGGCAGTGGCACGGTGTACCAAGGGTCACCCGAATGGTGGGCTTGGGAACCCTGCGCACATCGTTTGGGGCCGTAGCGGAAACTTCGGCCGGACTTCCGTGCGGGTTCAGTCTCAAATAGGCGATAGCCTGGACTAGGGTCTTGTGTGATTGACGGTCGTGGCCGACTCCCTCGCTGGGCCTCTGCTTGAAGGTTGCCGAGGTGCCTGTTTTAATGTGCACTCAGCGATAAGTGGCGAGGGCGTGTGTGAAGAAGTACACCCCTGCAGGGTATGAATCTGTTCGAATAGCCGCGTCCTCGGATATGGAGAACTTGGAAACTCATGCTGTTCATAGATAACTTAATGGCTACTCATAAAAATATCAAGACAAGTGTGAGTACCGTGGATGGCACTCTCGTAGGTGACGGGAGCGGATCCATGGTAGAGTATTGATGTGGTGTTAGTGGACTCGTGTGCGCTATATCAAAACTTGTTCAAAGAACTAGTAGTCGTAGTACATGTTAGCCAAGAGTCAAAGCTGGCTTGCTGCCTAAACCCCACTACTCCCCTTGTTGATACATGAGCATGAATAGCTTAGGTCTACTTTAAAGACTTGTTGAGTACGATTGTAATCATATTTTCTTAATAACTGTTGCAGATGATAACCATGACCCATCTGGTGGGTTGTACCTAGACGTCGATGACGCCGAGTAGCTGGTATCCCAGCTACGACCTGATGCCCTGGGATGGGCTGTAGATAGTCAAGCTTTATGCCTTTTTACCTTTCATCTGTCTGTACTCAGACAGCTTTAAGCTTCCGCTTGGTTTGTATGAACTTGTTTGTATGACTTGAGTGTCAGGTCATGTGACCCCTACCTGTATGAACATATTATGTAAGGCTCTTCTGAGCCTTCTAAATAAATGTTGTGTTGTTGTATGGTTATGTTGTGATGCCATAGTTGTATCTATGCATATCAGACATGTCGTGCGTACGTGTGACGTGTAACGGTATGTATGGGATTCGACACCTAGTTGTGTGCCTCTAGTAGTACTCTTTACGGGGAAATGCCTCTTTGTGCTTCCAATGAGCCTTGGTAGCTTGCTACTGCTCCGGACACATTGATTGACCGGAGTGTATCCTTCTTTGCTGTTGTGTCTGTCCCTTCGGGGAAATGTCTCGCAGTGTAATGGAGTCCATGTAGCCTGCTATGACTCGTCTACGCGCAGTTGAGAACATCAATGTCTCACGGCGTAATGGAGTCCCTATAGCTTGCTATGACTCGTCTACACACGCTGATGACCGACACCTGCATTGTTGGGTTACGCATGCCTGTCCCTGTACGGATGTGCCACTTGGGTTCTACGACTAGTCATGTTGACCCGGGTTCTTTGACATTAGAATGCTAGCGACATATTCACATTCATGAGCCAAAAGGCGCAAACGGTCCCGGCCCAGGTAAGGTGGCAGCCGTGGATATAACCATGTGTGAGGCCGCAAAGTAATGTGAGGTGTTACATGCTAGATTCTTATGGCATAGGATCGGGGTCCCGACATTCCTGCATCATAAAGTCTATATCAAGTCCCAAGCAAATTGCAAAGCAATATTTTTGGCACTTGGGGGCTAATGTATCTCAGCTCTTTTTGACATTGAAGATGTGAACAAGACTCGACTCATCTCAAGAAGATGAGCCGGCCCTTGGGGGCTACAGGTCGAAGTTCTTTAAAATTATATAAAAGACCCGACTCATGTCAAGAAGGTGAGCCGGCCCTTGGGGGCTACAGGTCGAAGTTCCTCAAACTTATATAAAAGACCCGACTCATCTCAAGAAGATGAGCCGGCCCTTGGGGGCTACAGGTCGAAGTTGTTCAAAGTTATTACAGAAGACCCGACTCATCTCAAGGAGATAAGCCGGCCCTTGGGGGCTACAGGTTGAGTCAGTCAAACATTCGTAAGACCCAGCTTATCTTAGAAAGACAAAACTGGGCCTTGGGGGCTACAAAAGGATATATGATGAGAGCATATAAAAGAGAGCATAGCTCGTATTTATTTCTCATCATACTAAAAAGACCGATTTCCATCTCACGGCTTGTTGCCAGGCGGTCCAAACAGGCGGCATGGAGATCTTCAACACTAAAACTCTCATAATTTGGAAGCTCCAACTTAGTCTTCCCTTTTTCTTGCAGTACCGTTTCATCTTTAGCAACAACCTTTGTCAACACCCTGGAAATCTCAGGAGAAGTATAACTCGTCCCAGTAATAATAACTTCAGGGGTATCCTTGTTTGTTACTGAAGGATTGGGCGGGTCAAGGTTAACTGCTGATGTAGCTTCAACAGTTACGGCATCAGTATTGGTTGGTTTAGATGGAGGAGGTAAATTGTTTTGGATATCCTGAGGGTCTTCAGGATGATCAACATGGATTTCATGAGCCGCCGGATCAGGAAGCTCCGGCTCAGAGGCCTCCGGGTTAACAGAAGACCCGTCAGTCTTCCTTTTCTTGGCTTTGACCCTGCCAAGTTAAAAAGTATAATATGAAAAATGGGAAGAGACAATAGTCTACTCAAACAGACCAGTTGATGAGGAATTTACCCATGATTGATAACAAAGGGCGCCAGTTTGGACGCAGTTGAGTCGTCTGACGAAGGTGGTGTTTCCTGATTAACCAAGGCATAGGAGTCAAAAAGTTGACACATCAAGTTAGAACTTCCTTGGAAATTTGGAATATTAAGTACCTTGGCTGGTCGTTTACGGGCGACTGATTTATCAGGTAAGCCCTCGACAAGATCACCACTTCCACTTCCGGTCTGACGCCTAGACTGGTGCTGGGTTTTCTTCAAAATAAAGTAAAGATCTAGATGAGCGTCCGGGTGAGAAAAGCCTACCTTCCGAACAACCCGCCTTGTTTTCAACGAAGGCGGAGGTTCTGAATCGGAAGAGATGGAAATTACCTCAACGTCGCCTGCACTGCTTGTTTCGACATCACCCTAAGAGGAAAAGGCGTCAGATAGATTCAATGAAATATAAACAAAAGATTAATTTTACCTCTGAACGGGTATCAGTGGCAGCTGTTTCGTCCATATGAGACGGTCCTTCTACAGCCGCCTTATTCTTCTTCTTGCTCGGGGCGGCTTTGGGCTTGTTAGCCGCAGTCTTGAGACGTCTCCGATTCGAGAAAGAAGAGGTAGCCTGCAAAATTAAACATTCAAACCAATGAAGCAAAGGCTCGAGGTTTGCTCAAAAGACGGATTAAGATCTTAAAGGTTTTATACCGGAGGAGCCGGGTTAAGGGCGTAGAAAGGTTTCAACCCGTCCTTGCTGCAAGTCTCCTGGTTTTCACCTAACAGCTTCTTCACAATCCGGTTTATTTCGCCGGCCTCCAAGGAAAAATTGTTGTACCGTTGAGCGTCGTTCAAGTCGCCAGAATAAGTACACATTAAGCCACTACACAGACTTAACGGCAGAATCCTCCAAGATACCCAACACCGGGTTAAGTCGACCCCAGTGAACCCGTTGGCCAGCAGAGCCCTCAACTTTGGATAAACATGGGTATGTTGGGAGCGTTCCTCTGGAGGAGCCCAACCCGGAAGCTCAAGATCCATGGGGAGGCGGTTGGGCCTATAACCCGGCAAGGGATTTTCATCAGCAGGAGCGATATTTCGGCAATAAAACCAAGTCTTGTTCCACCCTTTGGGGTGGCTTGGTAAGGTGGCAGCAGGAGAAAGGACATCTTTCCACCTCTGGATCGAAACCCCGCCAAGTTCTAAGCCAGGACCGTCCACACACTCTGTTTGCCGGTTCAAATAGAAAAACTCCCTGAATAGGGAGACAGTGGGTTCCGTCTAAAGACACACTTCGCAAAAAACTTGGAACTGGCAAAGGTTCGATATGGAGTTTGGGCCCAAGTCTTGGGGATGAAGATGGAAAAAGTGTAAGACGTCCCGGAAGAATTTTGACCCGGGAGGTGAAAAAACCCTCTATAGGTGATCCAAAAATATCACCACTTCCCCCTCTTGAGGGTTTGGAATCTCCTCTCCAAGGACGACTCGCCAGCCAATCACATTTTGAGGTGGCAGAAACCCATGCTCCTCATAATCTTTAAGGTGAACATCAGAAACTTGAGTCGCCACCCAATTGCAGGCTTTTAACTCCGACATAATGAGTCACCTGGATAAAGTAAAAAACAAATGGTGGCTTGAGTAAATGTTTCGAATTAAAAGATCTAGTTATTTTCAATAGAAGGGCAAGTTTTGTAAAGAGCTAGTGTCTATACACTGGCTTACACATATGACGGGTTACAATTATTAAGCCGGCAGAAGTAAGGTCGACTTGTGGTAAGACCGAAGGTTTTTGAGAATTTTGCTAAGTGTGAGGCAAACAAGTTTCTCCCGAAGCCGCAACAATTTTGGATCTAAGAATAGTTCAAAAAAGGCGAGATTATTCGCTAGCCCTAGCAGGGGGGCACGGAAGCAATGATAGTACGGTTCATCTAATACTAGGAAGGATTAAAACATATCATACACGAAACGGAGTTGGTGTCTCTACCGCTCTACTTTGGTGATTACGTTCGCGAGATACACTCGCAGAGTTAGCAATGGTGATGAACTGGAGAAAGGTTGCCAAAGAACTCGAAGAACCTCGGGGTGCTATAATGGATCTAGGTCAGAGGAAAGATGACTTACTCGAGTGGTCGCCGGTGGCGGCGGAAGCGTGCGGAGGATTGACTAACGAAGAAGGAATGCTGCGACGACGTCGAGGAAGATTGCCGAGGTGAGGAAACCGCGGCGGTAGCATGAAGAGCTTCCGGGCTTGAGGAAGAAGAAGAAGCGAAGAGAAGAAGTGGAAAGTGAATCCGGGGCCTTTCGGTAAATATTTAAAGGGGAGGAGCTCGAAGAGGCAACTGACAGGCGCGACAATCGAGGGAATATAGTAAATTTCGGGAAACAAAAACGCCTCAATTTTCGGGATGAGCAGATATGATCAGATTCGCCATGATGTCATTATTATTCTTCCGGATTGACGACATATGACGTCACAATAAATGAATGCTGGAAAAATGACAAGTGTGGAAGTGGACAATCCGGTGTTATGAAATTCATAGGAAGTACAAGTTCAATGATGAACCGCCAAAGGAAGAAATGAGAAATTGACATGAACGGATTCAAATCAATCTGGGGCCTAATGTCGGGGATATAACTCCACGGTATAACCCGCCCTACTGGGCCGCGTAAACGTATCAACAGTCTTGTGGCCAAGTTCAAAGTGGGCCGTGTCATATGACGAGGCAAGCAAGGCGGTGGCAGTCTAAAGTTGTCAGATGGCCCAACACTTGAAGATGGCGGCTCAAGGCCCACGAGGCTGAAGACGCCGGCCGGGTCTCCTTAAGATGCAAGACAAGATAGATATGTGGTAGGTCATGGGTCATGATATGACCCGAACTCTATTGTAAACCCTAGGGCTTGACCTGTATATAAAGGCAGGCCCCTAGGGTCGAAAGACTCAAGTTACAACCTCTCGATAGCTAGGTTAGCGATTCCGCTCCCTTGTAATCGAGATCTACTCACCGAATATACACAAAGCAGGACGTAGGCTATTACCTCCATAGGAGGGGCCGAACCTGGGTAAACCCGACTCTCTCTCTCTCTCTCTCATTCAACCCCTTCTTGTAATCGAGATCTACTCACCAAATATACACAAAACATGACGTAGGCTATTACCTCCATAGGAGGGGCCGAACCTGGGTAAACCCGACTCTCTCTCTCTCTCTCATTCAACCCCTTCGAGTCGCCACCAAGCGGCAATGGCCTCACACCTAAGTCCTGTTACGAGGACATCTGCCGGGTTGACAAAACCACGACAGAACCCCTGATGGAGTTTCAGATATGGCGGGGCACTGATTGCACTCTTTTTCAAGAAACCAAAGATATCTAGTGCTTTGGGGGGGGGGTCACTATTTCCTGGCCGATCTGGAAAACAAGAAAGAGAGCTTGTTTTGATTGTAAATTTTGTGTGACCCATCCACTGTGGTTTTCAAATCGTGTTCATTTTTGAACTCTTGGAGCATATTATAGAAAAGCCAAGACATAAGCGTAACCGAAGCTAGGGTGCTAAGGATGAAGGAGGTGTTGCTCGAGACATTCGGCAAGATCCATGGACGGAACCCTCTCGCTAGGAGGATTGGCAACTTATAGTTGGTTTATCCTTGGCTGGGGTGTCGTAAAATGTTGTTAAGAAACTGTTTGTTGCTGGTTAGCTCTGCCCGCCTGCATGTAGTAGTCCCCCCGACGTGTTTTGCTTTCCCTAGCTATGTAGTAGGTTTAGCTCGTTTAGGCATGTGTGCTTTTTCTTTATGCTACTTTGTAGAAGTTATGGTGGTTTCTATAATGGAAATCGACAAGGAGGCATGTTGTTTAAAAAAACACAAAAGGGAGTGAAATTTTAGGCTTGAATATGGGAAATTCAGTTGCGTTGTACCCTTATATGGCGTGACGCCACGCATCGCCTTCCTCCCTCGTCTTCCATCTCCTCCTTCCTCCTTCAATAACTAGTGCACCCGTTGGCACAAGGGCACCGACCCTCTTCTATTTCTGCTCCAATCACCCACTGTACACCACTACCACCATGCCACCTCAAGAAGTTCTCCAAGCCTAGATGGGAGCTTATTATTCATCACAATCACAGGTTAGCTACCCGCCTTCTCCATCGAGATCGTCATTGACCTCACCTCACTGGTCAGCGTCTCATGTCCTCCTTCTTCCTCTTCTTCGTATCATGATATTAGACAAGGTATGAGACCTTTGTTATATAAGTTTAAACTTTCATGATTATTTTCTCTAGGCCTTGCACAGGAAAAGCTGATGCTGGTCTTTTAGTCTTGTGATCAAGATTCTAAGACTAGTAGCGCTCCCGCGGAATGCGGATCGCCTCAAGGCGACGCCTGACCCTGGCCCCGTGCTGGTCGTCGGCGCCGCCGTCGGGTGGCTCGGGATCTTGTTTTTCCTGTCTGGCTGAAACGGAGGCGGAGGAGGCTGGGCTTGTGGCCGGGGGCTCGTCCATCGACGGCCGTCCCTTGCAGGCTGGCGTGGTTCGCCGGAGGAAGACTGACGACGAGCTGGCGGATGAGTTTTGGGCTGACATAGGATACCCAACGCCGGCGTCTCGGGTGTGGGAGCGACCGCGGTCTCGACAAGCAGGTGAGGTGCTCTCTGTGTGCAGGTCGGATGCATTTGCAGGCTCGTCATCGGAGGAAGTGGAGGCGGATGGCTTCGTGCCTCCCGTCCAGGATGCAGACAAGACGGCGCCCCAGGACGTGCATAGCCTGAGGTCGGATTCTTCGACAACTCGTGGCGTCCGCGGGGTCCATGGCTTGGCTAGGCCTCTCGTCAAGCCATGGGTCGGACCTGTCCCGCCTCCTCGGATGTCGCCGCCGAGGACTCTCGGCCACTTCCTGCCGCCGGGGTGGCTCGGTGATGGGGCGTCCTCGCCGCAGCCTAGTGCTGCGCCGCTGACGTCGGGCTCGGCCGTGCAGCCCGCCGCGGCTGCTGCGGTTCATCTTCCAACCTTCGATCCGACTTCTTCGCCACATCCAACACAGGCTCGCGATCCAATTCATCCTGGACGTCCGCTACGGATGGCCAATCTCGGACGTTGGCTAGGCCATATGTGGAAACGGGTGCAGCCAGAAGGAAACCCTAATACCACTCGTTCGTTCGTGGCCGTCGTCCGCTCTCCTGTGATGTCGCGTCGGGACGCCTCCTCTGCGCCGTCGGGGGCCGCCGCAGGCCGCCCGCCTCCGAGCTCTGCGCCGCCGCCGATCGCCCGCTCTCCCTTGGGTGGGGCTCCCGGTTTCACACCGGGCGCGTACCAACCGATACAGGTTGTCCAAGCGTCCGCTCCATTGGCCGCGCTCACGCCGTCGCAGCCCGCGCCGGTGCAGCCGCCGTCATCGCAGTTCGTCCAGGCCAAGCAACCGCATCAGTTCGTTGGCTACCATCAGCAACCACAGTTTCTTCTACAAGCTGGTGGTGGGTTCGTGCAGCAGCAACAACACATGGCCGCTCCTCCTCAGTTCCTGGCAACGCCTGATATGATGCAACAGCAGTTCCAACACCTGGCCGCTGGTCCGTCAGTCTACGGCAATGCAGCCGCCGGTGTTCCTGCTGCAGCCCGGCCGCCGCGCAAACAGAAGGCTGGTAAGGGCGGCCGCCTCAAGCCCCGCCAGGGTGCAGCCACTCAACACCAGGCTCCCTCGCAAGTGGTCGCTGCTGCTACTCATTTTGCTGCTGCCCAACCGATGCAATCCATGGCTCATGTGCCCAGCTCGTCCTCTTCGTCCGCAGCGGCAGCAGCGCCGGTGCAGGCTGCTACTTGGCCTTTGGACACCCAACAGTCTACAGGTGCTGTCCAAGAGACAACAGTACCCAAAAAAGTTTGGTGTTCCAAATGCCAATCTGCTGGGCACAAGGCTGACGACTGCGAGACACAACAATATTGCTTCATCTGTAATAAGTACAATCACTCGATGACCATGAGACGGTGTCCTGCTTTGAAGTTGCCGAAGCCGGCGGCAATGCTATGTGGTTACGGAACTGAAAGCATGGCGTTTTTTCAGATGCCTGATAACGTTTGCAGGGAGGATCTCTCACCACAGGACTCACTGACAGCTTTGGTATCGATTTCCGGCGGTTCACTTTCTGCCGATATTGTGGAGGTAGAGGTGGCCAAGATCGCTCAGTTTCAGCATGAGTGGGCTTGGGAGGCTATACCGCATGGTCAGAATGCATTTCTCATGTCCTTTCCTAGTGAGGAGGTTTTGCAGAGGGTGACCGGTTTTACAGTTTTCCTCAAGTCTCACAATGTCACCATCGAGTTCAAGCCCTGGAAGTCAGAGGAGATACCACATCGTTTTGAGCTTATTCCTATTTGGGTACATGTGCACGGTGTGCCTCATGCGCTTCGACACTTTTTGGGTCTTTGGGCGGTCGGCTCGGTTATTGGAGCTACTCTAGATGTTGATCTTCTATGTTTGCATCGCAGAGGCATTGTTCGTATTCAGGTAGCGGTGCTGAACCTCGATGCTTTCAAGAGAAGCACAATTTATTCTCTTTCTTCTGACGTGGTCGTTCAGAGGAAGGGTTATGAGTTCCGGTACAGCCTGGAAAAAGAGGACTTCCGTGTTGATGCTGATTTTGTGCCTCGAGTATGGGAGCATGGGGATGATCCAGGAGGCGACAAGGGACATGACAGGGAGGACATAGTGCGGGGCAATGATACAAGTAAAAGGCCCAAACCCACTTCGTCGTCCAAGGAGCCTGCAGCTGCTCCCACCTCTGGCGGCGTGATGCCCATGCAGTTGTCCACTTTGGCACCGCCGGCTTCTACGACGACTATGGCGCACCGGACTTCGACGCCACCGGTCGTGTCACCCGTGGCACCACCGCCTCACCTCGACGAGGAGCCCCAGGGGCCTAGGCTTCAGGAGGAGGCATCAGGTGCGGCGTCTTCATCACTGACCCTACCACAGTCACCCGCGCCAGTAGCACCAACTCGGCGTGGAGTGATTTTCTCACCGTCGGTTCGGGCTGACCGTGAGTCAGCGATGGCGGAACTGCGAGGATTGTCTTCTGTGCCTTCGACACCTCCAGGGGCGACGACGTCCAGGGCTTCCACTCATCCCACGTCATCACCTCCGTTCGAGGGCACTGGGGCTGAGGTGCAGCCCTCTTGGCCTTCTTCAGTTTCGCCGCGCCCTTCTACCCCACCGCTTGGGGGCGCTGCGACCGTGACTGCAGTTGACTTCACACCTTCACCGCTGAGGCGCAGCGGTCGTCACTCTATTGCTATTGATGGTACAACAGCTACTGATGAGGACTCTCTGACCAAGGCCATGCGCAGGACGGCATCCCGCAACCTCGACTTCGAAGGTACTCCCTCTCGTAAATCTTTTTTGTCCTTTGATAATTCGAGAGTTTCTTCAAATATTGCTAGCCTTGGAGTTTCATTGGGACGTAATGAGAAAGAGGTAGAATTTTCTGTTAGAGCTTTTAAACAAATGGAGTTCGACCGGCTTACGGTTGCTCCTAAGTTGTCAACTTTTTGTGACCCTCTCGTGTCGGATGAGGAGGATGAGGAAGCTGATGCCGATCATGATGGCAAGCTTCTCTCCCATCTGGTTAAAGACACGACTGAAGTAGACTTGGACGATACGGTACGCGACACTATGCTTTGTGATCTTGTCGCATCGGTACGAAAAAACAAGTCTACTTCAGCTAAGAAAAGAGGGCGCTCGTCTAAGAGGGCGAAAGTATCTAAACGTAAAAATGGTTCATCATGAGAGGCATGTTTTGGAATAGCAGAGGTCTTGGTGACTTGGCTAAACACAAACATATTGCCGATTGTGTAAGGGATCATGCATTGGACTTTGTGGCCATCACTGAGTCGGGTAAACGTGATTTCCAGACACATGATCTTGACCACTTTTCATGTGGTTATGATTATGTATGGCATGTCTTACCCCCGTCCGGAAGGTCAGGTGGAATCTTGCTTGGCATCCACTCGACATACCTGGAATTGTTGTCCACGTCAAAGGGTGAATATCACATCAAATTCCACCTTCGAAACAAGTCCAACAACTTCCTTTGGAGCCTGGTTGCTGTATATGGTGCCGCTCATGAGGAGTTTAAGTCCGCTTTTCTTAAGGAACTTGTTAATACCTGCCGGGACAATCCTCACCCCATGTTAATTGGGGGGGGGATTTCAATATCCTTCGATATCAGCAGGAAAAAAACAATGATCGGTTTGACACTAGATGGCCTTTCCTCTTCAATGCTGTTATTGACAGCTTGGACCTACGGGAGCTCACTATGTCTGGTCGTCAGTACACCTGGGCCTATAACCGACCTACTCCTACCTACGAAAAACTTGACCGGGTGCTAGTAACCACCGACTGGGAATATAAATATCCCCTTGCCTCGGTTCGGGCACTAGAAAGGATTGAAGCCTTATCGGATCATGCTCCATTGCTAACCGATTTTGGTGAAACACCTCCAACCTCTAAGACTCCACAGTTTAAATTCGAACTGGGATGGCTCACTAGAGAGGGATTTCACGACCTGGTTAAGAAGGTGTGGGCACGTCAACCTCGGGGTAACACGCCCATCCAAAGATGGAATAATCGAATTTGCGCCTTGCGTCGTTTCCTTCGTGGATGGGCTAAACATACCGCTGGCATATACAAAAAAGAAAAGTTGCGACTATCTACCTTAATCAATGCCCTTGATAAAATTGCGGAGGTGCGGCCCCTTTCTGCTATGGAGATTGAGCAAAAAAGTCATCTAAATGAGCAGATTGCCCGCCTTTTACGCGAGGAAGAGATTAAATGGTACCAACGGTGCAAGGCCGACTCGCTTGTTCAAGGGGATGACAATACGAAATACTTTCAAATGTTGGCCAATGGAAGGCATAGAAAGAAATGTATTTTTGCTCTTGACCAGGATGAAGGCCGTATCGAGGGGGATGTGCCGCTCAGAAACTTTATTACTAACTATTACAAAGAGCTTTTTGGACCTTCAGCTGAAAGTTCCTTTACGCTGGATGAGTCTAATACTCATGACATACCTCAAGTTTCGGAGGCGGAAAATGATTTTTTAACCTCTCCGTTCACTGAGGAGGAAATTCGGACCGCGGTGTTTCAAATGGAACACAACAAGGCCCCTGGGCCAGACGGTTTTCCGGCGGAGTTTTATCAATGTTTCTGGGATATGATCAAGGTGGACTTGGTTCAGTTGTTTAACCAACTACACACCGAAAACCTTGACATTGCCCGTTTAAACTTTGGGGAAATTATTCTACTGCCCAAGACTAAGGAGGCTAGTTGTATTCTACAATATCGACCGATTTGCCTTCTAAACGTCAGCTTTAAAATCTTTACGAAGGTTGCAACAAACCGGTTGAACGGGGTGGCTGACCATGTGGTCAAACCCACTCAAACGGCGTTTATGCAAGGGCGCAACATACTAGATGGAGTGGTTGTGCTGCATGAAACCGTACATGAGCTTCACCGTAAAAAGTTGAGCGGAGTTATCTTGAAAATTGACTTCGAAAAGGCCTATGATAAAGTAAAATGGCCCTTTCTATTGCAAACTTTACGCATGAAGGGGTTTTCACCAAAATGGTGTCGTTGGGTGGAGAGTTTTGTTTCTGGAGGTAGTGTGGCTATCAAAGTCAACGATGTTGTTGGCAACTATTTTCAGACTAAGAAGGGTCTTCACCAAGGGGACCCCGGATCCCCTATTTTGTTCAACATCGCGGCCGATATGTTAGCTATCCTTGTTCAGAGGGCTAAGGTGGCCGGTCAGATTAGCGGTGTTATTCCTCATTTAGTAGAAGAAGGTCTGTCCATTTTACAATACGGGGATGACACTATTCTTTTTATGGATGATGACCTAGATAAAGCCAGAAACCTCAAGTTGCTTTTATGCGCATTCGAGGAGCTCTCTGGTCTCAAAATTAAATTTCATAAGAGCGAGCTTTTCTGCTTCGGCGATGCTGCAGAGTCCGCAGCTGAGTATGCTGACATTTTTGGCTGCCAGCTTGGACAGTTCCCGATTAGGTATCTCGGTATTCCGATTCACTATCGGCGTTTAACTATCGCTGAGTGGAAGCATGTGGAAGAGAGACTTGAGAAACGGCTAGCCAGCTGGAAAGCCAAACTCTTGTCATATGGGGGGCGATTGATTTTGATCAATTCCGTCCTCAGCAATATGGTTCTATACATGTTGTCATTCTTCCACTTACCGAAAGGGGTTCTTCAACGTCTAGATTACTTTAGATCCAGATTTTTTTGGCAATGCGATAATGAATCCAAGAAATATCGTCTGGCTAGGTGGACTGTATTATGCCGTCCTAAAAGTCAAGGGGGCCTTGGAATTCAAGATCTTGAGATTAAAAACATCGCTCTTCTCAGTAAATGGGTTTACAAATTACTCACTGAGAATGGAGTATGGCAGGAAATCATTCGTAACAAATACGTGGGGTCCAAAGCCATTTCTCAAGTTCATTGGAAACCCGGCGATTCACATTTTTGGTATGGTGTCATGAAGGCCAAGGAATTATTTTTTCAATTTGGTACTTTCTCAGTCAGGGATGGTTCTCAGGTTCGATTCTGGTTAGATACCTGGCTAGGCGACACCCCACTTATGGTGCAGTGCCCTAGCTTGTATAGGATTGTCAGACATAAATTTGTCACGATCAAACAAGTTTTGGGACAAGAAAACCCCGATATTTCTTTTCGTAGGGACCTCTTGGGCCCTCGCCTGGCAGCATGGAATGAATTACTCTCTCGTATGGAGGACATTCAACTGACAAGCGAGCCGGACAAGTTTCGATGGAAACTACACCAAAACGGTAGTTTCTCAGTCAAGTCCTTGTACGATGCGATGACTCATATCGATGTTCCGGTTGATAACAAAAAATTGTGAAAGCTAAAAATACCTCTGAGAGTGAAGATATTCCTCTGGTTTTTAAGCAGAGGGGTCATCCTAACTAGAGATAACCTGGCACGACGTAACTGGCAAGGTAGTAAGACATGTGTCTTTTGCCAACATGACGAGTCTATTAAACACTTATTTTTTGAGTGTAAGTTCGCTCGCGCAGTATGGGCCATAGTTCAAATAGCTTCAAATCTATACCCCCACGTAGTGCACGTAACATATTCGGCAATTGATTGCGGGGTATTGATAAACAATTTTCTGCACATATTCTTGTGGGGGCGGCTGCCTTATGCTGGGCATTGTGGCTTACCAGGAATGATGTGGTTTTTAATAATAAATGTGTTTCCTCTCCTGTGCAGGTTATTCATGCATGTACGCGATGGCTTCGTACTTGATCTATCCTGCAGAAGTCGGAGGACAGAGACCTCTTTATGATGGTGTCTACACGGCTGGAGCGTACGGCCAGGGAGGTTTTCTCCCACCATGGATGGCGGTGTAATCTCCGTATAGGATCTGCCCCACCCTAGGCTGGATTGATTTATTTTTGCTGCAAAACAATGTTTATTTTTGGTCGTTTGGACTTGTTGGCTGTGTGCATCATGTTATGCAGAGGCCGGGCATTCTTTAGATGCGGTTGTATCACCTTGATAAATCAATTCAATGAAATGTCCTTTATCGAAAAAAAAAGACTAGTAGCGCTGATCATCGTAGTTAAGTCATGCTCCGCTTGCGATTGTTGAATTGTCGAACTGTGCTGTGCTAAACCTACTTTACAGTCTGGTGCACAAATAAAACCATATGAAATAGCCGAAATGACTAGACGGTTAAGCAGACCATATATAGAATAGTCAAAATCCAGTTAGCCAAACACGATTATCATAATCTGACGTAAAACCCTGAGCCGATCGAAGAGAGATAATGCTATATTCAGACAGTTAATATTATCACGGAAATCAATTCCAACACACCCCTGTGCCAGATGTTTGAGCAGGCAACTGGGCAGGAAGAGAGCTTCGCTAGCTAGTGCCAACCGGGGAAAACACATCTTCAGTTTCCCCTTGAGAAAGTGCAACGGAGAGAGCTTTCAACGTGTCACCAATGAGGCTCCTGCAAAGTGGGCGTACGACAGTTGTTGTTGGTGCTGCATCACTATCCATCACTTCAGCACCATGTACTCCCGCCTCTCTCCGTTCGCTATCAGAAGGGGGGCATGCAAGTTCTTAATGGGATCTCTTTTCGCTCTCGCCGCGAGAGCCAGCCGACGGTGGGAATCCAGCTACCACAGCACGCATGCCCCACCGTCGCCGACATGGGCCACGTCTTCGAGGTTCCACAGGCTTCCCCACGTGGCGCCGTCGTCCTCGGTCGAGCCGTACTCGTCGCTCGTGGAGGCGCCGCAGCTGCCGCTCTGCCCGGCGCTGTGGAGGAGGGCGCAGGACATGGGGCACAGGAAGTCCAGCACGTCCTGCATGATCAGCTCCTCGTGGCCGTGGTCAGCCAGCGTCGTCGCCGCCGGGCCTATGGCGCCGCCCATCTTTTCGTCGACGTCTTCCCCGCCGGCGGCGCCGCCGGCGAGGTCCACGTCCTTGCCCTGCCCAAGAAGCAGCTTCTGCTGCTGCTGCTGCTGCTGCTGCTGGGTCTGCTGCTGCATCTCCCGCCGCTGCATCAGGAACCGCGCCCTCGCGCGCTCGATGTTCTTGGACGGCTTGCCCTTCTTGTAATGCGTCCTCCAGTAGTTCTTGATCTCGTTGTCCGTCCTCCCCGGGAGGCTTCGTGCAATCGTCGACCACCTGAAGAAGAAGCATGACACTGAATTTTAGCACGCCAGTATTTAGCTCGATCAATCTGCAATCTGCAATCTGCATGCATATAGGGGGACTTGATCATCTGCAGTAAATATATTTTGACCTGTTTCCCCACAAGGAGTGGAGCTGGACTATGGTGCTCTCCTCTTGGGGTGTCATCTTGCCTCTCTTCAGATCAGGTCGAAGGTAGTTAACCCACCGCAGCCTGCAACTCTTGCCACTTCTCTTCAGACCTGCAGCAGCAAATTAAAGCTCAAATGAGAAATGGACTCGGGGCAAGCGATTAGATTACAACATGTGCAGTACTATACTACTCCTACCACGCAAGGGTGGTCCACGAAAAACATTACCTGGCCAGGCCACGTACCCATATAAACTATAGTGATATTGGTGTCATTTGCCTCATTTAGTATACTGAATTCATCCCTTTACGGCTTTACCCAAAAGCTCGAGCCCGGGGAGAAAGATATATTTCAACAAATTGGGCTTGGATCAACTCCAATGCATGCGTGGATGCTGGATACGCCGCTAGTGCTGTGCATAGTTGATGTCGGCATCACTATATGTTGATATTAATCTAACTAACTATTAGGTATACTAGTGCTAAATCTTTCCATTTGGTACATAGCCAACTGACTAGATATTTTTCGTATGTCAATTAACCAGTCATTCGGTTCAAATTTTGCAAAATTTGTGATTTAGTTATTTGTCAGACACTCCTTTTATGACTAGGCTGGCTCGCCAATTATGCAATCTCTAGTTATTCGTCAGTACCCCCTTTCACGACTAGGCTTGCCAAATCTTCGAGGTGGATGCACATGGACGGGGATGTATAGTCGTCCATCCATTTAGGCCATGCTACACTTATTTCATATATGTATGTTTTCCATCTCAACACACGCATGTACACTAGCTCATGGGTTCCTTGATTAAATAGTTAATCAGTAGCCCATGGAACTAGCTCGCCAGGACCTCCCATAGCTCGCCCATGGCTCATGAGTCAGGAGTCAGGACCAGCAATATATAGCCACGCATCTTCCAAGTATATGGTATGTATAAACCAGAGCTAGCTAATAGCCTTCTAGTTACGTGAAAGCTAGTTCGTACGGAGTTGAAGAATTGATGATTAGAATCTTAGAGGAATTAACGCACCGACTATATTCTCCAAGAAATTTCAATGCGCGAAAGAGAGCGTTAGGTAGTTCATCTTCGTCCCAACAAGAAGAGACGAGCACAGAGGACCGTACAGGATCGAATCATGCATGCATGCGGCTAGCTTTGTGAACTCGCAAGTTGCCCGTACTTGAAGATCCTAAGGTACACACGGCCAAAAAGAACGGCGCGCGATTGCGCCTCTCGACTGCCGCCGTGTGCAACTTGCAGGGTGGATCAATCATTCGCGGCTTGCAAGTTGCAGACGGCCCGGTTAGTTGGAAAAGGAGGCCGTACTTGAAGCGACAAAAGTCAAGCAAGAACAGTAAACAGTACTCCAAGAGCGTGATCTAAACGCTCTTATATTCCTTTACGGAGGGAGTAGATCAAGAAAAACATCATATCAGGAGCAGGACAAGAAGATTATAGAAGAAGAAAAAGATCAATCTGTTCATGGCCTGTTCATGCGTGATCCTCGAGTTGGTAATTGGTATTAGTAGTACTCTACCTGTGAGCTTGGAGACGGAGTTCCACCTCCCTTCGCCGTGCTGGGCGACATGGTCCAGGAGCAGCTTGTCCTCCTGGCTGGTCCACGGGCCTTTCCTCCACTCGTCGTCCTGCTTCCCCCAGCAGGCCGCGAGCTGCCCTTCCGCCTCCGCCATTAATGGCGCGCACTCCTCACTCCTCAGCTAGCGAGCGAGCTTAGCTCTCCCACTTAGCCGAGAGCCTGAAAGAGAGAGCAGTGCTAACTAAGCTGAGCACGATGGTGCTGCTGCTGCGATCTCCGCTCTTTTCTTGGGGATATTTTTTTGTGTGCTAGCTGCTGGTAGGACAGAGCGTACTGCTAGCGGCTATCAAATCCAAGGCAGGGGGGTGGCGACCTTTCTTTCCTCCGATGCTGTCGCCCGGCGAGCGATGGCATGGAGCGAGTGAGCCGCTGCCGCGTATATATGGGGCAGAGGATCGATCGATAGCAAGAAATTCTCTGCGTCGCTGTCAGGGGAATTCCAGCTCCACTACCCTGCGTGTGGAGACTCCCGAAAATCTTACGGAAAGCGCTGGGTGCGTGTATCGGGCTATGTCGGCGTCATGATTTGGAAGAATCTACGGTGCCTTTGAAGCCCCGCGTGCAACTGTGAATATTTGTTTCTTCGTTATTTTGCGAGAATTCTGCACATATTTGGTACAAATGAGTTTTCCCGTGAATTTTGAAGAGGTAAATTTCATGCAGTTGAGCCGTTACATCACACATCTATCTATCTATAAAGCTCCCTAATTTTGGATACCTATCATTCAACTGAGGTCTACAATTTGAGATTGAATTGCTCAATTATGACTGGGTACTCAAACCGCTTAATCCTTAGAGGCACTATGCTTCCTATGATTGAAGGCCTAGACGCAAATTTTGTTATGGGCCACGCTGGGCAGTGGGCGATCGTGTCAATCCGTGCGTCGAGACCAATTAGGCAGCTGATTTAGGTTAGTAATAGTGGGAAGTAATTTAAAGTTTTAGACTAGCATTATGTATATGACACTAGTCTATGTTATTATCTTCATATAATGCAGATTATCATAAAAATAGTATCATACATAATTGCATTTATTAGTGTCTTAGGTTGCGTTATGTTACGGTAACATATTATGTTACCACAAACACGTCTGTCCTCATTAACTACTTGCCATATAAGCAAACTTGCTTTAGGATGCGTTATGTTACTGCGTAAGTTATTTTCATCATGACCAGCCTTATGGGTGGCCACATGCGTCATCAGGGAACTATATATCTACCATCTTTAATAATCATGTCAATAATTCGTACAGGGAAGCCAACATATTTTTTTTTGTGAGTAATAATATATCTTTGTTCTGTCAGAATTTTCAAGCTATCTGCCAAATCTTTCGATGCAGCGAGGCGAGCATAACTTTGATGAATCATTATATTGATTCAATTTGCGCTAATGCTTCTAGTCACGTATGAATTCCATATACAACGTCCTCACATTTTTTTTTTGCGAATCCAATTATATTTACATGAACCGAGGATTCTTATACATGAAAAAGTCACATACATTGAATGGAATTCTATAGAATAAATTGATAAATATTGCAATTCAAAGGACCATAAACTGCATCACCTCCGTAGTATTATATTGGACCCTTTTTTATTCGAAGTGCATACTTCAGTCACATCTTCTAGTGTAAGAAGTTAGATTCTCAAGTAAAAAGGCAATATTCTCATCAATAGCAAGACATCTTTAGTGACTTTGATAATCCTGAAGCCTGTGGCGCTAGTAATCAATAAGCAGTGTGTGGGTGTGAGTAATTGTGAGTTGGGCCATTTGGAATGAAAGAAATGCGAGACCCTTTTCACCACACAAGCATGAAACCAACGTCCAAAATAGACGTCCCATGACCTCCCTCACTATGCTTTGTGAGTTGGACAATTTAAAATGGAAGAAATATGAGGGTCTTCCGCTGCAAATCATCCTTCTCGGGGCCATCAAGAAAGAGGCAAGGTTTTGGGTTACCGCGGGTGAAAGCATTTGGGTCTAATCTTGCCAGGAGAATAATGGTGTTTTTTTGTTCTTGTCTGATGCAAAGGCATTGTAATTGTCACTACAAGAAACCTGTTAATACATGACGGATTTCCGATGACATCTTCAGAAACCGTCATGGACAGACTAGTACAGCCCCACAAGCCCACGTAAGCCTGCGTGAAGCCCGAAACCGTTCCCCGCATATAAAACCTAACCCCAGAGACACTCCCTTCCCCACCTCTTTCTCCTCCGCCCCCGCCCCCATCGACCCGACTTCCTGCCCTCCCCGCGCCGCATCACCGTCTCCTCCTTCTCCACTGCACCGCCACTGACCTTCACCTTCTCCTTGACTAGGACCAACCGGAGCACGCCTGGAAGCGGAGGACATCCTCGTCCGTCTCTCTATTGGATCTGTTTTGTTTACATGTAACAAAACACTCTATTTTGCTCTTAATTAATGGTTGAGCCAAAGCTTTTACCTCCATTTCAAAATAAATAAATTATATTTGGTCTTAATGATTGTCACCATTTTAATAAAAGTAAACTTGTGTTCAACTAAATATACAAAGGTCGAGAGGTTTATTCTTTTTCTCTTTCGTAAACGGAAATGCATAATTATGTTAATTAGAGTTGAATTTGATTTATTTTTTCATTTTGGAGAGAAAATAGAGTTGAATTTCAATGATAATGCAAATTTAGCTATCGGATAAAAGTTAAACGAGATTTGCCGCTAACCGAATGGGCCGAGAGTTACCTCGCGAGACGTAAACGTCTTAGGTTTTCCAGAAGATCGACGCTGCGTCGTGGGTAACTAGATGTGCTACAAGTGTCAGTTCATCCCCCTGATGGCAGTTGTACTTGTAGCGTTCGATGGATCGACTTTCCGACGCACAAGCGGACTAAACTAATCGTCCTAGTTTGACGACCATGCGCCACACTGCTTGGAGTGCAGCAATTACCGTGTACATCCTCCTCACCTGGTCGCTCCGGCACGCCCTGAGCTGGCACGCGGTTACAAAAGCATATGTGTGACCTGTGGTACTTAGCCGAGAATTAGAAAGGAAAATTGTGCTGATAATTGTCGATCAGACGTCTGATTATATGCATCGCTATCGAGAAAAGAGAAGGCACGAAGGAAATCAAAAGCAAACACATGATCGGTCACTCAATCGACATGCCAGGTATTTTCTTCTTTAGAGAGAGAGAGAGAGAGAGAGAGAGAGAGAAAGATCGAGATGGCAGATAGCCTCGTGCATTACACGCGCCCGCGCATTCACCTGCTCTTGAGCTGCATGTCGGCCTGGTCCATGGGGTCAAGTCTAGCGAGCTTGACTGGTCAGCCAGCAACTCATCACGAATGGGACCTAATGACATCTTCAAAGCGCACACTTAAATCATCCGCAAACATTCGGATCAAGATATTCGGATGCATTTTATCATCCAACGTCGCCCCGCATCGGTCCACAAATCAGTCACGTGTCAGTTTTCCCGTAAAACCGGAAGGAAACTCGCGGGAGTCTGAACCTCCTTCACGTAGGACTCTAACACCCTCGGTCCATCAAATACCACATCCAGACCCGCGTCTCCATGCCTTCCCTCTCTCTCAGCATCCGCTTCCTCACTGAGCGATGTCGCAACTGTTCAACCACACTCCCCCGCCAATCCATCCTCCCCGACCACCACTGCTCCACCCAGTCACCATGCCGTGTTGCCTACGTCACCATTCCATACCTCTCGTCCGTCCACTGTGCAAGTACCACCAGTCCTTGTTGATACCGTCCTTGGGGGTCATCATGCCCAAAAGTGTTTAATGAAATGCTTGTGGTAAATTTATGACATTATCCCTTCTTTGACGCAATGGATTCGAACATGGAGTACATCTACAAGAACTATGTTGAGTCGTCCTACGAGTCGTCCGACAAGGAGAATTATGCCGATGAAACGACGATGATGCATGCGGTCCTTGCAGACGCGGAGCTTGTCGAAGAACATGTTCTCAATTTCAAGAGTTCGGTCAAGGATAATCCAGTGCTGAATCATAATAGGTCACGTGGGCATTTGATACTGATGGACGACTACTATGCCTCTGACGCCCCTGTTCATGGACAATTTTTGCCGGTGCTTTTATATGTGGAAAGATGTGTTCAATTGCCTCTACAATGTCATCTGGACCTACAATGACAACTTCATCTTGAAGAAGGATGTCGTAGGGAGAATTGAATTCTCTGCTTACCAGAAGTGCACGACTGCATTGCGGATGCTTGCCTATGGCACAGTCGTAGATTCGCGGGAAGAGACTCCGAATATTTGAGAGCACATGCAGAGATGTCATGATGAGGTTTACATTGCGGTGGTCAAGGTATTTGGACATCAATACTTGAGAGAACAAACTACCACAGACACCGAAAGTCTCATGACAATGTCTGAAGAAAGAGTGTGGTCAGGTATACTCGGATCTCTTGATTGCATGCACTGGAGATGGAATAAATGCCCAAAATCTCTACAAGGGCAATATTGGAGACATGTTTAGGAGCCCACCATCATTCTTGAAGCACTTGCATCATAAGACCTCTAGATTTGCACGCTTTCTTTGGAATGTCGGTGTCTCACAATGACATCAGTGTGCTGCAGTGATATCCATTGTTTGCTAGGTTAACTGAAGGACAAGCTCCTCCATGCAGCTATACTGTCAATGGACAGAACTACAACATGGGCTACTATCTGGTTGACGGTATCTATCCTCTGTGGGCAACTTCGTCAAGAGCCTCTCTTAACGAGTTAGTCAGAAAAGAGGTCACTTTGCCCAAAGAGAAGAAGGATCTAGAAAGGATTTAGAGATGGCATTTGGAGTGCTCCAAGTCATTTTTTCGTTGACATGCTAAACAATGGGATTCAAAGACCTTATGAGAGGTGATGACATGTCGGGTGATCATGCACAATATGATTGTAGAGGATCAGGGTGAAAATGTTGTCAAGATCTGGATTTAAGAACATGGGGGTGTTGAAAATATGCCCTAGAGGCAATAATAAAATGGTTATTATTATATTTCCTTGTTCATGATAAATGTTTATTATCCATGCTATAATTGTATTGATTGGAAATTCAAATACATGCGTGGGTACATAGACAACAATGTGTCCCTAGTAAGCCTCTAATGGACTAGCTCGTTGATCAAAGATGGCTATGGTTTCCTAGTCATAGATGTGAGTTGTCATTTGGTAACGAGATCACATCATTAGGAGAATGATGTGATGGACAAGACCCAAACTATGAACGTAACATATGATCGTGTCAAGTTTATTGCTATTGTTTTCTGCATGTCAAGTATATGTTTCTATGACCATGAGATCATGTAACTCACTGACACCGGAGGAGTACCTTGTGTGTATCAAATGTCACAACGTAACTGGGTGACTATAAAGATGCTCTACAGGTATCTCCGAGGGTGTCTGTTGAGTTGACATGGACCAAGACTGGGATTTGTTACTCCGTGTGACGGAGAGGTATCTCAGGGCCCACTCGGTAATACAACATCACAATGAGCTTGCAAGCAAAGTGACTAAAGAGTTAGACACGGGATCTTGTATTACGGAATGAGTAAAGAGACTTGCCGGTAACGATATTGAACTAGGTATGGAGATACCGACGATCGAATCTCGGGCAAGTAACATACCGATAAACAAAGGGAACATCGTACGGGATTAACTGAATCCTTGACATAGAGGTTCAACCGATAAAGATCTTCGTAGAATATGTAGGAAACAATATGGGCATCCAGGTCCCGCTATTGGTTATTGACCGTAGAGGTGTCTCGGTCATGTCTACATAGTTCTCGAACCCGCAGGGTCTGCACACTTAACGTTTGGTGACGTTTCGGTATTATTGAGTTATGTATGTTGGTGACCCAAGGTTGTTCGGAGTCCCGGATGAGATCCCGGACGTCACGAGGAGCTCCGGAATGGTCCGGAGGTAAAGATTTATATATAGGAAAGTGGTATTCGGGCTCCGGAAAAGTTTCGGGCGTTTCCGCTATTGTATCGGGAGTGCCGAAAGGGTCCCGGGGGTCCACCGGGAGGGGCCCACCCACCCCAGGGGCCACATGGGCCTGGGAGGTGGCGCACCAGCCCCTGGTGGGCTGGGAAGCCATACCCTAAGGGGCCCATGCGCAAGGGGTGGAGGTGGCCAAGTGGGGAAGGAGTCCTCCCTAGCCTCCACCTCCCATGTGGGGGGAGGACTCTCCCCCCTTGGGCCGATCGGCCAAGCCCTAGAGTTTCCCCTAGGGCTGCCTCCCCCTCCCCTTCCTCCTATATATAGTGGGGGTTTTTGAGCGTAGCCACCACCTGAAAAGCCATGTGCTCCCCTCTCCCCTCTAGATAGCCTTCTCCTCTAGATCTGTTCGGTAAAGCTCGGCGAAGCCCTGCCGGATCAGTTCACCACCACCGCCACCACGCCGTTGTGCTGCCGGAGAACTCATCTACCTCTCCGCCCTCGCTTGCTGGATCAAGGAGGTGGACATCGTCATTGAGCTGTATGTGTGCTGAACGCGGAGGTGCCGTCCGTTCGCCGCTAGATCGTGATCGGATCGCGGGACGACTTGCGATTTGGATTGCGAAGACGTTCGACTACATCAACCGTGTTTCTTAACGCTTCCTGCTTAGCGATCTACAAGGGTATGTGGATCCGATCTCTCCTCCCGTAGATGCTCATCTCCTAGATTGATCTTGGTGAAGCATAGGAAATTTTTTGTTTCCCATGCAACGTTCCCCAACAGTGGCATCATGAGCTAGGTCTATGCGTAGATGAGATCACGAGTAGAACACAAAGGAGTTTGTGGGCGTTGATATTCAGATTGCGTCCTTCCTTAGTCTTTTCTTGATTCAGCGGTATTGTGGGATGAAGCGGCCCGGACCAACCTTACATGTCCTCGTACATGAGACCGGTCCCATCGACTGACATGTAACTTTGTTGCATAAGATGGTTGGCGGGTGTCTGTCTCTCCTACCTTAGTTGAATCGGATTCGACAAAGGCGGTCCTTGTAGAAGGTTAAATAGCAACTTGTATATCACCGTTGTGGTTTTGCATAGGTAAGAATCGTTCTTGCTAGATACCCATAGCAGCCACGTAAAACATGCAACAACAAATTAGAGGACGTCTAACTTGTTTTTGCAGGGTATGTTGTGATATGATATGGCCAAAGACATGATGATATATATTTGATGTATGAGATGATCATGTTTTTGTAATATTTATATCAACTTGCATGTTGATACGGCAACCGGCAGGAGCCATAGGGTTGTCTTTAATTATTATGTGGCCTGCGTGTCACTCACTAAGCGCTATGTAATGCTTTACTTTATCGCTAAGCGGTAGCAATAGTAGTAGAAGCATGGTTAGCGCGACAACCCTGATGGCGACACGTTTATGGAGATCAAGATGATGGAGATCATGGTGTCATGCCGGTGACGATGGAGATCATGCCGGTGCTTTGGAGATGGAGATCAAAAGCACAAGTTCATGGCCATATCATGTCACTTATTATTTGCATGTGATGTTAATCCTTTTATGCATCTTATTTTGCTTAGGACTACGGTAGCATTATAAGGTGATCCCTCACTAAAATTTCAAGATAAAATTGTGTTCTCCCCGAGTGTGCACCGTTATGAAAGTTCGTCGTTTCGAGACACCACGTGATGATCGGGTGTGATAGACTCTACGTTCGCATACAACGGGTGCAAGCCAGTGTTGCACATGCGGAACACTCGGGTTAAACTTGACGAGCCTAGCATGTACAGACATGGCCTCGGAACACAAGAGACCGAAAGGTAGAACATGAGTCATATAGTAGATATGATCAACATGGTGATGTTCACCATTGAAACCACCTCATCTCACGTGATGATCGAACTTGGGTTGGTGAATTTGGATCATGTATCACTCGTATAACCGGGGGGATGTCAATTTGAGTGGGAGTTTTTAAGTAATATGATTAACTAAACTCATTATCTTGAACAATAGTCTAAGTTGTCTTTGCAAATTTATGTTGTAGATCAATGGCTCGCGCAGTAGTTCCCCTGAATTTCAATGCGTTCCTAGAGAAAGCCAAGCTGAAAGATGATGGAAGTAACTTTGTAGACTGGGCCCATAATTTGAGGATTATCCTCACGGCTTCCCAAAAGGCTTATGTCCTTGATGCACCGCTCGGTGAGCCACCCGCTCTAGTGTCGTCTGCAGACGTTGTGAACGCGTGGCAGTCGTGTTCGGATGATTACTCAATAGTTCAGTGTGCTATGTTGTATGGCTTAGAGCTGAGACTTCAAAGGCGTTTTGAACGTCATGGAGCATATGAGATGTTCCAGGAGTTGAAGTTTCTCTTTGAAAAGAATGCCCGGATCGAGAGGTATGAGACCTCCGATAAGTTCTATGCTTGCAAGATGGAGGAGAACGGGTCTGTCAATGAGCACATACTCAGAATGTCTGGGTATTCCAACCGTCTGTCTAAGTTGGGAATTTCTCTCCCGCCGGAGGTGATCACTGATAGAGTTCTTCAATCACTGCCACCTAGCTACTAGAGCTTTGTGTTGAACTATAACATGCAAGGGATGAACAAGTCAGTCGCCGAGCTGTTTGCGATGCTGAAAGTCGTTGAGTCTGAAATTCAAAAGGAGCATCAAGTGTTGATGGTCAATAAAACCACAAGTTTCAAGAAGAACGGCAAGGGCAAGAAGGGTAACTCGAAGAAGAGTGGCAAATCAGTTGCCCCTCCCGTGAAGAAACCCAAGGCTAGACCCAAGCCAGAAACTGAGTGCTTTCATTGCAAGGGTACTGGCCACTGGAAGCGGAATTGCCCCAAGTATGTGGCCGACAAGAAGGCGGCCAACACCAAACAAGGTATCTATGATATACATGTTATTGATGTGTACCTTACCAACTCTCGTTGTAGTGCCTGGGTATTTGATACCGGTTCGGTTGCTCACATTTGCAACTCAAAATAGGAACTGCGGAATAGACGGAGGCTGGCAAAGGACGAAGTGACGATGCGCATGGGAAATGGTTCCAAGGTTGATGTGATCGCCATCGGCACGCTCGCTCTTCGATTACCATCGGGATTAGTGATGAACCCGAATAATTGTTTTTTAGTGCCTGCGTTAAGCATGAACATTATATCTAGATCTTGTTTGTTGTGAGACTGTTACTCATTTAAATAAGAGAATAATGGTTGTTCTATTTATATGAGTAATATCTTTTATGGTCATGCACCCATTGTGAGGGGTTTATTCTTATTGAATCTCGATAGTGATGATACACATGTTCATAACATTGATGCCAAAAGATGTAGAGTTGATAATGATAGCACCACTTTCTTGTGGCACTGCCGCTTAGGTTATATTGGTGTAAAACGCATGAAGAAATTCCATGCTGATGGACTTTTGGAGTCACTTGATTTTGAATCACTTGACACATGTTAACCATGCCTCATGGGCAAGATGACTAAGACCCCGTTCTCTGGAACAATGGAACGGGCAAGTGACTTGTTGGAAATCATACATACGGATGTGTGCGGTCCGATGAGCATTGAGGCGCGCGGTGGATATCGTTATTTTCTCTCCTTCACCGATGACTTAAGTAGATATGGGTATATTTACTTAATGAAACACCAGTCTGAAACATTTGAAAAGTTCAAGCAATTTCATAGTGAAGTTGAGAATCATTGTAACAAGAATATTAAATTCCTATGATCTGATCGAGGAGGAGAATATCTGAGTTATGAGTTTGGCAATCACTTAAGACAATGTGGAATTGTTTCACAGTTGGCGCCACCTGGAACACCACAACGTAATGGTGTGTCCGAACGTCGTAATCGAACCTTATAGGATATGGTGCGGTCTATGATGTCTCTTGCCGATTTGCCGCTATCGTTTTGAGGTTATGCGTTAGAGACAGCTGCATTCACTTTAAATAGGGCACCATCTAAATCTGTTGAGACGACGCCATATGAACTGTTGTTTGGCAAGAAACCAAAGTTGTCGTTTCTTAAAGTTTGGGGATGCGATGGTTATGTCAAAAAGCTTTAGCCTGAAAAGCTGGAACCCAAAGCGGAGAAATGCGTCTTCATAGGATACCCAAAAGAGACGGTTGGGTACACCTTCTATCTCAGATCCGAAGGCAAAGTGTTTGTCGCTAAAAACGGGTCATTTCTCGAGAAAGAGTTTCTCTCGAAAGAATTGAGTGGGAGGAAGATAGAACTTGATGAGGTTGTTAAACCTTCACTTCAACCAGAAAGTAGCGCAGCGCAGAAAGATGTTTCTGTGGCGCCTACATCAGTTGAAGAGGAAGCTAATGATAGTGATCATGAAGCTTCGGATCAAGTTACTGTCGAACCTCATAGGTCGACAAGGGCACGTACTGCTCCTGAATGGTACGGCAACCCTGTCTTAGAGGTCATGTTGTTGGACAACGATGAACCTACGCGCTATGGAGAAGCGATGGTGGGCCCGGATTCTGACAAATGGTTAGAGGCCATGAAATCCGAGATAGGATCCATGTATGAAAACAAAGTGTGGACTTTGGAAGTATTACCTGAAGGGTGAAAGGCCATTCAGAATAAATGGATCTTTAAGAGGAAGACGGACGCAGACGGTAATGTCATCGTCTATAAAGCTCGACTTGTGGCAAAGGTTTTTTCACAAGTTCAAGGAATTGACTACGATGAGACTTTCTCTCCCGTAGTGATGCTTAAGTCCGTCAGAATCATGTTGGCAATAGCTGCATTTTTTGATTATGAAATTTGGCACATGGATGTCAAAACAGCGTTCCTCAACGGTTTCCTTGGGGAAGAGTTGTATATGATGCAACCAGAAGGTTTTGTCGAATCAGAGAATGCTGACAAAGTTTGCAAGCTCCAACGATCTATTTATGGACTGGTGCAGGCATCTCGGAGTTGGAATAAGCGCTTTGATGAGGTGATCAAAGCGTTTGGGTTTATACAAGTTTATGGAGAAGCTTGTATTTACAAGAAAGTGAGTGGAGCTCTATAGTGTTTCTAATATTGTATGTGGATGACATATTGCTGAATGGAAACAATATATAATTTTTGGAAAGCGTGAAGGAATACTTGAACAAGAGTTTTTCAATGAAGGACCTAGGAGAAGCTGCTTTCATATTAGGCATCAAGATCTATAGAGATAGATCAAGACGCTTAATAGGACTTTCACAGAGCACATACCTTGATAAAGTTTTGAAGAAGTTCAAAATGGATCAGTCCAAGAAAGGGTTCTTGCCTGTATTACAAGGTGTGAAGTTGAGTACGACTCAATGCCCAGTGACTGCAGAGGATAGAGAAAAGATGAGTGTCATCCCCTATGCTTCTGCCATAGGATCTATCATGTATGCAATGCTGTGCACAAGACCAGACGTCAGCCTTGCCATAAGTATGGTTAGAAGGTTTCAAAGTAATCCAGGTGTGGATCACTGGACGGCGGTCAAGAATATCCTAAAGTACCTGAAAAGGACTAAGGAAACGTTTCTCGTTTATGGAGGTGATCAAAAGCTCGTCGTAAAGGGTTACGTCGATGCAAGCTTTGACACTGATCCAGATGACTCTAAGTCTCAAACCGGATACGTATTTATTCTCAATGGAGGAGCGGTAAGCTGGTGCAGTTCCAAGCAAAGCGTGGTAGCTGATTCTACATGCGAAGCGGAGTGCATAGCTGCCTTGGAGGCGGCGAAGGAAGGTGTCTGGATGAAGCAGTTCATGACGGATCTTGGAGTTGTGCCCAGTGCACTGGACCCAATGACCCTGTTCTGTGACAACACTGGTGCCATTGCTCTAGCCAAGGAACCAAGGTTTCACAAGAGGACCAGACACATAAAGCGACGCTTCAATTCCATCCGCGATTACATCTAGGAGGGTGACATAAATATTTGCAAAGTACACACGGATCTGAATGTTGCAGATCCGTTGGCTAAGCCTCTTCTACGAGGGAAACATGATCAACACCAGAACTGTATGGGTGTTAGATTCATTACAATGTAAATCACATAGTGATGTGAGCTAGATTATTGACTCTAGTGCAAGTGGGAGACTATTGGAAATATGCCCTAGGTGCAATAATAAAATGGTTATTATTATATTTCCTTGTTCATGATAAATGTTTATTATCCATGCTATAATTGTATTGATTGGAAACTCAAATACATGTGTGGGTACATCGACAACAATGTGTCCCTAGTAAGCCTCTAATGGACTAGTTTGTTGATCAAAGATGGCTATGGTTTCCTAGTCATAGACGTGAGTTGTCATTTGATAAAGAGATCACATCATTAGGAGAATGATGTGATGGACAAGACCCAAATTATGAACGTAGCATATTATCGTGTCAAGTTTATTGCTATTGTTTTATGCATGTCAAGTATATGTTCCTATGACCATGAGATCATGTAACTCACTGACACCGGAGGAGTACCTTGTGTGTATCTGTGACGCCCCCGATTTCGACCGTACGCTAATCATACACGCAATGCGTACGATCAAGATTAGGGACTCACTAATTAATATCACAACACAACTCTAGACACAAATTAAAGTCATACAGCTTCATATTACAAGCCAGGGGCCTCGAGGGCTCGAATACAAAGCTCGACAAACACGAGTCAGCGGAAGCAATTAATATCTGAGTACATACATAAGTTAAACAAGTTTTGCCCTAAGAAGGCTGGCACAAACATAAGCAGCGGATCGAAAGAGGCGAGGCCTCCTGCCTGGGAACCCCCTAACTACTCCTGAGCGACGGCACTCTCCACGTAGTAGTAGGCTCCAGCGGTGGTGTAGTAGTCGTCTCCGGCGTACTCCATCTCCTGGGCTCCATCGTCTGAACGCGGCAATCGTATCGAGGGGAAAAAAAGAAGGCAAAGCAGCGGTGAGTACTCATCCAAAGTACTCGCAAGACTGACATCAGAACTATACTAAGTATGCATCAGTATCAAGGGGAGGGGTTATATCTGGACTGACTGCAGAAAGCAAGAATAGGGAGAAGGCCTAGTCCTATCGAAGACTAGCATCTTCAGCATCTTGCAACATTAGAAGAGAGTAGACTGGTATCTCACATATAGTCATATTATTGTAGCAATTTTATTAAGTAACCACGCCCAGAGATTCTTCCTGGACTCCCTGCGAGGAAGCAATCTCGGAGCCACATTCATTTCAAATTTAAAGTTACAATTATAGTTGTATAAGGTCAAGGCACAACTCCAAGTCGTCCTGTTACCGTGGACACGACTATTCGAATAGATTATTCATCCCTGCAGGGGTGCACCGCATTTCCAACACACCTGATCACCTCCGGCCGGACACACTTTCCTGGGTCATGCCCGGCCTCGGGATAGCAGCATGTCGTCGCCCCACCTAGGCTCAATGAAGAGGCCAGCCCGCCGGTCTAAATCCTAAGCACAAAGGGGTCGTGGGTCCACTTGCCCTCTGCGCTCCTGCACGATGCGTGGGCGGCCGGAAGCAGACCTAGCACACTCCAGTCCTAGAGCTGTACCGTCCAGTCCAATCCGGCGCGCGCCGCTCCATTGCTGACGTCCGAAGAGCTTCGGCTGATACAACGACGCTGAGTACCCATAACTTCTCCCACGCGATGGCTTGGTGCGTAAAAAGGCCAACGACCCAACTCAGATCAAATACCCAACCCATTAGTATTTTATTAATGCGGGGAAAGCGCGACCCATGAAGTGCGGTCCGTCGCACCGCCTCGAGGATGTGTGGCAAGGGCCTCTCCTGCCCGTCCATGCCTCATCAACATCAAACCGTGGGTACCCCTCAGGGCCGACCCATCACCAACATGTTTCTGTAACCAGGTCATAGTAACTGTGTGTATAAAACATCAAGACGGAACCTAAGGAATCACCCTCAAGGGGTCCCGCTTGATGAAACCGTCAAGGTGGACTTAGAGGCATCACCCTCGAGGGTCCCACACTTGAGGGGTTGCACGACAGAGTCATCGTCGAGAGTGGTGAAGGAGGAATCACCCTCGATAACCACGACCGACTAGCTGCACTACAGAGCTAGCATCATGAGTACTTCACGAGGAGTCACCCTCGGTACTCGATAGTAGCGCTGCAGAGTCGTACAACTAAGGGGGGGGGGGTGCGGTGATGTGAGGAGCCTGGCTTGTCGGTCGGCTGACCGAGTCTTCAAGTCTTCGGGTCGTCGAGTCGTCGATGAAGAAGCAGGGGCAACTGGGACTAAGGGGGTCAATGGGGATTCATTGATCAACCTATACTAAGCAGTTGATATGATTGCAGGTATTGTAGCAGTTTATCAAAAGCAGGCTATGCATCAGAATAGGAGCTAACTAATACAGTAGCGAAATCTAATGCAAGAATAAGAGGGAAGGGAATAGGCGATATCGGAATGCTCAAGGGGGGTTGCTTGCCTTGCTGCTCTGCGGCAAAGGCCTGATCGTCGGTCGTGTAGTCATACCCGGCAGCAGCGTAAGCCTTGGGGTCTACCGGTAAGAAGAGGGGGGAGAAACAATAAATATAAAGCAAACAATGCTACACAAAGTATGACATGACAATAGGCAGTGCCGGGTGTGTTCTAACGTAGGGTTGCACGTTACCGATGAAGGGGGAACCCATCCGGGAAAGTTTTCCCGGTTCCGGACATCTGTCAGACAGATGACCGGAGGGGGCAATGTTCCAGGTTCGGATAGTTAGAGGTATCCGGCGGGCATGTGGGTAGCATAACTGGGTTCGTCTCGTCGTTCTGAGCAACTTTCATGTACAAAACTTTTTAATCCGGGCTACGGTTTATTTTATATGATTTAATAAATATTTAGCAATATTCTGAAATTAATTTAATTATTAAATTCGAATTATCCGAAACAGTGTAGGCTGACATCATGATGACGTCAGCATGACATCAGCGGCCAACAGGACCAGTGGGTCCCCCTGTCATAGGCTCTAACACTAACTGACAGATTAGGTGCTAATTAACTAATTAGGTTAACTAAAACAGAGTTAATTAACAGAATTAATTAAATTAATTAATTATCTAATTAATTAATTATTATTTATTTTTATTTATTTTAATTTTCTTTTTTAGGGCGTGGGGCCCTCCTGTCAGTGGGCAGCCCCACACATACACATAGCACACACGCACACACCCATACAGGTACACGCGCACGCGCGTAGGGCAGCGGCCGCGGCGATCGCCGGCGGCCGGGGGGGGGGAGCTCACGGTGGGGGGTGGGGGCCGAGGAGGCGGCGGCGGGCATCGGCGGAAGGCGGTCCAAGCGGGGAGGAGCCGACGGGGCGACGGCGACGTGCGGCGGCGGGGCCATCGGGCATCGCACCCGCGGGGGGGAGGGGGGGGGAGCGCGGGCGCATGAGCCGGTGCGGGCCGGCGTCCGTTGCGGGGCGGCGGGGGGGGGGACGGAGCGGTCCGTCGGCGGGGGGGGGGGGGGCGAGCGCCGGCTCGGGTCAAGCCTGAGGCGAGCGGCCGCGGGGGGGGGGGGGGGGGGGCGATCGGGAGGGAGCAGTGGGTTTCGGGCGCGGGGGCTAGGGTTGGCCGCCCTGGCTCCCATATAGCCGGCGGCTGGCTGGGCCGGCCTGCTGGCCAGCTGGGCCGAGGCCCAGCAGTTTCCTTTTCTTTTTTTTAAATTTCTTTTTTTACTTTTTCTTTTATTTAATTCTCTGTTTTAGTTTTATTTTAATTTAGTGTACTTAAACATTCTCAAAAATGTTGATTTCTACTACGCAATTACCTAGGTAATATTTGACACACTCCGAACATTTTAGTTTTGATATTTGAAAACTTTTATCGTTTGACTTTATTTTAAATTTGAATTTGAACGGGGTTTTGAACCAAAGCGAGTTTAACAAACAGTAATATTGGTGATGTGGCAACATTAGCGTGGGATTACTGTAGCTTAATTACATACATTACTGTAGCACAAATCCAGGGCGTCACAACTCTCCCCTACTAAAAAGAATTCTCGTCCCGAGAATTAAGAGGTAGAAGTAAGGGGGGGAAATCTGGTTACGAAATTCTAACGAGTCTTCTTGTTCTTGGTTAATCTCCTCGAAGAAATTGATCCCTTTCGTTGATATATTCATGTTTCTGCTTCAGGTCATCATGATGAAGTCGTCATCCTTTCTTCGGGATCTTCATCGTCCTACGAATGAGATTAGAGGGAAAACTCTGGAAGAACGAATCTAAACAAAGCTGGGCATGTGACGGCGAACTCTGGGAGGAACACAAGATTTATTTCTCAAGTTAAGACTCGAGGAATCACTAAGAGCAAAATGCGACGGTGTAAAAGTTTCAATCAGGTAGGCAATCATTCGATGCCTGATCAGAGCAACGAGAATAGATATCGCGTCTGATATTCGAAAAGATCATCCCCTGGACGGTGGCTCGGGAATTACATACGAAGCCAAGTGCAAGGGATACTTTGAAAACAAAGATGTACAAGAGAGTCAGGTTTTGATCCTGTGGAACTGTTGGTTATGGGCCCATCATGCGGGTCAAGAGTAGGAAGAGTGGTGACATCTTGCACGGTCATGATAGAAATACCTGTCATAGGATAGCTTGTCAGTTAAGTTGGCAACAATGTCGGTACCAAGGGCGGGGGACGAATAGAACCATTTTCCTGCTTGTTGAAACGAGGCGGACCAATAGGCAAAGTTCTAGTCCATTGGCGGTTACCGGAATGTTAACAACAATAGTAACAGGGCCTTACTGATAGAATTGATCACCGAGGTGTTTACCTAAGCAGGGAATTACCATTGTTCATTTAACTTAGACTATAAGAAAGGTTGAACAGACCAATGGAAGGGAAATGTGTTTATACCCAAGTATTTGAGTATACCTTTCCCAAAGACAACAAAGCATGATATACATGACAGGACAACAAGTATATATCCACTTAGAAAATGGGGCAAGGTGAATCATGATGTTTACCAATGCCACGACGTTTGGATAAAAGATCAAGAAATAATGAGCATTTCGCTTCCAATATTCCTTGTTGAAGAGTGGAGTATCACAGTCATGTTTCGGGGAAGCATCGACATGGTCATCAGGTAAGGGTCGGACATTGGATACACAAAGTATCCATCAGGAACAACTTATAAAATAAGTCTTATAATTTCCCCATGGAAGAATGGCAATCCTTGCTGAACAAAACATTATAACAATAGGTCATCCGGCCAGGTGTGCTAGCTACAACATCACCTTACCGAGTAATAAAGACCAAAGTTATAATTCTTGATAATGTTCCAACCATCATATCTGTCCGAGATTCAGATCTGGTTGGTGTCAGGATATCTCAGGCTCAGCAGGCCTGAGAAGGAAAAAGGATGAAACACATGTCTACGAGACGACGCGGCAAGATTCTCGGGGAATGATCAACAGAAGCAAGCCTTGAATCATTAGCCAGACTGCAAGACATATGAACACAAGGTCAACACACTCGTGCCCACGTGAAAGTTTTCTAGAATGGAATGTAATCAAGTTCTGGTTGGGGACCATCATAGAGGATATCAAAGTTCCATGTGTAAGCTTGGATTAGCTCTTACGAGGAACTTCTTTTTCCAGATCAAATCAATCAGTGGCTTGGCGTGCTAAGAAAATACATATGGAGTGAAGGTAGCAAATCTAGCAAACCATAGAACGTTTCGCACATGCATGAATGAATTGGAACGATTCCAGAGGGAACGAAGCAAAAACTTTCTCATAATCACAACGGCAAGATGCACGTGATCTTAGAGAAAAACACTTCTTTTAACAAACATATTCTTCATGAGCTAGGCACAAAGATAATGCTTTCAAGGTTTCCAAAACTAGCTTCAATGTTTATCATGAACCACGAGGGAGAAGAGGATGTGGCTGATGGGCTCAGCAACAATTCGTCGAGATTCCCACAAAGATGGATCTCCACGATTGAGTGAACAAAACCAGATGATATATTGAGGTATGCCCGAGGGAAACATCCACAATTAAACATTAATCGAAAGGTGCTCCCTAAATCCGGACTAAGTAGCACGACCAATGTTAGAGTGCTGACTCAACAGCCAATACACTAAGAATGGACTTATTGTTCATTAACTCCAAGGTAATAGAGTTGGTATGCCATAAGTGTTGAATTTACACATCACATTCCATTTGTCAGTATTCCGGTTAGTAACAACACGTGATCTAAGGAATGAAAGGTCATGGCAAGGATGTCGCCAATGACAACACCAATTAACAAGGACAACGATGCTACTCTCATCATGAATCTAATTGATATCCTGGAAGAGCCCAGAATGCTGATGAGGATCACGACACATTTGTCGAGAAGTCTCATAAAGATGTAATCGATCAGCGACGACATCAAGCAAAGAAATGGTGAAGCGAAAAGTTGTCGGAACCACAGATGAGGGTGTGATATGTCCATTTTGCATCATGCTTTTATATCATTATTTATTGCATTATGGGCTGTTATTACACAATTTGGTACAATACTTATGCCTTTTCTCTCTTATTTTACAAGGTTTATCTGAAGAGGGAGAATGCCGGCAGCTGGAATTCTGGACTGAAAAAGGAGCAAATCTGAGATACCTATTCTGCACAACTCCAAAAGTCCTGAAAACTTACGGAGAATTATTTTGGAATATATAAAAAATACTGGGCGGAAGAAATACCAGAGGGGGCCCACCAGGCAGTCACAAGCCAGGTGGTGCGCCCCTGTGGCTTGTGGCCCACCTGGCAGCCCTCCGGTGCCCATCTTCTGCTATATGGAGGGTTTTGACCTGAAAAAAAATCATAACAGAGCTTTCGGGGCGAAGCGCCGCCGTCTCGAGGCGGAACATGGGCAGAACCAATCTAGGGCTCCTGCGGAGCTGTTCTGCCGGGGAAACTTCCCTCCCGGAGGGGGAAATCGAAGCCATCGTCATCACCAACGATCCTCTCATCGAGAGGGGGTCAATCTCCGTCAACATCTTCACCAGCACCGTCTCCTCTCAAACCCTAGTTCATCTCTTGTATCCGATCTTTGTCTCAAAACCTCAGATTGGTACCTGTGGGTTGCTAGTAGTGTTGATTACTCCTTGTAGTTGATGCTAGTTGGTTTACTTGGTGGAAGATCATATGTTCAGATCCTTGATCATCATTAATACTCCTCTGATTATGAACATGAATATGCTTTGTGAGTAGTTACGTTTGTTCCTGAGGACATGGGATAAGTCTTGTTATAAGTAATCATGTGAATTTGGTATTCGTTCGATATTTTGATGAGATGTATGTTGTCTCTCCTCAAGTGGTGTTATGTGAACGTCGACTACATGACACTTCACCATTGGTTGGGCCTAGAGGAATGCATTGGGAAGTAATAAGTAGATGATGGGTTGCTAGAGTGACAGAAGCTTAAACCCTAGTTTATGCGTTGCTTCGTAAGGGGCTGATTTGGATCCACACGTTTCATGCTATGGTTAGATTTATCTTAATTCTTCTTTCGTAGTTGCGGATGCTTGCGAGAGTGGTTAATCATAAGTGGGATGCTTGTCCAAGTAAGGGCAGTACCCAAGCACCGGTCCACCCACATATCAAATTATCAAAGTAACGAACGCGAATCATATGAGCATGATGAAAACTAGCTTGACAGTAATTCCCATGTGTCCTCGGGAGCGCTTTGCTTTATATAAGAGTTTGTCTAGGCTTGTCCCTTGCTACAAAAGGGATTGGGCCACCTTGCTGCACCTTTATTACAATTGTTACTTGCTACCCGTTATGAATTATCTTATCACAAAACTATCTGTTACCGATAATTTCAGTGCTTGCAGAGAATACCTTACTGAAAACCGCTTGTCATTTCCTTCTGCTCCTCGTTGGGTTCGACACTCTTACTTATCGAAAGAACTACGATAGATCCCCTATACTTGTGGGTCATCAAGACTCTTTTCTGGCGCCGTTGCCGGGGAGTGAAGCGCCTTTGGTGAGTGGAACTTGGTAAGGAAAAATTCATACACCGTGCTGAAATTTACTGTCACTTGTTACTATGGAAAGTAATCCTTTGAGGGGCTTGTTCGGGGTATCTTCACCTCGACCGGAAGCATAAAGAGTTGCCCCTCGACCTACTGAACCTACTGAAAATATTTATTATGAAATTCCTTCGGGTATGATAGAGAAACTGCTAGCTAATCCTTATGCAGGAGATGGAACACTACATCCTAATTTGCATCTAATCTATGTGGATGAAGTTTGTGGATTATTTAAGCTTGCAGGTTTGCCCGAGGATGTTGTCAAGAAGAAGGTCTTTCCTTTATCTTTGAAGGAGAAGGCATTGACATGGTATAGGCTATGTGATGATATTGGATCATGGAACTACAACCGATTGAAATTGGAATTTCATCAGAAGTTTTATCCTATGCATCTGGTTCATCGTGATCGGAATTATATTTATAATTTTTGGCCTCGTGAAGGAGAAAGAATCGCTCAAGCTTGGGGGAGGCTTAAGTCAATGTTATACTCATGCCCCAACCATGAGCTCTCGAGAGATATTATTATTCAGAATTTTTATGCTCGGCTTTCTCATAATGATCGATCCATGCTCGATACTTCTTGTGGCGGTTCCTTTATGAAGAAGGATATTGAATTCAAATGGGACTTATTGGAAAGAATTAAACGCAACTATGAAGATTGGGAACTCGACGAAGGTAAGGAGTCAGGTATAAACCTTAAGTTTGATTGTGTTAAATCCTTTATAGACACCGATGCTTTTCGTGAATTTAGCACTAAATATGGACTTGACTCTGAGATAGTAGCTTCTTTCTGTGAATCTTTTGCTACTCATGTTGATCTCCCTAAGGAGAAGTGGTTTAAATATCATCCTCCCATAGAAGTAAAAGTGGTAGAACCTATTAAAGTTGAGGAAGAAACTATTATTTAAAATGCTGATCCTATTATTCCTACTGCGTACATTGAGAAACCACCCTTCCCTGTTAGGATAAAGGAACATGCTAAAGCTTCAACCGTGGTTCGTAAGAGTTGTATTAGAACACCTACACCCCCTGAACAAATTAAAGTTGAACCTAGTATTGCTATGGTTAAAGATCTCTTGGTTGATAATATTGATGGGCATGTTATTCATTTCTGTGATGAAGCTGCTAGAATTGCTAGGCTTGATACTAAGAGTAAACATAGACCTGTTGTTGGCGTGCCTGTTGTTTCTGTTAAAATAGGAGATCATTGTTATCACGGCTTATGTGATATGGGTGCTAGCGTAAGTGCAATTCCCTTTTCCTTATATAAAGAAATTATGCATGATATAGCACCGGTTGAACTAGAGGGAATTGATGTTACTATTAAGCTTGCTAATAGAGAGACTATTGCACCAATGGGGATTATTAGAGATGTTGAAGTCTTGTGTGGGAAAATAAAGTATCCTACTGATTTTCTTGTTCTCGGTTCCCCACAAGATGATTTTTGTCCCATTATATTTGGTAGACCCTTCTTGAATACTGTTAATGCTAGGATTGATTGTGAGAAAGAAACTGTTACTGTGAGTTTTGGGGATGTGTCTCATGAGTTCAATTTCTCTAAATTTCGTAGACAACCTCATGACAAAGAATTGCCTAGTAAATATGAAATTATTGGTCTTGCTTCTATTGCTGTGCCTCCTACTAATCCTTTAGAACAATATTTGCTAGACCATGAAAATGATATGCATATGGATGAAAGGAACGAAATAGATAAGATTTTCTTTGATCAGCAGCCTATTTTGAAACACAACTTACCTGTTGAAATACTTGGGGATCCTCCTCCATCCAAGGGTGATCCCGTGTTTGAGCTTAAACAATTACCCGACACTTTGAAATATGCTTATCTTGATGGAAAGGAGATATATCCTATTATTATTAGTGCTAACCTTTCAGAACATGAAGAAAAGCGATTATTGAAAAATCTGAGGAAGCACCGTGCTGCTATTGGATATACTCTTGATGATCTTAAGGGCATTAGTCCCACTCTATGTCAGCATAAAATTAATATGGAGCCTGATGCCAAACCAGTCATTGATCACCAACGACGGTTGAATCCTAAGATGAAAGAAGTGGTAAGAAAAGAAATACTAAAGCTTCTAGAGGCAGGTATAATTTATCCTGTTGCTGATAGTAGATGGGTTAGTCCCGTTCATTGTGTCCCTAAGAAAGGAGGTATTACCGTTGTTCCTAATGATAAAAATGAGTTGATCCCGCAAAGAATTGTTACAGGTTATAGAATGGTAATTGATTTTAGGAAATTAAATAAAGCTACTAAGAAAGATCATTACCCTTTACCTTTTATTGATCAAATGCTAGAAAGACTATCCAAACATACTCATTTTTGCTTTCTAGATGGTTACTCTGGTTTCTCTCAAATACCTGTATCAAGACAGGATCAAGAAAAAACCACTTTTACTTGCCCTTTCGGTACCTTTGCTTATAGACGTATGCCTTTTGGTTTATGCAATGCACCTGCTACCTTTCAAAGATGTATGATGGCTATATTCTCTGACTTTTGTGAAAAGATCCTTGAGGTTTTCATGGATGATTTTTCCGTTTACGGAACTTCTTTTGATGATTGCTTGAGCAACCTTGATCGAGTTTTGCAGAGATGTGAAGAAACTAATCTTGTTTTGAATTGGGAAAAGTGCCACTTTATGGTTAATGAAGGCATTGTCTTGGGGCACAAAATCTCCGAAAGAGGTATTGAAGTTGATAAGGCTAAAGTTGATGCTATTGAAAAAATGCCGTGTCCCACGGACATAAGAGGTATAAGAAGTTTCCTTGGTCATGCTGGTTTCTATAGGAGGTTTATTAAAGACTTCTCTAAGATTTCTAGGCCTCTCACTAATCTTTTACAAAAGGATGTTCCATTCGTTTTTGATGATGATTGTGTAGAAGCATTTGAAATTCTTAAGAATGCCTTGATTACCGCACCTGTTGTTCAACCACCTGATTGGAATCTACCCTTTGAAATTATGTGTGATGCTAGTGATTATGTTGTTGGTGCTGTTCTAGGACAAAGAGTTGATAAGAAATTAAATGTTATTCATTATGCCAGTAAAACTCTAGACAGTGCTCAAAGAAATTATGCTACTACTGAAAAGGAATTTTTAGCGGTTGTGTTTGCTTGTGATAAGTTCAGACCTTATATTGTTGATTCCAAAGTAACTGTTCACACTGATCATGCTGCTATTAAGTACCTTATGGAAAAGAAAGATGCTAAACCTAGACTTATTAGATGGGTTCTTCTGCTACAAGAATTTGATTTGCATATTATTGATAGAAAGGGGGCTGATAACCCTGTAGCAGATAACTTGTCTAGGTTAGAAAATGTTCTTGATGACCCACTACCTATTGATGATAGCTTTCCTGATGAACAATTAGCGGTCATAAAGGCTTCACATAATTCTCCATGGTGTGCTGATTATGCTAATTACATTGTTGCTAAATTTATACCGCCTAGTTTCACATACCAGCAAAAGAAAAAGTTCTTTTATGATTTAAGACACTACTTTTGGGATGATCCACACCTTTATAAAGAAGGAGTAGATGGTATTATTAGACGTTGTGTACCTGAGCATGAACAGGATCAAATCTTACGCAAGTGTCACTCCGAGGCCTACGGAGGACACCACGCTGGAGATAGAACTGCACATAAGGTACTACAATCTGGTTTTTATTGGCCTACTCTCTTCAAGGATGCTCGTAAGTTTGTCTTGTCTTGTGATGAATGTCAAAGAATTGGTAATATTAGTAGACGTCAGGAAATGCCTATGAATTATTCTCTCGTTGTTGAACCGTTCGATGTTTGGGGCATTGATTATATGGGACCTTTTCCACAATCTAACGGGTATACTCATATTCTAGTTGCTGTTGATTATGTTACTAAGTGGGTAGAGGCTATTCCAACTAGTAGCGCTGATCATAACACTTCTATTAAAATGCTTAAAGAAGTTATTTTCCCTAGATTTGGAGTCCCTAGATATTTAATGACTGATGGTGGTTCACACTTTATTCATGGTGATTTCTGTAAATTGCTTGCTAAATATGATGTTAATCATAGAATTGCATCTCCTTATCATCCTCAGTCTAGTGGTCAAGTAGAATTGAGCAATAAAGAAATTAAATTGATCTTGCAGAAGACTGTTAATAGATCTAGGAAGAATTGGTCTAAGAAACTTGATGATGCATTATGGGCTTATAGAACTGCTTATAAAAACCCTATGGGTATGTCTCCGTATAAGATGGTTTATGGTAAAGCATGTCACTTACCTCTTGAACTAGAGCATAAAGCTTATTGGGCAATTAAAGAGCTCAACTATGATTTCAAACTTGCTGGTGAGAAGAGGTTATTTGACATTAGCTCACTTGATGAATGGAGAACCCAAGCCTATGAGAATGCCAAGTTGTTTAAAGAAAAGGTTAAGAGATGGCATGATAGAAGGATACAAAAGCGTGAATTTAATGTAGGTAATCATGTCTTGCTATACAACTCGCATTTAAGATTTTTTGCAGGAAAACTTCTCTCTAAATGGGAAGGTCCTTACGTTATTGAGGAGGTATACCGTTCCGGTGCCATCAAGATCAACAACGCCGAAGGCACGAACCCGAAGGTGGTGAACGGTCAAAGAATCAAACATTATATCTCAGGTACTCCCATAAATGTTGAAACCAATATTATCAATACCATAACCCCAAAGGAGTACATTAGGGAGACCTACCAGAACGTTTCAGACTCCGAAAAGGAATAGGTATGTGGTACGGTAAGTAAACCGACTCCAAAACTTTTTAAATGGCAAATTTTATCCGTTTTGGAATATTTAAAAAAATTAGGAAAATTTAAAGTAGTCTGAATAGTGCACGAGGAGGCGACAAGCCAGGGGGGCGCGCCCTACCCCCTGGGCGCGCCCCTGTGACTTGTGGCTACCTCGTGTACCATCCGGACTCCGTTTTCTTGTGGGATACTCCTTCTGGTCGGTAAAAATTCATTATATAATCTCCCGAAGGTTTTGACCCTCGTATCACGACAATACCTCCTGTTTTCTCTTTAAGCTGTTTCTGCAGCAGATTTAGAGACAGATGTCTTCGCAAGATTCCGATGGGGAGAGCTATATATCCCATTATCTTGCCAATCCCAAGCTCTATGGAGACTTAGATCCTTATGGATTGTTCTCGAAGGAGGAACAAGAAAGCAAGTATGAGGAAGGAAGCTCGGATGGAGAGGAGAGCCCCCTACCTCAACCAGGGGATATGCATGTGGAGTTCAAGAAATCGAGCCTCCCAAACACAAGGAGAAAACCCAAAGTTCTATTTATCCCTTCTCGTTTTCTGCAGGAGAGCAAGGAAGAATTATGTCAAAGGGTATTGAAGCTCAAACAGGAAGTGGACGATCTGAGGGAACATAATTTTATTCTTAGGAGGAAACTGGGCAAGCTTTCAACCTCATCAACAACTCCCACATCACCACCTCCTAAGCAAGACAACTAAACACATGGGTATGGGCACTCCCCTTGGCTTGTGCCAAGCTTGGGGGAGGTGCCCCGGTATCGTATCACCATCACATCTTTTATTTTTATCGTTTTTCTCAGTTCAATCCTTTTGGTTATATCTTGATCTAGTAGAATAAAGTTTTCGTGTGATCTAGTTTTGAGTTTTTGCTTTATGTTCCTCCTATGTAAGCAAGTCCAAGAGTTACATAATAAAGAGTAGTTTTGGGTTGAGGGCTTTGCTTGCTTGATATGATCTTGATCTTGAGAAAAGAAATAGAAAGAAGTATAAAATAAAAACAAAGAGTATATATGTTAATCTTATGGGAAGTGATGACTTCACATATGAGAAGTATGTCGATTGAAACCCGTTGTGGGTTGACAAACATAGCTATCGGTCATTGTGGCAATTAAAAGGAAGTAATAAAGAAAGAGAGGTTCACATATAAATATATTATCTTGGACATCTTTTATGATTGTGAGCACTCATTAAAATATAATATGTCAAGAAGTTGACGTTGGACAAGGAAGACAACATAATGGGTTATGTTTGCTTACTTCCGAATAGAAGTTATATGGTTATAGATCCCTCAACATGTGTCGCTTGCTTCCACCTCATATCAGCCAAAACTTCCGCACCAAGTAGAGATACTACTTGTGCATCCAAACACCTTTAACCCAGTTTTGCCATGAGAGTCCACCATACCTACCTATGGATTGAGTAAGATCCTTCAAGTAAGTTGTCATCGGTGCAAGCAATAAAAATTGCTCTCTAAATATGTGTGATCTATTAGTGTGAGGAAAATAGGCTTTATACGAACTTGTGATAGGGAAGAAATAAAAGCGACGGACTGCATAATAAAGTTTTCTATCACAAGGGGCAATATAAAGTGACGTTCTTTTGCATTAAGGGATTGTGCATCCAACTATAAAAGCGCATGACAACCTCTGCTTCCCTCTGCGAAGGGCCTATCTGTTACTTTTATTTTCTAGTACTTACCTTTATGCAAGAGTCGCGGTGATCTACATCACTTCCTTTATTTCGCCTTTATCTCTTGGCAAGCGTCATGTGTTGGGGAATGATCTAGGCACATATATCCACTCGGAAGTAGGAGAGCATGAGTTATTTCTGTTGACATTACCCTTGAGGTAAATAGTTGGGAGGCAATACTATAAGCCCCTATCTTTCTTTGTGTCCGATTGAAACTTTGACCTCATAGGTACCTCGTGAGTGTTAGCAATTGTGAAAGACTAAGAGATGATTGAGTATGTGGATTTGCTTTACAAGCTCTTATATTGACTCTTTCCTACGTTATGATAAATTGGAATTGCTTCAATGACTGAGATCATAGTTTGTTGGTTCTCAATAGAGTTCTTGATTCATACTTTACCTTGTGAATGAATTGTTACTTCAGCATAAGAACCTATATATCAATATATGTTGCTGTTCTAAAGATGATCATGATGCCCTCATGTCCGTATTTTGTTTTATCGACACCTCTATCTCTAAACATGTGGACATATTTATCGATTTCGGCTTTCGCTTGAGGACAAGCGAGGTCTAAGCTTGGGGGAGTTGATACGTCCATTTTGCATCATGCTTTTATATCGTTATTTATTGCATTATGGGCTGTTATTACACAATTTGGTACAATACTTATGCCTTTTCTCTCTTATTTTACAAGGTTTATCTGAAGAGGGAGAATGCCGACAGCTGGAATTCTGGACTGAAAAAGGAGCAAATCTGAGATACCTATTCTGCATAACTCCAAAAGTCCTGAAAACTTACGGAGAATTATTTTGGAATATATAAAAAATACTGGGTAGAAGAAATACCAGAGGGGGCCCACCAGGCAGTCACAAGCCAGGAGGGCGCGCCCTACCCCCCTGGGCGCGCCCCTGTGGCTTGCGGCCCACCTGTCAGCCCTCCGGTGCCCATCTTCTGCTATATGGAGGGTTTTGACCTGGAAAAAATCATAACAGAGCTTTTGGGGCGAAGCGCCGCCGTCTCGAGGCGGAACTTGGGCAGAACCAATCTAGGGCTCCTGCGGAGCTGTTCTGCCGGGGAAACTTCCCTCCCGGAGGGGGAAATCGAAGCCATCGTCATCACCAACGATCCTCTCATCGAGAGGGGGTCAATCTCCATCAACATCTTCACCAGCACCGTCTCCTCTCAAACCCTAGTTCATCTCTTGTATCCGATCTTTGTCTCAAAACCTCAGATTGGTACCTGTGGGTTGCTAGTAGTGTTGATTACTCCTTGTAGTTGATGCTAGTTGGTTTACTTGGTGGAAGATCATATGTTCAGATCCTTGATCATCATTAATACTCCTCTGATTATGAACATGAATATGCTTTGTGAGTAGTTACGTTTGTTCCTGAGGACATGGGATAAGTCTTGTTATAAGTAATCATGTGAATTTGGTATTCGTTCGATATTTTGATGAGATGTATGTTGTCTCTCCTCTAGTGGTGTTATGTGAACGTCGACTACATGACACTTCACCATTGTTTGGGCCTAGAGGAAGGCATTGGGAAGTAATAAGTAGATGATGGGTTGCTAGAGTGACAGAAGCTTAAACCCTAGTTTATGCGTTGCTTCGTAAGGGGCTGATTTGGATCCACACGTTTCATGCTATGGTTAGATTTATCTTAATTCTTCTTTCGTAGTTGCGGATGCTTGCGAGAGTGGTTAATCATAAGTGGGATGCTTGTCCAAGTAAGGGCAGTACCCAAGCACCGGTCCACCCACATATCAAATTATCAAAGTAACGAACGCGAATCATATGAGCATGATGAAAACTAGCTTGACAGTAATTCCCATGTGTCCTCGGGAGTGCTTTGCTTTATATAAGAGTTTGTCCAGGCTTGTCCCTTGCTACAAAAGGGATTGGGCCACCTTGCTGCACCTTTATTACAATTGTTACTTGCTACCCGTTACGAATTATCTTATCACAAAACTATCTGTTACCGATAATTTCAGTGCTTGCAGAGAATACCTTACTGAAAACCGCTTGTCATTTCCTTCTGCTCCTCGTTGGGTTCGACACTCTTACTTATCGAAAGGACTACGATATATCCCCTATACTTGTGGGTCATCAGGGTGCTAGCTCAAAATCGAAATAGCCTTTCAAGACAACCAAGATGACCTTGAAAGCTCGCTGTAAGCTTAATGCACTGTTGGAATGGTGCTTCAGGGATGAAGGACATAGATAGCATGGTCAAGCTTTAGCATGACGATGATGATGTAGCCTAACAACTTGGAATGACATGATCGAGTACAAACTCATAAGCAAAGAAGATTACTAAGAGTTGTTGAATCGCAATGCGGACTCGATTCAATTATTGGTGTCCTTGAGTGTCCAACAACTCAGAACAAGAAGAAACTGGAAACAGTGAAGGAAAACATAGCTGAAGAGGAGCTTATAAGAAGCTATGTAGCTCCATGATTTTCTCGAGATACCAGGGGTAATACTCGGAGATATCAGCATGGAGGTTAGACTAGTGTATTGATCTGTGGAGGACAAGCACTTTACTTGTCCAAGAACGAAACCAAAGTAGAACACCATGGTCGGAACCACGATTGCAAAGGACAAGATCAAAGATACAATATCAAATCATACAATGAATGATTAGATGAAAGGAGAAGCTTGTATGATAAGATCAACATCGTTTCCATGGGCATGAACACAAGGTTCAAGGTCGACTCCCACTTCATCAATGCATCACCTTCCATTTACACCTCGCCTTTGATGAAGTTGTAGTTTTGAAAGTTTAACTGGCAAAACACTAGGAGAGTATGACTCGTGAAAACTATCGGGTTCACACGAATTAAGGAAGGCATAGGTACAACCCATCGGGGCATCTTAGGAACATATACCACAAGCTTCAAGAGTAATTAATACATGCTTGCAAACAGAGCATGGCTGACGAAAGCATAGGATACAACTTATCAGAGGGAGAAGACACAGCTTACCAATGGTATCATGTATCAGGGGAAGAACATCACAAGAATTTTGAATGTGAAGGATGCTATCGGATAATAACCCAACACTGGGTCTGGCGGTCCACAAAGGACCTGATGTGAGTATCGGTACCCAATCAGAGGAAGAAGGAATGTAAGGCATCAGATCATAGAACATCCAAATAATTTGATGCTTATATAACCAAAGGAATTAAGATTTCCCAATTGGTGTATCGGAAACAGATGTTCCGATCAAATGCAAGTAAGATGAAAGGACTTAGATGGGCAATCAATCAAGGTTGATTTGTCGGGAACCAACCCATGTTTGGAAAGACGTCTGAGCCGGACGGATAATTTATGATAAACAACTGATGACTGCATGCATCCACACACAGGTTGAATCAATAAAATCAAATGAAAATCACAGAGGATTTTAATGGATATTGCTTGACATATGGAATTAACCACCATGTAAGCAGGTGAGAAAAGTCAAGAGCAATAGGCTGGTCAGGATTTCGGAAGACCAGATAGCGTTTCGAAGAATTTTGTGAAAGACAAGAACAACTGGGGACGAACGAATCTTCGATAATGATGAGGAGTTATCCGCAGGGGTCGGCGATGGAAGGAAAACGCAAAATCGACAAGCACAAGTTCTCGGGAGAACATCAGAGAGTATCTTCGGAGTCTTCTGATGAATCAAGCCATCATCTGGAATGAGGGGCTCTCTGGGGGAAGTAGTTACGAGAACCTAGAGTTAGAGTTAATAAAATCTTTAACTCGAAAGAGAAGAGAGATCAGAACCCAGAGTATAGACGAGGAATAAATGATCCTAATACCACCCGATTGAGATGTGGGCCCGTAAGCCACACAACTATGTTAGTAAAAAAATTTCAATGACTAGACTAAATTTTGGCCAAGGAGTTGGAAAAGGGGGCTACCTACAGGCAGTAAGCTCTGATACCAACTTGTGACGCCCCTGATTTCGACCGTACGCTAATCATACACGCAATGCGTACGATCAAGATTAGGGACTCACTAATTAATATCACAACACAACTCTAGACACAAATTAAAGTCATACAGCTTCATATTACAAGCCAGGGGCCTCGAGGGCTCGAATACAAAGCTCGACACACACGAGTCAGCAGAAGCAATTAATATCTGAGTACAGACATAAGTTAAACAAGTTTTGCCTTAAGAAGGCTAGCTCAAACATAAGCAGCGGATCGAAAGAGGCGAGGCCTCCTGCCTGGGAACCCCCTAACTACTCCTGAGCGGCGGCACTCTCCACGTAGTAGTAGGCTCCAGCGGTGGTGTAGTAGTCGTCTCCATCGTACTCCATCTCCTGGGCTCCATCGTCTGAACGCGGCAATCGAATCGAGGGGAAAAAAGAAGGCAAAGCAGCGGAGAGTACTCATCCAAAGTACTCGCAAGACTGACATCAGAGCTATACTAAGTATGCATCAGTATCAAGGGGAGGGGTTATATCTGGACTGACTGCAGAAAGCAAGAATAGGGAGAAGGCCTAGTCCTATCGAAGACTAGCATCTTCAGCATCTTGCAGCATTAGAAGAGAGTAGACTGGTATCTCACATATAGTCATATTATTGTAGCAATTTTATTAAGTAACCACGCCCAGAGATTATTCCTCGACTCCCTGCGAGGAAGCAATCTCGGAGCCACATTCATTTCAAATTTAAAGTCACAATTATAGTTGTATATGGTCAAGGCACAACTCCAAGTCGTCCTGTTACCGTGGACACGGCTATTCGAATAGATTATTCATCCCTGCAGGGGTGCACCGCATTTCCCACACGCCTGATCACCTCCGGCCGGACACACTTTCCTGGGTCATGCCCGGCCTCGGGATAGCAGCACGTCGTCGCCCCACCTAGGATCAACGAAGAGGCCAGCCCGCCGGTCTAAATCGTAAGCACAAAGGGGTCGTGGGCCAACTTGCCCTCTGCGCTCCTGGACGATGCGTGGGCGGCCGGAAGCAGACCTAGCACACTCCAGTCCAAGAGTTGTACCGTCCAGTCCAATCCGGCGCGTGCCACTCCATTGCTGACGTCCGAAGAGCTTCGGCTGATACAACGACGCTGAGTACCCATAACTTCTCCCACGCGATGGTTTGGTGCGTAAAAAGGCCAACGACCCAACTCAGATCAAATACCCAACCCATTAGCATTTTATTAATGCGGGGAAAGCGCGACCGATGAAGTGCGGTCCGTCGCCCCGCCTCGAGGATGTGTGGCAAGGGCCTCTCCTGCCCGTCCACGCCTCATCAACATCAAACCGTGGGTACCCCTCAGGGCCGACCCATCACCAACATGTTTCTGTAACCAGGTCATAGTAACTGTGTGTATAAAACATCAAGACGGAACCTGAGGAATCACCCTCAAGGGTTCCTGTCGTGGATTTGTCACGGCAATATGTCCGGGTTAACGGACTTAGGTGTGAGGCCATCGCAACTATGTGGCAGCTTAAGAGGGGTTGGTCGGAATCGAGAGACGCGAGTTTACCCAGGTTCGGCCCCTCCGATGGAGGTAAAAGCCTACGTCCTGCTTTGTGTCTATATTGATGATGAGGGCGACCTCGATTACAAGGGTGATGTCTTGCTACCTCTAATCTTGAGAGCCTCTAATCTGTCTATCTCTAATGACTTGAGTCTTGTTAACTTGTCCCTCTTGGGGCGCCTTACCCCTCCTTATATAAGTGGAAAGGGTAGGTTTACATGTAGAGTCCTACTGGGAGTAGGACTAGGACTAGTCTTTCATGAATCCTAATCCGGGTCTTGTTTCCTTTGTGATGGAGTCTTTTCTCTCCTTGGGTCTTCTCTGTGAGCCACCCCTCCAAGCCCGTCCATGAGCCGCCTTGCGCCGGCTTGCTCGCTGGGCCTTGGGCCTTGTCACTCGTCTGACCCGCCTGCCGGGTTACCAATGAACCGCCAAGTCTCGACCGGGTCACCAGTGAGTCGCCAAGTCCTGGCCGGGTCATACTTCCGGCCGGGTTATATTGCGGGGTATATCCCCGACATTAGCCCCCAGGTTAGCTTGAATTTATTCATGCTAAGCTCCTGAAATAAGAATAAATATGTTAAACGACCTGCTCGCTCCACTGGTCGGCTTAATGAAGTAGCTCCTTGAAAATCCGGGTTCCTTCTTCATATGAACGAGCCATCTTCTCAAGTGTCTTGCTTGTCAGTGTCCTTTGAAGTAAAATATTGGGAATACAACACCCATATGCCATTGAGTTGGCCTCCAATAGTCTTCAACTTGTGAAGCCGGGTTGCTTATATAAACTCTGCCGGGTTATGAACTTTTGATAATGCCGGGTCATGATTGTTGGTGACGCCGGGTCAAACAACTAGACTCCAGCTGACTTGATAAGAATATTGGGATGAAAATCCATCTGATGTAGAGCCGGTCTTCCAACGCTTCAGCTCCATGAAGAAATGAGACCTAGCTCACTCAAAATTTGATAGCTTAAAAATGTCCTGCTATTTTTATCTCCATATTACCTGTAGCCCCCAAGCTCCAAGTTTATCCATGATGACTTGGGGCTTTGCAATAATATCTTTGATTGTGTAGCCCCCAAGTACCAGGTTGTCGTGCCTACAGCAGCCTGGGACTTGTAACTGTCTTATACTTTATAAAGCTTCAGCTGGTGTAGCCCCCAAGGACCGGGTTGTTTTGTTTGCAACAACCTGGGACTTTTGAATTTGGTGTTGAATGTTGAGAAATCTGGGTTGTCATCTGAGTCGCCCGATGTGGTTGAATGACTTGGATTTCACATGTGTAGCCCCCAAGGGCCGGCTCATTAGCGTGTGATGGGCCGGGTCTTTCAATTTGGACCTTATAATCTGCTTGAACAGCTGAATACTGTAGCCCCCAAGTGCCGGGTCGCACGCCTGCGGCGACTTGGGACTTTAGCAATTTTGATCTGAGTAGTGTAGCCCCCAAGTGCTGGGTCAGTAAGAAGTACTGGGCTGGGACTTAGAAAAAGATATAAAGGACGGCTCATCTCCTTGAGATAACAGGGTCTGTTGACAATGTAATGACTTGAAAAACAGCTTGCATTAGCCCCCAAGTGCCGGGTTGAATGTCTGCGGCGACTAGGGACTATTCCTTCCATTGCAGAATAAAATCTTATCCACTCTCCAGATGATGTTGCTGAAAGACTTGCATATCAATGTTGAACCATGCTCCTTTCTGTAAGCTGGTATTTCTTGGACGAAGGAATTATAGCCATTACTCTGAAGGGGCTTTGAAAACCTCAATCATCCAATGCTGGTTATGACAACCATAATAAAAATCTAGCCATGTTGGCTATTTGAGATTTGAATAATATAACCCGGTTTGAAAGAACCGGTTCCTGCAATGTAGACCAGGATATCCATGCATATATAATGCATGGTAAGATGATGCAATGTATGATGTTCTTGCTTTTTCTTCCTTTTTTGTTTTTCGAAAACTCATATGCCGGTTCTTCTGGGTGGACTCGCTGCTTGAACTCTTAACAGTACAGGGTCTCTAGTGAGAGTGACCGTCAACTCCTTTGAGCGGCTCAGGGTCTCTAGGCGAGATTAACTGGTAAGAGCGCAGCGAACCAGAGAGAGACGCAGCAAACGGCGGGTCATGCCCCCAGGGCCCATAAGCTACCTCTCACGTGACATAAATCCGTCGTTTGAACCTTAAACAATGCAGGGTCTTTAAAAGAGTAACTGTTTAAGAGTACGAACGGGCCACATAGCGGAGAGTCGGCAGCAGATGGGTGAGTTTATCCTCGCTTTCTGTAAGCCGGCCCTCACGTGACAATAGCCACCTGTTTAACCTTGACCAGTACAGGGTCTCTAGTGAGAGTGACTGTCAAATACTTTGAACAGCTCAGGGTCTCTAGTCGAGATTAACTGATAAGAGTTCGGCGGGTCACCTAGCGGAGCAGCAGCAGCATACAGGCAGGTTTAACTCGAACTTGCGGTGGCTGAAGAGCCGATCAAGAGGGTGTGTAAGCTAAACCCGGTGGGTTGGAAGCCCCCAAATGACCTTGTTGACGGAGTCAACTTTTTTGGGTATACAACCTGGCCTTACGGTGGCTGAAGAGCCGATCAAGAGGGTGTGTAAGCTAAACCCGGTGGGTTGGAAGCCCCCAAATGACCTTGTCGACGGAGTCAACTTTTTGCACCATCTTGTAAGCCACCATCTTGTATGAAGAAACGGCAGAAGCCTCCAAGTGACTTTATGATGATCCAATAAATCTGGGCACCCATGTTTGAATGGTGCATCATGGCGGTTCGTCCTCTTGGGCGACTTTTAATCTTCCGCCAATAATGTAGTAGCCCCCGGAACCAAGTTAACTTCCTTGCAATGACCCGGGGTTCTCGTTGAAAATGACCAAATGTGTCGAGCCATGTCTGTAGCCCCCGAATCTTAAGTCGTCTCGAAGAGGCGGCTTGAGAGTCTCCACTGAAGGTTGAGGTTGACCGTGGCGGGTTATAGATGATCCCGTATGAATTGTTTCAATAATCCGGTCGATGGTTCGTCCCGGCTGGTTGTTTGAAGTTAACCAAACTGTAGCGGCGGCGACTTGCGCGCCTGTCCATTTGGGCGGCTCGTATAGACGAACGCTGCACCAATATGTTGATGTAGATCAAACTGCGGGCAGAGACTTACGCGCGCCCGTTGGGCGGCTCGTACTAGTGTATGTGATAACCCACAAGTATAGAGGATCAGTTGTAGCCTCTTTCAATAAGTAAGAGTGTCGAACCCAACGAGGAGCTAAAGGTAGAACAAATATTCCCTCAAGTTCTATCGACCACCGATACAACTCTACGCACGCTTAACGTTCGCTTTACCTAGAACAAGTATGAAACTAGAAGTACTTTGTAGGTGTGATAGGATAGGTTTGCAAGATAATAAAGAGCACGTAAATAAAAACTAGGGGCCGCTTAGATAAAGAAACAACTAAGTTAGTTTAACGAGTCAGGAAAACTGGTGGTAGGAGTTGCGGAATTATCCCTAGGCAATCGATAACTAGACCGGTAATCATTATTGCAATTTTATATGAGGGAGAGGCATAAGCTAACATACTTTCTCTACTTGGATCATATGCACTTATGATTGGAACTCTAGAAAGCATCCGCAACTACTAAAGATCATTAAGGTAAAACCCAACCATAGCATTATAAGGTATCAAGTCCTCTTTACTCCCATATGCAACAACCCACCTACTCGGGTTTATGCTTCTGTCACTCAAGCAACCCACCATAGGCAAATCATGAACACATTGCAACACCCTACAGCGGGGATCCCTCACGCATGCGCGACACGGAGAGCACCATAGGGCAGCACCAATAATAAAACATGCAACTCAAACCAATCATGATCATCAATCAACCCATAGGACAACAAAAATCTACTCAGACATCATAGGATGGCAACACATCATTGGATAATAATATGAAGCATAAAGCACCATGTTCAAGTAGAGGGTACAGCGGGTTGCGGGAGAGTGGACCGCTGTAGATAGAAGGGGGGAGGTGATGGAGGTGTTGGTGAAGATGACGGAGTTGTTGGAGTAGATCGCCGTCACGATGATGGCCCCGGCGGCGTTCCGGTGCCACCGGGAGAGAGGGGGAGAGAGCCCCCCTCCTTCTTCTTCTTCCTAGACCTCCTCCCTAGATGGGAGAAGGGTTTCCCCTCTAGTCCTTGGCCTCCATGGCGGCGGAGGGGTGAGAGCCCCTCCGAGATTGGATCTCTCTCTCTCTGTTTCCTTCTGTTTCTGCGTTCCAGATTCTGGCCTTTCACCGTTTCTTAAATTTCCAGAGATCCGTAACTCCGATTAGGCTGAAATTTTAACACGATTTTAATCTAGATATTAGCTTTCTGGCGGCGAAAGAAGGGCACCAACCGCCTTACGGGGTGGCCACAAGCCAGCCTGGCGCGCCCAGGGGGTAGGGTGTGCCCCCCTGGCTTGTGGTCACCTCGGGCATCGACTCGCGTTGATTCTTTTTCCCAAAATTCACATATATTCCAAAAAAAATCTCCGTAAGTTTTTATCCCGTTTGGACTTCGTTTGATATGGATTTTCTGTGAAACAAAAAACATGCAACAAACAGGAACTGGCACTGGGCACTGGATCAATATGTTAGTCCCAAAAATAATATAAAAAGTTGCCAAAAGTATATGAAAGTTGTAGAATATTGGCATGAAACAATCAAAAATTATAGATACGACGGAGACGTATCAGCATCCCCAAGCTTAATTCCTGCTCGTCCTCGAGTAGGTAAATGATAAAAAAGATAATTTTTGATGTGGAATGCTACCTAGCATAATCTTGATCATATAATCTAATCATGGCATGAATATTAAGACACGAGTGATTCAAAGCAATAGTCTATATTGACATAAAAACAGTAATACTTCGAGCACACCAACAAGGCAATTGTGTCCTTTCGAAATAACATGGCCTTAGAAAGTTATCCCTACAAAATCATATGGTCTGGCTATGCTCCATCTTCCCCACACAAAGTATCTAAATCATGCACACCCCCGATGACAAGTCAAGCAATTGGTTCACACCTTTTTATGTTCTCAAACTTTTTCAACTCTCACGCAATACATGAGCGTGAGCCATGGATATAGCACTATAGGTGGAATAGAATATGGTGGAGGTGCAAGGGAAAAGCAGAAGATAGTCTCACATCAACTAGGCGTATGAACGGGCTATGGAGATGCCCATCAATAGATATCAATGTGAGTGAGTAGGGATTGCCATGCAACGGATGCACTAGAGCTATAAGTGTATGAAAGCTCAAAAAGAAACTAAGTGGGTGTGCATCCAACTTGCTTGCTCACGAAGACCTAGGGCACTTTGAGGAAGCCCATCATTGGAATATACAAGCCAAGTTATATAATGAAAAATTCCCACTAGTATATGAAAGTGACAAAATAGGAGACTCTCTATCATGAAGAACATGGTGCTACTCGAAGCACAAGTGTGGAAAAGGATAGTAGCATTGTCCCTTCTCTCCTTTCTCTCATTTTTTTGTTTTTTTTGGTGGGCATCTTTGGCCTCTTTTTTTTGGGCTTCGCTAGCCTCTTTTATTTTTTTGTAAAGTCCGGAAACTCATCCCAACTTGTGAGGGAATCATAGCTTCCATCATCCTTTCCTCACCTGGGACAATGCTCTAATAATGATGATCATCACACTTTTATTTACTTACAACTCAAAAACTTAAAACAAAATATGACTCTATATGAATGCCTCCGGCGGTGTACCGGGATGTGCAATGATCTAGCGTAGCAATTGACATCAAAAAACGGACAAGCCATGAAAACATCATGCTAGCTGTCTTACGATCATGCAAAGCAATATGACAATGATGGTGCGTGTCATAATAAACGAAACGGTGGAAGTTGCATGGCAATATATCTCGGAATGGCTATGGAAATGCCATAATAGGTAGGTATGGTGGCTGTTTTGAGGAAGGTATATGGTGGCTGTTTTGAGGAAGGTGAGTTTAATGCACCGGCGAAAGTTGCGCGGTACTAGAGAGGCTAGCAAAGGTGGAAGGGTGAGAGTGCGTATAATCCATGGACTCACATTAGTCATAAAGAACTCACATACTTATTGCAAAAGTCTATTAGTCATCAAAGCAAAGTGTTAGACGCATGCCCCTAGGGGAGAGGTTGGTAGGAGTAAACCATCGCGCGCTCCCGACCCATCACACAAAGGATGACAATCATTAAACAAATCATGCTCCGACTTCGTTACATAACGGTTCACCATACGTGCATGCTACGGGAATCACAAACCTTAACACAAGTATTTCTACTAATCCACAATTACTCACTAGCATGACTCTCATATTACCATCTTCATATCGCAAAACTATTGCAAGGAATCAAACATATCATATTCAGTGATCTACAAGTTTTATGTAGGATTTTATGACTAACCATGTGAATGACCAACTCCTGTTAACTCTCTAAATAGATATAAGTGAAGCATGAGAGCATTCTACAAATGGCGGTTTTCTATGTGTAGAGAAACAGGCAATCCAAACTTCAAATGATATAAGTGAAGCACATGAAGCATTCTATAAAGCCATACTCAAAAGATATAAGTGAGGTGCAAAGAGCCTTCTATAAATCAACCAAGGACTTTCTCATACCAGCATGGTGCATTATTAAAATAAAAATAAAAAGCAACGACGCTCCAAGATTTACGCATATCATGTGACGAATAAAAATATAGCTCCAAGTAAAATTACCGATGATTGTTAGAAGAAAGAGGGGATGCCTTCCGGGGCATCCCCAAGCTTAGTTTCTTGGGAGTCCTTGAATATTACCTTGGGGTGCCTCGGGCATCCCCAAGCTTAGTCCCTTTCCACTCCTTATTCCTTTATCCATCGTGATCTCACCCAAAACTTGAAAACTTCAATCACACAAAACTTAACAAAACCCTCGTGAGATCCGTTAGTATAATAAAGCAAATCACAACTTTAAGTACAGTTGCAAACCAATTCATATTTTTTTTTTGCATTGTAGCTACTGTAATATAACTTTTCCATGGCTTATACCACCGATACAATCGATAGTTTCATCAAAACGAGCAAAACAATGCATCAAAAACAGAATCTGTCAAAAACAGGACAGTTTGTAGTAATCTGAACATTCAGCATACTTCTGTAACTCTAAAAATTCTGAAAACTTAGGAAAAAATAAAAAAAATGCATAGCAGTACTGTGTAAAAATTTCAGAAACTTTTGACATTCCAGTAAAAAATGTAAATTCACGCACTACAGCCAAAGTTTCTGTTTTTGCACTGCACACACCAAACAAGCAATCTAATCATCCTAAAGGCAAATCTTGGCATATTATTTTTATAATACAATGGATTTATACAAGGGGATAATTATTTTTGTTGAAAAGTTTCTGTAATCAACATTTGCAAAGTTTCCATGGGCATGAACAAAGTTCAAGGAGCTCCCCCACTTCAACGGTGCTCGTCCTTCTTACTTTCACTTCTCTTTTTGAAAAAGTTTTAGGTTCCCCTCTTTATTTTTTTGTTTTTGAACTATATAAAAGCACACAACAGAATAAAATGACTCTCTAAAACTTCCGGGTTGTCTCCCTGGCAGCGCTTTCTTTAAAGCCATTAAGCTAGGCATAAAGTGCTCAAGTAATGGATCCACCCGGATCCCAAGGTATATCAAAGCCAATTTTAATTAACAATGATTTGTAATTTAGTAGTGAGAACAAAGTAACATATATCATGCAACAACGAAGTCTGACTCTCTTCCTATGCATCGGCATGTCATAAAAGAACAATTCATGCACACAAAGTAAAGGCCAATGCATAATATAAACAGTTTCTTGCAATTTTATCGTATTGGAAACATAGAGAGGCGGAGATGTACTTCCTCTCTCATAATAATTGCAAGTAGGAGCAGCAAGCACATGCATATTATATTTATCAAAATTATCATGTGCAATAGTAGAACGCAACCCATCAATATAATCCTTAATAAGCGCAAACTTCTCCGATATAATGTAGTTGGGAGAATTCAAAAAGATAATAGGACTATCATGTGTGGGTGCAATAGCAACAACTTCACGTTTAACATAAGGAACTATAGCAAGTTCATCTCCATAAGCATCATTCATATTGGCATCATGGCCACAAGCATAGCAAGCATCAAGTTCATCAAAAAGGGATATTTCAAATGAATCCAAGGGATCATAGCAATCAACATAGCATTCATCCTTCGGTATGAACGAAGGGAAATTCAACAATGTATGAGTTGAAGAGTTACTCTCATTAGAAGGTGGGCACAGGTAGCTAATCTGCTCTTCCTCCTTTTGTTCTTCGCTCTCCTCGTCATCTTTTTCATCTAATGAGCTCACAGTGTCAGGAATTTCTTCTTCCATAGGTTCCTGCAAAATATTAGTCTCTTCCAAAGCAGCGGTCATTCTTTCAATAAATTCAATAATATCAGCATTGCAATCATAATTCTCATAGCAATATTTAAGTATGGCAAAATTTTCAGGCCTATAAACATCATCATCAAAAGCTTCATACTTTTCAAACAAAGATTCAATTTCATAAGCACCCTTAAAAGCAACGAATTCTTCTATTCGTTCCACATCATAGTAATCATAAATACGTTTAGCATAAGAAGCCAAGGTTTCATTATCATTAAATTTACATGAAAAAGGAAGGTGTGGAGCCTTCATCCTAGAGAAACAAGTATAATCATATCTCTGGCATAAATTCCAAGCATACCATTTCAACATATGAATTTGATCCCATAACAGTTTCCCTTTTCGAGTCAAGCGATAATCCCTAAAGTATTCACGTTGATCCAACGTGTCTCCCATTATATAATTGAATGTGGTTTTCTCAGGATTATTAAAGTAGTGCATAATATTTTCCACATAACGAGCATCGAGGGTTTTAGGAGGTTCCCCATCTCCATGAGTAGCAAGTACACCTAATTTTTTTGGTATTTCGTGTTCCATATCCATAACTAAAGATAGAGAACAACTTAGAACAGCAAATAAAATTTACTTAGTGATAAAGCAAATAAGCACACACGAGAATATTCACCCCACGCTATTGCTCCCCGGCAACGGCGCCAGAAAAAGGTCTTGATAACCCACAAGTATAGGGGATCAGTTGTAGCCTCTTTCAATAAGTAAGAGTGTCGAACCCAACAAGGAGCTAAAGGGAGAAGAAATAATCCCTCAAGTTCTATCGACCACCGATACAACTCTACGCACGCTTAACGTTCGCTTTACCTAGAACAAGTATGAAACTAGAAGTACTTTGTAGGTGTGATAGGATAGGTTTGCAAGATAATAAAGAGCACGTAAATAAAAACTAGGGGCCGCTTAGATAAAGAAACAACTAAGTTAGTTCAACGAGTGTGGAAAACTGGTGGTAGGAGTTGCGGAATTGTCCCTAGGCAATCGATAACTAGACCGGTAATCATTATTGCAATTTTATATGAGGGAGAGGCATAAGCTAACATACTTTCTCTACTTGGATCATATGCACTTATGATTGGAACTCTAGCAAGCATCCTCAACTACTAAAGATTATTAAGGTAAAACCCAACCATAGCATTATAAGGTATCAAGTCCTCTTTACTCCCATATGCAACAACCCACCTACTCGGGTTTATGCTTCTGTCACTCAAGCAACCCACCATAGGCAAATCATGAACACATTGCAACACCCTACAGCGGGGATCCCTCACGCTTGCGCGACACGGAGAGCACCATAGGACAACACCAATAATAAAACATGCAACTCAAACCAATCATGATCATCAATCAACCCATAGGACAACAAAAATCTACTCAGACATCATAGGATGGCAACACATCATTGGATAATAATATGAAGCATAAAGCACCATGTTCAAGTAGAGGGTACAGCGGGTTGCGGGAGAGTGGACCGCTGTAGATAGATGGGGAAAGGTGATGGAGGTGTTGGTGAAGATGACGAAGTTGTTGGAGTAGATCGCCCTCACGATGATGGCCCCGGCGGTGTTCCGGTGCCACCGGGAGAGAGGGGGAGAGAGCCCCCCTCCTTCTTCTTCTTCCTAGACCTCCTCCCTAGATGGGAGAAGGGTTTCCCCTCTGATCCTTGGCCTCCATGGCGGCAGAGGGGTGAGAGCCCCTCCGAGATTGGATCTCTCTCTCTGTTTCCTTCTGTTTCTGCGTTCCAGATTCTCGCCTTTCACCGTTTCTTAAATTCCCGGAGATCCGTAACTCCGATTGGGCTGAAATTTTAACACGATTTTAATCCGGATATTAGCTTGCTGGTGGCGAAAGAAGGGCATCAACCGCCTTACAGGGTGGCCACAAGCCAGCCTGGCGCGCCCAGGGGGGTAGGGCACGCCCCCCTGGCTTGTGGTCACCTCGGGCATCGTATCGCGTTGATTCTTTTTCCCAAAATTCACATATATTCCAAAAAAAAATCTCCGTAAGTTTTTATCCCGTTTGGACTTCGTTTGATATGGATTTTCTGCGAAACAAAAAACATGCAACAAACAGGAACTGGCACTGGGCACTGGATCAATATGTTACTCCCAAAAATAATATAAAAAGTTGCCAAAAGTATATGAAAGTTGTAGAATATTGGCATGAAACAATCAAAAATTATAGATATGACGAAGACGTATCAGTATGCGGCCCCTGGCGTGTTGATGTAGACATAGGAGTCAGTCACGGCGTTTGCAGACGACGCGGTCGCGAGAGATGGCCGCGGCGTAGTAAGCCGGCGCGATCGCGAGAGACGGCCGCGGCGTTGTAAGCCGGTGCGGCCGCGAGAGACGGCCGCGGCGTTGTAAACCGGTACAGTCGCGAGAGACGGCCGCGGCATTGTAAGCCGGTGCAGTCGTGGCGTCGGAAGCCGGTGCGCGAGTCCGTTGAGTAATGCGACACGGACAAACACCAGTGCGGAATGATGCTGGTGCACGCTCTTCCTCCACGTTTTAATGCCAATTATCATGCGTACAAATATTGCAGGAAAAGTAACTGTTCTCGAAGAAATTAATATGTGTTAATAAAATAAATGATATAGATAACACCTGGTATATTTCAACGGAAGATGAACCGTCGGCTTCTCTAAAATATCTGAGTACTACTACTAGTGTTTGATGTACTACTAGTGTTAGATGTACTAGTACTACTACGGTGGGCGCCAACTGTCGTGGATTTGTCACGGCAATATGTCTGGGTTAACGGACTTAGGTGTGAGGCCATCGCAACTATGTGGCGGCTTAAGAGGGGTTGGTCGGAATCGAGAGACGCAAGTTTACCCAGGTTCGGCCGCTCCGATGGAGGTAAAAGCCTACGTCCTGCTTTGTTTCTATATTGATGATGAGGGCGACCTCGATTACAAGGGTGCTGTCTTGCTACCTCTAATCTCGAGAGCCTCTAATCTGTCTATCTCTAATGACTTGAGTCTTGTTAACTTGTCCCTCTTGGGGCGCCTTACCCCTCCTTATATAAGTGGAAAGGGTAGGTTTACATGTAGAGTCCTACTGGGAGTAGGACTAGGACTAGTCTTTCATGAATCCTAATCCGGGTCTTGTTTCCTTCATGATGGAGTCTTTTCTCTCCTTGGGTCTTCTCTGTGAGCCGCCCCTCCAAGCCCGTCCATGAGCCGCCTTGCGCCGGCTTGCTCGCTGGGCCTTGGGCCTTGTCGCTCGTCTGACCCGCCTGCCGGGTTACCAATGAACCGCCAAGTCTCGACCGGGTCACCAGTGAGTCGCCAAGTCCTGGCCGGGTCATACTTCCGGCCGGGTTATATCACGGGGTATATCCCCGACATGTCCCGCTTGATGAAACCGTCAAGGTGGACTTAGAGGCATCACCCTCGAGGGTCCCACACTTGAGGGGTTGCACGACAGAGTCATCGTCGGGAGTGGTGAAGGAGGAATCACCCTCGATAACCACGACCGACTAGCTGCACTATAGAGCTAGCATCATGAGTACTTCACGAGGTGTCACCCTCGGTACTCGATAGTAGCGCTGCAGAGTCGTACAACTAAGGGGGGGTGCGGTGATGTGAGGAGCCTGGCTTGTCGGTCGGTTGACCGAGTCTTCGAGTCTTCGGGTCGTCGAGTTGTCGATGAAGAAGCAGGGGCAACTGGGACTAAGGGGGTCAATGGGGATTCATTGATCAACCTATACTAAGCAGTTGATATGATTGCAGGTATTGTAGCAGTTTATCAAAAGCAGGCTATGCATCGGAATAGGAGCTAACTAATACAGTAGCGAAATCTAATGCAAGAATAAGAGGGAAGGGAATAGGCGATATCGGAATGCTCAAGGGGGGTTGCTTGCCTTGCTGCTCTGCGGCAAAGGCCTGATCGTCGGTCGCGTAGTCGTACCCGGTAGCAGCGTCAGCCTCGGGGTCTACCGGTAAGAAGAGGGGGGAGAAACAATAAATATAAAGCAAACAATGCCACACAAAGTATGACATGACAATAGGCAGTGCCGGGTGTGTTCTAACGCAGGGTTGCACGTTACCAATGAAGGGGGAACCCATCCGGGAAAGTTTTCCCGGTTCCGGACATCTGTCAGACAGATGACCGGAGGGGGCAATGTTCCAGGTTCGGATAGTTAGAGGTATCCGGCGGGCATGTGGGTAGCGTAACCGGGTTTGTCTCGTCGTTCTGAGCAACTTTCATGTACAAAACTTTTTAATCCGGGCTACGGTTTATTTTATGTGATTTAATAAAGATTTAGCAATATTCTGAAATTAATTTAATTATTAAATTCGAATTATCCGAAACAGTGTAGGCTGATGTCATGATGACATCAGCATGACATCAGCGGCCAACAGGACCAGTGGGTCCCACTGTCATAGGCTCTAACACTAACTAACAGATTAGGTGCTAATTAACTAATTAGGTTAACTAAAACAGAGTTAATTAACAGAATTAATTAACTTAATTAACTATCTAATTAATTAACTAATTAATTAATTATTATATATTTTTATTTATTTTAATTTTCGTTTTTAGGGCGTGAGGCCCTCCTGTCAGTGGGCAGCCCCACACATACACATAGCGCACACGCACACACCCATACAGGTACACGCGCACGCGTGCGGGGCAGCGGCCGAAGCGATCGTCGGCGGCCGGGGGGGCAAGCTCACAGTGGGGGGGGCCGAGGAGGCGGCGGCGCGAGGCGACGAGCGGCGGCGGCCGGAAGGCGGAAGGCGGTCCAGGCGGGGAGGAGCCGGCGGGGCGACGACGACGTGCGGTGGCGGCCGCGGGTGGCGAGGCGGCGGGGCCGTCGGGCGTCGCACCCGCGGGGGGGGGGGGGGAGCGCGGGCCGGCGGGCGGGCGCCTGAGCCGGTGCGGGCCGGCGTCCGTCGCGGGGCGGGGGGGGGGGGGGGGGGGCGAGCGCCGGCTCGGGTCGAGCCTAAGGCGAGCGGCGGCGGGGGGGGGGGGATCGGGAGGGAGCAGGGGGCTAGGGTTGGCCGCCCCTAGCTCCCATATAGCCGGCGGCTGGCTGGGCCGGCCTGGCCGGCCTGCTGGCCAGCTGGGCCGAGGCCCAGCAGTTTCCTTTTCTTTTCTTTTTAATTTCTGTTTTACTTTTTCTTTTATTTAATTCTCTGTTTTAGTTTTATTTTAATTTAGTGTACTTAAACATTCTCAAAAATGTTGATTTCTACTACGCAATTACCTAGGTAATATTTGACACACTCTGAACATTTTAGTTTTGATATTTGAAAACTTTTATCGTTTGACTTTATTTTAAATTTGAATTTGAACGAGGTTTTGAACCAAAGCGAGTTTAATAACAGTAATATTGGTAACGTGGCAACATTAGCGTGGGATTACTGTAGCTTAATCACATACATTACTGTAGCACAAATCCAGGGCGTCACAGTATCAAACGTCACAACGTAACTGGGTGACTATAAAGATGCTCTACAGGTATCTCCGAGGGTGTCTGTTGAGTCGACATGGATCAAGACTGGGATTTGTTACTCTGTGTGACGGAGAGGTATCTCAGGGCCCACTCGGTAATACATCATCACAATGAGCTTACAAGCAAAGTGACTAAAGAGTTAGCCACCAGATCTTGTATTACGGAAAGAGTTAAGAGACTTGCCGGTAACGAGATTGAACTAGGTATGGAGATACCGACGATCGAATCTCGGGCAAGTAACATACCGATAAACAAAGGGAACAACATACGGGATTAACTCAATCCTTGACATAGAGGTTGAACCGATAAAGATCTTCGTAGAATATGTAGGAACCAATATGGGCATCCGAGGTCCCGCTATTGGTTATTGACCGTAGAGGTGTCTCGGTCATGTCTACATAGTTCTCGAACCTGCAGGGTCCGCACACTTAACGTTCGGTGACGTTTCGGTATTATTGAGTTATGTATGTTGGTGACCGAAGGTTGTTTGGAGTCCCGTATGAGATCCTGGACGTCACGTGGAGCTCCAGAATGGTCCGGAGGTAAAGATTTATATATAGTAAAGTGGTATTCGGGCTCTGGAAAAGTTTCGGGCGTTTCCGATATTGTATCGGGAGTGCCGAAAGGGTTCCGGGGGTCCACCGGGCGGGGCCCATCCACCCCAGGGGCCACATGGGCCTAGGAGGTGGCGCACCAGCCATTGGTGGAATGGGAAGCCAGCCCCTAAGGGGCCCATGCGCAAGGGGTGGAGGTGGCCAAGTGGGGAAGGAGTCCTCCCTAGCCTCCACCTCCCTTGTGGGGGGGAGGACTCTCCCCCCTTGGGCCGATCGGCCAAGCCCTAGGGGTTACCCTAGGGCTGTCTCCCCCCTCCCCTTCCTCCTATATATAGTAGGGGTTTTTGAGGGTAGTCACCACTTGAAAAGGCACGTGCTGCCCTCTCCCCACTAGATAGCCTTCTCCTCTAGATCTGTTCGGTAGAGCTCGGCGAAGCCATGCCGGATCAGTTCACCACCACCGCCACCACGCCGTTGTGCTGCCGGAGAACTCATCTACCTCTCCGCCCTCGCTTGCTGGATCAAGGAGGCGGAGATCGTCATTGAGCTGTACGTGTGCTGAACGCGGAGGTGCCGTCCGTTCGGCACTAGATCGTGATTGGATCGTGGGACGGCTTGCGATTTGGATCGCGAAGACGTTCGACTACATCAACCGCGTATCTTAACGCTTCCCGCTTAGCGATCTACAAGGGTATGTGGATCCGATCTCTCCTCTCGTAGATGCTCATCTCCTAGATTGATCTTGGTGAAGGATAGGAAAGTTTTTGTTTCCCATGCAACGTTCCCAAACAGGGTGATCTTATCCAACTTCCAAATCAAAATTAGGCCAGGTTTGATGAGTTTGTCCAAATGCATCAACAAATTCTACATCGAACAACTCATGAGCAGCTTAAGAAAGATCTGATTGAGCATCTATCGGCAGTTACAGGGGACAACTAGAACATATGTGTGAATTGAATTCATATTTGAACTATTTTATTTCAAAACTTAATTGGATTTTCATATTTACATTTAAACTACTGTCGTATTTGAATATTTTCACTCATCAAAGATTTGATATGCTATTATTTGGGTGTTGCGGACTTTGAAAAAAAATAGGGGTGAAAGTTTAGGGGACAGGTTTGGAGATCCAGTTTAGGAGCTACATATATTACTCGATGATTGCGTAGCACTGTCACTGCCGCACTTATCTGCTTTAACAATAAAAATATAGCAATTTACATAAATATATAGAAGAAAGGAGCATGAAAGTTAAATTTGCATAAAGCGATAATTGGCAACGTGAGAGGTCAATCTAATTATTTTCTGTACATATCAAATTATAAGAGGTCGGTGTACATCATGATCTTACAAATTAAAGGGAATTACTAATTACAAATTAAGGGATTGGTATCATTGTACACCACGGTTCTAATAAGAAGTTTAAATGTGACATTCAAAGGCTGAAGACAAGACAGCTTCGGGCCAGTATTCTTGCAGTGCAGGATTGAGCTACCGATCAGTTTAGCCTCCAAACTAACCTCAAAATAAGGAGCGGAAAAGAGAGAGGATACATATTATCTTCAGATAAATTTAGCCTACAAATCAGTTTAGCCTCCAAACCGACCTCCTAGGTCAGTAGTATCAATGTACAATACAATTATGTAATTAGTTTAAATGTGAGCACAAAATCCAAATGAAAGGATGATGATATATGCACATGAACAACCAAAGGTGGCATGAAGAGCTGGGTCCAAAGGGTCAATGAGACAACTATAACCTAATTAGCATATCCTTTACTCCTAAAATATGCATCAAACTATTTATGCGTGAACTGAGCACATATATAACGTACATTTTAGGTTGTAGAATTATACGATTACATATATATGGATAATGGTTTGTGATCTGACATTTTAGAAGCAACTCTAAAATGTTGATAACAACAACGAAAATTAGAAATGACTATAGCAGGGTAATCTGATGTGGACTATATAAACTAAAGAAGACATACACAATATGAGTGCTTGGGGGAGGGTGAGCAAGGAAGCTCCGAGACGGCCGTAATGGCGACTGGCGACATGCCGATGATTGGCAATATGCCGTTTTCTCCCCTCCCTGATTTCCTCTCCTTGTTTGTTTCCTCTCCTGATCTTTTCCACCTCATAGATCCCTCGTACTGATTCCCCTCCAGCTCTTCGTTCTGGCTTCCTGTACCTACGTTTCTTCCCGATCTAGATCTAGGCCAGCGTCTCTCTTTTCCCTTGCTTGCTGCCAAGAAGCGTTGCTCCCCTTCTCCCCGTGCTTCTCCCTATCCTTCCCCATCGGCCTCCCGCCTTAAAGCCCTCTCATCCCCCCACCTCACCGTCCCCCTCCCCCCACCATCGCATCCACTGTTCTTCACCTTTTCCCAGTTGATGCCTCTATATCAGTAGTCGGTAGTGTTGTGCTAGAGCCAAAGATTCTGTTTGATCTAGAGGTGTTTGGGAGTAGCCATGATTTTCGCTGACTGAAGGTTTGGATCTCGGCTGCTCCTAACACGCCTTGATTGCCATGAGATGAAGCGCCTGAATTTCCAAGGGATGGGACGAGGCCTCGACAATGAGAGGATGCCATATCTCGCCAATCTCATTCATTCCACTAAAGCTTAGGTAACTTTTGTTTCCGAAATCAAATCTTCCAAAGTTAAATCTAGAGATTTATTAATTGCTTTGACATGTGTGATAGTGTTGAGTTCCCTCTAGGGTCACCTCCGGCGGTCTGTGGCTGATGTGGAATGACGAGCTTCATATTCATGTGCATACGGCTTCCTTATACATTAGTTTAGCAAATGTAGTTCATATAGCCACGGGTAGGGATTTTGGGATTGTGTGCATCTATGTCGATCCATATCACAGACAAACAGATGTGATTTGGGATCAGATTTCAAATTTTATGCTTGACAATCCTGGCAAGCCTATGCTATGTATGCGAGATCTTAACGAGCTCTTGTATGATATGGATAAAAATAAAAGTAACGCCAATGTGAATTATCGCCGCTTGTTTGCTTTTCGTGCTTTGATAAAAAAAATGTGGCTTCTTCGATTTGGGGTTCTTTGGTCCAACCTACCTTTGGACTACTAGGAGATTTTCTTCAAAATCCACTTATGAAAGGCTTGATGGAGGTCTAGTTAATCCTGATTGGTGTGTTGAGTACCCTCTCACCAAGGTGCTTAATCTTCCGATTATCCTCAGTGATCATGCTCCCATTCTTATTACCACTGAAGGGCAGTACAAAAAACCTAGGCAAACTTTCAAGTTTGATAATTGGTGGCTGAAAGAGAATGATTTCCATTCCTTTGCAAAAAATGCTTGGACTGCTCCTAGGAACATGATTTTTTCTGCTGGTACTAACAATCTTGCAGGTGCTTTTAAAGTATGGTGCAAGAAAAATAAACCTATTCAACAAGAGCTATCCAACTTAGAAGAACAGATCAACAATATCCAAATGCAACCTCTCCACATGCAGAACCGTCAGCTGGAATCATCTCTTATTACCAGGTACGAACAAAATATGGCAAAGATAACTGATTTTTATAGGCAAAGGGCTAAGTAAAAATTTGCTATGCAAGGGGACAGAAATACTAATTTTTTTCACCATGCTGTGCTTATAAGGAGGAAGAGGAATACCATCGTATCCATAAAAGATGAGAATAACAACATTCGTTTTAACCCTCAGTCCATAGCAAATACGTTTGTTAATTATTTCAGATATATATTTGCTTCTCCTAATGTGAATTTGGGCGGGCCTTTTCTAGCTTCCACTCCTCCTCTTGAAAGCCAGGATTACACCTACAACATCCCCAGACAAGGAGGAAATCATCAACACACTCAAAGACATGAAGCTGAACGCCTCCCCTGGACCTGATGGTTTCAATGTTGAATTATATATCACCACTTGGAGCTGGATTGGTGATGATGTCACTGCCATGGTGGGAAATTTCTAACAAACAGGTATAATGCCTTCACACATTAGTGATACTCACATTGCTCTTATTCCTAAGAAGTTGGTCCCTCAGATCCCATCTGATTATCGTCCTATCAGCCTTTGTAATGTCATTTACAAGATCATTTCTAAAACCTTGGCCAATAGACTCAAGTCTCACCTCCCTCACTATATTGATCCTTCCCAACAGGCTTTCATTGAAGGTAGACGTATATCCAACAATATAATTTTAGCCTAAGAGATCACTCACTCCTTTACCCTTAAATCTTGGAAACAACAAGCTTTCGTGCTTAAAGTTGATTTGGTCAAGGCCTTTGATTGCCTTGCACGGTCACTTCATAAATTTGGTCTATGCATGCATTTCTTCCTCGAGGTTCTCTGTCATTATCAATGGTCAACATTTTTCCAACTTTTGTAGCAACAGAGGTATTCGACAAGGATGTCCTTTATCGCCTTATCTCTTTGTCCTTGCTATTAATGAGCTTTCGCTAAGCCTTCATGATGTTATGGTCCAAAATCTTTTGCCTGTTATCTCTCTTGGTCCAAACCGCGCCCCTATTCATTTCATGCTTTTCGTTGATGATTTGTTGGTCTGTGGGAATGCAGGAAGCGAATCAAATGGCCAATCTCATCAACCATTTCTGCAGCCAATTTGGTCAGACTCCCAACTGGGGAAAATCTTCTATTCTTTTTAGCGCAAATGTTTCCCTGTCTTTAGCCCAACAAATTACTCATATTTTCCCCGTTCCTCTCATTGATGGTACAACTACTCACCTTGGTCACCCTTTAATTCTTCCAGCCAAGGACAGAGCTTCTGCATACAACTTTGTTTATGAAAAATTTAAGAATAAGCTTCCCACATATAAAGCCGATAAAATGTCCCATGCAGCTAGACTTGAACTAATAAATTTTGTGTTTGCCTCCATCCCTGTATACTATATGTCCAATATTCTTTTCTCCAAAAAATTCCTTGCTAAACTCAATGCTTTCATTCGTAATTTCTGGTGGATAGGAGTTAGAGAGGAAGCATGTGCTAAAGCTTTATGCCTAAGGGCTTGGAAAGACATTTGCACTCCAAAAAAGGAAGGAGGGTTGGGTATTAAAAACATGCTGGCCATGATTCAAGGGATTCTTCTTGCAACAACTTGGAGACTGGCTAACAATCCGGATGGTCACATCTATCAAGTGCTCCATGCTAACTATTTTCCTGATTCTTCCATTTGGAGAGCCAATTCTAACACACCAAAATCTGTTTTTTGGGCTTCCATTCTTAAAGTCATGCCTATGCTGAAAGCCCACTCCTTTTATCAAATTTCCCAAGGCAATGTTTCTCTTTGGAGCTCCCTCTGGTGCACTACTTGGAAAAATCTATATGACCATCTTATTATTCAGCGAAGTAGTAAATTTGTCTATCCGGCTAAGATTTGTGATCTATGGATGCCTAGGCAAAAAGAGTGCAATGTTGAGCTTATCACTAACCTTTTTATGGAGCCCTCTACTTCAGCTATTATTGCCACTAATATTCTTCTCGATGACTGCAGAGACATTCTTTGATGGGACTTAACTCCTTCATGAAAGTGTAACTCCAAGAGCACTTACAAACTTTTTTTACAATCTGTGTGGGCCAATCAACCAAGACAGGTACTCCCAACTATTCAGTCTCTTCTTCAACAAGTTTGGAAGCAAAAAATATGGCCCCAAGGGTCCAAACATTTGGTTGGAGGCTTCTCAGACGAGCCCTTCCAACAGGGGCTAGAGCTGATAGGTTTTCTATTCACATTAGTACCTTATGTGCCAGTTGCAATTTTGAGGAAGATGATATGCATCTCTTCTTTCTTTGCTCTTTTGCTAAAGCTGCATGGTTTGCTCATCCTTGGTACATCAGAACTGAGTCTTTAGTTACAAACTACACTTCAGTTGTTGACATCATTCTTGCTCATACTACCTCCAATCATCCACATGCAACTATTCCTAACATTTTTACTTTCATGTGGTATTTATGGAAAGCTAGAAATGAGGTGCTCTTTTGCAGGAAATTTTCTCTGCCTCACCAAGTGAATCATGTGTCGCTAGCTATCTCCTCTGTGCAGGCTATGCAAGAACCAAACTTACAGGACAACGTTCCTTCCATTCCTGCTCAAGATTCAAATTCATCGGCCGAACCTCAACTTCAGCAAATGGGACAACCTCTGCAGGGAACATATTTAAAATCTAATTTTATAATTGCAGGAACAAAGGTTTATTCAGATGCCTCTTGGAAGAAAAAAATGTTCCGGGCAAAGGTGACCTTCAGATTACCAGAGTTGAGATCTTCATACACATTCCGGAGAGGACTTTGACACACAAATTATGATACAAGCTTCTGCTGATTCTGCCCACTCTCCTCTAGTGGCTGAAGCCTTGGGTCTTCATTTTTGCAGCCAGGGTAGCTTGCAGGTTACAATTCCACAAGGTGTCGTTCCTAACAGACAACCTCACTTTGACAAAGATGGTGGCTCCCAGAAATATCAATGATCACTCGGTCTCTTGGAGATGTCGTCCACATATATGCACCTTCTTACAGGATTCTTCTCCCCAACATGATGCTATCTATCACATTCCCTGGTGTTGGAAATATGCCCTAGAGGCAATAATAAAAGTAGTTATTATTATATTACCTTGTTCATGATAATCGTTTATTATCCATGCTATAATTGTATTAATTGGAAACACTGATACATGTGTGAATACATAGACAACACTGTATCCCTAGTGTGCCTCTAGTAGACTGGCTTGTTGATCAAAGATGGTTAAGGTTTCCTAGCCATAGACATGAGATGTCATTTGATAACAGGATCACATCATTAGGAGAATGATGTGATGGACAAGACCCAAACTATGAACGTAGCATATGATCGTGTCAGTTTATTGCTATAGTTTTCTGCATGTCAAGTATCTGTTTCTATGACCATGAGATCATGCAACTCACTGACACTGGAGGAATACCTTGTGTGTATCAAACGTCACAACGTAACTGGGTGACTATAAAGATGCTCTACAGGTATCTCCGAAGGTGTCTGTTGAGCTGGCATGGATCGAGACTGGGATTTGTTACTCCGTGTGACGGAGAGGTATCTCAGGGCCCACTCGGTAATACAACATCACAACAAGCCTTGCAAGCAATGTGACTAAAGTGTTAGCCATGAGATCTTGTATTACGGAACGAGTAAAGAGACTTGCTGGTAACGAGATTGAACTAGGTATAGAGATACCGACGATCGAATCTCGGACAAGTAACATACCGAAGAACAAAGGGAACAGCATACGGGATTAACTGAATCCTTGACATAGAGGTTCAACCGATAAAGATCTTTGTAGAATATGTAGGAACCAATATGGGCATCCAGGTCTCGCTATTGGTTATTGACCGTAGAGGTGTCTCGGTCATGTCTACATAGTTCTCGAACACGCAGGGTCTGCACACTTAAGGTTCGGTGACGTTTCAGTAGTATAGAGTTATGTATGGTGGTGACCGAAGGTTGTTCGGAGTCCCGGATGAGATCCCGGACGTCACGAGGAGCTCCGGAATGGTCCGGAGGTAAAGATTGATATATAGGAAAGTGGTGTTTGAACTCCGGAAAAGTTTCGGGCATTTCCGGCAGTGTACCGGGAGTGACGAATGGGTTCCGGGGGTCCACCAAGTGGGCCCATCACACCCCAAATGGGTCACATGGGCCTGAGGGTGGCGCGCCAGCCCTTGGTGGGCTGGGAGGCCGGCCCAAGAAGGCCTATGCGGCTGGGCTTGAGGGAAAGGAAAGTCCAAGTGGGGGAAGGGAAGGAATCCTACTAGGAGTAGGATTGGAGGTGGACTCCTCCACCTCCTCCTCCTTGCGGCCGACTCTTAGGAGGAGATTTCGGCCGGCCAGCCCCTCCCCTCCCTCCTATATATACTAGAGGGAGAGAGGGCAAAAGCACTTCAACCCAAAAAGGCCATAGTGCAGCCCTCTCTCTCGATAGATCAAGTCCTCTAGTTTTCAGCAGCGCTTAGGCGAAGCCCTGCTGGAATAGTTCCACCACCACCGCTGCTGCGCCGTCGCGCTGCCGGAGAACTCATCTACCTCTCCGCTCCCTCTTGCTGGATCAAGAAGGCGGAGATCGTCATTGAGCTGTACGTGTGCTGAACGCGGAGGTGCCGTCCGTTCGGTACTAGATCGTGATTGGATCGCGGGACGCTCGGCGATTTGGATCGCGAAGACATTCGACTACATCAACCGCGTTTCTTAATGCTTCCCGCTTAGCGATCTACAAGGGTATGTAGTTCCACTCTCCCTCTCGTAGATGCTCATCACCATGGATAGATCTTGCAGGTGCGTAGGAAATTTTTTGTTTCCCATGCAACGTTCCGCAACAGTGGCATCATGAGCTAGGTCTATGTGTAGATGAGATCACGAGTAGAACACAAAGGAGTTTGTGGGCGTTGATATTCAGATTGCTTCCTCCCTTAGTCTTTTCTTGATTCGGCGGTATTGTGGGATGAAGCGACCCGGACCAACATTACTCGTACGCTTACGAGAGACCGGTTCCATCAACAGACATGTAACTTCGTTGCATAAAGATGGCTGGTGGGTGTCTGTCTCCCACTTTAGTCGGATCGGATTTGACAAAGGCGGTCCTTGAGAAGGTTGAAAAGCAATTTTTGTATCACCGTTGTGGTTTTTCCGTAGGTAAGAATTGTTCTTCCTAGATACCCGTAGCAGCCACGTAAAACTTGCAACAACAATTAGAGGACGTCTAACTTGTTTTTGCAGGGTATGTTGTGATGTGATATGGCCAATTACATGATGTGATATATGTTATGTATGAGATTATCATGTATTGTATAGAATATCACGACTTGCACGTCGATGAGTACGGCAACCGGCAGGAGCCATAGGGTTGTCTTTAATTATTTTTGCCGTTTTGCTTTACTTTATCGCTATGAGTTAGCAATAGTCGTGGAAGCAACAGTCGGCGCGACAACCTCATGGCGACACGTTGATGGAGATCAAGATGATGGAGATCATGGTGTCATGCCGGTGACGATGGAGATCATGCCGGTGCTTTGGAGATGGAGATCAAAAGCACAAGTTCATGGCCATACCATGTCACTTATGATTTGCATGTGATGTTAATCCTTTTATGCATCTTATTTTGCTTAGGACGACGGTAGCATTATAAGGTGATCCCTCACTTAAATTTCAAGATAAAATTATGTTCTCCCCGAGTGTGCATCGTTGCGAAAGTTCGTCGTTTCGAGACACCACGTGATGATCGGGTGTGATAGACTCTACGTTCGCATACAACGGGTGCAAGCCAGTGTTGCACAAGCGGAACACTCGGGTTAAACTTGACGAGCCTAGCATGTACAGACATGGCCTCGGAACACAAGAGACCGAAAGGTCGAACATGAGTCATATAGTAGATATGATCAACATGAAGATGTTCACCATTGAAACCACCTCAACTCACGTGATGATCGGACTTGAGTTGGTGAATTTGGATCATGTGACACTCGAATGACCAGAGGGATGTCAATTTGAGTGGGAGTTTTTTTAAGTAATATGATTAACTAAACTCATTATCTTGAACAATAGTCTAAGTTGTCTTTGCAAAATTTATGTTGTAGATCATGGCTCGCGCAATAGCACCCCTGAATTTTAATGCGTTCCTAGAGAAAGCTAAGTTGAAAGATGATGGAAGTAACTTTGTGGACTGGGCCCGTAATCTAAGGATTATCCTTACGGCTTCCCAAAAGGGTTATGTCCTTGATGGACCGCTTGGTGATCCACCCGCTCTAGTTGAGTCTCCAAACGTTGTGAATGCCTGGCAGGCTCGTTCTGATGATTACTCAATGGTTCAATGTGCAATGTTGTATGGCTTAGAACCGGGACTTCAAAGACCTTTTGAACGTCATGGAGCATATGATATGTTCCTAGAGTTGAAGTTTATCTTTCAGAAGAATGCCCGGATCGAGAGGTATCAGACCTCCGATAAGTTCTATGCCTGCAAGATGGAGGAGAACGGGTCTGTCAGTGAACACATACTCAAAATGTCTGGGTATTCCACACGTCTAGCTGAATTGGGGATGCCCCTTCCAGCAGAGGCGATCACTGACAGAGTTCTTCAATCATTGCCACCTAGCTACAAGAGCTTCGTGTTGAACAATAACATGCACAGGATGAACAAGTCAGTCGCCGAGCTGTTTGCGATGTTGAAAGTTGCTGAGTCTGAAATTCAGAAGGAGCATCAAGTGTTGATGGCCAATAAAACCACTAGTTTCAAGAAGAATGGCAAGGGTAAGAAGGGTAACTCCAAGAAGAGTGGCAAAGCAGTTGCCCCTCCCATGAAGAAACCCAAGGCTGGACCCAAGCCAGAAATTGAGTGCTTTCATTGCAAGGGAACTGGTCACTGGAAGCGGAACTGCCCCAAGTATTTGGCTGACAAGAAGGCGGCCAACAACAAACAAGGTATATATGATATACATGTTATTGGTGTGTACCTTACCAACTCTCGTTGTAGTGCCTGGGTATTTGATACCGGTGCGGTTGCTCACATTTGCAACTCAAAACAGGAACTGTGGAATAGACGGAGGCTGGCAAAGGACGAAGTGACGATGCGCGTGGGAAATGGTTCCAAAGTTGATGTGATCGCCGTCGGCACGCTCGCTATTCGATTACCATCGGGATTAGTGATGAACCTGAATAATTGTTATTTAGTGCCTGCGTTAAGCATGAACATTATATATGGATCTTGTTTATTGCGAGACGGTTACTCATTTAAATCAGAGAATAATGGTTGTTCTATTTATATGAGTAATATCTTTTATGGTCATGCACCCAATGTGAGGGGTTTATTCTTATTGAATGTCGATAGTGATGATACACATTCTCATAACATTGATGCCAAAAGATGTAGAGTTGATAATGATAGTACCACTTTCTTGTGGCACTGCCGTTTAGGTCATATTGGTGTAAAACGCATGAAGAAACTTCATGCTGATGGACTTTTGGAGTCACTTGATTTTGAATCACTTGACACATGTGAACCATGCTGTCGGTGTCAAAACCGGCGGATCACGGGTAGGGGGTCCCGAGCTGTGGGTCTTGGATCGATGGGTAATAGGAGACAAGGGAGACGGTGTTTACCCAGGTTCGTGCCCTCATATGGAGGTAAAACCCTACGTCCTGCTTTGTTTGTATTGATGATCGTGTATCGACTACAGACTTGATCTACCACGATTTCGTATGTAGTGGTCTAAACCCTAAGAGCTATGCTCGTATGATAACATGATCTATGATGATCTGATCATCCCTAATGACTAGCCTGGCCTCGGCTTATATAACACACCAGAGGCCCTGGATAACAAGAGTCCTAGTCGGCTACGTCGGTGGAGAGGAGTCCTTGTCTTGATCACCAAGTCTTGTGGAATCTTCCTCGGATGCATCATGGGCTGTCCGAACTGGCCCATTAAGGAACCGCCCTGGGGGTCCTCGGCCCGACCCACTGGTCGGGAGACGACGTGGTGAGTACCCCCTAGTCCAGGACACCGTCAGTAGCCCCCTGAACCGGTCTTCAAGTTTGGGACGCTCCTTGGTTCTTCCGAACAGTTCTTCGTCTTCGGCCGTCGGTCTTGAAAACTGGTTCAATAAATCTTCCCATCACTGATCTTGAGGATCACCGAGGTGAATCCGAAGAGTTCACAAGTCGAGCATCCGAGGAGCCCCTTTAAGTTATCGGCCTGTATTAATGCCTCATTATTTTTACGCCACAACTCGGGTCCGAAGTGTTTCCCGTGTGGTGGTATCCTCTTATGTCCGAGCTCCAACGCCGAACTGTATCCGAGGTGTCTTTCTGAGCCCGAGCTCCAACGCTGGTCGGCATCCGAGGTGTCATAGGATATCTTGGTCTCTGAATATTTGAAGTAGTTCATCCGAGCTTAAATGTCGGGATAGTCTTTTATGGAGCCAGCCGTTCGCATTCGAGCTTTATGCCGGACTGCTTCCGAAGTGTCTTCGATCTTGAGCTTTATGCCGGAATGCTTCCGAGCTCCAACGCCGGACCGCATCCGAGCTCTAACAATGATCGGCGTCCGAGGTATCATAAACTAACTTGGACCTTAAAAAATTGAAGGAATTCATTCGAGCTTAATGTCGGAAATGCACTCTATGGAGCCAGCCACTTGCGCCCGAGCTTTATGCTGGACTGCTTTCGAGGTGGTGCACCACCCCGACTGTGGGCTGATTTTTTGTAGATATTTTCGATTGGTGCAATTTATTCTCTGTCGAGATATATAGCTAGTAGCCCTCAAGGTGCGTGTCGGTCTAAAACCTGAGATGCCCCTGAAGGAAAAAATAATAATCAAAATGAAACCACTAATCCCAGTAGCCCCTGAGACTTAGGTCGATTTGCAAAATCGGCCTGAGGATCAAGTTCTTGCTCGGCGGCATTCGTTAGGGATGTAAACGTGGTACGCAGTAGTTTTTGAGACTCGGGTTGGGTGCGGCCGACCAACCTAAGGATCGAATCTCCTCAGAAAACGTATTGCACTTTGAATTTGCTGCATTGAATATGCTATGCAGTAGCCCCCGAGCCTTAATTTGGGCACGGGTGGTCGAATTAAGGATCGATATTCGTTTGACACAAACTTTGTTACGTTTGACACAATTTATGTGTAATGATTCTACGTATCCAAGTACTTTACATCATTAATGTTCAGATCCGCATTGTACAAGACTTTGTTGACCGACCATCGGCTTCAACCTCCTTGGCTAGTAGCCGAGGAGTGTTTGTCCTACTTTATAAAGCCTTTATAAGGGCAAAGATTTACGGCAAACAAGGCAATCCGGCCATGCGGTTTTATAAACAAAGGTACGCGGAGAGATATGTTATAAGAAACATCTTTTGGGAAAAATAGTTCATTTATAAGTTCCTTTTCCTAGGATATCATGTTGACCATGATCGTGAAACCCCAACTCCGATCAATGTGGGAGGAAAATATTGATGATTTAGTTCGGAAAATGTTCCCGAACTCTGTGGTCTTTAATGAACCGAAATTTTCACTTCAATCGTTGCCGACCAATTATATTTTTAAGATGGCTAGCTTTCGGCTTCACCCAGTCTGAGGTACTAACCCGGATGACCCGGAAGTAACAATCACAGAGGTGCTCCCTTTACCCCCTAGCCGAACAATCGGGAACGTAGGGGATAAGCACAGGAGCCAGGCAATCCAGCTTGGCCAAAATCTTAAATCAAATTGATGCATATTTATGGCTTCATAAAGATCAATACGGAAGGCAGCTTTCGTATATTAAATACAAACACTGATGATATGTTGGGCTCTCCAGGAATCCCAATGTATCTATGTCGAGGTGCCACAATGTGACGCCCCCGATCTCGACCGTACGCTAATCAATCACGCAATGCGTACGACCAAGATTAGAGACTCACTAATCGATATCACAACACAACACTAGACACAAATTAAAGTCATACAGCTTCATATTACAAGCCAGGGACCTCGAGGGCTCGAATACAAAGCTCGACAAGCACGAGTCAGCGGAAGCAAATAATATCTGAGTATAGACATAAGTTAGATAAGTTTTGCCTTAAGAAGGCTAGCACAAACATAAGCAACGGATCGAAAGAAGCGAGGCCTCCTGCCTGGGAACCTCCTAACTACTCCTGAGCGTCGGCACTCTACACGTAGTAGTAGGCTCCAGCGGTGGTGTAGTAGTCGTCTCCGGCGTATTCCATCTCCTGGGCTCCATCGTCTGAACGCAGATTAGTATCGAGGGGGAAAGAGAAAGCAAAGCAGCGGTGAGTACTCATCCAAAGTACTCGCAAGACTGACATCAGAACTATGCTAAGTATGCATCAGTATCAAGGAAAAGGGGTTATATCTGGGCTGACTGCAGCAAGCAAGAATAGGGAGAAGGCCTAGTCCTGTCGAAGACTAGCATCTTCAGCATCTTGCAGCATTAGAAGAGAGTAGACTGGTATCACATATATAGTCATATTATTGTACCAATTTTATTAAGTAACCATGCCCAGAGATTCTTCCTCGACTCCCTGCGAGGAAACAATCCCGGAGCCACATTCATTTCAAATTAAATCACAATTATAGTTGTATAAGGTGAAGGCACAACTCCAAGTCGTCCTGTTACCGTGGACACGGCTATTCGAATAGATTATTCATCCCTGCAGGGGTGCACCACATATTCCCCAACACGCCTGAATCACCTCCGGCCGGACACACTTTCCTGGGTCATGCCCGGCCTCGGGATATCAACACGTCGTCGCCCCACCTAGGCTCAACGAAGAGGCCAGCCCGCCGGTCTAAATCCTAAGCGCGTAGGTTCGTGGGCCCACTTGCCCTTGCACTCCTGCACGATGCGAACGCGGCCGAAAGCAGACCTAGCACACTCCAGTCCAAGAACTGTACCATCCAGTCCAATCCGGCGCGCGCCACTCCATTGCTGACGTCCGAAGAGCTTCGGCTGATACAACGACGCTGAGTACCCATAACTTCTCCCACGTGAAGGTTAGTGCGTATTAAGGCCAACGACCTAACTCAGATCAAGTACCCAACCCATTAGCATTTTATTAATGTGGGGCAAGCGCGACCCATAAAGTGCGGTCCCGTCACCCCGACTCGAGGATGTGTGGCAAGGGCCTCTCCTGCCCGTCCACGCCTCAACATAACCATTTGGATGCCTTACCGGCGCATCCCACCACATCTCACACACGGGTACCCTTGGGGCCGACCCGTCTCAAGACTGTCGGGAACTCAGGTCCACCTCAACCAGGGTGGTACCGCCTGTCCCTCCAGTCCCGTCTTTCACATGTAAACAATGTCAAGTTAAAGTAACTGTCTGTTTAAAACATCAAGGCGGGAACCTGAGGAATCACCCTCGAGGGGCCCCGCTCGATGAAACCGTCAAGGTGGACTTAGAGGAATCACCCTCAAGGGTCCCACACTTGAGGGGTTGCACGACAGAGTCGTCGTCGGGAGTGGTGAAGGAGGAATCACCCTCGATAACCACGACCGACTAGCTGCACTACAGAGTTAGCATCATGAGTACTTCATGAGGTGTCACCCTCGGTACTCGATAGTAGCTCTGCAGAGTCGTACAACAAAGGGGGTGTGCGGTGATGTGAGGGGCCTGGCTTGTCGGTAGGTTGACCGAGTCTTCGAGTCGTCGATGAAGAAGCAGGGGCAACTGGGACTAAGGGGGGTCACTGGGGATTCACTGATCAACCTATACTAAGCAGTTGATATGATTGCAGGTATAGTAGCAGTTTATCAAAAACAGGCTATGCATCAGAATAGGAGCTAACTAATACAGTAGCAAAATCTAATGCAAGACTGAGAGGGAAAGAAATGGGCGATATCGGAATGCTCAAGGGGGGTTTGCTTGCCTTGCTGCTCTGCTGCAAAAGGCTGATCGTCAACGGTGTAGTCGTACCCGGCAGCACCGTCAGTCTCGGGGTCTACCGGAGAGAAGAGGGGGGAAGAAACAATAAATATAAAGCACAGATGCAACACGATGCATGACAAGGCAATATGCAGAGCTAGACATGCACTAAAGCAGTATTACACGTATCAGACGGAATGGGAGAATATCTGACGATATTTCCCGGGTCTTTGGATTTATCGGACAGACGATCCGGAGGGGAAAAGTTCCATGTTTTCTATGCTAGGAGCATGTGACAGACGAACGGATAGCGTATTCGGATTCGTGGGATTTTTCTGATCAACTTTCATATATAAATTATTTCAATCCGAGTTACAGTTTAAAAGATATTATTTTCTAAAGTTTAAATGATTTTCTAGAATTTATTGGAATTAATTTAAATTCGAAATTAAATTGGAAAATGCTACGGGTACCCAGCTCTGTGTACACAGAGTGCACACAGTGGCTGACCAGTGGGCCAGGTTGACCAAGTCAACCGCCCAGTCAGCAGTGGCTGACCTGTGGGCCCTCTGCTGAGTCAGCAGGGCACAGTCAGCAGACCTTATCCGTTTGAATAGTAAAAGTGGGCCCCACATGTCAGTTTATTAATTTAACTAAATCATTTTCATTTGGCTAATTAACTACGTGGGGTCCAACTGTCAGTCAGTGTCTAGGATTAGACTAATTAGGGGTTAGGGCTAATTTAAACGGGCGGGCCCACACTACAGTGGGTCAACCCACTGGTTAACGCGCGCGCGCGGGCGCGTGCCCGCCGGCGACGATCTACAGGGACAGCGGCGAGGCCCTAGCGGCCATCTCCGGCGACCATTTGGTCCGCTGCGCGCTGCTACGGGACGAGGGCGACGGCGCGCATCAGCGGGCGCAAGCAGGAGGTTGCGGGGTGGCCGGTCACGACAGCAACGACGACGGCTGACGCGGCTACGGGCGGCGCTCGATGGTTCGACGGCTACGGGGCACAAGGAGGAGAAGGGAGAGGCCAGGAGGAAGCGGGAGCTCACATCGAGCTTCATGATGTGCACGGGGAGGCCGGGGAGCTCGCGGTGGGGCAGATCGAGGAGGTCAATGGCGGCGGCCGTGATTCGGAGGAGACGGCGATGGCGGCGATGCGGGGTGGCTCCGGTCGAGTGGATCCCCGTAGACGACGTAGCACTCGACGGCGGTCCCACTGGACATGCCCGCGCGGCACGGGGAGGCCTCGAAGCACAGCAACGACGAGGCGGCGGCGACGATAGCGTTCGGTGGCGACGAAAACGAGAGAGGGAGAGGCGAGCGAGGAAATGAGGGGGGCTAGGGTTAGCAGCGGGCTCGGGGGGTCTTTATCTGGTGCGTTGAGTCGTCGGATGGTCGACAGTGAGCGGTCGGGGAAGCGGACGGCGTGCGCGCGCGCTCTCTGCGCCATGGCTTCTGCTTGGTTGAAGGAAGGAGAAGGCCTCGCTGGGCTGGGCCGTTTTGCACTGTAGCACTTAAGCCCAAACGAACAGGTATGCCCCTTTGTTTTTCTTTTACATTTTCTGTTTTAATTTATCACTCTGTTTTGGATTTAGTAAATGCGCTTAATGATTTTTGTAAAATTTGGGACTTGGCCCAACAAACACTAGGTAATATTCTGCACTGCCACCAAAAAGGTTTGGGATAATAGAATTCATTTGATTTTTGTTTAAATGAAAATGGATTAATTAGTGCTGTTTTGGCACTGTTTTATATGTGTTAAGGGCATTTTAATAATTTAAACAATGTTGGTTTAAATTTTACAATTACTTAATGATTATTTGCAAAATTATGAACATTTTAGTTTTGCATTTTGAAGAAATATTAATTTGACTTGCATTTTAAATTTTGAATTTGAGTTGGATCATTTCTTTAATTGCATTTTAATTATGATGATCATGATGACATGGCATTATCATGTGAGATTACTGTAGCTAACCACTGGGGGTATCACAAATCTCCTCCACTACAAGAAATCTCGTCCCGAGATTTAAGCGGGGGAGTAAGGGGAAAGTTCTGGTTACGAAATTCTAACGTATCCTTTTGTTCTGGGTTGCCCTCCTCGAAGAAGTCGATCCCTTCCGTTGGCGTCTTCACTTCTCTGCTTCAGGTCATTATGATGAAGCCGACATCTTTTCTCCGGAGTCTTCATCGTACTTACGAAGGACAAGCGGTAAGTTTGGAAGAAAGGACCTCTACAAGGTCGCTTGTCTGGTAGAAAACATCAGGGAAGGTGGCGGAAAGTAACTCTCGAATTGAATCTTAAGAGTATTTCGAGAGCAAAGTAAGAGGGTACCACAAGAAGTTTCGAGTGGGCTGGCAATCGTTCGATGCCTGAAAAGGAGTGTGAAAAGGGGTTCAGAGCAACGGGAATAAGCATTGTGTTTGATACCAGAATTGATGATCTCTCAAAAGGTAGCTCGTGGATTACATATGAAGTAAAGCGCGAGGAATAACTTCGGCAATAGGGGTGTACAGGAGAGTCAGGTTTCGATCCTGTGGAACTATGGGTTATGGGCCCATCATGTGGATTAAAAGTAGGAAGAGCGGTGACATCTTGCACGGTCCTGATAGCAGAACATGTCAGGGGAAAGTCTGTCAACTATGTCGGCAACAACATCGATACCAAGGGCGGGGGACGAAGAGAACCATCTTCCCGCTCATCGAAACGAGGCGGACCAATAGGCAAAGTTCTCGTCCACCCGCGGTTACCGAAATGCTAACAACAATAGTAATAGGGTCTTACTGACAGACTTGTTCACCGAGGTGTTTACCTAAGCAGAGAATTATTACTGCTTAGATCATATAATCTCAAGAAAGGTTAAACAGACCAATGGAAAGGAAAATGTGGTTATACTCAAGTTGTAGGAGTATATCTTTCCTAAGGAAAAATCAGAGCATGATATACATGACAGGATAGCAAGTAGATAACCATTTAGGTAAAAGGGGCGAGGAAAATCCATGACATGCCCATACAATGGGGTTTGAATAATTGATCAAGAAACAATTAGTATTATGCCTCCAATGTCCTTGATGAAATTCGGAATACCACAGTCATGCTTCGAGGTAGCATCGACATGGTCATCAGGTAAGAGCCGGAGTTTGGGAACGAAAAGGATCTATTAGGAACAACTTATAAAATTAAGTCATACAATTTTCTCATGGAAGAATGGCTAATCTTGCTGAACAAGATACTATAACCATAGGTCATCCGGCCAGGTGTGCTAGCTACAACATCACCTTACCAAGTAATAAAGACCAAAGTTATAATTCTTAATAATGTTCCAACCATCATATCTGTCCGAGATTCAGATATGGTTGGTGTCAGGATACTTCAGACAAAGAAGGCCTGAAGAGAAAAGGATGCAACACAGACCTACGAGATGGTGTTGCAAGAATCTCGGAATGAACGACAGAAGCAAGACTTGAATCGTTAGCCAGACTACAAGACATCTGAACACAAGGTCAAGACATTCGTGCCCACATGGAAGTTTCTAGAATGGAGGGCAATCAAGTTCTGATTGGGGACCATCATAGAGGATATCAAAGTTCTATGTGTAAGTCTGGACTAGGACAAATCAAATCAATCAGTGGCCTGACGTGTTAGGAAATACATATGGAGTGAAAGTAGCAAATCTATCAAACCATAGAATACTTCGCACATGCCTGAATGAATTGGAACGATTCCAGAGGAAGCGAGACAAAAATTTTCCCATAAGCACGGTGGCAAAATGCACGTGAACTTATAGAAAAACACTTCTTTTATCAAACATATTCTTCATGAACTAGGCACAAAGATAATGTTTTCAAGGTTTCCAACACTAGCTTAAATGTTCATCATGAACCACAGGGAGAAGAGGATGTGGCTGATGGGCTCAGCAACAATTCGTCAAGAATTCCACAAAGAAGGATCTCCACGATTGAGTGAGCAAAACCAGATGATATATTGAGGTATGCCCGAAGGAAACATTCACAATTAAACATTAATCGAAAAGTGCACCCGAAATACAGACTAAGTAGCACGACCAATGTTAGAGTGCTGACTCAACAGCCAATACACTAAGAATGGACTTATTGTTCATTAACTCCAAGGTGATAGAGTTGGTATGCCATTAGTATTGAATTTACACATCACATTCCATTTGTCAGTATTCCGGTTAGAAACAACACGGGAACAAAGAAATGAAAGGTGAAGGCAAGGATGTCGCCAACGACAACACCAATTACCACGGACAAGGATGATACCCTCATCATGAATTTAATTAATATCCTGGAAGAGCCCAGAATGCTGATGAGGATCACGACACATTTGTCGAGAAGTCTCATGAAGATGTAATCGATCAAGGACGACATCGAGTAAAGAAATGGTAGCCTTTCAAGACAATCAACATGACGTTGAAAGTTCGATATAAGCTTAAAGCATTGTTGGAAAGGTGCTTCAGGGATGAAGGACATAGATAGCATAGTCAAGCTTTAGCCTGACGATGATGATGCAGCCTAACAGCTTGGAATGGCATGATCGAGTACAAACTCATAAGCAAAGAAGATTACTAAGAGTTGTTGAATCGCAATGCGGACTCGATTCAATTATCGGTGTCCTTGAGTGTCCAACAACTAAAAACAAGAGGAAACTGGAATCAGTGAAGGTAAACATAGCTGATGAGGAGCTTATAAGAAGCTATGCAGCTCCATGATTTTCTCGAGATACCAGGGATAATACTCGGATGTAGATCAGAATTAAATCTTGGACCAATGTATTGATCTGCAGAAGACAAGTTCTTAAACTGGTCTAAAGATGGGATCAAAGAAGAACAATCATGGTCGAACCATGGTTGTAAGGTATCAAATCACAGATACAAGGTCACATCATACAAAGAGAAAGATTGTTGTTACGAGAAGCTCCTATGATAAGATCACCATCGCTTCCATGGGCATGAGCACAAAGTTCAAGGTCGACTCCCGCTTCATCAATGCATCAACTTCCATTTACTCCTCGCCTTTGATAAAGTGGTAGTTTTGAAAATTTAACTGGCAAAACACCAGGAGAGTAAGACTCGTGAAAACTGTCGGGTTCACACGGATTAAGGAAGGCATAGGTTCAACCCATCGGGGCATCTTAGGAACATATACCACAAGCTTCAAGAGTAATTAACACATGCTTGACAACAGAGCATGGTTGATAAAAGCATAGGATACAACTTATCAGAGGGAGAAGACACAATTTGCCAATGGCATCATGTATCAGGGGAAAAACATCACAAGAATTGTGAATGTGAAGGATGCTATCGGATAATAACCCAACACTGGGTCTGGCGGTCCACAAAGGACCTTATGTGAGTATCAGTACCCAATCAGAGGGAGAAGAATGTAAGGCATCAGATCATAGAACATCCAAATAATTTGATGCTTAAATAACAAAAGGAATTAAGATTTCCAAATGGGTGTATCGGAAACAGAGGTTCCGATCAAATACAAGTAAGATGAAAGGACTTAGATGGGCAATTAATCAAGGTTGATTTGTCGGGAACCAACTCATGTTTGGAAAGACGTCTGAGCCGGACGGATAATTTATGATAAACAACTGATGACTGCGTGCATTCACACACAGGTTGAATCAATAAAATCAAATGAAAACCACAAAGGATTTACTTAATATTGCCAGACATATGGAATTAACCGTAATGCAAGCAGTTGAGAAAGGTCAATAGCAAAAGGCTACTGAGGATTACGGAAGATCGAATAGCGTTTCAAAGGATTCTGTGAAACACATGATCTACCGAGGAAGAACGAATCTTCGGTAAGACAATTCGATGTACCTTGTAATAACAAGAGCAACTGGATATGAAAGTATGAGCGGCAATTGCATGTAGTCATCCATAGGGGTTGACGGTGAAAGGGAATCGCAAAAGCGATGAGCACGAGTTCAAGGGAGAACATCGGAGAGTATCTTCGGAGTCTTCTGATGAATCAAGCCATCATCTGGAATGAGGGGCTCTCCGGGGGAAGTAGTTACGAGAACCTAGAGTTAGAGTTAATAAAATCTTTAACCCGAAAGAGAAGAGAGATCAGAACCCAGAGTATAGACGAGGAATAAAAGATCCTAATACCACCCGATTGAGATGTGGGCCCGTAAGCCACACAACTATGTTAGTAAAATTTTTCCAAATACTAGACTCAATTTCGGCAAAGGAGTTGGAAAGGGGGCTACCTACAGGCAGTTGGCTCTGATACCAACTTGTGACGCCCCCGATCTCGACCGTACGCTAATCAATCACGCAATGCGTACAACCAAGATTAGAGACTCACTAATCGATATCACAACACAACACTAGACACAAATTAAAGTCATACAGCTTCATATTACAAGCCAGGGGCCTCGAGGGCTCGAATACAAAGCTCGACAAGCACGAGTCAGCGGAAGCAAATAATATCTGAGTACAGACATAAGTTAGACAAGTTTTGCCTTAAGAAGGCTAGCACAAACATAAGCAACGGATCGAAAGAGGCGAGGCCTCCTGCCTGGGAACCTCCTAACTACTCCTGAGCGTCGGCACTCTACACGTAGTAGTAGGCTCCAGCGGTGGTGTAGTAGTCGTCTCCGGCGTATTCCGTCTCCTGGGCTCCATCGTCTGAACGCAGATTCGTATCGAGGGGGAAAGAGAAAGCAAAGCAGCGGTGAGTACTCATCCAAAGTACTCGCAAGACTGACATCAGAACTATGCTAAGTATGCATCAGTATCAAGGAAAAGGGGTTATATCTGGGCAGACTGCAGCAACCAAGAATAGGGAGAAGGCCTAGTCCTGTCAAAGACTAGCATCTTCAGCATCTTGCAGCATTAGAAGAGAGTAGACTGGTATCACATATATAGTCATATTATTGTACCAATTTTATTAAGTAACCATGCCCAGAGATTCTTCCTCGACTCCGTGCGAGGAAGCAATACCGGAGCCACATTCATTTCAAATTAAATCACAATTATAGTTGTATAAGGTCAAGGCACAACTCCAAGTCGTCCAGTTACCGTGGACACGGCTATTCGAATAGATTATTCATCCCTGCAGGGGTGCACCACATATTCCCCAACACGCCTGAATCACCTCCAGCCAGATACACTTTCCTGGGTCATGCCCGGCCTCGGGATATCAGCACGTCGTCGCCCCACCTACGCTCAACGAAGAGGCCAGCCCGCCGGTCTAAATCCTAAGCGCGCAGGTTCATGGGCCCACTTGCGCTTGCACTCCTACACGATGCGAACGCAGCCGGAAGCAGACCTAGCACACTCCAGTCCAAGAGCTGTACCGTCCAGTCCAATCCGGCACGCGCCGCTCCATTGCTGACGTCCGAAGAGCTTCGGCTGATACAACGACGCTGAGTACCCATAACTTCTCCCACGTGAAGGTTAGTGCGTATTAAGGCCAACGACCTAACTCAGATCAAGTACCCAACCCATTAGCATTTTATTAATGCGGGGCAAGCGCGACCCATAAAGTGCGGTCCCGTCACCCCGACTCGAGGATGTGTGACAAGGGCCTCTCCTGCCCGTCCACGCCTCAACATAACCTTTTGGATGCCTTACCGGCGCATCCCACCACATCTCACACACGGGTACCCTTGGGGCCGACCCGTCTCAAGACTGCCGGGAATTCAGGTCCACCTCAACCAGGGTGGTACCGCCTGTCCCTCCAGTCCCGTCTTTCACATGTAAACAATGTCAAGTTAAAATAACTGTGTGTTTAAAACATCAAGGCGGGAACCTGAGGAATCACCCTCGAGGGGCCCCGCTCGATGAAACCCTCAAGGTGGACTTAGAGGAATCACCCTCGAGGGTCCCACACTTGAGGGGTTGCACGGCAGAGTCGTCGTCGGGAGTGGTGAAGGAGGAATCACCCTCGATAACCACGACGACTAGCTGCACTAGAGAGTTAGCATCATGAGTACTTCACGAGGTGTCACCCTCGGTACTCGATAGTAGCTCTGCAGAGTCGTACAACAAAGGGGGTGTGCGGTGATGTGAGGGGCCTGGCTTGTCGGAAGGTTGACCGAGTCTTCGAGTCGTCTAGTCGTCGATGAAGAAGCAGGGGCAACTGGGACTAAGGGGGGTCACTAGGGATTCACTGATCAACCTATACTAAGCAGTTGATATGATTGCAGGTATAGTAGCAGTTTATCAAAAACAGGCTATACATCAGAATAGGAGCTACCTAATACAGTAGCAAAATCTAATGCAAGACTGAGAGGGAAAGAAATGGGCGATATCGGAATGCTCAAGGGGGGTTTGCTTGCCTTGCTGCTCTGCTGCAAAAGGCTGATCGTCAACGGTGTAGTCGTACCCGGCCGCACCGTCAGTCTCGGGGTCTACCGGAGAGAAGAGGGGGGAAGAAACAATAAATATAAAGCACAGATGCAACACGATGCATGACAAGGCAATATGCAGAGCTAGACATGCACTAACGCAGTATTACACGTATCAGACGGAACGGGAGAATATCTGACGATATTTCTCGGGTCTTTGGATTTATCGGACAGACGATCCGGAGGGGAAAAGTTCCATGTTTTCTATGCTAGGAGCATGTGACAGACGAACGGATAGCGTATTTGGATTCGTGGGATTTTTCTGATCAACTTTCATATATAAATTATTTCAATCCGAGTTACGGTTTAAACGATATGATTTTCTAAAGTTTAAATGATTTTCTAGAATTTATTGGAATTAATTTAAATTCGAAATTAAATTGGAAAATGCTACGGGTACCCAGCTCTGTGTACACAGAGTGCACACAGTGGCTGACCAGTGGGCCAGGTTGACCAAGTCAACCGCCCAGTCAGCAGTGGCTGACGTGTGGGCCCTCTGCTGAGTCAGCAGGGCACAGTCAGCAGACCTTATCCGTTTGAATAGTAAAAGTGGGCCCCACATGTCAGTTTATTAATTTAACTAAATCATTTTCATTTGGCTAATTAACTACGTGGGGTCCAACTGTCAGTCAGTGTCTAGGGTTAGACTAATTAGGGGTTAGGGCTAATTTAAACGGGCGGGCCCACACTACAGTGGGTCAACCCACTGGTTAACGCGCGCGCGCGGGCGCGTGCCCGCCGGCGACGATCTACTGGGACAGCGGCGAGGCCCTAGCGGCCATCTCCGGCGACCATTTGGTCCGCCGCGCGCTGCTACGGGACGAGGGCGACGGCGCGCATCAGCGGGCGCAAGCAGGAGGCTGCGGGGTGGCCGGTCACGACAGCAACGGCGACGACCGACGCGGCTACGGGCGGCGCTGGATGGTTCGACGACTACGGGGCACGAGGAGGACAAGGGAGAGGCCAGGAGGAAGCGGGAGCTCACATCGAGCTCGATGACGTGCACGGGGAGGCCGGGGAGCTCACGGTGGGGCAGATCGAGGAGGTCAACGGCGGTGGCCGTGATTCGGAGGAGATGGCAATGGCGGCGATGCGGGGCAGCTCCGGTCGAGTGGATCCCCGTAGACGACGGAGCACTCGATGGCGGTCCCACTGGACATGCCCGCATGGCACGGGGAGGCCTCGAAGCACGGCAACGACGAGGCGGCGGCGACGATAGCCTTCGGTGGTGACTAAAACGAGAGAGGGAGAGGCGAGCGAGGAAATGAGGGGGGCTAGGGTTAGCAGCGGGCTCGGGGGGTCTTTATCTGGCGCGTTGAGTCGTCGGATGGTCGACAGCGAGCGGTCGGGGAAGCGGACGGCGTGCGCGCGCGCTCTCTGCGCCATGGCTTCTGCTTGGTTGAAGGAAGGAGAAGGCCTCGCTGGGCTGGGCCGTTTTGCACTGTAGCACTTAAGCCCAAACGAACAGGTATGCCCCTCTGTTTTTATTTTACTTTTTCTGTTTTAATTTATCACTCTGTTTTGGATTTAGTTAATGCGCTTAATGATTTTTGTAAAATGTGGGACTTGGCCCAACAAACACTAGGTAATATTCTGCACTGCCACCAAAAAGGTTTGGGATAATAGAATTCATTTGATTTTTGTTTAAATGAAAATGGATTAATTAGTGTTGTTTTGGCACTGTTTTATATGTGTTAAGGGCATTTTAATAATTCAAACAATGTTGGTTTAAATTTTACAATTACTTAATGATTATTTGCAAAATTATGAACATTTTAGTTTTGCAGTTTGAAGAAATATTAATTTGAGTTGCATTTTAAATTTTGAATTTGAGTTGGATCATTTCTTTAATTGCATTTTAATTATGATGATCATGATGACATGGCATTATCATGGGAGATTACTGTAGCTAACCACTGGGGGTGTCACACACAAGGAACCTTCGGTATGGTTTATTTTGACTCCGTTGCGACTGTTTATAATCTGAAAGTGGCCTATCGTCGGCTTCCACCCCTTTGTAGATGCTACGCAGGGTGTTTCCATACAAAGAAGACAACCCTTAGCCGACATCTCGGTGCCCGGAGGTGGTTGTGTTAGTGGAAACGAGGCAATCAGATATTCAGGCTTTATAACTTTCACTTACTCATACGAGCATATGTTTGGGGGCAACTTAATGGCCCCCGGTATACGTCGACTCCTCGGATTATTCGAGGTCGAACCACCCACAACTTGTCCTTTTCAAGAAAGAAAGGCCCTTCGTTTTACTCGGATAACCTCCATCAGCTATATTTAGTTCAACACCGCCTGCGGTTCGCTGACCGATTTACGCTTGTGGTGACAGCCAGCTTTCGGCTTTCTCCAACTGAGGCACTTAACCAGTTAAACCGGAAGTGACAATCGTAGTGGTTCTCCCTTTATCCCTTAGCCGAACAAAGTGGAAACGTAAGGGGTAAACACAGGAGCCGGGAAATCCAGCTATAGACCAAAGACACAACTCAAAATCAATGCATATAAATGCGAAATACCGAGGACATTTTGCCGAGGACTGCATGGAGTACCTCGGTGTTTGGTGGGTTCGGTGTTAACCGCAGACCCCCCCCTTTAATATGGCCGATGCGTGAAATGCATCTGGCATTGCACTGCAAGAGTTATAATCGGAAAAACCAAAAAACTTACGCAAAAAACATTATGTTTAGATAAAAGAAAATTGTGCAAATCCAAAATTGGTCTAAAATTTAATATGTGCTTCGGTCGTGCTTTAACATGATACATCCGATCTCCGGCCTCCAAGCGGGCCAGCCTTTGGCTTCAACCTCCATATCCCGAAGGCGGAGTGTTTCTCCGAGACCTATTTAGCGAACTAAACTCGAGCGGCTTTAGAAAGAAACTAGGCTATCCGGCTATTGACCACACACTAGTGTCGGAAAAAGGAGTAGTAGAAAAAGACTTTGCAACGACCAAGAAGAAAACACATTTATTATAAAACAGCTCATACAAATTTAAGAGCCCCCAAGTGACTTGGGTAAAAGAATTTTATGTATAATGATTGTATGTACCGAAGTACTTATATCATATATGTGTTCGCCCGAACTTTAAACGCGTCTTAACCGACCGTCGGCTTCTCCCTCTTTGGCCAAGGGCCGAAAAGTGTTATCTACTACGCCATCCGAGGATATCGGAGGTGTTTCGAATAACCAGGCAATCGGGCCATTAGGCTATAACAGACAAAGCGCGCCCAGGGAACTTATGCTATATTACTATTTAACGTAAGAAGCATCTTCAAAGAAAATAGTTCCGCCAATGGTTCCTTTCTTTGGGTTCTCATGATTACCATGAGGGGTGTGCAATAGATTTATGTATGCTTGTCTTCCGTCGTGGCCGACCATAGTTGAAAACTGTAAGAGCCCTAGCTTTCGGCTTCACTCGTCTGAGGTACGAGTTCGGATGACCCGATCGTAACAATCGCAGAGGTGCTCCCTTTACTCCCTAGCCGAACAATCGGGAACGTAGGGGTAAGCACAGGAGCAAGGCAACCCAGCTTTGCGGAACACTTGAGTCAACATGATGCATATATTGGCGTAAACACGAACAAGGAAGGGTGCGATACATTAATAATCATATGCAAGAGGAATGGCTTCATAAAGGAAGCCCCCAAGTAAACGGGGTATTTGAATTTGTTTGTAACAAACAAAGTTTTGACAAAGAAACTTTTTCGCAAACAACTTTTTGTCAAAAAAGTATAATGCTTGGTCGAACCGAACAAAATTTAAAACTGAAAGTTTTTGAGCATGAAAGCGACTTAGCTGGTTAATGTGCTTGTGACGTGTGTCGAGCTTGTAGTGGGCCCAGGTCCCAGTCCCCCAAGCCGGTCACGAGGTAGCCGAAGAAGAGCTCGGCTTGATGAAGTGACAACACAACAATTCCGATGGGCCGAGGAGGAACCCCCGCTCCAGTCGAGCAGACGGAGTAGTTCGACAGCGTGACTGCGAAGCCCCCACGTCAGTCGACCGTGTCGACGACACAATTTGGTTGATGGAGACGGGACGACGATGTAGGCACGCCAAGGTGACTGCATGACACAGCCGAAGTCGATTACCTGTGCACACAATATAGTGCAAGCCAAGAGTAATAACAAATAAAGGTAATAATATATTTCAAAAAAAATTCTTCTACTTAGTTAATTTAAGTGAAGAAAATAATTAAAGGAATATGGCCTGGGCGCCGAGGTGCCTGAGCGAAGAGTTCGGCTTGAAGAAGCGGCAACACTGCACGGTCGATGTGGAGAGGCGAAGTCCTTGGTCCAGCTAACATGGCGAAGCTGGTCGGCTGGTGACGCCGAAGTCCCTGGAGCAGGTTGATGAAGAGATGCCAAAGCCCCCGGTCTAGCCGAGGTGACGGAGCAGGTCGGCTGGTGACGCCGAAGTCTCGTGCCAGCCAAGGTGTCGAAGCAGGTTGACTCGTGATGCCGAAGTCTCACGCCAGCCGAGGTGTCGAAGCTGGTCGGCTGGTGACGCTGAATTCTCATGCGAGCCGAGGTGTTGAAGCTGGTCGGCTGGTGACGCCGAATTCTCCGGAGCGGGTTGATGAGGAGATGACGAAGCCCCCGGTATAGCCGAGGTGACGGAGTAGATCGGTAAGGTGACGCTAGAGCCCCATGCCAGCCGACGTGTAAAAGCAGGTTGACGTGGTGGACGTCAGCTTGAAAAAGTAACGGCGCGGCGATTCCGACGCAGGTCGGAATTTGTGACGAGGTCAATGCTGGCTTGATGAAGCAACGGAGCGCCCGACCCGTACAACCCACGGATGACGAGGTTCTCTTGATGATTATTCGGCCCTCGCGATGCCGAACTCTTGGTCGGTTGACCGAGGTGATGAGAAAATTTCCTTCAAAAAGGACGCCTCACAACCCGTTCATGAAAAAGATGAACTCGGGTCGGATTAGTTTTCGCGCAGAAAATAGATCCAAAATTCGTTGTACTCATCGGACGTTTCCCGGAGTTTGGACGGTCGGATCGAGCTGAAATTTTGAGGGGTGATCGGTATAGAAATTCCGCAGCCGATGAACAGTGTGATTTTCCAATGGATATCCGAGCTAGATACTGGACACCTCGTCCTAAACTCATCCAGATTCCCGTCCAGATTCGATAGGGCTCCGGAGATTGCCGGAGATTCCTCCATTGGAACGCGAGGAAATTTTGTAGGGTTGTTGTAGATACAATTCCGCACAATTCCACCGAAGCAATCGTCAAAACGACGCTCGAGGAAACTGGGACGACGAACACAAATTCGCTGTCCAGAAAAAACTGCAATATGCAGATGAGCCATCGATCCTTCTAGCGATCCCGTAGCGGAACTCTCAATGAAAGCACCAATGTCGGTGTCAAAACCGGCGGATCTCAGGTAGGGGGTCCTGAGCTGTGGGTCTTGGATCGATGGGTAACAGGAGACAAGGGAGACGATGTTTACCCAGGTTCGGGCCCTCCTATGGAGGTAAAACCCTACGTCCTGCTTTGTTTGTATTGATGATGGTGTATCGAGTACAGAGTTGATCTACCACGAGATCGTATGTAGTGGTCTAAACCCTAAGAGCTATGCTCGTATGATAACATGATCTATGATGATCTGATCGTCCCTAATGACTAGCCTGGCCTCGGCTTATAAAACACACCAGAGGCCTAGGATAACAACAGTCCTAGTCGGCTACGTCGGTGGAGAGGAGTCCTTGTCTTGATCACCAAGTCTTGTGGAATCTTCCTCGTATGCATCATGGGCTGTCCGAACTGGCCCATTAATGAACCGCCCTGGGGGTCCTCGGCCTGACCCACTGGTCGGGAGACGACGTGGTGAGTATCCCCTAGTCCAGGACACCGTCACATGCCTCATGGGCAAGATGACTAAGACCCCGTTCTCTGGAACAATGGAACGGGCAAGTGACTTGTTGGAAATCATACATACTGATGTGTGCGGTCCGATGAGCATTGAGGCGCGCGGTGGATATCGTTATTTTCTCACCTTCACTAATGACTTAAGTAGATATGGGTATATTTACTTAATGAAACACAAGTCTGAAATGTTTGAAAAGTTCAAGCAATTTCAGAGTGAAGTTGAGAATCATTGTAACAAGAAGATTAAATTCCTACGATCTGATCGAGGAGGAGAATATCTGAGTTATGGGTTTGGCAGTCACTTAAGACAGTGTGGAATTGTTTCACAATTGACACCGCCTGGAACACCACAGCGTAATGGTGTGTCCGAACATCGTAATCGAACCTTATTGGATATGGTGCGATCTATGATGTCTCTTGCCGATTTGCCACTATCGTTTTGGGGTTATGCATTAGAGACAGCTGCATTCACTTTAAATAGGGCACCATCGAAATCCGTTGAGACGACGCCATATGAACTGTGGTTTGGCAAGAAGCCAAAGTTGTCGTTTCTTAAAGTTTGGGGATGTGATTCTTATGTCAAAAAGCTTCAGCCTGAAAAGCTGGAACCCAAAGCGGAGAAATGCGTCTTCATAGGATACCCAAAAGAGACAGTTGGGTATACCTTCTATCTCAGATCCGAAGGCAAAGTGTTTGTCGCTAAAAACGGAACATTTCTTGAGAAAGAGTTTCTCTCGAAAGATTTGAGTGGGAGGAAGATAGAACTTGATGAGGTTGTTGAACCTTTACTTCAACCAGAGAGTAGCGCAGCGCAGAAAGATGTTTCTGTAGAGCCTACATCAGTTGAAGAGGAAGTTAATGATGATGATCATAATGATGATGGTGATGGGCCCGGATTCCGAGAAATGGTTAGAGGCCATGAAATCCGAGATGGGATCCATGTATGAAAAAAAAAGTATGGGCTTTGAAAGTATTACCTGAAGGGCGTAAGGCCATTCAGAACAAATGGATCTTTAAGAGGAAGACGGACGCGGACGGTAATGTCACCGTCTATAAAGCTCGACTTGTGGCAAAGGGTTTTTCACAAGTTCAGGGAGTTGACTATGATGAGACCTTCTCACCCGTAGCGATGCTTAAGTCCGTCAGAATCATGTTAGCAATAGCTGCCTTTTTCGATTATGAAATTTGGCAGATGGATGTCAAAACAGCGTTCCTTAACGGTTTCCTTAAGGAAGAGTTGTATATGATGCAACCAGAAGGTTCTGTCGATCCAGAGAATGCTGACAAAGTTTGCAAACTCCAGCGATCCATTTATGGACTGGTGCAAGCATCTCGGAGTTGGAATCTTCGCTTTGATGAGGTGATCAAAGCGTTCGGGTTTATACAAGTTTACAGAGAAGCTTGTATTTACAAGAAAGTGAGTGGGAGCTCTATAGAGTTTCTAATATTATATGTGGATGACATATTGCTGATTGGAAACAATATAGAAATGTTGGAAAGCGTAAAGGAATATTTGAACAAGAGTTTTTCAATGAAGGACCTAGGAGAAGTTGCTTTCATATTAGGCATCAAGATCTATAGAGATAGATCGAGACACTTAATAGGACTTTCACAGAGCACATACCTTGACAAAGTTTTGAAGAAGTTCAAAATGGATCAGTCCAAGAAAGGGTTCTTGCCTGTGTTGCAAGGTGTGAAGTTGAGTAAGACTCAATGCCCTGTGACTGCAGAAGATAGAGAAAAGATGAGTGTCGTCCCCTATGCTTCAGCCATAGGCTCTATCATGTATGCAATGCTGTGCACAAGACCCGATGTCAGCCTTGCCATAAGTATGGCCGGAAGGTTTCAAAGTGATCTAGGAGTGGAACACTGGACGTCGGTCAAGAATATCCTGAAGTACCTGAAAAGGACTAAGGACATGTTTCTCATTTATGGAGGTGATCAAGAGCTCGTCATAAAGGGTTACATTGATGCAAGCTTTGACACTGATCCGGATGACTCTAAGTCGCAAACCGGATACGTATTTATTCTCAATGGGGGTGCGGTAAGCTGGTGCAGTTCCATGCAGAGCGTGGTAGCTGATTCTACATGCGAAGCGGAGTACATCGCTGCCTCGGAGGCGGCGAAGGAAGGTGTCTGGATGAAGGAGTTCATGACAGATCTTGGAGTAGTGCCTAGTGCACTAAACCCAATGACTCTGTTCTATGATAACACTGGTGCCATTGCTCTAGCCAAGGAACCAAGGTTTCACAAGAGGACCAGACACATAAAGCGACGTTTCAATTCCATCCGCGATTACATCAAGGAGGACGACATAAATATTTGCAAAGTGCACACGGATCTGAATGGTGGAGATCCGATGACTAAACCTCTTCCAAGGGCTAAACATGATCAACACCAGAACTGTATGGGTGTTAGATTCATTACAATGTAAATCACATAGTGATGTGAGCTAGATTATTGACTCTAGTGCAAGTGGGAGACTGTTGGAAATATGCCCTAGAGGCAATAATAAAAGTAGTTATTATTATATTTCCTTGTTCATGATAATCGTTTATTATCCATGCTATAATTGTATTAATTGGAAACACTGATACATGTGTGGATATATAGACAACACTGTATCCCTAGTGTGCCTCTAGTAGACTAGCTTGTTGATCAAAGATGGTTAAGGTTTCCTAGCCATAGACATGACATGTCATTTGATAACAGGATCACATCATTAGGAGAATGATGTGATGGACAATACCCAAACTATGAACGTAGCATATGATCGTGTCAGTTTATTGCTATAGTTTTCTGCATGTCAAGTATCTGTTCCAATGACCATGAGATCACGCAACTCACTGACACCGGAGGAATACCTTGTGTGTATCAAATGTCACAACGTAACTGGGTGACTATAAAGATGCTCTATAGGTATCTCCGAAGGTGTCTGTTGAGCTGGCATGGATCGAGACTGGGATTTGTTACTCCGTGTGACGGAGAGGTATCTCAGGGCCCACTCGGTAATACAACATCACAACAAGCCTTGCAAGCAATGTGACTAAAGTGTTAGCCACGGGATCTTGTATTACGGAACAAGTAAAGAGACTTGCTGGTAACGAGATTGAACTAGGTATAGAGATACCGACGATCGAATCTCGGGCAAGTAACATACCGAAGAACAAAGGGAACAGCATACGGGATTAACTGAATCCTTGACATAGAGGTTCAACCGATAAAGATCTTCGTAGAATATGTAGGAACCAATATGGGCATCCAGGTCCCGCTATTGGTTATTGACCGTAGAGGTGTCTCGGTCATGCCTACATAGTTCTCGAACCCGCAGGGTCTGCACACTTAAGGTTCGGTGACGTTTCGGTAGTATAGAGTTATGTATGGTGGTGACCGAAGGTTGTTCGGAGTCCTGGATGAGATCCCGGACGTCACAAGGAGCTCCGGAATGGTCTCGAGGTAAAGATTGATATATAGGAAAGTGGTGTTTGAACTCCGAAAAAGTTTCGGGCATTTCCGACAGTGTACCGGAAGTGACGAATGGGTTCCGGGGGTCCACCAAGTGGGCCCACTACACCCCAAGTGGGTCACATGGGCCTGAGGGTGGCGCACCAGCCCCTGGTGGGCTGGGCGGCCGGCCCAAGAAGGCCTATGCGGCTGGGCTTGAGGGAAAGGAAAGTCCAAGTGGGGGAAGGGAAGGAATCCTACTAGGAGTAGGATTGGAGGTGGACTCCTCCACCTCCTCCTCCTTGCGGCCGACTCCTAGGAGGAGATTTCGGCTGGCCAGCCCCTCCCCTCCCTCCTATATATACTAGAGGGAGAGAGGGCTAAAGCACTTCAACCCAAAAATGCCATAGTGCATCCCTCTCTCCCGATAGATCAAGTCCTCTAGTTTTCAGCAGCGCTTAGGCGAAGCCCTGCTGGCATAGTTCCACCACCACCGCCGCCGCGCCGTCGCGCTTCCGGAGAACTCATCTACCTCTCCGCTCCCTCTTGCTGGATCAAGAAGGCGGAGATCGTCATCGAGCTGTACGTGTGTTGAACGCGGAGGTGCCGTCCGTTCGGTACTAGATCGTGATTGGATCGCGGGACGCTCGGCGATTTGGATCGCGAAGACGTTCGACTACATCAACCGCGTTTCTTAACGCTTCCCGCTTAGCGATCTACAAGGGTATGTAGATCCACTCTCCCTCTCGTAGATGCTCATCATCATGGATAGATCTTGCGTGTGCGTAGGAATTTTTTTGTTTCCCATGCAACGTTCCCCAACACCAGGAACATCACTGGCATTGCTCACAACTGTGCTCACCAGACTCTCAATTCAAGAATAGAGCCTGTTTTTAGTTGTACAAATTCAGCTCATAGTCCCTGTCCCTTTGTGCTATCCCTTCATAGCTTTCGGGTGGAAGGATTTGTAATGCACATTGTATCTTGCATATGAGTTGAAGAAAATTTTGCGCTCGACTGCGCCTTCCTTGTGTTCAAAATAATAATATAAGTGCTTCTTTCATGTCCTTCCGCTCGCTCCTCCTCGAACCTATAGAGGAAGGCATGGCCATCTCGTGTGTAGGCCAGAAGCACGGAGGTGAGCCTCATGAATCTAGAAGTGATGGAATACAGAAATTCACAACAACACACATAGACGGAGGCACAAATGCATGCAACCACATAATTACTTCAAGACTTAGAAAGTTATTTGGTAGGTTGCATGTGTTTTAGCCCTTAATTAGTTTAGATGGGATCCATGCATGCATCTTTTGGTAGAGTTGCATGCTCCACCCACTCCATCTCCCATGCCTTTTCATTTCATCTCCAAAACTAAAACTATAATGTATTTTGAACTGAAAGTGCAATTTCAGTTTTGCTTACATATTTGCATTCCCTGCAACGATTACTTTCAAACAAGACCATCTTGAATGCATTTTGACAACTTTTCAAATTTTGACAAGTTTTAATTATTAAATTTTGACCAACTTTTACTAAGTTTCATTTCCTTTCAGGGTTTTGAGTTTAGGGATTAGGGTGTAGGGTTTAGAGGTTTAGTATTTGGAACTCATTGAATTTATCCTTCGTTTTTATCAAGTGTAATAGTTGAAACTTGATGAAGTTTTTAAAACTTGTCAAACATATTCGAGAGTGTTGTTTCAAACCCTTGTCGCAAAGAACACGAATATGCAAACAAAACATAAATTAGATTTTCAATTCAAAAGATATAATAGATTCAAATTTGAAAGTAAAAAAGAAAAGGCATGGGAGGTGGTATGGAATGAGCATCCAGCCTCAGTCAAAAGCTGCTAAACTACGATGCATAAACTGAACCCAATTCAGTAATTCAGGACTAAACACATGCAAAGAGTCAACTAGTTTCGGAATCGTGAAGCAATCGCCAGGTCCATAGCGCCTCAAAAAGTGCGGGCTCCCATACCTGCATGCCACAAATTCTCTCCCTAACGGAATGTGATAATCTTGTAGAACGAGCAACCCAACCTCGCTAGCTGACACGATTAAAGCCAAGGCTCGATCATGGGGAAGGGACTAGAGGTGATACTTCCGGCAGTGTCTAGCACTTAGAGCGTGGCTTTGTAATTCAGAGTGTTGCCCTCCCTTGGACTTTTCTTCTATCAAATATCAATACACAAAGACACAATGCTTTCGCGCTTTCTGACGAACAAAATGGCCAAAGGATATGTGTTACACTCGCTCACATGACACTATTGAATTCATGCTCCAGTCAGTTGCTCCAAAAGTCCAAATTACTGAAGAGAGGCAGACAATATATTTCAATACCCCCCCTCATGTCTAGGCTATTTTAGTCCTTAAACGTGGGTCCGATGTAGGCTGCAGAATCTTTGTTTTTTAATACTGTGTTGGTAGGGTCTTGAACTCAAGGCCTCTTGGCTCGGATACCTTATTGAATTCATCCTCCAGCTAATTGCCCCAAAAGTCTGAAGTGATGCGGGCAATATATTTCAACACTACCCCTCACGTCTAGGCTATTTTTGTTCTTAGAAGTGGGTTAGGCCGCAAAATCTTTGTTTTTTAATACTGTGTTGGCAGGGTCTCGAACTCAAGACCTCTTGGCTCGGGGACCATATTGAATTCATGCTCGAGCCAATTGCTTCAAAAGTCTGAACTAATGAAGAGAGGTGGGCAATATATTTCAACATGCACATCAAGAGTTAATTTCCGATAGTCGGTTTCACAACAGTATGAGCGGGTAGGGTCCCTCTTAGGCAATAGAGAAGGAAGGACCTTTGTCTTCTAAGCCCGGTGGAGCTAGCTTGTCCGTGTTCTTCCTGCCATTCGGCTGTCCCTTGGCTGCCTATTATGCTAAGTGTTTTAGGATTTTGAGAATGGTGGCAATATATAGGCTAGTTGTGCTTTCAATTTTCTTTTTCTTGTGCTCATTGTGTGTGGTGTGTTGTAAGCTGCTTTTTCAGCTCCTTGTATCTTTGGACCGTTGTTCTCTGCTGACCTCGTGTAATCCCTAGCAGGTTGATGGCTTCATTAATTCAAAATCGGGCCCTCTTTGAGTTTTTTTTATCTAAAAATGTTTCACAACAGTAAAAAGAGCACTGCCCGCCAGGCATCTTGAAGTAACGCCTAATGGCTAGGATCTCCCACCTCATCTCTCACCCGTGTGGGCAGATAAAGGTGAAACCAGCGGCGGCTCCAGGAACCATTGTGATGCATGGGACGAAGGAGACGTGAGTTAATTTGGCGGAAAGTTACCGGCCGGCTGGGATGCCGGGGACAAAACGACCGAAAGAACCCCTCGATCGAGCGCAGGTGTCCACAGCACAAGATTCCCCGGGAAACCGGAGCTTCAGTTCCACCGGTCTACCCCCGGCCTGCTCCATTGTTACCGGAGGGCAACATGGGAAAACACCACACACGCACGTAACAAGAGGCCGGAATCAAAACCCAATATCCAATTCCTTCTCCCTTACCCCTTCGAGAGACCTCCCCGTGGTGACATTCACCAAAGAATAATACTAACCCCAAAGCAGCAGCAGCAGCAGCAGCAGCAGTAGCAGTAGATCGTTAGATCTCCCCTTGTGGTTTAAGTAGCATTTTCTACGTACGGTCCCCGGCCATGCCCTCCACGTACACCTTCTCTTTCGGTCTTTCCCGTAGATCGCCCCTAAGCTAGCGCTCGTGGCAATGTGCATGCCTAGCTAGCTCTCTCACGGCGCTCTCCTCACCTAATCACCAAACGGCCCGAGCCAATAGGCCAGCTCTACACCAGAGCATCACGCGCGCGCATCAGCAAGCTCAGCGGGACGCATCACCGCGCAATTAACTATGCCCTAAGCTAATAAGCTAAGGTCATGCCCCCGATCGATCGATCGGTAGCCGCTGTCGCTGCCACCAATTAGTGGTGGGTGCGGCGATGGCGACGGCCGGGCCAATCCCGCGCCGACACCCCGCCCGCCTTCCTTCCTCCTCTTTAGACCGATCGGGGTTCCCGCGGCCCGGAAGCAGGGGCGAATCCAGCTATATGGCGAGGTTTGGCAGACGCCACACCTAAAATTTGACATAAATACTGCGTATATATACTGTATGTCTAAAGATTTGATCCGAGTTGATAAAGTTCACTTCAGTTTTGTCATTTTGAAGGAGGAAGACTCCCACGAGCACGCGACTCTGGGCAGAAGAGATGGGAGAGTCTCCCGCCCCCTTCAATTTCGCCAAGTAGTTATTGTGCCGGGAGCCCAGGACTAATAGATTAATTAGAGCGTAATTCTTGCTTAGGCCTAAGTGCTGAGGAGAGAATTAGCAATATAAGCCCACGCAATCCACAGGCCCACATACCAAGCGGGCGCACGCTTGCCGGTCAATCGCAAGTTTGTTCACAGGTAGGAGTACGTGAATGGAGAGGCACGATTTGTTTCGTCAAGAACCGATAATTAGGAATCGCCTTCGTCGCCGCCGCCGCCGCTCATGCCATTCTCTAGCTACGCGACCAGTACTACCACCGGCAATTGATATATGTCAGCGTCGATCACCAGACAATCCATAGCCTTCCCCTTGCAGCCAGGCGCGGGCGGCCGTCACTATCCATCTCCGGTCAAGAGAAGCTAGATCTAATCGGACTCAGGTTGACTAAGGTATTAATATAGACAACTAGGAAAATTGGGGCATCTATTAGACTAATTTTCAATTGTTAATCACTGAGAAAATTAATTGAGGCATGGGCAATGGCAAATCAAATTATCAGCTTATCACCGGGATCCCTTCTTCGTATATTTAGTTTTTTGTGAGGATCCCTCTCCTTCGTATGTTTTGTTTTCTGTGGGGATCCATCCTGCGTACAGTATATGTGTTTTAGTTTCTCCGACTTAATATACTTTGCTTAGTTATCAACGAATAACCAAATCCTTTTTCTATTATATGTATTATTTTTTCAATATTAAAGAGGAAGAGATCAACAGTAATACATATATATTTGTTTGATGGGTCTGGTAGCAATTGCATATTTGCATCTAAATTTAAAAAATGTAGCTTTATGTGCGAGGCAGCAATCATGAGCAACACATAGTTATATTATATATTGAATTTTTTCCTTTGTAAACTCTGCCACACCTAAAAATTATTCCTGCCTCCGCCACTGCCCGGAAGACAGCGCGCGCGCCCGTAAAATAATGTGGCTGCTATTTCGGGCAAGCACGTAGACGTACGTACGGGCGAGCGATCGGGCTCTCGCGCTCGGCCGCGCGTTATTTTATGCGCGCATCGCCGTCTCCGCGCGCTGGGTGCGGTGACTTTGCCGCACCACGCCGGCGACAGGTGTCGCCCACGCGCACCAGCTCCCTCCAGCTCCAGGACCACCGCCTTGTTTAATCGCGAGTAAAGCCCATCCCGGCCACCGGAAAGAGCAGGAAGAACCCAGATCGACCGGCGACGGGCACGTTAATGGTTAACTAGTATCCCTACAGCTAATATATCTTGCAGTACATGCCACGGCCGGGAGACACGGCCGGGGTTGCTTCGTCTAGCTTCCCCCACCTGTCTGTTTGCATGTCGTTTGCGCGGGCATGGAGGCCGCGCCCTATTCGCTGCCCCCATTAGTAAATCTCTCCCATGATGTGGCTGCAAGGGTTATGTTAATCCGTGTGCGGTGAAATGAAGCATCCATCGATGATGGCACGAGTGATGGTGTCGTGTATGTATAATTAAGGTCCCTATCTGTACTTTGCGGTCTAGAAGGCTCGATCTGGTAGTTTTGTTTAGTGCTCGATATAAAACCCAAAGGCCAGGTGTATTTGGAGGTATGTTTATACTCCAAGCAAAGCAAAGCTCGTCGAGCGGGGACCAAAAGTGGAAAGCAAGATACGCCTATCCGGCACAAAATTTGCTATTCCCATGGCAACGGAGTCGCATCTGTCGATCGGGCAAATGCCATGACCGCGAGGGAATACTAAAACAAGGCAGAGCTATAGCCTATAGGAAAGTGTCTTGTGTCTCGTGGGGTGCTTTTACACCTCGAAACAAAGTTAATCACAGTAGCCATAGCTAGCTAGCTAGGCAAACTATATGTACAGGTTGGTCATTCTGTCTGCTATATATAGTGGTATATATGACTAATAACTATATATACATGTTTGATTCTCTCCCCACCAATCCTTGTTTTTACATCCGACAACTTTTTCCCTTGGTAATCAAGTTAGTAATAGTAGAAAAAACTACCGTAGTGTGCATTCAGCATGTCATGTATCTTCTCTGGCGTGTCCACGGGATTTTTTTTTTTGAAAATGTCCAGATCGAGTCTGGTTTTCATTGATCATAAGCAGGGAGCAGTTGGGAAAGTGACAAAGGCGATGATCCGAGGATCAAGGAAGTAAGAAAAAGAGGTTGAAAAATACATGCCCTTAGGCGAGGCAGCTCAACAAAAATTCTCACGTATGATCCCCGAAGGGGCTGTCTATGCATTTGAACTCAGCCTGCCTCCACAGCACGAAAGATCGCTTTATCGCTGCAACCACCTCATTGGCGATTTTGCTTCTAAAGGTGCAGTGGTTTCTTTCCTGCCATAGTTGCCAGAGAACCAACATCATCAGTTCCTTGATTCCCTTTCCATAGACAGGCTGAGAGCGTGCTAAGATGGAGTTCATCACCTCCATCAGGTTCCTGCCTTGGTCCCAGGTTGCATGCGCAAGAGCTCTGCAGCCATGCCACCGAGCCATCTCATCCTAGACTAGCCGAGTGAAGTTGCAGTGCAAGAACAAGTGGTCAGCAGGTTCTAAGTTGCGCAGACAAAATTGACAGAAATAGCTATTGGGCCAACCACGGCGCTGGAGGCGATCATTGCACCAGAGTCGATTTTGGTGCTGTAGCCATGCAAATATCTTGAGCTTGGCAGGAGCCCAAGTATCCCAGATCGGCCTTTTGAAGTCTTCTTTTTGCGATCCCAGAAACTTCAAGTTGTAGGCCGACCTCGCGCTGTACTCCCGGAAGCTGTCGAAAACCCATCTTATTTGATCACAGGTTCCTTCCTGCAGACTGGTTTGCCTGTCCATGGGATTGCCTCGGTTTATCTGTTGATGTGAAGTCGAAGCTGCGGCGGCGGGGCCCTATGGTATACAATGACAGGCTGCAGGTGGTCTTTTCCACGATCTTCCGTGACGCCAGTCGTGTCTAGTTTCGTCCTTCGTAGCTCTTCTAGAGTCGGAGTTGCGCTATCTGGTCATGGGTGGCTGAGTTTTGGCGTGGATCTTCATGCAACCCTCACGACCTCTGTGGTGTGGGTTGACTCAACGACCGCCTACGACGAAGTCGAAGTCGTTTGCTCGAAGTGTACGGATGTCTATGACATCTTTAGGGAAGGAGTAATGACGATGACGCCTACGTGTTGTCTCGCCGAGACGATCCTCTTTGGAGCGGTTTGTGTGGGTTTTCTTTTGTGTACCGTTCAATGGTTGTGATGGTTTTCGCAGAGTTCTTCATAATTAATTGGGTAATTTTTCGCTCAGTTTTTCCTAATTAATCGAGCAACTCTTTTCTTCTTAATGAATGCAGGATAATTGTTATTTTAAAAAAATGTATAAATGCTGACCTAAATTATCGTACCAATATGGATGACCTTTTACCAAAAGAATTAGCGATAGTTGTACCTTCTTTCCTGTAGCTCTAGGCTCTAGCTCTTCTGTGATGGCATGTCGTCTTTGTGAAGAAACGGTTGTGTGCATCAACTGATACACAAACGGACGGCCGGGGGCTTATCTTAATTATTCGGGGAATGGTTGTGATTGCATGATTGCAAAAGAAGACAACATCTAGTTCACCAATTTCCATGCCGTTGTTTTGTATGTATGGTTATTACTTAATTGGTAGGTGGATAGCAAAGTTCATGCAGTAAATGAAGGTAGTTGCTTAAATTCTAGTAATAACTTAAATTACGTACCCCTTATGTTGTTATTTGCCAATGCAAGCCTTTATTTATTTTTCTTTCTTTGGTATTGGACATATTAATTAATTGGCTGGCTTAAAAAAAGGTAGTAAAATTAGTAAAAACTAGACGGGTTGGACGCACTTTACTGCGCCGTTTGGTTTTGTTGTGTTCTTAAAAAAATTACTCATTCTATTTTTAAATATAAGGTGTATTACTTTTTTGAAAGGTCAAACCTTTCATGTTTGATCAAATTCGTAGAGAAATATATCAAAGTTCATAATAGTATATCAATATGATTAGTTAATTCATCATGAAATGATTTTTTTTTGTTTAATATTGAGGATGTCTATATTTTTTTATTTGAACTTGGTATGAAATTTGACTTTTCAAAAAATAATACCCCTTATATTTTGGAACCGATGGAATATTTAGTTTGACGGGTGGGGGAGATGATGGAGTGTATTTTATTTTTCTTTATATTGTGGTGATTTGATGGGTCTTTTGTGGTGTGATTCTTTGTTATCCGCTAACTAACATAAATATGTGGGGAAATTTCTATGCCGGTGGCTACATGTACTATCTTGATGCTACAGGGCGCGTTTGGTTGCCTACATTAGGCCCAAGCAGGCCCGCGCGGGACAAAAACGGGTTGTTTGGTTCCCTGCATTCATTATTGGGCCTGCATAGAGTGAAGATTAAAGCACCCCCAGGCCTAGCCCAAGAGCTACTGCCGAATCGGCAGTTTCTCCGCACCCAGGCGGAGCGAGGCCACGCGTGGCTCTTGGCTGCACGCCTAAGGGAGCGCGGGAGACGGACGGGCGTCTCATAACTCCCTCTCGCTCTCCTGTCACCGCCCACTACTCCATTCACACCAGTCCCTCTCACTCCTCTCACCGCCCCTTGCTCTCCTCTCCTCTGCTCCAATGAGTCGCCCGCCGCCGAGCCGTCCACTGACCCCCATCATCGCCAGCCAGAACCGCCTCCACGAGCGGTGGATTGCCGACTTGGCGAACTCCGGGGTGGATCTGATGCGGGCTTTGCGGGCGCCGTCTCCGCTGTGCACCAGGCCGCCACGTCTGGCCAATGCGATGCTGGCTGCTCCGGCTCCTCCGTCGATTCCGGACCTCGTGGTCCTGGGTTCGGTGGCGTCACCAGAGGGGGCAGCGTCCTCGCCGTTGGTCGGACCCCCTGTTGGTGGCGGGTTTTTTTCCACCCCCATCCGAGGGTTTGTTCCATGGATGCTAGCACCCTCCTCCTCGACCGCGCACGTGGCCACGAGCACCGGGCCAAGGCCGATGGCCGTCGGCATTGGCGGCCCCTCCTCATCCTCCTCTTCACTGGCCATCCTCTTCCTGCCAGGGTTTTCTCCCCGGCCGGCGTATGCTCCGGTAAGAACGAAACCCCACCGTTGCTCGTACATGTGTAGATTAGGATATTCATCATTAGCATGCATTGTATTGGATTGTATTCGATTTGATTCTGTTCGGTTCCAATCGAATCGAATCGAATCGATAGGATTCGATCCCTTTTGCTTGTTACTGTTCATAGGTAGGATAGTGTTCTTGTTGTGTGTTCCGTTGTTCATGCTTACTGCTTGATGTTCATGTTGACGATGCTTAGGGTTGTTGCTGTGTTTGATGTTCATGTTGTAGTTGTGTTTCATGCTAAGGGTACTTGCTTAGTGCTTACTACTTTAGTACTTGATGTTCATGTTGATGATGCCTACGGTTCATGTTGTAGCTGTGTTTGATGTGCATGTTGTAGCCGTGCTTGATGTTCATGTTGTAGTTGTGTTTGATGCTTAGGGTTCTTGTTGTGTTCGCTACGTGCATGGAATTCATGTTAGGTAGGACCAATGTCCATGTTACTAATGGATGTCTTCTTACTTGACAAGGTGATAAAGACCGACTGGGACAGGGCCGGAGGAGGAGCCCATGTCATCGCCCGTGCCGAGGCCGCCGTGGACTTCATCCCCACGAACCGCTGGCTCAAGGTGGTGAACCTGCTTGGCAGGGTCGCCTACATGAGGCAGCCGCGGTCAAGGGGACGAGCTCCTCAGACCGACCACTGAAAGCACAACATGCTCCCTTGGTGGTTTTGATAATTCATGACAACATACATTGTCTCTTGGACTAATACTTTTACCTAGTGTATTTTAGATATAGTCCATAGATAGGGCTGGCAAAAGGATTGTGAAAATTGTGGAAATACCCCAAGATGCAAGGAAATAGGTTGGCAAAGCTTCAAGCAAGAGGACTCTACATTTTATATTTGTGAGAAATCACTTTGAGTCCATAGGAAAGCCAATACTATTAAAAGGGGGTAAGGTTTTGTTGGTGAACAAAATGCTCATACGTGCACAAGTGATAGTCACCAAAAACACCCACAAGCTCTTCCACAAAAGTCTGTCAAAGCCAAATACTCAACTTCGGTGCAACCAACATTTCCATCCCGGTGCCACCGATTCTCAACCATAGACAGACTCAGCCAAACCCTAGCCACTTCGGTGCAACCGATTCCATACCGGTGCCACCGAGTTTAGGTTGCCAACTTTCTGTTACGCAAATTCACAATATCGGTACCACCGAGATTGCTGGATCGGCGTCACCGAGATTTGGAATCTGACCGTTGGTCACCTTATCGGTGCAACCGAGTTTCCTATATCGGTCTCACCGAGATTCAAAAGTTGCCACCTTTTGGTCACTTCGGTACCACCGAGATTAACATATCGGTGTCACCGAGTTGGTCATTTTGTGTGTAACGGTTGGATTTTTGGGGATGCCTATATATACCCCTCCACCACCACCTACTCGAGAGAGAAGCACTCAGAACTATTCCATACTTGCCCCATCCAGTTTTCTGAGAGAGAACCATCTATCCTTGTGTTGAGGTCAAGATCTTCCACTCCAACCATATGGATCTTGATTTCTAGCCTCCCCAAGTTGCTTTCCACCAATCCCATCTCTTCCACCAAGCCAAATCTGTGAGAGAGTGATTGTGTGTTGAGGAGTCTATCATCTTGAAGCGCAAGAGCAAGGAGTTCATCATCATTACCGAGCCTATTACCTTTTGGAGGGTGGTGCCTCCTAGATTGGTTAGGTGTCGCTTGGGAGCCTCCTACTTCGTGTTGTGGAGCGAACCAAGAAGTTTGTACGGGCAAGGAGATCGCCTACTTCGTGAAGATCTACCCATAGTGAGGCTAGTCCTTCGTGGACGGAAGCCGTTATGGAATAGTCAAGGTTGCTACTTCGTGGACCCTTATGGGTGGAGCCCTCCGTGGACTCTCGCGACCGTTACCCTCCGTGGGTTGAAGACTCCATAAACGTGGATGTACGATAGCACCACCTATCGGAACCACGGGAAAAAATCATTGCGTCTCCAATTGCGTTTGATCTCCATATCTCTACCCTTTACTTCATGTGCAATGTCTTTACTTTCCACTGCCATATTTGTTGACATGCATGTGTAGGGCTGTTAGACTTGCTAGACTTGCTAAAACTGTTAAAATCTGCCAACCAATTAACTTGGGAAAAGGTTAGGTTTTAAATTCCTGCTAGTAGTCTATTCACCCCCCCCCCCCCTCTAGACACTCTTCTAGTGATCCCTCAACCACGAGGAGGGGGGCCAAGAGCCTCTTCGCTTCTACGTGCAAATCAGGGACGAGGAGGACCTCGCCATGCTCATCATCCCTCCCAAGTTCGTGGAGGTGATGAAGGAGTGGCTGACGGTGAAGCTCCCGCGCGTGGTGAGGCTCTCGGCCAACAAGTGGTGCGAGTTCTGGTTTCAGCTCCAAAACTTCGAGGGACGGATGGTCCTTGGCAGGGGCTGGGACTACTTCTGCCGCCGCCACAAGATCGTACCCGGCGACCTCGTCATGCTGCGCATCTCCGGCCTAGGCCTCAAGGTGCAAGTCTACAACCACGATAGCTCCATCGGGTGCAGGGTGCACTGCAGCAGGCACAGCTGCATCGGTGACGTTGCTTTCGCCCTCTGATCTTGACCCTCTGAACTTGTAGTTAGTAGGTGGTGGTGTGAGACATTGCTGTGAACTTGTTCATATTTTTCCAGGGTTCAGCACCCTGTGTTGAAGCAAGGGGCATGGGATGCCCTTGCTATCTGAAAACATACTTTTGTTACTGCTGGCTAGTGAGCGGTATGGTTTTTGTTCTGTTTATCTGCTTGTTTTGTGTTGTTTGCTGTTGTTAATCTGCTTGTTTAGCTGCTATTATTATTGTCCATGTTGTTGTGCACAATGTGGTGGTAATGCCACCATATTTGAATCGGGTGAGAAGAACACAAACGTGTATGCAACCAAACAGCTATGGTTTGCATCTGCTCACCCTTAAGCACAAAAGCGGGCAACCAAACAGCCAACCCTAGAGTGGCCTTTGATGCAATGCAGGCAACCAAACAACATGCGGATGTTGGTTTGTTGCCTGTTTTTGCTCAAACTGGCTCTAGTGAGATCTAGCTGAAATGCAGGCACTATTCACTCATGGCAACCAAACGCGCCCACGGTATCACATGGTGACATTTCTTTTTTTTTCTAGGTGGTGGGAGGGTGCGCGGGATTAATATGATTTTATAGGCTGGTTGATTTGAAAATTTATTGCCCCAGTCAAAATCATAAATGAAATCCAAAATTTAATGCCTTAATTGAATGAAAAAGCTTCAAATGGAAAATAGGGAATTAAAAGAATTTAATGGGAGAGCCCTTGAGAAACTGTTGACCCGGTCAAAATTGGGCTGACCCGGTTCAGACCTCAATTAACTGTGAGGCCATATAAATTAAGAAGCATAGTGTATAGTATAGAAGAATTGAATGAGATAGCTTTGAGAAATTGTTGACTTCGTCAAAACCAGGTGACCCAATCCTAATTGAAAACCTCAATTGAACATGGGCTCTTTAAAACTAAGGAGCATACTGTTATAGAGGATGACCTGGTATCTATCAAGATTACATGGTTTCATCACAATTATTTTAAGCAGCTTTTGATTGGTTGCCTATATTATCATAAACTTTAGAAATGAGTTCCAAATTGTGTCTAGTAACTTAAGTACAATATAGGTCATATCCAGCCAAGTAAAAGTGTATATTTTTGGTTTGCTTTTTTATCAGTTAGTTCAATATAATATTATTTCTCTAACAAGATACCATGTTTTTAAGAAATACAATACAATCGCATGCGTTCATATACATGCACATACAGTAACCCCTACAAACGCATGCATACCCTACGTACCACTCTAAGTACCTCCGAGGGACTGAACCAGCACATCTTAAACTAACGAAATCATCATAGGCGCATCGTCGTTGACGGGAACGTCGGTTCCCAGTGAACGAACATTGTCGGAAACATGAAATAAATCCAAGTTAATGCGGACACATTTATGCCTTTTGTTAAACGTTCTAATTCCAAAAACACACATTTCAGTTTTATAATGCATGTATATATGCTTATAATGTAAGTGTGCATATGTAGGCATGATGTGAGCGCACCGTGCGTGCGCAATGGGGGCTAGCATACCCGCTATTTTCACGTTAATTTGCCATATTACCCTTACCATATGATGTTGACCAGGGAGAGATGGCACCGTTTTGTCCGCATTAGGTGTCTCTTTTTCTCCTCCGGAAAAATAATTAAGAAAGGTCTCTATTTCCGTAGCAAGGTAACATGAGCGCATGTGCTCAGTGTGCACGCCTCTAGCTGAGCACCAAGTTTGAGCCCGGCCGGGTGTGGTTGAAATGCGATTCTGGCAGGCTAGCTAGGTAACAGAAAATAAGGAACAAATCGTTGGAATCGGTTCCACTTTGTACGCAGCTGTCTGATCCGTCCACGAGTCCCTCGGTCCTCTTGGCGTAGAGAGGAGCTCGAATCTTGCGGCGGTCTTAAACTGTTCAACTTGCACCCACCTCACTGTTCACCAAGTACAAGTAATGATGTACTGTATACTTGCATTGCATCATTGAAGGCACATTGCAGTAGCCCGTCTTGTTTGTTTTTTTAGGAACAGTGGCCCATCTTGTAAGAAGGGCCCCAAAGTAGAGAAATTAACAAATGGCCGTCAGACCCAAAAATCCAGCCCGGCCCATCAGTTTAAAAGGCCCACGGAAATTGCCGTGTGATGCCTCACCGGGCAAAAATAGCGGGAACGCTGTTGGTTCTGGCCTGTTAGGAGTTTGTTTGACTCATGCGGGTCTCGTGGCCACCCCGAAAACACGCCACGCGAATCGACGCGCCCGGAGCCTCTTCCCCTCCCACCCTCTCCGCCTCCACGAATGACGTGACACGAACCCGACCTTCGTAGCGTCCAAGCTCGATCGTTCATCCATGGCCGCCTCCTTATTCCTCGCCACCGTCCTCGCCCTCCAGCTCCTCCATGTGGCCCGCGGCGAGATCAAGACGACGCCGATCGTGTCCGACTCGCGGCCCGTCATCCTGTTCGAGGAGTTCGGCTTCAAGCCCGGCGGCGTCGCGCAGGTCTCCGTGTCCGGCGTCTCATGGAGCGTCCCCGAGGGCTCCCCGCCCCAGGCCGTCGACCCGGGGCTCATGGGCTTCATCCTCATCTCCAACGCCCTCTTCTTCAAGATCACCAACGAGTCCGAGTACGCCGAGGAGACCGGCAGCTCCTTCTGCCCGCTCACCAGCGAGTACGTGATGCCGCTGTTCCGGCTCCGAGACATCGGGCGCGACGGCGCCGGCGGGGGCAACGTGACCATCGGCGACGCCGACCAGTACACCGTGCTGTTCAGCAGCTGCCAGGACGGCGTCGAGGTCACCATGGACGTGCGCACGGAGATGTACAACGTGCCCCGCCCCGGCGGCGACAGGGAGTACCTGCCCGTCGGCCTGCTCCCGCTGCCGGGGATCTTCGCCGCCTCCTCCGCGGTGTACTTCGCGTTCCTGGCCGCGTGGGTGTTCGTCTGTATCAAGCAGCGGGCCACGGTCGAGCGGATCCACGCCGTGATGGGCGCGCTGCTACTGTTCAAGGCCCTGAAGCTGGCGTGCGCGGCTGAGGATGCGTGGTACGTGGGCCGCACCGGCACGCCGCACGGGTGGGACGTCGCCTTCTACGTCTTCGGCTTCTTCAAGGGCATCCTCCTCTTCACCGTCATCGTGCTCATCGGCACCGGCTGGTCCTTCCTGAAGCCATACCTCCAGGTCCGTACGTACGTATACGTGCAGTGCATGCATGTAACAATCGATCAACACATGAGGGGCCGCGCATGTATTCACGTAACAGCCCGATGGATATGATCATGATGGATGGAGAATGAATGCATGCATGCAGGAGCGGGAGAAGAACGTGCTGATGATCATCATACCGCTGCAAGTGATCGAGAACATCGCGTCGGCGATGATCGGGGAGACGGGGCCGGCTGGGCGGGACTGGCTGGCGTGGAACCAGATCTTCCTGCTGGTGGACGTGGTCTGCTGCTGCGCCGTCTTCTTCCCCATCATCTGGTCCATCCGCAACCTCAGGGAGGCGTCCAAGACGGACGGCAAGGCGGCCAGGAACCTCAAGAAGCTCACCCTCTTCAAGCAGTTCTACCTCGTCGTCATCGGCTACCTCTACTTCACCCGGATCGCCGTCTCCGCCTTCGCCGCCGTGCTCAGCTACAAGTACCAGTGGGTGGTCAACGTCTCCGTCGAGCTCGCCAGCCTCGCATTCTACGTCTTCGTCTTCTATAACTTCCAGCCCGTGGAGAGGAACCCCTACCTGTACGTTGCGGACGAGGAGGAAGAGGCAGCCGGTGGCCAGCTCGAGCTAGAGGGAACCTTTGAGATCTGACGACACGTCAACCCCGGCCCGGCCGTCGTCTCTCTAAGTTTTGTACTCCTACTTAATTAAGTGGATATACATACATACATACATAGTAGCACTACGTACCTTCTTGCACGGAGCTAATTAACATGTACTGTACAAATTATCATGTAATTAAAGCTCGTGCTCAAAGTTCATGAACACACGTACGTCGCCCATGAAAATAAAAACATTCAGGGGTTCGATCAGACTTCTGATAGTTATCACCCATACACACACCTGCTTTCCACACTGTCTAGACTAGATATCTCTCTCCTAGTTTAGTGCTTCAGGTGTGTGCGAAAAAAAAGGCACGTTGACAAAGTAAGGGCGTCTCCAACGCCAAACTTCAAACCGGATACCGTATCTGTTTACAGACTGCTGGGACCAGTCTATCGACAGTGATGAGGAAGCCGGTCATCCAAAGCTAGCCGCAAACAACAATCACTTCTTTTTTAGGCTCTCAAGCTTAAATAACCACATATCAAATCGTAGCTGATCTAGAAATGTTCAAATACAGCAATACTTCTGATTTAAATATTACGATTCAAAGAAGTTTTCAAATTGTAGTTCAAACTTGAATTCAACTAGCAAATATGTTCTAGTTGTCCCTTTAACCGTCCACATATACTTAATCAATATTTTCTTTAGTTGCTCATAAGTTGCGCGATGCCGAATTAGTTGATGCATATGAACAAACTCATCAAACATAACGGGATTCTGATTTGAAAGTTCAATAGGATTATCCATGTTCCCAAATTCAAGAGCTGCTGCAACATGCTCATTCTCATCCTCCACGATCATGTTGTTTATAATCACACAACATGTCACCATCTCCCACAAGGTCTCCGGATCCCATTGTTTAGCAGGTACACCAACAACTACGAAACGAGCATAGAGAACTCCAAATGCCCTATCAACATCCTTTCTAACTGCTTGTCTTTGCAAAAAATGAGACCTTTTCTGACCATGGGGCCAAGAGATAGTCTTGACAAAGGTAGCCCGCGGACAATAGATACTGTCAACTATATGGTAGCCCATGTTGTATTCATACCCATTAACGATATAGTTGCAAGGAGGAACTTTCCCTTCAGTCGGCCTAGCAAACAATGGAGATCGTTGCAGCACATTGATATCACTGTGAGACCCGGGCATGCCAAAGAAGCGTGCCAAATCGAGAGATCCTATGATGCAACTGCTTCAAGAATGACGGTGGGCTTCTTAACATTGCCATGATATTGCCCTTGTAGAGATTTTGGGCAGTTCTTCCATCTTCAATGCATGTACTCAAGAGATCTGAGAAAACCTAGCCACCCTCTTGTTTCGGACATTGCAAAGAGCTTCTCAGTGTGTGCGACAGTTGGTTCTCTCAAGTACCAAGGTCCAAACACCTCAACTACGACAGTACCAAATCTGACCATGGCGTCTCCGCATGTGCTCTCAAACATTTGTAGGTATTCGTCCCGCCAATCAGTGGTCGTGTCATATGCAAGCATACGCAATGAGGTCATGCACTTCTGGTAACTAATGAACCCAATCCTTTCTACGACATCCTTCTTCAAGATGAAGTAGTCATCGAAGGACCAAACGCCATGGAAGAGACTATCAAAGATATTTTTACGCATACGAAAGCGGCAACAAAAATTGTCAGTGAATAGGGTGTTGTGGGCAAAGTAGTCATTCATTAGCGTTATATGGTCGCAGGCCGTGTTTTGATTGAGCACTCGATGACCCTTGATCATTCCCATGAAATTGAGAACATGCTCTTCTGCACGCTCCGCATCTTCAAGGACCGTTGCATCATCAGTGTCTCATCTGTGTAGTCCTCCTCGTTCGAACACTCAACATAATGCTCGTATATGTACTCCATATCTGAATCCATTGCTTCAAAGACGAAGGGACAAAAAAATTAGCACATGCATTTCACCAAACACTCGGGCGTGGTGACTACTGTAGCGGCGAATGGTACCTCCTTGTATTTCACCAAACTCATCAATGATAAAGTCAAACATGATAGCAACTTTCAAGCAAACAAAACAAGCAAAGGAGTAAACTAGTAACAAGCAAAGATGAATATTTTTGTATTTTTGACTTTTATGAAACAAACTAAAATATAACAGAAAATAAAAATATAAACAAGTGAATGATAATTTGTGTGAAGTTACTTGATAGTTGATGATGATATTCCCCGGCAACGGTGCCAGAAATCCTTTCTGATACTTGTGATCTACGTTGGGTTTTCCATGAAGAGGAACGGGTAATTGCAGCACAAAGTGGGTAAATATTTCCCTCAGTTATGAAACCAAAGTTTATCGGACCAATAGGAATATCAATCCTCAACCGTCTTCATCGGATGCACACAAAAGAGCAAACAACTTGCACCCAACGCGCGCAAGAGGGTTGTCAATCCCCTTCATCTCGTTATGTGCAAGCAAATGAGTTGTGTAGATAATTGTAAATTGCAAAATAAAATAAAAGAAAAATAAAGGCAGAAAGGTAATAGTAGCGTTTATGAATTTATAAGTGAATAGACCCAGGGGCCATAGTTTTTCCTAGCGGCATCTCTCATGTAGGCAACATACGGTGGGTAACAAATTATTGTTGGGCAATTGATAGAAAAGCGGATAGTTATGCGATTTTCGCGGCAATGATCATGTGTATATAGGCATCACGTCCATAAACAAATAGGCCGACTCCTGCCTGCACCTATTACTATTACTCCACTCATCGACCGCTATCCATCACTCATTGTCCCCTTCTGTCACTGGGATATAGAAACTCGTCAGGTTGAACCTACTACAATGCACCTCTCTCACTAAAGAAAGATCAATCTACTTGGCCAAAGCAAATCAATAGATCAGAGAGAATTCCAAAGCTATAATGATCACGCAAATAAGAATCTTAATATTCAGAGGTGACTCAAATACTTTTCATGAATAATCTGAACATAAACCCACAATTCATCGGATCCCAACAAACACACCGCACAAAAGGATTACATCGGATAAATCAAAGCGAAGATGCGATGATCATTGTATTAAAGATCAAGAGATAGAGAGATTGCCATCTAGGTACTAGCTATGGACCCGTAGGTATGTCGTAAACTACTCACACATCATCATGAGGGCAGCAAGGTTGATGAAGAGGCCCTCCGTGATCGATCGCCTCTCCGGCAGGGTGCCGGAACGGAGCTCCAGAAGGCCTCGCGACGGAACAGAGACTTGCGACGGCGTAAAAAGGGTTTCGGGACTGCCTCCAGGGTTTTCACGATATATGAGAATTTATAGTCCACAAAACAAGGTCGGGGGAGCCGCTAGGGGCCCACAAGCCATCAGGGCGCGCCCTGTTGGCTTGTAGGGCCCTGGTGTGGCTCCCGGCTTCCTTCCGAATCTCCCAGGTCTACTTTTGGTCCAGAAAAAATCATCAAAAAGTTTCGTGGCAATTGGACTTCGTTTGGTATGTAAACCTGAGAAGTGAAAAACATGCAGAAAACAGGAACTGGCACTGGGCACTGGGTGAATAGGTTAGTGCTCAAAAAAATTATAAATTGGTAAATAAAGACCCAAAAAGTATCCTAGAATGATAATATATCAGCATGGAACAATCAAATATTATAGATACGTTGGAGACGTATCAAGCATCCCCAAGCTTAATTCATGCTCGTCCTCGAGTAGGTAAATGATAAAAACAGAAATTTTGATGTGACATGATACCCATTATGTAAGATTTTGCATGCATGCTCATTGAGAAACGATGAATTAACAAATATTAACATAGCAATACCTATAAGCATAAGAAATAAAATTATCAATCTTTCAAAGTATACGATCCTCAAAGAATGGTTACCCCCATTCATCTTATTATATTAGCAAGGCATGGCTCCATCTTCACTACATTAATACAAATGTCAAGCAGCACGGTGTCCAAGTCAGGCAATTGGATCATACTTTTCAATATGCATCAACTTTTTATTCTTCATGCAATACATGAGCGTGAGCCATTGGACATATCATTTAGGTGGAATAGAATATGGTGGTAGATATCAAAGGGGTAAAAAGTGGAGAAGATAGTCTGACATCAACTAGGCATACCAACGGGCTATGGAGATGCTCGTCGATAGATGTCAATGCAAGGAGTAGGGATTGCCATGCAAATGATGCACTAGAGCTATAAGTGTATGAAAGCTCAAATGAAGCTAAGTGGGGTGTGCATCCAACTTGCTTGCTCATGCAGACCTCGGGCATTTGAGGAAGCCCTTCATAGGAATATACAAGCCAAGTTTGTAATAATGAAAAAGTAATTCCCACTAGCATATGAAAGTGACATAACATGATACTCTCTATATGAAAAACAAGGTGCCACTTTGAGGCACAAGTGTGGTAAAGGATAGTAGCAAAGTCCCTTCTCTCATTTTCTCTCATTCATTTTTTATTATTATGGTGGGCTCATTTGGCCTCCCCCATTTTTATTTCCTCAGTGGGACAATGCTCTAATAATGATGATCATCACACTTTTATTTACTTACAACTCGATATGATGAACTGATAGGAAGATATGACTCTACATGAATGCCTCTGGCAGTGTACCATGGTGTGCAAAGATCTAGCGTGAGATGTACCAAAAATATGATAAACGGTGGCTTTGCCACAAATACTATATCAGCTCTATATGATCATGCAAAGCAATATGATGATGAACAAACTAGTCATGTGAAGTGACGATGGAATTTGCATGGCAATATATCTCGGAATGGCTATGGGAATGCCATGATAGGTTAGGTATGGTGGCTGTTTTGAGGAAGATATAATGAGGCTTATGTGCGACAGAGCGTATCATGTCACGGGGTTTGGATGCACCCGCGAAAGTTGCACCGATCCTCAAGGTGAGAATGGGCTATGCATGGTACCGAAGAGGCTAGCAAATATGAGGAGGTGAGATTGCGTATATCCATGGTTTCACATTAGTCATAAAGAACTCATATACTTATTGCAAAGTTTTATTAGTTTTATCACAAATCAAAGTACTACTCGCATGCCCCGAGGGAGGAGGTTGGTAGGAGTTAACCATCGCGCGCCTCCGACCCAAAACAACACTAGGATTTCAACGAGGAATAGAAATGCTCACACATCATCACCATGACTTTTTAATTTTTAGACGAACAAGAAGTTAACCTCTCTTAATATCAACACTTCTACGAATCAACAATTTTGAACTCACACCTTTTTCATATTACCACATCAATATCATTAACCCACAATTTCTCTATATGTGCTACATGATGGTTTTGATTATCACCCATTCAGTACCTATTATTTTTGGACTAGTCTTATGACCCATGCAAATTATGTCACTATTTATTAAATCTCAAACAAATATAAGTGAAGAGCGAGAGTGAAATTATTTCTATAAAATCTACCCGCCACCGTGCTCAAAAAGATATAAGTGAAGTACTAGAGCAACTGCTAAGCTCAAAAGATATAAGTGAAGCACATAGAGTATTCTAAGAAATTATGATGAAGATGTGTCTCTCTAAAATAGGTGTGTCCAGCAAACGATGATTGTGAAAAACTGAAAGTAAAAGCAAACAAAAACAAACGACGCTCCAAGAAAAACTCATATCACGTGATGAATAAAAATATAGCTTCAAGTGACATACCGATGGATTGAGACGAAAGAGGGGATGCCTTCCGGGGCATCCCCAAGCTTAGTCGCTTGAGTATTCCTTGGAATATTACCTTGGGGTGCCTTGGTCATCCCCAAGATTAGGCTCTTACCGCTCCTTGTTCCTTTGTCCATCGTGATAACACCCAAAACTTGAAAACTTCAATCACACAAAACTCAACAAAACTTCGTGAGATCCGTTAGTATAAGAAACATATTGAATACTTTAGGTACTGTTATAAATTGATTATTATTTCATAACTGCATAATAGGTACTGTATTCTAACTTCTCCATGGCTTATACCCCCCGATACAATCCATAGCATAATCAAAACAAGCAAACTATGCAAGCAAGAACAGAATCTGTCTAAAACAGAACAGTCTGTAGCAATCTGTAGAGAACCTATACTTATGTAACTCTAAAAATTCTGAAAATTTAGGGAGACCTCTAAACTTTGTATATAAATACTGTGTCAAAAATTCAGATCATTATCGCGCTCCAGTAGAAAATGAAAATTCCTGTACTGAAGTCAAAAGTTTATGTTTTGTTTTAGCATCGATTCTACTCATCTTGTGAGTCATCCCAAAAGTTTTACTTGGCACAAACACTAATATAAACATAAAAACATAATCATTACAGAGGTGATAATCATGTTATCAAAAACAAATAGAAAGTAAAAAGCAAAAATAAAGATAACTATTGGGTTGCCTCCCAACGCCCCTAGCTAGGCATAATGATAGTTCCAAGTGTTGCCTTCTTTGACACTCCACCCATAAGTAGCTCTCATGATTGATTCATAAGGTGGTTTAATTCTATTTCTAGGGAAGTGTTCCATCCCTTTCTTTAATGGTAATCAGAATCTTATGTTTCTCTCTTTCATATCAATAATTGCACCTATAGTTCGTAGGAAGGGTCTTCCAAGTATTATGGGACAAGTAGGATTGCAATCAATATCAAGCACAATGAAATCTACAGGCATATAATTTTTATTTGCAATAATAAGCACATCATTAATCCTACCTAGAGATTTCTGAATGGTACAATCCTCAAGATGCAAGTTAAGGGAACAATCTTCAATATTAGTGAGACCAAGCACATCACAAAGAGATTTAGGAATAGTTGAAACACTAGCACCAAGGTCACACAAGGCATTGCATTCATATTTATTTATCCTTATTTTGATAGTTGGTTCCCACTCATCATACAATTTTCTAGGAATAGAAACTTCAAGCTCAAGTTTCTCATCATAAGCTTTATCATAGCTTCTACTATATGTTCGGTAAAAGCTTTGTTTTGTTCGTAAGCATTGGGTGAGATAATAATGGTCTGCAACAAGGAAATACATTCTACTAAAGAGCAATTATCATAATTAAAGTCCTTGTAATCCAAAATAATGGGCACATCACTAGTTAAATTTTTGACCTCTCCAAACCCACGTTTTTCATTTTTAGCATCAAAATCATCACCCTCCAAGCAAACGGGACGCTTCTCAACTAGAGTTGACTCTTCTCCAGTCCCTTTATCATTTATATTTAGAGAAGTAAACAAAGATTCAATAGGAGAAGTACCAATCATTTTAAGATCTTCATCATGATTTGCAATAGGGAAAGATTCCGGTTTAGTGGCCATCTTATTTACTAGAGTGGTTTGCGTATCGGAGATTTTTTCTAACAATTCTTCAGTGTGAGAAAATCATGATTGGAGGTGAGACACTTCTTTATTGACCTCATCAAGTTTATTACTAATAGCATCTAGCAAAATTGCATGTTCTAATATTTCTGAAGCGAAGAATTTATTATGCTCATATTGTGAAGTCATGAAAGTCTTCATAGACCCTTCTATTTCCGACATTCTTTGGTAGTAGGAAGTATTGTAAAATCTATCTTGAGACATGGTGACAGAACAAGCAGGACAAGTAAACTAGCAAGCAAAGAAGTAAACTAGTAACAAGTAATGATAAATATTTTTATATTTTTGATTTTTATGAAACCAACTGAATATAACAACAAATGAAAATATAAACAAGTGAATGATAATTTGTGTGCAGTTACTTGATAGTTGATGATGATATTCCCCGGCAAGGGTGCCAGAAATCCTTCCCGATACTTGTGATCTGCGTTGGGTTTTCCACGAAGAGGAACGGGTAATTGCAGCACAAAGTTGGTAAGTATTTCCCTCAGTTATGAAACCAAGGATTATCAAACCAATAGGAATATCAATCCTCAACCGTCTTCAGCGGCTGCACACAAAAGAGCAAACAACTTGCACCAACGCGGGCAAGAGGGTTGTCAATCCCCTTGATCTCGTTATTTGCAAGCAAATAAGTTGTGTAGATAATTGAGGATAATTGTAAATTGCAAACTAAAATAAAAGACAAATAAAGGCAGCAAGGTAATAGTAGTATTTATGAATTTACAAGTGAATAGACCCGGGGGCCATAGTTTTCCCTAGCGGCATCTCTCATGTAGGCAACATACGGTGAGTAACAAATTACTATTGGCAACTGATAGAAAAGCGAATAGTTATGTGATTTTCACGGCAATGATCATGTGTATATAGGCATCACGTCCATAAACAAATAGGCCGACTCCTGCCCGCACCTATTACTATTACTCTACTCATTGATCGCTATCCAGCATGCATCTAGAGTATTAAGTAAAACAGAGTAATGCATGGAGAACAATGACATGATGTAGACAAAGTTAACTCAAGCAATATGAATAAACCCCATCGTGTTATCCTTAGTAGCAACAACACAAAGGCGCAAATTGTCCCCTTCTGTCACTGGGATATAGAAACTCGTCAGGTTGAACCTACTAAAACGCACCTCTCTCACTGAAGAAAGATTAATTTACTTGGCCAAAGCAAATCAATAGATCGGAGAGAATTACGAAGCTATAATGATCACGTAAATAAGAATCTTAATATTCAGAGGTGACTCAAATACTTTTCATGAATAATCTGAACAAAAATCCACAATTCATCGGATCCCAACAAACACACCGCAAAAAGGATTACATCGGATAGATCAAAGCAAAGATGCGATGACCATTGTATTGAAGATCAAGAGATAGAGAGATTGCCATCTAGTTACTAGCTATGGACTCGTAGGTCCGTGGTGAACTACTCACACATCATCATGAGGGCAGCAAGGTTGATGAAGAGGCCCTCCGTGATCGATCCCTCGTCCGGCAGGGTGCCGGAACGGAGCTTCAGATGGCCTCGCGATGGAACAGAGACTTGCGGCAGCGTAAAAAGGGTTTCGGGACTGCCTCTAGGGTTTCACAATATATGAGAATTTATAGTCCAGAGAACGAGGTCGGGGGAGCCGCCAGGGGCCCACAAGCCATAAGGGCTTGCCCCCCTGATACGTCTCCGTCGTATCTATAAGTTTTGATTGCTTCATGCCAATATTCTACAACTTTCATATACTTTTGGCAACATTTTATATTATTTTTGGGACTAACTTACTTATCTAGTGCCCAGTGCCAGTTCCTGTTTTTTTTGTGTTTTTTGTTTCACAGAAATTCCATATCAAACGAAGTCCAAACGCAATAAAAAATTACGGAGATTTGTTTTGGAATATATGTGAATTTTGGGAGTCAGAATCAACGCAAGACGGTGCCCGAGGGAGGCACAAGCCAACAGGGCGCGGTCTGGGGGGGTCGCGCCCTGATGGCTTGTGCCTCCCCCTTAATCGGTTTAGGCTCTCCTTCCATCGCAAGAAAGATATTTCCGCGATGAAAATCCCCTCAAAATTTCAGCCCGATCGGAGTTACGGATCTACGGATATTTAAGAAACGGTGAAGGGGTCAGAAAACAGTCGCGAAAACAGAAGAGAAACAGAGAGAGAGGAAGAAGAAGGAGGAGGGGGCTCTTTCCCCCTCTCTCCCGGTGGCGCCGGAGCGCCGCCGGGGCATCCATCGTGACGACGATCTACACCAACAACTTCGCTGCCGTCACCACCAACTTTCTCCCCCTCTATGGAGCAGTGTAAAACCTCTTCTCCCCACTGTAATGTCTACTTAAAATGGTGCTTAATGCTATATATTATTATCCAATGATGTGTGGCTATCCTATGATGTTTGAGTAGATTTCTTTTGTCCTATGGGTTGATTGATGATCGTGATTGGTTTGAGTTGTATGTTCTATTTTGGTGCTGTCCTATGGTGACCGCCGTGTCGCGCAAGCATGTGGGATCCCCGCTGTAGGGTGTTGCAATATATATTTATGATTCGCTTATAGTGGGTGGCTAGAGTGATAGAAGCTTACACCCGAGTAAGAGGATTGTTTACGTATGGGATAAAGGGCACTTGATGTTTAATGCTATGGTTGGGTTTACCTTAATGATTTCTAGTAGTTGCGGATGCTTGCTAGAGGTCCAATCATAAGTTCATCTGATCCAAGTACGGAAAGTATGTTAGCGTATGCCTCTCCCTCATATAAAACTGCAACAATGATATCGGTCTAGTTATCGATTGCCTGGGGACAAATCTTTCTCTTGTGCTACAAAAAGCTTTCTACTAAACAATTAACTTATTTAATATTTATCTAAACAGCACCTAAATTTTATTTACTCGTCCTTTATTACCTTGCAAACCTATCTATCACACCTACTAAGTACTTCTAGTTTCTTTCCCGCAAAGTAGTTTTATACTTGTTCTAGTTAAAGTAAGCGTTAGCGTCCGTAGAGTTGTATCGGTGGATGATAGAACTTGAGAGAATATTAATTCTACCTTTAGCTCCTTGTTGGGTTCGACACTCTTACTTATCGGAAAAGGCTACAAACGATCCCCTACACTTGTGGGTTATCAAGACCTTTTTCTGGCGCCGTTGCCGGGGAGCAATAGCGTAGTGGTTGATATTCTCGTGTGTGCTTGTTTGCTTTATCACTAAGTAATTTTTATTTTCTGCTATAAGTTTTTTTCTATCTTTAGATATGGGTAGGAAATGCAAAATACCAAAAAAAATAGATGTACTAGCTGCTCCAAAAGTTGAGGACACACTAGTGTTCCGTATTACCGAAGAATATTACTTGGATCATCTTCGATCCCTTTGGGCTCATGCTGAAAACCCAACTAGCTTAGTTGAGGGAAAATCTTTAAATGAGCATGCTTATTATGTGCGACACCGCATATCTCAAAAAGGGAAACTCTTGTGGCATCAAATTAATACTTTACGTTGCTACGCTTCATATTTATGGGAAATATATGATTTCACTTGTTGTTCTGAAGGCACTGAAAACCACCTTCCCTACCAATGTGTGTTTAATGGTAATGAAATACTATCTTCTTATGCTAAGGAGGCCTATTGTTATTATGATGTTGAACAAATTTAAGAATTTGTTGCTTTTAAGGGTGCTTATGAAATTGTTACTTTGATTAAAAAGTATGATATTACTCTTTACAAATCTGAAAAAAATTCCATACTTAAATATTGCTATGAAAACTATGCTTCTAATGCTTATGTTAAATAATTCATTGAAAGAATGTCTGCTGCCTTGGAAAAGACTAATATTTCGCAGGAATCTATGGAAGAAGAATTGTTGAAACTGTGATCTCATTAGATGAAAAAGATGAGGAGGAGAGAGAAGAACAAAAGGAGGAAGACCAGATTGATCACCCGTGCGCACCTTCTAATGAGAGTACCTCTTCAACTCATACATTGTTTAATTTCCCTTCGTACATACCGAAGGATGAATGCTATGATGATTGCTATGATCCCTTGGATTCATTTGAAATATTCCTTTTTGACAAACTTGATGCTTGCTATGCTTGAGGCCTTGATGCCAATATGAATTATGCTTATGGAGAAAAACTTGCTATAGTTCCTTATGTTAAGCATGAAATTGTTGCTATTGCACCCACACATGATAGTCCTATTATCTTTTTGAATTCTCCCAACTACACTATATCGAAGAAGTTTGCACTTATTAAGGATTTTATTGATGGGTTGCATCTTACTATCACACATGATGATTTTGATGAATATAATATGCATGTGCTTGCTGCTCCTACTTGCAATTTTTATGAGAGAGGAACCAAATCTTCACCTCTCTATGTTTCCAATACTATAAAATTGCAAGAAACTACTTATTCTATGTATTGGCCTTTACTTGATGTGCATGAATTGTTCTTGTATGACATGCCAATGCATAGGAAGAGAGTTAGACTTTGTTGTTACATGATACTTGTTACTTTGTGCTCACTACAAAATTACAAATCATTGTTAATTAAAATTGGCTTTGATATACCTTGGGATCCGGGTGGATCAATTACTTGAGCACTATATGCCTAGCTTAATGGCTTTAAAGAAAGCGCTGCCAGGGAGACAACCCAGAAGTTTTAGAGAGTCAATTATTTCTGTTGTGCGCTTTTAAAATAATTAAAACAGAAAAATAAAGTGGGGAACTTAAAACCTTTTCTAAAAGAAAAGTGAAAGTGAGAAAGATGAGCACCGTTGAAGTGGGGGGCGTCCTTGAACTTTTGTTCATGCCCATGGAAACTTTGTGAATCTTGATTACATAAAATTTTCAACAAAAATAATTATCCCCTTGTACAAATCCATTTTATTATAAAAATAATGTGCCAAGAATTACCTTTAGGATGTTTGAATTGCTTGTTTGATATGTGCTGTGTAAAAACAGAAACTTTTGTTGTAGTGTTTGAATTTTCATATTTTACTGGAGCGTGCAAAATTTCTGAAATTTTTATACAATAATTTTATACAAATTCTTTATTACTTCCTAATTTTTCAGAATTTTTTGATATACATAAGTATACGTTCCATCTGCATCTTTACAGACTGTCTTGTTTTTCACAGATTGCTGTTATAGTTGCTATGCGTGCTTATGTTTGAATTCTTGTTGAGTCCCAGTGACTTCGGAGCCATATAATTGTGATAGCATACAGTGGGTAATGTTAGACTATAATTATGTAATAATGTTATGGCAGGACATGATGAGATTTGATGATTATGTATTAACGTTCTTAATAAAAGTTTTGTCAAGTTTTGTGTGGATGAAGTGTTCGAAGATCGAGGAGGTCTCGATGTGAGAAGAATAAAGAGAGACAAGAGCTCAAGATTGGGGATGACCAAGGTACACCAACTAAATATTCAAGGAGACTTAAGCGTCTAAGCTTTGGGATGCCCCGGAAGGCATCCCATCTTTCTTCTTCAACAATTATCGATATGTCTCGGTTTTTGTTTTGTTCACATGATATGCGTAAATTCTTGGAGCGTTGTGTGCCTTTTATTTTCCTTTTGGCATTGCACCATGCTGGTTTGGGAAAGTCCATGGTTGATTTATAGAATGCTCTTTGCACTTCACTGATACGTCTCTGTCATATCTACTTTTCCTAACGCTTTTGCTCTTGTTTTGGACTCTAATTTGCATGATTTGAATGAAACTAACCCGGACTGACGCTGTTTTCAGCAGAACTACCATGGTGTTGTTTTTGTGCAGAAATAAAAGTTCTCGGAACTAGACGAAACTTTTTGGAGAATTATTTCACAATAAATAAAAAATACTGGAGCCAAGAACCACCGGACGGGGTGCCCTGGATGGGAACGATACACCAGGGCACGCCACCTCCTCCAGGCGCGCCCTGGTGGGTTGTGCCCACCTCGTGGCCCCACTGACCCTAATTCTGGCACTATAAATTCCTATTTTTGGACAAAAAATAGAGAGAAAGTTTCATTGCGTTTTACGATACGGAGCCACCGCCACCTCCTATTCTTCATCGGGAGACCAGATCTGGAGCCCGTTTGGGGCTCCGGAGAGGGGAATCTTCGGTCTTCGTCATCATCAACCCTTCTCCATCGCCAATTCCATGATGCTCCCCACCGGGAGTGAGTAATTTCTTTGTAGGCTTGCTGGTCGGTGAGGAGTTGGATGAGATTCATCATGTAATCGAGTTAGTTTTGTTAGGGCTCGATCCCTAGTATCCACTATGTTCTGAGATTGATGTTGCTATGACTTTGCCATGCTTAATGCTTGTCACTAGGGCCCGAGTGCCATGATTTCAGATCTGAACCGTTTATGTTATCACCATTATATCTATGTTCTTGATCCGATCTTGCTAGTCATATGCACCTGCTATGTGTTATGATCCGTAAACCTCGGAGTGACAATAGTCAGGATACTTTCCGGTGATGACCGTAGTTTGAGGAGTTCATGTATTCACTATGTGTTAATGCTTTGTTTCGGTTCTCTATTAAAAGGAGGCCTTAATATCCCTTAGTTTCCTTATGGACCCCGCTGCCATGGGAGGGTAGGACAAAAGATGGCATGCAAGTTCTTTTCCATAAGCAGGTATGACTATTTACGGAATACATGCTTACATTACATTTATGAACTGGAGCTAGTTCTATGTCGCCCTAGGTTAGGACTGTTATATGATGAATATTATCCAACGAGTTCACCGATCCAGTGCCTACGAGTTTTCCACATACTGTTCTTGCTAAGTTACTATTGCCACTGCTACTGTTACACTTGCTACAAAACTATTGCTATCGCTGTTGCCGTTACTTTTACTGCTACTAATGCTATCAAAACTATCATATTAATGTGCTACTGATCATTCTGCTGCAGATATTTAATCTCCAGGTGTGGTTGAATTGACAACTCAACTGCTAATACTTGCAAATATTCTTTGGCTCCCCTTGTGTCGAATCTATAAATTTGGGTTGAATACTCTACTCTCGAAAACTATTGCGATCCCCTATACTTGAGGGTTATCAAGACCTTTTTCTGGCGCCGTTGCCGTGGAGCATAGCTATATTTGTTGAGTCACTTGGGATTTATATCAGTTGATCACTATGAAGAATCTGAAGGATACAAGAACCAAGATTTTTTCCTCTAAGACGAGGGGAGGTAAGGAATTGCCATCTAGCTTCGTACTTGATTCACCTTCGGTTATGAGTAAACTTGCAACACCACCACATGCTATTAATCCTGATATGTCGCAAGTTATTGATGATGCTACTTCTGCTATATGATGCTTATGATGATGCTAGTACCGTGCTTGATGATAATGTGTCACTAGGTGAATTTCTTGATGAACAAATTGCTAGAGCTAAAGAGAATGAAATTATTGAAACTGATGAGATTACTAAAACTGATGAAGTCCTTGAAACTGAGAACTATGAAACACCTATTAGACCTATCTCTCCTAGATTTGAAATGCCTAATATACCTGAAGGTTATGTTATGGATGAGGAGATAGCTAGAGAAATCCTTTCTTGTAAGGATAGAGATGATCTTAAGAAATTATTATGCAAGTATAAAGAAAAGACTTTGAATGCTAGAATGAAATGTGATCCTAAGTTTGCTACTTCACCTATTGATGACCCACAAGTATAGGGGATCAATCGTAGTCCTTTCAATAAGTAAGAGTGTCGAAGCCAACGAGGAGCAGAATGAAATGACAAGCGGTTTTCAGCAAGGTAATTTCTGCAAGCACTGAAATTGTAGGTAACAAATAGTTTGATAGCAAGATAATTTGTAACGAGCAAGTAACGGTAATGGTAAGTAAGGTGCAGCAAGGTAGCCCAATCCTTTTGTGGCAAAGGATAGGCCAGAACAATCTCCAGTAATAGGCAAAGTGTTCTTGAGGGTACACGGGAATTCCGTCTAGTCACTTTTATCATGTTGGTTTGATTCGTGTTCGCTACTTTGATAATTTGATATGTGGGTGGGCCGGTGCTTGGGTGCTGTTCTTACTTGAACAGCCTCCCACTTATGATTAATCCCCTCGCAAGCATCCGCAACTATGAGAAAAGTATTAAGATAAAATATAACCATAGCATTAAAGTTTCGATCCAAATCAGCCCCTTACGAAGTAGCGCATAAACTAGGGTTTAAGCTTCTGTCACTCTAGCAACCCATCATCTAATAACTACTCCACAATGCATTCCCTTAGGCCCATGAATGGTGAAGTGTCATGTAGTCGATGTTCACATGACACCACTAAGGGAATCACAACATACATATCATCAAAATATCGAACACATATCAAATTCACATGATTACTTGCAACATGACTTCTCCCGTGACCTCAAGAACAAAGGTAACTACTCACAAATAATAATCATGCTCAAGATCAGTGGGGTATTGAATAGCATAATGGATCTAAACATATAATCTTCCACCAAATAAACCATATAGTAATCAACTACGCAAGGTAATCAACACTACTAGTCACCCACAGGTACCAATCTGAGGTTCCGGTACAAAGATTGAACACAAGAGATAAACTAGGGTTTGAGAGGAGATGGTGCTGTTGAAGATGTTGATGAAGATTGGCCTCCCAAAGATGAGAGGGGTGTTGGTGATGACGATGGCTTCGATTTCCCCCTCCGGGAGGGAAGTTCCCCCGGCGGAATTGCTCCGCCGGAGGGCAAAAGTGCTCCTGCCCAAGTTCCGCCTCGAGGCGGCGGCGCTTCGTCCCGAAAGTCCTCCTCTGATTTTTTCTAGGTCAAATGTGACTATATACGAGAAGATGAGCACCGGAGGTGGGCCGAGGAGGCCACAACCCATCAGGGCGCGCCCTGGTGGGTTGTGCCCACCAGGTTTGCCCCCTCCAGTAGTTTTCTGCTCCAGTATTTTTTATTTAATCCAAAAATAATCTCCGTAAAATTTTAGCTTCATTGGAGTTGTGCAGAATAGGTATCTCTGATGTGCTTTTTTCAGGTCCAGAATTCCAGCTGCCGGTATTCTCCCTCTTTGTGTAAACCTTGCATATTATGAGAGAAAAGGCATTAGAATAACTCCTTAAAGCATTATTATTCGACAAAACATAATAAATAACAGTAGGAAATCATGATGCAAAATGGACGTATCAACTCCCCCAAGCTTAGACCTCGCTTGTCCTCAAGCGAAAGCCAATATTGAGAAGCATGTCCACATGGTTTGAGAGAGAGGTGTCGATAAAAACAAAATACGGACATAGAAGCATCATGCTTATTATCATAACAGCAACAAACTCTAACATAAACTTATTCAGTATATAATTTCATCGTATAACTTCTCATGCACAAGTAACAATTCATCACAACATAGAAGTATGAAGCATAAACCTTATTGAAAACCAACAAACTATGTTCTCAGTCAACTTTGCAGCTACAATTCATCATATTTTCAGGAAGGGTCTCATGTCGGAGCCTTTTGGCAAGTCCACATACTCAACCATCATTTAGTCTTCTATGATTGCTAACACTCACGGCATACCCATGAACAAAAGGTTTCAACCAGACACATAGGAAGATAGGGGCTTGTAGTTTTGCCTCCAAACGTATTCACCTCAAGGGTGATGTCAACAATAATAACTCATGCTCACCCATATTCAACTGGATATATGTGCCTAGATCTTTCCTCAACACATGATGCTTGCAAAAGGGAAAAAGTAAAAAAGGAATAGGGAAGAATACTTTGACTCTTGCATAAAAGTAAATACATAAAAGTAAAAGATAGTCCCTTCGCAGAGGGAAGCAGAGGTTGTCATGCGCTTATTGGTTTGTATGCCCAATCCCTTAATGTAAAAGAACGTCATGCTATATTTCCCCCTATGATAGCAACCTTTATTATGCAGTCAGTCGCTTTTATTACTTTGCCATCATAAGTTCGTATAGCGCTCAATTTTCTCTTACCCTAATTGAACAAAACACTTTTAGAAGCAATTTTTATTGCCTTATTGCACCGATGACAACTTACTTGAAGGATCTTTCTCGATCCATAGGTAGGTATGGTGGACTCTCAAAGAATGAATTTGGTTTTGGTTTTTTGGATGCACAAGTAGTATCTCTACTTAGTGCGGAATTTTTGGCTAAAAAAGATATTGAGCAAGCACCAAATGTTGAAGGATCTATGACAATATAACTTCTATGTAGATATGAACAAGCATAAATCATTACGTTGTCTTCCTTGTCCAATGTCAACAATTTTGGCATATAATATTTAATGGGGGCTCACAGTCATAAAAGATGTCTAAGATAGTGTATTTGCATGTGAATCTTCTCTTCCCTTATTAACTCTTTCATGAATTGCATCATTGACCAATGCTATGTTTGTCAATCTCCAATAAATTTTACTACTTATACTTTTCCTTATGTGATGTCATTACTCACCATAAGATTAGCATATGATTCTTTTCATTTATTTCTCTTTTCTTTATTTTGATTGCAACAAGAAAGTAGAGAGGCAAAAACTCAAACTAAACTTTATTATATAACTCTCACTCGATTACATAGATAGATAGGCCACGAAACTAACACACAAAAATAGATCATGCTAAACTTTTATTCAACTAAAGCAAAGGGAAACTAAAGATTGAACTAAAATAGGTAAAGGTGAATAAAAGTGATGGTGATACGATACCGGGGCACCTCCCCCAAGCTTGGCTTAAGCCAAGGGGAGTGCCCATACCCGTGTGCTCAAGTCTCCTTTGGCGGTGGTGATGAAGAAGGTGGTGGTGATGAAGTGGTAGGCTTGTCCATCAGCTTCTAGGGCAAGGGCTCCCCATCATAAATTGACGCAAGAGTCCCCTGAGTCCTGCAACTGGCAGCTAAACTCATACCTTTAAATCTTTCTTCATATTCAAAGACTTGGTTTTGAAGATCATAAACTTGGCTCTGCAGAAAATTAATTTGCTTGTTGAGGGTGGAGATGATGTCCTTCACAGACTGGCCATCCACCATCTGATCACGGGTGAATTCCGTGATCATGGAGTGATTGGCACTAAGTCCACGCTCCTCCATCTTCTGGCACTTGAAGATTTCCTATTCCACCGCTTCAAGCCTAGCCTCCACGCTTCCGGTCTTCTTGGGTCCCTGAACATCGCGGATGTGGAGCACCCCCTCACGCATCTCAATGGCTTGAGGGTGCTTCATCACCTCCGGCAAGTACGGGTTGATGACCTTCTCAAAGAACTTGTCCTTGGAGGAGCTTGGTGGATCCATGGAGATCTAGATCTGACGAGAAAACAGCAAGAAACAAGAATAGCGGATTTTTCTGCGATGCGGTCGTCAAAACAGTCGGGGATATATTCTTGGAAAACAAGCATATGGAAGGAAAACGGAGTCGGGAAGGTGTCCGAGGTGGGCACAACCCACTAGGGCGCGCCCAGGGGTGCCTGGAGTTCCCTGGTGTATCGTGCTCACCTCGATCACCTTCCGGTTCTTTATTTCCAAAATTTTCTAATATTCCAAAACTGACAAAAAATATTTTTGCGGATTTTTCGGAGTCCGTTTACTTACCGTATCACGTACCTCCTATTTTTTCAGAATTCTAGAGTGTTCCAGAAGGTTTCTTTTATGTGTTCCTCCGGTGTCATGGTTTGGGTAACATTGCTTTCAACGTTAATAGGCGTACCTGAGATGTAATGCTTAATTCTTTGTCCACTGACCACCTTCGGGTTAGTACCTTCGGTGTTATTAATCTTGATAGCTCCAGAACGATATACCTCTTAAATGAGATTTGAACAAAAGAACATAGTCCCCTATTTTAAATTCCCACTTTTGGATTCTTTTGTCATGCCATCTTTTTACTTTTTCTTTGAATAATTTGGCATTTTCATAGGCTTGGGTTCTCCATTCATCTAGTGAGCTAATATCAAATAGCCTCTTCTCACCGGCAAGTTTGAAATCATAATTAAGTTCTTTAATTGCCCAAAATGCTTTATGTTCTAATTCTAGAGGCAAATGACAAGCTTTTCCATATACCATTTTATATGGAGACATACCTGAGGGAGTCCTGGTTTAAGGGGTCCTCGGGAGGCAGACCTGTTTCTTATGGGCCGGACTATATGGGCCACTTGCCGAGCATTGGATGGATCAAAGACCCTGTCTCCAGGTAGGAAGCTTCGGGAATCGTGGCGTGTCCTCCACGTTTGGAGTAGTGAATATGCATGTTTATCCCTTCGACGCGTAACCGACCATGTGTAAACCCTAGGTACCCTCGGCGTCTATATAAGCCGGAGGGTTTTAGGTTGTAGGGCAGAAGAACTGATCTAGGGTTTAGCTATTCGATCTCGAGGTAGATCAAATCTGTAACCCCTATACCATCAATATAATCAAGCAGGACGTAGGGTATTACCTCCATAGGAGGGCCCGAACCTGGGTAAACATCGTCTCCCTCTTCTCCTGTTACCATCGATTCTAGTCTCACAGCTCGGGACCCCCTACCCGAGATCCGCCGGTTTTGACACTGACATTGGTGCTTTCATTGAGAGTTCCACTTTGATCTTCAACGGAATCGATGGCTCGCCTTGTCATCAACGAAGAGGTCCGCATTACGGACACTTTCGTCCCCGGATAGATCTTCGCTTTCGGCAGCATTGTGTTGCACGCCTACCCGACCGGCCATCTAGGCCGTGTCGGAAGTTTCGCCCCTGATCAAGAGGTCAGATTCGGGAACCTAGAGTTCTTCGTAGATTCTCGGGGCGACCTGTCACTTACCGGGCTCGCAGTCTCGCCTGCCACGCCCGAAGACTCTGAGGCTTTAACCTCAAATCTATCTTTCGGTCCTGCTCACGGGATCTGCCCGGGCGACGACCCAACTTTCAGTCCGGACCCGGTCATAGTGCCAGATGCCCGGACACCTGTTCTTGCCGAACACTCCCCCCCACGCAGACGCATCGGAGGTTAACTCAGGAAGCTCCGAGCAGGCCGACCCGATCGAGCTCTCGATACTCAACGAGGCCCTAGATTGGATCTCGTCGATGAAGATTGCCGACGACCCAATCCCGATCTGTGCTCTGACCGGGCTCAAGGCGGGTCAGGACGAATTTTTCATCCCACCCACCACCCACTTGGTAGTCACTGCCGAGGATTTAACCGACATGTTGGACTATGCTTCTGAGGAAGCAGAATACATGGATGAGGAGGATCGCGCCCTCACCCCCGTTAACACCGGGCGGTGGACGGCCACCTCCACATACAACGTCTACATGGTGGACACTCCGAAAAACGATGGCGACAAATCGAATGAAGCGCCGTCAAGACGCCGAAAGCCGCATAAACGGTCAAAAGGAAAAAAGGGAAGAAAAGCTATCGACGGCACCGGGGACGGAGACACCCCAGAAGACCTCGACGATCCCAAAATCCCCGAACACCCATTAGAGGGTCAGGAGAGGCCGGAAGACCGGCGCAACCCCAACGATCTAAATGATTCTGAGGACGACAATTACCTCCGCCCTGCCGAGGAGGAGGACATCGCGGAAGCTGATGACTTCGCCATCCCCGATAATCCTGAAGATCAGGAACTGTTCAGGCAATAGCTTATAGCCACGGCCCGTAGCCTGGAAGCAAAAGAGCGGCAGCTTAAATCCGAACAGGACAACCTCAACGATCGATGGACGAGAGTCCTCTCAGCTGAGGAAGGATACGGTACCGGTCTATCGGACCAACCTAAGAGCTATCCACGCAGAAGGCTGCTGCCACAATTCGATGACGAGCTCACTGATACGCCGTCTCCCAAACATACCCCATATGACAAGCCAGACCGCCCTCCTCGAGGACGAGACAGGACGGCTGACGACACCAGCTATAGGCCGACGATACGCCATAGACGGGGAAAAGAGCCACTAGAGCTTGATGACAGGTTCGACCTGCGACATGACCTGGACTACAGAGCAGGTCGTACGTGATCCATCTACGGATCCAGAGGATACTCACCCGATAGATGGGAAGGGTACCGGCCTTGGTTCGACCGCAACAATGAAGGTCGGGAACGAAACCGGGCTAAGACAGACGCCGATCACCGGCGCGACATAGCTCGGGTCAGAGGCACTGCCCACCCACTGTGCTTCACGGAAGAGGTGATGCCGCATCAGTTCCCGGAAGGGTTTAAACCCGTAAACATAGAACAATACAATGGGACAACCGACCCAACCGTATGAATCGAGGATTTCTTCCTCCACATCCACATGGCGCAACGAGATGACCTCCACGCCATCAAGTACCTACCCCTGAAGCTTAAGGGGCCAGCTCGGCACTGGTTAAATAGCCTCCCCGAAAATTCCATTGGGTGCTGGGAGGATCTACAAGATGCATTCCGATCTAACTTCCAGGGCACTTATGTTCGGCCGCCGGACTCCTCCGACCTAAGCAACGTCGTCCAGAAACCAGGAGAATCCGCGCGACTATTCTGGAATCGGTTCTTGACCAAGAAAAACCAGATTGTCGACTGCCCGGACGCCGAAGCAATAGCCTCTTTCAGGCATAATATTCGGGATGAATGGCTGGCTCGTCAGCTCGGCCAGGATAAACCAAGGACGATGTCCGCCCTTACATCACTCATGACTCGCTTTTGCGCGGGCGAGGATAACTGGCTAGCAAGACGTAGCCACAACACCGAAGATCCCGGAACCTCCGAAGTTCGGGATGGAAACGGGAAACCAAAGCGCAACAAGAATAAGCGCCGGCACAACAATAGTGATGCCGATGACACGGCCGTTAACGCCAGCTTCCGCAACTCCCAGCCTGGGCAGCGGAAGAAGCCTCCTAAAGGCAATCGCGACGGACCCACCCCGCTGGACAAGATCATGGAGAGGCCTTGCCAGATCCATGGCACTCAGGAGAAGCCCGCCAACCACACCAACCGTAACTGTTGGGTATTCAAATAGGCTGGCAAGCTCGCATCTGAGGACCAAGGCAAGAGCCCACGCAGCGAGGACGAGGATGAGCCCCGCGGTCCAATCGGTGGCGGACAAAAGAAATTCCCTCCAGAGGTAAAAACAGTAAACATGATATACGCCACCCATATACCCAAAAAGGAGAGGAAGCGCGCCCTTCGAGAGGTCTACGCCGTAGAGCCTGTAGCCCCGAAGTATAACCCATGGTCGACATATCCGATCACCTTCGATCGACGTGACCACCCAACCAGTATCCGTCATGGGGGTTCGGCCGCCCTCGTCCTAGACCCCATCATAGACGGGTATTACCTCACTAAAGTCCTAATGGATGGAGGAAGTAGCCTCAATCGAATTTACTCAGACACCGTGAAAAAGATGGGCATAGATCCGTCAAGGATCCCAGGCGTCGAAGCCCGGTGCACGGGCTCTGTAAGCCTGGAAGTAGTGTTCGGCTCGCCGATAACTTTCGAAGTGAGGACTTGATCTTCGACATCGTACCTTTCCGCAGCGGCTATCACGCCCTGCTCGGCCGTACAGCGTTTGCTCGCTTTAATGCCGTCCCACACTATGCATACCTCAAGCTCAAAATGCCCGGCCCCAAGGGGGTCATTACTGTCAACGGCAACATGGAGCGCTCCCTCCGAACTGAGGAACATGCGTTGGCCCTGGCGGCCGAATTCCACTACAATGATGATCGGCAAACGCCGATATCCGCCGTAAAGGCACGTAAGGCTGGGAAGCGAGCTCGGTTTCAACCCGAGGTCTCAGAACCTTCTTCTCCCCATAAATAGGGACTCGCCCCCCATCGCACAGCCCTAGAACCAGCAAAGTACGTGCCGAGGAGGCACAACTTCGTGCTAAAAATTCCATGGGCAGCGGTGGGGAAAAACAATCAGAGGGTAAGTGTTCGGCTGGACCGAACTATCACCATCAAAACATCTTCGAACACTACAGGTACCATAAAGTACCTGCTAAGGCTAAAGCTCATTCACACTTCGGCGACTTCTCAAGATTTTTCTTCAAAATCCGCTCGCCGAACAGCAAAACCCATAGCGGTATACAACTCCTTAGGAGACGCAGGAGCGGACAAACGACAGGGCACACCGAGGACGTCAGGTCACCCATCGAAGATCCTTGGTACAACCCCTCCTGAAAAGTTCATATTTTATTTTCAAATACCTGTAAACAGTCGCATCGGCAATTTGAATAATAAGAGTTGTTGAGCAAAATACAGATCCTTTATACATGATCGCTTCGCTGTCTTTTTTCTTTTGACACACCCTCTATTTTCTCCCTCTTCTTGCGAACCTATTTGGTATACTTTACGATGCAACCGGCTAATAGACCGGGGGCTCAAACTTAAAAAATCGCCCTAGGCACAACTGATTTTGCGTTCGGCGTCTTGGAATTCTGCTTTATATGCATTGGTTCCGAACTATGTCTTGGGTCAATAGTTGGGTTGCCCGGCTCCTGTGCTTGCCCCTTTACGTTCTGCTCGTTCGGCTAAAAGGGAAAAGGGAGAACCCCTGCGATTGTGCTTCCGGCTAGCCTGGTCAAGCACCTCAGCGGAGAAAGCCGAAAACTGACTGTCATAGTATGTGAGAACCGGTCTGCGAATCCGAGCTTAAATAAACCTCGTTAGAGGTTATTCCGTGTCATGCGATGGGTTTGGTACTAGTACAAACCATGTGATATCGGCTTTGGCTGCGATTCAACCGAACATCACAAACCCCTGGGGGCTAGTCATCAGCCCCCTGCACTCCTTTCTCGTGCCCCTACGGCTAAGTGAAAGCAATAAAGCACTATGGTCCGATTGCCTTGTCCGCCCCACACAACCGCCTTTGGGTACCGATAGCTCAGCTAAGGGTCACAGTACGTTGGCAGAGACACCCCGCGTAGTATCTACATGGGGGCTGAAGCCGACGACTCGCAACTTTCAGTTTCAACGGCCACACAGGAGTTATAAAGGATGCAAAACACGAAAGACGTGATAAACCATGCCTCTTAAATATAAACGCGTTAAAAGGTCTTCGGACATATTACAATGCATTTACTCATAAATGTTTTCTCTCGAACATTGAGCCTCTATTGCCTGAGCACCCTCCTTAACTACGGAGAAGAATCGCTCAGGGCACCTATGCTCCTTTCCAGGGGGCGGCGGAGTAGTGGCTATCTTTGTGGGATCAAGTCCCGGCCAGTGCACCTTGGCCCTTGCGAAGGCTATCCGAGCTCCCTCGATACAGGAGGACCGCCTTAGTGCGTCGATCCGAGGTGAGGCGTTGCTCAGCTTCTGCACCAGGCCGAAGTAGCTACTCGCCAACGGCTCGTCGGCCCATAGCCGGATGCAGAGATCCTTCATGGCCGGCTCCGCCATCCGGTGTAGCTCCATCAACTGCTTCAGCTGCTCCACGAGGAGAGGAGAGCGCTCGGGGGTTTCAAATTGCGCCCAAAACAGCCGAGCTTCATCTCCCTCTCCCCGCGAAGTATAGAACTGGTTCGCGTCCGCTGTGCTCTTCTGGAGGTCCGAGCAGGCGCCTGAGGAACGCCATACTTGGGTAAGCAATGCGAACTTGCTATCCCCGAAGACACACTGCAGTAAATACGGCTTACCATCCATGATAGCCTTGACCTGGCTGACTTGCTCTTCAAAGGACCTCCTATCCACCCGCTCCTTTTGGAGATCGGATTTCAGAGTGGATAGTTCGGCGGCCTGCTCCTTTCCTTTCTGCTCGAGGTCCTCGTACTTTTGACTGGCGTCTTTGAGCTCCTGCTGGATTTCCTCCACCCGAGCCTCATGTTTGGCACTGGTGGCTTTTAAATCGGAGAGCGCGGAAGCCGCTCGTTCGGCCGCCGCCTTCTCGCTCACGGCCTCCTATTTCGCCTTCTCAAGCTCGGCCTTGAGCTTCTCAATTTCCTTCGCCGAGGCTGCGTAAGCACAAAACATATAAAAATACTGCGTTGATAGCACGGTGATGAAGAATTCGGATATTATAATCCGGCTTACCTTGCACCTTGTCGAATCTCTTATGCAGAGCGTCGAGCTCATCTTCGGAGCTCTTGAGCTTCCGATTTAGCTCCTCTTGCTCGGCGGCATTAACAGCCGCCGCCGATGACGAAGCCTACACATAACGAACCACTATCAGGTTACATGGATCCAAACCTCCGAACTATCATAAACATGTTCACATGTTCGGTCCTCTTAAAGGCTATTCCGAACAACTATTGTCTTATGCATTGTCCGGTTAATGGTCTATGATTGACCCCCAGGTGAGTTTTCCCAAACTCACCTAGGGCTCGGGGGCTGCTATATATATAACGATAGCACAAAAATATTAAATTAACAAAACATTACGTGGCTTACCTGGAAGCCCGTCAGGAGACCCTTGAAGGCCTCCTTCAGTCCGCAATCAACGGACTGAATGCTTTGTAAAACCGCACCCATAAGGGTGCGGTGTTCCTCGAAGATGGAGGCGCTTGACAGAGCCTCCCCCATTGCCGGCCACCCATTGGTTGGTGGCACCGGTGGAGATCGGTTAACCCGATCTCCAACCGGGGATTGAACCGGTGCGTCCGGAGGCATGGTGCGCTCCGGAGACGACCTCTGAAGGGACTGGACATCCCATCGTCCGGTCTCCTCAGTATCCGGGAGGGGCTTTTCCCCCCGGTCTTTGGCGGCCGAGGCGTTAGCCTCGACCATGACGTCGTCGCCCCCACCTCTGGTGTCCAGCTCCAAAGGAGCCTGTTGGGATGACACCTCTGCGGCATCCTTCAAGGCGCCCGGAGGAGAGGGGTGCGACGCGGTCCCGCTCTCCGCTAGCTCGGCAGGCGGGGTCTCCCCGTCCGAGACTTGATCGGTGGGGAGAACACGCGGTGGGCTGCAAGTCAATAGGCGCTCACATGTTAATAACATTCAAAACTTGGCACTAACAGCTCAGGAAGTCTTCGGATCTTTACCTTCGAGCTGGGGGCTTGACCCTGAGGTTCCTTCGTGGAACCTTCTCGAAGTCCCCGAACTCGGTATCCGAGTCCGAACTGTCGTCGGACAGAACTACCTGTGTCCGACGCGCTTTCTTCGGGGCGGGAGGAAGTACATCCTCTGTGGCGTCCGATGACGCCGCCCTCTTTCTTGCGAGGGGGGAATCACCTTCCCCCTCGCCCTCGTGCTCCTCCTCTTGATTCGAGGAAGCGTGGGTTTCCTCGGACACAGCCTCTGGCTGGTCCCTGATGCGCAGGCCTTCCCGGCCTGGTTTCTTCTTCTTCTCCTTCTTCTCTGGCGCCTTGTAAGGTGCCACGACAAGCATCTCCGACAGCAGCGGGGACCTAGGGTCTTCGGGCTGTGGAGCCGGCATTTGATGCCCGTGGCCTTGCTCAACCATTCCTGCGGAAGTGATCGGAAAGTGCTTAGATTTTCTTCAGGAAAACAAATCCGATCAAGCAAAACTATGTTATACCTCGGAAGGGGGTTTATCGGCGCGCAGGCCCTGGTCCTCCTTCTTGGCCGGCCAGTTCTCCTGCGCCTTGAACAGCGCCTTCCACAGCTTCTCCCGAGTGGTGCAGAAGAGCTGACGAATCGTAGGCTCGTCGTCAAGCCGATAAGTCCACATAGGAGAGCCCCGGCGCTGGAAGGGGAGGATGCGCCGCCGGAGCATAATCTGGACCACGTTGGTCAGCTCGATTTTGTCCTTGATCATGGAGGCGATGCGCCTCTGCAGGTCGTCCACCTCTGTATCCGACCCCCAGTCGAGGCCCTTTCGGACCCATGAGGTCAATCTGGTCGGGGGACCGGATCTGAATTCCGCAGGAACAGTTCTGCCCTCCTCCCTTGGCTCGGTGATGTAAAACCACTCTTTTTGCCAAGTCTTGATGGTGTCGATGAAGGTGCCGGATGGCCATCCGGCGCGGGGAAACTTGCTGATGACCGCCCCGCCGCAGTCTACGTGTTCGCCTACTACACACTTCGGCTTGACATTGAATATCTTGAGCCATAGTCCGAAGTGTGGTTCGATTCGCAAGAAGGCCTCAAAGACGATGATGAAGGCCGATATGTGCATAAAGGAGTTCGGCGGGAGGTCGTGGAAGTCGAGTCCGTAGAAGAACATGAGGCCCCTAACGAAGGGGTGGAGTGGGAAGCTCAGCCCTCGGATGAAGTGACGAATGAAGACCACCCTCTCGCCTGGTTTGGGGGTGGGGATCACCTGGCCCTCCTCCGCGGCGTGGTGGAAGATGTTGGCAAGGAGGTAGCCGGCGTCCTTGAGGTCCCAGATGTCCTGGTCTGTGACCGTGGAAGCCTCCCACTTGCCGTTGGAGCCTGAGCCGGCCATGGCTGAGCTCGGAGGAGGAAGGGTGGAAGACCTAGATCTGGGCTCTGGAGGCTCCGGAGATTGGGGAAGCGGGGATGCGAATGGGAAGCGCGGTTAAGCCTTGGGATTTTCTTTCCCTTTTATTGGGTTTGTTGCCGGTTAGCCTCCCTTCACTGCGCCGTGAATCCCTCCGCTTCCCAAAACGTGCATGCCGTTATACGCGCATGATTAAACATATCCCGTGTGAGACGGAGCACGGTCTGTGCATTGATGGGTCGTGCTGATGAAAACGGCCTCGAACCGCGAATCGAGCTTTTGCGACTGGTTTAGCGGTTGTGGTGGGCCGTGACCTTTCATCTGAAAGGTTGTCAGGGGGCACTATTTACTCCTTGACGTTTGGCCTTCAGGGTCGGGTTATACATGGTGTCCGGATGATCCATGATCGAGAAAATTACACGTCGTCGGAGGCCGAACTGAACTCGGTCGAATCACTGTTTGGAGAAAGGAACTCGCCACGCAAGCCGAAGACTCTGATCATATGAAGCAGCTGGAGCTGGGACGCGTGGCGTTGGAGGCTAGTTCGGGGGCTACTGAGGGAGTCCTGGTTTAAGGGGTCCTCGGGAGGCCGACCTGTTTCTTATGGGCCGGACTATATGGGCCACTTGCCGAGCATTGGATGGATCAAAGACCCTGTCTCCAGGAAGGAAGCTTCGGGAATCGTGGCGTGTCCTCCACGTTTGGAGTAGTGAATAGGCATGTTTATCGCTTCGACGTGTAACCGACCATGTGTAAACCCTAGGTACCCTCGGCGTCTATATAAGCCGGACTGTTTTAGGTTGTAAGGCAGAAGAACTCATCTAGGGTTTAGCTATTCGATCTCGAGGTAGATCAACTCTGTAACCCCTATACCATCAATATAATCCAGCAGGACATAGGGTATTACCTCCATAGGAGGGCCCGAACCTGGGTAAACATCGTCTCCTGTTACCATCGATTCTAGTCTCACAGCTCGGGCCCCCCTACCCGAGATCTGCCGGTTTTGACACCGACAATACACATAGGATTTTTATAAGCTGTTCTATAGGCCCAAAGTGCATCATCTAATTTCTTAGACCAGTTCTTATGAGACCTATTGACAGTTTTTTGTAATATTAATTTTATTTCTCTATTGCTAAGTTCAACTTGACCACTAGATTGAGGATGATAGGGTGATGCAATTCTATGGTTAACATCATATTTAGCAAGCATCTTACGGAAAGCACCATGAATAAAGTGTGAACCACCATCAGTCATTAAATATCTAGGGACTCCAAACCTCGGGAAGATAACCTCTTTAAGCATTTTAATGGAGGTGTGGTGATCAGCACTACTAGTTGGAATAGCTTCTACCCACTTAGTGACATAATCAACAGCTACCAAAATATGAGTGTACCCGTTAGAGGAAGGAAAAGGCCCCATATAATCAAAACCCCAAACGTCGAATGGTTCGACAACAAGTGAATAATTCATAGGCATTTCCTGACCCTTACCGATATTACCTATTCTTTGACATTCATCACAAGACAAGACAAACTTACGGGCATCCTTGAAGAGAGTAGGCCAATAAAAACCAAATTGCAATACCTTATGAGCAGTTCTATCTCCCGCATGATACCCTCCATAAGCTTCGGAATGACATTTCCGTAGGATTTGTTCCTGTTCATGCTCAGGTACACAACGTCTAATAATACGATCTACTCATTCTTTATAAAGATGTGGGTCATCCCAAAAGTAATGTCTCAAGTCATAGAAGAATTTTTTCTTTTGTTGGTATGTGAAGCTAGGTGGTATATATTTAGCGACAATGTAATTAGCATAATTAGCATACCAAGGGGTGTTTTGTGAAACACTTATTGCAGCTAACTGTTCATCAGGGAAACTATCATCAATAGGTAGTGGGTCATCAAGAATATTTTCTAACCTAGATAAGTTATCAGCTACGGGGTTCTCAGCTCCTTTCATATCAACGATGTGTAAGTGATACGTCTCCAACGTATCTACTTTTCCTCACCCTTTTGCCCTTGTTCTGGACTCTAATTTCCATGATTTGAATGGAACTAACCTAGACTGACGCTGTTTTCAGCAGAATTGCCATGGTGTTGTTTTTGTGCAGAAATAAAAGTTCCCGGAATGGAACGAAACTTTTTTGGAGATTTATTTTGGAAAATATAAAAAATATTGGAGCCAGAAACCACCGGAGAGGGGGCCTAGGGTGCGCATCACCCACCAGGGCGCGCCAGCCCCCTCCCGACGCGCCCTGGTGGGTGGTGACCACCTCGGGGCCCCACTTGCCCTATCTCCGCCACTATAAATTCCTAAATTTAGAGAAAAAATAGGAGAGAAAGAATTATCGCGTTTCACGAGACGGAGCCACTGCCACCTCCCGTTCTTCATCGGGAGGCCATATCTGGAGCCCGTTTGGGGCTCCGGAGAGGGGAATCCTCGGTCTTCATCATCATCAACCATTGTCCATCGCCAATTCCATGATGCTCCCCACCGAGAGTGAGTAATTCCTTCATAGGCTTGCTGGTCGGTGAGGAGTTGGATGAAATTCATCATGTAATCGAGTTAGTTTTGTTAGGGCTTGATCACTAGTATCCATTATGTTCTGAGATTGATGTTGCTATGACTTTGCTATGCCTAATGCTTGTCACTAGGGCCGGAGTGCCATGATTTCAGATGTGAACCGTTTATGTTATCATCTCTATATCCATGTTCTTGATCCGATCTTGCCTAGTCATATGCACCTATTATGTGTTATGATCCGTCAACCCCATAGTGACAATATTTGGGATACTTCGCGGTGATGACCGTAGTTTGAGGAGTTCATGTATTCACCATGTGCTAATGCTTTGTTCTGGATCTCTACTAAAAGGAGGCCTTAATATCCCTTAGTTTCCTTATGGACCCCATTGCCACGGGAGGGTAGGACAAAAGGTGTCATGCAAGTTCTTTTCCATAAGCACGTATGACTATTTACGGAATACATGCCTACATTACATTAATGAACTGGAGCTAGTTCTATATCGCCCTAGGTTATGACTGTTACATGATGAATATCATCCAACGAGTTACTATTGTTGCTGATGCTATTACAACTGCTACAAAACTATTGCTACTACTGTTACCGCTAGTGTTACTATTGCTACTGCTATCAAAACTACCATATTACTGTGCTACTGATTACTCTGCTGCAGGTATTTAATCTCTAGGTGTGATTGAATTGACAACTCAACTGCTAATATTCTCAAGTATTCTTTGGCTCCCCTTGTGTCGAATCTATAAATTTGGGTTGAATACTCTACCCTCGAAAACTGTTGCGATCCCCTATACTTGTGGGTTATCAAGACCTTTTTCTGGCGCCATTGCCGGGGAGCATAGCAATATTTGTTGAGTCACTTTGGATTTATATCAATTTATCACTATGAAGAATCTGAAGGATCCAAGGACCAAGATTTTTCCCTCTACTACGAGGGGAGGTAAGGAACTGCCATCTAGCTCTGCACTTGATTCACCTTCTGTAATGAGTAAGTTTGAAACACCACCACATGCTAGTAATCCTGATATGTCGCAAGTTATTGATGATGCTACTTCTGCTATGAATGATGCTTATGATGATGCTAGTACCATGCTTGATGATAATGTGCCACTAGGAGAATTTCTTGATGAACAGATTGCTAGAGCTAAAGAAAATGAAATTGCTGAAACTGATGAAGCTTATGAAACTGATTATGATTATGAAACTCCTATTAGTCCTAGTTCTCCTAAGTTTGAAATGCCCAAGATACCTGAAGGTTATGTTATGGACGAGGAGATAACTAGAGAAATTCTTTCTTGCAAGGATAGAGACGATCTTAAGAAACTGTTAAGCAAGTATAAGGAAAAAACTTTGAATGCTAGAATGAAATGTGATCCTAAGTTTGCTACTTCACCTATCTGTGTTACCGATAAGGATTATGAGTTCTCTGTCGACCCAGAGTTAATCACTTTGGTTGAATCTGATCCTTTCCATGGCTATGAAACTGAAACTGTAGTGGCACACCTTACTAAGCTGAATGATATAGCCACCCTCTTTGCTCATGATGAGAAGATTCGCTACTATTACATCCTTAAGTTATTTCCGTTCTCATTAAAAGGTGATGCTAAGACATGGTACACTACTCTTGCTCCTGGTTGTGTGCGTAGTCCCCAGGATATGATTTACTACTTCTCTGAAAAATATTTTCCTGCTCATAAGAAACAAGCTGCCTTACAGGAAATATTTAACTTTGTGCAAATTGAAGAAGAGTGTCTCCCACAAGCTTGGGGGAGGCTTCTCCAGTTGCTTAATGCTTTGCCTGATCATCCTCTCAAGAAAAATGAAATACTTGATATCTTTTATAATGGACTAACCAATGCTTCTAGGGACTTCCTAGATAGTTGTCCTGGTTGTGTTTTCAAGGAACGAACTGTTGAACAAGCTGAGGAATTATTGAATAACATATTGAAGAATTATGATGATTGGACTCTTCCTGAACCACCGCCTAAACCCACTCCGAAGAAGAGGGGTATCTTATTTCTCAGTCCTGAAGATATGTAAGAGGCAAAGAAATATATGAAGGAAAAAGGTATTAAAGCTGATGATGTTAAGAATTTCCACTTATTGAAGAGATACATGGCCTTGACACACCACCACCTCCACAGGTTGTAGAGGTAAATTCTTTATTAAAGTTTAATGAAAGTGACATCCCTCACAATAAACCTCCTAGTCAATGCTTATATGAGTTTGATAACTATATTATGAAGCAAGATCATTTCAATGCTCATGTTCTGAAACAATTGAAATACTATTGTGATATGATTGCTCGCTTGAGCGACTTGCTATTTAGAATCAATAATGATGTTAGAGGTGTAGGAAAGCATGCCTCTATGGTTCAAACCCAATTAGAACAAGTAGCTAAGTCTCAAAAAGAATTGCTTGATGAAATGAATAGTAATATGCATGACTTTGCTGCTAGAGTAGTAACTAGAGGAGGTAGAATGACAGAAGAACCACTCTATCCTGAGGGTCATCCTAAAAGAATTGAACAAGACTCTCAGAGAATTAATCCTGATGCACCTAGTCCTTCTAAGAAGAAAAAGAAAATGAAAAATGATAGGACTTTGCATACCTCTAGTGAACCTGAGACACAAAAACCTCCTGATAATAATGATGTCTCTATTTCTGATGCTGAAACTCAGTCTGGTGGTGAACATCAACCTAGTGATAATGAAAATGATAATGATGATGTTCACGATGATGCTCAACCTAGTGATGATGTAGAACCAGATAGTGATGTTGAAATAGAGCCTGCTCCTGATCTTGATAACCCACAACCTAAAAATAAACGTTATGATAAAAAAGACTTTGTTGCTAGGAAACATGGTAAAGAAAGAGAGCCATGGGTTCAGAAACCCATGCCATTCCCACCTAAGCCATCTAATAAAAAGGATGATGAAGAATTTGAGCACTTTGCTGGAATGATTAGGCCAGTCTTTTTGCATACCCGTTTAACTGATATTTTGAAGATGGCCACTTATAAAAAGTATATGAAAGACATCATCACAAATAAAAGAAAAATACCTGAAGCTGAAATCTCCACCATGCTTGCTAATTATTCTTTTAAATATGGAGTACCTAAAAAACTTGGAGATCCTGGAATACCAACTATACCTTGCTCCATCAAAAGAAACTATGTTAAAATTGCTTTGTGTGATTTGGGAGCCGGTGTTAGTGTTATGCCTTTCTCCTTATATAAAAGACTTGATTTGAATAAACTCACACTTACTGAGATATCATTGCAAATGGCTGACAAATCAACAATCATACCTATTGGTATTTGTGAGGATGTGCCCGTTGTTGTTGCAAATGTAACTATCTTAACGGACTTTGTTATTCTTGAGATGCCCGAGGATGACAACATGTCGATTATCCTTCGTAGACCCTTTTTGAATACTACAGGGGCTGTTATTGATTGCAATAAAAGCAAAGTCACTTTTCATATCAATGGTAATGAGCACACGTTGCACTTTCCGAAGAAACAATTTCAAGTGAATGGTATAAATGTTATTGAAGAATCTCCGACCATCACTATTGGAAGTTTTCAATTACCTCTACCTACTGCCAAAAAGAAATATGATATACTTATTGTAGGGGACATGCGCATCCCCATTGAGGTAACTTAGTGTTTTACGAAAGTTCTTCGGTTTCATGCTAATCGGAAGTGGTTGTTAATAAGACTTGATCAACCTTATTAATGAATCATTTTCTATAGGTATGACGTCGATGAATCTAGTAAGCACAACTTTCTGCTCCCACCTTTTATTTTCAATTTTAGTTAGTCAAATAAAATAAAATGCCATGTTTATCCTGTTTTCTGTTTTCTCCGTGCAATAAAAAATGACCCAAAAATAAAAATTCTCAGAATGCCCTGAAAATTTAACACGAATATTTTCTGAATATTTATGAATTTTTGGTGCAAATAACACCTGAGGGGAGTGCACCTGGTGCCCATGATACACCAAGGCGCGCTAGCACCCCCAGGCGCGCCCTGGTGGGTGGTGGCCCCCATGTAGGCCCTCTCACTTATCTCTTTAGCCCACATCACCACCTACCTCTAGCAAAAAAAATCACCACAACCACCATTTTCGTGTTCTTGCTCTCAAACCAGCGGATTTCGATCTCTTTGCTCGAAGCTCCGTTTCCGAAACTATTTGGAGGGATTGCTAGTTGGTATGTGACTCCTCCATTGCTCCAATTAGTTTTTGTTTTAGTGGGTTATTTTTTAGAGTAATTAGCTACTCTTGGTGCTATTGTAGATGAGCTTGCATGTTGAATTCTTAGAGTTCTAAGTAGTTTGAATGCTCAATATGGCCTCTATGCATGCTTGGGGGTAGTTGCTAACAATCTTACAAAGTTTTGTTGACAAATTTTTGTGGACAAATTTTTTTTTAGAATTTTTATAGGAATAAAAATGCAATTCTTTAGGAGTTCTTCGAGGAGGAGATCCTCGGGAGCCTCGTCAAGTGGAGGCTCAGTTCGACAGTCTTATGTTGAACGAAGCAAAAGCTCGATGCGAGATGCCGCTACCAAATCATGCTTGTGGCCTTGCGACGAGTTCATGGAAGGTGCAGGTATTAAGGAGGAATTTTATCAATTTATCGACAACACAGAGCTTGCTTCCTTCATCGCAGATCTATACGTCTCCAACGTATCTATAATTTTTTATTGTTCCATGCTGTTATATACCATTCTTGGATGTTTTACAATCATTTTATTATAACTTTATATCATTTTTGGGACTAACCTATTGACATAGTGCCAAAGTGTCAGTTGCTGTTTTCGCTTGTTTTTTACTTCGCAGAAAATCAGTACCAAACGGAGATAAAACGCTGCGGGGATTTTTGTGGATTTTTTACGGACCAGAAGAAAGAAGATGGGCCAAAGAACACCAGAAGAGGGGGCCCAGGGTGGCCATCACCCACCAGGGCGCGCCAGAGGCCCCCTGGCGCAGCCTGGTGGGTGCTGGGCGCCTCGGGCACCCCCTCCACCGCCTCCGATGCCTATAAATTCCCAAATATTCGGAAACCATCAAAAATAACCCTAGACTCTCCGCTCCGCCACCGCAACTCTCTGTATCGACGAAAAACCAATCTGGAGGCATTCCAGTACCCTGCCGGAGAGGGGAATCCATCTCCGGTGGCCATCTTCATCATCCCGGCGGAGGCCATGATGAGCAGGAAGTAGTCCACCCTCGGGGCTGAGGGTATGTACCAGTAGCTATGTGTTCAATCTCTCTCTCTCGTGTTCTTGAGATGTCACGATCTTGATGTATCACGGGCTTTGTTAATATAGTTGGATCACATGATGTTATTCCCTTGCTATCTAGTTGTGATGAATTGAGTTTTCCCTTTGAGATTTCGTTACAGGATTGAATACTTTTATGGATTTGAGAACACTTGATATATGTCTTGCATGCGGATACCCGTGGTGACAATGGGGTGTTCAATTGATTCACTTGATATATGTTTTGGTACTCAACTTGCGGACTCCCGTGGTGACATTGGGGTAATCTATGCATAGGGTTTGATACACGTTCTTGTCCTACTTTCTCTGATAGAAATCTTGGGGCACTCTTTGAGGTTCTTTGTGTGGATTGAGTATTATGAATCTGAAATTGTTTGATGCATATCGTATAATTAACTCATGGATACTTGTGGTGACATTGGAGTATCTAGGTGACATTAGAGTTGGTTGATGCGTATCATATGGTGTTATTCTAGTACGAACTCTTAGATAGATCGAACGGAAAGGATAACTTGATGTTATCTTAGTACGAACTCTTGAATAGATTGATCGGAAAGGATAACTTTAAGGTGGTTTCATACCCTACAAACAATTTCTTCTTATGTTCTCCGCTAGATAAGAACTTTGGAGTGATTCTTCGTTGCACGTTGAGGGATGGTTATGTGATCTAATTATATTAGCATTGTTGAGAGATTGCACTAGCGAAAGTATGGACCCTAGGCCTTGTTTTCAAGCATTGCAATACCATTTGTGCTCACTTTTGTTACCTGCTACCTTGCTGTTTTTATATTTTCAGATTATAAAAACCTATATCTACCATCCATATTGCACTTGTATCACCATCTCTTCGCCGAACTAGTGTACCTATACAATTTGCCATTGTATTGGGTGTGTTGGGGACACAAGAGATTTCTTGTATTTGATTGCAGGGTTGTTTGAGAGAGACCATCTTCATCCTACACCTCCCACGGATTGATAAACCTTAGGTCATCCACTTGAGAGAAAATTGCTACTGTCCTACAAAACTCTGCGCTTGGAGGCCCAACAAAGTCTACAAGAATAAAGTTGCGTAGTAGACATCAAGCTCTTTTCTGGCGCCGTTGCCGGGGAGGTGAGTGCTTGAAGGTATATCTTTAGATCTTGCAATTAAATCTTTTAGTTTCTTGTTTTTCACTAGTTTGGTTTTATAAAAGAAAACTACAAAAAATATGGAGTTTAGGTTGCACGATTTTTATCGTCTTTATAATGTCTTTCGTGAAAATAAGGATTCCAAAAATTGTGCTCAATTGGTAGAGGAAGAAATTATGAAAATACTTAATGAGAATTCTTTGAATGATGAGCACGATTGCAATGTTGCTAGTATGAATTCTCTGAATATCCATGATGCTAATGATATGCAAAGCCACAAGCTTGGGGATGCTATGTTTGATGAAGATGATATTTTTAGTCCCCCAAGTTTTGATGAGGAAATTTATTATGATGATGGCATGCCTCCTATCTATGATGATTATGATGATGACATGTATGCTATAAATAGTGATAGTAACCATGAAACCTTTCATCATGATTTTAATATTGAATGTGATTATGCCAATCATGTATCTCATGATAGTTATTTTGTTGAGTTTGCTCCCACTACGATGAATGAGAAGAAATATGCTTATGTGGAGAGTAATAAATTTTCTATGCTTGTAGATCATGAAAAGTATGCTTTATGTGATAGTTATATTGTGAAATTCCTTCATGATGCTACTGAAATTTATTATGAGGGAGGAAAATATGCTTGTAGGAATTGCAATAATATCAAGTTTCCTCTCTATGTGTTCAAAGTTTTGAAGTTATGCTTGTTTTGCCTTCCTATGCTAGTTGATTCTTGCTCCCATTAATTGTTTGCTCACAAAATCCCTATGCATAGGAAGTGGTTTAGACTTAAATGTGCTTGTCATGAGATTCATGATGCTCTCTTGCATGTTTCAATTACTATTCCTATGTGAGCATCATTGAAATCATCATGCCTAGCTAGAAGGCTTTAAAGAAAAGCGCTTGTTGGGAGACAACCCAACACTTTTGCCTTCTGTTTTGGTGTGTTCACATGATTAAGCTACTGTAGTAATCATGTTTTGTGTCTTTTATTTTAATAAAGTGCCAAGTAAAGCCTTTGGGATGACTCACAAGATGAGTAGAATTGATGCTGAACCAAAACAGAAACTTTTGACTCCTGTACAGGAATTTTCATTTTTTTTACTGGAGCATGATAATGATCTGAGATTTTTACAAAGTATTCATATACAAATTCTTCAGGTTGTCCTAATTGTTCAGAATTTTTAGAGACAGGGAAGTATGGCTACACTACAGATATTCACAGACTGTTCTGTTTCTGACAGATTCTGTTTTGCATGCATAGTTTGCTTGTTTTAGTGTTTCCATAGCTTATATTTAGTGGTATAAATTATGGGAATGGTAGAATACAGTAGGTATCATGTGGGAACAATTATGAATCTTGTCTTGACAGTACCTAAGTGAATGATCTGTCTTTATTATACTAACCCATCTCACGAAGTTTCGTTAAGTTTTGTGTGATTGAAGTTTTCAAGTTTTTGGTGAGACACCGATATGAGGAGAATAAGGAGTGACAAGAACCTAAGCTTGGGGATGCCCAAGGCACCCCCAAGGTAATATTCAAGGAAGACTCAAGCATCTAAGCTTGGGGATGCCCCGGAAGGCATCCCCTCTTTCGTCTTCAACATTATCGGTATATCTTACTTGGAGCTATATTTTTATTCGTCACATAATATGTGCTTTGCTTGGATCGTCATTATATATTGTTATTTTCTGTTAGGTGTTATTTATAATCTTGTTTTTCAATAAAAATTTCCAAGAATTGTCTTAGGATACTTGCATTGCATGTTTTGATGTGTGCTGTGTAAAAACAGAAACTTTTTCTGTAGTGTTTGAATTTTAATATTTTACTGGAAGATGGAAAGTTTCTGAAATTTTTACACAGTGTTTTAATATAAATTACTTAGCATTTCCTAAATTTTCATAATTTTTTGAGTTACAGAAGTGCACTAGTTTAATAGATTACTACAGACTGTTCTGTTTGGACAGATTGCTGTCATAGTTTCGTTATCTACTTATCCTATAGTTTCCATAGCCTATATTGGTAGATATAAATTGTGGAAACGATAGTAAACAGTATATGATGTTTGAAAATTATTGTGCAACTTGTCTTGGCAGTACATGAAGTGTCGATTTGTTCTTATGTGTACTAACCTATCTCACGAGTTCTTTTCGAGTTTTGTGTGGATGAAGTATTTGAGAATAGATGAAACCGGGGTATGAGAGGATTGAACGAGATACAAAAGCTCAAGCTTGGGAATGCCCAAGGCACCCCATGTAAATATTTAAAGAAGTCTCAAGCATCTAATCTTGGGGATGCTACGCATCCCACCTCTCTTCGTCAACTATCGGTTAGCCTATGTTGAGCCTAAATTTTTATTCGTTCACATGATGCATGCTATTCTTGGAGTTGTATTTTTGTTTAGTTTGCTGTTTGAATAAAATACTCAGATCTGAAAATATTTATTGAGAGATAAAGTCCTCACATAGCTACTTAATTGTTTGACTACTCATTGATCTTCACTTATATCTTTTGAGAGTAGCTTGTCATTTGCTCATGTGCTTCGCTTAAATTTGCTTGAGCTTGCCAAAAAGCAATGGCAATAAATGAAACTAGTCCCAAAGTGATAGATATCCAAGGAGGATATAATAAAAACTTTCATGAAGATCATTGGACAAATTAAACTTGATTCTTTGTAATAGTTTTGAAACATGATGATAGTAATATGTGAGTCGTGTTAGTGAGTAATTATGCTTAGTAGGAATATTGGTGTTAAGGTTTGTGATTCCCTATGCATGCATGAAAGTCAATATTTATGCAATGAAGTTACATCCTACTTGTGGTGCATTATTCGGTGTTAGTTATGTTCAATGCTCACTTATGTGATTTTTCGTTTCTTGGTTTGGTTGCTTCCCAATCTATTTGCTAGCCTTCATTTTGTACTAAGTAGAGATACTACTTGTGCATCCATAATCCTTAAACCAAGTTTTGCCTTATGAGTCCACCATACCTACCTATATGCGGTATTTCCATGTCGTTCCAAGCAAATTTGTATGTGCTATCTCTAAATTTTCAAAATAAATTTTCTCTTTTGTGTGCCCGTACCGCTCATGAAACGGTGGGGAGTGTCCAATATTTTTTCATGCTAGATGTGTTATTCTCAAGATGAGTGTTTATTCACTTGTCATTGCATGAGAGTGCGGCGGTAATAGGGATGCCCATTCCTGAAATGAAAAAGAAAAAAAATATTTACTTTATGTTGTCAAATAATAAATTCCTTGGAAAGTGTTGGTATGGAAGGCAACCGTGGATACGGCCTGCCATGGAAAGTGAAAGTTTGGTGGAAAAAGGAATAAACTTTATTTTCTGTTTGGGAACCGCCTATGATATATCTAGCATGGAAAGTATTGTGAGCTACTTTGTCGTTTTCGTTGACAGGAAAAGCATGCCACCCAAAAAAAAATTCTCTCTCAATTTAAACCTTGAGCTCTGGCACCTCTACAAATCCCTACTTCCCTCTGTGAAGGGCCTATCTATTTACTTTATGCAATTTTTATTTCTACTTTGAGTCTCATCTTCTCTTATAACCACCAACTAGGGGGCACTATGATCGTTCTTGAGCATTGGGCATAGCTAATATTGGAGTGTGTTTCATGAATGGATCAATGATTGAGCATGATGGGCTAGGGATAACTTTCTTTAGTGTTGATATTTTGAAAGACGTGGTTACTTGTTGACATGCTTGAGTATTGAAGTCATTATGTTAAAACTAGACTTTTGCTTTGAATCATTTACAAGTCCAAATGTCCATGCTATACAAAGAAGAAAAGAATATGATGAACATGTTAGGCAGCATTCCACATCAAAAATTCTGTTTTTATAATTTACCTACTCGAGCACGAGTAGGAATTAAGCTTGGGGATGCTGATACGTCTCCAACGTATCTATAATTTTTGCTTGTTCCATGCTGTTATATTATCATTCTTGGATGTCTTACAATCATTTTATTATAACTTTATATCATTTTTTGAGACTAACCTATTGACATAGTGCCAAAGTGCCAGTTGTTGTTTTTGCTTGTTTTTTACTTCGCAGAAAATCAGTACCAAACGAAGATAAAACGCTGCGGGGATTTTTGTGGATTTTTTACGGACCAGAAAAAAGAAGATGGGCCAAAGAACACCATAAGAGGGGGCCCAGGGAGGCCATCACCCACCAGGGCGCGCCAGAGGCCCCCTGGCGCGGCCTGGTGGGTGCTGGGCGCCTCGGGCACCCCCTCCACCGCCTCCGATGCCTATAAATTCCCAAATATTTGGAAACCATCAAAAATAACCCTAGACTATCCGCTCGCCGCCGCAACTCTCTGTATCGACGAAAAACCAATCTGGAGGCGTTCCAGTACCCTGCCGGAGAGGGGAATCCATCTCCGGTGGCCATCTTCATCATCCCGGCAGAGGCCATGATGAGGAGGGAGTAGTCCACCCTCGGGGCTCAGGGTATGTACCAGTAGCTATGTGTTAAATCTCTCTCTCTCTCATGTTCTTGAGATGTCACGATCTTGATGTATCACGGGCTTTGTTAATATAGTTGGATCACATGATGTTATTCCCTTGCTATCTAGTTGTGATGAATTGAGTTTTCCCTTTGAGATTTCATTACCGGATTGAATACTTTTATGGATTTGAGAACACTTGATATATGTCTTTGTCGGTGTACTGAACAGGGGGTGTTCATTACCCTTGGACATGCACCGGCAAGTTGCAGCCTCCAGGCGGGAAGGGCATGGCTGAGAAGAAATCAACTTATCCCAGGTTTCCGGCAAGGATTATTTGCTGGGAACGGGCCTACGCGTCACCGGCAAACTCAAAGGCCGGCAAGATTAGGATAGAATTCCCGGGAAGCAAGCCTTCCTGGGAGAAGACCTCCAGGCAGGTCACCGAGAAGACCCGATGTTGGACTCCCGGCAAGATGCTTGCCAGAGGACAACTGGGAACAAGCACAAGAATATCAAGGAAGCATTCGAACCAATAATCAGAAGACAGAAGACCGAAGGCTGGAGCCCCGGCAAGATCTTGCCGGGATGGCTCGAAACCCCGGCAAGACTCGCACCCGGCAAGCCTTCGCTGCCCTGTCACCGCTCCAGCGCAGCGGCCAGCTTGTCGTTTAGCTGTTGTCCTCCTGGGTGCTTGTCAGGCGCTAGCGGTGAATAGGCATAAGCGGTGCCGATGGGACGGCCCCTTTTTCCAGCCCCAAGACGCTAAGGGACACCTCAACGGAGCATTTAATGTTCTTGTCCTAAACCGTCAGTGTTAGGTATGATAGCACTGTAACAACTTTACACCTCATGTATGCACTGTGCGCCACTGTTGGTGACCCCTTCGAACGTATAAAAGGAGGCCCAAGGCGTAGCTACAGGGGGATCGGATCTTTTAGAGCTCATTCTGCATGTGTAGCTGCTACTGTAGCGCTCCTAGAACTGAGCTAGAACACACCTAATAGAACCAAGCAGGACTAGGGTTTTACGCATCTTGGCGGCCCGAACCTGGGTAAATCCCCTCGTGTTGATCATCAGTTCTGCTCTTTGTACAAACCTTTCTCCCTTGCCGAACCGTAACGGGATCCTCGCGATCCCATAGGTGTCGTTTCTCCGACATCTTTGGCGCGCCAGGTAGGGGGAAAGGTTGCGCGAACCTTATCTAGCGGTCAGCACATCAGCTTCATCGTCCATGACGACTTCCCTATGCTTATAGAAAGCTAAGTCCTAAAACTTTGATTGCTTTTTGTTGTGTAGCCTTATCCTTGATGGCAGTTTTGTATAACTTGTGCGCAAGGGAGCGCTCTAGAAACACTCTGCACTCCTGTTTGTTCTGGGTCCGCCCAACAACACAGATGCAACTGCGTTTGTCTCTAGAACGTTAAGCTCCTGAAGAGGCGGCGTTCTCGATAGGCTGCTAGACAGGACCCGATCCTAAGCGCCATCGACCGGAACGTGCGGATTCGGGGAGTATTCCAGCAAGCGTAGAGATTCATCGTACAAAAATGCAATTGTTCAAGGAAAAGGCTTGATAAGTTTTTCGGATTTTTGCGTCAACCCGTATGCTGAGGAGCCTCCCCGGGGCTAGTTGTGCTCCTAGTCGCCTCGAGTCCGCTCGGCGATGTGAGCAGCTGCACTAAAGCTGGGAAGGTAAACCTTTTCGGGAGGCGGCGTTCCCGGCAAGCCGCTAAGGACCCGTTCCTCAAAGCGCTGCTGACTGGATCGTGCGCACCGGAAAGTGTTCCGGCAAGCAAGGGAACATTCGACAGAAGTCGAGATTTCAGCAGATTAATCATAAACCAGGAGCTAATTAACTTGTTGTGCTAAAACACTATCGTGGCATTACATGCCCAATCAGTGTTGCAAGAATACGCATGGAAGGCGGGCTCGGGGGCTGGCAGCGCCCTAGAGAGTAACCTTCTAGAGAGCCTGTCGGTCATCACCACGAGCGCGGCCTCGATATGCGAGATGCACAGCAGGAAAAGCTAAGTTACAAAAACTTGCGACAGCTACATTTCTTTTGCTGTCCTCACTTGCTCCTTACACCTACATGCGAAGGAGCCTTCCCGGGGCCAATAGCGCCCCTAGTTGTCTCGAGTCCGCTCGACAACTTAGGCGGCTGCACAGACACCGGGAAGGTAAACCTTTTCGGGAGGCGGCGTTCCTGGCAAGCCGCTAAGGACCCGTTCCTCCAAGCGCTGCCGACTGGAGTGCGCACACCGGAAAGCTTTCCGGCAAGCATGGGTCGTCTTGATTGATTTTTCGTCCTTGTACATCAATCTGCACGCGAAGGAACCTTGTCGTGGTGAGCTCGCGCTCTAGTTTCGCCTCGAGTCCGCTCGGCAAGCTTTGCAGCCGCGTTCTGACCCGGCAAGTCACCTTGCCGGTGGCGGCGTTTCCAGCAGGTTGCTAAAGTCCCGCACCTAGCGCTCGCGGCAAACGTGCGCACCGGCAAAGTTTCCAAGTAGCGTAGGATATAAGATATATGCAAGGACGGAATTAATCAAGAGGGAAGCAACATTAATTTAGCATAAAGAAACATGTCTTGCATACATAAAGACTGACCTGACTAAGATTAATTATTTCTTTACATGCGCCATTGCAGCAACAGGTATGCAAAAAGTACCTCAGTCTCGGCGGCGGCTTTATTCTCGGCGGCACGCGGCAGCCGAGAAAGCCAAGGGCGCCGTGCTGGAGGCCGGCAAGACGGCAGTGAGGCATTCGCAGTAGACGGCGGCGATGGCAGGGATGACTGTATGAATCGAGCACCGCACCCGTAGTACCCCTTATGGGGAAGGCTCGGGGGCTAGCTCTTCATCGCACGGTGTGGCACTCCCTTTCGGGCACATGATTCCTGCTGCCGTCCTGCTCTGTCTGCCCACGCCGCCGGCAAGCCCAAAGCCCGGCAAACCGCAAGCTCTCTTGCGTCATCATCAGCGTGCAATTAAAGTCATGGGTGACGGTTACTTCTCGCCGCGCGTGTACCGGTGCATGTTTTTGGGCCTAGCCCGGACAACACTGTGTGTGCTTGTTCGGCCCAGGCCCGGGGGCTCCTGTCGGTGTACTGAACAGGGGGTGTTCATTACCCTTGGACATGCACCGGCAAGTTGCAGCCTCCGAGCGGGAAGGGCATGGCTGAGAAGAAATCCACTTATCCCAGGTTTCCGGCAAGGATTATTTGCCGGGAACGGGCCTACGCGTCACCGGCAAGCTCAAAGGCCGGCAAGATCAGGATAGAATTCCCGGGAAGCAAGCCTTCCTGGGAGAAGACCTCCAGGCAGGTCACCGAGAAGACCCGATGTTGGACTCCCGGTAAGATGCTTGTCGGAGGACAACTGGGAACAAGCACAAGAATATCAAGGAAGCATTCGAACCAATAATCAGAAGACAGAAGACCGAAGGCTGGAGCCCCGGCAAGATCTTGCCGGGATGGCTCGGAGCCCCGGCAAGACTCGCACCCGGCAAGCCTTCACTGCCCTGTCACCGCTCCAGCGCAGCGGCCAGCTTGTCGTTTAGCTGTTGTCCTCCTGGGTGCGTGTCAGGCGCTAGCGGTGAATAGGCATAAGCGGTGCCGATGGGACGGCCCCTTTTTCCAGCCCCAAGACGCTAAGGGACACCTCAACGGAGCATTTAATGTTCTTGTCCTAAACCGTCAGTGTTAGGTATGATAGCACTGTAACAACTTTACACCTCATGTATGCACTGTGCGCCACTGTTGGTGACCCCTTCGAACGTATAAAAGGAGGCCCAAGGCGTAGCTACAGGGGGATCGGATCTTTTAGAGCTCATTCTGCATGTGTAGCTGCTACTGTAGCGCTCCTAGAACTGAGCTAGAACACACCTAATACAACCAAGCAGGAGTAGGGTTTTACGCATCTTGGCGGCCCAAACCTGGGTAAATCCCCGCGTGTTGATCGTCAGTTCTGCTCTTTGTACAAACCTTTCCCCCTTGACGAACCATAAAGGGATCCTCGCGATCCCATAGGTGTCGTTTCTCCGACAGTCTTGCATGCGGATACCCGTGGTGACAATGGGGTGTTCAATTCATTCACTTGATATATGTTTTGGTACTCAACTTGCGGACTCTCGCGGTGACATTGGGGTAATCTATGCATAGGGGTTGATACACGTTCCTGTCCTACTTTCTCCGATAGAAATCTTGGGTCAGTCTTTGAGGTTCTTTGTGTGGATTGAGTATTATCAATTTCAAATTGTTTGATGCGTATCGTATAATAAACTCATGGATACTTGTGGTGACATTGGAGTATCTCGGTGACATTAGAGTTGGTTGATGCGTAACATATGGTGTTATTCTATTACGAACTCTTAGATAGATCGAACGGAAAGGATAACTTGATGTTATCTTAGTACGAACTCTTGAATAGATCGATCGGAAAGGATAACTTTAAGGTGGTTTCGTACCCTACAAACAATTTCTTCTTATGTTCTCCGCTAGATAAGAACTTTGGAGTGATTCTTCGTTGCACGTTGAGGGATGGTTATGTGATCCAATTATATTAGCATTGTTGAGAGATTGCACTAGCGAAAGTACGGACCCTAGGCCTTGTTTTCAAGCATTGCAATACCGTTTGTGCTCACTTTTGTTACTTGCTACCTTGTTGTTTTTATATTTTCATATTATAAAAACCTATATCTACCATCCATATTGCACTTGTATCACCATCTCTTCGCCGAACTAGTGCACCTATACAATTTGCCATTGTATTGGGTGTGTTGGGGACACAAGAGATTTCTTGTATTTGATTGCAGGGTTGTTTGAGAGAGACCATCTTCATCCTACACCTCCCACGGATTGATAAACCTTAGGTCATCCACTTGAGGGAAAATTGCTACTGTCCTACAAAACTCTGCGCTTGGAGGCCCAACAAAGTCTACAAGAATAAAGTTGCGTAGTAGACATCACAGATAAGTGCCCCCAACACCTCGAAGTCACGAAAACCTTCACAAAGAAATTTAAATATTTTCCTCGTGAGTCTAGAGTCTCATTCAACCTATACGATCATTCCTTTACCATGCCATTAGAGATGTTTAGCGATGCATGCAAACTTCCATTTGAGGGTTCCTTCGATGAACCAACAAAATCTGAGTACGAGTCATTTTTAGTTAATCTTTGCTTTGGCAAAGATAGGGGGTTACACACGGGAGAATTAACAGCATCCATTTTCCATCACTCCAATATTTTGCGCTCTTTAACGGTAAATGTATTGTAGGCAAACGAGATTGTAGCACATTATGTGCTCATGCTTTGAGTGTCTTACAAACTGCCATAACTGGGAATAAGGATTATAATCTTGGTGCAATTGTTGCACGAAGGTTGCAGCTCAATGCTGCTAGTGGTAATTTTTATGGAGGGATTTATGTCTCCCGTGTAGCTGAGAGATTACATGTATCACCATGGCCTAATGACCCCATCCTACCCACTCAGTATTTAGACTTTGATGCGATGAAGCGTCATAAGTTCCTTACGGGTACGGCCACAAACTACACCTATAACTTGAGATTCAATAAGAAACCTGTTGTGCATGTTGTTTTGACTGCTCCTGCTCTCTTTGATTTTCACACTAGGGGAAGATATTATGTTCTTGAGAGCAAAGCTTATGAGTACAACGCAGAGGTTGAAGCTGCCAGGAGGGTCGCGGAGTCTGCTCCGAGGTTCTCGATGAGCCATTGCCTAGATTATTATTCACACGGATGGTGATTACCAAGCTAGGCCAAAAGCCAAAGCTTGGGGGAGTACGTATTTCCACCGACATTACATTCATGATCGCACATTTCATTCCAGTTGTCGGTGTTCATACTTTTTCATTGTAATATCCATGCTAGATTTGTTTTCTCGCTTTCCTCTTGTGTGTTTGAAAAACTTTGAGAAAACCCAAAAACATTTCCTACTTCTTTTTAGTTTTTCTTTCTAGCTTAGTTTAATTGTTGCATTAAAAGAAAACCCAAAAAGATTTCTCGCTTCTTCTTTTGTTTGTTGGGAGCTATCCCGTGTAAATAGTTTTTCTCGTTTTTGTTTTTCCTCTTTAATTTGCTTCTTTCAATAAAAACCAAAAACTCCAAAAATATTTCAGTGTGTTTCTCTGAAATTCTTTTATTTTTACTCGAGTCACACCTAGGATAAGACCACGATGAAATTGTTAAGTAGTTCTCATCTGCATTATCGCTTATCTAACAAAGAACCCATATTACCTTGTCTTCGCCTCTTGAATAAAATGTTTGCAGATTCCATCTTAGTCTACGTCATTCTTGCACTATTATTATTCTCTTATCATTCGGTCGTGCAAGTTAAAGGCAATGATGACGACATTTGATGAATTGACTGTGGCAGAGAAAAGCGGGTATGAACTCAACTTGTTTTTGTTTTTGTAAATATGTTTAATCTAGTATCCCTTGATTCGGCTCATTATGATCAAACATGTTTGCAATGACCATTAGAGATTATAGTTGTTCATGCCATGCTTAAGTAGCTAGGAGTGGATAATGATTTATCTTGGGTGTCAACATGCATTAAAATGGTTGTGATGCGGTATGATGATATGGTATCCTCCTCTGAATGTTTCAAGTGGCTTGACTTGGCACATGTTCATGCATGTAGTTGAATCAAAACCAACATAGCCTTCATGATATTTATGTTCATGGTGTCCATATCCTACTCATGCTAGTATTCAATGTTGATTATATGTAATGCATGTTCATGACCATCTTCGCTCTCTAGCTGGCCGCTTCTCAATCTAACTGCTAGCCTTCGCCTGTACTAAGCGGGAATACTGCTTGTGCATGAAAACCCTTAAACCAAGCTATGCCAGATGAGTCCACTATATCTACCTATATGCGCTATTACCCTGCCATTCCAAAGTAAATTTGCAGGTGCCACCTCTAAAATTTCAAATAAACATTTGTTTTGTGTGCCTGGATCGCTCATGGAGCGACAGGGGCGGTCAGTATCTTCCATGCTAAGCGGGTTATTCTCATGATGATTGTTTATTCACTTGTTCTTACACGAGATGGGCGGTAATATGGATTCCCAGTCCCGAAATCAAAAATCAAAAATAATTAAACAAAACTCCCCCAGGAATGTTGTTGGTTTGGACGGTACCTGTGGATGCGGCTCGCCATGTAGTGTGATTGTTGGTGGAGGGGGAGTAAACCTTTACTTTTACCGCTTGGGAACTGCCGCTAATTTGTTTAGCACGGAAGATATTGATAACTCTTGGTCGTGACGTTGACAGGAAGGGTGTACCTCTCAAAATTATATCTATCTCTATTTTAAACTTTGAGCTCTGGCACCGCTGCAAATCCATGCTTCCCTCTGCGAAGGGACTATCTATTTACTTTTAAGTTGAGTCGTCACCTTCTCAAATAAGCGCCAGACCTGAGAGCACTATTGTCATCCTCATGCATTGTGTATAGTTGATATTGGGTGCAGCATGACTGGATCTTTTCTACCATGAATTACAATGTTTAGTTGCTGCTTGAACTTTGGAGGTGCTCTGCCTTTATGTTTTGCGGTCTCAGAAAGGGCTAGCGAGATACCACTATTGTCATATTGTATCACGATTGTTTTGACAAAATGTTGGCGCTTGAGATATCTTATTATTGCTCGCTAGTTGCTTATGTTATTGATATGAGTAAATATAATTTTTAAGAGTTATTGTTGACATGGTTAGTCATAATCTTTGCTGAAAACCTGGGTGCTACTTAAGCATATATATGTAAACAAGAACAAAAGAGTTCATAAAAGTTTTTCTTTATCACTTTCAGTTTATCAACTGAATTGCTTGAGGACAAGCAAAGGTTTAAGCTTGGGGGAGTTGATACGTCTCCAACGTATCTACTTTTCCTCACCCTTTTGCCCTGGTTTTGGACTCTAATTTGCATGATTTGAATGGAACTAACCCGGACTGACGCTGTTTTCAGCAGAATTGCCATGGTGTTGTTTTTGTGCAGAAATAAAAGTTCTCGGAATGGAACAAAACTTTTTGGAGATTTATTTTGGAAAATATAAAAAAAATGGAGCCAGAAACCATCGGAGAGGGGGTCCAGGGTGCCCATCACCCACCAGGGCGCGCCAGCCCCTCCCGGCGCGCCCTCGTGGGTGGTGACCACCTCGGGGACCCACTTGCCCTATCTCCGCCACTATAAATTCCTAAATTTAGAGAAAAAATAGGTGAGAAAGAATTATCACGTTTCACGAGACGGAGCCGCTGCCACCTCCTGTTCTTCATCGGGAGGCCAGATCTGGAGCCCGTTTGGGGCTCCGGAGAGGGGAATCTTCGGTCTTCGTCATCATCAACCTTTCTGCATCGCCAATTCCATGATGCTCCCCACCGGGAGTGAGTAATTCCTTCATAGGCTTGCTAGTCGGTGAGGAGTTGGATGAGATTCATCATGTAATCGAGTTAGTTTTGTTAGGGCTTGATCACTAGTATCCATTATGTTCTGAGATTGATGTTGCTATGACTTTGCTATGCCTAATGCTTGTCACTAGGGCCCGAGTGCCATGATTTCAGATCTGAACCGTTTATGTTATCATCTCTATATCCATGTTCTTGATGCGATCTTGCCTAGTCATATGCACCTATTACGTGTTATGATCCGTCAACCCCATAGTGACAATATTTGGGATACTTCACGGTGATGACCGTAGTTTGAGGAGTTCATGTATTCACCATGTGTTAATGCTTTGTTCTGGTTCTCTATTAAAAGGAGGCCTTAATATCCCTTAGTTTCCTTATGGACCCCGCTGCCACGGGAGGGTAGGACAAAAGATGTCATGCAAGTTCTTTTCCATAAGCACGTATGACTATTTACGGAATACATGCCTACATTACATTGATGAACTGGAGCTAGTTCTGTATCACCCTAGGTTATTACTGTTACATGATGAATATCATCCAACGAGTTACCGATCCAGTGCCTACGACCTTTCCACTTATTGCTCTTGCTAAGTTACTATTGTTGCTGCTGCTGTTACAACTGCTACAAAACTATTGCTACTACTGTTACTATTGCTACTGCTATCAAAACTACCATATTACTGTGCTAATGATCACTCTGTTGTAGATATTTAATCTCCAGGTGTGGTTGAATTGACAACTCAACTGCTAATACTATCAAGTATTCTTTGGCTCCCCTTGTGTCGAATCTATAAATTTGGGTTGAATACTCTACCCTCGAAAACTGTTGTGATCCCCTATACTTGCGGGTTATCAAGAGTAAGTCAAATTCTTGAAGCAAGAGAACCCACCTAATGAGTCTAGGTTTAGCATCTTTCTTTTCCATAAGGTATTTTATAGCAGCATGATCGGTGTGAACAATAACTTTGGAATAAACAATATAGGATCTAAATTTATCACATGCAAACACAACTGCTAAAAATTGATTTTCATTAGTGGCATAATTTCGTTGGGCACTGTCTAGAGTTTTACTAGCATAATGGATAACATTCAATTTCTTATCAACTCTTTGTCCTGGAACAACACCACCAGCATAATCACTAGAATCACACATAATTTCAAAAGGCAAGTTCCAATCAGGTGGTTGAACGATAGGTGCAGAGGTTAAGGCTTTCTTGAGTGTTTCAAAGGCTTCCACACAATCATAGTCAAAAACAAAAGGAAGATCCTTTTGCAAAAGATTAGTAAGAGGCCTAGAAATTTTAGAGCAGTCTTTAATGAACCTCCTATAAAACCAGCATGGCCAAGGAAACTTCGAATACCTTTAATATCTTTAGGACATGGCATTTTCTCAATTGCATCAACTTTAGCTTTATCCACCTCAATACCTCGTTCAGATATTTTATGCCCCAAGACAATGCCTTCATTAACTATAAAGTGGCACTTCTCCCAATTAAAGACGAGATTAGTTTGTTCACACCTCTGCAAAACTCGATCAAGGTTGCTTAAGCAATCATCAAAAGAAGTTCCGTAAACGGAAAAATCATCCATGAAAACCTCCACAATCTTTTCACAAAAGTCAGAGAATATAGCAGTCATACATCTTTGAAAGGTAGCAGGTACATTGCATAAACCAAAAGGCATACGTCTATAAGCATAGGTTCCAAAAGGGAAAGTAAAGGTGGTTTTTTCTTGATCGGATTGTGACACAGGTATTTGAGAGAAACCAGAATATCCATCTAGGAAGCAAAAGTGTGTGTGCTTAGATAATCTTTCTAGCATTTGATCAATGAAAGGTAGAGGATAATGATCTTTTCTAGTAGCTTTATTTAACTTTCTAAAATCAATTACCATTCTATAACCAGTAACAATTCTTTGTGGGATGAGTTCGTTCTTATCATTAGGAACAACGGTAATACCTCCTTTGTTAGGGACACAATGAACGGGACTTACTCATCTACTATCAGCTATGGGATAGATTATACCTGCTTCCAAAAGCTTTAATATTTTAGTTCTTACCACTTCCTTCATCTTAGGATTCAGTCGTCGTTGGTGATCAACAACGGGTTTAGCATCAGGTTCCACATTAATCTTGTGCTGACATAGAGTGGGACTAATGCCCTTAAGATCATCAAGAGTATATCCAATAGCAGCCCGATGCTTCCTTAGAACTTTTAATAATCTTTCTTCTTCATGTTCTGAAAGGTTAGCACTAATAATAACAGGATATATCTTTTTCTCATCAAGATAAGCATACTTCAAAGTGTCAGGCAATTGCGTTAATTCAAACACAGGATCACCTTTAGGTGGAGGAGGACCTCCAAGAGTTTCAATAGGCAAATTTTGTTTCAGGAGAGGTTGGTGTTCAAAGAAAATTTGATCTATTTCATTTCTTTCATGCAAACGCATATCATTTTCATGGTCAAGCAAATATTGTTCTAATGGATCGGTGGGAGGCACAACAATAGAAGCAAGACCAATTATTTCATCTTTACTAGATAACGCTTTATCACGAGGTTGTCTACTAAACTTGGAAAAATTAAACTCATGAGACACACTACCAAAACTTACACCGACAGTTTGTTTTTCACAATCTATCTTAGCGTTGACGGTGCTCAAGAAAGGTCTACCAAAGATAATGGGACAAAAATCGTCTTGTGGGGAACCAAGGACTAGAAAATCAGTAGGGTATTTCACTTTCCCACACAAGACTTCAACATCTCTAACAATCCCAAGTGGTGTGATGGTGTCTCTATTAGCAAGTTAAATAGTAACATCAATGTCTTCTATTTCAGCAGGTGCTATTTCATCCATAATTTCTTGGTATAAGGTAAAAGGGATAGCACTCACACTAGCACCCAAATCACATAAACCATGATAACAATGATCTCCTATTTTGATTGACACAACAGGCATGCCTTCTATGGGTCTATGTTTATCTTTTTCATCGGGTTTAGCAATTCTAGCAGCTTCATCACAGAAGTACATAACATGACCATCAATATTTTCTACCAAGAGATCTTTATCCATAGCAACACTAGGTTCTATAATTTGCTCAGGGGGCTTAGGTGTTCTTATATTACTCTTGCAAACCACAGTTGATACCTTAGCATGTTCCTTTATCCTAACAGGGAAAGGTGGTTTTTCAATATAAGCGGTAGGCACAACTGGATCAACATCATAAATGATGGTTTCTTCTTTAGCTATGACCGGTTCTTTAATTTCTTCTTTAATAGGGGGATGATATTTAAACCACTTCTCCTTAGGGAGATCAACGTGAGTAGCAAATGCTTCACAGAAAGAGGCTACTATCTCAGAGTCAAGTCCATATTTAGTGCTAAATGATACATCTCCAACGTATCTATAATTTTTGCTTGTTCCATGCTGTTATATTATCATTCTTGGATGTTTTACAATCATTTTATAACAAGTTTATATCATTTTTTGGGACTAACCTACTGACATAGTGCCAAAGTGCCAGTTGCTGTTTTTGCTTGTTTTTTTACTTCGCAGAATATCAGTACCAAACGGAGTCCAATCGCGACGAAACTTTTTGGAGATTTTTTCTGGACCAGAAGACACACAGTGGGGCAAAGAAGATTTATGAAGGTGGGCTGTGGAGAGCACAACCCACCAGGGCGCGACAGGGGGCCCCCGACGTGCCCTGATGGGTTGTGCCCTCCACGGGGCCCCTCTGCACCGCCTCTGATGCCTATAAATTCCCAAATATTCCCAAAACCCTAGGGGAGTCGACGAAACACAATTCCAGCCGCCGCAAGTTCCAGAACCGCGAGATCCAATCTAAACACAATCACGGAGGGGTTCATCTTCTTCATAGGTGGCTCTCCGATGATGCGTGAGTAGTCCACCATAGACCTACGGGTCCATAGGCAGTAGCTAGATGGCTTCCTCTCTCTCTCTCTTATAATTCTCAATACAATGGTCTCTTGGAGATCTATTTGATGTAAACTTTTGCGGTGTGTTTGTTGGGATCCGATGAATTTTGAGTTCATGATCAGTTTCTATCCATGAATCATATTTGAGTCTTATTTGATCTCTTATGATGATTGCTTATAGCATCGTATTTCTTCTTCGAATCTTTGGTTTAGTTAGGCCGACTAGATTGATTTTTCTTGCCATGGGAAGATGTGCTTTGTGATGGGTTCGATCTTGCGGTGTTCTTTCCCAGTGACAGAATGGGCAGCAAAACACGCATGTATCGTTGCTATTAAGGATAACAAGATGGGGTCTATTCCTACATCAATACATCTTGTCTACATCATGTCATCGTTCTTATTGCATTACTCCATTTTTCCATGAACATAATACACTAGATGCATGCTGGATAGCGGTCGATGTGTGTAGTAATAGAGGTAGATGCAGGCAGGAGTCGGTCTACCTATCTTGGACGTGATGCCTATATAATGATCATCGCCTTGGATATCGTCATGACTATTCGATTTTCTATCAATTGCCCAACAGTAATTTGTTCACCCACCGTGTGCTATACTCATGAGAGAAGCCACTAGTGAACCCTACGGCCCCCGGGTCTACTTTTCCAACATATTGCTTTCAGATCTATCTTTTTGCATCTTTGTTTTCAGATCTACAAAACCAAAAACCCAAAAACATATTGCTGCATATTTTATTCGCTCTTTTTATTTTGTGTGGTTGAGAGATCTATCTCTCCTATCTATCACTACCTAATCTATCTTTTTACCGTAGAGAGATTGACAACCTCTCTTTCGCGTCGGGTTGCAAGTATTTGTTGTTTGTGTGCAGGTGCTGCTTATTGGGTGGTGGTGATCCTCCTCCTGGTTCGATAACCTTGGTTTCATAACTGAGGGAAATACTTACCGTCGCTATGCTGCATCATCCCTTCCCCTTTGGGGAAATACCGACGCAGTCTCAAGCCACGTCAAAGGAATTTCTGGCGCCGTTGCCGGGGACGAAGCGGTCTCTTCTACGTGCCTATCGTAGGCGCCGAGGGGACTCCATCATCAACTACTGGAATCAGGGTCTTTGCCATCTGCCAGCTCTTTGCCGTCTGCCAGCTGATGGAAAAGAGGCTGTTTGCCGTCTGTCTTGCCAAAGCAGACGGCAAAGAACCAGCTGATGGCAAAGAGGGTCTTTGCCATCTGCACTTCTTTGCCGTCAGCTGGCAGACGGCAAAGAACTCTTTGCCGTCTGCCAGCAGCCGGCAAAGACAAAAGTGGGCCCCACGGGGCACGGCACTGGCTAGGTCAAGCTCTTTGCCATCTGCCACTTCTTTGCCGTCTGCCAGCAGACGGCAAAGAGGTGAGGGTGGGGTCCACAATGTCACGGCGGGGGCGGGCTAACGGTTACCCTCTTTGCCGTCTGCTGGCAGACGGCAAAGAGTTCTTTGCCGTCTGCCAGCAGACGGCAAAGAAATGAACTTAACTTTCGGCCCCGCGCCCCGCGCCTCTCTCTCTCTCACATCTCTCTCTCCCTCTCTCTCTCAGCGCCGCCGCCCCGCCCTCCCGCCGCCGCCCCCTCCCCGCAGCCCTCCTCCACCACCGCCCCCTCCCCGCGGCCCTTCTCCACCACCGCCGGAGCCAGGCTGCGGCGCCGCCCGCCCCCTCCCTGCGGCCCTCCTCCACCACCTCGGCCACGTCTCCCCCGCCGCCCCCTGCCCCGCCGCTCCGCCGCGTCGAGTCGCCGGCGAGCAGGCACCCCCGACGACCCAGCTCCGCCCCTCCCCCTCCGCCGCCCCGCGCCGCCGCCTCGACCCCCCCTCCGGTGAGCTCCACCCTCCCCCCCTTTTTATGTTTTTTTTTCTGTTTTTATTAGTTCATATTAGTTAGTTTATATTAGTTAGTTATTAGTTCATATTAGTTAGTATATATTAGGTAGAAAAAACTTAGATAGAAAAGAAGAAACAAAAAAACCTAGAAGAAAAAAAAGAAGAAAAGAAGAAGAAAAAAAAGGAAAAATAAAAAAGGAAAAGAACAAAAAATAATAATAAGAAGAAGAAACAGAAGAAGAGGAGGAGGAGAAGAAAAAAGAAGAAGAAGAAGAAGAAGAAAAAGAGGAGAGGAGGAGAAGAAGAAGAGGAAAAAAGGAAAGGAAGAAGAAGAGGAGGAGGAGGAGAAGAAAAAAGAAGAAGAGGAAGAAGAAGAAGAAAAAAGAGGAGAGGAGGAGAAGAAGAAGAGGAAAAAGGAAAGGAGGAAGAAGAAGAAGAAGAAGGAAAAAAAGGAAGAAAATGAAGAAAAGGAAGAAGAGGAAGAAGAAGAAAAGAAAAAAAGAGGAAAAACCCCGACCCCGACCCCGACCCGACACCCCGACCCCGACCCCGACCCGACACCCCGATCCCGACACCCCGACTCCGACACCCCGACCCCGACCCCGACCCCGACCTGACACCCCGACCCCGACACGGCACCCCGACCCCGACCCCGACCCGACACCCCGACCCCGACACGGCACCCCGACCCCAACACCCCGACACCCCTGACACCCCGACACCACGACACCCAGACACGACACCCCCCGACTCCCCGACACCCGACCCCGACACGACATGCCGACACCACGACACCCCGACACCACGCCACCCAGACACGACACCCCCGACCCCCGACACCTCTTCGGCCTCCTGTTGACCGAAAAGGTGCTCTTCGGCCTTCCAGAGGCCGACGGGGTCATATATTTGTGAATTATGAGTTAGGAAGTATATTTCCCGATTTTGTTAAGAAAAACATCATATATATTTGTGTTGATCAGGTGGATTTAAATGTGCAGTTCTTTCGTTGTTGTGAGGGTCTGGTGTTCAACGACCTCCCCGTGCATTCGACGAGCTCCGCCCATGCGTTCGTGGGTGAGCACAGATGTCATCTCCTCCTCCCCCCTTCATTTGCTCTGTTCCGGTCTTCGTGCCGATGAAACTTGCTAGCTATAGGTGTCAATCATCAGTATGCGTGACCACTATGCGTCTCCCGTTCGAAAGGGTTACATCTATAAATATGCATGCATTTGCATATTTATAACCGTGATTCTTTCGAATTGGCCATTGTTATCCATGGACAGCCCGAGTATGTGTAGATTGGGTTCGTTTTCCCATATGCTCTGCTCCGGATCCGATGCAGAATTTCGTCAGTGCCTCCCTGTTGTTCTCCGGGTAAACATCCTCTCTGCTTATTGCCGAGACGTGTATCAGGAGAACAGCGGGGAGGTGCTGCCGAAATTTTGCGTCGGATCCGGAGCAGGGCATGGGAAAACGAACCCAATCTACACATACTCGGGTGGGATTAGGACCTATCTTTACCTACTAGCGTCTAGGTTGCATGGACGTAATAAAACTGACAAACTCTATTAACTGATGAATATGGTTTGCTGAATTATGTATATATTTCTTGTGTGTCCAGTAGCTAGGCAAGATGAGTGATCGTGCGTGGATGTACACCGGTCACACTAGTCAGAAACACATGACCCATGAATGGATAACAAAAACCAAGGGGTTTGTGACAGCCGCATTTGCAAATGGATAGAAAATAACCTGGTGCCCCTGTGCCGATTGCGACAACTATCATCGGAGGTCAAAGTTTGAAATGATCAAACACCTGCAGAAGTTTGGTTTTACGCCTAATTATACGGTCTGGACATTTCATGGTGAGTCTGCCCAACGTGCCAGAGCTGAGGTGGTTCGTCGTCGCACCGACGAGCATGGTACCGGGATCGAAGACATGGTGCAAGACTTTGATGAAGCTCGGGATTCGGACGATGAGATGGAGGAATCTGCAAAGGCCTTCTATGAAATGTTGGAGTCTTCAAAACGTCCTCTCCACGAGCACACTGAGCTTTGTCAGCTGGATGCCATCACGCAAGTAATGGCTCTCAAGGCTCAGTTCAACCTGGGCAGAGAATGCTACGACGCGATGATGACGATATTTGGACGCTTTCTACCCAAACGCCATGTATTGCCAGCAAACTTGTACCAGTCGGACAAAATCCTACGTGCGCTTAAGATGCCCTATGAGAAGATAGATGCCTGTGAGAATGGATGTGCCTTATTTAGGCTTGAGTATGCGGGCTTCAACTATTGTCCCATTTGCAAGTCTTCCAGGTATGTTGTGGTAGACAACGGTATGGGTGAGAAGAGTCAGACCAAAATCCCAGTTAATGTTCTTCGGTATATGCCAATCATACCAAGACTTCAACGTCTTTTCATGGTCGAAGAGACGGCCAGACAGATGACGTGGCATAAATTGGGCAAAAGAACCGAACTAGATGCAGATGGGAATCCGATGTTGGGACACACTTCAGACGCTTTTGCGTGGAAGCATTTCGATGCTTTACATAAGGACAAAGCGGCAGATCCAAGGCATCCTTGAGTCGCCATCAGCACGGATGGGTTCCAAGTGTTTGGTATGATGGCAACCCAATACAGTTGCTGGCCTGTATTTGTCATTCCACTGAATCTCCCTCCCCCCCCGGAGAGATTATGAAAAGAAAGAACATTTTCTTGACGTTGATAATTCCAGGGCCCAACTATCCGGGGAAGAATATGAATGTGTACATGCAGCCGCTTAAGGATGAATTGCAAGAAGCTTGGGATAATGGGATCAAGACATATGACGCCGCTACAAAACAAAACTTCAAAATGCATGTGTGGTACATGTACTCGACGCATGACTTGCCGGCGTATGCGCTATTCGTTGGCTGGTGTGTGCATGGAAGGTTCCCGTGCCCCACATGCAAGGCAGCTCTTCAGTTACGTTGGCTGCAGGCGGGTCGCAAGTATTCTTGCTTCGACTTGCATAGACAGTTCCTGGATCCTGGCCATAAGTTCAGAAAAGACAAGAAAAATTTCATGAAAGGTAGAGTTGTCAAAAACTCTGCACCACCTGCATTGACAGGCCAACAGGCCTTGGATCAGTTAAACGCTCTCGAGCCTAATCCAGAGCATCCAGGATATTTCAAAGGGTATAATTCGGAACACGCCTCGACTCACAAGATATGCTTGTGGGATCTGCCTTAGTTTAAAGACCTCATTTGCCCACACAACATCGACGTGATGCACACTGAAAAGAATATCGCCAAGGCCCTTTTTGGTACATTGTTCGGCATAGAGGGGAAGTCAAAGGATAACCCTAAGGCTAGAGTCGATCAAGAGGCTCTATGTGATAGACCGTTACAAAACATGCGACAACCAAAAGGAAAGAAGAACTGGAGGAAGCCAAAGGCATGGTTCAATCTTGGAAGGCCAGCTATGAGGGAAATGATCTTGTGGGTGAAAATGCAGTTGATGTTCCCCGATGGGTATGCAGCGAATATAAAGAGGGGAGCGAGTCTTGACAAATTGAAAATATTTGGTATGAAGAGTCATGATTGGCACATATGGCTTGAGCGGGTAATGCCGGTGATGTTGCGTGGCTTTATCCCTGAGGATGAATGGCTAGTACTGGCAGAGCTGAGCTATTTCTTCCGTGCTCTTTGTGCGAAAGAACTATCGCCTGACGTGCTAGACGAACTGGAAGAGTTGGCGCCGGAGTTGATCTGCAAGTTAGAAAAGATCTTTCCACCGGGATTCTTTAATCCAATGCAGCATTTGATTTTGCATCTCCCGACCGAGGCAAGATTGGGGGGCCCGTGCAAAATCGTTGGTGCTTCGCAACTGAGAGGATGCAGAAGACGCTTCGAGCAAAATGAAAAAATAAACGTAGAATTGAAGCATCGATGGCCGAGGCATTCATTACTGAGGAGGCCGCAAACTTCGTGACAGCACACTACAAAGCCAAGAATCGTCATTTGCATAATCCGAAGCCTCGGTACAATGATGGCGACCGTGAAAAAGGTCGATCCAACCTCAGCCTATTCAAAGGGAAGCTCGCACCAGCCGGTGCTTCGAAAGCAATACCGTTGGATGTCGAAGAATGGCGGACCATTTCGTTGTATATCTTCAACAACCTAACAGAAGTGCGGCCGTACATCGAGTAAGTTCTCGGTACATAGTTTCGCAACTTCTAATTCCTTTGAAATGCTCTTATTCCCAGATATGTGATACAGTCGATACGTCGCCAAATTCTCGGATGGAGCGGTGATCCAAAAGGATTCCATCGAAGAGTATGAGCTTCTGGCAAAGCATGGAGGAGGCTATCCCGGTTTCATCTCTTGGTTCAAACAAACGGTAATTTCCATTAGACCATTTCATTTCTTCGTCTAGTTTGCGGCTAATGCAACAATCCTTTCGTATTAAACTTGTAGGCTAATGCAGAGTCTATGGACTCCGAATTGAGACAAGTCGCAAATGGTTTTGACTATAAGGTCCGTTCATTTGACAAATACGACATCAACGGGTATCGCTTTCGTACTTTTGGCAAAGAGCTATCTATGGCCGACCGAAAGTCTACAAATTGTTGTGTCTCCGCTGTCGGCGAAGGAGGGGTCGAGTATTATGGAAGAGTTGAAGCAATTTATGAACTTACATTCTTTGGTGAAAACCCACCAAACGTCGTAGTCTTCAAATGTTATTGGTTCCAGCCAAAGGAGACTAGAAGGACACATGAACATATAGAGCTAGTCGAAATCAAACAAAGCACCCATTTAGATGTTCCCGATGTCTATATTACGGCTCAACAGGCGACCCAAGTTTTCTATCTACCGTGGGCCTGCCAAACTGATCCAAATCTGAATGGTTGGGATGTCGTTTATGATGTGCCGCCACATTTTAGACCACCTCCCCTCAATGAAGATGATTATGACCCTCACATTAACCCAAACACATATGAAGGAGAATTCTTCCAAGAAACACGTGTTTCCAAAAAACGTTTCAAGAACCGCTCTACTTCACCCCAGAACATTGAGGTAGACAGCGACTGTGAATCCGACTTCACCCCTGAGCCGGAACAAGAAGAGACGGAAGAAGAAGAGGTTACTGGTGCGGATGACCTGTCAATGCTTGACCGATTACATAAAGGAGGCCTTCCACATGTTGATGCATTTATTGATGATGCTGATGAGCACGTCATTACTGATAGTGATGATGATTCTGCATTTATTGATCCCGGAGCATATATAGATGATGAAGATTAATATTAGTAATGTCAGGTATTCAATTATTATTATGTACATATATATTATTAATTAGTTCATGTTATTAGGTATTCAACAAAATGACATTGACTTAGCTTATTTTCCTCGAAAATGACATAATAACCTTACTTAGCTCCAAACTGACATACTTTACCTAGGATAGCTATTAAATGACCTATACTTAGCATTTTTCCTCCGAAATGACTTAATATGCTTAGTTAGCTAAAAAATGGCATAACGACCTAGGATAGCTCCAAAATGACCTATACTTAGCTTCTTTAATTCATTTATGACATACTTAGCATACTTAGGTAAAAAATGGCATGATAACCTTGGTTTAGCTCCAAAATGACATTGACTTAGCTTATTTTCCTCCAAAATGACAAAATAACCTTACCTACCTCCAAAATGACCGATTTTAACTAGGATAGCTCTAAAATGACCTACACTTGCCATTTTCTTGTATGATTGTATGATTTATATAGTTACTTGTATAATTTTCTTACTGTGTATGATTGTTTCTTATACATAGTGCCATGGTCTTGAAATCCGTCCCCGTCGGCCCTCGCCCGCTTTATGATTCGGATGTGGTAAATTCTCTTTTATAACTATTTGTTGCATTTTGCATTTATGACAATTATGGCCATCAAGTTGACATAGAGATATTTTAATCTAGGCGGTATGTGAACCGGAATTTGCAACCGACCCTCTTGTCGAGAAGTTAAATTTAGTTGAAAAAGAAAATGAGTATTTGAAAGAAAAAATTAAAAGAATTGAAAAAGAGAAGATGACATTGGAGTTGTATGTTGCCGATGTCGTCGATGATCACAAGATGAAGATGAATGCAATGCGCTTGAAGATGGATGCAATGCGCTTGAAGATTAAGAAGATTAGAAAATATGCCATTGATAATGAGGCTTGGTATCATTATGTCGTTGGATCAATTGTTACCTTAGTTGCGATCTTCATCGCATTTGTTGTGATGAGGGTACGTTTTCTCTATACTTAGCTTATTTTCCTCCTAAATGGCATAATTACCTAAGTTAGATAAAAAATGAGCTATACTTACGTAAGTTGGCTCAAAAATGGCATCATCCTCGAAAATGACATAATAACCTTACTAAGCTCCAAAATGACCTATTTACCTAGCTTAGCTCTAAAATGACCTACACTTAGCACTTTTTTCCTAGCTTAGCTAAAAAATGGCATTTTTACCTACCTTAGTTAGAAGAAGAAGAAGATAAAGAAGAGGAGAGGAGAAAAAGAAAGAGAAGAAAAATTCTTCTTCTTCTTCTTCTTCTTCTAGTCTTCTTCTTCTTCTTCTTCTAGTCTTCTTCTTCTTCTTCTTCTTCTAGCTAGTCTTCTTCTTCTTCTTCTTCTTCTAACTTTCTTCTTTCCCAATTTGCAGATTTGCTTTCGATGAGGAAGCTTGCGTTGATGGAGTCTACTCTTCTTCTTGTGCTTCCTTTTTGTTTTGATTTTGTAGGATGAACAATGTGACACTTGCTACCTATATATGTATGTATGGATGAAACTATATGGACCTTTTGCTTAATTGTTGGATATGTTGGACTTTTCATTTGGTGTATATATGTGTTGGATGATCATATCCATATGGCAGGGATATGTTGGCTATATGTACTTGTTGAAATATTTTGAAATGAATATATATATATCTGTGAAATTGATTGAATTTAAGAAAAAAAACAGCGGCAATATAGCCACTTTGCCGTCTGCTAGCAGACGGCAAAGGTCTTCGCCGTCTGCCAGCAGACGGCAAAGAGGCCACGTGGCAGCAGCCTGTGCAACCTGGGCTGGCCTATTTGGCCTCTTTGCCGTCTGCTGGCAGACGGCGAAGACCTTTGCATCTTTGTCGTCTGCTGGCAGACGGCAAAGAGCCTGCATTGGCCCAGCTGACGCCTGACGTCAGCTGACGTCAGCTGCAGCTCTTGGCCGTCTGCTGGCAGACAGCAAAGAGCGCCGTTAGCCCCCTAACGGGGCTGGTACCTTTTGTCTGCCGTCCAGGGGCTTTGCCGTCTGCCAGCAGACGGCAAAGAGCTTGGCTTCTTTGCCGTCTGCCAGCAGACGGCAAAGTGGCCTTTGCCGGCAACTGTTCGGCCGGACTGTTCGTCATCTGCTTGCGGACGACAATGGCTTTACCGTCCGCCAGGCAGGCCTTTGCCGTCTGCTATGGCAGATGGCAAAGCAGCTAATTCCTGTAGTGTATATCTTTTTCTCATCAAGATAAGCATACTTCAAAGTGTCAGGCAATTGCTTTAATTCAAACATAGGATCACCTTTAGGTGGAGGAGGACCTCCAAGAGTTTCAATAGGCAAATTTTGATTCAGGAGAGGTTGGTGTTCAAAGAAAATTTGATCTATTTCATTTCTTTCATGCAAACGCATATCATTTTCATGGTCAAGCAAATATTGTTCTAATGGATCGGTGGGAGGCACAGCAATAGAAGCAAGACCAATTATTTCATCTTTACTAGATAACGCTTTATCACGAGGTTGTCTACTAAACTTGGAAAAATTAAACTCATGAGACACACTACCAAAACTGACACCGACAGTTTGTTTTTCACAATCTATCTTAGCGTTGACGGTGCTCAAGAAAGGTCTACCAAAGATAATGGGACAAAAATCGTCTTGTGGGGAACCAAGGACTAGAAAATCAGTAGGGTATTTCACTTTCCCACACAAGACTTCAACATCTCTAACAATCCCAAGTGGTGTGATGGTGTCTCTATTAGCAAGTTAAATAGTAACATCAATGTCTTCTATTTCAGCAGGTGCTATTTCATCCATAATTTCTTGGTATAAGGTAAAAGGGATAGCACTCACACTAGCACCCAAATCACATAAACCATGATAACAATGATCTCCTATTTTGACTGAGACAACAGGCATGCCTTCTATGGGTCTATGTTTATCTTTTTCATCGGGTTTAGCAATTCTAGCAGCTTCATCACAGAAGTACATAACATGACCATCAATATTTTCTACCAAGAGATCTTTATCCATAGCAACACTAGGTTCTATAATTTGCTCAGGGGGCTTAGGTGTTCTTATATTACTCTTGCAAACCACAGTTGATACCTTAGCATGTTCCTTTATCCTAACAGGGAAAGGTGGTTTTTCAATATAAGCGGTAGGCACAACTGGATCAACATTATAAATGATGGTTTCTTCTTTAGCTATAACCGGTTCTTTAATTTCTTCTTTAATAGGGGGATGATATTTAAACCACTTCTCCTTAGGGAGATCAACGTGAGTAGCAAATGCTTCACAGAAAGAGGCTACTATCTCAGAGTCAAGTCCATATTTAGTGCTAAATGATACGTCTCCAACGTATCTATAATTTTTGCTTGTTCCATGCTGTTATATTATCATTCTTGGATGTTTTACAATCATTTTATAACAAGTTTATATCATTTTTTGGGACTAACCTACTGACATAGTGCCAAAGTGCCAGTTGCTGTTTTTGCTTGTTTTTTTACTTCGCAGAATATCAGTACCAAACGGAGTCCAATCGCGACGAAACTTTTTGGAGATTTTTTCTGGTCCAGAAGACACATAGTGGGGCAAAGAAGGTCTAGGAAGGTGGGCTGTGGAGAGCACAACCCACCAGGGCGCGACAGGGGGCCCCCGACGCGCCCTGATGGGTTGTGCCCTCCACGGGGCCCCTCTGCACCGCCTCTGATGCCTATAAATTCCCAAATATTCCCAAAACCCTAAGGGAGTCGACGAAACACAATTCCAGCCGCCGCAAGTTCCAGAACCGCGAGATCCAATCTAAACACCATCACGGAGGGGTTCATCTTCTTCATAGGTGCCTCTCCGATGATGCGTGAGTAGTCCACCATAGACCTACGGGTACATAGGTAGTAGCTAGATGGCTTCCTCTCCCTCTCTCTCTTATAATTCTCAATACAATGGTCTCTTGGAGATCTATTTGATGTAAACTTTTGCGGTGTGTTTGTTGGGATCCGATGAATTTTGAGTTCATGATCAGTTTCTATCCATGAATATTATTTGAGTCTTATTTGATCTCTTATATGCATGATTGCTTATAGCATCGTATTTCTTCTTCGAATCTTTGGTTTAGTTAGGCTGACTAGATTGATTTTTCTTGCCATGGGAAGAGGTGCTTTGTGATGGGTTCGATCTTGCGGTGTTCTTTCCTAGTGACAGAAGGGGCAGCAAAACACGCATGTATCGTTGCTATTAAGGATAACAAGATGGGGTCTATTCCTACATCAATACATCTTGTCTACATCATGTCATCGTTCTTATTGCATTACTCCGTTTTTCCATGAACATAATACACTAGATGCATGCTGGATAGCGGTCGATGTGTGGAGTAATAGAGGTAGATGCAGGCAGGAGTCGGTCTACCTATCTTGGACGTGATGCCTATATAATGATCATCGCCTTGGATATCGTCATGACTATTCGATTTTCTATCAATTGCCCAACAGTAATTTGTTCACCCACCGTGCGCTATACTCATGAGAGAAGCCACTAGTGAACCCTACGGCCCCCGGGTCTACTTTTCCAACATATTGCTTTCAGATCTATCTTTTTGCATCTTTGTTTTCAGATCTACAAAACCAAAAACCCAGAAACATATTGCTGCATATTTTATTCGCTCTTTTTATTTTGTGTTCTTGAGAGATCTATCTCTCCTATCTATCACTACCTAATCTATCTTTTTACCGTAGAGAGATTGACAACCTCTCTTTCGCGACGGGTTGCAAGTATTTGTTGTTTGTGTGCAGGTGCTGCTTATTGGGTGGTGGTGATCCTCCTCCTGGTTCGATAACCTTGGTTTCATAACTGAGGGAAATACTTACCGTCGCTATGCTGCATCATCCCTTCCCCTTTGGGGAAATACTGACGCAGTCTCAAGCCACGTCAAAGGAATTTCTGGCGCCGTTGCCGGGGAGGAAGCGGTCTCTTCTACGTGCCTATCATAGGCGCCGAGGGGACTGCATCATCATCTACCAGGTTCCTAATCACAAATCTCATCTCATTGCAATTACATTATTTGCCATTTGCCTCTCGTTTTCCTCTCCCCCACTTCACCCTCTTTTTCGTTTGCCATTTTTCTTGCCGGATCTCTTCCTTGCTTGCAATCTTGTTTGCGTAGTCACGATGACTCAAGAAAACACCAAGTTGCGTGATTTTTCCAATACTAATAACAATGATTTTATTAGTACTCCGATTGCTCCTCCCGCCACTAGTGCAGAGTCTTCTGATATTAATGTCGCTTTGTTGAATCTTGTCTTGAAAGATCAATTTGCCGGTACTTCTAATGAGGATGCCACGTCCCATCTAAACATGTTCGTAGAATTGTGTGATATGCAAAAGTGTGGACAATGATATTGTTAAGTTGAAATTATTCCCTATTTCCTTGCGGGATCGTGCAAAAGTTTGGTTTTCTTCTTTGCCTCGCAATAGTATCGATTCTTGGAATAACTACAAGGATGCTTTTATCACTAAGTATTTTCTGCCCGCAAAAATTATTTCCCTTAGGATGCAAATCATGAATATTAAGCAACTTGAGCATGAACATGTTGCACAATCTTGGGAAAGAATGAAGTTGATGCTAAGAAATTTTCCTACACATGGTTTGAATCTTTGGATGATCATACAAAATATTTATGCAGGGTTGAATTTTGTCTCTAGAAATCTTTTAGATTCCGCCGCGGGTGGTACTTTTATTGAGATTGCTTTGGGTGAAGCTACTAAATTGCTAGATAATATCATGGCTAATTATTCTCAATGGCATACCGAAAGAGGACCTACAAGTAAAAAAGTTAATTCGGTTGAGGAAATTAGTACTTTGAGTGATAAGGTTGATGCTTTGATGAAATTGGTTGCTAGTAAAAATGCTCCTATTGATCTTAATGATGTGCCTTTGTCTACCTTGATTGAGCAAAATAGTGATTCCGTAGATGTGAATTTTGTCTCGCGAAACAATTTCAATAACAATGCTTATAGAGGCAATTTTAATCCTAGACCTTTTCCTCGAAATTCCTCTAATAATTATGGTAATTCCTATGGTAATTCTTCTTACAATAATAATAGGAACACCTCTGATCTTTAGAGTAATATTAAAGAATTTATCAATGTGCAAGAGGCTTTCAATACTACGATAGAAGAAAAGTTGAATAAGATTGATGATATGTCTAGAAGCATTGATAGAATTTCTCATGATGTTGAAAATCTCAAGTTGAAAGCTTTTGTGCCTAAGATTGATGAATCTATTAAAGCTTTATATGTCTCTATGGATTAAATTAAAAAAAGAACCGCTATGCTTAGAGCTAAAAGAGAATCTTAGAAAAATCGTTTTCAAGTGATTGCCTTCATAAGAAAGATGAGGATCTTAAAGTGATTGGTGTTTCTTCTATTGATTCCTTGTTTAGTAATATTAAGATTGATAATTAAGGGACTTAAGTAGAGTCAACTTTAGCTAAAAGGCGTCCCAATAATTTGGAGGGTGAAAATCTTGATGAAAATTTTGCTAAAAGTGGGTTTGAAGAGGTCCAGACTTTAACTAGTGATGTGCCCACTATCTTGGATTACAAAGACTTTAATTATGATAGTAGCTCTTTGATTGAATGAATTTCTTTTCTGCAATCCATGTTTAATTCACCCCATGCTTATGAGCAAAATAAAGCTTTTATTAAACATATAGTTGATGCCATGATGAAATCTTTTGAAGAAAAGTTGGAGTTGGAGATTTCTATTCCTAGAAAATTACATGATGAGTGGGAACCTACCATTAAGGTCAAGATTAAAAATTATGAATTCTTTGATTTGTGTGATTTGGGTGCTAGTGTTTCCATGATTCCGAAATCTCTATGTGATGTGCTTGGTCTTACCAACATTGAAGAATGTTCTCTTAATTTGCACTTGGCGGATTCTACTATTAAAAAGCCTCTGGGAAGAATTAATGATGTTCTTATTCTTGCAAATAGGAATTATGTGCCCATTTATTTTATTGTGCTTTATATTGATTGCAATCCGTATTAATGAATCATGAGGGCATCCTATGGATCCAAAACTAAAGATGACAATACTTGAATCTATGCGTTATGCCTAGCTAGGGGCGTAAAACGATAGCGCTTGTTGGGAGGCAACCCAATGAATAAATAAATTTTTGCTTTTTCCTTTCTATTTTTGAGTGTTGAAACAATTATGCCTCTGTTATGGTTGTGTTTTTATGGTTTATTTAGTGTTCGTGCCAAGTAAAGCCTTTAGGATGATTCATAGGATGAGTAGAAGTGATGCTGAATCTGAAACAAAAACTTTGCGTCCAGTATATGAATTTTCATTTTTTTTTCTGGAACGAGATCTTGATCTGAAAGTTTAACACAGTGTTTCTATACAAATTCCTTACATTGTCCTAATTTTTCAGAATTTTTAGAGTTACAGAAGTATGGTTAGAGTACAGATTACTACAGACTGTTCTGTTTAAGACAGATTCTGTTTTTGTTGCATTGTGTGCTTGTTTTGATGAATCTATGGGTTATATTGAAGGGTATGAGCCATGGTAAAGTTAAAATACAGTAGGTATAATGCAATAATAAAATATGAATAGGTTTTGAACAGTACCTAAAGTAGTGATTTGCTTTATTATACTAACGGATCTCACGAAGATTTTGTTGAGTTTTGTGTGATTGAAGTTTTCAAGTTTTGGGTGAGATCACGATGGATGAAGGAATAAGGAGTGATAAAAAGCCTAAGCTTGAGGATGCTACCTCACCCCCAAGATATATCCAAAGAGTAACAAGCAACTAAGCTTGGGATGCCCCCGAGTGGCATCCCCTCTTTCTTCTAACAACCATCGGTATTTTACTTGGAGCTATATTTTTATTCGTCACATATCATGAGTTTTGCTTGGAGCGTCTTGTATCTTTGCTTGCTTTGCTTGTTTGTTTTTCCTTTGTATCCTTTCTGGACACACCTATTTGAGAGAGCCATAATCATGCTATGATTTGTTAGAATTGCTCTATATGCTTCACTTAAACTTTTTGAGCTATAGAATTGCTCTAGTGCTTCACTTATATCTTTTTGAGCACGGTGTGCTTGGAAATTTTTGTAGAAATACTCTCATGCTTCACTTAGATTAATTTGATTTAGTAAATTTTGAAGAAATCCTCTCATGCTTCACTTATACTATTTTGAGAGATGAAATCTTTATGCTCATGTGCTTCACTTAAATTTGTTTGAGCTTGTCAAAAAACAATGGTAATATATGAAACTAGTCCCAAAGTGATAGATATCCAAGGAGGATATAATAAAAACTTTCATGAAGATCATTGGACAAATTAAACTTGATTCCTTGTAATAGTTTTGAAACATGATGATAGTAATATGTGAGTCATGTTAGTGAGTAATTGTGCTTTAGTAGGAATATTGGTGTTAAGGTTTGTGATTCCCTATGCATGCACGAAAGGCAATAGTTATGCAATGAAGTTACATCCTACTTGAGGTGCATTATTCGGTGTTAGTTATGCTCAATGCTCAGCTATGTGAATTTTTGTTTCTTGGTTTGGTTGCTTCCCAATCTTTTTGCTAGCCTCCACTTGTACTAAGTAGAAATACTACTTGTGCATCCAAAATCCTTAAACCAAGTTTTGACTTATGAGTCCACTATACCTACCTATATGCGGTATTTCCATGCCATTCCAAACAAATTTGTATGTACCATCTCTAAATTTTCAAAATAAATTTTCTCTTTTTGTGTGCCCGTACCGCTCATGAAACGGTGGGGAGTGTCCAATATTTTTCCATGCTAGATGTCTTATTCTCAAGATGAGTGTTTATTCACTTGTCATTGCACGAGAGTGCGGCGGTAATAGGGATGCCCATTCCCGAAATGAAAATGAAAAAATATTTACTTTATGTTGTCAAATAATAAATTCCTTGGAAAGTGTTGGTATGGAAGGCAACCGTGGATACGGCCCGCCATGGAAAGTGAAAGTTTGGTGGAAAAAGGAATAAACTTTATTTTCTATTTGGGAACCACCTATGATATATCTAGAATGGAAAGTATTGTGAGCTACTTTGTCGTTTTCGTTGACAGGAAAAGCATGCCACCCAAAATATTTTTCTCTCTCAATTTAAACCTTGAGCTCTGGCACCTCTACGAATCCCTACTTCCCTCTGCGAAGGGCCTATCTATTTACTTTATGCATTTTTTAGTTTTGCTTTGAGTCTCCATCTTCTCTTATAAGCACCAACTAGGGGGCACTATGATCGTACTTGAGCATTGGGCATAGTTAATATTTGAGTGTGTTTCATGAATGGATCAATGATTGAGCATGATGGGCTAGGGATAACTTTCTTTAGTGTTGATATTTTGAAAGACATGGTTGCTTGTTGACATGCTTGAGTATTGAAGTCATTATGTTAAAACTAGACTATTGCTTTGAATCATTTACAGGTCCAAATGTCCATGCTATACAATAGAAAAGAATATGATGAACATGTTAGGCAGTATTCCACATAAAAAAATCTGTTTTTATCATTTACCTACTCGAGGATGAGTAGGAATTAAGCTTGGGGATGCTGATACGTCTCCAACGTATCTATAATTTTTTCTTGTTCCATGCTATTATATTATCATTCTTGGATGTTTTACAATCATTTTATAACAACTTTTTATCATTTTTTGGGACTAACCTATTGACATAGTGCCAAAGTGCCAGTTGTTGTTTTTGCTTTTTTTTATTTCGTAGAATATCAGTACCAAACGGAGTCCAATCGTGACGAAACTTTTTGGAGATTTTTTCTAGACCAGAAGAGACCCGGTGGGCCAAAGAAGAGCCAGGAAGGTGGGTTGTGGAGAGCACAACCCACCAGGGCGCGACAGGGGCCCCTCTGCACCGCCCTGATGGGTTGTGCCCTCAACGGGGCCCCTCTGCACCGCCTCTGATGCCTATAAATTCCCAAATATTCCCAAAACCCTAGGGGAGTTGACGAAACACAATTCTAGCCACAGCAAGTTCCAGAACCGCGAGAGCCAATCTTAACACCATCACGGAGGGGTTCATCTTCTTCATAGGTGCCTCTCCGATGATGCGTGAGTAGTCCACCATAGACCTACGGGTCCGTAGGCAGTATCTAGATGGCTTACTCTCTCTCTCTCTTATGATTCTCAATACAATGGTCTCTTGGAGATCTATTTGATGTAAACTTTTGCGTTGTGTTTGTTGGGATCCGATGAATTTTGAGTTCGTGATCAGTTTCTATCCATGAATATTATTTGAGTCTTCTTTGATCTCTTATATGCATGATTGCTTATAGCATCGTATTTATTCTTCGAATCTTTGGTTTAGTTAGGCCGACTAGATCGATTTTACTTGCCATGGGAAAGGTGCTTTGTGATGGGTTCGATCTTGCGGTGTTCTTTCGCAGTGACAGAAGGGGCAGCAAGACACACATGTACCATTGCTATTAAGGATAACAAGATGGGGTCTATTCCTACATGAATAGATCTTGTCTACATCATGTCATAGTTCTTATTGCATTACTCCATTTTTCCATGAAATTAATACACTAGATGCATGCTGGATAGCGGTCGATGTGTGGAGTAATAGAGGTAGATGCAGGCAGGAGTCGGTCTACCTATCTTGGACGTGATGCCTATATAATGATCATCGCCTTGGATATCGTCATGACTATTCAATTTTCTATCAATTGCCCAACAGTAATTTATTCACCCACCATGTGCTATACTCATGAGAGAAGCCACTAGTGAACCCTACGGCCCCCGGGTCTACTTTTCCAACATATTGCTTTCAGATCTATCTTGTTGCATCTTTGTTTTCAGATCTACAAAACCAAAAACCCAAAAACATATTGCTGAATATTTTATTCGCTCTTTTTATTTTGTGTTCTTGAGAGATCTATCTCTCCTATCTATCACTACCTATTCTATCTTTTTACCGTAGAGAGATTGACAACCTCTCTTTCGCGTCGGGTTGCAAGTATTTGTTGTTTGTGTGCAGGTGCTGCTTATTGGCTGGTGGTAATCCTCCTACTGGTTCGATAACCATGGTTTCATAACTAAGGGAAATACTTACCGTCGCTGTGCTGCATCATCCCTTCCTCTTTGGGAAAATACCGACGCAGTCTCAAGCCATGTCACTAAACTTGTGAAAAGTATCGGTATTCATAAAAGATTTAACACAATCAAACTCAAGCTTTATACCTAACTCATTACCTTCGTCGAGTTCCCAATCTTCAGAGTTGCGTTTAATTCTTTCTAAGAGATCCCACTTTAATTCAATAGTCTTCTTCATATAAGAACCAGCACAAGAAGTATCGAGCATGGATTGATCATTATGAGAGAGCCGAGCATGAAAATTTTGAATGATAACTTCTCTCGGAATGTCATGATTGGGGCATGAATATAGCATTGACTTAAGCCTCCCCCAAGCTAGAGCGATACTTTCTCCTTCACGTGGCCAAAAATTATATATATAATTCCGATCACGATGAACTAGATGCATGGGATAAAAGTTTTGGTGGAATTCCAATTGCAAACGATTCGAGTTCCACGATCCAAGGTCATCACATAGCCTATACCATGTCAATGCTTTTCCCTCCAAAGATAAAGGGAAAACCTTCTTCTTAACTTCATCTCCGGGTAAACCTGCAAGCTTAAATAATCCACAAATTTTGTTCACATATAATAGATGCATATCAGGATGTTCAGTTTCATCTCCTGCATAAGGTTTAGCAAGCAGTTGTTCTACCATACCCGAAGGAATTTCATAACCAATCTTTTCAGTAGGTGCAGTAGGTTGAGGGGCAACTAATTGTGGTTCTGGTCGAGGTGAAGATACCCCGAACAAACCTCTCAAAGGATTGTTGTCCATAGTAGCAAGTAGCAATAAATTTCAGCACGTAGTATAAGTTTTTCCTTACCGATTTCCACTTTCCAAGAGCGCTTCACTCCCTGGCAACAGCGCCAGAAAAGAGTCTTGATGACCCACAAGTATAGGGGATCAATCGTAGTCCTTTCGATAATTAAGAGTGTCGAACCCAACGAGGAGCAGAAGGAAATGACAAGCGGTTTTCAGCAAGGTAATTTCTACAAGCACTGAAATTGTAGGTAATAGATAGTTTGATAGCAAGATAATTTGTAACGAGCAAGTAAAGGTAACGGTAAGTAAGGTGCAGCAAGGTAGCCCAATCCTTTTGTGGCAAAGGACAGGCCAGAACAATCTCCAGTAATAGGCAAAGTGTTCTTGAGGGTACACGGGAATTCCGTCTCGTCACTTTTATCATGTTGGTTTGATTCGTGTTCGCTACTTTGATAATTTGATGGGTGGACCGGTTCTTGGGTGCTGTTCTTACTTGAACAACCTCCCACTTATAATTAACCCCCTCGCAAACATCCGCAACTACGAGAAAAGTATGAAGATAAAATCTAATCATAGCATTAAACGTTTGGATTCAAATAAGCCCCTTACGAAGTAGCGCATAAACTAGGGTTTAAGCTTCTGTCTCTCTAGCAACCCATCATCTAATAACTACTCCACAATGCATTCCCTTAGGCCCATGAATGGTGAAGTGTCATGTAGTCGATGTTCACGTGACACCACTAAGGGAATCACAACATACATACCATCAAAATATCGAACACATATCAAATTCACATGATTACTTGCAACATGACTTCTCCCGTGACCTCAAGAACAAACGTAACTACTCACAAATAATAATCACGCTAAATATCAAAGGGGTATTGAATAGCATAATGGATCTGAACATATAATCTTCCACCAAATAAACCATATAGTAATCAACTACGCAAGGTAATCAACACTACAAGTCACCCACAGGTACCAATCTGAGGTTCTCGTACAAAGATTGAACACAAGAGATGAACTAGGGTTTGAGAGGAGATGGTGCTTTGAAGATGTTGATGAAGATTGGCTTCCCAAAGATGAGAGGGGTGTTGGTGATGACGATGGCTTCGATTTCCGCCTCCGGGAGGGAAGTTCCCCCGGCGGAATTACTCCGTCGGAGGGCAAAAGTGCTCCTACCCAAGTTCCGCCTCGAGGCGGCGGCACTTCGTCCCGAAAGTCCTCCTCTGATTTTTTTTTTCTAGGTCAAATGTGACTATATACCAAAAGATGGGCACCGGAGGTGGGCCGAGGAGGCCACAACCCATCAGGGCGCGCCCTGGTGGTTTGTGCCCACCAGGTTTGCCCCCTCCGGTAGTTTTCTGCTCCAGTATTTTTTATTTTAATCCAAAAATAATCTCCGTAAAATTTCAGCTTCATTGGAGTTGTGTAGAATAGGTATCTCTCATGTGCTTTTTTCAGGTGCAGAATTCCAGCTGCCGGTATTCTCCCTCTTTGTGTAAACCTTGCATATTATGAGAGAAAATGCATTCGAATCACTCCTTAAAGCATTATTATTCGACAAAACATAATAAATAACAGTAGGAAATCATAATGCAAAATGGACGTATCACCTAACTTTGTTACCGATAAGGATTATGAATTCTCTGTCGACCCAGAGTTAATTACTTTGGTTGAATCTGATCCTTTCCATGGCTATGAAACTGAAACTGTAGTGGCACATCTTACTAAGCTGAATGATATAGCCACACTTTTTGCTCATGATGAGAATATTCGCTACTACTATATCCTCAAATTATTTGCGTTCTCATTAAAGGGTGATGCTAAGATATGGTACAATACTCTTGCTCTTGGTTGTGTGCGTAGTCCCTAGGATATGATTTACTACTTCTCTGAAAAATATTTTCCTGCTCATAAGAAACAAGCTGCCTTACATGAAATATTTAACTTCGTGCAAATTGAAGAAGAGAGTCTCCCACAAGCTTGGGGGAGGCTTCTCCGATTGCTTATTGCTTTGCCTCATCATCCTCTTAAGAAAAATGAAATACTTGATATCTTCTATAATGGACTAACTGATGCTTCTAGGGACTTCCTAGATAGCTGTGCTGGTTGTGTTTTCAGGGAACGAACTGTTAAACAAGCTGAGGAACTATTGAATAATATATTGAAGAATTATGATGATTGGACTCTCCCTGAACCACCACCTAAACCCACTCCGAAGAAGAGGGGTATCTTATTTCTCAGTCCTGAATATATGCAAGAGGCAAAGAAATGTATGAAGGGACAAGGTATTAAAGCTGAGAATGTTAAGAATTTACCACCTATTGAAGAAATACACGGCCTTGACACACCACCACCTCAACAGGTGGTAGAGGAAAATTCTTTATTAAAGTTTGATGAAAGTGATATCCCTTACAATAAACATCCTAGTCAATGCTTATATGAGTTTGATAACTACATTAAGAAACAATATCACTTCAATGCAAATGTTCTGAAACAATTGAAATATAATTCTGATATGATTGCTCGCTTGAGTGACTTGTTATTAGAATCAGTAATGATGTTAGAGGTGTAGGAAAACATGCCTCTATGGTTCAAACCCAGTTAGAACAAGTTGCTAAATCTCAAAAAGAATTGCTTGATGAAATGAATAATAATATGAATGATTTTGCTGCTAGAGTAGTGATTAGAGGAGGTAGAATGACCCAAGAACCTATATATACTGAAGGTCGTCCTAAAAGAATTGAACAAGACTCTCAGAGAATTAACACTGATGCACCTAGTCCTTCCAAAAAGAAAAAGAAAAAGAAAAATGATAGGACCTTGCATACCTCTAGTGAACCTGAGATAGAAAAACCTCCTGATAATAATGATGTTTCTATTTCCGATGCTGAAACTCAATCTGGTAATGAACATTCACCTAGTGATAATGAAAATGATAATGATGATGTTCATGAAGATACTCAACCGAATAATGATAAAGAACCAGATAATGATGTTGAAATAGAGCCTGTTGTTGATCTTGATAACCCACAACCTAAAAATAAACGATATGATAAAAGAGACTTTGTGGCTAGAAAACATGGTAAAGAAAGAGAGCCATGGATTAAAAAACCCATGCCTTTTCCACCTAAACCATCTAAGAAAAAGGATGAAGAAGAATTTGAACGCTTTGCTGAATGATTTGGACAGTCTTTTCGCGTACCCGTTTAACTAATATTTTAAAGATGGCCCCTTATGCAAAGTACATGAAAGACATCATCACTAATAAAAGAAATATACCGGAAGCTGAAATCTTCACCATGCTTGCTAATTATTCTTTTAAGGATGCAGTACCTAAAAAACTTGGAGATCCTGCAATACCAACTATACCTTGCTCCATTAAAAGAAATTATGTCAAAACTGCTTTGTGTGATTTGGGAGCTGGTGTTAGTGTTATGCCTTTCTCTTTGTATAAAAGACTTGATTTGGATAAACTCACACCTACTGAAATATCATTGCAAATGGCTGACAAATCAACTGCCATACCTATCGGTATTTGTGAGGATGTGCCCGTTGTTGTTGTTGCAAATGTTACTATCTTAACAGACTTTGTTATTCTTGAGATGCCCGTGGACGACAACATGTCGATTCTCCTTGGTAGACCCTTTTTGAATACTGCAGGGGCTGTTATTGATTGCAATAAAAGCAAAGTCACTTTTCATATCAATGGTAATGAGCATACGGTGCACTTTCCTAAGAAACAATTCCAAGTGAATGGTATAAATGTTATTGAAGAATCTCCGACACTCACTATTGGAAGTTTTCAACTACCTCTACCTATTGCCAAAAAGAAATATGACATACTTATTGTTGGGGATATGCATATCCCCATTGAGGTAACTTAGTGTTTTACGAAAGTTCTTCGGTTTCATGCTAATCGGAAGTGGTTGTTAATAAGACTTGATCAACCTTATTAATGGATCATTTTTTGAGAGGTATGAAGTTGATGAATCTAGTAGGCACAACATTCTGCTCCCACCTTTTGCTTTTTATTTCTCTTAGTCTAATAAAATAAAATGCCATGTTTATCCTGTTTTCTGTTTTCCCCGTGCAATAAAAAATGACCCAAAAATAAAAGTTCTGAGAATGTTCTGAAAATTTAACATGATTTTTTCTATTTTCTCCACAAGACACCAGGGCGCGCCAGCAACCCCAGGCGCGCCCTGGTGGGTTGTGGTCCCCACGTGGGTCCCCTCACTTATCCCTTTAGCCCATGTCATCTCCTACCTCCAGAAAAAAAATCACCATAGCTCTCACTCTCGTGTTCTTGCTCTCAAACCCGCGGATTTCGATCTCTTTGCTCGAAGCTCCATTTCCGAAACTGTTTTGGGGGATTGCTACTTGGTATGTGACTCCTCCATTGCTCCAATTGTTTTTGATTTAGTGGTTTACTTTTAGAATAATTTGCTACTCTTGGTGCTGTTGTTGATGGGCATGCATGTTGAATTCTTAGAGTTCTAAGTAGTTTGAATGCTTAATATGGCCTCTCTGCATCCCTAGGAGTAGTTGCCATCAATCTTGCAAAGTTTTGTTGACAAAAATTTTGTAGACTAAAAATTTTCAGAAATTTATTTGTAGGAATAAGATGGATTTCTTTAGGAAGTTTTCCTCCAAGAAGAATGCTAAAGGAATCATTGGGGAATCATCGAACAATGACCTCCACACTCCGAGAACGTCGGAGGTGCGGCCGTGCGAATGGCCGCATGATGCCGTCATGGAGGAGGCCGGGTTCCACCAAGAGTTTGCGCAATTCGTTGCAAATGCTGGGCTGACCAACTTCCTCGCAGCTAAGAACGGATACAGGATCATGCCTGAGGACATTACAGCCTACCGGGACAACCTGGCAGCGGTCGAGGAGGAGCCCCAGGAGTGGGACGCTCAGGTGCCGTCGCCACCGCACTTCAACCTAGGACCGGATGGCTATTATGGATGCTGATTACCAAGCTAGGCTAAAAGCCTAAGCTTGAGGGAGTACATATTTCCATCGACATTATATTCATGTTTACACATTTCATTCCAGTTGTCGGTGTCCATACTTTTACATTGTATTATTCATGCTAGATTTATTTTCTCGCTTTCTTCTTGCGTGTTTGAAAAACTTTGAGAAAATCCAAAAATATTTCCTACTTCTTTTCGGTTTTTGTTTCTAGTTTAATTTAATTGTAGTAGCAAAAGAAAACCCAAAAATATTTCTCGTTTTTTCTTTTACTTGTTGGGAGCTCTCCCGTGTAAATAGTTTTTCTCGTTTTTGTTTTTTCCCTCTTTAATTTGCGTTCTTCAAGAAAAAACAAAAACTCTAAAAAATATTTTAGTGTGTTTCTCTGAAATTCTTTTCCTTTTATTTGAGTCGTACCAAAGAGAAGACCACGATGAAAATGTGAAGTGCCTCTCATATGCATTATTGTAGATCCAACAAAGAGCCCATATTACTTTGTCTTCTCCTCTTGAATAAAATGTTTGCAGTTTCCAGCTTAGTCTACGGCACTGTTGCACTATTATTATTTTCATATCATTTGGTCGTGCAAGTGAAAGGCAATAATGATGATTTTTGATGAAGTGAGTGTGGCAAAGAGAAGCGGGTACGAACTCAACTTACTTTTGTTTTTGTAAATATGTTTAACCTAGTATCCATGATTCTGCATATTATGATCAAACATGTTTGCAATGACAATTAGAGATTATAGTTGCTCATGCCATGCTTAAGTAGCTAGGAGTGGATAATGATTTATCTTGGATGTCAACATGCATTAAAATGGTTGTGATGTAGTATGATGATATGGTATCCTCCTCTTAATGTTTCAAGTGGCTTGACTTAGCACATGTTCACGCATGTAGTTGAATCAAAACCAACATAGCCTTCACGATATTTATGTCCATGGTGTCCATATCCTACTCATGCTAGTATTCAATGTTTATTATTCATAATGCATGTTCATGACCGTTTTCGCTCTCTAGCTGGCCGCTTCTCAACCTATTTGCTAGCCTTCACCTGTACTAAGCGGTAATACTGCTTGTGCGTCAAAATCCTTAAACCCGAGTTATTCCAGATGATTTCACTATATCTACCTATATGCGGTATTACCCTGCCATTCCAAGTAAATTTGCATGTGCCAACTCTAAAAATTCAAATGAACATCTGTTTTGTGTGCCTGGACCACTCATGGAGCGACAGGGGGCGGTTAGTATCTTCCATGTTAAGCGGGTTATTCTCATGATGCGTGTTTATTCACTCGTCCTTGCACGAGAGGGGCGGTAATACGGATTCCCAGTCCCGATATCAAAAATTGCAAATAATTAAACAAAACTCCCCTAGGAATGTTGTTGGTATGGACGGTACCCGTGGATTCGGCTAGCCGTGGAGTGTGTTTGTTGGTGGAGGGGGAGTAAACCTTTACTTTTACCGCTTGGGAACCGCCGCTAATGTGTTTAGCATGGAAGATATTGATAACTCTTGGTCGTAACGTTGACAGGAAGGGTGTACCTCCCAAAATTATATTTATCTTTGATTTAAGCTTTGAGCTCTGGCACCTCTGCAAATCCCTGCTTCCTTCTCTGAAGGGACTATCTATTTAATTTTATGTTGAGTCATCACCTTCTCAAATAAGCGCCAGATCTGAGAGCACTATTGTCATCCTCATGCATTGTGTATAGTTAATGTTGGATGCAGCATGACTGGATGTTTTCTACCATGAATTACAATGTTTAGTCGCTGCTTGAACTTTGGAGGTGCTCTGCATTTATATTTTGCGGTCTCAGAAAGGGCTAGCGAGATACCACTGTTGTCATATTATATCATGGTTGTTTTGACAAAGTGTTTGCATTCGAGTTATTTTATTATTGCTCGCTAGTTGCTTATGTCATTGATATGAGCTAATATAATTTTTAAGAGTTATTGCTGACATGGTTAGTCATAATCTTTGCTGAAAACATGGGTGCTACTTAAGCATATGTATGTAAACAAGAACAAAAGAGTTCGTAAAAGTTTTTCTTTATCACTTTCAGTTTGTCAACTGAATTGCTTGAGGACAAGCAATGAGTTAAGCTTGGGGGAGTTGATACGTCTCCATCATATCTACTTTTCCTAACGCTTTTGCTCTTGTTTTGGACTCTAATTTGCATGATTTGAATGAAACTAACCCGGACTGACGCTATTTTCAACAGAACTACCATGGTGTTGTTTTTGTGCAGAAATAAAAGTTCTCGGAACTGGAAGAAACTTTTTGGAGAATTATTTCACAATAAATAAAAAATACTGGAGCCAAGAACTACCGGAGGGTGTGCCCTGGTTGGGCACGATACACCAGGGCGCGCCACCCCCTCCAGGCACGCTCTGGTGGGTTGTGCCCACTGATAACCCACAAGTATAGGGGATCGCAAAAGTTTTTGAGGGTAGAGTATTCAACCCAAATTTATAGATTAGACACAAGGGGAGCCAAAGAATATTTGAGAGTATTAGCAGCTGAGTTGTCAATTCAACCACACCTGGAGATTAAATATCTGCAGCAGAGTGATCAGTAGCACAGTAGTATGATAGTTTTGATAGCAATAGCAACAGTAACAGTAACAGTGATAGCAATAGTTTTGTAGCAAGTGTGACAGTAGCAGTAGTAACTTAGCAAGAACAATATGTGGAAAACTCGTAGGCACTGGATCGGTGAACTCGTTGGATGATATTCATCGTATAACAGTCATTACCTAGGGCGACACAGAACTAGCTCCAGTTCATAAATGTAATGTAGGCATGTATTCTGTAAATAGTCATACGTGCTTATGGAAAAGAACTTGCATGACATCTTTTGTCCTACCCTCCCGTGGCAGCGGGGTCCATAAGGAAACTAAGGGATATTAAGGCCTCCTTTTAATAGAGAGCCGGAACAAAGCATTAACACATAGTGAATACATGAACTCCTCAAACTACAGTCATCACCGGAAAGTATCCCGACTATTGTCACTCCGGGGTTTACGGATCATAACACGTAATAGGTGCATATGACTAGCAAGATCGGATCAAGAACATAGATATAATGGTGATAACATAAACGGTTCAGATCTGAAATCATGGCACTCGGGCCCTAGTGACAAGCATTAAGCATGTCAAAGTCATAGAAACATCTATCTCAGAACATAGTGGATACCAGGGATCAAGCCCTAACAAAACTAACTCGATTACATGACGAATCTCATCCAACTCCTCACCGACCAGCAAGCCTACGAAGGAATTACTCACTCCCAGTGGGGAGCAACATGGAATTGGCGATGAAGGGGTTGATGATGACGAAGACCGAAGATTCCCCTCTACGGAACCCCAAACGGGCTCCAGATCTGGCCTCCCGAGGAAGAACAGGAGGTGGCGGCTCCGTATCCTAAAACACGATGAAACTATCTCTCTGATTTTTCCCTCCAAAAATAGGATTTTATATCGTTGGAATTAGGGTCAGTGGGGCCCCGAGGTGGGCACAACCCACCAGGGCGCGCCTGAGGGGGTGGCACGCCCTGGTGTATCGTGCCCAGCCAGGGCTCCCCCTCCGGTGGTTCTTGGCTCCAGTATTTTTTATTTATTGTGAAATAATTCTCCAAAAAGTTTCTTTCAGTTCCGAGAACTTTTATTTCTGCACAAAAACAACACCATGGTAGTTCTGCTAAAAACATCGTCAGTCTGGGTTTTCATTCAAATCATGCAAATTAGAATCCAAAACAAAAGTAAAAGCGTGAGGAAAAGTAGATACGACGGAGACGTATCAACTCCCCCAAGCTTAACCCATTGCTTGTCCTCAAGCAATTCAGTTAACAAACTGAAAGTTATAAAGAAAAACTTTTACGAACTCTTTTGTTCTTGTTTACATATATATATGCTTAAGTAGCACCCAGGTTTTCAGCAAAGATTATAATTAACCATGTCAGCAATAACTCTTAAAAATTATATTAACTCATATCAATGACATAAGCAACTAGCGAGCAATAATAAAATATCTCAAGCGCCAACACTTTGTCAAAACAATCGTGATATAATATGACAACAGTGGTATCTCGCTAGCCCTTTCTGAGACCGCAAAACATAAATGCAGAGCGCCTCCAAAGTTCAAGCAGTGACTAAACATTGTAGTTCATGGTAGAAAAGATCCAGTCATGTTGCACCCAACATTAACTATACACAATGCATGAGGATGACAATAGTGCTCTCAGGTCTGGCGCTTATTTGAGAAGGTGATGACTCAACATAAAAGTAAATAGATAGTCCCTTCGCAGAGGGAAGCAGGGATTTACAGAGGTGCGAGAGCTCAAAGCTTAAAACAGAGATAAATATAATTTTGGGAGGTACACCCTTCCTGTCAACGTTAGGACCAAGAGTTATCAATATCTTCCATGCTAAACACATTAGCGGCGGTTCCCAAGTGGTAAAAGTAAAATTTTACTCCCCCTCCACCCACAATCACACTCCACGGCTAGCTGAATCCACGGGTACCGTCCATACCAAAAACTTTCCTGGGGGAGTTTTGTTTAATTATTTGTAATTTTTGATTTTGGGACTGGGAATCCCTATTACCGCCCCTCTCGTGCAAGGACGAGTGAATAAACACTCATCATGAGAATAACCCTCTTAACATGGAAGATACTGACCGCCCTTGTCGCTCCATGAGCGGTCCAGGCACACAAAACAGATGTTCATTTGAATTTTTAGAGGTGGCACATGCAAATTTACTTGGAACGACAGGGTAATACCGCATATAGGTAGATATAGTGGACTCATCTGGAATAAGTTTGGTTTAAGGATTTTGATGCACAAGCAGTATTCCCGCTTAGTACAGGTCAAGGCTAGCAAATAGGTTGAGAAGCGGCCAGCTAGAGAGCGAAAACGGTCATGAACATGCATTATGAATAATAAACATTGAATACTAGCATGAGTAGGATATGGACACCATGAACATAAATATCATGAAGGCTATGTTGGTTTTTTTTCAACTACATGCGTGAACACGTGCCAATTCAAGCCACTTGAAACATTCAGAGGAGGATACCATATCATCAAACCACATCACAACCATTTTAATGCATGTTGACATCCAAGATAAATCATTATCCACTCCTAGCTACTTAAGCATGGCATGAGCAACTATAATCTCTAATTGTCATTGCAAACATGTTTGATTATAATATGCTTAATCAAGGATACTAGGCTAAACATACTTACCAAAACAAAAACTAGTTGAGTTCATACCCGCTTTTCTCTGCCACAGTCACTTCATCAAATATCGTCATTATTGCCATTCACTTGCATGCCCTAATGATAAGAAAATAATAATAGTGCAAGAGTGCCATGGACTAAGCTAGAATCTGCAAACATTTTATTCAAGAGGAGAAGACAAAGTAACATGGGCTCTTTGTTAAATTAACCATAGTGCATATGAGAGCCACTCAACATTTTCATCGTGTTCTTCTCCTTGGTACGACTCAAATAAAAGGAAAAGAATTTCAGAGAAACACACTGAAATATTTTTGGAGTTTTTGTTTTTTTTCAAGAAGAAAGCAAATTCAAGAGGGAAAAACAAAAATGAGAAAAACTATTTACACGGGAGAGCTCCCAACAAGTAAAAGAAGAAACGAGAAATCTTTTCGGTTTTTCTTTTGATACTACAATTAATTTAAGCTAGAAAGAAAAACCGAAAAGAAGTAGGAAATATTTTTGGATTTTCTCAAAGTTCTTCAAACATGCAAGAAGAAAGCGAGAAAATAAATCTAGCATGGATAGTACAATGAAAAATTGTAGACACCGACGACTGGAATGAAATGTGTAAACATGAAAATAATGTCGGTGGATATACGTACTCCCCCGAGCTTAGGCTTTTCGCCTAGCTTGGTAATCACCATCCGTAGTAACCATCCGGTCCTAAGTCGAAGTGAGGTGGAGGCAGCACCTGAGCGTCCCACTCCTGGGGTGTTGGGGAACGTTGCATGGGAAACAAAAAATTTCCTATGTTTCACCAAGATCAATCTAGGAGATGAGCATCTACGAGAGGAGAGTTCGGATCCACATACCCTTGTAGATCGCTAAGCGGGAAGCGTTAAGAAACGTGGTTGATGTAGTCGAACGTCTTCGCGATCCAAATCGCAATTCGTCCCTCGATCCAATCACGATCTAGTGCCGAACGGACGGCACCTCCGCGTTCAGCACACGTACAACTCGATGACGTTCTCCACCTCCTTGATCCAGCAAGCGAGGGAGGAGAGGTAGATGAGTTCTCCGGCAGCACGACGGCATGGCGGCGGTGGTGGTGGAGCTGATCCGGCAGAGCTTCGCTAAGCAATGCCAAGACCGACCTAGTGGAGAAGTTGATCTAGAGGGAGAGAGAGAGGGTTGCGCCGTGGCATAAGGTGCGACTGCCCTCTCTCCCCTCTAGTATATATATATATAGGGGGAAGGGGAGGGGGCTGTGCCCTAGGGTTCCCCCCCTAGGGGGGTGTCGGTGTCAAAACCGGCGGATCTCGGGTAGGGGGTCCCGAGCTGTAAGTCTAAGATCGATGGTAACATAGGGACGAAGGAGATGATGTTTACCCAGGTTCGGGCCCTCCTATGGAGGTAAAACCCTACGTCCTGCTTGATTATATTGATGGTATGAGGGTTACAGAGTTGATCTACCTCGAGATCGACTAGCTAAAACCCTAGATGAGTTTCTGTGTCTTACAATCTAAAACCCTTTCGGTTTATATAAACACCGGGGGGTATCTAGGGTTTACACATGACAAGACTCCTACCGAGAATGGTGACGTCGATTCCCTCATCTTGACTTGGAGTGCACGATGCGCCTTCGGGACTTCCTTCTAGAACACAGGACCTCGATGTGTTCGGCCCTCCCCGCGATAGTCAGAGTGCGGCCCACCAAGCCGGCCTAGTGAGAGGCAGGCCAGCGGCCCGAGGACCCCCTAGTCCAGGACTCCCTCAGTAGCCCCCGAACTAGCCCCCAATGCCAAGGGTCTCAGTTTTGACAACTTTGCTTGATCAGAGTCTTCGGCTTGCGGGGTGAGTTCTTCTTCTCATTAAAGATCGACTGATACCTGTCCGGCTTCCGATCACACGATAGCCCGAACACTATGAGTTGTTCGGTCCCGAAGGTCAAACGTCAAAGTGCAAACAGTGTTTTTTCTGACAACCTTTCTGACGAAGGGTCGTGGCCTACCACGACCGCTGAACCAGCTATGAAAACTCGATTCGCGGTTCGATGCCGTTTTTACAGTAGCACGACTCATCAATGTATAGATCGTGCTCCGTTTCACACGGGATATGATTAGCATCCCAAGTTTCTTTTGCGTGTGCATAACGGTACACATGTCTTGGGAAGCGGAGAGATTTGCGGCGCAGTAGAGGGAGGTTAATCGGTGTTACGCCCCATAAAAAGGAAAAAAAACAAGGCTTATTCACGCTTCCCATTCGCATCCTCTGCTTTCCCAATCCTCCCAAGCTCCGAGAGCCCAGATCCAGTTTCTCCTCAACCTCCCCTCCGAGACTAGCCATGGCGGGTTCGGGCTCCATGGGCAAGTGGGAGGCCTCCACGGTCACTGACCAGGATATCCGGGAGCTAAAGCTCGCCGGCTACCTCCCCGCTAACGTCTTCCACCGTGCTCCAGAGGCAAAGCAAGTCATCCCCACCCCTAAGCCAGGAGAAAGGGTGGTCTTCATCCCCCATTTCATCCGGGGACTGAGCTTCCCGCTCCACCCCTTCGTCAGGGGCCTCATGTTTTCTACGGGTTGGACTTCCATGATCTTCCCCCGAACTCTTTCATGCATATTTCGGCTTTCATAATCTTCTGCGAAGCCTTCCTGCGGGTCGAGCCACACTTCGGCCTGTGGCTCAAGGTCTTCAACGTTAAGCCGAAGATAGTCGCGGGCAAGCACACGGACTGCGGAGGGGTGGTAATCAGCAAGCTCCCCAGCGTTGAGTGGCCAACCGGCACCTTCATCGACACTATCAAGATCTGGCAGAAAGAGTCGTTCTACATCACCGAGCCAAGAGATGAGAGCTGGGCGGCGCCCGCCGAGTTCAGATCCGGACCCCCTATGAGATTGACCTCGTGGCTCAGGAAGGGCCTGGACTGGGGTCCGATGTTGAGGTGAAACTGCTGCATAAGCGTGTTACCTCGGTGATCAAGGCCAAGGCCGAACTGGTCGATGTGGTACAGGTCATGCTCCACCGCCGAATCCTCCCCTGTCAGCGCCAGGCCTCCCAAATGTGGGCTTACCGGCGTGAGGACGAGCCTACCGTACGCCAGCTCTTCCGCACTACTTCCGAAAAGTTGTGGAAGGCATTATTCAAGCCTCGGAAAAGCTGGCCGGCCAAGGAAGAGGATTCGGGCCTAAGCACAGATAACCCGCCTACCCAGGTACGGTACAGTTCTAACACATTGACTCTGTTTCTTTGACAAAAAGACTGAACACATTCCCCCTCATTTCCGCAGAAATGGATGAGCAAGACCGCGAGAGTTAACTATCCCGCACCACAACCCGAAGACCCAAGGTCGGAGTTGTTGTCGGCGATGCTCGTCGTGGCGCCGTACTCTGCGCCCGAGAAGAAGGAGAAGAAGAAGAAGGCCAAAGAAGGTCTTCGCGTAAAAGACCAGCCGGACGCCGCGTCCGAGGAAACCCATGCTTCCTCTAGCCATGAGGAGGAGCATGAAGATGGGGGGAAGGCGTTTCCCCCCTCGCAAGAAAGAGGGCGGTGTCGCAGGACGCCGCGAAGGACGCACCTCCTCCTGCCCCGAAGAGGGCGCGTCGGCCGAAGTTGATCCTGGCTGACGATAGCACAGACTCTGATGCAGAGTTCGAGGACTTCCAGAGGGTTCCCCGACGGAACCTACGGGTCAAGCCCCCAGCTCAAAGGTATGGATCCGAAGACTCCCTTGATCATTTATGCAAGTTATTCAATGTTTTAAATGCAAGAACGCCTTTCAATTCGCAGACCACCGCGCATTCTCCCCACCGACCAAATATCGGATGGGGAGTCTCCGCCCGCCGAGCTGGCAGAGAGTGGGACCGCGTCACACCCCACACCTCCCGGGGCCGCGAAGGATGCCGTGGAGGTGTCATCCCGCCAGGCTCCATTGGAGCCGAACACAGGTGGTGGGGGTGACCACGCTATGGCCGAGGTCGATGCCTCGGCCGCCAAAGACCAGGGGGAAAAAACTCCCCTGGCCGCCGAAGACCAGGGGGAGAGAATTCCCCTGCCTAAAGTGGAAGAGCGGAGGGATGTCCAGTCCCCTCCAAGGAAATCTCCGGAGCATGCTGTGCCTTTGGAGCTACCGACTCAGTCCCCGATCAGAGATCAGGCTGACCGGTCACCACCGGTGCCACCGACGACAGGGTGGCCGGTCATGGAGGAGGCTCTATCAAGCGCCTCTATCTCCGAGGACCACCGCGCTCTTATGGGCGCGGTCTTGCAAGGCATTCACTCCGTCAATAGCGGACTAAAAGAGGCCTTCAATGGTTTCTTGACGGGCTTCAAGGTGAGTCACGTAATACCCTTTTCCCGAATAATCGCAATTTTATTAAGTTTATGCTATCTTTATATATGTGGTAGCCCCCGAGCCCCGGGTGGTTTTGCAAAAACGCACCCGGGGGTCAAATACTCATGAGAGACCAAGGATGTGCAAGGCACCATTAGTCCTACAACGTTCTAAAAAGCCCTTAAGAGGACCGAGCGTAGTGTCATATCCTTGACAGTTCGGGGGTTGGAACACTCATAACCGGATGTATGTTTTCTACTTTTTTTTAGGTCTCGTCCTCGGCTGCGGCCGTTAATGCCGCTGAGCTTTCTGAGCTAAATCGGAAGCTCAAGATCTCCGAAGAGGAGCTTGACAGCCTGAACAAGAGGTTCGACGAGGCACAAGGTAAGCTGAATTGTTACATCCGGGCTGTATATAGTTAGTTATCCGCACTGGTAACCCAGTGTAATTATTTATCTATTGCTTCCACAGCTTCAGCTGCGGAGGTGGAAAAACTCAAGGCCGAGCTTGCAAAGATGAAGCAAGAGGCCGCGGATGAGAAGGCGGCCGCTGAACAAGCAGCAGCCGCACTCTCTACTTTGAAAGCTGCCAACGCTAAGCAGGAGGCCCGGGTGGAGGAGGTGCAGCAGGAGCTCAAGGACGCCAGCGCAAAGTGCGAGGTCCTTGAGCAGAAAGGCAAAGAGCAAGCCACCGAGCTATCCGCGCTGAAATCCGAGCTTCAAAAGGAGCGGTTGGACAGGCGGTCCTTTGAAGAGGAGGTTCGCCAAGTCCGGGCTGTCACCGATGGTAAGTCGTATTCACTACAATGTGCCTTTGGTGGTAGCAGGTTTGCTTTGCTCACCCAGGTGTGGCGTTCCTCAGGCATCTGTGCGGATCTCCAGAAGAGTGCAGCGGACGCGAACAGGTTCTATGCTTCGCGGGGGGAGGATGATGAGGCTTGGCTATTCAAGGCACAATTTGAGTCCCCTGAGCGCTCTCCTCTTCTGAGCGAGCAGATGAAGCAACTGATGGAGCTGCATAGGATGGCGGAGCCAGCCATGAAGGATCTCTGCATCCGGCTGTGGCCTGACGAGCCGTTGCCAAGCAGCTACTTCGGCTTGGTGCAGAAGCTGTGCGATGCTGCGCCTCGGATTGACGCACTAAAGCGTTCTTCATGCATCGAGGGAGCGCGGATGGCCTTTGCCAAGATCATGGTCCACTGGCCGAAGCTCAAGCCGACCGAGATGGCCACCGCACCTCCGCCCCATGGAAAGGAGCATAGGCGCCCCGAGCTATACTTCTCCGCGGTGATGGAGGGTGCTCCGGCAATAGAGGCCCAATGCTCGAAGGATGTTTTTTATGAATAAGTGCGTTGTAATATGTCCAAAGACTTTTAACACTGTATAATTAAAGTTGCATGGTTTATCATGTCTTATAAGTTTTTAGTGTTTATTTTGACTCCCATGTGGCCGTTTTATCTGAAAGTTGCGAGTCGTCGGCTTCAGCCCCCACGTAGATACTACGCGAGGTGTCTCTGCCTCTGCACTGTGACCCTTAGCCGAGATATCGGTGCCCGAAGGCGGTAGTGCGAGGGGGACAAGGCAATCGGACTATGGTGCTTTATCGCTTTCACTTAGCCGTAGGGGCATAAAAAAATGTGGGGGCTGATGACCAGCCCCCAGTGTTTTGTGATGTGCGGATGTGCCGGGGCCGAAGCCAGCATCACATGGTTTGTATAAGGACAAAACCCATTGTATAACACGGAATAACCTCTATCGATTTTTTAGATAACACTTAGGGCCTGTTCGGTAACCCACCAGAGCCTCAAACTCCACGACTCCGTAGCCAAGATCCGGCAGCTAGCTTCTCCTAAAAAATCCCAGAGTTAGCCAATCGTTCGGGGGCATAGCTTCTTTGCTCGATCCTTCTCTTCCAGGCTGAAAGTGTTTCTCTTGGCCCACTGGACCATAATGGGTGGGCTATTCGTAGTGGAATGGAATAAGGAAAGAAACGAGCACCGCGTCACTGCGGAATAGAAAAGGGTATGAGCGAATCGGTATGCAGTCTCACTTGGCGGTGGCATGCATATGTAATTTCTGTCAACTCTCGCTTCTCTGTTTTGGTGGAGCTGGCTTTTCTCAACTCCACGGCTCCTCCAAATTTGCACTGCGTGATTAGCCAGCTTCTCAATCCCATAGCCAGGAGTTAGACCGTTCGGATGGGCTCCAGGCGTGGAGTGGAGGAGTTGAGAAGCCAGAGGGCTACCGAACAGGCACTTATGCTCGGATTTGCAGACCGGTTCTCGCTTACTATGACGGTCAATTTTCGGCTTTCTCCCCTGAGGTGCATGACCAGACGAACTGGAAACACAATCGCAATGGTTCTCCCTTTGCCCCTTTAGCCGAACGAGCGGAACGTAAGGGGGCAAGCACAGGAGCCGGGCAATCCAACTATTGACCCAAGACATAGTTCGGATCCAATGCATATAAAGCAAAGTCCAAGACGCCGAGCCCACGACCAATTGTGTCGGGGTGATGTTCAGGGCGATTTTTTTTAAAATTCAAGCCCCCGGTCTATTAGCCGGTTGCATCGTAATGTATACCGAACAGTTGCACGAGAGGCGTTTGACAAGAACAGAGTATGTGCCATAAAATACAGCGGAGGGGCCATGTATAATAGTCTTTTATTTCCTCGATAATTCTTATAACTCAAATTGCCGAAGCAACTGTTTACAGGTATTTTGAAGATAAAACATAGAATTTACACAGGAGAGGTTGTACCAAGGGTCTTCGAATGGTGGCTTGAAGTCCTCGATGTGCCCTGTCGTCAGTCTGCTCCTGTGCCTCCTAGGGAGGTGCATTCCTTTAAGGGTGATGATGTCATCGAGCGGACCTTGGAAAGAAGGTCTTGAGAAGTCGCCGAAGTATGGATGAGCTTTGCTATTTAGCAGGTCCTTGATGGTACATGTGTTATGTCCGAGGACGTGTACTGGTAATAGTTCGGTCCAGCCGAACACTTACCCTTTAATGGATGTTCCCCACTGCTGCCCATGGAATCTTGAGTGCAAAGTTGTGCCTTCTTGGCACGTGCTTGACTGTCATTAGGGCTGTGCAATGGGGAGCGTGTCCCTATTTCTGGGGAGAGGAAGATTCTGGGAGTTCGGATTGAAGCCGAGCTCGTTTGTCAACCTTATGCGCCTTTACGGCAGATTTCGGAGCTTGCCGATCGTCCTCGTAATGGAATTCGGCCGCCAGGGCAAATGCATGTTCCTTAGCTCGGAGGGAACGCTCTATGTTGCCGTTAACAGTGATGACCCCTCTGGGCCCGGGCATCTTGAGCTTAAGGTATGCGTAATGTGGGACGGCGTTAAAGCGAGCGAACGCCGTACGGCCTAGCAGGGCGTGACAACCGCTGCGGAAAGGTACGATGTCGAAGATCAAGTCCTCGCTACGGAAGTTATCGGGCGAACCGAACACCACCTCCAGGCTCACAGAGCCCGTGCACCGGGCTTCGATGCCTAAGATCACTCCTTTAAAGGTAGTGTTGCTGGGTTTGATCCTTGATGGATCTATACCCATCTTTTTCACCGTGTCTGGGTAAATCAGATTGAGGCTACTTCCTTCGTCCATTAGGACTTTAGTGAGGTGATACCCATCGATAATGGGATCTAGGACGAGGGCAGCTGATCCCCCATGACGGATACTGGTCGGATGGTCTCGTCGATCAAAAGTGATCGGGTACGCCGACCATGGGTTATACTTCGGGGCTACGGGCTCTACGGCATAGACCTCTCGAAGGGCGCACTTCCTCTCCTTTTTGGGTATGTGAGTGGCGTATATCATGTTCACAGTTTTTACCTCAGGAGGGAACTGCTTCTGTCCACCATTGCTCGGACCGCAGGGCTCATCATCGTCCTCGCTGCGTGGGCCTTTGCCTTGCTCCTCGGATGCAAGTTTGCCGGCTTGTTTGAACACCCAACAGTTACGGTTGGTGTGGTTGGCAGGCTTGTCTGGAGTGCCATGGATTTGGCAAGGCCTCTCCATGATTTTGTCTAGCGGGGTGGGCCCGTCGCGGTTGCATTTAGGAGGTTTCTTCCACTGCCCGGATCGAGGGTTGCGGAAGCCGGCATTGACGGCCGTGTCGTCGGCGTCGCTAGTGCTGTGTCGGCGTTTATTTTTGTTGCGTCGTGGTTTCCCGTTTCCATCCTAAGCTTCGGAGGTGCCGGGGTCTTCGGGGTTGTGGCTTCGTGTCACTAGCCAGTTATCCTCGCCCGCGCAAAAGTGGGTCATGAGTGACGTGAGGGCGGACATGGTCCTAGGTTTATCCTGACCGAGCTAGCGAGCCAGCCATTCGTCCCGAATATTGTGCCTGAAAGAGGCTATAGCCTCGGCATCTGGGCAATCGACGATCTGGTTTTTCTTGGTCAAGAACCGGTTCCAGAATTGTCGAGCGGACTCTCCTGCCTTTTGGACGATGTTGCTTAGGTCGGAGGAGTCCGGAGGTCGTACATAGGTGCCCTGGAAGTTAGATCGGAATGCATCCTCGAGATCCTCCCAGCTCCCGATAGAATTTTCGGGGAGACTGTTTAACCAGTGCTGAGCTGGCCCCTTGAGTTTAAGGGGTAGATACTTGATGGCATGGAGATCGTCTCCTCGTGCCATGTAAATGTGGAGGAGGAAATCCTCGATCCACACTGCTGGGTCAGTTGTTCCGTCGTATTGCTCTATGTTCATAGGTTTAAACCCTTCCGGGAACTGATGCTGCATCACCTTGTCGGTGAAGCACAGTGGGTGGGCAGCGCCTCTGACCCGGGCTATGTCACGCCGGTAGTCGGCGTCTGTTCTGGCCCGGTTTTGTTCCCGACCTCTATTGTTTCGGTCGAGCCAAGACCGGTACCCGTCCCGTCTATCGGGGGAGTACCCTCTAGATCCGTAGATGGATCTCGTGCGGCCTGTTCTATAATCCAAGTCGCGTCGCAGGTCGTACATGTCCTCAGGCTCCATTGGCTCCTTTCCCCTTCTGCGGAGTATCGCCGGCCTATAACCGGCATCGCCAGCCGTCCTATCTCGTCCTCGGGGAGGGCGGTCCGGCTGGTCGTATGGAGTGTGCTTGGGGCACGGTGTATTACGGAGTTCGTCATCGAACTGTGGCAGCAGTCGTCGGCGTGGATAGCTCTTGGGTTGGTCCAATAGACCGGTACCGTATCCTTCCTCGGCTGACAGGACACTCATCCATCTATCGTTGAGGGTGTCTTGTTCGGCCTTGAGCAGCTGTTCTTTTGCCTTTAGGCTTCGAGCAGTAGCTATAAGCTGTTGCCTAAACCGTTCCTGATCCTCAATGTTTTCGGGGACGGTGAAATCTTCGGCTTCCAGGCTATCCTCCTCCTCTACAGGGGAAGGTAGTTGTCATCTTCGGAAACATTTGGATCTTCGGGGTCGCGTTGGTCCTCCGGTATTTCTTGGTCCTCTAACAGATGCTCGGGAATATCGGGATCGCCGAGGTCTTTCGGGGTATCGTTTTCCCCGGTGCCAGCAATAGCTTCCCGTCCCTTTTTCATCTTTGATCTTTTGCGCGGCTTCCGGTGCCTTGACGGCGCTTCGCCTGATCTATCACCATTGTTAGCGGGTGTGCGCTCGCCGTCACCGGATGGAGTATCCACCATGTAGACGTCGTAGGTGGAGGTGGCAGTCCATCGCCCTGTGTTGACGGGGGTGGGAGGGCGATCCTCTTGATCCATGTCTTCTGCCTCCTCGGAGGCGTAGTCCAACATGTCGGTTAAGTCTTCGACAGTGCCTACGAAGTGCGTGGTGGGTGGGATGAAAAATTCCTCTTGACCCGCCTTAAGGCCGATCTGAACGTAAATCGGGTTTGGGTCGTCAGTGACTTTCATCGATAGGATCCGATCTAGAGCTTCGTTGAGTGTCGAGAGCTCGATCGAGTCAATCTGCTCAGCGCTTTCGGAGTTAACCTCCGAGGCGTCTGCCCAAGAAGTGTGTTCGGCAGGAGCTAGTACCCGGCCATCTGGCGCTATGGCCGGATATGGACTAAAAGCCAGATCGTCACCGGGGTTAGTTCCGTGGGCGGGGTCGAAAGCGACATCCGAGGTTAAGGACTCGGAGTCCTCGGGTGCGTCAGATGAGACTGCGATCCCGGTGAGCGAAAGATCGCCCCGAGAGTCTACAGAGAACTCTAGGTTCCCGAATCTGACCTCTTGATAAGGGGTGAAACTCTCGACCCGGCCAAGATGGACGGTCGGGTCAGCGTGCAACACAATGCTGCCGAAAGCGAAGATCTGTCCAGGGATGAAGGAGTCCATGTTCTGGACCTCTTCGCTAATGACAACGCGAGCCATCGATTCCTTTGCAGATCATAGCGGAACTCTCAATGAAAGCACCAATGTCGGTGTCAAAACCGGCGGATCTCGGGTAGGGGGTCCCGACCTGTGAGTCTAGGATCGATGGTAACAAAGGGACGAGGGAGACGATGTTTACCCAGGTTCGGGCCCTCCTATGGAGGTAACACCCTACATCCTGCTTGATTATATTGATGGTATGAAGGTTACAGAGTTGATCTACCTCGAGATCGACTAGCTAAAACCCTAGATGAGTTTTTGTGTCTTACAATCTAAAACCCTTCCGGTTTATATAAACACCAGGGGGTATCTAGGGTTTACACATGACAAGACTCCTGCCGAGAATGGTGACGTCGATTCCCTCATCTTGACTTGGAGTGCACGATGCACCTTCGGGACTTCCTTCTAGAACATAGGGCCTTGATGTGTTCGGCCCTCCCCGCGATAGTCAGAGTGCGGCCCACCAAGCCGGCCTAGTGAGAGGCAGGCCAGCCGCCCGAGGACCCCCTAGTCCAGGACTCCCTCAGGGGGCCGGCGGCCAAGGGGAGGGGAGGCTGCCCTAGAGGTGGCTTGGCCCCCAAGTTAGGGTGGCGCCACCCCTAGGGTTGGCCCTCCCACCAGCCCAGCCACATGGGCCTAGGTGGGGAGGTGCACCCAGCCCACCAGAGGCTGGTGCACACCCCTCACAACCCATGTGGCCCCTCCGGGGCTCGTGGCTCCTTCCGTGGACCCCCGGAACCCTTCCGACACCCTCGGTACGCTACCGATGATGCCTGAACTTTTTCCGGTGACCAACACGGAACTTCCCATATATCAATCTTTACCTCCGGACCATTCCGGAGCTCCTCATCATTTCCGGGATCTCATATGGGACTCCGAACAACCTTCGGTCACCAACATACATAACTCAACAATACCAAATCATCACCGAACGTTAAGTGTGCAGACCCTGCGGGTTCGAGAACTATGCAGACATGACCGAGACACCTCTAGGGTCAATAACCAATAGCGGGACCTGGATGCCCATATTGGTTCCCACACATTCTACGAACATCTTTATCGGTCGAACCAGGATGTCAAGGATTCAGTTAATCCCATACTCCGTTCCCTTTGTTCATGGGTATGTTACTTGCCCGAGATTCGATCGTCGGTATCTCCATACCTAGTTCAATCTCGTTACCGGCAAGTCTCTTTAGTCGCTCCGTAATACAAGATCCTGTGACTAACTCTTTAGTCACTTTGCTTGCAAGCTAAATATGATGTTGTATTACGGAGTGGGCCCTGAGATACCTCTCCATCACACGGAGTAACAAATCCTAGTCTTGATCCATGCCAACCCAACAGACACCCTCAGAGATACCTGTAGAGCACCTTTATAGTCACCCAGTTACGTTGCGATGTTTGATACACACAAGGTACTCCTCCGGTGTCAGTGAGTTACATGATCTCATGGTCATAGGAACAGATACTTGACATGCAGAAAACAATAGCAATAAACATGAAATGATCATATGCTACGTTCATAGTTTGGGTCTTGTCCATCACATCATTCTCCCAATGATGTGATCCCGTTATCAAATGACAACTCATGTCTATGGCAAGGGAAACCTTGACCATCTTTGATCAACGAGCTAGTCCTATAGAGGCTCACTAGGGACATAGTGTTGTCTATGTATCCACACATGTATTTCAGTTTCCAATCAATACAATTCTAGCATGGATAATAAACAATTATCATGAACAAGGAAATATGATAATAACCAATTTATTATTGCCTCTAGGGCATATTTCCAACAGTCTCCCACTTGCACTAGACTCAATAATCTAGCTCACATCACTATGTGATTTACATTGTAATGAATCTAACACCCATACAGTTCTGGTTTTTATCATGTTTTGCTCGTGGAAGAGGCTTAGTCAATGGGTCTGCGACATTTAGATCCGTGTGCACTTTGCAAATATTTATGTCCTCCTCCTTGATGTAATCGCGGATGGAATTGAAGCGTCTTATGTGTCTGGTCCTCTTGTGAAACCTTGGTTCCTTGGCTAGAGCAATGGCACCAGTGTTGTCATAGAACATGGTCATTGGATCCAGTGCACTGGGCACAACTCCAAGATCTATCATGAACTTCTTCATCCAGACACCTTCCTTTGCCGCCTCCGAGGCAGCTATGTACACCGCTTCGCATTTAGAATCAGCTACCACGCTTTGCTTGGAACTGCACCAGCTTACCGCTCCTCCATTGAGAATAAATACGTATCCGGTTTGAGACTTAGAGTCATCCGGATCAGTGTCAAAGCTTGCATTAACGTAACCCTTTATGACGAGCTCTTGATCACCTCCATAACCGAGAAACATTTCCTTAGTCCTTTTTAGGTACTTAAGGATATTCTTGATCGCTGTCCAGTGTTCCACTCCTGGATCACTTTGAAACCTTCCGGCCATACTTATGGCAAGGCTGACATCTGGTCTTGTGCACAACATTGCATACATGATAGAGCATATGGCAGAAGCATAGGGGATGACACTCATCTTATCTCTATCCTCTGCAGTCACTGGGCATTGAGTCTTACTCAACTTCACACCTTGTAATACAGGCAAGAACCCCTTCTTGGACTGATCCATTTTGAACTTCTTCAAAACTTTATCAAGGTATGTGCTCTGTGAAAGTCCAATTAAGCGTCTTGATCTATCTCTATAGATCTTGATGCCTAATATGAAAGCAGCTTCTCCTAGGTCCTTCATCGAAAAACTCTTGTTCAAATACTCCTTCACGCTTTCCAAAAATTCTACATTGTTTCCAATCAGCAATATGTCATCCACATATAATATTAGAAACGCTATAGAGCTCCCACTCACTTTCTTGTAAATACAAGCTTCTCCGTAAACTTGTATAAACCCAAAAGCTTTGATCACCTCATCAAAGCGAAGATTCCAACTCCGAGATGCTTGCACCAGCCCATAAATGGATCGCTGGAGCTTGCAAACTTTGTCAGCATTCTCTGGATCGACAAAACCTTCTGGTTGCATCATATACAACTCTTGCTTAAGGAACCCATTAAGGAACGTTGTTTTGACATCCATCTGCCAAATTTCATAATCAAAAAATGCAGCTATTGCTAACATGATTCTGACGGACTTAAGCATCGCTACGGGTGAGAAAGTCTCATCGTAGTCAACTCCTTCAACTTGTGAAAAACCCTTTGCCACAAGTCGAGCTTTATAGACGGTGACATTACCGTCCGCGTCCGTCTTCTTCTTAAAGATCCATTTATTCTGAATGGCTTTTCGCCCTTCAGGTAATACTTCCAAAGTCCACACTTTGTTTTCATACATGGATCCTATCTCGGATTTCATGGCCTCTAACCATTTGTTGGAATCCGGTCCCACCATCGCTTCTCCACAGCTCGTAGGTTCATCGTTGTCCAACAACATGACCTCTAAGACAGGGTTATCGTACCATTCAGGAGCAGTACGTGCCCTTGTCGACCTACGAGGTTTGATAGTAACATGATCCAAAGCTTCATGATCACTATCATTCGCTTCCTCTTCAACTGATGTAGGTTCTACAGAAACATCTTTCTGCGCTGCGCTACTCTCTGATTGAAGCAAAGGTTCAACAACCTCATCAAGTTCTATCTTCCTCCCACTCAATTCTTTCGAGAGAAACTCTTTCTCGAGAAATGACCCGTTCTTAGCGACAAACACTTTGCCTTCGGATCTGAGATAGAAGGTGTACCCAACCGTCTCTTTTGGGCATGCTATGAAGACGCATTTGTCCGCTTTGGGTTCGAGCTTTTCTGGCTGAAGCCTTTTGACATAAGCATCGCAACCCCAAACTTTAAGAAACGACAACTTTGGTTTCTTGCCAAACCACAGTTCATACGGCGTCGTCTCAATGGACTTAGATGGTGCCCTATTTAAAGTGAACGCAGTTGTCTCTAACGCACATCCCCAAAATGATAGTGGCAAATCGGCAAGACACATCATAGAACGCACCATATCTAATAAGGTCCGATTACGACGTTCAGACACACCATTACGTTCTGGTGTTCCAGGTGGCATCAACTGTGAAACAATTCCACTTTGTCTTAAGTGATTGCCAAACTCATAACTCAAATATTCTCCTCCTCGATCAGATCGTAGGAATTTAATCTTCTTGTTACGATGATTCTCGACTTCACTCTGAAATTGCTTGAACTTTTCAAACATTTCAGACTTGTGTTTCATTAAGTAACTATACCTATATCTACTTAAGTCATCGGTGAAGGTGAGAAAGTAACGATATCCACCGCGCGCCTCAATGCTCATCGGACCGCACACATCAGTATGTATGATTTCCAACAAGTCACTTGCCCATTCCATTGTTCCAGAGAACGGGGTCTTAGTCATCTTGCCCATGAGGCATGGTTCACATGTGTCAAGTGATTCAAAATCAAGTGACTCTAAAAGTCCATCAGCATGAAGCTTCTTCATGCGTTTTACACCAATATGACCTAAGAGGCAGTGCCACAAGAAATTGGTACTATCATTATCAACTCTACATCTTTTGGCATCAATGTTATGAACATGTGTATCATCACTATCGAGATTCAATAAGAATAAACCCCTCACAATGGGTGCATGACCATAAAAGATATTAATCATATAAATAGAACAACCATTATTCTCTGATTTAAATGAGTAACCGTCTTGCATTAAACAATATCCAGATATAATGTTCAAGCTCAACGCAGGCACTAAATAACAATTATTCAGGTTCATCACTAATCCCGACGGTAATCGAAGAGCGAGCATGCCGACGACGATCACATCAACCTTGGAACCATTTCCCACGCGCATCATCACTTCGTCCTTTGCCAGCCTCCATCTATTCCGTAGTTCCTGTTTGAGTTGCAAATGTGAGCAACCGAACCGGTATCAAATACCCAGGCACTATAACGAGAGTTGGTAAGGTACACATCAATAACAAGTATATCATATATACCTTGTTTGGTGTTGGCCGCCTTGTTGTCGGCCAGATACTTGGGGCAATTCCGCTTCCAGTGGCCAGTTCCCTTGCAATGAAAGCACTCGGTTTCCGGTTTGGGTCCAGCCTTGGGTTGCTTCACGAGAGGGGCAACTGATTTGCCACTCTTCTTGGAGTTACCCTTCTTTCCCTTGCCGTTCTTCTTGAAACTAGTGGTTTTATTGACCATCAACACTTGATGCTCCTTTTGGATTTCTGACTCAGCGACTTTCAGCATCACAAACAGCTCGGCGACTGATTTGTTCATCCCTTGCATGTTATAGTTCAACACAAAGCCTTTGTAGCTAGGTGGCAGTGATTGAAGAACTCTGTCAGTGATCGCCTCTGGCGGGAGAGTAATTCCCAACTCAGCTAGACGGTTGGAATACCCAGACATTCTGAGTATGTGCTCACTGACAGACCCGTTCTCCTCCATCTTGCAAGCATAGAACTTATCGGAGGTCTCATACCTCTCGATCCGGGCATTCTTCTAAAAAATAAACTTCAACTCCTGGAACATCTCATATGCTCCATGACGTTCAAAACGTCTTTGAAGTCCTGGTTCTAAGCCATACAACATAGCACATTGAACTATTGAGTAGTCATCCGAACGCGCCTGCCAGGCGTTCGCAATGTCTGCAGACGACACTGGAGCTGGTGGCGCACCGAGCGGTGCATCAAGGACATAAGCCTTTTGGGAAGCCGTGAGGATAATCCTCAGATTACGGGCCCAGTCTACAAAGTTACTTCCATCATCTTTCAGCTTGGCTTTCTCTAGGAACGCATTGAAATTCAGGGGAGCTACTGCGCGAGCCATTGATCTACAACATAAATTTGCAAAGATTACTTAGACTATTGTTCAAGATAATGAGTTTAGTTAATCATATTACTCAAAACTCCCACTCAAATTGACATCCCTCCGGTCATCCGAGTGTTACATGATCCAAATTCACCAACCCAAGTCCGATCATCACGTGAGATGAGGTGGTTTCAATGGTGAACATCTCCATGTTGATCATATCTACTATATGACTCATGTTCGACCTTTCGGTCTCTTGTGTTCCGAGGCCATGTCTGTACATGCTAGGCTCGTCAAGTTTAACCCGAGTGTTCCGCATGTGCAAAACTGTCTTGCACCCATTGTATGTGAACGTAGAGTCTATCGCACCCGATCATCACGTGGTGCCTCCAAATGACGAACTTTCGCAACAGTGCACACTCGGGGAGAACACAATTTTATCTTTAAATTTTAGTGAGGGATCACCTTATAATGCTACTATCGTCCTAAGCAAAATAAGATGCATAAAAGGATTAACATGACAAGCAAATCATAAGTGACATGATATGGCCATGAACTTGTGCTTTTGATCTCCATCTCCAAAGCACCGGCATGATCTCCATCGTCACCGGCATAACACCATGATCCCCATCATCATGATCTCCATCATCGTGTTTCCATCGGGGTTGTCGCGCCCACCATGCTTCTACTACTATTGCTACCGCTTAGCGATAAAGTAAAGCATTACATTGCGCTTAATGAGTGACACGCAGGCCGCATAATAATTAAAGACAACCCTATGGCTCCTGTCGGTTGCCGCATCAACATGCAAGTTGATATAAACTATTACAAAACATGATCATCTCATACATCAAATATATATCATCATGTCTTTGGCCATATCATATCACAACATACCCTGCAAAAACAAGTTAGACGTCCTCTAATTTGTTGTTGCATGTTTTACGTGGCTGCTATGGGTATCTAGCAAGAACGATTCTTACCTACGCAAAACCACAATGATGATATACAAGTTGCTATTTAACCTTCTACAAGGACCGCCTTTGTCAAATCCGATTGAACTAAGCTGGGAGAGACAGACACCCGCCAGCCATCTTATGCAACAAAGTCACATGTCAGTCGATGGAACCTGTCTCTCGTACGTGGACGAGTAAGGTTGGTCCGAGCCGCTTCATCCCACAATACCGCTGAATCAAAATAATATTAAGGAAGGAAGCAATCTGAATATCAACGCCCACAAACTCCTTTGTGTTCACTGGTGCAGCGACATGCTATACAAATGGTTTTTAACCCCTTTCCGCGACGTAGTTCTAAACCATCGCCTTGCATGTGTGGGCGATAGGGGGGTCCATCCCACATGACACGGCAAACCCGTCGGCGATGGTGGCCAACGAACGCAAATGTTTGGCAAAACTAAGCGTATGGGATGTCCGCATCTATCACAAACGAGGGTCACCGGATAATCGTTTGAGATATGTGTATTTCCCATACGGTTCATCCTTGCAACTCATGTGAGATCACACAACATCGCACGCTCTATTCTGTGAGGCGCCGTTGACGATGTGCACCGAATCGCAAACAGTCCACGATTATAAAGCGTGTACGATAAGGAGACAATCACACACATTTAGTTCCACTTTGACCGTCTGTGATATGATATAAGAGTGCATACGTTTATCATTGTAAAACCGTATGCGAAGGTTGAATATATCCCACACGCGGGGTTTCTGACAAATGTTTGTGATTTATAAAACGTCCCAATCGTGTGATCCATACTTCCCAAACGTGTCATCCAGAATAACTGTGTCGGATGAAGGCCTATCGCACGCGTTCTTCTTTGACCAACGTTTACGATGGTATACAGTTCAAAATACGAAATCGTGTGATAAGGAGACTAGCACAAACGCTGGTGTTGTTAATCTCACACGTTCTTTCTCGTCTGACCGTGCGCGAAGACGAGATTCATCGCACACACCTCGAATGGAGAAATGTGTGTGATGTTGGAGTTGATCGCAGACGTTTGTTTTCTCAAACTGTGTGCATTGTAATGGCCTGCAGAGCAGGATTTGCCCCTAATTAAATACCTTTGTTCATAATTCACATAATTTGAATTTGAAAGTAGGAATTCATGTATTTCATATCGAATCATGTTTAGGTTTAAGAACGAATGCATAATTTGATTCACATGTACATATACTCAAGAACTACATAAGCATCAATTCTCAAAAAATAGGAAAGTACAGAAGGGACAAATAAACAATGATGGAAGCACGGTTCTACTAAAGACGGTAAAGAGAGAGCCGAAAGACATTTTGTATGGTGGAGAAGGTGAAGCGGAATGCCCATATTGTGCCCTCCTCCATGCCCAACGCATGAACGACTCAAGGCCAGCCCCTAGTGATGGCCGCCCGCCCATCCTTCACTGTCTTCATTATGACTTCTCGATGCTCATTGTAGTCCCGATGATATATTTTAACCTTCATTGCATGTCCAGCAATCATGTACTTTGCGAGGTAATCTTGAGTAAACTGCTTTGGGAACCACTGCAAAAGAAAAAGATTCAGACATTGTTGTGTGACAACTCATTATGGGCAGTACTAATAGAAGCCTACGGAGTTCGTAGTTACCATCCTACAGATCATTGTTGTGTTGGATAGAGCATAAACACAATAGTCTAATTGGCATTATTCGTCTCTTTTCCATAACAATCATTTTCAGTTTCCTCACTTGATGCTGGTTCATGAATATTTCATTACCCCACACGCAAAAAGGGTCCACGAATGGATCTTTACCTAAGACATTTGTACCTACAAGCAAGAAGCCAATATTAGAAGCTAAAATGCAGTTGCAGAATGGTGTAATATATTACTCCATCAGTTCCACAATGTGTTGCATATAAACATTTTGAGAAGTCAACATTTACTTACTTTGACCAAGTTTGTAGAGAAAAACATTTACATCTAGAATTGCAATTCCATTTCATTAGATACATCATAAAAATTTATATTGTATACATTTTAGATGGTATATGTAGATACATCACAAAAATCTACATGCACTACATGATGGAACAGATGGAGTATAAGCGGAGGGATGAAAAGAACCTCGGTGGAAAACGTTGGCCACTCCCATTGTTGTCCTGTGCAAGTACATGTAAATTCATGATAAGTACATCAGGCTTAACATCAACCAAGTATACAAGGTATCTTCTTGAAATAAACAAGTCATGATAAGTACATCAGGCTTAACAACCATTTGATACTGGACAAATGCTCAATTGAACCAACCTAACAACCAGATATCGAAAAGCAAGGCGTCTGCTTGAAAACTAGACAAATGCTCACTGCAATCAACCTAACAACCAGATACAGAAAAGTAAGGCACTGCTTGAAAACTAGACAAATGCTCACTGCAACCAACCTGGCAACAAAATTCAGAGAAACAAGGCATAAATGTTTAAAGCGGGAGTTAAGGGCACAGGTTAACAACACCAGGCATAACAGGTGGTATTGATGAAATTGAACTGCACAGTTCATACTTGCACATAATGAACATCACATTGTGAATAACTGAAAGAAACAAGGCATTCATGCTCACTGTAACAATCAACTATAGCCATTGAAAACTGGACAAATACTCAATGCAACCAACCTAACAACCAGATACAGAAAAGCAAGGCATCTGCTTGACAACTGGACAAATGCTTAATTAAACACGACATGATTATCGCATGGCAAAAGCTACTACAACAATGGGTACGAGACGGCTAGCTACAAAAGGTATGATTTGCTCACAGGATGTTGCCTCACTTGTCATGGATGGGCTGCTTCCACTTGGGATATGAGGTGCCCAGGGTGCGCTCCCTGATGTCACAGATGGCACGTTTCCCCTTGTAATAGTCATAGTGTGAGCCATTATCTTGGTGGATGAGATCTGGCTTTAAAGCTAAGGATCCCAAGCCACCGCCGTAGAATGTTTCCTTCAGAAATGACAAAAGGGGCTCGATGACGTAGAAGGATCGCAAATCCATGACCGCGAGGCGGAGGAGATCAGCGGCGGGGCCTTTGGAGAGATCGACGGCGGTTGAACCAGAGGCGTTGCCGATGGACCACTTAACTTGCAACATGGCGCGGGTGAAGCCGGTGATGTTGACGACTTTGATGTCATAGTCGGCTCTCCTAAGATACAGGAACACGCGTTCCCGCAGACTTGAAGCCTTCGGCATGGCAATGTAGGTAGCATCCTCACTGGCTCCCGCGGCGAGGTGTTCGCCCGGGATCGAAGGGTCGGCGGGAACGGCGCCCACCTCGCCAGCGTACGGCGGAGAGGCCATGATAGACCCCTTTTTGCTCGTACACTCCTCGAGGTCCACGGGAGATGTGGTCGGGCTGATTAGGCTGCGACTCTCTGGAGTAAGGGATGGGGATCTGGGGGAAAGGGACACCGCCGGCCTCATCTAAAAACTCAGGGCGGCGATGGTGTATGTGGATCGGTGGGGACCCTGAACTGGTTTAGCTATGAGGCACGGGCAGACCGGCTGAGGTTGGTGGTGGGAGGCGGCGGCGGGGGCGAGCTAGGGTTCAAGCGGGGGAGGAAGGGGGAGGGCTGTTGTGCGGACGGGGGCGGTGTTTGCGGATGTGCCGCTGCTGCTGAAAATTTTAGTAGTAATGGTGTGGGTGGAGATGGTGGTGGACGAGGGATGGCGACGGTTCAAATGCCTCAGCAGGTAAAATTTTACTATAGGGTCGGTGCGGTGGATGAGGAAAGGCGGCATGCAGTTGAAATAGCGCTTCCAATTAAATTTTGGCAAACAAACAGGGGGGAGCAACCAAGATCGCACACGGTCCAAACATAATAAAGTGTGTACGCTCTACGCTGTAACAAAATGTCATGCCGCGAAACCATGAATTTTTGCATCGCTTGAGGCGGGTAGCTCTTTCTGAGATTTCTCAAGTCGGGTTCATCTCACACGGTTCATCCTCAATTTCAGTCACAGACGTCAAATTCATCCTAAATTTCCACATGCCCACAACCAGATGACACAAACATTTGGCAAATTTTCAACACAAAATGCCTTATTTTGTAGCGGATTAGTTGACATTAGTTCATACGCTCAGTAATTTACAAGCAGTTCGTCAATTTACATGAAGATGAACTGCACAAAATATTCACTACGCCATGGATGCATACAGACACCCCGCCTCCACCATCGTCATGACCTTCCTCGCCTCAGAACGAGTATTCAGAGGAGCTCGTCAAGTCGATGAGCTCCACTGGTTCCACGGTGGAGACCGGCGGGGCTACCTCGACCGGAGCGACCGCGGCACCTCTTGCCAGGTCTGTCGTTGTCGACGAAGATGTCGTGGCGTCCAGGTGGGCCATTGGGATACAGACGGGCACCGATCTCGCTAGAGCTGCTTCCATGGTCGCCGTGGCCGCTGTTGCCAGGGCTGCCACCGCAGCTGCAAGGCCTGCACTAGCCTCCAACGCGGCTGAGAGGCATGCGGCGGCCTGCTCCGCCGCCTTCTGGTCCTGCTCCCGCCTCTTTTTGCCCTCTGCATCTGAGTTCCGCTTCCTCTTCACACTTTCCCGCCATTTCTGGCGCTTCAGATCCCTAACCGCGTTGCGGATGGCATCCGCAGATGCGATAGATTGTTCCACACCGACACTGAGACGGCGCCCGTCCTCGTCACGCAGGAACACATCGAGGCCCGATTCCTGGAGGGACAGAGCGATGGCCATCTGCATCCGACGCTGAAACTCGGCGTCATCGGTGGCGGCGGCCGCGGCAGATGACGGTTGACCGTTGACCGACATGAAGGACAGCGCGTCGGAATCCTCTATCCCATTGTCGTCGTCTGCGGCAGCTGGTTGTTTGCCGTTGCCTGCCATGGCGGCCAACGCGTCGGAATCCTCTATCACGTCGTCATCCAACACTATTAGGACGGCACCATGCACATCTCCATGGTTGAGCAACGGTTCCATTTGGTGTGTGTGGTGGTGGTGGCGAGCTATCGGCGGAAAAATTAGCTGTTAGCCGCCGCCGGCGAGATCTTTTATAGGTCGTTGTCGGGTTTAGGTTTGTACTGTGCACATTACCCCTTTGCACTGGCCGACGCTTGCGGTTGGCACCACTAGGCAAAGCCGATTTTGCTGTGTACGGGCATCGCACACGGTTAGAGTAGCACACTCGTGTCTGCTCGGGGTACAATCGCATACGGCTGTTTCGTCAGTTTCGTTTGCTATTTTACATAATACTAGCATCTTTGAGATAAACGAGAGAAAAAACGCAAGAGAGGGTCAAAACACAACCACGCCCACTAGTGACCCAAATATATACTCCCACCGTTCCTAAATATATATGTAGTTCGTAGTGAAATCTGTAAAAAAACCTTGTAATTAGGTTCGGATGAAGTATATATACGTACGAACATGGTGTTGTCATGTTTAAATTTGCAATGCGCAACTTTAATGTGTGGCACATGTTGCATATGTGCATGCCTAAAAGTGTCCAATGTGACAGAAAAGGGTTTCATGACAAACATAATATAGGGTGTTGCCCCCTACACAATGTGCCGGAGGATATATGGGGTCCTATGAACACATGACCTGGTTCAAACTTTGTCACACATTTATCCATGTCTGAATTTTCATAAGACGACCAGGAGAATTTATATCTTAATATGGCCAAACCATCACATATTGTTGTCGGACAATAGGGATATATAGATCACGCGGTCCCACGAGTTGGCACGTCGTCAAAGATCAGTTGAGCGGGGCTAGAAGAACACCACCCCCTGCATATGGCCAAATGTATATGCGAAAATGGTGTGGTCTGGTGTTTCAACAATTAATACACAATGGTACACTATCTATGATGTGGCATGCACCTAGCTGAGATAACTGGACATATAAATATAACCCCCTTAAGATTGGTTATATATATACTACCTAGATCGTTATGGACGTGTGTGTGTGTGTGTGTGTGTGTGTATATATATATATATATATATATATATATATATATATATATATATATATATAGACCGTCTATTCTGACAACGGGGTGCAGAATAACTATTCTGACAACACTTTCGAACTGCACGGTTAACGCGAGTGCACTGCATCCCTATCAAACAAGCACTGCAATGTCAACAGAAAAAACTGCATGCGGTTTTTCGGCACTGTTTTCCCTCCAATTTCTACACCGTTTATCGGAATGAGGCGTATAACATATCGTTGGATAGCTACGGAAAATACGAAACTTTCTCATGTTGAACACATTTTGAGATTCCTCACGATTTAAGAGCAGTTTCAAAAACAGTGGTTGCCTGACGAGAGGCAGCGAGCGTATTTTCACGTTTTTTTCTAAACCGCTCGTCGGAATGAAGCAAACGATATGGCGTTGGAAAGATATCGTCAAGACGCAACTTTTTCATGTAGATTACATTTTCTAATTCCTTACGGTTTGCGAGTAATTTTAAATTTACTCAAACACGGAATTCTGTTTTTCAATTTTTTTGATTTTTTCGGTACGGTTTGCGCTCCAGTTTTTTAACCGTTTGTCGGAACGAGGCGTGTGATACGGCATTGGAAATCTATGTAATAGACGCAACTTTCATATGTTGATCATTTGTTGACATTACTCACGGTTTTAAAGAAATTTTGAAAAAGGTGCCCCTGCCTACGAGTGGCAGCGAACGTATTTTCATGATTTTTTCCAAACCGCTCGTCGGAACGATGCAAATGATACTCCATTGGAAACATATGAACGAGACGCAACTTTTTCATGTAGAACACTCTCTCTAATTCTTTACAGTTTAAGAGCAGTTTTGATTTTACTGAAATGCGGACACTCTGTTTTTCGAGACAACAAAATCGACGCGTGAACCGCATCAGATAGAAGAACGCACTGCTTCGGACCGAAGACCGCACTGCATCGGACGGGCAAGCGTACTGCATGGTTTCTTGTTGTCAGACGTGAATTTTCAAGACGAGTAAGTGGACCGCACTTCACGTCGGACGTAAGTGAACCGCAGCGTTACCAAGAAGTGGAACACATTCTTTTTGTAATTTCATCTCAAATGCGAGGCCGAGTGTAGTGAACCGCACGCGACGACGAAGTGCACTGCAACTCTCGATGCATTTTACATTTTTTGAACACACAATGCTGGGCAGGAACAAGTGAAGTTTACTATTTTTGGGAGAAGTGAACCACGAAATAAATGAAGCGAGCTGCATGTTTTTTCTTCTTGTTTTTAAAAAACTGTAAAGCCATTTTGGACTAAATGGCTGAGGCCAATGAACTGGTGATACCGTCCAACGAGTCAAGTGTACTACAAATTTTTGAAATTTTGCATAGTGAACCACACAGATTTTATATAGCAAATCACAAAGTTTTTAACAATTAACTACCAAAGTTTGAAATGATGTACTTCTTCGGTTCAGCTAGCGCACTGCTTTTAGGAATAAAATATTTTACAAACTGAGTAACCAACACAAATAGACCAATTTCTGTCTCCACATTACAATCAAACACAAAATACAACCCACTGCACTTTTTGTAAAATGCACTCGAGTGCACGCATTAACATAGCAATGCGAGAATGCAAATGCTTCGCTTCGCTGAACCGCACCCACTCGCCGGATGTACTGCAAGCACACGATTGATTGAACTGCACGGCGGCGTCACGCCTGACGAACTGCAATCCACAGGCAACCAAACACGCGCGCGATGACAAACTGCATGCCACAGGCCACCGAGCTGCAGCTGCACCCTATATATATATATCGTTGCCCCACCCCCACCCCCACCCCGACACACACATGACACGTAACAGAGTGACGTTCCAGCGTTGTCACTCAAATGGATGATATATAGCGGCTCATCGGTATATAAGCGTGTCGTCGGAAACCGCACAATGGACGCATGCATGGTCCACACACACGCGCGCGCGCACACACACACACACAAAGAGAGAGAGAGATGCACACACGCACACGCACACATCGTCACCCATCCTTGGCCTTCCAGCGTTGTCAGTAAAAGGCATGACAAACCCTAAGGGCCCGCCGATAGGTTTGTCGTCGGAAACCGAACAATGTAGGCACATGGTCCACACACAGGCATGGGTTCACACACGCACACGCGCGCACCCCCCCCCCACACACACACGCACACACCGTCACCCATCCTTTGCCTTCCAGCATTGTCAATAAAAGGCATGACACACCCTAAGGGCCCACTAATAGGTTTGTCGTCGGAAACCGCACAATGTACACATGGTCCACACACAAGCATATGGGTTTACACACACACACACACACACACACACATCGTCACCCATCCTTGGCCTTCCAGCGTTGTCAGTAAAAGGCATGGTAGATCCTAAGGGACCACCGATAGGTTTGTCATCAGAAACCGCACAATGTAGGCACATGGTCCACACACAGGCATTGGTACACACACACACACACACACACTCGATCCTTGACATTTTAAAAACAGCAAAAGAAGCAAAAGAAAATCATGGATATTTTCAAAACAAGGATCAGATTTATTTAGCCGGAATGACATATCACACACACACACACACACACTCACTCGATCCTTGACATTTTCAAAACAGCAAAAGAAGCAAAAGAAAATCATGGATATTTTCAAAACAAGGATCTCAAGATTTATTTAGCCGGAATGACATATCATTACAGGCATTTTATTTATGCCTATAGTGATCATATCACACCGCCTATATGAACCTTGAAATCTAGCAACTTCGCAACTGGTCACCCATCCTTGACTACTCCACCGAAAGCACGCTTAACTTCTGAGTTCCACTCGAATGGGTTACGGGCTAGAAAGTCGCGTCTTGCTGGTAACGGTTGCCTCCTATCATATACAAGGTGTGCCCCGATGGGCACCTGGTGGGACCAGACACGCATCGCAGACGTTTCTGGTAGTACTGGAAACCGTGTGCGATGGTGGCATGGGGGCTGATGATGACGTCTTGCTGATGCTCGATGGCGTGATGCCGCTTTTGCCTGCTCTCCGTCCTGCTCCATCTCGTCCTCCTCGTCTAGGAGGTTGATGACGGGGACGGCGCTTCGGCGGGAAACCGATTGGGGGAGTGGCGGGAGACCGATTGGGGGAGTGACGGGAGAAGCGTGTTTGGATAGAACATCATTTTAATACAAATTGGATAACTTCTGAAAGAAGGAAGCTCGAGCTAGCACGACACGCGCACACTGTGCTTACACACGCACGAGCTTCAGACGGGCGTATAGAACTGCTTTAAATTATTCATGGTTCGTTTAGCTTTTTGTATACTACACTAATCAAGTTTGTAGACATTTAATGTGCATAATTCAAATTTGAACTAAAGGAACATGCTTCGTGTCACCAAAATGGGGTATTTGTGTCCTTGGGTTCCTTGTTTAGGTCCCATGCAAATGAACGTGAATGGATTGCAAACATCTCGAAGTCATGAAAAGGCCATAAACATTGAGAAACTTGGCTATTAAATCATCATAAATCCACAACTCGTCTGAAATTCTTAAAACTTACCCCGGTGTCATGACACGGCACTTATACGACATAAATTTTTTTGTCCAATGTGGGACAAGTCTCTTGCACACCAAAACTTCTCTCAAGAACCATCATGGTTTCGATACGGAACATGTCACCTCTGTGGAGGGAACGGTATTCGATGTCTCTTCTTGCGTTGATATTTTTTCTACATGCAACATAGGCTAATACAAGTGCAATGCTAAAATGTGAAATTATTGAAACTGGTGTGTCGACACGACACTTATAGGACATGGTATATAAGTTTTGGGACAAACCTCTTACAAATTGGAGCTTCCCACGACAAGCATGGTGGTTTCGATATGGAACATGTCACCTTTGTGGTCGAAACGACATATGAGTTTTCTAGGCATGCACTTAATGTGAAGAACTTAAGTTTGAATTACAAGCACGGGCTCCAGCGCACCAAAATGGATTAAAAATCATTTTGTGTCATTGGGTCCATGTTTCGATCCCATGCACTGATGGTCACTGAATTACAAACATCTCGGTGTCGTGACTAGACCGCAAACATTGATAATCTTGGTTTCAAAGTCCGAGAGAACCCAAAGCTCATCATGAATTCACGAAACTTACACAGTGTCATGCCACGGCACATCTACGGTGTGCATTTTGTTTTCTGACGAATTTGGGACAAATATTGGGACATGCATCTTACAAGCCAAAGCTTATTCAAGAAGCCTTGTGATTTCGATAGGGAACATGTCACCTTTGTTGGTGAAACTACATTCAATGATTCGTTAGTCCATCGATTCAGCCCGTTTTATACATTAATTAAGTTTTCTAGGGATTTAATATGCGTAGTTCAAATTTTGAACTAGAGGCACATGCTCTGACCTCGTGGTTTCGATAGGGAACATGACACCTTTTGTGACGAAACTACATTCAACGTGTCCTCTAGTGCACCAATTCGGCCCTTTCTATACATCAATTGAGTTTTCTAGGGCCCTTTTCATACGAATGTGAATGAATTAGAAACATTTAGGCATGATAGCTCGGCCGCAATCATTGATAATATTGGTTTATCGAATTCCTGTGCATACAAAACTTGCATGATAACCATTTGGTGCCACGCGTCCATTTTTCACTCCCTCCGTTTCTTTTTGAATTTGACCAAATTTTATATGCTAACTAAAAAGAAATAGAGGGAGTACTTCATATGGGGGAGCCGTGCGTGTAGCTGCAGGTTGATGACAGGACGCATGTGAGCTTTCCGCCGCGCAGGCTTGACAGGACGCGTGCGAGCTATCCGCCGCGCAGGCTTGACAGGATGCGTGAGAGTTGTCTGCCGTGCATGCTCGACGGAACGCATGAGAGTCTACTGCGCATGCTCATCGGCACGCGATACTTTGACCTCACCCCCCCCCCCCCATGCTCGCCTCGCTCCCAACTTCTAAATTAATGGCGTACTACCCGCTGTTTTATCATGTGGTTAATCGCCTGGACGGAGGGACTAGTTTGCTTGTGATCACTGTTTTGTTCGTGCCTAGCCAAGAACTTTGACATTTCGTCTGTTTTCGACTCGTATACATGTACAAACGAACGAAATAATATAACAACAAATTAGCACCGGCAAAGATAATAATTTTCTTACATATGCATGATAATAAAAAATGCCACATGTGGCAACTCCCCAAAGACACAGGGGCAAAAGAAGAAGGAAGAGGTTGAAGAAGGAAGACAAAGAAAACAATATGGCCCGCTGCTATCTAATTCTTCATGAATTGCTGGGCGCGGAGTTCCTCAATCTCCTTCTTCATCGCCTCCACGACCTCCATCTCCTTTCGCCTCTCATCCGACATCTTCCGCATTCCGGCCATGGCGCGGGCTCTTTGCTCGAGAGCGTCGATGGCCTGCGTCGCGTACGCATGAAGTTCCTTCACACGCTCCACGGATTCCTTCACCAGCCCCTCCCGCTCGATGTAGAGCTTCGCCAAGTCTTCCAAAAGTTCCTCGGAGAGTTCTTTCAGCCTTCCCTCCGAGGCACTTTTCTTCTTGAGGAGTTTCTTCCAGGCGTCGTTCTCCTCCATAAGTTTCTCCACAAGGCCGGTCGTCCTGTCATCCGAGGCGACGCTCTTCTCCAGCAGCTTCACCAGGTCATCGATCATGGCGTCCTTCCTAGCGAGCTCAGCGCGCATGTCGTCGCTGGCTGAGGAATCAAAGACTGCCAAATCGTCCAGTTCGCCTCCGAGGTGAATGCGCTTGTGACTATGAGAGTCGTCGCCTCTCCGCGAAAGATCCTCCCGGGCGTCCGCGGCGCCACCGGACATCTTTGTTGCGGCCAAAGCAGTGTGGCTGGACCTCTCTGGCGCTTCTGCGGCGCGGCAGCAGGACCTCTCGGTTGCTTCCGCGGCTTTGGTCTTTCTTCCCTGGTTATATCTCGACCCAGAAACCCCCCCTACCGGCCAAGGTAGACGGAATGAAGGACTAACAAAGAAAGGCCTATTTTTTGGTGGCGGGGGTGAAGAATGTGCGGTAATTTTCGAGTACGAGTTTGTGTTTTTATAGCCTACTACAGTAAACAGCTGCTAAGTGAGAACACGTTTAGGTTTGGTAGGTGTGAACTGATTTGCGAAAAAAATAGCGCGTGGTAATTTGGAATGTGAAAGGAAACAAGCTCAATATTTATTGATGGTTTTAGTTCCCAAGCACGGAACACTTTATGGTTTTTAGAAACCGTTTGGGAACGGGCTCATTGAGCGGACGCGTGGCCCTGCCTCTACGAGAGGTGGGCCCTGCCTGTGCTGTGGGTGCAGGTTTGATTAGCCGGGACGCGTGCGAGGAGTCCGCCGTGCAGGCTCAAAGGGATGCATGCAAGCAGTCCGCCGCGTAGGCGTAGCTGGCTCACCGGGAATGAAGCCCTTTGACCTCGAACTACCACCCACAGCCCTATTCTCTCCCAAGTTCTCCATTAGTGCTACACCTTCTCCTCCGGTCTTATCTATTTGGGCCGCCACCGCGGCTCGCCTCCTTTTTCGATGGACGACGAGGCGGCCAACAAGCGGGGGCGGGTGGAGGATGAACCACACGAGCCTCCGGCGAGCGTGGACTTCATCAGCACCATCCCCGACGAGATGTTGGTAACCATCATGTCCCTCCTCCCCATCAAATCTGCCGTGCAGACCACCATCCTCTCCAGGCGGTGGCGCCCCCTATGGCACTCCACCCCCATTGACCTCCTCGACGACGACGAGCTCTGCAGCGGGGATCACAAACGCTTGGACGCATTGTCCCACATCCTCGCCACGCACACTGCGCCCGTCAGACGCCTTGCCATCGGCACTTTCCATTCAAACTGCAAGGCCGAACCCAAGTTTCACGACTGGTTCTTATCCCCCGCCCTAGATCAGCTCGAGGAGCTCAACTTTGATGATGTACATGGGCGCTCGCTGCCTCCGTCCGTCCTCCGCCTCGCGCCCACACTGCACCGCGCTACGTTCATGTGGTGCCTTTTCCCCAAGATTAATGCCGCGCACGCTCTTCATCTCCCTAAACTAAAGCACCTCGAGCTCATTGGCGTCAACATCTCAAAGTCGGATTTGGAGCGCATGCTCGGTGGATGTACAACGCTCGAGTACCTTCGTCTTCAGATGATGTTTGGGTTCAGTAGCCTCCACATCGCTACGACGAATCTCCGTACGATTTATGTGCATGGCTGGAGCCGCAACACGCTGTCAGTTGAGGAGTTTTATGATATGGTCAGTGAGAATATGCCTTTCCTAGAGAGATTGTTTGTACTTGATAAAAAAATTCGAACAAGAATCAGGGTCATTGGCGCACCAAAATTGACAGTGTTGGGGTATTCGTGTGCTGAATTCTCTGAACTTGTTACAGCTGGGTCCATACCCTTTCCTTTCTGCTCGAGGTCCTCGCACTTTTGACTGGCGTCTTTGAGCTCCTGCTGGATTTCCTCCACCCGAGCCTCATGTTTGGCACCGGTGGCTTTTAAATCGGAGAGCGCGGCAGCCGCTCGTTCGGCCGCCGCCTTCTCGCTTGCGGCCTCCTGTTTCGCCTTCTCAAGCTCGGCCTTGAGCTTCTCAATTTCCTTCGCCGAGGCTGTGTAAGCACAAAACATATAAAAATACTGCGTCGACAGCACGGTGATGAAGAATTCGGATATTATAATCCGGCTTACCTTGCGCCTCGTCGAATCTCTTATGCAGAGCGTCGAGCTCATCTTCGGAGCTCTTGAGCTTCCGATTTAGCTCATCTTGCTCGGCGGCATTAATAGCCGCCGCCGATTACGAAGCCTACACATAACGAACCACTATCAGGTTACATGGATCCAAACCTCCAAACTATCATAAACATGTTCACATGTTCGGTCCTCTTAAAGGCTATTCCGAACAACTATTGTCTTATGCATTGTCTGGTTAATGGTCTATGATTGACCCCCAGGTGAGTTTTCCCAAACTCACCTAGGGCTCGGGGGCTGCTATATATATAACGATAGCACAAAAATATTAAATTAACAAAACATTACGTGGCTTACCTGGAAGCCCGTCAGGAGACCCTTGAAGGCCTCCTTCAGTCCGCTATCAATGGACTGCATGCTTTGTAAAAACGCACCCATAAGGGTGCGGTGTTCCTAGGAGATGGAGGCGCTTGACAGAGCCTCCCCCATAGCCGGCCACCCATTGGTCGGTGGCGCCGGTGGAGATCGGTTAACCCGATCTCCAACCGGGGATTGAACCGGTGCCTCCGGAGGCATGGTGCGCTCCGGAGACGACCTCTGAAGGGACTGGACATCCCATCGTCCGGTCTCCTCAGTATCCGGGAGGGGCTTTTCCCCCCGGTCTTCGGCGGCCGAGGCGTTAGCCTCGACCATGACGTCGTCGCCCCCACCTCTGGTGTCCAGCTCCAAAGGAGCCTGTTGGGATGACACCTCTGCGGCATCCTTCAAGGCACCCGGAGGAGAGGGGTGCGACGCGGTCCCGCTCTCCGCTAGCTCGGCGGGCGGGGTCTCTCCGTCCAAGACTTGATCGGTGGGGAGAACACGCGGTGGGCTGCAAGTCAATAGGAGCTCACATGTTAATAACATTCAAAACTTGGCACTAACAGCTCAGGAAGTCTTCGGATTTTTACCTTCGAGCTGGGGGCTTGACCCTGAGGTTCCTTCGTGGAACCTTCTCGAAGTCCCCGGACTCGGTATCCGAGTCCAAACTGTCGTCGGACAGAACTACCTGTGTCCGACGCGCTTTCTTCGGGGCGGGAGGAAGTACATCCTCTGTGGCGTCCAATGATGCCGCCCTCTTTCTTGCGAGGGGGGAATCACCTTCCCCCTCGCCCTCGTGCTCCTCCTCTTAATTCGAGGAAGCGTGGGTTTCCTCGGACACAGCCTCTGGCTGGTCCCTGATGCGCAGGCCTTCCCGGCCTGGTTTCTTCTTCTTCTCCTTCTTCTCTGGCGCCTTGTAAGGTGCCACGACAAGCATCTCCGACAGCAGCGGGGACCTAGGGTCTTCGAGCTGTGGGGCCGGGCATTTGATGCCCGTGGCCTTGCTCAACCATTCCTGCGGAAGTGATCGGAAAGTGCTTTGATTTTCTTCAGGAAAACGAATCCGATCAAGCAAAACTATGTTATACCTCGGAAGGGGGTTTATCAGCGCGCAGGCCCTGGTCCTCCTTCTTGGCCGGCCAGTTCTCCTGCGCCTTGAACAGCGCCTTCCACAGCTTCTCCCGAGTGGTGCAGAAGAGCTGACGAATCATAGGCTCATCGTCAAGCCGATAAGTCCACATAGGAGAGCCCCGGCGCTGGCAGGGGAGGATGCGCCGCCGGAGCATAATCTGGACCACGTTGGTCGGCTCGATTTTGTCCTTGATCATGGAGGCGATGCGCCTCTGCAGGTCGTCCACCTCTGTATCCGACCCCCAGTCGAGGCCCTTTCGGACCCATGAGGTCAATCTGGTCGGGGGACCGGATCTGAATTCGGCAGGAACAGTTCCGCCCTCCTCCCTTGGCTCGGTGATGTAAAACCACTCTTTTTGCCAAGTCTTGATGGTGTCGATGAAGGTGCCGGATGGCCATCCGACACGGGGAAGCTTGCTGATGACCGCCCCGCCGCAGTCTACGTGTTCGCCTGCTACACACTTCGGCTTTACATTGAATATCTTGAGCCATAGTCCGAAGTGTGGTTCGATTCGCAAGAAGGCCTCACAGACAATGATGAAGGCCGATATGTGCATAAAGGAGTTCGGCGGGAGGTCGTGGAAGTCGAGTCCGTAGAAGAACATGAGGCCCCTAACGAAGGGGTGGAGTGGGAAGCTCAGCCCTTGGATGAAGTGAGGAATGAAGACCACCCTCTCGCCTGGTTTGGGGGTGGGGATCACCTGGCCCTCCTCCGCGGCGTGGTGGACGATGTTGGCAGGGAGGTAGTCGGCGTCCTTGAGGTCCCGGATGTCCTGGTCTGTGACCGTGGAAGCCTCCCACTTGCCGTTGGAGCCTGAGCCGGCCATGGCTGAGCTCGGAGGAGGAAGGGTGGAAGACCTAGATCTGGGCACTGGAGGCTCAGGAGATTGGGGAAGCGGGGATGCGAATGGGAAGCGCGGTTAAGCCTTGGGATTTTCTTTCCCTTTTATTGGGTTTGTCGCCGGTTAGCCTCCCTTCACTGTGCCGTGAATCCCTCTGCTTCCCAAAATGTGCGTGCCGTTATACGCGCATGATTAAACATATCCCGTGTGAGACGGAGCACGGTCTGTGCATTGATGGGTCGTGCTGATGAAAACGGCCTCGAACCGTGAATCGAGCTTTTGTGACTGGTTTAGCGGTTGTGGTGGGCCGTGACCTTTCATCTGAAAGGTTGTCAGGGGGCACTATTTACTCCTTGACGTTTGGCCTTCAGGGTCGGGTTATACATGGTGTCCGGACGATCCATGATCGAGAAAATTACACGTCGTCCGAGGCCGAACTGAACTCGGTCGAATCACTGTTTGGAGAAAGGAACTCGCCACGCAAGCCGAAGACTCTGATCATATGAAGTAGCTGGAGCTGGGACCCGTGGCGTTGGAGGCTAGTTCAGGGGCTACTGAGGGAGTCCTGGTTTAAAGGGTCCTCGGGAGGCCGACCTGTTTCTTATGGGCCGGACTATATGGGCGACTTGCCGAGCATTGGATGGATCAAAGACCCTGTCTCCAGGAAGGAAGCTTCGGGAATCGTGGCGTGTCCTCCACGTTTGGAGTAGTGAATAGGCATGTTTATCCCTTCGACGTGTAACCGACCATGTGTAAACCCTAGGTACCCTCGGCGTCTATATAAGCCGGAGGGTTTTAGGTTGTAGGGCAGAAGAACTCATCTAGGGTTTAGCTATTCGATCTCGAGGTAGATCAACTCTGTAACCCCTATACCATCAATATAATCCAGCAGGACATAGGGTATTACCTCCATAGGAGGGCCCGAACCTGGGTAAACATCGTCTCCTGTTACCATCGATTCTAGTCTCACAGCTCGGGACCCCCTACCCGAGATCCGCCGGTTTTGACACGGACAATACACATAGGATTTTTATAAGCTGTTCTATAGGCCCAAAGTGCATCATCTAATTTCTTAGACCAGTTCTTACGAGACCTATTGATAGTTTTTTGTAATATTAATTTTATTTCTCTATTGCTAAGTTCAACTTGACCACTAGATTGAGGATGATAGGGTGATGCAATTATATGGTCATCCCAAAAGTCATAGAAGAATTTTTTCTTTTGTTGGTATGTGAAGCTAGGTGGTATATATTTAGCGACAATGTAATTAGCATAATTAGCATACCAAGGGGTGTTTTGTGAAACACTTATTGCAGCTAACTGTTCGTCAGGGAAACTATCATCAATAGGTAGTGGGTCATCAAGAATTTTTTCTAACCTAGATAAGTTATCAGCTACGGGGTTCTCAGCTCATTTCATATCAACGATGTGTAAGTGATACGTCTCCAACGTATCTATTTTTCCTCACCCTTTTGCCCTTGTTCTGGACTCTAATTTCCATGATTTGAATGGAACTAACCCAAACTGACGTTGTTTTCCGCAGAATTGCCATGGTGTTGTTTTTGTGCAGAAATAAAAGTTCCCGGAATGGAACGAAACTTTTTGGAGATTTATTTTGGAAAATATAAAAAATATTGGAGCCAGAAACCACCGGAGTGGGGGCCCAGGGTGCGCATCACCCACCAGGGCGCGCCAGCCCCCTCCCGACGCGCCCTGGTGGGTGGTGACCACCTCGGGGCCCCACTTGCCCTATCTCCGCCACTATAAATTCCTAAATTTAGAGAAAAAATAGGAGAAAAAGAATTATTGCGTTTCACGAGACGGAGCCACTACCACCTCCTGTTCTTCATCGGGAGGCCAGATCTGGAGCCCGTTTGGGGCTCCGGAGAGGGGAATCTTCGGTCTTCATCATCATCAACCTTTCTCCATCGCCAATTCCATGATGCTCCCCACCGGGAGTGAGTAATTCCTTGATAGGCTTGCTGGTCGGTGAGGAGTTGGATGAGATTCATCATGTAATCGAGTTAGTTTTAATAGGGCTTGATCACTAGTATCCATTATGTTCTGAGATTGATGTTGCTATGACTTTGCTATGCCTAATGCTTGTCACTAGGGCCCGAGTGCCATGATTTCAGATCTGAACCGTTTATGTTATCATCTCTATATCCATGTTCTTGATCCGATCTTTCCTAGTCATATGCACCTATTATTTGTTATGATCCGTCAACCCCATAGTGACAATATTTGGGATACTTCGCGGTGATGACCGTAGTTTGAGGAGTTCATGTATTCACCATGTGCTAATGCTTTGTTCCGGATCTCTATTAAAAGGAGGCCTTAATATCCCTTAGTTTCCTTATGGACCCCGTTGCCACGGGAGGGTAGGACAAAAGGTGTCATGCAAGTTCTTTTCCATAAGCACGTATGACTATTTACGGAATACATGCCTACATTACATTAATGAACTGGAGCTAGTTCTGTATCGCCCTAGGTTATGACTGTTACATGATGAATATCATCCAACGAGTTACCGATCCATTGCCTACGACCTTTCCAATTATTGCTCTTGCTAAGTTACTATTGTTACTGATGCTGTTACAACTGCTACAAAACTATTGCTACTACTGTTACCGCTACTGTTACTATTGCTACTGCTATCAAAACTACCATATTACTGTGCTACTGATCACTCTGCTGCAGATATTTAATCTCCAGGTGTGGTTGAATTGACAACTCAACTGCTAATACTCTCAAGTATTCTTTGGCTCCCCTTGGGTCGAATCTATAAATTTGGGTTGAATACTCTACCCTCGAAAACTGTTGCGATCCCCTATACTTGTGGGTTATCAAGACTTTTTTCTGGCGCCGTTGCCGGGGAGCATAGCAATATTTGTTGAGTCACTTGGGATTTATATCAATTTATCACTATGAAGAATCTGAAGGATCCAAGGACCAAGATTTTTCCCTCTACTACGAGGGGAGGTAAGGAACTGCCATCTAGCTCTGCACTTGATTCACCTTCTGTAATGAGTAAGTTTGCAACACCACCACATGCTAGTAATCCTGATATGTCGCAAGTTATTGATGATGCTACTTCTGCTATGAATGATGCTTATGATGATGCTAGTACCATGCTTGATGATAATGTGCCACTAGGAGAATTTCTTGATGAACAGATTGCTAGAGCTAAAGAAAATGAAATTGCTGAAACTGATGAAGCTTATGAAACTGATTATGATTATGAAACTCCTATTAGTCCTAATTCTCCTAAGTTTGAAATGCCTAAGATACCTGAAGGTTATGTTATGGACGAGGAGATAACTAGAGAAATTCTTTCTTGCAAGGATAGAGACGATCTTAAGAAACTGTTAAGCAAGTATAAGGAAAAAACTTTGAATGCTAGAATGAAATGTGATCCTAAGTTTGCTACTTCACCTATCTGTGTCACCGATAAGGATTATGAGTTCTCTGTCGACCCAGAGTTAATCACTTTGGTTGAATATGATCCTTTCCATGGCTATGAAACTGAAACTGTAGTGGCACACCTTACTAAGCTGAATGATATAGCCACCCTCTTTGCTCATGATGAGAAGATTCGCTACTATTACATCCTTAAGTTATTTCTGTTCTCATTAAAAGGTGATGCTAAGACATGGTACACTACTCTTGCTCCTGGTTGTGTGCGTAGTCCCCAGGATATGATTTACTACTTCTCTGAAAAATATTTTCCTGCTCATAAGAAACAAGCTGCCTTACAGGAAATATTTAACTTTGTGCAAATTGAAGAAGAGTGTCTCCCACAAGCTTGGGGGAGGCTTCTCCAGTTGCTTAATGCTTTGCCTGATCATCCTCTCAAGAAAAATGAAATACTTGATATCTTTTATAATGCACTAACCGATGCTTCTAGGGACTTCCTAGATAGTTGTCCTGGTTGTGTTTTCAGGGAACGAACTGTTGAACAAGCTGAGGAATTATTGAATAACATATTGAAGAATTATGATGGTTGGACTCTTCCTGAACCACCGCCTAAACCCACTCCGAAGAAGAGGGGTATCTTATTTCTCAGTCCTGAAGATATGTAAGAGGCAAAGAAATCTATGAAGGAAAAAGGTATTAAAGCTGATGATGTTAAGAATTTTCCACCTATTGAAGAGATACATGGCCTTGACACACCACCACCTCCACAGGTGGTAGAGGTAAATTCTTTATTAAAGTTTAATGAAAGTGACATCCCTCACAATAAACCTCCTAGTCAATGCTTATATGAGTTTGATAACTATATTATGAAGCAAGATCATTTCAATGCTCATGTTCTGAAACAATTGAAATACAATTGTGATATGATTGATCGCTTGAGCGACTTGATATTTAGAATCAGTAATGATGTTAGAGGTGTAGGAAAGCATGCCTCTATGGTTCAAACCCAATTAGAACAAGTAGCTAAGTCTCAAAAAGAATTGCTTGATGAAATGAATAGTAATATGCATGACTTTGCTGCTAGAGTAGTAACTAGAGGAGGTAGAATGACCCAAGAACCACTCTATCCTAAGGGTCATCCTAAAAGAATTGAACAAGACTCTCAGAGAATTAATCCTGATGCACCTAGTCCTTCTAAGAAGCAAAAGAAAATGAAAAATGATAGGACTTTGCATACCTCTAGTGAACCTGAGACACAAAAACCTCCTGATAATAATGATGTCTCTATTTCTGATGCTGAAACTCAGTCTGGTGGTGAACATCAACCTAGTGATAATGAAAATGATAATGATGATGTTCACGATGATGCTCAACCTAGTGATGATGTAGAACCAGATAGTGATGTTGAAATAGAGCCTGCTCCTGATCTTGATAACCCACAACCTAAAAATAAACGTTATGATAAAAAGACTTTGTTGCTAGGAAACATGGTAAAGAAAGAGAGCCATGGGTTCAGAAACCCATGCCATTCCCACCTAAGCCATCTAAGAAAAAGGATGATGAAGAATTTGAGCACTTTGCTGAAATGATTAGGCCAGTCTTTTTGCGTACCCGTTTAACTGATATTTTGAAGATGGCCACTTATAAAAAGTATATGAAAGACATCATCACAAATAAAAGAAAAATACCTGAAGCTGAAATCTCCACCATGCTTGCTAATTATTCTTTTAAATATGGAGTACCTAAAAAACTTGGAGATCCTGGAATACCAACTATACCTTGCTCCATCAAAAGAAACTATGTTAAAATTGCTTTGTGTGATTTGGGAGCCGGTGTTAGTGTTATGCCTTTCTCCTTATATAAAAGACTTGATTTGAATAAACTCACACCTACTGAGATATCATTGCAAATGGCTGACAAATCAACAGCCATACCTATTGGTATTTGTGAGGATGTGCCCGTTGTTGTTGCAAATGTTACTATCTTAACGGACTTTGGTATTCTTGAGATGCCCGAGGATGACAACATGTCGATTATCCTTCGTAGACCCTTTTTGAATACTGCAGGGGCTGTTATTGATTGCAATAAAAGCAAAGTCACTTTTCAAATCAATGGTAATGAGCACACGTTGCACTTTCCGAAGAAACAATTTCAAGTGAATGGTATAAATGTTATTGAAGAATCTCTAACCATCACTATTGGAAGTTTTCAATTACCTCTACCTACTGCCAAAAAGAAATATGATATACTTATTGTAGGGGACATGCGCATCCCCATTGAGGTAACTTAGTGTTTTACGAAAGTTCTTCGGTTTCATGCTAATCGGAAGTGGTTGTTAATAAGACTTGATCAACCTTATTAATGAATCATTTTCTATAGGTATGACGTCGATGAATCTAGTAAGCACAACTTTCTGCTCCCACCTTTTTTTTTCAATTTTAGTTAGTCAAATAAAATAAAATGCCATGTTTATCCTGTTTTCTGTTTTCTCCGTGCAATAAAAAATGACCCAAAAATAAAAATTCTCAGAATGCCCTGAAAATTTTACACGAATATTTTCTAAATATTTATGAATTTTTGGTGCATATAACACCTGAGGGGAGTGCACCTGGTGCCCATGATACACCAAGGCGCGCTAGCACCCCCCTAGGCGCACCCTGGTGGGTGGTGGCCCCCATGTAGGCCCTCTCACTTATCTCTTTAGCCCACACCACCACCTACCTCTAGCAAAAAAAATCACCACAACCACCATTTTCGTGTTCTTCCTCTCAAACCAGCGGATTTCGATCTCTTTGCTCGAAGCTAAGTTTCCGAACCTATTTGGAGGGATTGCTACTTGGTATGTGACTCCTCCATTGCTCCAATTAGTTTTTGTTTTAGTGGGTTATTTTTTAGAGTAATTAGCTACTCTTGGTGCTACTGTAGATGAGCTTGCATGTTGAATTCTTAGAGTTCTAAGTAGTTTGAATGCTCAATATGGCCTCTATGCATGCTTGGGGGTAGTTGCTAACAATCTTACAAAGTTTTGTTGACAAATTTTTGTGGACTAAATTTTTTTTTAGAATTTTTATAGGAATAAAAATGCAATTCTTTAGGAGTTCTTCGAGGAGGAGATCCTCGGGAGCCTCGTCAAGTGGAGGCTCAGTTCGACAGTCTTATGTTGAACCAAGCAAAAGCTCGATGCGAGATGCCGCTACCAAATCATGCTTGTGGCCTTGCGACGAGTTCATGGAAGGTGCAGGTATTAAGGAGGAATTTTATCAATTTATCCACAACACAGGGCTTGCTTCCTTCATCGCAGATCTATACGTCTCCAACGTATCTATAATTTTAGATTGTTCCATGCTGTTATATATCATTCTTGGATGTTTTACAATCATTTTATTATAACTTTATATCATTTTTTGGGACTAACCTATTGACATAGTGCCAAAGTGTCAGTTGCTGTTTTCGCTTGTTTTTTACTTCGCAGAAAATCAGTACCAAACGGACATAAAACGCTGCGGGGATTTTTGTGGATTTTTTACGGACCAGAAGAAAGAAGATGGGCCAAAGAACACCAGAAGAGGGGGCCCAGGGTGGCCATCACCCACCAGGGCGCGCCAGAGGCCCCCTGGCGCAGCCTGGTGGGTGCTGGGCGCCTCGGGCACCCCCTCCACCGCCTCCGATGCCTATAAATTCCCAAATATTCGGAAACCATCAAAAATAACCCTAGACTCTCCGCTCCGCCACCGCAACTCTCTGTATCGACGAAAAACCAATCTGGAGGCGTTCCAGTACCCTGCTGGAGAGGGGAATCCATCTCCGGTGGCCATCTTCATCATCCCGGCAGAGGCCATGATGAGGAGGGAGTAGTCCACCCTCGGGGCTGAGGGTATGTACCAGTAGCTATGTGTTCAATCTCTCTCTCTCGTGTTCTTGAGATGTCACGATCTTGATTTATCACGGGCTTTGTTAATATAGTTGGATCACATGATGTTATTCCCTTGCTATCTAGTTGTGATGAATTGAGTTTTCCCTTTGAGATTTCGTTACCGGATTGAATACTTTTATGGATTTGAGAACACTTGATATATGTCTTGCAAGCGGATACCCGTGGTGACAATGGGGTGTTCAATTGATTCACTTGATATATGTTTTGGTACTCAACTTGCGGACTCCCGCGGTGACATTGGGGTAATCTATGCATAGGGGTTGATACACGTTCTTGTCCTACTTTCTCCGATAGAAATCTTGGGGCACTCTTTGAGGTTCTTTGTGTGGATTGAGTATTATGAATCTGAAATTGTTTGATGCTTGTCGTATAATTAACTCATGGATACTTGTGGTGACATTGGAGTATCTAGGTGACATTAGAGTTGGTTGATGCGTATCATATGGTGTTATTCTAGTACGAACTCTTAGATAGATCGAACGGAAAGGATAACTTGATGTTATCTTAGTACGAACTCTTGAATAGATCGATCGGAAAGGATAACTTTAAGGTGGTTTCATACCCTACAAACAATTTCTTCTTATGTTCTCCGCTAGATAAGAACTTTGGAGTGATTCTTCGTTGCATGTTGAGGGATGGTTATGTGATCTAATTATATTAGCATTGTTGAGAGATTGCACTAGCGAAAGTACGGACCCTAGGCCTTGTTTTCAAGCATTGCAATACCATTTGTGCTCACTTTTGTTACCTGCTACCTTGCTGTTTTTATATTTTCAGATTATAAAAACCTATATCTACTATCCATATTGCACTTGTATCACCATCTCTTCGCCGAACTAGTGCACCTATACAATTTGCCATTGTATTGGGTGTGTTGGGGACACAAGAGATTTCTTGTATTTGATTGCAGGGTTGTTTGAGAGAGACCATCTTCATCCTACACGTCCCACGGATTGATAAACCTTAGGTCATCCACTTGAGGGAAAATTGCTACTGTCCTACAAAACTCTGTGCTTGGAGGCCCAACAAAGTCTACAAGAATAAAGTTGCGTAGTAGACATCAAGCTCTTTTCTGGCGCCGTTGCCGGGGAGGTGAGTGCTTGAAGGTATATCTTTAGATCTTGCAATTAAATCTTTTAGTTTCTTGTTTTTCACTAGTTTGGTTTTATAAAAGAAAACTACAAAAAAAATGGAGTTTAGGTTGCACGATTTGTATCGTCTTTATAATGTCTTTCGTGAAAATAAGGATTCCAAAAATTGTGCTCAATTGGTAGAGGAAGAAATTATGAAAATACTTAATGAGAATTCTTTGAATGATGAGCATGATTGCAATGTTGCTAGTATGAATTCTCTGAATATCCATGATGCTAATGATATGCAAAGCCACAAGCTTGGGGATGCTATGTTTGATGAAGATGATATTTTTAGTCCCCCAAGTTTTGATGAGGAAATTTATTATGATGATGGCATGCCTCCTATCTATGATGATTATGATGATGACATGTATGCTATAAATAGTGATAGTAACCATGAAACCTTTCATCATGATTTTAATATTGAATGTGATTATGCCAATCATGTATCTCATGATAGTTATTTTGTTGAGTTTGCTCCCACTACGATGAATGAGAAGAAATATGCTTATGTGGAGAGTAATAAATTTTCTATGCTTGTAGATCATGAAAAGTATGCTTTATGTGATAGTTATATTGTGAAATTCCTTCATGATGCTACTGAAATTTATTATGAGGGAGGAAAATATGCTTGTAGGAATTGCAATAATATCAAGTTTCCTCTCTATGTGTTCAAAGTTTTGAAGATATGCTTGTTTTTCCTACCTATGCTAGTTGATTCTTGCTCCCATTAATTGTTTGCTCACAAAATCCCTATGCATAGGAAGTGGTTTAGACTTAAATGTGTTTTTCATGAGATTCATGATGCTCTCTTGCATGTTTCAGTTACTATTCCTATGTGAGCATCATTGAAATCATCATGCCTAGCTAAAAGGCTTTAAAGAAAAGCGCTTGTTGGGAGACAACCCAACACGTTTGCCTTCTGTTTTGGTGTGTTCACATGATTAAGCTACTGTAGTAATAATGTTTTGTGTCTTTTATTTTAATAAAGTGCCAAGTAAAGCCTTTGGGATGACTCACAAGATGAGTAGAATTGATGCTGAACCAAAACAAAAACTTTTGACTCCTGTACAGGAATTTTCATTTTTTTTACTAGAGCGTGATAATGATCTGAAATTTTTACAAAGTATCCATATACAAATTCTTCAGGTTGTCCTAATTGTTCAGAATTTTTAGAGACAGGGAAGTATGGCTACACTACAGATATTCACAGACTGTTCTGTTTCTGACAGATTCTGTTTTGCATGCATAGTTTGCTTGTTTTAGTGTTTCCATAGCTTATATTTAGTGGTATAAATTATGGGAATGGTAGAATACAGTAGGTATCATGGGGGAACAATTATGAATCTTGTCTTGACAGTACCTAAGTGAATGATCTATCTTTATTATACTAACCCATCTCACCAAGTTCCGTTAAGTTTTGTGTTATTGAAGTTTCCAAGTTTTTGGTGAGACACCGATATGAGGAGAATAAGGAGTGACAAGAACCTAAGCTTGGGGATGCCCAAGGCACCCCCAAGGTAATATTCAAGGAAGACTCAAGCATCTAAGCTTGGGGATGCCCCGGAAGGCATCCCCTCTTTCGTCTTCAACATTATCGGTATATCTTACTTGGAGCTATATTTTTATTCGTCACATAATATGTGCTTTGCTTGTATCGTCATTATATATTGTTATTTTCTGTTAGGTGTTATTTATAATCTTGTTTTTCAATAAAAATTTCCAAGAATTGTCTTAGGATACTTGCATTGCATGTTTTGATGTGTGCTGTGTAAAAACAGAAACTTTTTCTGTAGTGTTTGAATTTTCATATTTTACTGGAACATGGAAAGTTTCTGAAATTTTTACACAGTGTTTTCATATAAATTACTTAGCATGTACTAAATTTGCATAATTTTTTGGGTTACAGAAGTGTACTAGTTTAATAGATTACTACAGACTGTTCTGTTTGGACAGATTGCTGTCATAGTTTCGTTATCTACTTATCCTATAGTTTCCATAGCCTATATTGGTAGATATAAATTGTGGAAACGATAGTAAACAGTTTATGATGTTTGAAAATTATTGTGCAACTTGTATTGGCCGTACATGAAGTGTCGATTTGTTCTTATGTGTACTAACCTATCTCACGAGTTCTTTTCGAGTTTTGTGTGGATGAAGTTTTTGAGAATAGATGAAACCGGGATATGAGAGGATTGAACGAGATACAAAAGCTCAAGCTTGGAAATGCCCAAGGCACCCCATGTAAATATTTAAAGAAGTCTCAAGCATCTAATCTTGGGGATGCTACGCATCCCACCTCTCTTCGTCAACTATCGGTTAGCCTATGTTGAGCCTAAATTTATATTCGTTCACATGATGCATGCTTTTCTTGGAATTCTATTTTTGTTTAGTTTGCTGTTTGAATAAAATACTCATATCTGAAAATCTTTATTGAGAGATAAAGTCCTCACATAGCTACTTAATTGTTTGACTACTCATTGATCTTCACTTATATCTTTTGAGAGTAGTTTGTCATTTGCTCATGTGCTTCGCTTAAATTTGCTTGAGCTTGCCAAAAAGCAATGGCAATAAATGAAACTAGTCCCAAAGTGATAGATATCCAAGGAGTATATAATAAAAACTTTCATGAAGATCATTGGACAAATTAAACTTGATTCTTTGTAATAGTTTTGAAACATGATGATAGTAATATGTGAGTCGTGTTAGTGAGTAATTATGCTTAGTAGGCATATTGGTGTTAAGGTTTGTGATTCCATATGCATGCATGAAAGTCAATAGTTATGCAATGAAGTTACATCCTACTTGTGGTGCATTATTCGGTGTTAGTTATGTTCAATGCTCACTTATGTGATTTTTCGTTTCTTGGTTTGGTTGCTTCCCAATCTATTTGCTAGCCTTCATTTTGTACTAAGTAGAGATACTACTTGTGCATCCAAAATCCTTAAACCAAGTTTTGCCTTATGAGTCCACCATACCTACCTATATGTGGTATTTCCATGTCGTTCCAAGCAAATTTGTATGTGCTATCTCTAAATTTTCAAAATAAATTTTCTCTTTTGTGTGCCCGTACCGCTCATGAAACGGTGGGGAGTGTCCAATATTTTTTCATGCTAGATGTGTTATTCTCAAGATGAGTGTTTATTCACTTGTCATTGCATGAGAGTGCATCGGTAATAGGGATGCCCATTCCCGAAATGAAAAAGAAAAAATATTTACTTTATGTTGTCAAATAATAAATTCCTTGGAAAGTGTTGGTATGGAAGGCAACCGTGGATACGGCCCGCCATGGAAAGTGAAAGTTTGGTGGAAAAAGGAATAAACTTTATTTTCTGTTTGGGAACCGCCTATGATATATCTAGCATGGAAAGTATTGTGAGCTACTTCATCGTTTTCGTTGACAGGAAAAGCATGCCACCCAAAAAAAATTCTCTCTCAATTTAAACCTTGAGCTCTGGCACCTCTACAAATCCCTACTTCCCTCTGTGAAGGGCCTATCTATTTACTTTATGCAATTTTTATTTCTACTTTGAGTCTCATCTTCTCTTATAAGCACCAACTAGGGGGCACTATGATCGTTCTTGAGCATTGGGCATAGCTAATATTGGAGTGTGTTTCATGAATGGATCAATGATTGAGCATGATGGGCTAGGGATAACTTTCTTTAGTGTTGATATTTTGAAAGACGTGGTTACTTGTTGACATGCTTGAGTATTGAAGTCATTATGTTAAAACTAGACTTTTGCTTTGAATCATTTACAAGTCCAAATGTCCATGCTATACAAAGAAGAAAAGAATATGATGAACATGTTAGGCAGCATTCCACATCAAAAATTCTGTTTTTATCATTTACCTACCCGAGGACGAGTAGGAATTAAGCTTGGGGATGCTGATACGTCTCCAACGTATCTATAATTTTTGCTTGTTCCATGCTGTTATATTATCATTCTTGGATGTTTTACAATCATTTTATTATAACTTTATATCATTTTTTGGGACTAACCTATTGACATAGTGCCAAAGTGCCAGTTGTTATTTTTGCTTGTTTTTTACTTCGCAGAAAATCAGTACCAAACGAAGATAAAATAATGCGGGGATTTTTGTGGATTTTTTACGGACCGGAAAAAAGAAGATGGGCCAAAGAACACCATAAGAGGGGGCCCAGGGAGGCCATCACCCACCAGGGCGCGCCAGAGGCCCCCTGGCGCGGCCTGGTGGGTGCTGGGCGCCTCGGGCACCCCCTCCACCGCCTCCGATGCCTATAAATTCCCAAATATTCGGAAACCATCAAAAATAACCCTAGACTATCCGCTCCGCCGCCGCAACTCTCTGTATCGACGAAAAACCAATCTGGAGGCGTTCCAGTACCCTGCCGGAGAGGGGAATCCATCTCCGGTGGCCATCTTCATCATCCCGGCGGAGGCCATTGTGAGGAGGGAGTAGTCCACCCTCGGGGCTCGGGGTATGTACCAGTAGCTATGTGTTCAATCTCTCTCTCTCGTGTTCTTGAGATGTCATGATCTTGATGTATCACGGGCTTTGTTAATATAGTTGGATCACATGATGTTATTCCCTTGCTATCTAGTTGTGATGAATTGAGTTTTCCCTTTGAGATTTCGTTACCGGATTGAATACTTTTATGGATTTGAGAACACTTGATATATGTCTTGCATGCGGATACCCGTGGTGACAATGGGGTGTTCAATTCATTCACTTGATATATGTTTTGGTACTCAACTTGCGGACTCCCACGGTGACATTGGGGTAATCTATGCATAGGGGTTGATACACGTTCTTGTCCTACTTTCTCCGATAGAAATCTTGGGTCACTCTTTGAGGTTCTTTGTGTGGATTGAGTATTATGAATCTGAAATTGTTTGATGCGTATCGTATAATTAACTCATGGATACTTGTGGTGACATTGGAGTTCGGTGACATTAGAGTTGGTTGATGTGTATCATATGGTGTTATTCTATTACGAACTCTTAGATAGATCGAACGGAAAGGATAACTTGATGTTATCTTAGTACGAACTCTTGAATAGATCGATCGGAAAGGATAACTTTAAGGTGGTTTCGTACCCTACAAACAATTTCTTCTTATGTTCTCCGCTAGATAAGAACTTTGGAGTGATTATTCGTTGCACGTTGAGGGATGATTATGTGATCCAATTATATTAGCATTGTTGAGAGATTGCACTAGCGAAAGTACGGACCCTAGGCCTTGTTTTCAAGCATTGCAGTACCGTTTGTGCTCACTTTTGTTACTTGCTACCTTGTTGTTTTTATATTTTCATATTATAAAAACCTATATCTACCAACCATATTGCACTTGTATCACCATCTCTTCGCCGAACTAGTGCACCTATACAATTTGCCATTGTATTGGGTGTGTTGGGGACACAAGAGATTTCTTGTATTTGATTGCAGGGTTGTTTGAGAGAGACCATCTTCATCCTACACCTCCCACGGATTGATAAACCTTAGGTCATCCACTTGAGGGAAAATTGCTACTGTCCTACAAAACTCTGCGCTTGGAGGCCCAACAAAGTCTAAAGAATAAAGTTGCGTAGTAGACATCACAGATAAGTGCCCCCAACACCTCGAAGTCATGAAAACCTTCACAAAGAAATTTAAATATTTTCCTCGTGAGTCTAGAGTCTCATTCAACCTATACGATCATTCCTTTACCATGCCATTAGAGATGTTTAGCGATGCATGCAAACTTCCATTTGAGGGTTCCTTCGATGAACCAACAAAATCTGAGTACAAGTCATTTTTAGTTAATCTTTGCTTTGGCAAAGATAGGGGGTTACACAAGGGAGAATTAACAGCATCCATTTTCCATCACTCCAATATTTTGCGCTCTTTAACGGTAAATGTATTGTAGGCAAACAAGATTGTAGCACATTATGTGCTCATGCTTTGACTCTCTTACAAATTGCCATAACTGGGAATAAGGATTATAATCTTGGTGCAATTGTTGCACGAAGGTTGCAGCTCAATGCTGCTAGTGGTAATTTTTATGGAGGGATTTATGTCTCCCGTGTAGCTGAGAGATTAAATGTATCGCCATGGCCTAATGACCCCATCCTACCCACTCAGTATTTAGACTTTGATGCCATGAAGCGTCATAAGTTCCTTACGGGTACGGCCACAAATTACACCTATAACTTGAGATTCAATAAGAAACATGTTGTGCATGTTGTTTTGACTGCTCCTGCTCTCTTTGATTTTCACACTAGGGGAAGATATTATGTTCTTGAGAGCAAAGCTTATGAGTACACCGCAGAGGTTGAAGCTGCCAGGAGGGTCGCGGAGTCTGCTCCGAGGTTCTCGATGAGCCATTGCCCAGATTATTATTCACACGGATGGTGATTACCAAGCTAGGCCAAAAGCCAAAGCTTGGGGGAGTACGTATTTCCACCGACATTACATTCATGATCGCACATTTCATTCCAGTTGTCGGTGTTCATACGTTTTCATTGTAATATCCATGCTAGATTTGTTTTCTCGCTTTCCTTTTGTGTGTTTGAAAAACTTTGAGAAAACCCAAAAACATTTCCTACTTCTTTTTAGTTTTTCTTTCTAGCTTAGTTTAATTGTTGCATTAAAAGAAAACCCAAAAAGATTTCTCGCTTCTTCTTTTGTTTGTTGGGAGCTATCCCGTGTAAATAGTTTTTCTCGTTTTTGTTTTTCCTCTTTAATTTGCTTCTTTCAATAAAAACCAAAAACTCCAAAAACATTTCAGTGTGTTTCTCTGAAATTCTTTTATTTTTACTCGAGTCATACCTAGGATAAGACCACGATGAAATTGTTAAGTAGTTCTCATCTGCATTATCGCTTATCTAACAAAGAACCCATATTACCTTGTCTTCGCCTCTTGAATAAAATGTTTGCAGATTCCATCTTAGTCTACGCCATTCTTGCACTATTATTATTCTCTTATCATTCAGTCATGCAAGTGAAAGGCAATGATGACGACATTTGATGAATTGACTGTGGCAGAGAAAAGCGGGTATGAACTCAACTTGTTTTTGTTTTTGTAAATATGTTTAATCTAGTATCGCTTGATTCGGCTCATTATGATCAAACATGTTTGCAATGACCATTAGAGATTATAGTTGTTCATGCCATGCTTAAGTAGCTAGGAGTGGATAATGATTTATCTTGGGTGTCAACATGCATTAAAATGGTTGTGATGCAGTATGATGATATGGTATCCTCCTCTGAATGTTTCAAGTGGCTTGACTTGGCACATGTTCACGCATGTAGTTGAATCAAAACCAACATTGCCTTCATGATATTTATGTTCATGGTGTCCATATCCTACTCATGCTAGTATTCAATGTTGATTATATGTAATGCATGTTCATGACCGTCTTCGCTCTCTAGCTGGCCGCTTCTCAATCTAACTGCTAGCCTTCGCCTCTACTAAGCGGGAATACTGCTTGTGCATCAAAACCCTTAAACCAAGGTATGCCAGATGAGTCCACTATATCTACCTATATGCGCTATTACCCTGCCGTTCCAAAGTAAATTTGCACGTGCCACCTCTAAAATTTCAAATAAACATTTGTTTTGTGTGCCTGGATCGCTCATGGAGCGACAGGGGGCGGTCAGTATCTTCCATGCTAAGCGGGTTATTCTCATGATGATTGTTTATTCACTTGTCCTTACACGAGATGGGCGGTAATAGGGATTCCCAGTCCCGAAATCAAAAATCAAAAATAATTAAACAAAACTCCCCCAGGAATGTTGTTGGTTTGGACGGTACCTGTGGATGCGGCTCGCCGTGTAGTGTGATTGTTGGTGGAGGGGGAGTAAACCTTTACTTTTACCGCTTGGGAACCGCCGCTAATTTGTTTAGCACGGAAGATATTGATAACTCTTGGTCGTGACGTTGACAGGAAGGGTGTACCTCCCAAAATTATATATATCTCTGTTTTAAACTTTGAGCTCTGGCACCGCTGCAAATCCATGCTTCCCTCTGCGAAGGGAATATCTATTTACTTTTAAGTTGAGTCATCACCTTCTCAAATAAGCGCCAGACCTGAGAGCACTACTGTCATCCTCATGCATTATGTATAGTTGATATTGGGTGCAGCATGACTAGATCTTTTCTACCATGAATTACAATGTTTAGTTGCTGCTTGAACTTTGGAGGTGCTCTGCCTTTATGTTTTGGGGTCTCAGAAAGGGCTAGCGAGATACCACTATTGTCATATTGTATCACAATTGTTTTGACAAAATGTTGGCGCTTGAGATATCTTATTATTGCTCGCTAGTTGCTTATGTTATTGATATGAGTAGATATAATTTTTAAGAGTTATTGTTGACATGGTTAGTCATAATCTTTGCTGAAAACCTGGGTGCTACTTAAGCATATATATGTAAACAAGAACAAAAAAGTTCATAAAAGTTTTTCTTTATCACTTTCAGTTTATCAACTGAATTGCTTGAGGACAAGCAAAGGTTTAAGCTTGGGGGAGTTGATACGTCTCCAACGTATCTACTTTTCCTCACCCTTTTGCCCTTGTTTTGGACTCTAAATTGCATGATTTGAATGGAACTAACCCGGACTGACGCTGTTTTCAGCAGAATTGCCATGGTGTTGTTTTTGTGCAGAAATAAAAGTTCTCGGAATGGAACAAAACTATTTGGAGATTTATTTTGGAAAATATAAAAAATACTGGAGCCAAAAACCGTCGGAGAGGGGGCCCAGGGTGCGCATCACCCACCAGGGTGCGCCAGCCCCCTCCCGGCGCGCCCTCGTGGGTGGTGACCACCTCGGGGACCCACTTGCCCTATCTCCGCCACTATAAATTCCTAAATTTAGAGAAAAAATAGGTGAGAAAGAATTATCGCGTTTCACGAGACGGAGCCGCCACCACCTCCTGTTCTTCATCGGGAGGCCAGATCTGGAGCCCGTTTGGGGCTCCGGAGAGGGGAATCTTCGGTCTTCGTCATCATCAACCTTTCTGCATCGCCAATTCCATGATGCTCCCCACCGGGAGTGAGTAATTCCTTCGTAGGCTTGCTAGTCGGTGAGGAGTTGGATGAGATTCATCATGTAATCGAGTTAGTTTTCACTACTAGGAAAAACCTTATAGGCAGGACACTATTAGTAGCGCTGGAAAATAACAACCGCTGCTGGTAAAAAGCAGTAGCGCTGTCTTGTGGAAGCGCTACAAGTAAATTCTTAGCAGTAGCGCTGGAAACATAAAGAGCGCTACTGCTAAGCGGGACCCGACGAGCCCACCGCCACTATTTGTAGTTGCAGCGCTCCCCGCAAAAAAGCGCTACTGATAAAATCTTATCGGTAGCGCGCTTTTACTAAAAGCGCTACAGCTAATGTACCCTATTCTCTTCCCCTCGCCTGCATTGCTCACTCTCCCCTGTGCACACACACTCTCTCTCTCGCTCGCCACGCCGTCGCCCCCGTTGCCGCGCCGCCGTCTCCTCCATTGTGGTAGGCCTCCTCCTCGCCCCCACCCTCGTCTCGCCCTCCTCCCCCGACCCTCACCCTCCTTCCTTCGGCCACCGCCCCTTCTCCTCCTCCGGCCACCGGCCCTTCTCCTCCTCCGGCCACCGCCCCTTCTCCTCCTGCGGCCACCGTCGCTTCTCCTCCTTCGGCCACCGCCGCTCCTCCTCCCCCGGCCCTCACCCTCCTCCCCCAACCCTCACCCTCCTTCCTTCGGCCACCGCCGCTTCTCCTCCTCCGGCCAGTGCCCCTTCTCCTCCTCCGGCCACTTCCCTCCCTCCCTCCTCCCTCCATCCATCCCTCCCTCCCTCCCACCCTCTTCCTCTGACCCTCTCCCTCCATCCCTCCCTCCCTCCCCTATTTCATTGAATTTAGTTTTAGTAACTAGCTAGGGTTAGAACTAGGATGGATGGATAGATGTTAGTGTTAGATCTAGGATTTTTTTGAAATGAAAATGTGAATTGAAAATGAAAATGTGAATTGGAAATGAAAATGAAAATGTGAAAGGAAAATGAAATTGTGAATTGATTCTAGGGTTAGATTGTGAATTGATGCAAAATATGAATGTGCCCAAGTGCCCAAGTACTTTGAATTGTTCGATAATTGTGCCCAAGTGCCCTATATAATTGTGCCCAAGTGCCCTATTAGGACTGAAATTTAGCTAGGTTTCAAATTAGGACAGCAATTTAGGTAGGCTGAATTTAGTTTCAAATATTGTGAAGAAAAACCTTATTGCATTTTCTTCAAGTTCTATATTTTTCTTACTGTTATATGCAAATGATCCGAGTGGCCTATGTTTCGCCAGAATGTTGATTCATTTCCATTCCGGTGTATTTCAGGCGCTCGATATGTCCTGTTTTTTGTAAAGGTCATGCCGATTTTTTTTCATGAATTTTAGCATGACTTGTGCTACAATGTAGGACATATCGAGTGCTTGTCATTGCTCGATATATGGAACGGGTTGACTTTAGGTCTGTTTCGGCTCCTTGTGTGTCTTTCAGTGAGGGAGAGTGTCCACCATATATATATATATGAGAGAGGAAGAATCCCGACTGTTGTCGTGGGGGTCGCTTCTCCTTCTTTTCCTTGTGCTAGATATTTGTAATGCACTAGGGAAAGGAGGAGTAGCGACCATCACCGATGGTCGAAATATGAGAGAGGAAGAATCCCGACTGTTCTCGTGGGGGTCGCTTCTCCTTCGTTCCCGTGTGCTAGACATTTTGGTGTAATGCACTCGGGGACGAATGGAGGAGCCACCATCACCGACGGTCGCAATATCAGAGGGAGTTCCCACCATATACGTGAGATGAGAGTTTAGGAAGGAAAGACTTGACAGACCTAAAGTCAACCCGTTGCATATTTTGAGTAATAGTGATATGTGTGTTGATCAGTTTCCTGGTAGTTGCCTTCGATCGATTTTAAATGTTTCAACTATGAACATAGGAAATGTCTGACGATGATAGCGAAAGGGAATTCGGTATGTGCGAATACTGCGAAGACGAGCGCGGTCTGTGCGACACGACTCACCTAGTTGATGGTAGGCGCTTCAGCATCGTGCTAGATGAGACCTTCGAAGTGGATACAGTAAGTCACAACGACAAGTCTTTTTTCGTAATTAAGCATGACTTCTGCTTCTTTTGCTTCAACTTATAATTTTAATTTTTTACTATTCTACTAGCGTATCCCCTGCCATGCAAGAATTTATGTCTTGGATAAGATTGGTTTCAATACTAAAAATAGTATGGAGGTAAAGAGAGTTCACTTCAGGACCGAGCATGGTTATACTTTTGCCGTAAAATTGTACAATGCAGACACCTACTCCTATTTTGAATGCAAAAGTTGTCAAGCACTATGCAAGGCTTATGCATTTGAGCCTAATATGCTTATCACCTTTGATATTCGTCCGGAAGATGAAATTGAAGGTAATATCGACATCTGGGTCGATGTGCAGACGCCTCCAGTTCTACCATTATGTGAGTTTCTCAACCATATTTATTAAGTAATTTATATTGTTTATTTAAAAATAGTTGACAACTAATTTCCATTGACAGCTTATTTTCATTCTTCAAAAAATGTACGGAAGATGGTAGACAGAACCTACTACTACAATGATAAAGCGGAATTAACTTGTAAGGAGAAAGATCATCTTGTCGCATTTATTAATGATCTTAAGAATTACAATAGCTATTATCAAACTCCTCCACATTATGGTCAATACGTGCCACTAGTGCATGTGGTGAACTAAGGTAACATCCATGGAGATTGCATGGTAAGATTTTCTACTATTACGACATCCGTGAATCTTTTGCATAAATTCTTCTAAAACTAAACTACATTGCTAACTACAAAGTTATTACTATGTTTTTCAACAGAAAATCCCGATGGATTGTGTGCCTAATCTGATGTTTCCGAGAGGTCACGTTGATGTTATGAGCTTACGGCCAGCATGGCCAGGTCAGCCTACGCATCACTCCTGTCCATACCGGATTTCTAAAACCGATGAAGACATGACAATCAAAGAGTGGAAAAATGTATGGTCAATCCTAGAGAGCTACTTGGAAGCAACATTGTGCGTAGGCCAAGAATTGGAGACAGGATGATCTGCATTCTCCATAATGGAGAGTCAGGGCCTATCTTGTTTTATGATATTTTACCTAAGAGAGGGTAGAGTAGGTCCTATGAGAGAGGAGTAGATCCTAGGTACAATGTGTTATTATGTGCTACAATGTGTTAGAGTTGATGATGATGAGGAGGAGGAGTTGTGTTATGACTAGTGACCAACTTGTTATTATGATCATGATTAGTTATTATATCATTGGGGGAAGGAAAGCGGATTAGATTCATGTCGATGGATCAAAAGTGACCAAAAGTTGAATTAGTAGGATCGTCATCCTACTAATTCAACTTTTGATCACTTTTGATTCATTTGGATGAATAAAATCCATGATGAAACTACTGTATAGAGCCTGTATGAATACATCACAAATACGTAGAGGGGGTATGAATCTGTGAAAGCAGTAATACTAGCAGCAGCGCTGGAAGCCATCTAGCAGCAGCGCTGGGTTATCAGCAGCGCTTTCCTCTATGCAGTGCTACTGCTAACCAGACTTAGCAGTAGCGCTGCACCAACCAGCGCTACTGCTATAACTTAGCTGTAGCGCCTTAGCAGTAGCGCTGGACCCAGCGCTACTAGTAGGGGGAAAACCAGCGCTACTACTTGGCTTTTTTCCTAGTAGTGTTTGTTAGGGCTTGATCACTAGTATCCATTATGTTCTGAGATTGATGTTGCTATGACTTTGCTATGCCTAATGCTTGTCACTAGGGCCCGAGTGCCATGATTTCAGATCTGAACCGTTTATGTTATCATCTCTATATCCATGTTCTTGATGCGATCTTGCCTAGTCATATGCACCTATTACGTGTTATGATCCGTCAACCCCATAGTGACAATATTTGGGATACTTCACGGTGATGACCGTAGTTTGAGGAGTTCATGTATTCACCATGTGTTAATGCTATGTTCCGGTTCTCTATTAAAAGGAGGCCTTAATATCCCTTAGTTTCCTTATGGACCCCGCTGCCACGGGAGGGTAGGACAAAAGATGTCATGCAAATTCTTTTCCATAAGCACGTATGACTATTTACGGAATACATGCCTACATTACATTGATGAACTGGAGCTAGTTCTGTATCACCCTAGGTTATTACTGTTACATGATGAATATCATCCAACGAGTTACTGATCCAGTGCCTACGACCTTTCCACTTATTGCTCTTGCTAAGTTACTATTGTTGCTGCTGCTGTTACAACTGCTACAAAACTATTGCTACTACTGTTACTGCTACTGTTACTATTGCTACTGCTATCAAAACTACCATATTACTGTGCTAATGATCACTCTGCTGTAGATATTTAATCTCCAGGTGTGGTTGAATTGACAACTCAACTGCTAATACTATCAAGTATTCTTTGGCTCCCCTTGTGTCGAATCTATAAATTTGGGTTGAATACTCTACCCTCGAAAACTGTTGCGATCCCCTATACTTGCGGGTTATCAAGAGTAAGTCAAATTCTTGAAGCAAGAGAACCCACCTAATGAGTCTAGGTTTAGCATCTTTCTTTTCCATAAGGTATTTTATAGCAGCATGATTGGTGTGAACAATAACTTTGGAATCAACAATATAGGATCTAAATTTATCACATGCAAACACAACTGCTAAAAATTTATTTTCATTAGTGGCATAATTTCATTGGGCACTGTCTAGAGTTTTACTAGCATAATGGATAACATTCAATTTCTTATCAACTCTTTGTCCTGGAACAGCACCACCAGCATAATCACTAGAATCACACATAATTTCAAAAGGCAAGTTCCAATCAGGTGGTTGAACGATAGGTGCAGAGGTTAAGGCTTTCTTGAGTGTTTCAAAGGCTTCCACACAATCATAGTCAAAAACAAAAGGAATATCCTTTTGCAAAAGATTAGTAAGAGGCCTAGAAATTTTAGAGCAGTCTTTAATGAACCTCCTATAAAACCAGCATGGCCAAGGAAACTTCGAATACCTTTAATATCTTTAGGACATGGCATTTTCTCAATTGCATCAACTTTAGCTTTATCCACCTCAATACCTCGTTCAGATATTTTATGCCCCAAGACAATGCCTTCATTAACCATAAAGTGGCACTTCTCCCAATTCAAGACGAGATTAGTTTGTTCACACCTCTGCAAAACTCGATCAAGGTTGCATAAGCAATCATCAAAAGAAGTTCCGTAAACGAAAAAATCATCGATGAAAACCTCCACAATCTTTTCACAAAAGTCAGAGAATATAGCAGTCATACATCTTTGAAAGGTAGCAGGTGCATTGCATAAACCAAAAGGCATACGTCTATAAGCATAGGTTCCAAAAGGGAAAGTAAAGGTGGTTTTCTCTTGATCGGATTGTGACACAGGTATTTGAGAGAAACCAGAATATCCATCTAGGAAGCAAAAGTGTGTGTGCTTAGATAATCTTTCTAGCATTTGATCAATGAAAGGTAGAGGATAATGATCTTTTCTAGTAGCTTTATTTAACTTTCTAAAATCAATTACCATTCTATAACCAGTAACAATTCTTTGTGGGATGAGTTCATTCTTATCATTAGGAACAACGGTAATACCTCCTTTGTTAGGGACACAATGAACGGGACTTACTCATCTACTATCAGCTATGGGATAGATTATACCTGCTTCCAGAAGCTTTAATATTTTAGTTCTTACTACTTCCTTCATCTTAGGATTCAGTCGTCGTTGGTGATCAACAACGGGTTTAGCATCAGGTTCCACATTAATCTTGTGCTGACATAGAGTGGGACTAATGCCCTTAAGATCATCAAGAGTATATCCAATAGCAGCCCGATGCTTCCTTAGAACTTTTAATAATCTTTCTTCTTCATGTTCTGAAAGGTTAGCACTAATAATAACAGGATATATCTTTTTCTCATCAAGATAAGCATACTTCAAAGTGTCAGGCAATTGCTTTAATTCAAACACAGGATCACCTTTAGGTGGAGGAGGACCTCCAAGAGTTTCAATAGGCAAATTTTGTTTCAGGAGAGGTTGGTGTTCAAAGAAAATTTGATCTATTTCATTTCTTTCACGCAAGCGCATATCATTTTCATGGTCAAGCAAATATTGTTCTAATGGATCGGTGGGAGGCACAGCAATAGAAGCAAGACCAATTATTTCATCTTTACTAGATAACGCTTTATCATGAGGTTGTCTACTAAACTTGGAAAAATCAAACTCATGAGACACACTACCAAAACTGACACCGACAGTTTGTTTTTCACAATCTATCTTAGCGTTGACGGTGCTCAAGAAAGGTCTACCAAAGATAATGGGACAAAAATCGTCTTGTGGGGAACCAAGGACTAGAAAATCAGTAGGGTATTTCACTTTCCCACACAAGACTTCAACATCTCTAACAATCCCAAGTGGTGTGATGGTGTCTCTATTAGCAAGTTAAATAGTAACATCAATGTCTTCTATTTCAGCAGGTGCTATTTCATCCATAATTTCTTGGTATAAGGTAAAAGGGATAGCACTCACACTAGCACCCAAATCACATAAACCATGATAACAATGATCTCCTATTTTGACTGAGACAACAGGCATGCCTTCTATGGGTCTATGTTTATCATTTCATCGGGTTTAGCAATTCTAGCAGCTTCATCACAGAAGTACATAACATGACCATCAATATTTTCTACCAAGAGATCTTTATCCATAGCAACACTAGGTTCTACAATTTTCTCAGGGGGCTTAGGTGTTCTTATATTACTCTTACAAACCACAGTTGATACCTTAGCATGTTCCTTTATCCTAACAGGGAAAGGTGGTTTTTCAATATAAGCGGTAGGCACAACTGGATCAACATTGTAAATGATGGTTTCTTCTTTAGCTATGACCGGTTCTTTAATTTCTTCTTTAATAGGGGGATGATATTTAAACCACTTCTCCTTAGGGAGATCAACGTGAGTAGCAAATGCTTCACAGAAAGAGGCTACTATCTCAGAGTTAAGTCCATATTTAGTGCTAAATGATACGTCTCCAACGTATCTATAATTTTTGCTTGTTCCATGCTGTTATATTATCATTCTTGGATGTTTTACAATCATTTTATAACAACTTTATATCATTTTTTGGGACTAACCTACTGACATAGTGCCAAAGTGCCAGTTGCTGTTTTTGCTTGTTTTTTTACTTCGCAGAATATCAGTACCAAACGGAGTCCAATCGCAACAAAACTTTTTGGAGATTTTTTCTGGACCAGAAGACACACAGTGGGGCAAAGAAGATCTAGGAAGGTGGGTTGTGGAGAGCACAACCCACCAGGGCGCGACAGGGGGCCCCCGGCGCGCCCTGATGGGTTGTGCCCTCCACGGGGCCCCTCTGCACCGCCTCTGATGCCTATAAATTCCCAAATATTCCCAAAACCCTAGGGGAGTCGACGAAACACAATTCCAGCCGTCGCAAGTTCCAGAACCGCGAGATCCAATCTAAACACCATCACGGAGGGGTTCATCTTCTTCATAGGTGCCTCTCCGATGATGCGTGAGTAGTCCACCATAGACCTACGGGTCCATAGGCAGTAGCTAGATGGCTTCCTCTCTCTCTCTATCTCTTATGATTCTCAATACAATGGTCTCTTGGAGATCTATTTGATGTAAACTTTTGCGGTGTGTTTGTTGGGATCCAATGAATTTTGAGTTCATGATCAGTTTCTATCCATGAATATTATTTGAGTCTTATTTGATCTCTTATATGCATGATTGCTTATAGCATCGTATTTCTTCTTCGAATCTTTGGTTTAGTTAGGCCGACTAGATTGATTTTTCTTGCCATGGGAAGAGGTGCTTTGTGATGGGTTCGATCTTGCGGTGTTCTTTCCCAGTGACAGAAGGGCCAGCAAAACACGCATGTATCGTTGCTATTAAGGATAACAAGATGGGGTCTATTCCTACATCAATACATCTTGTCTACATCATGTCATCGTTCTTATTGCATTACTCCGTTTTTCCATGAACATAATACACTAGATGCATGCTCGATAGCGGTCGATGTGTGGAGTAATAGAGGTAGATGCAGGCAGGAGTCGGTCTACCTATCTTGGACGTGATGCCTATATAATGATCATCGCCTTGGATATCGTCATGACTATTCGATTTTCTATCAATTGCCCAACAGTAATTTGTTCACCCACCGTGCGCTATACTCATGAGAGAAGCCACTAGTGAACCCTACGGCCCCCGGGTCTACTTTTCCAACATATTGCTTTCAGATCTATCTTTTTGCATCTTTGTTTTCAGATCTACAAAACCAAAAACCCAAAAACATATTGCTGCATATTTTATTCGCTCTTTTTATTTTGTGTTCTTGAGAGATCTATCTCTCCTATCTATCACTATCTAATCTATCTTTTTACCGTAGAGAGAATGACAACCTCTCTTTCGCGTCGGGTTGCAAGTATTTGTTGTTTGTGTGCAGGTGCTGCTTATTGGGTGGTGGTGATCCTCCTCCTGGTTCGATAACCTTGGTTTCATAACTGAGGGAAATACTTACCGTCGCTATGCTGCATCATCCCTTCCCCTTTGGGGAAATACCGATGCAGTCTCAAGCCACGTCAAAGGAATTTCTGGCGCCGTTGCCGGGGAGGAAGCGGTCTCTTCTACGTGCCTATCGTAGGCGCCGAGGGGACTCCATCATCATCTACCAGGTTCCTAATCACAAATCTCATCTCCTTGCAAGTACATTATTTGCCATTTGCCTCTCGTTTTCCTCTCCCCCACTTCACCAAGTTGCCATTTTATTCGCCCTCTTTTTCGTTTGCCATTTTTCTTGCCGGATCTCTTCCTTGGTTGCAATCTTGTTTGCGTAGTCACGATGACTCAAGAAAACACCAAGTTGTGTGATTTTTCCAATACTAATAACAATGATTTTATTAGTACTCCGATTGCTCCTCCCGCCACTAGTGCGGAGTCTTCTGATATTAATGTCGCTTTGTTGAATCTTGTCTTGAAAGATCAATTTGCCGGTACTTCTAATGAGGATGCCACGTCCCATCTAAACATGTTCGTAGAATTGTGTGATATGCAAAAGTGTGGACAATGATATTGTTAAGTTGAAATTATTTCCTTTTTCCTTGCGGGATCGTGCAAAAATTTGGTTTTCTTCTTTGCCTCGCAATAGTATCGATTCTTGGAATAACTGCAAGGATGCTTTTATCACTAAGTATTTTCCGCCCGCGAAAATTATTTCCCTTAGGACGCAAATCATGAATTTTAAGCAACTTGAGCATGAACATGTTGCACAATCTTGGGAAAGAATGAAGTTGATGCTAAGAAATTGTCCTACACATGGTTTGAATCTTTGGATGATCATACAAAATATTTATGCAGGGTTGAATTTCGTCTCTAGAAATCTTTTAGATTCCGCCGCGGGTGGTACTTTTATGGAGATTGCTTTGGGTGAAGCTACTAAATTGCTAGATAATATCATGGCTAATTATTCTCAAGGGCATACCGAAAGAGCACCTACTAGTAAAAAAGTTAATTCGGTTGAGGAAATTAGTACTTTGAGTGATAAGGTTGATGCTTTGATGAAATTGGTTGCTAGTAAAAATGCTCCTATTGAACTTAATGATGTGCCTTTGTCTACCTTGATTGAGCAAAATAGTGATTCCGTAGATGTGAATTTTGTCTCGCGAAACAATTTCAATAACAATGCTTATAGAGGCAATTTTAATCCTAGACCTTTTCTTGGAAATTCCTCTAATAATTATGGTAATTCCTATGGTAATTCTTCTTACAATAATAATAGGAACACCTCTGATCTTTAGAGTAATATTAAAGAATTTATCAATGCGCAAAAGGCTTTCAATACTACGATAGAAGAAAAGTTGAATACGATTGATGATATGTCTAGAAGCATTGATAGAATTTCTCATGATGTTGAAAATCTCAAGTTGAAAGCTTTTGTGCCTAAGATTGATGAATCTATTAAAGCTTTATATGTCTCTATGGATTAAATTAAGAAAAGAACCGCTATGCTTAGAGCTAAAAGAGAATCTTAGAAAAATAGTTTTCAAGTGATTGCCTTCATAAGAAAGATGAGGATCTTAAAGTGATTGGTGTTTCTTCTATTGATTCCTTGTTTAGTAATATTAAGATTGATAATGAAGGGACTTAAGTAGAGTCAACTTTAGCTAAAAGGCGTCCCAATAATTTGGAGGGTGAAAATCTGGATGAAAATTTTGCTAAAAGTGGGTTTGAAGAGGTCCAAACTTTAACTAGTGATGTGCCCACTATCTTGGATTACAAAGACTTTAATTATGATAGTTGCTCTTTGATTGAATGCATTTCTTTGATGCAATCCATGTTGAATTCACCCCATGCTTATGAACAAAATAAAGCTTTTACTAAACATATAGTTGATGCCATGATGAAATCTTTTGAAGAAAAGTTGGAGTTGGAGATTTCTATTCCTAGAAAATTACATGATGAGTGGGAACCTACCATTAAGGTCAAGATTAAAAATTATGAATGCTTTGCTTTGTGTGATTTGGGTGCTAGTGTTTCCACGATTCCGAAATCTCTATGTGATGTGCTTGGTCTTACAAACATTGAAGAATGTTCTCTTAATTTGCACTTGGCGGATTCTACTATTAAAAAGCCTCTGGGAAGAATTAATGATGTTCTTATTCTTGCAAATAGGAATTATGTGCCCATTTATTTTATTGTGCTTGATATTGATATCAATCCGTATTAATGAATCATGAGGGCATCCTATGGATCCAAAACTAAAGATGACAATACTTGAATATATGCGTTATGCCTAGCTAGGGGCGTAAAACGATAGCGCTTGTTGGGAGGCAACCCAATGAATAAATAAATTTTTGCTTTTTCCTTTCTGTTTTTGAGTGTTGAAACAATTATGCCTCTGTTATGGTTGTGTTTTTATGGTTTATTTAGTGTTCGTGCCAAGTAAAGCCTTTAGGATGATTCATAGGATGAGTAGAAGTGATGCTGAATCTGAAACAGAAACTTTGCGTCCAGTATATGAATTTTCATTTTTTTCTGGAACGTAATCTTGATCTGAAAGTTTAACACAGTGCTTATATACAAATTCCTTACATTGTCCTAATTTTTCAGAATTTTTAGAGTTACAGAAGTATGGTTAGAGTACAGATTACTACAGACTGTTCTGTTTAAGACAGATTCTGTTTTTGTTGCATTGTGTGCTTGTTTTGATGAATCTATGGGTTATATTGAAGGGTATGAGCCATGGTAAAGTTAAAATACAGTAGTTATAATGCAATAATAAAATATGAATAGGTTTTGAACAGTACCTAAAGTAGTGATTTGCTTTATTATACTAACGGATCTCACGAAGATTTTGTTGAGTTTTGTGTGATTGAAGTTTTCAAGTTTTGGGTGAGATCGCGATGGATGAAGGAATAAGGAGTGATAAAAAGCCTAAGCTTGGGGATGCTACCTCACCCCCAAGATATATCCAAAGAGTAACAAGCAACTAAGCTTGGGGATGCCCCCGAGTGGCATCCCCTCTTTCTTCTAACAACCATCGGTATTTTACTTGGAGCTATATTTTTATTCGTCACATATCATGAGTTTTGCTTGGAGCGTCTTGCATCTTTGCTTGCTTTGCTTGTTTGTTTTTCCTTTGTATCCTTGCTGGACACACCTATTTGAGACAGCCATAATCATGCTATGATTTGTTAGAATTGCTCTATATGCTTCACTTAAACTTTTTGAGCTATAGAATTGCTCTAGTGCTTCACTTATATCTTTTTGAGCACGGTGTGCTTGGAAATTTTTATAGAAATACTCTCATGCTTCACTTAGATTAATTTGATTTAGTAAATTTTGAAGAAATCCTCTCATGCTTCACTTATACTATTTTGAGAGATGAAATCTTTATGCTCATGTGCTTCACTTAAATTTGTTTGAGCTTGTCAAAAAACAATGGTAATATATGAAACTAGTCCCAAAGTGATAGATATCCAAGGAGGATATAATAAAAACTTTCATGAAGATCATTGGACAAATTAAACTTGATTCCTTGTAATAGTTTTGAAACATGATGATAGTAATATGTGAGTCATGTTAGTGAGTAATTGTGCTTTAGTAGGAATATTGGTGTTAAGGTTTGTGATTCCCTATGCATGCACGAAAGTCAATAGTTATGCAATGAAGTTACATCCTACTTGAGGTGCATTATTCGGTGTTAGTTATGCTCAATGCTCAGTTATGTGAATTTTTGTTTCTTGGTTTGGTTGCTTCCCAATCTTTTTGCTAGCCTCCACTTGTACTAAGTAGAAATACTACTTGTGCATCCAAAATCCTTAAACCAAGTTTTGACTTATGAGTCCACTATACCTACCTATATGCGGTATTTCCATGCCGTTCCAAACAAATTTGTATGTGCCATCTCTAAATTTTCGAAATAAATTTTCTCTTTTTGTGTGCCCGTACCACTCATGAAACAGTGGGGAGTGTCCAATATTTTTCCATGCTAGATGTCTTATTCTCAAGATGAGTGTTTATTCACTTGTCATTGCACGAGAGTGCGGCAGTAATAGGGATGCCCATTCCCGAAATGAAAATGAAAAAATATTTACTTTATGTTGTCAAATAATAAATTCCTTGGAAAGTGTTGGTATGGAAGGCAACCGTGGATACGGCCCGCCATGGAAAGTGAAAGTTTGGTGGAAAAAGGAATAAACTTTATTTTCTGTTTGGGAACCACCTATGATATATCTAGAATGGAAAGTATTGTGAGCTACTTTGTCATTTTCGTTGACAGGAAAAGCATGCCACCCAAAATATTTTTCTCTCTCAATTTAAACCTTGAGCTCTGGCACCTCTACGAATCCCTACTTCCATCTGCGAAGGGCCTATCTATTTACTTTATGCATTTTTTAGTTTTGCTTTGAGTCTCCATCTTCTCTTATAAGCACCAACTAGGGGGCACTATGATCGTACTTGAGCATTGGGCATAGTTAATATTTGAGTGTGTTTCATTAATGGATCAATAATTGACCATGATGGGCTAGGGATAACTTTCTTTAGTGTTGATATTTTGAAAGACATGGTTGCTTGTTGACATGCTTGAGTATTGAAGTCATTATGTTAAAACTAGACTATTGCTTTGAATCATTTACAGGTCCAAATGTCCATGCTATACAAAAGAAAAGAATATGATGAACATGTTAGGCAGTATTCCACATCAAAAATTCTGTTTTTATCATTTACCTACTGGAGGATGAGTAGGAATTAAGCTTGGGAATGCTGATACGTCTCCAACGTATCTATAATTTTTTCTTGTTCCATGCTATTATATTATCATTCTTGGATGTTTTACAATCATTTTATAACAACTTTTTATCATTTTTTGGGACTAACCTATTGACATAGTGCCAAAGTGCCAGTTGTTGTTTTTGCTTTTTTTTATTTCATAGAATATCATTACCAAACGGAGTCCAATCGCGCCGAAACTTTTTGGAGATTTTTTCTAGACCAGAAGACACCCGGTGGGCCAAAGAAGAGCCAGGAAGGTGGGTTGTGGAGAGCACAACTCACCAGGGCGCGACAGGGGGGGGGGGCGGCGCGCCCTGATGGGTTGTGCCCTCCACAGGGCCCCTCTGCACCGCCTCTGATGCCTATAAATTCCCAAATATTCCCAAAACCCTAGGGGAGTCGACGAAACACAATTCTAGCCGCAGCAAGTTTCAGAACCGCGAGAGCCAATCTTAACACCATCACGGAGGGGTTCATCTTCTTCATAGGTGCCTCTCCGATGATGCGTGAGTAGTCCACCATAGACCTAAGGGTCCGTAGGCAGTATCTAGATGGCTTAATCTCTCTCTCTCTTATGATTCTCAATACAATGGTCTCTTGGAGATCTATTTGATGTAAACTTTTGCGGTGTGTTTGTTGGGATCCGATGAATTTTGAGTTCGTGATCAGTTTCTATCCATGAATATTATTTGAGTCTTCTTTGATCTCTTATATGCATGATTGCTTATAGCATCGTGTTTATTCTTTGAATCTTTGGTTTAGTTAGGCCGACTAGATCGATTTTACTTGCCATGGGAAAGGTGCTTTGTGATGGGTTCGATCTTGCGGTGTTCTTTCCCAGTGACAGAAGGGGCAGGAAGACACACATGTACCGTTGCTATTAAGGATAACAAGATGGGGTCTATTCCTACATGAATAGATCTTGTCTACATCATGTCATAGTTCTTATTGCATTACTCCATTTTTCCATGAAATTAATACACTAGATGCATGCTGGATAGCGATCGATGTGTGGAGTAATAGAGGTAGATGCAGGCAGGAGTCGGTCTACCTATCTTGGACGTGATGCCTATATAATGATCATCGCCTTGGATATCGTCATGACTATTCGATTTTCTATCAATTGCCCAACAGTAATTTGTTCACCCACCATGTGCTATACTCATGAGAGAAGCCACTAGTGAACCCTACGGCCCCCGGGTCTACTTTTCCAACATATTGCTTTCAGATCTATCTTTTTGCATCTTTGTTTTCAAATCTACAAAACCAAAAACCCAAAAACATACTGCTGCATATTTTATTCGCTCTTTTTATTTTGTGTTCTTGAGAGATCTATCTCTCCTATCTATCACTACCTAATCTATCTTTTTACCGTAGAGAAATTGACAACCTCTCTTTCGCGTCGGGTTGCAAGTATTTGTTGTTTGTGTGCGGGTGCTGCTTATTGGGTGGTGGTGATCCTCCTACTGGTTCAATAACCTTGGTTTCATAACTAAGGGAAATACTTACCGTCGTTGTGCTGCATCATCCCTTCCTCTTTGGGAAAATACCGACGCAGTCTCAAGCCATGTCACTAAACTTGTGAAAAGTATCGGTATTCATAAAAGATTTAACACAATCAAACTCAAGCTTTATACCTAACTCATGACCTTCATCGAGTTCCCAATCTTCAGAGTTGCGTTTAATTCTTTCTAAGAGATCCCACTTGAATTCAATAGTCTTCTTCATATAAGAACCAGCACAAGAAGTATCGAGCATGGATTGATCATTATGAGAAAGCCGAGCATAAAAATTTTGAATGATAACTTCTGTCGGAATGTCATGATTGGGGCATGAATATAGCATTGACTTAAGCCTCCCCCAAGCTAGAGCGATACTTTCTCCTTCACGTGGCCAAAAATTATATATATAATTCCGATCACGATGAACTAGATGCATGGGATAAAAGTTTTGGTGGAATTCCAATTGCAAACGATTCGAGTTCCACGATCCAAGGTCATCACATAGCCTATACCATGTCAATGCTTTTCCCTCCAAAGATAAAGGGAAAACCTTCTTCTTAACTTCATCTCCGGGTAAACCTGCAAGCTTAAATAATCCACAAATTTTGTTCACATATAATAGATGCATATCAGGATGTTCAGTTTCATCTCCTGCATAAGGTTTAGCAAGCAATTGTTCTACCATACCCGAAGGAATTTCATAACCAATATTTTCAGTAGGTGCAGTAGGTTGAGGGGCAACTAATTGTGGTTCCGGTCGAGGTGAAGATACCCCGAACAAACCTCTCAAAGGATTGTTTTCCATAGTAGCAAGTAGCAATAAATTTCAGCACGTAGTATAAGTTTTTCCTTACCGATTTCCACTTACCAAGAGCGCTTCACTCCCTGGCAACGGCGCCAGAAAAGAGACTTGATGACCCACAAGTATAGGGGATCAATCGTAGTCCTTTCGATAATTAAGAGTGTCGAACCCAACGAGGAGCAGAAGTAAATGACAAGCGGTTTTCAGCAAGGTAATTTCTGCAAGCACTGAAATTGTAGGTAACAGATAGTTTGATAGCAAGATAATTTGTAACGAGCAAGTAAAGGTAACGGTAAGTAAGGTGCAGCAAGGTAGCCCAATCCTTTTGTGGCAAAGGACAGGCCAGAACAATCTCCAGTAATAGGCAAAGTGTTCTTGAGGGTACACGGGAATTCCGTCTCGTCACTTTTATCATGTTGGTTTGATTCATGTTCGCTACTTTGATAATTTGATGGGTGGACCGGTGATTGGGTGCTGTTCTTACTTGAACAACCTCCCACTTATAATTAACCCCCTCGCAAGCATCCGCAACTACGAGAAAAGTATTAAGATAAAATCTAATCATAGCATTAAACGTTTGGATCCAAATCAGCCCCTTACGAAGTAGCGCATAAACTAGGGTTTAAGCTTCTGTCACTCTACAACCCATCATCTAATAACTACTCCACAATGCATTCCCTTAGGCCCATGAATGGTGAAGTGTCATGTAGTCGATGTTCACATGACACCACTAAGGGAATCACAACATACATACCATCAAAATATCGAACACATATCAAATTCACATGATTACTTGCAACATGACTTCTCCCGTGACCTCAAGAACAAACGTAACTACTCACAAATAATAATCATGCTAAATATCATAGGGGTATTGAATAGCATAATGGATCTGAACATATAATCTTCCACCAAATAAACCATATAGTAATCAACTACGCAAGGTAATCAACACTACTGGTCATCCACAGGTACCAATCTGAGGTTCTGGTACAAAGATTGAACACAAGAGATGAACTAGGGTTTGAGAGGAGATGGTGCTTTGAAGATGTTGATGAAGATTGGCTTCCCAAAGATGAGAGGGGTGTTGGTGATGACGATGGCTTCGATTTCCCCCTCCGGGAGGGAAGTTCCCCCGGCGGAATTACTCCGTCGGAGGGCAAAAGTGCTCCTGCCCAAGTTCCGCCTCGAGGCGGCGGCACTTCGTCCCGAAAGTCCTCCTTTGATTTTTTTTTCTAGGTCAAATGTGACTATATACCAAAAGATGGGCACCGGAGGTGGGCCGAGGAGGCCACAACCCATCAGGGCGCGCCCAGGGGGGCTGGCGCGCCCTGGTGGTTTGTGCCCACCAGGTTTGCCCCCTCCGGTAGTTTTCTGCTCCAGTATTTTTTATTTTAATCCAAAAATAATCTCCGTAAAATTTCACCTTCATTGGAGTTGTGCAGAATAGGTATCTCTCATGTGCTTTTTTCAGGTGCAGAATTCCAACTGCCGGTATTCTCCCTCTTTGTGTAAACCTTGCATATTATGAGAGAAAAGGCATTAGAATCACTCCTTAAAGCATTATTATTCGACAAAACATAATAAATAATAGTAGGAAATCATAATGCAAAATGGACGTATCACCTAACTTTGTTACCGATAAGGATTCTGAATTTTCTGTCGACCCAGAGTTAATTACTTTGGTTGAATCTGATCCTTTCCATGGCTATGAAACTGAAATTGTAGTGGCACATCTTACTAAGCTGAATGATATAGCCACACTTTTTGCTCATGATGAGAATATTCGCTACTACTATATCCTCAAATTATTTCCATTCTCATTAAAGGGTGATGCTAAGATATGGTACAATACTCTTGCTCTTGGTTGTGTGCGTAGTCCCTAGGATATGATTTACTACTTCTCTGAAAAATATTTTCCTGCTCATAAGAAACAAGCTGCCATACATGAAATATTTAACTTCGTGCAAATTGAAGAAGAGAGTCTCCCACAAGCTTGGGGGAGGCTTCTCCAATTGCTTATTGCTTTCCCTCATCACCCTCTTAAGAAAAATGAAATACTTGATATCTTCTATAATGGACTAACTGATGCTTCTAGGGACTTCCTAGATAGTTGTGCTGGTTGTGTTTTCAGGGAACAAACTATTGAACAAGCTGAGGAACTATTGAATAATATATTGAAGAATTATGATGATTGGACTCTCCCTGAACCACCACCTAAACCCACTCCGAAGAAGAGGGGTATCTTATTTCTCAGTCCTGAATATATGCAAGAGGCAAAGAAATATATGAAGGGAAAAGGTATTAAAGCTGAGGATGTTAAGAATTTACCACCTATTGAAGAAATACATGGCCTTGACACACCACCACCTTAATAGGTGGTAGAGGAAAATTCTTTATTAAAGTTTGATGAAAGTGATATCCCTTACAATAAACATCCTAGTCAATGCTTATATGAGTTTGATAACTACATTAAGAACAATATCATTTCAATGCAAATGTTCTGAAACAATTGAAATATAATTCTGATATGATTGCTCGCTTGAGTGACTTGTTATTAGAATCAGTAATGATGTTAGAGGTGTAGGAAAACATGCCTCTATGGTTCAAACCCAGTTAGAACAAGTTGCTAAATCTCAAAAAGAATTGCTTGATGAAATGAATAATAATATGAATGATTTTGCTGCTAGAGTAGTGATTAGAGGAGGTAGAATGACCCAAGAACCTATATATACTGAAGGTCGTCCTAAAAGAATTGAACAAGACTCTCAGAGAATTAACACTGATGCACCTAGTCCTTCCAAAAAGAAAAAGAAAAAGAAAAATGATAGGACCTTGCATACCTCTAGTGAACCTGAGATAGAAAAACCTCCTGATAATAATGATGTTTCTATTTCCGATGCAGAAACTCAATCTGGTAATGAACATTCACCTAGTGATAATGAAAATGATAATGATGATGTTCATGAAGATACTCAACCGGATAATGATAAAGAACCAGATAATGATGTTGAAATAGAGCCTGTTGTTGATCTTGATAACCCACAACCTAAAAATAAACGATATGATAAAAGAGACTTTGTGGCTAGAAAACATGGTAAAGAAAGAGAGCCATGGATTAAGAAACCCATGCCTTTTCCACCTAAACCATCTAATAAAAAGGATGAAGAAGAATTTGAACGCTTTGCTGAAATGATTTGGACAGTCTTTTCGCGTACCCGTTTAACTAATATTTTAAAGATGGCCCCTTATGCAAAGTACATGAAAGACATCATCACTAATAAAAGAAAGATACCGGAAGCTGAAATCTTCAACATGCTTGCTAATTATTCTTTTAAGGATGCAGTACCTAAAAAACTTGGAGATCCTAGAATACCAACTATACCTTGCTCCATTAGAAGAAATTATGTCAAAACTGCTTTGTGTGATTTGGGAGCTGGTGTTAGTGTTATGCCTTTCTCTTTGTATAAAAGACTTGATTTGGATAAACTCACACCTACTGAAATATCATTGCAAATGGCTGACAAATCAACTACCATACCTATCGGTATTTGTGAGGATGTGCCCGTTGTTGTTGTTGCAAATGTTACTATCTTAACAGACTTTGTTATTCTTGAGATGCCCGAGGACGACAACATGTCGATTATCCTTGGTAGACCCTTTTTGAATACTGCAGGGGCTATTATTGATTGCAATAAAAGCAAAGTCACTTTTCATATCAATGGTAATGAGCATACGGTGCACTTTCCTAAGAAACAATTCCAAGTGAATGGTATAAATGTTATTGAAGAATCTCCGACACTCACTATTGGAAGTTTTCAACTACCTCTACCAATTGCCAAAAACAAATATGACATACTTATTGTTGGGGATATGCATATCCCCATTGAGGGAACTTAGTGTTTTACGAAAGTTCTTCGGTTTCATGCTAATCGGAAGTGGTTGTTAATAAGACTTGATCAACCTTATTAATGGATCATTTTTTGAGAGGTATGAAGTTGATGAATCTAGTAGGCACAACATTCTGCTCCCACCTTTTGCTTTTTATTTCTCTTACTCTAATAAAATAAAATGCCATGTTTATCATGTTTTCTGTTTTCCCCGCGCAATAAAAAATGACCCAAAAATCAAAGTTCTTAGAATGTTCTGAAAATTTAACATGATTTTTTTCTGTTTTCTCCACAAGACACCAGGGCGCGCCAGCAACCCCAGGCGTGCACTGGTGGGTTGTGGTCCCCACGTGGGTCCCCTCACTTATCCATTTAGCCCATGTCATCTCCTACCTCCAGAAAAAAAATCACCATAGCTCTCACTCTCGTGTTCTTGCTCTCAAACCCGCGGATTTCGATCTCTTTGCTCGAAGCTCCGTTTCCGAAACTATTTTGGGGGATTGCTACTTGGTATGTGACTCCTCCATTGCTCCAATTGTTTTTGATTTAGTGGTTTACTTTTAGAATAATTTGCTACTCTTGGTGCTGCTGTTGATGGGCATGCATGTTGAATTCTTAGAGTTCTAAGTAGTTTGAATGCTTAATATGGCCTCTATGCATCCCTAGGAGTAGTTGCTATCAATCTTATGAAGTTTTGTTGACAAAAAAATTGTAGACTAAAAATTTTCAGAAATTTATTTATAGGAATAAGATGGATTTCTTTAGGAAGTTTTCCTCCAAGAAGAATGCTAAAGGAATCATTGGGGAATCATCGAACAATGACCTCCACACTCCGAGAACGGCGGAGGTGCGGCCGTGCGAATGGCCGCATGATGCCGTCATGGAGGAGGCCGGGTTCCATCAAGAGTTTGCCCAATTCGTTGCAAATGCTGGGTTGACCAACTTCCTCGCAGCTAAGAACGGATACAGGATCATGCCTGAGCACATTACAGCCTACCGGGACAACCTGGCAGCGGTCGAGGAGGAGCCCCAGGAGTGGGACGCTCAGGTGCCGTCGCCACCGCACTTCAACCTAGGACCGGATGGCTATTATGGATGGTGATTACCAAGCTAGGCCAAAAGCCTAAGCTTGAGGGAGTACTTATTTCCATCGACATTATATTCATGTTTACACATTTCATTCCTGTTGTCGGTGTCCATACTTTTTCATTGTATTATTCATGCTAGATTTATTTTCTCGCTTTCTTCTTGCGTGTTTGAAAAACTTTGAGAAAATCCAAAAATATTTCCTACTTCTTTTCGGTTTTTGTTTCTAGTTTAATTTAATTGTAGTAGCAAAAGAAAACCCAAAAATATTTCTCGTTTTTTCTTTTACTTGTTGGGAGCTCTCCCGTGTAAATAGTTTTTCTCGTTTTTGTTTTTTCCCTCTTTAATTTGCTTTCTTCAAGAAAAAACAAAAACTCTAAAAAATATTTCAGTGTGTTTCTCTAAAATTCTTTTCCTTTTATTTGAGTCGTACCAAAGAGAAGACCACGATGAAAATGTGAAGTGCCTCTCATATGTATTATTGTAGATCCAACAAAGAGCCCATATTACTTTGTCTTCTCCTCTTGAATAAAATGTTTGCAGTTTCCAGCTTAGTCCACGGCACTGTTGCACTATTATTATTTTCATATCATTTGGTCGTGCAAGTGAAAGGCAATAATGATGATATTTGATGAAGTGACTGTGGCAAAGAGAAGCGGGTACGAACTCAACTTATTTTTGTTTTTGTAAATATGTTTAACCTAGTATCCATGATTCTGCATATTATGATCAAACATGTTTGCAATGACAATTAGAGATTATAGTTGCTCATGCCATGCTTAAGTAGCTAGGAGTGGATAATGATTTATCTTGGATGTCAACATGCATTAAAATGATTGTGATGTAGTATGATGATATGGTATCCTCCTCTTAATGTTTCAAGTGGCTTGACTTGGCACATGTTCACGCATGTAGTTGAATCAAAACCAACATAGCCTTCACGATATTTATGTCCATGGTGTCCATATCCTACTCATGCTAGTATTCAATGTTTATTATTCATAATGCATGTTCATGACCATTTTCGCTCTCTAGCTGGCCGCTTCTCAACCTATTTGCTAGCCTTCACCTGTACTAAGCGGTAATACTGCTTGTGCGTCAAAATCCTTAAACCCCAGTTATTCCAGATGAGTTCACTATATCTACCTATATGCGGTATTACCCTGCCGTTCCAAGTAAATTTGCATGTGCCACCTCTAAAAATTCAAATGAACATCTGTTTTGTGTGCCTGGACCACTCATGGAGCGACAGGGGGCGGTTAGTATCTTCCATGTTAAGCGGGTTATTCTCATGATGAGTGTTTATTCACTCGTCCTTGCACGAGAGTGGCGGTAATACGGATTCCCTGTCCCGATATCAAAAATTGCAAATAATTAAACAAAACTCCCCCAGGAATGTTGTTGGTATGGACGGTACCCGTGGATTCGGCTAGCTGTGGAGTGTGTTTGTTGGTGGAGGGGGAGTAAACATTTACTTTTACCGCTTGGGAACCGCCGCTAATGTGTTTAGCATGGAAGATATTGATAACTCTCGGTCGTAACGTTGACAGGAAGGGTGTACCTCCCAAAATTATATTTATCTTTGATTTAAGCTTTGAGCTCTGGCACCTCTGCAAATCCCTGCTTCCCTCTGTGAAGGGACTATCTATTTAATTTTATGTTGAGTCATCACCTTCTCAAATAAGCGCCAGATCTAAGAGCACTATTGTCATCCTCATGCATTGTGTATAGTTAATGTTGGATGCAGCATGACTGGATCTTTTCTACCATGAATTACAATGTTTAGTCGCTGCTTGAACTTTGGAGGTGCTCTGCATTTATGTTTTGCGGTCTCAGAAAGGGCTAGCGAGATACCACTGTTGTCATATTATATCATGATTGTTTTGACAAAGTGTTTGCATTCGAGTTATTTTATTATTGCTCGCTAGTTGCTTATGTCATTGATATGAGCTAATATAATTTTTAAGAGTTATTGCTGACATGGTTAGTCATAATCTTTGCTGAAAACATGGGTGCTACTTAAGCATATGTATGTAAACAAGAACAAAAGAGTTCGTAAAAGTTTTTCTTTATCACTTTCAGTTTGTCAACTGAATTGCTTGAGGACAAGCAATGAGTTAAGCTTGGGGGAGTTGATACGTCTCCGTCATATCTACTTTTCCTAACGCTTTTGCTCTTGTTTTGGACTCTAATTTGCATGATTTGAATGAAACTAACCCAGACTGACGCTATTTTCAACAGAACTACCATGGTGTTGTTTTTTTGCAGAAATAAAAGTTCTCGGAACTGGAAGAAAATTTTTGGAGAATTATTTCACAATACATAAAAAATACTGGAGCCAAGAACCACCGGAGGGTGTGCCCTGGTTGGGCACGATACACCAGGGCGCGCCACCCCCTCCAGGCACGCTCTGGTGGGTCGTGCCCACTGATAACCCACAAGTATAGGGGATCGCAAAAGTTTTCGAGGGTAGAGTATTCAACCCAAATTTATAGATTAGACACAAGGGGAGCCAAAGAATATTTGAGAGTATTAGCAGCTGAGTTGTCAATTCAACCACATCTGGAGATTAAATATCTGCAGCAGAGTGATCAGTAGCACAGTAGTATGATAGTTTTGATAGCAATAGCAACAGTAACAGTAACGGTAACAGTGATAGCAATAATTTTGTAGCAAGTGTGACAGTAGCAGTAGTAACTTAGCAAGAACAATATGTGGAAAACTCGTAGGCACTGGATCAGTGAACTCGTTGGATGATATTCATCATATAACAGTCGTTACCTAGGGCGACACAGAACTAGCTCCAGTTCATAAATGTAATGTAGGCATGTATTCCGTAAATAGTCATACGTGCTTATGGAAAAGAACTTGCATGACATCTTTTGTCCTACCCTCCCGTGGCAGCGGGGTCCATAAGGAAACTAAGGGATATTAAGGCCTCCTTTTAATAGAGAGCCGGAACAAAGCATTAACACATAGTGAATACATGAACTCCTCAAACTACAGTCATCACCGGAAAGTATCCCGACTATTGTCACTCCGGGGTTTACGGATCATAACACGTAATAGGTGCATATGACTAGCAAGATCGGGTCAAGAACATAGATATAATGGTGATAACATAAACGGTTCAGATCTGAAATCATGGCACTCGGGCCCTAGTGACAAGCATTAAGCATGTCAAAGTCATAGAAACATCTATCTCAGAACATAGTGGATACCAGGGATCAAGCCCTAACAAAACTAACTCGATTACATGACGAATCTCATCCAACTCCTCACCGACCAGCAAGCCTACGAAGGAATTACTCACTCCCAGTGGGGAGCAACATGGAATTGGCGATGAAGAAGGGTTGATGATGACGAAGACCGAAGATTCCCCTCTACGGAGCCCCAAACGGGCTCCAGATCTGGCCTCCCGAGGAAGAACAGGAGGTGGCGGCTCCGTATCCTAAAACACGATGAAACTATCTCTCTGAGTTTTCTCTCCAAAAATAGGATTTTATATCGTCAGAATTAGGGTCAGTGGGGCCCCGAGGTGGGCACAACCCACCAGGGCGCGCCTGGAGGGGGTGGCATGCCCTGGTGTATCGTGCCCAGCCAGGGCTTCCCCTCCGGTGGTTCTTGGCTCCAGTATTTTTTATTTATTGTGAAATAATTCTCCAAAAAGTTTCTTTCAGTTCCGAGAACTTTTATTTCTGCACAAAAACAACACCATGGTAGTTCTGCTGAAAACATCGTCAGTCCGGGTTAGTTTCATTCAAATCATGCAAATTAGAATCCAAAACAAAAGCAAAAGCGTGAGGAAAAGTAGATACGATGGAGACGTATCAACTCCCCCAAGCTTAACCCATTGCTTGTCCTCAAGCAATTCAGTTAACAAACTGAAAGTGTTAAAGAAAAACTTTTACGAACTCTTTTGTTCTTGTTTACATATATATATGCTTAAGTAGCACCCAGGTTTTCAGCAAAGATTATAATTAACCATGTCAGCAATAACTCTTAAAACTTATATTAACTCATATCAATGACATAAGCAACTAGCAAGCAATAATAAAATATCTCAAGCGCCAACACTTTGTCAAAACAATCGTGATATAATATGACAACAGTGGTATCTCGCTAGCCCTTTCTGAGACCGCAAAACATAAATGCAGAGCGCCTCCAAAGTTCAAGCAGCGACTAAACATTGTAATTCATGGTAGAAAAGATCCAGTCATGTTGCACCCAACATTAACTATACACAATGCATGAGGATGACAATAGTGCTCTCAGGTCTGGCGCTTATTTGAGATGGTGATGACTCAACATAAAAGTAAATAGATAGCCCCTTCGCAGAGGGAAGCAGGGATTTACAGAGGTGCGAGAGCTCAAAGCTTAAAACAGAGATAAATATAATTTTGGGAGGTACACCCTTCCTGTCAACGTTAGGACCAAGAGTTATCAATATCTTCCATGCTAAACACATTAGCGGCGGTTCCCAAGTGGTAAAAGTAAAATTTTACTCCCCCTCCACCCACAATCACACTCCACGGCTAGCTGAATCCACGGGTACCGTCCATACCAAAAACTTTCCTGGGGGAGTTTTGTTTAATTATTTGTAATTTTTGATTTTGGGACTGGGAATCCCTATTACCGCCCCTCTCGTGCAAGGACGAGTGAATAAACACTCATCATGAGAATAACCCTCTTAACATGGAAGATACTGACCGCCCTTGTCGCTCCATGAGCGGTCCAGGCACACAAAACATATGTTCATTTGAATTTTTAGAGGTGGCACATGCAAATTTACTTTGAACGGCAGGGTAATACCGCATATAGGTAGATATAGTGGACTCATCTGGCATAAGTTTGGTTTAAGGATTTTGATGCACAAGCAGTATTCCCGCTTAGTACAGGTCAAGGCTAGCAAATAGGTTGAGAAGCGGCCAGCTAGAGAGCGAAAACGGTCATGAACATGCATTATGAATAATAAACATTGAATACTAGCATGAGTAGGATATGGACACCATGAACATAAATATCATGAAGGCTATGTTGGTTTTGATTCAACTACATGCGTGAACACGTGCCAAGTCAAGCCACTTGAAACATTCAGAGGAGGATACCATATCATCAAACCACATCACAACCATTTTAATGCATGTTGACATCCAAGATAAATCATTATCCACTCCTAGCTACTTAAGCATGGCATGAGCAACTATAATCTCTAATTGTCATTGCAAACATATTTGATTATAATATGCTTAATCAAGGATACTAGGCTAAACATACTTACCAAAACAAAAACTAGTTGAGTTCATACCCGCTTTTCTCTGCCACAGTCACTTCATCAAATATCGTCATTATTGCCATTCACTTGCACGCCCGAATGATAAGAAAATAATAATAGTGCTAGAGTGCCATGGACTAAGCTAGAATCTGCAAACATTTTATTCAAGAGGAGAAGACAAAGTAACATGGGCTCTTTGTTAGATTAACCATAGTGCATATGAGAGCCACTCAACATTTTCATCGTGTTCTTCTCCTTGGTACGACTCAAATAAAAGGAAAAGAATTTCAGAGAAACACACTGAAATATTTTTGGAGTTTTTGGTTTTTTTTCAAGAAGAAAGCAAATTCAAGAGGGAAAAACAAAAATGAGAAAAACTATTTACACGGGAGAGCTCCCAACAAGTAAAAGAAGAAACGAGAAATCTTTTTGGTTTTTCTTTTGATACTACAATTAATTTAAGCAAGAAAGAAAAACCGAAAAGAAGTAGGAAATGTTTTTGGATTTTCTCAAAGTTTTTCAAACACGCAAGAAGAAAGCGAGAAAATAAATCTAGCATGGATAGTACAATGAAAAATTGTAGACACCGACGACTGGAATGAAATGTGTAAACATGAAAATAATGTCGGTGGATATACGTACTCCCCCAAGCTTAGGCTTTTCGCCTAGCTTGGTAATCACCATCCGTAGTAACCATCCGGTCCTAAGTCGAAGTGAGGTGGAGGCGGCACCTGAGCGTCCCACTCCTGGGGTGTTGGGGAACGTTGCATGGGAAACAAAAAATTTCCTATGTTTCACCAAGATCAATCTAGGAGATGAGCATCTACGAGAGGAGAGTTCGGATCCACATACCCTTGTAGATCGCTAAGCGGGAAGCGTTAAGAAACATGGTTGATGTAGTCGAACGCCTTCGCGATCCAAATCGCAATTCGTCCCGCGATCCAATCACGATCTAGTGCCGAATGGACGGCACCTCCGCGTTCAGCACACGTACAACTCGATAACGTTCTCCACCTCCTTGATCCAGCAAGCGAGGGAGGAGAGGTAGATGAGTTCTCCGGCAGCACGACGGCATGGCGGCGGTGGTGGTGGAGCTGATCCGGCAGAGCTTCGCTAAGCAATGCCAAGACCGATCTAGTGGAGAAGTTGATCTAGAGGGAGAGAGAGAGGGTTGCGCCGTGGCTTAAGGTGCGACTGCCCTCTCTCCCCTCTAGTATATATATAGGGGGAAGGGGTGGGGGCTGTGCCCTAGGGTTCCCCCCCCTAGGGGGGTGTCGGTATCAAAACCGGCGGATCTCGGGTAGGGGGTCCCGAGCTGTAAGTCTAGGATCGATGGTAACAAAGGGACGAAGGAGACGATGTTTACCCAGGTTCGGGCCCTCCTATGGAGGTAAAACCCTACGTCCTGCTTGATTATATTGATGGTATGAAGGTTACAGAGTTGATCTACCTCGAGATCGACTAGCTAAAACCCTAGATGAGTTTCTGTGTCTTACAATCTAAAACCCTTCCGGTTTATATAAACACCGGGGGGTATCTAGGGTTTACACATGACAAGACTCCTACCGAGAATGGTGACGTCGATTCCCTCATCTTGACTTGGAATGCACGATGCGCCTTCGGGACTTCCTTCTAGAACACAGGGCCTCGATGTGTTCGGCCCTCCCCGCGATAGTCAGAGTGCGGCCCACCAAGCCGGCCTAGTGAGAGGCAGGCCAGCGGCCCGAGGACCCCCTAGTCCAGGACTCCCTCAGTAGCCCCCGAACTAGCCCCCAACGCCAAGGGTCTCAGTTTTGACAGCTTCGCTTGATCAGAGTCTTCGGCTTGCGGGGTGAGTTCTTCTTCTCATTAAAGATCGGCCGATACCTGTTCGGCTTCCGATCACACGATAACCCGAACACTATGAGTTGTTCGGTCCCGAAGGCCAAACGTCAAAGTGCAAACAGTGTTTTTTCTGACAACCTTTCTGACGAAGGGTCATGGCCTACCACGACCGCTGAACCAGCTATGAAAACTCGATTCGCGGTTCGATTCCATTTTTACAGTAGCACGACTCATCAATGTATAGATCGTGCTCCGTTTCACACAGGATATGATTAGCATCCCAAGTTTCTTTTGCGCGTGCATAACGGTACACACATCTTGGGAAGCGGAGAGATTTGCGGCGCAGTAGAGGGAGGTTAATCGGTGTTACGCCCCATAAAAAGGGGAAAAACCAAGGCTTATTCACGCTTCCCATTCGCATCCTCTGCTTTCCCAATCCTCCCAAGCTCCGAGAGCCCAGATCCAGTTTCTCCTCAACCTCCCCTCCGAGACTAGCCATGGCGGGTTCGGGCTCCATGGGCAAGTGGGAGGCCTCCACGGTCACTGAGCAGGATATCCGGGAGCTAAAGCTCGCCGGCTACCTCCCCGCCAACGTCTTCCACCGCGCTCCAGAGGCGAAGCAAGTCGTCCCCACCCCTAAGCCAGGCGAAAGGGTGGTCTTCATCCCCCATTTCATCCGGGGACTGAGCTTCCCGCTCCACCCCTTCGTCAGGGGCCTCATGTTTTTCTACGGGTTGGACTTCCATGATCTTCCCCCGAACTCTTTCATGCATATTTCGGCTTTCATAATCCTCTGCGAAGCCTTCCTGCGGGTCGAGCCACACTTCGGCCTGTGGCTCAAGGTCTTCAACGTCAAGCCAAAGATAGTCACGGGCGAGCACACGGACTGCGGAGGGGCGGTAATCAGCAAGCTCCCCCGCGTTGAGTGGCCAACCGGCACCTTCATCGACACTATCAAGATCTGGCAGAAAGAGTCGTTCTACATCACCGAGCCAAGAGATGAGAGCTGGGCGGCGCCCGCCGAGTTCAGATACGGACCCCCTACGAGATTGACCTCGTGGCTCAGGAAGGGCCTGGACTGGGGGTCTGATGCAGAGGTGAAACTGCTGCATAAGCGTGTTACCTCAGTGATCAAGGCCAAGGCCGAACTGGTCGATGTGGTATAGGTCATGCTCCACCGCCGAATCCTCCCCTGTCAGTGCCGGGCCTCCCAAATGTGGGCTTACCGGCGTGAGGACGAGCCTACCATACGCCAGCTCTTCCGCACTACTTCCGAAAAGTTGTGGAAGGCATTATTCAAGCCTCGGAAAAGCTGGCCGGCCAAGGAAGAGGATTCGGGCCTAAGCACCGATAACCCGCCTACCCAGGTACGGTACAGTTCTAACACATTGACTCTGTTTCTTTGACAAAAAGACTGAACACATTCCCCCTCATTTCCGCAGAAATGGATGAGCAAGACCGCGAGAGTTAACTATCCCGCACCACAACCCGAAGACCCAAGGTCGGAGTTGTTGTCGGCGATGTTCGTCGTGGCGCCGTACTCGGCGCCCGAGAAGAAGGAGAAGAAGAAGAAGGCCAAAGAAGGTCTTCGCATAAAGGACCAGCCGGACGCCGCGTCCGAGGAAACCCATGCTTCCTCTAGCCATGAGGAGGAGCATGAAGACGGGGGGGAAGGCGTTTCCCCCCTCACAAGAAAGAGGGCGATGTCGCAGGACGCCGCGAAGGACGCACCTCCTCCTGCCCTGAAGAGGGCGCGTCGGCCAAAGTTGATCCTGCCTGACGACAGCTCGGACTCTGATGCAGAGTTCGAGGACTTCGAGAGGGTTCCCCGACGGAACCTACGTGTCAAGCCCCCAGCTCAAAGGTATGGATCGGAAGACTCCCTTGATCATTTATGCAAAGTTTTCAATGTTTTAAATGCAAGAACGCCTTTCAATTCGTAGCCCACCACGCGTTCTCCCCACCGACCAAATATCGGATGGGGAGTCTCCGCCCGCCGAGCTGGCAGAGAGTGGGACCGCGTCACACCCCACACCTCCCGGGGCCGCGAAGGATGCCGTGGAGGTGTCATCCCGCCAGGCTCCATTGGAGCCGAACACAGGCGGTGGGGGTGACCATGCTATGGCCGAGGTCGATGCCTCGGCCGCCAAAGACCAGGGGGAAAAAACTCCCCTGGCCGCCGAAGATCAGGGGGAGAGAATTCCCCTGCCTAAAGTGGAAGAGCGGAGGGATGTCTAGTCCCCTCCAAGGAAATCTCCGGAGCATGATGTGCCTTTGGAGCTACCGACTCAGTCCCCGATCAGAGATCAGGCTGACCGGTCACCACCGGTGCCACCGACGATAGGGTGGCCGGTCATGGAGGAGGCTCTATCAAGCGCCTCTATCTTCGAGGACCACCGCGCTCTTATGGGCGCGGTCTTGCAAGGCATTCACTCCGTCAATAGCGGACTGAAAGAGGCCTTCGATGGTTTCTTGATGGGCTTCAAGGTGAGTCACGTAATACCCTTTTCCCGAATAATCGCAATTTTATTAAGTTTATGCTATCTTTATATATGTGGTAGCCCCCGAGCCCCGGGTAGTTTTGCAAAAACGCACCCGGGGGTCAAATACTCATGAGAGACCAAGGATGCGCAAGGCACCATTAGTCCTACAATGTTCTAAAAAGCCCTTAAGAGGACCGAGCATAGTGTCATATCCTTGACAGTTCGGGGGTTGGAACACTCATAACCAGATGTATGTTTTCTTCTTCTTTTTTAGGTCTCATCCTCGGCTGCGGCCGTTAATGCCGCTGAGCTTTCCGAGCTAAATCGGAAGCTCAAGATCTCCGAAGAGGAGCTTGACAGCCTGAACAAGAGGTTCGACGAGGCACAAGGTAAGCCAAATTGTTACATCCGGGCTGTATATAGTTAGTTATCCGCACTGGTAACCCAGTGTAATTATTTATCTATTGCTTCCACAGCTTCAGCTGCGGAGGTGGAAAAACTCAAGGCCGAGCTTGCAAAGATGAAGCAAGAGGCCGCGGATGAGAAGGCGGTCGCTGAACAAGCAGCAGCCGCACTCTCTACTTTGAAAGCTGCCAACGCTAAGCAGGTGCCCGGGTGGAGGAGGTGCAGCAGGAGCTCAAGGACGCCAGCGCAAAGTGCGAGGTCCTTGAGCAGAAAGGCAAAGAGCAAGCCACCGAGCTATCCGCGCTGAAATCCGAGCTTCAAAAGGAGCGGTGCGGTCCTTTGAAGAGGAGGTTCGCCAAGTCCGGGCTGTCACCGATGGTAAGTCGTATTCACTACAATGTGCCTTTGGTGGTAGCAGGTTTGCTTTGCTCACCCAGGTGTGGCGTTCCTCAGGCGTTTGTGCGGATCTCTAGAAGAGTGCAGCGGACGCGAACAAGTTCTATGCTTCGCGGGGGGAGGATGATGAGGCTCGGCTATTCTAGGCACAATTTGAGTCCCCCGAGCGCTCTCCTCTTCTGAGCGAGCAGATGAAGCAACTGATGGAGCTGCATAGGATGGCGGAGCCAGCCATGAAGGATCTCTGCATCCGGCTGTGGCCTGACGAGCCATTGCCGAGCAGCTACTTCGGCTTGGTGCAGAAGCAGTGCGATGTTGCGCCTCGGATTGACGCACTAAAGCGTTCTTCATGCATCGAGGGAGCGCGGATGGCCTTTGCCAAGACCATGGTCCACTGGCCGAAGCTCAAGCCGACCGAGATGGCCACCGCACCTCCGCCCCCTGGAAAGGAGCATAGGCACCCTGAGCTATACTTCTCCGCAGTGATGGAGGGTGCTCCGGCAATAGAGTCCCAATGCTCGAAGGATGTTTTTTATGAATAAGTGCGTTGTAATATGTCCGAAGACTTTTAACACTGTATAATTAAAGTTGCATGGTTTATCATGTCTTATAAGTTTTTAGTGTTTATTTTGACTCCCATGTGGCCGTTTTATCTGAAAGTTGTGAGTCGTCGGCTTCAGCCCCCACGTAGATACTACGCGAGGTGTCTCTGCCTCTGCACTGTGACCCTTAGCCGAGGTATCGGTGCCCGAAGGCGGTAGTGCGAGGGGGACAAGGCAATCGGACTATGGTGCTTTATCGCTTTCACTTAGCCGTAGGAGCGTAAAAAATGCGGGGGCTGATGACCAGCCCCAAGTGTTTTGTGATGTGCGGATGTACCGGGGCCGAAGCCAGCATCACATGGTTTGTATAAGGACAAAACCCATCGTATAACACGGAATAACCTCTATCGATTTTTTAGATAACACTTATGCTCGGATTTGCAGACCGGTTCTCGCTTACTATGACGGTCAATTTTCGGCTTTCTCCCCTGAGGTGCATGACCAGATGAACTGGAAACACAATCGCAATGGTTCTCCCTTTGCCCCTTTAGCCGAACGAGCGGAACGTAAGGGGGCAAGCACAGGAGCCGGGCAATCCAACTATTGACCCAAGACATAGTTCGGATCCAATGCATATAAAGCAAAGTCCAAGATGCCGAGCCCACGACCAATTGTGTCGGGGTGATGTTCAGGGCGATTTTTTTTAAATTCAAGCCCCCGGTCTATTAGCCGGTTGCATCGTAATGTATACCGAACAGTTGCGCGAGAGGCGTTTGACAAGAACAGAGTATGTGCCATAAAATACAGCGGAGGGGCCATGTATAATGGTCTTTTATTTCCTCGATAATTCTTATAACTCAAATTGCCGAAGCAACTGTTTACAGGTATTTTGAAGATAAAACATAGAATTTACACAGGAGAGGTTGTACCAAGGGTCTTCGAATGGTGGCTTGAAGTCCTCGATGTGCCCTGTCGTCAGTCTGCTCATGTGCCTCCTAGGGAGGTGCATTCCTTTAAGGGTGATGATGTCATCGAGCGGACCTTGGAAAGAAGGTCTTGAGAAGTCGCCGAAGTATGGATGAGCTTTGCTCTTTAGCAGGTCCTTGATGGTACATGTGTTATGTCCGAGGACGTGTACTGGTAATGGTTCGGTCCAGCCGAACACTTACCCTTTAATGGATGTTCCCCACTGCTGCCCATGGAATCTTGAGTGCGAAGTTGTTCCTTCTTGGCATGTGCTTGACTGTCATTAGGGCTGTGCAATGGGGAGCGTGTCCCTATTTCTGGGGAGAGGAAGATTCTGGGAGTTCGGATTGAAGTCGAGCTCGTTTGTCAACCTTATGCGCCTTTACGGCAGATTTCGGTGCTTGCCGATCGTCCTCGTAATGGAATTCGGCCACCAGGGCAAATGCATGTTCCTCGGTTCGGAGGGAACGCTCTATGTTGCCGTTAACAGTGATGACCCCTCTGGGCCCGAGCATCTTGAGCTTTAGGTATGCATAATGTGGGACGGCGTTAAAGCGAGCGAACGCCGTACGGCCTAGCAGGGCGTGATAACCGCTGCGGAAAGGTACGATGTCGAAGATCAAGTCCTCGCTACGAAAGTTATCGGGCGAACCGAACACCACCTCCAGGCTCACAGAGCCCGTGCACCGGGCTTCGACGCCTGGGATCACTCCTTTAAAGGTAGTGTTGCTGGGTTTGATCCTTGATGGATCTATACCCATCTTTTTCACTGTGTCTGAGTAAATCAGATTGAGGCTACTTCCTTCGTCCATTAGGACTTTAGTGAGGTGATACCCATCGATAATGGGATCTAGGACGAGGGCAGCTGATCCCCCATGACGGATACTGGTCGGATGGTCTCGTCGATCAAAAGTGATCGGGTACGCCGACCATGGGTTATACTTCGGGGCTACGGGCTCTACGGCATAGACCTCTCGAAGGGCGCGCTTCCTCTTCTTTTTGGGTATGTGAGTGGCGTATATCATGTTCACAGTTTTTACCTCAGGAGGGAACTGCTTCTGTCCACCATTGCTCGGACCGCGGGGCTCATCATCGTCCTCGCTGCGTGGGCCTTTGCCTTGCTCCTCGGATGCAAGTTTGCCGGCTTGTTTGAACACCCAATAGTTACGGTTGGTGTGGTTGGCAGGATTGTCTGGAGTGCCATGGATTTGGCAAGGCCTCTCCATGATTTTGTCCAGCGGGGTGGGCCCGTCGCGGTTGCCTTTAGGAGGCTTCTTCCGCTACCCGGATCGAGGGTTGCGGAAGTCGGCGTTGACGGCCGTGTCGTCGGCGTCGCTAGTGCTGTGTCGGCGTTTATTTTTGTTGCGTCGTGGTTTCCCGTTTCCATCCTGAGCTTCGGAGGTGCCGGGGTCTTTGGGGTTGTGGCTTCGTCTCGCTACCCAGTTATCCTCGCCCGCGCAAAAGTGGGTCATGAGTGACGTGAGGGCGGACATGGTCCTAGGTTTATCCTGACCGAGCTGGCGAGCCAGCCATTCGTCCCGAATATTGTGCCTGAAAGAGGCTATAGCCTCGGCATCTGGGCAATCAACGATCTGGTTTTTCTTGGTCAAGAACCGGTTCCAGAATTGTCGAGCGGACTCTCCTGCCTTTTGGACGATGTTGCTTAGGTCGGAGGAGTCCGGAGATCGTACATAGGTGCCCTGGAAGTTAGATCGGAATGCATCCTCGAGATCCTCCCAGCTCCCGATAGAATTTTCGGGGAGACTGTTTAACCAGTGTCGAGCTGGCCCCTTGAGTTTAAGGGGTAGATACTTGATGGCATGGAGATCGTCTCCTCGTGCCATGTGAATGTGGAGGAGGAAATCCTCGATCCACACTGCTGGGTCAGTTGTTCCGTCGTATTGCTCTATGTTCACGGGTTTAAACCCTTCCGGGAACTGATGCTGCATCACCTCGTCGGTGAAGCACAGTGGGTGGGCAGCGCCTCTGACCCGGGCTATGTCACGCCGGTAGTCGGCGTCTGTTCTGGCCCGGTTTTGTTCCCGACCTCTATTGTTTCGGTCGATCCAAGACCGGTACCCATCCCGTCTATCGGGGGAGTACCCTCTAGATCCGTAGATGGATCTCGTGCGGCCTGTTCTATAATCCAGGTCGCGTCACAGGTCGTACATGTCCTCAGTCTCCATTGGCTCCTTTCCCCTTCTGCGGGGTATCGCCGGCCTATAACCGGCGTCGCCAGCCGTCCTATCTCGTCCTCGGGGAGGGCGGTCCGGCTGGTCGTATGGAGTGTGCTTGGGGGACGGTGTATTAGGGAGTTCGTCATCGAACTGTGGCAGCAGTCGTCAGTGTGGATAGCTCTTGGGTTGGTCCAATAGACCGGTACCGTATCCTTCCTCGGCTGACAGGACCCTCGTCCATCTATCGTTGAGGGTGTCTTGTTCGGCCTTGAGCTGCTGTTCTTTTGCCTTTAGGCTTCGGGCAGTAGCTATAAGCTGTTGCCTAAACCGTTCCTGATCCTCAATGTTTTCGGGGACGGTGAAATCTTCGGCTTCCAGGCTATCCTCCTCCTCTACAGGGGGGAGGTAGTTGTCATCTTCGGAAACATTTGGATCTTCGGGGTCGCGTTGGTCCTCCGGTATTTCTTGGTCCTCTAACAGATGCTCGGGAATATCGGGATCGCCGAGGTCTTTCGGGGTATCGTTTTCCCCGGTGCCAGCAATAGCTTCCCGTCCCTTTTTCGTCTTTGATCTTTTGCGCGGCTTCCGGTGCCTTGACGGCGCTTCGCCTGATCTATCACCATTGTTAGCGGGTGTGCGCTCGCCATCACCGGATGGAGTATCCACCATGTAGACGTCGTAGGTGGAGGTGGCAGTCCATCGCCCTGTGTTGACGGGGGTGGGAGGGCGATCCTCTTGATCCATGTCTTCTGCCTCCTCGGAGGCGTAGTCCAACATGTCGGTTAAGTCTTCGACAGTGCCTACAAAGTGGGTGGTGGGTGGGATGAAAAATTCCTCTTGACCCACCTTAAGGCCGATCTGAACGTGAATCGGGTTTGGGTCGTCAGTGACTTTCATCGATAGGATCCGATCTAGAGCTTCGTTGAGTGTCGAGAGCTCGATCGGGTCAATCTGCTCAGTGCTTTCGGAGTTAACCTCCGAGGCATCTGCCCAAGAAGTGTGTTCGGCAGGAGCTGGTACCCGGCCATCTGGCGCTATGGCCGGATATGGACTAAAAGCCAGATCGTCACCGGGGTTAGTTCTGTGGGCGGGGTCGAAAGCGACATCCGAGGTTAAGGCCTCGGAGTCCTCGGGTGCGTCAGATGAGACTACGATCCCGGTGAGCGAAAGATCGCCCCGAGAGTCTACAGAGAACTCTAGGTTCCCGAATCTGACCTCGTGATAAGGGGTGAAACACCCGACCCGGCCAAGACGGACGGTCGGGTCAGCGTGCAACACAATGCTGCCGAAAGCGAAGATCTGTCCAGGGACGAAGGAGTCCATGTTCCGGACCTCTTCGCTAATGACAACGCGAGCCATCGGTTCCTTTGGAGATCACAGCGGAACTCTCAATGAAAGCACCAATGTCGGTGTCAAAACCGGCGGATCTCGGGTAGGGGGTCCCGAGCTGTGAGTCTAGGATCGATGGTAACAAAGGGACAAAGGAGACGATGTTTACCCAGGTTCGGGCCCTCCTATGGAGGTAACACCCTACATCCTGCTTGATTATATTGATGGTATGAAGGTTACAGAGTTGATCTACCTCGAGATCGACTAGCTAAAACCCTAGATGAGTTTTTGTGTCTTACAATCTAAAACCCTTCCGGTTTATATAAACACCAGGGGGTATCTAGGGTTTACACATGATAAGACTCCTGCCGAGAATGGTGACGTCGATTCCCTCATCTTGACTTGGAGTGCACGATGCGCCTTCGGGACTTCCTTCTAGAACATAGGGCCTCGATGTGTTCGGCCCTCCCCGCGATAGTCAGAGTGCGGCCCACCAAGCCGGCCTAGTGAGAGGCAGGCCAGCCGCCCGAGGACCCCCTAGTCCAGGACTCCCTCAGGGGGCCGGCGGCCAAGGGGAGGGGAGGCTGCCCTGGAGGTGGCTTGGCCCCCAAGTTAGGGTGGCGCCACCCCTAGGGTTGGCCCTCCCACCAGCCCAGCCACATGGGCCTAGGTGGGGAGGTGCGCCCAGCCCACCAGAGGCTGGTGCACACCCCTCACAACCCATGTGGCCCCTCCGGGGCTCGTGGCTCCTTCCGTGGACCCCCGGAACCCTTCTGACACCCTCGGTACGCTACCGATGATGCCCGAACTTTTTCCGGTGACCAACACGGAACTTCCCATATACCAATCTTTACCTCCGGACCATTCCGGAGCTCCTCGTCATGTCCGGGATCTCATATGGGACTCCGAACAACCTTCGGTCACCAACATACATAACTCAACAATACCAAATCATCACCGAACGTTAAGTGTGCAGACCCTGCGGGTTCGAGAACTATGCAGACATGACCGAGACACCTCTATGGTCAATAACCAATAGCGGGACCTGGATGCCCATATTGGTTCCCACACATTCTACGAACATCTTTATCGGTCGAACCAGGATGTCAAGGATTCAGTTAATCCCATACTCCATTCCCTTTGTTCATGGGTATGTTACTTGCCCGAGATTCGATCGTCGGTATCTCCATACCTAGTTCAATCTCGTTACCGGCAAGTCTCTTTACTCGCTCCGTAATACAAGATCATGTGACTAACTCTTTAGTCACTTTGCTTGCAAGCTAAATATGATGTTGTATTACCGAGTGGGCCCTGAGATACCTCTCCGTCACACGGAGTAACAAATCCTAGTCTTGATCCATGCCAACCCAACAGACACCCTCAGAGATACCTGTAGAGCACCTTTATAGTCACCCAGTTACGTTGCGACGTTTGATACACACAAGGTACTCCTCCGGTGTCAGTGAGTTACATGATCTCATGGTCATAGGAACAGATACTTGACATGCAGAAAACAATAGCAATAAACATGAAATGATCATATGCTACGTTCATAGTTTGGGTCTTGTCCATCACATCATTCTCCCAATGATGTGATCCCGTTATCAAATGACAACTCATGTCTTTGGCCAGGAAACCTTGACCATCTTTGATCAACGAGCTAGTCCTGTAGAGGCTCACTAGGGACATAGTGTTGTCTATGTATCCACACATGTATTTCAGTTTCCAATCAATACAATTCTAGCATGGATAATAAACAATTGTCATGAACAAGGAAATATGATAATAACCAATTTATTATTGCCTCTAGGGCATATTTCCAACAGTCTCCCACTTGCACTAGACTCAATAATCTAGCTCACATCACTATGTGATTTACATTGTAATGAATCTAACACCCATACAGTTCTGGTTTTTATCATGTTTTGCTCGTGGAAGAGGCTTAGTCAACGGGTCTGTGACATTTAGATCCGTGTGCACTTTGCAAATATTTATGTCCTCCTCCTTGATGTAATCGCGGATGGAATTGAAGCGTCACTTTATGTGTCTGGTCCTCTTGTGAAACCTTTGTTCCTTGGCTAGAGCAATGGCACCAGTGTTGTCATAGAACAGGGTCATTGGATCCAGTGCACTGGGCACAACTCCAAGATCTATCATGAACTGCTTCATCCAGACACCTTCCTTTGCCGCCTCCGAGGCAGCTATGTACTCCGCTTCGCATTTAGAATCAGCTACCACGCTTTGCTTGGAACTGCACCAGCTTACCGCTCCTCCATTGAGAATAAATACGTATCCGGTTTGAGACTTAGAGTCATCCGGATCAGTGTAAAAGCTTGCATTAACGTAACCCTTTATGACGAGCTCTTGATCACCTCCATAAACGAGAAACATTTCCTTAGTCCTTTTTAGGTACTTAAGGATATTCTTGATCGCCGTCCAGTGTTCCACTCCTGGATCACTTTGAAACCTTCCGGCCATACTTATGGCAAGGCTGACATCTGGTCTTGTGCACAACATTGCATACATGATAGAGCCTATGGCAGAAGCATAGGGGATGACACTCATCTTATCTCTATCCTCTGCAGTCACTGGGCATTGAGTCTTAGTCAATTTCACACCTTGTAATACAGGCAAGAACCCCTTCTTGGACTGATCCATTTTGAACTTCTTCAAAACTTTATCAAGGTATGTGCTCTGTGAAAGTCCAATTAAGCGTCTTGATCTATCTCTATAGATCTTGATGCCTAATATGAAAGCAGCTTCTCCTAGGTCCTTCATCGAAAAACTCTTGTTCAAATACTCCTTCACGCTTTCCAAAAATTCTACATTGTTTCCAATCAGCAATATGTCATCCACATATAATATTAGAAACGCTATAGAGCTCCCACTCACTTTCTTGTAAATACAAGCTTCTCCGTAAACTTGTATAAACCCAAAAGCTTTGATCACCTCATCAAAGCGAAGATTCCAACTCCGAGATGCTTGCACCAACCCATAAATGGATCGCTGGAGCTTGCAAACTTTGTCAGCATTCTCTGGATCGACAAAACCTTCTGGTTGCAGCATATACAACTCTTGCTTAAGGAACGTTGTTTTGACATCCATCTGCCAAATTTCATAATCAAAAAATGCAGCTATTGCTAACATGATTCTGACGGACTTAAGCATCGCTACGGGTGAGAAAGTCTCATCGTAGTCAACTCCTTCAACTTGTGAAAAACCCTTTGCCACAAGTCGAGCTTTATAGACGGTGACATTACCGTCCGCGTCCGTCTTCTTCTTAAAGATCCATTTATTCTGAATGGCTTTTCGCCCTTCAGGTAATACTTCCAAAGTCCACACTTTGTTTTCATACATGGATCCTATCTCGGATTTCATGGCCTCTAACCATTTGTTGGAATCCGGTCCCACCATCGCTTCTCCATAGCTCGTAGGTTCATCATTGTCCAACAACATGACCTCTAAGACAGGGTTACCGTACCATTCAGGAGAAGTACGTGTCCTTGTCGACCTACGAGGTTTGATAGTAACATGATCCGAAGCTTCATGATCACTATCATTAGCTTCCTCTTCAACTGATGTAGGTTCTACAGAAACATCTTTCTACGCTGCGCTACTCTCTGGTTGAAGCAAAGGTTCAACAACCTCATCAAGTTCTATCTTCCTCCCACTCAATTCTTTCGAGAGAAACTCTTTCTCGAGAAATGACTCGTTCTTAGCGACAAACACTTTGCCTTCGGATCTGAGATAGAAGGTGTACCCAACCGTCTCTTTTGGGCATCCTATGAAGACGCATTTGTCCGCTTTGGGTTCGAGCTTTTCTGGCTGAAGCCTTTTGACATAAGCATCGCAACCCCAAACTTTAAGAAACGACAACTTTGGTTTCTTGCCAAACCACAGTTCATACGGCGTCGTCTCAACGGACTTAGATGGTGCCCTATTTAAAGTGAACGCAGTTGTCTCTAACGCACATCCCCAAAATGATAGTAGCAAATCGGCAAGACACATCATAGAACGCACCATATCTAATAAGGTCCGATTACGACGTTCAGACACACCATTACGTTGTGGTGTTCCACGTGGCATCAACTGTGAAACAATTCCACTTTGTCTTAAGTGATTGACAAACTCATAACTCAGATATTCTCCTCCTCGATTAGATCATAGGAATTTAATCTTCTTGTTACGATGATTCTCGACTTCACTCTGAAATTGCTTGAACTTTTCAAACATTTCAGACTTGTGTTTCATTAAGTAACTATACCCATATCTACTTAAGTCATCGGTGAAGGTGAGAAAGTAACGATATCCACCGCGCGCCTCAATGCTCATCGGACCGCACACATCAGTATGTATGATTTCCAACAAGTCACTTGCCCATTCCATTGTTCCAGAGAACGGGGTCTTAGTCATCTTGCCCATGAGGCATGGTTCACATGTGTCAAGTGATTCAAAATCAAGTGACTCTAAAAGTCCATGAGCATGGAGCTTCTTCATGCGATTTACACCAATATGACCTAAGAGGCAGTGCCACAAGAAATTGGTACTATCATTATCAACTCTACATCTTTTGGCATCAATGTTATGAACATGTGTATCATCACAATCGAGATTCAATAAGAATAAACCCCTCACAATGGGTGCATGACCATAAAAGATATTAATCATATAAATAGAACAACCATTATTCTCTGATTTAAATGAGTAACTGTCTTGCATTAAACAAGTTCCAGATATAATTGTTGGAAATATGCCCTAGAGGCAATAATAAATTGGTTATTATTATATTTCCTTGTTCATGATAATCGTTTATTATCCATGCTATAATTGTATTGATTGGAAACTCAAATACATGTGTGGGTACATAGACAACACTGTGTCCCTAGTAAGCCTCTAGTTGACTAGCTTGTTGATCAAAGATGGTTAAGGTTTCCTAGCCATGGACATGAGATGTCATTTGATAACGGGATCACATCATTAGGAGAATGATGTGATGGACAAGACCCAAACTGTAAACGTAGCATTTGATCGTGTCAGTTTATTGCTATTGTTTTCTGCATGTCAAGTATCTGTTCCTTTGACCATGAGATCATGCAACTCACTAACACCGGAGGAATACCTTGTGTGTATCAAACGTCGCAACGTAACTGGGTGACTATAAAGGTGCTCTACAGGTATCTCCGAGGGTGTCTGTTGGGTTGGCATGGATCAAGACTGGGATTTGTTACTCCGTATGACGGAGAGGTATCTCAGGGCCCACTCGGTAATACAACATCACAATGAGCCTTGCAAGCAATGTGACTAAAGTGTTAGCCACGAGATCTTGTATTACGGAACGAGTAAAGAGACTTGCCGGTAACGAGATTGAACTAGGTATAGTGATACCGACGATCGAATCTCGGGCAAGTAACATACCGAAGAACAAAGGGAACAGCATACGGGATTAACTGAATCCTTGACATAGAGGTTCGACCGATAAAGATCTTCGTAGAATATGTAGGAGCCAATATGGGCATCCAGGTCCCGCTATTGGTTATTGGCCGTAGAGGTGTCTCGGTCATGTCTACATAGTTCTCGAACCCGCAGGGTCTACACACTTAACGTTTGGTGACGATTAGTATAATTGAGTTATTATGTTGGTGACCGAAAGTTGTTCGGAGTCCCGGATAAGATCCCGGACATGACGAGGATCTCCGGAATAGTCCGGAGGTAAAGATTGATATATGTGATAATAGTGTTTTGATCTCTGGAAGGGTTCCGAAGTTCACCGGAAGAGGTTCCGGATGTTTACCGAAGTGTTCGGGTGCAGCAACACTTTATATGAGCCAAAGGGATAAAGCCCACAAGGTATTGGAAAGTGCAAAAGTAGTTTTGCTGCCGCGTAAGCGGTACTACCGCTTGTTGAAGCGGTACTACCGCCCGAGCGGTACTACCGCTTGTGTGAAGCGGTACTACCGCCCAAGCGGTACTACCGCTTGTGTGAAGCGGTACTACCGCTTGTGCGCGGCTGTGCACGGTTCGGCAGGGATCCGAGTTGGACTCTTTCCCTGCGGGCCAAACCGACCTTGTGCGGGCAAAACCGACCCGGAGGAGGCTTTTACTCCAAGTTTAGACCCCAAGGCTCAACATATAAATAGAGGGGCAGGGCTAGCACACGGGACACATCAGGATTTCCCAAGCCGTGTGCCGGCAACCCTAGCCCTCTAGTTCCTCCGTCATAATCTCCGTAGCGCTTGGCGAAGCCCTGCAGAGATTGTTCCTCACCACCATCACCACGCCGTCGTGCTGCTGGAACTCAACCACTACTTCACCATCGCTCGCTGGATCGAGGAGGTGAAGGCGTCATCAAGCCGTACGTGTGTTGAACGCGGAGGTGCCGTCCGTTTGGCACTAGATCGGAAGGATCGTGATTGGATCGCGGGACGCTCGGCGATTTGGATCGCGAAGACGTTCGACTACATCAACCGCGTTTATTAACGCTTCCGCTTAGCGATCTACAAGGGTATGTAGATCCACTCTCCCTCTCGTAGATGCTCATCACCATGGATAGATCTTATGTGTGCGTAGGAAAAATTTTGTTTCCCATGCAACGTTCCCCAACAGTGGCATCTGAGCTAGGTCTATGCGTAGATGAGATCTCGAGTAGAACACAAACGAGTTGTGGGCGTGGGTGTATACATATTGCTTGCCGTTACTAGTTGATACTTGATTCAGCGGTATTGTGAGATGAAGCGGCCCGGACCGACATTACGCGTACGCTTACGCGAGACTGGTTTTACCGCTGCGTGCACTTGTTGCATAAAGGTGACTGGCGGGTGTCTGTCTCTCTCACTTTAGTTGAATCGGTTCAATGAAGAGGGTTCTTTTAGAAGATCAAAAAGCAATCACTACACCACGTTGTGGTTTTGCGTAGGTAAGAACGGTTCTTGCAAACCCGTAGCAGCCACGTAAAATTTGCAACAACAATTAGAGGACGTCTAACTTGTTTTTGCAGGGTATGTTGTGATGTGATATGGCCAATTACATGATGAGATATATGTGATGTATGAGATGATCATGTTTTGTATAGAATATCACGACTTGCATGTCGATGAGTACGGCAACTGGCAGGAGCCATAGAGTTGTCTTTAATTATTGTATGACCTGCGTGTCAATCATTAAGCGCTATGTAATGCTTTACTTTATCGCTAAACGTTAGCTATAGTCGTGGAAGCAACAGTCAGCGCGACAACCTTATGGCGACACGTTGATGGAGATCAAGATGATGGAGATCATGGTGTCATGCCGGTGACGATGGAGATCATGCCGGTGCTTTGGAGATGGAGATCAAAAGCACAAGTTCATGGCCATATCATGTCACTTATGATTTGCATGTGATGTTAATCCTTTTATGCATCTTATTTTGCTTAGGACGACGGTAGCATTATAAGGTGATCCCTCACTTAAATTTCAAGATAAATTGTGTTCTCCCCAAGTGTGCACCGTTGCGAAAGTTCGTCGTTTCGAGACACGCCGTGATGATCGGGTGTGATAGACTCTACGTTCGCATACAACGGGTGTAAGCCATGTTACACGTGCGGAACACTCGGGTTAAACTTGACGAGCCTAGCATGTACAGACATGGCCTCGGAACACAAGAGACCGAAAGGTCGAACATGAGTCATATAGTAGATATGATCAACATGAAGATGTTCACCATTGAAACCACCTCAACTCACGTGATGATCGGACTTGAGTTGGTGGATTTGGATCATGTTACACTCGAATGATCGGAGGGATGTCAATTTGAGTGGGAGTTTTTTTAAATATGATTAACTAAACTCATTATCTAAGAACAATAGTCTAAGTTGTCTTTGCTATATTTATGTTGTAGATCATGGCTCGCGCAGTAGCACCCCTGAATTTTAATGCGTTCCTAGAGAAAGCTAAGTTGAAAGATGATGGAAGTAACTTTGTGGACTGGGCCCGTAATCTAAGGATTATCCTTACGGCTTCCCAGAAGGCTTATGTCCTTGATGCACCGCTTGGTGATCCACCCGCTCCAGTTGAGTCTCTAGACGTTGTGAACGCCTGGCAGGCTCGTTCTGATGATTACTCAATAGTTCAATGTGCAATGTTGTATGGCTTAGAACCGGGACTTCAAAGACGTTTTGAACGTCATGGAGCATATGAGATGTTCCAGGAGTTGAAGTTTATCTTTCAGAAGAATGCCCGGATCGAGAGATATGAGATCTCCGATAAGTTCTATGCTTGCAAGATGGAGGAGAACGGGTCTATCAGTGATCACGTGCTCAGAATGTCTGGGTACTCCACCCGTCTGGCTGAGTTAGGGATGCCCCTTCCGCCAGAGGCTATCACTGACAGAGTTCTTCAATCATTGCCACCTAGCTACAAGAGCTTCGTGTTGAACTATAACATGCACGGGATGAACAAGTCAGTCGCCGAGCTGTTTGCGATGCTGAAAGCCGCTGAGTCTGAAATTCAGAAGGAGCATCAAGTGTTGATGGTCAATAAAACCACTAGTTTCAAGAAAAATGGCAAGGGTAAGAAGGGTAACTCCAAGAAGAGTGGCAAAGCAGTTGCTCCTCTCGTGAAGAAACCCAAGGCTGGACCCAAACCAGAAACTGTGTGTTTTCATTGCAAGGGAACTGGACACTGGAAGCGGAATTGCCCCAAGTATTTGGCTGACAAGAAGGCGGCCAACAACAAACAAGGTATATATGATATACATGTTATTGATGTGTACCTTACCAACTCTCGTTGTAGTGCCTGGGTATTTGATACCGGTGCGGTTGCTCATATTTGCAACTCAAAACAGGAACTGCGGAATAGACGGAGGCTGGCAAAGGACGAAGTGACGATGCGCGTGGGAAATGGTTCCAAGGTTGATGTGATCGCCGTCGGCACGCTCGCTCTTCGATTACCGTCGGGATTAGTGATGAACCTAAATAAGTGTTATTTGGTGCCTGCGTTAAGCATGAACATTATATCTGGATCTTGTTTATTACGAGACGGTTACTCATTTAAATCAGAGAATAATGGTTGTTCTATTTATATGAGTAATATCTTTTATGGTCATGCACCCGATGTGAGGGGTTTATTCTTATTGAATCTCGATAGTAATGATACACATGTTCATAACATTGATGCCAAAAGATGTAGAATTGATAATGATAATACCACTTTCTTGTGGCACTGCCGTTTAGGTCATATTGGCGTAAAACGCATGAGGAAGCTCCATGCTGATGGACTTTTGGAGTCAGTTGATTTTGAATCACTTGACACATGTGAGCCATGCCTCATGGGCAAGATGACTAAAACGCCGTTCTCTGGAACAATGGAACGGGCAAGTGACTTATTGGAAATCATACATACTGATGTGTGCGGTCCGATGAGTATTGAGGCGCGCGGTGGTTATCGTTACTTTCTCACCTTCACTGATGACTTGAGTAGATATGGGTATATTTACTTAATGAAACACAAGTCTGAAACATTTGAAAAGTTCAAACAATTTCAGAGTGAAGTTGAGAATCATCGTAACAAGAAGATTAAATTCCTACGATCTGATCGAGGAGGAGAATATCTGAGTTATGAGTTTGGCAGTCACTTAAGACAGTGTGGAATTGTTTCACAATTAACACCGCCTGGAACACCACAGCGTAATGGTGTGTCCGAACGTCGTAATCGAACCTTATTGGATATGGTGCGATCTATGATGTCTCTTGCCGATTTGCCACTATCGTTTTGGGGTTATGCATTAGAGACAGCTGCATTCACTTTAAATAGGGCACCATCGAAATCCGTTGAGACGACGCCATATGAACTTTGGTTTGGCAAGAAGCCAAAACTGTCGTTTCTTAAAGTTTGGGGATGTGATGCTTATGTCAAAAAGCTTCAGCCTGAAAAGCTGGAACCCAAAGCGGAGAAATGCGTCTTCATAGGATACCCAAAAGAGACAATTGGGTATACCTTCTACCTCAGATCCGAGGGCAAAGTGTTTGTCGCTAAAAACGGAACATTTCTTGAGAAAGAGTTTCTCTCGAAAGAATTGAGTGGGAGGAAGATAGAACTTGATGAGGTTGTTGAACCTTTACTTCAACCTGAGAGTAGCGCAGCGCAGAAAATTGTTTCTGTGGAGCCTACATTAGCTGAAGAGGAAGTTAATGATGATGATCATGAAGCTTTGGATCAAGTTGCTATCGAACCTCGTAGGTCGACAAGGACGCGTACTGCTCCTGAGTGGTACGGCAACCCTGTCTTAGAGGTCATGTTGTTAAACAACGATGAACCTACGAGCTATGGAGAAGCGATGATGGGCCCGGATTCCGAGAAGTGGTTAGAGGCCATGAAATCCGAGATGGGATCCATGTATGAAAACAAAGTATGGACTTTGGAAGTATTACCTGAAGGGCGTAAGGCCATTCAGAACAAATGGATCTTTAAGAGGAAGACGGACGCGGACGGTAATGTCACCGTCTATAAAGCTCGACTTGTGGCAAAGGGTTTTTCACAAGTTCAAGGAGTTGACTACGATGAGACCTTCTCACCCGTAGCGATGCTTAAGTCCGTCAGAATCATGTTAGCAATAGCTGCCTTTTTCGATTATGAAATTTGGCAGATGGATGTCAAAACAGCGTTCCTTAACGGTTACCTTAAGGAAGAGTTGTATATGATGCAACCAGAAGGTTTTGTCGATCCAGAGAATGCTGACAAAGCTTGCAAACTCCAGCGATCCATTTATGGACTGGTGCAAGCATCTCGGAGTTGGAATCTTCGTTTTGATGAGGTGATCAAAGCGTTCGAGTTTATACAAGTTTACGGAGAAGCTTGTATTTACAAGAAGGTGAGTGGGAGCTCTATAGCGTTTCTAATATTATATGTGGATGACATATTGCTGATTGGAAACAATATAGAAATGCTGGAAAGCGTAAAGGAATATTTGAACAAGAGTTTTTCAATGAAGGACCTAGGAGAAGCTGCTTTCATATTAGGCATCAAGATCTATAGAGATAGATCAAGACGCTTAATAGGACTTTCACAAAGCACATACCTTGATAAGATTTTGAAGAAGTTCAAAATGGATCAGTCCAAGAAGGGGTTCTTGCCTGTTTTGCAAGGTGTGAAGTTGAGTAAGACTCAATGCCCAGTGACTGCAGAAGATAGAGAAAAGATGAGTGTCATCCCCTATGCTTCAGCCATAGGCTCTATCATGTATGCAATGCTGTGCACAAGACCCGATGTCAGCCTTGCCATAAGTATGGTCGGAAGGTTTCAAGGTGATCCAGGAATGGAACACTGGACGGCGGTCAAGAATATCCTGAAGTACCTGAAAAGGACTAAGGACATGTTTCTCGTTTATGGAGGTGATCAAGAGCTCGTCGTAAAGGGTTACGTCGATGCAAGCTTTGACACTGATCCGGATGACTCTAAGTCGCAAACCGGATACGTATTTATTCTTAATGGGGGTGCGGTTAGCTGGTGCAGTTCCAAGCAATGCGTGGTAGCAGATTCTACATGCGAAGCGGAGTACATCGCTGCCTCGGAGGCGGCGAAGGAAGGTGTCTGGATGAAGGAGTTCATGATAGATCTTGGAGTAGTGCCTAGTGCGCTTAACCCAATGACTCTGTTTTGTGATAATACTGGTGCCATTGCTCTAGCCAAGGAACCAAGATTTCACAAGAGGACCAGACACATAAAGCGACGTTTCAATTCCATCCGCGATTACATCAAGGAGGACGACATAAATATTTGCAAAGTACACACGGATCTAAATGTTGCAGATCCGTTGACTAAACCTCTTCCAAGGGCTAAACATGAACAACACCAGAACTGCATGGGTGTTCGATTCATTACAATGTAAATCACATAGTGATGTGAACTAGATTATTGACTCTAGTGCAAGTGGGAGACTGTTGGAAATATGCCCTAGAGGCAATAATAAATTGGTTATTATTATATTTCCTTGTTCATGATAATCGTTTATTATCCATGCTATAATTGTATTGATTGGAAACTCAAATACATGTGTGGGTACATAGACAACACTGTGTCCCTAGTAAGCCTCTAGTTGACTAGCTTGTTGATCAAAGATGGTTAAGGTTTCCTAGCCATGGACATGAGATGTCATTTGATAACGGGATCACATCATTAGGAGAATGATGTGATGGACAAGACCCAAACTGTAAACGTAGCATTTGATCGTGTCAGTTTATTGCTATTGTTTTCTGCATGTCAAGTATCTGTTCCTTTGACCATGAGATCATGCAACTCACTAACACCGGAGGAATACCTTGTGTGTATCAAACGTCGCAACGTAACTGGGTGACTATAAAGGTGCTCTACAGGTATCTCCGAGGGTGTCTGTTGGGTTGGCATGGATCAAGACTGGGATTTGTTACTCCGTATGACGGAGAGGTATCTCAGGGCCCACTCGGTAATACAACATCACAATGAGCCTTGCAAGCAATGTGACTAAAGTGTTAGCCACGAGATCTTGTATTACGGAACGAGTAAAGAGACTTGCCGGTAACGAGATTGAACTAGGTATAGTGATACCGACGATCGAATCTCGGGCAAGTAACATACCGAAGAACAAAGGGAACAGCATACGGGATTAACTGAATCCTTGACATAGAGGTTCGACCGATAAAGATCTTCGTAGAATATGTAGGAGCCAATATGGGCATCCAGGTCCCGCTATTGGTTATTGGCCGTAGAGGTGTCTCGGTCATGTCTACATAGTTCTCGAACCCGCAGGGTCTACACACTTAACGTTTGGTGACGATTAGTATAATTGAGTTATTATGTTGGTGACCGAAAGTTGTTCGGAGTCCCGGATAAGATCCCGGACATGACGAGGATCTCCGGAATAGTCCGGAGGTAAAGATTGATATATGTGATAATAGTGTTTTGATCTCTGGAAGGGTTCCGAAGTTCACCGGAAGAGGTTCCGGATGTTTACCGAAGTGTTCGGGTGCAGCAACACTTTATATGAGCCAAAGGGATAAAGCCCACAAGGTATTGGAAAGTGCAAAAGTAGTTTTGCTGCCGCGTAAGCGGTACTACCGCTTGTTGAAGCGGTACTACCGCCCGAGCGGTACTACCGCTTGTGTGAAGCGGTACTACCGCCCAAGCGGTACTACCGCTTGTGTGAAGCGGTACTACCGCTTGTGCGCGGCTGTGCACGGTTCGGCAGGGATCCGAGTTGGACTCTTTCCCTGCGGGCCAAACCGACCTTGTGCGGGCAAAACCGACCCAGAGGAGGCTTTTACTCCAAGTTTAGACCCCAAGGCTCAACATATAAATAGAGGGGCAGGGCTAGCACACGGGACACATCAGGATTTCCCAAGCCGTGTGCCGGCAACCCTAGCCCTCTAGTTCCTCCGTCATAATCTCCATAGCGCTTGGCGAAGCCCTGCAGAGATTGTTCCTCACCACCATCACCACGCCGTCGTGCTGCTGGAACTCAACCACTACTTCACCATCGCTCGCTGGATCGAGGAGGTGAAGGCGTCATCAAGCCGTACGTGTGTTGAACGCGGAGGTGCCGTCCGTTTGGCACTAGATCGGAAGGATCGTGATTGGATCGCGGGACGCTCGGCGATTTGGATCGCGAAGACGTTCGACTACATCAACCGCGTTTATTAACGCTTCCGCTTAGCGATCTACAAGGGTATGTAGATCCACTCTCCCTCTCGTAGATGCTCATCACCATGGATAGATCTTATGTGTGCGTAGGAAAATTTTTGTTTCCCATGCAACGTTCCCCAACAATAATGTTCAAGCTCAACGCAGGCACTAAATAACAATTATTCAGGTTCATCACTAATCCCGACGGTAATCGAAGAGCGAGCGTGCCGACGATGATCACATCAACCTTGGAACCATTTCCCACGTGCATCATCACTTCGTCCTTTGCCAGCCTCCATCTATTCCGTAGTTCCTGTTTGAGTTGCAAATGTGAGCAACCGAACCGGTATCAAATACCCAGGCACTACAACGAGAGTTGGTAAGGTACACATCAATAACATGTATATCATATATACCTTGTTTGGTGTTGGCCGCCTTGTTGTCGGCCAGATACTTGGGGCAATTCCGCTTCCAGTGGCCAGTTCCCTTGCAATGAAAGCACTCGGTTTCCGGTTTGGGTCCAGCCTTGGGTTGCCTCACGAGAGGGGCAACTGCTTTGCCACTCTTCTTGGAGTTACCCTTCTTTCCCTTGCCGTTCTTCTTGAAACTAGTGGTTTTATTGACTATCAACACTTGATGCTCCTTCTGGATTTCTGACTCAGCGACTTTCAGCATCGCAAACAGCTCGACGACTGATTTGTTCATCCCTTGCATGTTATAGTTCAACACAAAGCCTTTGTATCTAGGTGGCAGTGATTGAAGAACTCTGTTAGTGATCGCCTCTGGCGGGAGAGTAATTCCCAACTCAGCTAGACGGTTGGAATACCCAGACATTCTGAGTATGAGCTCACTGACAGACCCGTTCTCCTCCATCTTGCAAGCATAGAACTTATCGGAGGTTTCATACCTCTCGATCCGGGCATTCTTCTCAAAAATAAACTTCAACTCCTGGAACATCTCATATGCTCCATGACGTTCAAAACGTCTTTGAAGTCCTGGTTCTAAGCCATACAACATAGCACATTGAACTATTGAGTAGTCATCCGAACGCGCCTGCCAGGCGTTCGCAATGTCTGCAGACGACACTGGAGCGGGTGGCGCACCGAGCGGTGCATCAAGGACATAAGCCTTTTGGGAAGCCGTGAGGATAATCCTCAGATTACGGGCCCAGTCTACAAAGTTACTTCCATCATCTTTCAGCTTGGCTTTCTCTAGGAACGCATTGAAATTCAGGGGAGCTACTGCGCGAGCCATTGATCTACAACATAAATTTGCAAAGATTACTTAGAATATTGTTCAAGATAATGAGTTTAGTTAATCATATTACTCAAAACTCCCACTCAAATTGACATCCCTCCGGTCATCCGAGTGTTACATGATCCAAATTCACCAACCCAAGTCCGATCATCACGTGAGATGAGGTGGTTTCAATGGTGAACATCTCCATGTTGATCATATCTACTATATGACTCATGTTCGACCTTTCGGTCTCTTGTGTTCCGAGGCCATGTCTGTACATGCTAGGCTCGTCAAGTTTAACCCGAGTGTTCCGCATGTGCAAAACTGTCTTGCACCCATTGTATGTGAACGTAGAGTCTATCGCACCCGATCATCATGTGGTGCCTCCAAATGACGAACTTTCGCAACAGTGCACACTCGGGGAGAACACAATTTTATCTTTAAATTTTAGTGAGGGATCACCTTATAATGCTACTGTCGTCCTAAGCAAAATAAGATGCATAAAAGGATTAACATGACACGCAAATCATAAGTGACATGATATGGCCATGAACTTGTGCTTTTGATCTCCATCTCCAAAGCACCGGCATGATCTCCATCGTCACCGGCATAACACCATGATCCCCATCATCATGATCTCCATCATCGTGTTTCCATCGGGGTTGTCGCGCCCACCATGCTTCTACTACTATTGCTAACGCTTAGCGATAAAGTAAAGCATTACATTGCGCTTAATGAGTGACACGCAGGCCACATAATAATTAAAGACAACCCTATGGCTCCTGTAGGTTGCCGCATCAACATGCAAGTTGATATAAACTATTACAAAACATGATCATATCATACATCAAATATATATCATCATGTCTTTGGCCATATCATATCACAACATACCCTGCAAAAACAAGTTAGACGTCCTCTAATTTGTTGTTGCATGTTTTACGTGGCTGCTACGGGTATCTAGCAAGAACGATTCTTACCTACGCAAAACCACAACGGTGATATACAAGTTGCTATTTAACCTTCTACAAGGACCGCCTTTGTCGAATCCGATTGAACTAAGCTGGGAGAGACAGACACCCGCCAACCATCTTATGCAACAAAGTCACATGTCAGTCGATGGAACATGTCTCTCGTACGTGGACGAGTAAGGTTGGTCTGAGCCACTTCATCCCACAATACCGCTGAATCAAAATAAGATTAAGGAAGGAAGCAATCTGAATATCAACGCCCACAAACACCTTTGTGTTCACTGGTGCAGCGACATGCTATACAAATGGTTTTTAACCCCTTTCCGCGACGTAGTTCTAAACCATCGCCTTGCATGTGTGGGCGATAGGGGGGTCCATCCCACATGACACGGCAAACCCGTCGGCGATGGTGGCCAACGAACGCAAACGTTTGGCAAAACTAAGCGTATGGGATGTCCGCATCTATCACAAACGAGGGTCACCGGATAATCGTTTGAGATATGTGTATTTCCCATACGGTTCATCCTTGCAACTCATGTGAGATCACACAACATCGCACGCGCTATTCTGTGAAGCGCCGTTTACGATGTGCACCGAATCGCAAACAGTCCACGATTATAAAGCGTGTACGATAAGGAGACAATCACACACATTTAGTTCCACTTTGACCGTCTGTGATATGATATAAGAGTGCATACGTTTATCATTGTAAAACCGTATGCGAAGGTTGAATATATCCCACACGCGGGGTTTCTGACAAATGTTTGTGATTTATAAAACGTCCCAATCGTGTGATCCATACATCCCAAACGTGTCATCCAGAATAACTATGTCGGATGAAGGCCTATCGCACGCGTTCTTCTTTGACCAACGTTTACGATGGTATACAGTTCAAAATACGAAATCGTGTGATAAGGAGACTAGCACAAACGCTGGTGTTGTTAATCTCACACGTTCTTTCTCGTCTGCCATGCGCGAAGACGAGATTCATCGCACACACCTCGAATGGAGAAATGTGTGTGATGTTGGAGTTGACTGCAGACGTTTTGTTTTCTCAAACTGTGTGCATTGTAATGGCCTGCAGAGCAGGATTTGCCCCAAATTAAATACCTTTGTTCATAATTCACATAATTTAAATTTGAAAGTAGGAATTCATGTATTTCATATCGAATCATGTTTAGGTTTAAGAACGAATGCATAATTCGATTCACATGTACATATACTCAAGAACTACATAAGCATCAATTCTCAAAAAAAAAGGAAAGTACAGAAGGGACAAATAAAGAATGATGGAAGCACGGTTCTACTAAAGACGGTAAAGAGAGAGCCGAAAGACATTTTGTATGGTGGAGAAGGTGAAGCGGAATGCCCATATTGTGCCCTCCTCCATGCCCAACGCATGAACGACTCAAGGCCAGCCCCTAGTGATGGCCGCCCGCCCATCCTTCACTATCTTCATTATGACTTCTCGATGCTCATTGTAGTCCCGATGATATATTTTAACCTTCATTGCATGTCCAGCAATCATGTACTTTGTGAGGTAATCTGGAGTAAACTGCTTTGGGAACCACTGCAAAAGAAAAAGATTCAGACATTGTTGTGTGACAGCTCATTATGGGCAGTACTAATAGAAGCCTACGGAGTTCGTAGTTACCATCCTACAGATCACTGTTGTGTTGGATAGAGCGTAAACACAATAGTCTAATTGGCATTATTCGTCTCTTTTCCATAACAATCATTTTCAGTTTCCTCACTTGATGCTGGTTCATGAATATTTCATTACCCCACACACAAAAAGGGTCCAGGAATGGATCTTTACCTAAGACATTTGTACCTACAAGCAAGAAGCCAATATTAGAAGCTAAAATGCAGTTGCAGAATGGTGTAATATATTACTCCATCAGTTCCACAATGTGTTGCATATAAACATTTTGAGAAGTCAACATTTACTTACTTTGACCAAGTTTGTAGAGAAAAACATTTACATCTAGAATTGCAATTCCATTTCATTAGATACATCATAAAATTTTATATTGTATACATTTTAGATGGTATATGTAGATACATCACAAAAATCTACATGCACTACATGATGGAACAGATGGAGTATAAGCGGAGGGATGAAAAGAACCTCGGTGGAAAACGTTGGCCACTCCCATTGTTGTCCTGTGCAAGTACATGTAAATTCATGATAAGTACATCAGGCTTAACATCAACCAAGTATACAAGGTATCTGCTTGAAATAAACAAGTCATGATAAGTACATCAGGCTTAACAACCATTTGATACTGGACAAATGCTCAATTGAACCAACCTAACAACCAGATAACGAAAAGCAAGGCGTCTAATTGAAAACTAGACAAATGCTCACTGCAATCAACCTAACAACCAGATACAGAAAAGCATGGCATCTGCTTGAAAACTAGACAAATGCTCACTGCAACCAACCTGGCAACAAAATTCAGAGAAACAAGGCATAAATGTTTAAAGCGGGAGTTAAGGGCACAGGTTAACAACACCAGGCATAACAAGTGGTATTGATGAAATTGAACTGCACAGTTCATACTTGCACATAATGAACATCACATTGTGAATAACTGAAAGAAACAAGGCATTCATGCTCACTATAACAACCAACTATAGCCATTGAAAACTGGACAAATACTCAATGCAACCAACCTAACAACCAGATACAGAAAAGCAAGGCATCTGCTTGACAACTGGACAAATGCTCAATTAAACACGGCATGATTATCGCATGGCAAAAGCTACTACAACAATGGGTACGAGACGGCTAGCTACAAAAGGTATGATTTGCTCACAGGATGTTGCCTCACTTGTCATGGATGGGCTGCTTCCACTTGGGATATGAGGTGCCCAGGGTGCGCTCCCTGATGTCACAGATGGCACGTTTCCCCTTGTAATAGTCATAGTGTGAGCCATTATCTTGGTGGATGAGATCTGACTTTAAAGCTAAGGATCCCAAGCCACCGCCGTAGAATGTTTCCTTCAGAAATGACAAAAGGGGCTCGATGGCGTAGAAGGATCGCAAATCCATGACCGCGAGGCGGAGGAGATCAGCGGCGGGGCCTTCGGAGAGATCGACGGCGGTTGAACCAGAGGCGTTGCCGATGGACCACTTAACTTGCGACATGGCGCGGGTGAAGCCGGTGATGTTGACGAGCTTGATGTCATAGCCGGCTCTCCTAAGATACAAGAACACGCGTTCCCGCAGACTTGAAGCCTTCGGCATGGCAATGTAGGCAGCGTCCTCACTGGCTCCCGCGGCGAGGTGTTCGCCCGGGATCGAAGGGTCGACGCGAACGGCGCCCACCTCGCCAGCGTACGGCAGAGAGGCCATGATAGACCTCTTTTTGCTCGTACACTCCTCGAGGTCCACGGGAGATGTGGTCGAGCTGATTAGGCTGCGACTCTCTGGAGTAAGGGATGGGGATCTAGGGGAATGGGACACCGCCGGCCTCATCTAAAAACTCAGGGCGGCGATGGTGTATGTGGATCGGTGGGGACCCTGAACTGGTTTAGCTATGAGGCACGGGCAGACCGGCTGAGGTTGGTGGTGGGAGGCGGCGGCGGGGGCGAGCTAGGGTTCAAGCGGGGGAGGAAGGGGGAGGGGTGTTGTGTGGACGGGGGCGGTGTTTGCGGATGTGCCGCTGCTGCTGAAAATTTTAGTAGTAATGGTGTGGGTGGAGATGGTGGTGGACGAGGGATGGCGACGGTTCAAATGCCTCAGCAGGTAAAATTTTACTATAGGGTCGGTGCGGTGGACGAGGAAAGGCGGCATGCAGTTGAAATAGCGCTTCCAATTAAATTTTGGCAAACAAACTGGGGGGAGCAACCAAGGTCGCACACGGTCCAAACATAATAAAGTGTGTACGCTCTACGCTGTAACGAAATGTCGTGCCGCGAAACCATGAATTTTTGCATCACTTGAGGCGGGCAGCTCTTTCTGAGATTTCTCAAGTCGGGTTCATCTCACACGGTTCATCCTCAATTTCAGTCACAGACGTCAAATTCATCCTAAATTTCCACATGCCCACAAACAGATGACACAAACATTTGGCAAATTTTCAACGCAAAATGCCTTATTTTGCAGCGGATTAGTTGACATTAGTTCATATGCTCAGTAATTTACAAACAGTTCGTCAATTTACATGAAGATGAACTGCACAAAATATTCACTACGGCATGGATGCATACAAACACCCCGCCTCCACCGTCGTCATGACCTTCCTTGCCTCAGAACGAGTATTCAGAGGAGCTCGTCAAGTCGATGAGCTCCACTGGTTCCACGGCGGAGACCGGCGGGGCTACCTCGGTCGGAGCGACCGCGGCGCCTCTCGCCAGGTCTGTCGTTGTCGACGAAGATGTCGTGGCGTCCAGGTGGGCCATCGGGATACAGACGGGCGCCGATCTCGCTAGAGCTGCTTCCATGGTCGCCGTGGCCGCTGTTGCCAGGGCTGCCACCGCAGCTGCAAGGCCTGCACTAGCCTCCAACGCGGCTGAGAGGCATGCGGCGGCCTGCTCCGCCGCCTTCTGGTCCTGCTCCCGCCTCTTTTTGCCCTCTGCATTTGAGTTCCGCTTCCTCTTCGCACTTTCCCGCCGTTTCTACCGCTTCAGATCCCTAGCCACGTTGCGGATGGCATCCGCAGACGCGATAGATTGTTCCACACCTACACTGAGATGGCGCTCGTCCTCGTCGCGCAGGAACACATCGATGCCCGATTTCTGGACGGACAAAGCGATGGCCATCTGCATCCGACGCTGAAACTCGGGGTCGTCGGCAGCGGCTGCCGCGGGAGATGACGGTTGACCGTTGACCGACATGGAGGACAGCGCGTCAGAATCCTCTATCCCGTTGTCGTCGTCCGCGGCAGCTGGTTGTTTGCCGTTGCCTGCCATGGCGGCCAACGCGTCGGAATCCTCTATCACGTCGTCGTCCAACACTATCAGGACGGCACCATGCACATCTCCATGGTTGAGCAACGGTTCCATTTGGTGTGTGTGGTGGTGGTGGCGAGCTATCGGCGGAAAAATTAGCTATTAGCCGCCGCCGGCGAGATCTTTTATAGGTCGTTGTCGGGTTTAGGTTTGTACTGTGCACATTACCCCTTTGCACTGGCCGACGCTTGCGGTTGGCACCACTAGGCAAAGCGGATTATGCTGTGTACGGGCATCGCACACGGTTAGAGTAGCACACTCGTGTCTGCTCGGGGTACAATCGCATACGGTTGTTTCGTCAGTTTCGTTTGCTATTTTACATAATACTAGCATCTTTGAGATAAACGAGAGAAAAAACGCAAGAGAGGGTCAAAACACAACCACGCCCACTAGTGACCCAAATATATACTCCCACCGTTCCTAAATATATATGTAGTTCGTAGTGAAATCTGTAAAAAAAAACTTGTAATTAGGTTCGGATGAAGTATATATACGTACAAACATGGTGTTGTCATGTTTAAATTTGCAATGCGCAACTTTAATGTGTGGCACATGTTGCATATGTGCATGCCTAAAAGTGTCCAATGTGACAGAAAAGGGTTTCATGACAAACATAATATAGGGTGTTGCCCCCTACACTATGTGCCGGAGGATATATGGGGTCCTATGAACACATGACCTGGTTCAAACTTTGTCACACATTTATCCATGTCTGAATTTTCGTAAGACGACCAGGAGAATTTATATCTTAATATGGCCAAACCATCACATATTGTTGTCGGACAATAGGGATATATAGATCACGCGGTCCCACGAGTTGGCGCGTCGTCGAAGAACAGTTGAGCGGGGCTAGAAGAACACCACCCCCTGCATATGGCCAAATGTATATGCGAAAATGGCGTGGTCTGGTGTTTCAACAATTAATACACAATGGTACACTATCTATGATGTGGCATGCACCTAGCTGAGATAACTGGACATATATATATAACCCCCTTAAGATTGGTTATATATATACTACCTAGATCGTTATGGACGTATGTGTGTGTGTGTGTGTGTGTGTGTGTGTGTGTGTGTGTGTGTGTGTGTGTAGACCATCTATTCTGACAACGGGGTGCAGAATAACTATTCTGACAACACTTTCGAACTGCACGGTTAACACGAGTGCATTGCATCCCTATCAAACGAGCACTGCAGTGTCAACAGAAAAAACTGCATGCGGTTTTTCGGCACTGTTTTCGCTCCAATTTCTACACCGTTTATCTGAATGAGGCGTATAACATATCGTTGGATAGCTACGGAAAATACGAAACTTTGTCATGTTGAACACATTTTAAGATTCCTCACGATTTAAGAGCAGTTTCAAAAACAGTGGGCGCCTGACGAGAGGCAGCGAGCGTATTTTCACGTTTTTTTCTAAACCGCTCGTCGGAATGAAGCAAACGATATGGCATTGGAAATATATCGTCAAGACGCAACTTTTTCATGTAGATTACATTCTCTAATTCCTTGCGGTTTGAGAGTAATTTTAAATTTACTCAAACGCGGAATTCTGTTTTTCAATTTTTTTGATTTTTTCGGTACGGTTTTCGCTCCAGTTTTTTAACCGTTTGTCGGAACGAGGCGTGTGATACGGTGTTGGAAAGCTATGTAATAGACGCAACTTTCATATGTTGATCATTTGTTGACATTACTCACGGTTTTAAAGAAATTTTGAAAAAGGTGCCCCTGCCTACGACTGGCAGCGAACGTATTTTCATGATTTTTTCCAAACCGCTCGTTGGAACGATGCAAATGATACGCCATTGGAAACATATCGACGAGACACAACTTTTTCATGTAGAACACTCTCTCTAATTCTTTACGGTTTAAGAGCAGTTTTGATTTTAGTGAAATGCGGACACTCTGTTTTTCGAGACACCAAAATCGACGCGTGAACCGCATCAGATAGAAGAACGCACTGCTTCGGACCGAAGACCGCACTGCATCGGACGGGCAAGCGTACTGCATGGTTTCTTGTTGTCAGACGTGAATTTTCAAGACAAGTAAGTGGACCGCACTTCACGTCGGACGTAAGTGAACCGCAGCGTTACCAAGAAGTGGAACACATTCTTTTTGTAATTTCATCTCAAATGCGAGGCCGAGTGTAGGGAACCGCACGCGACGACGAAGTGCACTGCAACTCTCGATGCATTTTACATTTTTTGAACACACAATGATGGGCAGGAACAAGTGAAGTTTACTATTTTTGGGAGAAGTGAACCACGAAATAAATGAAGCGAGCTGCATGTTTTTTCTTCTTGTTTTTAAAAAACTGTAAAGCCATTTTGGACTAAATGGCTGAGGCCAATGAACTGGTGATACCGTCCAACGAGTCAAGTGTACTGCAAATTTTTGAAATTTTGCATAGTGAACCACACAGATTTTATATAGCAAACCACAAAGTTTTTAACAATTAACTACCAAAGTTTGAAATGATGTACTTCTTCGGTTCAGCGAGCGCACTGCTTTTAGGAAGAAAATATTTTACAAACTGAGTAACCAACACAAATAGACCAATTTCTGTCTCCACATTACAATCAAACACAAAATACAACCCACTGCACTTTTTATAAAATGCACTCGAGTGCACGCATTAACATAGCAATGCGAGAATGCAAATGCTTCGCTCCGCTGAACCGCACCCACTCGCCGGATGTACTGCAAGCACACGATTGATTGAACTGCACGGCGGCGTCACGCCTGACGAACTGCAATCCACAGGCGACCAAACACGCGCGCGATGACAAACTGCATGCCACAGGCCACCGAGCTGCAGCTGCACCTATATATATATATATATATATCGTTCCCCCACCCCCACCCCCACACACACATGACACGTAGCAGGGTGACGTTCCAGCGTTGTCACTCAAATGGATGATATATAGCGGCCCATCGGTATATAAGCGTGTCGTCGGAAACCGCACAATGGACGCATGCATGGTCCACACACGCGCGCGCGCACACACACACAGAGAGAGAGAGAGAGAGAGATGCACACACGCACACGCACACATCGTCACCCATCCTTGGCCTTCCAGCGTTGTCAGTAAAAGGCATGACAAACCCTAAGGGCCCGCCGATAGGTTTGTCGTCGGAAACCGAACAATGTAGGCACATGGTCCACACACAGGCATGGGTTCACACACGCACACGCGCGCACCCCCCCCCCACACACACACACACACAAACACACACACGCACACACCGTCACCCATCCTTTGCCTTCCAGCATTGTCAATAAAAGGCATGACACACCCTAAGGGCCCACTAATAGGTTTGTCGTCGGAAACCGCACAATGTACACATGGTCCACACACAAGCATATGGGTTTACACACACACACACACACACACACACACATCGTCACCCATCCTTGGCCTTCCAGCGTTGTCAGTAAAAGGCATGGTAGATCCTAAGGGACCACCGATAGGTTTGTCATCAGAAACCGCACAATGTAGGCACATGGTCCACACACAGGCATTGGTACACACACACACACACACACACACACACACACTCGATCCTTGACATTTTAAAAACAGCAAAAGAAGCAAAAGAAAATCATGGATATTTTCAAAACAAGGATCAGATTTATTTAGCCGGAATGACATATCACACACACACACACACACACACACACACACACACTCACTCGATCCTTGACATTTTCAAAACAGCAAAAGAAGCAAAAGAAAATCATGGATATTTTCAAAACAAGGATCTCAAGATTTATTTAGCCGGAATGACATATCATTACAGGCATTTTATTTATGCCTATAGTGATCATATCACACCGCCTATATGAACCTTGAAATCTAGCAACTTCGCAACTGGTCACCCATCCTTGACTACTCCACCGAAAGCACGCTTAACTTCTGAGTTCCACTCGAATGGGTTACGGGCTAGAAAGTCGCGTCTTGCTGGTAACGGTTGCCTCCTATCATATACAAGGTGTGCCCCGATGGGCACCTGGTGGGACCAGACACGCATCGCAGACGTTTCTGGTAGTACTGGAAACCGTGTGCGATGGTGGCATGGGGGCTGATGATGACGTCTTGCTGATGCTCGATGGCGTGATGCCGCTTTTGCCTGCTCTCCGTCTTGCTCCATCTCGTCCTCCTCGTCTAGGAGGTTGATGACGGGGATGGCGCTTCGGCGGGAAACCGATTGGGGGAGTGGCGGGAGACCGATTGGGGGAGTGACGGGAGAAGCGTGTTTGGATAGAACATCATTTTAATACAAATTGGATAACTTCTGAAAGAAGGAAGCTCGAGCTAGCACGACACGCGCACACCGTGCTTACACACGCACGAGCTTCAGACGGGCGTATAGAACTCCTTTAAATTATTCATGGTTCGTTTAGCTTTTTGTATACTACACTAATCAAGTTTGTAGACATTTAATGTGCATAATTCAAATTTGAACTAAAGGAACATGCTTCGTGTCACCAAAATGGGGTATTTGTGTCCTTGGGTTCCTTGTTTAGGTCCCATGCAAATGAACGTGAATGGATTGCAAACATCTCGAAGTCATGAAAAGGCCATAAACATTGAGAAACTTGGCTATTAAATCATCATAAATGCACAACTCGTCTGAAATTCTTAAAACTTACCCCGGTGTCATGACACGGCACTTATACGACATATAATTTTTTGTCCAATATGGGACAAGTCTCTTGCACACCAAAACTTCTCTCAAGAACCATCGTGGTTTTGATACGGAACATGTCACCTCTGTGGAGGGAACGGTATTCGATGTCTCTTCTTGCGTTGATATTTTTTCTACATGCAACATAGGCTAATACAAGTGCAATGCTAAAATGTGAAATTATTGAAACTGGTGTGTCGACACGACACTTATAGGACATGGTATATAAGTTTTGGGACAAACCTCTTACAAATTGGAGCTTCCCACGACAAGCATGGTGGTTTCGATATGGAACATGTCACCTTTGTGGTCTAAACGACATATGAGTTTTCTAGGCATGCACTTAATGTGAAGAACTTAAGTTTGACTTACAAGCACGGGCTCCAGCGCACCAAAATGGATTAAAAACCATTTTGTGTCATTGGGTCCATGTTTCGATCCCATGCACTGATGGTCACTGAATTACAAACATCTCGGTGTCGTGACTTGACCGCAAACATTGATAATCTTGGTTTCAAAGTCCGAGAGAACCCAAAGCTCGCCATGAATTCACGAAACTTACACAGTGTCATGCCACGGCACATCTACGGTGTGCATTTTGTTTTCTGACGAATTTGGGACAAATATTGGGACATGCATCTTACAAGCCAAAGCTTATTCAAGAAGCCTTGTGATTTCGATAGGGAACATGTCACCTTTGATGGTGAAACTACATTCAATGAGTCGTTAGTCCACCGATTCAGCCCCTTTTATACATTAATTAAGTTTTCTAGGGATTTAATATGTGTAGTTCAAATTTTGAACTAGAGGCACATGCTCTGACCTCGTGGTTTCGATAGGGAACATGACACCTTTTGTGACGAAACTACATTCAACGTGTCCTCTAGTGCACCAATTCGGCCCTTTCTATACATCAATTGAGTTTTCTAGGGCCCTTTTCATACGAATGTGAATGAATTAGAAACATTTAGGCATGATAGCTCGGCCGCAATCATTGATAATATTGGTTTATTGAATTCCTGTGCATACAAAACTTGTATGATAACCATTTGGTGCCACGCGTCCATTTTTCACTCCCTCCGTTTCTTTTTGAATTTGACCAAATTTTATATGCTAACTAAAAAGAAACAGAGGGATTACTTGATATGGGGGAGCCGTGCGTGTAGCTGCAGGTTGATGACAGGACGCATGTGAGCTTTCCGCCGCGCAGGCTTGACAGGACGCGTGCGAGCTGTCCGCCGCGCAGGCTTGACAGGATGCGTGAGAGCTGTCCGTCGTGCATGCTCGACGGAACGCATGAGAGTCAACTGCGCATGCTCATCGGCACACGATACTTTGACCTCACCCCCCCCCCCCCGTGCTCGCCTCGCTCCCAACTTCTAAATTAATGGCGTACTACCCGCTATTTTATCATGTGGTTAATCGCCTGGACGGAGGGACTAGTTTGCTTGTGATCACTGTTTTGTTCGTGCCTAGCCAAGAACTTTGACATTTTGTCTGTTTTCGACTCGTATACATGTACAAACGAACGAAATAATATAACAACAAATTAGCACCGGCAAAGATAATAATTTTCTTACATATGCATGATAATAAAAAATGCCACATGTGGCAACTCCCCAAAGACACAGGGGCAAAAGAAGAAGGAAGAGGTTGAAGAAGGAAGACAAAGAAAACAATCTGGCCCGCTGCTATCTAATTCTTCATGAATTGTTGGGCGCGGAGTTCCCCAATCTCCTTCTTCATTGCCTCCACGACCTCCATCTCCTTTCGCCTCTCATCCGACATCTTCCGCATTCCGGCCATGGCGCGGGCTCTTTTCTCGAGAGCGTCGATGGCCTGCGTCGCGTACGCATGAATTTCCTTCACACACTCCATGGATTCCTTCACCAGCCCCTCCCGCTCGATGTAGAGCTTCGCCAAGTCTTCCAAAAGTTCCTCGGAGAGTTCTTTCAGCCTCCCCTCCGAGGCACTTTTCTTCTCGAGGAGTTTCTTCCAGGCGTCGTTCTCCTCCATAAGTTTCTCCACAAGGCTGGTCGCCCTGTCAACCGAGGCGACGCTCTTCTCCAGCAGATTCACCAGGTCATCGATCATGGCGTCCTTCCTAGCGAGCTCAGCGCGCATGTCGTCGCTGGCTGAGGAATCAAAGACTGCCAAATCGTCCAGTTCGCCTCCAAGGCGAATGCGCTTGTGACTGTGAGAGTTGTCGCCTCTCCGCGAAAGATCCTCCAGGGCGTCCGCGGTGCCACCGGACATCTTTGTTGCGGCCAAAGCAGTGTGGCAGGAGCTCTCTGGCGCTTCTGCGGCGCGACGGCGGGACCTCTCGGTTGCTTCCGTGGCTTTGGTCTTTCTTTCCTGGTTATATCTCGACCCAGAAACCCCCCTACCGGCCATGGTAGACGGAATGAAGGACTAACAAAGAAAGGCCTATTTTTTGGTGGCGGGGATGAAGAATGTGTGGTAATTTTCGAGTACAAGTTTGTGTTTTTATAGCCTACTACAGTAAACAGCTGCTAAGTGAGAACACGTTTAGGTTTGGTAGGTGTGAACTGATTTGCGAAAAAAAATAGCGCGTGGTAATTTGGAATGTGAAAGGAGCGGGCTCATCGAGCGGACGCGTGGCCCTGCCTCTACGAGAGGTGGGCCCTGCCTGTGCTGTGGGTGCAGGTTTGATTAGACGGGACGCGTGCGAGGAGTCCGCCGTGCAGGCTCAAAGGGATGCGTGCGAGCAGTCCGCCGCGTAGGCGTAGCTGGCTCACCGGGAATCAAGCCCTTTGACCTCGAACTACCACCCACAGCCCTATTCTCTCCCAAGTTCTCCATTGGTGCTACACCTTATCCTCCGGTCTTATCTATTTGGGCCGCCACCGCGGCTCGCCTCCTTTTTTGATGGACGACGAGGCGGCCAACAAGCGGGGGCGGGTGGAGGCTGAACCACACGAGCCTCCGGCGAGCGTGGACTTCATCAGCACCATCCCCGACGAGATGTTGGTAACCATCATGTCCCTCCTCCCCATCAAATCTGCCGTGCAGACCACCATCCTCTCCAGGCGGTGGCGCCCCCTATGGCACTCCACCCCCATTGACCTCCTCGACGACGACGAGCTCTGCAGCGGGGATCGCAAACGCTTGGACGCATTGTCCCACATCCTCGCCACGCACACTGCGCCCGTCAGACGCCTTGCCATCGGCACTTTCCATTCAAACTGCAAGGCCGAACCCAAGTTTCACGACTGGTTCTTATCCCCCGCCCTAGATCAGCTCGAGGAGCTCAACTTTGATGATGTACATGGGCGCTCGCTGCCTCCGTCCGTCCTCCGCCTCGCGCCCACGCTGCACCGCGCTACGTTCATGTGGTGCCTTTTCCCCAAGATTAATGCCGCGCACGCTCTTCATCTCCCTAAACTAAAGCACCTCGAGCTCATTGGCGTCAGCATCTTGAAGTCGGATTTGGAGCGCATGCTCGGTGGATGTACAACGCTCGAGTACCTTCGTCTTCAGATGATGTTTGGGTTCAGTAGCCTCCACATCGCTACGATGAATCTCCGTACGATTTATGTGCATGGCTGGAGCCCCAACACGCTGTCAGTTGAGGAGTTTTATGATATGGTCAGTGAGAATACGCCTTTCCTAGAGAGATTGTTTGTACTTGATAAAGAAAGTTGAACAAGAATCAGGGTCATTGGCGCACCGAAATTGACAGTGTTGGAGTATTCGTGTGCTGAATTCTCTGAACTTGTTACAGCTGGGTCCATACCCGTTCAGGTACAACAATCTTCTTCTCATTCTTATTATTGTACATCACATTTTATCTAGTTTTTGTTGATCTATGTTCGGCTGTCATCCAGAAAATGATTCCCACAAGCCTCGCATTGTCTCTGCGCACAGTGAAGATCTTGGCACTATAATCTATCGGCCCCAATCTAGATGAAGTTGTTAAGTTCCTTATATGCTTTCCGTGCACGGAGAAGCTATACGTCGAGGTGATGTTCCTTTCCTGTTAATTCTTAACCACAACGGAGTTCAATTTGTTGGTACTTTTACCCATGATTACAATGAAATGCGTACTATACATTTTTTGAGATGTTAATCATGAACGATCGAAGATGGCATGTCAATCTATTAGTGTATTTTATAAATCATGCAAATCAAAGAGGCCCATAGTGTTCGATACTGCATCTAAGCACTTATATGTTGTCTTTGTTTGCAGATACAAGCAGGAGTTGGAGTGGAAAAGGTGGCGCAATATAACAATCCCATCGAATGCCTTGAATTCCATCTCACGGAAATTACTTTGAATGAGTACCGAGGCACCAATCCAGAGATTCAATTTGCCAGTTTCTTTGTTCAGAAAGCAAGGGTGCTCAAGGTAATGAGGTTTGCACTATATTTAGCGTGCCACAATGGATGGTTTACTGACCAGCGGAGGCGTCTACAGCGGAATGGAAAAGGCTCTGCAGAAGATGATTTTTACTTTGGAAGTTCATATGACAGATTATTCGGAAGCGATTCTATCGAGCCGATATATGACTTCTCGGTGGATGATCCCTTCATATAAATATTTCATACCATGGATCCTGAAGATTGGATTTGATTTCTAATGTCAGTTTGTACCTTGTAATCTTTGAATTTGGGCCTTGTTATGCTGGAATTTGAACCTTGTAATATTGCTGGTATTTGTGATACAATATTTGAAATTGCATTGTGCTCTTTTTTGTTTATGCAATCATGTTCTTATAAGTACATATGTTGTTGTTCTGTAGGTGCAGCATTGATGTTGTGCAGACCGAGCAAATCACAGTACACACGGACTAAACTACGCAACCCGTCGGTGATGATTTCATCAATCGCTGACAGTTGTATACCAGCAAATGTTTCCCCACAACGCACATAGGTTATTAGCACTAATTGTCTGTGTTATATCTGGTGTTCTCACACGATTCTCATTACTCACCTGTTTGTTGTATATCGCACACATCTTGTTATGCTGAATCGTTTGTGTTCTGCTGTATCAGCGCACACAGTTTATCCATGTGAACTGTATGCCGTACTTCGCACACGTATGTAGTTTTGGTAACCATTTCTGTTATCTTCTCTAATCACAAACGGTTCATAAGAACAAACTGTCTGCCGTAGATCGCATACGCAACTACTTTCTGAATCGTATTTGATGGATCCACCTTCGCACACAGTTCGTGCCATTAGCGACGGAGCTTGAACTATACCGTTTGCGATTCATGCATCGCACACAGTTTCATCGAAGGGTCTCTGATTGATGTGTCGTGTTTGGACCATGCATGTCGCAGACACGCCCTGTCCGTTCGTGGTGTACACCAAACATCCGATCTAGATGGAGAACTCCAACGTCATGGACCAGTTACTTGACGAGGACAAGTACATAGTGGTCTGGTTCGACCTCGCGTCCCACCACGTGCTCTGCTCTCGCATCCCTGCGCGTGCTCTACCAGCGGTTGGGGCTGGCCCACGATCACGTTCGGGGCTCCATATGCATGCGGTTTTGCCACGCGCGTCGCCCCATGCAGTTACGTGCTCCACGACTAAATCACGCGCTGCAAAAACTGCCATCCGGACATGCCAGTTTTCCAGGACGTCCGGCCCCCATTTATACCCACGGTCATTAACCATAGTCTCTTCACGCTTTCAATCGTGCCCCACAACACAATAAGCGCACCCTGGACGACGCATACAGAGAGGATGTCCAGTGGCGCTCCAATGGAGTTTGGTGCGCATCTTGTGGAGACCCACATGAGGACGACGGACCTCACGGTGGTGTACACCAACGACCCGGGCATGGTGGAGGACTCCATCGACACCATTGAGCGGCTACTTGATGCAGATGACAAGTACAAAGTGGTCGGCTTCGACCTCGCTTACACCGGCGGTCGTGTCGGGCATGATCAAAAGGTTGTTGTCGCCCGGTTGTGCGTGGCCATCACGCCCTCCTCTACCACTACTGCCTGGCCATAGTTCATTGCGATCGTTTCACCAGGTTTGTCAACATCCCCGACTACAGGTTCGCTATGGTGGACAGCGCCAACGATCCAAAGGTGCTCAAGACTTCGGGCTTGGCCTGCCAGAAGCTTGTCGACATCCGCGACCACTATAGGGTCTGGGGCAGCAAGAAGCACATGGACTCCCATGTTGACCTGGCTGAGGCCATCATCAATCCCTACTACGCTGACATGAAGGCTGAGTGCAACAAGAACAAGCCTGTTTGGCACAGGGGCTAGGTGAAGAAACTGGATGAATATCATCTCCAGACCGCGGCCAAGCAAGCGTACACATGCTACGAGATGTCCAGGCGGATCATTGACATGAGTAAGTGCCTCCTACCTGAAGACAACGAGGGATCGAGCCACAAGCAGAGCGGTGGCGGCAAGCATCACAAGAAGTAGATGATTTGATGATCGTTTCTCAATTCTCATACTCCCTCTATGTAGAAATATTCGTAGTTTTAGAGGGATAAGTTCATTGTGCATGTAATAATTTATTAAGGTGTGTGCCAATGTTATGTGTGTATTGGATGCTTAATTTGGTTATGCAATCATGTTCTTCTAAATAGAGCATAGATGTTTGTGGGCAGATTGAGCAAATCACATCGCATACGGGATAAACAACCAAATCCGTCGGTGATGATTTCATCAGTCCCTGACAGTTCTTTATCCGGAACCGCTTGCCCACAACACATCCGAGTGGCCTGTGTACATCACACACATCTTGATCTGAGAAACCGTTTGTGTTATTTTTGCTTATCGCACATAGTTCATCCCAGTGGCCTGTATGCTGTCTATCACAGACATCTTGATCTATGTAACCGTTTATGTTATTTTACCTCATCACAAACAGTTCATCCGAGTGACCTGTATGCCATCTATTGCACACGTGATCATCTGGACAATCGTTTGTGTTCTGCTTGATCAGCGCAAACAGTTTATCGGGGTGAACTATATGTCGTACATCGCACACACTTGTATTTTTATAAGCGTTTGTGTTAAATTACCCAATCGCAAACAGTTTATCTAGGCCAACTGTTTGCCAAACATCGCACACGCAACTATTTTTTAGATCGTATTTGATGGATACGCCATCGCACACAGTTAACGTCATTAGCTTCGGAGCTATAACTATATCGTTTGCGATTTGGTCATCGCACACAGTTTTGTCGAAGGGTCTCTGATTGATGTGTCGCGTTAGTAGCATCCTGCAGTAGTGGTTCTACTCGTGATGTCATCTACGCATAGACCTAGCTCATGATGCCACTGTTGGGGAACGTTGCATGGGAAACAAAATTTTCCTACGCTTCACCAAGATCAATCTAGGAGATGAGCATCTACGAGAGGAGAGTTCGGATCCACATACCCTTGTAGATCTCTAAGCGGGAAGTGTTAAGAAATGCGGTTGATGTAGTCGAACGTCTTCGCGATCCAAATCGCAATCCGTCCCGCGATCCAATCACGATCTAGTGCCGATCGGACGGCACCTCCGCGTTCAGCACACATACAGCTCGATGACGTTCTCCACCTCCTTGATCCAGCAAGTGACGGCGGAGAGGTAGATGAGTTCTCCGGCAGCATGACGGCGTGGCGGCGGTGGTGGTGGAGCTGATCCGGCAGTGCTTCGCTAAGCAATGTCGAGACCGGTCTAGTGGAGAAGTTGATCTAGAGGGAGAGAGAGGGTTGCGCCGTGGCTTAAGGTGCGGCTGCCCTCTCTCCCCTCTAGTATATATAGGGGGAAGGGGAGGGGCTGCGCCCTAGGTTACCCCCCTAGGGGGGCGGCCAAGGGGAGGGGCGGCTGCCCTAGAGGTGGCTTGGCCCCTAAGTTAGGGTGGCGCCACCCCTAGGGTTGGCCCTCCCACCAGCCCTGCCGCATGGGCCTAGGTGGGGAGGTGCGCCCAGACCACCAGAGGCTGGTGCGCACCCCTCACAGCCCATGTGGCCCCTCCGGGGCTCGTGGCTCCTTCCGGTGGACCCCCGGAACCCTTCCGGCACCCTCGGTGCGCTACCGGTGACGCCCGAACTTTTTTCGGTGACCAACACGGAACTTCCCATATATCAATCTTTACCTCCAGACCATTCTGGAGCTCCTCGTCATGTCCGGGATCTCATCCGGTACTCCGAACAACCTTCGGTCACCAACATACATAACTCAACAATACCAAATCATCACCGAGCGTTAAGTGTGCAGACCCTGCGGGTTCGAGAACTATGCAGACATGACCGAGACACCTCTACGGTCAATAACCAATAGCGGTACCTGGATGCCCATATTGGTTCCCACACATTCTACGAACATCTTTATCGGTCGAACCACGATGTCAAGGAGTCGGTTAATCCCGTACTCCGTTCCCTTTGTTCATCGGTATGTTACTTGCCCGAGATTCGATCGTCGGTTTCTCCATACCTAGTTCAATCTCGTTACCGGCAAGTATCTTTACTCGTTCCGTAATACAAGATCATGTGATTAACTCTTTAGTCACTTTGCTTGCAAGCTCAATATGATGTTGTATTACCGAGTGGGCCCTGAGATACCTCTCCGTCACACGGGGTAACAAATCCCAGTCTTGATCCATGCCAACCCAACAGACACCCTCGGAGATTCCTGTAGAGCACCTTTATAGTCACCCAGTTACGTTGCGGCGTTTGATACACACAAGGTACTCCTCCGGTGTCAGTGAATTGCATGATCTCATGGTCATAGGAACAGATACTTGACATGCAGAAAACAATAGCAATAAACTTGAAACGATCATATGCTACATTCATAGTTTGGGTCTTGTCCATCACATCATTCTCCCAATGATGTGATGCCATTATCAAATGATAACTCATGTCTATGGCCAGGAAACCTTGACCATCTTTGATCAATGAGCTAGTCCTGTAGAGGCTCACTAGGGACATAGTGCTGTCTATGTACCCACACATGTATTTCAGTTTCCAATCAATAAAATTCTAGCATGGATAATAAACAATTATCATGAACAAGGAAATATGATAATAACCTATTTATTATTGCCTCTAGGGCATATTTCCAACATGGGGCTCCTCCTCGGCCGCTGCTAGGTTGTTCCGGTAGGCTGTAATGTCCTCTGGCATGATCTTGTATCCGTTCCTGGCAATAGAATCAAACAGAGTAGGTGCAGGCAACGGGATAACATCACGGGTTTCGACACTGAATACTAAGTTGTAACGAATGTTATGAAAAGAATCAGTTTCCTCAATAAATTGGTGATCCTGCAAAGCCTTGTGATCTAGATAAACTTGGGACAAGGAATAATCATGTGGGCGAATCTGAACATTAAAGTGTCTCGCTAAGCGAGTGGCATAAATACCACCATGTATCTTTCCCATAGTCCTGTTAAGGTGTAAGCGACGTGCAATAATAGCCCCTATGCTAAAGGTGTTATCATTGTGGAGTGCACAACGTAAAATGGCAAAGTCAGGGCAACTGAGTGCACCAACCTTCTCCCTAGCAGTTAAACACTTCGCGGTGAATAAAGCAAAGTAGTGCACAGAAGGAAACTGCAAACTGGTAGCAGTGGCTTTTGACACGCCACTATCTTCACCCACTGTTAAAGTGAGGAGAAAATCCTCAAACTCCACTGGTCTAGGCTCTCTTAATTCCCCATCAGAAGGAATCAAGCATATGTCACAAAAGTCAGTGAGCGGTATCTTGTGAGTTTTAGCATATAACTTAAACCGCACCTCAGGAGTATTATTCCTACTCAGAAAATGAAAACTTTACACAAAGGAATTTGTAAGGATGTGGTGTTGGTCACACTTAGCTGCGAGGAAATAGGTCAGCCGAGCATTTGCAATGAATTGGGCAAAATCTTGATGGAACCCGGCCTCCTCCATGAAGGCATCATGCGGCCATTCGCATGGCCGCACCTCCACCGTTCTCGGAGTGTGGAGGTCATTGTCCGATGATTCCCCAATGACTCCTTTGGCATTTTTCTTGGAGGAAAACTTCCTAAAGAAATCCATCTTATTCCTATAATAAAAATTCTGAAAATTTTAGTCTACAAAAATCTTGTCAACAAAACTCCGTAAGATTGATAGCAACTACTCCTAAGGATGCATAGAGGCCATATCAAGCATTCAAACTACTTAGAACTCTAAGAATTCAACATGCAAGCTCATCTATAGCAGCACCAAGGGTAGTTAATTATTATAAAAATAACCCACTAAATGAAAAACTAATTGGAGCAATGGAGGAGTCACATACCAAGTAGCAATCCCCCAAAACAGTTTCGGAAACGGAGCTTCGAGCAAAGAGATCGAAATCCACAGGTTTGTGAGCAAGAACACGGTAGTGAGAGCAATGATGATTTTTTCTGGAGGTAGGGGATGACATGGGCTAAAGGGGTAAGTGAGGGGGCCCACATGGGGGGCCACAACCCACCAGGGCGCGCCTGGGGTTGCTGGCGTGCCCTGGTGTCTTGTGGGCACCAGGTGCACCCCCCTCTGATGTTATTTGCACCAGAAAATCAGAAATATTCAGGAAAAAATTGTATCCAATTTTCAGGATATTCTGAGAACTTTTATTTTTGGGTCATGTTTTATTGCACGGAGAAAACAGAAAACGGGACAAACATGGCATTTTATTTTATTTGACTAAGTAAAACGTAAAATAAAAGGTGATAGCAGAAGATTGTGCCTACTAGATTCATCGACTTCATACCTCTCAAAAATGATCCATTAATAAGGTTGATCAAGTCTTATTAACAACCACTTCCGATTAGCATGAAACCGAAGAACTTTCGTAAAACACTAAGTTACCTCAATGGGGATATGCATATCCCCAACAATAAGTATGTCATATTTCTTTTTGGCAGTAGGTAGAGGTAGTTGAAAACATCCAATAGTGAGTGTCGAAGATTCTTCAATAACATTTATACCATTCACTTGGAATTGTTTCTTCGGAAAGTGCACCGTATGCTCATTACCATTGATATGAAAAGTGACTTTGCTTTTATTGCAATCAATAACAGCCCCTGCAGTATTCAAAAAGGGTCTACCAAGGATAATCGACATGTTGTCGTCCTCGGGCATCTCAAGACTAACAAAGTCCGTTAAGATAGTAACATTTGCAACAACAACGGGCACATCCTCACAAATACCGATAGGTATGGCAGTTGACTTGTCAGCAATTTGCAATGATATTTCAGTAGGTGTGAGTTTATTCAAATCAAGTCTTTTATATAAGGAGAAAGGCATAACACTAACACCAGCTCCCAAATCACACAAAGCAGTTTTGACATAATTTCTCTTAATGGAGCAAGGTATAGTTGGTATTCCAGGATCTCCAAGTTTTTTAGGTACTCCATCCTTAAAAGAATAATTAGCAAGCATGGTGGATATTTCAGCTTCAGGTATCTTTCTTTTATTAGTGATGATGTCTTTCATGTATTTTGCATAAGGGGCCATCTTTAGGATATCAGTTAAGTGGGTACGCAAAAAGACTGGCCTAATCATTTCAGCAAAGCGTTCAAATTCTTCATCATCCTTTTTCTTAGATGGTTTAGGTGGAAAGCGCATGGGTTTCTGAACCCATGGCTCTCTTTCTTTACCATGTTTTCTAGCCACAAAGTCTCTTTTATCATATCGTTTATTTTTAGGATGTGGATTATCAAGATCAACAGCAGGCTCTATTTCAACATCATTATCTGGTTCTTTATCATTGTTGGGTTGAGCATCCCCATGAACATCATCATTATCATTTTCATTATCACTCGGTGAATGTTCATTACCAGATTGAGTTTCAGCATCAGAAATAGAGACATCGTTATTATCAGGAGGTTTTTGTATCTCAGGTTCACTAGAGGTATGCAAAGTCCTATCATTTTTCTTTTTCTTCTTCTTTTTAGAAGGACTAGGTGCATCAGTATTAATTCTTTGAGAGTCTTGTTCAATTCTTTTAGGATGACCTTCAGGATAAAGAGGTTTTTGGGTCATTCTACCTCCCCTAGTTACTACTCTCGCAGCAAAATCATTCATATTACTATTGATTTCATCAAGCAATTCTTTTTGAGATTTAGCAACTTGTTCTAGTTGGGTTTGAACCATAGAGGCATGTTTTCCTACACCTCTAACATCATTACTAATTCTAAATAACAAGTTACTCAAGCGAGCAATCATATCAGAGTTATATTTCAATTGTTTCAGAACATGTGCATTGAAGTGATCTTGTTTCATAATGTAGTTATCAAACCCATATAAGCATTGACTAGGATGTTTATTGAAAGGGATATCACCTTCATCAAACTTTAATAAAGAATTTACCTCTACCACCCGTGGAGGTGGTGGTGTGTCAAGGCCATGTATTTCTTCAATAGCTGGTAAGTTCTTGACATCCTCAGCTTTAATACCTTTTTCCTTCATACATTTCTTTGCCTCTTGCATATCTTCGGGACTGAGAAATAAGATACCCCTCTTCTTCGGAGTGGGTTTAAGTGGTGGTTCAGGGAGAGTCCAATCATCATAATTCTTCAATATATTATTCAGTAGTTCCTCAGCTTGTTCAACAGTTCGTTCCCTGAAAACACAACCAGCACAACTATCTAGGAAGTCCCTAGAAGCATCAGTTAGTCCATTATAGAAGATATCAAGTATTTCATTTTTCTTAAGAGGGCGATCAGGCAAAGCATTAAGCAATTAGAGAAGCCTCCCCCAAGCTTGTGGGAGACTCTCTTCTTCAATTTGCACAAAGTTAAATATTTCCTGTAAGGCAGCTTGTTTCTTATGAGCAGGAAAATATTTTTCGGAGAAGTAGTAAATCATATCCTGGGGACTATGCGCACAACCAGGAGCAAGAGTATTGTACCATATCTTAGCATCACCCTTTAATGAGAACGGAAATAATTTGAGAATATAGTAGTAGCGAATCTTCTCATCATGAGCAAACAGGGTGGCTATATCTTTCAGCTTAGTAAGATGTGCCACTACAGTTTCGGTTTCATAGCCATTGAAAGGATCAGATTCAACCAAGGTAATTAACTCAGGGTCGACAGAGAATTCATAATCCTTATCGGTGACAAAGATAGGTGAAGTAGCAAACTTAGGATCACATTTCATTCTAGCACTAAAAGTCTTTTCCTTATACTTGCGTAGTAATTTCTTAAGATCATTTCTATCCTTACAAGAAAGAATCTCTCTACTTGTCTCCTCATCCATAACATAACCTTCAGGTATCTTAGGCATTTCAAATCTAGGAGAGCTAGGCCTAATAGGTGTTTCATAGTCATCAGTTTCAAAGGCTTCATCAGTTTCAGCAATCTCATCAGTTTCAGTAATTTCATTCTCTTTAGCTGTAGCAATTTGGTCATCAAGAAATTCACCTAGTGGCACATTATCATCAAGCATGGTACTACCATCATCATCATAAGCATCATTCATAGCAGAAGTAGCATCATCAATAACTTGCGACATATCATGATTAATAGCATGTGGTGGTGTTGCAAACTTACTCATAACAGAAGGTGAATCAAGTGTAGAGCTATATGGCAATTCCTTACGTCCCCTCGTCTTAGAGGGAAAAATCTGGGTTTTTGGATCCTTCAGATTCTTCATAGTGATCAATTGATATAAATCCAAAGTGACTCAACAAATATAGTTGTGCTCCCCGGCAACGGCGCCAGAAAAAGGTCTTGATAACCCACAAGTATAGGGGATCGAAACAGTTTTCGAGGGTAGAGTATTCAACCCAAATTTATAGATTCGACACAAGGGGAGCCAAAGAATATCTGAGAGTATTAGCAGCTGAGTTGTCAATTCAACCACACCTGGAGATTAAATATCTGCAGCAGAGTGATCAGTAGCATAGTAGTATGATAGTTTTGAAAGCAGTAGCAACAGTAACAGTAACGGTAACAGTGATAGCAATAGTTTTGTAGCAAGTGTGACAGTAGCAGTAGTAACTTAGCAGGAACAATATGTGGAAAACTCGTAGGCACTGGATTGGTGAACTCGTTGGATGATATTCATCATATAACAGTCATAACCTAGGGCGACAGAACTAGCTCCAGTTCATAAATGTAATGTAGGCATGTATTCCGTAAATAGTCATACGTGCTTATGGAAAAGAACTTGCATGACATCGTTTGTCCTACCCTCCCATGGCAGCGGGGTCCATAAGGAAACTAAGGGATATTAAGGCCTCCTTTTAATAGAGAGCCAGAACAAAGCATTAACACATAGAATACATGAATTCCTCAAACTACGGTCATCACCGGAAAGTATCCTGACTATTGTCACTCCGGGGTTTACGGATCATAACACGTAATAGGTGCATATGACTAGCAAGATCGGATCAAGAGCATAGATATAATGGTGATAACATAAAAGGTTCAGATCTGAAATCATGGCACTCGGGCCCTAGTGACAAGCATTAAGCATGGCAAAGTCATAGCAACATCAATCTCAGAACATAGTGGATACTAGGGATCAAGCCCTAACAAAACTAACTCGATTACATGATGAATACCATCCAACTCCTCACCGACCAGCAAGCCTACGAAGGAATTACTCACTCCCGGTGGGGAGCATGATGGAATTGGCGATGGAGAAGGGTTGATGATGACGAAGACCAAAGATTCCCCTCTCCGGAGCCCCAAACGAGCTCCAGATCTGGCCTCCCGAGGAAGAACAGGAGGTGGCGGCGGCTCCGTATCGTAAAACGCGATGAAACTTTCTCTCTGATTTTTTCTCCGAAAATAGGATTTTATATCGTCAGAATTAGGGTCAGTGGGGCCCCGAGGTGGGCACAACCCACCAGGGCGCACCTGGAGGGGGTGGCACGCCCTGGTGTATCGTGCCCAGCCAGGGCTCCCCCTCCGGTGGTTTTTGGCTCCAGTATTTTTTATTTATTGTAAAATAAATCTCCAAAAAGTTTCGTCCAGTTCCGAGAAGTTTTATTTTTGCACAAAAACAACACCATGGTAGTTCTGCTGTAAACAGCGTCTGTCCGGGTTAGTTTCATTCAAATCATGCAAATTAGAGTCCAAAACAAAAGCAAAAGCGTGAGGAAAAGTAGATACGACGGAGACGTATCACCCACCTCGTGGCCCCACTGATCCTGATTCCGGCACTATAAATTCCTATTTTCGGAGAAAAAAATAGAGAGAAAGTTTCATCGCGCTTTATGATACGGAACCGCCACCACCTCCTGTTCTTCATCGGGAGGCCAGATCTGGAGCCCGTTTGGGGCTCCGGAGAGGGGAATCTTCGGTCTTCGTCATCATCAACCCTTCTCCATCGCCAATTCCATGATGCTCCCCACCGGGAGTGAGTAATTTCTTCGTAGGCTTGCTGGTCGGTGAGGAGTTGGATGAGATTCATCATGTAATCGAGTTAGTTTTGTTAGGGCTTGATCCCTAGTATCCACTATGTTCTGAGATTGATGTTGCTATGACTTGTCCATGCTTAATGCTTGTCACTAGGGCCCGAGTGCCATGATTTCAGATCTGAACCATTTATGTTATCACCATTATATCTATGTTCTTTATCCGATCTTGCTAGTCATATGCACCTGCTATGTATTATGATCCGTAAACCCCGGAGTGACAATAGTCGGGATACATTCTGATGATGACCATAGTTTGAGGAGTTCATGTATTCACTATGTGTTAATGCTTTGTTCCGGTTCTCTATTAAAAGGAGGCCTTAATATCCCTTAGTTTCCTTATGGACCCCGCTGCCACGGGAGGGAAGGACAAAAGATGTCATGCAAGTTCTTTTCCATAAGCATGTATGACTATTTACGGAATACATGCCTACATTACATTTATAAACTAAAGCTAGCTCTGTGTCGCCCTAGGTTATGACTGTTATATGAGGTACTAACACGGATGACCCGGAAGTAACAATCGCAGAGGTGCTCCCTTTACCCCCTAGCCGAACAATCGGGAACGTAGTGGGTAAGCACAGGAGCCAGGCAACCCAGCTTGGCCAAAATCTTAAGTCAAACTGATGCATATCTATGGCGTTATAACGATCACTATGGAAGGCAGCGTTCATATATTAAATACAAACGCTGATGATATGTTGGGCTCTCCAGGAATCCCAATGTATCTATGCCGAGGTGCCACAAGGAACCCTCGGTATGGTTTATTTTGACTCCGTCGCGACTGTTTATAATCTGAAAGTGGCCTATCGTCGGCTTCCACCCCTTTGTAGATGCTACGTAGGGTGTTTCCGTACAAACAAGACAACACTTAGCCGACGTCTCGGTGCCCGGAGGCGGTTGTGTTAGTGGAAACGAGGCAATCAGATATTTAGGCTTTATAACTTTCACTTAGTCATAGGAGCATATGTTTGGGGGCAACTTAATAGCCCCCGGTATACGTCGACTCCTCGGATTATTCGAGGTCAAACCACCCACAACTTGGCCTTTTCAAGAAAGAAAGGCCCTTCGTTTTACTCGGATAACCTCGATCGGCTATATTTGGTTGAACACCGCCTGCGGTTCGCTGACCAATTTACGCTTGTTGTGACAGTCAGCTTTCGGCTTTCTCCAACTGAGGCACTTAACCAGTTAAATCGGAAGTGACAATCGCAGTGGTTCTCCCTTTACCCCTTAGCCGAACAAAGCAGAAACGTAAGGGGTAAGCACAGGAGCCGGGAAATCCAGCTATAGACCAAAGACACAACTCGAAATCAATGCATATAAATGCGAAATACTGAGGACATTTTGCCGAGGACTGCATGGACTACCTCAGTGTTTGGTGGGTTCGGTGTTAACCGCAGACCCCCTTTAATACTGCCGATGCGTGAAATGCATCTGGCATTGTACTGCAAGAGTTATGCTCGGAAATACCAAAAAACTCATGCAAAAAACTTTATGTTTAGATAAAATAAAATTGTGCTAATCCAAAATTGGTCTAAAATTTAATTTGTGCTTCGGTCGTGTTTTAACATGATACATCCGATCTCCGGACTCCAAGCGGGTCAGCCTTTGGCTTCAACCTCCATATCCCGACGGCGGAGTGTTTCTCTGAGGCCTGTTTAGCGAACTAAACTCGAGCGGCTTTAGAAAGAAAATATGCTATCCGGCTATTGACCACACGCTAGTGTCGGAAAAAGGAGTAGTAGAAAAAGACTTTGCAACGACTAAGAAGAAAACATAGTTATTATAAAACGGCTCATACAAATTTAAGAGCCCCCGGTTAAATTGGGTAAATAAATTTCTAACAAACAAAGTTTTTTCTGTTTAACAAAAAATATAATGTTTGGTTGCACCGAACAAAAAATAAAATTTCAAAGAGAGCTGAGCCCGTAAACAACTTAGCTGGTTAATATGCTCGGTGCGGTTCGAGTTTGTGGCGTGACGAAGACGTAGTCCTCGCCCTGGCAGAGGTCCCAGCCCCCAAGCCCGAGGTAATCGAGCGAAGAGCTCGGGTCGAGAAGTGGCAACGCAACACGGTTGCTGCGGCGAGGCGAAGCCCCCGGTCTAGCCGAGGAGAGTAGTTCGGCAGCGTGACAGTGAGGCCCCCAGGTCCGTCGACCATGTCGACGACACAATTTTGTTGATGAAGGCGGGACGACGATGTAGGCACGCCAAGGTGACCGCATGACACAGCCGAAGTCGATTACCTGTGCACACAATATAGTGCAAACCAAGAGTAATAACAAATAAAGGTAATAATATATTTTTCAAAAATCTTCTACTTAGTTAATTTAAGTGAAGCAAATAAGTAAAGGAATATGGCCTGGGCGCCGAGGTGCCTGAGCAAAGAGTTCGGCTTTGACGAAGTGGCAACGCTGCACGGTCGATGTGGAGAGGCGAAGTCCCTGGTCCAGCTAACATGGCGAAGCTGGTCAGCTGGTGACGCCGAAGTCCTTGGAGCAGGTTGATGAAGAGATGCCAAAGCCCCCGGTCTAGCCGAGGTGACGGAGCAGGTCGGCTGGTGACGCCGAAGTCTCATGCCAGCCGAGGTGTCAAAGCAGGTTGACTGGTGATGCCGAAGTCTCACGCCAGCCGAGGTGTCAAAGTTGGTCGGCTGGTGATGCCGAATTCTCATGTCAGCCGAGGTGTTGAAGCTGGTCGGCTGGTGACGCCGAAGTCCCCGGAGCGGGTTAATGAGGAGATGACGAAGCCCCCGGTATAGCCGAGGTGACGGAGCAGATCGGTAAGGTGACGCTAGAGCCCCATGCCAGCTGACGTGTAAAAGCAGTTCGGCGTGATGGACGTCACCTTGAAAAAGTAACGGCACGGCGATGCCGACGCAGGTCGGAATTTGTGACGAGGTCAATGCTGGCTTGATGAAGCAACGGAGCGCCCGACCCGTACAACCCGCGGATGACGAGGTTCTCTTGATGATTATTCGGCCCTCGCGATGCCGAACTCTTGGTCGGTTGACCGAGGTGATGAGAAAATTTCCTTCAAAAAGGACGCCTCACAACCCGTTCATGAAAAAGATGAACTCGGGTCGGATTAGTTTTCGCGCAGAAAATAGATCCAAAATTCGTTGTACTCATCGGACGTTTCCCGGAGTTTGGACGGTCGGATCGAGCTGAAATATTGAGGGGTGATCGGTATTGGAATTCCGCAGCCGATGAATGGTGGGATTTTCCAATGGATATACTAGCTAGATACTGGACACCTCGTCCTAAACTCATCCAGATTCCCGTCCAAATTCGATAGGGCTCCGGTATATTGGAGATTGCCGGAGCTTCTTCCATCGGAACGCGACGAAATTTTGCAGGGCTGTTGTTGATACAATTCCGCACAATTCCACTGAAGCAATCGTCAAAACGACGCTCGAGGAAACGGGGACGTCGAACACAAATTCGCTGTCCAGAAAAAACTGCAATATGCACACGAGCCATCGATCCTTCTAGCGATCCCACAGCGGAACTCTCAATGAAAGCACCAATGTCGGTGTCAAAACCGGCGGATCTTGGGTAGGGGGTCCCGAGCTGTGGGTCTTGGATCCATGGGTAATAGGAGACAATGGAGACGGTGTTTACCCAGGTCCGGGCCCTCCTATGGAGGTAAAACCCTATGTCCTGCTTTGTTTGTATTGATGATGGTGTATCGAGTACAGAGTTGATCTACCATGAGATCGTATGTAGTGGTCTAAACCCTAAGAGCTATGCTCGTATGATGATATGATCTATGATGATCTGATCGTCCCTAATGACTAGCCTGGCCTCGGCTTATATAACACACCAGAGGCCTAGGATAACAAGAGTCCTAGTCGGCTACGTCGGTGGAGAGGAGTCCTTGTCTTGATCACCAAGTCTTGTGGAATCTTCCTCGTATGCATCATGGGCTGTATGAACTGGCCCATTAATGAACCGCCCTGGGGGTCCTCGGCCCGACCCACTGGTCGGGAGACGACGTGGTGAGTACCCCCTAGTCCAGGACACCGTCACTACCTATCTTGGACATGATTCCTATATAATGATCATCGCCTTGGATATCGTCATGACTATTCGATTTTCTATCAATTGCCCAACAATAATTTGTTCACTCATGAGAGAAGCCACTAGTGAACCCTACGGCCCCCGGGTCTACTTTTCCAACATATTGCTTTCCGATCTATCTTTTTGCATCTTTGTTTTCAGATCTACAAAACCAAAAACCAAAAAATATATTGCTGCATATTTTATTTGCTATTTTTATTTTGTGTTCTTGAGAGATCTATCTCTCCTATCTATCAGTACCTAGTCTATCTTTTTACCGTAGAGAGATTGACAACCTCTCTTTCGTGTCGGGTTGCAAGTATTTGTTATTTTTGTGCAGGTGCTGCTTATTGGGTGGTGGTGATCTTTCTACTGGTTCGATAACCTTGGTTTCATAACTGAGGGAAACACTTACCGTCGTTGTGCTGCATCATCCCTTCCTCTTTGGGGAAATACCGATGCAGACTCAAGCCACGTCAAAGGAATTTCTGGCGCCGTTGCCGGGGAAGAAGCGGTCTCTTCTACGTGCCTATCGTAGGCGCCGAGGGGACTCCATCATCATCTACCAGGTTCCTAATCACAAATCTCATCTCCTTGCAATTACATTATTTGCCATTTGCCTCTCGTTTTCCTCTCCCCCACTTCACCAATTTGCTGTTTTATTCGCCCTCTTTTTCGTTTGCCTTTTTCTTGCCGGATCTCTTCCTTGCTTGCAATCTTGTTTCCGTAGTCACGATGACTCAAGAGAACACCAAGTTGTGTGATTTTTCCAATACTAATAACAATGATTTTATTAGTATGCCTATTGCTCCTCCCGCCACTAGTGTGGAATCTTGTGATATTAATGCCGCTTTGTTGAATCTTGTCATGAAAGATCAATTTGCAGGTAATCCTAATGAGGATGCCGCGTCCCATCTAAACATGTTCGTAGAATTGTGTGATATGCAAAAGAAAAAAGATGTGGACAATGATATAGTGAAGTTGAAATTATTTCTTTTCTCCTTGCGGGATCGTGCAAAATTTTGGTTTTCTTCTTTGCCTCGCAATAGTATAGATTCTTGGAATAAGTACAAGGATGCTTTTATCACTAAGTATTTTCCGCCTGCGAAAATTATTTCCCTTAGGACACAAATCATGAATTTTAAGCAACTTGAGCATGAACATGTTGCATAATCTTGGGAAAGAATGAAGTTGATGCTAAGAAATTGTCCTACTCATGGTTTAAATCTTTGGATGATCATACAAAAAAATTATGCGGGGTTGAATTTTGTCTCTAGAAATCTTTTAGATTCCGCCGCGGGTGGTACTTTTATGGAGATTACTTTGGGTGAAGCTACTAAATTGCTAGATAATATCATGGCAAATTATTCACAATGGCATACCGAAAGAGCACCTACTAGTAAAAAAGTTAATTCGGTTGAAGAAATTAGTACTTTGAGTGATAAGGTTGATGCTTTGATGAAATTGGTTGCTAGTAAAAATGCTCCTATTGATCTGAATGATGTGCCTGTGTCTACTTTTATTGAGCAAAATAGTGATTCCGTAGATGTGAATTTTGTCTCGCGAAAAAATTTCAATAACAATGCTTATAGAGGTAATTTTAATCCTAGGCCTTTTCCTGGAAATTTCTCTAATAATTTTGGTAATTCCTATGGTAATTATTCTTACAATAATAATAGGAACACCTCTGATCTTGAGAGTAATATTAAAGAATTTATCAATGCGCAAAAGGCTTTCAATACTACGATAGAAGAAAAGTTGAATAAGATTGATGATATGTCTAGAAGCATTGATACAATTTCTCATGATGTTGAAAATCTCAAGTTGAAAGCTTTTGTGCCTAAGATTGATGAATCAATTAAGGCTTTATATGTCTTTATGTATGAAAGTAAGAAAAGAACCGCTATGCTTAGAGCTAAGAGAGAAATCTTAGAAAAATCATTTTCTAGTGATTGCCTTCATAAAAAAGATGAAGATCATAAAGTGATTGGTGTTTCTTCTATTGATTCCTTGTTTAGTAATGTTAAAATTGATGATAAAGGGACTGAAGTAGAGTCAACTTTATCTAGAAGGCGTCCCAATAATTTGGAGGGTGAAAATCTTGATGAAAATTTTGATAAAAGTGGGTTTGAAGAGGTCAAAACTTTAACTAGTGATGTGCCCACTATTTGGATTGCAAAGACTTTAATTATTATAGTTTATCTTTGATTGAACGTATTTCTTTGTTGCAATCCATGTTGAATTCACCCCATGCTTATGAGCAAAATAAAGCTTTTACTAAACATATCGTTGATGCCATGATGAAATCTTTTGAAGAAAAGATAGAGTTGGAGATTTCTATTCCTAGAAAATTACATGATGAGTGGGAACCTACCATTAAGGTGAAGATTAAAAATTATGAGTGATTTCTTTTATGTGATTTGGGTTCTAGTGTTTCCACGATTCCGAAATCTTTATGTGATGTGCTTGGTCTTACCAATATTGAAGAATGTTCTCTTAATTTGCACTTGGCGGATTCTACTATTAAAAAGCCTTTGGGAAGAATTAATGATGTTCTTATTCTTGCAAATAGGAACTATGTGCCCATAGATTTTATTGTGCTTGATATTAATTGCAATCCGTCTAGTCCCATTATACTTGGTAGACCATTTTTACGCACTATAGGTGCCATGATTGATATGAAAGAAGGCAATATTCATTTTCAATTTACCTTGAGAAAGGCTATGGAACACTTCCCTAGAACAAGAATTAGGCCACCATATGAATCAATCATGAGGGCATCCTATGGATCCAAAACCAAAGATGACAATACTTGAATCTATGTGTTATGCCTAGCTAGGGGCGTAAAACGATAACGCTTGTTGAGAGGCAACCCAATGAATAAATTTATTTTTGCTTTTTCCTTTCTGTTTTGAGTGTTGACAGAATTATGCCTCTATTATGATTGTGTTTTTATGGTTTATTTAGTGTTTGTTCCAAGTAAAGCCTTTAGGATGATTCATAGGATGAGTAGAAGTGATGCTGAATCTGAAATAGAAACTTTGCGTCCAGTATATGAATTTTAATTTTTTGCTGGAACGTGATATTGAGCTCAAATTTTAACACAGTGTTTCTATACAAATTACTTACGTTGTCCTAATGTTTCAGATTTTTTACAGTTACATAAGTATGGTTAGAGTACAGATTACTACAGACTGTTCTGTTTGAGACAGATTCTGTTTTCGTTGCATTGTGTGCTTGTTTTGATGAATCTATGGGTTATATTGAAGGGTATGAGCCATGGTAAAGTTAAAATACAGTAGGTATAATTCAATAATAAAATATGAATGGATTTTCAACAGCACCTAAAGTAGTGATTTGCTTTATTATACTAACGGACCTCACGAAGATTTTGTTGAGTATTGTGTGATTGAAGTTTTCAAGTTTTGGGTGAGATCACGAAGGATGAAGGGATAAGGAGTGAAAAGAGCCTAAGCTTGGGGATGCTACCACTCCCCCAAGATATATCCAAAGATAAACAAGCAACTAAGCTTGGGGATGCCCCCGAGTGGCATCCCCTCTTTCTTCTAACGACCATCGGTATTTTACTTGAAGCTATATTTTTTTCGTTACATATCATGAGTTTTGCTTGGAGCGTCTTGTATCTTTGCTTGCTTTGTTTGTTAGTTTGTCATTTTTATCCTTGCTGGACACACCTATTTGAGAGAGCCAAAATTATGCTATAATTTGTTAGAATTGCTCTATGCGCTTCACTTAAACTTTTTGAGCTATAGAAATTCTCTAGTGCTTCACTTATATCTTTTTGAGCACGGTGTGCTTGGAGATTTTTGTAGAAATACTCTCATGCTTCACTTAGATTAATTTGAGAGTTAGTAAATTTTGAAGAAATCCTCTCATGCTTCACTTATACCATTTTGAGAGATGAAATTTTTATGCTCATGTGCTTCACTAAAATTTGTTTGAGCTTGCCAAAAAGCAATGGCAATATATGAAACTAGTCCCAAAGTGATAGATATCCAAGGAGGATATAATAAAAACTTTCATGAAGATCATTAGGCAAATTAAACTTGATTCTTTGTAATAGTTTTGAAACATGATGATAGTAATATGTGAGTTATGCTAGTGAGTAATTATGCTTAGTAGGAATATTGGTGTTAAGGTTTGTGATTCCCTATGCATGCACGAAAGTCAATAGTTATGCAATGAAGTTACATCCTACTTATGGTGCATTATTCGGTGTTAGTTATGCTCAATGCTCGCTTATGTGAATTTTCGTTTCTTGGTTTTGTTGCTTCTCAATCAATTTGCTAGCCTCCATTTGTACTAAGTAGAAATACTACTTGTGCATCCAAAATCCTTAAACCAAGTTTTGCCTTATGAGTCCACCATACCTACCTATATGAGGTATTTCCATGCCGTTCCAAGCAAATTTGTATGTGCCATCTCTAAATTTTCAAAATAAATTTTCTCTTTTGTGTGCACGTACCGCTCATGAAACGGTGGGGAGTGTCCAATATTTTTCCATGCTAGATGTGTTATTCTCAAGATGAGTGTTTATTCACTTGTCATTGCACGAGAGTGCGGCGGTAATAGGGATGCCCATTCCCAAAATGAAAAAGAAAAAAATATTTACTTTATGTTGTCAAATAATAAATTCCTTGGAAAGTGTTGGTATGGAAGGCAACCGTGGATACGACCCCGCCATGCAAAGTGAAAGTTTGGTGGAAAAAGGAATAAACTTTATTTTCTGTTTGGGAACCACCTATGATATATCTAGCATGGAAAGTATTGTGAGCTACTTTGTCGTTTTCGTTGACAGGAAAGGCATGCCACCCAAAATATTTTTCTCTCTCAATTTAAACCTTGAGCTCTGGCACCTCTACAAATCCCTACTTCCCTCTACGAAGGGCCTATCTATTTACTTTATGCAATTTTTATTTTTACTTTGAGTCTCCATCTTCTCTTATAAAGCACCAACTAGGGGGCACTATGATCGTACTTGAGCATTGGGCATAGCTAATATTTGAGTGTGTTTGATGAATGGATCAATGATTGAGCATGATGGCCTAGGGATAACTTTCTTTAGTGTTGATATTTTGAAAGACATGGTTGCTTGTTGACATGCTTGAGTATTGAAGTCATTATGTTAAAACTAGACTATTTCTTTGAATCATTTACAAGTCCAAATATCCATGCTATACAAAAGAAAACAATATGACATGAACATGTTAAGCAGCATTCCACATCAAAAATTCTGTTTTTATCATTTACCTACTCGAGGACGAGTAGGAATTAAGCTTGGGGATGCTGATACGTATCCAACGTATCTATAATTTTTGCTTGTTCCATGCTGTTATATTATCATTCTTGGATGTTTTACAATCATTTTATAACAACTTTGTATCATTTTTGGGACTAACCTATTGACATAGTGCCAAAGTGCCAGTTGCTGTTTTTGCTTGTTTTTTACTTTGCAGAATATCAATATCAAACGGAGTCCAATCGCGACGAAACTTTTTTGAGATTTTTTCTGGACCAGAAGACACCCAGCGGCCAAAGAAGTGCCGGAGAGGTGGGCCGTGGAGACCACAACCCACCAGGGCGCGCCAGGGGGGCCCGGCGCGCCCTGATGGGTTGTGCCCTCCTCGGGGCCCCTCTCACCGCCTCTGATGCCTATAAATTCCCAAATATTCCCAAATCCCTAGGGGAGTCGATGAAACACAATTCCAGCCACCGCAAGTTCCAGAACCTCGAGATCCAATCAAAACACCATCATGGAGGGGTTCATCTTCTTCATAGGTGCCTCTCCGAAGATGCGTGAATAGTCCACCATAGACCTATGGGTCCGTAGGCAGTAGCTAGATGGCTTCCTCTCTCTCTTATGATTCTCAATACAATGGTCTCTTGGAGATCTATTTGATGTAAACTTTTGCAGTGTGTTTGTTGGGATCCGATGAATTTTGAGTTCATGATCAGTTTCTATACATGAATATTATTTGAGTCCTCTTTGATCTCTTATATGCATGATTACTTATAGCCTCGTAATTCTTCTTCGAATCTTTGGTTTAGTTAGGCCAACTAGATCGATTTTTCTTGCCATGGGATGAGGTGCTTTGTGATGGGTTCGATCTTGCGGTGTTCTTTCCCAGTGACAGAAGGGGCAGCAAGACACGCATGTATCGTTGCCATTAAGGATAACAAGATGGGGTCTATTCCTACATGAATAGATCTTTTCTACATCATGTCATCATTCTTATTGCATTACTCCGTTTTTCCATGAACTTAATACACTAGATGCATGCTGGATAGCGGTCGATGTGTGGAGTAATAGAGGTAGATGCAGGCAGGAGTCGGTCTACGTATCTTGGACGTGATGCCTATATAATGATCATCGCCTTGGATATCGTCATGACTATTCAATTTTCTATCAATTGCCCAACAGTAATTTTTTCACCCATCGTGCGCTATACTCATGAGAGAAGCCACTAGTGAACCCTATGGCCCCCGGGTCTACTTTTCCAACATATTGCTTTCCGATCTATCTTTTTGCATCTTTGTTTTCAGATCTACAAAACCAAAAACCCAAAAATATATTGCTGCATATTTTATTTGCTCTTTTTATTTTGTGTTCTTGAGAGATCTATCTCTCCTATCTATCACTACCTAATCTATCTTTTTATCATAGAGAGACTGACAACCTCTCATCTGCGTCGGGTTGCAAGTATTTGTTATTTGTGTGCAGGTGCTGCTTATTGGGTGGTGGTGATCCTCCTACTGGTTCGATAACCTTGGTTTCATAACTGAGGGAAATACTTACCGTCGCTGTGCTGCATCATCCCTTCCTCTTTGGGGAAATACCGAGGCAGTCTCAAGCCACGTCACAAATATTTAATCTCTAGGTGTGGTTGAATTGACAACTCAACTGCTAATACTTGCAAATATTCTTTGGCTCCCCTTGTGTCTAATCTATAAATTTGGGTTGAATACTCTACCCTCGAAAACTGTTGCGATCCCCTATACTTGTGGGTTATCATTCACTTATATATTTTGAGTATAGCTTTATAGAATGCTTCTTGTGCTTCACTTATATCATTTGAAGTTGGATGCCTGTTTCTCTACATATAGAAAACCCTTATTTGTAGAATGCTCTTTTGCTTCACTTATATTTATTAGAGCATGTCCAGATCTTTTGTAGAAAGAATTAAACTCTCATGCTTCACTTATACCTATTTAGAGAGTCAACGGGAATTGGTCATTTACATGGTTAGTCATAAAATCCTACATAAAACTTGTAGATCATTGAATATGATATGTTTGATTCCTTGCAATAGTTTTGCGACATTAAGATAGTAATATGCGGGTGCACTAGTTGATGATTGTGGATTAGTAAGAATATTGATGTTAAGGTTTGTGATTCCCGAAGCATGCACGTATAGTCCCTAATTATGCGATGAAGTTGGAGCATAATTTATCCTTATTTGAAATCCTTTGTGCGGTTATAATCGGGGGCGCGCGATGGTTAACTTCTACCAACCACCTCCCTAGGAGCATGCGAGTAGTACTTTGCTTCGATTGAGCTAATAAAACGTTGCAATAAGTATATGAGTTCTTTATGACTAATGTGAATCCATGGATATACGCACTCTCACCTCCACATATTTGCTAGCCTCTTCGGTGCCATGAATTTCCCATTCTCACCTCGAGGATCGGTGCAATGTTCGCCGGTGCATCCAAACCCCGTGACATGATACACTCTGTTGCACATAAGCCTCATTATATCTTCCTCAAAACAGCCACCATACCTACATATCATGGCATTTCCATAGCCATTCCGAGATTGCCATGCAACTTCCACCGTCACATCATATGACTTGTATTTCCATCGTCATATTGCTTTGCATGATCTTAAGATAGCTAGCATGATATTTACATGGCTTGTCCATTTTTTGATATCTTTTGCTATGCTAGATCATTGCACATCCTAGTACACTGCCAGAGGCATTCATATACTCATATCATCCTATCAGTTTTTCATATCAAGTTGTAAGTAAATAAAAGTGTGATGATCATCATTATTAGAGCATTGTCCCAGTGAGGAAAGGATGATGGATACTATGATTCCCCCACAAGTCGGGATGAGACTCCGGACGAAAAAACAAAAATTGGGGAGGCCAAATGAGCCCACCACAAAAAAATGGGGGAGGCGAAAAAAAGAAAAAAAACACCATGAAAAAATAATAAAAAACAAATAAATGAGAGAAAAAGAGAGAAGGGACTTTGCTACTATCCTTTACCACACTTGTGCCTCAAAGTGGCACCATGTTCTTCATATAGAGAGTCTCTTGTTTTGTCACTTTCATATGCTAGTGGGAATTTTCATTATAGAACTTGGCTTGTATATTCCGATGACGGGCATCCTCAAATGCCCGAGGTCTTCATGAGCAAGCAAGTTGGATGCACACCCACTTAGCTTCAGTCGACCTTTCATAAACTTACAGCTCTAGTGCATCCGTTGCATGGCAATCCCTACTCCTCGCATTGATATCTATTGATGGGCATCTCCATAGCCCGTTGATACGCCGAGTTGATGCGAGACTTTCTTCTCCACTTTTACTCCTTTGAAACCTACCACCATATTCTATTCCACCTTTATGCTATATCCATGGTTCACACTCATATATTGCGTAAGTAATAAAAAGCTGGAGCGCGTTAAAAAGTACGATCCAATTGCTTGGTTTGACACTGGGGTGCTCATGATTTATACTTTATGCTAGGAAGACCAAGCATGACATGCTATATGATTTTGTAGGGATAGCATTCTCTGGCATTGTTATTTTGAAAGGACATGATTGTTTGCTAGTAAACATGAGTATGGATGTCTTTTTGTCAAATGATATACTATTGCCTTGAATCACTTGTATCTTAATATTCATGCCATGATTAGACATTTGTTCATGATTATGTTAGGTAGCATTCCACATAAAAAATTATCTTTTTATCATTTACCTACTCAAGGACGAGCAGGAATTAAGCTTGGGGATGTTGATACGTCTCCGTCGTATCTGTAATTTTTGATTGCTTCATGCCAATATTCTACAACTTTCATATACTTTTGGCAACATTTTATATTATTTTTGGGACTAACTTACTTATCCAGTGCCCAGTGCCAGTTCCTGTTTTTTGTGTGTTTTTTGTTTCACAGAAAATCCATATCAAACGAAGTCCAAACGCGATAAAAATTTACGGAGATTTTTTTGGAATATATGTGAATTTTGGGAGTCTAAATCAACGCAAGACGGTGCCCGAGGGAGGCACAAGCCAATAGGGCGCGCCCTGGGGGGGTCGCGCCCTGATGGCTTGTGCCTCCCCCTTAAGTCGGTTGAGGCTCTCCTTCCACCGCAAGAAATATATTTTTGCGATAAAAATCCCCTCAAAATTTCAGCCCGATCGGAGTTACGGATCTCCGGCTAATTAAGAAATGGTGAAGGGGTCAGAAAACAGTCGCGAAAACAGAAGAGAAACATAGAGAGAGAGAGATCCAATCTCGGAGGGGCTCCTACCCTCTGGGAGCTACGGCGGCCATGGACCAGAGGGGAAACCCTCCTCCCACCTAGGGAGGAGGCCAAGGAAGAAGAAGGAGGAGGGGGGTTCTCTCCCCTCTCTCCCGGTGGTGCCGGAGTGCCGCCGGGGCATCCATCGTGATGGCGATCTAGACCAACAACTTTGCCGCCGTCACCACCAACTCTTTTCCCCTCTATGCAGCGGTGTAAAACCTCTTCTCCCCGCTATAATCTCTACTTAAACATGGTTCTTAATGCTATATATTATTATCCAAAGATGTGTGGCTATCCTATGATGTTTGAGTAGATTTCTTTTGTCTTGTGGGTTGATTGATGATCGTGATTGGTTTGAGTTGTATGTTCTATTTTGGTGCTGTCCTATGGTGCCCGCCATGTCGCGCAAGCGTGTGGGATCCCCTCTATAGGGTGTTGCAATATGTTTATGATTCGCTTATAGTGGGTGGCTAGAGTGACATAAGCTTACACCCAAGTAAGGGGATTGTTTACGTATGGGATAAAGGGGACTTGATGTTTAATGCTATGGTTGGGTTTAACTTAATGATTTCTAGTAGTTGCGGATGCTTGCTAGAGGTCCAATCATAAGTGCATATGATCCAAGTACGGAAAGTATGTTAGCGTATGCCTCTCCCTCATATAAAACTGCTACAATGATACCGGTCTAGTTATCGATTGCCTAGGGACATATCTTTCTCTTGTGCTACAAAAAGCTTTCTACTAAACAATTAACTTATTTAATATTTATCTAAATTGCACCTAACTTTTATTTACCCGTCCTTTATTACCTTGCGAACCTATCTATCACACCTACTAAGTACTTCTAGTTTCTTTCCCGCAAAGTAGTTTCATACTTGTTCTAGTTAAAGTAAGCGTTAGCGTGCGTAGATTTGTATCGGTGGACGATAGAACTTGAGAGAATATTAATTGTAATTATACCTTTAGCTCCTCGTTGGGTTCGACACTCTTACTTATCGAAAAAGTCTACAAACGATCCCCTACACTTGTGGACAGCTTTTTGGAAGCAATCCACCAAAATAGGATCCAGATCCTTTGACTTGCAGAAGGCAAGTTAGGGAGCTATAATACTATCTTTGTAAAAAACATGGACACTATTCACAAAAAATTGTCGTTATAAATCACTAGAGCGATAATTATTGTTCATACATTGTTGTCTTAAACCGTCATTTATGAAAATCTAACAAAGGGAAATCAGCGTACTATAGCTTACCTGACTTCCCTCCTTATGACAGAGGATCCGGATCCACCCAAATAGCATTGTACAAACTCCAAACTTCAATGACTCCATTAAAGGCTTGAATAACTTCCAAAGAATCTGATCCAAAAATCACTGGTTGACATCATAGGCTTTTCACCAGTTCCAACCCTCTTTAGATCACTATCGCCTCAGCTATTTCGTCCCGGAAACCCAAACAAGTGATTGAGTCATGCGTCTAGTCACTCACGAGCAGAGGCATACTACAACTCTGTGAATATAACTGCACAAATAGAAGACAACACAAAACATCGCTACGATACACAAAGTAAGGAGACACATTTGGAGAAGCCCCCCGAGATAGCGGGCTTATGTCATGCGACTTTGATACGTCTCAAACATATTTATGTTCTTTTATTGTTTCATGCTATTATAATATCAGCTTTGAATAGATCACTAGAGGGAGAATCCAATTTGGATGTCTGTTCTAGCATCCTGTCAGAGGGGGAATCCATCACTGGAGCCATCTTCATCAACCTTGTTGTCACCATAACCATATGTTAGTCGTTTTTTAGGACCTTAGGGTCCATATAAGTAGCTAGATGGAATCCTCTCTTCCTTGATTCAATACAAAGTTTCCATGAGCTGCCTCACATCGGGGTCCATAAGATGTAATCTGCTTTTTTGTTTGTTGGGAAATGATCACTTGTCATTTTATGATCAGATTGTTCATTGAATTGTATTGAATCTTTTGAAGTTTCACTACAAAAAAAGAAACTTCCATGACATTATGGCCTGAATGAAAACTTTTTCTATCATGGATATGACACTTCCATGACAATAATTGTGAAAAAAACACGTATCATCATAGATGTTGTGAGCTCCTACTTCTATGACAAAAAATTATGCCAGAATATTGGTTTTTCGTCCTGGGCGGGCCGGAGACGAACCTGCATGACATTCTTTTGGCCGTCTATGATGTCAAAATCATGGTAGAAGTGAGGGCGAGGACTTTTCCGTGGATTTTCCAGTTACGGTGGGCCGAGTGATGCAGTGTGGTTTGTGCGTTTCTCTCATACTCGCGTGTGTGTGAGGCGTTCGCTAACTGAACCCGAGCGAGTTGTTTGCTTACTGAACCCGAACGATCGATCGATCAATCGATCCCTCGCACTATCTACGTACTGAACATGAGTGATCGATCCCTCGCACTACGTACTACTGAACCCGATCGATGCCCTTCGCTGCTAATGGAACCCGAGCGATTCTTTCGCTGCTAACTGAACCCGAGCAACCGATTCCTTCGCTGCTTACTGATGTCTACTACGCAACTTTATTCTTGTAGACTTTGTTGGGCCTCCAAGCGCAGAGTTTTGTAGGAAAGTAGCAATTTTCCCTCAAGTGGATGACCTAAGGTTTATCAATCCGTGGGAGGTGTAGGATAAAGATGGTCTCTCTCAAACAACCCTGCAATCAAATACAAGAAATCTCTTGTGTCCCCAACACACCCAATACAATGGCAAATTGTATAGGTGCACTAGTTCGGCGAAGAGATGGTGATACAAGTGCAATATGGATAGTAGATATTGATTTTTGTAATCTGAAAATATAGAAACAGCAAGGTAGCAAGTGACAAAAGTGAGCACAAATGGTATTGCAATGCTTTAAAACAAGGCCTAGGGTCCGTACTTTCACTAGTGCAATCTCTCAACAATGCTAATATAATTGGATCACATAACCATCCCTCAACGTGCAACGAAGAATCACTCCAAAGTTCTTATCTAGCGGAGAACATAAGAAGAAATTATTTGTAGGGTACGAAACCACCTTAAAGTTATTCTTTCCGATCGATCTATTCAAGAGTTCGTACTAAGATAACATCAAGTTATCCTTTCCGTTCGATCTATCTAAGAGTTCGTACTAGAATAACACCATATGATACGCATCAACCAACTCTAATGTCGCCTAGATACTCCAATGTCACCACAAGTATCCATGAGTTAATTATACGACACGCATCAAACAATTTCAGATTCATAATACTCAATCCAACACAAAGAACCTCAAAGAGTGCCCCAAGATTTCTATCGGAGAACGTAGGACAAGAACATGTATCAACCCCTATGCATAGATTACCCCAATGTCACCGCGGGAATCCGCAAGTTGAGTACCAAAACATATATCAAGTGAATCAATAGAATACCCCATTGTCACTACGGGTATCCGCATCCAAGACATATATCAAGTGTTCTCAAATCCAATATTCAATCCAACATAACGATATCTCAAAAGGCAAGATTCAATTCATCACAACAAGGTAGCAAGGGAATAGCATCATGTGATCCGACTATATTAACAAAGCCCATGATACATCAAGATCGTGACATCTCAAGAACACGAGAGAGAGAGAGAGAGAGAGATTGAACACATAGCTACTGGTACATACCCTCAGCCCCGAGGGTGGACTACTCCCTCCTCATCATGGCCTCCGCCGGTATGATGAAGATGGCCACCGGAGATGGATCCCCCTCTCCGGCAGGGTACTGGAACATCTCCAGATTGGTTTTTCATCGATACAGAGAGTTGCGGCGGCGGAGCGGAGAGTCGAGGGTTATATTTTGGGGTTTCCGAATATTTGGGAATTTATAGGCGTCGGAGGTGGTGGAGGGGGTGCCCGAGGTGCCCAGCACCCACCAGGCCGCGCCAGGGGGCCTCTGGCGCGCCTTGGTGGGTGCTGGCCACCCTGGGGCCCCTCTTCTAGTGTTATTTGGCCCATCCTCTTTCTTCTAGTCCATAAAAAATGCACAAAAATCCCCGCAACGTTTGGGCTCCGTTTGGTACTGATTTTCTGCGAAGTAAAAAACAAGAAAAAACAGCAAGTGGCACTTTGGTACTATGTCAATAGGTTAGTCCCAAAAATTGATATAAAGTTGTAATAAAATGATTGTAAAACATCCAAGAATGATAATATAACAGCATGGAACAAGCAAAAATTATAGATATGTTGGAGACGTATCACTTACTGAACCCGGTCGATCGATGTGTTGTATTGAGAGCCCTCGTGCGAGACATGAGTTGAGCTAGCATGTTGGTTGCCTCTCACTAAACAATGCCCGTTGCTGCTGCGCGCGCGATACGTAGAATGAGTCGAGACTACTTGCATTGATCGAGCCCCTTGTGCAAGACGTGGTGAGTTGACCTAGCCGGTTGGTTGGCTATTGATGAACAGTTCTCATTGCTGCCGCTTGCTCGTACGCCCCACCCTATCCGGTGGGGGCTGGCGCTGGATAACAATGACCCCGAGGAGGCCGTGCCGTGGTACCCCACACCCCAGCCGGTGTTGGAGTGAATGAGCAGGACCCGTGGAGGCTGGAGGAAGTCGACAGTGGATTAGCAGTAGCGTGTGGAGTCCCATTTTGCGGTACGCCAGACCCCTGGACCCCGTTTTGACCGTAGCCTATTGAACAGAAGTCCGTTTCCTCCCTTTTGCGGTACACCAGACCCGTCCCGTTGAATATGACCCCTTTTCGACCGTAGTCTGTTTCCTCCGTTTTGCGGTACGTGAGACCCCTCCCATTGAACAAGACCCTATTTTGACCGTAGCCGGTTGAACAGAAGTTCGTTTCCTCCATTTTGCAATACCCCACCCCCAGCCAAGTCGCTTCGCTCCTGATGAACACGATGTTGTTTCCTTCATTTCGACCCAGCTGGTTGGCTGCCGATGAACAAGATGTCGTTGCTGCCATTGATAACCCACAAGTGTAGGGGGTCGCAACAGTCTTCGAGGGAAGTATTCTACCCAAATTTATTGATTCGACACAAGGGGAGCCAAATAATATTTATTGGTCTTAGTGTTGGGGAACGTTGCATGGGAAACAAAAAAATCCCTACGCACACGCAAGATCTATCCATGGAGATGCATGATACGTCTCCAACGTATCTATAATTCTTGATTGTTCCATGCTATAATATTATCATTCTAGGATGCTTTTTGGGTGACTATTTACCAATTCATATTATTTTTTAGCACTAACCTATTAACCCAGTGCCCAGTGCCAGTTGTTGTTTTCTGCATGTTTTTGACTTTTCAGGTTCACAGTACCAAACGAAGTCCAATTGCCTCGAAACTTATTTCTTATTTTTTCTGGACCAAAAGAAGACCTAAAAGCTTTGGGACGATACCAGAGGCTGCACGAGTGAGGCAACACATAATAGGGCATGCCCGGGGGGGCGGGTGGTGATACGTCTCCAACGTATCGATAATTTATGAAGTATTCATGTCATATTTGCCTATGTTTTTACTATGGTTTTATGATTTATTGAGACTAACCTATTAATGGTTGCAAAAGTGCACAAATTCTTGTTTCACACTTTGATGTGCAGGAATTAATTGAAAATTGTCAAAAAAACGCAAAAGGAGCCTTGTTGGAGGAGGACTCTGACTTTCCTGAAATCTGTTCACGAACAGTTTTTAGAGATCGTCAGTTTTACCCCCGAAGACGGCGTCAAATGGAAAAATCTAAAACTAGGAAAGCGTGGGGAATTTTATGGCATTGATTCTGGACTCCGAATTCATCCAAAACAGAGTTTGGATGCGATCTGTAGACCCGTTTTACTGGAGGAAAATATCTGATTACGGGATTACGAGAATTGATGACGTGATTGAGTCCAACTCTTACCATATCTGGTGTATTCAGCCAAGCCACGACTTTGAGGACTCATGAGGGCTGTGAGGAGTCCCTAGGAAGGTTCTAGAGGTGCCCAAGAGCCATTGGATCAAGGGTCCATCCATCGGAGGGCCATAGAGCACCACAGAGGCACATATAAGGAGAGAAATACCCTAATTTCGAGAGAGCCACCAAGAGCCACGAATTTGCCTCTCCCTTGGCCGCCGCCAAGAAGGGGAGAGGATCCTCCATTGCAGCACCAAGACCAAGGAAGAAAGGGGGGCAAGGGGCCACCGCCCGTCGCCACCGCCGCCGCCCGTCGCCGGCGCCGTGGCCGCCATCGCCTCCATCTCTTTGGGGCTGCACCTCTCCATCAACAACTCTCTATTTCTCACCATGATAATGTGTGAGTAATTCACCTCGGGGCTGAGGATATGTACCCGTAGCTATGTGTTCAATCTCTCTCTCTCTCTCGTGTTCTTAGATGTCACGATCTTGATGTATCACGGTCTTTGTTAATATAGTCGGATCATATGATGTTATTCCCTTGCTATTTTTTTGTGATGAATTGAATCTTTCCCTTTGAGATCTCGTTATGTTGGATTGAATATTGGATTTGAGAACACTTGATATATGTCTTGCATGCGGATAACCATAGTGACAATGAGGTATTCTATTGATCCACTTGATATATGTTTTGGTACTCAACTTGCGGAATCCCGAGGTGACATTGGGTTAATCTATGCATCGGGGTTGATACACGTTCTTGTCCTACTTTCTCCGATAGAAATCTTGTGGTACTCTTTGAGGTTCTTTGGGTTGGATTGAGTAATATGAATCTGAAATTGTTTGATGCGTATCGTATAATTAACTCATGGATACTTGTGGTGACATTGGAGTATCTAGGTGACATTAGAGTTGGTTGATGCGTATCATATGGTGTTATTCTAGTACGAACTCTTAGATAGATCGATCGGAAAGGATAACTTGATGTTATCTTAGTACGAACTCTTGGATAGATCGATCGGAAAGAATAACTTTAAGGTGGTTTCGTACCCTACAAACAATTTCTTCTTATGTTCTCCGCTAGATAAGAACTTTGGAGTGATTCTTCGTTGCACGGTGAGGGATGGTTATGTGATCCAATTATATTAGCATTGTTGAGATATTGCACTAGCGAAAGTACGGACCCTAGGCCTTGTTTCCAAGAATTTATACAACGTTTTTCTCGCTGTTTACTATTTGTTACCTTGCTGTTTATATATTTTCAGATTACAAAAACCTATATCTACCGTCCATATTGCACTTGTATCACCATCTCTTCGCCGAACTAGTGCACCTATACAATTTGACATTGTATTGGGTGTGTTGGGGACACAAGAGATTTCTTGTATTGATTGCAGGGTTGTTTGAGAGAGACCATCTTCATCCTACACCTCCCACAGATTGATAAACCTTAGGTCATCCACTTGAGGGAAAATTGCTACTTTCCTACAAAACTCTGCGCTTGGAGTCCCAACACGAGTATACAAGAATAAAGTTGCGTAGTAGACATCAAGCTCTTTTCTGGCGCCGTTGCCGGGGAGGTGAGTGCTTGAAGGTATATCTTTAGATCTTGCAATTAAATCTTTTAGTTTCTTGTTTTTCACTGGTTTGGTTTCATAAGAGAAAACTACAAAAAAATGGAGCTTAGGTTGCATCATTTGTATCGTCTTTATAATGTCTTTCGTGAAAATAAGGATTCAGAAAATTGTGCTCAATTGGTAGAGGAAGAAATTATGAAAATACTTAATGAGAATTCCTTGAATGATGAGCATGATTGCGATGTTGTTAGTATGAATCTATGAATATCCAAAATACTAATGATGATTGCACTAGTCATGATAAAAATGTTTCTTATAAGCATGTCAATTTTTGTGGAGTGGATAATGTTTGTGAAGACGTGCCTTATAGGGATGATAGATTTTGTAAGAAGCATAAACATGATAGAAGCAAATTTTTGCTCAAAGTGATAGATGAATTTGCTACAAAATTATGTTCTGTTTGTCCTATTACTTGTTAACTTTGCAATAAAGTTGGGCATCTTAATTTCCAATGCAAACTTTTTCATGATCAAATCATGGCCAAATATTGTAATGACTTGATCACCCTTGAACTTTATAATGAGCTTTCTCTATTTTGGGGGAGTGAAGAATTGACACATAAAAATAGTTGGTATGAAGTATTCATTCTCACGGACGACATTGAAACTAATCTAAAAAATATCTATATGTTTTGCATGGTAAATTGCAATGAGAATGCTTATATTGCCAACTATAGAAAGATGGGAAAACCAATAGAATATAATAGGAATACTAATGAAAGGGTAAAGATTTCCACTTTCCCTACTATTGTCTCTCATGATGAAATAGGTGACGAGGAGGAGCTCCCTATTCAACCAATCTCATCAATAAGAAGGTCGAAAAAATTAATTAAACCCACACATGATGTGGTGAAGAAGAAGAAAAGAAGAAAGAGTAGAGGTAAAAAGGTATCTCTCCCAAATGATGTTGCTCCTATTATTGTTGTGCCTCACGAGGATGAATCAAGAATAATTGTGGAAGATGATACACTTGATGATGATTTTGTTATGCCTATTGCTTGTTGTGATGACTATGATTGGGAATAAAATGATACTTCTTATAATCTTGAAAATCTTTTTGGCACCAACTTGGTAAATTATGATGATAATAATTGTTATACTATTGGTGCTATTCATACTATTAATGATGAGAGTGATTATGCTTATGATATGCCAAGCCACAAGCTTGGGGATGCTATGTTTGATGAGAAAGAAATGTTTGAGAATTTATTTGCTGCAATTAATGTTTGTCCCAAGCTTGGGGATGCTATTCTTAATGAAGATGATATTTTTAGTTCCCCTACTTTGAATGATCAATTTTGTTATGATGATTGCATGCCTCCTATTTATGATGATTGCGATATTTATGAAAGTGGGTTTGGAAGAGTGTCAACTTTAGATAATTATTATCCCACTATTTTGGAGGGTGTTGAATTTTATTATAATGATAAAAGTGGATTTGGAGAGGTCATGACTTTATTTAGTAATGATTCCACTATTTCAGAAGAGGTTTCACTTGACTATGATGAGAACAAAGTTGCTACTTATGATGATTATTGTGATGATCCTTATGTTATAAAAAGTAGTGATAATTATTGTCATAATTTTGAATATCCTTTTACTGAACATTACTCTTTTAATGTGGAAACAATTTATAGTATTCGAGTTTCATTTGATGCTCCCACTATTATGAATGAGAAGAAATTTGCTTATGAGGAGAGTAATAAAATTTCTATGCTTGTAGATCATGAAAAGAATGCTTTATGTGATAGTTATATTGTGAAATTCCTTCATGATGCTACTGAAAATTATTATGAGGGAGGAACATATGCTTGTAGGAATTGCAATAATATCAAGTTTCCTCTCTATGTGTTCAAAGCTTTGAAGTTATGCTTGTTTTGCCTTCCTATGCTAGTTGATTCTTGCTCCCATAAATTGTTTTCTCACAAAATCCCTATGCATAGGAAGTGGGTTAGACTTAAATGTGCTTGTCATGAGATTCATGATGCTCTCTTGCATGTTTCAATTACTATTCGTATGTGAGCATCATTGAAATCATTATGCCTAGCTAAAACGCATTAAAGAAAAGCGCTTGTTGGGAGACAACCCAACAATTTTACTTTATGTTTTTGTGTGTTCACATGATTAAGCTACTGTAGTAATCATGTTTTGTGTCTTTTATTTCAATAAAGTGCCAAGTAAAGCCTTTGGGATGACTCACAATATGAGTAGAATTGATGCTGAACCAAAATAGAAACTTTTGACTCCAGTACAGGAATTTCCATTTTTTTACTGGCCCGTGATAATCATCTGAAATTTTTACACAGTGTTTATATACAAATTCTTCGGCATGTCCTAATTTTTAAGAATTTTTAAAGACAGGGAAGTATGGCTATACTACAGATCTTCACAGATTGTTCTGTTTTTGACAGATTCTGTTTTGCATGCATAGTTTGCTTGTTTTAGTGTTCCCATAGCTTATATTCAGTGATATAAATTATGTGAATGGTATAATACAGTAGGTATTATGTGAGAACAATTATGAATCTTGTCTTGACAGTACCTAAGTGAATGATCTTTATTTATTATACTAACCCATCTCACGAAGTTCCGTTAAGTTTTGTGTGATTGAAGTTTTCAAGTTTTGGGTGAGACACCGATATGAGGAAAATAAGGAGTGACAAGAAACTGAGCTTGGGGATGCCCAAGGCACCCCCAAGGCAATATCCAAGGAAGAATCAAGCGCCTAAGCTTGGGGATGCCCCGGAAGGCATCCCCTCTTTCGTCTTCAACACTATTCAGTATATCTTACTTAGAGCTATATTTTTATTCGTCACATGATATGTGTTTTGCTTGGAGCATCATTTTATTTTGTTTTTCTCTGTTATATGTTATTTATAATCTTGTTTTTCAATAAATAGTTCCAAGAATTGCCTTTAGGATGCTTGAATTGCATGTTTGATGTGTGCTGTGTAAAAACATAAACTTTCTCTGTAGTGTTTGAATTTTCATATTTTACTGGAACTTGGAAAATTTCTGAAATTTTTACACAGTGTTGTCATGTAAATTATTTATCACTTCATAAATTTTCATAATTTTTTTAGTTACATAACTACACTGTTTTCATAAATTACTACAGACTGTTCTGTTTGGACAGATTGCTGTCATAGTTTTGTTATCTACTTATCCTATAGTTTCCATAGCCTATATTGGTAAATATAAATTGTGGAAACGATAGTAAACAGTAGATGATGTTTGGAAATTATTATGCAACTTTTCTTGGAAGTACATGAAGTGTTGATTTATTCTTATGTGTACTAACCTATCTCATGAGTTCTTTTCGAGTTTTGTGTGGATGAAGTTTTTGAGAATATGTGAAACAATGATATGAGAGGATTGAACGAGATACAAAAACTCAAGCTTGGGGATGCCCAAGGCACCCCAAGTATATATTTCAAGAAGTCTCAAGCATCTAAGCTTGGGGATGCTACGCATCCCACCTCTCTTCGTCAACTATCGGTTAGCCTATGTTGAGCCTAAATTTTTATTCGTTCACATGATGCGTGCTATTCTTGGAGTTCTATTTTTGTTTAGTTTGCTGTTTGAATAAAATACTCAGATCTGGAAATCTTTATTGAGAGAGAGAGTCCTCACATAGCTACTTAATTGTTTGACTACTCATTGATCTTCACTTATATCTTTTGAGAGTAGCTTGTCATTTACTCTTGTGCTTCACTTATATCCTATGAGTAAATTGTTGAATGAATTGAATACCATGAAGTTCAAATTATATGTTCATATCATGCCTAGTAGTAGCTTCACATTGGGTTTAGAAAGTAAAATCTTTTGAAGCTTGACAATCACAATATTGGTCATACAAGCAATTCGTGAATGATTAGTATAAGGAAGAGAACTTTCACATACAAATATATTATCTTGGACATCTTCTATGATTGTGAATACCCATTAATTATTTTCAAACTTGAGAAAATTAGTTGAAGTTGGAAAAGGAAGACAACGTAATGAGTTATGGTTGTGTATATTTGCATAGAAGTTATATTGTTATGGATCCTCCAACATGTGGTGCTTGTTTAGAACCTTTTGCTAGCCAACACTTTGTACTAAGTAGAGATACTACTTGTGCATCCAAATCCTTGAGCCAAGTTTCTTCCATAAGAGTCCACCATACCTACCTATATATGGTATTTCACTGCCATTCCAAGTAAATTTGCATGTGCCACCTCTAAACATTCAAATAAACATCTGTTTTGTATGCCTGGACCGCTCATGGAGCGACGGGGGGTGGTCAGTATCTTCCATGTTAGGCGGGTTATTCTCATGATGAGTGTTTATTCACTCGTCCTTGCACGAGAGGGGCGGTAATAGGGATTCCCAGTCCCGAAAAAAATGCAAATAAATAAACAAAACTCCCCCAGGAATGTTGTTGGTATGGACAGTACCCGTGGATTCGGCTAGCCGTGGAGTGTGTTTGTTGGTGGAGGGGGAGTAAACCTTTAGTTTTACCGCTTGGGAACCGCCGCTAACGTGTTTAACATGGAAGATATTGATAACTCTTGGTCGTAATGTTGACAAGAAGGGTGCACCTTCCAAAACTATATTCATCTGTGTTTTTAAACAATGAGCTCTGACACCTTTGCAAATCCCTGCTTCCCTCTGCGAAGGGATAGTCTATTTACTTTCATGTTATTTACTATTCATGTTGAGTCAACTTCTTATTCCAACCTCAGTCTATTAGTTGGCAAGCATCATGTGGTGGGGAAAGATCCAAACATATATATCCAGTCAAATATATTTGATCATGATTTATTATTGTTGACAATTATCTCTATGATAAATGAGTTGGGAGGTGAAACATTAAGCCCCTATCTTTCTCTATGTTTGATGGATGCCATTTGTTCTAAAAATATGCTTTGAGTACTAGCAATCATAGAAGACTATATGATGATTGAGTATGTGGAGCTCTTACTTAGACTTTGTTGAGAATAAGTTGAATTTCAATTGTTTGGTGACTAAGAACATAAGTTGTTAAGTTTCAAGAGAATTCATTGTTTGAACCATAACATGTGAATTGGTTGCTACTTTATCATGATGAGTTTTATGAGAAAAAATTGATGGTTATGATGCTAGAAAAAATGTTTGGAATTATCATTGATCACACTTATATACTATGCTAGCATTCACACTTCATAAATTATTTAATTTATTATTTACCTACTCGAGGACGAGTAGGAATTAAGCTTGGGGCTGCTGATACTTCTCCAACGTATCGATAATTTATGAAGTATTCATGTCATATTTGCCTATGTTTTTACTATGGTTTTATGATTTATTGGGACTAACCTATTAATGGTTGCAAAAGTGCACAAGTTCTTGTTTCACACTTTGATGTGCAGGAATTAATTGAAAATTGTCAAAAAACGCAAAAGGAGCCTTGTTGGAGGAGGACTCTGACTTTTCTGAAATCTGTCCACGAACAGTTTTTAGAGATCGTCAGTTTGACACCCGAAGACGGCGTCAAATGTAAAAATCTAAAATTAGGAAAGTGTGGGGAATTTTATGGCATTGATTCTGGACTCCAAATTCGTCCAAAACGGAGTTTGGATGCGATCTATAGACCCGTTTTACTGGAGGAAAATATCTGATTACGGGATTACGAGAATTGTTGATGTGATTTGAGTCCAACTCTTACCATATCTGATGTATTCCGCCAAGCCACGACTTTGAGGACTCATGAGGGTTGTGAGGAGTCCCTAGGAAGGTTCTAGAGGTGCCCAAGAGCCATTGGATCAAGGGTCCATCCATCGGAGGGCCATAGAGCACCACAGAGGCACATATAAGGAGAGAAATACCCTAATTTCGGGAGAGCCACGAATTTGCCTCTCCCTTGGCAGCTGCCAAGAAGGGGAGAGGCTCCTCCATTGCAGCACCAAGACCAAGGAAGAAAGGGGGGCAAGGGGCTGCCGCCCGTCGCCGGCGTCATGGCCGCCATCGCCTCCATCTCTTTGGGGCTCCACCTCTCCATCAACAACTCTCTATTTCTCACCATGATAATGTGTGAGTAATCCACCTCGGGGCTGAGGGTATGTACCAGTATCTATGTGTTCAATCTCTCTCTCTCTCTCTCTCTCTCTCTCTCTCTCTCGTGTTCTTGAGATGTCACGATCTTGATGTATCACGGTCTTTGTTAATATAGTCGGATCATATGATGTTATTCCCTTGCTATTTTGTTGTGATGAATTGAATCTTTCCCTTTGAGATCTCATTATGTTGGATTGAATATTGGATTTGAGAACACTTGATATATGTCTTGCATGCGGATACCCGTAGTGACAATGGGGTATTCTATTGATCCACTTGATATATGTTTTGGTACTCAACTTGCGGATTCCCGAGGTGTTATTGGGGTAATCTATGCATCGGGGTTGATACACGTTCTTGTCCAATTTCTTCGATAGAAATCTTGGGGTACTCTTTGAGGTTCTTTGTGTTGGATTGAGTATTATGAATCTGAAATTGTTTGATGCGTATCGTATAATTAACTTATGGATACTTGTGGTGACATTGGAGTATCTAGGTGACATTAGAGTTGGTTGATGCGTTTCATATGGTGTTATTCTAGTACGAACTCTTAGATAGATCGATCAGAAAGGATAACTTGATGTTATCTTAGTACGAACTCTTGGATAGATCGATCGGAAAGAATAACTTTAAGGTGGTTTCGTACCCTACAAACAATTTCTTCTTATGTTCTCCGCTAGATAAGAACTTTGGAGTGATTCTTCGTTGCACGTTGAGGGATGGTTATGTGATCCAATTATATTAGCATTGTTGAGAGATTGCACTAGCGAAAGTACGAACCCTAAGCCTTGTTTCCAAGCATTTATACAACGTTTTGCTCGCTGTTTACTATTTGTTACCTTGCTGTTTTTATATTTTCATATTACAAAAACCTATATCTACCATCCATATTGCACTTGTATCACCATCTCTTCGCCGAACTAGTGCACCTATACAATTTGACATTGTATTGGTTGTGTTGGGGACACAAGAGATTTCTTGTATTTGATTGCAGGGTTGTTTGAGAGAGACCATCTTCATCCTGCACCTCCCACGGATTGATAAACCTTAGGTCATCCACTTGAGGGAAAATTGCTACTGTCCTACAAAACTCTGCGTTTGGAGGCCCAACATGAGTCTACAAGAATAAAGTTGCGTAGTGGACATCAGGTGGCCGCACCCTATTGTGTGTTGACCCCCTCGGGTGGCCCCTGACACCACTCTCTAGCCTATAAATTCTTATTATTCCCAAAAAGCCTAGAGAGCCTCCCGAAACACTTTTTCCGCCGCCGCAAGTCTCTGTTCCGCCGTGTGCCTATCTGGAGCCCTGTTTCAATGCCCTGCCGGAGGGGGGGTCGACCATGGAGGTCCTCTACATCAACCTTGTTGCTCCCATGGTGATGTGTGTGAGTAGTTCGCTACATACCTACGGGTCCGTAGTTAGTACCTAGATGGCTATCTCTCTCTCTCTATTGATCTTCAATACAAAGTTCACCGCATCTTCGCGGTGATCTATTCGATGTAATCACTTTGTGTAGTGCGTTTGTTGGGATCCGATGATTTGTGGGTTTATGTTTAGATTATTCATGAAAAAGATTTGAGTTTTCTCTGATTTCTATTATGATTCTTATTTGCATGATTATTATAGCTTCGTAAATCTCTCCGATCTATTGAAATAGTTTGGCCAACTAGATTGATATTTCTTCAGTGAGAGGGGTGCGTTGTAGTGGGTTCAACCTGACGGGTTTCTATATCCCAGTGACAAAGTAGGGGACAAGACACATCTTTGTGTTGCTGCCACTAAGGATAAAACTATGGGGTTAATTCATATTAATTGAATTCTCTTTGTCTACATCATATCATTGTTCTCCAAGCATTACTTTTTACTTAATACTCTAGATGCATGTTGGATAACGGCCGATGGGTGTAGTAATAGTAATAGGTGCAGGCAGGAGTCGGCCTATTTGCTTATGGACGTGATGCCTATATACACATGATCATTCCTATGAATAAATATTGCATAACTATGCGCTTTTCTATCAATTGCCCAATAGTAATTTGTTTACCCACCGTTTGCCTACTAAACGAGAGAAGCCACTAGAGAACACTATGGCCCCCGAGTCTATTCACTTATAAATTTACAAAAGCCTTCAATACCTTGCTGCCATTTATTTGTTTTTATTTTATTTTGCAATTTAAAATATTCATCTATCATCCATATACTTCACTAGCTTGCAAATAAGAAGTCCAAGGGGATTGACAACCCTCTTGCCCGCGTTGGGTTCAAGTGTTTGCTTCTTTGTGTGTAGTCGCTGACGATGGAGGTTGTGTGCTACTACTATTGGTTCGATAAACCTTGGTTCTCTACTGAGGGAACTACTTATCTATACTATGATGCATCACCTGTTCCACTTGACGGAAAACCCAACGCAGATCACAAGTATAAGGAAGGATTTCTGGCGCCATTGCGGTGCAGTATCACCAACCTACTATCAAGTAACTTCGCACAAATTACCATTCACTTGTTCTACTTTTTTATTTGTTGTTATATTTAGTTTGTTTCATAAAAAATAAAAAATACAAAAATATTTATCTTCACTAGTTACCAGTTTACTTCCTTGATTGCTAGTTTACTTGTCCTGCTTGTTACTTTGCTTGTTCGGTCACCATGTCTCAAGATACTAATAAGTTGTGTGAGTTCTCAAATACTAATAACACTGATTTTATTAGTACTCCAATACCACCCGCCACTAGTGCGGATTTTTTTGATATTAATGCTGCATTGCTGAATCTTGTCATGAAAGAACAATTTTTGGGAAGTCCTAATGAGGACCCCGCTTTTCATCTTAATACTCTCGTTGAATTATGTGATATGCAAAAGAAAAAGGATATGGATAATGATGTAGTCGAATTAAAATTATTTCCTTTTCAACTACGAGATAAAGATAAGGCTTTGTTTTCATCTTTACCACGTAATAGTATTGGAACATGGGATAAGTGTAGAGATGCTTTTATTGCCAAGTATTTTCCTCCTGCTACGATCATCTCCCTTAGAAATCAAATTATGAATTTTAAACAACATGACCAAGATAATGTTGCACAATCTTGGGAGAGGATGGAATTGATAATTTGAACTCTGGATGATTATCCTAAATTTCTATGTTGGACTAAACTTTGTGTCTAGAAATCTTCTAGATTCTGCTGCAGGTGGTACCTTCATGGACGTGATTTTAGGAGAGGCCACCAAACTTCTGGACAACATCATGACAAACTACTCTCAATGGCATACAGAAAGAGCTCCAACTGGTAAGAAGGTAAATTATGTCGAAGAAATAACTGCTTTGAGTGAAAAAGTGGACGCTCTTATGAAAATGGTTGTTAGTAAAAATGATCATGTTGATCCCAGTGATGTGCCTTTTGTCTACCTTGATTGAGCAAAATGATTATGCTATTGATGTGAACATTGTCTCGTGAAATAATTTCAACAACAATGCTTATAGAGGAAATTTCAATGCTAGACCGTATCCCGGTAATTCCTCTAATAATTATGGCAACTCTTATGGATTTTATTATGGCAATAATAATAGGATATCTCTGATATTGAGAACACCATTAAATAATTTATTAGTTCTCAAAATATTTTTAATACTATGGTAGAAGAAAAGCTACATAAAGTTGATGGATTGGCTAAAAACATGGATAGGATTGCTCTTGATGTGGAAACTCTTAAAAATGAAACTTTGTCACCCAAGCATGATTTTAATGAGACTATTAAATCTATCCAAATATCTATTAATGAAAGTAAGGAGAGGACCGCTAAGTTGAAAGCTAAGCGGGAATTCTTAGAAAAAGCTCTTCCAACCGGTTTTTACCGGAATCATGATGAAGATCTTAAAATGATTGGTACTTCTCCTATTGAATCTTTATATACTAATCTGAGATAAAATGATAAAGGGACTGGATATGAGTCAACTCTAGTTAGAGAGTGTCCCGTTTGCTTAGAGGGTGATGATTCTAATGATAAAATTGAAAAAAGTGGGTTTGGATCGGTTAAAACTTTAACTAGTGATGTGCCCACTATCTTGGATTACAAGGACTTTAATTATGAAAGTTGCTCCTTAGTAGAATGCATTTCCTTGTTGCAATCCATTATTAGCTCACCCAATGCTTATGAACAAAATAAAGCTTTTACTCAACATATAGTAGAAGCGATGATAAAAGCTTATGATGAGAAACTTGAACTTGAAGTTTCTATTCCTAGAAAATTGCATGATGAATGGGAACCTACTATCAAAATAAAACTGAAAGATTATGAATGCAGTGCTTTGTGTGACCTTGGTTCTAGTGTTTCAACAATACCTAAATCTCTTTGTGATGTGCTTGGTCTCACCAATATTCAAGATTGTTCCCTAAAATTGCATCTTGCGGATTCTACCATCAAGAAACCTTTGGGTAGAATACATGATGTTCTTATTATTGAAAATAGAAATTATGTGCCTATAGATTTCATTGTGCTTGATATTGATGCAATCCTACTTGTCCAATAATACTTGGAAGACCTTTCTTACGAACTATAGGTGCAATTATTGATATGAAAGAGGGAAACATAAGGTTCCAATTTCCATTAAAGAAAGGGATGGAACACTTCCCCAGGAAGAGAATTAAACCACCTTATGAATCTATCATGAGGGCTACTTATGCGTGGAGTGTCAAAGATGACAACACTTGAAACTATGCAATATGCCTAGCTAGGGGCGTAAAACAATAGCGCTAGTTGGAAGGCAACCCAATAGTTATCTTTATATTTTGATCTTTTACTTTCTGTTTATTTTTTATAACATGATTATGGCCTCTATAATTATTGTGTTTTTATGTTTAAATTAGTGTTGGTGCCAAGTAATGCCTTTGGGATGACTTACAAGATGAGTACAATTGATACAGTGCAAAAACAGAAACTTTAGCGTCCAGTCCAGAATTTCTCTTATTTTACTGGTATGTCTTTTTGATCTCAATTTTTTACACATTATTTCTATACGAATTCTTCAGGTTTTCCTAATGTTTCAGAATTTTTAGAGTTACATAAGTATAGATTCTCTACAGATCTTTACAGACTGTTCTATTATAGACAGATTATGTTTTTGCTTGCATAGTTTGCTTGTTTTGATGATGCTGTGGATTGTGACCGGGGGGGGGGGGAGCCATGGAGAAGTTAGAATACAATACCTTTTGAAATAATAAAATAATAATCAATTTATAATAGTACCTAAAGTATTTGATATGTTTTCTACACTAACTAATCTCACGAAGGTTTTGTTGAGTTTTGTGTGCTGAAGTTTTCAAGTTTTGGGTGCTATCACGATGGATGAAGGAATAAGGAGCGGCAAGTGCCTAAGATTGGGGATGCCCAAGGCACCCCAAGGTAATATTCAAGGAAGACTCAAGAATCTAAGCTTGGGGATGCCCCGGAAGGCATCCCCTCTTTCGTCTCAATCCATCGGTATGTCACTTGGAGCTATATTTTTATGGGCTTTCTATTCCTGTGCCCCTCGTTCCTTAGCACTACTCATTCATCCCCAGGCTCTTAACATTTGCTCACTTTTACCCACTCCTTAGTCTGAAACCCTCATAAATGGTCACACGGGGGGATGCCGTCGGGTCAATGGTTTGACCGTTAACTACTGACGAGTGGGGCCCTGGTTTCGGTGGACTGTTGGGCCGAAGCGCGCCACTCCCTCCATCCCGTTTTGTAGGTGTCTTTTCACAGGCGCCCGCCACATCGGGCTGACGGCATGGCCCCACGCGGACTCGTCGGGAAACCCGACGGTCCGACGGGCGCCTCGACCGTCGGCACGGTGTGAAGGCCGCATGGCGCCGCTTCGAATCGCCGCCCGAGGCCATTAGCCGGCTATTTAAGCCGGCCGTCATCCCCCAGCCCTTGCACATCCTCCTCCTCCCTCCACCCCGCCGCCACCCGAGCCCATACGCCTCCTCTCGCACTTCCGTCGCCGTCAGGATGGTCCGGCGCCTCATCACCACGTACGCGCAGCTCACTCCGGAGCGGCGCCTGCAAATCGAGGCGGAAATGCAGGCTCGCCGCGCCGCCTGCATCGCTGCGGGTCTCCCTCCGGATTCGCCGGAGACGGAGGAGGAGGAGGAGGAGCATCAGCCGGCGCCCATGGAGGAGGACGACCCGGAGGCGGAGGCGGAGGTCGCCGTCGACCAGCCAGACGAGATGGCGTAGCAGCAGGCCATCCTGGATTCCATCCGGGATGAGGCCGAGGTGGAGGCCAACCGCCGGCTCATCCGGCAGAGGTAGGCGGAGGCCGACGCCCTGTTCGATGAGCTGGAGGCGGAGATAGAGGCAGAGGAGGAGGCGGCGGAGCAGCCGCAGTCGCTGGAGGGGACGGAGCCGCAACAGGCGGCCATTTATCCACCGGAGGGCACAGAGATCATCGACATCTCCGACGAAGAGTAGATAGGTTTTATATTGTAGTAGTATGTAGGTTTTACATCCTGCATGCTTTTGTATGAATTTTTTTCCTTTCTAAATATGAGATGTCCGGTTGCGTAATGATGTTTTCAATCTAATATGAACCATGGTGATGTTGAAAAAGAAGAAGGAAAAGAAACTATTTTTTGCAGGATAAAACTAATTTGGTGCAATCAAATAAAAAAAGAAACAAACGGTGCAATCAAATCAATAAAGAAAGGGCCCATAAAGAAAAGGGTGACGGTGCAATCAAATCAATAAAAAAACAGAACCAACGCGTGCACCATTTTATAGGCCTCTTTTATCCTTGTGGGCCTTCGACAGGTCAACGCCTTGCGAAGGCCCAACAAGGACTTGTTTGCATTTTGGGACAGACGAGTGGGCGAGCAGAACCAACCTCTCGCGGATCGCCCAACGATCCAACGGTGCAGAGCCGTCCATGTGCTCCAACGGCGCGTAGCCTGCCCGCGGCCCGCCCTGTGAATTCCTTCTAGAAGACCAGATCTGAGGGTTGTCGCTTGGCGCTAGGGTATGAATTGACGGCTGCAGTTCGACGCTAGGATTTGGAGAGATGCTGCGGGGTTTTGAGCCGGTCAGCGGGGTTATCTTAGGTTTGACCAACTTTCAAATGATGTTAACTAATTCAAAAAAATCAAAAAATAGCAAACCTTCGCCGTTCGTCGTTTCATAAGACATAGTTACCATAAAAAAATATAAACTTGGTTTAGGGATATTTTTATGGAAAATATTCTTTTGAGGTAAGCTACCATCTCCAAGTTCAAATGAGAAGAACAAATTCAAAAAAATCAAAAAAATGGAAGACCTGCGCACAATGCCGTTGTATGTGACATGGTTATGACAAAAAAAATCTTGGTTTATGGACATTTCCATGAAAACTCCTTCACAAAAATGAGCTATCACATACGAGATTGTATAGAGTCCAAGAAGAGAGTGATAGTGGGTTTGGGTTTATGAAAAATTAAAAAAATTAAAAAAATCACCATAGATTCATTTTAGTGTGAATAAGAAGGATCTGAACTTATATTTTTATTATTGAAATTTTAAACTGTTTTTATAATGATTTATATTGGAAATGGTCTGTTTACCCTAACTTTCGGAGCTCACCAACATAGGCTAACATGATCATTTGTTTGTATTTTTTTTTATTTGTTGTTAGATCATTGCAACCTAGGCTAACATGATCATTGCAACTTCACAGAGCAATGGATTTCAAATGTTGCTTGTAATTCAAATGTCAGTCAAAATTCAAATTCAAACATCACATCACAGTCAAAACATCATATCAAATCACATCAACCTACGTTAACTTTAATTATACGTTAATGCCGGCCACAAAGGCCAGCGAGAGTTCACAAGTCTGCCAGGCATTAACTAAAAACATTAAAAATAAAAATAAAAATGAGGAGGTGCGCTGCCCCCTAGGCGTCCTTGTCGTCGTCGTCGTCGGGGCCGGTGAGGTCGACGAGGGTCGACGTCGGGCCAGCTCAGGGGAACGACGTCTCCCAGGCGGTGGCGACGTCGTCCGCCGGTGGCTGCACCGTTGTTGCCTGCGCTTCGGCACGGCGCTCCTCCTCCACTACCTCGGCGTCCTTCTCCAACTCCACGAGCCGCTGACCTTCGCGACGCTCCGCCCGTAGGTGCTGCTGTCGCCAGAACTCCAAGTAGTCCCGCTCCTGCTTCGGCGTCGCCAGCATCCATATGGGTGGCGCGCTCACCCACTCCCGCACCACCCCCTCCCAGACGTACTCGTGGGGCGCGAGGGCGGTCGGCGCCTGCTCGAGCCTGGAGGGGGACGGCGGGGCCAGCGGCGGCACGATGCAGTCGCCAACAGCGGAGAGTGCAATGGCCTCCGCCATCCATGCCTGGTAAGCCGCCTCCTCCTCCTCCTCCTTGCGCTGCTCTTCCTCCTCGCTTTCACGGAGGACAGTTGCAAGCGCCAGCGCCTCTTGGTATGCGGTCTCCGCCTCCTGGTCCTCATCGCGCACGATGAAGGGCGGCGGGGTGCCAGCCCGCACGTCGCGGACGCCACGCCGGCGTTGCTCCTCGTTCTCAAACGCAAACCAGACCTCCCAATTGGGAGAGTCTGCAGAATAGGCCGGATCGAGCCGCTGCTCGGGCGTGAGCTGCTGCCGCCGGCGCCTCACCTCCTCCGCATGCGCCCGCGCCGACCGTGGAACCGCCGGCACTGGGATCCTCTCTGGATCCAAGTGCCAGTAGTGTGGCAGGATCACGTCGGGGTACGGGAGAGGGATGGTGTGCTCCAAGTGCCACCTCGCCTGGTGCACTGGGACGCTAATCCGCTGCCGAGGCGGACGGGAAGAGGACGGTGGGGGTAGCGCACGCCAAGGGACGGCGGGGGCCTTGCCCTTCTTCTTGCCGGAGCTCAAGCCGGCCCCTGAGAAGATGCCCATGGTGGCTACTGGCTAGGGTTTGGTTTTGTCGCCGACGGGCCAGGGTTTGTATCCTGCCGGGGGTGGAGGGGGCAGGCGCGGCTCTGGAAGGATGGAAGGTACTGTGGACTGGCCGGTTTCCATTTAAAGAAGGACGACGACCCGAACATGGGTGGCTGACGACCGGGGCCAGGCGCGCGTGCGCATTTACTTTTGGCTATGGGGGTAGTTGGAAGTCCGCCACGCGTCCCCAAGGCGGATGAGGAGAAAGCGCGTACACGTCCGTTCGGCGTCCGTGTGGCCGGAAATGGGGCGGGACGGACTCACTCGTCATGTCCAACGGGCGACGCAGACCAGCGCGGCCCCACTCGTCAGAGTTAACGGTCAAACCATTGACCCGACAGCATCCTCCGTTGTGACCTTTGGTGAGGGTTTCGGGCTAGGGAGTGGGGAAAAGTGAGCAAAATTTAAGGACATGGGGATGAATGAGCACAACTAAGGAACTAGGGGCACAGATGTAAAAAACCCTATTTTTATTCATCACATGATATAAGTTTTTCTTGGTGTGTCGTTTGCTTTAGTTTGCTGTTTGTTTTTTGCTTTTCCACAATCATTGTTTTCTGGACACACCCACTTTAGAGAGACACAAGATCACCATAATTTATTAGAATACTCTTTGTGCTTCACTTATATCTTTTGAGCTTAGTAGTTGCTCTAGTACTTCACTTATATCTTTTAGAGCACGGTGGCATATAGATTTTATAGAAATAATTGCACTCTCGTTCTTCACTTATATTTGTTTCATAGTTAATAAATAGTGATGGTAATTTGCATGGGTTATAAGACTATTCCAAAAACAATAGGTATCCAATGAGTGTATAATAAAAACCTCATGTAGCACATAAAAGAGAAATTGTGGGTTAATGATATTGATGTGGTAATATGAAAGGGCATGAGTGCATGATCATGGGTTAGTAAAAGTGTCGTGAATTAGAGGGTGTTAACTTGTTGTTCATCTAAATATTTTTTATAGCATGGTGATGATGTGTGAGCATACTTATTCCTCGTTGAAATCCTAGTGTTGTTTAAGACGAAGGCGCGCGATGGTTAACTCCTCCCAACCTCCTCCCTAGGGGCATGCGAGTAGTACTTTGCTTCGAGAGAGCTAATAAAATATTGCAATAAGTATGTGAGTTCTTTATGACTAATGTGAATCCATGGATGTACGCACTCTCACCTTCTCATATTTGCTAGCCTCTTCGGTACCGTGCATTGCCCATTCTCACCTCGAGGATCCGTGCAACCTTTGCCGGTGCATCCAAACCCCGTGACATGATACGCTCTATTACACATAAGCCTTATTATATCATCCTCAAAACAACCACCATACCTACCTATTATGGCATTTCCATAGCCATTCTATCGTGGTTTTGTCACGGCATGATGTCCTCGTGAGAGAACTTAGGTGTGAGGCCAACGCAACTAGGTGGCGGCTTGAGAGGGGTTGATCGGAATCGAGAGACGCGAGTTTACCCAGGTTCGGCCCCTTCGATGGAGGTAAAAGCCTACGTCCTGCTTTGTGTCTATATTGATGATGATGACGATCTCGATTACAAGGGTGCGGAATCGCTACCTCTAATCTCAAGAGCCTCTAATCTGTCTATCTCTAATGACTTGTCTCTCTAAGACCTGTCTATTGAGACGTCTCCAAACTTGACCCTCTCAGGGTGACTTGCCCCTCCTTATATAAGTTGAAGGGGCGGTTTACACATAGAGTCCAAGTCGGATTATGATTTAACCTATTATGACTCTTCCATCACGGGCTTCTCTTCGTGGGCTTCTGAGTCCCGGGCGGCTTACAGCCGGGCGGCTTATAGCCGGGGGCTTACAGCCGGGCGGCTTATAGCCGGGTTTATCTTCAGGGACTCATCTTCAGGGACTCAACTTCAGGGACTCATCTTCAGAGACTCGTCTTCAGGGACTCATCTTCAGGGACTCATCTTCACGGTCTCATCTCCGAGACTTAACTGTCAACCGGGTCACAACTGTCCGCCGGGTCATAACTGTCAACCGGGTCATAACTGTCCGCCGGGTCATAACTGTCAACCGGGTCATAACTGTCCGCCGGGTCATTGAGGGAGTCTTGGACTAAGGGGTCCTCGGGAGGCCGGCCTATGTCTTATGGGCCGGACTGTATGGGCCATTTACCGAATACTGGAAGAATAGAAGACCTCATCACCAAGAAGGAAGCATCGATAATCGTGGCTTGTCCTCCACGTTTGGAGTAGTGAATAGGCATGTTTATCCCTTCGACGTGTAACCGACCATGTGTAAAACCTAGGGACCCTCGGCGTCCATATAAGCCGGAGGGTTTTAGGGTGTAGAACAACGGAACTCATCTAGGGTTTAGTTACTCGATCTCGTGGTAGATCAACTCTGTAATCTCCATACACTCAATATAATCAAGCAGGACGTAGGGTATTACCTCCATAGGAGGGCCTGAACCTGGGTAAAACCTTGCCCCCTTTGTCTCCTGTTACCATCGATCCAAGCATCACAGTTCGGGACCCCCCTACCCGAGATCCGCCGGTTTTGACACCGACATTGGTGCTTTCATTGAGAGTTCCGCTGTGATCGTCAGAAGGTATCGATGGCTCGCCTTGTCATTAACAGCGAGATCTGTGCCCGGGGAGTTCTCGCCTCGGATCAGATCCGCGCGAGTGGCGACACCTCGTCGCGCTCTTGCCCGATCGGCCATCCATGCCAGATCGGAAACTTTCCCCCCGACCAAGGGATCAGGTTCGGAACCCTAGAGTTCTCAACTGGTTCTCGGGGAGAACTTGTACTGATGGAATCCTTTACCCCTACGGAGAAACCCGCAGACCCCGACGCCACGGTGCCAGGGACATCGGACCTCGTCTCCGGAGAAGGAATTGCTATCTCTGGACCGTCTGGGCCACCCGGTCCGGTCATCGCCACCGGATCTATTGTGGTTAAGCGGAATCCGAGAACGCTCTCGCGCGGCTCTAGAACCGCGACGCCGCATACCGACCCCGCTCGCTTCAGCGACACGCATCCCACCATCGCCTCGTTTCTCAACGAGTTGTTCGATCGGATGGAGACTATGCGAATGGCCGATGACCATATCCCGGTCTATGACCGGCTCAGGCTCAAACCCAACGATAGGGAGATTCACATCCCCACGGTCACCCACCTTGTCGCCACCGTTGAGTGTCCAGCTGGGGGCTCGACCTCCCAGCTTCCGGAATTAAAAACGATTTATACTCCAATCTCCGATCACCGAGACCCTGCTGGTAACCCGGACTCTGGTGTTCACTCTGGAAGCAGTCTGGTATCGGCCCCTGACCTATCACACAGTTCGGAATCCGTGATTCCGAACTCCCACCGTGGCGTGGAGTCAAATTCTCTAACACCCACCTCCCAAGCCGATGACTCGAGCATCGCACAGGAGCCCAAGTCTTCGGACTTATCGGACATTGTACATTTATCAGGGGAGTCGGTCCATCATTACTGGGCCAGACTACTCCTCGCCAGAAACAAAGTACGGGGCTTTAGTGATCAAGACGTAATGGCAACCTTCAAACGTAACTGCCATGACAAGGGAATCCTCAATGCCCTGGCGCGGCGGCACATTATCGACTTAGCCGAGCTATCAATCTTGGTACAGAAATATTGCGCCATGGAAAGTGCTTGGCAAGCTTAGCGGCTATTTCCGGAACCAATCCCTACCGAATACCCTAGAGGAGATTGGCACAAGAGGATACCTCCTAACCGGCCAGCCAAACTCGAGCCCGCCAAAAAGAGGAACAGGCCCCTGTCAGGGGTCAGTACTGTCCTGGATGGACTACTGGACAAACCCTGCCCTATACACTCCATATTGCTGAACACAGCTCTGACTCACAGCCTTCGAACTTGCTGGGTCGTCAGGCAGATCGCAAAAACGGGTGAAGCCATTCTTGAGACATCACCGTCTAGTCGGCGCTCTACAACGCCATCGAAACATAACACCGAAGTCCTGACGATCTACGAAACGTTCCCGTCGAAGAACAGGAGGAAAAGAGCTCTTAAAGAACTCGAACAGGTGTATCACGTGGCAGCAACGAGTGCTTGGGCAGATATACCCATTACCTTCGGAGATAATGACCGACCAGCCATCCGTCCCGGTCATTCACCGGCCGCACTAGTCCTGAACCCCATCATTGACGGCTTCAGGTTACACAAGGTGCTAATGGACGGCGGCAGTGGTTTAAACTTAATCTACGAGGATACTCTACAAAAAATGCAGTTCGACCGGTCTCGCATCAAACATAGCAACACAACTTTCCGGGGGATAATCCCGGGGAAGGAGGCGCGCTGTTCAGGATGTATCACCCTGGACGTAGTGTTCGGCACGCCCGACAACTACCGATCTGAAGAACTTCTCTTCCACATCGTGCCCTTCCCCAGCGGCTACCACGCCCTATTGGGACGTGACGCCTTCGCAAAATTCCAGGCTATACCACATTATGGGTATATGAAACTTAAGATGCCAGGACCAAACGGAGTAATCACAACTGCTAGTGATCCGAATATAGCCCTACGGGCCGAAAACAAAACAGCGGCGCTCGCCCTCGAGGCTCTAGCCGAATCCTTCGCCGCGGAAGAACTGACCGCGCTTCAGTCAACAGTAGACAAAGACGATGTGATCCTCAGCAAGAGGCCCAAATCCACGTCCTTTAAACCGGCAAAGGAAATCGTTAAATTTCAGGTACACCCGACGGACCCGAACAAGACAGCGTCCATCGGGGCTCAGCTCGATCCCATAGTGGACGAAGCGCTGCGAGCTTTCTTACAAGAAAATTGGGACATCTTCGTCTGGCACCCTTCCGATATGCCCGGCATCCCACGACGGCTGGCAGAACATAGTCTGAACATCATCGCAGGCTTTAAGCCCGTAAAACAGACTCTGCGCCGCTTCTCCGAGCCCAAACGACAAGCCATGGGTGAAGAACTGGCTAAATTACTAGAGGCCGGATTCATTCGGGACATTAAGCACCCCGAATGGTTGGCAAACCTGGTTATGGTACCAAAGAAAGATAAATCCTGGCGGCTATGTGTCGATTTTAAAGACCTTAACAAGGCCTGCCCCAAGGACCCTTTCCCACTACCATGAATAGACCAGATTATTGACGCCACAGCCGGACACGACTCTCTGTGTTTCCTCGATGCTTATTCCGGATACCATTAGATTAAAATGAAGGAAACCGATCAAGCGGCAACCGCATTCATCACCCCTTATGGGCCGTTTTGCTTCAACACAATGCCTTTCGGGCTAAAGAACGCTGGGGCTACATACCAGCGCATGATTCAGACCTGTCTCAAAAAACAGGTTGGCAAAACAGCCGAGGCGTACGTGGACGATGTGGTCATTAAAACCAAACACATTAGCAATCTGATTGACGACTTAAGGCAAACCTTTGCTAACCTACGCGAATACGATATTCGGCTCAATCCGAAGAAGTGTGTATTCGGCGTTCCCGCTGGCAAATTGCTCGGATTCATCGTTTCCCATAGAGGAATAGAAGCGAATCCGGCCAAGATCCGCGCCTTAGCCGAACTTGCTGTTCCCACAGAACTAAAGCATGTCCAAAGATTGGCGGGTTGCGTGGCGGCATTAAGTCGCTTTATCTCCCGCCTCGGAGAAAAAGCTTTACCACTGTATAAGTTGCTGAAACGGACCAAGAATTTTGAATGGACCGACGAAGCAAAGGCCGCGTTAGAAGAAATCAAGACACTGCTGGCAAGTAACCCCATACTCACAGCACCAGGCGCCGGTGAGCCCATGTTGTTATACATATCGGCCACCAACCAAGTCGTTAGCGCGGTGCTCGTCGTCGAACGAGAGGAGGAGGGACACAAATTCCATATACAAAAGCCGGTCTATTACGTGTCAGAAGTACTAACGCAATGCAAGTCCAGATACCCGCACTATCAGAAGATAGCCTATACAGTTTTTATGGCATCACGGAAGCTAAGACACTACTTCCAAGAGTGTTCGGTTACGGTGGCGTCCGAAGTCTCCTTGAATGATATAATCAATAACAGGGACGCCACCGGCCGCATAGCCAAATGGGCGATCGAGCTCCTTCCTTTCGAGATTACCTACAAACCACGCCGAGCTATTAAATCTCAGGTATTGGCAGATTTCCTCGCCGAATGGACAGAAGCCGAACTCCCCAGAGAATATAGTACATACTCCCATTGGACGATGTACTTCGATGGATCCAAAACTTTGGCCGGACTGGGGGCTGGAGTTGTTCTCACATCCCCCACAGGTGACAACGTTCGATACGTACTACAAATCATGTATGCCGACTCCAAAAATGCAGCCGAATACGAAGCCCTCCTGCGCGGTCTTCGGATGGCAGCCTCAATGGGCATACAATGGCTGGAAGTACGGGGAGATTCCAATCTGGCCATCTCTCAAGTCAACGGCGAGTTCGATGCTAAGAATCCAAAGATGGCGGCATATAGAAACGCCGTCCTCAAGATGTCTGCACGGTTCGAGGGGTTGGAATTTCACCACGTCACTAGAGACGACAACCAAGCTGCCGACATACTGGCTCGCTTAGGAGCCAAACGTGATCCTGTCCCACCAAACACTTTTCTGGAACGGCTCTTTAAGCCATCCGTGGTTTGGCTCGATCAAGAGGACGCCAATCCATCCAGCGCAGACAAGGTTGTTCCCCCTGTAAACGAACCAGACGATCAAATCATCGGCGGCTCCGCCATGGACGAAACGCCCTCGCCTCACGAAGTCATGGCAGTAATCGCGCCATGGACCGAGCCCTTCCTCGCCTACCTCCTTCGCAAAGAGCTCCCCGACGATCAGACGGAGGCGCGACGCATAGTTCGGCGCTCTAAAGCCTTCAAGGTACACGAAGGAGAGTTATACAAGAAGAGCACCACCGGAGTACTACAGCGGTGCATATCTGAGGAAGAGGGGCGACAGCTATTAGCCGAGGTCCACGCAGGGATGGGCGGTCATCACGCCGCAACAAGAGCCTTAGTAAGCAAGGCCTTCCGGGCTGGTTTCTTTTGCCCTACAGCTCGGGCGGACGCCCAGTCACTTGTCAAATATTGCGTGGGGTGTCAACTTTTCGCAAACCAAAGTCACATGCCCCCAACAGCTCTTCGGACTATTCCGATCACGTGGCCCTTCGCGGTCTGGGGGCTGGACATGGTCGGACCACTTAAAGGGGGGACCAAGAAAAACAAATACTTACTGGTCATGGTCGACAAGTTCACCAAATGGATAGAGGCCAAACCTGTTAAATCAGCCAAATCCGGACCAGTAATCGACTTTATATCCGGCGTGGTACACTGTTACGGTGTCCCGCACAGTATAATAACTGATAACGGATCCAATTTCACGGCCCAGGAGGTCAAAGACTGGTGCGCAAAGATGGGCATCAAGCTCGATTACGCATCGGTTTATCACCCGCGGACTAATGGACAAGTCGAACGAGCAAACGGCCTCATAATGAGCGGCATCAAGCCACGTTTGGTCCGGTCTCTTCAGGAGTACGATTGTCAGTGGGTAGAGGAGCTCGACTCCGTTCTATGGGGCTTGCGCACCACGCCGAATAGATCAACGGGATACACGCCGTTCTTCATGGTCTACGAGGCCAAAGCGGTCCTTCCCTGTGATATCATTCATGATGCACCAAGAGTGCGCATGTACGAGGAAAGAGAGGCCGAGTTAGATCGGCAGGACGACTTGGACGCTTTGGAAGAGGAGCGTGACATAGCTCGGGCCCGTTCTACTTTTTATCAGCAGCAGGCCCGGCGTTACCAGAGCAGGGAGGTCAGGGCACAAGCATACAACGTGGGCGAACTAGTCTTAAGACTACCGGAGAAGCAGAAGCATAAACTCAAGCCCAAATGGGAAGGCCCCTTCATCATCGACGAGGTACTCACAGGAGGAGCTTACCGTCTTCGGAACCCACAGGACAGCCGCCTCGAACCAAACCCATGGAACGCAGCTCGTCTCCGGCGCTTCTACGGTTAGACCGATGTTGTCATACTTTTTGACTTTCCCTTTTCTTTCTTTTCTTTGTTATTTCTTCTCCCTCCCACCTTGATTTCTGGCAGGGTTGCATTCTTTTTCTTCCCACCTCTATGTTCGGCTCGACCGATCTTGTACTAATGATTTTTCCGGCCTACACCTTTAAGTGTTAGATCCGAACACAATACCCCGGGGCTTCTTTTCCGAAGCCAATGCTTTTATGTTATAAGCACTTCTGCACATTTATTGTGTACGCATACTTTCCTTGTCATTTTTTACGCCATCTTATGCATCAATTCGAACTAAGAATTTGCCAAGTTGGGTTGCCTTGCTCCTGTGCTTACCCTCTACGTTCTCGATTGTTCGGCTAGAGGGTAAAGGGAGCACCTCTGCGATTGTTACGACCGGGTAATCTGGATACGTACCTCAGACGGGTGAAGCCAAAAGCTAGCTATCTTCAGTAGACAATTGATCGGCTACGACGGATTCAATTATGGCCGTTCATGACCATTATTCGGGCTTTTTCCTTCACACAAGCCCTTGGCCGCACACTAACAATATACGGCCTTTCTCCTACGATTTGCGTAGTACCCCTGAAGAAAGGTATCGATAGAGTTACTATTTTCTTCAGAAGATGTTTCTTACGCTCAGCAGTAATATAACATATCTCCCTGTGTGCTTTCTGTCTGTTCGTACCACATGGCCGGATTGCCTGGTTCCCCGAACATAGTTCCCTCCCCTTCGGGTGATAACTTACAAGGAACACTCCCAAGCTCTTAGCGCGGGAGGTTAAAGCCGATGGCTGGTTAAGACAAAGTTCACAACACAGACGGAGCAATTTTTTGATTATAAAGTACATAGCTACATATGATCATACATCTGGCTGCTGATCGAGATCATCGATTATGGTGTCCAGGGAGCAGTCTTGTTGTGAGAGACGGGCGGCAGGCATCACCTGGTCGTATACCAGGTGAAGCGGCACTTCTTGTCCATCTGCCCCCTTGGTCCAACCTGAGCCATACGCTCGGGGTCAAGTCCGGTATAGCGGGTCTTGATCATCGCCCACGCCTCTCGTGCTCCCTCCCGACAAGCCGATGTCTTCCACAGCTCGAGCCTAGCTCGGGCTCCCTTGAAGCGATCGATTAGTTCGGTCATCCTCTCCGGAGGCTGCTCGGCAGGCCATAGTGCCTTCACCACGCCTTTCATGGCCTTCCGAGTCCGCTCATGAAGGGCGGACAGCTCCTTCACCAGATTCCCCTGGTAGGATCCGATTTCCTCTTCGGGTCGCCCGGACAATAGACCTGCATATGAATCACGGCATACGTATCACACGTCACTTAAATGAAATACCTTCCGATGTTAAAATCACACTTACCGAACATGCCTCTCTGTAGATTCTGGTTTTCTCCTTGGGCCTGGGCCAATTGAGCCTTTAAGGTCTCAATCTGTCCGGCTTGTTGTCTATTCTCCTCCTTCAGGCGGTTCTTCTCGTCAAGATGACGTTGTAAAACGCGATGGCCAGCTTCCAGCTGGGACTCGGCATATTGCTGAGATTCTCGGGCTACATCCAAATCTTTTTGTAATTGCCCTATTGATTCAACTGCTACATAGTACCCTTGCGTAAGCACGGGGATATACTAAAGATCAGCAGAATATATACACTAACCGTGTGCCTCCCGAGTAAAGCTCTTCACTTGCTCCAGTTTGGCCTTCAAAGAGTTGACCTGTGTCCGGCTGGTTTCCAGTTCCTTGGCCAGCTGCTCGCACTGCTGCTTCGAGGCCTGCATTGCCAGTCAATTAGTATGGGGATCCTTAATTCGGTCGTACCGACCAATTTAAGGCTCGGGGGCTACTGAGTCTACCCAAGTGTTCGGACTTTAACAAACTACTTACCTGCAGGCCGGACGATATCAACTTGACAGCCTCCCTGAACCCAGCTCGGGCGGCCCCGAGGTGTGCATCCGCCGTGCGCAGTGCACCGAACTCTTGTTCGGAAAAGGCCGGATGACGCAAGGCTTCTCGTCGCCGCCGATGATGCATGGCGCTCCCAACCTCTGATTTGGTGACTGATATGGCGTCACCAGAATCGGCTGGGTCGGGATTGACGGTGGGGGCTCCTATAGCAGGATCGGCATGGGTGGAAGGCCTAGAATCTTGAGCACCGCCGGACGTCTTGGCGACGTCCTCGGCGGGTGACGGCCGAACCCTTTGCTTGAACATTTTGGCAAAATGGTCTCTTGTCAGACCTTATCAAATCGTGATACTAAAACAAGCGAATAAGCGAAATACCTTTGGGATGAACTCGTAGGAGCACTCGCCCCTGTGGCCGGCTCATTTGCCGGATCCTTGTTGCTTTCCAATCCAGGCGCTACCGCTGCTGCCGGTGTGTGTCGCGCGGATCTACGGCGCTTGGGTGTAGGAGCTGATGCGTTGGGGTCAGCAGAGGACACTTGCCTCTTGCGGGAAGTTTTCTTCTTCTTGCTTGTCGCAGGAGAAGGGAAGGACCCAGGGTAATCGACAATAATAGCCACCTTGGAGCCGTCGAGGCCCTCTTGGTAGAAAACCTCGTCTTCGAGTTCAATTGATAGATCTGGGTCTTCATGATAGCCCGGATCGTCATCACGGGAATAGTCTTTGGGCTGAGGGGCCGGACAGTGGACTGTCTCGATAAAGCTCCTCCATTCCTGTTCGCATGAAAATAAAAGACTTCGGTCAAAAAGGGACAAATTAAGAATCCGAACTGTGGTCACGGGATTGAAAGGCTCACCCATTCGATGGGATTATGGCTTGAGTATCCCTCTTTGGTCGATCGCCGAATGAAATCTTCTTGCTCCCCTTTATATAGGTCGGCGAGTGCGGCGGCCAATGTCGTTTGATCGGCAGGACCCAGTCTTCGGGAGCGAGTAGTATCGCTTGTCCCGTTGTAATGCCACAAGGGGTGTATCCTCTGTTGAAGGGGTTGGACGCACCGAGAGATGGAGGCGGCCATGACATCTATCATGGTCAGCTTATGATGGGCCAGTATCCTCACACGAGCTGCTAAGCGCTGCACCTCAACGCTGTCTTCTTGGGACGAGCTCTTCGGGCGCCAGTTGTACCTATTCCTCAAGGGGGCATCAAAGTATTCGGACAGACCTTTCCGAGCTGGATCGAATAAAGGGACGTCCTCGATATAGAACCATTCTGAAGTCCATAGTTCGGATTCCTTCGGTGTCCCCACGGGGTATCCTGTCCCCGCTATGCGGCATACTTCGGCTCCGCCGACATCGAAGATTGTCTTATCCCGAGTGCGGGGGACGAGGCAAAAGTATTTCCTCCACAACTCAAAGTGCGCCTCGCAACCCAGGAACATCTCGCAAAGGGCGACAAAACCCAAGATGTGCAGAATAGACCCTGGAGTGAGGTGGTGGAGCTGGATCCCATAAAACACCAGTAGCCCTCTCAGGAACGGATGAATGGGAAACCCGAGGCCTCGTAAGAAGAATGGCACAAAGCACACATTCTCCCCTTTATGCGGATGGGGGAAATTCTCTGCGAGGACCTCGCCGTTGAATGACGTCAAACCGGCGCGGACGGCTGTCAGATCCGAGGAAGGAAGATACCCTTGGGTCTCGAGGTCGCGGAGTCGAAGAAGCGACACGGAGCAGCTGGTCCAGTCCCCGGGACGGGATCCGTAAGGATCCGAGGAAGAACTGGGGGCGCTCGCCATCTTTGGTGGAGACCTTTCGCTGGAGGTTTTTTCCGGTGGGGAAGAAGAGGTTGTGGCTTGGACCACGACTCAATTTGTTTAAATGGATGGAGCCTCATTTGTGTTAGGGGTAGTTTTGTAAAAAGCTACTGGACTGCTCGTCTCCCCACGACGCGCGAAGCCCAAGAAACACTATTGGCTCTGTGACGTTTGGCCTTCGAGGCCGAGCTACTCGTGATATACGGACGATCTATGATCGGGAAAATTACACGTCGACGGAGGCCGAACTATAGCCCGGCCGATCATAAGTTGGAAAAGGAGGAACTCGCCTCGCAAGCCGAAGACTCTGATCATTCGAAGCAGCTGGAGCTTGGACCCTTGGCGTTGGAGGCTAGTTCGGGGGCTACTGAGGGAGTCCTGGACTAAGGGGTCCTCGGGAGGCCGGCCTATGTCTTATGGGCCGGACTGTATGGGCCATTTACCGAATACTGGAAGAATAGAAGACCTCATCTCCAAGAAGGAAGCATCGAGAATCGTGGCTTGTCCTCCACGTTTGGAGTAGTGAATAGGCATGTTTATTCCTTCGACGTGTAACCGACCATGTGTAAAACCTAGGGACCCTCGGCGTCCATATAAGCCGGAGGGTTTTAGGGTGTAGAACAATGGAACTCATCTAGGGTTTAGTTACTCGATCTCGTGGTAGATCAACTCTGTAATCTCCATACACTCAATATAATCAAGCAGGACGTAGGGTATTACCTCCATAGGAGGGCCCGAACCTGGGTAAAACCTTGCCCCCTTTGTCTCCTGTTACCATCGATCCAAGCATCACAGTTTGGGACCCCCTACCCGAGATTCGCCGGTTTTGACACCGACGGTCATACCGCGGGGTATATCCCCGACATTAGCCCCCATGTTAGCTTGAATTTATTCATGGTAAGCTCCTGAAATAAGAATATGTAAAAGAACCGGCCCACTCAAAAAAGACCAGTTGATCGGCTCCTGAAAATTCTGAAACTCTGTCATATCTATATACTGACGCTGGTTCCTTGGAGAAAAAATAATCCTTATTGTCCACTGCCTTGACTTGATCAAAATTCGTCTGATGTTGTGTCAACTTTCAATACTTCAGACTTCCTTATATCCATATTACCTGTAGCCCCCAAGTCTTAAGAGGGGAAACGTAGTGATAGCCTTAAGACTTGCTTCAAAATATTATAACCCTAAAGAAATCCGGATTGTTTATCTGAGTTCCTAGTCATAAGTTGAATGTTCCACATATGTAGCCCCCAAGTACCGGGTTGTCTTGCCTGTAGCAACCTGGGACTTGTAAATGTCTTACGTTCATAAAACTTCAACCAGTGTAGCCCCCAAGGGCCGGGTCATTATGCAATAATGAGCAGGAACTTGTTGTAGATCTGATCATATAGACTTGAGGAGCCATGTGTAGCCCCCAAGGGCCGGCTCAGTAAGACAATACTGGGCTGGGACTTTAGAAAAATATTGAAGATCGGCTCATCTCCCTAAGATAACCGGGTTCGTTGATAATGTGATGAGTTGAAAAACAACTTGCATTAGCCCCCAAGTGTTGTGGTGCATGCTTGCAACGACATGGGACTTGCATACTTGATACAAACTGGACTTGAATAATGTAGCCCCCAAGTGTCGGTCGTATGCCTGCAACGATTCGGGACTATTCCTTTCATTGCAGAATCAAATCATATCCACTGTCTAGATGATATTGCTGAATGCTTGGCATATCAATGTTGAACCATGCTCCTTGCTGTAAGCTGGTATTTTTGGATCAAAGCATAACAGCCATTACTCTGAAGGGACTTTGAAAACCTCAATCATCCAATATAGGTTATGAAGACCATAATAAAAGTCCAACCACATTGGCTATTTAAGATTTGAATAATATAACCCGGTTTGAAAACCTCAATTACTCAATACTGGTTATAACAACCATAATGAAAATCCAGCCATGTTGGCTATTAAGGATTGGAATATGTAACCCGGTTTGACAACCGGTTCCTGCAAAACCAAGATACCCATGCATATATGATGCATGATATGCTGATGCAATGATGATGCAATGTATGATGCAATGTATGATGATGTATGTCTCATCCTATAAGCCGGCTTGAAAGGCGCGGTAGGACAAGATAACTCTTGTTTTTATGAAAATTTTGTGTTGTTTCTGAAGAAACTAGGCGGAAAGCCTGAAAACTTGTAAACCGGGCCTCGCGTGACATAAATCCGTCGTTTAAACCTTAGCAAGTTCAGGGTCTTTAAAAGATTGACATTGCTAAGAGTACGAACGGGCCACATAGCGGAGGGGGTACGGTAGACAAGACGAGTTTGTCCTCGCTCACTGTAAGCCGTCTCTCTCGTGACAAAAGCCGCCGTTTAAACCTTGACAAGTTCAATGTCTTCGTGCGAGAATAACTTAGAAAAGTTCAGGGTCTCTTATCAAGAATAACTGTCAAGAGTTCGGCGGGTCACATGGCGGAGTAGCAAGTTGCAAACAGGCAGGTTTAGCTCGGACATGGCGAAAAGCCGGGTCAAGAGGGTAAGTAAGCTAAACCCATAGGGTTGGAAGCCCCCAAGTGACCAAATTAAGGATCAACTCCTTTGTATGTAATTCATGGCATATAAAGCCTGGCCAAGAGGGTTTAAAAGCCCCCAAGTGACCATATGATGATCCAATAAATCCGGGCACCCATGTTTGAACGGTCGCAACATGGCGGCTTGTCCTCTTGGGCGACTTTGAATCTTCCAGCAATAAGGTAGTGCACCCATGTTTGAACAGTCGCATAAGGGTGGCTCGTCCTTTTGGCCGACTTTAAATCTTCCGCCAATAATGTAGTAGCCCCCGGGAGCAGGTTATCTTCCCCGCAATGACCCGGGGTTCCAGAATATTTGAACCCGGTTGTATCTGCCGAGTTATGTCTATGTAGCCCCCGAGTCTTAAGTTTACTTGAAGAGGCGGCTTGAGATTCTTCACACTTGGCCACGGCATAAGCCGGTATATGGTTGACGGCTGATAACTAAAATTTATTGAAGCAAAAAAGCGTGCGGCGAGTTGATGATCTTCGCGACACTGATTGTATGTCCTTAGTTTGATAATGCAACATGAACCCGCGGAAGGTTGAGATGGCGGGTTATAAATGATCCCATATGAGTTTTGCCAGTAATCCGGCCAGCGGTTCATCCGAGCTAGTTGTTGAAGTTAACCAAAACGCAGTGGCGGCGACTTGCACGCCTATCCATTGAACCATCCGGCGGAGGCAGAGGCTGATAATATATCATGACTTGCTTCAGAATTGTTGAAATAGACCAGATCGCAGGGCGGCGACTCATGAGCGTCCGTGGGGCGGTTTGAACGAGCAAGCACAGCACCAGCATGTCGATGTAGACCGGACCGCAGGGCGGCGACTTATGAGCGTCCGTTGGGCGGCTTGAACGAGCAAGCACAACACCAGCATGTCGATGTAGATGTAGAGGTCAGCTGCGTGTTTGAAGACGGCGCGGTTGTGAGAGACGGTCGCGGCATTGTAAGCCGGTGCGGTCGCGAGATGCGGCCGCGGCATTGTAAGCCGGTGCAGTCGCGAGAGGCGGCCGCGGCATTGTAAGCCGTTGCGGTCACGAGAAGCGGCCGCGGCTTTGTAAGCCGGTCAGGACGCGCGAGATGGCCGCGGCGTGTTGATGTAGACTGGATCGCAGGGGCGGCGGGACGTGTTTCTGTCCATCGGGCAGCATGGCTCGAGCGTCGTCGTAGGATGACACTGATGCGAGATGATCCGTATGCAACGTCCGCCAGGATGACGTCTTGCGCGCCTGTCCACCGGGCGACCCGGTGCGGTCTGTGAATACATTTTTTGCTTCTGCCAAATCTGCGTACATCAAGTAATGCAGTCGGTAGAAAAATTCATGGTAGAATTCAAATTATCTAGAGGAAAAAATAAATAAAACGGTAGCACCTGATAGTTTTGGGTGGATGTAGCAATTGAAAAAATAATCCTGTAGCCTCCACGTGATGAGCTGGAGTACTAATTAAAAGTAATACTTCTCTCCCCGGCGGCCGCAGCGAATGCCATCATCCTTTCTTCCACAGAACTTGGGTGTGGATCAAAACCAGCTACGGAGCGGGAGCGACGACAGGCGAGGCGAGTCCCCATTTTCGGAGCTAGGGCGGCTCGGAGGCGACGACCCACGGCGGAGGCGGAGGCGCACGCGGGTGTGGTGAGGCGGCGGCCGGCGAGGCGTAGTGGGAGCCGCGGGCAGGCGCACAGGGGTGAAAACGCCCTGAGTAGCAGCAGGTGAAGGCGGCTTGCGGCGAGGAGAGGCGAGGCCGAGCCATGACGGCTGCGGCAGGTGCAGCGGAGGCCGGCGCCCCGACGGCTCAAGACACGGAGACTCAAGGCGAGGTGCGGTGGAGGCCGCGGCGGCTCAAGGCACGGCGACTCGAGGTGCAACGGCAACTCAAGGCGAGGTGCGGCGGAGGCCGCGGTGGCTCGAAGTGTGGCGGACAGCCGGCAGCCGCGGCGGATCAAGACGCAGCAGCGACTCAAGGTGCAGTGACTCGGCTGGGGCGGCTCATAGAGCTTGAACGCCGGTGGCTCAATGCGTGAACCGGCGTGCAGGAGGGGAGGCGCGGTGAGGCGGCCGGTGTGGCAAGGCAGGCGCGGCGCAATGGGGCCGGCTCGAGGCGGCCACGGCAGAGCGGCAAGGTGACCTGCGGCCAAAGCGGGGAGGCGGCTCGTACGCGGAGGCGGCGGTGAGGCAGGCGCAGGCAAGCTTCGGACGTGGCAAGGTAACCCGTGGTCGCGGCGGCGAACAGCTCGAGACGCGAGGCAGCGGCGCCGGCGGGCGCGGTGAAGGCGAGCCGGCGGGGTGGCCACGGCGCAGTGGTTGAGACCGAGTCGGGGGCGGCTTCAGGTGCACCGGGCCGACCAGAGTGGTTGCAGGTGGGAGACGGGACGCAGCCGGCTGCCGGCGGCGCGTGGCACAGCCGTTCGCGGCCCGCGACAGGAGAGCCGGCAGGAGGGTCGCGCGGGGCGGCAGTCGCTGCAGGCGGCTTGAGCGCGCCGGCCAGGGTAGGGTGGCGGCAGCGGCTGCGCGTGTTTGAGCGGTGGCGAGGCGTAGGCGGAAGCAACTTGAGGGGCCATCCATAACACGGCCGGCGAGAGCAGAGGCGGCGGCTCACGACAGTAGCGGAGGTCGCGCCGGTGGCTCGACGGAGCCGGCCCAAGGCCGTGGTGAGACGAGGTGCGCGCATGGCTGGGAACCGGCGGCCGGCGCGCGGAGGCACAGCGGCGGAGGCGGCGGCTCACACGGAACCGGAGGTTGCGCCAGCGGCTCGATGGAGCAACAATACGCAGAGGCGGAATGAGGTCGACCGCGGTGCAGGGCGATGGTGGCTCTCGCAAAGCCGGCGACGGCTCAAGGCGAGGCGGGAGCGGAGTCGCCCGCGGCGAGGCGGGTAAGGTGAACCACGGCGACTCGAGGCGGAGCTGAGGCAGCGCCGCGCAGCGAGCAAGACGGGGCGAGATGAAGAGCCACGGCGAGTCAAGGCAGAGCTGAGGCGGCGCCACGTAGCGAGCAAGACGGGGCGAGGTGAAGAGCCACAGCGAGTCAAGGCGGAGCTGAGGCGGCGCCGCGCAGCGAGCAAGACGGGGCGAGGTATTGCGGCGGCCGCGGGGCCAGCTCCAGGCGTGGCCGGCTCGAGGCAGAGCGGGTCACCAGCGGCGGCTTGGGGTGCGGGTTTTGACCCATCCCAGGCGGCGGCTTGGCGGCAGTGGTCGGCTCAACGGCGGCTCCAACCATGGTGGCGGTGGCGAGCGCCGGTAGAGGCGAAGCGAGGCGGGCGAAGCTTGCTCGGAGGCACGGGAGAACCAGCCGGGATGGAACTGCGAGACCGGCTCAGAGGAGGTCGGGGCCATGGCGGCTTGACCGTGGTCGGCAGCTCATCGAGCGGGCGAGGAGGCGTTGACCGGAGGTCCAACCGGCAACGACGCAGAACGTGCAGGGTCTACGCAAGCGGATCGAAGCCACGGCGTCGGTGGCGGGTTGAAACCTCGGCGGGTGATTGAAGTGGCCATGGCGGCTGCTGATGGTGAGATGAGGTGGAACTGGCTCCCGCGAGTAGAAGCAGAGCCGGCGGGACGAAAACCGCGGCGGCTCTCAACTGATGACCTTAGAATCAATGTAAATCCTTCCGTGCCGGCTCTTCTTCATCCGGCGAATTGCGAACTTCTCGATCCCTGGAAAAACTTCCTCCAAGAATAACATCACCGTGCGTGGCCCCACGGTGGGCGCCAACTGTCATGGTTTTGTCACGGCATGATGTCCTCGTGAGAGAACTTAGGTGTGAGGCCAACGCAACTAGGTGGCGGCTTGAGAGGGGTTGATCGGAATTGAGAGATGCGAGTTTACCCAGGTTCGGCCCCTCCGATGGAGGTAAAAGCCTATGTCCTGCTTTGTGTCTATATTGATGATGATGACGATCTCGATTACAAGGGTGCGGAATCGCTACCTCTAATCTCGAGGGCCTCTAATCTTTCTATCTCTAATGACTTGTCTCTCTAAGACCTGTCTATTGAGACGTCTCCAAACTTGACCCTCTCAGGGTGACTTGCCCCTCCTTATATAAGTTGAAGGGGCGGTTTACACGTAGAGTCCAAGTCGGATTATGATTTAACCTATTATGACTCTTCCATCACAGGCTTCTCTTCGTGGGCTTCTAAGTCCCGGGCGGCTTACAGCCGGGCGGCCTACAGCTGGGGGCTTACAGCCTGGCGGCTTACAACCGGGTGGCTTACAACCGGGTTTATCTTCAGGGACTCATCTTCAGGGACTCAACTTCAAGGACTCATCTTCAGAGACTCATCTTCAGGGACTCATCTTCAGGGACTCATCTTCAGGGGCTCATCTCCGGGACTTAACTGTCTACCGGGTCATAACTGTCAACCGGGTCACAACTGTCCGCCGGGTCATAACTGTCAACCGGGTCATAACTGTCCGCTGGGTCATACCGCGGGGTATATCCCCGACACATTCCGAGATATATTGCCATGCAACTTCCATCCTTACTTCATGTGACTAGTACACTCATTGTCATATTGCTTTGCATGATCGTAAGATAACTAGCATGATATTTCTATGGCTTATTCATTTTTTGATATACTTTGCTATGCTAGATCATTGCACATCCTGGTACACTGCTAGAGGCATTCATATAGAGTCATACTATATATTTCATGTTGAGTTGTAAGTAAATAAAAGTATGATGATCATCATTATTAGGGCACTGTCTTAGTGAGGAAAGGATGATGGAGACAATGATTCCCCCACAAATCAGGATGAGACTCCGGACAAAAAATAAAAGAAAGAAAAAGAATGAAAGAAAGAAAAGGAGAAAGAAAAAAAGAAAAAAGGAAAAAATAAAAAAAAAGAAAAAAAAAGAAAAAAACGAGAGAAAAAGAGAGAAGGGACAGTGCTACTACTTTTTTCACACTTGTGCCTCAAAGTGGCACCATGTACTTCATATAGAGAGTCTTTTTTTGCCACTTTCATATGCTAGTGGGAATTTTTTATTATAGAACTTGGCTTGTATATTCCGTAGACGGGCTTCCTCAAATGCCTGAGGTGTTCATGAGCAAGCAAGTTGGATGCACACCCACTTAGCTTCATTTGAGCTTTCATACACTTATAGCTCTAGTGCATCCATTGCATGGCAATCCCTACTCCTCACATTGATATCTATTGATGGGCATCTCGATAGCCCGTTGATACGCCTAGTTGATGCGAGACTTTCTTGTCCACTTTTACCCCTTTGAAACCTACCACCATATTCTATTCCACCTTTATGCTATATCCATGGTTCACGCTCATATATTGCGTGAGTAATAAAAAGCTGAAGCGCATAAGAACTACGATCCAATTGCCTGACTTGACACCGTGGTGCTTGACATTTGTATTATATGGTGAAGACGGAGCCATGCTATTCTAATATGATAAAATGAATAGGGGGTGAACATTCTTTAAGGGTCGTATATTTAGAAACTTGATGATTATGTTGCTTATGTTTACAAGTATTGGTATGTTGATGTTTGTTAATTCATCGTTTCTCAATGATCATACCTGCAATAGATTACATTTTGGGTAGCATGTCACATCAAAAATTCTGTTTTTTATCATTTACCTACACAAGGACGAGCAGGAATTAAGCTTGGGGATGCTTGATACGTCTCCAATGCATCTATAATTTTTTATTGTTCCATGCTATAATATTATCATTCTAGGATGCTTTTTGGGTCATTATTTACCAATTCATATTATTTTTGAGCACTAACCTATTAACCCAGTGCCCAGTGCCAGTTGCGGTTTTCTGCATGTTTCTGACTTTTCAGGTTTACAGTACCAAACGAAGTCCAATTGCCCCGAATCTTTTTTATGATTTTTTATGGGCCAAAAGAAGACTTGGAAGCTTCGGGAGGAGACCGGAGGCTGCAGGAGGGAGGCAGCACATAACAGGGGGCGCCCAGGGGGTGGCCACACTCTTTTGTGTATTACCCCCTCGGGTGGCCCCCGACGCCCCTCTCTAGCCTATAAATTCTTATTATTTCCAAAAACCCTAGAGAGCCCCCCGAAACACCTTTTCCGCTGCCGCAAAGCACTGTTCCGCCGTGTGCCCATCTGGAGCCCTGTTCCGGTGCCCTGCCGGAGGGGGGATCGATAATAGAGGGCCTCTACATCAACTTTGCTGCTCCTATGGTGATGTGTGAGTAGTTCCCGACAGACCTACGGGTCCGTACATAGTACCTAGATGGCTATATCTCTCTCTCTTGATCTTCAATACAAAGTTCACCGCATCTTCGCGGTGATCTATTTGATGTAATCACTTTGTGCGGTGCATTTGTTGGGATCCGATGAATTGTGGGTTTATGTTCATATTATTCATGAAAAAGATTTGAGTCTTCTTTGATCTCTATTATGATTCTTATTTTCATGATTATTATAGCTTCATAAATCTCTCCGATCTATTAAAATAGTTTGGCCAACTAGATTGATATTTCTTCAGTGAGAGGGGTGTGTTGTAGTGGGTTCAACCTGACAGGTTTCTATAACCAAGTGACAAAGTAGGGGACAAGATATGTCTTTGTGTTGCTGCCACTAAGGATAAAACGATGGGGTTAATTTATATTAATTGAATTCTCTTTGTCTACATCATGTCATTGTTCTCCAAGCATTACTCTGTTTTACTTAATACTCTAGATGCATGCTGGATAGCGGTCGATGGATGGATTAATAGTAATAGCTGCAGGCAGGAGTCATCCTATTTGCTTATGGACGCGATGCCTAGATACACATGATCATTGCCATGAATAAATATTGCATAACTATGCGCTTTTCTATCAATTGCACAACAGTAATTTGTTTACCCACCGTTTGCCTACTAAACGAGAGAAGCCACCAGAGAACACTACGACCACCGGGTCTATTCACTTATAAATTTACAAATGCCTTCAATACCTTGCTGCCATTTATTTTATTTATTATTATTTTTCAATTTACAATATTCATCTATCATCCATATACTTCAGTAGCTTGCAAATAACGAGTCCATGGGGATTGACAACCCTCTTGCCCGCGTTGGGTGCAAGTGTTTGCTTCTTTGTGTGCAGTCACCGAAGATGGGGGTTGCATGCTAATCCTATTGGTTCGATAAACCTTGTTTCTCTACTGAGGGAAATACTTATCTATATTGTGTTGCATCACCTGTTCCTCTTCACGGAAAACCCAACACATATCACAAGTATCAGGAAGGATTTCTGGCGCCGTTGCCGGGGAATATCACCAACCTACTATCAACTAACTTCGCATAAATTATAATTCACTTGTTCTACTTTTTTATTTGCTGTTATATTTAGTTTGTTTCATAAAAATCAAAAAAAATACAAAAATATTTATCTTCACTAGTTACTAGATTACTTCTTTGCTTGCTAGTTTACTTGTCATGCTTGTTACTTTGCTTGATCGGTCACCATGTCTCTAGATACTAATAAGTTGTGTGACTTCTCAAATACTAATAACAATGATTTTATTAGTACTCCAATACCACCCACCACTAGTGTGGAGTTTTTTTATATTAATGCTGCATTGTTGAATCTTGTCATGAAAGTACAATTTTCGGGAAGCCCTAATGAGGATCCCGCTGCTCATCTTAATACTTCCATTGAATTATGTGATATGCAAAACAAAAAGGATATGGATAATGATGTTGTCAAATTAAAATTATTTCCTTTTTCACTATGAGATAAAGCTAAGGCTTGGTTTTCATCTTTACCACGTAATAGTATTGGAACATGGGATAAGTGTAGAGATGTTTTTATTGCCAAGTATTTTCCTCCTGCTAAGATCATATCCCTTAGAAATAAAATTATGAATTTTAAACAACATGATCAAGAACATGTTTCACAAGCTTGGGAGAGGATGAAATTGATGATTAGAAATTTCCCTACTCATGGTTTAAACTTGTGGATGATTATCCAAAATTTCTATGCTGGACTAAACTTTGTGTCTAGAAATCTTCTAGATTCTGCTGTAGGTGGTACCTTCATGGAGGTGACCTTAGGAGAGGCCAAAAAACTTCGTTGTCTTCACGATCCAATCGCGATCTGTCCCGATCTAGCGCCGAACGGACGACACCTCCGCATTTAGCACACGTGCAGCTCGATGACGTCTCCGCCTCCTCGATCCAGAGAGCGATGGCGTAGATGGGTTCTCCGGCAGCATGACAGCATGGTGGAGGTGGTGGTGGAGCTAGTCTAGTAGGGCTTCGCCAAGCACTGCTAGAATGAGGAACGGAGGAGCTACGGAGTAACGGGAGAGAGAGTGGGGCACCTATGGCTTGTATGTACTCTTGGGGGCGCCCCCTCTTATTTATATATAGGTGGAGGGGCATGGTGGCCAGGCCTCCAAGCCCTAGGGGCACAACCAAGGGGGAGGAGTTGGACTCCTAGTCAAATAACCTCCTTTTCCATACACAAGTGGACTTTCCACCTCTCCCAAGCCACATGGGCCTTGAGGGACTTGTGCGCCTGGCCCAATAAGGCCAGGGTGCCTCCCCTTACCCCATGCTAGCCATTGGGACATGGTGGAACCCTTGGTGGACTTCTGGACTCCTCCGGAAGTTTTTGGAACCTTCTAGAAGCTTCTCGGTACAATACCTAAAAAATTAAAACTTTTTCTGGAACCGTGAAAACAACTTTTGTGGGGACCCCGACTCATAAGTCGTGATCACCGAATGTACGTGGACAGTGATCCCAGAGATCAATGCTCACTGAACACACAGAAACTGAATAACAAGAGTCTTACATCCATTACATACCGTTTTACTCAAATATGGCCCTTATGGCCAAGTCTTCATAAACTTGCAGCGGGAATCTTTAACGATAGCGTGAACCCATGCCATCTGCCTTAACCCTACAGGCATTCTGACTGGGAAGCATCCTAGCTCGCACGTACGTCACCATGCTAATCTTCATCATAACTTGGTCTTTCATGCCTGGCCAATAAAATAACCAGTGGCAAGCCAATGAGTACTTTGAATGTACTCGCAAGCAACCCATGTTTGGAACAAGGTTCAACAGAGCATGATAAAGCACTAATAGGTAATTTTGCGGAAAGCTAGTTTGAGTGCAATGACATGTTCAATCAACTTGTAAAAACATGCATCAACAGGTTGCAGATATCCATATGAACAAGTTGCAGGTATCAACATAAGCAGAGGTTGAACATCTCATGTTCAGTCATCATGTCAAGTCATCCGACTTAACTCAAGTATTATCTTTGTCACCAACACACACTCACACCAAGTTTTAGAGAACACTGGACGTAGCACAAGAGCGGTCATCCAACTGTCCTTGACCGTGGACACGGCTATTCGAATAGTTTTACACTCTGCAGAGGTTGCACACTTTACCCACAAGACTCAGGAAACTTCCGTGGCATCCACGACTCGCGGTATATTTCATACCCGAGGTAAGCACCCGAACAATGCCTTTCCCCTAGCAATACTGACAAATAGTCCACTCGTTGGTGCCATCCCTCATGATATACATCACACGTATCATCCATGAGGGCACGCAACGGTGTGCCCGGTGCCTGTAAAGACAGCGCATGGTCGCCCTACCAAGCATGACCCCGTATCGAGAGTGACCTTGTCACTCCCGCCACTAGTAATGCGGGCTCTATGCTAGTACCCACCAAGGTAATCAACAAAGCCCCGTCCCATAAGGGGTATCGTGGTTGTACATGTAAGGTTGGAATAACGGTCGCAACTTACACCAATCCGTTTTCGAAAACCACACACACTCACTTGCTCCGGTACACCACTTCTTTATCAAGTGGCTACCTAGCTCATCATCATCTCCCTCGGGCATTAGTGTCACCCGACGGGGTTATCGAAAAGTCTTTGAAATCACCTTCGTTTCCATCACCATGCATATTCCCGTCCCAATTTGCGTAGCATCTACTAAGCATCCTATCTACTCCCACCCACACAACCCTCCTAAGAATGGTAGGGTCATGCACGATGCAAGTATCAACAAGAAAGTATCGGAGGCATCCCACCGTAGTGGTCACCACATCATCATGATCAATACAACAAAATAAAGTGCTATATGCCATGCAATGAAAAGGTTTCATAGTCATGGTCAAAGGGCTGCTTGCCTGGCTCAGCAAAATCTTCGAGGTCTTCTCACGCTTCTCGTCCACTCCGAACATTCCATCTACTCCGTCAACTATCGCCGGAAACAATCATAATAAGCAACTTCACAAGCAGAAAAATAAAAGTGCTCTATAAATAGGAAATGTATTTTTCTTGGACCTCTCTGGTCATAAGAAAAATACCAAATATGGCTCTATTGGAGTTGGATCAATGAGACATTTTTAAATGGTGGAAATGGAGGAAATGATGATCCTTTAAGGAGTCTACAGAAAACATTTTTATAAAAATGGGTGAATGTACCCAACAAATAGGGCATGATTTTATAAACATTTAGGAATTGGTTTCACTGGGTTTGGAGTTGGGATGAATTTCCTAGGGATTTGCAAAGTGGGACACAAATGAAGAAATGGCCCAATATTTGACATAGCAGAATAAGTGTGAGTAAAAATGTCCATCACTTAGTGCATGAATTTAGATACACCTAGGAACTTGAATCACTCCATTTGGAGTTAATTTGAATCCCCTAGGAATTTTGCAAAGGGGGAACCATCATAGTTCAAATTTAAATTTCAGTTTGAACTATACAGAAAAGTTTGCTCTAAAAATGTGCAAGGCACATATTTGGGTAGGGCGTGATTTTAGGAATCTGTAGAAACTTGAATCACCAAATTTGGAGTCCATTTGAATATTCTAGGATTTATTTTGTCTCTCTGGAAAAAGAAAAAGAGCAAAAGATTTATACCTAAATGGCTATCATGCGCGCAGGGTGCAGAACAGCAGATGGGCCGGCCCAGTAGCTCGGCCTGGCGGTGGAACGGCCACGCCGGTCGTGTACTCCAAGGAGTACGTCTCCTTAGCGGGGAGACGCCTTCCGCGGGAGGCGCGGCCACTCAAACGGGAGGGCCCGCGGCCTTAGCCGCTGACCGGCGGGCCCCGCTGGCAGGGTCTCCCCCTACCTCCCGCTCGAAACAGAGGAGGGCAGGGGAGGCCGGCCGAGCCCGTGCCGGCGCCCGTTCTAGGGGCATAGGTCACCTCCGGCGACGGCCCAGACAGTGACGAGCTCGGCAGGACGAGGGAAACCCATCCCTATGTCGCGCGCGCGCTGAGGAGGGCTTCAATGACGCGGGCCTGGATGACCGCGGGGGTGGCCGCCGGTGATGAAAAATATGGCGCCATGGTCGAGGAGAGTAGGTTTTGCGGTAGAGGGGAGGCTCTAGGAGGTCGCCCAGGTCCTGTGCCATGGTTAGGAGGGAGAGAGGGGCACCGGGGAGCTCCAATTTGAGCGAGGCCGACGGCATGGCTCCGGCCATTGCCGTTGATGCAGAGTATGAGAGGGTAATTGGAGGGCGCTGGGAGGTTGGTGAGAGGGGGAGAGAGCCAAGGGAGCGTAGAGGGGCTTGTGGGGCGGCTTCTTATAGGGAGAGCGACGGTGCCCCGCGAGCTCGTGCGCCGGCTCGGTCTCTGCCACTGCTGGAGGGTTCGGGGGGCCACGAGAGCGTGTCTACGGGCTTCGTGGACGTGGTCTACGTCCAGGGAGAGGAAGAGGGGAAGTGGGGGCGTGCCAGGAGCCCACGCGTGCGAGGCTATCCATTGGAGCTCGCGGGCGGCCGGTGCGCGTGCGAGGAGGGGACGGAGGAGGGAGAGAGAGGAGGGGGACAGGGGCCTTGCGTGTCCCGGACGTCGTGGGGCCTCGACTGGCGCGCTGGGGAGGCCCGAGGTGTCCAGGGGACGTGAGGTCAGCGCTCGGATGCTCTGCCGCGTGCTCCAGAGCACACTTTTGGCCAGCATGGGCGCGTCCTGACGCGCTCTGGCGCGCCCACTTGTGTCCAAAAGCTGCTGGGGAACTAAACAATGCGGGAATGACCATTGGATGCCCTGGTTGCCTGATAGGAGAGAGGAGAGGCTGAGAGAGAGGGAGAAAAGGGGTGTCCAGGGGGATCAAATGGGGTTTTCACCCCTCAATCATGGAGCTGCGGCCATGCAAGATTTACTGGAGGTAGAGGAGGGTCATGAGGGACTGTGGTAAAAATTTGGGCCCAAGGAGAACTCATGTGGTGCTCCATTCATTGTCCACAAAACTGTTGCAGAGGTGTTTGATGAGTGTTTGAGCTAGCTAAGATGATCTACTTGACATGAGATTTGACAGGATTGAGAATTAGGGCTAAATGAGCTTGATCACAAGTTTTGAGCACATTTAGAGAAAGTGTCCAATGTAAAAGTTTCAAACCCTAGAAATGGGCAGAAATGGAGTTGCTTAGATCTATCTAAGCAAAACCATTCTCCTTAATGCACCACTTAGTGTGGTGGCATAATTTGGGAATTAGAACATGTCCACCAAGTTTGAGACCAATAGGAGAAAATTCACCATGTAAAGTTGTTCAAATTTGAATCTGGACAGGGAGGGTTTTGGGATATTTTGGTGAATCAAAACATTGAGGATTGAGATGAATCTTTGCATGGTCATCACATATACCATGTGTGTCATGCTAGAATTTTCCTGGAATTATTTGAGAATATTTCCTGTAGAAATATTCCAAAAGCTTGAAATAGGCAGAAAGGGTTTTGGAGGGTTTTGTCCAGTATTTTGAACATGACCATGTGTTGAAACTCATATATGTGGAAAATATATGTCCACTGAGTTTCCCTAATTTTTCTCAAATATTTTTAAAGCATAAAAATAATTTTTCCCTATAAAAGACCATTTCTGGCCTTAAGAAAAAGCCTTTTAAATAAAATATGAAAATAATCTTTAAAATTAATATTTTGTGGTTTTGGGAAGTATTATATATAGTAGGCTTCAAATAAAGTCTTTGGGGCAAAACAATCCACCCAATTTGAGGACTTGTAGTACAAATCTCAATTCAGGGTTTTTTGAAAACCTAATTTGAATAAATGCTTTTTGGCCAAGATAATATTTTATAAAAATAGTTTTATGTCCTATACACATGGCATGATCATTGGGCAAAGTTTTGTATCAAGGAGGTGAATATAGAGAGTAGGAGGAATTTAATGAATTAGAGCACAAGCAAACAAACAAGCATTCAGCAACCAAGTCAAGCATCACAAGCACACCAAAAGTTTTAATTGGCCCTAATTTTTGAGTTATGTTAACTTAGTCATGAGGCAAAACACAAGGTGTGACAACTTTCCATATATAAATCTTTACCTTCGGACCATCCGGAGCTCCTCGTCATGTCCGGGATCTCATCCAGGACTCCGAACAACATTCGGTCACCAACATACAAACCCAATAATACTATATCGTCATCGAATGTTAAGCGTACGGACCCTACGGGTTCGAGAATCATATAGACATTACCAAGACATCTCTCCGGTCAATAACCAATAGCGGGACCTGGATGCCCATATTGGTTCCTACATATTCCACGAAGATCTTCATCGGTCGAACCACGATGCCAAGGATTCAATCAATCATGTATGCAGTTCCCTTTGTCTATCGGTATGTTACTTACCTGAGATTAAATCGTCAGCATCTCCATACCTAGTTCAATCTCGTTACTGTCAAGTCTCTTTACTTGTTCTTTAATACAAGATCCCATGACTAACTCCTTAGTCACATTGCTTGCAAGCTTCTTGCGATGTTGTATTACCAAGAGGGCCCAGAGATACCTCACCGTCATACGGAGTGACAAATCCCAGCCTCGATCAATGCCAACCCAACAAACACCCTCGGAGATACCTGTAGAGCACCTTTATGATAACCCAATTACGAAGTGATGTTTGATGCACACAAGGCATTCCTTCGGGGTCAGGGAATTGCATGATCTCATGGTCTTAGGAACAAATAGTTGACATGAAGAAAGTAATAGCAACAAATATGTGATACGATCAAATGTTATGCTTATAGTTGGGTCTTGTCCATCACATCATTCTCCTAATGACGTGATCCCGTTATCAAATGACAAATCATTTCTATGGTTAGGAAACCTTAACCATCTTTGATCAACGAGCTAGTCTAGTAGAGGCTCACTAGGGACACCGTGTTGTTTATGTTGGGGAACGTTGCATGGGAAACAAAAAAATTCCTACGAACACCCAAGATCTATCCATGGAGATGCATAGTGATACGTCTCCAACGTATCTATAATTTTTGCTTGTTCCATGCTATTATATTATCAATCTTGGGTGTTTTAGAATCATTTTATAGCAACTTTATTTCATTTTTTGGGACTAACCTATTGACATAGTGCCAAAGTGCCAGTTGTTGTTTTTGCTTGTTTTTTACTTCGCAGAATATCAATACCAAACGGAGTCCAATCGCAACGAAATTTTTTGGAGATTTTTTTGGAGATTTTTTTTGGACCAGAAGAGGGCCAGTGGGCCAAAGAAGTTACCAGGAGGGATCCCAGGGCGCCCACAACCCACCAGGGCGCGCCCTGATGGGTTGTGGCCGCCTCAGGGGTCCCCTCCACCACCTCTGATGCCTATAAATTCCCAAATATTCCAGAAACCCTAAGGGAGTTGATGAAAAACACATCAAGCCGCCGCAAGTTCCGGAACCGCGAGATCCAATCTAACACCATCGCGGAGGGGTTCATCATCCTCATTGGTGCCTCTCCGATGATGCGTGAGTAGTCCACCATAGACCTACGGGTCCGTAGGCAGTAGCTAGATGGCTTCCTCTCTCTCTTTTGATTCTCAATACAATGGTCTCTTGGAGATCTATTTGATGTAATGACTTTTGCGGTGTGTTTGTTGGGATCCATGAATTTTGAGTTCATGATCAGTTTCTATCCATGAATATTATTCAAGTCTTCTTTGATCTCTTATATGCATGATTACTTATAGCCTCGTGTTTCTTCTTCGAATCTTTGGTTTAGTTAGGCCAACTAAACCGATTTTTCTTGCCATGGGAAGAGGTGCTTTGTGATGGGTTCGATCCTGCGGTGTCCTCTCCCGGTGGCAGAAGGGGCAGCGAGGCACGCATATATCGTTGCTATTAAGGATAACAAGATGGGGTCTATTCCTACATGAATAGATCTTGTCTACATCATGTCACCGTTCTTATTGCATTACTCCGTTTCTCCATGAACTTAATACACTAGATGCATGCTGGATAGCGGCCCATGTGTGGAGTAATAGTAGTAGATCCAGAATCGTTTCGGTCTACTAATCTTGGACGTGATGCCTATATAATGATCATCGCCTTGGATATCGTCATGATTATTTGATCTTCTATCAATTGCCCAACAGTAATTTGTTCACCCACCGTGTGCTATACTCATGACAGAAGCCACTAGTGAAACCTACGGCCCCCGGGTCTACTTTTCCAACATATTGCTTTCCGATCTATCTTTTTGCCGCTTTTGTTTTTAGATCTATTATTCCAAAAACCCAAAAATACCTTGCTGCACTTTTTATTTGCCTCTTTTATTTTGTGTTCTTGCGAGATATATCTATCCAATCTATCATTACCTAACCTATATTTTTACCGTAGAGAGATTGACAACCTCTCTTTCGCGTCGGGTTGCAAGTATTTGTTCTTTGTGTGCAGGTGTTGTTTACGTGGTGTTGGTGATCCTCCTACTGGTTTGATACCTTAGTTTCATAACTGAGGGAAATACTTACTGTCGCTATGCTGCATCATCCCTTCCTCTTTGGAGAAATACCGACGCAGTCTCAAGCCACGTCACATAGCTACGAGAGGGGGAGTGTATCTACCTACCCTTGTAGATCGCTAAGCGGAAGCATATATAACGCAGTTGATGTAGTTGTACTCTTCACGATCCAATCGTGATCCGATCCGATCTAGTGCCGAACGGACGGCACCTCCGCGTTCAACACACGTGCGGCTCGATGACGTCTCCTCCTTCTTGATCCAGCAAGAGAGGAAGGAGAAGTAGATGGGATCTCAACCATCACGACGGCGTGGTGGAGATGGTGATGGAGAAATCCCAGCAAGACTTCGCCAAGCGCCTCCGGAACTGCAGACGAGGAAGAACGGGAGAGAGGGGAGGCCGCAGGGCGTGGGAATTGTTGTGTCCAGCCCTTGCGCCTCCTCCCCACTATATATAGGGGTGTTGGAGGGCTGAGAGCGCATCCCTAGCCCCTCCTCCAAGGAGGGGAGGCGGCCAAAGGGGGAGGAGTGCCCTCCAAGCCAAGTGGAGGGCCCTCCCCCTTAGGGTTTCCCTTCCCCTAGGCGGATGGGCCTTAGGTAGCTGGTGTGCCTGGCCCAATAAGGCTAGGACGCCCCATACAGCCCATGCACGCCCTAGGTGCTGGAGGGACCCTTCCGGACTCCTCCAGAACCCTCCGGGACCTTCTAGAACCTTCCGGAAGCTTCCCGGTAAAATACCGGTAAAACCCGAAACTTTTCCGGTAGCCAAAATATGACTTCCCATATATAAATCTTTACCTCCAGACCATTCCGGAGCTCCTCGTAACATACGGGATCTCATCTGGGACTCCGAACAACATTCGGTCACCAACGTGAATATCCCAATACTACTCTAGCGTCACCGAACGTTAAGCGTGCGGACCCTACGGGTTCGAGAATCATGTGGACATGACCGAGACACCTCTTTGGTCAATAACCAATAGCGGGACCTGGATGCCCATATTGGTTCCCACATATTCCACGAAGATCTTTATCGGTCGAACCACGATGCCAAGGATTCAATCAATCCCGTATGCAGTTCCCTTTGTCTAGCGGTATGTTACTTGCCCGAGATTCGATCGTCGGTATCTCCATACCTAGTTCAATCTCGTTACCGGCAAGTCTCTTTACGCGTTTCATAATACAAGATCTCGCGACTAACTCCTTAGTCACATTGCTTGCAAGCTTCTTGTGATGTTGTATTACCGACAGGGCCCAGAGATACCTCTCCGTCATACGGAGTGACAAATCCCAGTCTCGATCCATTCCAACCCAACAAACACCCTCAGAGATACCTGTAGAGCACCTTTATAGTCACCCAGTTACGTTGTGACGTTTGATACACACAAGGCATTCCTCCGGTGTCAGGGAGTTGCATGATCTCATGGTCATAGGAACAGATACTTGACATGGATAAAGCAGTAGCAATAAACTAAGATGATCAAATGCTATGCTTACGGTTGGGTCTTGTCCATTACATCATTCTCCTAATGATGTGATCCCATTATCAAATGACAACTCATGTCTATGGTCAGGAAACCTTGACCATCTTTGATCAACGAGCTAGTCTAGTAGAGGCTCACTAGGGACATAGTGTTATCTATGTATCCACACATGTATCTGAGTTTCCGATCAATACAATTATAGCATGGATAATAAACGATTAACATGAACAAGGAAATATGATAATAACCAATTTATTATTGCCTCTAGGGCATATTTCCAACAGTCTCCCACTTGCACTAGAGTCAATAATCTAGTTCACATCATCATGTGATTAACACCCAATGAGTTCTGGGGTTTGATCATGCTTTGCTTGTGAGAGAGGTTTTAGTCAACGGGTCTGCAACATTCAGATTCGTGTATACTTTGCAAATCTCTATGTCATATTGTAGATGCTACTACTATGCCCCACTTGGAGATATTCCAAATGTCTGCTCCACTATACGTATCCGGTTTGCTACTCAGAGTCATCCGGATCGGTGTCAAAGCTTGCATCGACGTAACCCTTTACAATGAACTCTTTATAACCTCCATAATCGAGAAACATTTCCTTAGTCCTCCAGTTACTAAGGATAATTTTGACCGTTGTACAGTGATCCACTCCTGGATCACTCTTGTACCCCCTTGCTAGACATGCGGCAAGGCACACATCAGGTACGGTACACAACATGGCATACCGTATAGAGCCTATGGCTAAGGCATAGGGGACGACCTTCGTCCTTTCTCTTTCTTCTGTCGTGCCTACATGAGAGATGCGCTAGGGAAAACTATGGCCCTCGGGTCTATTCACTTATAAATTCACGAACGCTATTATTACCTCGCTGCCTTCATTTATCTTTTATTTTATTTACAATTATCTACACAACTCTTTCGCTTGCAAATAACGAGATCAAGGGGATTGACAACCTTCTTGCCCGCGTTGGGTGCAAGTTGTTTGCTCTTTTGTGTGCAGCCGCTGAAGACGGTTGAGGATTGATATTCCTATTGGTTCAATAAACCTTGGTTTCATAACTGAGGGAAATACTTACTCACTTTGTGCTGCAATTACCCGTTCCTCTTCACGGAAACCCAACGCAAATCACAAGTATCACATACCAGCCATTGCTCTGTGGTACCTGGTGTCGGACTTTTTCGCTCTGTTTGCATGGTCCTTGGATTTTTCTACCATCATTTTTGTACGACAGAATAGCAAACTTCCATCCGGTGTTGTTTGTTCGTAGTCTCGACGGTCAAATCTCAGATTTGATCTTGCGTTCGTGGTGTATCTTTTCATGATGTACACTTCAGGTATCTTGTCTACTCTCAACAGATCAAGCATGCATATCACATGGACGCAAAACAGCCCTGTAGACAACACATAATTATTTGTGTTTGTGAGTGAAGTGCATGAAATTAATATACCATATTTCTTTATTGAAAGTGAACTTCCCTTGTCCATGAAAGGTTTTTTATGCAAATGGACTTCATGCAGGCTTGATGAAATTAAGGTTTTTATGCAAGCGAACCTCACCTGTGTGTGTCCACAGTTTGCACTCGCATTCGTAGACACCCTTCTCCTTAGCGGCGACCACCTGAAATTTATGCCTTGCCCAATCAAACAAATCAGATTGGTTGTCGTGGTGTACTAAGTACTTTGTTGGGTTGTCGGGGCACTGTTCTGCTCTGAATGCAGTACTGCGGTAACGAGTCTGTTGGAAATCAGCAAAAACGGTCCTTGTGTATATTTTTGACAGCTGGACTTCATACCCAATTTGCGTTGTTGTCTTTATTTGTGACTATGTTATCAGAAAATTAGTGTTACACACATGAGAAAACTACAATATCAATTTGGGTTGTTGATGAACATTATTTTTTTACCTCGTTTCCGATTGTCTTTGCATGCTCGACACCCCTCCTGGTATGAATGCGCTTGTCCATTCATTGAGCAAAGATATGTAGATCGTGCTTCTCTTTGACGAAATTCTTCTTTAATATGTGATTCATGCTCTCGCTTCTCTGTGTGGAAGTCATCCACACACATAATATTTCCCTGTAGTATGCTGAGATCCACTCATGTCTGTCAACCCATAGCGATTTCATCACTTCAACCTTTTGCAGGTTGTACTTCTGCATAAGGTCATTCCATGCTTGTTCAAATTCTGAAGGCATCAGTAGATGGTTCAACACCAAAGTGAGGTCAGCCTTTAATGTGTCATACGCCTTATATAGTAAGGTGAGATGGTCTTTGTATTTTTCTTCACGATGTGCCACCGACACAGCTTATGCAATATATCTGGGAGACTGGTATTTAATGCTGCCTTCATCGAGGAACATTGATCTAAGAGGCAGAAGCAGTGTATTATTATGAAGTTGGCTATGTGCAAGAAAAGACGGAACAAATAGAATGAGACTAAACAAATGTAAATATGCATGTGTTGCATTTGTACCTGTGAGTATGCAGATCGGTGGCTTGTAGTTCATGCATCTCAAGAATGTACTGAAAACTCATTCAAAAGACGGGATTCTTTCATCTCGGACAAGGGCGACAGCAAAGATCGTGCTTTGTAGATGATGGTTCACTCCCACAAACACCCCCAGAGGCATGTGGAATTTGTTCGTTTTATATGTCATGTCAAATGTGACGCAGTCTCCGAAGTCTTCATATGACCCTCTGGAACTTGCGTTGGCCCAGAAGATGTTTCTTACATGATTATCTGCATCTTTGCCGTAATCATAGAAGAACTCTGGGTTGATTTTCTTCATCTTCTCAAAATAATCCAGCAGTTTCTCGACGTCATCTTGAGTCTCCTCTCTTGCAAACTGTTGTTTCCTGCAGTTCAAAGACAATGCAAACATATGTTGTCAAAACAGGAAATAATTACAAAAAGGATGCTCTACCGAGATGTTTAGTGATGTGCTTACTTGTTCACCCAGTCACGGCTAGTACACCCCATGAAGTGGAGACCCCCAGACATACGCGATAGCGTTGACATCACATGTGCGTGACTGTGGTTGTCTAACTGCATGTCCTTCACCAGTTGATCATTCAAAGGATCATCCTTTTTGTGTGAGCGCATGTGCAAAAGCATCCCAGGGATATCTATCATCCTGTGATTGTGCTTGAGCTCAACCCCCTCTATAACGAAGCGCCCATTATTCTTCCTTTTCACTCTGATTCCTGCTTGGCAACCAATCCTTTTGATGTCTTTGCATGTTTTCGCTCATATTCTGGCATTGTCTCCTTATGTATCCCTTGTCTGGAGCAGACGATGTAGTTATTTTTGAAAATCTTAGCTAGTTTGACGAAATTGCAAAGTTGAAGAACTTGAAATCTTGAGGAATTTGCAAAAGACGAGAAACAAATTTGAAGAATTTCAACAATGGTTGTTGGCGTAACCCACCGTATAAGAATTATGTTGATTTCAGACACCACGTACAATTGTCGTAGGGTTTTGAGAATCGAATTCTTCTTTGATTTCTCACACCTAGAGGGTTAGTCTTCATTGATTAAAGAAAAACGTTACTTCGTGTGTTGCACGTCTAAGTCATTAATTTTGCATAAGTGTTAGGATGTGTGTTCTTTCAAAGAACATTCAAATATTCTAAGATACTTAGCTCACACCGCAACTTGCAAAATCTCTTCTCATCCAAGTGCTTAGTGAAGATATCTGCAAGTTGTTCTTCAGTCTTCACGTGGTCCATAATGATGTCGCCCTTCAACACATGATCACGAAGAAAATGATGACGAATCTAAATGTGCTTTGTCTTCAAGTGTTGAACTCGGTTGTGAGCAATCTTGATGGCACTCTCATTGTCGCGGTAGAGAGCGGCATTCTTCACCTTGATGTCGTAATCCTTGAGGGTTTGCTTCATCCACAACAATTGAGAGCAACAGGCACCAGCAACAATGTACTCAGCTTTTGCGGTAGATAGAGACACGCAATTCTGCTTCTTCGAGGACCAACGGACTAGGGGTCGTCCGAGGAAATGGCATGTGCCTGATGTTGACTTGCGATCCACGCGATCTCCAGCATAATCAGAGTCAGAATATCCAATAAGATCAAAATCCGAGCCCTTGGGGTACCATAACCCAAGCGTTGGTGTGTGAGCTAGATATCAAAGATTATGCTTCGGAGCCTTATGGTGTGATGATACGTCTCTAACGTATCTATAATTTTTGCTTGTTCCATGATGTTATATTATCATTCTTGGATGTTTTACAATCATTTTATCGCAACTTTATATCATTTTTTGGGACTAACCTATTGACATAGTGCCAAAGTGCTAGTTGCTGTTTTTGCTTGTTTTTTTTACTTCGCAGAAAATCAATACCAAACGGAGTCCAATCGCGACGAAACTTTTTGGAGATTTTTTCTGGACCAAAAGACACCCAGTGGGCCAAAGAAGTGCCGGAGAGGTGGGCCGTGGAGACCACAACCCACCAGGGCGCGCCAGGGGGGCCCCGGCGCGCCCTGATGGGTTGTGCCCTCCTCGGGGCCCCTCTCCACCGCCTCCGATGCCTATAAATTTCCAAATATTCGGAAACCCCCAAAAATAACCCTAGACTCTCCGCTCCGCCACCGCAACTCTCTGTATCGACGAAAAACCAATCTGGAGGCGTTCCGGTACCCTGCCGGAGAGGGGAATCCATCTCCGGTGGCCATCTTCATCATCCCGGCGGAGGCCATGATGAGGAGGGAGTAGTCCACCCTCGGGGCTGAGGGTATGTACCAGTAGCTATGTGCTCAATCTCTCTCTCTCTCGTGTTCTTGAGATGTCACGATATTGATGTATCACGGGCTTTGTTAATATAGTTGGATCACATGATGTTATTCCCTTGCTATCTAGTTGTGATGAATTGAGTTTTCCCTTTGAGATTTCGTTACCGGATTGAATACTTTTATGGATTTGAGAGCACTTGATATATGTCTTGCATGCGGATACCCGTGGTGACAATGGGGTGTTCAATTGATTCACTTGATATATGTTTTGGTACTCAACTTGCGGACTCCCGCGGTGACATTGGGGTAATCTATGCATATGGGTTGATACACATTCTTGTCCTACTTTCTCCGATAGAAATCTTGGGGCACTCTTTGAGGTTCTTTGTGTGGATTGAGTATTATGAATCTGAAATTGTTTGATGCGTATAGTATAATTAACTCATGGATACTTGTGGTAACATTGGAGTATCTAGGTGACATTAGAGTTGGTTGATGCGTATCATATGGTGTTATTCTAGTACGAACTCTTAGATAGGTCGAACGGAAAGGATAACTTGATGTTATCTTAGTACGAACTCTTGAATAGATCGATCGGAAAGAATAACTTTAAGGTGGTTTCGTACCCTACAAACAATTTCTTCTTATGTTCTCCGCTAGATAAGAACTTTGGAGTGATTCTTCGTTGCACGTTGAGGGATGGTTATGTGATCCAATTATATTAGCATTGTTGAGAGATTGCACTAGCGAAAGTACGGACCCTAGGCCTTGTTTTGAAGCATTGCAATACCGTTTGTGCTCACTTTTGTTACTTGCTACCTTGCTGTTTTTATATTACAAAAACCTATATCTATCATCCATATTGCGCTTGTATCACCTTCTCTTCGCCGAACTAGTGCACCTATACAATTTGCCATTGTATTGGGTGTGTTGGGGACACAAGAGATTTCTTGTATTTGATTGCAGGGTTGTTCGAGAGAGACCATCTTCATCCTACACCTCCCACGGATTGATAAACCTTAGGTCATCCACTTGAGGGGAAATTGCTACTGTCCTACAAAACTCTGCGCTTGGAGGCCCAACAAAGTCTACAAGAATAAAGTTGCGTAGTAGACATCATGTGATTCCTTCGGTGTTGCCTGGAATCGGGAACACATGCAAACACTAAGCATAATATTTGGCCTAGATGCACATGGGTACTATAAAGAGCCAATCATAGAGCGATATACCTTCCAATCGAAATCTTTACCATTTTCGTCAGTGCAGAGGTGGCCATTTGTCGGCATCGGAATTTGATGCCTTTGCAGTCTTGCATGCCGAATTTCTTCAGGACATCCTTGAGGTATTTCTCTTGAGAGATGAAGATGTCATTGCGTTGTTGACGAATTTGAAAGCCTAGGAAGAATTTCATCTCCCCCATCATGGACATTTGATATTCTTCACTCATCATGTAGTCGAGTTCGTCACTGTAATGTTTGTCAGTACAACCAAAGATAATATCGTCCACATATATTTGGCTTACGAATAATTCATCTGTGACGCCCCCATTCTTGTCCGTACGCTAATCATGCACACAATGCGTACGACCAAGATTAGGGACTCACTGATTGATATCACAACACAACAAAAGACACAAATAAAAAGGTCATACAACTTCATATTACAAGCCAGGGGCCTCGAGGGCTCGAATACAAAGCTCGACAAGCACGAGTCAGCGAAAGCAAATATATCTGAGTACAGACATAAGTTAGACAAGTTTTGCCTTAAGAAGGCTAGCACAAACATAAGCAACGGATCGAAAGAGGCGAGGCCTCCTGCCTGGGAACCTCCTAACTACTCCTGAGCGTCTGCGGTCTCCACGTAGTAGTAGGCTCCATCGGCGGTGTAGTAGTCGTCTCCTGCGTACTCCATCTCCTGGGCTCCAACGTCTGAACGCAGCAACGTATCGAGGGGGGAAGAGAATGCAAAGCAGCGGTGAGTACTCATCCAAAGTACTCGCAAGACTGACATCAGATCTATGCTAAGTATGCATCATTATCAATGAAGGGGGGTTATATCTGGGCTGACTGCAGAAAGCAAGAATAGAGAGAAGGCCTAGTCCTATCGAAGACTAGCATCTTCAGCATCTTGCAGCATTAGAAGAGAGTAGACCTGCGGCTCATATATAGTCATATTGTTGTAGCAATTTTTAATTAAGTAACCACGCCCAGAGATCCTTCCTCGACTCCCTGCGAGGAAGCAATCCCGGAGCCACAATTCATTTAAATTAATTTATGATTATAGTTGTAGTAGGTCAAAGCACAACTCCAAGTCGTCCTGTTACCGTGGACACGGCTATTCGAATAGTTTACTTCCCTGCAGGGGTGCACCACATTCCCCAACACGCTCGATAAGCTCCGGCCGGATACAATTTTCCGGTCATACCCGGCCTCGGCCGATCGACACGACGTAGTCCTACCTAGGCTCAACAGAGAGGCCAGCACGCCGGTTTACATCCTAATGGCCCGGGGTCTTGGGCCATCGCCCTCGCCATCCTGCACGTTACGCCCTCGGCCGGGACCAGTCCTAGCATGCCTTAATAACAAGCGCCATGCGTTCCAGACCACCCGGGCGTGAGTAGAATCTCGTGGCATCTGAAGAGCTTTCGGGAGAATGTACGGCGTAGAGCAGCCCATACTGATTACCCCGTGTGGTGGTTAGTGCGTATTAGGCCAACGACCTAACTCAGATCAAGTACCCAACCCATTAGCAATTTATTAGTGATCATTAACACTCGGGTGCCTTACGGCGCACCCCACCAAGTCATCGGATGCCTTGCGGCGCATCCCACCAAATCTTCGGATGCCTTGCGGCGCATCCCACCAAATCTTCTCACACGGGTACCCTTGGGGCCGACCCGTCTCAGAACTGTCGGGAACTCAGGTCCACCTCAACCAGGGTGGTACCGCCTGTCCCGCCAGTCCCGTCTTTCACATGTAATAAATGTCAAGACAAAGTAACTGTGTGGTTATACACCAAGTGGATATCCGAGGAATCACCCTCGATGGATCCCACTCGAGGTATGTGTATGACAAGAGTCGCTATCGATAAATGGGAAGGAAGAATCACCCTCGGTACCCACGATCGATTAGCTACGCTACAGAATTAACATCCGGAGTGCTAGTGAGGTATCACCCTCGACACTCGATGGTAGCTCTGCAGTGCCATACTAAAGGGGTGTGCGGTGATGTGTCGGTAACGGCTTGTCAGTCATGACGACTGAGTCTTCTGTCTTCAAGTCCTCAGTGTCGTCGATGAAAGCAGGGGCAACTGGGACAAGGGGGTTCTTAGGGGTTTACTGATCCACCTATACTAAGCAGTTGCTATGATAACAGGTGTAGTAACAGTTCGTCAAAAACAGGCTATGCATCAGAATAGGAGCTAACTAATACAGTAGCAAAATCTAATGCAAGCATAAGAGGGGGAAGAATAGGTGATATCGGAATGCTCAAGGGGGTTTTGCTTGCCTTGCTGCTCTGCGGCAAAAGGCTGGTCGTCAGGGGCGTAGTCGTACTCGGCAGCAGCGTCAGCCTCAGGGACTACGTCGGCACCGGGCTCTACCGAGAGAGAAGAGGGGGAAGAAACAGATAAATACAAGCAAACAATGTAACGCAAAGCATAGCATGGCAATAAGTTGTGTCGGGTGGGTCCTAACGCAGTGTTACTCGATACCGATGAAGGGGGAACCCATCCGGGAAAGTTTTCCCGGTTCCGGACAAATGTCGGACAGATGACCGGAGGGGGGAATGTTCCAGGTTTGCGGTGTTAGAGGCATGCGGCAGCTAGGTTGCAGTGCAGGGTTGCCTAAACTAATGTCTAATCCATTTTAGCTATTTTAGGATTAGAGTTGGAATTAATAGTCGGTAGTTATACACTATTCATCTACCAAAAACAGGCTAAAAGTTGCGAGTTCACCTACGTAGAGGGTCCCGACATGGAAACAGATAGCACGATTATATTCGTGGGATTTTTCTGATCAACTTTCATTTATAAATTATTTTCATCTAAGCTACGGTTTAAAAGATATGATTTTCTAAAGTTTTATTGATTTTCTGGAATTATTCTAATTATTTAAATCCAACATTATCCAGAACAGTGCCATGTGACGTCAGCATTGCATCAGCAGCCAACAGTGTCAACTACAGTTTCAAACTTGACATGTGGGGGCCACATGTCATAGACACAGGCCTATTCCAGTTTATTAAATTAAACTAAACACAATTAACTAGTAGTGGGGCCCATATGTCAGTGACTGATTAGGCAATTTAATTAGTTTTAATTAATCTATTTCACTAATTAAGCACCTGACAAATGGGGCCCATGTGTCATAGACACAGGTGTAGGGGCCCCACTGGTCAGTGACTGGAGGCTGCCCAGTCAGCCAGTTGACCAAGTCAACTGGTCAACTGGGTGCCCTGGCCCACTGGCCAGTGACACTGGGGGTGGCCCCGGTCAGCCCACGCCGGCGGTGGTAGCGTTAGGTCGCCGGAAGAGCTCCGGTGAGCCCCCGAAATGCCGGCGAGGTTCGGGTTTGGCGCACAGAAGGCCATTTGCGGCGCGGTTGCGCGCGTTCGAACGCGGAGATGATGCCGCGTCGATCTCGGGCGGTTGCGTGGCCGGAGGAGCACCGCAGCGACGGCCACGAGCTCGCCGGCGGACGGTGGCGTGCGGCCGGTTTGGGAGCGCGCGTTCTAGGGGCCAAAACAAACGGGGCTAGCGCGGGATGGGGTCTACGGGCCACGCGGAGCCGAACGGCGACGACAGCAAGACCAAAAGGTCACCGAAGAGGCGCCGACGACGAGCTGTTGCGGCGGCGGTTCGGGCACCGGTGGAATCCACCGCCAGAAGCTCCGGCTCGTCGCGAGGAGCAAGAGGAAGGGGAGCAGGAGCTCACCGCGGGGTGTTGCCGTTCGAAATGGGCTCGGGGAGGGCTTGACGGCGACGGAATCGACGGCGGCGTTCTCGGGTGTCCGAGGAAGAAGACGACGCGGGGACGGCGTTGCAGAGGCGCAGGAGCTCGGGCTCATGGTCGGAGGGGTCGAGGAGGACGTGACGGAGCCCGTGGACGTCTCAGCGGGGCTCGGGGGTGACGGTGGCCACGGGATCGACCGGCGCACAACGGCGGCTGCGCTCGGGACAGAGAGAGGGAGAAGAGCGCGCGGCGCGAGAGGGAGGGAGGAGAGTGGCGAGGGCGACCAGGGGAGATGGCCTGGGGTCGAGCTTATCCCCCCTAGCTCAACTGCCCCGGCGCCGTGGCGGGAGCTGGTGGCGCGGCGAGCGGTCGGCCACGGGGACGACGACACGAGAGGGGGAGCAGGTGAGGGAGGCCGAGGTGGGCTGGGCCGGCTACGTGGGCCGAGGCCCAGTAGGCCGGGGGGGTCTTTTCCCTTTTTCTTCTTTTACCTTTTTTGTTTTCTTTTATAGTTTCTGTTTGTTTTTTATTTCTTTTGCTTCCATATAGCTTTCGTAAATTGTGGCACTTATTCCAATATTTGACAAACAATATTCCATGTTGTCACAAAAAGTTTGGGCAAGGTTTGAACTCAATTGAAATTTTCAAAAATGAAAATAGGCATTTTTAATGCTGTTTTAGCATTGTTTAAATGCTCTGACCCAAATCAAGTTGATGGTGATGTTGTTTTCCTTAACAACATTTGTTTTGGAATATTGCCAACAAGATGAACATTTTTCCAGAAATTTTTGAGCAACTTTGTTTTGCACTTGAATTTAAATTGATTTTTAGAGAGAATTTTGAATTGATTTATTTAACCACTGTGATTAAGCGTTGCAAATGAAGATGACTAGGCATGATTAGCAGAGTGTCACAGTGCTTAATTACAATGATCACTGTAGCTTAATTATCCGGGCGTCACATCATCATCATAAGATTTTGTGAATAGAGTTGGGTCAAGTGAACCGGGTTTGAAGCCTTTCTTCATGAGGAATTCCTTGAAAGTGTCATACCACGCCCGAGGGTCCTACTTGAGGCCATAGAGGGTCTTGTTGAGTGTGAATACTTTGTCAGAATGCTTAGGATCTTCAAAACCGGGGGGTTGCGCAACATATACTTCTTCCTCGAGCTTACCATTGAGGAATGCACTTTTCACATCCATCTGATATAAGATGATATTGTGATGGTTAGCATAAGCAAGTAATATGTGAATAGCTTCAAGTCTAGCAACAGGTGCAAAAGTTTCATCAAAATCAATCCCCTCAAGCTGCGTGTAGCCCTGAGCTACAAGACGGGCCTTATTCCTCACCACTTGGCCATTTCCGTCTTGCTTGTTGCGGTAGATCCACTTGGTACCTATGATGTTGTGCTTGCGAGGATCTAGCCGCTTGACAAGTTCCCACATATTGTTGAGCTTGAATTGATGCAATTCCTCTTGCATAGCTTGAATCCACTCAGGCTCCATAAATGCTTCATCAACTTTGGTGGGATTTGTGATAGAGGCAAAAGCAAAGTGCCCAAAAGTTAGACAAATGTGAATATTTTGAGTGAGTGAGAGGACGTGGTGCATTAATGTCGTCGAGGATTTTGTCGATCTGCACTTCATTTGCCACTCTAGGATGAGCAGGTTGACGACTTTGTTGGGGCTGAGCATTTTCTTCAGAGCCATTTTCCTCAGGCGCACCAGGATGAATGTCTTCATTGTTCGGGATAACTTCTTCAGTTTGAAGAGGTTCTTCAGTGGGTATAACATCTTCAGTAGCCTTGAATCTAATGGATTCCTCATGAGGCATTTCATCTAGGACAAGAGGTAGGTGCTCTCTTTGCGAGCCGTTAGTTTAATCGAATCGCGCATCTACACTTTCAACAACCTTGTTGTGATAAGTGTTGAAGACTCTGTAGGTGTGCGAGTCCTTTCCGTAATCAAGCATAAAACCTTCATGTGCCGTCGATACAAATTTAGAACTGTGATGAGGATCTCTAATCCAGCATTTAGCACCGAAGACTTTGAAATAACTCACATTGGGTTTCTTGTCAGTGAGTAGTTCGTATGAAGTCTTCTTGAGGAATTTGTGAAGATATACCCTATTGATGATGTGGCATGCAGTGTTGATGGCCTCTGGCCAGAAGCGACGAGGTGTCTTGTATTCTTCAAGCATTGTGCGAGCCATCTCAACAAGAGTCCCATTCTTGCACTCCACGACGCCATTCTATTGAGGAGTGTAAGGGGTAGACACCTCATGAGTGATCCCAAGTTCATCAAGATAGTCATCAAGACCAGTGTTCTTGAACTCGGTCCCAGTATCTCCTGATGTGCTTGATCTTGACGCCGAAGTTCGTTGAGGCCCTTGAAGAAAATCGTCTGAAGACTTCCCGCACTTCAGTTTTGTACCAGATAATATACACCCAAGTGTAATGAGAGAAGTCATCAACAATGACAAAGCCACATAGAGATGTAGCATTGGTTAGTGTTGCATAATGAGTGGGGCCAAAGAGGTCCGTGTAAAGCAATTCAAAGGGACGAGTGGTAGTCATGATAGTCTTGGAGGGATGCTTGGATCTGGTCATCTTTCCAGACTCACAAGCCCCACACAAGTGATCCTTGACGAATTTGACATCCTCGATGCCAATGTCGAGCTTCTTCTTCACGAGTGTGTTCAAGTTCCTCATGCCAGCATGTCCAAGTCATCGATGCCACAACCAGCCTTCTGAAGCTTTTGCAAGTAGGCACGTGGCAGACTCAGGACCTGTAGAGAGATCAACAATAAACAAGTCACCTCTCCTGAAGCCTTCGAAGACTATGGATTTGTCAGATTCCATGAGTACAATGCAACGATATTTGCCAAAGATGACAACCATATCAAGATCACAAAGCATTGAGACTGGCATGAGGTTGAATCCAAGGGATTCGACAAGCATTACTTTATCCATGTGTCGATCCTTTGAGATCGCAACCCTGCCTAGCCCCCATACCTTGCTTTTTTCCTTTGTCAGCGTAGGTGATATGCTTCAAGTGAGATGGAGATAGAGCTGTGTCCATCAATAAGTTCTTGTCACCAGTCATGTGGTTAGTGCATCCACTATCGAGGACCCACTCAGTAGCTTTAGGTGGTTCATCCTACAGACGAATTAGCGCAACTTACAAACTCATATACTTTAGAGTGAAGAATATGACTTATCAAATTCGTCAGACAAAAGTATATCAATGAAGCAATATATGCAGTAAGATGAGGACGATTGAAATGAGTGATTCATTTCATCATGATTAGCTTGCGTCCTTTCAAGTATTTTCAGGTCTTCGGCAAATTATTCAGACGTTCAAGTTCGTTTGGAGACCTGACCCTGCATAAGAGATTAATTTATTTTCTTCACCACCCACATTTGGAGGGGTGGCGAAGAATTCATCATTCTGCAAGCTCCATACGAGATTTGTGGCATTGAAGCTAGTGCACTCCGTTTCATGGGAGGGGGTTAGAGTACTCATATGAATAAGTAGAGAAATTCTTCGAGGATTTATGAACATAATGGCTTGAAGAAAATGCACATATTCATACCCATTAGATTTTCCATGCGAAACAGAAGCATTTGCACGAGTATGAGTAGATTTTTGACCGTATGAGGAATTTGGTTCATGTGAAGACTTTGGTCCATATGAAGAATTTGATCTCGGGTTCCTTTTCTTCGCGGGTGGTTTCATGACGACATTCACCTGAAGACTTTCAAGGCATCTTTTGGGAACCCAGATTTTCTTCATCGGAGGACCATTCCTACAGTTAGTTCCAACATATCTGGCAAATACTTCACCATTATGATTTTTGAACAGTTTATAGTTGGAGTCAAATGACTCATCGAAGGAATATGAAGATTCACAAGTAAAGACAGATAAAGTGGATGGATCTACAGGAGGTCCTTTTGCAGCAACCAATAAGGTTTTGGGGTACTGCTCAGGTTTCTAGTAGGATCCATCAACATTGAGTTTCCTCTCAAATGCAATACCCTCTTTCCTAGGGTTTCTGTTCAGAATCTGCTTTTTGAGCACATCGCAAAGGGTTTGATGCCCTTTGAACTTTTGTACGTGCCTGTCACATACAATTCCTTCAACCCTGGTTTTTCGTCAGTAACACTTGTGGTTTCCTTAGTTGAGGAATTTGTGACCACATATATAGTTGAAGAAGTTGCAGCGATAGAAGCATTTGAACTTTTAGGTGAAGAAATTGCAGTTTCATGTTCGATGCACTTCAAACAAAGTGGGAGAAATTCTTCCTGAGCGGAACTGATCCGTTGAGCAAGCAAAGAATCGTTTTCCCCTTGAAGATCATCACGAGACACCCTTAGTTTCTCAAGATCTTGCTTTCTTTGAAGAAATTCACAAGGAAGCTTCTCATGATCAACCGAGAGAGTATCATGACGACTTTTAAGCTCACATACTTTGACTGAAGACTTTGAAGATCATCAGCTAGAGTTTGAGTACGATCCATTTCCTCGTTCGATAGGTCATCGCTTTTGTCTAGCAGTTTTTGAATCCTTTCCATAGCATTTTGTTGCTTAGTGGCAATATTAACAAGTTTGGAATAGCTAGGTTTCACAGTCTCACCAAATTCATCTTCACTTGAATCAGAATAAGATTCAGAAGAGGAGTGATATGAGGGTACCTTAGTGCCTTTTGCCATGAGGCAATGTGCAGGAGACTCATTTTTTATATTCTTCATGTTGCGACTGAGGTAACTCTTCAGATTATTCGTGAAGGGGTCTTCACGATGAAGATAACCTTCGTTCACCTCAACGATTCGATCCCAAACGAGCTTTGCAGAGCCAAGTATATACACACGAGTGAATTGAGCCTGTGAAAGTCATGTGCAAATGATATTCATGGCTCGACCATCAAGGTGAGTATATCTAAGAGCATCATCCTTAGAGTCATTTTCACATAGCACTGAAACACCCTTATCAGTGACAGTCCAAAGATCAGCATCAAGTGATCGAAGCAGTTTCTTCATCTTTACCTTCCAGAGAAGATAGTTTGCCCCGTCAAAGATGGGGCACGCAGCAGATATCCTGGACATACCTGCGCTCGACATAACTAAACTCCAGGTGGTTAAACCAAAATCACACAGAACAAGGGAGTACCTTGATCTGATACCAATTGAAAGTGCGTTATATCGACCAGAGGGGGTGATTGGGTGATTTTTACAAATTCGTCACTGAGGAATTACTAGTTGAGGATTTATCAGAGTGATGAAATACAGGCAGCGGATTAAATAACATGGCAATAGCAAAGTCGTCATGATGAAATAAAACATACACAGAGCACAAGTAGCGAGTAATTAGGATAGGTAGGCAGAAGACAAGGTGACTGAAGAATTTAGATCGAGGAAATTGAGAAATTCTTTAGTCAAAGCCTTCAAATAGTAACGATGAATTTCATCAACAAGTAAACGAGGATGAAAGGGTTGAGGAAATAGAAGCAGTTGCTCGGTGAAGACAATGATTTGGTCTACCAGTTCCAACTACTAAGATAGTCGTACGTCTGGTTTGGATCAGCTTGGTATTTAAACCAAAGGACACACAGTCCCAGGAGACACGGTCCTTACCGTATTCTCCTTGATCTAGAGTCACACAGACTCCGCCCAATCACTCGTGGTAAGTCTTCAATCTAGACTTCCAAACCTTCACAAACTCGGTCACCCGGTGATCCACAATTTCCTCTTGTATGCTATAGACCATGACACCTAACCGTCTGGAAGATACACAGTCTTCAAAGGTAAAAAGCATCGGTTCCACACAGGACAATCTCTTCAGTGATGCTCAATCATGTTTGGTTTTAGGTGTTTAGGTTTTGGGTTTTTCCTCACTTACGATTCTCTCAAAGTCGTCAGAGGATGGGTTGCTCTAAATGACACTTGTCAATCTCTCTCGGAGCAGCCAACCAGCTAGTGGTTGTGGGGGCGGCAATTTATAGCCAGGGTGCAACCCGACATGATAAGACATAAATGCCCCTAATGATATGACCGTTGTCAGGATAAGATCCTTTGGATAGCTCGCGCTAAGCACAACAACGATCGGAATTTCAAACTCTCAAATTCCCCAGGGCTATCATATTCCTCACGGTAGGCAATTCGCACTGGCGAAATCCTAACTCCTTAGTCTGACCAATTTCCTCAAAGACCAGAAGAACATCGTCTCTGTCACTGAAGAATTTGACTGAACCGTAAGAGAATTCCAAAGGCTTCACTCGAAGGATCGAGTAAGTGTAGGTTTTGAGATGAACATCACTTGGAAATTTTCCTTAGTATTGCCTTGACTCCCTTTAACAGTACGGTGTTTCCTATGACTCAAAAAGAGGAAAAGAAACTGCGAAAACAAAGTCTTCAAGCTCCATAGTCCTCGCATCAATATCTTCAAGGTCACACCAATTTCCTCATTTTCAAAATCTTCAAGAAGAGCGTCAAAGTCTTCAGATGAAGACATACATTTTTAGGGGTCGACTTCCGTCGGTTAAACCAAACTCCTCAGGGACTTACAAGACCTGTTTACACTCACAAACACACTAGTCCCTTAACCTATAAGTCTTCAATACACCAAAATCACTAAGGGGCACTAGATGAACTTACATAAATGGATTATTGTCACGGAACACTTCCGTGACAGCACAAGTGTGAATATCATGATCGTGTCATAAAATCGCCACGGATGTACATACATGATAGAAAACATGACCTATTGTGGCAAACGCGTATCATCACGGATGTGTTTTCTACAGTGATGGCTTCATTTTTGAAGAGATACTTGTATTGTTTGAAGCGAAGACATACCTCCAGCAAACCCCCCACGAGAACTAGCCCAGTTTCCATTTACTAGAGCTTCATAGGTAGGTTACCTTCTCCACACATCTTAATATTTGAAGGTGGCTTTTGTTTTTTAACATTGGATGTTGATGGTTAGCAACTTCAATAAACAAAGCACAACTGTCACACTATGAGGTTTGGACATGTGTTACTTTTGTGAATGCAAATTGCTCCAAAAACCTCCCATCTGCTAGGCCTGTGTCAAGACAAACTTTGACGTTCCTATGCCATTCATATTTATTGTCCCACGTAAAAGGGAGTCCATTAAACCCCAAATCAAAAAAACCGAGAGCTCTACAAACTCCCTAAATCCTGTCATTCTCCATTCCTCTCTTTCTCGACTACTAGAGTGCTTATCTTCACATAGCACCTCGTTAAAAATCCCCTGCACGTAGCCATGGGAGGTTGCTTGTGCATTGAAGGAAATGTATCAAGTACCATGATATTTCCTGAGTTGCTTCTTTGGCTGACCGTAAAGCCCCATGAATCTCCAATAAAACCCTCCAAGATCTTCGTTGCTCACCCAAGTGTCAATGTGTGATTTGTTCATTGGGAGGTTGCTTGTGCATTGAAGGAAATGTATCAAGTACCATGATATTTCATGAGTTGCTTATTTGGTTGGCCATAAAGCCCCATGAATTTCCAATAGAAACCTCCAAGATCTTCGTTGCTCACCCAAGTGTCAATGTGTGATTTGTTCATTGATTTCACTTGCACAACGGTAACCTTTCTCCACATCGGGACTGGCCCTCCACTTAGCCCTTCACATCCCACCTCATATTCGTCTCCGAAAGGAAGACAATTTCTGGGCGACGATGCTCGACCAAGAGATAAAGCTCTTGAACTGTCTCGGGCTGCCCGCAACCCCGAGAGTTCAAACATAAGTTTTTCTCTGTGCACAGCAGAGCTGCTCCACACTAGCAGCCTCCGCCCATGTTGCATTGAAGGTAAAAATATCCATTTTTTGTTTCTTTGTGCCCTCTATCTCCCCATTTTGAGGTTCTGTAAGGGCACACCGGCCAGATCCTCCTCCTGCAAATAGCCCACCGCTCGGGAGTGCCAATTGCACATTGCTTCGTTTATATTGCATTTTACTCATGTCATCCCTCGCTACAGTGCCTCTCTGTTTGTTGTAGCTATATTTCACAGTCTTTCTTTTCTGGCCTGGTTTCTTTCCGGGGCCTGTTATGCAAACACCGTCGTGCTCATAGTGCCCAAATGGACAACTTGCTGCTCCCATGGATTTGTAGTTTTGAGAGGACTAAGGATTCCACACTCTCCATGTTCCTTGGCCCGCTCTATTGCCTAGAACATTCTTCCAAGGATTTATCTTTTTAAGCCAATCTTGATTCACCTCTCATTGATGTGCCACTCCAGTCAGAAATAGTTGCTGCTTGCGAGAAAGACTGGATCCGATGCTTCTTTTCCTTGGGAGCCCGAATATTGTTATCATACTCCATGTTGCCTTCCGCATCTCTGTCGGTTGGGCTAGGACGTTCTAGTTCAAAAATGTCCAATAATACCACAACAGTGATACAAAAGAATAACATTTTTTCATACTGGAGGTCAAAGTACCCATCCACCTTATTATCCTCCAAAGTAATATACCTCTTCAAAGGTTTGTCAATGGGTATTTCCACCCTAACTATGAAGCAGGTACCACCGTATTCATCAACAACTACCTTATCGACTCTCCCCACCAACTCAGTACTTTTGTTCCCTTCTTTTTATTCATCCATTGAAAGAAAAAATAGGATACAAAGCCATATAAGCATATTATAAAATTCATAGTTAGGGGCCCATATCTTTCTCCGGATCTTGCAGGAACACTGCATGCCGACACACAAGCCATGGCGTTCCATCTAAAGCACGATGGCCTTGTTTATTTGGAATTGCGATTCAGCTTTTGCATATTTTTCCACTTGGCTTAAAAGCCAAAAAAACTCATATTTAGTTTTTTTTTACTTTGGCTTTTGGCTTATATCATCATATAATATTGATTCACAAGCCCAAAGCCGAAGCCACAAAGACTATATTTAGGAGTTTTTTTTGGCTTTTAAGCCAATGTGGGAAAGATGTTATGGCTGAAGCATAAGCCCAAACAAACATAACCTTTTATTCGCAAATGCTAGAAAGTCAGCAATGACACGTGTTCTCCCAGGCAGATCTAGAGGGAAGTCCCCCTAGGTTCCCCCACGCAAGCCTCATTGCCCCGGTGATCTTTTGCAGGTGATGAACAATGGGAGACAAAACCTTTCCAATTTTCGAGAATTTATGTGGCTCTTGCTCCTCCTCGTCGTCATTAGAGCATCTCCAATGGACGGTCCAAATGTAAAAATACCTAACTTTTGGACCGTCTGGGGCAAAAAACGCTGCTCCAACAGACGGTCCATATGTAAAAAAAATTGGACCGCGGCCTCCCGGTGATGTAAAATACAACACCTCGCGGTGCAAATTTACATCACGAGATACAACTGCTCCAAATTCGGCCGCCGCCCGCGAAACGCCAACCGCTCTTCATTCTCTTTCCCGCCCGCCCGCTCGCGCCCGCCCGAACACCGGCCGGCCGGAATCCACCGTCGCGACCGCCCAAATCCCCGCCGCCGTCGCCGCCACCGCCCCAAATCCCCGCCGCCGCCCTCCGCCCCCATCGCCTCCCTCGCCGGAAGCCGGCTCGCAGCCGCCCGGGCGCCGCCGAATCGGGAGGCAACCGCCGCGGGATTCGGCGCCTCCGGCGGTCCGGCTGTCCCGGTAAGCCTCCGCCGGGTCTTAGGCCGCCGCCGACCTCCTCCCCGTCGGCCGTGGGCCTCTCCACGGTCCTTGCGCCGGCCGCACGACCGCCGCACCAAGCCCGCCGCCCGGCCGCCGAACTCTTCTTCGCCGCCCGCCGAGCTCCTCTTCGCCGGCCTCCGAGCTCAGCTCTTATCACCGCCGCCGTCCGGAGCCGACCGCAGCCGTCCGCAGCAGCCAATCCAACCGGCGGCCATCTTCTTCCACCTATTGGAGTTACTCTTTTGGACCATCAATTTGGACCATCTGTTGGAGTTGCTCTTTTGGACCATCAATTTGGACCATCTGTTGGAGTTGAGCATTTTTCGGAACTCCAAAACGCACTTTTTGGCGGTCCAAATTTTACATCGGCGGTTTTGGACCGTCAAAATTTGGACCATCTATTGGAGATGCTCTTAGACATGACTAATTCTTTCATCCTCACCTGCTGCTAGGTTCAGATGTTTCATCATTGTAATCACACTACCAACACCTTTGTTGTCGATTCTCCCTTGAGCCATCACAGCTCGATCTGAGCTCTAGACCGCCTTAGATTTCCCAACCATACTTCTCGCAAAAAACAAGGCCCCAATCGGAGCTGTTATCTTCCATTTGACGACCAAGGGAGGGCAGGTCCACAAAGAGTTCCCTGAAATCGCCTCGAATCAGTAACCCCTCACATTTGGTTGATAGCTGGAATTGAAAGGAGAAACAAGGCTCGCCTTGAACTGAATGGGGGCGAGCAACGCTACTGCGATACGGCCTATCCTAAAGTAGAACCCAAGGAGAGCCCCCATTATGAGGATCCACTAGAGAAGAGCTTGATCGGGGGGAAATAAGGTGGATGTTGGTGGTCGGAATGGCCACCGACGTCGGCAGCTTGGAGAAGACGTGAGGTTGCCTGGTGTGGCCCAAGCGCACAGTTCAAAGCGTCGAGAGAGTTTTTTTCCACTACGTTATGTGAGTTGGGAGAATATCATACGCAAACCAACATTCGAAGAAAACTTCGTGCAAACCACATTTTAAAGTTTCAAAAAAATCTGAAAAAAATACGGGATGTTAAGAGGGTGATGTTTTATTGCCACGCGAAATTTCAAGTTCAAACACATTATGAGATGTGAGCTATGAAAAAGACAAATTCAGCCCTGAATAGTGACATTACTGTTCGGGACTATTCAATGCTGATTTTGTCTTTTTTATAGCTCACATCTCGCAATGTGTTTCAACTTGAAATTTTGCGTGGCAATAAAACATCATCCTCTTAACATCCCGTATTTTTTTCAGATTTTTTCGTAACTTCAAAACATCTTTTTCTCGTGGTTTTCACTGGTTTTCACCGAATGTTGGTTTGCGTATGATATTCTCCCATGTAAGTTTTCCATTTCCGATCCAACGACCATGTGATGCGATGACTTGCTACACGCAAGTCACTAGAACCTCCACGACTTCGACTTCCTTGTCTTGGACGACAAGACCTCCAGATTCTTTCTTTTACATGGCCCATGGGCCGACATGATGACACCGGAAATCGAACTAGGGGGTCCTCGGGCCGACCTACTTGTCCGACAACCAAGAAGGTGAGGCACCCCTGAGGCGTAACACCATCAATTCGCTTTACACTCAAGTCCCATTCGTAAATCGTTTAACCAAAGTTACGTTGAGCAAATTCCTCTTCGAGTTGGAATGTAGTTTACTTTCTCATAATTTGTCTGAGTGCTGCAGATTATGTGAGTGATGCACTTCAATATTTCAGGATACACAAACTGCAGGGCACTTCGTCACAACAGCTTATATGCATTTTATTCGCAAAAGAAAACACAATTTATACATTTCCTTCCATTTTTAGACGCCCAGAAATTTCAAACAACGTAGGAGTATAAACGAAATCGAAAGTCCAAATTCCGAACCCCAAACCGAGGAGGGAAGGAAGCTCAGGAAGGGAAGGGCTCCCACGCGGCGAGCGAGAGAGATGGCGGGAAAGCGAGTTCCTTCTCCCGCGCGGCCCCAGAAACACCCGCCCTTTCCCAAACCGACCCCTCCCCTACGCCGACATGTGGGGCCGCAGCTCCTCCGGACCCACCCGCAGGCCAATCTTCTAGGGGAAGGGAGCGCGAGCGGGAAAATATTTCGCGGGCGCCAATTTCTCCCTCCCATTCTTTCCGCTCCGCATCCCCCGAAATACCCCCCCTATAACCCCCCGCCCATTCCCCTCTCCTCCACCCCGCACTCCCGCCTCTCCCCTGCCCCCAAATCCTAGGGTTTCTCGATCCACCTCCTCGCCGCCGCCGCCGCCCGCACCCCCGCCTCTCCCCTGTCCCCTAATCCTATCCACACCTCCCCGCAGCCGCCGCCGGCCCCCGCCCGCCCGCGAAGATGTTGGAGCTGAGGCTGGTGCAGGGGAGCCTGCTGAAGAAGGTGCTGGAGGCGATTAAGGAGCTGGTGACGGACGCCAACTTCGACTGCTCCGGGACGGGCTTCTCGCTGCAGGCCATGGACTCCTCCCACGTCGCGCTCGTCGCCCTGCTTCTCCGCTCCGAGGGGTTCGAGCACTACCGCTGCGACCGCAACCTCTCCATGGGGATGAACCTCGGCAACATGGCCAAGATGCTCCGCTGCGCGGGCAACGACGACATCATCACCATCAAGGCCGACGACGGCTCCGACACCGTCACCTTCATGTTCGAGTCTCCCAGTAAGCACCCTGCCGCCCCTCTTTCCGTTGCTCCTCTTCGTTAGCCCTGGGTGTCGATGGTAACTGTGGTTTGGATGGGTGAACAGATCAGGATAAGATTGCCGACTTCGAGATGAAGCTCATGGACATCGACAGCGAGCACCTCGGGATCCCCGACTCCGAGTACCAGGCCATCGTTCGCATGCCCTCCTCGGAGTTCTCCAGGATCTGCAAGGACCTTAGCAGCATCGGCGACACTGGTATGCTGAATCCCCGATTTCCTGTATTCTTTTGTTCTACTGCACCTGTCATCTCTGTCTCTGACATGTCTGACGGTGGCTTCTGTGCGTTACAGTTATTATCTCTGTCACCAAGGAGGGTGTCAAGTTCTCCACTGCTGGAGATATTGGAACCGCAAACATTGTTTGCAGGCAGAACAAGACCGTTGACAAGGTATATTGCGCTGTTTCTCCAGTAGCTAGTATAGATCTGTTCCCCTTTTATGCATTTATATTGTGATTTTGTGGTGTATTGCATAATGAGAGTCAGGAATCCCAATGGCATGGATGCTTTGTATTTTGCCAATACCTAAAATGTAACAACATAAAAGTCAGCTGCACCTAATTCTCAACCAGATTGTTTACTACTTACCCAGTCACTGTATTTAGACGATTTGGTAGTTATTGTTGGTGGTGTAGTTTATTTATGATAAATTTGCCCAACATGTCTACCCCCCAGTCCTGCTATTTTGTTCCCTTACACAGCCTAAAATGATAGTCTGCATTTAGTTTAGTTTTTTTTGCTTTCAAATGTTTAGTTTGTTTGCATTGTTACATAGTTTTTATAACTTCAAAAAGTGTTGTTAGTTTGTTACATAGCTTTGTTCACTAAACCTTGAGTCCAACAAATCTACTAGAACTGCAGTTACATATTTTTGTAACAAGATATGTACAATATGAACTAGTTTTGACGGACCTTGTACTCTGAGCTTGTGAGCCTAGCAACAAAAGTAATAGTTGCAAGTGTAAAATATTGGAGTACCATTTTAATATTGTGGTTGAATTGGACACAGTGACATCAGTGAACAAGAAAAGACTTATATTCAGCTTAAGCCATGTATGGAGTATTTATCTCACCTATTTTACCCCTGCAAATATTATATCAGTTTGAGCCTTGGTTTTCATGTTGGAGTACCATTTTAGGGACATGTATCAGTATTATAGCTAATTAATGTTTGTATCAATGCAGCCTGAGGAATCTACCATTATAGAAATGCAAGAGCCGGTGTCACTTACCTTTGCTCTGAGGTACATGAACTCCTTCACCAAGGCAAGCCCACTGTCAGACCAAGTCACCATCAGCCTCTCATCTGAACTCCCAGTTGTTGTTGAGTACAAGATTGGTGAGATGGGCTACATTAGGTTTTATTTGGCACCCAAGATTGAAGAGGATGAGGAAATGAAGGCATGATTGTGTTTCAAGGGTATGCTTATGTTGCCTACATTAGGATTTATCTGGCACCCAAGATCGAAGAGGACAAGGAAATGAAGGAATGATTGTGTTTCAAGGATATGCTTATGTTGCCTACATTCCCTAGTCGTTCAACCAACCTTCATTTGCTTAACAATTGTTTGTAAGCAAAAATGATGTTATGCTTGTTTTAGCTACTTCTGTATCTGTGACTGCTGGTCAATGGATTTCCATCATGAATGTTGGTGTTTTAGCTACTTGTATCTGTGACTGTTGGTCCATGTTACACCAGTGCTGTTATTGTTAGGCAATGACTTGGATTTTTTTATCATGAGATTCTACTGATTGGTCTCTTGATTGAATGCATTTCTATGTATTGTGAGTGTTTTGCATCAGGTAGGTACTGCAGTGGTTGCAACTGCAGAAACTGTTCAAATAATATTATTGCCATTGCTGTAGGCATTGCAAGTTGCTAGCTGCCACTACCAGGGGGTACAAGTGCTCCCATTGCAGCATGTACCCTGTCAAATACATCTTATATAGGAATGGAGGGAATAATTTGGCAATGGTAATGCTTATTTAGAGTCGAAGGCATATAGTAAGATGGGATGTTTGGTTGTAGAAACTGAAACTGGTAACTAACTAGGACATCGTTATTTGTTTCTTCTCCTACATAGAATAGTTACAGCTGGTAGTCTGTGGCTCAAAGTTAATTAAGAAATAATGTACTGGCTTTTCCCCATTCCTCTGAGAGCAGGGGAAGCCTTGTCTGGAAACCATTTTTGTTGATTGTTGAATTTTTTAATATCTCCAGGATATGGAATAGTTGATGTCCATCGAGTGAAACACCAAGGAGGAAACGCTGCAAGTGCAAGAACTTGAAATAGCTGAAGATGTAGGTTCCCTCATTCAAACAATATGTAGCATAAGGATTTTGTTGCTACTGAATTTGTCTTTTAGGTTAATATTTTACCCCTTAAGTCATTTTCCAACCCTTTAAGGTTAGTTCTTATTTACACTTTATATTTTTATGCACAATAGGTCGGTGAGGTTTGGGCATCAACAATGACGCAGAAGTCTATAAGTGCATCTAGTGCCCCTTAGTGATTTTGGTGTATTGAACACTTATAGGTTAAGGAACTAATATGTGTGTGAGTGTACACACGCTCTATAAGTCGCTCAGGAGTTTGATATATACGAAGAATGTCGACCCCTAAAAATGAATGTCTTCAACTGAAGACTTTGATGCTTTCTTGAAGACTTTGAAAATGAAGAATCTGGTGTGACCTTTAAGATACTGATACAAGGACTATGAAGCGTGAAGACTTTTGTTTTTATAGTTTCATTTTCTTTCTTTGAGTCATAGGAAACACCGTACTGTTAAAGGGGGTCGAGGTAATACTAAGGAAGAATTTCCAAGTGGTGCTCATCTCAAAGCCTACACATACTCAAAACCTTCGAGTGAAGCCTTTGGAAATCTCTTACAGTTCAGTCAATTTCTTCAGTGACAGAGACAAAGTTCTTCTGGTCTCTCAGAAATTTGTTCTGACTGAGGAGTTAGGATTTCACCAGTGCGAATTGCCTACCGTGAGGAATATGATAGCCCTGAGGAATTTGAGAGTTCAAATCTCCGACCGTTGTTGTGCCTTGCGCCAGCTGTCCAGATATCTTATCCACATAACGGTCATATCATTGGGGGCATTTATGTCATATCATGTCGGGTTGCACCCTGGCTATAAATAGCCGCCCCCACAACCACTAGCTGGTTGGCTGCTCAAAGAGAGATTGACAAGTGTCATTTGAGAGCAACCCATCCTCTGAGGACTTTGAGAGAAAATCATCAGTGAGGAAAACCCAAAACCCAAACCACTAAAACCCAAAGTGATTGAGCATCACTGAAGAGATTGTTCCTGTGTGGAACCGACACTTTTTTACCTTTGAAGACTGTGCATCTTTCAGACGGTTAGGCGTCATGGTCTAGAGCATCCAAGAGGAAATTGTGGATTGTCGGGTGACCGAGTTTGTGAGGGTTTGGAAGTCTATCCTGAAGACTTACCATGAGTGTTGGGCGAGGCTGTGTGATCTTAGCTCAAGGAGAATACGGTAAGTACTGTGTGTCCTTTGGTTTAAATACCAAGCCGCTCCGAAACAGACGTACGACTGTCACAGCAGTTGGAACTGGGTCATCAAATCATTGTCTTCATCGAACTCCTGGTTCTATTTCCTCAACCCTTTTATTTCCTCGGTAACTTGTTGATGAAATTGATCGTTACTGTTTGAAGACTTTGACTGAAGATTTTCTCATTTCCTCATCTCAAATTCTTCAGTCACTTTGTTTGTAGCCTGCTTATCATGTGTTCACGCTACTTGTGCTCTGTGTATATTTCATTTCATCATGATGACTATGCTACTGCTATGTTTCGCATGCACTTGAGTACTTATTCCGCTACAAGTATTTTGTCACTTAGCAAATTCCTCATCTAGTAATTCCTAAGTGACGAATTTGTAAAAATCGCCTATTCACCCCCCTCTAGCCGATATAACGGACTTTCAATTGGTATCAGAGCAAGGTACTCCCTTGTTCTGTGTGATTTTGGTTTAACCACCTGGAGTTTTAGTTATGTCGACTGCAGACATGATCAATGTCTCAGCTGGGTGTCCTACCTTCGATGGGACGGACTACCCCTACTGGAAGAACAAGATGCGTATGCATATTGAGGCAATTGACAACGATCTCTGGTATGTTGTGGAAAATGGTGTTCTCTCCGTCACTCCCACTGTTACTGCTGCTGATGTGAAAAGATTCAAGCAACTCGACTCTCAAGCAAAGAATATTGTAAGTGCATCTAGTGCCCCTTAGTGATTTTGGTGTATTGAAGACTTATAGGTTAAGAGACTAATGCGTTTGTAAGTGTACACTGGCTCTATAAGTCGCTGGGGAGTTTGATACATTCTGAGATAATCGACCCCTAAAAATGTATGTCTTCAACTGAAGACTTTGGTGAAGACTTTGCTGAAGACTTTGGTATTCCCTGAAGACTTTGAAAAAGAAGAAGTTGGTGTGACCTTGAAGATATGAACGAGGACTATGAAGCGTGAAGACTTTTATTTTTATAGTTTCATTTCCTTTCTTTGAGTCATAGGAAACACCGTACTGTTAAAGGGGGCCGAGGTAATACTAAGGAAAAGCCTCAACCTATCCAATCCTTCGAGTGAAGCCTTTGGAAATCTCTTGCAGTTCAGTCAAGTTCTTCAGTGACAGAGACGATGATCTTCTGGTCTCTGAGGAAATTGGTCTGACTGAGGAGTTAGGATTTCGCCAGTGCGAATTGCCTACAAGTGAGGAATATGAAAAGCCTGAGGACTTTGATAGTTCGAAATTCCGACCGTTGCTGTGCTAAGTGCCAGCTGTCCCCAATCATCCTATCCACATAACGGTCATATCATTGGGGGCATTTATGTCTTATCATGTCAGGTTGCACCCTGGCTATAAATAGCCACCCCCACAACCACCAGTTGGTTGGCTGCTCCGAGAGAGAACTTGACACTTGTCATTTGAGAGCATCCCATTCCTCGAGGACTTTGAGCGAAAATCATCAGTGAGGAAAAACCCAAAAACCCAAACCACCAAAACCCATAGTGATTGAGCATCACTGAAGAAATTGTTCCTGTGTGGAACCGACGCTTTTTACCTTTGAAGACTGTGTATCTTCCAGACGGTTAGGCGTCATGGTCTAGTGCATCCTGCAGTCAATTGGGGATCACGAAGTGACCTTGGTCTAGAGCATCCAGTAGTCAATTGTGGATCGCCGGGTGACCAGTTTGTGAGGGTTTTGGAAGTCTACCCTGAAGACTTACCACGAGTGTTGGGCGAGGACTGTGTGACCTTAGCTCAAGGAGAATACGGTAAGGACTGTGTGTCCTGGGACTGTGTGTCTTCTGGTTTAAATACCAGGCCGCTCCAAACCAGACGTACGACTGTCACAGCAATTGGAACTGGGTCATCAAACCATTGTCTTCGTCAAGCTACCTGGTTCCATTTCCTCAACCCTTTCATTTCCTCGTATACTTGTTGATGAAATTGATCGTTACTGTTTGAAGAATTTGACTGAAGACTTTCTCAATTTCCTCACCTCAAATTCTTCAAGCTACCTTGTTCCTCACCTGCTTATCCTGTATCACGCTACCTGTAATCTGTGCATGCTTTATTTCATCATGATGACTATGCTACTGCTATGTTTCTCATGCACCTGAGTATTTATTCCGCTACTAGTTATTCATCACATTTCAAATTCCTCAAGTTGAAATTCCTCAGTGATGAATTTGTAAAAAATGCCTATTCACCCCCCTCTAGTCGATATAACGCACTTTCAATTGGTATCAGAGCAAGGTACTCCCTTGTTCTGTGTGATTTTGGTTTAACCACCTGGAGTTCTAGTTATGTCGACTGCAGGTATGATCAAGGTTTCCGCAGGATGTCCTACCTTCGATGGGTCGGACTATCCCTACTGGAAGAACAAGATGCGCATGCATCTTGAGGCTATTGACAACGATCTCTGGTACGTTGTGGAAAATGGTGTTCCCTCCGTTACTCCCACGATCAACGCTGCTGATGTGAAGAGATTCAAGCAACTTAATTCACAAGCGAAGAATATCATCTGTGGCCATCTGAGCAAAGGTCAGTATGGCAGAGTGAGTGCTTTGGAGTCTGCTAAGCTTATCTGGGATAGGCTGTCCAAAGTCAACGAAGGTGTTTCCACTCAACGTGACTCCCGTGTTGATGTCCTTCGCAATCTCTTCAACCGCTTCAAAAGACTCGACAATGAAAATGTTCAACAAACTTTTGATCGTCTCACTAACATCTCCAACGAGCTTCAAGCTCTAGGTGCCACTGACATCACCGACCACGAAGTGGTGAAGAAACTGCTAAGATCTCTTGATTCCTCATTCGACACACTGGCTTTGATGATTCAAGAACGTGGAGACTACAAGTCACTTGATCCTGCTGATATACTTGAGAGACTCAATACTCATGAATTCCAACAAGCTGAGAAGAGAGACCTCTACGGACCAAGCTATGGAAGATCTCATGCTTTGAAGGCAAAAGCAATTTCCTCATCCGAAGACGAAGACTCTGATAGTAGCCTTGGTGATCCTGAAGAACTGAGTCAGGAGCTGGCAATGCTCGTGAGAAAATTCCAGAAGTTCTCAAGGAGAGGCCGATTTGGAAAGTCATCAAAAAGTGGTTTGAGGAAATCAGATTCCTCAAGCGACTACAAGAAGAGAACTTGTCACAAATGCAAGAAGTCTGGTCACTTTATCTCTGACTGTCCTCTCTGGGAAAAAGAATCAAAGAAGAAGAAGTACAAGGACGACAGTTCTGATGACTCGAAGAAAAAGAAGAAATCTTGAAAGTCTTCATCTGCAAAGTCCTCATCGCACAAGGAGAAAGGTTCCAGAAAGGCTCGGGCTTTCATTGGCAAGGAAATGGACTCTGAAGAAGAATCTGAAGAATATGAAGAAGAGGAAGAATCTGAGGAGGAGTCTGACTCTGGTGTTGCTAGCCTTGCTCTCGCCACTGCTTTCGTCAGCAAGTCCATCTTTAACGATGAAGAAAATGACCACTCCAACGACTCTGACGTCAGCAATGATGAATATGCTCCCACTTACTGCTTCATGACGAAAGGCATCAAGTCACTCACAGAATGTCCCAATCTTGATGACATTGAATATCCTAGGTGGAAGGTTCTGATGAAGAAGCATCTCAAATCAATGAACAGTGAGCTATGGACTGTTACTGAACTTGGACTGACTGAACTCTGCAAGATGGCAAATGCTGAGGAAATTCGAAAGTACACTCAACTTGATGCTCAGGCAAGGAACATCATCTGCTCAAGCCTATCAAGCATCATGTTCAAGGGCATCTGTCATCTTCAAAACGCCAAGCTCATCTGGGATAGGATCATGGACGTCAATGAAGGCTATCGCACTCGTCAAGACCCCATGTTCATCGAACTCAAGAAAATCCTCAAAACCCAGGAATCAGATCCTAGTTCATCTTCTTCACTTTGTCTTATGGCGAAAGGTTCCAAGGTACACAAGCATCACTCTTCTTCTGAATCAAGTGAAGGTGAATCTTATGAATATGTGAAACCTAGCTATGCCAAACTTGCTAATATTGCCACTAAGCAACAAAGTGCACTTGAAAAGCTTCAGAAACTGTTAGACAAAAGCGATGATCTGTTGAATGAGGAAATGGATCGGACTCAAACTCTGTCTGATGATCTCAAAAGTCTTCAGACAAAGTATGATAACCTTCAGAGTCATCATAATGCTCTCTTAGTTGACCATGAGAAGCTTTCTTATGAATTTCTTCAAAGAAAGCAAGATCTTGAGAAACTAAGAGTGTCTCATGAGGATCTCCAAAGGGAAAACGATTCCTTACTGGCTCAACAGATCAGTACCGCTCAGGAAGAATTTGTTCCACCGTGTTTGAAATGCATCGAACGTGAAACTGCTAATTCTTCACCTGAATGTTCAAATGCTTCTATTGCTGCAAATTCTTCAACTATCCCCGTGGTCACAAATTCCTCATCTGAGGATACCACAAGTATCACTGACGAAAATGCAGGGTTGAAGGAATTGTATGTGACAGGCATGTACAAAAGTCTCAAAGGGCATCAAACCCTTTGCGATGTGCTAAAAAAGCAGATTCTGAACAGGAACCCTAGGAAAGAGGGTATTGCATTTGAGAGGAAACTCAATGCTGATGGATCCTACTGGACACCTGAGCAGTACCCCAAAACCTCATGGGTTGCTGCAAAAGGACCTCCTGTGGATCCATCCACTTTATCTGGCTTTACTTGTGAAACTTCATATTCCTTTGATGAGTCACTTGACTCCAACTACAAATTCTTCAAAAATCAGAAAGGTGAAGTATTTGCCAGATTTGTTGGAACTAACTGCAGGAACGGTTCACCTATGAGGAAAATCTGGGTTCCTAAAAGCTGCTTGGAAAATCTTCAAGTGAATGTCCTCACAACACCACCTATGAAGAAAAGGAACCCCAGATCAAATTCCTCATATGGACAAAAGTCTTCACTTGGACCAAATTCCTCAAATGGTCAAAAGTATCATTCTCGTGCTAATGCATCTGTTTCGCAGGGAAAATCTAAGAGTTCTGAATATGTGCATTATTCTTCAAATCATTATGTTCATAAGTCCTCGAAGAATTTCTCTGCTTATTCATATGAGTACTCTAACCCTAGTCCTCTGAAACGAAGTGCACTAGCTTCAATGCCTCCCTTCTCATATGGAGCTCGCAGAATGATGAACTCTTTGCCACCCCTCCAGATGTGGGTGGTGAAGAAATTGAACTAACTTCTTATGCAGGGTCAGGTCTCCAGACGAACTTGAATGTCTGATGAATTTGCTGGAGACCTGAGGAAATGCTTGAAAGGACGCAAGCTAATCATGCAGAAATGAATTCCTCATTTCTCACGTCCTCACACTGCTTTACTTACTATGTTGTGTGATGAAATTCTGCCTGATGAATTTGATGTCATATTCTTCACTCTGAAGCATATGAGTTCGTAAGTTGTACTAATTCATCTGCAGGATGAAACTCCAAAAGCTACTGAGTGGGTCCTCGATAGTGGATGCACCAACCACATGACTGGTGACAAGAGTTTACTGATGAATATGCCACTTGCCCCATCTCATCTGAAGCATATCACCTACGCTCACAAAGGAAAAAAGCAAGGTATTGGGTCTAGGTAAGGTTGCAATCTCCAAGGACCGACACATGGACAAGGTGATGCTTGTCGAATCCCTCGGGTTCAACCTCATGTCTGTCTCAATGCTTTGTGATCTTGATATGGTTGTTATCTTTGGAAAATATCGTTGTGTTGTCATCATGGAATCTGACCATTCCAAAGTCTTCGAAGGCTTTAGGAGAGGAGACTTGTATATTGTTGATTTCTCTACAGGTCCTCAGCCTGCCACGTGCCTACTTGCAAAGTCCTCAGAAGGCTGGCTGTGGCATCGACGACTTGGACATGCTGGTATGAGGAGCTTGCGCACGCTCGTGAAGAAAAAACACGTCATTGGCATTGAAGGTGTCAAATTCCTCAAGGATCACCTCTGTGGTGCTTGTGAGTCTGGGAAGATGACCAGATCCAAGCATCCCTCGAAGACAATCATGACCACGACTCGACGTTTTGAATTGCTTCACATGGACCTCTTTGGCCCCACTCATTATTCCACACTAACAAATGCTTCAAGTTTGTATGGCTTTGTCATTGTTGATGATTACTCTCGTTACACTTGGGTGCATATTATTCTGTACAAGTCTGAAGTGCAGGATGTCTTCAGACGATTTGCTTCAAGGGCCTCAACAAACTTCGGTGTCAAGATCAAGCATATCAGGAGTGATAATGGGACTGAGTTCAAGAACACCAATCTTGATGAATATCTTGATGAACTTGGTATTACTCATGAGCTATCTGCCCCATATACTCCTCAGCAGAACGGCGTCGTGGAGCGCAAGAACATGACTCTTGTTGAGATGGCTCGCACCATGCTTGATGAATACAAGACTCCTCGTCGCTTCTGGCCTGAGGCAATTGATACAGCATGCCACATCATCAACAGGGTATATCTTCACAAATTCTTCGAGAAGACATCATATGAACTCATGACTGGCAAGAAACCCAATAGCCCACCAAAGTTGATGAAGCTTTCAAGGAGCCCGAGTGGATTCAAGCTATGCAAGAGGAATTGCATCAATTCAAGCTCAACAACGTGTGGGAACTTGTCAAGCGGCCAGATCCTCGCAAGCATAACATCATAGGTACCAAGTGGATCTACCGCAACAAGCAAGATGAAAATGGCCTTGTGGTAAGGAATAAGGCTCGTCTTGTAGCTCAAAGCTACACACAGGTTGAAGGAATTGACTTTGATGAAACTTTTGCACCTGTTGCTAGACTTGAAGCTATTCGCATATTGCTTGCTTATGCTAACCATCATGATATCATTTTATATCAAATGGATGTGAAAAGTGCATTCCTCAATGGTAAGCTTGAGGAAGAAGTATATGTTGCTCAACCCCCAGGTTTTGAAGACCCTAAGCATCCTGACAAAGTCTTCAGACTCAATAAGGCCCTCTATGGCCTCAAGCAGGCCCCTCGGGCGTGGTATGACACTCTGAAGGAATTCCTCATGAAGAAAGGCTTCAAACCCGGTTCACTCGACCCAACTCTTTTCACTAAATCCTATGACAATGAACTGTTCATATGCCAAATATATGTAGATGATATTATCTTTGGCTGTACTGACAAACGTTACAGTGATGAATTTGCCTATATGATGAGTGAAGAATATCAAATGTCTATGATGGGAGAGTTGAAATTCTTCTTAGGTCTTCAAATTCGTTAGCAAGACAATGGCATCTTCATCTCACAAGAGAAATACCTCAAGGATGTTCTGAGGAAATTCAACATGCAAGACTGCAAAGGCGTCAAAACTCCAATGCCTTCAAAAGGCCACCTCTGCACTGACGAAAATGGTAAAGATTTCGATCAGAAGGTATACCGCTCCATGATTGGCTCTTTATTGTATCTATGTGCATCTAGGCCTGATATTATGCTGAGTGTTTGCATGTGTGCCCGATTCCAAGCAACACCGAAGGAATCACACCATAAGGCTGTGAAACATATTCTTCGAATGTTCTTTGAAAAGACACACATCCTAACACTCATGCAAAATTGGTGACTTTGATGTGCAACACACGAAGTAACATTTTTCTTCAATCAATGAAGAATAACTCTCTAAGTGTGAAGAAATTAATGAAGAACTTGATTCTCAGAACCCTACGACAATTGTACGTGGTGTCTGAAATCATCATTCTTATACGGTGGGTCACGCCACCAACAATAGTTGAAATTCTTCAGAGTTGAGTTTTTCATCATTTTGCAAATTCTTCAAATTTTCAAATTCCTCAAGTTTGCAAATTCCTCAACTTTTCAAATTCTTCAAACAGTGAAACCGATGTTCTTCATTGACTATATATATATATATATATTTGAGTTTTCAATGTCCTCAATAGCATTCACTTATTGCTAATTCTTCAAGTTGATTTTCATCTAAGTGAATGTGATCGGACCCGTTCCCCCTCTATGCTAAACTCAAACCAGTCTGTTCACAAACTCTTCATATGCGTTCTACTTTGAAACTCGTTCAAAGTCTTCACTGTATCCTTGACTGCTGAAGAATTTGCGAACGGAAACTTTAAAATTTTCACTATCAATTTTTTTTCCGGCGCTTCCCGCTCAAACCGTTCCGATTCCCACGACTGGATAAGCCACGATCCCCCACTATCTCCACTTCTCAGAACGTGGGTGACACATGTCGCATGGAGAGCAAGGGTCAGGGGCAATCTGGTCCAAAATCTTCGGGCTGATTCGTTTTTACTGCCACTATATATACCCCCTTCCCTTCACTGTGCTCGAGTTACTCCTCACTCCCATCTCTCCCGAGCTCAAACCTAGCGCCGCCGCTAAAATCATCGCCGCCAGAGAGGAAGAGCTTCACTGCCTCGACCTCGCCGTCGCCGTACTCACATCGGCCGCGGAAGTCTTCACCCCGCCGCCGTTGTAGCTGTCTCCCTCTGCCAAGCTAGGGCGTGGGAGATCTGGACGGACGAACTTCCCCGATTGCATCTCTTTGTTCGTCGTGTTCTTCATCAGGGTAAATAAAATCTAATTTTACTGCCCTTGTTTGATCTTCATGTCTTCCACAAAATCCTCAAAAGTGTTTATTCTTCAAGAATCATCTTCTTAAGCACCCTACATGTTTCAATCCCTTGATGTTTTTTCCCTAAGTTATGATTTTCTTCAAGATTCCTCAATTGTGTGGATCAACATATTTGCACAACTCTAGAACCTAAGACAAAGAACACTTAGTGAAATTCCTCAAGACATCTATGGTCAAAATCCTCAACTTGATGTGTTTTGAAAAATTTCTGAGAACGCATATGACCTCTTCAAATTCCTCGCACCTATACTCTGTTCACAGGTACAAAATGTCTGCTGATGAATCACTAGGTTCTCATCAACTTAACTCATTTGCAGCGTTTCTTGAGAAAAAACTGTATACATCTTCAGAATCATCAAGAGTTCAAAGTCATCAAGTGAAGAAAATGGCAGATGGTAAAAGACCTCAGAAGGGTGGAAAGAAGGCTGAACAGAACACTGCTTTTGAGATACCTGAGCCTCTGTATGCAGGTTACTGTACTCCTGATGAGGCCATTCATGGCAAAGAGACAAAAGAGCAGAGAAAGATCAGGATTTAGAGGATTGAACGAAGGTGGGTGAAGGAGTGGAGAGACTATCGCTATGTCACTCCCAAGTACATGAAGAAATTCGCCCTCAAACCTCCTTGCAAAAGAGCTCCTCCTGCTGATGATCAAGAAGTCGATCCCATTAGCGTTGCTCGTGGTGAAGACTTTCCTGCTGAATGGGCAAAGCTTCAACGAAAACTTCAAAGAACTGCCAAAGCTGCTGTGAAGCAATTCAATGAAGATTTTGCTGCTGCTGCTGCCTCTGCCGGAGCCTCTGCTAGTGCTCCGAAGAAATCGATAGTGAAGAAGTCTGCAGTGAAGTCAAAAACCTCAACTTCAAAGTCCTCACTGCAAAATCCTCATGCAAGTTCTTCAAAGGCCACTGCAATGCCTTCAGTAGCTGAACAATCATCAGCTGCTGCCGCAAAGTCCTCAACTCCTGTACATCTTGCAACATGTCAGAGGACCATTGGCTTCTCAATTGCTTCAGGGGTCTCTGCAAGTTCCTCTGCCCAAGCACAGTCTTCAACAAGCCCTACTCTGATGAAGTTAAAGAGAACTGCTGGACGAGGTCAGAGACCAAGTCCTCACAATAGCCAAGCTATTGTGAATGTACCCTCAGGATCTGAGGATAATGATGAGGCTGATAATGAAGAATTGGAAGAAATCATCAGAAACAGTCAGCAGAGAGCTGCAATAGCCAAGGGCAGCTCTGTTCCTCTCATGCTGGATCCTAAGATGATCCTCAACTTCATCGACATATGGCATGAGGATCCTAGCACAGAAGCAGGGCCAGAAAAGAAAAGTTCCTGAGGAACAATGTGATGAATTTGACTCCCTATCAACTCATCACAGTTCAGTCTGAGATTCGCTGCCTTACTGAAGAACAAGAAAAGTATGATGCTGAATGGAAGGGCACCAAAGTAAGATTTGTCAGGGCAGCCCAAGCTGCAGTTAAGGAACACAACTCAAGGGTTGCAGCTCAATTACAACCGCAAATTCCTCAGGCTGAAGAATCTGCTCAGCCTGCTGAAGAAACTGCATGCGCAGCTGAAGAAATTCTGGCTGCTGAAGAACCTGTCAGGGCAACCTCCACTGTTGCTCCTGAAGAAACTGCCAGGCCAGCTGAAACTTTTGCTGCGCCTGATGAAATTGAGACCACTAGGACGACTGCATCGGTCGTGCCTGAAGAAACTGCTCCCCCTTCACCCTCTGCTGAAACTGCAAAATCCTCAAGGGTGAAGAACATCATTCTTCTTTCTGCATCAGAAGTGAAGAAAACTAAGGCTGCGGAGAAGAAGGCTGCACAGAAGAGAAAAGCATCAACTTCAGATTCCTCAGCGGTGAAGAAATTGAAGACACTGCCAAATTCTTCAACTGACCCGATCGATGCAACTCCCATTACCTCCGTGCCAGCCTATGAATTAGTGCCATTTGGTGTTGACTATGTCATCCCAAATAATGAACAAGAAGAAAATCATTCTGCTGCTTCCTCAGAGCAGATTGATGAAGAAATTGATGTTGAAGCAAATACTTCAACCCCACTGGTATCATCGCCCCAGCCTCAGTTGACTGCTGAAGAGGCCGGCATTGAAGAAATGGAAGAGGATGTGGACATTGGAAGCACAACTCCTCTTATCAATGATGAATATTGGGAAGCTGCACACCCAAATTCACCAATGACCACTTCCCTCACTCAAATTCCCTAGTCTCTAGCCCAGACTGAAGAAATTCATACAGGATCTGATGACTTGGCTGCACCTGTCCCTGAAGATATTCCAGCTGCATCAGCTGAAGAAATTGCTGCTCCAACTGCAACTGAGGAAACTGCTGTTCAAATTCCTGCGTCTGAAGAAGTTCCTCCTATGCCTAAGGAAATTGTGGGCCGCTTCAAGCCAAACCTTCAGCCGAAGCCCAAGATGCCCTTCAAAAGCTCAAAGCGCCCCAAATTCATCAAGACCAATTTCTTCAACGAGCACATCTTCTTCAATGGGCCAAATCCTTATGACTCTGCAAGGGCTGGTCGCACCAGATTCTGGACACCCACACAGATGAACTATTATGCATCAGTGCTGTTTGACAAGGAGAAAGTCTTCGAGCATCAGCAAATTCCTCATGCGGACATGGAAACTATCCCATGCTTCACACCGGTGCTCGCAGTCCTTCATGATGCTGGAATTCTTCCATTCTGTGTAGACATATGCGATTGGAATGAAGAGCTGATTCTTCAATTCTATGCCACCTTGCACATCATAGGTGATGCCTCTGATGTCAATTCTTGGGTCTTGGACTAGATGACTGGATTCACTCACTACACTGCTCCAGCCTCTGAACTACTTCGGTCAGTCCCAATACCAATTCCCTCAGAAGGGGCACGATGCCTGTTTGATGAACCTGCTCTGCCCAATCACATGATGCAAGTGCTGATGAAGTCTTTGGTTCCTGGACAACCTCAAAGGACTTCCTTCCTTGTGAAGGATTTTCTCTATGTGCCCAGGACAGTCTATCGCATTCTGACCAAAACCCTCAGTCCTGAGAAGGGCCACAACTCTGAAGAAGAAGAAGTGGAGGGAATCATGAAGAACATGCTATTCAACATCATTCATGGGATTCCCATCAACTTTCATGATTTCTTCTTGAGGACTTTGGCAAATGCTGCATCAACCCCGTTTGAATTGAAGCCTTAAGCTCCCTGGATTATGAATTTCATCAGATCAAGGTCTTCACTTCCATTCAAGGCTGACTTTCAGAATCACTTTGGCTTTCTGCCTCCAATCGAAGTCCTCAAGAACTCATTTTCTTCAGTTGAGGGTAAAGGCAAAGCTATCATTGATGAATGTACTCGTCCATTGGATGGTCAGTTTCGCAAAGCTGCATCTTATTCCACCAATGATGACACTGCTACCCAAGACTCTGCTGCAAAAGCCTCAGCGCAAAGACTTCAAGAGACTGCCCCTCGTGTGATGACTGATCGAGAGCTTCTTCTAAGTCTTCATCAGAAGATTGATCGCAATCACAAGTGGGTAAAGCGTCAGTTTGGTTCACTTCTTCGAGACATGACTGTCACACACAATTCTGTGAGGAAGAACCACTATTATCTTCATGAAGTCTTCGACCGCACATGGGCCATCCTGTCTCACCTCAAGACTCCTGAAGAACTCAAGGAGATGGAATTTCAGCAGGACTTTGATTGGTCCATCTCTCCAAGGAAGAAATGGAAGAAAGTTCAAGTTCCTCAGCTGGTTACAAGCTCATATTCTTCATCACGCCAGGCAGATGAAGCTGAGGATATTGACGACACTGCTGCGGGCCCTGCATCAACGAACGATCCCGACAACGCTGGCGCTCCTCCATCACCTTCACGATGAATTTCTTCAGGGCGTTAGTCCTCACTTTTTCGTCCCTTTTGGTCATCGATGACAAAGGGGGAGAAAATTTGAGTTAGTCTTCAAGCGGGTCTATATATATGGGCTGTTTTTGTTTAAGTTACAACTCTCGCTCTTCTGAAGCTCTTGTTGGTTGAGTTGTAAACTTAAGTTCTATGGTGGTCTGACGTTTTTGAACTGATTTCCGCATGCTTATTTCCTCAAGTACCTTAATGCATACAAGCTGAATTTCGTCAGACACCATTTTCATCATGCATTTCAAATTCTTCATAACATATGTTAAATGCGTGTATGAATTACAAGATATAGGGGGAGTTCTCCAAAGCAAATTCCTCAAATATGCACATCTTCAGGGGGAGTTCTTCTATATCTTGCAATCAAATTCCTCAAACTCAGTACTTACACTTCATATTATTATCCCCGTTGATAACTTAACCTATTTGTCATCAATCACCAAAAAGGGGGAGATTGTAAGTGCATCTAGTGCCCCTTAGTGATTTTGGTGTATTGAAGACTTATAGGTTAAGAGACTAATGCGTTTGTAAGTGTACACATGCTCTATAAGTCGCTGAGGAGTTTGATACATTCTGAGATAATCGACCCCTAAAAATGTATGTCTTCAACTGAAGACTTTGGTGAAGACTTTGGTGAAGACTTTGGTATTCCCTGAAGACTTTGAAAAAGAAGAAGTTGGTGTGACCTTGAAGATATGAACGAGGACTATGAAGCGTGAAGACTTTTATTTTTATAGTTTCATTTCCTTTCTTTGAGTCATAGGAAACACCGTACTATTAAAGGGGGCCGAGGTAATACTAAGGAAAAGCCTCAACCTATCCAATCCTTCGAGTGAAGCCTTTGGAAATCTCTTGCAGTTCAGTCAAGTTCTTCAGTGACAGAGACGATGATCTTCTGGTCTCTGAGGAAATTGGTCTGACTGAGGAGTTAGGATTTCGCCAGTGCGAATTGCCTACAAGTGAGGAATATGATAAGCTTGAGGACTTTGATAGTTCGAAATTCCGACCGTTGCTGTGCTAAGTGCCAGCTGTCCCCAATCATCCTATCCACATAATGGTCATATCATTGGGGGCATTTATGTCGTATCATGTCAGGTTGCACCCTGGCTATAAATAGCCACCCCCCCACAACCACCAGTTGGTTGGCTGCTCCGAGAGAGAACTTGACACTTGTCATTTGAGAGCATCCCATTCCTCGAGGACTTTGAGCGAAAATCATCAGTGAGAAAAAACCCAAAAACCCAAACCACCAAAACCCATAGTGATTGAGAATCACTGAAGAAATTGTTCCTGTGTGGAACCGACGCTTTTTACCTTTGAAGACTGTGTATCTTCCAGACGGTTAGGCGTCATGGTCTAGTGCATCCTGCAGTCAATTGGGGATCACGAAGTGACCTTGGTCTAGAGCATCCAGCGGTCAATTGTGGATCGCCGGGTGACCAGTTTGTGAGGGTTTTGGAAGTCTACCCTGAAGACTTACCACGAGTGTTGGGCGAGGACTGTGTGACCTTAGCTCAAGGAGAATACGGTAAGGACTGTGTGTCCTGGGACTGTGTGTCCTCTGGTTTAAATACCAGGCCGCTCCAAACCAGATGTACGACTGTCACAGCAGTTGGAACTGGGTCATCAAACCATTGTCTTCATCAAGCTACCTGGTTCCATTTCGTCAACCCTTTCATTTCCTCGTATACTTGTTGATGAAATTGATCGTTACTGTTTGAAGAATTTGACTGAAGACTTTCTCAATTTCCTCACCTCAAATTCTTCAAGCTACCTTGTTCCTCACCTGCTTATCCTGTATCACGCTACCTGTAATCTGTGCATGCTTTATTTCATCATGATGACTATGCTACTGCTATGTTTCTCATGCACCTGAATATTTATTCCGCTACTAGTTATTCATCACATTTCAAATTCCTCAAGTTGAAATTCCTCAGTGATGAATTTGTAAAAATCGCCTATTCACCCCCCCTCTAGTCGATATAACGCACTTTCAAATATCATTTGTGGCCATCTGAGCAAATGTTAGTATGGCAGAGTGAGTGCTTTGTAGACTGCTAAGCTTATCTGGGATAGGCTGTCCAAAGTCAACGAAGGTGTTTCAACTCAACGTGACTCCCGAGTTGATGTTCTTCGCAATCTCTTCAACCGATTCAAAAGACTCGACAACAAAAATGTACAACAAACTTTCGATCGTCTCACTGATATCTCCAATGAGCTTCAGGCTCTTGGTGCCACTGACATCACCGACCATGAGGTGGTGAAGAAACTGCCGAGATCTCTTGATTCCTCATTCGATACACTTGCTTTGATGATTCAAGAACGTGGAGACTACAAGTCACTAGATTCCGCTGATATTCTTGAGAGACTCAATACTCACGAATTCCAACAAGCTGAAAAGAGAGACCCCTACGGATCAAGCTATGGAAGAACTCGTGCACTGAAGGCAAAAGCAATTTCCTCATCTGAAGGCGAAGAATCTGACAGTAGCCTTGGTGATCCTGAAGAACCAAGTCAAGAGCTAGCAATGCTCGTGAGGAAATTCCTGAAGTTATCAAGGAGAGGCCGATTTGGAAAATCTTTAAGAAGTGACCTGAAGAAGTCATAATCCTCATCAAGCGACTACAAGAAGAGAACTTGCCACAAATGCAAGAATTCTGGCCAGTACATCGCTGACTGTCCTCTCTGGGAAAAAGAATCAAAGAAGAAGAAATACAAAGATGATAGTTCTGACGACTCGAAGAAAAAGAAGAAATCTTCAAAGTCCTCATCTTCAAAGTCTTCATCGCACAAGAAGAAAAATTCCAGAAAGGCTCGGGCACTTATTGGCAAGGAAATGGATTCTGAAGAAGATGAGGAATCTGAGGAGGAGTCAGACTCTGGTGTAGCTAGCTTAGCTCTCGCTACTGCTTTCGTCAGCAAGTCCATCTTCAACACTGAGGAAAGTGATGATGAATCCAACCTTGGCAACGATGAATATGCTCCCACCTATTACTTCATGGCAAAATGTGCCAAGGCATTCACAGAGTGCCCCATCTTTGATGGCAGATTATCCTAAGTCGAAAGTCCTGATGCGGAAGCACCTCCTATCGATGAACAACGAGTTATGGACCGTTACAGAATTAGGACTGACGGATCTCTGCAAGATGGCCAATGCTGAGGACATTCATAAGTACACTCAGCTGGATGCTCAGGCAAGGAATATCATCTGCTCTAGCTTATCAAAGGACATGTTCAAGAGCATCTGTCATCTCCAAAATGCAAAGCTCATCTGGGATAGGATCTCTGACGTCAATGAAGGCTATCACACTTGTCAAGATTCCATGTTCAGCGAATACAAGAATTTCCTCAAATCCCAGGAAACAGATCTAGTTTCATCTTCCTCATCTATGTGCCTCATGGCGTAAGGCTCAAAGGTACTCAAACATCATTCCTCATCGGACTCTAGTGAATGTGAATCTGATGAAAACCACAAACCTAGCTATTCCAAACTTGCTAATATTGCCACTAAACAACAAACTGCGTTGGAAAGGGTCCAAAAATTGCTAGACAAAAGCGATGACCCGTTGAATGAGGAAATGGATCGTACTCAAACTCTGACTAAGGACCTTCAAAGTCTTCAGTCTAAGTATGATAACCTTCAAAGTCGTCATGATGCTCTCTTAGTCGATCATGAGAAGCTTTCTTATGAATTTATTCAAAGAAAGATAGATCTTGAGAAACTAAGGGTGTCTTTTGAAGATCTTCAAAGGGACAACAATTCTTTGCTTGCTCAACAGATCAGTACCGCTCAGGAAGATTTCATTCCACCTTATTTGAAATGCATCGAACGTGAAACTGCTAATTCTTCACCTCAAAGTTCACATGCTTCTATTGCTGCAAATTCTTCAACTATTTCTGTGGTTACAAATTCCTCATGAGGATACCACAAGTGTCACTGATGAAAATGCAGGGTTGAAGGAATTGTATGTGACAGGCATACACAAAAGTCTCAAAGGGCATCAAACCCTTTGTGATGTGCTTAAAAAGCAGATTTTGAACAGGAACTCCAGGAAAGAGGGTATTGCCTTTGAGAGGAAACTCAATGTTGATGGATCTTACTGGAAACCTGAGCAGTACCCCAAGACCTCATGGGTTGCCGCAAAAGGATCTCCTGTAGATCCATCCACCTTATCTGGTTTTACTTGTGAAACTTCATATTCCTCTGATGAGTCATTTGAATCCAATTATAAACTGTTCAAAAATCAGAATGGTGAAGTATTTGCCAGATATGTTGGAACTAACTGCAGGAACGGTCCTCCGATGAAGAAAATCTGGGTCCCCAAAAGGTACCTTGAAAATCTTCAGGTGAATGTCCTCATGACACCACCCGTGAAGAACAGGAACCCCAGATCAAATTCTTCATTTGGACCAAAGTCTTCACATGGACCAAAGTCCTCACTTGGACCAAACTCCTCATATGGTCAAAAGTCATATCATTCTCATGCTAATGCTTCTGTTTCGCAGGGAAAATCTAAGGGTCATGAATATGTGCATCATTCTTCAAATCATTATATTCATAAGTCCTCGAAGAATTTCTCTGCTTATTCATATGAGTACTCTAACCCCCCTCCTGTGAAACGAAGTGCACTTGCTTCAGTGTCACCTTTGTCATATGGAGCTCGAAGAATGATGAACTCTTTACCACCCCTCCAGATGTGGGTGGTGAAGAAATTGAACTAATCTCTTATGCAGGGTCAGATCTCCAGACGAACTTAAATGTCTAATGAATTTGCTGGAGACCTAAGGAAATGCTTGAAAGGACGCAAGCTAATCATGAAGAAATGAATCATTCATTTCTCACGTCCTCACATCACTTTGCTCACTATATTGTGTGATGAAATTCTATCTGATGAATTTAATGTCATATTCTTCACTCTGAAGTATATGTGTTCGTAAGTGGTACTAATTCATCTGCATAATGAGCCACCTAAAGCAACTGAGTGGGTCCTTGACAGTGGATGCACCAACCACATGACTGGTGACAAGAATTTATTGATGGATATTCCACTTGCTCCATCTCATCTGAAGCATATCACCTACGCCGACAAAGGAAAAAGCAAGGTATTGGGTCTAGGTAAGGTTGCAATCTCAAAGGATCGACACATGGATAAGGTGATGCTTGTCGAATCCCCCGGATTCAACCTCATGTCTGTCTCAATGCTTTGTGATCTTGATATGGTTTTCATCTTTGGCAAATATCATTGTGTTGTCGTCATAGAATCTGACAAATCCAAAGTCTTCGAAGGCTTTAGGAGAGGAGACTTGTATATTGTTGATTTCTCTACAGGTCCACAGCTGGCCACATGTCTACTTGCAAAAGCTTCAGAAGGCTGGCTATGGCATCGAAGACTTGGACATGCTGGCATGAGGAACTTGCACGCGCTCGCGAAGAAAAAGCACGTCATTGGCATTGAGGGTGTCATATTCCTCAAGGATCACTTGTGTGGGGCTTGTGAGTCTGGAAAGATGACCAGATCCAAGCATCCCTCCAAGACTATCATGACTACCACTTGACCTTTTGAATTGCCTCATATGGATCTCTTTGGTCCCACTCACTATGCCACACTAACAAATACTGCATGCTTATATGGCTTTGTCATTGTTGATGACTTCTCTCGTTATACTTGGGTGCATATCATCTTGTACAAATCTGAAGTGCAGGATGTCTTCAGACGATTTTCTTCAAGGGCCTCGACGAATTTCAGCGTTAAGATCAAGCATATCAGGAGTGATAATGGGACCGAGTTCAAGAACACTGGTCTTGATGATTATCTTGATGAACTTGGTATTACTCATGAGTTATCTACCCCATATACTCCTCAGCAGAATGGCGTCGTGGAGCGCAAGAATAGGACTCTTGTTGAGATGGCTCGCACCATGCCTGAAGAATACAAGACCCCTCGTCGTTTCTGGCCCGAGGCAATCAATACTGCTTTCCACATCATCAACAGGGTATATCTTCACAAATTCCTCAAGAAGACTTCATCAATACTGCTTTCCACATCACATGCCTGAAACTGTAGATGTGCGGTTCGATGAAACTAATGGCTCGCAAAGAGAGCACCTACCTCCTGTGCTAGTTGAAATGTCTCCTTAGGAATCCATTAGGTTCAAGGCCACTGAAGATGTGATCCCCACTGAAGAACCTCTATCTTCTGAGGAAATTGTCTTGAACACTGAAGACATTCATGCAGGCGCACCTGAAGAAAATGACGCTGAAGAAAATGCTCAGCCCCAACAAAGTCTTCAACCTGCTCATCCAAGAATAACAAATGAAGTGCGGATTGAGAAAATCCTCGACGATATCAACGCACCAGGTCCTCTCACTTTCTCAAGAGCTTCTCATTTGTCTAACTTTTGTGGGCACTTTGCTTTTGTCTCTATCACAGAGCCCACCAAAGTTGATGAAGCATTCCTGGAGCGTGAGTGGATTCAAGCTATGCAAGAGGAATTGCATCAGTTCAAGCTCAACAACGTGTGGGAACTTGTCAAGCGCCCAGATCCTCGCAAGCACAATGTTATAGGTACCAAGTGGATCTGCTACAACAAACAAGACGAACTTGGTTAGGTAGTGAGGAATAAGGCTCGACTTTTAACACAGGGCTACACACAGGTTGATGGAATTCACTTTGATGAAACTTTTGCACCTATTGCTAGACTTGAAGCTATTCGCATATTGCTTGCTTATGCTAACCATCACATATCATCTTATATCAAATGTATGTGAAAAGTGCATTCCTCAATGGTAAGCTTGAGGAAGAAGTATATGTTGCTCAACCCCCAGGTTTTGAACATCCTAAGCATCCTGACAAAGTCTTCAGACTCAACAAGGCCCTCTATGGCCTCAAGCAGGCCCCTCGGGCATGATATGACACTCTGAAGGAATTCCTCATGAAGAAAGGCTTCAAACCCGGTTCACTTGACCCAACTCTTTTCACTAAATCTTATGATGATGAATTATTTGTGTGCCAAATATATGTGTACGATATTATCTTTGGCTGTACTGACAAACGTTACAGTGACGAATTTGCCTATATGACGAGTGAAGAATATCAAATGTCTATGATGGGAGAGCTGAAATTCTTCTTAGGCCTTCAAATTCGTCAACAACGCAATGGCATCTTCATATCTCAAGAGAAATACCTCAAGGATGTCCTGAAGAAATTCGGCATGCAGGATTGCAAAGGCGTCAAGATTCCTATGTCCACAATTGGTCAACTCTGCACTGACGAAAATGGTAAAGATTTCGATCAGAAGGTATATCGCTCCATGCGGCTCTTGATTGTATCTATGTGCATCTAGGCCAGATATTATGCTTAGTGTTTGCATGTGTGCCCGTTTTCAAGCAACACCGAAGGAATCACACCATAAGGCTATGAAACATATTCTTCGATATCTAGCTCACACACCAACACTAGGATTATGGTACCCCAAGGGCTCAGATCTTGACCTCATTGGATATCCTGACTCTGATTATGCTGGTGATCATGTGGACCGCAAGTCAACATCAGGCACATGTCATTTCCTTGGACGATCCTTAGTCCGTTGATCCTCGAAGAAGCAGAACTGCTTGTCACTATCAACTGCTGAAGCTGAGTACATTGCTGCTGGTTCCTGTTGTGCTCAATTGCTATGGATGAAGCAAACCCTCAAGAACTATGGCATCAATATGAAGAATGTCCCTCTCTACTGCAACAACAAGAGTGCCATCAAGATTGCTCACAACCCAGTTCAACACTCAAAGACCAAGCACATATAGATTCGTCATTATTTTCTTCATGACATGTGCTGAAGGGCGACATCTTCATCGACCACGTGAAGACTGAAGAACAACTGGTTGATATCTTCACAAAGCCCTTGGATGAGAAGAGATTTTGCAAGTTGAAGTGTGAGCTAAATATCTTAGAATCTTCGAATGTTCTTTGAAAGGACACACATCCTAACACTTATGCAAAATTGACGACTTAGATGTGCAACACACAAAGTAACGTTTTTCTTCAACCAATGAAGACAAACTCTCTAAGTGTGAAGAAATTAATGAAGAATTTGATTCTCAGAAGCCTACGACAATTGTACGCGGTGTCTGAAATCATCATTCTTATACGGTGGGTCACACCACCACCACAATTGAAATTGGGGTTTTCATCATTTTGCAAATTCTTCAAATTTTCAAATTCCTCAAGTTTGCAAATTCCTCAAAATTTCAAATTCTTCAAACTTTTCAACCGGTGTTCTTCATTTGAGTTTCTTTTCATTGACTATATATATATATACATACATACATACATACATATTTGAGTTTTCAAAGTCCTCAACAACATCCACTTATTGCTAATTCTTCAAGTTGATTTTCTTCTAAGTGAATGTGATCGGACCCATTCCCCCTCTATGCTAAACTCAACCCAGTTTGTTCACAAATTCTTCATATGCGTTCTATTTGAAACTCGTTCAAAATCTTCACTGTGTCCTTGTCAGCTGAAGAATTTGCAAACGAAACTTTAAAAAATTTTGATTTCAATTTTTAGCGGTTGCCGCTCAAACCAATTCCGATTCCCACGACTGGATAACCCGCTATCCTCCACTATCTCCACTTCTCAATACGTGGGTGACACATGTCGCTAGGATAGCAAGGGTCAGGGGTAGGAATGTCCAAAATCTACGGGCGTTCAGTTTTTCACCTCCACTATAAATACCCCTTCCCCTTTCTCTGCTCAAAGTTACTCCTCTCGCTCTAGTCCCCGTCGCTCTCGAGATCAGACCTAGCGCCACTGCTAATATCCATCGTCGCCGGAGAGGAAGAGCTTCACTGCCTCGACCTCCTCGTCTTCGTACTCGCATTGGCCGCGGAAAGCTTCACTCCGCCGCCACTGTAGCCGTCTTCCACCGCCAAGTTAGGACCTGGGAGATCTGGACTAACGAGCTTCACTGTTCTTACTCCCAGTTCGTCGTGTTCTTCATTAGGGTAATTAAAATCTAATTTTACTGCCCTATTTTGATCCATATGATTTCCTCAAATCTTCAAAAGGTGTTCTTTCTTCAACAGTTCATCTATAGGAACTCCTAAAACTCCTATCTCTTGACTTGTTTCTCTAAGTTATGATTTTCTTCAAGATTCCTCAATTGTGTGAATTTTCGAATATGCACAAATCTGGAACCTAAGTCAAGAAAGCACTGGCGGCGATGCGGAGGGACAACGTCATCTTCTTCCCCTCCGTGTTGACAAAGATTGACCTCACTTCGAGGTACACTCTGATGTGGGGGAAGGCGACCAAGGCACATCCCGTGCTGGTGGTGACCCCAGGCGATTCCCAGCTCAGCGCAGAGAAGTACCCATTCTTTGTGGCGTACTTCTACTGTGGGCTGGTTCCCCCTTTTTCTGCATTCTTCATAGATTTGATGCCAACCTATGACTTCAGGCTATTAGATTTCACACCGAACGCAATGACCACCCTGTCAGTCTTCGCGCATTTATGCGAAAATTTCATAGGGATAGTGTCGTGGTTTGGTCACGGCAGATGTCCTAGTGAAAGAACTTAGGTGTGAGGCCATCGCAACTAGGTGGCGGCTTGAGAGGGGTTGATCGGAATCGAGAGACACGAGTTTACCCAGGTTCGGCCCCTCCGATGGAGGTAAAAGCCTACGTCCTGCTTTGTGTATATTGATGATGAGGATGATCTCGATTACAAGGGTGTGGGATCGCTACCTCTAATCTCGAGAGTCTCTAATCTGTCTATCTCTAATGACTTGTCTGTCTAAGACCTGTCTATTGAGACGTCTAAAAAACTTGCCCCTCTTGGGGTGACCCGCCCCTCCTTATATAAGCTGAAGGGGCGGTTTACATGTAGAGTCCAAGTCGGATTAAGACTTAACCTATTATGACTTCCCATCGCGGGCTTCTCTTCGTGGGCTTCTTAACGTCTGGGCTTCTTATCTCCAGCCGGGCGGCTTACAGCCGGGCTTATCTTCAAGACTCATCTCCGGGACTTATATTCAGGGACTCATCTTCATGGCTAAGTGTCTGCCGGGTCATAACTGTCTGTCGGGTCATGACTGTCTGCCGGGTCATAACTGTTTGCTGGGTCATAACTGTCTGTCGGGTCTCACCAGCCGGGTCTCACTAGGGACGCTTAAGTCCAAAGATGAGTTAACGTCAGGGAAATTTAAACCCAGAAATGACTTAAGCCTTAGGGCGGCTTATCCTTATGAGCCGGGTCTTGGTCGTGGGGAATATCCCCGACAGATAGTCCCCAATGTATCTCTCTTCTGCCACTTCTTCTATCCACGCATAGAGGGTGATGCTCGCTCCGGCAGCATCACGTGGATTCCCCGATCCACCCACAAGGAGGTGTACCCTCCCGACAACTTACATAAGAAGTGGGAAGAGTGGTGGGCGGAGTGGTGTTATATCATCGACAATGAGCCCCCAGCTTTTTGCAAGATTCGAAGGTCCAAGCCCGTCCGTGATGAGAACTGGGGCGCCTTTGCCCCGGACGACAAGAAGTTGGAGATTGCCATCATGCACATGGTCCACTGAGGGCCGCCGGGCTCACCATAGAGATGGTGGGCGATGATTTCCTCGCCAGGCGCATAGCCCGCCTCCAGGATCGGGGGCGCTTCGCGTGGGAGTACGGCAGCCATGCCGATATCATGCGGCTGCGCCTGGGGCTCAACGACAACCTGACGTCGCTGCAGCTCTCCACCTTGAAGCATAAGCTCTTTCGCACTGACGGGAAGTTCAAGCTCCCGGCAGGCGTGATAATCCACAAGTATAGGGGATCACAACAGTTTTCGAGGGTAGAGTATTCAACCCAAATTTATAGATTCAACACAAGGGGAGCCAAAGAATATTTGCAAGTATTAGTAGTTGAGTTGTCAATTCAACCACACCTGGAGATTAAATATCTGTAGCAGAGTGATCAGTAGCACAATAGTATGATAGTTTTGATAGGAGTAGTAACAATAACAGTAACGGTAACAGTGATAGCAATGGTTTTGTAGCAGTTGGAACAATAGCAACAACAATAGTAACTTAGCAAGAACAATATGTGGAAACCTCATAGGCACTAGATCGATGAACTCGTTGGATAATATTCATCATATAACAGTCATAACCTAGGGTGACACATAACTAGCTCCACTTCATAAATGTAATGCAGGCATGTATTCCGTAAATAGTCATACGTGCTTATGGAAAAGAACTTGCACGACATCTTTTGTCCTACCCTCCCGTGGCAGCGGGGTCCATAAGGAAACTAAGGGATATTAAGGCCTCCTTTTAATAGAGAACCGGAACAAAGCATTAACACATAATGAATACATGAACTCCTCAAACTATGGTCATCACCGGAAAGTATCCCAAATATTGTCACTATGAGGTTTACGGATCATAACACGTAATAGCTGCATATGACTAGCAAGATCGGATCAAGAACATATATATAATGGTGATAACATAAACGGCTCAGATCTGAAATCATGGCACTCGGGCCCTAGTGACAAGCATTAAGCATGGCAAAGTCAGAGAAACATCAATCTCAGAACATAGTGGATACTAAGGATCAAGCCCTAACAAAACTAAATCGATTACATGATGAATCTCATCCAACTCCTCACCGACCAGCGAGCCTACGAAGAAATTACTCACTCCCGGTGCGGAGCATCATGGAATTGGCGATGGAGAAGGGTTGATGATGATAAAGACCGAAGATTCCCCTCTCCGGAGCCCCAAACGGGCTCCAGATCTGGCCTCCCGATGAAGAACAGGAGGTGGCGGCGGCTCCGTATCGTAAAACGCAATGAAACTTCCTCTCCTATTTTTTTCTCCAAAAATAGGAATTTATAGTGTTGAAATTACGGTTAGTGGGGCCACGAGGTGAGCACAATCCACCAGGGCGCGCGTGGAGGGGGTGGCGCGCCCTGGTGTATCGTGCCCAGCCAGGGCACCCCCTCCTGTGGTTGTTGGCTCCAGTATTTCTTATTTATTGTAAAATAATTCTCCGAAAAGTTTCGTCTAGTTCCGAGAACTTTTATTTCTACACAAAAACAACACCATGGTAGTTCTGCTGAAAACTGCGTCAGTCCGGGTTAGTTTCATTCAAATCATGAAAATTAGAGTCCAAAACAAGAGCAAAAGCATTAGGAAAAGTAGATACGATAGAGACATATCAAATCCCCAAGCTTAACCCATTGCTTGTCCTCAAGCAATCCAGTTGACAAACTGAAAGTGATAAAGAAAAACTTTTACGAACTCTTTTGTTCTTGTTTACATATATTTGCTTAAGTAGCGCCCAGGTTTTCAGCAAAGATTATGACTAACTATGTGAGAAATAACTCTTAAAAATATATTAGCTCATATCAATGACATAAGCAACTAGCGAGCAATAATAAAATAACTCAAGCGCCAACACTTTGTCAAAACGGTCATGATATAATATGACAACAGTGGTATCTCGCTAGCCCTTTCCGAGACCGCAAAACATAAATGGAGAGCACCTACAAAGTTCAAGCATCAACTAAACATTGTAATTCATGGTAGAAAAGATCCGGTCATGCTGCATCCAACATTAACTATACACAATGCATGAGGATGACAATAGTGCTCTCAGATCTGGCGCTTATTTGAGAAGGTGATGACTCAACATAAAAGTAAATAGATAGTCCCTTCGCAGAGGGAAGCAGGGATTTGCAGAGGTGCCAGAGCTCAAAGCTTAAATCGGAGATAAATATAATTTTGGGAGGTACACCCTTCCTGTCAACGTTACGACCAAGAGTTACCAATATCTTCCATGCTAAACACATTAGCGATGGTTCCCAAGTGGTAAAAGTAAAGGTTTACTCCCCCTCCACCAACAAACACACTCCACGGCTAGCCGAATCCACGGGTACCATCCATACCAACAACATTCCTGGGGAAGTTTTGTTTAATTATTTGCAATTTTTGATTTCGGGACTGGGAATACCTATTACCGCCCCTCTCGTGCAAGGACGAGTGAATAAACACTCATCATGAGAATAACCCGCTTAACATGGAAGATACTGGCCGCCCCCTGTCGCTCCATGAGCGGTCCAGGCACACAAAACAGATGTTCATTTGAAATTTTAGAGGTGGCACATGCAAATTTACTCGGAACGGCAGGGTAATACCACATATAGGTAGATATAGTGGACTCATCTGGAATAACTTTGGTTTAAGGATTTTGACGCACAAGCAGTATTCCCGCTTAGTACAGGCGAAGGCTAGCAAATAGATTGAGAAGCAGCCAGCTAGAGAGCGAAAACGGTCATGAACATGCATTACGAATAATAAACATTGAATACTAGCATGAGTAGGTGATACGTCTCCAACGTATCTATAATTTTTGATTGTTCCATGCTGTTATATTATCATTCATGGATGGCTTACAATCATTTTATAACAACTTTATATCATTTTTGGGACTAACCTATTGACATAGTGCCAAGTGCCAGTTGCTGTTTTTTTACTTCACAGAATATCAGTACCAAACGGAGTCCAATCGCGATGAAACTTTTTGGAGATTTTTTTTGGACCAGAAGAAAACCAGTGAGCGAAAGAAGCACCCAGGAGGAGGCCTAGGCGGCCCAGAAGACACCATGGCGCGCCGGAGGCCCCCGGCGCGCCCTGGTGGGTTGTGGTGGCCTCGGGACCCCCCTCCACCGCCTATGAGCTCTATAAATACCCAAATATTCCAAAAACCCTAGAGGAGTCGACGAAAAATAATTCCAGCCGCCGCAAGTTCTAGAACCGCGAGATCCAATCTAACACCACCACGGAGGGGTTCATCATCCTCATTGGTGCCTCTCCGATGACGCGTGAGTTGTTCACCATAGACCCACGGGTCCGTATGCAGTAGCTAGATGGATTTCTCTCTCTCTTTTGATTCTCAATACAATGGTCTCTTAGAGATCTATTTTATGTAATGACTTTTTGCGGTGTGTTTGTTGGGATCCGATGAATTTTGAGTTCATGATCAGTTTCTATCCATGAATATTATTTGAGTCTTCTTTGATCTCTTATATGCATGATTACTTATATCCTCGTATTTCTTCTTCGAATCTTTGGTTCAGTTAGGCCAACAAGATCGTTTTTTCTTGCCATGGGAAGAGGTGCTTTGTGATGGGTTCGATCTTGTGGTGTCCTCTCCGAGTGACAGAAGGGCCAGCGAGGCACGCATGTATCGTTGCTATTAAGGATAACAAGATGGGGTCTATTCCTACATGAATAGATATTGTCTACATCATATCACCATTCTTATTGCATTACTCCGTTTTCCATGAACTTAATACACTAGATGCATGCTGGATAGTGGTCGATGTGTGGAGTAATAGTAGTAGATGCATAATCGTTTCGGTCTACTAATCTTGGATGTGATGCCTATATAATGATCATCGCCTTGGATATCGTCATGATTATTTGATCTTCTATCAATTTTCCAACAGTAATTTGTTCACCCACCGTGTGCTATACTCATGAGAGAAGCCACTAGTGAAACCTATGGCCCCCGGGTCTACTTTTCCAACATATTGCTTTTCGATCTATATTTTGCCGCTTTTGTTTTCAGATCTATTATTCCAAAAACCCAGAAATACCTGACGTGGCTTGAGACTGCATCGGTATTTCCCCAAAGAGGAAGGGATGATGCAGCACATCTACGGTAAGTATTTCCCTCAGTTATGAAACCAAGGTTATCGAACCAGTAGGAGAACCACGCAATACTATGTAAACGGTACCTGCACACAAAGAACAAATACTCGCAACCGGACGCGTAAGAGAGGTTGTCAATCTCTCCACGGTAAAAAGATAGATTAGATTGTAGTAGATTGGATAGATAGATCGCACAAGAACACAAAATAAAAGAGGCAAATAAAAATTGAGCATGGTATTTTTGGGTTTTTGGAATAATAGATCTGAAAATAAAAGCGGCAAAAGATAGATCGGAAAGCAATATGTTGGAAAAGTAGACCCGGGGGGCGTAGGTTTCACTAGTGGCTTCTCTCATGAGTATAGCACACGGTGGGTGAACAAATTACTGTTGGGCAATTGATAGAAGATCAAATAATCATGACGATATCCAAGCGATGATCATTATATAGGCATCACGTCCAAGATTAGTAGACCGAAACGATTCTGCATCTACTACTATTACTCCACACATCGAGCGCTATCCAGCATGCATATAGTGTATTAAGTTCATGGAAAAACGGAGTAATGCAATAAGAACGGTGACATGATGTAGACAAGATCTATTCATGTAGGAATAGACCCCATCTTGTTATCCTTAATAGCAACGATACATGCGTGCCTCGTTGCCCCTTCTATCACTGGGAGAGGACACCGCAAGATCGAACCCATCACAAAGCACCACTTCCCATGGCAAGAAAAATCGATCTAGTTGGCCTAACTAAACCAAAGATTCGAAGAGGAAATATGAGGCTATAAGTAATCATGCATATAAGAGATTAAAGAAGACTCAAATAATATTCATGGATAGAAACTGATCATGAACTAAAAATTCATCGGATCTCAACAAACACACCGCAAAAAGTCATTACATCAAATAGATCTCCAAGAGACCATTGTATTGAGAATCAAAAGAGAGAGAGAAATCCATCTAGCAACAGCCTACGGACCCGTAGGTCTATGGTGGACTACTCACGCATCATCGGAGAGGCACCAATGAGGATGATGAACCCCTCCGTGATGGTGTTAGATTGGATCTCACGGTTCTGGAACTTGCGGCGGCTGGAAGTATTTTTCGGCGACTCCTCCAGGGTTTCTGGAATATTTGGGAATTTATAGAGCTCAGAGGAGGTGGAGGGGGGTCCCAAGGCCACCGCAACCCACCAGGGCGTGCCAGGGGCCTCTGGCGCACCCTGGTGTCTTCTGGGCCGCCTGGGCCTCCTCCCGGGTGCTTCTTTGGCTCACTGGCTTTCTTCTGCTCCAAAAAAAAAATCTCCAAAAATTTCATTGCGATTGGACTCCGTTTGGTACTGATATTCTGCGAAGTAAAAAACAAGCAAAACACAGCAACTGGCAGTTGGCTCTATGTCAATAGGTTAGTCCCAAAAAATGATATAAAGTTGCTATAAAATGATTGTAAAACATTCAAGAATGATAATATAACAGCATGGAACAATAAAAAATTATAGATACGTTGGAGACGTATCAATACCTTGCTGCACTTTTTATTTGCCTCTTTTATTTTGTGTTCTTGTGCGATCTATCTATCCAATCTACTACAATCTAATCTATATTTTTACCCGCGAAGAGATTGACAACCTGTCTTACGCGTCGTGTTGCAAGTATTTGTTCTTTGTGTGCAGGTACCGCTTACATAGTGTTGCGTGGTTCTCCTACTGGTTTGATAACCTTGGTTTCATAACTGAGGGAAATACTTACCGTAGCTGTGCTGCATCATACCTTCCTCTTTGGGGAAATACCGACGCAGTCTCAAGCCACGTCAGTAGGATATGGACACCATGAACATAAATATCGTGAAGGCTATGTTGGTTTTGATTCAACTACATGCGTGAACATGTGCCAAGTCAAGCCACTTGAAACATTCAGAGGAGGATATCATATCATCATACTACACCACAACCATTTTAATGCATGTTGACTTCCAAGATAAATCATTATCCACTCCTAGCTACTTAAGCATGGCATGAGCAACTATAATGTCTAATTGTCATTGCAAACATGTTTGATCATAATATGCTGAGTCATGGATATTAGGTTAAACATATTTACAAAAACAAAAACAAGTTGAGTTCATACCCGCTTCTCTCTGCCACAATCACTTCATCAAATATCGTCATTATTGCCTTTCACTTGCACGACCGAATGATATGAAAGTAATAGTGCAAGAGTGCCATGGACTAAGCTGGAATCTGCAAACATTTTATTCAAGAGGAGAAGACAAAGTAATATGCGCTCTTTGTTAGATTAACAATAATGCATATGAGAGCCACTCAACATTTTCATTGTGGTCTTCTCCTTGGTACGACTCAAATAAAAGGAAAAGAATTTCAAAGAAACACACTGAAATATTTTTTGAGTTTTTGTTTTTTCTTAAAGAAAGCAAATTAAAGAGGAAAAAACAAAAACGAGAAAATTTATTTACACGGGAGAGCTCCCAACAAGTAAAAGAAGAAACGAGAAATCTTTTTGGGTTTTCTTTTGCTACTACAATTAATTTAAACTTAGAAAGAAAAACCGAAAAGAAGTAGGAAATATTTTTGGGTTTTCTCAAAGTTTTCAAACACACAAGAAGAAAGCGAGAAAATAAATCTAGCATGGATAATACAATGAAAAAGTGTAGACACCGACAACTGGAATGAAATGTGTAAACATGAATATAATGTCGGTGGAAATACGTACTCCCCCAAGCTTAGGCTTTTGGCCTAGCTTGGTGATCACCATCCGTAATAGCCATCCGGTCCTAAGTTGAAGTGCGGTGGCGACGGCACCTGAGCGTCCCACTCCTGGGGCTCCTCCTCAGCCGCTGCCAGGTTGTTCCGGTAGGCATTAATGTCCTCTGGCATGATCCTGTATCCGTTCCTGGCAGTAGAATCAAACAAAGCAGGTGCAGGCAACGGGATAACATAACGGGTAACCATGATGAATACTAAGTTGTAGCGAATGTTATGAAAAGAATCAGCTGCATCAATAAATTGATGATCCTCCAATGCCTTGTGATCTAGATAAACTTGGGACAAGGGATAATTATGTGGGCGAATCTGAACATTAAAGTGTCTCGCTAAGCGAGTAACATAAATACCACCATGTATATTACCCTTATTCCTTTTAAGGTGTAGGCGACGTGCAATAATAGCCCCTAAACTAAAAGTGTGATCATTGTGCAGTGCACGGCGTAAAATGGCAAGGTCGGGGGCATTGAGTGCACCAACCTTCTCCCTAGCGGTTAAACACTTCGCGATGAATAAAGCAAAGTAATGCACAGAAGGAAACTGCAAACTGGTGGTAGTGGCATTTGACACGCCTCTTTCATCACCCACTGTCAAAGTGAGGAGAATGTCCTCAAACTCCGCTGGTCTAGGCTCTCTTAATTCCCCATCAGAAGGGATCAAACATATGTCACAGAAGTCAGTGAGCGGTATCTTACGGGTTTCAGCATATAAATTAAACTGCACCTCAGGAGGATTATTCCTACTCAGAAAATGAAAACTTTGCACAAAGGAATTTGTAAGGAGGTGGTGTTGGTCACACTCAGCTGCGAGGAAATTGGTCAGCCTAGCATTTGCAACAAATTGGGCAAACTCTTGATGGAACCCAACCTCCTCCATGAAGGCATTATGCGGCCATTCACACGGCCGCACCTACGCCGTTCTCGGAGTGTGGAGGTCATTGTCCGATGATTCCCCAATGACTCCTTTAGCATTCTTCTTGGAGGAAAACTTCCTAAAGAAATCCATCTTATTCCTATAAATAAATTTCTGAAAATTTGAGTCTACAAAATTTTTGTCAACAAAACTTTGTAAGATTGATAGCAATTACTCCTAAGGATGCATAGAGGCCATATTAAGCATTCAAACTACTTAGAACTCTATGAATTAAACATCCAAGCCCATCTATAGCAGCACCAAGAGTAGCTAATTATTCTGAAAATAAACCACTAAATCAAAAACTAATTGGAGCAATGGAGGAGTCACATACCAAGTAGCAATCCCCCAAAACAGTTTTGGAAACGGAGCTTCGAGCAAAGAGATCGAAATCCGTGGGTTTGAGAGCAAGAACACGAGAGAGAGAGAGAGAGCTATGGCGAATTTTTTTCTGGAGGTAAGAGATGGAATGGGCTAAAGGGATAACTGAGGGGACCCACGTGGGGACCACAACCCACCAGGGCGCGCCTGGGGCTGCTGGCACGCCCTGGTGTCTTGTGGACACCTGGTGCACCCCCTCTGATGTTATTTGCACCAGAAATTCACAAATATTCAGAAAAAATCGTGTTAAATTTTCAAGACATTCTGAGAAATTTTATTTTTGGGTTATTTTTTATTGCACGGAGAAAACAAAAAACAGGATAAACATGGGATTTTATTTTATTTGACTAAGAAAAATAGAAAACAAAAGGTGGGAGCAGAAGGTTGTGCCTACTAGATTCATCAACTTCATACCTCTCAAAAATGATCCATTAATAAGGTTGATCAAGTCTTATTAACAACCACTTTTGATTAGCATGAAACCGAAGAACTTTCGTAAAACACTAAGTTACCTCAATGGGGATATGCATATCCCCAACAATAAGTATGTCATATTTCTTTTTGGCAGCAGGTAGAGGTAGTTGAAAACTTCCAATAGTGAGTGTGGGAGATTCTTCAATAACATTTATACCATTCACTTGGAATTGTTTCTTCGGAAAGTGCACCATATGCTCATTACCATTGATATGAAAAGTGACTTTGCTTTTATTGCAATCAATAACAGCCCCTACTGTATTCAAAAAGGGTCTACCAAGGATAATCGACATGTTGTCGTCCTCGGGCATCTCAAGAATAACAAAGTTAGTTAAGATAGTAACGTTTGCAACAACAACGGGAACATCCTCACAAATACCGATAGGTATGGCAGTTGATTTGTCAGCCATTTGCAATGATATTTCAGTAGGTGTGAGTTTATTCAAATCAAGTCTTTTATATAAAGAGGAAGGCATAACACTAACACCAGCTCCCAAATCACACAAAGCAGTTTTGGCATAATTTCTTTTAATGGAGCAAGGTATAGTTGGTATTCCAGGATCTCCAAGTTTTTTAGGTACTCCATCCTTAAAAGAATAATTAGCAAGCATGGTGGAGATTTCATCTTCAACTATATTTCTTTTATTAGTGATGATGTCTTTCATGTATTTTGCATAAGGGTCCATCTTTAAAATATCAGTTAAGCGGGTGCGCAAAAAGACTGGCCTAATCATTTCAGCAAAGCGTTCAAATTCTTCATCATCCTTTTTCTTAGATGGTATAGGTGGAAAGGGCATGGGTTTCTGAACCCATGGCTCTCTTTCTTTACCATGTTTTCTAGCCACAAAGTCTATTTTATCATATCGTTTATTTTTAGGTTGTGGGTTATCAAGATCAACAACAGGTTCTATTTCAACATCATTATCTGGTTCTTTATCATTGTTCGACTGAGTATCTTCATGAACATCATCATTATCACTTTCATTATCACTAGGTGAATGTTCATTACCAGATTGAGTTTCAGCATCGAAAATAGAGACATCATTATCTTTAGGAGGTTTTTCTATCTCAGGGTCACCAGAGGTATGCAAAGTCCTATCATTTTTCTTTTTCCTTTTCTTTTTAGAAGGACTAGGTGCATCAGTGTTAATTCTCCGAGAGTCTTGTTCAATTCTTTTAGGGTGACCTTCAGGATAAAGTGGTTCTTGGGTCATTCTACCTCCTCTAGTCACTACTCTAATAGCATGATCATTCATATTATTACTCATTTCATTAAGCAATTCTCTTTGAGATTTAGCAACTTGTTCTAACTGGGTTTGAACCATAGAGGCATGTTTTCCTACACCTCTAACATCATTACTGATTCTAAATAACAAGTCACTCAAGCGAGCAATCATATCAGAATTATATTTCCATTGTTTCAGAACATTTGCATTGAAGTGATCTTGTTTCCTAATGTAGTTATCAAACTCATATAAGCATTGACTAGGATGTTTATTGTAAGGGATATCACTTTCATCAAACTTTATTAAATAATTTACCTCTACCATCTGTTGAGGTGGTGGTTCGTCAAGGCCATGTGTTTCTTCAATAGGTGGTAAATTTTTAACATCCTCAGCTTTAATACCTTTTTCCTTCATACATTTCTTTGCCTCTTGCATATCTTCAGGACTGAGAAATAAGATACCTCTCTTCTTCGGAGTGGGTTTAGGTGGTGGTTTAGAGAGAGTCCAATCATCATAATTCTTCAATATATTATTCAATAGTTCCTTAGCTTGTTCAACAGTTCGTTCCCTGAAAACACAACCGGCACAACTATCTAGGAAGTCCCTAGAAGCATCAGTTAGTCCATTATAGAATATATCAAGTATTTCATTTTTCTTAAGAGGGTGATCAGGCAAAACATTAAGCAATTGGAGAAGCCTCCCCCAAGCTTGTGGGAGACTCTCTTCTTCAATTTGCACGAAGTTAAATATTTCCTGTAAGGCAGCTTGTTTCTTGTGAGCAGGAAAATATTTTTCAAAGAAGTAGTAAATCATATCCTGGGGACTACGCACACAACCAGGAGCAAGAGTATTGTACCATATCTTAGCATCACCCTTTAATGAGAACGAAAATAATTTGAGAATATAGTAATAGCGAATCTTCTCATCATGAGCAAAGAGGGTGGCTATATCATTCAACTTAGTGAGATGTGCCACTACAGTTTCAGTTTCATAGCCATGGAAAGGATCAGATTCAACCAAAGTAATTAACTCTGGGTCGACAGAGAATTCATAATCCTTATCGGTAACAAAGATAGGTGAAGTAGCAAACTTAGGATCACATTTCATTCTAGCATTCAAAGTCTTTTCTTTATACTTGCATAATAATTTCTTCAGATCATCTCAATCCTTACAAGCAAGGATTTCTCTACCTATCTCCTCATCCATAAAGTAACCCTCAGGTATCTTAGGCATTTCAAATCTAGGGGAGCTAGGTCTACTAGGTGTTTCATAGTTCTCCGTTTCAAAGACTTCATCAGTTTCAGTAATCTCATCAATTTCAATAATTTCATTCTCTTTAGCTCTAGCAATTTGTTCATCAAGAAATTCACCCAGTGGCACATTATCATCAAGCATGGTACTAGCATCATCATAAGCACCATTCATAGCAGAAGTAGCATCATCAATAACTTGCAACATATCAGGATTAATAGCATGTGGTGGTGTTGCAAGTTTACTCATAACCGAAGGTGAATCAAGTACAGAGCTAGATGGCAATTCCTTACCTCCCCTCGCCTTAGAGGGAAAAATCTTGGTTCTTGTATCCTCCAGATTCTTCATAGTGATCAATTGATATAAATCCCAAGTGACTCAACAAATATAGCTATGCTCCCCGGCAACGACGCCAGAAAAAGGTGTTGATAACCCACAAGTATAGGGGATCGCAACAGTTTTCGAGGGTAGAGTATTCAACCCAAATTTATAGGTTCGACTCAAGGGGAGCCAAAGAATATTTGCAAGTATTAGCAGTTGAGTTGTCAATTCAACCACACATGGAGATTAAATATCTGCAGCAGAGTGAGTAGTAGCAAAGTAGTATGATAGTTTTGATAGCAGTAGTAACAGTAACACTAACGGTAACAGTGATAGCAATGGTTTTGTAGCAGTTGGAACAATAGCAGTAGCAGTAGTAACTTAGCAAGAACAATATGTGGAAAACTCGTAGGCACTGGATCGGTGAACTCGTTGGATAATATTCATCATATAACAGTCATAACCTAGGGCAACACAGAACTAGCTCCAGTTCATAAATGTAATGTAGGCATGTATTCCATAAATAGTCATACGTGCTTATGGAAAAGAACTTGCATGACATCTTTTGTCCTACCCTCCCATGGCAGCGGGGTCCATAAGGAAACTAAGAGATATTAAGGCCTCCTTTTAATAGAGAACCGGGACAAAGCATTAACACATAATGAATACACGAACTCCTCAAACTACGGTCATCACCGGAAAGTATCCCAAATATTGTCTCTATGGGGTTTACGGATCATAAAACGTAATAGGTGCATATGACTAGCAAGATCGGATCAAGAACATAGATATAATGGTGATAACATAAACGGTTCTGATCTGAAATCATGGCACTTGGGCCCTAGTGACAAGCATTAAGCATGGCAAAAAGTCATAGCAATATCAATCTCAGAACATAGTGGATACTAGGGATCAAGCCCTAACAAAACTAACTCGATTACATGATGAATCTCATCCAACTCCTCACCAACTAGTGAGCCTACGAAGAAATTACTCACTCCCGGTGGGGAGCATCATGGAATTGGCGATGGAGAAGGGTTGATGATGATGAAGACCAAAGATTCCCCTCTCCGGAGCCCCAAACGGGCTCCAGATCTGGCCTCCCGATGAAGAACAGGAGGTTGCGGCGACTCCATATCGTAAAACGTGATGAAACTTCCTCTCCTATTGTTTTCTCCAAAAATAGGAATTTATAGTGCTGGAATTAGGGTCAGTGGGGCCACGAGGTGAGCACAACCCACCAGGACGCGCCTGAAGGGGGTGACGCGCCCTGGTGTATCGTTCCCAGCCAAGGCACCCACTCCAGTGGTTCTTGGCTCCAGTATTTTTTATTTATTGTAAAATAATTTTCCGAAAAGTTTCGTCCAGTTCCGAGAACTTTTATTTCTACACAAAAACAACACCATGGTAGTTCTGCTGAAAACAGCGTCAGTCCGGGTTAGTTTCATTCAAGTCATGCAAATTAGAGTCCAAAACAAGAGCAAAAGCGTTAGGAAAAGTAGATACGATGGAGACGCATCAAGGCGTCATTCCGCTCTGCAACAGCTCCACCAGGAATTCGGTCGTGGCGATGATGCCGACGTGCAATGCCCATGGGGTTCATCCCACATGGGAGCCGCTGGCGCAAGAGGTGGTGCGAGCTTGGTTCGATAACTTTACGGAGGTGCGTGCTAGGGAGGATGTGTCGCTCATCCATGACACCACCGAAGAGGAACTCGAGTGGATTGGCCTGAATGTGGCGGAGGCCGGATTCGATGTGGGCGGCAACAACTCTGGTACTGCCACGCCCGATGATGACGAGGAGGAGGGGGATCGCCGGCGGGGAGGAAGGCGACCAAGATACTCCGGCACTCGACCCGCCGGAGGTGCCTGTCTGGGCCGAGGGACCCGAGGCTGCCAGGGCCGGGGGGGGGGGGGTCCGAAGTTCCTGCGAAGCAGGAACTCAAGGAGTTCCAGGTCCAAGCCTTCCTCAGGACGCGGTCCCGCGTGCTCCACAAAGCTACCACCGGGGAGCCGGTCCGGTCTTCCTCGCCACCGGAGGCCGAGGAGGAAGACGAGGAAGACCCTACCGCCAACGTTAGCCGTCCGCGGCGGGCGAGACGAACCACCACAAAGCACTCGCTGAGCGCTTTTGCGCGGGTATCAAGACCCACCAACTCCGCCGTGCCCGCGGCGCATCCCGGGACGTCCACCCTTTCCCCCGTTCCTGTTGTTCGTGAAGGGGGAATGTGGAACATGTCCATCTTCAGCTTGTTAGAGGAAGAATACGAGTAAGTGCTGTTTTTTGTGTATCTTGCTTTGTCTTGATCTCGCTGATCCTTATTGTTGTGGCTAGTCTTGTAGGGACGAGGAGACCCTGGCACAGCAGACGGGCAGGAGGGCGGGTTCCACACCCGCTACGGAGGACACGACAAGTGATACACCTCCGTCATATCTACTTTTCCTAACGCTTTTGCTTTTGTTTTGGACTTTAATTTGCATGATTTGAATGAAACTAACCCGGACTAACGCTGTTTTCAGCAGAACTACCATGGTGTTGTTTTTGTGCAGAAATAAAAGTTCTCAAAACTGGACAAAACTTTTCGTAGAATTATTTTACAATAAATAAAAAATACTGGAGCCAAGAACCACCGGAGGGGGTGCCCTGGCTGGGCACGATACACCAGGGCGCGCCACCCCTCCAGGCGCGCCCTGGTGGGTTGTGGTCACCTCGTGGCCCCCCTGACCCTAATTCCAACACTATAAATTCCTATTGTTGGAGAAAAAAAACAGGAGAGGAAGTTTTATCGCGTTTCACGCGACGGAGCTGCCGCCACCTCCTGTTCTTCATCGGGAGGCCAGATCTGGAGCCCGTTTGGGGCTCCAGAGAGGGGAATTTTCGGTCTTTGTCATCACCAACCCTCCTTCATCGCCAATTCCATGATGCTCCCCACCGGGAGTGAGTAATTCCTTCGTAGGCTCGCTGTTCGATGAGGAGTTGGATGAGATTCATCATGTAATCGAGTTAGTTTTATTAGGGCTTGATCCCTAGTATCCACTATGTTCTGATATTGATGTTGCTATGGCTTTGCCATGCTTAATGCTTGTCACTAGGGCCGAGTGCCATGATTTCAGATCTGAACCGTTTATGTTATCACCATTATATCTATGTTCTTGATTCGGTCTTGCTAGTCATAGGCACCTGCTATGAGTTATGATCCGTAAACCCCGGGGTGACAATAGTCGGGATACTTTCCGGTGATGACCGTAGTTTGAGGAGTTCATGTATTCACTATGTGTTAATGCTTTGTTCCGGCTCTCTATTAAAAGGAGGCCTTAATATCCCTTAGTTTCCTTATGGACCCCGTGTTGGCAATATGCCCTAGAGGCAATAATAAAGTGATTATTATTATATTTCCTTGTTCATGATAATTGTTTATGGTCCATGCTATAATTGTATTTATTGGAAACTCAAATACATGTGTGGATACATAGACAACACCATGTCCCTAGTGAACCTCTACAGGACTAGCTCGTTGATCAAAGATGGTCAAGGTTTCCTGGCCATAGACATGAGTTGTCATTTGATAACGGGATCACATCATTAGGAGAATGATGTGATGGACAAGACCCAAACTATGAACGCATCATATGATCGTGTCGAGTTTATTGCTATTGTTTTCTGCATGCCAAGTATCTGTTCCTATGACCATGAGATCATGCAACTCACTGACACCGGAGGAGTACCTTGTGTGTATCAAACGTCGCAACGTAACTGGGTTACTATAAAGATGCTCTACAGGTATCTCCAAGGGTTTCTGTTGAGTTGGCATGGATCAAGACTGGGATTTGTTACTCCGTATGACGGAGAGGTATCTCAGGGCCCACTCGGTAATACAACATCATAATGAGCTTGCAAGCAATGTGACTAAGGAGTTAGCCGCGGGATCTTGTATTACGGAACGAGTAAAGAGACTTGCCGGTAACAAGATTGAACTAGGTATGGAGATACCGACGATCGAATCTCTTGCAAGTAACATACCGATGAAGAAAGGGAGCTGCATACGGGATTGACTGAATCCTTGACATCGAGGTTCGACTGATAAAGATCTTCGTAGAATATGTAGGAACCAATATGGGCATCTAGGTCCCGCTATTGGTTATTGACCGTAGAGGTGTCTCGGTCATGTCTGCATAGTTCTCGAACCCGCAGGGTCTGCACACTTAATGTTCGGTGACGATTAGGTATTGTTGAGTTATATATGTTGGTGACCGAAAGTTGTTTGGAGTCCCGAATGAGATCCCGGACGTCACGAGGAGTTCCGGAATGGTCCGGAGGTAAAGATTGATATATAGGAAGTTGGTATTCGTGTTCCGGAAAAGTTTCGGGACCTACCGGTTTTATGACGAAGATTCTGGAAGTGTTCCGGGGGTCCACCGGGGGCCGCACCACTAGTGGGCTGGCCGCCCCTCCCACCCAAGGCCCATGCGGCTAGGGCTAGGGTTGGCCCAAGAGGAGGGGCCGCACCACTTGCCTTGGGGGCCAAGGCACCCCCCCTTGGCCGTCGGCCTCATCTAGGCCGCCGCCCCCTAGGGGTGGGAACCCTAGGGCGCCGGCCCCCTCCTCCTCTCCCCCTATATATATGTGAAGGGAGGGAGGGCTGTAGCAGCTTAAGCCACGGCGCAGCCTCTCCCTCCCTCATAGATCGCTTCTCTTCTACATTGGTTTGGTAGTGCTCGGCGAAGCCCTGCCGGATCAGCTCCACCACCACCGCCACCACGCCGTCGTGCTGCCGGAGAACTCATCTACCTCTCCGTCCTTCCTTGCTGGATCAAGAAGGCGGAGAACGTCATCGAGCTGTACGTGTGCTGAACGCTGAGGTGTCGTCCGTTCGGCACTAGATCGTGATTGGATCGCGGGACGGATTGCGATTTGGATCGTGAAGACGTTCGACTACATCAACCGCGTTTCTCAATGCTTCCCGCTTAGCGATCTACAAGGGTATGTATATCCAATCTCTCCTCTCGTAGATGCTCATCTCCTAGATTGATCTTGGTAAAGCATAGGAAATTTTTTGTTGCCCATGCAACGTTCCCCAACAGTGGCATCATGAGCTAGGTCTATGCGTAGATGACATCACGAGTAGAACTAAAAAGGAGTTTGTGGGCGTTGATATTCAGATTGCTTCCTTCCTTGGTCTTTTCTTGATTCAGCGGTATTGTGGGATGAAGCGGCCCGAACCAACTTTACATGTCCACGTACATGAGACCGGTTCCATCGACTGACATCTAACTTTGTTGCATAAGATGGCTGGCGGGTGTCTGTCTCTCCCACCTTAGTTGAATCGGATTCGACAAAGGCGGTTGATACGTCCACTTTGCATCATGATTTCCTACTGTTATTTACTATGTTTTGTTGAATAACAATGCTTTAGGGAGTGATTCTAATGACTTTTCTCTCATAATATGCAAGGTTTACACAAAGAGGGAGAATACCGGCAGCTGGAATTCTGGACCTAAGAAAAGCACATCAGAGATACCTATTCTGCACAACTCCAATGAAGCTGAAATTTTACGGACATTATTTTTGTATTTAATAAAATATACTGGAGTAGAAAACTACCGGAGGGGGCCAGCCAGGTGGGCACAACCCACCAGGGCGCGCCAGACCCCCCTGGGCATGCCCTGGTGTATCGTGGCCTCCTCGGCCCACCTCCGGTGCCCATCTTCTGGTATATAGTCATATTTGACCTAGAAAAAAAATTAGAAGAGGACTTTCGGGACGAAGCGCCGCCGCCTCGAGGCAAAACTTGGGCAGGAGCACTTTTGCCGTCCGGCGGAGCGATTCCGCCGGGGGAACTTCCCTGCCGGAGGGGGAAATCGAAGCCATCGTCATCACCAACACACCTCTCATCTTTGGGAGGCCAATCTTCATCAACATCTTCAATAGCACCATCTCCTCTCAAACCCTAGTTCATCTCTTGTGTTCAATCTTTGTACCGGAACCTCAGATTGGTACCTGTGGGTGACTAGTAGTGTTGATTACCTTGCGTAGTTGATTACTATATGGTTTATTTGGTGGAAGATTATACGTTCAAATCCATTATGCTATTCAATACCCCTCTGATCTTGAGCATGTATATTATTTGTGAGTAGTTACCTTTGTTCTTGAGGTCACGGGAAATCGGTAAGGACAAACTTATACTACGTGCTAAAATTTATTGCTACTCGCCACTATGGAAAACAATCCTTTGAGGGGTTTGTTCGGGGTATCTTCGCCTCGACCGGAACCACAATTAGTTGCCTCTCAACCTACTGCACCTACTGAAAATATTGGCTATGAAATTCCTTCGGGTATGGTAGAACAACTGCTTGCTAAACCTTATGCAGGAGATGGAATTGAACATCCTGATATGCACCTCTTATGTGTGAACGAAATTTGTGGATTATTTAAGCTTGCAGGTTTACACGGAGATGAAGTTAAGAAGAAGGTTTTCCCTTTATCTTTGAAGGGAAAAGCATTGACATGGTATAGGCTACGTGATGATCTTGGATCGTGGAACTGGAATCGTTTGCAATTGGAATTCCACCAAAAGTTTTATCCCATGCATCTAGTTCATCGTGATCGGAATTATATATATAATTTTTGGCCTCGTGAAGGAGAAAGCATCGCTCTAGCTTGGGGGAGGCTTAAGTCAATGTTATATTCATGCCCCAATCATGACATTCCGAGAGAAGTTATCATTCAGAATTTTTATGCTCGGCTTTCTCATAATGATCAATCCATGCTCGATACTTCTTGTGCTGGTTCTTATTTGAAGAAGACTATTGAATTCAAGTGGGATCTCTTGGAAAGAATTAAACGCAACTCTGAAAATTGGGAACTCGACGAAGGTAATGAGTCAGGTATAAAGCTTGAGTTTGATTGTGTTAAATCTTTTATGAATACCGATACTTTTCATAAGTTTAGCACTAAATATGGACTTGACTCTGAGATAGTAGCCTCTTTCTGCGAAGCATTTGCTACTCACATTGACCTCCCTAAGGAGAAGTGGTTTAAATATCATCCCCCTATTAAAGAAGAAATTAAAGAACCGGTCATAGCTAAAGAAGAAACCATCTTTTACAATGTTGATCTAGTTGTGCCTACCGCTTATATTGAAAAACCACCTTTCCCTGTTAGGATAAAGGAACATGCTAAGGTATCAACTGTGGTTCGTAAGAGTAATATAAGAGCACCTAAACCCCCTGAACAAATTAAAGTAGAACCTAGTATTGCTATGGTTAAAGACCTCTTGGTAGAAAATATTGATGGGCATGTTATTTACTTCTGTGATGAAGCTGGTAGAATTGCTAAACCCGATGAAAAAGATAAACATAGACCCATAGAAGGCATGCCTGTTGTCTCAATCAAAATAGGAGATCATTGCTATCATGGTTTATGTGATTTGGGTGCTAGTGTGAGTGCTATCCCTTTTACTCTATATCAAGAAATTATGGATGAAATAGCACCTGCTGAAATAGAAGACATTGATGTTACTATTAAACTTGCTAATAGAGACACTATCACACCACTTGGGATTGTTAGAGATGTTGAAGTCTTGTGTGGGAAAGTAAAATACCCTACTGATTTTCTAGTCCTTGGTTCCCCAAAAGATGACTTTTGTCCCATTATCTTTGGTAGACCTTTCTTGAGCACCGTCAATGCTAAGATAGATTGTGAAAAACAAACCGTCGGTGAAAAACAAATGTGTCTCATAAGTTTATTTTTTCCAAGTTTAGTAGACAACCCCGTGATAAAGCGTTATCTAGTAAGGATGAAATAATTGGTCTTGCTTCTATTGCCGTGCCTCCCACTGATCCATTGGAACAATATTTTCTTGACCATGAAAATGATATGTATTTGCGTGAAAGAAATGAAATAGATAAAATTTTCTTTGAACAACAACCTCTCCTGAAACACAATTTGCCTATTGAAACTCTTGGAGGTCCTCCTCCACCTAAAGGTGATCCTGTGTTTGTATTGAAACAATTGCCTGACACTCTGAAGTATGCTTATATTGATGAGAAAAAATATATCCTGTTATTATTAGTGCTAACCTTTCAGAACACAAAGAAGAAAGATTATTAAAAGTTCTAAGGAAGCACCGGGCTGCTATTGGATATACTCTTGATGATCTTAAGGGCATTAGTCCCACTCTATGTTAGCACAAGATTAATATGGAACCTGATGCTAAACCCGTTGTTGATCACCAACGGCGTTTGAATCCTAAGATGAAGGAAGTGGTAAGAACTGAAATATTAAAGCTTCTGGAAGCAGGTATAATCTACCCCATAACTGATAGTACATGGGTAAGTCCCGTTCATTGTGTCCCTAAGAAAGGAGGTATTACCGTTGTTCCTAATGATAAGAATGAACTCATTCCACAAAGAATGGTCACTGGCTATAGAATGGTAATTGATTTTAGAAAATTAAATAAAGCTACTAGGAAACACCATTACCCTCTGCCTTTCATTGATCAAATGCTAGAAAGATTATCTAAGCACACACACTTTTGTTTCCTAGATGGATATTCTGGTTTCTCTCAAATACCTGTGTCACAATCCGATCAAGAGACAACTACCTTTACTTGCCCTTTTGGAACCTATGCTTATAGACGTATGCATTTTGGTTTATGCAATGCACCTGCTACCTTTCAAAGATGTATGACTGATATATTCTCTGATTTTTGTGAAAATATTGTGGAGGTTTTCATGGATGATTTTTCCGTTTACGGAACTTCTTTTGATGATTGCTTAAGCAACCTTGATCGAGTTTTGCAGAGATGTGAACAAACTAAACTCGTCTTGAATTGGGAGAAGTCCCACTTTATGGTCAATGAAGGCATTGTCTTGGGGCATACAATATCTGAACGAGGTATTGAGGTGGATAAAGCTAAAGTTGATGCAATTGAGAAAATGCCATGTCCCAAAGATATTAAAGGTATTCGAAGTTACCTTGGTCATGCTGCTTTTTATAGGAGGTTCATTAAAGACTTCTCTAAAATTTCTAGGCCTCTTACTAATCTTTTGCAAAAGGATATTACTTTTGTTTTTGATGATGATTGTGTGGAAGCCTTTGAAACACTCAAGAAAGCCTTAACCTGTGCACCTATCGTTCAACCACCTGATTGGAACTTGCCTTTTGAAATTATGTGTGATGCTAGTGATTATGCTGTTGGTGTTGTTCTAGGACAAAGAGTTGATAAGAAATTGAATGTTATTCATTATGCTAGTAAAACTCTAGACAGTGCCCAACGAAATTATGCTACTACTGAAAAGGAATTTTTACCAGTTGTGTTTACCTGTGATAAATTTAGATCCTATATTGTTGATTCCAAAGTTATTGTTCACACCAATCATGCTGCTATAAAATACCTTATGGAAAAGAAAGATGCTAAACCTAGACTCATTAGATGGGTTCTCTTGCTTCAAGAATTTGACTTACATATCGTTGATAGGAAGGGAGCTGAGAACCCCGTAGCTGATAACTTGTCTAGGTTAGAAAATATTCTTGATGACGCACTACCTTTTGATGATAGTTTCCTTGACGAACAGTTAGCTGTAAGAAATGTTTCTAAAAACACACCGTGGTATGCTGATTATGCTAACTACATTGTCGCTAAATATATACGACCTAGCTTCACATACCAACAAAAGAGAAATTTTTTCTATGACTTGAAACATTACTGTTGGGATGACCCAAATCTTTATAAAGAAGGAGTAGATGGTATTATTAGACGTTGTGTACCTGAGCATGAACAGGAACAAATCCTACGGAAATGTCATTCCGAAGCTTATGGGGGACATCATGCGGGAGATAGAACTGCTCACATGGTATTGCAATCTGGTTTTTATTGGCCTACTCTCTTCAAGGATGCCCGTAAGTTTCTCTTGTCTTGTGATGAATGTCAAAGAATTGGTAATATCGGTAAGCGTCATGAAATGCCTATGAATTATTCACTTGTTGTTGAACCATTTGACGTTTGGGGCCTTTTCCTTCCTCCAACGGGTACACTCATATTTTGGTTGCTGTTGATTATGTCACTAAGTGGGTAGAAGCTATTCCAACTAGTAGTGTTGATCACCACACCTCCATTAAAATGCTTAAAGAGGTTATCTTCCCGAGGTTTGGAGTCCCTAGATACTTAATGACCAATGGTGGTTCACACTTTATCCATGGTGCTTTCCGTAAGATGCTTGCTTAATATGATGTTAACCATAGAATTGCATCACCTTATCATCCTCAATCTAGTGGTCAAGTTGAACTTAGCAATAGAGAAATAAAATTAATATTACAAAAACCTGTCAATAGGTCTCGTAAGAATTGGTCTAAGAAATTAGATGATGCACTTTGGGCCTATAGAACAGCTTATAAAAATCCTATGGGTATGTCTCCATACAAAATCGTATATGGGAAAGCTTGTCATTTGCCTCTAGAATTAGAACATAAAGCATTTTGGGCAATTAAAGAACTTAACTATGATTTCAAACTTGTCGGTGAGAACAGGCTATTTGATATTAGCTCACTAGATGAATGTAGAACCCAAGCCTATGAAAATGCCAAGCTATTCAAAGAAAAAGTAAAAAGATGGCATGACAAAAGAATCCAAAAGCGGGAATTCAAAATAGGAGACTATGTTCTTTTGTTCAACTCTTGTTTAAGATTTTTTCCTGGAAAGCTTCTCTCCAAATGGGAAGGACCATATATTATCGAAGAGGTTTATCATTCTGGAGCTATCAAGATTAATAACGCCGAATGTACTAACCCGAAGGTGGTCAATGGACAAAGAATTAAGCATTATATCTCACGTACGCCTATTAACGTTGAAAGCAATGTTATCCAAACCATGACACCGGAGGAACACAAAAAAGAAACCTTCCGAAACACTCTAGAATCTAGAAAAATAGGAGGTACGTGATATGGTAAGTAAACTGAATCCGAAAAATCCGCAATTTTTTTTGTCAGTTTTGGAATATTAGAAAAATTTGGAAATAAAAAAATAAACCGGAAGGTGATCGAGGTGAGCACGATACGCCAGGGCGCGCCAGGCACTGATACGTCTCCAACGTATCTACTTTTCCTCACCCTTTTGCCCTTGTTTTGGACTCTAATTTGCATGATTTGCATGGAACTAACCCGGACTGACGCTGTTTTCAGCAGAACAACCATGGTGTTGTTTTTGTGCAGAAATAAAATTCTTGGAATGGAACGAAACTTTTTGGAGAATTATTTCAGAATATATGTGAATTATTGGAGCCAAAATCTACCGAAGAGGGGGGCCAGGGTGGCCAGCACCCACCAGGGCGCGCCAGGCCCCCTGGGCACGCCCTGGTGGGTTGTGCCAACCTCGTGGCCCCACTAACCCTAATTCCGCCACTATAAATTCCTATTTTCGGAGAAAAAAATCAGAGAGAAAGTTTCATCGCGTTTTACGATACGAATCCGCCGCCACCTCCTATTCTTCATCGGGAGGCCAGATCTGGAGCCCGTTTGGGGCTCCGGAGTGGGGAATCTTTGGTCTTCGTCATCACCAACCTTTCTCCATCGCCAATTCCATGATGCACCCCACTGGGAGTGAGTAATTCCTTCGTAGGCTTGCTGGTCGGTGAGGAGTTGGATGAGATTCATCATGTAATCGAGTTAGTTTTGTTAGGGCTTGATGTTGGAAATATGCCCTAGAGGCAATAATAAAATGGTTATTATTATATTTCCTTGTTCATGATAATCGTTTATTATCCATGCTATAATTGTATTGATTGGACACTCAAATACATGTGTGGGTACATAGACAACACTGTGTCCCTAGTATGCCTCTAATAGACTAGCTCGTTGAGCAAAGATGGTTAAGGTTTCCTAGCCATAGACATGAGATGTCATTTGATAACGGGATCACATCATTAGGAGAATGATGTGATGGACAAGACCCAAACTATGAACGTAGCATATGATCGTGTCAGTTTATTGCTATTGTTTCTGCATGTCAAAGTATCTGTTCCTATGACCATGAGATCATGCAACTCACTGACACCGGAGGGGTACCTTGTGTATATCAAACATCGCAACGTAACTGGGTGAGTATAAAGATGCTCTATAGGTATCTCCGAGGGTGTCTGTGGAGTTGGCATGAATCAAGACTGGGATTTGTTCCTCTGTGTGACGGAGAGGTATCTCAGGGCCCACTCGGTAATACAACATCACAATGAGCCTTGCAAGCAAAGTGACTAAAGAGTTAGCCACGGGATCTTGCATTACGGAACGAGTAAAGAGACTTGCCGGTAACGAGATTGAAGTAGGTATAGAGATACCGACGATCGAATATCGGGCAAGTAACATACCGAAGAACAAAGGGAACAGCATACGGGATTAACTAAATCCTTGACATAGAGGTTCAACCGATAAAGATCTTCGTAGAATATGTAGGAACAAATATGGGCATCCAGGTCCCGCTATTGGTTATTGACCATTGAGGTGTCTCGGTCATGTCTACATAGTTCTCGAACCCGCAGGGTCTGCACACTTAACGTTCGGTGACGTTTCGGTAGTATTGAGATATATGTGTTGGTGACCGAAGGTTGTTCGGAGTCCCGGATGAGATCCCGGACGTCACGAGGAGCTCCGGAATGGTCCGGAGGTAAGGATTTATATATAGAGGAAGGTGGTATTTGGGTTCCAGAAATGTTTCGGGTATTTCCCATAGTGTACCGGGAGTGACGAATGGGTTCCGGGGGTCCACCGGGTGGGGCCCACCCACCCCGGGGGGGCACATGGGCCCAAGAGGTGGCGCACCAGCCCCTATTGGGCTGGGGAACCGACCCCATAAGGGCCCATATGCCCAAGAGGAAAAAAAGGTGGAGATAGGAAGGAATAGGACTCCTTCCAAATATGAATCCACTTCCTAGTAGGAAGTGGATTGGACTCCTCCTTGCCCTGGTTCGACCGACCCCTAGGGGAAACCCTAGGGAGGCTGCCTCCTCCCCCTCCCTCCTATATATTCTAGAGGAATAGAGCCCCCAAAGACACACGGTCACATGCTAGTTCTCTATTCTCTAGTTCCTCCACCAAATAGATTCCGGTAGTGCTTAGGCGAAGCCTTGCCGGGATAACTCCACCATCACCACCACCATGCCGTCGTGCTGCTGGAGATCTCATCTACCTCTCTGCCCCCTCTTGCTGGATCAAGAAGGCGGAGATCGTCATCGAGCTGTACGTGTGCTGAATGCGGAGGTGCCGTCCGTTCGGCGCTAGATCGGGACGGATCGTGATTGGATCGAGGGACGGCTTGCGATTTGGATCGCGAAGACGTTCGACTACATCAACCGCGTTTCTTAACGCTTCTCGCTTAGCGATCTACAAGGGTACGTAGATCCACTCTCCCTCTCGTAGATGCTCATCACCATGGATAGATCATGCATGCGCATAGGAAATTTTTTGTTTCCCATGCAACGTTCCCCAACAGTGGCATCATGAGCTAGGTCTATGCGTAGACGAGATCACGAGTAGAACACAAAGGAGTTTGTGGGCGTTGATGCTCAGATTGCTTCCTCCCTTGGTCTTTTCTTGATTCAGCGGTATTGTGGGATGAAGCGGCCCGGACCAACCTTACTCGTACGCTTACGAGAGACTGGTTCCATCAACTGACATGTGACTTTGTTGCATAAAGATGGCTGGCGGGTGTCTGTCTCTCCCACTTTAGTTGGATCGGATTCGACAAAGGCGGTCCTTGAGAAGGTTGAATAGCAATTTGTGTATCACCGTTGTGGTTTTTGCGTAGGTAAGAATCGTTCTTGCTAGATACCCGTAGCAGCCACATAAAACATGCAACAACAATTAGAGGACGTCTAACTTGTTTTTGCAGGGTATGTTGTGATGTGATATGGCCAATTATATGATGAGATATATGTGATGTATGAGATGATCATGTTTTGTGTAGAATATCATGACTTGCATGTCAATGAGTACGGCAACCGGCAGGAGCCATAGGGTTGTCTTTAATTTATTTTGCCGTTTTTGCTTTATTTTATCGCTATAAGTTAGCAATAGTCGTAGAAGCAACAATTGTCGCGACAACCTCATGGCGACACGTTGATGGAGATCAAGATGATGGAGATCATGGTGTCATGCCGGTGCTTTGGAGATGGAGATCAAAAGCACAAGTTCATGGCCATATCATGTCACTTATGATTTGCATGTGATGTTAATCCTTTTATGCATCTTATTTTGCTTAGGACGACGGTAGCATTATAAGGTGATCCCTCACTAAAATTTCAAGATAAAATTGTGTTCTCCCCGAGTGTGCACCGTTGCGAAAGTTCGTCGTTTCGAGACACCACGTGATGATCGGGTGTGATAGACTCTACGTTCACATACAACGGGTGCAAGCCAGTGTTGCAGGTGCGGAACACTCGGGTTAAACTTGACGAGCCTAGCATGTACAAACATGGCCTCGGGACACAAGAGACCGAAAGGTCGAACATGAGTCATATAGTAGATATGATCAACATGGAGATGTTCACCATTGAAACCACCTCATCTCACGTGATGATCGGACTTGGGTTGGTGAATTTGGATCATGTAACACTCGGATGACCGGAGGGATGTCAATTTGAGTGGGAGTTCTTTAGTAATATGATTAACTAAACTCATTATCATGAACATAGTCAAAATGTCTTTGCAAATTATGTTGTAGATCAATAGCTCGCGCTGTAGCTCCCCTGTGTTTTTTATACGTTCCTAGAGAAAATAGAGTTGAAAGATGATGGTAGCAATAATGCGGACTGGTTCCGTGATCTGAGGATTGTCCTCATTGCTGCACATAAGGCTTATGTCCTTAATGCACCGCTCGGTGCGCCACCCCCTCAAGCGTCGTCCGTAGATGTTGTGAACATCTGACAGGCACGTTCTGATGACTACCTGATAGTTCAGTGCGTCATGCATTACGGCTTAGAATTGAGGCTCCAAAACGTTTTGAACGTCACGGAACATATGAGATGTTCTGAGAGCTGAAATTGGGATCTCAGGCTCGTGCCCATGTTGAGAGGTATGAGACCTCCAACAAGATTCTTTGCCTACAAGATGAAGGAGAATAGCTCAGTCGGTGAGCATGTGCTCTGATTGTCTGGGTGCTACAATCGCTTGAATCGAGTGGGAGTTGATCTTCCAGATATAGTGATTGATATAGTTCTCCAAGTCACTGCCACTAAGCTACTAGAGCTTCGTGATGAACTATGAAATGCCAGGGATGGAAATAATGATCCCCGAGTTATTCGCGATGTTTGACACCGCGAAGGTAGAAATCAAGAAGGAGCATCAAGTGTTGATGGTTAGTAAAACCACTAGTTTCAAGAAGGGCAAGGGCAAGGAGGGAAACTTCATGGATGGCAAGCCAGTTGCTGCTCCAGTGAAGAAACCCAAGGTTGAACCCAAACCTGAGACTAAGTGCTTCTATTATGAGGAGAGCGGCCGCTGAAGCGGAACAACCCTAGATACTTGGTAGATAAGAAGGCTGGCAACGTCAACAGAAATATATTTGATATACGTTTTATTCATGTGTACCTTGCTAGTGCTCCTAGTAGCACCTGGGTATTAGATACCGGTTTAGTTGCTAAATGTTGGTAACTCGAAATAAAAGCTACGGAATAAACGGAGACTAGCTAAGGGCGAGGTGACGATGTGTGTTGGAAGTGTTTCCAAGGTTGATGTGATCACCATCGCACGCTCTCTCTACCTTTGGGATTAGTGATGAACCTAAATAAATGTTATTTGGTGTTTTGCGTTAAGCATGAACGTGATTAGATCGTGTTTATTGCAATACGGTTATTCATTTAAGTTAGAGAATAATGGTTATTATGTTTACATGAATAATACCTTCAATGGTCATGCACCCAAAGTGAATGGTTCATTGAATCTTGATCGTAGTAATACACATGTTTATTGATGCCAAAAGATGCAAAGTTAATAATCATAGTACCACATACTTGTGGCACTGCCGCCAAGGTCATATTGGTGTAAAGCGCATGAAGAAACTCCATGCTGATGGATCTTTGGACTCACTCGATTTTGAATCGGTTGAGACATGCGGACCATGCCTCATGGGCAAGATAACTAAGACCCCATTTTCCGATATGATGGAGCGGGCAAGTGACTTATTGGAAATGATACATGTTGATGTATGCGGTCCAATGAGTGTTGAAGCGTGCGGTGGATATCGCTATTTTCTTACCTTCACTGATGATTTGAGTAGATATGGGGATATTTACTTAATGAAACACAAGTCTGAAACGTTTGAAAAGTTCAAACAAATTCAGAGTGAAGTTTGAGATCATCGTGACAAGAAGATAAAATGTCTACGATATGATCGTGGATGTAAATATCTGAGTTACGAGTTTGGTATACAACTCAAGACAATGTGGAAGTTGTTTCACAACTCACGCCACCAGGAACACCATAGTGTGATGGTATGTCCGAACGTCGTAGTCGTGCTCTATTGGATATGGTGCGTACTATGATGTCTCTTATCGATTTGCCACTATCGTTTTGGGGTTATGCATTATAGACAACCACATTCACTTTAAAATAGGGCACCATCTAAGTCCATTGATATGACACCGTATGAATTTTGGTTTGGCAGAAACCTAAGCTGTCATTTCTCAGAATTTGGGAATGCGACGCTTATGTCTGATAAGCTCGAACCCAAAGCGGAAAAGGACATCTTCATAAGATACCCTGAGGAAACAGTTGGGTATACCTTCTATCTCGGATCCTAGGGCAAAGTGTTTGTTGCTTAAAACGGGTCCTTTCTTGAGAAAAAGTTTCTCTCGAAAGAATTGAGTGGGAGGAAAGTAGAACTTGATGAGGTTGTTGAACCGTCACTTCAGTTCGATAGTAGCACGACGCAGAAAGATGTTTCTACGACGCCTACACCAAGTGAAAAGGAAGCAAATGATGATGATCATGAAGCTTCGGATCAAGTTACTACCGAACCTCGTAGGTTGACAAGAAATTGTACCGCCCCTGAGTGGTACGTCAATCCTGTCTTGGAGGTCATGTTGTTAGACAACAGTGAACCTACGAGCTATGAAGAAGCGATGGTGGGCCCGGATTCCAACAAATGGCTAGGAGCCATGAAATCCGAGAAAGGATCCATGTATGAAAACCAAGTATGGACTTTGGTAGACTTGTCCGTTAAACGGCAGGCCGTTGAGTACAAATGGACCTTTAAGAAGAAGTCAGACGCTGATGGTAAATGTCACCATTTATAAAGCTCGACTTGTCGCAAAGAAGTTTCCGACAAGTTCAAGGAGTTGACTACGATGAGACTTTCTCACCCGTAGCGATGCTAAAAGTCTGTTGGAATTATGTTAGCAGTTGCTGCATTTTTCGATTATGAAATCTGGCAGATGGATGTCAAAACATCATTTCCTTAACGGTTTCCTTGAGGAAAGGTTGTATGTGATACAACCGGAAGGTTTTGACAGTCCTAAGGATGCTAAAATGTATGCAAGCTCCAGCGATCCTTATATGGACTGGAGCAAGCATCTTGGAGTTGGAATATACGCTTTGATGAGGTGATCAAAGTTTTTGGGTCTATACAAAGTTTATGAGAAACTTGTATTTACAATAAAGTGAGTGGGAGCACTATAGAATTTCTGGTATGTATATGTGGATGACATATTGTTGATCGGAAATGATGTAGAATTTCTGGAAAGCATAAAGGGTTGTTTGAAAGGAGTTTTTCAAAGGAAGACCTGGAATGAAGCTACTTAAATATTGGGCATCAGGATCTATAGAGATAAATCAAGACGTCTGATAAGACTTTCAATGAGTACATACCTTGACAAGATTTTGAAAGAGTTCAAAATGGATCAGTCAAAGAAAGAGTTCTTGCTTGATTTGTAAGGTGTGGAGTTGAGTGAGACTCAAAGCTCGACCACGGCAGAAGAAAGAGAAAGGACGAAGGCCGTCCCCTATGCCTTATCCATAGGCTCTGTATAGTATGCCATGCTGTGTACCGCACCTAGTGTGTGCCTTGCCATGAGTCTGTCAAGGGGTACAAGAGTGGTCCAGGAGTGGATCACTGGACAACGGTCAAAATTATCCTTAGTAACTAGAGGACTAAGGAAATGTTTCTCGGTTATGGAGGTGATAAAGAGTTCGTCGTAAAGGGTTACGTCGATGCAAGCTTTGACACCTATCTGGACGACTCCGAGTAGCAGTCCGGATACGTATAGTGGAGCAGTCATTTGGAATAGCTCCAAGTGGAGCGTGGTAGCATCTGCAGTATGACATATAGATTTGCAAAGAACACACGGATCTGAATGATGCAGACCGTTGACTAAAACCTCTCTCACATGCAAAACATGATCGAACCCCAGAACTCATTGGGTGTTAGATTCATAACAATGTAAATCACATAGCGATGTGAGCTAGATTATTGACTCTAGTGGAAGTGGGAGACTATTGGAAATATGCTCTAGAGGCAATAATAAAATGGTTATTATTATATTTCCTTGTTCATGATAATCGTTTATTATCCATGCTATAATTGTATTGATTGGAAACTCAAATACATGTGTGGGTACATAGACAACACTGTGTCCCTAGTATGCCTCTAATAGACTAGCTCGCTGATCAAAGATAGTTAAGGCTTCCTAGCCATAGACATGAGATGTCATTTGACAACGGGATCACATCATTAGGAGAATGATGTGATGGACAAGACCCAAACTATGAACGTAGCATATCATCGTGTCAGTTTATTGCTATTGTTTCTGCATGTCAAAGTATCTGTTCCTATGACCATGAGATCATGCAACTTACTGACACTGGAGGGGTACCTTGTCTGTATCAAACGTCGCAACGTAACTGGGTGACTATAAAGATGCTCTACAGGTATCTCCGAGGGTGTCTGTTGAGTTGGCATGAATCAAGACTGGGATTTGTTACTCCGTGTGACGGAGAGGTATCTCAGGGCCCACTCGGTAATACATCATCACAATGAGCCTTGCAAGCAAAGTGACTAAAGAGTTAGCCATGGGATCTTGTATTACGAAATGAGTAAAGAGACTTGCCGGTAACGAGATTGAACTAGGTATAGAGATACTGACGATCGAATCTCGGGCAAGTAACATACCGAAGAACAAAGGGAACAGCATACGGGATTAACTGAATCCTTGACATAGAGGTTCAACCGATAAAGATATTCGTAGAATATGTAGGAACCAATATGGGCATCCAGGTCCCGCTATTGGTTATTGACCGTAGAGGTGTCTCGGTCATGTCTACATAGTTCTCGAACCCGCAGGGTCTGCACACTTAACGTTCGGTGACGTTTCGGTAGTATTGAGATATATGTGTTGGTGACCGAAGGTTGTTTGGAGTCCCGGATGAGATCCCGGACGTCACGAGGAGCTCCGGAATGGTCCAGAGGTAAAGATTTATATATAGAGGAAGGTGGTATTTGGGTTCCGGAAATGTTTCTGGTATTTCCGATAGTGTACCGGGAGTGACGAATGGGTTCCGGGGGTCCACCGGGTGGGGCCCACCCACCCCGGGGGGCACATGGGCCCAAGTGGTGGCGCACCAGCCCCTATTGGGCTGGGGAACCGACCCCATAAGGGCCCATATGCCCAAGAGGAAAAAAAGGTGGAGATAGGAAGGAATAGGACTCCTTCCTAATATGAATCCACTTCCTCGTAGGAAGTGGATTGGACTCCTCCTTGCCCTGGTTTGGCCGACCCCTAGGGGAAACCCTAGGGAGGCTGCCTCCTCCCCCCTCCCTCCTATATATACTAGAGGAATAGAGCCCCCAAAGACACACGGCCACGTGCTAGTTCTCTATTCTCTAGTTCCTCCACCAAATAGATTTCGGTAGTGCTTAGGCGAAGCCCTGCCGGCATAACTCCACCATAACCACCACCACGCCGTCGTGCTGCTGGAGATCTCATCTACCTCTCCGCCCCCTCTTGCTGGATCAAGAAGGCGGAGATCGTCATCGAGCTGTACGTGTGCTGAACGCGGAGGTGCCGTCCGTTCGGCGCTAGATCGGGACGGATCGTGATTGGATCGCAGGACGGCTTGTGATTTGGATCGCGAAGACGTTCGACTACATCAACCGCGTTTCTTAACGCTTCCCGCTTAGCGATCTATAAGGGTACGTAGATCCACTCTCCCTCTCATAGATGCTCATCACCATGGATAGATCTTGCGTGCGCGTAGGAATTTTTTTGTTTCCCATGCAACGTTCCTCAGCACTTGATCCCTAGTATCCATTATGTTCTGAGATTGATGTTGCTATGACTTTGCTATGCCTAATGCTTCTCACTAGGGCCCGAGTGCCATGATTTCAGATATGAACCGTTTATGTTATCACCATTATATCTATGTTCTTGATCCGATCTTGCCTAGTCATATGCACCTATTACGTGTTATGATCCGTCAACCCCATAGTGACAATATTTGGGATACTTCGCGGTGATGACTGTAGTTTGAGGAGTTCATGTATTCACCATGTGTTAATGCTTTGTTCCAGTTCTCTATTAAAAGGAGGCCTTAATATCCCTTAGGTTCCTTATGGACCCCGCTGCCACGGGAGGGTAGGACAAAAGATGTCATGCAAGTTCATTTCCATAAGCACGTATGACTATTTACGGAATACATGCCTACATTACATTGATGAACTGGAGCTAGTTCTGTATCGCCCTAGGTTATGACTGTTACATGACGAATATCATCCAACGAGTTACCGATCCAGTGCCTACGAGCTTTCCACTTATTGTTCTTGCTAAGTTACTATTGCTGCTGCTGCTGTTCCAACCGCTACAAAACTATTGCAACTACTGTTACCGCTACTGTTACTGTCACTACTGCTATCAAACTATCATACTACTGTGCTACTGATCACTTTGCTGCAGATATTTAATCTCTAGGTGTGGTTGAATTGACAACTCAACTGCTAATACTCTCAAGTATTCTTTGGCTCCCCTTGTGTCGAATCTATAAATTTGGGTTGAATACTCTACCCTCAAAAACTGTTGCGATCCCCTATACTTGTGTGTTATCAAGACCTTTTTCTGGCGCCGTTGCCAGGGAGCATAGCTATATTTTTTGAGTCACTTGGGATTTATATCAATTCATCACTATGAAGAATCTGAAGGATCCAAAGACTAAGATTTTTCCCTCTAAGACGAGGGGAGGTAAGGAACTGCCATCTAGCTCTGCACTTGATTCACCTTTTGTAATGAGTAAGCTTACGACACCACCACATGCTAGTAATCCTGATATGTCGCAGGTTATTGATGATGCTACCTCTGCTTTGAATTATGCTATTGATGATGCTAGTACCATGCTTGATGATAATGTGCCACTAGGAGAATTTCTTGATGAACAGATTGCTAGAGCTAAAGAGAATGAAACTACTGAAATAGATGAGATCGCTGAAACTGCGACATATGAAACTCCTATTAGTCCTAGCTCTCCTAAGTTTGAAATGCCTAAGATACCTGAAAGTTATGTTATGGACGAGGAGATAACTAGAGAAATTCTTTCTTGCAAGGATAGAAATGAACTTAAGAAATTGCTATGCAAGTATAAGGAAAAGACTTTGAATGCTAGAATGAAATGTGATCCTAAGTTTGCTACTTCACCTATATTTGTTACCGATAAGGATTATGAATTCTCTGTCGACCCAGAGCTAATTACTTTGGTTGAATCCGATCCTTTCCATGGCTATGAAACTAAAACTGTAGTGGCACACCTTACTAAGCTGGATGATATAGCCACCCTCTTTGCTCATGATGAGAAGATTCGCTACTATTATATCCTTAAGTTATTTCCATTCTCATTAAAGGGTGATGCTAAGACATGGTACAATACTCTTGCTCCTGGTTGTGTGCGTAGTCCCCAGGATATGATTTACTACTTCTCTGAAAAATATTTTCCTGCTCATAAGAAACAAGCTGCCTTACAGGAAATATTTAACTTTGTGCAAATTAAAGAAGAGAGTCTGCCACAAGCTTGGGGGAGGCTTCTCCAATTGCTTAATGCTTTGCGTGATCATCCTCTCAAGAAAAATGAAATATTTAATATCTTTTATAATGGACTAACCGATGCTTCTAGGGACTTCCTAGATAGTTGTGCTAGTTGTGTTTTCAGGGAACGAACTGTTGAACAAGCTGAGGAATTATTGAATAACACATTGAAGAATTATGATGATTGGACTCTTCCTGAACCACCGCCTAAACCCACTCCGAAGAAGAGGGGTATCTTATTTCTCAGTCCTGAAGCTATGCAAGAGGCAACGAAATCTATGAAGGAAAAAGGTATTAAGGCTGAGGATGTTAAGAATTTGCCACCTATTGAAGAAATACATGGCCTTGACACACCACCACCTCCACAGGTGGTAGAGGTAAATTCTTTATTAAAGTTTAATGAAAGTGACATTCCTCACAATAAACATCCTAGTCAATGCTTATATGAGTATGACAACTATATTATGAAGCAAGATCATTTCAATGCCCATGTTCTGAAACAGTTGAAATACAATTCCGATATGATTGCTCGCTTGAGTGACTTGCTATTTAGAATCAGTAATGATGTTAGAGGTGTAGGAAAGCATGCCTCTATGGTTCAAACTCAGTTAGAACAAGTTGCTAAGTCTCAAAATGAATTGCTTGATGAAATGAATAATAATATGCATGATTTTGCTGCTAGAGTAGTAACAAGAGGAGGTAGAATGACCCAAGAACCACTTTATCCTGAGGGTCATCCTAAAAGAATTGAACAAGATTCTCAGAAAATTAATCATGATGCACCTAGTCCTTCTAAGAAGAAAAAGAAAAAGAAAAATGATAGGACTTTGCATACCTCTAGTGAACCTGAGACACAAAAACCTCCTGATAATAATGATGTCTCTATTTCCGACGCTGAAACTTAATCTGGTAGTGAACATTCACCTAGTGATAATGAAAATGATAATGATGATGTTCACGATGATGCTCAACCTAGTAATGATAAAGAACCAGATAATGATGTTGAAATAGAACCTGCTCCTGATCTTGATAACCCACAACCTAAAAATAAACCGTATGATAAAAGAGACTTTGTGGCTAGGAAACATGGTAAAGAAAGAGAGCCATGGGTTCAAAAACCCATGCCCTTTCCACCTAAGCCATCTAAGAAAAAGGATGATGTAGAATTTGAGCGCTTTGCTGAAATGATTAGGCCAGTCTTTTTGCGTACCCGCTTAACTGATATTTTGAAGATGGCCCCTTATGCAAAGTATATGAAAGACATCATCACAAATAAAAGAAAGATACCTGAAGCTGAAATCTCCACCATGCTTGCTAATTATTATTTTAAGGATGGAGTACCTAAAAAACTCGGAGATCCTGGAATACCAACTATACCTTGCTCCATTAAAAGAAACTATGTCAAAACTGCTTTGTGTGATTTGGGAGCCGGTGTTAGTGTTATGCCTTTCTCCTTATATAAAAGACTTGATTTGAATAAACTCACACCTACTAAGATATCATTGCAAATGGCTTACAAATCAACGGCCATACCTATTGGTAGTTGTGAAGATGTGCCCATTGTTGTTGCAAATGTTACTATCTTAACGAACTTTATTATTCTTGAGATGCCCGAGGACGACAACATGTCGATTATCCTTGGTAGACCCTTTTTTAATACTGCAGGGGCTGTTATTGATTGCAATAAAAGCAAAGTCACTTTTCATATCAATGGTAATGAGCACACGGTGCACTTTCCGAAGAAACAATTCCATGTGAATGGTATAAATGTTATTGAAGAATCTCCGACCATTACTATTGGAAGTTTTCAATTACCTCTTCCTACTGCCAAAAAGAAATATGATGTACTTATTGTTGGGGATATGCATATCCGCATTGAGGCAACTTAGTGTTTTACGAAAGTTCTTCGGTTTCATGCTAATCGGAAGTGGTTGTTAATAAGACTTGATCAACCTTATTAATGAATCATTTTTGAGAGGTATGACGTCGATGAATCTAGTAAGCACAACTCTCTGCTCCCACAATTTATTTTCTGTTTTAGTTAGTCTAATAAAATAAAATGCCATGGTTGTCCTGTTTTCTGTTTTCTCCGTGCAATAAAAAAAATGACCCAAAAATAAAAGTTCTCAGAATGCCCTGAAAATTTAACACGATTTTTTTTCCAAATATTTATGAATTTCTGGTGCAAATAATACCAGAGGGGGTGCACCTGGTGCCCACAAGACACCAGGGCGCGCCAGCACCCCCAGGTGCGCCCTAGTGGGTTGTGGCCCCCACGTGAGCCACCTCATTTATCTCTTTAGCCCACATCACCCCCTACCTCTAGAAAAAAAATCACCACAACCACCATTCTCGTGTTCTTGCTCTCAAACCCGCGGATTTCGATCTCTTTGCTCGAAGCTCCGTTTCTAAAACTTTTTGGAGGAATTGCTACTTGGTATGTGACTCCTCCATTGCTCCAATTAGTTTTTGTTTTAGTGGGGTTATTTTTAGAGTAATTAGCTACTCTTGGTGCTGCTGTAGATGAGCTTGCATGTTGAATTCTTAGAGTTCTAAGTAGTTTGAATGCTCAATATGGCCTCTATGCATGCTTAGGAGTAGTTGCTAACAATCTTACAAAGTTTTGTTGACAAATTTTTGTGGACTAATTTTTTTCAGAATTTTTATAGGAATAAATATGCAAATCTTTAGGAAGTTCTCCTCCAAGAAAAATGCCAAGGGAGTCATTGGGGAGTCATCGGACAATGACCTTCACACTCCAAGAAAGGTGGAGGTGCGGCCGTGTGAATGGCCGCATGATGCCTTCATGGAGGAGGCCGGGTTCCATCAAGAGTTCGCTTAGTTTGTTGCAAACGCTGGGTTAACCGAGTTCCTCGCAACTAAGTGTGACCAATATCACGTCCTTACAAATTCCTTTGTGCAAAGCTTTCATTATCTAGGGAGAAACAACCCTCCTGAAGTGCAGTTTAATCTTTATGCTGAAACTTACACAATGCCGCTAACTGACTTCTGCAACATATGCTTGATTCCTTCTGATGGGGACTTGAGAGAACCTAGGCCATCTGAGTTTGAGGATTTTCTCCTCACGTTAACCGTGGGTGAGGATAGAGGCGTGTCGAGCGCCACTGCTACCAGCTTGGAGTTTCCCTCAGTACATTTTTTCGCTTTGGTCATCGCTAAGTGTTTAACCGCTAGGGAGAAGGTCGGCGCACTCAGTGCCCCTGACCTTGCTATTTTACGTCGTGCACTTTATGGTGATCACACCTTTAGTATGGGGGCTATTATTGCTCGACGCTTACATCTTAACAAAACTAAGGGAAAGATACATGGTGGTATTTATGCTACTCGTTTAGCGAGCCACTTTAGAGTCCAGTTTCGCCCACATGATTATCTCTTATCCCGAGTTTACCTTGATCACAAGTCACTGCAGGCTCACCAATTCCTAGATGTAACCGATTCTCCCAGTGACATTCATTATAACCTAGTATTTAGCAAGGAAACAGTGATGTTATTCCGTTGCCTGCACCTGCTTTGTTTGATTCTATTGCCAGGAACGGATAAAAGATCATGCCAGATGACATTATAGCTTACCGGAACAACCTAGCAGCTGCTGAGGAGGAGCCCCAGGGGTGGGATGCTCAGGTGCCGCCTCCGCCTCACTACGACTTGGGACTGGACGGCTACTACGGATGGTGATTACCAAGATAGGCCAAAAGCCTAAGCTTGGGGGAGTACGTATTTCCACCGACATTACATTCATGTTCACACATTTCATTCTAGTTGTCGGTATTCACACTTTTTCATTGTAATATCCATGCTAGATTTGTTTTCTCGCTTTCTTCTTGTGTGTTTGTAAAACTTTGAGAAAATAAAAAAATATATTTCCTACTTCTTTTTAGCTTTTCTTTCTAGCTTAGTTTAGTTGTAGCATCAAAAGAAAACCCAAAAAGATTTCTCGCTTCTTCTTTTACTTGTTGGGAGCTTTCCTGTGTAAATAGTTTTTCTCGTTTTTGTTTTACCTCTTTAATTTGCTTTCTTCAAGAAAAACCAAAAACTCCAAAAATATTTCAGTGTGTTTCTCTGAAATTCTTCTCTTTTTTACTTGAGTCGTACCTAGGAGAAGACCACGATGAAATTGTTGAGTGGCTCTCATCTGCATTATTGTTTATCTAACAAAGAGCCCATATTACTTTGTCTTCTCCTCTTGAATAAAATGTTTGCAGATTCCAGCTTAGTCCACGGCACTCTTGCACTATTATTATTTTCTTATCATTCGGTCGTGCAAGTGAAAGGCAATAATGACGACATTTGATGAATTGACTGTGGCAGAGAAAGGCGGGTATGAACTCAACTTGTTTTTTGTTTTTGTAAATATGTTTAACCTAGTATCCCTTGATTCAACTTATTATGATCAAACATGTTTGCAATGACCATTAGAGATTATAGTTGTTCATGCCATGCTTAAGTAGCTAGGGGTGGATAATGATTTATCTTTGGTGTCAACATGCATTAAAATGGTTGTGATGCGGTATGATGATATGGTATCCTCCTCTGAATGTTTCAAGTGGCTTGACTTGGCACATGTTCACGCATGCAGTTGAATCAAAACCAACATAGCCTTCATGATATTTATGTTCATGGTGTCCATATCCTACTCATGCTAGTATTCAATGTTGATTATATGCAATGCATGCTCATGACCGTTTTCGCTCTGTAGCTGGCCGCTTCTCAATCTAATTGCTAGCCTTCGCCTGTACTAAGCGGGAATACTGCTTGTGCATCAAAACCCTTACACCAAGTTATGCCAGATGAGTCCACCATATCTACCTATATGCCGTATTACCCTGCCGTTCCGAAGTAAATTTGCATGTGTCACCTCTAACAATTCAAATGAACTTCTGTTTTGTGTGTCTGGACCGCTCATGGAGCGACAGGGGGCGGTCAGTATCTTCCATGCTAAGCGGGTTATTCTCATTATGAGTGTTTATTCACTTGTCCTTACACAAGAGGGGCGGTAATAGGGATTCCAGTCCCGAAATCAAAAAAATCAAAAAATATTAAACAAAACTCCCCCAGGAATGTTGTTGGTTTGGACGGTACCCGTGGATGCGGATCGCCGTGGAGTGTGATTGTTGGTGGAGCGGGAGTAAACCTTTACTTTTACCGCTTGGGAACCGCCACTAATTTGTTTAGCATGGAAGATATTGATAACTCTTGGTCGTGACGTTGACAGGAAGGGTGCACCTCCCAAAATTATATCTATCTCTGTTTTAAACTTTGAGTTCTGGCACCGCTGCAAATCCATGCTTCCCTCTGCGAAGGGACTATCTATTTACTTTTATGTTGAGTCATCACCTTCTCAAATAAGCGCCAGACCTGAGAGCACTATTGTCATCCTCATGCATTGTGTATAGTTGATGTTGGGTGCATCATGACTGGATCTTTTCTACCATGAATTACAATGTTTAGCCGCTGCTTGAACTTTGGAGGTGCTTTGCATTTATGTTTTGCGGTCTCAGAAAGGGCTAGCGAGATACCACTATTGTCATATTGTATCATGATTGTTTAGACAAAGTGTTGACGCTTGAGATATCATATTATTGCTCGCTAGTTGCTTATGTTATTGATATGAGTTAATATAATTTCTAAGAGTTAATGTTAACATGGTTAGTCATAATCTTTGCTGAAAACCTGGGTGCTACTTAAACATATATATGTAAACAAGAACAAAAGAGTTCATAAAAGTTTTTCTTTATCACTTTCAGTTTGTCAACTGAATTGCTTGAGGACAAGCAAAGGTTTAAGCTTGGGGGAGTTGATACGTCTCCAACGTATCTACTTTTCCTCATCCTTTTGCCCTTGTTTTGGACTCTAATTTGCATGATTTGAATGGAACTAACCCAGACTAATGCTGTTTTCAGCAGAACTACCATGGTGTTGTTTTTGTGCAGAAATAAAAGTTCTCGGAATGGAACGAAACTTTTTGGAGAATTATTTCAGAATATATGTGAATTATTGGAGCCAAAATACATCGAAGAGGGGGGCCAGGGTGGCCAGCACCCACCAAGGCGCGCCAGGCCCCCTGGGCGCGCCCTGGTGAGTTGTGCCCACCTCGTGGCCCCACTGACCCTAATTCCGCCACTATAAATTCCTATTTTCGGAGAAAAAAATAGGAGAGAAAGTTTCATCGCGTTTTACGATACGGAGCCGCCGCCACCTCCTGTTCTTCATCAGGAGGCCAGATCTGGAGCCCGTTTGGGGCTCCGGAGAGGGGAATCTTCGGTCTTCGTCATCACCAACCTTTCTCCATCGCCAATTCCATGATGCTCCCCACCGGGAGTGAGTAATTCCTTCATAGGCTTGCTGGTCGGTGAGGAGTTGGATGAGATTCATCATGTAATCGAGTTAGTTTTGTTAGGGCTTTATCCCTAGTATCCATTATGTTTTGAGATTGATGTTGCTATGACTTTGCTATGCCTAATGCTTGTCACTAGGGCCCGAGTGCCATGATTTCAGATCTGAACCGTTTATGTTATCACCATTATATCTATGTTCTTGATCCGATCTTGCCTAGTCATATGCGCCTATTACGTGTTATGATCCGTCAACCCCATAGTGACAATATTTGGGATGCTTCGCGGTGATGACAGTTTGAGGAGTTCATGTATTCACCATGTGTTAATGCTTTGTTCCAGTTCTCTATTAAAAGGAGGCCTTAATATCCCTTAGTTTCCTTATGGACCCCGCTGCCACGGGAGGGTAGGACAAAAGATGTCACGCAAGTTCTTTTCCATAAGCACGTATGACTATTTACGGAATACATGCCTACATTACATTGATGAACTGGAGCTACTTCTATATTGCCCTAGGTTATGACTGTTACATGACGAATATCATCCAACGAGTTACCGATCCAGTGCCTACGAGCTTTCCACTTATTGTTCTTGCTAAGTTACTATTGCTGCTGCTGCTATTCCAACTGCTACGAAACTATTGCTACTACTGTTACCGCTACTGTTACTGTCACTACTGCTATCAAACTATCATATTACTATGCTACTGATCACTTTGCTGCAGATATTTAATCTCTAGGTGTGGTTGAATTGACAACTCAACTACTAATACTCTCAAGTATTCTTTGGCTCCCCTTGTGTCGAATCTATAAATTTGGGTTGAATACTCCACCCTCAAAAACTGTTGCGATCCCCTATACTTGTGGATTATCAGGCACCCCTGGCATACCCTGGTGGGTTGTGCCCACCTCGGACACCTTCCTGACTCCGTTTTCCTTCCATATGCTTGTTTCCCAAGTGAAAGGACGTGGATGTCGCCTAGAGGGTGGGGGGGTGAATAGGCGCGTTAAAATAATTATGGTTTAGGCTTGAACAAATGCGGAATAAAACTAACGTTTAATATGTCAAGCACAAAACCTAAAACAACTAGGCTCACCTATGTGCACCAACAACTTACACTAAGCAAGATAAACAGCTAAGTGATAGCAAGATATATAACAAGAAACAATATGGCTATCACAAAGTAAAGTGCATAAGTAAAGGGCTCGGGTAAGAGATAACCAAGGCACGAGGAGACGATGATGTATCCCGAAGTTCACACCCTTGCGGATGCTAATCTCCGTTCGGAGCGGTGTGGAGGCACAATGCTCCCCAAGAAGCCACTAGGGCCACCGTAATCTCCTCACGCCCTCGCACAATGTAAGATGCCGTGATTCCACTAAGGGACCCTTGAGGGCAGTCACCGAACCCGTACAAATGGCAACCCTTGGGGGCGGTCACCGGTACCCGTACAAATTGCTCGGGACAATCTCCACAACCTAATTGGAGACCCCGACGCTTGCCCGGAGCTTTACACCACAATGATTGAGCTCCGAGGCACCACCAATCGTCTAGGGCGCCAAGGCACCCAAGAGGAACAAGCTCTAGGGTGCTCAAACACCCAAGAGTAATAAGCTTCTCAACTTTTCACTTCCACGTATCACCGTGGAGAACTCAAACCTATGCACCAAATGCAATGGCAAGGGCACACGGAGTGCCCAAGTCCTTCTCTCCCGAATCCCACCACAACAACAAATGTTATGGTGGAAATGAGAGGAAGAACAAAGAAGAACACGAAGAACTCCAAGATCTAGATCCAAGGGGTTCCCCTCACTTAGAGGAGAAAGTGATTGGTGGAAATGTGGATCTAGATCTCCTCTCTCTTTTCCCTCAAGAACTAGCAAGAATCATTGGAGGGATTGAGAGTTAGCAAGCTCAAAGAAGGTCAACAATGGGTGAAGAACACGAGCTCAAGAGTTGGAGAGCAATGGGGAAGAAGACCCCCTTTTATAGGTGGGGGAAAATCCAACTGTTACCCCCACAGCCCGCACACAAGCGGTAGTACCGCTCAGGGGAGCGGTACTTCCGCTTATACCCGTCCTGGAACAACAGAGCGGTAGTACCGCTCTGGAGGGAGCGGTACTTCCGCTCAAATAATCCCAAGAAGCCAGAAGAAACACTTAGGTGGAACTAGCCACGGAACCTCAGGGCGGCAGTACCGCTGGAGCGGTACTACCGCTCTGGGGAGAGCGGTACTTCCGCCTGAAACGGTAGTACCGCTCTGGGGGAGCGGTACTTCCGCCAAAAATGGCCAGAGGCCCCCGTGGGCACTAGAAGGAAAATATAAGCGGTAGTAGCAGCGGTAGTACATAGTGGAAGTATCGCTGGAGCGGTACTACCGTGGTACCGAGCGGTACTACCGCTAGTTCAGAGAAAAACTACCGTGGTACTGAAACTGCCATAACTTTCTCATACGAGCTCCGAATTGAGCAAACTCAAGCTTGTTGGATAGCACACGAGAAGTACTATCCTAAAAAGAGGCAGTATGAAAAATGCCAATGATATAGAGATGTGAAACTTCTATGAATGAAGAACCGGCAAAAACTCCAACATCGAAAACATCATAGAAGATGCATATGTACTCCGTTTTCAATGAACTCGAGCTTGTCATGAAGATGACCATAAGCTCCAAAACCCACAAAGAGAAAAGCCAACCAAGAACAAAGAAAGATGATGATGCCATGAATGCAATGGTTTGAGCTCTCAACGAACGATGCCATCAAGCTACTCACTTGAGAGCCCCCCTTGATAGTACGGCTATCAATCCTATAACCCGGTCTCTTAACTACCACCATGAGACCGGTAAAATAGAAAACCCTATCAAGGACAAACCTTTGCGATTGGACTCCTTTGGTACTGATATTCTACGAAGTAAAAACAAGCAAAAACAGCAACTGACACATTGGCACTAAGTCAATAGGTTAGTCCCAAAAAATGATATAAAGTTGCTATAAAATGATTTTAAAACATCCAAGAATTATAATATAACAACATGGAACAAGCAAAAATTATAGATACATTGGAAGAGTATCAGTAGTTACATTTGTTCTTGACGTCACGGGAGAAGTCATGTTGCAAGTAATCATGTGAATTTGATATGTGTTTGATATTTTGATGATATGTATGTTGTGATTCCCTTAGTGGTGTCATGTGAAAGTCGACTACATGACACTTCACCATCCTTGGGCCTAAGGGAATGCATTGTGGAGTAGTTATTAGATGATGGGTTGCTAGAGTGACAGAAGCTTAAACCCTAGTTTATGCGCTACTTCGTAAGGGGCTGATTTGGATCCAAACGTTTAATACTATGGTTAGATTTTATCTTAATACTTTTCTCGTAGTTGCGGATGCTTGCGAGCGGGTTAATCATAAGTGGGAGGTTTGTTCAAGTAAGAACAGCACCCAAGCACCTGTCCACCCACATATCAAATTATCCAAGTAGCGAACGCGAATCAAACCAACATGATAAAAGTGACTAGATGAAATTCCCGTGTACCCTCAAGAACACTTTGCCTATTATAAGAGACTATTCTAGACTGTCCTTTGCCACAAAAGGATTGGGCTATCTTGCTGCACTTTATTTACCGTTACCGTTACTTGCTCGTTACCAATTATCTTGCTATCAAACTACCTGTTACCTACAATTTCAGTGCTTGCATAAATTACCTTGCTGAAAACCGCTTGTCATTTCGTTCTGCTCCTTGTTGGGTTCGACACTCTTACTTATCGAAAGGACTATGATTGGCCCCCTATACTTGTGGGTCGTCAAGACTCTTTTTTGGCGCCGTTGCCGGGGAGTGAAGCACTCTTGGTAAGTGGAAATTGGTAAGGAAAAACTTATACTACGTGCTGAAATTTATTATCACTTGCTACTATGGAAAACAATCCTTTGAGGGGTTTGTTCGGGGTATCTTCGCCTCGACGGGAACCACAATTAGTTGCCCCTTGACCTACCGCACCTACCGAAAATATTGGTCATGAAATTCCTTCGGGTATGGTAGAACAACTGCTAGCTAATCCATATGCAGGAGACGGAACTGAACATCCTGATATGCATCTAATACATGTGTTTGAAATTTGTGGATTATTTAAGATTGCAGGTTTATCCAGAGATGAAGTTAAGAAGAAGGTTTTCCATTTATCTTTGAAGGGAAAAGCATTGACATTGTATAGGATATGTGATGATATTGGATCATGGAACTGGAATCGATTGCAATTAGAATTCCACCAAAAGTTTTATCCTATGCATCTAGTTCATCGTGATCGGAATTATATATATATATATATATAATTTTTGGCCTCGTGAAGGAGAAAGCATCGCTCTAGCTTGGGGGATGCTTAAGTCAATGTTATATTCATGCCCCAATCATGAGCTCTCGAGAGAAATTATTATTCAGAATTTTTATGCTCGGCTTTCTAATAATGATCGATCCATGCTCGATACTTGTTGTACTGGTTCTTTTATGAAGAAGACTATTGACTTCAAGTGGGATCTTTTAGAAAGAATTAAATGCAACTCTGAAGATTGGGAACTCGATGAAGGTAATGAGTCAGGTATTAAGGTTAAGTTTGATTGTGTTTAATCTTTTATGAATACTGAAGCTTTTCACAAGTTTAGCACTAAATATGGACTTGACTCGGAGATAGTAGCCTCTTTCTGTGAATCATTTGCTACTCATGTTTATCTCCCTAAGGAGAAGTGGTTTAAATATCATCCCCCTATTAAAGAAGAAATTAAAGAACCGGTAAGAGCTAAGGATGAAACCATCATTTACAATGTTGATCTAGTTGTGTCTACTGCTTATATTGAAAAACCACCCTTCCGTGTTAGGATAAAGGAACATGCTAAGGTATCAATTGTGGTTCACAAAGGTAATATTAAAGCACCTAAGCCCTATGAACAAGTTAAAGTAGAACCTAGTGTTGCTATGGTTAAAGATCTCTTGGTAGAAAATATTGATGGGCATGTTATTTAGTTTTGTGATGAAGCTGCTAGAATTGCCAAACCTAATGGAAAAGATAAACATAGACCCGTAGTGGGCATGCCTGTTGTCTCAGTCAAAATAGGAGATCATTGCTATCATGGCTTATGTGATATGGGTGCTAGTGTGAGTGCTATTCCATTTACCTTATACCAAGAAATTATGAATGATATAGCACCCGTCAAAATAGAAGACATAGATGTTATTATTAAACTTGCTAATAGAGACATCATCACACCACTTGGGATTGTTAGAGATGTTGAAGTCTTGTGTGGGAAAATAAAATACCCTACTGATTTTCTAGTTCTTGGTTCCCCACAAGATGACTTTTGTCCCATTATCTTTGGTAGACCTTTCTTGAACATCGTCAATGCTAAGATAAATTGTGAAAAACAAATTGCCGGTGTTAGTTTTGGTGATGTGTCTCATGAATTTAATTTTTCCAAGTTTAGTAGATAACCTCGTGATAAAGAATTATTTAGTAAGGATGAAATAATTGGTCTTGCTTCTATTGCCGTACCTCCTACTGATCCACTAGAACAATATTTGCTAGACCATGAAAATGATATGCACTTGCATGAAAGAAATGAAATAGATAAAATTTTCTTTGAACAATAGCCTCTCCTAAAACACAATTTGCCTATTGAAACTCTAGGAGGTCCTCCTCCACCTAAAGGTGATCCTGTATTTGAATTAAAACAATTGCCTGACAATTTGAAGTATGCTTATCTTGATGAGAAAAAGATATATCCTGTTATTATTAGTGCTAACCTTTCAGAACATGAAGAAGAAAGATTATAAAAAGTTCCGAGGAAGCATCGGGCTGCTATTGGATATACTCTTGATGATCTTAAGGGCATTAGTCCCACTCTACGTCAGCACAATATTAATATGGAACCTGATGCCAAACCCGTTGTTGATCACCAACGACGATTGAATCCTAAGATGAAAGAACTCGTAAGAACTGAAATATTAAAGCTCCTTGAAGCAGGTATAATCTATCCCATAGCTGATATTAGATGTGTAAGTCCCGTTCATTGTGTCCCTAAGAAAGGAGGTATTACTGTTGTTCCTAAAGATAAAAATGAACTTATCCCACAGAGAATTGTTACTGGCTATAGAATGGTAATTGATTTTAGAAAATTAAATAAAGCAACTAGAAAAGATCCTTACCCTCTGCCATTTATTGATCAAATGCTAGAAATATTATCTAAGCACACACATTTTTGTTTTCTGGATGGGTATTCTGGTTCCTCTCAAATACCTGTACCACAATCTAATCAAGAGAAAACCACCTTTACTTGTCCTTTTGGAACCTATGCTTATAGACATATGCCTTTTGGTTTATGCAATGCACCTGCTACCTTTCAAAGATGTATGACTGCTATATTCTCTGATTTTTGTGAAAAGATTGTGGAGGTTTTCATGGATGATTTTTCCGTTTACGGAACTTCTTTTGATGATTGCTTAAGCAACCTTGATCGAATTTTGCAGAGATGTGAACAAACTAATCTCGTCTTGAATTGGGAGAAGTGCCACTCTATGGTTAATGAAGGTATTGTTTTGGGGCATAAAATATCTGAAGGAGGTATTGAGGTGGATAAAGCTAAAGTTGATGCAATTGAGAAAATGCCATGTCCTAAAGATATTAAAGGTATTCGGAGTTTCCTTGGTCATGCTGGTTTCTATAGGAGGTTTATTAAAGACTTCTCTAAAATTTCTAGGCCTCTTACTAATCTTTTACAAAAGGATATTCCATTTGTTTTTGATGATGATTGTGTAGAATCTTTTGAAACACTCAAGAAAGCCTTACTTCTGCACCTATCGTTCAACCACCTGATTGGAACTTGCCTTTTGAAATTATGTGTGATGCTACTGATTATGCTGTTGGTGATGTTCTAGGACAAAGAGTTGATAAGAAATTAAATGTTATCCATTATGCTAGCAAAGCTCTAGACAGTGCCCAACGAAATTATGCTACTACTGAAAAAGAACTTTTAGCAGTTGTGTTTGCTTGTGATAAATTTAGATCCTACATTGTTGATTCCAAAGTCATTGTTCACACCGATCATGCTGCTATAAAATATCTTACGGAAAAGAAAGATGCTAAACCTAGACTCATTAGGTGGGTTCTCTTGCTTCAAGAATTTGATTTACATATAATTGATAGGAAGGGAGCTGAGAACCCAGTAACTGATAACTTGTCTAGGTTGGAAAATATTCTTGATGACCCACTACCTATTGATGATAGTTTTCCTGATGAACAGTTAGCTGCAGTAAATGTTTCTCAAAACACTCCTTGGTATGTTGATTATGCTAACTACATTGTTGCTAAATATATACCACCTAGTTTCACATACCAACAAAAGAAAAAAATTCTTCTATGATTTAAGACATTACTTTTGGGATGACCCGCATCTTTATAAAGAAGGGGTAGATGGTATTATTAGATGTTGTGTACCTGAGCATGAACAGGAACAAATCCTATGGAAATGTCATTCCAAAGCTTATGGAGTACATCATGCGGGAGATAGAACTGCTCACAAGGTATTGCAATCTAGTTTTTGCTGGCATACTCTCTTCAGGGATGCCCGTAAGTTTGTCTTGTCTTGTCTTGTGATGAATGTCAAAGAATTGGTAATATCGGTAAGCGTCAGGAAATGCCTATGAATTATTCACTTGTTGTTGAACCATTTGATGTTTGGGGTTTTGATTATATGGGACCTTTTCCTTCCTCCAATGGGTATACTCATATTTTGGTTGTTGTTGATTATGTTACTAAGTGGGTAGAAGCTATTCCAACTAGTAGTGCTGATCATAATACCTCCATTAAAATGCTTAAAGAAGTTATCTTCCCGAGGTTTGGAGTCCCTAGATATTTAATGACTGATGGTGGTTCACACTTTATTCATGGTGCTTTCCGTAAGATGCTTGCTAAATACGATGTTAACCATAGAATTGCATCACCCTATAATCCTCAATCTAGTGGTCAAGTTGAACTTAGAAATAGAGAAATAAAATTAATATTACAAAAAACTTTCAATTGGTCTTGAAAGAATTGGTCTAAGAAACTAGATGATGCACTTTGGGCCTATAGAACAGCTTATAAAAATCCTATGGGTATGTCTCCGTACAAAATGGTATATGGAAAAGCTTGCCATTTGCCTCTAGAGTTAGAACATAAAGCATTTAGGGCAATTAAAGAACTCAATTATGATTTCAAACTTGCCGGTGAGAAGAGGTTATTTGATATTAGCTCACTAGATGAATGGAGAACCCAAGCTTATGAAAATGCCAAACTATTCAAAGAAAAAGTCAAAAGATGGCATGACAAAAGAATCCAAAAGCAGGAATTCAAAGTTGGATAATATCTTCTTTTCTCATTTTAGATTTTTTGCAGGGAAGCTTCTTTCCAAATGGTAAGGACCATATATTATCGAAGAGGTTTATCGTTCTGGAGCTATCAAGATTAATAATGCCGAAGGTACTAACCCGAAGGTGGTCAATGGACAAAGAATTAAACACTATATCTCAGGTACGCCTATTAATGTTGAAAGCAATATTATCCAAACCATGACACCGGAGGAACACATAAAAGAAACCTTCCGGACCACTCCAGAATTTTGAAAAAGAGGAGGTACGTGATACGGTAAGTAAACGGACTCCGAAAAATCCGCAAAAATATTTTCTGTCAGTTTTGGAATGTTACAAAAATTAGGAAAATAGGAAATAAACAGGAAAGCAACCGAGGTGAGCACGATACACCAGGGCGCGCCAGCCCTGCCAGGCGCGCCCTGGTGGGTTGTGCCCGCCTCAGACACCTTCCCGACTCCGTTTTCCTTCCATATTCTTGCTTCCCAAGATTAAAAATTCTTTATATATACTCCCGATTGTTTTGACTACCGCATCGCAGAAAAATTCTCTGTTCTTGTTTCGTAATGTTTTCTTGTCAGATCTAGATCTCCATGGCTCCACCAAGCTCCTCCAAGGACAAGTCTTCGAGAAGGTCATCAACCCGTACTTGCCGGAGGTGATGAAGCACCCTCAAACGATTGAGATGCGTGAGGGGGTGTGTGACGCCCCCAATCTCGACCGTACGCTAATCATACACGCAATGCGTACGACCAAGATTAGGGACTCACTGATCGATATCACAACACAATACTAGACACAAATTAAAGTCATACAGCTTCATATTACAAGCCAGGGGCCTCGAGGGCTCGAATACAAAGCTCGACAAGCACGAGTCAGCGGAAGCAAATAATATGTGAGTACAGACATAAGTTAGACAAGTTATGCCTTAAGAAGGCTAGCACAAACATAAGCAGCGGATCGAAAGAGGCGAGGCCTCCTGCCTGGGAACCTCCTAACTACTCCTGAGCGTCGGCGTTCTCCACATAGTAGTAGGCTCCAGCGGTGGTGTAGTAGTCGTCTCCGGCGTACTCCATCTCCTGGGCTCCATCGTCTGAACGCAGAATCGTATCGAGGGGGAAAGAGAAAGCAAAGCAGCGGTGAGTACTCATCCAAAGTACTCGCAAGACTGACATCAGAACTATGCTAAGTATGCATCAGTATCAAGGGGAGGGGTTATATCTGGACTGACTGCAGAAAGCAAGAATAGGGGGAAGGTCTAGTCCTATCGAAGACTAGCATCTTCAGCATCTTGCAGCATTAGAAGAGAGTAGACTGGTATCTCACATATAGTCATATTATTGTAGCAATTTTATTAAGTAACCACGCCCAGAGATTCTTCCTCGACTCCCTGCGAGGAAGCAATCTCGGAGCCACATTCATTTCAAATTAAATCACAATTATAGTTGTATAAGGTCAAGGCACAACTCCAAGTCGTCCTGTTACCGTGGACACGGCTATTCGAATAGATTATTCATCCCTGCAGGGGTGCACCGCATATTCCCCAACACGCCTGAGTCACCTCCAGCCGGACACACTTTCCTGGCTCATGCCCGGCCTCGGGATAGCAGCACGTCGTCGCCCCACCTAGGCTCAACGAAGAGGCCAGTCCGCCGGTCTAAATCCTAAGCACAAAGGGGTCGTGGGACCACTTGCCCTCTGCGCTCCTGCACGATGCGTGGGCGGCCGGAAGCAGACCTAGCACACTCCAGTCCAAGAGCTGTACCGTCCAGTCCAATCCGGCGCGCGCCGCTCCATTGCTGACGTCCGAAGAGCTTCGGCTGATACAACGACGCTGAGTACCCATAACTTCTCCCACGTGATGGCTTGGTGCGTAAAAAGGCCAACGACCCAACTCAGATCAAATACCCAACCCATTAGCATTTTATTAATGCGGGGCAAGTGCGACCCATAAATTGCGGCCCCGTCGCCCCGACTCGAGGATGTGTGGCAAGGGCCTCTCCTGCCCGTCCACGCCTCAACATAATCCTCTGGATGCCTTACCGACGCATCCCACCACATCTCACACACGGGTACCCTTGGGGCTGACCCGTCTCAAGACTGTTGGGAACTCAGGTCCACCTCAACCAGGGTGGTACCGCCTGTCCCTCCAGTCCCGTCTTTCACATGTAAAGAAAGTCAAGTTGAAGTAACTGTGTGTTTATACACCAAGTGGATATCCGAGGAATCACCCTCGATGGATCCCACTCGAGGTATGTGTATGACAAGAGTCGCTATCGATAAATGGGAAGGAGGAATCACCCTCGATACCCACGACCGATTAGCTACGCTACAGAATTAACACCGGGAGTGTTAAGTGAGGTATCACCCTTGGCACTCGGTAGTAGCTCTGCAGTGCCATACTTAAGGGGTGTGAGGTGATGTGAGGGGCCTGGCTCGTCGGTCGGTTGACCGAGCCTTTGAGTCTTCGGGTCGTCGAGTCATCGATGAAGAAGCCGGGGCAACTGGGACTAAGGGGGGTCTCAGGGGATTCACTGATCAACCTATACTAAACAGTTGATATCGTTGTAGGTATAGTAGCAGCTTATCAAAAATAGGCTATGCATCAGAATAGGAGCTTGCTAATACAGTAGCAAAATCTAGTGCAAGAATAAGAGTGAAAGGAATGGGCGATATCGGAATGCTCAAGGGGGGGTTGCTTGCCTTGCTGCTCTGCTGCAAAAGGCTGAACGTCAACGGCGTAGTCGTACCCGGTAGCACCGTCAGTCTCGGGGTCTACCGGTAAGAAGAGGGGGGGGGAGAAACAATAAATATAAAGCAGACAAACGCATCATGATGCATGACATGGCAATATGCAGGGCTAGGCATGCACTAACGCAGTACTACACATCGCAGACGGTTCGGAAGAATATCTGACGATATTTTCCGGTTCTCGGGCTACTACCGGACAGACGAAATCGATGGAAAAGTTCCATGTTTGCTATGCTAGAGGCATGTGGCAGACTAACGGACTGCGTATTTGGAACCGTAGAATTATTCTGAGCAACTTTCATGTTCAAAACTTTTTAATCTGGACTACGATTTATTTTATATTAATTATTAAAGATTTAATAATATTCTGAAATTAATTTAATTATTTAATCCGAATTATCCAAAACAGTAAATACTGTTTATTTAAATTAATTAACAGTTTAATTAATTAATCTTAATCATATAATTAATTAATTAGTTACCTAATTAATTAATTCACTAATTAATTTAGGTAATTAATTTATTTATTTATATTTATTTATTTTATTTTTTATTTCTATTTATTATTATTATTATTATTTTTAAACAGGGGCACTGGGCCCCGCGTGTCATTGGCTGGGCCGGACAATGTTCGGGCGGCACCCATTCGGGTGCCGGACATGTCCGGCCGGGGGCGCGTCCAGCCCACACGTACGCGCGCGCGCTTACCGGCCGGCGCGGCACGTCGCGGTGGCCGCCGGCGGGGGGGGGGGGGGGGGAAGGGGCGAGGGCGGCGAGCTCACTGGGGGGGGCGAGGCGGCGGCGGCCGGCGGCGCGGCTGACGGGGCGGAGGCGAGGATGACGGCGGCGCGGCGACGGGGCCGGTGGGGCGGCGAGGCGACGGGGCCGGCGAGGTGGCGGCAGGCGAGCGGCGGCGCGGTCCGGGCCGGCCGGGGCGTCGTCGGGGGGGGCCTCGGGCGCCTCTGGCGCGCGGTGGCGAGGGGGGGTGGGGAATCGGGCGGGGCGAGCGGGCGACTAGGAACCCTAGGTTCCCAGCGTCCCTTATAGCGCTGGACTGGGCCGGTCCTTTCGGCCCAGCTAGGCTCCTTTTTTTTAATAATTATTAAACATCGTCTGTTTAAATTAATTAGAGGTATTAAAATACTTCAAAAAAATGCCGGTTTAGATTTTGTAAAACCTTAGGGAATATTTGCAACCCATCCAACATTTTTTATTCCAGTTTTGCCAAACTTTTAAATCCACCTTTTAAATGAAATTTTAAATTGCAACGGAATTTGAACCGGAGGTTAATTCCAACAGTGATCACGATTTGATTAGCAAAATGGATTAGCCTAATCCCCAGATTACTGTAGCTCGATTATAGAGTTTACTGTAGCACAAATCCAGGGCGTCAAAATTCTCCCCTACTAAAAAGAATTCTCGTCCCGAGAATTAAGAAGTAGAAGGAAAGAGCCCGGGGTATTCTACACAAAGATGATCTTCGCGTTCCCAAGTGGCTTCATCTTCAGAATGATTTGCCCACTGCACCTTGAAGAACTTGGTAACCTTCTGACGAGTCCGACGTTCAGTTTCATCGAGAATGCGGACTGGTTGCTCTTTGTAAGAAAGGTCCTGTTGCAGTTCAAGCATATCATGATCCACTGCTCGGATAGGATCCTTGAAGCAGCGACGAAGTTGTGAGACATGGAACACATCGTGAACCTGGGAAAGGTTTGACGGTAATTCCAATTGATATGCCACTTTACCACGCCTTTCGAGAACAGTGAAAGGACCAATATATCGAGGAGCCAGCTTGCCCTTGATCCCGAAACGGTGTGTACCCCTCATTGGCGTGACTCGAAGATAAGCCTTTTCACCAGGTTGATAGACCATATCTTTGTGATGAAGGTCATACTGACTCTTCTGACGAGACTGAGCAGCCTTTAGATTTGCATGAATAATGCGGACTTGATCTTCGGCATGTTGGATAATATCCGGACCGATAAGTGTACGTTCCCCAGTTTCTGACCAATTCAGAGGAGTTCGACACTTACGTCCATATAACACTTCAAAAGGAGCCATCTTCAGACTAGCTTGATAGCTATTGTTATAGGAGAACTCAGCATACGGGAGAGATTCCTCCCATTTCTTGCCGAAAGAAATGACACAAGCTCGAAGCATGTCTTCGAGAATCTGGTTGACTCTTTCAACTTGACCCTGGGACTGAGGGTGAAAAGCGGTGCTGAAGGAAAAATGAGTTCCCATAGCTTCCTGAAACTTGCCCAGAATCTTGAAGTGAATAAACTGCCACGGTCCGAACTGATAACCAGTGGAATACCATGAAGTGAAACAATTCTGGACATGTAGAGAGTTGCTAGCTGACTAGCAGTGATCGTTTCTTTGACGGCTAGAAAATGTGCAACTTTGGAAAGTCGGTCAATGACGACAAGAATAGCATCATTACCTTTCCAGGATTTGGGAAAACCAGTGACCAAGTCCATTTCAACATGGTCCCATTTCCATTCAGGAACCATAATAGGTTGTAGAGTTCCGGCAGGCCTTTGATGTTCTGCTTTGATACTACGGCAAACATCACACTCAGCAACATAGCGGGCAATGTCTTGCTTCATGTTAGACCACCAGAACCTTTGACGAATGTCTTGGTACATCTTGGTACTACCAGGATGAATAGACAGCGGAGTGTCATGTGCTTCCTTCATGACCTCCTGAGTCAAATCATTGTTTTCCTCCTTACTCGGTACCACTAGGCGGCCTTTGAAGTACAAAGCGCCATCCTTAGCAATAGTGAAGGGTGAGGGCTTTCCTTCTGCGAGATCGAATTTAATCCTCTCGACTTCATTATCACACTTCTGGATCCACTTGATGACGTCCACTAGATCTGGTTTAGCAACCAGGGTATTAAGAGAACCCTGGGAAACAACATGGAGATTCATTTTGTAGGACCCTTCAGGAGGGGGAGCGAGATAACCCTGAGGAACAATATGGAGGTTCAGCTTGCGGAATTCCTTTTGAAGAAGGGGGTGAACCTTGTGAACCTGAAGGTGATTGCAGTATGACTTGCGGCTCAAGGCATCAGCCATTACATTAGCCTTGCCTGGTGTATAAGAAATTCCCACATTGTAATCTGCTATTCGTTCCATCCATCTTTGTTGATGGAGATTTAGATCTGGCTGAGTAAACAAGTACTTCAGACTTTGGTAATCGGTGTAGATCTCGCAACGATTACCAACAAGGTATTGTCGCCACTCTTTCAGTGCATGAATTACCGCAGCAAGTTCAAGGTCATGAACTGGGTAGTTCTCTTCATGAGGACGCAATTGATGAGAGGCATAAGCAACCACTCTGCGTTCTTGCATTAGGATAGATCCCATTCCTTGACATGAAGCATCACAATAAATGACGAAGTCCTTACGAGTATCCGGGGGAGCAAGCACGGGAGCAGACGTCAGCTTGTCCTTAAGTGCCTGAAAGCTCTCCTAACATTTTTCTGTCCACTCATATTTAACACCTTTGTGAAGCAGATTGGTTAAGGGCTTTGCAATCTTGGAGAAGTTCTCGACAAATCGATGGCAATAGCTGGCGAGTCCGAGAAAACTTCTGACTTGCTTGACATTCTTCGGGGGAGTCTAGTCAAGAATAGCTTGAACTCGTTCAGGGTTGACCGCAATACCATCCTTGGATATCACATGACCAAGGTAGGTCACTTCGTCCATCCAGAACTCACACTTTGAATACTTTGCATAAAGTTGATGTTCAGCATGCTCTTCTTTATTCTTGGAGTAAACCAGGATATCATCCAGATAAACCACGACGAATTTATCGAGGTAATCCATGAATATATAGTTCATCAGGCGAGAGAAGGTTGCTGGGGCATTGGTTAAGCCAAAGGACATGACGGTGTACTCGTATGAACCATAACGAGTAACGAATGCAGTCTTCGGAATATCCTCTTCACGAACCCGGACCTGATGGTAACCCAACCTCAAGTCGAGTTTGGAAAACACTAACGAACCAGCAAGTTGATCATACAGATCGTTGATCCAAGGCAGCGGATATTTGTTCTGAATTGTAGCTTGGTTGATGGGGCGGTAATCTTGGACCAACCGATTCGTACCATCCCTTTTCTTGACAAAGAGAGAAGGTGCTCCCCAAGCAGAGGAACTTGGACGAATGAAACCCAGATGAAGCTAATTGTCAATTTCTTGCTTAAGTTCTAGGAGTTCATGTGGTGGCATCTTGTACGGACGCTTGGCTATAGGAGTGGTACCAGGTACCAAGTCGATGACAATCTCGACAGCTCTAGCAGGAGGGATCCCTGGAAGTTCTTCTGGAAAGACATGTTGAAAATCACGGACCACTGGAATGTTTTCAATCCCTTCAAGAGGTGACACATTTAATGCATTCAAGGCATAAAGCCAGGCTTCAGCATCTAACAGCTTGGAATGACATGATCGAGTACAAATCATAATCAAAGAAAATTACTAAGAGTTGTCGAATCGCAATGCGTACTCGATTCAGATATCAGTGTCCTTGAGTGTCCAACAACTCAGAACACGAGGAAACTGGAATCAGTGAAGGAAAACATAGCTGGTGAGGAGCTTATAAGAAGTTATGTAGCTCCATGATTTTCTCGAGATACCAGGGGTAATACTTAGAGGTAGACCAGCATGGAGGTTAGACTAGCATATTGATCTGTGGAGGACAAGCACTTTAACTTGTCTGAGAATGGAATCGAAGTAGAACAACATGGTCGGAACCACGATTGCAAAGGACAAGATCAAAGATACAATATCAAATCATACAATGAATGATTATATGAGAGGAGAAGCTTGTATGATAAGATCAACATCGTTTCCATGGGCATGAACACAAGGTTCAAGGTCGACTCCCACTTCATCAATTCATCACCTTCCATTTACACCTCGCCTTTGATAAAGTTGTAGTTTTGCAAGTTTAACTGGCAAAACACTAGGAGAGTATGACTCGTGAAAACTGTCGGGTTCACACGAATTAAGGAAGGCATAGGTCCAACCCATCAGGGCATCTTAGGAACATATACCACAAGCTTCAAGAGTAATTAACCCATGCTTGACAACAGAGCATGGCTGACAAAAGCATAGGATACAACTTATCAGAGGGAGAAAACACAATTTACCAATAGTATCATGTATCAGGGGAAGACCATCACAAGAATTTTGAATGTGAAGGATGCTATCGGATAATAATCCAACAATGGGTCTGACGTTCCCCAAAGGGCCTGATGTAAGTATCGGTACTCAATCAGAGGGAGAAAGAATGCAAGGCATCACATTATAGAACACCCAAATAATTTGATGCTTAGATAACCAAAGGAATTAGGATTCCCAATTTGGTGTATCAGAATCAGATGCTTCAATCAATACAGATAAGTTGAAGGAACTTAGATGGACAATCAACCAAGGTTGATTTAACTAGAACCAGCTCATGTTTGGAAAGACGTCTGAGCTGGACGGATAATATATGATAACAACTGATGACTGCGTGCATTCACACACAGGTTGAATCAATAAAATCAAATGAAAACCACAAAGGATTTACTTAATATTGCCAGACATATGGAATTAACCATAATGCAAGCAGGTGAGAAAGGTCAAGAGCAAAAGGCTACTGAGGATTGCAGAAGATCGAATAGCGTTTCAAAGAATTCTGAGAAACACATGATCAACCCAGGAAGAACGAATCTCCGGTAAGATAATTCGATGTACCTTGTAATAACAAGAGCAATTGGATTTGAAAGTATGAGCGACAATTGCATGTAGTCATCCACAGGGGTTGACGGAGCACAAGTTCTCGGGAGAACATCAAAGAGTATCTTCGGAGTCTTCTGATGAATCAAGCCATCATCTGGAATGAGGGGCTCTCCGGGAGGAAGTAGTTACGAGAACCTATAGTTAGAGTTAATAAAATCTTTAACCCGAAAGAGAAGAGAGATCAGAACCCAGAGTATAGACGAGGAATAAAAGATCCTAATACCACCCGATTGAGATGTGGGCCTGTAAGCCACACAACTATGTTAGTAAAGTTTTTCAAGTACTAGACTCAACTTCGGCCAAGGAGTTGGAAAGGGGGCTACCTACAGGCAGTCGGCTCTGATACCAACTTGTGATGCCCCCGATCTCGACCGTACGCTAATCATACACGCAATGCGTACGACCAAGATTAGGGACTCACTGATCGATATCACAACACAATACTAGACACAAATTAAAGTCATACAGCTTCATATTACAAGTCAGGGGCCTCGAGGGCTCAAATACAAAGCTCGACAAGCACGAGTCAGCGGAAGCAAATAATATCTGAGTACAGACATAAGTTAGACAAGTTTTGCCTTAAGAAGGCTAGCACTAACATAAGCAGCGGATCGAAAGAGGCGAGGCCTCCTGTCTGGGAACCTCCTAACTACTCCTAAGCATCGGCGTTCTCCACGTAGTAGTAGGCTCCAGCGGTGGTGTAGTAGTCGTCTCCGGCGTACTCCATCTCCTGGGCTCCATCGTCTGAACGCAGAATCGTATCGAGGGGGAAAGAGAAAGCAAAGCAGCGGTGAGTACTCATCCAAAGTACTCGCAAGACTGACATCAGAACTATGCTAAGTATGCATCAGTATCAAGGGGAGGGGTTATATCTGGACTGACTGCAGAAAGCAAGAATAGGGGGAAGGCCTAGTCCTATCGAAGACTAGCATCTTTAGCATCTTGCAGCATTAGAAGAGAGTAGACTGGTATCTCACATATAGTCATATTATTGTAGCAATTTTATTAAGTAACCACGCCCAGAGATTCTTCCTTGACTCCCTGCGAGGAAGCAATCTCGGAGCCACATTCATTTCAAATTAAATCACAATTATAGTTGTATAAGGTCAAGGCACAACTCCAAGTCGTCCTGTTACCGTGGACACGGCTATTCGAATAGATTATTCATCCTTGCAGGGGTGCACCGCATTTCCAACACGCCTGATCACCTCCGGCCGGACACACTTTCCTGGGTCATGCCCGGCCTCGGGATAGCAGCACGTCGTCGCCCCACCTAGGCTCAACGAAGAGGCCAGCCCGCCGGTCTAAATCCTAAGCACAAAGGGGTCATGGGCCCACTTGCCCTCTGCGCTCCTGCACGATGCGTGGGCGGCCGGAAGCAGACCTAGCACACTCCAGTCCAAGAGCTGTACCGTCCAGTCCAATCCGGTGCGCGCCGCTCCATTGCTGACGTCCGAAGAGCTTCGGCTGATACAACGACGCTGAGTACCCATAACTTCTCCCACGCGATGGTTTGGTGCGTAAAAAGGCCAACGACCCAACTCAGATCAAATACCCAACCCATTAGCATTTTATTAATGCGGGGCAAGCGCGACCCATAAATTGCGGTCACGTCGCCCCGACTCGAGGATGTGTGGCAAGGGCCTCTCCTGCCCGTCCACGCCTCAACATAATCCTCTGGATGCCTTACCGGCGCATCCCACCACATCTCACACACGGGTACCCTTGGGGCCGACCCGTCTCAAGACTGTCGGGAACTCAGGTCCACCTCAACCAGGGTGGTACCGCCTGTCCCTCCAGTCCCGTCTTTCACATGTAAACAAAGTCAAGTTGAAGTAACTGTGTGTTTATACACCAAGTGGATATCCGAGGAATCACCCTCGATGGATCCCACTCGAGGTATGTGTATGACAAGAGTCGCTATCGATAAATGGGAAGGAGGAATCACCCTCGATACCCACGACCGATTAGCTACGCTACAGAATTAACACCGGGAGTGTTAAGTGAGGTATCACCCTCGGCACTCAGTAGTAGCTCTGCAGTGCCATACTTAAGGGGTGTGCGGTGATGTGAGGGGCCTGGCTTGTCGGTCGGTTGACCGAGTCTTCGAGTCTTCGGGTCGTCGAGTCATCGATGAAGAAGCCGGGGCAACTGGGACTAAGGGGGGTCTCAGGGGATTCACTGATCAACCTATACTAAACAGTTGATATCGTTGTAGGTATAGTAGCAGTTTATCAAAAACAGGCTATGCATCAGAATAGGAGCTAGCTAATACAGTAGCAAAATCTAGTGCAAGAATAAGAGGGAAAGCAATGGGCGATATCGGAATGCTCAAGGGGGGGTTGCTTGCCTTGCTGCTCTGCTGCAAAAGGCTGAACGTCAACGGCGTAGTCATACCCGGCAGCACCGTTAGTCTCGGGGTCTACCGGTAAGAAGAGGGGGGGGGAGAAACAATAAATATAAAGCAGACAAATGCATCACGATGCATGACATGGCAATATGCAGGGCTAGCCATGCACTAACGCAGTACTACACATCGCAGACGGTTCGGAAGAATATCTGACGATATTTTCCAGGTTTCGGGCTACTACTGGACAGACGAAATCGATGGAAACGTTCCATGTTTGCTATGCTAGAGGCATGTGGCAGACTAACGGACTGCGTACTTGGAACCGTAGAATTATTCTGAGCAACTTTCATGTTCAAAACTTTTTAATCCGGACTACGGTTTATTTTATATTAATTATTAAAGATTTAATAATATTCTGAAATTAATTTAATTATTTAATCCGAATTATCCAAAATAGTAAATACTATTTATTTAGATTAATTAACAGTTTAATTAATTAATCTTAATCATATAATTAATTAATTAGTTACCTAATTAATTATTTCACTAATTAATTTAATTAATTAATTTAACTAATTTATTTATTTAATTTAATTTATTTATATTATTTTTTATTTATATTTATTATTATTATTATTATTATTATTATTTAAATAGGGGCACTGGGCCCCGCGTGTCATTGGCTGGGCCGGACAATGTCCGGGCGGCACCCATTCGGGTGCCGGACATGTCCGACCGGGGGCGCGTCCAGCCCGCACGTACGCGCGCGCGCACCGGCCGATGCGGCACGGCGCGGTGGCCGCCGGCGGGGGGGGGGGGGGAGGGGCGAGGGCGGCGAGCTCACTGGGGGGGCGAGGCGGCGGCGGCCGGCGGTGCGGTGGCGGGGCGGCGCGGCTGACGGGGCGGAGGCTAGGACGACGGCGGCGCGAGGCGGCGGCGGTGCAGCAACGCTAGGCGGGCCGGCGACGGGGCGGCAGGCGAGCGGCGGCGACGTGGACGAGGCGGCGGCGGCGTGGTCCGGGCCGGCCGGGGCGTCGTCGGGGGGGGCGCGTCGGTGGGGGGGACGGGCGCGGCCTCGGGCGCCTTTGGCGCGCGGCGGTGGGGGGGGGGGGAATCGGGCGGGGCGAGCGGGGGACTGGGAACCCTAGGTTCCCAGCGTCCCTTATAGCGCTGGACTGGGCCGGTCCTTTCGGCCCAGTTAGGCTCCTTTTTTTTAATAATTATTAAACAACGTCTGTTTTAATTAATTAGAGGCATTAAAATACTTCAAAAAAATGCCGGTTTAAATTTTGTAAAACCTTAGGGAATATTTGCAACCCATCCAACAGTTTTAATTCCAGTTTTGCCAAACTTTTAAATCCACCTTTTAAATGAAATTTTAAATTGCAACGGAATTTGAACCGGAGGTTAATTCCAACAGTGATCACAATTTGATTAGCAAAATGGATTAGCCTAATCCCCAGATTACTGTAGCTCGATTACAGAGTTTATTGTAGCACAAATCCAGGGCGTCACAGGGTGCCCCACATCCGAGATGTTCAGGGACCCAAGAGGACGGGAAGCATGGAGGCTAGGCTCGAGGCGGTGGAACAAGACATCTTCAAGTGCCAAGGGATGGTGGAGCGTGGACTTAGTGCCAATCACTCCATGATCACGGAATTCACCCGTGATCAGATGGTGGATGGCCGGTCTATGAAGGACATCGTCTTCACCTTCAATGAGCAAATCAATTTTCTACAAAGTCAAATCTATGATCTTAAAAACCAAGTTTTTGAGTATGAAGCAAGATTTAAAGGTATGAGTTTAGCTGCCACTTGCAGGACTCGGGGGCGTCGTGCGTCAACTTTTGATGGTGAGCCCTTGCCCTGGAAGCCGGTGGACAAACCTACCACTTCATCACCACCACCTTCATCATCTTCACCACCAAAGGAGACTTGAGTACATGGGTATGGGCACTCCCCTTGCCTTGAGCCAAGCTTGGGGGAGATGCCCCGGTATCGTATCACCATCACTTTTATTTACCTTTACCTATTTTAGTTTGATCCTTAGCTCTTTCGATATTTAGTTGAATAAAAGTTTAGTATGATCTATTTTCGAGTGCTAGTTTCATGATCTATCTATCTATGTAATCGAGTGAGAGTTATATAATAAAGTTTAGTTTGAGCTTTTGCTTCTTTACTTTCTTGTTGCAATCAAAATAAAAAGGAAATGAATGAAAAGGATCATATGCTAATCTTATGGTAAGTAATGACATCACATAAGGAAAAGTATAAGTGGTAAAATTTATTAGAGGTTGACAAACATAGCATTGGTCAATGATGCAATTCATGAAAGAATTAATAAGGGAAGAGAAGATTCACATGCAAACACACTATCTTGGACATATTTTATGATTGTGAGCCCCCATTAAATATTATATGCCAAAATTGTTGACGTTGGACAAGGAAGACAGCATAATGATTTATGTTTGTTCATATTCACATAGAAGTTATATTGTCATAGATCCTTCAACATATGGTGCTTGCTCAATATCTTTGCTAGCCAAAAACTCCGCACTAAATAGAGATACTACTTGTGCATCCAAAAACCCTAAACCCAAACTCATGTTTTGAGAGTCCACCATACCTACCTATGGATCGAGTAAGATCCTTCAAGTAAGTTGTCATCAGTGCACTAAGGCAATAAAAATTGCTTCTAAATGTGTTTGATCAATTAGTGTAAGAGAAAATTGAGCGTTGTACGAACTTATGATGGCAAAGTAATAAAAGCGATGGACTGCATAATAAATGTTGCTATCATAGGGGGCAATATAACGTGACGTTCTTTTGCATTAAGGGATTTGGCATACAAACTAAAAAGCACATGACAACCTCAGCTTCCCTCCGCGAAGGGCTTATCTTTTACTTTTATGTATTTACTTTTATGCAAGAGTCAAAGTATTCTTCCCTTTCCTTTTTACGTTTTCTTTTTGCAAGCATCATGTGGTGAGGAAAGATCTAGGCACATATATCCAGTTGGATATGAGTGAGCATGAGTTATTATTGTTGACATCACCCTTGAGGTGAATACGTTGGGAGGCGAAAATATAAGCCCCTATCTTTCTATGTGTCCGGTTGAAACTTTTTGCTCATGGGTATGTTGTGAGTGTTAGCAATCATAGAAGACTAAATGATGGTTGAGTATGTGGACTTGCCAAAAGGCTCCAACACGAGACCCTTCCTGAAAATATGATGAATTGTAGTTGCAAAGTTGACCGAGAACATAGTTTGTTGGTTTTCAATAAGGTTTATGCTTTATACTTCTATGTTGTGATAAATTGTTACTTGATCATGATAAGTTATATGATGAATTTATATAATAAAAATTATATGAATAAGTTATATGATAAAGTTTGTTGCTGCTATGATAATAAGCATGATGCTACTATGTCCGTATTTTATTTTTATCGACACCTCTCTCTCAAACCATGTGGACATGTTTTTCGATATCGGCTTTCGCTTGAGGACAAACAAGGTCTAAGCTTGGGGGAGTTGATACGTCCATTTTGCATCATGATTTCCTACTGTTATTTATAATGTTTTTATGCATAATAATGCTTTAGGGACTGATTCTAATGCCTTTTCTCTCATAATATGCAAGGTTTACACAAACAGGGAGAATACCGGCAGCTGGAATTTTGGACCTGAAAAAGCATATCAGAGATACCTATTCTGACATCTCCAAATAAGCTGAAACTTCACAAAGAATTATTTTTGAAATATATGAAAATACTGGAGCAAATAACTACCGGAGGGGGGCCACCTGGTGAGCACTAGACACCAGGGGGCACCAGGCGCCCCAGGTGCGCCCTGGTGGGTTGTGCTCAGCCCAGCCCACCTCCAGTGCCCATCTTCTCGTACTTAAGGTCTTTTGACCTAGAAAAAAAATAAGGAGAGGACTTTTGGGACGGAATGCTGCCGTCTCGAGGTAGAACTTGGGCAGGAGCAATTTTGCCCTCCGGCGGAGCGATTCCGCCGGGGGAACTTCCCTCCCGGAGGGGGAAATCGAAACCATCGTCATAACCAACAACCCTCTCATATTTGGGAGGCCAATCTTCATCAACATATTCAACATCACCATCTCCTCTCAAACCCTAGTTCATCTCTTGTGTTCAATCTTTGTGCCGGAAGCTCAGATTGGTACCTGTGGGTGACCAGTAGTGTTGATTACATCTTGTAGTTGATTACTATATGGTTTATTTGGTGGAAGATTATATGTTCAGATCCATTATGCTATTTAATACCCCTATGATCTTGAGCATGAATATTATTTGTGAGTAGTTACCTTTGTTCTTGAGGTCACGGGAGAAGTCATGTTGCAAGTAATCATGTGAATTCGATATCTGTTCGATATTTTGATGATATGTATGTTGTGATTCCCTTAGTGGTGTCATGTGAACGTCGACTACATGACACTTCACCATCCTTGGGCCTAAGGGAATGCATTGTGGAGTAGTTATTAGATGATGGGTTGCTAGAGTGACAGAAGCTTAAACCCTAGTTTATGCGCTACTTCGTAAGGGGCTGATTTGGATCCAAACATTTAATGCTATGGTTAGATTTTATATTAATACTTTTGTCGTACTTGCGGATGCTTGCGAGGGGGTTAATCATAAGTGGGAGGTTTGTTCAAGTAAGAACAACACCCAAGCACCAGTCAGACCACATATCAAATTATCAAAGTAGCGAACGCGAATCAAACCAACATGATAAAAGTGACTAGATGAAATTCCCGTGTACCCTCAAGAACAATTTGCCTATTATAAGAGACTGTTCTGGCATGTCCTTTGCCACAAAAGGATTGGGCTATCTTGCTGCACTTTATTTACCCTTACCGTTACTTGCTCGTTACCAATTATTTTGCTATCAAACTACCCGTTACCTACAATTTCAGTGCTTGCAGAAATTACCTTGCTGAAAACCGCTTGCCATTTCCTTCTGCTCCTCGTTGGGTTCAACACTCTTACTTATCGAAAGGACTACGATTGACCCCCTATACTTGTGGGTGATCAGTTCGCTAGACGAACCACCAAAATCTGAGTATGAGTCATTTTTGATTTATCTTTGCTACGGTGAAGGTAGAGGAGTGACACACGGAAGAATAAAAAGCATCCATTTTCCATCTATACACTACTTTGCACTCTTTAATGGCAAATGCATCGTAAGCAAGCAAGATTGCAGCACACTGTGTGCCCCTGATTTGAGTCTTATACACACGGCTATAACGGGAATTAAATGTTATAATCTTGGAGCGATCGTTGTACGGAGATTGCAACACAACGCTGCTAGTGGTCACTTTTATGGAGGGATCTATGCCTCCTGTGTAGCTAAGAAGCTAAATGTATCACCTTGGCCTAACGATCCCATTTTACCTACTCAGTACTTAGACTTTGAGGCCATGAAACGTCATAAGTTCCTTAAGGGCATAGTCACTAATTATACTTACAACTTGAGGTTTAATAAAGATCCCATTGTACCTGTTGTCTTGCCTGCTCCTGCTCTCTTTGATTATCACAGTAAGGGAAGATACTACATTCTTGAGAGCGAGGACCGCGCGTACAATGCGGAGGTCGAAGCTGCCAGACGGGCTGAGGAGGCTGCACCAAGAGCCTCGGTGGGCTATCACTCAGATTATTATCCAGGCCGCACATGGTGATTACCAAGCTAGGCCAAAAGCCTAAGCTTGGGGGAGTACGTATTTCCACCGACATTATATTCATGTTTACACATTTCATTCCAGTTTTCGGTGTCCACACTTTTTCATTGTATTATCCATGCTAGATTTATTTTCTTGCTTTCTTCTTGCGTGTTTGAACAACTTTGAGAAAATCCAAAAAATATTTCTTGCTTCTTTTCGGTTTTTCTTTCTAGTTTAAATTAATTGTAGTATCAAAAGAAAACCCAAAAATATTTCTCGTTTCTTCTTTTACTTATTGGGAGTTTTCCCGTGTAAATAGTTTTTCTCGTCTTTGTTTTTCCTTCTTTGATTTGCTTTCTTTAAGAAAAACCAAAAACTCAAAAAAAAACATTTCAGTGTTTCTATGGAATTCTTTTCCTTTTATTTGAGTCGTACCAAGGAGAAGACCACAATGAAAATGTTGAGTAGCTCTCATATGCATTATTGTTGATCTAACAAAGAGCCGATATTACTTTGTCTTCTCCTCTTAAATAAAATGCTTGCAGATTCTAGCTTAGTCCACGTCACTCTTGCACTATTATTATTTTCATATCATTCGGTCGTGCAAGTGAAAGGCAATAATGACGATATTTGATGAAGTGACTATGGCAGAGAGAAGCGGGTATGAACTCAACTTGTTTTTATTTTTGTAAATATGTTTAACCTAGTATCCATGATTCAACATATTATGATCAAACATGTTTGCAATGACAATTAGAGATTATAGTTGCTCATGCCATGCTTAAGTAGCTAGGAGTGGATAATGATTTATCTTGGATGTCAACATGCATTAAAATAGTGATGTAGTATGATGATATGGTATCCCCCTTTGAATGTTTCAAGTGGCTTGACTTGGCACATGTTCACACATGTAGTTGAATCAAAACCAACATAGCCTTCACGATATTTATGTTTATGGTGTCCATATCCTACTCATACTAGTATTCAATGTTGATTATGCATAATGCATGTTCATGACCGTTTTCGCTCTCTAGTTGGCCGCTTCTCAATCTATTTGCTAGCCTTCGCCTGTACTAAGCGGGAATACTGCTTGTGCATCAAAATCCTTAAACCAAAGTTATTCCAGATGAGTCCACTATATCTACCTATATGATGTATCACCCTGTCGTTCCAAGCAAATTTGCATGTGCCACCTCTAAAAATTCAAATGAACATCTGTTTTGTGTGCCTGGACCGCTCATGGAGCGACAGGGGGCGGTCGGTATCTTCCATGTTAAGCGGGTTATTCTCATGATGAGCGTTTATTCACTCGTCCTTGCACGAGAGGGGCGGTAATAGGGATTCCTAGTCCCGAAATCAAAAATTGCAAATAATTAAACAAAACTCCCCCAGGAATGTTGTTGGTATGGACGGTATCCGTGGATTCGGCTAGCAGTGGAGTGTGTTTGTTGGTGGAGGGGGAGTAAACCTTTACTTTTACCGCTTGGGAACCGCCGCTAATGTGTTTAGCATGGAAGATATTGATAACTCTTGTTCGTAACGTTGATAGGAAGGGTGCACCTCCCAAAATTATTTTTATCTTTGATTTAAGCTTTGAGCTCTGGCACCTCTGCAAATCCATGTTTCCCTCTGCGAAGGGACTATCTATTTACTTTTATGTTGAGTCATCACCTTCTCAAATAAGTGCCAGATCTGAGAGCACTATTGTCATCCTCATGCATTGTGTATAGTTAATGTTGGATGCAGCATGACTAGATCTTTTCTACCATGAATTACAATGTTTAGTCGCTTTGAACTTTGGAGGTGCTCTGCATTTATGTTTTGCGGTCTCAGAAAGGGCTAGCGAGATACCACTGTTGTCATATTATATCATGACCGTTTTGACAAAGTGTTGGCACTTGAGATATTTTATTATTGCTCTCTAGTTGATTATGCCATTGATATGAGTTAATATAATTTTTAAGAGTTATTGTTGACATGGTTAGTCATAATCTTTGCTGAAAACCTGGGTGCTACTTAAGCATATGTATGTAAACAAGAACAAAAGAGTTCGTAAAAGTTTTTCTTTATCACTTTTAGTTTGTCAACTGAATTGCTTGTGGACAAGCAATGGGTTAAGCTTGGGGGAGTTGATACGTCTCCATCGTATCTACTTTTGCTAATGCTTTTACTCTTGTTTTGGACTCTAATTGCATGATTTGAATGAAACTAACCCGGACTGACGCTGTTTTCAGCGGAACTACCATGGTGTTGTTTTTGTGCAAAAATAAAAGTTCTCGGAACTGGACGAAACTTTTCGGAGAATTATTTTACAATAAATAAAAAATACTGGAGCCAAGAACCACCGGAGGGGGTGCCCTGGCTGGGCACGATACACCAGGGCGCGCCACCCCCTCCAGGCGCGCCCTGGTGGGTTATGGTCACCTCGTACCCCCCTGACCCTAATTCCAGAACTATAAATCCCTATATTTTGGCGAAAAAAGTAGGAGAGGAAGTTTTATCACGTTTCACGAGACGGAGCCGTCGCCACCTCCTGTTCTTCATCGGGAGGCCAGATCTGGAGCCCGTTTGGGGCTCCGGAGAGGGGAATCTTTGGTCTTCGTCATCACCAACCCGCCTTCATCGCCCATTCCATGATGCTCCCCACCGGGAGTGAGTAATTCCTTCGTAGGCTCGCTGGTCGGTGAGGAGTTGGATGAGATTCATCATGTAATCGAGTTAGTTTTGTTAGGGCTTGATCCCTAGTATCCACTATGTTCTGAGATTGATGTTGCTATGACTTTGCCATGCTTAATGCTTGTCACTAGGGCCCGAGTGCCCTAATTTCAGATCTGAACTGTTTATGTTATCACCATTATATCTATGTTCTTGATCCGATCTTGCTAGTCATATGCACCTGCTATGTGTTATGATCCGTAAACCCTGGGGTGATAATAGTCGGGATACTTTCTGGTGATGACCGTAGTTTGAGGAGTTCATGTATTCACTATGTGTTAATGCTTTGTTCCGGTTCTCTATTAAAAGGAGGCCTTAATATCCCTTAGTTTCCTTATGGACCCCGCTGCCACGGGAGGGTAGGACAAAAGATGGCATGCAAGTTCTTTTCCGTAAGCACGTATGACTATTTACGGAATACATGCCTACATTATATTTATGAACTGGAGCTAGTTCTGTGTCGCCCTAGGTTATGACTGTTATATGATGAATATCATCCAACGAATTCACCGATCCAATGCCTACGAGTTTTCCACATATTGTTCTTGCTAAGTTGCTACTGCTACTGCTACTGTTCCAACTGCTACAAAACCATTGCTATCACTGTTACTGTTACTGTTAGTGTTACTACTGATATCAAAACTATCATATTACTATGCTACTGATCACTCTGCTGCAGATATTTAATCTCCAGGTGTGGTTGAATTGACAACTCAACTGCTAATACAACAACAACAACAACAACAACAACAACAACAACAACAACAACAACAACAACAACAACAACAAAGCCTTTAGTCCCAAACAAGTTGGGGTAGGCTAGAGGTGAAACCCATAAGATCTCGTGACCAACTCATGGTTCTGGCACATGGATAGCAAGCTTCCACGCACCCCTGTCCATGGCTAGTTCTTTGGTGATGCTCCAATCCTTCAGATCTCTCTTTACAGACTCTTCCCATGTCAAGTTCGGTCTACCCCAGCCTCTTTTGATATTTTCAGCATGCTTTAGCCGTCCGCTATGCACGGTGGCTTCTGGGGGCCTGCGCTGAACATGTCCAAACCATCTCAGACGATGTTGGACAAGCTTCTCTTCAATTGGCACTACCCCAACTCTATCTCGTATATCATCATTCCGGATTCGGTCCTTCCTTGTGTGGCCACCCATCCATCTCAACATGCGCATCTCCGCCACACCTAACTGTTGCACATGTCGCCTTTTAGTCGGCCAACACTCAGCGCCATACAACATTGCGGGTCGAACCGCCGTCCTATAGAACTTGCCTTTTAGCTTTTGTGGCACCCTCTTGTCATAGAGAATGCCAGAAGCTTGACGCCACTTCATCCATCCGGCTTTAATTCGATGGTTCACATCTTCATCGATATCCCCATCCTTCTGCAACATTGACCCCAAATATCGAAAGGTGTCCTTCTGCGGCACCACCTTCCCATCAAGGCTAACATCCTCCTCCTCCTCGTGCCTAGTAGTACCGAAAGCGCACCTCATGTACTCGGTTTTAGTCCTACTAAGTCTAAAACCTTTCGATTCCAAGGTTTGCCTCCATAACTCCAACTTCCTGTTGACCCCCGTCCGACTCTCATCGACTAGCACCACATCGTCCGCAAAGAGCATACACCATGGGATATCTCCTTGTATATCCCTTGTGACCTCATCCATCACCAAGGCAAAAAGATAAGGGCTCAAAGCTGACCCTTGATGCAGTCCTATCTTAATCGGGAAGTCATCAGTGTCGCCATCACTTGTTTGAACACTTGTCACAACATTATCGTACATGTCCTTGATGAGAGTAATGTACTTTGCTGGGACTTTGTGTTTCTCCAAGGCCCACCACATAACATTCCGCGGTATCTTATCATAGGCCTTTTCCAAGTCAATGAACACCATATGCAGGTCCTTGTTTTGCTCCTTATATCTCTCCATAAGTTGTCGTACCAAGAAGATGGCTTCCATGGTCAACCTCCCAGGCATGAAGCCAAACTGATTTTTGGTCACGCTTGTCATTCTTCTTAAGCGGTGCTCAATGACTCTCTCCCATAGCTTCATTGTATGGCTCATCAGTTTAACTCCACGATAATTAGTACAACTCTGAACATCCCCCTTGTTCTTGAAGATTGGTACTAATATACTCCGTCTCCATTCTTCTGGCATCTTGTTTGCCCGAAAAATGAGGTTGAAAAGTTTGGTTAGCCTCCTTGACTCTCCACACCTCAATGGGGATACAATCAGGGCCCATCGCCTTGCCTCCTTTCATCCTCTTTAAAGCCTCCTTAACCTCCGAGTCCTGGATTCGCCGCACAAAACGCCTGCTAGTATCATCAAAGGAGTCGTCCAAATCAATGGTAGAGCTCTCACTCTCCCCATTGAACAGCTTGTCAAAGTACTCCCGCCATCTATACTTAATCTCCTCGTTCTTCACCAGGAGTTGATCTGCTCCGTCCTTGATGCACTTGATTTGGTCAACATCCCTCGTCTTCCTCTCTTGGATCTTGGCCATCTTATAGATGTCCCTTTCGCCTTCCTTCGTGTCTAACCGTTGGTAGAGGTCCTCATACGCCCGACCCCTTGCTTCACTCACAGCTCGCTTTGCGGCCTTCTTTGCCATCTTGTACTTCTCTATGTTGTCTGCACTCCTATCCAGATATAGGCGTCTGAAACAATCTTTCTTCTCCTTAATTGCCTTCTGGACATCATCGTTCCACCACCAGGTATCTTTAGCTTCTCTTCTACTTCCCTTGGACACTCCAAACTCCTCTGAGGCTACCTTACGAATGCAAGTTGCCATCTTCATCCACATGTTGTCTACATCACCTCCTTCCTCCCAAGGGCCCTCCTTAGACCCTCTCCTTGAACGCCTGAGCTACCTCCCCCTTGAGCTTCCACCACTTCGTTCTAGAGACTTTGGCATGCTTGTCCAGCTGGACACGAATCCGAAAGTGGAGGTCAGCAACCACAAGCTTATGCTGAGGGACAACACTCTCTCCACGTATCACCTTACAATCTAGGCATGCACGCCTGTCTTCTCTTCTCGAGAGGATGAAATCAATCTGGCTAGAGCGTTGCCCACTACTGTAAGTCACTAGATGTGATTCTCTCTTCTTAAAGAGGGTGTTAGCTACGATCATGTCGTAGGCTAGGTCAAAGCTTAAGATATCTTCTCCTTCTTGGTTCCTGATGCCATAGCCAAATCCCCCATGCACCCCTTCAAAACCTGTGTTAGATGTGCCCACGTGGCCATTGAGGTCTCCTCCTATGAAGAGCCTCTCGCCAATCGGTACACTCCTAACCATGTCCTCTAGGCCTTCCCAAAACTCCCTCTTGCTGTTCTTATTGAGGCCTACTTGCGGGGCATACGCGCTGATAATGTTGAGAACTAAGTCCCCAACTACTAGCTTGACCAGGATAATCCAGTCCCCACGTCTCTTGACGTCTACCACTCCATCCTTGAGGCTCTTGCTGATCAAGATGCCTACTCCATTTCTGTTTGCCACCATCCCCGTGTACCACAGCTTGAAGCCGGTACCCTCCACCTCCTTCGCCTTTCGTCCCCTCCATTTGGTCTCTTGGACGCAAAGGATATCAACGCCTCTCCTCACCGTTGTATCAACTACCTCCCGAAGCTTACCTGTCAGAGAACCTACGTTCCAGCTACCTAAGCGAATCCTCCTAGGCTCGGCTAGCTTCCTTACCCTTTGCACTCGTCGAGTCAAATGCGAAGATCCTAGCTCAATTTCCACTACACCCGGGCGCCGATGTAGCACGCCACTAAGGATGCGACGACCCGATCCTCGCTCACTTGCCACCGTATCTAGATCACGATACGGCGCGCCACCTGGGGGGTGACGGACCGGCCCTTGCCCATTTTCCACCACACCCGGGTTCCGATGTGGCGTGTCGCTGAGAGGGTTATGCCCCAACGAAAATCTATTGGGTTTAATCTCCATAAGAGTGGCTGAGTTTTGACGTTGGCTCGCCAAGCCTATCACAACCCTCCTCCTTTACCCGGGCTTGGGACCGGCTATGTTGAGACAACATAGGTGGAGTTGACAACTCAACTGCTAATACTCGCAAATATTCTTTGGCTCCCTTTGTGTCGAATCTATAAATTTGGGTTGAATACTCTACCCTCGAAAACTGTTGCGATCCCCTATACTTGTGGGTTATCAACAAGCGCTCCACTAGAACGAAGTGCCTCACCGGGGCGGGAACTCGTTGATCTCAGCCCATCAACCAGCTCCCGGCAAGAGGCTCCGCCTCTGTATCCGATGGCGATCTTGGGCACAGACACCAGCGCCACTACCTTTATTCCCCTGCTCGCGGGGATGGAGTGCCCAGAGGCGGCTCGCAGATGCTCAACCCTGGAGGGGAGCTCCCCGGCGAGGGATTCCACTGATGAGCCGGCCCGCGTGGATGACGTGCCGACAGGCAGAGCCACCAGCAGCCAGGTGATGGCTACGGACGTCGTCAGAGGGGGCGAAGTGCCTCCTCAATGGGAGCCCGTGGGTAAGCCCCTTGTTGTTGGAGTCTTGATCCTGTTTACCTCTTCTTTTTGTCTTCTCGAACTTCTCATTAGTTTCAAGAAATTTTTTCTTTCTTTCCTCGATTTTTCAGATCTGCTCCCGCCGGAGGATCTCAATGTTGACATCAACATCGGGGAGATCACAAAGGAAGCGGCTGAAGAAGCAACCCGAGTCGCGACTGAAGAGGACGCCGCTCGCAGGAGTGTCAGGGAGACCGGTAAGCAGGTCGATGAGGGACCGTCCTCGAAGGGGGCGACAAACACTGAGGGCGTTCCTACTTCAGGAGCGCCAATGATAGGCATGTTCTTCACGTTGGGGACCGCCAGCAGGGCTGTTGCCGGTCCGTCGTCGTCAGAGGGGCCACCCCGAGCCGGTACTTGAAGGTCGGCGACTTGCAGTTCGTCAGCTTCCCAGGCGATGCGATCCTTGAAGCCTTCTCCGAAGAGGCGACCGTTGACGGAGCGCTCGCCACCCCCGGAGGAGGAGCGGTAGTCAATCCACTTGGCGAGGGCGACAAAGCCAAGGAGCACGCCATCCTGTCCTCCATGGGCAAGAGCTTCCGGCAGCTGTAGGCGTATTATGCCAGGCGCTCGGAGAAACTGGATCGCCGGGAAGCCCTTCTAGCGGCAGTAGAGGACAGGTTCCGGGAACGCCTTGCCAAAACACATGCTTGGTTCACTGAGAGCTGCAAGGCCGAAGCTGAGTTCATCAAATAGAGGGCCGAGGCGGAGAAGATCTGGAGGGAGGCTGAGCTGAGTATTACCGCTATGGATGTAGAGCTGAACTCACGCAAGATCTTACTTGACTCCCATGAGAAGGATCTTGCTGCTCGAGAAGGGTTCTTGTCGACAAGCTCGGAGTTGAGCTAGATAAGCAAATCCAGGGGCTAGAGTTGAAGCATAAAAAGGCCATCGAGAGGCAAGCAGCTGAGCACGACACCAAGCTCCAAGAAGCCGTCAACGCCGCCGAGGCTGCCTAGTCCGCCAAGGCCGAGCTAGAAGGCAAAGTGCAGCGGCTGGAACTGGACCTTGCTGCCTCTGGCCAGGAGACCTTGAAGCTGAAGGATGACATCCAGAAGGGGACCCAAACCCTGGCGGACCTGCAAGCGGGGCTTTCTGACAAGACCAAAGAGCTGGAGGCTGCTACGGCCTCCAATGCCGATCTGCGCGTGAAGGTGGGCACCTATGAGGACAGCCTCAAGGCCGCCCAGAGCAAGGAGCGCGATCAGCTTGAGGAGCTTCGGAAGGAGAAGGAGTTGCTCGACTGCACTGCGCACACCTCCAACGAACTTCAGAAGAACATCCAGCTATGGACGGAGCAGCTCGTCGACATCATCGGCAAGCTTTCCGCCCAGCTCGCGGGAATGGGCTTGGAGGAGTGCGCCTTCTCCAACGACATCCGGGAGACGACAAGCGCGAGGTTGTCCATCTTCTTCGGGAAGCTCGTCGATGCCTTGGCGAAGCATGAGGCAGGGCATGTTGACAAGTTTCTTCATGGTTGTCGTGAATTGTGCCGCGGGGCCCTTCATAAGGTCCCGGCGAAGGTCGCCTACCACAACCCCGGCCTTGACCTGAGAAAAGTCCTCTCCAAGCTGCCGAGGGGCCTCGACACCAGCAAGCTCGATGCTCTTATTGCCCCTATCTCTGACATGGCTAGTTCTGTAACCTTGAACAACTAATTTCCTGTTTCTGCAATGCATGTATCAAGAACGTTCGCCTTGAATTAGCATCGCATTCCTGCTTTTGAACGTAATGCACTCTATTCGCTAGAATGAACGGCTATTTCCTTTCAAACGCAGTTTTGCACTTGCATGTTTTTGGTCCCTACGCCTGCCAGTGCACACATCTTTAGCGCGAGCGCTTTTAGGAACGGATCCTTAGCAGCCTGTTGGTGATGCCGCTGCCGGCACGGGCACCTTGCCGTCCTTGCCACGACTACTTAGGATGTTGAGCAGGCTCGAAACAACCAAGAGCGCAGACAATTCCGACAAGGGTCCTTCGTGTGCAGGTTTTCTCACACAAGCGTCAACTTCGTTCGAGGGAGAAAGCTTTAATTTTTAAGAAGTTTTTGCAACTTAGCTTTCTGTTTGTTGTATCTCTTGACACAAGGTGATTGCCCTTGAACATGTCTATAGGTGTCCACACCGTCACCCCCCCCCGGAAGACCTACACGCGGGGGCCCCTTCTTCCCTTTGAGAAAAAGAAAGAAGAGAAGATAGAGGAGGCTAGGAACCTTAGCGGTTCAATAGTCACCTTACGCAAGTAGAAAATGATCACAACATTTCATGTAAGATACATAATATAAATATGTACTTTGACAAGAGGTTGTAGAACACTTATCTTTATTGACCACACACAGGGTCATCGTCTGGCTTTGTACAAAGGATTACACGCCTTGCCGGCAGACTTGTACAAAAGAGGTTGCCGGACGCGCCTCACGGGTAGAACTTGCGAAGATGCTCGATATTCCACGAGTTTTGCACCTGGGTGCCATCTTCGGTCTCCAGCCGGACTGCGCCAGGCCTGGTGACTTGTACTACCCGGTAAGGGCCTTCCACTTTGGCGTCAACTTGTTTGATCCCTTCGCGGACTGAATCCGCCGAAGAACAAGGTTGCCTTCCTCAACGCTCCTGGCGCGCACCTTGCGGCTGTGATAGCGGTGTAAGGCTTGCTAGTACCGAGCGGCACGCAGTGCGATCTGGAGACGATCTTCCTCGAGGAGCGTGGCATCATCTTGCCACAATTGCTCTTGCCGGTCCTCGTCAAAGGCCTGCACTCTTGGTGATCCGTACGTGAGTTCCATGGGGAGCACCGCTTCTGCACCATATACTAGTACTAGGGAGAAGTGTGCACTCAATTTGGTAGCGCGCGGGGTGCTATCGCGAGTGGTTTCCAGTTTGTTTATTTCATACCGTGGCAGATGACCTTTAGTTTATTTATTTTCACCCACTACCACATGGGCCCGCAGATGCAGCTAGAGAACATGAGCTGACGAGGCACCATGTAGACTGGTTGACCGGTCAACTAAACAATATACAAAGCTATACATTGAGCGAGTGATAATATAATCCCTCGGCAAAGAGAGATCGAGTGAGAGGGGAGGCTCGTGAGATATATATACATATATACAGAAAGAGATACTCCCTCTGTTTGATAGTGTAGTGCGTATAATTTTTTGAGAAGTCAAACTATGGAAAATTCGACCAAGTTTATAGAGAAAATTATTTATATCTACAATACCAAAGATATATAATATGAACTACATCTTGTGATGAATCTAATGATATATGTTTTCCGTTCTAGATGTAAATGTTTTTCTCCACATACTTGGTTAAACTTTGTGAGGTTTGACTTTAAAAAATATATATATGCTATGGATCGGAGAGAGTACCTAACTAGAGAGAGATCAAGTGTGTGTGACGGAGAAAGAGTGAGTCGGCAAAAAGAGAGGGTGTGTGTGTGAAAGAGAAAGGGACAACCCATGATAAAGTTGAGAGAAAGTGTGCGTGTCTTATGCAAACATATCACACATGCATCTTCGAGAGAGAAAGCAAGGTGAGGTGATACAAGGAGATAGTGTGTGGTTGTTTGCAACGGAGAACGAAAGACCCCTAGCACATGGCCAAGAGAGGTTTAGCAAACAAGGGAAAGAGGTCGAGAGAGACATATGTAGAAAATGGAGGCATGGGGAGGGAGAGAGGGTGCATTTGTGAAAGGGAGATCCCCTCGAGACCGTGAGAGGACTATATTCATGGGTGGAAGATCGAGATACAAGGCGTGTGTGCGATAGAAAAATACCACGAAAAAAATCAAGATAGACTTAGGCACTGGCGGAGCCACGACAAGACCGAATGGGTCATGGCCCGTCCAACCTTTTGCAGTTTGTTCACTATTTTTTTTAATTCCAGGCCTTAGAACACCAGCCACAGGCTGTTTCTTTCTGCTTGACCCGCTCAACCCGCCCAACAATGGGCTTCAAGCTCCGGGAGTCAATGGGTGTGTTTGTCATGGAGAGTGAGAGATAGTCATACCTAGGGGGTGCGTGCGCCTATGATTGAGTGAGAGATAGTCGTACTTAGGGGAAAGATCAGGATGCTTTAGATCATGAAGCTTATTATCTCTATAGATTATTTTGTAATATTTTGGATTTTCGATCCAAATCAGTAAATCTGTAATGTAATGGTTGCGAGTATGGAAAAGTTTTTTTTTTGAGAAACGTGAAAAAGAATTACATGTGTTTCTAAAGAAAAAAACGATCCATCAAGGTAAAAAAAATCCATTCACGTTTTTTTTTTTGAGACACTAAAAAAAAAATCCATTCACGTACATGTCATTCCTACGTATACTATCGGCCACAGGCCCAGGGCCCACTTGCACTTGGGTTACAGGAAGAGAGTAGCCCTTGCATTCTCTTCTTCAGTTCGCTGCAGCTTCACCTCGCCGCCGCCGCCGCCGCCGCCACGCCCCTTCCCTCCTCGTCGCCGCCCTGGTCCGCCGGACTTCCCCGCCGCACCGCGCAGTATCCTCCCCTCCGATCTCCTTCCACCACGGACTGCCTCCTCCTCCACATCTTCAACGCAACCGAGCGTGTGCTCCTCCTCCCCGCCGGCCTTCCGCCACGGAGCTCCTCCCCAATGACGCCAGCTTCCTTCATCCACCCTGGATCGTTGTCTTCCTCAGCTGGACGAGGTACAACCTCTTTCAACCTTCCTACTGCATATGGAACAGCCTACTATTCTTGTTCATGATGAATGCGCTCTTCTTGTTGCTGGATGAATGATGATATGTGTGCAAACAAAAGTTTACATGCTCTGAATCAGTTGATTATACTAGCTTAATTAATCCCTTCTGCCATTGTTCATCCCATGCTAGCTCCGGTTAACTACAAATTTCTGTTTGACAAATGCCTTGAGCTGGATGAGACCATTGGAATCAAAGTCCTATTACGGATTCCAATTATTTGGGAGGGGATACAGGTGCAGATAAGCTTAAGTTTTAACAACAACTCATGCCCCGGCCCCGTATTCCTCGCAGATAAGCAGATGTGCAATGTTTCTAATTTTCTGCTTACATTGACGGTCTGCTGCTTGCTGACAAGGTAGTAAAATCATGTGCCATCAGTTTGCATATTGTTTAGAGTTTGGTATTTTTCAGATTATGGAATGATTGTTCAGGAATTACAAATTTACAATCATGTGCCATATTGGTCATTGCCTGACCTGCTTGTTTAAAGATCGTGGAAATGATTGTTCAGTTTACCGATTATTGAAATCTGAAACTTGTCCTTTGCAAATGTAAGCAGTCTGTTGGGATCTTCATTTGTGATAGGTGGCCTGTATCTTCTGCTGAGGGGAAAGAGGCAGCAGGCCTTGCAATAACCTACAAAAGTTGCTGAAGATGACAGATCAGCAGGAGCAAGTGCAGTTGCAGCCCTGATTACAAAGGCTATTCTTCTGTGTCCCCTCTGCTGGTCACCGGCAACCTCCACCGCCGTGTTGCAACGTTGCTCCTCCACGATCTTCACTACCGGTAAATCCCCTTGCCTACCTTTTTCCCCACGTTTCTTGAATTGTTGCGGTGCTTGTTCCAATTTCTTACAATTCTTTGGAGAACCATTGAGTGGTTGATCCATCTGTGGTTTGATAAGCCAGGAAAGAAACAAATTTGCTATTCAGCAGCATGGCAATTGCATGATGTTTTTTGTTTTTTGAGATGGCAATGCTGGCATTTATCTTGAACAGATGAGTCATTCTAGTGTTTAGAATTCTCGCATTCATGTGTATCACGTGAGAAGAGGATAAACTGTGTAGCTTGAAGTTGATCTAGCAGTAGTGGTACTGGTTCGGCTCATTTCCAGCATTGCTACAGCATTTCTTGATTACTCATAGGTGTGGAATTCAGGTGGAACAAACAAAGCAAAAGTGGTTCTCTGATTCAGAACGTCATCATGTTTATAACCTCTAGTTCGAATGGTAGTTCAGTAAGTTCACTATGCTTTGGTCTATGTTTATAACCTGCTAGACTGCACTCATTTGATGAAACTGATATTTTACCTGATGCTATACTGTCCCCTCCCCTGTCTGCAGCTTCCGTCGTGTGTGCACCACCAGTTCTCCGGACAGAATGCCTTGCACAAGCAGGGCCAAGAAAGTGTCAAAGCCCAGCCAGGAGGACCGTATCAGCGCCTTGTCGGATGGCGTCCTGCGGCATGTACTGGGGTTCCTCGGGGCGGATGAGGCGGTGCACACCAGCCTGCTCGCCCGGCATTGGCGCTATCTCTGGAAATCCATTCTTCATCTGCGCATCAACTTCGTGGGGAGGAGCAATGAGGATTCCCTTAACAGGTTCGTGAACTTCCTGCTACTCCGCCAAGAACCTGGCTCGACTCTAGATGAGTTTGAGTTCAATTATTTTGATTTGGATGGCGACAGTCAACATATCGGCACTTGTATCTATTATGCTTTGTCACTCCAGGCTCAGGTGATCAACGTCAAGTGTTTGGAGAAGGTTTGAGAGACTCCGCTGTCATCGGGTATTTCTGCAGATTGCTGTGGTAATGATGCTCACGAGGGCTGCTGAAGTACTCATGCTAAAAACTTGGAGCTGCTAGCTTATCCAGGAATGGTAAACTTTAACTTACACATGCTTTCATCTTAATTTTTAATCCAGAAGTGTTGTGATCTCTACAGTTGTCTCTATCAGAATACGTATCCATCTTTTTATATCAATTAAAGAACAAACAAAGTGTAGCCACACATATTTCCACCATATGTGCTCTTATGGTCCATCGTGCACATATTAGAAATTCTTGAGATATATATGTTTAGGCTACTGGATCATGAGATCTGATGCTATTCTAGTTGAGAAAGTCGTGTGATATTTAGAATAGCTATTCAGACCACATGCTCATGATGTGAAATTCTGAATGATATGTCAACATTTCTGTGTAAATTACTAAATTTAGATAGAGTTGCTAATGATGGTATGCTGACATTGCATATGTAGTTTGCCTAGGTATGAGTTTTAAATGTTTATCTAAATGCCCAATGTATCGTGGACTTTAAAAACTACTCCCTCCGTCCGGGTTTATTAGGCCCTTTAGCAACTCAGCCATGGTATGTTTTTCTAAGGCCCCGCTAGATATACGTGCTTGTTTTTCTCGATCTTCTCCGCCGAACTAGCGTAGGATTGGGCTGCCGTTTCGATTGAATCGCTGTATGCAGAAAAGTAGGATGCAACCAGCTGTAGGCAATAACTACTCAAAGCTGTATGTGTGTGTGGTTGGTTGCATGCAGGGCAACCGGCTGCTGTGATGCTTTGGAATAACAGCGAATTAATCTAACTGGTTGTTGCTACGTTCAGAATTCAAGGGTGGCTACCAATAGTATTCTTCCTTGGTCTTTGTGTTTTGGTTGGTGGGCCTAATAAACCCGGACGGAGGGAGTAGATCCTTAACTGTTACTGCTTTGCACTTTGTTCAGTTTTTTTCCAGAAGGGATTTGAGATGGTTCCCTACTTTTAGCAAGTTAAAGACTCTGTTGCTGAATGAGTGGTGTGTGCAACCTGACCTCCATGCACTAGTTTGTATGCTTTAAAATTCACCGGTTCTTGAAAATCTGACACTTCAGTTGCTTAAGGTATATTTTTTTAAATGGACAGTTGCAGAGTTGCTGTAGTGTTCAAGTTTTCATGCATGATTGATGGATATTGGTGAAATATTTGTCTCCTACAGCAAAAAGAAAAAGAAGAACCTGCACCTGCGTTGGAAATGGAAGAAAACCGTAGTTTGATGGAGAAACCAGCTGCTATTTCAGGATACCTGAAGATTATGAAAGTCAATTTCGAAGAGATGGATGGCAGAGTTTGCAAAGTTTTGAAGTTCTTGAGTACATTTGGCATAGAAATTATCATCCAAAGGACTGACATGGCGAATCTGGGCTTGTTCTACTGCTGAGAATATGTAAGTTAACTTGTGACTCTCTTCCTGGTTTTAGCACAGTTTAGTTGTATAGGAAGCCTTCATATAATGGGGTTACACAACACGATGAAATATTTTTTGTTTGATAGTAATGCAGTGAGGTGTGCCGGCTTATTAACTTGCATGTGAATCAAAGTGTCTAGCCGATTGCTTCTTTTGAAACATCAAACTCTGATGAGATGAGCAAACATGTGGTGGCCCTGACTGCTGCTATGGATCAACAGTTCCTAAAATATCAGTTGCCAATCAAACTTAGATTTGGCTTTGTATTTGTATATCATCATATGATACACGATATAGTTATGAAGTGCATGGTAGTGAACTGACCCCCCCCCCCCCCCCCCCCCCCAATTCGCTATAGGTTGCCCCCCTCTGAAGTTTTTTTCTCTCTAGATGAGGCCCTCTCTGAAGTTTCTTTGCTTTTACATACTTGTGCGCAGGATTCAGTTTCAAGAGGCAGCGAGCAACTTTAGGCTGTTGATGGATGGGCCATTCGGTTTCATGAGACCGTGAGGAACTTTGGGCTGTCGATGGATGTACCACCCTGTCCCCGTGAGTGTCGAGGAATGTATGGCAGAAAACTTTTTGCTGTGTTTCTCCCGCGGCTGTGGGAATCTTTATATCTTGCAACTCAAGTCTATTTTAGATGTCTGGACTAATTACTCTGTTTAGTGTATGTAATTTTGCTAACCACGAAAATTGTTGAATGCCTGGGCTGTTGCAACCTGTAGTTTAAGAAAGGATCTCGGTAACGAATGTCCACTACCGAGTCGCACTGTTGGGGCGGCAAAGTCTTGGTTTACGGAGAATCCGTGAAAGGGAACTCGGCAACGTAATTTTCCAGTAGTGCATTCTGCATGGTGATTGAACGTTGCATATTTTGTTGATTCAGGTTTACTGGGCATGTAACATTCAGTATCTTTGCACTGTTGGTTCGTTATTAGTATACACAGTATCATCAAGCTAGGGACATCGGGGCGTGACGTACTACAGTCATCAGGATATAAAGTGACGTACTACAGTCCCGTGGTGGCCGACCACGGGCGTTGAGAGGGCTGTCCGAACGCGTCACTGGCTCAGACTGACTGCGCACGGCTGGCTTCCTCCCTTCGCGTTGTGTGCATGTGAAATTTTGTGTATCACGGACGTACAGTGTATCATCAAAGCTGATTAGGACACGGGCGTGACGTACTACAGTCATCAGTCACGCTATAAAGTCATGCTTGCATGCTGAAGACCGACCACACGCGTTGTAGAGGGCTGTCGGAACACGTGCCTCAGACTGACTGCACATGGCAAGGGTCGCTGCTTTGTGCATGCGTGAAGATTGAGCTGGTGGAGAAAGCACAATCTCACGACTGGCCGAAGAAAGCACACGATCGGTGTCCTCGATGATGACTGGAGGAGCCACGGATCAATGACCTGGCTTTGGAGCAGCACGCGTATGACCCAAGCTCATGTTTCCCATCTCTCTCCTTCGCACCCAACACCCGGGCTCTCCTCGTCCCCAAGCCATCGACCTCGTGGCGGGCTTGGTTGCAGAGTTGCAGCCAGGTATACCAAATCCAGCACCTTGTACGTCCGCGGACGCGACCGGTCAATCATCAAATCGTCACGTCCACAGCAATGTACCTCATATCCGGTAATCTAAATCCATATTACGCATGCAACGTGAAATAAACTACATAGATCATCAACAAAACAAACGGACATTGAGCAAACGGACATAGAAATTGACATAACCGGACATAGAAATCCACATAATCCGAACATGGACCAAAAGAGCACCATAGTTCAGCCGACCGACATAGTTCTAAACTAAAATTACTAAAAAAGGAAATAAAGACGGAGAGAGGGCCGAGCTTCTTCTGCTGGCTCGCGAGCTTCGCCGCTCTTGCATCCGCCGCCGCCCTCTCCGCTGCCTCGCGCGTCGACTGGTCCAGACCGAGTCTGACGGAGCCGACAGGCGCCCGTCTCCGCCATCGTAAGTGAGCGGCGATAGACAGCCGCGAGGAGATGTTCTTCCTCATCGGGTACCGCCGGCAATCCGCGACGGCGGCGGGAGAACTGTGCGGCCGCCTCCGACGCCGCCGCCCTTTCCCTAGCCCGCTGCCTCTCGCGACGGACGGTGCGCGCCTACGATTCGGGCGTCCGCGTCCGCGGCGCCGGCAGGGCGGGTACGAGCACCCACCGATGCCCTTGAGGAGCAGAGGCTAGAGGGTTAGGAGGGCCGCGGGCCAGCGGCGCGGAGCTGTGCGCGGTGCGGGACGGGCCCGCGCCGGCATCCACGCTGCGGCAGCGGGCGACAGGAGACGAAGCAGAGCCGGAGATGCCGCCCATGTCCACCCGCGACCGCTGCAGCGCGATGCGGAGGTCCAACTCCTCCTCATCGCCCTGCGCCTCGCGGACGAAGGCGTCCCACTCCTCATCGTGGCCGGATCCATCGCCTCCGTCGCTGCCGGTGTTTGACATCGTCGACGGAGAAGGGAAGGGGAATGGACGAGGAGTGGGAGGAGAAGGGACGGAGAGCGGAGCGACAGTGAAGTGGAGCTAGGGTTTGCTCCGGGTGGGGTTTTTAGTGGGGCCGGTGCGGGCCATGGTGGGCCGGGCTGACGTGGCGGACGCGCCTAGGAGCACCCGGGACTCCCCATATCCGCCTCAGATATGGGCTGGATATGAGGGGTGCCGGACAACCCGGTCGTATGTGGCCGGTATGAGGAGCCCGGCTGGGTCGGGTTTTTTTGACCGGTCAGTGACCGGGATGTCCGCCCGGGCGTACAGGGAGGGTTTGGGGAGCCCGGCTGTAGATGCTCTAAGTGACAGGCACAATGCTCATCACTGGTAATCCACTAGTTGTGGTGGGCCGTATTACATACCCGTCACAGGTCGTTCAGGTGCCACTGCGGGCTTTCTATTTTTTCCCTCTACAATGTTTTGTTGCAGTAGTGGCTAGTTGAAAGCATCGGTATGGTCGACTAGAGGGAGGGTGATTAGGCGACTAACAAATTTTAACTTTTTTTTGCAAATTTAGGCTCAACAGAAGTAGGTTGTCTAGATATGCAACTAGGTGGATGATGTCTACTACACAACTTTATTCTTGTAGACTCTGTTGGGCCTCCAAGCGCAGAGTTTTGTAGGATAGCAGCAAATTTTCCTCAAATAGATGACCTAAGATTTATCAATCCGTGGGAGATATAGGATGAAGATGATCTCTCTCAAACAACCCTGCAATCAAATACAAGAAATTTCTTGTGTCCCCAACACACCCAATACAGTTGTCAATTGTATAGGTACACTAGTTCGGCGAAGAGATGATGATACAAGTGTAATATGAATGGTAGAAATAGATTTTTATAATTTGAATAAATAAAAATATCAAGGTAGCAAGTAACAAAAGTGTGTAAAAATGGTGTCTCAATGCTTAGAAACAAGGTCTAGGGTTCATACTTTCACTAGTGCAATCTCTCAACAGTGCTAACATAATTGAATCATATAACAATCCCTCAACGTGCGACAAAGAATCACTCCAAAGTTCCTATCGGAGAAAGTAGGACGAAAACGTGTATCAACCTCTATGTCTAGATTACCCCAATGTCACCAAGGGAATCTGTAAGTTAATTACCAAAACATATATCAAGTGACTCAATAGAATACCCCATTGTCACCATGGGTATCCACATGCAAGACATACATCAAGTGATCTCAAATCCAAAATATTCAATCCGATAACAATGCAACCTCAAAGAGCCAAACTCAATTCATCACAACAAAGATAGAGAGGGAAGAACACCATATGATCCAACTATGTTAACAAAGCTGATGGTACATCAAGATCGTGCCCTATCAAGATCACGAGAGAGAGAGATCAAACACATAGCTACTGGTACATACCCTTAGCACCGGGGGTGAACTACTCCCTCCTCGTCATGGAGGCAGCGGGGATGATGAAGATGGCCTCCGGCGATGACGTTCCCCCTCTGGCAGGGTGCCGGAACAGGGCTCCGATTGAGATCGCTTCGGGACAGAGGCTTGCGGTGGCGGAAAAACTCATCTAGGTTAATGTGACGCCCCCGACTTAATCGTGTACTAATCATACACGCATCATGCACGATCAAGACCAGAGACTCACGGGAAGATATCACAACACAACACTATGACACAAATTTAATCATAAATCTTTATATTACAAACCAGCGGTCACGAGGGACCCAAATACATAAGTCAGCAAGCAAATATTATCTGAGTACAGACATAGTTAAACAAGTTTTGCCTTAAGAAGGCTGAGCACAACAACGACAACTGATCAAAAAGACGCAGGCCTCCTTCCTGGGGGCCTCCGAGCTACTCCTGGTCATCGATCTCCTCATAGTAGGCACCATCAGGGATCTCTGGCTCCTGAGCTCCGTCATCTGAATGCAGCAACCGGGTAGGAGAAAAAGGTAGCAAGGCGACCGTGAGTACTCATCCAAAGTACTCGCAAGCCTTACATCAGATCTATGCTAAGTATGCTTCGGAGTCAAAGGAATGGGGCTATATCTTTGGACTATACTGCAGAAATGCAAGAGTAAAGGGGGAAAGGCCTATCTTAACGAGGACTAGCATCTTGCAGCATCAAAAGAAAATAGCGTGTATATATAACAACAAAACCCCGAGATCCTTCCTCGACTACCCTACGAGAAAGCGATCCCGAAGTAGGATCATAGTTAAGTATCATTAAAGTATCCGGTTCTAGTTGTAGTAGATCAGGATACAACTCCGAGTGTCCTGTTACCCTGGACACGGCTATTCGAATAGATTACTTCCCTATAGGGGTGCACCACATAACCCAACACGCTCGATTACCTTTGGCCGGACACACTTGCTTGGGTAATGCCCGGCCTCGGATGATCGACACATTGTAGTCCTACCTAGGCTCTCCAGAGAGGTTAGCACGCCGGTCTATATCCTAAGCGTGAAGGGGTCATGGGCCAATCGCCCTAAGCACTCCTGTGCGTTACGTGGATGGCCGGGACCAAGCGTGCCTCTTGAATACACAAACAAGCGTAACCAACTCACCCGGGCGCGTGCCGCTCAACGGTGACGTCTAACAGAGCTTTCGGTAGAATGTACGATGCCGAGGGCCCCATAACCATAATCCCGCGTGGTGGTTAGTGCGTGAGGTCAGTGGCCAACCCAGATCAAATACCCAAATCCGTTAGTGCATTATTAGTAGCTCGCGGAGACGACCATGAATCCTGTCGCTCCGACTTGGTAACTCGCGGACCACGACCAGAGACCAGGCCCACCTCTCTCCTCGATGGTCTCCGCCTGCCCTGTCGTTCCGCCATAATATCGTTCGCGGGTGCTCTTGGAGCCGACCCGCCTTTAACATAATGTTTGCCGGGACTCAGGTCCATACCATCAATGTGAAACCGGAGGAATCACCCTCGATAAGTTCACATTTGATGTACTGCACGACCGAGACATCATCGGGGGTGAAATTTGAGGAATCACCCTCAGAAAGATCACACTTGATGTGCTACGCTGCAGGGTCATCATCGAGAGCGATATACGAGGAATCACCCTTAGTAAAATCACTCTAGATACGGCTCTACATAGTCGTACAATTGCATGGGCACAAGGTGTCTTCAGGTCTCAGTACCATGATCACTTGTCCGGATAACCCTAATAACAAGCATGGCAACACGGCCAAGGGCGTAGGATCACCGATGGGATACTAGCCCACCTATACTAAGCATATAGGATAACAGGTAAAGTATCAACAACAGGTTACAAAAGCAGGCTATGCATCAGAATAGGAGCTATCGGAGTAACAACAGTAGCAAAATCTAATGCAAGAATAAGAGAGAAGGAATGGGCGATATGACGGTGTCCTGGACTAGGGGGTACTCACCACGTCGTCTCCCGACCAGTGGGTCGGGCCGAGGACCCCCGTGATGATTCACTAATGGGCCACTTCGGGCAGCCCATGCCGAATACAAGGAGGATTCCACAAGACTTGGCGCACAAGACAAGGACTCCTCTAAACCCTAGGCCTACGATGCATATATAAACCGAGGCCAGGCTAGTCAACAGATCAATATATGACATCTCATAATCTGGTGGTAGATACTTGTACTATGTACTATCCCCATATCAATACAATCAAAAGCAGGACGTAGGGTATTATCTCCTTGAGAGAGCCCGAACCTAGGTAAATCATGTGTCCATGTTACCATCGCTCCAAGATGTCTAGCTTAGGACCCCTACTACGAGATATGCCGGATTTGACACCGACATTGGTGCTTTCATTGAGAGCCTGCTGGCAGTCGCCGCGGTGCGATGGGAATTCAGATCGTCTCCGGCGCGATCTACGCGTTGGAACCGAGCTTTGTTGTCGATGTCGGCATCTTCGTCGCCGGCTCGACTGGTCACCTCGGCTGGACCGATGACTACGCTCCGTGCCGGATCGTCAAGATCGGACGGATACTTTCATCGTCATCATCTCCGATCCCTATCAAGATCACGAGAAATCATCCATGGAGCTCGGGGGCTCGATGTTGACATCGTCCTCGAGCAACCGTGCAGTTTTTCTGGACAGCGACTCGTGTTCGTCGTCCCCGCTTTCTCGAGCACCGCCTTGAAGATTGCTTTGGTGGAACTGTGCGGAATTGAGTCTATAATGACCCCGTAAAATTTCGTCGTATTCCGATGAAGGAATCTTCGGCGATCCAAGAAATACCGGAGCCCTATCGAATCTGGACGGGAATCGGGATGAGTTTAGGGCGAGGTGTCCAGCTTCCAGCTCGGACATCGTTTGGAAGATCCCACCGTTCATCGGCTGCGGAATTCCCATACCGATCACCCCTCAAAATTTCAGCTCAATCCGACCGTTCAAACTCCGGGAAACGTCCGATGAGTGCATCAATTTTTCCGATCTGTTTTCTGCGCGAAAACGAATCCAACCCGAGTTCATCTTTTTCATGAACGGGTTGTCGGGCGTCCTTTTTGAAGGAAATTTTCTTATCATCTCGGTCATCCGACCAAGAGTTCGGCATCGCGAGGGCCGAATAATCATCAAGCGAACCTCGTCATTCGCGGGTTGTACGGGTCGGGCGCTCCGTTGCTTCATCAAGCCAGCATTGACCTCGTCACAAATTCCGACCTGCGTCGGCATCGCCGCGCTGTTACTTTTTCAAGCTGACGTCCACCATGCCGACCTGCTTTGACACGTCGGCTGGCCTGAGACTTCGGCGTCACCAGCCGACTTGCTCCGTCACCTCGGCTAGACCGGGGCTTCGTCATCTCCTCATCAACCCGCTCCGGAGACTTCGGCGTCACCAGCCGACCAGCTTCGATACCTCGGCTGGCATGAGAATTCGGCGTCACCAGCCGACCAGCTTCGACACCTCGGCTGGCGTGAGACTTCGGCATCACCAACCGACCAGTTTCGACACCTCGGCTGGCCTGAGACTTCGGCGTCACCAGCCGACTTGCTCCGTCACCTCGGCTAGACCGGGGCTTTGGCATCCCTTCATCAACCTGCTTCGGGGACTTCGGCGTCACCAGCCGACCTGCTTCAACACCTCGGCTGGCATGAGACTTCGGCGTCACCAGCCGACCTGCATGAGACTTCGGCGTCCGCCGACCACAGCTTCGCCATGTTAACTGGACCGAGGACTTCATCTCGCCACATCGACCGTACTGCGTCGCCACTTCGTCAAGCCGAACTCTTCGTTCAGGCACCTCGGCGCCCAGGCCATATTCCTTTACTTATTTGCTTCACTTAAATTAACTAAGTAGAATAATTTTTTTAAATATATTATTACCTTTATTTGTTATTACTCTTGGCTTGCACTATTTTATGTGTGCAGGTAATCGGCTTCGGCTGCGTCGCGCGGTCAGTTCGGCGTCACCTTGCCGACCTACTCCGCCATCTCTGCTGGACCGGGGGCTTCGCCTCACCACATAGGTCGAGCCGTGTCACTACTTCGGAATGCCGAGCTCCTCGCTCGGTCATCTCGGGCTTGGGGGCTGGGACCTCGGTCATGCCGAAGACTATGCACCATATCGGATCTGTCAAAAGTTTGATGGACGTCCTCGTCTCGCCACAAGCCCGGATCGCGTCATCGACACCGAGCACATTAACCAGCTAAGTCGCTTTCATGTTAAAATATTTTCAGCTTTCTAATTTTGTTCGGTTCGACCAAGCGTTATACTTTTTTGACAAAAAGTTGTTTGTGAAAAACTTTCTTTGTCAAAACTTTCTTTGTTACAAACAAATTCAAATACCCCGTTTACTTGGGGGCTTCCTTTATGAAACATTTTCTCTTTGCATGTGATTATTATTGTACAGCTTCCTTCCTTGCTCGTGTATTATGCCAAAATATGCATCATGTTGACTTAAGTGTTCCGCAAAGCTGGGTTGCCTGGCTCCTGTGCTTACCCCTACGTTCCCGATTGTTCGGCTAGGGAGTAAAGGGAGCACCTCTGCGATTGTTACGATCGGGTCATCCGAACTCGTACCTCAGACGGGTGAAGCCGAAAGCTAGCGCTCTTATTGTTTTCAACTATGGTCGGCACACGACGAAACTCACGCGTACACAAATCTATTGCACAAGTCTCATAGTAATCATGAGCGACCAAAGAAAGGTACCGTTGGGGGCACTATTTTCTTTGAAGATGCTTCGTACGTTACATAAGTAATATAGCATAAGTTCCCTGGGCGCGCTTTGTCTGTTACAGCCTCATGGCCTGATTGCCTGGTTATCCGAAACACCGTCGATATTATCGGTAGGCGGAGTAGATAACACTTTTCGGCCCTTGACCGAAGAGGGAGAAGCCGACGGTCGGTTAAGACGCGTTCAAAGTTCGGGCAAACACAAATATTATATAAGTACTTCGGTACATACAATCATTATACATAAAATTCTTTTACCCAAGTCACTTGGGGGCTCTTAAAATAATATGAGCCATTTTATAATAGATGTTTTCTTCTTAGTCGTTGCAAAGTCTTTTTCTACCACTCCTTTCTCGACTCAAGTGTATGATCAATAACCGGGTGGCCTGGTTTCTCTCTAAAGCCGCTCGTGTTTAGTTCGCTAAACTGGCCTGAGACACACTCCGCCTTCGGGATAGGGAGGTTGAAGCCGAAGGCTGACCCACTTGAAGTCTAGAGATCGGATGTGTCATGTCAAAGCACGACAGAAGCACAATTTTAAGACCAATTTCGTATTGGCACCAAAAAACTTGATTCAATCTAGACGTAAAGTTTTTTACGCAAGTTTTTTGGTCTTTTGAGCTTATAACATCTTTCACCTATTTTATGTTTTCCTTTCAGGAAGCCGGACATTCTCTTGGTTGAGGTGTTCGGTGTGATGGTCTTGCTGGGAAACTCTTTTCTAAACTACAGTTCGGCATCTTTCCTGCTGAACTCCACTTCGGTGTTGTCAAAACATACATGACGGTTGAACTAGTTCCCGAGGAGGTACGATCCTAGGGTCGGCCATGTTGCCCAACCCAAGTCTCGGGGGCTACTGCATTGACAATTCAATGCAGAAAATTTAAGTGCAATACAGTTTCCGAGGAGATTATGATCCTCAGGTTGGTCGGCCACACCCAACCTGAGTCTCGAGGTCTGTGCACACCGCTTTTGTGTTCCTAAGTATGCTGCCGAGCTAGAAGTTGATCCTCAGGCCGATTTCGTGAATCGACCTGAGTCTCAGGGGCTACTGGGATCAGCGGTCTTATGTCATCCTTCAGGTGCGTCTCGGGTTTTAGACCGACACGCACCTTGAGGGCTACTGGCTATATATCTCGGCAGAAGAATAAATTGCACCAATCGAAAATATCCATAAAAAATCAGCCCATGGTCGGGGTGGTGCACCACCTCGAAAGCAGTCTGGCATAAAGCTCGGGTGCAAGTGGCTGGCTCCATAGAGAGCGTTTCCGGCATTAAGCTCGGACGAATTCCTTTAATTTTTTAAGGTCCAAGGTAGTTTATGATACCTCGGACTCGGATCATCATTGGAGCTCGGATGCAGTCCGGCGTTGGAGCTCGAAAGCAGTCCGGCATAAAGCTCAAGATCGGAGACGCCTCAGAAGCAGTCCGGCATAAAGCTCGGATGTGAATGGCTGGCTCCATAAAAAGACTATTCCGGCATTTCAGCTCGGATGAAGTCCTCCAAACTTTCCAAGACCGAGGTAATCTATGACACTTCGGATGCCGAACAGCATTAGACTTCGGCTACAAAAAGACACCTCGGACGCAGTCCGGCATCAAGCTCGGACGCGAGTGGTTGTCTCCCTAGAGGGCTTTTCCGGCATTATGTTCGGTTGAACTTCTCCAAACTTTTCATGACCGAGGTAGTCTATGACACCTCGGATGCCGACCAGCGTTGGAGCTCGGCTAAAAATACACCTCGAACATAGTCCGGCGTTGGAGCTCGGACACAGTCCGGCGTTGGGGCTCGGCTGCAAAAAGATACCTCGGATACAGTCCGGCGTTGGAGCTCGGACATAGTCCGGCGTTGGAACTCGGTTGTAAAAAGACACCTCGGATGCAGTTCGGCGTTGGAGCTCGGACGCAAGAGGACACCGCCGCAAGGGAAACACATCAAACCCGAGGTGTGGCGTAAAAAATAATAAGGCATTGATAAAGGCCGATAACTTAAAGGGGCTCCTCAGATGCCCGACGTGTGAACTCTTTGGATTCAGCTTGGCGATCCTCAAGATCGAAGATGGGAAGATTTGTTGAACCAGTTTCCAAGGTCGACGACCGAAGACAAAGAACTGTTCGGAAGAACCGAGGAGCATCCCCAACTTGAAGACCGGTTCAGGGGGCTACTGACGGTGTCCTGGACTAGGGGGTACTCACCACGTCGTCTCCCGACCAGTGGGTCGGGCCGAGGACCCCCGTGATGATTCACTAATGGGCCACTTCGGGCAGCCCATGCCGAATACAAGGTGGATTCCACAAGACTTGGCGCACAAGACAAGGACTCCTCTAAACCCTAGGCCTACGGTGCATATATAAACCGAGGCCAGGCTAGTCAATAGATCAATATATGACATCTCATAATCTCGTGGTAGATACTTGTACTATGTACTATCCCCATATCAATACAATCAAAAGCAGGACGTAGGGTATTATCTCCTTGAGAGAGCCCGAACCTGGGTAAATCCTGTGTCCATGTTACCATCGCTCCAAGACGTCTAGCTTAGGACCCCTACTACGAGATATGCCGGATTTGACACCGACACGATATCAGAATGATCAAGGGGGGGTTTGCTTGCCTAGCAGCTCTGCTGAGAGGGTCTGATCGTTGACGACGTAGTCGTACCCGGGGTCGTCAGTAGTCTCGGGGTCTACCGAAGAAGAGGGAGGGGGAAGAAACAATAAATATAAAACATACAAATTCAATCACAATGCATGGCATGGCAAGATATGATGATGACATGCTCTAATGCATCCCTACGTACTTTAAATGAAGAGGGAAAACATCTGACGATATTTTCCCGGCTCCAGGCAATTTTGTCTGCACTGAACCTATGGCAAAAGTTCAATGTTTACTATGATAACAATGTTTTCATACCAATGGATATCATATTTGGAATCTACATATTTTTTTGATCATTTTTCATATATAAATTATTTTCATCTGACTTACAGATTATTTTATATGATTTTTCAGTGATTTAAACAGTTTTTGGAATTTCTTTAATACTAATAATTCGAATTTAATCCAAAAATACATTTTATACCCAGGGGGTAGCCAGCCACAGAGGCTGACAGTGGGTCTAGGGCTGCCTAGTCAGTAGCCCAGTCAGCGGTCAACAGTGACCGTTGACTGGTCAACTGGGCCCGCGGGACCCAGGGGTCAGTGACCCAGGGTGGCCAGCTGGACGTGCCATGTTGGACCACCGGCGTTCAAATGCCGGCGACCCCAAATCACGGTGAAGGGATTTGGGACCCCGTCGGAAATCGCCTAGAGGGGTCCGTTTGATGCGTGCAACGGCGCATTCGAGCGAGCGGAGCGAGCCGCGTCGATCTGCGGTCGTGGCGTGGCCGGAGGTGGGCTGTAGCGTCACCGGCGATGAGAACGGCGGAACCCGAAGCACGGCGAGCTCGCATCCGATGACATATCAAGCAAATCGAGCGGCGCTAAGCTCGTACGACGTCTACGCGAAGCCGCAAGCTTGCTGGTGAGCTTGGCAGGCCATGACATGCCCCATAGCGACGGCGGCGAGCTCAACCGTGGCGGTGAGCTTCGGTGGTGGTGACAACGATGACTACGGGCGAAGAAAGGAGGCGCTAGGAGAGGGGTTCGATGCGGGGGCTCACTGTGAGGGCAAAAGGAGGCCCGACGGTGGCTTAGGAGCGCAGAGGGTGGCCGGATTTGATGATGGACGGCGGTGGCTCCCGAGGTAGACGACGGCTCGATCCCGGTGATGGAGTGGCGTAGAGCTCGCGTTCAAGGTTGGAGAGGAGGTAGCAGTCGACGTCGGTCCTGGCAGACACGTTGGCGACGCACGGAGAGGCCGGTGGCTACGCGGATGGCGGTGGCATGGCGACGGTGGTGTTCGGACGATGACCAAATCGAGAGAGAGAGCGAGCGAGAGGGGGAAATGAGGATAGGGATCGATCCACGACGTCGTCGGCATCGTTCTTATCCCCTCCGCGGTGCCTATAGCTGGCAGGTGGCAAGCAGCGGCCGGAGCCCAGCTTCGGTGGCCATGGCGACGACGACACGGCGAGGGGAGCAGGTAGGGGAAGGTGGAGGTGGGTTGGGCCTTCCCCTATGCACTCGAGGCCCACATGTACAGTGGCTCTTTCCATTTTTCCTTTTTCTTTTCTGTTTTCATTTTTGCTTTCTGTGTTGCATTTCTTTTTTGTATCAAAAGACTTTTGTAAAATGTTTAATTTGCCAAGTTAAATACTATGCAATATTCTGCCCTGCCACAAAAAGTTTGAGACAGTTTTGAAAACATTTGAATTATGCATATATTTAAATGGTTTAGAAAAGCATTATTGGACCTGTTTCCATGACGCTAGAGTCATCTATGGATATTTGGTGATGTTGTTTTCCTTAACAATATTGACAATGGAATATTTGCAAAATTGTGAACTATTTAGTTTTCAGATTGGATCAACTTTTATTTTCACTTGAAATTTGAATTCCCATTTGAAGTGGAATTTGAAATGAGATGTGTAACAAAGATGATCAAGCATTACAAATCATGGTGACTTGGCATTGATTATGTTGGTTCACTGTAGCATAATACAAGGGGGTGTTACAGCTAACTTTCAGTTTTTTTGAATATATATGAATTTTCAGTGTTGGAATCATGCGAAGAGGTGCCACAGGGGGCCCACAAGGCATCAGGGAGCGCCTATTCCTTCCCCCCAAGGCGTGCCATGTTGTCTTGTGGGGCCCCTGTGGGTATTCTGGTACTCCCTCGAAGCTTCCCTGGTCTCTTACCTTCCAGAAAAAATCATCAAAAAAATTCGTCGCGTTTGGACTTCGTTTGGTATGGATTTTCTGGAAAACCAAAAACATGCAGAAAACAGCAACTGGCACTGGGCACTAGGTTTCTAGGTTAGTTCCCAAAAATCATATAAAAGTGCACCAAAACCTTATAAAATCATTGTAAACATGGCATGAATACTTCATAAATTATAGATACTTTGGAGACATATCAGCATCCCCAAGCTTAATTCCAGCTCGTCCTCGAGTAGATAAATGATAAAAGAAATAATTTATGAAGTGTGAATGCTAGAGTAGTGCATAAGTTTGATCAATGATAATTTCTATCACTTTTCTTAGCATCATGAATAGCAACTCTTTCTCATAAAACTCATCATGATAAAGTAGCAATCAATTCACATGTTATGGTTTAAACAATGTACTCTCTTGAAACTTAACAACCTAGAGTGTCATATGGATTGATGGTATGGAATCTTGCCCACTCCTTTTGAGTCCAAGAAAGCATAGGCCTTGACATGTGCTGCTTGGCAGCCAAGGAGTTCTGACGATGACTGGGGTTTGTTGGCATGCTCACCTCATCCTCAACTGGCTTCTTACCCTGCCTGGCACGCGATGATCCTAAAGTATAGGGGATCGCAACAGTCTTTGAGGGTAGCATTTCACTCAAATTTATTGATTCGACACAAGGGGAGCCAAAGAATATTTATAAGCCTTAGCAGTTGAGTTGTCAATTCAACCACACCTGGAGAGATAACTTTCTGGCAGCAATTTATTAGTAGCACTGTAATATGATAGTAGTGATAGCAAAGTAACAGTAACGGTAGCTGTGGTAGTAACAAGTTTGCAGCAAGTAGAACAGTAGTAATTGAAACAGTGGCAATAGCAGAAAAGCGTAGGCATGGAGTAGCGATGGAATGTTCAAATGAGATTCAATATGTAACTGTCACAACCTAGAGTGATACATAGTAGCTCCAATTCATCAATCATATGTAGGCATGTATTCCGTACGTAGTTATACATGCATGCGATAAGAACTTGCATACCATCTTTTGTCTTACCCACCCGTGGCAGTGGGGTCCTAATGGAAACTAAGGGTAATTAAGGTGCTCCTTTCAATAGAGAACCGAAACAAAGCATTAACACATATTGAATACATGAACTCCTCAAGTTACAGTCATTCCCGTAGAGTATCCCAATTATTGTCACCTTGGGGTCTAAGGTTCAGAACAATAATAGGTGCATACAACTTGCAGATATGATCAAGAACACAAATATATTCATGAAAACATGATATGTTCAGATCTGAATTCATGGCACTCGGGCCCTAGTGACAAGCATTAAGAATAGCAAAGTCATAGCAACATCAATCTCAGAACATAGTGGATACTAGTGATCAAGCCCTAAAAAATTGACATGATCACATATGAAATCTCATCCAATCCCATCTACCTCCAGTATGCCTACAAGAGGATTACTCACACATGATTGTGAGCATCATGTAATTGTCGATGGAGAAGGGTTGGTGATGATAACGGCGGTGAATCCCTCTCTCCGGAGCCACGAACGAACTCCAGATCAGGGCTCCCGATGAAGAACCGGAGGTGGCAGTGTCTCCGTATCGTAAAACGTGATGAAACTTTCTCCTTGATTTTTTCTCCAAAGATGTGAATTTATAGCATTGGAATTAGGTCGAAATGATGTCCAGGGTCCCCACAAGCCTGGGTGGCGTGGCCAGGGGGGTGGCCATGCCCCCTGCCCTTGTGGGCCCCCTGTGGCTCCTCTGCAGTATTTCTTCATCCCAATAATTTTTATTTATTCCAAAATAATTCTCAAAAAATCTCCGTCCAATTTCGAGAACTTTTATTTCTGCACAAAAATAACACCATGGCAGTTCTGCTGAAAACACGTCAGTCCGGGTTAGTTTCACTCAAATCATGCAAATTAGAGGCCATAACAAGAGCAAAAGTGTTTGAAAAAGTAGATACGTTGGAGACATATCAACTCCCCCAAGCTTAACTCATTGCTTGTCCTCAAGCAATTCCATTGATAAACTGAAAGTGATAAAGTAAAACTTTTACAAACTCATTTGCTCTTGTAGATGTACATAAACTTAGGTAGTGATCAGGTTTCAACAAAGATCATAGAGTAACCATATACATGATAAGAATTAGCAGCCACATTTACTCATATCGATAACATAACCAACTAGTGAGCAATAATACTATATCTCAAACATCAACACTTTGTCAAAATAACCATGATACAATATGATAGAATGATATCTCGCTAGCCCTTTCTAGAACCACAAAGCATCAATGCAGAGCACCTCTGAAGTTCAAGCATCGACTAAACATTGTAATTCAACATAGAAAACGTGCAGTTATGCTCACACCCAACATTAATTAGACCAAATGCATGTTGAACTAAGAATGACGATAGCGCTCTCTATATTGGTGCTTTTATGAGAAGGTGATGACTCAACAATAAATAAAAAGAATGGCCCTTCGCAGAGGAAAGCAGAGATTTGCATATGTGCCAGAGCTCATCATTTAAAATAGAGATGAATTTTTTTGAGGGGTGTACTTTCCCTCAACGGTTTATGATACGTCTCCAATGTATCTATAATTTTTTATTGTTTCATGCTATTATATTATCAATCTTAGATACTTTATATGGAATTTTATATCATTTTTGGGAACTAACCTATTAACCCAGTGCCCAGTGCTAGTTGCTGTTTTATGTCTGTTTTTGGTTTTACAGAAAATCCATACCAAATGGAGTCGAAACACTACAAAACTTTTTGACAATTTTTCTAGACCAGAAGACACCCTAGAAGCTTGGGGGAGGACCAGAAGACCTACGAGGAGACGGCAAGGCAACAGGGCACGCCCAGGGGGGTAGGGCACACCCTGATGTCTTGTGGGCCCCTCGTGGCTCCGTCTGACCTAATTCCAACGCTATAAATTCCCAAATATTCCGAAACCCCCAGAGAGCCACCCGAAATAATTTTTCCGCTGTCGCAAGTCTCTGTTATTCCGTGATCCCATCTGGAGGCCTTTTCCGGCACTCTGCCGGAGGGGGAATTGATCACGGAGGGCTTCTACATCAACCTTGCTGCACATCCGATGATGTGTGAGTAGTTCACCACAGACCTACGGGTCCATAGTGATTAGCTAGATGGCTTCTTCTCTCTCTTTGATCTTCAATACCATGTTCTCTTCGGAGATCTATCCAATGTAATCTTCTTATGCGGTGTGTTTGTTGGGATCCGATGAATTGTGGGTTTATGATCAGATTATTCATTGAAAGTAATTGAGTCTATTCTAAACTTTATTATGTGTGATTTATATAGCTATGTAATGCTTTCCGATCTATGGGTTTTCTTTGGACAAGTTGATCTATCGATCTTCAGTGGAAGTGGTGCATAGTAGTGGGTTCAATCTTGCGGTGTCCTCACCCAGTGACAGTAGGGGTAGCGAGGCACGTATTGTATTGTTGCTACTAAGGATAAAATGATGGGGTTTAATCATATTTATTGGTTTTATTCTGTCTACATTATGTCATCTTGCTTAAAGCGTTACTCTGTTTGTCATGAACTTAATACCATAGATGCATGCTGGATAGCGGTCGATTGGTGGAGTAATAGTAGTAGATGCAGGCAGGAGTCGGTCTACTTGTCATGGACGTAATGCCTATGTATTTGATCATGCCATGAATAACGTCATAACTATGCGCTTTTCTATCAATTGCCCAACAGTAATTTGTTTACCCACCGTATGTCATGCTTAAGAGACAAGCCTCTAGTGAAAACTATGGCCCCCGGGTCTACTTTAATCATATTATAAAAACCAAAAATACGTTGCTGCAATTTATTTACTTTTATTTTACTTTGCAATATATCAATCTATCACTATCAAATTTAATCCTTGCTGTTAACGAGTACAAGGGGATTGACAACCCTCTTGCCCACGTTGGGTGCAAGTATTTGCTCTTTTGTGTGTAGGTGCTGTTGACAGTTGTTTGCGTGATTCTCCTATTGGTTCGATAAACCTTGGTTCTCAACTGAGGGATATACTTGTTGCTACTATATTACTTCACCCTTCCTCTTCGGGGAAAATCCTAACGCATCAGAAGTAGCAGTTTACGATGGAGAATCTCGTCATCTTATATGATAAACATGTGTGAGAGCGGTTCCCATGCTTAACACTCCCCCTCCACCTTTGTATTTCCACAAACCATGGCTAGCCGAATCCACGAGTGCCTGCCAACATACCCCGGGGAGGAGTGCTTTTTATTTGTTTAATTAATCTGGGACCGGGCACCCCATTTACCAGCTCTTTTGCAATATTAAGACAAGTAGATGTCATACTTGTCGAGAGGAACACATTATTTATCATACAAGATGCTCTTACCCACCGCTACATGAGCTTTACGAGCACACAAAACAGATATTCATTTGAAGATTTAGAGGTGGCACATGCAAATTTACTTGGAACAACAGAGTAATACGGTATATAGGAAGGTATAATGGACTCTTTATGGCATAACTTTGGTTTCAATGATTTGAATGCACCAGCAGTATTTCCGCTTAGTACAGGCGAAGGCTAGCAATATAATGGGAAGCGACCAACTAGAGAATGACAACGGTCATAATCATGCATTTTGAATAACTAACATTGAACATTAGCATGGTGAGGATATAAACACTGTGAATATAAATATCATAGGGGCAAGATTGGTTTTGAATCAATTACATGCGTGAACATGTGCCAAGTCAAGCCGCTTCAATTCTTCAGAGGAGGATACCATCCTAGCATACCACATCATAATCAATTTAATGCATGTTATTATCCACTCCTAGGTAATTAAGCATGGCATAAGAAAACATGAATTCCAATCATCATCATACACAAGTTTATCCATAATGTGCTGAAACAAAATCACTAAGATAAACATATGTACAAAAACAAAAACAAGTAGTGTTCATACCAGCTTTTCTTCACCATGGCTACTTCATCAAATGATCGTCATTATTGCTTTTCACTTGCATGACCAAATGATGTGGAAATTATAACATAGTGCAAGTGTCGCCGTGGACTAAGCTGAAATCTGCAAACACTATACACAAAAGAGAAGAGATGGAAATTTTTGGCCTTTTCATTAGTTCAAAGATAAAGCACATAAGAACCAATTGGAAATTCTTTTGATTGTCAACTCCTTTTGAAACTAGACTCAATACGATGCAAAGAAGATTAAGAGAAACGGCAAAGAGAAGAACAAAAAGAAACAAATAAGAAGAAATGAAAGAGAAATTAGAGAAATATTTTTCTTCTTTTCTGAATGAAAATTTTAACAACACAAGAAGAATTCAGAGAAACATACTAAAATATTTTTAAAGTTTTTGGCTTTTCTGAAGAAAGTAAGACAAACGAAAGTTAAAAGAAAAAAGCGAAAAGAGAGAAAATATTTACACCGAAGAATTTCAAACAGGCGACAAAAGAAGAAACGAGAAATCTTTTTGGATTTTTTATATAAAACAAACCAGCAAATAAAAGAAAAAAACCAAAAAGAAGCAAAAGAAGGCAAGCAAAAACCAAAAATAAACAACAAGAGAAGCGAGAAATATTTTTGGGTTTTTCAGTTTGACAAACACACAAAGGAAATAAACAAACAAAAGCAAAACGTGGATATACAAAGGTAATGACGTGCACTGACAAGTGTAGTGAATGCGTATGATAACATGAACGAAATGTCAGTGAGAATACGTACTCGCCCAAGCTTAGGCTTTTGGCCTAGCTGAGTTCACTGCCACTGATGATGTGGATAATGAGACGACCCAGCCTCGAAGTCAGGCCGGTGGTCACTCATCCGAGACCGGTGGAAACTCCGTCTAGCTCTCTATGTATTGATCTTCGCAAGGCGAGCGGCTTCTAGTGCTGCCAGATGATCCTCGGCCTCCTCTGAAGTGACATAATATCGCTCCTTGCCCTGATAGTTAAATAAAGTAGGGGCAGGCAGAGTAATAATAATCAGGTTATACATATCAAAGATTAAATTATATCGGTAATCATTAGCCTCCGCCCTATAATCAATAAATCGATGATGCTGCATGGCTGCAAAATCAAGAAAACTAGTGGGAAATTCATGGTCCTCGTTAAGTCTAATAGGTATTTCAAAATGAGCAGCAAGACAAGTGGCATAAATGCCTCCATAAATATCACCACTACCAGCATTTTTACTCAAATGATGTGCAATAATTGCTCCAATATTGTAAGTTCTATCGTCGTAGAGAGAACTACGTAAAATACTCAAATCAAGGGTACAAGTAGCACTAGGATCTTGCTTACCAGTCACACATCTTCCTATGAAATAAGTGAAGTAATGAACAACGGGAAAATGAATGCTGCCAATTCTACCATGAGTAACTCCCCTAGTTTCACCATTGCAGAGGCTCATAAGAAATACCTCGAAGTCTGCTCTTCGAGGCTCATTAAGCGAACCCCAAAATGGAATTTTACAAGCATGGCAAAACTCTTCCAAAGACATACTGATGGACCTATTATATAAATGGAAAACAACTCGGGGTCCCGAACGGCCAGTTATGTAATTGAAATTTTACACAAAGGTATTGGTGAGTAGATGATACTGTGGGCACTTATCTGCAAGGAAAGCGGTCAGACCAGCGTTCTCCACAAATTGTTCAAACTCCAATTTAATACATGCTCCTTCCATAAAGGTCTCACATGGCCATTGACAAGCCTTCACCTTGGCATCTCGAAGAAAGTTGTAACCAGGTTCATGATATGCAGTTCTCGCAGTACCGTGGTTTGATGAACCCCTCGAGAATAGCCTCCTCATTCTTTCCTTTTTTCTGAATTTTTTTAGCAACTCATAAAAAGTGAACAAAACTCAATATAATTGATAGCAACGACTCCCACAAGCTTATAGAGACTAAACCATGCATCAAAACTACTTAGAACCAAATAAATTTGACATGCAAGCTCATTTTCATGGTCACCTATAGTAGCAAAATAAGCAAAGTGTAAACCACTAGAGTAAAAACTAATTGGACCAATGGAGGAGTCACATACCAAAGAGCAATCCCTCCAAAAAGTTTCAGAAATGGAGCTCCAAGCAAAGAGATCAAAAATTGTTCGCAAATCAGCAAGGACACGAGCTATGGAGCATGAAAGAATTTTTTCTGGAGGAGGAAGAAGGCAGGGGCCATGGGCACCAAGTGAATGGGTGCCTGTGGGCCCCAAAAGCTTGGGTGGCACGGCCAGGGGGGTGGCCGCGCCCCCTGCCCGTGTGGAGGCCTGGCGCACCCCTCTGATGTGTATTCAGTGCTAAAAATTCTTAAATATTCAGGAAAAATTCGTGTTAAATTTCCATGGCATTCTGAGGACTTTTATTTTTGCACTTTTTATTGTGTGGAAAACTCAAAAAACAGACAAAACAGGCTATTCTAAAACATTTAAACTTTATCAAAACTAATTCAAATAGAGGACATAATAAGGTTAAAGGAGATGGTGCTTATGGAATTCATCAATCATATGCTTCTAAAAAAGAATCCATTAACAAGGTTGATCAAGTCTTATTAACGAATTATTTCCGAGTGACATAAAACCAAAGAATTTTTGTAAAGCACTAAGTTACCTCGACATAATAGTTTGGAACTTCTTTTCTAGAATCGGAATAGGAAATTTAAAGTCTCCAATAGTGATAGTCATAACTTTTTCAATAAAATTGAGACTATTTCCTTTGTTTGGCTTCCTCGAAAAATAAACTGTATGCTCGTTACCATGAACATGGAAAGTAACCTTACTTTTATTGCAATCTATAATAGCATCTGCAGTATTGAGAAAAGGTCTTCCAAGGATAACCGACATATTGTCGTCCTCGGGCATATCAAGTATAACAAAGTCCGTTAAGATCATAACATTATCAACCACAACTGGAACATCCTCATAAACCCCAATAGGAATAGCTATAGACTTGTCAGCCATTTGCAAAGAGATCTCAGTGGGTATCAATTTATTCAAGTTAAGTCTTTTATAAAGAGAAAATGGCATAACACTAACACCAGCTCCCAAGTCACATAAAGCAGTTTTAACATAGTTATTTTCAATGGAACATGGTATAGTGGGTATCCCTGGATCCCCTAGCTTTTTAGGAATTTTTCCTTTGAAAGAATAATTAACAAGCATAGTAGAAATTTCAGACTCGGGAATATTTCTTTTATTAGTAACAATATCTTTCATGTATTTAGCATATGGAGGCATTTTCATAGCATCAGTCAAAGGAACTTGCAGAAACAAAGGTCTAAGCAATTCAACAAAACGATTAAAAGTTTCTTCATCTTTAGATTTTAAAGTCTTACTAGGAAAAGGAAGGGGGTTTTTGTACCCATGGTTCTCTTTCTATACCATGCTTCCTAGCAACATAATCTCTCTTATCATATCTTTTATTCTTAGGAGGTGGGTCATCAAGATCAACTTCGGGTTCTACCTCTACCTCCTATTCAGATTCACTATTATCATCAGGTGGAGCATCCTTATCAATATTATTATCATCATTAGCATTATCATAATCACTAGGTTCATGCTCCCCACCTTCTTGGGTCTCAGCATCAGAAATAGAAACATTATTAGGATTCTCAACATGTTTTTCTATAATAGGTTCACTAGAAGCATGCACAGATTTATTTCTACTCTTCTTCTTCTTCTTCTTCTTCCTAGGTGAACCAGATGCACTATCATTAATCATTTGATAGTCCTGTTCAATTCTTTTAGGATGACCTTCAGGATACAAAGGATCCTGAGTGGATCTACCTCCTCTAGTATCTACTCCATAAGCATGTTTATTTTGTTGTTTAAGCATATCTCTAAACAAATCATGTTGTGATCTAGAAACTTGTTCAAGTTGAGTGTGAACCATAGAAAAGTGCTTACATAAACCTTTAACATCATTAGATATTCTAACTAGCACATCACTCAAGCGTTCAATAACAATGGCATTTTGTTTCAATTGTTCACTTATTTGCATATTAAAGTTTTGTTGTTTAACAACAAAGTTATCAAATTCATCCATATATTGACTTGGAGACTTATTGTAAGGAATATCACCTTCATCAAATTTATAAAGAGAGTGTACCTCTACTACCTGTTTTGGAGGATCAAGCCCATGTATTTCTTCAATAGGTGGTAGATTCTTAACATCTTCAGCTTTAATGCCTTTTTCTTTCATTGATTTCTTAGCTTCTTGCATATCTTCAGGACAGAGGAATATAATACCTCTCTTCTTCGGAGTTGGCTTAGGTGGTGGTACGGGAAATGTCCAATCATCGCCATTTTTCAATAAGTTACTCAATAATTCCTAAGCTTGGTCAACTATCCTTTCCCTGAAAACACAACCAGCACAACTATCTAGGTAGTCCCTAGATTCAATGGTTAGTCCATTATAGAAGATATCAAAGATTTCATTCCTTTTAACAGGATGATCTGGCAAAGCATTTAATAATGTGAGAAGCCTCCCCCAAGCTTGACGGAGACATTCTTCCTCAAGTTATTTAAATTTGTAGATATCCTGCAAAGTAGCTTGTCTCATATGGGCAAGAAAATATTTTTCAGTAAAGTAATAAATCATATCCTGGGGACTACGCGGCAAGATTATTAAACCACACTTTAGCGTCAAACTTTAAAGAAAAAGGAAACAACTTAAGAATATAATAATGGCGAATCTTTTCCTCTTGAGCAAATAGGGTTGCAATATCATTCAATTTAGTTAAGTGTGCAACAACTTTTTCAGATTCATAACCATGAAAAGGATCAGATTCTACCAAAGTAATAAGTTCGGGATCAACAGAGAATTCATAATCCTTATCAGTAAAAAAAGGAGAAGTAGCAAATTTAGGATCAAGTTTCATCCTCCTATTCATAGCCTTTTCTTTCATTATAACAATTAAGCCCTCTACACCTTGAGAATAATCATAAGCCATAAGTTCTTTAGTAAATTCCTCACCAAGTTCAATCAGTGCACCAGGCAAATCAGATATTTTATTTCTAATAAGGGATCGAGGTGTAGCAGCTGATTCTTGTTCTTCAGTAATTTTAGTTTCTTTAGTTTTAGCAATATGAGCATCTAATAATTCACCAAGTGGAACAGTAATATAATGCAGAGTAGAGGCATCATCATTATTATCATCAATAATAGAACTAGTGCCTACTGTATGTGACATAGTAGCCTGTGAAGTATGTGGTGGTGGTGTAGCAAGTTAACTCAAAAAGGTAGGTGAATTGAGTGTAGAGCTAGTTGGAAGGTTCTTACCTCCTCTAGTTTTAGAGGGTATGATCTTGGTCTTGGAGTACTTGAGATTCTTCATAGTAAAGATAAATAGCTCCCAAGTGATCTTAATAAATAGAGCTATGCTCCCCGGCAACAGTGCCAGAAAATAGTCTTGATGACCCACAAGTATAGTGGATCACAACAGTCTTCGAGGGTAGTATTTCACCCAAATTTATTGATTCGACACAGGGGGAGCCAAAGAATATTTATAAGCCTTAGCAGTTGAGTTGTCAATTCAACCACACCTGGAGAGATAACTTTCTGGCAGCAATTTATTAGTAGCACAGTAATATGATAGTAGTGATAGCAAAGTAACATTAACAGTAGCAGTGGTAGTAACAAGTTTGCAGCAAGTAGAACAGTAGTAACTGAAATAGTGGCAGTAGCAGAAAAGCGTAGGCATGGAGGAGCGATGGAATGTTCAAATGAGATTCAATATGTAACTGTCACAACCTAGAGCGATACATAGTAGCTCCAATTCATCAATCATATGTAGGCATGTATTCCGTATATAGTTATATGTGCTTGCGATAAGAACTTGCATAACATCATTTGTCTTACCCTCCCATGGCAGCGGGGTCCTAATGGAAACTAAGGGTAATTAAGGCGCTCCTTTTAATAGAGAACCGAAACAAAGCATTAACACATAGTGAATACATGAACTCCTCAAGTTACAGTCATCCCCATAGAGTATCCCAATTATTGTCACCTTGGGGTCTAAGGTTCTGAACAATAACAGGTGCATACAACTTGCAGATATGATCAAGAACACAAATATATTCATGAAAACATAATATGTTCAGATCTGAAATCATGGCACTCGGGCCCTAGTGACAAGCATTAAGCATAGCAAAGTCATAGCAACATCAATCTCAGAACATAGTTGTGACACCCTGATTTTCCATCCTCGATTTTTCCTTCACGAGATTGGACTCCTGACTTTTTCTTTCAGTGTTATTGGATTTTCTCTCGATATTGGGTATAGGAAGATGGTTATATGGCAATGCCTTTCCTATCAAACCAAAGATTCTTCTCAATCCACCCTTGCCTACAAAAATACTTTCCTAGGGTTTTGCTGCCAAAACCCTACTTTCCTAATTACCAGAAGAGATAAACTCTAATCCTTAGAGTTACAAAGGAACCCTAATTTCCTTTTATCTATGGTCTCCCCAAAAATTCCCAGAGACCCTCCTACATCTATTAACCCTGAATATGCAAAAATACTGCCATCTCATATGCAATATTTTTCATTTAAAATTAATTCCTTTTTCTGCCATTTGAAGACATTAAATCGAGATAAATATCCAGACATCTGTGAAGTTCATGAAAATCAGTGGAGATATTCTTTGTGCTTATATTGAGCTCTCAGAAAATATTGGCTAAAAATAAATAAGGGAAATTGTATTTTCCTTTATAAAGCCAATATTCCATTTCTGCCACTTTCTGAAGGAGCTACCATTTTGGTTGCTCTAATAGTTCCCAAATAATTTGTTTAGCTTCACATAGCCACACAATCTCAAAATTCACCAAAACATTGAGGCCCATAGTTCAACTTTTTAGCACATCATCCATTTGCAAATTCTATCTAGATTGCCAAGTTGTGAAGGAAGTACTCCCTATTCTTATCCTTTGGAGGTGAAAACTTGTAGAATGACTCATCTCACTGACTTACTACTAGCCACCAAATACCAGATCAAATAAGCAAGTCATCTTTCCACAAAACAGCACAAGCACTTGCTGTCCAGTGAAATTTTTGGACCAAATTCATCAATTCAAAGCCCTTCCTTGCATCTGGACCACCCAGGTCAACTCCTCATACTCTGCGCACTGTCCCCGTCGGCCAGGCCATCTCCAGCCACCGTAGCTTGTCCTCTGGTGCCGACAACCTCCCCGCCGTCCACGTACTCCGTCTGATCACTTCTCCTCGCCGCGCCGTGACAAGTTTTGCCACCAAGCCACTGTTCCCATGCAGTCATTGCCGTATAACTCCATGCCCGAGCTTTCTCGAGCGCACTAGCGCAGCTCCTCTGCTTGCCTGTGCAGCTACCCAACGTCAGGACCGTCCAAACCATCGAGTCCGTGCTCCAAGGCACCGGATAGCTCATCCTGCGGTAGTCCTCATCCAGTCTCGATGGCCAGCTATTTAAAGGCCTCCCGAAGGCCCCTCGAGCTCTCACACCGCCTCCCCCACCTCCTAGCTCCCTCTAGAAGAAGCAGCTTGAGCTCTCAAGCTCGTATTCCTCATTCTGGCCGAGACCACCGCCGCCTCCCCTCCTCTCAAATTTGGGCCATTGAAGCCCCCCCCCCCATCGCCTGCCTACTCCAGAGAGGTTCCCTAGCCACCATGATGCTCCCTCGCACCCCTAATGTTGGGGAACGCGACAGAAAACAAAAAAATTCGGTACTGCGAGCACGCCCAGGATCACTAAGGAGATGCATACAAGGTTTTGATCTGATCATTACCGACTCGTAGCGCAGCGGAAGTAGAGTCGATGAAGATCGATGGTGCAGATCCCCGCAGCTAGGATTTACAACCTCCCAACCGCGAGGATGTACTCCCTCGTCGGACAGCCCTTCGGGAGGCGGTCGGACAGTCCCTCGGACGATGTCACGGACAGCCCTTCGGGAAGACCCTCGAAACTCGAATGGTAACTCGGACAGCCCTTCGGGAGGACCCTCGAACAGCCCCTCAGGCAAAAGATCGAAACTACGACCTCTCTACAGGGTTGCACACATATGGTGTGAGCTATCCGGCAGGGCTTCACCGTCCAGAACTAGTTCCTGCCGGAACCCAGACAACCTTTCGGCTCTACGAAACTATTTCGCTGGGAGGGAGAGAGAAGCCAGACAAGTCTATGGCATGTGTATGAGAGTAAGGATGAGGTTTGGGCAGCCCTCTCACCTCCTATTTATAGGAAAACTCAAGGGGTAGGGTGGCACTTGAAATACCCAAAACCCCCATGAAATGTGTCCTTCACAAGGGCATAAAGGGAAAGCAAGTGGGGCAAGTGAGGCTCCATGGTGGAGCCCCACCTTGGCCGGCCAAGCCTCCCTAGGGCACCCCATGTGGTGCCCTAATCCTTCCATGTCATCCCCTTGAGATATTTTGGGAAAAGTCAACAAAGGTGACCATCCAAAATAACCATAAATGCATTTTCACTATTCACGAAACCAATTTTTCGTGACCGATAAATCCGAAAATATTTCTATGGGTCCTAGAATATTTCCAGTACCCACTAAAACAATTCTGGACATGTTCCAAAACATTTTCAGATTAGTGATTTTCATCTGTGAAAAGCAACCAAAGCGGTTCCGGCAGTCCGGAACATTTCCGGTTTTTGTCTCCGAAAATCCCAGAAGTTACCAGAACAATTCTGGTACCCTCCAATAATTTCCAGGTGTATGCTGAAATCAATTTGACTTAATGGTATACTCCGAAACAACTTTTCGGTTTTACCAAAACTCTTCCGATGTTCTCTCTCTGGAACTCTTCCGTTGTCCCCGAAACTTTTCCGGTGATTTTCTCTCAGACTCCCTGTCTAGTATTCAGCATATAGATGACCCTTAAGCGTGTGACCCTATAGGTTTGGTGAAGTATAGACATGACCCGGAACACCTTCCGATCAATGATCAACATCGGAGCCGTGGACACCCATATTGACCCCTATACTCACACGAATGAATATTCGAGTGAACCTACAATTGTCGTGTGCTATTCCTTTTACTTCACGATATGTTACAAACACCCGAGGTGAGATTTATTGGCATCCCCGTGAATCAACACTTGTCCACTATGCTGTTACCGGTATTGTTCTCTTTTCTCGTTCCCGTGTATCGGCATCCCCGTGATCGAATCACATTGTGTCTGGCCAGACGATGATGGATACCATAACACCGAGAGGGCCCAGAGAATATCTCTCCATCGTCGGAGGAGCAAATCCCAATCTTTAGCTACCAAGTTAGTTGTCATACTTTTCCGTGAACCCGTAAGCCGCCGTAATAGCCACCAGTTACAGATGACGTTTAACAAACCCCAAAGTTCACGAAGCAAGTACGAAGGAACTCAATACTCTCATGGTCTAAGGAATTATGCAAACGTTAACTATCTATGTGTTTTTAACCATTAACTTGTGACGAATGTATCTCATAGCATAACATCAATTCGGGCCGATTCAACACAAATGTTCTTCTAACATTGTGCCCTCAAAGTTGCTGGCATAGACATGCCCATGATCAGGAAAACGTGATCATCATGCAACACTTGAGCTAGTCTTAGAGGCATGACTAGGAATACTCTTTACCGTTTATTATCCCACACATGCACATGGGTTTTTCTTAGAGCCTTTATGGATATACGGGCTCGGGAACCACAGCAGTTATAGCATGGAACATAAACTTAATTAGTAACATGGGGATAAATAATAACATTTATTATTACCTCTAGGGCATATCTCCTACAGACTCCCACTTGCACTAGAGTCAATAATCTAGTCAATGCTGATGCACTTTACACCTATGGCATACTGGTGTAAAAAATATGCTTCGCTTGTGGTATAGCCTGATGTCCAACGGATCTGATAACTTCAGCTCCGTGTGTATCTTTGCATATCCTCGCGTTTTCACGCTTTCATAAAATTCATATTTTGTGTGGACTTGGCTTTGTATATATGTGAATAAAAGGTCGAACCTTGATTCCTCAGACTGAGCTATGGAACAAACTATCTTCAATAGTGTTCCATTTGACCAAAGTCATCTTGGAACCATACTAAGTTCATGAATGAACTATATGATTCAACATCTTTGTTGTCGCTATAAAAGCGTCAACATACTTAGCCTTCATTATAGAAATCACCACAGTAACCTATTTGGAACAATTCCAACCCCCTGTGCCACCATATCGTGTATTACACAAAACCCTTAACTAAATCGAAAATCACATGGAGTATTGGTGAAGACTGTATCGATGTAATTTCTTACAAAGAACTCTTCATGATCTCCGCTTGCGAGAAAACATGTCATCAGTGCTACTTTAGTACTCAATGACATTTTTCACTGTTGTCCTATGATCAGTACTTTGATCACTTTGGTATCTGTACTCGCAACAGCTTGGGAGTACCAGACATATCTGGTTGTTTTACATACCATGGAATCATGATTAATCCAAACACAGAGGTGTGTGGAATATCCATCATGTATTTTGCTCATCAGTGTTTTGGGACACAGAGTCTTGCAAAACTCCTTCCATGTGACTTCGGCAAGAATCACTCCTTGGCAGTTTTAATGCTAAATTGTTTTAGCATCTTGTCAATATGTATTTTTGCTTAGCCCCATTAGGCAAATCTATGTCCATAGATCATTATGCCTAATAGCAAGGCTATTTAGAAAAGCACTTCATCGGAAAAACTATTTTCAAATGAAGTCCTAATTCGTGTCAAGAAATTTATTTCCAATTAACAATGTGTCAAGCACACAAGGTTTTTAGAAATATCATTATGCTCCCACTTACTTTCTTGAAACCACAAGCATCTTCATTATCCATGGATGAAATCAAACTCTTTTGATCATTTCATCAAAACGAAGATTCCAACTCCATTTTGCTCTCGTCTGTCCATTGCTGGAACTCTGAAGTTTGCAAACTTACTAGCATCCTCTGGATTGACAAAGATACCTTGGACTGTATCATATGCAAGTCCTTGGTTTCATTTCCATCAGATGGAAATCCTTTCGTCATCCATGTTTCATATCTCATAATTGAAATATGTATTAATTGCTAGTTTAACCCGAACCGACTTTAAGCATCGCTACGGTGAGACAACCTCATCGTAGTCAACTCCTTGAACTTGTTATTGCAACAAGTCGAGCTTTATGGATAACACATTTTATGCACATCAGTTTATAGTTCCATAAATATTCGTTAGACTCCAAGTCTTCCGAAGGGTTTATCAAGATATAATCTTGAATCATTCATATGGAAACTATCTCAGATTATATTGGCATTCAGCCAATTCCGGAGTCAGGGCCCATCATTGCTTCCTTGATTATCGTAGGTATACTGTTGTCTAACAACAATATCTCATTTGCGCACCTGAGAGGTTTGCACAAGTTTTGCCTACGTGGTTCAGCTGCAAGTTCGACCGAAGTCCATACATCTCATGTAGAGGCTTCACTATCAGTCGCAGTAGGAAACTCTGGAATCACTTCCAAGGTTCCTTTCCTTTGATCTGATGACGAAGATACTGTTATCTCGTCGAGTTGCACTGTCCTCCCACTCACCTTTTTGTAAGAACCATTCTCTTTAAAAGCATACCGTTTTTGTGGCAAAACCCTTTGCCTTGGTATTGTGGTGGGGGAATACCCAATAACTTGGGATAACCTACAAAGTAGTACTTGTCTGATTTGGAATAGGTTTGTAAACATTTTACACAAGCCCCATATTCCAAATGTTAAGAAAAGATGTAACATGGTTGGGCGTACCATACCATGGCGTTATTTCAACAGACCTGATGGCGCTCTTTTCAGTGTAAAAGCTGCAGTCTCTAAAGCATTACTTTTAAAAGGGATAATGGCAAATTGATTTATGTCATCTTTGATCTCACCATGTCATAAATGGTTTGATTACATCTTCACGGACATTCCACTCACAGCGGTGTTCCGGGAGGTGTAAGTTATGAAACTCTTTTCACAACTCATCAGATATTCGCTAAACTTGTAACTCAAAATATTCCTTTCCGCAATCTAATTGTAGAAACATAATTTTCTTGTTACAATAATTTCTACTTCATTTTTGAAAAACCTTTTGAATGATTTCAAAAGATCCAGACTTACGTCTCATCAAGTAAATATCCATATATCTACTTGAGTCATTTCAGAAGATAGACAAATCCACTGCCAGCAACAACATTTATTGGACTACATACATCACGATGTATGATTACCAATAAGTTCTTTGCTTGTTTCTTATGGACTGTGAATGGTATTTCAGTCACTTCATTTTTTTGAAGGAAAGTTGCAAGTGTCAGATGATTCATAATCAAACGACTTCAAAATCCATCATTATGGAATTTCTCCAAGCGGGTTTCTCCAATGTGACCAAATGCAGTGCCACACATGTGTGGTATTCTTTTAGTCTTGCGACATTTAGCATCAGTGTTATGGATGTATCATATTACCATCAATATTCATAACATACATCCCATATCATGATGGAAGTATGGCCCTTATGTTATTCATAACACCGAACATTAAAAGTTCTCTTATGAACAACCTTCTTGCAAGATATTTTATGCAATGGGCTAGAGTGTGTAAAACTCTAAAATGAACTATGAAAGTAAATACAGAGGTAATATATTAATATCAATATTCATAACATACATTTCATTCATAATGAAAGTATGGCCCATATTTTTGTTCATAACACCGAACATCAAAAGTTCTCTTATGAACAACCTTCTTGCAAGATACTTTATGCAATGGGCTAGAGTGTGTAAAACTCTAAAATGAATTATGAAAGTAAATACATAGGTAATGTATCGAGTATAGCAACTTTTACTATGTTCCCAACACATATCTAAACCTCATTACTGGCAAGTCTTTTAGGCCGTAGTAGTTCTTGTATCGAGTTGCAAGAGAATGCAATCAAACGGGTATTCCTGTGATCAAAGGTTAATCACAATACCCAAGAATCAGTGGCTAACAGTTTAATCACAATTCCCAAGAACTATTTCTTTGACCAGCCTTCCAAACATCAATATCTTGTATGACATTCATACATGAGCTGGATATTCCAGTCTTCTCTCTATTTGCCATTATACTTCTAACAGTTTAACTTTCAGTCTTTCTCCTACTCTCAGAAGAAGCACCCAACTTGAGAGTGGCGTTAGCCCCGGACTTCCTAGGTGTGTAGTTTTACCGACACCCTTTGGACACTTCCTTTCTCTTTAAGTTGTTGTTTTATTCACCTTCATTACATGACAGGCGTTCTTCTGGATCCCTCTCTTATCAGTCAAATGCCCAGTAAACACTTTACTAATACTTTGCAAACAAACATTGCTTTGGATATCTCATATCTTTTAGCCTTTGTTTGTATCTGAAAATAATTTTCAGTTCCATGAATATCACATAACTATCCCAAACTTTTGAGGTTCGGGTTTTATGGAAGCAAACTTATTGCACTTGACCGTAACGGAATTCTAGTTTTTGAATCGAAGGATGAGAGTCACATCATTCATAGCATCAGCGGGATAATACCGAAAGCATGCGATAGGACAAAGTCCTTCTCGGCACTCTTGAGGACAATCCTCACATTACGTTACCAATCGTAAAGATTTAACCAGATAAATAACAGCTTATTCAATTTAATAGGGAAGGTGGAAACGCGAGCCATTATCCTACAACTATTATGCAAAAATCACTTAGACAAAGTTCATAATTAATTGCATAGAGAATTAAACAAGTTAATTCTACAGTGTGCTCCCACTCAAATCAATATCTCTCATAATTGATTGTGAGTGATTCAAGACCCATATTTCAATTCAACGTCACGGTTCGAGATGAACTCAAATGGTGTGAACTTCAATCGGTAGGCAAACTTGCCGATCACATCTCTATGTGACTCTTGTTCATCTTTCGATGCGTGTGTTCCAAGCTCAGGACTGTCCTGCCTGAACGTCAAGTCAACCAAGTGATCTTGCTGCGAGATATCAACTCACCCGCCTCACACTTCTCTAATCGTTCGCACCCAGTAAGATCATGTGATGCCCCGAAGAGATAGGTGCCGTGACGGTGCTACACTTGGGAGAACACGAACTACTTGATATTTTTGTGAGAGATCACCCTAATAAAAGAGACTACCATGCAATCAAGAAGGGTGCATCAAGAGGGATAAACATCTCAGGCAATTCATAATAGCATGATATGGTATAGCCCTTTCTGACGGAGAAGTCAAGTATTTCTTCATCTTCGGCATTCGCGTCGGTGTTCACCTTCGCGAAGATTGCCACCACCTTGTCGATGCACCAGATAATATTGCTATCTCCATAACGGATAAAATAAATGCATTACTTAAGGTTGACACGTAGGTCATTAAAGTGACAATCATATGGCTCCAGCCATCATGCCGAATCATGACACGCAGGTCATGTTAATTTACATTATATAGTCATCTCATACATAATCAAATTAAATATGAGAACTGCTATACCACATCACTTGCACATCTCATGTCATCCTGCAAAACCAAGTTAGACGCCTCTAATCGGTTTATGCAAAAATTTATTTTACGTGGCTTCTAAGGTTTCAACCAAACCGCAGCTACCAACGTTTATCATCAAGCATGATCATTCAAGTTGCTAGATTAACTTTGCGGGGTGTATGAAACACGAGATAATAAAATCTCGAGCCCCATATTGAACTTCGTCATACGCATGACCCCCGTGCAGATCATATCGGCATTGCCCTTTCGTGTGCGAAACATCCATCTTTCTCAACTATGGCGGAACCCAAAGACACTGAAGCACTTCGTTGATCTGTCAATCAGCATACTCAGGAGCAACATGAAAGGATCGCGGATTGCCAGAACTTTCTCAAATTCCACCATGCCGTCAAGATTAGGACTACGTAAATTCAAGGGAAGCAACAAGAACATCGGGTAATAGATTTCATCTACTTCCCGCACAAATAATTTTCAACAATAGATCTCATCTCCTACAAAATTATAATATGCAATACCCATACATCTCATGTATTCTAGATCGTAACCTGCATCTACGCATAGCCTGGCTCTGATACCACTGTTGGGGAACGCGACAGAAAACAAAACATTTCGGTACTGCGAGCACGCCCAGGATCACTAAGGAGATGCATACAAGGTTTTGATATGATCATTACCGACTCGTAGCGTAGCGGAAGTAGAGTCGATGAAGATCGGTGGTGCAGATTCCCGCAGCTAGGATTTACAACCTCCCAACCGTGAGGATGTACTCCCTCGTCGGACAGCCCTCCGGGAGGCGGTCGGACAGTCCCTCGGGCGATGTCACGGACAGCCCTTCGGGAAGACCCTCGAAACTCGAATGGTAACTCGGACAGCCCTTCGGGAGGACCCTCAAATAGCCCCTCAGGCAAAAGATCGAAACTACGACCTCTCTACAGGGTTGCACACATACGGTGTCAGCTATCCGGCAGGGCTTCGCCGTCCAGAACTCGTTCCTGCCGGAACCCAGACAGCCTTTCGGCTCTACGAAACTATTTCGCTGGGAGGGAGAGAGAAGCCAGACAAGTCTATGGCATGTGTATGAGAGTAAGGATGAGGTTTGGGCAGCCCCCTCACCTCCTATTTATAGGAAAACTCAAGGGGTAGGGTGGCACTTGAAATACCCAAAAACCCCATGAAAGGTGTCCTTCACAAGGGCATAAAAGGAAAGCAAGTGGGGCAAGTGAGGCTCCATGGTGGAGCCCCACCTTTGCCGGCCAAGCCTCCCTAGGGCACCCCATGTGGTGCCCAAATCCTTCCATGTCATCCCCTTGAGATATTTTGGGAAAAGTCAACAAAGGTGACCATCCAAAATAACCATAAATGCATTTTTCACTATTCACGAAACCAATTTTTCGTGACCGATAAATCCGAAAATATTTCTATGGGTCCTAGAATAATTCCAGTACCCACTAAAACAATTCTGGACATGTTCTGAAACATTTTCAGATTAGTGATTTTCATTTGTGAAAAGCAACCAAAGCGGTTCCGGCAGTCCGGAACATTTCCGGTTTTTGTCTCCGAAAAATCCCAGAAGTTACCAGAACAATTCTGGTACCCTCCAATAATTTCCAGGCATATGCCGAAACCAATTTCACTTAATGGTATACTCCGAAACAACTTTTCGTTTTTACCGAAACTCTTCCTGTGTTCTCTCTCCGGAACTCTTCCGTTGTCCCCGAAACTTTTCCGGTGATTTTCTCTCAGACTCCCTGTCTAGTATTCAGCAGATAGATGACCCTTAAGCGTGTGACCCTATAGGTTCGGTGAAGTATAGACATGACCCGGAACACCTTCCGATCAATGATCAACATCGGAGCCGTGGACACCCATATTGACCCCTATACTCACATGAATGAATATTCAAGTGAACCTCCAATTATCGTGTGCTATTCCTTTTACTTCGCGATATGTTACAAACACCCGAGGTGAGATTTATTGGCATCCCCGTGAATCAACACTTGTCCACTATGCTAGTTACCTCGTTACCGGTATTGTTCTCTTTTGTCGTTCCCGTGTATCGGCATCCCCGTGATCGAATCACATTGTGTCTGGCCAGACGATGATGGATACCGTAACACCGAGAGGGCCCAGAGAATATCTCTCCATCCTCGAAGGAGCAAATCCCAATCTTGAGCTACCAAGTTACTTGTCATACTTTTCCGTGAACCCGTAAGCCGCCGTAATAGCCCCCCAGTTACGGATGACGTTTAACAAACCCCAAAGTTCACGAAGCAAGTATGAAGGAACTCAATACTCTCATGGTCTAAGGAATTATGCAAACGTTAACTATCTCTGTGTTATTAAGCATTAACTTGTGACGAATGTATCTCATAGCATAACATCAATTCGGGTCAATTCAACACAAATGTTCTTCTAACATTGTGCCCTCAAAGTTGCTGGCATAGACATGCCCATGATAAGAAAAACATGATCATCATGCAACACTTGAGCTAGTCTTAGACGCATGACTAGGAATACTCTTTACCGTTTATTATCCCACACGTGCACATGGGTTTTTCTCAGAGCCTTTATGGATATACGGGCTCGGGAACCACAGCAGTTATAGCATGGAACATAAACTTTATTAGGAACATGGGGATAAATAATAACATTTATTATTGCCTCTAGGGCATATATCCTACACCTAACCCTCCTCCTATCATCCTGCGAGAGCTCCTAAGACTCGCCGCAACCATCATCTGCCCGCTCAATGTCGCCATCTCCCTGGAGCTCCCCGGTATCCAAGAGCTACCGGGATGGGGTTGGCTCAACCCGCTGAGCATGCCCGTGTGCTCGGAGGGGGATGTAGCGGCCCCTATCACCGGCGGCGTCGCCGGCCGAACCTCGTGTGCCTCTGCCAGTCGGGAGGAAGAAGGAGTGGAGAGGAGAAAGAAAGATGCCGGGTGGGTCCCATCCTTAAGTGACACAGCCGGCAGGCCCGTCCTTTAAGTGGTGGCGCACTTGGATAAACACGTTTTCCTTTTAGGAAAGCGTATTTTTTGAAGGCACTATCAGCCCAGCACCAGAGAGAATTCGGCCCAAGTAGCCCAGTGAGAACAGTGCCATTTCTCTTTTTCAGCCAAATTCCATTTAGGGACTCATTTACGAATATTTATTTTGTAGATTGGTCCCTGTCATTCAGCAGCCTATAACTTTTCAACCATAATTCCAAATGAGGCCTTTCTGGAGGGAATCTTTTCCGACAAAGCTTTTCGCAAGGCTATCGCACTTCTTTTTGACAAACTCTTTGGTCACAAGGCAAGCCAACCATCTGATATATGCCCTAAAGCATTGCTTCTGTGTTATTCTGGTGTGTTTGAATTAATGAACATGTTTATGCTAGAAGTAAACAAATAAATGAACTCCTACTAGGTTGAACTTATTGTTTACATTACACACTAATGTTTATCATGAATACTGTTTCACTAATGACTCTTATACAACATTAACATGGAGATAGGTTGTATGCTTTTACTGTTATACATTTGTCTTTATCGTGAATTATTATCTGCTGCATGAAAAAGGAATGTGACTTAATAATAACAACCTCCTCCATCAGCTGGATCGAGTCATGGTGCCACTGAACCAAACTTACTAGTGCAGCCACATTTGCCTTTATGGGAAGGCCCTGACTTGGTCTATTGTTATGCCTTTTATCGGTATCACCAAAGAGGGAAGGTTATGCATGCGTGCTACCCTGGCCCGGTAGGCGGCGATAATCTTGTGAGCCTGGTTTAGTTTATATGGTACCAGATCCCCGTTTGGGATCAGTGAGCCACAAGGTAGCAGGTGCCATGAGGTGACACAGGGGCCACCCAAGACATGATCCAAGGGTATGTCGGTGATACGGTAAGAGTGTCATAAGGTTGACGAGTTTTGTTGGAGCAGCCCTAGTCCAACCGCAAGGGAAGTGTACCGAGGTACGGGACAAAGGGCTCCATAGTGTGGGTAAAGTGCACAACCTTTGCAGAGTGTAAAATCTATTCGAATAGCCACGTCCTCGGTCATGGACACAGTTCATACTAGGTCAGACTATTTGGTATGTGTTAAGTTTGGAGGAATAAACCATATAATGTTATTGCTAATAATGAACCAGATAAAGGTAAGATTTATCAGACTTGCTGTGCAGGTGCATGGGCATCAGGTGATGTCGAGAGTTTGAAATATAGCCATGGGCTGGTTATGAGAAAGACGGCCAGATGACCGTAAGAACCTGGATATGATCTGAATAGGTCATGAGAATGAACTTGATCAGGATATAATTACTAATATGCTTTATCTTTGTCATACTGTATTTATTTCAGTTATTTACCTTGCTGAATACTCTTGCGAGGACATGATAGATAATATTGCCATATAATTTGATACATGCTTGAGTGCCAGGGATTGCTTTGCTTGGAGTATATGTTATTTGGTTTGCTTGTGAGTACATTCAAAAGTTCTGATCGGCTTTTAACATGGCCAAATTCAGCAAAGGATCCAATAGCGAGAAGCCGGAGTGTTCACGAGCTAGAAGTGTAACCTAGTCAGATCCCTATGGATTGGAGCCGCTCCAAGTCCGTGCTGCCTTAGATAATATTTTCCGCTGCCCCCATCTCTGTAAAGTACCATTGATGGTTATGCTATATCATTCAATCCACAATGGCTTATAAATCCTTCTTGTAGATGTGCCTGTGTTCATGATGCATGTTGTAAACACGCGCGCCAGTGTGATTTCCTGGGCTGGCGTGTCTGGCGATCGTCTGGCTACAGTGGTATTCAGACGGTCCGTCACAATAGTGGATACTAGGGATCAAGCCCTAATAAATTGACATGATTACATATGAAATCTCATCCAATCCCATCTACCTCTAATATGCCTACAAGGGGATTACTCACACATGATTGTGAGCATCACGAAATTGTTGATGGAGAAGGGTTGGTGATGATGACGGCGGCAAAACCCTTTATCCAGAGCCACGAACAAACTCCAGATCAGGTCTCCCGACGAAGAACTGGAGGTGGCTGATACGTCTCCAACGTATCTATAATTTTTGATTGTTTCATGCTATTATATTATCAATCTTGTATGCTTTATATGCAATTTTATATCATTTTTGGCTATTAACCTATTAACCTAGTGCCAAGTCCCAGTTCCTGTTTTTGCCTATTTTACGGTGATTTTTGATTGTTTCATGCTTTATATGCAATTTTATATCATTTTTGGGAAGTAACCTATTAACCTAGGTCCAGAAAAACAATACCAAACGAAGTCCAAACGCGACAAAACTTTACGGTGATTTTTTCTGGACCAGAAGGGACCCAGGAAGCTTCGGGAGGAGGCCAGAAGACGTACGAGAGAGCCACCAGCTCACACGGCATGGCCCCCAGGGGGGCGCACCACCTGAGCTTGTGGTCCCCTCGTAACTCCGTTTGCCCTACCTCCGCTTCTATAAATTCCCTAAAATCCCAAAACCACCAGAGCGAGACCCAAAACAATTATTTCGCTGCTGCAAGCCTCTATTCTTCTGCGATCCCATCTGGTGGCCTCTGCCAGTACTCTGTCAGAGGGGGAATCGATCACGAAGGGCTTCTTCATCAACCTATCTGCACCTCCGATGATGTGTGAGTATTTCACCACAGACCTCACGAAGGGCTCTCTCTCTCTCTCTTTGATCTTCAATACAATGTTCTCCTCGGAGATCCATATGATGTAATCTTCTTTTGCGGTGTGTTTGTTGGGATCCGATGAATTGTGGGTTTATGATCAGATTATTCATTCAAAGTAATTGAGTCTTTTCTTAACTTTATTATGTGTGATTGTTATAGCTATGTATGCTTTCCGATCTATAAGTTTGCTTTGGCCAAGTAGATGAGTAGATCATCAGAGGGAGTGGTGCATAGTAGTAGGTTCAATCTTGCGGTGTCCTCACCTAGTGACAGCAGGGGTAGCGAGGCACGTATTTGTATTGTTGCTGCCAAGGGGAAAATGACGGGGTTTAATCATATTGCTTGATTTTATTCTGTCTACATTATGTCGTTCGGTGTGCCATTGAGAATAATATTGCTACAACATGTCTAGTAGAAACATGGATAGAATTGCTCATGATATGGAGACACTCAAAATTAAAATTTTGCCACATCAAAAGGATGTAATAGCTGAATCTCTAAAGTCTATCCAAGTCGATATGGATGAAAGTAGAGAAAGAATTGAAAGGATAAGAGCTAAACGAGAGTTTTTAGAGAAAGCACTCCCACCCGGTTTTTATCATAATAATGATGAAGATATTAAAACAATTGGTGTGTCACCTATTTCCTCTCTATTTAGTAACATAAAACTTGATAAAAAAGGGACTGGAGATGAGTCAACTTTAATTAGAAGGCGTCCCAATTGTTCGGAGGGTGATGATCTTGATGCTAAAAATGACAAAAGTGGGTTTGAAGAGGTCAAAACTTTAGATAGCAATGTGCCCAATACTTTGGATTATAAGGATGTTAATTTTGATAATTTCTCTTTGATTGAATGCATTTCCTTGTTACAATCCATGATAAATTCACCCAATGCTTACGAACAAAACAAAGCTTTTACTAGACATGTTGTAGAAGCTCTTATCAAAGCCAATGAAGAAAACTTGAACTAGAAGTGTCAATACCAAGAAAATTACAAGATTAATGGGAACCTTCTATTAAAGTTAAGATTAAATATTATGAATGTAATGCTTTGTGTGATCTAGGTGCTAGTGTCTCTACTATACCAAAATCTTTATGGGACGTTCTAGGTCTCACCGATATGGATGAATGTTCCCTCAACTTGCATTTAGCGGATTCAACTATTAAAAAACCATTGGGTAGGATTAATGATGTTCTTATAATTTCTAATCGAAATTATGTGCCCGTGTATTTCATTGTGCTTGATATTGAATGCAATCCATCTTGTTCTATAATACTTGGTAGGCCTTTCCTATGAACCATAGGTGCAATTGTTGATATGAAAGAAGGAAACATAAGGTTCCAATTTCCACTAAAGAAAGGGATGGAACACTTCCCAAGGAATAGAATTAAACTACCATATGAATCCATTATGAGAGCCACCAATGGAATTAATTTGAAGGATAATAACACGTGAAACTATGCATTATGCCTAGCTAGGGTAATAAAACCATAGCGCTTGTTGGGAGGTAACCCAATATTTATCTTATTTGCAATTTTTATTTTCTGTTTTGGTATGATGACCTGATTATTGCTATTGTAATGATTGTGTTTTTATCTTTTAATTAGTGTTTGTGCCAAGTAAAGCCTTTGAGATGATTTGGATGATAGTTGAATTGATATGTTGCAGAAATAGAAACTTTTATGTCTAGTATTTGATTTATCTAATTTTACAAGAACATGATAAATTGCTAAATTTTTTACACAGTATTGAAATTCAAATTTCTCATGTTTCTCTAATTTTTCAGAATTTGCAGTGTTACAAAAGTATGCATTGAGTACAGATCATTATAGACTGTTATGTTTTAGACAGATTCTGTTTTTGTTGCATAATGTGCTTGTTTTAATGATTTTATGGATTGTATCGGGGGGTATAAGTCATGGAGGAGTTAGACTATAGTAGGTATTATGCAAGAACAATTATGAACCTATTTATAACAGTACTTAAGGTGTTTGATCTCTTTATTATACTAACGGATATCATGAGGTTTCTGTTGAGTTTTGTGTGCTGAAGTTTTCAAGTTTTGGGTGAGATCACGATGAATGAAGGAATAAGGAGTGGCAAGACCCTAAGCTTGGGGATGCCCAAGGCACTCCAAGGTAATATTCATGGAATACCCAAGCGTCTAAGCTTGGGGATACCCCAGATGGCATCCCCTCTTTCGTCTACAATTCATCGGTATGTTACTTAGACCTATATTTTTATTCATCACATGATATGAGTTTTACTTGGAGCGTCTTGTATTATAGTTTTATTTTGTTTGCTTGTTAGTTTTCCACAGTCATTGTTTGCCAGACACACCTTTTTAGAGATACACACATTCATCATGATTTGTTAGATTACTCTATGAGCTTCACTTATATCTTTTGACCTATGTAGTTGCTAATGTGCTTCATTTATATCTTTAGAGCGCGGTGGTGATTATATTTTATAGAAATCATTTGCACTCTGATGCTTCATTTAATTTTTTTTGATAGTCCCTTAAATAGGAAGTGGTGATGTGCACGGGTTATGAGACTAGTCCAAAAATGATAGGTATACAATAGGGATATAATAAAAACTTTCATGTAGATCACTGAATATGAAACGTGTGATTTAATTATATTGATGTAGTAATATGAAAGGGTATTAGTTCATGATTAGTGGTTAGTTTCTATTAAAAGTTTGTTTTGTATTACTCATTTAAGTGTCCATCATGGCATGGCGGGGATGTTCGAGCATTTTTATTTCTGATTGAAATCCTTTGTGCTGTTTGAATCGGGGGTGCGCGATGGTTAACTCCTACCAACCTCCTCCCTAGGGGCATGCGTGTAGTACTTTGCTTCGAGGGCTAAAAAAACTTTCACAATAAGTATATAAGTTATTTATGACTAACGTGAGATCATGGACTATTCAACACTCCCACCTATCCATATATTGCTAGCCTCTCCGGTACCGTGCATTGCCCTTTCTCACCTCGAGAGTCGGTGCAAACTTCGCCGGTGCATCCAAACCCCGTGATATGATAAGCTCTATCACACATAAGCCTCATATATCCTTCCTCACAACAGCCATCATACCTACCTATAATGGCATTTCCATAGCCATTCCGAGATATATTGCCATGCAACTTCCACGGTTACTATCCACATGACATGTGTGTTCATCATTATATTGCTTTCATGATCATATAGAGCTGACATGATATTTGTGGCAAAGCCACAGTTTATCATTGTATTACATGTTACGCTAGATCATTGCACATCCTTGTACATTGCCAGAGGCATTCATATAGAGTCATATTGTTTCAGTTCATCGAGTTGTAAGTAAATAAAAGTGTGATGATCATCATTATTAGAGCATTGTCCCAGTGAGGTAAAGAATGATGGAGACTAATGAGTCCTTCAAAAAGTGGGGATGAGGTTCATGATATTGTTCTTAAAAAGAAAGAAAAAGTAAAAAAGAAAAAAAGAAAAAAAATGAGAGAAAAGGAGAGAAGGGGTAATGCTACTATCCTTTTACCACACTTGTGCTTCAATGTAGCACCATGTTTTTCATATAGAGAGTCTCCATGATTTGTCACTTTCATATACTAGTGGGAATTTTTACATTATAGAACTTGACTTGTATATTCCGATGACGGGATTCCTCAAATGCCCGAGGTCTTCATGAGCAAGCAAGTTGGATGCACACCCACTTAGTTTTAGTAGTGAGATTTCATACACTTATAGCTCTAGTGCATTCGTTGCATGGAAATCCCTACTCCTCGCATCGATATCGATTGAAAGGCCTCTCCGTTGCCTATCGATCCGCCGAGTTGATGCGAGACTTTCTTCACTTTTTGTTTTCCCTTATATCTCTATCAACCTATTCTATTCCACCTACAGTGCTAAGTCCATGCCTCACGCTCATATATTGAGTGAAGTTCAAAATGCTGAAGCGAGAAAAAGTATGATACAATTGCCTAGTTTGACACCGGGGTGCTCATGATTTATACTTATGTGATGAAGATGGAGCCATGCCATGCATACACAAATCAATGAGTAGGGATAACAATCGTTTAGCATCGTATATTTTGAAGAGTAATGATTATGTTCTAGTTTTCATGAATATTATTATATTGATATCAATTACTTCATCGTTTCTCAATATTCATACCTTAAAAGATGACATGATAGACATGCTAGGTAGCATTCAACATCAAAAATTCTGTTTTTATCATTTACCTACTCGAGGACGAGCGAGAATTAAGCTTGGGGATGCTGATACGTCTCCAATGTATCTATAATTTTTGATTGTTTCATGCTATTATATTATCAATCTTGTATGCTTTATATGCAATTTTATATCATTTTTGGGAACTAACCTATTAACCTAGTGCCAAGTGCCAGTTCCTCTTTTTGCCTATTTTATTGTTTCGCAGAAAAACAATACCAAACGAAGTCCAAACACGATGAAACATTACAGTGATTTTTTCTGGACCAGAAGGGACCCAGGAAGCTTTGGGAGGAGGCCAGAAGACGTATGAGAGATCCACAAGCTCACACGGCGTGCCCCCAGGGGGCGCGCCACCTGAGCTTGTGGTCCCCTCGTAACTCCGTTTGCCCTACCTCCGCTTCTATAAATTCCCTAAAATACCAAAACCACCAGAGCGAGACCCAAAACAATTATTTTGCCACTGTAAGCCTCTATTCTTCTGCGATCCCATCTGGAGGCCTCCGTCGGTACTCTGTCAGAGGGGGAATCGATCATGGAGGGCTTCTTCATCAACCTTGCTGCACCTCCGATGATGTGTGAGTAGTTCATCACAGACCTACGGGTCCATAGTGATTAGCTAGATGGCTCTCTCTCTCTTTGATCTTCAATACAATGTTCTCCTCGGAAATCCATATGATGTAATCTTCTTTTGTGGTGTGTTTGTTGGGATCCGATGAATTGTGGGTTTATGATCAGATTATTCATTGAAAGTAATTGAGTCTTTTCTAAACTTTATTATGTGTGATTGTTATAGCTATGTATGCTTTCCGATCTATGAGTTTACTTTGGCCAAGTAGATGAGTAGATCATCAGAGGGAGTGGTGCATAGTAGTTGGTTCAATCTTGCGGTGTCCTCACCTAGTGACAGAAGGGGTAGCGAGGCACGTATTTGTATTGTTGCTGCTAAGGGGAAACCGATGGGGTTTAATCATATTGCTTGATTTTATTCTGTCTATATTATGTCATCATACTTCATGCATTACTCTGGTTGTTATGAACTTAATACCTAGAGAGGAAAGCATAGAAGCACTCTCGAAGTGGAGTAATAGTAGTAGATGCAGGCAGTAGTCAGTCTACTTGTCACGGACGTAATGCCTATGTACTAATCATGCCATGAATAATGTCATAACTATGCGCTTTTCTATCAATTGCCCAACAGTAATTTGTTTACCCACCGTATGCTATGTTCTTGAGAGAGATGCCTCTAGTGAAAACTATGGCCCCCGGGTCTATCCAGCATATTTACTAAAACCCTAAATACCTTCTTGCAATTTATTTACTTTTATTTTACTTTGCAATTTATCTATCTACTGCTATCAGATTTAATCCTTGCAATTAACGAGGACAAGGGGATTGACAACCCTCTTGCCCGCGTTGGGAAGTATTTGCTCTTGTGTGTGTAGGTACTGTCGACGGTTGTTTGCGTGAATCTTCTATTGGTTCGATAAACTTTAGTTCTTAACTAAGGGAAATACTTGTTGCTACTTTACTATATCACCCCTTCCTCTTCAGGGAAAAACCCAACACATCTCAAAAGTAGCAATGGCAGCAATTCGTATCGTAAAATATGATGAAACTTTCTCCCTGATTATTTTCTTCGAAGATGTGAATTTATAGCATTGGAATTAGGTCGAAACGATGTCTAGGGGCCTCACAAGCTTGGGTGGCACAGCCAGGGGGTGGCCATGCCCCCCTACCCTTGTGCCCCCCTATGGCTCCTCGGTAGTATTTCTTCATTCCAGCATTTTTTATTCATTCCAAAATAATTCTCCAAAAATCCCCATCCAATTTCGAGAACTTTTATTTCTACACAAGAATAACACCATGGTAGTTCTGCTAAAAACAGCATCAGTCCGGGTTAGTTTCACTCAAATCACGCAAATTAGAGGCCAAAACAAGAGCAAAAGTGTTTGGAAAAGTAGATACATTGGAAACGTATCAGCATGCTTCTTAGTATTGCAACGAGCACCACCACAAGAACTGGAGCCACCTGCACATGAGGAAGCAATAGGGGGACCGAGCATAGGTAAGAATATAGTACGCAAGTCCATGGAAAAGAAAGTGAGTAAGTAGAGGCAAAGTACAACAGTGGCAGAAGAAAAGTCAAAGGAGCGGTTGTACCGTGCCTGCCCACGGTAGTACCGCTCCAGCGGTTGTACCGCTCCGAAGAGCGGTTGTACCATTGGCTAATAGCAGATCCATGTCAGGAGGGATTGCACAACCACCACTTTGTATAAAAACCGCCACTAGAGACTTTATATCGACTACACACAGGAATCTAGCAACAATATGATCTCTTCCAACAACAAGTTTAGCCAAAAGCTTTGAACCCTAGCAATGCCCTAAGAACAAATGGATTCAAAGATTGAAACCAATGAGAAATCGAATCGGGGGCATTACCGGCGTCCATTGGAAGAGATCGGGGAGGAGGAAGGTTCCATAGAGTGGATCTGATGAAGAACCAGAGGAACCAGGGTGCCGGAGGCCTCCTAGAGCAGCACCGGCGGTGGTGTGGTGGTTAGGGTAAAGAGTGGGTGTGGGGGGGGGAATGAGGGGAAAAGATAACCCCTCGCCCCCGCGCCAGCTTTTATACCCGGAGACCCAAGCGGTTGTACCGCTCCTGGTATAATACACAGAGGTAAGGGCGGTACTTCTTCCCACCTAGGAAGTGAGCGGTAGTACCGCGCATACCTAAGTGGTTGTACCGCCCGACGCTATAGCTGATACGTCTCCAGCATATCTATAATTTATGAAGTATTCATGCCATGTTTACAATAATTTTATATGGTTTTGGTGCACTTTTATATCATTTTTATTGACTAACATATTGAGCGAGTGCCCAGTGCCAGTTGCTGTTTTTTGTTTGTTTTTGGTTTTCCAGAAAATCCATACCAAACGAAGTCCAAATGCAGTGAAACTTTTTGACGATTTTTTCTGGAAGGAAAGAAACTGGGAAGCTTCGAGGGAGTACCAGAAGACCCACAGGGGCCCCACAAGACAACACGGCGTGCCCTGGGGGGGTAGGCACGCCCTGATGTCTTGTGGGCCCCTATGGCACCTTTTGGCGTGATTCCAACGCTGAAAATTCCTATATATGCAGAAACCCCCGAAAGTTAACCTAGATGAGTTTTTCCGCCGCCGCAAGCCTCTATTCCGAAGTGATCTCATCTGGAGCTCTGTTTCGGCACCCAGCCGGAGCGGGGAACGTCATCACCGGAGGCCATCTTCATCATCCCCACTGCCTCCATGACGAGGAGTGAGTAGTTCACCCCCGGGGCTGAGGGTATGTACCAGTAGCTATGTGTTTGATCTTTCTCTCGTGATCTTCATAGGGCACAATCTTGATGTACCATGAGCTTTGTTAATGTAGTGGAATCATATGATGTTCTTCCCTCTCTAACTTTGTTGTGATGAATTGTATCTCGCCCTTTGATGTTTCATTATTATAGGATTGAATATTTTGGATTTGAGAACACTTGATGTATGTCTTGCATGTGGAGACCCATGGTGATGATGGGGTATTCTATTGAGTCACTTGATATATGTTTTGGTAATCAACTTGCGGATTCCCGAGGTGACATTGGGGTAATCTAGGCACATAGGTTGATACACGTTTTCATCCTACTTTCTCTCATAGAAATTTTGGGGTAATCTTTGAATTTCTTTGTGTTGGATTGAATATTATGAATCTGAAATTGTTTGATGCATATCGAATAATTAACTCATGGATACTCGTGATGACATTGGAGTGTCTAGGTGACATTAGAATTGATTGATGCGTGTCATATGGTGTTATTGTAGTACGATCTCTAGGGTTGTTTGTGACACTTATAGGGACGGTCAATAGATTGATTGGAAACATAACTTCGAGGTGGTTTTGCTACCTACAACAATTTCATCTTATGCTCTCCGCTATTAATAAAAACTTTGGAGTGATTCTTTATTGCACGTTGAGGGATTGTTATGTGATTCAATTATGATAGCACTGTTGAGAGATTGCACTAGTGAAAGTATGAACCCTAGGCCTTGTTTTCAAGCATTGCAATACCGTTTGTGCTCACTCTCATCACTTGTTACCTTGCTGTTTTTATTATTTCAGATTATAAAGACCTTTATCTACTATCCATACTACACTTGTATCACCATCTCTTCGCCGAACTAGTGCACCTATACAATTTGCCATTGTATTGGGTGTGTTGGGGACACAAGAGATTTCTTGTATTTGATTGCAGGGTTGTTTAAAGAGAGACCATCTTCATCCTACACCTCTCACGAATGGATAAACCTTAGGTCATCCACTAGAGGGAAATTTGCTACTGTCCTACAAAACTCTACGCTTGGAGGCCAAACAGAGTCTACAAGAATAAAGTTGCGTAGTAGACATCAAGCTATTTTTGGCGCCGTTGCCGGGGAGGTGAGTGCTTGAAGGTATATTTTTAGATCTTGCAATTGAATCTTTTAGTTTCTTGTTTATCACTAGTTTGGATTATAAAAGAAAACTACAAAAAAAATGGAAGTGAAGTCACATCAAATGCTTCATCTATATCATGTCTTTCTTGAAAATATGGATTTCGATGATTGTGCTCAATTGTTAAAGGAAGAAATTAATAAAATGTTTAATGTGAGTCCTTTGAAATATAAGCATGATTGTAATGTTGTTAGTATGCTTGCTATGACTATCCATAATGCTAATGATAATTGCACTAGCCATGATAAAATTTCTAAAAAAAGGGTCTCTTATAAGCATGTCAATTATTGTGGAGAGAATAGAGCTTGTGTGGACGCACCAATTAGGATTGATAAATTTTGTAAGAAGCATAAATATGAAAGAACCCAATGGTTGCTTAAGATGTTAGATGAGTATGCTAAAGAATTATGTTCTCTTCGTCCCAGTACTTGTGAACTTTGCAATGAAGGTGGTCATCTTAATTTTCAATGCATGCAATTTTATTATCGAATTGCGTTCAAATATTGTGATGACATGATCACCCTTGAACATTATGAACTTAGTCTATTTTTGGGGTATGAAGAAGTGACAAATAGAAATAATTGGTTTGAAGTATTAATTCTCATGAAAACTTTTGAACTTGATCTAAGGGAAATTTATATGTATTGTGTGGTAAATTGCAATGAGAATGCTTATCTTGCCAATTATATAAATACGGGAAAACCAATAGAATATGAAATGAACACTAATGAAAGGGAAAAGATTTCCCAATTCCCTCCTATTATTTCTCATGATGAATCAGGTGATGAGAAGGAGCTCCCTATCCAACCAATCTCTTCAATAAGAAGCTTGGAAAAATTAATTAAACCCACACATAATGTGGTGAAGAAGAGGAAGAAGAAAAGAAGGAAAAGCAAAGGTAAAAAGATATCTCTCCAAAATAATGTTGCTCCTATTATCGAGAATTAATCAAAAAGTATTGTAGAAGATGATACACTTGAGGATGATATTGTGTTTTGGTCTTATGGCACAATGTCTGAAGAAACTATTGAGGATGATTTTGGTATGCCTATTACTTGTTGTGACAATTATGATTGGGAAGATAATGATATCTTGTATGATCTTGAAAATCTTTTTGGCACCAACTTGGAAGAATGTGATAATAAGGAGTGTTATATTATTGGTGCTATTTGTGCTATTAATGATAAGAATGATTATGTTAATGATATGCAAAACCATAAGCTTGGGGATGCTATGTTTGATGAGAATGACATGTTTGAGAATGTATTTACTACAAATAATGTTTATTCTAAGCTTGGGGATGCTATGTTTAATGGAGATAAGATTTTTAGCCCCCCTACTTTTGATGAGCAAATTTATTATGATGATTACATGCCTCTTATTTATGATGATTGCAATAATAATGAAAGTGGGTTTGGAAGAGTGTCAACTTTAGGTAATAATTATCCCACTACTTTGGAAGGTGTTGAATCTTATCATAATGATAAACATGGATTTGGAGAGGTCATAACTTTATTTAGTGATGAATCCACTACTTTGGAGGAGGTTTCAATTGATTATGATGAGAACAAAGTTGGTACTTATGATGATTATTGTGATTATACTTATGTTACAAAAAGTAGTGATAATTATTCTTATAAAACTTGTCATAATTTTGAATACTCTTTTATGGAACATTACTCTTTTAATGTGGAATCAATTTATAGTGTTCAAGTTATATACGATACTCCTACTATTATGAATGAGAAGAAATTTGCTTGTGTGGAGAGTAATAAAAATTCTATGCTCGTGGGTCATGAAAAGAATGTTTTGTGTGATAGATATATTGTTGAATTTGTTCGTGATGCTACAGAAAATTATTATGAGAGAGGAACATATACTTATATATATTTCAACAACATCACGTTTCCTCTCTTTATGTTGAAAGTTTCGAAGTTGCACTTGTCTTGCTTTCCTATGCTAGTTGATTCTTGCTATAATAAATTGTTTGCTTATAAAATTCCTATGCATAGGAAGTGGGTTAGGCTTAAATGTTTTTGTTATATCATTCATGATGCTCCCTTTATGTTTCAATTCTTATCTTTATGTGAGCATCATTAGAATCATCATGCCTAGCTAAAAAGGCATTACAGAAAAGCGCTTGTTGGGAGAAAACCCAATAATTATACCAACTGTTTTTGTGTATTTACATGATTAATATACTGTAGTAATCATGTTTTGTCTCTTTTATTTCAATAATGTGCCAAGTAAATCCTTTGGGATAGTGTGGATATTTGTTGATTTGATTCTGTGCAAAAATAGAAACTTTTGCGTCCAGTGTCCGAAATTTCAGATTTTACTGGAGCGTCAAAATCTTCTGAAATTTTTACAAAGTATTTACATGCAAATGTTATAGGCTGTACTAATTTTTCAAAATGTTTGGAGTTACAGAAGTATGATTTTAGTTCAGATAATTATAGACTGTTCTGTTTTTGACATGATCTGTTATGTTTGCATAGTTTGCTTGTTTTAGTGTTTTCATAGCTTATATTGAGTGATATAAACTGTGGAAATGATATAATACAGTAGGCATTATGTGAGAACAATTATGAATCTTGTCTTGGCAGTACCAAAGTGAATGATTTATTTATTATCATACTAACTTATATCACGAGTTCTTGTTAAATTTTGTGTGGATGAAGTTTTTAAGACCTAGAGAAAACTGTGATATGAGAGGAATTAAGGAGACACAAGAGCTCAAGCTTGGGGATGCCCAATACTCCCCAAGTTAATATTCCAAGAAGTTTCAAGCATCTACACTTGGGGATGCCCCGGTAGGCATCCCACCTCTCTTCATCAAAAATTATCGGTTAGTCTTAGTTGAGCCTATGTTTTTATTTGTTCACATGATATGTGCTATTCTTGGAGTGACCTTTTCTTTGCTATTTGATATAATCCTTGGATCTAAAATTTTGATTTGGAGAGAGTCTTTACATAGCTACTTAATTAATTAACTACTCTTTGTTCTTCACTTATATCTTTTGGAGGCTGTTTGTTCTAAAAATATGATTTGAGTACTAACAATCATAGAAGACTATATGATAATTGAGTATGCGGAGTGATACGTCTCCAACTTATCTATAATTTTTTATTGTTTCATGCTATTATATTATCAATCTTAGATACTTTTTATGCAATTTTATGTCATTTTGGGGACTAACCTATTAACCCAGTGCCTAGTGACAGCTGCTGTTTTTTTGCCTGTTTTTGGTTTCACAGAAAATCCATACCAAACGGAGTCCAAACGCTACGGATCTTTTTGACGATTTTTTTCTGTACAAGAGGGACCCTAGAAGCTTTAGGAAGAGACCAGACGTGAAATGAGAAGACGGCAAGACAACAGGGCACGGCCAGGGGGGTGGCTGCGCCCTGATGTCTTGTGGGCCCCACATGTCTCCGTCTGACCTAATTCCACTTCTATAAATCCCCAAATATTCTGAAACCCCTAGAGAGCCACCCGAAACAATTTTTCCGCCGCCGCAAGTCTCTGTTCTTCCACGATCCCATCTGGAGGCCTTTTCCGACACCCTGCCAGAGGGGGAATCGATCACGGAGGGCTTCTACATCAACCTTGTTGCACCTCCGATGATGTGTGAGTATTCTACCACAGACCTATGGGTCCATAGTGATTAGCTAGATGTCTTATTCACTCTCTTTGATCTTCAATACCATGTTCTCTTCAGAGATCTATTCGATGTAATCCTTTTGTGCGGTGTGTTTGTTGGGATCCGATGAATTGTGGGTTGATGATCAGATTATTCATTGAAAGTAATTGAGTCAATTCCGAACTTTATTATGTGTGATTTATGTAGCTATGTAATGCTTTTCGATCTATGGGTTTTCTTTGGCCAAGTTGATCTATCGATCTTCAGTGGAAGTGGTGCATAGTAGTAGGTTCAATCTTGCGGTGTCCTCACCCAGTGACAGAAGGGGTAGCGAGGCACATATTGTATTGTTGCTACTAAGGATAAAACATTAGGGTATGAACATATTGCTTGTCTTACTTTGTCTATATTATGTCATCTTGCTTAAAGCGTTACTCTGTTTGTCATGAACTTAATACCATAGATGCAGGAAGGAGTCGGTCGATTGGTAGAGTAATAGTAGTAGATGCAGGCAGGAGTCAGTCTACTTGTCACGGACGTAATGCCTATATATATGATCATGCCATGAATAACGCCATAATTATGCGCTTTTCTATCAATTGCCCAACAGTAATTTGTTTACCCACCGTATGCTATGCTAAAAGAGAGAAGCCTCTAGTGAAAACTATGGCCCCCGGGTCTACTTTAATCATATTGCAAAAACCTAAAATACCTTGCTGCAATTTATTTACTTTGCAAATTATCTACCTACCACTATCAGATTTAATCCTTGCTGTCAACAAGTACAAGAGGATTGACAACCCTCTTACCTGCGTTGGGTGCATGTATTTGCTCTTTTGTGTGTAGGTGCTGCTGATGGTTGTTTGCTTGCTTCTCCTACTGGTTTGATAAACCTTGGTTCTTTATTGAGGGAAATATTTTTCGCTACTTTACTACATCACCCTTCCTCTTCGGGGAAAATCCTAATGCATCACAAGTAGCAGAAGAATTTCTGGCGCCGTTTCCGGGGAGACATCATCAAACAACTACAAGGTTCCTTCATACAAATTATCAATTACTTGTTCTACTTATTAATAGCTTTTATTTTCAATTATATAAAATCAAAAACACAAAAGTATTTATTTTGCTTTTTTGCTTTACTACTTGTTTTGCTACTATGGCTAGTTCTTCGCTTGTTACTTGTACCCCTGAAAATGAAGTGCTTAATTTTAAACAAAGGGGTGGAGAGAATTTAAAAGATGCTTGGTATAGGATTTGTGATGCTCAAAATAGATCAACTCATAAGCAATCCACCACCGTTCTTCTTCACAATTTTTATGTGGGTATGACTACTTGGTATAGATTTGTGCTTGATACTATTACTGGAGGGATTTTCTATGTAGTCACCCTATAGATGCTTTCAATGCCATGGGAAATTTAGTGGGATCTCCACCTATTACTATTAATGAAATGGCAATGACTTTGGAACACCTTATGCAAAGGTTAGACGCTATTGAAAATAAAATGCCAACTATGGAACAATTTGAAACTTTGGATAGAAAGATCCACAACCAAGTAACTAAATTAGGCTCTACAGTTAGGAATGCATTAAAGATATTGGACGAAAAAGAACCCATTACCAATTGAGTAGATCAAAGTCCTGCTAGAATTGATAAGATAGAAGAAGTTATCCATGCTTTAGGTTCCGCATTTTCACCTACAACGCCTAATGAGGAAGCCAAAATTAATAAAGCAAACTTTGTTTATGTACCTAAGGTTCCTAAGCCAAATAAGGGTGGCTCATCTAGTAAAGGAAACAAGGACTTTAAAATGATTAGTGTTCACCCCAACTATATTGATAAAGTAAAGGAACCCCTTCTTGATAAACAATTCCTCAACTTTGTGCCTAGGAGTATCATGATTGAGAATATGCTTACTAAAATTCCTAGGAAGTCTTATTGCTTGATTGAGGAATTGGATGACAATAATTGAAACTATGCATTATGCCTAGCTAGGGGCATAAAACAATAGCGCTTGTTGGGAGGCAACCCAATATTTATTTAATTTGCAACTTTTATATTCTGTTTTGTGTAATGACATGATTGTTGCTACTGTAATGATTGTGTTTTTATCTTTTAATTAGTATTTGTGCCAAGTAAAGCCTTTGGGATGATTTGGTTGATAGTAGAATTGATACGGTGCAGAAACAGAAACTTTTACGCCCAGTATTTGAATTATGCTGTTTTACTGGAACGTGGTACATTGCTGAAATTTTTACACAGTATTTTCCTACAAATTTCCCACGTTTTCTAATTTTTCAGAATTTTCAAAGTTACAGAAGTATGGTTTTAGTACAGATCATTACACACGGTTCTGTTTTAAACAGATTTTGTTTTTAATTGCATAGTGTGCTTGTTTTAATGATTCTATGGATTGTATCGGGGGGTATAAATCATGGGAGAGTTAGAATACAATAGGTATTATGCAAGAATAATTATGAATTGGTTTATGACAGTACCTAAAGTTTATGATTTGCCTATTATACTAACGGATTTCACGAGGTTTCTGTTGAGTTTTGTGTGCTGAAGTTTTCAAGTTTTGGGTGAGATCACGATGGATGAAGGAATAAGGAGCGGCAAGACCCTAAGCTTGGGGATGCCCAAGGCACCCCAAGGTAATATTCAAGGAAGACCCAAGCATCTAAGCTTGGGGATGCCCCGGATGGCATCCCCTCTTTCCGTCCACAATTCATCGGTATGTTACTTGGAGCTATATTTTTATTCATCACATGATATGAGTTTTGCTTGGAGCATTGTGTATTATAGTTTTATTTTGTTTGCTTGTTAGTTTGCCACAATCATTGTTTGCTGGACACACCTTTTTAGAGAGACACACATTCATCATAATTTGTTAGAATAATCTATATGCTTCACTTATATCTTTTGAGCTATGCAGTTGCTCATGTGCTTCACTTATATCTTTAGAGCACGGTGGTGGTTATATTTTATAGAAATGATTGCACTCTCATGCTTCGCTTAAATCTTTTTGAGAGTCTTAAATGGAAGTGGTAATATGCACTGGTTATAAAGACTAGTCTAAAAATAATAGGTATATAAGAATGATATAATAAAAACTTGCATGTAGATCACTAAATATGGCTTGCGTGATTTGATTATATTAATGTAGTAATATGAAAGGGTATAGATTCATGATCATTGGTTAGTAAATATATCGATATTAAAGCTTGTTATTAACTACTCATTTAAATGTCGGTCACGGCATGACCCGGATGTTGGAGCACTTTTATTCCTCATCGAAATCCTTGTGCTATTTGAGTCAGTGGTGCGCGATGGTTAACTCCTACCAACCTCCTCCCTAGGGGCATGCGAGTAGTACTTTGCTTCGAGGGCTAATAAAACTTTCACAATAAGTATGTGAGTTCTTTATGACTAATGTGAGTTCATGGACTATACGCATTCCCACCTTTCCGCATATTGCTAGCCTCTTCGGTACCGTGCATTGCCCTTTCTCACCTCAAGAGTTGGCACAAACTTTGCCGGTGCGTCCAAACCCCGTGATATGATAAGCTCTATCACACATAAGCCTCCTTATATCTTCCTCAAAATAGCCACCATACCTACCTATCATGGCATTTCCATAGCCATTCCAAGATATATTGCCATGCAACTTCCACCGTTTTGTTTCATGACATGTGTGTTCATCATCATATTGCTTTGCATGATCACATAGAGCTGACATGATATTTGTGGCAAAGCCACCGTTCATCATTGTATTACATGTTACGCTAGATCATTGCACATCCTGGTACACTGCCAGAGGCATTCATATAGAGTCATATTTTGTTCTAGGTTTATCAAGTTGTAAGTAAATAAAAGTGTGATGATCATCATTATTTGAGCATTGTCCCACTGAGGAATAATGAATGATGGAGGCTAATGATTCCTCCAAAGAATGAGCATGAGGTTTCGGACTATGATAGATAAAAAAAGAGATAAAAAAAGAAAAAGAGAGAGAGAAGGGGCAATGCTACTATCCTTTACCACACTTGTGCTTCAAAGCAGCACCATGTTCTTCATATAGAGAGTCTCATCATTTTTCACTTTCATATACTAGTGGGAATTTTTCGTTATAGAATTTGGCTTGTATATTCCAATGACGGTCTTCCTCAAATGCCCTAGGTCTTCATGAGCAAGCAAGTTGGATGCACACCCACTTAGTTTCAGTTTGAGCTTTCATATACTTATAGCTCTAGTGCATCCATTGCATGGCAATCCCTACTCCTCGCATTGATATCGATTGATGGGCCTCTCCATTGACTATTGATCCGCCTAGTTGATGCGAGAGTTTATCCACTTTTTGTCTTCCCTTATTAATCTCTACCACCATATTCTATTCCACCCGTAGTGCTATGTCCATGGCTCACACTCATGTATTGAGTGTAGTTGAAAATGCTGAAGCGCGTGAAAAAGTATGATCCAATTGACTGACTTGATACCGGGGTGCTCATGATTTGTACTTGTGTTAGGAAGATGGAGTCATGCCATGCTTACATAATTCAAAGAGTAGGGATAACATTCGTTAAGAATCGTATATTTTGAAACAGTAATGATTATGTTCTTATATTCATGGATATTATTATGTTGATATCAATTACTTCATTGATCATTTGTCAATATTCATTCCGTACAAGAGATTATATGATAAACATGCTAGGTAGCATTCAACATCAAAAATTCTGTTTTTATCATTTACCTACTCGAGGACGAGCAGGAATTAAGCTTGGGGATGCTGATACATCTTCAACGTATCTATAATTTTTAATTGTTTCATGCTATTATATTATCAATCTTAGATACTTTTATGCAATTTTATATCATTTTTGAGGACTAACCTATTAACCCAGTGCCTAGTGCCAGCTACTATTTTTTGCCTATTTTTGGTTTCACAGAAAATCCACACCAAACGAAATCCAAACGCTACGAAACTTTTTGACAATTTTTTCTAGACAAGATGGACCCAAGAAGCTTCGGGAGGAGACCAGACAAGAAACGACGGCAAGACAACAGGGCGCGGCCAGGGGGTGGCCGTGCCCTGATGTCTTGTCGGCCCCACGTGGCTTCGCCTGACCTAATTCTACTTCTATAAATCCCCAAATATTCTGAAACCCCTAGAGAGCCACCCGAAACAATTTTTTCGGCGCCACAAGTCTCTGTTCTTCCGTGATCCCATCTGGAGGCCTTTTCCGGCACCCTGCCGGTGGGGGAATCGACCACGAAGGGCCTCTACATCAACCTTGTTGCACCTCCGATGATGTGTGAGTAGTCTACCACAGACCTACGGGTCCATAGTGATTAGCTAGATGGCTTCTTCTCTCTCTTTGATCTTCAATACCATATTCTCTTCGGAGATCTATTCGTTGTAATCCTTTTGTGCGGTGTGTTTGTTGGGATCCTATGAATTGTGGGTTTATGATCAGATTATTCATTGAAAGTAATTGAGTGAATTCTGAACTTTATTATGTGTGATTTATGTAGCTATGTAATGCTTTCCGATCTATGGGTTTTCTTTGGTCAAGTTGATCTATCGATCTTCAGTGGAAGTGGTGCATAGTAGTGGGTTCAATCCTGCGGTGTCCTCACCTAGTGACAAAAGGGGTAGCGAGGCACGTATTGTATTGTTGCTACTAAGGATAAAACGATGGGGTCTGAACATATTGCTTGTCTTACTTTGTCTACATTATGTCATCTTGCTTAAAGCGTTACTCTGTTTGTCATGAACTTAATACCATAGATGCAGGCTGGAGTCGATCGATTGGTGGAGTAATAATAGTAGATGCAGGTAGGAGTCAGTCTACTGGTCATCGATGTAATGCCTATATATATGATCATGCCATGAATAACGTCATAATTATGCGCTTTTCTATCAATTACCCAACAGTAATTTGTTTACCCACTGTATGCTATGCTAAAAGAGAGAAGCCTCTAGTGAAAACTATGGCCCCCGGGTCTACTTTAATCATATTGCAAAACCCTAAAATACCTTGCTGCAATTTATTTACTTTTATTTTACTTTGCAAATTATCTATCTACCACTATCAGATTTAATCCTTGCCGTCGACAAGTACAAGGGGATTGACAACCCTCTTACCTGCGTTGGGTGCAAGTATTTGCTCTTTTGTGTGTTGGTGCTGCTGACGGTTGTTTGCTTGGTTCTCCTACTGGTTCGATAAACCTTGGTTCTTAACTGAGGGAAATACTTTTCGCTACTTTACTACATCACCCTTCCTCTTTGGGGAAAATCCTAATGCATCACAAGTAGCAGAAGAATTTCTGGCGCCGTTGTCGGGGAGACATCATCAACACGGCGTGCCCTGGGGGGTTGGCACGCCCTGATGTCTTGTGGGCCCCCTATGGCACCTTTTGGCGTGATTCCAACGTTGAAAATTCCTATATATGCAGAAACCCTCGAAAGTTAACCATAGATGAGTTTTTCCACCGCAAGCCTTTATTCTGAAGCGATCTCATCTGGATCTCCGTTTCGGCACCCAGCCGGAGAGGGAACGTCATCACCGGAGGCCATCTTCATCATCCCCACTGCCTCCATGAGGAGGAGGGAGTAGTTCACCCCCGGGGTTGAGGGTATGTACCAGTAGCTATGTGTTTGATCTTTCTCTCGTGATCTTGATAGGGCACAATCTTGATGTACCATGAGCTTTGTTAATGTAGTGGAATCATATGATGTTCTTCCATCTCTACCTTTGTTGTGATGAATTGAATCTCGCCCTTTGAGGTTTCATTATTATCGGATTGAATATTTTGGATTTGAGAACACTTGATGTATGTCTTGCATGTGGATACCTGTGGTGACAATGGGGTATTCTATTGAGTCACTTGATATATGTTTTGGTACTCAACTTGTGGATTCCCGAAGTGACATTGGGGTAATCTAGGCACATAGGTTGATACATGTTTTCATCCTACTTTCTCTGATAGAAACTTTGGGGTAATCTTTGAAGTTATTTGTGTTGGATTAAATATTATGAATCTAAAATTGTTTGATGCATATCGAATAATTAACTCGTGGATACTCGTGGTGACATTGGAGTGTCTAGGTGACATTAGAGTTGATTGATGCGTGTCATATGGTGTTATTGTAGTACGATCTCTAGGGCTATATGTTACACTTATAGGGGGCAATAGATTGATTGGAAACATAACTTTGAGGTGGTTTTGCTACCTACAACAATTTCATCTATGTTCTCCGCTATTGATAAGAACTTGGAGTGATTCTTTATCGCACGTTGAGGGATTGTTATGTGATTCAATTATGTTAGCACTGTTGAGAGATTGCACTAGTGAAAGTATGAAACCTAGGCCTTGTTTTCAAGCATTGCAATACCGTTTGTGCTCACTTTTATCACTTGTTACCTTGCTGTTTTTATTATTTCAGATTATAAAAACCTTTATCTACTATCCATACTACACTTGTATCACCATCTCTTCGCCAAACTAGTGCACCTATACAATTGGCCATTGTATTGGGTGTGTTAGGGACACAAGAGATTTCTTGTATTTGATTGCAAGGATGTTTGAGAGAGACCATCTTCATCCTACACATCTCGCGGATTAATAAAACTTAGGTCATCCACTTGAGGGAAATTTGCTACTGTCTTACAAAACTCTGCGCTTGGAGGCCCAACAGAGTCTACAAGAATAAAGTTGCGTAGTAGACATTAATAACTGAAACGGATGAGTGGTTGTACCGCTCAACCAGACCGGTTGTATCACTCAACGCTGGAGCTGCTGCTTGGTGTCAAATTTGGAATTAGACTTGTGTACCAAGAAGTATAAGGAGGTTTTTTAGATGAGATATGGCATGGGATGGAGAACTAGTCACTGTAATATGGTGTAGGGCACTCCAAGATTGCAAGATGCAAAAAAAGGAAGAACCAATCTTGGAGTGAATTCCACCTAGGACCTAAAAGTCTAATAGGCAAATGAAGATCCAAAACACCAACTTCTCAAAAGAAAAGGTTGTTGGCCGAAGCCACCATGTTTGAGCGTTTGGCTAGGGTAGCAAAGATTTATCTTGAACCCAATGACCAAATATATTCATTGAAGCACATTTGTCATCAGTGACTATAGTGAATGATTTTTCCATTTATGCATAATAAGAAGAGTGTGAGTCTAAGGAAAGAACAACACTCCCCCTATGTCCATGCCTACATCTAAACAAGATAAAATGATGAGTGCGGTGGGATGTGCATGATCTTTGACCACATTACTCGAATCAATGATATTTAGCTCATGCCTTAACTCACGGAACCTTGCTTCATCCAATGGATTCGTGAAAATATTCGCTAGTTACTTCCTGGTGCCTACATAAGATAGATCAATATCTCCACGCTTGGCGTGATCCCGGATAAAGTGATGACGAATTTCAATATGCTTCGTCTTGCTATGTTGCACGGGGTTGTAGGCGGTCTTGATTGCACTTTCATTATCACATAGAAGAGGCACTTTGTCACAAATGACACCGTAATCCTTTAAAGTTTGCCTCATCCATATTAATTAGGTAGAACAACTTGCGGCGATGATGTACTCGGCTTCGGTGGTGGAGAGAGACATACAATTTTGCTTCTTGGAAGACCAACTCACCAAAGAGCAACCAAGGAAACAGTCTCCCGCCCAATCCGAATTCGAATAGTCAATAAGATCAAAGCTTTCTCCTTTAGGATACCATAAGCCAAAGTTTGGGGTACGAGCCAAATGTCGAAAGATTCTTTTGACCGCCACTACATGGCTTTCTTTTGCTACGGATTGAAATCTTGCACACATTCCCACAGTCAACATGATATCCGGTCTAAATGCATAAAGATAAAGCAAAGACCCAATCATAGAGCGATATAACTTTTGATCAGTTGCTTTACCATTAGGATCATGGTCAAGTTGGCATGTGGTTGGCATGGGTGTCTTTGCCCCTTTGACATCATCCATCTTGAACCTCTTGAGCATGTCTTGGGTATATTTGGCTTGGTTGATAAAAGTTCCTCTATCAAGTTGCATGACTTTGAATCGAAGAAAGAACTTCAACTCTCACATTGTAGACATCTCAAACTCATTGGTCATTAGCTTAGCAAACTCATCATTGAAAGCTTTATCAACCAAGCCAAACATAATATCATCAACATATAATTAGCATATGAACAAATCCCCTTTAACCCTCTTAGTAATAAGAGTGGGATCAATTATACCAATTTCAAACCCACGATCTTCTAACAACTCGGTAAGGTGCTTATACCACGCACGTGGGGCTTGTTTAAGGCCATAGAGCGCCTTATCGAGTTTATAGATGTGATTGGGGAACTTGGGATCTTTGAACCCCGAGGGTTGTTTGACATACACAAATTCATTAAGGCGACCATTAAGAAATGCACTCTTCACATCCATTTGTTGCAACTTGAAATTATGATGTGATGCATATGCAAGCAACATGCGAGCAACGGGAGTGAAAGTCTCACCATAATCGACACCCTCGACTTGGGAGAAACCTTGAGCCACCAATCTTGCCTTGTTGCGAATCACTTGCCCATGTGCATCTTGCTTGTTCTTGAAGATCTACTTGGTTCCTATGACATTATGATGCTCCTTTGGCCTTTCCACCAATGACCAAACTTTGTTGCATTCGAAGTTGTTGAGTTCTTCATGCATGACTTCTACCCTATCTGGGTTCTCGAGCGCCTCAAATACCCTTTGGGGTTCAACACAAGAAACAAATGTGTGATGCTCACAAAAGTTTGTTAATTGTCTATGAGTAGTTACCCCTTTTCTTAAGCTTCCTAGGACATTGTCCAAAATGTGACCATCACATTCTAGCTTGGAAGCGAGTTGAGCGGCACGACGCTCTCTTTGGTCCTCAAGAGATTCTTGAGGTTCTTCATCTTGAAGATCTTGAGCATCATCTTGGTTTTGCTCCTCAACTTGAGCAATCTCACGGTCATGAACTTGATCTTGTTCACTTGGTGCATCGTCACCATCATGGTTTTGATCTTGTCCTTGATCTTGTTCACTTGAAGGAGGGCCTTCTCCTTGTTCTCCACAAGCGTGTGGGTCTTGTGTCGGTGATGGTTACACTTGCGTAGAACATTGTCCTTCTCCTTCTACCACAAGGGGTTCCTCAACGGGTAGGAAATGACCAACACCCATTCTTCTTATGGCTTGAGGAGGAATTCCATCACCTACATCACAAAGACCACTTTGCTCCACTTGGGAGCCATTATTCTCATCAAACTCCACGTTACACGATTCCTCAATGAGCCTGGTGGACTTGTTGAGAACTCGGTCAACATGGGAGTTTGACGCATATCCAACAAATATGCCCTCATGAGCTTTAGATTTGAATTTAGACAAACAAACACCTTTCTTGAGAATGAAACACTTATAACCGAACATCTGAAAGTACTTGAGGTTGGGCTTGTTACCGGTAAGTATCTCATATAGAGTTTTGTTCAAACCTTTGAAGAGATAGAGCCGATTGGATATATGACATGAAGTGTTGATGGCTTCGGACCAAAAGTTGTACAAAGACTTAAACTCCGCCATCATGGTCCTTGCCGCGTCCATCAACATCCGGTTCTTTATCTTCGTTACACCATTTTGTTGAGGGGTACACACAGTGGAATATTGATGTTTGATTTCCTCATCATTGAAAAACTCATCCAAGGTTTAATTCTTGAACTCGGTGCCATTGTCGCTTCTTATTGCCAAAATCTTTGCACCGTGTTGACGTTGAGCTTCATTGGCAAAATCGATCACGGTTTGTTGGGTCTCACTCTTCTTCTTGAAGAAGTATACCCAAGTATATCTTGAATAATCATCCAAAATCACCAAGCAATATTTTCTTCCTCCAAGACTATCATATGTTGGAGGACCGAAGAGATCCAAATGAAGGAGCTCCAAGGGCCTCTTGGAAGAGATAATGGTCTTGAGATGATGCTTCTTCTCATGTAGCTTTCCTTTGATACAAGCACTGCAAGAACGATCTTTGGCAAAACTAACATTTGTTAGTCCAAGGATGTGATCCCCTTTGAGAAGACTTTGCAAAGATCTCATATTGACGTGGGCTAAATGGCGATGCCAATGCCATCCCACGTCAACTTTAGCCATTAGACAAGTCATGGTCTTAGTGGGTTTCTTTGAGAAGTTAACCACATAGAGACCATTTTTGACATGTCCAACAAAGGCTACTTTAAGAGTCTTGCTCCACAAAAGGGCCAAAGTGTCAACATCAAAGAAAGTAGTAAATCCCATAAGTGCAAGTTGACAAACGGAAAGTAAATTTTATGCAAGGGTCTCAACAAGCATGACCTTCTCAATGGACAAGTCCGGTGAGATAACCACCTTCCCAAGACCCAATACCTTTGACATTGAAGAATCACCAAATTGGACATGGGTGGCCATAGATGCATCTGGATGAACATCCACCACTAAGTCCTTGCTTCCGATCATATGATTTGTTGTTCCACTATTAAGCAACCATGAAACTCCACCGGAAGCAAACTCCTACAAGATCAATGCTTGGTTTTAGGTACCCATTCTTGAATGAGTCCTCTTTTGTTAGTAATAAGGGTCTTAGGAACCCAAATAGACATCCAATGTACTCATAAGGAGAACCAATAGATTTGGCATAAACATGCCCATCATTAGCACGGCATAAACATAAGAAGGGTTAAATTCGTCGGCATGATTGGGATGAGTGGTTTTGCCCCTAGTAGCATTACTACCCACACCCTTGTTATTCTTCTCCTTAGAAGCACTCTCCCCCTCCTTCACAAATACATCTTTGAGGGAGGGCGACTTCTTGGTCTTGCTCTTCTTGTTCTTCATTTTCTTTGACTTGGGTGCAAATCCAAGTCCCTCCTTTGCCACAACTTCCTTTTGATTACTCAAAAGTTTGTTGAGGTTCTTCTCACCTTGTATGCATGAAGCAAGGCCTTTCTCAAGTTGCTTCTTCAACTTAGCGTTCTCCTCAACAAGATGATCATGCTCACAACAAGGGTTAGTTGTATGAGCACTACCAATAAGAACAAAAGGAGGACAAGTTGAAATCTCTTTAGTTAGCTTCACATGGAGTTGATCATGAGACTCCTTAAGAGTTGCATGAGCACCCTTCAAGGCTTTGTGGGCCTTGTCAAGTAACTCAAAATCATCTTCAAGTCTACATGGCCAACCCCAAGTTCATCATTTTGAGATTTAAGCTCATTAGCAAGACATTGAGTCTGATCAAGATCTTTATTTAATTTAGCAAGGTCCAAGTTTTGAGACACCTCAAGAGCCACTCTAAGACCTTGCTCTTCCTCTAGAGCAAGAGAAAGATCCACAATCTTATCGGCATACGCACGACTATGCCCTTCCATCCTAGTGATGGTTTCCTCTTGAGATTCAACCATAGATTAGCTTCACCTAATTGTTCCAAGAGAGCCACAAAGTGCTTCTTGGTTTCACCTTTGAGCTTGGCCATGAATTTGTCGAATCCATACTCTCCTTCCTTAGCCTCCACATCATGTTCCACACAATCCATCAAGGATGGGTTAGTTGAAATGATAGACTTGGTGAGAGGGGTTACCTTAGTGGCCTTGGCCATGAGGCACTTGTGGGTGGTGATGAAGTTCTCGTTGGGGGAATCTAAGAGTGACGCCGATGGAGAGGAAGTGGTGGCAATGGCTACGGAGGCCGCTGCAACCCCTTCACCATTTGGTTCATCATCATCATCGGAGTAGTACGCTTCTGGTACCACCAACCCCTTTTGAGGCACCTTCTACGCATAGTTGTTGTTCTTGTTTGGGTAAGACTTGGTCTTGTCCTTGCGGATAAGTTCGCCTCAATTGTGCTCCCTCTTCTCACAAGGACACTCCATGATGAAGTGACTCACATTCCCATAATTGTGACAAGTCCTCACTCATTGACCCCTTGGCTTGGAGCCACTTGAATTGTTCCTTGAGTGGTTGGACTTGAAGTTCCTCTTATTTCCCCAAAATTGCCTTGATGCAAGAGCCATGTGCTCGTGGTAAGCATATTTGGTGTCTTCGGAGCAACACTCCTCTTCTTCTTCTTCTTGCTCTTCTTCATGGACTACCTTGGCCTTCAAAGCAAGGTTGGACATCTTCATCCTGCGAACACGAGCAAGAGCGTTGTCGGTGGTCTTGTTCAAGATGTTCATTATAGGAGATATGCCCTAGAGGCAATAATAACTAGTTATTATCTATCTCCAAGTTTGTAATTAATGTTTATGTTCTGTGCTATAACTGCAATGGTCCTTGAGCCCGTGTATCCATACAGGATCAGAGGAAAACCCATGTGTACATGTGGAATAATAAACGGTAAAATATATTCCTAGTCGTGCCTCTAAGACTAGATCAAGTGTTGCATGATGATCATGTTTTCCTGATCACAAGCATGACTATGCCGGTTGCTTTGAGGACACAATGTTAGAAGAACACTTGTGTTGAATTGACCAAATTGATGTTATGCTATGAGATACATTCGTCATGAGTTAATGGTTTTATAACATAAAGAAAGTTATATGTTTGCATAATTCCTTAGACCATGAGAGTATCGAGTTCCTTCATACTTGCTTCGTGAACTTTGAGGTTTGTTAAACATCATCTGTAATAGGGTGGCTATTACGGCGGCTTACGGGTTCACAGAAAAGTACGACAAGGAATTAGATAGCTCAAGATTGGGATTTGCTCCTCCGACAATGGAGAGATATTCTTAGGGCCCTCTCGGTGTTACGGTATCCATCATCGTCTGGCCAGACACAGTGTGATTTGATCACAGGGATGCCAGAACGCGGGAACGAGAAAAGAGAACAAAACCGGTAACGAGGTAACTGGCATAGTGAACAAGTTGTTGAATCACGAGGATGCCATTAAATCTCACCTCGGGTATTTGTAACATATCACGAAGCAATAGGAACAACATTCGGTAACTACAGGTTTGCTCGAATTTTATTCGTGTGGTTATAGGGGTCAATATGGATGTCCATGGTTCCTCTATTAATCATTGATCGGAAAGTGTTTCGGTCATGTCTATACTTCACCGAACCTACAGGGTCACAGTCACACACTTAAGGGTCATCTATCTGCTGAGTACTAGACAGGGAGTCCGAGAGAATGTCATCGGAAAAGTTTCGGAGACGACGAAAAAGTTTTAGAGAGAAAAAACGAAAGTGTTTCTGAGTAACCAGAAATGTTTTGGAGATAAAACATCATATCGAAGATGTTCCGGAATTCATCCAGATTTATTTTAAGGGGTGCCAGAAATGTTCTGGACCTTCTGGATTTTTTTTGGATAAAACGGTCACGGAAAAATCTTGTCCCAGTTTGAGGGTACAAGATCCCATGAATCGTGGGATGATGATGCAGGCAACACTATTAGGGTACACCCCCTTTTTGGTGGCTTTTTGGAAAGCCACCTTTTGGGGCTTTCCCAAATAGTAGTGGAGGATGACATGGGGGAGGTGGGCCCCCCCACAAGGGCGCCCACACATACATGACCGGGTCAAGGAGGAGCTCCTCCATGGAGCTCCCCTTTCCCCCTTTTTGTAACGTTTGGTAGAAAAGATCCTAGCCCCATTTTGGTCTTTTCCCCCAAGCCTCTGCCCCTTGCTCCCACTATAAGTAGAGGTGGAGAGGTCTCTCCATTTCCACACAAGTTCTCTCTTGAGCTCTCATACAATGCATGCAATGATCTGCCCTTCTCTCTCTCCCTCCACAAAATAGTTTCATAGTGCTGAAAGGCTATCTAGGTTCTGGTAGGAATTAGTTCTGGATGTTAAAGCCCTGCCGGATAGCTGACACCGTATGTGTGCAACCCGATAGAGAGATTGTAGTTTTGATCTTTTATCCGAGGGGCTGTTCGAGAGCCTGACCGAAGGGCTGTCCGAGGGACCGCCTGAAGGGCTATCCGAGGGAGAACATCCTCATAGTTGGGAGGTTGTAAAATCCTAGCTGCGGGGATCTGCACCAACGATCTTCACCGACTCTCCTTCCGCTGCTGCTATGAGTTAGTAATTATCAAATCAAACCTTGTATGCACCTTCATAGTGATCCTAGGCATGCTCGTACTACTATTTTTTTTGTTTTCTGCTGCATTCCCCAACATTCATGGCAATGAATTCGTCTAACACATCACTGGAGGACAAGGAGTGAAAGTCTGGTCTTTGGCCACATGCTCTTGTTATAGGGCATGATTGCTTTAAGAAACTTGCGCTTGACCCAATTGTCATCTGTGTCCTTGCTCCCATGGTCCTGAAGAGAGACCGCAAGAGCCATCAACATATGGTAAAGATAGTGGGGATCTTCATCTTCATTCATGACAAACTCATTAGCTTAGTCAGGAACGCTTTCAAATTTGTAGCATTGAATGCTTGAGCTTCCCTTGTACAAAGTGTTGATATGATCCCATGCGTCCTTAGCAAGCACGAAAGGAAGAATGTGAGGAAGCTCCGAGGGTGGCAAGGACTCTTGGAGAATGAACAAAGCAGACACGTTGAGTTGCTTGTCCACTTCTTCTCTTGGTGACAAGTTTCTCGGATCATATAGATGATAGGCTTCTTCAATTATCCTCCAAAGTTGTGTACAGGAGTGCTACTTTGTAGATGCGTTGGGTTTTTCCCCGAAGAGGAAGGGATGAAGTAGTAAAGTAGCAATAAGTATTTCCCTCAGTTGAGAACCAAGGTTTATCGAACCAATAGGAGAATCACGCAAACAAACGTCGACAGTACCTCCACACACAAGAGCAAATACTTGCACCCAACGCGAGCAAGAGGGTTGTCAATCCCCTTGTACTCGTTAATTGCAAGGATCAAATCTAATAGTGGTAGATAGATAAATTGCAAAGTAAAATAAAGGTAAATAAATTGCAGCAAGGTATTTAGGGTTTTAGTAAATATGTTGGATAGACCCGGGGCCATAGTTTTCAATAGAGGCATCTCTCTCAAGAACATAGCATACGGTGGGTAAACAAATTACTGTTGGGCAATTGATAGAAAAGCGCATAGTTATGACGTTATTCATGGCATGATCATGTATATGGGCATTACGTCCGTGACAAGTAGACCAACTCCTGCCTGCATCTACTACTATTACTCCATCAATCGACCGTTATCCAGCATGCATCTATGGTATTAAGTTCATGACAAACAAAGTAAAGCTTTAAGCAAGATGACATAATGTAAATAGAATAGAATCAAGCAATATGATTAAACCCCATCGTTTTATCCTTAGTAGCAAAAATACAAATACGTGCCTCACTACCCCTTCTGTCTCTGGGTGAGGACACCGCAAGATTGAACCTACTACTATGCACCACTCCCTCTGATGATCTACTCATCTTCTTGGCCAAAGCAAACTCATAGATCGGAAAGCATACATAGCAATAACAATCATACATAATAAAGTTCAGAAAAGACACAATTACTTTCAATGAATAATCTGATCATAAACCCACAATTCATCGGATCCCAACAAACACACCGCAAAAAAGGATTACATCATATGGATCGCCAAAGAGAACATTGTATTGAAGATCAAAGAGAGAGAGAGAGCCATCTAGCTAATCACTATGGACCCATAGGTCTGTGGTGGACTACTCACACATCACCATGGAGGCAGCAAGGTTGATGAAGATGGCATCCGTGATCGATTCCCCCTCCGGCAGAGTACCGGCGGAGGCCTCCAGATGGGATCACAGAAAAACAGAGACTTGCGGCAGCGGAAAAATTGTTTCGAGGCTCCTTCTGGTATTTTTGGGATTTATGGGAATTTATAGAAGCAGAATTAGGTCAAACGGACCCACGAGGGGCCCACAAGCTTAGACGGCGTGCCCCCTGTGGGCGCGCCATGTGAGCTTGTGGCTCTCTCGTTTGTCTTCTGGCCTCCTCCCGAAGTTCCTAGGGTCCCTTCTGGTCCAGAAAAAATCACCGTAAAGTTTTGTTCCGTTTGGACTTCATTTGGTATTGGTTTTCTACGAAACAAGAAAATAGGCAAAAACAGGAACTGGCACTTGGCACTAGGTTAATAGGTTAGTTTCCAAAATGATATAAAATGGCCTATAAAGCATACAAGATTGATAATATAATAGCATGAAACAATCAAAAATTATAGATACGTTGGAGACGTATCAAGGAGCTATTCAAATGAGACTTAATTCGAATAACCCAATTAGCGAAGTTAGTCAAATCAAGTTTAGGAGGAGGGACATGATTATTTATATGAGGTGAGGGAACCGGACCACCATAGGCCGGAGGAGGGGCAACCGTGACATGGATGCCCGACCCATTTTTCCCTTGCGAAGGTTTAGGCCCCAAGCCTCTAGTCGGTTCCTTGGAGGAATAGACATCCGCTTCCAAGGAGGTAGTGACAACTACCTTCTCGGGATCGGTTGTGGGCTTGGTGAGGCCTACAAGGAATTTATCCAACAAGGTTTTCACCTCGTCCAACATTGATGTTTTAAGTAAGTCCATGGAAACATTTAAAACATCTCTGGTGATCATAGTATTATCCAGAACGAGGGCTACAACTTGATCACCACCATCCTCTTCGTTGGCCATACTCTTTAGGCGGTAAAGCCCTTAAAAAGAGACGAGGCTCTGATAAAAATTGAAAGGATCGGTATGGTCGACTAGAGGGGCGGGTGATTAGGCGACTAACAAATTTTAACTTCTTTTGCAAATTTAGGCTCAACAAAAGTAGGTTGTCTAGATATGCAACTAGGTGGACAACCTATATGCCAAGCTCAACAAGCCACAAGTGTAAGCTAGACAATAAACACAAGATAATAAGCTTGCACGGAAGTAAAGGATAGAAGTAACCGCAAGTGGAGACGAGGATGTGTTCCGAAGTTCCCTCCTTTGGGGAGGTACGTCTCCGTTGGAGAGGTGTGGAGGCACAAGGCTCCACAAATGCCACAATGGCTCACCATATTCTCCTCACGCCCTCGCACAATGCAAGGTGCCGTGAATCCACTAGTGGTGCCCTTGAAGGCGGCAACCAAAACCTTTACAAACAAGGTTGGGGCTATCTTCACAACTAAATTGGAGGCTCCCAACACCACCACGAAGATTCACCACAAAGGAATGTGGCTCCGAGGTGACCTCTTCCATCTAGGGTTCCCAAACACCCAAGAGTAACAATATCCTCACTAGAATGTTGGGGGAATCAAATTTCCTTTGGTGGAACTGTAGATCTAGGTCTCCTCCCTCAATCCCTAGCAAATCAACAAGTTTGGTTGGCTAGAGAAGAAGATCAGGTAAGATTGAGCTCGGGGTATCAATGGAGGAGAGAGAGAGGTAAGAGGTAAGTGGGAGGATGAAGAACCCCCTCCTTTTATAGTTCCCCTAAAATCCAACCGTTATGTGCAGAAAAGCACAGGGCGGTACAACCGCCCCGGGGAGCGGTACAACCGCTCGAGTCCCATATACGCTGTCTGTCACAACTGAGCGGTACAACCGCCTAGCCATGCGGTACAGCGGCGCAAGGCACAAAGCATGGCCTAGTAGGTCCAAGTGGTAGAACCGCTCGTCCCACCGGTTGTGCCGGTTATTATCATAACCAGACAACTGCCCAGGCACCGCCCGGTACCGCTGGCCAAACCCGAGAGGAACCCCCTCGGGCGGTGGTTGGCCCGGTATAAGGGCCGGTAGTACCGTGCCAGGGAAGGCAGTGGTACAACCGCCCGTGCAGATGGTACAACCGCCAGGCTAGCTTGCGGTAGCCCACTCCACTAGGGGAGCGATACAAGCGCTTGGGTAATTCTGCACAGGTTGATTTTGAGGGTTCTCTTCTCATACAAAATGGAAGGTATATGTGGGTGCAAAGTATATCGTGTACGTGATTTGAGTCCACGCGTACCTTCCGATGCGGACCCCCTCAACGATTCAGTCGAGGACCAAAGCAGCCGTTCCACCATGGCGGACACTCGTCGGGTGATCCCGGCGATCGAATGTGATCAGCATTTATGACCACGGTTTGTATTTTGGTTCTGTGGGCTCCACGACATACACCTCGCGAAGCGCATGCTTCCACTCCTTTTTGGTGACATGAGAGCTGTAGATCATGTTTACGTCCTTCACCTCGGGAGGGAACTATTTTTGGCCGGCGTTGGCTGGCCCGGGCTACTACCACTAGTAGAAAACGGGCCTTTAGTCCCGGTTCGTAAGGGCCTTTAGTCCCGGTTTTCCAACCGGGACTAAGCAATCGGGATTAAAGGCCTCCACTTTTAGTCCCGGTTGGATTACGAACCGGGACTAAAGGGGCTCCGCGTGGCAGCTTTCTGGAGCGGGGGCTGGAGGACCTTTAGTCCCGGTTGGTGTTACCAACCGACCGGGACTAAAGGTATTTTTTTTTAAATAATTTTTTTTATTTTTTTTCGACATTTTTTTATTTTTTTTCCTGATTTTCAAATCTTTGAATTATTTGACAATTTAATCTCTAATCACCCCTCCTCACTGCTCTTGAATTATTTGACAATTTAATCTCTAATCACCCCTCCTCACTGCTCCAGCGTGGAGCACTCATTCCAAATGGCCTAACTTTCCGGCCGGTCACCCATCCTCTCACTGCTCCAACCCCAGCACGCTTAACTTTTGAGTTATATCTCCCCTAGTTTCCAAGTCTGCACTTGTTGTTTTCTTGACAATAGTAATCTATCAATCCTATTAACCCTTAGGTCTTGATGTCACATGATTTAATTTTTTGAATTCCAAACAATTATTAAAATAAACAACAATGATTAACAAACAACAATGATTAATTTAAAAACTCCAAAAAACTTCAAAAAGGCAAAAATTTCAAAAAAACTAAAAAATTCTCAAAAACAAAAAAACCGAAAAAATCAAAATAATAAAAAGTTCAAATTAAACAAGTAATAATAATATTGAATTTCAATGAAAATAAAATAAGTAATAATATTATTTTATTCATTTTTTACCATTTATTCATTTAATATGGCATAATTAATATCTTTAAATCTGTAAATCGAAATTCGACAAATAATATATCCATTATTATCAGAAAAATGTGAGGAATCCAAATATGACATCATTTAATTTTTAAAAAAATAAAATTAATTTTTAAAAACTGAATTTTTATTCTTTTCGAATTTCAAAAATCTAAAAGAATTAAAACGTTTTAAAAAAATAAACTACTTATTCAATTAATTTATGTTATATGTATCATATCAATCCTATTAAGCCCTTGAGCATGATGTCACACGTTTCACCATTTGAGTTTGAAACTATTATTCTAAAAAACAATAATTATTTAGTAACACTAATATTTATTGAATAATTATTTAGTAACACTAATATTTATTCGATGGCGGTTACCATCGGAACCGGTTTCTCGTGCTGAACATTTTGATATATTAAACTTTTTTTTCGGCATCGTAGGCAAAAATAAAGCCGTTTACTTTTTCATAACCCTTTTTTTAAACTTGTTTCAACTCCAGACTCTTTGTGCGTTCAACATGCACCATTCAAAGCCACATCATCAATTTTCAACCCTTTCCCACTTCATTCGCTATTTTTCATGCATTTATTGATTTTTTTGAGCTAAATGACCCTGAAATTGAAAAGCACTACAAATGAACTCTGAAAAGGTTGAAACTTGGCATGGTATCATCATTTCAGCCACATAGCATGTGCTAAAAAGTTGAGAGGGTTACGGCAAAAACTGGATGCACTTCGTGTACAAACTGGACAATCCCTTTCGAAGTATCAGGGTTTCGGACGAAAACTCATCTGTTACAAAGGCATTTCATTTTTTAACCTTATTTCAACTCTAGACTTTTTGTGCGTTTAACATGCACCATTCAAAGCCACATAATCAATTTTCAACCCTTTCCCACTTCATTCTCTATTTTTCATGCATGTATTGATTTTTTTGAGCTAAATGACCCTGAAATTGAAAAGCACTACAAATGAACACTGAAAAGGTTGAAACTTGGCATGATATCATCATTTCACCCACATAGCATGTGCGAAAAAGTTGAGATGGTTACGGCAAAAACTGGATCCACTTAACGCCCCCTTTCTCGTCCGTACGCTAATCATGCACACAATGCGTACGACCAAGATTAGGGACTCACTGATTGATATCACAACACAACAAAAGACACAAATATAAGGTCATACAACTTCATATTACAAGCCAGGGGCCTCGAGGGCTCGAATATAAAGCTCGACAAAGCAAGAGTCAGCAGAAGCAAATATATCTGAGTACAGACATAAGTTAGACAAGTTTGGCCTTAAGAAGGCTAGCACAAACATAAACAGCGGATCGAAAGAGGCGAGGCCTCCTGCCTGGGAACCTCCTAACTACTCTTGAGCGTCGGCGTTCTCCACGTAGTAGTAGGCTCCATCGGTGCTGTAGTAGTCGTCTCCGGCGTACTCCATCCCCTGGGCTCCATCGTCTGAACGCGGTAACGTATCGAGGGGGAAAGAGAATGCAAAGCAGCAGTGAGTACTCATCCATAGTACTCGCAAGACTGACATCAGAACTATGCTAACTATGCATCAGTATCAATGAAGGGGGTTATATCTGGACTGACTGCAGAAAGCAAGAATAAGGTGGAGGCCTAGTACTATCGAAGACTAGCATCTTCAACATCTTGCAGCATTAGAAGAGTGCAGATTGGTATCTCACATATAGTCATATTGTTGTAGCAATTTTATTAAGTAACCACGCCCAGAGATCCTTCCTCAACTCCCTGCGAGGAAGCAATCCCCGAGCCACAATTCATTTCAAATTTAAATTACAGTTATAGTTGTATAAGGTCAAGGCACAACTCCAAGTCGTCCTGTTACCGAGGACACGACTATTCGAATAGATTAATCATCCCTGCAGGGGTGCACCACATATTCCCCAACACGCCTGAGTCACCTCCGGCCGGACACACTTTCCTGGGTCATGCCCGGCCTCGGGATATCAGCACGTCGTCGCCCCACCTAGACTCAACGAAGAGGCCAACCCGCCGGTCTAAATCCTAAGCGCCCAGGTTCGTGGGCCCACTTGCCCTTGCACTCCTGCACGATGCGTACGCGGCCGGAAACAGACCTAGTACACTCCAGTCCAAGAGCTGTACCGTCCAGTCCAATCCATCGCGCGCCGCTCCATTGCTGACGTCCGAAGAGCTTCGGTTGATACAACGACGCAGAGTGCCCATAACATTCCCACGTGATGGTTAGTGAGTATTAAGGCCAACGACCTAACTCAGATCAAGTACCCAACCCATTAGCATTTTATTTATGCGGGGAAAGCGCGACCCATAAAGTGCGGTCCGTCGCCCCGTCTCGAGGATGTGTGGCAAAGGCCTCTCTCGCCAGTCCACGCCTCATCAACATCAAACCGTGGGTACCCCTCAGGGCCGACCCATCACCAACATGTTTCAGTAACCCGGTCATAGTAATTTTGTGTATAATAACATCAAGACGGGAACTGAGGAATCACCCTCAAGGGACCCCGCTCGATGAAACCGTCAAGGTGGACTTAGAAGAATCACCCTCGAGAGTCCCACACTTGAGGGGTTGCATGACAGAGTCATCGTCGGGAGTGGTGAAGGAGGAATCACCCTCGATAACCACGACCGACTAGCTGCACTACAGAACTAGTATCATGAGTACTTCACGAGATGTCACCCTCGGTACTCGATAGTAGCGCTGCAGAGTCGTACAACTAAGGGGTGTGCGGTGATGTGAGGTGCCTGGCTTGTCGGTCGGTTGACCGAGTCTTCGAGTCTCCGAGTCGTCGGGTCGTCGATGAAGAAGCAGGGGCAACTGGGACTAAGGGGCACTGGGGGTTCACTGATCAACCTATACTAATCAGCTGGTATGATTGCAGGTAAAGTAATAGTTTATCAAAAACAGGCTATGCATCAGATTAGGAGCTAGCTAATACAGTAGCAAAATCTAATGCAAGAAGAAGAGGGAAGGAATAGGCGATATCGGAATGCTCAAGGGGGGTTTGCTTGCCTTGCTGCTCTGCGGCAAAAGGCTGGTCGTCGACGGTGTAGTCGTACCCGGCAGCAGCGTCAGTCTCGGAGGCTACCGGAGAGAAGAGGGGGAAGAAACAATAAATACCAGCAAACAGATGCAACACGATGCATGACATGACAATATGCAGGGCTAGGCATGCACTAACGCAGTACTACGCGTTGCAGACGAAGCGGGAGAATATCTGACGATATTTCCCGGGTCTTTGGATTTATCGCACAGACGATCCGGAGGGGAAAGTTCCATGTTCATCATGATAGGAGCATGTGACAGATGAATGGATGGCATATTTGGATTTGTGGGATTTTTCTGATCAACTTTCATGTATAAAGTTTTTCCATCTGAGCTACAGATTATTTTATATGATTTTTCAAAGATTTAATCAATTTCTGGAATTATTCTATTTATTTAATCCAACATTATCCAGAACAGTACAGAGTGACGTCAGCATGACATCAATATGACGTCAGCAGGTCAACTCTGGCTGACCAGAGTCAAACCTGACATGTGGGGGCCACATGTCATAGACACAGGTCTATTTCAGTGTTTTAATTAAATTAACAGAGTTAATTAACAAGTGGGGCCCATGTGTTAGTGACCGATTAGTTTAAATTAATTATTTTAATTATCCTAATTAGTTAGTTAGGCAACTGACAGTGGGGGCCCATGTGTCATAGACACAGGTGGGAGGGGCCCCACTGGTCAGTGACTGGGCTGTGCCCAGTCAGCCAGTTGACCGAGTCAACTGGTCAACTGGGTGCCCCAGGCCCACTGGCAGTGACCCTGGGGGGTGGCCCCAGGTCAACCACGCCAGCGGTGGCCGGCGACTGGCCGCCGGCGACCACAGAACGCGGCGGAGGCACGGGAGGGGATCGGAAATCGCCTACAGAGCGCCAAATCGAGTGGGGTTTGATCCTACGGGCTCCTGGCGGCGAGCCGCGTCGATCAGTGGTGGTGGCCAAGGTTGGGGTGGCCGGAAACGGCGCCGGCGATGAGCGGAGGCGGCGTTGCGTACGGGAGCTCGACGGGAACAGCGCTACGGCGGGTGATAGCTCGAACGGAGGGGCTAGACGGGCTCTACGTGTTGCGGTGAGTAAGATGCGCACGGGCCCAAAGCCATTTGGTCGCCGGAACAACGCCGGCGACGAGCTCGGGCGGAGCGGCGTTCGGGTGCGTGCCGTGAACGGTGCCAGGGGGCTCGGGAGAGAGCGTGCGCGTGTGCGTCGTGCTCCTGGAAGCACCAAGAGCTCGACGGGGAGCTCAGACGAGCAAGACGGCGACAGTGGCGTCGAGCACGAGCTTGCCGGCGGCAACCGGAGCTCGGGTGCGGAGGAGAACTAGCTACGGCGGCCTAGGGGCGTATCCAGAGGAAGGGGAGGACGTGCGGGAGCACACAGTGGGGCGTAGCCATTCAAAGCGAGCTCGGGGAGGGCTTGACGGCGACGCAATCGGCGACGGCGAGCTTCGGGCGCCCGAGGAAGAAGATGATGGCGTGGAGGCGGTGCAGGGGCGCAAGGGCTCTGGCTCGTGGTCGAGGAGGACGAGGAGGTCACGGCGGAGCAGAGGGACGCGACGGCGAGGCGCGGGCGTGGTTGTGGCCGCGGCTACCCGTCGGCCATGGCGGCGGCACGGCGGATCTGGAGGGCGAGCGAGTGAGAGAGAGAGCGAGAGGAGGGGGGAATGGATAGGGGCGTCCAGGGGGGTGGGAGGCCTCGGCCTTATCCTCCCCGAGGCCCTGTGGCGGCAGGTGGCAGGCAGCGGCGGCGAGGCCGCGCTCCGGCCACGGCGCGTGCGACAGCGGGGCGGGAGCAGGTAGGGGACGGCCTGAGTGGGCTGGGCCGGCTCGGGCTGCGACAGGTAAGTGGCCCCTAGCCTTTTTCTTTTGTTCCTTTTTCTGTTTTTCTTTTTATTAATTCTGTTTTAATTCTTTTCTGCCACAATTCCTTTTAGTAAAAATGTGCCACTGGCTCCAATTAGTACTTGGCATTATTCCACATGTCCACAATTATTTTGGGCATTTTTGGAAACTATTTGCAATTTCAATTTGAATTTAATAGCACTTTTAAATGCTTTTATCTTCTGTTTAGGAGTGTGGGGTCCACACCATAAACTTGGTGATGTTGTTTTCCTCAACAATATTTGTTTTAGAATATTCCACAAGTATGCAACATTTTTCCCTTGCTGTTTGAGGATTTAAATTTATCACATAAAATCCTAGGGCATTTGAAATGAAATTTGAATTGGAATTTTGAATCCAAACTTGATCAAGCCCCACTTAGCAAAGTGATTAGTCACTGTTCATGGTCATCACTGTGCTTAATTACAATGATCACTGTAGCTTAAAACCAGGGTGTCACAACTCTGCCCTACTAACAAGAATTCTCGTCCCGAGAATTAAGAAGTAGAAGGAAAGAGCCCGGGGTATTCTGCACGAAGATGATCTTCGTGTTCCCAAGTGGCTTCATCTTCAGAATGATTTGCCCACTGCACTTTGAAGAACTTGGTAACCTTCTGACGAGTTCGACGTTCAGTTTCATCGAGAATGCGGACTGGTTGCTCCTTGTAAGAGAGGACTTGCTGCAGCTCAAGCATATCATGATCCACTGCTCGGATAGGATCCTTGAAGCAGCGACGAAGCTGTGACACATGGAACACATCATGAACCTGTGAAAGGTTTGGCGGTAGTTCCAGTTGATATGCCACTTTACCACGCCTTTCGAGAACAGTGAAAGGACTAATATAACGAGGAGCCAGCTTGCCCTTGATTCCAAAACGGTGTGTACCTCTCATTGGCGTGACTCGAAGATAAGCCTTTTCGCCAGGTTGATAGACCATATCTTTGTGATGACGGTCATACTGACTCTTCTGACGAGACTGAGCAGCCTTCAGATTTGCATGTATAATGCGGACTTGGTCTTCGGCATGTTGGATAATATCCGGACCGATAAGTGATCGTTCCCTAGTTTCTGACCAATTTTGAGGAGTCCGACACTTACGTCCATATAATACTTCAAAAGGAGCCATCTTCAGACTAGCTTGATAGCTATTGTTGTAGGAGAACTCAGCATACGGGAGAGATTGCTCCCATTTCTTGCCGAAAGAAATGACACAAGCTCGAAGCATGTCTTTGAGAATCTGGTTGACTCTTTCAACTTGTCCCTGGGATTGAGGGTGAAAAGCGGTGCTGAAGGACAAACGAGTCCCCATAGCTTCCTGGAAACTTGTCCAGAATCTTCAGGTGAATAAACTACCACGGTCTGAACTAATCACCGATGGAATACCGTGGAGTGAAACAACTCTGGGCATGTATAGATCTGCCATCTGACTAGCAGTAATAGTTTCCTTGACTGCCAGAAAATGTGCAACTTTGGACAACCGGTCAATGACGACAAGAATAGCATCATTACCTTTCTGCGATCTGGGAAAACCAGTAATGAAGTCCATTATAACATGATCCCATTTCCATTCAGGAATAGAAATAGGCTGTAGAGTTCCAGCAGGCCTTTGATGTTCTGCTTTGATCCGACGGCAAACGTCACATTCTGAAACATAGCGTGCAATGTCTTGCTTCATGTTAGACCACCAGAATCTTCGACGAAGGTCTTGGTACATCTTGGTACTACCGGGATGAATAGACAGCAGAGTGTCATGTGCTTCCTTCATGACCTCCTGAGTCATTTCATTGTTTTTCGACTTACACGGTACCACTAGGCGGTCTTTGAAGTACAAAGCGCCATCCTCGGCAATAGTGAAGGGTGAGGGCTTTCCTTCTGCGAGATCGCGTTTAATCCTCTCGATTTCACTGTCACACTTCTGGATCCACTTGATGACGTCCACAAGATCTGGTTTAGCAACCAGGGTATTGAGAGAACCCTGGGAAACAACGTGGAGGTTCATCTTGTAGGATCCTTCAGGAGGGGGAGTGAGATAACCCTGAGGAACAATATGAAGGTTCAGCTTGCGAAATTCTTCTTGAGGGATGAACCTTATGAACCTGAAGATGATTGCAGTATGACTTGTGGCTCAAAGCATCAGCCATGACATTAGCCTTGCCTGGGGTATAAGAAATACCCACATTGTAATCTGCTATTCTTTCCATCCAACGTTGTTGATGGAGATTCAGATCTGGCTGAGTAAACAAGTACTTCAGACTTTGATGATCGGTGTAGATCTCGCAACGATTTCCAACAAGGTATTGCCGCCACTCTTTCAGTGCATGAATTACTGCAGCAAGTTCAAGGTCATGAACTAGGTAGTTCTCTTCATGAGGACGCAATTGACGAGATGCATAAGCAACCACTCTGCGTTCTTGCATTAGGACACAACCTATTCCTTGACGAGAAGCGTCACAATAAATGACGAAGTCCTTACGAGTATCCGGAGGAGCAAGCACTGGAGCAGAGGTCAACTTGTCCTTAAGTGCCTGAAAGCTCTCCTGGCACTTTTCTGTCCACTCATATTTAACACCTTTGTGAAGCAAATTGGTTAAGGGCTTTGCAATCTAGGAGAAGTTCTCGACGAATCGACGGCAATAGCTGGCGAGACCGAGAAAACTTCTGACTTGCTTGACATTCTTCGGGGGAGTCCAGTCAAGAATGGCCTGAACTCGTTCAGGGTTGACCGCAATACCATCCTTGAAGATCACATGACCAAGGTAGGTTACTTCGTCCATCCAGAACTCACACTTTGAATACTTTGCATAAAGTTGATGTTCTCGAAGCCTCTCCAGTATAAGACGAAGATGTTCGGCATGCTCTTCTTTATTCTTGGAGAATACCAGAATATCATCTAGGTAAACCACGATGAATTTATCGAGGTAGTCCATAAAAATATAATTCATCAAGCGGGAGAAGGTTGCTGGAGCATTGGTTAAGCCGAAGGACATGACGGTGTACTCGTATGAACCATAGCGAGTAACAAATGCAGTCTTGGTAATATCCTCTTCACGAACTCGGATTTGATGGTAACCCAACCTCAAGTCGAGTTTAGAGAATACTGATGAACCAGCAAGTTGATCATACAGATCGTTGATCCGTGGAAGCGGATATTTGTTTTGAATCGTTGCTTGGTTGATGGGTCGGTAATCTTGGACCAACCGATTCGTACCATCCTTCTTCTTGACAAAGAGAGAAGGTGCTCCCCAAGCAGAGGAACTTGGACGAATGAAACCCAGATGAAGCGAATTGTCAAGTTCTTGCTTAAGTTCTAGGAGTTCATGTGGTGGCATCTTATATGGATGCTTGGCAATAGGAGTGGTACCAGGTACCAAGTCGATGACAAACTCGACAGCTCTAGCAGGGGGAATCCCTGGGAGTTCTTCCGGAAAAACATCTTGGAAATCCCGGACAACTGGAATGCTTTCAATCCCTTCAAGAGGTGACTCATTTAATGCATTCATAGCATATAGTCGGGCTTCAGCATTCCGAACAAGATGAGCATGGTAGCTTACAATCTCATTCGAAGGATGCAGGAGGTGGATGGTTTTGGTGTCACAAACAATTGAAGCGGCATGTGCCTTCAACCAATCCATTTCGAGAATGAGATCGATTTTGGAAGACTTCAGCATTATGGGGGAGGCATGGAACTCCAACCCTTCAATTTCAATGGGGACGTTGTGACTAATAATGGAAGTCTGACATTGGCCTGCGGGGGTGTTTACCACTATTGGGACGTTCATCTCTTCACACTTAATGTCATGCATGTATGCAAAATCTTCAGACATAAAAGAATGCGATGCTCCTGTATCAAACAATACAGAAGCCGGTACTGAGTTGACGAGAAGAGTACCCATCACAGTAGCAGGCTGGTCTTGAACTTGATTCAGATCAATATTGTTGGCTTGAACACGACCAGTGTTAGGCCTGGCGTTGCTGTTGCGGGGCTGGTTGGAAGGCAGTGCAAGTTGTTTATGATTCTGCCTGCATTCTCTAGCACGGTGTCCTGGACGACCACACTTGAAGCAAAGCCCATCCTCAGGACGAGAAGGGGGAACAGGAGCTCGTGGTGGAGGAGCTGGGAGCCTCGGCTGCCTAGGCGGGGGTGGAGGCAGACGAGGTGCAGCATAGGACGGCCGTGGAGCAGGAGGCGGTGCATGGTACATGTTGTGGGGGATCCAGAGCTTGCGCTTCTGAGCAGATGGACCCGAAGATGAACCCATGTCACGGTTGCGCTTGCTGCTGTCTTTGTAGTCCAGCAGACCCGTCTCCACAATAATAGACTTGTTCACCAAGGTGGCAAAGTTACCGAAGTCTTGGGCAAGGAGTGCCAGCTTGATATCTGGGTGGAGGCCCTCACGGAACTTCTCCTGCCTACGAGCATCAGTTGCAACGTCTTCTTCAGCATAGCGAGACAAGTCCAGAAATTCCCGCTGATAAGCATCCACAGTCTTATTGCCCTGGACTAGATTGCGGAACTCACGCTTCTTCTTATCCATCATTCCGTGAGGAATGTGACGAGCACGGAACGCAGCTTGGAACTCTGGCCAGGTGATGATTGCTCCAACAGGCTGAGAGCGCATGTGGCTGTCCCACCATTGAGCAGTGGGACCCTTCAGAAAGTACAAGGCAAAGGTGACATAGCTAGCCTCTGGGGCGCCTGAAGACTCCAGCTCATAAGTGATGTCACGGAGCCAGCCATCTGCGTCAAGCGGCTGAGTTGAGCTGCGGTAGGTCGTAGGGTTGAGACGCATGAAGTCTTGCAGAGTCATTGGGGCTGGCGGTTGATTCATGTTCGATCTTGCGAAATGGTCCATAAGCCCTTGCATAAACTGGCGATTCAGCTCAAACTGTTGCATCATACCAGCCATGTAGTCCGGTGGTGGTGGTGGCTCAGGCGTACCACGACCACGACCAGCTGGCCTAACCATTCTGTCAAATTTTAACAGTGGTAGTTTGTCATTTGGTAATTGCAAATCCAATGAATCATTCATGAAGTAAACTGCACAAAGAAGGAAGTGCAATAATTACGACATAGTAGTTCAAATTTCAACATACAGATCCAATACATAGGTCTATTACAAACCATAAGTTCGTTACAAAATAGACGATATGTCCGGCATGAAATTACCCTAGACAACTAGGCAGCACGCAGGCACGCGGTGGAGGGATACAACAACGGGACATAGTGATAAGCTACATCAACGTCGGGGACAACGAAAGTAGCCACGGAACTGCAGATGACCCTGGTTGTGAAACCCGGTGGCAGGGTACTGCATCCCGTGCACACTCCGATGCAGAACCTGCATACCAAGTGGGAGCGCAGGTCCACATGCCGGAGTACGACCTCCAACCTCAGGCCATCCAAGACCTGGGGGAAACTCAGTCCGAGGCGGGTAAAGGATGTGTTCCGGATGTATCCTCGCACGAACTGCTGGCAACAAGTGCTCCATAGGCTGATACAGACGAGCACGAGTGGCGTACAGCTCCACGTTAAGAGCCCTGACAGTGCGATCCAGTGCCTCAGTGTACTGAACCAGAACCTGTGGGTCGTAACGACGACTCACGTAGGGGGCGCAGATAGCAGTGTAGGATCGGTCGGTACGCTGCGGCGCGAAAGGGGTCAAGACCTCAGTGTCGGCGGCAGTATCAACCCCAGCAGGAGCATACGGGATGTATCTGTATGCCGTCTCCTCCAAACAAGGGTTCGTTGCACGGAGACGAACAATAACAGCATAGGCAGCATCCTGTACTGCCATCTCAACAGTCACTCCAACGCCACGGAAGGTGTGCATCTCAGTGATGGAGCGGTCCTGTCGATCCCAGATAACCATCACAGCCTCATACTGTTCCTGGTTGAACTCGCGGTAGTCCTCGTAAACGGTGTACTCGGGGTACCAGCGACATCCCAGCTTCTTCAAGAGTTCGACCAGAATGGCCGGAAACCCAGTCGTATCGTGTGCGTAGGTCAGACGAACGATCTGCCTACCGGGACGCATCTGTAACAAGGAGATTCAAGATGTCAAATGATAGTGTGTGCATCATAACTTCAAAGAAAACAACTTTCGACGAAACAATTCTCCGGTGGATGTGATCACGAGAACCTAATGTTAGATTTTAAGAAAATCTTTAACCCAAAAGAGAAGAGAGATTAGAACCCAGAGTATAGACGAGGAATAAAAGATCCTAATACCACCCGATTAAGATGTGGGCCTGTAAGCCACAGCATCAGTGTTAGTAAAAGTTTTTAAGTACTAGAGTCAACTTCGGCCAAGGAGTTGGAAAGGGGGCAACCTACAGGCAGTCGGCTCTGATACCAACTTGTAACGCCCCCATTCTCGTCCGTACGCTAATCATGCACACAATGCGTACGACCAAGATTAGGGACTCACTGATTGATATCACAACACAACAAAAGACACAAATATAAGGTCATACAACTTCATATTACAAGCCAGGGGCCTCGAGGGCTCGAATATAAAGCTCGACAAAGCAAGAGTCAGCGGAAGCAAATATATCTAAGTACAGACATAAGTTAGACAAGTTTTGCCTTAAGAAGGCTAGCACAAACATAAACAGCGGATCGAAAGAGGCGAGGCCTCCTGCCTGGGAACCTCCTAACTACTCCTGAGCATCGGCGTTCTCCACGTAGTAGTAGGCTCCATCGGTGGTGTAGTAGTCGTCTCCGGCGTACTCCATCTCCTGGGCTCCATCGTCTGAACGCGGTAACGTATCGAGGGGGAAAGAGAATGCAAAGCAGCAGTGAGTACTCATCCAAAGTACTCGCAAGACTGACATCAGAACTATGCTAACTATGCATCAGTATCAATGAAGGGGGTTATATCTGGACTGACTGCAGAAAGCAAGAATAAGGGGGAGGCCTAGTCCTATCGAAGACTAGCATCTTCAACATATTGTAGCATTAGAAGAGTGCAGATTGGTATCTCGCATATAGTCATATTGTTGTAGCAATTTTATTAAGTAACCACGCCTAGAGATCCTTCCTCGACTCCCTGCGAGGAAGCAATCCCGGAGCCACAATTCATTTCAAATTTAAATTACAGTTATAGTTGTATAAGGTCAAGACACAACTCCAAGTCGTCCTGTTACCGAGGACACGGCTATTCGAATAGATTAATCATCCCTACAGGGGTGCACCACATATTCCCCAACACGCTTGAGTCACCTCCGGCCGAACACACTTTCCTGGGTCATGCCCGGCCTCGGGATATCAGCACGTCGTCGCCCCACCTAGACTCAACGAAGAGCCCAGCCCGCCGGTCTAAATCCTAAGCGCGCAGGTTCGTGGGCCCACTTGCCCTTGCGCTCCTGCACGATGCGTACGCGGCCGAAAACAGACCTAGTACACTCCAGTCCAAGAGCTGTACCGTCGAGTCCAATCCGTCGCGCGCCGCTCCATTGCTGACGTCCGAAGAGCTTTGGCTGATACAACGACGTTGAGTGCCCATAACTTTCCCACGTGATGGTTAGTGCGTATTAAGGCCAACGACCTAACTCGGATCAAGTACCCAACCCATTAGCATTTTATTTATGCGGGGAAAGCGCGACCCATAAAGTGCGGTCCGTCGCCCCGTCTCGAGGATGTGTGGCAAAGGCCTCTCTCGCCAGTCCACGCCTCATCAACATCAAACCGTGGGTACCCCTCAGGGCCGACCCATCACCAACATGTTTCAGTAACCCGGTCATAGTAACTGTGTGTATAATAACATCAAGACGGGAACTGAGGAATCACCCTCAAGGGGCCCCGCTCGATGAAACCGTCAAGGTGGACTTAGAGGAATCACCCTCGAGAGTCCCACACTTGAGGGGTTGCACGACAGAGTCATCGTCGGGAGTGGTGAAGGAGGAATCACCCTCGATAACCACGACCGACTAGCTGCACTACAGAACTAGTATCATGAGTACTTCACGAGGTGTCACCCTCGGTACTCGATAGTAGCGCTGCAGAGTCGTACAACTAAGGGGTGTGCGGTGATGTGAGGGGCCTGGCTTGTCGGTCGGTTGACCGAGTCTTCGAGTCTCCGAGTCGTCGGGTCGTCGATGAAGAAGCAGGGGCAACTGGGACTAAAGGGCACTGGGGGTTCACTGATCAACCTATACTAATCAGCTGGTATGATTGCAGGTAAAGTAACAGTTTATCAAAAACAAGCTATGCATCAGATTAGGAGCTAGCTAATACAGTAGCAAAATCTAATGCAAGAATAAGAGGGAAGGAATAGGCGATATCGGAATGCTCAAGGGGGGTTTGCTTGCCTTGCTGCTCTGCGGCAAAAGGCTGGTCGTCAACGGTGTAGTCGTACCCGGCAGCAGCGTCAGTCTCGGAGGCTACCGGAGAGAAGAGGGGGAAGAAACAATAAATACCAGCAAACAGATGCAACACGATGCATGGCATGACAATATGCAGGGCTAGGCATGCACTAACGCAGTACTACGCGTTGCAGACGAAGCGGGAGAATATCTGACGATATTTCCCGGGTCTTTGGATTTATCGCACAGACGATCCGGAGGGGAAAGTTCCATGTTCATCATGATAGGAGCATGTGACAGATGAATGGATGGCATATTTGGATTCGTGGGATTTTTCTGATCAACTTTCATGTATAAAGTTTTTCCATCTGAGCTACAGATTATTTTATATGATTTTTCAAAGATTAAATCAATTTCTGGAATTATTCTATTTATTTAATCCAACATTATCCAGAACAATACAGAGTGACGTCAGCATGACATCAATATGACGTCAACAGGTCAACTCTGGCTGACCAGAGTCAAACCTGACATGTGGGGGCCACATGTCATAGACACAGGTCTATTTCAGTGTTTTAATTAAACTAACAGAGTTAATTAACAAGTGGGGCCCATGTGTCAGTGACAGATTAGTTTAAATTAATTATTTTAATTATCCTAATTAGTTAGTTAGGCAACTGACAGTGGGGGCCCATGTGTCATAGACACAGGTGGGAGGGGCCCCACTGGTCAGTGACTGGGCTGTGCCCAGTCAGCCAGTTGACCGAGTCAACTGGTCAACTGGGTGCCCCAGGCCCACTGGCAGTGACCCTGGGGGGTGGCCCCAGGTCAACCACGCCGGCGGTGGCCGTCGTCAACCACAAAACGCGGCGGAGGCACGGGAGGGGCTCGGAAATCGCCTACAGAGCGCCAAATCGAGCGGGGTTTGATCCTACGGGCTCCTGGCGGCGAGCCGCGTCGATCAGCGGTGGTGGCCGAGGTTGGGGTGGCCGGAAATGGCGCCGGCGATGAGCGGAGGCGGCGTTGCGTACGGCAGCTCGACGAGAATGGCGCTACGGCGGGTGATAGCTCGAACGGAGGGGCTAGACGGACTCTACGCGTTGCGGTGAGTAAGATGCGCACGGGCCCGAAGCCATTTGGTCGCCGGAACCACGCCGGCGACGAGGCCTCGGCTTTATCCTCCCGAGGCCCTGTGGCGGCAGGTGGCGGGCAGCGGCGGCGAGGCCGCGCTCCGGCCACGGCGCGGGCGACAACGGGGTGGGAGTAGGTAGGGGACGGCCTGAGTGGGCTGGGCCGGCTGGGGCTGCGACAGGTAAGTGGCCCCTGGCCTTTTTCTTTTGTTCCTTTTTCTGTTTTTCTTTTTATTAATTCTGTTTTAATTCTTTTCTGCCACAATTCCTTTTAGTAAAAATGTGCCACTGGCTCCAATTAGTACTTGGCATTATTCCACATGTCCACAATTATTTTGGGCATTTTTGGAAACTATTTGCAATTTCAATTTGAATTTAATAGCACTTTTAAATGCTTTTATCTTCAGTTAAGGAGTGTGGGGTCCACACCATAAACTTGGTGATGTTGTTTTCCTCAACAATATTTGTTTTACAATATTCCACAAGTATGCAACATTTTTCCCTTGCTGTTTGAGGATTTAAATTTATCACATAAAATCCTAGGGCATTTGAAATGAAATTTGAATTGGAATTTCGAATCCAAACTTGATCAAGCCCCACTTAGCAAAGTGATTAGTCACTGTTCATGGTCATCACTGTGCTTAATTACAATGATCACTGTAGCTTAAAACCAGGGTGTCACAGTGTACAAACTCGACAATCTCTTTCGAAGTATCAGGGTTTCGGACGAAAACTCATCCGTTACAAAGGCATTTCATTTTTTTAAACTTATTTCAACTCCAGACTTTTTGTGCGTTCAACATGCACCATTAAAAGCCACATCATCAATTTTCAACCCTTTCCCACTTCATTCGCTATTTTTCATGCATTTGTTGATTTTTTTTGAGCTAAATGACCCTGAAATTGAAAAGCACTACAAATGAACTCTGAAAAGGTTGAAACTTAGCATGGTATCATCATTTCACCCACATAGCATGTGCTAAAAAGTTGAGAGGGTTACGGCAAAAACTGGATGCACTTCGTGTACAAACTGGACAATCCCTTTCGAAGTATCACGGTTTCGGACGAAAACTCATCTGTTACGAAGGCATTTCATTTTTAAACCTTATTTCAACTCTAGACTTTTTGTGCGTTTAACATGCACCATTCAAAGCCACATCATCAATTTTCAACCCTTTCCCACTTCATTCTCTATTTTTCATGCATTTATTGATTTTTTTTGAGCTAAATGACCCTGAAATTGAAAAGCACTACAAATGAACTCTGAAAAGGTTGAAACTTGGCATGATATCATCATTTCACCCACATAGCATGTGCGAAAAAGTTGAGATGGTTACGGCAAAAACTGGATGCACTTTGTGTACAAACTCGACAATCTATTTCGAAGTATCAGGGTTTCGAACGAAAACTCATCCGTTACAAAGGCATTTCATTTTTTTAAATTTATTTCAACTCCAGACTTTTTGTGCGTTCAACATGCACCATTAAAAGCCACATCATCAAATTTCAACCCTTTCCCACTTCATTCGCTATTTTTCATGCATTTATTGATTTTTTTGAGCTAAATGACTCTGAAATTGAAAAGCACTACAAATGAACTCTGAAAAGGTTGAAACTTAGCAAGGTATCATAATTTCACCCACATAGCATGTGCTAAAAAGTTGAGAGGGTTACGGCAAAAACTGGATGCACTTCGTGTACAAACTGGACAATCCCTTTCGAAGTATCACGGGTTCGGACGAAAACTCATCTGATACAAAGGCATTTCATTTTTTAAACCTTATTTCAACTCTAGACTTTTTGTGCATTTAACATGCACCATTCAAAGCCACATCATCAATTTTCAACCCTTTCCCACTTCATTCTCTATTTTTCATGAATTTATTGATTTTTTTTAGCTAAATGACCCTGAAATTGAAAAGCACTACAAATGAACTCTGAAAAGGTTGAAACTTGGCATGATATCATCATTTCACCCACATAGCATGTGCGAAAAAGTTGACATGGTTACGGCAAAAACTGGATGCACTTTGTGTACAAACTCGACAATCTCTTTCGAAGTATCAGGGTTTCAGACGAAAACTCATATATTACAAAGGCATTTCATTTTTTTAAACTTATTTCAACTCCAGACTTTTTGTGCGTTCAACACGCACCATTAAAAGCCACATCATCAATGTTCAACCCTTTCCCACTTCATTCGCTATTTTTCATGCATTTATTGATTTTTTTGAGCTAAATGACCCTGAAATTGAAAACCACTACAAATGAACTCTGAAAAGGTTGAAACGTAGCATGGTATCATCATTTCACCCACATAGCATGTGTTAAAAAGTTAAGAGGGTTACGGCAAAAACTGGATGCACTCCGTGTACAAACTGGACAATCCCTTTCGAGGTATCAGGGTTTCGGACGAAAACTCATCTGTTACAAAGGAATTTCATTTTTTAAACCTTATTTCAACTCTAGACTTTTTGTGAGTTTAGCATGCACCATTCAAAGCGACATCATCATTTTTCAACCCTTTCCCACTTCATTCTCTATTTTTCATGCATTTGTTGATTTTTTTTGAGCTTAATGACCCTGAAATTGAAAAGCACTACAACTGAACTTTGAAAAGGTTAACACTTGGCATGATATCATCATTTCACCCACATAGCATGTGCAAAAAAGTTGAGATGGTTACGGCAAAAACTGGATGCACTTTGTGTACAAACTCGACAATCTATTTCGAAGTATGAGGGTTTCGGACGAAAACTCATCTATTACAAAGGCATTTCATTTTTTAAACTTATTTCAACTCCAGACTTTTTGTGCGTTCGACATGCACCATTAAAAGCCACATCATCAATTTTCAACCCTTTCCCACTTCATTCGCTATTTTTCATGCATTTATTGATTTTTTTTGAGCGAAATGACCCTGAAATTGAAAAGCACTACAATTGAACTCTGAAAAGGTTGAAACTTAGCATGGTGTCATAATTTAACCCACATAGCATGTGCTAAAAAGTTGAGAGGGTTACGGCAAAAACTGGATGCACTTCGTGTACAAACTGGACAATCCCTTTCGAAGTATCACGGTTTCGGACGAAAACTCATCTGTTACAAAGGCATTTCATTTTTTAAACCTTATTTCAACTCTAGACTTTTTGTGCATTTAACATGCACCATTCAAAGCCACATCATCAATTTTCAACCCTTTCCCACTTCATTCTCTATTTTTCATGCATTTATTGATTTTTTTTTAGCTAAATGACCCTGAAATTGAAAAGCACTACAAATGAACTCTGAAAAGGTTGAAACTTGGCATGATATCATCATTTCACCCACATAGCATGTGCGAAAAAGTTGAGATGGTTACGGCAAAAACTGGATGCACTTTGTGTACAAACTCGACAATCTCTTTCGAAGTATCAGGGTTTCGGACGAAAACTCATATATTACAAAGGCATTTCATTTTTTAATACTTATTTCAACTCCAGACTTTTTGTGCGTTCAACATGCACCATTAAAAGCCACATCATCAATTTTCAACCCTTTCCCACTTCATTCGCTATTTTTCATGCATTTATTGATTTTTTTTGAGCTAAATGACCCTGAAATTGAAAAGCACTACAAATGAACTCTGAAAAGGTTGAAACGTAGCATGGTATCATCATTTCACCCACATAGCATGTGTTAAAAAGTTAAGAGGGTTACGGCAAAAACTGGATGCACTCCGTGTACAAACTGGACAATCCCTTTCGAAGTATCAGGGTTTCGGACGAAAACTCATCTGTTACAAAGGAATTTCATTTTTTAAACCTTATTTCAACTCTAGACTTTTTGTGAGTTTAACATGCACCATTCAAAGCCACAGCATCAATTTTCAACCCTTTCCCACTTCATTCTCTATTTTTCATGCATTTGTTGATTTTTTTTGAGCTTAATGACCCTGAAATTGAAAAGCACTACAAATGAACTTTGAAAAGGTTAAAAATTGGCATGATATCATCATTTCACCCACATAGCATGTGCAAAAAAGTTGAGATGGTTACGGCAAAAACTGGATGCACTTTGTGTACAAACTCGACAATCTATTTCGAAGTATCAGGGTTTCGGACGAAAACTCATATATTACAAAGGCATTTCATTTTTTTAAACTTATTTCAACTCCAGACTTTTTGTGCGTTCAACACGCACCATTAAAAGCCACATCATCAATGTTCAACCCTTTCCCACTTCATTCGCTATTTTTCATGCATTTATTGATTTTTTTGAGCTAAATGACCCTGAAATTGAAAACCACTACAAATGAACTCTGAAAAGGTTGAAACGTAGCATGGTATCATCATTTCACCCACATAGCATGTGTTAAAAAGTTAAGAGGGTTACGATAAAAACTGGATGCACTCCGTGTACAAACTGGACAATCCCTTTCGAGGTATCAGGGTTTCGGACGAAAACTCATCTGTTACAAAGGAATTTCATTTTTTAAACCTTATTTCAACTCTAGACTTTTTGTGAGTTTAGCATGCACCATTCAAAGCGACATCATCATTTTTCAACCCTTTCCCACTTCATTCTCTATTTTTCATGCATTTGTTGATTTTTTTTGAGCTTAATGACCCTGAAATTGAAAAGCACTACAACTGAACTTTGAAAAGGTTAACACTTGGCATGATATCATCATTTCACCCACATAGCATGTGCAAAAAAGTTGAGATGGTTACGGCAAAAACTGGATGCACTTTGTGTACAAACTCGACAATCTATTTCGAAGTATGAGGGTTTCGGACGAAAACTCATCTATTACAAAGGCATTTCATTTTTTAAACTTATTTCAACTCCAGACTTTTTGTGCGTTCGACATGCACCATTAAAAGCCACATCATCAATTTTCAACCCTTTCCCACTTCATTCGCTATTTTTCATGCATTTATTGATTTTTTTTGATCTAAATGACCCTGAAATTGAAAAGCACTACAATTGAACTCTGAAAAGGTTGAAACTTAGCATGGTGTCATAATTTAACCCACATAGCATGTGCTAAAAAGTTGAGAGGGTTACGGCAAAAACTGGATGCACTTCGTGTACAAACTGGACAATCCCTTTCGAAGTATCACGGTTTCGGACGAAAACTCATCTGTTACAAAGGCATTTCATTTTTTAAACCTTATTTCAACTCTAGACTTTTTGTGCATTTAACATGCACCATTCAAAGCCACATCATCAATTTTCAACCCTTTCCCACTTCATTCTCTATTTTTCATGCATTTATTGATTTTTTTTAGCTAAATGACCCTGAAATTGAAAAGCACTACAAATGAACTCTGAAAAGGTTGAAACTTGGCATGATATCATCATTTCACCCACATAGCATGTGCGAAAAAGTTGAGATGGTTACGGCAAAAACTGGATGCACTTTGTGTACAAACTCGACAATCTCTTTCGAAGTATCAGGGTTTCGGACGAAAACTCATATATTACAAAGGCATTTCATTTTTTAATACTTATTTCAACTCCAGACTTTTTGTGCGTTCAACATGCACCATTAAAAGCCACATCATCAATTTTCAACCCTTTCCCACTTCATTCGCTATTTTTCATGCATTTATTGATTTTTTTTGAGCTAAATGACCCTGAAATTGAAAAGCACTACAAATGAACTCTGAAAAGGTTGAAACGTAGCATGGTATCATCATTTCACCCACATAGCATGTGTTAAAAAGTTAAGAGGGTTACGGCAAAAACTGGATGCACTCCGTGTACAAACTGGACAATCCCTTTCGAAGTATCAGGGTTTCGGACGAAAACTCATCTGTTACAAAGGAATTTCATTTTTTAAACCTTATTTCAACTCTAGACTTTTTGTGAGTTTAACATGCACCATTCAAAGCCACAGCATCAATTTTCAACCCTTTCCCACTTCATTCTCTATTTTTCATGCATTTGTTGATTTTTTTTGAGCTTAATGACCCTGAAATTGAAAAGCACTACAAATGAACTTTGAAAAGGTTAAAAATTGGCATGATATCATCATTTCACCCACATAGCATGTGCAAAAAAGTTGAGATGGTTACGGCAAAAACTGGATGCACTTTGTGTACAAACTCGACAATCTATTTCGAAGTATCAGGGTTTCGGACGAAAACTCATCTATTACAAAGGCATTTCATTTTTTAAACTTATTTCAACTCCAGACTTTTTGTGCGTTCAACATGCACCATTAAAAGCCACATCATCAATTTTCAACCCTTTCCCACTTCATTCGCTATTTTTCATGCATTTATTGATTTTTTTGAGCTAAATGACCCTGAAATTGAAAAGCACTACAAATGAACTCTGAAAAGGTTGAAACTTAGCATGGTATCATAATTTCACCCACATAGCATGTGCTAAAAAGTTGAGAGGGTTACGGCAAAAACTGGATGCACTTCGTGTACAAACTGGACAATCCCTTTCGAAGTATCACGGTTTCGGACGAAAACTCATCTGTTACAAAGGCATTTCATTTTTTAAACCTTATTTCAAGTCTAGACTTTTTGTGCATTTAACATGCACCATTCAAAGCCACATCATCAATTTTCAACCCTTTCCCACTTCATTCTCTATTTTTCATGCATTTATTGATTTTTTTTAGCTAAATGACCCTGAAATTGAAAAGCACTACAAATGAACTCTGAAAAGGTTGAAACTTGGCATGATATCATCATTTCACCCACATAGCATGTGCGAAAAAGTTGAGATGGTTACGGCAAAAACTGGATGCACTTTGTGTACAAACTCGACAATCTCTTTCGAAGTATCAGGGTTTCGGACGAAAACTCATATATTACAAAGGCATTCCATTTTTTTAAACTTATTTCAACTGCAGACTTTTTGTGCGTTCAACATGCACCATTAAAAGCCACATCATCAATTTTCAACCCTTTCCCACTTCATTCGCTATTTTTCATGCATTTATTGATTTTTTTTGAGCTAAATAACCCTGAAATTGAAAAGCACTACAAATGAACTCTAAAAAGGTTGAAACGTAGCATGGTATCATCATTTCACCCACATAGCATGTGTTAAAAAGTTGAGAGGGTTACGGCAAAAACTGGATGCACTCCATGTACAAACTGGACAATCCCTTTCGAAGTATCAGGGTTTCGGACGAAAACTCATCTGTTACAAAGGAATTTCATTTTTTAAACCTTATTTCAACTCTAGACTTTTTGTGAGTTTAACATGCACCATTCAAAGCCACAGCATCAATTTTCAACCCTTTCCCACTTCATTCTCTATTTTTCATGCATTTGTTGATTTTTTTTTTGAGCTTAATGACCCTGAAATTGAAAAGCACTACAAATGAACTTTGAAAAGGTTAAAAATTGGCATGATATCATCATTTCACCCACATAGAATGTGCAAAAAAGTTGAGATGGTTACGGCAAAAACTGGATGCACTTTGTGTACAAACTCGACAATCTATTTCGAAGTATCAGGGTTTCGGACGAAAACTCATCTATTACAAAGGCATTTCATTTTTTAAACTTATTTCAACTCCAGACTTTTTGTGCGTTCGACATGCACCATTAAAAGCCACATCATCAATTTTCAACCCTTTCCCACTTCATTCGCTATTTTTCATGCATTTATTGATTTTTTTTGATCTAAATGACCCTGAAATTGAAAAGCACTACAATTGAACTCTGAAAAGGTTGAAACTTAGCATGGTGTCATAATTTAACCCACATAGCATGTGCTAAAAAGTTGAGAGGGTTACGGCAAAAACTGGATGCACTTCGTGTACAAACTGGACAATCCCTTTCGAAGTATCACGGTTTCGGACGAAAACTCATCTGTTACAAAGGCATTTCATTTTTTAAACCTTATTTCAACTCTAGACTTTTTGTGCATTTAACATGCACCATTCAAAGCCACATCATCAATTTTCAACCCTTTCCCACTTCATTCTCTATTTTTCATGCATTTATTGATTTTTTTTAGCTAAATGACCCTGAAATTGAAAAGCACTACAAATGAACTCTGAAAAGGTTGAAACTTGGCATGATATCATCATTTCACCCACATAGCATGTGCGAAAAAGTTGAGATGGTTACGGCAAAAACTGGATGCACTTTGTGTACAAACTCGACAATCTCTTTCGAAGTATCAGGGTTTCGGACGAAAACTCATATATTACAAAGGCATTTCATTTTTTAATACTTATTTCAACTCCAGACTTTTTGTGCGTTCAACATGCACCATTAAAAGCCACATCATCAATTTTCAACCCTTTCCCACTTCATTCGCTATTTTTCATGCATTTATTGATTTTTTTTGAGCTAAATGACCCTGAAATTGAAAAGCACTACAAATGAACTCTGAAAAGGTTGAAACGTAGCATGGTATCATCATTTCACCCACATAGCATGTGTTAAAAAGTTAAGAGGGTTACGGCAAAAACTGGATGCACTCCGTGTACAAACTGGACAATCCCTTTCGAAGTATCAGGGTTTCGGACGAAAACTCATCTGTTACAAAGGAATTTCATTTTTTAAACCTTATTTCAACTCTAGACTTTTTGTGAGTTTAACATGCACCATTCAAAGCCACAGCATCAATTTTCAACCCTTTCCCACTTCATTCTCTATTTTTCATGCATTTGTTGATTTTTTTTGAGCTTAATGACCCTGAAATTGAAAAGCACTACAAATGAACTTTGAAAAGGTTAAAAATTGGCATGATATCATCATTTCACCCACATAGCATGTGCAAAAAAGTTGAGATGGTTACGGCAAAAACTGGATGCACTTTGTGTACAAACTCGACAATCTATTTCGAAGTATCAGGGTTTCGGACGAAAACTCATATATTACAAAGGCATTTCATTTTTTTAAACTTATTTCAACTCCAGACTTTTTGTGCGTTCAACACGCACCATTAAAAGCCACATCATCAATGTTCAACCCTTTCCCACTTCATTCGCTATTTTTCATGCATTTATTGATTTTTTTGAGCTAAATGACCCTGAAATTGAAAACCACTACAAATGAACTCTGAAAAGGTTGAAACGTAGCATGGTATCATCATTTCACCCACATAGCATGTGTTAAAAAGTTAAGAGGGTTACGGCAAAAACTGGATGCACTCCGTGTACAAACTGGACAATCCCTTTCGAGGTATCAGGGTTTCGGACGAAAACTCATCTGTTACAAAGGAATTTCATTTTTTAAACCTTATTTCAACTCTAGACTTTTTGTGAGTTTAGCATGCACCATTCAAAGCGACATCATCATTTTTCAACCCTTTCCCACTTCATTCTCTATTTTTCACGCATTTGTTGATTTTTTTTTAGCTTAATGACCCTGAAATTGAAAAGCACTACAACTGAACTTTGAAAAGGTTAACACTTGGCATGATATCATCATTTCACCCACATAGCATGTGCAAAAAAGTTGAGATGGTTACGGCAAAAACTGGATGCACTTTGTGTACAAACTCGACAATCTATTTCGAAGTATCAGGGTTTCGGACGAAAACTCATCTATTACAAAGGCATTTCATTTTTTAAACTTATTTCAACTCCAGACTTTTTGTGCGTTCGACATGCACCATTAAAAGCCACATCATCAATTTTCAACCCTTTCCCACTTCATTCGCTATTTTTCATGCATTTATTGATTTTTTTTGAGCTAAATGACCCTGAAATTGAAAAGCACTACAATTGAACTCTGAAAAGGTTGAAACTTAGCATGGTATCATAATTTAACCCACATAGCATGTGCTAAAAAGTTGAGAGGGTTACGGCAAAAACTGGATGCACTTCGTGTACAAACTGAACAATCCCTTTCGAAGTATCACGGTTTCGGACGAAAACTCATCTGTTACAAAGGCATTTCATTTTTTAAAACTTATTTCAACTCTAGACTTTTTGTGCATTTAACATGCACCATTCAAAGCCACATCATCAATTTTCAACCCTTTCCCACTTCATTCTCTATTTTTCATGCATTTATTGATTTTTTTTAGCTAAATGACCCTGAAATTGAAAAGCACTACAAATGAACTCTGAAAAGGTTGAAACTTGGCATGATATCATCATTTCACCCACATAGCATGTGCGAAAAAGTTGAGATGGTTACGGCAAAAACTGGATGCACTTTGTGTACAAACTCGACAATCTCTTTCGAAGTATCAGGGTTTCGGACGAAAACTCATATATTACAAAGGCATTTCATTTTTTAATACTTATTTCAACTCCAGACTTTTTGTGCGTTCAACATGCACCATTAAAAGCCACATCATCAATTTTCAACCCTTTCCCACTTCATTCGCTATTTTTCATGCATTTATTGATTTTTTTTGAGCTAAATGACCCTGAAATTGAAAAGCACTACAAATGAACTCTGAAAAGGTTGAAACGTAGCATGGTATCATCATTTCACCCACATAGCATGTGTTAAAAAGTTAAGAGGGTTACGGCAAAAACTGGATGCACTCCGTGTACAAACTGGACAATCCCTTTCGAAGTATCAGGGTTTCGGACGAAAACTCATCTGTTACAAAGGAATTTCATTTTTTAAACCTTATTTCAACTCTAGACTTTTTGTGAGTTTAACATGCACCATTCAAAGCCACAGCATCAATTTTCAACCCTTTCCCACTTCATTCTCTATTTTTCATGCATTTGTTGATTTTTTTTGAGCTTAATGACCCTGAAATTGAAAAGCACTACAAATGAACTTTGAAAAGGTTAAAAATTGGCATGATATCATCATTTCACCCACATAGCATGTGCAAAAAAGTTGAGATGGTTACGGCAAAAACTGGATGCACTTTGTGTACAAACTCGACAATCTATTTCGAAGTATCAGGGTTTCGGACGAAAACTCATCTATTACAAAGGCATTTCATTTTTTAAACTTATTTCAACTCCAGACTTTTTGTGCGTTCAACATGCACCATTAAAAGCCACATCATCAATTTTCAACCCTTTCCCACTTCATTCGCTATTTTTCATGCATTTATTGATTTTTTTGAGCTAAATGACCCTGAAATTGAAAAGCACTACAAATGAACTCTGAAAAGGTTGAAACTTAGCATGGTATCATAATTTCACCCACATAGCATGTGCTAAAAAGTTGAGAGGGTTACGGCAAAAACTGGATGCACTTCGTGTACAAACTGGACAATCCCTTTCGAAGTATCACGGTTTCGGACGAAAACTCATCTGTTACAAAGGCATTTCATTTTTTAAACCTTATTTCAAGTCTAGACTTTTTGTGCATTTAACATGCACCATTCAAAGCCACATCATCAATTTTCAACCCTTTCCCACTTCATTCTCTATTTTTCATGCATTTATTGATTTTTTTTAGCTAAATGACCCTGAAATTGAAAAGCACTACAAATGAACTCTGAAAAGGTTGAAACTTGGCATGATATCATCATTTCACCCACATAGCATGTGCGAAAAAGTTGAGATGGTTACGGCAAAAACTGGATGCACTTTGTGTACAAACTCGACAATCTCTTTCGAAGTATCAGGGTTTCGGACGAAAACTCATATATTACAAAGGCATTCCATTTTTTTAAACTTATTTCAACTGCAGACTTTTTGTGCGTTCAACATGCACCATTAAAAGCCACATCATCAATTTTCAACCCTTTCCCACTTCATTCGCTATTTTTCATGCATTTATTGATTTTTTTTGAGCTAAATAACCCTGAAATTGAAAAGCACTACAAATGAACTCTGAAAAGGTTGAAACGTAGCATGGTATCATCATTTCACCCACATAGCATGTGTTAAAAAGTTGAGAGGGTTACGGCAAAAACTGGATGCACTCCATGTACAAACTGGACAATCCCTTTCGAAGTATCAGGGTTTCGGACGAAAACTCATCTGTTACAAAGGAATTTCATTTTTTAAACCTTATTTCAACTCTAGACTTTTTGTGAGTTTAACATGCACCATTCAAAGCCACAGCATCAATTTTCAACCCTTTCCCACTTCATTCTCTATTTTTCATGCATTTGTTGATTTTTTTTTTGAGCTTAATGACCCTGAAATTGAAAAGCACTACAAATGAACTTTGAAAAGGTTAAAAATTGGCATGATATCATCATTTCACCCACATAGAATGTGCAAAAAAGTTGAGATGGTTACGGCAAAAACTGGATGCACTTTGTGTACAAACTCGACAATCTATTTCGAAGTATCAGGGTTTCGGACGAAAACTCATCTATTACAAAGGCATTTCATTTTTTAAACTTATTTCAACTCCAGACTTTTTGTGCGTTCAACATGCACCATTAAAAGCCACATCATCAATTTTCAACCCTTTCCCACTTCATTCGCTATTTTTCATGCATTTATTTATTTTTTTGAGCTAAATGACCCAGAAATTGAAAAGCACTACAAATGAACTCTGAAAAGGTTGAAACTTTGCATGGTATCATCATTTCACCCACATAGCATGTGCTAAAAAGTTGAGAGGGTTACGGCAAAAACTGGATGCACTTCGTGTACAAACTGGACAATCCCTTTCGAAGTATCAGGGTTTCGGACGAAAACTCATCTGTTACAAAGGCATTTCATTTTTAAACCTTATTTCAACTCTAGACTTTTTGTGCGTTTAACATGCACCATTCAAAGCCACATCATCAATTTTCAACCCTTTCCCACTTCATTCTCTATTTTTCATGTATTTGTTGATTTTTTTTTGAGCTTAATGACCCAGAAATTGAAAAGCACTACAAATGAACTCTGAAAAGGTTGAAACTTGGCATGATATCATCATTTCACCCACATAGCATGTGCGAAAAAGTTGAGATGGTTACGGCAAAAACTGGATGCACTTTGTGTACAAACTCGACAATCTCTTTCGAAGTATCAGGGTTTCGGACGAAAACTCGTCCGTTACAAAGGCATTTCATTTTTTTAATCTTATTTCAAGTCCAGACTTTTTGTGCGTTCAACATGCACCATCAAAAGCCACATCATCAATTTTCAACCCTTTCCCACTTCATTCGCTATTTTTCATGCATTTATTGATTTTTTTGAGCTAAATGACCCTGAAATTGAAAAGCACTACAAATGAACTCTGAAAAGGTTGAAACTTAGCATGGTATCATAATTTCACCCACATAGCATGTGCTAAAAAGTTGAGAGGGTTACGGCAAAAACTGGATGCACTTCGTGTACAAACTGGACAATCCCTTTCGAAGTATCACGGTTTCGGACGAAAACTCATCTGTTACAAAGGCATTTCATTTTTTAAACCTTATTTCAACTCTAGACTTTTTGTGCATTTAACATGCACCATTCAAAGCCACATCATCAATTTTCAACCCTTTCCCACTTCATTCTCTATTTTTCATGCATTTATTGATTTTTTTAGCTAAATGACCCTGAAATTGAAAAGCACTACAAATGAACTCTGAAAAGGTTGAAACTTGGCATGATATCATCATTTCACCCACATAGCATGTGCGAAAAAGTTGAGATGGTTACGGCAAAAACTGGATGCACTTTGTGTACAAACTCGACAATCTCTTTCGAAGTATCAGGGTTTCGGACGAAAACTCATATATTACAAAGGCATTTCATTTTTTTAAACTTATTTCAACTCCAGACTTTTTGTGCGTTCAACATGCACCATTAAAAGCCACATCATCAATTTTCAACCCTTTCCCACTTCATTGGCTATTTTTCATGCATTTATTGATTTTTTTGAGCTAAATGACCCTGAAATTGAAAAGCACTACAAATGAACTCTGAAAAGGTTGAAACGTAGCATGGTATCATCATTTCACCCACATAGCATGTGTTAAAAAGTTAAGTGGGTTACGGCAAAAACTGGATGCACTCCGTGTACAAACTGGACAATCCCTTTCGAAGTATCAGGGTTTCGGACGAAAACTCATCTGTTACAAAGGAATTTCATTTTTTAAACCTTATTTCAACTCTAGACTTTTTGTGAGTTTAACATGCACCATTCAAAGCCACAGCATCAATTTTCAACCCTTTCCCACTTCATTCTCTATTTTTCATGCATTTGTTGATTTTTTTTTGAGCTTAATGACCCTGAAATTGAAAAGCACTACAAATGAACTTTGAAAAGGTTAAAAATTGGCATGATATCATCATTTCACCCACATAGAATGTGCAAAAAAGTTGAGATGGTTACGGCAAAAACTGGATGCACTTTGTGTACAAACTCGACAATCTATTTCGAAGTATCAGGGTTTCGGACGAAAACTCATCTATTACAAAGGCATTTCATTTTTTAAACTTATTTCAACTCCAGACTTTTTGTGCGTTCAACATGCACCATTAAAAGCCACATCATCAATTTTCAACCCTTTCCCACTTCATTCGCTATTTTTCATGCATTTATTTATTTTTTTGAGCTAAATGACCCAGAAATTTAAAAGCACTACAAATGAACTCTGAAAAGGTTGAAACTTTGCATGGTATCATCATTTCACCCACATAGCATGTGCTAAAAAGTTGAGAGGGTTACGGCAAAAACTGGATGCACTTCGTGTACAAACTGGACAATCCCTTTCGAAGTATCAGGGTTTCGGACGAAAACTCATCTGTTACAAAGGCATTTCATTTTTAAACCTTATTTCAACTCTAGACTTTTTGTGCGTTTAACATGCACCATTCAAAGCCACATCATCAATTTTCAACCCTTTCCCACTTCATTCTCTATTTTTCATGTATTTGTTGATTTTTTTTTGAGCTTAATGACCCAGAAATTGAAAAGCACTACAAATGAACTCTGAAAAGGTTGAAACTTGGCATGATATCATCATTTCACCCACATAGCATGTGCGAAAAAGTTGACATGGTTACGGCAAAAACTGGATGCACTTTGTGTACAAACTCGACAATCTCTTTCGAAGTATCAGGGTTTCGGACGAAAACTCGTCCGTTACAAAGGCATTTCATTTTTTTAATCTTATTTCAAGTCCAGACTTTTTGTGCGTTCAACATGCACCATCAAAAGCCACATCATCAATTTTCAACCCTTTCCCACTTCATTCGCTATTTTTCATGCATTTATTGATTTTTTTGAGCTAAATGACCCTGAAATTGAAAAGCACTACAAATGAACTCTGAAAAGGTTAAAACTTAGCATGGTATCATAATTTCACCCACATAGCATGTGCTAAAAAGTTGAGAGGGTTACGGCAAAAACTGGATGCACTTCGTGTACAAACTGGACAATCCCTTTCGAAGTATCACGGTTTCGGACGAAAACTCATCTGTTACAAAGGCATTTCATTTTTTAAACCTTATTTCAACTCTAGACTTTTTGTGCATTTAACATGCACCATTCAAAGCCACATCATCAATTTTCATCCCTTTCCCACTTCATTCTCTATTTTTCATGCATTTATTGATTTTTTTAGCTAAATGACCCTGAAATTGAAAAGCACTACAAATGAACTCTGAAAAGGTTGAAACTTGGCATGATATCATCATTTCACCCACATAGCATGTGCGAAAAAGTTGAGATGGTTACGGCAAAAACTGGATGCACTTTGTGTACAAACTCGACAATCTCTTTCGAAGTATCAGGGTTTCGGACGAAAACTCATATATTACAAAGGCATTTCATTTTTTTAAACTTATTTCAACTCCAGACTTTTTGTGCGTTCAACATGCACCATTAAAAGCCACATCATCAATTTTCAACCCTTTCCCACTTCATTGGCTATTTTTCATGCATTTATTGATTTTTTTTGAGCTAAATGACCCTGAAATTGAAAAGCACTACAAATGAACTCTGAAAAGGTTGAAACGTAGCATGGTATCATCATTTCACCCACATAGCATGTGTTAAAAAGTTAAGAGGGTTACGGCAAAAACTGGATGCACTCCGTGTACATACTGGACAATCCCTTTCGAAGTATCAGGGTTTCGGACGAAAACTCATCTGTTACAAAGGAATTTCATTTTTTAAACCTTATTTCAACTCTAGACTTTTTGTGAGTTTAACATGCACCATTCAAAGCCACAGCATCAATTTTCAACCCTTTCCCACTTCATTCTCTATTTTTCATGCATTTGTTGATTTTTTTTTTGAGCTTAATGACCCTGAAATTGAAAAGCACTACAAATGAACTTTGAAAAGGTTAAAAATTGGCATGATATCATCATTTCACCCACATAGCATGTGCAAAAAAGTTGAGATGGTTACGGCAAAAACTGGATGCACTTTGTGTACAAACTCGACAATCTATTTCGAAGTATCAGGGTTTCGGACGAAAACTCATCTATTACAAAGCCATTTCATTTTTTAAACTTATTTCAACTCCAGACTTTTTGTGCGTTCAACATGCACCATTAAAAGCCACATCATCAATTTTCAACCCTTTCCCACTTCATTCGCTATTTTTCATGCATTTATTTATTTTTTTGAGCTAAATGACCCTGAAATTGAAAAGCACTACAAATGAACTCTGAAAAGGTTGAAACTTTGCATGGTATCATCATTTCACCCACATAGCATGTGCTAAAAAGTTGAGAGGGTTACGGCAAAAACTGGATGCACTTCGTGTACAAACTGGACAATCCCTTTCGAAGTATCAGGGTTTCGGACGAAAACTCATCTGTTACAAAGGCATTTCATTTTTAAACCTTATTTCAACTCTAGACTTTTTGTGCATTTAACATGCACCATTCAAAGCCACATCATCAATTTTCAACCCTTTCCCACTTCATTCTCTATTTTTCATGCATTTATTGATTTTTTTAGCTAAATGACCCTGAAATTGAAAAGCACTACAAATGAACTCTGAAAAGGTTGAAACTTGGCATGATATCATCATTTCACCCACATAGCATGTGCGAAAAAGTTGAGATGGTTACGGCAAAAACTGGATGCACTTTGTGTACAAACTCGACAATCTCTTTCGAAGTATCAGGGTTTCGGACGAAAACTCGTCCGTTACAAAGGCATTTCATTTTTTTAATCTTATTTCAAGTCCAGACTTTTTGTGCGTTCAACATGCACCATCAAAAGCCACATCATCAATTTTCAACCCTTTCCCACTTCATTCGCTATTTTTCATGCATTTATTGATTTTTTTGAGCTAAATGACCCTGAAATTGAAAAGCACTACAAATGAACTCTGAAAAGGTTAAAACTTAGCATGGTATCATAATTTCACCCACATAGCATGTGCTAAAAAGTTGAGAGGGTTACGGCAAAAACTGGATGCACTTCGTGTACAAACTGGACAATCCCTTTCGAAGTATCACGGTTTCGGACGAAAACTCATCTGTTACAAAGGCATTTCATTTTTTAAACCTTATTTCAACTCTAGACTTTTTGTGCATTTAACATGCACCATTCAAAGCCACATCATCAATTTTCAACCCTTTCCCACTTCATTCTCTATTTTTCATGCATTTATTGATTTTTTTAGCTAAATGACCCTGAAATTGAAAAGCACTACAAATGAACTCTGAAAAGGTTGAAACTTGGCATGATATCATCATTTCACCCACATAGCATGTGCGAAAAAGTTGAGATGGTTACGGCAAAAACTGGATGCACTTTGTGTACAAACTCGACAATCTCTTTCGAAGTATCAGGGTTTCGGACGAAAACTCATATATTACAAAGGCATTTCATTTTTTTAAACTTATTTCAACTCCAGACTTTTTGTGCGTTCAACATGCACCATTAAAAGCCACATCATCAATTTTCAACCCTTTCCCACTTCATTGGCTATTTTTCATGCATTTATTGATTTTTTTTGAGCTAAATGACCCTGAAATTGAAAAGCACTACAAATGAACTCTGAAAAGGTTGAAACGTAGCATGGTATCATCATTTCACCCACATAGCATGTGTTAAAAAGTTAAGAGGGTTACGGCAAAAACTGGATGCACTCCGTGTACAAACTGGACAATCCCTTTCGAAGTATCAGGGTTTCGGACGAAAACTCATCTGTTACAAAGGAATTTCATTTTTTAAACCTTATTTCAACTCTAGACTTTTTGTGAGTTTAACATGCACCATTCAAAGCCACAGCATCAATTTTCAACCCTTTCCCACTTCATTCTCTATTTTTCATGCATTTGTTGATTTTTTTTTTGAGCTTAATGACCCTGAAATTGAAAAGCACTACAAATGAACTTTGAAAAGGTTAAAAATTGGCATGATATCATCATTTCACCCACATAGCATGTGCAAAAAAGTTGAGATGGTTACGGCAAAAACTGGATGCACTTTGTGTACAAACTCGACAATCTATTTCGAAGTATCAGGGTTTCGGACGAAAACTCATCTATTACAAAGCCATTTCATTTTTTAAACTTATTTCAACTCCAGACTTTTTGTGCGTTCAACATGCACCATTAAAAGCCACATCATCAATTTTCAACCCTTTCCCACTTCATTCGCTATTTTTCATGCATTTATTTATTTTTTTGAGCTAAATGACCCTGAAATTGAAAAGCACTACAAATGAACTCTGAAAAGGTTGAAACTTTGCATGGTATCATCATTTCACCCACATAGCATGTGCTAAAAAGTTGAGAGGGTTACGGCAAAAACTGGATGCACTTCGTGTACAAACTGGACAATCCCTTTCGAAGTATCAGGGTTTCGGACGAAAACTCATCTGTTACAAAGGCATTTCATTTTTAAACCTTATTTCAACTCTAGACTTTTTGTGCATTTAACATGCACCATTCAAAGCCACATCATCAATTTTCAACCCTTTCCCACTTCATTCTCTATTTTTCATGCATTTATTGATTTTTTTAGCTAAATGACCCTGAAATTGAAAAGCACTACAAATGAACTATGAAAAGGTTGAAACTTGGCATGATATCATCATTTCACCCACATAGCATGTGCGAAAAAGTTGAGATGGTTACGGCAAAAACTGGATGCACTTTGTGTACAAACTCGACAATCTCTTTCGAAGTATCAGGGTTTCGGACGAAAACTCGTCCGTTACAAAGGCATTTCATTTTTTTAATCTTATTTCAAGTCCAGACTTTTTGTACGTTCAACATGCACCATCAAAAGCCACATCATCAATTTTCAACCCTTTCCCACTTCATTCGCTATTTTTCATGCATTTATTGATTTTTTTGAGCTAAATGACCCTGAAATTGAAAAGCACTACAAATGAACTCTGAAAAGGTTGAAACTTAGCATGGTATCATAATTTCACCCACATAGCATGTGCTAAAAAGTTGAGAGGGTTACGGCAAAAACTGGATGCACTTCGTGTACAAACTGGACAATCCCTTTCGAAGTATCACGGTTTCGGACGAAAACTCATCTGTTACAAAGGCATTTCATTTTTTAAACCTTATTTCAACTCTAGACTTTTTGTGCATTTAACATGCACCATTCAAAGCCACATCATCAATTTTCAACCCTTTCCCACTTCATTCTCTATTTTTCATGCATTTATTGATTTTTTTTAGCTAAATGACCCTGAAATTGAAAAGCACTACAAATGAACTCTGAAAAGGTTGAAACTTGGCATGATATCATCATTTCACCCACATAGCATGTGCGAAAAAGTTGAGATGGTTACGGCAAAAACTGGATGCACTTTGTGTACAAACTCGACAATCTCTTTCGAAGTATCAGGGTTTCGGACGAAAACTCATCCGTTACAAAGGCATTTCATTTTTTTAATCTTATTTCAACTCCAGACTTTTTGTGCGTTCAACATGCACCATCAAAAGCCACATCATCAATTTTCAACCCTTTCCCACTTCATTCGCTATTTTTCATGCATTTATTGATTTTTTTGAGCTAAATGACCCTGAAATTGAAAAGCACTACAAATGAACTCTGAAAAGGTTGAAACTTAGCATGGTATCATAATTTCACCCACATAGCATGTGCTAAAAAGTTGAGAGGGTTACGGCAAAAACTGGATGCACTTCGTGTACAAACTGGACAATCCCTTTCGAAGTATCACGGTTTCGGACGAAAACTCATCTGTTACAAAGGCATTTCATTTTTTAAACCTTATTTCAACTCTAGACTTTTTGTGCATTTAACGTGCACCATTCAAAGCCACATCATCAATTTTCAACCCTTTCCCACTTCATTCTCTATTTTTCATGCATTTATTGATTTTTTTTAGCTAAATGACCCTGAAATTGAAAAGCACTACAAATGAACTCTGAAAAGGTTGAAACTTGGCATGATATCATCATTTCACCCACATAGCATGTGCGAAAAAGTTGAGATGGTTACGGCAAAAACTGGATGCACTTTGTGTACAAACTCGACAATCTCTTTCGAAGTATCAGGGTTTCGGACGAAAACTCATCCGTTACAAAGGCATTTCATTTTTTTAAACTTATTTCAACTCCAGACTTTTTGTACGTTCAACATGCACCATTAAAAGCCACATCATCAATTTTCAACCCTTTCCCACTTCATTCGCTATTTTTCATGCATTTGTTGATTTTTTTTGAGCTAAATGACCCTGAAATTGAAAAGCACTACAAATGAACTCTGAAAAGGTTGAAACTTAGCATGGTATCATCATTTCACCCACATAGCATGTGCTAAAAAGTTGAGAGGGTTACGGCAAAAACTGGATGCACTTCGTGTACAAACTGGACAATCCCTTTCGAAGTATCACGGTTTCGGACGAAAACTCATCTGTTACAAAGGCATTTCATTTTTAAACCTTATTTCAACTCTAGACTTTTTGTGCGTTTAACATGCACCATTCAAAGCCACATCATCAATTTTCAACCCTTTCCCACTTCATTCTCTATTTTTCATGCATTTATTGATTTTTTTTGAGCTAAATGACCCTGAAATTGAAAAGCACTACAAATGAACTCTAAAAAGGTTGAAACTTGGCATGATATCATCATTTCACCCACATAGCATGTGCGAAAAAGTTGAGATGGTTACGGCAAAAACTGGATGCACTTTGTGTACAAAATCGACAATCTCTTTCGAAGTATCAGGGTTTCGGACGAAAACTCATATATTACAAAGGCATTTCATTTTTTTAAACTTATTTCAACTCCAGACTTTTTGTGCGTTCAACACGCACCATTAAAAGCCACATCATCAATTTTCAACCCTTTCCCACTTCATTCGCTATTTTTCATGCATTTATTGATTTTTTTTGAGCTAAATGACCCTGAAATTGAAAAGCACTACAAATGAACTCTGAAAAGGTTGAAACGTAGCATGGTATCATCATTTCACCCACATAGCATGTGTTAAAAAGTTAAGAGGGTTACGGCAAAAACTGGATGCACTCCGTGTACAAACTGGACAATCCCTTTCGAGGTATCAGGTTTTCGGACGAAAACTCATCTGTTACAAAGGAATTTCATTTTTTAAACCTTATTTCAACTCTAGACTTTTTGTGAGTTTCGCATGCACCATTCAAAGCGACATCATCATTTTTCAACCCTTTCCCACTTCATTCTCTATTTTTCATGCATTTGTTGATTTTTTTTGAGCTTAATGACCCTGAAATTGAAAAGCACTACAAATGAACTTTGAAAAGGTTAACACTTGGCATGATATCATCATTTCGCCCACATAGCATGTGCAAAAAAGTTGAGATGGTTACGGCAAAAACTGGATGCACTTTGTGTACAAACTCGACAATCTATTTCGAAGTATCAGGGTTTCGGACGAAAACTCATCTATTACAAAGGCATTTCATTTTTTAAACTTATTTCAACTCCAGACTTTTTGTGCGTTCGACATGCACCATTAAAAGCCACATCATCAATTTTCAACCCTTTCCCACTTCATTCGCTATTTTTCATGCATTTATTGATTTTTTTTGAGCAAAATGACCCTGAAATTGAAAAGCACTACAATTGAACTCTGAAAAGGTTGAAACTTAGCATGGTATCATAATTTAACCCACATAGCATGTGCTAAAAAGTTGAGAGGGTTACGGCAAAAACTGGATGCACTTCGTGTACAAACTGGACAATCCCTTTCGAAGTATCACGGTTTCGGACGAAAACTCATCTGTTACAAAGGCATTTCATTTTTTAAACCTTATTTCAACTCTAGACTTTTTGTGCATTTAACATGCACCATTCAAAGCCACATCATCAATTTTCAACCCTTTCCCACTTCATTCTCTATTTTTCATGCATTTATTGATTTTTTTTTAGCTAAATGACCCTGAAATTGAAAAGCACTACAAATGAACTCTGAAAAGGTTGAAACTTGGCATGATATCATCATTTCACCCACATAGCATGTGCGAAAAAGTTGAGATGGTTACGGCAAAAACTGGATGCACTTTGTGTACAAACTCGACAATCTCTTTCGAAGTATCAGGGTTTCGGACGAAAACTCATATATTACAAAGGCATTTCATTTTTTTAAACTTATTTCAACTCCAGACTTTTTGTGCGTTCAACATGCACCATTAAAAGCCACATCATCAATTTTCAACCCTTTCCCACTTCATTGGCTATTTTTCATGCATTTATTGATTTTTTTTGAGCTAAATGACCCTGAAATTGAAAAGCACTACAAATGAACTCTGAAAAGGTTGAAACGTAGCATGGTATCATCATTTCACCCACATAGCATGTGTTAAAAAGTTAAGAGGGTTACGGCAAAAACTGGATGCACTCCGTGTACAAACTGGACAATCCCTTTCGAAGTATCAGGGTTTCGGACGAAAACTCATCTGTTACAAAGGAATTTCATTTTTTAAACCTTATTTCAACTCTAGACTTTTTGTGAGTTTAACATGCACCATTCAAAGCCACAGCATCAATTTTCAACCCTTTCCCACTTCATTCTCTATTTTTCATGCATTTGTTGATTTTTTTTTTGAGCTTAATGACCCTGAAATTGAAAAGCACTACAAATGAACTTTGAAAAGGTTAAAAATTGGCATGATATCATAATTTCACCCACATAGCATGTGCAAAAAAGTTGAGATGGTTACGGCAAAAACTGGATGCACTTTGTGTACAAACTCGACAATCTATTTCGAAGTATCAGGGTTTCGGACGAAAACTCATCTATTACAAAGGCATTTCATTTTTTAAACTTATTTCAACTCCAGACTTTTTGTGCGTTCAACATGCACCATTAAAAGCCACATCATCAATTTTCAACCCTTTCCCACTTCATTCGCTATTTTTCATGCATTTATTTATTTTTTTGAGCTAAATGACCCTGAAATTGAAAAGCACTACAAATGAACTCTGAAAAGGTTGAAACTTTGCATGGTATCATCATTTCACCCACATAGCATGTGCTAAAAAGTTGAGAGGGTTACGGCAAAAACTGGATGCACTTCGTGTACAAACTGGACAATCCCTTTCGAAGTATCAGGGTTTCGGACGAAAACTCATCTGTTACAAAGGCATTTCATTTTTAAACCTTATTTCAACTCTAGACTTTTTGTGCATTTAACATGCACCATTCAAAGCCACATCATCAATTTTCAACCCTTTCCCACTTCATTCTCTATTTTTCATGCATTTATTGATTTTTTTAGCTAAATGACCCTGAAATTGAAAAGCACTACAAATGAACTCTGAAAAGGTTGAAACTTGGCATGATATCATCATTTCACCCACATAGCATGTGCGAAAAAGTTGAGATGGTTACGGCAAAAACTGGATGCACTTTGTGTACAAACTCGACAATCTCTTTCGAAGTATCAGGGTTTCGGACGAAAACTCATCCGTTACAAAGGCATTTCATTTTTTTAAATTTATTTCAACTCCAGACTTTTTGTGCGTTCAACATGCACCATTAAAAGCCACATCATCAATTTTCAACCCTTTCCCACTTCATTCGCTATTTTTCATGCATTTATTGATTTTTTTTGAGCTAAATGACCCTGAAATTGAAAAGCACTACAAATGAACTCTGAAAAGGTTGAAACTTAGCATGGTATCATAATTTCACCCACATAGCATGTGCTAAAAAGTTGAGAGGGTTACGGCAAAAACTGGATGCACTTCGTGTACAAACTGGACAATCCCTTTCGAAGTATCACGGGTTCGGACGAAAACTCATCTGATACAAAGGCATTTCATTTTTTAAACCTTATTTCAACTCTAGACTTTTTGTGCATTTAACATGCACCATTAAAAGCCACATCATCAATTTTCAACCCTTTCCCACTTCATTCTCTATTTTTCATGAATTTATTGATTTTTTTTAGCTAAATGACCCTGAAATTGAAAAGCACTACAAATGAACTCTGAAAAGGTTGAAACTTGGCATGATATCATCATTTCACCCACATAGCATGTGCGAAAAAGTTGAGATGGTTACGGCAAAAACTGGATGCACTTTGTGTACAAAATCGACAATCTCTTTCGAAGTATCAGGGTTTCGGACGAAAACTCATATATTACAAAGGCATTTCATTTTTTTAAACTTATTTCAACTCCAGACTTTTTGTGCGTTCAACACGCACCATTAAAAGCCACATCATCAATTTTCAACCCTTTCCCACTTCATTCGCTATTTTTCATGCATTTATTGATTTTTTTTGAGCTAAATGACCCTGAAATTGAAAAGCACTACAAATGAACTCTGAAAAGGTTGAAACGTAGCATGGTATCATCATTTCACCCACATAGCATGTGTTAAAAAGTTAAGAGGGTTACGGCAAAAACTGGATGCACTCCGTGTACAAACTGGACAATCCCTTTCGAGGTATCAGGTTTTCGGACGAAAACTCATCTGTTACAAAGGAATTTCATTTTTTAAACCTTATTTCAACTCTAGACTTTTTGTGAGTTTCGCATGCACCATTCAAAGCGACATCATCATTTTTCAACCCTTTCCCACTTCATTCTCTATTTTTCATGCATTTGTTGATTTTTTTTGAGCTTAATGACCCTGAAATTGAAAAGCACTACAAATGAACTTTGAAAAGGTTAACACTTGGCATGATATCATCATTTCGCCCACATAGCATGTGCAAAAAAGTTGAGATGGTTACGGCAAAAACTGGATGCACTTTGTGTACAAACTCGACAATCTATTTCGAAGTATCAGGGTTTCGGACGAAAACTCATCTATTACAAAGGCATTTCATTTTTTAAACTTATTTCAACTCCAGACTTTTTGTGCGTTCGACATGCACCATTAAAAGCCACATCATCAATTTTCAACCCTTTCCCACTTCATTCGCTATTTTTCATGCATTTATTGATTTTTTTGAGCTAAATGACCCTGAAATTGAAAAGCACTACAATTGAACTCTGAAAAGGTTGAAACTTAGCATGGTATCATAATTTAACCCACATAGCATGTGCTAAAAAGTTGAGAGGGTTACGGCAAAAACTGGATGCACTTCGTGTACAAACTGGACAATCCCTTTCGAAGTATCACGGTTTCGGACGAAAACTCATCTGTTACAAAGGCATTTCATTTTTTAAACCTTATTTCAACTCTAGACTTTTTGTGCATTTAACATGCACCATTCAAAGCCACATCATCAATTTTCAACCCTTTCCCACTTCATTCTCTATTTTTCATGCATTTATTGATTTTTTTTAGCTAAATGACCCTGAAATTGAAAAGCACTACAAATGAACTCTGAAAAGGTTGAAACTTGGCATGATATCATCATTTCACCCACATAGCATGTGCGAAAAAGTTGAGATGGTTACGGCAAAAACTGGATGCACTTTGTGTACAAACTCGACAATCTCTTTCGAAGTATCAGGGTTTCGGACGAAAACTCATATATTACAAAGGCATTTCATTTTTTTAAACTTATTTCAACTCCAGACTTTTTGTGCGTTCAACATGCACCATTAAAAGCCACATCATCAATTTTCAACCCTTTCCCACTTCATTGGCTATTTTTCATGCATTTATTGATTTTTTTTGAGCTAAATGACCCTGAAATTGAAAAGCACTACAAATGAACTCTGAAAAGGTTGAAACGTAGCATGGTATCATCATTTCACCCACATAGCATGTGTTAAAAAGTTAAGAGGGTTACGGCAAAAACTGGATGCACTCCGTGTACAAACTGGACAATCCCTTTCGAAGTATCAGGGTTTCGGACGAAAACTCATCTGTTACAAAGGAATTTCATTTTTTAAACCTTATTTCAACTCTAGACTTTTTGTGAGTTTAACATGCACCATTCAAAGCCACAGCATCAATTTTCAACCCTTTCCCACTTCATTCTCTATTTTTCATGCATTTGTTGATTTTTTTTTTGAGCTTAATGACCCTGAAATTGAAAAGCACTACAAATGAACTTTGAAAAGGTTAAAAATTGGCATGAAATCATCATTTCACCCACATAGCATGTGCAAAAAAGTTGAGATGGTTACGGCAAAAACTGGATGCACTTTGTGTACAAACTCGACAATCTATTTCGAAGTATCAGGGTTTCGGACGAAAACTCATCTATTACAAAGGCATTTCATTTTTTAAACTTATTTCAACTCCAGACTTTTTGCGCGTTCAACAAGCACCATTAAAAGCCACATCATCAATTTTCAACCCTTTCCCACTTCATTCGCTATTTTTCATGCATTTATTTATTTTTTTGAGCTAAATGACCCTGAAATTGAAAAGCACTACAAATGAACTCTGAAAAGGTTGAAACTTTGCATGGTATCATCATTTCACCCACATAGCATGTGCTAAAAAGTTGAGAGGGTTACGGCAAAAACTGGATGCACTTCGTGTACAAACTGGACAATCCCTTTCGAAGTATCAGGGTTTCGGACGAAAACTCATCTGTTACAAAGGCATTTCATTTTTAAACCTTATTTCAACTCTAGACTTTTTGTGCATTTAACATGCACCATTCAAAGCCACATCATCAATTTTCAACCCTTTCCCACTTCATTCTCTATTTTTCATGCATTTATTGATTTTTTTAGCTAAATGACCCTGAAATTGAAAAGCACTACAAATGAACTCTGAAAAGGTTGAAACTTGGCATGATATCATCATTTCACCCACATAGCATGTGCGAAAAAGTTGAGATGGTTACGGCAAAAACTGGATGCACTTTGTGTACAAACTCGACAATCTCTTTCGAAGTATCAGGGTTTCGGACGAAAACTCGTCCGTTACAAAGGCATTTCATTTTTTTAATCTTATTTCAAGTCCAGACTTTTTGTACGTTCAACATGCACCATCAAAAGCCACATCATCAATTTTCAACCCTTTCCCACTTCATTCGCTATTTTTCATGCATTTATTGATTTTTTTGAGCTAAATGACCCTGAAATTGAAAAGCACTACAAATGAACTCTGAAAAGGTTGAAACTTAGCATGGTATCATAATTTCACCCACATAGCATGTGCTAAAAAGTTGAGAGGGTTACGGCAAAAACTGGATGCACTTCGAGTACAAACTGGACAATCCCTTTCGAAGTATCACGGTTTCGGACGAAAACTCATCTGTTACAAAGGCATTTCATTTTTTAAACCTTATTTCAACTCTAGACTTTTTGTGCATTTAACATGCACCATTCAAAGCCACATCATCAATTTTCAACCCTTTCCCACTTCATTCTCTATTTTTCATGCATTTATTGATTTTTTTTAGCTAAATGACCCTGAAATTGAAAAGCACTACAAATGAACTCTGAAAAGGTTGAAACTTGGCATGATATCATCATTTCACCCACATAGCATGTGCGAAAAAGTTGAGATGGTTACGGCAAAAACTGGATGCACTTTGTGTACAAACTCGACAATCTCTTTCGAAGTATCAGGGTTTCGGACGAAAACTCATCCGTTACAAAGGCATTTCATTTTTTTAATCTTATTTCAACTCCAGACTTTTTGTGCGTTCAACATGCACCATCAAAAGCCACATCATCAATTTTCAACCCTTTCCCACTTCATTCGCTATTTTTCATGCATTTATTGATTTTTTTGAGCTAAATGACCCTGAAATTGAAAAGCACTACAAATGAACTCTGAAAAGGTTGAAACTTAGCATGGTATCATAATTTCACCCACATAGCATGTGCTAAAAAGTTGAGAGGGTTACGGCAAAAACTGGATGCACTTCGTGTACAAACTGGACAATCCCTTTCGAAGTATCACGGTTTCGGACGAAAACTCATCTGTTACAAAGGCATTTCATTTTTTAAACCTTATTTCAACTCTAGACTTTTTGTGCATTTAACATGCACCATTCAAAGCCACATCATCAATTTTCAACCCTTTCACACTTCATTCTCTATTTTTCATGCATTTATTGATTTTTTTTAGCTAAATGACCCTGAAATTGAAAAGCACTACAAATGAACTCTGAAAAGGTTGAAACTTGGCATGATATCATCATTTCACCCACATAGCATGTGCGAAAAAGTTGAGATGGTTACGGCAAAAACAGGATGCACTTTGTGTACAAACTCGACAATCTCTTTCGAAGTATCAGGGTTTCGGACGAAAACTCATCCGTTACAAAGGCATTTCATTTTTTTAAACTTATTTCAACTCCAGACTTTTTGTGCGTTCAACATGCACCATTAAAAGCCACATCATCAATTTTCAACCCTTTCCCACTTCATTCGCTATTTTTCATGCATTTGTTGATTTTTTTTGAGCTAAATGACCCTGAAATTGAAAAGCACTACAAATGAACTCTGAAAAGGTTGAAACTTAGCATGGTATCATCATTTCACCCACATAGCATGTGCTAAAAAGTTGAGAGGGTTACGGCAAAAACTGGATGCACTTCGTGTACAAACTGGACAATCCCTTTCGAAGTATCACGGTTTCGGACGAAAACTCATCTGTTACAAAGGCATTTCATTTTTAAACCTTATTTCAACTCTAGACTTTTTGTGCGTTTAACATGCACCATTCAAAGCCACATCATCAATTTTCAACCCTTTCCCACTTCATTCTCTATTTTTCATGCATTTATTGATTTTTTTTGAGCTAAATGACCCTGAAATTGAAAAGCACTACAAATGAACTCTGAAAAGGTTGAAACTTGGCATGATATCATCATTTCACCCACATAGCATGTGCGAAAAAGTTGAGATGGTTACGGCAAAAACTGGATGCACTTTGTGTACAAAATCGACAATCTCTTTCGAAGTATCAGGGTTTCGGACGAAAACTCATATATTACAAAGGCATTTCATTTTTTTAAACTTATTTCAACTCCAGACTTTTTGTGCGTTCAACACGCACCATTAAAAGCCACATCATCAATTTTCAACCCTTTCCCACTTCATTCGCAATTTTTCATGCATTTATTGATTTTTTTTGAGCTAAATGACCCTGAAATTGAAAAGCACTACAAATGAACTCTGAAAAGGTTGAAACGTAGCATGGTATCATCATTTCACCCACATAGCATGTGTTAAAAAGTTAAGAGGGTTACGGCAAAAACTGGATGCACTCCGTGTACAAACTGGACAATCCCTTTCGAGGTATCAGGTTTTCGGACGAAAACTCATCTGTTACAAAGGAATTTCATTTTTTAAACCTTATTTCAACTCTAGACTTTTTGTGAGTTTCGCATGCACCATTCAAAGCGACATCATCATTTTTCAACCCTTTCCCACTTCATTCTCTATTTTTCATGCATTTGTTGATTTTTTTTGAGCTTAATGACCCTGAAATTGAAAAGCACTACAAATGAACTTTGAAAAGGTTAACACTTGGCATGATATCATCATTTCGCCCACATAGCATGTGCAAAAAAGTTGAGATGGTTACGGCAAAAACTGGATGCACTTTGTGTACAAACTCGACAATCTATTTCGAAGTATCAGGGTTTCGGACGAAAACTCATCTATTACAAAGGCATTTCATTTTTTAAACTTACTTCAACTCCAGACTTTTTGTGCGTTCGACATGCACCATTAAAAGCCACATCATCAATTTTCAACCCTTTCCCACTTCATTCGCTATTTTTCATGCATTTATTGATTTTTTTTGAGCTAAATGACCCTGAAATTGAAAAGCACTACAATTGAACTCTGAAAAGGTTGAAACTTAGCATGGTATCATAATTTAACCCACATAGCATGTGCTAAAAAGTTGAGAGGGTTACGGCAAAAACTGGATGCACTTCGTGTACAAACTGGACAATCCCTTTCGAAGTATCACGGTTTCGGACGAAAACTCATCTGTTACAAAGGCATTTCATTTTTTAAACCTTATTTCAACTCTAGACTTTTTGTGCATTTAACATGCACCATTCAAAGCCACATCATCAATTTTCAACCCTTTCCCACTTCATTCTCTATTTTTCATGCATTTATTGATTTTTTTTTAGCTAAATGACCCTGAAATTGAAAAGCACTACAAATGAACTCTGAAAAGGTTGAAACTTGGCATGATATCATCATTTCACCCACATAGCATGTGCGAAAAAGTTGAGATGGTTACGGCAAAAACTGGATGCACTTTGTGTACAAACTCGACAATCTCTTTGGAAGTATCAGGGTTTCGGACGAAAACTCATATATTACAAAGGCATTTCATTTTTTTAAACTTATTTCAACTCCAGACTTTTTGTGCGTTCAACATGCACCATTAAAAGCCACATCATCAATTTTCAACCCTTTCCCACTTCATTCGCTATTTTTCATGCATTTATTGATTTTTTTTGAGCTAAATGACCCTGAAATTGAAAAGCACTACAAATGAACTCTGAAAAGGTTGAAACGTAGCATGGTATCATCATTTCACCCACATAGCATGTGTTAAAAAGTTAAGAGGGTTACGGCAAAAACTGGATGCACTCCGTGTACAAACTGGACAATCCCTTTCGAAGTATCAGGGTTACGGACAAAAACTCATCTGTTACAAAGGAATTTCATTTTTTAAACCATATTTCAACTCTAGACTTTTTGTGAGTTTAACATGCACCATTCAAAGCCACAGCATCAATTTTCAACCCTTTCCCACTTCATTCTCTATTTTTCATGCATTTGTTGATTTTTTTTTGAGCTTAATGACCCTGAAATTGAAAAGCACTACAAATGAACTTTGAAAAGGTTAAAAATTGGCATCATATCATCATTTCACCCACAAAGCATGTGCAAAAAAGTTGAGATGGTTACGGCAAAAACTGGATGCACTTTGTGTACAAACTCGACAATCTATTTCGAAGTATCAGGGTTTCGGACGAAAACTCATCTATTACAAAGGCATTTCATTTTTTAAACTTATTTCAACTCCAGACTTTTTGTGCGTTCAACATGCACCATTAAAAGCCACATCATCAATTTTCAACCCTTTCCCACTTCATTCGCTATTTTTCATGCATTTATTGATTTTTTTGAGCTAAATGACCCTGAAATTGAAAAGCACTACAAATGAACTCTGAAAAGGTTGAAACTTAGCATGGTATCATAATTTCACCCACATAGCATGTGCTAAAAAGTTGAGAGGGTTACGGCAAAAACTGGATGCACTTCGTGTACAAACTGGACAATCCCTTTCGAAGTATCACGGTTTCGGACGAAAACTCATCTGTTACAAAGGCATTTCATTTTTTAAACCTTATTTCAAGTCTAGACTTTTTGTGCATTTAACATGCACTATTCAAAGCCACATCATCAATTTTCAACCCTTTCCCACTTCATTCTCTATTTTTCATGCATTTATTGATTTTTTTAGCTAAATGACCCTGAAATTGAAAAGCAGTACAAATGAACTCTGAAAAGGTTGAAACTTGGCATGATATCATCATTTCACCCACATAGCATGTGCGAAAAAGTTGAGATGGTTACGGCAAAAACTGGATGCACTTTGTGTACAAACTCGACAATCTCTTTCGAAGTATCAGGGTTTCGGACGAAAACTCATATATTACAAAGGCATTTCATTTTTTAAAACTTATTTCAACTCCAGACTTTTTGTGCGTTCAACATGCACCATTAAAAGCCACATCATCAATTTTCAACCCTTTCCCACTTCATTGGCTATTTTTCATGCATTTATTGATTTTTTTGAGCTAAATGACCCTGAAATTGAAAAGCACTACAAATGAACTCTGAAAAGGTTGAAACGTAGCATGGTATCATCATTTCACCCACATAGCATGTGTTAAAAAGTTAAGAGGGTTACGGCAAAAACTGGATGCACTCCGTGTACAAACTGGACAATCCCTTTCGAAGTATAAGGGTTTCGGACGAAAACTCATCTGTTACAAAGGAATTTCATTTTTTAAACCTTATTTCAACTCTAGACTTTTTGTGAGTTTAACATGCACCATTCAAAGCCACATCATCAATTTTCAACCCTTTCCCACTTCATTCTCTATTTTTCATGCATTTGTTGATTTTTTTTTTGAGCTTAATGACCCTGAAATTGAAAAGCACTACAAATGAACTTTGAAAAGGTTAAAACTTGGCATGATATCATCATTTCACCCACATAGCATGTGCAAAAAAGTTGAGATGGTTACGGCAAAAACTGGATGCACTTTGTGTACAAACTCGACAATCTATTTCGAAGTATCAGGGTTTCGGACGAAAACTCATCTATTACAAAGGCATTTCATTTTTTAAACTTATTTCAACTCCAGACTTTTTGTGCGTTCAACATGCACCATTAAAAGCCACATCATCAATTTTCAACCCTTTCCCACTTCATTCGCTATTTTTAATGCATTTATTGATTTTTTTTGAGCTAAATGACCCAGAAATTGAACAGCACTACAAAATAACTCTGAAAAGGTTGAAACTTAGCATGGTATCATCATTTCACCCACACAGCATGTGCTAAAAAGTTGAGAGGGTTACGGCAAAAACTGGATGCACTTCGTGTACAAACTGGACAATCCCTTTCGAAGTATCACGGTTTCGGACGAAAACTCATCTGTTACAAAGGCATTTCATTTTTTAAACCTTATTTCAAGTCTAGACTTTTTGTGCATTTAACATGCACCATTCAAAGCCATATCATCAATTTTCAACCCTTTCCCACTTCATTCTCTATTTTTCATGCATTTATTGATTTTTTTTTAGCTAAATGACCCTGAAATTGAAAAGCACTACAAATGAACTCTGAAAAGGTTGAAACTTGGCATGATATCATCATTTCACCCACATAGCATGTGCGAAAAAGTTGAGATGGTTACGGCAAAAACTGGATGCACTTTGTGTACAAACTCGACAATCTCTTTCGAAGTATCAGGGTTTCGGACGAAAACTCATATATTACAAAGGCATTTCATTTTTTTAAACTTATTTCAACTCCAGACTTTTTGTGCGTTCAACATGCACCATTAAAAGCCACATCATCAATTTTCAACCCTTTCCCACTTCATTCGCTATTTTTCATGCATTTATTGATTTTTTTTGAGCTAAATAACCCTGAAATTGAAAAGCACTACAAATGAACTCTGAAAAGGTTGAAACGTAGCATGGTATCATCATTTCACCCACATAGCATGTGTTAAAAAGTTGAGAGGGTTACGGCAAAAACTGGATGCACTCCATGTACAAACTGGACAATCCCTTTCGAAGTATCAGGGTTTCGGACGAAAACTCATCTGTTACAAAGGAATTTCATTTTTTAAACCTTATTTCAACTCTAGACTTTTTGTGAGTTTAACATGCACCATTCAAAGCCACAGCATCAATTTTCAACCCTTTCCCACTTCATTCTCTATTTTTCATGCATTTGTTGATTTTTTTTTTGAGCTTAATGACCCTGAAATTGAAAAGCACTACAAATGAACTTTGAAAAGGTTAAAAATTGGCATGATATCATCATTTCACCCACATAGCATGTGCAAAAAAGTTGAGATGGTTACGGCAAAAACTGGATGCACTTTGTGTACAAACTCGACAATCTATTTCGAAGTATCAGGGTTTCGGACGAAAACTCATCTATTACAAAGGCATTTCATTTTTTAAACTTATTTCAACTCCAGACTTTTTGTGCGTTCAACATGCACCATTAAAAGCCACATCATCAATTTTCAACCCTTTCCCACTTCATTGGCTATTTTTCATGCATTTATTGATTTTTTTGAGCTAAATGACCCTGAAATTGAAAAGCACTACAAATGAACTCTGAAAAGGTTGAAACGTAGCATGGTATCATCATTTCACCCACATAGCATGTGTTAAAAAGTTAAGAGGGTTACGACAAAAACTGGATGCACTCCGTGTACAAACTGGACAATCTCTTTCGAAGTATCAGGGTTTCGGACGAAAACTCATCTGTTACAAAGGAATTTCATTTTTTAAACCTTATTTCAACTCTAGACTTTTTGTGAGTTTAACATGCACCATTCAAAGCCACATCATCAATTTTCAACCCTTTCCCACTTCATTCTCTATTTTTCATGCATTTGTTGATTTTTTTTTTGAGCTTAATGACCCTGAAATTGTAAAGCACTACAAATGAACTTTGAAAAGGTTAAAAATTGGCATGATATCATCATTTCACCCACATAGCATGTGCAAAAAAGTTGAGATGGTTACGGCAAAAACTGGATGCACTTTGTGTACAAACTCGACAATCTATTTCGAAGTATCAGGGTTTCGGACGAAAACTCATCTATTACAAAGGCATTTCATTTTTTAAACTTATTTCAACTCCAGACTTTTTGTGCGTTCAACATGCACCATTAAAAGCCACATCATCAATTTTCAACCCTTTCCCACTTCATTCGCTATTTTTCATGCATTTATTTATTTTTTTGAGCTAAATGACCCAAAAATTGAAAAGCACTACAAATGAACTCTGAAAAGGTTGAAACTTTGCATGGTATCATCATTTCACCCACATAGCATGTGCTAAAAAGTTGAGAGGGTTACGGCTAAAACTGGATGCACTTCGTGTACAAACTGGACAATCCCTTTCGAAGTATCAGGGTTTCGGACGAAAACTCATCTGTTACAAAGGCATTTCATTTTTAAACCTTATTTCAACTCTAGACTTTTTGTGCGTTTAACATGCACCATTCAAAGCCACATCATCCATTTTCAACCCTTTCCCACTTCATTCTCTATTTTTCATGTATTTGTTGATTTTTTTTTAGCTTAATGACCCAGAAATTGAAAAGCACTACAAATCAACTCTGAAAAGGTTGAAACTTGGCATGATATCATCATTTCACCCACATAGCATGTGCGAAAAAGTTGAGATGGTTACGGCAAAAACTGGATGCACTTTGTGTACAAACTCGACAATCTCTTTCGAAGTATCAGGGTTTCGGACGAAAACTCGTCCGTTACAAAGGCATTTCATTTTTTTAATCTTATTTCAAGTCCAGACTTTTTGTGCGTTCAACATGCACCATCAAAAGCCACATCATCAATTTTCAACCCTTTCCCACTTCATTCGCTATTTTTCATGCATTTATTGATTTTTTTGAGCTAAATGACCCTGAAATTGAAAAGCACTACAAATGAACTCTGAAAAGGTTGAAACTTAGCATGGTATCATAATTTCACCCACATAGCATGTGCTAAAAAGTTGAGAGGGTTACGGCAAAAACTGGATGCACTTCGTGTACAAACTGGACAATCCCTTTCGAAGTATCACGGTTTCGGACGAAAACTCATCTGTTACAAAGGCATTTCATTTTTTAAACCTTATTTCAACTCTAGACTTTTTGTGCGTTTAACATGCACCATTCAAAGCCACATCATCAATTTTCAACCCTTTCCCACTTCATTCTCTATTTTTCATGCATTTATTGATTTTTTTAGCTAAATGACCCTGAAATTGAAAAGCACTACAAATGAACTCTGAAAAGGTTGAAACTTGGCATGATATCATCATTTCACCCACATAGCATGTGCGAAAAAGTTGAGATGGTTACGGCAAAAACTGGATGCACTTTGTGTACAAACTCGACAATCTCTTTCGAAGTATCAGGGTTTCGGACGAAAACTCATATATTACAAAGGCATTTCATTTTTTTTAAACTTATTTCAACTCCAGACTTTTTGTGCGTTCAACATGCACCATTAAAAGCCACATCATCAATTTTCAACCCTTTCCCACTTCCTTGGCTATTTTTCATGCATTTATTGATTTTTTTTGAGCTAAATGACCCTGAAATTGAAAAGCACTACAAATGAACTCTGAAAAGGTTGAAACGTAGCATGGTATCATCATTTCACCCACATAGCATGTGTTAAAAATTTAAGTGGGTTACGGCAAAAACTGGATGCACTCCGTGTACAAACTGGACAATCCCTTTCGAAGTATCAGGGTTTCGGACGAAAACTCATCTGTTACAAAGGAATTTCATTTTTTAAACCTTATTTCAACTCTAGACTTTTTGTGAGTTTAACATGCACCATTCAAAGCCACAGCATCAATTTTCAACCCTTTCCCACTTCATTCTCTATTTTTCATGCATTTGTTGATTTTTTTTTGAGCTTAATGACCCTGAAATTGAAAAGCACTACAAATGAACTTTGAAAAGGTTAAAAATTGGCATGATATCATCATTTCACCCACATAGCATGTGCAAAAAAGTTGAGATGGTTACGGCAAAAACTGGATGCACTTTGTGTACAAACTCGACAATCTATTTCGAAGTATCAGGGTTTCGGACGAAAACTCATCTATTACAAAGGCATTTCATTTTTTAAACTTATTTCAACTCCAGACTTTTTGTGCGTTCAACATGCACCATTAAAAGCCACATCATCAATTTTCAACCCTTTCCCACTTCATTCGCTATTTTTCATGCATTTATTGATTTTTTTGAGCTAAATGACCCTGAAATTGAAAAGCACTACAAATGAACTCTGAAAAGGTTGAAACTTAGCATGGTATCATAATTTCACCCACATAGCATGTGCTAAAAAGTTGAGAGGGTTACGGCAAAAACTGGATGCACTTCGTGTACAAACTGGACAATCCCTTTCGAAGTATCACGGTTTCGGACGAAAACTCATCTGTTACAAAGGCATTTCATTTTTTAAACCTTATTTCAACTCTAGACTTTTTGTGCATTTAACATGCACCATTCAAAGCCACATCATCAATTTTCAACCCTTTCCCACTTCATTCTCTATTTTTCATGCATTTATTGATTTTTTTAGCTAAATGACCCTGAAATTGAAAAGCACTACAAATGAACTCTGAAAAGGTTGAAACTTGGCATGATATCATCATTTCACCCACATAGCATGTGCGAAAAAGTTGAGATGGTTACGGCAAAAACTGGATGCACTTTGTGTACAAACTCGACAATCTCTTTCGAAGTATCAGGGTTTCGGACGAAAACTCATATATTACAAAGGCATTTCATTTTTTTAAACTTATTTCAACTCCAGACTTTTTGTGCGTTCAACATGCACCATTAAAAGCCACATCATCAATTTTCAACCCTTTCCCACTTCATTGGCTATTTTTCATGCATTTATTGATTTTTTTGAGCTAAATGACCCTGAAATTGAAAAGCACTACAAATGAACTCTGAAAAGGTTGAAACGTAGCATGGTATCATCATTTCACCCACATAGCATGTGTTAAAAAGTTAAGAGGGTTACGGCAAAAACTGGATGCACTCCGTGTACAAACTGGACAATCCCTTTCGAAGTATCAGGGTTTCGGACGAAAACTCATCTGTTACAAAGGAATTTCATTTTTTAAACCTTATTTCAACTCTAGACTTTTTGTGAGTTTAACATGCACCATTCAAAGCCACAGCATCAATTTTCAACCCTTTCCCACTTCATTCTCTATTTTTCATGCATTTGTTGATTTTTTTTTGAGCTTAATGACCCTGAAATTGAAAAGCACTACAAATGAACTTTGAAAAGGTTAAAAATTGCCATGATATCATCATTTCACCCACATAGCATGTGCAAAAAAGTTGAGATGGTTACGGCAAAAACTGGATGCACTTTGTGTACAAACTCGACAATCTATTTCGAAGTATCAGGGTTTCGGACGAAAACTCATCTATTACAAAGGCATTTCATTTTTTAAACTTATTTCAACTCCAGACTTTTTGTGCGTTCAACATGCACCATTAAAAGCCACATCATCAATTTTCAACCCTTTCCCACTTCATTCGCTATTTTTCATGCATTTATTGATTTTTTTGAGCTAAATGACCCTGAAATTGAAAAGCACTACAAATGAACTCTGAAAAGGTTGAAACTTAGCATGGTATCATCATTTCACCCACATAGCATGTGCTAAAAAGTTGAGAGGGTTACGGCAAAAACTGGATGCACTTCGTGTACAAACTGGACAATCCCTTTCGAAGTATCAGGGTTTCGGACGAAAACTCATCTGTTACAAAGGCATTTCATTTTTAAACCTTATTTCAACTCTAGACTTTTTGTGCATTTAACATGCACCATTCAAAGCCACATCATCAATTTTCAACCCTTTCCCACTTCATTCTCTATTTTTCATGTATTTGTTGATTTTTTTTTGAGCTTAATGACCCTGAAATTGAAAAGCACTACAAATGAACTCTGAAAAGGTTGAAACTTGGCATGATATCATCATTTCACCCACATAGCATGTGCGAAAAAGTTGAGATGGTTACGGCAAAAACTGGATGCACTTTGTGTACAAAATCGACAATCTCTTTCGAAGTATCAGGGTTTCGGACGAAAACTCATATATTACAAAGGCATTTCATTTTTTTAAACTTATTTCAACTCCAGACTTTTTGTGCGTTCAACACGCACCATTCAAAGCCACATCATCAATTTTCAACCCTTTCCCACTTCATTCGCTATTTTTCATGCATTTATTGATTTTTTTTGAGCTAAATGACCCTGAAATTGAAAAGCACTACAAATGAACTCTGAAAAGGTTGAAACGTAGCATGGTATCATCATTTCACCCACATAGCATGTGTTAAAAAGTTAAGAGGGTTACGGCAAAAACTGGATGCACTCCGTGTACAAACTGGACAATCCCTTTCGAGGTATCAGGGTTTCGGACGAAAACTCATCTGTTACAAAGGAATTTCATTTTTTAAACCTTATTTCAACTCTAGACTTTTTGTGAGTTTCGCATGCACCATTCAAAGTGACATCATCATTTTTCAACCCTTTCCCACTTCATTCTCTATTTTTCATGCATTTGTTGATTTTTTTTTAGCTTAATGACCCTGAAATTGAAAAGCACTACAAATGAACTTTGAAAAGGTTAACACTTGGCATGATATCATCATTTCACCCACATAGCATGTGCAAAAAAGTTGAGATGGTTACGGCAAAAACTGGATGCACTTTGTGTACAAACTCGACAATCTATTTCGAAGTATCAGGGTTTCGGACAAAAACTCATCTATTACAAAGGCATTTCATTTTTTAAACTTATTTCAACTCCAGACTTTTTGTGCGTTCAACATGCACCATTAAAAGCCACATCATCAATTTTCAACCCTTTCCCACTTCATTCGCTATTTTTCATGCATTTATTGATTTTTTTTGAGCTAATTGACCCTGAAATTGAAAAGCACTACAAATGAACTCTGAAAAGGTTGAAACTTAGCATGGTATCATAATTTCACCCACATAGCATGTGCTAAAAAGTTGAGAGGGTTACGGCAAAAACTGGATGCACTTCGTGTACAAACTGGACAATCCCTTTCGAAGTATCACGTTTTCGGACGAAAACTCATCTGTTACAAAGGCATTTCATTTTTTAAACCTTATTTCAACTCTAGACTTTTTGTGCATTTAACATGCACCATTCAAAGCCACATCATCAATTTTCAACCCTTTCCCACTTCATTCTCTATTTTTCATGCATTTATTGATTTTTTTTAGCTAAATGACCCTGAAATTGAAAAGCACTACAAATGAACTCTGAAAAGGTTGAAACTTGGCATGATATCATCATTTCACCCACATAGCATGTGCGAAAAAGTTGAGATGGTTACGGCAAAAACTGGATGCACTTTGTGTACAAACTCGACAATCTCTTTCGAAGTATCAGGGTTTCGGACGAAAACTCATATATTACAAAGGCATTTCATTTTTTTAAACTTATTTCAACTCCAGACTTTTTGTGCGTTCAACATGCACCATTAAAAGCCACATCATCAATTTTCAACCCTTTCCCACTTCATTCGCTATTTTTCATGCATTTATTGATTTTTTTGAGCTAAATGACCCTGAAATTGAAAAGCACTACAAATGAACTCTGAAAAGGTTGAAACGTAGCATGGTATCATCATTTCACCCACATAGCATGTGTTAAAAAGTTAAGAGGGTTACGGCAAAAACTGGATGCACTCCGTGTACAAACTGGACAATCCCTTTCGAAGTATCAGGGTTTCGGACGAAAACTCATCTGTTACGAAGGAATTTCATTTTTTAAACCTTATTTCAACTCTAGACTTTTTGTGAGTTTAACATGCACCATTCAAAGCCACAGCATCAATTTTCAACCCTTTCCCACTTCATTCTCTATTTTTCATGCATTTGTTGATTTTTTTTTGAGCTTAATGACCCTGAAATTGAAAAGCACTACAAATGAACTCTGAAAAGGTTAAAACTTGGCATGATATCATCATTTCACCCACATAGCATGTGCAAAAAAGTTGAGATGGTTACGGCAAAAACTGGATGCACTTTGTGTACAAACTCGACAATCTATTTCGAAGTATCAGGGTTTCGGACGAAAACTCATCTATTACAAAGGCATTTCATTTTTTAAACTTATTTCAACTCCAGACTTTTTGTGCGTTCAACATGCACCATTAAAAGCCACATCATCAATTTTCAACCCTTTCCCACTTCATTCGCTATTTTTCATGCATTTATTGATTTTTTTTTGAGCTAAATGACCCTGAAATTGAAAAGCACTACAAATGAACTCTGAAAAGGTTGAACCTTAGCATGGTATCATAATTTCACCCACATAGCATGTGCTAAAAAGTTGAGAGGGTTACGGCAAAAACTGGATGCACTTCGTGTACAAACTGGACAATCCCTTTCGAAGTATCACGGTTTCGGACGAAAACTCATCTGTTACAAAGGCATTTTATTTTTTAAACCTTATTTCAACTCTAGACTTTTTGTGCATTTAACATGCACCATTCAAAGCCACATCATCAATTTTCAACCCTTTCCCACTTCATTCTCTATTTTTCATGCATTTATTGATTTTTTTTAGCTAAATGACCCTGAAATTGAAAAGCACTACAAATGAACTCTGAAAAGGTTGAAACTTGGCATGATATCATAATTTCACCCACATAGCATGTGCGAAAAAGTTGAGATGGTTACGGCAAAAACTGGATGCACTTTGTGTACAAACTCGACAATCTCTTTCGAAGTATCAGGGTTTCGGACGAAAACTCATCCGTTACAAAGGCATTTCATTTTTTTTAATCTTATTTCAACTCCAGAATTTTTGTGCGTTCAACATGCACCATCAAAAGCCACATCATCAATTTTCAACCCTTTCCCACTTCATTCGCTATTTTTCATGCATTTATTTATTTTTTTGAGCTAAATGACCCTAAAATTGAAAAGCACTACAAATGAACTCTGAAAAGGTTGAAACTTAGCGTGGTATCATAATTTCACCCACATAGCATGTGCTAAAAAGTTGAGAGGGTTACGGCAAAAACTGGATGCACTTCGTGTACAAACTGGACAATCCCTTTCGAAGTATCACGGTTTCGGACGAAAACTCATCTGTTACAAAGGCATTTCATTTTTTAAACCTTATTTCAACTCTAGACTTTTTGTGCATTTAACATGCACCATTCAAAGCCACATCATCAATTTTCAACACTTTCCCACTTCATTCTCTATTTTTCATGCATTTATTGATTTTTTTTAGCTAAATGACCCTGAAATTGAAAAGCACTACAAATGAACTCTGAAAAGGTTGAAACTTGGCATGATATCATCATTTCACCCACATAGCATGTGCGAAAAAGTTGAGATGGTTACGGCAAAAACTGGATGCACTTTGTGTACAAACTCGACAATCTCTTTCGAAGTATCAGGGTTTCGGACGAAAACTCATATAGTACAAAGGCATTTCATTTTTTAAACTTATTTCAACTCCAGACTTTTTGTGCGTTCAACATGCACCATTAAAAGCCACATAATCAATTTTCAACCCTTTCCCACTTCATTCGCTATTTTTCATGCATTTATTGATTTTTTTTAGCTAAATAACCCTGAAATTGAAAAGCACTACAAATGAACTCTGAAAAGGTTGAAACGTAGCATGGTATCATCATTTCACCCACATAGCATGTGTTAAAAAGTTAAGAGGGTTACGGCAAAAACTGGATGCACTCCGTGTACAAACTGGACAATCCCTTTCGAAGTATCAGGGTTTCGGACGAAAACTCATCTGTTACAAAGGAATTTCATTTTTTAAACCTTATTTCAACTCTAGACTTTTTGTGAGTTTAACATGCACCATTCAAAGCCACAGCATCAATTTTCAACCCTTTCCCACTTCATTCTCTATTTTTCATGCATTTGTTGATTTTTTTTTGAGCTTAATGACCCTGAAATTGAAAAGCACTACAAATGAACTTTGAAAAGGTTAAAAATTGGCATGATATCATCATTTCACCCACATAGCATGTGCAAAAAAGTTGAGATGGTTACGGCAAAAACTGGATGCACTTTGTGTACAAACTCGACAATCTATTTCGAAGTATCAGGGTTTCGGACGAAAACTCATCTATTACAAAGGCATTTCATTTTTTAAACTTATTTCAACTCCAGACTTTTTGTGCGTTCAACATGCACCATTAAAAGCCACATCATCAATTTTCAACCCTTTCCCACTTCATTCGCTATTTTTCATGCATTTATTAATTTTTTTGAGCTAAATGACCCAGAAATTGAAAAGCACTACAAATGAACTCTGAAAAGGTTGAAACTTAGCATGGTATCATCATTTCACCCACATAGCATGTGCTAAAAAGTTGAGAGGGTTACGGCAAAAACTGGATGCACTTCGTGTACAAACTGGACAATCCCTTTCGAAGTATCAGGGTTTCGGACGAAAACTCATCTGTTACAAAGGCATTTCATTTTTAAACCTTATTTCAACTCTAGACTTTTTGTGCGTTTAACATGCACCATTCAAAACCACATCATCAATTTTCAACCCTTTCCCACTTCATTCTCTATTTTTCATGTATTTGTTGATTTTTTTTTGAGCTTAATGACCCAGAAATTGAAAAGCACTACAAATGAACTCTGAAAAGGTTGAAACTTGGCATGATATCATCATTTCACCCACATAGCATGTGCGAAAAAGTTGAGATGGTTACGGCAAAAACTGGATGCACTTTGTGTACAAACTCGACAATCTCTTTCGAAGTATCAGGGTTTCGGACGAAAACTCATCCGTTATAAAGGCATTTCATTTTTTTAATCTTATTTCAACTCCAGACTTTTTGTGCGTTCAACATGCACCATCAAAAGCCACATCATCAATTTTCAACCCTTTCCCACTTCATTCGCTATTTTTCATGCATTTATTGATTTTTTTGAGCTAAATGACCCTGAAATTGAAAAGCACTACAAATGAACTCTGAAAAGGTTGAAACTTAGCATGGTATCATAATTTCACCCACATAGCATGTGCTGAAAAGTTGAGAGGGTTACGGCAAAAACTGGATGCACTTCGTGTACAAACTGGACAATCCCTTTCGAAGTATCACGGTTTAGGACGAAAACTCATCTGTTACAAAGGCATTTCATTTTTTATACCTTATTTCAACTCTAGACTTTTTGTGCATTTAACATGCACCATTCAAAGCCACATCATCAATTTTCAACCCTTTCCCACTTCATTCTCTATTTTTCATGCATTTATTGATTTTTTTTAGCTAAATGACCCTGAAATTGAAAAGCACTACAAATGAACTCTGAAAAGGTTGAAACTTGGCATGATATCATCATTTCACCCACATAGCATGTGCGAAAAAGTTGAGATGGTTACGGCAAAAACTGGATGCACTTTGTGTACAAACTCGACAATCTCTTTCGAAGTATCAGGGTTTCGGACGAAAACTCATCCGTTACAAAGGCATTTCATTTTTTTAAACTTATTTCAACTCCAGACTTTTTGTGCGTTCAACATGCACCATTAAAAGCCACATCATCAATTTTCAACCCTTTCCCACTTCATTCGCTATTTTTCATGCATTTGTTGATTTTTTTTGAGCTAAATGACCCTGAAATTGAAAAGCACTACAAATGAACTCTGAAAAGGTTGAAACTTAGCATGGTATCATCATTTCACCCACATAGCATGTGCTAAAAAGTTGAGAGGGTTACGGCAAAAACTGGATGCACTTCGTGTACAAACTGGACAATCCCTTTCGAAGTATCACGGTTTCGGACGAAAACTCATCTGTTACAAAGGCATTTCATTTTTTAAACCTTATTTCAACTCTAGACTTTTTGTGCGTTTAACATGCACCATTCAAAGCCACATCATCAATTTTCATCCCTTTCCCACTTCATTCTCTATTTTTATGCATTTATTGATTTTTTTGAGCTAAATGACCCTGAAATTGAAAAGCACTACAAATGAACTCTGAAAAGGTTGAAACTTGGCATGATATCATCATTTCACCAACATAGCATGTGCGAAAAAGTTGAGATGGTTACGGCAAAAACTGGATGCACTTTGTGTACAAACTCGACAATCTCTTTCGAAGTATCAGGGTTTCGAACGAAAACTCATCCGTTACAAAGGCATTTCATTTTTTTAAATTTATTTCAACTCCAGACTTTTTGTGCGTTCAACATGCACCATTAAAAGCCACATCATCAATTTTCAACCCTTTCCCACTTCATTCGCTATTTTTCATGCATTTATTGATTTTTTTTGAGCTAAATGACCCTGAAATTGAAAAGCACTACAAATGAACTCTGAAAAGGTTGAAACTTAGCATGGTATCATAATTTCACCCACATAGCATGTGCTAAAAAGTTGAGAGGGTTACGGCAAAAACTGGATGCACTTCGTGTACAAACTCGACAATCCCTTTCGAAGTATCATGGGTTCAGACGAAAACTCATCTGATACAAAGGCATTTCATTTTTTAAACCTTATTTCAACTCTAGACTTTTTGTGCATTTAACATGCACCATTCAAAGCCACATCATCAATTTTCAACCCTTTCCCACTTCATTCTCTATTTTTCATGCATTTATTGATTTTTTTAGCTAAATGACCCTGAAATTGAAAAGCACTACAAATGAACTCTGAAAAGGTTGAAACTTGGCATGATATCATCATTTCACCCACATAGCATGTGCGAAAAAGTTGAGATGGTTACGGCAAAAACTGGATGCACTTTGTGTACAAACTCGACAATCTCTTTCGAAGTATCAGGGTTTCGGACGAAAACTCATATATTACAAAGGCATTTCATTTTTTTAAACTTATTTCAACTCCAGACTTTTTGTGCGTTCAACACGCACCATTAAAAGCCACATCATCAATTTTCAACCCTTTCCCACTTCATTCGCTATTTTTCATGCATTTATTGATTTTTTTTTGAGCTAAATGACCCTGAAATTGAAAAGCACTACAAATGAACTCTGAAAAGGTTGAAACTTAGCATGCTATCATAATTTCACCCACATAGCATGTGCTAAAAAGTTGAGAGGGTTACGGCAAAAACTGGATGCACTTCGTGTACAAACTGGACAATCCCTTTCGAAGTATCACGGTTTCGGACGAAAACTCATCTGTTACAAAGGCATTTCATTTTTTAAACCTTATTTCAACTCTAGACTTTTTGTGCATTTAACATGCACCATTCAAAGCCACATCATCAAATTTCAACCCTTTCCCACTTCATTCTCTATTTTTCATGCATTTATTGATTTTTTTTAGCTAAATGACCCTGAAATTGAAAAGCACTACAAATGAACTCTGAAAAGGTTGAAACTTGGCATGATATCATCATTTCACCCACATAGCATGTGCGAAAAAGTTAAGATGGTTACGGCAAAAACTGGATGCACTTTGTGTACAAACTCGACAATCTATTTCGAAGTATCAGGGTTTCGGACGAAAACTCATCTATTACAAAGGCATTTCATTTTTTAAACTTATTTCAACTCCAGACTTTTTGTGCGTTCAACATGCACCATTAAAAGCCACATCATCAATTTTCAACCCTTTCCCACTTCATTGGCTATTTTTCATGCATTTATTGATTTTTTTTGAGCTAAATGACCCTGAAATTGAAAAGCACTACAAATGAACTCTGAAAAGGTTGAAACGTAGCATGGTATCATCATTTCACCCACATAGCATGTGTTAAAAAGTTAAGAGGGTTACGGCAAAAACTGGATGCACTCCGTGTACAAACTGGACAATCCCTTTCGAAGTATCAGGGTTTCGGACAAAAACTCATCTGTTATAAAGGAATTTCATTTTTTAAACCTTATTTCAACTCTAGACTTTTTGTGAGTTTAGCATGCACCATTCAAAGCGACATCATCATTTTTCAACCCTTTCCCACTTCATTCTCTATTTTTCATGCATTTGTTGATTTTTTTTGAGCTTAATGACCCTGAAATTGAAAAGCACTACAAATGAACTCTGAAAAGGTTGAAACTTAGCATGGTATCATAATTTCACCCACATAGCATGTGCTAAAAAGTTGAGAGGGTTACGGCAAAAACTGGATGCACTTCGTGTACAAACTGGACAATCCCTTTCGAAGTATCACGGTTTCGGACGAAAACTCATCTGTTACAAAGGCATTTCATTTTTTAAACCTTATTTCAACTCTAGACTTTTTGTGCATTTAACATGCACCATTCAAAGCCACATCATCAATTTTCAACCCTTTCCCACTTCATTCTGTATTTTTCATGCATTTATTGATTTTTTTTGAGCTAAATGACCCTGAAATTGAAAAGCACTACAAATGAACTCGGAAAAGGTTGAAACTTAGCATGGTATCATAATTTGACCCACATAGCATGTGCTAAAAAGTTGAGAGGGTTACGGCAAAAACTGGATGCACTTCGTGTACAAACTGGACAATCCATTTCGAAGTATCACGGGTTCGGACGAAAACTCATCTGATACAAAGGCATTTCATTTTTTAAACCTTATTTCAACTCTAGACTTTTTGTGCATTTAACATGCACCATTAAAAGCCACATCATCAATTTTCAACCCTTTCCCACTTCATTCTCTATTTTTCATGAATTTATTGATTTTTTTTAGCTAAATGACCCTGAAATTGAAAAGCACTACAAATGAACTCTGAAAAGGTTGAAACTTGGCATGATATCATCATTTCACCCACATAGCATGTGCGAAAAAGTTGAGATGGTTACGGCAAAAACTGGATGCACTTTGTGTACAAAATCGACAATCTCTTTCGAAGTATCAGGGTTTCGGACGAAAACTCATATATTACAAAGGCATTTCATTTTTTTAAACTTATTTCAACTCCAGACTTTTTGTGCGTTCAACACGCACCATTCAAAGCCACATCATCAATTTTCAACCCTTTCCCACTTCATTCGCTATTTTTCATGCATTTATTGATTTTTTTTGAGCTAAATGACCCTGAAATTGAAAAGCACTACAAATGAACTCTGAAAAGGTTGAAACGTAGCATGGTATCATCATTTCACCCACATAGCATGTGTTAAAAAGTTAAGAGGGTTACGGCAAAAACTGGATGCACTCCGTGTACAAACTGGACAATCCCTTTCGAGGTATCAGGGTTTCGGACGAAAACTCATCTGTTACAAAGGAATTTCATTTTTTAAACCTTATTTCAACTCTTGACTTTTTGTGAGTTTCGCATGCACCATTCAAAGCGACATCATCATTTTTCAACCCTTTCCCACTTCATTCTCTATTTTTCATGCATTTGTTGATTTTTTTTTAGCTTAATGACCCTGAAATTGAAAAGCACTACAAATGAACTTTGAAAAGGTTAACACTTGGCATGATATCATCATTTCACCCACATAGCATGTGCAAAAAAGTTGAGATGGTTACGGCAAAAACTGGATGCACTTTGTGTACAAACTCGACAATCTCTTTCGAAGTATCAGGGTTTCGGACAAAAACTCATCTATTACAAAGGCATTTCATTTTTTAAACTTATTTCAACTCCAGACTTTTTGTGCGTTCAACATGCACCATTAAAAGCCACATCATCAATTTTCAACCCTTTCCCACTTCATTCGCTATTTTTCATGCATTTATTGATTTTTTTTGAGCTAAATGACCCTGAAATTGAAAAGCACTACAAATGAACTCTGAAAAGGTTGAAACTTAGCATGGTATCATAATTTCACCCACATAGCATGTGCTAAAAAGTTGAGAGGGTTACGGCAAAAACTGGATGCACTTCGTGTACAAACTGGACAATCCCTTTCGAAGTATCACGTTTTCGGACGAAAACTCATCTGTTACAAAGGCATTTCATTTTTTAAACCTTATTTCAACTCTAGACTTTTTGTGCATTTAACATGCACCATTCAAATCCACATCATCAATTTTCAACCCTTTCCCACTTCATTCTCTATTTTTCATGCATTTATTGATTTTTTTTAGCTAAATGACCCTGAAATTGAAAAGCACTACAAATGAACTCTGAAAAGGTTGAAACTTGGCATGATATCATCATTTCACCCACATAGCATGTGCGAAAAAGTTGAGATGGTTACGGCAAAAACTGGATGCACTTTGTGTACAAACTAGACAATCTCTTTCGAAGTATCAGGGTTTCGGACGAAAACTCATATATTACAAAGGCATTTCATTTTTTTAAACTTATTTCAACTCCAGACTTTTTGTGCGTTCAACATGCACCATTAAAAGCCACATCATCAATTTTCAACCCTTTCCCACTTCATTCGCTATTTTTCATGCATTTATTGATTTTTTTGAGCTAAATGACCCTGAAATTGAAAAGCACTACAAATGAACTCTGAAAAGGTTGAAACGTAGCATGGTATCATCATTTCACCCACATAGCATGTGTTAAAAAGTTAAGAGGGTTACGGCAAAAACTGGATGCACTCCGTGTACAAACTGGACAATCCCTTTCGAAGTATTAGGGTTTCGGACGAAAACTCATCTGTTACGAAGGAATTTCATTTTTTAAACCTTATTTCAACTCTAGACTTTTTGTGAGTTTAACATGCACCATTCAAAGCCACAGCATCAATTTTCAACCCTTTCCCACTTCATTCTCTATTTTTCATGCATTTGTTGATTTTTTTTGAGCTTAATGACCCTGAAATTGAAAAGCACTACAAATGAACTCTGAAAAGGTTAAAACTTGGCATGATATCATCATTTCACCCACATAGCATGTGCAAAAAAGTTGAGATGGTTACGGCAAAAACTGGATGCACTTTGTGTACAAACTCGACAATCTATTTCGAAGTATCAGGGTTTCGGACGAAAACTCATCTATTACAAAGGCATTTCATTTTTTAAACTTATTTCAACTCCAGACTTTTTGTGCGTTCAACATGCACCATTAAAAGCCACATCATCAATTTTCAACCCTTTCCCACTTCATTCGCTATTTTTCATGCATTTATTGATTTTTTTTTTGAGCTAAATGACCCTGAAATTGAAAAGCACTACAAATGAACTCTGAAAAGGTTGAACCTTAGCATGGTATCATAATTTCACCCACATAGCATGTGCTAAAAAGTTGAGAGGGTTACGGCAAAAACTGGATGCACTTCGTGTACAAACTGGACAATCCCTTTCGAAGTATCACGGTTTCGGACGAAAACTCATCTGTTACAAAGGCATTTCATTTTTTAAACCTTATTTCAACTCTAGACTTTTTGTGCATTTAACATGCACCATTCAAAGCCACATCATCAATTTTCAACCCTTTCCCACTTCATTCTCTATTTTTCATGCATTTATTGATTTTTTTTAGCTAAATGACCCTGAAATTGAAAAGCACTACAAATGAACTCTGAAAAGGTTGAAACTTGGCATGATATCATCATTTCACCCACATAGCATGTGCGAAAAAGTTGAGATGGTTACGGCAAAAACTGGATGCACTTTGTGTACAAACTCGACAATCTCTTTCGAAGTATCAGGGTTTCGGACGAAAACTCATCCGTTACAAAGGCATTTCATTTTTTTTTAATCTTATTTCAACTCCAGACTTTTTGTGCGTTCAACATGCACCATCAAAAGCCACATCATCAATTTTCAACCCTTTCCCACTTCATTCGCTATTTTTCATGCATTTATTGATTTTTTTGAGCTAAATGACCCTAAAATTGAAAAGCACTACAAATGAACTCTGAAAAGGTTGAAACTTAGCGTGGTATCATAATTTAACCCACATAGCATGTGCTAAAAAGTTGAGAGGGTTACGGCAAAAACTGGATGCACTTCGTGTACAAACTGGACAATCCCTTTCGAAGTATCACGGTTTCGGACGAAAACTCATCTGTTACAAAGGCATTTCATTTTTTAAACCTTATTTCAACTCTAGACTTTTTGTGCATTTAACATGCACCATTCAAAGCCACATCATCAATTTTCAACACTTTCCCACTTCATTCTCTATTTTTCATGCATTTATTGATTTTTTTTAGCTAAATGACCCTGAAATTGAAAAGCACTACAAATGAACTCTGAAAAGGTTGAAACTTGGCATGATATCATCATTTCACCCACATAGCATGTGCGAAAAAGTTGAGATGGTTACGGCAAAAACTGGATGCACTTTGTGTACAAACTCGACAATCTCTTTCGAAGTATCAGGGTTTCGGACGAAAACTCATATAGTACAAAGGCATTTCATTTTTTTAAACTTATTTCAACTCCAGACTTTTTGTGCGTTCAACATGCACCATTAAAAGCCACATCATCAATTTTCAACCCTTTCCCACTTCATTCGCTATTTTTCATGCATTTATTAATTTTTTTAAGCTAAATGACCCAGAAATTGAAAAGCACTACAAATGAACTCTGAAAAGGTTGAAACTTAGCATGGTATCATCATTTCACCCACATAGCATGTGCTAAAAAGTTGAGAGGGTTACGGCAAAAACTGGATGCACTTCGTGTACAAACTGGACAATCCCTTTCGAAGTATCAGGGTTTCGGACGAAAACTCATCTGTTACAAAGGCATTTCATTTTTAAACCTTATTTCAACTCTAGACTTTTTGTGCGTTTAACATGCACCATTCAAAGCCACATCATCAATTTTCAACCCTTTCCCACTTCATTCTCTATTTTTCATGTATTTGTTGATTTGTTTTTGAGCTTAATGACCCAGAAATTGAAAAGCACTACAAATGAACTCTGAAAAGGTTGAAACTTGGCATGATATCATCATTTCACCCACATAGCATGTGCGAAAAAGTTGAGATGGTTACGGCAAAAACTGGATGCACTTTGTGTACAAACTCGACAATCTCTTTCGAAGTATCAGGGTTTCGGACGAAAACTCGTCCGTTACAAAGGCATTTCATTTTTTTAATCTTATTTCAACTCCAGACTTTTTGTGCGTTCAACATGCACCATCAAAAGCCACATCATCAATTTTCAACCCTTTCCCACTTCATTCGCTATTTTTCATGCATTTATTGATTTTTTTGAGCTAAATGACCCTGAAATTGAAAAGCACTACAAATGAACTCTGAAAAGGTTGAAACTTAGCATGCTATCATAATTTCACCCACATAGCATGTGCTAAAAAGTTGAGAGGGTTACGGCAAAAACTGGATGCACTTCGTGTACAAACTGGACAATCCCTTTCGAAGTATCACGGTTTCGGACGGAAACTCATCTGTTACAAAGGCATTTCATTTTTTAAACCTTATTTCAACTCTAGACTTTTTGTGCATTTAACATGCACCATTCAAAGCCACATCATCAATTTTCAACCCTTTCCCACTTCATTCTCTATTTTTCATGCATTTATTGATTTTTTTTAGCTAAATGACCCAGAAATTGAAAAGCACTACAAATGAACTCTGAAAAGGTTGAAACTTAGCATGGTATCATAATTTCACCCACATAGCATGTGCTAAAAAGTTGAGAGGGTTACGGCAAAAACTGGATGCACTTCGTGTACAAACTCGACAATCCCTTTCGAAGTATCATGGGTTCAGACGAAAACTCATCTGATACAAAGGCATTTCATTTTTTAAACCTTATTTCAACTCTAGACTTTTTGTGCATTTAACATGCACCATTCAAAGCCACATCATCAATTTTCAACCCTTTCCCACTTCATTCTCTATTTTTCATGCATTTATTGATTTTTTTTAGCTAAATGACCCTGAAATTGAAAAGCACTACAAATGAACTCTGAAAAGGTTGAAACTTGGCATGATATCATCATTTCACCCACATAGCATGTGCGAAAAAGTTGAGATGGTTACGGCAAAAACTGGATGCACTTTGTGTACAAACTCGACAATCTCTTTCGAAGTATCAGGGTTTCGGACGAAAACTCATCCGTTATAAAGGCATTTCATTTTTTTAATCTTATTTCAACTCCAGACTTTTTGTGCGTTCAACATGCACCATTAAAAGCCACATCATCAATTTTCAACCCTTTCCCACTTCATTGGCTATTTTTCATGCATTTATTGATTTTTTTTGAGCTAAATGACCCTGAAATTGAAAAGCACTACAAATGAACTCTGAAAAGGTTGAAACGTAGCATGGTATCATCATTTCACCCACATAGCATGTGTTAAAAAGTTAAGAGGGTTACGGCAAAAACTGGATGCACTCCGTGTACAAACTAGACAATCCCTTTCGAAGTATCAGGGTTTCGGACGAAAACTCATCTGTTACAAAGGAATTTCATTTTTTTAAACCTTATTTCAACTCTAGACTTTTTGTGAGTTTAACATGCACCATTCAAAGCCACAGCATCAATTTTCAACCCTTTCCCACTTCATTCTCTATTTTTCATGCATTTGTTGATTTTTTTTTTGAGCTTAATGACCCTGAAATTGAAAAGCACTACAAATGAACTTTGAAAAGGTTAAAAATTGGCATGATATCATAATTTCACCCACATAGCATGTGCTAAAAAGTTGAGAGGGTTACGGCAAAAACTGGATGCACTTCGTGTACAAACTGGACAATCCCTTTCGAAGTATCAGGGTTTCGGACGAAAACTCATCTGTTACAAAGGCATTTCATTTTTTAAACCTTATTTCAACTCTAGACTTTTTGTGCATTTAACATGCACCATTCAAAGCCACATCATCAATTTTCAACCCTTTCCCACTTCATTCTCTATTTTTCATGCATTTATTGATTTTTTTGAGCTAAATGACCCTGAAATTGAAAAGCACTACAAATGAACTCTGAAAAGGTTGAAACTTAGCATGGTATCATCATTTCACCCACATAGCATGTGCTAAAAAGTTGAGAGGGTTACGGCAAAAACTGGATGCACTTCGTGTACAAACTGGACAATCCCTTTCGAAGTATCAGGGTTTCGGACGAAAACTCATCTGTTACAAAGGCATTTCATTTTTAAACCTTATTTCAACTTTAGACTTTTTGTGCGTTTAACATGCACCATTCAAAGCCACATCATCAATTTTCAACCCTTTCCCACTTCATTCTCTATTTTTCATGTATTTGTTGATTTTTTTTTTGAGCTTAATGACCCTGAAATTGAAAAGCACTACAAATGAACTCTGAAAAGGTTGAAACTTGGCATGATATCATCATTTCACCCACATAGCATGTGCGAAAAAGTTGAGATGGTTACGGCAAAAACTGGATGCACTTTGTGTACAAACTCGACAATCTCTTTCGAAGTATCAGGGTTTCGGACGAAAACTCATCCGTTATAAAGGCATTTCATTTTTTTAATCTTATTTCAACTCCAGACTTTTTGTGCGTTCAACATGCACCATCAAAAGCCACATCATCAATTTTCAACCCTTTCCCACTTCATTCGCTATTTTTCATGCATTTATTGATTTTTTTGAGCTAAATGACCCTGAAATTGAAAAGCACTACAAATGAACTCTGAAAAGGTTGAAACTTAGCATGGTATCATAATTTCACCCACATAGCATGTGCTGAAAAGTTGAGAGGGTTACGGCAAAAACTGGATGCACTTCGTGTACAAACTGGACAATCCCTTTCGAAGTATCACGGTTTAGGACGAAAACTCATCTGTTACAAAAGCATTTCATTTTTTATACCTTATTTCAACTCTAGACTTTTTGTGCATTTAACATGCACCATTCAAAGCCACATCATCAATTTTCAACCCTTTCCCACTTCATTCTCTATTTTTCATGCATTTATTGATTTTTTTTAGCTAATTGACCCTGAAATTGAAAAGCACTACAAATGAACTCTGAAAAGGTTGAAACTTGGCATGATATCATCATTTCACCCACATAGCATGTGCGAAAAAGTTGAGATGGTTACGGCAAAAACTGGATGCACTTTGTGTACAAACTCGACAATCTCTTTCGAAGTATCAGGGTTTCGGACGAAAACTCATCCGTTACAAAGGCATTTCATTTTTTTAAACTTATTTCAACTCCAGACTTTTTGTGCGTTCAACATGCACCATTAAAAGCCACATCATCAATTTTCAACCCTTTCCCACTTCATTCGCTATTTTTCATGCATTTGTTGATTTTTTTTGAGCTAAATGACCCTGAAATTGAAAAGCACTACAAATGAACTCTGAAAAGGTTGAAACTTAGCATGGTATCATCATTTCACCCACATAGCATGTGCTAAAAAGTTGAGAGGGTTACGGCAAAAACTGGATGCACTTCGTGTACAAACTGGACAATCCCTTTCGAAGTATCACGGTTTCGGACGAAAACTCATCTGTTACAAAGGCATTTCATTTTTAAACCTTATTTCAACTCTAGACTTTTTGTGCGTTTAACATGCACCATTCAAAGCCACATCATCAATTTTCATCCCTTTCCCACTTCATTCTCTATTTTTCATGCATTTATTGATTTTTTTGAGCTAAATGACCCTGAAATTGAAAAGCACTACAAATGAACTCTGAAAAGGTTGAAACTTGGCATGATATCATCATTTCACCAACATAGCATGTGCGAAAAAGTTGAGATGGTTACGGCAAAAACTGGATGCACTTTGTGTACAAACTCGACAATCTCTTTCGAAGTATCAGGCTTTCGAACGAAAACTCATCCGTTACAAAGGCATTTCATTTTTTTAAATTTATTTCAACTCCAGACTTTTTGTGCGTTCAACATGGACCATTAAAAGCCACATCATCAATTTTCAACCCTTTCCCACTTCATTCGCTATTTTTCATGCATTTATTGATTTTTTTTGAGCTAAATGACCCTGAAATTGAAAAGCACTACAAATGAACTCTGAAAAGGTTGAAACTTAGCATGGTATCATCATTTCACCCACATAGCATGTGCTAAAAAGTTGAGAGGGTTACGGCAAAAACTGGATGCACTTCGTGTACAAACTCGACAATCCCTTTCGAAGTATCATGGGTTCAGACGAAAACTCATCTGATACAAAGGCATTTCATTTTTTAAACCTTATTTCAACTCTAGACTTTTTGTGCATTTAACATGCACCATTCAAAGCCACATCATCAATTTTCAACCCTTTCCCACTTCATTCTCTATTTTTCATGCATTTATTGATTTTTTTAGCTAAATGACCCTGAAATTGAAAAGCACTACAAATGAACGCTGAAAAGGTTGAAACTTGGCATGATATCATCATTTCACCCACATAGCATGTGCGAAAAAGTTGAGATGGTTACGCCAAAAACTGGATGCACTTTGTGTACAAACTCGACAATCTCTTTCGAAGTATCAGGGTTTCGGACGAAAACTCATATATTACAAAGGCATTTCATTTTTTTAAACTTATTTCAACTCCAGACTTTTTGTGCGTTCAACACGCACCATTAAAAGCCACATCATCAATTTCCAACCCTTTCCCACTTCATTCGCTATTTTTCATGCATTTATTGATTTTTTTGAGCTAAATGACCCTGAAATTGAAAAGCACTACAAATGAACTCTGAAAAGGTTGAAACTTAGCATGCTATCATAATTTCACCCACATAGCATGTGCTAAAAAGTTGAGAGGGTTACGGCAAAAACTGGATGCACTTCGTGTACAAACTGGACAATCCCTTTCGAAGTATCACGGTTTCGGACGAAAACTCATCTGTTACAAAGGCATTTCATTTTTTAAACCTTATTTCAACTCTAGACTTTTTGTGCATTTAACATGCACCATTCAAAGCCACATCATCAATTTTCAACCCTTTCCCACTTCATTCTCTATTTTTCATGCATTTATTGATTTTTTTTAGCTAAATGACCCTGAAATTGAAAAGCACAACAAATGAACTCTGAAAAGGTTGAAACTTGGCATGATATCATCATTTCACCCACATAGCATGTGCGAAAAAGTTGAGATGGTTACGGCAAAAACTGGATGCACTTTGTGTACAAACTCGACAATCTCTTTCGAAGTATCAGGGTTTCGGACGAAAACTCATATATTACAAAGGCATTTCATTTTTTAAAACTTATTTCAACTCCAGACTTTTTGTGCGTTCAACATGCACCATTAAAAGCCACATCATCAATTTTCAACCCTTTCCCACTTCATTGGCTATTTTTCATGCATTTATTGATTTTTTTTGAGCTAAATGACCCTGAAATTGAAAAGCACTACAAATGAACTCTGAAAAGGTTGAAACGTAGCATGGTATCATCATTTCACCCACATAGCATGTGTTAAAAAGTTAAGAGGGTTACGGCAAAAACTGGATGCACTCCGTGTACAAACTGGACAATCCCTTTCGAAGTATCAGGGTTTCGGACGAAAACTCATCTGTTACAAAGGAATTTCATTTTTTTAAACCTTATTTCAACTCTAGACTTTTTGTGAGTTTAACATGCACCATTCAAAGCCACAGCATCAATTTTCAACCCTTTCCCACTTCATTCTCTATTTTTCATGCATTTGTTGATTTTTTTTTTGAGCTTAATGACCCTGAAATTGAAAAGCACTACAAATGAACTTTGAAAAGGTTAAAAATTGGCATGATATCATAATTTCACCCACATAGCATGTGCTAAAAAGTTGAGAGGGTTACGGCAAAAACTGGATGCACTTCGTGTACAAACTGGACAATCCCTTTCGAAGTATCAGGGTTTCGGACGAAAACTCATCTGTTACAAAGGCATTTCATTTTTTAAACCTTATTTCAACTCTAGACTTTTTGTGCATTTAACATGCACCATTCAAAGCCACATCATCAATTTTCAACCCTTTCCCACTTCATTCTCTATTTTTCATGCATTTATTGATTTTTTTGAGCTAAATGACCCTGAAATTGAAAAGCACTACAAATGAACTCTGAAAAGGTTGAAACTTGGCATGATATCATCATTTCACCCACATAGCATGTGCGAAAAAGTTGAGATGGTTACGGCAAAAACTGGATGCACTTTGTGTACAAACTCGACAATCTCTTTCGAAGTATCAGGGTTTCGGACGAAAACTCATCCGTTACAAAGGCATTTCATTTTTTTAAACTTATTTAAACTCCAGACTTTTTGTGCGTTCAACATGCACCATTAAAATCCACATCATCAATTTTCAACCCTTTCCAACTTCATTCGCTATTTTTCATGCATTTATTGATTTTTTTTAGCTAAATGACCCTGAAATTGAAAAGCACTACAAATGAACTCTGAAAAGGTTGAACCTTAGCATGGTATCATAATTTCACCCACATAGCATGTGCTAAAAAGTTGAGAGGGTTACGGCAAAAACTGGATGCACTTCGTGTACAAACTGGACAATCCCTTTCGAAGTATCACGGTTTCGGACGAAAACTCATCTGTTACAAAGGCATTTCATTTTTTAAACCTTATTTCAACTCTAGACTTTTTGTGCATTTAACATGCACCATTCAAAGCCACATCATCAATTTTCAACCCTTTTCCCACTTCATTCTCTATTTTTCATGCATTTATTGATTTTTTTTAGCTAAATGACCCTGAAATTGAAAAGCACTACAAATGAACTCTGAAAAGGTTGAAACTTGGCATGATATCATCATTTCACCCACATAGCATGTGCGAAAAAGTTGAGATGGTTACGGCAAAAACTGGATGCACTTTGTGTACAAACTCGACAATCTCTTTCGAAGTATCAGGGTTTCGGACGAAAACTCATATATTACAAAGGCATTTCATTTTTTAAAATTATTTCAACTCCAGACTTTTTGTGCGTTCAACATGCACCATTAAAAGCCACATCATCAATTTTCAACCCTTTCCCACTTCATTGGCTATTTTTCATGCATTTATTGATTTTTTTGAGCTAAATGACCCTGAAATTGAAAAGCACTACAAATGAACTCTGAAAAGGTTGAAACGTAGCATGGTATCATCATTTCACCCACATAGCATGTGTTAAAAAGTTAAGAGGGTTACGGCAAAAACTGGATGCACTCCGTGTACAAACTGGACAATCCCTTTCGAAGTATCAGGGTTTCGGACGAAAACTCATCTGTTACAAAGGAATTTCATTTTTTAAACCTTATTTCAACTCTAGACTTTTTGTGAGTTTAACATGCACCATTCAAAGCCACAGCATCAATTTTCAACCCTTTCCCACTTCATTCTCTATTTTTCATGCATTTGTTGATTTTTTTTTTGAGCTTAATGACCCTGAAATTGAAAAGCACTACAAATGAACTTTGAAAAGGTTAAAAATTGGCATGATATCATAATTTCACCCACATAGCATGTGCTAAAAAGTTGAGAGGGTTACGGCAAAAACTGGATGCACTTCGTGTACAAACTGGACAATCCCTTTCGAAGTATCAGGGTTTCGGACGAAAACTCATCTGTTACAAAGGCATTTCATTTTTTAAACCTTATTTCAACTCTAGACTTTTTGTGCATTTAACATGCACCATTCAAAGCCACATCATCAATTTTCAACCCTTTCCCACTTCATTCTCTATTTTTCATGCATTTATTGATTTTTTTTAGCTAAATGACCCTGAAATTGAAAAGCACTACAAATGAACTCTGAAAAGGTTGAAACTTGGCATGATATCATCATTTCACCCACATAGCATGTGCGAAAAAGTTGAGATGGTTACGGCAAAAACTGGATGCACTTTGTGTACAAACTCGACAATCTCTTTCGAAGTATCAGGGTTTCGGACGAAAACTCATCCGTTACAAAGGCATTTCATTTTTTTAAACTTATTTCAACTCCAGACTTTTTGTGCGTTCAACATGCACCATTAAAAGCCACATCATCAATTTTCAACCCTTTCCCACTTCATTCGCTATTTTTCATGCATTTGTTGATTTTTTTTAAGCTAAATGACCCTGAAATTGAAAAGCACTACAAATGAACTCTGAAAAGGTTGAAACTTAGCATGGTATCATCATTTCACCCACATAGCATGTGCTAAAAAGTTGAGAGGGTTACGGCAAAAACTGGATGCACTTCGTGTACAAACTGGACAATCCCTTTCGAAGTATCACGGTTTCGGACGAAAACTCATCTGTTACAAAGGCATTTCATTTTTTAAACCTTATTTCAACTCTAGACTTTTTGTGCGTTTAACATGCACCATTCAAAGCCACATCATCAATTTTCATCCCTTTCCCACTTCATTCTCTATTTTTATGCATTTATTGATTTTTTTGAGCTAAATGACCCTGAAATTGAAAAGCACTACAAATGAACTCTGAAAAGGTTGAAACTTGGCATGATATCATCATTTCACCAACATAGCATGTGCGAAAAAGTTGAGATGGTTACGGCAAAAACTGGATGCACTTTGTGTACAAACTCGACAATCTCTTTCGAAGTATCAGGGTTTCGAACGAAAACTCATCCGTTACAAAGGCATTTCATTTTTTTAAATTTATTTCAACTCCAGACTTTTTGTGCGTTCAACATGCACCATTAAAAGCCACATCATCAATTTTCAACCCTTTCCCACTTCATTCGCTATTTTTCATGCATTTATTGATTTTTTTTGAGCTAAATGACCCTGAAATTGAAAAGCACTACAAATGAACTCTGAAAAGGTTGAAACTTAGCATGGTATCATAATTTCACCCACATAGCATGTGCTAAAAAGTTGAGAGGGTTACGGAAAAAACTGGATGCACTTCGTGTACAAACTCGACAATCCCTTTCGAAGTATCATGGGTTCAGACGAAAACTCATCTGATACAAAGGCATTTCATTTTTTAAACCTTATTTCAACTCTAGACTTTTTGTGCATTTAACATGCACCATTCAAAGCCACATCATCAATTTTCAACCCTTTCCCACTTCATTCTCTATTTTTCATGCATTTATTGATTTTTTTAGCTAAATGACCCTGAAATTGAAAAGCACTACAAATGAACTCTGAAAAGGTTGAAACTTGGCATGATATCATCATTTCACCCACATAGCATGTGCGAAAAAGTTGAGATGGTTACGGCAAAAACTGGATGCACTTTGTGTACAAACTCGACAATCTCTTTCGAAGTATCAGGGTTTCGGACGAAAACTCATATATTACAAAGGCATTTCATTTTTTTAAACTTATTTCAACTCCAGACTTTTTGTGCGTTCAACACGCACCATTAAAAGCCACATCATCAATTTTCAACCCTTTCCCACTTCATTCGCTATTTTTCATGCATTTATTGATTTTTTTTTGAGCTAAATGACACTGAAATTGAAAAGCACTACAAATGAACTCTGAAAAGGTTGAAACTTAGCATGCTATCATAATTTCACCCACATAGCATGTGCTAAAAAGTTGAGAGGGTTACGGCAAAAACTGGATGCACTTCGTGTACAAACTGGACAATCCCTTTCGAAGTATCACGGTTTCGGACGAAAACTCATCTGTTACAAAGGCATTTCATTTTTTAAACCTTATTTCAACTCTAGACTTTTTGTGCATTTAACATGCACCATTCAAAGCCACATCATCAATTTTCAACCCTTTCCCACTTCATTCTCTATTTTTCATGCATTTATTGATTTTTTTTAGCTAAATGACCCTGAAATTGAAAAGCACTACAAATGAACTCTGAAAAGGTTGAAACTTGGCATGATATCATCATTTCACCCACATAGCATGTGCGAAAAAGTTAAGATGGTTACGGCAAAAACTGGATGCACTTTGTGTACAAACTCGACAATCTATTTCGAAGTATCAGGGTTTCGGACGAAAACTCATCTATTACAAAGGCATTTCATTTTTTAAACTTATTTCAACTCCAGACTTTTTGTGCGTTCAACATGCACCATTAAAAGCCACATCATCAATTTTCAACCCTTTCCCACTTCATTGGCTATTTTTCATGCATTTATTGATTTTTTTTGAGCTAAATGACCCTGAAATTGAAAAGCACTACAAATGAACTCTGAAAAGGTTGAAACGTAGCATGGTATCATCATTTCACCCACATAGCATGTGTTAAAAAGTTAAGAGGGTTACGGCAAAAACTGGATGCACTCCGTGTACAAACTGGACAATCCCTTTCGAAGTATCAGGGTTTCGGACAAAAACTCATCTGTTATAAAGGAATTTCATTTTTTAAACCTTATTTCAACTCTAGACTTTTTGTGAGTTTAGCATGCACCATTCAAAGCGACATCATCATTTTTCAACCCTTTCCCACTTCATTCTCTATTTTTCATGCATTTGTTGATTTTTTTTGAGCTTAATGACCCTGAAATTGAAAAGCACTACAAATGAACTCTGAAAAGGTTGAAACTTAGCATGGTATCATAATTTCACCCACATAGCATGTGCTAAAAAGTTGAGAGGGTTACGGCAAAAACTGGATGCACTTCGTGTACAAACTGGACAATCCCTTTCGAAGTATCACGGTTTCGGACGAAAACTCATCTGTTACAAAGGCATTTCATTTTTTAAACCTTATTTCAACTCTAGACTTTTTGTGCATTTAACATGCACCATTCAAAGCCACATCATCAATTTTCAACCCTTTCCCACTTCATTCTGTATTTTTCATGCATTTATTGATTTTTTTTGAGCTAAATGACCCTGAAATTGAAAAGCACTACAAATGAACTCGGAAAAGGTTGAAACTTAGCATGGTATCATAATTTGAGCCACATAGCATGTGCTAAAAAGTTGAGAGGGTTACGGCAAAAACTGGATGCACTTCGTGTACAAACTGGACAATCCATTTCGAAGTATCACGGGTTCGGACGAAAACTCATCTGATACAAAGGCATTTCATTTTTTAAACCTTATTTCAACTCTAGACTTTTTGTGCATTTAACATGCACCATTAAAAGCCACATCATCAATTTTCAACCCTTTCCCACTTCATTCTCTATTTTTCATGAATTTATTGATTTTTTTTAGCTAAATGACCCTGAAATTGAAAAGCACTACAAATGAACTCTGAAAAGGTTGAAACTTGGCATGATATCATCATTTCACCCACATAGCATGTGCGAAAAAGTTGAGATGGTTACGGCAAAAACTGGATGCACTTTGTGTACAAAATCGACAATCTCTTTCGAAGTATCAGGGTTTCGGACGAAAACTCATATATTACAAAGGCATTTCATTTTTTTAAACTTATTTCAACTCCAGACTTTTTGTGCGTTCAACACGCACCATTCAAAGCCACATCATCAATTTTCAACCCTTTCCCACTTCATTCGCTATTTTTCATGCATTTATTGATTTTTTTTGAGCTAAATGACCCTGAAATTGAAAAGCACTACAAATGAACTCTGAAAAGGTTGAAACGTAGCATGGTATCATCATTTCACCCACATAGCATGTGTTAAAAAGTTAAGAGGGTTACGGCAAAAACTGGATGCACTCCGTGTACAAACTGGACAATCCCTTTCGAGGTATCAGGGTTTCGGACGAAAACTCATCTGTTACAAAGGAATTTCATTTTTTAAACCTTATTTCAACTCTTGACTTTTTGTGAGTTTCGCATGCACCATTCAAAGCGACATCATCATTTTTCAACCCTTTCCCACTTCATTCTCTATTTTTCATGCATTTGTTGATTTTTTTTTAGCTTAATGACCCTGAAATTGAAAAGCACTACAAATGAACTTTGAAAAGGTTAACACTTGGCATGATATCATCATTTCACCCACATAGCATGTGCAAAAAAGTTGAGATGGTTACGGCAAAAACTGGATGCACTTTGTGTACAAACTCGACAATCTATTTCGAAGTATCAGGGTTTCGGACAAAAACTCATCTATTACAAAGGCATTTCATTTTTTAAACTTATTTCAACTCCAGACTTTTTGTGCGTTCAACATGCACCATTAAAAGCCACATCATCAATTTTCAACCCTTTCCCACTTCATTCGCTATTTTTCATGCATTTATTGATTTTTTTTGAGCTAAATGACCCTGAAATTGAAAAGCACTACAAATGAACTCTGAAAAGGTTGAAACTTAGCATGGTATCATAATTTCACCCACATAGCATGTGCTAAAAAGTTGAGAGGGTTACGGCAAAAACTGGATGCACTTCGTGTACAAACTGGACAATCCCTTTCGAAGTATCACGTTTTCGGACGAAAACTCATCTGTTACAAAGGCATTTCATTTTTTAAACCTTATTTCAACTCTAGACTTTTTGTGCATTTAACATGCACCATTCAAAGCCACATCATCAATTTTCAACCCTTTCCCACTTCATTCTCTATTTTTCATGCATTTATTGATTTTTTTTAGCTAAATGACCCTGAAATTGAAAAGCACTACAAATGAACTCTGAAAAGGTTGAAACTTGGCATGATATCATCATTTCACCCACATAGCATGTGCGAAAAAGTTGAGATGGTTACGGCAAAAACTGGATGCACTTTGTGTACAAACTAGACAATCTCTTTCGAAGTATCAGGGTTTCGGACGAAAACTCATATATTACAAAGGCATTTCATTTTTTAAAACTTATTTCAACTCCAGACTTTTTGTGCGTTCAACATGCACCATTAAAAGCCACATCATCAATTTTCAACCCTTTCCCACTTCATTGGCTATTTTTCATGCATTTATTGATTTTTTTTGAGCTAAATGACCCTGAAATTGAAAAGCACTACAAATGAACTCTGAAAAGGTTGAAACGTAGCATGGTATCATCATTTCACCCACATAGCATGTGTTAAAAAGTTAAGAGGGTTACGGCAAAAACTGGATGCACTCCGTGTACAAACTGGACAATCCCTTTCGAAGTATCAGGGTTTCGGACGAAAACTCATCTGTTACGAAGGAATTTCATTTTTTAAACCTTATTTCAACTCTAGACTTTTTGTGAGTTTAACATGCACCATTCAAAGCCACAGCATCAATTTTCAACCCTTTCCCACTTCATTCTCTATTTTTCATGCATTTGTTGATTTTTTTTGAGCTTAATGACCCTGAAATTGAAAAGCACTACAAATGAACTCTGAAAAGGTTAAAACTTGGCATGATATCATCATTTCACCCACATAGCATGTGCAAAAAAGTTGAGATGGTTACGGCAAAAACTGGATGCACTTTGTGTACAAACTCGACAATCTATTTCGAAGTATCAGGGTTTCGGACGAAAACTCATCTATTACAAAGGCATTTCATTTTTTAAACTTATTTCAACTCCAGACTTTTTGTGCGTTCAACATGCACCATTAAAAGCCACATCATCAATTTTCAACCCTTTCCCACTTCATTCGCTATTTTTCATGCATTTATTGATTTTTTTTTGAGCTAAATGACCCTGAAATTGAAAAGCACTACAAATGAACTCTGAAAAGGTTGAACCTTAGCATGGTATCATAATTTCACCCACATAGCATGTGCTAAAAAGTTGAGAGGGTTACGGCAAAAACTGGATGCACTTCGTGTACAAACTGGACAATCCCTTTCGAAGTATCACGGTTTCGGACGAAAACTCATCTGTTACAAAGGCATTTCATTTTTTAAACCTTATTTCAACTCTAGACTTTTTGTGCATTTAACATGCACCATTCAAAGCCACATCATCAATTTTCAACCCTTTCCCACTTCATTCTCTATTTTTCATGCATTTATTGATTTTTTTTAGCTAAATGACCCTGAAATTGAAAAGCACTACAAATGAACTCTGAAAAGGTTGAAACTTGGCATGATATCATCATTTCACCCACATAGCATGTGCGAAAAAGTTGAGATGGTTACGGCAAAAACTGGATGCACTTTGTGTACAAACTCGACAATCTCTTTCGAAGTATCAGGGTTTCGGACGAAAACTCATCCGTTACAAAGGCATTTCATTTTTTTTAATCTTATTTCAACTCCAGACTTTTTGTGCGTTCAACATGCACCATCAAAAGCCACATCATCAATTTTCAACCCTTTCCCACTTCATTCGCTATTTTTCATGCATTTATTGATTTTTTTGAGCTAAATGACCCTAAAATTGAAAAGCACTACAAATGAACTCTGAAAAGGTTGAAACTTAGCGTGGTATCATAATTTAACCCACATAGCATGTGCTAAAAAGTTGAGAGGGTTACGGCAAAAACTGGATGCACTTCGTGTACAAACTGGACAATCCCTTTCGAAGTATCACGGTTTCGGACGAAAACTCATCTGTTACAAAGGCATTTCATTTTTTAAACCTTATTTCAACTCTAGACTTTTTGTGCATTTAACATGCACCATTCAAAGCCACATCATCAATTTTCAACCCTTTCCCACTTCATTCTCTATTTTTCATGCATTTATTGATTTTTTTAGCTAAATGACCCTGAAATTGAAAAGCACTACAAATGAACTCTGAAAAGGTTGAAACTTGGCATGATATCATCATTTCACCCACATAGCATGTGCGAAAAAGTTGAGATGGTTACGGCAAAAACTGGATGCACTCCGTGTACAAACTGGACAATCCCTTTCGAGGTATCAGGGTTTCGGACGAAAACTCATCTGTTACAAAGGAATTTCATTTTTTAAACCTTATTTCAACTCTTGACTTTTTGTGAGTTTCGCATGCACCATTCAAAGCGACATCATCATTTTTCAACCCTTTCCCACTTCATTCTCTATTTTTCATGCATTTGTTGATTTTTTTTTAGCTTAATGACCCTGAAATTGAAAAGCACTACAAATGAACTTTGAAAAGGTTGAAACGTAGCATGGTATCATCATTTCACCCACATAGCATGTGTTAAAAAGTTAAGAGGGTTACGGCAAAAACTGGATGCACTCCGTGTACAAACTGGACAATCCCTTTCGAGGTATCAGGGTTTCGGACGAAAACTCATCTGTTACAAAGGAATTTCATTTTTTAAACCTTATTTCAACTCTTGACTTTTTGTGAGTTTCGCATGCACCATTCAAAGCGACATCATCATTTTTCAACCCTTTCCCACTTCATTCTCTATTTTTCATGCATTTGTTGATTTTTTTTTAGCTTAATGACCCTGAAATTGAAAAGCACTACAAATGAACTTTGAAAAGGTTAACACTTGGCATGATATCATCATTTCACCCACATAGCATGTGCAAAAAAGTTGAGATGGTTACGGCAAAAACTGGATGCACTTTGTGTACAAACTCGACAATCTATTTCGAAGTATCAGGGTTTCGGACAAAAACTCATCTATTACAAAGGCATTTCATTTTTTAAACTTATTTCAACTCCAGACTTTTTGTGCGTTCAACATGCACCATTAAAAGCCACATCATCAATTTTCAACCCTTTCCCACTTCATTCGCTATTTTTCATGCATTTATTGATTTTTTTTGAGCTAAATGACCCTGAAATTGAAAAGCACTACAAATGAACTCTGAAAAGGTTGAAACTTAGCATGGTATCATAATTTCACCCACATAGCATGTGCTAAAAAGTTGAGAGGGTTACGGCAAAAACTGGATGCACTTCGTGTACAAACTGGACAATCCCTTTCGAAGTATCACGTTTTCGGACGAAAACTCATCTGTTACAAAGGCATTTCATTTTTTAAACCTTATTTCAACTCTAGACTTTTTGTGCATTTAACATGCACCATTCAAAGCCACATCATCAATTTTCAACCCTTTCCCACTTCATTCTCTATTTTTCATGCATTTATTGATTTTTTTTAGCTAAATGACCCTGAAATTGAAAAGCACTACAAATGAACTCTGAAAAGGTTGAAACTTGGCATGATATCATCATTTCACCCACATAGCATGTGCGAAAAAGTTGAGATGGTTACGGCAAAAACTGGATGCACTTTGTGTACAAACTAGACAATCTCTTTCGAAGTATCAGGGTTTCGGACGAAAACTCATATAGTACAAAGGCATTTCATTTTTTTAAACTTATTTCAACTCCAGACTTTTTGTGCGTTCAACATGCACCATTAAAAGCCACATAATCAATTTTCAACCCTTTCCCACTTCATTCGCTATTTTTCATGCATTTATTGATTTTTTTTTAGCTAAATAACCCTGAAATTGAAAAGCACTACAAATGAACTCTGAAAAGGTTGAAACGTAGCATGGTATCATCATTTCACCCACATAGCATGTGTTAAAAAGTTAAGAGGGTTACGGCAAAAACTGGATGCACTCCGTGTACAAACTGGACAATCCCTTTCGAAGTATCAGGGTTTCGGACGAAAACTCATCTGTTACAAAGGAATTTCATTTTTTAAACCTTATTTCAACTCTAGACTTTTTGTGAGTTTAACATGCACCATTCAAAGCCACAGCATCAATTTTCAACCCTTTCCCACTTCGTTCTCTATTTTTCATGCATTTGTTGATTTTTTTTTGAGCTTAATGACCCTGAAATTGAAAAGCACTACAAATGAACTTTGAAAAGGTTAAAAATTGGCATGATATCATCATTTCACCCACATAGCATGTGCAAAAAAGTTGAGATGGTTACGGCAAAAACTGGATGCACTTTGTGTACAAACTCGACAATCTATTTCGAAGTATCAGGGTTTCGGACGAAAACTCATCTATTACAAAGGCATTTCATTTTTTAAACTTATTTCAACTCCAGACTTTTTGTGCGTTCAACATGCACCATTAAAAGCCACATCATCAATTTTCAACCCTTTCCCACTTCATTCGCTATTTTTCATGCATTTATTAATTTTTTTGAGCTAAATGACCCAGAAATTGAAAAGCACTACAAATGAACTCTGAAAAGGTTGAAACTTAGCATGGTATCATCATTTCACCCACATAGCATGTGCTAAAAAGTTGAGAGGGTTACGGCAAAAACTGGATGCACTTCGTGTACAAACTGGACAATCCCTTTCGAAGTATCAGGGTTTCGGACGAAAACTCATCTGTTACAAAGGCATTTCATTTTTAAACCTTATTTCAACTCTAGACTTTTTGTGCATTTAACATGCACCATTCAAAGCCACATCATCAATTTTCAACCCTTTCCCACTTCATTCTCTATTTTTCATGTATTTGTTGATTTTTTTTTGAGCTTAATGACCCAGAAATTGAAAAGCACTACAAATGAACTCTGAAAAGGTTGAAACTTGGCATGATATCATCATTTCACCCACATAGCATGTGCGAAAAAGTTGAGATGGTTACGGCAAAAACTGGATGCACTTTGTGTACAAACTCGACAATCTCTTTCGAAGTATCAGGGTTTCGAACGAAAACTCGTCCGTTACAAAGGCATTTCATTTTTTTAATCTTATTTCAACTCCAGACTTTTTGTGCGTTCAACATGCACCATCAAAAGCCACATCATCAATTTTCAACCCTTTCCCACTTCATTCGCTATTTTTCATGCATTTATTGATTTTTTTGAGCTAAATGACCCTGAAATTGAAAAGCACTACAAATGAACTCTGAAAAGGTTGAAACTTAGCATGCTATCATAATTTCACCCACATAGCATGTGCTAAAAAGTTGAGAGGGTTACGGCAAAAACTGGATGCACTTCGTGTACAAACTGGACAATCCCTTTCGAAGTATCACGGTTTCGGACGAAAACTCATCTGTTACAAAGGCATATCATTTTTTAAACCTTATTTCAACTCTAGACTTTTTGTGCATTTAACATGCACCATTCAAAGCCACATCATCAATTTTCAACCCTTTCCCACTTCATTCTCTATTTTTCATGCATTTATTGATTTTTTTTAGCTAAATGACCCAGAAATTGAAAAGCACTACAAATGAACTCTGAAAAGGTTGAAACTTGGCATGATATCATCATTTCACCCACATAGCATGTGCGAAAAAGTTGAGATGGTTACGGCAAAAACTGGATGCACTTTGTGTACAAACTCGACAATCTCTTTCGAAGTATCAGGGTTTCGGACGAAAACTCATATATTACAAAGGCATTTCATTTTTTAAAACTTATTTCAACTCCAGACTTTTTGTGCGTTCAACATGCACCATTAAAAGCCACATCATCAATTTTCAACCCTTTCCCACTTCATTGGCTATTTTTCATGCATTTATTGATTTTTTTTGAGCTAAATGACCCTGAAATTGAAAAGCACTACAAATGAACTCTGAAAAGGTTGAAACGTAGCATGGTATCATCATTTCACCCACATAGCATGTGTTAAAAAGTTAAGAGGGTTACGGCAAAAACTGGATGCACTCCGTGTACAAACTGGACAATCCCTTTCGAAGTATCAGGGTTTCGGACGAAAACTCATCTGTTACAAAGGAATTTCATTTTTTTAAACCTTATTTCAACTCTAGACTTTTTGTGAGTTTAACATGCACCATTCAAAGCCACAGCATCAATTTTCAACCCTTTCCCACTTCATTCTCTATTTTTCATGCATTTGTTGATTTTTTTTTTGAGCTTAATGACCCTGAAATTGAAAAGCACTACAAATGAACTTTGAAAAGGTTAAAAATTGGCATGATATCATAATTTCACCCACATAGCATGTGCTAAAAAGTTGAGAGGGTTACGGCAAAAACTGGATGCACTTCGTGTACAAACTGGACAATCCCTTTCGAAGTATCAGGGTTTCGGACGAAAACTCATCTGTTACAAAGGCATTTCATTTTTTAAACCTTATTTCAACTCTAGACTTTTTGTGCATTTAACATGCACCATTCAAAGCCACATCATCAATTTTCAACCCTTTCCCACTTCATTCTCTATTTTTCATGCATTTATTGATTTTTTTGAGCTAAATGACCCTGAAATTGAAAAGCACTACAAATGAAATCTGAAAAGGTTGAAACTTAGCATGGTATCATCATTTCACCCACATAGCATGTGCTAAAAAGTTGAGAGGGTTACGGCAAAAACTGGATGCACTTCGTGTACAAACTGGACAATCCCTTTCGAAGTATCAGGGTTTCGGACGAAAACTCATCTGTTACAAAGGCATTTCATTTTTAAACCTTATTTCAACTTTAGACTTTTTGTGCGTTTAACATGCACCATTCAAAGCCACATCATCAATTTTCAACCCTTTCCCACTTCATTCTCTATTTTTCATGTATTTGTTGATTTTTTTTTTGAGCTTAATGACCCTGAAATTGAAAAGCACTACAAATGAACTCTGAAAAGGTTGAAACTTGGCATGATATCATCATTTCACCCACATAGCATGTGCGAAAAAGTTGAGATGGTTACGGCAAAAACTGGATGCACTTTGTGTACAAACTCGACAATCTCTTTCGAAGTATCAGGGTTTCGGACGAAAACTCATCCGTTATAAAGGCATTTCATTTTTTTAATCTTATTTCAACTCCAGACTTTTTGTGCGTTCAACATGCACCATCAAAAGCCACATCATCAATTTTCAACCCTTTCCCACTTCATTCGCTATTTTTCATGCATTTATTGATTTTTTTGAGCTAAATGACCCTGAAATTGAAAAGCACTACAAATGAACTCTGAAAAGGTTGAAACTTAGCATGGTATCATAATTTCACCCACATAGCATGTGCTGAAAAGTTGAGAGGGTTACGGCAAAAACTGGATGCACTTCGTGTACAAACTGGACAATCCCTTTCGAAGTATCACGGTTTAGGACGAAAACTCATCTGTTACAAAAGCATTTCATTTTTTATACCTTATTTCAACTCTAGACTTTTTGTGCATTTAACATGCACCATTCAAAGCCACATCATCAATTTTCAACCCTTTCCCACTTCATTCTCTATTTTTCATGCATTTATTGATTTTTTTTAGCTAATTGACCCTGAAATTGAAAAGCACTACAAATGAACTCTGAAAAGGTTGAAACTTGGCATGATATCATCATTTCACCCACATAGCATGTGCGAAAAAGTTGAGATGGTTACGGCAAAAACTGGATGCACTTTGTGTACAAACTCGACAATCTCTTTCGAAGTATCAGGGTTTCGGACGAAAACTCATCCGTTACAAAGGCATTTCATTTTTTTAAACTTATTTCAACTCCAGACTTTTTGTGCGTTCAACATGCACCATTAAAAGCCACATCATCAATTTTCAACCCTTTCCCACTTCATTCGCTATTTTTCATGCATTTGTTGATTTTTTTTGAGCTAAATGACCCTGAAATTGAAAAGCACTACAAATGAACTCTGAAAAGGTTGAAACTTAGCATGGTATCATCATTTCACCCACATAGCATGTGCTAAAAAGTTGAGAGGGTTACGGCAAAAACTGGATGCACTTCGTGTACAAACTGGACAATCCCTTTCGAAGTATCACGGTTTCGGACGAAAACTCATCTGTTACAAAGGCATTTCATTTTTAAACCTTATTTCAACTCTAGACTTTTTGTGCGTTTAACATGCACCATTCAAAGCCACATCATCAATTTTCATCCCTTTCCCACTTCATTCTCTATTTTTCATGCATTTATTGATTTTTTTGAGCTAAATGACCCTGAAATTGAAAAGCACTACAAATGAACTCTGAAAAGGTTGAAACTTGGCATGATATCATCATTTCACCAACATAGCATGTGCGAAAAAGTTGAGATGGTTACGGCAAAAACTGGATGCACTTTGTGTACAAACTCGACAATCTCTTTCGAAGTATCACGCTTTCAAACGAAAACTCATCCGTTACAAAGGCATTTCATTTTTTTAAATTTATTTCAACTCCAGACTTTTTGTGCGTTCAACATGGACCATTAAAAGCCACATCATCAATTTTCAACCCTTTCCCACTTCATTCGCTATTTTTCATGCATTTATTGATTTTTTTTGAGCTAAATGACCCTGAAATTGAAAAGCACTACAAATGAACTCTGAAAAGGTTGAAACTTAGCATGGTATCATCATTTCACCCACATAGCATGTGCTAAAAAGTTGAGAGGGTTACGGCAAAAACTGGATGCACTTCGTGTACAAACTCGACAATCCCTTTCGAAGTATCATGGGTTCAGACGAAAACTCATCTGATACAAAGGCATTTCATTTTTTAAACCTTATTTCAACTCTAGACTTTTTGTGCATTTAACATGCACCATTCAAAGCCACATCATCAATTTTCAACCCTTTCCCACTTCATTCTCTATTTTTCATGCATTTATTGATTTTTTTAGCTAAATGACCCTGAAATTGAAAAGCACTACAAATGAACGCTGAAAAGGTTGAAACTTGGCATGATATCATCATTTCACCCACATAGCATGTGCGAAAAAGTTGAGATGGTTACGCCAAAAACTGGATGCACTTTGTGTACAAACTCGACAATCTCTTTCGAAGTATCAGGGTTTCGGACGAAAACTCATATATTACAAAGGCATTTCATTTTTTTAAACTTATTTCAACTCCAGACTTTTTGTGCGTTCAACACGCACCATTAAAAGCCACATCATCAATTTCCAACCCTTTCCCACTTCATTCGCTATTTTTCATGCATTTATTGATTTTTTTGAGCTAAATGACCCTGAAATTGAAAAGCACTACAAATGAACTCTGAAAAGGTTGAAACTTAGCATGCTATCATAATTTCACCCACATAGCATGTGCTAAAAAGTTGAGAGGGTTACGGCAAAAACTGGATGCACTTCGTGTACAAACTGGACAATCCCTTTCGAAGTATCACGGTTTCGGACGAAAACTCATCTGTTACAAAGGCATTTCATTTTTTAAACCTTATTTCAACTCTAGACTTTTTGTGCATTTAACATGCACCATTCAAAGCCACATCATCAATTTTCAACCCTTTCCCACTTCATTCTCTATTTTTCATGCATTTATTGATTTTTTTTAGCTAAATGACCCTGAAATTGAAAAGCACAACAAATGAACTCTGAAAAGGTTGAAACTTGGCATGATATCATCATTTCACCCACATAGCATGTGCGAAAAAGTTGAGATGGTTACGGCAAAAACTGGATGCACTTTGTGTACAAACTCGACAATCTCTTTCGAAGTATCAGGGTTTCGGACGAAAACTCATATATTACAAAGGCATTTCATTTTTTAAAACTTATTTCAACTCCAGACTTTTTGTGCGTTCAACATGCACCATTAAAAGCCACATCATCAATTTTCAACCCTTTCCCACTTCATTGGCTATTTTTCATGCATTTATTGATTTTTTTTGAGCTAAATGACCCTGAAATTGAAAAGCACTACAAATGAACTCTGAAAAGGTTGAAACGTAGCATGGTATCATCATTTCACCCACATAGCATGTGTTAAAAAGTTAAGAGGGTTACGGCAAAAACTGGATGCACTCCGTGTACAAACTGGACAATCCCTTTCGAAGTATCAGGGTTTCGGACGAAAACTCATCTGTTACAAAGGAATTTCATTTTTTTAAACCTTATTTCAACTCTAGACTTTTTGTGAGTTTAACATGCACCATTCAAAGCCACAGCATCAATTTTCAACCCTTTCCCACTTCATTCTCTATTTTTCATGCATTTGTTGATTTTTTTTTTTGAGCTTAATGACCCTGAAATTGAAAAGCACTACAAATGAACTTTGAAAATGTTAAAAATTGGCATGATATCATAATTTCACCCACATAGCATGTGCAAAAAAGTTGAGAGGGTTACGGCAAAAACTGGATGCACTTCGTGTACAAACTGGACAATCCCTTTCGAAGTATCAGGGTTTCGGACGAAAACTCATCTGTTACAAAGGCATTTCATTTTTTAAACCTTATTTCAACTCTAGACTTTTTGTGCATTTAACATGCACCATTCAAAGCCACATCATCAATTTTCAACCCTTTCCCACTTCATTCTCTATTTTTCATGCATTTATTGATTTTTTTGAGCTAAATGACCCTGAAATTGAAAAGCACTACAAATGAACTCTGAAAAGGTTGAAACTTAGCATGGTATCATCATTTCACCCACATAGCATGTGCTAAAAAGTTGAGAGGGTTACGGCAAAAACTGGATGCACTTCGTGTACAAACTGGACAATCCCTTTCGAAGTATGAGGGTTTCGGACGAAAACTCATCTGTTACAAAGGCATTTCATTTTTAAACCTTATTTCAACTCTAGACTTTTTGTGCGTTTAACATGCACCATTCAAAGCCACATCATCAATTTTCAACCCTTTCCCACTTCATTCTCTATTTTTCATGCATTTATTGATTTTTTTTGAGCTAAATGACCCTGAAATTGAAAAGCACTACAAATGAACTCTGAAAAGGTTAAAACTTGGCATGATATCATCATTTCACCCACATAGCATGTGCGAAAAAGTTGAGATGGTTACGGCAAAAACTGGATGCACTTTGTGTACAAACTCGACAATCTCTTTCGAAGTATCAGGGTTTCGGACGAAAACTCATCCGTTACAAAGGCATTTCATTTTTTTAAACTTATTTAAACTCCAGACTTTTTGTGCGTTCAACATGCACCATTAAAATCCACATCATCAATTTTCAACCCTTTCCCACTTCATTCGCTATTTTTCATGCATTTATTGATTTTTTTTTTGAGCTAAATGACCCTGAAATTGAAAAGCACTACAAATGAACTCTGAAAAGGTTGAACCTTAGCATGGTATCATAATTTCACCCACATAGCATGTGCTAAAAAGTTGAGAGGGTTACGGCAAAAACTGGATGCACTTCGTGTACAAACTGGACAATCCCTTTCGAAGTATCACGGTTTCGGACGAAAACTCATCTGTTACAAAGGCATTTCATTTTTTAAACCTTATTTCAACTCTAGACTTTTTGTGCATTTAACATGCACCATTCAAAGCCACATCATCAATTTTCAACCCTTTCCCACTTCATTCTCTATTTTTCATGCATTTATTGATTTTTTCTAGCTAAATGACCCTGAAATTGAAAAGCACTACAAATGAACTTTGAAAAGGTTGAAACTTGGCATGATATCATCATTTCACCCACATAGCATGTGCGAAAAAGTTGAGATGGTTACGGCAAAAACTGGATGCACTTTGTGTACAAACTCGACAATCTCTTTCGAAGTATCAGGGTTTCGGACGAAAACTCATATATTACAAAGGCATTTCATTTTTTTAAACTTATTTCAACTCCAGACTTTTTGTGCGTTCAACATGCACCATTAAAAGCCACATCATCAATTTTCAACCCTTTCCCACTTCATTCGCTATTTTTCATGCATTTATTGATTTTTTTTTGAGCTAAATGACCCTGAAATTGAAAAGCACTACAAATGAACTCTGAAAAGGTTGAAACGTAGCATGGTATCATCATTTCACCCACATAGCATGTGTTAAAAAGTTAAGAGGGTTACGGCAAAAACTGGATGCACTCCGTGTACAAACTGGACAATCCCTTTCGAAGTATCAGGGTTTCGGACAAAAACTCATCTGTTACAAAGGAATTTCATTTTTTAAACCTTATTTCAACTCTAGACTTTTTGTGAGTTTAGCATGCACCATTCAAAGCGACATCATCATTTTTCAACCCTTTCCCACTTCATTCTCTATTTTTCATGCATTTGTTGATTTTTTTTGAGCTTAATGACCCTGAAATTGAAAAGCACTACAAATGAACTTTGAAAAGGTTAACACTTGGCATGATATCATCATTTCACCCACATAGCATGTGCAAAAAAGTTGAGATGGTTACGGCAAAAACTGGATGCACTTTGTGTACAAACTCGACAATCTATTTCGAAGTATCAGGGTTTCGGACGAAAACTCATCTATTACAAAGGCATTTCATTTTTTAAACTTATTTCAACTCCAGACTTTTTGTGCGTTCAACATGCACCATTAAAAGCCACATCATCAATTTTCAACCCTTTCCCACTTCATTCGCTATTTTTCATGCATTTATTCATTTTTTGAGCTAAATGACCATGAAATTGAAAAGCACTACAAATGAACTCTGAAAAGGTTGAAACTTAGCATGGTATCATCATTTCACCCACATAGCATGTGCTAAAAAGTTGAGAGGGTTACGGCAAAAACTGGATGCACTTCGTGTACAAACTGGACAATCCCTTTCGAAGTATGAGGGTTTCGGACGAAAACTCATCTGTTACAAAGGCATTTCATTTTTAAACCTTATTTCAACTCTAGACTTTTTGTGCGTTTAACATGCACCATTCAAAGCCACATCATCAATTTTCAACCCTTTCCCACTTCATTCTCTACTTTTCATGCATTTATTGATTTTTTATGAGCTAAATGACCCTGAAATTGAAAAGCACTACAAATGAACTCTGAAAAGGTTGAAACTTGGCATGATATCATCATTTCACCCACATAGCATGTGCGAAAAAGTTGAGATGGTTACGGCAAAAACTGGATGCACTTTGTGTACAAACTCGACAATCTCTTTCGAAGTATCAGGGTTTCGGACGAAAACTCATCCGTTACAAAGGCATTTCATTTTTTTAAACTTATTTAAACTCCAGACTTTTTGTGCGTTCAACATGCACCATTAAAATCCACATCATCAATTTTCAACCCTTTCCCACTTCATTCGCTATTTTTCATGCATTTATTGATTTTTTTTTTTGAGCTAAATGACCCTGAAATTGAAAAGCACTACAAAATAACTCTGAAAAGGTTGAAACTTAGCATGGTATCATCATTTCACCCACATAGCATGTGCTAAAAAGTTGAGAGGGTTACGGCAAAAACTGGATGCACTTCGTGTACAAACTGGACAATCCCTTTCGAAGTATCACGGTTTCGGACGAAAACTCATCTGTTACAAAGGCATTTCATTTTTTAAACCTTATTTCAACTCTAGACTTTTTGTGCATTTAACATGCACCATTCAAAGCCACATCATCAATTTTCAACCCTTTCCCACTTCATTCTCTATTTTTCATGCATTTATTGATTTTTTTTAGCTAAATGACCCTGAAATTGAAAAGCACTACAAATGAACTCTGAAAAGGTTGAAACTTGGCATGATATCATCATTTCACCCACATAGCATGTGCGAAAAAGTTGAGATGGTTACGGCAAAAACTGGATGCACTTTGTGTACAAACTCGACAATCTCTTTCGAAGTATCAGGGTTTCGGACGAAAACTCATATATTACAAAGGCATTTCATTTTTTTAAACTTATTTCAACTCCAGACTTTTTGTGCGTTCAACATGCACCATTAAAATCCACATCATCAATTTTCAACCCTTTCCCACTTCATTCGCTATTTTTCATGCATTTATTGATTTTTTTGAGCTAAATGACCCTGAAATTGAAAAGCACTACAAATGAACTCTGAAAAGGTTGAAACGTAGCATGGTATCATCATTTCACCCACATAGCATGTGTTAAAAAGTTAAGAGGGTTACGGCAAAAACTGGATCCACTCCGTGTACAAACTGGACAATCCCTTTCGAAGTATCAGGGTTTCGGACGAAAACTCATCTGTTACAAAGGAATTTCATTTTTTAAACCTTATTTCAACTCTAGACTTTTTGTGAGTTTAACATGCACCATTCAAAGCCACAGCATCAATTTTCAACCTTTCCCACTTCATTCTCTATTTTTCATGCATTTGTTCATTTTTTTTTGAGCTTAATGACCCTGAAATTGAAAAGCACTACAAATGAACTTTGAAAAGGTTAAAACTTGGCATGATATCATCATTTCACCCACATAGCATGTGCAAAAAAGTTGAGATGGTTACGGCAAAAACTGGATGCACTTTGTGTACAAACTCGACAATCTATTTCGAAGTATCAGGGTTTCGGACGAAAACTCATCTATTACAAAGGCATTTCATTTTTTAAACTTATTTCAACTCCAGACTTTTTGTGCGTTCAACATGCACCATTAAAAGCCACATCATCAATTTTCAACCCTTTCCCACTTCATTCGCTATTTTTCATGCATTTATTGATTTTTTTGAGCTAAATGACCCTGAAATTGAAAAGCACTACAAATGAACTCTGAAAAGGTTGAAACTTAGCATGGTATCATCATTTCACCCTCATAGCATGTGCTAAAAAGGTGAGAGGGTTACGGCAAAAACTGGATGCACTTTGTGTACAAACTGGACAATCCCTTTCGAAGTATGAGGGTTTCGGACGAAAACTCATCTGTTACAAAGGCATTTTATTTTTAAACCTTATTTCAACTCTAGACTTTTTGTGCGTTTAACATGCACCATTCAAAGCCACATCATCAATTTTCAACCCTTTCCCACTTCATTCTCTATTTTTCATGTATTTGTTGATTTTTTTTTAAGCTTAATGACCCTGAAATTGAAAAGCACTACAAATGAACTCTGAAAAGGTTGAAACTTTGCATGATATCATCATTTCACCCACATAGCATGTGCAAAAAAGTTGATATGGTTACGGCAAAAACTGGATGCACTTTGTGTACAAACTCGACAATCTCTTTCGAAGTATCAGGGTTTCGGACGAAAACTCATCCGTTACAAAGGCATTTCATTTTTTTAATCTTATTTCAACTCCAGACTTTTTGTGCGTTCAACATGCACCATCAAAAGCCACATCATCAATTTTCAACCCTTTCCCACTTCATTCGCTATTTTTCATGCATTTATTGATTTTTTTGAGCTAAATGACCCTGAAATTGAAAAGCACTACAAATGAACTCTGAAAAGGTTGAAACTTAGCGTGGTATCATAATTTCACCCACATAGCATGTGCTAAAAAGTTGAGAGGGTTACGGCAAAAACTGGATGCACTTCGTGTACAAACTGGACAATCCCTTTCGAAGTATCACGGTTTCGGACGAAAACTCATCTGTTACAAAGGCATTTCATTTTTTAAACCTTATTTCAACTCTAGACTTTTTGTGCATTTAACATGCACCATTCAAAGCCACATCATCAATTTTCAACCCTTTCCCACTTCATTCTCTATTTTTCATGCATTTATTGATTTTTTTTAGCTAAATGACCCTGAAATTGAAAAGCACTACAAATGAACTCTGAAAAGGTTGAAACTTGGCATGATATCATCATTTCACCCACATAGCATGTGCGAAAAAGTTGAGATGGTTACGGCAAAAACTGGATGCACTTTGTGTACAAACTCGACAATCTCTTTCGAAGTATCAGGGTTTCGGACGAAAACTCATATATTACAAAGGCATTTCATTTTTTTAAACTTATTTCAACTCCAGACTTTTTGTGCGTTCAACATGCACCATTAAAATCCACATCATCAATTTTCAACCCTTTCCCACTTCATTCGCTATTTTTCATGCATTTATTGATTTTTTTTGAGCTAAATGACCCTGAAATTGAAAAGCACTACAAATGAACTCTGAAAAGGTTGAAACGTAGCATGGTATCATCATTTCACCCACATAGCATGTGTTAAAAAGTTAAGAGGGTTACGGCAAAAACTGGATCCACTCCGTGTACAAACTGGACAATCCCTTTCGAAGTATCAGGGTTTCGGACGAAAACTCATCTGTTACAAAGGAATTTCATTTTTTAAACCTTATTTCAACTCTAGACTTTTTGTGAGTTTAACATGCACCATTCAAAGCCACAGCATCAATTTTCAACCCTTTCCCACTTCATTCTCTATTTTTCATGCATTTGTTCATTTTTTTTTGAGCTTAATGACCCTGAAATTGAAAAGCACTACAAATGAACTTTGAAAAGGTTAAAACTTGGCATGATATCATCATTTCACCCACATAGCATGTGCAAAAAAGTTGAGATGGTTACGGCAAAAACTGGATGCACTTTGTGTACAAACTCGACAATCTATTTCGAAGTATCAGGGTTTCGGACGAAAACTCATCTATTACAAAGGCATTTCATTTTTTAAACTTATTTCAACTCCAGACTTTTTGTGCGTTCAACATGCACCATTAAAAGCCACATCATCAATTTTCAACCCTTTCCCACTTCATTCGCTATTTTTCATGCATTTATTGATTTTTTTGAGCTAAATGACCCTGAAATTGAAAAGCACTACAAATGAACTCTGAAAAGGTTGAAACTTAGCATGGTATCATCATTTCACCCTCATAGCATGTGCTAAAAAGGTGAGAGGGTTACGGCAAAAAATGGATGCACTTTGTGTACAAACTGGACAATCCCTTTCGAAGTATGAGGGTTTCGGACGAAAACTCATCTGTTACAAAGGCATTTCATTTTTAAACCTTATTTCAACTCTAGACTTTTTGTGCGTTTAACATGCACCATTCAAAGCCACATCATCAATTTTCAACCCTTTCCCACTTCATTCTATATTTTTCATGTATTTGTTGATTTTTTTTAAGCTTAATGACCCTGAAATTGAAAAGCACTACAAATGAACTCTGAAAAGGTTGAAACTTTGCATGATATCATCATTTCACCCACATAGCATGTGCAAAAAAGTTGATATGGTTACGGCAAAAACTGGATGCACTTTGTGTACAAACTCGACAATCTCTTTCGAAGTATCAGGGTTTCGGACGAAAACTCATCCGTTACAAAGGCATTTCATTTTTTTAATCTTATTTCAACTCCAGACTTTTTGTGCGTTCAACATGCACCATCAAAAGCCACATCATCAATTTTCAACCCTTTCCCACTTCATTCGCTATTTTTCATGCATTTATTGATTTTTTTGAGCTAAATGACCCTGAAATTGAAAAGCACTACAAATGAACTCTGAAAAGGTTGAAACTTAGCGTGGTATCATAATTTCACCCACATAGCATGTGCTAAAAAGTTGAGAGGGTTACGGCAAAAACTGGATGCGCTTCGTGTACAAACTGGACAATCCCTTTCGAAGTATCAGGGTTTCGGACGAAAACTCATCTGTTACAAAGGCATTTCATTTTTTAAACCTTATTTCAACTCTAGGCTTTTTGTGCATTTAACATGCACCATTCAAAGCCACATCATCAATTTTCAACCCTTTCCCACTTCATTCTCTATTTTTCATGCATTTATTGATTTTTTTTAGCTAAATGACCCTGAAATTGAAAAGCACTACAAATGAACTCTGAAAAGGTTGAAACTTGGCATGATATCATCATTTCACCCACATAGCATGTGCGAAAAAGTTGAGATGGTTACGGCAAAAACTGGATGCACTTTGTGTACAAACTCGACAATCTCTTTCGAAGTATCAGGGTTTCGGACGAAAACTCATATATTACAAAGGCATTTAATTTTTTTAAACTTATTTCTACTCCAGACTTTTTGTGCGTTCAACATGCACCATTAAAAGGCACATCATCAATTTTCAACCCTTTCCCACTTCATTCGCTATTTTTCATGCATTTATTGATTTTTTTTGAGCTAAATGACCCTGAAATTGAAAAGCACTACAAATGAACTCTGAAAAGGTTGAAACATAGCATGGTATCATCATTTCACCCACATAGCATGTGTTAAAAAGTTAAGAGGGTTACGGCAAATACTGGATGCACTCCGTGTAAAAACTGGACAATCCCTTTCGAAGTATCAGGGTTTCGGACGAAAACTCATCTGTTACAAAGGAATTTCATTTTTTAAACCTTATTTCAGCTATAGAGTTTTTGTGAGTTTAACATGCACAATTCAAAGCCACAGCATCAATTTTCAACCCTTTCCCACTTCATTCTCTATTTTTCATGCATTTGTTGATTTTTTTTTTGAGCTTAATGACCCTGAAATTGAAAAGCACTACAAATGAACTTTGAAAAGGTTAAAACTTGGCATGATATCATCATTTCACCCACATAGCATGAGCAAAAAAGTTGAGATGGTTACGGCAAAAACTGGATGCACTTTGTGTACAAACTCGACAATCTATTTCGAAGTATCAGGGTTTCGGACGAAAACTCATCTATTACAAAGGCATTTCATTTTTTAAACTTATTTCAACTCCAGACTTTTTGTGCGTTCAACATGCACCATTAAAAGCCACATCATCAATTTTCAACCCTTTCCCACTTCATTCGCTATTTTTCATGCATTTATTGATTTTTTTGACCTAAATGACCCTGAAATTGAAAAGCACTACAAATGAACTCTGAAAAGGTTGAAACTTAGCATGGTATCATCATTTCACCCACATAGCATGTGCTAAAAAGTTGAGAGGGTTACGGCAAAAACTGGATGCACTTCGTGTACAAACTGGACAATCCCTTTCGAAGTATCAGGGTTTCGGACGAAAACTCATCTGTTACAAAGGCATTTCATTTTTAAACCTTATTTCAACTCTAGACTTTTTGTGCGTTTAACATGCACCATTCAAAGCCACATCATCAATTTTCAACCCTTTCCCACTTCATTCTCTATTTTTCATGTATTTGTTGATTTTTTTTTTGAGCTAAATGACCCTGAAATTGAAAAGCACTACAAATGAACTCTGAAAAGGTTGAAACTTGGCATGATATCATCATTTCACCCACATAGCATGTGCGAAAAAGTTGAGATGGTTACGGCAAAAACTGGATGCACTTTGTGTACAAACTCGACAATCTCTTTCGAAGTATCAGGGTTTCGGACGAAAACTCATATATTACAAAGGCATTTCATTTTTTTAAACTTATTTCAACTCCAGATTTTTGTGCGTTCAACACGCACCATTAAAAGCCACATCATCAATTTTCAACCCTTTCCCACTTCATTTGCTATTTTTCATGCATTTATTGATTTTTTTGAGCTAAATGACCCTGAAATTGAAAAGCACTACAAATGAACTCTGAAAAGGTTGAAACTTAGCATGGTATCATCATTTCACCCACATAGCATGTGCTAAAAAGTTGAGAGGGTTACGGCAAAAACTGGATGCACTTCGTGTACAAACTGGACAATCCCTTTCGAAGTATCAGGGTTTCGGACGAAAACTCATCTGTTACAAAGGCATTTCATTTTTAAACCTTATTTCAACTCTAGACTTTTTGTGCGTTTAACATGCACCATTCAAAGCCACATCATCAATTTTCAACCCTTTCCCACTTCATTCTCTATTTTTCATGTATTTGTTGATTTTTTTTTTTTGAGCTTAATGACCCTGAAATTGAAAAGCACTACAAATGAACTCTGAAAAGGTTGAAACTTGGCATGATATCATCATTTCACCCACATAGCATGTGCGAAAAAGTTGAGATGGTTACGGCAAAAACTGGATGCACTTTGTGTACAAACTCGACAATCTCTTTCGAAGTATCAGGGTTTCGGACGAAAACTCATCCGTTACAAAGGCATTTCGTTTTTTTAATCTTATTTCAACTCCAGACTTTTTGTGCGTTCAACATGCACCATCAAAAGCCACATCATCAATTTTCAACCCTTTCCCACTTCATTCGCTATTTTTCATGCATTTATTGATTTTTTTGAGCTAAATGACCCTGAAATTGAAAAGCACTACAAATGAACTCTGAAAAGGTTGAAACTTAGCATGGTATCATAATTTCACCCACATAGCATGTGCTAAAAAGTTGAGAGGGTTACGGCAAAAACTGGATGCACTTCGTGTACAAACTGGACAATCCCTTTCGAAGTATCACGGTTTCGGACGAAAACTTATCTGTTACAAAGGCATTTCATTTTTTAAACCTTATTTCAACTCTAGACTTTTTGTGCATTTAATATGCACCATTCAAAGCCACATCATCAATTTTCAACCCTTTCCCACTTCATTCTCTATTTTTCATGCATTTATTGATTTTTTTTAGCTAAATGACCCTGAAATTGAAAAGCACTACAAATGAACTCTGAAAAGGTTGAAACTTGGCATGATATCGTCATTTCACCCACATAGCATGTGCGAAAAAGTTGAGATGGTTACGGCAAAAACTGGATGCACTTTGTGTACAAACTCGACAATCTCTTTCGAAGTATCAGGGTTTCGGACGAAAACTCATATATTACAAAGGCATTTCATTTTTTAAAACTTCTTTCAACTCCAGACTTTTTGTGCGTTCAACATGCACCATTAAAAGCCACATCATCAATTTTCAACCCTTTCCCACTTCATTGGCTATTTTTCATGCATTTATTGATTTTTTTGAGCTAAATGACCCTGAAATTGAAAAGCACTACAAATGAACTCTGAAAAGGTTGAAACGTAGCATGGTATCATCATTTCACCCACATAGCATGTGTTAAAAAGTTAAGAGGGTTACGGCAAAAACTGGATGCACTCCGTGTACAAACTGGACAATCCCTTTCGAAGTATCAGGGTTTCGGACGAAAACTCATCTGTTACAAAGGAATTTCATTTTTTAAACCTTATTTCAACTCTAGACTTTTTGTGAGTTTAACATGCACCATTCCAAGCCACAGCATCAATTTTCAACCCTTTCCCACTTCATTCTCTATTTTTCATGCATTTGTTGATTTTTTTTTGAGCTTAATGACCCTGAAATTGAAAAGCACTACAAATGAACTTTGAAAAGGTTAAAAATTGGCATGATATCATCATTTCACCCACATAGCATGTGCAAAAAAGTTGAGATGGTTACGGCAAAAACTGGATGCACTTTGTGTACAAACTCGACAATCTATTTCGAAGTATCAGGGTTTCGGACGAAAACTCATCTATTACAAAGGCATTTCATTTTTTAAACTTATTTCAACTCCAGACTTTTTGTGCGTTCAACATGCACCATTAAAAGCCACATCATCAATTTTCAACCCTTTCCCACTTCATTGGCTATTTATCATGCATTTATTGATTTTTTTTGAGCTAAATGACCCTGAAATTGAAAAGCACTACAAATGAACTCTGAAAAGGTTGAAACGTAGCATGGTATCATCATTTCACCCACATAGCATGTGTTAAAAAGTTAAGAGGGTTACGGCAAAAACTGGATGCACTCCGTGTACAAACTGGACAATCCCTTTCGAAGTATCAGGGTTTCGGACGAAAACTCATCTGTTACAAAGGAATTTCATTTTTTAAACATTATTTCAACTCTAGACTTTTTGTGAGTTTAACATGCACCATTCAAAGCCACAGCATCAATTTTCAACCCTTTCCCACTTCATTCTCTATTTTTCATGCATTTGTTGATTTTTTTTTTTGAGCTTAATGACCCTGAAATTGAAAAGCACTACAAATGAACTTTGAAAAGGTTAAAAATTGGCATGATATCATAATTTCACCCACATAGCATGTGCTAAAAAGTTGAGAGGGTTACGGCAAAAACTGGATGCACTTCGTGTACAAACTGGACAATCCCTTTCGAAGTATCAGGGTTTCGGACGAAAACTCATCTGTTACAAAGGCATTTCATTTTTTAAACCTTATTTCAACTCAAGACTTTTTGTGCATTTAACATGCACCATTCAAAGCCGCATCATCAATTTTCAACCCTTTCCCACTTCATTCTCTATTTTTCATGCATTTATTGATTTTTTTGAGCTAAATGACCCTGAAATTGAAAAGCACTACAAAAGAACTCTGAAAAGGTTGAAACTTAGCATGGTATCATCATTTCACCCACATAGCATGTGCTAAAAAGTTGAGAGGGTTACGGCAAAAACTGGATGCACTTCGTGTACAAACTGGACAATCCCTTTCGAAGTATCAGGGTTTCGGACGAAAACTCATCTGTTACAAAGGCATTTCATTTTTAAACCTTATTTCAACTTTAGACTTTTTGTGCGTTTAACATGCACCATTCAAAGCCACATCATCAATTTTCAACCCTTTCCCACTTCATTCTTTATTTTTCATGTATTTGTTGATTTTTTTTGAGCTTAATGACCCTGAAATTGAAAAGCACTACAAATGAACTCTGAAAAGGTTGAAACTTGGCATGATATCATCATTTCACCCACATAGCATGTGCGAAAAAGTTGAGATGGTTACGGCAAAAACTGGATGCACTTTGTGTACAAACTCGACAATCTCTTTCGAAGTATCAGGGTTTCGGACGAAAACTCATCCGTTACAAAGGCATTTCATTTTTTTAATCTTATTTCAACTCCAGACTTTTTGTGCGTTCAACATGCACCATCAAAAGCCACATCATCAATTTTCAACCCTTTCCCACTTCATTCGCTATTTTTCATGCATTTATTGATTTTTTTGAGCTAAATGACCCTGAAATTGAAAAGCACTACAAATGAACTCTGAAAAGGTTGAAACTTAGCATGGTATCATAATTTCACCCACATAGCATGTGCTGAAAAGTTGAGAGGGTTACGGCAAAAACTGGATGCACTTCGTGTACAAACTGGACAATCCCTTTCGAAGTATCACGGTTTCGGACGAAAACTCATCTGTTACAAAGGCATTTCATTTCTTATACCTTATTTCAACTCTAGACTTTTTGTGCATTTAACATGCACCATTCAAAGCCACATCATCAATTTTCAACCCTTTCCCACTTCATTCTCTATTTTTCATGCATTTATTGATTTTTTTTAGCTAAATGACCCTGAAATTGAAAAGCACTACAAATGAACTCTGAAAAAGTTGAAACTTGGCATGATATCATCATTTCACCCACATAGCATGTGCGAAAAAGTTGAGATGGTTACGGCAAAAACTGGATGCACTTTGTGTACAAACTCGACAATCTCTTTCGAAGTATCAGGGTTTCGGACGAAAACTCATATATTACAAAGGCATTTCATTTTTTAATACTTATTTCAACTCCAGACTTTTTGTGCGTTCAACATGCACCATTAAAAGCCACATCATCAATTTTCAACCCTTTCCCACTTCATTCGCTATTTTTCATGCATTTGTTGATTTTTTTTTGAGCTAAATGACCCTGAAATTGAAAAGTACTACAAATGAACTCTGAAAAGGTTGAAACTTAGCATGGTATCATCATTTCACCCACATAGCATGTGCTAAAAAGTTGAGAGGGTTACGGCAAAAACTGGATGCACTTCGTGTACAAACTGGACAATCCCTTTCGAAGTATCACGGTTTCGGACGAAAACTCATCTGTTACAAAGGCATTTCATTTTTAAACCTTATTTCAACTCTAGACTTTTTGTGCGTTTAACATGCACCATTCAAAGCCACATCATCAATTTTCAACCCTTTCCCACTTCATTCTCTATTTTTCATGCATTTATTGATTTTTTTTTGAGCTAAATGACCCTGAAATTGAAAAGCACTACAAATGAACTCTGAAAAGGTTGAAACTTGGCATGATATCATCATTTCACCCATATAGCATGTGCGAAAAAGTTGAGATGGTTACGGCAAAAACTGGATGCACTTTGTGTACAAACTCGACAATCTCTTTCGAAGTATCAGGGTTTCGAACGAAAACTCATCCGTTACAAAGGCATTTCATTTTTTTAAATTTATTTCAACTCCAGACTTTTTGTGCGTTCAACATGCACCATTAAAAGCCACATCATCAATTTTCAACCCTTTCCCGCTTCATTCGCTATTTTTCATGCATTTATTGATTTTTTTTGAGCTAAATGACCCTGAAATTGAAAAGCACTACAAATGAACTCTGAAAAGGTTGAAACTTAGCATGGTATCATAATTTCACCCACATAGCATGTGCTAAAAAGTTGAGAGGGTTACGGCAAAAACTGGATGCACTTCGTGTACAAACTCGACAATCCCTTTCGAAGTATCATGGGTTCAGACGAAAACTCATCTGATACAAAGGCATTTCATTTTTTAAACCTTATTTCAACTCTAGACTTTTTGTGCATTTAACATGCACCATTCAAAGCCACATCATCAATTTTCAACCCTTTCCCACTTCATTCTCTATTTTTCATGCATTTATTGATTTTTTTAGCTAAATGACCCTGAAATTGAAAAGCACTACAAATGAACTCTGAAAAGGTTGAAACTTGGCATGATATCATCATTTCACCCACATAGCATGTGCGAAAAAGTTGAGATGGTTACGGCAAAAACTGGATGCACTTTGTGTACAAACTCGACAATCTCTTTCGAAGTATGAGGGTTTCGGACGAAAACTCATATATTACAAAGGCATTTCATTTTTTTAAACTTATTTCAACTCCAGACTTTTTGTGCGTTCAACACGCACCATTAAAAGCCACATCATCAATTTTCAACCCTTTCCCACTTCATTTGCTATTTTTCATGCATTTATTGATTTTTTTGAGCTAAATGACCCTGAAATTGAAAAGCACTACAAATGAACTCTGAAAAGGTTGAAACGTAGCATGGTATCATCATTTCACCCACATAGCATGTGTTAAAAAGTTAAGAGGGTTACGGCAAAAACTGGATGCACTCCGTGTACAAACTGGACAATCCCTTTCGAAGTATCAGGGTTTCGGACAAAAACTCATCTGTTACAAAGGAATTTCATTTTTTAAACCTTATTTCAACTCTAGACTTTTTGTGAGTTTAGCATGCACCATTCAAAGCGACATCATCATTTTTCAACCCTTTCCCACTTCATTCTCTATTTTTCATGCATTTGTTGATTTTTTTTGAGCTTAATGACCCTGAAATTGAAAAGCACTACAAATGAACTTTGAAAAGGTTAACACTTGGCATGATATCATCATTTCACCCACATAGCATGTGCAAAAAAGTTGAGATGGTTACGGCAAAAACTGGATGCACTTTGTGTACAAACTCGACAATCTATTTCGAAGTATCAGGGTTTCGGACGAAAACTCATCTATTACAAAGGCATTTCATTTTTTAAACTTATTTCAACTCCAGACTTTTTGTGCGTTCAACATGCACCATTAAAAGCCACATCATCAATTTTCAACCCTTTCCCACTTCATTCGCTATTTTTCATGCATTTATTCATTTTTTGAGCTAAATGACCATGAAATTGAAAAGCACTACAAATGAACTCTGAAAAGGTTGAAACTTAGCATGGTATCATCATTTCACCCACATAGCATGTGCTAAAAAGTTGAGAGGGTTACGGCAAAAACTGGATGCACTTCGTGTACAAACTGGACAATCCCTTTCGAAGTATGAGGGTTTCGGACGAAAACTCATCTGTTACAAAGGCATTTCATTTTTAAACCTTATTTCAACTCTAGACTTTTTGTGCGTTTAACATGCACCATTCAAAGCCACATCATCAATTTTCAACCCTTTCCCACTTCATTCTCTATTTTTCATGCATTTATTGATTTTTTTTGAGCTAAATGACCCTGAAATTGAAAAGCACTACAAATGAACTCTGAAAAGGTTGAAACTTGGCATGATATCATCGTTTCACCCACATAGCATGTGCGAAAAAGTTGAGATGGTTACGGCAAAAACTGGATGCACTTTGTGTACAAACTCGACAATCTCTTTCGAAGTATCAGGGTTTCGGACGAAAACTCATCCGTTACAAAGGCATTTCATTTTTTTAAACTTATTTAAACTCCAGACTTTTTGTGCATTCAACATGCACCATTAATATCCACATCATCAATTTTCAACCCTTTCCAACTTCATTCGCTATTTTTCATGCATTTATTGATTTTTTTTAGCTAAATGACCCTGAAATTGAAAAGCACTACAAATGAACTCTGAAAAGGTTGAAACTTAGCATGGTATCATAATTTCACCCACATAGCATGTGCTGAAAAGTTGAGAGGGTTACGGCAAAAACTGGATGCACTTCGTGTACAAACTGGATAATCCCTTTCGAAGTATCAGGGTTTCGGACGAAAACTCATCTGTTACAAAGGCATTTCATTTTTAAACCTTATTTCAACTCTAGACTTTTTGTGCGTTTAACATGCACCATTCAAAGCCACATCATCAATTTTCAACCCTTTCCCACTTCATTCTCTATTTTTCATGTATTTGTTGATTTTTTTTTTTTGAGCTTAATGACCCTGAAATTGAAAAGCACTACAAATGAACTCTGAAAAGGTTGAAACTTGGCATAATATCATCATTTCACCCACATAGCATGTGCGAAAAAGTTGAGATGGTTACGGCAAAAACTGGATGCACTTTGTGTACAAACTCGACAATCTCTTTCGAAGTATCAGGGTTTCGGACGAAAACTCATCCGTTACAAAGGCATTTCGTTTTTTTAATCTTATTTCAACTCCAGACTTTTTGTGCGTTCAACATGCACCATCAAAAGCCACATCATCAATTTTCAACCCTTTCCCACTTCATTCGCTATTTTTCATGCATTTATTGATTTTTTTTGAGCTAAATGACCCTGAAATTGAAAAGCACTACAAATGAACTCTGAAAAGGTTGAAACTTAGCATGGTATCATAATTTCACCCACATAGCATGTGCTAAAAAGTTGAGAGGGTTACGGCAAAAACTGGATGCACTTCGTGTACAAACTGGACAATCCCTTTCGAAGTATCACGGTTTCGGACGAAAACTTATCTGTTACAAAGGCATTTCATTTTTTAAACCTTATTTCAACTCTAGACTTTTTGTGCATTTAATATGCACCATTCAAAGCCACATCATCAATTTTCAACCCTTTCCCACTTCATTCTCTATTTTTCATGCATTTATTGATTTTTTTTAGCTAAATGACCCTGAAATTGAAAAGCACTACAAATGAACTCTGAAAAGGTTGAAACTTGGCATGATATCGTCATTTCACCCACATAGCATGTGCGAAAAAGTTGAGATGGTTACGGCAAAAACTGGATGCACTTTGTGTACAAACTCGACAATCTCTTTCGAAGTATCAGGGTTTCGGACGAAAACTCATATATTACAAAGGCATTTCATTTTTTAAAACTTATTTCAACTCCAGACTTTTTGTGCGTTCAACATGCACCATTAAAAGCCACATCATCAATTTTCAACCCTTTCCCACTTCATTGGCTATTTTTCATGCATTTATTGATTTTTTTTTTTTGAGCTAAATGACCCTGAAATTGAAAAGCACTACAAATGAACTCTGAAAAGGTTGAAACGTAGCATGGTATCATCATTTCACCCACATAGCATGTGTTAAAAAGTTAAGAGGGTTACGGCAAAAACTGGATGCACTCCGTGTACAAACTGGACAATCCCTTTCGAAGTATCAGGGTTTCGGACGAAAACTCATCTGTTACAAAGGAATTTCATTTTTTAAACCTTATTTCAACTCTAGACTTTTTGTGAGTTTAACATGCACCATTCCAAGCCACAGCATCAATTTTCAACCCTTTCCCACTTCATTCTCTATTTTTCATGCATTTGTTGATTTTTTTTTGAGCTTAATGACCCTGAAATTGAAAAGCACTACAAATGAACTTTGAAAAGGTTAAAAATTGGCATGATATCATCATTTCACCCACATAGCATGTGCAAAAAAGTTGAGATGGTTTCGGCAAAAACTGGATGCACTTTGTGTACAAACTCGACAATCTATTTCGAAGTATCAGGGTTTCGGACGAAAACTCATCTATTACAAAGGCATTTCATTTTTTAAAATTATTTCAACTCCAGACTTTTTGTGCGTTCAACATGCACCATTAAAAGCCACATCATCAATTTTCAACCCTTTCCCACTTCATTGGCTATTTTTCATGCATTTATTGATTTTTTTTGAGCTAAATGACCCTGAAATTGAAAAGCACTACAAATGAACTCTGAAAAGGTTGAAACGTAGCATGGTATCATCATTTCACCCACATAGCATGTGTTAAAAAGTTAAGAGGGTTACGGCAAAAACTGGATGCACTCCGTGTACAAACTGGACAATCCCTTTCGAAGTATCACGGTTTCGGACGAAAACTCATCTGTTACAAAGGAATTTCATTTTTTAAACCTTATTTCAACTCTAGACTTTTTGTGAGTTTAACATGCACCATTCAAAGCCACAGCATCAATTTTCAACCCTTTCCCACTTCATTCTCTATTTTTCATGCATTTGTTGATTTTTTTTTTGAGCTTAATGACCCTGAAATTGAAAAGCACTACAAATGAACTTTGAAAAGGTTAAAAATTGGCATGATATCATAATTTCACCCACATAGCATGTGCTAAAAAGTTGAGAGGGTTACGGCAAAAACTGGATGCACTTCGTGTACAAACTGGACAATCCCTTTCGAAGTATCAGGGTTTCGGACGAAAACTCATCTGTTACAAAGGCATTTCATTTTTTAAACCTTATTTCAACTCTAGACTTTTTGTGCATTTAACATGCACCATTCAAAGCCACATCATCAATTTTCAACCTTTTCCCACTTCATTCTCTATTTTTCATGCATTTATTGATTTTTTTGAGCTAAATGACCCTGAAATTAAAAAGCACTACAAAAGAACTCTGAAAAGGTTGAAACTTAGCATGGTATCATCATTTCACCCACATAGCATGTGCTAAAAAGTTGAGAGGGTTACGGCAAAAACTGGATGCACTTCGTGTACAAACTGGACAATCCCTTTCGAAGTATCAGGGTTTCGGACGAAAACTCATCTGTTACAAAGGCATTTCATTTTTAAACCTTATTTCAACTTTAGACTTTTTGTGCGTTTAACATGCACCATTCAAAGCCACATCATCAATTTTCAACCCTTTCCCACTTCATTCTTTATTTTTCATGTATTTGTTGATTTTTTTTGAGCTTAATGACCCTGAAATTGAAAAGCACTACAAATGAACTCTGAAAAGGTTGAAACTTGGCATGATATCATCATTTCACCCACATAGCATGTGCGAAAAAGTTGAGATGGTTACGGCAAAAACTGGATGCACTTTGTGTACAAACTCGACAATCTCTTTCGAAGTATCAGGGTTTCGGACGAAAACTCATCCGTTACAAAGGCATTTCATTTTTTTAATCTTATTTCAACTCCAGACTTTTTGTGCGTTCAACATGCACCATCAAAAGCCACATCATCAATTTTCAACCCTTTCCCACTTCATTCGCTATTTTTCATGCATTTATTGATTTTTTTGAGCTAAATGACCCTGAAATTGAAAAGCACTACAAATGAACTCTGAAAAGGTTGAAACTTAGCATGGTATCATAATTTCACCCACATAGCATGTGCTGAAAAGTTGAGAGGGTTACGGCAAAAACTGGATGCACTTCGTGTACAAACTGGACAATCCCTTTCGAAGTATCACGCTTTCGGACGAAAACTCATCTGTTACAAAGGCATTTCATTTCTTATACCTTATTTCAACTCTAGACTTTTTGTGCATTTAACATGCACCATTCAAAGCCACATCATCAATTTTCAACCCTTTCCCACTTCATTCTCTATTTTTCATGCATTTATTGATTTTTTTTAGCTAAATGACCCTGAAATTGAAAAGCACTACAAATGAACTCTGAAAAAGTTGAAACTTGGCATGATATCATCATTTCACCCACATAGCATGTGCGAAAAAGTTGAGATGGTTACGGCAAAAACTGGATGCACTTTGTGTACAAACTCGACAATCTCTTTCGAAGTATCAGGGTTTCGGACGAAAACTCATCCGTGACAAAGGCATTTCATTTTTTTAAACTTATTTCAACTCCAGACTTTTTGTGCGTTCAACATGCACCATTAAAAGCCACATCATCAATTTTCAACCCTTTCCCACTTCATTCGCTATTTTTCATGCATTTGTTGATTTTTTTTTGAGCTAAATGACCCTGAAATTGAAAAGCACTACAAATGAACTCTGAAAAGGTTGAAACTTAGCATGGTATCATCATTTCACCCACATAGCATGTGCTAAAAAGTTGAGAGGGTTACGGCAAAAACTGGATGCACTTCGTGTACAAACTGGACAATCCCTTTCGAAGTATCACGGTTTCGGACGAAAACTCATCTGTTACAAAGGCATTTCATTTTTAAACCTTATTTCAACTCTAGACTTTTTGTGCGTTTAACATGCACCATTCAAAGCCACATCATCAATTTTCAACCCTTTCCCACTTCATTCTCTATTTTTCATGCATTTATTGATTTTTTTTGAGCTAAATGACCCTGAAATTGAAAAGCACTACAAATGAACTCTGAAAAGGTTGAAACTTGGCATGATATCATCATTTCACCCATATAGCATGTGCGAAAAAGTTGAGATGGTTACGGCAAAAACTGGATGCACTTTGTGTACAAACTCGACAATCTCTTTCGAAGTATCAGGGTTTCGAACGAAAACTCATCCGTTACAAAGGCATTTCATTTTTTTAAATTTATTTCAACTCCAGACTTTTTGTGCGTTCAACATGCACCATTAAAAGCCACATCATCAATTTTCAACCCTTTCCCGCTTCATTCGCTATTTTTCATGCATTTATTGATTTTTTTTGAGCTAAATGACCCTAAAATTGAAAAGCACTACAAATGAACTCTGAAAAGGTTGAAACTTAGCATGGTATCATAATTTCACCCACATAGCATGTGCTAAAAAGTTGAGAGGGTTACGGCAAAAACTGGATGCACTTCGTGTACAAACTCGACAATCCCTTTCGAAGTATCATGGGTTCAGACGAAAACTCATCTGATACAAAGGCATTTCATTTTTTAAACCTTATTTCAACTCTAGACTTTTTGTGCATTTAACATGCACCATTCAAAGCCACATCATCAATTTTCAACCCTTTCCCACTTCATTCTCTATTTTTCATGCATTTATTGATTTTTTTAGCTAAATGACCCTGAAATTGAAAAGCACTACAAATGAACTCTGAAAAGGTTGAAACTTGGCATGATATCATCATTTCACCCACATAGCATGTGCGAAAAAGTTGAGATGGTTACGGCAAAAACTGGATGCACTTTGTGTACAAACTCGACAATCTCTTTCGAAGTATCAGGGTTTCGGACGAAAACTCATATATTACAAAGGCATTTCATTTTTTTAAACTTATTTCAACTCCAGACTTTTTGTGCGTTCAACACGCACCATTAAAAGCCACATCATCAATTTTCAACCCTTTCCCACTTCATTTGCTATTTTTCATGCATTTATTGATTTTTTTGAGCTAAATGACCCTGAAATTGAAAAGCACTACAAATGAACTCTGAAAAGGTTGAAACATAGCATGGTATCATCATTTCACCCACATAGCATGTGTTAAAAAGTTAAGAGGGTTACGGCAAAAACTGGATGCACTCCGTGTACAAACTGGACAATCCCTTTCGAAGTATCAGGGTTTCGGACAAAAACTCATCTGTTACAAAGGAATTTCATTTTTTAAACCTTATTTCAACTCTAGACTTTTTGTGAGTTTAGCATGCACCATTCAAAGCGACATCATCATTTTTCAACCCTTTCCCACTTCATTCTCTATTTTTCATGCATTTGTTGATTTTTTTTGAGCTTAATGACCCTGAAATTGAAAAGCACTACAAATGAACTTTGAAAAGGTTAACACTTGGCATGATATCATCATTTCACCCACATAGCATGTGCAAAAAAGTTGAGATGGTTACGGCAAAAACTGGATGCACTTTGTGTACAAACTCTACAATCTATTTCGAAGTATCAGGGTTTCGGACGAAAACTCATCTATTACAAAGGCATTTCATTTTTTAAACTTATTTCAACTCCAGACTTTTTGTGCGTTCAACATGCACCATTAAAAGCCACATCATCAATTTTCAACCCTTTCCCACTTCATTCGCTATTTTTCATGCATTTATTCATTTTTTGAGCTAAATGACCATGAAATTGAAAAGCACTACAAATGAACTCTGAAAAGGTTGAAACTTAGCATGGTATCATCATTTCACCCACATAGCATGTGCTAAAAAGTTGAGAGGGTTACGGCAAAAACTGGGTGCACTTCGTGTACAAACTGGACAATCCCTTTCGAAGTATGAGGGTTTCGGACGAAAACTCATCTGTTACAAAGGCATTTCATTTTTAAACCTTATTTCAACTCTAGACTTTTTGTGCGTTTAACATGCACCATTCAAAGCCACATCATCAATTTTCAACCCTTTCCCACTTCATTCTCTATTTTTCATGCATTTATTGATTTTTTTTGAGCTAAATGACCCTGAAATTGAAAAGCACTACAAATGAACTCTGAAAAGGTTGAAACTTGGCATGATATCATCATTTCACCCACATAGCATGTGCGAAAAAGTTGAGATGGTTACGGCAAAAACTGGATGCACTTTGTGTACAAACTCGACAATCTCTTTCGAAGTATCAGGGTTTCGGACGAAAACTCATCCGTTACAAAGGCATTTCATTTTTTTAAACTTATTTAAACTCCAGACTTTTTGTGCGTTCAACATGCACCATTAAAATCCACATCATCAATTTTCAACCCTTTCCAACTTCATTCGCTATTTTTCATGCATTTATTGATTTTTTTTAGCTAAATGACCCTGAAATTGAAAAGCACTACAAATGAACTCTGAAAAGGTTGAACCTTAGCATGGTATCATAATTTCACCCACATAGCATGTGCTAAAAAGTTGAGAGGGTTACGGCAAAAACTGGATGCACTTCGTGTACAAACTGGACAATCCCTTTCGAAGTATCACGGTTTCGGACGAAAACTTATCTGTTACAAAGGCATTTCATTTTTTAAACCTTATTTCAACTCTAGACTTTTTGTGCATTTAACATGCACCATTCAAAGCCACATCATCAATTTTCAACCCTTTTCCCACTTCATTCTCTATTTTTCATGCATTTATTGATTTTTTTTAGCTAAATGACCCTGAAATTGAAAAGCACTACAAATGAACTCTGAAAAGGTTGAAACTTGGCATGATATCATCATTTCACCCACATAGCATGTGCGAAAAAGTTGAGATGGTTACGGCAAAAACTGGATGCACTTTGTGTACAAACTCGACAATCTCTTTCGAAGTATCAGGGTTTCGGACGAAAACTCATATATTACAAAGGCATTTCATTTTTTAAAATTATTTCAACTCCAGACTTTTTGTGCGTTCAACATGCACCATTAAAAGCCACATCATCAATTTTCAACCCTTTCCCACTTCATTGGCTATTTTTCATGCATTTATTGATTTTTTTGAGCTAAATGACCCTGAAATTGAAAAGCACTACAAATGAACTCTGAAAAGGTTGAAACGTAGCATGGTATCATCATTTCACCCACATAGCATGTGTTAAAAAGTTAAGAGGGTTACGGCAAAAACTGGATGCACTCCGTGTACAAACTGGACAATCCCTTTCGAAGTATCAGGGTTTCGGACGAAAACTCATCTGTTACAAAGGAATTTCATTTTTTAAACCTTATTTCAACTCTAGACTTTTTGTGAGTTTAACATGCACCATTCAAAGCCACAGCATCAATTTTCAACCCTTTCCCACTTCATTCTCTATTTTTCATGCATTTGTTGATTTTTTTTTTGAGCTTAATGACCCTGAAATTGAAAAGCACTACAAATGAACTTTGAAAAGGTTAAAAATTGGCATGATTTCATAATTTCACCCACATAGCATGTGCTAAAAAGTTGAGAGGGTTACGGCAAAAACTGGATGCACTTCGTGTACAAACTGGACAATCCCTTTCGAAGTATCACGGTTTCGGACGAAAACTCATCTGTTACAAAGGCATTTCATTTTTTAAACCTTATTTCAACTCTAGACTTTTTGTGCATTTAACATGCACCATTCAAAGCCACATCATCAATTTTCAACCCTTTCCCACTTCATTCTCTATTTTTCATGCATTTATTGATTTTTTTTGAGCTAAATGACCCTGAAATTGAAAAGCACTACAAATGAACTCTGAAAAGGTTGAAACTTAGAATGGTATCATCATTTCACCCACATAGCATGTGCTAAAAAGTTGAGAGGGTTACGGCAAAAACTGGATGCACTTCGTGTACAAACTGGACAATCCCTTTCGAAGTATCAGGGTTTCGGACGAAAACTCATCTGTTACAAAGGCATTTCATTTTTAAACCTTATTTCAACTTTAGACTTTTTGTGCGTTTAACATGCACCATTCAAAGCCACATCATCAATTTTCAACCCTTTCCCACTTCATTCTCTATTTTTCATGTATTTGTTGATTTTTTTTTGAGCTTAATGACCCTGAAATTGAAAAGCACTACAAATGAACTCTGAAAAGGTTGAAACTTGGCATGATATCATCATTTCACCCACATAGCATGTGCGAAAAAGTTGAGATGGTTACGGCAAAAACTAGATGCACTTTGTGTACAAACTCGACAATCTTTTTCGAAGTATCAGGGTTTCGGACGAAAACTCATCCGTTACAAAGGCATTTCATTTTTTTAATCTTATTTCAACTCCAGACTTTTTGTGCGTTCAACATGCACCATCAAAAGCCACATCATCAATTTTCAACCCTTTCCCACTTCATTCGCTATTTTTCATGCATTTATTGATTTTTTTGAGCTAAATGACCCTGAAATTGAAAAGCACTACAAATGAACTCTGAAAAGGTTGAAACTTAGCATGGTATCATAATTTCACCCACATAGCATGTGCTGAAAAGTTGAGAGGGTTACGGCAAAAACTGGATGCACTTCGTGTACAAACTGGACAATCCCTTTCGAAGTATCACGGTTTCGGACGAAAACTCATCTGTTACAAAGGCATTTCATTTTTTATACCTTATTTCAACTCTAGACTTTTTGTGCATTTAACATGCACCATTCAAAGCCACATCATCAATTTTCAACCCTTTCCCACTTCATTCTCTATTTTTCAAGCATTTATTGATTTTTTTTAGCTAAATGACCCTGAAATTGAAAAGCACTACAAATGAACTCTGAAAAAGTTGAAACTTGGCATGATATCATCATTTCACCCACATAGCATGTGCGAAAAAGTTGAGATGGTTACGGCAAAAACTGGATGCACTTTGTGTACAAACTCGACAATCTCTTTCGAAGTATCAGGGTTTCGGACGAAAACTCATCCGTGACAAAGGCATTTCATTTTTTTAAACTTATTTCAACTCCAGACTTTTTGTGCGTTCAACATGCACCATTAAAAGCCACATCATCAATTTTCAACCCTTTCCCACTTCATTCGCTATTTTTCATGCATTTGTTGATTTTTTTTGAGCTAAATGACCCTGAAATTGAAAAGCACTACAAATGAACTCTGAAAAGGTTGAAACTTAGCATGGTATCATCATTTCACCCACATAGCATGTGCTAAAAAGTTGAGAGGGTTACGGCAAAAACTGGATGCACTTCGTGTACAAACTGGACAATCCCTTTCGAAGTATCACGGTTTCGGACGAAAACTCATCTGTTACAAAGGCATTTCATTTTTAAACCTTATTTCAACTCTAGACTTTTTGTGCGTTTAACATGCACCATTCAAAGCCACATCATCAATTTTCAACCCTTTCCCACTTCATTCTCTATTTTTCATGCATTTATTGATTTTTTTTGAGCTAAATGACCCTGAAATTGAAAAGCACTACAAATGAACTCTGAAAAGGTTGAAACTTGGCATGATATCATCATTTCACCCATATAGCATGTGCGAAAAAGTTGAGATGGTTACGGCAAAAACTGGATGCACTTTGTGTACAAACTCGACAATCTCTTTCGAAGTATCAGGGTTTCGAACGAAAACTCATCCGTTACAAAGGCATTTCATTTTTTTAAATTTATTTCAACTCCAGACTTTTTGTGCGTTCAACATGCACCATTAAAAGCCACATCATCAATTTTCAACCCTTTCCCACTTCATTCGCTATTTTTCATGCATTTATTGATTTTTTTTGAGCTAAATGACCCTGAAATTGAAAAGCACTACAAATGAACTCTGAAAAGGTTGAAACTTAGCATGGTATCATAATTTCACCCACATAGCATGTGCTAAAAAGTTGAGAGGGTTACGGCAAAAACTGGATGCACTTCGTGTACAAACTCGACAATCCCTTTCGAAGTATCATGGGTTCAGACGAAAACTCATCTGATACAAAGGCATTTCATTTTTTAAACCTTATTTCAACTCTAGACTTTTTGTGCATTTAACATGCACCATTCAAAGCCACATCATCAATTTTCAACCCTTTCCCACTTCATTCTCTATTTTTCATGCATTTATTGATTTTTTTAGCTAAATGACCCTGAAATTGAAAAGCACTACAAATGAACTCTGAAAAGGTTGAAACTTGGCATGATATCATCATTTCACCCACATAGCATGTGCGAAAAAGTTGAGATGGTTACGGCAAAAACTGGATGCACTTTGTGTACAAACTCGACAATCTCTTTCGAAGTATCAGGGTTTCGGACGAAAACTCATATATTACAAAGGCATTTCATTTTTTTAAACTTATTTCAACTCCAGACTTTTTGTGCGTTCAACACGCACCATTAAAAGCCACATCATCAATTTTCAACCCTTTCCCACTTCATTTGCTATTTTTCATGCATTTATTGATTTTTTTGAGCTAAATGACCCTGAAATTGAAAAGCACTACAAATGAACTCTGAAAAGGTTGAAACGTAGCATGGTATCATCATTTCACCCACATAGCATGTGTTAAAAAGTTAAGAGGGTTACGGCAAAAACTGGATGCACTCCGTGTACAAACTGGACAATCCCTTTCGAAGTATCAGGGTTTCGGACAAAAACTCATCTGTTACAAAGGAATTTCATTTTTTAAACCTTATTTCAACTCTAGACTTTTTGTGAGTTTAGCATGCACCATTCAAAGCGACATCATCATTTTTCAACCCTTTCCCACTTCATTCTCTATTTTTCATGCATTTGTTGATTTTTTTGAGCTTAATGACCCTGAAATTGAAAAGCACTACAAATGAACGTTGAAAAGGTTAACACTTGGCATGATATCATCATTTCACCCACATAGCATGTGCAAAAAAGTTGAGATGGTTACGGCAAAAACTGGATGCACTTTGTGTAAAACTCGACAATCTATTTCGAAGTATCAGGGTTTCGGACGAAAACTCATCTATTACAAAGGCATTTCATTTTTTAAACTTATTTCAACTCCAGACTTTTTGTGCGTTCAACATGCACCATTAAAAGCCACATCATCAATTTTCAACCCTTTCCCACTTCATTCGCTATTTTTCATGCATTTATTCATTTTTTGAGCTAAATGACCATGAAATTGAAAAGCACTACAAATGAACTCTGAAAAGGTTGAAACTTAGCATGGTATCATCATTTCAACCACATAGCATGTGCTAAAAAGTTGAGAGGGTTACGGCAAAAACTGGATGCACTTCGTGTACAAACTGGACAATCCCTTTCGAAGTATGAGGGTTTCGGACGAAAACTCATCTGTTACAAAGGCATTTCATTTTTAAACCTTATTTCAACTCTAGACTTTTTGTGCGTTTAACATGCACCATTCAAAGCCACATCATCAATTTTCAACCCTTTCCCACTTCATTCTCTATTTTTCATGCATTTATTGATTTTTTTTTGAGCTAAATGACCCTGAAATTGAAAAGCACTACAAATGAACTCTGAAAAGGTTGAAACTTGGCATGATATCATCATTTCACCCACATAGCATGTGCGAAAAAGTTGAGATGGTTACGGCAAAAACTGGATGCACTTTGTGTACAAACTCGACAATCTCTTTCGAAGTATCAGGGTTTCGGACGAAAACTCATCCGTTACAAAGGCATTTCATTTTTTTAAACTTATTTAAACTCCAGACTTTTTGTGCGTTCAACATGCACCATTAAAATCCACATCATCAATTTTCAACCCTTTCCCACTTCATTCGCTATTTTTCATGCATTTATTGATTTTTTTTTAGCTAAATGACCCTGAAATTGAAAAGCACTACAAATGAACTCTGAAAAGGTTGAACCTTAGCATGGTATCATAATTTCACCCACATAGCATGTGCTAAAAAGTTGAGAGGGTTACGGCAAAAACTGGATGCACTTCGTGTACAAACTGGACAATCCCTTTCGAAGTATCACGGTTTCGGACGAAAACTCATCTGTTACAAAGGCATTTCATTTTTTAAACCTTATTTCAACTCTAGACTTTTTGTGCATTTAACATGCACCATTCAAAGCCACATCATCAATTTTCAACCCTTTTCCCACTTCATTCTCTATTTTTCATGCATTTATTGATTTTTTTTAGCTAAATGACCCTGAAATTGAAAAGCACTACAAATGAACTCTGAAAAGGTTGAAACTTGGCATGATATCATCATTTCACCCACATAGCATGTGCGAAAAAGTTGAGATGGTTACGGCAAAAACTGGATGCACTTTGTGTACAAACTCGACAATCTCTTTCGAAGTATCAGGGTTTCGGACGAAAACTCATATATTACAAAGGCATTTCATTTTTTAAACTTATTTCAACTCCAGACTTTTTGTGCGTTCAACATGCACCATTAAAAGCCACATCATCAATTTTCAACCCTTTCCCACTTCATTCGCTATTTTTCATGCATTTATTGATTTTTTTTGAGCTAAATGACCCTGAAATTGAAAAGCACTACAAATGAACTCTGAAAAGGTTGAAACGTAGCATGGTATCATCATTTCACCCACATAGCATGTGTTAAAAAGTTAAGAGGGTTACGGCAAAAACTGGATCCACTCCGTGTACAAACTGGACAATCCCTTTCGAAGTATCAGGGTTTCGGACGAAAACTCATCTGTTACAAAGGAATTTCATTTTTTAAACCTTATTTCAACTCTAGACTTTTTGTGAGTTTAACATGCACCATTCAAAGCCACAGCATCAATTTTCAACCCTTTCCCACTTCATTCTCTATTTTTCATGCATTTGTTCATTTTTTTTTTGAGCTTAATGACCCTGAAATTGAAAAGCACTACAAATGAACTTTGAAAAGGTTAAAACTTGGCATGATATCATCATTTCACCCACATAGCATGTGCAAAAAAGTTGAGATGGTTACGGCAAAAACTGGATGCACTTTGTGTACAAACTCGACAATCTACTTCGAAGTATCATGGTTTCGGACGAAAACTCATCTATTACAAAGGCATTTCATTTTTTAAACTTATTTCAACTCCAGACTTTTTGTGCGTTCAACATGCACCATTAAAAGCCACATCATCAATTTTCAACCCTTTCCCACTTCATTCGCTATTTTTCATGCATTTATTGATTTTTTTGAGCTAAATGACCCTGAAATTGAAAAGCACTACAAATGAACTCTGAAAAGGTTGAAACTTAGCATGGTATCATCATTTCACCCACATAGCATCTGCTAAAAAGGTGAGAGGGTTACGGCAAAAACTGGATGCACTTTGTGTACAAACTGGACAATCCCTTTCGAAGTATCAGGGTTTCGGACGAAAACTCATCTGTTACAAAGGCATTTCATTATTAAACCTTATTTCAACTCTAGACTTTTTGTGCGTTTAACATGCACCATTCAAAGCCACATCATCAATTTTCAACCCTTTCCCACTTCATTCTCTATTTTTCATGTATTTGTTGATTTTTTTTTAAGCTTAATGACCCTGAAATTGAAAAGCACTACAAATGAACTCTGAAAAGGTTGAAACTTTGCATGATATCATCATTTCACCCACATAGCATGTGCGAAAAAGTTGAGATGGTTACGGCAAAAACTGGATGCACTTTGTGTACAAACTCGACAATCTCTTTCGAAGTATCAGGGTTTCGGACGAAAACTCATCCGTTACAAAGGCATTTCATTTTTTTAATCTTATTTCAACTCCAGACTTTTTGTGCGTTCAACATGCACCATCAAAAGCCACATCATCAATTTTCAACCCTTTCCCACTTCATTCGCTATTTTTCATGCATTTATTGATTTTTTTTGACCTAAATGACCCTGAAATTGAAAAGCACTACAAATGAACTCTGAAAAGGTTGAAACTTAGCGTGGTATCATAATTTCACCCACATAGCATGTGCTAAAAAGTTGAGAGGGTTACGGCAAAAACTGGATGCACTTCGTGTACAAACTGGACAATCCCTTTCGAAGTATCAGGGTTTCGGACGAAAACTCATCTGTTACAAAGGCATTTCATTTTTTAAACCTTATTTCAACTCTAGACTTTTTGTGCATTTAACATGCACCATTCAAAGCCACATCATCAATTTTCAACCCTTTCCCACTTCATTCTCTATTTTTCATATATTTATTGATTTTTTTTAGCTAAATGACCCTGAAATTGAAAAGCACTACAAATGAACTCTAAAAAGGTTGAAACTTGGCATGATATCATCATTTCACCCACATAGCATGTGCGAAAAAGTTGAGATGGTTACGGCAAAAACTGGATGCACTTTGTGTACAAACTCGACAATCTCTTTCGAAGTATCAGGGTTTCGGACGAAAACTCATCCGTTACAAAGGCATTTCATTTTTTTAATCTTATTTCAACTCCAGACTTTTTGTGCGTTCAACATGCACCATCAAAAGCCACATCATCAATTTTCAACCCTTTCCCACATCATTCGCTATTTTTCATGCATTTATTGATTTTTTTGAGCTAAATGACCCTGAAATTGAAAAGCACTACAAATGAACTCTGAAAAGGTTGAAACTTAGCGTGGTATCATAATTTCACCCACATAGCATGTGCTAAAAAGTTGAGAGGGTTACGGCAAAAACTGGATGCACTTCGTGTACAAACTGGACAATCCCTTTCGAAGTATCAGGGTTTCGGACGAAAACTCATCTGTTACAAAGGCATTTCATTTTTTAAACCTTATTTCAACTCTAGACTTTTTGTGCATTTAACATGCACCATTCAAAGCCACATCATCAATTTTCAACCCTTTCCCACTTCATTCTCTATTTTTCATGCATTTATTGATTTTTTTTAGCTAAATGACCCTGAAATTGAAAAGCACTACAAATGAACTCTGAAAAGGTTGAAACTTGGCATGATATCATCATTTCACCCACATAGCATGTGCGGAAAAGTTGAGATGGTTACGGCAAAAACTGGATGCACTTTGTGTACAAACTCGACAATCTCTTTCGAAGTATCAGGGTTTCGGACGAAAACTCATATATTACAAAGGCATTTAATTTTTTTAACTTATTTCAACTCCAGACTTTTTGTGCGTTCAACATGCACCATTAAAAGCCACATCATCAATTTTCAACCCTTTCCCACTTCATTCGCTATTTTTCATGCATTTATTGATTTTTTTTGAGCTAAATGACCCTGAAATGGAAAAGCACTACAAATGAACTCTGAAAAGGTTGAAACGTAGCATGGTATCATCATTTCACCCACATAGCATGTGTTAAAAAGTTAAGAGGGTTACGGCAAAAACTGGATGCACTCCGTGTACAAACTGGACAATCCCTTTCGAAGTATCAGGGTTTCGGACGAAAACTCATCTGTTACAAAGGAATTTCATTTTTTAAACCTTATTTCAACTCTAGACTTTTTGTGAGTTTAACATGCACCATTCAAAGCCACAGCATCAATTTTCAACCCTTTCCCACTTCATTCTCTATTTTTCATGCATTTGTTGATTTTTTTTTGAGCTTAATGACCCTGAAATTGAAAAGCACTACAAATGAACTTTGAAAAGGTTAAAAATTGGCATGATATCATCATTTCACCCACATAGCATGTGCAAAAAAGTTGAGATGGTTATGGCAAAAACTGGATGCACTTTGTGTACAAACTCGACAATCTATTTCGAAGTATCAGGGTTTCGGACGAAAACTCATCTATTACAAAGGCATTTCATTTTTTAAACTTATTTCAACTCCAGACTTTTTGTGCGTTCAACATGCACCATCAAAAGCCACATCATCAATTTTCAACCCTTTCCCACTTCATTCGCTATTTTTCATGCATTTATTGATTTTTTTGAGCTAAATGACCCTGAAATTGAAAAGCACTACAAATGAACTCTGAAAAGGTTGAAACTTAGCATGGTATCATAATTTCACCCACATAGCATGTGCTAAAAAGTTGAGAGGGTTACGGCAAAAACTGGATGCACTTCGTGTACAAACTGGACAATCCCTTTCGAAGTATCACGGTTCCGGACGAAAACTCATCTGTTACAAAGGCATTTCATTTTTTAAATCTTATTTCAACTCTAGACTTTTTGTGCATTTAACATGCACCATTCAAAGCCACATCATCAATTTTCAACCCTTTCCCACTTCATTCTCTATTTTTCATGCATTTATTGATTTTTTTTAGCTAAATGACCCTGAAATTGAAAAGCACTACAAATGAACTCTGAAAAGGTTGAAACTTGGCATGATATCATCATTTCACCCACATAGCATGTGCGAAAAAGTTGAGATGGTTACGGCAAAAACTGGATGCACTTTGTGTACAAACTCGACAATCTCTTTCGAAGTATCAGGGTTTCGGACGAAAACTCATATATTACAAAGGCATTTCATTTTTTAAAACTTATTTCAACTCCAGACTTTTTGTGCGTTCAACATGCACCATTAAAAGCCACATCATCAATTTTCAACCCTTTCCCACTTCATTGGCTATTTTTCATGCATTTATTGATTTTTTTGAGCTAAATGACCCTGAAATTGAAAAGCACTACAAATGAACTCTGAAAAGGTTGAAACGTAGCATGGTATCATCATTTCACCCACATAGCATGTGTTAAAAAGTTAAGAGGGTTACGGCAAAAACTGGATGCACTCCGTGTACAAACTGGACAATCCCTTTCGAAGTATCAGGGTTTCGGACGAAAACTCATCTGTTACAAAGGAATTTCATTTTTTAAACCTTATTTCAACTCTAGACTTTTTGTGAGTTTAACATGCACCATTCAAAGCCACATCATCAATTTTCAACCCTTTCCCACTTCATTCTCTATTTTTCATGCATTTGTTGATTTTTTTTTGAGCTTAATGACCCTGAAATTGAAAAGCACTACAAATGAACTTTGAAAAGGTTAAAACTTGGCATGATATCATCATTTCACCCACATAGCATGTGCAAAAAAGTTGAGATGGTTACGGCAAAAACTGGATGCACTTTGTGTACAAACTCGACAATCTATTTCGAAGTATCAGGGTTTCGGACGAAAACTCATCTATTACAAAGGCATTTCATTTTTAAACTTATTTCAACTCCAGACTTTTTGTGCGTTCAACATGCACCATTAAAAGCCACATCATCAATTTTCAACCCTTTCCCACTTCATTCGCTATTTTTAATGCATTTATTGATTTTTTTGAGCTAAATGACCCTGAAATTGAAAAGCACTACAAAATAACTCTGAAAAGGTTGAAACTTAGCATGGTATCATCATTTCACCCACATAGCATGTGCTAAAAAGTTGAGAGGGTTACGGCAAAAACTGGATGCACTTCGTGTACAAACTGGACAATCCCTTTCGAAGTCTCAGGGTTTCGGACGAAAACTCATCTGTTACAAAGGCATTTCATTTTTAAACCTTATTTCAACTCTAGACTTATTGTGCGTTTAACATGCACCATTCAAAGCCACATCATCAATTTTCAACCCTTTCCCACTTCATTCTCTATTTTTCATGCATTTATTGATTTTTTTGAGCTAAATGACCCTGAAATTGAAAAGCACTACAAATGAACTCTGAAAATGTTGAAACGTAGCATGGTATCACATTTCACCCACATTGCATGTGTTAAAAAGTTAAGAGGGTTACGGCAAATACTGGATGCACTCCGTGTAAAAACTGGACAATCCCTTTCGAAGTATCAGGGTTTCGGACGAAAACTCATCTGTTACAAAGGAATTTCATTTTTTAAACCTTATTTCAGCTATAGACTTTTTGTGAGTTTAACATGCACAATTCAAAGCCACAGCATCAATTTTCAACCCTTTCCCACTTCATTCTCTATTTTTCATGCATTTGTTGATTTTTTTTTGAGCTTAATGACCCTGAAATTGAAAAGCACTACAAATGAACTTTGAAAAGGTTAAAACTTGGCATGATATCATCATTTCACCCACATAGCTTGTGCAAAAAAGTTGAGATGGTTACGGCAAAAACTGGATGCACTTTGTGTACAAACTCAACAATCTATTTCGAAGTATCAGGGTTTCGGACGAAAACTCATCTATTACAAAGGCATTTCATTTTTTAAACTTATTTCAACTCCAGACTTTTTGTGCGTTCAACATGCACCATTAAAAGCCACATCATCAATTTTCAACCCTTTCCCACTTCATTCGCTATTTTTCATGCATTTATTGATTTTTTTGAGCTAAATGACCCTGAAATTGAAAAGCACTACAAATGAACTCTGAAAAGGTTGAAACTTAGCATGGTATCATCATTTCACCCACATAGCATGTGCTAAAAAGTTGAGAGGGTTACGGCAAAAACTGGATGCACTTCGTGTACAAACTGGACAATCCCTTTCGAAGTATCAGGGTTTCGGACGAAAACTCATCTGTTACAAAGGCATTTCATTTTTAAACCTTATTTCAACTCTAGACTTTTTGTGCGTTTAACATGCACCATTCAAAGCCACATCATCAATTTTCAACCCTTTCCCACTTCATTCTCTATTTTTCATGTATTTGTTGATTTTTTTTTGAGCTTAATGACCCTGAAATTGAAAAGCACTACAAATGAACTCTGAAAAGGTTGAAACTTGGCATGATATCATCATTTCACCCACATAGCATGTGCGAAAAAGTTGAGATGGTTACGGCAAAAACTGGATGCACTTTGTGTACAAACTCGACAATCTCTTTCGAAGTATCAGGGTTTCGGACGAAAACTCATCCGTTACAAAGGCATTTCATTTTTTTAATCTTATTTCAACTCCAGACTTTTTGTGCGTTCAACATGCACCATCAAAAGCCACATCATCAATTTTCAACCCTTTCCCACTTCATTCGCTATTTTTCATGCATTTATTGATTTTTTTGAGCTAAATGACCCTGAAATTGAAAAGCACTACAAATGAACTCTGAAAAGGTTGAAACATAGCATGGTATCATAATTTCACCCACATAGCATGTGCTAAAAAGTTGAGAGGGTTACGGCAAAAACTGGATGCACTTCGTGTACAAACTGGACAATCCCTTTCGAAGTATCACGGTTTCGGACGAAAACTTATCTGTTACAAAGGCATTTCATTTTTTAAACCTTATTTCAACTCTAGACTTTTTGTGCATTTAATATGCACCATTCAAAGCCACATCATCAATTTTCAACCCTTTCCCACTTCATTCTCTATTTTTCATGCATTTATTGATTTTTTTTAGCTAAATGACCCTGAAATTGAAAAGCACTACAAATGAACTCTGAAAAGGTTGAAACTTGGCATGATATCGTCATTTCACCCACATAGCATGTGCGAAAAAGTTGAGATGGTTACGGCAAAAACTGGATGCACTTTGTGTACAAACTCGACAATCTCTTTCGAAGTATCAGGGTTTCGGACGAAAACTCATATATTACAAAGGCATTTCATTTTTTAAAACTTATTTCAACTCCAGACTTTTTGTGCGTTCAACATGCACCATTAAAAGCCACATCATCAATTTTCAACCCTTTCCCACTTCATTGGCTATTTTTCATGCATTTATTGATTTTTTTTGAGCTAAATGACCCTGAAATTGAAAAGCACTACAAATGAACTCTGAAAAGGTTGAAACGTAGCATGGTATCATCATTTCACCCACATAGCATGTGTTAAAAAGTTAAGAGGGTTACGGCAAAAACTGGATGCACTCCGTGTACAAACTGGACAATCCCTTTCGAAGTATCAGGGTTTCGGACGAAAACTCATCTGTTACAAAGGAATTTCATTTTTTAAACCTTATTTCAACTCTAGACTTTTTGTGAGTTTAACATGCACCATTCAAAGCCACAGCATCAATTTTCAACCCTTTCCCACTTCATTCTCTATTTTTCATGCATTTGTTGATTTTTTTTTGAGCTTAATGACCCTGAAATTGAAAAGCACTACAAATGAACTTTGAAAAGGTTAAAAATTGGCATGATATCATCATTTCACCCACATAGCATGTGCAAAAAAGTTGAGATGGTTACGGCAAAAACTGGATGCACTTTGTGTACAAACTCGACAATCTATTTCGAAGTATCACGGTTTCGGACGAAAACTCATCTATTACAAAGGCATTTCATTTTTTAAACTTATTTCAACTCCAGACTTTTTGTGCGTTCAACATGCACCATCAAAAGCCACATCATCAATTTTCAACCCTTTCCCACTTCATTCGCTATTTTTCATGCATTTATTGATTTTTTTGAGCTAAATGACCCTGAAATTGAAAAGCACTACAAATGAACTCTGAAAAGGTTGAAACTTAGCATGGTATCATAATTTCACCCACATAGCATGTGCTAAAAAGTTGAGAGGGTTACGGCAAAAACTGGATGCACTTCGTGTACAAACTGGACAATCCCTTTCGAAGTATCACGATTTCGGACGAAAACTCATCTGTTACAAAGGCATTTCATTTTTTAAACCTTATTTCAACTCTAGACTTTTTGTGCATTTAACATGCACCATTCAAAGCCACATCATCAATTTTCAACCCTTTCCCAATTCATTCTCTATTTTTCATGCATTTATTGATTTTTTTTAGCTAAATGACCCTGAAATTGAAAAGCACTACAAATGAACTCTGAAAAGGTTGAAACTTGGCATGATATCATCATTTCACCCACATAGCATGTGCGAAAAAGTTGAGATGGTTACGGCAAAAACTGGATGCACTTTGTGTACAAACTCGACAATCTCTTTCGAAGTATCAGGGTTTCGGACGAAAACTCATATATTACAAAGGCATTTCATTTTTTAAAACTTATTTCAACTCCAGACTTTTTGTGCGTTCAACATGCACCATTAAAAGCCACATCATCAATTTTCAACCCTTTCCCACTTCATTGGCTATTTTTCATGCATTTATTGATTTTTTTGAGCTAAATGACCCTGAAATTGAAAAGCACTACAAATGAACTCTGAAAAGGTTGAAACGTAGCATGGTATCATCATTTCACCCACATAGCATGTGTTAAAAAGTTAAGAGGGTTACGGCAAAAACTGGATGCACTCCGTGTACAAACTGGACAATCCCTTTCGAAGTATCAGGGTTTCGGACGAAAACTCATCTGTTACAAAGGAATTTCATTTTTTAAACCTTATTTCAACTCTAGACTTTTTGTGAGTTTAACATGCACCATTCAAACCCACATCATCAATTTTCAACCCTTTCCCACTTCATTCTCTATTTTTCATGCATTTGTTGATTTTTTTTTGAGCTTAATGACCCTGAAATTGAAAAGCACTACAAATGAACTTTGAAAAGGTTAAAACTTGGCATGATATCATCATTTCACCCACATAGCATGTGCAAAAAAGTTGAGATGGTTACGGCAAAAACTGGATGCACTTTGTGTACAAACTCGACAATCTATTTCGAAGTATCAGGGTTTCGGACGAAAACTCATCTATTACAAAGGCATTTCATTTTTTAAACTTATTTCAACTCCAGACTTTTTGTGCGTTCAACATGCACCATTAAAAGCCACATCATCAATTTTCAACCCTTTCCCACTTCATTCGCTATTTTTAATGCATTTATTGATTTTTTTGAGCTAAATGACCCTGAAATTGAAAAGCACTACAAAATAACTCTGAAAAGGTTGAAACTTAGCATGGTATCATCATTTCACCCACATAGCATGTGCTAAAAAGTTGAGAGGGTTACGGCAAAAACTTGATGCACTTCGTGTACAAACTGGACAATCCCTTTCGAAGTATCAGGGTTTCGGACGAAAACTCATCTGTTACAAAGGCATTTCATTTTTAAACCTTATTTCAACTCTAGACTTATTGTGCGTTTAACATGCACCATTCAAAGCCACATCATCAATTTTCAACCCTTTCCCACTTCATTCTCTATTTTTCATGCATTTATTGATTTTTTTGAGCTAAATGACCCTGAAATTGAAAAGCACTACAAATGAACTCTGAAAAGGTTGAAACTTGGCATGATATCATCATTTCACCCACATAGCATGTGCGAAAAAGTTGAGATAGTTACGGCAAAAACTGGATGCACTTTGTGTACAAACTCGACAATCTCTTTCGAAGTATCAGGGTTTCGGACGAAAACTCATCCGTCACAAAGGCATTTCATTTTTTTTAAACTTATTTCAACTCCAGACTTTTTGTGCGTTCAACATGCACCATTAAAAGCCACATCATTAATTTTCAACCCTTTCCCACTTCATTCGCTATTTTTCATGCATTTATTGATTTTTTTGAGCTATAAAACTAAAAGAGCTAAACATAATCTATTTTGATTAAAACACCTATTTAAAATAACCTAAAAATTATTAAATTGAATATAATGATAAAACACACTAATATTAAACAGTAAGAAAAAGAATCACTCAAAAATCTATTTTCAAAGTAAAGTTATTCACAAACTAGTGATTCACACAAATTTCAAAGAATTCAAATTTAAACTACTGGCACTAACAGAAAGTTTATAATTTTTGTGACCTAAAGCAAAAAGATTCACTCAAAAACTCTAAATATTTCGCTGTAAGTACAAACAAAAGAAAATAAATAAAGCAAAAAAAAACTGGAAAAAGGGGGTGAGACCCTTTAGTCCCGGTTGGAGACACCAACCGGGACTAAAGGGTATCACCTTTAGTCCTGGTTGGTGTCCCCAACCGGGACTAAAGGTCCCATTCGAACCGGAACTGATGCCTGTTGAGCCCCGTCCGGCGTCCTAGCCGCTCGAACCGGGACTAATGCTTACATTAGTCCCGGTTCGTAACGCGACCGAGACTATTGATCCGATCCGGCTAGGACGAAAGCCCTGTTTTCTACTAGTGTACCCATCCCCATTGTTATCGTTACGGGGCTTGTTTCTGCCGTGATTGTTGGCTGCGATCTTCCCTGCTTGCTTAATGACCCAACAATTTTGGTCTGTATGGGTTGCCGGTTTTTTCACAGTGCCGTGGATGGCGCAGGGTTGGTCCAAGATTTTGTCCTGGTGAGAGTTATCGCCTCTATGACCCTGGAAGGACTTCTTCTTGTTTCCACCGCCTTGACGCTGGTTGCCGAATCTGGCGTTGACCTCGCCTTCCTCGACGTCGTTGTCATTCCTATTGCGATGCTTGTTCCTCCGGTTGCGTCGCGGCTTCCCCTTCCCCTCGCGCACTTCAGATGTGCCCAGGTCGTCACTATGGCCTTTCTTCTTGGTGAGCCAATTATCCTCGCAGGCACATAATTTAGTCATCATTTGCGTGAGGGTGGCCATGGTCCTTAGTTTGTAGTGTCCGAAGTTTATGGACAGCCACTCGTCGTTAATGTTGTTTCGGAATGCCGCGAGCGCTTCGGCGTCGCTGCAATCCACTATCTGGTTCTTCTTCGTGAGGAAACAATTCCAGAACTTGCCTACAGACTCGCTTGGTTTCTGCATCACTAGGGCCAGGTCGTCGGCATCTGGGGGCTTAACATACGTTCCTTGAAAGTTTGCCATAAATTCGGCCTCTAGTTCGTCCCATGTGCCGATCGAATTCGGCGGCAGGGTGTGCAGGCAGTGCCGGGCTGAGCCCTTCAATTTTAGCGGCAGATATTTTATGGCGTGGAAATCGTCGCCATCTGCTATGTGGAAAGCGAGGATATAGTCCTCGATGCAGACCGAAGGATCCGTTGACCTGTTGTATTGCTCAATGTTTACTAGCTTGAAGCCTAGGGGGAATTTGTGCGCCATTACTTCGTCTGTGAAGCAGACTGGATGGGTCACACCTCGGGTACGGGCGATGGCATGACACACATCGGAACCGTCTACATCCCCATACTTAGTGTAGTCGCGCGGATTGCGGTATTTAGCCTACCAGGCCAGCCGCCTTGCCTGCTCAGAAGGCGGGTGTGGGCATTGCCTGGTTTGGTAGATTGTCCGAGGAGCTGGGGCCTCGGGCGGGGGAGGGTGCTTGCTTGAGCTGCCCATGCCCATGGACGGAGCGTCTATATTGCGCCGTCGATCCGGCGCCTTGAGGGTGTGCACTTAGGGATGGTACCCGCAGGGTATGGGTATGGGTGGAGTCATCCCATACCCTTACCCGTTCCCCCTGAGCTTACCCATCACTCTTACCCATACACGCCAATGGGTACAATTTTTCCCCATACCCGTTACCCGACAGGGTAGACAGGTACCCGCGGATAAAATTACCCATGTATGCAAAACATCAATTTAAATAACTTGTAGTCATAAACAACAACATAAGTCATACATTTTTTGTCCCATACCCTTACCCTAATAGGATTTTTACGCGCAGGATACTTGGGTAAGAGCATCTCCAACAGCACGTCTAAACGGACGTGTATACCCATTTTGCACGACGAGACCTCAAAAATGGCATCCAACAGCTAGTCTACACGGACGTGTAAATATACACATCGTCCAAATCAGCCTCGACGACGTCCAGGCCTGGACGACGTGAACGCATCGTCCAAAGCTCAACCGCTAGCCAGATTTCTTCCTCCCGCCAAGACAAGGAAGAGGCGCGCCACCATCACCAGGACGCCGTCATGCTGCACAACCCCATCGGAGCAAGGTATGTACCTTTGATTCTAGGGGGGAGTGGATCTCGCCGCTGTCGGGCTGGATCCAGCCGCCGCGTCCGGGGGAGGGTCGCCGCCTTCGCGCTCAGGGGACGGCCGCCGCGGCCGCGCTCAGGGAAGGTCGCCGCACGCAGAGGACAGATGGATCAAGTGACTGCCACCACGCACGAGCGCCACCTCCCGCCTCCGTGTCAAGGTCGCCGCGCAGGGTATCCATCAGGAGTCGCTGCGGGGTGCTAGATCCACGGGACCCTGGCGCTGTGGTAGTGGCGCACGGGCGTGCAAGGGGAGCGGGAGCAAGGGGATGACCGTCCAGCTGCAGTTAACTGAATATATGTGGCCGTGCAAGTGCAGTTAACTGAATATATGTGGCCATCCAGCTGCATCCAAACTACTGAACTGGAGAATTTAGTGAGATGAGATTTGTTTAGATACTCTGCTGGTAGTAGTGAAATATAGTGGTTTGAAAAGTAGTCGTTGACGCTGCAATAATAAATCGCTAAATTACTCTTAAAATGATAGTTAAATTGGTAGTTACAAAATAATATTAAAATACACAAGAAAGAATATAGACGTTCTGTATATAGAAGTTCTGCTGCAAAATTGGATGTGTAAACAAAAGAATCTTTTAGACCATTATCTATATGAATATGTAGACATCCAAATTTACACATGCTGTTGAAGATGCTCTAATGGGTACCATTGCCATCCCTACCTGCACTCGTGTACCGTTCCTCCATCCATCGAAGCGGGGAGGTCGATTTTCTGTGTGCTTATGCAGACCCTTGGCCCACTGTCGCTTGGATATTGTGCTTTCCTCGGTGGCGTTGTCAAGGTCATTCATCAGGTTCTTGTAGTAGCTAGGCGGCACTTTATTGTTCGCCGCCTGCTTCAATTTGGCCTTGAGCACATCCTCGGCCTGGAAGAGCTTGTTCCAGCGGTCGCTCAGGTAATCCTGCTCTTCCCGGAGCCGCCTCTTCTCGTTTGTTATCTTGTATTGATATCAAAGATATATTACAACCAACTCTCCCGTGTCGCTCTTGCGCGCGGCCTGGGAGCAACCCTAGCCGCCGCCGGCGGGAGTCGCCGGGCAAAGCCCACGCGGCTCGGCGGCGGCTGGGCTCTTCTCCTCTCCCGCTCGGATATGGGCGGCACGGGCGTTCCTCTCGACGGGAGCTTGAGCTGGCGCCAGCGCTCGGGGCGGCGCGGCTCGGCTGCGCGGGACGATGCGGGCGCACGGGTCCAGGCCGTGGGGCGGCGCGGGCGGATCCTGGGTGTGCGGATCTGGAGTGCGGTGCTTGCGCAGCGGCGCGGGGGGTCTGCGTCGGGCGGCCGGCGTGGCTGTGTAGAGTGGCGCGGTGTGGGCGCGTAGGGCGTGGCGCGGGTGGCGCGGATCTGGTGCATGCAGCAGGCGCAGTGGCGCCATAGCTCGGGAGGCGTGGCTCGGAGGCCTGGGGCAGCGCGGTGAGGTGTCTTCGTGGTGCGGTGGTGGCTGATCTGCTGTCTCAGCGTGCGGTGGCGCGCGCGGTGCGCGTCGGCGCGTCTGGTGCATGACTGCGGCCCCGGAACTGTGGTGGTTCTTGGCCTCGGGCGGTGCTCCTCCGTTCCTTGCCGGCATGGTGTTCGGCAGGGCACGGCGGGTCGTGCTGCATCCGGTGGTCCTGTTCCGGTTGGTCGTTGATGGCTATGATGGCCGTGCGGCGGAATGACCGCCGGTGGTCTCCACGAGGCGCGGGTGGCTACGGCGGCTGCTATGTGCCTCCTCGTCGTCGGGCATGTTCGGTGGTGGTGACGGTGGTGGTTGGTGGGCTTGCTGGCGCCGGTGTGGATTGATGTGCGACTGAGGGTGTGTGGGGAGCTTAGGTGAAAACCCAGCGATGGCGGCAACTGCAGGCGTTGTTTACCTTCTTGGAGGCATCGCGTCATTACTGCCACACCCCTCCCGCATGGATCCGATCGCCGTTGCAGCTCCGGGGTAAACCCTAGATCCTGTGATCGGACGATGCGACGCCTCGGCGACGTTTTTTCCCTCGGGGGCTTCGTCTTTGGAGCTGGGCATCGGCAAGCGAGACCAGTGGATGGCGATGGTGTTGGTGTCGAGGCTTCCGTGGCAACGATGACGGGGCGAGCGATGTCGGAGGTGTGGCAATGGCTGAGGTAGTCGGCTCTTCTCCAGCGTGTCTGTGGAATTACCTCGGGTTGTTTTTTTGCGGTGAAGTCAGAGTTGCGGCGGCGGGGGCCCGGTGGCAACGATGACATGCAGCAGGTGGGGTTGCGCTACCCTCGGCGTGGGTGGCTGAGTTCTGGCACAGGTCTTCTCGAGTTTCCGCATAGCCTCTGTAGTGAAGATTGGGTCGACGTTCATCTTCGGCAAAGTCAGAGTCGCTTGCTCGGGAGTTTAGGGAGGGCGATGACGCCTGTTGGGGAGAAGTGATGATGACGACGCCAGTGTGCGATCTTGATGAGGCCCTCTGTGTTGAGTTGTGTGTGGGGTATTATGTGAGTGCCGCTCAGTGGATTGTGACGGTTTTCGTCCGGTTTTCCGTTAATTAACTGAGCAATTCTCTTCTGCTTAATTATTAATGGATGAGGCAAATCTTTTACCTCCGTTTCAAAAAAAAAAGATATATTACAAGAGGTGTTTCCACGACTATAGATGAGATCTGCCACTGTTTGGTAGTATGCAACGGTGGCTCTAATTGGGTTTGTCCTTCCGAGGAGTCATCTGGTTTCTTATTCATAGGGTGGTCTCCTGGCGTCATGAATAGAATTTCTATTACGAAGTTTTATGAGAAGGGCTCTTGCGACCGTGACGACTAGCGAAGAACTCGTCGCCTCCAGGTTCCGCCGGCGAGCCTGTGGATTTGCCTTCGCTCCGCATGCCGCTATGGCGGTAGGTGTAGGGGAGGGGAATCCCGGTGCCTTGTCTCCAGCTAGTAGTTTAGGTTACGGTTTTTAATCCTCGCAAGGTTGGCACTCACGCGGATGGCGGCGCTTCATCTTCGAGAAGGTCTTCCGGGCTCCGATCCCTCCTCGAGTTCGTCCATCAGGAAGGAGCCGACAGAGCTCCGGCGTAGTTTCCTGCCGTCTCCTTGGGGCGACAAGGTTAGGGTTTATCTCCATGCGTGTATGATGGCAAGATCTGGTGTTAGGCGCTTCAGATTGATTTAAGGGTTCAACAACGACGACTCAGCTCCAGGGCGCTGGTCCTACTGTAGTTTTATACTCCCTCCGTTTCTAAATATAAGCCTTTTTAGAGATTTTAATACGGACACTATCCGTATTGAAATCTCTAGAAAGGCTTATATTTAGAAACGGAGGGAGTAGTACTTCTATACAAACTCATGGCCAATTAAGTAGAAGCAAGCATTGTGTATCTCCAAATACACTCCTCCTCACGGATATAGTTTAGTATTGCATCCCTAAATTAATTAATTTGTCACTAATTATTGTACGTTGCAGGATGGCAAGTACAAGGACAGAGGCAGGAATGCCCATCGAGCAGCCTGAACGTGTGTACATGGACTTCAACTGTCGTAGTGGCGAGTATGCTGCGTTCATGGATGACTTGTGTGAAAAGCTTGCGGATTACCCAGGAAAAGGTTTCGTCCATGGGCGGCCTGTCCTCGCCAGGCAGCGGTGTGGAAAGCCAGCGAGGTTGTTTATGATCACGCTAGCGGGCGACAAAGATTATGAAAGGGTAACTCTAGCCGTTCGGGACGACAGCATGTCCCTCGTTGGCTTCAAGAATCAGTACGAGGACTGGTACGAGTTCGGCTTGAAACCTTGGCTTCAAGAGTCCGGAGTCATGTTAGGGTCTGACGGTAGCTATAAGCACTTATTGGGTGAAGCTGAAGATCGGTGGCAAAAGCTGAAGCTGGGCAGGATGTCCGCGATAGATGCCATATGCACGCTCTCGGCGTACAAGGACCGAGTGTTCTGTCCAGTCGACCAAGACACCAAAGTGGAATTGGCTCGCCTGATGGTCATGATATGCGAGGCCGCACGGTTGGCAGAAATCTACGACATGGTGAAGAAAGGATGGGAAGACGGAATCTGTATCACCGACCGGCAGGTACAGCACATAGATAATTGGGGGAATATATCTCGCTTTCTGTTTGGCAGAAGAGGGAGGGTGAGAAACATCGGTTTGGACAAGGAAGCAGACGCAGCAGCTGTAGTGAAGATGGTGCTTAACCCTTTCCAGCCCCTTGTGGAGGTGTTTGGCGTGCGTGCTTACCCTAGTTTCAGTGGCACCATCTCGACCGTGGAACCCAAAGGCAGCAAGGTTATCATTTATAGCAAGGACCCTCTAGCCCAACGCGATGATGCTCAGTCGTCTCAGACGCACACTCAGGTACATACGAATCAATCAATCAAAATGAAAAAATTATTATCAACAGATGATATATAGTGGGATATATGATGATTTTGTCAACAGTTTCTAACAACCGACTATATATGTGCAACTGCAGAGTACTATCTATTTTCGTCGCAAAGAAACAGAAAAGGATTTGCCACCCGCTGCAACGTACAGACCCGTCTCAGCTGACGGGGAGATCCACATTCAAGTCCGTGGCAACCCCACCGCACATATCCCCCGTCTCTCCTTGGTATGGGATGGTCATTCCGACGAAGCTGAGTACAAGTACAACGTTGTAAAGACACACCTCTCCTTGGTATGGGATGGTCATTCCGACGAAGCTGAGTACAAGTACAACGTTGTCAAGACACACCGGGTCACCATAGCCGGCTCCAGCGCGGTGTTAACCTATGTGGTGCTCCAGAATGCCGTGGAGGCCACCGTGAAGGTCCAGCTGAATCTCAAGGAACACGTAGAAGCTGGCACCGTCGCTGGCGTCTACGGTGAAATCACCGCGACCAACTGGTACTACAACGGCAAAAGCGTCCTGCTCTTCAGCCATCCAAAGGAGAAGGCAGTAAAACCCGAGGTCAATGCCTCGGACGCTGCCGTTTCAATTCCACTCAAGTTAATGAGGGATTTCATTGCGGTGTCGCTCAAGCGCGTGCTTGTGATTAAGGTCAGCTTGCGTGCTGTGTGTTCCAGCTATGAGGAACCCATATGCTTCGACCAAGAACTCCGTTTCGACACCTATATGGGTAGTGAGCAAACGATGAAGATCGATGCACCCACTATGGAGGCTCAAGTGATGTTAAATACCAGCGGGTAGACCAAGTTGCAAATGCGGGAGGTACGTGGGGAACGGCCAGGTAAAATTACATGTCTATGAACCTACTTCAAATTCGATCTACCCAATTGCTCCATTTCTTACACATTTAATGCTGCCAACTTTATTCTGCAGGGAGAGAATTACAGCATTGGCTGGCGAAGAGCAGCAATCCTCAACAATGCTGTTGGATGAAGAATAAATAAATCGAGTGGGGTTATTTGTACTGTTGTTTTAATGAAAAACATCATGAGTAAGGGGTGGATATTTGTCGTTGATCGAGTCGACGTGCTATGACGCTAGAGAGCGTCGTAATCGGCAATCTTAAAAATGGGCATATACAGCGGCCGTGCGATGGGCGTAATCGGCAATCTTAAAAATGGGCATATACAGCGGCCGTGCAATGGGTCGACGTATGCTTGAGAGAGGCAGACAACGATGTTTTTTAAATGGGTTCGGCCATGACTCCGGATCGAGTGAGGCTTAATCCATTGAGGGGTGGACCCCGATACCCAACCTCGTGTCGTCGGCCGATTCCTTGACACGAGGTAAGCTTTCTTCGGGACGTTTTCAAACTGGTACCAGTTGACAAACATGACAAACTGGTACCAGTTGACAAACATGACAAACAGAGTGAAACAGTAGATTGCAAAAAGACAACGGTCAAAAGAAGAAGACAGAGTAGATCTTGAGGAATGAGAGATACAATGAGAAGGTGCCTATTCGGCAAAGCACGTGTGCAACCGCCTGATGGTTCCATAAGCATGGATTTATGTAGGATTAATTTAATCCTAACAGGTACCTTGGGATGCCAATCCATGTTCATCTTTGAAATGTCCCCAAAAAATCATATATTAGTACTTTTCATCCAGGACCAAGTCACATCAGCGAACGATAATCAACTTACAGCAAACGAATTAGGGGAGAGGAAGGAGCAGTATCCACCGTCAAACCGAAACGAGAGCAAGCAGCTGACCGTAGGGACTGTGGCCAAGCGTCTGCCGACGGGTCATTGGCCGTCCTTCCTCGTCATCAAGCGTTCTCCTCTGTTTCCGGAAGCGGAGCAAGCAGCGAGAGGCCAAAATCGGCAACCTTTGCTACAAACTTCGAGTCCAATAAAATGTTGCTAGCCTTGATGTCGCGATGGAATATCGGAGGGTCCGCTTCCGTGTGCAAATAGAGGATGCCTCATGATGATCCAGTGCAACTCGCAGCCTCATGGGAAAACTTAGAGCCTCTTTTATCTTTGGCTGTTAAGTAAGAGCATCTCCAATAGACGGTCCAAATGTAAAAATACCTAACTTTTGGACCGTCTGTGGTAAAAAACGCTGCTCCAACAGACGGTCCATATGTAAAAAAAATTGGACCGCGGCCTCCCGGTGATGTAAAATTGAACACCTCGCGGTGCAAATTTACATCACGAGATACAACTGCTCCAAATTCGGCCGCCGCCCGCGAAACGCCAACCGCTCTTCATTCTCTTTCCCGCCCGCCCGCTCGCGCCCGCCCGAACACCGGCCGGCCGGAATCCGCCGCCGCGACCGCCCAAATCCCTGCCGCCGTCGCCACCACTGCCCCAAATCCCCGCCGCCGCCCTCTGCCCCCGTCGCCTCCCTCGCCGGAAGCCGGCTCGCAGCCGCCCGGGCGCCGCCGAATCGGGAGGCAGCCGCCGCGGGATTCGGCGCCTCCGGCGGTCCGGCTGTCCCGGTAGGCCTCCGCCGGGTCTTAGGCCGCCGCCGACCTCCTCCCCGTCGGTCGTGGGCCTCTCCACGGTCCTTGCGCCGGCCGCACGACCGCCGCACCAAGCCCGCCGCCCGGCCGCCGAACTCTTCTTCACCGCCCGCCGAGCTCCTCTTCGCCGGCCTCCGAGCTCAGCTCTTATCACCGCCGCCGTCCGGAGCCGACCGCAGCCGTCCGCAGCAGCCAATCCAACCGGCGGCCATCTTCTTCCACCTATTGGAGTTGCTCTTTTGGACCATCAATTTGGACCATCTGTTGGAGTTGCTCTTTTGAACCATCAATTTGGACCATCTGTTGGAGTTAAGCATTTTTCGAAGCTCCAAAACGCACTTTTTGGCGGTCCAAATTTTACATCGGCGGTTTTGGACCGCCAAAATTTGAACCATCTATTGGAGATGCTCTAAGTAAAGCACTAGCTAGAGGAACTTTACAGGACAGGCAGCACACCAAAAGCAAGGTACAGGAATACCTTACGCTTATGTAAAAAAAAGTACAGTAATACCGGTGAACAGTCTTAACAGTACAAGAAAGCAATTTTTTTTTTGCAAGCAACCAAAAGAGCATGGAGATTTCATTGGCTTGCACTGGAATTTGGCCGTAAAAAAGTAGCGAGGTATACTCACAAAGCGTAGCAAGCAGAAGCAGCATGTACTGTACTACTAACTGCACGTACGTAGTTCCCTCGGTCGCAAACAGATATGTACACTTACAAGGGGAGAGCTCCTATGAGTCCAGTCTAAAACCTAGCGGAAGTAGTAGAGCTTGTTGGCCATGTAGTCGAACGGGTCAAGGAGGTCCGTCCTCCTAAATCGCTTCTTCCTCCGAAGCAGCTTGGGGTCGACCGGCTTAACATGCAGCTGGACGAACTCATCAAAGGCAGAAAACGCGATCCACCTTTCGGGCCCGTCCTCTCGATGGTTGTCCATGGCGTGTACTATCATCTCTCCGCCGTCCTCGAACCTGTAGCTGTAGGCGAAGCACACGACGGCGTGCCCCTCGACCACCGCCTCCTCATCCACCGGCTTGAGCTCTCCCGATTCGTCAATCTTATCTCTCCCGACTGGACCTTGTCGTAGACCCCCCTGTAGACGTAGCTGCTGTCTTCATCTGAGAGGTGGTAGTCGTCATCCACTATGACCCCTCCAAGCAAGGGTCCGTCCTTGTAGATGAGCCACGCGAGGTGGAGCGGCTGAAGCTCGCCGTTGAACAACAGGTTTGCTGGTAGGTCCAGGGCCGTATAGGACGCGAGGGGAAGACGGATGTCGTTGGGCACCACTAGTAGAAAAAGGCCCATTTGTCCCGGTTCCAGAGGCCCATTTGTCTTGGTTCTGGAACCGGGACTAAAGGGTCGGGACTAAAACCTTTAGTCCCGGTTTGCTTACGAACCGGGACCAAAGGCCCTCCACGTGGCCGCTGCGGGGAGCCCAGGCAGGAGGACCTTTAGTCCCGGTTGGTAACACCAACCGGGACCAAAAGGCATCCACGCGTCAGCATCTGGTAGGAGCTGGGGTTTTTTTTAGGGGGGGGTTAGGGGGTTTTGTAGGGTTAATTTAGGGGTTTCATATTGTGTTAGCTAGCTAATAGAGAGAAGTGTCCTCTCTTTCTCCGTGCTTGGTTGACGGTAGCTACTATAGAGAGAACTCGACACGCTAGCTAGTAAGCAAATGAAGGAACCATTAAGTACATAAGATCGTCATGAACATATACAGAGAGAAGTGATCGACCTCTCTTTCTCCGAGAGATTGGTCGAACAACAAGTTTTCGTATATCTATCCGACGCTACTACATATATACAATATAACATCTTTTACAATCCCTAACATCATGTACCTAAGATCCAATCACAAATTCGCATGGTATTTCCCGTCTTTAGGTATGACGTGGTCAAGAAAGAATCCCGCCAATTCTTCTTGAATTGCTCGTATGCGATCATGTGGTAGGAGTTCATCCCGCATCTGCCAGATCTAATTTAAAGAAGGGGGTCAATACATGCATATATATGAATAAAACTCAACACAATTGATGGTAATATATAAAATAAAATTGTGAATATTATTTACGTACTTCAAATTGTTTGTCAGAGAAGCCCTGCTCAGAGGTCGAGTGGCGAATGAACTCGCATACGTAGTATGCACATAAAGAAGTCCCTTCTTTCTGGTACAAGCACTTTACGAAAATAGAGTTCAATCAAACTGATAAGCAAGCATGGTAATGATATATTGATGAAAATTTGAATCAATTAGAGATGCGCGGAACTAGCTAGTACTACTTACTTTGGGGGTGCGTAAATTGCAACTCCGAGTTTAGACCGGGAACCTTTCGGGTGAACTTCTTCCAAACCCTGCCAGGCAAAGAAAATGATTACTTAATATCAGGAAATTAACGAAAGTTGCATGCCGATATGGTCCCGGTATTGACTGAACTTACTTCTTGAGCATTGCAGTCATGTCCGCATAATTCTCGGGATCTTTACGTCTCGAGTCTAAGACAGTTACTAATACCCCGTCAAGCTTAATGGATAGCAGAATAAAATGGTAACTGCGCACGCATATATAACTCATCAATTACATTACTTAACCTCGAGTAAGCGAAACCGAGTATACAGAGAAGACAGCAACACTCACTTGAAGTTGTAAGGAAAGAGTATTTCCCTTTTGTTTTGATGTATAAGGAACGACTTTAGCAAGTTCTTCTCGGTCTCTTTGATTGAGTTTCGTACCGTCCATTCATTTACGGCATCTGGGCCAATGAACCCAACGTCGAAGATTCCTAGTTTTTTGCATTCGACGATCTTCAATCTGCATAATATAGTGAGGATAATTATATATACATGCAATGAACAAGCTGAGCTAGAGACTTAACTATAGAAGTAATACTTACAGACAGTAGGCAGTCATGAGTTGTTTGTCGAGGGCCCGTTGATTGTATAACTGAAATAACTCCACAAATTCAACAGGCATCACGGAAAGTCCAATGAATTCATGCTCTGGTTTCACTGCCATATACATAGTGTCTCTCCCAGACTCCCTGCAGGTTTTCATGTACCACTCATGCAATTTGTACATCATCGTTGTTAGAGGAGGATGATCAGGTTTGACGAGAGGCTTCCCGTGCAAGTATTCATATTCTTCTTTTGTTACCTCAGCCGTTTGAAAAATTACATCATCCCCCAAGTAATCACCAGGATTGGTACCGGGCACCATCCCCGGATGATTAGCGACGATATCGCTAGACACCTTGAGCGGGGGGCACGATTGCTTCTCCTGTTCGCCGAGCTGGGCAATTGTTTTCCGACTTCTTCGTTCTGCTAACCTTGCATCACTAGAAGTACTTCCCGACCGCCGTGCTTCTTCATATGTCTTTTTAATAATCCGGACATAGTTGGAATCCGGCGGAGGCGGTGGTGGTCGCTTCAGGGCATCGATAGTGCACTTCACTTTCACCGGATCTAGCTTCTCCTTCGGAGGTGGAGTTTTCTTTGCGAAATGGGCCCTCAATTGGGCCTGACATATCTCCTCGTTTTCAGACTCGGTCCTCTCATATGGTAACTTTTCCAGAAGCTTGAGAGATGGACCGTATCTGAATTGCCTCCCGCCACTGCTTGTACTGCTAGCCGCCGGAGCGGCGGCGTCTCTCTTCCGTCGTTGCTTACGAGGCGGAGAAGGAGGCGGAGTGCTCCGACGCGCCGGAGGAGCCGGAGCGGCGGCGTCTGTCTTCTGCCGTTGCCGACGAGGCTGAGGAGGAGGCGGACTGCTCCGACGTGCCGGAGTAGGCGAAGGAGGAGGCGGAGTGCCGTCACGCGTCGGAGGAGCCAGAGAAGGAGGCGGGGTGCCCTGATCACTCGCCGGAGGAGGAGGAGGAGGAGGAGGAGGAGGAGGTGGAGTGCCCTGACTCGTCGTCGTCGGAGGAGGAGGCGGAGGCGTCCAGTTTGGAAGCTTGATGTACTCCTTCTGCCATAGACATGTACTCCTCAGGGCACGAACCAGCCGATTCTCCCCTTCACCTGTAGAGTGGTCAAGCTCGAGCTCCTCAAATCCCTCCATTACTTCATCCACCATCACAACAGCATAGCCATGTGGAATCGGACGGCAGTGAAAAGTTCCGTTGGGTTGAGGAGGTGCAACAGAGCCGACAACCGCCAATAAAGTGAGGTTCCGGCATTTCGTCATAAGCTCGCAATGTTGAGCCTCCGTGATAGTATCCACGGGGTAGCTAGGAGACGTGAAGTCAGGCTGAATGGGCTCCGTGGAAGCGACGCTGCTTCTCCGCTGAGATGGCGGGGTAGCTTCTGGGGTAGCTTCGTGCCGCTGAGATGGTTGGCCGGCAGCTCGCTGGCTCTCAGCTTCCTATAGCTTTTGTAGTCTTGCATTGAGCTTCTGAATTTCACTCAGCTCCGCTTTCCTCTTTCTCTCCCGGCTTCTGTAACCGCCTGCGTCGGGAAACCCAACCTTCCACAGAACGGAGCCTGGTGTGCCTCGTGTTCGTCCAGGGTGCTCAGCATTCCCTAGGGCCTCAGTCAGCTCGTCCTTCTCTCTGTCGGGAATGAACGTCCCTTCCTGCGCTGCGGTGATATACTCCTGAAGCTTGTTCATGGGTATTGCAAGTTGCTCGTTCGTCCAACGGCACTTCCCTGTTTCAGGGTCCAAAGTTCCCCCAACCCCGAAGAACCAAGTCTTGAACGGTCTGGCCAGTTCAATGTCTGTGGTACGACGTTTTTAGCAATCAGGTCATTCTCAGCTTTGTCCCACAACGGCCAGGCTTTGAGGTAGCCACCTGACCCCGTGTGATGGTGATACTGCTTCTTTGCAACATTGATCTTGTTTGTCTCTGACATTTTCTTACTCTTGTCCGATGTCTTGTAGGCCACAAATGCGGGCCAGTGATCACCTATCTTCTCAAATCGGCCGGTGAATTCTGGAGTCTTCCCTTTGTCGACAAACTTTGATTTCAACTCATTCTTCCACCTCCTGAATAGATCTGCCATCTTCTTAAGAGCACGCGCCTTGACCAGTGGCTCTATAACTGGCTTATTCGGATCCTCCTCTGGCGGTAGGGTGAAATTTGTCTTCAGCGCGGTCCAAAGATCATCTTTCTGTCTATCGGTGACAAAATCACCATCAGGGGCGCCCTCCTTAGGCTTATTCCATTGCTTGATGCTGATCGGGATGTAGTCCCTAACAATAGCTCCGCACTGAGCAGAAAATGCGTCCTTGGTCCGCTTGGGTTCAATCGGATGGCCATCGTGCGCGAGTGCTGTGATCGTGAACCTTTCATCCTTGCGCAACCTCTTCTTCGGGCCTCGTCTCGTTACCGAAGTTTGGCTCGATCCGGAGGGCTATAAAAGAAGAAAGAAGAGTTAATTAATATATGTACATACCAAAACAATTAATGCATCAATTAGCTAGTCAGCACAGGCTTAATTAATATATATACCTCGCCGGACTTTGCAACAGCTCCCTCCTCCGTTCGGTCACCGGAGCCGTCATCATGGTCTCCTTCTTCCTCCGGCATTCGGTCACCGGAGCCATCATGATCATGTCCTTCCTCCTCCATTGTTCGATCACCGGAGCCATCATCCTCTCCTTCCAGACCATCGGTGTCGTTGAGAAACGACAAGATATCACGTCCGCCGTTGATTATGTCCCCCAACAACTGTTCTTGTTCCAAGTCTCTTGGATCCATAGTTTCTGCAAATATTACAACATGGCAATTAATATACAAACATGAATGTCGTCCGACGTCCGGACCGCCTCTCTCATGAATGTCCGACGTCCGGTTTGGGGTGGCCTCGACAACACTTCTAGGGTTTGGGGTGGCCTCGACAATGCTCTTTCTCCTAGGGTTTGGGTGGCCTCGAGAGTTTATCGGGTAGGGACGGGAGGGGGTAGGAGATCGACAACGCTCTTTCTTCTAGGGTTTGGGTGGCCTCGAGAGTTTATTGGGTAGGGCGAGAGGGCCGGGATTCTCTTAACCTTTTAGGGATTTAACAAAATGGCGCCATTCTGGATGTGCAGAAAATGGTCCATATTTTTCCTGATCTCATCTACCCTTCTATATGTCACGTTGTCTAGTGTCAAAGGATTCAAGAAAATCACGACTTCATCTCGCCCGGTATATCGAGAGGGGGGTGAACATTTTACCTAAGTAACTTAGAAAAAAAATGTTATCGGGGAGGGGGTATATCGACCCCCCCCTCATGTCGAAGTTATCGGGGAGGGGGGTATATCGACCCCCCCCTCATGTCGAAGTTATCGGGGAGGGGGGTATATCGACCCCCCCTCATGTCGAAGTTATCGGGGAGGGGGTATATCGACCCCCCCCCTCATGTCGAAGTTATCGGGGAGGGGGTATATCGACAACGACATACATACATGGAAAAAAATTCTATCCATCTTTACATACATAGCCACATACATATATTATATATTTTCATTAACTCATGACATATTTTCATTATTTTTCTTTCTTTAACTCAACGACAACGACATACATACATGGAAAAAAAATGTATATCGACCACCCCCCTCATGTCGAAGTTATCGGGGAGGGGGCGATCTCTTTCTCGTTATTTTTCTTTCTTTAACTGACATATTTTCATTTATCTTTATATATACTTGCCATGTCCCCGATGGGCTGTTTTTGGAAAATGCCATATCCCGTGTCGCCGTGTCCGTGTTGCCGTATCCGAGCAGGGGACCATGGGAAAGGGGTGGCTCACTGGGGGGCGGCGACGGGGAGGCGACGGGGCGGGGCGGCGACGGGGCGGGGCGGCGACGGGGAGGCGACGGGGCGGCGACGGGGAGGCGCGGCGACGGGGAGGCGACGGGGACGGGGCGGCGACGGGGGCGGCGACGGGGACGGGGACGACGACGGCGGGCTCGGGGCGGCGCGTGGCGACGGGGACGAGGACGGCGGGCACGGCGAGGGCGCGTCGGCGAGGGCTCGGGGAGGAGAGCGCGTCGGCGAGGGCACGGTCCGGCAGCCTGGCGGCGTCGTGCAGTTCGGCGCGGCGTCGGGGGGAAAGATGAACTGGGACTGGAAAACGCTAAGTGTGGGCTATATATACCCAGAGCCTTTGGTCCCGGTTGGTGGCACCAACCGGGACCAATGCGAACCTTTAGTCCCGGTTGGTGCCACCAACCGGGACCAAAGGTCTCTTTTCAGCAGCCCAAAGGGCGGGAAGCAGAGACCTTTGGTCCCGGTTGGTGGCACCAACCGGGACCAAAGGTGGGCATTGGTCCCGGTTGGTGCCACCAACCGGGACCAAAGGTAAGCATTGGTCCCGGTTGGTGGCACAAACCGGGACCAATGGCCTTACACACGGGCGTGCTGGGAGTTTAGTCCCACCTCACTAGTGGAGAGAGTGCCGCACCTGTTTATAAGGCACGGTGCGCCTGAGCCTTCGAGCTCCTCTCTAAAGCAGGCTTACGGGCCTAACCAGTTTGTATCAGCCTGTGGGCCTAGTGGGCCTTCTGTGGTGGTGGTCCAGTAGGCGGCATTTTTTTTATTTTTTTTCCAGTATTTTTGTTTTGTTTTTTGCTTTATTTATTTTTTTAATTTTTTTCCAGTATTTTTCTTCTGTTATTTTAGTTCATTCTTTTTAACAAATAAATACTTTGATAATTTTAGTTGCATAATTTCCATTATTTTGTTTTGTTTTTTGCTTTATTTATTTTTGTTTTATTTTTTGCTTTATTTATTTCCAGTGTGTTTTATCATTATATTCTTTTTGCTATTAATGTTTTCAACAAAAAATACTTTGATAATTTTAGTTGCATAATTTTTATATAATTATAGTTTCAAAAATACTAGAGGTTTATAATCTCCTTCGAAGTATCAGGGTTTCGGACGAAAACTCATCTGTTACAAAGGGATTTCATTTTTTTGAACTTATTTGAACTCCAGACTTTTTGTGTGTTCAAAATGCACCATTCAAAGCCACATCATCAATTTTCAACCCTTTCTGAATTCATTTGGTATTTTTCATGCACTTACTGATTTTTTTGAGCTAAATGACCCTGAAATTGAAAAGCACTACAAATGAACTCTGAAAAGGTTGAAAGTTGGCATGCTATCATCATTTCACCCACATAGCATGTTATAAAAAGTTGAGAGGGTTACGGCAAAAACTGGATGCACTTCGTGTACAAAATGGACAATCTCTTTCGAAGTATCATGGTTTCGGACGAAAACTCATCTGTTACAAAGGGATTTCATTTTTTTGAACTTATTTGAACTCCAGACTTTTTGTGTGTTCAAAATGCACCATTCAAAGCCACATCATCAATTTTCAACCCTTTCTGACTTCATTTGGTATTTTTCATGCATTTACTGATTTTTTTGAGCTAAATGACCCTGAAATTGAAAAGCACTACAAATGAACTCTGAAAAGGTTGAAAGTTGGCATGGTATCATCATTTCACCCACATAGCATGTTATAAAAAGTTGAGAGGGTTACGGCAAAAACTGGATGCACTTCGTGTACGAAACGGACAATTGAGCATCATCCTTTCTATTTGTCTTTTGTTTCTTTCTAAGTGTCTTTGTAAAAATGGAGTTGGAAAAATGAAATATACCGTCGGAAAATGAAAGGATTTCTAGATAGATCAACAAAACACACGGTTTCCCCTGCATACAGCCCGACGGTGGCTCGTGAGTGCCCGCATATGAAATGCACCGTCGGACCGTATGCAGGGAATCCGAATAATTTGTATTCGGTCGATGAACTAAAGGATTTCTAGATAGATCAACAAAACACACGGTTTCCCTTGCATACAGCCCGACGGTGGCTCGTGAGTGCCCGCATATGAAATGCACCGTCGGACCGTATGCAGGGAATCCGAATGATTTGTATTCGGTCGATGAACTAAAGGATTTCTAGATAGATCAACAAAACACACGGTTTCCCCTGCATACAGCCCGACGGTGGCTCGTGAGTGCCCGCATATGAAATGCACCGTCGGACCGTATGCAGAGAATCCGAATGATTTGTATTCGGTCGATGAACTAAAGGATTTCTAGATAGATCAACAAAACACACGATTTCCCCTGCATACAGCCCAACGGTGGAAATATTAAATGCACCGTTGGACCGTATGCAGGGAATCCGAATGAGTACACACACTAAGTGTCGAACATGTCCGAGAGGTGGGTTATATATAGGGTCGTGTGCCTCTTTAGTCCCGGTTGCTAGCACGAACCGGGACTAGTCGTTATAGTGCTGATCCAACAGCTCACAAGCGCTTGAAAGAAACACACGATCCGTGTGCTTCTTCCTGATTGGTACGACCTTCACCGCCCAAGGTTATAAAGAGTTGAGAGGGTTACGGCAAAAACTGGATGCACTTCGTGTACAAAACGGACAATCTCTTTCGAGGTATTAGGGTTTCATACGAAAACTCATCTGTTACAAAAGGCATTTCATTTCTTCACATGTAACTGCAATGATATAGTTGTGGAGAGAAAGTCTTCACTTTTTCTTCGCTTGTGTCCTTTGCTTATTGCGCCGTAACCATGGATAATCTTCATTGTTTAAGAGGGTGCTTGGGTCAGCCTTGACTTTGAAGGGAGGAATTTTATGAAACTTTTCATAATCTTCAAACATGTCTGTCTTGCCCTCCAATCCCACGATGTCTCTTTTTCCTGAAAGAACTATGTGGCGCTTTGGCTCATCGTATGATGTATTCGCTTCCTTATCTATTCTTTTTCTCGGTTTGGTAGACATGTCCTTCACATAGAAAACCTGCGCCACATCATTGGCTAGGACAAATGGTTCGTCTGTGTACCCAAGATTGTTCAGATCCACTGTTGTCATTCCGTACTGTGGGTCTTCCTGTACCCCGCCTCCTGACAGATTGACCCATTTGCACTGAAACAAAGGGACCTTGAAATCATGTCCATAGTCAAGTTCCCATATGTCCACTATGTAACCATAATATGTGTCCTTTCCCCTATTGGTTGCTGCATCAAAGCGGACACCGCTGTTTTGCTTGGTGCTCTTTTGATCTTGGGCGATCGTGTAAAATGTATTCCTATTTATCTCGTACCCTTTGTAAGTCAATACAGTCGAAGATGGTCCCCTGGCCAACGAGTACAACTCATCAGAAACAGTGTTGTCACCCATGAGACGTGTTTGCAACCAACTGCCGAAAGTCCTGATGCGTTCATATGTAATCCAGTCGTCACACTGCTCCGGGTGTTTGGAGCGCAGAATATTCTTGTGTTCATCCACATACGGGGTCACCAAGGTAGAATTCTGTAGAACTGTGTAGTGTGCTTGAGACCAAGAATGCCCGTCCCTACATATTATTGAGTCCGCTCCTAGCGTGCCTTTTCCAGTCAGTCTCCCCTCATACCGTGATTGAGGGAGACCAATCTTCTTAAGGTCAGGAATGAAGTCAACACAAAACCCAATGACATCCTCTGTTTGATGGCCCATGGAGATGCTTGCTTCTGGCCTAGCGCGGTTACGAACATATTTCTTTAAGACTCCCATGAACCTCTCAAAGGGGAATATATTGTGTAGAAATACAGGGCCCAGAACGACAATCTCGTCGCCTAGATGAACTAGGACGTGTGTCATGGTATTGAAGAAGGACGGTGGGAACACCAGCTCGAAACTAACAAGACATTGCACCAAATCACTCCTTAACCTTGGCAGGATTTCTGGATCGATCACCTTCTGAGAGATTGCATTGAGGAATGCACATAGCTTCACAATGGCTAATCGAACGTTTTCCGGAAGAAGCCCCCTCAATGCAACCGGAAGCAGTTGCGTCATAATCACGTGGCAGTCATGAGACTTTAGGTTCTGGAACTTTTTCTCTGCCATATTTATTATTCCCTTTATATTCGATGAGAAGCCAGACGGGACCTTCATACTGAGCAGGCATTCAAAGAAGATTTCCTTCTCTTCTTTGGTAAGAGCGTAGCTGGCAGGACCTTCATACTGCTTTGGATGCATGCCGTCTTTTTCATGCACACGTTGTTGTTCCTCCCGTGCCTCCGGTGTATCTTTTGTCTTCCCATATACTCCCAAGAAGCCTAGCAGGTTCACGCAAAGATTCTTCGTCACGTGCATCACGTCGATTGCAGAGCGGACCTCTAGGTCTTTCCAATAGGGTAGGTCCCAAAATATAGATTTCTTCTTCCACATGGGTGCGCGTCCCGCATCGTCAGTCGGAACAGATAGTCCGCCAGGACCCTTTCCAAATATTACTTGTAAATCATTGACCATATCAAATATGTGATCACCAGTACGGAGGGCGGGCTTCTTCCGGTGATCTGCCTCACCTTTGAAATGCTTTCCTTTCTTTCGACATTGATGGTTGGTCGGAAGAAATCGACGATGCCCCAGGTACACATTCTTCCTGCATTTGTCCAAATATATACTGTCGGTGTCATCTAAACAGTGTGTGCATGCGTGGTATCCCTTGTTTGTCTGTCCTGAAAGGTTACTGAGAGCAGGCCAATCGTTGATGGTTACAAACAGCAACGCATGTAGGTCAAATTCCTCCTGTTCGTTCTCATCCCACACACGTACACCTCTTCCATTCCATAGCTATAAAAGTTCATCAACTAATGGCCTTAGGTACACATCAATGTCATTGCCGGGTTGCTTAGGGCCTTGGATGAGCACTGGCATCATAATGAACTTCCGCTTCATGCACAACCAAGGAGGAAGGTTATACATACATAGAGTCACAGGCCATGTGCTATGCTTGCTGCTCTGCTCCCCAAAAGGATTAACGCCATCTGAACTTAAACCAAACCATACGTTCCTCGGGTCACCTGTAAAGTCGCTCCACTTTCTCTCGATCTTTCTCCACTGCGACCCGTCAGCGGGTGCTCTCAACTTCCCGTCTTTCTTACGGTCTTTTTTGTGCCATTGCATCCACTCGGCATGCTTTTTGTTTCTGAACATACGTTTCAACCGTGGTATTATAGGAGCATACCACATCACCTTGGCAGGAACCCTCTTCCCGGTGCGCTGGCCCTCAACATCACCAGGGTCATCTCTTCTGATCTTATACCGCAAGGCACCGCATACCGAGCATGCGTTCAAATCCTCGTACGCACCGCGGTAGAGGATGCAGTCATTAGGGCATGCATGTATCTTCTGCACCTCCAATCCTAGAGGGCATAGAACCTTCTTTGCTTCATACGTACTGCCGGGCAATTCGTTATCCTTTGGAAGCTTATTCTTCATTATTTTCAGTAGCGAACTAAATCCCTTGTCAGATACACCATTGTCTGCCTTCCATTGCAGCAATTCTAGTGTGGTACCGAGCTTTCTGTTGTCATCTTCGCAATTTGGGTACAACCCTTTTTTGTGATCCTCTAACATGCGATCGAACTTCAACTTCTCCCTTTCACTTTCGCATTCTCTCTGTGCATCAACAATGACCCGGCGAAGATCATCATCGGGCACATCGTCTGGTTCCTCTTGATCTTCAGCTTCCCCCATTGCAGCATCACCATATTCAGGGGGCGGGTAGTTGTTGTCATCCTCTTCTTCTTCGTTGTCTTCCATCATAACCCCTCTTTCTCCATGCTTGGTCCAAACATTATAGTGTGGCATAAAACCCTTCTGAAGCAAGTGGAAGTGAAGGGTTTTATAGTTGGAGAAAGCCTTCGTATTCTCACAGACAGTACATGGACAATGCATAAAACCATTCTGCTTGTTTGCCTCAGCCACTTCGAGAAAATTATGCAGGCCCTTAATATACTCGGAGGTGCGTCGGTCACCGTACATCCATTGCCGGTTCATCTGCGTGCATATCATGAATAGAGAAGTGACCAAATTAATAGAAATTCATCATCACATTAAAGCCAAAGTACAGTAGTGACCAAAATAAATACATAACGTTCATACATAGTTCTCATTATTGAACAACATATAGCTCTCTAGAGCATCTAATTAAAACATACATTGAAACTATAAAATTTAAATGCAACAACAAATGCGATCATAACCGCAACTAAGGTACCAATTGATCCAACGGCATAATGATACCAAGCCTCAGTATGAATGGCATATTTTCTAATCTTTCTAATCTTCAAGCGCATTGCATCCATCTTGATCTTGTGATCGTCGACGACATCGGCAACATGCAACTCCAACTTCATCTGCTCCTCTTCAACTCTTTGTAATTTTTCTTTCAAGTAATTGTTTTCTTTTTCAACCAAATTTAACTTCTCGACAAGAATTTCTATGTCGGTTGGAATTTCCGGTTCACATACCTCCTAGATTAAAAAATCTATGTCACGTTGGTCGGCATAATTGTCATAAACACTAAATAAAACAAATAGTTATAAAAGATAATATATACCACATCCGAATCATAGACCGGACGAGGGCCGACGTGGACGGATACCATGACCATGGCACTATATAATAAAAAACAATAATAAAAGTAAGAAAATTACACAAGTATCTATCTAAATGATACAAGTAAGAACTTTTTTCTTTTAGAAAGAAGATAAGAAGAAGAGGCTAACCACGGTGGTGTCGGCGCCGAGATGGGCGCGGGCGATCGACGGCGGTGAGGACGGGGACGGGACAAGACGGACCGCCAAACCTAAACAAATCTTGAGGAAAATGGAGCTTGGACAAGGAGTTTCGAGAGGAAAAAGCTTAAGTGTGATTCGGGCATTTCATCGAACACCTCATGTGCATAGGAGGTGAGCTAGAGCACCACAAAGCTCTCCCACGGCCGGCCAAAAAAAGTGAGCAGTGCATTGCTCTGCTCGCGGGCAGGGGGTATATATAGGCCGACCATTGGTCCCGGTTTGTGGCTGGAACCGGGACTAAAGGACACCATTTGGTCCCGGTTTCAGCCACAAACCGGGACCAATGGTTGTGGGCCAGGAGCCAAGCCCATTGGTCCCGGTTCGTGTCTGGAACCGGGACCAAAGGGGTCAGACGAACCGGGACCAATGGCCCACGAGGCCCGGCCGGCGCCCTGGCCTCACGAACCGGGACCCATGCCAATGCCCCCATGGGTCTCGGTTCGTGAATGAACCGGGATTAATGGGCTTCCCAGGACTGGACCAAAGCCCTGTTATGTACTAGTGCACCTTCGTCGTTGGTATGCCCTGTGTGGCCATGATCACGTTGAGAACCTTGGAAAAGCCAGTACCTGTGTTGGAGAACCAGGCCCGCTTCCTGAAGCACCTTTTCTTCAGTTCCGACGGCTGCTTGGCCTGAAACGTAAACTTGCCGTGGGAGTGGCGGAGGCACCGCCCAGCGACCGTGGGCACTTGCCCGGGCTCGCTGGCTCCCCGACAGCAGCGCTCGATCAATTAACGAAGGCCTAAAGCTGTTCCGTAGCTTGCTTTACCTGGGCAAAAATAATATGGGCCTAGTTTCTCAATGGTTCACAGCCCAACAGGCAACCGTACGACCGTCTACAGCCCATCCAACAGTTCACGACGTGAGGGAATACACGTACGTGTGTCCTGTGGTTGGATCGATCGCTCCAAGCCTGAAACTTCTGCCTCGCCGTTTCTCAACAGCTGCCAAGCGCAGGGACTGGGTGACAGGGGCGGCGGCTGGCCTAATGCCCTACTGCCCTAGACGGCGAGACGGGGCTACGCATGACCGGCGGCGAGCGGACGTCCGGCGCCCAGGCAACTCTGAATATCACTGGCTAAGAATCCTCCATGGAAATTAGGGTTAGGGATCCCTCGTCTAGTCATCTCTGAATATCACTGAATAACTGGTCAAGACTAGGGATTGAAGCACAACCAAGACCTCATGTAGAATCTCAAAACAGCAGCAGCTCTGCGCTCCTCTGTGCTATGCTGTTAGTTAGTGTTCAAATACTACTATTACTACTACAGTGCAGTGCTACTACATGCCTCCAGAAGAAACAGTTTTGATACGAATGTGTTTGATGATTTCTTTACATCCGAAAAGTCATTTGGCAATCTACAATGAACCAATAGATTTAGGGCTTAAATTTAGGTAATGTTTTGTTGACGGCTTTAAGGAATTTTGGTACAATACATTTAGTTGATGTGTAAGTAGTTCTATCTATTGTTACTTTTTTCCTTACCTCATTTTCTTATTTACTTGTGTCACAACTAACTTTAAATTTTATCATTAAATGTCAGAAATGAGGAGGTTTTTGGTTAGTAGAGCAAACACTGAAAATGTGAATGGTGTGCAACTGGAAATAGAAGGTGAGGCACAACCTGAAATGCGAATGGTGTCCATCGGACCATCTATGTTCTTGCAAGCTTTCAGGATTTAATATATTCACATCTCACAACTTAATTACAAATTCATTTTCTATCTTATAGTGCCTTCTAGGAGTTTGGAAACATGGCGAGTTTGCCCCTACGCAAGGCTGATTGTATGTCTTTCTTTTGGCAAAAATGAACAAATGAGAGATGCTTTTGACCGTGGTGAAAGAAATTGCAAAATCACATCTGATGACATCTTGTCTGGTATGGAAAGTTTTACTTTTGTTGTCAACATTGCGAGTTTGCCTCTATACAAGGCTAGTTATTTATCTTTTGTTGTCAACTCAACTTTATTTGGTCTATGGAATGGATATTGATATATTATATATTATTCCCTCAGTCCCATAATATAAGAGCATTTTTTTATACTACACTCCCATAATATAAAAGCGTTTTTTACACTAATTTAAAATTACATTTTATGTGACTATTATGTTTATGTTTTCACTTCATTATTAATGTGGATTTGTGATTGAGAAGTTTGGTGGTATATTATATTTTTTTTGATGGATTGGTGGTATATTATATATTGTGTATTGAATGCCCGATTTTTAATTTCTTGATTATACACTTAGGCTAAACTTGCCCAGGCTCTACAAAAGTTCTGGCTCCGCCACTAGCCGTGGCCATGCAGCCTCTCAAAAACCAGCCGGTGCTGGGCTTCAATGCACATGCTGCAGGAGGCGATCACGCAGGATCCTGCATGCAAGCAATCATCGAATGGTTCACACTTCACACAATGCAGGAGCAAACAAGCTAGCTAGCTAGAGGGTGGTCACCTCAAGTCAATCCATCATAGACCAAAGAAACAGGAGTAAATTAACTACGATTGAGTAGTCACTCACCGTCATCATTGATGATTGGTTCTCCCATTACGCTGATCCAGCTCCAGCAGGACGGCGGCCGGCAACGTTCTACACCTAGAACGTGTTGCATTGACCACTCCAAAACGCGCTCAAACCAGTAGCGTAGACCCACGGTAACAATCACCTTGAGGCGTGTCGGGAGAGTCCCATTCCTCGCACGCGCTATGAATATGTCAGGTGTTCTGCGTACCCTCTCAGTCCTCCCATAGCCCTCTGCCGCTCACAAATTCAAAGACATCCATTAGTGGTCCACCTTTAATTTCCCACGATATGCATATTATAGCACAAATACTAGTACCTAGTACTAGTAGTAGTCAAAATCAAAGCTCTGACTCAAAACATAAAACAAGGACTCAAAACATAAAGCTCTGACTCAATTCCAATATGCATGCTCCAACGTAACAAAACTCAAATTTTGAAGCATAATTTTCTTCCAAAACAAATCATGGATGTTCACAAGATAGGTGTTTATAACCCCCAAAAATTTCAACTTTAAACTCCAAATACACATGGAGATACAAAAAATACAATTTCAGATATGAATAGTGCCATTTTAGCTTTTGTTCACACTATTCATATTGGAATTGTCTTTTTTGTATCTTTGTATGTATTTCGACTTTGGAATTGAAATATTTAGGGGTTGTACACACTTATCCCTTTCGGACATCCACAAATTTTTTCGAATTTTTTGAATCTTTAAATTTGAATTTTGTGACATTGGAGCATGGTAGCATCAAAGTCATGGAGCACCAAATATTCAGCCCACAGCAAATTCACCCAATATTTTGCATAAGTAAAAGCTACCTGAACATGCATCCTCTAAAAAGAAGAATGCATGAGAATTTGCATTCTATTCACATTTTTGGTAAATATTTACAACTATACCATAATCAAACATAATAAATCATTTTTATTTTCAGTTTTGGTCACATTGAGATATATCACAAAATATTCCCGCGGGGTATCATATAGTAGTATAGACAAAACGATTCAGGGGACAAAATTTCGCTAGCTAAACCTGTTGCTTGCAGCGTGACTAGTACGCCTATTGTTACTGTCGCTGCTGATACTAATACTAATGCTAATACTGCTACACCAGCTACTACTATTGAATGGCTTGATTCCAGTGGTTTTAGGCACGTTTATACTAACCAAATGATTAGTGTTATCCCTAGCAGAACGATGCAAGCATGTAATTCTCTTGAAATAAACAATTGGTTCATGTATTGAAAGAAAGAACACTGCCATTAACATGAAAGTCCATGCTTAATATACATATTACTGCTAGCTAGGACAAACATGCGGATTGCTGGAAACCTGTATACTAGTGGAGTACTGGTTAAGTTACTACTAGCTTCCTTCCAAATCTTTAGTTAACAGGGACGCACAAAGTTGCAGAATAGAACGAACACCGCTAGGGCATGGGAGGAGCATCTCTTTCTCACCAGTGACATTCAAGATATGACTGTCGGGTGGCAGGACCTCGCCGGCAGGCGCCGGTGCGTGGACGTTTCGGGGCTCAAGCACCCATTCATACCCTCCGCACTTGAAGCCGACCTTGGCATCCTCGCCTTCCCGTCGGCGCCGCAAGCTGTACTCCTGGGCTGGGAGCTGCACAAGACAATGTCACAAAGAACCATGGTCATGAGTTCAGGAGATCCAAAAATCAGAATTTGAGTCAGCAAACACATCAAACGGGAGGACAAAACATCTGATATGGGGATGCAAATTAAGCAACGCCTAAGAACCCAATTCTAGGTGCGACAAGGCAAGAACCTGCAAATTTAACGACACCCAAGAACTAAAATCACCCAACTGACTGACAGGCGGAATTTTCTGATCGAAAATCACGATTCAGTTCACAAGAACAGAATTGCAAGAAACAGAGGCTTGCGCAAGAACAGAACGCACAGTTCTTGTCGCGCAGAGCAAATCAAGAACTCGCCTCCGGCAATGCCCAGTTCGTTTAAGCTTCAAGCGATCGCGAATTCGCGATCACGGTGAAATTTCGGATCGAATGCACGACGTGATTGAACAATAGAATAGCGCAAGAAGCCAAGAAACCAGATAGGCGAACTTGCGCAACGATTCTTGACGATCAAGAACTCACCGGAAAGGACTGGGCCGCCGGCGCGTCGTCGTCGAAACGGCCTTGCAGCTTCGCCCGCTGTACCAGCGCGCCCGTGCCGGTGAGGTAGCGGCCCGACGGCGTCTCCACAGGTGCGCCAAGGCTGGAGACCTCCCCGCCCTCGCCGGGGTGGGGGGATGCCGTGTGCGTGCTGCTCCGCAGCCCCACGTCGTGCTCTGCGGGCGGCGCGTGCGAGCTCGTGGCGGCGAGGTAGCGGTCGTCAACGGAGCGTGAGCGCAGGCCGCTCACGTGGTAGGCCGCCTCCAGAGGGGTGCGGTGCGGGACCTCCCCGCCCTCGCCGGGGGTGGCCCGACGCCACGGGCATACGCTATGCCCGTCCTGGAAGCGTCCCATCCTTCGTCGGGGAGGGGAAGGGGGGTGGGGGGTGGAGGGCTCGGGAGAGAGCTTGGGGAGACGACGGGTTCTTGTGGGGGTTTGGGGCTCGCTCGATGGCAGTTCGTTTGCTGGAGAGGTCGGTCCGTCGGTGAGGATAGGTTTACACTTATACTAATTTTCAGACGTCTGATTTTAAATTCGCTTAGGTCGTTTTTCGGTCCGTCCGATGCTCACGAATCTCTGCGCGTCGTCAGTCCTCAGCCATGTGTACTGGGTCGTTATCCGTCACAGGTTTTGTTGGGCTTTTTCGGGTTGGCGGGTCTTCATTTGGTCTCGCTTTCCGACCCGCCTTTTTTTTTCATTTCTCTATTCATTCGGTGGGCGGCTGCTTTGTTCAGCTGGGGAGGGGATTGGATGTGGTTGACCGAGACGGGCAGCAACGGCGGAGGGAAGGGGCCTCCTCGCCGGTGATTAACGGCATGGCCGGCCGGGCGGAGATGGCGCGCGGCGAGCCTCCCGCAAGCAGCGCTTGTAGGCGGAAGGCGTGCTTCACTGGGACAGCTATAGGTGGGGCGGGGGGCATCTGGAGAGGAGCTCGGCGGACCTTTCCCGTCATGCTCGCCATCAGCAAGCGCGCGTCGGTGGCGGAGCTTATAGTCTCCGGCGGCAGTCGGGCGCAAGGTATTTCGTCTCCCTACTGCCCTTCCTCTGTATTTTTTGCCCTACGTGTTCTGTCTCCTTGCGCTCGATTTCAGTTCATCGTCATGGCCGCTGGTCACAGATTCAGGTCGCATGGGGTAGTTCAGTTCGCATGCTTGGTCCAGGATAGGCAGGATTGTTTCTCTTTGTTTATCTGCTGGGCGGCGCTAGCAATTTCATGTTTTCATGTGTTAGTGTAGTTCAGCATGCCCGGGGAAAAGAAATGAAAAATCACATTCTGTCAAGTTTTGAGTTTATCTACATCTCCTTAATGAAAATGTGTCACTTGTACTAGTTGTTACACATGTGCTCTTTTGCAAAGAAATGGAAATTCACATTCAGTCAAGTTTTGAGTTGTCCACATTTCCTTGGTAAAATCTTTTTTCAGATTCTCTTCTCTGTTTTTCAACCAAGTAAGATGTTTCTATCATTTCTAAATTTCAGCTTTTTATGTAGATCATACAATTTTCGGTATGCAGGGGGAGGGGTTGGGGTGAGGGGCGTACCTTAGTTGTCCCCCCACACGGTGGCTCCAAGTCGTCGCGAACTGGATCGCAAGCAGCATACACCCAGCAGCTTGCCCTGGCTCAACCACTGCGCTATGTAGTTATCATCTTTTTAAGTGTTCGGTCTATAGTCTAACACTCTTAAGTTCTTTCTTTTCTCTCAGGGTTGGTTTAGTTCTTAGTCTCCATATGTTTCAGTTTTTCTCTCAGTGATGGTTTAGTTTTTAGTCTCAGTTTCATACTTCTCACTATTATTTTTAGAATTTTAGGATCAGTTTCTATAATTTTAATCCTTAGTCCTCTGTACAAGTGTTAGACCTTCAGTTAAATTGTTCAATCTTCATTGTTTCATTTTCAGTGTTAGTATTCATTATTCACTATAAGTGTTTAGTCAGTTATTAGACCTTCAGTTTTAAGCATGTCATCTCCATTGTTTAATATAAGTGTTCAGACCTTCATTGTTTTATTTTTTAGTATCATTTTAGTTCATTAGTTTGTTTCTGTTATTTCTTCATTTTTATCATTCAGCGAACTTACTTTCTTTCATCAGTGATGGTTAGCTAGGAAGTTATCATAGGCAGTTCAGTTCCGTCAGTTATCATATCAGTGTTTCTCTTATTCTTGTTTTTCTCAGTCTTCTCATTCTTCATTCACATTAAATTATTATTTTTCCAGTCACTTCTCAGTATTGTGTTTCAGTTATCAGTGTTTCATTTCATTTGTCATTCAGAATTTCTTTGTGTGCTAGTTGTTGTCTGTCTTGAGACATTGTTGGGTAGATTTAGTCCTTCATTTTTTGTTTTCCACTCTTACTCATTCCTTTTAGTTATCTTTGTCTTTCATCCCTAAGTCTTCAGTTATCATTCCTGTTGTTATTTCAGTCATTCATTATTGTGAATTTTCAGTTTTCATTTTTTTTCAGTCTTCACTGTTAGCTGGCTTGTTTAGCCTCAAGGCATAGCTACCTTTGTTTCAGTCTACCTACCTTTTTAGGTTTCTATTACTCATTCCTTAGTGTTTGAGTTTCTTTGTTGATTTTGTAGACAATTTTCTTATTTAACAGTCAGGGTTTTGTGTTTTATTGTTTTTCATTCTTTGTATCTCATTACTTTCAGTCCTTTCTCCATTTTGTCATTGTTCACTTAATGTCCATTGATCATTTCATCATTTCTCGTTGTTGTATCTCATTATTTATATACGTCATTATTTCTCAGTGAGCGGCGCAAATTTCTCAGTTTTTGTATGTCAGTACTCGATTATTTGTCCTCTATATTTTGCTGATCCATTTATATTCATTTAATATTCCTTAGTGTTTGTATCTCATTATTTATATAAGCATATAAGCTTACAGTTTCTCTAGTATTTCAGTATTGAAGTTCATATTCCTCACTCACTGTGTGTTTTTTATTCATCATCTTTTAGTTTTTTGTAAAGTTGTTTAGTCCATCATGCTTTATATTGAGCAGCATGAGCAGGTGATGTACTGTGAAGACTAAGTAGTTTCTTCAGTTACTTTTAGTCATTGTCTAGCATGATCAATTGTCCCTTTCTATAAGTCAAAATTCAGTTTACTTGTTGAGTTTTCATCAGTCTCTGTTTTTGTTATGCGCTTCTTAGTTTATGTTCAACTCTTTTTAGTGTTATCATTTACCAAGGAAAGTTGCTTCTAGCCTGGACACCGGGGAGAAGGGGCCTGTGGGACTACGGATGTGGAATGGGATCTACAGTATAGCTGCATATGACAATGCCCCTAACGACCGCATCGTCTTCAAGAGTGGATGGAGAGAGTTTCCAGCAAGAATAAGTGTTGTTGATGTTGGAACAGTTGTGCTAATCACTTTCATGATCAGCGCTCATGAGGATATTGGAGATGATAGTCGTTGTTCATGTCCTCACGGCGGGTGCCTGAGTCTACTAGGTGGCAAGCTTCAGTCGAGTTGGATCTCATTTTTCATTAGCTTTGCACTAGCGTAGCCTCTCTATCATGTCACTTTTTGTGTGTTTATCTGCATGTATTGAATCTATATAATGTGTGCTTTGCACGTGTGGCTTGATACCACCAGAACCTACTGCATATGTACCTATAGAATATATGTGTAGGTATGTTCAGGTTTGCCATCCAAAATGTATGAGTTTTTGACCATACAGAGGAGCTTTCTCAGGTATGTTCAGTGGTCATCTCATTCTTTGGGTATTCTTCCTCATCTCCCATCTCTCTTCTTTCCCCCCTGCTCTATGATCTCCTTTTCTTCTCGCTGCTCCGAAGCCTGTCTTATCTTCCTTGGAGTGTCACACAAAAAAGCAGACCGAAGACGCAGGAGTGGGTGTGGTATGGGAGAGACTTTTGTGTGTGTGGGCGACCGTAATCGGGTCAGAATCTGTTTACCCAGCCCGTTAGCGGTGTGGTTGGTTTGGTGTGGGGGGTAGCGGGCCAGCAAGAGGAAATTCGACTGAATGTACTCGAGAAATCAGTCGTTTTTTTAGCAAAACTGACTCAGATCTGAGCTCACCCACGTGTAAACACACAATTGGATGAAAAATCCGACCTAAACCGAAATAGAAAACAGACGTCTGTTGATTAGGCAGTCCCTAGGTTTATATTAGAGAAAGGTGTTGTGTGTTTGCCCACCGGGAACCAACATGCCAGTCACTTGATGGACGCCACCTAGTTTATTTTTGTTTTATTTTTTCGGGTGCCTCGATATATAGCGATTTAGTTGGACGTAAATTGAAATCTTGGTAAGTCAATTCTTTTGGGAAGAAAGCGTCAGCCGCGCGGAGTACTGGGGCCGTCGTCGACAGCGCCGGGGCAAGCAAAGCGAGGCCCGGGGATGCCAGCAAGGCCTTGGCCAGGAACGAGCCGTAACCGATGGAAGCGAGTACGAAACTTATGGTTTAGATTTGGTGGCGTGGCGCGGGAGGGGGGGGGGGCGCTGTCTAGAGGGTTGGCCAGGGATGGTGCCACTGCCATCATAGCGGGGGGTGACAGTGACGGTAGGATGGGGCAGTGAGGCTGGCGCGGGAGCGTCGCCAGCCATGGGCGACAGAGGCTGGTAGTTTGGCTGGTGGTACATATGGGGCGGTTTGGGGAAGAAGAAAAGGAAATGCATGAGGTTGAAGAAGGCCATCTGGGCGGTGGTTTTTACATCTGCCGGCTGAAATCAAATCGACTGACCCAAAATCAATTTTGAGCCGACTGACCTCTAGCCCATCCCTTACATCTCAAGTTGTTAATTGTCTATCTGTCTAAAGGAATTTCAAGATTGTTTCCAAACACTCAGGCCTATTCAACTGTTGGTGCTATAAAATTCCTCTATACCACTCACCAGGCTGTTATATGCACTACTGGAAAAATTGTCTATATGAGTGCTTTCGCCTACGCCAAAAGCCAAAGCGCGGGGTCTCGGCAGAGGCGGTCTATGCCGAGTTTCATGTTCGGCAAAGTGAAGCACACGACAAAGACATGCCGATGCCGAGACACTGCTAAAAGGTATTTGGCGAACAATAAAGACTCGACAATCATTCCATATGCCGAGATCTAAACAGTAAGGTCACGACAATAATTTGGCAGTTTTCATCAAGTATTTTTGTTTTTGACAAAGACATGTAATTGACAGTATCAGTCAAGTGCCACCTCTGTGAGAGCTGCCTGTCAGCAAAGGTTATTTTTTCTGAGTTGGGTCCTCGAAAATGTATGCAGTAGCAGTCTGGTGCCCCCTCTGCCGAGAGCCTCCTCTCGTAAAAGGCAACTCTTGCAGGTGGTGCTTTCGGAATTATATCCCACAACTGATGTTCACATTTTATTTCTTCTTTAAGCCGGGAAGGGGTGTTTTGTCTCTAGGGTTCAAATGCTCGCTATATCATGAACGTCTAGTTTGACATGAAGATCTGTGCTATGCCTTATTTAATGACATATACGGTTCGATGAAAATATTGAATACATTGCCTATGGTCTAGGTACGTAGCGTTCTACACGCGTCAAAGGCAACGGATTCACGACACCAACAAGTGCGCGGGCGTTCGTGGATGACGGACGGTAGCGGACATTACGCTGTACCTATGGAACATATACAACCCGTCCGTGGAGGAAGGATCTGGAGGAGGGGGACTGCAACTCGAACACTTTGGGATTTGGGAGTTGTTGGCTTGTTGCTGTGAGGGGCCAGCAATGGGGTTTCTCGTCGACCTGGTAACACCATGTAATTGATTTCTGTAGTGACGTCGTTTGTTTCTGAAGCTTAGGATGTCTGGATTCATGTTACCAATCTTCCAGAGCGGGAAACCAGTGCAACGGTGGAGCGTACATCGCGGGATGCCCGCGACAAAGAAGCTCGTCCCCCTGGCCAACAGATGCCATCCAGGAGATTCGTAGTGTGGCCACGGAGTTGCACTCAGCAATGGCGGAGCCTGCCTTGCTGACGGTATGACCCTTCGCCCCTCTCCCTTGGCAGTGGATGCCATCCAGGGCAGCCGGCGATTGTGGCCGCGCGGATGCACGTCGTGGCCGAAACCAGCGAGAGCAAACGGGGCAAGGGAGACTTAACTGCAGAAGATGTCATGCGGCGTTCAGTTGATGAAGACCGACCCGCTGTGATTTATGAGAGTGAGAACGGGCATGGAATCAAAGAGAGAAGTTCTTGGGGCGCGTTTGGTTGAAATCTCTGAAAGTGCCTGCATTGCATACTTGTCCCAGTTGGGCCTGGTTGGGCAAATGCAGGCTAAAAACCAACATCTGCATGTAGTTTGGTTGCGTGCATTAGGCTTCCTGCATGAAGGAATCAACTAGTGAGCACGCTGTTTGGTTGCCTGCGTCACTGTTGTTAAACAAACAACACGTTGTTTGGTTGCAAATGGCTAAAGATGTGATCACCACTTCTCACTAGTGGTGATCTTACCACACACACTGAACATTGTTTTGTCCTAGCTAGGAAACAAATGGCAGTTTATCCTAGCTACTAGCAAATGACAGTACAAGTTATTATGAGCCAACATGGCTGAATAAGGATAGTTCAATGATGCTAACTAGGTGCTTCCTCTTCCTCTGCTGCTTATGTGTTGCTTCCTCTTCCTCGCTTCTGTTGCTCCCTCTTTCTTCTTCTTCCTCTTGTTCTTCTGCTTCAGATCCTTGTCTAACCTCTGTTATCCCACATTGCCTGAGCCCACTCCAACCTTTTGTTCTTCCACGCTTCGTTGTCGAACGCCTCCACACCATGGCCGGAGCTGATCACCTCATCAGGAGTCACATCTTCCTCCTCCGGCACAAATTCATCAACTCCCCATTGCAGGATCCAATTGTGAATGGTGCAACATGCAAGAACAAGCTTCACCTGGGTAGGGTAAGGGTGGAATGGCTTCTGATCCAGGATCTTAAACCTGTTCTTCAGAGCTCCAAAGGCCCTCTCAACAGTCACTCTAAGGATGGAGTGTCTGAGATTGAACAGTTCCCGAGGAGTCCTAGGATAGTTCCTACCAGCAAACTCGTTCAGATGGTACCTGGTTTTTCTGAAGGGTGGAAGAACACCTGGCCGACATGCATAGCCAGCATCTCCAAGGTAGAACCTGCCATCGGGGATGTTGATGCCATCATGACGACTCATGCTGTCATTGAGAATGTTAGCATCATGTGCTGATCCTTCCCAGCCAGCCAGCACATATGTGAACTTCAGATCGAAGTCAACAGCAGCTAGCACATTCTGGCTTGTGTAGTGCTTCCTCCCTCTATATGCAGCAGCTTTTGACCTCGGCACTCTGGCAGTGACATGAGTACCATCTATTGCTCCAATGCAATCCTGGAATGGCATTACAATATGCTGTTAGTCTACTACAGAACAATAACAACATATCAAGGCATGAACTACAACAACATATCAAGTGCTCACCTTGAAGTATGGATACCATCTTGGGCTAGTGCGAATCTTGGTAGGAGTCCGGCCAGTTGGTGACCTGATCATCTCTCCTCTAAGCTCCCTAACAGCATACAACACTTGCTTGAAGTACCTGGAGACGGTCTCCATTGATCTCCTGAAGGTGTTGTGTACAACCCTGAACCTCTGGTTATGACCAACAACATGGAGGAACATGGCGACTTGCTCTTCCACAGTGGTGTGGATGCTATCTTCTAGCAGCCCCCTGCTCCTGAACGTCTGCACAAGCCTGGCGAAAGGTGCTCTTTTCATTCGAAGCATCCACAGAGCCTCTGTGTCGTTGCAGTTGTAGATGTAGTTCAGATTCGCTATCCTCTCTTAATCCCGGATTAACATCGGACCATACCGGATGCGAGGTCTCTCATTCCGACGAACAGCTCTCTTATGGACCAACAAGATCCAGGCCTGAACCACAGCAATCAGCGATGCTGCCTGAACTAGAAGATTCGTCCGTTCATCCACAACCTAAGCGACATCCATGATGCGGTCAGCGACGCTCCTATCGACCCTAAACGCTCCTGTCGAACGACCTAACACATAACACAGGAGGTGGAGGGGAGGGGGTAGCTTACCAGCTTCGAGGTCGGGGGAGACATGGCGGAGACGAGGAGGGCTGGACGGAGACGAAGAAGAAAGGGAGAAGCAGCTGCTGCCGCCGGGGAGTGCGCCTGCCGCCTCTTGCCGCTGCAGGGGAGTGTCGCAGCTGCCGCCGCCGGGGAGTGCGCCTGTCGCCTCTTGCCGCTGCAGGAGAGTGTCGCAGCCGCAGATCTCAGTCGCCGCCGCCTTCCCAACCGCAGATCTGAGTCGCCGCCGCCGGTGGTGCCAACAACAAAGTAGGGTTTGTCCTACAACTATGGAGGTGAGCGAGGAAATGGGGTGGTGAGGGTATATTTGGCGCCACCCCGCCTCGGCCGATCTTCCCCTCCCGCCATCTCCGCCCGCATCCCCTCTGCACCGCGCCCTACGCCGCGTCTTCGTTTTCCACCCCACTTAGCCTGACTCGCTGGAAACGGCGGTTTCGAGCGTTCCCAGCGAGCCAGGCTGAGGGGTGCTTTAAGGTCCGTACAGATGCGAGCCAGGCCGGCCTGCAGGCAACCAAACGGTCCAATTTCATCCCGCCTGGACCTGGTTAGGCTATATGCAGCATACCAAACGCGTCCTTAATCTCTGATCTGCTGCAAGGTGGAAGACGAGGGCGCGGTTGCTGGATTGATTTGCCGTGTTGTTGATGCAGGCAGCTTGGTCAGACGGGGAAGAAGTGTAGGTGTAAGGGGCCCTTACCTGCATCGTGCATGGCATCCATGAGAAAACGAGGCGTTTTCTGCCAGATGACAGTGTAGACGTGGCACAACTCATGAACATGGTGGCTCCGTGTGTATCAACATCAATTAGACGTCACACGAGCATTAAAGTGAGAACAGTGCGTGGGCTAGGACACTGTTGCAAAATGGGTTGCCAACTATGAATTTATACAGAATACATCTACTAGCGGGCATCACGAGAAGAAAGAGTGGTTCAAATTGCAGGTTTATTTTCGTTGTACGACGCGGATTTGATGAACTTGATGCGCGTGCATCCTTTATGAAAATAAATTCAAAAAAATGCTATAAATTTTTTTTAAAAATCTGAAATTATTTTTGTAATATACATAGTCAACCAGTATACCCGCGTATGAAGTTTCACGAAGAAATCACATCCGTGGTAATCTGGGCAAAAATGACAAAATCGAAGCTATATTAAAAAACACCATTTGATGAATAGTGTGGCCACAATTGTATTTTCATCGCTAAGAATACCATGGGTGTCAATGCATCATGAAACTTCCCACGTGAATAGAATGGTCGATTAAGTTTCTTACAACGAAATTTCAGATTTTTTTTAAAATTTCTAGTATTTTTTATGAATTTACTATTCACGTGGGCGCGCGTGAACCCATGTGCACCTTTGTATTTTAGTTGTACACGTTACTAATAAATGGAGGTCATATTCTTAGTCTGTCACACATTTTTGCAGTAAACCTCCTGATCTTTTCAAGCATCAACCTACGGTCCATAATTTTTCACATTGGCCTTCTTTCGTTTCATCCATCCTTCCGTGCTTCGTACGTCAAATCATATTTGAGATCAAAAGCGTGTGGTGGGATGTAAGTTTTCAGCATGTCCGGTACGCCCATAAATAAGGGGATACCACGCTTACGATCAACGATCAAACGTGGAGACGCGCGAGTGCTAGGCTGCGGCCTTGCTGACCGAGCCGACCTAGAATATGCCCGTGTTCGTGTTTTATTCGTACGTCATATGATACTAGAATCTTTTTTCATACATCGCCTCTATGGATCTTGATCTAGACTCTCGTCAAAGTCAAACCTTCCCTAAGCACTCCCATAAATATGCCACTAGACGGAGGAGCAGCAGACACAACCGCTGAATGAGGAGGTTAGTGATCTCCCGGCGTTCAACCATGCGATTCGTCTGGGTACATGCGTACCCGTCATTTGCCGGCACGAAGAGCGTGGAAGCATATCACGAAGCACGGCCAACGGGCGTAGCTGCCATGGAGGAAGAGTTGTGCTGAGACCAACGATGAAGCCCACACCATCACCTTCTCTCCTACCTAGCCATGAGTTCTCTGCATCCTCCTTGCACCACTGCGACCCTTCCCCTGCTCACATCACTCGCCGTCACAAACGTAAACCTACTGCGACCCTTGTTGCTTCCAATCTGTGGCGGGCTCTGTGCGTAGCCACGTCGGCCCAGCTCTGTCGACGTCTCGCAAAACGGTCTTGGAGCGATTTTAGAGAGGCACGCCGGTGTCTTGGCTTGAATGGCACCAGACTGACAACATCACCCCGCTGCTCTACGGCTACGTGTTAAAGCATTCGAAGAATGTTAATCAAGCCTTTCAAAAATGTTAAACGTGTATAGAAAAAAATGTTTTCTATGCATACGAAATATATACAATGTATATGAAAAGAATGTTGATCATGTATTTAAAATAAATTTAAGCATGTATAAACTATATCAAACGAGTACAAAACAATGTTAGATCATGTGTTAAAAACATTTTTCATCTGCATCAGAAACATTTTTATATACATGTTTACATTTTCTTTATACAGAACTAAAAATTTGAAAATATTTTTTTAGTGTCTAGATATATTTAATGCATGTTACACTTTTTGTATACATCAGAAACATTTCTATACATTTTTTTTAAAATACATGATCAACATTTTCTTCAAATAAACAAAAGAGAACGGATTTAAAAAACCATCAAAAACTGAAAAGGAAATCAAAAGGGAAAAATAGAAACAAAACAAAAAACCAAAGAAACCGGAAGAAAAAAGAAGAAAAGGGTGAGGAAACAAATAAAGCTGAAGTATAACAAAGAATAAAATGAAAAAAAAAACGATAAACAAACAAAGAAACCATAAGTACAACGAAGGAAAAAAAACAAAAAAAAGAACCAGTAAAGATTTTTTTTGAAGTATAACAAAGAAAAAAGGAAGTACCAAAGAAAACCGATGAAAAAAGAAACAAAGCCAAAAAACAGAAATAGATCGAAAAATAAAAAAACTGCCACGAACGAGCGAACTGATCGACAACGAGCAAGCGATCAACGGGCGACGGGGAAGGCGATTGCTAGGCGATCGCTAGGCCGCCGCTAGGGTTAGGGTTCTCAGCGGGGATGGTTGTTGATCTCCGGTGACCGTCTAGGTGGCGATGGCGCTGCCTGGGTGGTAGATCGGCGCAGTGGTGTCTGCTTCTCTGTGGTTTGACCATGGCGGAGCGTGGGGGGAAAGGAGGAGTCACCCCGAGGAAGGAGGCCACCCCTCTGAAATCGACTACATCGGCGACGAAGGCGACAACGGAGGGTGTAATGAGCAGGGGCGTCTCGGTGTCCCCGGCAGACGGCAAAACCACGGCGGAGGCTGCTAGCCTTTCAGAGAGCTTTGGCGGGCTGGTTCTGACAGACAAGGAAAAACAGGGTTTCATCTTCTCGGAACCGGCGGCTGGACAAAGCAGGGCTGCAAAGTGGTCTGCGGTGGGGAAGGTGTTCTCACCCAGACCTATGAATAAACATGCACTGGAAAGAGCAATGCAACGTGCCTGGGGGCTGCATAGGGAAGCAAAATTCAAGGATCTAGGCAACAATATTTTCATGGTTACGTTTGGCAGTGAGGGGGACTGGAGGCATGTACTCAACAATGGTCCATGGCAGTTCGATTTTCATGTGACAGTGATTAAGGATTATGAGGGTAATGTTCGGCCATCGGAGATGATTTTTGATACAGTGGAGATGTGGGTGTGTGTACCAGATCTACCCCTTGATAATAGAACTGAAGCTTTTGGCATGGCACTGGGGGACTGGTTAGGAGAGGTGGTTCGTGTGGATGTGGAAAAGGATGGATTTGCGAGAGGCAAGTACCTCCGGGTGCGAGCAAAGATTTCTATTTTTGACCCACTTGTACGCAGGTTTCGCCTTAGATCTTCACTGGAAGACGTTAAGGGGACCTGGTATGATTTTACATATGAGAAAATACCGCACTTTTGCTTCGAGTGTGGGCGGTTGGTGCATGTCAATGGTGTCTGTGATCCTCCGGTGAATTCTTCAAGTCAATGGGGCTCGTGGTTGCGAGCCTCTCCCAATCGGAGTTCATCATCCCAGAAAGATAAACCTTAGACAGCAGCAACCAGTTCGTTCAATGGGGGAAGCTCGCGTACGGGGGACAGTGACAGAAGGAAGGATGAGCAGAATCATGGACGGGAAAATCCAGTTAAAAGAAACCTCAACGCTGAATTCACAACACCAGCTGACTCACGCACTGGTGTGGGCCAGCGTACCGAAAGGGGTGAGGTCAACAGCCCAGCTAAGGGAGGTGCTAGGAGTGCTGATGGGCAGAGGAAAGATTTACGTGATAAACTTGAGCAGAAGAGAGAGTATGACCTGAGAGCTGAGTTAAAACAACGCATGCATGCTGGCATGCAGCGCGATGAGGGGCACCATGCAAATAATCAATATGAGAGTTGGCGCCATGCAGGTAATCATTTGGAGGGGCGTCAGGACCAGCGGGGGCGTACTGCTGTGAATGGGCCTGTCTCACCTCGAACGGTTCATAGGACAAAAGGCAGATATGTAAGAAAACCGAGACCAGAGGACGCTGGAGGCAGTAGCTCTCGGCAGTTTTATCAGGAGAGAGAGTGACCATGGGAGAAAGAGGAGACCAAAACAGATTTGGCTGGCGAAGGGTGACCCGGACAGGCAGATTCATCATGATACTTTCATTCACGACACGAGGCAACGGACGTCTACAGTGTTTGATCGTATCTCGGACTCGAACGACTTAGCGGCGGACCCTGCTAGCCAGGGCCGCCGAAACCAATGAATTTCTTGGCCTGGAACTGTCGAGGACTGGGGTTGGACTCGACAGGTGGCAAATTGAGAGACCTGATACGGTCCTACAACCCAGCGGTGGTGTTCTTATGTGAAACAAAAAAAAGGTCGAGAGCAATGGAAAGGTTGAAGTGGAGCTTGGGATTCAGACATGGCACAACTGTTGATTGTGCAGGGAGAAGTGGTGGGCTTGCGATATGGTGGAGAGATAATGTTCAGGTTTCAGTTAGGCCATGGTGTGAGTATTACATAGATACGGAAATATCTTTTAAGGGTAAGACCTTTAGATTCACTGGAATCTATGGGGAATCTCGAACTGACCAAAGGAAGAAAACGTGGGATGCGATCCGATATTTAAGGAGACAAGATGACTTGCCGTGGTTGTGTGCAGGGGATTTCAACGAGGTGTTATTCCAAACAGAGCAACGTGGGGGGAACCCAAGGAGTTTTAATCAGATGGAAGGCTTTCGCGAGTGTGCAGCCGACAGCGGACTAGCAGATCTCGGTTTTTCTGGTTACCCTTTTACATGGTCCGGCTTGACAGAGCTATGTGCAATGAGGAGTTCCTACAGATGTTCCCAGATACCTCAGTCGAGCATGTCCTCACCGAGGAATCAGACCATGTGGCCTTGGTAATCCGTGCCGCGGTGACACTGGCAACTAGCGGACGGAGGGAGCCAAGGAGCTTTCAGTTTGAAGAAGCATGGACAAGACATGATGGTTACGAGGGGATGGTGATGGAGGCATGGCATGCAGCCAATCAGGAGATTGGCGAGGCTGCGGATATGGGCAGTAAACTAGGATTTGTCTCCCGATGCATGCAGAGATGGAGTAGAGAAGTGTTTGGGTCTATTAGGAAGCAAATTTCTAAGCTAAAAACTCAGTTAAAGGATGCTAAGGAACGGTCGCTGATTACGGGGTACTTACAAGAAGTAAAAGATATTGAGGGGCAGCTCCATGATTTATATGAGCAAGAGGAAATCTACTACAAGCAACGGTCCCGCATCGATTGGCTCCAATGGGGAGACCAAAACACGAAATATTTTCAGAATAGAGCATCGCATCGGAAGCGAAAAAATACGGTGAAGGCGCTGTTAAGAGAGGATGGAACTAGGTGCATGACTGATGATGAGATGCGTACTTTGGCGGCGAACTTTTATGCAAATTTGTTTACGTCAGAGGGCTCGCAGCAGGCAGACGTTTTACTACAACACATTGAACCGTGTGTCTCTGAGGATATGAATACACGGTTAATAGCGGCTGTGTCGGACATGGAAATTGAGGCGGCACTCTTTCAGATGGGGCCTACAAAGGCGCCTGGCCCGGACGGTTTTCCAGCGATGTTTTACCAACGGCACTGGTCGTTGTTAAAGGAGGATGTATGCTTGGCGGTGAGAGGCTTCCTGTCGGGTGGGACGACACCGGACTGTTTTAATGATACGGTCATTGTTATGATCCCAAAGGTCAACTCACCGGAGTTGATGTCCCAGTTCCGACCCATAAGCCTTTGTAACGTGTTGTATAAGATAGCTACAAAGGTGTTGGCTAACAGATTAAAGATGATTCTCCCAATTGTGATCTCGGAGGAGCAGAGCGCTTTTGTCCCAGGGAGACTCATCACAGATAACGTTCTGGTGGCATACGAGTGCGTGCATGCCATACGAACGCGGAAACGAAAAAAGCCACTTTGCGCGGTTAAGTTGGATATGATGAAGGCGTATGATAGAGTTGAGTGGATTTTTTTGGAGCAGATGCTATCTCGTTTTGGTTTTGCGGATGCGTGGATACATATGATCATGAGGTGTGTCACTTCAGCAAGGTTCTCAGTTAAATTAAACGGAGGTCTCTCACATATTTTTCTACCGTCCAGGGGGCTTCGGCAGGGGGACCCTTTGTCCCCGTATTTGTTTTTATTTTGTGTGGAGGGATTCTCGGCTTTATTGAAGAACGCCCAAAGACATAATAACATTAAAGGGGTTTCGTTTGGGAGCACTGGCCCCACGATAACTCATCTCTTATTTGCTGATGACAGCGTGGTTTTTTTGGAAGGCTCGCAGGGCAACTTGGATACTCTAAGAACAATATTGCATGATTATGAAGTGGCGTCGGGCCAGAAAATTAATTTGCAAAAGTCATCAATATTTTTTGGGAAGGGATGCCAAGAGGAGGATAAGGAGAATCTGAAGCATGTCATTGGCATCCATTCAGAGGCCCTGAGTGAGAGGTACCTTGGTCTACCAACGGTGGTAGGGAGATCCAAGGAAGGTACGTTCAAACATGTTAAGGAAAGTGCAAAGGGAAAGGTAACCGGTTGGAAGGGCCAGGGCCTTTCCATGGCTGCAAGGGAAGTACTTGTAAAATCTGGGCTGCAATCTACACCAACTTACACCATGAGCTGTTTTCACCTAACAAAGAAAATGTGCCGGAACCTGTCTACGATCTCGTCAAACTTCTGGTGGGGTGAAGCAAATGGTGAGAAGAAAGTGCATTGGATTGCCTGGGATAAAATGTGTACAAGAAAACAAGATGGGGGCATGGGCTTTAGAGATATGGAAGCTTTCAATCAAGCGTTACTTGCAAAACAAGCGTGGAGAATTCTGCAGTCCCCCTCTTCGCTATGTGCACGAGTCCTCAAAGCAAGGTACTTCCCAGAGGGATCTATTTTAAATGCTACTTGTCCTGCTGGTGGCTCCTATACATTCCGTAGTATTTTGCATGGGAGAGAGTTGCTGCAAGAAGGACTCATATGGCGTATCGGTGATGGTACTCAAGTCAAGATTCATCATGATAACTGGATACCACGGCGAGGGTGTTTAAGACCACTGGGCCAGACTTATATTCATGGGGTCACAAGAGTTTGTGATCTCCTTGCTACTGGAGGTGACTCATGGGTCAAGATGGCAATATTCCCCGTGGGGACGGGTACCCGCGGGGATTTACCCGCCATGAAGCGAGGATGGGGGACGAATTCGCCCCGTGGGGATTGTCTGGCGGGTACCCGTTAGTCTCGCGGGGCGGGGATGGGGATAAAATTCCCCCCGTGGGGACTCCATGGATACCCGAAAAACTATGTCATGCGTACTATAAATGCACAATATATAGATTAATACCTAGATATTTCACACAATTATTTTTCTCCACCTCTCCCAACAACCATGCCCTCTCGAATCTCACCTATCTTAGTCAGTTTTGAGATCCCCATGGATACCCGACAGGTACCGGATACCCGTTATTGATGGGGATGGGGGGCGTTTTGTCCCTGCGAAGCTTCACGGGGCTCGCGGGTATGGGGATTGGCGGGGATCGGGGCGGGGATGGTGGAGTCATCCCCGGTCATCCCCGTCCCCGTTGCCACCTTGACTCATGGGATACTAGCAAGCTGGAGGTTATGTTCTCGACTGATGATGTAAGTGATATTAAACAGATTTTGATCGGGGGAAATGGTACGGAGGATTTTCTTGCGTGGAACTATACAAAGAATGGTCATTTCTCAGTTAAATCGGCATATCATTTGTGCATGGAAAAGAAAAAAGCGAGATTGTTGGCAAACCACAAAGGCTGGCTAGCTATATGGGACTCAACCGCACCAAGCAAGGCCAAAATACATACCTGGCGTCTTATAAAGAATTGACTTGCAGTGGGGGCGGAATTGTTGCGAAGAAGAATAAAGCAAGGAGTTTTCTGTCCAGCTTGTGGAAGAGAGGAGACGATGTACCATCGTTTCTGGGAGTGCCCACACTCAGCAAGGTTCTGGAAACTGTTGTGCTCGGAGTTGGGGGCTTCGGTGGCAATCCCACCGTGCTCAGTTAGTCCCCAGAGCGCGCTCAGGAGCTGGATGCTTGCATGGTTCAGCGATGCGAGCGAAGAGGAGAAATCTGCTATGATTCAGGGACTCTATGCTCTATGGCTGGCAAGGAACGATGCAAGAGAAGGAAAGAAGATAGAGGACCCGCAAGTGATTGTCAAATCTGTGGCACACTATATGGAGGAATGGTCAGCTGTGTGTGGACGTAAGCATGTGCAGGTGAAGCATGAGATAAAGGAAACGTGGAAGCCGCCGGAGCATGGGTGGACGAAGGCAAACATCGACGGAGCAACGACTAAAACGGGCGACGACGGGGCTGGTGGCGTGGTCTACAGAGACCATGATGGTGCATTCAGAGGGGCTGCATGCACTTTCTTTCCATCTGTTGGTGCGGCTGAGCATGTCGAGTTGCTTGCATGCAAGCATGCGGTTCAGACTGCAATGGTTCTAAACTTTCAAAGACTTCATATAGAGATGGACTGTCAAGCGGCTGTGAGGATGCTTCAGGACTCCGCGAGAAACTTGTCAGCTGCTGGACAGGTGATTGAAGAGGTGAAGGCAATGCTGCGGACGCGGCAGGATTTCAAAGTTTCTTGGGTTAGGAGATGTGCCAATAGGGCTGCTCATGTTTTAGCAAGAGAAGGGATCACTAATAAATTCTGTATGGTATGGAACCAAGCTCCTCCAGATTCCATTCTGGGAGTTGTATCGGATGAGATTCCTGTACTCTTTTAATTAAGTTTTAAGATTGAGTTTCAAAAAAAAAAAAAACGATCAACGCATGAAAAATGGGCCAGCCTGTTACTATAGGGAACAGGAAAGTCTTCACGCGAGAGAACCTCTGGAATTATTAGTTAAGGAGTATTCCTTATAAAGGTCACATCAACTCTCCATGTTGCGTCAAGCGGCGTATTACACGTGTGCCTCTTGTCGCGACATGAGTTTTTTTTTGAAGATTCGTTTATTCAAAACTTTTTATCTCTTAAACCGTTCGTCCAAACCCTGTATTGTTTTCATTGTTTCTCGCGTCGAGATCTTTGAAACTAGATCCCGTTTTAATTGGTTTCAACGAAAGATTTTTCACGGAAAAACCTGAAACAACCAGAAGAAAAAAAACCGAGCCAGAAGCACGATTTTTTTTTTCGTGTCTGCCTCCCGGGAAAGCAAATCTGCACCTTCACGAGAAGCAAATTTGTGCCTCTCACTAAAACAAAAAAACATTTTTTCCTTTCCACGGAAGCAAATATGGTCCTCTCACGGAAGAGAAAAAGAAAGACATTTTTTGGTGCAAAGTATTTTGTTTATTATTTTTCTCTAAGACCTAGAAAAAGTCAGAAAAAGCCGAGAAGCCAAAAATACATCTAAAATCCGAAAACACATAAAAAATATGAAAAACAAAGTCAGGAGGAAACGCCCAGCATGCGACACGTGGCGACGGCTGAGAGAACGCCAAGTGACGCGCTCTCAGCCCACCAAAAATGTCCCTTACGGGGCGCCCGCAAGGAGTACTCGTTGATTAGTTGCTTCAGAGAACCTCTATCTTGCGTGAAGTAAGATATAGCTGATGTGTCGATTATGTTTTATCTTTTCAGGGGTTAGACCAAACTTTATTACTCAAAGTCCACATGTTGTGGGATAAAAAAGGATCGTGGGGATCGTCCCTGATCAAGAGAGTGTGAGAACTTGGCTAACCTATCTGTTTCTCTATTTGCTTCTCTACCTTCAAAAATGAAATTACAAAAACCAGGTCTACCTAGTGGAATAACTGAATACAGCCCTGCTCCTCCTTTGACCCGCTCCCGCGAGCGGGGGGGGGGGGGGGGGGGGGGACCCTACCACGGCCACCGGCAGCCCCCATCCCCCTCGATCCCCTCCCCTCGCTGCCGCCGGAGTGCGCTGACGGGCAAAGCCCGACCGGCGGCGGCGGGCCCTTTACACCCTTCGCGCGGGGAGGGCTGGCGCAAGACGGCCTCCTCGGGCGTTTGTGCAACGCTGGCCAGGACGCGGCGGCCCGGCGACGGCGATGCAACGACGACAACGGCTGGTGGGAGGGCGGGTGTGTGTGTGTGCCTGCGATGTGGGCTGTGTCGGCGTCGGGCTGCTCGATCCAGATCTGGCGGGCGGCTCATTGAAAGGACGTGGATGTCGCCTAGAGGGGGGGGTGAATAGGCGCTTTAAAATAATTACGGTTTAGGCTTGAACAAATGCGGAATAAAACTATCGTTTAATTAGTCAAGCACAAAACCTAAAACAACTAGGCTCACCTATGTGCACCAACAACTTATGCTAAGCAAGATAGACAACTAAGTAATAGCAAGATATATAACAAGAAACAATATGGCTATCACAAAGTAAAGTGCATAAGTAAAGGGCTCGGGTAAGAGATAACCGAGGCACGTGGAGACGACGATGTATCCCGAAGTTCACACCCTTGCGGATGCTAATCTCCGTTCGGAGCGGTGTGGAGGCACAATGCTCCCCAAGAAGCCACTAGGGCCACCGTAATCTCCTCACGCCCTCACACAATGCAAGATGACGTGATTCCACTAAGGGACCCTTGAGGGCGGTCACCGAACCCGTACAAACAAGGTTGGGGCAAACTCCACAACTTAATTGGAGGCTCCCAACAACACCACGAAGCTTCACCACAATGGATTGTGGCTCCGAGGTGACCTCAAATGCTCGGGGCAATCTCCACAACCTAATTGGAGACCCCGAAGCTTGCCCGGAGCTTTGCACCACAATGATTGAGCTCCGAGGCACCACCAACCGTCTAGGGCGCCAAAGCACCCAAGAGGAACAAGCTCAAGGGTGCTCAAACACCCAAGAGTAATAAGCTTCTCAAACTTCACTTCCACGTATCATCGTGGAGAACTCAAACCTATGCACCAAATGCAATGGCAAGGGCACACGGAGTGCCCAAGTCCTTCTCTCCCAAATCCCACCAAAGCAACTAATGCTAGGGAGGAAAATGAGAGGAAGAACAAAGAAGAACACCAAGAACTCCAAGAACTAGATCCAAGGGGTTCCCCTCACATAGAGGAGAAAGTGATTGGTGGAAATGTGGATCTAGATCTCCTCTCTCTTTTCCCTCAAGAACTAGCAAGAATCATTGGAGGGATTGAGAGTTAGCAAGCTCTAAGAAGGTCAACAATGGGGGGGAAACACGAGCTTAAGAGTTGGGGGCCATTGGGGAAGAAGACCCCCTTAAATAGGTCCCCACAAATCTGCCCGTTATGTGCAGAATTGCACAGGGGCGGTACAACCGGAGTGGCGGGCGGTACAACCGGTATAACCGGTAAGACCGGTACAACCGGACAACCACCGCCCTACCACCGGACCACAACAGAAAGGTGGCCCGGATGTAGCAGCCCGGCCAGAGCCCCGGACCAGGCAAAGTCCTAAGCGGTACAACCGCTCGGGACCCCGGACCGGTTCAGGTCCGCCCAACAACCAGAGCTAAACAGAACCAAGTCCGGTTGTAGCCCGGTGCCTGGCCAGTTCAACCGCCCAGAGCTGCCACCCTGGGTCACCCAGCATTTGGCGGTACAACCGCCCGGGGGCAGCGGTACAACCGCTGGAGACAACTCAGTGGCAGCACCTCCAGGATATCACCCCTGAAGTGGTGGTCAAACCGGAAGCTTAGGGCGAGCAGTGCATTAGGTCGGGACAGCGGTGTAACCGTATCAAGAAAACAGGTAAGACCAGAACTGCCATAACCTCTACAAATGAGCTTTGAATTGAGCAAACTCAAGCTTGTTGGATTCAGGACGACAAGAGCTATCCAACAGTGACTGGTTATCTTAAGAGGAGGCAGTATGAAAAAGCCAATGATATAGAGATGTGAAACCTCTATGAATGAAGAACCGGCAAAAACTCCAACATCGAAAACATCATGGAAGATGCATATGGACTCCGTTTTCGATGAACTTGAGCTTGTCATGAAGCTGAGCATAAGCTCAAGAACCCATATAGAGAAAAGCCAACCAAGAACCAAGAAAGATGATGATGCCAAGAATGCAATGGTTTGAGCTCTCAACGAACGATACGATCAAGCTACTCACTTGAGAGCCCCCCTTGATAGTACGGCTATCGATCCTATAACCCGGTCTCCCAACTTCCACCATGAGACCGGTAAAATAGAAAACCCTATCAAGGTCAAACCTTTGCCTTGCGCATAGTCCACTTGAGCTAGATGATGACGATCTTGTCCTTCTCAAGATGGACCACCTTTCTTGATTGCGTTGGTTCGATGAAGACTAGTTGATTGCTCCCCCATACTCCACTATGGGTGAGCCACTCTTTGGCACATCTTCACAAGTCCATTGTCACCACAATGGACGGCAAGCTTCAAGCATGATCTCTCCGTGATGCTTCACTTGAACTTGCACACCGCAACCTTGATGACGATCACCACTTGATGTCATCCTCCATGGGTTGTATGAGATTTTCCTCTTGACGCAATCCCATGGAAATATACCTAACCCTACAACGAACTCTCACGTAGACCATGGGTTAGTACACAAAGCGTAATGGACAATGCTTACCATACCATGGGATCACTTGATCCCACTTGGTACACCTTCTACGCTTTGTGTGTTGATCAACTTGAATCATTCTTTGTCTTAATCTTGATCAACCTTGTGTCTTCTCTTCTTTCTTCACAAAGATGATGTCTTGAAGGTAAACATGAATGTTCACACAATCTTCTTCTTCAAGACATGCTTGCAATGAGATCAACTCTCACATGACCAATCTTTGGATAAAACCTTACATACCACCCTGGTCACCATATAAACTCCTTGAAACCAACACATGTACTTCAAGAAGTTCCTATGGACAAATCCTTCGAATATAACTCAAGGCAACCATTAGTCCATAGGGATTGTCATCAATTACCAAAACCACACATGGATAAATGTGCTCTTACACTCCTCCGGCCGGCTCCACGCGAGCCTAGGTGGCGAGGCTGACTATGTTCGGCGGCCCTTGGTGCTGGAGGTGACTGGAGTGGGGGCATGCCATGATGGGGTGGTCAGCAGAGTCGGCGGCTGGGTTGACCTCGTCGAGGGCATGGCTGGTGCGGGTCGGTGGGGTGGCATCGCACGATGGGTGTTATCCCCTTGCCGGTGGCGCTGGGTGGCAGAAGCATGCCTCCTCTCCCCTAGTTCTAGGCCAGTGACGTGGCGGCGAGCCGGGGCTCGTGCTCGGGCGATTCTTGTCGGGGCCCGGGGCGAGTCGGAGTTCATGCTCCGGGTTGGTGTGCTTGGGCTCGATCCAAATGGTGCCCGTGTTGGAGATCCCTCTCCTTGCGGGTACGGTGCGAGTTGGCGGTGGTCGGGGATCTGCTACACCGTCGGACCGATCGGTGCTATGGACATGGACATGACGTCGTGTGAGAGCGCTCGGCGGCGACCGTCGGGAGTCATGGGTAGTGTCTCCCTCGGTCCACCGGGACTGGCTCGAGATGCAGGCTTGGATGCCTCCTACTGTGGAGGCATCGACCCATACTCCGTGGTTGATGTCATGCTAGGAGTGAAAGAAGATCCCTTTTACTCTTCCTACCATGGTGCTTGCACCGTGACGTGGGCAGTTAGGGGAGCCTTGGACATGGATGTCGGGGTGGCTGATACATCTCCATCTTATCTATGATTTTTGACTGTTTCATGTCAATATTCTGCAACTTTCATATACTTTTGGCAACATTTTATATTACTTTTTGGACTAACTTACTTATCCACTACCTAGTGCCAGTTCCTATTTTTGAAACTCTCCTCCCACCTACGGGGAGACCAAGGAAGAAGAAGAAGGAGGGGGGGGGGGGCTCTCTCCCCCTCTCTCCCGACGGCGCCGGAGCACCGTCGGGGCAACCATCGTGATGGCGATCTACACCAACAGCTTCGCCGCCGTCACCACCAACTCTCCCCCCTCTATGCAGAGGTGTAAAACCTCTTTTTCCCGCTGTAATCCCCGCTTAAACATGGTTCTTAATGCTATATATTATTATCCAATGATGTGTGGCTATCCTATGATGTTTGAGTAGATTTCTTTTGTCCTATGGGTTGATTGATGATCGTGATTGGTTTGAGTTGTATGTTTTATTTTTGTGCTATCCTATGGTGCCTTCCGTTCCGCGCACACGTGGAGGATTCCCGCTGTAGGGTGTTGCAATACGTTCATTACTCGCTTATAGTGGGTGGCTAGAGTGACAGAAGCTTACACCTGAGTAAGGGGCTTGTTGCGTGGGGGAGTAAAGAGGACTTGATGTTTAATGCTATGATTGGGTTTACCTTAATGATTCTAGTAGTTGCGGATGCTTGCTATAGGTCTAATCATAAGTTCATACGATCCAAGTACGGAAAGTATGTTAGGGTATGTCTCTCCCTCATATAAAAGTACAATAATGATTACTGATCTAGTTATCGATTGCCTAGGGACAAATCTTTCTCTTGCGTTACAAAAAGCTTTCTACTAAACAATTAACTTAATTAATCTTTATCTAAGCAGCCCCTAACTTTTATTTACTTGTTCTTTATTTTTCTTGCAAAACTATCTATTACACCTACTAAGTACTTCTAGTTTCCTTCCCGTAAAGTAGTTTCGTACTTGCTCTAGGTAAAGTAACCGTTAGCGTGCGTAGAGTTGTATCGGTGGTCGATAGAACTTGAGAGAATATTAATTCTACCTTTAGCTCCTCGTTGGGTTTGACACTCTTACTTATCGAAAAAGGCTACAAACGACCCCCTACACTTGTGGGTTATCAGTGGCGGCCCCGGATGGCGGTCCGCATGGTGAGCTCTCCGGCGGGCACCATGGCGGCGGGGATGGCATTCTCTCTTGGTCGTGTGGGCGGCGAGAGGTGGTGCAGCGGGTGGCTCGGGCACACTCTTTGTCTCCGACGATGGTGTTGCCCCGATCCAGATCTGGAGTTCCGGGCCCGTCAAGCTTGCCTTGGAGACCTCATTTAGGGACGTGGGGGAGTTGCCGAGCGAAAGCTCCACGCTTTGTCGCCGCCGCCGACGACGCTCGCGGGCGCCGTTATCTTCATGGAGACGTTGTCGTGATGCTCCTTTCCATGTTCGGGTTCCAAGTGACAACCTATGTCTTTCGGGACTCGGCAACGGCGACGCTTAGCGCCGCTCTCACTCCTCAGGGTGCTATCGTGGAACTTAGCTGCTATAGGGCTTAGAGTGTTGTTGTTCTCAGTTCTTCCTGTAATCTTTTTCGATAGCGTAGCCGCGTGCGTGTTGCGTGATCCGGTTAGCCTGGGATTGGCATTGTGTGAGGGCTATCCCATCCTTTTATATCGTTCGACCGTGTACTATGTTTGGTCGGTGCTTTATATATAAAATGGGACGAAAGCCTGTTTCGAGAAAACAAAATTACAACGAAACAGAAATTCTGTGTGCTTAATCTCAGTGACGATCGCTCTCTACTGCACTTGTCTATGTCATTTATAATTTCCTTTTTTCTAAATTGCTTTTTTTTGAGATTTTTTTTTAACTTGCTTTTTTTTAGAAGATTTTTTTTAACTTGCTCGGAGTCCGATTGTGTGACACATTAGAAGGAGCGGACGAAACAGGTTGCTGGGCCGTGGCCCATGTTGCCTCGCGCGACACACACCGCTGTCCGCTTGTTTGCTTCCCCGGTGGGCCGTCCCGTTTCACGAGAAGCCAGCGAACACACGGACTAGGATGTTCTGGCTCGATTCGGAGGAGGAGGATACCTGGCGATTCGTTCCGGCCTATATAAATCACTTGATCCTATAGAGATTGGCCTGACCCTGCTGTGCCTCACACGATCGACCGACATACAAGCCTTCCAGTTCGGATATTGATTGACGATCGAGGACGCCGAAGGCCGATGGGGTCCTGGCTCTCTTCCCCGGCCGCCGGCGCCGCCGCTGACGCCGCCGCTGTCGGCTTTCGTTCCCGTGCCCGTGAGGCAAAACAGTGAGTAGTTTACTCCTCCTCCTGGTTTGGATCCTACGTACGATCGAATTGAATGTGCACGCGCTGATGCATTTCAATGTTTATTTATGGTGACAGGCGCCGCGACGCCAGCTATGCTCGCATATACACCCTCCTCGCCCTCCGCCATTACAACTCCAGGAACCAGGTATATATGTACCTTGTTCATGACTAGTACTATTTCTTTAGCTGAACAAGACGTCAAATCAATTAAGCTGTCTTGTTAATTAACTCTTGATCATCAAACACACCGGGGACGACAATGCAATGAAAATCCGGTGGACGAGCTCAATAATTAATTTTCATCAAACCCATTGGGGACGACGATGCACTGAAAATCCTGTCGACGAGCTCAGTAATTAATTTTTACATACTGAGTGTGTATGCATATAGATGTATGTGTGTGTGATGTTTGAGATGCATATGTGCAGGATGCTACGTTCCGTCCTGCCGAAGAGCCCATGGAAAAACCTAAGGCCGCATGCGTTGGTTTCAGACAAGATTTCTGGTACCATATTGGCTTTTGGGCCAGCCGAAGGGGTGCCACCACCGATGAAGAGCAACAATACTTTTTTGCCGAACTACGCTTTGAACGCCGCACTAGACGTCTAGTCGTCGAAACATGCGCTCTTTTGGGTATTTGAATCTAAACCTAGTTAATTTTTCCATAAATTACCCTCCGGCTAGCATGCATCATGCTAACCCCTTTCCTATATATTTTTGTGTTTGACAGAAAAGCCGCTCTGCCGTTTTAGAAGCAAATGTGCATTTTGCCCAGATAAATTTCAGATTTTACACCCAAGGGACGTGGAGTTTACATGTGGAAAGAAGAGGCACAAAAGGAAATTCTTTAGGGAAGAAGAGATGCTTGGCAGGGCTTTCATGCGTAGACACACTAAACAGTAGAAAACCTTTAGCTAAGCTGGAAAGATTCAACTCTTTGCTAGACTTGCCGGACTACATTTGGATAGCTATGTATTGTCTCATTTTGCAACTAATGACAAGTATATCACTCAATGTAGCATATTAAAATCTAGTTTTTTTCTTCGATAAAGGGTGAATTTTATTGCCTCAAAATGGAGCATCAAGAGTATACAAACACAATGAGCACACATCCGGCCTTTGCATAGTTAAGATGCACACAACCAACATTAACGCCACGCACACACAAAATACGACAACAAATAGCAAAATCATATATAAGATCAAAGCCATGTGTAGGCGAGGAAAAAAGAATCAAAGCACTTATTTACATGGTTAGATGGTCTGAAATGAAGTGGTGACGGATGACAATGCGCTTAGTTCAGGATTGTGAGATATTTTGATCGCACCCTTACCATCACCTTGGAATGTAATGTTGTTAAGAGATGAACCATAGTCTCCATGAGTTTGCCTCAAGCATATGAGTTTTTTTAAGCACACCAATAAGTGGTTGAAATGTACTTGTATCCGGTGTCGGATAGGGAGACGGAATTTGCCTTCTGGAAAGAGACCATAGATGTTCAAGGACTTTCCAAGTGCCGGATGTGGACTTTGTGTCAGCCATGTCAACAACATAGTTGGGCCTGAATAGCCAGCAATTTTAAAATAAGAGACATAAGGATACTAAGGGTATCTATAACGCTGACCTCAAACCGGACACAACATCCATTAGGAAATCCAACTAAAAACAGCAAGATTAGTTTTGCCCATATGCATACAGTAAGCATAATATCGAGCCGAGATAGATAGAGGTATAACAACAAATCATTCATGGAACGATATACCATTTGAAGTTTATGACGGGCCACCGTTGTTGGATCGAGATGTTCGTGCGTTGGCTGAGGTGCATGTTCCCTTCATTCTCCATACCAATCATTTTTATCGCATTCTTGGTGTACGTGAGATCAAGCTACGTAGATGTGGATATGTCTCCTTGTAGCATCCTCAGGCCTTGTATAATGCAAGGTGCCTAGGGGAGGTGCTTAGAGAAATAAACCAGACTTTTCTTAAGTACCGATGCTTATTTCTACGGAAGAGATGCCTAATTAAGCGTCTACCCTGTACAAATAAGCACCGGTGTTTAAGAAAAGCCTGGTTTATTTCTCTAAACACCTTTTCTAAGCACCTTGCATTGTACAAGGCCTCATAGTAAACCACCGTGGCCGTTTTTTTTTTCTCTTTTTCTTTTTGAAGTGTTTCCATCTCACGACAGTTTCGAGAAGCAAAATGGAACCTAGTATAATATGATCGTGATGTTTGTAACTTCGACGAAAAATCATATTTTTTAACTTATAAAAATACTAAAGAAAAGTTCGTATATGCAGTGTCACATAACAACACGTACATGTGAATTTTGGTAAGATAATATTATCATTTGTAGTCTCTATGTATAGTAATTTTTTATGTATTGTATCATTTTACATCGCATTATTGCTGGTTGGTTTGGGAGAGCTTATCACGCTTGCCGCGGGATTTTACATCGCATTATTACTAGCTAATTTGTTGTCGTTCTCAGTTTATAGAGATCATCATATTTTCCAACCAAAATTCACATGTGCACCTGTCTACCTATCTTTTACATGCTTGATTTTTTTACTTGCAGAGCTAGCGAGTTACTACAATATATTAGTACGAGCGTGTGATCCGAGGATGAGAAAGTTGTGTTCCGGCAGTACCTAGATAGCCCCGTGCTTATTGTTAGGAAAGAGCAACTAGTATTCACTGTGGGCCAAAGGCCAGTACATATACATGTGAGGTATTACAAGCGGTAGTACCGCACTCAGAGCGGTAGTACCGCCTCGGGCGGTAGTACCGCACTCAGAGCGGTAGTACCGCCTAACACACATCTAACACCCCCCCTCAAACTCATGGTGGATCAACAACACTGAGTTTGGAGAGAAAGAAGCCATGCTGCGCTCGAGTCTGTGCCTTCGTGAAGAAGTCCGCCAACTATAACTCAGAGGGCACATAGTGAAGAGCCAGTGTCTGATCCTGCACAGCAGCACGTACAAAGTGGGCATCCACACCGATGTGCTTGGTGAGCTCATGCTTCATCGGGTCACGCGCAATACTGATAGCACCGGTACTGTCTGACAGTAGGGGAGTCGATGTAGTAGCAGACACACCAAAGTCCTCAAGTAACCATCGTAACCAGATCACCTCAGCCGTCAGCATAGCCATCGCTCGCAACTCAGCCTCTGTACTCGAGCGAGAAACCGCAGTCTGCTTCTTCGTCTTCCAGGCAATAAGAGAGTCACCAAGGAAGACACAGTAAGCAGACAACGAGCGTCGATCAGAGGGATCACTAGCCCACGTAGCATTAGAGTAGGCCTGGAGCTCGAGAGAACTGGAGCGGGGAAAGAAAAGGCGATGAGAGATCGTGCCACGAAGATATCGTAGAACATGGAGGAGGTGACTATAGTGGACAAAGGTGGGGGCTGAGACAAACTGACTGAGAATGTGGACAGGATAGGAGATGTCAGGACGCGTAACAGCAAGATAGACAAGGCTCCCAACGAGGTGGCGATAGCGAGTGGGATTAGGAAGAGGGTCACCATCAGAAGCATGAAGCTGAACGTTGAGCTCCATAGGAGTCACAACAGTGCGCTCATCACCGAGAGCGGCACGAGTAAGAAGATCCTGAATATATTTTTCCTGGGAGATGAAGAAGCCTACAGAGGTCTCAGAAATCTCGATCCCAAGAAAGTAGCGAAGAGGACCAAGATCAGACATCAGGAACTGTTCCCGGAGGCGGGCCTTAACAAAGGCAATATATTCAGAATCGTCACCAGTGATGATCATGTCATCCACATATAGAAGGAGAAGAGTCCGACCACGAGGAGAGGTGTGGACAAACAGAGCTGGATCATGATCACTAGGCAAAAAGCCAGCGGCAGTAACGACAGAGGCGAACCGCGAGAACCAGGCGCGAGGGGCCTGTTTAAGACCATAGAGGGAGCGGCGAAGTCGGCAGACCACACCATCAGGAGCATAGTACCCCGGTGGTGGCTGCATATAAACCTCCTCACGCAACTCACCATTGAGAAAAGCGTTCTGGACATCAAGCTGAGATACAGACCAATGACGAACAGAAGCCACAGCAAGGAGAGTGCGGACAGTGGTCATGTGGGCCACAGGAGCGAATGTCTCATCATAATCGCGTCCCTGCTCCTGCTGAAAGCCACGAGCCACAAGACGAGCTTTGTATCGCTCAAGGGAACCATCGGAGCGAGTCTTAATCTTATAGACCCACTTGCAGGTGATGGGACGAACACCGGAGGGAAGAGAAACTAGATCCCACGTGCCATTGCGCTCAAGCGCCGCAAGCTCCTCGGCCATCGCAAGCTGCCATTCAGGCTGAGTCATGGCAGCCCTATAGGTGGTGGGCTCAGCAATGGCAGAAAGACCATACCGGTCAGGAGAATAGCGATCAGGTGGGGGACAAGGCCTAACACGGAGGTTATGGACCGGCGGAGGCGTGAGAGGAGGTGCACTGGAAGTAGAGGGCACATTAGTAGGATCATCCACAGCACGAGGACGACGAGTGAAGTGGAGAGGAAACGGGGAGTGGGGTCGAAAGACTGGGGAGGAGGGTGGGGAGGGAGGGGATGGTGGAGACGAGGGAGAGGAGGAGGAGGGAGGGGATGGTGGTACCGGTGGTGTAGGGGGACGCACCGGGGGAGAGGGAAGAACAGGAGGCACAGTGGGAGATGTGTCAGGAAGGAGAAGGAAGGAAATATCTTCCACGGAAAAGCTCGAGGAGGAGGGACGCGGATAGTCAGAACGAGACTCATCAAACGTCACATCACGAGAAATGCGCAGACGGCGACCAACAGGATCCCAACAGCGATAGCCCTTGTGCTCATCACTGTAGCCAAGGAAAACACACTCAACAGACTGAGCAGTCAACTTGGTTCGTTCTCGCGGAGCAAGAAGAACATAGCAGACGCATCCAAACATACGAAGAGCGGAGTAGTCAGGAGAGCGACCAGAGAGACGCTCCATAGGAATACCACCCTTCAAGGCAGCCGAAGGCTGAATGTTGATGAGGTGGGTGGATGCGGAAACGGCCTCAGCCCAAAAATGGGGTGGAAGAGAGGCGGCGATCATCATCGCCCGAGCCGTCTCAAGCAAATGGCGATGTTTGCGTTCAGCAACTCCATTCTGAGCATGGGCACCAGGGCAAGAGAATTGGGCAAGAGTGCCCTGCTCCGCAAGAAAACCACGCAACATGTGAGAGATATACTCTCCAGCTGAGTCAGCACGGAAGATACGAACAGGCGTGGAAAATTGAGTGCGAACCATGGCAGCAAAACGTTTGTATATGGGGAGAACCTCGCTACGAGATTTCATACAATAAAGCCAAGTGTAGCGAGAGAAATCATCAATAAACAGAACATAGTAGCGATGACCCCCTTTCGAGTCAAAAGGAGCAGGACCCCATACATCAAAATGAACTAAGTCAAAAGGACGCTGAGATACAGACTCACTGGTAGGATAAGGTAACTGAGTCTGTTTGCCAAGCCTACAACCTTCACAATGCAACGAAACATCACCGGAGACAGACCCTAAGACGCCTTGGTGTACTAATGAGGACAAGCGAGAGCCACAGATGTGACCAAGTCGATGATGCCACTGCTGGAAGGACGCAGAAGAGGAGGCAGCAAGAGCATGTGAACTGGTGTATGTGGGAGCAGCGGAAGGAACACGAAGCCAGTCAACCTCCCAAAGGCCCTCAGACTCACGGCGCCGAGGGCCACCGCCAACCAGAGCCTGAGTGCGACGATCCTGAACAGAACAAGAGTCGGCATCAAGAATGACACGACAGCCAGAATCAGTAAGTTGGGCAGCGGAAAAGAGATTCATGGTAAGACGAGGAACATGAGAAACACTAGGAACCGAAAAAGATGGAGTGGAAAGGATGCCACGACTAGCAACAGGAAGAGGTGTGCCATCGGCAGTGAGAACATTAAGAGGAAAATCAAGAGGTCGAAGAGAAGATAACGCAGAAGAATCAGAAGACATATGAAAAGAAGCTCCAGAATCCAGAACCCACGAGGATGTACCTGACTGAGTAGGCTCCGGTGGGGGCGGAGTGGTGGTGGCAGTCACAGCGGCAACAGAACCCGTCGAGGAAGAACCAAAGGAAGCCAACATGCGCTTGAGCCGCACAATATCCTGGTCAGTGAGCGACAGAGTCGAGGAGGACGCACGAGTCCCACTAGAAGAAGAGCGCTTCAGGTCTTTCCGCTTCTTGTGACAATCAGACTCTGGGTGACCGGGCCTGTTGCAGTAGCCACAGAAGGTGTGCGAGCGCGGCCGACCCTCTCCTGAAGAAGGAGGGTGACCCGCCCCCCCTGGAGGTGTAGGCAGGAGCGGTGGAGTGGTGAGGCGAGCAGACGACACAGGAGCTCGGGCAGCAAGAACAGTGGGAACCACAAGCAGACCAGCAGAACGGAGGCGTGTCTCCTCAGCACGAAGCTCTGCAAGCACCTCCGAAATAGGAACACGACCACGAGCAAGCAGGTGAGCACGCCGAGGCTCAAACTCTGGACGAAGGCGAGATAAGAACTCATGGAGGCGATGAAACTCCAAGTCAGACCGCACAGTCTGGCAACACCGGCAAGTGCCACAAACAACTGTCCTAAGAGAGTCAAGCTGGCGCCAGATGGCAGAGCTCTGTGAGTAGAACTCATCAACAGAAGAGTCACCCTGATGAAGAGCGTGCTCCTGACGCACCACAGATAAGTAGAGAGTATCACCAGATGGCTGATATCGCTGACAAAGATAGGACCACATCGCAGCAACAGGACCGAGACCCATGAACTCAGACGCAAACTGAGGTAAGACACTCGCAGTAAGAACAGCAGCAGCTCGAGCATCATCGTTGCACCACTGAGTGTAAGCAGACAGATCATCTCGGTAAGCAGAAAGAGCATCTGAGTAGGCAGATACCTGCTGATCATAAGCATCAACCGCAGCATCGTCAAGGGCCTTGGCTGTATCCCGATCAGCCTGAGAAGCATCAGCAGCAAGAACAGGCGGCACCGGCGGGGTAGGAGCCACAGGTGCAACAGGGCAAGGCGGACAGGGAACCTCGCCAGAGAGAACGCCCCACAGGAGAAGACCGCGCATGTGGATGCGCATGAAACCCACAAACTCAGCATAGTTGGTGCCATCGAAGATCACCGAGCACCGAGGAACAGCCACATAGCCCGACGAAGACATGACGCCTGAGTGCGCGGTAGTACCGCTTCGGGCGGTAGTACCGCTCTTGCCAGCGGTAGTACCGCGCTGCACAGGGCGGTAGTACCGCTCTTCTAAGCGGTAGTACTGCTTGGGCAGTACTTCCGCGGTCCAGTGCCGTGGGCACTTCCGCTTATTTTAGTCTTCTGGTATGCCTGGCCTTCAAGCGGAAGTAGAGCGGCAGTAACGGGCGGTAGTACCGCTTCGGGCGGTAGTACCGCGCTTGCAAGCGGTAGTACCGCTAAGAGCCGCTGAATCGGGATCGGGATCGACCAAATCGCTGCCGAGCGAGGAGGAGCACAGGCAGGAGCCGGCCGGAAGAGAAGGAGGCCGGGCGCGGGGCAGCGCGGAGGCAGCCTGGCGGACCGGGCTGAGACCGGGCGCGAGGCACAGCCGGCCGGCGACCGGCGCGAGCGGCGCGGGGCAGAGGAGGCCGGGCAGGCGCGAGGCAGCGGCGCGGGGCAGAGGAGGCCGGCGACCAGGAACGGGCTGGGGAGGCGCGGCCGGACAGGGGGCGGCCGGCAACGGCGCCGAGCAGGGGCGGCCGGAGTTGCTCAGCGGCGACGAAGCCCCGGACGGAGTAACCGGGCGTCTGATACCATGTTAGGAAAGAGCAACTAGTATTCACTGTGGGCCAAAGGCCAGTACATATACATGTGAGGTATTACAAGCGGTAGTACCGCACTCAGAGCGGTAGTACCGCCTCGGGCGGTAGTACCGCACTCAGAGCGGTAGTACCGCCTAACACACATCTAACACTTATTAGGATTGACGAAGGAGTGTGCGCGAGCTGGAAGGTCGAGCTGAAGATCAATTCCGACGACGATTACGCGCCCCGCCGCCCCCACAAGATTCTGACACGACACGGAACCAGTTTCCGGCCAGAGCACGACCGGAAACGAAGCAGAACAAAGGCAACCGCTTTCTCCAGCATATATAGCTCCCGGGCTGCGTGAGCAAACACCGTATAGCGATCAAGCTCTCGCCGTCATCGTTCCTCGACACCATGGGCGCCCGAGGCGATGATCGCGGCGTGGTAGTCGCGGTATGTCTCATAGCCGCGATGATCGTCTGCGGCATGACAGGTTTTGCGTCTTCCAAAGTCTGGAAATGCGTGACGTCGGGAAGCCCCGAGTACACGGTGACCATCACCGGCGTGGACGGCCTGGACCCGGCCCTGGACCTCCGTAGCGACCGGCCGACGCTCAGCCCAGCGTTCAACATCACCGTACGCATCGACAACGCGCTCAACAAGGTCGAAGAGCGGTGCGTCGGCAAGGACTCCTACGCCGTCGTCTCGTACGGGGACGCGCTGCTCGGCAAGGGCACCGTGTCGGCGTTCTGCGCTAGGACATTAGGGGTAGGCGAGGCCACGGCCACGGCGTGGGGCATGAACATGCAGGTGCCCCGCTTCCTGCGGAATCGGCTGGCCGGCGAGCTGGAGAGGGACGAGGCGGTGGTGGACGTGGCCGTGCGGACTCCGGGGGGCGGGGGCTGTTACAGAATCGGGTGCTGGGACAAGGTGCTTCTCTGCAAGGCCAAGATCGGAGGGGGGTCATCTCCGTGCTTTCTTAGGGAGACCATTAGCGGCACGGCTGCGAACAGATAGTTTGGATAGTTGATTTTATTTTATTAATTCTTAGGATAGGACAGTGCCAAGCCTGGATGTTGATTTTCCTTTTCTCAATCATCAAGAACCGTGCTTAGAGTGGATCCGATTTTTTTGACACACTACAGACGCAAACGCTCATATACACACGCATACACTCACCCCTATGAACGTACACACGCACACCCTGCATTAAATAAATGCGAGCACCATGATTTGAACCCTGGTGGGCTAAGAATACCACATTCCCTCTAACCATCCAACCACAGGTTGGTTCGCACAGTGGATCCAAATTTCAATGTTATAAAGTCTAGTACTACCTTTGTGTGGGTGTATAAGTCATTCATATAGTTCTAGGTCATCGATTTGAGGAATTAAATATGTGTTATATGTCATGAAAAGTATATCACTAAAAATCTACACGTATGTAGTTTCTAAATATGTACTTTTTGTCGCATATAATACATATTTAGATAGTTAAATTGTCGATCTAAAATTACGCGAATGACTTATACACCGGGATGGAGGTAGTACATTAGTTTTCTATAGCACCATTAAGACATAGTGGTTACGTCTCTGATATTCAATTATGTTCTCACAATCAAGAACCGTGTTTACCATGATATATAGAACATTTTCCAACAAAGTCTGCATGGCCCATGGCAAAAATTATTACCCCCCATGTTTTCTTTTTTAATATCACAGCAATCTTTTTCCAGTGTTTGTTCGTTTTTCCTGAAAAATATATACATGCCAATTTTTCTTATACAAAGCATGATTATTATGACTAAAACACCATGCAAGTTTTAACATGCATTTTTTTGCCATGACAATTCTGTTCATAATTTGTGCTACTTTACATACTTGGTAAATTCCTCACACAATACACGACAATTTTTATTTAAAATACCATGGCAAATTTTGAGTATGAATCTAACATGGCATTTTTCTTGTTCATATTTTATTTTCAACCTTTTTTGTTTTTTTCATACACGGCAAATTTCTCATACTTATATTATGTTTTTTTGTTCATATATGGAAATTTAATTTAAAATACGATGCCATTTTTTACTATGAATCTGCCATCGCAATTTTATTCTTGTTTGTATGAAGGGAATTGTAATGCCTTTTTTTGGTCATTAAACAAATCTTTTTACCCATGGCAATTTTCTGTTTTTAAAGTTGCTGGCATTTTTTTGTAGCACAGCAATAATTGGGCATCTATTTATCACAGCAAAAAAGAATCTGGGCTTTTTCTTTTGTTTCACTTCCGGACTTTTATTTCCTTTCGTTTTTGACAGGAAAAAAAAGGCATGTAGGGGTGTTGGGGAGGGCGTTCGGGCATTGGGGGTTATCATATCGAATGAAATCGTTTGCCAGGTGGAAGCGATACCGAACCTTTCGTTCGCGAGTTATCGCCGTCCTTTTTCTTTTCTGCCATTTTGAAAGAAGAAGAACAATTGACCATGACAAAATTTTGCCTTTTTTTTCTTTTCATTTATGCATTCTGCCATCTTCTTTTTGTATGAAATTATGGTAACCTTTTGCACGTTTTTTCCAGCTATTTTTATTTTTTAGCTGCAAATCGCAGCTTAAGGCCTTATACTGACAACCTAGGCTTGTTTGTGGCCCATTTATACTGGGCACGTTTGTTGGAGCGGTACGAGCCCATAGAACAGATCCTGTTCAAGTAAGGTCGTCTGGGCACGTCTGTTAAACAGGTTGGTTGTGGCGACTAAAACAGATGGTGAGACGGTGACCCATTGTGCTGCATTGCACAATTAGCAACTAAAACAAATGATCAAGGTTGGTTGTAGCGACAACTATTCGTTCGATCCCGGAAGGCTCCAACGCGAACGAGGCTTTTTCTACGGGGCATTCGTTACTTCGGTCGTCCCAGCGCGAACGAATCGTTCGGTCTGAGGCTCGCCCGAAAGTTCAGTGTGAAATTTTCAGAGAGAGCTCCTCAAGGTTATGTGTGACTGTTAAACAAGATTTGCAAGTTCAGGTTTAACAAGTTATGAACCTCGGATTGTACATCTGTTCTCAAAACCACACCTAGAAGTTAATCAGACTTGTAAAACGTAATCTAAGCTCAAGCTGCACAGTTGGACCTCCTGACTCCGGAGTTGAAAGTTTCAGTTTCAAAGAAAAAAGGACTCCGGAGTGGAAACATACCTCCCTCCTTGCACACGTAGGACCATGGCCGCAGGGTATGAAGAAGTAACTCCGGGCTGCGTCGTAGCAGATTTTGCACAGCTTTTCGCCGTAGAGATCTTTCGCGGAGGAAGAGGGGATGGTGGTTTAGGCTAGGCAGGAGACAAGCTACCTGTATTTACTTGGTTCTCTTTTACTTCAGCTATCCTCTCAACCGAAGGTCTGAGGTGGGTTGACTAGCTTAAGTTTGCTCAAACGATAGTACAGAGGAAACCTCACTAAAAACGAGACTTCAGAGTTGATTCATACAGAACCAAATGTGAGCGAAAGAACTGAACCAAAGATCTTAGCAGTTGACCATGAATAGAAAGTGACCAGAATCATGGGAAGTTCTGCCAACAAGTTTGGAGCTGAGGCCTGAGAGAAACTAAGCGAAACATACATGAGCTGCAGACTACAAATTCGCGAACACAAGGTTCAGAACATCGATAACAGGAGCAGGAACAACAACAGTTTTAGCTTGCATGAACAAGCGGAGCAAATTGCTCAGAGGTACATCCGTGGCGATCGTACAAGGACGAACTAATGTATCAGCCAGCGAAATACTATCCTCGCATACACTTTGCATACAGTTTCAACATTGGCTTTAATGGACACTTGCAGACGAGAGGAAGTTGTTGTATCCTCCAAGCGGATAGGCCGCGGCATCGTACCTCTTCTCGTTCTCGAGCGCCTCCTCGGCCTTCCAGGCTGCTTCAAATGGATCGAAGGAGCACGGCCGCGGTTTGAGCAAGTGGTCCTGTCCCTGAAGCGATGGAGCGTCAAGATCCGGCGCGGCATTCTGCCTCTTTTCCTTCTCGAGCGCCTCGTCGGCCTGCCACTCTGCTTCAGATGGATGGGAGAAGATCGCCGGCGGTTTGTAACTCCCCACGTCTTGGACCATGGAAGGCTTGTCGTTCGTCGAGACGGACTGCCGCTGCTGCTCTGCTACTACTTCATCGAGTATAGCCATAAGGAACTGCTGCTCCTCGTCTGGTTCAGAGTAGCAAGACTGTTCGATGTTCTCTTCAGCTTCTAGCGGGACGATATTCTTTGTAGCTCCGACACTGAGAGTTTCGTCGACTTGCAGCCCGAAAAGCTCTTCCATTGAGCAAGAGAACCGGCCCATGTCGTCGTCAGCTTCAGGTATTGACTCATCCGGCAAGAAAACCGGTGCAGCAGCAGCAGTGAACGACGATGTGGCAGGTGCCGGGACCGGGACGGGGACGGCAACTCGGGTCCTCTTCTTGGAGCGCGGCGGATGAGGATCGGCGGCGGCAGCGGTCGCTGGCCTCTTGTGTGCGTTCGTGCTCGTAGTCACGGCCTCTGGCTGCGGTTGTTGACGCTTGTACGCGTCCGATTCCTGGCGGGCCGCGTCAGGAGCATGCTGAGCCAAGTGCATCTTGCAGAACACCTTGACCCCCTCGGCGACGGTGGCCTCCGGCAGCAGGCACCGGTACTCTTCCATGACCCAGCCGGTGGACTTGCCCTTCTTCTTGAAGGACAGGTTCTTGACCTCGCCGACCTTGCCTCCCGCGTGGCTAATCTCCGTGGTCTTTTGGATGGTCCAGGTGCCGCCGCCGGCGCCGCGCACGCTCTGCAGTTTGCTCCCGTTCTTGCTTTTGCACGTGGTGAAGAAGAACCGGTCGCCGCTGCTCAAGGCCTGCGGCACGGGCGCGTATCGGGCGGCGAGATCCTTGGGCTCGCAGCCGGAGATCTCGACGCGGTGGATGAGCTTGTCGGCGCCGTGCAGCGTCTCGCCGGAGAGGAGGCGTGGCAAGTAGTACGTGACGGCCTCCACCTCCGTAGGATTCAGGCGGTAGTGCTGGAAGATGCCGTCGACGTCGAGCACTTCCATCTTGGCCGGTGGTTGCCCGATCTGGTGCTAGGGTTCTAGATAGGAGTGAAGGGGTTGATGTGGATCGAGGGCGGGCGACTGGGATTTGGGAGAAGGTGGCGGCGGGATCGGAAGGTGTTGTGGGACGAGAAGGGGTGCTGATATTTAAAGACGACGGACTTGCAGGCGATGGAGGACGCGTCAAATTTCCTTTCTCTGAATCCGATTCGGTCCCAGTTTCCCGTCACTTTTCTGAAACTTGCCGCCCCCGTTGCTTTCATTTTCTGAAATTCTCCGTCAATCTCCCAGTTGTACTGCAGCAGCAAGCAGATTCAGCCCAGAGAGAAATTGTTGGCCCCTGTCCGACAGTGTGTGCAATTAACGTCGGCCATGGAACCACCTGCGTGATGCCTATTCACCAAATGCGGGGTTTCACATCATGTCTTTCAGTCAGAATGGAGTCAAAGTGGCCTGAAACCGGTAGTCACCCAGCCATGCTAGGAATGTACTATCACCAAGACCAGTGCAGCACATAGTTCTCGCCAAAGCAGCTCAAAGTTGAGTGCTATGCTATACACACATGAACAAGGCCAGAAATCTACGATCATCATTCATCAGCGTACACTACCAAAACCCCAGTTTTCCGATTGCACAATCTAACTATCTAAGCAAGACAAAAGACACCACTCGAAAAAAAAAGTTAGACAAAAGAGAGTACAAAAGACCACTACACTTCTAAACACATTGATGGTTGAGATTACCCCATACCTCTTCATCATGATGATCTTATTTATAAAAGACGACGCAGGCCCATTAACGGCGATACGCCTGCCGTGTATGTACGAATACGCACACCCAACCAACCGTGCACGCTGTGTACGTGCAGGTCACGCCGCGGCATGTGGTCGAACCGGACGTGCGCCGCATCGTGCGACTGATGGACGGTCAGTTGGACCCGTGGCGTTACTTGTGCATTAAAATTTAAATGTTAAATTTTGGTACATTAGTCTTTAAGCACCGTTAAGACATGGTTGTATCTCTGTAATTGGACGTGACTAGCGATCTCGCTCACGGGAGCCCCTCGAGTGAACGTTTCGGCCAGGATTGTACGTTCGGGATCAAACCTCAGCGCACCGCTGCCTTGACCCCACGATTGTTCGTTCAGGGTCTACCTCATCACATGAGTGGGCTTCATTCTGACTAGAATGGTTGGACGCGCTTTGCTACGTCATTGGTGTTGTTAGATTTTCATAAAAAAATATTTATTTGATTTTAAAATCCAAGGTGTATTAGTTTTTTTTAAAGTCAACCCTTTTAAGTATGATTAAATTTGTAGAAAAGTATATTAAAATTCATAATATCAAATTGGTATCATCAACTCATCATGAAATGAATTTTTATTTTATTTAGCATTGAGGATATCAGTATTTTTGGCCTTTAATTTGGTCAAAGTTAAAGAAATTTGACTTTTTAAAATACCGAGGAAATATTTAGTTTGGGGACCGGAAGACTTGATGGAGTGTGTTTTATTTTTTACTTATATAATGTGGTGTTTTCATGGGTCTTCCGCGGTGTGATTCTATGTTATCTGCTAATTGACCCATTGTTACGGAGGCAAATTTCTGCGTTGGTGAATGCATATACTATATCGGTGCTACAATATCACATGACGACACTTCTTTTTTCTAGATGATGTGAGAACGCGCAAGATTGATATATTTTTATAAGCCGGTTGCTGCTAATTGATTTGAAAAATCATTGGTCCAGTCAAAATTATGAATCAAATCCAAAATTAAATACCTCATGAAAGAATTCCAAAATTAAGGAGCATAATAAAGTAAAAAAATTGAATGAGAGAGCTTGAGAAACTCTTGACCTGACCAAAATCGGGTGACCTGATTTTAAATTAAATACCTCAATTAATTGCGAGGCCTTAAAATTCTAAAAACATAGTGTATAGTATAAAAGAATTGAATAAGAGAGCTTTGAGAAATTGTTGACCAGGTTAAAATCAGGTGACCCAGTTCTAATTGGATACCTCAATTAAACGTGGGCTCTTTACAGCCAGGGAGCATAGTGTTACAGAGGATTCGAGCAAAAAAATGTCATGATATATATTATAAATTTGTCATGCAATAAAAAAAAATCTTTTCTATACCATACATCATCTTTTTTACATATATAAAAAACAAAAATGCCCACAAAAGTTACCATGCGCATAACAAATTGTTGTGACATAAGGTATAAATTTGCCATGATGTAGAACAAAATAATTTCGTGTATATATATATATAAATAAAACTAACATAAAAAATTACCATGATTATAGAGCATAAGAATGCCCCTTGTTTGGATAGAGTATCATATATAAAACAAAAAAATAACTATTGCAAAAAAAAGTATCATGATTTTCTTAGATATTTTATTCTTTAGAAAACGTGGCAAATTTGGAAAAGGTGTGTACTGATCACATGGAAAAATTAGATAATTTTATTTTCCTAAAAATCAAAGATAAGGATTTGAAAACCCCCTGTAAAAGTAGTCGCATGGCAAAAATTACGGAAAGATTGTTAACAATAAACATGGAAAATACTTCAATATTTATGATGATTGCATGACAATGTTAGATTATCTTTTGCCTTTCCTAAATATCATGGAAAGATTTAGAAAATTTATAAATTGTCACATGCAAATTCAGGGAAAAATGTTTCTGTAGAACATGGAATTTTTAAAATATTGTTTGTAGTCATCATTACCAATTTTTTTGTTTTCATAAGATAATGAAAAAAAGATTAAAGAAAAAGAGAAATGGTCAGATAAAAATTTCCATGATATAGCACAAAAATAATTTATCATCAATTGTTCAATAAACTTTCCATTGGTCCACAACAACTTTGAGAGAAAAATGTTCTTATCATAAAAAGAACTATATATACCCCACGACACTTATAAATACATCATGTCAAAACTGTACATATCATGGAAATTTTTAGAGAAAGCAATTGCAATGGTCACAATGTGAATTTAGAATGTTTTTGTTTCCATTCATGGTAGCAAATTCAGATATTTTTGTGATGTTTCACATGGCAAGTTAGGTTAGGCAAATATTATTATCCGCAAAAACCTAATTTGGAGTTCAAAAAAAGTTTTAAAGAGTATAGTAAAAAAATAATTCGCTAGACTAACGGCAGCTATCTATAAGTACATGAAAAAGCATGACACTCAAGGGAAATTAGAAAATTGTTCGTTACATCATGATAATTTATACATGCACATGGCAAAACTAAAAATAGTTGTGTTCGTAAATAATAATGTAGGCATTTTGTCCTCTAAAAATGGTAATTTTTTGAAAAAAAAACATTGTTATATGGCTCACATGACAGAAGATGAAAATGAATTTTGATGAATCAAGGCAAGGTTAGATTTTTTTTGGAAAGAATAGGATGAAAAATTTAACAATTTAAATTCCTAAAGTCATGGCAAATTGCAAAAATTTTAAGGATGACATGGCAAAGTTTAAAGATTTTTGTTGATATAGAACATGGCAATCTGCAGGAAAATATGTAATAGTAACATGACAAAATGTAGTTGTAATTCAAGGGAAAGTGCATTGTTTGAACCATAAAATCTCAAAAATCGTGAAAACATGGCAAATTTTGAAAAGGTGTTGTACACATCATGGCAACATTAGAAAAAAAATGTTCCTAAAAATGACAATTTTATAAAAAGTTTGCATTTGTCACGTGGCAAATTCACAAATGTGTGGTTTGTTAACATGGCAAAAGGATTGCTATATACTATATCACTAATCTCCGTAGGATTGGAGGCCTCACAATCAATTGAGGTCTCCAATTGGAAATTGGTCATCCGATTTTGACGGGGTCAACAATTTCTGAAACACTCTCATTTATTTTTTTATGCAATACACTATGCTTCCTAATTTTTAAATCTTCATAATTAATTGTTTAATTATTTTAATTCTCTATTCTCCATAATTTTAAAGCTTTTTCATTCGATTGAGGTATTCAATTATGGATTTGGTTTATGATTTTGATCGGGCCAACGATTTTTCAAATCAATCAGCAGCAACTGGTCTATAAAAACATATCAACCCCTCGCAAACTCCTATCGCCCATAAAAAAACGTCACCATATGATACTATAGCACGAATGTAGTACATGCAACCAACAATGAAAAATATCCCCACATAAATATGGGTTGATTAGCGGATAACACAGAATCACACCGCGAAAGACCCACCAAATAACCACAGTATAAATAAACATAAAACACACTCCATCGTCTCCCCCACCGGCCAAACTAAATATTCCATCAATTTCGAAATATAAGGGTTATTAGTTTTTTGGAAAGTCAAATTTCATTAATTTTGATTAAGTTCAGAGCCAAAAATATCGACATCCACAATATTAAACAAAAAACATGAAAATTCAATTCATGGTGAATCTAATAACACCGATTTGATATTATGAATTTTGATATATTTCTCTATAAATTTAATCAAACTTAAAGAGGTTTGACTTTTCAAAAAAGTAATACACCATATATTTTGAAATAGAGTGAGTAAAGAAATTTAAGAATCCCCAAAAATTTAACGGCGTAGCAAAGCACGCATAACCCTTCTAGTATAAAACATGGCAAATGAACTTAGTGTGGCCATAACTTAACCATTTAAGTTGCCACACACCATATGAGCGAATTTGCCATGTTTGTGAATCGGACGAACTTTACATCTAGGTAGATGGGTTTTAAGTGAATTCCATCTCCAAAAATGAACGAAAACACATAGGGGCAATTGGGCTCGTACCTGCACCACATCTGCACGAGCCACTCCCTCTCAGGACACCACTCCTCTGCCTTGCGCGGCTGCCGTAGGCTACCGGTGCTTCTCCACACGCTGCGACGGAGTGTTTTTTTTTAAATAAACTTGAACTTTATTGATTTGAAATAATAGTTACATCGTCAATTATTGAAAGTTCAATGTCCCTCATAGGCTCCTCAAATCAGTCCCTAGAGACTGTAAATTTTGCTAACCTAACAAGTTCATGAGCCACCTTATTTGCTTCTCTATTACAATGTTGGTCCCACGGTTGAGCCAGGTGAGAACATCTACATTCGACTTGCCAAATCCAACTCCTTAAACGTGCAGCCTCCGGGTGCGTCCACATACAGTGCCCGATTAAGTCTAAAACAATCCATTTTATAATCGAATACATCAGATGAAAAACCTCAAATTCATATTATTACATGCAACGTAAACCGATTTTTAAGCGGAGGTCGTTCGGTTCCGTCATGCCCATGTTCAGCGGCCAGCTGCACTACCTAGAGTGTGGTCCGGTCACCGGCGAGGTAGAGTTGGACATGAAACATGAGTCGGCTCAGGAGACTCGAGACGGTTCCTTCTCCCACAGCATACTCTTCCTCGTCGGAGCTCGCAACCCTGACGGTGCCGGTGGACGTGAGATTGATGACGGGTCCATCCTGGGACGAGCCGACATGTCCACCACGACACGGTTGCGACGCCCGAACTGGCGCACCATACGAGGCGCCAGAGAATGCGATTCCGTCTCGCCAACGTCCACCGTCGCGAGGGCTGCCGCTGCCTGCCGCGCCCGCTGCCACACACGGCAGGCACGCCACGCCATGTTGGCATTGGACGACGCCCACTATGCGTCCTCCAGCTCGGCGTGCCAACAAAAGGTTTGCGTGTCTGCCATCGCGTTCGGACGCCAAACAGACTGCACTGCTTCCGGTGAGGCAACAATGGTACCCACAACAGCATATTTGTGTGCCATTTGGACTAACGCAATGGATTCCCGACGGAAGGAGCCCGAGCGCTGTCGTAGGGTGGCCTCTTCCCGTGAGCGGCGGAGCGCAAGCCGGACGGTCATCTCCTCCTCGCTTCCGCGTGGGATGAGCTCAGGGTCGACAAATCTGGAGGTGTAGGACTTGAATTCGCTTCACGGCGTAACAAAGAAGGCTGGAGATCTCCAGGCATGAACTTGAGGGACGAAGTGGAATGGAGTAGCTAGGGACGAATATATGTGGGGTCGGGTGGGCCAACATGGGTTGGGTCCGACGTGGCGGACGCGCCCGGGCCTCCCTATAGCCGTCTCATATTTGGCCTGTATATTTTTTAAAGGGAATATATTATTACCACACAGATACCAATTACACCATGTCTCTGCACCTACAAGATGTCACAAAAACATTGAGGATGCACACAACCAAAGGAAAAAAACAAAGGTCCCGCCACAACGATCGACTCCTCTCAGTAGCCGCACACAAACCACCACCAAATATAACACCCGAAAAACATAAAAAGTGTCCAAAAGCATCGCCTCCAAGAAGGAGATGGTGCAAAAGTACCATCGTTGCCCGATCCAAGATCTTACGTTTCCACCCTGGAGAAGTCCAAGCTCTCAAAATAATTCCTCAAGCAAGGCAACTGCAAGGCACAACCAATGCACATGTGAGACCTTAGGTTTTAACCTTGAAAGTCATGGCTCGATACCTGAGGAGCACCATCAAAAATGAATTCCTCCAATGTTGCCGCCCCCACTTGACATTGCTACTCCTGAGATGAATGTTATGGTATTGCTATATTTAGAATGAATGCGTATGCATATATGTGTGAATGTTTATATTTAGAAAGATGAATGTGTTTAGATTGATATGCACATATGCACATTTGGTATTGCTATATTTAGAATAATGAATGTTGATGAATGGTTTTTGATGAATAAATGTGATGCATATCTATAGATGTGTGGATTATATGTTTTATTCAATTTGGATCATATTTCTTACTTATGTTGTTGTCAAAAATTTAACTTGAATTGCCAATTGTTATAGGATCCCCCCATTCTCTGAACATGAGCACTAAGTACACCATGGTTGACCCTAGGTTCGCCAGCTGTCATCATGCCTGTTTTATCTAGAATGGAGTGGTAATAACTATGATCAAGTTCTTGCAAAAAAGAATTGGCTTTGCAAAAGGAAGTTACAAACTATTTTCGTCTATATTTTAATAGATGTTACTGCCATTGCGTATGAGGGGTCACGAAGGCCTGTCATATGCGATACGACAGCCATTTCGAGCCGTACTTCAGGAGAGCCGGGTTGCTGGCTTTTGTGCTTCAGTTCAAGTGTGTGCTGCTGACGCTCGTCTGCTCAGCTCTCACAGCCTTGGTGGACCGTTGGTGGCCCGAGACGCATACTTTCCATATGCCATGTGGTTAGATGACGGTGGCCCTCGATGACTTCTCCATGATCACGATCCTACTGCTCCAGGGTCGGGCTTTCACCGGGCGAATGGAGAGGAACAACTGGTAGGAGAGGGTTGTCACCCTAATCGGTGATTGCTCCATCTCTATCCATGACGAGGTAAACCACGTGCTGGCTAACCGAACATCTGGTATACCACTCATGTGGATCCAGAACAACCGGTCCGGACGGCCGCAAGATGCCGACACGTGGACCGTGGAGCAGTACGCGAGGGCCTACTCGTGGTATCTTCTGACACAGGTCATGTTTCCAGACTGCTCGGGGGACATTGCCCAATGGATGTATCTAGACTTCTTGTCCGACTGGGAGGCAAAGTACAACCGGGGGTCTATTAGCCTCACATACCTATACCGTTCGAGAAGAAGATATATCAATATTTGTTTATGGATGTATGTATGCTTCTTTGAATTGTGTCATCTAATTATGAATTGGCATTTGTAGCTGGACGAAGCAACACATAGGACCAAAGCTTCATCTGGCATGTGTGGATGTGCCTAGGCCCTCTCGATTTGGATGTGGGAGGGGTTGCCGATGGGCCATCCTAAGAAAGATATCCGTCGTCCATGGGCGGAGTATGGCAAAGAAGGCGAAAATACTTGATACCGACTGTTGCGTACTCTTGGGATAGGGTTAAAGTCTAACGGGCAAGGCCACTGCATTGTACAAGGACTTCACCAACGGGCAAGACAACCTGATATATCACCAGGTAAACCTCTTGCTAGTGTTTTCTTGTAGCCACTTTCATGGTTGCTTACCAATCTTTCTGTAGGTTAACTGATGGTTGTATCACGACAGGGAATGGAGTTTCGAGCTGAACGTGAGGTGCACTCAAGACATGCTTGCGTGGCGGTGTATTGTCCCATTGGTATGCGTGTATGTTGTCGAGTGGCATGTACCATAGTGCGCGGCCTTGCAATTTGGTATATTGCAACACACTCCACCGAAGGAAACCGACATTGGTGGTTTCGACCTTCATTGGTGAGGGCATTAATCTCTATTACCGTGTTTTCGTATGCTTTATTGTTCTTATGATTTTTTATGTTTTATTGTTTCTTATACCTTGCAGGAAGAGTAGGAAGAATTTTCAGGCGATACGGGACTGAGGACACGAGCACGCGGAGTACGTGAAAGAGTGGGACGAGAGGAGGTATCAGAAAGACGGGGAGATGAGAAGGGTTGACTGAGATGCATACGATCAACACATGATTTGGTATGACGATGGCGTGAAGTATCGTGTGCGCTTGAGGCTACAGTTGACGACAGCCGATATCGCATCACTACACGCGGATGACCCCAATGATGAAGCCTACAATGCCAACAACAGAGAGACCAAAGGCGAATTTAGGGAGTATGTACCCCTAATGAACAGAGTGGTAAGTCGCGTTTGTCGGCGTTCTGGGATCGGGGGTACCCAGATCTGCCTGCCTGTGGCCCAACGCGTGGCCCACTTTGACGGCCCGATACGGCCTAGCAGCAAGTCCCCCCAAGACAAGACCCTCGCGAGAGCCCCAGCCTCGCGAGGTGAACAACACCAAGGCCCCCAGAGGAACGGCCTCCCCAGGCTGCCTCCCGAGGAGCGGAGTTTTCTATGCAGGTACCCGGCCTCATGAGGCTGGGGTGACGTGAGCCATGACGATCGAGGCCAGGCGGGCGCCAGTGGGCGTAGAGAGGACAGTTTCTTCTTCGGTGCTAAGGGAGCAAGGGCCGACGCAGGTTCCAGAGGAAGGCCCCCAAAGCTTTCCATTCTGGTGCAACAAGACCAAGACCACGAGCTCGGCAGGACGGATGTCATCGCCGAGCCCACCTCTGCGTCACGCCCCGAGGCTTTGCAGGCGAAGACCACCTTTAGTCAGTATAAGATGTACCTCTTGTCCCCTTTCAAATTTGGTCGTTGTAGGATCCTTTCCCGCCTGTGCGATGAGGGAAGAGGATCAAGGCCGCTATAAAGAGGGACTAGCCTCCACCGTAGAGGATGGAGACCGATTCATCCTCACCCGAGAGCCCTCGCGAGGTCGCTCAACCACTGTACTAGTTCATCCCCATCCTCCTCGTGAGGCTAATCCACCAAAAGCAGGAGTAGGGTTTTACACCGCAAGGTGGCCCGAACCTGGGTAAATCTCTGTGTTCCTCTTCTTTCCTGCTCGCGCGCATTCGACGAGGCTTGGCTATGGGGTGACGAGCTTCAGGCTTGAGCTGGTTGAGATCTTCGCACACGCCCCAGAGTTCGAACCTTCTTGGGTCTGCGGAGCCCCAATTCCGACATTTGGCGCGCCTGGTAGGGGTGTGTCGTGACCCTCCCTCCAGCTCCGCTTCGTCTCCGCTTCGTCGCTCCCATGGCCGACGCCCGCGCCGAGCGCTGGGCTGCTTGCATCACCCAGACGACGCCTGTGTTGGGGAACGTAGCATGGGAAAAAAAATTTCCTACGCACACACAAGATCTATCCATGGTGATGAGCATCTACGAGAGGGAGAGTGAATCTACATACCCTTGTAGATCGCTAAGCGGAAGCGTTTAAGAAACGCGGTTGATGTAGTCGAACGTCTCCGCGATCCAAATCGCACGTCGTCCCTCGATCCGATCATGAACTAGTGCCGAACGGACGGCACCTCCGCGTTCAACACACGTACGGCTTGATGACGCCTTCACCTCCTCGATCCAGCGAGCGATGGTGAAGTAGTGGTTGAGTTCCAGCAGCACGACGGCGTGGTGATGGTGGTGAGGAACAATCTCTGCAGGGCTTCGCCAAGCACTACGGAGATTATGACGGAGGAACTAGAGGGTTAGGGTTGCCGCACACGGCTTGGGGAAATCTTGATCGCTCCCGTGTGCTAGCCTTGCCCCTCTATTTATATGTTGAGCCTTGGGGTCTAAACTTGGAGTAAAAGCCTCCTCCAGGTCGGTTTTGCCCGCACAAGGTCGGTTTGGCCCGCAGGAAAAGAGTCCAACTCGGATCCCTGCCGAACCGCGCACAGCCGCGCACAAGCGGTAGTACCGCTCACAAGCGGTAGTACCGCTTGGGCGGTAGTACCGCTTCACACAAGCGGTAGTACCGCTCGGGCGGTAGTACCGCTTCACACAAGCGGTAGTACCGCTTACGCGGCAGCAAAACTACTTTTTGCACTTTCCAATACCTCGTGGGCTTTATCCCTTTGGCCCATATAAAGTGTTGCTGCACCCGAACACTTCGGTAAACATCCGGAACCCCTTCCGGTGAACTCCTGAACCCTTCCGGAGATCAAAAACACTATTATCACATATATCAATCTTTACCTCCGGACTATTCCGGAGATCCTCATCATGTCCGGGATCTTATCCGGGACTCCGAACAACTTTCGGTCACCAACATAATAACTCAATTATACTAATCGTCACCAAACGTTAAGTGTGTAGACCCTGCGGGTTCGAGAACTATGTAGACATGACCGAGACACCTCTACGGCCAATAACCAATAGCGGGACCTGGATGCCCATATTGGCTCCTACATATTCTACGAAGATCTTTATCGGTCGAACCTCTATGTCAAGGATTCAGTTAATCCCGTATGCTGTTCCCTTTGTTCTTCGGTATGTTACTTGCCCGAGATTCGATCGTCGGTATCACTATACCTAGTTCAATCTCGTTACCGGCAAGTCTCTTTACTCGTTCCGTAATACAAGATCTCGTGGCTAACACTTTAGTCACATTGCTTGCAAGGCTCATTGTGATGTTGTATTACCGAGTGGGCCCTGAGATACCTCTCCGTCATACGGAGTAACAAATCCCAGTCTTGATCCATGCCAACCCAACAGACACCCTCGGAGATACCTGTAGAGCACCTTTATAGTCACCCAGTTACGTTGCGACGTTTGATACACACAAGGTATTCCTCCGGTGTCAGTGAGTTGCATGATCTCATGGTCAAAGGAACAGATACTTGACATGCAGAAAACAATAGCAATAAACTGACACGATCAAATGCTACGTTTACAGTTTGGGTCTTGTCCATCACATCATTCTCCTAATGATGTGATCCCGTTATCAAATGACATCTCATGTCCATGGCTAGGAAACCTTAACCATCTTTGATCAACAAGCTAGTCAACTAGAGGCTTACTAGGGACACAGTGTTGTCTATGTACCCACACATGTATTTGAGTTTCCAATCAATACAATTATAGCATGGATAATAAACGATTATCATGAACAAGGAAATATAATAATAACCAATTTATTATTGCCTCTAGGGCATATTTCCAACAGTCTCCCACTTGCACTAGAGTCAATAATCTAGTTCACATCACTATGTGATTTACATTGTAATGAATCGAACACCCATGCAGTTCTGGTGTTGTTCATGTTTAGCCCTTGGAAGAGGTTTAGTCATCGGATCTGCAACATTTAGATCCGTGTGTACTTTGCAAATATTTATGTCGTCCTCCTTGATGTAATCGCGGATGGAATTGAAACGTCGCTTTATGTGTCTTGTCCTCTTGTGAAATCTTGGTTCCTTGGCTAGAGCAATGGCACCAGTATTATCACAAAACAGAGTCATTGGGTCAAGTGCACTAGGCACTACTCCAAGATCTGTCATGAACTCCTTCATCCAGACACCTTCCTTCGCCGCCTCCGAGGCAGCGATGTACTCCGCTTCGCATGTAGAATCAGCTACCACGCTTTGCTTGGAACTGCACCAGCTAACCGCACCCCCATTAAGAATAAATACGTATCCGGTTTGCGACTTTGAGTCATCCGGATCAGTGTCAAAGCTTGCATCGACGTAACCCTTTACGACGAGCTCTTGATCACCTCCATAAACGAGAAACATGTCCTTAGTCCTTTTCAGGTACTTCAGGATATTCTTGACCGCCGTCCAGTGTTCCATTCCTGGATCACCTTGAAACCTTCCGACCATACTTATGGCAAGGCTGACATCGGGTCTTGTGCACAGCATTGCATACATGATAGAGCCTATGGCCGAAGCATAGGGGATGACACTCATCTTTTCTCTATCTTCTGCAGTCACTGGGCATTGAGTCTTACTCAACTTCACACCTTGCAAAACAGGCAAGAACCCCTTCTTGGACTGATCCATTTTGAACTTCTTCAAAATCTTATCAAGGTATGTGTTTTGTGAAAGTCCTATTAAGCGTCTCGATCTATCTCTATAGATCTTGATGCCTAATATGAAAGCAGCTTCTCCTAGGTCCTTCATTGAAAAATTCTTGTTCAAATATTCCTTTACGCTTTCCAGCATTTCTATATTGTTTCCAATCAGTAATATGTCATCCACATATAATATTAGAAACGCTATAGAGCTCCCACTCACTTTCTTGTAAATACAAGCTTCTCCGTAAACTTGTATAAACTCGAACGCTTTGATCACCTCATCAAAACGAAGATTCCAACTCCGAGATGCTTGCACCAGTCCATAAATGGATCGCTGGAGTTTGCAAACTTTGTCAGCATTCTCTGGATCGACAAAACCTTCTGGTTGCATCATATACAACTCTTCCTTAAGGTAACCGTTAAGGAACGCTGTTTTGACATCCATCTGCCAAATTTCATAATCGAAAAAGGCAGCTATTGCTAACATGATTCTGACGGACTTAAGCATCGCTACGGGTGAGAAGGTCTCATCGTAGTCAACTCCTTGAACTTGTGAAAAACCCTTTGCCACAAGTCGAGCTTTATAGACGGTGACATTACCGTCCGCGTCCGTCTTCCTCTTAAAGATCCATTTGTTCTGAATGGCCTTACGCCCTTCAGGTAATACTTCCAAAGTCCATACTTTGTTTTCATACATGGATCCCATCTCGGATTTCATGGCCTCTAACCACTTCTCGGAATCCGGGCCCATCATCGCTTCTCCATAGCTCGTAGGTTCATCGTTGTCTAACAACATGACCTCTAAGACAGGGTTGCCGTACCACTCGGGAGCAGTACGCGTCCTTGTCGACCTACGAGGTTCGATAGCAACTTGATCCAAAGCTTCATGATCATCATCATTAACTTCCTCTTCAGCTAATGTAGGCTCCACAGAAACAACTTTCTGCGCTGCGCTACTCTCAGGTTGAAGTAAAGGTTCAACAACCTCATCAAGTTCTATCTTCCTCCCACTCAATTCTTTCGAGAGAAACTCTTTCTCAAGAAATGTTCCGTTTTTAGCGACAAACACTTTGCCTTCGGATCTGAGGTAGAAGGTATACCCAACTGTCTCTTTTGGGTATCCTATGAAGACGCATTTCTCCGCTTTGGGTTCCAGCTTTTCAGGCTGAAGCTTTTTGACATAAGCATCACATCCCCAAACTTTAAGAAACGACAGCTTTGGCTTCTTGCCAAACCAAAGTTCATATGGCGTCGTCTCAACGGATTTCGATGGTGCCCTATTTAAAGTGAATGCAGCTGTCTCTAATGCATAACCCCAAAACGATAGTGGCAAATCGGCAAGAGATATCATCGATCGCACCATATCTAATAAGGTTCGATTACGACGTTCGGACACACCATTACGCTGTGGTGTTTCAGGCGGTGTCAGTTGTGAAACAATTCCACATTGTCTTAAGTGACTGCCAAACTCATAACTCAGATATTCTCCTCCTCGATCAGATCGTAGGAATTTAATCTTCTTGTTATGATGATTCTCAACTTCACTCTGAAATTGTTTGAACTTTTCAAATGTTTCAGACTTGTGTTTCATTAAGTAAATATACCCATATCTACTTAAGTCATCAGTGAAGGTGAGAAAGTAACGATAACCACCGCGCGCCTCAATGCTCATCGGACCGCACACATCAGTATGTATGATTTCCAATAAGTCACTTGCCCGTTCCATTGTTCCAGAGAACGGCGTTTTAGTCATCTTTGCCCATGAGGCATGGCTCACATGTGTCAAGTGATTCAAAATCAAGTGACTCCAAAAGTCCATCAGCATGGAGCTTCCTCATGCGTTTTACGCCAATATGACCTAAACGGCAGTGCCACAAGAAAGTGGTATTATCATTATCAATTCTACATCTTTTGGCATCAATGTTATGAACATGTGTATCATTACTATCGAGATTCAATAAGAATAAACCCCTCACATTGGGTGCATGACCATAAAAGATATTACTCATATAAATAGAACAACCATTATTCTCTGATTTAAATGAGTAACCGTCTCGCAATAAACAAGATCCAGATATAATGTTCATGCTTAACGCAGGCACCAAATAACACTTATTTAGGTTCATCACTAATCCCGACGGTAATCGAAGAGCGAGCGTGCCGACGGCGATCACATCAACCTTGGAACCATTTCCCACGCGCATCGTCACTTCGTCCTTTGCCAGCCTCCGTTTATTCCGCAGTTCCTGTTTTGAGTTGCAAATATGAGCAACCGCACCGGTATCAAATACCCAGGCACTACAACGAGAGTTGGTAAGGTACACATCAATAACATGTATATCATATATACCTTGTTTGTTGTTGGCCGCCTTCTTGTCAGCCAAATACTTGGGGCAATTCCGCTTCTAGTGTCCAGTTCCCTTGCAATGAAAACACACAGTTTCTGGTTTGGGTCCAGCCTTGGGTTTCTTCACGAGAGGAGCAACTGCTTTGCCACTCTTCTTGGAGTTACCCTTCTTACCCTTGCCATTTTTCTTGAAACTAGTGGTTTTATTGACCATCAACACTTGATGCTCCTTCTGAATTTCAGACTCAGCGGCTTTCAGCATCGCAAACAGCTCGGCGACTGACTTGTTCATCCCGTGCATGTTATAGTTCAACACGAAGCTCTTGTAGCTAGGTGGCAATGATTGAAGAACTCTGTCAGTGATAGCCTCTGGCGGAAGGGGCATCCCTAACTCAGCCAGACGGGTGGAGTACCCAGACATTCTGAGCACGTGATCACTGATAGACCCGTTCTCCTCCATCTTGCAAGCATAGAACTTATCGGAGATCTCATATCTCTCGATCCGGGCATTCTTCTGAAAGATAAACTTCAACTCCTGGAACATCTCATATGCTCCATGACGTTCAAAACGTCTTTGAAGTCCCGGTCCTAAGCCATACAACATTGCACATTGAACTATTGAGTAATCATCAGAACGAGCCTGCCAGGCGTTCACAACGTCTAGAGACTCAACTGGAGCGGGTGGATCACCAAGCGGTGCATCAAGGACATAAGCCTTCTGGGAAGCCGTAAGGATAATCCTTAGATTACGGGCCCAGTCCACAAAGTTACTTCCATCATCTTTCAACTTAGCTTTCTCTAGGAACGCATTAAAATTCAGGGGTGCTACTGCGCGAGCCATGATCTACAACATAAATATAGCAAAGACAACTTAGACTATTGTTCTAGACAATGAGTTTAGTTAATCATATTACTTAAAAACTCCCACTCAAATTGACATCCCTCCGATCATTCGAGTGTAACATGATCCAAATCCACCAACTCAAGTCCGATCATCACGTGAGTTGAGGTGGTTTCAATGGTGAACATCTTCATGTTGATCATATCTACTATATGACTCATGTTCGACCTTTCGGTCTCTTGTGTTCCGAGGCCATGTCTGTACATGCTAGGCTCGTCAAGTTTAACCCGAGTGTTCCGCACGTGCAACATGGCTTGCACCCGTTGTATGCGAACGTAGAGTCTATCACACCCGATCATCACGGCGTGTCTCGAAACGACGAACTTTCGCAACGGTGCACACTTGGGGAGAACACAATTTATCTTGAAATTTAAGTGAGGGATCACCTTATAATGCTACCGTCGTCCTAAGCAAAATAAGATGCATAAAAAGATTAACATCACATGTAAATCATAAGTGACATGATATGGCCATGAACTTGTGCTTTTGATCTCCATCTCCAAAGCACCGGCATGATCTCCATCGTCACCGGCATGACACCATGATCTCCATCATCTTGATCTCCATCAACGTGTCGCCATAAGGTTGTCGCGCCGGCTGTTGCTTCCACGACTATTGCTAACGTTTAGCGATAAAGTAAAGCATTACATAGCGCTTAATGATTGACACGCAGGTCATACAATAATTAAAGACAACTCTATGGCTCCTGCCAGTTGCCGTATTCATCGACATGCAAGTCGTGATATTCTATACAAAACATGATCATCTCATACATCACATATATCTCATCATGTAATTGGCCATATCATATCACATCATACCCTGCAAAAACAAGTTAGACGTCCTCTAATTGTTGTTGCAAATTTTACGTGGCTGCTACAGGTTTGCAAGAACCGTTCTTACCTACGCAAAACCACAACGTGGTGTAGTGATTGCTTTTTGATCTTCTAAAAGAACCCTCTTCATTGAAATCGATTCAACTAAAGTGAGAGAGACAGACACCCGCTAGCCATCTTTATGCAACGAAGTTACATGTTAGTTGAAGGAACCTGTCTCGCGTAAGTGTACGCGTAATGTCGGTCCGGGCCGCTTCATCTCACAGTACCGCCGAATCAAATATCAACTAGTAACGGCAAGCAATATGTATACACCCACGCCCACAACTCGTTTGTGTTCTACTCGAGATCTCATCTACGCATAGACCTGGCTCTGATACCACTGTTGGGGAACGTAGCATGGGAAACAAAAAATTTTCCTCCGCACACACAAGATCTATCCATGGTGATGAGCATCTACGAGAGGGAGAGTGAATCTACATACCCTTGTAGATCGCTAAGCGGAAGCGTTTAAGAAACGCGGTTGATGTAGTCGAACGTCTCCGCGATCCAAATCGCACGTCGTCCCTCGATCCGATCATGAACTAGTGCCGAACGGACGGCACCTCCGCGTTCAACACACGTACGGCTTGATGACGCCTTCACCTCCTCGATCCAGCGAGCGATGGTGAAGTAGTGGTTGAGTTCCAGCAGCACGACGGCGTGGTGATGGTGGTGAGGAACAATCTCTGCAGGGCTTCGCCAAGCACTACGGAGATTATGACGGAGGAACTAGAGGGTTAGGGTTGCCGCACACGGCTTGGGGAAATCTTGATCGCTCCCGTGTGCTAGCCTTGCCCCTCTATTTATATGTTGAGCCTTGGGGTCTAAACTTGGAGTAAAAGCCTCCTCCAGGTCGGTTTTGCCCGCACAAGGTCGGTTTGGCCCGCAGGAAAAGAGTCCAACTCGGATCCCTGCCGAACCGCGCACAGCCGCGCACAAGCGGTAGTACCGCTCACAAGCGGTAGTACCGCTTGGGCGGTAGTACCGCTTCACACAAGCGGTAGTACCGCTCGGGCGGTAGTACCGCTTCACACAAGCGGTAGTACCGCTTACGCGGCAGCAAAACTACTTTTTGCACTTTCCAATACCTCGTGGGCTTTATCCCTTTGGCCCATATAAAGTGTTGCTGCACCCGAACACTTCGGTAAACATCCGGAACCCCTTCCGGTGAACTCCTGAACCCTTCCGGAGATCAAAAACACTATTATCACATATATCAATCTTTACCTCCGGACTATTCCGGAGATCCTCATCATGTCCGGGATCTTATCCGGGACTCCGAACAACTTTCGGTCACCAACATAATAACTCAATTATACTAATCGTCACCAAACGTTAAGTGTGTAGACCCTGCGGGTTCGAGAACTATGTAGACATGACCGAGACACCTCTACGGCCAATAACCAATAGCGGGACCTGGATGCCCATATTGGCTCCTACATATTCTACGAAGATCTTTATCGGTCGAACCTCTATGTCAAGGATTCAGTTAATCCCGTATGCTGTTCCCTTTGTTCTTCGGTATGTTACTTGCCCGAGATTCGATCGTCGGTATCACTATACCTAGTTCAATCTCGTTACCGGCAAGTCTCTTTACTCGTTCCGTAATACAAGATCTCGTGGCTAACACTTTAGTCACATTGCTTGCAAGGCTCATTGTGATGTTGTATTACCGAGTGGGCCCTGAGATACCTCTCCGTCATACGGAGTAACAAATCCCAGTCTTGATCCATGCCAACCCAACAGACACCCTCGGAGATACCTGTAGAGCACCTTTATAGTCACCCAGTTACGTTGCGACGTTTGATACACACAAGGTATTCCTCCGGTGTCAGTGAGTTGCATGATCTCATGGTCAAAGGAACAGATACTTGACATGCAGAAAACAATAGCAATAAACTGACACGATCAAATGCTACGTTTACAGTTTGGGTCTTGTCCATCACATCATTCTCCTAATGATGTGATCCCGTTATCAAATGACATCTCATGTCCATGGCTAGGAAACCTTAACCATCTTTGATCAACAAGCTAGTCAACTAGAGGCTTACTAGGGACACAGTGTTGTCTATGTACCCACACATGTATTTGAGTTTCCAATCAATACAATTATAGCATGGATAATAAACGATTATCATGAACAAGGAAATATAATAATAACCAATTTATTATTGCCTCTAGGGCATATTTCCAACAGCCTGTGGGCCGCGGCGTCCCGCGCCGCTCCGCCTCTCCCGCGGCTAACGGTGCCGCTGACCCAGTTGCTTACGAGCAACAGGACTTGTCGCTGCTACACCCCGCGCGGCGCGATGGCCGCACCACCACTCCGTCCCCCACTCCCGCCATGGCCTCGTCGTCCCGCGCTCGCCGTGGGCCGGCGAACACGTAGGCTGCGCTGCTCATGTCGCGTAAGGAGCCTTGCGATCGGTTCATCGCGCGTTTCGCGGCCCCCGGGCCTCACGCGGTCGCTTGTATCCTCGGCGGGTCGCAGGCGCCCGCGTCCGGTCGCCATGTCAAGCAGCTTCTTCGCCAGGAAGGCGCATCTCAGCCGCGGCCCGAGGCCCCGTGGGGTAGGACGAGGCCGGAGACCGACATCACCTCTGACTCCAGGGATCATCCCAGGACTGCGGTCACCGTTGGTGCACTCCCCATGTTGTGCACGCCCACCATCAACAACGTTGCGGTCACCAAGACCCTCATCGACGGCGGCGCCGGCCTCAACGTCCTTTCCGTGGAGGCCTTCGACATGCTCCAGGTGCCCTAAGACCAGCTCGCGCCCACCAGGTCCTTCTCGGGGGTGACCAAAGGCTCCATCACCCCCTTGGGGCAAGTGCGCCTCCTCGTCACTTTCGGCACTCGCGACAATTACCGCACCGAGCTGATCGACTTCGACGTGGCCCACATCGGCCTCCCATAGAATGCCATCCTGGGATATCCGGCCCTCGCCAAGTTCATGGCGGCGACGCACTCGGGTACAACATCATCAAGATGCCTAGGAGCAACGGCATCATCACTGTAGCCGGAGACACCGAGGACGCGGTTCGAGCCCTCAAGCTCGTCTACAAGGCCGCAGCAGCCTAGCGCCCCGACGCTGAGGGCGCCACGCAGGCTCCGGAGGCCGCACCCGCGAAGAAGAAACGGTTGTTCTCTGAGGACCGGGCTGAGACGAAGCAGGTGCCTATGGACGATGGGAGCCCGGGCCCCACCTTCACCATTGGCGCCGGCCTTCCCCCGGAGCAGGAGAAGGCGCTGGCCGACTTCCTCCATGCAAACAAGGACGTGTTTGCGCGGGACGCGTCTGATCTGGTGGGCGTCCCGAGGGAGGTGGTCGAGCACCACTTGATGGTGTGCCCCAATGCACGCCCAGTGAAGCAAAAGGCAAGGCAGCAAGCGCAAGAGAAGCAGGCGTTCATCATCCAAGAGGTCTGCAAGTTGCAGGAAGCCGGTGTCATTCGGGAAGTGCAGCACCCGGTGTGGCTGGCCAACCCAGTGATTGTCCCCCAAAAGGTTGGGAAGGAGCGCATGTGCGTCGACTTCACGGGTCTCAACAAGGCTTGTCCTCAGGACCCCTTCCCGCTCCCTCGCATCGACCAGATCGTGGACTCCACCGCCGAGTGCGATCTGCTGTGCTTTTTGGATGCTTTCTCAGGTTACCACCAAATCAAGATGGCAGTGGAGGATGTCGAAAAGGCGACCTTCCTCTCCCCGTGCGGCGTGTATTGCTACACCTGCATGCCTTTCGGGCTGCGGCACGCCGGCGCGACCTTCCAGCGGTTGATGCATATCGCCCTGGGCCAGCAGCTCGGGAGAAATGCGGAGGCATACGTCGACGACATCGTGGTCAAGTCACGAGAGGCGAGGACCCTGATTGAGGACCTGGAGGAGACGTTCGCCAGCCTGTGTCGAGTGAACCTGAGGCTTAACCCAGAAAAATGCGTTTTCGGGATCCCGTCCGGCAAGCTGCTCGGCTTCTTGGTGTCACACCGGGGGATCGAGGCAAACCCAGAGAAGATCAAGGCAATCGAAAAGATGCGCCCGCCTTAGACACTCAAGGAAATGCAGAAACTGGCGGGCTGCGTGACCTCCTTGGGATGCTTCATCTCCAAGTTGGGCGAGCGCGCCCTCCCCTTCTTCAAGCTCATGAAGAGGAAGGGCCCCTTTGAGTGGACCCCTGAAGCGGAGGCGGCTTTCGAGGACCTCAAGCGGTACCTCACGAGCCCACCTGTTATGGTGGTGCCTCGTACTCGCGAGCCCCTAGTGCTCTACTTGGCAGCCACCCCCCACTTAGCCAGCGCAGTGCTCGTAGCGGTCCGGGAGGAGCGCGCCGGCACAGGCGCGGAGCAAGGTGGCCCGCGAGGGGCCGCACAACGTTCGCCGCCTCAGGATGGCGCTCCTGAAGCCCTCGTCACCCCATCAACCCACGGGGCACCAGAGTCCCTCGCACTCCCTGCGGAGCAGGGCGGCGCCGACACCTCGCACCTCGTCGAACATCTGGTGTACTTCTGTGGAATGCGCACGCGCGCTACCCTATGCAGCAGAAGCTCCTGCTTGCACTCCTCGTCGCCTCAAGGAAGCTGCCCCATTACTTCCAGGGCTACCTCATCAAGGTCGTCTCTGCATACCCTCTGGAGAAAGTGCTGCGTAGCCCCAACGCTGCTGGAAGGGTTGCAGAGTGGAACATCGAGCTGCAGGCCTTCCAGCTGGAATTCAGCACAACCAGGGTCATCAAGGGTGCGGCCCTTGCTGACTTCCTGGCGGAGTGGACGGACGCTCCCGACCAGGGGCTGGATGAGGGCCAGTCCCTCGCGCCTGGCGACGAGGCGCCCGACGGCTGGGTCATGCACTTTGACGGTGCCTTCGCGTGGCGGGGCGCGGGGGCTGGAGTTGTACTCATGTCACTGACCAAGGACAAGCTTTACTACGCCGTGCAGTTTTGCTTCCAGCATGGCGAGAAGGTCTCCAACAAGATCACGGAGTACGAGGGCTTGATCGCTGGCCTCAGGGCCGCTGCCGCCCTGGGGTCAAGTGCCTCACCGTCAAGGGCAACTCCCAGCTCCTCGTCAACTTCTCCAACAAGGAGTACAAGCCAAAGGACAAGAACATGGAGGCATACTTGGAAGAGGTACGCAAAATTGAAAAGCGCTTCCTGGGCTTGGAAATGCAGCACGTCCCACGCGACGCGAACAAGGAAGCAGATGACATCGCCAAAAGGGAGTCACACCGCGAGCCTCAGGAGCCTGGCGTCTTCGAGGAGAGGCTCTTCAAGCCATCGACGGCGCCCCCGGCCGCAGGCCCGGCGTTGCTTCAGGAAGAGCTACCACCGGCCCCGCTCTCAGGCGCCCCGGCCTGTGGTCCGGCCTCAGGAGCCCGCCTGCTCCTGGCGCTGGAACCTCCGGTGACTGGACCGAGGAGTTCAAGGCGTACCTTCTCCGCGGCGCCTTACCAGAGAAGGAGGAGGACGCGGGACGCGTGGCTCGCCAGGCCACTGCTTACTGTTTGTAGGACGGTGAGCTGTACCGCAGGCACCCCAACGATGTATCGCTGCGGTGCATATCCAAGGAGCAGGGGCACGAGCTGTTGGCCGACATCCACGGTGGCGATTGCGGGCACCACTCCTCGTCTCGCACCCTCGTGGGGAAGGTGTTCTGTAGCGGCTTCTACTGGCCCACGGCGCTCCACGACGCCACCGAGCTGGTCCGATCCTGCGAGGCCTGCCAATTTCATGCCAAGCAGATTCATCAGCCTGTGCAGGGTCTCCAGGGCATCCCGCTCTCTTGGCCTTTCGCGGTCTGGGGGCTGGACATACTGGGTCCTTTTCCTCGGGCGGCCGGAGGTTACCACTACCTCTACGTCGCCGTCGACAAGTTCACCAAGTGGGCGGAGGTGCAGCCCGTGTGCACCATCCCTGCCGGCTCGGCCGTCAAGTTCATCAAGGGCCTCGTGAGCCGCTTCGGTTTCCCCAACCGTATCATTACTGACAATGGCTCACAGTTCACAAGCAGCCTCTTTAGGACATATTGTGCTAACCTTGGAACGCAGCTATGTTACGCTTCGGTGGCGCACCCACTAAGCAACGGCCAGGCTAAGCGCGCCAATGCGGAGGTCCTGAGGGGCCAAAAGATGAGGAGCTTCAAGAAGAAGCTTGAGGCCTGTGGCAGGGGTTGGCTCGGTGAGCTTCGGTCCGTGTTGTGGTCCATCCGCACCACCATGACTAAGCCCACCGACGAGACCCCATTCTTCCTCGTCTACGGGGCTGAGGCGGTCCTCCCGCATGAGGTTAAGCATCGCTCCCCGCGAGTCTTGGCATTCGATGAGGAGCGTCAGGATTCCTCGCGGGGAACAGATCTTGTGCTCGGAGAGGAGGACCGCCGCCAAGCCTCGCTCCGTGCAGCGAGGTACCAACAGGCGCTGCGGCGCTACCATTGCCGCAACGTCCGCGCCAGGACCCTCAAAGTTGGAGACCTCGTCCTGAGGCGGGTCTCTCCAGGGAGGGCCTACACAATCTCTCGCCCATGTGGGAGGGCCCGTTCAGGGTCGCCCGCATCTCCAGGCCTGGCGTTGTACGCCTGGAGACGCAGGACGGGGTCCCCATCCAGAATGCCTGGAACATCCAGCATCTCCACAAGTTCTACCCGTGACACTCTCACGTAATAATGAGTGGGGTTGTACACGCCCTGGAGTCTCCCGGCGTGCCTCCCCTCGGCCCCGCGGGGGCTCCCACCCACGCCCAAGTGGAAGCCCCATGCTCTGCACTGGCGGACGACACGGTCTTTCATCGACTATGCCCACGCCTAGTGGAGGGCCCATGCTCCACGCTGGTGGGAAGACTAGCTTAGGTGCCGGACGCGGCTGTTCTTTGCTCTCTTTTGTAACCAGATTTGCCATTTTTCGGAATGAAGTTTGAAGTTTTCGCGTCTTTATTCCAAAAAAGGGGTGGGGATTTTTCTCCTTGCAGCGTTTACCGTTTTTGAGCCTCGCTTTTAAGAGATTTGGCACCTGTCAGCTCTCTCTCTCTCACGTCCCGCGAGCGGGGGCTGGACATGGTGTGCATGCTTGCCCCCCTGAGGGCCCAGGCCGCGCGCACACCTCGCCAAAACTTTGGCGTTCTAATCCTCGCGCGACGCTCTCGAGCGAGCCAGCGGGCGCATACTTCCTCCGGCCCCCGCCCTCAAGAGCGCTCATTCCCTGGCCTTGCCGGGCATCGTGACCCGGCATACCAGTGACGATCGACCCTCGCTCGGGGGCTCTAACCCAAAATGATCGCCAAGAGAAGTATGACAGAAGAAAGAGCAGCCACGGTTTGGCTCGTTATCAAGGAACCTTACGCGAAGCGCGTTTTAGCGCCTTCGCGGGACGCGACGCCTCGTGGAGGTGCCTCCGGAGGCCCTGAGTCCTCGCGAGGCCCCCAGGGGCCTCGCGAGCGGCGGGCACCTCTCGAGGCTCAGGAGCCGTCTGGTCCGCAAGGATGAAGCCCCCCCCCCCCCCGACAGGATCTCTAAGCTGCCTCGGTGCCCCAGCTGCATCGCTGCGGGAATGAGAGGCGCGCATAGGATCAAAGCTCCGAAGGAGCGCGCCTTCACGACGCAGGAACCCGCCACGATCACACCAAGCTAAGTATCCTAATCACGATGGGCAGGAATCTTTCAATTGGTAGCAATATGGATGCTAGAATATGAGACGAAAAACGCTAACATAAAGGCGCAAGCGCCATAGTTCATTACACGCCCCCGCGGGGCTCTCCATGGTTCTTAATGCAGGAAATAAAAAAAACAAAAGGCGGCTCAGGAAGACCGCCGCTCCTGAGGCCTGGCTCCGGCACCACCCACTCTCAGTAGGAGTCCTCCTCCTCCTTGACGAGGGCGCAGTGGCGTGGCGGCTCGACGTCCTCCTGGGCAGGGGCACGATGCCGCGGCGGCTCACCGCCCTTCGTGGTCCGAGCACGGCGACGTGGCAGCTCGTCGTAGTCGTCGTCGCTCGGGCTTCCCCCGAAGGAGGCGTCGCTGCTGCTGGAGGTGTTGCGGCCGTCGCCAAGGGCAAGTTCACTGAGGCCGTCGTTGTCGCCGCCGTCGCCCTCCAGGCAGCACCCCAAGCGCCTGCCGTCTTCCCCAAAGATCTTGGCGAAGAGCATTGCCGCCCCATCGTACTTGAAGTGGAGGGTACACCTCCCCTGCAGGCCGCGAGCGTGGGCGAACGTCTGCCACCCGCAGTTCAGGAACACATAGCCTGCGGGGGTGACCTCGACCTCCGCCTACGAGGCCTTGGTGCAGCAGCCGTCGACCTGCATCCATAGGCCTGCAGGCCCTCCGGCCAACAGCGCCTCCGCGAAGAAGCACGGAAGCTGGAGCCAGGCCATCGCCGGCCTCTCCGCCCACACCACAAACTCCTAGGCCGCGTCAGCCGAGTGGGATCGCGGGCGGAGTGGCCAGGCGGTCTCCGCAAGCTTCCACCCTCTGCCACGGCCGCCACGGCTACCGCAGCCGCCTGCGCGGGAGGGAGCCTTCCCACGACCGCCGAAGGTTGTGCCGGCCCTCACAGGAGTGCGCCCGCGCCCTCGGGGGACCATCGCTGGCGTCACGGTGTACTTGCGGGGACGGCCGCGGCCGCTCTTGGGCGGCGGCGAGCCCGGTCCCCCCAGGGGGGCCTTCCCTTTCTCGGCGGCAGAGAACCTCCTCACTGGCGCCATGGCTGTGGAAGCGGCGGCTTGGAGTAAGGAGGCAAGAAGATGAAGACGGGCTAGGGGCTCTGCCTCCCTTGCCCACTTATAGTCGATCGTAGGCCGGCTTCCCTCCGCATTCTGGGCAATGATGGCCCCGCGGCACGCGCCGGCCTTTGTCAGCCAGGGCAGTTGCCGAGGCGACATGGGGAAGTGGAGGCGTCCGTGCCCCGTCGTTCGCCACGCGTCAAGCCTGGCCCGCAGGCGATTGGGGCCCGCGGTGCTTCGGCCTTCCTTCCTCGGCTCCGCCCCAAAGCCAACCCGAGCGTGCCTTGGGCCCGGGGGCTACTGTCGGCGTTCTGGGATCGGGGGTACCCAGATCTGCCTGCCTGCGGCCCAACGCGTGGCACACTTCGACGGCCCGGTACGACCTAGCAACAAGTCCCCCCAAGACAAGACCCTCGCGAGAGCCCCAGCCTCGCGAGGTGAAAAACACCAAGGCCCCCAGAGGAGCGGCCTCCCCAGGCTGCCTCCCAAGGAGCCAACTTTTCTATGCAGGTACCCGGCCTCATGAGGCTAGGGTGACGTGAGCCATGACGATCGAGGCCAGGCGGGCGCCAACGGGCGTAGAGAGGACAGTTTCTTCTTCAGTGCTAAGGGAGCAAGGGCCTACGCAGGTTCCCGAGGAAGGCCCCCAAAGCTTTCCATTCTGGTGGAACAAGACCAAGACCACGAGCTCGGTAGGACGGATGTCATCGCCGAGCCCACCTCCGCGTCACTAATAACCCACAAGTATAGGGGATCGCAACAGTTTTTGAGGGTAGAGTATTCAGCCCAAATTTATTGATTCGACACAAGGGGAGCCAAAGAATATTCTCAAGTATCAGCAGCTGAGTTGTCAATTCAACCACACCTGAAAGACTTAATATCTGCAGCAAAATATTTAGTAGTATGGAAGTAACGGTAACGATGGCAAAAGTGACAGTAGCAGTTTTGTAGTGATTGTAACAGTAGCAACGGAAAAGTAACTTAGCAAAGATCAATATATGAAAAGCTCGTAGGCAATGGATCAGTGATGGGTAATTATGTCGGATGGCATTCATCATGCAACAGTTATAACCTAGGGTGACACAGAACTAGCTCCAATTCATCAATATAATGTAGGCATGTATTCCATATATAGTCATACGTGCTTATGGAAAAGAACTTGCATGACATCTTTTGTCCTACCCTCCCGTGGCAGCGGGGTCCTAATGGAAACTAAGGGATATTAAGGCCTCCTTTTAATAGAGAACCGGACCAAAGCATTAGCACTTAGTGAATACATGAACTCCTCAAACTACGGTAATCACCGGAAAGAATCCCAGTTATTGTCACCCTGGGGGATGCGGATCATAACTCGTAATAGGTGTCTACAACTTGCAAGATAGGATCAAGAACACATATATATTCATGAAAACATAATAGGTTCAGATCTGAAATCATGGCACTCGGGCCCTAGTGACAAGCATTAAGCATAGCAAAGTCATAGCAACATCAATCTCAGAACATAGTGGATACTAGGGATCAAACCCTAACAAAACTAACTCGATTACATGGTAAATCTCATCCAACCCATCACCGTCCAGCAAGCCTACGATGGAATTACTCACGCACGGTGGTGAGCATCATGAAATTGGTGATGGAGGATGGTTGGTGATGACGATGACATCGATTTCCCCTCTCCGGAGCCCAAAACAGACTCCAGATCTGCCCTCCCGAGGGAGAACAGGAGGTGGCGGCGGCTCCGTATCGTGAAACGCGATGAATTCTTCTCTCTGATTTTTTTTCTCCCCGAATAGGGTTATATGGAGTTGGAGTTGATGTCGGAGGAGTTGCAGGGGGCCCACAAGCCACCTGGGCGTGCCCTAGGGGGGGCGCCCCCCTGGCTTGTGGCCAATGGGTGGACCCCCTCTGGTTGATTCTTTAGCCACTATTTTTTATTAATTCCACAAATATTCTCCGTAAATTTTCAGGTCAATCCGAGAACTTTTATTTCTGCACAAAAATAACACCAAAGCAATTCTGCTGAAAACAGCGTCAGTCCGGGTTAGTTCCATTCAAATCATGCAAATTAGAGTCCAAAACAAGGGCAAAAGAGTTTGGAAAAGGAGATACGATGGAGACGTATCAACTCCCCCAAGCTTAACCCATTGCTTGTCCTCAAGCAATTCAGTTGACAAACTGAAAGTGATAAAGAAAAACTTTTACAAACTCTGTTTGATCTTGTTGTTGCAAATATGTATAGCCAGCATTCAGGCTTTCAGCAAAGATTATGAACTAACCATATTCACAATAACATTTAGGTCTCACATTTACTCATATCAATGGCATAATCAACTAGCGAGCAATACTAATAAATCTCGGATGACAACAATTTTATTAAAACAATCATGATATGATATAACAAAATGGTATCTCGCTAGCCCTTTCTGAGACCGCAAAACATAAATGCAGAGCACCTCTGAAGAACAAGGGCTGACTGGAAATTGTAATTCATGGTAAAAGAGATCCTGTCACAGTCATACTCAATATCAATTAATAACCAAACATACAAATGACGGTGGTGCTCTCTAACTGGTGCTTTTTATAAGAGGAGGATGACTCAACAGTAAAGTAAAATAGATAGGCCCTTCACAGAGGGAAGCATTGATTTGCAGAGGTGCCAGAGCTCGAGCTTTTAAAATAGAGATGAATAAAATTTTGAGCGGTATGCTTTCATTGTCAACATGACAACCAAGAGATCTCGGTATCTTCCATGCTAGATACATTATAGGCGGTTCCCAAACAGAATGATAAAGTTTTTACTCCCGCTCCACCAATCAAACACACTCCACGGCTGGCCGAATCCACGGGCACCGTCCATACAAACAACAATCCTAGGGGAGTTTTGTTTCATTATGTTTTGATTTGATTTTTGAGCATGGAACTGGGCATCCCGATTACCAGCCACTTTCTCGTGAACGACAAGTGAATAAACACTCGTCGTGAGAATAACCCACCTAGCATGGAAGATACTGACAGCCCCTAGTCACTACATGAGCGATTCGGGCATACAAAACAGAATATTATTTGAAGGTTTATAGTTTGGCCGATGCAAATTTACTTGGAACGGCAGGTAAATACCGCATATAGGTAGGTATGGTGGACTCATATGGAACAACTTTGGGTTTAAGGAAGTGGATGCACAAGCAGTATTCCCTCTTAGTACAAGTGAAGGCTAGCAAGAGACTGGGAAGCGACCAACTAGAGAGCGACAACAGTCATAAACATGCATTGAAATTAACCAACATTGAATGCAAGCATGAGTAGGATATAAATCACCATGAACATAAATATCGTGGAGGCTATGTTGATTTTGTTTCAACTACATGCGTGAACACGTGCCAAGTCAAGCCACTTGAATCATTCAAAGGAGGATACCATCCTATCATACTACATCACAACCATTTTAAAATGCATGTTGGCACTCAAGACAAACTATTATACACTCCTATTTAATTAGGCATGGCATGAGTAACTATAATCTCTAATTGTCATTGCAAACATGTTTCATCCATAATGAGCTGAATCCAGAACGATGAGCTAATCATATTTACAAAAACAAAATAGGTCGAGTTCGTACCAGCTTTTCTCCATCTCAATCACTTCATCATATATCGTCATTATTGCCTTTCACTTGCACGACCGAACGGTGTGAATAATAATAAGAGTGCACGTGCATTGGACTAAGCTGGAATCTGCAAAAAATTATTTAAAGAAGAAGACAAGGTAATATAGGCTCTCTGTAAGATAAACAACAATGCATATGAGAGCCACTCAACATTTTCATCGTGGTCTTCTCTTCTCGACCCAAAGAAAAGAATTTCAAAACAAGAACAAGAAAAATTATTTACACGGGAAAGCTCCCACAAGCAAAAGAAGAACGAGAAATCTTTTTGGGTTTTCTTTTAATACTACAACTAAACATACTAGAAAGTAAAACTAGAGCTAATTTTTTTTCTTAAGGTTTTTCTGACACACAAGAAGAAAGCGAGAAAAAGAAATAAACTAACATGGATAATAAAATGAAAAAGTATGAACACCGACAACTGGAATGAGTGTGTGAACATGAATGTAATGTCGGTGAGAAATACGTACTCCCCCAAGCTTAGGCTTTTGGCCTAAGTTGGTCTATGCCCATGGATCAAAGTAGCCCTCTCCTGGGTACTGAGGAGGATCCTGAGGGTTCCACTGGTTAGCGAGCTCTTGTGGCTCCCACTGATAAACAGACTCCTCGTACGGGTCAAATGACGGTTCTGGCTCAGGAACTGGGGATCGAGTCCGCTCCCAGTATGCATAAATATCATCGGGCATAATAATGTACTTGCCTAAATAAATATCGAACAAAGAAGGTGCAGGCAAAGTAATAATCTGACAGGTACCCTGGCTGAATACTAGGTTATAGATGAGCCGCTTGTCATTGTCCTTGGAAATGAAATCATGTGTTACCATACTATCATAGTCTAAATACTTAGTGGGTAACAACCTTTCTTCCTTTTCATCTAGTCTAAAGGGTATCTCAAAATATCTAGCAAGGCGAGAAGAATAAATACCTCCAAAGATAGGACCCTTCGAACGATTTAAACTCAACCGTCGAGCAACAATAGCGCCCAAACTAAAAGTTCTATCACGATGTAAAGCATGGCGCAAAACAGCTAGGTCAGGAGCGCTTAGGCCTCCACTCTCCCCACGACCAATCAAACATCTCCCCGCAAATAAAGAGTAATAGCGCAAAACAGGAAAATGTAAACTAGCCACTCTGGCTCCCGACACCCCTCTCTCTTCCCCTACAGTGGTTTCAGCAATAAAATCTTCCACATCTCTAGGACGGGGTTCACTGACGCTTCCCTCATAAGGTAATTTGCAAACATTGCAAAAATCGTATAGAGTCATCTTCTTAGGCACATCATATAAGTGAAATTCTACCATAGGAGGATCTTCCCTATAATGAAAGTGAAAGTTTTGTATGAAGGTATTAGTGAGTAGGAGGTACTGGTCACACTTATCATTAAGGAAGTCGGTAATGCCTGCATTCTCTGCCAAATAATAGAAATCTTCATAAATTCCGGCCGCCTTCAAGAATGCATCACTTGGCCATTCACATGGCCGAACGTCCGCGGTGCGGGGAATATTGTATTTGGGCTTCTCATTTTCATTTTCTTTAGAAGCCCGGCTTGAAGAGCCTCTTAACAATCTCCTCATCACTTTCTTCCTCTGAAAAATTTCTGAAATTTTAGTAACTCAAAATAAAAATGAACAAAACTCAACAAAATTCAAAGCAACCACACCCATAAGTGCCTAGAGGCTAAATCATGCATCAAAACTACTTGGGACCCTACAAATTTAACATGCAAGCTCAAGAATAGGGTCACCACAGCAGCAAAAATTGGCAATATATAAAGCACTAGAACAAAAACTAATTGGACCATTGGAGGAGTCACATACCGAAGAACAATCCCCCAAAACAGTTTTGCAAATGGAGCTTTGCACAAGGAGATCGAAAATGGCAGCAAAATGAGCTAGAACACGGGCTTGAGCAATGGTGGGATTTTTTCTGGAGGAAGACGAAGTGGATGGGTGCTGGAATAAGTGAGGGGGCCTACGTGGGACCCACAAGCCAGCAGGGCGCGCCCTGGGGGGTGGGTGCACCCCCTGGGCTTGTGGCCCACTGGTGCAGCCCCCTGGTGTGTTCTCAGCACCAGAAATTCTTAAATATTCCAGAAAAAATCATACTACATTTTTAGGGCATTTGGAGAACTTTTATTTTCAGGTCAATTTTTATTGCACGGATAATTCAGAAAACAGAAAAATAATAGCATTTTTACTTTATTTAATCTAAATAACAGAAAGTAAAACTTGGGTACAGAAGGTTGTGCCTCCTAAATTCATCCATCTCATGCTCATCAAAAAGAATCCATCAATAAGGTTGATCAAGTCTTATTAATAAACTTTTTTTTCGAATGACACGGAACCGAAGAATTTTCGAGTAACACTAGGTTACCTCAACAGGGATATGCATGTCCCCAACAATAAGTATATGATATTTCTTTTTGACAGTAGGGAGAGGGAATTCAAAATCTCCAATAATGATCGTTGAAAGTTTTCCAATGGAGTTGATACTATGAACTTGAGGTTGTTTCTTCGGAAAGTGTACCGTATGCTCATTACCATTAACAAGAAAAGTGACATTGCCCTTGTTGCAATCAATAACAGCCCCTGCAGTATTCAAAAAAGGTCTACCAAGGATGATCGACATACTGTCGTCCTCGGGAATATCAAGAATAACAAAGTCCGTTAGGATAGTAACATTTGCAACTACGACATGCACATCCTCACAAATACCGATGGGTAAAGCAGTTGATTTATTAGTCATTTGCAAAGAGATTTCAGTAGGTGTCAACTTATTCAAATCAAGTCTACGATATAAAGAGAAAGGCATAACACTAACACCGGCTCCCAAATCACATAAAGCAGTTTTAACATAATTTCTTTTAATAGAGCATGGTATAGTAGGTACTCCAGGATCTCCTAGTTTCTTTGGTATTCCACCCTTAAAGGTATAATTAGCAAGCATGGTGGAAATCTCAGCTTTCGGTATCTTTCTTTTATTTGTCACAATATCTTTCATATACTTAGCATAAGGAGACATTTTCAGAATATCAGTCAAACGCATACGCAAAAAGACAGGTCTAAGCAATTCAACAAAACGCTCAAAGTCCTCATCATCCTTTTTCTTGGATGGCTTAGGAGGAAAGGGCATGGGTTTCTGAACCCAAGGTTCCCTTTCTTTACCATGCTTCCTAGCAACGAAGTCTCTTTTATCATATCTTTTATTCTTAGATTGTGGGTTATCAAGATCAACAGCAGGTTCACTCTCCACATCATTATCATTACTAGGTTGAGCATCAACATGGACATCATCATTAACATTATCACCCAGTTCATGTTCATCACCAGGTTGTGTTTCAGCATCAGAAATAGAAATATCATTTGGGTTTTCATGTGTATCTATAACAGGTTCACCAGCAGCATGCAAAGTCCTATCATCATTCTTTTTCCTTTTATTACTGGGACGACTATGTGTATCAGTATTAATTCTCTGAGAATCTTGCTCAATTATCTTAGGATGGCCCTCGGGATACAAAGGTTCCTGAGTCATTTTACCACCTCTAGTCACTACTCTAACAGCATTATCATTCATCTCATTCAGCAAATTATTTTGTGCCTTAAGTACTTGTTCTACTTGAGTAGTTACCATGAAAGCATGTTTACTAATAAGCTTAAGATCATTAACAGTTCTACTCATATAATCACCTAAGCGATCAAGCATGTAAGCATTATGTTTCAATTGTCTACTAACATAAGCATTGAAATTTTCTTGCTTAACAATAAAGTTATCAAACTCATCCAAGCATTGGCTAGCAGACTTATTATAAGGAATATCACCTTCATCAAATCTACGGAGAGAATTTACCTCTACTACCTGTGTCGGGTTATCAAGACCATGTATTTCTTCAATAGGTGGTAGATTCTTAACATCTTCAGCTTTAATACCTTTTTCTTTCATAGATTTCTTTGCCTCTTGCATATCTTCAGGACTGAGAAATAGAATACCTCTTTTCTTCGGAGTTGGCTTTGGAGGTGGTTCGGGGATGGTCCAATCATTATCATTGCTCAATATATTATTCAATAGTAGTTCAGTTTGTTCAACAGTTCGTTCCCTGAAAACACAACCAGCACAACTATCTAGGTGGTCCCTAGAAGCATCGGTTAGTCCATTATAAAAGATATCAAGTATTTCGTTTTTCTTGAGAGGATGATGAGGCAAAGCATTAAGTAATTGGAGAAGCCTCCCCCAAGCTTGTGGGAGACTCTCTTCTTCAATTTGCACAAAGTTAAATATTTCCTGCAAGGCAGCTTGTTTCTTATGGGCGGGAAAATATTTTTCAGAGAAGTAATATATCATATCCTGGGGACTACGCACACAACCAGGAGCAAGAGAATTAAACCATATCTTAGCATCACCCTTTAATGAGAAAGGAAACAACTTAAGAATATAGTAATAACGAATTTTTTCCTCATGAGTAAATAGGGTGGCTATACCATTCAATTTAGTAAGATGTGCCATAACAGTTTCAGACTCATAACCATGGAAAGGATCAGATTCAACCAAAGTAATTAACTCAGGATCGACTGAGAATTCATAATCCTTATCAGTAACAAAGATAGGTGAAGTAGCAAACTTAGGATCATATTGCATTCTAGCATTCAAAGATTTTTCTTTCCACTTGCATAGTAATTTCTTAAGATCATCTCTATCTTTACAAGCAAGAAAGTCCCTACCTACCTCTCCATCCATAACATAATCCTCAGGTATAACAGGCAATTCATATCTAGGAGAACTAGGTCTAACAGGTGTCTGAAAGTGTTCAATTTCAATAATTTCATCAGTTTCAGAAATATCATCAGTTTCAGAGATCTCATTGTCTCTAACCCTAGCAAGTTGTTCATCAAGAAATTCACCCAAAGGCATAGTATTATCAAGCATAGCAGAAGTGGCATCATCAATTACTTGCGACATATCAGAATTACTAGCAGGTGGTGGTGTCGCAAATTTACTCATAACAGAAGGTGAATCAAGTGCAGAGCTAGATGGCAGTTCCTTACCTGTCCTCGTAGTTGAGGGATAGATCTTGGTTTTAGCATCTTTCAAATTCTTCATAGTGATCAACAGATATAAATCCCAAGTGACTCAGAGAATAAAGCTATGCTCCCCGGCAACGGCTCCAGAAAAAGGTCTTGATAACCCACAAGTATAGGGGATCGCAACAGTTTTTGAGGGTAGAGTATTCAGCCCAAATTTATTGATTCTACACAAGGGGAGCCAAAGAATATTCTCAAGTATTAGCAGCTGAGTTGTCAATTCAACCACACCTGAAAGACTTAATATCTGCAGCAAAATATTTAGTAGCAAAGTAGTATGGAAGTAACGGCAACGATGGCAAAAGTGACAGTAGCAGTTTTGTAGTGATTGTAACAGTAGCAACGGAAAAGTAACTTAGCAAAGATCAATATGTGAAAAGCTCGTAGGCAATGAAATTACTCACGCACGGCGGTGAGCATCATGAAATTGGTGATGGAGGATGGTTGGTGATGACGATGGCGTCGATTTCCCCTCTCGGAGCCCAAAACAGACTCCAGATCTGCCCTCCCGAGGAAGAACAGGAGGTGGCGGCGGCTCCGTATCGTGAAACGCGATGAATTCTTCTCTCTGATTTTTTTCTCCCCGAATAGGGTTATATGGAGTTGGAGTTGAGGTCGGAGGAGTTGCAGGGGGCCCACAAGCTACCTGGGCGCGCCCTAGGGGGGGCGCCCCCTAGCTTGTGGCCAATGGGTGGACCCCCTTTGGTTGATTATTTCGCCAGTATTTTTTATTAATTCCAAAAATATTCTCCGTAAATTTTCAGGTCAATCCGAGAACTTTTATTTCTGCACAAAAATAACACCAAGGCAATTCTGCTGAAAACAGCGTCAGTCCGGGTTAGTTCCATTCAAATCATGCAAATTAGAGTCCAAAACAAGGGCAAAAGAGTTTGGAAAAGGAGATACGATGGAGACGTATCAGTCACGCCCCGAGCCTTTGTAGGCGAAGACCACCTTTAGTTAGGATAAGATGTACCTCTTGTCCCCTTTCAAATTTGGCCGTTGTAGGATCCCTTTCCGCCTGTGCGATGAGGGAAGAGGACCAAGGCCGCTATAAAGAGGGACTAGCCTCCACCATAGAGGAGGGAGACCGATTCATCCTCACCCGAGAGCCCTCGCGAGGTCGCTGAACCACTATACTAGTTCATCCCCATCCTCCTCGTGAGACCAATCCACCAAAAACAGGAGTAGGGTTTTACACCGCAAGGTGGCCCGAACCTGGGTAAATCTCTGTGTTCCTCTTCTTGCCTGCTCGCGCGCATTCGACGAGGCTTGGCTGCGGGGTGAAAAGCTTGAGGCTTCAGCTGGTTGAGATCTTCGCACACGCCCCAGAGTTCAAACCTTCTTGGGTCTGCGGAGCCCAGATTTCGACAGCGTTCAATTGTTTCGAGCCCACAATTCGATGAGAATTTACTTTAGTCATTGCCACTAACTTATTCATGATGTTGGCATTTGTAGGATTTAGAGCTGAGTAGAAGCATTTGTTATGGCTCGGATGTGCTACTTTACGACCCCGGGGCCGAGGAATCTGAGAGCAATCTTAGGGAAGCGATGAAGGTAAGTTTGAGCCTCCTAGCCTTATGGTCGAATAACCACAACATTGATCCATGTCATGTTTTTGTCACTTACTTTGAGCCTACTAGGCATAATCACAATCTAGTATAGTATTTGTCATTACTAGATCTGTAACCCTAAACTTGATCCATATCATGTTCTTGTTAATTGCAGAAGTTCATGAACCGTTGTCGCAAGCTAGTGGGCATTCTTGGGTGCTCTAGCTCGGCTGATGTGCATGTTCCTGGACCGTCTACACGTACCCTTGCTTCATCGAGCCATGTTGGCGGAGGTTCCTCTAGCCATGTCACATCGTCATCTCGCATTGTTGAGGAGGACGAGGAAGATGAGGAAGAAGAGCATGAGGAGCAAGCTGAGGGAGAAACCGAGGGAGAAGAGGAAGGTGATGGCGAGGAGGGGTGCGACAGGGAAGACGGACCTCCATGCACTCAACCAACCCAGGACAAAAGGGGGAAACAGCCGAAGAAGCAATGGAAGAGTCCATCCCCGTTTCTCAAAGAGTGTCCTCCTCGTCGCCGAACAACAACGCAAGAGACCCTCTCAAAGAGAAACGAGGATCGTACCACCAAGAGAGGGAGGAAGTGATATGGTCATGTAGAAGTACTTGCTTTATGTTGAACTGAATGAGAACTTATTGGCAAGGTTGAACTACTTGTTATCGTCGGATTGCTAAACTATTTGCTATGTTGGACATGTAAACCTATTTGTTATTATGATGTGTGAGATCCTAATACTTTGATTTGCAAACTATATTACTGTGTGGTGAAATTTGTGAATTGAAATGATCAAGTTTTGCACAAATAAAATCAAAATTTAAATGGGACAAGACCCTACGCCGTGGCTACTACGATAAGGTTGCACACCCTACCATAAAAGATATTAAGTTTCAGGTGCAGTACCGCTACCGACCTACCGCCAGACACATTGGTTGTAGGGTTTCCCAACCTACCGCGAGGACGTTTGGCGGTAGGGTTGCACTGCCTACCACACAATTTTCCCCTCCCTAGATACAATACAATTTCGGGGTTTGGGGGGATTTAGGGTCTCCACCCTACCGCCAATGTACCGCCAATGACTATGGCGGTAGGGTTTATCTACCTACCGTCCAACATTTCTAGTGGTAGGACGTCAGTCCACGTCAGCACCACCCAGAAGATGATGGTGACTGTTGTTAACCCCACCGCCAGGGGTCCCGGTGCTAGGTTGTCATACCCTACCACCATGAACCCCTATGACAGAGAAAGGGTCAAATCCCAAAAAAATCAAAACCAGGGTCATATCCGGCTTAACTTAGCAAAAAATGTCAAAACACTAATTTTGGCTGCATGTGGAACGGGTGCACGAAGGGCAGGTTCACGGTCCAGACTTGCCACGTTTACAGAACTCGTTGAGGCAGAACCAACTCTAGAGTCATACATATGAAATCATGGCTGGGTAATATCATGGTATTTTCATAGCCATTCCGAGATATATTGCCATGCAAGTTTCATTGTTACAATTCCTACGACTTAAGAATTCATTGTCATATTGCTTTGCATGATCATACAGAGCTAACACGATATTTGTGGTTAAGCCACCATTCGTCATTACAATACATGTTACGCTAGATCATTACACATCCTCGTACACTGCCAGAGGCATTCATTTCCAGTCATCATGTTATTTATGCCTTTTGAGTTGTAAGTACAATAAAATGTGATGCATTATTAGGGTGTTCCCTACATGTGAGGATGAAAAATAGGAAAAAGGAGGCCAAAGAGAGCCCAACAAAAAAAGAGAAAAAATGGAGAAAATAAAAAATGAAAAAGAGAGAAAAAGAGAGAGGAGGCACATCACTATCCTCTTACCACACTTGTGCTTCAAGTAGCACTTTGCATTTCATATAGAGATTCCTCATGATCTTCATGTTTCATATAACTACTGGGAATTTCACATTATAGAACTTGACTTGCATATTCCGATGACGAGCTTCCTCAAATGCTCGATGTCTTCATGAGCAAGTAAGTTGGATGCACGCCCACTTAGTTCCATATAGGGAGCTTTCATACACTTATAACTCTAATGCATCAATTGCATGGCAATCCCTACTCCTCGCATCAACATCGATTGTAAGGCCTCTCCATTTCCTAATGATCCAGCCTCATTGATGTGAGGCTTTGTTACACTTTTTGTCTTCCCTTATAAACCACAATCATCATTCTATTTTCCATCCTAAGTATTAAAGACCTTGGGTCATTCTCAAGTATTGAGTGAAAGTTTAAACCAATGAAGTGAGAAAAAGTAAAAAATAATTGCTTGATTTGGTAGCGGGGTTGTGCCTGATTTGATATTTCTATACTAGGAACATTGAACATGCCATGCTTATTTTGATTAGCATATAAGGATCCCTTTCGTTAGCATCAATATTTCAAAAGGCAATATTTATTTACTAACATGTTCATTATTAGTATTTCAATATCAAATTGATAGACTATTGCATTGAATCACTCCTATCCCAATATTCATACCCAAGTTACATTAATTGATCAAATACATGTTGGGTAGCATTCAACATAAAAAATTCTTTCGTTATCATTTACCTACTCGAGGACGAGTAGGAATTAAGCTTGGGATGCTGATATGTCTCCAACCTATCTATAATTTTTGATTGTCAAATGAAATTATATTATCATATTTGTATACTTTATATGTAATTATATATATGTATATATTTATGGAATAACCTACTAGTTTAGTAAATTTATGGAATAACCTACTAATTTAGTAACCAGTGCAAGTTCTTGTTTTTTGCATGTTTTTTGTTTCGTAGAAAAACCATACCTATCGAAGTCCAAACATGGCAAAGCATTTTGGTGATTTTTTTTGCAAATGTAAGAGACCCTAGGATCAAACAAGCCAGGTCGGCCCACCGGGGGGGGGGGGGGCTCACTTGTGGCCCCATCGTGGCTCCAGACGCTCTAATTCTTGGCCTATAAATTCCACAATATTCCAAAACCCTAAGAGACAACCAAAACCATTTTGTCGCCACCACAAGCCTTTGTTCGACCACTATCCCATCTAGAGCCCTTTTCTGATACTCTATCAGAGGGGGAAAACATTGGGATGCCATCTTCATCAACCTTGCTAACTCCATGACGATGTGTGAGTAGTTCCTACAGGACCTACGGGTCCATAGCAATAGCTAGATGGATTTCTTTCTCTCTCTTTTGATGTTTAATACAATGATCTTATCTAAGATCTATCTAATGTAATATTTTTTGACGTGTTTCTGGGATCCGGTGAATTGTGTGTTTATGGTCAAATTATTAATTGATCTATTTTGAGTTCTTGAGCCTACCTGTTTGCGTAATTTTATAGCTTTGTATTTCTCTCCGATCTATCGGTCTACTTTGGCCAAGTTTGATTGATTTATCTTCAGTTGGGGTGGTGCTTTCAAGTAGGTTCAACCTTGCGTTGATCTTGTCCAGTGACAAAAAGGATAACGAGACATATTTGTGTTGTTTCTACTAAGGATAAAATAATGGTTTTTGATCATATTGATCGGTCCTACTTCGTCTATATTATGTCATCTTGCTTATTGCGTTACTCTGTTTATGATGAACTTAATACTTTTAGATGCATGCTGGATAGGAATCTTGGGGTGGAGTAATAGTAGTAGACGTCAATAAATTTAACGGTCTACTTATCACAGCCATAATGCCTATGTAATGATTATGCCATGGATGATCTTCATAACTATTCGCAATTCTGTCGATTGTTCAACATTAATTTGTTTACCCTTTTCTATTATGCTTTCGAGAGAGATGCCAAAAGTGAATCTATGGTCCGAGGGTCCATTCTCAATTAATATTGCTAGATCCTACAATTAATATTACTATTTTATTATCATTGTCACTTTTAATCTTGTAACTCGCAAGAACAAGGGGAGTGACGCCCCCTTGCCTTTGTTGGATGCAAGGAATTATTTTGTTTGTGTGCATGTACTGTCAAAGTTGTTAGTGTGGTGCCTCCTACTGGTTCGATAAACCTTGGTTCTTAACTCAGGGAAATACTTTCTGTTGTTGTGCTACATTGATCTTCCTCTTCGGGGAATAAACAACTCCTACAGGAGTAGCAGGGAGAGACCAGAAGACCCACGCGACTCCCACAAGCCTAGGGGGCGCCAACCAGGCTTGTGGGGCCCAGGATCACCCGTTTGCCCTAATTATTGGCGTGTAAATTACGTGATTTCCTGAGACCCTCAGAAGAGAACCCGAAAGAATTTTATCACCACCGGAAGCCTCTGTTCCGCCGTGATCCCATTTGGAGTCCTTTTCCGGTGCTCCATTCGAGGGGTAAATCATTGGGGAAGCCATCTTCATCAATCTTGTTGCCTCTATGATGTGTGAGTAGTTCCACCAGGACCTATGGGTCCATAGTAGTAGCTAGGTTTCTCTCTCTCTCTCTCCCTATCTCTCTCTCTCCCTCTCTCTCTCTTTCTCTGTTTTGATCTTCAATACAATGATCATCTCTAAGATCAATCGGATGTAGTTATTTTTTGGTGTGTTTGTTGGGATCCAGCGAATAGTGGATTCTGGTTAGATTATTCATTGAGTTATATTTGATTCTCTTGATGTATCTTTTATTTGTAATTTTATAGCTATGTATGCTTTTCGACCTTTAAGTCTTCTTTGGGCAATTAGATGAGTAGATCTTCAGAGGGACTGGTGCATAGTAGTGGGTTCAACCTTGCGGTGATCTTGCCCAGTGAAAAGGGGGTGAAGGCACGCATTGTCTTGTTACTACTAAGGGTAAACGACTGGGTTTTGTCATATTGATTGGTATCTTCCTGTCTACACTATGCCATCTTGCTTATTACGTTACTCTGTTTGTCATGAACTTGATACTTTGAGATGCATGCTAGATAGCGGTTTGGGATGGAGTAATAGTAGTAGATGCAGTTGGCTTAATGTTCTACTTGTCACGGACGTAGTGCCTATATGAGATTATGCCATGAATGATCACAATTATAACTATGCGTAATTATGTCAATTGCCCAATAATAATTTATCTACCACACCATTGCCATGCTTTCGAGAGAGATGCCACTAGGGAACCTATGGCTGCCAGGTCTATATTCCATCAATACAAAAGCTTCTACAATTGCTACTTGTTTGCTCTTTTACTTTTTGCCGCTTTTCCTTTCACTACCAGTTGTTCATCTTGTAAGTAGAAAAAACAAGGGAACTGAACATCCCCTTGCCTTGGTTGGGTGCAAGCATTTGTTGTGTTTCTGTGCGGCTACTGCTAGCATTGTTAGTGTGGTGTCTCCTATTGGTTCGATAAACCTTGATTCTGAACCGAGGGCAATATTTTCTGTTGTTATGCTACATAACCATTCCTCGTCGGGGAAATCCAACAACTCCTACAGGATTAGCAGCCATCGTCATAGTCCCTCCCTCACTGGAGCTAGGCAAATCTTGTTTTAGTAGGCAGTAGGGAAGTCATCATGCTAAGACCCGACATGACCAATGCACCAGAACAACAACCACCGCCAATGAAGAGAAGCGCACATCGGAAGGATCAAACATATAGACACATGGCCTAAGACTAGATCCAAATAGATCCACCAAAGACCAGGTCGAACTGAATCTCGCAAGATCCGACAAGAGATACACCACCACATGTCTACAATGATGCTAGATGCGCCATCAGATGGGATCAGATGTACGAGACATTATTCCTAGTAAGGGGCATCGTCACCATCACATTTAGCATCAACCGAGACGATGAACAAAACAAGAATGAGAGCGGGGTTCGTCCCACCGGCAAGGGCCCTGGATCCTATGCACCTCCACGACCCAAAAGCCATAGAAGGCGGGTGGACTGACGGCAGTGCTCACGGGAGGAGGGGAAACCCTTGTCGGGAGTCGCTTCTCATATTAGCAAGATTCGTACATTAAATATAAACCATCGGTTTAAAGAGAGGACGGTGGTTCTATTTCCATACCATCAATGATCAAACCCTATATTTATCACTCCATATCTTATAAAGAAAAAATAGTTTTCAATGGGAGACTATCTTCCATCATCAATAGAGATGTCTCTAGCGTGACTTCGTCGATCCTGAAGCTTTAACTCTTCACTAAATGTTGTGTGATCATGTACATATCATATTATGCGCAACTTAGCTATCTACATCATAATTATACCGTATTAGCGACCGAGGAAGCCGTCACACCATTGTCGTCTCCTTCCCGGCCGCCGTCAGAGGACATCGTCAGGCGAAGCCTGCGTGGTGCTGACGGCGGTGGGGCTGTCCTGTTCGAGGCGCACACGACGTTGGCTCGGTTGCGCCATGGCTCAGGGTCGCATCGGCAGCACCGGATCCCTGTCGTCGTCAGCGAGGTGTGTCTCCAACTACCCCTTCGCGCACTCCGACGACTCACCAGGGGTCTTCTCCGGTGGATGGCGTCCTTGGTTCCCGCCCGCGCGACCGGCTCGACGACACGTGGGGTTCGACCCTCTGGCCACGCCCGGTTTTGGGGCGTCAGGCGTTCAGTCCGTGCTCCTCTCTGTTCTTTCCTTCGGCTATTAGTTGCTCTGTCCCAATGGATTGATGGCTCCTTTTGAACGGGTGACATCTAACGATGGGCTTCGGTGAGGTAGCTGGAGCCATGACTCTTGTCTACCGACGACGTCGTCTCAAGGGTGCAGCCGATCCGGGGTTTCATGCCTAGATCCGGCACCGGCTCCTTTAGACGTGACGGTGGTGGTATAAACGGCCTCTTAAGCTACGGGTTGCAGTGGCCACCGAAGTATCTTTGTGAAATTTTTTGTCTCTAGATCTGGTGCCTGCTGCCGGCAACTTGTACATGGTTGTGGAAGATGCAGCCAGAAGCTTCTTTGCGGGTTTGGTGGCTTCCACTTCGATCAGTTTGCCTTCAATGATGACATGCAATCTATGGACAAGAATTTGACGCCGAGGGCATGGTTGTGCAGCAACGACGACAGGATTTCTAGCGCAATACATGTAGCTGCTGGGTTCGTGGAAAAATGGCGGCGAGAACACATGTTTGATTTCTATTTGGTGGTGGTTCTCAAGTACCTGGTCTCGAGCTTTGAGATGAAAATCCAAGGTCTAACCGAGTTGGTTATACCCGGCAATCTTTGATCTTGTATGACTTTGCTATTTGCCGGCGTTTTGTTTGTGTGCACGTTCGTGTTGGCTATGTACAGTTTTATTATGCAGAGGCCAGATGTATGTTCATAGTCTATGTATCCACCTATGCTTCATTTAAGTTAAATTAACTCTTGTTGAAAATTTAATATCGTATTAGCATGCATGTCCTCTAGAATGACTAGTGAGGTGGGGCCTGATGTCACCCATTTACGTAGGTTTCTCACATGGCAGATAGCACCTCACGCCACCCTTGCTGGCAGAGAGGACAGCCAGGAAGAGGCGTAGCTTGATGCGGCAGAGGTGGCGCACCTTGCAGAATCCGGGACGACCACGAATCCTCTCCGGCAAAACAACTTTCAGATTCCGGGTCGACCACACCCCGTAGGTGAACTTGCCAGGGCAACGGCATCGACTCATCCCCTCCTTTATATATCGATGAACCTTGAACCACCTTCCTGATCAAAGAGCACGCGAGGACCGATCAGGAAGATCCGTTATCTTTTCAGCATGGCGGAACTAAAGGACGTGGGAAAAGGATGCCTCTGCATGCTCGCTGTGGCGGCGTTCATCGCGATCATGGTCGGCGGGGCATGGTTGACCTACGAGCTTACCGGGCATGACTATGATCGCATCGACAGCCAGCCCCCCAGGTACTCGGCGGCCATCACCGGCGTGGCCGGGCTGGACCTGGCCGACGTCGCGGGCGACCGGCCGACCCTCTCGCCGGTGTTCAACCTCACCCTGCACGTCAACAACACCGGCGACGTGGACCAGGCGTGCGTCCCGCTGCTCTCGACGGCGTCCGTGTCCTACGGGGACGCCTTCCTCGGCAAGGGCTCCGTGGCGTCCTTCTGCGCGGAGGCCAATGGGGAGCGAGAGGGCCGGGCCAGGGCGTGGGGGCAGAACGTGACGGTGCCGCGCTTCCTCCGGGACCAGCTCGCCGGCGAGCTGAAGCGAGGCGACGCGGCGGTGGACGCGGCGGTCAAGATGCCGTTGGGGTGCGACATCGTGGCATGCTACGACACGGTGCTTCTCTGCAAGGCAAAGGTTCGAGGGGGTTCTTGGTGCTCGATGACGGCTGCTAATGTACCACGTTAATTAATATCGACTTGACATTTTGTTAGTTTTCGTCAGTGTCATGCTGGTGTCTTGCACATTACGGTCCGCAACAATTAGCATGTACAAGTATGATACTAGCAGGCGGAAGGCGCGGCGGCACGCCGCGCCCGTGTTTGAATGATTTGGTAAGGGATGTTTTTCTGTTGCATCTAAAATGGATTTCAAGAAAGAGATTACATTGTAAAGCTGTACTGTTGATTTGTCATAGCATGGATACATGTCCATCATCCTAACACTGAACTCTTGGCTTCTTTAATGAAGCAACGGGCCTCAAAAACCCATTGCCTCAACGTAGGAAAGCCACTTTGAGTAACACATGGACAATGACCTCTTCACACTAAATTAATCTCTTTCATGAAATCCACAATACAGCTAAGATTTTGCATGCCTGGAAGTCTTATGCATGCCTGGAAGTCTAAAAGTATATGGATCTTGTGCTTTTAGAAATCATGCCTGGATCTTTCATGAAATCCACAGTACAGCTAAGATTTGGGTACAACTAAGATTTTCCCCTCCCAATGGCTTCTGTTATTCGCAACAATTAATGAAGTTTATACTCTCACCTTGCAGCTGCTTATACAATAGAAATATACCTCTCCTCCTCTGTCCTACAACTGTACCAATTCAACTTGACCATTCATAGCGCCATTGGCTTCGTCTTCATCCTTTTTCTTGGGCGTCGATTACATCTATAGAACATACGGGCCACCACTCGCATTGGAACTTATGTAGATGTCAGCATCCATGGAAGTAAAACAAAACATAGAGGTTTGCCTTGTGCTGGTGGATCTTTCACCTGTGCTCCCAGAGGCCCGAAACTATTATACATGGTTGCTTGGCCAGGGAATCCGCACCGCTTGTACTGTGGTGAAAAAAATGGTGGTGAGATTACTCAGTTACTTCATCAATGGCTAGCTATGACGAAGTGGTTCTCTGTTGTTGTCTTGGGAGGTGGAGAATTTGCTGGACATAGCATTCTTCATAGAAGCATGATGATCCCAAATAAGGATTCGCTTATCATGATTTACAACGGATCTTGCAGCAGGAACAAAAGGAGTACCAGCAGTGGGGTGAGTAAAGGACTAAAAACAAGAGGAAAAAATGGCAGCAATGACAATGTTACTTTGTTATCTCCATACGGTGAAAGTTCGAGAAAATCCTGTTTACTGATAACTCAGGGGATACTTTTGCAGAGACAAACATATCAGAAAGTAAATGGACACCACTGTTCTTACTCCAAAAACCAAATAATAGCAGTCATAGGCGTCATGGTTATTCTTGGTTTAGTGAACTTCAGAAAAGATTGAAACAAAATAAGTGAGCTCTTTATTACAGGCAAGCAACGATCTACACTTGTTGACGTATTGTTATTCTCGTCAGTAACTCATACATTCTGATGTATTACAATAGCTTTCTTTGAGAAATAAATACCTTGAAATTGGTACTGTGACATGACATCTAGGACAGTAATGTGTGTCGCCTTATGGTCGTCCCTTTTTCCAGCAATCCTTGCAGCTCATGTAGCACCAGTCTCTTGTGGAGATAAATTCAGAAATCTGAATCGCGGGCTTATACTGTTTGTCCTATAACAGTGAAAAACACGCATAATGGATTGTAAATATTGGAGATGCAAAAGAAAATGTAGATGGAAAGCAGTATCTGTTACGGTAATTATTTAATGGTCCCTTGTACGGTGATATTGTTGGGTCAGTATAGTATGTGCCATAGTAGTTGTTTCAGTAGGTTCATATTAATTTTGGCTCGCGCCTTACCACTCTATTTGGTGAGGCATGTTGTTGGTGCTTCATATGACAGTAACACATTATCATTTTATAAGACAATAATACATTAGCGTTGTGGGCTTTGCGTGACAGTGATATACTGATACGGCTGAAGATGAATATTTTTTTCTAAAGAGACTGAGCCATAATCATTAATCCAACAACATTTGCAAATTTCTATATAAGTCGTTTATTTGTTCACTTAATGGGGCAGCAATGGATATTAGATGCTAAAAATAAATTATACATTGGCTGACCTGTGAACCTAAGACTGAAGTAGATCAAATTGTGGGAAGGAGAAATTCTCCAGCTGAGGAGCGACCGGCTTTGCCAATGTCCGTTGGGTGATTTACTGATTTGTATTTCTGTTTCGCACCATAGAGATCGAAACGCTCAACCCTATACATTGATTCTTCTTTTAGTTGATGACTGAATTAGTTGATAATTTTTGCTGTCAGTAACCTTTCCATTGTAACCTGTGAACCACATATAGAGCAAAATAAAAGATCTTGAACTGGTAAGCACGATGTAATCTGTGTTGTAAAACTTTGCGATCTACCAGGACGAAGTCAAACTCATAAAGCACGGTTGAATCTGGGTTCCAAATCCTTGGAGGCAGACTGTGTTTCCAGTACTTGGACTGCATGGACACATCCCTTAGTAGCGGTTCTTCCATTGTGCCGACCTTGTTGGAAGCTGCAATATATTGCCTGCATGACAGAACATGGAACAGAATTGCAGGCATGTAGTTGAGATCAAGACAGTTAGTTGGATAAGAGGTATTGTGCATTTAGTGTTTCTATATTAAGTTGAAGCTTTTTCATAGATCTGTCTGTGTATTGTACAGTATATCCAGTATTTCTTTTCAGGGAAACGGTATATCCAGTAATTAATACCATAGGGCCGATGCTTTCTCATGTCTCAGGATAAATGGAGCAGGTAATTTCGTCAAACCATGTACTTACTTTTCAGTACTGTTCTGGAAAACAATTTCATGCAATTACAATACTCACTTTTCAGAATATATCTATATCATAGAGCTACAAATTTTAACTTGTGTTTCACAGAATTACATACCTGAGAGCGCCATTTTTTTGTTAATAAAATCTGAGCAAAGTACCCTCCAAATTCGCCTCTTTTCTCCTCGTCGTAGCCTGCACCAACACACAAATCAACATGGCCGCATCATTAGAAGGCACGGTCAGGGTAGCGTGCCGAATAGCAAGGCATCAAGGGCACCACGGTTAAATTAAATCCGTGCGTATCGAGCACGTAGCAGGGAGGAGAAAGCACGGAGGAACACAACGACCAACAGTCGGCTCCAACATGGCGGCACTGTCGAGTTGAAAGGAAGAAGGGATCTGGGGAGGAAACATGCCATGGAGGGGAAAGTGATGGAGTGCCGTGGTTGCAGCGTCTATCTCCTCATCCACGTACGGCCACCGACTGCCCCTCCGTGACTCGGTGCCCATCCCATCAGGGATGTAGACCCTGTGGGAAGAAGGAGAGATGCGTGGAAAATGGGAGGGGGGAAGTAAAGAGTTCGGCATGGGATAGACAGGATGCAGCAGACGGCGGCTTCCGGCGGTTGTCGGCCCAACCCCTTGCAAGAAAGCGGCGGCACACCGTAACGCTGTGCGGACGAAGGCTACCAAGAGACGGTGGGTGGGGATGAAATCGCAGCCGGGAGTGGTGCGTCGTCGACAGCCGGGGGCGGAAAGCGGCGATGAACGTTGTGGGCGGAGAGCGAAGGATGGATCGATGGTGGTCTACTGCTCTTTCTCTAGGCTGCTCTCCGTTTTTCTGGAAGGACGAAGAAAGGGAAAGAAGAGAGATTGGGAGATTGCCGGTGGACAGCGGGCCCCTGCTCCAGATATTTATGGTGGGCTTCAGCGGCAGGAGATAGTAAAACGGTGAACCGTTCAAACCGGACCATCATAGAGAACCATCAGAAAACCAAGGATTAACCAAAAAGAAAACCAAACCCACGTGTCAATCGGGAGATTCACTTCACGTTACACTGGGAGTTTACCCCAGCCGGGCTTGCTTAGCCGCTTTAATATATTGTTATATATGTGTTGAGTTACTCCTGCTCTCTTTTGTCTCCTCTCTCCTTCACATCGTATCAACAATTACCTTGTGTTCCAGGCTTAAGAGTCGGATGATGTAATATGTTTGAAGATGCCAATGCATTTTCTGATTTTTCTAGGACATTATAAAGTAAATTCGCCATGGCATGTGGAGTTAAAACGCCATGGGATGTAAAGTTAATATGCCCTCGGTTTAACGTTAATTTTCCATGGGTTTTACAAATGAATCGCCATGAGAAAAGGTAGAAAATTGACATGGGATGTAAAGTTAATATGCCCATTATTTAGCGTTAATTTACCATGGGTTTTACAAATGAATCGCCATGAGAAAAAGTAGAAAATTGACATGGGCTGTGGAATTAAATTGACGTGAGATTTAAAGTTGATTGGCCATGGCTGTAAAGGTTAATTTTCCATGGACTACGAATTAAAATTTTCATGGATTTTTTGAAAAATTTCCATGGTATGTATTTGCGATTATATTAATATGTATATAAAAGGTTAAAAATTGCCATGGGAATATAGGTAAATTTGGCATGAAAAAAAGGTTGAATTTGCCATGGCAAATTTAAAAGTAAAATTTGCCCTGGCAAAAAAAAGTAAGAATTTGCCAGGGCATTGTAGGTAAATTTGTCATGTAAATATAGGTAAATTTGCCATGGAAAATAAAAAGTAAATTTATCCAATATATATAATTTTTCATGGCAGATTATAAAAATTAATAATTTTGTATGGCAAATTATTCAAATAAATAAAGAATATAATAAAGTAAGGAGTGTTTTTACCCGTCCATCATGCAATTTTACAGAAAATCCCCTGCATTTTCAGTGAATTAACTCGCAGTATACATTTTAAGTCACTATCGAACCGTTATTTTGCATTTTTTTTCGACCCCCACTGACTTTTCAGGTAATTAACCTGCTGATCATATTTAAGTCAAACGAAAGATTTTTTAAATTATTCATATCTTTTAAACCGTAAATCCAATTTTATCATGTTATATATGAAATTTTAATTAGAAAAATGTGTAGAGCCTGAATATGACGTTACTTTTACCTATTAAATACTTTTAAAATATTATTTTGAAAGCAAACCTATAATCTATAGCGCACAGTTTGTTTTTCTTTCGTACCGGCAGCGATCTGGATTGCAAATAAACACCCACTAAAACCATATAACCATATAGAGACGAAAAAGATGTCGATAACCACACATGCGCAGCTCTGAAAAACCTCGCAGGGGAAACCAATAGATTTTTCACGGCGCGCACGAGAGAGAGAGAGGGAGGAAGGGAGAGACCCCTTAAGATTAACCAGATTCAAACGCGTTCTGGTTTGCGTGAACACTGAGGCCACCGCCGATGAGGGTGGGATGAAGAATAAGCGGCAACACAAATGGGATGCCCTGTTAAAATAAAGGACGTGGACCTATTGTGGTTTTCATTCATGATTATTGGGTTAAGAGCGTGTGTTACTTTTTGTGTCCTCCTCTTCCCTTTTCGATTTCGATCAAATCGGGCGAGATGTCAATCTCCGGCAGCCACTCCAGCTTCGACCTCGACTACAACGAGGAGCTTGCCCTTCACATTGCCTTGAAGCGGTCCAAGGTGGACACCGGGTGCAGCTCCGATGCCGGATATGCATCGTCGCCGCTCCTGCGTCGGTGCAGCACGGACGCCGGAGCTGGCCCCTCCCGGCTCGCGCACAGCTTCCCCGAAGCAGTAGAGTCCGCTCCGTCCCCGCGTTATCCCCTTTCCTCACCGGTCGTTGCTCCGCGCGGGCAAAGTTGGGTGCTAGTGCCCGCGCCGCGGACACGCACGCGCATTTCAGAATCAGATGCGCACGCCGCACGCCGCGAGAGGCAGCAGACAATGGGAGGTATGCGGCGGAGCAGTTTGTGTGTCGTCATCGTGTGTTGCTGGCGGAGCCTGACGAGGATGAGCGGCTCCTTGCTTGGGTATACCGCCGGTCACTGACAACGATGGAGATGGACGCTCGTCGCCTACAATGGAAGAACGTGAAGGCGCTCTGACTTGCCATTGAGCAGTCGGAGCGCGAGACGAAGGAGACAGCGAAGGAAGCGGCCCGAGTCGCCAAGTCGAAGCGGCAACAGGACAGGGTCATCCGCTGGATGCAGGGTTGACCCTCCTCTTCGATTCCTCGTCCTACGACGGCGACGACCACGGGTCCACCTCCTCCTACGACGACCAAGATCCTTCACCTACCGCGGACGCCTACAACTGCGTCGATGACTGGAAGGGCAAAAGTCCGGCGCGAAAGTGGTGAAGACGCTCCTTCTCTTATGTTTATTATCGTTTTTAGTTGTTGAAATTAAGAACTTGTCCGGCGACGAACTCCGACAATCTTTTCGATGATGTACAGTTTGTTTATGCGCATTTGATTGTCCGTTTGATGGCGATTTTATTGTCCATTGTTTGATTATGTAGAATAGCTTATTACGTTGCATGTGTAGTATGGACAAGCTACCGGATTTGAGGTACACGAATTTTGAGATGTGAAAATCTAAAACGTGCCCGATTAATGTCTGTAAACGGACGCGTTTACAAAGGTTCTTTTTTTTAAACCGCGTTCACAAAGGTTTGAGGGGGGGCGAATTTAGCTTGTCCACGTGTAGATGTTCTCGGGACTCGTGGATGAGCGCCCTCGAGCTGGAAACCAATGCCAGCCGATTGCACGCCGCGACACGACTCAGACACGGAAGCCGTGCCGGGCTACAGCATGGATCCTTCCGTCGGTAACGAAAAAAAAAAGAGGTCCCTTCCTCTCGGCCGATTTTCGTGTTTTGACCCTTTGCATATAGTTTAGCCGGATCTGACCCGGTTCGAAAATATTTCGGGATCTGACCCTTTTTCTACCGTTACAATGTTTGACGGTAGGGTAAAACAGGCTACCGCCGAGGTCTCTAGCGGTAGGACTTAACTGCGCCGTTACGTCCGTTTGAGATGAAAAATACCTTACCGACATGGCCCTTGCGGTAGGATGTGCAACCCTACCGCCAAAGAGCATGACGGTAGGCTATGCAACATGCACCGATCAACTTTGCTTTTTGTATTCTAGCTGGTGGTAGTACTGGTACTATACTAGTACTATGTTTGCTCTTTTGAACTCTGAGCCAACCATCTATCCGGGAGCACGCATGCATACATGCACCAGTGAGCTCGCCCTAGCAGCTGCTGCCTCAATTCTGCACGGTGCAGCTTTATGCTTGCTTGGGGCGAAGAGAGAAGAGGGAGACGGGCTAGCGCTTGGCCTCACACGCAACATGCACATGCATGCATGCATGCTTGCATTGATGTACTAGTAGCACTACTAGTAGCCTCCTGTTTCACAGTGTTACCATCGACTCATGCGAGACTTGTGGCATGGCGGTACTACCGCCATGCTTTTGGCGGTAGGGTAGCCTGCCGTGGGCCCTGATGGTAGGGTATTTTTCACGTTAAATAAGTATGACGGCGCAGTTAAGTCCTATAGTCAGGGACGTTGGCGGTAGCTTGTTCGATCCTATCGTCAGACACTATGACGGTAGGAAAAAGGGTCAAATCCCGAAATATTGTCGAACCGGGGTCAGATCCGGCTAAACTTTGCGCAAAGGGTCAAAACGCAAAAATCGGCCCTTCCTCTCCAGTACCATATAGTTCCCGATCGACCTACCAAATACCGCATATTATCAATCAAATTCTCGTCATTGTTCCTCGACGGTCGACGCCATGGCCCAAGGCGAATGCAGTTGCTCGTGGTCGTCGTTCATGAAGTTTGTCGGAGTCATGGTGCTGTTTTTCGGTTTCACCGGAGTTCTACTATATTTTATTCTGTGGCCAATGGTGTCGTCAAGAAGCCCCGAGTACACGGTGGCCATCACCAGCGTCGACGGCCTGGATCTCCGCGGCGGCCGGCCGGTGCTCAACCCGGTGTTCGGCATCACGTTGCACGTCGACAACACCCGCGAGAAGGTCCTCCCGGCGTGTGTCGGCGTGGACTCCTACGCGGCCGCGTCGTACGGGGACGTGCTGCTCGGCGAGGGCAGCGTGCCGTCGTTCTGCGCCGGGATAAAAGGGGTCGGCGAGGTCGCGGCCACGGCGTGGGGCGTGGACGTGCACCTGCCGCACTTCCTGCGGGACCGGCTGGCCGGCGAGCTAGACAGGGGCCAGGTGGTGGTGGACGTGGCGGTGAGGAGTCCCGGCGGCGGCGGGTGTTTCGCCAACGGATGCCTGGACAAGGTGCTCGTCTGCAAGGCCAAGATCGGAGGGGGTCCAACCCGGTGCTTTGTTGCCAACACTGTCAGCGGCACAACTACAAAGGGATAGTTTTTTTTTCCTTTTTGCGGGTATGATAAAGGATAGTTTAGAACGTTGGTTTTTTAAAGTTTATTTTAGTCTGTTCGAAGGATAGCGTGGATCTACAGACAGGAGATAGAGGTTTGATCGGGAGGACAGAACGCCTCTCCTCCGCTCCCGCGAGCGCCCCGCGTGCGCGTTCGGGAGCCTGAATCCCGCCGCCGGCCCCTTCCCTCCCCCCTCGTCTCTCCCCCTCCTCGTCGCCACCGGAGGGCGTCCGCCGGGCGAAGCCCGTGCGACGCTGGCGACGCTGCTCGTGGGGGCGCGGGGTCCGGCGATGTCCTCGGTGGCGGGGGCGCGCGGATCCGGCGGCTGTTGGGCCGGGAGGCGGCGGTGCGACCCCGCGGCGCTGGTGGCGGAGCTCGGTCATGGATCCCGTCGATCTGTATCCAGCTTGCTACGGGCTGCGCGGGCGGCTCGAGGGTGCGCGGCGCGTTCTCCGGTGTCGCGCACCACGGTCGCGGGCGCAGCGGTGGCTAGCGGTAGGTGCCCGGTGAGACCGGCCAGATCCGGCCGGATCTGGCCCTGGTCGCTGGCGGGCGACTCGAAGTGATGGCTGCGGCATTGCCGGCGGTGGTGGTGGCTGCGCGGGGTGAGCTGCAACGGCGTGGTGGCAGTTCACGGTGGTGTGCTTGGCAGGTCGGCTGCGGCGGCGGCTGGCTTATCCCGGCGTCGGCCCGTCCGTTGAAGGCTTGTATCGGCCTGCGATCCCTCTCCTCGTCGCCCGAGCGTTACTTTGGTCGGAGGGCTGGCCTTCTCCCAGCTGCGGTTCATCGCCTATCTCGTGCCCAGGGCCGCTGGACCGAGCTTCTCTCGTGCTAGGCTGCATGACGGCACTCGTCTCGCGTCGGGCTGCAGGACCGAGCCCTTCTCATGCCTGGTTACAGGACCGCGCCCGCCTCGTGCCCTGCTGCAGGACCGAGCACGGTTCGCGCCCGGGGCTGCAGGACAGTGCGATGGAGGCCAGTTTTGGCCGGCCTATTGGGTCTCAGCGTTGGGGGCCGCCCAGGAGTGCGAAAGGCGGTTCCTTTCCGCTCATCTCTTCGGTTGGGGTAGCGGTGGGGCTTGGGTGAGGTGGTGTCAAGGTCTTGGATGCTGGGGCGGCGGCCCTGGTGGTGGAAGCGCGGTGCTCTCGGGCTGAGCCCATTGCTCGGTGTGTGTTGGCCAGGGTGAAACCCTGTGCTATCTTCGGACGGTCCGGCGGCGGCGAAGTGCTCTCTTCTTGAAGGCGTCATCGCGGCTCTCATTGCTTGTCATGTCTCTCTAGGGGAAACTCTGATCCTTGGATCGGGCGGTGACGACGCTCCGGTGTCGCTCCCTTCCTGAAGGCACCGCCTTGAAGTACACGGTTCGCCGTATGCGGCTGCATCTCTTCGTTTAGGGGTGGTGTTGCTGCGCTCAGCGTCTATGTATCATGCCTTGGGTGTGTGCGTATGTTGTGGTGGCGTGCGTTTGTACTCGACTACTGTGGTTCATTGCTTTATATATAAAGTGGAGCGAAAGCCTTTTTCGGTAAGGATAGCGTGGTGTCTGGTTGTAATTTTGTATTTTCAACCAAGAACCGTGTTTATCGTCGATGTGGAATATATTCTTTCAGTCAAGAGCGATGCAGTATACTCCCTCCGTCCCACAATTATTGTCTTAGATTTGTCTATATATGAATGTATCTAGTCATATTTTAATATTGGGATACATCCATCTCTAGACAAACCTAAGACAAGAATTTTGGGGCGGAGGGAGTATTAGATATTGAGTTTTTTTAAGTATTAATATTAGATATTGAGTTAATTACAATAAGTGAGTGTTGTTGATGTGCACTACAACGCTAGCTTTTTTTTCCGGGTGAAAACTTATATTACTCAACTCATAAACTTACAATCATCAGCACCTAGCTGGACAGTTTCCACAGGACCAGAACCTAATATACTTTCGGTTCAAGCAAATTTTGCTAAATTATCGCTAACCCTATTTGTGGATCAAGAAATATGAGTAATACGAGATTCACGGATGTTAGAATTGTGTCGAATATTATTTGTACAAGGTAGGTTACAGTTGGACTTGAGTTTGGACTGTGTGTAGACAGGATAGGAGTCGTGTCCTATTAGGACACCTGTACCCCTAGGCCTCTCATATATAGCGGGGTAGACACACGATGTAACCTATGCCAACATAATAGCACACGAGCGCAGGGGGAACCGGCGGCGTGTGCCGGTGCCCAGGGCGGCCAGGGTGCGGTATTGTGACGGTGTCACGGGGAGGAGCGCCCGTAGTCAGGCCCCGGGGATGTAGCCATATCGGTGAACCTCGTTAACAAATCTCGGTGTCGTGCCTCGTATGATTGCTTGGTTCTCGATAGATCAACGGTGTGCCTCGGATTTATTCTAACAAGTGGTATCATGAGCTAGGTTGTTCGGAGGTAACGGATTGTTGATCTAGAGGAGGTGCAGCCGAGAAGATGAGATAAGGTCGGTTCGCGGTATGTCTGGTGGTCGGGATTGGAGAAGTCCCGGAAGATCAATGGTGACAGAACCAATAGCGGATGCGATCAGATTGGAGGTCAACTCGACGGAATTGTAAAGCAATCGACGACATGCAGCAGGCGACAGATGAGATGCGTACGACCGCAGCGGTAAGCGGCTGCCCTGGCGCGTATTATTTGCCAAATCTGGCCCCTGGGACCGACTTCACGCACATCTGGCCCCTGTGCAAAACTAATTCGGAATCTGGCCCCTGGGGTCGGCGCCACACCACATGGCGACGAACATGTACATCTCGGCGCCATACTAAGCGGCGCCGAGATGTACATATTCGGCGTCATATTTGTGTGGCGCCGAACAAATCTGACCCTAGGGCTCCTGTGGGCCCAACTGGGGTCGGCGCCAGACCACATGGCGCTGAACATGGACATCTCGGCGCCGCTTAGTATGGCGCCGAGATGTACATGTTCGGCGCCATGTGGTGTGGCGCCGACCCAGGGGCCAGATTCCGAATTAGTTTTGCATAGGGGCCAGATGTGCGTGAAGTCGGTCCCAGGGGCCAGATTTGGCAAATAATACCCCTGGCGCAAGGTTGTAGCACGCAGACCGGAGCGGCAGCAGGAGGCAGGTCTACAGGTCGATGGCGTCAGCGAGATCGATTCCTTCGATCGAAGCGGCAGCGGCTGCAGCGCTAGGTCAAGAGTTTGGACTCGTACGTGTGACCGAGGAAAGGCCTAGGCGGGTCCTCGAGGCCCAAGCAGGGCTGGCGTGGTTTGAGTGCCAAGAGAACATATCCTATGCACCGAGCAAATCTGTGCACCCAATGCACCAGTAGGTTTTGGGCCAATAGATTAAAAAGGAGTGGCCCAGATTTGATCACAAATTAGAGTATGGCATTTTGCAGAGACAACCCTTCATTTTATAAAAATCAATCCACATTGCACGTTTCTCCTTCCTAAAAACATGTACGTTTCAGATTTTTTTTGGCTCAAACACGAAAAAGGTGATATATTTTAAATCGAATGTCTGATTTTGGATCAGTTTTGACTGTTGTATTTATCTTGGCGAGACCTTTGAGAGAATATCAACGTTGAATATATTTTGATTTAACTGTACTCAAAACTTGATGTACGGTCAAAAATCTTATTAAAACAACGATGTCAGTTGAAACAGTTTCGAAATCAGACATCCCATTCAAAAATATATTACCCGGTTCTATTTGGACAGAAAATAAATAAGCAAACAACTTTACTGATGGAAGACTAAGAATGTGAGAAATGGAGTGCGGGTTGATTTCTAAACAATAGAAGGACTACTTTGCAAATATACCAGCCATCCATCTCTCTAGCCAGCTCATCTCCCTCTATTTTCTATCCAATGGCTCATCTAGCATCGGTGCATTGGGTGCATGAATTAGGCCGGTGCACTGGATACGCCCTCTGAGTGCCAAGCGGGCCGAACGGAGGTCAGGTGCGTGCGGAACGCACATGCAGCTGTGGTAGCAAGGTTGCCGGAGTACGTGTGATGCTGAGCCGAAGGATGCAAGACGTGAGATTTGTTTGGAAACAAAAAGTGGAGCGACGTGGACGAAGGCAGCAAATCAATTGACGGAAAGAAAATTCATCAAGAGAAAAATCCATCAGATAACGCTTTGGCAGCAATTACAAAAGGAGCATCGGGTCTTTTGTGTGGAAGCAGCAGTACGTGGAGCATGGCTTGGATTAAATTTGCCTCTTTGCTTAGTGCACTTCGGCACATGCACGGGAAGTATTGCAGCTTGGTTATTTTTTCATGGGTTGACCGTTATGGTGGACAAGATGAAAATTTTATTGGCACAACAGAGATGTTTGAAGTGATTGCGGGAAGTCAAGCAGGGTAAGATGGAAGTATCATGTGATGATAAGAATTCGCGGGAGATGATTTGGGAAGCCTGAAGTGCGTCGTGGCAGGATCATGCATACATAGGGCGTCAAGCAATGCACGGAGATGTGCAGGACGGACATGACGCAGGGTGGAGCATGGTTGCAGTCGGATAATTTCGGCTGGGTCGGACTGGACTGTCTGACGGATCGATGTGGATGTCGGTCAAAACAGAAGACGGCGGTGATTTCAGCGACGACGACATAGGAGCGTGATGCTGATGGTGGCCGACTTCTGGGGCGTGGAAACACGTGGTGCAGGCCCGAGGGCTTGTGCGGCTTCGACGGACTATGGCGCAGGGTTGATTCAAGGCGGTGCACACATGAGAGCTTGAAGTCGACGGGGCGCGGGGTAGCACGGCCAGCTACGTGGAGTCATGTTGAAGGTGGAGCTGGAGTCTAGCGGAAGACTTCACTCTGTGCTGATGGAGGAGCTACGGTGTAAGATATCGGAGAATCAAAGCCTATTTCAGCGGGATAGCGAGAGACACGTGGATTGGACTGGGGCCCAGTGGTCTGATGGAGACGTGATACTCGGCATCGGTCGGTGATGATCGGTGGTTCTCTGCAGTGGGGGTTGAGTGGTGTGGGTTCGCGACCTTGAAGACTCGACCAGGACAGCAGAGGCTCGACGCGGTGATAGCGGCGAGGTGTGCGGTAAGCACGGGACACAGCAACAGACCAAGGCACTAATGGTGAGACATGTGGTCACACAAAGTGTGCAGGGGTGCTGAAGCAGTGTTGATGAGTACCAGATTCAAGTTGGTGACTGGGTCTATCGGTGCTAGTTGATGAACGGGAGTTGACCATGGAGAATCTGAGAAAGTGACGGGAAGTCTGAAATTGTCAAAAGCGAAGAGGGTACATGGCCGTATATTCTGTGGTGTTCAGTGCAAATGGCAAAGTGCAGATGACAAGTACAGAAGGAGACGGAGTACAATAGCTGTGGGACATGTCATAGACTATCCGGGAAAAAGGATGAGACACTGCGAATTTGACTCACGGTGACACAGGGTGACGGTGGAATTCCTTCAAGTTTCAGACAGGCGGTCAAGAAAGAGCGAGGATGTTGAGTTCAGGTAGCTCTTATATGTGGCATCCGAATATGTGACTTGTTCACTTTCACGCAGGTCAGTGATCAGTGTGTGATGGTGTTGAACGGATACTCCGAAAGTTGGACGCACAAAGTAGAGTAACGAGGAACTTAATTTTGCTCGATTTTTGACTATGAAGAAGACGAGAAGGGACTACAGTTGCAGGTGGAGTCACATGGAGTCTGGGAGTAGCAGCGATGCTCATGGCGTATCTCAAGTCCAATGTACATGGAGGTTCGACGCATGGATGAATCCAAGGTAGCGAAGAATATTCGCCAAGGTGGAGTTTGTTAGAATGGTGTCGAATATTATTTGTACAAGGTAGGTTACAGTTGGACTTGAGTTTGGACTGTGTGTAGACAGGGTAGGAGTCGTGTCCTATTAGGACACCTGTACCCCTAGGCCTCTCATATATAGCGGGGTAGACACACGATGTAACATATGCCAACATAATAGCACACGAGCGCAGGGGGAACCGGCGGCGTGTGCCGGTGCCCAGGACGGCCAGGGTGCGGTATTGTGACGGTGTCACGGGGAGGAGCGCCCGTAGTCAGGCCCCGGGGATGTAGCCATATCGGTGAACCTCGTTAACAAATCTCGGTGTCGTGCCTCGTATGATTGCTTGGTTCTCGGTAGATCAACGGTGTGCCTCGGATTTATTCTAACAACGGAGACTCAAAAGATGTCGAATTTCTGTAACTAACGAAAAGTAAACTGATCTATTCACTTCTTTAGCCTGAACAAGCTTCACTGCCACAATTGAGTCCATCTCAATAAGATCGGGAGATCACTTTCTTTGCAGTGAAAGGAGAGTCCTTCCATGCATGCACACAACTCCCCCTCAAGAGCATCTGTGCACGAGAACAATTATCTACACGCCGAGAAAATGGTGGTTTGACTGGTAATATAACTCTGCGGTTGTGTGTGTCGTGTGTTGCCAAGTGTCTGACTAGTGGAGCTCGATGACGAGCTGGAGGTTGTAAACGAGGACCCTTCATTTAAGCCAAATTAACCCTTGCCGAGAATTTGATATCGTATTAGCATGCATGTCCTCTGGAATGACAAGTGAGGTGGGGCCTGATGTCACCCCTTCACGTAGGTTTCTCACATGGCTGATAGCACGCACCTCGTGCCAGCCAGCCAAGAGGCGTAGCATAGTTCCTCGGATTGATGCTGGCGCACCTTGCATAATCCGGGACGACCACGAATCCTCTCCGCAAGACAACTTTCAGATTCCGGGTCGACCACGCCCCGTAGGCGAACTTGCCGGGTCAATAGCTCCTGTGCGACACCTTTGAGGTGAATTGGAAAGAATGCGACGTAGTTGACGAAAATGGCTCTCGCGAGACGTTTCAGAAGCCCAAATAGCCAAGGGCCACTCGGGCGATTTAAATGGTCGTCAACGGGAGTGAGGTTATGTTTAAGACATGCGGGCCCTACTTGGCAGTGCATCTAGTTACGGGCCTCACTTGTCAGTGCATCAGGTCAAACGTGTCCCCGTGCCTGTCCGAACGGGTACCCCTGTCTGAACCTGTGTTGCTCCCTCCTCTTCGTTCCCGGCGGTGAGCCGGCGGCGGCGGCGGAGCTTTTGTTCTGGGTGACAGCAGCGGTGGAGCTTTCGTTCTCGGCGACGGCGGCGGCTGTGGTGAGTGAATCCGGAACCCTGTCCTGTTCTCCTCCGTGTCGAATTAGATCTCACCGCATCGCCTCTGTTTCCCTCTGTTTTTGGTCGATTTGATCTAGATTTGGGTGGGGGGGAGGGGGGGCTGACCGCGATGGAGCCGCCAGAGACAACAACATCCTTTCCAACCTATGCGATTTGTGCCTCGTCTGCTTCCGCTAGCTCACCTCACACTGCCCCGCCATTGACAAACAGGGGTGGTGGTGCTCGGACGTTCGAATTCACTGTGGAATTTCTTCCTTCTAAGGCGAAGCTAGGTGATGGTAGCATGCGGGACATAGAGAGAGATACAATTGTGAAGTGGGAGATTGATTTTGCAGAGATTGATCCACAAGACCTACAGAGCATGGAAGAGCAGGCCGTGAAGAATGTGGTGGAAAAAATTGGGGAGAGCATTTTTTGGGGTCCAGAGCAAGAGGTAGCATTGTTACGGTTTGATAATTGAAAAGGAGAGTATGTGAGAATTGAGGATGGTGAAGAGATGGTTGATGAAATCGATCGACAAGATGGCTGGACAACCAAACAGACTATGTTTCATGCAGAGCTTGTTGATCTGAAATCAGATTCTAAGGTTGGATATGTGCCCTCAAAGTTAGCTTCACAGATGGTAGATGATGATTGGGCTTCAGAGAGGCAGATAATGCCCATGTGTACAGGTGAAGTGACAGTATTACCTGAGGGGGTTGATGCAGAAGAGGGCTCTGATGGTGTTGCAAGGGTTGTTTCTGTTGATTGGAATTCAGTAGAATTAAATGACCCAACTGATTTAGTCATTGCACCAATGGATGACACTGAGATGGCCAAATTTTTTGGCATTCCAGTAGCTGATGAAGATAAGGAGGAGAAGGATGGTGAATCTAGTATGCCTACTGATACTGATGCTACCAGAGATAGAACTGAAGATGTGGATGGACAGCTGATGGAAGATGCTGCAGATGATGTAGATGATGCACATGATGATGAGTTGGTACATGTGTATGACAAGAAAAACCCTGTTATTGCAGTGGGAAAGTTGTTCCCAAACATGGATGAGTTTAGGATGTGTTTCAAGACTTATGCAGTCAAACATGAGTTTGATGCCAAGACTAAGTGGACTGATAGAAAGAAGTTTTATGCAAGATGTAGAGGTTTTGATGGAAGTGTCAAGCCTTGCAAGTGGTACATATCTGCTAGACGCCAACCTGATGGAAGTACCATTAGGGTGAATCAAATCCCACACCAACATACTTGTATTACAAGTTCACAGAGAGTATCAACCATGACATCACAACTTTGGATTGCAGAAAAGATCACTCCTATTTTAGCCAAGAAACCAAACACTATTGCAAAGAAACTTAAAGTAGACTTGGAAAAGCAATACCCCATTAAGGTGAAGTATAACACGGTGTGGAAGGCAAAACAAAGGGCAATGAAACAATTATATGGTGACTGGGCAAATACTTTTAGGATGCTTTATAATTTCAAAGCAGAGGTGGAGAAGAGGTCACCTGGCAGTGTTGTGGAGATAGATACCGAGGTAACAGAGGATGGAAGAGTCCTTTTCTCTAAGTTTTTTATGGCTTTAAAGCCTTGCATTGATGGCTTCAAGGCAGGTTGTCGTCCATATTTGAGCATAGACTCATCATTTTTGACTGGCAAGTGGAATGGTCAATTGGCAGCTTGCAATGCTTTGGATGGACACAACTGGATGTTCCCTGTTGCTATTGGCTTGTTTCAGTCAGAGACAGAGGTCTCGTGGACATGGTTCATGATGCAGTTGAAAAGATGCATAGGGCCAGTGTCACCTTTGGCAGTCCACACAGATGCATGTAAATGGCTAGAAAACGCAGTGAAGAATGTTTTCCCCCATTGTGAGCAGAGGGAGTGCTTCGGCCATATGTGGATGAATTTGATCAAAAAATTCAGAGGTGAAGAATTTGGTCGCATCTGGCCAGCAGCAAGATCTTACACTAAACAGACACATTCATATCATCTTGGTAAGATAATGACAGCATGCCCTGAGTTTGGTCCATGGGTGAACACCTACCATTCTCTATTATGGTATAGGTCAGGATTTAACACTGCCATCAAGTGTGATCATATCAACAACAACTTGGCAGGAAGTTTTAACAACAAGGTGAAGCAGTTAAAAAATTTGCCTGTGCATGGCATGGTTGACCAAATCAGGATCATGATCATGCGCTTGTGGGAATTGAGAAGAAGGATTGGGGATTGTCTACAAGGGGATAAGCCTCCTGCGGTGGTACAACAGGTGGTCAACAGGAGCAGAAATCTTACGCATTTATCTGTTGAAAAATCTTCTGTTTGGGGTGCCGAAGTTAGAGATACCAAAACTGGTAGAAGGCATGTTGTTAACACTGAAATGCATGATTGCACTTGTTTGGAGTGGCAACACACTGGGAAACCATGTGATCATGCCATACTTTTCTTGGCCTCCCGACCGAAGATAAACATGCACCCATATTTGCACGAATATTACTCAGTAGCAAGATTCAAGGCTGCATATGCAACTCCAATTCCAGCACTTACAGATCAGTCTCAGTGGCCTGAAGTGGAAATTGAATTTTCCATGTGTCCTCCCCTAACAAAAAGAAAGGCTGGCAGGCCTAAAGAGAGTAGATTCAAGGCATGGTTTGAGAAAGGTGGGAGTAGTAAAAATGGCAAGGGAAAGAAGGATGGAAAGCCAAAAAGGTCCCAAAAAGATAACAAAAATAGATGCAAGCTGTGCCAGGAACTTGGGCACCGAAAAGGATCTCCAAAATGTTGTTACACTCCTGAAAGGCCAAAGTATGTGGGCATATGTTTGCCATGTTTACTATTTTGTTGCATTTTTCAATTACTAACCAGTTGACATGCTTTATCTTTTTAGGAGGAAACGTGCAGGTGAGCCCCTTGTTGTTGAAGAATGCTGGCCAAAGAAAAAGGCAAGAGGCAATGGCTGTAGAAAAAAGAGAAGTTCTGGTGAAACAATACACATTCAACCAGACTTGGATGGTGTGGTGCAAAATGAGCAAGACTTGGATGTGCTGCTGCAAGATGAGCAAGATTTTGATGTTCTGGTGCCAACTGAAGATATGGGTACCTTTGAAGATATTCCAGCTGATGTTGTGCAAGCTGAGCCTATATTGGAAGTTGAGTTGCCTTCTGAAGATATGGGTACCTCTGAAGATATTCCAGCTGATGTTGTGCAAGCTGAGCCTATGTTGAAAGTTGAGTTGCCAACTGAAGATATTCCATCTAATGTGGTGCCAACTGAGCCTATATTGGAAGTTGTGTTGCCAACCCCTGATGATATTGGGTCCGATGATACTGCAACTGTTGTGGTGCGAAATAAAGCTGCTGTTCCAGGCAGTCCAGTGAAGAAAATCAAGAGCTTGAGTGAACTGGGTGTTGTACAATAAAAAACAAGCATTGGTAAAAAGAAGAAGAAATTGAGTGGTAGGAGGAAGCAGAAGTGAAAAATTGTTGAAACTTGTGTATTGCTACTATGCTGTTGAAATTTGTTGAAAATTTGTTAAAACTTGTGTATTACTTTGATATGATATGTATTTGTGTAATACTATTCAAGTTTGAGACAAAATTCAAATTTGAGCCGAAATTCAAATTTGAAGTTATTTGGTATGTGCTATTGGTGTTACAATGATTTCTGGACTATTATTCATGTTAGTTCATTAATCGGAGCAATTTTATTATGTGAAACTCTGGACATGAAAAATGTGCTCCACATGAGCTCCAAACCCCTCCAAAGCTAGGGAAAACAGACCCATTTGTAAGCAAGTTTTTTTTCGACCTTCTCTAAATGAGCCAAAAAAAGGAAACTTGACATCTAGTGTGTGTATATAAGAGTCCGTCCTGAGATTGGATCGTTTCGATAAATTATGACATGTTTAACACTTACCCCTTGCTCACTTCTCTTGAATACTCCACAACCTCGTTCTTGGTAGCCATCTTTTGTGAAGGTTTTTTCATGAAAAAAATCCGTAGTCCAAGTTTCTTATTTTTCCTAGATACTTAGTCACATAGAACGATGATCGGCACAAGTTTTATATTTTTTTGATTTTTTTGAATTAGTTATGCTCAACCCTAACCGTCGAAAACCTCTCAAAACCCCTCAAAGCCCCTCAAAACCCCATCAAAACCCCGTACCCCTCTGGGCCATTGGATCGCTGTTAATGGACGGTCTGGATCAGGCACTAGGGCTACGTCAGCGATCCGCGGGCTGCACTCTGATTGGCTGATTCGAAAACTCTGGATATTATAACACGCAGCACCCTGGACCATTGGATGGATGTGAACAGAAGCAACGGTCTGGATCGGGAGCCACGTCACAGATCCGCGGGATGTTAGTTCATTGGCTGGTCATTTTTTTACGTTGGATAAGATTGAGCAGGCCGGCCATGTATTGTTGGGCTTAATTAAAGCGGCCCACCCGTTGGACCGATGGACACCACGCTGATCCGATTTGAGCAGGCCTAAAAACCATGCATGCATGCGCGCGCAGCCCTGCGCCGCCCGCCCTCGCAGCGTAGATGCCCGACCATCGCTAGCCGCTGCATGCATGGCATCGAGCTCATCTCTCCACGCGTTTTTAATGGCCAGTGTGCTACGCAGCCGGCTGTTGGCGCCCTCGCAGCGTTCGAGCTCATGTCGCTGCTTGGCTATTCTAGATGCCCAACCATCGCTAGCCGCTGCATGAGCTCATCTCTCCACGCGTTTTTAATGGCCAGTGTGCTACGCGAGCTTGGCTACACTTGCATGCACGGGCGGCACACGCACAGAACGAGCAGGCGTGAACCCCGACCGACGCAGCCCCAAAACCAGGCCGCCGTAGCCATGAACTACACCGGGCCAACCTTCCGCTTTCCCCCCACCGTGCCGGAGACGCTCTACCCCCCCCTCCCCCCCCGACGTGTACGTCGAGAACACACTCCGTGTGTGGTCGATGTCAAGATGGAGGGGCGCAAGGGATTTCACCAACGCCTTCCTTGCGCTCGGATTCGGCCACCTCCCCCGGGGATCTCCAAGGATGTACCGAGTCGAGGAGGTCATCCACAACGGGGTTGTGGTTGCTATCCTTGCCCACTTCACCAACTCCATCGACGCGTTCTACCTTCTCGGTCGTGTGTTCTGGTGTGGCTGCGAGTTCATCGCTTTCACCACCCACAACATCTTCACGGACTACACCAATATCTTCCCCACCGCGGGGCGCATGCACACTCTGCCGCACCCCATCGACAACACCCCAGAGGAGCAGTGAACGGCGCCCGGAGGAGTTGGCCATGGAGGAGTTGGCCTTGGAGCAAGCAAGCAAGCCGGTGGTGTTTTATCTTATCTAGGGTGCCGTTTTATTATTGTCGTGTTGGGTTGAACTATCTATATAAGTTGTAATGGTACTATGTATGTCGTGCTTGGGTTTATCTATGTTAGTTGTAATGTGGTACTATCTAGCTCATGCAATGCTACTACTTATGCTACTATATTGATGTGTTCTATCTAGTTTTTGTTTTTTCTATCTAGTTGATATTGGTCAATTGATATATGTGCTTGATGTTCTATCTAATTGATCTATGTGTTACTAATACAACTATGACATGCAACCATGGACATGCAACTATGACATACAACTATGACATGCAACTAATTTAGTTCATGCAAATAATTATTGGATTAACTCAAATGCCCAAAATAAATATTTCTGTGCTCCTAAAAATATTGCTTTGAATTTTACCTCTGGCCAATATTTTCAGAGCAAAACAGGAACATTTTCTTGAACATATTTGAAGCGAATTTTAACTTGATCATTTCCAAAAATGATTTCTGAGGCTTTCATATATCCCCATTTAATTTGGGTTTCATGGAACCATAGACATGCATGAAAACAATCACAAAACAATAGTGGACAAGCAACAAAAATGTAAAGCAAAACAAAATAAGTTACAATACATACGGCCCAACATTTATTCGACATAAAAATTTGGCCAAAGTAAAAACAAGTAAAGAAGTATATGTTTGTTAGAGGTTTATTTGCCGAAGCAACATTTTATTTTAGTCGAAGCATTTTTTTCTAAACATGGGTGCCTCAATGCTATAAAACAGGTATGGTGCCCCTACGCGGGTGGGCTGGCCTCTATTTGGGCCTGGTTATTTTCTCACGGCCCAACATCTATTCAGCAGCAAGATTTTTTTTTCTAGAAACTGAATTTGGGGGGTGTGCACTCTGTTAACTGAAGAACAAGAACAGAGCATGAACACTGAATATTTCTGCTTCGATTCAATTACATGAACTTGGCATGACGCACAGATCGCATCATCTGCCCCGACAGACCTAAATGCCCCCTCTAATGACGGATGAACAACAAGTAAAACAAAAACAGAGCAATGATACAACAATAGAACCCCCCTGCCATGAAATTTGCTTGCTTCTGCAAATCGATCATCTCCATTAGATTTTTCTTGATCTTCTTCAGTTCCCCGGTCAGTTCAGACTCCAAGTGCAGTTCAGCATTGCGCGCATACCTCGCCATCGGCATGACTCTGCCCGCCTCTCTGTCCGAGCTCCCCAAATTCTCCATCTGCGGCACCCCGCCCAAATTGAGCTCCCAGGTTGCGGCCCCGCTCGAATCAATGTAGCCCTCGAACTGAATCCTCTCAACATATTCATCCATCCACTCGAAATGGGTGCATTTCTTCAGGATCTGAAAACAACAATATGAACCCTAAATTCCAAATTCGAGGGAAAAAATAAAATATGAAGAAATCAGAGCAAACGGCAGTGAAAGAACGGGCTAAGAACTGAGATCTAACCTTGCCATCACTCCCTGCCATTGTTTTGCTCAAGCACTTCACAAATTCCCGCCCAAGATTTTCATTATCATCAGTCCTAGTGACCAACCGTTTCAAAGGCTCTGGGCGTGGGCAGTCAGGGCACCTTGTGAGCGGCACTGGACCATACCGACGCCATTTTGAGTGCGTGGCGGAGGAGGTGGACATCTGCACTAGGTCGCCGGAGGAGAGGAAGAATGGGGAAAGGGGAAGCAAAGGGCGGCGGCGGGCGGACGGGCACAGGCGGTCGTCTCTTCTAGATGCGAAGAGATGGGTCCCGCGCTTAGTGGACAAGTGGTGGGTCCCGCGCTTACGTGGATAAGTTGTGGGTCCAGCCCCTAACAGCTAATGAGGGCATCAGTTCAGATTAAGGGCCATGTCGTGTCTGGGCTATTTCCTCGTTAAAAAGTGTCGCACCAAGGCAATTCGAACGAAAGACGTCTCACTCCTTCCAATTCACCTTAAAGGTGTCGCACAGAGCTATTGACCCGAACTTGCCAGGGCAACGGCATCGACTCACCCCCTCCTTTATATACCGATGAACCACCTTCCTGATCAAAGAGCACGCGAGGACCGATCAGGAAAATCTGTTATCTTTTCAGCATGGCGGAACTAAACGACAACGTAAGAGGATGCCTCGACCTGCTCGCTATCGTGGCGTGCATCGCGATCGTGGCCGGCGCGGCTGCGTTGGCCTTCGAGTACAATAGGCATAGGTATGATCGCATCGACAGCCAGCCCCCCAAGTACTCGGCGGCCATCACCGGCGTGGCCGGGCTGGACCTGCCCGACGTCGCGAGCGACCGGCCGACCCTCTCGCCGGTGTTCAACCTCACCCTGCACGTCAACAACACCGGCGACGTGGACCAGGCGTGCGTCCCGCTGCTCTCGACGGCGTCCGTGTCGTACGGGGACGCCTTCCTCGGCAAGGGCTCCGTGGCGTCCTTCTGCGCGGAGGCCAAGGGGGAGCGAGAGGGCCGGGCCAGGGCGTGGGGGCAGAACGTGACGGTGCCGCGCTTCCTCCGGGACCAGCTCGCCGGCGAGCTCAAGCGAGGCGACGCGGCGGTGGACGTGGCGGTGAAGATGCCGTTGGGATGTGACATCGCGGCGTGCTACGACACGGTGCTTCTCTGCAAGGCAAAGATTCGAGGGGGTTCGTGGTGCTTGATGACGGCTGCTAATGTACCACGTTTTTTTTTGCGGATATGCTAATGTACCACGTTAATGTCGACTTGAGATTTGTCAGTTTTTCGTCCGAGTGTCATGCTGGTGTCTTACACATTACGGTCCGCAACAGTTAGTATGTACAAGTATGATATGTTTTGAGTTAGTACGTGAATACTTCCTCCGTCTCAAAATAACTGTCTTAACTTTGTACTAACTCTAATACAAAGTTGTACTAAGCTTGAATCATTTATTTTGGGACGGAGGGGGTATATAGCGTTAGATACAATGATGTACAAAGGCAATGAGATCGACTCGCGGCTCTGGTCTCTTTTGTCTCCTCTCTCCTTCACATCGTAGCAGGTAGCAACAATTACCTGTGTTGCAGACTTGCGGGCTTAAGGGTCGGATGATGTAATAAGTTCGAAGATGCCAATGTATTTTCTGATTTTCTACGATAATGTATGTGCTGATAAACTCAAATCAGGGCGCAGTCGAATGACTCTTCTTTTTTGGAAGAGGCTGGTGAGGCAAAGTTTTTTTTTCAATGTTGGAGTAAATTCATAATAGGGAACGGAAACACTGCTAGATTCTAAGAAGATACCTGGCTAGGGAAGGCGTTGTTAGCTTTGCAGTATCCAACTTTTTACAATATATTGAACAACGTAAAAATGCTTGCGTAAGTACAATACTAAGTTATGTTTCCTTAAATATTCAGTTGAGACAAGTACTAGTGAGAAACGGTGGAATAGATGGCTATATCTTATACGTAGATTCATGGAGGTTAACCTTTCTCATGCATAGATACCATGCATGGAAAACTATCGATGTCAAGAGTATTCTTAGTTAAATTTATGTATGTAGATTCAATAAACACTGGTCCAATACCAAAGTCGTTTCATATTTGAAAAATTAAGGTGCTTTTAAGAATAAAGGTATTTATGTGGTTTGTACACAAGAAAGTAATCTTGACTAAGGACAGCTTAACAAAGCATAGATTGGAGGGTAGTAAACGGTGTTGTTTTTATGATCAGGACGAATCAATCCAACATCTTTTTCTCAAATGCCAACTAGCCAAATTTATTGTGGTATACAATATATGTGTTCTTTAATGTATGTCCTCCTAATAGGATCTCAAGTTTATTTGGGACATGGTTGTACGGGGTAGAGCCTAAGACATCGGCATATATTCTAGTCATAGTGTGTGCATTACTTTAGGCTATATGGAACTGTCGAAATGACAATATATTTAATACACACCATCATAATTTTTCTGCAGGTCATCTTCTGGACGTGTGGATGAATCCGTACGTGGTAGTTACTTAGACGTGCCGAAGTCAGGGAGCATACGGCCTACGGGTGCAACCACTGTGAGAGTGAGACGGTGGAACTTGATACGTACAATCGGTTTGGATGTCGGTCTAATAATAGGATAATTGTTTAGGGCATCTCAGCCCGACCCTCTAATCATCCGGACCGTGCGGCCTGGTTGTGTTTTGCCATCCAACGCGGGCCTGTATCGGTTCACTCAGCGGTCCAGACGTCCTTTCCCCCCCTAAGCAAGCTAGGGGGATTTGCAGGAGTTTTGACTGCCGCCACATAGGACTCCAACACCTTCGGCCCACTCAAATGCTCCCTCCCGGTCCCATTCTCTCCCACTCTACCTCTACTCCTCCTTGCTTTGCATCCGCGTCCACCTCCTCCGCCGTCACCGCTGTTGTACCTCTCCAGCCACCACCCAGACATTGTCAGACGTCCTCATCCCCCACCCACGCACCCGCTCCCCTTTTACAATGTTGCCATCCACCCAAGGTCCGTCCGCGACTAGGTATCATCCCCCTTGTCTACATCATTCGTGGTGGACAATATGCCCCACATGAGTACTTTCCTTTCAAGTAAGTGTAGAGATTTATCTTTCCCGTAAATAAAATTTAAAAGGTTGGACGAAGGATTTGACTTAAGAGGGAACGGTACTTTCCTTTTAAGTAAGTGTAGAGATTATGTTGCGTCTATAATCACTAGTTGTTGATAGGTGTATCAACATGGGTCAAAAGAGCAAGGCATAATTATTCCGATGGTGAGTAGTTACTGGCAGGTACGAAACTAGGAAAAAAGTTTGATGGGGTCATGTATATGGCACTGGGTTCATCCTCCTATAAATGTTAGTGATTAGAGCAACTTCAATGGGGCGACCCAAACGGACGGCGATTTCGTCCGCTTTTTGTCCGTTTGGGTCGGCCGCCCGCCCGGCGTCCGCCCTCTTTTAGATTTGGGTCGGCAGCGCGCCCAACGCGCCGACCCATATGTGCCGGCGTGGCCGGCTGGCCGCCCAATATTACATTGATTGCATTCAAACATATTGTCAAATAAACATAGTTTACCGAATAAAATAGTATAGTTTTACAAGCCGGATACAAATAAAAATGTTTCACACAGTTTTGCAAATGAATAAAAGAAGATACATCTATTGGTTGCCAACATGAGCCCACATATGCTCAACCAAATCATTTTGCAGCTGCACATGAGTTTCCCAAGCACGCATGTCTTCATGAAATTGGGTGAACTGTTCAAACGTTGCCGCTACTCCATGCTCAGGCACAACATTCTCACCCTGAAACTGAAAGCCTTGATCGTACAGACGTTCCGGGCGCTCGTCTTCTACGATCATATTGTGCATGATCACACAAGCAGTCATCACCTCCCACATTTTCTGCGTGCTCCAGGTATTAGCAGGATACCGAACGATGCCCCATCGAGATTGCAAAACACCAAAGGCACGCTCGACATCCTTCCTAGCACTCTCTTGCTCTTGGGCAAATCTTTTCCTCTTCTCTCCGACAGGGTTGGGTATTGTCTTGACAATAGTGGTCCACTGAGGATAGATACCGTCACCCAGGTAGTATCCTTTGTCGTAGTTGTGTCCGTTGACAGTAAAGTTCACCGGTGGGCTGTTGCCTTTGGCAAGCCTAGCAAACACCGGCGAGCGCTGAAGCACGTTGATATCATTGTGTGATCCAGCCATGCCAAAGAAAGAGTGCCAGATCCAGAGATCTTGAGACGCCACGGCCTCTAGTATGACAGTGCAAGCCCTGACATGTCCCTTATACTGCCCTTGCCAAGCAGAAGGACAGTTCTTCCACTCCCAGTGCATGCAGTCTATGCTGCCAAGCATCCCTGGGAAGCCCCTTCTGGCATTCATCGCCAACAAACGGGCTGTATCTTCAGCTGTCGGCTCTCTCAAGTACTCAGGGCCAAACACAGCAATAACAGCCTTGCAAAATTTATAGACTCTAGGCATGTAGACTCGCTCATACGGACGTACTCGTCAACGAGATCACCGGGCACTCCGTATGCAAGCATTCGGATGGCGGCAGTGCATTTCTGATAAGAGGAGAAACCAATCTTGCCGACGGCATCCTGCACTCGAAATAGTTATCATAGCCGACCACTCCCTCTCTAATACGGTTGAAAACATGCCTACTCATACGGAAACGGCGACGGAATTTTTGATGTTTGAACAACGGGTTTGTTGTATCAAAGTAGTCCTTCCAGAGAAGGAAATGCCCACTCTCTCGGTTGCGATTCAACACCGGAAGGTGGCCCGGAATGGAGCCACGGAACAACGGCCGCTGGCTGTTTAGGTGGTGATGGACCAACACGGCAGCCAATATCTCCTCCTCGTCGTCGGACGACGAATCGTCGGAGTCGCAAAGGAAATTGTGGAAGAAGAACTCGTCGGCGGAGTCCATTTCGTACCTTGGCAAACTGTCGAACAGCTTGCGGGCGTCGAAGAAGGAGACGGCGGGCGAGGGGAGTCGCGGCGGGCACGGACCAGCTAGCTGCCCTGCCGGCGTCCGACGAGCGTGCCGGTCGGGTCTGGCCGGGGCGGCGAGGCGGCTTCTTGGTCCCGGGCGGCTGTGCGGTGGGGGAGCGGCGGTGCAGTTTGCTCCCCGGCGGCAAAACGGCGGTGGCGGGCGACGGGGGGAGTTGGACGGCGTTGCTGGGCGGATGTGGAGGCGGCGGCAGCTGGCAGAGTCGCCGACAAAAATGGGCGGATGTGGAGGCGGCGGCGTCGGCGACGAAGGAGGCGGGCGAGGGTTGCTGTTGGCTGGGGGGAGAGGGGAGGCCAATGTGCCACCGACCAGCGGGCCCGGGGAGGGGAGAGGGCGAGCGCGCGCGCGTCCGTCTCGTGTCCGCGCCGACGCAAATCCGGCTCAAAAATGGGCCGGGAATGGGTCGCCCGCGGACGAAAAGCGGACGCGCGTCCGTTTGGGTCGGCGCGTTGGGCCGCCTTTTATGTCCGCGCCGACCCAAACGGACGGCGGCGGACGAAATGGGTCGCCCCATTGGAGTTGCTCTTGGTACTAAATTAGTGAAGGATTTTCAAATTTCATTGGGTCAACCGACCCAGTGCCTATAACGCCTGCCTCCGGGCTGAGACCCCGGTAGATATAGCCAGCTCGTTGGGTCGTTCCGATTAGGACTCGCGGAGGAGCGCCCGCGAGCTGGAGACCAATGCCAGGCGATTGCGCGCCGCCACACGACTCAGACACGGAGGCCGTGTCCGGCTACAGCACGGATCCTTCCGTCGGTAACGCAAAAACAAAGAGGCCCCTCCTCCCCTCCAGTACTATATAGTTCCCCAACGACCTACCAAACACCGCATATCGATCAAATTCTCGTCATTGTTCCTCGACGCCATGGCCCAAGGCGAATGCAGTTGCTCGTGGTCGTCGTTCATGAAGTTCGTCGGATTCTTGGCGCTGTTCTTCGGTGGCACCGGAGCTCTACTATATCTTTTTCTGTGGCCGATAGTGTCGTCAGGAAGCACCGAGTACACGGTGGCCATCACCAGCGTCGATGGCCTGGATCTCCACGGCGACCGGCCGGCGCTCAGCCCGGCGTTCGGCATCACCCTGCACGTCGACAACACCCGCGACAAGGTCCTCCCGGCGTGCGTCGGCGTGGACTTCTACGCGGCCGTGTCGTACGGCGACGTGCTGCTCGGCAAGGGCGCCGTGCCGTCGTTCTGCGCCGGGAGAAAAGGGGTCGGCGAGGTCGCGGCCACGGCGTGGGGCACGGACGTGCACCTGCCCCACTTCCTGCGGGACCGCCTGGCCGGCGAGCTGGAGAGGGGCCAGGTGGTGGTGGACGTGACGGTGAGGAGTCCCGGCGGCGACGGGTGTTACATCAACGGATGCCTGGACAAGGTGCTCGTCTGCAAGGCCAAGATCGGAGGGGGTCCATCCCGGTGCTGTGTTACGGAGACCGTCAGCGGCAGGACTACAAAAGGATAGTTTCTTTTACAGGTGTAAAAAACGAAAATCCAATTCTGAGCTCGGGCTCAGCTGCTCCCGCTGACGAAAAAAATCAAAAAAAATACTAGAAAAATTCAAAAAATTCCAATTTGTTTTTGTGTGGTAGATAATTTGATGCGTGAGGTTCACTCCAAATTTCAAGTTATTTGGACATCTGAGCAGCTCTCGGCAAAAAAGACAAATCGGGGTCTTTTTACAGACCCCGATTTGTCTTTTTTGCCGAGAGCTGCTCAGATCTCCAAATAAGTTGAATTTTGGAGCGCTCCTCACGCATCAAATTACCTACCTCAAAAAAAATTGGAATTTTTTGAATTTTTTTAGTATTTGTTTTGATTTTTTTCGTCGGCGCGGGTGCAGATGCACCCGAGAGCCGAAACGCCGCTCTCAAAAAACGAAAATCCAATTCTGAGCTCGGGCTCAGCTGCTCCCGCTGTAAAAAAAGATAGTTTAGTTTTTGTGTTATTTTAGTTTGCTTCAAGGATAGCGTGATGTCTGGTTGTAATTTTGTATTTTTTGCAACCAAGAACCGTGTGTTTTATGGTGGATGTGGATTATATTCTTTCAGTAAGAGCTACGCAGTGTTACGCAAGAAAAAAAAAGTAACAGCTATGCAGTAGTATATTAGAATACTGGTGCCGAAGAAGTGCGACGCACGCACCCGTGACCGATTTCATCTGTATTTGCCAATATAAACAAGAAAACAATGTATTGTGTGAAAAATAAAATAAAATGAAAGGAGAATATGAATTCTATCTTTACCCCATCATTTGCGTAGGCACGTAACAAACATTAAATGATTTAACAAATCAAGTAAATTGGCTGGCCTATTAATATTTTTGTATAAACACATATTTTCCCCTTTCATAAGTTTAAAAAATGTGATGGACGCGGTAGCAATATGTATTTGGAATCGTTCTTATATGCCATGTTTGTGCATCTTTTTCACCTACATTTCATATTCAGTTCCTATTCGACACTCTTTCATTCTCTCACAAATATGAATTTATTTAATAAAATTCATATTTAAATTTTATAAGTAATTTAAACCCAAAATCCGTCATGGTGTAAAATGAATAGTAATTGGCGAAGAGTTGATTTAAGCACAATATCTATAAATGACTAATCTGATAATGAGATGTTCAACCCAACGCTTTTTCAAATTGTGATATAGGATAAGTGGTATATTCATACTTTGAGAAATTTTGGGGGCTGAGGAATAACCGGTTCTACAATAGTTTTTCTTAGCAAACACTATCCTCCACGAATGATCCACTATCTTGTATTTTCTCTTTCTCTTTGAATCGGTCGAAGAAATAGAATAGGGAATGGAGTAAAGAGGTTGGTCGAGTGACAGTTTTTATTTACATGTTGTCTCTTCTTGTTGGCTGCTTATAGACTGTCGTGATGAAGCGCGTCGTAGATGTGGCTTCAGTGACTGCATTGTGGTTGAAGCCTCGGTCTGGTTGGTCATAGGGAAAAAGAAGGCAAGGTAGACGACGGCAACAACATCGGCTATTCTCCTTGCGCAGGTGAACGCACCGAGGGAGGCGTCTAAGTTTTTATTTCTTCAGACTACTGTTCACGTGAATGCATAGTGTTGATTTACTGTTTTTGTTGTTCTGGTTTATTTGGGTGTATTGCTCTGGGTTACTTAGAAGTTTAAAATAAAGTCAAAAAAAGAAAAGAAAAATGGGAATGCTTCCAGCTTTAGTATATGTACTGACTTATTAGATAGTGCATGCCGTTGATATGCACTACAACGGTAGTTATCTGATTACTTTTTTCGGTTTTAGAAATTACTATTTCTAGCTTAACATGAAAAATGTCCGATCTGATCATTGGATCTGTGTAAATACAAAAACATGATACAGCACAAGATACAGATAGGGCATCCCATCTATTGGAGCATCGTGTTTAGATCCAAATGCCCTAAAATTTTGGGCAAGTGCTTCATTATACTCCCTCTGGTCCTTTTTACTCCGCGTATTAAATTTGTGTCAAGTCAAACTTTGCGAAGTTTGACCAAATTTATATTAAAAAATACCAACATCTTAAATACCAAATATATATATATTATGAAACAACATTTCATAATGAATCTAACAATAATAATTTGACATTGTAAATGTTGATACTTTTCTCTATAAGTTTGGTCAAAGTAGAGATACATTGACTTCGGACAAAACTTATATGCAGACTAAAAAGGACCGGAGGGAGTACATCATCTGTAGGAGATGATACGCACTCAGATTGCAAGGGAAAAGAAACGCTCCAATAGCATACCCTAGCAATATCCCAGCTTGTTTCTAGAATGCAGTGTATTAAACACGCTGAGACAAGATAAGCAAATAGGCAGAAGAATTTAGGATTCAAGGAAAACAATTTAGGATACCAGACTATTTACAATTCCAGCCTCATTTCCCAAATATTATTCCTGACAGAACAGGGTAATACATACTGATATCCCAGAATGTACCCGGTATTCATTACCCAGCTCAATTTCTTCGGTATAAACCCACTACGACAGTCTCAACTAAACAAATGAGCAGAAGAATCAACAGGTACTATGTGCCAACAATCAAGCAAACAACTATGAAAGCTAAGGCAACGTCCTTCACCATCGTCAGCGCATTTGGCTGCCAAGACGAAACGGTTCAACTACCTCGCCGACGGCCTGGGTGGCCGGGCCTGTGGCTGCTGGCCCGGAGGCGAAGGGATATGGCTCTGCGAATGCTGTAGCATCTGAACCATGGAGGGTGTCTGGTAAGAGTGAACAATGGTGCTGCTCTCTGTCGAGTCCCCGCGTGTAGTCGCTCGCTGCCAGGAATGCGAACTCAGTCCAGATAGCATGTACGCCCTCCCTGAAGATTCATAGAGCTGGCGACTTGCCATCCTCTCCTGCATCTCCCTCAGCTCTGCGTCAAGGGCCAGGGACAGACGATCCCCGCTCCTGCTTGCAAAGGACTCAGATAATCTCCTACGGCACTCCTCCAGAATGGTCACAGCCTCAGCGAGAGCACCCCTCTCAGCAGCAGCCCTCGCAGATTCAATAGAATCAGCGGCCTGTATGCGGTTCCGCTCGCGGTCAACCTCAATGGATACATGTTCAGATATGGCTAATGTCGGCCTGTTGATCTTCACCTCATCGACTTGAAGCTTGACGGTCTCATTTGTTAGATCCCTGTAAGAACAAGCAACCTTTAACAGCGAGGTCTGTTCACGACACTGTGGGATGTTCACCGACAGCAAAATGTCTCTCTCCTCATCAGCATACAGATGACCAATATCAACTGAACAGCCCCGCCCATCCCTTGCCATAATGCTTGGGTAGCTACCAGATTTGATGGAACAGAGTTGAACACCAGGATGAACACATTCCATGTTAAGTCGCATCTCCTGCACGACAACACTAAGAAGCCCACCAATGCATTGAGCAAACGCATCCTGCATCACGCCTTCATCTTCGATAAAGGAAAATGTGCCACCAGAAGCTTCAGCAATTGAATGCAGGGAGTCTGAATCATGGTCTGCACCAAATCCAAAAGCATGAATAGGCAACATACGCCGTGTATCATTCAGAATAGACGGCGGGACAAGTGAGCTATAATCTTTCGAGCCCCCTCGAACATTTGAGCAAATGTTGTAGGTATCTTGCCCGTCAGACAGAAGAATGATGCTGCACACTGAATTCTTATGGCTGCGATCCTCAATCACCTTCGTGGCTTTCTTAAGTGCATCAGCAATGTTTGTGCCACCACCAGCACCAAGCGAGTTAATAGCCTGCAAGGCCTGCTGCCTGCCATAATGTGACATTCGCTGAAGGTGGAACAGCCTTCGGGCAGAAGATGAGAAAGCAATTACAGAAAGGCGATCAGATGGACCAAGGTGTTGAATCACAAAGCCCATTGCCCGCTTTAGCAGTGCCAGCTTGGTGCCTGCCATACTGCCACTGATATCGATCACTGTGACAAGATCAACAGGAGCACGTCCGCTTGGGGATCTAACTGAGCTTTCATTGACCAATCTGCCTGTGGCCTGGTCTGAGCTAGCACTGGGAGCTTTGAGATGGATCAGAACAGAAAATCCATCTTGAGATGATGACCGTGGAATGGATGAGAATTCTGGATATGTACTGATTTCTGCAGTCTTCTTAGACCGAGAATTAAGGCTGTCGGTAGCTTCTGTCTGCTGTAAAGGTTCATCGTCATTGAAGTCTGTTGGCTCAGAAGTATGTAAGCGACGAACTCCTCGCTGACGGTTTGGAACTTGATGGAGAAGAGCCACATAGGCATCTTGTTGTGGCAATTGGGCTCCATTAATTCTACGTCTTCCATCAGGAATGTTGGAAGAGAGTGAGCGATTCAAGGGTATCTCTTTCCACTTTGCCCGGCAGACTGGGCAGACATGATTCCCATGTTTCACATTGGATGAGATGCAGTGAAAATGGAACTTATGAGAGCATTCTGCAGTGAACAAGGCTTGACCATGGCCTGACCTCATAGAATCAAAGCATATTGCACATTTCCTCTGTTCAAGTACAAAAAAAAATAGAGATCAATATAATTCCATCAAAATCTACCCACAAATAAATAAACAGCTTCTTGAATGGCACATATATATGGTGTTCTATAAATGGTCTAAGCTACATTGCATGCAAAGTAAACTCATTAACTCAAAGGATATCCTACACAAGAAGGCAAACTGCAGGCTGTGCTCCTGATCGAATTAGAAGAAACAACATACATAAACCTTACTAAATACATGACATTACATCGTAAGTACTTAAATTTCTGTTGTAAAAAGTTCAGTTTTCTTTTATGAAAAGTCAGCGAGCATGCACAACAAAATGTCAGCTCAATGAGGTAATCCTTACAAGGTTACTTGTTGAATTGGCACACATATGGTCAAACCAAGCATGCAGTTGGCAGTCAAGACAAAAAATAAATTAAACAAGAAACTATTTCATCAATTTGCATATATGTTACAACGGATAGTGCATGGTGCCAAATTGGAACGTTTGCCCTGAAGAAAGAACTCTGGTAGTAGGATGAAAGAGTGGGGATTATTTTTTAGGGCTATTGTGGATGGGCCTTTGGCTAGTTGAGTATGAGCTAGACACACAGTTACATAAACAGAAATCCCGGCGCTGTTTCTGTTTCCAGCAGAAACAGCTATTCCGACTATGTATCTTTTCCCGGGGCAAAGTTTCCGCTTAAGCTCTGAACTTTTCTGTTTCTGTTTCCGGAATTTTTTTCCATGAAACGGACAAACATTCAGTTCCATTTTGACCCTGCCAACACTAGCCTACGAAAGGCCATTTTTCCTGTGTCTGGGTCCGGTACCACCTTTACATACACAAACAAACCACAAATCAAACTCCATTATAAAAACAGGGTAAACCAACATCAAGTCTAGCACTTCGTTTTTTACTGGTCTGTCATCATCGAGAAAATGTAATTGGTAGTGTCACCTATTAGAAAGACAAAGAGGTTAACTGTTTCATGAATTTGCCAACCCAAGATATTTCATCAAGTGTAACTGTTTGTGTTAACTACTACAAGCATAAGGAGGTGAATGTTTGCGTCAACTTTTACAAACAAAACCAGGTTAACTATTTCATGAATTTGCCAGAACCAAAGTACAAACCAAGTACATCCTTTGAACAGGGCCCAGCCGCCTACCACCAACTTTCAAAGCAAAGAAAGAATTTGGTCTTATCCCCACATGTTGTTATACTGAAGCAATTGACCGCTCATTTTGTATATATTATCACCACCATAAGTTTCAACCCGATATATCGAAGTTCAATGGTTTTGCAAATGGTAAAGGCTAACTTCGCATGCAAAGTAAACTCACCAACTCGTAGGACATGACCTACAAGAATGTGATACCTGAACCAAAACTAAACTAGATGCAGGCTGTGCTCCGGTCCAAATTAGAAGAAAAAAAAGCACACACAAACATAAATGTGTGATTACACGCATCCTAAGCAATCCAATTCCTGTTTCTACAAAAGTTTATTTGTTACACGGAAAAGCGCACAACAAAATGTCAAGTAAAGAGGCGCAATCCTCGTGAGTTACTTGTTGAAACTGCCATACGCATGGTCAAACCATGCATGCAGCTGCAGTTGCAGTTGGCAGTCAAGGCCCATTCACCACAGAAAAATGATGCTATAAACAAGAAACAATTTCATGAATTTGCATAGCTGGTGCCAAGTTGGAAACGTTTGCCATAAAGACAGAAAGCTGGTGGTAGGAGGAAAGAGTTGGGGATTTGCTTCACGTGACGGCGCCACGGGCAGGTGATGAGCAAAGGAAGCAAGCTTTTCCCGGTCCGGTCCCTTTCAGGGGAGGGGGCAAGTGGAATTCATTAATAGTGGGACGCAATAGGGAAGTGGTCCACGTTACACGCAATTATATCCAAATGCAAAGTCAAATATTGATTAGCTTAAAAGATATTGGTGCTGAGCAGATCACGGCTAGCACAAGACTGTATTGGAAGTTTGCCATCTGCTGCCGAGGGAAAGAAGTGAATGGTCCAAAGCCGCGGAATTGAAAACAGGGACGCACGAAAGAAAAGCAAGGACGGCGATCACGAGGAGAGTGCCAACACTCATCAGTCTACAGGGGTACTACTAATCCGCACAAGTATCTTCTTCCAAGAGCGCTAAATTTGTTAAGCCCGTAAAGAAAAAAAGAGCAACCAGGTCTGAAATATCGGAGACACGCAGGAGATTGATCATCTGCTGATGACTCGTAAGCAGGTCAGGTGAACCCGAAATTCGCGCGGATACGCATCTCGCTCTACACCAGCATTTCAAATCTACTGCTACTAATTCACTAATCCCAATCCCGAATCAGACACACAGGATATTACTATCATTATTATTGCATTAAAAACAGAAGGTACTAGTATTATTATTCAGAAAATGCCCATAGAAACGGCCTCACCTTGGAGGAGGACCTGCTCCCGGACTTGGACCTTCGTAACGCGCCGCCGCCACCCGCCGGCTCCTCGGGCGCCGACCCCACCGTCACGGCCGCCTCACCCCGACATCCGCCCGCCCCCGACGCCGCCGGCCTCACCTCGCCGCCGTCGCCCTCCGCGGGGACGAGCACGCAGAGACGGAGGGCCAGCGCCCTCTTGGCCTTCCTCCACGCGCTCTCCATCGCCCGCCGCGCGCCGCGATCCCAGTTCCCACGCCCAAACCAACCCCGCTCCCTCCGCCCGGGCTCTTATACCGCCGCTATGCGGCTACGAGGGGGTGTGGAATTGGAGGGGAGGCGGCACGACATTAGGGAGTGGAGGTGGAGCGTTTGGGTGCGGCTTCTTCTCTCCTGTCCTTTGGCTTGGTTTGACTCGCGGGAGGGAGGAGAGGAGAGGGAGAGAAACGTGCGAGGGAGGGATGCCAACGGAGGCGGAGCGGAGCGGAGCACAGGTCAGGTCAGCGTCGTGGGGGTTTAAATCCAGTGACGACGGGGGTTCGGCTCCTTTCCGGCGTTTCTTTTTCTCTTTTACGGCAGGCAATCAAGTGGCCGGGAGAGACGGCGGTGAGGGAGGGAGCGCCAGTTGGAGGTCACAGGACGTCGGACGCGGTGCATTGAATTCTGGCTCGCTCTGTATAAATTCATTTTTTGTCACATTTTACTGGGATATGATGTGTGTGTGCCTTTATACGGGTGAGTGTATGAACATCGTATTTATACTCACCCGTATTGTGAGGTTCAACTTTGTCCATCAATTTGGCTTGCAACCTGTTTGTTCCGTCATAAAAATAACACATTTCTATTCATACCAAAATGTAGTGACAAGCTACTTGACAAAAAAAATGTAGTGACAAACGATGTGCTAGCATATAATTAATAGTATATTGCTGATGAAAACGGTAGTCAAACTTCAATCACGGAAAACGAGGACACTGTGCAAGTAAGGAAGGAGAGAATAAATTCTTCCGAGCCGGCGGTTGGATCCAGCTGTAAGATGAGTTTTATGGCAATGGATATCCATACCCAAGGATATCTTCGGTATCAACCCACTTTAATATCCGTGGGCACAAATTGACGCTCATGCCCCTACCGCCGCTTGGGCCGTGTGGCTAGATTGCTTCGTTCATTGTAGCAAGTTTAAAACTGAGTGGTACCGTAGCTATTGTTTGGCATGGGTATTGCCTGGGGCCCGGCCCGATATTGGCGTCAACACTATCATTGGGTATACCTGATAGATATCCGGTGGGTACAATATATAGCATTTCCATCATAAAAATGTAGAGAAATTAGTCACACGGGACATAGGAGGAGTGATGGTTTTGGTGGCGGTGGGGTACCACTGGTTTCGGGAATTAGGGATTTTTGGTTAGGCGCCTAGAGGTTCGATGTTGACCCTACATGTCATCGGAATTATTTTCATATATTAACTTTTTCGGTATCGATCGGATTATCCGTTGGGCATCATTTCATACCCCATGTCATAACCATATATTTTGCGAGTATAAATACCCATTATTCACGGATACAAACTCTCATACATGTCCGCATTATTCGGGTAGGATACATGCGGGTACCATATCCATGGGAAAAACTGTCATCCCTAGACGAGTATGCAAAATTGTGTTAGTATTTGATGAGCCTTATCATATACAACCATAGAGGATAGGGATTTGAGTTGTCCGCCTAGTCAACCGCCATGTCATCCTCATAAATGGGCTCACCTTGTCAGGTTGAGAGAAAAAACGAAATAGATAAAAGCCGCCATGAGGCCAAAAAAGGGACAATATGGCTACATGAAATCACAACCAAGGGATAAAATGTGAAAATTACTCTTTCTCCAAAACATGTCCAGGTGTAAGACGTGGGACCATCTCGCTTGCAATATGTCAATGATTTCTTCATGCTCTATGACATATTTTTCGTTGAGACAAAAGGAGGGAGTCAAAATAGCAGGAGAAAGGAGATAGGACAGACACAAAATTTGTGGAGCGGACTAACTAGTGTACTCTCGATAGCCCCCGCGTCACTCCCCTGGGGCGACACGGGCGATGAGCCCCCTTTCTAGCATAATCTTCGTGCGTAAAAGGAATCGATATGTGTTTTTTGAACACACACCCAAATGCTTATTGATGTGCGCTAGAAGGGAGAGAAGCGATAAGATGATCCCGAGAGTACATGATGCTGAAAGCTCGGCAAAACGAAAACAAGCGCATAAAAAGCAAACAAAACATATTGAGAGAACGAAAGGAACCAAAATCGGGGAAGAAAAAAAATAGAGTCCATGGCATATCATGTACATTACGCAGTAATTTGACTTGTCTTTCCTTTCCATAACGGAGAAAAATTCATCCGGGTTTGTGTACTACAATATCTGCACACTATGTACCTAACTAAGACGTTTCTGTAGTGATACTCCGTCTCGTAATATGAAAGCGTTTTTAACCCTATATTATGAGACGGAGGGAATAGTAGTAAATACTCCACTCCACGGTTGTCCAGTTGGCCGGCACCGGCAGACGGTGCAACGGCAAGCTGCTCATGCGTTCGGGGTTCGCCTCTCGCGCCTACGGAACGAACTAACTTCCTCGCGCGGAAGACCGATCACGCTGTAGGGGTGTGCTCATCGGCCAAGCAACGACGCGTTTCCCGTCACGTCACCCGCCCTTGTGCCGATGGAAGCAGTGCCGATCGCGGAGGACGATCTCCGTCCGCAGCGGCGGATGCAGGTGAACCACCGAACGCGTCGTCACGACAACACGTTGGAGTTGGTTCCGTCGTCCCCTTCAGCGTAGCGTACTCAACGAACACAAAATATAATTAAAATAGTCAGTGACTGACGCACGAGATTCACTGAATGCACGCGCTACTCGATTTGGAGATGAACACACGCTTATGATAGTACTTTGATGAAAGGACAAGGGTACGGGCATAGGGAAAGAAAAACAATGCTGCACCTGCTGCGTTGACGGGCTGATTTTTTAGATCATCTCCAGCCGTTGGCCCCTCTAGGGGGCCGAAATAGCGTCGCCTGGGGTCGAGCTGGCGCTAAAATCGGCCTGGGGGGGCTCGTTTTCCCAGCCGCCGCCCCACGGGCGCCCCCCAACCGGCGATTTCGGCCCAGTATGGGCGCAGGTTCGGCCCAAATTCGGCGCTATTTCGGCATTACTTTGACAAACTCGGCGCTCTTTCGGCTTTAAAATCAACAAAATCGGCGCTCTTTCGGCATAATTTCAACAAAAAACTAAATGTTTCGTACCAAAGTTCATCATAGAAATTAATACAAAATCAAATAGTTCAATGAAGCAAGTTCCAACATAAATTAAAACAAATCGAGCTAGACGTTGTCTTTGAACCTCCATAGGTGCTCCACCAGATCGTCTTGCAGTTCTTGATGCACTTGTGGGTCTCGGATCTCCTGGCGCATATTGAGGTAGGCATCCCATGTTGCTGGTACCTGGTGATCAACAACTGCAAGAGGTCCCATCCTGTGATATGGTTTAGGATCAAACACTGGCTCTTCCTGCTCTGTCGGTGTACGAAAGTATGGGTCTTTTTAGTACCCCTTACTTGTGCACGGGCAGTTGTAGCCGTACCGCGGCAAGCCTTGCCGGGGAATAGTCAGGAGCAATCACAAGACTAAGATGCCAAGAAGACGTTCAAGTCAACGATCAGACAGACCAGAAGACAGAAGACCGAAGGGTTGCGGAGGCCCGGCAAGACCCTTGCCGGCAAGGCCTCGCACCCGGCAAGACCCGGTCCCGGCAAGCCCCGGGCCCGGCAAGGCTCTGCACAGTGCAGCGCTATCGCTCCTGTGCAGCGGCCAGCCTTGTCGTTTAGGGCTTGTCCTCATGATGACGTGGCGCGATGCTGGCCACGAGATGCTTAAGCGGTGTTGATGGGATGGCTGCTTTTCCCATCCCCCGTAAAGCTTTTCCAAGCCCAAGACGCTAAGGGACACCTTGACGGACACCTCATGGTGCGTTTAATGAGTTTGTCCTAGGCCGTCAGGGTTAGGTATGATAACACTGTAGCTACTTTCCACCTCATGCCCTATCTCATACGCCACTGTGGTAGCCCCTTTGACTCATATAAAAGGAGGCCCAAGGCGTATCTACAGAAGGGGAGGAGACATTGGACCCGTTCTGCATGCGTAGTTACTACTGTAGCTCCCGAAACTTGGCCAAGAACATCCACAGTAATACAACCAAGCAGGAGTAGGGTTTTACGCTTTCGAGCGGCCCGAACCTGGGTAAAATCCCCTCGCGCTGATCGTCAGTTCCGCTCTTTGTGCTGTCCTCTCTCCCCTGCCGAACCGTAAAGGGATCCTTCGGTCCCATAGGTGTTCGTTTCCGCGACATGCTTGCTCTCAATGATCATGTTGTGCAAGCAGACACGGCAATTCATGATCTCCCACATCTGCCTTTTGGACCAGGTCATAGCAGGATACCGGACAACAGCAAATCGCGATTGGAGCACACCAAATGCTCGCTCGACATCTTTCCTGCAAGCCTCCTGACACTTAGCAAAGTGTGCCTTTTTTGGCGCCACAGGTTTTGAGATAGTCTTCACAAATGTGAACCATCTCGGATAGATACCATCTGCTAGATAGTATCCCTTGTTGTAGTGGCGTCCATTGACCTCAAAGTTCACCGGAGGAGCATGACCTTCAACAAGCTTGGCGAAGACATTCGAGCACTGCAAGACGTTGATATCATTGTGAGTTCCTGGCATACCAAAGAAGGAGTGCCAAATCCATAGGTCATGTGTGGCTACTGCCTCAAGTACCACACTGCAACCACCTTTGGCGCCTTTGTACATCCCCTGCCAAGCAAATGGGCAGTTTTTCCATGACCAATGCATGCAGTCGATGCTTCCAAGCATCCCTGGAAATCCTCTTGCTGCATTCTGTGCTAGGATTCGAGCAGTGTCTTCAGCATTGGGTGATCGCAAATATTGTGGTCCAAACACTGCCACCACTGCCCTGCAGAACTTGTATAGACACTCAATGATGGTGGACTCGGCCATTCGCCCATAGTCTTCTTGTATGTCCGCGGGAGCTCCGTATGCAAGCATCCTCATAGCTTGGGTGCATTTCTGGAGTGAGAAGAATCCAACTGTGCCGGTGCAATCCTTCTTGCAAACGAAATAGCTGTCGAACTCCCGGACGGAATTAACAATCCTGAGGAAGAGCTTCCGGCTCATCCGGTAGCGACGCCGAAATACTTTCTCACCGTGCAATGGAGAGTCGGCGAAGTAGTCGGCGTAGAGCATGCAATACCCCTCCATCCGATGCCTCTGCTTGCTCTTGCGCCAGCCCGGCGCCGAGCCACCTCGCCGGGGCTTGTCATTGTTGACGAACAGGTCGGCCAGCGAGGCGAGTATCATGAGGTGCTCCTCGTCGGCGGTGTCGGCCTCGGCTTCTTCCTCCAACAGGGCCGCGAACGCCTCCTCGTCGTCCGAGTCCATGGCCGAGCAGGCAAAACGACGAACACCTTGTCGGCGTGACGGGCGAGCAGCCGCCGCCGTCCTGCCGGCGTGGTTTGGGCCGGAGGACGGCGATGGGCGAGGGTCGGGGGAAGCGAAATCCGGCGAGGGGGGGCGAAGTGGGGCCTTCTAGCGGCGGCGCAGTGGCCGTGAACAGGCGAGGGGCGCCGGAGTCGGCATTGGGGAGAACGCGGGGGGGGAGTGGCTCGGGCGAGGAAAAGAACGAGATTCGCCTGACAATGGTGTCCCACACGCCAGTTTGTTACCGCCGGAGCCCCGCAGGAGGCCCCCAGCGCGCTGGGTTCGGCCTGGGTTCGCCGGCCCAGAAAAGGGCTCTAACCGGCGAAAAACGGGGTCCTGGAGGCGCGACTGGACTGATTTTTCGGCGCCGGTGGTAAAAAAGACACTCGGGGAGGCCTGTTGGGGGCGTGGGTGGAGATGCTCTTAGGGGGCTCTGCAGAGCGAAGCACGCAGTGCAGCTTCGTCCACGAGTAAACGTACAGTAGCTAGCTAGCTGCCCTTTTCACGCTGTAGATTTCGTTTCAGCCGTAAATCGGAATGATATGTCTTTTTAGTGCTAGTAGAAAGAAAGAAAGCTTGTGGTAAACTTACGAGCTGCTAAAAGGCGGGTCCCGTCCCAAAGCCAAAAGGCCACCATCGCCACACACGCACACCTTTGGCAAATTGCATCCGGAAAAGCTTGCAAACTTTATAGCATGCATGCACTTGTTAATAATAATACAGCAAGACCCAGATCGATCGGCTCTGCCACCTTGATGAGCGGCTGGTTCACGGGCAGTGCCGGCGCGAATCATGCATGCAGCTGACTGAATCGTGCATAGCACCTAGGCTAGGGGCTGGAGCCGGAAAGGGAAGGGGGGCATGTAGCATGATCGATCGACGCACTGCTGTTGCCTTTGTAAACGGTAGGGCAGAGCCTGTTGCGGCGGAGGAGGAGCAAAGCAGGCAACGTGATGGCGAGCCATGTCCCTGTCCCTCCGGGACGGGACGGGGCAAAAGTCCACTCCGGTGGTGTCATCATTGCACGAGCTCGATGGCCCACGGGCCGTCACCGCATCACCCGCGCGCAGACGCAGTAATGCCGGACGGCATTATCAGAAAGCTGCGACGGACGGCGAGGGTCGCGCACTGCAGCTGCACCTGCACGTCTGTTAAACATCATGTACATACGGTATGAATATAAGGACGAAATCACTGTTCTGACCTTATACGCAAAGAATTGCATAAAATGAATTCGTCAGGGATCTGACCTTTTTAGAAACGCCACAGCCCGCGGCGTTGCTGGTAAACTAAAAAACGCCGTCCTACCCCGCGTTTCTACACGTCAGAAACGCCGAGCTACTCCGCGTTTCCGCCTACAACGGAAATGCCAAGGACCCTGGCGTTTCTTCGGCCGATATTTGTTTAGGCCCCACTCACCCATCAGCCCGTTCTTCCTCCTCTCCTCGCTGCGAACAAAGACGAGAAACGCCTCTCTCCTCCTCCCGATCCCCCCCTTCGATCTTCCTCTTCCCTCAACCATTTTTGCGGATCTTTGGGGCAAATCGAAGAGGCCGGTAAGCTCCTCCAATCCCTCCAATCACTTTTTGCAATAACTTTGTATTTTTGGAGCTTTTTTTGGCACTAGGTGCAACCTAGGTTTTCAAGTAAAACAAAATTTGGTGATGATTTAGTTGTTTAGTATCATATGATTTAGTAGTAAGGATGAGGGCCGGCCAAGGATGAGTGCATTGCGAAATATGATGTAAATTTGTGTATTTTCTATAGTTGCAAGTGTGATGGTGAATGCATATTACTTGATTGTTATATTTGCTATGTGTTCATCCTAAATATTTTCGACTATATAGATGTGTGCGTGCACACTTTGTATCATTTGGTACTTGTGAATTTAACATTTATAGGTAAAAAAATGTATTATGTTGAATCCTAAAATTATTTGTTCCTATTATGTAGGATGTTTGAGCCGGATAAATATCCGGGCCTTGATGATTTCTACGAGCAGAAGCATCGTGCGGTGCTAGTGGAAAGAGGGGAGGTAATTATCCGGGCCTTGATGATTATCTTTCTATATTGGTTGATTTTCATATTGTGACAAGTTGAGAGAAGTAACAAATTATGCGTTTGTTTGTTTAGGTTCCTCCACTACTTCGGTTGAGGGGGCACAACCCGAATGAATCTCTCATATATGACCGTCGGTACGAGCCTTATTTTAGAAGAATGGATCTTCTTCAGTTTGTGCTCAACTTTAAAGGCACACCACCATGGTTGAACTCCACGGCCCTTACCGCCCTTACGGACCGTTCGAGGCCGGAGACGCACTCTTTTCACCTTGCTCTTGGTGAGATGACCATAACTTTGGAGGATATTGCTATGATCACCGGGCTTCCGATCGAGGGCATGGCTCTTACAGGGAAGGTGAGGTCTGATGGGTGGCGACAACGGGTTGCAGCATTGGTTGGTGTTGAACCTGAGCCGTGGACTCATGAAACCAGGAAGGATCCTAGGCCATCCGGCGTGTTGTTCTCGTGGATACAGAAACATTTTCGCAGGTGCCCAAAGGATGCTAGTCCGGATGTTGTGGAGAGGTACGCCAGGGCTTACCTATGGAATCTTTTGACTCAAGTGGTGTTTCCGGATGGCACGGGGGACATAGCCTCGTGGATGTTCTTAGATCCTCTTCGTGGCTGGGATGTTAAGTGGAGTTGGGGGTCGGCGGCACTAGCCTTCTTGTACCGTCAGGTACTGCTTACTATGATGCATTTTCATTATATTAAATAGGTATTTGCGTGTGGTCGTTTAACGTGTGTGCAAATCTGCAATTGGATGGAGCATGTATGAGGAGTAAGCCGACGTCCACTCTTGGTGGTTTCGTTTGGGCCCTACAGGTTTAGATGTGGGAGCGTATCCCTGTAGGCCGTAACGTCACCCTTCCTCCAGAAGAACGTTGGAAGTACCCTTTTGACGGGGATGAGGAGCGGTACCCCACTATCGCACACACATGGGTTAATGTCCAATGGTCGAGTATCACAGCCATGGGGCGGTACAAGGCATACATAAGCGAGCTTGACATGCTGACTTATGAACAGGTAATTATCCAAATGCTTTGGCATCGTTTCTGAATTTTTTTCGTGCATGGGCGAGTGACTTGTTGTGATGTAGGTAAATTGGAGGCCGTACACGGTACTTAGGCAGTTCCCTCTGAGCAATATGTGCCTTCGTGACCAGCATCTTTGGCGTGTGCGGTGCCCCTTGATATGCTTCTTTGCGGTCGAGTGGCATCTTCCTCATCGTGTTTCAAAGCAGTTCGGAGTCCAACAACGCAGCCCGCCGCAATGCCGCGTCCGAAGGGCCACCGTAAATGAGCGACCACCATGTGATTGCCCATCTCTCGTTGTCCCACCTGGCTCATCCACTTGGTATTTCATTTCAACATTATCGAAACAAGTGGCTCGCTGGATGGCTGACTTGTGTTTTTGAAACTGTAGCCACTCGGCAACCTTCTTCGGATAAATCCCATTGGGAGGCTTCTCACTCTCACCAATCCACTTGTCGATTTCATCGGAGTGCTTCAGAAAATACTCATTGAGCTTGTAGAAGGTATATTCCGCTATTGCCGTCACCGGCAACTGACGGGCACCCTTCAAGACAAAGTTGAAGCACTCAACAAGATTGCTTGTCATGTCGCCATATCTCATGCCTCCTTCGTCACATGCCCGTGACCACTTGTGTCTCTCATCAATATTCTTTTCTAGGAAATCTTTCCCACCTTCATTTGCCTTCTCATAGATTATGTTCAATCGTTTCGTGAACGACTCAACGGAGAAGGCCACACATGCGGAGTTAAGATCCTTCGCCAGATATTTGTTCTTACAAGCCCTGTAAAAGTTTGCAACGAAGTGCCTCATGCACCATCGATGGTGAAGCCTCGCATGCCCTGGCATGTGAACATCCACGGCCTTCAATATGCCTTGGTGCCGATCGGATATGATGCATACCTCCCTATTCGGAGGAATGACCGTGCTTCTCACAAGTCTCATGAACCATTCCCAGTTGTCTTGATTCTCCACGGACACCAAAGCAAATGCCACAGGCAACACCTGATCATTAGCATCATGTGCCATTGCTATCATTAGTGTGCCCTTGTATTTGCCTGTCAGGAATGTTCCATCTATAGACAAAACCGGACGACAATGCTCAAAAGCTGCAATGCATGGGCCAAACGTCCAAAAGGCACGACGGAACACTCCTTCAATATCTTGGACATAGTGGTACATTCTGGGGTTTCTATAGGACATCGCGCCCAGCAACCTGGGTAGCATGTTGTACGCCTCTTCCCATCCACCGTACAACATTCTAAGAGCGACTTGCTTGGCCTTCCATGTCTTCCCGTACTTGACCTTATATCCAAACCTCTCATCAACCCAACTCATCAACAACTTCACTTTAATGGTTGGATCCTCAGCTATATGTTTCTGGTATTTATAACCAATGAATTCCGAGGTTAGCTGACGGTGTGTCGTCGGTGCTTCATCGGTCGGCGGTGTGCATTGGTGAGTGGCTTTGCAACTACTTATCTTCCACCAACCATCTTTCGTGAGTCTTCCATTGACTTTCCATTTGCATTTTTCTACCTCGCATTTCACGGTGTATCGCTTGTTGCAGTCCGAGTGAACAACTATGAAAGGCCTGTAGTGTTTGACGGCATACTCACACAACCACATCTTGAATTCTAGCATATGCTCGAACATCAAACCTTTCTTTAGGTAAGACATAGAAATCGCGTCGGGTGTGCTACTTGGGAACATTCTAGCCTCAATTGTCTTGCTCATGCCAGCGTCGACTATAGCCTTATCTGCAAGGCTAACATCACAAAACAAGGGAACTTTGTGATCCCTACCGGTGATTTTTGTATACCACTCCACTTCTTTCTCAGTGAAGCCATCCTCGTCCAACTCATTCATCGGGCCTTCATCATCCGAGTCATCCACACAAGCACGCTGATAGACAATGCCAGGATCCATGTCATCATGCCTTACTTGAGCCTCTACGTCACCAACCATGTTGTGGTGCCTCTCATACTCTTCGTCGGAGTCATGACCATCATCTTTGATCGGTGCACTACCTCTGAACTCATATTGGGGATACTCATTGGCTTCCACTTCAACTTTATGCTCAACAATAGGTGGCACACTACTAATCGGGCTCAAATCATCTACTAAAGTTTGGTTCAAGTCAACATGAAAAAGAGGAGCCTTGACCACCATACTTGCAAACACTTCGAGTGACTTGACTACCGAGGATGCAACAACCTCCTTGTATGCAACCCAATGCAAATTGGACTTGATAGGCATTGTCTTCATTCGACACTTGTGTGCCGACCCAACATCATATCTTCCTAATAATTCAACTTGGTCACTTGGATCAACCCACTTCAATCTTATCCGCGTTTCTTCCACAACCTCTTCATAAGTAGGACTCTCAAGAAATATCAACACTTGCTCATACTTGTCAACAATATCAACATTCATGAATGCCTCTTTGTCAACATAATGAATATTCACAATCTTGTCCATCTAAAAAAGGGAACAAAAGTACCAATGCTAAGTATACCACATTCCTAACAAAACAACTAAGAAACATCTATATCCATCCAAATTAAGCATTACCCAAACCCTAACCCTAACCCTAACCCTAAATCTTAACAATAAGCATAACCCAACCAATACAATGCAACACTATTGGAACAACTATACTCATTAGTATACACTAAGAACATCATATTTTGGAAAAATGTTCAAAACTAGGGTTAGAAAACACATGAACAAAAAACCACCCAAATAGACAGATCCAACCAATAAAAATTTGTGAGATGAAGGAGATTACCTCAAGGAACGAAAATGACACCGGATCCACGGACCAAACCAATCCTTTTGGAAGGATTTGAGAGGGGACAAGTGGGGGAGACAAAGGGGAAAAGGGGGTGGAGCTCGGGATAGGTCAATGGGGAGAAGAGAGTGAGTGGTGAGTGGTGGGTGAGGGTGGCCCGAGAGCCCCACGGCCTAATAAGTATCTCAGGCAGCAACGCCAGGGATCATGGCGTTGCAGGACAAAGTAGAAACGCCACATACCTTGGCGTTTCAAAGAAGAAGAAACACGGGGTAGGACGGCATTTCTGACGTGTAGAAACGCGGGGTAGGACGGCGTTTCTTAGTTTACCAGCAACGCTGCGGGCTGTGGCATTTCTAAAAGGATCAGATCATGAAATACTTTCCTGACGAGTTCATTTTGTTTAATTCTTTGCGTATAAGGTCAGAACAGTGATTTCATCCTGAATATAAACCGTATAGGTAGCTAGTTGTACGCGTATAGGATCGGCCAGGCTGTTGGGATTCGTTCCTTGGAGATCAATCTCAACCCTGCTGCCGCATGTTTATCTTCTCGTATCTCCCCATGTAAATCTTCTTGTAACAACCGGGCTTTGTCTCTATATTAACACGCAATGCGTCCTTGTTAGGCATACGCTTAACCTATCGTTTTTCACATGGTATACAGAGCTCTTTCCTTCCACCGTTTCTAGACTTCATGGCGTCATCCTCTTCTGCCGCCATGGCTGCCCCCTCCCTCGCTTCCCTTGGCCACACAATCACCGAAAAATTAAACCGAGAGAATTTCCTTGTATGGAGGACACAGGTGTTGCTGCATGTGAGGGCTGCCGGCATGATGGGCTTCCTCGACGGCTCGGCTAAGGCGCCCCCCGTCGAGATCCTCCTGGAGAAGGAGGTCGCTAGGAAGAAGGAGACCAGCGCCATCCCGAACCCTGACCACGTTGTCTGGGTCACGCAGGACCAGCATGTCCTCACGTTCCTGCTCGCGTCTCTCTCCCGCGACGTGCTCCTTCAGGTTAGCAACTGCATCACTGCCGCAACCGCTTGGTCTACGATTCTGCAAAGCTTCTCCGCGCAGTCCCGTGCTCGGATCATCCAGCTCCGATCCCAGATCGGCGCCACTCGAAAGGGGGATCTCTCTGCCGCGGCCTACTTCACCAAGATGAAGGGGCTCGCTGATGAGCTAGCTGCTGCCGGGAAGCCGCTGGAAGAGGACGACGTCGTCTCGCATATTCTGCAGTGACTCATGCACGAACCAGAGTACAACGGGTTCGTATCTGCAATCTCTACACGCACCATCACCGACCAGCCTATTGGCCTCAGTGAGCTGTTTTCGCCGTTGCTCGCCGCCGAGGCACGGATCGCTGCTCAGACTGCCGCCTACTCCGCCAACCTCGCCGCCAAGGGCGGCGGCCGCGGCGGCTTCGGTCGTGGGAACGGCGGCAACGGTGGTTCCCGTGGCTACAACAACAATAACACGGGAGCCCGCTTCTCCGACAACCCCTCCGGTGGTTCTGGTGGTCGCCCAGGTGGTGACCGTGGCGGCGACCGCGGTGGTGATTGCGGTAACCGCGGCGACCAGAACCGCGAGAAGTGCCAGATTTGCAAGGAGCATGGACATGGGGCCTGGTGCTGCAGGAAGTGCTACGATCGTGGCTACAACAAAAACGTGCGCAACCCCGCGGGTGGAGGAGGTGGTGGTGGACAACGCTCAGCCAACTCCGCGCACTCCTATGGAGTTGATACCAATTGGTATCTCGACACCGGTGCAACAAATCATGTGACCGGAGAACTTGAGAAACTTGCTATCCGTGATCGGTACATGGGCACGGAACAAATCCACACCGCAAGTGGTCAAGGCATGAACATTGCTCACGTTGGTCATTCAGTTTTATCTACACCCGATGGTTCATTAGACTTGAATAATATCCTCCATGCACCACAAGCTGATAAGAGTCTTCTATCTGCCTATCAACTTATGATCGATAATCGTGCCTTTCTTGAAGCTTACCCTGAAATTGTTTTTGTTAAGGATCGGGCCACTCGGAGAACCATTCTTCAAAGCAAGAGTAGGGGTGGCTTATTCCCTGTTCATGGCCGCCAAGAAGTTCCTCATCGACAAGTCCTTGGCGTGGTCAAACCATCTACATCACGATGGCATAAACGTCTAGGACATTCTGCCTTACCGGTGGTCCAGAAAATACTTCGTGATTTTTTCCTTCCAGTTTCCAATAAAAAGGATCATTTGTTAGTTTGTGATTCATATCAAATGGCCAAGAGCCATCAGCTACCTTATTCTCGTTCTAGTAGTGAATCAAAAGCTCCTTTAGAGCTCATTTTTTCAGATGTGTGGGGTCCTGGACCCGTCTCCGTTGGTAGACAAAAAATACTACGTCAGTTTTATTGATGATTTTAGCAAATTCAGTTGGATTTATTTACTCAAGAATAAGTGAGATGTTTTTGAGAAATTCCACATCTTTCAACAACATGTTGAACGCCTCTTTGATTGCAAAATTCTTGCCATGCAAACTGATTGGGGTGGTGAATACCAGAAACTTAATTCTTTTTTTGAGCGCATTGGCATTACCCACCATGTCTCATGTCCTCATGCGCATCAACAAAATGGTTCGGCTGAACGCAAACATGGACACATTGTCAAAGTTGGCTTGTCTCTCCTTGCACATGCTTTTATGCCACTAAAGTTTTGGGACGAGGTGTTTCTCACCGCGGTTTATCTTATTAATCGTGTCCCTAGTAGGGTTATCCATAATCAAACTCCTATTGAGCGTCTATTTGGCACAAAACCCGACTACACGTTTCTTCATATTTTTGGGTGTGCCGTATGGCCAAACTTGCGTCCCTTCAACAAGCATAAGCTTGAGTTTCGCTCCAAACAGTGTGCCTTCTTGGGCTATAGTACCATGCACAAAGGATACAAGTGCCTTGATGTTGCATCTGGACGTGTCTATATTTCACGGGATGTGGTCTTCAATGAGCACATGTTCCCCCCACTCCAATGTCGGCGCTCAACTTCGCAAAGAAATTCTTCTTTTACCACCCCATCTCTTTCCATCCCCTGCCTTCCTTGATACGGGTGTAGATATTCCTGCTGATCACGTGTCAATGTCTAATGGAGATAGTTTTAATGAAAATGGTGATGCAAGTTGATGTCTACTACGCAACCTTCTTCTTGTAGACTCGTGTTAGACCTCCAAGCGCAGAGTTTTGTAGGACAGTAGCAAATTTCCTTCAAGTGGATGACCTAAGGTTTATCAATCCGTGGGAGGCATAGGATGAAGATGGTCTGTCTCAAACAACCCTGCAACCAAATAACAAAGAGTCTCTTGTGTCCCCAACACACCCAATACAATGGTAAATTGTATAGGTGCACTAGTTCGGCGAAGAGATGGTGATACAAGTGCAATATGGATGGTAGATATAGGTTTTTGTAATCTAAAAATATAAAAACAACAAGGTAACAAGTAACAAAAGTGAGCACAAACGGTATTGCAATGCTTGAAAACAAGGCCTAGGGTTCATACTTTCACTAGTGCAAGTTCTCTCAACAATACTAACATAGTTGAATCATATGTAAATCCCTCACATGCGACAAAGAGTTCACTCCAAAGTCACAAATAGCGGAGAACAAACGAAGAAATTATTGTAGGGTACGAAACCACCTCAAAGTTATCTTTTCCAATCAATCTTATGAGCTATCCCTATAAGTGTCACAAACAGCCCTAGAGTTCGTACTAAAATAACACCTTAAGATACACATCAACCAAAACCCTAATGTCACCTAGATACTCCAATGTCACCACAAGTACCCATGGGCTTGATTATACGATATGCATCACACAATTTCAGATTCATCATGTTCAATCCAACACAAAGAACTTCAAAGAGTGCCCCAAAGTTTCTACCGGAGAGTCAAGACGAAAACATGTGACAACCCCTATGCATAGATTCCCAAGGTCACGGAACCCGCAAGTTGATCACCAAAACATACATCAAGTGGATCAATAGAACATCCCATTGTCACCACGGATATCCCATCGCAAGACATACATCAAGTGTTCTCAAATCCTTAAAGACTCAATCCGATAAGAAAACTTCAAAGGGAAAACTCAATTCATCACAAGAAGATAGAGAGAGGAAAACTCCATATGATTCATCTATATTAATAAAGCTCACGGTACATCAAGATCGTGTCATCTCAAGAACACGAGAGAGAGAGATCAAACACATAGCTACTGGTACATACCCTCAGCCCCGAGGGTGAACTACTCCCTCCTCGTCATGGAGACCGCCAGGATGATGAAGATGGCCTCCGGTGACGGTTTCCCCCTCCGGCAGGGTGCCGGAACGGGCTCCCGATTGGTTTTTCGTGGCTCTGGAGGGTTGCGGCGGCGGAACTCCCGATCTAGGTTTGTTTCTGGGGGTTTTGGTATTTATAGGAATTTTTGGCGTCGGTCTCACGTCAAGGGGGGCCACGAGGCGGCGACAAGCTAGGAGGGCGCGCCCTAGGGGGGGGCGCCCTGCTGGCTTGTGGCGGCCTCGTGGCTCTTCTGGCCCAACTCCAATGCTTCGGGGGTCTCTTTTGGTCCATAAAAAATCACCGTAAATTTTTAGCCTATTCCGAGAACTTTTATTTCTGCACAAAAAAACGACACCATGGTAGTTCTGCTGAAAACAGCGTCAGTCCGGGTTAGTTCTAATAAAATCATACCAAAATCATATAGAATTATTGTAAACATGGCATGAATACTTCATAAATTATAGATACGTTGGAGACGTATCAGCATCCCCAAGCTTAATTCCTGCTCGTCCTCGAGTAGGTAAATGATAAAAGAAATAATTTATGAAGTGTGAATGCTACCTAACATGTTCATCATATTCTTTTCTTCTTTGTTTAGCATGGACATTTGGACTTGTAAATGATTCAAAGCAATAGTCTAGTTTTAACATAATGACTTCAATACTCAAGCATGTCAACAAGCAACCATGTCTTTCAAAATATCAACACTAAAGAAAGCTATCCCTAGCCCATCATGCTCAATCATTGATCCATTCATGAAACACACTCAAATATTAGCTATGCCCAATGCTCAAGTACGATCATAGTGCCCCCTAGTTGGTGCTTATAAGAGAAGATGGAGACTCAAAGCAAAAATAAAAATTGCATAAAGTAAATAGATAGGCCCTTCGCAGAGGGAAGTAGGGATTTGTAGACGTGCGAGAGCTCAAAGTTTTAAATTGAGAGAGAAAAAATATTTTGGGTGGCATGCTTTTCCTGTCAACGAAAACGACAAAGTAGCTTACAATACTTTCCATGCTAGATGTATCATAGGCGGTTCCCAAACAGAATGGTAAAGTTTTTACTCCCCCTCCACCAATCAATCACACTCCACGACGAGCCGAATCCACGGGTACCGTCCATACAAACAACAATCGTGGGGGAGTTTTGTTTCATTATATTTTGATTTGATTTTTTTTTGAGCATGGAACTGGGCATCCCGAATACCAGCCACTTTCTCGTGAATGATAGTGAATCAACACATATCATGAGAATAACCCACCTAGCATGGAAAAATATTGGATACTCCCCGCCGTTTCATGAGCGGTATGGGCACACAAAAGAGAAACTTTATTTTGAAGATTTAGAGATGGCACATACAAATTTGCTTGGAACGGGCATGGAAATACCGCATATAGGTAGGTATGGTGGACTCATAAGGCAAAACTTGGTTTAAGGATTTTGGATGCACAAGTAGTATTTCTACTTAGTACAAATGGAGGCTAGCAAATAGATTGGGAAGCAACCAAACCAAGAAATGAAAATTCACATAAGTGAACATTGAACATAACTAACACCGAATAATGCACCACAAGTAGGATATAACTTCATTGCATAACTATTAACTTTCGTACTTGCATAGGGAATCACAAACCTTAACACTAATATTCCTACTAAAGCATAATTACTCACTAACATGACTCACATATTACTATCATCATGTTTCAAAACTATTACAAAGAATCAGTTTAATTTGTCCCATGATCCTCATGAAAGTTTTTATTATATCCTCCTTGGATATCTATCACTTTGGGACTAGTTTCATATGTTGCCATTGCTTTTTGGCAAGCTCAAACAAATTTAAGTGAAGTACAAGAGCATAAAGATTTCATCTCTCAAAAAGATATAAGTGAAGCATGAGAGGAAATGACAAGCTACTCTCAAAAGATATAAGTGAAAATCAATGAGTAGTCAAACAATTAAGTAGCTATGTGAGGAATCTCTCTCTCAATAAATATTTTCAGATCTGAGTATTTTATTTAAACAGCGAGCAAAAGAAAAATAGCACTCCAAGAATAGCACATATCATGTGAACGAATAAAAATTTAGGCTCAACATAGGCTAACCGATAATTGTTGATGAAGAGAGGTGGGATGCGTAGCATCCCCAAGCTTAGATGCTTGAGACTTCTTGAAATATTTACTTGGGGTGCCTTTGGCATCCCCAAGCTTGAGCTTTTGTATCTCGTTCAATTCTCTCATATCATGGTTTCACCTATTCTCAAAAACTTCATCCACACAAAACTCGAAAAGAACTCGTGAGATAGGTTAGTACACATAATAATAAATCAACTCTTTATGTACTGCCAAGACAAGTTGCATAATAATTTTCAAACATTAGGTACTGTATACTATCATTTCCACAATTTATATCTACCAATATAGGCTATGGAAACTATAGGATAAGTAGATAACAAAACTATGACAGCAATCTGTCCAAACAGAACAGTCTGTAGTAATTTATGAAAACAGTGTACTTATGTAACTCAAAAATTATGAAAATTTAGGAAATGCTATAAAATTTATATTAAAATACTGTGTAAAAATTTCATAAACTTCCCATGTTCCAGTAAAATATGAAAATTCAAACACTACAGCCAAAGTTTCTGTTTTTTACACAACACTCATCAAAACATGCAATGCAAGCATCCTAAGGCAATTCTTGGAACTTTTATTGAAAATCAACATTGTAAATAACAACTAACATGGAAAAATAAAATAAAATGATGCTCCAAGCAAAACTCATATTATGTGACGAATAAAAATATAGCTCCAAGTAAGATATACCGATAATGTTGAAGACGAAAGAGGGGATGCCTTCCGGGGCATCCCCAAGCTTAGGCGCTTGAGTATTCCTTGGATATTACCTTGGGGGTGCCTTGGGCATCCCCAAGCTTAGGTTCTTGTCACTCCTTATTCTCCTCATATCGGTGTCTCACCCAAAACTTGAAAACTTCAATCACACAAAACTTAACGGAACTTCGTGAGACGGGTTAGTATAATATACAAAGGTCATTCACTTAGGTACTATCAAGAAAAGATTCATAATTGTTTCCACATGATACCTACTGTATTCTATCATTCCCATAATTTATATTACTGAATATAAGCTATGGGAACACTAAAACAAGCAAACTATGCATGCAAAACAGAATCTGTCAAAAACAGAACAGTCTGTGAAGATCTGTAGTATTGCCATACTTCCCTATCTCTAAAAATTCTGAAAAATTAGGAAAATCTAGGAAATTTGTATATAAATCATGTGTAAAAAATTCAGATCAAAATCACGTTCCACTGAATTTAAAAAATTCCTGGACTGAGAGAAAAAGTTTCTGTTTTTGCACAGAATCAAGTCAACTATTATCCACACTATCCCAAAGGCTTTACTTGGCACTTTATTGAAATAAAAGCTATAAAACATGATTATACAGTAGCTTAATCATGTGAACACACAAAAACAGAAGGTAAAAGTGTTGGGTTGTCTCCCAACAAGTGCTTTTCTATAAAGCCTTTTAGCTAGGCATGATGATTTCAATGATGCTCACATAGGAATAATAATTGAAGCATGCACAAGAGCATCATGAATCTCATGACAAGCACATTTAAGTCTAACCCACTTCCTATGAATAGGGATGTTGTGAGCAAACAATTTATGGGAGCAAGAATCAATTAGCATAGGAAGGCAAAACAAGCATAACTTCAAAACTTTGAACACATAGAGAGGAAACTTGATATTATTGCAATTCCTACAAGCATATGTTCCTCCCTCATAATAATTTTCAGTAGCATCATGAAGGAATTTCACAATATAAACATCACATAAAGCATTCTTTTCATGATCTACAAGAATAGAAATTTTACTACTCTCCACATAAGCAAATTTATTCTTATCAATAGTAGTGGGAGCAAACTCAACAAAATAACTATCATGAGAAGCATAATCCAATTGAAAATTAAAATCATGATGACAAGTTTCATGGTTATCATTATTCTTTATAGCATACATGTCATCACAATAATCATCATAAATAGGAGGCATGCTTTCATCATAATAAATTTGCTCATCAAAACTTGGGGGACTAAACATATCACCTTCATCAAACATAGCATCCCCAAGCTTGTAGCTTTGCATATCATTAGCATCATGAATATTCAAGGAATTCATACTAACAACATTGCAATCATGCTCATCACTCAAATATTTAGTGCCAAACATTTTAATAACTTCTTCTTCTAACACTTGAGCACAATTTTCCTTTCCATCATTTTCACGAAAGACATTAAAAAGATGAAGCATATGAGGCAACCTCAATTCCATTTTTTAGTTTTCTTTTATAAAACCAAACTAGTGAAAAACAAGAAACTAAAAGATTTAATTGCAAGATCTAAAGATATACCTTCAAGCACTCACCTCCCCGGCAACGGCGCCAGAAAAGAGCTTGATGTCTACTACGCAACCTTCTTCTTGTAGACTCGTGTTGGGACTCCAAGCGCAGAGTTTTGTAGGACAGTAGCAAATTTCCCTCAAGTGGATGACCTAAGGTTTATCAATCCGTGGGAGGCGTAGGATGAAGATGGTCTGTCTCAAACAACCCTGCAACCAAATAACAAAGAGTCTCTTGTCTCCCCAACACACCCAATACAATGGTAAATTGTATAGGTGCACTAGTTCGGCGAAGAGATGGTGATACAAGTGCAATATGGATGGTAGATATAGGTTTTTGTAATCTCAAAATATAAAAACAGCAAGGTAACAAGTAACAAAAGTGAGCACAAACGGTATTGCAATGCTTGAAAACAAGGCCTAGAGTTCATACTTTCACTAGTGCAAGTTCTCTCAACAATACTAACATAGTTGAATCATATGTAAATCCCTCACATGCGACAAAGAGTTCACTCCAAAGTCACAAATAGCGGAGAACAAACGAAGAAATTATTGTAGGGTACGAAACCACCTCAAAGTTATCCTTTCCGATCAATCATATGAGCTATTCCTATAAGTGTCACAAACAGCCCTAGAGTTCGTACTAAAATAACACCTTAAGATACATATCAACCAAAACCCTAATGTCACCTAGATACTCCAATGTCACCACAAGTACCCATGGGCTTGATCATACGATATGCATCACATAATTTCAGATTCATCATATTCAATCCAACACAAATAACTTCAAAGAGTGCCCCAAAGTTTCTACCGGAGAGTCAAGACAAGAACGTGTGCCAACCCCTATGCATAGATTCCCAAGGTCACGGAACCCGCAAGTTGATCACCAAAACATACATCAAGTAGATCAATAGAACATCCCATTGTCACCACAGATATCCCATCGCAAGACATACATCAAGTGTTCTCAAATCCTTAAAGACTCAATCCGATAAGAAAACTTCAAAGGGAAAACTCAATTCATCACAAGAAGATAGAGAGGGGAAAACTCCATATGATTCATCTATATTAATAAAGCTCGCGGTACATCAAGATCGTGTCATCTCAAGAACACGAGAGAGAGAGAGAGATCAAACACATAGCTACTGGTACATACCCTCAGCCCCGAGGGTGAACTACTCCCTCCTCGTCATGGAGACCGCCGGGATGATGAAGATGGCCTCCGGTGATGGTTTCCCCCTCCGGCAGGGTGCCGGAACGGGCTCCCGATTGGTTTTTCGTGGCTCTGGAGGCTTGCGGCAGTGGAACTCCCGATCTAGGTTTGTTTCTGGGGTTTTTGGTATTTATAGGAATTTTTGGCGTCGGTCTCACGTCAAGGGGGGCCACGAGGCGGCGACAAGCTAGGAGGGCGCGCCCTAGGGGGGGGGGCGCTGGCTTGTGGCGGCCTCGTGGCTCTTCTGTCCCAACTCCAATGCTTCGGGGGTCTCTTTTGGTCCATAAAAAATCACCGTAAATTTTCAGCCTATTCCGAGAACTTTTATTTCTGCACAAAAAACGACACCATGGTAGTTCTGCTGAAAACAGCGTCAGTCCGGGTTAGTTCTAATAAAATCATACCAAAATCATATAGAATTATTGTAAACATGGTATGAATACTTCATAAATTATAGATACGTTGGAGACGTATCACAAGTATGCAGGATAACGCTGATGAAATGGTTGAGAACACCCATGATTTTATGTACACACACGCAGATGAAGCCACAGAGGATCCGGGCGCTGATTCTGGTGCAATTCCCTCGCCGCCTTCTGATTCGTTCGCCAGTCTCACGGGCGGGCCACGCGGCCCCCCTCCACATGGACTCGGTTGGGCAACTCCTGCGCCGGGACCAGGCGGGTCCCCCGCGCGTGACCTTGGTCGGCCTTCTCCCGCCTCTGGTCATGGCGGGTCCGTCTTGCTCGATCGGCCCGAGGATGCCTCCATGCATCCGCTTGGGACGCCTCTGCTCGCCAGCCCGGCTGCGTCGCGTGGCAGTTCTGGAGAGGGCGTTGATCCCGGTGCTGATTCCCTCTCTGCTGACCAATCGCTGCACCCGTTGGATGTTTCTGGTGGATTTTCTACCACAAACTCTGGATCTGCTGCTTCGTCTTCTTCCAATCGGCTGCATCAACACATCACACAACCAGCTCCGCCTCGTTCTACACGTGCACACACCCGCTCTCAAGGTGGTATTATTAACCTAAAATTTATAAAGATGGATGTATTCGTTGGGGATCTTTTTGTTCCACAGGTGAACCACAGACTTTGCAAGAAGCTTTTCAGTCACCTGAGTGGAAACATGCCATGGATGAGGAGTACCTCGCACTCATGGAGAATAAAACATGTTGCTTAGTCCCACCGGTCAAGGGTAGAAATATTATTGACTGTAAGTGGGTCTACAAGGTAAAACGTAAGTCGGACGGGACCATTGACAGGTATAAGGCACGTTTGGTTGCAAAAGGATTCAAGCAAAGGTATGGAATTGACTATGAGGATACTTTTAGTCCTGTAGTCAAAGCTGCCACTATCAGGTTAATTCCTTTAGTTGCAGTATCTAGAAACTGGTGCATGAGACAGCTAGATGTGAAGAACGCGTTCTTGCATGGTGTTCTGGAAGAGGAAGTCTTTATGCGACAACCTCCTCGTTATGAAAACTGCAACTCACCACGTTATGTCTGCAAACTTGATAAAGCATTGTATGGTTTGAAACAAGCACCTCGAGCCTGGTATTCTAGACTATCTTCCAAGTTGCAATCTCTCGGTTTTGTTCCTTCCTGGGGTGATACATCATTGTTCTTTTATCATAAGCATGGCACAACTATTTTTATGCTCATCTATGTTGATGATATAGTGGTTACAAGTTCCTAATATAAGGCAATTGAAGCTCTTCTAAAGGACTTAGGCAGGGATTTTGCACTCAAGGATCTTGGTAGTCTTCACTATTTTCTTGGGATTGAGGTGAAGAGTGTTCCAAATGGAATTATAATGTCACAAGAAAAGTATGTGCAGGAAATACTTCAGAGGATGGGCATGCAAGGATGTAAGCCGTCTCCCACACCTTTGCCCACATCTGAAAAATTGTCTCTGTATGATGTAGAAGTGCTTGGTACAGAGGACTCTATCAGGTATCGCGGTATTGTAGGTGCACTACAATATTTGACTCTAACTCGTCCAGATATTGCATACTCTGTAAATAAAGTATGTCAGTTTTTGCATGCTCCCACTAGTACTCATTGGACAACGGTAAAAAGAATTCTCAGATATCTTCAAGGGACAAAAGGTCATGGACTCAGTGCTTGTGAGTGCTTTCTCTGATGCAGATTGGGCAGGTTGTCTAGATGGCAGAAGATCTACATGAGGCTTTGCAGTGTTTGTGGGAGGTAATCTCGTTTCATGGAGTGCTCGTAAACAGCCTACTGTGTCCAGGTCAAGTACAGAGGCTGAGTATAAGTCTCTAGCAAATGCAACTGCTGACGTTATTTGGGTGCAAAATTTATTGACTGTGCTGGGTGTTCATCATCCAAAGGCAGCATTGCTTTGGTGTGATAATCTTGGTGCTACATATCTATCTGCTAACCCTGTGTTTCATGCTAGAACGAAACACATTGAGATCGACTATCACTTTGTTCAAGAGAGGGTAGCTGACAAACTGCTGAATATCATATTCATACCTACTGGTGACCAAGTTGCAGATGGGTTTACAAAACCACTGACTCTACGTCAACTATAGTCTTTTAGACACAATCTCAACTTAGATAGTTGTGATTGAGGAGGAGTGTTAAACATCATGTACATACGGTATGAATATAAACCGTATAGGTAGCTACTTGTACGCGTATAGGATCGGCCAGGCTGTTGGGATTCGTTCCTTGGAGATCAATCTCAACCATGCTGTCGCATGTTTATCTTCTCTTATCTCCCTATGTAGATCTTCTTGTAACAACCAGGCTTTGCCTCTATATTAACAGACAATGCGTCCCTGCTAGGCATATGCTTAACCTATTGTTTTTCACAACGTCGACTGCCACCAACCTGGCGACCATCAACACCGTCTCCATCCCGGGCCCTGCTCCAGCAGTGACCGTGGTGAGCCGTAACGTTCGCTGGACAAACGTTTCGCTCCCAACGGCTCCTCCTGCGCTTGCGCAAAGCGACAGTACTCAACGTCAAGGTCAAGCATGGCCTCCAGGGGAAATACGGTGATCCCTTGCACTTTCAACCAACAAGACGATGCAACTGCCAATTCCCCATGGCTTGTTGGCCACAGACCACATCACGAAAAAGGTTTTTAAAACTTGTTATCAACGATTCATGCATCACATCACACAAAAAGTTAATTTCAAATTCAATACGCACCATGTCAAGATAGTTAAAATGCCAATTCGATCCATAACTATAAGGGCAAACCAAAGAGTAATACAGTAGTTGAACGCTTCTTTCTACTAAGCTGGATTTCACACGGCAGAACTGCTTGTGTTTCTGTGCAAGAATGACGGATTTCATGGATCTATGTAGACCCGAGCATGGGTAGCGCGGCCCAAAAAAACTGGGTCGGGCTTGCCATTTGGGCCGGGCTCGGTGTCGGTGTCAAATCCGACATATCTCGTAGTAGGGGTCCTAAGCTAGGCGTCTTGGAGCGATGGTAACATGGACACAGGATTTTACCCAGGTTCGGGCTCTCTCAAGGAGATAATACCCTACGTCCTGCTTTTGATTGTATTGATATGGGGGATAGTACAGAGTACATGTATCTACCACGAGATTATGAGATGTAATATATTGATCTATTGACTAGCCTGGCCTCGGTTTATATATGCACCGTAGGCCTAGGGTTTAGAGGAGTCCTTGTCTTGTGCGCCAAGTCTTGGGGAATCCTCCTTGTATTCGGCATGGGCTGCCCGAAGTGGCCCATTAGTGAATCATCACGGGGGTCCTCGGCCCGACCCACTGGTTAGGAGACGACGTGGTGAGTACCCCCTAGTCCAGGACACCGTCAGTAGCCCCCTGAACCGGTCTTCAAGTTGGGGACGCTCCTCGGTTCTTCCGAACAGTTCTTTATCTTCGGTCGTCGGCCTTGGAAACTGGTTCAACAAATCTTCCCATTTGAGGATCGCCGAGCTGAATCCAAAGAGTTCACACGTCGGGCATCCGAGGAGCCCCTTTAAGTTATCGGCCTGTAGTAATGCCTCATTATTTTTACGCCACAACTCGGGTCCGAAGTGTTTCCCTTGCGGCGGTATCCTCTTGTGTCCGAGCTCCAACGCCGAACTGTATCCGAGGTGTCTTTCTCAGCCCGAGCTCCAACGCTGGTCGGCATCCGAGGTGTCATAGGATACCCCGGTCTCTGAATATTTGAAGTAGTTCATCCGAGCTTAAATATCGGGATAGTCTTTTATCGAGCCAGCCGTTCGCATTCGAGTTCTATGCCGGACTGCTTCCAAAGTGTCTTCGATATTGAGCTTTATGCCGGAATGCTTTCGGGCTCCAACGCCGGACTGCATCCGAGCTCCAATGATGATCAGCGTCTGAGGTATCATAAACTACCTTGGACCTTAAAAAATTAAAGGAATTCATCCGAGCTTAATGTCGGAAATACGCTCTATGGAGCCAGCCACTTGCGCCCGAGCTTTATGCCGGACTGCTTTCAAGGTGGTGCACCACCCCGACCGTGGGCTGATTTTTTGTGGATATTTTCGATTGGTGTAATTTATTCTCTGCCCAGATATATAGCCAGTAGCCCTCAAGGTGTGTGTCGGTCTAAAACCCGAGATGCACCTGAAGGATGACATAAAACCGCTGATCCCAGTAGCCCCTGAGACTCAGGTCGATTCGCAAAATCGGCCTGAGGATCAACTCCTAGCTCGGCAGCATACTTCGGAACACAAAAGCGGTGTGCACAGACCTCGAGACTCAGGTTGGGTGCAGCCGACCAACCCAAGGATCATAATCTCCTCGGAAACTGTATTGCACTGAAATTTTCTGCATTGAATTGTCAATGCAGTACCCCCCGAGACTTGGGTTGGGCAATATGGCCGACCCTAGGATCGTATCTCCTCGGGAACTAGTTCAACCATCTTGTACGTTTTGACAACGCCGAGGTGGAGTTCGGCAGGAAAGATGCCGAACCGTAGTTCGGAAAAGAGTTTCCGGGCAAGACCATCACGCCGAACACCTCTACCAAGAGGATGTCCTGCTTCCTAAAAGGAAAACATAAAATAGGTGAAAGATGTTATAAGCTCAAAAGACCAAAAAACTTGTGTAAAAAACTTTACGTCTAGATTGAATCAAGTTTTTTGGTGCCAATACGAAATTGGTCTTAAAATTGTGCTTCCGTCGTGGTTTGACATGACACATCCGATCTCTAGACTTCAAGTGGGTCAGCCTTCGGCTTCAACCTCCCTATCCCGAAGGCGGAGTGTTTCTCAGGCCAGTTTAGCGAACTAAACGCGAGCGGCTTTAGAGAGAAACCAGGCTACCCGGCTATTGATCATACACTTGAGTCGAGAAAGGAGTGGTAGAAAAAGACTTTGCAACGACTAAGAAGAAAACATCTATTATAAACCGGCTCATATTAATTTAAGAGCCCCCAAGTGACTTGGGTAAAAGAATTTTATGTATAATGATTGTATGTACCGAAGTACTTATATAATATTTGTGTTCGCCCGAACTTTGAACGCGTCTTAACCGACCGTCGGCTTCTCCCTCTTCGGCCAAGGGCCGAAAAGTGTTATCTACTCCGCCTACCGAGAATATCGGCGGTGTTTGGGATAACTAGGCAATCAGGCCATGAGGCTGTAACAGACAAAGCGCGCCCAGGGAACTTATGCTATATTACTTATGTAACGTAAGAAGCATCTTCAAAGAAAATAGTGCCCCTAACGGTACCTTTCTTTGGTTGCTCATGATTACTATGAGACTTGTGCAATAGATTTGTGTACGCGTGAGTTTCGTCGTGTGCCGACCATAGTTGAAAATAATAAGAGCGCTAGCTTTCGGCTTCACCCGTCTGAGGTACGAGTTCGGATGACCCGATCGTAACAATCGCAGAGGTGCTCCCTTTACTCCTTAGCCGAACAATCGGGAACGTAGGGGTAAGCACAGGAGCCAGGCAACCCAGCTTTGCGGAACACTTAAGTCAACATGATGCATATTTTGACATAATACACGAGCAAGGAAAGAAGTTGTACAATAATAATCACATGCAAAGAGAAAAGGTTTCATAAAGGAAGCCCCCAAGTAAACGGGGTATTTGAATTTGTTTGTAACAAATAAAGTTTTGACAAAGAAAGTTTTTCACAAATAAATTTTTGTCAAAAAAGTATAACGCTTGGTCGAACCGAACGAAATTTAAAACTGAAAGTTTTTGAGCATGGAAGCGACTTAGCTGGTTAATGTGCTCGGTGTCGATGACGCAATCCGGGCTTGTGGCGGGATGAGGATGCCCATCGAACTTTGACAGATCCGGTGCGTAGTCTTCATCATGAATGAGGTCCCAGCCCCCAAGCCCATCCCGAGGTGACCGAACGAGGAGTTCGGAACTCCGAAGTAGTGTTACGGCTCGGCCGATGTGGCGAGGCGAAGCCCCTGGTCCAGCCGAGGTGGTGGAGTAGGTCGGCAAGGTGACGCCGGGGTGACCGCGTGACGGCAGTCGAAGCCGATTACCTGTGCACACAATATAGTGCAAGCCAAGAGTAATAACGAATAAAGGTAATAATATATATATATATATATTTAAAAAAAATATTCTACTTAGTTAATTTAAGTGAAGCAAATAAGTAAAGGAATATGGCCTGGACGCCGAGGTGCCTGAACGAAGAGTTCGGCTTGACGAAGTGGCGACGCTGCACGGTTGATGTGGCAAGATGAAGTCCTCGGTCCAGTTAACATGGCGAAGCTGTGATCGGCGGACGCCGAAGTCTCATGCAGGTCGGCTGGTGATGCCGAAGTCTCATGCCAGCCGAGGTGTTGAAGCAGGTCGGCTGGTGACGCCGAAGTCCCCGGAGCAGGTTGACGAAGGGATGCCAAAGCCCCGGTCTAGCCGAGGTGATGGGGCAGATCGGCTGGCGACGCCGAAGCCTTAGGCCAGCCGAGGTGTCAAAGCAGGTTGACTGGTGACGCCAAAGTCTCACGCCAGCCGAGGTGTCGAAGCTGGTCGGCTGGTGACGCCGAATTCTCCGGAGCGGGTTGACGAGGAGATGACGAAGCCCCCGGTCTAGCCGAGGTGACGGAGCAGATCGGTAAGGTGACGCTAGCGCCCCATGCCAGCCGACATGTCGAAACAGGTTGGCGTGGTGGACGTCAACTTGAAAAAGTAACGGCGTGGCGATGCCGACGCAGGTCGGAATTTATGACGAGGTCAATGCTGGCTTGATGAAGCAACGGAGCGCCCGACCCGTACAACCCGCGGATGACGAGGTTCGCTTGATGATTATTCGGCCCTCGCGATGCCGAACTCTTGGTTGGATGACCGAGATGACGAGAAAATTTCCTTCAAAAAGGACGTCCGACAACCCGTTCATGAAAAAGATGAACTCGGGTCGGATTCGTTTTCGCACAGAAAATAGATTCAAAATTCGTTGTACTAATCGGATGTTTCCCGGAGTTTGGACGGTCGGATCGAGCTGAAATTTTTAGGGGTGATCGGTATAGGAATTCCGCAGCCGATGAACGGTGGGATTTTCCAACGTATGTCCGAGCTAGACGCTGGACTCCTCGCCCTAAACTCATCCACATTCTCGTCCAGATTCGATAGGGCTCCGGTATATTGTAGATCGCCGGAGATTCCTTCACCGGAACACGACGAAATTTTGCAGGGTTGTTCTAGACTCAATTCCGCACAATTCCACTGAAGCAATCGTCAAAGCGACACTCGAGGAGGCGGGGACGACGAACACAAATTCGCTGTCCAGAAAAACTGCATGATCGCGCGAGGGCAATGTTGACGTTGAGCCCCCGAGCACCATGGAGGATTCTTCCATGATCTTGGTTGAGATTGGAGTTGGTGTTGATGAAGACACCCGTCCGATCTAGATGATCCGACGTGGCGCGTAGTCCTCGGCCTAGCCGAGGTGACCAGTCAAGCCGACGACGAAGATGCCGACGTTGACGATGTAGCTCGGTTCCGACGCGTAGATCGCGAAGGAGCCGATCTGAATTCCCATCGCACCACGACGACTACCCAGCAGGCTCTCAATGAAAGCACCAATGTCGGTGTCAAATCTGGCATATCTCATAGTAGGGGTCCTAAGCTAGTTGTCTTGGAGCGATGGTAACATGGACACAGGATTTTACCCAGGTTCGGGCTCTCTCAAGGAGATAATACCCTACGTCCTGCTTTTGATTGTATTGATATGGGGGATAGTACAGAGTACATGTATCTACCACGAGATTATGAGATGTAATATATTGATCTATTGACTAGCCTGGCCTCGGTTTATATATGCACCGTAGGCCTAGGGTTTAGAGGAGTCCTTGTCTTGTGCGCCAAGTCTTGGGGAATCCTCCTTGTATTCGGCATGGGCTGCCCGAAGTGGCCCATTAGTGAATCATCACGGGGGTCCTCGGCCCGACCCACTGGTCAGGAGACGACGTGGTAAGTATCCTCTAGTCTAGGACACCGTCACTCGGGCCTTGTTTTCCAGTCTGAAAGGTAGTTCAGGCTGGGCTCGGGCTTCTCTTTTTTTGTATTTTGGGCCAGGCTTTCGCGCTTCGGGTTGGACTTGCACATGCGTACATCGAAAAACAACATTCGGGTCGGGTTTTCGGGTTTCGGGGTTGATTTTGGGCCGGGCTCGGGCTTGAAAATAGGGAGTATTTCGGGCTTCGGGCCGGGCTCGGGATTGAAAATAGAGAGTATTTCGGGCTTCGGGCCGGGCTCGGGCTTGGGAAATGAACGTCAGGGTTTTACAAGCCCGGCCCGACGTTTGCTCGGATTTAGATCTATGTAAAATAGTTTCTATAAAGTTGTTTTTCATGGAACTACTTCGAAATGATGACTCAGTTGGGCTTTGCGGATAGGTGGATCCAAATGATCATGCGATGCGTAACTTCAACCGGGTTCTCAGTGAAGCTAACTTGGGGCCTCTCACACAGTTTTGTACCCTCCAGGGGGGCTGCGGCAGGGGGATCCTTTTTCCCATATCTTTTTCTATTCTGTGTTGAGGGTTTTTCTGCTTTGTTGAAGCATGATCAGAGCATTAATGATATTAAGGGGGTTTCCTTTGGGAGCACTGGCCCCACGGTAACCCGCCTGCTTTTTGTTGATGATAGTGTGGTCTTTCTTGAGGCATCGCAGAATAATTTGCAGTCTCTTCGAATCATCCTTCAAGACTATGAGGTGACGTCGGGACAGAAAATTAATTTACATAAGTCTTCTATATTTTTTGGAAAGGGTTGTGAACAAGATGATAAGGTGGATCTAAATAATGTCATATTTATCCAATCAGAATCACTCGACGAGAGGTATCTTGGCCTCCCAACGGTGGTGGGCAGATCCAAAGATGGGACTTTCAAACATGTTCGAGATTGTTCTAGTGGGAAAGTTGTTGGATGGAAAGGCGAGGGGTTGTCAAAGGCTGCGAAGGAAGTACTCCCTCCATCCCAAAATAATTGTCTCAACTTTGTACTATCTCTAGTATAAAGTTGTACTAAGCTTGAGACACTTATTTTGGGACGAAGGGAGTACTTGTTAAATCAGTTTGCAATCAACACCAACTTACACCATGAGTTGTTTTCACCTTACAAAGGAAATGTATCGGAACCTGTCATCGATCTTGTCGAACTTCTGATGGGGTGAAGCCGATGGTGAGAAGAGGGTGCATTGGATTGCATGGGACAAAATGTGCACTCGCAAACATCAGGGTGGGCTTGGGTTTAGGGACATGGATGCTTTTAACCAACCCCTATTAGCTAAACAAGCATGGTGTGTTTTACAAGTTCCCTCCTCGTTATGTTCGAGAGTACTCAAAGCAAGATACTTTCCAGATAGTTCGATTGTTAGTGCAACATGTCCTGTGAGAGGTTCTTTCACTTTTCGTAGTATTTTGCATGGACGAGATCTTCTAATGCAAGGACTAGTGTGGCGTATTGGAGAGAGATGGCTCCAAAGTAAAAATACATCATGATAATGGGGTCCCTAGGAACGGAAGCTTAAGGCTACTGGGCCAAATTTTTATCCCTGGACTACCCATGTGAGTGACCTTATTTCAGCCCAGGGTGACTCTTGGGATCGAACCAAACTTGAGGCTATGTTCACAATGGATGAGTTGATGATATACTGTATATTACAATTGGGGGACATGGTTCTAATAATTATTTGGCATGTAACTTTACAAAGAGTGGTGAATTCATGATTAGATCGGCCTACCATCTATGTATGGGAATGAAGAAGGCAAAGAGGGGGAGTGTTGACACCAGATTTTGGCATGGAATAAATCATTATTAAGATGGTTTCAAATAAAAGAAGTGCTCCACATGAAAAAGTTTTGTAGTGTTGACATGAACATTTTTTAAGTTTGGACCTTCGTCATCCGATCTCATCTCGAAGGCCGAAATTGTGCTCAAAGTACTAAGATTTCATATGCAGAGTACTGTTCGGCCTATTACGCCTCCAAGATGGCATGATAAGAGAAAAGTTTCAACATGAAAAATTTCAGTATCGTCGAGGTGATTGATTTTGATATAAAGATCGTCTCAATCAAAGGTCGTATGCAACCTGTGAAGCCAAAACAAGATCAGCAACAGAAGCTGTAGAGTCATTCTGGACCCACCGAGATTATTTGACTCGGTGACACCGAGTTGACTCGGTAATTTCGAGTGAGATGCAGAAGATAAGAAAGTTTACCACGTTAACTCGGTGAGACTGAGAAAAACCACTTGGTGACTCCGAGTTGTTCCGGAAAATTGCCAAAGTTTCCTGTCCGAGTTAGGTTCGGGTTTTTGATGTTTTGGACGGAATTTTTAGTCCTTTTCTTCTACGGGAAGTCCAGCCGCCTCATATATATGTTAAAGGTGACGACCGATTGAACAACACACAACCGAACAAATCAATCTACTACTTTTTACCCTAGCTTTTACATCTCTCCCTTGTTCTTTCTCTCTCATTCTCCGTTCATTCTTCAAGTTGAAGGGCATCGATCCTCGAGGCTCTAGGGGCGGGCGAACCGACCTAGGGCAGCCCATAGACGCCGTGCATCCAGACGGGGTCCCTGATACTCGTGATCTGCGTTGGGTTTTCCGTGAAGAGGAGCGGGTAATCGCAACACAAAGTGGGTAAGTATTTCCCTCAGTTATGAAACCAAGGTTTATTGAACCAATAGGAATACCTATCCTCAACCGTCTTCAGCGGCTGCACACAAAAGAACAAACAACTTGCACCCAGCGCCGACAAGAGGGTTGTCAATCCCCTTGATCTCGTTATTTGCAAGCAAGTGAGTTGTGTAGATAATTGTAGATAATAGTAAAGTGCAAAATAAAATAAAAGGTAATAAATAACAACAAGGTAATGATAGCGTTTGTGACTTTATAAGTGAATAGACCCGGGGGGCGTAGAGGTCTCTTGTGGCATCTCTCATAAGCAAAGCATACGGTGGGTAAACAAATTACTATTGGGCAATTGATAGAAAAGCGAATAATTATGCGATGCTCACATCAATGATCATGTGTATATAGACATCACGTCCATAAGCAAATAGGCTGACTCCTGCCTGCACCTACTACTATTACTCCACTTCAAGAGTGCTTCTATGCTTGCCTCTCTACGTATTAAGTTCATGACAAACGGAGTAATGCTTGGAGAACGATGACATGATGTAGACAAAGTAAACTCAACTAATATGAATAAACCCCATCATTTTATCCTTAGTAGCAACAACACAAAGACGCAACCTGTCCCCTTCTGGCACTGGGGATATAGAAACTCGTCAAGTTGAACCTACTACAACGCATCACTCCCACTGAAGAAATATCAATCTAGTTGGCCAAACTACCTCAATAGATCGGAGAGCATTTCGGAGGCTATGATGATCATGCAAAAAAGAATCATAGTAATCAGGTTTGACTCAAATACTTTTCAAGAATAATCTGAACATAAACTCACAATTCATCGAATCCCAACAAACACACCATACAAAGGGATTACATCGGATAGATCAAGGCAAAGATGCGATGAACAATGTATTCAAGATCGAGAGAGAGAGAGATATTGCCATCTAGGTACTACCTACGGACCCGTAGGTCTGTGGTGAACTACTCACACATCAACATCATGGTGAGGGCAGCAAGGTTGATGCAGAGGCCCTCTATGATCGATCTCCCCTCCGGCAGGGTGCCAGAACGGAGGTGTAGATGGCCTCCCGTTGGAACAGAGACTTGCAATGGCGGAAAAAGTGTTTCAGGGGCGATACTGGTGTTTTTAGGGTAGATGTGAATGTAGGGTAACGCAGCAGAAAACAAAAATTTCCGACCTACGCACCACCCCAGGACCACTATGGAGACTGCATACAAGGTTTGATCTTTTTCGTTACCGACTCATAGCGCAGCGGAAGTAGAGTCGATGACGATCGGCGGTGCAGATCCCCGCAGCTAGGATTTACAACCTCCCAACCGCGAGGATGTATACCCTCATTTTCCCCTCGGACAGCCCTCCGGGAGGCGGTCGGACAGTCCCCCGGACGGTGTCGCGGACAGCCCTTCGGGACGACCTTCGAAACTCGGACGGTCAATCGGACAGCCCTTCGGGAGGACCTTCGAAACTCGGACGGTCACACGGACAGCCCTTCGGGAGGGACCCTCGAACTAAGACCGAAACTACGATCTCTCTACAGAGTTGCACACATACGGTGTCATCTATCTGGCAGGGCTTCGCCGTCCAGAACTAGTTCCCACCGGAACCCAGACAGCCTTTCGGCTCTATGAAACTATTTCGCTGGGAGGGAGAGAGAAGCTAGATAACATCAGATGGCATGTGTATGTGAGAAAGAGTGAGTGTGGAGAGTGCATCTCCACCTCTATTTATAGGAAAACCCAAGGGGTAGGGTGACACTTGAAATACCCAAAATGCCCTTCACAAGGGCACAAAGGTAAAAGCAAGTGGGCAGCCCTTATCCTTCCATGTCATCCCTAAAGATATTTGTGAGTAAAGCCCCAAAAGGTGGCTTTCCATAAAGTAATCGAAAAAGCACTTTCACTATTCACGACGACATATTTCAGCGTCCGTTCGAACTGAAAATATTTATGTGGGCTTAGAACATTTCCAGTACCCACTAAAATAATTTTCAACGCGTTCCGAAACAATCCCGGTTTAGTGATTTTCATCTGCGAAAAGCATCTGAAGCGGTTCCGGCAGCTCCGGAACATTTCCGGTTTTCATCCCGGAAAATTCCAGAAAGTTTCCAGAACGATTCTGGCACCCTCCAAGAATTATCAGGCATGTGCCGAAACCAATTTGACTTTATGGTGTACTCCGAAACAACTTTTCGGTTTAGTGATTTTCATTTGTGAAAAGCAACTAAAGCGGTTCCGGCAGTCCGGAACATTTCCGGTTTTTGTCTCTGAAAAATCTCAGAAGTTACCGGAACAATTCTGGTACCTTCCAATAATTTCCAGGCATGTGCCGAAACCAATTTGACTTTATGGTACACTCCGAAACAACTTTTTGGTTTTACCGAAACTCTTCCGGTGTTCTCTCTCCGGAACTCTTCCGTTGTCTCCGAAACTTTTTCGGTGAATTTCTCTCAGACTCCCTATCTAGTATTCAACAGATAGATGACCCTTAAGCGTGTGACCCTATAGGTTCGGTGAAGTATAGACATGACCCGGAACCCCTTCCGATCAATGATCAACATCGGAGCCGTGGACACCCATATTGACCCCTATACCCACACGAATGAATATTCGAGTGAACCTCCAGTTGTCGTGTGCTATTCCTGTTGCTTCGCGATATGTTACAAATACCCGAGGTGAGACATGTTGGCATCCCCGTGGATCAACAACTTGTCCACTATGCCAGTTACCTCGTTACCGGTATTGTTCTCTTTTCTCGTTCCCGTGTTCCGGCATCCCCGTGATCAAATCACAAAGTGTCTGGCCAGACGATGATGGATACCATAACATCGAGAGGGCCCAGAGATATCTCTCCATTGTCGGAGGAGCAAATCCCAATCTTGAGCTATCAAGTTACTTGACATACTTTTCCATGAACCCGTAAGCCGCCGTAATAGCCACCCATGTACGGATGACGTTTAACAAACCCCAAAGTTCATGAAGCAAGCATGAAGTAACTCGATACTCTCATGGTCTAAGGAATTATGCAAACGTTAACCATCTCTGTGTTATTAACCATTAACTTATGACGAATGAATCTCATAGCATAACATCAATTCGGGTCGATTCAACACAAATGTTCTTCTAACATTGTGCCCTCAAAATTGCCGGCATAGCCATGCCCATGATCAAGAAAACAGGATCATCATGCAATACTTGAGCCAGTCTTAGAGGCCAGACTAGGAATACATTTTACCGTTTATTATTCCACACGTGCATATGAGTCTTCCTCCGAGCCTCGTGGTTATTGCAGACTCGAGAACCATAGCAGTTATAGCATGGAACATAAACCTAATTATGAACAGGGAGATAATCAATAACATTTATTATTGCCTCTAGGGCATATCTCCTACAGACTCCCACTTGCACTAGAGTCAATAATCTAGTCAATGCTAATGCACTTTACACCTATGGCATACTGGTGTAAAATATGCTTCGCTTGTGGTATAGCCTGATGTCCAACGGATCTGACAACTTCAGCTCCGTGTGTAACATTGCATATCCTCGCGTTTTTCATGCTTTCACAAAATTCATATTTTGTGTGGACTTGGCTTTGCATATGTGTGAATCATTGGTCGAAACCTGATTCCTCAGACTGAGCTATGGAGCAACTATCTGCAATAGTGTCCCATAGACCAAAGCCATCTTGGAACCATACTAAGTTCATGAATGAACTATATGATTCAACAACTTCTTTGTCGCTTCTAAAGCGTCAACATACTTAGCCTTTGTTATAGAATTCGCCACAGTATCTTGTTTGGAACAATTTCCAACTACCGTGCCACCATATTGTGTATTACACAAAACCCTTAACTTAAATCAAAAATCGCATGGAGCATTGATGAAGACTGTATCGATGTAATTACTTACAGCGAGCACTTCATAATCTCTGCTTGCGAGAAAACATGTCATCAGTACTACTCTAGTACTTAATGACATCTTTCACTGTTGTCCTATGATCAGTACTTTGATCACTTTGGTATCCATACTCGGAACTACTTTGGAGTATCGGATATATCTGGTTGTTTTACATACCATGGAATACATGATTAATCCAAACATAAGAGTGTGTGGAATCTCCATCATGTATTTCACTCATCAGTGTTTTGGGACACTGAGTCTTGCAAAAACTCTTTCCATGTGACTTCGGCAAGAATCACTCCTTGGCGTTTTAAATGCTAAAAGGTTTTAGCATCTTGTCAATATGTATTCATTGCTTAGCCCTATTAGGTAAATCTATCTCCATAGATCATCATGCCTAATATTGAGGCTATTTAGTCCAAGCACTTCATCGCTATTTTCAAATGAAGTCCTAATTCGTGTCAAGAAATTTATTTCCAATTAACAATGTGTCAAGCACACAAGTTTTTTAGAAATATTATTATGCTCCCACTTATTTTCTTGAATCACAAGCATCTTCGATACCCATTTGATGAAGTCAAACTCTTTTGACCATTTCATCAAAAACGAAGATTCCAACTCCATTTTGCTCTCTTCTGTCCATTGCTGGAACTCTGAAGTTTGCATACTTACTAGCATCCTCTGGATCGACAAATTACTTTGGACTGTATCACATACAAGTCCTAGGTTTCATTTCCATCAGATGGAAATCCTTTTGTCATCCATGTTTCATATCTCATGATTGAAATATGTATTAATTGCTAGTTCAACCCGAACCGACTTTAAGCATCGCTACGGTGAGACAATCTCATTGTAGTCAACTCCTTGAACTTGTTATTGCAACAAGTCGAGCTTTATGGATAAAACATTTTATCTGTATCAGTTTTTAGTTCCATAAATATTCGTTAGACTCTAAGTCTTCCGAAAGGTGTATCAAGATTTTAATCTTGAATCACTTATATGGAAACTATCTCGGATTGTATTGGCATTTAGCCAATTCTGGAGTCAGGGCCCATCAACGCTTCCTTGTGTATTGTAGGTATACTGTTGTCTAACAACAATATCTCGTTTGCGCACCTGATAGGTTTGCACGAGCTTTGCCTACGTGGTTCAGCTGCAAGATCGACCGAAGTCCATACATTTTATTGTAGAGACTTCCGTATCAGTCGCAGTAGGAAACTCCGGAATCACTTCCAAGGTTCCTTTCCTTTGATCTGATGACGAAGATACTGTTTATCTTGTCGAGTTGCACTGTCCTCTCACTCACCTTTTGTAAGAACTATTCTCTTTAAAAGCATACCGTTTTGCGGCAAAATCCTTTGCCTCGGTATAGTGGTGGGGGAATACCCAATGACTTGGGATAACCTTACAAAGTAGCACTTGTCTGATTTGGAATAGGTTTGTAACCTTTTACACAAGCCCCATATTCCAAATGTTAAGAAAAGATATAACATGGTTGGGCGTACCATACCATGGCGTCATTTCAACAGACCCGATGGAGCTCTTTTCAGTGTAAAAGCCGCAGTCTCTAAAGCATCACTTTAAAAGGGATAATGGCAAATCTATTTATGTCATCTTACATCTTACCATGTCATAAATGGTTCGATTACATCTTCACGGACTTTCCACTTGCAGTGGTGTTCCGGGAGGTGCAAGTTATGAAACCCCTTTCACAACTCATCAGACATTCGCTAAACTTGTAACTCAAATATTCCTTTCTGCAATCGAATTGTAGAAACATAATTTTCTTGTTACAATATTTTCTTCTTCATTTTGAAAACCTTTCAAATGATTTCAAAAGATCTAGACTCACGTCTCATCAAGTAAATATCCATATATCTACTTGAGTCATTTCTGAAGATAGATAAATCCAGTACTTGCAACAACATTTATTGGACTACACACATCATAATGTATGATCACCAATATGTTCTATGCTCGTTTCTTATGGCCTGTGAACGGTATTTCAGTCACTTCACTTTTCAGAGGAAAGTTGCAAGTGTCAGATGATTCAAAATCAAACGACTTCAAAATCCATCATAATGGAATTTTCCATGCGGGTTTCTCCAATGTGACCAAATGCAGTGCCACACTTGTGTGGTATTCTTTTAGTCTTGCGACATTTAGCGTCAGTGTTATGGATGTATCATATTTCCATCAATATTCATAACATACATCCCATCTAGGATGGAAGCATGTCCCTTCATGTTATTCATAATACTGAACAACAATTGTTGTTTTTATGAACAACTCTTTTGCAACAAACATTGTGCAATGGGCTAGAGTGTATGAAACTCTAAAATGAATTATGAAAGTAAACACAGAGGTAATATATTAATATCATTATTCATAACATACATCTCATTCATAATGAAAGTATGGCCCTTATGTTATTCATAACACCGAACATCAAAAGTTCTCTTATGAACAACCTTCTTGCAACATACCTTATGCAAAGGGCTGGAGCGTGAAACTCCAAAAGAATTATGAAAATAAATACATAGGTAATACACCGATGGAAGGTATAGTAACATTTACTATGTTCCCTGTGTGTATCTTAACCTCATTCCTAGCTAGTCTTTCAGGCCATAGTAGTTTTTACATCGAGTTGCAACAGAATGCAATCAAGCGGGTATCTTTGTGATCAACTCACAATACCCAAGAATTAGTTATCAACATGTTTAACCATAATTCCAAAGAACTATATCTTTGACCAGCCTTCTATACATCAAAAACTTGTATGACATTCATACATGAGCTGGATATTCCAGTCTTCTTTCTTTCTGCCTTCATACTTCTAACAGTTTAACTTTCAGTATTTCTCCTACTCTCAGAAGAAGCACCCAACTTAAGAGTGGCGTTAGCCCCGGACTTCCTAGGCATGAAAGTCTTACTAACACCCTTCGGACACTTCCTTTCTCTTTAAGTTGTTGTTTTATTCACCTTTCATCATATGACAGGCGTTCTCCTAGATCCCTCTCTTATCAGTCTAATGCATAGTAAACTCCTTTACTAATAGTTTGCAAACAAACATTGCTTTGGATATCTCATATCTTTTAGCCTTTGTCTTTCTCTGAAAATGATTTTCAGATTCCATGAATATCACATAACTATCCAAACTTTCGAAGTTCGGGTCTCATGGAAGCAAACATATTGCACTTTGACTGAAAAGGAATTCTAGCTTTTGGATCGAAGGACGAGAGTCACATGATCCATAGCATTAGCGGGAGAATACCGAAAGCATGCGATAGGACAAAGTCCTTCTCGGCACTCTTGAGGACAATCCTCACATTACGTTAACAACCGTAAAGTTTTAACCAGATATTTAATAGCTATTCAATTTTAATAGGGAAGGTGGAAACACGAGCCATTATTCTACAACTATTATGCAAACCACACTTAGACAGTGTTCAAAATTAATTGCACTGAGAATTAAACAAGTTAATTCTACAGTGCGCTCCCACTCAAATCAATATCTCTCATAATTGATTGTGAGTGATACAAGATCCACATTTCAATTCGACGCCATTGACGGGTTCATCACTGATGACGTGAATTTCAATCGGTAGGCCAACTTGCCAATCACATCTCTATGTGAGTCTTGTTCATCTTTCGATGCGTGTGTTCCGAGCTCAGGACTGTCCTGCCTGAACGTCAAGACAACCAAGTGATCTCGCTGCGAGGTCTGACCTCACCCGCCTCACACATCCCTAATCGTTCGTACTCATGTGTACATGTCGTACCCCGAAAAGTTAGGTGCCGTGACGGTGCTACACTTGGGAGAACACTAACTACTTGATATTTTTGTGAGAGATCACCCTAATAAAAAGCGACTACCGCACAATCAAGAAGGGTGCATCATAAGGGATAAACATCTCAGGCAATTCATAATTAGCATGACATGGCATAGCCCCTTCTGACGGAGAAGTCAAACATTTCTTCGTCTTCGGCATTCGCATTGGTGTTCACCTTCGCGAAGATTGCCACCACCTTGTCGATGCACCAGATAATATTGCTATCTCTATAGCTAATAAAATAAGTGCATTACTTAAGGTTGACACACAGGTCATTAAAGTGACAATCATATGGCTCCAGCCATCATGCCGAATCATGACACGCAGGTCATGTTAATATTACATCATATAGTCATCTCATACATAATCAAATTAATATGAGCATTGCTATACCACATCATATGCACATGCAAACCATCCTGCAAAACCAAGTTAGACGTCTCTAAAAGGTTCATGCAAAAACTTGTTTTTCGTGGCTTCTAAGGTTTCGAAACAAACCGAAGCTACCAACGTCCATCATCAAGCATGATAATCCAAGTCGCTAGATTAACATTACGGGGTGTATGAAACACGAGATAATAAAATCTCGAGCCCCATACTAAACTTCGTCATACGCGTGACCCCCGTGCAGATCATATCTGCATTGCCCTTTCGTCTGCGAAATTTCATCTTTCTTTTTAACTATGGTGGAATTCAATGAACTGTTAGCACTTCGTTGATCAATCAGGATCGCGGATTGCCAGAACATTGAAACTCCACCATGCTGTTATCAAGATCGGAAATATGCAAATTCCAGGGAAGCAACAAGAACATCGGGTAACAGATTTCATCTGGTACCCGCACAAATAATTTTCAGTAATAGAACTCATCTACTACCTAATTATATTGTGCAACACCCATACATCTCTATGTATTCTAGATCGCAACCTGCATCTACGCATAGCACGGCTCTGATACCACTGTAGGGTAACGCAGTAGAAAACAAAAATTTCCGACCTACGCACCAGCCCATGACCACTATGGAGACTGCATACAAGGTTTGATCTTTTTCGTTACCGACTCGTAGCGCAGCGGAAGTAGAGTCAATGACGATCGGCGGTGCAGATCCCCGCAGCTAGGATTTACAACCTCCCAATCGCGAGGATGAATACCCTCATTTGCCCCTCGGACAGCCCTCCGGGAGGCGGTCGGACAGTCCCCCGGACGGTGTCGCGGACAGCCCTTCGGGACGACCTTCGAAACTCGGACGATCAATCGGACAGCCCTTCGAAACTCGGACGGTCACACGGACAGCCCTTCGGGAGGCACCCTCGAACTAAGACCGAAACTACGATCTCTCTACAGAGTTGCACACATACGGTGTCATCTATCCGGCAGGGCTTCGCCGTCCAGAACTAGTTCCCACCGGAACCCAGACAGCCTTTCGGCTCTACGAAACTATTTCGCTGGGAGGGAGAGAGAAGCCAGATAACATCAGATGGCATGTGTATGTGAGAAAGAGTGAGTGTGCAGAGTGCATCTCCACCTCTATTTATAGGAAAACCCAAGGGGTAGGGTGACACTTGAAATACCCAAAATGCCCTTCACAAGGGCACAAAGGTAAAAGCAAGTGGGCAGCCCTTATCCTTCCATGTCATCCCTAAAGATATTTGTGAGTAAAGCCCCAAAAGGTGGCTTTCCATAAAGTAATCCAAAAAGCACTTTCACTATTCACGACGACATATTTCAGCGTCCGTTCGAACTGAAAATATTTATGTGGGCTTAGAACATTTCCAGTACCCACTAAAATAATTTTCAACGCGTTCCGAAACAATTCCGGTTTAGTGATTTTCATCTGCGAAAAGCATCTGAAGCGGTTCCGGCAGCTCCGGAACATTTTCGGTTTTCATCCCGGAAAATTCCAGAAAGTTTCCAGAACGATTCTGGCACCCTCCAAGAATTATCAGGCATGTGCTGAAACCAATTTGACTTTATGGTGTACTCCGAAACAACTTTTCAGTTTAGTGATTTTCATTTGTGAAAAGCAACTAAAGCGGTTCTGGCAGTCCGGAACATTTCCGGTTTTTGTCTCTGAAAAATCTCAGAAGTTACTGGAACAATTCTGGTACCTTCCAATAATTTCCAGGCATGTGCCGAAACCAATTTGACTTTATGGTACACTCCGAAACAACTTTTCGGTTTTACCGAAACTCTTCCGGTGTTCTCTCTCCGGAACTCTTCCGTTGTCTCCGAAACTTTTTCGGTGAATTTCTCTCAGACTCCCTGTCTAGTATTCAACAGATAGATGACCCTTAAGCGTGTGACCCTATAGGTTCGGTGAAGTATAGACATGACCCGGAACCCCTTCCGATCAATGATCAACATCGGAGCCGTGGACACCCATATTGACCCCTATACCCACACGAATGAATATTCGAGTGAACCTCTAGTTGTCGTGTGCTATTCCTGTTGCTTCGTGATATGTTACAAATACCCGAGGTGAGACATGTTGGCATCCCCGTGGATCAACAACTTGTCCACTATGCCAGTTACCTCGTTACCGGTATTGTTCTCTTTTCTCGTTCCCGTGTTCCGGCATCCCCGTGATCAAATCACAAAGTGTCTGGCCAGACGATGATGGATACCATAACACCGAGAGGGCCCAGAGATATCTCTCCATCGTCGGAGGAGCAAATCCCAATCTTGAGCTATCAAGTTACTTGACATACTTTTCCATGAACCCGTAAGCCGCCGTAATAGCCACCCATGTACGGATGACGTTTAACAAACCCCAAAGTTCATGAAGCAAGCATGAAGTAACTCGATACTCTCATGGTCTAAGGAATTATGCAAACATTAACCATCTCTGTGTTATTAACCACTAACTTATGACGAATGAATCTCATAGCATAACATCAATTCGGGTCGATTCAACACAAATGTTCTTCTAACATTGTGCCCTCAAAATTGCCGACATAGCCATGCCCATGATCAGGAAAACAAGATCATCATGCAATACTTGAGCCAGTCTTAGAGGCCAGACTAGGAATACATTTTACCGTTTATTATTCCACACGTGCATATGAGTCTTCCTCCGAGCCTCGTGGTTATTGCAGACTCGAGAACCATAGCAGTTATAGCATGGAACATAAACCTAATTATGAACAGGGAGATAATCAATAACATTTATTATTGCCTCTAGGGCATATCTCCTACAGTGAATTTATAGGCCAGAGAACGACGTCGGGAGACGCTCGAGGGGGCCACCACATATCTGGCTGCGCCCCCCTAGGGCGGCAGCTGGATGTGTGGTGGGCCCCTGGTGCATCTCCTGGCCCTCCTCCAAAGCTTCTAGGTCTTGTATTGGTCCAGAGAAAATCACCAAAAAGTTTCATGACAATTGGACTCTGTTTGGTATGGTAACTCTGAAAAGGCAAAAACACGCAGAAAACAGGAACTGGCACTAGGCACTGGGTCAATAGGTTAGTCCTCAAAAATATTATAAATTGGTAAATAAATACCCAAAAAGTATCCTAGAATGATAATATGTCAGCATGGAACAATAAAAAATTATAGATATGTTGGAGACGTATCAGCATCACCAAGCTTAATTCCTGCTCGTCCTCGAGTAGGTAAATGGTAAAAATTGATTTTTTTTATTTGACATGCTACCCATTATGTAATCTTTGGTATGTATGCTCATTGAGAAATGAGGAATTAACAAACAGCAACATAGTAATATTTATAAGTATAAGAAACAAAATAATTAATTTTTCAAAGTATAAGATCCTAAAAGAATGTTTACCCCTATTCATCTTATTATATTAGCAAGGCATGACTCCATATTCACCACATAGATACAAATGTTAAGCACCACGGTGTCCAAGTCAAGAAATTGGATAGTACTTTTTCAATATGCGTCAACTTTTTATGCTTCACGCAATACATGAGCGTGAACCATTGGACATAGCATATAGGTGGAATAGAATATGGTGGTAGGTATCAAAAGGGTAAAAAGTGGAGAAGATAGTCTCGCACCAACTAGGCGTACCAACGAGCTATGGGGATGCTCATCGATAGATATCAATGCGAGGAGTAGGGATTGCCATGCAAATGATGCACTAGAGCTATAAGTGTATCAAAGCTCAACTGAAGCTAAGTGGGTGTGCATTAAACTTGCTTTCTCATGAAGAACTCAGGCATTTGAGGAAGCCCGTCATAGGAATATACAAGCCAAGTTTATTATATGAAAAGGTAATTCCCACTAGCATATGGAAGTGTCAACATAGGAGACTCTCTATATGAAGAACATGGTGCCACTTTGAGGCACAAGTGTGGTAAAGGATAGTAGCAAATACCCTTCTTTCTTTTCTCTCATTTTTATTTTTTTATGGTGGGCTTTTCTCTTTTTTTTGCCTCCCCCATTTTCTATTTTTTTATGTGGTGGGATCATTTGGCCTCCCCCATTTTTATTTCATTTTTCGTCCGGAGTCTCATCCCGACTTGTGGGGGAATCATAGTCTCCATCATCCTTTCCTCACTGGGACAATGCTCTAATAATGATGATCATCACACTTTTATTTACTTACAACTCAACATGAAGAACTGATAGGAAGATATGACTCTGTATGAATGCCTATGGTAGTGTACCAGGATGTGCAATGATCTAGCGTGACATGTATCAAAAACATGATGAACGATGGCTTTGCCAGAAATACTATGTTGGCTCTATATGATCATGGAAAGCATTATGATGATGAACGAACTAGTCATGTGAAGTGACGATGGAATTTTCATGGCAATATATCTAGGAATGGCTATGGAAATGCCATAATAGGTAGGTATGGTGGCTGTTTTGAGGAAGATATAATGAGGCTTATGTGCAACAGAGCTATCATGTCACGGGGTTTGGATGCACCGACGAATATTTGCACCAATCCTCGAGGTGAGAATGGGCTATGCACGGTACCGAAGAGGCTAGCAAATATGAGAAGGTGAAGATGCGTATGTCCATGGTGTCAGATTAGTCATAAAGAACTCACATACTTATTGCAAAGTTTAATTAGTTTTAGCACAAATCAAAGTACTCCTCGTATGCCCCGAGGGAGGAGGTTGGTAGGAGTTAACCATCGCGCGCCCCCGACTCGAAACAACACTAGAATTTCAACGAGGAATATAAATGCTCACACATCATCACCATGCCTATTTAATTTTTAGATGAATAACAAGTTAGCACCTCTTAATCTCGACACTTCAACAAATCAACAATTTTGGACTCACACCTTTTTCATATTACCACATCAATGTCATTAACCACAACTTCTCTACATGTGCTACACGATGGTTTTGATTATCATTCATTGAATACTTAATATTCTTGGACTAGTCTTATGACCCATGCAAATTACCGTCACTATTACTCAGCTCTCAAACAAATATAAGTGAGGAACGAGAGCATATTATTTCTATAAAATCTACACGCCACCGTGCTCAAAAAGATATAAGTGAAGTACTAGAGCAACTGCCTAGCTCAAAAGATATAAGTGAAGCACATAGAGTATTCTAGCAAATTACCATGAATGTGTGTCTCTCTCAAATAAGTGTGTCCAGAAAATGATGATTGTGACAAACTGAAAGTAAAAGCAAACAAAAGCAAACGACGCTTCAAGCAAAACACATATCATGTGATGAATAAAAATATAGCTCCAAGTGACATACCGATGGATTGAGACGAAAGAGGGGATGCCTTCCAGGGCATCCCCAAGATTAGACGCTTGAGTCTCCTTAGAATTATACTTGGGGTGCCTTGGGCATCCCCAAGCTTGGGCTCTTGCTACTCCTTATTCCGTAGTCCATCGTGATCACACCCAAAACTTGAAAACTTCAATCACACAAAACTCAACAAAACTTCGTGAGATCCGTTAGTATAAGAAACATATTGCATACTTGAGGTACTGTGATAAATTGATTCAAATTAATTTTTGCATAATAGGTACTGTATTCTAACTTCCCCATGGCTTACACCCCCCGATATAATCCATGGCATAATCAAAATAAGCAAACTATGCAAGCAAAACAGAATCTGTTTAAAACAGAACTGTCTGTAGAAATCTGTAAAGAGACCATACTTATGTAACTCTATAAATTCTGCAAAATTAGTACAATGTAAATACTTTGTATAGAAATACTGTGTTAAAATTTCAGATCATTATCACGCTCCAGTAAAAAATGAAAATTCCTGCACTGGAGTCAAAGTTTCTGTTTCAGATTCAGCATCGTTTTTACTCATCTTGTGAGTCATCCCAAAGGCTTTACTTGGCTCAAACACTAATTAAAACATAAAAACACAATCATTAAAGATGCAATAATCATGTTATCACACAAAAAAAGAAAGTAAAAACAAAAATAAAGGTACATATCGGGTTGCCTCCCAACAAGCGCTATTGTTTTATGCCCCTGGCTAGGCATAATGCATAATTTCAAGTAATGTCATCTTTGTTTATGAGGGGTCCAATCCCCTTCACAATATTATTTTCCTTTGCACAAAGAACACCAAGCTTTTGTTCTATGGTGTCAATCCTCCTATTGTGCAAGATGACGTTTCCATGGATCTTAGAGATTGAGTTGAACAACCCCCCCTAATATTGGATTCCATACTAGTTCTAGCCCCATTAATTAGCTCAGTTTGGCGATTGCATATTAGTATAGCAGGTTCAATGGTTTCTATTTTAGGCTTCCCAAATATATTTTTCATCTTATCATAGGTGTCAAAAGCATTGTTTCCAAGGAAATCCTTTTCAAACATAGAATCCAAGACACGTCTATGACACAGAGATAAACCAACATAAAAACTTCTAAGGAGCAATTTGATATGACTGTTAGGATTAGTTCTTGCTTGTATTACTAGTAATCTATCCCAAGCTTCTTTAAGTGACCCATCACCTACTTGCTTAAAATCCAGAACTGGAGAACCCTCTCCAAAGTAAAGAGGGTGAGGCATATCCGGAGGAGAGCTAGCCATGACTTTAAACAAGCAAACTAGTAACTAGCAAAGATAAATATTTTTGTATTTTTATTTTTATGAAACAAACTAAATATAACAGAAAATAAAAAGAAGAACAAGTGAATGAAATTTTGTGCGAAGTTACTTGATAGCTGGTGATGGTATTCCCCGGCAACGGCGCCAGAAATCCTTCCTGATACTCGTGATCTGCGTTGGGTTTTCCGTGAAGAGGAACGGGTAATCGCAGCACAAAGTGGGTAAGTATTTCCCTCAGTTATGAAACCAAGGTTTATCGAACCAATAGGAATACCAATCCTCAACCGTCTTCAGTGGCTACACACAAAAGAACAAACAACTTGCACCCAACGCCGGCAAGAGGGTTGTCAATCCCCTTGATCTCGTTATTTGCAAGCAAGTGAGTTGTATAGATAATTGTAGATAATAGTAAAGTGCAAAATAAAATAAAAGGTAATAAATAACAGCAAGGTAATGATAGCATTTGTGACTTTATAAGTGAATAGACCCGGGGGCCGTAGAGTTCTCTAGTGGCATCTCTCATAAGCAAAGCATACGGTGGGTAAACAAATTACTGTTGGGCAATTGATAGAAAAGCGAATAATTATGCGATGTTCACAGCAATGATCATGTGTATATAGTCATCACGTCCATAAGCAAATAGGCCGACTCCTACCTGCACCTACTACTATTACTCCACTTGAATAACGCTTCTATGCTTGCCTCTCTATGTATTAAGTTCATGACAAACGGAGTAATGCTTGGAGAACGATGACATGATGTAGACAAAGTAAACTCAACTAATATGAATAAACCCCATTGTTTATCCTTACTTCCTTAGTAGCAACAACACAAAGACGCAACTTGTCCCCTTCTGTCACTGGGATATAGAAACTCGCCAGGTTGAACCTACTACAACGCACCACTCCCACTGAAGAAATATCAATCTAGTTAGCTAAACTATCTCAATAGATCGGAGAGTATTAAGAAGCTATGATGATCATGCAAATAAGAATCATAGTAATTAGGTTTGACTCAAATAATTTTCATGAATAATCTGAACATAAACTCACATAAACGCACCACTCCTAAGAATCATAGTAATTAGGTTGTCAGGACCGGTTTTCCAGGATATTAATTTCCCAGTAAATGGTCCTTGTGCTCACCAGCCCCAGGATTACTGTTAGCTGATGAGGCACAATCTTGATACAGAAATTCCAAGCAAAATACAAAATATCCAGTACAAGACCATTCTGGTCTATGAGTACAACAAAAGGTTTCTAGTGGTTGATGGCGGAAGTGGTTTGCAGATCATCAGTGTCTATGGGACTCCATTTCCCACAGGAACAGCTGACCTGGATAACTCCTATCTTCGCGAGGCTGCTATCATCGTTGCCTAGGTTCTGGGCTGCCGTCGTTGCGCTCCTCTCCGGCAAGAAATCTGGCCAAGACAATAGCCAGGGACAAGCCAGTGAGTACTTTGAATGTACTCGCAAACATCATGAAAACAGGTATAATATAACAGATGATAATCATGCACTGAAATATTCCACGGTCGCTTAGTCAGTCGCAAAATAAAATGCAAGATGCAAGCAGATCGTTCATATTAAATAGGAATAAGCAATCAGAAAATAAAACTAAAATAAACCGATCGGGTGTCTGAAGCGACCCCTCGAAGGGGTAAAAATATAAAGCATGCCTCAGTCGGGCGTCTGAGCGACACCACATAAAGGGCTTATAAGGAAAATAAATAACAGGCATGCCACAGTCGGGCGTCTGAGCGACACCACATAAAGGGCTTATATAAGAATAATCACAACGAGTATCCAGGAGGTAGAACCGTCCCCAGGATACTCAATAAACAGACAATATAATTGGTTAGTCCACAACAATAATAATCATCATTTGTCATATGTCATGATCAATATTCCGGTTTAGAAGTTTTTCCTCCGAAGACTGACACTAAGACCGACACTTGACCCATCCCAGACTGTAGTCCTTAACCGCGGACACGGCTATTCGAATAGATATAAACTCTGCAGAGGGTGTACTCTTTACCCACAAGTAACGGATTCCTTTAGTCCACCGGGACTAATTCCGTTTACGGTCTTTGAGTTGAAAACACACCTGACCTGCACACACCAGCTTAACTTACCAGTGCCTGGAATCACCCACGACACTCGTTAAGCGAAACTCTAAGTGGGGAGGCTCCAACCTCGATTAGCATGGGATCACAAAATTTATAACGCGCGCAAATTAGGGGAGCTACCCCCTTCGGCTCCAACCGAAACACCCATGCCCCCGGACCAAGTGACATGCCTACCAGTAATCAGTGGTATCTTTCACTATGGCCTCTCTGTACGGTGTGTGCAAGGAAAGGGGTTGACGACTTACTCAACCGTACCCGACCCGAGGCAGGGACAAGTGGTAGCACGATTCAAGTATGGGGGTTACTGGCACAAGACTCGATCTATGGTCGACTCAGGAGGTTTAAGTGTTTCCTGCAAGATTAGCATAACAAATATATTTCACAACATCAGATAGAAAACACCACTCATCATACTCCTTCATGCCTCACTGACCACTCTCGCTTCAACGAGATGTCAACACCAAGCTCGTGTCTACCCGAGACAGAGACTTCTCTGGATCCCTTCCGGTAGGCATGAGAGGTATAAGAGGATGAATACTGTCACAAGTATTTAAATTCCAACAGCAAGGAATTTCTATCATGCACTCAAGAGCATGATCACAACGTCACATAAAATAATGCATGCTTCAGGTTAACTTGGTGTTGTAGTCACATTAAACAACACCCAACAAATATTATACCAGGGTTCAGAATGCTTGCCTTCAAGTTGTGGAGAGGTAGAGTGCATCTTAAAACTTTCGAAAGTTTTCTCCTCTCTTTAATTCCTATTTTGAGAAATATTCAAATTAACACATAAATTGAAAACAGTACAAAAACTTGTCTCGGAAAATTTTCAAATAAATATGAAAATAAACTAGATGAAATTTTAGAGAGGTAGGAAAAAGAATCAAGTCAATCGGAGTTTTATTTTAAAAGATATAGTCAGTCAAAGTCTGGTCAAAATTCTGTTTTTAATTAAAACAGAAAAAGGAAAACGGCTCGGGGGGGGGGGGGAATACGCTTTCCAGAACAGAAAACGTATCCCAAAGAAATACGCTTGCGCGAGGAGAAAACGGTTCAGAGATAAAATACGCTAGCGAGAAGGGGAGACGTACTTCTGCGATTACGCTTTCACTTAAGCCAGCGCGGGCCGTCGCTGGGTCAGTGACAGTGGGTCCATCGGGCCCACTGGTCAGGTTTGACCAGTCGCCCGCGCCTCCTTCCTCCTGTGGCAGAGACGGGGCGCGTCTCCGGCGATCGTCGCCGGCGAACGGCGGCTCCCCACGGGGTTTCGAGGGCGGGGATGGATCAGCGGCTCTAGGGCGATCCTCCCGGTGGTCGAGAGAGTTGCGGGGGCGAAGGGGGTCGCCGGCGGCGAGCTCTGCGGCGGACGGCATCCTCGGGAACAAAATGGGTATTGGCCTACGGTGGCTCCCAGTCGAAGCTGAGAGGTGGGGTGGGTCCGCGGGGTTGAGGGAAGGCTAACGGTGGCAAAGGGGTCACGAGGGAGGCCCTGGTCATGGTGAATTTGACCGGGGAGTTGCGGCGGCCGAAGCTACCGGAGACGAAGAGGACGACCTCTTGGTCTCAAATGGCTCCTCCAGTGGGTTCCTGCGGTTCACTGGAGAGCTCGTGCTCTAGCTGGAGGCTCGGGATGCTCTATTTATAGCACGGCTAGGTCGGTTCCGCTGCGGCAGAGGATAAGCTCGGCGGCCGACCGCCTCTGTGGCTGCAGGGCGACGTGGCGATGGCCGGAGCTAGCGGACGCGCTCGAGGATGAGAACGGCCAGTTCCAGAGGGCAGCTAGCGAGAAGTTGTGGCTTGGGCGGCGCCGGCCATGGCAGAGGCTTGCTGCGGCAGTGGCGGCTTGCGGGGGCGGCGATGAACTACAGAGAAGAAGGCCAGCTGGGGCTTGGCGCGACGCGGCGGAACCAGGAGACAGGGGGGAAGGACTAGAACGAGCGGGGGAGGCGGCATCTGGTCGCGGCGGCTCGGGAGTAGCACGAGCAAAACGTGCGCTCTGGCCGCGCCCAGAGCACGCACGCCAAGTGTTTGTCGGAATGCCAGTGCTAGCTATAGGGCTTGGGTGATGCTGCAAATTAACAGGACGGTTAGGGTGCAAGCAATAAGCCTAATGGACATGGTTGTTGGGTCAGGGGATCAAGTGGACAAAGTAATCACAGAACTATGTCAAAATTGGCCAGACACACAAGGTGTTCGATGAAATGACATGGCTACCTAGAGCATCTTGCTGGCCACCAAAATCCCCATACTTGGGTCTCTTTGAACCCACAAGAAGATGGCAAGGTTAGTTTGAGAAAATCAGAAACTAGTTAGTGCAAATTTTGCAAAACTACAGTTCTGGACAGAAAATGTAAGCTATCATTGCAAGTGTCAAAAATATCCCAATGGGTCCAAACTCCTGGACTTAAGGGTTTGATAGGGTGGACTATGAGCAGGAAAACTTTCATGGCCAAAAGAGCAAGATAAAATGGGGTTGCAGTACAAACTACCAAATCTGGACCAGAATGAAGATGAGGATGGTTTGCTCAAATTTTTCAAAGAACCCAAATGGATTTTTGCATAAACCTGAGTTATATACCTCTACTGACATCCCCAAATTTTTATGGAATTTTTAAAGAAATATTTAAATAGGCTTTATTGCAAACTACAAACTGAACCAGATTTGGAAGCTTGAAGTGGAGCTCAAAATTTACAAACGGCTAAGCTGGGTTTTTGCATAAAAGTGATCCAGGGGCATCACACGACTTCTACAAATTTTTGTGGAATTTATAAATGGAGTTATTAAATAGTTGCAGTGCAAAAGAGGCTCTAAAAAGGGGTAAAATGCTATTTAATGAATTAAATCTTGACAAATTTTATTATAAAATTGTTCTACTGATTTTAATAAGTGCGATAAAATTATTAAATAAAACACTCAAGCCACACAACAATATTCAAAAGTTTTCAGATAGAATAGAAGAATTTTTGAAATTCAGACAAAAGGAGTGGCTCTGAGATCACAAGAAAATCCAGAAAGAAAAAAATAATAATTTCCTGGCAAAATTTTAATTAACAAAACATGGTTAAAATTTTGGGGTGTTACAACACTACCCCCCTTAAGAAAAATCTCGTCCTCGAGATTTGCTAAGGACGGTTTCAAAAATAATACTCACACATAATTGAAATTAAACAATTTATTCATTGCACAAACTTAGGATACAACGCATAAGTTGCAACACATAAATAAACGCTAGGCTAACAAACATAGTAGTGGCGTCTATGGCACAAATGTAAAATATGCTGGGTCCTGAGAAAACGTCTCCGGCACTGGGACACATTCTTCTTCTATCGGAGGAAGCGGATTGACAAGTCGAAGAACGCGCCTTTCTTGGTCTGGCCTCAGGGGTCCGCCAATGGCGATCTGAGGATTTAAATCAGCGAGTCTCTGGAGATAACTCATTACTCGCTGGGTCAAATGCTCTTGTGCGATGATGTACTGAGCAAGATTGGCCAGTACTGGGTCCCTCTCTATTCGTCCACCGGGAAAAGAGGCTACTTCTCCGGGTGCTGCACGACTCGGAAAGTAAATATACCCCCTTTCGCTGGCATAGGGTACTGCGAAGCGAAGACAAGTAATTGCTTCGTACGCAGCAGCTTCTATGGCCATTTGCGGAGTCGGCATAGATCTCCCCACGAAAGAGACTTCCGTGGGATCTTGGTTTGGGTTTGCGGGAGGGAAGTGTACTACTGCCCAATATTTCGAGGCGACTGGGGTGATCCTAGCTTTGAGCAGCTCGTACTGGGGTGGATGGGTAGAACTCATGGTACTGCAGGTGAAATCCCACAATATCTTAACAAAACTGGCTGGGGTCGCATCTGGAGTTCTCAGATGAATACTAGGGCTCGGCATGTCAAAAGTGGCTGCGAAGGCTGTGCACAAAGTGAGGGATGCCTGGTAAGGTCACGGAGGGCCTCTTATAAAGCAGTGGAGCTAGGTTACCGATCGCGGTGTGGGGGAAAATTAGTTTTTGTCGGATTTGCTCTATGGGGGTCGGGGTCAACGCCACAGATACACATATCTCACAAAGGTGACGTATTACTGTGTCGACGTCTGTTTTTGGGTAGCTACGCCTGAGATATAATATGCAACTGAACGCCAACAAACTTATATGCGGATACTATTAAAATAATGGCATGCAAACAAACTGCATTTATTTCATGGCGATCTCAAGGTCACACTATTACAAGGCGTAGAATACTAAGACTCGGTACTACTCGAGTAACTTAGTCTACCTCGTTAATATCTAAACGAGCGTGCCTTGTGGATGTCGAGGCTTCTCCATGGGCTTGTCCGTCGGGGTTTGCTGGCTGGGGTTGAGGATCTGCAGGGTCGGGGTAGCGATGATGGCCATCGCGGGGGTTGGCGGTCACAATCCCGTCGGAGCGTGTCCCCAAAATGCGACGGAGCTCCTCCGGGGATGCAAATGCATTACGGTCAGCTGCAGGGGCAGACCTCAAGGACTCAATTGGCTGTCCGAACAGCACGACTGGGTTGTCGGTGTCGGACGCATCTTCTCCTCTCGCCGGGGCTCGACGGGCAAGTTCCCCACGAGCTGCGAGCAGATCAAGAGTGACCTGATCGAACAATACCTCTAGTGCGCCTACATTGCGCACCAGATGCAGCAAGGCAGGGTCCGTCTCGTGGTCTCCGTTGGCAACCTGGGGTGGCCTACTATACCCGTCACGACTGGGATAGTAGTAGAACGAGCGGCAGTTAACTCTTGGCGATAGGTGCCGGAGTTGAACTATAGCCTCTCGAGCGGCCAGCTGGATGGCTTGTGGCTCAAAGGAGGTTGTCCTTCCGGCGAACCTGTAGGGGCGTTCTGGCGCCATACCCCTACCATAGATGTGTACCGTAGCCCAGAATTGACGACTCTCGCCGCTTCTGAGCCCTTGGTACACCACATATTTTGGGGGCTCTTCTATTGCAAAGGCACGACGGGTGAGGTTTGCTAGCACGGTCACAAAACCTCCAAGGTTGGTTGCTGTGGTCTCATTGTGAACAATGGGGCCAGGCATCTTGGCATGGTTCTGGCGTAGAGGCTGTGCTGTGCTGGGTTGGGGCTAACGTTCCTTTTATAGAAAAAGGGAATGGAGTCTTCCGTCGCACGCTTGCGGAAGGGACAATTTAGGTGTCGGTCACGGGCGCGTGATCGACGGGCTAGGCTGATAGGTTGGGCACCGATTGCCAAAAAGGTGTCGGGGTCACTGTGTGGCTATCGTATCCGAGAAGCTTGGCTGAGGTTAGGTTAGGGCCTAATGGGTGGGTTAACCTAGGTTTATCGACCTGGCTAAGATAGGATTAGCCAATGGTCAGCCTGGCTCTGATACCAAGGTTGTCAGGACCGGTTTTCCAGGATATTAATTTCCCAGTAAATGGTCCTTGTGCTCACCAGCCCCAGGATTACTGTTAGCTGATGAGGCACAATCTTGATACAGAAATTCCAAGCAAAATACAAAATATGCAGTACAAGACCATTCTGGTCTATGAGTACAACAAAAGGATTCTAGTGGTTGATGGCGGAAGTGGTTTGCAGATCATCAGTGTCTATGGGACTCCATTTCCCACAGGAATAGCTGACCTGGATAACTCCTATCTTCGCGAGGCTGCTATCATCGTTGCCTAGGTTCTGGGCTGCCGTCGTTGCGCTCCTCTCCGGCAAGAAATCTGGCCAAGACAATAGCCAGGGACAAGCCAGTGAGTACTTTGAATGTACTCGCAAACATCATGAAAACAGGTATAATATAACAGATGATAATCATGCACTGAAATATTCCACGGTCGCTTAGTCAGTCGCAAAATAAAATTCAGGATGCAAGCAGATCGTTCATATTAAACAGGAATAAGCAATCAGAAAATAAAACTAAAATAAACCGATCGGGTGTCTGAAGCGACGCCTCGAAGGGGTAAAAATATAAAGCATGCCTCAGTCGGGCGTCTGAGCGACACCACATAAAGGGCTTATAAGGAAAATAAATAACAGGCATGCCACAGTCGGGCGTCTGAGCGACACCACATAAAGGGCTTATATAAGAATAATCACAACGAGTATCCAGGAGGTAGAACCGTCCCCAGGATACTCAATAAACAGACAATATAATTGGTTAGTCCACAACAATAATAATCATCATTTGTCATATGTCATGATCAATATTCCGGTTTAGAAGTTTTTCCTCCGAAGACTAACACTAAGACCGACACTTGACACATCCCAGACTGTAGTCCTTAACAGCGGACACGGCTATTCGAATAGATATAAACTCTGCAGAGGGTGTACTCTTTACCCACAAGTAACGGATTCCTTTAGTCCACCGGGACTAATTCCGTTTACGGTCTTTGAGTTGAAAACACGCCTGACCTGCACACACCAGCTTAACTTACCAGTGCCTGGAATCACCCACGACACTCGTTAAGCGAAACACTAAGTGGGGAGGCTCCAACCTCGATTAGCATGGGATCACAAAATTTATAACGCGCGCAAATTAGGGGAGCTACCCCCTTCGGCTCCAACCGAAACACCCATGCCCCCGGACCAAGTGACATGCCTACCAGTAATCAGTGGTATCTTTCACTATGGCCTCTCAGTACGGTGTGTGCAAGGAAAGGGGTTGACGACTTACTCAACCGTACCCGACTCGAGGCAGGGACAAGTGGTAGCACGATTCAAGTATGGGGGTTACTGGCACAAGACTCGATCTATGGTCGACTCAGGAGGTTTAAGTGTTTCCTGCAAGATTAGCATAACAAATATATTTCACAACATCAGATAGAAAACACCACTCATCATACTCCTTCATGCCTCACTGACCACTCTCGCTTCAACGAGATGTCCACACCAAGCTCGTGTCTACCCGAGACAGAGACTTCTCCGGATCCCTTCCGGTAGGCATGAGAGGTATAAGAGGATGAATACTGTCACAAGTATTTAAATTCCAACAGCAAGGAATTTCTATCATGCACTCAAGAGCATGATCACAACGTCACATAAAATAATGCATGCTTCAGGTTAACTTGGTGTTGTAGTCACATTAAACAACACCCAACAAATATTATACCAGGGTTCAGAATGCTTGCCTTCAAGTTGTGGAGAGGTAGAGTGCATCTTAAAACTTTTGAAAGTTTTCTCCTCTCTTTAATTCCTATTTTGAGAAATATTCAAATTAACACATAAATTGAAAACAGTACAAAAAGTTGTCTCGGAAAATTTTCAAATAAATATGAAAATAAACTAGATGAAATTTTAGAGAGGTAGGAAAAAGAATCAAATCAATTGGAGTTTTATTTTAAAAGATATAGTCAGTCAAAGTCTGGTCAAAATTCTGTTTTTAATTAAAACAGAAAAAGGAAAACGGCTCGGGGGGGAATACGCTTTCCAGAACAGAAAACGTATCCCAAAGAAATACGCTTGCGCGAGGAGAAAACGGTTCAAAGATAAAATACGCTAGCGAGAAGGGGAGACGTACTTCTGCGATTACGCTTTCACTTAAGCCAGCGCGAGCCGTCGCTGGGTCACTGACAGTGGGTCCATCGGGCCCACTGGTCAGGTTTGACCAGTCGCCCGCACCTCCTTCCTCCTGTGGGAGAGACGGGGCGCGTCTCCGGCGATCGTCGCCGGCGAACGGCGGCTCCCCACGGGGTTCCGAGGGCGGGGATGGATCAGCGGCTCTAGGGCGATCCTCCCGGTGGTCGAGAGAGTCGCGGGGGCGAAGGGGGTCGCCGGCGGCAAGCTCTGCGGCGGACGGCATCCTCGGGAACAAAATGGGTCTTGGCCTACGGTGGCTCCCAGTCGAAGCTGAGAGGTGGGGTGGCTCCGCGGGGTTGAGGGAAGGCTAACGGTGGCAAAGGGGTCACGAGGGAGGCCCTGGTCATGGTGAATTTGACCGGGGAGTTGCGGCGGCCGAAGCTACCGGAGACGAAGAGGACGACCTCTTGGTCTCAAATGGCTCCTCCGGTGGGTTCCTGCAGTTCACTGGAGAGCTCGTGCTCTAGCTGGAGGCTCGGGATGCTCTATTTATAGCACGGCTAGGTCGGTTCCGCTGCGGCAGAGGATAAGCTCGGCGGCCGACCGCCTCTGTGGCTGCAGGGCGACGTGGCGATGGCCGGAGCTAGCGGACGCGCTCGAGGATGAGAACGGCCTGTTCCAGAGGGCAGCTGGCGAGAAGCTGTGGCTTGGGCGGCGCCGGCCATGGCAGAGGCTTGCTGCGACAGTGGCGGCTTGCGGGGGCGGCGATGAACTACAGAGAAGAAGGCCGGCTGGGGCTTGGCGCGACACGGCGGAACCAGGAGACAGGGGGGAAGGACTGGAACGAGCGGGGGAGGCGGCATCTGGTCGCGGCGGCTCAGGAGCAGCACGAGCAAAACGTGCGCTCTGGCCGCGCCCAGAGCACGCACGCCAAGTGTTTGTCGGAATGCCAGTGCTAGCTATAGGGCTTGGGTGATGCTGCAAATTAACAGGACGGTTAGGGTGCAAGCAATAAGCCTAATGGACATGGTTGTTGGGTCAGGGGATCAAGTGGACAAAGTAATCACAGAACTATGTCAAAATTGGCCAGACACACAAGGTGTTCGATGAAATGACATGTCTACCTAGAGCATCTTGCTGGCCACCAAAATCCCCATACTTGGGTCTCTTTGAATCCACAAGAAGATGGCAAGGTTAGTTTGAGAAAATCAGAAACTAGTTAGTGCAAGTTTTGCAAAACTACAGTTCTGGACAGAAAATGTAAGCTATCATTGCAAGTGTCAAAAATATCCCAATGGGTCCAAACTCCTGGACTTAAGGGTTTGATAGGGTGGACTATGAGCAGGAAAACTTTCATGGCCAAAAGAGCAAGGTAAAATGGGGTTGCAGTACAAACTACCAAATCTGGACCAGAATGAAGATGAGGATGGTTTGCTCAAATTTTTCAAAGAACCCAAATGGATTTTTGCATAAACCTGAGTTATATACCTCTACTGACATCCGCAAATTTTTATGGAATTTTGAAAGAAATATTTAAATAGGTTTTAGTGCAAACTACAAACTGAACCAGATTTGGAAGCTTGAAGTGGAGCTCAAAATTTACAAACGGCTAAGCTGAGTTTTTGCATAAAAGTGATCCAGGGGCATCACATGACTTCTACAAATTTTTGTGGAATTTATAAATGGAGTTATAAAATAGTTGCAGTGCAAAAGAGGCTCTAAAAAGGGGTAAAATGCTATTTAATGAATTAAATCTTGACAAATTTTATTATAAAATTGTTCTACTGATTTTAATAAGTGCGATAAAATTATTAAATAAAACACTCAAGCCACACAACAATATTCAAAAGTTTTCAGATAGAATAGAAGAATTTTGGAAATTCAGACAAAAGGAGTGGCTCTGAGATCACAAGAAAATCCAGAAAGAAAAAAAAAATTAATTTCCTGGCAAAATTTTAATTAACAAAACATGGTTAAAATTTTGGGGTGTTACAGGGGGGCACACTGTTGGCTTGGAGTCTGGTGAAGTTTCAAAAATTCTTAAATATTCTTAAATATTCCAAAATATTCTCTGTGAAGTTTCAGGTCATTTGGAGTCTGGTGATTTTTCTGCCTTTTTCTCGGTTTTCCGGTCTAGAATTTCAGTTTCCAGATATTTCCCTCCTTGTGGTGTACCTTGCATATTCAGAGAGAAAAGACATAAGAATTGTGTAATAATATGGAATAATGGGCGAGAATAAAGTAAATAGTAGTAAGAATTCATGATGCAAAATGGACGTATCAACTCCCCCAAGCTTAGACCTCGCTTGTCCTCAAGCGAAAGCCGAACACTAAAATGATGACCACATACTTTGAGAGAGAGGTGTCGATAAAACAGAATACGGACATAAGAGCATCATGAATATCATCATAGCAGCAAGTTTTTCATCATATAACCTCTCATAAACAAGTAACAATCTATTCACAACTAAAGAAATATGAAGCATAATCTTTATTGAGAACCAACAAGCAATGCAATTAGTCCTTGAGATAATCATAGCTTTTGTAACTGAGAGAAGAGTCTATGTAAGAGCATTGTATTTCTAGCAAGTTCACATACTCAACTATAATGTAGCCTTCTAAGATTGTTAACACACATTGCATATTTTTGGAACAAGTGATTCCGTGGGACACATAGGAAGATGGGGGCTTTATTATTCTTGCCACCCATCTTATTTACGTCAAGGATAATGTCAACAATAATGGACCATGATCATCTACATTCAACTGGATATATTTGTTTGAATCTTTCCTCAACACATAATGCTTGCCACTAAAGAGTTGAAGAATATGAACAAGGGAAATATTATTGACTCTTGCATGATGAATAAAATTTGTAAGAATAGAAAAGATAGGACCTTCGCAGAGGGAAGCATAGGTTGTCATGAGCTTTTATTTATTTGATATGTTCAATCTCTTAATGAAAAAGACCATCACTTCATATTGCCCCTTGTGATAGCAAACTTTATTATGCGCTCCATCTCTTTTATTGCTTCACCATCACAAGATCGTACAAAGCTTACTTTCCCTTACAATAAAAGATCTTACATGATTAGAGGCAATTTTTATTGCCTTGTGCAACAATGATAGCTTACTTGAAGGATCTTATTCAATCCATAGGTAGGTATGGTGGACTCTCATGACAAGAAACTGGGTTTAAAGGTTATGGATGCACAAGTAGAATCTCTACTTAGTGCGAATCTTTGGGCTAGCAAAAGATCTTAAGAAAGCATCACATGTTAAATGATTCAATACCATATAACTTCTATGCAAATGTAAACAACCATGATCATTATGTTGTCTTCCATGTCCCACTTCAACACTTGGTCATTATATAATATTTTGATGGAATCTCACAATCATAGAAGGTGTTCAAGATAGTATATTTATATGTAAATCTCCTCTTCTCTATCATACTTTTGCATAGATCATTCCAATTACTAACATTATGTTTGTTAATTTTCAACACTTTTTATTGCTTATACCTCTTTTCTATGTGAAGTCATTACTTCCCATGAGATAAGCATATGATCTTTTTCTATTCTTTTTATTGACATGCTAAGATGATGGGTGCAAGTGAGGGAGAGGCACACGATCTCAACTAACTTTATTATATAACTCTCGCACTCGATTACAAGGATAGGTAGAACTCAAAGCAAAACTCTAAACAAAGCAAATCTGAAATTTTAACTCTCTAAATCACGAAAAACTAAAGATCGAACTAAGATAGATAGTGGTGATAAAAAGTGATGGTGATACGGTACCGGTGCACCTCCCCCAAGCTTGGAACAAGACAAGGGTGGTGCCCATACCCATGTACTCAAGTGTTCTTCGGTGATGGTGGTGGTGTGCGATGATCCTCCATCTTCCAAGGCATAGGTTCTCCATCAAAGAAAGAAGCTCTTGTCTCCGGAATCCTGAAATCAACAGCGAGGCTCATCCTTTTAAACCTAGATTCATACTCACAATTTTGGAGTTCATAGAGTTGATCTTGGAGATGCTCGATCCGCCCTTGAAGCTTGGAGAGAGCCTCTCCCACGCTCTTTGTGTCCATCTTGTTTTCACGGATGAAGTCTGTGATCGTAGAGTGATTAGCACTCAAGCCACGTTCAACCATCCCTTGACACTTGAAGATTTCTTGCTCCACTTCTGCAAACCTGGCCTTCTCGCTTCCCTCCTTCTTGGGGTCTTGAACATCCCAGATGTGGAGCACCCCCTCACGCATCTCAATGGCTTGAGGGTGCTTCATCACCTCCGGCAAGTAGGGATTGATGACCTTCTCAAACTTGTCCTTGGTTGGCTTAGGGGAAGTCATGGCGATCTAGATCTGTGAGAAACAAAACCTGAAACAAGAACATAGGAGAATCTCAAGATGCGGTGGTCAAAACATACGGGAGTATATATAATGATTTTTTCTAGGTCAGAATACGTGTTCTGGAAGAAATCGGAGTCCAAAGGGCACACGAGGGCCCCAAAAGCCATCAGGGCGCCCCTAGGGGGGCGCGCCCTGTTGGCTTGTGCCTCCCTCTTGGGTCCTCCTGACTCTGTTTTATTTTTGTACTTTTTCTAAAAAACCAAAAATGACAAAAATTATTTTTTTGGAATTTTTGGCGTCGGTTTACTTACTGTACCACATACCTACCCCTTTTTCAGGTTTCTGGAGTGTTTCGGAAGGCCTCCTTGATGTGTTCTTCCGGTGTAATAACTTGGATGACATTTGTTTCTTCATTAATGGGTGCACCTGAAATATAATGCTTGATTCTTTGCCCATTCACCACTCTCGGGTTCTTGCCTTCGAAGTTATTGATTTTTATAGCTCCCGAGCGATAAACCTCCTCAACAATGTATGGGCCTTCCCATTTGGAGAGGAGTTTTCTTGCAAAAAAACTAAAACGAGAGTTGTAAAAAAGTACTTAGTCTCCTACATTGAATTCTCGTTTTTGAATCCTCTTGTCATGCCATCTTTTAACCTTTTCTATAAACAAGTTAGCATTTTTATAAGCTTGCGTTCTCCATTCATCAAGCGAGCTAATGTCAAATAACGTCTTCTCGCTGACAAGTTTAAAATCATAGTTAAGTTCTTTAATTGCCCAATATGCTTTATGTTCTAGCTCGAGAGGTAAATGACAAGCCTTCGCATAGACCATTTTGTACTGAGACATACCCATATGATTCTTATAAGCAGTTCTATAAGCCCATAGTGCATCATCTAGTTTCTTAGACCAATTCTTCCTAGATCTATTAACCGTCTTTTGCAAGATTAATTTTATTTCTCAATTACTCAATTCAACTTGACCACTAGACTGAGGATGATAAGGAGATGCAATCCTATGGTTAACATCATATTTAGCTAGAAGTTTACGGAAAGCACCATGAATAAAATGTGAACCACCATCAGTCATTAAGTACCTAGGAACTGCAAACCTCGGGAAAATGATTTCTTTAAGTATTTTAATAGCGGTGTTATGATCAGCACTACTAGTTGGAATAGCCTCTACCCACTTAGTAACATAATCAACAGCAACTAAAATATGAGTATACCCATTCGAGGAAGGAAAAGGTCCCATAAAGTCAAAACCCCAAACATCGAATGGTTTAATGGCAAGTGAATAATTCATAGGCATTTCCTGACGCTTACTGATGTTACCAACTCTGTGGCATTCATTGCATGAAAGGACATACTTATAAGCATCTTTGAAAAGAGTAGGCCAATAGAAACCAGATTGTAATACCTTGTGTGCAGTTCTGTCCTCCGTAAGCTTCGGAATGGCACTTCCGAAGAATTTGTTCCTGTTCATGCTCAGGTATACATCGTCTAATAATACCGTCTACTCCCTCTTTGTAAAGATGTGGGTCATCCCAAAAGTAATGTCGTAAATCATAGAAGAATTTTTTCTTTTGTTGATAGGTGAAGCTAGGTGGAATGTACTTAGCAACAATATAATTAGCATAATCAGCATACCAAGGAGCACTACGTGTATTATTTATAGCAGCAAGTTGCTCATTAGGAAAACTATCATCGATAGGAAGTGGGTCATCAAGAACATTTTCCATCCTAGACAAGTTATCTGCTATGGGGTTTTCAGCTCCTTTTCTATCAATGATATGCAAATCAAACTCTTGAAGTAAAAGTACCCACCTAATGAGTCTGGGTTTAGCATCTTTTTTTGCATAAGGTATTTAATAGCAGCATGATCGGTGTGAATAGTTACTTTGGAATCGACAATGTAAGGTCTAAACTTATCACAAGCAAAAATAACTGTTAAAAATTCCTTTTCAGTGGTAGCATAATTCCTTTGAGCAGAGTCTAGAGTTTTACTGGCATAATGAATAACATTTAATTTTTGTGTACTCTTTGCCCTAGAACAACGCCAACAACATAATCACTAGCATCACACATAATTTCAAATGGTAGGTTCCAGTCAGGTGGTTGAACAATAGGTGCAGAAATTAAAGCCTTCTTAAGTATTTCAAAAGCTTCTACACAATCATCATAAAAAACAAAAGGAACATCTTTTTGAAGAAGATTAGTTAACAGCCTAGAAATCTTTGAGAAATCTTTAATGAAACGCCAATAAAAACCATCATGACCAAGGAAACTTATTATGCCGTTGATATCTCTCGGGCATGGCATTTTCTCTATTACACCAACTTTAGCATTGTCCACCTCAATGCCTCGTTCAGAAAATTTGTGCCCAAGCACTATACCTTCGTTTACCATAAAGTGGCGCTTCTCCCAGTTCAAGACAAGACTAGTTTCTTCACATCTGTGCAAAACTCGATCAAGGTTGCTCAAGCAATCATCAAAAGAAGTCCCATAAATGGAGAAATCATCCATGAAAACCTCAACAATCTTTTCACAAAAATCAGAGAATATAGCAGTCATACATCCTTGAAATGTAGCAGGTGCATTGCATGAACCAAAAGGCATACGCCTATAAGCATAAGTTCCAAAAGGACATGTAAAGGTAGTTTTCTCTTGATCTTCTTTTGACACAGGTATTTGAGAAAATATAGAATATCCATCAAGAAAGCAAAAGTGTGTGTGCTTTAGATAATCTTTCTAACATTTGATCAATAAAAAGCAAGGGGTAATGATCTTTCTTAGTAGCTTTATTTAATTTCCTGAAATCAATTACCATCCTATAACCAGTTACAATTCTTTGTGGAATAAGCTCATTTTTATCATTAGTGACAACAGTAATACCACCTTTCTTAGGAACACAATGAACATGACTTACCGACCTACTATCAGAAATAGGATAGATTATACCTGCCTCCAAAAGCTTTAGTATTTCAGTTCTTAACACTTCTTTCATTTTGGGATTTAAGCGGTGTTGGTGATCAACAACAGGTTTAGCATCTGCTTCCATATTAATCTTGTGCTGACATAGAGTGGGGCTTATGCCCTTTAAATCATCGAGAGTATATCCAATAACAGCCCTGTGTTTCTTCAGAGTTTTAAGTAGTCTATTTTCTTCATGCTCTGAAAGGTTAGCACTGATAATAACATGATATATCTTCTTTTCATCAAGATAAGCATATTTCAGAGTATCAGGTAAATTCTTTAGTTCAAACACGGGATCTCCTTTGGGTGGAGGAGGATCCCCTAAGATATCAACTGGTAAGTTGTGTTTAAGAATAGGTGTTTGTTTAAGGATTATATCATCTATTTCATTCCTTTCATTTATAAGCATATCATTCTCATGGTCTAGCAAATATTGTTATAGAGGATCAGTAGGAGGTACGACAATAGAAGCAAGACTAATCATTTCATCCTTACTAGGTAATTCCTTCTCATGTGATTGATTAGTAAACTTGGAGAAATTAAATTCATGAGACACATCACCAAAGCTTACTCTAACCTTATCAATAACACAATTGATTTCAGATTAGCGGTGCTCAAGAAAGGTCTACTGAATATAATAGAGAAAAAGTTATCTTGTTCTGAACCAAGTACTATGAAATCAACGTGGTATTGGACCTTCCCACACAGAACCTCAACATCTCTAACGATCCCAAGTGGCGAAATAGTGTCTCTATTTGCAAGTTTAATAGTCACATCGATATTTTCCATAGTCGAGGGTGCTATGTCGTTCATAATTTCTTGATATAAGGTAAAAGGTATAGCATTGACACTAGCACCGAGGTCACACAAGCCATGATAAAAATGATCTCCAATTTTAACTGAAACAACATGCATGCCAACAACTGGTTTATTTTTGTCTAACTTATCCTGTTTGTTTCTAGCAGGTTTCGCAATCGTAGCAGGTTCTTCACAAAAATAAAGAACCTGACCTTCATAATTATTATCTAGAAGATCTTTGACCATGGCAACATTAGGTTCAACATTTATTTGTTCAGAAGGTATAGGTGTCCTAACATGACTTTTATTAACCACAGTTGTAGTCTTAGCATGTTCCCTAATTCTAATAGGAAAAGGGGGTTTCTCAATGTAAACAGTGGGAACAATTGGATCAGCATGACTAACAATTATTTCTTACTTCTCAATTTTAATTGGTTCCTCTAATGGTGGTTCGATGGGAGTATGATATTTAAACCACTTCTCTTTGGGAAGATCAACATGAGTAGCAAATGATTCACAGAAAGTAGCTACTATTTCAGAGTCAAGACCATATTTATTGCTAAACTCATGGAAGGTATTAGTTTCCATAAAAGATTTAACACAATCAAAATTAAGTTTCATACCTGACTCTTTACCTTCGTCGAGTTCCCAATCTTCAGAGTTACGTTTAATTCTTTCCAGAAGAACCCATCTGAATTCAATAGTTTCATTCATATATGAGCCAGAAGAAGAAGAATCCAATAATAATCGATCATCATGAGAAAGTCGAGCATAAATTTTTTGTATAATCATTTCTCTTGAGAACTCATAGTTGGGGCAGGTGTGTATCATAGATTTGAGCCTCCCCCAAGCTTGAACGATGCTTTCTCCTTCACGAGGCCAAAGATTATATATATAGTTCCGATCACGGTGAACTAGATGCATTGGATAAAACTTCTGATGAAATTCCACCTTCAAGCAATTCCAGTTCCATGATTCAATATTATCCAATAGCCTATACCACATTAATGCTTTTCCCTCCAAAGATAACAGGATTTTTTTTTCTTAACTTTGTCCCTAGACAAACCTGCAAGCTGAAATAATCCACAAACCTCATCGGCGGATATCAAATGAAAATCATGATGAGTTGTACCATCATAAGGATTAGATAATAGTTTTTCAAGCATAGCCGAAGGAATCTAAATATTTTCAGTAGGTTGAGGAACAATTTCCTCATCTTCCGTCCGGGGCGAAGATGCCCCGGACAAGACACTCAAAGGGTGACCGTTCATAGTGACAAGCAACAGTAAATTTCAGCACATATAGAAAATGTTTCCTTACCAATTTCCACTTACCAAAGGTGCTTCACTCCCCAGCAACGGCGCCAGAAAAGAGTCTTGATGACCCACAAGTATAGGGGATCAATCGTAGTCCTTTCGATAAGTAAGAGTGTTGACGTGGCTTGAGACTGCGTCGGTATTTCACCAAAGAAGAAGGTATGATGCAGCACAACAACGATAAGTATTTCCCTCAGTTATGATACCAAGGTATCAATCCGTAGAGGAAGATCACGCACCCACGTAAGCAGCACCTGCACACAAATAACAAATACTTGCAACCACTGGTGCAGCGACGTGCTATACAAACAGTTTTTAACCCTTTCCGCGACGTAGTTCCAAACCGTCGCCTTGCATGTGTGGGCGATAGGGGGGATCCATCCCACACGACACCGCAAACCCGTCGGCGATGGTGGCCAACGAACGCAAACGATCTGCAAATATAATCGTGTGTGGTGCAGGAACATATCGCACACATAATCTTTTGGGCGTACGTGTGGGATTTGGGATCAATCACACACGTCCAAGACGAGTGAAACGCGTCTAATTGCTGATGGAAAACAAACGGAGTTTGACCTTTGACCGTTTGCGAAACGTTACCCAAAAAATGTACATGTATAACATCATCGGACACGTTTCTCGAAAAATGTACGCGTGGGATGGTCTTTGCATCGGGCACGGTTTCCTGTTGGCTGACGTGTGAGATATGGTGCTATCGCAAACGATTGAGTAGCTCCTACGCACACGTACAAGTGTTGCTAACCGTTCGTGATTTCTTATGTATCACCAACGTTTTAGATTATATCTCGTGTCCTTTTCCTGTGTATCACAGGCGGTTGCGCTACGAGTTGCATGTGTTTTCCGTTCTGGACCGCACACGCTTAGTTGCTTGAACCGTGTGCGCTGAAATTGCCAGGTTATTGTAAAATATCGCATTTAATTCACCGTGCAAATAGAAAATTTGCCACAATATGCAATCGACAAATAGTGTCCACATGAAGAACGTTCATCATAATTCGCCACAATATGCAATTGAACGAATAGTGTCCACAAGCGGAGGATTCATCATAATTCACGACAATATGCAATTGAGAAAATGCTAACTAAATTCCACAGCTGTTTAACCGACATATCCAGTACATAATCATAGTGTACAAAATACGAAGACATGATCACATGGAAAATAATGCATCCATGTGTATATGTTTAGCTGATAACACTATGAATGCATACTTATTTTTAGGAGATTTGATTCCGGAAATCTTCGTCGTCTTTAGAGGGATTGATGTAGTGTTTCACAAAGAAGGTGCTAATAAATTTCCTAACAGACAACAATTCATCGGCGGCGAGCGGTTCAGAAGTCATCGGTACGAAGATCAGCTGCATGACTTTTAGATCAGAATGTGACATACGTGTGGAGTAGAAGATAGTAATTAAGAAGCAGACTTACTGGTTTTATCTTGTCAGCATCGACACCACATTGAGCATGTCTGCATAGGTTGATCATGTGTGCACAAATGTAGTATTCACATAGGCTGGTACCTTGTTGTTGCTGAGGACACTGAAATTTTTTATACAGTATTAGTCATGTATTTGCCCTACTAGGAACAACCTAACCGGTGTAAGTTGTTTTTTTTCTATGGAGAGAAATAGAAAGAGGTTTACTTAGAAACTTGAACATCTGACTAGTATTTTCTGAAAATAACGGATTTCGTTGTCTTACCGGAGAAACGATCACATGCTGGAGAGGTAGTTGGCGGTTGAACCTTACCCCCCTAAAGTTATGCACCTTGACAATGCACTGCAAATGAAGATGAATTTTCACACACTCAATTCTGGAACCAGATATGAACACAACGCATTAACATCAAAGAATTCAATACCTATCCATGAAATCCTGAAGATGACTCGGATCCTGAGACGCATTTGACTCTCTGAGAGAATCCATGTAGTAAGCTGTGTTGCGTTTTGGAACAATGACCACCAAGATCCAGTGACCTCTACAGTTTAAGAAAACCATTAACGTACAAACTATGTCTAAAACTGAAAGACGATCAATGTATGCGTGGTTGTATATTAAATTACTCTTCATAATATGGCCACATGAAGAATTCTCCTATTTGTAAGTCGAACAAGATCTTGGCGACACAATCAATGGAAGCCTTGCGTGAGCAATTATTTTTTAACAAAACGCCGTTTGCTAAATCAGGATATATGAAATATGCATGCGTCCTTGGTTTTCTCTGCGTCGTCAATCCCCTGAGAGGAATACAGTACAGTTAGCTTTTTTGTGATTTACAGCCTTGTATGGAGAAGTTGATCAGAGTTTGTGAAGTACTTACAACATCAAGCATTTGACAAGAGTGGCAGCAAGCTCATCGAAGTTGAAGAAGAGATGAAAGTCCTCGAATTCCACACTTATGGTACCTGGAACGTGACAAAAATGATGACGGTCGTACTGCAATTCCACAATGTTATGATCTTCTCCTTTTGACATTATGTCCATGCAATATTTATGTAACTTGCGACCACTGGAACTGCACTCATCAAAGTATTCGCCAACAAGAAATGGCTGGCCATGCTTGTACTTGCGTGCTTCAAATGGGTCTTCATCGGCAATGTCATGGTTCTGCTCGAAGAGTCTTCATAGTAGGATGTTCTGGTACCCGTCCCTCCTCTGTTTCTGTCATGGGTAATAAATGCAACAATCTTTGTAGTACAGGACGCACATCGGTAGTGTTTGAATGAAAACAAATTAATAGTGATAGCTATGTACATTCTGCTGTCAAATATTCCAATCTGTTAAAAACTACTGTCTTGCACCATGTTTTTTTCCACTAAGTCTGAGGATCTGTTTATTTCAGATTGCCATGTTGTGTTGATGCTAGCCATGTTTCTGTGCATAATTAGACCTTGCTCGTGCTGAATGAAATGAAGTGCTTCATGTGTACTACCTTTCAGTAATTTTCATGCAATGGTAAGTCATGTCGCATATAGTTTTCTTGCTGTCAATATGCCTTCAAGTTAAAACTATGACAGTGTCTTAATCACATCCAGAATCAAATAGCACACGGGAAGTCTAAATCACAACTAATATAACAAATGATTTCTAACAACGAGAGTTAGACTTACCTTCTTTGCACATCGCAGAAACTTCCTCCCACTGTACCCAGATTCAAAAGCTCGTAACTTCACGGATTGAAATTGATGTTGACCATGAACAGGTAGGTCTTCAGCTACCCCTCTCCATTCGTTGGAACTGGTTGTCCTAGGGAGCTACAAGAGAAAGAAATGGCGCAAATGGACCTGCCACTTTAAAATCCCCAATTCCAAAACAAAACCCTAAGCCTAGTTGAGCCAGAGAGAAGAGAGACGAATACCTGGCTGGTGAGAGATTCGTCGTCGTTGGAGATACCGCTTGAGTGGTCACTCAAGGAGACCATGGCGTGTCCGTGGCGGTCGGATGCTAGAGGGAGAGATGTGGGCGGCGGCGGCGGGGGGGAGGGTGGAGGGGTTGCAGGGGAAATATGGCCCTTTGGCGGGGGGGGTGGAGGGGTTGCAGGGGAAATGTGGACCTTTGGCAGGGGGGAGGGGGGGAGGCAGATATTTCGGCGGTCGGCAAAAAATTTCGCTCGTTGCAGGGAATCTTAGCGCGCAAAGATTCATCAGTCACGGTCTTTCATCTTTTATCGTGTGCGATGATACAGAACATACAAAAATTCGCCCCTCCCCACGTATTCCCTGGTTATAGTGCACATCCACATCATTGCATAATGTAACATCAACTGGTAACTTGGGTATAGAAAATAGCGGACACACATAGCTCACAGTTACTAAACCGAGCAAGTTCACTAAATAATCAAGCTGCTTGAACTAGACATAGCTCTTACAAAAGACCGGCTCTTTGAACAAAGGCTATTAGTAATACGCATAATTTTAACAAAGCCGCTGACGAGCAGCCGCCCTATGCCTCGCTGTTGTTCGATGAGATGTCGACGACATGTCCGGGCGACATTCCACCGGTGCTGGACTCCGCGTCCCCCAGGATGACTTCGACCGCGGCGACGTGCTCATCCTCGGCGTTGTCCTCGTCATCGGCGTTGCCCTCATCTTTGTAGTACTCGCAGTAGTGGCGCCACCATAGCTCACGTTGGTACTCCACCGCCAATTCCTCGATGGACAGGCGCTTCTCGACCTCCTCCTGAGCCACGCGCAACTCCTCCCAGCACTCGGCGCTCTCGGACGGCTCCCTCATCTCCAGCTCTCGCTCGGAGATCTCGTGCAGAAGGGGCTCCGTGGCCTCCGCCGCCGCATCGTCGGCATTCATCTCGGCATCCGCATCAGCCGCCTCTTCGGACGTGTGGTGCATGTTGGATTCCGGCGAAGCTTGGAGTATCTTGGCGTTGGCGTTCTCGATGATATAGGCCTAGATGGCCTCGACCCAGGCCAGGGCGGCCTCCGCGGCACGGCACGCTGCTCGAGCACTCTTGGAGTTTGCAGCCGCCGTCTTAGCAGATGTAGCTGCCGTCTCCGCGGCTACAGACGCCCTTTCGGCCGCCACAAAAGCCCTGTCGGCCGCCGCAGAGGCCCTTTCGGTGGATGCGGCCGCGCTTAAGGCGGATGCGGCTGCGCTCTCGGCCGAGGCAGTCGTGTTCTCGGCAGAGGCGGGAGCGCTCGGGGCCGAGGGGGCAGTCGTATGCACCCTTACGAAGCATTCCCACGGCGTCATTCTTTGCACATAGGGTTTGTTGGGGAATGGGGGTCAAGGGTGAACGGAATCCGAGCTAGACGAAGCCGACGAAGCTTCCCTCCTAAGACATAAATAGATCTGTGAATTTTCATCGCAAATAGTTTCCGTATGGAACCGTGTGTACGCATTTCACATTTTGTATTGAATTGTAAAACCATTTTTGGGTACAGCGGTAACGGATATTGTTTTATTTGTAAGAAAAATATCCCTACCATCAAAATCCACTGACGGCATCCTAAAATTAGGAAATATTCAGGGTACAATTGGCATTTTTATACATTAGTAACACACGGTTCCATATTTATGTACAGATTTTACGGCCATAATTCAAATTTGTAACACACGAGCATGCAAGATGAAGCAAAAACTGCTGGAAAAATCATATTTATGTACTACGTGCTTCCCTATATATGCCGCTTGCAATAAATTTTAAGGAGTTCCAAATGTCTTGGATAACGGTTTGGACACACGTGTACGCATTGGGGATCTAGGTTTTAAAATTCTAAAAATGAAAAAATGCTCTGAAGTACATGATAATAATCTGCATGATTTCCCGACATGGGGCCAAGATGTCGTGGTCAAAGTAAAGGCTTGTTCGAGATAACCTTTGAGACATGCCTCTCACAAAACGTAGCATCACACGAAGGGTCGTGGTTCCGAGAGGGGACATGAGCTTTGTTTGATGACGAGCCGCTACTCGTTGTCTCATTTGGCCTGCCTTTTTTTGAATTCGTTACAATGCACGAATACGCCCGACAACCTGAAATTTGGACATTTTCGGGGTTCAATGAGCATTTTTGTACATGAAGTTAGTTTCTTGATATCTAATGGCCATAATTCAAAACTAAAACACATGGACATGTTCAAGATGAAGAAAAAACTGCAGGAGAAATCATTTTTATATATGTACTAGTGCTTTCGTCTATATGCCGCGTGCAATAAATTTGAAGGAGTTCCAGACATCTTGAGTAATGGTTTGGACATAAGCATTGAGAATATTCTAGGTTTTTAAATACAAAAAATAAATAAAAATGCTATGAAGTACATGAAAATCAACATGATTTCCCGACATGGGGCCAAGATGTCGTGGTCAAAGTGACGGCTTGTTCGAGATAAGCTTTGACACATGCCTCTCACAAACCGGAGCACCACGAGCATGCTCATATAGTTTCGTGAGGGGACGTGGGGGTGTTGTGTGATGACGAAACGGAACGCTGCCTCATTCGGCCTACTTTTTTTTTCATCGATGCAATGTACGAATACGACTGTCATCCTGAAATCTGAAAAAATACGGCATTCAATTGGCATTTTTATACATGAAGTTAGTTTCCAGAAATTTAATGGCCATAGTTCAAAACTGAAATAGTTTAACAACCAAGATAAAGCACCGTTGGAAAATCATATTTATGTACTACTTGCTTCCGTATATATGCCACATGCAATAAATTTGAAGGAGTGTTCCAAACATCTTGAGTGACGGTTTTGACACAAAAGCATTGGGAATCTAGGTTTTTAAAGTCAAAAGTTGAAAAATGCTCCGAAGTACATGAAAATATGCATGATTTCTCGACATGGGGCCAAGATGTCGTGATCAAAGTAACGGCTTGTTCGAGATAAGCTTTGACACATGTCAAAGCTAGCAATGCATGGTTAACTGTTACATGCGTCCCCATGGGTAATTACTCTATTAGGGCACGGGTGCGAGCTTGAATGCCCATCTGGAAGTTGGTGGGTCAAATACCTTACGTACCGACCGTGCAGGACGGGGATGAGGATGGGATAGCATTACCCGCCTTACCCATGAATTGAAGTACTCCCTCCGTCTCGGTGTATAAGTCATCTTACGAAAACCAAATAATACCAAAACACATAGGCGCGGTGCATTAACTTTCACCTCCTTTCTTGTTTTTTGACATGAATAAAGGAATCAACCAATAAGAGACGTGGGGCATGTACTTTTTAAATGACTTGAGACTAACTAGCATGACATGCAGTGGTCAATTCATTGCATGCAATGATATTAATTAGCAAATTAACAGTAAATTCTCTCATTTTCTTCTCCGTCTTGGTCATGGTGCACAACCTAAGGTGACTTATACACCGAGACGGAGGGAGAGTACTTACATGTGTGGGCTCTGAAATTAGTAGACCCCATGTAATTTGGGGCCCTCGGTCACCCAAATTTACACACATCCCACCCCTTTGGCCCAAAATTCCCTAAGAAATCACAAACCTAGCCACAACATATTGTTTTTTTGCGTTGAAATACTATTTTTGTACTGAAATACGTGAAGGTTGTTCTTAAATGAATGTGTGAGTTTCCCCACGGTGATAAAGAACTCGGTGGGGACATGGATGGGAAACTTTTTATGTTGGAAATATGCCCTAGAGGCAATAATAAATTAGTTATTATTATATTTCCTTGTTCATGATAATCGTTTATTATCCATGCTATAATTGTATTGATTGGAAACTCAAATACATGTGTGGGTACATAGACAACACTGTGTCCCTAGTAAGCCTCTAGTTGACTAGCTCGTTGATCAAAAGATGGTGAAGGTTTCCTGGCCATGGACATAAGATGTCATTTGATGACGGGATCACATCATTAGGAGAATGATGTGATGGACAAGACCCAAACTATAAACGTAGCATATGATCATGTCAGTTTATTGCTATTGTTATCTGCATGTCAAGTATCTGTTCCTATGACAATGAGATCGTGCAACTCACTGACACCGGAGGAATACCTTGTGTGTATCAAACATCGCAACGTAACTGGGTGACTATAAAGATGCTCTACAGGTATCTCCGAGGGTGTCTGTTGGGTTGGCATGGATCAAGACTGGGATTTATTACTCCGTGTGATGGAGAGGTATCTCAGGGCCCACTCGGTAATACAACATCACAATGAGCCTTGCAAGCAAAGTGACTAAAAGAGTTAGCCACGGGATCTTGTATTACGGAACGAGTAAAGAGACTTGCCGGTAACGAGATTGAACTAGGTATAGAGATACCAACGATCGAATCTCGGGCAAGTAACATACCGAAGAACAAAGGGAACAGCATACGGGATTAACTGAATCCTTGACATAGAGGTTCGACCGATAAAGATCTTCGTAGAATATGTAGGAGCCAATATGGGCATCTAGGTCCCGCTATTGGTTATTGATCGTAGAGGTGTCTCGGTCATGTCTACATAGTTCTCGAACCCGCAGGGTCTACACACTTAACGTTTGGTGACGATTAGTATATATAGTTGAGTTATTTTGTTGGTGACCGAAGGTTGTTCGGAGTCCCGGATAAGATCCCGGACATGAGGAGGATCTCCGGAAGAGTCCGGAGGTAAAGATTGATATATGTGATAATAGTGTTTTGATCTCCGGAAGGGTTCCGGAATTCACCGGAAGGGGTTCCGGATGTTTACCGAAGTGTTCGGGTGCAGCAACACTTTATATGAGCCAAAGGGGTAAAGCCCACGAGGTATTGGAAAGTGCAAAACGAAGTTTTGCTGCTGCCTTAAGCGGTACTACCGCTGGTAAGGCAGTACTACCGCGTAAGCGGTACTACCGCTTGTGTGAAGCGGTACTACCGCTTGTACGCGATACTGCTGGAATCCGAGTTAGACTCTTTCCATGCGGGCCAAACCGACCTTGTGCGGGCAAAACCGACCTTGTGGAGGCTTTCTCTCCAAGTTTAGACCCCAGGGCTCAACATATAAATAGAGGGGCAGGGCTAACACACGGGACACATCAAGATTTCCCAAGCCGTGTGCCGGCAACCCTGACCCTCTAGTTCCTCCCGTCATAATCTCCGTAGTGCTTGGCGAAGCCCTGCAGAGATTGTTCCTCACCACCATCACCACGCCGTCGTGCTGCCGGAACTCATCTACTACTTCATCATCGCTCGCTGGATCGAGGAGGTGAAGGCGTCATCAAGCCGTACGTGTGTTGAATGCGGAGGTGCCGTCCATTCGGCACTAGTTCGTGATCGGATCGAGGGACGACTTGCGATTTGGATCGCGGAGACGTTCGACTACATCAACCGCGTTTCTTAACGCTTCCGCTTAGCGATCTACAAGGGTATGTAGATTCACTCTCCCTCTCGTAGATGCTCATCACCATGGATAGATCTTGTGTGTGCGTAGGAATTTTTTTGTTTCCCATGCAACGTTTCCCAACAGTGGTATCAGAGCTAGGTCTATGTGTAGATGAGATCTCGAGTAGAACACAAAGGAGTTTGTGGGCGTTGATATTCAGATTGCTTCCTCCCTTGGTCTTTTCTTGTTTCGGCGGTATTGTGGGATGAAGCGCTTACGAGAGACCGGTTCCTTCAACTGACATGTAACTTCGTTGCATAAAGATGGCTAGCGGGTGTCTGTTTCTCCCACTTTAGTCGGATCGGATTTGACAAAGGCGGTCCTTGAGAAGGTTGAAAAGCAATTTTTATATCACCGTTGTGGTTTTTGCGTAGGTAAGAATCGTTCTTGCTAGATACCCGTAGCAGCCACGTAAAACTTGCAACAACAATTAGAGGACGTCTAACTTGTTTTTGCAGGGTATGTTGTGATGTGATATGGCCAAGTACATGATGAGATATATGTGATGTATGAGATGATCATGTGTTGTATAGAATATCACGACTTGCATGTCGATGAGTACGGCAACTGGCAGGAGCCATAGAGTTGTCTTTAATTATTTTCGCCGTTTTGCTTTACTTTATCGCTATGAGTTAGCAATAGTCGTGGAAGTAACAGTCGGCGCGACAACCTCATGGCGACACGTTGATGGAGATCAAGATGATGGAGATCATGGTGTCATGCCGGTGACGATGGAGATCATGCCGGTGCTTTGGAGATGGAGATCAAAAGCACAAGTTCATGGCCATATCATGTCACTTATGATTTGCATGTGATGTTAATCCTTTTATGCATCTTATTTTGCTTAGGAAGACGGTAGCATTATAAGGTGATCCCTCACTTAAATTTCAAGATAAAATTGTGTTCTCCCCGAGTGTGCACCGTTGCGAAAGTTCGTCGTTTTGAGACACCACGTGATGATCGGGTGTGATAGACTCTACGTTCACATACAACGGGTGCAAGCCAGTGTTGCACATGCGGAACACTCGGGTTAAACTTGACGAGTCTAGCATGTACAGACATGGCCTCGGAACACAAGAGACCGAAAGGTCGAACATTAGTCATATAGTAGATATGATCAACATGAAGATGTTCACCATTGAAACCACCTCAACTCACGTGATGATCGGACTTGAGTTGGTGGATTTGGATCATGTTACACTCGAATGACCAGAGGAATGTCAATTTGAGTGGGAGTTTTTAAGTAATATGATTAACTAAACTCATTATCTTGAACAATAGTCTAAGTTGTCTTTGCTATATTTATGTTGTAGATCATGGCTCGCGCAGTAGCACCCCTGAATTTTAATGCGTTCCTAGAGAAAGCTAAGTTGAAAGATGATGGAAGTAACTTTGTGGACTGGGCCCGTAATCTAAGGATTATCCTTACGGCTTCCCAGAAGGCTTATGTCCTTGATGCACCGCTTGGTGATCCACCCGCTCCAGTTGAGTCTCTAGACGTTGTGAACGCCTGGCAGGCTCGTTCTGAAGATTACTCAATAGTTCAATGTGCAATATTGTATGGCTTAGAACCGGGACTTCAAAGACGTTTTGAACGTCATGGAGCATATGAGATGTTCCAGGAGTTGAAGTTTATCTTTCAGAAGAATGCCCGGATCGAGAGGTATGAGATCTCCGATAAGTTCTATGCTTGCAAGATGGAGGAGAACGGGTCTGTCAGTGATCACATACTCAGAATGTCTGGGTACTCCACCTGTCTGGCTGAATTGGGGATGCCCCTTCCGCCAGAGGCTATCACTGACAGAGTTCTTCAATCATTGCCACCTAGCTACAAGAGCTTCGTGTTGAACTATAACATGCACGGGGTGAACAAGTCAGTCGCCGAGCTGTTTGCGATGCTGAAAGCCGCTGAGTCTGAAATTCAGAAGGAGCATCAAGTGTTGATGGTCAATAAAACCACTAGTTTCAAGAAAAATGGCAAGGGTAAGAAGGGTAACTCCAAGAAGAGTCGCAAAGCAGTTGCTCCTCCCGTGAAGAAACCCAAGGCTGGACCCAAACCAGAAACTGTGTGCTTTCATTGCAAGGGAACTGGACACTGGAAGCGGAACTGCTCCAATTATTTGGCTGACAAGAAGGCGGCCAACAACAAACAAGGTATATATGATATACATGTTATTGATGTGTACCTTACCAACTCTCGTTGTAGTGCCTGGGTATTTGATACCGGTGCGGCTGCTCACATTTGCAACTCTAAACAGGAACTGCGGAATAGACGGAGGCTGGCAAAGGATGAAGTGACGATGCGCGTGGAAAATGGTTCCAAGGTTGATGTGATCGCCGTCGGCACGCTCGCTCTTCAATTACCATCGGGATTAGTGATGAACCTGAATAATTGTTATTTAGTGCCTGCGTTAAGCATGAATATTATATCTGGATCTTGTTTATTGCGAGACGGTTACTCATTTAAATCAGAGAATAATGGTTGTTCTATTTACATGAGTAATATCTTTTATGGTCATGCACACAATGTGAGGGGTTTATTCTTATTGAATCTCGATCGTGATGATACACATGTTCATAACATTGATGCCAAAAGATGTAGAACTGATAATGATAATACCACTTTCTTGTGGCACTGCCGTTTAGGTCATATTGGCATAAAACGCATGAGGAAGCTCCATGCTGATGGACTTTTGGAGTCACTTGATTTTGAATCACTTGACACATGTGAGCCATGCCTCATGGGCAAGATGACTAAGACGCCGTTCTCTGGAACAATGGAACGGGCAAGTGACTTATTGGAAATCATAAATACTGATGTGTGCGGTCCGATGAGCATTGAGGCGCGCGGTGGTTATCGTTACTTTCTCACCTTCACTGATGACTTAAGTAGATATGGGTATATTTACTTAATGAAACACAAGTCTGAAACATTTGAAAAGTTCAAACAATTTCAGAGTGAAGTTGAGAATCATCGTAACAAGAAGATTAAATTCCTACGATCTGATCGAGGAGGAGAATATCTGAGTTATGAGTTTGGTAGTCACTTAAGACAATGTGGAATTGTTTCACAACTGACACCGCCTGGAACACCACAGCGTAATGGTGTGTCCGAACGTCGTAATCGAACCTTATTGGATATGGTGCGATCTATGATGTCTCTTGCCGATTTGCCACTATCTTTTTGGGGTTATGCATTAGAGACAGTTGCATTCAGTTTAAATAGGGCACCATCGAAATCCGTTGAGACGACGCCATATGAACTTTGGTTTGGCAAGAAGCCAAAGCTGTCATTTCTTAAAGTTTGGGGATGTGATGCTTATGTCAAAAAGCTTCAGCCTGAAAAGCTGGAACCCAAAGCGGAGAAATGCGTCTTCATAGGATACCCAAATGAGACAGTTGGGTATACCTTCTACCTCAGATCCGAAGGCAAAGTGTTTGTCGCTAAAAACGGAACGTTTCTTGAGAAAGAGTTTCTCTCGAAAGAATTGAGTGGGAGGGAGATAGAACTTGATGAGGTTGTTGAACCTTTACTTCAACCTGAAAGTAGCGCAGCGCAGAAAGATGTTTCTGTAGAGCCTACATCAGCTGAAGAGGAAGTTAATGATGATGCTCATGAAGCTTTGGATCAAGTTTCTATCGAACCTCGTAGGTCGACAAGGACGCGTACTGCTCCTGAGTGGTACGGCAACCCTGTCTTAGAGGTCATGTTGTTGGACAACGATGAACCTACGAGCTATGGAGAAGCGATGATGGGCCCGGATTCCGAGAAGTGGTTAGAGGCCATGAAATCCGAGATGGGATCCATGTATGAAAACAAAGTGTGGACTTTGGAAGTATTACCTGAAGGGCGTAAGGTCATTCAGAACAAATGGATCTTTAAGAGGAAGACAAACGCGGACGGTAATGTCACCGTCTATAAAGCTCGACTTGTGGCAAAGGGTTTTTCACAAGTTCAAGGAGTTGACTACGATGAGACCTTCTCACCCGTAGCGATGCTTAAGTCCGTCAGAATGATGTTAGCAATAGCTGCCTTTTTCGATTATGAAATTTGGCAGATGGATGTCAAAACAGCGTTCCTTAACGGTTTCCTTAAGGAAGAGTTGTATATGATACAAGCAGAAGGTTTTGTCGATCCAGGGAATGCTGACAAAGTTTGCAAACTCCAGCGATCCATTTATGGACTGGTGCAAGCATCTCGGAGTTGGAATCTTCGCTTTGATGAGGTGATCAAAGCGTTCGAGTTTATACAAGTTTACGGAGAAGCTTGTATTTACAAAAAGGTGAGTGGGAGCTCTATAGCGTTTGTAATATTATATGTGGATGACATATTACTGATTGGAAACAATATAGAAATGTTGGAAAGCGTGAAGGAATATTTGAACAAGAGTTTTTCAATGAAGGACCTAGGAGAAGCTGCTTTCATATTAGGCATCAAGATCTCTAGAGATAGATCGAGACGCTTAATAGGACTTTCACAAAGCACATACCTTGACAAAGTTTTGAAGAAGTTCAAAATGGATCAGTCCAAGAAGGGGTTCTTGCCTGTATTGCAAGGTGTGAAGTTGAGTAAGACTCAATGCCCAGTGACTGCAGAAGATAGAGAAAAGATGAGTGTCGTCCCCTATGCCTCAGCCATACGCTCTATCATGTATGCAATGCTGTGCACAAGACCCGATGTCAGCCTTGCCATAAGTATGGCCGGAAGGTTTCAAAGTGATCCAGGAGTGGAACACTGGACGGCGGTCAAGAATATCCTGAAGTACCTGAAAAGGACTAAGGACATGTTTCTCGTTTATAGAGGTGATCAAGAGCTCGTCGTAAAGGGTTACGTCGATGCAAGCTTTGACACTGATCCGGATGACTCTAAGTCGCAAACCGGATACCTATTTATTCTTAATGGGGGTGCGGTTAGCTGGTGCAGTTCCAAGCAAAGCGTGGTAGCTGATTCTACATCGCTGCCTCGGAGGCGGCGAAGGAAGGTGTCTGGATGAAGGAGTTCATGACAGATCTTGGAGTAGTGCCTAGTGCGCTTAACCCAATGACTCTGTTTTGTGATAATACTGGTGCCATTGCTCTAGCCAAGGAACCAAGATTTCATAAGAGGACCAGACACATAAAGCGACATTTCAATTCCATCCACGATTACATCAAGGAGGACGACATAAATATTTGCAAAGTACACACGGATCTGAATGTTGCAGATCCGATGACTAAACCTCTTCCAAGGGCTAAACATGAACAACACCAGAACTGCATGGGTGTTCGATTCATTACATTGTAAATCACATAGTGATGTGAACTAGATTATTGACTCTAGTGCAAGTGGGAGACTGTTGGAAATATGCCCTAGAGGCAATAATAAATTAGTTATTATTATATTTCCTTGTTCATGATAATCATTTATTATCCATGCTATAATTGTATTGATTGGAAACTCAAATACATGTGTGGATACATAGACAACACTGTGTCCCTAGTAAGCCTCTAGTTGACTAGCTCGTTGATCAAAAGATGGTGAAGGTTTCCTGGCCATGGACATAATATGTCATTTGATAACGGGATCACATCATTAGGAGAATGATGTGATGGACAAGACCCAAACTATAAACGTAGCATATGATCGTGTCAGTTTATTGCTATTGTTTTCTGCATGTCAAGTATCTGTTCCTATGACCATGAGATCGTGCAACTCACTGACACCGGAGGAATACCTTGTGTGTATCAAATGTCGCAACGTAACTGGGTGACTATAAAGATGCTCTACAGGTATCTCCGAGGGTGTCTGTTGGGTTGGCATGGATCAATACTGGGATTTGTTACTCCGTGTGACGGAGAGGTATCTCAGGGCCCACTCGGTAATACAACATCACAATGAGCCTTGCAAGCAAAGTGACTAAAAGAGTTAGCCACGGGATCTTGTATTACGGAACGAGTAAAGAGACTTGCCGGTAACGAGATTGAACTAGGTATAGAGATACCGACGATCGAATCTCGGGCAAGTAACATACCGAAGAACAAAGGGAACATCAAACGGGATTAACTGAATCCTTGACATAGAGGTTCGACCGATAAAGATCTTTGTAGAATATGTAGGAGCCAATATGGGCATCTAGGTCCCGCTATTGGTTATTGATTGTAGAGGTGTCTCGGTCATGTCTACATAGTTCTCGAACCCGCAGGGTCTACACACTTAACGTTTGGTGACGATTAGTATAGTTGAGTTATTTTGTTGGTGACCGAAGGTTGTTCGGAGTCCCGGATAAGATCCCGGACATGACGAGGATCTCCGGAAGAGTCCGGAGGTAAAGATTGATATATGTGATAAGAGTGTTTTGATCTCCGGAAGGGTTCCGGAATTCACCGGAAGGGGCTCCGGATGTTTACCGAAGTGTTCGGGTGCAGCAACACTTTATATGAGCCAAAGGGGTAAAGCCCACGAGGTATTGGAAAGTGCAAAACGAAGTTTTGCTGCTGCCTTAAGCGGTACTACCGCTGGTAAGGCAGTACTACCGCGTAAGCGGTACTACCGCTTGTGTGAAGCGGTACTACCGCTCAAGCGGTACTACCGCTCGTGAGCGGTACTACCGCTTGTACGCGATACTGCTGGAATCCGAGTTAGACTCTTTCCATGCGGGCCAAACCGACCTTGTGCGGGCAAAACCGACCTTGTGGAGGCTTTCTCTCCAAGTTTAGACCCCAGGGCTCAACATATAAATAGAGGGGCAGGGCTAACACACGGGACACATCAAGATTTCCCAAGCCGTGTGCCGGCAACCCTGACCCTCTAGTTCCTCCCGTCATAATCTCCGTAGTGCTTGGCGAAGCCCTGCAGAGATTGTTCCTCACCACCATCACCACGCCGTCGTGCTGCCAGAACTCATCTACTACTTCATCATCGCTCGCTGGATCGAGGAGGTGAAGGCGTCATCAAGCCGTACGTGTGTTGAACGCGGGGGTGCCGTCCGTTCGGCACTAGTTCGTGATCGGATCGAGGGACGACTTGCGATTTGGATCGCGGAGACGACTTAATGGCAGGCATGCATTACATTTGGATGTTTATAGAAATTTAATGGCCATACTTCAAAACTGAAACACATGAACAAGCTAGATGAAGCAAAAACCACTCGAAAATCATATTTATGTACTACTTGCCTACATATATATGCAACGTGCAATAAATTTGAAGGAGTTCCAAACATCTTGAGTGACGGTTTGGACACAAAAGCATTAAGAATGTAGGTTCTAAATTCAATAATAATAATAATAAATTCTCTGATTTCTGAAGTACATGAAAATATGCATGATTTCCCGCCATGGGGCCAAGATGTCGTGGTTACTGCTCTCGGACTTGCTTCCGTAACACAAATGGCAGGCATGCATTACATTTGGATAGAAAATGTAAATATTTTGCAAAACAAATGGCTCCCACATGATTGGCACCCTGTTTCGCGTTTCGAGTTTTGAAAGCCAATTTTCGCGGGCTATTAATCACACGCGGTCATGCATTGGGAACCGTCAGTCATGTTAATTCACACACGGTTGTTGAGTAGGAAATAGTGTGCAATCACTGCTGGCGTCGATCAAGATTCCAGCCGCCTATAAATGCTGCCCCTCGAGACCGTCATCCTTCCTGCATTCTCTCATCTCTCTATGGCGCGGCCGGTCTATGCACAAGCAGAGGAGGAGGCGCCACCCCACGAGGACATGACGAAATGCAGCGACGAGGAGGACTCCTTCGCGCCCCCAGACGAGGTCGCGCCAGACCCCCCAACTGGAGATTGGTTTTGGGGCCAGTACAATCTGGCTTTGTGGAAGGCGCTGCCGCCGGCTGAGAGAGCCAGGCGGGTGGCGTTCAAGAAGGAGTGTGCTGAGGAGCGCGCTAGGAACCTCGCGGCATGGAATGCCCTTAGTGCCGCAAGGGAAAAGGAGGAGCTGCAGCTTTGGCGACGGGCGAGTCGACGAGCGGTCGAGGTGTACGAAGACGGCCGGTACCACGCAATGAAAGCCAGAGGCGCTAGGCACCTCACCACTGCATGGGCGTGGGCCGATAAGCTCGAGCATGCCACCGCCAAAGAGCTCCAGTGGGCGCCCAGTGAACTGTCCTGCATAGTCGCGCGCCTCCGCCAGCAAGAGGCTGATCGGCACGTCGAACGCTACGAGGCGGAGGAGGCGGCGAACTCCCTCCACGTTGGGAAGCCACCGCGCACCAGGGAGCTGATGGCGAGAGGCTGCCATTTTACTGCTCCCCGCTCAAGGAGGGGTTATTATTAGTTTACTTTTTATTCATTGTACGTATTAGTTAAGTACTATCATAACGTATATGTGATGATATATACTGTATATGTATCATGTCTTCAATGAGCTATTCAACAATTAATATATATTATTAGTTTCACATTTCTATATATCTGTTTTCATATTGATTTTCTGGCTCTAACTGTTAGCCTTTTACACATATTGAAACATAACAATAGAACATAAATCATTCACACATCGAAACATATCAATATTGTGATTGTTGTCCAGACATTGGGATCGACATCTAAACAGTTCAACAAAATAAAATGCGTCCATGACTAGTTAACTACACCCTATCCTACGGAAGCTCTTGGCTTTGCCCGAACACGGTCAGGCGTTCTTACATGCGGTTTACACGCTCGCGGTACAGCTGGAGCGCGATCTCAAGCTCCAAGCTGGCCATTTCGTCGGAGATTACCATCTCGAGGATGCGACGGCCATTTTCTTCTACCGCTCCCCGCTGGACACCTGGGCCAAGGAGGTGCTCGAGCCTACCGATGAGCCCGTCAGCATCGAGGGGGCCGCGGACAAGGCGAACGGCACGACCTATGCGAATGGCGCGGCCGGTGTCCGGGGCAAGCACGGTGCGGCCGGGCTCTGGTGCAAATACGGCGCAGACTGCCGCTGCCCATTCTTGGCGAGAAATAGGGCTACTCACGTGCCTTGGGCACAGCTGCAACATCATGACGGGTGGGATAGCAGGCAAGTGGGGATGGAACCGCTCTTGCTCTGCCGCGCGCCGCGCCTCTCGCTCTGCGGCCCTCCATCGGTCTTGCTGTGCGGAGCACCACCGATGATCTTCTTGTGCGGCACGCTGCAACCTCTCGGCAGTGAGGCGGCTATGTTGCTCGGCGGCGCTGCCACACCCGGCTCCAAGGGTCTGCTCAACCCTTGCGACGACGCGCAGCACAGCGTTGTCCGACGCGTCGCCAGACACGCCATCGGCCTCGACAGGCCGTTGCGCCTGCACCGGATCGTTTCCGTCATCGAGGAGGTTGATGGCAGAGGCGGAGCCTGGTCGGGTTGGCATGCTTCGTAGATGGGCTAGGCTGCAATACGTGTGCATCCGCGTGTGAACGCGCGCACAGGCTCTTATGCTCATTAGCTTCTGTCGGGAAACCGATGGGGAAGCTTGCGCGGGAACATGAGTGGTTTCGCGCGGGAACGTGCCCAAAAGAAATGTCGGTGCGGTGCTGAAGTGTGCACTGGAATCCTCGGGCAAAAATGCGGTGACAAGACGTGAGAGAGGAAGAAGAGGTGATGCGCATTCAGACATGTAATAATAATAAAACATCTGCGATATTAATACGGGCAAACAGCACTTCCGTACGTATCGTCGGTAATGATTTCATCAATTGCTGACAATTGTTTGGTAGCAGCCATCGGCCCACAACGCACACAACTTGTCCAGATGAATCATTTTGGTTATTATTGGTCTTCCCACACAATTCTGTTGAATGAACCGATTGTTGCGGATCACACACACCTTCTTACGCTAACCCGTTTGTGTTCTGCTGGATCAGCGCAAATAGTTTATCCGAGTGAACTGTGTGCCGTACTTCACACACGTACATAATTTTGTTAATTGTTTCTGTTATCTTAGTGAATCCCAAACAATTCATAAGAATAAACTATCTGCCGTGGATCGCACACGCAACTGCTTTCTGAATCGTATTTGATTGATACGCCATCGCACACGGTTCGTGCCATTGGCGACGGAGGTTGAACAATACCGTTTGCGATTGGTGGATCGCACACAGTTTTGTCGAAGGGTCTCTGATTGATGTGTCGCGTTAGCAGCATCCTGCAGTAGTGAACTCGACGCGAAAGAGAGGTTGTCAAGCTCTCTACGGTAAAAAGATAGATTAGGTGATGATAGTTTTGGCAAATAGATTTCGCAAGAACACAAAATAAAATAAGTAAACAAAAAGTGCAGCAAGGTATTTTTGGGTTTTTTGGATTAATAGATCTGAAAACAAAAAGGGAAAAATAGTAGATCGGAAAGCAATATGTTGGAAAATTAGACCCGGGGGGCGTAGGTTTCACTAGTGGCTTCTCTCATGAGTATAGCACACGGTGGGTGAACAAATTACTGTTGGGCAATTGATAGAAGATCAAATAATCATGACGATATCCAGGCAATGATCATTATATAGGCATCACATACAAGATAAGTAGACTGAAACGATTCTGCATCTACTTCTATTACTCCACACATCGACCGCTATTCAACATGCATCTAGTGTATTAAGTTCATGGGAAAATGGAGTAATGCAATAAGAACGGTGACATGATGTAGACAAGATCTATTCATGTAGGAATAGACCCCATCTTGTTAACCTTAATGGCAACGATACATGCGTGGCTTGCTGCCCCTTCTATCACTGGGAAAGAACACCGCAAGATCGAACCCATCACAAAGCACCTCTTCCATGGCAAGAAAAATCGATCTAGTTGGCCTAACTAAACCAAAGATTCAAAGAAGAAATACGAGGCCATAAGTAATCATGCAAAGAAGAGATCAAAGAAGACTCAAATCATATTCATGGATAGAAACTGATCATGAACTCAAAATTCATCGGATCCCAACAAACACACCGCAAAAGTCATTACATCAAATAGATCTCCAAGAGACCATTGTATTGAGAATCATAAGAGAGAGAGGAAGCCATCTAGCTACTGCCTACGGACCCGTAGGTCTATGGTGGACTACTCACGCATCATCAGAGAGGCACCTATGATGAATATGAACCCCTCCATGATGGTGTTAGATTGGATCTCGAGGTTCTTGAACTTGCGGAGGCTGGAATTGTGTTTCGCGACTCCTCTAGGGTTTTTCGAATATTTCTGAATTTATAGGCTCGATAGTCGGTGGAGGGGGGGTCCTGAGGTGGCCACCACCCACCAGGCCGTGCTAGGGGCCTCTGGCGCACCCTGGGGCCCCTCCCTGGTAGTTGTTTGGCCCATCTTGGGTCTTCTGCTCCACAAAAAATCTCCAAAAATTTCCAGGATGTTTGGGCTTCGTTTGGTATTGATTTTCTGCGAAGTAAAAAAACAAGCAAAAACATCAACTGGCACTTTGGCACTATGTCAATAGGTTAGTCCGAAAAAATGATATAAAATTGCTATAAAATGATTGTAAAACATCCAAGATTGATAATATAACAACATCAAAGAAGCAAAAATTATGGATACGTTGGAGACGTATCAGCATCCCCAAGCTTAATTCCTACTTGTCCTCGAGTAGGTAAATGATAAAAACAGAATTTTTGATGTGGAATGCTGCCTAACATGTTCATCACATATTCTTTTCTTTATAGCATGAACATTTGGACTTTTAGATGGTTCAAAGCAATAGTCTAGTTTTGACATGAAAACTTTAATACCCAAGCATATCAACAAGCAACCATGTCTTTCAAAATATCAACACTAAAGCAAGTTATCCCTAGCCCATCATGCTCAATCAGTGATCCATTCATAATACACACTCAAATATTAGCTACACCTAATGCTCAAGTACGATCATAGTGCCTCCTAGTTGGTGCTTTATAAGAGAAGATGGAGACTTAAATTGAAAATAAAAATTGCATAAAGTAAATAGATAGGCCCTTTGCAGAGGGAAGTAGGGATTTGTAGAGGTGCCAGAGCTCAAGTGTTTAAATTGATAGAGAAAAATATTTTGAGTGGCATGCCTTTCCTGTCAATGAAAACGACTGAGAGATTTCAATATCTTTCCATGCTAGATACATCATAACGGTTCCCAAAAAGAAAATAAAGTTTGTTCCTTTTTCCACCGTACTTTCACTTTCCATGGCTAGCCGAATCCACGGTTGCCTTCCATACCAACACTTTCCAAGGAATTTATTATTTGACAACATAAAGTAAACATTTTTCTTTCTTTTTCATTTCGGGACTGGGCATCCCTATTACCGCCATACTCTCGTGCAATGACAAGTGAATAAAAACTCATCTTGAGAATAACAAATCTAGCATGGAAAAATATCGGTCACCCCCTACCGTTTCATGAGCGGTACGAGCATACAAAAAGGAAAATTTATTTTGAAATTTAGAGATGGCACATACAAATTTGCTTGGAACGGCATGGAAATACCTTATAGGTAGGTATGGTGGACTCATATGGGAAAACTGGGTTTAAGGATTTTGGATGCACAAGTAGTATATCTACTTAGTACAAGTGAAGGCTAGCAAATAGATTGAGAAGCATCCAACCAAGAAACGAAAAATCACATAAGCGAGCACTAAGCATAACTAACACCGAATAATGCACCATAAGTAGGATGTAATTTCGTAGCACAACTATTGACTTTCGTGCTTGCATAGGGAATCACAAACCTTAACATCAATATTCTTACAAAGCATAATTACTCATTAACATAACTCACATATTACTATCGTCATGTCTCAAAACTATTACAAAGAATAAAGTTTAATTTGTCCAATGATCCTCATGAAAGTTTTTATTGTATCCCTCTTGAATATCTATCACTTTGGGACTAGTTTCATGTATTGCAATTGTTTTGACAAGCTCACATGGATATAAGTGAAGAACATGAGCATACAAGTTTCACCTCTCAAAATAATATAAGTGAAGCATGAGAGGATTTCTTCAAAATTACTAACTCTCAAATTAATATAAGTGAAGCATGAGAGCATTTCTTCAAACATGTAAAAGCACGCCGTGCTCAAAAAGATATAAGTGAAGCACTAGAGCAATTCCATTGCTCAATAGATTTAAGTGAAGCATATAGAGCAATTCTAGTAAATCATAGCATAATTTTGGCTCTCTCAAATAGGTGTGTGCAGCAAGGATAAAAAGCAAATAAAGCAAAGATACAAGACACTCCAAGCAAAACTCATGATATGCGACGAATAAAAATATAGTTCCAAGTAAAATACCGATGGTTGTTAGAAGAAAGAGGGGATGCCACTCGGGCATCCCCAAGCTTAGTTGCTTGCTATTCTTTGGATAATATCTTGGGGTGCTGTAGCATCCCCAAGCTGGCTCTTCTTACTCCTTATTCCTTGATCCATCGTGATCTCACCCAAAACTTGAAAACTTCAATCACACAAAACTTGACAAAATTCTCGTGAGATCCGTTAGTATAATAAAGCAAATTACCACTTCAAGTACTGTTGTAAACCCATTCATATTTTATTATTGCATTATATCTACTCTATTCTAACTTTACCATGACTTATACCCCCCGATATAAGCCATAGATTCATCAAAATAAGCACACAATGCAACGAAAACAGAATCTGTTTTAGACAGAACAGTCTGTAGTAATCTGTACTCTACCCATACTTTTGTAACTCTAAAAATTCTGAAAAATTAGGATATCGTAAATAATTTGTATAGCAAAACGGTGTTAAAATTTCAGCTCATTACCACGTTCCAATAAAAATGAAAATTCGTGCACTGGAGACAAAGTTTCTGTTTCAGATTCAACATTGTTTCTACTCATCTTATGAATCATCCTAAAGGATTTACTTGGCACAAACACTAAATAAAACATAAAAAACAATTATAACAGAATCATAATTGTGAAAACACTCAAAAACATAAAGGAAAGGATAAAAATATTTTATTCATTGGGTTGCCTCACAACGAGCGCTATCGTTTTACTCCCCTAGCTAGGCATAATGCATAGATTCATAAAAATATTTTGTCATCCTTAGATTTTGCCACTTTTATGAGGGCTTTCTCAAACCCGGGAGGTTCTTTACGCTTCCCCACATTTTCAGTGTTGGGATCAAGTTCAGTAAAGTTTCCTTTAGTGGCAAAATCCAAGAGTTGTCTACGATGCAAAGTTAATCCTATGTAAAAAATTCGAAGCAAAACCTTTGCATCTCCCTTTAGATTGCAAATACGATACGACTCCATCAATCTATACCAAGCATCTTTCAGATTTTCCCCTTGTTTTGTTTGAAGTATAGAACTTCAAAATCTGGTGACAAGGGGGTAGTGATGCTAGTCATAGTGAAGAGATATGCCAACAAGAGATCTGACGATAAAAAGGCAAACGAGGAAGAGAGGGCGAATAAAACGGCAAATTTGTGAAGTGGGGGAGAGGAAAACGAGAGGCAAATGGCAAATAATGTAAATTGCAAGGAGATGAGATTTGTGATTAGGAACCTGGTAGATGAGATCGCTTCCTCCCCGGCAATGGCGCCATAAATTCCTTTGACATGGCTTGAGACTGCGTCGGTATTTCCCCAAAGAGGAAGGGATGATGCAGCACAGCGACGGTAAATATTTCCCTTAGTTATGAAACCAAGGTATCAATTCGTAGAGGAAGATCACGCACCCACGTAAGCAGCACCTGCACACAAATAACAAATACTTGCAACCCGACGCGAAAGGGAGGTTGTCAAGCTCTCTACGGTAAAAAGATAGATTAGATGATGATAGTTTTGGCAAATAGATCTCGCAAGAACACAAAATAAAATAAGTAAACAAAAAGTAAAACCAGGTAGTTTTGGGTTTTTTGGATTAATAGATCTGAAAACAAAAGGCAAAATAGTAGATCGGAAAGCAATATGTTGGAAAAGTAGACCCGGGGGCCGTAGGTTTCACTAGTGGCTTCTCTCATGAGTATAGCACACGATGGGTGAACAAATTACTGTTGGGCAATTGATAGAAGATCAAATGATCATGACGATATCCAGGCAATGATCATTATATAGGCATCACGTCCAAGATAAGTAGACCGAAATGATTCTGCATCTACTTCTATTACTCCACACATCGACCGCTATCCAGCATGCATCTAGTGTATTAAGTTCATGGGAAAACGGAGTAATGCAATAAGAATGGTGACATGATGTAGACAAGATCTATTCATGTAGGAATAGACCCCATCTTGTTATCCTTAATGGCAACAATACATGTGTGCCTTGCTGCCCCTTCTGTCACTGGGAAAGAACACCGCAAGATCGAACCCATCACAAAGCACCTCTTCCCATGGCAAGAAAAATCGATCTAGTTGGCCTAACTAAACCAAAGATTCAAAGAAGAAATATGAGGCTATAAGTAATCATGCAAATAAGAGATCAAAGAAGACACAAATCATATTCATGGATAGAAACTGATCATGAACTCAAAATTCATCGGATCCCAACAAATACACCGCAAAAGTCATTACATCAAATAGATCTCCAAGAGACCATTGTATTGAGAATCATAAGAGAGAGAGGAAGCCATCTAGCTAATGCCTACAGACCCGTAGGTCTATGGTGGACTACTCACGCATCATCGGAGAGGCACCTATGATGAAGATGAACCCCTCTGTGACGGTGTTAGATTGGATCTCGAGGTTCTGGAACTTGCGGTGGCTGGAATTGTGTTTCGTCGACTCCTCTAGGGTTTTCCAAATATTTCTAAATTTATAGGCTCTATAGTCGGTGGAGGGGGTTTCCGAGGTGGCCACCACCCACCAGGTCGCGCCAAGGGCCTCTGGCGCGCCCTGGTGGGTGGTGGGCACCCTGGGGCCCCTCCCTGGTAGTGGTTTAGCCCATCTTGGGTCTTCTGGTCCACAAAAAATCTCCAAAAATTTCCAGGACGTTTGGGCTTCGTTTGGTATTGATTTTCTGCCAAGTAAAAAAACAAGCAAAAATAGCAACTGGCACTTTGGCACTATGTCAATAGGTTAGTCCCAAAAAATGATATAAAATTGCTATAAAATGATTGTAAAACATCCAAGATTGATAATATAATAGCATGGAAACAAGCAAAAATTATAGATATGTTGGAGACGTATCAAGTGTCGAACCCAACGAGGAGCAGAAGGAAATGATAAGCAGTTTTCAGCAAGGTATTCTCTGCAAGTGCTCTGAGTAACCGTAGTAGATAGTTTTGTAGCAAGATAATTCGTAACAAGTAACGAGTGACAATAGTAACAAAGGTGTAGCAAGCTAGCCCAATCCTTTTTGTAGCAAAGGACAGGCCTAAAAGTACTCTTATATTAAGCAAGTGCTCCTGAGGACACATGGGAATTCCTGTCTAGTCATGTTCATCATGTTGAGTTGATTCGCGTTCGCTACTTTGATAATTTGATATGTGGGTGGACTGGTACTAAGGTGATGTTCTTACTTGAACTAACAACCCGCTTATGATTAACCCCTCACGCAAGCATCCGCAACTACGAAAGAAGAATTAAGATAAATCAAACCATAAACTGGGGTTTAAGGTTTTGTCACTCTCGCAACCCATCATCTACTTGTTACTCCACAATGACTTCCCTTAGGCCCATATCATGGTGAAGTGTCATGTAGTCGACGTTCACATGACACCACTAAGAGAAGTAACAGCATACATATCATCAAAACGCATACCAACTTCACAAGATTACTTATAACAAGACTTCTCCCATGTCCTCAGGAACAATAGTAACTACTCACACATCATCAACATGTTCAAGATCAGAGGTATAATAACGATAATTAAGGATCTGAACATAATCTCTTCCACCAAGTAATCCAACAAGCATTAACTTTGATGTAATTGTCGGCGAAACGACACCTATGGGATCGCGTGGATCCCTTTACGGTTTGGCAGGGAGAAAGGCTTGCACAAAGAGCAGATCCAACGAACAACGCGAGGGATTTTTACCTAGGTTCGGGCCGCTGAGAAGCGTAAAACCCTACTCCTGCTTTGGTTGTATTAGATGTGTTTGAACTCTAGCCCAGGAGCGCTTGCGATGAACAGTACATTCAAGCAACAGCTACGCATGCAGAATGGGCCAGCAGATCCTCTCCTAGGAGCGCTATGCATGCTCTCTGGGTCCGAAGGTCTCCCTCCCCTCTAGCTACGCCTTGGGACTCCTTTTATATGTCAAAGGGGTCACCAACAGTGGCGAAGTACAAGAGGTGTAAAGTTGCTACAGCGTTTCATGGTTATCTCTGACATCTAAGGACAAACGCATTAAATGCTCCGCTTAGGTGTCCCTTAGCTTCTTGGGGACGGGAAAAGGGCCCGTCCCATCAGCACCGCTTAACCCCATCCGCCGCTAATGCCATGACATGCATCCAGGAGGACAAACTCCGACTGACAGGCTGGTCGCTGCACTGGAGCGGTGGCTGGGTGGCGGGATCTTGCCGGGGCCGGATCTTGCCGGGGCCGAATCTTGCCGGGGCCGGATCTTGCCGGGGCCGAATCTTGCCGGGGCCGAATCTTGCCGGGGCCGGATCTTGCCGGGGCTGAATCTTGCCGGGGCCGGATCTTGCCGGGGCTGAATCTTGCCGGGGCTTCACCAGCCATCCCAGCAAGAATCTTGCTGGGATTTCAGCCTTTGGCCTTGTGTCTTCTGATTATTGACTTGAATGCTTTCTGGATAGTCTTGTGCTTGTTCCCAGTTGTCTTCTCCCAGGAAAGCTTGCTTCCCGGAAATCCTGATCTTGCCGGCCTTTGAGCTTGCCGGTGACGTGTACCCGTCCCATAAGTGGATTTCTTCCCTGCCATGCCCTTCCCACCTGGAGGCTGCAACTTGCCGATGCATGTCCAGGAGTAATGAACACCCCCTGTTCACTTACACCGACGGGAGCCCCCGGGCCTGGTCCGGACAAGTATGCACAGTGTTTGTCTGGGCTAGGCCCAAAAACATGCACCGGTACACGCACAGCGAGAAGTAATCGACACTCATGACTTTTCAACTGCACGCTGATGATGACGCAAGAGAGCTTGCGGTTTGCCGGGCCTTGGGCTTGCCGGCAGCGTGGGCAGACAGAGCAGGACGGCAGCAGGAGTCGTGTGCCCGAAAGGGAGTGCCAGACCGTGCGATGAAGAGCCAGCCCCCCGGGCCTTCCCCATAAAGGGTGCCGCGGGTGTGGCGCTCGATCCGTACAGTCACCCCTGCTGTCGCCGCCGCCTACTGTGAATGCCTCACTGTCGTCTTGCCGTCCTTCAGCACGGCGCCCTTGGCTTTCTCGGCTGCCGCGCGCCGCCGAGAATAAAGCAACCGCCGAGACGGAAGTACTTTGCATACCTGTTGCTGCAATGGCACATGCAAAGGAGTAGTTAATCTTAGTCAGGCCAGTCTTTATGTATGCAATACATGTTTTTTATGCTAAAAGAATGTTTGCTTCCCTCTTGATTAATTCCGTCCTTGCATATATCTTATATCCTACGCTGTCTGGAAACCCTGCCGGTGCGCACGTTTACTGCGAGTGCTAGGTGCGGGACTTTAGCAGCCTGCTGGAAACGCCGCCGCCGGCAAGGTGACTTGCCGGGTCAGAACGCGGCTGCTAAGCCTGCCGAGCGGACTTGAGGCGAGACTAGAGCGTGGGCTCACCACGACAAGGTTCCTTCGCGTGCAGATTAATGTACAAGGACGAAAAACCAATCAAGACGACCCATGCTTGCCGGAAAGCTTTCCGGTGCGCACGCTCCAGTCGGCAGCGCTTGGAGGAACGGGTCCTTAGCGGCTTGCCGGGAACGCCGCCTTCCGAAAAGGTTCACCTTCCCGGTGTCTGTGCAGCTGCCTAAGTTGTCGAGCGGACTCGAGACAACTAGGGGCGCTCTTGGCCCCGGGAAGGCTCCTTCGCATGTAGGTGTAAGGAGCAAATGAGGACAGCAAAAGAAATGTAATTGCCACAAGTTTTGTAACTTAGCTTTTCCTGCTGCTCATCTCGCACAGCGAGGCCGCGCTCGCGGTGGTGACTGGCAGCTCTCCAGAAGGTTACTCCCTAGGGCGCTGCCAGCCCCCGAGCCCGCCTTCCATGCGTATTCTTTCTGTAGGCAGAGCGAAGTCGTCATGGACGATGAAGCTGATGCGCTGACCGCTAGATCAAGTTCGCGCCACCTTTCTCCCTACCTGGCGCGCCAAAGATGTCGGCGAAACGACACCTATGGGATCGTGTGGATCCCTTTACGGTTCGGCAGGGAGAAAGGCTTGCACAAAGAGCAGATCCAACGAACAACGCGAGGGATTTTTACCCAGGTTCGGGCCGCTGAGAAGCGTAAAACCCTACTCCTGCTTTGGTTGTATTAGATGTGTTTGAACTCTAGCCTAGGAGCACTTGTGATGAATAGTACATTCAAGCAGCAGCTACGCATGCAGAATGGGCCAGCAGATCCTCTCCCAGGAGCGCTATGCATGCTCTCTGGGTCCGAAGGTCTCCCTCACCTCTAGCTATGCCTTGGGCCTCCTTTTATATGTCAAAGGGGTCACCAACAGTGGCGAAGTACAAGAGGTGTAAAGTTGCTACAGCGTTTCATGGTTATCTCTGACATCTAAGGACAAACGCATTAAATGCTCCGCTTAGGTGTCCCTTAGCTTCTTGGGGACGGGAAAAGGGCCCGTCCCATCAGCACCGCTTAACCCCATCCACCGCTAATGCCATGACATGCATCCAGGAGGACAAACCCCGACTGACAGGCTGGTCGCTGCACTGGAGCGGTGGCTGGGTGGCGGGATCTTGCCGGGGCCGGATCTTGCCAGGGCTGAATCTTGCCGGGGCTTCACCAGCCATCCCAACAAGAATCTTGCTGGGATTTCAGCCTTTGGCCTTGTGTCTTCTGATTATTGACTTGAATGCTTTCTGGATAGTCTTGTGCTTGTTCCCAGTTGTCTTCTCCCAGGAAAGCTTGCTTCCCGGAAATCCTGATCTTGCCGGCCTTTGAGCTTGCCGGTGACGTGTACCCGTCCCATAAGTGGATTTCTTCCCTGCCATGCCCTTCCCGCCTGGAGGCTGCAACTTGCCGGTGCATGTCCAGGGGTAATGAACACCCCCTGTTCACTTACACCGACAGTAATCAACACAACCAGTAACCCATAGGTACCAATCTGAGGTTTTGAGACAAAGATTGAATACAAGAGATGAACTAGGGTTGGAGATGAGATGGTGCTGGTGAAGATGATGATGAAGATTGGTCCTCCCACGAAGGAGGAAGCGTTGGTGATGACGATGGCTTCGATCTCCCCCTCCCGGAGAGGGATTTCCCCTGCAGAATCTGACTGTCGGAGTGCAAAAGGGCCTCTGCCCAGGTTTCCGCCTCGAGACGGCCGCGCTTCGTCCGGAAAGGTTGCTTATGATTTTTTCTAGGGTAAAACACACTGTATAGGAGAAGATGGGCGTCAGAGGGCCAACAGGGGGCCCACAAGCCATCAGGGCGCGCCCCTAGGGGGCGCCCTGTTGGCTTGTGCCCTGCTGTCAGCCCCCCTCCGGTATATTTTTTTCTCCATAAATTCTTAAATATTCAAAAATATTCTCCGTGAAGTTTCATTTTTCCGTGCCTTTTTCTCGATTTTCCGGTCCAGAATTCCAGTTTCCAGATATTTCCCTCCTTGTGGTGTACCTTGCATATTCAGAGAGAAAAGACATAAGAATTGTGTAATAATGTGGAATAATGGGCAAGAATAAAGTAAATAGTAGTGAGAATTCATGATGCAAAATGGACGTATCAATTTGGAAGGGAAGAAAATGTTAATTCGGCCTAACATAGCTGAATCTCCTAATAAAGATAATGTTATTATTGGTGAACCTAGGAAAGGCAAGGTGGGTGACAAAGTCTTTGGAAGAGAGGTTCTGCTTGATAAGCAACCCGGTGAGAAAGAGGTATTGAAGATCACCATAAAAAATGATGCACTCGGGGGCAACCGCAAGTACAAGGGGATACTCATGTTAAATTTATCAAGCCCAAGAATTCAGAAGTTGGCAAGCAGGAAAAGAATGAAGCTAAGCACAAGTGAATCAAGCCAACTTTTGATATGTTGCTATCCAAATATGCCAATCAAGCGGACTGTTCTAGCTCTAATCGTCCATCACATTCGAGGCATTTAAGATCACCTCCGGAGCAAGAATTTCGATGCTATGCAAGGCCATATGGGTCATGGGCACCAACACCATGGATGTCGCCACCACCCTATTCGTCGTATTACATAGGAGACTTCAATGGAGGATGGGGGCAACCCTAGTTAGTTTTGTTAGGGTTTGATCCCTAGTATCCACTATGTTCTGAGATTGATGTTGCTATGACTTTGTATACTTAATGCTTGTCACTAGGGCCCGAGTGCCATGATTTCAGATCTGAACCTATTATGTTTTCATGAATATATATGTGTTCTTGATCCTATCTTGAAAGTTGTAGACACCTATTACGAGTTATGATCCGCATCCCCCAGGGTGACAATAACTGGGATTCTTTCCGGTGATTACGGTAGTTTGAGGAGTTCATGTATTCACTAAGTGCTAATGCTTTGGTCCGGTTCTCTATTAAAAGGAGGCCTTAATATCCCTTAGTTTCCATTAGGACCCCGCTGCCACGGGAGGGTAGGACAAAAGATGTCATGCAAGTTCTTTTCCATAAGCACGTATGACTATATATGGAATACATGCCTACATTACATTGATGAATTGGAGCTAGTTCTGTATCACCCTATGTTATAACTGTTGCATGATGAATGCCATCCGACATAATTATCCATCACTGATCCATTGCCTACGAGCTTTTCCATATTGATCTTTGCTAAGTTACTTTTCCGTTGCTACTGTTACAATCACTACAACACCGCTACTGTCACTTTGCCATCGTTACCGTTACTTCCATACTACTTTGCTACTGAATACTTTGCTGCAGATATTAAGTCTTTAAGGTGTGGTTGAATTGACACCTCAGTTGCTAATACTCGAGAATATTCTTTGGCTCCCCTTGTGTCGAATCAATAAATTTGGGTTGAATACTCTACCCTCGAAAACTGTTGCGATCCCCTATACTTGTGGGTTATCATGTATCAAGATGTCGGTCGGGTGTCCTTTGACATGAGCTTTATAAAAGTCCTCAGAATGCCCTAAAAATTTAGTATGATTTTTTCTGGAATATTTTAGAATTTTTGGCACTGAGTATGCATCAGGGGGCTGCACCAGTGGGCCACAAGCCTGCAGGGCGCGCCCCCCTGGCTTGTGGGTCCCACATGGGGCCCCCTCACTTATTCCAGCCACCATCCACTTCGTCTTCCTCTAGAAAAAATCCCACCATTGCTCAAACCCGTGTTCTAGCTCATTTTGCTGCCATTTTCGATCTCCTTGCTCAAAGCCCCATTTGCAAAACTGTTTTAGGGGATTGCTCATCGGTATGTGACTCCTCCAATGGTCCAATTAGTTTTTGTTCTAGTGCTTTATATATTGCAAATTTTTGCTGCTGTGGTGACCTTGTTCTTGAGCTTGCATGTCAAATTTGTAAGGTCCCAAGTAGTTTTGATGCATGATATAGATTCTAGGCACTTGTGGGAGTAGTTGCTATGAGTTTTATTGAGTTTTGTTCACTTTTATTTGGAGTCACTAAAAATTTCAGAATTAATTTTCAGCGAAAAAGATGATGAGGAGATTATTAAGAGGCTCTTCAAGCCGGGGTTTTAAAGAAAAAGAAAGTGAGAAGCCTAAATACAATATCCCTCGTACCGCGGAGGTTCGTCCATGTGAATGGCCAAGTGAAGTATTCTTGAGGGCGGCCGGAATTTATGAAGATTTTTATCATCTAGCAGAAAATGCAGGCATCACCGACTTCCTCAACGATAAGTGTGAACAGTATCTCCTACTTACTAATACTTTCGTGCAAAATTTTCATTTTTATCCTAGGAAGAATCCTCCCATGGTAGAATTTCATTTATATGATGTGCCTAAGGAAATGTCACTTTACGATTTTTGCAATGTTTGCAAAATACCTCATGAGGGCAGCATCAGTGAACCACGTCCTAGAGACATGGAGGATTTTATTGCCGCAATCACTGTAGGGGAAGAGAGAGGGGTGTCAAAGGCAAGAGCGGCTAGTGTACATTTTCCTGTTTTACGCTATTATTCATTATTTGCGGGGAGATGTTTAGTCGGCCACGGTGAAAGTGGAAGCCTTAGTGCCCCCGACCTCGCTATTCTGCGCCACGCTTTACTTGCTAATAGAACTTTTAGTCTGGGCGCTATAGTGGCCCAACGGTTGAACATAAACCGTTCGAAGGGCCCTATATTCGGAGGTATCTATGCGTCTCGTTTAGCCAAACACTTTGAGATACCTATTAGGCTTGACGAGGAAGATGAAATGCTTCTTCCTACAAAACATTTAGATTACAATAGTATGGTAGCACATGATTTTATTAAGAAAGATAATGATAAAAGGCTGCTTTACAACTTAGTATTTAGTCAGGGTACTTGTGAGATTATTACCCTGCCTGCTCTTTCTTTGTTCAATATTTATTCAGGCGGGTACACTATTATGCCCGATGACATCTACCGATATTGGGGTTTGTCACAACCCCCAGCACCTGAGCCGGCACCAACCCTTGATCCATATCACGCTCCGGTTTTTCAGTGGGAACCACAGGAGGTCGCTAATCAGTGGAACCCTCAGTATCCTCCGGAGTATCCAGGAGAGGGTTATTTCCAGCCGTGGCCCTAGACCAACTTAGGCCAAAAGCCTAAGCTTGGGGGAGTACGTATTTCTCACCGACATTACATTCATGTTCACACACTCATTCCAGTTGTCGGTGTTCATACTTTTTCATTGTAACATCCATGCTAGTTTATTTCTTCTTATGTTTTTTTCTTATGTGTGTTTAATTAATCTTGAGAAAATCCAAAAAAAATAGTTCTAGCTTTACCTTCTAGTTTGTTTAGTTGTAGTATTAAAAGAAAACCCAAAAAGATTTCTCGTCCTTCTTTTGCTTGTTGGGAGCTTTCCCGTGTAAATAGTTTTCTTTTCTTCTTTGGGTCGTAAGGAGAAGACCACGATGAAAATGTTGAGTGGCTCTCATATGCATTATTGTTTATCATCAGAGAGCCCATATTACTTTGCCTTCTCCTTTGAGTTATTGCTTGCAGATTCCAGCTTAGTCCAATGCACGTACACTCTTATTATTATTCACATCATTCGGTCGTGCAAGTGAAAGGCAATAATAACGATATATGATGAAATGACTGAGATGGAGAAAAGCTGGTATGAACTTCACCTATTTTGTTTTTGTAAATATGATTAGCTCATCGTTCAGGATTCAGCTCATTATGGGTTGAACATGTTTGCAATGACAATTAGAGATTATAGTTATTCATGCCATGCTTAATTAGCTAAGAGTTAATAATGGTTTGTTTTGAGTGCCAACATGCATGTTAAAATGGTTGTGATGTAGTATGATAGAATGGTATCCTCCTCTGAACGATTCGAGTGGATTGACTTGGCTCATGTTCACGCATGTAGTTGAAACAAAACCAACATAGCCTCCACGATGTTTATGTTCATGGTGATTTATATCCTCCTCATGCTTGCATTCAATATTGGTTAATCTTAAAGCATGTTGATGACTGTTGTCGCTCTCTAGTTGGTCGCTTCCCAGTCTTTTGCTAGCCTTCACTTGTACTAAGCGGGAATACTGCTTGTGCATCCATCTCCATAAACCCAAAGTTGTTCCATATGAGTCCACCATACATACCTATATGCGGTATTTACTTTCCGTTCCAAGTAAATTTGCATGTGCCACTCTCCAAACCTTCAAATAAATATTCCTTTTTGTATGCCCAAATCGCTCATGTAGTGACTGGGGGCTGTCAGTATCTTCCATGCTAGGTGGGTTATTCTCACGATACATGTTGATTCACTATCATTCACGAGAAAGTGGCTGGTATTCGGGATGCCTAGTCCCACGCTCAAAATTCAAATCAATATTTAATAAACAAAACTCCCCCAAGATTGTGTTTGTATGGACGGTACCCGTGGATTCGGCCCGCCGTGGAGTGTGATTGATTTGGTGGAGGGGGAGTAAAAACTTTGCTATTTTGTTTGGGAACCGCCTATAATGTATCTAGCATGGAAGATATCGAGATCTCTTAGTTGTTATGTTGGCAATGAAAGCATACCTCTCAAAACTATTACTCATTCTTGTTTTAAAAGCTCGAGCTCTGGCACCGCTGCAAATCAATGCTTCCCTCTGTGAAGGGCCTATCTATTTTATTTTACTGTTGAGTCATCACCCTCTCACAAAAGGCACCAGTTAGAGAGCACCACCGTCATTTGTATGCTTTGCTATTAATTTATATTGAGTATGAGTATGACTGGATCTCTTTTACCATGAATTACAATGTCTAGTCAGTCCTTGTTCTTCAGAGGTGCTCTGCATTTATGTTTTGCGATCTCAGAAAGGGCTAGCGAGATACCATTATGTCATATTGTATCATGAATGTTTTGATAAAATTGTTGTCATCCGAGACTTATTATTATTGCTCGCTAGTTGATTATGCCATTGATATGAGTAAATGTGAGACCTAAATGTTATTGTGAATGTGGTTAGTCTATAATCTTTGCTGAAAATCTGAACATAAGTTAGACATATTTACAACAGCAAGATCAAACAGAGTTTGTAAAAGTTTTTCTTTATCACTTTCAGTTTATCAACTGAATTGCTTGAGGACAAGCAAAGGTTTAAGCTTGGGGGAGTTGATACATCTCCAACGTATCTACTTTTCCAAACTCTTTTGCCCTTGTTTTGGACTCTAATTTGCATGATTTGAATGGAACTAACCCGGACTGACGCTGTTTTCAGCAGAATTGCCTTGGTGTTATTTTTGTGCAGAAATAAAAGTTCTCGGATTGACCTGAAAATTTACGGAGAATATTTTTGGAATTAATAAAAAATATTGGCGAAAGAATCAACTGCAGGGGGCCACCACCTGGCCACAAGCCAGGGGGACGCGCCCACCACCCTAGGGCGCGCCCCTGTGGCTTGTGGGCCCCCTGTTGCTCCTCCGATCTCGTTTCCACTCCTATATATTCCTATTCGGGGAGAAAAAAATCAAGAAGAAGAGTTCATCGCGTTTTACGATACAGAGCCGCCGCCACCTCCTGTTCTTCCTCGGGAGGGCAGATCTGGAGCCTGATTTGGGCTCCGGAGAGGGGAAATCGACGCCGTCGTCATCACCAACCATCCTTCATCACCAATTTCATGATGCTCTCCGCCGTTCGTGAGTAATTCCATCGTGGGCTTGCTGGACGGTGATGGGTTGGATGAGATTTACCATGTAATCGAGTTAGTTTTGTTAGGGTTTGATCCCTAGTATCCACTATGTTCTGAGATTGATGTTGCTATGACTTTGCTATGCTTAATGCTTGTCACTAGGGCCCGAGTGCCATGATTTCAGATCTGAACCTATTATGTTTTCATGAATATATATGTGTTCTTGATCCTATCTTGCAAGTTGTAGACACCTATTACGAGTTATGATCCGCATCCCCCAGGGTGACAATAACTGGGATTCTTTCCGGTGATTACCGTAGTTTGAGGAGTTCATGTATTCACTAAGTGCTAATGCTTTGGTCCGGTTCTCTATTAAAAGGAGGCCTTAATATCCCTTAGTTTCCATTAGGACCCCGCTGCCACGGGAGGGTAGGACAAAAGATGTCATGCAAGTTCTTTTCCATAAGCACGTATGACTATATATGGAATACATGCTTACATTACATTGATGAATTGGAGCTAGTTCTGTATCACCCTATGTTATAACTGTTGCATGATGAATGCCATCCGACATAATTATCCATCACTGATCCATTGCCTACGAGCTTTTCCATATTGATCTTTGCTAAGTTACTTTTCCGTTGCTACTGTTACAATCACTACAACACCGCTACTGTCACTTTGCCATCGTTACCGTTACTTCCATACTACTTTGCTACTGAATACTTTGCTGCAGATATTAAGTCTTTCAGGTGTGGTTGAATTGACACCTCAGCTGCTAATACTCGAGAATATTCTTTGGCTCCCCTTGTGTCGAATCAATAAATTTGGGTTGAATACTCTACCCTCGAAAACTGTTGCGATCCCCTATACTTGTGGGTTATCATGTATCGCGATGTCGGTCGGGTGTCCTTTGACATGAGCTGCGGTGCATCACCCCCGGCGTCGAGGGTACACGTGACGTGTTCGTGTTTCAACAGGGAGGCTGGAATCGTCGCCGACCATCGCCGGCCACAAGGGTTGGCTAGCACTATGGGACTCCGTCGTGCCAAATAAAGAAAAATCCACATGTGAAGACTCTTACGCAATGGACTGGCGGTGGGGGCCGAGTTACATCGACGAAGAATCAAGGCAGGAATCTTTTGTGTGGTCTGTGGCAGGGAGAAAACGATCTACCACAGATTTTGGTCTTGTTCTCACTCAGCTATGTCCTCCTCGTCGTCCGAGAGGATGATGCCGTCGTTGTCGACCTTGCGATCCACGAAGATCTTCCGCTTCGCCTCCACAGGCTTGGGATACTGGCAGCGGCCTCCGCCGCAATGCGCTCCCTCGCCTCCGGGTCCTCCCTAGCCAACGCCGCAGTCACCAACCCCGGTTGTGACGGTTGGAGATGGACGGGGGCTTCGGGCCACGGGAAGTTGAGGCGGGCAGCGGCGCCTGCAGCCGCACCTGCCATCGGTCATACTCAAGGGCGGTGAGCTCGGCCGTGTGGAAGGAGTCGAGCGAATGCTTTTTGTGTGTATCATGGTTTGTGATCTCGGCCACCCACGCCCCCCACGCACACTGTCGGACGCTAGGTATTTCCTATGTGGTTGTTGTAGCGCAGGGAGCTCGAGGGAGGGGGTGCAGCGTCCCGGCGACGACGGCGTTGCGACGCTCGTGGTGGTGTGGATCCGTGCTACGGATGAGGGCGGCCACCGGATCCATCCATTGGGAGGAGGGCGACGGGGAACCGCGCGGGGGGAGGGGGCTCTCCGGCGGCGAAGATGAGGAAGGAGGAGAGGCAAAGGAGGCGAGGAAAAGAGTGGAGATTTTTTACTCTGCCGCCAAGCAGTGGAGTAAATATAGCTTAGGGATAAGCGGCCGAGGATAAATTATCTTCCTCTAACGGTTTTGGGGGTTTGGCTAGGTCATGTTTAAAGGAGTAAAACTGGACTTTTACTCTTTTTACTTCTCTAACCGATTATAGAGAATCGGTTAGAGTTGGCCTAAATACTCAGCGGTTTGCTTGTTGTGTTGCTGGATTTTTTATTATGTCTGGATTATGTATTCTTGTGAGTTTTGAAGTCACAAATCCATCCACAGGTAATATATATATTTTAGGCGTGAAGTGGTGAATAACTGAAGTTTGGTTATGTAGACAGTGATATTCTCTATCCATCAGAGTTCAAATCTAAAACTTAACATTAATGATCGCATTTTTTCAAATTTATTTTAGGTCTTCCGACGATGTGCGTTCAATGAGAAGGGACGGTGACGACTTCGTCAATTTCAGAATGATGTGCCGGCTTGATTTCTTGAAGGTGCTCATAGGGTTAAGGTGTCCGTATGTATGCACATAGAGGTGAGTGTATGTGAGCAACTTAAAGAAAAAACGGAGCTGATCATTTTGGTCCGGAGGATACTGTTCGTGTTAAGTCTCGACCGTGCACTGCTTTTTCTTATACAGGGTGCAAAAGGTAAAGCAGTTCTTGAGTGCTTAGAATTGTACATTCATTGTGAAAAGAAAATAGAAACAATATCGTACAAGTTGTAAACCGAGTATGTCTATATTATGCATCTCAAAATGCTATGCACCCACATGTTAATCCATCAGTCACACTCGGTGTTTCTGTTCCCAGTTTCGACAAAATTGCTTCTCCTCTCGAAGAAACAGTGACGGCTGTACGATGTTACAACTCAACCTATACGGCTATACCCTGTTACAACTAAACACAACTGCAAGGCCTGCACTCTGTTACAACTCAATTCGTGTCGGAAAATCTACAGCCTCTTCACCGTGGCCATTGTCAAGTGCTTGTGTGATAGTCAGAATATTCACCAAAGCCTCTCACCGGACGCTCCATCCCTCCAAACATCGCTTGCCCCGCACCGTTGTCAGTCTTCACAATAATCTGGGTTCTTCCTCAAAATCACAAAGCCCTCCAGAACAGGTGCCAGTGGAATATATCTACACGTAGAAACAGCAATAAAGCTCAGGCAAGAATACACTGACAAACCATGAAATCATTTCTTATAGTAAAAGGAAGTATGAAATAATTTACTTCTCAGTAGCTAGCTCAGCTCGCTCCCCTGCAGCGAGCACTACAGGTGTGTCGTGTGTTCTGAAGCCACTGATGGTTCTCGGTTGACCTGGCCGACCAGCCACCTCGACTGCCCGGCCGACACGAACTGGTACAGGGAGGGGCTTAAGATCTTCATCCACCGTCAGCAACATCCTAGGCTGTTCCAACAGAAAAACATACATTTGTAATCAAGAGTTTATGCGATTTTTTTTTGAACTCTAGAGCTGGGTCCATAGAAAGAGATACAGACCTGCATGGCAAGCACAAGAGTATACAACATGTATGGATACTCTTCAAGAACGGTGGATTGCATGATAAGGCATGCGTGTAGAACCGTTACAATACCTGCTAATGCAACGCTGAAAAGTACAACAGAGAGAGCTTTTGAAAACATGCATACAGTAAAACCAAAGGAAACGGGAAAGGCTGTTGCTTGCTTGGTATGTTTATTCTTTAGCAGCAGTTTATTCCAAATAAAAAAAGGTACAAGCTACTCACGGGGATAAAAGAAACCGATCAGAATGGTATGGGTCAAGCGTCAGCAATCCCTTTCCAAGATGAACAAGACCTTGCGCAATTCTCACCTGAAGTAAAATGAAATGCATTAATCTGAAACTTAAGTAGCCACTCCAAATCTTACTAACGGTAGAAAACAAGGATATAATTATTTTGTTATAGAAGTTTACTTACACAAAACAAATGATTGTCATCTGGGTGATTGGATAGGTCACGGAGAAGCCGAGCTACGCGAGAATTGTTTGTACCAGCACCGACCAAGCCTATTGAGATAATTGATGCCTGCACGTACCAATTTAAAAAAGCATATAATCAATGCTTCAACTTGCGTCAATATGTTATATTATGGCAAAGCTACTAACCATTGACACGAAAATGTCTGAATCATGGATCAGTCTGCTTAGCGTGTCCATAATGTATACCTATAGATAGGCAGAAAGTATTAAAAGGACATCCAAATCTGCTATTCTTTCAGTTCGGCTGGCAGTTTCATTTGACAGCAACAAAAGAACAAACTAATTTTCGTCCGAAGATTTCTGAACCGACATTTTTATGAAGAATGATGAGCCATATTGGTCGCAGTTGAAGCAAAATAGTTACAGTCCCTCTTGTGCATTTCAAAGGGCAATTTATATGGCAAGTTTTTTATTTACTACCAGTTTGTGTTACTGAAAATAGGCACAGATGCAAAGAATCGGATAAAACACAAATATGTACCTTAGGATTTGAAATGGATAGTAGGGCAAGAGCAAGGGGAACCGCTCTTCTAACAGTATAATCACCATATCGTAAAAGGTGCTCAAGGAACCTTACGGCCATTTCAGCCCCTATTTCTTCACCCATGGCAATAAGAGATATTCCAATGACTGTTGGCCCTCTGTAAGTCCCATTGTTACGAGAGCAAATGCGAAAGAGTCGTTGAACCTGAAAATCAAAGGGTGTTGTTTCATAAGAAACAGCTGTGTTAATGTCATTGTGTTAGTGTCGTACAACCTCTGCAATGTACATTACCATGTCCACATTCCCTGTTCCAGCACTTGCCAAAGACATAATCGACATGGCACAGTAGTCCTTAATTTCTTTGTGAAGTGTTAAAGAATCCTTAATAATACTTGTAGCCCTCTCCTGATATAATGTTAAAAAGCGCATAAGCATCAGCAAATAATCTTAGAAGTGTTTAGATTGACAAAAAATAGCATAGTTCTGTCATAAGTATTTTGCTGTAAACACCCGAGCTTATTATTTTTCCTTGTCACTGCCATATCAGCCATAACACGAGCTTGGGACCTAGCACTGCAGTTGGGTGTTAATGCTACTTTTATGGATGTGCTTCCATGCATTTTTGGCTTGCTACTGAGCCTCAATGATGTACTACCTCCATTTCCTAAATATAAGACGTTGGGGCAGTTATATTTAGGAATGGAGGTAGTACTCCATTCCTGATAGCTCAATTAAATATCCGAGACTACTATAGCATCCACAACTATACAAAAAGGATTTGCCATATGAAAGTTAGTAGAAATAATGCTAACATATGAAAGTTAGTACTGCTTTGTCACTTTTATAAAATACAGAATTATGAGAATGGAAGAAACATGCGCATGGTTTAACTTATTTTTATATTATGTTGCAGTATGGATTATGGAAAATATGGAGCCGAGGACTTGCCTTTTTTCCAAGATACAGAAGCCCAAGAGCAAGAGGTAGCATACGTGCAATGGGCTTTAAAATGTCCGCTTCACTACAGCTTCTCAAGACGGATATGATTGACTGCAATCTCTTCGTTGCAAGTACCAACAAACACTAACCCCAGAGAGATGGCAGAGAATACTAAGTCCTCCAAAGGTGTTTTCGAGTCACTCAATAGATGTAAGAAAAGAACTTTAAGCTGAAATTCAGAAATTATATCAATATAATAATAATAATGATAATGATAATGATAATGATGATGATGATGATGATGATGATGAATACTGCATTTCTAGTAAGCGATGGGGGAATACTAAATAGACCTTTTCTTGCTTTGATCCAGCATATGCAATACCAAGACCTAAGGTTGCCCCAATACGCACAATTGTTGCACCTGTGCTGATATACTCAGAAAAAAGACCAAGTGCCTGGAAAACATAAGAGATTATTACAGAAGAAAACTTGCATTGTTACAAGAGAGAGAGGATGGATAGAGTAGGGTCGGGTCACACATACAGTATCACAATCACTTTTCACAGCAGAATTGACAATTCCAATACCCAACAAAGCTCCAGCAACAACATAAGTATCATCATTGCTCAGGTACTTGTCAAGTTGCATAAGTCCTGAATCAGGATTCCACAGATGTATCACTCCCTGAAAATTATGTGTTAGTACTGTTATCTTATCAATTACTCCCTCCATCCCAAAATAAGTGTCGCAGATTTAGTACTAAATTAGTACAAATTTTGTACTAGATCAACGACACTTATTTTGGGACAGAGGGAGTATTATCTAGCAATCTAAAGGGTGTGTTTAATAGAAATAAACCAAATTGTATCAGTACCAGACTAGCTACTGCACTGGTTTTCCCAAATCCGTTGTTCTTGAATAGCATGTTTTCAGAAAAATCTGATGGGGCAGTCATGAGTATGTCCTGGAAAAGAACATGGTTTTAATATCACTCCTTTCCCTTAAGATCCTGAGGAAGATTATAAGAACAAACCTGGCAAAATCCAGCATTCACAAATGCGTTGACAAAAATTGTGGCCAAATTATGCCTTGCGGAATCAATAGTAGATCTTTTAGCCTCTCGGCCAATCAAATGAACCTAACAGATGAGCAGGTTTTAAAAAAAATGTTAGCTGGGGTGCCTAAACAGAAAAAACTGCTGAACAAAACTGAATAGGCGAATAACAGAACACCTTATATATGTCCTCTGGAGATTTTGGCTCCATGACCTCGATATCCCGTGCAAGGGTAAGGTATCCCTCGTTCAGTTTGGTGTTATACAGTATCTTCCGCAATTCATTCTTTTCAGTTTCATCAGCAGACAATTCATCATCATTCACCATGCTTAAACCCTTCAATAAAGAAGAGCCCATTGTAAAAGTAAAACAAAAATCAAAGAGTCTGCTCAGCGCTTTATGCTATATGTAGTGTGGAAATTACAGATACAAACTATCTCCATTCATAAAGTATAGATAAGCAGAATATGGCACAAATTGGTAACTTTGCTTCTGTTGCATGCCTACATGCATGGATGGGAGACTCACATAGCGTGCTATCATATACGCGAATTGCTTCTTCAATGAAAAATCATCAGCTTTGGTAAAAACACCTTTCACATAACCGCCATCCTAGAAAACAATGAAGCTGATGTTAGGGCCACTGAATTTCGGACCTCAGAAATCACAAGCATAGTTCATTCACCCACTCTGTCGTAGTCAATCAGAAGCCCGATACGCAAAGCCTCTGCAAGCTCCCCAAACTTCATGTAAATGAAATAAACAACCGAAAGTGCAAGCATGTCATCAGGATCAAGGTATCTGCTAGTTTCCATCCCAACATACGAAGAGTTCACATGTTTAAATTCGATAAATTAGAGAATGCCATCTTCTAAAAGAAAACTGTATTCACTCGCATACCTAGAACAACTCGTAAGATACAGGCATGCCTTTTTGAAGTTGGTTAACCCAACAAGCTGCAATAGCATCATAAAATATTTTTCACTTTCTTCACCAGACAACCTCTCAAGGTATCCTACCTATGTAGCAAAAAATATCATGGTTCAGCTGCATCAAAGTAAGTATAAATTGGTCCATTAATACAAACACAAACGTTCCATCATACCTCCATCATAAGATCAAGAGCTTCAGGCTCAGTACTATGCTGCAATAATAGAACAAAGAGAACTCTCAATCTCAGTCAGTTAATCACTATTGGGTTTCTCTAAAACATCTATTGTTTAGTGTTTAACATATCATATAAAGGCGTAATATTTTACTACGATGAAGTAACAAAAATGAAGCAAATGCCACACGTAAAAATATAATGAGAATCAACCTTCATATGAAATTTCATAATTTCCAAAACTGGTCTGAGTATGGATTCAATGGGAGTTGGCGTACCATCATCCTGCAAAACAAGAAAACATTATCATTATAACTAGGAGACCCATGCATAAATCTTGCATTATCTCAGCCAAACCACATGAAACAACTAATACTTTAATTGATAGCACTGATAAAAAAATAGTTGACAGATTTTTTTTCGTGATAAAATAAAATGCATTAAGAGATAGCAAACCAGCAATCAAACTTCACAAGTCTTGCCAAGTGGAGAGTCAGATACGTTATGGTACATCAAGTTTTAGGATAGACAGATATTTAATGATAAAATTCAAAGGTTCAAGGCAAAAGATTAAAACACTTTTGATTACAATCAAAAGAAACTAGATAGAAATTGGATACCATACTACAGAATACGGTACTACAAAGAACATAAATCGAGCAATACGTATGATAAAGTAGGTGGGATCTAACCTTTTGGACTTCATCTGTGATTTCACAGACCAAATTTCTGGCAGACGAGACATTAACATCAATTAGACTCCACTATTTGAGATAACAAGTCTCGACAACGGAAAAAACTTTAAGTGAAAAGCTAAAACTCATAATTTTCCCCCAAAAAATAACAAGTGACATGGCAGAAATAAAAAACTTTGATGGAACGGAAGTGAAATATATTCAAATTGGAACAAAAGAAAGTTGCTAAGAATGATTCTATAGATTTAGTATTATATATGAGGCAGCATATCAAAAATAAATTCACATCGCATTGTATTTGTAGCTACAAGGATGAAAGAAAAGGTATAGGAAGACAAAACAGTAAATACTGGTATATGGAGCTCGTTATAAGTAACATCAAGAAAAGTAAAGTTAGAATTTAAGTCGGGGAGGCTGGACATTACCTCACGTATAGATGACCCCATGAACTTATATCACTTAAAGAACCCATCATACAGTACTTTAAGCTCTCCTAATAAAACAAGAAAAGGAAACAAAGTTTAGCAAGCCAGTCCTGTACAATAATTGGGGATTAAAGCTAGATGCTCATTTCAGTACTCTGCCTTCAAAAAAATGATTATAAATTATAAGGAAAATTAGGTAGTTTAGTTATTTATTCATTGGTTATGATTTAGTCTGCTTTCAAGATACTTATTTAGGAGTACTGAGAGCAAACACTTGCCATTTTTAATCAGAAATAGAGTAAGCTATTGTTCGAGTATATCTTGCTCAGAATTTTACATGATAGTTAATTAAAAAACGGAGATGGTAAGACAAGAAAATGGACACATGTTTGCATTGTTTCGGTATTTCCACATACCTTTTTTTCTTGAGAACACAGCGTCAAAGCTAATACTGATAGAAGACCCGCCATAGCTGACTGGAGAATAAGAACAGGAACCACATGAGCACCAAGCAGTATTTAAGTTTCCTCGGCTGATATTAGCAATCCATTGCACCTTAAGAGCAGACTCTGGCATTGTCTCAAACAATGCCTTAAGCGTTGCATAGTGGGGACCGAGATATTTGAGAGGTTTCAGGATGTCTGTCACTGAACCTGTCGCTGTACGGATCTGTCGCCTGCCAAGCATCAGTCACAGAAGTAAGAAACGGAGCAACTGGCTGAAACTGCAAACTGCTGATGTCAATAGCAGGAGTAGATGCAATATTTCAAGCGAACCAAATCAAAACAAATAAAACTGGACAAATCAGGAACACAAAGCGTGAAGGTGCACTAAACGACAAAGGGAATTGGCGCCTCCGCGGGCGCCACTACTCGTGAGCAGAGCACCTACGGGCGCAAGGCTGGGGCGCCGCTGCCCGAACATGTATGGACAGGAGGCTGGGGTGCGGCCGCTACTCGGCTAGGAGATCCACAAAGGGGGTCGGATCGGTTCAGGGTAAAATCAATCGCTGGATAGGCGCATGCTTTTCCGGTGGTTCCTGCACGGAATCCGCTTTGGGCTGGGCTGGCAATTGTTTATACGGTAATTGATACTGGAGTAATTGATTACGGGCAAGGAACCAAACCTGTAATCCGACAACAGACCAAAAACTGCAAACAAAACATGTTCTAAGAGCAAAAGGACGCATGTAATGTAACTCGATACACTTGCAAAATAAGAAACCACATCCCACAACTAGCGTCCTCAGGTAATTAATACTGGAGTAATTGATTACGGGCAAGGAACCAAACGTGTAATCCGACAACAGACCAAAAACTGCAAACAAAACATGTTCTAAGAGCAAAAGGACGCATGTAATGTAACTCGATACACTAAACCACATCCCAAAACTAGCGTCCTCCCCCAATTTTTCTGAACTATCGCAGAGCACATCCAATAAACAAAAATAGAATTGGCGTGTTTCCCCAAATTTTCATGTCAGTGGATTTTCGCAGAACAACCTTCCACCTGCAGCGCATACCGGCTAATCGCCATAACCAACCCAGGTCATACGATGGTTTTCGCAGAGCAGCAGCGCCATAACCATATACCCAGTGGATTTCGCACTCAAATCGGCCATCCAAAATCGACAGAGATGCGGCTGAATGCCGGGAAAGTTCAGAAACGGCATTACATTACCTCATACTGACGATTGCCCGTGCCTGGGCGACGGGCTCCGCGTCCTGCGCCTGCAACACCCACCGCTCGAGAAGCTTCCTGAGCTCGAGGTCCTCCTCCGGCTGCGACGACGCGCGCACGAGACGCGAGCCATGCAACCACATATGCCTCAGACATAGAGAAGCGGCACCCGACAATGGGGAGGAGGAGGAGCGGCGGGGTCGACGTTGCTCACCAGGTCGTCGCCCCTCGCCTTCCCCTTGCCCTTCGCCAGCTGCGACGGGGCGGGCTTCGTCGGGGAAGCAGCGGCCAACGCTCCGCCGCCGCCGCCGCCGCTGGCGTCCTGGCGCGCCGGCATGGCGATCCCGGGCCGCTAGGTAGGGTTTACGAGGGGTTTGGGGGAATGTGAGGGAAGAGGATTTGCTCTCTTGGAGTCAATCGAAGTAAACGACGAAAATATTTATATAGCAGCAGCAATGTTCGCCTGAACTGGGAATGGCAGAATCGCCGGTGGTTACGTGTGTTCACACGAGCGAACCGCCTCCTGCCGGGTTGTTACGGGTGTTCGATTTGGTCACGACCTTTTTTTTCCACAGAAATTCGTGCCTGATGTGCTTATACGGTAATAAAAAATATCTCTATTCTTTTTTTTACACAGTACAGACGCATGCGCTCATATACACGTGCATACACTCACCCCTATGAATGCACACACGCACACCCTACCCTATGAGCACCTCCGAGAGACTGAGCCGGCATATCATCTTGAAATTTACGAAGTCATCGTAGGCTCCTCGTCATTGACAGGAACGTCTCCTCCCACTGAATGCGCATCGTCGGAAATCCTGAAATAATTCCAGGAATAAATGCGAGCATCAGGATTTGAACCCTGGTGGGCTGGGATACCATAGTCCCTCTAAACATCCAACCACAGGTTGGTTCGCAAAAATATCTCTATTCCTAAAGGGACAGTCTGCGGTCGTGATGATAGGTTCGTGTGGTACGCGGGTTTTTTTCTTCCAGTTTTATTTCGTCCCACCTCCCACTGATTTTCTTATCTATCGTTACTTTTTTGTTCACTTTTTTTTTCAAATTAACACTTTCCTAACGTACAAAAGATCACAGATCTAACTTTCCTAACTTATCCAAATCAATTGATCTCTCTAATTAATGCAATTTATTTTAAGAAAAATTTGTAGTTTTTCAGAAAACAAATAATGGAATTTAAGAAAATTAACATTTCTAAACAAATTGTAGATTGTCTCATATCCCACCACCACCCCTTCATGTTTTTTTCACCCTCTCATAAAAAAACTTTCCTAAACTTTCTAAACTTTCCTAACTAGCCATATTACAAATGAGAACGTTACCAAACAATGAAATCCAGTTTCGTAGCAATTAATTTCAAATCCTAACTTTCCTACTAATTCTTTACTCAGGTGTTGTCTCAATCAAGCATTGATGGTATATTTCCTTCTTATTACCATTCACTGCCTTATACAATCATCAATCATACATGACAGCCAACCCCAAATACATCACGCGGGGATCATGCTTACATGCCTTACAAATCGTGTGTACATCGTCCCCACGCTCGTCACGCGAACTCATTCACCATCTCTACTAGTAAAATGTCCGTGTGTTGCCACGGGCTATTGAAATATTTTGGTTGAGTTGTATAAACATAATGTATGTTTAATTTCACATGTAGAGATAAGATAGTACGAGAATGTCGGTGCCTTGCCCTGTGCTACGAAAATATTTTGATGGAATTACGTAAACATAACGCACGTCAAATTTCACATGTAGAGACAAGATAGCACGGACACAATCGGGTATTATTTAAGGGACAATTAGTTTTGTGCTCCTAGTTGTGTCCCACTCGTCTGTTTTACCCCTAGTTTCAGAAACTCATCTATTCTGGCCAACTCGCTTTGCAATTCTTTCGTTTTTTCCCTTCCGTCACGGTTCCGCTTGGTCAGCGCCGTTTGACCATATACGGCGCTCCGTTTTGGACACTGGTTGCCCCCCCCCGCTAGTACAAAACACACTCGGGCCCATCTCACTCCCCACTCTCTCACGAACCCTAGATAGGAGGAGGCGGCGACGGCGACCGAATCAGCGGCAACCGAGCGTGACGTCGATGCAGTGACTGGGCCCACACCAGATCTGCTCCTGGTGGTGATGGGGGACGATGTGGACTGCGGTGGTGCCACCGGCGGCGACCGCAAGGGAAGGACACAGTCATCGCAGACAGAAGCAAGGTAAGTTGTTGGATCTGTTGTTTCTCCCCCTCCCCCTAGATCTAGTGTTTCTTGGTGGATTTAGGCTAGGATATGCATGTTTGCGTTTTATTTAGGCTAGTATCTTGTTGTATTTTGACATTGTGCCATGTTTGCATAGGATGGATTTGGCTAGAGCATTTAATCTCAGTGTTAGAATGGAGACATGCACTTTAACTGTTGTTGGTACACAAGGAAAAGAAATGGGATTCACATTTCCATTAGTTGTGGACAAAAGTAGCACATTTGATCAGCTAAGGGCAACAATTAGTGCCAAATATCCATGGGGATTATATGATGTTGTGGAGATAAGATATTGGGATGCATGTAAAGTTTCTTGGGTCCCTGTTCAATCTGATAATGAGTTAGGTGTCATGTTTACAAGTAATGCAGAAACCATGTCATGCAATCTGGCAGTCACTGTTATTCAGAGGCCTAGATCAGAAAAAAAATTTCAAACCTCACTGGTTCTAAAGCATCTGGAAAGCATAGGAATACCACAAGGGGAACAAGTAGCAGTTTTAAGCCACCTAGAACTCCAAGTGCAAATGTTCAGTCTGAGCATTCTTGCAGTCAAACTCAAGCTAATCCTACCATACCTATTGATCCTGTTGTGGAGGAAGCAGAGCCTGATGCAGAACCTTTGTTTGATGAGGAGGATGAGAAACTTTATCCAGGATATACTCAGCACAACATTGAGGAAGATCAGGCAGATGAGGACTACATTCCTGCTGAATTTTCAGATATAGATGAAGATGAGAAGCTGGAGGAGCGGGATAATGGAGTTTTTGGAACTGAAGATGAGGACAGACCTATAATGATGTATGATAGAGATAATCCCTCTATTGAGGAAGGTGTAGTTTTTCCTTCTGCAGTTGACCGCAGAAATGCAGTTGCAACTTTCTCAGTTAGGACTGAAACAGAGTACAAGACTTTGAAAAGTGACCCAAAAAGGTTTAGTGTCAAATGTGCCTCTGACAGATGTAAGTGGAGGCTACATGCCTCTTTAATGAGGAGAAGCACATTATTTCAGGTACTTATGCAATTTCTTTCTTCTATAATAATTGTTAATAAACTCTGTTGCATTTACTTACTTTTTGTTCTTCTTCTTTTTAGATTAAGGTCAACCCCTACCTTCACAACTGTCCAAGTGTTAATATATCTCAGAGATTGAGGGCTGCAAAGAGAAGATGGACATCAGATGCTTCTATGGCTTGGATTAGAAGAATTCCAGGCATAGGTCCAAAGGAAATTCAGCTGAGGTTGAATGAGAAGTATGGAGTGGAGGTGCCATGCAGTAGGTGTTATTTTGGTAAAGACATTGCACTAGACAAGATGTTTGGCAAGTACAATGAGAGTTTCAATCTTCTTTATTCATTCAAAGCTGAAGTTGAGAGAACATCACCAGGCAGTGTAGTTGAAATTGATAAGCACACTATGGAGTATACAGTGAGAGGAAAGAAAATGTACAAGGAGTGCTTTAGAAGAGTGTTTGTGTGTTTCAAGGCATGTCAGACGGGTTTCTTGGAAGGGTGCAAGCCTTACCTTGTTGTAGATGCAACTGCACTGAATGTGCACAACTTTTACTCTGTTCAGAAATTCAGAGCTACTTATGCTGACAACCTGCCAGCTTTGGAAGGCAAGCAACAGTGAGAAATTATGAATCCAAGATTTAAACTTTGTGCTCCAGTTCAAAATAGAGCACCAGGCAGGCCTAGAAAAACTAGGATAAGGTCTAGTAGTGAGGGAAGGGGACTTGGTCAAAGGAAGTACAAGTGTGGCAGGTGTGGGAGACTAGGCCACAATGCCAACACGTGCAAAAATTCAGTTGATGCAGCCTTTGGTGAAGATGAACATTGGGGAGCAGAGAATGCAGAAGAGCCAACAGTTCATCCAGCAGAAAATCCACCACAAGAGCCACCTGCAGATCCAACACCGGCATCTACAGAAGCTAGTGTAATCAGGTATATCCATATGTTTGTTTTCATGCACCAATAGATGACATGTTTGCACTTGTCACAGCCCCAGGAAGAATTACAAGAGGACAACAGTTAGAGGGCCTTCTCCAGCTAAAAGGCAGACAACAACACCTGAAGTTACTGTTGTGCTAGCTCCCAACCCATCAAAGAACACCAGAAGCAAAACCAGGCTAGCCCCCAATCCAGCTGAGAACACCAGGAGCAAGAAACTCAAGTTCTAGTTCTTGTTGTGCACTTGGTCTTATTACTATGTTGATTATGTTTGTCATGTTGAAGTACTAGGTGACTTGATGAACTTGTTTGAAGTTGTTGAACTATTGTGTGTTGAAGTTGTTTAAAGTTGTTGGACCACTGTGATGTCATGTTGAACTTCTATCAAGTTGTGGAATCATATGTGATGCTTGCTATGTCATGCTTTAATTTTTAGTTGTCATCTACCAATGTGAACCAAATTGAATTCCAATACCAAATTGCATTACATTAAGATTGATACATCCACTACAACAACAACAGCAACAAACATTCTTGGTTCACTTACTGGCTTGATTCTGTGAAAGCACAGAAAATGCCAGAAATACAACACATACAACAATTCCAGGAAACAAAACTACCCAAATATTGAGCATCTCATTTCTCTCCTTCAGTTTCTTCTTCAAAGCACGGTTCTTCTTTGCCAACTCCATATTTTCCCTCGGCAATTTGTGAGACTTGATCCACCTGCATTCAATCTCTGCATGTAGATCTTCAAATGCAAGGGCAACACGCAGTGGAGGAGGAGGGTCAATCCAAACCACCCACTTACACTCATCTGGTAACTATTTACATAAAAAAACAAATTTAGAAATTTCATATTAGCACAAACTTAATCACAACCAAATTGGCAATATTAGTTCATTACATCAAGAGGGCATCCTAAAAAACGCCTGCCAGTGCTAGCCCCTCCCCAGGCGACCCGGCGAGCAGGAACCAGGCCATGTCTAGGGCAGCGATGCGAGGACCTCGACTCCAAGCCGCAAAAGGATTCGTCCGGGTGATGGTACTCCGAGACGACCTCCACAATCCCCATCCCATCAATCTAAATCAAAAAAGAGCAGAAAAATCCCCAAATCAGAGAAACCCTAGAATGATATTGGGGTCGAATCCAAATGGAGTGCTTCACTTACCTCTACGGCATCCAAACCAGCCGCTGTCGATGAGTTCGACGACCCAAACCTCGTCGTCCGCATCTTCTCCTTCCGTTCGTCACGAGCGCCTCTCGATCTATTCTTCACGAGCGGCGGCTCTCGATCTGTTTTTCCACGTGAGATGGAGGAGGACAAAGCGGTAAGGGGCAATGGCAATAGGGCAAAATTGTCCAAAACGGAGCGTCGTATATGGTCAAACGGCACCGACCAAGCGGAACCACGACGGAAGGACAAAAACAAAAGAATTGCAAAGTGAGTTGGCCAGAACAGGTGAGTTTCTGAAACTAGTGGTACAACATACGAGTGGGACACTAACGTGGCTTGAGACTGCGTCGGTATTTCCCCAAATAGGAAGGGATGATGCAGCACAGCTACGGTAAGTATTTCCCTCAATTATGAAACCAAGGTATCGAATCTAGGAGGAAGACCACGCAACGCTATGTAAACGGTACCTGCACACAAAGAACAAATACTTGCAACCCACGCGTAAGAGAGGTTGTCAATCTCTCAACGGTAAAAAGATAGATTAGATTGTAATAGATTGGATAAATAGATCTCACAAGAACACAAAATAAAAGAGGCAAATAAAAGTGCAGCAAGGTATTTTTGGTTTTTTGGATTAATAGATCTAAAACAAAAACGGCAAAAAGATAGACCGGAAAGCAATATGTTGGAAAAGTAGACCCGGGGGCCGTAGGTTTCACTAGTGGCTTCTCTCATGAGTATAGCACACGGTGGGTAAACAAATTACTGTTGGGCAATTGATAGAAGATCAAATAATCATGATGATATCCAAAGCGATGATTATTATATAGGCATCACGTCCAAGATAAGTAGACCAAAACGATTCTGCATCTACTACTATTACTCCACACATCGACCGCTATCCAGCATGCATCTAGTGTATTAAGTTCATGGAAAAACGGAGTAATGCAATAAGAACGATGACATGATGTAGACAAGATCTATTCATGTAGGAATAGACCCCATCTTGTTATTCTTAATAGCAACGATACATGCGTGCCTCGCTGCCCCTTCTGTCACTGGGAGAGGACACCGCAAGATCAAACCCATCACAAAGCACCTCTTCCCATGGCAAGAAAAATCGATCTAGTTGGCCTAACTAAACCAAAGATTCGAAGAAGAAATACGGGGCTATAAGTAATCATGCATATAAGAGATCAAAGAAGACTCAAATAATATTCATGGATAGAAACTGATCATGAACTCAAAATTCATCGGATCCCAACAAACACACCGCAGAAAGTCATTACATCAAATAGATCTCCAAGAAAGCATTGTATTGAGAATCAAGAGAGAGAGAGAGAGGAAGCCATCTAGCTACTGCCTACGGACCCGTAGGTCTATGGTGGACTACTCACGCATCATCGGAGAGGCATCCATGAAGACGATGCACCCCTCCGTGATGGTGTTAGATTGGATCTCGCGGTTCGGGAACTTGCGGTGGCTGGAATTGTGTTTCATCGACTCCCCTAGGTTTTTTGGAATATTTGGGTATTTATAGAGCTGATAGGCGGTGGAGAGGCATCACGAGGAGGGCACAACCCATCAGGCCACGCTAGGGGCCTCTGGCGCGCCCTGGTGGGTTGTGGCCTCCTCGGCCCTCCTCTCTGGCACTTCTTTGGTCCTCCAGGTGTCTTGTGGCCCAAAAAAATCTCCAAAAAGTTTCGCGGTGTTTGGGCTTCATTTGGTACTGATATTCTGCGAAGGAAAAAACATGCAAAAAACAGCAATTGGCACTTGGCACTATGTCAATAGGTTAGTCCCAAAAAATAATATAAAGTTGCTATAAAATGATTGTAAAACATCCAAGATTGATAATATAACAGCATGGAACAATCAAAAATTATAGATACTTTGGAGACATATCAGCATCCCCAAGCTTAATTCCTGCTCGTCCTTGAGTAGGTAAATGATAAAAACAGAATTTTTGATGTGGAATGCTGCCTAACATGTTCATCACATATTATTTTCTTTTGTAGCATGGACATTTGGACTTTTTAGATGGTTCAAAGCAATAGTCTAGTTTTGACATGAATACTTCAATACTCAAGCATACCAACAAGCAACCATGTCTTTCAAAATATCAACACTAAAGAAAGTTATCCCTAGCCCATCATGCTCAATCATTGATCCATTCATGAAACACACTCAAATATTAGCTACACCTAATGCTCAAGTACGATCATAGTGCCCCCTAGTTGGTGCTTTAAGAGAAGATGGGGCTAAAATAAAAGTAAAATTTGCATAAAGTAAATAGATAGGCCCTTCGCAAAGGGAAGTAGGGATTTGTAGAGGTGCCAGAGCTCAAGGTTTAAATTGATAGAGAAAATATTTTGGGTGGCATGCCTTTCCTGTCAACGAAAACGGCCGAGAGCTTTCAATACCTTTCCATGCTAGATATATCATAAGCGGTTCCCAAACAGAAAATAAAGTTTATTCCTTTTTCCACATTCTTTCACAATCCATGGATAGCCCAATCCACGGTTGCCTTCCATACCAACACTTTCCAAGGAATTTATTATTTCGCAACATAAAGTAAATTTCTTTTTCATTTCAGGACTAGGCTTCCCTATTACCACCATAGTCTCGTGCAATGACAAGTGGATAAACACTCATCTTGAGAATAACACATCTAGCATGGAAAAATATCGGTCACCCCCTTCTGCTTCATGAGCGGTACGAGCACACAAAAAGGAAATTCATTTTGAAAATTAGAGATGGCTCATACAAATTTGCTTGGAACGGCATGGAAATACCGCATATAGGTAGGTATGGTGGACTCATATGGCAAAACTGGGTTTGAGGATTTTGGATGCACAAGTAGTATTTCTACTTAGTACAAGTGAGGCTAGCAAATAGATTGAGAAGCAACCAACCAAGAAACGAAAATTCACATAAGCGAGCATTAAGCATAACTAACACCGAATAATGCACCATAAGTAGGATGTAATTTCATGCACAACTATTGACTTTCGTGCTTGCATAGGGAATCACAAACCTTAACACCAATATTCTTACTAAGTATAATTACTCACCAACATAACTCACATATTACTATCATCATGTCTCAAAACTGTTACAAGGAATCAAGCTTAATTTGTCCAATTATCTTCATGTAAGTTTTTATTATATCCCTCTTGAATATCTATCACTTTGGGACTAGTTTCATATATTGCCATTGCTTTTTGACAAGCTCACATAGATTTAAGTGAAGATCAAGAGCAAAAAAATCATCTCTCAAAATAGTATAAGTGAAGAATGAGAGAATTGTTTCAAAATTTACTAACTCTCAAATTAATCTAAGTGAAGCATGAGATCATTTCTTCAAACATGTAAAGAACGTTGTGCTCAAAAATATATAAGTGAAGCACTAGAGCAATTCCATAGCTCAAAAAATTTAAGTGAAGCATATAGAGCAATTCTAACAAATCATACCATAATTTTGGCTCTCTCAATAGGTGTGTCCAGCAAGGATACTTGTGACAAAATAAAAAGCAAATCGAGCAAAGACTCATATAATACAAGACGCTCCAAGCAAACCTCATGATATGCGATGAATAAAAATATAGCTCCAAGTAAAATACCGATGGTCATTAGAAGAAAGAGGGGATGCCATTCGGGGCATCCCCAAGCTTAGTTGCTTGTTCCTCTTTGTATATTATCTTGGGGTGCTGTAGCATCCCCAAGCTTAGGCTCTTTTCACTCCTTATTCCCTCATCCATCGTGATCTCACCCAAAACTTGAAAACTTCAATCACACAAAACTCAACAAAATCTTCGTGGGATCCGTTAGTATGATAAAGCAAATCACCACTCTAAGTACTGTTGAAAACCCATTCATATTTTATTATTGCATTATATCTACTGTATTCTTACTTTACCATGGCTTATACCCTCCAATACAAGCCATAGATTCCTCAAAATAAGCACACAATGCAACGAAAACAGAATCTGGCAAAAACAGAACAGTCTGTAGTAATCTATACTCTAACCATACTTTTGTAACTCTAAACATTCTGAAAAATTAGGACAGCGTAAATAAGTTGTATAGCAACACTGTGTTAAAATTTCAGCTCATTATCACACTCCAGTAAAAAAATGAAAATTCACGCACTGGAGTCAAAGTTTCTGTTTCAGATTCAGCATTGTTTCTACTCATCTTATGAATCATCCTAAAGGCTTTACTTGTCCCAAACACTAAATAAAACATAAAAAACACAATCATAACAGTAGCATAATTGTGTAAACACTCAAAAACAGAAAGGAAAAGGTAAGATAAAGTTTATTCATTGGGTTGCCTCCCAACAAGCGCTATCGTTTTACGCCCCTAGCTAGGCATAACACAAAGATTCAAGTATTGTCATCTTTAGTTTTTGCCACCTTTGTGAGGGCTTTCTCAAATTCGGGAGGCTCTTTACGCTTCCCCAAATTTTCAGGAGAAGAGACCATCTTGAGATCTAAAATATCCAAATGCTTATTGCAAAGAGTAATCAAAGTGTTCATGTGATTTAGGTTTCCACCAATATGTTTAAGAGGTTCATGATATTTTTGCAACTCGACAAATGTTTATGTAAATCACCCAATTTGTCTAAAATTTGAACCCCTTCTTGTGTAAGAGAAAACCCCTTTTTGGTGGAGGAACCCCCAATACCCTTCTAAAATTTCATAAGCAGTATTGGGATCAAGCTCAGTAAAGTTTCCTTTAGCGGCAAAATCCAAGAGTTGTCTATGATGCAAAGGTAATCCTATGTAAAAATTTCGAAGCAAAATCTTTGCATCTCCCTTTAGATTGCAAATACGATAAGATTCCATCAATCTATACCAAGCATCTTTTAGATTTTCCCCTTGTTTTTGTTTGAAGTATAGAACTTCAAAATCTGGTGACAAGGGGGTAGTGATGCTAGTCATAGCGAAAAGATAGATAACCAAGAGATCTGACGAGAAAAATGCAAACAAAAGAGAAGGCGAATAAAACGGCAAATTTTGTGAAGTGGGGGAGAGGAAAACGAGAGGCAATGGCAAATAATGTAAATTGTAAGGAGATGAGATTTGTGATTAGGAACCTGATAGATGTTGTGTTGGGGAACGTTGCATGGGAAACAAAAAATTTCCTACGCACACGCAAGATCTATCCATGGTTATGAGCATCTATGAGAGGGAGAGTGGATCTACATACCCTTGTAGATCGCTAAGTGGGAAGCATTAAGAAACGCGGTTGATGTAGTCGAACGTCTTCGTGATCCACTTCGCCGAGCATCCCGTGATCCAATCACGACCCGTCCTGATCTAGCGCCGAACGGACGGCACCTCCGCGTTCAGCACACATACAGCTCGATGACGATCTCCGCCTTCTTGATCCAGCAAGAGGGAGCGGAGAGGTAGATGAGTTCTCCGGTAGCGCGACGGCGCGGCGACAGTGGTGGTGGAACTATTCCGGCAGGGCTTCGCCTAAGCACCGCCGAAAACTAGAGGGAACGATCTATTGGGGAGAGAGGGCTGCACCGTGGCTTAGGGTTTTCTGGTGCGGCTGCCCTCTCTCCCCTCCAGTATACATAGGAGGAAGGGGAGGGAGGCCTGCGCCCTAGGGTTGCCCCCTAGGCTTCGGCCGAAGTGGGAGAGGTGGAGGAGTCCTACTCCAATCCTACTAGGAGTAGGATTCCTCCCCCACTTGGAAACCTTTTCCACCTTTTGGATTTCTCCACCCCAGCCGCATGGGCCTTAGTGGGGGCTTAGGCCAGCCCACCAGGGGCTGGTTTGCCTCCTCCCACAGCCCATGAGGCCCTTTGGGGTGAGAGGCCCCTCCCGATGGTCCCCCGGTACCCTCCCGGCACTCCCGGTACACTACCGAAGTACCTGAAACTTTTCCGGTGACCAAAACGGGACTTCCTATATATCAATCTTTACCTCCGGACCATTCCGGAGATCCTCGTGACGTCCGGGATCTCATCCGGGACTCCGAACAACCTTTGGTCACCACCATACATAACTCAATACTACTGAAACGTCACCGAACGTTAAGTGTGCAGACCCTGCGGGTTCGAGAACTATGTAGACATGACCGAGACACCTCTATGGTCAATAACCAATAGCGGGACCTGGATGCCCATATTGGTTCCTACATATTCTACGAAGATCTTTATCGGTTGAACCTCTATGTCAAGGATTTAGTTAATCCCGTATGTTGTTCCCTTTGTTCTTCGGTATGTTACTTGCCCGAGATTCGATCGTCGGTATCTCTATACCTAGTTCAATCTTGTTACCAGCAAGTCTCTTTACTCGTTCCGTAATACAAGATCCCGTGGCTAACATTTTAGTCACATTGCTTGCAAGGCTTGTTGTGATGTTGTATTACCGAGTGGGCCCTGAGATACCTCTCTGTCACACGGAGTAACAAATCCCAGTCTTGATCCATGCCCCCTCAACAGACACCCTCGAAGATACCTGTAGAGCATCTTTATAGTCACAAATGTTACGTTGCGACGTTTGATACACACAAGGTACTCCTCCGGTGTCAGTGAGTTGCATGATCTCATGGTCATAGGAACAGATACTTGACATGCAGAAAACTATAGCAATAAACTGACACGATCATATGCTATGTTTGTAGTTTGGGTCTTGTCCATCACATCATTCTCCCAATGATGTGATCTTGTTATCAAACGACATCTTATGTCTATGGCTAGGGAACCTTGACCATCTTTGATCAACGAGCTAGTCTACTAGGGGCATACTAGGGACACAGTGTTGTCTATGTATCCACACATGCAATGTGTTTCCAATCAATACAATTATAGCATGGATAATAAACGATTATCATGAACAAGGAAATATAATAATAACCATTTATTATTGCCTCTAGGGCATATTTCCAACAGTCTCCCACTTGCACTAGAGTCAATAATCTAGTTCACATCACTATGTGATTTACATTGTAATGAATCTAACACCCATATAGTTCTGGTGTTGATCATGTTTAGCCCTTGGAAGAGGTTTAGTCAACGGGTCTGCAACATTCAGATCTGTGTGCACTTTGCAAATATTTATGTCCTCCTCCTTGTTGTAATCGCGGATGGAATTGAAGCGTCGCTTTATGTGTCTGGTCCTCTTGTGAAACCTTGGTTCCTTGTCCAGAGCAATGGCACCAGTGTTGTCAGAGAACAGAGCCATTGGATTCAGTGCACTGGGCATTACTCCAAGATCTGTCATGAACTCCTTCATCCAGACACCTTCCTTCGCCGCCTCTGAGCTGCGATGTACTCCGCTTCGCATGTAGAATCGGCTACCATGCTCTGCTTGGAACTGCACCAGCTTACCGCCCCCCATTGAGAATAAATACGTATCCGGTTTGCGACTTAGAGTCATCTGGATCAGTGTCAAAGCTTGCATCTACGTAACCCTTTACGACGAGCTCTTGATCACCTCCATAAACGAGAAACATTTCCTTAGTCCTTTTCAGGTACTTAAGGATATTCTTGACCGCCGTCCAGTGTTCCATTCCTGGATCACTTTGAAACCTTCTGGCCATACTTATGGCAAGGCTAACATCGGGTCTTGTGCACAGCATTGCATACATGATAGAGCCTATGGCTGAAGCATAGGGGATGACACTCATCTTTTCTCTATCTTCTGCAGTCGCTGGGCATTGAATCTTACTCAACTTCACACCTTGCAACACAGGCAAGAACCCCTTCTTGGACTGATCCATTTTGAACTTCTTCAAAACTTTGTCAAGGTATGTGCTCTGTGAAAGTCCTATTAAGCGTCTCGGTCTATCTCTACAGATCTTGATGCCTAATATGAAAGCAGCTTCTCCTAGGTCCTTCATTGAAAAACTCTTGTTCAAATATTCCTTCACACTTTCCAGCATTTCTATATTGTTTCCAATCAGCAATATGTCATCCACATATAATATTAGAAACACTATAGAGCTCCCACTCACTTTCTTGTAAATACAAGCTTCTCCGTAAACTTGTATAAACTCGAAGATTCCAACTCCGAGATGCTTGCACCAGTCCATAAATGGATCGCTGGAGTTTGCAAACTTTGTCAGCATTCTCTGGATCGACAAAACCTTTCGGTTGTATCATATACAACTCTTCCTTAAGGAAACCGTTAAGGAACGCTGTTTTGACATCCATCTGCCAAATTTCATAATCGAAAAATGCAGCTATTGCTAACATGATTCTGACGGACTTAAGCATCGCTACGGGTGAGAAGGTCTCATCGTAGTCAACTCCTTGAACTTGTGAAAAACCCTTTGCCACAAGTCGAGCTTTATAGACGGTGACATTACCGTCCGCGTCCGCCTTCCTCTTAAAGATCCATTTGTTCTGAATGGCCTTTCGCCCTTCAGGTAATACTTCCAAAGTCCATACTTTGTTTTCATACATGGATCCCATCTCGGATTTCATGGCCTCTAACCATTTCTCGGAATCCGGGCCCATCATCGCTTCTCCATAGCTCGTAGGTTCATTGTTGTCTAACAACATGACCTCTAAGACAGGGTTGCCGTACCACTCAGGAGCAGTACGCGCCCTTGTCGACCTACGAGGTTCAATAGTAACTTGATCCGAAGCTTCATGATCATCATCATTAACTTCCTCTTCAACCGATGCAGGCTCCACAAAAACATCTTTCTGCGCTGCGCTACTCTCTGGTTGAAGCAAAGGTTCAACAACCTCATCAAGTTATATCTTCCTCCCACTCAATTCATTCGAGAGAAACTCTTTCTCAAGAAATGTTCCGTTCTTAGCGACAAACACTTTGCCTTCGGATCTGAGATAGAAGGTATATCCAACTGTCTCTTTTGGGTATCCTATGAAGACGCATTTCTTCGCTTTGGGTTCCAGCTTTTCAAGCTGAAGCTTTTTGACATAAGCATCACATCCCCAAACTTTAAGAAACGACAACTTTGGCTTCTTGCCAAACCACAGTTCATATGGCGTCATCTCAACGGATTTCGATGGTGCCCTATTTAAAGTGAATGCAGCTGTCTCTAATGCATAACCCCAAAACGATAGTGGCAAATCGGCAAGAGACATCATAGAACGCACCATATCTAATAAGGTTCGATTACAACGTTCGGACACACCATTACGCTGTGGTGTTCCTGGCGGTGTCAATTGTGAAACAATTCCACACTGTCTTAAGTGACTGCCAAACTCATAACTCAGATATTCTCCTCCTCGATCAGATCGTAGGAATTTAATCTTCTTGTTACGATGATTCTCAACTTCACTCTGAAATTGCTTGAACTTTTCAAACGTTTCAGACTTGTGCTTCATCAAGTAAATATACCCATATCTACTTAAGTCATCAGTGAAGGTGAGAAAATAACGATATCCACCGCGCGCCTCAATGCTCATCGGACCGCACACATCAGTATGTATGATTTCCAACTAGTCACTTGCCCTTTCCATTGTTCCAGAGAACGGGGTTTTAGTCATCTTGCCCATGAGGCATGGTTCACATGTGTCAAGTGATTCAAAATCAAGTGACTCCAAAAGTCCATCAGCATGGAGCTTCTTCATGCGTTTTACACCAATATGACCTAAACGGCAGTGCCACAAGAAAGTGGTACTATCATTATCAACTCTACATCTTTTGGCATCAATGTTATGAACATGTGTATCATCACTATCGAGATTCAATAGGAATAAACCCCTCATATTGGGTGCATGACCATAAAAGATATTACTCATATAAATAGAACAACCATTATTCTCTGATTTAAATGAACAACCATTATTCCAGATATAATGTTCATGTTTAACGCAGGCACTAAATAACAATTATTCAGGTTCATCACTAATCCCGATGGTAATCGAAGAGCGAGCGTGCCGACGGCGATCACATCAACCTTGGAACCATTTCCCACGCGCATCGTCACTTCGTCCTTAGCCAGCCTTTGTCTATTCCGTAGCTCTTGTTTTGAGTTGCAAATGTGAGCAACCGAACCGGTATCAAATACCCAGGCACTACAACGAGAGTTGGTAAGGTACACATCAATAACATGTATATCATATATACCTTGTTTGGTGTTGGCCGCCTTCTTGTCAGCCAGATACTTGGGGCAGTTCTGCTTCCAGTGACCAGTACCCTTGCAATGAAAGCACTCAGTTTCTGGTTTGGGCCCAGCCTTGGGTTTCTTCACGGGAGGGGTAACTGCTTTGCCACTCTTCTTGGAGTTACCCTTCTTGCCCTTGCCATTCTTCTTGAAACTAGTGGTTTTATTGACCATCAACACTTGATGCTTCTTCTGAATCTCAGACTCAGCAACTTTTAACATCGCAAACAGCTCGGCGACTGACTTGTTCATCCCGTGCATGTTATAGTTTAACACAAAGCTCTTGTAGCTAGGTGGCAATGATTGAAGAACTCTGTCAGTGATCGCCTCTGCCGGAAGGGGCATCCCCAATTCAGCCAGACGGGTGGAATACCCAGACATTCTGTGTATGTGTTCACTGACACACCCGTTCTCCTCCATCTTGCAAGCATAGAACTTATCGGAGGTCTCATACCTCTCGATCCGGGCATTCTTCTGAAAGATAAACTTCAACTCCTGGAACATATCATATGCTCTATGACGTTCAAAACGTCTTTGAAGTCCCGGTTCTAAGCCATACAACATTGCATATTGAACCATTGAGTAATCATCATAACGTGCCTGCCAGGCATTCGCAACGTCTCCAGACTCTACTGGAGCGGGTGGATCACCAAGCAGTGCATCAAGGACATAAACCTTCTGGGAAGCCGCGAGGATAATCCTCAGATTACGGGCCCACTCCAGAAAGTTACTTCCATCATCTTTCAACTTAGCTTTCTCTAGGAACGCATTAAAATTCAGGGGTGCTACTGCGCGAGCCATTGATCTATAACATAAATATGCAAAGGTTACTAAGACTATTGTTCAAGATAATGAGTTTAGTTAATCAAATTACTAAAGCTCCCACTCAAATTGACATCCCTCTGGTCATCTAAGTGACACATGATCCAAATTCACCAACTCAAGTCCGATCATCACGTGAGTTGAGGTGGTTTCAATGGTGAACATCATCATGTTGATCATATCTACTATATGACTCATGTTTGACCTTTCGGTCTCTTGTGTTCCGAGGCCATGTCTGTACATGCTAGGCTCGTCAAGTTTAACCCGAGTGTTCTGCACGTGCAACACTGGCTTGCACCCGTTGTATGTGAACGTAGAGTCTATCACACCCGATCATCATGTGGTGTCTCGACACGACGAACTTTCGCAATGGTGCACACTCGGGGAGAACACAATTTATCTTGAAATTTTAGTGAGGGATCACCTTATAATGCTACCGTCGTCCTAAGCAAAATAAGATGCATAAAAGGATTAACATCACATGCAAATCATAAGTGACATGATATGGCCATGAACTTGTGCTTTTGATCTCCATCTCCAAAGCACCGGCATGATCTCCATCGTCACCGGCATGACACCATGATCTCCATCATCTTGATCTCCATCAACGTGTCGCCATGAAGTTGTCGCGCCAACTGTTGCTTCTACGACTATTGCTAACTCATAGCGATAAAGTAAAGCAAAAACGGCAAAAATAATTAAAGACAACCCTATGGCTCCTGCCGGTTGCCGTACTCGTCGACATGCAAATCGTGATATTCTATACAAAACATGATCATCTCATACATCACATATATCTCATCATGTAATTGGCCATATCACATCACAACATACCCTGCAAAAACAAGTTAGACGTCCTCTAATTGTTGTTGCATGTTTTACGTGGCTGCTACGGGTATCTAGCAAGAACAATTCTCACCTACGCAAAAACCAGAGGGAACGATCTATTGGGGAGAGAGGGCTGCACCGTGGCTTAGGGTTTTCTGGTGCGGCTGCCCTCTCTCCCTCCAGTATACACAGGAGGAAGGGGAGGGAGGCCTGCGCCCTAGGGTTGCCCCCTAGGCTTCGGCCGAAGTGGGAGAGGTGGAGGAGTCCTACTCCAATCCTACTAGGAGTAGGATTCCTCCCCCACTTGGAAACCTTTTCCACCTTTTGGATTTCTCCACCCCAGCCACATGGGCCTTAGTGGGGGCTTCGGCCAGCCCACCAGGGGCTGGTTTGCCTCCTCCCACAGCCCATGAGGCCCTTTGGGGTGAGAGGCCCCTCCCGATGGTCCCCCGGTACCCTCCAGGCACTCCCGGTACACTACCGAAGTACCCGAAACTTTTCCGGTGACCAAAACGGGACTTCCTATATATCAATCTTTACCTCCAGACCATTCCAGAGATCCTCGTGACGTCCGGGATCTCATCCGGGACTCCGAACAACCTTTGGTCACCACCATACATAACTCAATACTACTGAAACGTCACCGAACATTAAGTGTGCAGACCCTGCGGGTTCGAGAACTATGTAGACATGACCGAGACACCTCTACGGTCAATAACCAATAGCGGGACCTGGATGCCCATATTGGTTCCTACATATTCTACGAAGATCTTTATCGGTTGAACCTCTATGTCAAGGATTTAGTTAATCCCGTATGTTGTTCCCTTTGTTCTTCGGTATGTTACTTGCCCGAGATTCGATCGTCGGTATCTCTATACCTAGTTCAATCTTGTTACCAGCAAGTCTCTTTACTCGTTCCATAATACAAGATCCCGTGGCTAACATTTTAGTCACATTGCTTGCAAGGCTTGTTGTGATGTTGTATTACCGAGTGGGCCCTGAGATACCTCTCTGTCACACGGAGTAACAAATCCCAGTCTTGATCCATGCCCCCTTAACAGACACCCTCGAAGATACCCGTAGAGCATCTTTATAGTCACAAATGTTACGTTGCGACGTTTGATACACACAAGGTACTCCTCCGGTGTCAGTGAGTTGCATGATCTCATGGTCATAGGAACAGATACTTGACATGCAGAAAACTATAGCAATAAACTGACACGATCATATGCTATGTTTATAGTTTGGGTCTTGTCCATCACATCATTCTCCCAATGATGTGATCCCGTTATCAAACGACATCTTATGTCTATGGCTAGGAAACCTTGACCATCTTTGATCAACGAGCTAGTCTACTAGAGGCATACTAGGGACACAGTGTTGTCTATGTATCCACACATGCAATGTGTTTCCAATAAATACAATTATAGCATGGATAATAAACTATTATCATGAACAAGGAAATATAATAATAATCATTTATTATTGCCTCTAGGGCATATTTCCAACATGTTGATGATGTCTCCCCGGCGCCAGAGATTGGCACATTAAAGAGAGACTGCTTCCGCACCTCCTCCCCGGCAACGGCGCCAGAAATTCCTTTGACGTGGCTAGAGACTGTGTCGGTATTTCCCTAAAGAGGAAGGGATGATGCAGCACAACTACGGTAAGTATTTCCCTGAGTTATGAAACCAAGGTATCGAACCTAGGGGGAAGACCACGCAACGCTATGTAAACGGTACCTGCACACAAAGAACAAATACTTGCAACCCGTCGCGTAGGAGAGGTTGTCAATCTCTCAACGGTAAAAAGATAGATTAGATTGTAATAGATTGGATAAATAGATCTCACAGGAACACACAAAAAAGAGGCAAATAAAAAGTGCAGCAAGGTATTTTTGGGTTTTTGGATTAATAGATCTGAAAACAAAAGTGGCAAAAAGATAGATCGAAAAGCAATATGTTGGAAAAGTAGACCTGGGGGCCGTAGGTTTCACTAGTGGCTTCTCTCATGAGTATAGCACATGGTGGGTAAACAAATTATTGTTGGACAATTGATAGAAGATCAAATAATCATGACGATATCCAAGGCGATGATCATTATATAGGCATCATGTCCAAGATAAGTAGACCAAAACGATTCTGCATCTACTACTATTACTCCACACCATGGGATCACTAGAAGAGTATGTCTAGAGGGGGGGTGAATAGACTACTAGCACAAATTAAAATCTACATAATATCCAAAGTTAAGTGTTGGCAGATTTTAGCAATTATAGCAAGTCTAGCACACCCTACACATGCAAGTCATCAAGTATAGCAGCAGAAAGTAAAGACATTGCACATGGAAGTAAGGAGTAAAGACAGCGGAATCTTCAACCCACGGAGGGTAACGGTCGCGAGAGTCCACGGAGGGCTCTACCCACGGAGGGTTCCACAAAGAAGCAACCTTGACTATACCATGATGGCCTACGTCCACGGAGGACTAGCCTAACTCGGGGTAGATCTTCACGAAGTAGGCGATCTCCTTGCCCTTACAAACTTCTTGGTTCACTCCACAACACGAAGTAGGAGGCTCCCAAGCGACACCTAACCAATCTAGGAGGCACCACCCTCCAAAAGGAAATAGGCTCGATAATGTCGATGAACTCCTTGCTCTTGTGCTTTGATAATCCCCAAGTGCAAGGAATCATCGTAGCAATTTCCAAAGGTGGAAGTGATAAGTATGGAGTGTCGAACCCAACCATAACATTAAAGCATCAAGTCCCCTTTATCCTATACGCAACAACCCCCTTACTCGGGTTTAAGCTTCTGTCACTCTAGCAACCCACTATAAGCGAATCATGAACGCATTGCAACACCCTATAGCGGGATTCCTTCACGTGTGCATGGCATGGAAGGCACCATAGGACAGCACCAAAATAAACATACAACTCAAACCAATCTAGATCATCAATCAACCCATAAGACAAAAGAAATCTACTCAAAACATCATAGGATGGAAACACATCATTGGATCATAATATGTGGCATAAAGCACCATGTTCAAGTAGGGGATTACAGCGGGGTGCGGGGAGAGTGGACCACTGAAAAGATATGAGGACGGTGATGGAGAAGGTGATGTTGATGGAGACGATCACCGCGGCGATGGTTCCCCCGATGGCACTCCGGCGCCACCGAGAGAGAGGGGGAGAGGGTCTCCCCCTTGTGCTTCCTCCTCCATGGCCTCCCCCCTGGGTGGGGAGAGGTTCTCCCTCTGGTCCTTGGCCTCCATGGTGATGATGGCCCCTCCGTCTTCCTCCTCCATGGTCTCCGGTGATGGTGACCCCCTCCGGCAGGGTGCCGGAGAGGGCCAAGATTGATCTTTCGTGGCTACAGAGACTTGCGGCGGCGGAACTTCCGATCTAGGTTTCTTTCTGGAGGTTTCTTGATTTATAGGAGTACTTGGCGTCGAAATCAAGTCAGGGGGGGGGGGTGCTCGAGGGGCCCACAAGCCAGGGGGCGTGCCCTAGGGGGGGGCGCCCCCTACGCTTGTGGCCACCTAGGGACTCCTCTCCGGTATCTTTTTGCTCCAGTATTTTTTATATTTTCAAAAAATATTCTCCGTAAATTTTCAGCTCATTCCGAGAACTTTTATTTCTGCACAAAAACAACACCATGGTAGCTCTGCTGAAAACAACGTCAGTCCGGGTTAGTTCTAATCAAATCATACCAAAATCATATAAAATTATTGTAAACATGGCATGAATACTTCATAAATTATAGATACGTTGGAGACGTATCAGCATCCCCAAGCTTAATTCCTGCTCGTCCTCGAGTAGGTAAATGATAAAAGAAATAATTTATGAAGTGTGAATGCTAGCAAGTGCACAAGTTTGATCAATGATAATTCCAATCACTTTTTCTAGCATCGATATAAACCATAAACAGTAGCTCATCTCATAAAACTTCTCATGATTAAGTAACAAGCTATTCACATGTTAAAGTATAGACCAGAAAGTTTCTTGAAAACTAACAAACCATATTCCTAGTCATCGAACAATTGCAATTCATCTTATTTTCCAGAAGGGTCTATGTAAGAGCTTTGATTTAGCAAATTCCACATACTCAACTATCATATAGTCTTCCATGATTATTGACACTCAAAGCATATTTTTAGAACAAATAGCATCCATCGAACACAGAGAAAGATAGGGGCTTAATGTTTCGCCTCCCAACTTATTTATCATATAGATAATTGTCAACAATAATAACTCATGATCAAATATATTTGTTTGGATATATATGTCTAGATCATTCCCCAACACATGATGCTTGCCAAGAGAAAAAGGCGAAATATAGGAAATGGTGAAGATCACCATGACTCTTGCATAAAGGTAAGTACTAGAAAGTAAAAGATAGGCCCTTCGCAGAGGGAAGCAGAGGTTGTCATGCGCTTTTTGGTTTTGGATGTGCAAACCCTTAATGCAAAGGAACATCACGTTGTATTGCCCTTTGTGATAGCAACCTTTATTATGTAGTCCGTCGCTTTTATTTCTTTACCATCACAAGTTCGTACAACACTTATTTTCCCTTACAATAAAAGATCATACATATTTAGGAGCAATTTTTATTGCTTTTTGCACCGATGACAACTTACTTGAAGGATCTTAATCAATCCATAGGTAGGTATAGTGGACTCTCATGGCAAAACTGGTTTAAGGGTGTTTGGATGCACAAGTAGTATTTCTACTTGGTGCGGAAGTTTTGGCTAGTATGAGGTGGAAGCAAGCACCACATGTTAGAGGATCCATAACAATATAACTTCTATGCAAATATATCCAAACATAACTCATTAAGTTGTCTTCCTTGTCCAATTTCAACTCATTTGCTCAAGTTTGAAAATAATTAATGGGTATTCACAATCATAGAAGATGTCCAAGATAGTATATTTATATGTGGAATCTCTCTTCCTTCAATATTCTTTCATGAATTGTTCAAGTGACCAATGCGGTGTTTGCTAACTTTCAATAAATTTTACCACCTATACTTATTATGTGTGAAGTCATTACTCCCCATGGGATAAGTATATGAAGCATATTTAATTTCAGATTTATGATATTCAATACATTCAACCATTTACTCATAGGATATAAGTGAAGCACGAGAGTGAATGACAAACTACTCCAAAAAGATATAGGTGAAGATCAATGCGTAGTCAATTAGTTAAATAGCCATGTGAGGACTCTCTCTCTTATTCAAAATTTCAGATCCAATGCTTTTATTCAAATAGAAAAACAAAATAGAAATAGCACTCCAAGAATAGCACGCATCATGTGAATGAATAAAAATTTAGGCTCAACATAGGCTGACCGATAATTGTTGATGAAGAGAGATGGGATGCGTAGCATCCCCAAGCTTAGATGCTTGAGACTTCTTGAAATATTTACTTGGGGTGCCTTGGGCATCCCCAAGCTTGATCTTTTGTATCTCGTTCAATCCTCTCATACCACGGTTTCACCTATTCTCAAAAACTTCATCCACACAAAACTCGAAAATAACTCATGAGATAGGTTAGTACACATAAGAATAAATCAACACTTCATGTACTGCCAAGAAAAGTTGCATAATAATTTCCAAACATCATCTACTGTTTACTATCGATTCCACAATTTATATCTACCAATATAGGCTATGGAAACTAGAGGATAAGTAGATAACAAAACTATGACAGCAATCTGTCCAAACAGAACAGTCTGTAGCAATTTATGAAAACAGTGTACTTCCGTAACTGAAACAATTATGAAAATTTAGGACATGCTAAGGAATTTATATGAAAATACTGTGTAAAAATTTCAGAAACTTTCCGCGTTCCAGTAAAATATGAAAATTCAAACACTACAGCAAAAGTTTCTATTTTTTTTTCACAGCACACATCAAACATGCAATGCCAGCATCCTAAGGCAATTCTTGGAACTTTTTATTAAAAAACAAGATTATCAATAACACCTAACAGAAAATAACAAAATATAACGACGATCCAAGCAAAGCACATATTAGGTGACGAATAAAAATACAACTCTAAGTAAGATATACCGATAGTGTTGAAGACGAAAGAGGGGATGCCTTCCGGGGCATCCCCAAGCTTAGGCGCTTGAGTCTTCCTTGGATATTACCTTGGGGGTGCCTTGGGCATCCCCAAGCTTAGGTTCTTGTCACTCCTTATTCTCCTCATATCGGTGTCTCACCCAAAACTTGAAAACTTCAATCACATAAAACTTAACGGAACTTTGTGAGAAGGGTTAGTGTAATAAAGGTAGATCATTCACTTAGGTACTGTCAAGACAAGATTCACAATTGTTCACACATGATACCTACTGTATTCCATGATTCCCATAATTTATATCACTGAATATAAGCTATGGGAACACTAAAATAAGCAAACTATGCATGCAAAACAGAATCTGTCAAAAACAGAACAGTCTGTGAAGATCTGTAGTATAGCCATACTTCCCTGTCTCTAAAAATTCTGAAAAATTAGGAAAACCTGAATAATTTGTATATTAATACTGTGTAAAAATATCAGATCATTATCACTCTCCAGTAAAAAATTAAAATTCCTGTACTGGAGTCAAAAGTTTCTGCTTTGGTTCAGCACCAATTCTACTCATCTTGTGAGTCATCCCAAAGGCTTTACTTGGCACTTTATTGCAATAAAAGGCATAAAACATGATTACTACAGTAGCTTAATCATGTGAACACACAAAAACAGTAGGGCTAAATATTGGTTTGTCTCCCAACAAGCGCTTTTCTTTAATGCCTTTCTAGCTAGGCATGACATTGATACACTTCCAAGCCCAATTCCGATGGAAATTTTATTCATACACTAAAAGATATAAGTGAAGTTCATAGAGCATTGTACAATTAATGAAGATTAACCAATACCCAAGCTCAAAATATATAAGTGAAGCACACGAAGCATTCTATAAAGCCATACTCAAAAGATTTAAGTGAAGCACAAAGAGCATTCTACAAAGCCGTACTCAAAAGATTTAAGTGAAGCACAAAGAGCATTCTACAAAGCCATACTCAGAAGATTTAAGTGAAGCGCATGAAGCATTATACAAATCAATGAAGGACTATCTCATACTAGAAGGGTGCATAAAAGAAAAAGAAAAACACTAAAGACGCATATCATGTGAACAAAACAAAAACCGAGGTATACCGATAATTGTTGAAGAATAAAGATGGGATGCCTTCCGGGCCATCCCCAAGCTTAGATGCTTGAGTCTCCTTGAAATATTTACTTGGGGTGCCTTGGGCATCCCCAAGCTTGAACTCTTGTCTCTCCGTATTCTTCTTATATCGATACTTCCTTGATCTTCGAACACTTCATTCACACAAAACTTAACAAAACCCTCGTGAGATCCGTTAGTATAATAAAGCAAAATACTACTTTAAGTACTGTTGTGAACTCATTCCAAATTCATATTAGTATTATATCTACTGTAGTCCAATTTCACCATGGTTCATACCCTCCGATACTACCCATAGATTCATCAAAATAAGAGAACAATGCATAGAAAACAGAATCTGTCAAAAACAGGACAGCCTGTAGTAATCTGAAAATTTCGTATACTTCTGTAATTCAAAAAATTCTGAAAATTTAGGAAAAATTAAACCATTTTTATATAAGTACTGTGTAAAAATTTCAGAAACTTTTGACGTTCCAGTAAGAAATGTAAATTCATGCACTACAGTCAAAGTTTCTGTTTTTGCACCGCACAAAGCAAACAAGCAATCTAATCATCCTAAAACCAAATCTTGGCACATTATTTTTATAATACAGTGGATATATACAAGGGGATAATTATTTTTGAGAAGCTTCCATGAAAAATTCTACATTGTTTCCATGAGCATGAACACAAGTGTTCAAGGTCGACCCTCACTTCTCCAATGCACAACCTTCCAATCACTTCTCTTTTTGAAAAACTTCTTAGGCAAGAGGCAAGTAATTCTTTTTGTATTTTTCATTATTTATTTTGTTTGTTTGTTTCACCCACAACTAAAGAAAGCAAAAAAGGGAAAACAAAATCTACTTAGTGAAGAAAGCAAACAAGCAAACACAAGAATATCAACCCCACGCTATTGCTCCCCGGCGACGGCGCCAGAAAAGAGCTTGATAATCCCCAAGTGCAAGGAATCATCGTAGCAATTTCCAAAGGTGGAAGTGATAAGTATGGAGTGTCGAACCCACAAGGAGCTAAAGGTAATATCAATATTCTCTCAAGTCCTATCTGCCACTGATACGACTCTACGTACGCCGAACGTTTGCTTCCAACTAGAAACGAGAAATAAAACTACGTTGTGGGTATGAAGAGAATAGCTTTGCATGATATCGGAGAACTAGAATATAAAAATAGGTGCTGTTATCATAAAGTTAGAATATATTACAATATATTGCAAACAACGAGTGTGGAATAATGATGGGTCGGTGTGCGGAATTGTCCTAGGCAATTGTTAACAAGATCGGTAATCATTATTGCAATTTTATATGAGGGAGAGGCATAAGCTAACATACTTTCTCTACTTGGATCATATGCACTTATGATTGGAACTCTAGCAAGCATCTGCAACTACTAAAGATCATTAAGGTAAAACCCAACCATAACATTAAAGCGTCAAGTCCCCTTTATCCTATACGCAACAACCCCCTTACTCGGGTTTAAGCTTCTGTCACTCTAGCAACCCACTATAAGCGAATCATGAACGCATTGCAACACCCTACAGCGGGATTCCTTCACGTGTGCACGGCATGGAAGGCACCATAGGACAGCACCAAAATAAACATACAACTCAAACCAATCTAGATCATCAATCAACCCATAAGACAAAAGAAATCTACTCAAAACATCATACGATGGCAACACATCATTGGATCATAATATGTGGCATAAAGCACCATGTTCAAGTAGGGGACTACAGTGGGGTGCGGGAGAGTGGACCACTGAAAAGATATGAGGACGGTGATGGAGAAGGTGATGTTGATGAAGACGATCACCGCGGCGATGGTTCCCCCGATGGCACTCTGGCGCCACCGAGAGAGAGGGGGAGAGGGTCTCCCCCTTGTGCTTCCTCCTCCATGGCCTCCCCCCTGGGTGGGGAGAGGTTCTCCCTCTGGTCCTTGGCCTCCATGGGGATGATGGCCCCTCCGTCTTCCTCCTCCATGGTCTCCGGTGATGGTGACCCCCTCCGGCAGGGTGCCGGAGAGGGCCAAGATTGATCTTTCGTGGCTACAGAGACTTGCGGCGGTGGAACTTCCGATCTAGGTTTCTTTCTGGAGGTTTCTTGATTTATAGGAGTACTTGGCATCGAAATCAAGTCAGGGGGGGGGTGCTAGAGGGGCCCACAAGCCAGGGGGGCGCGCCCCCTAGGCTTGTGGCCACCTCGGGACTCCTCTCCGGTATCTTTTTGCTCCGGTATTTTTTATATTTTCCAAAAATATTCTCTGTAAATTTTCAGCTCATTCCGAGAACTTTTATTTCTGCACAAAAACAACACCACGGTAGCTCTGCTGAAAACTGCGTCAGTCCGGGTTAGTTCTAATCAAATCATACCAAAATCATATAAAATTATTGTAAACATGGCATGAATACTTCATAAATTATAGATACGTTGGAGACGTATCATGCTTCAAGATGATTGACTCCTCAACACTCAATCACTCTCTCACAGATTTGGCTTTGGTGGAAGAGATTGATTGGGTGGAAAGCAACTTGGGGAGGCTAGAGATCAAGATTCATATGGTTGGAATGGAATGGCATGATCTCAACACATGAGTAGGTGGCTCTCTCTCAGAAAATCAGTTGGGATAAGTGGGGATCTGTTCTGAGTGCTTCTCTTTCGAGTGAGTGGTGGTGGAGGGGTATATATAGGCATCTCCAAAAATCCAACCGTTACACCTTAAGTGACCAACTCGGTGACACCGATGTGTGAATCTCGGTGGTACCGAGTTGCTCCAAAGGTAGCAACTTTTGAATCTCGGTGAGACCGATATATAATTCTCGGTGGTACCGATCAGGTGTCCAACGGTCAGAAACTGCATCTCGGTGACATCGATCCAAAAACTCGGAAATTCCGATTTTATGAATCGAGGCAACCGAAAGTTGGCAGCCTGAACTCGGTGGCACCGATGCAGAATCGGTTGCACCGAATGGCTAGGGTTTGGCATGGGTCTGTCTGAGTTTAGGAATCGGTGGGACCAAGTGGGAATTGTTGGTTGCACCGATTTTGGATATTTGGCTTTGGACAGACTATGTGGAGAGTTTGTGGGTGTTTTTGGTGACTATCACTTGTGCACGTTTGAGCATCTTGTTCACCAACAGTACCTTACCCCCTTTTAATAGTATTGGCTTTCCTATGGACTCAAAGTGATTTCTCACAAAGTAAAATGTAGAGTCCTCTTCTTTGAAGCTTTGGCCAATGCTATTCCTTCTCCTTCTTCTTCATGGGGATAGTCTCCACACTCCTTTTTGCCAACCCATCTCTCTCTATGGAATTTCACCTAAAATGCACTAGGTAGAAATATTAGTCCAAGAGACAATGTATGTTGTCATGAATTATCAAAACCACCAAGGGAGCATATTGTGCTTTCAATCTCCCCCTTTTTGGTAATTGATGACAACATACAATCAAAGTTTCAATTTAAGATGTGGAGAAATACATGAAGACTTTGAAGGATACATGACTAATACAAGCTCCCCCTAGATGTGTGCAATCCATTTTAAGGATAGCTGCTTTTGAATGCATGAACACACACATGATAGGAAGGACATGAGAAGTCATGTATATCTTGGCAATATGCATCAATTATATGTGAATGAGATATTTCATGTTCAAGACTCACTCTTGCAAACAATATGTGCAAGAAGCAAGAGGTCATCTTGAATAGGAATATGATGCATATACTTACCTTGAGGTCCTTGAGCATTTAACAGTAGGAACATACTTGAGAAAACAATGTTAGGAAACACAAGTGTATTTGATAGTGCAAATGCAAATGGAATCAAGAGTACCAAGATATGGAGGACATATAAGAAATGATTTCTTGAGAATGATATGTCTCCAAATAAGTTTAGAGTTTTCTCCCCTAGACACCAATTGTGACACCAATTGTGAAAGTTTTCCTCTCTCCCTGAATCATAATATGTAGATATTGAGAGTAGGTAGGGCTGAGAAAAAGTCTAAAACATATGAGAGTTAAATTTCAAATTTATTCTTCTCTCTTCTCCTTAAGAAGTGTTTGTGTGATAAGGGATCCTTGATATTTCTCCCCCTTTAGATGATAAGGTTACACTTCTTCTTTTCATGATCATCTCTCCCCCTAAAGCATGAATGCTTAGATATTCTTCCCTTTAGATATATATCTCCCCCTTTGGTATGAATATCTCCCCCTTTGGTATGAGTATAAGCTTTGAAGCTTTGATATTTCTCCCCCTTTGGCATTAATTTCCAAAAAGGTCACACAAGGGACAGATAAATGGAATCATTGAATGGGAAGGGATCCTAGAGATATAGGGTCATTGAGAGTAATTGAGACAAGGGTTCCTTCAAAACTGTTTTTCTCCCCCTTAAGATATGAAAATCCTTAAAAAGGAATTTCTCCTCCTTTGATGTAGGGATCCTTGATATTTCTCCCCCTACATCTTTGGAATCATTGAGCTGATTATAAAACAAAACAGACAAAGTGCATAGAGGTCGGTGGCTCCGAGGGAAAAGTTTCGGTGGCACCGATATGTGTTTCTGCAGTAGGACTGCAATATCTGTAAGACCGAGAAAATTTGATCGGAGGCTCCGAGTTAGAGAACAGAAACTTGGCAACTTTGTCAAATGGAATTTTTCAGAGTGTCTCAAACGTGTCTCAAAGATTTGCAATGAATTTTCAGAAAGATTTGCAATGAATTTTCATAAGGATTTCTCAATGAATTTTCAGAAAGATTTTTCAATGAATTTTCATCTAGGTTAGAGTTGAATGGAAATGTCAAAGAGCAACACCAGAAGGGTTTTCCATTCAATTCTTATGACTAGATGATGGGCGGTGACTAGGTCACCTATATTAGAGTATATCGACTTATGGAGTCAAGAAAGAGTACTTGATCATAGGTCATACTCATCGTTAAGCTCAAATGGGGTTACCATTTTTCGTTTAAGCATTTTAATGTCTTCATATCACTTGAGTTGCTTTATCTCATGACTTGGAGTAAAGCTATATCAAGGATATGAGTACATACCTTTGAGTGATGTAGATGACGTAGCTTGTAGGTGAACTTGATGTGGATGCTCGAAGTTGATGAAGTTCATCTTGAGGTGGGAGCAATCCTTTTCTTTTCGTTCACTTTTCACCTACATAGGTTAGTCACGCAAGGAAGAGCATGATATATTCAAATGACATGATACCAATTGTGAGTTGATACCAATTGAGAGATATATGTCAAGGATATGTTTTGTTGTCTTCTTCCTTTCATCATCAAAGAGAGGTGTGGATACTTGGTCATGACAAAATTGCTTAAGATATGAGTTGATAGCAACCTTGTGGAGTGTTGTTCTTCCAAGTACCTACAAAAGGGTTAGATGCAAGACAAGGGAGCATAGGATTCCACGATATATGATATTCATGGTAATAATAGCATGGAATGGTTAAGTAAGCTCATCCCCTTACATGCATCCGAGTGAGCTTAGCTCAAGTTTGAAGCATCAATGATGTTCAACTCACTCCTCAAATGACAAAACACTTTTTCATCAAGTGGCTTAGTAAAGATATCGGCCAATTGTTTGTTAGTACGAACATGCTTAAGATTAATATCTCCTTTGGCAACATGATCACGAATGAAATGATGTCGAGCTTGAATATGCTTGGTTCGAGAATGTTGCACGGGATTATGACCAATCTTAATAGCACTCTCATTGTCACAAAGTAGTGGAACATTTTTAACATGGATTCCATAATCCTTAAGCGTTTGTGTCATCCATAACAATTGCGCACAACATGATCCGGCAGCAATATATTCAGCTTCGGCGGTAGATAGAGATACCGAGTTTTGGAAATTGACATGTACCCGAGGTGGTATCAACCTTATCACCGGCATAGTCCGAGTCGGAGTAGCCAACAAGATTAAAAGAAGATCCCTTGGGATACCAAACGCCAAAGTTTGGTGTATGTATCAAGTATCTCACAATGCGTTTCACAACCTTAAGATGACATTCTTTAGGTGCAGCTTGATATCGGGCACACATGCCACACTAAGCATAATATCGGGACGGGAGGCACATAGATAAAGCAATGAACCAATCATTGATCGATAAACCTTTTGATCAACTGGTTCTCCCTCCTTAGTGAGATCATCGTGTCCACTAGTGGGCATGGGAGTTTTCATACCTTTGCACTCTTGCATGTTGAACTTCTTGATTAGGTCCTTGGTGTACTTTGTTTGAGAGATGAATGTACCTTCTCTCGTTTGCTTGATTTGTAGACCAAGGAAGAATTTCAGCTCACACATCATAGACATCTCATACTTCTCTGACATCAACCTTCCAAATTTCTCACTAAATTGTGGGTTAGTAGATCCAAAGATAATATCATCCACATAAATTTGGCACACAAATAATTCACCATTAACTCTCTTTGTGAATAAGGTTGCGTCAATTTTACCAATTTCAAAACCTTTTTCAATAAGAAACTTCGTTAGGCATTTATACCAAGCACGAGGAGCTTGCTTAAGACCATATAAAGCTTTGCGAAGTTTGTAAATGTGGTCAGGTTTCTTAGGATTTACAAATCCGGGAGGTTGTTTAACATAGACTTCCTCCTCTATTTCTCCATTTAAAAAGGCACTTTTAATATCCATTTGGTAAAGAGTGATGTCATGGTGATTGGCATAAGCAAGAAGAATTCAAATAGCTTTGAGTCTAGCAACGGGGGCATAGGTCTCACCGTAGTCCATACCTTCGACTTGCGTATATCCTTGGGCTACGAGGCGAGCCTTGTTGCGTACAACTTGACCGTCTTCATCTTGCTTATTCCGAAACACCCATTTCGTGCCGATGATGTTTTGCTCGTTCTTGGGCTTCTCCACGAGTGTCCATACTTCGTTCCTCTCGAAGTTGTGAAGCTCTTCATGCATAGCGTTCACCCAATCCGCGTCTTCAAGAGCTTGTTCAACCTTCAGGAGTTCAATGCTAGAGATGAAAGAATAATGCTCACAAAAGTTAGCTAAGCGAGTTTTAGAGCGAGTGATCCTGCCTGTTTGTATATCACCAAAGATTTGGTTTAGGGGATGGTTCTTGGTCACTTGTGCTCGAACTCGGGGTAGCTTTGGCTTGTTGGATGGTGGAGCTTCTTCTTCATCATCTCCTTCATCTTCGTTGTTGTCGAGGTGGTCATCTCCTTGAGGTGGTGGTGAAGGAGGTTGTGGTGGATCTTCATGATGTACTTCCTCCTCCTCTTCATCTGGCCGAGTACCACTTGTGGATGCTTCCATGTCGTTTTGTCGGTAGCCTTGATCTGAAGTAGGAGCTTCCACTTGGGTTGATGAAGTACTTTCCTTCACCTCCTTGGGACGAATCTTGCCGATGGGCAAATCTTGGATAGCTTCCGAAGGATCTTTATCACCTACATCATTTGGCAATTGTTCGACTTGCGAACCATTAGATTCATCAAACTTCACATCTACTGTCTCTTCAACTTTCCGAGTGAAGTTGTTGTAGACACGGTAGGTGTGAGAGTTCGATCCGTAACCAAGTAGGAAACCTTCATGAGATTTAGGAGCAAATTTAGCACGACGATGCTTATCGAGAATGTAGCACTTAGAGCCGAATATCCAAAAGTATCCAACTTGGGGTTTGTTACCAGTGAGAAGCTCGTATGCCGTTTTACCGAGAAGCTTGTGCAAGTAGAGTCGGTTTGTGGCATGACATGCTGTTTCCACGGCTTCTGCCCAAAAGTGTCTTGGCGTCTTGTATTCGTCAAGCATCGTTCTTGCCATCTCAATGAGGGTTCGGTTCTTCCTCTCAACAACTCCATTTTGTTGAGGCGTGTACATAGCCGAGAACTCATGTGAGATAACTTCTTCGTCAAGAAAGGTATCCACATGGGTGTTCTTGAACTCCGATCCGTTATCGCTTCGAACCTTCTTGATCTTCACTTAAAATTGATTTTGCGCTTTTCGAGAAAAGATCTTGAAGATCTTTTGTACCTGTGACTTATCATCAAGAAAGAATACCCACGTAAATCTGGAAAAATCATCAACTATAACTAGACCATAAGAGTTTCCACCGAGACTCTTGTAAGCATTGGGACCAAAAAGATCCATATGAAGTAGCTCGAGTGGTCTCCTAGTGGTGATGATGTTCTTAACCGGATGACTTCCACCTACTTGCTTTCCTGCTTGACAAGCGCTACAAAGCCTATCTTTGTCAAAGATAACATCTTTAACACCAAGAATGTGATCGCCCTTGATAAGCTTATCTAGATTGCCCATGCCTACATGTCCTAGCCTTCTATGCCATAGCCAACCTTTAGATGATTTTGCAATGAGACAAGTACGAGGTTGGGCCTTTTTAGTGAAATCGACAATGTATAGATCACCTCTACGAATACCGGTAAAAACAGTTTTATGATTATCATGACAAAACACTTGGCAATCTACTTTAGTAAATAGCACATTGAAACCGAAGTCTGCTAGTCTAGATACGGAAAGAAGATTGTAGCCAAGGGATTCAACAAGCATGACATTTTGAATAGAGCTATCATGAGATATGGCCACCTTACCAAGGCCAAGAACCTTACCGTTAGAGTTGTCTCCAAAGGTCACGTACCTCCGAGGTCCTTGATTAGGTGTGATCTCTTGGAACATGTCTTTATCACCAGTCATATGATTAGTGCATCCACTGTCGAGAATCCACTCTTTTCCACCGGACATGTAATCCTTGAAGTTTGTCATGAGACTTAGATTCTTCATGATCTTTTCATGCTCGATGTCGAACAACTCATCTTCATCATAGTAGCCATGTTCTTCATTGTCATCATTGGGTAGAATCTCCTCGTCAAAGAAACCAAGAGATTCGTTAGTATCGTAACCATGACAATGTTCAAGCTTATGAATGTGAATGGCTTCAACAATAATGCTGTTGATAGTTGTGACATCTCCTTTAGCACGCATAAGATCACGAAGCTCAAATAGGCATTTATCAAAGTTTGGATCACTAGGCTTCATTTTGCGAAAAGCAACAGTTTTATGAAGAATTTCATCAAGATTACTTAATGAAAGATTTGGATATCGTTTCTCCAAATCATTCCACAAAGTATAAGCACATTCGAAGTTCTTCAATTGAGAAAGCACAAATCTTGGTAAACCTCTAACGATAAGATTGACAGTTCTAAGGTTACCAATCATGTCAATTTCCTCTTCGTATGTGGGGTGGAATTCATCAATGGGGAACACATAGGGATTTTCAATATGTTTTCTCAAATGGAATTTGTCGAATAGATCAATCATAGCATTCTTCCATTGACTATAGTATTCTCCATCAAGAATGGGCACTCTATAACTCAAACTTTCCACACTAGACACATCCATCTTCCTCCATGATGATGAAACCGAAGCAATGGAGACCAAAGCTCTGATACCAATTGTGGGATCACTAGAAGAGTATGTCTAGAGGGGGGGTGAATAGACTACTAGCACAAATTAAAATCTACACAATATCCAAAGTTAAGTGTTGGCAGATTTTAGCAATTATAGCAAGTCTAGCACATCCTACACATGCAAGTCATCAAGTATAGCAGCGGAAAGTAAAGACATTGCACATGGAAGTAAGGAGTTGAGATAGGGAGATCAAACGCATGAAGGACACGAAGATTTTTCCCGTGGTTCCGATAGGTGGTTCTATCATACATCCACGTTTATGGAGTCTTCAACCCACGGAGGGTAAAGGTCGCGAGAGTCCACGGAGGGCTCTACCCACGGAGGGTTCCACAAAGAAGCAACCTTGACTATACCATGATGGCCTACGTCCACCGAGGACTAGCCTAACTCGGGGTAGATCTTCACGAAGTAGGCGATCTCCTTGCCCTTACAAACTTCTTGGTTCACTCCACAACACGAAGTAGGAGGCTCCCAAACGACACCTAACCAATCTAGGAGGCACCACCCTCCAAAAGGAAATAGGCTCGATAATGTCGATGAACTCCTTGCTCCTGTGCTTCAAGATGATAGACTCCTCAATACTCAATCACTCTCTCACAGATTTGGCTTTGGTGGAAGAGATTGATTGGGTGGAAAGCAACTTGGGGAGGCTAGAGATCAAGATTCATATGGTTGGAATGGAATGGCATGATCTCAACACATGAGTAGGTGGTTCTCTCTCAGAAAACCAGTTGGGATAAGTGGGGATCTGTTCTGAGTGCTTCTCTTTCGAGTGAGTGGTGGTGGAGGGGTATATATAGGCATCTCCAAAAATCCAACCGTTACACCTTAAGTGAATCTCGGTGGTACCGAGTTGCTCCAAAGGTAGCAACTTTTGAATCTCGGTGAGACCGATATATAATTCTCGGTGGTATCGATCAGGTGTCCAACGGTCAGAAACTGCATCTCGGTGACACCGATCCAAAAACTCGGAAATTCCGATTTTATGAATCGAGGCAACCAAAAGTTGGCAGCCTGAACTCGGTGGCACCGATGCAGAATCGGTTGCACCGAACGGCTAGGGTTTGGCATGGGTCTGTCTGAGTTTAGGAATCGGTGGGACCGAGTGGGAATTGTTGGTTGCATCAATTTTGGATATTTGGCTTTGGACAGACTATGTGGAGAGTTTGTGGGTGTTTTTGGTGACTATCACTTGTGCACGTTTGAGCATCTTGTTCACCAACAGTACCTTACCCCCTTTTAACAGTATTGGCTTTCCTATGGACTCAAAGTGATTTCTCACAAAGTAAAATGTAGAGTCCTCTTCTTTGAAGCTTTGGCCAATGCTATTCCTTCTCCTTCTTCTTCATGGGGATAGTCACCATACTCCTTTTTGCCAACCCATCTCTCTCTATGGACTTTCACCTGAAATGCACTAGGTAGAAATATTAGTCCAAGAGACAATGTATGTTGTCATGAATTATCAAAACCACCAAGGGAGCATATTGTGCTTTCACACACATCGACCGCTATCCAGCATGCATCTAGTGTATTATGTTCATGGAAAATGGAGTAATGCAATAAGAACGATGACATGATGTAGACAAGATCTATTCATGTAGGAATAGACCCCATCTTGTTATCCTTAATAGCAACGATATATGCGTGCCTCGCTGCCCCTTCTGTCACTGGGAGAGGACACCGCAAGATCGAACCAATCACAAAGCACCTCTTCCCATGGCAAGAAAAATCGATCTAGTTGGCCTAACTAAACCAAAGATTCGAAGAAGAAATACGGGGCTATAAGTAATCATGCATATAAGAGATCAAAGAAGACTCAAATAATATTCATGGATAGAAACTGATCACGAACTCAAAATTCATCGAATCCCAACAAACACACCACAAAAAGTCATTACATCAAATAGATCTCCAAGAGACCATTGTATTGAGAATCAAAAGAGAGTGATAGGAAGCCATCTAGCTACTGCCTATGGATCCGTAGGTCTATGGTGGACTACTCACGCATCATCGGAGAGGCACCCATGAAGACGATGCACCCCTCCGTGATGGTGTTAGATTGGATCTCGCGATTCTAGAACTTGCAGCGGTTGGAATTGTGTTTCGTCGACTCCCCTAGGTTTTTTTTGGAACATTTGGGTATTTATAGAGCTGATAGGCAGTGGAGGGGCATCCCGAGGAGGGCACAACCCATCAGGCCGCGCCAGGGGTCTCTGGCGCGCCCTGGTGGGTTGTGGCCTCCTCGACCCTCCTCTGTGGCACTTCTTTGGTCCTCCAGGTGTTCTTCTAGCCCAAAAAAATCTCCAAAAAGTTTTGCGGTGTTTGGGCTTAGTTTGGTACTGATATCCTGCGATGTAAAAAACAAGCAAAAAATAGCAACTGGCACTTGGCATTATGTCAATAGGTTAGTCCCAAAAAATGATATAAAGATGCTATAAAATGATTGTAAAAATCCAAGATTGATATTATAACAACATGGAACAATCAAAAATTATAGATACGTTGGAGACGTATCAAACACAATTAGGGGCATAAATCTAGTTGTCCCATTATTTAAAGTCCAATTCACATGTAATGTAAATTGATAAAAAAATATAAAAATTAACGGTGTATACGTATAGAGCGATGATTCAAGTAAAATTCTATTACAAATTAATATCTAGCTGTTGCGCTAAGAAATACTCGCACAATATCAGAAATATTGTCTTTAGCCTCATTCGCACAATATTTGAGCAAGTATAATAAAAACTTCTTCCTCAAGTTATACACATCTTGCACAAGCAACGTGTAACAGACAATACTTCATGTCGAATGTCTTAAAATGTGCAACGGAGAATACTCATGGTGCTAACCGGACGAACTAATTCTTTACCATTCCATCAGAGCATAAAAAACATAATAGCCAGACACATCCGAATAATTTCCTAAATCAGTATTATTTTGAATATAGTGACAACAAAAATAAATGCTTTTATTTTGAATGTTGAAGGTTTTGTACGCAGTACATTTCTCAGAACGTTATGAAATTTCCGCGGTTCCAGTCTTGCCCCTTGCTTGCTCACTCAGAACATCTCTAGCAGATCCTTTAAAACGCACGAAACTGTAAAATAGCCATTGGTTTATAGTTTTAGGCGAAAAAAGTGACCTGAATAGAATCCGTAAATGACTTTGGCCTGCATTTTTTTTAAGAGGCATGGTAAACATCCCCATCAAACTAGTGAAAATAAGGATTTTGAAGCCAACCCGAGGGTGCCCTGTATATACGAAAGACCGTTCGTGGGAGTCCAACTGCCATCGGAACCTTCATGACTCGCTCGCAGCCGCCGCACCGTCCTTCCCCGGCTGCCGCACTGCTCATCCGGGAAGCCGCCCCACCCATCCGTGCCGCCACCCATCCGTCCCTGGCCGCCGCCCAATTATCCTGGTTGCCGTCGCCGGAAACTCGAGCAGCTACGGAGGAGCTCGCTACGACCACAGATGACCTAGCTAGCTTGCAAGCAAGCTCCTGGATCCATCCAGCCACAGACGAGCCAACTAGCTAGCTAGCTCCCGGATCCATCCGTCCACGGATGAGCTGGCTAGCTCCTGGATCCATCAGGCCTCAGGGGAGTCGACTCCTGAATCGATTCGATGACTACGGCAATAGGATGAACACGGGCGAGAGGAAAAAGAATATAAGAAAATATTCATTTTTACCATTTAAGTTTAAGGGGTCTGTTCGACCACAGCTCAAACCGACCCTTAAAACGCGAACTAAAAACCGTGGTTTAAGGGGTCTGCTAGAGATGCTCTCACTCACCCACTCGCTCAGTCACATATTCATGCTCATTCCCCTCGCTCACCCACTCTCCCAAATCCCTAGCCCGCGGTGGCGACGCACCTCCCCCTCACCTGCGTCGGCGACTCAACCGCGTCGCCGCCCTTCTCCTCGGGCGTCACACCCTCACCTTCTCGTCTGCGTCGCCTCTCCCTCTCACCCGCATCCTCTGCGCCACAGTCGAGCCAAAGTTGGTTGTTTTAGCGAGGTCGAGTAGGAGCGTGGGCACGATGGCCTTGTCCTGCTCGACGACGACGGCGACGGACGCTAGCACTCCTCATCGCCATCGACCTGCAAGGAGGAGCACCGTGTTGGACGCTGCCATCCCCGATGCTGCTGGTCCTCCGTGGCCACTACGAGTTCCCCGTCACCTGCTCCCAGGTCGCCCCAGAAGTCGAGCTCCCCATGCTCGACCCGCAAGGCTTGCATCCTGGATTTTCCCCACACCTTTCCAATCTCTGGAGCCTAGGATTCGGGGAAAGGCAAAGAGAGATTTTGGAGCTGATTGTGATTGTGATTGTTGCTGTGGACGAAATATGGATGCAGATGTACTGTGGCCAAGAACTGCTCTCTGCCGCGGGAGTAGATTGGAAAGGCAAGGCGCAAGGAGAGATTGGAAAGGTTGTTGCTACTCCTGGACGATGTGGCTACTGCTGCCGCTGCCTCTGTCGATACGGGCATGGTAAATCCCACTCGGTTGCCCTACTCTGTGTGAACTTGGGTGTGAGCATTTTGATGCCTCTGAATCCAGTATATTCGGTAGTACATTCAGCCTAGAGTATTTGTACTACAGGGGTACTTTCAGTATTGTAGGAGTACTTCTATTGTTTCTTAGAGTATTTGCTTGGAGTAAATGTTGTAGTTTAACTGAAATCAACATTTTCTGAAAATCATGTTTATCAATGGGTTTTATGTACTGAAATCAACATCTCTGAAATCATGTTTATTGTGGTTTAGTATTTTTTTTGTCAGGATTTTAGTACTCTTGTGCTTGGCTCAAACCAAACTGATTTTGTTGTAGTACTCATGCTCTACTATTCTTTTTATCATGTCGGAATACTGATACGTCTCCAACGTATCTATAATTTTTGATTGTTCCATGCTATTATATTATCTGTTTTGGATGTTTTATATCCATTAATATGCTATTTTATATTATTTTTGGGACTAATCTATTAATCTAGAGCCTAGTGCCAGTTTCTGTTTTTTTCTTGTTTTTGAGTATTGCAGATAAGGAATATTAACGGAGTCCAAACAGAATAAAATCTTCGGAATGATTTTTCTTGGACCAAAAGAAACCTGCCAGACTTGGAGATGAAGGCAGGAGACCTGTCGTGGCGTCACAAGCCACCAGGGCGTGCCCTGGGGGGGGGGGGGGGCCCTGGCTTGTGGCCCCACGGCAGCTCTCCTAACCCTATTCTTCGGCCTATAAATTCCCAAATATTCCCTGGATACCAGAAAGAGCCACGAAAATACTTTTCCGCCGCCGGGAGCCTCTGTTCCCGTGAGATCCCATCTTGGAGCCTTTTCCGGTAATCTGCCGGAGGGGGATTCAATCACGGAGGGCATCTACATCAACTCCATTGCCCCTCCGATGATGCGTGAGTAGTTCACCACAGACCTTCGGGTCCATAGCTAGTAGCTAGATGGCTTCTTCTCTCTCTTTGCTCTTCAATACCATGTTCTTCATGATCTTCATGGAGATCTATCCGATGTAATACTCTTTTGTGGTGTGTTTGTCGAGATCCGATGAATTGTGGGTTTATGTTTAGATTATCTATGAATATTATTTGAGTCTTTTCTGAATTCTTATATGCATCATTTCATATCTTTGCAAGTCTCTTCGAGTTATTGGTTTGGTTTGGCCAACTAGATTGGTAATTCTTGCAATGGGAGAAGTGCTTAGTTTTGGGTTCAATCTTGCGGTGTCCTCACCCAGTGACAAAGTAGGGGTAGCGAGGCACGTATTTGTATTGTTGCCATCAAGGATAAAAAGATGGGGTTTTCATCATATTGCTTGAGTTTATCCCTCTACATCATGTCATCTTACCTAATGCGTTACTCTGTTCTTCATGAACTTAATACTCTAGATGCAGGCAGGAGTCGGTCGATGTGTGGAGTAATAGTAGTAGATGCAGAATCGTTTCGGTCTACTTGATACGGACGTGATGCCTATATGCATAATCATTGCCTTGGATATCTTCATAATTATTCGCTTTTCTATCAATTGCTCGACAGTAATTTGTTCACCCACCGTATTACTTTCCTTCATGAGAGAAGCCTCTAGTGAAACCTATGGCCCCCGGGTCTATTTTCCATATTATACTTTCAGATCTATATACTAAAAATACCAAAAATACTTTGCTGCAATCTTTCTACTTTTGTTTTACTTTCCGTTTTAGTAATCTTCTATATCTATCTCTATCAGATCTCATCCTTGCAAATAACCGTGAAGGGATTCACAACCCCTTTATAGCGTTGGGTGCAAGTGTTTGATTATTTGTGTAGGTACATCTATTGGGGACTTGCTTGTATCTCCTACTGTATTGATACCTTGGTTCTCAACAACTGAGGGAAATACTTATCTACTTTGCTGCATCACCCTTTCCTCTTCAAGGGAAAACCAACGCAAGCTCAAGAAGTAGCAAATACTTTGATTGATCTACTGAGCTCAAACCAAACTGATTTTTAGAGTATACTCCATGTCACTCCATTTCAGAGCACATTCCTGAAGTGGATCTGCATTTCAGAAAGTTTACAAGTGGAAGTACATGGAGTACTACAGTTTAAATCGAGGAGAAGATGGTGCCTGCTCCGTGATGATGCCACCGTCACCTGCGACTTCCTCGACCACCACCACGATGACTACTTCCTCGAACATGGTGAGTACTCCTCCAATGCTTGTACTCCTAGCAATGTTTACTGCTGTAATCATGGGGTAGTTAGCTGATGTAATCATGGCCGGAGTAATGCATCATTAGTTGGTAAGAAACAATGTCATTATGAAACCTCTCGACAGTAACTGTTTTTTCTGTGATGAACAATACAAGGTTTCAACTTTATTTGTCTCATTCCATGTTTTGAAATCATTACCAAATCATATGAAGCATGATAACAATGTTCAAGCTGATTTGCTGAATCTGTAGTCTATACTCTATATATTACACCTCATTGTGTGTTCCCCAAATATTTAGCATTGCAAAACAAAGAAATATTAAATACAAGCTTCACTATGAATGATAGTGTGAAACAATATACCATATTTTGTTTTTCCTGGGAGCATCATGGACAAACTTGTCAATGTAACCTCAGTTGTATACTACACACTGTTCAAGATATCCCCGATAAACTGGGCGATTTACCCCTTATCCTGGGTCGACCGATAAGTTCCCAATAAGAGATACCCCCAACATTGATACTACATCTAGATCCCTGTCAATGAACATGTGCACTATTCAACTACCTAAGCATCTACATCTCTATGAAGATACATATACAACTGCATCTTGGAGGAATACTATTGTCAGTTTACTTGCATGAGCCATTCAAGGAAAGTAGTCTCTCTGTTGAGTCTTTTGTAGTGTACCTAGATGTACGATGAAATGAACTTGTGAACCAAAGCAATTTGAGTTGATGGCCGGACAAAGGAAGCGGGACAGAGATGATTTATTTATGGGCGATAATGAATTGCTACAAATACATATACTCCTACCTTCCATGCATGTCAGCATCCAGTGCTACCGCTTGATTCCCTGAAGATTGAAGAACTACCCCTGCCCTTAACAAATCATTTCATATAAACTACTATACCTAGCAATGTAAAAAATACAAAAAGGATAAAATCACTAACCCGTCATAGAAAAAATGGCACACTCCTGAACGTCCTGCATGTTTTGGCTTCAATTTCCCTCACATTGCATGTCACTACGTCCTTAAGGAAAACAAACACATTGATAATTTTAATTAAGAACTTCACCTACAAAAAAACAGAACCAACAGAAACTCATCGCTTTCATTCTCTTCAAGGCCCTCATTGTCCTCTGGTAATATAGTTTGAGATAAGTCAAATACTACCCCCACGAACTTGTCTTAGGCTTAACTTTACAAACCTCAACATTGTGTTCGTTCAAGTTTCATCCTTCAACTTTATAAACCGTTCATAATTATAAGGGGTCTGCTTCAGTATACCCACCTAAAGTGAGTCAATGGTGGAGATTAAAACTTCCATAGAACCAAGATATCATTATCTCCCAGATTCTCGCTTTGGCCAGTTTCTCTCTTTAGGAGAAGCACACAAAGAAGATTTTATACTTCATTTCAGATTCCACTTACACTGTAGTGGAATTTGCTACTCCAATAAGTAACAAACCACTAACTCCATCTAAAATTTGCATAGCCACACTGAGTTACCTTGTATTTAGCTACCTTGAGTTACTCCAATAAGTAACAAACCACTAACTCCACACTAAAATTTATATAGATTCCAAATTGTATTTAGCTACCTTGAAAAATCATCATTCACACATGCATATTATATTTTCAAAATTATCATTTTCATTCCTTTGTGGCACAAATTTCACGTACCATGCATATATAGATCCGTAACAATAGGAAGTGGGGGAAAGGGGAGGTGTGGTTTGAATGTGAGTGCCAGCAATGTATTGCACTTACGTAATGTATTCTACTTACCCACATCGGCCAACGAAAATAAGAAATTGCATCACCAGGTATAGGTAGTAAATATTAAATAGGTAGGATTTTTTTGACAAGAGATATAACAAACACAAGAATGTACGGTGAACAATCACGAAAATATGAGTGGACCTTGAGCTTTAGAGTGGCATGCTCCCTCCATATCTTCTGTAATGATATATCAATTGATACAAGCACCCCAAGAACTGAGAATCGATGTGCCCACAATGTACATTCCCAACAAACATAGCGCGGTTCTGTTAGTTAAAGAGGTGAAAATACTAAGAATTGGTACATAAGAGCAAGCCAAATTGGATGCAAGGAGAGTTGTGGAACTCCCTCATGGCTTGGTGCAAACTGTAAGTGTCGCTAAAATAGGTACTCGAGTGTCAGACCTACATTATTTTCTATGAAAGGAATTTGAACATCCCACAATCAACCACTTATTGAGAGAAATATGAACATGGCGACATATGGATGAGACGGGAAAACATTTGGGGACTGTTTTTGCTGATTAATTCTACAATCAATGCTGAGTTGATTTACTATGTCCAGTGATCTCATTGTGGAAGGGCTTGGAGTTTGGATAAAAATATTGCGCACATGCTTTGATTTTTGCTATCCAGTTTGGTTGCAAACTAATAACTTTGACCATCTGCAATAGAAATGGTAGTGCAGATCAGGGACTTGTTAGTCCATGTCCTTTACCTCATAGTGCAAAAGGTATTATGCAGGAAAATTTTGTCATTTTTTATTAGTATACTCCTGAATTTTTTAACTGCTTGGTATGTCTACTGAGTACTATCAAACTGTACTCATATTTACTGTTTTCATCAGCTGTAATTGCATGCAGAAACATACCATCTACATTTACTTAATAGGGGTAAAATTAGTTGCACAGTTAGTTTTGCACCTGAGAGAACTCCCACTTAAACGCTATTAATCTCGATGGTCCGTGTAATTGAAGAGCGGAATATCCAAATGGGGGATGAACTGAAGTGTTCATGTGCACGTACCTCCCATCGAAGGTAATGAACTGCTCATGTTTTCTCTAGAAGAACGATAACCCAAGATGCATCGGCGACAAGATCCAAAGTTGTTTTGCATTCCTCAAAATTCAAAGTTCTGGCGACAAGACAATCTATTAATCTGGCATAGCTTTAGATAGCAACTGAGTGAACTTTTTCTTTAATGCGAAGGGTTAATTAAAATTGCGTAATGTAAAGAACGAAAGAAAATGGGTTGGCCCATGTTACAGTTCTTGGATCAGTAGTACATGTTGCTTAAGAAAAATTAAGACATGCCCAAAAATTAATTAGGTGCACTAATTAAGTATGAAATATCCAGTGCAACCATTGTAAGGAGTTCAAGATACTTAGAAACATAGTAACAGATTATAGACTACTATAGCTTTGTATCTTGACGAAAGTGAGAAAAATTGCTTCGTACATAATGAGGCGTTGTGGTTATTCTGGTTTGTATTAAATTGGTTTTACATGATGCAGACAAACCAACAATCCCATTCATGCATGGTGATGCTTCGTTACCGGTGACCAGTAATCTCACACTGGTTTATGCCACAGATGTACCACAAAGTTCAAATGGTATGTATCAAATCCGTCTTTCATTGAGCTAATTTGTGCTTATGGGGGTTCATCCTCATATATATATTTAGACATCTTATGGATTTTTTGGTGTTCCAATAGCTTTAGAATCTTTCCATGAGGATGTGGGAAACTAGGTACGCATATTGCTCATGTTCGTGATGGATCAGTGCCTAATCCAACAGACGATCACTAACCAACAGGAACTGTCTTGACTGACGACAAATTGGAGCAGCTAAATGCCCTGAGCCGAGCTGCTAGCACAAATAAAAGAATAGAGGCTACGATCAAGCTCCAAGATGGAAATCATAATTCCCTTACAATGTCTGGTAAGGTTGTTTAATGTTTGAATGATTCCGCGGACTTCATTACTGTTCAGACCACTCGGTAGACATCCTTCTGACATGATGATTCATACTATTCATGTTTTGACTACTCTCATATCTGATTGCTTTTAATGACAAAGAACTGGCTAGCATTCAACGTGATACGGAGGTTCAAAGGGATCTTAAAAACACGCGGAGGCGGGCATCTTATCGGAAGAAGAAGGAGGAGTGTACGACCAGCAGAACACGCCCCGTCTCCTTATCGCCAATCCTACTATTTTCTCCATTGCAAACCCTAGAGCTCCAACGCTGCACCGACCTATAGCCCCAGAGAAGACTATGCCTCAGGAGGGTTCCGATCTGATGGCTCCTTCACCTTGTCTTTGCCGGCGGAGGGGCGCGCCTAATGCGACTGTTTGCATAGGTACCGTGTAGAGTTGGAACCTCTAATAAAAAATGATCTACGTGGTAAAGCAAAGGAGATGGACCACAACCTTTTCAGGAATCTCTTCAGTACAGTAGGTATGATCTGCCACCGCACGAGCGCGTTGTCATCCATCCCTCGCCATCGGCAGACCTCTAGTGGGTTATTGCCTCGCCGCACATTATTTTCGGAACGGTGCCCCAATCTCCACCGGTTTCTTCGGTCAGTTCTGATTTGGAGGTTTTCATGAGCGGGAATCCAGGACTTTCAAATCTTCGAGATCAGCATTCTGTTTCTCCTTTGATTACGGCGGCCCACCCAAATGGGCCGGCCTCGGATCAATCTCCTTTTCATGGGCCTGGGGAGTTGAATATTGATCATGGGCCTCAAATCCCCTCTTCTCAGGAAGCCCGGGCAGATTTTGAGAATATGGTCAATGACATGGTAACCAGGGTTTTGACATGTACTATTTGCTCCCGTCAAGGACACCTGGCTGCTAATTGCCCAACTCTGGAGACTTGCTCCTCCTGCTGCCGGGTGGGCCATACCAAATCTGGGCATGCCTGTTTTGCTTTGGCAAATGGGCTTGTTTGGAAACGGAAGAGTCCCACCCCTATTTCAGATTTTTCGGGAACTACTGCTTGCCTCGACGAAACCGCGCAAGTTGCAGTGCCGCCCCAACCCGTCCCATCACATTCAATCTCTCCAAGCCCCTCCATTGGAGCCACCGCCATTGACACCTCCACCTCCAGCATCTCCACCTCCGATGGCCAACTTTGAGCTTGACCCGGAGCGTTATGTCCCTACTGGTCACCAAATCGTCGACGGCGGCCCTCATCGCCTTCCTCGGACCTATGTCACTCCGGCGGCCCCCATTGCCCACCGTCATGAGCAATATTTGGTGGCGGAGGTTATGCCCGCGCCGCCAGTCAATCAGATTGTTCAGGTATGGCAACAAGTTGTTGAGCTTCTTAACAATCAGGGTTTTCATGTCCGCTCAGCACAACCATGGATTGCGGGTGTGGGTCTTTTTGAGCTGAGGGATGCTGGGGAGAGATTTGCTGCTGTTCAGATGGTTCCGCAAGACTTAGGGAACGACTCTTTCATCCGTTTTATGAAGCACAATGAAGGAGAGGGTTTTCGTGCTGCTGCTGGTTTTCGTCAAGGATGTCTCATGTTTCTTGGAGTTCCACTAGATTTGCGTAACACAGAAGATTTGAGGGCTGCTGTCAACACCTTTAGCGAATTCCACCATTGGATTAGTGATGACCCCTATCTAGTGCGATCAGTGGTTTTCGCTTCTTTCCCAGATGATGGTCTAGTGCCCCGCAGTGTTGTTTTCTCTAAATATGCTGCATGGGGTGGGGCGAGGGTTTCTTGGACGGCGCATGTTTGTATCCTTGGAGCAAATTTTGTAGAGCAGATGCCCCAAGATGAAGACTCCATGCCCCTGAATGGAAACCCACATCCGCTGCCGGGACAACTAGTACCTGACAACCCGATGTTTGCTCTTCCTCCTTATCCAGCTCTTGGGTGGAATGATGCCCCCTGCTGCCAATGCTAGAACACCATGAGGATCCGCAGGACCAACATGATGCTAATGGGTGGGGCTGGCATGCTGAGGAGCCATCTGTTCAACCAGAGGAACCAGTCCAGGACCAAGAATCCATGGTTATTAACCAGCCAAGCTCCTCTGGTTTAGTTCAGGTTGTAGTAGTCATGAACCAGCAGTTTAACCCAAATGATGTGCAAGTTGATCAGCACCCACCTCCAGAGCTCAAACCCCTGGCTATTGTTCCCTATCAGCACCTATCATACAGCCTGTGAACCTGATGATTGGCATGGTCAGGGTGGTCTATGGGCCGCCATTGCCTCTTGTCATGGCTTGGAGGAGGACTTTCGAGACGCTGATGGATGTCCTCAATGCCCCGACGATTCCTAGGCCACTCACTCTTGTGCCTGCTGAGCCTTTGGTGCTTTGCAAGTGCTCCTGGTCCATTGCATTTGATGATATCAATTGGATCTCTAAAATGGTCTGTCTGGTTGACAGCAATTCTGCTCCCTCAGTGGCGATCAGGCCACGACCTGTCGCCAGAGCTCTTTTCAATGACGCTACTGATACAGGAGTTCATCATGCTGATACAGTTGTTGCTACTAAGGAGCAGTTCTCCTTCTTTGTTCAGTGTGCCACGAAGAGAGCTCCACGGAAGAAGGTGACGCCTATTGTGGACTCTTCAGTTCGCAGGTGCACCCGTAGCTCTGTCAAGCGGGATGGCTTCAAGCCAATTTTGTAGGAACTGCCACTACCGATACCCAAGAAGAGGAAGCCTCGATCCAAGCCGATGGTGGAGACGCAGGCTAACCACAAGGAAGATGATCCAGCCGGCGACGACCAACAACCTGAGGAGATCCCGCCTGCCACACCTATCAGAGTAATCCAGACTGTTGGTCAAAGCTTGGGCATTGCTCCAGAAAAGCTGGCGGTGGAGCTTCTTATGGAAGATCCGGCTGAATCCTCAAAGCATAATAACGATGATTAGGATGAACGCCCTTGATTTTCTCCGGGGGGTTCCTCTGCTGCCCCCCAAAGCTCTTAGTTATTGCTTTAAACTTTATTATGTTTGCTATTATTTTGGTTGTCCTCTAATGGTGACCTCGAAACTTACTTGGTGTCGGTCGCTGTGTGACTGTGCTTTTGCTGCGATTGACTTAAGTTGGTATGGATAGTCGTTCTACCAGAAGTTGGCGTGTCCTCTGTTGGAATGTGCGAGGGCTTAATTCTGATGCGCGTCAGAGAGCTGTCAGAAACAAAATTGATGAAAGTTTGGCCTCTGTTGTCTGTCTTCAGGAAACAAAAATGCAGCACATTGATCATAGATGTATTCAAAATTTCTGCTCTAAACGCTTCGATTGTTTTGCATATTGCCCTTCGATTGGGGCCTCAGGTGGTCTAATTGTTCTTTGGAATTCCTCCCTCCTGAATGGGGTGTTACTGGACTCTCAACGATTTGGCATGATCATTTCTTTCACTTCGAAGCACAATAACGAGAAATGGATGTTGGTCAATGTGTATGGGCCCTATCAGGGTGAAGCCAGGGACCTTTTTGTTAGTTGGTTATACAACCTGAATATACTTGTTCATGAAAACTGGTTGCTACTTGGGGATTTCAATTTTATTAGGTCCCCTGCAAATAGAAATCTCCCTGGGGCAGATGTTAATGATATTTTCATTTTAATGAAATCATAGGTCATCTTGGTCTCCTTGAGCTACCCCTTAAAGGAAGATCATATACATGGTCGAACATGCAAGATACCCCCCTTCTGGAGCAATTAGATTGGTTCTTCACATCTGCCAATTGGATTTCTTGTTACCCACTTACACAGGTGTTACATTTGGCCAAAACTGCATCAGATCATGTGCCATGTGTGGTGACCATCAACACAACCATCCCCAAGAGCAATCTTTTCTGTTTTGAGAACTATTGGGTTGAGCTTGATGGTTTCCTGGAGTGTGTGGAGATGTCTTGGAAGGTCCCCTCCAGGAAAGGCCATATAACTACAATCATCATGGATAAATTTAAATCTTTGAGGCAGGATCTCAAGAGATGGCAAACTGGTTTATCAAAGATCAAACTTCTGATAGATAAATGCAATCAGGTGATTTTGCTCCTGGATAATCTTGAGGAATTGAGACCTCTTTTCAGGCCTGGGGCAATTTTCAGGGTGATTGTGAAACTGCATTTGGAACACCTACTGCATTTGCAGTTCCTATACTGGAAGAAGAGGGCCACTATTAGGAACATCAAAGTGGGAGAGGAGAATACTAAATTCTTTCAAGCAATGGCTACTGAAAGATATAGAAGGAATTCCATTTCCTCCCTGAAGTTTGAGGATGGAACTGTCACTACTGATCATGAGCAAATTGCTGGGGCTTTTTGGTCAACTTTCAAAGCCAGGATGGGCCAATCACAAGGAATCAATCTTGCTTTTGACCTGCCTTCTCTGTTATGCAGGGTGGATGGTTTGGATGATCTTACATTGCCTTTTACAAAAGAGGAGATGAATAGGACTCTTAAGGAGATGCCCATAGACAAGGCTCCAAGCCCTAATGGCTTTAATGGTTTGTTTTTTAAGAAGTGTTGGCACATCATCTGTGAGGACTTCTACACACTTGCAAATGTTTTCCATGCTGGATCTGCTCTGCTGGAAAACATGAATTCCTCATATATCACACTGGTCCCTAAAAAGGGCTCCCCTGAGCAGGTTGGAGATTTTAGGCTAATTTCATTAACTGGGATGGGTTTGAAATTTCTCTCTAAGATGACAGCTAACAGGTTTCAGTCGCAAATCATGAAGTGCATTCATTAAAATCAGTATGGTTTCATTAAATCTAGAACAATTCAAGACTGTGTTGGTTGGACTTTGGAGTACCTGCATCAGTGTCACCAGTCAAAAAGGCCCATTGTTATCCTGAAGCTTGACTTTGAGAAAGCTTTTGATTCTCTTGAGCATGAGTTCATTTTCCAAATTTTAAAGCACAAGGGTTTTAATGATAAATGGATTCTTTGGGTCAAACAGCTGCTTTCCTCAGGCTCCTCCTCAATGCTGCAAAATTTATGTGTAAGAAGGGTGTGAGGCAGGGTGATCCTATGTCACCTTTATTATTTGCTATTGCTGCAGATTTCCTACAAACTTTAGTTAATGATATGTTGTTGAAGGGCAAAATTGACCTCCCAATTCCTTGTCATGACAAGGACTTCCCAATTGTGCAATATGCAGATGACACCCTCATTATCATGCCTGATGTGGAGTCACAACTACTAGAATTAAAAGGCATGCTGCTCATGTTTTCTCAATCTACCGGGCTTCACATCAATTACCATAAATCTGCTATGCTCCCAATTAATGTGAACCAGGATGAGTTGCAGAGGCTGGCTGATTTTGTTGGATGCAAGGTTGGTACGTTGCCCTTCACTTATTTGGGCTTGCCTGTTGGTACCACTAGGCCAAGGATTGTTGATTTACTCCCATTAGTGGATAATATGGAAAGGAGGCTCTCTGCAAGCTCTTCATTCCTGGCTCAGGGTGGTTGATTGCAATATCTTAATTCTGCTCTGTCTTCAGGTCCAATTTTCTTCCTCTGTAGCTTGGACATACCCCCAAGTATTCTCAAGAAATTAGAGAGAATTCAAAGACAGTGTCTTTGGAGAAGGAATGGTCAAGATCAAGCTCCTGCCCTTGCTGCCTGGAAGTTGGTGTGCAGACCAAAGAGAAAAGGTGGACTTGGAATCCTCAATCTAGCAGTACAGAATAATGCTTTGCTCCTCAAGCATGCTGATAAATTCTTCAATAAGGCTGATGTGCCTTGGGTTAATCTGATATGGAATACATACTATCATGACAGAGTGCCACAAGGTACAACTTTTTGTGGATCTTTTTGGTGGAAGGATATTTTCAAGAGGCTGGATAGTTTCAGTGCAATTACTTACATACAGCCAAACAAAGGAGACACCTTCCTTTTTTGGTCAGACTCTTGGATGGTGGGAAACTCCAAGATCCCTTTGGCACATAGGTTTCAGAGATTATTCTCTTTTGCAATTGATACTTTCTACACGGCTGAGGAGGTATTTCTTGCTTCTGAAGCCAATGACATGACCAGATTATTTCACCTGCCACTATCTGAAAGAGCTTTTGAAGAATTGCAAACTATACAACACCTACTCCAGAACTTACATTGGGACCAATCAGTGAATGATGTCTGGTTGTGGAGTGAAGATGGCAAAGGGTATTCAACCAAGAAATTTTACATGCATGTTCACCAGCCAATCACCTTCAACCCTTTACTCAATTGGATCTAGAAGAGTTGTTGTACCATTGAAATCAAAGTATTTGCATGGATGTTAATTATGGATAGGTTGAATACCCAGGATATGCTTGAGAGAAGACACTGGAATGTCTCTGAGTCTAAATTGTGTGTACTATGCCATGCAAGGATTAAAGAACACAAGGACCATTTATTATTCAATTGCATGTTCAACACCAGAGTTTGGAATTATCTCCAAATCCAATGGCAGGGCGACTCCATGTGGGATATCTCCATAGGAGCAAGAAGAGACTTTCACCAACCTTTCTTCGCTGAAGTGGTTTTCACTGCTTGCTGGAATATCTGGACTACTAGGAATGCAAGAGTCTTCAGAAATGAGCGCCCTAGTTTCAACAGATGGAAGGCTAATTTTGTACATGACATTTCATTACTGGCTCATAGAATTAAGGCTAGTTTTAAGGATGACCTGTTAAAGTGGGTGTCCTTTCTACCCCTTAAGGTTAGTTCATAGAGCCCCCCTTGTAACCCTCTAACTTAGTTTTTGTACATTGTAATCTGTGATATAGAATAAAAGAAAAGGCTGTGGGGTGTTTTGCCCTACAGTAGTCGGTCAAAAAAAACCTTTTCAGGCATGAATCTATCCCCATTGTGAATCTACTTGGTTATTGATTCTCATTTTCAGCATATGAAGACCACATGCTATTTTTTTCTACGCTCTCCTCTTCCTTTGTGATTCAGCATATGCTAATTGCGACTATAGCTTTGATGCTTATATCCTTGGTTTATATTTTACAGCGATCCAAATTAAGGATTTGTGTTGATATCCGAAGTTCCTAATGACGATTGGTCTTTATTAGTTTGTTTAAAGGAAGCACACCAAGTTGTTGTACTAGGAAGATTACCTTGACATGGGAGTTTTTTCTAATGAATAGGGGAGTCTTTATTATTTCACTTAAAGAGATGATGTATGTTGTTAAGGTGTAGAATTTTCATTTGTATATTCATGTTGTGCTTAACTTTTACTTTCTAAAACTCAATATTGGCCGGCGGTTTGGGCGAGTATTTAAGAAATAAAAACCTTAGGTTAAGAGCGATTTTCCACAAGCCTAATTGGTAATTAGTTTGTTTTCGGTTTTGGTGTCAAGATGGAATCTTGATGGACGGCTATGGCGACAGGACACACTACTGCAGGATGCTGCTAACGCGACACTGCAATCAGAGACCCTTCAACGAAACTGTGTGCAATGCATGAATCGCAAACGGTATAGTTCAAGCTCCGTCGCCAATGACACGAACTGTGTGCGATGTAGGATCCATCAAATACGATTCAGAAAATATTTGCATGTGCGATCTACGATAGACAGTTGACTTTTAAGAACTGTTTGTGATGAGGTGAAATGGCACAAACGGTTAATAAAATATAGATGTGTGTGATGTACGGCATACAGGTCCCTCATATGAACTGTTTGCGATGATACATAAGAACACAAATGGTGCCGCGTAACAAGGTGTGTGTGATAGGCTGCAAACAGTTCGATAATCAGAACTGTGTGCTATAATTCTGGAGAATGCATACGATTTGTTGTTCTAAATTGTGTGCTCGACATGGCACACAATTCAAGAAACCAAATGTGTGCGATATTGTGAATGATCACTGACGAATCTGTATTCTTAACCGTTTGCAATGAGATTGAGAAGGTCGACAGAGTTAAGGAATAAATATGGGCAAACGGCAACAGGTTTAAGGATTACGGTCTGTTTTACTTCTTCTTGTTGTTGTTAGATGGCCCGGCGCCATCGTCTTGACGTGGACGCTTCTTGCCACTGATCGCTGGATTTTCATCGCCATCGTCGTTGATGTCCTCGTCGTCGTTCTCCTTGTTCGACCATTCCTCCTCCTCATCATCGTCGTCGTCTTCTTCGTCCTTCGGAGGCTCCTCGGCGTCCTCCTCCTTGTCCGAACATTCCTCCTCCTCCTCATCGTTGTCGTCTTCTTCGTCCTTCGGCGGCTCCTTGTCCGTCTGGTCGTCGTCTGATGACTCCGACGGTGACGTCCCTTCCATGAGCTGGATAAAATGGAGGGCAGGGTTTGATGCCGGACTCATGGAAGACGAGCACGATGATTCTGTGGTTGACCTCAGACTGGCGGAACTGTCGTCCTCGCTGTCACTCGACACTGCTGCGCTACGTAATTAAACAACCGGCGAGAAAGCGAGATTGCAGAGTGCGTGGAAGTGTAGAGTGGCCGGCCGGGACGAGAAGATGGTGGCAACTGAAGCATGGTGTGAAGACAAGAGGAATGACTATTGAAGCGGGGGATTTTGACGGATTATATTGGCGCCTTGGCAGGCGGTTAGAATTCCGATATAATCAACCGCAATTGTGTGCACCCGGTCCGTCGCTCTAAATTCCCGCTATTGTGCAGTTCTCAATATGCCAAATGTTTCACATGTGTACATTTTAGTTGTTCACACGGTTCGCTAGATGCATTGTTTAACTACACACATGCTTATATGAAACACAATGGCTGTGAAATAGTAAGCATTTAACATAGGACAGTTGGTAAGCAATAGATGAGCTCTGCTTATTGATGTAGCCATTAATAATCAAACGAAACCCCTAAGGATCATTGCAAACAACGCATAGAAGATGGGTAATGTTGCAACTACAACTACACATGCTAGTTCCTTCTTGTCTCTTGCTTTCATCTGTTACCTATGATTGATTCTTTCTTGGATCATCGTAGTGATTGTACACTCCAGATTAGTCAGTTTCTTCTTCAGCTTTACGTTATCTTCTGCAAGCTTGGTGATAACACTCCGAACCCTGCCATGCCATTCATCATCCAGCCAGTTAACAAAGGCACAAGCCTCATATCCCTGCGAATGTTAAATAATCAGGATGAGTGGGGCATTAACTGAACTTAAGGGATGAACTTATCACTAACCTCTAAGGGGCAACCGAGAAACCGTCTGCCAATGTCGAATCCCTCCGTGCATACACGTCGAGCGGGAGTGTGTCCGTGCACACAACTCAGCTTTTGGTACTTCTCGGTGGCACAAAACTCGGAATCGAACTCATGTTGCGGGAGTCTGCTGGAGTCAAACTCTGGATCCGGCATTTGATCGATTTCCTGTGTGTGTCATGCTAAAAAGATGATGAATGATTGGGACCTGACAGGATGATTCGGATCCATAGTACACCGGCCTCCAGGTGACCTTAGGCAAGTGCTCGGCGGTGACCGCCGTCGTGGTTGCGCCGCCAATGGCGCTGCCAAGAGCGACTATACGAACCGGTGCAGCCGCACTGAAACCATCAGCACCACTCGTCCGCATTTCCCCAATGTCAGATCCACGCTAGGGAATTTGGGCGCTAGGGATTTTGAAGCTATTTAGGGATTTGGGGAAGACGGGGAAACTATGGGGATCTGATGATAACGGTCGGGTGAACTATTTATCGCATTCTATTGTATACGGCACACGGTTTCCCAAATCAAATCGCGTGAGATAGAACGTGCGTGATACACGGTTTCCGTAACATGACAGTTTGTGATGTGCTTCCCGATACATATGGGTGCGGTAAACAGCCGCTCTCCGGAAAGAGTTCTTCGCATTTTTGTTGTCAATTAAGACACCCTCTTCCTGCTCCGCAAACATCAGAAGTCTCGTGGATGACTGCTTGGGTAAAAAGAAGTTGTCTCACATGAAGTCACATGATTGCCACGTAATGTTGACACAAATCCTCCCGGTGGCCATAAGGAATATGATGGACACAATCATAAGAAACACATTGATTGATCTCTGTGATTTCTTCAACAAACTATGGCAGAAGGTGGTAGATGTTGAAGAGCTGGATAATATGCAAGCTGATATTGCAAGGATATTGTCAAACTTAGAGATGTTCTTCCCACCTTCATTCTTTGATGTCATGGTCCATCTCACCGTGCACCTTGTGGACGAGATAAAGTATTGTGGTCCTGTGTTTCTTCGCAACATGTATCCCTTCGAGCGGTATATGGGAATATTGAAGCGCTATTGTCGGAACCGATGTCATCCAGAGGCAAGCATCCTACAAGGTTATACCGCGGAGGAGGTGGTTGAGTTTTGCACTGAATACATGAAACTTAGACCTATAGGTGTGCCCCTCTCTCGCCATGAGGGAAGGCTGGCTGGTAAGCCGGTCCTTGCTGGCAAGAAGACTCTTGCACCTAGAGATATGTACGATCAAGCCCATTTGACGGTACTGCTTAATAGCCCGATACTCGACGTTTATGCTGCAGAACACATGGAGGAGGTACGACAAAGCAACTTACCCAATGTGCTGTCACCGGCTGCTGAGACAAATGCACACAATAGGGACTATATAAGATGGTTGAAGGATCATTTGGCAAACGGACCCCAAGAAGACCTTGCAACGTGGTTGGCATAAAAGCCATCAACGACGATTATGAAGTACGAAGCGTACGATATAAATGGCAACACGTTCTACACTAAGGAACGTGATGCTAAGACCTCGTATCAGAACAACTCTGTTTGAATTGAATGCCTAACTATAGAAGAAGATGATAAACAGGTGTACTATGGAACCATTGAAGAGATTAGGGAGCTTTACTATGTGGAAATGAAGGTGGCATTATTCAAGTGTAGATGGGTCCCTCTTAGTAGCGTAAAGGTTGATGCTTACAGCAGGAAGACATATGTTGACCGCAGAGTTATGGCATATCACAAGGACCCATTTATTCTTGCCAGCGATGCTACCCAGATTTTCTTTGTGCCAGACCTCTTGCATACGCGCTGCCATGTAGTGATGTATGGGAAGAGGAGGGTACTAGGCGTCGAGAATGTTGGTGATGAGGAGGAGTACAATCAATATGATCAGTTGCCACCTCAGGGGCCACACGACATAGCAGAGGAGAAGCGTAAAATCATAAGAAATCCTAAGTTCATTAGGGGTCAACCTAATGATCGCGATCACAACATGTACATGGGAATTGATTTAAAAAAGTAGTCATTATGTCAATTGTACTGAATTGTTGCATGTACTGAATTGTGAGGGATGTGTACTGAGTTCGTTCTGTTATAAGTTTTGCATGTACTGTATTGCGAGGTATGCACGGACTTATGTTCATCTAGATTAATATGTTGTCACCTGTAGCGATGAATTTGAAATGTTCATGATAATTTACTTTATAGGTAGAACACTCAGTTCATCTCACTCCGGTACGTACGAACTGAACATGCGCAGTTTGGTTTACACATAGCACACGGTTCGTTAACTAGAACCGTGCGCTTTCTAAACCGCAGCCTATGAAACCTAGTGCGCGCAACATGAGTCCTGCTTTCTGATTGGACAAAACCCAAACCACACGGATCGTGCGTCTACACCGTAGGATTCACCCAGATCGAACGGCGGTCCTTATACCTCTCGTCAACAATTGCTGTTGAAGTTGGATTTGATTTGTATGCAATAAATGCCCCGTAAATGATAAAAAAATGCTAAAAAAATATCGAACGAGCCCAAAAATGCGCCAGAAAATCAACCCGGGCGTATAATTATGATTGACTACCATGGGATAAAATTTGGAGGAGAGGCGATGAAGACACCGTCGATTGGAGTTTGATTTGCCACTTCTCCCCTTGGAACTATGATCCTTCTACTCAGATGCTATGGTTTCCAATTAGCGATCATTGTAGCTTGTGCCAAATTTTACCAAATTTTTTCCACGGTGTCTCGAGATCACGCCACGATGACACACCGATTTTCGTGATTTTCTGAGTCTGTCTGCATTTCCTGTAATTAAATTACTGACATTTATTTAGGTGGACACATCTCCCGTCCGAAATGCTTGACAATTCTTCTCATTCGTTGCACAATGACGAAAACCACGCAAAGTGACACACAAATGATTTGTAAGAGATTCTTTGCCACCATCCACACGTAATTCATGTTGTGATGTTTTATTTATAAGAACTAATTAACATGGTAACTGCAAAAATATGACTTAGATATAGCAAACGAGACATGTAATCCACCAGAAGATCAATATTAGGAGTACAATGATGTTTACATACCATGGAAAAAACCAAGGCGAAAGGATGAGATTGACACCGATTGGAGTCCAAAATGCCAACTCTACTTTTCGTAAACCATGATCCTTTGTGCGAGATGCATTCGTTTTCAAAGGGCAGGCCATCACAACTTCCGCTAGACATTACCATTTTTTCGCACGGGGTCTTCACATCATGCCACAGTGACACACCCATTTTTGTAATATTCGTAATACATCTGCATTTCCTCCAATTAAATTACTAACAAGCCGCATGTTGGTGGGAAAAATGTCTTCAAATTAGCAAACAAGTCATGAAATGCGACCGGAAATCAATACATGGGCTAATAGTTGATTGTTTGCGGATGAAAATAATTCGAGGCGAAATGATGGTGTCCCAAATTCATTTGAAATGAAAATATGACTGTTCTGCATGGACAAATAGCACACGGTTCGTTAACTAGAACCATGTGCTTTCTAAACCGTGGCCTATGAAAGCTAGTGCGCGCAACGTGAGTCCTGCTTTCTGATTGGACAAAACCCAAACCACATGGATCGTGCGTCTGCACCGTAGGATTCATCTAGATCGAACGACAGTCCTTATACCTCTCGTCTACACACGTTGTTGTAGTTGGGATTTGCTTTGTATGCAATAAATGCCCCGTAAATGCAAAAAATGGCTTAAATATAGCACGCGAGCCCAGAAATGCGCCAGAAAATCAGTATTAGGGTACAACGATAGCTGCGTACCATGGGAAAAATTTCGAGACAAAACGATGAGGTCACGTCTACATTTCAAAGTTTTCACGTTTTCATTTTGAACAGATTTGTGCTGCTTGTGCACACGGGTTACTATATGAAACCGTTTGCAAAGTTTTTTCCGCGGGCGCAGGGCGATCTTTTTTCACCCTTTTCACCGAAGCCGCCAACATGCCCCCCTTCTCTCCCCTAAACCCGCGCCCTCCCCCGCTTCACTCATCTGTCCGCGTATTCTACCCAAACTCCATCGACAGCTAGCTCCCTCCCCCTCCCGTCCCATAGATCCACACCAGAACCCTTTCCAGCACCGTCGTGCTCAACCCAGCCGTGTACCCGCTTCCTGGCATCAACCCTACCCTTCACTGCCGCTCCGAACACGCGGCTGCCCATGCCTCGCCGTCTTCATTTGCTCGCCAGCCGCCGTCGAGCATATCGATCCTGTACCCTCGCCTCTCCTGCTGGATTTGCATAGAAAAAATGGTCAGTTGCTGCCCTTCATCGCGGTGAGGTCTATTATCTTGTGATCCCTTTTCTTATTTGGTTCGGTTTGTCCCCAAAATGATTATAGAATAATGGATAGCGTATTTATGTTCATCATCTACCTTCTAACATATAAGCCGTATTTCTTCCAATTAGTTATTGTCAAATTACATATCATGTGCGCACGAGTCACACTAAATGAACAGATTAGCCGTACATTTCCAAATGATCACATGCCATGTTTAGACAGCTAGCTTCCAAGCTGTTACATTTTTTATGATTATCACCCTTTTCTGAATTTCGCATGTGTACTCTGTAGATGTCTATTAGCAGCAACGACAGTCATACTTCTCGCGATGTATCTTCATCCGAGTCTAAAGCCGACATGTCTGCAAAAGATGATCGTGTACCAAGAAATGATGAACGGGATAGAGCTGCCACAATCACCCATCCGGTCAAGAGATGGAAGAGCGCTCCAAGAAAGCCCACACACTAGCCTAAAGGTGTATACGAAGTAACTGACATCGATTTGAAGTCTTGGGCTCCAACTAAACCTGATAAAGCACGCACGAGGTTCAGGAGTGTGTGTGGATTTGTTGGCAGGGCAAGGCTCAACATTAATATGCCGGGGTTTCGAAAGGCTGGTACAGAAACACGGCATAGGATAGTCCGTGTGATCATGTCGCACTTCAATGTTCCTGAGGAGTGGAGAGAGCAGGTGGAACACGCTGCACTAAAGAAGGCCAGGGATGCTTGGAGAAACTGGAAACATGTGTTGTACAAGAAGTTCTTGAGTCAAGGCAAGGACTCAATCCCCTCGTACCCCCACATCACAAAGGAAGATTTGGCATAATTCAAAAGGGTCAGGGCCAGTGAAGAGTTTATTAAGAGGAGTGCCATGCAATCGGAATTTCAGAAGAAGAACACACACCCCCACCATATGGGTGTGGCAGGATACTACGGCATGAAACCGATATGGGAGCAGGAGGACAAAGAAGCAGTAGCTGCGGGTGGCAAACCGGGCTTTAGTGAAATTAGGGGCACTCGTGCTAGGGACTACTTGCGTGCACGTGCAAAGAGGCATGGAGATAGTTCTTATTACTTTGAAAACTCAGCAGACCAGGAACTGTATGATGTGATGGCAAAGGATTCCAAAAACACTGGAAGGATGTACAGGAACTCAGGGCCATGTGACATTCTGTCCGAGGCTCTGACTACCAAAGAGCCCCCTGGCCGTGCTAGGGGTATTGGTGTCAATGTCCCACACAAGAGGGCTTTCTCACTAAGCAAAGAAGAGAGGCTCGGCATGAAAAAAGCTAGGAGTAATTATAGGCAGAGAGACTTGTGCGAAAAGATCAAGAGGGACATGTATCATGTAGTTCGAAAGGAAGTTGAGGAGTCATATATGCCGGAGAAGACACTAATGCTGAGAGATAGCCGGGAGACGCAAGGGGGTGTCGGTATGGATGATGCCACTTATTGTATGGCAACACCGCACAAGAGTAGCTGTGCATCAGCTAACCCCAGCGACAATGATGCTGCAGCTGGACATGATGGTGCTATGTCTGATCTATATGGACAGGGGGAGGGAGTGAGGGCCGTGCTTACACATTATGATGGTTCATTAAAATGCACAACAGCGTGGGTTTACAACCCTGACTTTGATGGGGGTCGCTTGTTGGACAATGTGCCATTGAAGGAGCGTTGTGTGAAGTGCTACGTGACTGAAATAAAGCCTGGATTCATTGAATTTCCCATGAAGAATGTCCTTCAGGACCCTGATGAGCAGAGGGCCTTGGAAGAAACACGGTTAAATCATATCCAGTGGCCACGGAAAAAAATATACTTCTTGGATGAGCCCCCTCCAGCCCCCCCCCCAAAGCAACCAATGTCGCCCTCGAACCAGTGACTGTCATCTCGCCACAGCAGATCTTGTGTGATTCCCCCGATGGACATACTCTTGGGAATCAGATGCCCGAGCCATCAACCTATGATCAGCCCGACCGACTTCCTGCCATAGATGCCAGGTCATCGTCCCATCTTGAGCAGCCTGTGGCAAGGCCTTCAATTGCTGAAGACGTATCATCGGTTAAGATGCCGGCCACTGAAGCAGAAAGTGCAGACACATCGGCACTGCATGCTCACCAGATAAAGTCGACCGAACCATGTGCTAAGGAGTTTGAATGTCTGGAACCGCCTGCTAAGAACGCCGAAAGTCCGGGACCGCCTGCTTAGCACTCCGAAAGTCAGGAACCACCTGCTCATCAGTTTAGTGGTTCGCAGCCGCCTGATAAGCATACTGATGTGTCGGCACTGCCTTCTCAGCAAACCAACACACTGTCATAGCCGCATCAACACACCGACACGTTGGGACCAGCTTCAACGGGTGCTCATTAGTCCGTCGACTCTGGCACTACAACTCAGTAGTCCGCCACAGCGGCATCATCTGTTCAGCAGTCCATCGTACCTTCACACGCTTCTCAGCAGCATGTCATTGATGAAACCAGATGTCAAACAAGAAGTGCTTCAGCTAAGAAGACACAAGTGGGCAGGGTTGCACACAGGAAGTTGGGCCTCCAAAGTGCGAGGAGGGATAGGACCAAGAGCCTCCTTCTATAAGGAATCATCGGCCGTACCGAAATTAACAATAAGGTTTTTGAAGGGCTGGATAATCCCGGTTCTGACCACATGGCTGAAGCAGACCTTCAAAAGCATCTTGCTAGTACGGAAGTAGACACATATGGGAAACGCGAGTACAAACATGGCCAGCCATTCCTTGTTGGCGATTTCTGGGAGGAGTGCAGTTCTAGTGCTCGCAAGTTACATAAATATTACATGGACAGAATGTCAGAAGGAGAAGATACTAACATTGTGAAATTGCACTACGACAAATGGCATTTCTCTCACATTCCAGGTACCATCAATGTGGAATTCGAGGACTTTCATCTCTTCTTCAACTTCGATGAGCTTGCTGCCACTCTTGTCAAATGCTTGATGTTGTAAGTACTTCACAAACTCTGATTAACTTCTCCATACAAGGCTGTAAATGACAAAAAAGCTAACTATACTGTATTCCTCTCAGGGGATTGACGATGCAGAGAAAATTAAGGGTGCATGCATATTTCATAGATCCTGGTTTAGCAAACGGTGTTTTGTTTAAAAATAATGGCTCATGCACGGCTTCCATTGATCATGTCGCCAAGATCTTGTTCGACTTATCGATAGGAGAATTCTTCATGTGGCCATATCATGAATAGTAAGTATAAATATACAACCATGCATACATTGATCGTCTTTCAGTTTTAGACATAGTTTGTACGTTCATGGTTTTCTTAAACTGTAGAGGTCACTGGATCTTGGTGGTCATTGTTCCAAAACGCAACACAATTTACTACATGGATTCTCGCAAAGAGTCAAATGTGCCTCAGGATCTGAGTGGTCTTCAGGATTTCATGGATAGGTATTGAATTGTTTGATGTTAATGCGTTGTGTTCATATCTGGTTCCAGAATTGAGTGTGTGAAAATTCATCTTCATTTGCAGTGCATTTTCAAATAACACAACTTTAGGGGGGAATAGGTTCGACCGCCAACTACCTCTGCAACACGTGATTGTTTCTCCAGTAAGACAATGAAATCCGTTATTTTCAGAAAATGCTAGTTAGATGTTCAAGTTTCTAATTAAACCTCTTTCTATTTCTCTCCATAGAAAAAAACAACTTACACCGGTTAGGTTGTTCCTAACAGGGCAAATACATGACTAATACTGTACAAAAAAATTCAGTGTCCTCAGCAACAACAAGGTACCATCCTATGTGGATACTACGTTTGTGCACACATGATCAACCTATGCAGACATGCTGAATGTGGTGTCGATGCTGACAAGATAAAACCAGTAAGTCTGCTTCTTAATTACTATCTTCTACTCCACACGTATGCCACATTCTGATCTAAAAGTCATGCAGCTGATCTTCGTACCGATGACTTCTGAACCGCTCGGCCGATGAATTGTTGTCTGTTAGGAAATTTATCAGCACCTTCTTTGTGAAACACTACATCAAGCCCTCTAAAGACGACGAAGATTTCCGGAATCAAATCTCCTAAAAATAAGTACGCATTCATATAGTGTTATCAGCTAAACATATACACATGGATGCATTATTTTCCATGTGATCATGTCTTCATATTTCGCACACTATGATTATGTACTGGATATGTCGGTTTAACAGCTGTGGAATTTAGCTAGCATTTTCTCAATTGCATATTGTCGTGAATTATGATGAATCCTCTGCTTGTGGACACTATTCGTTCAATTGCATATTGTGGCAAATTATGATGAATGTTCGTCATGTGGACACTATTTGTCGATTGCATATTGTGGCGAATTTGCTATTTGCAGGGTGAATTAAATGCGATATTTTACAATAACCTGGCAATTTCAGCGCACACGGTTCAAGCAACTAAGTGTGTGCGGTCCAGAACAGAAAGCACACACAACTCGTAGCGCAACCGCCTGTGATACACAGGAAAAGCACACGAGATATAATCTAAAATGTTGGTGATACATAAGAAATCGCAAATGGTTTGCAACACTTGTACGTGTGCGTAGGAGCTACTTAATCGTTTGCGATAGCACCGTATCTCACACGTGAGCCAACAGAAAACCGTGCCCGATGCAAAGACGATCCCACGCGTACATTTTTCGGGAAACGTGTCCGATGATGTTATATATGGTACACGGTTCCCAGAGAAATCTCGTGTGCGATGATGAAGATATCACACACAGTGTCTACAATGGCCCGTGTGGATTACTTAATGTTTCGCAAACGGTCAAAGGTCAAACTTCGTTTGTTTTCCATGAGCAATTAGACGCGTTTCACTTATCTTGGACGTGTGTGATTGATCCCAAATCCCACACGTACGCCCAAAAGATTATGTGTGTGATCTGTTCCTGCACCGCACACGATTATATTTGGAGATCGTTTGCGTTCATTGGCCACCATCGCCAACGGTTTTGCGGTGTCGTGTGGGATGGACCCCCCTATCGCCCAGACATGCAAGGCGATGGTTTGGAACTACGTCGCGGAAAGGGGTTAATAACCGTTTGTATAGCTCGTCACTGCACCAGTGATACTATGGGTGTTTGTGAGGGTGTAGTAGGGCAACTTCTGAAGTGAAGAAGAACAAACCATGAGGAGGCGGGCATCATGGTTGTGTGCGTCTAAGAGGATGTCACATTATTTGGTTGCTGCCAAAATGGAGTTCCAATCAGTTAATGCTTATGTCAACTCCATAGGCTTGTATATAATTGTACTAAATCTCATGTGTTATATGTCATTAGTTTCATTAAACAAAAGCATGTAACCATTCCGTATTGGTATTTTTGTAGCAACGCATTCATAAGACACAAGTAACACATTGAACTTAAATAATGCCTTGATGTAACTATGCACTCTACAGCACCACCAAAATTAGATTTTGGCCCTGCTTTTGCTGGTGATACTATTGAGAAACTATACCTATGTTCAATTTGTGTTTTCATGATTAAGCTATGGAAGGGGTTTCAATAAAAGTTATAGTAGATACACATGCATGTTTAACATACTGATTTCCTATAGAGAGGTAAAGATGGCATCATATTGCATGTTAGTTGGGATACATACTTCAGAACTTTATATGTAAACAAGACATCAAACTGTAGGTTTTAGCTACAATATGTAATAGAGAATGCAAAAAGTTATATATCTAGAGAATCTAGGTTTCTTATTCTCTTATAGGGAATAAGATAGCATGAGTCTTTTTCATTGATGACATGTGTGTCAAGAAAATAATGAGAATATTTTTTTACCTTGTGATAAACTAGAAAATTTTATGACAATTTCTAGGCCGAAAACATGAAAAAGTTGTCTTGGAATGATCTTCACTCTTGATTTTGAGCTCCTCCTTTTTTCCTAAGGACGAGGCGAAAGAAATGTAATAGAAGCATTGTTTCCCAACTCCCAAGGTTGCATTTCAACGGTGTGATTTCACATCATGAAAGCCTGAAATAGATTCAGGTCATTGGTGATTTACCAACATGGTGAAATTTTCTTCCACAATATACTTGATCTTCTTCCTGGGCAAAGGAAAGTCTCGAGAAGAAGAAGAACTGACGGAGCTACTCAACGAGGATCAGAAGGATGACCTTGATGGGGGAACAAAATGTGGTTTTCACCACGGGACAAGATGACCATGACAAACCCATGTGATGTGCCTGAGGATCCTAAGGTATATGCTAGACATGATAAATGTTGAAGCACTATAATATGTATGCCCCCGTTGCAATGCACATCATTATCACATTTTAGTTTTCATCTTCCAAACCAGTATGTTTTTGCTACGCTTGGCTTGACCCGGGAATGGAAATATGTTCATCTCAAGAAAATCAAGAAGCATTTATTTGAATTGTCTGATAGTACAAAATCCAATAATTGATAAACACACACCTACATATGGGTGTTTCCAATCCATAAAAATAACAATTGACAAGCATAGTAAGCGGCTAAGCGCTAACTTATCATGTCACAATGAAACTCTAGAGCAAGTATAGAGTGATGACACGAAAGCTAGAGCAAGTAGTAGACCGAGATAAAAGAGGGTTAAGGAAGATCAAGCTATTTCTTGTTGGTGGGGTGCGAGAAATAAGATGTGTGTGTTGAGAAACTTTAGAACCAATGGACGAAGAGATAAAGCAGTCAGGATAAATACAACGAGTCAATATTGGTATGTTATCCCATGGCTATCTTTTCTATACATGTAAAATTTTACATGCATTATGTTTATATATGTAACCATAATTTTTTTTCGAAAAGCTCGTGGCAACGCACGGGCATTCTAGTAGTGATTTAGTATTGTTGACATTTATCTTCAGGATAAGTACGCTGGGAGGCAAAACGTTAAGCCCCTATCTTTCTTTGTGTTCGATGGATGTTGTTTTTTCTAAAAATATGCTTTGAGTATCAGCAATCATAGAAGATTATATGACAATTGAGTATGTGGAGCTCTTAGTTAGACTTGATGATGCATTTAAATTGTTTGATGACTAAGAACATATGTTGTTAAGTTTCAAAAGAATGCATTGTTTGAACCATGACATGTGAATTGATTGCTAGTATATCATGATGATTTTTTTGAGAAAAAATTGCTGGTCATGATGCTAGAAAAGTGACTGAAATTATCAAGGATCAAAACTATTCACTTTGCTAGCATTTAGACTTCATAAATGACTTCTTTTATCATTTAACTACTCAAGGACGAGTAGGAATTAAGCTTGGGGATGCTGATACGTCTCCAATGTATCAATAATTTATGAAGTATTCATGCCATATTTGCCCATGTTTACAATACTTTTATATGGTTTTGATGCACTTTATATGATTTAATTAGAACTAACCCGGACTGACGCTGTTTTCAGCAGAGTTACGGTGGTGTTGTTTTTTATGCAGAAAATAAAGTTTCTCGGAATCGCCCAAATTTTTTTAACGATTTGTTTTGGACAATATGAGAAATACCCGAGCAAAGAACAACCGGATGGGGGCCACCTATGGGCCACAAGCAAATAGGGAATGCCCACCCCCTGGGCGCGCACTGTTAGCTTGTGGAGCCCATGTGGTTCCGGCTGACGTGATTCCAACGCTGAAAATTCCTATAAATCCAGAACCCCCCCAAAAGTTAATCTTGAACTTCCGCTCCACCGCTGCAACTCTCTATATCGAAGAAAAACCCACCTGGAGCCATTCTGGCACCCTGACGGAGAGGGGAAATCATCACCGGTAACTGTCTTCATCATCCCGGCGGTGTCCATGAGGAGGGAGTAGTTCATCCTCGGGGCTGAGGGTATGCACCAGTAGCTATGTGTTTGATCTCTCTCCCTCTCTCTCTCTCTCTCTCTCTCTCGTGTTCTTGATATGTCACGATCCATATGTATCACAGTCTTTGTTAATACTGTTGGATTATATGGTGTTTGTCCCTCGCTATCTTGATGTGATGAATTTATTCTTTCCCTTTGAGATTTTGTTATCTCAGATTGAAAATTGGATTTGAGATCACTTGATGTATGTTTTGGTACTCATCTTGCGGATTCCCATGGTGACAATGGGGTAATCGATGCATATGGGTTGATACACGTTCTTGTTCTACTTTCTCTCATAGAAATCTTGGGGGTACTCATTGAAGTTCTTTGTGTTGGATTGAATGTGATGAATCTGAAATTGTTTGATGCATATTGAATAATTAACCCACGGACACTTGTGGTGACATTGGAGTATCTAGGTGACATTAGGGTTGATTGATATGTATCATAGGTGTTATTTTACTACGAACTCGAGGGGTGTTTGTGACACCTATAGGAATGGCCCAATAGATTGATCGGAAAGGATAACTTTGAGGTGGTTCTATTACCTACAATAGTTTGATCTTATGTTCTCCACTAGATATGAACTTTGGAGTGATAATTTGTTGCACGTTGAGGGGTGATCATATGATTCTATTATGTTAGCATTGTTAAGAGATTTCACTAGTGAAAGTATGAACCCCAGGGCTTATTTCGAAGCATTTATACAACATTTTGTTCGCTGTTTGCCACTTTCTACCTTTCTATTTTTATATTTTTATATTACAAAAATATATATCTACTATCCATATTGCACTTGTATCACCACCTCTTCGTCGAACTAGTGCACCTATACAATTTACCATTGTATTGGGTGTGTTGGGGACACAAGAGATTTATTGTATTTGATTGCAGGGTTGTTTGAGAGAGACCATCTTCATCCTACACCCCCATGGATTGATAAACCTTAGGTCATCCACTTGAGGAAAATTTTCTGGTGTCCCACAAAACTCTAAACTTGGAGGCCCAACAATGTCTACATGAATATAGTTGCGTAGTAGACATCAGTTACACCCACTTGAAAGAGACACATGTTCACCATGATTTGTTAGAATACCATGTGTGCTTCACTTATATCTTTTGAGCTAAGCAGTTGCTCTAGTGCTTCACTTATATCTTTTAGAGCACGAAGGCATCTAGATTTTATAGAAATAATTGCACTCTCGCTCTTCACTTAAATTTGTTTGAGAGTTAATAAATAGTGACAGTAGTTTGCTTGGGTTATAAGACTAGTTCAAAAATAATAGGTATTCAAGGAGTGCATAATCAAAACCACATGTAGCACATAAAAGAGAAATTGTGAGCTAATGATATTGATGTGGTAATATGAAAGGGTGCGAGTGCATGGTTATTGGTTACTAAAAATATCGATAGTTAAAGGATGTTAATTTGTTGTTCAACTAAATATTTTATGGCATGGTGATGACGTGTGAGCATTCTTATTCCTCGTTGAAATCCTGTGCTGATTAGGTCGAGGGCGCACGATGGTTAACTCCTACCAACCTCCTCCCTAGGGGCATGCGAGTAGTACTTTGCTTCGAGGGAGCTAATAAAACCTTGGGATACCTATGTGAGTTATTTATGACTAATGTGAATCCATGGATGTACGCACTCTCACCACCTCATATTTGCTAGCCTCTTCGGTACCGTGCAATGCCCATTTTCAGCTCGAGGACCGGTGCGAACTTCACTGGTGCATCCAAACCCCGCGACATGATACACTCTGTTGCACATAAGCCACCTTATATCTTCCTCAGAACAGCCACCATACCTACCTATCATGGCATTTCCATAGCCATTCCGAGATATATTGCCATGCAACTTCCACCGTCACATCATATACTAGTACACTCATTGTCATATTGCTTTGCATGATCATGTAGCTGACATAGTATTTTTGGAAAGCCACCGTTCATCATTATCATACATGTTACGCTAGATCATTGCACATCATGGTACATTGACAGAGGCATTCATATAGAGTCATATTGTTCAGTAGTTTTTCATATCGAGTTGTAAGTAAATCGAAGTGTGATGCTATTCATTATTAGGGCACTGTCTCAGTGATGAAAGGATGATGGAGATAATGATTCCCCCACAAGTAGGGATGAGACTCCGGACGAATAAAAGAAAAAAGAAGAAGAAGAAAAGAAGAAGAAAAGAAGAAGAAAAAAAGAAAAAAAAGAAAAAAAGAGAAAAATGAAGAAAAAAGGAAGAAAAAAATAAATGAGAGAAAAGAGAGAAGGGGCAGTGCTACTACCTCTGTTTCCACACTTGTGCTCAAAGTAGCACCATGTTTTTGATATCGAGAGTCTCGTGTTTTGTCACTTTCATATGCTAGTGGGACATTTGTATTTATGTGGAGAAGACTGAGCCATGCCATGCTAATATGAGAAAATGAATAGGGGGTAAACATTATTTAAGGATCATATATTTTGAACATTGATGATTATGTTACTTATGTTCATGGATATTACTATGTTGATGTTTGTTAATTCATCGTTTCTCAATGATCATACCTGCAAGAGACTACATGTTGGGTAGCATGTCACATCAAAAATTTAGTTTTTACCATTTACCTACTCGAGGACGAGCAAAAATTAAGCTTGGGGATGCTGATACGTCTCCAACATATCTATATTTTTTATTGTTCCATTCTATTATAGTATCATTCTAGGACGCTTTTTAGGCATTTACTTGTTGTTTTATACTCCCTCTGTTTCTTTATATAAGGTGTATTTGTTTTTTCAAAAGTCAAATGAGGCCATGTTCGACCGAGTTTTTAGAAAAATATATCAAGATCCACAATACAAAATTTAGATCATTTGATTCATCATGAAAAGTAGATTCATATTTTACCTATTTGGTATTGTAGATGTAGTTATTTTTATTGTATAATATTGGTCAAACATTCAAATGGTTGACTTGCACGAAAAACAATACACCTTATCTTCTGGAACGGAGGGAGTATTATTTTTTAGCACTAACCTATTAACCAAGTGCCAAGTGTCAGTTGTTGTTTTCTGCTTGTTTTTGGCATTTCAAGTTTACAGTACCGAACGAAATCCAAATACCCCGAAACTTTTTGATGATCTTTCTGGACCAAAAGAAGACCTGGAAGCTTTGGGAGAAGATCGAAGGCCGCACGAGGGCCCCACAAGCCAACAGGGCGCGCTGAGGGGGGGTGGTCACGCCCTGATGGCTTGTGGCCTCCTCCCTTATCCTCCGATGCCCCTCTGTGTCCTATAAATTCTCTCATATCCCAAAGACCCTAGAGAGCCTCCCGAAAGACTTTTTCCGTCACCGCAAGTCTCTGTTCCGTTGTGTGCCCATTTGGAGCCCTGTTCCGGTGCCCTGCCAGAGGGGGGATCGATCACGGAGGGCCTCTACATCAAGCTTGCTGCTCCAATGGTGATGTGTGACTAGTTCACCATAGACCTACGGGTCCGTAGTTAGTACCTAGATGACTATCTCTCTCTCTATGTTCTTCAATACAAAGTTCACTACATCTTCGTGATGATCTATTCGATGTAATCTTTTTGTGTGGTGCATTTGTTGGGACCCGATGAATTGTGGGTTTATGTTCAGATTACTCATGAGATTATATTGAGTTCCTTGCTGGTCTTTCGTATATATGCATGATTATGATAGCTTCGTAATTCTCTCCGATCTTTAGATTTGGTTTGGCCAACTAGATTGATCTATCTTCACTGAGAGAGGTGAATTGTAGTGGGTTAAATCTTGCGGTGCTCTATATCCTAGTGACAAATCAGGGGACAAGACACATATTTGTATTTCTGCCACTAAGGATAAAATGATGGGGTTGATTCATATTAATTGGATTTTCTTTGTCTACATCACGTGATTGTTCTCTAAGCGTTACTTCATTTTACTTAATACTGTAGATGCATGCTGGATAGCGGTCGATGGGTGGAGTAATAGTAGTAGATGTTGGCAGGAGTCGGTCTACTTGCTTACAGATGTGATGCCTATATGTAATGATCATTGCCATGAATAAATATTGCATACCTATGCGCTTCTCTATCAATTGCCCAAGAGTAATTTGTTTACCCACCGTATGCTTTCTACAAGAGAGAAGCCTCTAGCGAAAACTATGGCTGCCATATCTATTCACAAATACATTTACAAATGCTCTTAATACCTTGCTATTATTTATTTATTTTCTTTTATTTTACAATTTATAATTATCAATTATCATCTACACTGCTCATTTGCTTGCAAGTAACGAGTTCAAGGGGATTGACAACCCTCTTGCCCAACTTGGGTGCAAGTGTGTGCTCTTTTGTGTGTAGGCGTTGAAGACGGGAAATTGTGTGGTTCGATAACCTTGGTTCTCACTGAGGGAAATACTTATCTATATTGTGATGCATCATCCCCTCCTCTTTGGGGAAAACACAACGCATATCACAAGTATCACAAGGAAGTCGGCCCTCTGTCACTTCACTGGGGCGGTACTACCACTAGCTTGTGGCCGGTACTACCGCTGACCATCACGGTGTTGGAAATATGCCCTAAAGGTAATAATAAATTGGTTATTATCATATTTCCCTGTTCATGATAAACGTCTATTATCCATGCTAGAATTGTATTGATCGGAAACTCAGGTACATGTGTGGATACATAGACAACACCGTGTCCCTAGTGAGCCTCTACTAGACTAGCTCGTTGATTAAAGATGGTTAAGGTTTCGTAATCATAGACATGAGTTGTCATTTGATAATGGTGTCACATCATTAGGAGAATGATGCGATGGACAAGACCCAAACCGTAAGCATAGCATTTGATCGTATCACTAAGTTTGTTGTTACTGCTTTCTTCATGTCAAGTATCTGTTCCTAAGACCATGAGATCAGGCAACTCCCTGACACCGGAGGAATGCCTTGTGTGTATCGAATGTCACTTCGTAACTGGGTGATCATAAAGGTACTCTACAAGTATCTCTGAGGGTGTATGTTGGGTTGGCATGGATTGAGACTAGGATTTGTCACTCCGTTTGACGGAGAGGTATCTCTGGGCCTTCTGAGTAATACAAAATCACAAGAAGCTTGCAAGCAATGTGACTAAGGAGTTAGTCACGGGATTTTGTATTACGGAATGAGTAAAGAGACTTGGCGGTAACGAGATTGAACTAGGTATGGAGATACCGACGATCGAATCTCGGGCAAGTAACATACCGCTGGACAAAAGGAACTGCATACGGGATCGATTGAACCCTTGGCATCGTGGTTCGACCTATAAAGATCCCGCTATTGGTTATTGACCGGAGATGTGTCTCGGTCATGTCCACATGATTCTCGAACCCATAGGGTCTGCACGCTCAACGTTCGGTGACAATATAGTATTATTAGGTTATGTATGTTGGTGACCGAATATTGTTCGGAGTCCTGGATGAGATCCCGGATGTCACGAGGAGCTCCGGAATGGTCCGGAGGTAAAGATTTATATATGGGAAGTCATATTTTGGCTACCGGAAAAGTTTCGGGTTTTTTCCGATATTATACCGGGAAGCTTCTAGAAGGTTCCAGAAACTTTTGGAGGAGTCCGGAAGTCCACCAATTATTTCGTGGTCTTATTGGGCCAGGCGCACAAGTCCCTCAAAGCCCATGCACTTCGGAAAGGTGGAAAGTCCACCTTTGTTTGGAAGGGAAGGAGGAGGACTAGGATTCCCCCTCCCCCCTTGGCTGCAACCTAGGGCTTGGAGGGGCTGTTACCCACACCCCTCCACCTATATATAGAGGGGAGGGGTGCCCCAAGAGGACACACCAAGCTGTTGGCGCCCCTCTCTCTCCCAAGATCGTTTTCTCCTCCGTTCACGGTTTCGGTAGCGCTTGGCGTAGCCGCCAGGATAGCTCCACCACCATCTCCACCACGTCGTCATGCTGGTTGAGAACCCATCTACTCCTCCTCCCTCGCTCGCTGGATCGAGGAGGCGGAGACGCCATCGAGCCGCACGTGTGCTGAACGCGGAGGTGCCGCCCGTCCGGCGCTGGATTGGATTGGATCGTGAAGAGTACGACTACATCAACCACGTTATATATGCTTCCGCTTAGTGATCTACAAGGGTATGTAGATACACTCTCCCTCTCGTAGCTATGCATCTCCATGGATAGATCTTGCGTGTGTGTAGGATTTTTTTTGTTTCCCATGCAACGTTCCCCAATAGTGGCATCATGAGCTAGGTCTATGCGTAGATGATATGCACGAGTAGAACACAAAGTGTTTGTGGGCCTTGCTGTTCAGATTGCTTACCTCCTTAGTCTTATTTTGATTCGGCGGTATTGTGGGATGAAGCGGCTCGGACCAACATTACTTGTCCTCGCACAAGAGACCGGTTCCACCGACTGACATGCAACTTGTTTGCATAAAGGTGGCTGGCAGGTGTCTGTGTCTCCTACTTTAGTTGAATAAGATTCGACAGAGGCGATCCTTGTAGAAGGTTAAAAGGCAAGTTGAATATCACCGTTGTGGCTTTGCGTAGGTATGAACGGTTCTTGCTAGTTGCCCGTAGCAGCCACGTAAAACTTGCAACAATAAAGTAGAGGACATCTAACTTGTTTTTGCAGGGCATGTTGTGATGTGATATGGCCAAGACGTGATTTGGTATATGTGATGTATGAGATGATCATTTTTTGTAATAGTTATCACGACTTGCATGTCGATGAGTACCGCAACCGGCAGGAGCTAGATGGTTATCTTTAATTTATTTGTGCCATTTGCTTTACTTTATCGCTATGAGTTAGCAATAGTTGTAGATGGAGATCATGATGTCATGTCGTTGACGATGGAGATCATGTCGGTGCTTTGGAGATGGATATCAAAAGCACAAGATGATTATGGCCATATCATGTCACTTATATGATTTACATGTGATGTTTATCCTTTTATGCATCTTATTTTGCTTAGGATGATGGTAGCATTATAATATGACCCCTCACTAAAATTTGAAGATAAAATTGTGTTCTCCCCAAGTATGCACAGTTGCGAAGGTTCGTCATTTCGAAGCACCTCGTGATGATCGGGTGTGATAGACTCTACGTTCGCATACAATAGGTGTAAGCCAGTTTTACACATGCGAAATACTTGGGTTAAACTTGTCGAGCCTAGCATGTACATGCATGGCCTCGGAACACAAGAGACCGAAAGGTCGAACATGAGTCATATAGTACATATGATTAACATGGAGATGTTCACCATTGAAACCACCTCAGCTCACGTGATGATCGGACTTGGGTTGATGGATTTGGATCATGTCACACTTAGACAACCTGAGGGATGTTGATTTGAGTGGGAGTTCATTAGTAATTTGATTGACTGAACTAATTATCATGAACATAGTCAAAATGTCTTTGCAAATTATCTTGTAGATCAATAGCTCGCGTTGTAGCTCCCCTATTTTTGATATGTTCCTAGAGAAAACTAAGTTGAAAGATAATGGTAGCAATTATGCGGACTGGGTCCATGATCTGAGGATTGTCCTCAATGCTGCACAGAAGGCTTATGTCCTTGATGCACCGCTTGGTGCAGCCCCCCCCCTCAAGTGTCGTCTGTGGGTGTTGTGAACATCTAACAGGCACGTTCTGATGACTACTTGGTAGTTCAATGCCCCTTGCTTTACGGCTTAGAACCGGGGCTCCAAAGACGTTTTGAACGTCACGGAGCATATGAGATGTTCCAAGAACTGGAATTGGAATTTGAGGCTCATGCCCGTGTTGAGAGGTATGAGACCTCCGACAAGTTCTTTGCCTGCAAGATGGAGGACAATAGCTCAATTGGTGAGCATGTGCTCAGATTGTCTGGGTGCTACAATCGCTTGAATCAAGTGGGAGTTAATCTTCCAGATAAGATAGTGATTGACAGAGTTCTCCAAGTCATTGCCACCAAGCTACTAGAGCTTTGTGATTAACTATAACATGCAAGGGATGGAGAAGATGATCCCTCATCTATTCACGATGTTTTACGCCGTGAAGGTAGAAATCAAGAAGGAGCATCAAGTGTTGATGGTTAATAAAACCACTAGTTTCAAGAAGGGCAAGGGCAAGAAGGGAAACTTCGAGAATGGCAAGCCAGTTCTTGCTCCAGTGAAGAAACCCAAGGTTGGACCCAAACCTGAGACCGAGTGCTTCTTTTGTAAGGGGAACAGTCACTAGAAGCGGAACTGCCCCAAGTACTTGGCAGATAAGAAGGCTGGCAACGTCAACAAAAGTATATTTGATATACATGTTATTGATGTGTACATTACTATTACTCGTAGTAGCACATGGGTATTAGATACCGGTTCATTTGCTAATATTGGTAAATCAAAACAAAAGTTGCGGAATAAACGAAGAATGGCTAAGGGCGAGGTGACAATGTGTGTTGGAAGTGTTTCCAAGGTTGATGTGATCACCATCGCACGCTCCCTATACCTTCGGGATTAGTGTTGAACCTAAATAAATGTTATTTGGTGCCTTCCTTGAGAATAAATATTATATTGATCTTCTTTATTGCGATATGGTCATTCATTTAAGTAAGAGAATAATGGTTATTCTGTTTACATGAATAATACCTTCTATGGTCATGCACTAATGTGAATGGTTTATTGAATCTCGATTGTAGTGATACACATGTTCATAATATTGATACCAAAAGATGCAAAGTTAATTATGATAGTACCACATACTTGTGGCACTGCTGCCAAGGTCATATTGGTGTAAAGCGCATGAAGAAACTCCATGCTGTTGGACTTTGGGAATCACTCGATTTTGAATCGCTTGATACATGCGAACCATGCCTCATGGACAAGATGACGAAAACCCCGTTTTCCTGAATAGTGGAGCGGGCAAGTGACTTGTTGAAAATCATACACACTGATGTGTGCGGTCCAATGAGTGTTGAAGCGCGTGGTGGATATCGTTATTTTCTTATCTTCACTGATGATTTGAGTAGATATGGGTATATTTACTTAATGAAACACAATCTGAAACGTTTGAAAAGTTCAAGCAAATTCAGAGTGAAGTTGAAAATCATCGTAACTAGAAGATAAAGTTTCTATGATTTGATCGTGGTGGAGAATATCTGAGTTATGAGTTTGGTATGCATTTAAGACAATGTGGAATTGTTTCATAGCTCACGCCACCTGGAACACCATAGCGTACTCTATTGGATACGGTGCGATCTATGACGTCCCTTATCAATTTGCCACTATTGTTGTGGGGTTATGCATTAGATACAACTACGTTCACTTTAAATAGGGCACCATCTAAATCCGTTGAGATGACACCGCATGAATTAGGGTTTGGCGAGAAACCTAAGATGTCATGTCTTGGAGTTTGGGAATGCGAAACTTATGTTTGACAAGCTCGCACCCAAAGCGGAAAAGTGCATCTTCATAAGATACCCTAAGGCAACAATTGGGTATACCTTCTATCATAGATCCGAAGGCAAGGTGTTTGTTGCCAAGAATGGATCCTTTCCAGAGAAGGAGGTTCTCTCGAAAGAAGTGGGTGGGAGGAAAGTAGAACTTGATAAGGTTATCGAACCTTCACTCAAATTGGAAAGTAGCGCAATGCAGAAAGGTGTTCCTGTAATGCGTACACCAATTAAAGAAGAAGCTAATGATGATGATCATGAAACTTCGGATCAAGTTACTACCAAACATCGTAGGTTGATAAGAGCACGTACTGCCCCGAGTGGTACGGTGATCTTGTCTTGGAAGTCATTGATACATCTCCAACGTATCTATAATTTTTTATTGTTCCATGCTGATATATTATCATTCTAGGATACTTTTTGGGCATTTGTTTACCAATTTATAATATTTTTGAGCACTAACCTATTGACCCAGTGCCCAGTGCCAGTGCTATTTTCTTCATTTTTTTGACTTTTCAGGTTTACAGTACCAAACGAAGTCCAATTGCGACGAAACTTTTTGATGATTTTTTCTGGACCAAAAGAAGACCTGGAAGCTTCGGGAGGAGGCCTGGAGGCGCACAAGGGCCCCACCAGACATCATGCGTGGTGAGCTTGCTGAATGTGTGATATAAATGAGGCAAATTTCAACGAATATTGCTAAGTTACATGTCTGTGTTCTTTAGTATTTGGAAATTCCAAATAAGATTATCTTCCCTTGGTTGTTGTCCATATATCTGCTCGTATGAGACTTCAACTATAAATCTGTAATCAAGCATTTCATACAGGACGAGCATTACATTGTTAGTCACCAAAATGAGGTACTTTCTGTTTGATGACATTTTTATATCTAGATATTTTTTCGAATGTCATACACTTGTCTAAATTTCTTTGTGTTTGGGAACATTGCATGGAAAAAAACTATGAAACATCCAAGATCTACTCTATGCAGATGCTAGCAACGAGATGGATAGGTCTCTACATACCCTTGTAGACCAAAAGCATTAACAATCTTGGGATAGTGGTTGACATAGTTGTACTTGTGTCGCGATCCAAGCACCGCACTAGTGGCACCTTGCGAGTTTAGCACATGTATGACTCGGTGATGTTCCCTCCTTCTAGATCCAGCAAGCGGGGGTGGAGAGGTACATGGGATCTAGGCCAACACGATGGCGTGGTGGTGGTGGTGGCAGCAACAGAACTGCAACAGGGCTTGTCCAAACGTCTGCGGGGGGAGGAGGAGGTTTAACGGGAGGGAGGGGCTGATACGTCTCCAACGTATCTATATTTTTTTATTGTTCCATGCTATTATATTACCATTATAAGGTGCGTTTTAGGCATTTACTTGCTGATTTATATTATTTTTAAGCACTAGCCTATTAACCAATGCCAAGTGCCAGTTGCTGTTTTCTGCATTGTTTTGGCTTTTCAAGAATACTGTACCAAACGAAGTCCAAATACCCCGAAACTTTTTGATGATTTTCTCTGGAACAAATAAAGACCTGGAAGCTTCGAAGGGAGACCAGAGGCCCCACGGGGCGGCGCCAAGCCAACAGGGCGTGCCTAGGGGGTGCCCGTGTCCTGATGACTTGGGGCCACCTCCCTTGGCCTCTGGCCCTGCTCTCTGTCCTATAAATGCACACATCCTCCAAAAACCCTAAGGAGCCTCCCGAAATGTATTTTTCAGCTGCCGCAAGCTTCTCTTCCATCGTGTGCCCATCTGGAGCCATGTTTCGCTGCCCTGCTGGAGGAGGGATCGATCACGGAGGGCCTCTACATCATCCTTGCTGCTCCTATGGTGATGTGTGAGTAGTTAACCACAGACCTATGGGGCCGTATTTAGTACCTAGATGGCTATCTCTCTCTATGTTCTTCGTTGCCACGATCACCAAGATTACTGCGGTGATCTATATTATGTAATCACTCTTGTGCGGTGCGTTTGTTGGGATCCGGTGAATTGTGGGTTAATGTTCAGATATTCATGATATTACATTGAGTTCCTTACTGGTCTTTTCATATATATGCATGATTATGATAGCTTCGTAATTTTCTACGATGTATTGATTTGGTTTGGACAACAGATTGATTTATCTTCAGCGTGAGAGGTGCGTCGTAGTGGGTTCAATCTTGCGGTGCTCAATACCAGTGATAGAAAGGGGCATGCCACGTATTGTATTTCTGCCACTAAGGGTTAAACGATGGGGTTGATTCATATTAATTGGATTTACTTTGTCTACATCATGTCATTGTTCTCCAAGCATTACCCTGTTTTCACTTAATACTTTAGATGCATGCTCGATAGCGGTCGATGGATGGAGTAATAGTAGTAGATGCAGGTAGGAGTCCGTCTAATTGCTTACCGACCAGATGCCTATATGTAATGATCATTACCATGAATAAATATTGCATAACTATGCGCTTTTCTATCAATTGCCCAGCGGTAATTTGTTTACCCACCGTATGCTTTCTACGAGAGAGAAGCCTCTAGTGAAAACTATGGCCCCGGGTCTATTCACAAATATAAATACAAAAATACAAAATAGCTTGCTGTTCGTATTTACTTTATATTTATTTTCCATTTATATTTTTAAAACTATCCAACTACACTAGTTATGGCTTGCAAGTAACGAGTTCAAGGGGATTGACAACCCTCTTGCCCGTGTTGGGTGCAAGTGTATGCTCTTTTGTGTGTAGGCGCTGAGGATGGGAAATTGCGTGGTCCTCCTATTGGTTCGATAACCTTGGTTCTCACTGAGGGAAATACATATCTATACTATGCTGAATCATCCCCTCCTCTTCGGGGAAAAACCCAACGCAGATCACAAGTATCACAGACGGCCAGGGTTTGGTGTGTCTAGCCCCTACGCCCCTCCCCACTATATATAGGGTTGTGGGGAGCGATGGCCAGCCCTGTCCCCTCCTCCAAGGAGAGGGGGCAGCGACCAGGGGGTGGAGTGCCCTCCAGGCCCGGTGGAGGTGCCTTTACCCATAGGGTTTCACACCCCTGATGCATGGGCCATGTAGGGGTTGGTGCGCCTGGACCAATAAGGCCAAGACACCCCCTACAGCCCATGATGTCCTAAGGGACGTGATGTAACCCCTGGAGGACTTCCGAACCCCTCCGGAACCTTCAGGAAGCTTCCCGATGCAATACCGGAAATACCCGAACCCTTTCTGGAACCCCAAAAACCACTTTCCATATATAAATGTTTACCTCTAGACTATTTCGGATCTCCTCGTGATGTCTCGGATCTCATCTAGGACTCCGAACTACTTTCGGATTTCACCACATGAATATCCCAAAACTAGCCTAGCATTACAAAATGTTAAGTGTGTGACCCCACGGGTTCGAGAGTCATGCAGATATAACCGAGACTCCTCTTTGATCAATAATCAATAGAGGGACTTGGATGTCCATATTTTCTTCTACATATTCAACAAAGATCTTTATCAGTTTGAATGACTATGTCAAGGATTAATTTAGTCCCGTATACAATTCCCTTTGTCCGGCGATATGTTACTTACCTGAGATTCGATCATCTGTATCATCATACCTAGTTCAATCTCATGACCGGCAAGTATATATACTCATTCCGTAATACAATATCCTGTTGACTAAACTCATTAGTCAAACGCTTGCAAGCTACTTTGTATATCGTGTTACCGAGAGGGCCCAGAGATATCTCTCCGTCATACAGAGTGAAAAATTCTAACCTCGATCTATGGAACCCAACAAACACTTTCCGTGATACCTGTAGAACACCTTTATGATCACCCAGTTATAAAGTGACATTTGGATACACACAAAGTATTCTTCTGGTGGCAAGGAGTTGCATGATCTCATGGTCTAAGGAATAGATACTTGACATGAACAAAGTTGTAGCAATTAAACTAAGTGATACAGTTATATACTAAGCTTACGGCTGGGTTTGTGCATCACATAATTCTCATAATGATGTGATCTTGTTATGAAAGGACAACTCATGTCTATGGTTAGGAAACATTAACCATCTTTGATCAACGAGCTAGTCAAGTAGAGGCTTACTAGGGACACTATATTCGTTTATGTATCCACACATGTATTTAGTTACCGGTCAATATAATTCTAGCATGGATAATAAACATTTATCATGAACAAGGAAATATGATAATAACATCTTTATTATTGCCTCTAGGGCATATTTCGAATATTCTCCCACTTGCACTAGAGTCAATAATCTAGTTTACATCGTAATGAATCTAACACCCATAGAGTTCTGGTGGGGATCATGTTTTGCTCGTCAGAGAGTTTTAGTCAACGGTTTGATGATTGATACGTCTCCAATGTATCTATAATTTTTGCTTGTTTCATGCTGTTATATTATCAATCTTGGATGTTTTACAACCATTTTATAGCAACTTTATATCATTTTTTGGGACTAACCTATTGACATAGTGCCAGAGTGCCAGTTGCTATTTTTGCTTGTTTTTTACTTCGCAGAATATCAGTACCAAACGAAGCCCAAACACCGTGAAAAGCTTTGGAGATTTTTTTTGGGCCAGAAGACATCCAGTGGGCCGAAGAAGTGCCGGAGAGGAAGGCCGAGGAGGGCACGAGACACCAGACCGCGCTAGAGGAGCCTGGCACGGCCTGGTGGGACGTGCCCACCTCGGGACTCCCCTCCACCGACTATCACCTCTATAAATTCTCAAATATTCGGAAAACCCTAGGAGAGTCGATGAAACACAATTCCAACCGCCGCAAGTACTAGAACCTCGAGATCCAATCTAACACCATCACGGAGGGTGTCATGGTTTTGTCACGGCAGATGTCCTAGTGAGAGGACTTAGGTTCGAGGCCATCGCTAAGGCGGTGAGCTCGAAGGGGTTGATTGGAATCGAGAGACAAAGGTTTACCCAAGTTTGGCCCCTCAGGAAGAGGTAAAAGCCTACGTCCTGATTTGTGTTGTATTTACTGGATATCGATTACAAGGGAGCGAGTTTGCTTGACCTAGCTATCGATGAGTGGTTTCGTACCCTAAGCCACCACAGGGACTCGCCTTTATATAGGTAGGTTGAGGCCCTGGGCTTACAAGAGTCCAGACCGGCTTATACCAAGTATCCGATCTTATCTCTAAGTCACCTTGCCTTCTTGAGCAAGCCGTCTTCCGGGCGGCTTACATGCCCGGGTCTCGCGCCTCTTCCGGCTCTGGGCCTCCATCTAGGCCCACCTGGTGAGTCACCTTCTAGGCTTGTCTTCAACATTCAGACCCACTTAAGGCCTTAAGTATGAGCCGCCAGCTATGACCCGACCCCTCCTGGGCGGGTCACACCTCGGGGTTATATCCCCAACATTAGGCCCCAGATTGATTTGAACCTGTTCATGTCAATCTTCCAATTCATTCGGCGACGAGTCTCACACCTTTATTACCTAAAAGTAAAACTTCATAACCCGCCATATAAAAATGGATGACGTCGTATTGGATAAGTCCAAGAAAATATTCCGTGACGTCACAACGGATCCTCTCATTAAACGGTCAATCCAAAAACTGAGGCGTCTTCCCTGGTCAATCATCATTGCGTCTCCTCGATTCTCGCGTGGACTGTTGCTGTCCCATCTCATAAATAGGCAGAGGTGGGGGTCCCATTTCTTTTATTCTTCCCCGCTGTCACTCTCTATCTTCTTCCTCCTCCGACACCTGCGCGACTGGAGCTCCGCCGCAATCGCCAGACCTTCCCCGTCTTCACCAACCAAGGCCGCTGCATCGACCTGACCTGACCAGAGCTCGACGGCGTCCGACCGCTCCCTCGGCACCTGTCAGGTTCTTTATTCTCCTTCTTGTAGATCCGCATTGGTTCATCGGAGTTCTTCCGAGTTCGTCACCGCTCGTCGGGGCATTCATCGTGGATCGGAAAAAAGTTCATCTTTAGGCTCCGAAACGCTAGCCAACTCATGCGGTGCTCCGCCTATCGCGTTTCTCCTATTCAACATAAATCGCTTCTTGAATCAGAGTCCGCACATGAACTGCTTGTTCTTCCACTGACATTTTTAGGGTTAGAATTTATTTCCTTTTATCTTCGTCCGTAGATCTTGTAGTTGCTGCCGTAGCTAGCGAAATCTGTTTGTCAACACTTAGTCAAAATTTCCAACATTAGCTATCTTTTGATCCGCCATTGTACTGCTAGCTCATTCTGTAGAAATTTTAACTCGCCTCCGTCCCATAGCAGACAGCGGCTTAGAACACAACCATGACTCGCCGAACATCATTGCCGTTTTAGCCTTAACTCTCCTTGCTGTGAGGATTTTCTTTTCTTAACTCGCCACGTCTTCGTGCCTTCTCATAGAGTCTAACCCGCCATCATGGACAAAGCTCCCGCCTCTTGCGACTGGGTCAATTCCTGGGTCACTAAGGCATCTTTGAAGGAATTCGTGACTATGGGAGTCTTACCGGCTCAAGAGGTCATTCACTGGCGGGTTCCTGGTAAAGAGACCAAACCCATACCTCAGGAAGGGGAACTAGTCGTGTTTACAGATCACCTTCTCCGCGGATTTTCACCACCCGGGTCAAAATTCTTCCGGGATGCCTTGCACTTCTATAAACTTCATCCTCAAGACATTGGTCCCAACTCTGTTACAAATTTGTGCCAATTTCAAGTCCTTTGTGAAGCCTATTTGCAGGAAGAACCCACTGTTGACCTCTTCCGATATTTTTTCTACCTCAACCGCCAGACCGAGTTGGCAGCTGGGCCGAGTCTCGAGCTCGGAGGCGTCTCAATCCAGAGGCGAAGAGACATGGCTTTCCCTGCAGCTATCCTGCCCAGCCATCCCAAAGATTGGAACCGGACTTGGTTCTACTGCAAAGACACTTCTCCGGTTGCAGAAAATCCGCTGCCGGGTTACTGCCCTTTCCGGCTCGGCACCAATATTGAACTCCCTGATCGGATGAGTGCTGCGGAGTGTGTCAAATATGCCCCGGCCTTTGTGAAGATACAGGCTTTACTAGCCAATGGGTTAACCGGTGTGGATCTGACCCGCTGCTGGGTCAGCTGGAGGATTATGTCGCTGAGCCGGCGTAACAAATTGATGTGCGAGTACAGTAGTGAAATGGACGATCCACTGCGCTTCAACCGGACACCTCTTATTGAAAAGGACCTCAACTCCATTGTTTAGTCGCTGCTCGGAGAGCCTCAAGCAGCGTGCAACAAGACCGGGTTAAAACCGTTCTATGTTCTCAATCCGGCTCCAGAGGTAGAGATCTTTTAAATAAACTTTGCTTTCTTTTAAATCTTGAGTCTCATGCTCTTTCTGACCCTTCTGTGACTCATACGCAGGCCAAGTCCCCTTTCTGGAAAAAGAAATACACCCCCGCTCCCAAGAAGAAGGCTAAGGCGGCTAAGACCCATGCCCCGAGTCGAAAGAAGAAAACAGCCGCTTCTGAACTGCTCGAGCTTGATGACTCGGAGGTAGAACTTGACTCCCTTGGTCTTCTCTTTATGTAACTCATTGACAATGATTACTCACAGGAAGAAGCAGAAACAAGCCATGCTGATGCTGCAGAGGTAACTATTATCTCCTCTGACTCGGAAACCTTACCAATAAAGAAAATTCGACGAGCTGTCCGAAAGGTAAAACACTTCCACTTTTTTGCTCACCCGGATCCCAACTTTCCTTTGAAGAATCAGCAAGATGAAAATAGACGTCAGACCCGGAGCACCGGCTCTGAAGACCTTTTGGCCGGCTTACCAAATGAGCCAGCTCCTCGGAAATGGCGCACTGAAGTAATTCCTTGCCTTAGATTCATTTCTTCTGTATGCTAATCTTGTGTTGCAGCTTACTTATATTTTATAATGCTAACTTTCTAGGACTCGCCTCCTTCTTTAGGCGACTCAACCACATCAAAGTTGCCTCCTCTTGTTATCAACCCGGGGTGAGTATTTTTATTTCCCACTCCAAGCATTATTAGTCTATCCTTGCTTATAACGTGTAACGCTACCTTTCCTCATAGGGCTCAAGCCAAACGGAGAAAGGTAGGCGGGTCAACTGCCACTCCTGATGTTCCCGAGCCGGAAAACCCAAAGCCCCACTCTCCTGAAGCTCATATCGAGCCTTCTGAGGTTGACAAAGATGCTCATGAAGAGGTTCCTCAGCATACCGAGCCGGCTGATATGGATATTGAGGCTCCCGAGGCCCATCCAGAAGCTGATCCTAAGCCGCCCAGCCCCCAGCCGACGACTGAAGACGTGGCTTCTCATGAAGAAGTTACTGTTACCGGGGCGGCTTACAAATCTCTAGCTCCCTCCAATGTACTATCAAAACACACCGGTGAAGATGAGGCGGCTCCTCTTAAGGAAGAGAAGACTCGATTTGATCTTCCTAACTTGGAAAAGCTATCTGGTGACGAGTTACACTCTGGCTATCTGAGCCGTCTCTCTGCAAGCCGGGACATAGAGGCCAACTTGGTCGGCATGATGAAGAGGAAATACAAGGTACGCTTCTTCCTTTGTCTTTCCATATATACTTATGTAGCTCCCAAGAGCCGGTTTACCTTGCCAAAGGTCAACCGGGTCTTCCATCACTTGTAGATTTTGATGAATCGCCTTGTAGCCCCCAAGGACCGGGTCATTATGTAAATAATGAGCCGGCACTCAACATAGAATAAGAGCCAAGTGTAGCCCCCAAGGGTCGGGTCATTATGTAAATAATGAGCCGACACTCAACATAGAATAACAGCCAAGTGTAGCCCCCAAGGGTCGGTTCATCTTCCTGAAGATGATCCGGGTCTTGTTTGAATTGTAACCTTTAAAGAGAACTGATGCACATTAGCCCCCAAGTGTCAAGTATATTACTTGTAATCTGCTTGAGACTTGTAGTATCCTTCGTCATTGCTTCCCAAACACTATCATATAATGCTCTAGCGGCTTGATAATGAACATAATCCTGTCTTTTGACCTTTTGTACTTTGCAGGAATCTTTAAGCTCGGCCGAGTCTAAATTGACTGACCTGACGAAGAGTTTATCTTTGCAACAAGTCACCCGGGCTGAGGCTGAAGAGAAATGGCGGCTCTCCTCCATAGAGCTCGAGAAGGTTAAGGCGGATTTCGAAGCTTATAAACAAACTGCGGAAACGGAGCAAGCCGCCTTAACCAAACGAGCAGAAGATGTCGAGGGTCATTTGCAACCCATCACGGAAGAGCTTAACAATCTGAAAGGCCACATATCTCGGATGATTGCATCCGTCTTTGGTATGTGTTGTCAGCTATCAATATTCCTTGAAAAGAGTCTTTCAAAAAAAAATCCAGGCGGCTTACAAATCTTGACTTGTTTGTAGGTGAACGAAGTCGCCAATTTGCGGATGATAATCTGCTAAAGCTGAAGGCCTTATACTCGCTTACTGAATAGCTATATGTCGGATACCTTTGCACCATTAAGGCTGTTATGACTGAAAGGGGCGTTCCAAAATTTATGAAGGTTGTGCTAGAAACTCTCTCCACCATCCCAAAGCAGATAGAAGAACTGAAGAGATCAGCCGCCCGTAAAGGGGCAATGGCTGCTTTGAGCCGGTCACTGGCTTATGCACCGGAGCTGAACCCAGAAGAGATGATGGATGGTTTTCCTCAGCTGCAAGACGATGGCTCACAGTTCACGCAAGATGATTACGCCCGTTGTATGAAGGCCTTCCGAGTACTGGCAAGCCGGCTGGCCACAGAGGCGGATCTGTCATCCTATCAGGTGGCTTACTCTGAAGAGAACAAACGAGTTCGAGGCCCCACCTTTGAAGCCAAAAGCCTGATTCCTCAACGCCGTAAGCATCTCTTTGCCCCTGAAGTTGACCCGTCTCCAATCATGCATGACGAAGCCGAATTTGAGGCCTTACTGAACTGCAATTGGGATGTGGACAACCTTCAGATCCAGGAGATCGAAGACCCGGCGCAGGATGACCCTTCGGTGAGCTAAACAAAGAGTTGCACCCATGTGAAGGTAACCCGGCCCTGTTGATTTGCCGGGTTATAATTTATGCGAAAAAACTTTAAGCTCGCATATTTTGGGCTCTTCGTCAGCCTTGTAATAGGAGTAGTTAAAACTGATCGCCTTTTGTCGTGCCTTCGTGCACGTTTGGAGTTTGAATAACTTAGTATATTTATCCATCCTTCCTTTATTCTGGCTATGATCACCTTTCTTGATATCTAGTGGCGGTTTATCATAAAAGACAAGACCTGCAAAATAACAAGATAGAAAATATATTCTCTATCATTGTTAAGGCGGCTTTAAAGGCACAGCCCAAAGAGGTTAACTCTTATTCATATTCTCGCGTAAAGCTCAAGGTTTATTTTTCAAAACATAGGCATGACTGCCCAAACCTCATATGCCGGCTCTCACATGGCACAGATTCATCGTTTTAACTTTAACTAGTTCAGGGTCTTTAAAAAGCTTGACTGTTAATAGTACGGCCAGCCATATAGCGGAGAGACTACAGCAGGCCATGAGTACCCCCGAAACCCATAAGCCAGCTCTCACGTGACATAAATCCGTCATTTTAACCTTAAATAGTTCAGGGTCTTAAAAAAGATTGACCGTCTAAGAGTACGAACGGGCCACATGGCGGAGAGACTACTGCAGACAGGCGAGTTTATCCTAGCTTTCTGTAAGCCGGCCCTCTCGTGAAATAAACCGCCGTTTTAACCTTGATCAGTATAGGGTCTCATTGCAAGATTGACTGTCAAGATCTTTGACCAGTTCAGGGTCTTTATTGCGAGATTAACTGATATGAGTTCGACGGGTCACATGGTGGAGTGGCAGGTTGCAAACAGGCAGGTTTAACCCGGATATGGCTTGAAAGCCGGTCAAGAGGGTATGAAAGCTGAACCCAGTGGGTTGGAAGCCCCCAAGTGACCTGTTGAATTATCAACTCTTTTGCACAATCTTGTTTGCACAAAAAACGGCAGAGGCCTCGAATTGTGGGGATGCCAACTTTATTATATTAAAAAGGTATATACAATGACATATGTATGTACATTGATGAGAGCCAATGACTCAAGTATAGTAAGGCCGAAGATGAGCAATATTCCACGGCCTTTTGGTCTCTTGTCCGGAAGTGCGTGACTCGTCTCTCTCCCGTATATCGATGAGATAATATGACCCATTATGGAGATTCTTGCTGACCATGAAAGGTCCTTCCCAAGGAGGGGATAACTTATGCATATCTGTCTGATCTTGAATCAAACGTAGCACTAAGTCGCCTTCTTGGAACGTCCGGGTCTTAACCCTGCGGCTATGAGAGCGACGCAGGTCTGGTTGATAAATTGCTGATCGTGCTGCTGCAAGATCCCGCGCCTCATCCAAAGCATCCAATGCGTCCTGACGCGCCGTCTCGTTTTCAGTTTCAAAATAAGCCGCCACTCTGGGCGAGTCATGGCGGATATCACTTGGGAGGACAGCTTCCGCACCGTAAACCATGAAGAAAGGCGTATAGCCTGCTGACCTGTTGGGGGTGGTTCTAATGCTCCAAAGAACTAAAGGTAACTCCTCCTCCCAATAACCCGACATTCGCTCCAAAGGAACCATAAGCCGGGGTTTTATCCCTCTCAAGATCTCTTGATTGGCACGTTCTACTTGCCCATTGGACTGTGGATGAGCCACGGCTGATACATCGAGGCGGACATGTTCACTTTCACAGAATGCCTTCATAGCCACCTTAGATAGATTCGTACCATTGTTAGTAATGATACTGTGAGGGTAGCCAAAACGAAAGATCAACTTCTTGACAAACTGAACCGCCGTGGCTGCATCGCATTTGCTGACCGGCTCTGCCTCGACCCACTTGGTAAATTTATCAACCACCACCAAAAGGTGGGTCTTCTTATTCTTGGACCTCTTAAAGGGCCCAACCATATCAAGCCCCCAGACCACAAACGGCCAGGTAATAGGAATCATGCGCAGCTCCTGAGCTGGCACATGGGCACGTCGTCCAAATTTCTGACAGCCGCCGCACGTGGTAACTATGTCCTCTGCGTCTTTATGAGCCGTCAACCAAAAGAAACCATGCCGATAAGCTTTGGCCACCAAGGATTTTGAGCCGGCGTGATGACCACAATCATCGGAGTGTATCTCATGTAAAATTTCCTTGCCCTCTTCAGGAGAAACGCAGCGCTGAAAAACACCATTCACACTACACCTATGCAACTCGCCGTTGACGATAGTCATGGACTTAGACCGCCTCACAATTTGCCACGCCAAGGTCTCGTCCTCAGGTAACTCGCCGCGAGTCAAATACGTCAGATATGGCAAAGTCCAATCAGGGATAGCATGGAGAGCCGCCACCAATTGTCCCTCCGGGTCAGGTACAGCGAGATCCTCTTCAGAAGGTAACTTGACTGACGGGTGATGCAAAACATCCAGGAACACATTAGGCGGCACAGGCTTGCGTTGAGATCCCAACCTTGATAAAGCGTCAGCTGCCTCGTTCTTATGAAGATCAATGTGATCCACCTGATACCCTTTGAAGTGACCAGCCACGATGGCAACCGCCTGGCGATAAGCCGCCATACGAGGGTCTTTAGAATCCCACGTGCCTGAAACTTGTTGAGCCACCAAGTCTGAGTCGCCCAGGCACCTGACCCGGCTTAGATTCATCTCCTTAGCCACACGGAGACCATGAAGCAGGGCCTCATACTCTGCTGCATTGTTAGTACAAGGAAACATTAGCCTTAACACATAACAAAACTTGTCACCTCTAGGGGAAGTTAAAACAACTCCAGCCCCCGAGCCTTCCAATTGCCTGGACCCATCAAAGTGGATTGTCCAGTATGTATTATCCGGCTTCTCCTCAGGCGTCTGGCTATCCGTCCAGTCGTTTATGAAATCCACCAAGGCTTGAGATTTGACAGCCGTCCGAGGTACATACTTCAAATTAAGAGGTCCAAGCTCTAGTGTCCACTTAGCAATCCTGCTAGTGGCCTCTCTATTTTGAATGATCTCACCCAAAGGCGTAGAACTGACCACCGTGATTGGATGTCCAAGGAAATAATGCTTGAGCTTGCGATTTGCCATGAACACCCCATATATCAGCTTTTGCCAATGCGGGTATCTCTGTTTGGACTCTATCAATACCTCGCTGACATAGTAAACCGGTCTCTGAACCGGATATTCCTTCCCTGTTTCTTTGCGCTCCACAACAACTGCAGTACTGACGGCTCTGTTATTAGCCGCCACGTATAAGAGTAGCGGCTCTTTCTCTGCAGGGGCGGCCAAAACTAGCGGCTCAACCAATTGTTTTTTGAGCGCTTCAAACGCCTCATCGACAACATCACTCCAGACAAACCCATCTATCTTCTTCATCATCTGATATAAGGGGGCAACCTTCTCGCCGAGGCGGCTTATGAACTGGCTTAAGGCAGCGATATGACCCGCCAGGCGCTGGACATCATTAATGCACGCCGGCTTAGACAATGAGGTGACGGCCTTGATTTTATCCGAGTTGGCTTCGATCCCCCTTTCTGAGACCAGAAAACCCAAAAGCTTACCTGCAGGCACACCAAAAACACATTTGGCAGGGTTAAGCATCATCTTGTAAACTCGCAGATTATCAAAAGTCTCCTTCAAATCGTCAAGTAGAGTCTCCTTCTTCCTTGACTTGACCACAATATCATCCACATAAGCATGAACATTGCACCCAATCTGACTATGAAGGCAGTTCTATACACAACGTTGATAACTCGCCTGCGCACTCTTAAGTCCAAAAGGCATGGACACATAGCAGAAAGCCCCAAAAGGCGTGATGAAATACGTCTTCTCTTGGTCCTTAACTGCCATCTTGATCTGATGGTAACCCGAATAAGCATCCAGGAAACACAAGCTCTCACAAACCGCCGTGGCATCAATGCTCTGGTCAATGCGAGGGAGAGCAAAAGGATCAGTCGGACAAGCCTTATTAAGATCCGTGTAATCCACACACATGCGCCACGTGCCGTTCTTCTTGAGTACGAGCACTGGGTTGGCTAACCACTCCGGGTGAAAAACTTCCACAATGAACCCTGCTGCTAAGAGCCGGGCTATCTCTTCTCCAATAGCTTTGCGCGGCTCCTCATTGAAACGACGAAGAAATTGCTTGACTGGCTTAAATTTAGGATCCACATTAAGATGGTGCTCAGCGAATTCTCTCGGTACACCCGACATGTCAGAGGGTTTCCATGCGAAGATGTACCAATTCACACGGATGAATTCGATGAGCGCGCTTTCCTATGCGGGGTCCATATTAGCCCCAATAGTGAACTGCTTCGATGAGTCGCCATCAGTGAAATCCACCAATTTGGTATCTTCCGCCACAAACTTCAGGGGCGGCTCAGTTTCTATGCTAGGCTTTTTCAGCGGTGTCATATTTGCCGGGTAGACATTATCCATATAAAATTTGAGCTCCGCCTCAGCACAACTTGACTCTGCATATGCAGCATCGCCTTCCTCACACTCGAGAGCAATCTTCCGATCACCGTGTACCATGATCGTCCCTTTCAGAGCTGGCATCTTGAGCTGTAAGTAGACATAACATGGCCTGGCCATGAATTTAGCAAAAGCCGGCCGTCCAAACAGGGCATGATATGGGCTCTTAATCTTGACTACCTCGAACCACTAGGTTTCCACTCTATAATTGTATTCATCACCAAACGCTACCTCAAGGGCAATTTTTCCCACTGGATAGGCAGACTTGCCCGGCATAACACCATGGAAAACGGCTTAAGAGCTTTATCGGTCAATTCCATTCAGTGAAAGGTGTCATAGTACAAGATGTTGATGCTGTTGCCACCGTCCATCAATAGTTTGGTGAATTGATAGCCTCCTACCTGAGGGGCTACCACGAGCGCCAAATGTCCCGGGTTATCAATCTGCGGCGGGTGATCCTCCCTGCTCCATGATATAGTATGCTCAGACCACTTCAAATATCGTGGAAGAGCCGGTGTGGCGGTGTGAACCACCCTCTTAAGTAGCTTTGGATCCCGCTTGTCCAAACTTGTGGTAAAAACATGATACTGTCCTCCACTGAGCTGCTTAGGATTACTCTGATACCCTGACTGGTTCCCTTGCTGTTGACCACCGTTGCCAGGCTGCCGATGGTGACCACCTTGGTTACCTTGCCCCTGATAGCCTGAACTTGAGCCGCCTCCACCGAAACCCGGCCCATGAGAGCCGGATCCTGACCCGCCAGACGGTCCGTTACCGCCACCATGATGCCGATGAAGGTTGTAGTTTCAGAACTCTCGCATGATATAACAATCCCTCCAAGCATGACCGGACGGCCTGCCGGGTTGACTGTGTTGCGGGCAGGGCTTGTTTAGCATCGCCTCCATATTAAAGGGGGCTTTAGCCTTATTGAAAGGCGGCTTACCACTTCCCTTAGCATGATTATTCCCAGTACTGGCATTAGCTACTAGATCTGACCTGCCGTCCGGGTTCTTTCTCTTAGCACCATTGCCAGGGTTGTTATTTCCTGGCCCGTTCTGCTGCTGGCCCTTGCCGCCACCATTCTTCTTACCCCTAGCCGATTTCTCGTCATCAGACCCGGGATCCTTGGTCATATCTGAATCTGCAGACTTGGTGAGAGCCGACATGAGCTCGCCCATGTCCTGACAGGAACGCTTCAACCGCCCAAGTTTCTGCTTAAGTGGCAAGAAGTGACAATTTTTCTCCAAAATCAAAACTGCTTGAGACGCCGAGATATTCCCAGATGAATGGATAACAGTCGAAACCCGCCGGACCCAATGATGGGCCGACTCATCTTCATGCTGCACACAATGATCAAGATCAACAATTGTCATGGGCTGTTTGCATGTTCCTCGGAAATTCTTGATGAAACGTGCTTTCAACTCAGCCCAAGACGCAATGGTATTGGGAGGTAGACCCTTTAACCATGTACGAGCCGGTCCTTCCAACATCATGATGAAATACTTTGCACAAACCGCCTCGCTGACGTCCAACATCTCCATGGCGAGCTCATAGTTCTCGACCCAGGCCTTTGGGGGCAGATCAGCCGTATAATTAGGCACCTTGCGTGGCCCTTTAAATTCCTTGGGCAAGCACTCGTTACGTAGTGCTGCTGTTAAGCATGGCACACCAACACCTCTGGAGGAGACTCTGGCTCCCACCGAGATTGAAGATGTTACTGGAGACGGCTCAGGAATTTCTGGTTAATCCGTCACTGGCGTCCCTCCCCGATGGGCTCTGCCTCTATCCACGATCTCCTGGGCGTTGGTACGGGGCGGGTCGTCGCAGGGCGGGTTGCGTCGTCGCTCGCTGCTAGAAACCGCTGGCAACTCTATGCGTCGGCTGTAACTACGGCTCGGGATGGGGGTTGAATGCACCCGTCTCCGGCTATAGGTATACTTCTCCTGCTGAGCCACCGCTGTCTGTAACAACTCGATGGCGTTCTGTGCCTCCTCAGTGAACGGCGTCCCCTCCATAAGAGGGAGTGCATTAAGCCTAGCGGCCGCCGCTACCATGTTATCCACCGGGTTAGAATAATGACCCGGTGGTGTCATAAGGTGCCGTGGCGGAATCTGATCCCTCCGGGGCGGGTCTGGCTGCCGCGGTGCTTCCGCGGCCCGGGTTATGGCCAATGGCGCATTCGGTCCTGCCCCGGGGTGTTAAAGAGGTTTCGGGGCTCAAGCTGTATCGGGAGACGGACTTGGGTCCTCCTCCGCAGGACTGCCTCTGAAGCATGTTGGTCCAGATTAAAATGGAGAGCCTCTGTCCTTAAACGCTCCGACTCAGCATTCATCTGATCTTGCAATGTGTTGATATCCTCTTGGGCCTTGGTCATTGAGGGAGTCCTGGATTAGGGGGTCCTCGGGCTGCTGGCCTACCTTCCAATAGGCCGGCTCGATGGGCCGCTCTCTGGCCATCATGGGAAGGGCCGAATGTATCGAAGACCCCAAGTTCCAGAAGGAAGCCTCGAAGGCGCGTCGTGCACTCCAAGTCAAGATGAGGAGATCGGTATTCCCATCCTCGGTAGGAGACCTTTCATGTGTAAACCCTAGGTACCCCCCGGTGCTTATATAAACCGGGAGGGTTTTAGACTGTAAGGTAGAGAAACTCATCTAGGGTTTAGCTAATCGATCTCGAGGTAGATCAACTCTGTAATTTTCATACCATCAATATAATCGAGCAGGACGTAGGGTTTTACCTCCATAGGAGGGCCCGAACCTGGGTAAACATCGTCTCCTTCATCCCTCTATTACCATCGATCCTAGACTCACAGCTCGGGACCCCCTACCCGAGATCCGCCGGTTTTGACACCGACATTGGTGCTTTCATTGAGAGTTCCTCTATGATCGCCAAAGGAATCGATGGCCCATGTTGTCATCAACGAAGAAGTCCGGAGCATGGAGTCCTTTGTCCCTGGACAGATCTTCGCCTTCGGCAGCATTGTGCTGCACGCTGACCCGACTGGCCATCTGGGTCGGGTCGGGAGCTTCGCCCCCGATCAAAAGGTCAGATCCGGCTATAGCGCTAGATGGCCGGACATCAACTCCTGCCGAATACACATCTCGTACGGACGCATCGGAGGTAAACTCCGAACGCGCCGGGCAGATTGACCCGATCGAGCTCTCGACACTCAATGAAGCTCTAGATCGCATCTTGTCGATGAAAATTACTGATGACCCAACCCCGATCCACGCTCAGATCGGCCTTGAGGCGGGTCAAGAAGAATTTTTCGTCCCACCCACCACCCACTTAGTAGCCACTATCGAAAACTTAACCGATATGTCGGACTACGCCTCCGAGGAGGCAGAAGACATGGAGGAAGAGGATCGCGCTCCCACCCCCGTCAACACCGGGCGGTGGACTGCCACCTCCACCTACAACGTCTACATGGTGGATACTCCAGCCAGCAACGGCGAGCGCACACCCGCAAAAAAATGGTGATGAATCGGGTGAAGCGACATCAAGGCGCCGGAAACCGCGCAAACGATCAAAGACCAAAAAGGGAAGGGAAGCCATTGCTGGCACCGGGGAAAACGGTACCCCGGAAGACCTCGGCGATCCCGATATCCCCGAGCAGCCGCTAGAGGACCAGGAAAGGCCGGAGGACCAGCGCGACCCCGAGGATCCAAACGATTCCGGGGATGATAACTACCTCCCCCCTGTAGAGGAGGAGGATAGCCCGGAAGCCGAGAACTTTTTCGTCCCCGAAGACCCTGAGGATCAGGAACGGTTTAGGCAACAGCTTATAGCTACTGCCCGAAGCCTAAAAGCAAAAGAACGGCAGCTTAAGGCCGAACAAGACACCCTCAATGATAGGTGGACGAGGTTCCTGTCAGCTGAGGAAGGATAGGGCACCGGTCTATTGGACCAGCCCAGGAGCTATCCACGCCGACGGCTGCTGCCACAATTTGACGACGAGCTCCCCAATATGCCGTTCCCCAAGCACACTCCATATGACCAGCCGGACCGCCCTCCCCGAGGACGAGATAGGATGGCTGGCGATGCCGGTTATAGGCCGACGATACCCCGCAGAAGGGGAAAGGAGCCAATGGAGCCTGAGGACAGGTACGACCTGCGACGCGACCTGGATTATAGAACAGGCTGCACGAGATCCATCTATGGATCTAAAGGGTACTCCTCCGATAGACGGGACGAGTACCGGCCTTGGCTCGACCGAAACAATAGAGTTCGGGACCAAAACCGGGCCAGAACAGATGCCGACTACCGGCGTGATATAGCCCGGGTCAGAGGCGCTGCCCACCCACTGTGCTTCATCGACGAGGTGATGCAGCATCAGTTCCCGGAAGGGTTCAAACCCGTGAACATCGAGCAATACGACGGCACGACTGACCCAGCAGTGTGGATCGAGGAATTCCTCCTCCACATTCACATGGCACGGGGAGATGATCTCCACGCCATCAAGTACCTCCCCCTTAAACTTAAGGGACCAGCTCGGCACTGGTTAAACAGTCTCCCCGAAAATTCTATCGGGAGCTGGGAGGACCTCGAGGGTGCATTCTGATCTAACTTCCAGGGAACCTACGTGCGGCCTCCGGACTCCTCCGACCTAAGCAATGTCGTCCAAAAGGCAGGAGAGTCCGCTCGACAATTCTGGAATCGGTTCTTGACCAAGAAAAACCAGATCGTCGACTGCCTAGATGCCGAGGCTATAGCCTCCTTCAGGCACAATATTCAGGACGAATGGCTGGCTCGCCAGCTCGGTCAGGATAAACCTAGGACCATGTCCGCCCTTACATCACTCATGACCCGCTTTTGCGCGGGCGAGGATAACTGGCTAGCGAGACGAAGCCACAACCCCGAAGACCCCGGCACCTCCGAAGTCTGGGATGGAAACGGGAAACCACGACGCAACAAAAACAAACACCGGCACAGTACTAGTGACGCCGACGACACGGCCGTTAACGCCGGCTTCCGCAACCCTCGATCCGGGCAGCGGAAGAAGCCTCCTAAAGGCAACCGCGACGGACCCACCCCGCTGGACAAGATCATGGAGAGGCCTTGCCAGATCCATGGCACTCCAGACAAGCCCGCCAACCACACCAACCGTAACTGTTGGGTGTTCAAACAGGCCGGCAAACTCGCAGCCGAGGACTAGGGCAAAGGCCCACACAGCGAGGACGACGAGGAGCCCCGCGGTCCGAACAATGGAGGTCAGAAGCAGTTCCCTCCAGAGGTAAAGACTGTGAACATGATATACGCCACTCATATACCCAAAAAGGAGAGGAAGCGCGCCCTTCGAGAGGTCTACGCCGTAGAGCCTGTAGCCCCGAAGTTTAACCCATGGTCGGCCTATCCGATCACCTTTGATCGACGAGATCACCCGACCAGTATCCGTCATGGGGGGTCGGCGGCCCTTGTCCTAGACCCCATTATCGATGGGTATCACCTCACTAAAGTCCTAATGGATGGAGGAAGCGGCCTAAACCTGATTTACTCAGATATGGTGCAAAAGATGGGTATAGATCCATCAAGGATCAAACCCAGCAACACTACCTTTAAAGGAGTGATCCCAGGCGTCGAGGCCCGGTGCACGGGCTCTGTGAGCCTGGAAGTGGTGTTCGACTCGCCCGATAACTTCCGTAGCGAGGACTTGATCTTCGACATCGTACCTTTCCTCAACGGCTATCACGCCCTGCTAGGCCGTACCGTGTTCACTCGCTTTAATGCCGTCCCACACTACGCATACCTCAAGCTCAAGATGCCTGGGCCCAAGGGGGTCATCACCGTCAACGGCAACACAGAGCGTTCCCTCCGAACTGAGGAACATGCATTGGCCCTGGAGGCCGAATTCCATTATGAGGACGGTCGGCAAGCACCTAAATCTGCCATAAAGGCCCGTAAGGTCGACAAACGAGTTCGGTTTCAATCCGAACTCCCAGACTCTTCTTCTCCCCAGAAATAGGGAGACGCCCCCCATTGCACAGCCCTAACAACCGTCAAACACGTGCCAAGAAAGCACAACTTTGCACTCAAAATTCCATGGGCAGCAGTGGGGAACAACCATCAAAGGGTAAGTGTTCGTCTGGACCGAACCATTACCAGTACACGTCCTCGGACACAACACAGGTACCATCAAGGACCTGCTAAAGCGTAAAGCTCATCCACACTTCGGCGACTTCTCAAGACCTTCTTCCCAAGGTCCGCTCGGCGACAGCATCACCCATGCAACTCCCACAGAGGGATATGAACGGACAGGCGACAGGGCACATCGAGGACGTCATGCCACCAATCGAAGACCCCTGGTACAACCTCCCCTCTGTAAATTTTATATTTCATCCTCGAATACCTGTAAACAGTTGCATCGGCAATCGGAGCTATAAGAATTTTTGAGCAAATACAAGACCATTATACATGGCCACGTTGTTGTATTTTTTATTTACTCTGTTCTTCCCTCGTCACCTCTTTTTGCGACAACTGTTCGGTATACATCGTGACGCAACCGGTTAATAGACCGGGGGCTTGAATTAAAAAAAATCGCCCTGAGCATCACCCCAGCACAACTAGTCGTGTGTTCGGCGTCTTAGATTTTGCCTTATATGCATCGGATCCGAACTATGTCTTGGGTTAATAGTTGGGTTGCCCGGCTCCTGTGTTTGCCCTCTTACGTTCCGCTCGTTCGGCTAAAAGGGCAAAGGGAGAACCACTGCGATTGTGTTTCCAACTCGTTTGGTCAAGCACCTCAGGGGAGAAAGCCGAAAACTGACCATCATAGTAAGCGAGAACCGGTCTGCAAATCCGAGCATAAGTGTCATACTAAAAAACCGATAGCGGTTATTCCATGTTATACGATGGGTTTTGTACTTGTACAAACCATGTGATGCTGGCTTCGGCCCCGATACATTGAAACATCACAAAACACTGGGGGCTGGTCATCGGCCCCCGCATTTTTTCTACACTCCCACGGCTAAGTGAAAGCGATAAAGCACCATAGTCCGATTGCCTTGTCCCACTCGCACTACCGTCTTCGGGCACCAATACCTCGGCTAAGGGTAACAGTGCGGATACAGAGACACCCTGCGTAGTATCTACGTGGGGGCTGAAGCCGACGACTCGCAACTTTCAGATAAACCGGCCACATAGGAGTCAAAATAAAAATAAACTACTTATAAGACATGATAAACCATGCAACACTAATTATAAAGCGTTAAGGTCTTCGGACATATTACATCGCACTCATTCATACAAAATGTCTTTGGAGCATTGGGCCTCTATTGCCCAAGCACCCTCCATTACTGCGGGAAAGTATAGCTCAGGGCACCTATGCCCCTTGTCAGGAGGCGGAGGTGCGGTGGCCATCTTGGTCGACTGGAGCTTCGGCCAGTGCACCATGGACTTTGCAAAGGCCATCCGAGCGCCCTCGATGCATGTAGAATGCTTCAGCACATCGACCCGAGGCGCAGCATCACATAGCTTCTGCACCAAGCCGAAGTAGCTGCTCGGCAACGGCTCCTCAGGCCATAGCCGGATGCAGAGGTCCTTCATGGCCGGCTCCGCCACTCTGTACATTTCCATCAGTTGCTTCATTTGCTCGATGAGGAGAGGAGAGCGCTCGGGGGACTCAAATTGCGCCCAGAATAGTCGGGCCTCATCATCCTCCGCCCGCGAAGCATAAAACTTGTTCGCATCCGCTGCACTCTTCTGGAGATCCACACAGACGCCTAAGGAACACCACACCTAGGTGAGCAAAGCAAACTTGCTACCACCAAAGGTGCATTGCAGTGAATACGGCTTACCATCGATGACAGCCTTGACTTGGCGAACCTCCTCTTCAAAGGACCGCCTCTCCACCCGCTCCTTTTGGAGCTTGGATTTTAGTGCGGCTATCTCGGTGGCTTGCTCTTTGCCTTTCTACTCAAGGGCCTCGCACTTTGTGCCGGCATCCTTGAGCTCTTGCTGCACCTCCTCCACCCGGGCCTCATGCTTGGCACTCGCAGCCTTCAAAGCGGAAAGCGTGGCCGCTGCTTGTTCGGCGGCCGCCTTCTCCTCTGCGGCCTTTTGCTTCATTTTCTGGAGCTCGGCCTTGAGTTTTTCAACCTCCGCAGCTGAAGCTGTAGAAGCAATAACTAACTAATTACACTGGGTCACCAGTACGGATCATTAAACAGCCCGGATATTAGAATTCGGCTTACCTTGTGCCTCGTCGAACCTCTTGTTCAGGCTATCAAGCTCCTCTTCGGAGATCTTGAGCTTCCGATTTAGCTCGGTCAGCTCAGTGGCATTAACGGCCGCCGCCGATGACGAGGCCTACAAAAACAAAAAATATGTATCCAGTTATGTGCATTCCAACCTCCGAACTGTCAAGGATTTGACTCTCTGTTCGGTCCTCTTAAGGGCTTTTAGAACATTGCAGGACTAAATGGTGCCTTATGCGTCATTCCTTATTATTTGACCCCCGGATGCGTTTTTGCAAACCCATCCGGGGCTCGGGGGCTACTACATATATAAAGATTGCACAAACTTAAAATTAAAGTTGTTCGGGAAAAAGGTATTACATGACTCACCTTGAAGCCCGCCAAGAGACAATTGAAGGCCTCTTTCAGTCCGCTATCAACGGACTGAATTCCTTATAAAACCGCACCCATAAGAGTGCGGTGATCCTCGGAGATGGGGGCGCTTGCTAGCGCCTCCTCCATTACCGGCCACCCAGTCGTCGGTGGCATCGGTGGTGACCGGACAGTCCGATCTCTAATCGGAGACTGAGTCGGTAGCTCCGGAGGCACAGCGTGCTCCGGAGACGTCCTCGGAGGGGACTGGGCATCCCTTCGCCCTTCCTCTTCGGCGGCCAGGGGAATATTCTCCCCCTGGTCCTCAGCGGCCTGGGGGGTTTTCTCTCCCTGGCCTTCGGCGGCCGTGGCATCAGCCTCGGCCATGGCATGGTCACCCCCACCGCCCGTGTTCGGCTCCAACGGAGCCTGGCTGGATGACACCTCCACGGCATCCTTCGCGGCCCCTGGAGGTGTGGGGTGCGACACAGTCCCACTCTCCGCCAGCTCGGCGGGCGGAGACTCCCCATCCGATATTTGGTCAGTATGGAGAAAGCGCGGTGGGCTGCAGATCAAAAGACGTTCTTGTATTTAAAACATTGAAAACTTTGCATAAATAACCCGGGAGTCCTCGGATTCATACCTTTGAGCGGGGGGCTTGACCCTTAAGTTCCTTCGGGGAACCCTCTCAAATTCCTCGGATTCTGCGTCAGAATCCGAGGTGTCGTCGGGCAGGATCAACCTCGCCCGGCGCGCCCTCTTCAAGGTAGGAGGAGCTGCATCCTCCGCGGCGTCCGATAATGCCGCCCTCTTTCTTGTGAGGGGGGAAACGCCTTCCCCCCCGTCTTCATGCTCTTCCTCATGACTAGAGGAGGCATGGGTTTCCTCGGACGCGGCGTCTGGCTGGTCCTTTATGCGGAGACCCTCTCTGGCCTTCTTTTTCTTCTCCTTCTTCTCGAGCGCCGAGTACGGCGCCACAACGAGCATCGCCGTCAACAACTCCGACCTGGGGTCTTCGGGTTGTGGAGCCGGGCAGTTAACTTTCGCGGCTTTGCTCAACCACTTCTGCGAATGTAAGGGAGAAGGCGTTCAGTCTTTTGGTCGAAGAAGTAGAGTCAGCGGATTAAAATTATGCCATACCTTGCTAGGGGGGTTATCGGTGCTTAGGCCCGAATCCTCTTCCTTGGCTGGCCAGCTTTTCTGACGCTTGAACAAAGCCTTCCACAGCTTCTCAAGGGTGGTGCGAAAGAATTGGCGCACGGTAGGCTCGTCCTTAGGTCTGTAAGCCCACATGGGGGAAGCCCGGCGCTGGCAAGGAAGAATGTGGCGGTGGAGCATAACCTGGACTACGTTAACCAACTCCACCTTGGCCTCGATCACCGAGGAAATGCGCTTCTGCAGCAGCTTCACCTCAGCATCCGACCCCCAGTCAAGGCCCTTCCTAAGCCATGAGGTCAATCTCGTGGGGGGTCCGGATCTGAATTCGGCGGGCACGGCCCAGCTCTCGTCCCTTGGCTCGGTGATGTAGAACCACTCTTTCTGCCAAATCTTGATTGTGTCGATGAAGGTCCCGGTTGGCCACTCGACGCGGGGGAGTTTACTGATTACTGCCCCTCCGCAGTCTGCGTGCTCGCCTGCGACGGTCTTCGGCTTAACGTTGAAGACCTTGAGCCACAGGCCGAAGTGCGGTTCGACCCACAGAAAGGCTTCACAGAGGATGATGAAAGCCGAAATATGCATAAAGGAATTTGGGGGAAGATCGTGGAAGTCCAGCCCGTAGAAAAACATAAGGCCCCTGACGAAGGGGTGGAGCGGGAAGCTCAGTCCCCGGATGAAATGGGGGACAAAGACTACCCTTTCACCTAGCTTCGGGGTGGGGATGACCTGTTTCGCCTCTGGGGCGCGATGGAAGACGTTGGCGGGAAGGTAGCCGGCGAGCTTTAGCTCCCGGATATCCTGGTCGGTGACCGTGGAGGCCTCCCACTTGCCCATGGAACCTGAACCCGCCATGACTAAGCTCGGAGGGGAAGTTGAGGAGAAACTAGATCTGGGCTCTTGGAGCTTGGGAAGATTGGGAAAGCAGAGGAGGCGAATGGAGAAAGCGTGAGCAATCCTTGGGGTTTCCCCCCTTTTATGAGGCGTCACGCCGATTAGCCTCCCTTTACCGCGCTGCGAGTCTCTCCGCTTCCCAAGGCATGCGTGCCGTTATAAACGCGCAAAATAAGCCCGGAGTTATGATTACAGCCCGTATGAAAGGAAGCACAATCTATACATTGATGGGCCATGGAAATGTGAAAATAGCCTCGAACCGCGGATCGAGTTGTCATAACTAGTTCAGCGGTCATGGGCCACAACCCTTCGTCAGAGGGGGGCGTCAGAAAACACTGTTTACACTCTGACGATTGGCCTTCGGGGCTAAGCTATTCACGGTGTTCGGACGATCGTATGATCGGATGGAAGACATGTCACCGGGAGCAGGGTTGGACTCGGCCGATCATTTACGGGAAGAGGAACTCACCCCGCAAGCCGAAGACTCAAGTCACAGAAGCTGCTAGAGCTGAGGCTTTTTGGCGTTAGGGGCTAGTTCGGGGGCTACTGAGGGAGTCCTGGATTAGGGGGTCCTCGGGCCGCTGGCCTACTTTCCAATAGGCCGACTCGATGGGCCGCTCTCTGTCCATCATGGGAAGGGCCGAATGTATCGAAGACCCCACGTTCTAGAAGGAAGCCTCGAAGGCGCGTCGTGCACTCCAAGTCAAGATGAGGAGATCGGCATTCCCATCCTCGGTAGGAGACCTTTCATGTGTAAACCCTAGGTACCCCCCGGTGCCTATATAAACCGGGAGGGTTTTAGACTGTAAGGCAGAGAAACTCATCTAGGGTTTAGCTAATCGATCCTGAGGTAGATCAACTCTGTAATTTTCATACCATCAATATAATCGAGCAGGACGTAGGGTTTTACCTGCATAGGAGGGCCCGAACCTGGGTAAACATTGTCTCCTTCATCCCTTTGTTACCATCGATCCTAGACTCACAGCTCGGGACCCCCTACCCGAGATCCGCCAGTTTTGACACCGACAGTCATCAACGTTTTTATCCAAGTAATCTCTATGTTACGCTCTGCCTGATTTCCAGCTGTGACCTCGGTTCCCATCAAGGTTGTTAATTCCTCCATTAGATCCAGCAAAACTTGAGCCGGAGGCCGGGATGACCCGGCAACGGGCGGGGCGGCTCCAGCCGCTGCTCTGGATGTCATGCTGTTGAGAGCCGGCTCTGTACCTGCCATAAAGATGGCAGCCCAGCTTGGTGGATCATAGGGCTCCGGAATACTATTACCATCGGCATAGCCCCCAAGACCACCATCATGAAGCCGATAGATCGACTCCGCCTCTTCGCTCGAGGACCCGTCATCCGAGAGGATAAGGGTTTCCCCTCCTGACGCAGAGTCTTCCACACCTTGCTTGAAGCCGACGAAGACGCTCCCTCACCTGGGTTGAACACGAGCGGGTTGTGCGCGCCAGGCCGGCTCAACGAGGTTGGTGCAGACGTCCAGCCCGGGTTCAGATCTGCCGATCTTTCCGATGAAAACGTGAATTCCGCCGAAGGGGGCCCGGTGCCCGTACTCGATTGAGTCGGCCTCGGGGCCCCAGCCGGCGTCGTCGATGTAGAGCTTGCCGCGGCGACTCTTAGTCATCCTGCTGACAACGTATCCCTCGATCCATGGGAGAGAGCCCTTCGAGAACTCCACACCACCGCGCGCTAGCCCCACGGTGGGCGCCAACTGTCATGGTTTTGTCACGGCAGATCACAACCGTCCAGTCCATATCATAATTGTCATAATCAATCATATCAGTAGGTGGCATACTTGCCTGCTCAAGTCCATCTACTATGGATGTGGGCTTGGACCAAGCCATCCCCAAACACTGAACCGGATCTTGAAAACGGGACTGAACTGAATCCGACTTCTTGGTAGCCCAGTGGCTTTTGGTCCCCATCGGAAAGTGCTGAATGGATTGCTCCTTGCCCAACGACAAAAAGAAAGAAATTTAGGAGAGGATTGATAGGTTTAAGCATTCAGGGCTGGTCGCTCTTATGGATACCTGTGAGCTAGAGTCGGGAATCGAAAAGGAGACAACGGAAGCCGTACAGATCTAGTTGGGAATGCTGTTCATGCAGTGGAGAGCGTAAATGACCGGCCCTTGAGGCGCGAGTAGACTTATCATATAGAAAGGAAAGAGATAAGCGGAGGGAGGATGGTTTGATGATAGCCAAGATCTCCATCTCATTTGTCACTCTCGTATTCTTAATAGGAATCGGCAAGCATCCTAGTGAGAGGACTTAGGTTCGAGGCCATCGCTAAGGCGGTGAGCTCGAAGGGGTTGATCGGAATCGAGAGATAAAGGTTTACCCAGGTTCGGCCCCTCGGGAAGAGGTAAAAGCCTACGTCCTGCTTTGTGTTGTATTGACTGGATATCGATTACAAGGGAGCGAGTTTGCTTGACCTAGCTATCGATGAGTTGTTTCGTACCCTAAGCCGCCACAGGGACTCGCCTTTATATAGGTAGGTCGAGGCCCTGGGCTTACAAGAGTCCAGACCGGCTTATACAAACTATCCGGTCTTATCTCTAAGTCGCCTTGCCTTCCTGGGCAAGCCGTCTTCCGGGCGGCTTACACGCCCGGGTCTCGCGCCGTCTTCCGGCTCTGGGCCTCCATCTAGGCCCACCTGGTGAGTCACCTTCTAGGCTTGTCTTCAACATTCAGGCCCACTTAAGGCCTTAAGTATGAGCCGCCAGCTATGACCCGACCCCTCCTGGGCGGGTCACACCTCGGGGTTATATCCCCAACAGAGGGGTTCATCTTCCTCATAGGTGCCTCTCCGATGATGCGTGAGTAGTCCACCATAGACCTACGAGTCCGTAGGCAGTAGCTAGATGGCTTCCTCTCTCTCTATGATTCTCAATACAATGGTCTCTTGGAGATCTATTTGATGTAATGACTTTTGCGGTGTGTTTGTTGGGATCCGATGAATTTTGAGTTCATGATCAGTACTACCTGTCGTGGGAGTAATCCTGACAATAGTACGGGGGGTACAAATGAGTAGGGGAAAGCCTAGCTATAGTATAAGTGTCACACTCAGAATTTACGAGTTCGGACTCCACTCGGAAGTGGTAACAGTCCTACGTCTCGAGCCCTGGGGCTAAGTGTTTGCTTGGTATGGGTATCTGATTACAGGGAGTTTGTAACCCTTGTTCTGGCGTCGGAGGACGGCTTATATAGAGTGCGCCTCCACCAGCCGAGCGTCATCACTAGGGTCATTAATGCTAGTAATTGCGGGGGTTACTAGAAACTGCGAAGTTAACTACAGCCGTTCCAGGTAAAGTGGTCTTTACAATACTTAAGGCGTATTAAGTCCCTCGAACGTTGCAGCTCCCACGACGGTCCTGCTCCTTTCTATTCGAGTGCTAGGGAAGGCGCTAAGTGGTCAGTGACATCCGAGTGACTTCCAAGGAGCCGAGTGCAACTTGTGCATTCGTCCGAGTGTCGAGGAGAACCAAGGACTTCCATGAACTTGTAGGACCCCAGGGGTATCCTGGAATAGAGGTATGTGACCCTACCTAGGGTACATGAGTTGCCTGCATGTCATGATGCTGGAACCTTCTCAGGGACGTTTTGAAACGAAATAGGTCATTTCCCACTCAGTGTTCGAGCCGCAATCGATTCAAGGTTTCATGTCTTCCGAGTGGTCCGCACGGTCTTGACCTCCCGGGCCATTCGGCTCAATGCAGATCAGCTCTCGGGAGAGATGATCTTTAGACCTGGGATGCCATCATTAGAGCTTTCATCTGATCTTCATTTGGAGGTTCCAGAAGTGTTTGGAGATCTTCCCGAGTGTTCGACAAGACTTTATCCACTCGGTGGAAGTTTTTCTAGTCATTAGTCACTCGGTAAATTGTGGTCAGTCGGAACGTACGGGTGAACACGGAGTCCACTCAAAACGCAACACCGCGAAATCTTTGGCTATTTCGAAATCGCGGGGAAGCGCGCGCATGCGATCGTGACGGTTGTGTCAGGAACGTGGGAGAGTAGGCCACGGCGCCTCGTTTTCCGCGGTGCCAATTTCGCCACGCGTCCCCACTCCTCTGCCCTGAAGATTTAGCGGATCTGGGCTCACCCGTTGATTGCACGGCCTTACCAAATCCAACGACTAGAAATCAGCCGAGCCGGGGTATAAAAAGGGAACCGGGGGAGGTAAGGAAGAATCATGCTCTCCTCCTCCTCTTGATCCCCACTGCTACTCCACCGATAGCTCCACGAGCGCCACCAGATCGTCGATTCGCCACCAGCCCTCACCGAAGATGTCGAGGAACGCCACTGCGAAGGCCGAGAGGGCGAAGAGGACCTCGCACGACTCCTCTTCGAGTGCGGGCGCCCCGGCTGGCTTCGTCCAGGGCGACTGGTTGGCGTCCCGAGTCACTGCCAGCCGATTGAGGGACTTTGAGAGCCAAGGTCTCCTCGCCCCAGGGAGCTGGAGGCTGCCGGAGATGGGACAAGTCGAGCCTGCGCCGCGCGGAGGTGAACGGGTACTCCTTACCACTCATATTGACCGAGGGTTTTCGCTTCCGCCCCATCCTTTCTTTCGAGCTTTCCTAAACTTCTTTGGGGCTCAATTGCACCATCTTCCTCCCAATTCCATCACGTACTTAGCTGCCTTCATTTCCCTATGTGAGAACTTCCTTGGCTGCCACCCGCATTGGTTTTTTTTCAAACATTTGTTCACTTGCCGAGTGATGACGGTGAAGAAGCCCTGCTCTCTCGGAAGAGAAAACGAACATAGTTCAGTTGTGCGGGGGTTTGGTAATCCAGTTGAGGGGCAAAGGTAGCTTTCCTGCAATGAACTTCCCCGATACGGTCAAGGGTTGGCAATCCACATGGTTTTACTGTGAGGACATCTCAGTCGGTGATGGTCAGTCGAGCCTCCCTCCATATTCCACAGAACGCATTCAGCGGCTTCCAAAGCTAACCGTATCCAAGGAGGAGAAGGTCGACGTAGATCTGCTCGTGATCGCGCTGGTAGCCCTGGTGAACCAAGGCGTCGATGGGCAAGACTTGCTGGAGGTCTTCTTCCAGAGAAGAATCCAGCCACTTCAGGCCAGGGTCCATCCCATGTGGCAGTACTCGGGTCCGAGTGATGTCATCCGCACGCACCCGGAGGAGCTCAGCGCAGAGGCCGTGGAGAACAAACTGAAGGCCATAACTCCAGCTTGGGACAACCCTAGAGGGTCAAGGCACGTGCCCCCGTATTCGGCCGACCACCCACCGAGTGAGGTAAACTCCGAGTGCCATCATTAATTTCGAGTGATGTAATTTTCCTTTGATGAATTTTGATTGCTGCAACCTCCATTTTAGCAGGGTTACACGGACATGGTGAGCTTGATACCCGCTGGTGCCAACGCGACTGCAAATGTGGCCAGCGACAACGAGCGCCATGGTGACTCGGACGACGAAGAAGAGTATGAAGATGACAACGACGAGGAAGAGGATGAGAAGGAGTCCGAACCGGGCGACGAGGTGGAATCTTCTCCTTCGGAGGAGGTGCTTCCCGAGACCCGTTCGAAGGCTCGCCAGGACCCTGGAGTCCGTGGAGGCCGGACGGGTGTCCCGGGTGCCTCCAAGCCCTCCGTGAGCATCCCTCCCACTCGGATTTCGAAGCGTGGGCGTAGCGAACCTGCTGCATCTCCCGAGAAGACTGTGAAGCAGGCAAAGATCTCCACCTGCAAACCCCGGAGGGCGATGCTGCCCAAGACCAAGATGAACGTGCCGGCGGATTCCACGTAAGTATCTTCATACCGATTGATGTTTCGAATGGTTGACCGAATGATATAAACAATCTGAGAGAATTTGATGCAGGGACGACACTTCATCTGCCTCGCTGGGGAAGGACAAGGCTGAAACTGATGCAACAACTTCAAAAGGTATCACTCGGCTTTGCCTATTTGTGAACTCTGGGTCCTTTGTCTCTCCTCTTGGCTCATTTCCGAATGATTGTCACCTGTTTGTAGAGCCACGTGAGGTGATCCAAATTGATGCGGATGAACAAGTTGACCTTCCAAATCCCACTGGCGACGGGGACGTCGTGATGCAAGGCACCTCGCCTGTCCAGGAGCCGTCTCAAGCCCGAGGAACTTCATCAAGGGCAAGACCCGCACGTGGAACTCCTCCTCCAACTCCCCTTGTGACCAGCATCGTCGGTCTGCAACGCGTCCTGGAGGACCAGGTGGGAGCGAGCAAGGAGGCGCTGATCCAACTGAAGTTGATGAACGACAAGCTGAAGGAGGCCCGCGATGCTGGCGAGGCTTTGGAGAAGACTGTCCGAGTAAGTACTCTTGCAAGTACCTTCTTTAGACAGAATTTTTGCGTTGAAGATGTTTTTAGAATCCCGTAGAATCCCGAGTGAATTTATGTAGAGTCCCGAGTGGGTTTACGTTGGGAGTGGGAGTACACCCACTGGGTGTTTTAGGTAGTAGGATCCGAATGATGAGATACTTGTTGAAGAGGATGCGGTGATGGTTCATGGACCAGAGCCTCTCGACGTTGATCGTCGGGGTGTAGAACCGGTAGTTCTCCAGTGGGAGGGCGTTGAGCGCACCCACTGGGTGTAGTCCCCGAGGCTGCCGTCGACTGAAGAAGTCTGCGATAGTCTCAAAATTCGAATGTTTAGGTAGTAGGATCCGAATGATGAGATACTTGTCGAAGAGGATGCGGTGATGGTCCATGGACCAGAGCCTCTTGATGTTGACCATCGGGGTGTAGAACCGGTAGTTCTCCACTGGGAGCACGCTGAGCGCACCCACTGGGTGTAGTCCCCGAGGCTGCCGTCGACTGAAGCAGTCGGCGACAGTCTCAAAATCCAAATGTTTAGGTAGGAGGATCCGAATGATGAGATACTTGTCGAAGAAAATGCGGTGATGGTCCATGGACCAGAGCCTCTCGACGTTGACCGTCGAGGTGTAGAACCGGTAGTTCTCCAGTGGGAGCGCGCTGAGCGCACCCACTAGGTGTAGTCCCCGAGGTTGCCTTTGACTGAAGCAGTCAGCGACAGTCTGAAAATCTGAATGTTTAGGTAATAGGATCCGAATGATGAGATACTTGTCGAAGAGGATGCGGTGATGGTCCATGGACCAGAGCCTCTCGACGTTGACCGTCGGGGTATAGAACCGGTAGTTCTCTAGTGGGGGCGCGCTGAGCGCACCCATTGGGTGTAGTCCCCGAGGCTGTTGTCGACTGAAGCAGTCGGCTACCGTCTCAAATCCGAATGCTGTTAAACCTCAACATTGTATCCGATTGTCAGCTCTGATATTCTTTGTCGTTTGTTGTTGTTGTATGCAGGGCGTGTGCGAGATCGGATCTCGCTATAAAACTCTTGAGGAGGAAGTGCATGAGTTGTTTCGCAACCTTGAAGCTGAGAAGACCAAGTGTACACGTTTGGAGCAGGAGAAGCTGACACTCGGAGGTAATCAGACCTCGACCGATTACTTTGAGTTTGATCATTTTCCTTGTCCGACTGTGAGTACTTCGCCAGATGTACGTAGTGAAAATCTTCATCTTGCTAAGAGGCTACGGGCTTCCATTTCTATAGAGACCATGAAGGAGGCCTTGGAAAAGAAGGACCAAGACCTGGCATTAGCCCAGAAAGATGCCAGTTGGAAGGCGAAGGAGGCGGAGGACAAGCTGAAGGCATTCCAGAAGTGGGAGGAGGACAAGAAGGCGTTGGAGGATGTCGCCAAGAGGAGCACTCAAGAGGCCGTTGAGGCCGAAACAAAGCTGAAAGAAATCACGGCCAAGAAGGCCGAGCTGGAGAAGCTCGTCGAGGACTACTGCGGAGAAATGAACAAGAGGCTTAAAGGTACGCACTCGGCTCGATTGAACTCCGAACTTTTTCCAACTTTTCTTTCCTCCATCCCTGATTCCCTTTCTCAAATGCTCGTCATACCTGTGCCTGGACTTGGAGGAAGAGACCTCCACGATCGAAAAGGAGCTAGATCCGAGTGCAGGGATTCTTCGTGACAACGCAACGCTTGCGATGCTTTGGCTTGATGAGAGCACCCAGGAGGTGGCCATCTTCCTCAAGCGACAACGTGAAGCGGCCCAGGAGATAGACAAAGAGACCGCCCCCGAAGAAGAGCTTTCAAGTGAGTTGGAAGTCCTCATGAACCGACTGAGAGATGTGCTGTGCCGAGTCCAGTCATGGAAGAAATCTACAGCTCGGGTCGGAGCAGATATCGCCCTCTCCCTTGTCCGTGTGCACTGCAGAGGCGTGGACGAGGAGAAGCTGAAATCACCGAAGGTCATCAACAGAAAGAATGCCAAGATCGACGACTTCATGGAGACTTTCATGTCGGCGGCTACTCGGATCGCAGACGTCATCGACTTGGACACCTTTATTGACGCATCGTCTCCACCATCGTCCGACTGATCTCCGGACGAAAACTTTAAATCATATTTGCGTCGGTATGCCGAGTGGTTTCTGTATTGACACAATCATCGCGACTTTGCGGCTCGGGTTATCTGCACTTTTGCTTCGAAGTTTGTGACATTTGAATGCCTTTATTTGACCGTTCTGGAAGCTTGTCTGAATTTCTACCGAATGCGGACGAAGTTCCCATTCGGCGTAATCTTTGACTTAAGCGATATGTGATCGCATCCAAGTCCCCGAGTGTGGATGTAGTCCTCACTCGGAGTGGTTTTTCACTTAGGCGATACAGGATTGCAGCTAAGTCCCCGAGTGTGGATGAAGTCCTCACTCGGAGTAGTTTTTAACTTAGGCGATACAGGATCGCGGCTAAGCCCCCGAGTGTGGATGAAGTCCTCACTCAGAGTAGTTTTTAACTTAGGTGATACAGGATCGCGGCTAAGCCCCCGAGTGTGGATGAAGTCCTCACTCGGAGTAGTTTTTAACTTAGGGGATACAGAATCGCAGCTAAGTCCCCGAATGTGGAGGAAGTCATCACTCGGAGTAGTTTCTAACTTAGGCGATACAGAATCGCGGATAAGCCCCCGAGTGTGGATGAAGTCCTCACTCGGAGTAGTTTCTAACTTAGGCAATACAGAATCGCGGCTAAGCCCCCGAGTGTGAATGAAGTCCTCACTCGGAGTAGTTTTTAACTTAGGCGATACTGAATCACAGCTAAGTTCCCGAGTGTGGATGAAGTCATTACTCGGAGTAGTTTCTAACTTAGGCGATACAGGATCGCAGCTAAGTTCCCGAGTGTGGATGAAGTCATTACTCGGATTAGTTTCTAACTTAGGCGATACAGGATCATAGCTAAGTCCCCGAGTGTGGATGAAGTCCTCACTCGGAGTAGTTTTTAACTTAGGCGATACAGGATCGCAACTAAGCCCCCGAGTGTGGATGAAGACCTCACTCGGAGTAGTTTTTAACTTAGGCGATACAGGATTGCGGCTAAGCCCCCGAGTATGGATGAAGTCCCCACTCGGAGTAGTTTTTAACTTAGGCGATACAGGATCGCAGCTAAGCCCCCGAGTGTGGATGAAGTCCTTACTCGGAGTAGTTTTTAACTTAGACGATACATGATCGCAGCTAAGCCCCCGAGTGTGGATGAAGTCCTCACTCGGAGTAGTTTTTAACTTAGGCGATACAGGATCGCGGCTAAGCCCCCGAGTGTGGATGAAGTCCTCACTCAGAGTAGTTTTTAACTTAGGTGATACAGGATCGCGGCTAAGCCCCCGAGTGTGGATGAAGTCCTCACTCGGAGTAGTTTTTAACTTAGGCGATACAGGATCACAGCTAAGCCCCCGAGTGTGGATGAAGTCCTTACTCGGAGTAGTTTTTAACTTAGCCAATACAGGGTCGCAGCTAAGCCTCCGAGTGTGGATGAAGTCCTCACTCGGAGTAGTTTTTAACTTAGGCGATACGGGATCTCGGCTAAGCCCCCGAGTGTGGATGTGTTGGGGAACGTTGCATGGGAAACAAAAAATTTCCTACACACACGCAAGATCTATCCATGGTGATGAGCATCTATGAGAGGGAGAGTGGATCTACATACCCTTGTAGATCGCTAAGCGGGAAGCATTAAGAAACACAGTTGATGTAGTCGAACGTCTTCGCGATCCAAATCCCCGAGCGTCCCGCGATCCAATCACGATCCGTCCCGATCTAGCGCCGAACGGACGGCACCTCCGCGTTCAGCACACATACAGCTCGATGACGATCTCCGCCTTCTTGATCCAGCAAGAGGGAGTGGAGAGGTAGATGAGTTCTCTGGCAGCGCGACGGCGCGGCGGCGGTGGTGGTGGAACTATTCTGGCAGGGCTTTGCCTAAGCACCGCCGAAAACTAGAGGGAACGATCTATTGGGGAGAGAGGGCTGCACCGTGGCTTAGGGTTTTCTGGTGCGGCTGCCCTCTCTCCCCGCCAGTATATATAGGAGGAAGGGGAGGGAGGCATGTGCCCTAGGGTTGCCCCCTAGGCTTCGGCCGAAGTGGGAGAGGTGGAGGAGTCCTACTCCAATCCTACTAGGAGTAGGATTCCTCCCCCACTTGGAAACCTTTTCCACCTTTTGGATTTCTCCACCCCAGCCGCATGGGCCTTAGTGGGGGCATCGGCTAGCCCACCGGGGGACTGGTTTGCCGCCTCCCACAGCCCATGAGGCCCTTTGGGGCGAGAGGCCCCTCCCGATGGTCCCCCGGTACCCTCCCGGCACTCCCGGTACACTACCGAAGTACCCGAAACTTTTCCGGTGACCAAAACGGGACTTCCTATATATCAATATTTACCTCCGGAACATTCCGGAGATCCTTGTGATGTCCGGGATCTCATCCAGGACTCCGAACAACCTTCGGTCACCACCATACATAACTCAATACTACCGAAACGTCACCGAACGGTAAGTGTGCAGACCCTGCGGGTTCGAGAACAATGTAGACATGACCGAGACACCTCTACGGTCAATAACCAATAGCGGGACTTGGATGCCCATATTGGTTCGTACATATTCTATGAAGATCTTTATCGGTTGAACCTCTATGTCAAGGATTCAGTTAATCCCGTATGTTGTTCCCTTTGTTCTTCGGTATGTTACTTGCCCGAGATTCGGTCGTCGATATCTCTATACCTAGTTCAAACTCGTTACTGGCAAGTCTCTTTACTCATTCCGTAATACAAGATCCCGTGGCTAACATTTTAGTCACATTGTTTGCAAGGCTTGTTGTGATGTTGTATTACGGAGTGGGCCCTGAGATACCTCTCCGTCACACGGAGTAACAAATCCCAGTCTTGATCCATGCCCACTCAACAGACACCCTTGGAGATACCTGTAGAGCATCTTTATAGTCACCCAGTTACGTTGCGACGTTTGATACACACAAGGTACTCTTCCGGTGTCAGTGAGTTGCATGATCTCATGGTCATAGGAACAGATACTTGACATGCAGAAAACTATAGCAATAAACAGACATGATCGCATGCTATGTTTATAGTTTGGGTCTTGTCCATCACATCATTCTCCCAATGATGTGATCCCGTTATCAAACGACATCTTATGTCTATGGCTAGGAAACCTTGACCATCTTTGATCAACGAGCTAGTCTACTAGAGGCATACTAGGGACACAGTGTTGTCTATGTATCCACACATGCAATGTGTTGCCAATCAATACAATTATAGCATGGATAATAAACGATTACCATTAACAAGGAAATATAATAATAACCATTTATTATTGCCTCTAGGGCATATTTCTAATAGTCTCCCACTTGCACTAGAGTCAATAATCTAGTTCACATCACTATGTGATTTACATTGTAATGAATCTAACACCCATACAGTTCTGGTGTTGATCATGTTTAGCCCTTGGAAGAGGTTTAGTCAACGGGTCTGCAACATTCAGATCCGTGTCCACTTTGCAAATATTTACGTCCTCCTCCTTGATGTAATCGCGGATGGAATTGATGCGTCGTTTTATGTGTCTGGTCCTCTTGTGAAACCTTGGTTCCTTGAAAAGAGCATTGGCACCAGTGTTGTCACAGAACAGAGCCATTGGATTCAGTGCACTGGGCACTACTCCAAGATCTGTCATGAACTCCTTCATCCAGACACCTTCCTTCGCCGCCTCTGAGGCTGCGATGTACTCCGCTTCGCATGTAGAATCAGCTACCACGCTCTGCTTGGAACTACACCAGCTTACCGCTCCCCATTGAGAATAAATACGTATCCGGTTTGCAACTTAGAGTCATCCGGATCAGTGTCAAAGCTTGCATTGACGTAACCCTTTACGACAAGCTCTTGATCACCTCCATAAATGAGAAACATTTCCTTAGTCCTTTTCAGGTACTTAAGGATATTCTTGACCGCCATTCAGTGTTCCATTCCTGGATCACTTTGAAACCTTCCGGCCATACTTATGGCAAGGCTGACATCGGGTCTTGTGCACAGCATTGCATACATACACAGAGCCTATGGATAAAGCATAGGGGACGGCCTTCATCCTTTCTATTTCTTCTGCCGTGGTCGAGCTTTGAGTCTTACTCAACTCCACACCTTACAAATCAGGCAAGAACTCCTTCTTTGACTGATCCATTTTTAACTCTTTCAAAATCTTGTCAAGGTATGTACTCATTGAAAGTCTCATCAAGCGTCTTGATCTATCTCTATAGATCTTGACGCCCAACATTTAAGTAGTTTATCCAGGTCTTCCATTGAAAAACTCTTTTCAAACAACCGTTTATGCTTTCCAGAAATTCTACATCATTTCCGATCAACAATATGTCAACCAAATATACTTATCAGAAATTTTATAGTGCTTCCACTCACTTTATTGTAAATACAAGTTTCTCATAAACTTTGTATAGACCCAATGTAACACCCCAAAAATTTAATATTGTTTTATTAATTAAATTTTTTTAGAAAGATTTATTTTCTATTTTCTGGCTTTTCTATTAATTTCAGAGCTACTCCTTTTCTCGGGATTTCAAATTTTTTCCCTCTTATCTGAAACTTTTGAATAATATTGTGGGACTTAAATAATTTATTCAAGCATATTACTTCATTTAGTAAAATCAGTGAAATTATTTTTACAATAAAACTTGCCTAGCTTTAATTCTTTTAAAAGTATTTCTATTCTTTTAAAGGCATGAGTTACACTACAACCACTTCATAAACCCTTTTAAAAATTCCATAAAAATTTGTAGATCACATGTGATGTCCCTGGATTACTTTTATGCAAAAACCCAGCTTTGTGTTTTGTAAATTTTGAGCAAACCATCCTCTTTTTCATTCTGGTCCAGTTTGGTATTTTGCACTGTAACCCTATTTTAAATTCCTCTAGTGACCTTGGGATTTTTCCTACTTGTAGTCAACCCTACCAAACCCTTAAGTCCAAGAGATCAGCCCCATAGGCATGTTTTAAGTTGACCAGATTGCCCCTTTCATTTTCTGTCCAGAATTGAGTTTCACAAGAACTTGCATTGCAAAGTTTCTTGTTTTACCAAACCAACTCCACCACCCTCTATTTAGATGCCACTGGCATTTCATCAAACACCTGTAGCTCATGACCAGATTTGGCATGGTTCTACATTTGTATTGTGAACTTACCCCTATGGCCAAACCAGCATGTCCCATAGCTCCCATATACCCACTAGCATAAACCTGTTAATTTTCATGGGCATCAGTAGGTATTTGCACGCGCTGGCATTTCGTCGAGCGTCTGGCGCGCGTGTCCAGAGCGCGGCCAGAGCGCAAGTTTTGCACGCGCGCGCAACCGAGCCGTCGCGTCCCTGGAGCAGCAGCCGGGCTTATCTTGACCTGTCGCCGCTCGCAGTTTCGCACCAGGAGCCCAGACCAGCAGCATTCACGGGCTCTGCAGCCTCCCTTCGACTCGTCCGCAAGCCGCTGGCGCCCGTGACCGACTCTGCCGTGGCCAGCGCCGCCCAAGCCATCCGCGCATGCCAGCTAGCCTCTGAAGCACGCCCCTCCTCGTCCGCTAGCTCGTAGCCCCGCCAGTCATCGCCACGTCGCCCCTGCAACAGAGGCGACGAACCGCTATAGCCGTCGCCGTTCTTATCCTCGGGAGCTCACGGAACCGACGTCGACCGGCTATAAAAAGACCCTCCCAAGCTCGCCCCGATCTTCAGAAGGCCCTCTCGCATTCCGCTCTAACTCCCATAGGCCCCAATCGACCGAGGGAGGTCGTCCTCTTCATCTCCAGTCACGGTTCGCCCGCCGCCGCCCCCTGCTAAATTCGAGGCCACCTGAGTTCCTCTTTCCCATCCGGCTCCTGGAATGGGTATATCCTGCCTCCCCGAGGCCCTTCCTATGTTCAATGGTGCTCGGGAGCCACCGTAGGTGAAGCTCCTTTGCCGCCGAAGCGGCGGACCGCCATGGATGGTGCCGCACTCGCATTCGAGCTCTTCGGCCGGCGTGAGCTTCTCCCCTAGAAGCACCGTGTCCTCCTGTGCATTTGGGTGGTCGTGGCGCACCAAATGATGGAGTGTGCCGCCCGGAATCGTCGTCGGAGCGCCCTGCCGCCGGTGTCCAGACGCGCGCAATGGTGGAGACGAACCCGACAGGTGGGTTCCACCTGTCGGTGAGGCAGCTGACGCCCAGGTGGCGTACCTCCAGCAGTGCGCTTTATTCCCGTGAAAGCGTAAACCATAGCGGTACGTTTTCTGTTCTGGAAAACGTAAGATCCCCGAAGCGTTTTCTTTTATTTGTTTCAATTTAAAACAGAGTTTGACTCCTACTTTGACTGGCTATATCTTTTAAAATAAAACTCCAAATGAATTGATTCTTTTTCCTACCTCTCTAAAATTTCACCTAGTTTATTTTAAGATTTATTTCAAAAATATTTATGACAACTTTTTGTACTGTTTTTGAATTGCGTGTTGATTCAAATATTTTCAAAATAGGAATTTGGAGAGAAGCAAACTTTCAAAAGTTTTGTGATGCACCCTACCTCTCTGCACATTGAAGGCAAGCATTCTGAACCCCTGGTATAATATTTGTTGTGTGATGTTTGGTGCGACGAATAAAACTGCAGCACCAAGTTGACATGAAATGCGCGTTATTTCATGTGAAGGTGTGATCATGCTTGCAAGTGCATGATGATGATTCTTACTATCAAACTTGAGATGCTTGTGGCAGTAGTCACCACCTTGTGCCACCCCTGCCTACCAGAAGGAAACCGGGATAAGTCTCTGTCTTGGGTAGACATGAGCTTGGTGCTGACATCTCGTTGGAGCGAGAATGGTCAGTGAGGCATGAAGGGGTGTAATGAGTGGTGGTTCTGTCTGGAAACTGTGAAAAATATCTGTTGTGCTAATCATGCAGGGAACACATAAACCTCCTGAGTCGACCATAGATCGAGTCTTGCTCCAGTAACCCCCATGCTTGTTTCGTACTACCACTTGTCCCTGCCGCAGGTAGGGTATGGTTCAGTAAGTTGCCAGCCCCTTTCTTGGCACACACCGTACAGAGAGGCCATGGTGGAAGATACCGGGTGCATCCGTTAGGCATGCCACCTGGTCCGGGGGCATGGGTGTTTCCGGTTGGGACCGAGAGGGGGGCACCCCTTAGTAGCGCGCGGTATAAATTTGATCCCATGCTAATCGAGGTTGTAGCCTCCCCACTCAGAGTTTTGCTTGACAGGTGTCGTGGGTGATTCCAGGCAACAGTAAGTTAAGCTGGTGTGTGCGGGTCAGGTGTGTTTTCAACTCAAAGACCATAAGCGGAATTAGTCTCGGTGGACTAAATGAATCCGTTACTTGTGGGTAAAGAGTACACCCTCTGCAGAGTTTCCATCTATTCGAATAGCCGTGTCCGCGGTTAAGGACTACAGTCTGGGATGGGTCAAGTGTCGGTCTTCAGAGGAAAACTTCTAAACCGGAATATTGAGCATGTCGTGTGACAAATGATTATTATTATTATTATTATTATTGTGGACTAACCATGTTATTTATTTGTTTTGCTGCGTATCACTTGGGATGGTTCTACCTCCTGGATACTCATTATGATTATTATTATATAAGCCCTTTATGTGGCGTCGCATAGACGCCCGACTGTGGCATGCATGTTGTTTGCTTTATAAGCCCTTTATGTGGTGTCGCTGAGACGCCCGACTGTGGCATGCTTGTTATTTATTTTCCTTATAAGCCCTTTCTGTGGCGTCGCTCAGACGCCTGACTGTGGCATGCATGTTGTTTGCTTTATAAGCCCTTTATGTGGTGTCACTGAGACGCCCGACTGTGGCATGCTTGTTATTTATTTTCCTTATAAGCCCTTTCTGTGGAGTCGCTCAGACGCCCGACTGTGGCATGCTTGTTATTTATTTTCCTTATAAGCCCTTTCTGTGGCGTCGCTCAGACACCCGACTGTGGCATGCTTGTTATTTATTTTCCTTAGGAGCCCTTTATGTGGCGTCGCTCAGACGCCCGACTGTGGCATGCTTGTTATTTATTTTCCTTATAAGCCCTTTATGTGGCGTCGCTCAGACGCCCGACTATGGCACGCATGTTATTTCTTTTTCTTATAAGCCCTTTATGTGGCGTCGCTCAGACGCCCGACTGAGGCATGCTTTATATTTTTATCCTTTCGAGGCGTCGCTTCAGACACCCGATCGGTTTATTTTATTTTCATTCTCTGATTGCTTATTCCTGTTTAATATGAATGACCTGCTTGCGTGCATCATGAATTTTATTTTGTGGCTGACTGAGTGATCGTGGATTATTTCAGTGCATGATTATCACCTGCTATATTATACCTGTTTTCATGATGTTTGCGAGTACATTCAAAGTACTCACTGGCTTGTCCCTGGCTATTGTCTTGGCCAGATTTCATGCTTGGAGAGGAGTGCAATGACGACAGCCCCGGAACCTAGGCAACGAAGATAGCAGCCACGCGAAGATAGGAGTTATCCAGGTCAGCTGTTCCTGTGGGAAATGGAGTCCCATAGACGCTGAGGATCCGCAACCGCTTCCGCCATCAACCACTAGAAACTTTTGTTGTACTCATAGACCACGATGGTCTTGTACTTCAGATTTTGTATTTGCTTGGAATTTCTGTATCAAGATTGTGTCTCATCAGCTAACAGTAATCCTAGGGCTGGTGAGCACAAGGACCATTTACTGGGAAATTAATATCCTGGAAAACCGGTCTTGACACCCAAAAACTTTGATCACCTCATCAAAGCGTATATTCCAACTTCGAGATGCTTGCTCCAGTCCATAAATGGATCCCTGGAGTTTGCAAACTTTGTCAGCATTCTCTGGATCGACAAAACCTTCCGGTTGTATCATATACAACTCTTCCTTAAGGAAACTGTTAAGGAACGCTGTTTTGACATCCATCTGCCAAATTTCATAATTGAAAAAATGCAGCAACTGCTAACATAATTCCAACAGACTTTCAGCATCGCTACGGGTGAGAAAGTCTCATCATAGTCAACTCTTTGAACTTGTCGAAAATAGCTTTGCGACGAGTCGAGCTTTATAAATGGTGACATTTACCATCAGCGTCTGTCTTCTTCTTAAAGGTCCATTTGTTCTCAAAGCATGCCGTACGGGCAAGTCTACCAAAGTCCATACTTGGTTTTTATACATGGATCCTATCTCGGATTTCATGTCTCCTAGCCATTTTGTTGGAATCCGGGCCCACCATCGCTTCTTCATAGTCTGCAGGCTCATCGTTGTCTAACAACATGATCTCCAACCTACGAGGTTCGGTAGTAACTTGATCAGAAGTTTCATGATCATCATCATTAGCTTCCTCTTCAATTTGGTGTAGGCGCCGCAGAAACATCTTTCTACGCCGTGCTACCATCTAACTGAAGTGACGGTTCAATAACCTCATCAAGTTCTACTTTCCTCCCACTCAATTCTTTCGAGAGAAACTCTTTCTCGAGAAAGGACCCATTTTTAGCAACAAATTCCTTGTGCTTGGATCTGAGATAGAAGGTTTACCCAACTGTTATGTTAGGGTATTCTATGAAGATGCGTTTGTCCGCTTTGGGTTCGAGCTCATCAGGTTGAAAACCCTTTTTCACATAAGCGTCGCAGCCCCAAACATTAAGAAATGACAGCTTAGGTTTCTGCCAAACCATAATTCATACGGTGTCATCTCAACGGATTTAGATGGTGCCCTATTAAAGTGAATGTAGTTGTCTCTAATGCATATCCCCAAAACGATAGTGGCAAATCGATAAGAGACATCATAGTATGCACCATATCCAATAGAGCACGACTACGACGTTCGGACACATCATCACACTATGGTGTTCCAGGTGGCGTGAGTTGTGAAACAACTTCCACATTGTCTTAAGTTGCATACCAAACTCGTAACTCAGATATTTACCTCCACGATCATATCGTAGACATTTTATCTTCTTGTCACGATGATCTCAAACTTCACTCTGAATTTGTTTGAACTTTTCAAACGTTTCAGACTTGTGTTTCATTAAGTAAATATCCCTATATCTACTCAAATCATCAGTGAAGGTAAGAAAATAGCGATATCCACCGCATGCTTCAACACTCATTGGATCGCTACATCAACATGTATCATTTCCAATAAGTCACTAGCCCGCTCCATCAAATCGGAAAACGAGGTTTTTAGTCATCTTGCCCAAGAGGCATGCTCCGCATGTCTCAACCAATTCGAAATCGAGTGAGTCAAAAGATCCATCAGCATGGAGTTTCTTCATTCGCTTTACACCAATATGACCTTGGCGGTAGTGCCACAAGTAAGTGGTACTATCATTATTAACTTTGCATCTTTTGGCATCAATATTATGAACATGTGTATTACTACGATCGAGATTCAATAAACCATTCACATTGGATGCATGACCATTGAAGGTATTATTCATGTAAACAGAATAACCATTATTCTCTGACTTAAATGAATAACCGTATTGCAATAAACATGATCTAATCACGTTCATGCTCAACGCAAACACCAAATACATTTATTTAGGTTCATCACTAATTCCGAAGGTAGAGAGAGCGTGCGATGGTGATCACATCAACCTTGGAAACACTTCCAACACTCATCGTCACCTCACCCTTAGCTAGTCTCCGTTTATTCCGTAGCTTTTATTTCGAGTTACCAACATTTAGCAACTGAACCGGTATCTAATACCCAGGTGCTACTAGGAGTACTAGTAAGGTACACATGAACAAAACGTATATCAAATATACTTCTGTTGACGTTACCAGCCTTCTTATCTACCAAGTATCTAGGGTTGTTCCGCTGCAGCGACCGCTCTCCTCATAATAGAAGCACTTAGTCTCGGGTTTGGGTTCAACCTTGGGTTTCTTCACTGGAGCGAGAACTGGCTTGTCATTCTTGAAGTTTTCCCTTCTTGTCCTTGCCCTTCTTGAAACTAGTGGTTTTACTAACCATCAACACTTGATGCTCCTACCTGATTTCTACCTTCGTGGTGTCAAACATCGCGAATAGCTCAGGGATCATCGCTATCCCTGGCATTATAGTTCATCACAAAGCTCTAGTTGCTTCGTGGCAGTGACTTGAAGAACTATATCAATCACTATCTTATCTGGAAGATCAACTCCCACTCGATTCAAGCAATTGTAGCACCCAGACAATCTGAGCACATGCTCACCAATTGAGCTATTCTCCTTCATCTTGCAGGCAAAGAATCTTGTTTGAGGTCTCATACCTCTCAACATGGCCACGAGCCTGAGATCCGAATTTTAGCTCTTAGAACATCTCATATGTTCCGTGACGTTTCAAAAATGTTTTGGAGCCTCAATTCTAAGCTGTAATGCATGACGCACTGAACTATCAAGTAGTCATCAGAACGTGCCTATCGGATGTTCACAACATCTACAGACGACGCTTGAGGGGGTGGCGCACTGAGCAGTGCATTAAGGACATAAGCTTTTTGTGCAGCAAATGAGGACAGTCCTCAGATCACGGACCCAGTCCGCATAACCGCTACCATCATCTTTCAACTTATTTTTCTCTAGGAACGTATCAAAAAATTCAGGGGAGCTACAGCGCGAGCTAGTGATCTACAACATAATTTGCAAAGACATTTTGACTATGTTCATGATAATGAGTTCAATTAATCATATTACTTAAGAACTCCCACTCAAATTGACATCCCTCCGGTCATCCGAGTGTTATATGATCCAAATTCACCAACCCAAGTCCGATCATCACGTGAGATGAGGTGGTTTCAATGGTGAACATCTTCATGTTGATCATATCTACTATATGACTCATGTTTGACCTTTTGGTCTCTTGTGTTCCGAGGCCATGTCTGTACATTAGGCTCGTCAAGTTTAACCCGAGTGTTCTGCACGTGCAACACTGGCTTGCACCCGTTGTATGTGAACGTAGAGTCTATCACACCCGATCATCACGTGGTGTCTCGACACGACGAACTTTCGCAACGGTGCACACTCGGGGAGAACACAATTTTATCTTGAAATTTTAGTGAGGGATCACCTTATAATGCTACCGTCGTCCTAAGCAAAACAAGGTGCATAAAAGGATTAACATCACATGCAAATCATAACTGACATGATATGGCCATGAACTTGTGCTTTTCATCTCCATCTCCAAAGCACCGGCATGATCTCCATCGTCACCGGCATGACACCATGATCTCCATCATCTTGATCTCCATCAACATGTCACCATGAAGTTGTCGCGCCAACTGTTGCTTCTACGACTATTGCTAACTCATTGCGATAAAGTAAAGCAAAAACAACGAAAATAATTAAAGACAACCCTATGGCTCCTGCCGGTTGTCGTACTCTTCGACATGCAAGTCGTGATATTCTATACAAAACATGATCATCTCATACATCACATATATCTCATCATGTAATTGGCCACATCACATCACAACATACCCTGCAAAAACAAGTTAGACGTCCTCTAATTGTTGTTACATGTTTTACGTGGCTGCTACGGGTATCTAGCAAGAACAAATCTCACCTACGCAAAAACCACAACGGTGATACACAAATTGCTATTCAACCTTCTCAAGGACCGCCTTTGTCAAATCCGATCCAACTAGAGTAGGAGAGACAGACACCCGCCAGCCATCTTTATGCAACAAAGTCACATGTCAGTCGATGGAACCGGTCTCTCGTAAGCGTACGAGTAAGGTTGGTCCGGGCCGCTTCATCCCACAATACCGCTGAATCAAAAACCAACCAAGGGAGGAAGCAATCTGAGCATCAACGCCCACAAACTCCTTTGTGTTCTACTCGTGATCTCATCTACATATAGACCTAGCTCATGATGCCACTGTTGGGGAACGTTGCATGGGAAACAAAAATTTTCCTACGCACACGCAAGATCTAGCCATGGTGATGAGCATCTACGAGAGGGAGAGTGGATCTACATACCCTTGTAGATCGCTAGGCGGGAAGCGTTAAGAAATGCAGTTGATGTAGTCGAACGTCTTCGCGATCCAAATCGCCGAGCGTCCCGCGATCCATTCACGATCCGTCCCGATCTAGCGCTGAACGGACGGCACCTCCGCGTTCAGTACACGTACAGCTCGATGACGATCTCTGCCTTCTTGATCCAGAAAGAGGGAGCGGAGAGGTAGATGAGTTCTCCGGCAGCGCGACGGTGCGGCGGCGGTGGTGGTGGAACTATTCCGGCATGGCTTCGCCTAAGTACCACCGAAAACTAGAGGGAACGATCTATTGGGGAGAGAGGGCTGCACCGTGGCTTAGGGTTTTCTGGTGCGGCTGCCCTCTCTCCCCTCCAGTATACATAGGAGGAAGGGGAGGGAGGCCTGCGCCCTAGGGTTGCCCCCTAGGCATCGGCCGAAGTGGGAGAGGTGGAGGAGTCCTACTCCAATCCTACCAGGAATAGGATTCCTCCCCCACTTGGAAACCTTTTCCACCTTTTGGATTTCTCCACCCCAGCTGCATGGGCCTTAGTGGGGGCTTCCGCTAGACCACCAAGGGCTGGTTTGCCTCCTCCCACAGCCCATGAGGCCCTTTGGGGCGAGAGGCCCCTCTCGATGGTCCCCCGGTACCCTCCCGGCACTCCTGGTACACTAACGAAGTACCCGAAACTTTTCCGGTGACCAAAATGGGACTTCCTATATATCAATATTTACCTCCGGACCATTCCAGAGATCCTCGTGACGTCCGGGATCTCATCCGGGACTCCGAACAACCTTCGGTCACCACGATACATAACTCAATACTACCGAAACGTCACCGAACGTTAAGTGTGCAGACCCTGCGGGTTCGAGAACTATGTAGACATGACCGAGACACCTCTACGGTCAATAACCAATAGCGGGACCTGGATGCCCATATTGGTTTCTACATATTCTACAAAGATCTTTATCGGTCGAACCTCTATGTCAAGGATTCAGTTAATCCCGTATGCTGTTCCCTTTGTTCTTCGGTATGTTACTTGCCCGAGATTCGATCGTCGGTATCTCTATACCTTGTTCAATCTCATTACTGGCAAGTCTCTTTACTCGTTCCGTAATACAAGATCTCGTGGCTAACATTTTAGTCACATTGCTTGCAAGGCTTGTTGTGATGTTGTATTACCGAGTGGGCCCTGAGATACCTCTCCGTCACACGGAGTAACAAATCTCAGTCTTGATCCATGCCCACTCAACAGACACCCTCAGAGATACCTGTAGAGCATCTTTATAGTCACCCAGTTACGTTGCGACGTTTGATACACACAAGGTACTCCTCCGGTGTCAGTGAGTTGCATGATCTCATGGTCATAGGAACAGATACTTGACATGCAGAAAACTATAGCAATAAACTGACACGATCATATGCTATGTTTATAGTTTGGGTCTTGTCCATCACATCATTCTCCCAATGATGTGATCCCGTTATCAAACGACATCTTATGTCTATGGCTAAGAAACCTTGACCATCTTTGATCAACGAGCTAGTCTACTAGAGGCATACTAGGGACACAGTGTTGTCTATGTATCCACACATGCAATATGTTTCCAATCAATACAATTTTAGCATGGATAATAAACGATTATCATGAACAAGGAAATATAATACTAACCATTTATTATTGCCTCTAGGGCATATTTCCAACAGGATGAAGTCCTCACTCGGAGTAGTTTTTAACTTAGGCGATACAGGATCGCAGCTAAGCCCCCGAGTGTGGATGAAGTCCTCACTCGGAGTAGTTTTTAACTTAGGCGATACAAGATCGCAGCTAAGCGAATCCACGCACCACTGGGGGTGGCGAAAACAAACGAATAACAAAAATTTCGACAAAGAACTGAAAAAGTAAAGACTTTTATTCATCGAATTCACTCGGAAGTGTATTACAAGGATGGTAGAGTGTCTTAACACTAGATGTAGAACTTGCGGAGCAGATCCGCGTTCCACGCTCGGGGCTCTTCGTTATCATCATCAATCTTGTACAACTGATAAGCTCCATTGTTGAGAACTTTGGGGATCACGAAGGGCCCCTGCCATGGAGGCGCTACCTTGTGCGGCTTCTGCTGATCCAATCGGAGAACGAGGTCGCCTTCCTGGAAAGCACGTCTTCTAACTTGTCTATCGTAAAGACGCCTCAAGTCTTGCTGGTAAAGCGTCGACCTGATCAAGGCTTGATCTCTTTCTTCTTCCAAAAGGTCGAGGCCGTCTTGACGTGCCACTTTGGCTTCGTCTTCGTTATAGAGCTCCACTCGGGGAGCGTTGTGGCGAATGTCACTCGGTAAAACAGCTTCAGATCCGTATACCATAAAGAAAGGGGTGCACTTGGTGGAACGATTCGGGGTCGTTCGAATGCCCCACAAGACAGAAGGTAATTCCTCGACCCATGCACCAGCAGCAATCTCCAGGTCTCTCATTAGTCGGGGTTTCAATCCTTGAAGATTCATCCCGTTTGCTCGTTCTGCTTCTCCGTTCGACTGCGGGTGAGCTACGGAAGCGGGTTTAATCCGTGTGCCTTGAGAGTAAAAAAACTCGCGGAATTCATCCGAATCGAAATTCTTCTTGTTATCTGTGATGATGTCATGAGGGACTCCAAATCTGAATATGATCTGTCGAATGAAACTGACAGCGGTAGTTGAATCCAAGCTTTTGATGGGCTTCGCTTCGACCCACTTGGTGAACTTATCCACAGCAACCAGCCGATGGGTAAAACCACTCGACCCTATGCGTAAAGGTCCGACCATGTCAAGACCCCAAACGACAAATGGCCAGGTGAGCGGAATAGTCTTCAGAGCGGATGCTGGCTTGTGCGTCTGATTCTCGTAGAACTGGCATCCAACACAAAGATCTACCATGTCTTTCGCTGCTGCATTGGCTCGGGGCCAATAGAAACCAGCATGGAATGCCTTTGCGACCAACGTCCGAGAGGACGCATGATGACCACATGTTCCCAAATGAATGTCGTGCAGGATCTGGAATCCTTCTTCTGGGGATATGCATCTCTGAGCCACGCCGGTAGTGCTTTTTCTGTACAACTGATCACTTCATCGGACGATCCTTCGGGCTTCCTCTTCATCTTCAGGGAGCTCTTGCCGGAGCAAGTACGCTAAATACGGTTGGGTCCACTCAGGAGTGATCACCAACATCTCTTGGACGAGATCCACTACGGCTGGGATGTCTACTTCAGTCGGATTTGAAGGACCAACTGCTTGCGGGGGCTCTTCGGTGAAAGGATCTTCTTTGACCGATGGGGAATGAAGGTGTTCAAGGAATACATCCTTCGGCACGACTTTCCAAGTGGAGCCAATTTTAGCCAGGTCATCAGCTGCCTGATTCTTCGCTCGGGGGATATGATGCATCTCTAAACCTTCGAAGTTCTTCTCCGGCTTTCGGACTGCATTGCAATAGCTAGTCATGGCAGGACTCCTTATGTTCCATTCTTTCATCACCTGGTTGACAACGAGGTCCGAGTCGCTGAATATCATCAAGCATCGAATGCCAAGTGTGATTGCCATTTGGATTCCGTAGAGGAAGGCTTCATACTCGGCCTCGTTATTGGATGAGTCGAAGTGGATTTGTAGGACGTAGCTTAGTCAGTCTCCTCTAGGGGAAATGAGAACTACTCCAGCTCCGGACCCTTGGAGCATCTTAGATCCATCAAAGAACATGGTCCAGTTTTCAGGGATACTCGGTGCTGGCTGTTCCTGCTCTATCTATTCGGCCAGAAAATCAACAAGGGCTTGTGACTTGATTGCCTTCTTGGGTTCAAATTTGATCTCCAACAGGAGGAGTTCAATCGCCACTTCACCACTCGGCCGGTGGCATCTCTGTTATTTAGGATTTCCGAAAGAGGAGCGTCGCTAAGAACTATGACCGAGTGCTCTTGGAAGTAATGAGCTACCTTCTTGACAATGAATTAAATGCCATAAACCAACTTCTGGTAATGTGGATACCATTGTTTGGAGGGAATCAAGACTTCCGAAATATAATACACACGCCTTTGCACCTTGAAAGTTTTTTCCGATTCCTCACGCTCCACAGTGAGGACAGTGCTGACCACTTTGCTAGTCGCGGCGATGTACAAGAGCAAAGGCTCTCAGCTGCCCGGAGCAGCTAACACCGGCTTGGTGGAAAGCAAAGCCTTGAGCTGATCGAATGCGACTTGTGCTTCGGAGCTCCACTCGAACGTGTCAGACTTCTTCATCAATCGGTAAAGAGGCAAGGTCTTCTCACCGAGACGAGATATGAATCTACTCAGGGCTGCGAGGCATCCCGTGAGTTTCTGAACATTGTGCAAGCGGACAGGTTTCTTCATTCGGATGATTGCTCCAATTTTATCAGGATTAGCATCGATCCCTCGTTCGCAAACCAGGAAACCAAGTAGCTTACCCGAAAGGACTCCGAATGTGCATTTTGCAGGGTTGAGTTTTATTTGGTAGCGTTGGAGGTTTGCGAAGGTCTCGGCGAGGTCAGCTAGGAGGTCAGAACCTTTCCTAGACTTAACCACGATGTCGTCCATGTAAGCTTCGACGTTCCGACTGATTTGTTCCTGCAAGCATTTCTGAATCATGCGCATAAATGTTGCCCCAGCATTCTTCAGACCAAATGGTATAGTGATGTAGCAGAAACACCCGAATAGGGTGATGAAAGCTATTTTTATTTCATCTGGTCCATACATTCGGATTTGATGGTACCCGGAGTACGCATCTAAGAATAACAGGCGTTCGCATCCGGTGGTGGAATCTACTATCTGATCTATGCGGGGAAGGGGAAAGTGATCTTTCGGGTAGTCCCGATTGAGGTGCTTGAAGTCGATACACATTCGGAGAGACTTGTCCTTCTTAGGTACCACCACTGGCTTGGCCAGCCACTTAGAATGGAAAACTTCCCGAATGAGTTTGGCAGCTAGGAGCCGAGCGATCTCTTCGCCAATCGCCTTGCGCTTCTCGACGGAGGATCGACGCAAGTGCTCTTTGACTGGCTTGATCTTCGAATCCACTAGGAGTCATTGCTCAGCCAGTCCCTTGGGTACCCCTGGCATGTCAGACGGCTTCCATGCGAAGATATCCCAGTTCTCACGAAGGAACTGGATGGGCTCGGCTTCCTATTTGTCACCAAGCGACGTCGAGATGTTGGTCGGAGCCGCACTCGGATCGTTGGGATGAATGTGAACCAGCTTGGTTTCGCAGGCCGACTGAAAGGTCGATTCGGTTACCGGGCGTTTAGACTTGAGTAAGTTTGCAGCATCCACCGCTTTCTTGTAACCGTCAAGTTCGGCTGCGAGGACTTGTTCATTAGCAATTTTGGAGCCCTGCTGGAGGCACTCCTCGGCAACTTTCCGATCGCCGGTCACCGTCAGCACACCATTCTGTCCTGGCATCTTAAGTTTATGACAGACGTAAGATGGTCGGGCCATGAAACGTGCGTAGGCGGGCCTACCCAGGATGGCGTGATAGGCACTTCAAAAGTCCACCACTTTGAACGTTAGGAGTTCCTTCCGAAAGTTCTTCTCTCCTCCGAACACAACATCCAGAGCAATCTGACCGAGTGATTCGGCCTTCTTCCTAGGAATGACTCCATGGAAATGCATGTTACTCTTACTCAGTCGGGACATCGGAATGCCCATTGCACTGAGCGTATCCGTGTAGATTATGTTGAGTCCACTGCCACCGTCCATCAAGACCTTGCGTAGTCGGACCCCATTCACAGCTGGATCGACAACCAACGCCTGCCTCCCAGGGGTGGCTATGTGGGCTGGGTGATCAGACTGATCAAAAGTGATAGGAGTCTTTGTCCAGTTGAGGTGCTTCACGGCAGTCGGAGCCACCATGTTCACCTCCCGATTGATGACCTTCAATCAGCTCTTACTCTCGACGTCTACAAAGATCATGTTTAAGACCTTGTCGACGTGAGGGTATTCAGGATTGCCCTCATCTCATTTGTCGGCGTCTTTCTCTGCAGATGTCTCTTTTCCCATCTCATGTTTGAGCGATCGGCACTCCCGAGTGGTGTGCTTCAGGTAAATGACGTTGCCCTCTTCATCTTTTTTCATGTGGATCACGCAGGGCTGATCCATCACCTCGGAGTTGTACTCGGGCTTCTTCTTGTTAGCCCAGTCTTTTTTCTTATTTTTCTTGGGCTTCGGCTTCCCTTGGCCAGGAACGGTAGCCACTTCAGCCTTTCCCGGAGGATCAGCTTTCCGTTGCTTTTTGTCAGCATTCCTAGTCGACTGACGGGTGTCACCTGCTCGTCCTTTGCTGCTTTGGAGGCGGTCTTCCTCTTCACTGTTGGCGTCCTTGTTGGAAATTTCCATGGTTCGGCTGAGAGACAGATCTCCCGACCGGCCAAACTTCAAGACAAGCTCACGGTATGACATACCAGCCTTAAAGGCACAGACAGCCTGATGCTCAGTGACGTTCTCGACTATGTTGTGCAGTGTAGTCCATCGCTGAATATACTCTCGGAGAGTCTCGTTGTTCTTCTGGACATAGTGTTGCAACTCAGTCAGAGCACTTGAACGCTTGTACGTGCCTTCAAACGTCTTGATGAACACTCGGGCCAGATCCTCCCAACAATAGATGCTACTGGAAGGTGACTGGTTCAACCACGCCCGAGCAGACCCCTCCAGCATGAGGGGGAGATGCTTCATGGCCAAGAAGTCATCGCCACCTCCAATCTGAACTGCTACTGGGTAATCCTCGAGCCAGGTTTCCAGCTTGGATTCGTCGTTGAACTTTCCGATTCCGGCCGCTAAACGGTAGTTGGGAGGTATCTCAGCTTATCGGATATGCCTGCAGAAGCACTAGAGACCCGATGCCCCCAACCGCTCACTTGGTCTCTGATCACTCGGTTCCTATCCACCATCTTTTGTGTGATGGTAGACCTGGCGTTGAGCAGCGAGGGCCACCGGCTAGCTTCCTCGTAACCTCGGGGCCGAGGGGGAGTCCGATTGCGATCTTCTCCGTAGTGGCGGCCGTCATCGAACGGTCGTTTGCCATACGAACCACCTGTCGGAGGAGGAGTCCGACTGACGTCGCGCTCATCTCACCAACACCCTCCATACGGACCTCTCGGAGGAGGAGGATAGTGTACACGTTTCCTGTACACGTGCGGGCTGTGAGCAGACTGTACCATGTCCGCCTGTGCGGACCTGCCATGAATCCGCAGTGACGACTGCGAAACTTCCAAATTCTGCTTCAGTGCTGTCTTCAGCAGAGCTTGGATCTACCGAATGCCCTCGCCAGCTGTTGATCCAGATGGCTAAATAGATTCAGCGATCCGAGTGGCTACAGCCAGGTTCTCTATCGGTGTGCGCATCACCGGGACTTTGCGCGGTCGGCTGTTCTGGAACAGCGGACGCCTCAGGTTGCTGGAACTCGGTCTGTCCCGTGCCGCGCGCTCGTCAAGCGACTGCTGGAGGCGCTCGAGTCACTCGCGCTCAGCCAAAGTGGCCAAACGTGTAGCCGCCAGGGCTAACTCCTCCGGAGTGGTCCCCGTGATCGAAGTGAGGAGGACTTCATCGTCCCTCCTCCTCCTATCTTCCCGCTGCTCCCGAGTAATAGGCCGGGGAACGTAGCCGCTCGTGTCGCCACTATGGCGATCGCCGTCGTGACCATGAGGACCACTCCCCGAGTATCCGGGAGGCCCGTTACTGGTGGTGTTGGCGATCAAGACTTCTGCGGCGTCTGCGCTGCTCCCGAACTCCGACTCGTCGGACAATTCATCCCCCGAGGAGGGGAACAAATCGCGCGTCGGAACCTCCACACTCGGCGCCGTCCTCTCCGTCTCGCTCGCCCGGCGCTCGGAGCCTCTGCTCCCACCGCCCTGCGCGGCTATGCTGCGCCCTGCCCTGTACAGGTGCGGGCGCAGAGGACGGAGACAAAGCACGCGGCAGAGCACGGAAGGGCGTGTGGCGGTTGCTCCCATCAGTGGCTGCACCGGGAGGTCTCCGTCGCTTGCTTCGGCCAGATCTTGCCGGACCTATCCTATTCATAGTCACATGTTGCTTCCGGTCGTCTACTCAAGCCGTGAACAATAAGAAGGTATACTACTCCGTTGCAGTACTAATGCTTAGACAGTTGTATGCTAATGGGATGACAAGTCACAGCTTACGTACATGCTTCCTTCTTCAGAAATAGAGTTCATACCTTTGAAGTACTAATGCTGAAACAGTTCTATGATAACAAGATAAGGCATATATTTCTGCTGCTATGGTTTGTTATCCTAACTTCAGTTGTGAGTATTCCTGAAGAACTTCTCTTTTTTTGGAGAACGGATGCACAACTTGATTCATCCATAATAAAAAATTCTTAATCAGACATTTGCAAATGGTATTCTGTAGACTTTTGTGTTTGATTCCATCAAAATAGAAACCCTTCCAAGCTTCTAGCACTACCACTTTCCAATTAGTATTTGGGCTGCGTTGATATAACCAGTGTTCTTATATTTTCTTATGCTGTGTCAATAGCATATCTGGTGACCTTTACCTGCAGAAAATGGAAGAAGAGAATCTGAAGAAGCTCGCTCAAGGTATGCAAGCAAACAATCTCTTGAGCCACTGAATTAGGAAATGGTAAGTAGCTGCTGATGTTTCATTCTGAAACTCTTTTCTTTCCATAATGTGCAGTGAGGATGATTCTTTATGTAAAAGTCATTGTGCCGACAGGCAATTATGCATATTTGTTAATAAAATAGAAACATTATTTATTTTGGGTTGGTTATGAAACTTGCAAAAATGGTGTTGATGATTCTATGGCCCTACCCAGAAGAGCAAACTTTCTCTACCCCTGCCTCTTTAGAAGTGATGTGAAGGCTGGAGGCGGCACAGCGGAGTTAACATCTGGTGATGTGTAGACCAGCAAAATGATAGGAACTATAGTTGTCGAAGCATAAGAAGTTGGAAGAGAGTGCGGACTAAAGGTTGTCAATTGGATCTGATGACAGTCCATCTACCAGATTTGCCCTGGTTTACTTCAGATGAATCTCCACCTTCAGATTTGCGGTTGGCATGGGTGCATTGGAATAGAGAAGTGGAAGATTGTTAGTGAAACATATCGGTATGCTCTCTATCTACTTCTTTCCATGTGTGTAGTAACATATTTGTTATTCAAATCCACAGACAATTTTGTTTTGTAACGCATTTTCTGTACTATGCAGCCCAATGAAATCTATCTCCTTGAGCTATAGTATTTTGGTGTTGGTTGAAAGAGCTGCATTTGTTTATCGAATACGATGCAAAGACTCAATGGCAGAGTCGTCATGATTGGCATTTTTCCTTGTTAGATAAGGCTCTATCGGTGATCTTAATGAATTTGGACCAAGAAATGGAGTCTTATCGGACGTCATCACATGAACAGGTATGCCTACGTCACCATAGTCTGTACAATGTCAGTTGTTCACACACATAATAGGCTATTGTGTTTGGTTAGAAAAAACATCACCTTCTGCATCTGGTGTCTATCGTAGCTGGGTGACAGCAGATTGCACATGGGGCTTATCCATAGTGTGATAATCTGTCAGAAAGAATCGATCATAGATATGATTATACTTGTGATTGCTGCATCATAAAGAACAAAAAAATGGACAAACCAGGTGATATGGCCATGGGTGTCTTATATCGGAGTGTGTTTTCCATTTAGAATAGCAGTTGTAGCTTTCTTATGATCCCTTGCCTCGTGTCTCCTTTTTAATATCTCATCCTGTTTAGTGCACACCTCTCCCTTTCCCTTTGTCTCTTCAATTCTTTTGGATCTTCTTTTTGACTTGCGAGAACAAAATCTTCAGGGACTACAAGGTCCAAGTAGGTAACAGTTGGTGATATAGTATTTATTTACCTGAATTGCCGCTGTTCGTTAGATCCTGAAAGGGAGTTCGTATCCCAGTATGCTGAGAGGATGCCATATGCAACACAACACTTCTTCAATTCTGTTTGTCAGCAACTCAATTTGTCATGTCGACAAAAAATAAATATCAATATTATTATGTTAAGATTACTGTTTTCAGTGAATCTATTTGCATGAAAGTTTTGCAAGGACCATTTTCTACTCCTTGAGGTCTATAGTAGGAAAGTGTGTCACTTTGTTTGTCCAACCAAATTGGCTACTGGAGGCGGCCTGATAAAATATATTTTTCTGTGCAACTCCATGGTCGAGTGGCAGTATCGGCTGAAATACATGCATCTTATATATGGTGTCATAGTGTCTCCTGAAACAAGGATTCCTATTATACATGTTGTTATTTCTATCTTGTTCACACCAATATTGCAGTGCATAAACCCCTTGGCAAGAAACAACTAACCAGGAATCTTAATGTGCGGTGTCTACTTAATTTCTTTAATAAAACATGCGTGTTGTGACATGGTGTCCTGTAGGTAACAAATTATATTGTAGATCATGATTTATCAGATTGCACAAATCGGCAGTGTCATGGTGAAAATTTCCTTTATTTTCTTCTGATCACAAGGTGTGCAAATTGCAATGATGTAACCTGTGCAGGGGCAGGGCTGGAAGTAAGCCTATGATCGTCGAGGTGGTGCGGCCACCAGAGCCAGGACCGTGTGGACACCGGAGCTAGGGCAGCACGCCGTGAGTGGTTGAGGTGTCCTTGACACGGCGGCCACCAGAGCCAGGACCGTGTGGACACTGGAGCTAGGGCAGCACGCCGTGAGTGGTTGAGGTGTCCTCGAGACGGTGGCCACCAGGGCGAGGACGGAGTGGACACCAAAGCTAGGGCAGATCGTCGGGATGGGCCGAGGTGTCCTCGAGATGGCGGCCACCAGGGCGAGGACGGAGTGGACACCAGAGCTAGGGAAGCTCGCCGAGACGGGCCGAGGTGTCCTCGAGACGGCACGGCCACCGGGGCGAGGACATCACGGAAACCAGGGGTGAGGACGGTGGGTCCAGGCAGTTCGTTGCCCGACGGCGGCGTTGATCGGCTTAGCGAGATCTGATCTCGGTTGTAGTGTTTTTTTCCTGGAGGTAGCATCGTTGGGTTGTTTAGCACGGTGTGCGGGGGCAGTCTGCCGACAAAACATTAGATCTGAATCGTTGATTTGATTGGCAGATGTTTGATGTAACCTGGACAGTTGGATGTTATTAAGTTGGTTTGATCGGATGGGGCTGGTTATCCCGTGTGTACTTTGTGGTGTGGCTGTAGGGGAATTCTTGTTTGCTCTTTTAATAGTAGTGGAGATCTTGTTTGCGTAGTCACGATGACTCAAGAAAACACCAAGTTGTGTGATTTTTCCAATACCAATAATAATGATTTTATTAGCACTCCTATTGCTCCTCCCGCCACTAGTGCGGAGTTTTGTGACATTAATGCCGCTTTGTTGAATCTTGTCATGAAAGATCAATTTTTCGGTACTCCTAATGAGGATGCCGCGTCCCATCTAAACACATTCGTGGAATTATGCGATATGCAAAAGAAAAAAGATGTTGACAATGATATTTTGAAATTGAAATTATTTCCTTTCTCCTTGCGGGATCATGCAAAAATTTGGTTTTCTTCTTTGCCTCGCAATAGTATCGATCCTTGGGATAAGTGCAAGGACGCTTTTATTACTAAGTATTTTCGCGTTCGTTACTTTGATAATTTAAGTATGTGGGTGGACCGGTGCTTGGGTGTCGTTCTTACTTGAACAATCAACCCACTTATGATTATCCCCTTTCGCAAGCATCTGCAACTACGAAACAAGAATTAAGAAAAATCTAACCATAGCGTGAAACATATGGATCCAAATCACCCCCTTACAAAATAACACATAAACTAGGGTTTAAGCTTTTGTCACCCTAGCAACCCGTCGTCTACTTATTACTCCACAATGCCTTCCCCTAGGCCTAAGTATGGCGAAGTGTCATGTAGTCGACGTTCACATGACACTACTAAAGGAAGCAACAATATACATATCATCAAAATATCGAACGAATACCAACTTCACATGATTACATATAACAAGACTTCTGCCATGTCCTCGAGAACAAAACTAACTACTCACAAAGCATGTTCATGTTCAAGATCAGATGCGTATTGAATATCATTAAGGATCTGAACACATAATCTTCCACCAAATAAACCAACTAGCATCAACTACAAGATGTAATCAACACTACTAGCAACCCAAAGGCACCAATATGAGGTTTTGAGACAAAGATTGAATACAGGAGATGAACTAGGGTTTGAGATGAGATGGTGCTGGTGAAGATATTGATGAAGATTGGTCCTCTCCTCCCACAAAGGAGGAAGCGTTGGTGATGACGATGGCTTCGATTTCCCCCTCCCGGAGGGAAATTTCCCTGGCGGAGAGAAAAAGTGCTCCTGCCCAGGTTCCGCCTCGAGACGGCGGCGCTTCGTCCCGAAAGTCTTCTTATGATTTTTTTCTAGGTCAAAACCCCTCATATAGCAGAAGATGGGCAGGGAGGCCGCTTGTGGGACCCACAAGGTATCAGGGCGCGTCTAGGGGGTGGTTGCCTCTGTTTCCTTGTGGGCAGGTGGTGGGACCCCTATGGTATATCTTTGCTCTGGTATTTTTTTTATATTCAATAAAAATTCTCTGTGAAGTTTCAGGTCATTTGGAGTTCTGCAGAATAGGTATCTCTGATGTAGCTTTTTTAGGTCCAGAATTCCAGTTGCCGGTAATCTCCCTCTCCCTGTAAATCTTGCAAATTAAGAGAGAAAAGGCATTAGAATTTAATCGTAAAGTGGAATAATGACCAAAAACAATATGAATAACAGTAGGAAATCATGATGCAAAATGGACGTATCAACTCCCCCAAGCTTAGACCTCGCTTGTCCTCAAGCAAAAGCCGAACTCGATAATAACGACCACGTGTTTAGAGAGACAGGTGTCGATAAATACAAAAATGTGGACATGATAGCATCATGATTATTAACATAGAACAAGTATTTGGCATATAGCTTCTCATAAATAAGTAACAATTCATCCATAATTTTTAAAGTATGAAGCATAAACTTTATTGAAGACAAACAAACTATGTTCTTAGTCATGGAAACAATCACAATTCATCATATTTCCAGGAAGAGTCTATGTATAAGAGTTTTTTTAGCAAGTTCACATACTCAACCACAATTTAGTCTTCTATGATTCTAACACTCAATGCATGTTTTTGGGAACAAATATTTCCATCAGACGCATAGAAAGATAGGAGCTTATTATTTTCGCCTCCCAAATTGTTTATCTCGAGGATAATGCCAATAATAATAACTCATGATCACCTACATCCAACTAGACATATGTGCCTCGATCTTTCCCCACCACATGATGCTTACCAACTAGAAAATTAATAGGTTGGAATAGGGATGAACATTATTGACTCTTGCATAATAGTAAATATAGAAAAGTAAAAGATAGGCCCTTCGTAGAGGGAAGCAGAGGTTGTCATGCGCTTTTATTTTTGGATGTGCAAGTTCTTAATGTAAAGGAACGTCACTTTATATTGCCCCTTATGATAGCAACCTTTATTATGTAGTCTGTCGCTTTTATTTCTTTGCCATCACAAGATCGTACACAACTTATTTTCCCTTACAAAAAAAGATCATAAATATTTAGGAGCAAATTTTATTGCTTTGTGCACCGATGACAACTTACTTGGAGGATCTTATTCAAACCATAGGTAGATATGGTGGACTCTCATGGAAAGAGACTGGTTTTATGGGTTTTGGATGCACAAGTAGTATCTCTACTTAGTGCGAATTTTTGGCTGGCAAAGGATCCTAGACAAGAACTACATGTTAGAGGATCCATGACAATACATCTTGTATGTGAATGTAGACAAACATAACTCATTACGTTGTCTTTCTTGTCCAACATCAACTATTTGAGAAAATATTTGATGGGGGCTCACAATCATAAAAGATGTCCAAGATAGTATATTTATATGTGAATCTCCTCTCCCTTTAGTAATTTTGCATGAATTGTATCAATTACCAACACTATGCTTGTAATTTCCAATAAATTTTATCAAACATGCTCTTTTTATGTGACGTCATCACTCCCCATGGGATTAGCATATGATATTTTTATTTATTCTTTTTCATTGCTATGTTTGATGCATAAGGGTAAAGCAAATAAACTCGAACTAATCTTTCTTATATAACTCTCGCACTCGATTACAAGGATAGATAGATCACAAAGCAAGCACTCTAAGCAAAAACCATACTAAACTTTCATTCTTCTAAATCATGAAATAGCTAAGGATCGAACTAAGATAGATAATAATGGTAAAAGTGATGGTGATACCGGGGCGCCTCCCCCAAGCTTGGAACAATCTAAGGGTGGTGCCTATACCCGTGTACTCAAGTTTCCTTCTTGGGTGATGGCAGTGATGAAGTGATAGGCTTGTCCTTCAAAAGCAAATATTCCAGATTATTGATTATCCATCGAAGGTCTCGGTTCTACTCTTCTAGCAAAATAACTTCATGGGTAAGAGCTGTGTTCTGGGAACATATTGATTCCATGGCATTTAGTGCATCAATTTTTTGTAAAGAAAGATCATCATGAAGAGGTAATAGCATGTCTCTCTTGTGCGAATCCTCAAAGAGAGGGTTAGCATAATCTCCTTCAAGTTCCTCGGCTTCTTCCTCATCTTTCCTCACAGCCTCTTCTGAAGCCTCTGATTCATCCTCCCTTCCAGAAGACAATTCATAGTAGAGTTTGCTGTAAGGGCGTTTGCCCGGGGAAGGTCGGACTATGCGATTTTTCTTGCATAGATTTGGGGGAGCCATGAGCGCTTCAACGAATTAGGGTTCCCGGCATAAAATTGCTTGAGACAAGAATAGAGGGAAAACTTGCGATACTGTGGTCAAAACATACGGGAGTTGTCAGGGCGTTTGCCTGGGGAAGGTCGGACTATGAAATTTTTCTTGCGTAGATTTGGGGGAGCCATGAGCGCTTCAACGAATTAGGGTTCCCGGCATAAAATTGCTTGAGACAAGAACAGAGGGAAAACTTGCGATACTGTGGTCAAAACATACGGGAGTATATATAATGAATTTTTATCATGCGAAACAAGTATTCGAGAAGAAAACGGAGTCGGGAAGGCACATGAGGGGCCCACAAGGCAACCTGGCGCGCCCAGGGGGTAGGGCGCGCAGTATTGCCTTGTGACCTCCTCGTGGGTCCCTCGATTTTTGTAATTTTTCTAATATTCCAAAACGGACAGAAATATTTTTATGGAATTTTTGGAGTCGGTTTACTTACCATATAACATACCTTCTCCTTTTTCAAGGTTTTGGAGTGTTCCGGAATGTCTCTTCTATATGTTCTTCCAGTGTCATCACTTGAATAATATTAGTTTAAACATTAATGGGCATACGTGAGATATTATTTTTAATTCTTTGTCCATTAACCACTCTCGGGACAGTGCCTTCGGCATTGTTGATCTTAATAGCATTGGAGCGATAAACTTCTTCAACAATATATGGTCCTTCCAATTTGGAGAGAAGCTTTCCTGCAAAGAATTTGAAATGAGAATTCTACAAACGAACTCATCTACTTTAAATTCCCGTTTTTAGATTCTTTAATCATGCCATCTTTTAACTTTTTCTTTAAACAACTTGGCATTTTCATAGGCTTGTGTCAAATAACCTCTTTTCATCGACGAGTTTGAAATCATAATTAAGTTCTTTAATTGCCCAATAAGCTTTATGTTCTAACTCAAGAGGTAAATGACATGCTTTTCTGTAGACCATTTTATATGGAGACATTCCCATAGGATTTTGACATGCAGTTCTATAGGACCATAATGCATCATCAAGTTGATTAGACCAATTCTTTCTAGATCTATTGACAGTCTTTTGCAAAACCAAATTTATTTCTCTGTTGCTCAATTCAACATGACCACTACACTAAGGATGATAAGGTGATACAATTCTATGATTAACATCATATTTAGATAGAAGTTTACGGAAAGCGCCATGAATAAAATGTGAACCACCATCACTCATTAAATATCTAGGGACTCCAAACCTCGGAAAACAACTTCTTTACACATTTTAATAGAAGTGTTATGATCAACACTACTAGTTGGAATAGCTTGTACTCACTTAGTAACGTAATCAACAATAAGTAGAATATGAGTATACCCATTTGAGGAGGGAAAAGGTCCCATATAATTAAAAAAAACATCAAATGGTTCGATAACAAGTGAATAATTCAAAGGCATTTCCTGACATCTACCAATACTACCAATTCCTTGACATTCATCATAGGAAAGAACAAACTTACGTGCATCTTTGAAAAGAGTAGTCCAATAAAAACTAGACTGTAATACCTTATGTGCAGTTCTGTCTCCAGCGTGGTGCCCTCTGTATGCCTCGGAATTACACTTCTGTAGGATTTGTTCCTGTTCATGCTCAGGTACACAACATCTAATAACACCATCTACTCCTTTTTTTATATAGATGTGGTTCATCCCAAAAGTAATGTCTTAAATCAAAGAAGAACGTTTTCTTTTGTTGGTATGTGAAACTAGGTGGTATATATTTAACAACAATATAATTAGCATAGTCCGCGTACCAATGAGTATTACGGGAAACATTATTAATAGCTAATTTCTCATCAGGAAACTATCATGAATAAGCAATGGGTCATCAGGAACATTTTCCATCCTAGACAAATTATCTGCTACATGATTCACAGCTCCCTTTCTATCAATAATATGCAAGTCAAATTCTTGAAGTAAAAGAACCCACCTAAGTAGTCCAGGTTTAGTACCTTTATTTACTATAAGGTATTTAATAGCAGCATGATCGGTGGGAATAGTAACTTTAGAATCAATAATATAAGGTCTAAACTTATCACATGCAAACACAGTTGCTAAAAATTCTTTCTCAGTAGTAGCATAATTTCTTTGAGCACTGTCTAGAGTCTTAATACTAGCATAATGAATAACATTCAATTTCTTATCAACTCTTTTTGCTAGAACATGACCAATAGCATAATCACTAGCATCACACATAATTTCAAATGGTAAGTTCCAATCAGGTGGTTGAACAATAGGTGCAGAAATTAAAGCCTTTTTTTAGTATTTTGAAGGCCTCTACACAATCATCATCAAAAACAAATGGAACATCCTTTTGAGGGAGATTAGTTACTGGCCTAGAATCTTTGAGAAATCTTTAATGAATCTTATATAGAAACCAGCATGACCGAGGACACTTCTTATACCTTTTAAATCTTTAGGACATGGCATTTTCTCAATTGCATCAACTTTAGCTTTATCTACCTCAATACCTCGTTCTGAAATCTTATGCCCGAGTACTATACCTTCATTCACCATAAAGTGGCAGTTCTCCCAATTCAAGACAATATTAGTTTCTTCACATCTATGCAAAACTCGATCGAGGTTGCTTAACCAATCATAAAAACTAGTCTCGTAAATGGAAAAATCATCCATGAATACCTCAACAATCTTTTCACAAAAGTCGGAGAATATAGAAGTCATACATCTTTGAAAGGTAGCAGGTGCATTACATAAATCAAAAGGCATACGTCTATAAGAATAAGTTTCAAAAGGACAAGTAAAGGTAGTTTTCTCCTGATCTTGTTTTGACACAAGTATTTGGGAAAACCAGAAGATCCATCAAGGAAAGAAAAGCGTGTCTGCTTAGACAACCTTTCTAACATTTGATCAAGAAAAGGCAAGGGGTAATGATCTTTTCTAGTAGCTTTGTTTAATTTCCTGAAATCAATTACCATCCTATAACCATTTACAATTTTTTGTGGGATAAGTTCATTTTTATCATTAGGAACAATGGTTATACCTCCTTTCTCAGGAACACAATGAACATGACTTACCTATCTACTATCATTTATGGGATAAATTATACCTGCCTCCAAAAGCTTTAATATTTCAGTCCTTACCACTTCCTTGATTTTACGATTCAAACATCATTGATGATCAACGACGGGTATAGAATCCGGCTCCATATTAATCTTATGCCGACATAAAGTGGGGCTAATGCCCTTAAGATCATCGAGAGTATATCCAATAGCAGCTCGATGCTTCTTCGGAGTTTTGAGTAATCTATTTTCTTCATGCTCTGAAAGGTTATAAATAATAATAACAGGGTATATCTCCTTTTCATCAAGATAAGCATATTTTAATGTATCGGGTAGTTTCTTTAATTCAAACACGAGATCACCCTTAGGTGGGAGAGGGTCTTCTAGAATGTCAACACGCAAATTGTGTTTAAGGATATGTTCTTGTTTAAAGAATATTTCATCTATTTCATTTCTTTTATTCATATGCATATCATTTTCATGGTCTAGCAAATTTTGTTCTAATGGATCAGTAGGAGGCACGACAATAGAAGGAAGACCAATGATTTCATCTTTACTAGATAATTCTTTCTCATGTGGTTGTCTACGAAACTTATAGAAATTAAACTCATGAGATACATCACCAAAACTAACTCTAACCTTTTCTTTAGCACAATCAATTTCAGCATTAATAGTATTCAAGAAATGCCTACCAAATATAATGGGACAAAAATTATCTTGTTGTGAACCAAGTAATAAGAAATCAGTAGGGTATTTAATTTTTCCACACAAGACTTCAACATATCGAATAATCCCAAGTGGTGAAATAGTATCTCTATTCGCAAGTTTAATGGTAACATCAATATGACTCTATTATGTTAGCACTGTTGAGAGGTTGCACTAGTGAAAGTATGAACCCAAGGCCTTATTTCCAAGCATTGATATATGAGAGAATTCCTTATTTGGCCCTTCTTTAAAATTTGCTTTCCTTTTTGGCCATATTTTTTTCTACCCTTTTTGACACTCAAACTTTATTTTGTTCCCTATGTGAGACTTCCATCCATTTTTTCATCCATCGGTGTTAACTGGCATGTGCAAAGACAATTTTTCCTGTGATGGTAGTATGACACCAGAAAAGGAAAGAGAATGGGCATGAACGAACAAACAAAGGAGAATCTATGTTGGGAGTTAAAATACAATATAACCTCGTGTACGTGTGCGTATAGATCTCTTGCTCTTACATGTATCACATTGCTAAGGCAGCTAGCTTTGGAGCAAATTGTACATGCCCAACTACAATCAATCACCTCGGTGGAAGTGTGCCACGAACGCACTGACATTGATTCAAGCCAGGGCCAACCGAAAGTTCCCCGTGCTCACCATCCTACCATCCCCACCAAGCGGACGTCCATACCCTTCTCCCATGCATGAGCGCGCTGATGCCTCTACCACCTCCCATGCACGTCGGCACCGAGGCTGTCGGTTGTGTCTGTACATCGTGTTGGCTTTAGAACGCTACCTCGTATCCTTCAGAAACAATACATACATGCAAGCAGCTTGATTGATTTTCAAGCAGCAACAGTATACGTGAAAAGCTAGCAGGCTGAGAGCTTAATTGATTCTGCCCTAACTCTTGATGTAGACGTACGTATGAGACTATCTAGTGCAAGTGCGTGCACCGGTGCTCGGCTACAGTGCACCGTGCACGTACTAATGAATGGCATGATCGGCATCGACTTTTTCTGTTAAATTAATGCATGACCCATAGACATGCCACGTCTAATTTATCACATGTAACATTATTCTGTACAAATTTAGATGCTGCCTCTGTGTATGCATGTAAATAATCTAGCCACATACTATACTAGGGGTAAAACAGTCTTTTCAGGTTAGACTTAACAACGTTACGGTCCAAAACTGATGAAAGTGTTGTGTAGGGAACAAAATGAAGTTTGAGTGTCAAAAATGGAAGAAAACAAAATTTAAGGCCAAAGAGGGAAGCAAATTTTAAGGAAGGGTCAAATAAGGAATTCTCTCTTGATATATTGTTTTGCTCGTTGTTTACTACTTGTGACCTTGTTGTTTTTATATTTTCAAATTACAAAAACCTATATGTACTATCCATACTACACTTGTATCACCATCTATTCGCCAAACTAGTGCAACTATACAATTTACCATTGTATTGGGTGTGTTGGGGACACAAGAGATTTCTTGTATTTGATTGCGGGGTTGTTTGAGAGAGACCATCTTCATCCTACACTTCTCACGAATTGATAAACCTTAGGTCATCCACTTGAGGGAAATTTGTTGTTGACCTACAAAACTCTGCACTTAGAGACCCAACAACGTTTGCAAGAATAAAGTTGTGTAGTAGACATCAGGCCGCGAGGAGAACGACAGAGAGGAGATGTGCTCAAGCATCGTTCCGATGGTCACTGAGGTCCGAGGTAGGGAGGTGCTTGAGATGGATCTTTCAAAGGCTCATGCTGCCATGTGAACACGCTGGCTGGTAGTGAGCCATTTCTTCTCTGTGCTATCCTTTAGTACAGAGGGACTTTTCGGCGAGCTCAAGAGCAAGTGGTGACTCCATGGCAGGCTTGACTACACACCTGGAGGCAAAAACCACTTCATTCTTGAGTTCGACCGCGAGGGCGGTCGCCGCTTCATCCTCGAGAATGGGCAATGGAAGCATCGAAAGGATGCTTTCCTGATCGTGCCTTACGATGGAGAAGGAAAGCCAGTCGAGGTAGCAGTAAATGTAATGCCCATTTGGGCCAGAATATATGATGTACCGCCGCTTATTCTTCTAGAGGAGATAGGTTGGCAGCTAGGCCGTCTTCTAGGAAAGGTCCTAAGGGTAGATGCGAATAGTAGGGTAGAATTTTCTCTATATTTGTAAGAGTTCGGACAGAACACAATGTACACTCTCCTCTCCTGCGTGAGATTGAGACTAGGGAATTAGGGGAGGATGGCCTGATGGAGCTAGAGGTGAAGTAAGAGAGGGCCCCTTGCTTCTACATGTACTGTTGCCATATCAGGCACGGTGAGAGGGGTTGTCGCCTGCCTATTGATAACTAGAAGCTGAGGTTAATTGGGGACTGATACGTCTCCAACGTATCTATAATTTTTTATTGTTCCATGCCGATATATTACCATTCTAGGATACTTTTTGGGCATTTGTTTACAAATTATAATATTTTTGAGCACTAACCTATCGACCCAGTGCCCAGTGCCAGTTGCTGTTTTCTGCATGTTTTTGACTTTTCAGGTTTACAGTACCAAACGAAGTCCAATTGCCATGAAACTTTTTGATGATTTTTTTGGCCCAAAAGAAGATATGGAAGCTTTGGGAGGAGGCGGGGAGGCGCACGAGGGCCCCACCACACATCAGGGCGCGCCGTGGGGGTGCATGCCCTGATCTGTGGTGGCCCCCTCGGGCGTCCCCCGACATTCCTCTCTAGCCTATAAATTCTCTAATATCCCAAAAACCCTAAGGGAGATCCCGAAACACTTTTTCCGCCGCCGCAAGTCTCTGTTCCGACGGGAGCCCATCTGCAGCTTCGTCCGGCACCCTACCGGAGGGGGGATCGATCACGGAGAGCCTCTTCATCAACCTTGCTGCCCTCATGATGATGAGTGAGTAGTTCACCAAAGACCTACGCGTCCGTAGGTAGTACCTAGATGGCAATCTCTCTCTCTCTCTCTCTCTCTCTCTTGATCTTCAATACAATATTCATCGCATCTTTGCTTTGATATATGCGATGTAATCCCTTTGTATGGTGCGTTTGTTGGGATCCGATGAATTGTGAGTTTATGTTTAGATTATTCATGAAAAGTATTTGAGTCAAACCTGAATACTAAGATTCTTATTTGCATGATCATTATATCTTCGTAATGCTCTCTGATCTATTGAGATAGTTTGGCCAACTAGATTGACATTTCTTCGGTGGGAGTGGTGCGTTGTAGTAGGTTCAACCTGGCGAGTTTCTATATCCCAGTGACAGAAGGGGACAAGTTGCGTCTTTATGTTGCTGCTACTAAGGATAAAATGATGGGGTTTATTCATATTGATTGAGTCTACTTTATATACATCATGTCATTGTTCTCCAAGCATTACTCTGTTTTACTTAATACTCTAGATGCATGCTGGATAGCGGTCGCTGAGTGGAGTAATAGTAATAGGTGCAGGCAAGAGCCTGCCTATTTTCTTATGGACGTGATGCCTATATACATGATCATTGCCGTGAAAATCGCATAACTATTCGCTTTTCTATCAATTGCCCATCAGTAATTTGTTTACCCACTTTATGCTATTTCTATGAGAGATGCCACTAGAGAACTCTCAGGCCCCCGGGTCTATTCACTTATATATTCGCAAATGCTACTACTAGCTTGATGTTATTTATTTGCTTTTATTTTATTTTGCAATTTACAATTATCTACAATTATCTACACAACTCACTTGCTTGCAAATAATGAGATCAAGGGGATTGACAACCCTCTTGCTGGCGTTGGGTGCAAGTTGTTTGTTCTTTTGTGTGAAGCCGCTGAAGTCAGTTGAGGATTGGTATTCCTATTGGTTCGATAAACCTTGGTTTCATAACTGAGGGAAATACTTACTCACATTGTCCTGCGATATACCCGTTCCTCTTCACGGAAAACCCAACGCAGATCACAAGTATCAGGAAGGATTTTTTGGCGCCGTTGCCAGGGAATACCATCACCAACTATCAAGTAACTTTGCACAAATTTTCATTCACTTGTTCTTCTTTTTAGTTGCTATTATATTTAGTTTGTCTCATAAAAATCAAAAATACAAAAATATTTCTATTTGCTTGCTTGTCCAATTATCTTAATTTTATGGTTGTCACACCAAAACAGAAAGTAAAAAAGCAAAATTAAAGATAAATGGATCCTCATCCACTTGCTAATCTTTTCAAAAGACCCGATTATGTTGAAACAATTGCTAGTGAGAGTTCACTATATTATCTTTATGAGGTCTTGCTTGAAAATCATGAATCTAAAAATTGTGATGAAATTTATAAAGTGATTCATGATAGTTCCTTGAATGTAAATCATGATTGCAATTTTGTTAGTATAAATTCTATGAATGTCAATTGTGCTAATTATCATGATTGGGGTGATAATCATGATATTTCTTATGATTTTGATAATTCTGAGCTTCATGTTGAATCTATTATTGATAATGTTATTGGCAATGCTACTAAAAGTGGGTTTGGAGAGGTCTTGACTTTAGTTGATGTTAATCCCACTATTTTGGAAGATTATAAAACTTTTGTGCACGTGGATCATGGAGAGAATATTTTACATGATAGTTATATTGTTGAGTTTGATTATGATCCTACATGTAATTATTATTCTGAGAGAGTCAAATATGGTTATAGGAATTTTAATGTTCAATTACCTCTCTTGATGTTCAAATTGTTAATGCTTCACTCTTCCTACTTGCATATGTTAGACACTTCTTGTATTGATAATTTGTTTGCTTATAAAATGCCTATGCATAGGAAGTATGTCAGACTTAAATGTGTTTGTCACATGTTTTATGATGCTCTCTTTGTGCTTTAACTCTTGTCTTTTATGTGAGCATCATTATTATCCTAAGCCTATCTTGATGCCTACAAAGAAAGAGCTTGTTGGGAGGCAACCCAATAGTTATCATTACTTTCTGAAATTTTGTGATAACATGATTATTGCCTCTGTAATGATTATGTTTTAATGTTTTAATTAGTGTTTGTGCCAAGTAAAGCCTTTGGGATAACTCACAAGATAAGTAGAATCGATGCTGAAACAAAACAGAAACTTTGACTCCAGTACAGGAATTTTAATTTTTAACTGGGTCATGATAATGATCTGAATTTTTTACACTGTATTTATATACAAATTCTCCAAGTTCTCCTGATTTTTCAAAATTTGTAGAGTAACCGAAGTATGGTATCTTTATAGATTGCTACCGACTGTTCCGTTTTAAACATATTCTGTTTTGCTTGCATAGTTTGCTTGTTTTGATTATGCTATGTATTGTATCGGGGGGTATAAGCCATGGAGAAGTTAGAATACAGTACCTATTATGCAAAAATGAATTAAGAATCAATTTATAACAATACCTAAAGTATGCAATATGTTGCTTATACTAACGGATCTCACGAAGTTTTGTTGAGTTTTGTGTGATTAAAGTTTTCAAGTTTTGGGTGAGATCATGATGGACCACGGAATAAGGAGTAGCAAGAGCCTAATATTGGGGATTCCCAAGGCACCCCAAGTAATATTCTAAGGAATACTCAAGCATCTAAGCTTGGGGATGCCCCAGAAGGCATCCCCTCTTTCGTCTCAATCCATCGGTATGTCACTTGGAGCTACATTTTTATTCATCACATGATATGTGTTTTGCTTGGAGCGTCGTTTGCTTTTGTTTGCTTTTACTTTCAGTTTGTCACAATCATCATTTGGTGGACACACCTATTTTAGAGAGACACACCTTCATCATAATTTGTTGGAATACTCTATGTGCTTCACTTATATCTTTTGAGCTTGGGAGTTGCTCTAGTACTTCACTTATATCTTTTTGAGCACGGTGGCGTGTAGATTTTATAGAAATATTATGCTCTCGTTCTTCACGTATATTTGTTTGAGAGCTGATAAATAGTGATGGTAATTTGCATGGGTCATAAGACTAGTCCAAAAATTGTAGGTATTCAATGACTGATAATCAAAACCATCATGTAGCACATATAGAGAAATTTTGTGTTAATGACATTAATGTGGTAATATGAAAAAGGTGTGAGTCCACAATTATTGATTCGTAGAAGTGTCGATATTAAGAGGTGTTAACTTGTTATTCATCTAAAAATTAAAGAGGCATGGTGATGATGTGTGAGCATTTCTATTCCGCGTTGAAATCCTACTGTTGTTCCGAGTTGGGGGCGCACGATGGTTAACTCCTACCAACCTCCTCCCTTGGGGCATGCGTGGAGTACTTTGATTTGTGATAAAACTAATAAAACTTTGCAATAAGTATATGAGTTCTTTATGACTAATATGATACCATGGACATACGCATCTTCACCTTCTCATATTTGCTAGCCTCTTCGGTACCGTGCATAGCCCATTCTCACCTCGAGGATCGGTGCAACTTTTGCCGGTGCATCCAAACCCCGTGACATGATACGCTCTGTTGCACATAAGCCTCACTATATCTTCCTCAAAACATACACCATACCTACCTATCATGGCTTTTCCATAACCATTCTGAGATATATTGCATGCAAATTCCATTGTCACTTCACATGACTAGTTTGTTCATCATCATATTGCTTTCCATGATCATATAGAGCTGACATAGTATTTGTGGCAAAGCCACCTTTCATAACATTTTTGATACATGTCACGCTAGATCTTGCACATCCTGGTACACTGCCAGAGGCATTCATATAGAGTCATATCTTCCTATCAGTTTTTCATATTGAGTTGTAAGTAAATAAAAGTGTGATGATCATCCTTATTAGAGCATTGTCCCAGTGAGGAAAGGATGATGGACACTATGATTCCCCCACAAGTCGGGATGAGACTCCGGACGAAAAATAAAATAAAAATGGGGGAGGCAAAAAGAAAAAAGGAGAAAATCCCACCATGAAATAAATAAATAAATAAATAAATAAATGAGAGAAAAAGAGAGAAGGGACTTTGCTACTATCCTTTACCACAACTGTGTCTCAAAGTGGCACCATGTTCTTCATATAGAGAGTCTCCTATTTTGTCACTTCCATATGCTAGTGGGAATTACCTTTTTATAAACTTGGCTTGTATATTCCGATGACGGGCTTCCTCAAATGCCCGAGGTCTTCATGAGCAAGCAAGTTGGATGCACACCCACTTAGCTTCAGTTGAGCTTTGATACACTTATAGCTCTAGTGCATCATTTGCATGGCAATCCCTACTCCTTGCATTGACATCTATCGATGAGCATCTCCATAGCTCGTTGGTACGCCTAGTTGATGCGAGACTATCTTCTCCACTTTTTACCCCTTTGATATCTACCATCATATTCTATTCCACTTATATGCTATGTGCAATGGTTCACACTCATGTATTGCGTGAAGAATAAAAAGTTGATGCATATTGAAAAAGTACGATCCAATTGCCTGACTTGGACACCGTGGTGCTTAACATTTGTATTAATGTGGTGAAGACGAAGGCATGCCTTGCTAATATAATAAGATGAATAGGGGTAAACATTCTTTTAGGATCGTATACTTTGAAAATCAATGATCTTGTTTCTTATACTTATAAATATTGCTATGCTAATATTTGTTAATTCATCATTTCTCAATGAGCATACATACAAAAGATTACATATAGGGTAGCATGTCAAATCAAAATTTCTATTTTTATCAATTACTTACTCGAGGACGAGCATGAATTAAGCTTGGGGATGCTGATATGTTCCAACGTATCTATAATTTTTGATTTTTCCATGCTGATATATTATCATGCTGGGATACCTTTTGGGCATTTGTTTAACAATTTATAATATTTTTTAGCACTAACCTATTGAACCAGTGCCCAGTGCCAGTTGTTGTTTTCTGCAAGTTTTTGACTTTTCAGGTTTACAGTACCAAACGAAGTCCAATTGCCACAAAACTTTTTGATGATTTTTTCTGGACCAAAAGAAGACCTGGAAGCTTTGGGAGGAGGTCGGGAGGTGCACGAGGGCCCCACCACACATCAGGGGGCGCCCTGATATGTGGTAGCCCCCTTGGGCGTCCCTCGATGGTCCTCTTTGGCCTATAAATTATCTAATATCCCAAAAACCCTAAGGGAGCTCCTGAAACACTTTTTCCGCCGTCGCAAGTCTCTGTTCCGACGGGAGCGCATCTACAGCTCCGTTCCGGCACCCTGCCGGAGGGGGGGGTCGATCACGGAGGGCCTCTTCATCAACCTTGCTGCCCTCATGATGATGTGTGAGTAGTTCACCACAGACCTACAGGTTCATATGTAGTACCTAGATGGCAATCTCTCTCTCTCTTGATCTTCAATACAATGTTCATCGCATCTTTGCCTTAATCTATCCGATGTCCCTTTGTATGGTGTGTTTGTTGGGATCCGATGAATTGTGAGTTTATGTTAAGATTATTCATGAAAAGTATTTGAGTCAAACCTGAATACTAAGATTCTTATTTGCATGATCATTATAGCTTCGTAATGCTCTCCGATCTATTGAGATAGTTTGGCCAACTAGATTGATATTTCTTCGGTGGGAGTGGTGCATTGTACTCGGTTCAACCTGGTGAGTTTCTATATCCCAGTGACGTAAGGGGACAAATTGCGTCTTTGTATTGCTGCTACTAAGGATAAAATGATGGAGTTTATTCATATTGATTGAGTTTACTTTGTCTACATCATGTCATCGTTCTCCAAGCATTACTCTGTTTGACTTAATATTCTAGATGCATGTTGGATAGCGGTCGATGAGTGGAGTAATAGTAATAGGTGCAGGCAGGAGGCCGCCAATTTTCTTATGGACGTGATGCCTATATACACATGATCATTGCCGTGAAAATTGCATAACTATTCGCTTTTCTAGCAATTGCCCAACAGTAATTTGTTTACCCAGCGTATGCTATTTCTATGAGAGATGCCACTAGAGAACTCTACAGCCCCCAGGTCTAATCACTTATATATTCACAAACGCTACTACCACCTTGCTGTTATTTTATTTTGCAATTTACAATTATCTACAATTATCAACACAACTCACTTGCTTGCAAATAATGAGATCAAGGGGATTGACAACCCTCTTGCCGGTGTTGGGTGCAAGTTGTTTGTTCTTTTGTGTGCAGCCGCTGAAGACGATTGAGGATTGGTATTCCTATTGGTTCGATAAACCTTGGTTTCATAACTGTGGGAAATACTTAAACACATTGTGCTGCGATAACTCGTTCCTCTTCACGGAAAACCCAACGAAGATCGCAAGTATGAGAGACATGAGGGCCTCACCTTTCAAAGGTGGCTACATCGCGCCGGACGCAGGGAGCGCTCGGTGCTTCCTGCACTTTGGCTCTGAAGTTTATGTAGAGGCTTGGATGGTGCCGACAAAGCTAGCCTTGGAGAAGATCTAAAAGGCCCATGATGAGAAAGACCCCCTGTTGGCGACAAAAGAGGTGAGAATGTGCAACGTTCCAGAGAGGGTGCTGGGTGATCCTTATGTGCAGGCCGCCATAGCTGCGGTCAGCGCCCTACGTGTCCATGATGGCCCTCCTTGCATCCAGCCTAGGGCGGCGACCTCGACACCAACACCAATAGATCTACTGTCCACAGCCTGGGCGGGGATAGACACCAACAACTCTCCTTACGAGGCCATGGCAGTTGTGGACACGGTGTCGAACAGGGACTGGAGCAACACTAACATTACCCCTCATGGACATGGTCAGCACACCTATGGTCAGGGTGGGGGCAACACCAACAATACCCCCCATCGCGATCATGGAGGTTCTGGATGCTGGCAAAGCAGCACATAAGGACACCGAGGTGGGTGCTAATTCAGGGCTGTCTGAGAATCGAGAGATCGACCAAGACCCACCTTTCGCTCCTGGCTCCGGCCCGGTGCCAACCTTTGCTCGTCAGCAAGGTGTGGCTAATACCCCTACGCCAGTGGCCATGATCGATAAGAACAGAGAGATTGATTAGGCTAGCTCTGTGCTAGGGAAGAAAGGGACTGCAGAAAAGGACCTTGATGTAGATGAGGATCTTGTAAACATTGAGATATGGGAAGAGCGAAACAAGAAAATGAGAGGAAATATGATGTAGAGGGAGGAAAGAACAAAGGCTAGATGGCGAAATAGAAGCAACCGGCCCCGGGGCTGTCGGTAAACTGACGGGTGCCATGGCGAGCGCACGTCAGGAGCCATGAGTATACTCAGCTGGAACTGTCGGGGCCTCGGGCAACCCCGGACGGTCCAGGAGTTGGTGTGCTTGGTACACACGCATAAGCCCAAGATCGTCTTCCTCTCTGAAACATGGCAATGCAAAGAAAAGGTAAAGGCAATAAGGTGGGGGTTTGGCCTCAGACACTGCTTGACCCATGATGGAAAGGTCAAGGGTGCAGGCATTGCCTTGTACTGGGACAATTCAATAAAAATAAAAGTTTTATCATATGGATCGAGGTATTTTATGTCATTGTCTCTGAACCGCATGGCCCCAAGTGGCGGGGCACCTTTGTCTATGGTGAGCCTAGGAGCCAAGATATACACCATATGTGGAGATTAATTAGTGATATTTCCCCAAGGGCCAATGAGCCGTGGATTATGATTTGTGATTTCAATGAAACCATGTGGCAACATGAACACTTTTCTGTTGCAAAGAGATCTGAACGAAACATGGCTAATTTCAGAGAAGTGTTATCATGGTGTGACCTGCATGACTTAGGGTTCTTTGGCCCAGCATGGACGTACAACAACAAACAAGATGGACAGAGAAACGTTAAGGCTCGGCTTGACAAAGCAGTAGCATCACCTGGTTGGACAGATATGTTCCCAGATCACAACGTTTCCCATATTGCATCCACCCGGTCAGATCACTTCCCCATTTGGTTACAGCTTGGATAAATGGAGCGGCCAAATATTGCTAGGAGACCCTTTAGGTATGAGGTCATGTGGGAAAGGGAACCCAACCTACAGAATATTGTTGAAAACAATTGGGTCGAATGAGTCAAGGCATCCAACTTGGTCGAAGTGACTAAAGAACTGGGGCACATGCAAGCCTCCCTGAGGAAATGGAGTAGTAAAGGCTTTGGTTCAGTTCTTAAAAGGTATAAGGAAATAACAGAGGAAATTGTGAGGCTGTTGTTAGGTGTTGTGAACAGCGAGAAAGAGAACAAAGTCAGGAAGCTCTCAACTAAGTTGGATGAGATTCTCTATAGGGAAGAGATTAATGGAAACCGAGGTCAAGAGTCACATGGCTAAAGGAGGGCGACAAAGATACTAAATATTTTCACCGTCAAGCAACTTGGAGGCAAAAAATAATACAATAAGACAGCTCAAAGATGAGTCAGGTGTTTGGGTAGATGACATGGGTGGCATGAAAAAAGATGGTTGCGAACTTTTTTATGAGTCTTTACAATGAGGATTTGACTGTGAGGTCGGACCTTTTGCTAAACTTTGTTCAGGTTAGGGTAACTGAGGACATGAATGCTAGCTTAGTAAAAGAATTCACGGACAAAGAGATTGGAGATGCTATGTTTCAAATTGGACCTCTCAAGGCTCGGGGACCCGAAGGCTTCTCGGCCCATTTCTTCCAAAAAAAACTAGAGCGTAGTGAAGGAAGAAATTATCAAGGCTGTGAGAGCCTTCTTTGAAACTGGAATGATGCCAAGAGGAGTGAATGACATGGTGATTTGCCTGATTCCGAAGGGAAAGACCCATAGGCAATAAAGGACTACCAACCAATCATCTTGTGCAACTTGGTATACAAAGTGATCTCGAAATGCTTGGTCTATTGCCTCAGGCCGTTTTTGGAGGAGATCATCTCAGAAACCCAAAGCGCCTTCATCCCAAGGCGGATGATAACAGATAATGTCATTATCTGAAAGTGCTAGTTATCGACAAGAGGGGGGTGAATAGGCGATTTTTATCAAAAGCTTCGAAACAGTAAATGTATTCAAAGTAAGCGCAAGCGATACAAGATCAGGTAGGGAGATCAATCAAGGATTTAAGAAAGGCATGGAATACAGCAAAGACATTCAAATAGGTACAACATAATCATCATGCACACTACGGTGTATCAAAGATAAACTTAGGTAGTATGAAGATAAACAATAAGATAAGGAATGTCTTCGGTGAATGCCTTCGAGAAAATATGAACAAGCAATGGCTTCACAATGCAATACGGAAGTATAAGAGTGAGAGATAGAACCAGTTGCTTGACTAAGACACAACATTTGTTGGACTAGTTCCAGTTGCTGTGACAACTGTACGTCTGGTTAGGGAGGCTGAGATCGAACTCAGAAGACCTCGTCTTCACCCTATTCGCCTTGAGACGAAGTCACTTAGACGACGCCCAATCACTCAGGTAAGTCTTCAGGGGAGACTTCCGAAAACCGTACAAACTTGGTCACCCGGCAATCCACAATGACTCTTGGATGCTCTAGACCCAGACGGCTAACCGTCTGGAAGATCACAGTCTTCAAGTGTAATAAGTCTTCAGTTCTCTCAGAACAGAAAGACTTAGGTGATGCTCAAACACACTATCTCTAGGTTTTTAGTTTTATCCTCGCAGGATAGTTCTCTCTCAATGTATTTGAGGTGGGTTGCTCCAAAACAACAACAGCCGTATCTCTCTCTGAGCAGCCCTCTACTTATGGTGGAGGGGGTGGGCTACTTATATGATCGAAATGACCCTGGGTCAATGGCCAACCAACACGTGTCACCACGGTCGGATTTCAAACACACGCGACAACATTACTTGGGCTACAAGTAATGGTGACTCAACCAACTCTGGAAGGGATTTCCTCTCATTGTCTTCACTCGAAGACATAGGTATGGGTAGAGCATCACGTCAGCTTCTGACTTCGATCACATCGACCCCAGTTATCAGTATGGTGGTTCCTATGACTCAAGAAAGAAGAAACAAAACAACCAAAAGACTTCGTCTTCGCGTTTCATTATCTTCAAGCGATTATCTTCTTGTACCACCAATGGCTTCAGCCATCATCAATGTCTTCAGACATTTTTGGGGGTCGTCTTCGACGGTTAAACCGAATCTCCAGGGACTTCTATCTGTGTTATCCTGTGAACTCTAACAAACACATTAGTCCCTCAACCACATTTGTCTTCAATACTCCAAAACCAATAAGGGTGGCACTAGATGCACTTACAATCTCCCCCTTTTTGGTGATTGATCACAAACTGGTTGAAGTTTTCAATGGGGATGAAATATATGAAGATAAAGACTTGGAGATTATGATTGCAAGATATAGAGAGCTCTCCCTGAAGATGTGCTTATGAAGATTTTGCTTGGAATGCAAAAGCACATGGCAGGTTTTAGTTTGTGGAGATCTCCCCCTATATCTTGGAATCCAATCACTATGCATACAATGTGATTTTCGAAGATAATGAAATGCATAATTAAAAACGGGCATCTGTAGTATGGCTTCGGGCGAATATGATAAACTTTGAAGGTAGCGCCAAAAGCATGATAAACAGAAAGTGTGTAGACGTCCATCAGGACTTCAGTTTTTACAACCCAAATAGCAAATGTTCAAAATGAGAGGTGCAAACTTAACAAAGTAACAACACCCATCCCATATAATGACCCGTTTGAAGACTATCAGCCAATGCTTCTCCCCCTTTGTCATCGAATGACCAAAAAGGGCTAAGACATTTAGCACTACTCGTCCCCAGCGCGAGGTGAAGACGATGGTGCAGCACGGTCGACGTTTGTTGGTGCAGGTGAGCTTGGTGTAGTGCCGCGACGCGCAGGTGGTGCAGGAGGAGATGTGACATCATCAGGTTAATCATTTGCAACATGCACATTGACGGACGGAGCTGAGGAGGAATAGTCACTGTCTTCGAGAGAGGGCGTCTGACGCCATTTATCCGTGCGGGGCGATGGAGCATTGAAATGGAAGAATTACTGGAAGCCATCCTCACGAAGATCTTCCTCAGGTGCAAGCATAGTCAATGTCTTCCATGCACGGTGGGCAGTTTCATGAGCAATGAAGTCATTCTTGGTGGTGAGATTGTGAATGTGATTGATGTCTTGAACCATGGAATGCATTTGTCTTCGCGACCAGTCATGGTGCCGATCTTGCTTCTGAATAAGAGAGACAAGAAGCTCTCGATCAATCATGGCACGTTCTCTCCTGGTTCGATCCTGGCGAGGCAGAGTACTGGCTGTGGCTTCGGTGGCAGTTGCACTTGGTTGAGGACGGCGAATTGAGCCAATCAGCCTTACAATGGATGGATCATATGGGATGTGAAGCCCTTTCTCATCAGCTGTGCCACTGGTGCCTTGCATAATGGGATTCTTGCTCTTTGAGGGATAGATGTCTGCATGAATGACTTCGACATCCGGAAGATAAATGTCATGATTGTGAGCAGAGGGCAGAAACCTAGTGTTGGTTCTATACTTGATGAAGCGCATGATCCATAGTGCATATCTTTTGTTCAAACAAGTTGATGCCATTGGCAGCCAAGTTGCGTAGAAATAAATCTTGAAGATTAAACCTGATGCCGTAGACAGTGTTGTAGACCAATGTCTTCAGAGCCCCTTCTAGTTTGCGTGAAGATGAATGTCCCTTGATTGGCCATATGGTGTGACGAAGAATATGATAAATAGTCTTTGGCAGATATTGAAGATCATCAACGAAAAATGATGTGGGCAAATCTAAATCTGGGGCCAAGGGCTTCATCAATGTGAGCATTGTAGTCATGTTGGGCTTTGGCAGATGAAATATGCTTCGAGTGGCTTCAACATAAGCTACATATGACAGATGTAAGTCTTCGCCAGAGGCAACAAGTGGTGTTGCGGGAAAGAGTTCCATGGCAGCAGCAGTGACGTGCTCATCATGAATCATGAAGTCCATCTTCCATGTATCCAGATCTCTGCCGAAGCCTGAGATGTGGAGAGTTGCATAGAACTGAAGAATGAGTTCTTCATTCCAGTCTTCGTGGTCAGTGACAAACGGCAACAGTCCAGCATCCTAAAGACGATCAAGAGCTTGATCAAAGCAAGGCTGAAAGCACAATATGCTCCCTTGGTAGTTTTGATAATTCATGACAACATACATTGTCTCTTGGACTAATACTTTCATCTAGTGTATTTCAGATAAAGTCCATAGAGAGAGATGGGTTGGCAAAAAGGAGTGTGGAGAGTATCCCCATGAAGAAGAAGGAGAAGGAAATAGATTGGCAAAGCTTCAAGCAAGAGGACTCTACATTTTACTTTGTGAGAAATCACTTTGACTCCATAGGAAAGCCAATACTTTTAAAAGGGGCTAAGGTACTGTTGGTGAACAAGATGCTCAAACGTGCACAAGTGATAATCACCAAAAACACCCACAAGCTCTCCACATAGTCTGTCCACAAGCCAAATATCCAAAATCGGTGCAACCAATATTTCCCACTCGGTCCCACCGATTCCCAAACTCAGACAGACCCATGCCAAACCCTAGCCATTCGGTGCAACCGATTCTGCATCGGTGCCACCGAGTTCAGTTGCCAACTCTCTGTTAAGCTATTCTCTAACTTCGGTACCACCAAGTTTTGCCAGTCGGTCTCACCGAGTTCTATTGCCAACTCTCTGGTAAGCAATTCACAAGAATCGGTACCACCGATAATCGTGAATCGGTCTCACCGAGTTTTGGACCAACTCTCTGGTTAGCCATGGTCAAGAATCGGTACCACCGAGATTTGAGAATTGGCGTCACCGAGTTGCGCAATCTGACCGTTGGTCACCTAATCGGTGCAACCGAGTTTTATATATCGGTCTCATCGAGATTCAAAAGTTGCTACCTTTGGAGCAACTCGGTACCACCGAGATTCACATATCGGTGTCACCGAGTTGGTCACTTAAGGTGTAACGGTTGGATTTTTGGAGATGCCTATATATACTCCTCCACCACGACTCACTCGCAAGAGAACCACTCAGAACAGATCCCCACTCATACCAACTGATTTTCTGAGAGAGAGCCACCTACTCATGTGTTGAGATCATGCCATTCCATTCTAACCATATGAATCTTGATCTCTAGCCTCCCCAAGTTGCTTTCCACCCAATCAATCTCTTCCACCATAGCCAAATCTGTGAGAGAGTGATTGTGTGTTGAGGAGTCTATCATCTTGAGGCACAAGATCAAGGAGTTCATCGACATTACCGAGCCTATTACCTTTTGGAGGGTGGTGCCTCCTAGATTGGTTAGGTGTCGCTTGGGAGCCTCCTACTTCGTGTTGTGGAGTTGAACCAAGAAGTTTATACGAGCAAGGAGATCGCCTACTTCGTGAAGATCTACCCATAGTGAGGCTAGTCCTTCGTGGACGGAAGCTGTTATGGAATAGTCAAGGTTGCTACTTCGTGGACCCTTATGGGTGGAGCCCTCCGTGGACTCTCGCGACCATTACCCTCCGTGGGTTGAAGACTCCATAAACGTGGACGTACGATAGCACCACCTATCGGAACCTCGGGAAAAATCTTCGTGTCCCTCATGCGTTTGATCTCCCTATCTCAACTCCTTATTTCCATGTGCAATGTCTTTACTTTCCGCTGCTATACTTGATGACCTGCATATGTAGGGTGTGCTAGACTTGCTATTATTGCTAAAATCTTCCAACACTTAACCTTGGACTTTGTGTAGATTTTAAATTCCTGCTAGTAGTCTATTCACCCCCCTCTAGACATACTCTTCTAGTGATCCCACAATTGGTATTAGAGCATTGGTCTCCATTGCTTCTGTTTCATCACCGTGGAGGAAGATGGACATGTCTAGTATAGGGAGTTTGAGTTGTAGGGTGCCTATTCTTGATGGGGAGTACTATAGTCAATGGAAACATATGATGCTTGAGCTATTTAATGAATTTCAATTGAGCAAGCATGTTAAGAACCCCTATGTACCTCCCATTGATCCTTTACATCCCACACACGAAGAGGAAATTGATATGCTATGCAATCTTAGAACTGTTAATCTTATCATTAGAGGATTGCCTAGAATTGTGCTTAATCAAATGAAGAATTTTGAATGTGCTTACACTTTGTGGAATGATTTGGAGAAACGATATCCAAATCTTTCATTAAGTAATCTTGATGAAATTCTTCATAAAACTGTTGCTTTTCACAAAATGAAGCCTAGTGATCCAAACTTTGATAAATGCCTATTTGAGCTTCGTGACCTTATGCGTGCTAAAGGAGATGTCACAACTATCAACAACATTATTGTTGAAGCCATTTGCATTCATAAGCTTGAATATTGTCATGACTTCAATACTAACGAATCTCTTGGTTTCTATGACGAGGAGGTTCTACCAAATGATGACAATGAAGAACACGACTACTATGATGAAGATGAGTTGTTCGACATCGAGCATGAGAAGATCATGAGGAGTCTAAGTCTCATGGCGAACTTCAAGGATTACATGTCCGGTGGAAAAGAGTGGATTCTCGACAGTGGATGCACCGATCATATGACTGGTGATAAAGACATGTTTCAAGAGATCACGCCTAATCAAGGTCCTCGGAGGTACGTGACCTTTGGAGACAACTCTAAGGGTAAGGTACTTGGCCTTGGTAAGGTGGCCATATCTCATGATAGCTCTATTCAAAATGTCATGCTTGTTGAATCCCTTGGCTACAATCTTCTTTCCGTATCTAGACTAGCGGACTTCGGTTTCAATGTGCTATTTACCAAAGTGGATTGCCAAGTGTTTCGTCATGACAATCATAAAACTGTCTTTACCGGTATTCGTAGAGGTGATCTATACATTGTCGATTTCACTAAAAAGGCCCAACCTCGTACTTGTCTTATTGCAAAATCTTCTAAAGGTTGGCTATGGCATAGAAGGCTAGGACATGTAGGCATGCGTAATCTAGATAAACTTATCAAGGGCGATAACATTCTTGGTGTTAAAGATGTTATCTTTGACAAAGATAGGCTTTGTAGCGCTTGTCAAGCAGGAAAGCAAGTAGGTGGAAGTCATCCGGTCAAGAACATCATGACCACTAGGAGACCACTCGAGTTACTTCATATGGACCTTTTTGGTCCCAATGCTTACAAGAGTCTGGGTGGAAACTCTTATGGTCTAGTTATAGTTGATGATTTTTCCAGATTTACGTGGGTATTCTTTCTTGATGATAAGTCGCAGGTACAAAAGATCTTCAAGAACTTTGCTCGAAAAGCACAAAATCAGTTTGAAGTGAAGATCAAGAAGGTTCGAAGCGATAATGGATCGGAGTTCAAGAACACCCATGTGGATACCTTTCTTGATGAAGAAGGTGTTTCACATGAGTTCTCGGCTACGTACACGCCTCAACAAAATGGAGTTGTTGAGAGGAAGAACCGAACCCTTATTGAGATGGCAAGAACGATGCTTGACGAATACAAGATGCCAAAACACTTTTGGGCAGAGGCCGTGGAAACAGTATGTCATGCCACAAACCGACTCTACTTGCACAAGCTTCTCGGTAAAACGGTATATGAGCTACTCACCGGTAACAAACCCCAAGTTGGATACTTTCGGGTATTCGGCTCAAAGTGCTACATTCTTGATAAGCACCATCATACTAAATTTGCTCCCAAATCTCATGAAGGTTTCCTACTCGGTTACGGATCGAACTCTCACACTTACCATGTCTACAATAACTTCACTCGAAAAGTTGAAGAGACGGTAGATGTGAAGTTTGATGAATCTAATGGTTCACAAGTCGAACAATTGCCAAATGATGTAGGTGATAAAGATCCTTCGGAAACTATCCAAGATTTGTCCATCGGTAGGATTTGTCCCATAGAGGTGAAGGAAAGTACTTCATTGACCCAAGTGTAAGCTCCTACTTCGGATCAAGGTTACCGACAAAACGACATGGAAGCATTCACAAGTGGTACACGGCAAGATGAAGGGGAGGAGGAAGTACATCATGAAGATCCACCACAACCTCCTTCACCACCACCTCAAGGAGATGACCACTTCGACAACAACGGAGATGAAGGAGATGATGAAGAAGAAGCTCCACCATCTAACAAGCCAAAGCTACCCCGAGTTCGAGCACAAGTGACCAAGAACCATCCCCTAAACCAAATCTTTGGTGACATACAAACAGGGAGGATCACTCGCTCTAAAACTCGCTTGGCTAACTTTTGTGAGCATTATTCTTTCATGTCTAGCATTGAACCCCTGAAGGTTGAACAAGCTCTTGAAGACGCGGATTGGGTGAACGCTATGCATGAAGAGCTTCACAACTTCAAGAGGAATGAAGTGTGGACACTAGTGGAGAAGCCCAAGGATGAGCAAAACATCATCGGCATGAAATGGGTATTTCGGAACAAGCAAGATGAAGACGGTCAAGTTGTATGCAACAAGTCTTGCCTCGTAGCCCAAGGATATACGCAAGTTGAAGGTATGGACTACGGTGAGACCTACGCCCCCGTCGCTAGACTTGAAGCTATTCGAATTCTTCTTGTTTATGCCAGTCACCATGATATCACGCTTTACCAAATGGATATTAAAGTGCATTTTTAAATGGTGAGATTGAAGAAGAGGTCTATGTTAAGCAACCACCTGGTTTTGTGAATCCTAAGAAACCTGACCATGTTTACAAACTTCGCAAAGCTTTATATGGTCTTAAGCAAGCTCCTCGTGCTTGGTATAAATGCCTAACGAAGTTTCTTATTGAAAAAGGTTTTGAAATTGGTAAAATTGACGCAACCTTATTCACTAAAAGAGTTAATGGTGAACTATTTGTGTGCCAAATCTATGTGGATGATATTATCTTTGGATCTACTAACCCACAATTTAATGTAAGATTTGGAAGGTTGATGTCAGAGAAGTATGAGATGTCTATGATGTGTGAGCTGAAATTCTTCCTTGGTCTACAAATCAAGCAAATGAGAGAAGGTACATTCATCTCTCAAATAAAGTACACCAAGGATTTAATCAAGAAGTTCAATATGCAAGAGTGCAAAGGTATGAAAACTCCCATGCCCACTAGCGGACACGTTGATCTTACAAAGGAGGACGAACCGGTCGATCAAAAGGTCTATCGATCTATGATTGGTTCATTGCTATATCTATGTGCCTCCCGTCCCGATATTATGCTTAGTGTTTGCATGTGTGCTAGATACCAAGCTGCACCTAAAGAGTGTCATCTTGTGGCTGTGAAACGCATTGTGAGATACTTGGTACATACACCAAACTTTGGCATTTGGTATCCCAAGGGGTCTTCTTTTAATCTTGTTGGCTACTCCGACTCGGACTATGCCGGTGACAAGGTTGATAGAAAATCCACCTCGGGTACATGTCAATTTCTTGGTAGATCTCTTGTGTCTTGGTCGTCCAAGAAACAAAACTCGGTATCTCTATCTACCGCCGAAGCTGAGTATATTGCTGCCAGATCATGTTGTGCGCAATTGTTATGGATGACACAGACGCTTAAGGATTATGGAATCCATGTTAAAAATGTTCCATTACTTTGTGACAATGAGAGTGCAATTAAGATTGGTCATAATCCCCTGCAACATTCTCGAACCAAGCATATTCAAGTTCGACATCATTTCATTTGTGATCATATTGCCAAAGGAGATATCAATCTTAAGCATGTTCGTACTAACAAACAATTGGCCGATATCTTTACTAAGCCACTTGATGAGAAAGTGTTTTGTCACCTGAGGAGTGAGTTGAACATCATTGATGCTTCAAACTTGAGCTAGACTCACACGGTTGCATGCAAGGGCATGAGCTTACATGATGCTTCCATAATACTCTTGACATGTTATCTTATACCATGGAATCCTATGCTCCCTTGTATTGCATCTAACCTTTTGTAGGTACTTGGAAGAACTTCATTCCACAAGATTGCCAACAACTCCAATCATAAGCAATCTTGTCATGACCAAGTATCCACAACCCCTCTTGATGATGAAAGGAAGAAAACAACAAAAACATATCCTTGACACATATTTGAATTTCACTATTGACATCGTGTCATATCATGTTCTTCCTTGCATGACTAACCTATGTAGGTGAAAAGTGAACAAACAACAAGGATTGCTCCCAACTCAAGATGATCTTCATCAACCTCGAGCATCCTCATCAAGTTCACCTACAAGCTACGTCATCAACATCACTCAAAGGTATGTACTCATATCCTTGATATAGCTTTACTCCAAGACATGAGATAAAGCAACTCAAGTGATACGAAGACATTAAAATGCTTAATCAAAAAATGGTAACCCCATTTTGAGCTTAACGATGAGTATGACCTATGATCAAGTATTCTTGCTTGGCTCCTAAGTCAATATACTCTAATATAGGTGACCTAGTCACCGCCCATCATCTAGTTAAGAATCTTATTTGGTTCATTCTCTATTTGCAAGATTCCTTGGAACCACTCAAATCTTCTATAGTTGATATCTCTTGGTAAAGTATTTTGCATTTCCTTTGAAAATCCTTTTGACATTTTGTTACAAGTTTTCCAAACTCATTTGCAATTTTCTAAAACATTGCCAAGTTTCTGTTTAAGCCTCGGAGCCTCCGATACAAATAACTCGGTTCTACCGATTTAGAAGATGAGCTGCGTAACACCATATCGGTTCCACCGACTTGGTTGTCTCGGATCTACCGATTTGTTATCTTCTCCAATCTGAGTTCATGTTAGTAAAACTTTATTTCCTTCGTGATCCTATTGTAATATTTTTCATTCCTTCGATGATCCCTTCATAAAAAAAATTAGGGGGGAGAAATTTTATTCAAGGATCCCGAACTCAAAGGAGGAGAAATGTTACACGCTCTCAGCCAAAGGGGAGAAATTATCTTCAATGATTCCCTCAATTGTTAAATGCTCTCTATGAACCCTACATTCTATGACCCTTGTTCTCAAGGATCCCTTCTTAATCAATGATCCCTGTACCTGACCCTATGTATGACCTTTTTGGAAATTAATGCCAAAGGGGGAGAAATACCAAAAGCTTCAAAGCTAAAGGGGGAGTTACATGCTTATGCAAAGGGGGAGATATAATCAAGGGGGAGAATATGCAAAGCTTATACTTATATAGACAAGGTGAGAATACCAAAGTAGGGGGAGAAAATATGTTTGGAAGAAAAATATGTTTATTTCTTTGACTACTCATGTTAGACTTTTCTCACCCTATCCAATCCCAATATCTACATGCTAAGATTCAGGGGGAGAGGATGATCCACTATTTTTCATATCTAAGGGGAGAAAGTTCTAAATGACCTTGGAGACATATCAATCTTAAGGATACTACCTTCCATATGATCTCCATGTCTTGGTACTATTGAGTTCTATTGCTTTTGATTGGTAGAATACTCTTGTGTTTCCTAACATTGTTTTCTCAAGTATGTTTCTACTACTAGAATGCTCAAGAACTCAAGGTAAGTATATGCATGATATCTTTGATCAAGATGATCTCTTGCTTCTTGCACATATTGTTTGCAAGGGTGAAGTCTTGAACAAGGATACATCTCATTCATATATATTTGATGCATATAGCCAAGATACACATAACTCATTATATCCCTTCTACTATATGTGTGTCCATGCATTCCAAAGCAACTATCCTTTAAAGGGATTGCACACATTTAGGGGGAGCAAATCTAAGTCATGTGTCTCTCAAAGTCTTCATTATATTCATGCATATCTTTATTTGAAGCTTTGATTGTATGTTGTCATCAATTGCCAAAAAGGGGGAGATTGAAAGCACAATATGCTCCCTTGGTGGTTTTGATAATTCATGGCAACATACATTGTCTCTTGGACTAATACTTTCATCTAGTGTATTTGAGATAAAGTCCATAGAGAGAGATGGGTTGGCAAAAAGGACTGTGGAGAGTATCCCCATGAAGAAGAAGGAGAAGGAAATAGATTGGCAAAGCTTCAAGCAAGAGGACTCTACATTTTACTTTGTGAGAAATCACTTTGAGTCCATAGGAAAGCCAATACTATTAAAAGGGGGTAAGGTACTGTTGGTGAACAAGATGCTCAAACGTGCACAAGTGATAGTCACCAAAAACACCCACAAGCTCTCCACACAGTCTTTCCACAAGCCAAATATCCAAAATCGGTGCAACCAATATTTCCCACTCGGTCCCACCGATTCCCAAACTCAGACAGACCCATGCCAAACCCTAGCCATTCGGTGCAACCGATTCTGCATCGGTTCCACCGAGTTCAGTTGCCAACTCTCTGTTAAGCTATTCTCTAACTTTGGTACCACCGAGTTTTGCCAGTCGGTCTCACCGAGTTCTGTTGCCAACTCTCTGGTAAGCCATTCACAAGAATCGGTACCTCCGAGAATCGTGAATCAGTCTCACCGAGTTTTGGACCAACTGTCTGGTTAGCCATGGTCAAGAATCGGTACCACCGAGATTTGAGAATTGGCGTCACCGAGTTGCGCAATCTGACCGTTGGTCACCTAATCGGTGCAACCGAGTTTTATATATCGGTCTCACGGAGATTCAAAAGTTGCTACCTTTGGAGCAACTCGGTACCACCGAGATTCACATATCGGTGTCACCAAGTTGGTCACTTAAGGTGTAACGGTTGGATTTTTGGAGTTGCCTATATATACCCCTTGACCACCACTCACTCGCAAGAGAAGCACTCAGAACAGATCCCCACTCATACCAACTGATTTTCTGAGAGAGAGCCACCTACTCATGTGTTGAGATCATGCCATTCCATTCTAACCATATGAATCTTGATCTCTAGCCTCCCCAAGTTGCTTTCCACCCAATCAATCTCTTCCACCATAGCTAAATCTATGAGAGAGTGAATGTGTGTTGAGGAGTCTATCATCTTGAAGCACAAGAGCAAGGAGTTCATTGACATTACCGAGCCTATTACCTTTTGGAGGGTGGTGCCTCGTAGATTGGTTAGGTGTCACTTGGGAGGCTTCTACTTCGTGTTGTGGAGTTGAACCAAGAAGTTTGTACGGGCAAGGAGATCGCCTACTTCGTGAAGATCTACCCATAGTGAGGCTAGTCCTTCGTGGACGGAAGCCGTTATGGAATAGTCAAGGTTGCTACTTCGTGGACCCTTGTGGGTAGATCCCTCCATGGACTCTCGTGACCGTTACCCTCCGTGGGTTGAAGACTCCATAAACGTGGACGTATGATAGCACCACCTATCGGAACCACGGGAAAAATCTTCGTGTCCCTCATGCGTTTGATCTCCCTATCTCAACTCCTTATTTCCATGTGCAATGTCTTTACTTTCCGCTACTATACTTGATGACTTGGATATGTAGGGTGTGCTAGACTTGCTATTATTGCTATAATCTGCCAACACTTAACGTTGGACTTTGTGTAGATTTTAAATTCCTGCTAGTAGTCTATTTACCCCCCTCTAGACATACTCTTCTAGTGATCCCACAAAGGCAGACCTTTCATAGCTTCAAGATTGAGAAGCTTGTGAGGAAATATCATGTTTTGTCCATAGAGCACACATGTATAGTATTGACATTGAGATGTGCTCCAGAACCTGTCAGACTGTATCTTCGGACGATTGTAAGGATTTCTGTCTGAGTGAAGGAAGGTGTTGTTGAGTCTGAAGCTTTTCACACTAAAGACCAGAGGACATGTTGATCCTTGTTGTCGAAGTAGTGGAAGTCTGGGCATACAATTCAGAACATTTAGGCACCGAGGAATATTGTACTCAAATTGAGGGCCCATCCTTAGTGGAGAAACCAGCCTGGGCCATTTGGTTGGCACCATCTGCCCTTCCCTGTTGCGAACCAGGACAATGTTTTCATCATTGTCGTCAGTTGATGGCGTTGCAGGAACTGGAGAACCATCTGGGGATGGGGCATTGGCTTCGCCCACAATCTCTTCAACAGTGATGTCTTCAACTACTTTGGTTTCAGTCTCAGGTTGATTGTGAGCAACATCTTTGATCGTGAGAATGTCATCGACTGATGTAGTCGGAGATGCACGTACTTCATCATCAGGAATGCTTTGCATTGAAGATATTTCTAGCATGGGTCCGCGGCGAAGCCTTTTGAGTGGTGATGCATGAACATTTGTTTCAACATCCATGGCCACAAAAGGGGATTCAGGGGTCCTGGGCACGGGAGTTGAGAAGGCAGTAGGTGGTGTGCTTGGAATGTCTTCAGGCACATCTGGCCTTAGCGGAGTGCCAATATCCACATATTCATTATCTTCATGTGGTGGCGATTGGACCAGGGTGAATCAATGTGAGGCACGTGGTGTTCTGGTTCAACATTGACTTCATCAGCAGGAGCTTTTGGAGCAATGTCTTCAGCTGCATTGGGTTCAGCAGCTGGAATGTCGTCAGTCGTTGGAGTCTCTGTGGTAGAAGACTTATGAAGGATGAGTCGCCTCTCTGCGTTCTCAGAGGCAGGTGGAGCCATGGAGATGGGTGTCACTCGTAGCGGCTCCTGTTGAGCAGATGGTGTGGCTGATGGAGCAGGAGGGGGTTTGGGCACTTGGGTCGAATCGGAAGGCTTTGGCTTCTTTGTCATCTGCCTCTTCACAGGTTCGGCTTCGTAGGCAGGATCAGACTTGTGTTTCCTGACTTCAGCTTCAGCTTGCTTGGTCTTCTTGCTGGTTACAGCAGAGGAAGGAGGAGGTGATCTTGAGCCAGAGAAGCCAGATGGGAAGACAATGTGTGGCATGTCTTGTTGTGTAGATGAAGACAAAGAACCTTGCCTTGACCGTTCAATGATTCTAGGGACAAAGGCAGGCTGGCCAAGTGCTTTCTTTTCAGCATATCATTGTGAGCCTGAACCATCTTCTCAGATTTCCTCTTAAGACGCTCGAGGGTGCCTTTGACAGCTTTGCAGCGCTTTTCAAACTCAGCTTTTAGGTCCGTCATGGATAGCTGATATCCTTGTATCTGCTCAGCTGTAAGTCTGTGGACATTTTCCTTGAAGAGAGCCTTTTGATGGGGAATCTTCTCTTGTTGTTGCATAGCCTGTTGAACAACAGTCATTTCTTCATTCACCATCCCTTGAAATGTGACGCTCATTCCGATAGGAAGTTGCGGGGCATCGATGGTGAGCGAGGGGTCATCAAACCATTCATCGGTGAACTGATTTATGATGTTTGCATCGATCAGAGGCAAGTCTTCGAGACATTTGGCATCTTCCTCCTTTTGCTGAATTAGCTTCGCCAGAGCTTCATCATCGAACTCGTTATCTGAGAGTTCAATCATATTGGCAGCATCCATCAGGGAAAGGGATGGCTTCAGGCCACGAGGAGCAGCAGCTTTTATCTTCATTTTCCTGTGTATGCAAGAATCATCTTCGGTGTCAAAAGGTTCAGCTGGCTTGATCTCGAAGCCTGTGGTGAGGAGCGGTCTGGCCTTGAAGCTCTTGAAGCCTTAAATGCATCACTGTCATCATCATCATTTCCAGGTGAGAATCCTTGGATGCTAGTGGGATCTGGATTCTGTGGCATTGATGGTCGAAGCATACATGGGTAGAATCCAATCCTTATGAAATCACCCTTTGTCTTTGGATGAAGATTCTTGTAAATGATATCCGTCCAGGGGGCCTTTTCAGCACGCTTCTCAGCATATTCAGCAGTGACGAAGCGGGAGTTGATCCATTCCACAGACCACTATCTTCGAATCCATTGGATTCAGTTTTTGTGTTGTTGATAGGTTTCTTTTGGATCAGACTTGTACCGTTCATAGACGTTTGGAGGGAGATCTTTGGTAGTATCCAGGCGTCGTTGTATTCCTCCCATCTTTGGAGTCCCATCTCTGGCCATTGTCTTAGATCTCATCAAAGTCTTCGAACATTGATTCAAGTGAGAGCCGGCTCCAGGTGAGTCCAGATGAATCTGCAAGTAGTCTACAAATGAATTCAGACTATGAGATCCTAGCGATTTTGCCGCGGACATGTACCTGTGAAAGAGTTAGAGATGTGAGGGGAATAGAGGTCATATGCATCCTCAGAAGATTTTGAATGTAAGATATCATGGTATGAAGATATTGACCTCATTCACCGAAGACTTTCACTTTTGCTCAAGATAAGGTGGTTTCAGATTTGTGCAAGTTCGAGAATTTGCACAAGTGAGAAATCAGCCCAGATTTGCAACATAAGTAAAAGTATTGAGTAAATAGAGATGCAAGATTTGAGATCTATTGAAATCATGGTGGAAAAACAGATCTCGAAGACATGTGGTAAACTTTTAAGATCAAATGAGTGGTAAAAAATCAGATTTATTTACCATGGTGAAGAACACGAAGAACTATTCGACGATGCGGAGAGGCCGAGCAGTTTGATCTTCCACACCCTAGCTCGGTGGTGGCAGACGGCTACGGCGGCAGCGGACGAGGATGGCCGCGGCCGGCGTGAGTATGGCGATGGAGGATTCATGGCAGCTAAGCGCTCCTTCTCCGGCAGTGATGGAATCCAGCGAGGGAGCTAGGGTTTGGAGCTCGAAGGTGGCGGATGTGGTGGAAGAGCAATAATTGAGCCGGGGCATCCGAAAATTTTGGACGTATATGCCCCGGTCTCTTCGGTTTTAGTGGGACACGTGGCATGTATGCAACGTATCTGATAGCCCACTACGTTCAATCTGTAGTGTCAGCGCGGGAATTGTTGCGTTAAGTGTGGTAAAGATAAGAGATGAATTTTAAACATTTGGTTGGATTTGTCTTCGACTGACAAGGATGCAGTGAAGACAATCAACATGTGTGAAAATAGAATGCATATGATTGGAGTTGAATAGGGTTAGAAGATATAAGAATAGATGGGGATTTCGGGTCCGATCACATTTGCCTAGATAAAATTTGAAGATATAGCTATAGGCCAAATGTTGTGGAGGACAAAGCTCCAAGGATATGCAAAAAATATTCAACTTAAACACGTTCTCACTCAAGAGAAAGTTTTCAATTCGAAGATAAACTCTGTATCTTAAAGACATAGATAAGTTGTGAAGATAAAAGCAATGTCTCCAAAAAGGGTTGGTGGCGTTACCCACCGTATAAGAATGTTTGACCCAGACATGGTGCGTAAGTATCGTGGCGCTCTGAAGTCATATTCTTCGTTAATGTATTCACACTTAGTGTGTAAGTCTTCATGAGTTGAAGACCTACGTTACTTCGCGTGTAGTGCATCAAAGTCATCAATAAGCGTAAGCGTTAGGATGTATGTCCTTTCAAAGGACATTTGAGGATTCTAAGATATTTAACTCATACCGCAACTTGCAAAACCTCTTCTCATCCAAAGGCTTCGTGAAGATATCAGCCAATTTTTCTTCTGACTTCACTAGTTTGATGACGATGTCGCCCTTCAACACATGATCACGGAGGAAATGATGTCGTATCTGAATGTGCTTTGTCTTCGAATGTTGTACTAGGTTGTAGGCAATCATGATAGCACTCTCATTGTCGTAGTAGAGAGGTACTTTCTTCTTGTTAATGTCGTAGTACTTGAGGGTTTGCTTCATCCAGAGCAGATGTGTGCAGCAGGCACTAGCAGCAATGTATTCGGCTTCAGCAGTGGAGAGTGAGATGCAGTTCTGCTTCTTTGAAGACCAACATACAAGAGATCGACCGAGAAAGTGACAAGTGCCTGATGTAGACTTGCGATCAACTTTGTCACTAGCGAAATCTGAGTCTGAGTAGCCAACGAGAGCAAACTTGGAGCCCTTTGGATACCATAATCCTAGCATTGGGGTGTGAGCCAAGTATCGAAGTATTCGCTTTACCACGAGGTGATGCGATTCCTTTGGTGCCACTTGGAATCGGGCACATATGCAAATGCTAAGCATTATATCTGGCCTAGATGCACATAAGTACAACAGAGATCCAATCATGGAGCGATATACCTTCTGATAGACATCTTTACCATTTTCGTCAGTGCAGAGGTGGCCATTAGTAGGCATTGGTATTTTATAGCCTTTGGCTTCATTCATGCCAAACTTCAAGACAGTCCTTAAGATACTTCTCCTGAGGTATGAAGATGCCATTTGGTTGTTGTCAAATCTGAAGCCCTAGAAAGAACTTCAGCTCTCCCATCATCGACATCTGGTATTGCTCTTGCATCATGAAGCTAAACTCATCACTATATTTATTGTTAGTGCAACCGAAGATAATGTCATCCACATAGATTTGGCATATAAACAAGTCACTATCATATGAGTTAGTGAAGAGAGTAGGATCGAGTGAACCGGGTTTGAAGCCTTTCTCCTTGAGGAATTCCTTGAGTGTGTCATACCAAGCCCTTGGTGCTTGCTTGAAGCCATACAAAGCCTTGTTGAGCCGGTAGACCATGTCTGGATGCTTTGGATCTTCAAACCCTGGAGGTTGAGCAACATATACTTCTTCCTCAATCTTACCATTGAGGAATGTACTTTTGACATCCATTTGATATAGGCATATATCATAGTGGCTAGCATAAGCAAGCAGTATACGTATGACTTCGAGTCTAGCAAGAGGTGCAAATGTCTCATCAAAATCAATACCCTCAACCTGTGTGTAGCCTTGAGTTACAAGTCTAGCCTTGTTTCTGACATCTTCGCCAGAAGCATCTTGTTTGTTGTGGTAGATCCACTTTGTGCCAATGATGTTGTGCTTGCGTGGATCTGGTCTCTTGACGAGTTCCCATATGTTGTTGATCTTGAATTGATGTAGTTCTTCTTGCATAGCTTGAATCCATTCAGGTTCCTTTAAGGCTTCATCTACTTTGGTGGGCTCTGAGATAGACAAAAAAGCAAAATGCCCACAAAAGTTAGCCAATTGGTTAGCTCTTGAGCGAGTGAGAGGACCTGGTGCATTTATGCTACTGAGCATCTTCTCGATATGAACTTCATTAGGCACGCGTGGATGAGCAAGTCGAAGACTTTGATCCTGCTGCAGAGCATTGTCTTCGTCAGCAGCATTATCTTCAGGAGCAGCATTGTCTCCGTGATGAGTGGATGGAGGAATCATGACTTCTTCAATCACTGGTTCCTCAGGCATGATCTCACCAGTGCCCATCATCCTAATTGCTTCTTCAGGTGGAAATTCATCTATCATAGCAGGTAGGTGCTCTCTTTGCGAGCCATTAGTTTCATCGAACCGCACATCTATAGTTTCAACAATTTTGTGGTGAAAAGTGTTGAAGACTCTGTAGGTGTGTGAATCCTTTCCATAACCAAGCATGAAACCCTCATGTGCTTTCGGTGCAAATTTTGAAGTGTGATATGGATCCCTAATCCAACATTTTGCACTGAAGACTTTGAAATAACTTACATTGGGTTTCTTACCAGTGAGTAGCTCATATGATGTTTTCTTGAAGAACTTGTGAAGATAAACTCTCTTGATGATGTGGCAAGCAGTGTCAATGGTTTCAGGCCGAAATCTTTGAGGTGTCTTGTATTCATCAAGCATGGTGCGAGCCATCTCTATGAGAGTCTTGTTCTTGCGTTCCATGACGCCATTCTGCTATGGTGTATATGGAGCGGAGAACTCATGTGTGATGCCTAAGGTGTCAAAATAAGTGTCAAGACCGGTGTTGTTGAACTCAGTGTCGTTGTCGCTCCTGATATGCTTGAACTTGACTCATAGTTGGTCATGCACTTATTGACAAAGCGCCTGAAGACATCCTGCACTTTAGTCTTATAGAGTAAGATGTGCACCCAGGTGTATCTAGAGTAATCATCAACAATTACGAAGCCATAAAGATTTGCAGTGGTAGAGAAAGTGGAATAATGAGTTGGGCCGAATAAATCCATGCGGAGCAGCTCGAAGGGTCGTGACATCGTCATGATTGTCTTCGAGGAATGTTTGGCTCTTGTCATCTTCCCGGCTTCGCAGGCACCATACAGATGGTCTTTCTTGAACTTGACTCCTTCGACGCCAATGACGAGGCTCTTCTTGGCAAGAGTATGCGAGTTCCTCATATCAACAGGTCCTAGCCTTCGATGTCATAGCCAACATTCTGAAGCCTTTGCTAGAAGACAAGTGGCAACATGTGGTCCTGTAGAGAAGTCTACCATATATAGATAGGGATAATGGTACCACTTCAAAAGCCTTAGAAGACTTTGGTTTTGTTAGAGGCCATTAGCACAACACATCAAAATTTGTCAAAGATGACAAGCATGTCTAGATCATACAGCATTGAGACAGACATTAAGTTGTAACCAAGGGATTCGACAAGCATAGCATTTTCCATGTGTCGATCTCTTGTGATAGCAACTCTACCTAGTCCCAGAACTTTGCTGCTACTTTTGTCGACAAAAATGATGTGATCTTTGGTTGGAGGTCGAAGAGTTGACTCCATCAATAGGCTTCGATCACCAGTCATATGACTAGTGCATTCACTGTCCATGATCCATTCAGTGGTTCTGGATTTATCTACATGCATCTGATAATTAGTCTTGTTCACCAAAGATGCAATTGTAACATGCTATGATGAGAATGTAGCAGTACACAGTGGTAAGTAATCTGGACGATATAAATGGTAAAAACCATTCGCATTAGTTATCTTGCATCCAGACAAGAAGTTTTTCGGGTCTCCAGAGATAATCTTTGAGTTAGGCTTCATCTCAGCTAGAGACCCGATGCTACATGAAGATGTTAGTTCTTCTTAACCGCCCACATCTGAAGGGGTGGCTTAGAAGCAATGAGTCGTAACGCAGCATCAGAGAATTTAGGCAATGTTGCCCTAGTAGCATGTTTCACAGGAGGGTTAGAATACTCATATGAATAAGCAGAAAAGTTCTTGGTTGGATGAACATGACGGTTCATGCCATAGTGCTCATATTCATGAGTCCTTTGGGTCCTACCCTACGAAACATAACTGTTGGTGCGATCATATGAAGACTTTTGTCTTCTCGAAGACATTGATCTGGGGTTTGTTTTCTTGTTGAGAGATGTCATCATGACATTCACAGGAAGCTTCTCAAGAAGACTTTTGGGAACCCAGATCTTCTTCATGGGTGAACCATTCCTGTAGTTAGTGCCAATGAACCTACCAAACACTTCACCATTTTGACATTTGAACAGTTTATAGTTGAAATCAAAAGACTCATCAATAATGATAGGATTCACACAGTTCAAACCAGATAATGTGGAGGGATCAACTGAGGGGCCTTTTGCAGCAACCCATGTGGTTTTGGGATACTGCTCAGGCCTCCAGTAAGATCCATCAACATTGATGTTTCTTTCGAAACTCACACCCTCCTTCCTAGGGCTTTTGTTCAAGATTGTCTTCTTCAGGACATCACAGAGAATCTGATGTCCCTTGAGACTCTTGTACATGCCTGTTTCAAGAAATGTCTTCAACCTGTCATTGTCATCAGTGATAGCAGTAGCTTCCACAGATGAGGGGTTAGATACCACAGATACAGTTGAAGATAAATCATTTTCAGAAGCATTTGAACATTCAACAGTTGAATCATTAGCTTTGCGAGCAAGACATTTTAAGCATGGAGCATTAAATTCTTCCTGAGCGGTACTGATCTGTTCTGCTAGGAGAAAGTCATTTTCCTTCCGTAGGTCTTTATGAGCTTCCCTCAACTTCTCCAACTCAAGCTTTCTTTGAAGATATTCAATATAAAGCTTCTCATGTTCAGTTGAGAGGGCATCATGACGACCTTGGAGACCCTCAAACCTTGAACGAAGACTTTGCATATCTTCAGCCATAGTTTCGTTCAGACTCATCTCGTCGCGCAACTAGTCATCGCTTTTATCTAGTGATTTTTGCATTTTCTCCATAGCATTTTGTTGCTTAGTGGCAATTTTGACAAGTTTAGAGTAGTTGGGTTTCAAGTTATCATGAGATTCGGTTTCACTATCAGAGTCATGACATGAAGACATTGAAGTCCTCAAGAAGACATTTTCCTCAATGGAAGGAAAGGGCAAAACTGTCATTGATGAAGGATCTCGTCCTCTGGATGGCCAATTTCGTCAAGCTGCTTCATACTCCACAAATGATGACACAACATCACAAGACTCTACAACAAAAGCTTGAGCCCAAAATCCTCGAGAAACTGCTCCAAGAGTGATGACCAATCATGAATTCTTAGTCCTCATCAGAAGGTCGATCGCAAGCACAAATGGGTCAAGCGTCAGTTTGCTTCAATTCTTCGTGACATGAATGTTGCACATAACTCTATGAGGAAGGATCACTACTATCTGCATGATATCTTCAATCGCTCGTGGGCCATTCTGTCTCATCTCAAGACTCCTGAAGAACTTGCAGCGATGGAACTTCAGCAAGACTTTGACTAGGCATATCAACCCAAGAAGAAATTCAAGAAAGTTCAGGTTCCTCAGCTTGTTACAAGCTCATTTTGTTCATCGCATTCGACGGGTGAAGCTGAGGACCTTGATGACACTGCTGAAGGCCCTTCCTCAACAAACGACCCCGACAACGCTGGCGCTCCTCCACCACCTTCAAGATGAATTTCTTCAGGGGCGTTAGTCCTCAATTTTTGTCCTTTTTGGTCACTTGATGACAAAGGGGAGAAATTTGAGTTAGTCTTCAAGCGGGTCTATCTATATGGGTTGTTTTTGTTTAAGTTACAACTCTCGCTCTTCTGAAGTGTTTGTTGATTGAGTTGTAAACTTAAGTCCGATGGTGGTCTGACACTCTTGAACTGCTTTGTACATGCCTATTTCCTCAAGTTCTTCAATGCACACATGTTGAATTTCGTCAGACACCATTTTTCATCATGCATTTCAATTTCCTCATGGTATATATTAAAAGCGTGTATGGATTACAAGATATAGGGGGAGATCTCCATGATTTTATCTTGCGATGTGCATTTGTAGTCCAAAGCAAATTCCTCAAATATGCACATCTTCAGGGGGAGTTCTTCTATATCTTGCAATCAAATCCCTCAAATTATGTACTTACATTCCATATGTTTATCCCCGTTGAAAACTTAACCTATTTGTCATCAATCACCAAAAAGGGGGAGATTATTAGTGCATCTAGTGCCCCTTAGTGATTTTGGTGTATTGAAGACTTATAGGTTAAGGGCCTAATGTGTTTGTGAGTGTACACAGGCTCTATAAGTCGATGAGGAGTTTGATATATTCAAAGAATGTCGACCCCTAAAAATGTATGTCTCCAGTTGAAGACTTTGAAGTGTTCTTGAAGACTTTGATAATGAAGAAAATGGTGTGTCCATGAAGTAATTGACGTGAGGACTTTGAGGCATGAAGACTTTTGTTTTCGTAGTTTCATTTGCTTTCTTTGAGTCATAGGAAACACCGTACTGTTAAAGGGGGTCGAGGGAAAACTAAAGAAAAATTTCCAAGTGATGCTCAACTCAAAAGCCTCAACATGCCCAATCCTTCGAGTGAAGACTTTGGAAATCTCTTGCAGTTCAGTCAAGTTTTTCACTGACAGAGACAATGTTCTTCTGGTCTCTGAGGAAATTGGTCTGACTGAGGAGTTAGGAGTTCGCTAGTGCAAACTGCCTACTGTGAGGAATATGATAAACCCTGAGGAATTTGATAGTTCAAATTCCGACCGTGGCTGTGCTTTGCGCCAGCTCTCCAGATATTTTATCCACATAACGGTCATATCATTGGGGAGCATTTATGTCTTATCATGTCAGGTTGCACCCTGGCTATAAATAGCCCCCCCCATAACCAATAGATGGTTAGCTGCTCCGAGAGAGAACTTGACAAGTGTCATTTGAGAGCAACCCATCCTCGAGGACTTTGAGAGAAAATCATCAGTGAGGAAAAACCCAAAACCCAAACACCGAAAATCCAAAGTGATTGGGCATCACTGAAGAGATTGTTCCTGTGTGGAACCGACACTTGTTACCTTTGAAGACTGTATATCTTCCATACGCTTAGGCGTCATGGTCTAGAGCATCCAAGAGGAAATTGTGGATCGTTGGGTGACCGAGTTTGTGAGGGTTTGGAAGTCTGCCCTGAAGACTTACCACGAGTGTTGGGTGATGTCTCTGTGACCTTAGCTCAAGGATAATACGGTAAGGACTGTTTGTCCTGGGACTGTGTGTCCTTTGGTTTAAATACCAAGCCGCTCCAAACCAGACGTACAACTGTCATAGCAGTTGGAACTAGGTCATCAAATCATTGTCTTCACCGAGCTCCTGGTTCTTTTTCCTCAACTCTTTCATTTCCTCGAATACTTCTTGATGAAATTGATCATTACTTGTCGGGGCACGATGCACTCGATCACCTATGGGGCCGTAAGCCCCTTTGTGGTTCGGCAGGGGCGAGGTCACATGCACAAAGAGCGGAGGTGGTGAGACAGCACGGCGATCGGGACACTGGTGTTTTACCCAGGTTTGGGCCATTGTGAAGCGTAAAACCCTACTCCTGCTTTGGTATTCCCTGCAAGCACTGAAATTATCGGTAACAGATAGTTTTGTGATGAGATAATTCGTAACGGGTAACAAGTAACAAGAGTAACAAAGGTGCAGCAAGGTGGCCCAATCCTTTTTATAGCAAAGGACAAGCCTGGACAAACTCTTATATAAAGCAAAGCGCTCCCGAGGACACATGGGAATTTCTGTCAAGCTAGTTTTCATCATGCTCATATGATTCGCGTTCGTTACTTTGATAATTTGATATGTGGGTGGACCGGTGCTTGGGTGCCGCCCTTACTTGGACAAGCCTCCCACTTATGATTAACCCCTCTCGCAAGCATCCGCAACTACGAAAGAAGAATTAAGATTAAATCTAACCATAGCATGAAACATGTGGATCCAAATCAGCCCCTTACGAAGCAACACATAAACTAGGGTTTAGGCTTCTGTCACTCTAGCAACCCATCATCTACTTATTACATCCCAATGCCTTCCTCTAGGCCCAAACAATGGTGAAGTGTCATGTAGTCGACGTTCACATAACACCACTAGAGGAGAGACAACATACATCTCATCAAAATATCGAACGAATACCAAATTCACATGATTACTTATAACAAGACTTATCCCATGTCCTCAGGAACAAACGTAACTACTCACTAAGCATATTAATGTTCATGATCAAAGGAGTATTAATGATCATTAAGGATCTGAACATATGATCTTCCACCAAGTAAACCAACTAGCATCAACTACAATGAGTAATCAACACTACTAGCAACCCACAGGTACCAATCTGAGGTTTTGAGACAAAGATCGGATACAAGAGATGAACTAGGGTTTGGAGAGGAGATGGTGCTGGTGAAGATGTTGATGGAGATTGAGCCCCTCTCGATGAGAGGATCGTTGGTGATGACGATGGCTTCGATTTCCCCCTCCGGGAGGGAAGTTTCCCCGGCAGAACAGCTCCGCCGGAGCCCTAGATTGGTTCTACCCAGGTTCCGCCTCGAGACGGCGGCGCTTCGTCCCGAAAGCTCCCTTCTGATTTTTTCCAGGTCAAAACCCTCCATATAGCAGAAGATGGGCACCGGAGGCCTGCCAGGTGGGCCAGAAGCCACAGGGGCGCGCCCAGGGGGGTAGGGCGCACCCCCTGGCTTGCGACTGCCTGGTGGGTCCCCTCTGGTAACTTCTTCGCCCAATATTTTTAATATATTCCAAAATAATTCTCCGTAACTTTTCAGGACTTTTGGAGTTGTGCAGAATAGGTTTCTCAGATTTGCTCCTTTTCCAGTCTAGAATTTCAGCTGCCGGCATTCTCCCTCTTCATGTAAACCTTGTAAAATAAGAGAGAAAAGGCATAAGTATTGTACCATAACGTGTAATAACAGCCCATAATGCAATAAATATCAACATAAAAGCATGATGCAAAATGGACTTATCAACTCCCCCAAGCTTAGACCTCGCTTGTCCTCAAGCGAAAGCCGAAATCGATAAATATGTCGACATGTTTAGAGGTAGAGGTGTCGATAAAATAACATACGGACATGCGGCATCATGATCATCTTTAGAATAGCAACGTATATTGACATATAATTTATTATGCTAGAGTAACAATTCATTCACAAGGTAAAGTATGAATCAAGAACTCTATTGGGAACCAACAAACTATGATCTCAGTCATCGAAGCAGTTGCAATTTATCATAACATCGGAAAGAGTCAATATTAGAGCTTGTAAAGCAAATCCACATACTCAATCATCTTTTAGTCTTTCATAATTGCTAACACTCATGTGGTACCTATGAGGTCAAAGCTTCAATCGAACACAGAGAAAGATAGGGGCTTATAGTTTTGCCTCCCAACTATTTACCTCAAGGGTAATGTCAACAGAAATAACTCATGATCACCCACTTCCGAGTGGATATATGTGTCTAGATCATTCCCCAACACATGACGCTTGCCAAGAAGAAAGGCGAAATAAAGGAGGTGGTGGTGATCACCATGACTCTTGCATAAAGGTAAGTACTAGAAAGTAAAGGTAACAGATAGGCCCTTCACAGAGGGAAGCAGAGGTTGTCAGGCGGTTTTGTAGTTGGATGCGCAATCTCTTAATGCAAAAGAACATCACTTTATATTGCCGCTTGTGATAAAGAACTTTATTATGCAGTCTGTCGCTTTTATTTCTTCCATATCACAAGGTCGTATAAAGTTTATTTTCCTCACACTAATAGATCAAACATATTTAGAGAGCAATTTTTATTGCTTGCACCGATGACAACTTACTTGAAGGATCTTACTCAATCCATAGGTAGGTATGGTGGACTCTCATGGCAAAACTGGGTTAAGGGTGTTTGGATGCACAAGTAGTATCTCTACTTGGTGCGGAAGTTTTGGCTGATATGGGGTGGAAGCAAGCGTCACATGTTAAAGGATCTATAACCATATAACTTCTATTCGGAAATAAGCAAACATAACCCATTATGTTGTCTTCCTTGTCCAACATCAACTTCTTAGCATATAATATTTTAATGAGTGCTCACAATCATAAAAGATGTCCAAGATAATATATTTATATGTGAACCTCTCTTTCTTTATTAATTCCTTTTAATTGCAACAATGACTAATCGCTATGTTTGTCAACTCACAACAAATTTCAATCAACATACTTCTTATATGTGAAGTCATCACCCCCCATAAGATCATCATATATACTCTTTGCTTTTATTCTATACTTCTTTCTATTTCTTTTTATCAAGATCATAGCAAGCAAAGCCCTCAACTCAAAACTACTTTTTATTATATAACTCTCGGGCTCGCTTACATAGGGGGAACATAAAGCAAAACTCAAAACTAGATCACACTAAAACTTTATTCTACTAGATCAAGATATAACCAAAAGGATCGGACTAAGAAAAACGATAAAAGTAAAAGATGTGATGGTGATACGATACCAGGGCACCTCCCCCAAGCTTGGCACAAGCCAAGGGGAGCGCCCATACCCATGTGTTCAGTTGTCTTTCTCCGGAGGTGGTGATGTTGGAGTTGTTGATGAGGTTGGAAGCTTGTCCTCCGTCTTCCAAGGCATAGGCTCACCATCGTAAAAAGATTAACGAGTCGACGGGATCCTCAAATCTGCAGCCAAACTCATTCTCTTAAATCTATATTCATACTCACAGTTTTGGTTTTGCAGGTCATATATAGATCTGGGCTTGGAGATGCTCGATTTTCTCGTAAAGCTTGAAGATGTGCTCCCCGATGTCCTTGGCGCCCAGCTTGTGCTTATAGGTAAACTCCGCGATCATCATGTGATTGGCATTAAGTCCGTGTTCCACCATCCCTTGGCACTTGAAGACTTGCTGCTCCATTGCTTCGAGCCTTGTCTCCACGCTTCCGGTCTTCTTTGGCCCCTCAACATCACAGATGTGCAGCACCCCCTCATGCATCTCAATGGTTTGGGGGTGTCGCAGCACCTGTCGGTGTCAAAACCGGCGGATCTCGGGTAGGGGGTCCCGAGCTGTGAGACTAGAATCGATGGTAACAGGAGACGAAGGAGACGATGTTTACCCAGGTTCGGGCCCTCCTATGGAGGTAATACCCTACGTCTTGCTTGATTATATTGATGGTATGAGAATTACAGAGTTGATCTACCTAGAGATCGAATAGCTAAAACCCTAGATGAGTTGTCCTCCTCTACAACCTAAAACCCTCCGGCTTATATAGACGCCGAAGGTACCTAGGGTTTACATATGGTCGGTTACACGTCGAAGGGAGAAACATGCCTATTCACTACTCCAAACGTGGAGGACACGCCACGATTCCCGAAGCTTCCTTCCTGGAGACAGGGCCTTCGATCAATCCAATGCTCGGTAAGCGGCCCATATAGTCCGGCCCATAAGAAACAGGTCGGCCTCCCGAGGACCCCTTAAACCAGGACTCCCTCAGTAGCCCCCGAACTAGCCTCCAACGCCAAGGGTCCTAGCTCCAGTTGCTTCATATGATCAGAGTCTTCGGCTTGCGAGGCGAGTACTTTTCTCCAAATAGTGATCGGCCGAGTTTAGTTCGGCCTCCGACAAAGTGTAGTTTTCCCGATCAGAGGATCGTCCGAACACCACGAATAACTCGGCCCTGAAGGCCAAGCGTCAAGGAGTAAATAGTGTTCCCTGACAACCTTTCTGACGAAAGGTCACAGCCCACCACGACCGCTGAACCAGTCGCAAAAAACTCGATTTGCGGTTCAAGGCCGTTTTTATCAGCATGGTCCATCAATGTACAGATTGTGCTCCGTTTCACACGGGATATGTTTAACCTTGCGTGTACAACGGCACGCACGTCTTGGGAAGCGGAGGGATTCACGGCGCAGTAAAGGGAGGCTAACCGGCGACAAGCCTAATAAAAGGGAAAGAAAACCCCAAGGCTTAACCGCACTTCCCATTCGCATCCCTGCTTCCCCAATCTCCTGAGCCTCCAGAGCACAGATCTAGGTTTGCCACCCTTCCTCCTCCGAGCTCAGCCATGGCTGGCTCTGGCTCCAACGACAAGTGGGAGGCTTCCACAGTCACCGACCAGGACATCCGGGACCTCAAAGACGCCGGCTACCTCCCCGCCAACATCTACCACCGCGCACCGGAGAAGGGCCAGGTGGTCCCCACCCCCAAACCAGGCGAGAGGGTGGTTTTCATTCCTCACTTCATCCGAGGACTAAGCTTCCCACTCCACCCCTTCGTCAGGGGCCTCATGTTCTTCTACGGACTCGACTTCCATGACCTCCCGCCGAACTCCTTCATGCACATATCGGCCTTCATCATCGTCTGCGAGGCCTTCTTGCGGGTCGAACCACACTTCGGACTATGGCTCAAGATATTCAATATCAAGCCGAAGTGTGTCACAGGCGAACACTCAGACTGCAGCGGGGCGGTCATCAGCAAACTCCCCCGCGTAGGATGGCCATCCGGTACTTTCATCGACACCATCAAGACTTGGCAAAAAAGAGTGGTTTTACATCACCGAGCCAAGGGAGGAGGGCCGAGCTGTTCCTACCGAATTCAGATCCGGTCCCCCCACCATATTGACCTCATGGCTCCGAAAGGGCCTCCACTGGGGGTCGGATACAGAGGTGGACAACCTACAGAGGTGCATCGCCTCCATGATCAAGGGCAATATCAAGCTGGCCAACATGGTCCAGATTATGCTCCGGCGGTGCATCCTCCCCTGTCAGCGCCGGGATTCTCCCATGTGGGCTTATCGGCTCGACGATGAGCCTACAATTCTTGTGCTCTTCCGCACCGCTCAGGAGAAGCTATGGAAGGCGCTGTTCAAGGCGCAGGAGAACTGGCCAGCCGAGGAGGAGGACCGAGGCCTGCACGCCGTTAACCTTCCTTCCCAGGTATAACATAGTTTTGCTTGATCGGCTTCGTTTTCCTAAAGAAAATCTAAGCACTTTCTAATCACTTCTGCAGAAATGGTTGAGCAAGGCCACGGGCATCAACTGCCTGGCTCCACAGCCCGAAGACCCCAGGTCCCAGCTGCTGTCGGAGATGCTCGTCGTGGCGCCTTACAAGGCGCCAGAGAAGAAGGAGAAGAAGAAGAAACCAGGCCGAGGAGGCCTGCGTATCAAGGACCAGTCGGACGCTGTGTCTGAGGAAACCCATGCCTCCTCAAATCAAGAGGAGGAGCTTGAAGATGAGGGGGAAGGCGATTCCCCCCTCGCAAGAAAGAGGGCAGCGTCATCGGACGCCACAGAGGATGTACCTCCTCCTGCCCCGAAGAAAGCGCGTCGGACACAGTCGATTCTGACCGACGACAGCTCGGACTCGGATACCGAGTCCGAGGACTTCGAGAAGGTTCCACAAAGGAACCTAAGGGTCAAGCCCCCAGCTCGAAGGTAAAGATCCGAAGACTTCCTGAGCTATCAGTGCTAAGTTTTTAAATGTTATTAACATGTGAGCGCCTATTGACTCGCAGCCCACCACGCGTTCTCCCCACCGATCAAGTCTCGGATGGGGAGACCCCGACCGCCGAGCTTGTAGAGAGCGGGACCGCGTCGCACCCCACTCCTCCGGGCACCGCGAAGGATGCCGCGGAGGTGTCATCCCAATAGGCTCCTTTGGAGCCGAACACCAGCGGTGGGGGTGACGACGTCATGGTCGAGACTAACGCCTCGGCCACCGAAGACCGGGGGGAAAAGCCCCTCTCGGATTCTAAGGAGACCAGACAAGGGGATGTCCAGTTCCCTCCAAGGTCATCTCCGGAGCGCACCAGGCCTCCGGAAGCACCGGTTCAATCCCCGGTTGTAGTTCGGGTTAACCGACCACCACCGGCGGCACCGACCAATGGGTGGCCGGTTATGGGGGAGGTTCTATCAAGCGCCTCCATCTCCGAGGAGCACCGCACCCTTATGGGTGCAGTTTTACAAAGCATTCAGTCCGTTGATAGCGGACTGAAGGAGGTCTTCAAGGGTCTCCTGACAGGCTTCCAGGTAAGCCACGTAATGTTCTGTTAAGTTATTACTTTTTGTGCTATCGTTATATATATAACAGCCCCCGAGGAAAAACTCACCTGGGGGTCAATCATAGACCATTATCCGGACAATGCATGAGATAATATTTGTTCAGAATGTTCCAACAGCCCTTAAGAGGACCGAACATAGGGTCATATTTATGACAGTTCGGAGGTTTGAATCCATGTAACCTGATAGTGGTTTGTTATTTGTAGGCTTCGTCATCGGCGGCGGCTGTTAATGCCGCTGAGCTAGACGAGCTGAATCGGAAGCTCAAGAGCTCCGAAGATGAGCTCGACGCTCTGAATAAGAGATTCGACGAGGCGCAAGGTAAGCCGGATTATAATATCCGAATTCTTCATCACCGTGCTGTCGACGCCGTATTTATATGTTTGATGCTTACACAGCCTCGGCGAAGGAAATTGAGAAGCTCAAGGCCGAGCTTCAGAAGGCAAAACAGGAGGCCGCGAGCGAGAAGGCGGCGGCCGAACAAGCGGCTGTCGTGCTGGCCGATTTAAAAGCCACCAGTGCCAAACATGAGGCTCGGGTGGAGGAAATCCAGCAGGAGCTCAAAGACGCCGGCCAAAAGTGCGAGGACCTCGAGCAGAAAGGCAAGGAGCAGGCCGCCGAACTATCCACTCTGAAATCCGATCTCCAGAAGGAGCGGGTGGATAGGCGGTTCTTTGAAGAGCAAGTCAGCCAAGTCAAGGCAATCACGGATGGTAAGCCGTATTTACTACAGTGTGTCTTCGGGGATAGGAAGTTCGCATTGCTTACCCAAGTGTGGCATTCCTCAGGCGCCTGCTCGGACCTCCAGAAGAGCACGGCGGATGCTAACCAGTTCTATGCTTCGCGGGGAGAGGGAGACAAAGCTCGGCTGTTTTGGGCGCAATTTGAAGCCTCCGGGCGCTCTCCTCTTCTCGTAGAGCAGCTGAAGCAGCTGATGGAACTGCACCGGATGGCGGAGCCGGCCATGAAGGATCTCTGTATCCGGCTATGGCCCGACGAGCCATTGCCGAGCAGCTACTTCGGCCTGGTGCAGAAGCTGAGCAACGCCTTGCCTCGGATCGACACACTAAGGTGTTCCTCCTGTATCGAGGGAGCTCGGATGGCCTTTGCAAGGGCCAAGGTGCACTGGCCGGGCCTTGATCCGACGAAGATAGCCACAGCTCCGCCGCCCCCTGGAAAGGAGCATAGGTGCCTTGAGTGATACTTCTCCGTAGTTATGGAGGGTGCTCGGGCAATAGAGGCTCAATGTTCGAAAGAAAACATTTATGAGTGAATGCGTTGTAATATGTCCGAAGACCTTTTAATGCCTTTATATTTAAGATGCATGGTTTATCATGTCTTTTGTGTTTTGCATCCTTTAGAACTCCTGTGTGGCCGTTCAAACTGAAAGTTGCGAGTCGTCGGCTTCAGCCCCCATGTAGATACTACGCGAGGTGTCTCTGCCAACGCATTGTGACCCTTAGCCGAGCTATCGGTACCCGATGGCGGTAGTGTGAGGCGGACAAGGCAATCGGACCATAATACTTTATTGCTTTCACTTAGCCGTAGCGGCGCGAGAAAGGAATGCGGGGGGCTGATGACTAGCCCCCAGGGATTTGTGATGTTCGGATGAACCGCGGCCTAAGCCGATATCACATGGTTTGTACGAATACCAAACCCATCGTATGACACGGAATATCCTCTAACGAGGTTTATTTAAGCTCGGATTCGCAGACCGATTCTCGCATACTATGGCAGTCAGTTTTCGGCTTTCTCCCCTGAGGTGCTTGCCCAGGCTAGCCGGAAGCACAATCGCAGTGGTTCTCCCTTTGCCCTTTTAGCCGAACGAGCGGAACGTACAGGGGCAAGCACATGAGCCGGGCAACCCAACTATTGACCCAAGACATAGTTCGGAACCAATGCATATAAAGCGGAATTCTAAGACGCCGAACGCAAAATCAATTGTGCTTAGGGTGATTTTTTAAGTTCGAGCCCCCGGTCTATTAGCCGGTTGCATCGTAACGAGTACCAAACAGGTTCGCAAGAAGAGGGAGAAAATAGAGAATGTGCCAAAAAAGACAGCGAAGCGATCATGTATAATGGATCTGTATTTTGCTCAACAACTCTTATTATTCAAATTGCCAATGCAACTGTTTACAGGTATTTGAAAATGAAATATAAACTTTATAGGAGGGGTAGTACCAGGGGTCTTCGATGGGTGACCTGACGTCCTCGATGTGCCCTGTCGTTTGTCCGTTCCTGCGTCTCCTAAGGAGTTGTATACCGCTATGAGTTTTGCTGTTCGGCGAAAAAATCTTGAGAAGCCTGCCGAAGTGTGAATGAGCTTTACGCCTTAGTAGGTACTTGATGGGTACCTGTAGTATGTCCGAAGACATTTAATGGTGATAGTTCGGTCCAGCCGAACACTTACCCTTTGATAGTTTTTCCCCACCGCTGCCCATGAAATTTTGAGCGCGAAGTTGTGCCTCCTCGGCACGTACTTTGCTGGTTCTAGGGCTGTGCGATGGGGGGCGACTCCCTATTTATGGGGGGAAGAAGGTTCTGGGACTTCGGGTTGAAACCGAGCTCGCTTCCCAGCCTTACATGCCTTTACGGCGGATGTCGGCGTTTGCCGATCATCATTGTAGTGGAATTCGGCCGCCAGGGCCAACCCGTGTTCCTCAATTCGGAGGGAGCACTCCGTGTTGCCGTTGATAGTAATGACTCCCTTGGGGCCGGGCATCTTGAGCTTGAGGTATGCGTAGTGTGGGACGGCGTTAAAGCGAGCGAACGCTGTACGGCTTAGCAGGGCGTGATAGCCGATGCAGAAAGGTACGATGTCGAAGATCAAGTCTTCGCTTCGAAAGTTGTCGGGCGAGCCGAACACTACTTCCAGGCTTACAGAGCCCGTGCACCGAGCTTCGACGCCTGGGATCACTCCTTTAAAGGTAGTGTTGCTGGGTTTGATCCTTGATGGATCTATTCCCATCTTCTTCACCGTGTCTGAGTAAATCAGGTTAAGGCTACTTCCTCCGTCCATTAGGACTTTAGTGAGGTGATACCCGTCTATGATGGGGTCTAGAACGAGGGCGGCCGAAGCCCCATGACGGATACTGGTCGGGTGGTCACGTCGATTGAAGGTGATCGGGTATGCTGACCATGGGTTATACTTCGGGGCTACGGGCTCTACGGCGTAAACCTTTTTGGGTATATGAGTGGCGTATATCATGTTTACTGTTTTTACCTCTGGAGGGAATTTCTTTTGTCCGCCACCGATCGGACCGCGAGGTTCATCCTCGTCCTCGCTGTGTGGACTCTTGCCTTGATCCTTAGACGCGAGTTTGCCGGCCTGTTTGAATACCCAACAATTACGGTTGGTGTGGTTGGCGGGCTTCTCTTGAGTGCCATCGATTTGGCAAGGCCTCTCCATGATCTTGTCCAGCGGGGTGGGTCCATCGCGATTGCCTTTAGCTTGCTTCTTCTGCTGCCCAGGTCAGGAATTGCGGAATCCGGCATTAACGGCCGTGTCATCAGCATCACTATTGTTGTGCCGGCGCTTATTCTTGTTGCGCTTTGGTTTCCTGTTTCCGTCCCGAACTTCGGAGGTTCCGGGGTCTTCGGGGTTGTGGCTACGTCTTGCTAGCCAGTTATCCTCGCCCGCGCAAAAGCGAGTCATGAGTGATGTAAGGGCGGACATTGTCCTGGGTTTATCCTGGCCGAGCTGGCGAGCCAGCCACTCATCCCGAATATTGTGCATGAAAGAGGCTATTGCTTCGGCGTCCGGACAGTCAATGATCTGGTTTTTCTTGGTCAAGAACCGATTCCAGAATTGCCGCGCGGACTCGCCTGGCTTCTGGACGACGTTGCTCAGGTCGGAGGAGTCCGGTGGCCGAACATAAGTGCCCTGGAAGTTAGATCGGAATGCATCTTCTAGATCCTCCCAACACCCGATGGAGTTTTCGGGGAGGCTGTTTAACCAGTGCCGAGCTGGCCCCTTAAGCTTCAGGGGTATGTACTTGATTGCGTGGAGGTCATCTCCTCACGCCATGTGGATGTGGAGGAGGAAATCCTCAATCCATACGGTTGGGTCAGTTGTCCCATCGTATTGCTCTATGTTTACGGGTTTAAACCCTTCCGGGAACTGATGCTGCATCACCTCGTCCATGAAACACAGTGGGTGGGCAACGCCTCTGACCCGAGCTATGTCGCGCCGGTGATCGGCGTCTGTTCTAGCCCGGTTTCGTTCCCGATCTCTATTGTTTCGGTCGAGCCAAGGCCGGTACCCCTCCCGTCTATCGGGTGAGTATCCTCTGGATCCGTAGATGGATCTCGTATGATCTGCTGTGTGGTTCAGGTCGTGTCGCAGGTCGAACCTGTCATCGGGCTCTGTTGGCTCTTTTCCCCGTCTTCGGGGTATCGTCGGCCTATAGCCGGTATCGTCAGCCGTCATGTCCCGTCCTCGAGGAGGGTGGTCGGGCTTGTCGTATGGGGTATGTTTGGGAGACGGCATATCAGTGAGCTCGTCATCGAATTGTTGCAGTAGCCTTCTGCGTGGATAGCTCTTAGGTTGGTCCGATAGACCGGTACCGTATCCTTCCTCAGTTGAGAGGACTCTCGTCCATCGATCGTTGAGGTTGTCTTGTTCGGCTTTAAGCTGCCGTTCTTTTGCTTTCAGGCTGCGGGCCGTGGCTATAAGCTGTTGCCTGAACAGTTCCTGATCTTCAAGATTATCGGGGATGGCAAAGTCATCGGCTTCCGGTACATCCTCCTCCTCAACAGGGGGGGGGGGGTAATTGTCATCCTTGGAATCGTTTAGATCGTCGGTGTTGCTCTGGTCTTCCGGCCGTTCCTGACCATCTAACGGGTGTTCGGGGATATCGGGATCGCCGAGGTCTTCCGGGGTATCTCCGTCCCCGGTGCCGGCAATAGGCTTTCTTCCCTTTTTTCTGTTTGACCGTTTATGCGGCTTCCGGCGCCTTGACGGAGCTTCACCCGATTTGTCGCCATCAATTTTCGGAGTGTCCACCATGTAGACGTCGTATGTGGAGGTGGCAGCCCATCGCCCGATGTTTACGGGGGTGAGAGCGCGATCCTCCTCATCCATGTATTCTGCCTCTTCGGAGGCATAGTCCAGCATGTCGGTTAAATCCTCGACAGTGGCTATTAAGTGGGTGGTGGGTGGGATGAAAAATCCATTCGGACCCGCATTGAGACCACTCTGAGCATAGATCGGGTTTGGGTCGTCGGCAATTTTCATCGACGAGATCCGATCTAGGGCCTCGTTGAGTATCGAGAGCTCGATCGGGTTGGCCTGCTCAGAGCTTTCGGAGTTATCCTCCGATGCATCCGCGCGAGGGGAGTGTTCGGCTAGAACAAGTATCCGAACGTCTGGCACTATGGCCGGATCCGGCCTGAGAGTCTGGTCGTCGCCGGGGTAGATCCCGTGGGCGGGACCGGAGGAGGAATCCGAGGTTAAAGCCTCGGAGTCTTCGGGCGCGGCAGGCGAGACTACGAGCCCGGTTAGCGAAAGGTCGCCCCGAGAGTCTACGGAGAACTTTAGGTTCCCGAATCTGACCTCTTGATCAGGGGCGAAGTTTCTAACCCGGCCTAGATGTTCGGTCGGGTCAGCGTGCAGCACAATGCTGCCGAAGGCGAGGATCTGTCCGGGGACGAAAGTGTCCATATTGCAGACCTCTTCGTTGATGACGACACGGGCCATCGATTCCTTTGGCGATCACAGCGGAACTCTCAATGAAAGCACCAATGTCGGTGTCAAAACCGGCGGATCTCGGGTAGGGGGTCCCGAGCTGTGAGACTAGAGTCGATGGTAACAGGAGAAGAAGGAGACGATGTTTACCCAGGTTCGGGCCCTCCTATGGAGGTAATACCCTACGTCCTGCTTGATTATATTGATGGTATGAGAATTACAGAGTTGATCTACCTCGAGATCGAATAGCTAAAACCCTAGATGAGTTGTCCTCCTCTACAACATAAAACCCTCCAGCTTATATAGACGCCGAAGGTACCTAGGGTTTACATATGGTCGGTTACACGTCGAAGGGAGAAACTTACGAGCATCCTTGAAGAGAGTAGGCCAATAAAAACCAGATTGTAATACCTTGTGCGCGGTTCTATCTCCAGCGTGGTGTCCTCCGTAGGCCTATTCATGCTCAGGTACACAACGTCTAATAACACCATCTACTCCTTCTTTATAAAGGTGTGGATCATCCCAAAAGGAATGTCTTAAATTATAGAAGAACTTTTTCTTTTGTTGGTATGTGAAACTAGGTGGTATAAATTTAGCAACAATGTAATTAGCATAATCAGCATACCATGGAGCATTACGTGAAGCATTTATGACAGCTAATTGTTCATCAGGAAAGCTATCATCAATAGGTAGTGGGTCATCAAGCACATTTTCTAACCTAGACAAGTTATCTACTACGGGGTTCTCAGCACCCTTTCTATCAATAATATGCAAATCAAATTCTTGTAGCAGAAGAACCCATCTAATAAGTCTAGGTTTAGCATCTTTCTTTTCCATAAGATATTTAATAGCAGCATGATCAGTGTGAACAGTTACTTTTGAATCAACAATATAAGGTCTGAACTTATCACAAGCAAACACAACTGCTAAAAATTGCTTTTCAGTGGTAGCATAGTTTCTTTGAGCACTGTCAAGAGTTTGACTAGCATAATGGATAATATTCAATTTCTTATCAACTCTTTGTCCTAGAATAGCACCAACAGTATAATCACAAGCATCACACATAATTTCAAAGGGTTGGTTCCAATCAGGTGGTTGAACAACAGGTGCAGAAATATAGGCATTCTTAAGAATTTCAAATGCTTCTACACAATCATCTTCAAAAACGAATGGAACATCTTTTTGCAAAAGATTAGTGAGCGGCCTAGAAATATTAGAGAAGTCTTTAATAAACCTCCTATAGAAACCAGCATGACCAAGGAAGCTTCTTATACCTTTGATATCCGTGGGACACGGCCTTTTTTCAATAGCATCAACTTTAGCTTTATCAACTTCAATACCTCTTTCGAAGACCTTGTGCCCCAAGACAATACCTTCATTAACCATAAAGTGGTACTTTTCCCAATTCAAGACAAGATTAGTTTCTTCGCATCTCTGCAAAACTCGATCAAGGTTGCTCAAGCAATCATCAAAAGAAATCCCGTAAACGGAAAAATCATCCATGAAAACCTCAACAATCTTTTCACAAAAATCAGAGAATATAGCCATCATACATCTTTGAAAGGTAGCAGGTGCATTGCATAAACTAAAAGGCATACGCCTATAAGCAAAGGTACCGAAAGGACAAGTAAAAGTGGTCTTCTCTTGGTCCTCTTTTGACACAGGTATTTGAGAGAAGCCAGAATAACCATCTAGAAAGCAAAAGTGTGTGTGTTTGGATAGTCTTTCTAGCATTTGATCAATAAAAGGTAGAGGGTAATGATCTTTCCTAGTAGCTTTATTTAGTTTCCTAAAATCAATTACCATTCTATATCCTGTAACAATTCTTTGCGGGATCAATTCATTTTTATCATTAGGAACAACGGTAATACCTCCCTTCTTAGGGACACAATGAACGGGACTAACCCATCTACTATCAGCAATAGGAGAAATTATACCTGCCTCCAGAAGCTTTAATATTTCATTTCTTACCACTTCTTTCATTTTAGGGTTTAACCGTCGTTGGTGATCAACAACTGGTTTAGCATCAGGCTCCATATTAATTTTATGCTGACATAGAGTGGGACTAATGCCCTTAAGATCATCAAGAGTATATCCAATAGCAGCACGGTGCTTCCTCAGAGTTTTCAATAATCTCTTTTCTTCATGCTCTGAAAGGTTAGCACTAATAATAACAGGATATATCTTCTTTTCATCAAGATAAGCATATTTCAGAGTATCCGGTAATTGTTTAAGCTCAAACATGGGATCACCCTTAGGTGGAGGAGGATCCCCAAGTATTTCAACAGGCAGGTTGTGTTTCAAAATAGGCTGCTGATCGAAGAAAATCTTATCTATCTCATTCCTTTCATTCATATGCATATCGTTTTCATGGTCTAGCAAATATTGTTCTAAGGGATCAGTAGGAGGCATAGCAATAGAAGCAAGACCAATCATTTCATCCTTACTAGGCAATTCTTTATCATGGGGTTGTCTACGAAATTTAGAGAAATTGAACTCATGAGACACATCCCCAAAACTTACAGTAACAGTTTCTTTCTCAGAATCTATCTTAGCATTAACAGTATTCAAGAAAGGTCTTCCAAATATAATGGGACAAAAATCGTCTTGCGGGGAACCAAGAACAAGAAAATCAGTAGGATATTTTATTTTCCCACACAAGACTTCAACATCTCTAACAATCCCAACTGGTGCTATAGTATCTCTATTAGCAAGCTTAATGGTAACATCAATTTCTTCTAACTCAGTTGGTGCAATATCATTCATAATTTCTTGATATAAGGTAAAGCGAATTGCACTCACACTAGCACCCACATCACATAAGCCATGATAACAATGATCTCCTATTTTAACAGAAACAACAGGCATGCCAACAACAGGTCTATGTTTGTCTTTAGTATCAGGTCTAGCAATTCTAGCAGCTTCATCACAGAAGTGAATAACATGCCCATCAATATTATCAACCAAGAGATCTTTAACCATAGCAATACCAGGTTCAACTTTTATTTGTTCAGGGGGTGTAGGTGTTCTAGTATAACTCTTACGAACCACAGTTAAAGCTTTAGCATGTTCCTTTATTCTAACAGGGAAAGGTGGTTTCTCAATATAAGCAGCAGGAATAACAGGATCAACATTATAAATAATAGTTTCTTCTTCAACTTTAATAGGTTCAACTACTTTCACTTCAATGGGAGGATGATATTTAAACCACTTCTCCTTGGGGAGATCAACATGAGCAGCAAAAGATTCACAGAAAGAAGCTACTATCTCAAAGTCAAGCCCATATTTAGTGCTAAATTCACGAAAAGCATCGGTGTCTATAAAGGATTTAACACAATCAAACTTAAGGTTTATACCTGACTCCTTACCTTCGTCGAGTTCCCAATCTTCAGAGTTGCGTTTAATTCTTTCCAATAAATCCCATTTGAATTCAATATCTTTCTTCATAAAGGAACCAGTACAAGAAGCATCGAGCATGGATTGATTATTATGAGAAAGCCGAGCATAAAAATTCTGAATAATAATTTCTCTTGAGAGCTCATGATTGGGGCATGAATATAACATTGACTTAAGCCTCCCCCAAGCTTGAGCGATACTTTCTCCTTCACGAGGCCAAAAATTATAAATATAATTCCGATCACGATGAACCAAATGCATAGGATAAAACTTCTGATGAAATTCCAATTTCAATCGGTTGTAGTTCCATGATTCAATATCATCACATAACCTATACCATGTCAATGCCTTCTCCTTCAAAGATAAAGGAAAGACCTTCTTCTTGACATCATCCTTGGGCAAACCTGCAAGCTTAAATAATCCACAAACTTCATCCACATAGATTAGATGCAAATCAGGATGTAGTGTTCCACCTCCTGCATAAGGATTAGCTAGCAGTTTCTCTATCATACCTGAAGGAATTTCATAATAAATATTTTCAGTAGGTTCAGTAGGTTGAGGAGCAACTCTTTGTGCTTTGGGTCGAGGTGAATATAGCCCGAACAAGCCCCTCAAAGGATTATTTTCCATAGTAACAAGTGACAGTAAATTTCAGCACACTATATAAATTTTCCCTTACCAAATTCCACTCACCAAAGGCGCTTCACTCCCCGGCAATAGCGCCAGAAAAGAGTCTTGATGACCCACAAGTATAGGGGATCTATCGTAGTCCTTTCGATAAGTAAGAGTGTCGAACCCAACGAGAAGCAGAAGGAAATGACAAGCGGTTTTCAGCAAGGTATTCTCTGCAAGCACTGAAATTATCGGTAACAGATAGTTTTGTGATAAGATAATTCGTAACGGGTAACAAGTAACGAGTGTAACAAAGGTGCAGCAAGGTGGCCCAATACTTTTTGTAGAAAAGTACAAGCCTGGACAAACTCTTATATAAAGCAAAGCGCTCCCGAGGACACATGGGAATTTCTGTCAAGCTAGTGTTCATCATGCTCATATGATTCGCGTTCGTTACTTTGATAATTTGATATGTGGGTGGACCGGTGCTTGGGTGCTGCCCTTACTTGGAAAAACCTCCCACTTATGATTAACCTCTCTCGCAAGCATCCGCAACTACGAAAGAAGAATTAAGATAAATCTAACCATAGCATGAAACATATGGATCCAAATCAGCCCCTTACGAAGGAACACATAAACTAGGGTTTAAGCTTCTGTCACTCTAGCAACACATCATCTACTTATTACTTCCCAATGCCTTCCCCTAGGCCCAAATAATGGTGAAGTGTCATGTAGTCGACGTTCACATAACACCACTAGAGGAAAGACAACATACATCTCATGAAAATATCGAACGAATACCAAATTCACATGATTACTAACAAGACTTATCCAATGTCCTCAGGAACAAACGTAACTACTCACAAAGCATATTCATGTTCATAATCAGAGGAGTATTAATGATCATCAAGGATCTAAACATATGATATTCCACCAAGTAAACCAACTAGCATCAACTACAATGAGTAATCAACACTACTAGCAACCCACAGGTACCAATCTGAGGTTTTGAGACAAAGATCGGATACAAGAGATGAACTAGGGTTTGGAGAGGAGATGGTGCTGGTGAAGATGTTGATGGAGATTGACCCCTTCTCGATGAGAGGATCGTTGGTGATGACGATGGCTTCGATTTCCCCCTCCGGGAGGGAAGTTTCCCCGGCAGAACAGCTCTGCCGGAGCCCTAGATTGGTTCTGCCCAAGTTCCGCCTCGAGACGGCGGCGCTTCGTCCCGAAAGCTCTCTTATGATTTTTTCCAGGTAAAAACCCTTCATATAGCAGAAGATGGGCACCGGAGGCCTGCCAGGGGGCCCACAAGCCACAGGGGCGCGCCTAGGGGGGTAGGGCGCGCCCCCTGGCTTGTGACTGCCTGGTGGGTCCCCTCTGGTATCTTTTTCGCCCAATATTTTTTATATATTCCAAAATAATTCTCCGTAACTTTTCAGGACTTTTGGAGTTGTGCAGAATAGGTTTCTCAGATTTGCTCCTTTTCCAGTCCAGAATTCCAGCTGCCGGCATTCTCCCTCTTCATGTAAACCTTGTAAAATAAGAGAGAAAAGGCATAAGTATTGTACCATAACGTGTAATAACAGCCCATAATGCAATAAATATCAACATAAAAGCATGATGCAAAAGGGACGTATCAGGCCGTCGTCCTTGTTCCTTTACCCTCCTTCTATGTTTTCCTAGTGGTCAAACATGTAGGGCGAGAGGCCTCTGTCCTCCGAAGAGAGAATGCGGCAACAAGGATTATAGGCTCAACAAGTACTCTAGCAAATCTCTAGAACTAAAAAGCGATAACATTGCAATCATAAAAATGCATAGTAAACATGCAATGCTATGATATGATGCAATGCCTAGTTTTATTCTTGTTTGCACAGGGTCTGCGCCTAGCTTTGTACAAAGGGTTACATGCAACTTCGGCAAGGCTTGTACAAAAGATGGCTTCCGGGGACTGAGCCCGGCAGCCGCGCCTTACGGGTAGAACTTACGAAGATGCTCAACATTCCAAGAGTTAAGCACCTTGGTGCCATCTTCGGTCTCCAGATGGACTGCGCCAGGTCTGGTGACTCGTGCTACCCGGTAAGGGCCTTCCCACTTCGGCGTCAACTTGTTGGTACCCTTGGCGGACTGAACGTGCCTAAGGACAAGGTCGCCTTCCTCAAGGCTCCGGGCATGGACCCTACGACTATGATAGAGGCACAAGGCTTGCTGGTAGCGTGCAGCACGCACAGCAGCCCGAAGACGATCTTCCTCGAGGAGCATGGCATCGTCATGCCATAGCTGCTCTTGCTCTACTTCATCGTAGACAAGTACTCGAGGTGACCCGTATATGAGTTCCGTGGGGAGAACTGCTTCCGCCCCATACACTAGGGAGAAGGGCGTCTGGCCGGTAGCTCGATTCGGTGTCGTTCTGAGGGACCAAAGAACCACCGGCAGCTCATCTATCCAGCGCTTGCTGCTTCTTCGCAGTCTATCGAAAGTCCTTGTCTTGAGCCCTCGCAGCACTTCAGCATTCATCCTCTCGACTTGCCGTTGCTTCTTGGATGGGCAACAGAGGCGAAGGAGACCTTGCTTCCAAGGCTTTGGATATATTGTATGAAGGCGCGACTCGTGAACTAGGTGTTGTTGTCGGTGATCACTCTGTTGGGCACTCCAAAATGGCACACTAGTCCTTTCATGAACTTGATAGCTGACTGCAGGGTCACCTTCCTCACTGGTTCCACCTCAGGCCACTTTGCGAATTTGTCGATTGCTACAAACAAGAACTCAAAGCCCCCGATAGCGCAGGGAAAGGGGCCCAAAATATCGAGACCCAAGACCGAGAATGGCCAGGATAAAGGGATCGTCTAGAGAGCTTGTGCTGGTTGATGGATATTCTTGGAATGGAACTAGCAGGCTTCACACTTGGTGACCAACTCAGTTGCATCTTGGAGGGCAATGGGCCAATAGAAACTCTACCATAAGGCTTTTCTGGCAAGGGCCCTTGATCCAATGTGAGAGCCACATACGCCTCCGTGAATCTCTGCAAACAGCTTCAGTCCATCCTCCCGGTAGATGCACCTCAATTATACACCGTTTGGTTGTCTTCTGTACAGGGTGTCATTGACAAACTGGTACATACTTGACTGGCGAGCTACTTTTCCAGCTTCTTCTTGCTCTTCGGGAAGTTCTCCTATTTGATGGAAGTGGGCTATATGTTGTGCCCAGGTTGGAGCCTGCGGCTCGACAACAAGGGCTAAAGGCATATCCTCGTCTGTGGGGGGCGCTTACCTCGACCGCGAGAACCTGGGGTTCTACAGGAGGGAGCTGCTCACCAACCAAATCGGGACTTTCCCCGGCAGCCTCTCTACCAACGGCTTCGGGAAGCTCTGCCGGGAAATGCTTGCCGAGTTCAGCTTTCTCCTTTTCCTGGTCATCGCTGACGGGGATACTGATGGTTGAGTGAGGCGGAGGACAAAAGTCCCTGGTTCCACAGGAAGCTTCTGCGCGGCGCACTTCGATAGATGATCAGCGATGTTGTTTTCTGCACGTGGCACATGCTCTGCTTGCAATCCATCAAAGTGCTCCTCCAGTTTCCTCACTTCTTCCACGTATGCTTCATTCAATGGGCTCTGGTAATCTTTGTTGACTTGCTTCACCACGAGCTGAGAATCTCCTCCACGATTCTGAGTCCGACTAGGAGCCACTCATACTCAGCGGTGTTGTTGGTGGCTTCCTCCCGGGGAAAGTGCATCTGAACCACATACTTGAGGTGCTCTCGGGTGGGGGTGACGGGGAGCACGCCTACTTCGGCGTCCTGGAGCGAGAAAGCACCGTCAAAGTACATGATCCAATCCTTGGGCGCTTCTTTACCGGGGAGAATTGTTTCTGGAACCTCTTCGTGGGTGTCCATTCTGCAATGAACTCCGCCAACGCCCTGCTCTGAATTGTGGAAGAGCTCTCATACTTCAACCCAAAACTCGACAGCTCTAGCGCCCACTCAACTATCCTGCCAGTGGCTTCAGGGTTCCTCAATATACGCTGCAGTGGAAAGTGGGCGACAACTATGATCTCGTGGGCTTGGAAGTATTGGCGCAGTTTCCTCGAGGCCATGATGAGGCCGAAGATCAGCTTTTGCACTCCGGAGTACCTTGACCTGGCCCCCTGTAACAAGGAGCTGACAAAGTACACTAGTCGCTGCACCACTTTCTTCTTCGCCACTTCCTTGGAACTGCCTTCGCTTGCTTGCCGAGGTTCCCCTTGGTCTATATCAGGTCCTGCCGCGGATGATTCGCTTTTGTCCCCGGTAGCATCAGCCGGAGCGGCTGCATCTTCAGCCACTTCTCGCTGCGCCACCAGCGCTGCACTACCCACTTGATTTGTTGCCTCCAAGTATAGCAGCAATGGTTCTTGCTGTTTAGGAGCGACCAAGGTGGGAGCGGAGGAAAGGTAAGCTTTCAGATCTTGCAGCGCTGCCTCTTCTTCCGGGGTCCACTTCATTGGGCCGGCCTTCTTCAAAATCTTGAAAAACGGCAGGGCGCGTTCAGCGGATCTGGAGATGAATCTACTCAACGTGTCAATGCATCCAGTCAAATGTCTTATGTCCTTGACGGTCGTGGGCGCTTGTATCTGGTCGATCGCTTTGATATTGTTGGGATTGACTTCTATTCCTCGCTGAGATACAAAGAACCCAAGCAGCTTGCCGGATGGGACGCCAAACACACACTTCTCAGGGTTGAGCTCCAAATTGATCTTGCGCAAGTTTGCAAAAGTTTCTTCCAAATCTTGTATGAGAGTTTCCTCGTCTTTGGTCTGGACTACTATGTCTTCCATGTAAGCTTCCATGTTCCTATGCAACTGAGGCCCAAATCCAATCTGCACGGCTCTGGCAATGGTAGAACCAACGCTCTTCAACCCGAAGGGCATACGCACAAAGCAGTACGTGCCACATGGAGTTATGAATGCGGTCTTTTCCTCATCTTCCTTGGCCATGAATATTTGGTGATATCCAGAGTATGCGTCCAAGAAGGAAAGCAAATCACACCTGGAAGTGGAATCAACAATCTGATCGATGCGCGGCAAGGGAAAAGGGTCCTTCGGGCATGCTTTGGTCAAGTCAGTGAAATCTATGCAAAGCCTCCATTTCCCATTCGCCTTGTGCAACACTACCGGGTTGGCTAACCAAGTTGGATGCAATACTCCTCTTACCAAACTAGCTGCTTCGAATTTCTTGAATTCTTCGGCAATGAACTGCTGCCGCTCCAAGGCTTGCTTCCTAACCTTTTGCTTGATGGGCCTGGCATGGGGGCAGACAACAAGGTGGTGCTTGATTACCTCTCTGGGAACACCGGGGATATCAGATGGTTGCCAAGCAAACACATCGACATTCGCCCACAGGAAGGCAATGAGTGCGCTTTCCTATTTGTCAGTAAGGGTGGCACTGATGGTGAACGTACTACTGGTGCCATCTAGCCCTGTCGAGATCTTCTTCGTCTCAGGATAGGTGACCTTTGACTTCTTGCTAGCGCAACTCTACGGCAGGACATCGTCAGGCGCAGCGCACTCCGAAGAGGCGTGCTTCCCGGAGTCCTTGCCGGCGTTCCTGCTAGGCCTTTTCGCTTTCTTCGATTCCTTGGCGGGAGCTGGGGTTTCTGCAGCCTCAGCTGCTACCGCGTCCCGATACATCTTGTCCACGCATATAATTGTGTCCTTCTTGTCAGATGGGATGGAGATGATTCCAATGGGCCCTGGCATCTTCAAAGTGTTATAAGCATAGTGGGATGCCGCCACGAATTTTGCCAGAGCTGGGCGACCAAGAACTCCATTGTAAGGTAGAGGGAGTTCAACCACATCAAACACCACCTTCTCAGTCCTGTATTTCAACTCCCCGCCAAACGTCACAGGCAAAGTGATCTTTCCCTTGGGTCGGCTCTTGCCGGGGTTGACTCCTTGGAATGTACCCATAGCTTTGAGCTCTCCGTCAGGGATATGCAGCCTCTCAACCACTTTAGGGGAGATCAGGTTCAATCCCGCCCCGCCGTCAACTAACATCTTGGTGACTTTGAGCTTGCGGATTGTTGGGGAGACCAACAACAGCAAACATCCGACCGCAGTGGTGTGGTCAGGATGGTCCTCTTCATCAAAGATGATAGGCATGCAGGACCATTTGAGTGGTCTTCTGGACTCTGCGGCTGGTTCCACAGCGTTGACCTCACGCGCCCACAGCTTGAGCTGGTGGTGAGAGGAATGCAAGGACGCACCCCCGTCAACACACATGGCTTCAGTTGCCTTCTGTAATTCTCGATCACTGGAATCCTCTTCATCATCCTCATCATCACTCATATCATATCCTTTCTTCTAACGGCCTCTGGCCAGTTTCTCCTTCTGCTGCGGGGCCTTGCCGTGGCGGCCTCCTCTGCCACCACGGCCCTTCCGGGCAACTAAATCTTGGCCTTTCTCCTTGTCACACTTCTCATACTTAGCCCTCTGTTTCTCAGCAAGCTACTCAACTTGGCGGCATTATTGGAGATCATGACCCTTGGTGCGGTGGATTTTGCAGTATGGCCCGTCGGACTTTCTAGTTTTCTCAGCTGCAGCGGCCTCCCGGCAATTAGTGCACGCGACAGCTCCCTTGCCGGGGGCTTCGGCCTTGGCCTTCTTGTCTGCACTGAGATCGCCAGAGCTCTCAACGGCCAACACTGCCCTTCCCTTAAGCTTCTTGTTGCACCTTCGGCTTTTCCCTTTCGAGCCAAGGGCATCATCATCATCGTCTGAATCGACTTCGACACCAGCCTCCTCTCGGGGTAGTCTCCTTCCTTCCTCAGCGCGAGCACACTTGTCGCCAATGTGTACAGCTGATTGACGGTCTTGGGGAGTCTAACATTCATCTTGGCCCGCATCCTTCTGTTGCGCACGTTCGAATGGAACGCGGCAATCACGGCTACAGGGTGTATCTCTGGAATGTTGCGGTGTACTCGACTGAATCTCTGGAGGTACTTCCGCAAAGTTTCTCCCTCCTTCTGCGGAAGGACTTGCAGGTCGCTCGGCTGCCCTGGCTCCTGGTGGCCACCTGTGAAGACGCCGACGAACTCGTTGCACAAGTCAGCCCATGATGAAATGGAGTTCTCCGGCAGGTGCATCAGCCACAATCTCACATTTGGCTTGAGTGCCAAAGGGAAATAGTTGGCGAGCACTTTCTCATCTCTTCCTCCGGCGGCCTGAATGGCTATCGTATAGATGTCTAGGAATTCTGCCGGGTTTAGTTTTCCGTCGTACTTCTTCGTCAGCTCGGGCTTGAAAGCTCGGGCCGATGGCCAGCGGACCTGCCTGATACATCTCCAACGTATCTACTTTTCCCAGGATATGATTTACTACTTCTCTGAAAAATATTTTCCTGCTCATAAGAAACAAGCTGCCTTGCAGGAAATATTTAACTTTGTGCAAATTGAAGAAGAGAGTCTCCCACAAGCTTGGGGGAGGCTTCTCCAATTGTTTAATGCTTTGCCTGATCATCCTCTTAAGAAACATGAAATACTTGATATCTTCTACAATGGACTAACTGATGCTTCTAGGGACTTCCTAGATAGTTGTGCTTGTTGTGTTTTCAGGGAATGAACTGTTGAACAAGCTGAGGAACTATTGAATAATATATTGAAGAACTATGATGATTGGATTCTCCCTGGACCACCAATTGAACCGACTCCAAAGAAGAGGGGTATCTTATTTCTCAGTCCTGAAGATATGCAAGAGGAAAAGAATTGTATGAAGGAAAAAGGTATTAAAGCAGAGGATGTTAAGAATTTACCACCTATTGAAGAGATTCATGGACTCAACACACCATGACCTCCACAGGTGGTAGAGGTAAATTCTTTATTAATGTTAGATGAAGGTGGTATCCCTTACAATAAACATCCTAGTCCATGCTTATATGAGTTTGATAACTACATTATGAAGTAAGAGCACTTCAATGCAAATGTTCTGAAACGCTTGAAATATAATTCTGATATGATTGCTCGCTTGAGTGACTTGCTATTTAGAATCAGTAATGATGTTAGAGGTGTAGAAAAACATGCCTCTATGGTTCAAACTCAGTTAGAACAAGTTGCTAAATCTCAAAGAGAATTGCTTGATGAAATGAATAATAATATGAATGATCATGCTATTAGAGTAGTGACTAGAGGAGGTAGAATGACCCAAGAACCTCTGTATCCTGAGGGTCATCCTAAAAGAATTGAACAAGAATCTCAAGGAATTAATGCTGATACACCTAGTCCTTCTAAGAAGAAAAAGAAAAAGAAAGATGATAGGACTATGCATGCTTCTAGTGAACCTGAGATAGAAAAACATCCTGATGATACTAATGATGTCTCTATTTCTGATGCTGAAACTCAATCTGGTAATGAACATCCACCTAGTGATAATGATAATGATAGTGATGTTCATGAGGATACCCAACCTAGTAATGATAAAGAACCAGATAATGATGTAGAAATAGAACCTGCTATTGATCTTGATAACCCACAACCTAAAAATAAACGTTATGATAAAAAAGACTTTGTGGCTAGAAAACATGGTAAAGAAAGAGAACCATGGGTTCAGAAACCCATGCCTTTCCCACCTAAACCATCTAAGAAAAAGGATGATGAAGAATTTGAACGCTTTGCTGAAATGATTAGGCCAGTCTTTTTGCGTACCCGTTTAACTGATATCTTAAAGATGCCTCCTTATGCTAAGTATATGAAAGACATCATCACTAATAAAAGAAAGATACCTGAAGTAGAAATCTCCATCATGCTTGCTAATTATTATTTTAAGGATGGGGTGCCTAAAAAACTTGGAGATCCTGGAATACCAACTATACCTTGCTCCATTAAAAGGAATTATGTCAAAACTGCTTTGTGTGATTTAGGAGCTGGTGTTAGTGTTATGCCTTTCTCTTTATATAAAAGAGTTGATTTGAATAAACTCACACCTACTGAAATATCATTGCAAATGGCTGACAAATCAACAGCCATACCTATTGGTATTTGTGAGTATGTGCCCGTTGTTGTTGCAAATGTTACTATCTTAACGGACTTTGTTATTCTTGAGATGCCCGAGGACGACAACATGTCGATTATCCTTGGTAGACCCTTTTTGAATACTGCAGGGGCTGTTATTGATTGCAATAAAAGCAAGGTCACTTTTCATATCAATGGTAATGAGCATACGGTGCACTTCCCGAAGAAACAATTCCAAGTGAATGGTGTGAATGTTATTGAAAATTCTTCGACACTCATTATTGGAAGCTTTCAATTACCTCTACCTAATGTCAAAAAGAAATATGATATTATTATGGTTGGGGATATGCCTATCCCCGTTGAGGTAACCTAGTGTTTTATGAAAGTTCTTTGGTTTCATGCTAATTGTAAGTGGTTGTTAATAAGACTTGATCAACCTTATTAATGGATCATTTTCGAGAGGTATGAAGTTGATGAATTCAGTAGACATAACTTCTCTATCCACCTTTAGTTTTCTATTTTTCTTAGTTAAATAAAATAAAATGCCATGCTTTTCCAGTTTTCCGTTTTTCTCATGCAATAAAAAAAATGACCCAAAAATAGAAGTTCTCAGAATGTCCTGAAAATTTGATATGATTTTTTTCTATTATTTATGAATTTCTGGGACAAATAACACCAGAGGGGGGTGCTCCAGGTGGCCACGCTCCACCAGGGCGCGCTAGACCCCCTAGAGCGGACTGGTAGAGGGTGGGCCTCTAGTGGGTCCCCTCACTTATCTCTTTAGCCCATGTCATCTCCTACCTCCTGAAAAAAATCACCATTGCTCTCTCCCTCGTGTTCTTGCTTAAGAACCCGTGGATTTTGATCTCTTTGCTCAAAGCTCTATTTCCGAAACTGTTTTAGGGGATTGCTTCTCAGTATGTAACTCCCCCATTGCTCCAATTAGTTTTTGATTTAGTGGTTTATTTTTAGAGTAATTAGCTACTCTTGGTGCTGCTGTAGATGAGCTTGCATGTTGAATTCTTAGAGTTCTAAGTAGTTTGAATGCTTGATATGGCCTCTATGCATCCCTAGGAGTAGTTGCTACCAATCTTATTTTGTTTTGTTAACAAAATTTTGTGTCACAATTTTTTTTCCAGAAATTGTACGCGAACAAAATGCAATTCTTCAGAAGCTCTTCGAGGAGGAGATCCTCAGGAGCATCATCAAGTGAAAGCTCTATACGACAATCTTATGTTGAGCCAAGTGCAAGCTCGATACGGGATGCTCAAACTAAATCATGCCTTTGGTCGTGTAACACTTTCATGGAAAGTGCAGGTATTAAGGAAGAATTTGAACAGTATGGTCGCAATGCCGATCTGGTTCCCTTCATCGAAGATAAGTGCACTCAACACCTCACTCTCACGGAGACATTTACTAAGAAATTCAAATATTTTCCTCGTCAGTCAAGAGTTTCATTTAGTCTGTATGATAATGCTTTTGCCATGCCTTTAGATGTATTTCGTGACGCGTATAAAATTCCATATTGGGGTTCGCTAGACGAACCAACTAAACCTGAGTTTGAATCATTTTTGAGAAACCTTTGTTGTGGTGAAATTAGAGGAGTGACACAAGGTAGGATAAAAAGCATCCATTTTCCGTCTATTCAATACCTTGCACTCTTTAATGGTAAATGCATTGTAGGCAAGCAGGATTGTAACACGCTTTGTGGTCATGATTTGAGTCTTATTTACACTGCTTTAACCGGAACTAAAGACTACAACTTAGGAGCAATTATCGCACGGAGATTGACTCTCGATGCTTCAAATGGTAATTTCTATGGAGGGATTTATGCTTCTCGCCTCGCTACGAGGTTGGGAGTGTCCCCTTGGCCTAATGATCCTATCTTACCTAACCAGTACTTAGACTTTGATGCCATGAAACTCCATAAATTTCTTACAGGCACAGTTAATAACTATACCTACAACTTGAGGTTTGATAACGGTCCCGTTGTGCCTATTGTATTGCCTGCTCCTGCTCTCTTTGATTTTAATAGCAAGGGAAGATACTTCATCTATGAGAGCGAGGCCCGTGCGTACAATTCAGAGGTTGAAGCTGCCAGGAGGGCTAAGGTGGTTGCACCAAGAGCCTCGATAGGCTATCACTCAGGCCATTATCCAGGCTACGGATGATGATTACCAAGCTAGGCCAAAAGCCTAAGCTTGGGGGGGTACATATTCCCACCGACATTACATTCATGTTCACACGTTTCATTTCATTTGTTGGTGTCCACACTCTTTCATTGTATTATCCATGCTAGATTTATTTTTCTCGTTTTCTTCTTGCGTGTTTGAAAAACTTTGAGAAAATCCCAAAATACTTCTTGCCTCTTTTCGGGTTTTCTTTTCTGTTTAGTTAGTTGTAGTATTAAAAGAAAACCCAAAAAGATTTGTCATTTCTTCTTTTGCTTTTTGGGAGTTCTCCCGTGTAAATAGTTTTTCTCGTTTTTGTTTTCCTTCTCTTATTTGCTTTCTTCAAGAAAAACTAAAAACTCCAAGAATATTTCAGTGTGTTTCTCTGAAATTCTTTTTCTTTTATTGAGTCATACCAAGGAGAAGACCACAATGAAAATGTTGAGTGGCTCTCATATGCATTATTGTTGATCTAACACAGAGCCCATATTACCTTGTCTTCTCCTCTTGAATAAAATGTTTGCAGATTCCAGCTTAGTCCACTGCACTCTTGCACTATTATTATTTCCATACCAATCGATTGTGCAAGTGAAAGGCAATAATGACGATATTTGATGAATTGACTGTGGCAGAGAAAAGCGGGTATGAACTCAACTTGTTCTTGTTTTTGTAAATATGTTTAACCTAGTATCCATGATTCAGCACATTATGATTGAACATGTTTGGAATGACAATTAGAGATTATAGTGATTCATGCCATGCTCAAGTAGCTAGGAGTGGATAATGATTTATCTTGGCTGTCAACATGCATTAAAATGGTTGTGATGTAGTATGATGATATGGTATCCTCCTCTGAATGTTTCAAGCGGCTTGACTTGGTACATGTTCACACATGTAGTTGAATCAAAACCAACATAGCCTTCATGATATTTATGTTCATGGTGTCCATATCCTACTCATGATAGCATTCAATGTTTATTATTCGTAATGCATGTTTATGACCGTATTTGCTCTCTAGTTGGCCGCTTCTCAACCTATTTGCTGGCCTTCACATGTACTAAGTGGGAATTCTTCTTGTGCATCAAAAAAAACCTTAAACCAAAGTTATTCCAGATGAGTCCACCATACCTACCTATATGCGGTATTACCCTGCCATTCCAAGTAAATTTGCATGTGCCACCTCTAAAATTTCAAATGAACATCTATTTTGTGTGCCTGGACCGCTCATGGAGCGACAGGGGGTGGTCGGTATCTTCCATGTTAAGCGGGTTACTCTCATGATGAGTGTTTATTCACTCGTCCTTACACGAGAAGGGCGGTAAAAAGGATTCCCAGTCCCAAAATCAAAATAAATGTAAATAATTAAAACAAACTCCCCCAGGAATGTTGTTGGTTTGGACGGTACCCATGGATTCGGCTCGCCGTGGAGTGTGTTTGTTGGTGGAGGGGGAGTAAACCTTTACTTTTATCGCTTGGGAACCGCCACTAATTTGTTTAACATGGAAGAAATTGATAGCTCTTGGTCGTAACGTTGACAGGAAGGGTGTACCTCTCAAAATTATACTTATCTCTTATTTAATCCTTGAGCTCCGGCACCTCTGCAAATCCCTGCTTCCCTCTGCGAAGGGACTATCTATTTACTTTAATGTTGAGTCATCACCTTCTAAAATAAGCGCCAGATCTGATAGCACTATTGTCATCCTCATGCATTGTGTATAGTGAATGTTGGATGCATCATGACTGGATCTTTTCTACCATGAATTACAATGTTTAGTCGCTGCTTGAACTTTGGAGGTGCTCTGCATTTATGTTTTGCGGTCTCAGAAAGGGCTAACGAGATACCACTATTGTCATATTATATCATGATTGTTTTGATAAATTGTTTGCACTTGAGATATCTTATTATTGCTCGCTAGTTGCTTGTGTCATTCATATGAGTTAATATAGTCTTTAAGAGTTTTTGTTAACATGGTTAGTCATGATCTTTGCTGAAAACCTGGGTGCTACTTAAGCATATATATGTAAACAAGAACAAAAGAGTTCGTAAAAGTTTTTCCTTCTCACTTTCAGTTTGTCAACTGAATTGCTTGAGGGCAAGCAAGGGTTTAAGCTTGGGGTAGTTGATACGTCTCCAACGTATCTACTTTTCCTAACACTTTTGCTCTTGTTTTGGACTCTAATTTGCATGATTTGAATGAAACTAACCCGGACTGACGCTGTTTTCAGCAGAACTACCATGGTGTTGTTTTTGTGCAGAAATAAAAGTTCTCGGAACGTAGCGAAACTTTTTGGAGATTTATTTTGGGATATTTAAGGAATTATGGAGCCAGAAGCCACCTGAGAGGGGGCCCAGGGTGCCCAGCTCCACCAGGGCGCGCCTGGCCCCCCTGGCGCGGCCTGGTGGAGGGTGGACACCTCGTGGGTCCCCCGGCCCTAATTCCAACGCTATAAACTCACATTTTTCTGGAAGAAAATCAGAGAGAAGGTTTTACCTCATTTCACGATACGGAGCCGCCGCCACCTCCTGTTCTTCACCAGGAGGCCAGATCTGGAGTCCGTTTGGGGCTCCGGAGAGGGGAATCTTCGGTCTTCATCATCATCAACCCTTCTCCATCGCCAATTCCATGATGCTCCCCACCGGGAGTGAGTAATTCGTTCGTAGTCTTGCTGGTCGATGAGGAGTTGGATGAGATTCATCATGTAATCGAGTTAGTTTTGTTAGGGCTGGATCCCTAGTATCCACTATGTTCTAAGATTGATGTTGCTATGACTTTGCCATGTTTAATGCTTGTCACTAGGGCCCGAGTGCCATGATTTCAGATCTGAACCGTTTATGTTATCATCATTATATCTATGTTCTTGATCCGATCTTGCCTAGTCATATGCACCTATTACATGTTATGATCCGTCAACCCCATAGTGACAATATTTGAGATACTTCACGGTGATGACCGTAGTTTGAGTAGTTCATGTATTCACTAAGTGCTAATGCTTTGTTTCGGTTCTCTATTAAAAGGAGGCCTTAATATCCCTTAGTTTCCTTATGGACCCCGCTACCACGGGAGGGTAGGACAAAAGATGTCATGTGCTACTTCTTGAGCTTGCGTTGGTTTTCCCTTGAAGAGGAAAGGGTGATGCAGCAAAGTAGATAAGTATTTCCCTCAGTTTTGAGAACCAAGGTATCAATCCAGTAGGAGGTACAAGCAAGGCCCCAATCTATGCACCTACACAAACAATCAAACACTTGCACCTAACGCTATTAAGGGGTTGTCAATCCCTTCACGGTCACTTGCAAGGATGAGATCCGATAGAGATAGATATAAAAGATTACTAAAACGAGAATTAAAATAAAAGTAAATAGATTGCAGCAAAGTATTTTTGGTTTATAGATCTAAAAATATAATATGGAAAATAGACCCGGGGGCCATAGGTTTCACTAGAGGCTTCTCTCTTGAAGGAAAATAATACGGTGGGTGAACAAATTACTGTCGAGCAATTGATAGAAAAGCGCATAGTTATGATGATATCCAAGGCAATTATTATGCATATAGGCATCACGTCCGTGTCAAGTAGACCGAAACAATTCTGCATCTACTACTATTACTCCACACATCGACTGACTCCTGCCTGCATCTAGAGTATTAAGTTCATGAAGAACAGAGTAACGCATTAAGTAAGATGACATGATGTAGAGGGATAAACTCAAGCAATATGATGAAAACCCCATCTTTTTATCCTTGATGGCAACAATACAAATACGTGCCTCGCTACCCCTACTTTGTCACTGGGTGAGGACACCGCAAGATTAAACCCAAAACTAAGCACTTCTCCCATTGCAAGAATTACCAATCTAGTTGGCCAAACCAAATCAATAACTCGAAGAGACTTGCAAAGATATGAAATCATGCATATAAGAATTCAGAGAAGATTCAAATAATATTCATAGATAATCTGATCATAAACCCACAATTCATAGGATCTCGACAAACACACCACAAAAGAGTATTACATCGGATAGATCTCCATGAAGATCATGGAGAACATGGTATTGAAGAACATAGAGAGAGAAGAAGCCATCTAGCTACTAGCTATGGACCCATATGTCTGAGGTAAAATACTCACGCATCATCGGAAGGGCAATGGTGTTGATGTAGAGGCCCTCCGTGATCGAATCCCCCTTCGACAGATTGCCGGAAAAGGCTCCAAGATGGGATCTCATGGGAACAGAGGCTTGCGGCGGCGGAAAAGTATTTTCGTGGCTCCTTTTTGGTATTGGGGGAATATTTCTGAATTTATAGGCGGAGAATTAGGGTTGCAGGAGCTACGGGGGGCCCACAAGCCAGGGGGCGCCCCCCCCCCCCCCGGCGGCTTGTGGCCCACCCGTAGGTCTTCTGGCCTCTTCTCCAAGTCTCCTGGGTTCCTTCTGGTCCAAGAAAAATCATCATAGAATTTTATTCCGTTTGGACTCCGTTTGATATTCCTTTTCTGCAATACTCAAAAACAAGGAAAAAACAGAAAGTAGCACTAGGCACTAGGTTAATAGGTTAGTCCCAAAAATAATATAAAATAGCATAATAATGCATATAATACATCCAAAACAGATAATATAATAGCATGGAACAATCAAAAATTATAGATACGTTGGAGACGTATCAGCATCCCCAAGCTTAATTCCTGCTCGTCCTCGAGTAGGTAAATGATAAAAACAGAATTTTTGATGTGGAATGCTACCTAACATATTTATCCATGTAATATTCTTTATTGTGGCATGAATGTTCAGATCCATAAGATTCAAAACAAAAGTTTAATGTTGACATAAAAAAAATACTTCAAGCATGCTAACAAAGCAATCGTGTCTTTTCAAAATAACATGGCCAAAGAAAGTTATCCCTACAAAATCGTAAGGTCTGGCTATGCTCCATCTTCCCCACACAAAGTATTTAAATCATGCACAACCCCGATGACAAGTCAAGCAATTGTTTCACACTTTTTATGTTCTCAAACTTTTTCAACTTTCACGCAATACATGAGCGTGAGCCATGGATATAGCACTATAGGTGGAATAGAATATGGTGGAGGTTGTGAGGAAAAGGAGAAGATAGTCTCACATCAACTAGTCATATCAACGGGCTAATGATATGCCCATTAATAGATATCAATGTGAGTGAGTAGGGATTGCCATGCAACGGATGCACTAAAGCTATAAGTGTATGAAAGCTCAAACAGAAACTAAGTGGGTGTGCATCCGACTATAATAAAAAATTCCCACTAGTATATGAAAGTGACAAAATAGGAGACTCTCTATCATGAAGATCATGGTGCTACTTTGAACCACAAGTGTGGAAAAAGGGATAGTAGCATTGTCCCTTCTCTCTTTTCTCTCATTTTTTTTTTTTTTTTTTTTTTTATTTTTTTAAATTTTTTTTAATTTTTTGGTGGGCATCTTTGGCCTCTTTTTTTATTTGGGCCTCATTGGCCTCTTTTATTACTTTTAAAGTCCGGAGTCTCATCCCAACTTGTGAGGGAATCATAGCTTCCATCATCATTTCCTCACACGGGACAATGCTCTAATAATGATGATCATCACACTTACAACTCGATCCTAGAACAAAATATGACTATATATGAATGCCTCCGGCGGTGTACCGGGATGTGCAATGATCTAGCGTAGTAATGACATCAAAAAACGGACAAGCCATGAAAACATCATGCTAGCTATCTTACGATCATGCAAAGCAATATGACAATGATGGTGCGTGTCATAATAAACAGAACGGTGGAAGTTGCATGGAAATATATCTCGGAATGGCCATGGAAATGCCATAATAGGTAGGTATGGTGGGTGTTTTGAGGAAGGGAATATGGTGGGTTTAATGCACCGGCGAAAGCTGCACGGTACTAGAGAGGCTAGCAAAGGTGGAAGGGTGAGAGTGCGTATAATCCATGGACTCACATTAGTCATAAAGAACTCACATACTTTTTGCAAAAGTCTATTAGTTATCGAAGCAAAGTATTAGACACATGCTCCTAGGGGAGAGGTTGGTAGGAGTTAACCATCGCGCGCTCCCGGCCCTCACACAAAGGATGACAATCAATAAACAAATCATGCTCCGACTTCGTTACATAACGGTTCACCATACGTGCATGCTACGGGAATCACAAACTTTTAACACAAGTATTTCTACCAATCCACAATTACTCACTAGCATGACTCTAATATCACCCTCTTTATATCTCAAAACTTTATGCAATGAATCAAACTTCTCATAGTATTCAATACACTTTATATGAAAGTTTTTATTATATCCCTCTTGGATGCCTATTATATTAGGACTAAATTCATAACCTAAACCAATTACTATGTTGTTTAAAGACTCTCAAAATAATATAAGTGAAGCATGAGAGTTCAACAATTTCTATAAAATAAAACACCACCGTGCTCTAAAAAGATATAAGTGAAGCACTAGAGCAAAATTGCCTAGCTCAAAAGGTATAAGTGAAGCACATAGAGTATTCTAATAAATTCATGATTCATGCGTGTCTCTCTCAAAAGATGTGTGCAGCAAGTATGATTGTGACATACTAAAAAGCAAATACTCATATCACACAAGACGCTCCAAGCAAAACACATATCATGTGGTGAATAAAAATATAGCCTCAAGTAAATTTACCAATAGATTGAAGACGAAAGAGGGGATGCCTTCCGGGGCATCCCCAAGCTTAGGCTCTTTGGTATCCATGAATATTCCTTGGGGTGCCTTGGGCATCCCCAAGCTTAGGCTCTTGCCACTCCTTATTCCATAGTCCATCAAATCTTTACCCAAAACTTGAAAACTTCACAACACAAAACTCAACAGAAAACTCGTGAGATCCGTTAGTATAATAAAAATAAATCACCACGTTAGGTACTGTTGTGAACTCATTCTTTCTTTATATTGGTGTAATATCTACTGTATTCTAACTTATCCATGGTTCATACCCCCCGATACAACCCATAGATACATCAAAATAAGCAAACAACACAAAGAAAATAGAATCTGTCAAAAACAGAACAGTCTGTAGCAATCTGGAAACTTCGAATACTTCTGTAACTCCAAAAATTCTAAAAAATTAGGAAAATGTGGGAAATTTGTATATAAATCTTTTGTAAAAATTTCAGACTCATTCGACGCTCTGGTGAATTTATAAAATTCCTGGACTGAGCGAAAAAGTTTCTGTTTTTCAGCAAGATCAAATAAACAATCACCGTAAACCATCCCAAAGGTCTTACTTGGCTCAAACACTAACTAAAACACTAAAACACAATTACTACGGAGGTAATAATGTGTAAATCACTCAAGAACAGAAACAAAAAGCAAAAACATAAAATAAAATTGGGTTGCCTCCCAACAAGCGCTATTGTTTAACGCCCCTAGCTAGGCATAACGCAATAGATCTAGGTATTGTCATCTTTGGTTTGCAATCCATAAGTAGCTATCATAATAGATTCATAAGGTAATTTAATTTTCTTTATAGGAAAGTGTTCCATGCCTTTCCTTAACAGAAATTGGAATCTAATGTTTCCTTCTTTCATATCAATAATGGCACCGATCGTTCTAAGGAAAGGTCTACCAAGAATAATAGGACATGTAGGATTGCAATCTATATCAAGAACAATGAAATCTACGGGCACATAATTCCTATTTGCAACAATAAGAACATCATTAATCCTTCCCATAGGTTTCTTGATAGTGGAATCCGCTAGATGCAAATTTAAAGAGCAATCATCAAGTTCATGGAAACCTAGCACATCGCATAAAGTTTTCGGAATCGTGGAAACGCTAGCACCCAAATCACACAAAGCATGGCACTCATAATCTTTAATTTTAATCTTAATAGTAGGTTCCCACTCATCATAAATCTTCCTAGGTATAGAAACTTCCAACTCAAGTTTTTCTTCAAAAGATTTCATCATAGCATCCACGATATGTTTAGTAAAAGCTTTATTTTGATTATAAGCATGCGGAGAATTCAACATGGATTGTAACAAGGAAATACAATCAATCAAAGAACAACTATCATAATTAAAGTCCTTGAAATCCAAAAGAGTGGGTTCATTGCTATTTAATGTTTTGACCTCTTCAATCCCACTTTTATCGGTTTTTGCATATAGATCTATAAACTCCGAATCATTGGGACACCTTCTAATTAAAGTTGACTTATCTCCAGTCCCATATTTATCAAGATTTATATTATAAAACAAAGATTCAATAGGAGTCACATCAATCACTTTAAGATCTTCATCATTATTATCATGGGAACACACTTTTTCAAGCCATTCACGCTTAGCACGCATTCTAGCGGTTCTTTCCTTACACTCATCAATAGAAGTTCTCATAGCTTTTAAAGACTCATTAATATCATGCTTGGGTGGAGTAGATCTAATTTTCAAAGAATCAATCTCAAGCGAAATTCTATCAACGTTCCTAGCCAAATCATCAATCTTGAGCAATTTTTCTTCAATCGTAGCATTGAAAACCTTTTGCGAGCTAATAAATTCTTTAATATTTTTCTCAAGATCAGAGGGCATCTTATTATAATTTCCATAAGGATTGTTGTAGGAATTACCATAATTATTAGAGGAATTACTAGGGAACGGCCTAGGGTTGAAATTACCTCTATACGCGTTATTACCAAAATTGTTCCTACCAACAAAATTCACATCCATAGATTCATTATTATTTCCAATCAAAGAAGACAAAGGAATATCATTAGGATCAATAGGAGCACTCTTACTAGCAAACAATTTCATTAATTCATCCATCTTTCCACTCAAAGTATTTATTTCTTCAATAGCATGCAATTTTTTACTAGTAGGAGATCTTTCGGTATGCCATTGAGAGTAATTTGCCATAATATTATCTAGGAGTTTAGTAGCTTCTCCTAATGTGATTTCCATAAAAGTACCACCCGCGGTGGAATCTAAAAGATTTCTAGATGCAAAGTTTAATCCCGCATAAAAAAATTGTATATTCATCCATAAACTCAAACCATGTGCGGGGCAATTTCTAATCATTAATTTCATCCTCTCCCAAGATTGTGCAACATGCTCATGATCAAGTTGCTTAAAATTCATTATATTTTTCCTAAGGGAGATGATCTTAGCGGGAGGAAAGTACTTGGAAATAAAAGCATCTTTACACTTATTCCATGAATCAATACTATTTTTAGGCAAAGATGAAAACCAAGTTTTAGCACGATCTCGTAGTGAGAACGGAAATAGCTTCAATTTAACAATATCATTATCCACATCTTTCTTCTTTTGCATATCACACAACTCAACGAAAATGTTTAGATGGGATGCGGCATCTTCGCTAGGAAGGCCGGAAAATTGTTCTTTCATAACAAGATTAAGCAAAGCGGCATTAATTTCATAAAATTCCGCACTAGTGGCGGGAGCAATCGGAGTACTAATAAAGTCATTATTATTAGTATTGGAGAAATCACACAATTTGGTATTCTCAGACATCGTGACAAATCAAGCAATCTAGCACACAAGCAAACAAAAAGCAAACGAAAAGACAAACGGAAGAAGGGCGAATAAAAAAGGCAAATCTTTTTGGTTTTTTCTGAAATTCGTTTTAGAAGTGGGGGAGAGGAAAACGAGAGGCAAATGGCAAATAATGTAAATGCAAGAGATGAGTTTGTGATGGGTAGTTGGTATGACTTGCTATGTATCCTCCCCGGCAACGGCGCCAGAAATCCTTCTGCTACTTCTTGAGCTTGCGTTGGTTTTCCCTTGAAGAGGAAAGGGTGATGCAGCGAAGTAGATAAGTATTTCCCTCATTTTTGAGAACCAAGGTATCAATCCAGTAGGAGGTACAAGCAAGGCCCAAATCTATGCACCTACACAAACAATCAAACACTTGCACCCAACGCTATAAAGGGGTTGTCAATCCCTTCACGGTCACTTGCAAGGATGAGATCCGATAGAGATAGATATAAAAGATTACTAAAACGAGAATTAAAATAAAAGTAAATAGATTGCAACAAAGTATTTTTGGTATTTTTGGTTTATAGATCTGAAAATATAATATGGAAAATAGACCCGGGGGCCATAGGTTTCACTAGAGGCTTCTCTCTTGAAGGAAAATAATACGGTGGGCGAACAAATTACTGTCGAGCAATTGATAGAAAAGCACATAGTTATGACGATATCCAAGGCAATGATTATGCATATAGGCATCACGTCCGTGTCAAGTAGACCGAAACGATTCTGCGTCTACTACTATTACTCCACACATCACCGACTCCTACCTGCATCTAGAGTATTAAGTTCATGAAGCGCATTAAGTAAGATGACATGATGTAGAGGGATAAATTCAAGCAATATGATGAAAACCCCATCTTTTTATCCTTGATGGCAACAATACAAATACGTGCCTCGCTACCCCTACTTTGTCACTGGGTGAGGACCCCGCAAGATTGAACCCAAAACTAAGCACTTCTCCCATTGCAAGAATTACCAATCTAATTGGCCAAACCAAATCAATAACCCCAAGAGACTTGCAAAGTTATGAAATCATGCGTATAAGAATTCAGAGAAGATTCAAATAATATTCATAGATAATCTGATCATAAACCCACAATTCATCGGATCTCGACAAACACGCCGCAAAAGAGTATTACATCGGATAGATCTCCATGAAGATCATGGAGAACATGGTATTGAAGAACATAGAGAGAGAAGAAGCCATCTAGCTACTAGCTATGGACCCGTAGGTCTGAGGTAAACTACTCACGCATCATCGGAAGGGCAATGGTATTGATGTAGAGGCCCTCCGTGATCGAATCCCCCTCCGACAGATTGCCGAAAAAGGCTCCAAGATGGGATCTCACGGGAACGGAGGCTTGCGGCGGCGGAAAAATATTTTCGTGGCTCCTTTTTGGTATTGGGGGAATATTTCTGAATTTATAGGCAGAGAATTAGGGTTGGAGGAGCTACGGGGGGGCCACAAGCCAGGGGGCGCCCCCCCAGGGGCGCGCCCTGGCGGCTTGTGGTCCACCCGTAGGTCTTCTGGCCTCTTCTGCAAGTCTCCTGGGTTCCTTCTGGTCCAAGAAAAATCGCCATAGAATTTTATTCCATTTGGACTCGGTTTGATATTCCTTTTCTGCAATACTCAAAAACAAGGAAAAACAGAAACTGGCACTGGGCACTAGCTTAATAGGTTAGTCCCAAAAATAATATAAAATAGCATAATAATGCATATAAAACATCCATAATAGATAATATAATAGCATGGAACAATCAAAAATTATAGATACGTTGGAGACGTATCATCATGCAAGTTCTTTTCCATAAGCATGTATGACTATATACGGAATACATGCCTACATTACATTGACGAACTGGAGCTAGTTCTGTGTCGCCCTAGGTTATGACTGTTATATGATGAATATCATCCAACAAATACTCCGATCCAGTGCCTACGACCTTTCCACTTATTGTTTTCGCTAAGTTACTATTGTTGCTGCTACTGTTGCACTCGCTACAAAACTATCACTGCTATTGTTACCGCTATTGTTACTGTTACTGCTGCTATCAACCTATCATATTACTGTGCTACTAATCACTTTGGTGCAGATATTTATCTCCAGGTGTGGTTGAATTGACAACTCAACTGCTAATACTCTACCCTCAAAAATTCTTTGGCTCCCCTTGTGTCGAATCTATAAATTTGGGTTGAATACTCTACCCTCAAAAATTGTTGCGATCCCCTATACTTGTGGGTTACCAGTGTCGCAGCTCATGAGTGAAGGCAGGGCACCCAACCTCGTAAGGCAGGTACCCGCCAGCACTGGGCGCGGGGTCGCCAGCATCTGGGTCGTTGCGCCTGTCAGACTGACGGTGTGCTTCTCGGTGTCGCTCTATGGTGATGCGCGCGTCTTCCTTCCGCCGATCTTCCAGGACAAGCCGCTGGTCCCGGCGATTGCATGGGCCGGACGAGGCCATAGATGCCTCGTCAATCTCGTCAGCATGCGAAGTTCCCTGTGGCTGCCTCGGGGTCTGTTGTTGTGGAGGGGACTGCATCGTCAACGTGGCCCCCTCGACATGAACGTCGTCCCGGGCCGCTATCTCCGTCCACATACATCGCGACGGCTCTGCATGCTGAGATTTGTTGGCTTCAACGAAGGAGATCAAACTCTGGATGGTGGCTCTCCACTCGTCCATCTTGTCGGCCGCCGGCGGGAAGTTTAGCAGTAGTTGGGCACGTGCCATTGCTTTCGATGCCGTGTCCGGTATGGCTAGATAGGCGGACCGTGACGTCGCTCGACTCCTGGTGGAACCAGGAGGGGCGTCGCCGCGTTCTTGCCATCGTGCACCACTCGTCGGGGTGGTCTGCCATGGAGGAGGCCGAGCCTGTGGGTTTGCGGCCCCGCTCGACGCTCCGTCTTGTTCTGGACGACGCATGCACCCAGTAGCCGCGCCGGTGACGGGCGCAGCCGGGGGATCACGGCTCGCTCTAGATTAGGCGCTGTTGTGGTGGTCGCGGCCATCAGCACGGCGGGGAGGTGGACACTAGTCGTTTCCTCCGCCTGCAACACAAGGGCCGAGCTCGCCAGGTTGTTGCTGTTGTTGCTCCTCTCCGGCATTCCCTGCTCCAACTTCGGTCGCGGGGGACACGACGGTGGCGCCGCCTACGCCAGCCGCATCGCCCACGACGCCCGCCTCACTCGTCGTCGCCGCGGTGCCAATGGCGTCCGCAGCTGCGTGCGAGGGAGCCTTGTAAGTGGAGGGATGCGCGGACGCGCCGGACATCTTCTTGGGAGCCATAGCTGAAGAATACGATGATGAAGATCGACTCGCTGCTCCCGATCTCGGGTTCGCACAAATGATGCCCCCTACCTGGCACGCAAAAGATGTCGAGGCACGATGCACTCGATCACCTATGGGGCTGTAAGCCCCTTTGTGGTTCGACAGGGGCGAGGTCACATGCACAAAGAGCGGAGGTGGTGAGACAGCTGAGGGATCACTAGAAGTGTGTGTCTAGAGGGGGGTGAATAGACTACTAGCACAAATTAAACCTACCCTATTTCCAAAGTTAATGGTTGGCATATTTTAGCAATTATAGCAAGTCTAGCACACCCTACACATGCAAGTCAACAAGTATGGCAGCGGAAACTAATGACATTGCACATGGAAGTAAGGAGTTGAGATAGGGAGATCAAACGCATGAGGGACACGCAGATTTTTCCCGTGGTTCCGATAGGTGGTGCTATCGTACGTCCACATTTATGGAGACTTCAACCCACGGAGGGTAATGCTCGCGAGAGTCCACGGAGGGCTCTACCCACAGAGGGTTCCACGAAGAAGCAACCTTGTCTATACCATGATGGCCTACGTCCATGGAGGACTAGCCTTACTCGGGGTAGATCTTCACAAAGTAGGCGATCTCGTTGCCTTTACAAACTTCTTGGTTCAACTCCACAACACGAAGTAGGAGGCTCCCAAGCGACACCTAACCAATCTAGGAGGCACCACCCTCCAAAAGGTAATAGGCTCGATAATGATGATGAACTCCTTGCTCTTGTGCTTCAAGATGATAGACTTCTCAACACTCAATCACTCTCTCACAGATTTGGCTTTGGTGGAAGAGATTGATTGGGTGGAAAGCAACTTGGGAAGGCTGGAGATCAAGATTCATATGGTTGGAGTGGAATGGCTTGATCTCAACACATGAGTAGGTGGCTTTCTCTCAGAAAATCAGATGGGATAAGTGGGGAACTGTTCTGAGTGCTTCTCTTGCGAGTGAGTGGTGGTGGAGGGGTATATATAGGCATCTCCAAAAATCCAACCGTTACACCTTAAGTTACCAACTCGGTGACACCGAAGTATAAAACTCGGTGGTACCGAGTTGCTCCAAAGGTAGCAACTTTTGAATCTCGGTGAGACCGATATATAAGTCTCGGCAGTACCGACAAGGTGACCAACGATCAGATTGCAAAACTCGGTGGCGCCGATCCAAAATCTCGGAAATTCCGATTTTAAGGAAAGAGGCAATAGAATGTTGGCAACCTAAACTTGGTGGCACCGATCGAGAATCGGTTGTACCGAAGACTTAGGGTTTGGCTGCGATCTGTCTGAGGTGAAAATCGGTAGGACCGAGTGGGAAGAATTGGTGGCACCGATTTGCATGATAGGCTTTGACAGACTTTTGTGGAAGAGCTTGTGGGTGTTTTTGGTGACTATCACTTGTGCACGTGGAGCATTTTGTTCACCAACAATACCTCACCCCCTTTTAATAGTATTGGCTTTCCTATAGACTCAAAGTGATTTCTCACAAAGTAAAATGTAGAGTCTTCTTGCTTGAAGCTTTGCCAATGCTACTCCTTCTCCTTCTTTTTCTTGGGGATGCTCCTCACAATCTTTAGCCAACACTCTCTGTGGACTTTATCTGAAATACACTAGATAAAGGTATTAGTCCAAGAGACAATGTATGTTGTCATGAATTATCAAAACCACCAAGGGAGCATATTGTGCTTTCAATCTCCCCCTTTTTGGTAATTGATGACAACATACAATCAATGCTTGAATTTAATATATGCAGAAATATGTGAAGACTTTGAACGATACATGACTAATACAATCTCCCCCTAGATGTGTGCAATCCATTTTAAGGATAGTTGCTTTTGAATGCATGAACACACACATAGTAGGAAGGACATGAGAAGTCATGTATATCTTGGCAATATGCATCAAATATATATGAATGAAATGATTCCATGTTCAAGATTCACTCTTGCAAACAATATGTGCAAGAAGCAAGAGGTCATCTTGAGCAGGAATATGATGCATATACTTACCTTGAGGTCCTTGAGCATTTAACAGTAGGAACACACTTGAGAAAACAATCTTAGAAAACACAAGTGTATTCTAATAGTGCAAATGCAAATGAAACCAAGACTACCAAGATATGGAAGACATATATGAGAAATAGTTTCTTAAGAATGATATGTATCCAAATAAGTTTAGAGCTTTCTCCCCTAGATATGGCTTTGTAAGTTTTCCTCCCCCTCTGAATCATAACATGTAGATATTGAGAGTAGGTAGGACTGAGAAAAGTCTAAAACATATGAGAATCAGATTTAATCATATTCATTCTTCTCTCTTCTCCTCAAGAAGTGTTTCTGTGATAAGGGATCCTTGATATTTCTCCCCCTTTATCCTGTTAAGTTTACACTTCTTCTGTTCATGAGTATCTCTCCCCCTGAAGCATGAATGCTTAAATATTTTTCCCTTTAGTATTATATCTCCTCCTTTGTTATTATCTCCCCCTTTAGTATAAGCTTTGAAGCTTTGGTATTTCTCCCCCTTTGGCATTAATTTCCAAAAAGGGTCACACAAGGGTCAGATAAGAGGAATCATTGAGTGGGAAGGGATCCTAGAGATTAAGGGTCATTGAGAGCAGTTGAGACAAGGGTTCCTTGAAAACAATTTTCTGCCCCTTAAGATCTGAAAACCTTTAAGATTTCTCCTCCTTTGATGAAGGGGTCCTTGAATATTTCAAATTATTCCTCTTGATGTTTCTCCCTCTACATCATTGGGATCATTGATCTGACCATAAGACCAAAACAGACAAAATGCATAGGGGCGGTGGCTCCGAGGCAAAGGATGTCGGCAGCACCGATATGTGGTTTTGTAGTTTGACTGCAATATCGCTGTGACCGAGTTTTTGAGATCGGAGACTCCGAGATGGAAAACAGAAACTTGTCAAAATGATTTTTGGCTATTTTGTCAAATGCAGTTTTTCAGAAGGTCTCAAAAGAGTCACAAAGATTTGCAATGAATTTTCAGAAGGATTTGCAATGAATTTTTCAGAAAGATTTGCAATGAAATTTTCAGAAAGATTTGCAATGAATTTTCATCTAGGTTAGAGTTGAATGGAAATGTCAATGAGCAACAAAATAGAAAATCTCCATTCAATTCTTATAACTAGATGATGGGCGGTGACTAGGTCACCTATATTAGAGTATATTGACTTAAGGAGTCAAGCAAGAATAGTTGATCATAGTCCATACTCATCGTTAAGCTCGAAATGGGGTTACCATTTTTGTTTAAGCATTTTAATGTTTTCATATCGCTTGAGTTGCTTTATCTCATGACTTGGAGTAAAGATATATCAAGGATATGAGTACGTACCTTTGAGTGATGTTGATGACATGGCTTGTAGGTGAACTTGATGAGGATGCTCGAGGTTGATGAAGGTCATCTTGAGTTGGGAGCAATCCTTTTTGTTTTGGTTCACTTATCACCTGCATAGGTTAGTCACGCAATGAAGAACATGATATATTCAAATGACATGATATCAATTGTGAGTTGATTCCAATTGAGAAATTCAAATACATGTCAAGGATATGTTTTGTTGTCTTCTTCCTTCCATCACCAAAGAGGGATGTGGATACTTGGTCGTGACATGATTGCTTAAGATATGAGTTGATGGCAATCTTGTGGAGTGTTGTTCTTCCAAGTACCTACAAAAGGGTTAGACGCAATACAAGGGAGCATAGAATTCCAAGATAAATGATATTCATGGTAATGATAGCATGGAATGGTTAAATAAGCTCATCCCCTTGCTTGCATCCGAGTGAGCTTAGCTCGAGTTTGAAGCATCAATGATGTTCAACTCACTCCTGAAGTGACAAAACACTTTTTCATCAAGTGGCTTAGTAAAGATATTGGCTAATTGCTTGTTAGTACGAACATGCTTAAGATTAATGTATCCTTTGGCAACATGATCACGACTGAAATGATGTCGAACTTGAATATGCTTAGTTCGAGAATGTTGCACGGGAATATGACCAATCTTAATAGCACTTTCATTGTCAGGAAGTAATGGACCATTTTTCACATGGATTTCATAATCCTTAAGCATTTTTGTCATCCATAGCAATTGCGCACAACACGATCCGGCGGCAATATACTCAGCTTCGGCTGTAGATAGAGATACCGAGTTTTGTTTCTTGGAGGACCAAGACACAAGAGATCTACCAAGAAATTGACATGTACCCGAGGTGGATTTTCTATCAAATTTGTCACCGGCATAGAACGAATCAGAGTAGCCAACAAGATTAAAAGAAGATCCCTTGGGATACCAAATGCCAAAGTTTGGTGTATGTATCAAATATCTCACAATACGTTTCACGGCCAAAAGATGACACTCTTTAGGTGCAGCTTGATATCGGGCACACATGCACACACTTAGCATAATATCGGGACGGGAGGCACATAGATATAGGAATGAACCAATCATTGATCGATAAACCTTTTCATCAACCGGTTCTTCCTCCTTACTGAGATCAACATGTCCACTAGTAGGCATGGGAGTTTTCATACCTTTGCACTCTTGCATGTTGAACTTCTTGATCAAGTCCTTGGTGTACTTGGTTTGAGAGATAAACGTACCTTCTCTCGTTTGCTTGATTTGTAGACCAAGGAAGAATTTCAGCTCACACATCATAGACATCTCATATTTCTCTGACATCAACCTTCCAAATTTCTCACTAAACTGTGGGTTAGTAGATCCAAAGATGATATCATCCACATAACTTTGGCACACAAATAATTCACCATTAACTCTCTTTGTGAATAAGGTTGCGTTAATTTTACCAATTTCAAAACCTTTTTCAATGAGAAACTTCGTTAGGCATTTATACCAAGCACGAGGAGCTTGCTTAAGACCGTATAAAGCTTTGCGAAGTTTGTAGATGTGGTCAGGTTTCGTAGGATTCACAAATCCGGGAGGTTGTTTTACATAGACTTCCTCCTCTAATTCTCCATTTAAAAAGGCACTTTTGATATCCATTTGGTAAAGAGTGATATCCTGGTGATTGGCATAAGCAATAAGAATTCGAATAGCTTCAAGTCTAGGAACGGGGGCATAGGTCTCACCGTAGTCCATACCTTCGACTTGCGTATATCCTTGGGATACGAGATGCGCCTTGTTGTGTACAACTTGACCGTCTTCATCTTGCTTGTTTCGAAACACCCATTTTCTACCGATGATGTTGTGCTCGTCCTTGGGCTTCTCCACGAGTGTCCACACTTCGTTCCTCTCAAATTTGTGAAGCTCTTCATGCATAGCGTTTATCCAATCCGGATCTTCAAGAGCTTGTTCAACCTTCAAGGGTTCAATGCTAGAGATGAAAGAATAATGCTCACAAAAATTAGCTAAGCGAGTTTTAGAGCGAGTGATTCTCCCGGTTTGTATGTCACCAAAGATTTGGTTTAGAGGATGGTTCTTGGTCACTCTTGCTCGAACTCGGGGTAGCTTTGGCTTGTTGGATGGTGGAGCTTCTTCATCATCATCTCCTTCATCTTCGTTGTTGTCGAAGGGGTTGTCTCCTTAAGGTGGTGGCGAAGGAGGTTGTGGTGGATCTTCATGATGTAGTTCCTCCTCCTCTTCATCTTGTCGTGTACCACTTGTGGATGCTTCCATGTCGTTTTGTCGGTAGCCTTGATGCAAAGTAGGAGCTTCCACTTGGGTTGATGAAGTACTTTCCTTCACCTCCTTAGGACGAATCTTGCCGATGGACAAGTCTTGGATAGCTTCCGGAGGATCCTTATCTCCTACATCATTTGGCATTGTTCGACTTGCAAACCATTAGATTCATCAAACTTCACATCTACCGTCTCTTCAACTTTTCGAGTGAAGTTGTTGTAGACACGGTAAGTGTGAGAGTTCGATCCGTAACCAAGTAGGAAACCTTCATGAGATTTGGGAGCAAATTTAGAACGACGATGCTTATCAAGAATGTAGCACTTAGATCCGAATACCCGAAAGTATCCAACTTGGGGTTTGTTACCGGTGAGTAGCTCGTATGCCGTTTTACCGAGAATCTTGTGCAAGTAGAGTCGGTTTGTGGCATGACACGCTGTTTCCACGGCTTCTGCCCAAAAGTGTCTTGGCGTCTTGTATTCGTCAAGCATCGTTCTTGCCATCTCAATGAGAGTTCGGTTCTTTCTCTCAACAACTCCATTTTGTTGAGGCGTGTACGTAGCCGAGAACTCATGTGAAATACCTTCTTCGTCAAGAAAGGTATCCACATGGGTGTTCTTGAACTCCGACCCGTTATCGCTCCGAACCTTCTTTATCTTCACTTCAAATTGATTTTGCGCTTTGCGAGCAAAGTTCTTGAAGATCTTTTGTACCTGCGACTTATCATCAAGAAAGAATACCCACGTAAATCTGGAAAAATCATCAACTATAACTAGACCATAAGAGTTTCCACCGAGGCTCTTGTAAGGATTGGGACCAAAAAGATCCATATGAAGTAACTCGAGTGGTCTCCTAGTAGTCATGGTGTTCTTGACCGGATGACTTCCACCTACTTGCTTTCCAGCTTGACAAGTGCTACAAAGCCTATGTTTGTCAAAGATAACATCTTTAACACCAAAAATGTGATCGCCCTTGATAAGCTTATCTAAATTGTCCATGCCTACATGTCCTAGCCTTCTATGTCATAGCCAACCTTTAGAAGATTTTGCAATAAGACAAGTACGAGGTTGGGCCTTTTTAGTGAAATCGACTATGTATAGATCACCTCTACGAATACCGGTAAAGATAGTGTTATGATTGTCATGACGAAACACTTGGCAATCTACTTTAGTAAATAGCACATTGAAACCGAAGTCTGCTAGTCTAGATACGGAAAGAAGATTGTAGCCAAGGGATTCAACAAGCATGACATTTTGAATAGAGCTATCATGAGATATGGTCACCTTACCAAGACCAAGTACCTTACCCTTAGAGTTGTCTCCAAAGGTCACATACCTCCGAGGTCCTTGATTTGGTGTGATCTCTTGGAACATGTCTTTATCTCCAGTCATATGTGTAGGGGAACGCGACAGAAAACAAAAATTTCGGTACAGCGAGCACGCCCAGGACCACTATGGAGACTGCATACAAGGTTTGATCTGATCCGTACCGACTCGAAGCGCAGCGGAAGAAGAGTCGGTGGAGATCGTTGGTGCAGATCCCCGCAGCTAGGATTTACAACCTGCCAACCGCGAGGATGTACTCCCTCGTCGGACAGCCCTTTGGGAGGCGGTCGGACAGTCCCCCGGACGATGTCGCGGACAGCCCTTCGGGAGGACCCTCGAAACTCGAACGGAGACTCGGACAGCCCTTCGAGAGGACACTCGAACAGCCCCTCGGGCAAAGATCGAAACTACGACCTTTCTACGGGGTTGCACACATACGGTGTCATCTATCCGGCAGGGCTTCGCCGTCCAGAACTAGTTCCTGCCGGAACCCAGACAGCCTTTCGGCTCTACGAAAAACTCTTTTCGTGGGAGGGAGAGAGAGAGCTAGCAAAGCATATCATGTGTATGAGAGCAAGGGATGAAGAGATGGCAGCCCTCACCTCCTCTATTTATAGGAAAGCCAAGGGGTAGGATGGTCACACAAAGTACCAAACTACCCCCACTTTATGTCACACACAAAAAACCATAAGAGGGAAAAGGGGTGCCATGTGGAGCTCCACCCTTGGCCGGCCAACCCTTGGGGCCCCCCCATGAGGGGCTTCCTTGGCCCCCAAGCCCTTCTAGAAGCCTTTTGGAAATATCCCAAAAGGTGACTTTCCAAAAATATCCCAAAAAGCACTTTCACTATTCACGACGACATTTTTCAGCGTCCTTTCGAACTGAAAATATTTATGTGGGCTTAGAAAATTTCCAGTACCCACTAAAATAATTTTCAATGCGATCCGGAACAATTCCGGATTAGTGATTTTCATCTACGAAAAGCATCTGAAGCGGTTCCGACAGCTCCGGAACATTTCCGGTTTTTCTTCCGGAAAATTCCCAGAAGTTTCCAGAATGATTCTGGCACCCTCCAAGAATTATCAGGCATGTGTCGAAACCAATTTGACTTAATGGTATCCCCTGAAACAACTTTTCAGTTTTACCGAAACTGTTCCGGTGTTCTCTCTGCGGAACTTTTCCGCTGTCCGAAACCTTTCCGGTGTCCGAAACTTTTTCGGTGATTTTCTCTCAGACTCCCTGTCTAGTATTCAGCAGATAGATGACCCTTAAGTGTGTGACCCTATAGGTTCGGTGAAGTATAGACATGACCCGGAACACCTTCCGATCAATGATCAACATCGGAGCCGTGGACACCCATATTGACCCCTATACCCACACGAATGAATATTCGAGTGAACCTCCAGTTGCCGTGTGCTATTCCTGTTGCTTCGCGATATGATACAAATACCTGAGGTGAGACATGTTGGCATCCCCGTGGATCAACAACTTGTCAACTATGCCAGTTACCTCGTTACCGGTATTGTTCTCTTTTCTCATTCCCGTGTTCCGGCATCCCTGTGATCAAATCACAAAGTGTCTGGCCAGACGATGATGGATACCGTAACACCGAGAGGGCCCAGAGGTATCTCTCCATCGTCGGAGGAGCAAATCCCAATCTTGAGCTATCAAGTTACTTGACATACTTTTCCATGAACCCATAAGCCGCCGTAATAGCCACCCATTTACGGATGACGTTTAACAAACCCCAAAGTTCATGAAGCAAGAATGAAGAAACTCGATACTCTCATGGTCTAAGGAATCATGCAAACGTTAACCATCTCTGTGTTATAAACCATTAACTAGTGATGAATGTATCTCATAGCATAACATCAATACGGGTCGATTCAACACAAATGTTCTCCTAACATTGTGCCCTCAAAGTTGCCGGCATAGCCATGCCCATGATCAGGAAAACAAAACCATCATGCAACACTTGAGCTAGTCTTAGAGGCCAGACTAGGAATACATTTTACCGTTTATTATCCCACACGTGCATATGAGTCTTCCTCCGAGCCTCGTGGTTATTGCAGACTCGAGAACCATAGCAGTTATAGCATGGAACATAAACCTAATTATGAACAGGGAGATAATCAATAACATTTATTATTGCCTCTAGGGCATATCTCCTACAGACTCCCACTTGCACTAGAGTCAATAATCTAGTCAATGCTAATGCACTTTACACCTATGGCATACTGGTGTAAAATATGCTTCGCTTTTGGTATAGCCTGATGTCCAACGGATCTGACAACCTCAGCTCCGTGTGTAACTTTGCATATCCTTGCATTTTCACGCTTTCACAAAATTCATATTTTGTGTGGATTTGGCTTTGTATATATGTGAATCACAGGTCAAACCTTGATTCCTCAGACTGAGCTATGGAGCAACTATTTGCAATAGTGTCCCATCGACCAAAGCCATCTTGGAACCATACTAAGTTCATGAATGAACTATATGATTCAACATCTTCTTTGTCGCTTCTAAAGCGTCAACATACTTAGCCTTTGTTATAGAATTCGCCACAGTATCTTGTTTGGAACAATTTCCAACTACCGTGCTACCAAGTTGTGTATCACAAAACCCTCAATTTAAATCGAAAATCGCATGGAGCATTGATGAAGACTGTATCGATGTAACCTTTTACAACGAACTCTTCATGATCTCCGCTTGCGAGAAAACATGTCATCAGTACTGCTCTAGTACTCAATGACATCTTTCACTGTTGTCCCATGATCAGTACTTTGATCACTATGGTATTTATACTCGCAACAACTTTGGAGTATTGGACATATCTGGTTGTTTTTTCATACCATGGAATACATGATTAATCCAAACACAAGAGTGTGTGGAATCACCATCATGTATTTTGCTCATCAGTGTTATGGGACACCAAGTCTTGCAAAAACTCTTTCCATGTGACTTCGGCAAGAATCACTCCTTGACGGTTTTTCAATGCTAAAAGGTTTTAGCATTTTTTCAATATGTATCTTTGCTCAGCCCCATTTGGTAAATCTATCTCCATAGATCATCATGCCTAATATCAAGGCTACTTAGCCCAAGCACTTCATCGAAAAAAAACTATTTTCAAATGAAGTCCTAATTCGTGTCAAGAAATTTATTTCCAATTAACAATGTGTCAAGTACACAAGGTTTTTAGAAATATTATTATGCTCCCACTTACTTTCTTGAATCACAAGCATCTTCGATACCCATTTGATGAAGTCAAACCCCCTTTGACCATTCCATCAAAAACGAAGATTCCAACTCCACTTTGCTCTCTTCTGTCCATCGCTGGAACTCTGAAGTTTGCAAACTTACTAGCATCCTCTGGATCGACAAATTACTTTGGACTGTATCACATACAAGTCCTAGGTTTCATTTCCATCAGATGGACATCCTTTCGTCATCCATGTTTCATATCTCATGATTGAAATATGTATTAATTTCTAGTTCAACCCGAACCGACTTTAAGCATCGCTACGGTGAGACAATCTCATCGTAGTCAACTCCTTGAACTTGTTATTGCAACAAGTTGAGCTTTATGGATAAAACATTTTTATCCGTATCAGTTTTTAGTTCCATAATTATTCGTTAGACTCTAAGTCTTCCGAAAGGTGTATCAAGATCTTAATCTTGAATCACTTATATGGAAACTATCTCGGATTGTATTGGCATTTAGCCAATTCCGGAGTCAGGGCCCATCAATGCTTCCTTCTGTATCGTAGGTATACTGTTGTCTAACAACAATATCTCGTTTGCGCACCTGATAGGTTTGCACGAGCTTTGCCTACGTGGTTCAGCTGCAAGTTTGACCGAAGTCCATACATTTTATTGTAGAGACTTCCGTATCAGTCGCAGTAGGAAACTCCGGAATCACTTCCAAGGTTTCTTTCCTTTGATCTGATGACGAAGATACTGGTTATCTCGTCGAGTTGCACTGTCCTCCCACTCACCTTTTGTAAGAACTATTCTCTTTAAAAGCATACCGTTTTGTGGCAAGATCCTTTGCCTCGGTATAGTGGTGGGGGAATACCCAATGACTTGGGATAACCTACAAAGTAGCACTTGTCTGATTTGGAATAGGTTTGTAACCTTTTACACAAGCCCCATATTCCAAATTTTAAGAAAAGATATAACATGGTTGGGCGTACCATACCATGACGTCATTTCAACAGACCCGATGGAGCTCTTTTCAGTGTAAAAGCCGCAGTCTCTAAAGCATCACCTTAAAGGGGATAATGGCAAATTTATTTATGTCATCTTTGATCTTACCATGTCATAAATGGTTCGATTACATCTTCACGGACTTTCCACTTGCAGTGGTGTTCCGGGAGGTGTAAGTTATGAAACAATTTTCACAATTCATCAGACATTCGCTAAACTTGTAACTCAAAAATTCCTTTCCGCAATCAAATTGCAGAAACATAATTTTCTTGTTACAATAACTTCTACTTCATTTTTGAAAACCTTTCGAATGATTTCAAAAGGATCCAGACTTACGTCTCATCAAGTAAATATCCATATATCTACTTGAGTCATTTTTGAAGGTAGACAAATCCACTGTTTGCAACAACATTTATCGGACTACATACATAAAAAATGTATGATCACCAATAAGTTCTTTGCTCGTTCCTTATGGCCTGTGAACGGTATTTTAGTCACTTCACCTTTTGGAGGGAAGTTGCAAGTGTCAGATGATTTAAAATCAAATGACTTCAAAATCCATCATAATGGAATTTTCCATGCGGGTTTCTCCAATGTGACCAAATGCAGTGCCACACATATGTGGAATTCTTTTAGTCTTGCGACATTTAGCGTCAGTGTTATGGATGTATCATATTTCCATCAATATTCATAACATACATCCCATCTAGGATGGAAGCATGGCCCTTCATGTTATTCATAATACTGAACAACAATTGTTGTTTTTATGAACAACTCTTTTGCAACAAACATTGTGCAATGGGCTAGAGTGTATGAAAATCTAAAATGAATTATGAAAGTAAACCCAGAGGTAATGTATTATTATCAATATTCAGAACATACGTCTCATTCATAATGAAAGTATGGCCCTTATGTTATTCATAACACCGAACATCAAAAGTTCTCTTATGAACAACCTTCTTGCAAGATACCTTATGCAAAGGGCTAGAGTGTGAAACTCTAAAATGAATTATGAAAGTAAATACATAGGGAATACACCTATGGAAGGCATAGTAACATTTACTATGTTCCCGGCGTGTATCTAAACCTCATTCCTGGCTAGTCTTTCAGGCCATAGTAGTTCTTACATCGAGTTGCAACAGAATGCAATCGAGCGGGTATCTTTGTGATTAACTCACAATACCCAAAAATTAGTGATTAACATGTTTAACCATAATTCCCAAGAACTATATCTTTGACCAACCTTCTATACATCAAAAACCTGTATGACATTCATACATGAGCTGGATATTCCAGTCTTCTTTCCTTTTGCCTTTATACTTCTAACAGTTTAACTTTCAGTATTTCTCCTACTCTCAGAAGAAGCACCCAACTTAAGAGTGGTGATACCCCCAGACTTCTTAGGCGTGAAAGTTTCACTAACACCCTTCGGACACTTCCTTTCTCTTTAAGCTGTTTGTTTTATTCACCATAATCATATGACAGGCGTTCTTCTGGATCCCTCTCTTATCAGTCTAATGCATAGTAAACTCCTTTACTAATAGTTTCCAAACAAACATTGCTTTGGATATCTCATATCTTTTAGCCTTTGTCTGTCTCTGAAAATGATTTTCAGATTCCGTGAATATAACATAACTATCCAAACTTTCAAAGTTCGGGTCTCATGGAAGCAAACATATTGCACTTGACTGAAAACGGAATTCTAGCTTTTGGATCGAAGGACGAGAGTCACGTGATCCATAGCATTAGCGGGAGAATACCGAAAGCATGCGATAGGACAAAGTCCTTCTCGGCACACTTGAGGACAATCCTCACATTACGTTACCAACCGTAAAGTTTTAACCAAATATTTAACAGCTATTCAATTTTAACAGGGAAGGTGGAAACGCGAGCCATTATTCTACAACTATTTTGCAAATCACACTTAGACAGTGTTCAAAATTAATTGCACTGAGAATTAAAAGAAGTTAATTCAACAGTGCGCTCCCACTCAAATCAATATCTCTCATAATTTATTGTGAGTGATTCAAGATCCAAATTGCAATTCAACGCCATTGTTCGAGATGAACACTGATGTCGTGAACTCCAATTGGTAGGCAAACTTGCCGATCACATCTCCATGTGACTCTTGTTCATCTTTCGATGCGTGTGTTCTGAGCTCAGGACGATCCTGCCATGAACGTCAAGACAACCAAGTGATCTTGCTGCGACGTCTGACCTCACCCGCCTTACACCCGTACAATCGTTCGTACCCATATAGATCATGGCGCACCCCGAAAGGAAGGATGCTGTGACGGTGCTACACTTGGGAGAACACTAACTACTTGATAATTTTAGTGAGAGATCACCCTAATAAAAAGCGACTACCGCGCAATCAAGAAGGGTGCAACATAAGGGATAAACAGCTCAGGCAATTCACAATTAGCATGATATGGTATAGCCCTTTCTGACGAAGAAGTCAAGTATCTCTTCGTCTTCGGCATTCGCGTCGGTGTTCACCTTCGCGAAGATTGCCACCACCTTGTCGATGCACCAGATAATATTGCTATCTCCATAGCATATAAAATAAATGCATTACTTAAGGTTGACACGCAGTTCATTAAAGTGACAATCATATGGCTCCAGCCATCATGCCGAATCATGACACGCAGGTCATGTTTATTACATCATATAGTCATCTCATACATAATCAAATTTAATATGAGCATTGCTATACCACATCACATGCATAACCATCCTGCAAAACCAAGTTAGAAGCCTCTAATCGGTTTATACAAAATTTTATTTTACGTGGCTTCTAAGGTTTTGACTCAAACCGCAGCTACCAACGTTCATCATCAAGTATGATAATTCAAGTTGCTAGATAAACTTTCCAGGGTGTATGAAACACGAGATAATAAAATCTCGAGCCCCATACTAAACTTCGTCATACGCGTGACCCCCGTGCAGATCACATCTACATTGCCCTTTCGTCTGCGAAACATCCATCTTTCTTTAACTATGGTGGAACCCAAAGAACTGTTAGCACTTCGTTGATCTGTCAATCAGCATACTCAGGAGCAGCATGAAAGGATCGCGGATTGCCAGAACTTTGTGAGATTCCACCATGCCGACAAGATCAGGACTACGCAAATTCAGGGGAAGCAACAGGAACATCGGGTAACAGATTTCATCTGCTACCCGCACAAATAATTTTCAGTAATAGAACTCATCTACTACCTAATTATATTGTGCAACACTCATACATCTCCATGTATTCTAGATCGTAACCTGCATCTACGCATAGCATGGCTCTTGATGCCACTGTAGGGGAACGCGACAGAAAACAAAAATTTCGGTACAGCGAGCATGCCCAGGACCACTATGGAGACTGCATACAAGGTTTGATCTGATCCGTACCGACTCGAAGCGCAGCGGAAGAAGAGTTGGTGGAGATCGTTGGTGCAGATCCCCGCAGCTAGGATTTACAACCTCCCAACCGCGAGGATGTAATCCCTCGTCGGACAGCCCTTCGGGAGGCGGTCGGACAGTCCCCCGGACGATGTCGCGGACAGCCCTTCGGGAGGACCCTCGAAACTCGAACGGAGACTCGGACAGCCCTTCGAGAGGACACTCGAACAGCCCCTCGGGCAAAAGATCGAAACTACAACCTCTCTACGGGGTTGCACACATACGGTGTCATCTATCCGGCAGGGCTTCGCCGTCCAGAACTAGTTCCTGCCGGAACCCAGACTGCCTTTTGGCTCTACGAAAAACTCTTTTCGTGGGAGGGAGAGAGAGAGCTAGCAAAGCATATCATGTGTATGAGAGCAAGGGATGAAGAGATGGAAGCCCTCACCTCCTCTATTTATAGGAAACCCAAGGGGTAGGATGGTCACACAAAGTACCAAACTACCCCCACTTTATGTCACACATAAAAAACCATAAGAGGGAAAAGGGGTGCCATGTGGAGCTCCATGGAGGAGCTCCACCCTTGGCCGGCCACCCCTTGGGGGCCCCCCATGAGGGGCTTCCTTGGTCACCAAGCCCTTCTAGAAGCCTTTTGGAAATATCCCAAAAGGTGACTTTCCAAAAATATCCCAAAAAGCACTTTCACTATTCACGACGACATTTTTCAGCGTCCGTTCGAACTGAAAATATTTATGTGGGCTTAGAACATTTCCATTACCCACTAAAATAATTTTCAATGTGATCCGTAACAATTCCAGATTAGTGATTTTCATCTGCGAAAAGCATCTGAAGCGGTTCCGACAGCTCCGGAACATTTCCGGTTTTCATTCCGGAAAATTCCTAGAAGTTTCCAGAATGATTCTGGCACCCTCCAAGAATTATTAGGCATGTGTCGAAACCAATTTGACTTAATGGTATCCCCTGAAACAACTTTTCAGTTTTACCGAAACTGTTGCGGTGTTCTCTCTGCGGAACTTTTCCGCTGTCCGAAACCTTTCCGGTGTCCGAAACTTTTTCGGTGATTTTCTCTCAGACTCCCTGTCTAGTATTCAGCAGATAGATGACCCTTAAGCGTGTGACCCTATAGGTTCGGTGAAGTATAGACATGACCCGGAACCCCTTCCGATCAATGATCAACATCGGAGCCGTGGACACCCATATTGACCCCTATACCCGAACGAATGAATATTCGAGTGAACCTCTAGTTGCCGTGTGCTATTCCTGTTGCTTCGCGATATGTTACAAATACCCGAGGTGAGACATGTTGGCATCTCCGTGGATCAACAACTTGTCCACTATGCCAGTTACCTCGTTACCGGTATTGTTCTCTTTTCTCGTTCCCGTGTTCCGGCATCCCTGTGATCAAATCACAAAGTGTCTGGCCAGATGATGATGGATACTGTAACACCGAGAGGGCCCAGAGATATCTCTCCATCGTCGGAGGAGCAAATCCCAATCTTGAGCTATCAAGTTACTTGACATACTTTTCCATGAACCCGTAAGCCGCCGTAATAGCCACCCATTTACGGATGACGTTTAACAAACCCCAAAGTTCATGAAGCAAGCATGAAGAAACTCGATACTCTCATGGTCTAAGGAATCATGCAAATGTTAACCATCTCTGTGCTATAAACCATTAACTAGTGACGAATGTATCTCATAGCATAACATCAATACGGGTCGATTCAACACAAATGTTCTCCTAACATTGTGCCCTCAAAGTTGCCGGCATGGCCATGCCCATGATCAGGAAAACAGAACCATCATGCAACACTTGAGCTAGTCTTAGAGGCCAGACTAGGAATGCATTTTACCGTTTATTATCCCACACGTGCATATGAGTCTTCCTCCGAGCCTCGTGGTTATTGCAAACTCGAGAACTATAGCAGTTATAGCATGGAACATAAACCTAATTATTAACAGGGAGATAATCAATAACATTTATTATTGCCTCTAGGTCATATCTCCTACAATATGATCGGTGCATCCACTGTCGAGAATCCACTCTTTTCCACCGGACATGTAATCCTTGAAGTTTGCCATGAGACTTAGACACTTCATCATCTTGGCACATTCGATGTCAAACATCTCATCATCATCATAGTAGCCATGTTCTTCATTGTCATCATTAGGTAGAATCTCCTCGTCATAGAAACCAAGAGATTCATTAGAATTTCGACTAAGACAATGTTCAAGCTTATGTATGTGAATGGCTTCTACAACAATGTTGCTAATGGTAGTGACATCTCCTTTTGCATGCATAAGATCACGAAGCTCAAATAAGCATTTATCAAAGTTTGGATCACTAGGCTTCATTCCATGAAAAGCAATAGTCTTATGAAGAATTTCATCAAGATTACTCAATGAATAATTTGGATATCGTTTCTCCAAATCATTCCACAAAGTATAAGCACATTCAAAATTCTTAAGTTGATTAAGCACAAATCTTGGCAAACCTCTAATGATAAGATTGATAGTTCTAAGGTTACCAAGCATGTTAATTTCCTCTTCGTATGTGGGATGTAAGGGATCAGTGGGGAACACATAGGGATTTTCAATATACTTGCTCAAATGGAATTTCTCAAATAGATCAATCATAGCATCTCTCCATTGACTATAGTACTCCCCATCAAGAATAGGCACTCTACAACTCAAACTCTCCAAACTAGACACATCCATCTTCCTCCAAACGTGATTAAACCAAGGTTATGGAGACCTTGCTCTGATACCAATTAAGGGATCACTAGAAGTGTGTGTCTAGAGGGGGGGTGAATAGACTACTAGCACAAATTAAAACCTACCCTTTTTCCAAAGTTAATGGTTGGCAGATTTTAGCAATTATAGCAAGTCTAGCACACCCTACACATGCAAGTCAACAAGTATGGCAGTGGAAAGTAATGACATTGCACATGGAAGTAAGGAGTTGAGATAGGGAGATCAAACGCATGAGGGACACGAAGATTTTTCCTGTGGTTCCGATAGGTGGTGCTATCGTACGTCCACGTTTATGGAGACTTCAACCCACGGAGGGTAACGGTCGTGACAGTCCACGGAGGGCTCTACCCACGGAGGGTTCCACGAAGAAGCAACCTTGTCTATACCATGATGGCCTACGTCCACGGAGGACTAGCCTTACTCGGGGTAGATCTTCACGAAGTAGGCGATCTCCTTGCCTTTAGAAACTTCTTGGTTCAACTCCACAACACGAAGTAGTAGGCTCCCAAGCGACACCTAACCAATCTAGGAGGCACCACCCTCCAAAAGGTAATAGGCTCGATAATGATGATGAACTCCTTGCTCTTGTGCTTCAAGATGATAGACTCCTCAACACTCAATCACTCTCTCACAGATTTGGCTTTGGTGGAAGAGATTGATTGGGTGGAAAGCAACTTGGGGAGGCTAGAGATCAAGATTCATATGGTTGGAGTGGAATGGCTTGATCTCAACACATGAGTAGGTGGCTCTCTCTTAGAAAATCAGATGGGATAAGTGGGGAACTGTTCTAAGTTCTTCTCTTGCGAGTGAGTGGTGGTGGAGGGGTATATATTGGCATCTCCAAAAATCCAACCATTACACCTTAAGTTACCAACTCGGTGACACCGAAGAATAAAACTCGGTGGTACCGAGGTGCTCCAAAGGTAGCAACTTTTGAATCTCGGTGAGACCGATATACAAGTCTCGGCAGTACCGACAAGTTGACCAGCGTACAGATTGCAAAACTCAGTGGCGCCGATCCAAAATCTCGGAAATTCCGATTTTAAGGAAAGAGGCAATAGAATGTTGGCAACCTAAACTCGGTGGCACCGATCCAGAATCGGTTGTACCGAAGACTTAGGGTTTGGCTGGGATCTGTCTGAGGTGAAAATCGGTAGGACCGAGTGGGAAGAATTGGTGGCACCGATTTGCATGATAGGCTTTGACAGACTTTTGTGGAAGAGCTTGTGGGTGTTTTTGGTGACTATCACTTGTGCACGTGGAGCATTTTGTTCACCAACAATACCTCACCCCCTTTTAATAGTATTGGCTTTCCTATAGACTCAAAGTGATTTCTCACAAAGTAAAATGTAGAGTCTTCTTGCTTGAAGCTTTGCCAATGATATTCCTTCTCCTTCTTCTTCTTGGGGATGCTCCTCACAATCTTTAGCCAACACTCTCTGTGGAATTTATCTGAAATACACTAGATAAAGGTATTAGTCCAAGAGACAATGTATGTTGTCATGAATTATCAAAACCACCAAGGGAGCATATTGTGCTTTGAACAACACGGCGATCGGGACACTAGTGTTTTACCCAGGTTCGGGCCGCTGTGAAGCGTAAAACCCTTCTCTTGCTTTGGTGGATTGATCAGAGGAACACGAAGAACACGGAGCGCTCAAACCCGGCAAGGGTTGCCTTCGGGGGAGCTGCTACGTGAGTACAAGTGTCCAAAGGTCCGAATCTTTAGCTAGGCTGCCTTGGGCCTCCTTTTATAGCTCAAGGGGCAACCACAATGGCAAAACAGACATTGTCTAATGATTAGATAGCTAACAGTGCTATCATACCTAACTCTGGCACTTAGGAAAAAATGCCATAAATGCAGTCTAGGTGGCATGCGGGGATGCATCCCTGGCAGGCTTCTACCACCGCTCTACCTAACTATTGCACCACATCTTGACACGCTTCTGGACGGGTGTCAAGGGGGCATAATCTATCTTCCAGCGTGTCACCACGTGCTTAGTGAGAGGCAATTAGTCACCTGGGAGCTCGACACCGCATCGACAAGTGACTGGCGCCAGAGAGGCGGTGGAGCGGTGGCCGATCGGCTCGCACTTGGCGGGGGATGGCTTGCCAGGTCTTCCTAAAGGTGTACGCGCCTCGGTCCCCGGCTGGCACCGGGGATGTGCTTGGCATGCTCCGGGCCCGTCCTGGGTTGTTGCAATGATCTTGCCGGCATTGCTAGGCCTGTTGTAGGTTGTTTCTACCGGAGTCTTGGTCTTGGATGCTTGTTTGGTTTGCACTTGTGTTGATGGGTTATGCTACTACTGCCTGTGCATAAGTCATGGGCAGTCGGTACCCCATATCCTAGTGCACCGACATTACTGTTTGAAGATTTTGACTGGAGACTTTCTCAATTTCGTCATCTCAAATTCTTGAGTCACCTTATTCTTCACCTGCTTATCCTGATTCACGCTACCTGTAATCCGTGCATGTTTCATTTCATCATGATGACTATGCTACTGCTTTGTTTTGCATGCACTTGAGTACTTATTCCGCTGCAAGTAGTTCGTCACTTAGCAAATTCCTCAACGAGTAATTCCTCAGTGATGAATTTGTAAAAATCGCCTATTCACCCCCCCCCCTCTAGTCGATATAACGCACTTTCATAGCTCATTTGAGATGTCTGTGAGCCTATCGAACGTGGGTTGAACATTCTCATTGTCAAGTCTCTTGAAGCGGTTGAACAGATTGCGGAGAACATCAACGCGTGAGTCTCTCTAAGATGAGACAACTTCATTGACCTTGGAAAGCCATTCCCAGATTTGCTTCGCAGTGTCAAGAGCACTCACACGGCCATACTGTCCTTTGGTCAGATGACCACAAATGATGTCCTTGGTGGTCGAGTCCATTTGAGAAAATCTCTTCACATCAGCAGTAGTGACACCTTCACCAATTCTGGGAATACCCGCCATGACGACATACCAGAGGTTGTTGTCAATGGCTTCGAGATGCATGCGTATCTTGTTCTTCTAGTAGGGGTAGTCAGTGCCATCGAAGACAGGGCATGCAACGGCGACCTTGATTATCCCTGCAGTCGACATAGCCAAAACTCCAGGTGGTTAAACCAAAACATAGAACAAGGGATTACCTTGCTCTGATACCAATTGAAAGTGCTAGGTATCGACTAGAGGAGGGTGAATAGGCGATTTTTATCAAAAGCTTCAAAATAGTAAATGTATTCAAAGTAAGCGGAAGCGATACATGATCAGGTAGGGATATCAATCAAGGATTTAAGCAAGGCATGGAATACAGCGAAGACATTCAGATAGGTACATCATAATCATCATGCACACTAAGGTGTATCAAAGATAAACTTAGGTAGTATGAAGATAAACAATAAGACAAGGAATGTCTTCGGTGAATGTCTTTGAGAAAAGATGAACAAGCAATGGCTTCACAATGCAATACAGAAGTATAAGAGTGAGAGATAGAACCAGTTGCTTGACGAAGACACAAGATTTGTTGGACCAGTTCCAGTTGCTATGACAACTGTACGTCTGGTTAGGGAGGCTGAGATTGAACTTGGAAGACCTCGTCTTCACCTTATTCCCCTTGAGCCGAAGTCACTTAGACAGAGCCCAATCACTCAGGTAAGTCTTCAGGGGAGACTTCCGAAACCCGTACAAACTTGGTAAACCGGCAATACACAATGACTCTTGGATGCTCTAGACCCAGATGCCTAACCGTCTGGAAGATCACAGTCTTCAAGTGCAATAAGTTTTTAGTTCTCTCAGAACAGAACGACTAAGGTGATGGTCAAACACACTAGCTCTAGGTGTTTAGGTTTATCCTTGCATGATAGTTCTCTCTCAATGTCTTCGAGGTGGGTTGCTCCAAAACGACAACATCCGTATCTCTCTCTGAACAGCCCTCCACTTATGGTGGAGGGGGTGGGCTATTTCTAGCCAACGAGCAACCCGACCTGATATGACTGAAATGACCCTGGGTCAATGGCCAACCGACACGTGTCACAACGGTCGTATTTCAAACACACGCGGCAACATTACTTGAGCTGCAAGTAATGATGACTCAACCAACTCTGGAAGAGATTTCCTCTCATTGTCTTCACTCGAAGACATAGATATGGGTTGAGTATCACGTCAGCGTCTGACTTCGATCGCATCGACCCCACTTATCAGTACGGTGGTTCCCATGACTCCGGAAAGAAGAAACAAAACAACCAAAAGACTTCGTCTTCGCATTTCATTATCTTCAAGTGATTATCTACGCGTACTACCAATGGCGTCAACCATCATCAATGTCTTCGGACATTTTGGGGGGTCGTCTTCGACGGTTAAACCAAATCTCCAGGGACTTCTATCTATGTTATCCTGTGAACTCTCACAAACACATTAGTCCCTCAAGCACTTTTGTCTTCAATACTCCAAAACCAATAAGGGTGGCACTAGATGCACTTACATTATCGCATTCAAGTGTTTCCAAAAAATCCAACATACCAAAAAATGCTAACAGTAACCATTGGGCTTATAAGCTCGACCTAGCGAAAGCCTACGATAGGGTTGTCGGGGTAAAAGAGGGGGGTCCACTTTTCCCCTGACACGTGCCCGGACAGTCAGCCACCAGCGACCGGAAGCCACAACCTGCACAGGCAGTAGAAGCAAAGAACCCCGCCACCAATCAAGACAAGACTCCAGCAAGCTCAACACAGCAGCCCAAGCCTGGGCTGCGACGTGCCAAGCATGCCCCTGACACTTGCCGGGGGGCCAAGGCGCACTCTCTTCCCAGAAGACCCGGCAAGACATTCCCCGGCAGGCACGAGCCAGCCAGCCATCGCTCCACCGCATCGCTACGCCCGTCACTTATCGATGCGGTGTCGAGCCCTCAGGCAGCTAATCAGCTCTCGCTAAGCACGTGGCGACACATCGAAGGGAAGTTATGCTCAATCGACACCCGCCCTGCAGCGTGTCAAGTTCTTAAACAACGACCAGCCAAGCGGTGGCCAGAGCCTGCCGGGGATGCACCCCCAAGCGCCACCTAGGCAGGTAATCATGGTATTTTGTCCTAAATGCTAGAGTTAGGTATGATAGCTCTGCTTAGCTATCTAATCAATAGATAATGTCTGTTTTGCCATTGTGGTGACCCATTGCACTATAAAAGGAGGCCCAAGGCAACCTAGCTCAAGGTTGGCGATTCATACCCCCGAACACTTGTACTAACGCAGCCGCTCCTTCCCCGGCAGCAGTCCTTGCCGGGCTAGGTGCCCTGTGTTCTTCGAGTTCCCCCAATCAATCCACCAAAAAGCAGGAGTAGGGTTTTACGCTTAGCAGCGGCCCGAACTTGGGTAAAATGCTTGCGTCCTGATCGTTGTGCCGTCTCATGATCTTCGCTCTTCGTGTAACGTGACCCCCCTGCCGAACCACAATGGATTCCTGATCCCATAGGTGATCGTGAGCATCCGTGCCTCGACATCTTTGGCACGCCAGGTAGGGGGCGGGCATCATTTGTGCGAACCCGAGTTCGTGGACGACGAATCGATCTTCATCATCATCTTCTTCGACGATGCCTCCGAAGAAGAAGTCCAGCACAGCCGCGCATCCTTTTATTTCCAGGACTCCCCCGCACGCAGCCGCGAGCGCGGCGAGCGCCGCAGCGGCCGCAAGTGGGGAAGATGACGTGAGCTACATGGCCGGCGCAGGCGGCGCCACATAGGTCCGCTCGACCTCAGGGGGATATGACGCAATCCAGCAGGTCAAGGAGAGAGAGAGGTACCCGGCCGTATCTTTCTTCCTCCTCCTCCTTCCCCCCGCCCATGGTTAGCTCTATGCAGGCGACGACGTCGTCAGTGTCGATAAACTCGCATGGAGTTCGGTCCTGCATTCGTCCCACTGAGGGACGAATCCTTAACCAAGTGCTAGAGTTTATCCGCTGATAGACGCTACCGGCAGACTAACCACGGCGAGGTCCCGAACACCCCTCGCGGGACGCCACGGGACCACTGGGTGCAAAAAGGAGGGGAGAGAAGAGACGGTCGGTCCCGCCTCCTCTCCTCTTCTATTCCCGAATTAATCATGAATATCGCATCGACCCGGCAGGCTCTTGCCGCGGGCCATATGCATGACTAACGGATCTTCGAGCATCCCCAATTTTTCCTTTCTCTACGTTCCTTCTCTTCCAGGGCTGTGGTGAGCACATGCTTTTGCGCATGCCGTAGGGGGACGAGAGAAAGAAGACACCTGGGTGACATGGAAGACCAAGGCAAATAAAAGCTAAGTTGACTTAACAGCCAAATTCCATTAAGACATGCGTTTATATGCCCTCTCGTCGAACCGAAAGGTTTCGTATGCTGAACCAAGCGTCTGGCTGAACCTCACAGTGTTCGTTCGCGCCCGTGTTTTGTTTCGAGCCTGCTCAACGAAACACGCGGCAGCGTCAACACTGCCGGGGGTGACCACGCCGGCAACGTGCCCATGCCAGCAGAAAGCTAAGGACCCATTCCTGAAAGCAACTCGCGGCAGCACGTCGTTGGCGGGTAACTAGAAACACACGATGGTGAATATCATACGAACGCCAAAAAGGAAACGAAGGGAATAATATACGATTACATAGAAACATCAGTTCAGCAAACGATAATATAAAAAGAGTTCACGCCCTAATACGAGATACCTACTGTGTCTTAAAGTACAGGGCAATGTGGCGACAAGCAAGATATAAGGCTAACTCCGGTGGCTCCCCTGGGTCCTTGGCACTCTGAGGATCCTGTCGGCGAGAGGACTGGCCTTCTCTGAAGCAGCTGAAGTGTCGGCGTTTGGTTAAAGCTTCTTAAAACCATCGGAAAGGTCAAGCTCTGGATGAAAGAAGGCGAGGTTGCTCAAGACCAAGAAGAGGGCATTGCGCGCTAGCTTCCGGGATTCATCGGCAAAGGAGACGGCCATGTCCTCCTCATACGTCTTCAATCCCTCAACCAGACCATCAAAGAAGATTGTCAGCTTGACGCTGGGGGCTTCATGCTTGCCGGCGGAATAGGCCCAGCTCTTCATGTCCATCTTAGCAATCTGGGCAGTGAGGCGCTCGGCGATGTCAACCATCCTCTTAATCTAGAGGTCACGCTGCTCAACCACATTCCCCAGGTTCTCTTCGGCATCCTTCCGAAGGGTCTGAGCATGAGTCAAATCCGTCAGCAACAGCTTCTCACGGGTCTCGGCAGATTCAAGAGTGCTCTCCAAGGAAGCGAGCCTGGATTTCATCTCGGAGATGGTCCTGTTGGCGGCATCGAGATCCTGGCCCCTGGAAGAAAGCTGTGACTGCACCTCTTCCAGAGTAGCTGCTGCATTGCATGCCTCTTCCTTGAGAGCCTAGATCTCCTGGGCGCTCCCGGCAAGATCCTCCTTCAGTTTGGCCAGTTGGTTTTTGAGTTCAGTTTTGGCAGCAGAGGCAGCAGCCAAGTCGTCAGTCACCGCCTTCAACCGAGCAGCGGATTCCGAAGAAAGTGCGTCAAGAGTGATCTTGTGTTCATCTTCCAGCTCCTTGGTACGCTGTCGGACGCGGTCCTCTAACTCATTGTCCTTGGCACGAAGAACGGCCTCGAGGTTCTCTTCCCGGACAGAAATGTCATCCTCCCTGGCGTCCAGAAGCGCCTTGCGCTCCGCCAGATGGACCTTCTAGGCGGCGACATCCTCCTTAGCCATGGACAGCGTCTCGTGCTGCCTCTTGAGGGAATGGACCTGCCGGTTGCACCAGTCACGCAGTTCGCTTCCCTTGTTCCTCAACTGCTGGTCCACAAGCTCAGCCGAATCTCGTTGCTCCTGGACCGCCTGCTGTTGGAGGCCGTACCTGTTCTGCATCTCCTTGAGCCCTGCTGCTACGGACTCCAGGAAAACCAAGTCCTTGGCGGCGTCAGCAGTGCTTTGGACCCCTTCGACCTTCTGGGATAGTGGCACCAGGATCTTGTTGATCTCCTCATCAGGATTCTCGCCTGCTAGGAAGGGCGAGTCGAGAGCTGTGTGACCTAATGGAGCAGTGATCAGCGCCAGATGACTCTGCGAAGACTGCGGAACCGATGCCATAGGATAGCTGGACGGGGAAGGCATCCTGACTTGGAGGGGAGTCTTCTCTTCAACCCCTGAGCTCAGGACGGGCGCGCTGCCGGGATTTTGTTCCATCCTCTTGAGGGATCCCAGAATATCCCCGGCAGCCGCGCCATGTTCTTCCGCGGTAGAAATCTTCACCGCTTCCGCGGCAGCGTCTTTCCCAATGACAGTAACCTCCTCCAGCAGTTCGGGCTCTTCAAAAAGTGGGGCTGCTGAATAAAACAACAAAACAAGAGTATGAAAATCGAGAATCAACAACGTGCATAGCGGAAAGGTACATAGGAAACAAGAACTCCGGCAAGAGGGATACCCGATGGAGAATGCTGCGGAAGGACCCCTCCTTCCCCGGTAACATCAGTTGCCGGCGCGATGTCCGTCACCGCCCTTTCGGCGACGACCTTTGTGCGAGCAGACTCCTCGGTGGAGGCCCTTGCCGGCGAATCCCCCTCACGGGCAACGGTTGACGAGGAATCTTGGAGAAGGAGCTCCACTGGTTGGGCCTCCCTCCGATCTTCCTCTCCTGTTCCCATGACGGGAGAAGAAGGGTGCCCTTCCTCATCCCCGCCTACTGGCGGGACCTTCACCTGGGTTTCACGAAGAGGACTAGGCAGGGGGCTAGACACGGGATTCTCTCCCGCATCTCCGGCAGAACCTCCGCCTATCGCAAGATCCGAGCCCGCGACAGACTTGGCCCTCTTGGCCCTGTGCGCGAGAACCTCATCGTCATCATCCCTGTCTAGGACAATCATACATGATCAGTGAGGAAGATTAAGGATTAAAAGCCTTCTGACAGAAGCTGATATCAACAAAACTTACTCCGAGGCGAGAAGCATGGAGCCCAGCTCGTACGACGCGGGCAGTGGAGTCGCTCGGCCCCTCTTCAGAGTTGGAGGGGCGGAGCTCGACGGAGAAGCCAGGATTGCCGGCAAGGGCGAACCTGGTGGAGAAGTTGGGCTGGACGGGGGACTGGGATCCACCCCATGCACTTTTCGTCGCTTGACGGTGGAAGCCTTGGTCTGGGCAAGGCAAGAGGATTGGTGATGTGCTACTTCGCGCCCGCCGCCCTTGGCTGTCGTCCTCTTCACCTTCGGAGAACTTCGCGAAGGCGCGGGGGCTGTTGACTCCCGGTTGGTGCGTAGACGGAGGCGGCGACCCGGCTCCGGGGCTTGGGGACCCATTTCGAGCCCTCCTCCACCGCCTCCGGGTCCGTCACCCCTTCCGCCTCGCCCTCCGCCTGGACCTCTGTTGCCGCGGATTGGGAACCGCCGGCCCCAGCAAGATCCAGTCCGGCAGTCTCTTTCGGGGCAAGATTTTTGCCCTCCTCATCAGAAGAGTCGTCGTCTCCAGGCTCCTCTTCTCCTCCGGAAGCCGCTCCCTTGGCAGACCTGATGGCCTTGCCCTCCGCGATTCACCCGGAAATGAAGGCCCTCTCCGCCTCCCTGGTTGGCGCGGTCAGGTCATCCTCGGGTTTGGTAGACCTCTCCTCCAAGGCAGAGGTCCACTCCATCTCATCCTCCAGGGTGGGCAACTCCCAGTCAGACTTGACGCCGAAGGCGTCACATTCCAGCATCCATTGGAGAATCCGATTCCTGGCGGAATTGCGATGCAGCAGGATGACCTTTTCCGGCAGACGGTGTGTCGCGAAATGGCCAAACAACTAATCGCACAACCAGCCATGGCCGTAGGCTGTCAAGTTGTCGGCAGGACCGGGATACAGGCGCATCGAATCAGCAGGGCCGTTGAACTCCCAAGCAAACCGGTCCCTCTTTTGCAAAGGAGCAATGCGACGGCGGAGAAAATCTGCTCCCACCTACTCTATGGTCAGTCCGGCGGCCTTGTGGCGGATGATCCTATTCAACGACAGGCAGAGTTTGCTGTCAGCTAGGCCAAGCTTCCCCCAGTCGTTGTCGCACGTGACACATTCAGTCCGCGCCCGGCAAAACTCGGGGGCTTTGTCGTCCTTGATCCAACACCAGTCGCCCCTCCATTCTTCCCACTTCCCACGCAGACTCCCGGAGAGGTACTCCTTCTTGTCTCGAGGGATCCAGCTTACATTCCCGGAGTGGTGGGATTTGTCCTCAATTCGAGGGAGGAAGAAGTGCTTAAACAAATCCACGTTGGGGGCAACTCCAACAAAGTTCTTGCACAAATGGGCATATATCACCATGCAAGACATCGCGTTGGGCGTAAAATCCAAAAGGTGGAACCCGTATGTTGCCATCATTGTTGGGGAACGTTGCATGGGAAACAAAAATTTTCCTACGCACACGCAAGATCTATCCATGGTGATGAGCATCTACGAGAGGGAGAGTGAATCTACATACCCTTGTAGATCGCTAAGCGGAAGCGTTAATAAACGCGGTTGATGTAGTCGAACGTCTTCGCGATCCAAATCGCCGAGCGTCCCGCGATCCAATCACGATCCTTCCGATCTAGTGCCGAACGGACGGCACCTCCGCGTTCAACACACGTACGGCTTGATGACGCCTTCACCTCCTCGATCCAGCGAGCGATGGTGAAGTAGTGGTTGAGTTCCAGCAGCACGACGGCGTGGTGATGGTGGTGAGGAACAATCTCTGCAGGGCTTCGCCAAGCGCTACGGAGATTATGACGGAGGAACTAGAGGGCTAGGGTTGCCGGCACACGGCTTGGGAAATCCTGATGTGTCCCGTGTGCTAGCCCTGCCCCTCTATTTATATGTTGAGCCTTGGGGTCTAAACTTGGAGTAAAAGCCTCCTCCGGGTCGGTTTTGCCCGCACAAGGTCGGTTTGGCCCGCAGGGAAAGAGTCCAACTCGGATCCCTGCCGAACCGTGCACAGCCGCGCACAAGCGGTAGTACCGCTTCACACAAGCGGTAGTACCGCTTGGGCGGTAGTACCGCTTCACACAAGCGGTAGTACCGCTCGGGCGGTAGTACCGCTTCACCAAGCGGTAGTACCGCTCCGGCGGTAGTACCGCTTCACCAAGCGGTAGTACCGCTTACGCGGCAGCAAAACTACTTTTGCACTTTCCAATACCTTGTGGGCTTTATCCCTTTGGCTCATATAAAGTGTTGCTGCACCCGAACACTTCGGTAAACATCCGGAACCCCTTCCGGTGAACTTCGGAACTCTTCCGGAGATCAAAACACTATTATCACATATATCAATCTTTACCTCCGGACTATTCCGGAGATCCTCGTCATGTCCGGGATCTTATCCGGGACTCCGAACAACTTTCGGTCACCAACATAATAACTCAATTATACTAATCGTCACCAAACGTTAAGTGTGTAGACCCTGCGGGTTCGAGAACTATGTAGACATGACCGAGACACCTCTACGGCCAATAACCAATAGCGGGACCTGGATGCCCATATTGGCTCCTACATATTCTACGAAGATCTTTATCGGTCGAACCTCTATGTCAAGGATTCAGTTAATCCCGTATGCTGTTCCCTTTGTTCTTCGGTATGTTACTTGCCCGAGATTCGATCGTCGGTATCACTATACCTAGTTCAATCTCGTTACCGGCAAGTCTCTTTACTCGTTCCGTAATACAAGATCTCGTGGCTAACACTTTTAGTCACATTGCTTGCAAGGCTCATTGTGATGTTGTATTACCGAGTGGGCCCTGAGATACCTCTCCGTCATACGGAGTAACAAATCCCAGTCTTGATCCATGCCAACCCAACAGACACCCTCGGAGATACCTGTAGAGCACCTTTATAGTCACCCAGTTACGTTGCGACGTTTGATACACACAAGGTATTCCTCCGGTGTCAGTGAGTTGCATGATCTCATGGTCAAAGGAACAGATACTTGACATGCAGAAAACAATAGCAATAAACTGACACGATCAAATGCTACGTTTACAGTTTGGGTCTTGTCCATCACATCATTCTCCTAATGATGTGATCCCGTTTATCAAATGACATCTCATGTCAATGGCTAGGAAACCTTAACCATCTTTGATCAACGAGCTAGTCAACTAGAGGCTTACTAGGGACACAGTGTTGTCTATGTACCCACACATGTATTTGAGTTTCCAATCAATACAATTATAGCATGGATAATAAACGATTATCATGAACAAGGAAATATAATAATAACCAATTTATTATTGCCTCTAGGGCATATTTCCAACAGTCTCCCACTTGCACTAGAGTCAATAATCTAGTTCACATCACTATGTGATTTACATTGTAATGAATCGAACACCCATGCAGTTCTGGTGTTGTTCATGTTTAGCCCTTGGAAGAGGTTTAGTCATCGGATCTGCAACATTCAGATCCGTGTGTACTTTGCAAATATTTATGTCGTCCTCCTTGATGTAATCGCGGATGGAATTGAAACGTCGCTTTATGTGTCTGGTCCTCTTGTGAAATCTTGGTTCCTTGGCTAGAGCAATGGCACCAGTATTATCACAAAACAGAGTCATTGGGTTAAGTGCACTAGGCACTACTCCAAGATCTGTCATGAACTCCTTCATCCAGACACCTTCCTTCGCCGCCTCCGAGGCAGCGATGTACTCCGCTTCGCATGTAGAATCAGCTACCACGCTTTGCTTGGAACTGCACCAGCTAACCGCACCCCCATTAAGAATAAATATGTATCCGGTTTGCGACTTAGAGTCATCCGGATCAGTGTCAAAGCTTGCATCGACGTAACCCTTTACGACGAGCTCTTGATCACCTCCATAAACGAGAAACATATCCTTAGTCCTTTTCAGGTACTTCAGGATATTCTTGACCGCCGTCCAGTGTTCCATTCCTGGATCACTTTGAAACCTTCCGACCATACTTATGGCAAGGCTGACATCGGGTCTTGTGCACAGCATTGCATACATGATAGAGCCTATGGCCGAAGCATAGGGGATGACACTCATCTTTTCTCTATCTTCTGCAGTCACTGGGCATTGAGTCTTACTCAACTTCACACCTTGCAAAACAGGCAAGAACCCATTCTTGGACTGATCCATTTTGAACTTCTTCAAAATCTTATCAAGGTATGTGCTTTGTGAAAGTCCTATTAAGCGTCTTGATCTATCTCTATAGATCTTGATGCCTAATATGAAAGCAGCTTCTCCTAGGTCCTTCATTGAAAAACTCTTGTTCAAATATTCCTTTACGCTTTCCAGCATTTCTATATTGTTTCCAATCAGCAATATGTCATCCACATATAATATTAGAAACGCTATAGAGCTCCCACTCACTTTCTTGTAAATACAAGCTTCTCCGTAAACTTGTATAAACTCGAACGCTTTGATCACCTCATCAAAACGAAGATTCCAACTCCGAGATGCTTGCACCAGTCCATAAATGGATCGCTGGAGTTTGCAAACTTTGTCAGCATTCTCTGGATCGACAAAACCTTCTGGTTGCATCATATACAACTCTTCCTTAAGGAAACCGTTAAGGAACGCTGTTTTGACATCCATCTGCCAAATTTCATAATCGAAAAAGGCAGCTATTGCTAACATGATTCTGACGGACTTAAGCATCGCTACGGGTGAGAAGGTCTCATCGTAGTCAACTCCTTGAACTTGTGAAAAACCCTTTGCCACAAGTCGAGCTTTATAGACGGTGATATTACCGTCCGCGTCCGTCTTCCTCTTAAAGATCCATTTGTTCTGAATGGCCTTACGCCCTTCAGGTAATACTTCCAAAGTCCATACTTTGTTTTCATACATGGATCCCATCTCGGATTTCATGGCCTCTAACCACTTCTCGGAATCCGGGCTCATCATCGCTTCTCCATAGCTCGTAGGTTCATCGTTGTCTAACAACATGACCTCTAAGACAGGGTTGCCGTACCACTCGGGAGTAGTACGCGTCCTTGTCGACCTACGAGGTTCGATAGCAACTTGATCCAAAGCTTCATGATCATCATCATTAACTTCCTCTTCAGCTAATGTAGGCTCCACAGAAACAACTTTCTGCGCTGCGCTACTCTCAGGTTGAAGTAAAGGTTCAACAACCTCATCAAGTTCTATCTTCCTCCCACTCAATTCTTTCGAGAGAAACTCTTTCTCAAGAAATGTTCCGTTTTTAGTGACAAACACTTTGTCTTCGGATCTGAGGTAGAAGGTATACCCAACTGTCTCTTTTGGGTATCCTATGAAGACGCATTTCTCCGCTTTGGGTTCCAGCTTTTCAGGCTGAAGCTTTTTGACATAAGCATCACATCCCCAAACTTTAAGAAACGACAGCTTTGGCTTCTTGTTAAACCAAAGTTCATAAGGCGTCGTCTCAACGGATTTCGATGGTGCCCTATTTAAAGTGAATGCAGCTGTCTCTAATGCATAACCCCAAAACGATAGTGGCAAATCGGCAAGAGACATCATAGATCGCACCATATCCAATAAGGTTCGATTACGACGTTCGGACACACCATTACGCTGTGGTGTTCCAGGCGGTGTTAATTGTGAAACAATTCCACACTGTCTTAAGTGACTACCAAACTCATAACTCAGATATTCTCCTCCTCGATCAGATCGTAGGAATTTAATCTTCTTGTTACGATGATTCTCAACTTCACTCTGAAATTGTTTGAACTTTTCAAATGTTTCAGACTTGTGTTTCATTAAGTAAATATACCCATATCTACTTAAGTCATCAGTGAAGGTGAAAAAGTAACGATAACCACCGCGCGCCTCAATACTCATCGGACCGCACACATCAGTATGTATGATTTCCAATAAGTCACTTGCCCGTTCCATTGTTCCAGAGAACGGCGTTTTAGTCATCTTGCCCATGAGGCATGGCTCACATGTGTCAAGTGATTCAAAATCAAGTGACTCCAAAAGTCCATCAGCATGGAGCTTCTTCATGCGTTTTACGCCAATATGACCTAAACGGCAGTGCCACAAGAAAGTGGTATTATCATTATCAATTCTATATCTTTTGGCATCAATGTTATGAACATGTGTATCATTACTATCGAGATTCAATAAGAATAAACCCCTCACATCGGGTGCATGACCATAAAAGATATTACTCATATAAATAGAACAACCATTATTCTCTGATTTAAATGAGTAACCGTCTCGCAATTAACAAGATCCAGATATAATGTTCATGCTTAACGCAGGCACTAAATAACAATTATTCAGGTTCATCACTAATCCCGATGGTAATCGAAGAGCGAGCGTGCCGACGGCGATCACATCAACCTTGGAACCATTTCCCACGCGCATCGTCACTTCGTCCTTTGCCAGCCTCCGTCTATTCCGCAGTTCCTGTTTTGAGTTGCAAATATGAGCAACCGCACCGGTATCAAATACCCAGGCACTACAACGAGAGTTGGTAAGGTACACATCAATAACATGTATATCATATATACCTTGTTTGTTGTTGGCCGCCTTCTTGTCAGCCAAATACTTGGGGCAATTCCGCTTCCAGTGTCCAGTTCCCTTGCAATGAAAACACACAGTTTCTGGTTTGGGTCCAGCCTTGGGTTTCTTCACGAGAGGAGCAACTGCTTTGCCACTCTGCTTGGAGTTACCCTTCTTACCCTTGCCATTTTTCTTGAAACTAGTGGTTTTATTGACCATCAACACTTGATGCTCCTTCTGAATTTCAGACTCAGCGGCTTTCAGCATCGCAAACAGCTCGGCGACTGACTTGTTCATCCCGTGCATGTTATAGTTCAACACGAAGCTCTTGTAGCTAGGTGGCAATGATTGAAGAACTCTGTCAGTGATAGCCTCTGCCGGAAGGGGCATCCCTAACTCAGCCAGACGGGCGGAGTACCCAGACATTCTGAGCACGTGATCACTGATAGACCTGTTCTCCTCCATCTTGCAAGCATAGAACTTATCGGAGATCTCATATCTCTCGATCCGGGCATTCTTCTAAAAGATAAACTTCAACTCCTGGAACATCTCATATGCTCCATGACGTTCAAAACGTCTTTTGAAGTCCCGGTTCTAAGCCATACAACATTGCACATTGAACTATTGAGTAATCATCAGAACGAGCCTGCCAGGCGTTCACAACGTCTAGAGACTCAACTGGAGCGGGTGGATCACCAAGCGGTGCATCAAGGACATAAGCCTTCTGGGAAGCCGTAAGGATAATCCTTAGATTACGGGCCCAGTCCACAAAGTTACTTCCATCATCTTTCAACTTAGCTTTCTCTAGGAACGCATTAAAATTCAGGGGTGCTACTGCGCGAGCCATGATCTACAACATAAATATAGCAAAGACAACTTAGACTATTGTTCTTAGATAATGAGTTTAGTTAATCATATTACTTAAAAACTCCCACTCAAATTGACATCCCTCCGGTCATTCGAGTGTAACATGATCCAAATCCACCAACTCAAGTCCGATCATCACGTGAGTTGAGGTGGTTTCAATGGTGAACATCTTCATGTTGATCATATCTACTATATGACTCATGTTCGACCTTTCGGTCTCTTGTGTTCCGAGGCCATGTCTGTACATGCTAGGCTCGTCAAGTTTAACCCGAGTGTTCCGCACGTGTAACATGGCTTACACCCGTTGTATGCGAACGTAGAGTCTATCACACCCGATCATCACGGCGTGTCTCGAAACGACGAACTTTCGCAACGGTGCACACTTGGGGAGAACACAATTTATCTTGAAATTTAAGTGAGGGATCACCTTATAATGCTACCGTCGTCCTAAGCAAAATAAGATGCATAAAAGGATTAACATCACATGCAAATCATAAGTGACATGATATGGCCATGAACTTGTGCTTTTGATCTCCATCTCCAAAGCACCGGCATGATCTCCATCGTCACCGGCATGACACCATGATCTCCATCATCTTGATCTCCATCAACGTGTCGCCATAAGGTTGTCGCGCCGACTGTTGCTTCCACGACTATTGCTAACGTTTAGCGATAAAGTAAAGCATTACATAGCGCTTAATGATTGACACGCAGGTCATACAATAATTAAAGACAACTCTATGGCTCCTGCCAGTTGCCGTACTCATCGACATGCAAGTCGTGATATTCTATACAACACATGATCATCTCATACATCACATATATCTCATCATGTAATTGGCCATATCACATCACAACATACCCTGCAAAAACAAGTTAGACGTCCTCTAATTGTTGTTGCAAATTTTACGTGGCTGCTACGGGTTTGCAAGAACCGTTCTTACCTATGCAAAACCACAACGTGGTGTAGTGATTGCTTTTTGATCTTCTAAAAGAACCCTCTTCATTGAACCGATTCAACTAAAGTGAGAGAGACAGACACCCGCCAGTCACCTTTATGCAACAAGTGCACGCAGCGGTAAAACCAGTCTCGCGTAAGCGTACGCGTAATGTCGGTCCGGGCCGCTTCATCTCACAATACCGCGGAATCAAGTATCAACTAGGAACGGCAAGCAATATGTATACACCCACGCCCACAACTCGTTTGTGTTCTACTCGAGATCTCATCTACGCATAGACCTAGCTCTGATGCCACTGTTGGGGAACGTTGCATGGGAAACAAAAATTTTCCTACGCACACGCAAGATCTATCCATGGTGATGAGCATCTACGAGAGGGAGAGTGAATCTACATACCCTTGTAGATCGCTAAGCGGAAGCGTTAATAAACGCGGTTGATGTAGTCGAACGTCTTCGCGATCCAAATCGCCGAGCGTCCCGCGATCCAATCACGATCCTTCCGATCTAGTGCCGAACGGACGGCACCTCCGCGTTCAACACACGTACGGCTTGATGACGCCTTCACCTCCTCGATCCAGCGAGCGATGGTGAAGTAGTGGTTGAGTTCCAGCAGCACGACGGCGTGGTGATGGTGGTGAGGAACAATCTCTGCAGGGCTTCGCCAAGCGCTACGGAGATTATGACGGAGGAACTAGAGGGCTAGGGTTGCCGGCACACGGCTTGGGAAATCCTGATGTGTCCCGTGTGCTAGCCCTGCCCCTCTATTTATATGTTGAGCCTTGGGGTCTAAACTTGGAGTAAAAGCCTCCTCCGGGTCGGTTTTGCCCGCACAAGGTCGGTTTGGCCCGCAGGGAAAGAGTCCAACTCGGATCCCTGCCGAACCGTGCACAGCCGCGCACAAGCGGTAGTACCGCTTCACACAAGCGGTAGTACCGCTTGGGCGGTAGTACCGCTTCACACAAGCGGTAGTACCGCTCGGGCGGTAGTACCGCTTCACCAAGCGGTAGTACCGCTCCGGCGGTAGTACCGCTTCACCAAGCGGTAGTACCGCTTACGCGGCAGCAAAACTACTTTTGCACTTTCCAATACCTTGTGGGCTTTATCCCTTTGGCTCATATAAAGTGTTGCTGCACCCGAACACTTCGGTAAACATCCGGAACCCCTTCCGGTGAACTTCGGAACTCTTCCGGAGATCAAAACACTATTATCACATATATCAATCTTTACCTCCGGACTATTCCGGAGATCCTCGTCATGTCCGGGATCTTATCCGGGACTCCGAACAACTTTCGGTCACCAACATAATAACTCAATTATACTAATCGTCACCAAACGTTAAGTGTGTAGACCCTGCGGGTTCGAGAACTATGTAGACATGACCGAGACACCTCTACGGCCAATAACCAATAGCGGGACCTGGATGCCCATATTGGCTCCTACATATTCTACGAAGATCTTTATCGGTCGAACCTCTATGTCAAGGATTCAGTTAATCCCGTATGCTGTTCCCTTTGTTCTTCGGTATGTTACTTGCCCGAGATTCGATCGTCGGTATCACTATACCTAGTTCAATCTCGTTACCGGCAAGTCTCTTTACTCGTTCCGTAATACAAGATCTCGTGGCTAACACTTTTAGTCACATTGCTTGCAAGGCTCATTGTGATGTTGTATTACCGAGTGGGCCCTGAGATACCTCTCCGTCATACGGAGTAACAAATCCCAGTCTTGATCCATGCCAACCCAACAGACACCCTCGGAGATACCTGTAGAGCACCTTTATAGTCACCCAGTTACGTTGCGACGTTTGATACACACAAGGTATTCCTCCGGTGTCAGTGAGTTGCATGATCTCATGGTCAAAGGAACAGATACTTGACATGCAGAAAACAATAGCAATAAACTGACACGATCAAATGCTACGTTTACAGTTTGGGTCTTGTCCATCACATCATTCTCCTAATGATGTGATCCCGTTTATCAAATGACATCTCATGTCAATGGCTAGGAAACCTTAACCATCTTTGATCAACGAGCTAGTCAACTAGAGGCTTACTAGGGACACAGTGTTGTCTATGTACCCACACATGTATTTGAGTTTCCAATCAATACAATTATAGCATGGATAATAAACGATTATCATGAACAAGGAAATATAATAATAACCAATTTATTATTGCCTCTAGGGCATATTTCCAACAATCATGGCGCAGAAGAAATCAGAGAAGGGAGGAGCAAGTCTGCAGTAAAAGTATGCACAGAAGAAGTGGTACGAATCTGAGGGCTTCTTCCCCTTGGGGTTGTCCGACAAGGCTTCAGGTGCTCCATGCCCCTTTGTTGGCCGCCCCCACATATAGGCATACCTCTGGGTCAGAGTGTTGTCGTCCAGGCTCGACGGAGAGATGACCACATCTCCCTGCTGCCGCCTCTCAAGCTCTTCCACTTTCCTCCTCTGTTCCCCTTGTTGCCCGCCTTCTTCTACCCCATTTTGGAAGCCTTTAAGGGCGGCAGATGGCTCGGCGGTGCTCGGGGACGAGGATGGCGGCGGGAACTGTTTTCTGCCTTGAGGAGGAAGATGAAGGACGGAGGAAAGAATGCGAATGAGTAGCACCCCTGCACGTTGTCCTTTTTATCGGGGGACTCGCGCAAGGGCTAGCTCTTTGCTATCTTTTCAGAAAACTGCCGTTTTATTACTGGCAGTTCCTTTTATTCTCCAACGGCTCCCGTCCATGGTCCACTACTAGCAAAACGGCTATAGCTAATATGGACATTAATGGCGCACCATGTATGTGGTGCGCCACTGCTATATAGCAGTGGCGCACCAGATATGGGTGCGCCATTAATGTCCATATTACTAATGGCGCACCTGGTGTGTGGTGCGCCACTGCTAAGTTTCTCCTGGGCACACCCCCCTCCCCAGACTTACCAGTGGCGCACCGGGGCGTGGTGCGCCATTACTAGTTAAAACTAGTAATGGCGCACCACCACCCGGTGCGCCACTACTAACAAAAATTTTTTCAATTTTTTTTTCAAACCTAGTAATGGCGCACCGGGGTGTGGTGCGCCATTACTAGTTTAACTAGTAATGGCGCACCACACCCCGGTGCGCCATTACTAACAATTTTTTTTTCAATTTTTTTTTAAAACTAGTAATGGGTTTAGGGTGGGCCATTAGTAACCCTGGTAGGTGTGGCGCACCCTACGTAGTGCGCCATTGCTATCCCCACCACTCTCCCTTATCCCCTTATCTCTCTCTCCCTTATCCCCACATCTCTCTCTCTGGTAACCCTGCAGCCGCCTCGCCTCACTCGCCGGTCAGCCCACCCTGCCCCGCCCCGCCTAGCTCGCCGCCGGCCACCCCGCCCCATCTCCCTCGTCGGCCATCCCGCCCACCCCGCCTCGCTCGTCGGCCACCCCGCCCCGCCCCGCCTCGTTCCCCGTCGGCCACCCCGCCTCGCTCGCCGCCGTCGTCCACCCCGCCCTCTCTTCTTCTCCTGTTCGTTCCCGCCGTGGAGCAGATGGAGCGCTGGGCGCCGGAGCGGAGGGAGCATGGGGGAGCACCCCGCCTCGCTTGCAGCCTCGGCGAGCTCTGGATCAAGGCATCCGCCTCCTCCCGTGCCGTCCGAGCTCGCCGGAGGGAGTACCAGCAGTCGCGCCGTCCGAGCTCGCCGGAGGGAGCACCAGCAGTCGCCGCCGTCCGAGCTCGCCGGAGGGAGCAAAGCAGCCGCCGCCGTCGTTTTACTACGCCACCAGAAGCTCCATCGGAACATGCGAACCACCCCGCTCCAAGTCCCCGTCGCCGCGACTGTGCTTCCAGGCGAGGAGGACGAGCACCTCGACCCAATACCTCTCCCGAGCCCCTCACGTGCGTCCTCTCCCCTCCCTCCATCCCGAGCTCTCTCTCTCTTATTTAGTTTGTTATATAAGAGGAAGGGGTAAGGGACTGTTAGTTAAGAACAATTGCATCTCTGTGTTTTCAGCAAGAAAGAGAATGACACAGTTAAACATTCAAATTTAAGCAATAGATCAATGGAACATTTGTTCTGCAGTCTAATAACGAGATAAGATAAAAGTTAGTTTAATTTACTAAAATTAACTTTTAGTTGAGTGATGCGCTAAGGTCAACCTCTATACATGCACATCCCTGAACTGAAAATACACTCAGGCACCAATTTCGGACAGTACAAAATTGATATGATGCTTGCTTTGTGAGTAAGTATCTTATTGCACAATGTCTCCGAATAAAATGCATGGTTAGAAATAAACTGAACCAAACTATTGACATCAGAGAGCATACAGTTATGAGTTTAATTTCTCAGTTACAGCAGCAATTGTACTGTATTTGTAACCATACATTCTTACCACGCCAATAATTGTTCTTTACATTAGCCATACAATTGCACAAATAGACCATATAAAATGGGATTCTGTCATATGTAAACCATATAAATAGAATTCAAGCTGATTTGATTATGTTTCATCTCCATAATTATTTTCTCTTGGTCCAGAGAACATAAGCTGGAACATATAAATTAATTTTCTGCTCATTTTGAGACGATATAAGGATTTCTGCTATTATACTGATAGTTAATGACAGCAGCACCCCAAGAATATGATGTTCTCTAGCAAGAAAATTGTTATTTCCTTACACTACTTTATTTTTCCATGTTTGCTTTAATCACCTATTTATTTATTTGAACAAGCAGCAGTTAGCCTTTGTTTACTTAACATGAATGTTGTTGTAATCATGAATATGTCCTGAGAATTAGTGTAAGAATGAAGCCATTGTCGGTAGAATGTCTGCAGATGTAGCTCTTTGACTCGTATAAAAGTTAGTCCTAGAGGTCATTAAGATTATTGTAGTTTCAGTTTTCTCTGACGAGGCATATTCTGTTTAATTGAAAAATTACAGAGAAAATGATGCTTATATTCAAGGAGCGGTTTTTAATCTGTGCTTGGTGATCAATTTATAAACAAGATACATTCATGACCATGCTCCATGATGTAGGAATAGGAACCAAGTTCAGTATAATCCCTAGGTAACAACTGTAAGTTGTGCACAACATGAAATGGTTTTTTTGGCATAATATTCGGGGTTGAGGGCATTTGTTAATCACATAGTTATAGCATTCAGTCCAGATAACATCTGCATGTGTTGTACTTTCGAATTTCTGTTTCCATATTCAGTCTCATATCAAGAAAATTATACTTAATATTGTTTTTGCTATATGCAGGCGTATGCATCAAGTTCTACATTTTCAGGATCCTCTGCTAAGAAATATATTTTTGCAGTACTTGAAAAAATAGTTATATGTAGAGAATATGTAATTCTTGCTTTTGTGCTGTCAAAATTCTTGAGCAAAGATCTTTGGAGTGATTTCCGGTCATCTTTTTCAGGACTCCTATCGTTTGCAGGTCTATGGGAAAAATATATGGTTCTAATTCCAGGCATACTTAAAATCTTTCTTAAGATATGGATGTGGATTTCTTCAGTGTTTTCCCGTACAGATTTCCCTTTTTGATCTTTGTAGACATACTGCCACAATGATTTTATGATTTAGCAACTTTATTTTTATTTTCTTCTGCAAGAAATGTTCGAGGAATTGGACTGTAGCTGTTAATTCTTTTCTTGATATTTGTTTGGCAAGTTTGTTAGCATCAAACTCTCTTTAGAACTTGCTTCATAGTCTTGGTGGCAGTTTGACTCCCTCCTTCTGTAGGCTCACTTTGTTTCAGGTTATCAACTTCAGTGCCTCATGAGCTTATAGTACTGTAAATAAGTTTTTTTTGTTTTTTTTGCAAATGCTCATATGCTTATGGTACTGTAGATAAGATTTATTTGTTGGTTGACTGACTTTTGTTACAGAACATGTGCCAATTGTAATTGTGTTTAATAGAATGATTTGTGCAAAACCTTATCCGAGTAAGAATGCAAACCATTATAGGTGCTGAGTAGAATCAAAATTGATACCAAGCTGGAGCCTTTTTCCAGTTTAGTATTTTTGTAGAAAAACTGTATTATCCAATGAATTAATTGGAGCAGGAGATGTTCTCTATTTTAACTCAATCCTCTGATCTCTTTGAATTCTTGATCATCATCATTGTTCTATTATTAATTAGATGGAGATGGTGGCCGGTGCAAAAATTCCTCCATCGTTATGTCATTGTAAATGACAGTGAGATAAAGGTTGTATCATCAGGAGATTCTACAGTGTGTTTAGAATTTAAGAATGTTCTCCCAGGCATATGATTAGTCGGTTGTTCAAAGACATGCAAAATGTTCAGAGGCTTAAAGAATTTCTCTTAACAGTAGCACCACTAAGTCTTCCTGTAGGTGTAGATGTGGGTTGTAACAGTTCTAGTTCTGCATAAAAAATGACAGTATTGACACCATGTAATCTTACTCATACAATATTCACACCATGTAATTCTGGAAATATATGCTCATATCTAGTTCTGCATAAAAAATGACAGTATTGACATGTTATAAATAGTTTGTTTGTCTTTCTGTTTATTTTGTTACATTTTGCAGGGATAAAGTGAAGAAAAAGAAGAAAAGATTACTAGAAGATTAGTTTTAGGATTTTCTTTTATTTCCTTGCAATTTTCCTTTTATTGGATACTTGTAAAGACATTGTAATATTCTTACTATAATAAAAAATATGATTCTATTTCATTTTTTGTTTTTAAATTATTTTTCCTTATAGGTTGTTTTCTGTAAATTTGGATTTTTTTTGTTTTCCAAATACATTACTAGTGGCGCATTTCAGCCCTTATTAGTGGCGCACCTTCCTTTATTACTAGTGGCGCACCTATAAGGCTATTAGTGGCGCACCTGGACGGAATACCAGTGGAGCACCTAAAGGTTAGTAGTGGCGCACCTGTAGCAATAGTAGTGGCTCACCTGTAGCAATAGTAGTGGCGCACCTGTAGCAATAGTAATGGCGCACCACATGGTGCGCCACTAGTATTTGGAATAGTAATGGCCCACCAGAGGTGCGCCATTACTATTTATTACTAGTGGCGTGTTAATAGTGGCGCACCTATAGTGCGCCATTAATAGCCAAAATAGGTGCGCCACTAATAGGGTTTTTTCTAGTAGTGGTCCCACGACCTGCGATTATTGCGCGAAGTGGACGTGATGGAAGGGCAGGACCCCTCCGCCGCGTGTTCGTGCACTGTTTGGGGCCTAACCCAACATGCCAAGCGACACGTATGGCTCAGGCCCGGGGGCATCTGTCGGGGTAAAAGAACAGGGGTGTCCACTTTTCCCCTGACTCGTGCCCGGACAGTCAGCCACCAGCGACCGGCAGCCACAACCTGCACAGGCGGTAGAAGCAAAAAACCCCGCCAGCAATCAAGACAAGACTCCAGCAGGCTCAACACAGCAGCCCAAGCCTGGGCTACGACGCGCCAAGCACGCCCCCGACGCTTGTCGGGGGGCCAAGGCGCACTCTCTTCCCAGAAGACCCAGCAGGACATTCCCCAGCAGGCACGAGCCAGCCAGCCACCGCTCCACCGCATCGCTACGCCTGTCACTTATCGATGCAGTGTCGAGCTCTCAGGCAGCTAATCAGCTCTCGCTAAGCACGTGGTGACACATCGAAGGGAAGTTATGCTCAATCGACACCCGCCCTGCAGCGTGTCAAGTTCTTAAGCAACGACCAGCCAAGCGGTGGCCAGAGCTTGCCGGGGATGCACCCCCAAGCGCCACCTAGGCAGGTAATCATGGTATTTTGTCCTAAATGCCAGAGTTAGGTATGATAGCTCTGCTTAGCTATCTAATGGATAGATAATGTCTGTTTTGCCATTGTGGTGACCCCTTGCACTATAAAAGGAGGCCCAAGGCAACCTAGCTCAAGGTTGACGATTCATACCCCTGAACACTTGTACTAACGCAGCCGCTCCTTCCCCAGCAGCAGTCCTTGCCGGGCTAGGTGCCCTGTGTTCTTCGAGTTCCCCCAATCAATCCACCAAAAAGCAAGAGTACGGTTTTACGCTTAGAAGCGACCCGAACCTGGGTAAAATGCTTGCGTCCTGATCGTTGCGCCATCTCATGATCTCCGCTCTTCGTGCAACGTGACCCTCCTGCCGAACCACAAGGGATTCCTGATCCCATAGGTGATCGTGAGCATCCGTGCCCCTACAAGGGTGGACTGGCGATTTCTCGAGGGGGTACTGAGAAAGTTCAGCTTCCGTGAAACTTGGGTTGGATGGATAATGAGTTGTGTTAAATCTATCAGGTATGCGATCAAATTAAATGGACGACTCCTGGATTTCTTTGAGCCCACAAGTGGACTTCAGCAAGGGGATCCGTTGAGCCCCTACATGTTCCTCCTTGTGGCACACCGTCTAACTTGCGTGCTCAATTATGAAGTTGCTAATGGCAGAATAATACCGATCAAGATTGCTAGAGGAAGCCCAGGCATTTCAAACCTGCTATCGTTGACGACAACCTTTTATTTTTTAAGGCATCGATCCAAGAGGCGACTACTATTAAAGTGGCACTTGAGTGCTTCCAGAAAGGTTCTGGTCAGCTCCTAAGCCCCCCAAAATGCTCACTTTTATTTAGTGAGGCATGCCCGGATGTTATTTAGAAAGGAATAAAAGAAAACTGGGTGTGCTGGTGTCAACTTTTGAGAGTAAGTATCTAGGACTACCAACTCCAGAAAGAAGAATGAAGGAGGGAAGATTCCAGCCAATTATGGAGAGATTTACCAAGAGATGCTCGGACTAGAATGAGAGATACGTGTCACAAGCTGCAGAGGAGGTTAATGTCAAAGCTGTGACGCAGAGTGATGTCTACTACACAACTTGTTCTTGTAGACTCGGGTTGGGCCTCCAAGCGCAGAGTTTTGTAGGACAGTAGCAAATTTTCCTCAAGTGTACGACCTAAGGTTTATCAATCCGTGGGAGGCGTAGGATGAAGATGGTCTCTCTCAAACAACCCTGCAACCAAATAATAAAAAGTCTCTTGTGTCCCCAACACACCAAATACAATGGTAAATTGTATAGGTGCGCTAGTTCGGCGAAGAGATGGTGATACAAGTGTAGTAATGATAGTAGATATTGATTTTTGTAATGGTAACAATAAAAAACAGCAAGGTAGCAAGTAACAAAAGTGAGCACAAACGGTATTGCAATGCTTGAAAACAGCAAGGTAGCAAGTAACACCATATTGTACGCATCAACCAACTCTAATGTCACCTAGATACTCCAATGTCACCACAAGTATCCATGAATTAGTTATACGATACGCATCAAACAATTTCAGATTCATAATACTCAATCCAACACATAGAACCTCAAAGAGTGCCCCAATATTCCTACCGGACAAAGTAGGACAAAAACGTGCATCAACCCCTATTCATAGATTACCCCAATATCACCTCGGGAATCCGCGAGTTGAGTGCCAAGACATAGATCAAGTGCTCTCAAATCCATAAAAGTATTCAATCTGGTAATAACGAAATCTCAAAGGGAAAACTCAATTCATCACAACAAGATAGAGAGCGGAAAACACCATATGATCCAACTATATTAACAAAGCCCGTGATACATCAAGATCGTAACAAATCAAGAACACGAGAGAGAGAGAGATTAAACACATAGCTACTGGTACAAACCCTCAGCCCCGAGGGTGGACTACTCCCTCCTCATCATGGAGATTATAGGGATGATGAAGATGGCCCCCGGTGATGATTTCCCCCTCCGGCAGGGTACCAGAACGGGGTCTAGATTGGTTTTTCATGGCTACAGAGGCTTGTGGCGGCAGAAATTCTGATCTAGGATTATTTCTGGGGGTTTCTGAATATATAGGATTTTTGGGCGTCAGTTTCACGCGAAGATGGGCACGAGGGGCCCACAAGACACCAGGGCGCGCCAGAGGGGGCTGGCGTGCCCTGGTGGGTTGTGGCCACCTCGTGGCTCTTCTGGCCCTCCAACGAAGCTTCTAGTGCCTCTTTTGTGCCAAAAAATCGTCAAAAAGTTTCGATGCATTTGGAGAACTTTTATTTCTGCACAAAAAACAACACCACGGTAGTTCTGCTGAAAACAGCGTTAGTCCGGTTTAGTTCCATGGAAATCATACCAAAACCATATAAAATTGTTGTAAATATGGCATGAATACTTCATAAATTATAGACACATTGGAGACGTATCAGTATCCCCAAGCTTAATTCCTACTCGTCCTCGAGTAGGTAAATGATAAAAGAAATAATTTATGAAGTGTAATGCTAGTATAGTGCATAAGTTTGATCAATGATAATTTCAACCACTTTTCCTAGCATCATAACACCAACTCTTTCTCATAAAACTCATCATGATAAAGTAGGAAGCAATTCACATGTTATGGTTCAAACAATGAATTTTCTTGAAACTTAACAACCTATGTTCGTAGTCACCAAACAATTGCAATTCAACTTATTCTCAACAAAGTCTAAGTAAGAGCTCCACATACTCAATCATCATATAGTCTTCTATGATTGCTAGTACTCAAAGCATATTTTTAGAACAAATGGCATGCATCGAACACAGAGAAAGATAGGGGCTTAATGTTTCGCCTCCCAACTCATTTATCATAGAGATAATTGTCAACAATAACAAGTCATGATCAAATATATTTGACTGGCCATATGTGCCTAGATCTTTCCCCACCACATGATGCTTGCCAACTAGAGAATAATTGAGGTTAAAATGAGAATGCATACTATTAACTCTTGCATAAAAGTAAATACTGAAAGGTAAAAGATAGGCCCTTCGTAGAGGGAAGCAGAGGTTGTCATGCGCTTTTTGGTTTTGTATGCACAATCCCTTAATGCAAAAGAATGTCATGTTATATTGACCCTTATGATAGCAACCTTTATTATGCAGTCCGTCGCTTTTATTACTTTGCCATCACAAGTTCGTACAACGCTCAATTTTCTCTTACACTAAATGATCAAACACATCTAGAAGCAATTTTTACTGGCTTTTTGCACCGATGACAACTTACTTGAAGGATCTTATTCAATCCATAGGTAGGTATGGTGGACACTCATGGCAAGAAACTGGGTTCAAGGGTTTTTGTATGCACAAGTAGTATCTCTACTTAGTACGAATTTTTGGCTAGCAAAAGATCCTAAGCAAACACCACATGTTGGAGGATCCATAACAATATAACTTCTATGCAAATATACACAACCATAACTCATTAAGTTGTCTTCCATGTCCAACTTCAACTAATTTGTTCAAGTTTGAAAATAATTAATGGGTATTCACAATCATAGAAGATGTCTGAGATAATATATTTATATGTGAAAATGCTCTTCCTTATACCAATCATTCATGAGTTGCTTGTATGACCAATATTGTGATTGTCAAGCTTCAAAAGATTTCACTTTCTAAACCCAATGTGAGGCTACTACTAGGCATGATATGAACATATAATTTCAACTTCATGGTATTCAATTCATTCAACAATTTACTCATAGGATATAAGTGAAGCACAAGAGTAAATGACAAGCTACTCCAAAAAGATATAAGTGAAGATCAAGCGAGTAGTTAAGTAAATGGGAAGCCATTTGAGAACTCTCTCTAGTCTAAAAACTTTAAGATCTAAGTATTTTATTAAAATAGCAAGAAAAACAAAATAAAATGACATTCCAAGAATAGCACACATCATGTGAAGAAGCAAAAACTTAGGCTCAACCGATACTAACCGATAATTGTTGATGAAGAAAGGTGGGATACCTACCGGGGCATCCCCAAGCTTAGATGCTTAAGACTTATTGAAATATTATCTTGGGATTCCTTGATCATGCCCAAGCTTGAGCTTTTGTGTCTCCTTAATTCCTTTTATATCACGGTTTCCCTAAATCTTAAAAAACTTCATCAACAAAAACTTGAAAAGAACTCGTGAGATAGGTTAGTACACATAAAAAACAAATCAACACTTCATGTTCTGCCAAGAAAAGTTGCACAATAATTTTCAAACATCATCTACTGTTTACTATCATTTCCACAATTTATATCTACCAATATAGGCTACGGAAACTATAGGATATAAGTAGATAACATAACTATGACAGCAATCTGTCCAAACAGAACAGTCTGTAGAAATTTATGAAAACAGTGTACTTATGTAACTAACAAAATTTTGAAAATTTAGGAAGTGATAAATAATTTATATGAAAACACTTTGTAAAAATTTCAGAAGCTTTCCGCGTTCGAGTAAAATATGAAAATTCAAACACTACAGCAAAAGTTTCTGTTTTTACACAGCACATATCAAACATGTAACTCAAGCATCCTAAGAGGCAATTCTTGGAAATTTTTATTGAGAAACAAGATTATAAATAACATCTAATAGAGAACAAAAAAATAAAATGACGCTCCAAGCAAAATACATATCATGTGACGAATAAAAATATAGCTCCAAGTAAGATGTACCGATAATGTTGGAGACGAAAGAGGGGATGCCTTCCGGGGCATCCCCAAGCTTAGAGGCTTGAGTCTTCCTTGAATATTACATTGGGGTGACTTGGGAATCCCCAATCTTAGGTACTTTCTGCTCCTTATTCACCTCATATCGGTATCTCACCCAAAACTTGAAAACTTCAATCACACAAAACTTAACGGAACTTCGTGAGATGGGTTAGTGTAGTAAAGATAGATCATTCACTCAGGTACTGTCAAGACAAGATTCATAATTATTCTCACATAATACCTACTGTATTCAATCATTCTCACAATTTATATAACCAAATATAAGCTATGAAAACACTTGAAACAAGCAAACTATGCATGCCAAACAGAATCTGTCAAAAACAGAACAGTCTGTGAAGATCTGAATGATCACCATAGTTCCCTGACTCTAAACATTCTGAAAAATTAGGAAAAAACATAGAATTTTCATAGAATTTTTTTGTAAAAGTTTCATAATTTTTTGACGCTCCAGTAAAATCAGATAATTCATATACTGGACGCAAAACATTCTGTTTTTGCACATAATCAAACAAGCAAGTATCCACACTATCCCAAAGGCTTTACTTGGCACTTTATTGAAATAAAAGACACAAAACATGATTAATACAGTATATTAATCATGTGAAAACACAAAAACAGAAAGTAAAAGTGTTGGGTTGTCTCCCAACAAGCGCTTTTCTTTAATGCCTTTTAGCTAGGCATGATGATTTCAATGATGCTCGTATAGGAATAGTAGTTGAAACATGCAAGAGAGCATCATGAATCACATGACAAGCAAATTTAAGTCTAACACACTTCCTATGCATAGGGATTTTGTGAGTGAACAATTCATGGGAACAAGAATCAACTTGCATAGGAAGGCAAAACAAGCACAACTTCAAAACTTTGAACACATAGGGAGGAAACTTGATATTATTGCAATTCCTACAAGCATATGTTCCTCCCTAATAATAATTTTCAGTAGCATCATGAAGGAATTCAACAATATAAATATCACATAAATTATTATTTTCATGATGCACAAGCATAGAATTTTTATTACTACCCACACAAGCAAAATTCTTCTCATTCATAGTGCTGGGATCAAACTCAACAAAATAACTATCATGAGACACTTGATTGACATAACCACATTGAATATTAAAATCATGATGACAAGTTTCATGGTTAATATCACTCCTTATAGCATACATGTCATCATCATAATCATCATACTTAGGACGCATGCTATCATCATAATAGTTTTGCTCATCAAAACTTGAGGGACTAACAATATCATATTCATCAAACATAGCATCCCCAAGCTTGTGGCTTTGAATATCATTAGCATCATGAATATTCAGAGAACTCAAACTAACAATATTTCTATCATGATTTTCATTCAAGGAACTATCATGAATCACTTTATAAATTTCACAATTTCTAGATTCATGATTTTCAAGCAAGACCTCATAAACATAATCTAGTGAACTATCACTAGCAATTGTTCCAACATAATCGGGTCTATTGAAAAGATTAGCAAGTGGGTGAGGATCCATTTATCTTTGTTTTGTAGTTTTCTTTTATAAAACCAAACTAGTGAAAAACAAGAAACTAAAAGATTTAATTGCAAGATCTAAAGATATACCTTCAAGCACTCACCTCCCCGGCAACGGCGCCAGAAAAGAGCTTGATGTCTACTACACAACTTGTTCTTGTAGACTCGTGTTGGAACTACCATGGAAGAGTTTTGTATGACAGTAGCAAATTTCCCTCAAGTGGATGACCTAAGGTTTATCAATTCGTGGGAGGCGTAGGATGAAAATGGTCTCTCTCAATCAACCCTGCAACCAAATAATAAAAAGTCTCTTGTGTCCCCAACACACCAAATACAATGGTAAATTGTATAGGTGCACTAGTCCGGCGAAGAGATGGTGATACAAGTGTAGTAATTATAGTAGATATTGATTTTTGTAATAGTAACAATAAAAAACAGCAAGGTAGCGAGTAACAAAAGTGAGTACAAATGGTATTGCAATGCTTGAAAACAAGGCCTAGGGTCCGTAATTTCGTTAGTGCAATCTCTCAACAATGCTAATATAATTGGATCACTAAACCATCCCTCAACGTGCAACAAAGAATCACTCCAAAGTTCTTATCTAGCGGAGAACATAAAAAGAAATTGTTTCTAGGGTACGAAACCACCTTAAAGTTACCCTTTTCGATCGATCTATCCAAGAGTTCGTACTAAAATAACACCATACGATACGCATCAACCAACTCTAATGTCACCTAGATACTCTAATGTCACCACAAGTATCCATGAGTTAATTATACGATACGCATCAAATAATTTCAGATTCATAATACTAATTCCAACACAAAGAACCTCAAAGAGTGCCCCAAGATTCCTATCGGACAAAGTAGGACGAAAACGTGCATCAACCCCTATGCATATATTACCCCAATATCACCTCGGGAATCCGCGAGTTGAGTGCCAAGACATAGATCAAGTGCTCTCAAATCCATAAAAGTATTCAATCCGGTAATAACGAAATCTCAAAGGGAAAACTCAATTCATCACAACAAGATAGAGAGGGGAAAACACCATATGAATCAAATATATTAACAAAGCCCGCGATACATCAAGATCATGCCAAATCAAGAACACGAGAGAGAGAGAGATTAAACACATAGCTACTGGTACAAACGCTCAGCCCCGAGGGTGGACTACTCCCTCCTCATCATGGAGACCATAGGGATGATGAAGATGGCCTCCGATGATGATTTCCCCCTCCGGCAGGGTGCCGGAACGGGGTCTAGATTGGTTTTTCATGGCTACAGAGGCTTGTGGCGGCAGAACTTCTGATCTAGGGTTATTTCTGGGTTTTTTTTTAATATATAGCATTTTTTGGGCGTCGGTTTCACGCGAAGATGGGCCACGAGGGGCCCACAAGACACTAGGGCGCGCTAGAGGGGGCTGGTGCGCCCTAGTGGGTTGTGGCCACCTCGTGGCTCTTCTATCCCTTCCACGAAGCTTCTAGTGCCTCTTTTGTTCAAAAAAATCGTCAAAAAGGTTCGTTGCATTTGGAGAACTTTTATTTCTACACAAAAAACAACACCACGGTAGTTCTGCTGAAAACAGCGTAAGTCCGGGTTAGTTCCATGCAAATCATACCAAAACCATATAAAATTGTTGTAAATATGGCATGAATACTTCATAAATTATAGATACATTGGAGACGTATCACAGAGCCTACCCTCCTACCCCATGGGTGTATTTAAAATGAAAAAGGGGTTCTGTGAGAACTACGAAAAGCTCATCCATGATTTCTGGTGGGGCGATGAAGAGGATCATTGAAAGGTCCACTGGATGGCTTCGAAGGACATGGTAAAACCAAATAAGGGAGGATGATTGGGCTTTAGAGATATCCACCTCTTCAACCAATCCTTTCTAGCAAGGCAGGGATGGGGAATAATTCAAAAACCAGATAGCTTCTGCACGCGGGTGCTGGAAACTAAATACTTCCCAAACGGTGATATCCTAGATACCGTGTTTGCATCCGATGCCTCCCCATCACAAAGAGGAATTGAATTTGGGCTTGAGCTCCTCAAAGGACTCATTTGGAGAATCGGTGATGGTAGGAATATAAAAATAGAGAGATACAATTAGATCCCGAGACAAAATTGGGTTAAGAGCGGCAAAATTCACTAGAAGATCCAGAATCCAGTGGGTCAATCAATTGATACACATCGACATGAATGGATGGAATGTGGAATTGCTAAAGCAAATGTTCCTGGCATATGATGTTGAAGCCATATGCGTGCTCAAACTTCCAGAACAAAAAACAGAGGACCGCATAACATGGCATATGGGGAAGTCTAGCAATTTTTCAGTTAGGAGTGCCTACGGGTTGGCTACCCAGATTAAGGAGAAAGAAAATCCACTAGCCTCGAGCTCTTCTAATAGGGCATATGATAGAAGCTGATGGAATCTAATCCGACAAGCTAAAGTACCATAAAAAGTTAAGATAGATGGCTGGCGGATCGCTACTGAATCGATGGCTATAGCAGAAAATAAGATGCATCGAACCCTTGAGAAGATAGCCACATGCACCATACGTGGTATGGAGGATGAATCAGAATTTCATGCGGTCATTGCTTGCACTAACGCGAGGGCACTCAAGGATGGAATTAGGAGAGTATGGAAGCTGCCGCTGGAAAGATGCTTCCAAAATACTGGAGAGGATTGGCTCCTTTGTTTACTGAGTACATGCGATGAAACCATGCATCCCAGAGTTCTGCTAATCATTTGGAGATCATGGCATATTTGAAATAACTGCATGCATGAGGGGGGGATGCCTCGGTCTTTGTCTCGGTCGATTTCTTACTAAAATACGAGCAAGAGTTGAGGCACTGCTTGGAGATGGATATGAGCTTTAATGGGAAACAGTCTCTATTCCCTGACAAACCTGATGGTGAATTGAAACACAAAAATACTAACTAGACTGCACCCCAAGACAATTGGTGGAAAATGCATATTGATGTTGTGTTTAACCAATCGAATGGCAGCACAACAGTTGGATGGGTAGTTAGAGACCAAGCCAGTAAAGTAGCCCTTTCGGGCTGTTGCAGACTATCGTTTGCACGGATGCAGAGGAGGTGGAAGCTATGGCTATAAAACATGGTCTCCAGGACCTGCTCGACAGATTTAGAGGGAAAATAATCATTGAAACTGACTGTGCTACCTGGCCGACCGACTAAATATGAGTCTACAGAATAAATCCTATATCCGCCATGTCATAATGTATTTTAGGGATTCAGTGGAGCTCTTTCAGGAGGCGACAGTGGAGGTGATTACCAGAAGCTGCAATAGTGTGGCGCATGCCTTGGCGGCGTATGCTCGAGCTGACGGTGATTGCCTCTTAGTGGGCATGGTCCCTGATCATCTAGCTCACTTGGTAACTAAGGATATCTTGAACTGTAATAGAAGTTTTGTAAGCTGTGTTGTTTTGCTAAAAATAATAATCAAAAGGAACATACTGACAGTGCGCTAAAGAAAATCAGGAGGCAAATGCCTTTTTCGAGACTTCATTGCAGTAAACATTCGAATAGTATTTGTATCATCAACTGACTTGAACAACTTTTCTGTGTGTAACATATCATCAAGTCATTGAACCATTCACTATTGATCTTGCTACAAAGTTTATCATTGATAATCTTCATCCCTGGAAAATTTGAAGTTAGTTGTTACAGAAATAAATAAGAAAATGAGGTACAACAAGTAAAGGGTTCATATTACAGAACTACTTGCATTAACTACATGTATCGTATTATTAAATTATTAGTTTGCGGTTAACCAAACTAAAAACAGTGAAATAATTATTTCCCTTCACTAGCAGAAAGACCACAAATTACACATCAAGAAAAGATGTATTCTACAAGTCAACCAGAAGGTAAAAAACATTGCACGAATACCATGATCTGTAAGATGAATATGCTAGTTCTACTACAGATCAATCAACCTGAAAATATATACTTATACATGAGAAAAACCATATGGGTATCAAAACTTTTTAAGACCATGCACTGGCCAATGATCAACAAGAGTAATTTGTTTTCTCTTCCCTTCTTCTACAAGAGCCGCCTTCCAATTAATTTTGCAAGAACAATTAATTCCCTAGCTCAAAACAATTATTTAGAGAGGAGAGATCCCTAGCCGCCTAGCCCTAGTTTCGACGAAGGATTCTTAATTTCTTACTGAAGGAAGCCGAAGCCGAATGAGAGGAAGGAGAGTAGACTGCCTGGGCGGCTGGGCACCTGGCGTGATGATGTCCGCTAGTTGTCGGTCCTACGTCTAGCCGTCCAGGGTTAGGTCTGCCGCCCAGTCCATGCGTGCCGGCGCTAAAAGCCTGTGAAAAGTGAAGAGACAAGTTTTTTTTTGAAGAGACAAGTGGCCAGGGAGTTCGAGCTTGACCTAGGGAAACAAAAGTTGTTTCAGCCTGAGCAGTTAGGTTGCAGACTGCTCTTGGGCCATGAATTACGTGGACATGTGAAAATCAAAGGCCCCAAATTTCTTTTACCCGGGTAAAACAAGTTGTCATACATGTTTAGCCCTAGAGTCAGAATCTGCGCTAGAGTCCACAAAAAACCTAGCCGGCGGCCGGGATCTCCTGGTCCCCGGTGAGTTCTACCTTGGGGCTGAGGCTGCGGGCATCTGCCATGGCAGACGTGGGTTCTGATGGGATGGAGGCGAAGGAAGGAGACGGGAAGGGAGGTATGGAGGGAGAGATCAACACAGTTGGGGCCGATCTAGAGAGACAGGAGGTGCAGGAGGGCAAAGGAGTCGAGGTGGAGGAGGATGCGGTAGCACATGAGGCAGGCAACACTAGGGTTCACGACCAGAGTCTGGAGGAAGAAGACAATGATTACTTCGATGGACATGAGATAGAACTTGCTGACCGTTTTCCGGGATTGAAACTGTAGGAGATATGCCCTAGAGGCAGTAATTTCAGTTACTTTTGTATCTCCGAGTTTGTAATGAAAGTTTATGTTCCATGCTATAACTGCAATGATTCTCGAGTCTACAAATTAAACGAGGCTTGGAGGGAAACTCATGTGCACGTGTGGTATAATAAACGGTAAACTGTATTCCTAGTCTTGCCTCTAAGACTGGCTCAAGTATTGCATGATGATCCTGTTTTCCTGATCATGGGCATGGCTATGCCGGCAATTTTGAGGGCACGATGTTGGTAGAACACTTGTGTTGAATCGACCCATATTAATGTTATGCTATGAGATACATTCGTCATGAGTTAATGGTTAATAACATAGAGATAGTTATTGTTTGCATAATTCCTTAGACCATGAGAGTGTCGAGTTTCTTCATGCTTGCTTCATGAACTTTGGGGTTTGTTAAACGTCATCCGTAAATGGGTGGCTATTACGGCGGCTTACGGGTTCATGGAAAAGTATGTCAAGTAACTTGATAGCTCAAGATTGGGATTTGCTCCTCCGACGATGGAGAGATATTCTCGGGCCCTCTCGGTGTAACGGTATCCATCATCGTCTGGCCAGACACATTGTGATTTGATCACTGGGATGCCGGAACACGGAAACGAGTAAAGAGAACAAAACCGGTTACGAGGTAACTTGCATAATGGACAAGTTGTTGATCCACGGGGATGCATAAATCTCACCTCGGGTTTTGTAATATATCGTGAAGCAACAGGAATAGCACACGGCAACTGGAGGTTCACTCGAATATTCATTCGTGTGGGTATAGGGTTCAATATGGGTGTCCACGGCTCCGATGTTGATCATTGATCGGAAAGTGTTCCGGGTCATGTCTATACTTCACCGAACCTATAGGGTCACACGCTTAAGGGTCATCTATCTGCTGAATACTAGACGGGGAGTCTGAGAGAAATTCACCGGAAAAGTTTCGGACGAAACGGAAACGTTCCGGAGAGGATATCGGAATAGTTCCGGTAAAACTGAAAAGTTGTTTCAGGGGATACCATAAAGTCAAATTGGTCTTGGCACATGCCTGATAATTCTTGGAGGGTGCCAGAATCGTTCTGGAAACTTTTTGGAATTTTCTGGAATGAAAACGGGAAATGTTCCGGAGCTGCCGAAACCGCTTCAGATGCTTTTCGCAGATGAAATCACTAAACCGGAATTGTTCCGGCTCGCGTTGAAAATTATTTTGGTGGGTACTGGAATTGTTCTAAGCCCACATGAATATTTTCAGTTCGATCAGACGCTGAAAAATGTCGTCGTGAATAGTGAAAGTGCTTTTTGGATATTTGTGGAAAAACACCTTTTTGGATATTTCCAAAAAGGCTTCTAGAAGGGATTGGGGAGCAAGCAAGCTCCTCATGGGGGCCCCCCCAAGGGTGGCCGGCCAAGGGAGGTGGGGCTCCATGGAGCTCCACTTGCCACCCTTCTTTGCTTTATTCTTTTTAGAAAAGGCATAAAGTGGGGGCACTTTTGGTATTTGTGAATACCATTTTTACCCCTTGGTTTTCCTATAAATAGAGGGGAGGGGCAGCCCCATATGCTTGATCCTTGCTCTCATACACATGCTATGCTTTGCTAGCTCTCTCTCTCCCTCCCACGAAAAGAGTTTTTCGTAGAGCCGAAAGGCTGTCTGGGTTCCGGCAGGAACTAGCTCTGGACGGCGAAGCCCTGCCGGATAGCTGACACCGTATGTGTGCAACCCCGTAGAGAGATTGTAGTTTCGATCTTTTGCCCGAAGGGCTGTTCGAGTTACCGTTCGAGTTTCCGGCGTCCTCCCGAAGGGCTGTCCGGGTTACTGTTCGGGTTCCGAGGGTCCTCCCGAAGGGCTGTCCGCGACATTGTCCGGGGGACTGTCCGACCGCCTCCCGAAGGGCTGTCCGGAGTGGGAGTACATCCTTGCGGTTGGGAGGTTGTAAATCCTAGCTGCAGGGATCTGCACCGACGATCTACACCGACTCTTCTTCCGCTGCGCTTCGAGTTGGTACGGATCAGATCAAACCTTGTATGCAGTCTCCATAGTGATCCTGGGCGTGCTCGCTGTACCGAATTTTTTTGTTTTCTGCCGCGTTCCCCAACAGAAACTTCATGGCGAAGAGAAGGAAGACCTCGGTTTTTGGAAGAAGTACAGGAGCTCATCAAGGATGTTCGCTGGCTGGGTTTGTTCCATGTTCATACTACACGGCCTTTTAGTCACTCGGCGCTTCTTAATCAGATGCGTAATGCGTGGTCTTCCTCGCAGGGTGTAACCTTCAGTATCAAGGGCCCGCACTTGTTTTTGGTGCAATGTCACTGTCTAGGAGACTGGAGAAGAATTATGGATGGGGGGCCTTGGCTGTTTCGGAGAGCACTAGTGGTAATCCAGGAGTATCATGGCTATTCCGATGTTACGAGCTACGAGTTAAACAAAATCCTAGTCTGGGCTAGGATCAACGGCCTTCCAGATGGTCTCACGAGGAAGAAGCAATTGGCGGAGAGAGTTGCAACAAAGGTGGGTGAACCGCCTTTTACTGTGGTGGTCACCGAGGGGCGCATCAACCCGGCGAGTACTCTGCGTGCAGGTGTTTTCTTAGATGTTGATAAACCCCTTGTTCGATTTGTACCTATTACTCTAAAATAGAGTATCAAGTATGGAGTGTTTTATGAAAAGCTACCGGATTTCTGCTTTGTGTGTGGCTTGATGGGTCATCTAGCTGACGAATGTGGCGATGGTGTGCACGACCCCAACACCTTCGAGTGGGGAGATTGGTTGCTTTGGGTCCCTGAACCAGTTAATGATAGCTCAATGGGCAGCCGTGGAATGAATGGAGGGGACCGAGGAAGAAGGGGAGGAAGGGGAGAACGAGGAGGCAGAACTGGGGGGTGAGGAGCAGATCTGAGAGCAAGGGGTGCGCCGAGCTTCAGTAGGTCTGGCCATGTTGAGGGTGGCCCTTCGGCAATGGAATACACTCAGGGTCAGGCGGTCCAAACAGGCGGTAACGTCCGGAAGAGATTGGTTTCGGCAGATGGATCTTTGAACATCAGGGGGCAGCCCGTCCCTAATCTGGTGGGTAAGGTAGCGGATATTGTTCTAATGATAGAGGGAGGTAAACCAGCCCCAGGGGTGGATCCCACTACCAGTACTCCGGGAAAGTTTTAGCTTATCAAGAGGAGGAGGCAGGATGGCAGTGAGGCGGGAGTGCTAGGTGGAGATGATCAGATAGATCCTATGTTAGAGGCGGCCTCCGGGTTGGAGGACCGCCGGTCCCAATGAATTCCTTCTGTTGGAACTGTCACGGTTTGGGTAATCGAGAGGTGCGTGAGTTCACCACCAAATTTACCCCGGCCGTGTTGTGCTTAGTTGAAACACAATTACCAAGAGCACGTGCCGAGATATTAGCTCAGTCTTTTGGTTACAATAATGCTTTTGCAGTTGGGAGTTCGGGTAGGAGTGGAGGTCTTGTAATATTTTGGAATGATGAAATAAAGCTTGATATCATTGGTTACTCTAGGTATCACATAGATTGCACTATTCTAGAGGTGGGGCCATCACCATGGAGATTTACTTGCATCTATGGTGAAGCCCAAGTTGCGAATCTTTCCTACTTATAAAGTTCTGAGTTCGTGGTCGTCCGTTCACTCCCTAAGCCACCTTCTCTGTGTACCTGACAACTGGACCATCATAGCGGCAGGGAGCATCACCGGTGTATAGAGGCAACCTTGCCTCTAAGGTAGGACCCACATGACTTGCCTCTAACCAAATGAAAAAGCTCACAATGTATGAAGACTCCAACTAGCCTCTAAGGTGGACCTCAGTGGAGATTAAAAAGGCTAAATAACACCACATTTATCCAACCAATCATCCTTTTCTCAGGCTTTCTTTGGATGACAAGTGGGGCCAATTGATTTGATGTATTGTTGGAGGCAGCCTCTAAGGTTAAAGGCGCCTCTAGCTTGTTTTTGGTTAGAGGCAGCTACCATGGTGTATAGAGGCTGCCTTTAAAAGAAGAGAGAGGGCTTAAAGGCAGCAAAAGTCACACAATGTGGATGCACTTACGGTAAATAAAAAAACTGATCCCTACCCCACTGTCCATCTCTCCCACCTCCGGCGATAGCTTCCCCCAATCACCTCTCCCTGTGCCTATCTCCCCCAATCACCTTCCTCCTCCTGCATTGAGCTTAGGATTCTCGTTCAAATTTCAAATTGAGATGCTTCCGCGCGCGATTCCTCCCCATAACCCCATCTCTCTTTCTTCCCCATATTGATTCCTCTGCCTTGCTTGCTCGCTGTCGCCGGGACAGTTTGGAGGCCACGCCCGCTGCTGGCGCCGGTCGCTTGCCCTCACTGATAAGCGGAAGCCGCCACCCCTTCCTGCGTGCTCGCTCGCCGTCGCCGGGACTTGGTGGAGGCTGCACACCCTATGGGCTTGTCTGCTTGCCGTCGCTGGACATCATGGAGGTCGCACCCCTGTGGGGCGCGCTCGTTCAAGAACTGCACCGTATCCCCACGAGCGCAGCACACGGCACATAGACGAATATGTGGACCACCCGTCGCTACCTGTGAGTCGCTTCCATGCGAAAGCATCACCGCCTCCTCATTCTCGTTCGTGCTTTGTCTCGTTTCCGCAAGTGCTCCATGACGCGAGTCGTGACTCGTGAGGAGGACTGGCCGTCAGTTAGTTAGTTTAAAGATTAATGAAGTGGAGGCCATGGTTGTAGAGCTGAATGTATGCACGAGACATGAATCTTGGAGCTCTTGAAGGAGTACGCATGAGAGAAAAGGATTAAAAAAATGAGAAGCCATAGTTGGACCTTCGATAGGCAGAACATGCACCTGATCCTGTTCATCCAACCCTTCTTATACAGCAATGCTATGATTATATATTTATGTGCAGGAACTCTTCAGCAAAAAAAAAAGTTCGAGCATAGCAACTACTATTGGTTTGAAAGGTGATTTAGTAAATAACTAAATTTTGTACGGGATGAAGTCTTAGTAATCTTGTTACTTTAGTACCAAATATAGACAATATAATGTACTATATATGAATTAATGCCTAAGTTGAAAACTCAACATTGATCAATATTTCTCAGGAAAGCGGACATAGCTATATTTTTTTAGTAAAGGGTTCTTTGGACAATGTTGTGCCTCCAAAGAAATTACTCCGCTAAAGGAAACCAAGGTTCTTAGAGCATCTCCAGCCGTTTGCCCCCCCCCCCCCCCCCCCCCCCAGTGCGCCAGGTGAGGCCGCAAAACGTCCAAGCCGGCGCTATTTTCGCCCTGGGGGGATCAACTTCTCAGTCGCACCCCCGAGGTTCAGCCAGAAAGCGCATGCAAATTTAAACTTCTCACTTCCCGCTACCAAAAAAATGACGCAAGTTCCGCGATCATGCCACGGTTCGGCGACGTTCATACCACAAGCCGGCGTCCATCATGCCATAGGCCGGCGATCACCACCACAGGTCCGACGATCAAAACATGCCAATAGTCCGGCGTACAAAAAAAGGGAGACGTGAACATAGAACTCCTCAAACGGCCAGCTCCTCGTCGTCTCCCGGAGTGACGGGAGAGGTCGGCGTAGCGGTAGTCGTAGCGGTCGGCGTCGGGGAGGGCGCGTTCGGCGTCGGAGACGAAGGCGCGCTCGGCGGCGGCGTGGGCGGTGCGGAGGGCGCCGGCATGAGGTTGCGCTCCGCCAAATACCACGCCTTGACCTACAGGTCCATTTCCGTCGGGACGCCTCCCATGAGGAATGCCAGGTCGGTGTTGCGTTTCTTCGAGGCGACGTTGGTCCTGAGGAGGTCGAGCTTGGCGTCTTGCTTCGTCATAAGCACTGACCACCTCGCCTCCGCCTTCTCCTCCCTCAGGGCAGAGTGGGTCTTTGCGTCGGCGATGCATTGCTCGATCGATGCCTGCAGCCGTTCATCAGCCGGCGCGTCGTTCCTGTCTTTCTTCACCTTCTTGGTCCCGTCTGGCCGCCCTTCGGCCGCCCCAGCAACAGGCGCGTCCGGGTTGTACACGACGTGCTTGTTGGCGAGCGCAAGCCGGACCTCGGCCCATTTCTCGCAGGACTCGATCCGGGTGAACACATGGAGGAACTTGAAGTCAGTGCCGCTGTCCCGGTGAAACAAGTCGAACATTCGGACCATCTGCATCAAAGGTCAAGTGTCGGCGAACACGGCAAAAGGATGGCGAAGTCGGGCGTTCGGACGTACCTGTTGTTCGATGCTCGCGCCGCTCTTAGGGCGAGCATGGACCTGCTCCTGGATGCCATGCCACTTGTTGCACGTCGTTTGAATGCTCGCCCAATGGTTGGACATGGCCTTGCCGCCGCGCTCCATGTGTGTGCCGGTGAACTCGGGATCGACCAACTTGCGCTCGTCGAAAGCCGCCTTGATCCTCATCCAGTACGTCTCGGTGTTCTGGTTCGCGCCGATGATCGGGTCTTGGCTGACCTGCTTCCATGCTTCGGCGAGGCACACATCCTCCTTCGACGTCCACTTGATGCGAGGCTCGCCCGGCTTCCCATTGCCCTTCTTCTTCTTTTTCCCTTTGCCCTTCGCCGGCGGCGCGGGTTCCGGCATCGGCTCTTCCTCCTCCATCTCCTCCTCCTCCTCCTCCTCCTCCTCAGGCTCGTCGACCTCGACGTCGTCCATGTCGCCGATGTCCCCCGCTTCTTGCGTGCCAAACCCGGGGAACGACGCGGCCGCGGCGGTGCTGGTGTTGATGATCTCCTCCATCTCGGCCTCGGCGTTGCTGTACTGTGGAACCGCGTCGGGCGCGAATGGCAGGGGGCCGCGCCGCAGAGCCGTCGCGGACGAGCCGGAGTACGTCGGCGAGGGCACGTAGCCGTACTGGGCGTTGGGGTGGCCAGCGGAGAAGGCGGAAGGCGTGTGCGGGAAGGTGATGTTGGGGTTGAATCCGCCGAGGGCATCGCCGTCGACGTACTCCGGCGAGGGCGCGTAGCAGCCCCACGCCGGCTAAGGGAAGTTGGGGTTGGCTGGCGACGCGACGCTTTGCTGGCTGCCCCACACGCCTTGTGGGAACGGCCCCGCCTGCTGTCGTCCCAGGAAGATCGGCCGCTGGGACGACACCTCCTGCTCAACCGTTGCCGCCGCCGCCGCATCCTTGGCTTTCTTCATGAGAAGCCTGTTGCGGCGATCGGCGGTCAGCGCCTCCCTTCGGTCGACGTCGGCTTTCCACTCCGCGTTTGTCAAGCCCGCCGGCCTTGCCATCGGCGCACGGGCCTTGCGCGGCTTGGCGACGGTGGGGGCGGTGGCCTGGCGAGGGGTGGCGTACTTTTTCAGCGGCATGGCGGCGAAGGAGGGAGATGGAGTGGAGGGAAATGGAGAGAAACGGGGGAAAACGGCGGGGAAGGGAGGGAAAAGAAGGGGGACAAGGCAGGAAGTGCAACCGGTCTCGCCGACAGCTCGGCCCCACCCGGCTTTTCGCTTCAGCCGGTGCCCCCAGGCGCCCTGGGTTTGGCCTGGGTTCGCCGGCCCAAAAAAGGGACCCAACCGGCAAAAATCGGCGTCTTGGGAGGGCGACTGGGAGTTTTTTCGCCCGCCGGCGATAAAAAAAGAGGCCTGGGGGGGGGGGGGGGGGGGGGCTTTGGGGCCGCGGCTGGAGATGCTCTTAGCTCATCAGAACTTAACATTATGTAAAACTATGTAAGTATATATTGTCATATTTCTTGAAAAATAAGATAAGCTTTCACACCCCACGTTGGAATAATGGTAACAGTCTTGCATGAATGCATGAACATGATAAAGCAACGAAATAGTGTCCCAGCGGTGTGAGAAATACTCAAAAAACCTCTCCATAAGGGAGCCATCGAACATGAGAAACTTAAGTCATTTCTTCTAGGACCACGGAGCTGTACTGAGCCAGTTAGCTACAACATTTCCTGCATTCCCGTACTCGGGACATCAATTAATATGTTGAAACAAGGACTGGAGCCAGTTAGCTACAACTATAATTTGACAAAGTTGGACGAAATGATGGAGGAGCCAAAGGAAGAGGTGTGTGGGGAAAATATGCATCGGAGATATGGGTGGAGGAGATTTAAAATAAAGATGAAGAAGCCCTGGCGGGAACATGGAGTACATCATTTATCTCGTGTAGGAGGACGGTCTGTGGTGTGGTATGTTATTTCAGTTTTCGCTTGCAATGAATTTTTTTGTCGTCCCTTTTCTCTTGCATACTTTCAATTTTCTCATTTCCTGTGGTTCCGTAGCATAGCACGGGCATCATACTAGTCGCTATAAAACTTGGGATACTCTATGTTCCATTGTGGGGGTCTCTAACCTACCGTGAATGGTCTTTGGCGATTTTAATGAAGTTCTTGTGCAAGCCGAGCATAATGGAGTCAACCCGAGAGCGCATGGCCAGATGCAAGGTTTTAGGGATGCACTCGATGTTTGTGGGTTGATGGACTTGGGCTTTAAAGGATGAATGTGGACTTTTGAGAAAAGAGTTGCCAGAGGCTCCTATACCAGGGTCCGGCTGGATCGAGCATAGGCTGATGCGGCATGGAACGATCTTTTCCCATCAGCGGAGCTTGAAAATCTTTCTTCTATTTGCTCGGATCATGGGCTAATTTTACTCAAGCTCTTGGATGAACTTACACAGAATAGGAAGAATGCATCTTTCAGATATGAGCTCATGTGGGAGCGTCATCCAGAGTTGGAAAGCTTTGTGCATAACGAATGGAACAGCAGCCCGGAGGTGACTTGAATCCCAGAGATGCATGCAAAACTCAAGTCACTTGGAGAAAATTTACATAGCTAGGATAGGCACACTTTTGGTCACGTCGGGAGCGAGATAAAACAGCTAAAGAGACAACTTGAGGCTCTAAAGAACACTCCAGGGAGGACGGGGCCGAGTAGACTGGAAATCAAAATCACTGATCGCCTTGTAGAGTTGTATCAGAGGGAGGAGATCTTGCAGAAACAGAGGTCGAGGGTGGACTGGCTGTCTTTTGGAGACAAAAACACACACTACTTCCAGATGAGGGCGTCCATGCAGCGTCGCAAAAATCATATCAAGGCGCTGGCTAGGCTGGACGGGCAGCTGACAGAAGATGTGCCAGAGATGGAAGGGATGGCGACGGAATTCTACGAGCAGCTATATACATCGGAGGGCTGCAATAATATGCAGGAAGTTTTGAACGTTATCCCTAGGAAGATCACGGATGACACGAAGGCCCTTCTTGACAGTACGTACACTGATGCTGAAGTAAAAGTTGTGTTGTATCAAATGTTCCCGACCAAAGCGCCGGGTCCGGATGGGTTTCCGGCCCACTTTTTTCAGAAACATTGGGGTGTGTGTCGACCCGAGGTGACATCGGCTGTGTTAAAAATAATAAAAGGCCAGGGAGAGCACCGAAGGAATTAATCAAACTTATTTAGTGCTGACCCCGAAAGTGAAAGATCCAACATTGTTGTCACAGTTTTACCCAATCAGCTTATGCAACGTGTTGTACAAGATTGCGTCAAAAGTGGTTACACATCGCTTGAAGGTGGTGCTTCGAGATATCATATCAGTAGAGCAGTCCGCTTTTGTTCCTGATAGACTGATCACGGACAACATCATAGTTGCTTATGAGTGTTTACATTTTATGAAGAGAAACAGAGCTATAAAACACTGTCATTGTGCTTGAAGCTTGATATGATGAAGGCATATGATAGGGTGGAGTGGGACTATTTGCGAGCAATTATGCCAAAGCTGGGTTTCTCGGAGAGGTGGGTTAATAATGTGATGAACTTAGTTACCTCAGTATCTTACTCGATTTTATTCAATGGTAAGAAGCTGGATGATTTTAGACCTAGCAGAGGTCTTCGGCAGGGAGATCCGATTTCCGCCTACTTGTTTTTGTGGGCAGCGGAGGGCCTTTCGTGCCTCTTAAAGAGTTTAGACCAATCGTCTCAGATCGGTGGGATACAGTTGGCACCGTCGGCACCACCAGTTAATCACCTTTTGTTTGCAGATGATAACCTGTTGTTTTTCAAAGCTAATGGAAGTGGGGCAATGGAGGTATGACGTGTCTTGAGACTGCATTGGTATTTCCCCAAAGAGGAAGGGATGATGCAGCACAGCGACGCTAAGTATTTTCCTCAGTTATGAAACCAAGGTTATCGAACTAGTAGGAGGATCACCAACACCCAATAAGCAGCACCTGCACACAAACAACAAATACTTGCAACCCGACGTGAAATAGAGGTTGTCAATCTCTCTACGGTAATAAGATAGATTAGGTAGTGATAGATAGGAGAGATAGATCTCTCAAGAACACAAAATAAATAGAGTAAATATGCAGCAATATATTTTTGGGTTTTTTGGTTTTGTAGATCTGAAAACAAAGAGTGCAAAAACATAGATCGGAAAGCAATATAATGGAAAAGTAGACCCGGGGGCCGTAGGGTTCACTAGTGGCTTCTCTCATGAGTATAGCGCACGGTGGGTGAACAAATTACTGTTGGGCAATTTATAGAAAATCGAATAGTCATGACAATATCCAAGGCAATGATCATTATATAGGCATCACGTCCAAGATAAGTAGACCGACTCCTGCCTGCATCTACCACTATTACTCCACACATCGACCGCTATCCAACATGCATCTAGTGTATTAAGTTCATGGAAAAACGGAGTAATGCAATACGAACGATGACATGATGTAGACAAGATCTATTCATGTAGGAATAGACCCCATCTTGTTATCCTTAATAGCAACGATACATGCGTGTCTTGCTGCCCCTTTTGTCACTGGGAAAGAACACCGCAAGATCGAACCCGTCACAAAGCACCTCTTCACATGGCAAGAAAAATCGATCTAGTTGGCCTAACTAAACCAAAGATTCGAAGAAGAAATACGAGGCTATAAGCAATCATGCATATAAGATATCAAAGAAGACTCAAATAATATTCATGGATAGAAACTGATCATGAACTCAAAATTCATCGGATCCCAACAAACACACCGTAAAAGTTTACATCAAATAGATCTCCAAGAGACCATTGTATTGAGAATCATAAGAGAGAGAGAGAAGAAGCCATCTAGCTACTGCCTACGAACCCGTAGGTCTATGGTGGACTACTCACGCATCATCGGAGAGGCACCTATGATGAAGATGAACCCCTCCGTGATGGTGTTTAGATTGGATCTCGAGGTTCTGGAACTTGCGGCGGCTGGAATTGTGTTTCGTCGACTCCCCTAGGGTTTTTGGAATATTTGAGAATTTATAGGCATCAGAGGCGGTGGAGAGGGGCCCCGAGGAGGGCACAACCCACCAGGGTGTGCCAGGCCCCCCCTAGCGCGGCATGGTGGGTTGTGGTCTCCTCGGCCCACTCCCCCGGCACTTCTTTGGTCCATTGGGTGTCTTCTGGTCCAAAAAAAATCTAAAAAAAGTTTTGTCGCGATTGGACTCCGTTTGGTATTGATTTTCTGCGAAGTAAAAAACAAGCAAAAACAGCAACTGGCACTTTGGCACTATGTCAATAGGTTAGTCCCAGAAAATGATATAAAGTGGTAATAAAGTGATGGTAAAACATCGAAGAATGATAATATAACAACATGGAACAAGCAAAAATTATAGATACGTTGGAGATGTATCAAGGTATCAAACCTACTGGAGAGATATTGCCAGGCTTCAGGACAGAGAATTAATGCAAGCAAATCATCCATATTTTTTAGCAAGGGTTGTCCTGCTAGTGTCACTACTACAGGATGCTGCTAACGCGACACTGCAATCAGAGACCCTTCGACGAAACTGTGTGCGATGCATGAATCGCAAACGGTATAGTTCAAGCTCCGTCGCCAAGGACACGAACTGTGTGCGATGTAGGATCCATCAAATACGATTCAGAAAATATTTGCGTGTGCGATCTACGGCAGACAGTTGACTTTTAAGAACTGTTTGTGATGAGGCGAAATGGCACAAACGGTTAATCAAATATAGATTTGTGTGATGTACGGCATACATGTCCCTCATATGAACTGTTTGCGATGATACATAAGAACACAAATGGTGCGGCATAACAAGGTGTGTGTGATAGGCTGCAAACAGTTCGATAATCAGAACTGTGTGCTATAATTCTGGACAACGCATACGATTTGTTGTTCTGAATTGTGTGCTCGACATGGCACACAATTCAAGAAACCAAATGTGTGCGATATTGTGAATGATCACTGACGAATCTGTATTCTTAACCGTTTGCAATGAGATCGAGAAGGAAGACAGAGTTAAGGAAAAAATATGAGCAAACAACAACAAGTTTAAGTATTACGGTCTGTTTTACTTCTTCTTGTTGTTGTTAGATGGCCCCACGCCATCGTCTTGATGTGGACGCTTCTTGCCATTGATCGATGGATTTTCATCGCCATCGTCGTTGATGTCCTCGTCATCGTTCTCCTTGTTCGACCATTCCTCCTCATCATCATCGTCGTCGTCTTCTTCGTCCTTCGGAGGCTCCTTGGCGTCCTCCTCCTTGTCCGAACATTCCTCCTCCTCCTCATCGTTGTCTTCTTCTTCGTCCTTCGGCGGCTCCTCGTCTGTCTGGTCGTCGTTTGATGACTCTGGTGGCGGCATCCCTTCCATGAGCCTGATAAAATGGAGGTCAGGGCTTGATGTCGGACTCATGGAAGACGAGCACGATGATTCTGTGGTTGACCCCAGACTGGCGGAACTGTCGTCCTCGCTGTCGCTCGACATTGCTGCGCTACGTAACTAAACAACCGGTGAGAAAGCGAGATTGCAGAGTGCGTGGAAGTGTAGAGTTGCCGGCCGGGACGATGAAGATGGTGGAAAATGAAGCGTGGTGTGAAGACAAGAGGATTGGCTATTGAAGCGGGGGGTTGACGGATTATATTGGCGCCTTGGTAGGCGGTTAGAATTCCGATATAATCAACCGCAATTGTGTGCACCCGGTCCATTTCTCTAAATTCCCGCTATTGTGCAGTTCTCAATATGCCAAATGTTTCACATGTGTACATTTTAGGACTTCACACGATTCGCTAGATGCGTTGTTTAACTACACACACGCTTATATGAAACACAACGGGTGTGAAATAGATTATCAATAGGACAGTTGGTAAGCAATAGATGAGCTTTGCTTATTGATGTAGCCATTTCAAACGAAACCCCTAATGATCATTGCAAACAGCACATAGAAGATGGCTAATGCTCCAACTACAACTACACATGCTAGTTCCTTCTTGTCTCTTGCTTTCATCTGTTGCCTATGATTGATTCTTTCTTGCTTCATCATAGTGATTGTACACTCCAGATTAGTCAGTTTCTTCTTCAGCTTTACGTTATCTTCTGCAAGCTTGGTGATAACACTCCGAGCCCTGCCATGCCATTCATCATCCAGCCAGTTAACAAAGGCACAAGCCTCATATCCCTGCGAATGTTAAATAATTAGGATGAGTGGGGCATTAACTGAACTTAAGGGATGAACTTATCACTAACCTCTAAGGGGCAACTGAGAAACCGTCTGCCAATGTCGAATCCCTCCGTGCATACACGTCGAGCGGGAGTGTGTCCGTGCACACAACTCAGCTTTTGGTACTTCTCGGTGGCGCAAAACTCGGAATCGAACTCATGTTGCGGGAGTCTGCTGGAGTCAAACTCTGGATCCGACATTTGATCGATTTCCTGTGTGTGTGTGTGCCATGCTAAAAAGATGAGGAATGATTGGGACCTGACAAGACGATTCGGATCCGTAGTACACTGGCCTCCTGGTGACCTTAGGCAAGTGCTCGGCGGTGACCGCCGTCGTGGTTGTGCCGCCAATGGCGCTGCCAAGAGCGACTGTACGAACCAGTGCAGCCGCACTGAAACCATCAGCACCACTCGTCCGCATTTCCCCAATGTCAGATCCATGCTAGGGAATTTGGGCGCTAGGGATTTTGAAGCTATTTAGGGATTTGGGGAAGACGGGGAAACTATGGGGATCTGATGATAACGGTCGGGTGAACTATTTATCGCATTCTATTGTATACGGCACACAGTTTCCCAAATCAAATCGTGTGAGATAGAACATGCATGATACACGGTTTCCGTAACATGACCATTTGTGATGTGCTTCCCGGTACATATGGGTGCGGTAAATAGCCGCTCTCCGGAACCCCCCCCCCCCAAAAAAAAACATTATGCTCATAGAGATGTCGGCGGCGACGGAGGCAGCGGCTGACGGATAGGGGGTCAATCCGGTGTCGGCGTTATAGGGAGTCCATCCTCGGTCGGTCGGCGGTGGCGGCGTTACAGGAGGTCAATCCTCGGTCGGTGCTGGCGGCGTGACAGGAGGTCAATCCTCGATCGGCGGCAGGAGATATAGGAGGAGCTCAATCCTCATGGTCGGCGCCGGCGTGACTGGAGTACGTCCCTCGCGGTCGTAGGCGGGATAGTGGAGCCCGGACTACAGGCAGGTGCCCCGCTAAGCTCTGCTCCTCGACCATGCTGTCTCGCCGTGCCGCTGCTAATTAATTAAGGTATTATTTTCCTTGAGTGGCCTAATTAAGGTATTAAATTCATATAATGGCAGTACTAACGATGCGTGTAAACTGACTAGTTGATTAGTGTCATTGCACGGCTGGGTAACATTATGCAGCACCCTCCATAAATTATGAAAATAAAATCTTGTGATTTATTCACCCATCTAATGGATGCAACGTGTGCAGATGGAACAATCTGAATGGATGGGGGATCGGACAAGCTCAAGGTATAGGGATGGCGTGAAGGAGTTCATGGCTTTGGCTGAACGGACAAAGAAGAGAATTTGCAAACAATATTACGTCCTCTGTCCATGCAAGGATTGTGGCAATACGGTGTCATTTCCAATTGATGAGGTCGAGTTACACTTATACAAAAGGGGATTCATGGGTGGATACACAAGATGGACTAAACATGGTGAAGAGCCGGTTATGGATGAATGTAATAACCTGCCTGTTGGCGAGGTGCCAAACCCCGATCAGAGTCGCATGGGTGATGAATTTAACCTCGGGGCTCAGACGTCAAGCTACATACAGAAGACTGGCATGCCAAAAAACCCAAAGAAAAACCAAGAGTGTGAAGCAGACAACACCGACCTTGATGATATGCCAGATTTTGCTGCTATGATTGCAGATTTCCAGGGCCCAGCGAAAGATTTAGCCGGGTACAAGGAGCTGCCAAGCATTGCTGCGGCCTCCAAGAAAGATTTGTATCCAGGTTGCAAAAAGAAACATTCCAAGTTGAGTGTCACACTGGCGCTTCTCAGATTTAAAGCAGAAAGCGGTCTATCAAACAAGGCCTTCACACAGTTGTTGAGTCTTTTCAAAGACATTCTTCCATAAGATAATGTGCTCCCCAAAAGCACGAACGAAGCGAAGAAAATTGTTTGTCCATTGGAACTTGAAGTCCAGAAGATACACACTTGTGTGAATGATTGTATGTTGTACCGCGGTGATTACAAAGATTTGTGTTCATGCCGCATATGCAAGCACACACGATACAAGGGCAGGAGAGCACAGGACAAGTACAAATTGGACGAAGCGATCGAGATAGGAATCCCATTCAAGGTTGTTTGGTACTTGCCTATAATTCCAAGGTTGAGGCGTTTGTTCGCAAACCCTAGAGAGGCAAAGAGGTTGCGGTGGCACCATGATGAGCGAACTGTGGATAAGTATATGAGGCACCCGAAAGACGGGGCTCAGTGGGAACAAATCACAGAAAGGTTTAAAGATTTTGCAAAGGATCCTAGAAATATATGGCTAGGGGAGTGTACTGATGGATTTAATCCATTTGGCGATATGAACACCAAACACATCACTTGGCCGGTGCTTCTGTGCATATATAACCTTCCTCCTTGGTTGTGTATGAAGAAAAAATACATCATGATGTCGATGATTATCCAAGGCCCGAAGTAACCTGGAAATGATATCGACATTTACTTTGAGCTACTGGTAGAAGAACTGAAGACATTGTGGACGTCTGGTGTGAACTGTTATGATGCCAACACAAAGGAGTTTTTCTGGCTACATGCGTTGCTGCTGCACACCATTCAAGATATGTCGGCATTAGGCAACAGTTCGGGGCAAAAAACAAAGGGACTGGTAGGATGTGTCACTTGCTTGGATAGGACCGAGAGTAGATTTCTTTCCAACTAGCGCAAAACCGTGTATTTGCGTCATCGTAGGTTCTTAAGGAGAAATCACCCTTACTGAAAAATGACTGATGAATTTGATGGTACGGTAGAGAAAGGAACGGGCCCAAGACCCTATGATGGGAAAGAAGTCCACAACATGGTTAAAGGAATTAATGTTGTGCTTGGCAAGGGATCCGGTTCGACGTCAAAAATAACACCCAGGGACCAAGTGTTTAAGAAGAAATCAGTGTTCTAGGAATTACCTTATTGGGAGTTCCTAAGTGTACGTCATTGCATTGATGTCATGCACGTAGAGAAGAATGTCTGTGAAAGCATCCTTGGTACTCTGCTCAAGATTAAAGGCAAAAGAAAGGATGGTGACGGTGCACGACTCGATATGCTTGGTGATCAATCACAACGCATGGATGAAGCAGAAGATGATGACAAATTGCTCCACCAACACCAGAGTTACAATTTAACTGCAGTAGAAGTAAAAGTGTTCTTCGCATTTTTGTTGTCAATTAAGACACCCTCTTCCTACCCCGCAAACATTAGAAGTCTCGTGGATGACAGCTTGGGTAAAAAGAAGTTGTCTCACATGAAGTCACATGATTGCCACGTAATGTTGGTGGAAATGCCAACTCTACTTTTCGTAAACCATGATCCTTTGTGCGAGATGCATTCATTTTCAAAGGGCAGGCCATCACAACTTCCGCCAGACATTACCAATTTTCTCGCACGGGGTCTTCACATCATGCCACGGTGACACACCTATTTTTGTAATATTCGTAATACATCTGCATTTCCTCCAAATTAAATTACTAACAAGCCCGATGTTGGTGGAAAAAATGTCTTCAAATTAGCAAACAAGTCATGAAATGCGGCCGGAAATCAATACATGGGCTAATAGTTCATTGTCTGCAGATGAAAATAATTCGAGGCGAAATGATGGTGTCCCAAATTCATTTGAAATGAAAATTTGACTGTTCTGCATGGACAAATAGCACACGGTTCGTTAACTAGAACCGTGTGCTTTCTAAACCACGGCCTATGAAACCTAGTGTGCGCAACGTGAGTCCTGCTTTATGATTGGACAAAATCCAAACCACACGGATCGTGCGTCTGCACTGTAGGATTCACCCAGATCGAACGGCGGCCCTTATACCTCTCGTCAACAATCGCTGTTGTAGTTGGGATTTGGTTTGTATGCAGTAAATGGCCCGTAAATGATAAAAATGCCTTAAATATAGCAGGCAAGCCCAGAAATGCGCCAGAAAATCAATATTAGGGTACAACGATAGCTGCGTACCGTGGGAAAAATTTCGAGACAAAACGAGGAGATCACGTCTACATTTCAAAGTTTTCAGGTTTTCATTTCGAACAGATTTGTGATGCTTGTGCACACGGGTTACTATATGAAACCGTTTGCAAAGTTTTTTCCGCGGGCGCAGGGCGATCTTTTTTCACCCTTTTCACCGAAGCCGCCAACATGCCCCCCTCCCCTCCCCCCAAACCCGCGCCCTCCCCCGTTTCGCTCATCTGTCCGCGTATTCTACCCAAACTCCATCAACAGCTAGCTCCCTCCCCCTCCCGTCCCCCAGATCCACACCAGAACCCTTTCCGGCGCCGTCGTGCTCAACCCAGCCGTGTACCCACTTCCCGGCGTCAACCCTACCCTTCACTGCCGCTCCGAACACGCGGCTGCCCACGCCTCGCCGTCTTCATTTGCTCGCCAGCCGCCGTCGAGCATATCGATCCTGTACCCTCGCCTCTCATGTCGGATTTGCACAGAAAAAATGGTCAGTTGTTGCCCTTCATCGCGGTGAGGTCTATTATCTTGCGATCCCTTTTCCTATTTGGTTCTGTTTGTCCCCAAAATGATTATAAAATAATGGAGAGTGTATTTATGTTCATCATCTACCTTCTAACATATAAGACGTATTTATTCCAATTAGTTATTGTCGAATTACATATCATGTGCGCACGAGTCACACTAAATGAACAGATTAGCCGTGCATTTCCAAATGATCACATGCCATGTTTAGACAGCTAGCTTCCAAGTTGTTACATTTTTTATGATTATCACCCTTTTCTGAATTTCGCATGTGTACTCTGTAGATGTCTATTAGCAGTGACGACAGCCATACTTCTGGCGATGTATCTTCATCTGAGTCCAAAGCCGACATGTTTGCAACAGATGATCGTGTACCAAGAAATGATGAAAGGGATAGAGCTGCCACAATCACCCATCCGGTCAAGAGACGGAAGAGCGCTCCAAGAAAGCCCACACACCAGCCTAAAGGTGTATACGAAGTAACTGACATTGATTTGAAGTATCGGGCTCCAACTAAACCTGATAAAGCACGCACGAGGTTCAGGAGTGTGTGTGGATTTGTTGGCAGGGCAAGGCTCAACATTAATCTGCCGGGGTTTCGGAAGGCTGGTACAGAAACACGGCAGAGGATAGTCCGTGAGATCATGGCGCACTTCAATGTTCCTGAGGAGTGGAGAGAGCAGGTGGAACATGCTGCACTGAAGAAGGCCAGGGATGCTTGGAGAAACTGAAAGCATGTGTTGTACAAGAAGTTCTTGAGTCAAGGCAAGGACCCAATCCCCTCGTACCCCCAAATCACAAAGGAAGATTGGACAGAATTGAAAAGGGTCAGGGCCAGTGAAGAGTTTATTAAGAGGAGTGCCATGCAATCGGAACTTCAGAAGAAGAACACACACACCCACTGTATGGGTGTGGCAGGATACTACGGCATGAAACCGATATGGGAGCAGGAGGACAAAGAAGCAGTAGCTGCGGGTGGCAAACCGGCCTTTAGTGAAATTAGGGGCACTCGTGCTAGGGACTACTTGCGGGCACGTGCAAAGAGGCATGGAGACGGCTCTTAATACTTTGAAAACTCAGCAGACCAAGAACTGTATGATGTGATGGCAAAGGCTTCCAAAAACACTGGAAGGGTGTACAGGAACTCAGGGCCATGTGACATTCTGTCCGAGGCTCTGACTACCAAAGAGCCCCCTGGCCGTGCTAGGGGTATTGGTGTCAATGTACCACACAAGAGGGCTTTCTCACTAAGCAAAGAAGAGAGGCTCGGCATGAAAAAAGCTAGGAGTGATTATAGGCAGAGAGACTTGTGCGAAAAGATCAAGAGGGACATGTATCATGTAGTTCGAAAGGAAGTTGATGAGTCATATATGCAGGAGAAGACACTAATGCCGAGAGATAGCCGGGAGACGCAAGGGGGTGTCGGCATGGATGATGCCACCTATTGTATGGCAACACCGCACAAGAGTAGTTGTGCATCAGCTGACCCCAGCGACAATGATGCTGCAGCTGGACATGATGGTGCTATATCTGATCTATATGTACAGGGGGAGAGAGTGAGGGTCGTGCTTACACATTATGATGGTTCTTTAAAATGTGCAACAGCGTGGGTTTACAACCCTGACTTTGACGGGGGCCGCTTGTTGGACAATGTGCCATTGAAGGAGGGTTGTGTGAAGTGCTACGTGATTGAAATAAAGCCTGGATTCAGTGAATTTCCGCTGAAGAATGTCCTTCAGGACCCTGATGAGCAGAGGACCTTGGAAGAAACACGGTTAAATCATATCCAGTGGCCACGGAAAGAAATATACTTCCTGGATGAGCCCCCTCCAGCCCCCCCCCCCCCCAAAAAGCAACCAATGTCGCCCTCGAACCGGTGACTGTCATCTCGCCACAACAGATCTTGTGTGATTCCCCCGATGAACATACTCTTGGGAATCAGATGCCCGAGGCATCAACCTGTGATCAGCCCGACCGACTTCCTGCCATAGATGCCAGGTCATGGTCCCATCCTGAGCAGCCTGTGGCAAGGCCTACAATTGCTAAAGATGTATCATCGGTTCAGATGCCGGCCACTGAAGCAGAAAGTGTAGACACATCGACACTGCATGCTCACCAGATAAACCTGACTAAACCGCGTGCTAAGGAGTCTGAATGTCTGGAACCACCTGCTAAGAACGCCGAAAGTCCGGGACCACCTGCTAAGCACTCCGAAAGTCAGGAACCACCTGCTCATCAGTCCAGTGGTTCGCAGCCACCTGATAAGCATACCGATGTGTCGGCACTGTCTGCTCAGCAAACCAACACGCTGTCACAGCTGCATCAACACACCGACACGTTGGCACCAGCTTCAACGGGTGCTCATCAGTCCGTCGACTCTGGCACTACAGCTCAGCAGTCCGCCATAGCGGCATCATCTGTTCAGTAGTCCATCGTACCTTCACACGCTTCTCAGCAGCATGTCGTTGATGAAACCAGACGTCAAACAAGAAGTGCTTCAGATAAGAAGACACAAGCGGGCAGGGTTGCACACAGGAAGTTGGGCCTCCAAAGTGCGAGGAGGGATAGGACCAAGAGCCTCATTCTACAAGGAATCATCGGCCGTACCCAAATTAACAAAAAGGTTTTCAAAGGGATGGATAATCCCGGTTCTGACCACATGGCTGAAGTAGACCTTCAAAAGCATCTTGCTCGTACGGAAGTAGACACATATGAGAAACGCGAGTACAAACATGGCTAGACATTCCTTGTTGGCGATTTCTGGGAGGAGTGCAGTTCTAGTGCTCGCAAGTTACATAAATGTTGCATGGACAGAATGTCGGAAGGAGAAGATACTAACATTGTGGAATTGCACTATGACAAATGGCATTTCTCTCACGTTCCAGGTACCATTAGTGTGGAATTCGAGGACTTTCATCTCTTCTTCAACTTCGATGAGCTTGCTGCCACTCTTGTCAAATGCTTGATGTTGTAAGTACTTCACAAACTCTGATCAACTTCTCCATACAAGGCTGTAAATGACAAAAAAGCTAATTGTATTGTATTCCTCTCAGGGGATTGACGACGCAGAGAAAATCAAGGGTGCGTGCATATTTCATAGATCCTGATTTAGCAAACGACGTTTTGTGAAAAAATAATGGCTCACGCACGGCTTCCATTGATCATGTCGCCAAGATCTTGTTCGACTTATCGATAGGAGAATTCTTCATGTGGCCATATCATGAACAGTAAGTATAAATATACAACCACGCATACATTGATCATCTTTTAGTTTTAGACATAGTTCGTACGTTCATGGTTTTCTTAAACTGTAGAGGTCACTGGATCTTGGTGGCCATTGTTCCAAAACGCAACACAGTTTACTACATGGATTCTCTCAGAGAGTCAAATGCGCCTCAAGATCTGAGTCGTCTTCAGGATTTCACAGATAGGTATTGAATTCTTTGATGTTAATGCGTTGTGTTCATATCTGGTTTCAGAATTGAGTGGGTGAAAATTCATCTTCATTTGCAGTGTATTGTCAAAGAACATAACTTTAGGGGGGAATAGGTTCGACCGCCAACTACCTCTGTAGCACGTGATCGTTTCTCCGGTAAGACAACGAAATCCGTTATTTTCATAAAATGCTAGTTAGATGTTCAAATTTCTAAGTAAACCTCTTTCTATTTCTCTCCATAGAAAAAAAACAACTTACACCGGTTAGGTTGTTCCTAACAGGGCAAATACATGACTAATACTGTAGAAAAAATTTCAGTGTCCTCAGCAACAACATGGTACCAGCCTATGTGGATACTACGTTTGTGCACACATGATCAACCTATGCAGACATGCTGAATGTGGTGTCGATGCTGACAAGATAAAACCAGTAAGTCTGCTTCTTAATTACTATCTTCTACTCCACACGTATGTCACATTCTGATCTAAAAGTCATGCAGCTGATCTTCGTACCGATGACTTCTGAACCGCTCGCCGCCGATGAATTGTTGTCTATTAGGAATTTTATCAGCACCTTCTTTGTGAAACACTACATCAAGCCCTCTAAAGACGACGCAGATTTCCGGAATCAAATCTCCTAAAAATAAGTATGCATTCATATAGTGTTATCAGCTAAACATATACACATGGATGCATTATTTTTCATGTGATCATGTCTTCCTATTTCGTACACTATGATTATGTACTGGATATGTCGGTTTAACAGCTGTGGAATTTAGCTAGCATTTTCTCAATTGCATATTGTCGTGAATTATGATGAATCCTCTGCTTGTGGACACTATTCATTCAATTGCATGTCCAATGATGTTATACATGGTACACGGTTCCCAGAGAAATCTCGTGTGCGATGATGAAGATATCACACACAGTGTCTACAATGGCCCGTGTGGATTACTTAATGTTTCGCAAACGGTCAAAGGTCAAACTCCGTTTGTTTTCCATGAGCAATTAGACGTGTTTCACTCATCTTGGACGTGTGTGATTGATCCCAAATCCCACACGTACGCCTAAAAGATTATGTGTGCGATCTGTTCCTGCACCGCACACGATTATATTTGGAGATCGTTTGCGTTCGTTGGCCACCATCGCCAACAGTTTTGCGGTGTCGTGTGGGATGGACCCCCCTATCGCCCATACATGCAAGGCGACGGTTTGGAACTACGTCACGGAAAGGGGTTAAAAACCGTTTGTATAGCACGTCGCTGCACTAGTGTGTGAAAGAGGAGATTAAAGGTATTCTGAATGTGCCGAATGAGACACTAAATGAAAAGTATCTTGGTATGCCCTCTGATATTGGTGTTTCAAAATTTGATGCTTTTATGTATTTGAAGGATAGTCTATGGAAGAAGGTAAAGGGATGAATTGAGAAGACTATTTCTTTTCAAGGAAAAGAGGTGCCAGTTAAATCTGTTGCCCAGTCAGTGCCTGTTTTCTCCATGTCATGTTTCAAGTTACCAAGGGGGTTATGTGAACACTTGAACAAGCTTATCAGACAATTCTGGTGGGGGAGCAAGGAGGGGAAACGTAAACCACATTGAGTCTCGTGGAAGACGATGACCCAACCAAAGTTCATGGGAGGCTTGGGTTTTTGAGATTTTGAACTTTTTAATTTGGCTCTTCTCGCAAAATAGTCATGGCGCCTGCTACAAAACCCACAGTCTCTCTGTGCTAACATTCTCAAAGCTATCTATTATTCCAATGGGACTATCATTTCTGCTGAGTTAGGAACAAAACCGTCGCAGGTGTGGCGTGCTATTATGGAGGGCAGAGATGTGCTCAACCAGGGTCTCATAAGGAGGATCGGGAACGGAAATACAACAATGATATGGGAGCACAACTGGTTACCCAATGCGGTGATGATGAGGCCAACTGCATGTCTAACTAATGACCCCCCAGCTATAGTAGGCGAACTGATAGATCATACCAGCGCCACTTGGAGGGACAACCTGTTACAGCAAGTTTTTTTGGCACCGGATATTAACACAATCCGGAGCATCCCGCTGTGTACAAGGAATATGGAGGATACCTGGGCATGGAATTATGAGAAACATGGCAGGTTCACTGTTAGGTCAGCTTACTGCATGTTGGCAGATACAAAGAGAAGGAGGGAGGACTGGCTGGACAATATTGCACGTAGATCAAACTATGAAGAGGAGGCAAAGGCGTGGACTTCGCTTTGGTCCGTTCAAGTTCCCGGAAAGACCCGCAACTTTCTCTGGAGATTAGCCAAATGTTCTATCCCAACTGAGGATGTTCGGCACGACAGAAATATGGCAGACGACGATAAGCGCCAACTTTGCGGTGCACAGGATTCATGGAGGCACTCCCTTTTGGAGTGCTTAATGTCGAGGTGTGTCTGGGCTCTAGCTAATGGAGAGGTGGCTGATCACATTAAGACTACTAGAGAGCCAAATGCAAAGAGCTGGATACTCTCTATGATCGAGACATTATCACACAAACACCTCACAGAGATGGTTGTCACACTCTGGTCGATTTGGCCAGCTCGTCGGAAGGCAATCCATGAAGGTATATTACAGAGCCCGCATGCTATCCATTCGTTCGTGACGAGCTTTATTGCGGAGTTGGAGGCGTTGAGAAGGCCGACGACAACCAGTACAGCACCAAGAATGCCTGCTGCGAACTCACGACAACCTTGGAAGGCACTTGCTGTTGGGTTTGTAAAGATTCATGTTGATGGAGGTTTCTCCAGAACTGGTGATAGAGGTGCTGCAATAGCTGTTTGCAGAGATAGCAGTGGAGTTTTTTTGGGCTTTTCGGCACTTGTTGTATCCGAAACTACTGATCTGGCTATCCTCGAATCTATGGCATGCCGGGAGGGACTCTCACTTGCACTTGATCTTGGGGCAGACAGAGTGGTGATTGCTTGTGATTCTAAGGCAGTGGTCTCGGACATCAGGTTGGGAACCGAAGGGAGGCACTCGGTGATCGTGAAGGAGATAGTATCGCGGGCAAGAGAGTTTGCCACATGTGATATCACTTTTGAAGGGCGAGCATCGAATTAGGAAGCCCATAGTCTTGCTAAATTTTCTAGTTCTTTAGATTCTGGACGCCATTTGTGGCTGGGGATTCCTCATGATCCCCTCATTATCCCTGTAAACCTTGCTACCATCTAATAAAGTTTGGTTTGCCGCTAAAAAACATGTTTAGCCCTTTATTATTTTCTTCGATCGTTTGTTGCCGAGGACCAACGAGCCCGGAGAAGTGCCCAGGGTCGCCGGACGGTGCCTTCGCCACTGTACGAGGGCGGTCGAAATTTGCGTAGGATTTGGATCGAGGCAAAAATTCATTTTAGCTCATAGGTCTATATACACCCATTGTCTAAGTACACATTTTGAAAAGTTAAAAAAAATTGAGAAAAAAAATCCAAGTTTAAATCCAAACATTATATGTGCGTGCACCAAGTTTCGGTGAAAAAGGACATTTCTTTTGGCTTGTGTAAAAATAACAATTTTCTATGCTTGATTACAGCTATTCACGAGACATTTTTTTTAATCTTTTTCATACATGCCATAAAAAATGTCCTTTCTCACAGAAATTTTATTTGTGAACGTAGGATGTCCGGCTGCACAAGCAGGATTTTTTCTCGAATTATTTTTACATTTTAAAATATATTTTTTATACATATTTCATAATAAATGTATATACACCTAAGGGCCAATTGATCATTTGCCCCAACTTTCCTCTGCCTCGGCCAATATGCCCCATTTTAGATTGCAATTGATCATATGCCCCATTTTTGCTATGCCTCTAGACAAAATGCCCCACATTAGAGTTGATGATATATCTTTAGTTAACTGCTGCAATTAGGAACGGGAAATGACAGAATTGCCCCTGACCAAAATCTGCCAAAAACGCACGCACGCAAGCACAGGGCCGGCTGGCTCCCTTTCTTGTTCGTTCGCTGAGCCACAAAGGAGCGAGCCGCCGCCGCCGCTACCTAGGTTTAGCGCCGCCGCCGCCGCCGCCGGTCGCCACCACCGAGCGCCGCCGGCCGCCACTGCCGACCGCCTCAACCCTCCGCCCCCGACCGTCTCCGCTCCTCCACCGGCCGCCTGCCCATCCGCCTCCTTGGCCTCCGTGAGCCCGTCCCTCTTCTCTGCGTCCCCCACCGCGTGCACTTCTGGAGCTCCTCGGCCCCGTCCCATTCGTGACGGCGACCAGCTGCAGCCTACTCTGTCCAGCAACAGAGGGTCCACTCAGGTGAGCTACCCTTGCTCTACACCCGGTTATTTCCATGATTTGGATGCCCCCATGTGTATACTTATTTACTTGATTTCGACGAATTTAGGATTCGGTATGCGCTACAATTTCATTTGGTATGAACTCTAGCACGAGGAATGGATTTGGGATGATGGATTTATCGTCACAGGAGATGGATGGTGGCGTTTGCGCTACCGACCGTGCTTCTAGTGGGTGAGTCTCTCACAAAATTGCACCTCATTTTAGCCAACTTGGATATGAATGACGAATAGCTGCGACTAACTAAATTTAAATGTATTACTTGTCTTCTCAATCCGAGTAGGATTGAAGGAGAGCACATATCTAATGTGACATCTGACAATGCGAATGAATCAACTTCACATATTTCATGCCATGCTAGTCAGTCTTCCATAGGCAATGTGGATTCTTGTCAAGTTGCTCCAGTAGATGATGGGACCTCTACCGGTATTCAAACAAGCATCCCAATAGTTGATTGGAGTACTATACAGATTGCTCCTTTAACCGATGATGACATTGTGCCAATGAGTGATGATGCCATGTGCAAGGTACTTGGAATAAATCCAGATGATGATAAACGCAGAAGAGTGCCTCTCAATCCTCCTATTTGTTCACCCGAGGTTCAGCTCATGATGGTTGATGCAGCCATTCCAGTAAACGATATTCCCCTTCAGGAGGTGTCCATTGTTTATGATCGAGACAACCCTAAGATGGAAGTAGGTAGTCTATATCCATCGATGAAAGAGTTTAGACTGGCCATTAGGCAGTATGCTATCAATGAGGAAATTGACTTACATAAACCAAAATCTGACCCTACAAGGTTTATGGGTAAATGCAAAGCAGAAGGGTGCAGTTGGAGCATAACTGCACGCATTACTGCAGATAAGAAAACAATCAGGGTACTAACCTATATTTCTTTTGTAGCTTATTGTGTTTTTTGTTGTTGCCGTATATTTTGCTCAATGTAGATTACTTTTTTTTTCTGTATGCAGGTTAACAAAGTAAGCGCTTCTCACCAGTGTATATCCAGTAGTAGACTCAGGAGTAGCATGGCTGATCAATCTTGGGTGGAAGACAGATCTATTGACATATTGAAGACCGAACCAAACATTACTGCTATGAACTTGCGAACAAGGCTAACAGAGCTATACGATGTGGATGTTGGGTATGACACAGTGTATCGAGGCAAAGAAAGAGCATTGGCTCAGTTGTATGGTAGTTGGGATGACAGTTTTAGGAGATTGTTCAACTTCAAAGCAGAGATAGATTTGAGGTCTCCTGGCAGCATTGTAGAGGTTGATACTATCACAAAGGATGGTAAAGTTTATTTCAGCAGATTTTTTATGTGTCTTAAGCCTTGCGTTGATGGATTTCATGCTGGTTGTAGACCATATCTTAGCATAGATGCAACTGCACTTAACGGGAAGTGGAATGGACAGCTAGCTTCTTGTACTGCCCTTGATGGCCACAATTGGATGTTTCCTATAGCAATTGCTTTTTTTCAAACTGAAACTGAAGATAATTGGGCTTGGTTCATGTCTAATTTGTATAGAGCAATAGGTCATATGCCAACCTTAGCCATTAGCACTGATGCTTGTAAAGGATTAGAGAATGCTGTGAGGAAAGTTTTCCCTCAAGCAGAGAGAAGAGAGTGTTTTAGGCACTTGATGCAAAACTTTGTCAAAAAGTTTCAGGGTGATGTCTTTGGTCGTATGTGGCCAGCGGCTAAGGCTTACAAGGAAACTTCTTTTCAGTTTCACATGAAAAAGATCTTGGAAGCTGATCCAAGTGTTGGTGAGTATCTGAACACATATCACTCATTGTTGTGGATGAGATGCAAATTCAATACTGACATCAAGTGTGATTACATTCATAACAACCTATCCGAGTCATTCAATAATTGGATCAAGGACTACAAGGACCTGCCTGTTGATGAGTTAGCTGACACATACAGAGAGAAAATCATGATACTTATGAACAAGAGGAGATCAATTGGAGAGTTGCTTCAAGGCAAGATGCTACCTGCTGTCATTCAACAAATAAACAATAGAAGTAGAGGACTTGGTCATTTGAAGACTGGTAAATCCTCTGATACAATGGCTGAGGTGAGGGATACTAGCAAAAAGAATCTTAGACATGTTGTCAAACTTGAGGAAAATGGTTGCACTTGTCTTGAGTGGCAACACACAGGACAACCTTGTGAGCATGCGCTAGTTTTTCTCATGGAAAGGAGGAACTTGAAGTTGGACAATTATGTGCATGAGTATTTCTCTCTGGACAGATTTAGAGCTGCATACAAACCTGCTATAGAACCCATCACAGATCGGTCTCAATGGCCAAAAGTTGACCTCGACTTCAAGCTGTTTGCACCAACATTCAAGAGGGGTTCCGGGAGGCGTAGAGTGAATAGGATGAAAAGTTGCTTGGAAGGTGGTACTAGGTCAAAGAGTAAGAAAAAAGAGAAAGAAAAGAAACAACTAGGTAGCAAAAATAGATGCAAAATGTGCAATGAGTTGGGACATAGGCAAGCAAAGTGCCCACTGAATGGCACCAAAAAAAGGTAATATGTCTTCTTCTTTGTAAATTAAATATCATATGAACTAACTTACATTTGGCAATGTTTGAATGTGACGCAGGCCAAGAAGGAGTAGAAAGAAGGTGAAGGCTACCTTGCTGGATGTATGCAATGACCAAACAAATGATGCTCCCATAACTGCCACCCCAACAACTCCCAATAGAATATCCATCATCATTCCACCAAGCTTGGAAAACAGTCCTAGGCCAATCACGAGAAGGTGAATTGATAACCTGCTTATTTGCAATATTACACTTTTTTCACTTTTTGCATTCTCACTAGGAGGTGAAATGATAAATTGCAGCTTGCTTGCTTTGGCAATGGCTAATGGAGACGGTCAATCTTCAATGCATACAACCTCTCCAAGGCAAATCACTCCTAAGAGAACAACTACATCAACTCTCAAAAAGATAACCCCAAGGAAGAACAGGAGGAAGCTTTGCATGTGAACTTGAGATTTTCTCTATTTTATGATATGCTTGTGATGTGCTGAGACTTGAAACCTGCTCTATTTTGCAATGTAGAATGAAAATTGGCACCCATGTAATAGAATACTTCATCTATTGAATGACTAATGTGCCAAACTTCCTGGACAGCTAGTATGTATGACATTTTCTCAGCTATACTTGCTCCGAATTGGCTGAAAATTGAACAGCAGTGTCATCCTATTATACTTGATTTTCTGTAATTTTTTCAGATTTTTCTAGGCAGTTTCAATTTTCGGCCAAATTTTGAACAAATCTGGACAGAAATTTGAAATGTCGTTTTCTCTTTGGTCCTTGTCCAGAATCTACTGAAATTTGAACAGTAACCTGATAAGATTATTCTTGATTTTCTGTAAAATTTTCAGATTTTTTTGGCTAGTTTAATTTTTGGACAAGATTTGAATTTTTTTGGGCATTCAAACGAGATTGCACCTTCAATGTTTTGTTTTTTGTTCAGGGGTATTTTGGTCTTTTACACCCTCTCATTTCTGTCATCTGACAAAGATATATCATCAACTCTAATGTGGGGCATTTTGTCTAGAGGCATAGCAAAAATGGGGCATATGATCAATTGCAATCTAAAATGGGGCATATTGGCCGAGGCAGAGGAAAGTTGGGGCAAATGATCAATTGGCCCATACACCTAAGAGCCAAAAAGCCACTCTCAATTTCGATTTTGTATTTATAGACGTCCAGAAGCCGATAGCCCGATACCGACACCGATACCGACCACGAGCCCGGCTGCGTTTTCTTTTCATAACGGTTCGAGCCCGGTTGCTATTCCTCGGTGATTAGCCGAGCCCGAGCGCAACCTTCCAGCCCCGCTCGCCCCCTTCTCCCTCCCCTCTCCGGCGCTAGTGCTCCGGCGAGCTCTCCGGCTGCCTCGGGATAGGTGAACGGAAGGATCCGAACAAGTACTACCCGCCGGACTTCGACCCGGCGAAGATCCCGCGGCAGAAGCAGCCCAATAACCAGCAGATCCAGGTGCGCATGAGGCTCCCCATCAGCATCCGGTGCGGCACCTGTGGGACCTACATCTACAAGGGTACCAAGTTCAACTCGCGCAAGGAGGACTGCATCGGCGAGGTACGCATGCGCCGCCGCGCCCCCGTCCGTCCTTCTGTCGCGGTTTCCAGGCTAGTTATTTAACCCTAGAACCGCGGTGCGCGCGAATTGCACAAATCTGAAGTCGATTAGCGCTTCGATTGGAGACCGTGAGTGTCCTACCGTGGTGTTTGCCTGTTGATGCTTTGTCATACCTTATATTTCTTTACAGAGGGAGTACTATCTTAGTGACCCGAGTCTTAAGGAGATCTTGCTAGTCAAATCAGCTATTCAAATCAGACCCTCTGGAATATTAAATCATCTCCTTTCTTTTTCCGTAATCTTTACTGGCATGCAGCACAAAGTTCATGCTTCTATGAAGTATCAAAAGTGGGGCATACAAAGTTACAAACTCACATTTAGTCTCGAAGTGCCCTGCACTACCTTTTAGTTAAAATGCAGTTTTTGTGTTATTCCGAGAGTGTCGATCCGATCATTTGAATTGACAACCATTATTGGCATCTAGTGTCCATTACTACATGGGGAAGCAAAACCTTACATGTTATTATCCATTGCTTGGATTTTTTGTATTGTATATCCATATTCACCACGTATCTTGGTTGCTGTCATTAGTGCAATTCAAATCCATGCTAATGTGATTTTTTATTTATTTTGTGTGCAGACATACTTGGGAATACAGATATTTAGGTTTTACTTCAACTGTACCAGGTGCTCAGCTCAGATTACCTTTAAAACAGACCCCCAGAATTCAGACTATACGGTGGAATCTGGGGCTAGTCGAAATTCTGAGCCTTGGCGTGAAGACATTGAGGTGAGTGGTATAGGGCATATCCTGAACAGCTTCTGTTTTTCTGTCATTTTGAGCTTGAATTTAATCATGCTGATGTATTTCTTTTGTTCAGGTTGTGGACAAAGAGAAGAGAAAACGAGAAGTGGAGGAGATGGGCGATGCAATGAGAGCACTGGAGAACAAAGCAAACGACTCAAAGCAGGACATGAGTGTAATTGCTGCTTTAGAAGAGATGCGTTCCATGAAGGTACAATCTGGACATTCTTTTAAGTTCGGTTAAACCGTACTTGTATATGCAGATGAAATGTTGACTTGCTGACTACTGACATTGTTTTCTTGTGCTGTTTGCAGTCGAGACATGCAGGAGTATCCGTTGACCAGATGCTCGAAATTTTGAAGCACTCCGCTCACCTTAAGGCAAGTCCTCACAGATTTTTTTTTCTGTATGTTTAATAAAAAATATTACATGTAGTGTTTCATTTTTTAGGGAGCTACTTAGAGTAGCTTGCTTATGAAATGGTGGTCCTGGTATCATTTTATTAAAACCTCTCTCTCTCTCTCTCTCTCTCTCTCTCTCTCTCTCTCTCTAACATTTGTAGTTTTGTGTGATTACAGGAGGAAAAAACAGTAGCAGAACTAGATGAAGAAGACGAAGAACTTATCAAATCAATCGCTTTCCGAGTAATCCTCTATGTCGACTTCCATATGTACCTGCAGGTGCAAACTTGTGCGTAATTTTTTCTAACCCTCTCATACTGTTGGTTATTGCAGAACTTGAAAGATCATGTCAAACGGATCGAAGATGATGACGATGATGATGAAGGTTTCGGTATACCAGACCAGTCAAATGCCACGGCAAAGGTACTTGTCTTACTGTATTTTTCCTTTCATTTTCTGTTTATATTTCTTTTTGTCAGTTTTATGTTCTTAATCATCAATTGTTATAAGATCACCGTAGACCATCAGCTTGAATTTTATTTCATCCTCCAAAACTAGTTGACCTGACACAGTTACACCTCAAAATATGCTGAATTATCCTTCCAAACATATAGTACGCTTCTTCTATATGAAGCATTTCGGCATTCCTCTTCTTCATGTGTAAACTGTAAATATGTAGCTTTTTTATGTAGATTATTTCAAAATGTAAGCTAGCTAATAACTAAGCTTCAAATACAAATTGTTTTCTGTGAAGCGTTTATTGTCATTTTCTCGGATATGTTTTCAGTTTGCATTAGATATAGCAACAGTTGGAGTTAAGTGGACATTTAGCCATTTTGAACCAGAAATTCACTGATAAGAGTAAATGCTGGTCATTAGCAATATGTCGTACATAACTAATACTGCCTCCGTCCCAAAATTCTTGTCTAAGATTTGTCTAGAAACGGATGTATCTAACACTAAAACATGACTAGATACATCCATATTTAGACAAATCTAAGACAAGAATTTTGGGACGGAGGGAGTAGGAAACATTGGCACAAATCTAATGGTGTTATAAAGTAGTCTCATTGTAGCGATTTATGTTGAAGATATTTCTGTGAAGGGTATATTGCTTGCTTTTCTGCCTTGCCATTTATATTTTCCTATATTTCTAGTTTACAATTCGATGTCTCTTGAATTTGTTTGTTTGGTTGGGTGAGATTTCTGTTATTTTTGGTTTGCAGATCAATGGATCGTCTGAATCAGTGTTAAATCCGACAGATGTCTTGACCAACACTAATGGTCCTGAGAGTTCCAATAAAGAAGGTAGGCACATACACGTTCATCATTTTTTTCACCGTATCACTTGGTACTGTTAAGGTCCATGATTTCGTGTTCCACATAACATTGTACTGAGGCAGCTTATCTTGGTCATGACTATCATTATCGTTGATTGCCAACGTCCTTGTTTATGTTGCTGTTTGCCTTTAGTGTTACCTGTGTTGTTCTTTTTTGTTTGATCAAGTAGTGTTCCAGTTTGAAAACCGATGGCTTACTTACTGTTAAATTGTGCCGTACAGGAAACAAGACCATGGCATCTAAGATGCCCAAATTCATATTAAAACCAAAGACCGTTGACGCTAATCCTCAGAAGAAACAGAAGATGAATCCTCAGCTGTCCAAGATAACGGCAAAGCACCCGTCGCAGAGGAAAAAAGTGGAGCTTCAGAAGAGAAGACCAATGTTCTTCAGTCCCTCTGCCAGTATGATAGCTTCAAAAGTGATGACTGAAGACGGCACTTCTTGGAATCACATCTGCGCCTGAGACAAGAGCCCATGTAGCACGATCGTGCAACTCAGTATGTAATTGTCTACTTTAGCAAAATCTCGCCTGCCCTTTTCAGGGAGCAATAAACTCTGTAATGCAAACTGTAAGTTTGTACTGTAGCAAATCTATAGCAGCTAATAGTCCAGATATATCCGTGTTATAAATATCTTTTTATGAAATCGACAAATTCAGAGCAGTTAAAGAATTATATCTGGGGATCGTACTATATTACTGACTTCTTGTAAAAGAACTTGCAAATTCCAGGGAATCAAGATTGTGGATGGCTCTCTGGGCCATTTGTGTTCTGATATGTCCATTTGTGTTCATGTCTTTGCCGTGTGAGCTGATATTTCTGTGCATTTCTTATATATTCTTTTTGCGAATGAACATTTCTTATATAATTTACATGGGCGCTTTGGTACACCGCCCTAAAAATTCTTATAAAGGGTACTTATACTAGATCATGATGCGTGTGTTGCCGTCTATTAGGACCGTATAATGTTTGGAATTATGTAAATATATTTAATTTTAACTGAAAAGTTTGATCTATCTAGAGTTATTTAATAATTTGTGGAAAATTTATTAATTATGTGCCAATGTCAACATAATAATTTTGACATAAATACATTTATATATATAATAATACAGAACACCCTATTTTAAACTAGATATCTATTCCCATGTTTTTTGATTTTTTTGCTGTCAAAACCGACCAACCAACCATGGGTTGATGCGTGCATTAGAGCATCTCCAACAGGCGCCCAAAAACAGCCCCGCACTGAAAATTTCGCTTTTTTTTTGCGCACACAGCGGATCCGGGCTTTCCAACGGCCGCACAAAAAACGCGCGCGCGGCATAAGTGCTTCTGCCGCGGAGTGAAACGGCATTGCGCGCCGCTTATTTCGTGCGCCCGCTCCCGCACGCGGAAGTACTCGAGCGCTCGCGCCGCGTCTTCCACCTCCCTCCATACCCAGCGTCCGCGCCGCCGCCCGCGCCACCCCATTTGCTCCGTCGACCTGACGGTGCTTCCCCGACCTATCCTCGTGCCGCTGCTTCCTCCCCCTCCCTCTAGTCGCCGCCGCCCCTTGCGCGCGCCATTCCTCCGGCGAACAGCGCTTGGCCGCCCACTACCGCTCGGCGCCCACAAGGTGTTCGACAAAACGTCCACAAGGTATGTATTGCTTAACTTCACATTTTTTACATTAATTTGATGCATGTTGTTCGTAGTTTTTATAGACTAGTTTAAATTCAATATTGTAGATGAGTTCATCATATGATTCTTCCGAAGAAGAATTTGATATCGAAGAGGAGTGGTGGGAATGGAATGTCCGACAAAACGCATGATGATTTGGTTGTTTGATGTTGTATGTTTGATGTTGTATTGTTGAACTATTTGTTGTATTGGAAGATAAACTATTTGTTTGAGTTGTAATAAAATTAAACTATTTATTGTTGATTTGTTTTTTATATGTGTTTGATCTTTTTGGTTTTGTTTGGAGTGCATATGTTGTTTGTGTTGGGCGCGCGCCGTGTTTTTTCAACGCCTGCTGGAGCGTCGCGCGCGCGCAAAATTATGCAGCGGCTGCTGGAGCCAGCGCTCGCCGGCGCGCTAAAGATTGCTATTTGCTCGCTGTAAAACCGCTTTTTGCGCGCCGCGCGTTGCGCGCCTGTTTTTTTTTTTTTTTCGAACACAGTACAGACGCAAGCGCTCATATACACGCGCATACACTCACCCCTATGAACGCACACACGCACACCCTACCCCTATGAGCACCTTCGAGAGACTGAGCCGGCATATCATCTTGAAATTTACGAAGTCACCGTAGGCACCTCGTCGTCGACGGGAACGTCTCCTCCCACTGAATGCGCATCGTCGGAAATCCTGAAATAATTCCAGGAATAAATGCGAGCACCAAGATTTGAACCCTAGTGGGCTGGGGATACCACGGTCCCTCTAACCATCCAACCACAGGTTGGTTCGCACGTTGCGCGCCTGTTGAAGATGCTCTTAGTTGGAACCTGGGCAGGTACGTTTCTCACACGGTATTCAGCAACGTATTTTTTTGCCTACTTTTGTTGTGGGTGTGTTTCCGGGGTGGACATAGTGTGTTGTGTGACTAGCAGTTTACGGATAGATCTTCTCTTCTCCTCTCGGTTCCTTCCGCGTGTCGCGTGTCAATCCCACTCTCGAAGACTCGAGTGGGATCTCGACCTCCACCACCCACTGCTCAGCGGCAAAATGGATAAAAATGGTCTATAGACACAACAAATTCACAAAGTGAACCGTCGATGAAAGTTTTCACTAAGCTGACACTTTTGTGTAGCGCCGACAGCCAGGCGCCACACAATGTTGTGTGGCACCTGACAAGCGAGCGCTACACATCTGGCCAACGTGGCACCTCGGGCCAGGGTTGGACTCACTACTGGCAGTGCAACGCCTTTGCGCGCAACGCTACACGTTGGCAGTGCAACTAGGCGTTGCACTACCAATGTGTAGCACCGCGCACAAAGGCGCTACACATGCCACTTCACCGCCATGGGCTGGCCTCCCCATCCCTACCCACCCATTCTTCCCAGCACGGACAAAGAGGAGTCGCCGGCGCCCCCCCTCTCAAATCCCTTCCCAAATCAAGCGAATCCGAAGGTTTGGTCCGTAGATTTCTCCCCCAATCTCTCGCTCAAGGTAATCTCCTCCAATCCCCGCCCGTTCATCCAAAAAATGCTACCATTTGCTCGATTTTTTTTCTAGTTTAGGGAAACCCTTGTTCTTCACGGATTTCTGAATGCATGTGTATGCAAATATGAGATGATTGCTTGGCACTTTGTTAGGGTTAGGCTTGTTAGTATGTTAGGGTCAGGTTTATGGTTCTTGTTATGTTAGGGTTAGGGTTCTTAGTATGTTAGGGTTAGGGTTACCCTAATTGGGGTTGTTGTAGTTGTTCAAGGTTAGGATTATGTTGGGGTTAGTGACGGGGGGATAACCCTGGGGTAGCCTCACACGGACTGGTGCCTTCCCTTTTTGAAAACAACTACGGAGCAGCATGTCTTCCCCCGTAGGCCGGCTCCTCTTGGCCGGCTGCGCGGCGCGGACCGGCTCGATATGGAACCGCCTGCCATCCGGCTCCTAGGCGATCCGCCAGCCGGAGGGTCAGCGCCTTTCACATCAACACGACGTGGATACAACGATTCTGGTACCACTGACCAGGGCGCGTACGGCCACAGTGCCGCCAGCCAGACTACTGGTCACCATGCACATGGCTACAGTGAGGCGGCCGTACCACTGACCGCAGCCGGCTGCGACCAGGCAAGGCGGCACAGTGGCGGCACGCCTCCAACCACTCCATTACATGCCCCCGCGTGGCTACAGTGTGGCCGGCCGTATCGGAGACCGTGGCCGGCTACCGCAAGACGACGCCGCTCGGTGCAACCCATGCCGCTGCGTGACAAGCACGCACCAATGGCAGTAGCTGGTCGGCGGGTCCCAACCCTCGATGGGACCCCGCAGCCGGCGGGCCCTACGTGCGACGGTCCTCGCAGCCGTCGGGCCCTACAGACGACAAGACTGCTCGGCCAGGGGTCCCCTGGCCGGCTAGGGAGACTGCCAGCCGGGTCCCCCCAGCATTATCTGTGCATATTGTAAGCCAGGGGGTTAGCCTATAAAACCCCCTGGAGCCCCCTCATGCAAGGGCGGCCTCATTCTCCCCCCAGCACACTCACTCACACACACATACCGGAGAGGTAGAGAGAGCAAGCTAGCTCCTTCTTCCTCCTCCGCCGAACAGCTCAAGGAGCACCTTTGTAGCCCTCTTGGTTCATCAACCAGACCAGCAGGACCAGGGGTGTTACCTCCCTCGGAGGGCCCCGAACCCGGGTACATCGTGTGTCGCGCATTGCTTGTCCCCGATCCCGTTTCCGAAGCCCGGCGACGTCCTTTCGGCCCCAACCACTCTCGATAAGCCACCCCATGGCATCTGTCGTGAGAAAACGACGATAGTTAGCGCCCACCGTGGGCCGTCCGTGGCGCCGGCCGGAGTCACGCTCCGGGCGGGACCCTTCGCCGACTTGATGAAGACATCAATACCATTGTTACACCCATAGCCCCTGCTGCTATACACACTGGACCAGTTACTAGAGCTCGTGCACGCCAATTGAATTACCAGGTACTTTCGTTTCTTGGAAATCCTTCTAATGTTCATGAACATATGATGCTGCCTAAGTTAGATACTTTTGTTTTACTTATGAATGAAGGACCTAGCATGGACAAGAAGGATGGCCATTGGAGCGGGAACAAGCATGGAGAAGAAGGTGCGCGCGGGGAAAGAACAACAGAGCTTCCAATGGTGATTTTCGCACTTTGAAGCCACCATAAGGAGAGCTTGAAGGCTTGGACGAGATATACAATATGCCACTTCATTAGTTTCATCCATAGGCTATTATAGGTGCTGCGTCACCTTATTTTCGGGCCAGGCCCATGTAATTTCGAAATACCATATCATAGGCTGTTTTTAGAGTTCGTATGTGTGGGGAAACTGAGTTAGGGTTGGTTTCGGACCCCTCCTCCAAGGGGCCACGAAATTCCCCTCTATTCCCCCATATATACAACCCTTAGGGCGCCGTTTAGGCTTGGGTTTTGTTTAGATTAAAAGTTTGCCATAGCTGCAACTTCGTGTTCTTTTTTTTTGTGTTCCACGACCATACAAAGGCATCACAGAACCCCACTTTCATCAATAAAGCTTTCCTCTTATATTCGTAATATCCAGATTGCAATCTTAGTTTCTTGCTTGTTCTTCTTTTGCGTGGAGGAAACAGACCCTTGTGGTCAGGTTGATCATGCTCCAGCATGGTCAATAACCTCTCGGAGTTGGTTTAGCGATTGCTAAAGAGCGACGTCCTCGCACGTTTGTAGTCGGATCGTCAAAGTCGACTCTACCATAAACGATAGCCTCATCTCATCGAAAGACAGGGACAACTTCGCCTCTATCAAGTGGTATCGGATTTCTAGGTTGCTCGGTGAGATTTTACCAGTTTTCATAGTTTAGACCGCATCTGTTCTTCATACCTATAGTCCACGAAAAAGCCACCAAAAAAATTAGGGTTAGATCATCCTATCCGAACCAATCTGAGCCTTTTGCAATTTTCTGTTCTGTGTTTTGCTTTGTTGAATTTGCGGTTGCATCGTCGTGTCGAGTTGCTGGTCTTAGAGTCTAGTCTGTTAGAGTTTCGAGTTATGTTCACAGATTGTCACGCCACCGCCGCACCATCTTCATCGCATCTGCCATATACCACCATCGCAGCATCTTCATCGCTGCTGCCATATACCACCACCGCACCATCATCACCGCTGCCATATACCAACACCCACCATCGTTGTCATCCTTGACATATATCACCACCCACCATCACCATCAATCTGTGTCCACATATCCCATCACATATCCGCCACCAATCCGAGTCCTTTACATATTAGGTTTAGTTTCGAGATCCCTTTGTTTTCGGTTTCGCGTTTCCTTACCTGAGTAGGTTTCGAAAAAAAGAGTCTGGCATGCTTTCCAGAGCAATCACCCTCCGCGAGGAGCACACCTTCCGGGCCTGCACAGAGCTCTTCTTCTTTCATTGCATCCACAGGGCAAACACATAAGGTTATATGTCGTCGTTGCAAGGGTGGAGGTCACTATGCGAGAGAATGCCCTTCCAAGCGTGTGATGATTGTTACTGAGGATGGTGGATATGCCTCTGCTAGTGATTATGATGAGGATACTTTGGCTCTTATTGTGAGTGAAGAACAGGGTGTCGAGGATACTGAACAGGAGACACACTACATGGCTGCTGACTACGCGGACACGTATGAAAGTTTAGTTGCTCAACGTGTTTTGAGTGTGCAGGTTACACAGGCCGAGCAAAATCAGAGGCACAACTTGTTCCACACAAAAGGAGTTGTGAAGGAGCGTTCTGTTCACGTCATCATCGATGGAGGGAGTTGCAATAACCTGGCTAGCATGAAGATGGTGGAGAAGCTGTCTCTAACCACGAGACCACATCCTCATCCTTATTACATCCAATGGTTCAACAACAGTGGCAAGGTTAAGGTAACACGTACTGTTCGTGTGCATTTTAGCATTGCTACATATTCTGATTATGTTGATTGTGATGTGGTACCCATGCAAGCATGTTTCGTTTTACTTGGTAGACCATGGCAATTTGAAAAAAATTCTGTACACCATGGTAGGACAAATCAGTATACTCTTGTTCATAAGGATCAAAATATAACTTTGCTTCCTATGTCTCCTGAACATATTATGAAAGATGACATTGCTAGAGCTAGTAAAGCAAAACATGAGCTAAATAAGAGTGAAAATCAGATTGTAGCAAAGGAATTTGAGCAACACCATAAGCCTAATAAACCATCATCTATTGTTGCATCTGAAATAAAATTGAAGAGTGGCTGTTTACTTGCTACTAAATCTTATATTACTGATTTGAATGTTACTACATCTGTTTGCTATGCTTTAGTATGCAAAGAGGTATTATTTTCATTCGAGGACATGCCTCCCTCTTTGCCTCCTGCTGTCATTAACATTTTGCAGGAGTTCACTGACATCTTTCCACAAGACGTGCCACCGGGATTACCACCTATTAGAGGGATTGAGCATCAGATTGACTTAATTCCCGGTGCATCACTACCCAACCGTGCACCATACCGTACCAACCCAGAGGATACGAAAAAGATTATGCGTCAAGTACAGGAGCTGCTCGACAAAGGTTATATACGCGAATCTCTTAGTCCTTGTGCTGTTCCTATTATTCTAGTGCCGAAAAAGGATGGTGCATCATGTATGTGTGTTGATTGTAGAGGCATTAATAATATTACTATTCGTTATCGTCATCCTATTCCTAGGCTAGATGATATGCTTGATGAATTAAGTGGCTCTACAATTTTCTCCAAAGTTGATTTGCGTAGTGGATACCATCAAATTCGTATGAAATTGGGAGATGAATGGAAAACAACATTTAAAACTAAGTTTGGATTATATGAGTGGTTAGTCATACCTTTTGGGTTAACTAATGCACCTAGCACTTTCATGAGATTAATGAACGAGGTTTTACGTGCATTCATTGGACGATTTGTGGTAGTCTACTTTGATGATATATTGATTTATAGTAGATCTTTGGAGGAACACTTGGATCATTTGCGTGTTGTTTTTATTGCTCTACGTGATGCACGTTTGTTTGGTAACCTTGGGAAGTGCACCTTTTGCACCGACCGAGTATCTTTTCTTGGCTATGTTGTTACTCCACAGGGAATTGAAGTTGATAAAGCTAAGGTTGAAGCTATTGAGAGTTGGCCGCAGCCCAAAATGGTCACACAAGTGAGGAGTTTTCTTGGACTCGCTGTTTTTTATAGGCGTTTTGTGAGGGATTTCAGCACCATTGCTGCACCTCTCAATGAGCTTACAAAGAAGGATGTGCCTTTTGTTTGGGGTACTGCACAGGAAGAAGCCTTCACGGTATTGAAAGATAAGTTAACACATGCTCCTTTACTCCAACTTCCTGATTTTAATAAGACTTTTGAGCTTGAATGTGATGCTAGTGGAATTGGATTAGGAGGTGTGTTATTACAAGATGGTAAACCTGTTGCATACTTTTCTGAAAAATTGAGTGGGCCTAGTCTGAATTATTCTACTTATGATAAGGAACAATATGCTCTTGTTTGGACTTTGGAAACATGGCGACATTATTTATGGTCCAAAAAATTTGTCATACATTCTGATCATGAATCTTTGAAACATATTAAAAGTCAAGCAAAACTGAACCGTAGACATGCTAAGTGGGTTGAATTCATTGAGACTTTCCCTTATGTCATTCAACACAAGAAGGGTAAAGAAAATGTTATTGCTGATACTTTGTCTCGTCGTTATACTATGCTTTCACAACTTGACTTTAAAATATTTGGTTTGGAGACCATGAAAGATCAATATGTGCATGATGCTGAATTTAAAGATGTGTTGAGAATTGTAAAGAAGGGAGGACATGGAACAAGTTCGTCATTAATGATGGATTTGTGTTCCGTGCCAACAAGCTATGCATCCTAGCTAGCTCCGTTCGTCTTTTGTTGTTGCAGGAGGCGCATGGAGGAGGATTAATGGGATACTTTGGCGTGAAGAAGACGGAGGACATACTTGCTACACATTTGTTTTGGCCAAAGATGAGACGAGATGTTGAGCATTTTGTTGCTCGCTGCACTACATGTCAAAAAGCTAAGTCACGACTCAATCCTCATGGTTTATATATGTTGGAAATATGCCCTAGAGGCAATAATAAATTGGTTATTATTATATTTCCTTGTTCATGATAATCGTTTATTATCCATGCTATAATTGTATTGATTGGAAACTCAAATACATGTGTGGGTACATAGACAACACTGTGTCCCTAGTAAGCCTCTAGTTGACTAGCTTGTTGATCAAAGATGGTTAAGGTTTCCTAGCCATGGACATGAGATGTCATTTGATAACGGGATCACATCATTAGGAGAATGATGTGATGGACAAGACCCAAACTGTAAACGTAGCATTTGATCGTGTCAGTTTATTGCTATTGTTTTCTGCATGTCAAGTATCTGTTCCTTTGACCATGAGATCATGCAACTCACTGACACCGGAGGAATACCTTGTGTGTATCAAACGTCGCAACGTAACTGGGTGACTATAAAGGTGCTCTACAGGTATCTCCGAGGGTGTCTGTTGGGTTGGCATGGATCAAGACTGGGATTTGTTACTCCGTATGACGGAGAGGTATCTCAGGGCCCACTCGGTAATACAACATCACAATGAGCCTTGCAAGCAATGTGACTAAAGTGTTAGCCACGAGATCTTGTATTACGGAACGAGTAAAGAGACTTGCCGGTAACGAGATTGAACTAGGTATAGTGATACCGACGATCGAATCTCGGGCAAGTAACATACCGAAGAACAAAGGGAACAGCATACGGGATTAACTGAATCCTTGACATAGAGGTTCGACCGATAAAGATCTTCGTAGAATATGTAGGAGCCAATATGGGCATCCAGGTCCCGCTATTGGTTATTGGCCGTAGAGGTGTCTCGGTCATGTCTACATAGTTCTCGAACCCGCAGGGTCTACACACTTAACGTTTGGTGACGATTAGTATAATTGAGTTATTATGTTGGTGACCGAAAGTTGTTCGGAGTCCCGGATAAGATCCCGGACATGATGAGGATCTCCGGAATAGTCCGGAGGTAAAGATTGATATATGTGATAATAGTGTTTTGATCTCCGGAAGGGTTCCGGAGTTCACCGGAAGGGGTTCCGGATGTTTACCGAAGTGTTCGGGTGCAGCAACACTTTATATGGGCCAAAGGGATAAAGCCCACGAGGTATTGGAAAGTGCAAAAAGTAGTTTTGCTGCCGCGTAAGCGGTACTACCGCTTGTGTGAAGCGGTACTACCGCCCGAGCGGTACTACCGCTTGTGTGAAGCGGTACTACCGCCCAAGCGGTACTACCGCTTGTGAGCGGTACTACCGCTTGTGCGCGGCTGTGCGCGGTTCGGCAGGGATCCGAGTTGGACTCTTTTCCTGCGGGCCAAACCGACCTTGTGCGGGCAAAACCGACCTGGAGGAGGCTTTTACTCCAAGTTTAGACCCCAAGGCTCAACATATAAATAGAGGGGCAAGGCTAGCACACGGGAGAGATCAAGATTTCCCCAAGCCGTGTGCGGCAACCCTAACCCTCTAGTTCCTCCGTCATAATCTCCGTAGTGCTTGGCGAAGCCCTGCAGAGATTGTTCCTCACCACCATCACCACGCCGTCGTGCTGCTGGAACTCAACCACTACTTCACCATCGCTCGCTGGATCGAGGAGGTGAAGGCGTCATCAAGCCGTACGTGTGTTGAACGCGGAGGTGCCGTCCGTTCGGCACTAGTTCATGATCGGATCGAGGGACGACGTGCGATTTGGATCGCGGAGACGTTCGACTACATCAACCGCGTTTCTTAAACGCTTCCGCTTAGCGATCTACAAGGGTATGTAGATTCACTCTCCCTCTCGTAGATGCTCATCACCATGGATAGATCTTGTGTGTGCGTAGGAAAATTTTTGTTTCCCATGCTACGTTCCCCAACAGTGGCATCATGAGCCAGGTCTATGCGTAGATGAGATCTCGAGTAGAACACAAACGAGTTGTGGGCGTGGGTGTATACATATTGCTTGCCGTTACTAGTTGATATTTGATTCGGCGGTACTGTGAGATGAAGCGGCCCGGACCGACATTACGCGTACACTTACGCGAGACAGGTTCCTTCAACTAACATGTAACTTCGTTGCATAAAGATGGCTAGCGGGTGTCTGTCTCTCTCACTTTAGTTGAATCGATTTCAATGAAGAGGGTTCTTTTAGAAGATCAAAAAGCAATCACTACACCACGTTGTGGTTTTGCGTAGGTAAGAACGGTTCTTGCAAACCCGTAGCAGCCACGTAAAATTTGCAACAACAATTAGAGGACGTCTAACTTGTTTTTGCAGGGTATGTTGTGATGTGATATGGCCAATTACATGATGAGATATATGTGATGTATGAGATGATCATGTGTTGTATAGAATATCACGACTTGCATGTCGATGAATACGGCAACTGGCAGGAGCCATAGAGTTGTCTTTAATTATTGTATGACCTGCGTGTCAATCATTAAGCGCTATGTAATGCTTTACTTTATCGCTAAACGTTAGCAATAGTCGTGGAAGCAACAGCCGGCGCGACAATCTTATGGCGACACGTTGATGGAGATCAAGATGATGGAGATCATGGTGTCATGCCGGTGACGATGGAGATCATGCCGGTGCTTTGGAGATGGAGATCAAAAGCACAAGTTCATGGCCATATCATGTCACTTATGATTTACATGTGATGTTAATCTTTTTATGCATCTTATTTTGCTTAGGACGACGGTAGCATTATAAGGTGATCCCTCACTTAAATTTCAAGATAAATTGTGTTCTCCCCAAGTGTGCACCGTTGCGAAAGTTCGTCGTTTCGAGACACGCCGTGATGATCGGGTGTGATAGACTCTACGTTCGCATACAACGGGTGCAAGCCATGTTGCACGTGCGGAACACTCGGGTTAAACTTGACGAGCCTAGCATGTACAGACATGGCCTCGGAACACAAGAGACCGAAAGGTCGAACATGAGTCATATAGTAGATATGATCAACATGAAGATGTTCACCATTGAAACCACCTCAACTCACGTGATGATCGGACTTGAGTTGGTGGATTTGGATCATGTTACACTCGAATGATCGGAGGGATGTCAATTTGAGTGGGAGTTTTTAAGTAATATGATTAACTAAACTCATTGTCTAGAACAATAGTCTAAGTTGTCTTTGCTATATTTATGTTGTAGATCATGGCTCGCGCAGTAGCACCCCTGAATTTTAATGCGTTCCTAGAGAAAGCTAAGTTGAAAGATGATGGAAGTAACTTTGTGGACTGGGCCCGTAATCTAAGGATTATCCTTACGGCTTCCCAGAAGGCTTATGTCCTTGATGCACCGCTTGGTGATCCACCCGCTCCAGTTGAGTCTCTAGACGTTGTGAACGCCTGGCAGGCTCGTTCTGATGATTACTCAATAGTTCAATGTGCAATGTTGTATGGCTTAGAACCGGGACTTCAAAGACGTTTTGAACGTCATGGAGCATATGAGATGTTCCAGGAGTTGAAGTTTATCTTTCAGAAGAATGCCCGGATCGAGAGATATGAGATCTCCGATAAGTTCTATGCTTGCAAGATGGAGGAGAACGGGTCTATCAGTGATCACGTGCTCAGAATGTCTGGGTACTCCACCCGTCTGGCTGAGTTAGGGATGCCCCTTCCGCCAGAGGCTATCACTGACAGAGTTCTTCAATCATTGCCACCTAGCTACAAGAGCTTCGTGTTGAACTATAACATGCACGGGATGAACAAGTCAGTCGCCGAGCTGTTTGCGATGCTGAAAGCCGCTGAGTCTGAAATTCAGAAGGAGCATCAAGTGTTGATGGTCAATAAAACCACTAGTTTCAAGAAAAATGGCAAGGGTAAGAAGGGTAACTCCAAGAAGAGTGGCAAAGCAGTTGCTCCTCTCGTGAAGAAACCCAAGGCTGGACCCAAACCAGAAACTGTGTGTTTTCATTGCAAGGGAACTGGACACTGGAAGCGGAATTGCCCCAAGTATTTGGCTGACAAGAAGGCGGCCAACAACAAACAAGGTATATATGATATACATGTTATTGATGTGTACCTTACCAACTCTCGTTGTAGTGCCTGGGTATTTGATACCGGTGCGGTTGCTCATATTTGCAACTCAAAACAGGAACTGTGGAATAAACGGAGGCTGGCAAAGGACGAAGTGACGATGCGCGTGGGAAATGGTTCCAAGGTTGATGTGATCGCCGTCGGCACGCTCGCTCTTCGATTACCGTCGGGATTAGTGATGAACCTAAATAAGTGTTATTTGGTGCCTGCGTTAAGCATGAACATTATATCTGGATCTTGTTTATTGCGAGACGGTTACTCATTTAAATCAGAGAATAATGGTTGTTCTATTTATATGAGTAATATCTTTTATGGTCATGCACCCAATGTGAGGGGTTTATTCTTATTGAATCTCGATAGTAATGATACACATGTTCATAACATTGATGCCAAAAGATGTAGAATTGATAATGATAATACCACTTTCTTGTGGCACTGCCGTTTAGGTCATATTGGCGTAAAACGCATGAGGAAGCTCCATGCTGATGGACTTTTGGAGTCACTTGATTTTGAATCACTTGACACATGTGAGCCATGCCTCATGGGCAAGATGACTAAAACGCCGTTCTCTGGAACAATGGAACGGGCAAGTGACTTATTGGAAATCATACATACTGATGTGTGCGGTCCGATGAGCATTGAGGCGCGCGGTGGTTATCGTTACTTTCTCACCTTCACTGATGACTTAAGTAGATATGGGTATATTTACTTAATGAAACACAAGTCTGAAACATTTGAAAAGTTCAAACAATTTCAGAGTGAAGTTGAGAATCATCATAACAAGAAGATTAAATTCCTACGATCTGATCGAGGAGGAGAATATCTGAGTTATGAGTTTGGCAGTCACTTAAGACAATGTGGAATTGTTTCACAACTGACACCGCCTGGAACACCACAGCGTAATGGTGTGTCCGAACGTCGTAATCGAACCTTATTAGATATGGTGCGATCGATGATATCTCTTGCCGATTTGCCACTATCGTTTTGGGGTTATGCATTAGAGACAGCTGCATTCACTTTAAATAGGGCACCATCGAAATCCGTTGAGACGACGCCATATGAACTTTGGTTTGGCAAGAAGCCAAAGCTGTCGTTTCTTAAAGTTTGGGGATGTGATGCTTATGTCAAAAAGCTTCAGCCTGAAAAGCTGGAACCCAAAGCGGAGAAATGCGTCTTCATAGGATACCCAAAAGAGACAGTTGGGTATACCTTCTACCTCAGATCCGAAGGCAAAGTGTTTGTCGCTAAAAACGGAACATTTCTTGAGAAAGAGTTTCTCTCGAAAGAATTGAGTGGGAGGAAGATAGAACTTGATGAGGTTGTTGAACCTTTACTTCAACCTGAGAGTAGCGCAGCGCAGAAAGTTGTTTCTGTGGAGCCTACATTAGCTGAAGAGGAAGTTAATGATGATGATCATGAAGCTTTGGATCAAGTTGCTATCGAACCTCGTAGGTCGACAAGGACGCGTACTGCTCCCGAGTGGTACGGCAACCCTGTCTTAGAGGTCATGTTGTTAGACAACGATGAACCTACGAGCTATGGAGAAGCGATGATGGGCCCGGATTCCGAGAAGTGGTTAGAGGCCATGAAATCCGAGATGGGATCCATGTATGAAAACAAAGTATGGACTTTGGAAGTATTACCTGAAGGGCGTAAGGCCATTCAGAACAAATGGATCTTTAAGAGGAAGACGGACGCGGACGGTAATGTCACCGTCTATAAAGCTCGACTTGTGGCAAAGGGTTTTTTACAAGTTCAAGGAGTTGACTACGATGAGACCTTCTCACCCGTAGCGATGCTTAAGTCCGTCAGAATCATGTTAGCAATAGCTGCCTTTTTCGATTATGAAATTTGGCAGATGGATGTCAAAACAGCGTTCCTTAACGGTTACCTTAAGGAAGAGTTGTATATGATGCAACCAGAAGGTTTTGTCGATCCAGAGAATGCTGACAAAGTTTGCAAACTCCAGCGATCCATTTATGGACTGGTGCAAGCATCTCGGAGTTGGAATCTTCGTTTTGATGAGGTGATCAAAGCGTTCGAGTTTATACAAGTTTACGGAGAAGCTTGTATTTACAAGAAAGTGAGTGGGAGCTCTATAGCGTTTCTAATATTATATGTGGATGACATATTACTGATTGGAAACAATATAGAAATGCTGGAAAGCGTAAAGGAATATTTGAACAAGAATTTTTCAATGAAGGACCTAGGAGAAGCTGCTTTCATATTAGGCATCAAGATCTATAGAGATAGATCGAGACGCTTAATAGGACTTTCACAAAACACATACCTTGATAAGATTTTGAAGAAGTTCAAAATGGATCAGTCCAAGAAGGGGTTCTTGCCTGTTTTGCAAGGTGTGAAGTTGAGTAAGACTCAATGCCCAGTGACTGCAGAAGATAGAGAAAAGATGAGTGTCATCCCCTATGCTTCGGCCATAGGCTCTATCATGTATGCAATGCTGTGCACAAGACCCGATGTCAGCCTTGCCATAAGTATGGTCGGAAGGTTTCAAGGTGATCCAGGAATGGAACACTGGACGGCGGTCAAGAATATCCTGAAGTACCTGAAAAGGACTAAGGACATGTTTCTCGTTTATGGAGGTGATCAAGAGCTCGTCGTAAAGGGTTACGTCGATGCAAGCTTTGACACTGATCTGGATGACTCAAAGTCGCAAACCGGATACGTATTTATTCTTAATGGGGGTGCGGTTAGCTGGTGCAGTTCCAAGCAAAGCGTGGTAGCTGATTCTACATGCGAAGCGGAGTACATCGCTGCCTCGGAGGCGGCGAAGGAAGGTGTCTGGATGAAGGAGTTCATGACAGATCTTGGAGTAGTGCCTAGTGCACTTGACCCAATGACTCTGTTTTGTGATAATACTGGTGCCATTGCTCTAGCCAAGGAACCAAGATTTCACAAGAGGACAAGACACATAAAGCGACGTTTCAATTCCATCCGCGATTACATCAAGGAGGACGACATAAATATTTGCAAAGTACACACGGATCTAAATGTTGCAGATCCGATGACTAAACCTCTTCCAAGGGCTAAACATGAACAACACCAGAACTGCATGGGTGTTCGATTCATTACAATGTAAATCACATAGTGATGTGAACTAGATTATTGACTCTAGTGCAAGTGGGAGACTGTTGGAAATATGCCCTAGAGGCAATAATAAATTGGTTATTATTATATTTCCTTGTTCATGATAATCGTTTATTATCCATGCTATAATTGTATTGATTGGAAACTCAAATACATGTGTGGGTACATAGACAACACTGTGTCCCTAGTAAGCCTCTAGTTGACTAGCTTGTTGATCAAAGATGGTTAAGGTTTCCTAGCCATGGACATGAGATGTCATTTGATAACGGGATCACATCATTAGGAGAATGATGTGATGGACAAGACCCAAACTGTAAACGTAGCATTTGATCGTGTCAGTTTATTGCTATTGTTTTCTGCATGTCAAGTATCTGTTCCTTTGACCATGAGATCATGCAACTCACTGACACCGGAGGAATACCTTGTGTGTATCAAACGTCGCAACGTAACTGGGTGACTATAAAGGTGCTCTACAGGTATCTCCGAGGGTGTCTGTTGGGTTGGCATGGATCAAGACTGGGATTTGTTACTCCGTATGACGGAGAGGTATCTCAGGGCCCACTCGGTAATACAACATCACAATGAGCCTTGCAAGCAATGTGACTAAAGTGTTAGCCACGAGATCTTGTATTACGGAACGAGTAAAGAGACTTGCCGGTAACGAGATTGAACTAGGTATAGTGATACCGACGATCGAATCTCGGGCAAGTAACATACCGAAGAACAAAGGGAACAGCATACGGGATTAACTGAATCCTTGACATAGAGGTTCGACCGATAAAGATCTTCGTAGAATATGTAGGAGCCAATATGGGCATCCAGGTCCCGCTATTGGTTATTGGCCGTAGAGGTGTCTCGGTCATGTCTACATAGTTCTCGAACCCGCAGGGTCTACACACTTAACGTTTAGTGACGATTAGTATAATTGAGTTATTATGTTGGTGACCGAAAGTTGTTCGGAGTCCCGGATAAGATCCCGGACATGATGAGGATCTCCGGAATAGTCCGGAGGTAAAGATTGATATATGTGATAATAGTGTTTTGATCTCCGGAAGGGTTCCGGAGTTCACCGGAAGGGGTTCCGGATGTTTACCGAAGTGTTCGGGTGCAGCAACACTTTATATGGGCCAAAGGGATAAAGCCCACGAGGTATTGGAAAGTGCAAAAAGTAGTTTTGCTGCCGCGTAAGCGGTACTACCGCTTGTGTGAAGCGGTACTACCGCCCGAGCGGTACTACCGCTTGTGTGAAGCGGTACTACCGCCCAAGCGGTACTACCGCTTGTGAGCGGTACTACCGCTTGTGCGCGGCTGTGCGCGGTTCGGCAGGGATCCGAGTTGGACTCTTTTCCTGCGGGCCAAACCGACCTTGTGCGGGCAAAACCGACCTGGAGGAGGCTTTTACTCCAAGTTTAGACCCCAAGGCTCAACATATAAATAGAGGGGCAAGGCTAGCACACGGGAGAGATCAAGATTTCCCCAAGCCGTGTGCGGCAACCCTAACCCTCTAGTTCCTCCGTCATAATCTCCGTAGTGCTTGGCGAAGCCCTGCAGAGATTGTTCCTCACCACCATCACCACGCCGTCGTGCTGCTGGAACTCAACCACTACTTCACCATCGCTCGCTGGATCGAGGAGGTGAAGGCGTCATCAAGCCGTACGTGTGTTGAACGCGGAGGTGCCGTCCGTTCGGCACTAGTTCATGATCGGATCGAGGGACGACGTGCGATTTGGATCGCGGAGACGTTCGACTACATCAACCGCGTTTCTTAAACGCTTCCGCTTAGCGATCTACAAGGGTATGTAGATTCACTCTCCCTCTCGTAGATGCTCATCACCATGGATAGATCTTGTGTGTGCGTAGGAAAATTTTTGTTTCCCATGCTACGTTCCCCAACAATATATGCCTTTGCTTGCACCTAGTGTTCCTTGGGAAGATATATCTATGGACTTTGTTTTAGGTTTACCTTGAACAAAGAAGGGGAGGGATAGCATATTTGTTGTCGTGGACAGATTTTCAAAAATGGCACACTTTATACCATGTCATATAAGTGATGCTGCTGCTAATGTTGCTGATTTGTTCTTTCGTGAAATTATTTGCTTGCATGGTGTGCCAAATACAATTGTTTCAGATCGTGATGCTAAATTTCTTAGCCACTTTTGGAGATGTTTATGGGCTAAGTTGGGGACTAAACTGCCTTTTAGTACTACATGTCACCCCCAAACTGATGGACAAACTAGAGTAGTCAATAGATCATGGGACAAATGCATTTTTGCCCCTAGTTGGAACCTACCCACGGGGTTTCCCCTTACTTTTCGACTCTGCTCAGTTTTGCCCTTAGATTTGCCTCCGAGGTCGCCCGAATGCCCTTTGACCGTTTGACCAATACTTTGAAAATTCATATGAAATCAGAAAAATGTAAATAAGATATCAAAATGTTCAGAAAACATTACCTTTATGTGGGTCTCATTTGCATTCACGACAAAAGTACTGTTTAAACTAATCAATGCCATTAAAGCTATTAACGTTTTTAAAAATAAAAATGTATAAACAATATTTTTTCGTGAATAAAAATTTAATGCAAATGCAGGTGATGTTTTCTGAACATGCTGGTATCTTATTTGCCATTTTCTGAGTTCATATCAACTTGTTATGAAGTTTCATACGACTTTGACCATTATTTTGAAACTTCATATCAAGTTGATATGAGCTCAGAAAAATGCAAATAAGATATCACGATGTTCGGAGAACATCACCTACATTTGCATGTAATTTGTATTGATGAAAAATTATTGTGTATACCTTTTTATTTTTAATAATGTTAATAACATTAATAACCATGGGTAGTTTAAACGGTACTTTTGTCCTGAATGAAAATGACATGTACATAAAGGTAATGTTTTTGTAAACATTTTGATATCTTATTTGCATTTTTATGAGTTCATATGAATTTGTTATGAATTTTCAAAGTATTGGTCAAACGGTCAAAAGGCATTCAGGCGACCTCGAAGGCAAATCTAAGGGCAAAACTGAGCAGAGTTGAAAAGTAAGGGCAAACCCCGTGGGTAGGTTTCAACTAGGGGCAAACATGCAATTGTCCCATAGATCATTGTCTCCTATGCTTAGGGCTGTTTTGAAGAATAACCTGAAAAATGTGGGAAGAATGCTTGCCTCATATTGAATTTGCTTATAATCGTTCGCTCCATTGCACTACTAAGATGTGCCCTTTTGAAGTTGTGTATGGTTTCCTACCTCGTGCACCTATTGATTTGTTGCCTCTTCCATCTTCCGAGAAGGTTAATTTTGATGCTAAAGAATGTGTTGAATTGATATTAAAAATGCATGAGTTAACTAAGGAAAACATTGAGCGTATGAATGCTAAATATAAACTTGCTGGAGATAAGGGTAGAAAACATGTTGTCTTTGCACCTGGAAATCTTGTTTGGTTGCATTTGCATAAGGATAGATTTCCTGATTTGTGCAAGTCAAAGCTAATGCCACGTGCTGATGGTCCTTTTAAGGTGTTAGAGAAAATAAATGATAATGCATCTAAACTTGAGCTGCCTGCAGAGTCTGGGGTTAGTCCCACTTTCAACATTGAAGATTTGAAGCCTTATTTGGGTGAGGAAGATGAGCTTCCGTCGAGGACGACTTCAGTTCAAGAAGGGGAGGATGATGAGGACATCAATACCATTTTTACACCCACAGCCCCTGCTGCTATACATACTGGACCAGTTACTAGAGCTCGCGCACGCCAATTGAATTACCAGGTACTTTCGTCTCTTGGAAATCCTTCTAATGTTCATGAACATATGATGCTGCCTAAGTTAGATACTTTTGTTTTACTTATGAATAAAGGACCTAGCATGGACAAGAAGGATGGCCATTGGAGCAGGAACAAGCATGGAGAAGAAGGTGCGCGCGGGGGAAAGAACAACGGAGCTTCCAATGGTGATTTTCGCACTTTGAAGGCACCATAATGAAAGCTTGAAGGCTTGGACGAAATATACAAGACGCCACTTCATTAATTTCGTCCATAGGCTATTATAGGTGCTGCGTCACCTTATTTTTGGGCCAGGCCCATGTAATTTCGAAATACCTTATCATAGGCTGTTTTTAGAGTCCGTATGTGTGGGGAAACTGAGTTAGGGTTGGTTTCGGACCCCTCCTCCAAGGGGCCACGAAATTCCCCTCTATTCCCCCATATATACAGCCCTTAGGGTGCCATTTAGATTTGGGTTTTGTTTAGATTAAAAGTTTGCCATAGCTACAACTTCGCGTTCTTGGTTTGTGTTCCATGACCAGACAAAGGCGTCACAGAACCCCACTTTTATCAATAAAGCTTTCCTCTTAAATTCGCCATATCCAGATTGCAATCTTAGTTTCTTCCTTGTTCTTTGTTTGCATGCAGGAAACAGACCCTCGTGGTCAGGTTGATCGTGCTCCGGCATGGTCAATAACCTCTCAGAGTTGGTTTAGCGATTGCTAAGGCATGACGTCCTCGCACGTTCGTAGTCGGATCGTCAAAGTCGACTCTACCATAAACGATAGCCTCATCTCATCGAAAGACAGGGACAACTTTGCCTCTATCACAACTCCCACGGGCGCTTCGCGTCCGGACTGATCAGCACGCCCGTGGAACCCGCCTCCGCGACGCGGAACCTCGGCTCCGCCCGCTCCGCGGGCGTCACCGCCGTCCTCCTCGACAAGCCGTGCCGCGGCGACGCTCTGTCCGACGTCAGTGACCTCGCCGAGCTCTTTAGTAGGCTACGCCTCACCGACGAGCCAGCCGCCGACGAGTACCCTAGCAGGGTGCTCGACTGTTCCGACCCGCCATCGTTTGCGGGTGCGACCACCTCGAGCGGTACTGACAGCCTCCACGTCTACGCGGAGGTGATGGCCACCGGCTCCTCCACGAGCTCCGGTCGTGCCGGAGCATAGGCGAGCGCGAACACCGCGGTAGCTCGCGCCAGGGCGGAAGCGGAGGCGGCTGCCACGGCAGCCCGCCCTGGCACCTTCGACCCCCTTCGGCTCCACTATTCGGGGCCTGAGCACTCCCATCGCGCCGACGGCCAATCCGGTCGCCGCCACAGCCGAGCTGGAGACGGCTCGCAAGCAGCTGCTCGCGGAGGCCACCTCCCTCGCAACCGGCAAGCGTCGAATGGAGTCCGCGCAGCGCGAGTACAACTCCGCCTATGGCCTCACCCCGGCTGGCAACGAGCTCAGCCGGCGTGGGGACCTCCGCAACCTTCGCCGCGTGGTCGCAGAAATCCTTGGTGGCAGGCTGCCCACCTACGACACTCCTGCGACCAACATGAGGGCCGCCCAGGTGGCCTACGCCGACCTGGCCACCATGGAGGGCGAGGAGCGCACACAACAGGAGCAGCACGTTGATACGTCTCCAACGTATCTATAATTTTTGATTGTTCCATGCTATTATATTATCTATTTTGGATGTTTTATATGCATTAATATGCTATTTTATAATATTTTTGGGACTAACCTATTAACCTAGTGCCTAGTGCCAGTTTCTGTTTTTTCCTTGTTTTTGAGTATTGTAGATAAGGAATATCAAACAGAGTCCAAACGGAATAAAATCTTCACGATGATTTTTCTTGGACCGGAAGAAACCTACCAGACTTGGAGAGGAGGGCAGGAGACCTGGCAGGAGACGACAAGCCTACAGGGCGCGCCCTAGGGGGGGGGGGCGCCCCCCTTGCTTGTGGCCCCCTTGCAGGCCCTCCAATCCTAATCTTCCGCCTATAAATTCCCAAATATTCCCCCAATACCAAAAAGAGCCACGATAATACTTTTCCGTCACCGGAAGCCTCTGTTCCCGTGAGATCCCTTCTTGGAGCCTTTTCCGGTAATCTGCCGGAGGGAGATTCGATCACGGAGGGCATCTACATCAACTCCATTGCCCCTCAGATGATGCGTGAGTAGTTCACCTCAGACCTTCGGGTCCATAGCTAGTAGCTAGATGGCTTCTTCTCTCTCTATGTTCTTCAATACCATGTTTTCCATGATCTTCATGGAGATCTATCCGATGTAATACTCTTTTGCGGTGTGTTTGTTGAGATCCGATGAATTGTGGGTTTATGATTAGATTATCTATGAATATTATTTGAATCTTCTCTGAATTCTTATATGCATGATTTCATATCTTTGCAAGTCTCTTCGAGTTATTGGTTTTGTTTGGCCAACTAGATTGGTAATTCTTGCCATGGGAGAAGTGCTTAGTTTTGGGTTCAATCTTGCGGTGTCCTCACCCAGTGACAAAGTAGGGGTAGCGAGGCATGTATTTGTATTGTTGCCATCAAGGATAAAAAGATGGGGTTTTCATCATATTGCTTGAGTTTATCCCTCTACATCATGTCATCTTACCTAATGCGTTACTCTGTTCTTCATGAACTTAATACTCCAGATGCAGGCAGGAGTCAGTCGATGTGTGGAGTAATAGTAGTAGATGCAGAATCATTTCGGTCTACTTGACACAGACGTGATGCCTATATGCATAATCATTGCCTTGGATATCGTCATAACTATGCGCTTTTCTATCAATTGCTTGACAGTAATTTGTTCACCCACCGTATTATTTTCCTTCATGAGAGAAGCCTCTAGTGAAACCTATGGCCCCCGGGTCTATTTTCCATATTATATTTTCAGATCTATAAACCAAAAATACCAAAAATACTTTGCTGCAATCTTTTTACTTTTATTTTACTTTTTTTAGTAATCTTTTATATCTATCTCTATCAGATCTCATCCTTGCAAGTAACCGTGAAGGGATTGACAATCCCTTTATAGCGTTGGGTGCAAGTGTTTGATTGTTTGTGTAGGTGCAAAGATTGGGGACTTGCTTGTATCTCCTACTGGATTGATACCTTGGTTCTCAACAACTGAGGGAAATACTTATCTACTTTGCTGCATCACCCTTTCCTCTTCAAGGGAAAACTAACGCAAGCTCAAGAAGTAGCAAGAAGGATTTCTGGCACCGTTGCCGGGGAGATCTACATCAAGCCTACTAAGTACCCATCACAAACTCATCTCATGCATTTACACTATTTGCCATTTGCCTCTCGTTTTCCTCTCCCCCACTTCTAAAACGATTTTCAGAAAAACCAAAAAGATTTGCCTTTTTATTCGCCCTTCTTCTGTTCGTCTTTTCGTTTGCTTTTTGTTTGCTTGTGTGCTAGATTGCTTGCTTTGTCACGATGACTCAAGAGAATACCAAGTTGTGTGACTTCTCTAATACTAATAATAATGATTTTATTAGTACTCCGATTGATCCCGCCACTAGTGCGGAATCTTATGAAATTAATGCCGCTTTGCTTAACCTTGGTATGAAAGAACAATTTTCCGGCCTTCCTAGTGAAGATGCCGCATCCCATCTAAATACTTTTGTTGAGTTGTGTGATATGCAAAAGAAGAAAGATGTGGATAATGATATTGTTAAATTGAAGCTATTTCCGTTCTCACTACGAGATCGTGCTAAAACTTGGTTTTCAACTTTGCCTAATTAAAAATAGTATTGATTCATGGAATAAGTGTAAAGATGCTTTTATTTCCAAGTACTTTCCGCCCGCTAAGATAATCTCCCTTAGGAACGATATAATGAATTTTAAGCAACTTGATCATGAGCATGTTGCACAATCTTGGGAGAGGAGGAAACTAATGATTAGAAATTGCCCCGCACATGGTTTGAGTTTATGGATGATTATACAATTTTTTTATGTGGGATTGAATTTTGCTTCTAGAAATCTTTTAGATTCCGCCGCGGGTGGTACTTTTATGGAAATCACATTAGGAGAAGCTACTAAGCTCCTAGATAATACTATGGCAAATTACTCTCAATGGCATACCGAAAGATCTCCTACTAGTAAAAAGGCGCATGCTATTGAAGAAATAAATACTTTGAGTGAAAAGATGGATGAATTAATGAAATTGTTTGCTAGTAAGAGTGCTCCTATTGATCCTAACTATATGCCTTTGTCTTCTTTGATTGGAAATAATAATGAATCTTTGGATGTGAATTTTGTTGGTAGGAACAATTTTGGTAATAACGCGTATAGAGGTAATTTTAACCCTAGGCCGTTTCCCAGTAATTCCTCTAATAATTATGGTAATTCCAACAACAATCCTTATGGAAATTATAATAAGATGCCCTCTTATCTTGAGAATAATATTAAAGAATTTATTAGTTCGCAAAAGGTTTTCAATGCTATGATTGAAGAAAAATTTCTCAAGATTGATGATTTGGCTAGGAATGTTGATAGAATTTCGCTTGAGATTGATTCTTTGAAAATTAGATCTACTCCACCCAAACATGATATTAATGAGTCTTTAAAAGCTATGAGATCTTCTACTGATGAGTGTAAGGAAAGAACCGCTAGAATGCGTGCTAAGCGTGAATGGCTTGAAAAAGTGTGTTCTCGTGATAATAATGATGAAGATCTTAAAGTGATTGATGTGACTCCTATTGAATCTTTGTTTTCTAATACAAATATTGATAAATATGGGACTGGAGATAAGTCAACTTTAGTTAAAAGTCGTCCCAATGATTCGGAGTTTATAGATCTTAATGCTAAGATTGATAAAAGTGGGATTGAAGAGGTCAAAACTTTAAATAGCAATGAACCCAGTCTTTTGGATTTCAAGGACTTTAATTATGATAGTTGTTCTTTGATTAATTGTATTTACTTGTTGCAATCCATGTTGAATTCTCTGCATGCTTATAATCAAAATAAAGCTTTTACTAAACATATCGTTGATGCTATGATGAAATCTTTTGAAGAAAAACTTGAATTGGAAGTTTCTATACCTAGAAAGCTTTATGATGAGTGGGAACCTACTATTAAGATTAAAATTAAAGATTATGAGTGCCATGCTTTGTGTGATTTGGGTGCTAGCGTTTCCACGATTCCGAAAACTTTATGTGATGTGCTAGGTTTCCATGAACTTGATGATTGCTCTTTAAATTTGCATCTAGCGGATTCCACTATTAAGAAACCTATGGGAAGGATTAATGATGTTCTTATTGTTGAAAATAGGAATTATGTGCCCATATATTTCATTCTTCTTGATATATATTGCAATCCTACATGTCCTATTATTCTTGGTAGACCTTTCCTTAGAACGATCGGAGCACTTATTGATATGAAAGAAGGAAACATTAGATTCCAATTTCCGTTAAGGAAAGGCATGGAACACTTTCCTAGAAACAAAATTAAATTACCTTATGAATCTATTATGGGAGCTACTTATGGATTGCATACCAAAGATGACAATACCTAGATCTATTGCGTTATGCCTAGCTAGGGGCGTTAAACAATAGCGCTTGTTGGGAGGCAACCCAATTTTATTTTATGTTTTTATTTTGTTTGTTTTTTGTTTCTGTTTTTGAGTGCTTTACACATTATTACCTCTGTAGTAATTGTGTTTTATTGTTTTAATTAGTGTTTGATCCAAGTAAGACCTTTGGGATGGTCTACGATGATTGTTGATTTGATTTTGCTGAAAAACAGAAACTTTTGCGCTCAGTCCAGGAATTTTATAAATTCACCAGAGCATCTAATGAGTCTGAAATTTTTACACAAGATTTATATACAAATTTCCCAGATTTTTCTAATTTTCCAGAATTTTTGGAGTTACAGAAGTATTCGAAGTTTACAGATTGCTACAGACTGTTCTGTTTTTAACAGATTCTGTTTTCTTTGTGTTGTTTGCTTATTTTGATGTATCTATGGGTTGTATCGGGGGGTATGAACCATGGAGAAGTTGGAATACAGTAGATATTATACCAATATAAATAAATAATGGGTTCACAACAGTACCTAAAGTGGTGATTTATTTTTCTTATACTAACGGATCTCAAGAGTTTTCTGTTGAGTTTTGTGTTGTGAACTTTTCAAGTTTTGGGTAAAGATTTGATGGACTATGGAATAAGGAGTGGCAAGAGCCTAAGCTTGGGGATGCCCAAGGCACCCCCAAGGAATATTGAAGGATACCAAATAGCCTATGCTTGGGGATGCCCTAGAAGGCATCCCCTCTTTCGTCTTCAATCCATCGGTAAATTTACTTGAGGCTATATTTTTATTCACCACATGATATGTGTTTTGCTTGGAGCGTCTTGTATGATATGAGTCTTTCCTTTTTAGTTTGCCACAATCATCCTTGCTGCACACATCTTTTGAGAGGGACACGCATAAATCATGAATTTATTAGAATACTCTATGTGCTTCACTTATATCTTTTGAGCTAGGCAATTTTGCTCTAGTGCTTCACTTATATCTTTATAGAGCACGGTGGTGTTTTATTTTATAGAAATAATTGAACTCTCGTACCTCACTTATATTATTTTGAGAGTCTTTAAACCGCATGGTAATTGGTTTAGGTTATGAATTTAGTCCTAATATAATGGGCATCCAAGAGGGATATAATAAAAACTTTCATATAAAGTGCATTGAACACTATGAGAAGTTTGATTCCTTGCATATAGTTTTGAGATATAAAGATGGTGATATTAGAGTCATGCTAGTGAGTAATTGTGGATTGGTAGAAATACTTGTGTTAAAGTTTGTGATTCCCGTAGCATGCACGTATGGTGAACCGTTATGTAACGAAGTCGGAGCATGATTTGTTTAATGATTGTCATCCTTTGTGTGAGGGTCGGGAGCGCGCGATGGTTAACTCCTACCAACTTCTCCCCTAGGAGCATGCGTCTAATACTTTGCTTCGATAACTAATAGACTTTTGCAATAAGTATGTGGGTTCTTTATGACTAATGTGAGTCCATGGATTATACGCACTCTCACCCTTCCACCATTGCTAGCCTCTCTAGTACCGCGCAACTTTCGCCGGTGCATTAAACCCACCATATACCCTTCCTCAAAACAGCCACCATACCTACCTATTATGGCATTTCCATAGCCATTCCGAGATATATTGCCATGCAACTTCCACCATTCCGTTTATTATGACACGCACCATCATTTTCATATTGCTTTGCATGATCGTAAGATAGCTAGCATGATGTTTTCATGGCTTGTCCGTTTTTTGATGTCATTTGCTAGGACTAGATCGTTGCACATCCCGGTACACCACTGGAAGCATTCATATAGAGTCATATTTTGTTCTAGGTATCGAGTTGTAATTCTTGAGTTGTAAGTAAATAAAAGTGTGATGATCATCATTATTAGAGCATTGTCCCATGAGAGAAAAGGATGATGGAAGCTATGATTCCCTCACAAGTTGGGATGAGTCTCCGGACTTTACAAATAATAAAAGAGGCTAATGAAGCCCAAATAAAAAAAGAGAGGCCAAAGATGCCCACCAAAAAAATGAGAGAAAAGAGAGAAGGGACAATGCTACTATCTTTTTTCCAAACTTGTGCTTCAAAGTAGCACCATGATCTTCATGATAGAGAGTCTCCTATTTTGTCACTTTCATATAACTAGTGGAATTTTTCATTGTAATGCACACCCACTTAGTTTCTTTTTGAGCTTTCATACACTTATAGCTCTAGTGCATCCGTTGCATGGCAATCCCTACTCACTCACATTGATATCTATTGATGGGCATCTCCATAGCCCGTTGATACGCCTAGTTGATGTGAGACTATCTTCTCCTTTTCCTCACAACCTCCACCATATTCTATTCCACCTATAGTGCTATATCCATGGCTCACGCTCATGTATTGCGTGAAAGTTGAAAAGGTTTGAGAACATAAAAGGTGTGAAACAATTGCTTGACTTGTCATCGGGGTTGTGCATGATTTAAATACTTTGTGTGGGGAAGATGGAGCATAGCCAGACCATATGATTTTGTAGGGATAACTTTCTTAGGCCATGTTATTTTGAAAGGACACAATTGCCTTGTTAGTATGCTTGAAGTATTATTGTTTTTATGTCAATATTAAACTTTTGTTTTGAATCTTATGGATCTGAACATTCATGCCACAATAAAGAAAATTACATGGATAAATATGTTAGGTAGCATTCCACATCAAAAATTCTGTTTTTATCATTTACCTACTCGAGGACGAGCAGGAATTAAGCTTGGGGATGCTTGATACATCTCCAACGTATCTATAAATTTTGATTGTTCCATGCTATTATATTATCTGTTTTGGATGTTTTATATGCATTAATATGCTATTTTATATTATATTTGGGACTAACCTATTAACCTAGTGCCTAGTGCCAGTTTTTGTTTTTTCCTTGTTTTTGAGTATTGTAGATAAGGAATATCAAATGGAGTCCAAACGGAATAAAATCTCCGCGATGATTTTTCTTGGACCAGAAGAAACCTACCAGACTTGGAGAGGAGGGCAGGAGACCTGCCAGGAGACGACAAGCCTGCAAGGCGCGCCCTAGGGGGGGCGCCCCCTGGCTTGTGGCCCCCTACAGGCCCTCCAACCCTAATCTTCCACCTATAAATTCCCAAATATTCCCCTAATACCAAAAAGAGCCACGATAATACTTTTCCGTCGCCGGAAGCCTCTGTTCCCGTGAGATCCCATCTTGGAGCCTTTTCCGGTAATCTGCCGGAGGGGGATTCGATCACGGAGGGCATCTACATCAACTCCATTGCCCCTCCGATGATGCGTGAGTAGTTCACCTCAGACCTTCGGGTCCATAGCTAGTAGCTAGATGGCTTCTTCTCTCTCTATGTTCTTCAATACCATGTTTTCCATGATCTTCATGGAGATCTGTCCGATGTAATACTCTTTTGCGGTGTGTTTGTTGAGATCCGATGAATTGTGGGTTTATGATCAGATTATCTATGACTATTATTTGAATCTTCTCTGAATTCTTATATGCATGATTTCATATCTTTGCAAGTCTCTTCGAGTTATTGGTTTGGTTTGGCCAACTAGATCGGTAATTCTTGCAATGGGAGAAGTGCTTTTGCGGTGTCCTCACCCAGTGACAAAGTAGGGGTAGCGAGGCACGTATTTGTATTGTTGCTATCAAGGATAAAAATATGGGGTTTTCATCATATTGCTTGAGTTTATCCCTCTACATCATGTCATCTTACCTAATGCGTTACTCTGTTCTTCATGAACTTAATACTCTAGATGCAGGCAGGAGTCGGTCGATGTGTGGAGTAATAGTAGTAGATGCAGAATCGTTTCGGTCTACTTGACATGGACATGATGCCTATATGCATAATCATTGCCTTGGATATCGTCATAACTATGCGCTTTTCTATCAATTGCTTGACAGTAATTTGTTCACCCACCGTATTATTTTCCTTCATGAGAGAAGCCTCTAGTGAAACCTATGGCCCCCGGGTCTATTTTCCATATTATATTTTCAGATCTATAAACCAAAAATACCAAAAATACTTTGCTGCAATCTTTTTACTTTTATTTTACTTTTCATTTTAGTAATCTTTTATATCTATCTCTATCAGATCTCATCCTTGCAAGTAACCGTGAAGGGATTGACAACCCCTTTATATCGTTGGGTGCAAGTGTTTGATTGTTTGTGTAGGTGCAAAGATTGGGGACTTCCTTGTATCTCCTACTGGATTGATACCTTGGTTCTCAACAACTGAGGGAAATACTTATCTACTTTGCTGCATCACCCTTTCCTCTTCAAGGGAAAACCAACGCAAGCTCAAGAAGTAGCACACATCCAAGACCTCATCGCCACTGCCACCGCGCACCAAGCTTGGCTGGACCGGGCCAACGCCAGCTCCGAGACACCCTTTCCTGAGGGGGACGGTCTTCCGGCTGCCGGTCCGCGCCAGCTGGCCCAGGACTCTTCCTCCCCCCATGGCTCCGGCCTGCGGGCCGGCGGATCCTGCAGCGGGCGCTCCCAACATGGGAATGAGCAGCCGGCAGTCACCAGCCGACGCAACGACTCCTCGGAGGGAGGCGGCCGGCGCGCTCGCACTCATACCTTGCCCTCGTAGCGGGAGCGTGCGTGTTCGCCCGCGTCGACTGTTCGCGCCGAGCTCGCGGCCTGGCTCGGCCCGCGCGTCCCCTGGAGCGAGAACGATGCCCGGACCCGCATCGACCGATTGGCGCAGTCCGCCCTCCTGGAGGAGGAGGGGCCGATCGGGCCGGCGTGTTTCGGCCCCCGGATCTGCGAGGAGCCGTTTCCCATCGGGTTCACACTCCCCCGCGACACCCCGAAGTACAACGGCACGGCCAAGCCGGAGGACTGGCTGATCGACTACACCACCGCAGTCGGCATCGCCAGAGGGAACAAGCATGTCGCGGTGCGCTACGTCCCCCTCATGCTGATCGGCTCGGCTCGGACTTGGCTCAACAGCCTGCCGGCGGCAGCATCAATGCTTGGGTGGACTTCGAAGAAGCGTTCGTCCGCAACTTCACCGGCACCTACAAGTGGCCCGGCCGCCCCCGTGAGTTGGCCACGTGCATCCAGGGGCCGGACGAATCCCTCCGCGACTACCTCACGTGATGGACCGAGCTCCGCAACTCCTGCGAAGGGGTGCATGAGGTGCAGGCCATCCAGTACTTCTCCGAGGGCTGTCGGGACGACACCCTCCTTAAGCACAAGCTCATGTGCTCAGAGCCGGCCACCTTGGCGGACCTCATGGCCAAGGCGGACAAGTACGCCACGGCCGACTCTGTGATGCGGATCAAGGTCAGCGCATCCGGCAAGGCCATCCCGCTGCCTGCCGCGCCGCGGCTGGCTGGCGACAATCGGCAGCAGCAGAATAACAAGCGAAAGTCCGACCAGCCGGATCCCCGCTACGGGAGCAAGGAGGTCGCCACCATCGAGGAAGAGTAGCCAGCTGCCCAGGCCCCTAGCCAGCGCCAGCGGGCCGGCAAGGCCGCCTGGCAGCCCAAACTTACCTTCGAGCAGATGCTCGATGCGCCCTGCAAGATGCACTCCGAAGCAAAGCCGGCCACGCATACGCGCCGGCAGTGCAGCTTCTCTCAGCGGCTGGCCCGGGGCGAGGGCCTTCCGGTCCCCCCGCCGCCGCTTCCCCGAGCACCGGTTCCGGCTCCGGCCTCGAATGACGGCCGTCTCCACGACCAGTTTCCCAATCAGGACGGGGCTTACGTCGTCTTCACTAGCGAGGGAACCGACAAGCACGCGCAGCATCAGCGCCGGCATGAGGTGAACGCCACCGTACCCTCGGTTCCCCAGTTCATGCACTGGTCCGAGAAGCCGGTCACCTGGAGCCGGGCAGACCACCCGGCTGTGATGCCGAACCCGGGCAGCTACGCCCTCGTCCTAGACCCCATCATCGCCTCTGAGAGGCTCACCTGCCGGTTCTCGCAGGTGCTGATCGACGGAGGCAGCAGCATCAACATCCTCTACCGCGACACGCTGCTCAAGCTGGGGCTCAAAGGGAAAGACCTGCAGCCGAGCCGGACGGTCTTCCACGGCATCATACCGGGACAGTCTTGCTCCCCCATTGGCAAGATCCGGCTCGATGTCCTCTTCGGCAACAAGAGCCACTTCTGCCGCGAGTCGGTGTGGTTCGAGGTGGTGGACCTCAACAATCCCTACCACGCGCTGCTGGGCAGACCGGCGCTCGTCAAGTTCATGGCGGTTCCGCACTACGCCTACCTCAAGCTAAAGATGCCGGGTCCCAAGGGCATCATCACCATCGATGGCGACTACAAGAAGTCGATTGAGTGCGCGTGCGACAGCAGCCAGCTGGCCGAGGCACTGGTGATCGCGGCGGAGAGGCGCCAGCTCGACCGGCTTGTGGCCCAGGCCACCGAGCAGCCGGCCGTGCTGACTCCCCCATCCTAGCCGGCCAGCGAGGCGACGTTCTAGCCGTTTAAGGACACCAAGCAAGTACCGCTCGACCCGGCCAACCACAAGCAGTGCGTCACCATTGGCGCCAACCTCAACAGCAAATAGGAAGGCGAGCTCGTCGACTTCCTCCGTGAGAATCGGGACATCTTTGCATGGTCTCCCAAAGACATGCCGGGTGTTCCGAGGAAGTACGCCGAGCACAAACTTCATGTTTGGCCAGATGTGAAGCCGATCAAGCAACCCCTGCGCCGTTTATCCGAGGAGAAGCGACGTACCATAGGAGAAGAGATCGCTCGGCTCCTCGCATCGGATTCATCATGGAAGTTTTCCACCCGGACTGGTTGGCCAATCCAGTCCTGGTCTTGAAGAAGAACAAGACTTGGCGCATGTGTATCGACTACACCAGCCTAAACAAGGTGTGTCCCAAGGATCCTTTCACCCTGCCCCGGATCGATCAAGTGATCGACTCCATGGCCGGCTGCGATCTGCTGTCCTTCCTGGATGCCTACTCCGGCTACCACGAGATCAAGATGGATCCGGCCGACCGGCTGAAAACCTCCTTCATCACCCTCTTTGGGGCCTACTGTTACATCACCATCTGGTTCGACCTGAAGAATGCAGGCGCAACCTTCCAGCGCTGCATGCAGAAATGCCTCCTGCCCCGGATCGGTAGAAATGTCCACGTCTATGTGGACGACATCGTCGTTAAGATCAAGAAGCACTTCAGCCTCCTCGACGATCTCCGAGAAACCTTCTCCAACCTGCGCAAGTACAAGATCCGGCTCAACCTGGAGAAGTGCGTCTTCGGAGTGCCAGCTGGCCAACTCCTGGGCTTCTTTGTGTCCGCGCGCAGCATCGAGGCCAACCCAGAGTAGATCATGGCCATCGAGTGCATGCACAAGCCGGCCAGGCTCCGCGACGTCCAGAAGTTCGCCGGCTGCCTGGCCTCGCTCAGCCGGTTCGTCAGCCGGCTGGGCGAGAAGGCGCTGCCCCTCTACCAGCTCATGAAGAAGATGACCAAGTTCGAGTGGACCGACCAGGGGGACGAAGCATTCCGCGACCTCAAACGCGCCCTCTCCAGCGCGCCCGTCTTGGCTGCGCCGGCTAAGAAGGAGCCAATGCTCGCGTACATAGAGGCAACCACGCGCGTGGTCAGCGTCGTCCTGGTGGTGGAGCGTCCCGAGGAAGGCAGGGCGCTGCCGGTTCAGTGCCCCGTCTACTACCTGAGCGAGGTCCTCTCCGCCTCCAAGCAGAACTACCCCCACTACCAAAAGATGTGCTACGACATATACTTCGCCGCGAAGAAAGTGAAGCAGCACTTCCAGGAGCACACTATCACCATGGTGAGCACGGCTCCGCTCGCCGAGATCTCGAGTGGACGGGACGCCACCGGCCGGATAGCCAAATGGGCCATTGCGCTAGCCGACCACGACATCCAGTACGAGCCGCGCACGGCCATCAAATCGCAGGCGGTGGCCGACTTCCTCGTTGATTGGGCCGAGACCCAGTTTGTGCCGCCGCCTCCGGACTCCATGCACTAGCGCATGCACTTCGATGGCTCGAAGATGCGGACCGGCTTGGGAGCCGGCATCGTCTTGTCGTCCCCGAAAGGGGACCAACTCAAGTACGCACTCCAAATCCACTTCGCCGCCTCCAACAACGTGGTCGAGTACGAGGCGCTCGTCCACGGCCTCGGGCTTGCCAAAGAAATTGGCATCCGGCGAATCCTTTGCTTCGACGACTCGGACCTCGTGTTGCAGCAGGTCTCTGGTGAGTGGGACGCCAGGGACGCGAACATGGCCAGCTACCGTTTCCTCGTCCAACAGCTCACCGGCTCCTTCGAGGGCTGTGAGTTCCACCACGTCCCCTGAGCGGACAACGAGGCGGCGGATGCTCTGGCAAAAATCGGCTTCTCCTGCCAAGCCATCCCAGCTGGCATCTCCCTCGAGCAACTGTGCAAGCCATCGAACAAGCCTTCCTCCGAGTCAGAATCCATCTTCGTGCCCGCGGACCCTCCCGTCCTACTGACTCCAACCATTTCCGTCTCCATGGCGGCCGACTCCGATTCCACAGCCGTCATGATGGCGGTGGACGCGCCCTCCACCGGCTTGGGCCTGGGGACTGACGAGCCAGCCCCGGGAGCTCCGACGACGGGCCCGGGGGCTTCGGCTGCCCCAGTTCCCCAGCTCGAGCCGGAGCCGGCTCCCGTCTCGGCACCAACGTGGGCCCATCCCATCCTGGCCTTCCTCCTGCGCGGCGAGCTCCCTCCCGTCGAGGCCGTGGCCCGGCAGATCCAGCACCGGTCCCCCGCCTATGCCATCATCAACCGCGAGTTGGTTAGGCGCAGCGCAACCGACGTCTTCCAGCACTGCGTCGAGTCGAAGAAAGGGCAAGAGATCGTCCAAGACATCCACCAGGGCGAGTGCGGGCATAACGCCGCCTCGAGGACGCTGGTGGCCAACGCGTTCCGCCATGGTTTTTACTGGCCGACTGCCTTGGAAGAGGCAACGCAACTTGTCGACAAGTGCGAAGGCTGCTAGCGCTTCAACATGTAGAGCCACCTGCCGGCTACAGCCCTCAAAACCATCCCCCTCTCGTGGCCTTTTGCCGTCTGGGGGCTCGACATGGTGGGACCATTCAAGACCGCTCGAGGCGGCATGACACACCTGCTGGTAGCCGTCGACAAGTTCACCAAGTGGATCGAGGCCAGACCCATCAAGAAGCTGGACGGCCCCACGGCCGTCCGGTTCGTCAAGGACATCACGGTCCGCTACGGAGTCCCCCACAGCATCATCACCGACAACGGCACCAACTTCGCCAAAGGCGCAATGGCGCTCTTCTACTCCAAGGAGGGCATCCGGCTCGACCTCGCGTCAGTGGCCCACCCGTAGTCGAACGGCCAGGCGAAGATGGCAAATGGCCTGATCTTGGCCGGCATCGAACCCCGGCTCGTGGCGCCGCTCGTGCGTTCAGTCGGCTGCTAGATCGAAGAGCTGCCGGCCGTCCTATGGAGCCTCAGAACCACGCCCAACCGCTCAACCGTCTTCACCCCTTTCTTCCTCGCGTACGGGTCCGAGGCGGTCATTCCCACGGACATTGAGTTCGACTCGCCTCGCGTCACTTTGTACACAAAGGCGGACGCAAGAGAAGCAAGAGAAGACAGCGTCGACCTACTCGAAGAGGCACGCGAGCTGGCCCTGAGCCGAATGGCAATCTACCAACAGAAGCTCCGGCACTACCACAACAAGTGGATCTGACCCCTTTCCTTCCGCGAAGGAGACCCGGTGCTCAGGCGGATCCAGCAAACCGCCGGCCAGCACAAGCTGTCCTCCCCATGGGAGGGCCCGTTCATCGTTAGCAAGGCGCTGCACAACAACGCGTACTATCTGATAGGCGCCCAGAAGTCATAGAAGCGCAAGAGAGACGCCCCCGGCGAGGAGTCGGAGCGCCCGTGTAACGCGGCGCTCCTTCGTCCATTTTACTACTAAAACAACCAGTGTATGTATGTATCTCCCACCCTTTTGGGCCTAATGAATGCAGCGGGTGTCCCAAGCCAGCACTTGGGGCATACCTTCTCAATTCCTTCAAAACACATCACTTGATATCTTGATCGGTTGATCCTTGTGATCAGCTGATGCATCCATTGTCTTGTCAAACCTTTGATTTGGATATGGGCCATCGTCGAATCAAACTCAGAACCAAGGGTTCTCGCAATGTTGTCTTACTCGTGGCTAATCCCTCGAGCTTACATCATTATACCTTTTGGTCTGACCAATGCTTTGTTCTTGCTCACATAGTTGTGGAATTCCGTCTTCATGGATATTTTGATAAATTGTTGTTGAGCCCATCGGCAACAATTTCATTGTTCACAACTCATGTTGGACATTAAGTTAGTATTGGAAACTTTGTAGACAACATCTTCGTGTCCCGTACATGAAGTATATGTTGGTGTAAGAAGTGACTTACTCGAAATTCATGTGCATTTGGTGGAAGTTGCCGCCATGAATTCGAGAAAAGTTATTTTGCTCCCTTTGGAATCATCCCAACTCAGTCATGCACGTGCGAAGTATCCTATGGTTTGATAGGCTCTCTACCTCCATTCCATATGTATTCATAGCACACTAAGACACTGACTGATTTGTTTAAGGAAAATAAGTTATGTGCTATTCCTGAAGGTACCAGACGGAATTGCACTGGGCTTCGTTACCTCCAATGATGATTCCCACCCAGAACTCAGTGGTGTTATGTTGTAAGATTTCTATGTGGTCACAATTGTCTCGGACAGTGCGTTCACATGTATCTTGCAATCCAGCTCACGTTTTGGAGCAGTCTTCCGCAGTTTAGATCCTGAGAATTCCGCAACGCCATCTCATCAGTTTGTGTTGCAAACTTTCTTTGTCAGATCTGCTGAGTCTGAAGTATCCTATCGCCAACCAGATCTGAATCTCAGGCAGACATGATGGTAGGAACATTTCCCAAGAATTATAATATTGGTCTCTTTGTAACCCGGTAAAGTGATGTTGTGGCTAACGCACCCAACTGGAAGACCTACTATTATAATATCTTGTATCAGCAATTTAGCCACTTCCCCATGAGGACTCCGTATGACTTATTTAAGAAGTTATTCCTCATGAACCCCTTGAGCCCCCGAAGTCCGACCTATACCTGATGTGCTAGATGTCAAACATTTCCTATAATTGGGTTATGCTAGTACTACTACTAGCACATTAGAAGCAGAGTGCTAAATGTCTCTCGGTTGATCATCCAGATTTCGCTTCCTTGGCATAGCTAAGGTGAAATCTGAGAAAGTGCTGTCTTTCTTTGCATCTACATCCTCCATTGTTATTCATCATGGTGGTATGATGTGTTGCCAGGATCCTTGGCATGGATGTTGGTAAAACCTTGATGAATATGGAGATGCTCAAGTTCTTGAGAGCACGCTCAGACACTGGGTTATACCCTTGGTATCAATTGGAATGTGCCTTCCGTTGCCGAGTTGTTTTATAACTCTAGTTTCCTCTCTAATCTGAGTATGCCATTCGCTCGAATTCCTTCAAACGATCGCTTGTGAGTTGCCTTAGGCTGGTATAAAGAGTTTCAATGATCTCTGTATCAAAAGTAATTCTTTTTGCCACTTAAGGGATAATCCTACGAGTCACCTTCCCTAAGGTGCCCGTTGTGGTATGAAGGGCAACTAACTCCTCGCTACTTTGAAACCCATGCTCTATCCTAGCTAAGCGTGGAATTGTTGCCGACCAATTGAAATCTCCATCATCTGCCTCATTCCATCGCTCTCGATGTGTTTGGTGTCTCAGCTCAAGAGATGTTTTTATGTTTCATTCCATGAGTTGATCATGAGTTGCTCGAGCTCGAGGATATCGATTCTAGTAGAGCTTTTCATTCTTTGGTTGTCATGTTGGATGAAGATCCCAAAGAAAAAGATGTCAAGATCACCATGATGCAAAGAATCAACATCTTCGAGAAGAGCAATTGGATCGCGAAGATTGAGATAGTTGTGTCCCCTCTGTCCTTTTACCCTACTCTTGAATCTCGGGACGAGATTCTTGTTTAGTGGGGGTGAGTTGTCACAGCCCTAGAATATTGGTTGTAAATAATTGCATTGGCATCCATGGCGTCATGTTAATTTCTTTTAAATGTGAAATAGGGATGATCAAACCCTAGCACCAAATAAAATCCAAATAGGATCAAGTTAAAATTATTTTCAATAAACCAAAAATGCCCTTTGAAAAAGTTCATCATTTCTGGAAAAGGTGAAAACCTCTGCCAAAAATGATGCACACAATTCTAGGACATCTTTGGATTTTTGAATTAACACAAATTGTATCTGAATTGGGGATTTAATTCCTATAAATGTTATAAATGCTCCAATTATTCTGGAAATTATTGAGGGCCTCTAGAATAGTTAAATTAGTGGCCACAAATATTTTCAGGATTTCAAGAAATGATTTAGTGTTATATCTAAATCAAAACAGATTGGAAAATTTGAAAAAGAACTAAAACAAATTTGAAAACTAGAGAGAGGGAACTTACCTGCGAAGCCCACCTACCTGAGGCCCAGCTGGAGGCCCAGCCCACCAGCGCTGGAGCCTCTTCTACCTTCTGCCAGAAGGAGAAGCAGCTCGCTGTCGATCATGCCAGCACCGAGGCCGCCGCCGTTTGTTGCCCCGCGACCAGCGCCTTTCCCTCGCTCCCGCCGTGCTGTATAGATGCTCCGCCGCCTCGCTCTGTAGCTCTCCTCTGAAGGAATCAAGGCCGGAGGCACCACCGCATCGCTGCCATCATCGTCTTCATCCTCGACACCGACGACCGCAGTGAGTTTCTTCACCGTTTCCCCCTACCCGCACTGCTCTGAGCGCCCCCTAGCCGCTAGCCCCGCCATGGCCGCTGGTGCTGGCCATGTTGCCACCGTCGTTCTAGCTCATTTAGGTCGAGCCCGAGCACTCCATTGAGATCAGTGCTTCCCCAGGAGGCCTATGAGCTAATTGGTTTGCTCTGAGATGCGCCGGAATGCCGTTTCCGTCGCCACCCAAACCAGAGCCGCCGCCAACCCCGTCGTCGGCTTCGATTCCGGCGACCCCGAGGCCCCTGGCTAGCCCCACATGACGCGGCCGATCACGGGCTTCACTCCAGTGCCCCTAGCGTGTTGTCTCGCCGTCTGTAGCACAACCCCGGCGCGAAGCCGCCGTCGGTTCGGTCGTCGCCGGCCAACTCCGGCGAGGACGACGTGGCACAGTCATTAGGATTTAATCCCCTCGCTAATTAACCCCCACAGACGCTGACCAGTGGGCCCCAGAAGCGGGTCAAACTCCAGTCAAGCGGGATTAAACCGCACCTTGACTCTGAGTCACTGACGTGTGGACACCACACGTCAGGTTTGACCTGGACCAGGTCAACTGACCTGCCGACGTCACTATGACGTAATGCTGACGCAATAAATCTTTTCTGGTATTCTTATATTCAGGAAATTCCAGAAATGTTTAAAACTTCTAAATTCATAGAAATTCAACCGTAACTCAGATGGAAATAATTTATATATGAAAAATGATCCGAAAAATCCAATGAATCTGTTTATGCCATGATCATGCATGTTTGAGCAAGTTAACATCACCAACTAGGACATTTTATGATTCGGGCAATATATGAAATATCATTTGGAGTTGGAATTCAAACTTTTTTGAATTCATTTCAATTAACTTGGTTAACTGTTTCTCTAGGTCAATTCAGTACCGTAAACATGCCATGTCATACATCATGTTTGTTGCATTGCTTGAATGTGTTCCTTTCCTGTTTGTCGATGGTGTTCCTTCCCGGTAGACAATGGTTCTGACGTAGAGATCGTTGTCACCGATGAAGACTCATTGATATCTTCAGAAGTGTCAGGCAAGCAACCCCCCTTGAGCATACTGATATGAACCCACTCTCTCGCTCCTGCTCTCTTTTACTGCATTAGGACAACAACGATTCAACTGTTACCTGTTCTCGGTAGTTGAACCCATTCATTTGCATGACCTGTCTTTGTCACAGTAAATAGTTGAAACCACTTAGCATGAGTAGCAACTGTTTGAGCCTTGATGTGCCTACTCATCCATGCTTGTTTACCTTCTGTGCCTGCTATGCCTAGAGTCGTGTCGTGTTGGGTCTGATCCATTTGGGCGATGAATCGGAATGGCAGTGTTCATGTTCTACTATGTGAGAGCTAAGTATGTGAACACGATTTGGTAAAGATAGCAATGAGAGGCCACGTAGGAGTACATGGCGGGTTGTCTCATTGGGACCGTCCTTAAGAACTGAGTTCTGTGTATGTGATCCAAGACAGTTACTACCACACGTTGGGCCCTGAAATATGACCCCGCTTGACTTATTAATAGCCTAGATCTCTGTCCAGGAGCTGCAACTAGTTTCTGGTGTTTGTAGGAAAAGTGTTGGTGGTTGTACTTAGCGCTGCCTGACGGGGTGGGCTTTGGTGCGGTAGATACACAGTGGCACGGTGTACCAAGTGGCACCCGAACGGTGGGCTTGGGAACCCTGCGCACATCGTTTGAGGCCGTAGCGGAAACTTTGGCCGGACTTCCGTGCGGGTTCAGTCTCAAATAGGTGATAGCCTAGACTAGGGTCTTGTGTGATTGACGGTCGTGGCCGACTCCCTCGCTGGGCTTCCGCTTGAAGGTTGCCGAGGTGCCTTTTTACGTGCACATGGCGATAAGTGGTGGGAGCATCTGCGAAGAAGTACACCCCTGCAGGGTTATGAATCTGTTCGAATAGCCGCGTCCTCGGATATGGACTACTTGGAGAACTTATGTGGTTCATAGACAATTTGAAAAGGATACTCTAAAACGCGCAAGATAAGCGTGAGTGCTATGGATGGCCTTCTCGTAGGGAGACGGGAGCGGATCCATAGTGGTGTATTGATTTGGTGAATATGTGGACTCGTGTGCGCTATCCCACCTCAAAGAAAGTACTTGTAGTCATAGTACAGGTTAGCCAAGAGTCAAAGCTGGCTTGCTGCAATAAACTCCACATCCCCCTTTGTTGATAATGATGCATATGTAGATAGTTCTGATGTAAGTCTTGCTGAGTACCTTTATACTCATGGTTGCTTCATTTATGTTTTTGCAGATGAGACATCAGTCTCATTAGTGATCCCTATGACGTGAAGTTCGATGTTGACCGGATTAACTTGGGAATCCCAGACAGAGGTCTGGTTCTGTCGTGGTTTTGTCACGGCAGATGTCCGAAGACTTAGGTTTGAGGCCATCGCTAAGGCGGTGGACTCAAAGGGGTTCGTCGAGACGAGGGACACGAGTTTACCCAGATTCGGCCCCTTAGGAAGAGATAAAAGCCTACATCCTGCTTGTGTTGTATTGATTGGAGTATCGATTACAAGGGAGCGGATTCGCTTGACCTAGTTCTCGATTGATTCGTTTCTGTCTAAGCTGCCCCAGGGCCTCACCTTTATATAGGAGGTCGAGGCTCTGGGTTACACGAGTCCTAAACCGACTCATACATCGTAGTTAATCCTGTCTCTAAGCCGCCTTGCCGTCTTGGGCAAGCCATCTTCGGGCGGCTTAACCGCCCGGGTCTTCACACCATCTTCTGTCTCTGGGCCTTCGTCGTGGCCCGTCAGGTAAGCCGCCACGCGGCCTGGCCTTCATCTTCCGGCCCACCTTACTGGTCTTGGCTACGAGCCGCCAGGTACGACCCGGCCCCTCCTGGGCGGGTCTTACCACGGGGTTATATCCCCAACAGGTTCCTTTGGTAGGGTTGTTGTAGCTTTTCAGGCTCCTCCAGCCACTTTTAATAGATGTCTGTACCCAGCCGTATGTCTTCCGCTTGTTGGTTGTATGCTCTGAATGATGGGTCATGTGACCCCTGTTTGTACCATTATTCTATGGAGGTTCTCTGGAGCCTTCTAAATAAATGATATGTTGTTGTATGGTTATGTTGTGATGCCATAGTTGTATCTATGCATATTGGGCATGTCGTGCGTACGTGTGACGTGCAGCGGTATGTATGGGATCCGACACCTAGTTGTGTGCCTTAGGAGTACTCTTTACAGGGAACTGCCTCTTTGTGCTTCCACCGAGCCTTGGTAGCTTGCTAGTGCTCCGGACACATCGATTGACCGGCGTGTATCCTTCTTTGCTGCTATGTCTGTTTCTTCGGGGAAACGTGTCGCAGTGTAATGGAGTCCTTGTAGCCTGCTATGACTCGTCTACGCGCAGTTGATGACAGAAATGTCTCACGGCGTAATGGAGTCCATGTAGCTTGCTACAACTCGTCTACACATGCTGGAGGCCGACACCTGCATTGCTGGGTTATGTACGCCTGTCCCTGTACGGATGTGCTACTTGGGTTCTACGACTAGTCATGTCGGCCCGGGTTCTTTGACATTTGAATGCTAGCGACATATTCACATACGTGAGCCAAAAGACGCAAACGGTCCTGGCCCAGGTAAGGTGGCAACCGTGGGGATAACCGTGAGTGAGGCCGCAAAGTGATGTGATGTGTTACATGCTAGATTCTTATGGCTTAGGATCGGGGTCCCGACACTCACTTTCTTGTCAATACAAGTTTCTCATAAACTTTGTATAAACCCAAAAACTTTGATCACCTCATCAAAGCGTATATTCCAACTCCGAGATGCTTGCTCCAGCCCATAGAAGAATCGCTGGAGCTTGCATACCTTTTAGCATCCTTAGGACTGACAAAACCTTCTGGTTATATCACATACAACCTTTCCTTAAGGAAACCGTTAAGGAAACGATGTTTTGACATCCATCTTCCAGATTTCATAATCGAAAAATGCAGCAACTGCTAACATAATTCCAACAGACTTTAGCGTCGCTACGGGTGAGAAAGTCTTATCGTAGTCAACTCCTTGAACTTGTCGGAAACTTCTTTATGACAAGTCGAGCTTTATAAATGGTGACATTTACCATCAGCGTCTGTCTTATTCTTTAAAGGTCCATTTGTACTCAATGGCCCAGTCTACCAAAGTCCATACTTGGTTTTCATACATGGATCCTTTTTCGGATTTCATGGCTCCTAGCCATTTGTTGGAATCCGGGCCCACCATCACTTCTTCATAGCTCGTAGGTTCACTGTTGTCTTGACAACATGACCTCCAAGACAGGATCACTGTATCGCTCGGGGCAGTACGTGTCCTTGTCGACCTACGAGGTTCGGTAGTAACTTGATCCGAAGCTTCATGATCATCATCATTTGCTTCCTATTCACTTGGTGTAGGCATCACAAAAACATCTTTCTTCGTCGTGCTACTCTCCAACTGAAGTGACGGTTCAACAACCTCATCAAGTTCTACTTTCCTCCCACTCAATTCTTTCGAGAGAAACTCTTTCTCAAGAAATGACCCGTTTTAGCGAACAACGATTTGCCTTCGGATCTGAGATAGAAGGTATACCCAACAGTTTCCTTAGGATATCCTATGAAGATGCACCTTTCCGCTTTGGGTTCGAGCTTATCAGACATAAGTGTCGCATTCCCAAACTCTAAGAAATGACAGCTTAGGTTTCTGCCAAACCAAAATTCATACATTGTCATCTCAACGGATTTAGATGGTGCCCTATTTAAAGTGAATGTAGTTGTCTCTAATGCATAACCCCAAAACGATAGTTGCAAAACGATAAGAGACATCCTAGTACGCACCATATCCAATAGAGCACGACTACGACGTTCAGACACACCATCACACTATGGTGTTCCAGGCGGCGTGAGTTGTGAAACAACTTCCACATTGTTCTAAGTAGCATACCAAACTCGTAACTCAGATATTCACCTCCACGATTATATCGTAGACATTTTATCTTCTTGTCACGATGATCTGAAACTTCACTCTGAATTTTGCTTGAACTTTTCAAATGTTTTAGACTTGTGTTTCATTAAGTAAATATACCCATATCTACTCAAATCATTAGTGAAGGTAAGAAAATAAAGATATCCACCGCACGCTTCAACACTCATTGGACCACATACATCAGCATGTATCATTTCCAACAAGTCACTTGCCCGCTCCATCATGCTGGAAAACGGGGTCTTAGTCATGTTGCCTATGAGGCATGGTCTGCATGTCTCAACCGATTTGAAATCGAGTGAGTCCAAAGATCCATTAGCATGGAGTTTCTTCATGCATTTTACACCAATATGACCTTAGCGGCAGTGCCACAAGTATGTGGTACTATCATTATTAACTTCGCACCTTTTGGCATCAATATTATGAACATGTGTACCACTACGATCGAGATTCAATAAACCATTCACATTAGGTGCATGACCAATGAAGGTATCATTCATGTAAACAGAATAACTATTATTCTCTGATTTAAATGAATAACCGTATTGCATTAAACATGATCTAATCATGCTCATGCTCAACGCAAACACTAAATAACAATTATTCAGGTTCATCACTAATCCCGAAGGTAGAGGGAGCGCGCGATGGTGATCACATCAACCTTGGAAACACTTCCAACACACATCGTCACCTCGCCCTTAGCTAGTCTCCTTTTAATCCGTAGCTTTTATTTCGAGTTACTAACATTAGCAACTGAACCGGTATCTAATACCCATGTGCTGCTAGGAGTACTAGTAAGGTACACATCAATAACACCTATATCAAATATACTTCTGTTGACGTTGCCAGCCTTCTTATCTACCAAGTATCTAGGGTTGTTCCGCTTCAGCGACCGTTCTCCTCATAATAGAAGCACTTAGTCTCGGGTTTGGGTTCAACCTTGGGTTTCTTCACTGGAGCAGCAACTGGCTTGCCATTCATGAAGTTTCCCTTCTTGCCCTCGCCCTTCTCGAAACTAGTGGTTTTACTAACCATCAACACTTGATGCTCCTTCTTGATTTCTACCTTCGTGGTGTCAAACATCGCGAATAGCTCAGGGATCATCTTTTCCATCCCTGGCATGTTTATAGTTCATCACGAAGCTCTAGCAGCTTGGTGGCAGTGACTTGGAGAACTATATCAATCACTATCTTATCTGGAAGATCAACTCCCACTCGATTCAAGCGATTGTAGCACCCAGACAATCTGAGCACATGCTCACCGATTGAGCTATTCTCCTTCATCTTGCAGGAAAAGAATATTGTTGGAGGTCTCCTACCTCTCAACACGGGCACGATCTTGAAATCCAATTTCAGCTCTTGGAACATCACATATGCTCCATGACGTTCAAAACGTATTTGGAGCCTGAATTCTAAGCCGTAATGCATGACGCACTGAACTAACAAGTAGTCATCAGAACGTGCCTGTTAGATGTTTAGAACATCCACAGTCGCCGCTTGAGGGGGTGGCGCACCGAGCGGTGCATTAAGGACATAAGCCTTCTGTGTAGCAACTGAGGACAATCCTCTGATCACGGACCTAGTCCGCATAATTGCTACCATCATGTTTCAACTCTATTTTCTCTAGGAACGTATCAAAAAACACAGGGAGCTATAGCGCGAGCTATTGATCTACAACATAATTTTGCAAAGACAACTTTAGACTATGTTCATGAAACTGAGTTCAATTAATCATATTACTTAAGAACTGCCACTCAAATTGACATCCCTCCGGTCATCCGAGTGCTACATGATCCAAATTCACCAACCCAAGTCCGATCATCACGTGAGATGAGGTGGTTTCAATGGTGAACATCTTCATGCTGATCATATCTACTATATAACTCATGTTCGACCTTTTGGTCTCTTGTGTTCCGTGGCCATGTATGTACATGCTAGGCTCATCAAGTTTAACCCGAGTGTTCCGCACGTGCAACACTGGCTTGAACCCGTTGTATGTGAACATAGAGTCTATCACACCCGATCATCACGTGGTGCTTCGAAACGACGAACTTTTGCAACGGTGCACACTCGGGGAGTACACAATTTTATCTTGAAATTTTAGTGAGGGATCACCTTATAATGCTACCGTCGTCCTAAGCAAAATAAGATGCATAAAAGGATTAACATCACATGCAAATCATAGTGACATGATATGGCCATGAACTTGTGCTTTTGATCTCCATATCCGAAGCACCGGCATGATCTCCATCGTCACCGGCATAACACCATGATCTCCATCATCATGATCTCCATCATTGTGTCGCCATCGGGGTTGTCGCACCCACCATGCTTCAACTACTATTGCTACCGCTTAGCGATAAAGTAAAGCATTACATAGAGCTTAATGATTGACGCACAGGTCATACAATAATTAAAGACAACCCTATGGCTCCTGCCGGTTGTCGTATGCATCGACATGCAAGTCGATATGAACTATTACAAACATGATCATCTCATACATCAAATATATCTCATCATGTCTTTGGCCATATCATATCACAACATACCCTGCAAAAACAAGTTAGACGTCCTCTAATTGTTGTTGCATGTTTAACGTGGCTGCTATGGGTATCTAGCAAGAACGATTCTTACCTACGCAAAACCACAATGGTGATACACAAATTGCTATTCAACCTTCTCAAGGACCGCCTTTGTCGAATCCGATCCAACTAAGGTGGGAGAGACAGACACTCGCCAACCATCTTTATGCAACAAAGTCACATGTCAGTCGATGGAACCGGTCTCTCGTACGTGGACGAGTAAGGTTGGTCCAGGCCGCTTCATCCCACAATACCGCTGAATCAAGAAAAGACCAAGGGAGGAAGCAATCTGAGCATCAACGCCCACAAACTCCTTTGTGTTCTACTCGTGATCTCATCTACGCATAGACCTAGCTCATGATGCCACTGTTGGGGAACATTGCATGGGAAACAAAAAATTTCCTACGCACATACAAGATCTATCCATGGTGATGAGCATCTACGAGAGGAGAGATCGGATCCACATACCCTTGTAGATCGCTAAGCGGGAAGCATTAAGAAAGGCGGTTGATGTAGTCGAACGTCTTCGCGATCCAAATCGCAAGCCGTCCCGCGATCCAATCACGATCCATCCCGCGATCAAATCACGGTCCTTCCGATCTAGCGCCGAACGGACGGCACCTCCGCATTCAGCACACGTACATCTCGATGACGATCTCCACCTCCTTGATCCAACAAGCGAGGGTGGAGAGGTAGATGAGTTCTCCGGCAGCACAACGACATGGTGGCGGTGGTGGTGAACTAATCCGGCAGGGCTTTGCCGAGCTTCTGCTGAACTAATCTAGAGGAGAACTACGATCTAGAGGGAGGAGGGCAGCACGTTGCTTTTCAGGTGGTAGCTGCCCTCAAAACCCTCCACTATATATAGGAGGAGAGGGGGTAGGTGGGGAGGCGCCCTAGGGTTTCCCCTAGAGTCTTGGCGCAAGCAGGGGAGGAGTCCACCTCCCACAAGGGAGGTGGAGTCCTAGTAGGACTCCCTCCCCACTTGCCCTACCCCACCCCTTGCGCAAGGGGCTCTTAGGGGCTGGCTGCCCAGCCCACCAAGGGCTGGTGCGCCCCCTCCTAGGCCCATGCGGCCCCTGGGGTGGGTGGGCCCCACTTGGTGGACCCCCGGAACCCATTCGTCACTCCCGGTACACTAGCGGAAGTGCCCGAAACTTTTCCGGAGCCCAAATACCACTTTCCTATATATCAATCTTTACCTCCGGACCTTTCCGGAGCTCCTCGTGACGTCAGGGATCTCATCCGGGACTCCGAACAACCTTCGGTCACCAACATACATAACTCAATAATACCGAAACGTCACCGAACGTTAACTGTGCAGACCATGCGGGTTCGAGAACTATGTAGACATGACCGAGACACCTCTACGGTCAATAACCAGTAGCGGGACCTGGATGCACATATTAGTTCCTACATATTCTACGAAGATCTTTATCGGTTGAACCTCTATGTCAAGGATTCAGTTAATCCCGTATGCAGTTGCCTTTGTTCTTCGGTATGTTACTTGCCCGAGATTCGATCGTCGGTATCTCCATACCTAGTTCAATCTCGTTGCCAGCAAGTCTCTTTACTCGTTCCGTAATACAAGACCCCGTGGCTAACTCTTTAGTCACATTGCTTGCAAGGCACATTGTGATGTTGTATTACCGCGAAGGCTGCCAGCGCTTCAGCACGCAGAGCCACCTGCCAGCTACAGCCCTCAAAACCATCCCCTCTCGTGGCCTTTCGCCGTCTGGGGGATCGACATGGTTGGACAATTCAAGACCGCTCGAGGCGGCATGACGCACTTGCTGGTAGCCGTCGACAAGTTCACCAAGTGGATCGAGGCCAGACCCATCAAGAAGCTGGACGGCCCCACGGTCGTCCGGTTCGTCAAGGACATCACAGTCCGCTACGGAGTCCCCCACATCATCATCACCGACAATGGCACCAACTTCGTCAAAGGCGCAGTGGTGCTCTTCTGCTCCAAGGAGGGTATCCGGCTCGACCTCGCATCAGTGGCCCACCCGCAGTCGAACGGCCAGGCGGAGAGGGCAAATGGCCTGATCCTGGCCGGCATCGAACCCCGGCTCATGGCGCCGCTCGTGCGTTCAGTCGGCTGCTGGATTGAAGAGCTGCCGGCCGTCCTATGGAGCCTCAAAACCACGCCCAACCGCTCAACCGGCTTCACCCCTTTCTTCTTCGTGTACGGGTCCGAGGCGGTCATCCCCACGGACATTGAGTTTGACTCGCCTCGCGTCACTTTGTACACGGAGGCGGACGCAAGAGAAGCAAGAGAAGACGGCGTCGACCTACTCGAAGAGGCACGCGAGCTGGCCCTGAGCCGGACGGCCATCTACCAACAGAAGCTCCGGCACTACCACAGCAAGCGGATCTAAACCCTTTCCTTCCACGAAGGAGACCCGGTGCTCAGGCGGATCCAGCAAACCGCCGGCTAGCACAAGCTGTCCTCCCCATGGGAGGGCTCGTTCATCGTCAGCAAGGCGCTGCACAACTACGCGTACTATCTGATAGAAGCCGAGAAGTCACAGAAGCGCAAGAGAGACGCCTCCGGCGAGGAGTCGGAGCGCCCGTGGAACGCGACGCTCCTTCGTCCATTTTACTACTAAAACAACCAGTGTATGTATGTATCTCCCACCCTTTTGGGCCTAATGAATGCAGCGGGTGTACCAAGCCAGCACTTGGGGCGTACCTTCTCAATTCCTTCAAAACACATCGCTCCTCGAGCAGGCTCCCAGGTCTGGCTCCCCGGACCCGGGGGCTCGTCGGCTAGCCTAAACCTCCCTCCCCGAAGCCGGTCAAGTAATGTGGGTTAAGCAAAACCCCTCCCTCCCTGCCCAGCTACAGACCGGCTCCCGGCTGTCCGGCTAGCGAGATCCTGGGACGGGAAAACTTACCGCACACAAACGACTTCTGCAAGGGGGTAACCGGCTCAGGCTAGCCGGATCATTTATCACTTTTAGCCGCCCTCTACCGTACTTGCCCTAGCTAAGCATCCCCACGACCGACTCCCCCAAGGCTGATGCCCCGCCCCAGTCACAGACCAGCTCCCGGCTGTCCGGTTGGTTGGGTCGAAGCCGAAGGGGACGAAGTTTTGGCCACACAAGGGTCAAAGGGACGAGGAGCCATGGACGAGTCGGCATGCACAAATTTTTTCAGCAAGTTGAAAAGCGTGGATTTATACACAAAAGCATAAAGGCCCACGGCCACATGTTCATTATAACCATACACCCCCAGTGGGTGGAACTGCAAACTAACCAAAAAACAAGCAGGAAAGCAGAAAAAGCCTAGCTAGTGGAGGCTCCGTCCTTGGCCTTCACGCGCCCCGCAGTGGCCGAGGTGGAGGCTCCGTCCTTGGCCCCAACACGTCATGCATCGGCCTTCATGCCCATGTCTTCCTCTGGCCTGAGGTCGGTATAGGCGTCGGTGCTGGAGGTGGCATCCTCGTCATCCGTCTCGCTAGCGCGTCCTGGTCCTTCGGGACCACCCCGCCGTCTATCGTTCGCTCTGGAAAGTATTCGTCCCACAGAGCGACGGACGCTAGGTCGCTGGCCCGCACGGCCAGCGCATCGGCAACCGCCTCCAGCTCCGCGTCCGTGCCGGCACCCTGGGTTGCAAGCAGCCCCAGGTCCAGCCCGGTGTACCAAGACTTCGTGACGCGGAGTGCCATGGCCGCGTCGGCCCGTGCCGCGGAGGCCCTCCAGGTGTTCACCCGCGCGCTCCCGGACTCCAGCCACCGCGATAGCAGGCTCATCGAGCTTGGCTGCACCGCGTCCGGCCAGAGGGTGCGAACTAGCGCCAAGCCGGCCTTCTGGAGCCGCTCCATGGCCTGGACCACCTCATTCAGGCGGACCTTGGCAGCGATCCCCAGCTCATCCATGGTCCAGGCGGCAAGCATCCCGATATGGACGCCCATCGCCCACTGCTCCTCGCAGTGGGCCTCCACGGCCGCCTCCGCGCCCTCTTGCGTATCGGGGAAGAGCTCTAAGAAAGAGGAGAAGAACGCGCGACGTAAGACGACAGAAAAGGCGGCCCCAAGACGGGGCAAGATGAAACACAAGACGAACAAAACTTACTGGCTAGGAGCTGGTCCACCGCGTGCGCCTCCTCTTGTAGCTCCGACTCCCTAGCCGACCTGCCTGGACCCGGCGGTCGTGTTCGGCCTACATCGTCCGCGCCTCCTCCGCCGCCTTCTCCAGCAGGTCATCCTTGGCCTTCAACGCCTCGCGGTGGCTTGCCTCCCGCTGCTCCAGCTCCATACAGTGGGCTGCGTCGGTATTTCCCCAAAGAGGAAGGGATGATGCAGCACATCGACGATAAGTATTTCCCTCAGTTATGAAACCAAGGTATCAATCCGTAGAGGAAGATCACACACCCACGTAAACAGCCCCTGCACACAAACAACAAATACTTGCAACCCGACGCGAAAGAGAGGTTGTCACGCTCTCTACGGTAACAAGATAGATTAGGTGATGATAGTTTCGGCAAATAGATCTCGCAAGAACACAAAGTAAAACAAATAAACAAAAAAGTGCAGCCAGGTATTTTTGGTTTTTTTGGAATAATAGATCTGAAAACAAAAGTGGCAAATAGTAGATCGGAAAGCAATATGTTGGAAAAGTAGACCCCGGGGCCGTAGGTTTCACTAGTAGCTTCTCTCATGAGTATAGCACACGGTGGGTGAACAAATTACTGTTGGGCAATTGATAGAAGATCAAATAATCATGACGATATCAAGGCAATGATCATTATATAGGCATCACGTCCAGGATAAATAGACCAAAACAATTCTGCATGTACTTCTATTACTCCACACATCGACCGCTATCCAGCATGCATCTAGTGTATTAAGTTCATGGGAAAACGGAGTAATGCAATAAGAACGGTGACATGATGTAGACAAGATCTATTCATGTAGGAATAGACCCCATATTGTTATCCTTAATGGCAACGATACATGCATGTCTTGCTGCCCTTTCTGTCACTGGGAAAGAACACCGCAAGATCGAACCCATCAGAAAGCACCTCTTCCCATGGCAAGAAAAATCGATCTAGTTGGCCCAACTAAAGCAAAGATTCGAAGAAGAAATACGAGGCTATAAGTAATCATGCAAATAAGAGATCAAAAAAGACTCAAATCATATTCATGGATAGAAACTGATCATGAACTTAAAATTCATCGGATCCCAACAAACACACCGCAAAAGTCATTACATCAAATAGATCTCCAAGAGACCATTGTATTGAGAAACATAGAGAGAGGAAGCCATCTAGCTACTGCCTACGGACCTGTAGGTCTATGGTGGACTACTCACGCATCATCGGAGAGACACCTATGAAGAAGATGAACCCCTTCGTGATGGTTTTAAATTGGATCTCGAGGTTCTGGAACTTGTGGCGGCTGGAATTGTGTTTCGTTGACTCCCCTAGGGTTTTTGGATTTTCAGGGAATTTATAGGCTTGATAGTCGGTTGAGGGGGTGCCCGAGGTGCCCACCCTCCACCAGGCCGCGCCAGGGGCCTCTGGCGCGCCCTGGTGGTGGGTGGCCACTCTGGTCCCCTCTTCTAGTGTTGTTTGGCCCATCTTCCTTCTTCTGGTCCAAACAAAATCCACAAAAATTGGGCTCCGTTTGGTACTGATTTTCTGCGAAGTAAAAAACAAGCAAAAATAGCAACTGGCACTTTGGCACTATGTAAATAGGTTAGTACCAAAAAATGATATAAAGTTGCTATAAAATGATTGTAAAACATCCAAGATTGATAATATAACAGCAAGGAACAAACAAGAATTATAGATACGTTGGAGACGTATCAGCATCCCCAAGCTTAATTCCTACTCGTCCTCAAGTAGGTAAATGATAAAAACAGAATTTTTGATATGGAATGCTGCCTATCATGTTCATCACATATTCTTTTCTTTATAGCATGGACATTTGGACTTTTCATATGGTTCAAAGCAATAGTCTAGTATTGACATGAAAACTTTAATACTCAAGCATATCAACAAGCAACCATGTCTTTCAAAATATGAACGCTAAAGCAAGTTATCCCTAGCCCATCATGCTCAATCATTGATCCATTCACAATACACACTCAAATATTAGCTACACCTAATGCTCAAGTACGATCATAGTGCCCCCTAGTTGGTGCTTTATAAGAGAAGATGGAGACTCAAATTGAAAAATAAAAATTGCATAAAGTAAATAGATAGGCCCTTTGTAGAGGGAAGTAGGGATTTGTAGAGGTGCGAGAGCTCAAGTGTTTAAATTGATAGATAAATATTTTGAATGGCATGCCTTTCCTGTCAACGAAAACGGCTAAGAGATTTCAATATCTTTCCACACTAGATGCATCATAGGCGGTTCCCAAACAGAAAATAAATTTTATTCCTTTTTCCACCATACTTTCACTTTCTATGGCTAGCCGAATCAACGGTTGCCTTCCATACCAACACTTTCCAAGGAATTTATTATTTGACAACATAAAGTAATTTTTTTCTTTTTCATTTTGGGACTGGGCATCCCTATTACCGCCATACTCTCGTGCAATGACACGTGAATAAATACTCATCTTGAGAATAGCACATCTAGCATGAAAAAAATATCGGTCACCCCCTACCGTTTCATGAGCGGTACGAGCACACAAAAAGGAAAATTTATTTTGAAAGTTTAGAGATGGCACATACAAATTTGCTTGGAACGGCATGGAAATACCGTATATAGGTAGGTATAGTGGACTCATATGGCAGAACTTGGTTTAAGGATTTTGGATGCACAAGTAGTATTTCTACTTAGTACAAATGAAGGCTAGGATGCACTGACTAGGATGTTTATTGTAAGGGATGTCACCTTCATCAAACTTTTATAAATAATTCACCTTCACCACCTGTGGAGGTGGTGGTGTGTCAAGGCCATGTATTTTTTCAATAGGTGGTAAATTCTTAACATCCTCAGCTTTAATACCTTTTTCCTTCATACATTTCTTTGCCTCCTGCATATCTTCAGGACTGGGAAATAAAATACCCCTCTTCTTCGGAGTGGGTTTAGGTGGTGGTTCAGGGAGAGTCAAATCATCATAATTCTTTAATATATTATTCAATAGTTCCTCAGCTTGTTCAACAGTTCATTCCCTGAAAACACAACCAGCACAACTATCTAGGAAGTCCCTAGAAGCATGAGTTAGTCCATTATAGAAGATATCAAGTATTTCATTTTTCTTAAGAGGGTGATCAGGCAAAGCATTAAGTAATTGGAGAAGCCTCCCCCAAGCTTGTGAGAGACTCTCTTCTTCAATTTGCACAAAGTTAAATATATCATATAAGGCAGCTTGTTTCTTATGAGCAGGAAAATATTTTACAGAGAAGTAGTAAATCATATCCTGGTGACTACACACACAACCAGGAGCAATAGTATTGTACCATATCTTAGTATCACCCTTTAATGAGAACGTAAATAATTTGACAATATAGTAGTAGCAAATCTTCTCATCGTGAGCAAAATGGGTGGCTATATCATTCAACTTAGTAAGATGTGATACTACAGTTTCAGTTTCATAGCCATGAAAAGCATCAAATTCAACCAAAGTAATTAACTCTGGGTCGATAGGGAATTCATAATCCTTATCGATAACAAAAATAGGTGAAGTAGCAAACTTAGGATCACATTTCATTCTAGCATTCAAAGTCTTTTCTTTATACTTGCATAGTAATTTCTTAAGAACATCTCTATCCTTACAAGCAAGGATGTCTCTAGCTACTTCTCCATCCATAACATAACCCTCGGGTATCTTAGGCAATTCAAATCTAGGAGAGCTAGGTCTAATAGGTGTCTCATATATAATTCTCAGTTTCAAGGACTTCATCAATTTCAGTAGTATCATCAGTTTCAATAATTTCATTCTCTTTAGCTCTAGCAATTTGTTCATCAAGAAATTCACCTAGTGGCACATTATCATCAGGCAAGGTACTAGCATCATCAATATCATCATTCATAGTAGAAGTAGTATCATCAATAACTTGCGACATATCAGGATTAATAGCATGTGGTGGTGTTGCAAGTCTACTCATAACAGAAGGTGAATCAAGTGCAGTGTGTGATGGCAAATCCGTACCTCCCCTCGTCTTAGAGGGAACGATCTTGGTTCTTGTATCCTTCAGATTGTTCATAGTGATAACTTGATATAAATCCCAAGTGACTCAACAAATATAGCCATGCTCCCTGACAACGGCGCCAGAAAAAGGTCTTGATAACCCACAAGTATAGGGGATTGCAATAGTTTTCGAGGGTAGAGTATTCAACCCAAATTTATAGATTCGACACAAGGGGAGCCAAAGAATATTTGCAAGTATTAGCAGTTGAGTTGTCAATTCAACCACACCTGGAGATTAAATATCTACAGTAAAGTGATTAGTAGCACAGTAATATGATAGTTTGATTACAGTGGTAACAGTAGTAGTAACGGTAACAGTGATAGTAAATGTTTGATAGCAAGTGTGACAGTGACAGCAGCAATAGTAACTTAGCAAGAACAATATGTGAAGAACTCGTAGGCACTGGATCGGTGAATTCGTTGGATGATATTCATCATATAACAGTCATATCCTAGGGTGACACAGAACTAGCTCCAGTTGATAAATATAATGTAGGCATGAATTCCGTAAATAGTCAGACGTTCTTATGGAAAAGACTTGCATTACATCTTTTGTCCTACCCTCCCTGGCAGCGGGGTCCATAAGGAAACTAAGGGATATTAAGGCCTCCTTTTAATAGGGAACCGGAACAAAGCATTAACACATAGTGAATACATGAACTCCTCAAACTACGGTCATCACCAGAAAGTATCCCAATTATTGTCACTTTCGGGTTTACGGATCATAACACGCAATAGGTGCATATGACTAGCAAGATAGGATCAAGAACATAGATATAATGGTGATAACATAAACGGTTGAGATCTGAAATCATGGCACTCGGGCCCTACTGACAAGCATTAAGCAACGCAAAGTCATACCAACATCAATCTCAGAACATAGTGGATACTAGGGATCAAGCCCTAACAAAACTAACTTGATTACATGATGAATCTCATCCGACTCCTCACCGACCGGCGAGCCTGCAAAGGAATTACTCACTCAAGGTGGGGAGCATCATGGAATTGGCGATGAAGGAGTGTTGGTGATGACAAAGACAGAAGATTCCCCTCTCCGGAGCCCCAAACGGTCTCCAGATCTGGCCTCCCGATGAAGAACATGAGGTGGTGGCGGCTCCATCTCGTGAAACACGATAAAACTTCCTCTCCTATTTTTTTCTCCAAAAATAGGAATTTATAGTGCCGTAATTAGGGTCAGGTGGGCCACGAGGTGACCACAACCCACCAGGGCATGCCTGAGGGGGGGTGGCGCGCCCTGGTATCTTGTGCCCAGCCAGGGAACCCCCTCCGGTGGTTCTTGGCTCCAGTATTTTTTATTTATTCTAAAATAAATCTCCAAAAAGTTTAGTCCAATTGCGAGAACTTTTATTTCTGCACAAAAACAACACCATGGTAGTTCTGCTGAAAACAGCGTCAGTCCGGGTTAGTTTCATTCAAAACATGCAAATTAGAGTCCAAAACAAGAGCAAAAGTGTTAGGAAAAGTAGATACGATGGAGACGTATCAGTGTTCAAGGTCGACCCTCACTTCTCCAATGCATAACTTTCCAATCGCTTCTCTTATAAAAGGCAAGTAAAAAAATTGTGTTTTAAATTTTTGTTTGTTTGTTTCCCCCACAACTAAATAAATAAAACAAGAAAACATAAACAAAAGGAAAACAAATCTAATTAGTGATAGAAGAAAACACGCATACACGAAAATATTAACCCCACGCTATTGCTCCCCGGCAACGGCGCCAGAAAAGAGCTTGATAATCCCCAAGTGCAAGGAGTCATCATAGCACTTTCCAAAGATGGAAGTGATAAGTATTGAGTGTCGAACCCACAAGGAGCTAAAGGTAAGATCAATATTCTCTCCAGTCTTATCTGCCACCGATATGACTCTGCATACACTGAACGTTTGCTTCTATCTAGTAACGAGAAATAAAACTGCGTTGTGGGTATAAAGAGGATAGCTTTGCATGATATTGGAGAACTAAAATATGAAAATAGTTGTTGCACTAAATAGAGTTAGAATATATGACAATATATTACAAATAGCGAGTGTGGAATAATGATGGTATGGTGTGCGGAATCATCCTAGGCAATTGATAACAAGATCGGTAATCATTTTTGCAATTTTATATGAGGGAGGGGCATGAGCTAACATACTTTCCGTACTTGGATCATATGAACTTATAATTGGATCATTAGCAAGCATCCGCAACTACTAGAAATCATTAAGGTAAACCGAACCATAGCATTAAACATCAAGTCCCCTTTACTCCCATACGTAAACAACCCCCTTACTCGGGTGTAAGCTTCTGTCACTCTAGCCACCCACTATAAGTGAATCATGAACATATTGCAACACCCTCCAGTGTGAATCCTTCACGTGTGTGCCTCACGAAAGTCACCTTAGGACAGCACCAAAATAAAACATACAGTCAAACCAATCAAGATCATCAATCAACCCAAAGGACAACATAGATCTACTCAAACATCATAGGATGGCAACATATCATTGATTAATAATATGTGGCATAAAACACCATGTTCAATTAGGGGATTACAGTGGGGTGCGGGAGAGTGGACCGCTGAAAAGAGATGAGAAAGGTGATGAAGACAGTGATGTTGATGAACACAATCACCGCGACAATGGCTCCCCCGGCGGCACTCCGGCGCCGCCGGAAAAGAGAGGGAGAAAGAGTCTCCCCCTTAGGCTTCCTCCTCCATGGCCTCTTCCCATCTAGGAAGAGGTTCTCCCTCTGGTCCTTGGCCGCCATGACTCCCGGAGGGGCGAGAGCCCCTCCGAGATTGGATCTCTCTCTCTGCTTCTCTCTTGTTTTTGCTGCTGTGTTCTGGACCTTCACCGTTTCTTAAATATCCGAAGATCCGTAACTCCGATCGGGCTGAAATTTTGAGGGGATTTTTATCAGAAAAATGTACTTCTTGTGGCGAAAGAAGGGTCCCAACCGACTTAAGGGGTGGCCACAAGCCATCAGTGCGCGGCCGCATGATACTTCTCCATCGTATCTATAATTTTTGATTGTTTCATTCCAATATTATACAACTTTCACATATTTTGGCAACATTTTATATGATTTATTGGACTAACATATTGATCCAGTGCCCAGTGCCAGTTCCTATTGTAGCATGTTTTTTGTTTCGCAGAATATCCATATCAAATGAAGTCCAAACGCGATAAAAATTTACGGAGAATTATTTTGGAATATTTGTGATTTTTGGGAGGTGGAATCAACACAAAAGGAGGCCCACAGCCACCACAGGACACCAGGGCACGCCCCAGGGCCCAGACGCGTGGTGGTGGGTTGTGGTCGCCTCGTAAGTCGGTTGGAGCTCTACTTCGGGAGCAAGGAATCTTATATCCGTAAAACAATCGTGTTAAAATCTCAGTGCAATCGGAGTTACGGATCTATGGGAATATAATAAACGGTTTTCGGCCAGAAAACAGGCATGAGAAACAGAAGAGAACAGAGAGGGAGATCCAATCTCGGAGGGGCTCTTGCCCCTCCGCCGCCATGGAGGCCATGGACCAGAGGGGGAACTCTCCTCTTATCTAGGGGGGAGGCCAAGGAAGAAGAAGAAGGAGAGGGCTCTCTCCCCCTCTCTCCCGGTGGCGCCGGAAAACCGCCGGGGCAATCATCGTGACGGCGATCTACACCAACAACTTCGCCGCCATCAACACCAACTCTCTCCCCCTCTATGTAGCGGTGTAACACCCATATTCCCCACTGTAATCTCTACTTAAACATGGTGCTCAACTCCATATATTATTTCCCAATGATATGTGGCTATCCTATGATGTTTGAGTAGATCCGTTTTGTCCTATGGGCTAATTGATGATCATGGTTGGTATGAGTTGTATGTTTTATTTTGGTGTTGTCCTATGGTGCCCTCCGTGTCACGCAAACGTGAGGGATCCCCGCTGTAGGGTGTTGCAATATGTTGATGATTTTCTTATGGTGGATGGCGTGAGTGACAGAAGCACAGACCCGAGTAGGTGGGTTGTTGCGTATGGGAGTAAAGAGGACTTGATACTTAATGCTATGGTTGGGTTTTACCTTAATGATCTTTGGTAGTTGCGGATGCTTGCTAGAGTTCCAATCATAAGTGCATATGATCCAAGTACGGAAAGTATGTTAGCTCATGCCTCTCCCTCATATAAAATTGCAATAATGATTACCGGTCTAGTTATCAATTGCCTAGGGACAAATAACCTTCTTGTTTGACAAAAGCTTTCTACTAAACAACTAACTTTTATTATCGTGCAATTTTCTCGTAGTTTTATTCCCACAAAGTACTTCTAGTTTAATCCGTGAAACTATCCTACCACCTACAAAATAGTTTCATACTTGTTCTAGGTAAAGTAAACGTTAAAGTGTGCGTAGAGTTGTATCGGTGGTCGATAGAACTTGAGGCAATATTTTTTCTACCTTTAGCTCCTCATTGGGTTCGACACTCTTATTTATCGAAAAAGGCTACAATCGATCCCCTACACTTGTGGATTATCAAGACCTTTTTCTGGCGCCGTTGCCGGGGAGCAATAGCGTGGGGTGAATATTCTCGTGTGTGCTTGTTTGCTTTATCACTAAGTAATTTTTATTTTCTGTGAATCTTGAATCACAGAAACTTTTCAACAAAAATAGTTATCCCCTTGTACAAATCCATTGTATTATAAAAATAATGTGCCAAGATTTGCCTTTAGGATGATTAGATTGCTTCTTGGTATGTGCGGTGTAAAACAGAAACTTTGGCTGTAGTGCGTGAATTTACATTTTTTACTAGAATATCGAAAGTTTTTGAAATTTTTACACAGTATTTATATACAAAATGTTTATTTAGTCCTGTGTTTTCAGAATTTTTGGAGTTACATAAGTATGGTAAAAGTTCAGATTACAACAGACTGTCCTGTTTAAGACAGATTCTGTTTTTCATGCATTGTTTTGCCTGTTTTGATGAAACTATCAATTTTATCGGTGGTATAAGCCATGGAGAAGTTATAATACAGAAAGCATAATGAAAATATAAAATATGAATGGGTTTGGAACAGTACTTAAAGTAGTAATTTGCTTTATTATACTAACGGATCTCACCAGTTTTCTATTAAGTTTTGTGTGGATGAAGTGTTCAAAGATCGAGGAGATCTCGATATGAGGAGAAGGAGGAGAGACAAGAGTTCAAGCTTGGGGATGCCCAAGGCACCCCAAGTAAATATCCAAGGACACTCAAGCGTCTAAGCTTGGGGATGCCCAAGGCACCCCAAGTAAATATCCAAGGACACTCAAGCGTCTAAGCTTGGGGATGCCCCGGAAGGCATCCCATCTTTCTTCAACAAATATCAATATGTTATCGTTTTTGTTTCGTTCATGTGATATGTGTGTAAATCTTGGAGCATCTTTTGTGTTTAGTTTCACTTTTATTTTATGCACCATGCTGGTATGAGATAGTCCATGGTTGATTTATTGAGTGCTCATTGCACTTCACTTATATCTTTTGAGTATGGCTTTATAGAATGCTTCATGTGCTTCAGTTATATCATTTGAAGTTTGGATTGCCTGTTTCTCTTCACATAGAAAACCGTTATTTGTAGAATGCTCTTTTGCTTCACTTATATTTATTAGAGAATGATCTTTTGTAGAAATAATTAAAATCTCTTGCTTCACTTATATCTATTTAGAGAGTCAACAGGAATTGGTCATTCACATGGTTAGTCATAAAATCCTACATAAAACTTATGGATCACTGAATATGATATGTTTGTGATTCCTGAAGCATGCACGTATAGTCTCCCGTTATGCCACGAAGTTGGAGCACAATTTATCCTTGATTGTCTATCTTCGTGTGAAGGTCGGGGGCATGCGATGGTTAACTCCTACCAACCTCCCCCCTAGGATCATGCGTAGTAATACTTTGCTTCGAGGTCTAATAAACTTTTCCAATAAGTATGTGAGTTCTTTATGACAAATGTGAGTCCATGGATTATACGCACGCTTACCTTTCAACAATTTGCTAGCCTCTATGGTATTGTGCATTGCCCTTTCTCACCTCAAGTGTCGGTGCAAACTTCGCCGGTGCATACAAACCCCGTGATATGATACGCTCTATCACACATAAGCCTTATTATATCTTCCTCAAAACAGCCACCATACCTACATATTATGGCATTTCCATAGCCATTCCGAGATATATTTCCATGCAACTTCAATCGCTTCCATTTTGAAGACTTGAGCATTAATTGTCATATTGCTTTACATGATCGTAAGATAACTAGCATGATGTTTCCATAGCTTGTCCGGTTTTGATATCTTTGCTACGGTAGATCATTGCACATCCTGGTACACTGCCAGAGGCATTCATATAGAATCATACTTTGTTCTACTATCGAGTTGTAATATTGAGTTGTAAGTAAATAGAAGTGTGATGATCATCATTATTCATTATTAGAGCATGTCCCAGTGAGGAAAGGATGATGGAAACTATGATTCCCCACAAGTCGGGATGAGGCTCCGGACATATATATATATATATATATATATATATATATATATATATATATATATATATATATATATATATATATATATATATATATATAGGGTGGGTCTATTTTGACAACACCCTTAAGAGTCTTATTCTGACATTGGTTTCTTATTCTGACACCACTTAATCACTGCGTGCCCTTCGTAAGAGAACCCCGAAACGACCTTGAACTGAACTGAACACCACCCAGACCCGCCACCAAGTCAACCCCACCCATCCCCACCTTCTTCTCCCGTCCACATAATCTCCCACTATCGGTCGCCCCCCTACCACGGACATGGAGGCCAGCCCACCCCCGGCGACCTCACCCTCCGGCGACCTCCTACCCAACCCCAACCCCGCCCCCTACCGGATCTGGCGGGATCCTCCTCAACCTCCCTCCTCCCGTGCCCGCCCCGCCTCCCACCAGCGCTCCGGCATCGGGGCCACCCCGCCCCCTACCGGATCTAGTGGGATCCTCCTCAACCTCCCTCCTCCTGTGCCCGCCCCGCCTCCCACCGGCGCTCCGGCGTCGGGGCCACCCAGCCTTCCCCTCACCTCCCCGTCCCGAGCTCAGCAGGGCCACGTGAGGATGCAGCCGACCACCCAACAAGCTCTGCCGCGCGTCCATGGCGAGCTCTGTCCCGCGTCCATGGCGAGCTCTGCCCCGCGTGGGACTAGTGTGACCCAGCACGACCACCCGATGAGCGGATCCGAACGGCACCGCGCCTCCGAACCCCAACCGCGACAAGCACCCAGTCCATGGCTGCTTGTTGCAGGGTGGATCTCAAGAGGACGGCGTGCTGCCGTGCCTCCAAGCCGGCTGACCACCCCTCGGCGTCGACCACTTGATCGTTCCAGGGGAGGGGAGCCACTCTACCTCTCTGCCTCCACCGAGCATGCAATGCGGCGCTGCCTCCCCGGCGGCCAGTCCCTCGGATCTCATCTACCACCGAGCAACCTCCAACACTCCCTACGGAGCCGCGACTAGGGCCTCTCCTCCCATGTCTAGTCATTGTCGTGGACACTCGCCGTCCAGCTTCCTGTCATTGGCGGCGGCAGTCTGCAGCTCCAATGGCGCCCATCCCCCATCGCAGCCCGGCTGCATGCGTCATCCAGTCCGTGGAGCTGGGCATGCTGCAGGCTCGAGCAGTGGTTCTGTGGGATGACGGGATGCAGTGCTAGCGGTGGGAGCGTGCAGTGCTAGCGGTGGGAGCGTGCAGTGCGGTGCTGTTTCTTGACTCCGATGTGTGTGATTCAGTTCGTCGTTTTCATGTGGATAAATTTCGTTCACTCTCACTCCGCTGGTTACCCCAATGAAAAAATGGATTCACTTGAGATGTGGCATATTAGTTTGTGTATAAAAAATTTATGAAGAAAAACGAATGCAGTCCATTTCTTTATAAGGTTATGTGGCTCACATTGTGAAAAATAAAAATGAAGTGCATTTTCCTCGTCTTTGCAAGGCAACCGAGGTAATAACAAAATGAGAAGAAGACAATAATATTGGGGAGATGGCAAAAAAAATACGATGCAGTTTACTTTTCGTCGTGTTGCTGTTCACTTTCGGTAGGCTCGCAGCTCACTAACGCTTAATGTGATCGTTAGGCTCGTAGTTCACTAACACTTAATCTGAAGTGTAAAAAATGTTAGGGATATGACAAAAATTCATACGGTTTAGTTCTTAATAGCGTTGTCGTTCACTTACGCCCGATGTGAAGCTCGGTCCATTTCTTCATTTTGGAAAATTTATGTCTGACGAAACAAACCATGAAGTATACTGGCCCTTTTGATGCAGTGCGGTTTTCATTCTGAAGCAATGTGTTCTTCTGTCTCATGCAGTTATGTCGTCGATTTTCGTGTCACGGAAAACAGAGTGTCCGCATTTTAGTAAAATCAAAACTGCTCTCAAACCGTAAGGAATTAGAGAGAGTGTTCTACATGAAAAAGTTGTGCCTCGTTCATATCTTTCCAACGCCGTATCATTTGCATCAATCCGAAGAGCGGTTTGGAAAAATTTACGAAAATACGCTCGCTGCCATTCTAGGCAGCCGCACCGTTTTCAAAATTCATTTAAAATCATGAGGAATCTCAACAAATGATCAACATATAAAAGTTGCGCCTCTTACACAGCTTTCCGACGCCATATTGCACGCCTCGTTCCGACAAACGGTTGAAAAACTGGAGCGAAAAACGTACCGAAAAATTCGAATTTTTTGAAAAACAGAATTTCGTGTTTTGGTAATTTTGAAACTGCTCTTAAACCGTAAATAATTAGAAAGAGTGTTCAACTTGAAAAAGTTTCAATTGACGATATCTTTCCAACGCCGTAACGTTTGATTCATTCCGACGAGCGGTTTAGAAAAAATCGCAAAAATACGCTCGCTGTCACTCGTACGCGTCTACCATTTTCGAAACTGCTCTTAAACCGTGAGAAATCTCGAAAAGTGTTCAACATGCGAAGTTGCGCATTTTTCGTAGCTATCCAACGGTGTATTATACGCCTCATTCGGACAAACAGTTTAAAAACTGGAGCAAAAACGCGTGCAGTTTTTTCTGTCGACATTGCAGTGCTCGTTTGTTGGGATGCAGTGAACCCGAGTTAACCGTGCAGTTCGGAACTGTTGTCAGAATAGTCATTCTGACATCGTTGTCAGAATAGACGGGCTGTATATATATATATATATATATATATATATATATATATATATATATATATATATATATATAGGGAAAATGCATCCTACTACCGGGTGTAGTTACACCCATATCTCATATACTATCATGTGGTAGTATATATACTACTTTATCATTTTTAATATGTTCATATACTATATCTAAGATACTCCAAAACGAGTTATGTGAAAAAATTGCATGTAAGCCCATGTTTTTATCATATTTGTGAAATACGTACATATTTGTACGTAAAAAGGAGTATGCTCAAAATATGGTACATACTACCTAAAAAATAGTATATATACTACCCAAACATTCTTACATACTACATACTACACGTACGTACTCTCCAATATAATAGATACTACCTACAACGTACGAAACCAAAGTGGGAGTAACTACACCCGGTAGTAGGAAAAATTTGTCCTATATAGGGAAAATGCATCATTTCTCCATACATATAAAAGAGGAAAAAAAATGAATGAGAGACAAAGAGAGAAGGGGCATGCTAATTCCACACTTGTGCTTCAAAGTACCGCCATGTTTTTCATATAGAGAGTCTCCTATGTTGTTACTTTCAGATACTAGTGGGAATTTCTCATTATAGAGTTAGATTCACACCCACTTAGTTTCAGTTTGAGCTTTGATTGTTGGGGAACGCGACAGAAAACAAAAAAAATGGTACTGCGAGCACGCCCAGGATCACTATGGAGGTGCATACAAGGTTTGATCTGATCCGTACCGACTCGTAGCACAGCGAAAGTAGAGTCGATGAAGATCGGTGGTGCAGATCCCCGCAGCTAGGATTTACAACCTCCCAACCGCGAGGATGTTCTCCCTCGTCGGACAGCCCTTCGGGAGGCGGTCGGACAGTCCCTCGGACAATGTCACGGACAGCCCTCCGGGAGGACCTTTGAATAAACCCTCGGGCAAAAGATCGAAACTAAGACCTCTCTACAGGGTTGCACACATACGGTGTCAGCTATCCGGCAAGGCCTCGCCGTCCAGAACTAGTTCCTGCCGGAACCCAGACAGCCTTTCGGCTCTACGAAACTATTTTGCGGGGAGGGAGAGAGAAGGCCAGATCATGCATGGCATTTGTATGTTGAGAAAGAGTGAGTGTGGAAAGTGCATCTCCACCTCTATTTATAGGAAAACTCAAGGGGTAGGGTGGGACTTGAAATACCCAAAAACCCCATGAAAGGAGTCCTTCACAAGGGCATAAAGGGAAAGCAAGTGGGGCAAGTGAGGCTCCATGGTGGAGCCCACCTTGGCCGGCCACCCCTCCTAGGGCTCCCCAAATGGGTGCCCTTATCCTTCCATATCATCCCCTCAAGATATTTTGTGGAAGGTCAACTTCCAACCATAACCATAAATTCTATTTCACTATTCACGAAACCAATTTTTCGCGACCGATAAATCCGAAAATATTTCTATGGGTCTTAGAATAATTCCAGTACCCACTAAAACAATTCTGGACACGTTCCGAAACATTTTCAGATCAGTGATTTTCATCTGTGAAAAGCAACCAAAGCGGTTCCGGCATTCCGGAACATTTCCGGTTTTTGTCTCTGAAAAATCTCAGAAGTTACCGGAACAATTGTCGTACCGTCCGATAATTTCCAGGCTTATGCCGAAACCAATTTCACTCAATGGTATAATCCGAAACAACTTTTTGGTTTTACCGAAACTCTTCCGGTGTTCTCTCTCCGGAACTCTTCCGTTGTCCCCGAAAATTTTCCGGTGATTTTCTCTCAGACTCACTGTCTAGTATTCAACAGATAGATGACCCTTAAGCGTGAGAGCCTATAGGTTCGGTGAAGTATAGACATGAGGGGAACACTTTCCGATCAATGATCAACATCGGAGCCGTGGACACCCATATTGATCCCTATACCCACACGAATAAATATTCGAGTGAACCTCCAGTTGTCATGCGCTATTCCTGTTGCTTCGCGATATGTTACAAACACCCGAGGTGAGATTTTCTGCATCCCCGTGGATGAACAACTTGTCCACTATGCAAGTTACCTCGTTACCGGTTTTGTTCTCTTTTCTCGTTTTCGTGTTCCGGCATCCCTGTGATCAAATCACACTCTATCTAGCCAGACGATGGTGGATACCGTAACACCGAGAGGGCCCGAGAATATCTCTCCATCGTCGGAGGAGCAAATCCCAATCTTGAGCTATCTTGTTACTTGCCATACTTTTTCGTGAACCCGTAAGCCGCCGTAATAGCCACCTAGTAACGGATGACGTTTAACAAACCCCAAAGTTCATGAAGCAAGCAAGAAGGAACTTGATACTCTCATGGTCTAAGGAATTATGCAAACATTAACTATTTCTGTGTTATTAACCATTAACTTGTGACGAATGTATCTCATAGCATAACATCAATTCGGGTTGATTCAACACAAGTGTTCTACCAACATTGTGCCCTCAAAATTGCCGGCATAGCCATGCCCATGATCAGAAAAATAGGATCATCATGCAATACTTGAGGCAGTCTTAGAGGCAAGACTAGGAATACATTTTACCGTTTATTATACCACACGTGCAAATGAGTTTCCCTCCGAGCCTCGTGGATAATGCAGACTCGAGAATCATTGCAGTTATAGCATGGATCATAAACATTCATTACAAACTCGGAGATACAAAACAACTGTTATTACTGCCTCTAGGGCATATCTCCTACAGACTCCCACTTGCACTAGAGTCATAATCCAGTTACATGGCATCCCTAACTCCAATGGCTATCCGGTGTTGCTCATGCTTTGCTCGTGGTAGAGGCTTTGTCATCAGGTCTGACACGTTCAGATCCGTGTGAACTTTGCGTACTTTCACTAAACCTTCTTCGACATGATGTCGAATGAGTTTATATTTGCGTTGAATATGCATTGTCTTATGGTGCGAACTTGGCTCCCTTTCCTGAGCCACGGCGCCACAATTATCACAATAGATCTCCACCGGGTCCAGCGCACTTGGGACCACACCAAGGTCTTCAAGAAACTGCTTGATCCAGACCGCCTGCTTAGAGGCTTCTAAAGCTGCAACATATTCCGCCTCCATCGTAGAATCTGCCACAGCCTTTTGTTTGGAACTTTTCCAATCAACTGCGCCGTCGTTCAATATGAAAACATAGCCTGATTGAGATTTGAAGTCATCTGGGTCAGTCATGAAGCATGCATCAGTGTAACAACTTACAATGAGCTCTTCATCACCTCCGTACACAAGGAGTAAATCCTTGGTCCTTCTGAGGTACTTAAGAATACCCTTGACTACGGCCCAGTATTCCAATCCTGGAACACTTTGGTACCGGCTGCTAACACTTAATGCATAGGAAACGTCCGGTCTTGTACATAGCATGGCATACATAATAGAACCAACTGTTGAAGCGTATGGAACATCATTCATTTGTACTCGCTCATCAAGGGTCCGAGGACTCTGATTCTTGCAAAGCAATGTGCCAGGTGACATGGGGAGTAGGCCTTTCTTGGAGTTCTCCATGTTGAACCTTTTCAACACCTTGTCAATGTACGTGCTTTGGCTAAGCGCTATCAGGTGTCTTGATCTATCTCTATAGATTCTGATGCCCAATACATATGCCGCTTCGCCTAAGTCTTTCATTGAAAAACTCTTCTTTAATGAGTCTTTTATTTCGCTAAGAAAATTCACGTCATTTCCAATCAACAATATGTCATCCACATACAAGATTAGAAATGCTTTTGCGCTCCCACTAAACTTCTTGTAAACACAAGATTCTTCGTCGTTCCTGATGAAGCCAAACTCTTTGACCACTTCATCAAAATGAATGTTCCAGCTCCTTGATGCTTGCTTCAGACCGTAAATGGCTTTCTGAAGCTTACATATCTTTCCAGCATTCTTAGGATCGATAAAACCTTCTGGTTGTATCATGTATACATCCTTTTCAAGGTTTCCATTTAGGAAAGCCGTTTTGACATCCATCTGCCATATTTCATAATCGAAATAAGCAGCAATTGCTAGTAATATCCGAACATACCTAAGCATAGCTACGGGCGAGAAAGTCTCGTCGTAGTCCACCCCTGGAACTTGCATGAACCCTTTCGCGACAAGTCTAGCTTTGTGGATAATAATGTTACCATCCGCGTCCGTCTTTATTTTGAAAATCCATTTACAACCAATGGGTTTTACGCCATCTGGAAGTTCTTCCAAGTTCCAAACTTGGTTTTCGTACATGGATTCCATTTCGGATTTCATGGCCTTGTGCCATTCCCTTGAGCTAGGCCCCGCCATCGCTTCCTTGTAGTGCGCAGGTTCATCGTCTTCAAGAATGAAGATTTCGTTATGAAACCACTCAGGTGGCTCGATAGCCCTACCCGATCTGCGCGGTTCAGTTACAACATTGTCTGAAGTTTCCGCATCACATGCGACAACTTCCGGCTCGGTTGCAGAATTACTTCCGGTTCCTTAGCCATATCAAAGTTGCCGAAGATTCACTAATTTCATCAAGTTTTACTGTCCTCCCACTCAATTCTTTAGCGAGAAACTCTTTCTCAAGAAAGACTCCGTTTTTAGCGACAAACACTTTGCACTCGGAGGGTTGGTAGAAAGAATACCCAACTGTTTCTTTTGGATAACCTACAAAGTAGCATTTGTCTGATCTGGGGTCGAGTTTGCTTGGATGTAAACGTTTTACATAAGTTTCACAACCCCAGATTTTGAGATGTGACAAATTGGGTTTCTTTCCATGCCATAACTCGTATGGTGTCGTCTCAACAGACTTAGACGGTGCTCTGTTTAATGTATGAGCAGCAGTTTCTAGTGCGTGACCCCAAAAATATATCGGCAGATCTGTAAGAGACATCATCGACCTTACCATGTCTAACAAGGTTCGGTTACGTCGTTCTGAAACTCCGTTTCGCTGTGGAGTTCCGGGAGGCGTAAGCTGTGAAACGATTCCACGGTCACTCAAATGTTGGCCAAACTCAAGACTAAGGTATTTGCTAGCACAATCAGACCGCGGAAACTTAATCCTTTTGTTACGATGATTTTCTACCTCATTCTGAAAATCTTTGAACTTTTCAAAGGTTTCCGACTTATGCTTCATCAAGTAGATATATCCATACCTACTTAAATCATCAGTAAAAGTCACGAAGTAGAAATACCCAACCCGTGTGGTTGTGCTCATTGGACCACATACATCACTATGTATTATTTCCAATAATTCACCTGCCCATTCAGGATGACCCGTGAACGGTGTCTTGGTCATTTTTCCAATTAGACAAGCTTCACATGTGTCAAATGATTCAAAATCAAAGGACGGTAGAACTCCATCTCTCTGGAGTCTTTGCATGCGTTTCTTTCCAATGTGGCCAAGCCGACAGTGCCACAAGTAAGTGGTGGTGGTATCAGCCTTCTTAAGGCATTTAGCATTCACGTTAAAGACATCATTTCCACATTCAAGATTTAGTATGAAAAGGCCCCCAACAATGGGTGCAAATCCATAAAATATATCCTTACAATAAAGTGAACAACCATTGTTCTCAGACTTGTACGAATACGCATCATGTACAAAACATGATCCAGAGATAATGTTTCTACACAACAGCGGAACAAAATAACAGTTACTTAGTTCCAAAATAAATCCCGAAGGAAGACGTAGAGGCATAATGCCGGCGGCTTGAGCGGCGATCCCAGCGTCGTTCCCAACACGCATTACGACTTCATTCTTTGCCAGCTTGCGCACCTTCTGAAGCCCCTGTATCGAGTTGCAAATGTGAGCAACCGATCCGGTATCAAATACCCAAGACTTAGAATTTTTGCAAGCAAGCAAAACGTCAATGACATTAACTTGTATAACAATTATACCTTTTCCGGTTTTCCCGGACTTCTTATCTTCCAGATACTTCTTGCAGTTTTTCTTCTAGTGTCACGTGCCCTTGAAGTAGAAGCACTCAGTTTCATTCTTGGCTCCGCCCTTAGATTTGCTTTGGGAGCCGGTCTTACAGGCGCCCTTACCCTTCTTTGGCTTGCCTTTCTTTTTGAAACTGGCAGTTTTATTCACAAGCAACACTTGCTTGCGATTTTTCCGCAGTCCTCCTTCAGCAGTTTTCAGCATGGCAAGCACCTCATTGGTTGTTTTGTCCATCCCATTCATGTTGTAGTTCATGATAAAACCGTCGTAAGACGGGGGGAGTGAACCGAGCAACATGTCCATAACATGCTCTGGTGCAAGTGGAAATTCCAGGGTTTTCAGCCTTTCAGCGTAGCCAATCATATTGACTACGTGCTCGCCAACTGAACTGCCCTCAGCCATCTTGGTCTCTGTCGTCATCTTCATGATATCAAAACGTTCAGACCGTGCATTAAACTTGTACAGAGCATCCAATTCCTTGATCATATCAAAGGAGTTATGGAATTCAAAATGTTTTTGAAGCTCTGAGCTCATGCAAGACAGCATGAGGCACTGCACTAAGTTGAAGTCATCATCCTTAGTGGCCCAGACATTTTGTTCATCTGCCGGGGCGGTTGCCGCCGGCTTAGGTGGAAGAGGTCCATCAAGCACGTACACTTTCTTAGCACTCCTGAGGACAATCCTCAGGGTACGGACCCAGTCCGCATAGTTGTTTCCATTCGCAGCTAACTTCTCTTTCTCTAACATCGGGCCTAAGTTGAACGCGTTGTTGCGAGCCATTTGATCTACAACGGTAAACACAAGTATCACTTAGACTTTGTTCATAATGAATTTGCACTAGTGAATAAACAGTTTTATTATAAAGTGTGCTCCCACTCAAATCAATATCTCTCAAAATTGATTATGAGTGATTCAAGATCCACATTTCAATTCAACGCCATTGATGTCGACATCACTGATGACGGAAATTTTAATCGGTAGGCAAACTTACCAATCACATCTTTATGTGACTCTTGTTCATCTTTCGATGGGTGTGTTTCGAGCTCAGGACTATCCTGCCTGAACGTCAGAGACAACCAAGTGATCTTGCTGCGAGGTCTGACCTCACCCGCCTCATTCCTCTCGATTCGTTCGTACCCATGTGGACATGGCGCACCCCGAAAAGATACGAATTTCAGACGGTGCTACACTTGGGTGAACACTAACTACTTTGATATTTTTAAAATGAGAGATGACCCTAATAAAAAGCGACTACCACGCAATCAAGAAGGGTGCATTATAAGGGATAAACATCTCAGGCAATTCATAATTAGCATGACATGGTATAGCCCCTTCTGACGGAGAAGTCAAACATTTCTTCGTCTTCGGCATTTGCGTCGGTGTTCACCCTCGCGAAGATTGCCACCACCTTGTCATTGCACCATATAATATTGCTATCTCTATAGCTAATAAAATAAGTGCATTACATAAGGTTGACACGCAGGTCATTAAAGAGACAATCATATGGCTCCAGCCATCATGCCGAATCATGACTCGCAGGTCATGTTAATTTATATTATATAGTTATCTCATACATAATGAAATTGAATATGAGCATTGCTATACCACATCTCATGCACATCCTGCAAAACCAAGTTAGACGCCTCTAATTGGTTTATGCAAAAATTTATTTTACGTGGCTTCTAAGGTTTTGACTTAAACCGCAGCTACCAACGTTCATCATCAAGTATGATTATTCAAGTTGCTAGATTAACTTTCCAGGGTGTATGAAACACGAGATAATAAAATCTCGAGCCCCATACAAACTTCGTCATACGCATGACCCCCGTGCAGATTACATCTGCATTGCCCTTTCGTCTGCGTAACATCCATCTTTCTCAACTATGGTGGAACCCAAAGACACTGAAGCACTTCGTTGATCTGTCAATCAGCATACTCAGGAGCAGCATGAAAGGATCGCGGATTGCCAGAACTTTGTCAGATTCCACCATGCCGTCAAGATCAGGACTACGCAAATTCACGGGAAGCAACAAGAATATCGGGTAATAGATTTCATCTACTACCCACACAAATAATTTTCAGCAATAGATCTTATCTACTACAAAATTATACTATGCAATACCCATACATCTCATGTATTCTAGATCGTAACTTGCATCTACCCATAGCCTGGCTCATGATGCCACTGTTGGGGAACGCGACAGAAAACAAAAAAAATCGGTACTGCGAGCACACCCAGGATCACTATGGAGATGCATACAAGGTTTGATCTGATCCGTACCGACTCGTAGCGCAGCGGAAGTAGAGTCGATGAAGATCGGTGGTGCAGATCCCCGCAGCTAGGATTTACAACCTCCCAACCGCGAGGATGTTCTCCCTCGTCGGACAGCCCTTCGGGAGGCGGTCGGACAGTCCCTCGGACAATGTCACGGAAAGCCCTCCGGGAGGACCTTTGAACAGCCCCTCGGGCAAAAGATCGAAACTACGACCTCTCTACAGGGTTGCACACATATGGTGTCAGCTATTCGGCAAGGCTTCACCGTCCAGAACTTGTTCCTGCAGGAACCCAGACAGCCTTTCGGCTCTACGAAACTATTTTGTGGGGAGGGAGAGAGAAGGCCAGATGATGCATGGCATTTGTATGTTGAGAAAGAGTGTGTGTGGAGAGTGCATCTCCACCTCTATTTATAGGAAAACTCAAGGGGTAGGGTGGGACTTGAAATACCCAAAAACCCCATGAAAGGAGTCCTTCACAAGGGCATAAAGGGAAACAAGTGGGGCAAGTGAGGCTCCATGGTGGAGCCCACCTTGGCCGGCCACCCCTCCTAGGGCTCCCCAAATGGGTGCCCTTATCCTTCCATGTCATCCCCTCAAGATATTTTGTGGAAGGTCAACTTCCAACCATAACCATAAATGCTATTTCACTATTCACGAAACCAATTTTTCGCGACCGATAAATCCGAAAATATTTCTATGGGTCTTAGAATAATTCCAGTACCCACAAAAATAATTTTGGACACGTTCCGAAACATTTTCAGATCAGTGATTTTCATCTATGAAAAGCAACCAAAGCGGTTTCGGCAGTCCGGAACATTTCCGGTTTTTGTCTCCGAAAAATATCAGAAGTTACCGGAACAATTCTGGTACCCTCCAATAATTTCCAGGATTATGCCGAAACCAATTTGACTCAATGGTATAATCTGAAACAACTTTTTTGTTTTACCGAAACTCTTCCGGTGTTCTCTCTCCGGAACTGTTCCGTTGTCCCCGAAACTTTTCTGGTGATTTTCTTTCAGACTCCCTGTCTAGTATTCAACAGATAGATGACCCTTACGCGTGTGACCCTATAGGTTCGGTGAAGTATAGACATGAGGGGAACACTTTCCGATCAATGATCAACATCGGAGCCGTGGACACCCATATTGCCCCATATACCCACACGAATAAATATTCGAGTGAACCTCCAGTTGCCGTGCGCTATTCCTGTTGCTTCGTGATATGTTACAAACACCCGAGGTGAGATTTTCTGCATCCCCGTGGATCAACAACTTGTCCACTATGCAAGTTACCTCGTTACCGGTTTTGTTCTCTTTTCTCGTTTTCGTGTTCCGGTATCCCTGTGATCAAATCACACTGTGTCTGGCCAGACGATGATGGATACCGTAACACCGAGAGGGCCCGAGAATATATCTCCATCGTCGGAGGAGCAAATCCCAATCTTGAGCTATCTTGTTACTTGCCATACTTTAACGTGAACCCGTAAGCCGCCGTAATAGCCACCCAGTAACGGAAGACGTTTAACAAACCCCAAAGTTCACGAAGCAAGCACGAAGGAACTCGATACTCTCATGGTCTAAGAAATTATGCAAACATTAACTATTTCTGTGTTATTAACCATTAACTTTTGACGAATGTATCTCATAGCATAACATCAATTCGGGTTGATTCAACACAAGTGTTCTACCAACATTGTGACCTCAAAATTGCCGGCATAGCCATGCCCATGATCAGGAAAACAGGATCATCATGCAATACTTGAGGCAGTCTTAGAGGCAAGACTAGGAATACATTTTACCGTTTATTATACCACACGTGCAAATGAGTTTCCCTCCGGGCCTCGTGGATATTGCAGACTCGAGAATCATTGCAGTTATAGCATGGATCATAAACATTCATTACAAACTCGGAGATACAAAATAACTGTTATTACTGCCTCTAGGGCATATCTCCTACATTCATACACTTATAGCTCTTAGTGCATCTGTTGCAAGGCAATCCCTACTCCTCGCATCGATATCAATTGATGGGCATCTCCATAGCCCATTGATTAGCCGATTCGATGTGAGACTATCTTCCTTTTTGTCTTCTCTATATTAATGTCTACCACCGCATTGTATTCCACCCATAGTGCTATATCCATGGCTTGCGCTCATGTATTGCGTGAAAGTTGAAAATGCTGAAGCGCGTCAAAAAGTATGAACCAATTGCTTGGCTCACACCGGGGTAGTACATGATTTATACTTTATGTTAAGAAGACAAAGAATGACAAGGCTATATGATTTTGTAGGGATAACGTTCTTTAGCCTTGATATTTTGAAAGACATGATTGTTTGTTGGGATGCCTGAGTATTAATGTCTTTATGTCAAATTATAGACTATTGCTTTGAATCACTCATGTCTTCATATTCATTCCATGATTAGATATATGATCAAGATTATGCTAGGTAGCATTCCACATAAAAAATTATCTATTTTATCATTTACCTACTCGAGGACGAGCAGGAATTAAGCTTGCGGATGCTGATACGTCTCTGTCGTATCTATAATTTTTTATTGTTTCATGCCAATATTATACAACTTTTACATATTTTTGGCAACATTTCATATGATTTATTGGACTAACATATTGATCCAGTGCCTAGTGCCAGTTCCTATTTGTTGCATGTTTTTTTTCACAGAATATCCATATCAAATGAAGTCCAAAGATGATAAAAAATTATAGAGAATTATTTTGGAATATTTGTGATTTTTGAGAGGTGGAATCAATGCAAAAGGAGGCCCACAGCCACCACAAGACACCAGGGCGCGCCCAAGGGACCAGGCGCGCGGTCGTGGGTTGTGGTCACCTTGTAAGTCGGTTGGAGCTCTACTTCGAGCGCAAGGAAGCTTTTATCCAGAACAAAATAGTGTTAAAATCTTAGCGCAATCAGAGTTACGGATCTCCGGGAATATAAGAAACGGTTTTCGACCAGAAAACAGGAACGAGAAACAGAAGAGAACGGAGAGGGAGATCCAATCTCGGAGGGGCTCCTGCCCCTCCACCGCCATGGAGGCCATGGACCAGAGGGGGAACTCTCCTCCCATCTAGGGGGGCAAGGAAGAAGAAGAAGGAGGGGGTCTCTCTCCCCCTCTCTCCCGGTGGCGCCGGAATGCCGCTGGGGCAATCATCATGACGACGATCTACACCAACAACGTCACCGCCGTCAACACCAACTCTCTCCTCCTCTATGAAGCGGTGCAACACCTCTCTTCCCCATTGTAATCTCTACTTAAACATGCTGCTCAACTCCATATATTATTTCCCAATGATATGTGGCTATCCTATGATGTTAGAGTAGATCCGTTTTGTCCTATGGGCTAATTGATGATCGTGGTTGGTATGAGTTGTATGTTTTATTTTGGTGTTGTCCTATGGTGCCCTCCGTGTCACGCAAATGTGAGGGATCCCCGCTGTAGGGTGTTGCAATATGTTCATGATTTGCTTATCGTGGGAGGCGTGAGTGACAGAAGCACAGACCCGAGTAGGTGGGTTGTTGCGTATGGGAGTAAAGAGGACTTGATACTTAATGCTATGGTTGGGTTTTACCTTAATGATCTTTGGTAGTTGTGGATGCTTGCTAGAGTTCCAATCATAAGTGCATATTATCCAAGTACGAAAAGTATGTTAGCTCATGCCTCTCCCTCATATAAAATTGCAATAATGATTACCGGTCTAGTTATCAATTGCCTAGGGACAAATAACCTTCTTGTTTGACAAAAGCTTTCTACTAAACAACTAACTTTTATTATCTTGCAATTTACTCGTAGTTTTATTCCCGCAAAGTACTTCTAGTTTTCTTTGTGCAAACTATCCTACCACCTACAAAATAGTTTCATACTTGTTCTAGGCAAAGCTAATGTTAAAGTGTGCATAGAGTTATATCGGTGGTCGATAGAACTTGAGGGAATATTTGTTCTACCTTTAGCTCCTCGTTGGGTTCGACACTCTTATTTATCGAAAAAGGCTACAAACGATCCCCTACACTTGTGGATTATCACCGCGCCCTGTTGTCTTGTGAGAGCCTCGGGCAATGTGTGGCATTGATTATTCTTCCCAAATTCACATATATTCCAAAAAAATCTCCGTAAAATTTTATCGCGTTTGGAGTCCGTTTGATATGGATTTTTTGCGAAACAAAAAACACACAAAAAACATGAACTGGCACTAGGCACTAGATAAGTAAGTCAGCCCCCAAAAATAATATAAAGTGTTGCCAAAAGTATATGAAAGTTGTAGAATATTGGCATGAATACTTCATAAACTAGATGATGCCCCACACATTGTTGCGGGAATATGTTAAGGATTTTCTGATTAACATCCACATTACAAAGAATATAACACTTTTAATCAATATAATATGAGCATATGGAGGTAATGATAAGCGACAACATGCTTCCATATATGTAATGACTCAAATTTATTAGTAGTATAAATATATATTGTATGATTGCATGAACAATATTCTTAGCATGATCTATTTGATGTTGCTTGTAGTGGTGTCTTCTTCAATTGCCGCGACCTGCTTATATAGTGTCCCATTTTGTTCATTCTCAAAATTTACCCACATATGAGAATGAATGGTCATAAGATGGGGAAGTGTGTTGCTTGCACCTATAGGCAGTAGAGAAGAGTAATATAATGCAGAGGATATAAGAGTTTATTCACACAGATATAAGAGTATATGTAGTGTTGGACAGTTGAAAGCATACAGACGTATCAGAATGTTTCCCAGTTACAATAGGTGAACATCAATGTAGTTATTATTTATGTAGGCAATACTATATAGGTAACCGGCACGGAAGGCACTGGAGTAGAATAGATTGAAGTTTAAATGCTGTAAAAAATAGCATCGTGAGTAGTAGAGAATTAACTGGATAGTACAGCGAGCTGGTTCAGTTTAATCAAATTAGGTGATTTACCTTCACGCATTTGTCTGCTTTGACATGCGTACAGTTGCAACTTTTTTGGCAACAAACTTTTGTGAGCGTGCCAAAAATTTGACATGCACATGCTTTTAGTATGATTAAAATGATGGACTGAACCTTAACACATGCAGAAAGAGTTAGCTGATCAAAGAATAGTCATTGACACCGTTGATCTTCAGGTAATTTGCTTTGCAGAATGCAGGGGTTCAAAGATTTATTACAAACCTGTGATTGACTGATGGAATAATGGTTCATTTTGTTTTGTTATGTGTGCTAATTAGCCTTACAGGTGCAAAAAAAGGCTTGTACACTGACCTAGCTCATAACGTGCTAATATATCAAGCTGGGGAAAAATACTCACATCATGAACATTGACTCTATCACACTCTGAACATACTCAAGGCAAGCAGGGCAAAAATAATCAATATGTAAAATGCAGGATAGAAGTCTGACAGAAAAAGACGCAATGGAGCATAGGAAGATTGGCAATGGAGGAATATGGAAAACCTGGCAGAAGGGGTTAAAATAGATAGCAGTAGACTAAGTGGTCCGCCGGTGTGTCCTAGGCAGTATGCGTGCCACAACAGGCGATCGTTGTGAACAACAGAGACATCCAGTTCGTCCCATGAAGGTCGTTTATATTATCTAAGAGGGCGTGGGGTGGGCAGGATGAGGACGGGAATTTAGAAGCTGAAGGAGAGGGGCTCTTGGATACCATCCAAGGTCATTTAGAAGGTCATTTAGGAATAGCATCGGTTACCAATGCATCGATTTGATGGGGATTGAATGTGAGGAGGAAGAGGGGCTGTCGTGGAGATTAAAGGAGCCATGGAGGCAGCCATTGGAATCCTCTGTGAGAGAAAAAAATGCACCATGGGGACTCGCTTGGGAAGATAAACTGGCGAGTGCCGTGGACCTTCAGGGGGAAACCAAGCGTTCAGTTTCCGTGGTGAACGAAGCGGCCAAGAGGAAAAATCGCCACCAAACAAAGCCAGAGAAAAGCCTGGGCGAAAATGACATCGTCGAGTGACGTGGCATCATCAAAATGTAGGAAAAATCACTAGTGGGAGGTAACTATTTAGGAATAGAGGATTATCCATACGTTGAAGACGTATCACACCCTAGGGCGCGCCCATTTACCTTGGGAAACCCACGTGGCTCCGCCGACCCTAATTCCAAGCCTATAAATTCCTATTTCCGGAGAAAAAGTGGGAGAGGAGTTTTCATCGCGTTTTACGGGATGGAGCCGCCGCCACCTCCTATTCTTACTTGGGAGGGCTAATCTGGAGTCCGTTTGGGGCTCCGGAGAGGGGTTCATCGCCATCGTCATCACCAACCCTTCTCCATCAACAACTCCATGATGCTCACTGATACGTCTCCAACGTATCTATAATTTTTGATTGTTCCATGCTATTATATTATCATCCTAGGATACTTTTTGATTAATAATGTATCAATTTATATTATTTTTGAGCACTAACCTATTGACACACTGCCTAGTGCCAGTTCCTATTTTCTATGTGTTTTTTTTTGCTTTTTAGGTTTACTGTACCAAACGAAGTCCAATTGTCACGAAACTATTTTATGATTTTTCTGGACCAAAAGAAGACCTGGAAGCTTCGGGAAAACACCGGATACTGCACGAGGGAGGCACAAGCCAACAGGGTGCGGCCAGGGGGTGGTCGCTGTCGGTGTACTAAAAATGGGTCCCTTAGTACCCCGTACTTGTGCACGGACAGTTGTAGCCACACCTGCGGCAAGGCCTGCCAGGGGACAACCGAATGCAAATTCATAAAGTCACGGAGACATCCAAGACAAGGCAATAATCAGAAGATTGAAGACCGAAGGCTGGAGCCCCGGCAAGATCTTGTCGGGATGGTTCACAGCCCCGGCAAGACTCGCACCCGGCAAGCCCTTGCCGGCAAGCCCTTGCCGCCCTGTCACTGCTCCAGTGTGGTCATCAGCTTGTCTTTTAGCTTTTGTCCTCCTGGTAACGTGTCAGGTGCTAGCGGTGGATGGGCTTAAGCGGTGCTGATGGGACGGCCCCTTTTTCCATCTCCAAGACGCTAAGGGACACCTCAACGGAGCATTTAATGTTCTTGTCCCAAACCGTCAGTGTTAGGTATGATAACACTGTAGATACTTTACACCTCATGTGTACACTGTACGCCACCTTTGTACTTCGCCACGGTTACCCCTTCGAAGGTATAAAAGCAGGCCCAAGGCGTAGCTACAGGGGGGGTCGGCTTCTAGCTTATTCTGCAGGTGTAGCTGCTGGGTACTGTAGCGCTCCCAGAACTTGAGCTAAACACAACTAATCAAACCAAGCAGGAGTAGGGTTTTACGCATCTTTGCGGCCCGAACCTGGGTAAAATTCCTGCATCTTGATTGCTTGATCTGCTCTTTGTGCAAACCTTCTCCCCGCCGAATCGTAAAGGGATCCTCTCGATCCCATAGGTGTCGTTTCTACGACATCTTTGGCGTGCCAGGTAGGGGAAGAAGGTTGCGTGAACCTGATCTAGCGATCAGCGCGCCAGTTCTTCATCATCTTCGTCGCCATGGCCCCTAAGAGGAAGGGTTTCATGGCGGTTGGACCATCCGCGTCCGCTGCGCCTGTGCTTACACACACGGGCGACGGCGTCGACGCGGGTGGAGGAAGTAGAGATCCAGAGCTTCCACGATGGTCTGGCGACCATAGCCAGGCGAGCGGCGTCGTTTGCGCCACTAGATCCAAGGACGGAGTTGTGCTGCCAGCGGGCGGTGCAGCAAACTCCAGAGACGGAAGGGCGCCTTCCAAGACACCCACGCCGGTGCACGCACCGCGACCTTCTCAGGGCGCGCGCGATGAACATCGCCGCGACGTTGGTGGTCTTGGGCGACCCCACGGAAAATCTCCTGAGCATCATCCTCGGGATGTGTGAGACCAGCATGCACGTCCATGTGCTGGTGGAAGCGGTGTACGGTCGCAGGACCGTGATGTAGCTCCTTCCAACATAGTTGGGAGTCAGAGCACCTCGTGTTCCTCGCACCTGTCGCCGCCGCCCACACGAGCAGAAGCGATGGCACGTGCGCAGCTGCTTCTGAACTTTCCTCCTGCTGCGGACAAGCTCGAAGAATGGAGAGCTGCCATTCAGAGCCTCGTTGGCCTCGCCAATGAAGATAAGCCGGAGCAGGCAGAGCCTTCGTGGCGGCAGTCTATCGAGCCAGCACGCGTCGGTGGTGAAAAGACTGTGCGTGGTACAACTACGGTGTACTCTCCCCCACAGCGGCAGCAGCGGTCGCTGACCAGATGGGTCGACACCCGTGATGACAATTCCACGGCGTCGTCCGATCCGCGAACGCGCCGCGATCAACGTCAAGTTCTTCGGGAGCGAGGCAAGGAACATGCTCGAACCACCATCGAGCGGCGGCGGGAAGCGCGCTATCAGTCTGACAAGCGCGCGGGTCCCACTATAGATAAGCCTGCGCCAGGGTATCCTGTCGACCTACCCTATGAGGTGGGTTGTCCAGCGTTTACCCATGAGCTGCGGCGTGTCCAGTGGCCCAACTCTCGCACGTTCAAGCCAGAGGTCCCGGAGAAGTATGACGGCAAGACCCACCCGTCAGAGTTCTTGAGCATCTACACCATTGCGGTGCAGGCTGCCGGGGCTCGAGATGACAAGATACTTGCCAACTACTTCCCGTTGGTGCTCAAGCCCAACGTCAGGTCGTGGTTGATGCATCTGCCAGAAGGTTCTATCTCTTCTTGGGCAGATCTGTGCCACGAATTTGTTGGCGCCTTCACCGGAGGCCACCAAGCTCCTGGCCAGGAGAGTGATCTACATCTCATCCCCCAGAAGGAAGGCGAAACCCTGCGCAAGTACATCCAGAGGTTCAGCCGCATACATCACAACATTCCAGACGTTCATCCTGCCGCTGTCATCAGCGCGTTCCATCAGAACGTGCGCAACCGCAGGATGCGGGAAGAGCTGGCAATGAGCAAGATCACGGATGTTGCTGAGCTTTATGCTCTGGCGGATAAGTGTGCACGTGCTGAGGAACGGAGGAGGCTCCCCGGCGAGGACGCTGGCGCAGGGGCCGACTCTGATACTGAAGACGCTGCCGCCCCGGCAAAGAAGGGCCGGCGGCGCAATAGGAAGCGCACGGGCAAGGCCGTGCTTGCTGTCGAGGGGTCCGGCAACCCCGGCACCGCCAAGAAGGCCAAGGTTGACGACCCCGGCAAGGATGTTGCCGGGTGTGCCTCTTGCCAGGCCTTGGCGGCTGCCGACAAGCCAGACGGCTCCGGCAAGCAGTACTGCAAAATCCACCGCACCAAGTGCCATGATCTCCAGGACTGCCGGCAAGTTGAGCAACTTGTCAAGAAGCAGAAGGCCGAATACGAAAGGCGAGACAAGGAGAAGTCCCAGGATGGCGCGGAGGGGTCCAACAAGAAGCGCAGTGGCCGAGGAGGTCGCCGCGGCAAGGCCAAGCAACAGAAGGACCGGCCCGCTCGAGTCCGCGACAAGCAAGAGGGGGGTGATGATGACATGGAAGAGGGCGACGAGTCCAGTGAGCAAGAGTTTCAGAACGCCACGGACATGGTGTGTGTTGACGGAGGTGCTTCCTTGCATTCTTCCCACCGCCAACTTAAGCAGTGGGCGCGTGAAGTGAATGCGACAGAACCATCTGTCGGCGCCCGAAAACCGTTGAAGTGGTCCAGCACGCCTATCATTTTTGACATTGAGGATCACCCTGATCGCATGACTGCGGTCGAGTGTTTACCGTTGTTGGTTTCACCAACGATTCGCAACCTCAAGGTGACCAAAATGTTAGTTGACGGCAGGGTCTGTTTGAATTTGATATCACCTGAGGTGATCAAGAGGCTGCAAATTCCTGATGGAGATCTCGAAGAAACGGGTTCGTTCCAAGGGGTCAATCCAGGAAGGAGCCAGCCCAAAGGAAAGATCACGCTGCCGGTAACATTTGGCAGCGACCTGAATTTCAGGACAGAGAAGATTGTGTTTGATGTCGCCAAGATTCCATTGCCATATAATGGGATCCTTGGCCGCCCAACGCTATCCAAGTTTATGGCGGCATCACACTATGCCTACAATACATTGAAGATGCCCGGGCCGATAAGTGTCATCACTGTCAATTCTGACAAGAAAGATGCGCTTGTCTGCACCGATCAACTCTACCGGGAGGCAGTTGCAGCATCTGCCGCCAAGGCACTTGCTCCTGCCGCTGAAGCTCCCGGGAGGAAGAAGACCGGCAAGGCCTCTCGTGCACACTCCAGCAAGCGTACCTCTTCGGAGTGTTGCGCTCCCGTTGAGGATGTACCAGAGAGCTCCACCGGCAAGAGAAAGAAGTCCAAGGCAGCCCCGCCAGAGACAAAGAAGGTGCCCGCCAAGTAGGATGGCACGGGGGGAACTTTCACCATAAGTTCCACCCTTGACAGCAAATAGCAAAGCGCGCTCGTTGCCTTCCTTCGGGCGAATGTCGATGTGTTTGCATGGAAACCATCTGACATCCCCAGTGTTCCCGGGGAGGTGATTGAGCACCACCTTGTCGTCTGTCCACACGCGCAGCCCGTCAAGCAGAAGGTCAGGAAGCAAGCTTTGGAGCGGCAACAGTTCATTGCCGAAGAAATCAAGAAATCGGAAGCGGCAGGTTTGGTAAGAGGTGTACTTCATCCAACGTGGTTGGCCAATCCAGTTGTAGTGCGCAAGGCAAATGGGAAATGGAGGCTGTGTATTGACTATACAGATATCAATAAAGCATGTCCAAAAGATCCTTTTCCCTTGCCGCGCATCGACCAGATTGTGGACTCCACTGCCGGCTGCGACTTGCTTTCATTTCTTGACGCCTACTCAGGCTATCATCAGATTTTCATGTCCAAGGAAGACGAAGAAAAGACCGCATTTATCACCCCATGTGGTACGTACTGCTTTTTGCGTATGCCTTTCGGGTTGAAAAGTGATGGTTCTACATTTGCAAGAGCAGTCCAGATTGGTTTTGAGCCCCAGCTGCATAGAAATATGGAAGCTTATATGGATGACATAGTGGTCAAAACCAAGGACAAGGCAACACTTATATCAGATTTAGAAGAAACATTTGCAAATCTGCGCAAGATCAACTTGAAGCTCAACCCTGAGAAGTGTGTGTTTGGTGTACCATCCGGCAAGCTTCTCGGGTTCTTTGTATCTCAACGTGGAATTGAAGCAAATCCCGACAAGATCAAAGCAATTGAGCAGATTGAAGCACCAAGACGTGTCAAGGATGTGCGTCGTCTTGCCGGCTGCGTTGCTGCTTTGAGTAGGTTCATCTCAAAATCTGCTGAGCGCGCCCTGCCCTTTTTCAAAATTCTGAAAAAGGCAGGTCCAATGAAATGGACTCCGGAAGCGGAGGTAGCGCTGCAGGATTTGAAGAGGTACCTCTCCTCCCCGCCAGTCTTAGTCGCGCCAAAACCACAAGAGCCGTTGCTGCTATATCTAGCGGCAATGAATCAAGTGGTAAGTGCCGCGCTAGTGGCGGAGAGAGAAGCTGATGATGAAGCAGCGCCAGCGGCAGGACCGCCAAATGATGAGCCAGGACCTTCCCCGGCAGAGTCTGGTGCTGACAAGGCAAGATCTGCGCAGTCAAATGAAGCAATTCAGAAGAAGAAGATGGTGCAGCGCCCAGTCTATTTTGTCAGTTCCCTTTTGCAGGGGGCTAGGTCAAGATATTCCGGTGTGCAGAAGCTACTCTTCGGGCTTCTTATGGCCTCGAGGAAGCTGCGCCATTACTTCCAGGCGCACGAGATCACCGTTGTCACTCGCTTTCCGTTGCAACGGATTTTGCGGAATCCAGAAGCTACCGGGAGGATTGTGGAGTGGGCTTTGGAATTATCAAGCTTTGGTCTTAAGTTTGAAGGTACTTCAACTATTCAGAGCAGAGCCTTGGCGGAGTTCATTGCAGAATGGACCCCAACGCCAGATGAGGAAGTTCCAGAGTCAACTCTCCCCGGCAAGGAAACAAATCAAGAGTGGGTTATGTACTTTGATGGGGCTTTCTCGCTGCAAGGCGCCGGTGCTGGCGTGCTGCTTGTCGCACCCACCGGAGAGCACCTCAAGTATGTAATTCAGATGCACTTTCCCCACGAGAGATCAACAAACAATACTGCGGAGTATGAAGGGCTGCTCGCCGGACTCAGGACCGCGGCAGACCTCGGAATCAAGAAACTTATTGTCAGGGGTGATTCTCAGCTTGTTGTCAAGCAAGTGAATAAAGACTACCAGAGTCCGTTGATGGAAGCTTATGTTGACAAAGTGAGGAAGTTGGAAGAGCACTTTGATGGTCTGCAGATGGAGCACGTCCCTCGTGCATAAAACAGCGTTGCTGATAGTCTGTCAAAGTGTGCCGCTCTCAAGTTACCTGTGGAACCAGGAACTTTTGTGCTCCGACTGACTCAACCATCCGTGACACCATCGATGGGACAAGAGAAAAGAAGAAAGTTGAGTTCCGGCAAGTACTTCCCGGCAGAGCTCCCAGAAGCCGCCGGCAAGGAAGTTGCCAGGGACGGCGCCAAGCTTGCCGGTGAGCGACAGGCTCCGGCAGAGCTTCAGGCTCTCGCCGTCGAAGCACACGCTCCCGCCAAGCTTGCCGAGGGACAGCAGGCTCCGGTAGGGCCTCAAGCTCTTGCCGTCGAGACAAATGCTTCCCCGGCAGAGGACATGGCTTTAGTCCTTATCGTCGAGCCTCAAGCTCCGGCATGGGCGCAACACATCATCCGTTTCCTTCAGACGGGAGAGCTCCCTGAGGAACAGGAAGAAGCGGAGAAAGTAGCCCGTCGGTCTAGTATGTACCAGTTCGTGGACAGCATCCTGTACAGAAAAAGACTGAACGGTGTGAAATTGAAATGCATTCCTTGGGAGGATGGACTGGAGCTGTTGGCAGAGATACATGGAGGCATATGTGGCTCCCACATAGGATCAAGAGCACTTGCCGGCAAGGCGTTCCGGCAAGGTTTCTTTTGGCCCACTGCCCTCCAGGATGCAACTGCGCTAGTAACCAAGTATGAAGCATGCCAGTTTCATTCAAAGAAGCTACATCAACCAGCTCAAGCTCTTCAGACAATCCCTTTATCCTGGCCATTTTCGGTCTGGGGGCTTGACATCTTGGGCCCTTTCCCCCGTGCTACCGGGGGCTTTGAGTACTTGTACGTCGCAATCGACAAGTTCACAATGTGACCGGAAGTGGAAGCAGTGAGGAAGGTGACAGCATAGTGAGCCGTCAAGTTCTTCAAAGGAATAGTTTGCCGCTTTGGTGTACCCAACAGGATCATCACTGACAACGGCACACAATTCACCAGCAACACCTTCATGCAGTATGTCCAAGACCTTGGCGGCAAGATTTGTTTTGCTTCTGTTGCTCACCCTAGGAGTAAAGGCCAAGCGGAAAGGGCAAATGCTGAGGTGCTGCGTGGTCTCAAGACAAGAACTTTCGACAAGCTGCGCAAGTGCGGAAGGCGCTGGATTGATGAGTTGCCGGTTGTTCTTTGGCCAATCAGGACGACACCGAATCGAGCCACCGGCCAGACACCCTTCTCCCTAGTTTATGGGGCGGAAGTAGTTCTCCCCACGGAACTCACATACGGGTCACCTCGGGTGCTCGCTTATGATGAGCTCGAGCAAGAGCAGCTGCGGCAAGATGACGCGTTGCTCCTTGAGGAAGATCGTCTCCAGGCTGCCGTGCGAGCTGCACGCTACCAGCAAGCTTTGCACCGCTACCATAGCCGCAACGTTCATGCCTGGAGTCTTGAGGAAGGCGACCTTGTTCTTCGGCGCGTTCAGTCTGCCAAGAATTCCAACAAGTTGACGCCGAAGTGGGAAGGCCCTTATCGGGTAGTACGAGTCACCAGGCCTGGCGCAGTCCGCCTGGAGACCGAAGACGGTATTCCGGTGAGCAACTCCTGGAATATCGAACATCTTCGTAAGTTCTATCCATAAGGCACGGTTGTCGGGTCTCCCGGCAATCCCTTTTGTACAAGTCTTGCCGATGAAGAATGCAATCCTTTGTACAAAGCCAGGCGCAGACCCTGTGCGTAGTTGAATAAAGCTTAAGTGTGTTGCAATTCTTGTCGATGTTCATGTCTACTTATGTGCATGTTTATCTGAGATATTGTATTATGCTTATTTCCAGCAAGTGCTAATGAACCGCCAAGGTTCCATATCTCTATTTTCTCTTCTTTCTTTTTCTCAAGGGACAGAAGGTTACCTCGCGTGCAAGTTTGCCGGGGGGAATAGTGGTATGGATACCGACAGGCGACGTTCAAGGAAAATATCTTGCCGGAAAGAGTACGGCAACGAAAAGCTAAGTTGCCGAAACTTTACACAAATTTTTGTTGGTTATTCTCCTTGAACGATTTCAACTTTTGTATGGAAAACCTGCAAGCGAAGGAACCTTGTCGTGATCGGTTGCGCCCTTACTCTGTTTCGAGTCCGCTCAATAGTTTAGGCGGCTGCATTGAAAGCGTCAAGGTTTCTTGCCGGTAGCGGCACCGCCAGCAGGCTGCTAAAGTCCCGCACCTAGCGCTTGCGGCAAGGGTGTGCGCGCCGGCAAGTTTCGAGTCAAGCGTAGGGCGAATACATACAGAAAGAAATTAAACAAGGGGAATAACATAGCGTTTGTTCAGAACATCGCAAGTTATATTACATCAATCTTGTCGTGATTCTAACATGAGATAAATTGCTCTTGGCATGGATGGCGGCGAGATGTGAGGTAGCTAATCCCGGCGATCGCCCTCGACTCTCTTGATTTGGCTTACCCTGTCAATGATGGGCGCGACAAGATCTTCGGCCGCCTTGAGGTCTGCATCCTTCGGCAGGCGGTCGAGGACGTTGGCAAGGTTGATGCCGGGATTCCTGTACACCACCTTGGTGAGCACCTTGCGGAGGACAGCTTGGCAGAGCTTGCGGGACTCGCTGGCCAGATGGGTTGCTCGGCCGGACTCGAGCTGCTTCAGGGCATCAATCACGCTGTCGAAGAACATGGTAACTTTGACGCTCGAGGACACCCTGTCGTCAGGAGAGTACCTGTAGCCTTGCAGGCCCATGGTGGATAGCTGTGCGGCAAGCTTCTCCGCGACGTCGACGAGCTTCTCAGTCCAGATCTGCACTCCTTGTACATGGTCAGTGTGGGCAGCAGCGGCGCTCTTGAGCAGCTCCTGTTCATTATGAAGATCCTTGGCCAGGGCCTTCTCGCGAGCCTTGGTGGTCTCAAGGGTTTTGTTCAGCTTGGCTAGCTTCGTTGTCAGATCGCCAATGGACTCTTTGGCCGAAGAGAGTTGCTTGATCTTGTCAGACATGGCGGTTTGGATCACCATTAGGCCGTGGAGAGCCTTGTCTCTCTCGGTCTTGAGTGTCGAGACCTGCTTGCCGTGTTCCTCAAGGTATGCTTCCAGCTTCTTCACCCTGTCGGCAAGCTCGTCCTTGGCGGCCTCTGCAGCCTTGGCGGCATCGACGGCCTCCTTTAGCTTGTCGGCATGGTCTGTGGCCAGGGCCTCAAGTGTCTCCTTGTGCTTCAGCTCCAGATCCTGGGTCCGCTGCGTGACAAGCCTTTCAATCTCCTCGTACTTGGCGCAGAGCTTGTCGGCGAGCGCCTTCTCTCGAGCTTCAAGTTCTTCGTCATGAGCCTTAAGTTCAACGCGAAGTTCGTTCAGGCATGCTTCATCTGCAGCAGCTTGCTGTTTGGCCTCCTCCTGTGCTTTTTCAACATCGGACTGCTTCAGGAGGAGATCATTCCATCTTTGGCTCAGCTGCTCTTGGCCTGACCTCAACTCCTGATAAGCTTCGGCAAACCAGCCTTGAGTTTCTTCAACGCGCTTCTGGAAATCTGCCTCCACCTTGTCGGCAACTGCTGCCCTGGAGTCTAGCTTCTCCTTTCGAGCGCGGTGGAGTGCTTGGAGCTTCTGGTAGTTGTCGCTCATGGCCTGGAGAAGTTTCTCCTCTTCAGTCTTGCTGCCACTGGCACTTGGTTCATTAACAATCTCGAGCCCGGCAGTGGTGATGGCGTCTTCATCAAAGACTACCCCTTCAGTTGGCGCCCTAGTGCTTGCCGTGCCTGGGATGCTGACGAACAGGTTGTCGCCGATCTTGAGGTACTTGCTTGACGCGGGAGCTTTGGATGTTGGTGGCTATTCCTCAACAGCCGCCTCCCCGGCAGCTGGGGGCTCTGTGTCCGGCGTAGCGCCTGGCGCTCCTGCGGCAGGGATGCCGTCAGTACGGTCACTAGCCTTCTCGCCGGCCCTCTCAGCAGACTCTTTGGCGGCCTCTTCTTGTGCAGCCCTGGCGGCCTCAGCGGCAGCATCTTTGGCGGCCTCGGTGGCAGCGTCCTTGGCGGCTTTCTCAGCGGCAACCTTGTCGGCCTCAGCAGCAGCATCCCTGGCGGTCTCCTCAATGATGGTATCAACGTCCATTTGCTCTGTCGAGGGAATGTCTGAAGGCCAAGGGAACAAATTAAGATGAGATTGAGGAGGAAGTTCAAGAAGACAAAAAGGAAATAAAGCAGAAAAACAAGTACCTGCACCAATATTGGTTGCCGGCATAGAGCTGCCGGTGCCCATGCTTGCCGGCTCTTCCTCGTCGCGGTAGAACACGCTAGAGGAAGTATTTGCCGGCGATCCATCTCTGGGCAGCGTGGTTGACGGGGGCGGCACGTCAGGGGTGGCCTCTGATGGTTCTCCTTGTCGTTGTTCTCCTCCTGCACGCCGGGTGATGTCAGCAGCAAAGATGCACACCCCGGCACTTGCCAGCGGAAAGTGAGTAATAGACTCACGCTGGGGGCTGTGCCGGGGGCTGAGCCGAGGACTGCGTCACGGGCTAGTCTCGGGGCTGATGGTGGTCGTCTCTGGCGCACCTGAGGTGCTTGCCGGCGGCTCCTCGCTCGTCGAGATCCTTGCCCTCTTCGCTATCCTCTGCGCCAAAGTTTCTGGATCCCTGTGGAGACAGGCCAAAGCAAAGCAAATGGGTTAAGTAGAACCAAAAATTCAAAAGACAAAGGATGCGGCAAGATCCTTACTCCTCCTCTTCTTCCCCCGAGCTAAGAGCAGAGAGGTCGAAGGCGACTTCCACCATTGTGGCCGTGGGAGGAGGTGGAGGGGTGCTCCTGGGTCGCTTGACCGCGGCAGGCGCAGGTTGCTGATGAGCTCCTTGCCGCTGCGTGGCCTTGCCGGATGCCCCTTTGCCGGGGGCCGCACTACTCGAAGAAGCTTGGCGGACCGCGGCCCCAGAAGCGGCACTCTGAAGGACGCGCCTACTCCTTGGCTTAAGGGTCGGGGCCTCCTCGTGCAGTTCCTCCTCGGCGGCATCTTCAGCAGAAGGGCCCTCAGTCGACGTGCCGCCTTGCTCTTCGGCAGTCTCGCCCTGCCCGGCAAGATCTTCATCCGGCAGCGTTTCCCCTCCGCTGGATCCCCCTTCCACGAAGCCAGCGCTGCCGGCTTCCGCGGCAAGATTTGCTTCCTCCACCCTGCTGGCAATATATGCCACCTCTTGCTCAGTGGTGTCGCGGACAAGGCCCTCTTCCTCGCGGATAGCCCCCTCCGTCAAGTTATCGAAGAATTGCTGCACTTGCTCCTCAGGTGGCTCAATCCAAGATCCGTCAAGGCTGTGAGCGTCAAATGCCGGCATCATAGCAATGATTGGGCCTAGAGAAGAGTTGTTGCACAGAGGGATTATGCTTGCCGGCAGCTTGCATACCACGTCGCCCCTGAACAATTTCTGGCAGAGAGTTGCGTGCTGCATAAGTGTCAGATTGCCGTTCAGCCCAGGGCGCAGCCTCATGATGTCTGCCGCATTCTTGAACTGCCAAGCTGGCCTCCCCTTGTTCTGCAGAGGGGCTATGCGCCGGCGAAGGAAATCGGCCCCTATCATCTCCACTGAGAGCCCGGCAGTTCTGAGGCGATGGATTCTGGTGATAGCGACAGTGAGCTTCTTGTCGTCAGGATCGAGGGCGCTCCAGTCGTTGTTGCGCACTATCTTCGTCTCCCGCGGCAGGCAGAAAGGTTGGACCTCTGATTTTTCTGTCTCCCGAACCCAGCACCATCTGGCCCGCCATTCATCCCACTTCTTGCGGAAGGCCCCGTCTGGGTAGACCTCCTTGGTTCCTAGCCGTGGGATCCAAGCGATGGAACCAGAAAGGGCCTCGCCTTTCTCGATGCGGGGAATGAAGTAATGGCGGAAAAGGGCGGTGCTGGGAACTACTCCGGCAAATTTTTTGCAAAGGTGAGCGAAAACGGACATGCATGTCACGGCATTCGGCGTGAAATCCAAGAGTTGGAAGCCGTAGGTGAGCATGATGTCGTTGAAGAAATCAGAGAAAGGGGGCAGAGTCCGCGGTAGAAATAATCGGCAAAGAAGTGGTATTTGTTCGGGCTGCCACTAGAAGAACCTGGACTCACGGCGGTGGCCGGATGCGCTGTCGTTTCCGTCGCCCACATGAACTGATACCGCTCCCTCAGTGCGGCCGCATCAAGCGCCGGCGGAAAGACGACGTGCTCCTTCCGCATCTTCGCCATCTTGCTCTCCGACACGGCGGCATCCACCTCCTTGCCCCTGCATGCTTTGGGCGGCATGGCGGCTATGGGGGGCGGAGGCTGAAGGCGGAGAAGGCATGGAGGCGGCGGATGGGGGGAAAGCTCTGTTTTGACTCGAGGAAGAAGACGGCAGCGGTTCCAGATTGGGAGGAACAAGCGGTAAATGAGAAGTGCCTCTGCAGATTCCTTCTTATGGGGAGGACGTGAGGCTGCCTCTTTGCTAAAATAATATTGAAACGCTTTGCGAGAGCGCCGTTGTAATGGCCGCGCTGCGCACGTCCCCCACGACCCGCATTCAATGGGCGTCGTGGGCGGCGCAGTAAATGGAATGATTACGGTGTGTAACTCCTGCCACGCGTGCCCGTGCACTGTTTGGGCCTGGCCCAACAATGCCTCGCACCCGTGTATGGCCCAGGCCCGGGGGCTCCTGTCGGTGTACTAAAAATGGGTCCCTTAGTACCCCGTACTTGTGCACGGACAGTTGTAGCCACACCTGCGGCAAGGCCTACCAGGGTACAACCGAATGCAAATTCATAAAGTCAAGGAGACATCCAAGACAAGGTAATAATCAGAAGATTGAAGACCGAAGGCTGGAGCCCCGGCAAGATCTTGCCGGGATGGTTCACAGCCCCGGCAAGACTCGCACCCGGCAAGCCCTTGCCGCCCTGTCACTGCTCCAGTGTGGTCATCAGCTTGTCTTTTAGCTTTTGTCCTCCTGGTAACGTGTCAGGTGCTAGCGGTGGATGGGCTTAAGCGGTGCTGATGGGACAGCCCCTTTTTCCATCTCCAAGACGCTAAGGGACACCTTAACGGAGCATTTAATGTTCTTGTCCCAAACCGTCAGTGTCAGGTATGATAACACTGTAGATACTTTACACCTCATGTGTACACTGTACGCCACCTTTGTACTTCGCCACTGTTGGTGACCCCTTCGAAGGTATAAAAGGAGGCCCAAGGCGTAGCTACAGGGGGGGATCGGCTTCTAGCTTATTCTGCATGTGTAGCTGCTGGGTACTGTAGCGCTCCCAGAACTTGAGCTAAACACAACTAGTCAAACCAAGCAGGAGTAGGGTTTTACGCATCTTTGCGGCCCGAACCTGGGTAAAATTCCCGCGTGTTGATTGCTTGATCTGCTCTTTGTGCAAACCTTCTCACCGCCGAATCGTAAAGGGATCCTCTCGATCCCATAGGTGTCGTTTCTCCGACAGTCGCGCACAGCTGGCTTGTCCCTCCCTGGTGGCCCTCCTGGCCTCGTTCTCTTGCCTATGAATTCATATATATTTAAAAAAACCTAAGGGCAGTCCCGAAACACCTTTTCCGCCGCCACAAGTTTCTGTTCTGCCGTGTGCCCATCTGGAGCTCCGTTCCGGCAACCTGCCGGAGGTGGGATCGATCACGAAGGGCCACTTCATCAGCCTTGCTGCCCTCATGATGATGTGTGAGTAGTTCACCACAAACCTACGGGACCATAGTTAGTACCTAGATAGCTATCTCTCTCTCTTGATCTTGATCTTCAATACAATGATCATTGCATCTTCGCTTTGATCCATCCAATGTAACTCTTTTGTGCGGTATGTTTGTTGGTATCCGATGAATTGTGGGTTTATGTTCAGATTATTCATGAAAAGTATTTGAGTCTTGTCTGAAATTATTATGATTCTTATTTGCATGATAATTATAGCTTCGTAATTCTCTCCAATCTATTGATTTGCTTTGGCCAAGTAGATTGATCTTTCTTCAGTGAGAGAGGTGTGTTATAGTGGGTTCAACCTGACGGGTTTCTATATCCCAGTGACAGAAGGGGACAAGATACAGCTTTGTGTTGTTTCCACTAAGGATAAAATGATGGGGTTTATTCATATTGATTGAGTTTACTTTGTCTACATCATATCATCGTTCTCCATGCATTACTCTGTTTGTCATGAACTTAATAGGTAGAGAGGCAAGCATAGAAGCGCCCTTGAAGTGAAGTAATAATAATAGGTGCAGGAAGGAGTCGGCCTATTTGTTTTGGACGTGCTGCCTATATACACATGATCATTGCCATGAAAATCGCATAACTATCCGCTTTTCTATCAAATGCCCAACAGTAATTTGTTTACCCACCGTATGCTTATTTTCATGAGAGATGCCGCTAGGGAAAACTATGGCCCCCGGGTCTATTCACTTATATATTTACAAATGCAACAATACCTTGCTGCCATTATTTGTATTTTATTTTATTTTGCAATTTACAATTATCTACTATTATCTACACACTTCACTTGCTTGCAAATAACGAGATCAAGGGGATTGACAACCCTATTGCCCGTGTTGGGTGCAAGTTGTTTGCTCTTTTATGTGCAGCTGCTGAAGACGGTTGTGGATTGATATTCCTATTGGTTCGATAAACCTTGGTTTCATAACTAAGGGAAATACTTACCCGTATTGTGCTGCAATTACCCGTTCCTCTTCACGGAAAACCCAACGCAGATCACAAGTATTAGGGATTTCTAGCGTCGTTGCCGAGGAAATATCATCACCAACTATCAAGTAACTTCACAAAAATTATCATTCACTAGTTCTTCTTTTTATTTGTTGTTATATTTAGTTTGTCTTATAAAATCAAAAATACAAATATATTTGTCTTTGTTAGTTACTAGTTTACTCTTTTGCTTGCTAGTTTACTTGTCCTGCTTGCTACTTTGCTTGTTTAGTCATCATGTCTCAAGATACTACCAAGTTGTGTGATTTCTTAAATAATAATAACAATGATTTTATTAGTACTCCTATACCACCCGCCACTAGTGCGGATGCTTTTGATATTAATGCTGCATTGCTAAATCTTGTGATGAAAGATCCATTTTCGGGAAGTCCTAATGAGGATCCCGCTTCTCATCTTAATACTTTTGTTGAACTTTGTGATATGGAAAAGAAAAAGGACATGGATAATGATGTTGTGAAATTAAAATTATTTCCTTTTTCACTAAGAGATAAAGCTAAGGCTTGGTTTTCATCTTTACCACGTAATAGTATTGGGACATGGCATAAGTGTAAAGATGATTTTATTGCCAAGTATTTTCCTCTTGCTAAGATCATCTCCCTTAGAAACCAAATACTGAATTTTAAACAACATGATGAAGAACATGTTGCACAAGCTTGGGAGAGAATGAAATTGATGATTAGAAATTGTCCTACTCATGAGTTAAACTTGTGGATGATTATCCAAAATTTCTATGCTGGACTAAACTTTGTGTCTAGAAATCTTCTAGATTCTGCTACAGGTGGTACCTTTATGGATGTGACCTTAGGAGAGGCCACAAAACTTCTAGACAACATCATGACAAATTATTCTCAATGGCATACCGAAAGAGCTCCAACTGGTGAGAAGGTAAATTCTGTTGAGGAAATCGCTACTTTGAGTCAAAAAGTGGATGCTCTTATGAATATGGTTGCTAATAAAAATACTTGTGTTGATCCAAATGACATGCCTTTGTCTACTTTAATTGAGAAAAATAATGATGCTATTTATGTGAACTTTATCTCGTGAAACAATTTCAACAACAATGCTTATAGATGAAATTTCAATGTTAGGCCGTACCCCGGTAATTCCTCTAACAACTATGGAAATTCCTATGGTAATTCTTATGGATATTCTTCTACAAATTATAATAGGATACCCTCTGATATTGGGAGCACAATTAAAAAATTCATTAATTCTCAAAAAGTTTTCAATACTATGGAAGAAGAAAAATTGCATGTGATCGATACTTTGGCTAAAAACATGGATAGAATTGCTCTTGATGTAGAAACACTTAAAATCAAGGCTTTGTCACCTAAGCATGATTTTAATGAGACTATTAAATTTATCCAAATATCCATTAATGAAATTGAGAGGACCGCTAAGTTGAAGGCTAAGCGGAAATTCTTAGAAAAAGCTCTTCCACCCAGTTTTTACTGGAATCATGATGAAGAGCTTAAAATGATTGGTACTTATCCTATTGAATATTTGTTTACCTCTCTGGATGTAAATGATAAAGGGACTAGAGATGAGTCAAATTTAGTTATAGAGCGTCCCGTTTGCTTGGAGGGTGATGATTCTAATGTTGAAACTAAAAAAAGTGGGTTTGGATAGGTCAAAACTTTAGCTAGTGATGTGCCCACTATCTTGGATTACAAAGACTTTAATTATGATAATTTCTCTTTAGTAGAAAGTATTTCCTTGCTACAATCCCTTATTAGCTCACCCAATGCTTATGAACAAAACAAAGCTTTTACTCAACACATAGTAGAAGCTATGGTAAAAGCTTGTGTGACTTGGTGCTAGTTTTTCAACTATACCTAAATCTCTTTGTGATGTGCTTGGTCTCACTAATATTCAATAGTGTTCCCTAAACTTGCATCTTGCGGATTCTACCATTAAGAAAACTTTAGGTAGAATCAATGATGTTATTATTATTCTAAATACGAATTATGTGACTGTTGATTTCATTGTGCTTGATATTGATGGCAATCCTACTTGTCCAATAATACTTGGAAGACTCTTCTTACAAACTATAGGTGCAATTAATGACATGAAAGTGGGAAACATAAGGTTCCAATTCCCATTAAAGAAAGGGATAGAACACTTCCCTAGAAAGAGAATTATACCACCTTATGAATCAATCATTAGAGCTACTTATGGGTGGAGTTTCAAGGATGACAACACTTGATCATATGCATTATGCCTAGCTAGGGGCATAAAACAATAGCGATTGTCGGGAGGCAACCCAATAGTTATCTTTAATTTTGCTTTTTTACTTTCTGTCTATTTCTGATAACATGATTATTTCTACTGTAATTATTGTGTTTTTATGTTTTAATTATTTTTTGTGCCAAGTAAAGGCTTTGGGATGACTTGTATGATAAGTAGAATTGATACGGTGCGAAAACAGAAACTTTGACGTCCAGTGCAGAATTTCTCTGATTTTACTGTAATGTATTTTTAAGCTGCATGTTTTACACAGTATTTCTATACAAATTCCTCAGGTATTCCTAATTTTTTAGAATTTTTGGATTTACATAAGTATGGTTCTTATCTATATCTTACAGAATTTTTTGCTTGCATAGTTTGCTTGTTTTGATGATGCTATGGATTCTATCGGGGGGTATAAGCCATGGAGAAGTTAGAATAGAGTACCTATTATGCAGTTATGAAATATGGATCAATTTATAACAGTACCTAAAGTATTTGATATGTTGCTTATACTAACGGATCTCACGAAGTTTTATTGAGTTTTGTGTGATTGAAGTTTTCAAGTTTTGGGTGTTATCACGATGGACAAAGGAATAAGGAGCGGCAAGAGCCTAAGCTTGGGGATGCCCAAGGCACCCCAAGGTAATATTATAGGAGGAATCAAGCGTCTAAGCTTGGGGATGCCCCGGAAGTCATCCCCTCTTTCGTCTCAATCCATCGGTATGTCACTTGGAGCTACATTTGTATTCGTGACATGATATGAGTTATACTTGGAGCGTCTTTTGCTTTTGTTTGTTTTATTCTTAGTTTGCCACAATCATCATTTGCTGGACAAACCTATTTCAGAGAGACACACCTTCATCATAATTTGTTAGAATACTCTATGTGCTTCACCTACATCTTTTGAGCTTAGCAGTTGCTCTAGTACTTCACTTATATCTTTTTGAGCACGGTGGCATATAGATAATATAGAAATAATTGCACTCTCGTTCTTCACTTATATTTGTTTGAGAGTTAATAAATAGTGCTGGTAATTTGCATGGGTCATAAGACTAGTCCAAAAATAATAGGTATTCAATGAGTGATAATAAAAACCATCATGTAGCACATATAGAGAAATTGTGGGTTAATGATATTGATGTGGTGATATGAAAAAGGTGTGAGTGCATCATTGTTGATTTGTAAAAATATCGGTATTGAGAGGTATTAATTTCTTGTTTGTCTAAATATTAAAAAGCATGGTGGGGATGTGTGAGCATTTCTATTCCTCGTTAAAATCCTAGTGTTGTTTCGGGTCGGAGGCGTGCGATGGTCAACTCCTCCCAACCTCCTCCCTCGGGGCATGCGAGTAGTGCTTTGATTTGTGATAAGACTAATAAAACTTTGCAATAAGTATATGAGTTCTTCATGACTAATGTCAAACCATGGACATACGCAATCTCACCTCCTCATATTTTGCTAGCCTCTTCAATACCGTGCCTTACCCATTCTCACCTCGAGGATCGATGCAAACTTCGCCGGTGCATCGAAAGCTCGTGACATGATACGCTCTGTCACACATAAGCCTCATTATATCTTCCTTAAAACAGACACCATACCTACCTATTGTGGCATTTCCATAGCCATTCCGAGATATATTGCCATGCAAATTCCACCGTCACATCATATGACTAGTTCGTTTATCATCATATTGCTTTGCATGATCATATAGAGCTGACATAGTATTTGTGGAAAAGCCACCGTTCATCATATTTTTACATGTCATGCTAGATCATTGCACATCCTGGTACACTGCCAGAGGCATTCAAATTGAGTCATCTTGTTTTATAGTTCTTCATATTGAGTTGTAAGTAAATAAAAGTGTGATGATCATCATTATTAGAGCATTGTCCCAGTGTGGAAATAAATATGGGGGAGGCCAAATGAGCCCACCCTAATTAAAAAAATGAATGGGAGAAAAAGGGAGAAGGGACTTTGCTACTATCCTTTACCACACTTGTGCCTCAAAGTGGCACCTTGTTCTTCATATAGAGAGTCTCATGTTATGTCATTTTCATATGTTAGTGCGAATCCCTTTTTCATTATTATAAACTTGGCTTGTATATTCCGATGGCAGGCTTCCTCAAATGCCTGAGGTCTTCATGAGCAAGCAAGTTGGATGCACACCCCACTTAGCTTCAGTTGAGCTTTCATACACTTATAGCTCTAGTGTATCATTTGCATGGAAATCCCTACTCCTTGCATTGACATCTATCGATGGGTATCTCCATAGCCCGTCGATACGCCTAGTTGATGTGAGACTATCTTCTCCACTTTTTACCCCTTTGATATCTACCACCATATTCTCTTCCACCCTTATGCTATGTCCATGGTTCACGCTCATGTATTGCATGAAGAATAAAACGTTGATGCACTTTGAAAAAGTACGATCCAATTGCCTGACTTGGACACCATGGTGCTTGACATTTGTGTTAATGTGGTGAAGACGGAGCCATGCCTTGATAATATGATAAGATGAATGGGGGTAAACATTTTTTTAGGATCGCATACTTTGAAAGATTGATAATTTTGTTGCTTGTGCTTATAAATATTACTATGTTGATGTTAGTTAATTCATCGTTTCTCAAGATCATACTGTTGGGGAACGCGATAGAAAACAAAAAATTTCGGTACTGCGAACACGCCCAGGATCACTATGGAGATGCATACAAGGTTTAATCTGATCCGTACCGACTCGTAGCGCAGCGGAAGTAGAGTCGATGAAGATCGGTGGTGCAGATCCCCGCAGCTAGGATTTACAACCTCCCAACCGCGAGGATGTTCTCACTCGTCGGACAGCCCTTCGGGAGGCAGTCGGACAGTCCCTCGGACAATGTCATGGACAGCCCTCCGGGAGGACCTTTGAACATCCCCTCGGGCAAAAGATTGAAACTACGACCTCTCTACAGGGTTGCACACATACGGTGTCAGCTATCCGGCAAGGCTTCACCGTCCAGAACTAGTTCCTGCCGGAACCCAGACAGCCTTTCGGCTCTACGAAACTATTTCATGGGGAGGGAGAGAGAAGGCCAGATCATGCATCGCATTTGTATGTTGATAAAGAGTGTGTGTGGAGAGTGCATCTCCGCCACTATTTATAGGAAAACTCAAGGGGTAGGGTGGGACTTGAAATACCCAAAAACCCCATGAAAGGAGTCCTTCACAAGGGCATAAAGGGAAAGCAAGTGGGGCAAGTGAGGCTCCATGGTGGAGCCCACCTTGGTTGGCCAACCCTCCTAGGGCTCCCCAAATGGGTGCCCTTATCCTTCCATGTCATCCCCTCAAGATATTTATTGGAAGGTCAACTTCCAGCCATAACCATAAATGCTATTTCACTATTCATGAAACCAATTTTTCGCGACCGATAAATCCGAAAATATTTCTATGGGTCTTAGAATAATTCCAGTACCCACTAAAACAATTCTGGACACATTCCGAAACATTTTCAGATCAGTGATTTTCATCTATGAAAAGTAGCCAAAGCAGTTTCGGCAGTCCGGAAAATTTCCGGTTTTTGTCTCCAAAAAATCTCAGCAGTTACCGGAACAATTCTGGTACCCTCCAATAATTTCCAGGCTTATGCCGAAACCAATTTGACTCAATGGTATAATCCGAAACAACTTTTCGGTTTTACCGAAACTCTTTCGATGTTCTCTCTCCGGAACTCTTCCGTTGTCCCCGAAACTTTTCTGGTGATTTTCTCTCAGACTCCCTGTCTAGTATTCAATAGATAGATGACCCCTCAGCATGTGACCCTATAGGTTCGGTGAAGTATAGACATGAGGGGAACACTTTCCGATCAATGATCAACATCGGTGCCGTGGACACCCATATTGACCCCTATACCCACACGAATAAATATTCGAGTGAACCTCCAGTTCCCGTGCGCTATTCCTGTTGCTTCGTGATATGATACAAACACCCGAGGTGAGATTTTCTACATCCCCATGGATCAACAACTTGTCCACTATGCAAGTTACCTCGTTATCGGGTTTTTTCTCTTTTCTCGTTTTCGTGTTCCGGCATCCGTGTGATCAAATCACACTGTGTTTGGCCAGACGATGATGGATACCGTAACACCGAGAGGGCCCGAGAATATCTCTCCATCGTCGGAGGAGCAAATCCCAATCTTGAGCTATCTTTTTACTTGCCATACTTTAACGTGAACCCGTAAGCCGCCGTAATAGCCACCCAGTAACGGATGACGTTTAACAAACCCCAAAGTTCACGAAGCAAGCACGAAGGAACTCGATACTCTCATGGTCTAAGGAATTATGCAAACATTAACTATTTCTGTGTTATTAACCATTAACTTGTGACGAATGTATCTCATAGCATAACATCAATTCGGGTTGATTCAACACAAGTGTTCTACCAACATTGTGCCCTCAAAATTGCCGGCATAGCCATGCCCATGATCAGGAAAACAGGATCATCATGCAATACTTCAGGCAGTCTTAGAGGCAAGACTAGGAATACATTTTACCGTTTATTATACCACACGTGCAAATGAGTTTCCCTCCGGGCCTCGGGGATATTGCAGACTCAAGAATCATTGCAGTTATGGCCTGGATCATAAACATTCATTACAAACTCGGAGATACAAAATAACTGTTATTACTGCCTCTAGGGCATATCTCCTACAGACTCCCACTTGCACTAGAGTCATAATCCAGTTACATGGCTTCCCTAACACCAATGGCTATCCGGTGTTGCTCATGCTTTGCTCATGGTAGAGGCTTTGTCATCGGGTCTGACATGTTCAGATCCGTGTGAACTTTGCGTACTTTCACTAAACCTTCTTCGACGTGATGTCGAATGAGTTTATATTTGCGTTGAATATGCATTGTCTTATGGTGCGAACTTGGCTCCCTTGCCTGAGCCACGGCGCCACTATTATCACAATAGATCTCCACCGGGTCCAGCGCACTTGGGACCACACCAAGGCCTTCAAGAAACTGCTTGATCCAGACCGCCTACTTAGAGGCTTCTGAAGCTGCAACATATTCCACCTCCATCGTAGAATCCACCACAGTCTTTTGTTTGGAAGTTTTCCAATCAACTGCGTCGCCGTTCAATATGAAAACATAGCCTGATTGTGATTTGAAGTCATCTGGGTCAGTCATGAAGCCTGCATCGGTGTAACAACTTACAATGAGCTCTTCATCACCTCCGTACACAAGGAGTAAATCCTTGGTCCTTCTAAGGTACTTAAGAATACCCTTGACTGCGGCCCAGTATTCCAATCCTGGATCACTTTGGTACCGGCTGCTAACACTTAGGTCATAGGAAACGTCCGGTCTTGTACATAGCATGGCATACATAATAGAACTAACTGCCGAAGCATATGGAACATCATTCATTTGTACTCGCTCATCAACGGTCCGAGGACTCTGATTCTTGCAAAGCACTGTGCCAGGTGACATGGGGAGTACGCCTTTCTTGGAGTTCTCCATGTTGAACCTTTTCAACACCTTGTCAATGTACGTGCTTTGGCTAAGCGCTATCAGGCGTCTTGATCTATCTCTATAGATTCTGATGCCCAATACATATGCCGCTTCGCCTAAGTCTTTCATTGAAAAACTCTTCTTCAATGAGTCTTTTATTTCGCTAAGAAAATTCACGTCATTTCCAATCAACAATATGTCATCCACATACAAGATTAGAAATGCTTTTGCGCTCCCACTAAACTTCTTGTAAACACAAGATTCTTCGGCGTTCCTGATGAAGCCAAACTCTTTGACCACTTCATCAAAACGAATGTTCCAGCTCCTTGATGCTTGCTTCAGACCATAAATGGCTTTCTGAAACTTACATACCTTTCCAGCATTCTTAGGATCGATAAAACCTTCTGGCTGTATCATGTATACATCCTTTTCATGGTTTCCATTTAGGAAAGCCGTTTTGACATCCATCTGCCATATTTCATAATCGAAATAAGCAACAATTACTAGTAATATCCGAATAGACCTAAGCATAGCTACGGGCGAGAAAGTCTCGTCGTAGTCCAGCCCTGGAACTTGCGTGAACCCTTTCGCAAGAAGTCTAGCTTTGTGGATAGTAATGCTACCATCCGCGTCCGTCTTTCTTTTGAAAATCCATTTACAACCAATGGGTTTTACGCCATCTGGAAGTTCTTCCAAGTTCCAAACTTGGTTTTCGTACATGGATTCCATTTCGGATTTCATGGCCTTGTGCCATTCCCTTGAGCTAGGCCCCGCAATCGCTTCCTTGTAGTGCGCAGGTTCATCATCTTCAAGAATGAAGATTTTGTTATGAAACCACTCAGGTGGCTAGATAGCCCTACCTGATCTACGCGGTTCAGTTACAACATTGTCTGAAGTTTCCGCTTCACATGCGACAACTTCCGGCTCGGTTGTAGGGATAATTTGCGGAATTACTTCCGGTTCCTTAGCCATATCAACGGTTGCCGAAGATTCACTAATCTCATCAAGTTGTACTGTCCTCCCACTCAATTCTTTAGCGAGAAACTCTTTCTCAAGAAAGACTCCGTTTTTAGCAACAAACACTTTGCACTCGGAGGGTTGGTAGAAAGAATACCCAACAGTTTCTTTTGGATAACCTACAAAGTAGCATTTGTCTGATCTGGGATCAAGATTGTTTGGTTGTAAATGTTTTACATAAGTTTCACAACCCCAGATTTTGAGATGTGAAAAATTGGGTTTCTTTCCATGCCATAACTCGTATGGTGTCATCTCAACAGACTTAGACGGTGCTCTGTTTAATGTGTGAGCAGCAGTTTCTAGTGCGTGACCCCAAAAATATATCGGCAGATCTGTAAGAGACATCATCGACCTTACCATGTCGAACAAGGTTCGGTTACGTCGTTCCGAAACTCCGTTTCGCTGTGGAGTTCCGGGAGGCGTAAGCTATGAAACGATTCCACGGTCACTCAGATGTTGGCCAAACTCATGACTAAGGTATTCGCCCCCGCGATCAGACCGCAGAAACTTAATCCTTTTGTTACGATGATTTTCTACCTCATTCTGAAAATCTTTGAACTTTTCAAAGGTTTCCAACTTATGCTTCATCAAGTAGATATATCCATACCTACTTAAATCATCAGTAAAAGTCACGAAGTAGAAATACCCACCCCGTGCGGCTGTGCTCATTGGACCACATACATCACTATGTATTATTTCCAATAATTCACCCGCCCGTTCAGGATGACCCGTGAACGGCGTCATGGTCATTTTTCCCATCAGACAAGCTTCACATGTGTCAAATGATTCAAAATCAAAGGATGGCAGAACTCCATCTCTCTGGAGTCTTTGCATGCGTTTCTTTCCGATGTGGCCAAGCCGACAGTGCCACAAGTAAGTGGTGGTGGTATCAGCCTTCTTAAGGCATTTAGCATTCACGTTAAAGACATCATTTCCACATTCAAGATTTAGTATGAAAAGGCCCCCAACAATGGGTGCAAATCCATAAAATATATCCTTACAATAAAGTGAACAACCATTGTTCTCAGACTTGTACGAATACCCATCATGTACTAAACATGATCCAGAGATAATGTTTCTACACAACAGCGGAACAAAATAACAGTTACTTAGTTCCAAAATAAATCCTGAAGGGAGACATAGAGGCATAATGCCGACGGCTTGAGTGGCGATCCCAGCGTCGTTCCTGACACGCATCACGACTTCATTCTTTGCCAGCTTGCGCACCTTCTGAAGCCCCTGTATCGAGTTGCAAATGTGAGCAACCGATCCGGTATCAAATACCTAAGACTTAGAATTTTCGCTAGCAAGAAAAACGTCAATGAAATTAACTTGTATAACAATTATACATTTTCCGGTTTTCCCGGACTTCTTATCTTCCAGATACTTCTTGCAGTTTCTCTTTCAGTGTCCTGTGCCCTTGCAGTAGAAGCACTCAGTTTCATTCTTGGCTCCGCCCTTAGATTTTCTTTGGGAGACGGTCTTACCGGCGCCCTTACCCTTCTTTGGCTTGCCTTTCTTTTTGAAACTAGCAGTTTTATTCACAAGCAACACTTGCTTGTGATTTTTCCTCAGTCCTCCTTCAGTAGTTTTCAGCATGGCAAGCACCTCATTGGTTGTTTTGTCCATCCCATTCATGTTGTAGTTCATGATAAAACCGTCGTAAGACGGGGGGAGTGAACCGAGCAACATGTCCATAACATGCTCTGGCCGAAGTGGAAATTCAAGGGTTTTAAGCCTTTCAGCGTAGCCAATCATATTGACTACGTGCTCGCCAACTGAACTGCCCTCAGCCATCTTGGTCTCCGTCATCATCTTCATGATATCAAAACGTTTAGACCGTGCATTAAACTTGTATAGAGCATCCAGTTCCTTGATCATATCAAAGGAGTTATGGAATTCAAAACGTTTTTGAGCTCTGAACTCATGCAAGACAGCATGAGGCACTGCACTAAGTTGAAGTCATCATCCTTAGTGGCCCAGACATTTTGTTCATCTGCCGGGGCGGTTGCCGCCGGCTTAGGTGGAAGAGGTTCGTCAAGCACGTACACTTTCTTAGCACTCCTGATGACAATCCTCAGGGTACGGACCCCGTCCACATAGTTGTTTCCATTCGCAGCTAACTTCTCTTTCTCTAACATCGGGCCTAAGTTGAACGCGTTTTTGCGCGCCATTTGATCTACAACGGTAAACACAAGTATCACTTAGACTTTGTTCATAATGAATTTGCACTAGTGAATAAATAGTTTTATTCTAAAGTGCGCTCCCACTCAAATCAATATCTCTCAAAATTGATTATGAGTGATTCAAGATCCATATTTCAATTCAACACCATTGATGTGGACATCACTGATGACGGGAATTTTAATCGGTAGGCAAACTTGCCAATCACATCTTTATGTGACTCTTGTTCATCTTTCGATGGGTGTGTTTCGAGCTCAGGACTATCCTGCCTGAACGTCATAGACAACCAAGTGATCTTGCTTCGAGGTCTGACCTCACCCGCCTCATTCCTCTCGATTCATTCATACCCATCTGGACATGGCGCACCCCGAAAAGATACGAATTTCAGACGGTGCTACACTTGGGTGAACACTAACTACTTTGATATTTTTAAAATGAGAGATCACCCTAATAAAAAGCGACTACCGCGCAATCAAGAAGGGTGCATTATAAGGGATAAACATCTCAGGCAATTCATAATTAGCATGACATGGTATAGCCCCTTCTGACGGAGAAGTCAAACATTTCTTCGTCTTCGGCATTTGCGTCGGTGTTCACCCTCGCGAAGATTGCCACCACCTTGTCGTTGCACCAGATAATATTGCTATCTCTATAGCTAATAAAATAAGTGCATTACATAAGGTTGACACGCAGGTCATTAAAGAGACAATCATATGGCTCCAGCCATCAAGCCGAATCATGACTCGCAGGTCATGTTAATTTACATTATATAGTTATCTCATACATAATCAAATTGAATATGAGCATTGTTATACCACATCTCATGCACATCCTGCAAAACCAAGTTAGACGCCTCTAATCGGTTTATGCAAAAATTTATTTTACGTGGCTTCTAAGGTTTTGACTTAAACCGCAACTACCAACGTTCACCATCAAGTATGATTATTCAAGTTGCTAGATTAACTTTCCAGGGTGTACGAAACACGAGATAATAAAATCTCGAGCCCCATACTAAACTTCGTCATACGCATGACCCCCGTGCAGATCACATCTGCATTGCCCTTTCGTCTGCGGAACATCCATCTTTCTCAACTATGGTGGAACCCAAAGACACTGAAGCACTTCGTTGATCTGTCAATCAGCATACTCAGGATCAGCATGAAAGGATCGCGGATTGCCAGTACTTTGTCAGATTCCACCATGCCGTCAAGATCAGGACTACGCAAATTCACGGGAAGCAACAAGAATATCGGGTAATAGATTTCATCTACTACCCACACAAATAATTTTCAGCAATAGATCTTATCTACTACAAAATTATACTATGCAATACCCATACATCTCATGTATTCTAGATCGTAACCTGCATCTACGCATAGCCTGGCTCATGATGCCACTGTTGGGGAACGCGACAGAAAACAAAAAAATCGGTACCGCGAACACGCCCAGGATCACTATGGAGATGCATTCAAGGTTTAATCTGATCCGTACCGACTCGTAGCACGGCGGAAGTAGAGTCGATGAAGATTGGTGGTGCAGATCCCCACAGCTAGGATTTACAACCTCCCAACCGCGAGGATGTTCTCCCTCGTCAGACAGCCCTTCGGGAGGCGGTCGGACAGTCCCTCGGACAATGTCACGGACAACCCTCCGGGAGGACCTTTGAACAGCCCCTCGGGCAAAAGATCGAAACTATGACCTCTCTACAGGGTTGCACACATAGGGTGTCAGCTATCCGGCAAGGCTTCGCCGTCCAGAACTAGTTCCTGCCGGAACCCAAACAGCCTTTCGGCTCTACGAAACTATTTCGCAGGGAGGGAGAGAGAAGGCCAGATGATGCATGGCATTTGTATGTTGAGAAAGAGTGTGTGTGGAGAGTGCATCTCCACCTCTATTTATAGGAAAACTCAAGGGGTAGGGTGGGACTTGAAATACCCAAAAACCCCATAAAAGGAGTCCTTCACAAGGGCATAAAGGGAAAGCAAGTGGGGCAAGTGAGGCTCCATGGTGTAGCCCACCTTGGCCGGCCACCCCTCCTAGGGCTCCCCAAATGGGTGCCCTTATCCTTCCATGTCATCCCCTCAAGATATTTTGTGGAAGGTCAACTTCCAACCATAACCATAAATGCTATTTCACTATTCACGAAACCAATTTTTCGCGACCGATAAATCCGAAAATATTTCTATGGGTCTTAGAATAATTCCAGTACCCACTCTAACAATTCTGCACATGTTCCGAAACATTTTCAGATCAGTGATTTTCATCTGTGAAAAGCAACCAAAGCGGTTCCGGCAGTGCGGAACATTTCCGGTTTTTGTCTCCGAAAAATCTCAGAAGTTACCGGAACAATTCTGGTACCCTCCAATAATTTCTAGGCTTATGCCAAAACCAATTTGACTCAATGGTATAATCCGAAACAACTTTTCAGTTTTACCGAAACTCTTCCGGTGTTCTCTCTCCGGAACTCCTCCGTTGTCCCCGACACTTTTCCGGTGATTTTCTCTCAGACTCCCTGTCTAGTATTCAACAAAGAGATGACCCTTAAGCGTGTGACCCTATAGGTTCAGTGAAGTATAGACATGAGGGGAACACTTTCCGATCAATGATCAACATCGGAGCCATGGACACCCATATTGACCCCTATACCCACACGAATAAATATTCGAGTGAACCTCCAGTTGCCGTGCGCTATTCCTGTTGCTTCGCGATATGTTACAAACACCCGAGGTGAGATTTTCTGCATCCCCGTGGATCAACAACTTGTCCACTATGCAAGTTACCTCGTTACCGGTTTTGTTCTCTTTTCTCGTTTTCGTGTTCCGGCATCCCTGTGATCAAATCACACTGTGTCTTGCCAGACGATGATGGATACCGTAACACCGAGAGGGCCCGAGAATATCTCTCCATCATCGGAGAAGCAAATCCAAATCTTGAGCTATCTTGTTACTTGCCATACTTTTCCGTGAACCCGTAAGCCGCCGTAATAGACACCCAGTAACGGATGACGTTTAACAAACCCCAAAGTTCACGAAGCAAGCACGAAGGAACTCGATACTCTCATGGTCTAAGAAATTATGCAAACATTAACTATTTCTGTGTTATTAACCATTAACTTGTGACGAATGTATCTCATAGCATAACATCAATTCGGGTTGATTCAACACAAGTGTTCTACCAACATTGTGACCTCAAAATTGCGATATTATTTGCTTCCGCTGACTTGTGCTTTGTCGAGCTTTGTATTCGAGCCCTCGAGGCACCTGGCTTGTAATATGAAGCTGTATGACTTTAATTTGTGGCTAGTGTTGTGTTGTGATATCAATCAGTGAGTCCCTAATCTTGGTCGTACGCATTGTGTGTTTGATTAGCGTACGGTCGAAATCGGGGGCGTCACAAGTTGGTATCAGAGCCGACTGCCTGTAGGTAGCCCCCTTTCCCACTCCTTGGCCGAAGTTTAGTCTAGTCATTGAAAAACTTTTACTAACATAGTTCTGTGGGTTACGGGCCCACATCTCAATCGGGTGGTATTAGGATCTTTTATTCCTCGTCTATACTCTGGGTTCTGATCTCTCTTCTCTTTCGGGTTAAAGATTTTATTAACTCTAACTCTAGGTTCTCGTAACTACTTCCCCCGAAGAGCCCCTCATTCCAGATGATGGCTTGATTCATCAGAAGACTCCGAAGATACTCTCTGATGTTCCCCCGAGAACTTTTGCTCGTCGATTTTGCGATTTCCTTCCATCGCCAACCCCTGCGGATAACTCCTCATCCTTATCAAGGATTCGATCGTCCCCAGTTGTTCTTGTCATTCACAAGATTCTTCAAAACGCTATCCGGTCTTCCGAAATCCTAAGCAGCCTATTGCTCTTGACCTTTCTCACCTGCTTACATGGTGGTTAATTCCATATGTCAAGCAATATCCATTAAAATCCTCTGTGATTTTCATTTGATTTTATTGATTCAACCTGTGTGTGAATGCACGCAGTCATCAGTTGTTTATCATAAATGTTCCATCCGGCTCAGACGTCTTTCCAAACATGAGTTGGTTCTCGACAATTCAACTTTGATTGATTGTCCATCTAAATCCATTCAACTTACTTGTATTTGATCAGAACATCTGTTTCCGATACACCAATTTGGAAATCTTAATTCCTTTGGTTATTTAAGCATCAAATTATTGGATGTTCTGTAATCTGATGCCTTGCATTCTTCTCCCTCTGATTGAGTACCGATACTCACATCGGGTCCTTTGTGGACTGCCAGACCCATTGTTGGGTTATTGTCCGATAGCATCCTTCACATTCAAAATTCTTGTGATGGTCTTCCCCTGATACATGATGCTATTGGTAAATTGTGTTTTCTCCCTCTGATAAGTTGTATCCTATGCTTTTGTCAGCCATGCTCTGTTGTCAAGCATGTGTTAATTACTCTTGAAGCTTGTGGTATATGTTCCTAAGATGCCCCGATGGGTTGAACCTATGCCTTCCTTAATTCATGTGAACTCAAGAGTTTTCACGAGTCCTACTCTTCTGGTGTTTTGCCGGATAATCTTTCAAAGCTACAACCTGATTTGATACTTTACAACCGTGGTTCCGACCATGACTGTTCTTCTTTGATCCCATTTTTCAGACCAGTTTAAGCACTTGTCTTCTGCGGATCAATACATCGGTCCAAGCTTTAATTCTGGTCTACATCCAAGTATTACCCCTGGTATCTCAAGAAAATCATGGAGCTGCCTAGCTTCTTATAAACTCCTCATCAGCTATGTTTTCCTTCACTGATTCCAGTTTCCTCGTGATCTGAGTTGTTGGACACTCAAGGACACCGATAATTGAATCGAGTCCGCATTGCGATTCAACAACTCTTAGTAATTTTTTTTGCTTATGGGTTTGTGCTCGATCATGTCTTTCCAAGCTATTTGGCTACATCATCATCGTCATGCTAAGGCTTGACCATGCTATTTATATCCTTCATCCCCGGAACACAATTCCAACAGTGCTCTAAGCTTACATCGAGTTTGCAACGTCATGTTGGTTGTCTTGAAGACAATTTCGACTCTGAGCTAGCACTCTAAACAGTGGTTCCGACCACCCTTCGCTTCATCATTTGTTTGCTTGATGTCGTCGCTGATCGATTACATCTTCAAGAGACTTCTCGGCAAATGTGTCGTGATCCTCATCGGCATTCTGGGCTCTTCCAGGATATCAATTAAATTCATGATGAGAGTAGCATCCTTGTCCGTGGTAATTGGTGTTGTCGTTGGCGACATCCTTGCCATCACCTTTCATTTCTTTGTTCCCATGTTGTTTCTAACCAGAATACTGAAAAATGGAATGTGATGTGTAAGTTCAATAATTATGGCATACCAACTCTATCACCTTGGAGTTAATGAACAATAAGTCCATTCTTAGTGTATTGGCTGTTGAGTCAGCACTCTAACATTGGTCGTGCTACTTAGTCCGTATTTCGGGTGCACCTTCGATTATTGTTTAATTGTGGATGTTTCCTTCGGGCATACCTCAATATATCATCTGGTTTTGTTCGCTCAATCATGGAGATCCTTCTTTGTGGGAATCTCGACGAATTGTTGCTGAGCCCATCAGCCACATCCTCTTCTCCCTCGTGGTTCATCATGAACATTTAAGCTAGTGTTGGAAACCTTGAAAGCATTATCTTTGTGCCTAGTTCATGAAGAATATGTTTGATAAAAGAAGTGTTTTTCTATAAGTTCACGTGCATTCTTGCCACCGTGCTTATGGGAAATTTTTGCCTCGCTTCCTTTGGAATCGTTCCAATTCATTCAGGCATGTGTGAAGTATTCTATGGTTTGATAGATTTGTTACCTTCACTCCATATGTATTTCCTAGAATGCCAGGCCACTGATTGATTTGAATTATCCTAGTCCAGACTTACACATGGAACTTTGATATCCTCTATGATGGTCCCCAATCAGAACTTGATTGCCCTCCATTCTAGAAACTTCCATGTGGGCACAAATGTCTTGACCTTATGTTCAGATGTCTTGTAGTCTGGCTAATGATTCAAGTCTTGCTTCTGTCGTTCATTCCGAGATTCTTGCAACATCATCTCGTAGGTCTGTGTTGCATCCTTTTCTCCTCAGGCCTTCTATGTCTGAAGTATCCTGACACCAACCAGATCTGAATCTCAGACAGATATGATGGTTGGAACATTTTCAAGAATTATAACTTTGGCCTTTATTACTCGGTAAGGTGATGTAGTAGCTAGCACACCTGGCCGGATGACCTATTGTTATAATGCTTTGTTCAGCAAGGATTGCCATTCTTCCATGGGAAATTATAAGACTTATTTTATAAGTTGTTCCTACTGGATCCTTCGTGTATCCAAACTCCATCCTTTACTCGAAAACACCATATCATTGCTATCCCGAAGCATGGATGTGGTATATCGATCATCAAAAGGAATAATGTAAGCTCAATGCTAATTGTTTCTTGATCAATTTTCCAAACGCCATTGTATGGGAATGTCATGAATTCCTCCCCCCCCCCTACCTAAATGGTTATCTACTTGCTATCCTATCATGTATATCATGCTCTGATTTTTCCTTGGGAAAGATATACTCCTAAAACTTGAGTATAACCACATCTTCCTTTTCCATTGGTCTGTTTAATGTGATGAACACTTTTTCCTTTCCATTGGGCTGGTTGATCTAATAATCACATTTTCCTTTCCATTGGTCTGTTTGACCTTTCTTGAGATTATATGATCTAAGCAGTAATAACTCTCTGCTTAGGTAAACACCTCGGTGATCAATTCTATCAGTAAGGCCCTGTTACTATTGTTGATAACATTCCAGTAACCGCCGATGGACGAGAACTTTGCCTATTGGTCCGCCTCGTTTCTACGAGCAGGAAAATGGTTCTATTCGTCCCCCGCCCTTGGTACCAACGTTGTTGCCAACATATCTGACCAGCTATCCTCTGACACGTCTTCTTTCATGACTGTGCAAGTTGTCACCGCAGTTCCTGCTCTTAACCACATGGTCGGCCCATAACCCTCAGTTCCACAGGATCAAAACCTGACTCTCCTGTACATATTTGATTCCAAAGTATCCCTTGCACTTGGCTTCGTTTGTAATTCCCGAGCCACCGCCCAAGGGATAATCTATTCTAATATCAGACGCGATATCTATTCTCATTGCCCTGAACTCCCCCCCCCCCCTCTTCTTCATCTGATCAGGCATCGAATGATTGCCTACCCGTTTGAAACTTTTACACCGTCGCATTTTGCTCTTAGTGATTCCTCGAGTCTTAACTTGAGAAAAAAATCTTGTGTTCCTCCCCGAGTTCGCCGTCAGATGCCCAGCTTTGTTTAGATTCGTCCTTCCAGAGTTTTCCCTCTAATCTCATTCGTAGGACGATGAAGATCCCGAAGGAACGATGACGACTTCATCATGATGACCTGAAGCAGAAACATGAATATATCAACGAAAGGGATCAACTTCTTCGAGAAGAACAACAAAGACAAGAAGACTCGTTAGAATTTCGTAACCAGATTTTCCCCCCTTACTTCTACCTCTTAATTCTCGGGACGAGAATTCTTTTTAGTGGGGGAGAGTTGTGACACCCTGGATTTTGGCTACAGTGATCACCCTTTTGATAATACCATGTCATCATGATTAACAGTGCTTAATCATTATTTGGATCATATCTCATTCCAAATTCCAATTCAATTGGAAATTCAAACTTAAAGTGAAAATAAAAGTTGTTCAAAAATGAAAACTAAAATGTTCAATTGATAGCAAATAAATCACAACTAATTGTGTTAAGGAAAAAAACATCACTAAGAATCACTAGATAACTCAAACATCAAGGAACAGCAACAAAACAGAATTATTTAATACCTTTTCATTTAAATAAAATCCAAATGAAAACATATGGACTCCAAACCTTTTTCTAACAGTGATAAATAGTGCACCATATTTAATAAGCTAGGTCACATATTTTATAAAACTATAAATGGGACCACACATTTTGCAAAACAGAAAAACAAAAGAAAACAGAAAACAGAACAGAAAGAAAAAGAAAAAGGCCCACTGCGCCTGGGCCTCGAGTGCACAGGGAGGCCCAGCCCGCCTGGCGTCTTCCCCTACCTCCTACTGCTCACCTCTGGCCGCTGTCGCCCGGGCGCGCGCACGCCGCACCCCCCCCCCCCCCTCGCTCCTGCTCGACACCGCGCGACCCCGCGCCCGCCGTGGAGGGATAAGGACCACCCCGCCTCTCCTGGCCTCTCCCTCTCTCTTCTCCCCCTTGCCTGCTCTCTGCCTCGCCAGATTCCCCCTCGCCCGATGTCGTGGGAAACGAACACCTATGGGATCGCTATCGAGCAGATCCCTTCACGGTTCGGCAAGGGGAGAGGATTGCACGAAGAGCAGAACTAGCGAACAGCACACGGGGATTTTACCCAGGTTCGGGCCGCACGGATGCGTAAAACCCTACTCCTGCTTTGATGGTATTATTGTGGACGTTCTTGGCCAAGTTCTGGGAGCTACAGTAGCAGCTACGCATGCAGAATGAGCTTCTGAAGTGCTCCCCCCTGTAGCTATGCCTTGGGCCTCCTTTTTATATGAGTCAAAGGGGCTACCACAGTGGCGTAAGGGATAAGGTATGAGGTGGAAAGTAGCTACAGGGTCACTACAGTGTTATCATACCTAACCCTGACGGCTTAGGAAAAGCTCACTAAATGCACCGTGAGGTGTCCGTCGAGGTGTCCCTCAGCGTCTCGGGCTTGGAAAAGCTTTACAGGGGATGGGCAAAAGCAGCCATCCCATCAGCACCGCTTAAGCATCTCGTGGCCAGCATCGCGCCACGTCATCATTAGGACAAACCCTAAATGACAAGGCTGGCCGCTGCGCAGGAGCGATAGCGCTACACTGTGCAGAGCCTTGCCGGGGCTGAATCCTTGCCGGGCCCGGGGCTTGCCGGGTCCGACGCTTGCCGGGACCGGGGCTTGCCGGGCCCGGGTCTCGCCGGCCGCGAGGCCTTGCCGGCAAGGGTCTTGCCGGGCCTTCGCACCCCTTTGGCCTTCTGCCTTCTGGTCCGGTCGTTGACTCGAACATCTTTTTCCGGCAAGGCTTGCCGGGTTCCTGGCTTGCCGGCTCGCTCCTCGCCGGCAAGCACTATCTTCGTCTTGAGATTGCTCCTAGCTATTCCCTGGCAAGGCCTGCCGCGGTTCGGCTACAACTTCCCGTACACAAGTAAGGGGTACTAAAGGGGCCCATACTTTAGTACACCGACAGGAGCCCCCGGGCCTAGGCCATACACGGATGCCAGGCCTGTTGGGCTAGGCCCAAAACAGTGCACGGGTGCACGTGGCAGGGAATAACTGTCCGTAATCATGATCTCTTTTACCACGCCCCTCCACTACGCGCATTAATCGCGCGACGTGGGAGACGTGGGCGCGCAGTAAAAGCGGGCGGTTAAAGAGCCAGTCCCGCGCCTTCCCCATAAAAAAGGAATCGCAGAGACGCTGCTCATTTACCCCCCATCGCTTTCACCTTTCCAATCTCAATCTCAGAACCGTCGCCATCGTCTTCTTCCTTGCGCCCAAAACAGAGCTTTTCTCCCTCCGCCTGCCTCCACCGCGCTCTCGACGTCTTCAACGCCCACTCCCATAGCCACCATGCCGCCCAAGCCGAGCAAGGGCAAGGGCAAGGCGGAGGAAGCGGCCACCGCGGAAAGCAAGCTGGTGAAGATGCGGAAGGAGCGCGCTGTCTTCCCCCCGACGCTTGATGCGAAGGCCCTGAAGAAGAGGTACCAGTTCGCATGGGCGAAGGAGACCACGGCGCATCCAGCCACCAAAGTGAGTGTAGCTTCTCGTAGGGCAGAGCCAGGGGATTATCCCTTCTTTGCCGATTACTTTTGGTGCGGCCTCTGCCCTCCATACACGGACTTCTTCGTAGATATCATGATCACTTACGGCTTCCAGCTGCTAGACTTCACGCCGAATGCCGTGACTTGCATGTCCGTCTTCGCGCACCTTTGCGAAAATTTCGTTGGGGTCATCCCGAGCACAGCACTTTTCCGGCACTACTTCTACCCCCGCACCCAAAAGGGCGACGCCCTCTCCGGTAGCATCGCTTGGATTCCGAGGACGGCGACCAAGGAGACGTACCCAGAGGGGCTCTATCGCGAGAGATGGGATGAGTGGCGCAGCAAGTGGTGCTGGGTCCGAGAAAAGGAGCCCCTACCGTTCTGCGAGGTGCGGAAGCAGAAGGTGGTCCGCGGCAAGGATTGGGGTGCTGCGGACCCTGACGACAGCAAGCTGACCATCGCCACCACCAGGATACTCCGCCTCAAGGCTGCCGGGCTGAAGGTGGAGATGATTGCTTCAGATTTCCTTCGCCGGCGCATCGCCCCACTGCAGAACAAAGGGCGTCCTGCCTCCATCATCACCATGATGCCGGTGTTCAACGCCCACGGCATCGACAAGAGGTGGATCGAGCCGTCCGCGGAGCAGGCGCTGGCATTTTTCGACAACTTGACGGAGAACGCCATCCGTGAGGAGGACCTTGTCCGCGCCACCACGGAGGAGGAGCTCATCCACATCGCCAACAGGGCGGAAGAGGCGAACCTTGCCGAAGAAGCCAGCAGCGCCGAGTCCAGCGAAGGCGAGGACTTGCTGCGGGAAGATTTTGCCGGGCGAGGTCAGGCTGCCGGGGAGCCGAGCGGAGCCGCTGCCGGGGGCCCTTCTGCTGGAGCAGCCGCCGAGGAGGAAGAGGAGGAGGAAGAGCAGCCCCCAGCTCTTCGACAGGCACGGAGGCGCGTCCTTCGGAAGGCCAGCACCGGCGCTCCTGCTCACCAGCCAGCGCTGAACGATGAAGCTTCCGGCAAGGAGGCTGCTGACGAAGCGGCGCGGCAAGCCGTTGCCGACGAGGCAACGCGGCAAACCGCCGCCGGCAAGCGCCCCAGAACGACCTCTCCTCCTCCGCCAAGCACTGTGACGGGGGCCGCCTTCGACCTATCCATCCTCGAGAACGAGGAGGAAGAAGAGGAGTAAGTGTTCTGCCACAGCCTCCGTTCTTGCTTTCTGATTTCCTTGATTAGTCTTGATGATCTTGCCTCTCCAGGGATGAGGAGACCTTGGCGGAGAGGGTGGCCAAGAAGGCCAAGACTTCCACGAGCGTCGAGCCGCCGGCAAGCACTTCTGAAGAGCCGGTGACTATCGAGTCCAGCCCGGAGCCAAGCCCAAGGCACAATCCTCGCCGTAGCCCCCGGCACAGCCCCCAGCGTGAGCCAATTACTCTCTTTCCGCTGGCGAGTGCCGGGGCGGTAATCTTCACAGCTAACATCTTGGGGCGCACAGGAACAGAGCAGCAACAGAGGTCGCCGGCAAGGACCACCCTCGACATGCCGCACCCGTCGACCACGCAGCCCACAAAGGAATCTTCAGGCGGGTTCTACCGCGACGACCTTGACGCAGGTGAACCACTCGCCCTTAGAAATCTTTTCTCTCTCCCTTTTTTTTTGTCTTCTTGAACTTCCTTCCCAGCTTCATCTTAATTAACTCCTTGATCTTCAATCTTCTTCTGACAGAGCTCATGGATACTGACGCCGTCATTGAAGAGACCGCCAAGGATGCCGCCACTGAAGCCGGCAAGGTTGCTGCCGAAGAGGCCGCCAAGCATGCCGCCGCCGAGGCCGCCAAGGCCGCCAAGGCCGCTGCCGCTGAGGCCGCCAAGGCCACTGCCGCCGAGGCCGCCAAGGCCGCCAAGGCCGCTGCCGCTGAGGCCGCCAAGGCCACTGCCGCCGAGGCCGCCAAGGCCACCGAGGGGGCCGGCGAGGAGACCCGCGGCAATACTGATGGCGCTTCCACCGCAGGAGCGCCAGGCGCTTCTACTGCCGCGGGGCCCTCGACTGCCGAAGACCAATCCTCGTCGTTCCAGGCCCCTCCCTCAAGCCAATATATCAGGGCCGGCAAGAACGTCGTCAGTATGCCGGGGTCGGCAAGCATCAAAGAGCTGGTTGAAGGAGAGCATCTTGACGGGGAAATCACCGTCGCTGCCGTCAGTGAGCTCAAGGAGGAGCAGCTACTTCAAGCCATGAATGACAATTATCAGAAGCTCCAGACGCTCTACCGCGCCCGGAAGGAGAAACTGGACTCCCGGGCAGCGCTCGTCGAGGCCGCGGAAGGAGACTTCCAACAACGCGTCACGGAGACACAGGCTTGGTATGGCGAGGCCCTCCAAGAGCTGAATATTTATCGGGAGCAGCTGGCGGAAGAGCGGAACGTCCTCCTGCTGAAGCAATCAGACATCGAGAAAGCGCAGGAGGAGGCCGCCCAGCAAGCCGCCGCGGCAGAAGCCCTCTTGACGCAGCGCCGCATCAGCCTTGACGCCCAAGAAGAGGACCTTGCCGCCCGCGAGGCGGCGCTTGCCGCCAAGCTTCGCAACAAGGATGAAGAGCTCGAAAGTCTTGTCGCGCGGCGGGTCCAGGAGCTTGAGCAAAGCCAAACGGCAGCGCTCGCCGCTCTAACTGCAGACCACGCCGGCAAGCTCAAGGAGGCACTCGACGCTGCCGAGGCTGCGGAGACCGCCAAGAACTCGCTGGAGGGGAAGGCGAAGAAGCTGGAAGCCATTCTCGAGGAACACGGCAAGAAGATCGCTGCCCTCGAGGCCGAGAAGGAGAAAACCCTCCACAACCTGGTGGAGATGCAGCTCGCCGCGTCCGAGAAGATCAAACAGCTCGCCTCCGCCAACGACTTCATTGCAAATCTGAAGCTGAAACTATCCACGTTGGAGGAGTCCCTGGAAGCTACCCGAGCTCGCGGGAAGACCTTGGCCAAGGACCTCCACAACGAGCAGGAGCTGCTCAAGAACGCCTATGCCACGCATCAAGATTACGTCACCGGCACAGGGGTCTGGACCGCCAGGCTGGTGGACGTCGCCAAGAGGCTTGCCGCGGAGCTGGAGGACATGAATCTTCAGGGCTTCGGGTATTCTGCCAACGACAGGATAAGCGAGAGCGCCAGGATCACCATGTTCTTCGAAGGTCTCGTCGATGCGCTCAAGCAACTCCAAGCAACCCACTCCGGCAAGCTCGCCAGCGAGTCCAGGAAGCTCTGCCAGGACGTGGTCCAGATGCTGCTGATGAAAGTGGCGTACAGGAATCCCGGCGTCGACTTCACCAAGGTCTTCAGCCGCTTGCCGAAGGATGCGGACGCCAAGGCTCTGCAGGAGCTTGTCGCGCCCATCGTCGAACGGATAGGCCAAGTGAAGAGGGTCGAAGGCGACCGCCGAGATTAACTCTAGCCCTCCTTATCTTTCTCCTTGTCTTGCCGCCGCGTTACATGTAAAAGACAAGCATTTGGTCTTACGTTAGTAACGTGGCAACTATCTTATATATATATAATCTACCTTATCTGAATCTATGCATGCTATTCCCCCTTGATCAATCTCTCTTTGTATAGCATATACCCTACGCTTTGCTGGGCACTTGCCGGAGCATGGCTTGCCGCGAGCGCTGGACCGGAGCCCGACAGCGCTCAGCAGGCGGTGCTGCTCACGGCAAGAAACCTTGACGCTTTCAGCGCGGCCACCTAAACCGTTGAGCGGACTCGAAACGGAATAAGGGCGCAGCCTAATCACGACAAGATTCCATCGCGTACAGGTTTTCCATACAAAGCCGAAACAGTTCAAGGGATATAGCCTTACAAAAAATTGAAATCTGCTAAAGGGGTCAGCAACTTAGCTCTGGCTTTCGCCGTTATTCTTTTCTTCTCCCGGCAAAGCATCAACCTTGAACGTCTCCTGGTATCCATACCATCATTCTCCTTCCCCCCGGCAAACTTGCACACGAGGGAATCTTCTATCTCTTTAAGAAAAAGAAAGAAGAGAAAATAAATGTTATGGAACCTGGACGGTTCGTTAGATCTCACAGAGGGGCATTGCCAGGGGCTTGCCGGAGCGTTACATTGCCGCGAGCACTGGACCGGAGTCCGACAGTGTTCAGCGTGGCGTATCGCTACTACGGCAGGAAATCGGGGCAAGTGCAATACATACTTCGGATAAACACATGCATACATAAAGCATGAAATCGACAAGACACGTAAAGCACTACAAACTCATTAACTATGCACAAAAGATGTGCCTGCTCTGTACAAAGGATCACATGCCATCCGGCAAGATTAGTACAGAATGGCATTGCCGGGATCCTGCCGGAGCGTTACGCTGCCGCGAGCGCTGGATTCGGGTCGTCAGCAGCCTGCTGGCCGTATCGCTATCACAGCAAGAAACCCAACAACTGCCCTTCACGGGTAGAACTTGCGAAGGTGCTCGATATTCCAGGAGTTGCTCACCGGCAAGCCCTCTTCGGTCTCCAGGCGGACAGCGCCAGGCCTGGTGACTCGCACTACCCGGTAAGGGCCTTCCCACTTCGGCGTCAACTTGTTGGAATTCTTGGCCGACTGAACGCGCCGAAGAACAAGGTCGCCTTCCTCAAGACTCCGGGCATGAACCTTGCGGCTATGATAGCGGCGCAAAGCTTGCTGATAGCGAGCGGCTCGCACAGCAGCCCGAAGACGGTTCTCCTCAAGGAGCAGCGCGTCGCCTTGCCGCAGCTGTTCTTGCTCAAGCTCATCATAAGCGAGCACTCGAGGTGACCCGTATATGAGTTCCGTGGGGAGAACTGCCTCCGCTCCGTAGACCAGAGCGAAGGGTGTCTGGCCGGTGGCCCGATTTGGCGTCGACCTGATCGACCAAAGAACCGCCGGCAGCTCATCAATCCAGCGTCTTCCATGCTTGCGCAGCTTGTCGAAAGTTCTGGTCCGGAGACCGCGCAGCACTTCAGCGTTCGCCCTCTCCGTTTGGCCGTTACTCCTCGGGTGAGCAACAGAGGCAAAACAAATCTTGCCGCCAAGGTCTTGGACGTACTGCTTGAAGGTGCGACTAGTGAACTGCGTACCGTTGTCGGTGATGATCCTGTTCGGCACACCAAAACGGCACGCAATCCCCTTGAAGAACTTGACCGCTGACTGTGCCGTCACCTTCCTCACTGCTTCCACTTCTGGCCACTTCGTGAACTTGTCGATGGCAACGTACAAGTACTCGAAGCCCCCGGCAGCGCGGGGGAAGGGACCCAGTATGTCGAGCCCCCAGACCGAGAAGGGCCAGGAGAGAGGAATTGTCTGGAGAGCTTGAGCTGGCTGATGAAGTTGCTTCGAATGAAACTGGCACGCTTCACACTTGGTTACTAGTGCACTTGCATCCTGGAGAGCAGTAGGCCAGAAGAATCCTTGCCGGAATGCCTTGCCGGCAAGGGCTCTTGAGCCTATGTGGGATCCACATATGCCCCCATGAATCTCTGCCAACAGCTCTAGTCCATCCTCCCGAGGAATGCACTTCAATTTCACACCGTTGGGTCTCTTTCTGTACAGGACGTCGTCGACGAACTGGTACATACTTGACTGACGGGCTACTTTTTCAGCTTCTTCCTGCTCTTCAGGGAGTTCTCCTGTCTGAAGGAAATGGACTATTTGCTGTGCCCATGCCGGAGCTTGCGGCTCGACGACAAGGACTAAAGGCAACTCTTCAGCTGCGGGAGCATTTGCTTCTACGGCAAGAACCTGAGGTTCTTGGCGGAGCAGCTGCTCACCGGCAACTGGTATTTCTTCGGTCGCAGGGGCGCTTGCTTCGGCGGCAAGAACCTGAGGCTCTGCACGAAGCCGCTGCTCACCGGCAACCGGGTCGTTCCCGGCAAGATTCTTGCCGGGGGCTTCGGGAAGCCCTGCCGGGAAGTACTCGCCGGTACTTAACTTTCTTCTCTTATCAGGCCTTGTCAACGGCGACACGGATGGTTGAGTCAAGCGGAGCACAAAAGTCCCTGGTTCCACAGGTAACTTGAGTGCGGCACGTTTCGACAGGTCGTCAGCAATGCTGTTCTCTGATCGAGGAACATGCTCTGTCTGAAGACCGTCAAAGCGCTCTTCCAGCTTTCTCACTTCATCAACGTAAGCTTCCATCAACGGGCTTTGGTAATCTTTGTTGACTTGCCTCACGATGAGTTGGGAGTCACCTCTGACGATGAGCTTCCTGATCCCAAGGTCTGCCGCGATCCTGAGACCGGCAAGCAACCCTTCATACTCTGCCGTGTTATTGGTCGATCTCTCCCGGGGAAAATGCATCAGGATGACGTACTTGAGGTGCTCTCCGGTGGGTGCGACAAGCAGCACGCCGGCACCGGCGCCTTGCAGCGAAAAGGCTCCATCAAAGTACATGACCCATGTTTGCCCTGATTCCTTCCCGGGGGTCACTGATTCTTGAACTTCGTCGTCTGGCGTTGGCGTCCATTCTGCAATGAACTCTGCCAAGGCTCTGCTCTGTATAGTTGAAGTACTTTCAAACTTGAGGCCAAAGCATGACAGCTCCAACGCCCACTCTACAATCCTGCCGGTCGCTTCCGGGTTCCGGAGAATCCGTTGCAGCGGAAAACGAGTGATGACGGTGATCTCATGTGCTTGGAAGTAATGGCGCAGCTTCCTCGAGGCCATGAGAAGGCCGAAGAGCAGCTTCTGCACACCAGAGTATCTCGACCTAGCCCCCTGCAGCAGGGAGCTGACGAAATAGACTGGGCGCTGCACCATCTTCTTCTTCTGCACTGCCAAACTTGACTGCGCAAATCCTTCCTTGCCGGCACCAGACTCTGCCGGGGCTGGCCCCGGCAAGCCGCTTGGCGGGCCTGCCGTTGCCGCTGCATCCTCCTCTGCTTCTCTCTCCGCTACTAGCGCAGCACTAACCACTTGATTCGTTGCCGCTAGATATAGCAGCAACGGCTCTTGTGGCCTAGGCGCGACTAGTACTGGCGAAGAGGAGAGGTATTTCTTCAAATCCTGCAGCGCTGCCTCCGCTTCTGGAGTCCACTTCATGGGACCTGCCTTCTTCAAGATTTTGAAAAAGGGCAGGGCGTGTTCAGCAGACTTTGAGATGAACCTGCTCAAAGCAGCGACGCAGCCGGCGAGGCGGCGCACATCCTTGACTCGTCTTGGTGCTTCAATCTGCTCAATTGCTTTGATCTTGTCGGGATTAGCTTCAATTCCACGCTGAGATACAAAGAACCCGAGAAGCTTGCCGGATGGAACGCCAAACACGCACTTCTCCGGGTTGAGCTTCAGGTTGATCCTACGCAAATTTGCAAATGTCTCCTCCAGATCTTGAATGAGCGTTGCTTTGTCCTTGGTTTTGACCACTATGTCATCCATGTAAGCTTCCATATTTCTATGGAGCTGGGTCTCGAAACCGATCTGGACAGCTCTAGCGAAGGTCGACCCAGCACTTTTCAGCCCGAAAGGCATACGCAAGAAGCAGTATGTGCCACATGGGGTGATAAATGCGGTCTTCTCTTCGTCTTCTTTCGCCATGAAGATCTGGTGATAGCCTGAGTATGCGTCAAGGAATGACAGCAGATCGCAGCCGGCAGTGGAATCCACAATCTGGTCGATGCGCGGCAAGGGAAAAGGATCTTTTGGGCAGGCTTTATTGATATCTGTAAAGTCAATACATAGCCTCCATTTACCATTCGCCTTGCGCACAACAACTGGATTGGCCAACCACGTAGGATGGAGGACTCCTCTAACCAGGCCTGCCGCCTCAAGCTTCTTGATCTCTTGTGCAATAAACTCTTGCCGCTCCAAAGCTTGCTTCCGCACCTTCTGCTTGACGGGCCGCGCGTGAGGACAGACAGCTAGGTGGTGCTCAATTACCTCCCTGGGAACACCGGGGATGTCAGACGGTTGCCATGCAAACACATCGACATTCGCCCGCAGGAAGGCAACGAGCGCGCTTTCCTATTTGTCATCAAGGGTGGAACTTATGGTGAAAGTTCCTCCCGTCCCGTCCTCCTTGGCAGGCACCTTCTTGGTCTCAGGCGGAGCAGCCTTGGATTTCTTGGTCTGGCCGGCAGAGCTCCCCGGTGCATCCTCGACGGTAGCGCAGCACTGCGGAGAGGCGCGCTTGCCGGAGTTTGTACCAGGGGTCTTGCCGGGCTTCTTCTTGCCGGGATCTTGAACGGCAGGAGCATGCGCCTTGGCGGTGGACGTTGCAACTGCTTCCCGGTAGAGCTTGTCGGTGCAAATGAGCGCGTCTTTCTTGTCGGAGTGGACAGTGATGACACTCATCGGACCGGACATCTTTAGGACGTTGTAGGCGTAATGCGATGCCGCCATGAACTTGGCCAGCGCGGGGCGGCCAAGGATCCCATTGTACGGCAACGGAATCTTGGCGACGTCGAAGACGACCTTCTCCGTCCGAAAGTTTAGCTCGCTGCCGAATGTTACCGGCAGCGTGATCTTGCCCTTGGGCTGGTATCTTCCTGGATTGACCCCTTGGAAGGAGCCTGTCTCTTCGAGGTCTTCATCAGGAATTTGCAGCCTCTTGAGGACGTCCGGCGAGATGAGATTCAGGCCGGCACCACCGTCAACCAACATCTTCGTTACCTGGAGGTTGCGAATTGTTGGCGAGACCAACAACGGCAAGCATCCGACAGCGGTAGTGCGATCAGGGTGATCCTCGGCATCGAAAATGATGGGCGTGTGGGACCACCCCAGCGGCTTCTGCGCATCAATAGAGGGCTCGGCCGCAAGAATCTCACGCGCCCACCGCTTGAGCTGGCGGTGAGAAAGATGCAGGGAGGCGCCTCCGTCGACGCACATAACCTCTGTGGCCTTCTGAAACTCCCGCTCGCTAGACTCGTCATCGCCCTCATCTGCATCTTCATCTCCTTCTTTCCTGCCGCGGCCCCGAGCAGGCTTCTCTTGCCGCTGTCCAGGCTTGCCGCGTCGTCCTCCTCGACCGCGCTTCCTGCCGGACCCTCCGGCACCATCTTGGGCTTGCTCCTTGTCGCGTCGTTCGTACTCGGCGTGCTGCTTCGCGGCAAGCTCCTCTACTTGCCGGCAGTCCTGGAGGTCGTGGCCCTTGGTTCGGTGGATCTTGCAGTACTGCTTGCCGGATCCTTCTGGCTTATCGGCAGCCGCCAAGGCCTGACACGCCGCACACCCGGCAACCTCCTTGCCGGGGTCGTCGGTCTTGGACTTTTTGGCGGTGCCGATGTTGCCGGAACTTTCAACGGCAAGCACGGCCTTGCCTTTGCGCTTCCTGTTCTTCCGCTTCCCTTTCTTTGCCAGGGCAGGAGTGTCATCGCTCTCGGAGTTGACTCCAGCGCCAGCGTTCTCGCCGGGGAGTCTCCTCCCTTCCTCCGCCCGGGCGCACTTGTCGGCCAAAGCGTAGAGCTCGGCGACATCCTTGACCTTGTTCATCGCCAGCTCCTCCCGCATCTTTCGGTTGTGCACGTTCTGATGAAAGGCGCTGATAACGGCAGCAGGATGAACGTCAGGGATATTGTGTTGGACGCGGGTGAACCTCTGGATATACTTGCGCAAAGTTTCGCCTTCTTTCTGAGGAATGATGTGCAGATCACTCTCCTGGCCAGGAGCTTGATGGCCGCCGGTGAAGGCGCCAACAAACTGATGGCACAGGTCGGCCCAAGAAGAGATGGAATTCTCGGGCAGGTGCATCAACCACGATCTCACGTTGGGCTTCAGCACCAACGGAAAATAGTTAGCCAGCACCTTATCGTCACGAGCCCCGGCAGCCTGCACCGCGATGGTGTAGATGCTCAAGAACTCGGACGGATGAGTCTTGCCGTCGTACTTCTCCGGTACTTCCGGCTTGAAGGAGCGGGAGCTGGGCCACTGGACTTGCCGCAGCTCACGAGTAAACGCTGGACAACCCACCTCGTAAGGTAGGTAGCCAGGATACCCTGGCGCGGGCTCGTCAACAGTGATCCCAGCGCGCTTGTCGGACTGGCGACGCGCTTCCCTTCGGCGCTCGATGGTGGTTCGAGCGTCCTCCTTCTTCCGTTCCCGAAGAACGTGAAGTTGATCGCGGCGAACCCGCGGATCAGACGACGCCGTGGAATCATCCTCACGGGCGCTGGTCCGCCGAGTTAACGACCGCTCTTGACGCAACGGAGGGGAACGCAACGTGGTCGTTCCAGCTCCGGTCTTCTCTCCATCGGCACGCACCAGCCTAGACGACTGCAGCCGCGAGGGTTCACCCTGCTGCGGTACGTCGTTGTTGGCTAGGCCGATGAGGCTTTGGATAGCGGCTCGCCACTCGTCTAGCTTCTCCACGGCGGGAGGGAAGTCTAGGAGCAGCTGAGCCCGCGCCAACGCCTCTGCCGGCGTAGGCGGCGGCGACAGGTGCGAAGAACGTGAGGTGCTCAAACTCCTAATAGGGTTAGAAGGAGCCTCATCACGACTCTGCACCCGCGCGCGGCCTCCACCAGCGCGCTGGCGTGGATCTTGGCCCTGCGCACCCTGGGAATGATGTACAGGGGACTTCCCATGCGGACGCCCAGAACCACCAACATCTTGAGGCCGCACGTCACGCGCGTCCTGAGAAGGTCGCGGTGCATGCGCCGGTGTATTCGTCCTGGAAGGCGCCGCTCCATCCTTGGATGTCGTTGCACCACCCGCAGGTTGCGCAGCTCCATCCCTGGACCTGTTGCTCGTCCGGCTCGGATTGCCGGAACGCCGTGGAAGCTCGGAGCCTCCACCTCCTCCACCCGCGCCTACCCCGTCGCCTGTGCGCGCAGCATCAGGTACGACGGACGCAGATGGACCAACCGCCATGAAACCCTTCTTCTTGGGAGCCATGGTGATGAAAATGATCGAACATCTGACGCGCTGATCGCTAGATCAGGTTCGCACAACCTCAGCGCCCCTACCTGGCGCGCCAAAGATGTCGTGGGAAACGAACACCTATGGGATCGCTATCGAGCAGATCCCTTCACGGTTCGGCAAGGGGAGAGGATTGCACGAAGAGCAGAACTAGCGAACAGCACACGGGGATTTTACCCAGGTTCGGGCCGCACGGATGCGTAAAACCCTACTCCTGCTTTGATGGTATTATTGTGGACGTTCTTGGCCAAGTTCTGGGAGCTACAATAGCAGCTACGCATGCAGAATGAGCTTCCGAAGTGCTCCCCCCCCCCCTGTAGCTATGCCTTGGGCCTCCTTTTTATATGAGTCAAAGGGGCTACCACAGTGGCGTAAGGGATAAGGTATGAGGTGGAAAGTAGCTACAGGGTCACTACAGTGTTATCATACCTAACCCTGACGGCTTAGGACAAGCTCACTAAATGCACCGTGAGGTGTCCGTCGAGGTGTCCCTCAGCGTCTCGGGCTTGGAAAAGCTTTACAGGGGATGGGCAAAAGCAGCCATCCCATCAGCACCGCTTAAGCATCTCGTGGCCAGCATCGCGCCACGTCATCATTAGGACAAACCCTAAACGACAAGGCTGGCCGCTGCGCAGGAGCGATAGCGCTACACTGTGCAGAGCCTTGCCGGGGCTGAATCCTTGCCGGGCCCGGGGCTTGCCGGGTCCGACGCTTGCCGGGACCGGGGCTTGCCGGGCCCGGGTCTCGCCGGCCGCGAGGCCTTGCCGGCAAGGGTCTTGCCGGGCCTTCGCACCCCTTTGGCCTTCTGCCTTCTGGTCCGGTCGTTGACTCGAACATCTTTTTCCGGCAAGGCTTGCCGGGTTCCTGGCTTGCCGGCTCGCTCCTCGCCGGCAAGCACTATCTTCGTCTTGAGATTGCTCCTAGCTATTCCCCGGCAAGGCCTGCCGCGGTTCGGCTACAACTACCCGTACACAAGTAAGGGGTACTAAAGGGGCCCATACTTTAGTACACCGACACCCGAGCGCCATTGCCACCGTCCGCCTCGCCCCGCTGCGGCCGCCGTGCCTCCTGGACGCCTCTCCGAGTCAGGCGAGGTCGCCGCCGTCCGCTACGCCGTCTACCACCTCGAGCTCGGGCCGAAAGCCACCGGAGTGCCCGCTGCCTCCTCTTCTTCAACCTCCGGACGCCGAGCTCGCCGTCGCCGTCTCGCTCCACCAGGCCTCCCCCGAGCCCGCTGCCACCCTCTACCGCTCCGCAGTGAGCTCCGCCTCCCTCTTCATATCTCCCCGGCCCCTCCTCGTAGCCGTAGCCACGCCGCCACGACACCGAGCTCCGGCCGCCGCCATGGCTGACGAGCTCCTCGCTCTGGGCCCCATCTGCTTGAGCGCGTCACACCCATGCATTCGCGGCATTCCGTAGGTGCCGCCGGTGCCTTTAGCTCGCGCGCTCGCCTCATGCATCGCCGTTGCCGTCGTAGCCCGAAGCCGCCACCGCCCGCCGTCTTCGCGCCGCCCGATTCCGGCCTCCCCAGCTCCGGCCATGGCCACCACCGGATGCGGCTAGGAGTGCCATTCTAGAGGACCTGACCGCGCGCAAATCCGTCCACCGTAGCTCAAATCCGAGCTCGCCGGAGTTCGGCCACCGCGCCCGGGCTCGCCGGCGAGATTCCGGTGGCCGGCGCCGACGTGGCCGGCTGGGCCCCGCCTCTGTGTCACTGCCCACGGGCCCCACTGGGCCCCTTGACCAGGGTCAACGCTGACTGGGCGGGCCCGTGTCTATGACATGTGGGTCCCGCTGTTTAAAATGATTTTAGATAAATAGAAAATCTGCTAATTAATTAATTAATTGATTAAAACACTAATCACTCGCTGACCAGTAGGCCCCACCCTTAATTAATCCTAATTAGTTAAATCTAACTCTGCTTAATACTAATAGAGGCTGACATGTGGGTCCCAGTGACCCCACATGTCAGGTTTGACTCTGGTCAGCCAGAGTTGACCTGCTGACGTCATGGTGATGTCATGATGACGTCATCATTTACTATTCTGGATGATTCGAATTTAAATAAATAATTAAATTCGAGAAATTCCTTAAAACTTTGAAAAATCATATGAAAATAATTTATATATGTAAAATGATCAGAAAAATATGAAGATTCTGAATATGTAATCAAAATGCCTGTCCAACAGTCCTAGCTAGATGAACATGAAACTTTTTGCCTGTTTCTGATAAATGAATAGTGCATGACTTTTATAAAATAAATCCAAATAAATTCCTAAGTTAACTAAAACACTTAGATAGGCAATATATCACCCTAGCACTGCATATAGACATGTCATGCATCCCAGTTGCATCGTTGCCGTGTATTTATTGTTTCTTCCCCCTCTTCTTACCGGTAGAGCCCGAGACTGACGGTGCTGCCGGGTACGACTACACCGTTGACGATCAGCCTTTTGCCGCAGAGCAGCAAGGCAAGCAACCCCCCCCCCCCCCCTTGAGCATTCCGATATCGTCCATTTCTTTCCCTCTCAGTCTTGCATTAGATTTTGCTACTGTAATTGTTAGCTCCTATTCTGATGCATAGCCTATTTTTGATAAACTGTTACTATACCTACAATCATATCAACTGCTTAGAATAGGTTGATCAATGAATCCCCAGTGACCCCTTAGTCCCAGTTGCCCCTGCTTCTTCATCGACGACTCGAAGACCCGAAGACTCGGTCAACCGACCGACGCGCCAGGCCCCTCACATCACCGCACACCCCTTAAGTATGGCACTGCAGAGCTACTACCGAGTGTCGAGGGTGATACCTCACTTAGCACTCCCGGTGTTAATTCTGTAGCGTAGCTAATCGGTCGTGGGTATCGAGGGTGATTCCTCCTTCCCATTTATCGATAGCGACTCTTGTCATACACATACCTCGAGTGGGATCCATCGAGGGTGATTCCTCGGATATCCACTTGGTGTATAAACACACAGTTACTTCAACTTGACTTTGTTTACATGTGAAAGACGGGACTGGAGGGACAGGCGGTACCACCTTGGTTGAGGTGGACCTGAGTTCCCGAAAGTCTTGAGACGGGTCGGCCCCAAGGGTACCCGTGTGTGAGATGTGGTGGGATGCGCCGGTAAGGCATCCAAAGAGTTATGTTGAGGCGTGGACGGGCAGGAGAGGCCCTTGCCACACATCCTCGAGACGGGGCGACGGGACCGCACTTCATGGGTCGCGCTTGCCCCGCAATAATAAAATGCTAATGGGTTGGGTATTTGATCTGAGTTGGTCGTTGGCCTTATTGCGCACCAAACCATCACGTGGGAAAGTTATGGGCACTCAGCGTCGTTATATCAGCCGAAGCTCTTCGGACGTCAGCAATGGAGCGGCGCGCGCCGGATTGGACTGGACGGTATAGTTCTTGGACTGGAGTGTGCTAGGTCTGCTTCCGGCCGCGTTCGCATCGTGCAGGAGCGCGTAGGGCAAGTGGGCCCACGACCCCTGTGCGCTTAGGATTTAGACCGGCGGGCTGGCCTCTTCGTTGAGACTAGGTGGGGCGACGACGTGTTGAGATAACGAGGCCGGGCATTACCCAGAAAAGTGTGTCCGGCCGGAGGTGATCAAGCGTGTTGGAGATGCGGTGCACCCCTGCAGGGATGATTAATCTATTCGAATAGCCGTGTCCACGGTAACAGGACGACTTGGAGTTGTACCTTGACCTTATACAACTATAATTGTGATTTAATTTGAAATGAATGTGGCTCCGAGATTTCTTCCTCGCAGGGAGTCGAGGGAGGATCTCTGGGCGTGGTTACTTAATAAAATTGCTACAATAATATGACTATATGTGAGATACCAATCTGCGCTCTTCTAATGCTGCAAGATGTTCAAGATGCTAGTCTTCGATAGGACTAGGCCTTCTCCCTATTCTTGCTTTCTGCAGTCAGTCCAGATATAACCCCTCCCCTTGATAATGATGCATATTTAGCCTAGTTCTGATGTCAGTCTTGCGAGTACTTTGGATGAGTACTCACCGCTGCTTTGCTTTCTCTTTCCCACTTGATATGATTACCGCGTTCACACGATGGAGCCCAGGAGATGGAGTACGCCGGAGACGGCTACTACACCAGCCGCTGGAGCCTACTACTACGTGGAGAGTGCCGACGCTCAGGAGTAGTTAGGAGGTTCCCAGGCAGGAGGCATCGCCTCTTTCGATCCGCTGCTTATGTTTGTGCTAGCCTTCTTAAGGCAAAACTTGTTTAACTTATGTCTGTACTCAGATATTATTTGCTTCCGCTGACTCGTGCTTTGTCGAGCTTTGTATTCGAGCCCTCGAGGCCCCTGGCTTGTAATATGAAGCTGTATGAATTTAATTTGTGGCTAGTGTTGTGTTGTGATATCAATCAGTGAGTCCCTAATCTTGGTCGTACGCATTGCGTGTTTGATTAGCGTATGGTCGAAATCGGGGGCGTCACAATATCCTACTCATGCTAGTGTCCAATGTTAATTATTCTCAATGCATGATTATGACCGTTTTCGCTCTCTAGCTGGTCGCTTCTCAATCTATTGCTAACCTTCACCTGTGCTAAACGGGAATACTGCTTGTGCATCCAAATCCTTAAAACCCAAGTTGTTCCAAATGAGTCCACCATACCTACCTATATGCGGTGTTACCCTGTCGTTCCAAGTAAATCTGCACATGCCACCTCTAAACATTCAAATAAACATATGTTTTGCGTGCTCGTACCACTCATGGAGCGACGGGGCGGTCAATATCTTCCATGCTAAGCGGGTTATTCTCAAGATGGGTGATTATTCACCTGTCATTGCATGAGAGAGGATGGTAAAAAGGATTCCCGGTCCTGCATAATCAAAAATAAATTAAACAAAACTCCCGGGACAGTTGAAATGTTGGAGGGCACCCGTGAATTCGGTCGGCCATGGCTTGTGTATGTATGGTGGATCGGAGTAAACTTTATATTTCAAACCGCAAATAATGTGTTTAGCATGGAAGATATTGAAATCTCTGTTGCGACGTTGATACGAAAAGCACACCACCCAAAATTACAATTTCATCTCAGTTTTAAACTATGAGCTCTGGCACCTCTGCAAATTAATGCTTCCCTCTGCGAAGGGGCTTTCTATTTACTTTTATGTTATTTTATTTTATTATTGAGTCATCATCTTCTCGCCAAAGCACCATACCTGAGAGCACTATTGTCATTCTTATGCATTGAGTCTAGTTAATGTTGGATGTGAGCATGACTAGATCTTTTCTACTCTAAATTACAATGTTTAGTCATTGCTTGAGCCTCAGAGGTACTCTGCATTTATGTTTTGCGGTCTAAGAAATGACTAGCGAGATACCATATCATCATATTATATCATAGTTGTTTTGACAAATTGTTGGCATGAAGATATTTATTATTGCTTGCTAGTTGGTTATGTTATTGCCATGAGTGAATATAATGTTTAAGTGTTATCATTGATATGGCTACTTATGATCTATGCTGAAAACATGAACACTAGCTAAGTATATATACAACAACAAGAACAAAAGAGTTTTTAAAAGTTTTGTTTATCACTTTCAGTTTATCAACTAATTTGCTTGAGGACAAGCAATGAATTAAGCTTGGGGAGTTGATATGTCTCCAACGTATCTACTTTACCAAACACTTTTGCTCTTGTTTTGGACTCTAATTTGCATTATTTGAATGAAACTAATCCGAACTGACGTTGTTTTCAGCAGAACTACCATGGTGTTGTTTTTGTGTAGAAATAAAAGTTTTCGGAATTGGCCGAAACTTTTTTGAGATTTTCTCTGGAATATATAAAAAATAATGGAGCAAAGATCCATCGAATGGGGGGCACCAGCTGTTGCCAAGGCAACAGTGCGCGCTCTGTTAGCTTGGTAAGCCCACGTGGCTTCGCCGATCCTAATTCTAAGCCTATAAATTCCTATTTCCTAAGAAAAAAATGGGAGAAAAGTTATCATCGCGTTTTACGAGGCGGAACCGCCGCCACCTCCTGTTCTTCGTCGGGAGGGCTGATCTGGAGTTTATTTGGGGCTCCGGGGAGGGGGATTTGTCGCCATCGTCATCACCGACCCTTCTCAATCAACAACTCCATGATGTTCACCACCGGGAGTGAGTAACTCCTTTGTAGGCTTGCTGGACGGTGATGGGATTGGATGAGATTTATCATGTAATTGAGTTATTTTGATAGGGCTTGATCCCTAGCATCCACTATGTTCTGAGATTGATGTTGCTATGACTTTGCTATGCTTAATGCTTGTCACTGGGGCCCGAGTGCCATGATTTATGATCTGAACCTATTATGTTTTCATGAATATGAGAGTGTTTTGGATCCTATCTTGCAAGTTGTATGCACCTATTACGTGTCATGATCCGCATACCCCAAGGTGTCAATAATTGGGATTATTTCTGGTGATTGTCGTAGTTTGAGGAGTTCATGTATTCAGTGTGTGTTAATGCTTTGCTCCGTTTCTCTATTAAAAGAAGGCCTTAATATCCCTTAGTTTCCTTATGGACCCCGCTGCCACGGGAGGGTAGGACAAAACATGTCATGCAACTTCTTATTATAAGGATGTATGGCTATATACGGAATACATGCCTATATTACACTGATGAATTTGAACTAGTTCTATGTCGCTCTAGTGTGTAACTGTTACATGATGAATGTTATCCAATATACTCATCCATCACCGATCCAAATGCCTACGCTTTTCATATATTGATCCTTGCTAAGTTACTATTGTTGCTGCTACTGTTACATCACTACAAAGCTGTCGTTGTTAATGTTACCATTCCTAGTACTATTTTGCCATGCTACTAAACTTTTGTTGTAGAAAGAAATCCCAGGTGTGGTTGAATTAAAACTCAACTGCTAAGACCAATAAATATTCTTTGTCTCCGCTTGTGTCGAATCAATAAATTAGGGTGTAATACTACCCGTGAAGAGCGTTGCGACCCCCTACACTTGTGGGTTATCACTTGTTGTGATGGAAGTTCTTCTTCTGTACCATGTGGGCACTAGAAGCTCCCTCAACAACTCGAGCACATGTGTATTTTGCTCTCGCCATCTCTTCAACATCAAGAGAGCCAATGAGATCCTAAACGGAAAACTCTTGTCTCTTGTGTTTCAGAGAAGTAGCAAAGTTGCTCCACGAAGGTGGAAGCTTGGCAATGATGCCTCTGGCAACAAACTTGCCGGAACACACACTTGAAGTACTCAAGATCCTTCGCGGGTGACTGTATCTCATGAGCTTGCTGAACAAGATCGCGCTCATCAGTCATCTTGTTGTCTTAGAATTGCTCCATGACGTACAACTCGCTGCCAGCGTGTGAGGCCCCAAACTTGGCCTCGAGTGCAGACCACGTGTCCTTGCCGTTGTCAAACGACACATACAAATTCACAATGGAATCGTCAAGAAAACTCAGAAGGGCGCCCTTGAAGAGGGTATCGATCTTCTCAAAAGCTTATTGTTGTGCAGGATTAAGATCACACTCATGCTTCCCTTTGGTGGCGTCATAGCAGTACATGGTTTGAAACCATTAGACTGCTCTCATGCGCCACCTCTTCTATTGCACCCCCTTGAAGGTGGGCGGCTTCAAATGCGTAGCAAAACCACTCGGGGTAAATTGCCTATAATCAGGTTTTTGGAATGTTGAATATATGAGCAAATTACTACAAGATTTAATCCAAATAAATAGTAAGTAAATCATGGCGGCAATAATAGAGATTGAACTAATCATGCATACTAGCATAGTAGATGAACAGATCGAATCTACGGCACAAACTAGAAACAAAAATTCTAGCATGATTTTGAACAGAGAGGACATGATTGCATACGGTGCAGCGGGAGCAGAACTACCAGCGTTCGTGTTGTCGGCCATGTCGCTGATGAAGAGGTTCCCGAGATCAGGGAAGAAGTTGTTGTCCGGGAAGTAGTTGCTGCCAGCAGTCGCGCGAGTGCGCTCCCCCAAAAACCTGATCGCCCCTCTCCCGTATAGGATCACGAGAGGCGGGCTTGTTGTCCCTTCTCGTCATGCATGCCGGAAGGAGGGATGGAGAAGGCTTGTGTGGCGACGCAATTTTCTGGAGCGGTGCGAAACCATATGTTGTGGCGACGGCTAGGGTAGACGTCTGTCTGTCTATATAGTGGCAGGCCGGGTAGGTCGTGGGAGTAAACCCCACGTCAAAGTCGATAACAGACTCACGATCGAAAAGAATCGGAAACGGCTGAGTAATTAACGCGTTCGTTAATTATTGATTAATGACTCATTCCCGAAACCCAACGCGGCGCGTTGTGACGAGGCGTGGCGAGGCGAGCGAGGAGGAGGAGCGCGCGTGTAGGTCTCCTCTTCTCATGCTCGTACAAGTGCTAGAAGCGCTCACCTTATAAGGTGGTGCAACTCTCTCCCAACTAACGGTATGGGACTAAACATTAGTCCAACTCACACCACCAACGGCCATGCATGAATGGGCCATGAGAATTTTAGAATTTTTGTTGGGCTTTGGGCCAAAAGCCTACTAGCAAATTCCAACAGCTAAACCTAATCGAGCCACTGAGAATGACATTTAATAAACATATGCCCGGAATATAAATATTTTCGTCCGGTTTGAATAAAAATTATCTAGTTTGCTTAAAGCCAATTTGAAACGTATGGGATAAAATTGGTCTTAGAGATGGTGTGAAATAGAAGAGACATGTCGAGCATGTCGGGTAAGAACTAACAACCGAAGAATTGTCGTGACTCTGCACCGTTGGCCATCATCATCGTTTCCAAACAGGAGACCGCACCACCACATTGTCGGCCGGGCACTTGCCGACCGCAATGCCGTGAGCTTCTGGCACATGGAGAGCGTGAACGGGATCCAATGCTCTTCAAGGCAACGCCCCAAAGAGGGAAGCGACGATGCCGACGCCATCGCCCGACCCGATCGGGCCTTAGGATTTCACCCGAAAAGCAGCTCCGACTAGAGAAACTTTTTTCCTAAAAATTTGCCCTAAGGATCTTGAATTCATTAAAAAAAGAAGAGGGTTGCCCGGTTAATTAACGGAAAATCGGGCTAAAACCGTTACAACAGCCCACACAGGGCAAAACTGGTCGACCTGGCCACCCACGCGGAGATACACAAAGCCGTAGAGAAGAACCACAAAGTCAAGGTCATCACCAAGCATCATAGTCATCACTCCTTCACGAGCCAGCAACTCCGACTTCACCATCGACTTCCGCCAACGAAGCCCTCGTCTTCACAAACGTCGGAACCCATGTCGGCCCATGCCAAACAACCGACCGTCGGTGCAGACGCCAGACAGCTCCGATAAGACCACCAAAAGACGGGAGAAATAGGCAAAGTTGGCGCCAACCAACACCTCCTCGAAGACCACCAGCCACTTGACATCGTCACCACCTAGCACTCTAGGGTAGCTCCGACTTCACGACCGCATGATGAGACGTAGAAGAGACATGTCGAGCACGACGGGTAAGAATCGACAACCGGAGCACTGGCACGGCCCTGCACTGCTGGCCATCATCATCGTTGTCAAACTGGACGCCGCACCACCACACTGCCAACCGGGCACCTGCCAACCGCAATGTCGTGAGCTTCTAACACATAAAGAGCACGAATGGGATCCAATACTCTTCAAAACGACGCCCCCATAGAGGAAAGCGACGATGCCAACCCCATCGCCCGACCTGATCGGGCCTTAGGTTTTCACCCGAAGAGCTGGATCCAAGGGTGTGTATGGGGTGGACTCCACGACAGAGCCTCCAAAGAGGTAACACGGCATCAAAGAGCTGGATCCAAGGGTGTGTATGCGGTGGACTCAGGGGCGGCGCCTCCAAGAAGGTAACACAACGTCCACGGACGCCGACACAGTCGGCCAGCCAAAGCCAAGGAAGCTGAGGATTAATAAACCTGTTTCTATGCAAGTTGCCACGGCGGTGGCATGTGAAGCAGAGACACGGGTCACGATACTGAATGAAGAAAATAACATATATTGATCTTGCTTCACAAAAAAAAACAGCAAGAACCACCAGGTTTCCATTCACGTTGTACATTTCTCGTCTCTTCTCATAGCACCTCGACCTCTAATTGCATCAATAGATTAACTAGCTAGCCCAATCTAACAAGAGGCGCCAACAAAAGGATGCCAGGTGTTATCTGTACACTGTTTGATTATCCAGCAATACTGCCATCAATGTCAGTGCACCAGAAAGCTTACAACAATGCACAGCTCCGACTCAAAAACGATCAACCCCTGAACAATGCACACCATGGCGTCTCTATCGAGATGAACTGCGCTGACTCTCGCAACCGGGGCAGTTATGCAAGCTCTCATGGATGTAAATATCACAGTCGAAGCAGAAGTGGTGGTTGCATTTGGGACAGCGGACATGGATATTAGATTGCCCACCTGCAATGTTCATGGAGGTATAGTCAATGAACCTGACGATTACGACGAATAAGAATGTACTGTATAAGATACTAGCATAACATATAACAAAAACATAACTGGGATTGTCAACAAAGGAGAATCATGTGAGTTGAGAAGGATAGAAATATGCGCTAATGATACTTGATAATTCCCCTTACTCTAGAAACTGCAGAATTTTTAAACTACGGTTCATTGACAGGTTCACCTCTAATGCTGAAAAAAATTAACGCTAGTTCTCATATATGTTCCCCTTTGCGCTATGCAACTTCGTTCGTAGGGTTAAGTTGATGATCCACACTTCACACTCTGAAGTGACAATAACATGGATAAAGAAAGCATCACACAGTATACACAATAACTGCCACTAAATGGAAGGACAAAATAAATAAGGCAACAAAGACTGGAACTGCTTCATTATGATAATTCCTCTTTTTCTAACACAGAGACCAAGGACATTAAAGATATATTTCCTCATTTGAAGATGAATAACCGAAGTAAGAAGGTACCCCCTCTGTCCCATAATATAAGAGTGGTGATGTGTTTAAGCATACCGGTGTTAATGAGACTCTGTTGGCAGCCGAAACAATTTTGCCCTCCCTTTTGACCTAATTTGAATGTCACCTCATCAAACGGCGATACAGGGAATAGATGGTGATAAGATCGTGCCAGATGTGGGGAGCTAACAAGTGTTAGACCACATGTTCGGCACTCCGTTGGAAGCTCGCATACATTAACTTTGCATCTGGGACATATATAACCTTCAGCACCAGACTTAATTTTCTTGTGACAAGAGCAGATGGAGATAAGATCCTCTGCTCCCCTCTGTGGAAAACCCATCTTGATTAAATTAGCTGCAGCATACTCTGCAATGGCAGGTGGTGGAGGAGCATGTTCAAGCAGCAATTCCTTGAAGTGGGACTGCCAAAAGAAAGAAACATTATTTCATCATCACAGGATTTGAATATCAAGAGTAAAAGCTACAAACAAAAGCATATTTTAGCACCTCGTCTAGTGCAACCGTATATGATCCACCAGTCTCTTCGCAGAGATGCTTACAAATGAAAATTTCTGCAGCAAGCCCAATAACCGAACATCTAACTTTGGATTTCTTGCATTTTTCTATTGTCTCCATGATATCACCAGGATCACATGTATTCAGTGCGGAGTACAAAAATAATACTTCCTTGTGACCATAGGAAGGAATCTGATTCAAGTAACCATGGACAAGTTCTAGAGCGTTCTGCAGAGATGAATCACCAGAACACTCAAGCTTGCCCATCAATGCGTTAATCTGTGACTCTGGACTCCCTCCAATCTCCGTAAGTCGATGAGAAATGCCATCTTTAATTGTCACTAACCCAACATGGCTCAAGGGATTCTGATCGAAGAATTCCCTTATGAATGCCTCAGCACATTTTGCAACAACTGCCATTCGACTAGGGCGATAATCCATTTCTGAAGCCGCCTAAATGATCAAAATAGAACCAGAAAAAAGGTGATTACAAGAGAATGAAAAGAAGAAACACAAGTTGTGAACAGTATAAATGCAACACAAAGGAATTGCCAACAACGTATTTTGAGGATCCTAATTATTTCAAACTAGGCAATATGTGCTGCTCAAATATTATATTATCAGCTACACTGCAAGAGCCAGAGGAAATGGTGATGAAGAGAAAACAACATGAACATTTTCCACAAGAATAGACACACAGGATATATAAACTTCTGTTAAACCAACATAGACCCTTTACTATTATGTCAAGTGATACAGCTGTTATTTTCTTATTGCATAGTTTTAACACTAGCTGGAAAATTCCTCCCACTAAATGATTGGCATCCCTTCATTAAGTTTTTGGTTTTGCCCCTAGTCTGCCCCTGATAACTGCCATATCAACAAATCCTACCAAATGCCCTAACACCCCTAATCTGCGCCTGATAACTGCCATATCAACAAATCCTACCAAATGCCTTAACACTAACACCCCTAGTCTGCCCCTGCTAACTGCCATATCAACAAATCCTACCAAATGCCCTAACACCCACCAACTATAACATGTCAACACCAACATTCAGCTATTAAAAGAGAACATCAAGCGAGAAGGCAAGCTGCCAGATATGCATGAACTGTCGTAGGATCAGCACAGCTAAAGGACACAAATCAGATCGTCTACGAGTTCTTTCTACACAAACAAAATGAAGCACCGCTATTGGATATGGACCTGCATTCTCGCTACAAATAACCACAGGCAGCTCTGTGAAACAACAAACATACAAATCAATCCAAAGCATTAGCTCACTGCTCAGCTGGTCTCCACTTCACCAATGGCGACTCTGGTCCACAGGGCCGTCTCCAGGAATTTAGTGGCCCGGGACGAATTACAAAATAGGGTTCTAAAATTTGGGTTCAATCCATACATACACACAATTCTTTCTTTAATTCAATCGGTTCAATGTTTAAATGTATCAACATGGAAATAGACACATACAGGATGTCTGTTCAAATGCATCTTGTAGTGTTGTTTGCTTGTCCCGCTCCAAGAATTTACCTTCTGATTAGTGGCCGCGATGGCGAGCATGTCGTTGTTTCTCAGCTTTGGAGGTTGGGCGTAGTGGAGGCAGGGCCAGCCGGGCAGCCCCCAGCAGCAGCAGCATGATGGCTGGGTAGACCGGGTGAAGGCAGGGCCCAGCCGGCCAACGGCAACAGCAGCACGGCGGTGTGCTGGGTTGGCTGGGCGGAGGATGGGGAGCACTGCCAGGAACGTTGCAGTGACGCTAGCAAGGAGCAGCTAGCAGACGGGGCTACATCACGGGAGAGCGGACGCCGGCGGCAGTATGCAGCAAACCAGCAGTCGTTGAATTCGTTGCACAGGAGGGTGGGAGATAGCGAGAGGCCGGCGGCGCAGATGTGTGTGGGCATGGGACTGGGGGAGGTCACGACCTAGGGCTCAGACTAGCAGGCAGCGTGTTACCTTCAGTTTGTTCTTCGATCGGGGGCCCCAAGATTTTGGGGGCCCTGTGCGGTCGGCCAATTTGGCCGGGGAAGACTTGTGTGAGATCTCACATTAGGTGAGATCTATGAGATCAAATTTTTTGAAAAAGAAGTACATGTTCAAAAATTCTTAAATTTTTTGTAGACACTCATGAATGTTTGTTGTACAACCACAAAAAGTTTCAGCTTCTAATTCAACTCACATTAATACAAATGAAAAAGACAAAATCGGATATGAACAGTGTCAAAGTACTATTCACCCAGAGCTGCTACTATTCACATTCGAATTTGTCTTTTTTGAATCTCAAAATATACATCGAGTTTTTGAGCTGATTTTTTTCCGAGTGGTAGACATATCACACAAGAATGTTGTCAAATAATTTCACATTTTTTCAAAATGTCTAAATATGATTTTTGGTGTTGATCTCACGATCTCACCTAAATGTGAGATCTCACACAAGTCTCCCCCCAATTTGGCCCCCCTTGTCGACGGGCCTGCTGGTCCACATCTCGATAGACAGTGAGCACGAACACCAGATCACTCTCGGTACAAGATGTCATACTAAATAATACAGTATGAAGGGAGATGAGCACGATCAGCATTGCTGGACGGCCCCATTGATCACGAACAAGGCGCTCAGCCGTAATGGCTAACCTAACGGAGAGGAAATCAAAATAGGGCGTGGAGACTGGAGACTAACCCTGGAGAGGTCGATTACGATGTACAGGTAGCGAATGAGGCCCTTCTGGATGCGGGCCGCGGCGGCCGCGGAGCGGAGCAGGAGGCGGCGGCGGTACTGCGAGTGGACGAGGTTCTTGGTGTCGATGGGGCGGAGCAGGCCCGAGTCGTCCTCCTCCAGCGCCTCCCACGAGCGGTCGTCGGCGTAGGCGCGCTCCCATGCCTCGAGGACGCTGCCGCCGCCGGTCTTCTCCTCCTCATCCTCCTCCTCGTCGTCCTCCTGGTTCCGGCGCCGCCCGGAGGCCGTGGATGGCGCGTTGAAGCCGCCTCCGCCGCCGGCGCCGCCGAACATGGTGGGGGCGGCGGCGAGGTGGAGTTGGATACTGGGGATGGGGAGTGCGAGGCCAGGGCTCGGGACCAGGAGATTATGGGCCTGGCGGCTGTGTTTGGGTTTGGGGCTCCTGGGCTTTTGTGGGGAGGCTTTTCTTGACCTCCTTTGTGAGCCGTCTCGGCGTTGGGGGGTTAGGCAGGACTGCAGGAACCCCTCAAAAATAAAAATAAAGCAGGGCTGCAGGAAAGCAGGAGGTCGGGACTCAAGCAGGGCTGCACAACTCGACGGTTTTCTGCGTGAATCTGCAAAGGAAGGGGCTCAAGATCTCTCCCTACTGCCCAGTTTGTGGCATTCACGAGGAGGATGGGGGTCATCTCCTTTTCAAATGCAAGCAAGTCAAAGAGGTTTGGCGTCTATGTGGACTAGAGAGGGAGAGGCTGCTGTTAATGGACCAGCGAACGGCTACGACAATGGTGGAGAAGCTGATGGCCTTCCCTGTAAAGAAGCAAGCTCTCATCGCCACACTCGTGTGGAACTGATGGTGTAAGCGCAAGAACCGCAGGGAAAGAGGTAAAGGCAAATTGAGCGAGGAACTAGCATGGATTATTCAACATCAGACGAGCGAGTTCTGCAACCTTCAGCAAATTCAAAAGACCGCGTGTATAAGACCCAAACAGAGATGGAAGCCACCTCCCGAGGAGTGGATTAAATCAATGGCGTTGACTTAGTTCGGACGCAAGCAGTTTATTTTGTGGGTCCATTTTTTTGTTAACATTGGGTCCCACGTAACACCGGCGTAGCATACGACGGCACACCAGGAATATACATGTTAGTGCTGACGTGTTGTTTTCTTGAAACGCCAGTAATAAAGTCGCATCACTACTACCACGTGATAACCCTTGTGTATACACTAGATTCCCCTTCTTCTTCCTCTTCATTTTCCTCTTCCTCTTCCTCCTCTCTCTTCCCTCTCATCATCTTGAGAAACTCAATTATTTTATCATGATTCTTAATTAGGTAGTTAGATCTAGCTAGGTGATGCGTTAGTTACGTTTGCTAGCCTCCTCCACACACCCACTCTCTAAGCTAGCTATATCTAGCTCTCTCCTCCACCCACTTGCATTAAATTTTCCTTCAACCTCCATTAATGGCACCCACCAACCCACGTACGGTCGATCAGCTTCTCGCGGGATCGATCGAGGACTAGCTCGACTCGTGTATCTTCTGCTTGAGGTAATTAACACAAAACACTTCCTCGTCATTTAATTATGCATGTTACGTACGTGTGTGATTTCTAAATGGCGAAACGTGCATGGATGGCGAATTTGTAGAGAGAGTTGCCAATGTTTTGGCGAAACGTTGATTCATTTCCGTTTCGTCAAATTTCTGGTACTCAATATGTACCACTTTTAGCAAAGGTCATGTCGAAATTTTGTATGCCCCCGCTTGATATATATGTAATTCTTTTTGTATTTCCCTTTACAGGCTACTTTAATCTATCGAAAGATTCAATATGGGTAGAAGTGTGAAGGCCTTTCTCAATTTCACGGTGACGAATATGATACAAAAGTGTGAAATGCGGATATTATGTCCATGTAAGGCCTGCAAAAATGGAATTTTCCATAACCCGTTCGATGGTAGCGTCCTCGCGCACTTGCTTCGTCGTGGTTTCGTTGAAGGTTATACACGATAGACAAAGCATGGTGAGGAGAATGATGATGTAAGTGACGACAATGACGGAGCGACGGATATGGAAGCGGAGAACCCTTTCAATGATGAATTAGCAAGGTCGCCAAAAGGAGGAAACAATAATGAACATGCGCCTGGAGGAGGAAATGATGAAACGTCACCCGAACATGAAGAGGACCATGTCACCCAGGATATGTCGTTGGCTGAAATGCTGCAGGATCCCCATGTTAAAGAACTGCTTCAGAAGAAGACGACAAATGAAAGAGCTGCTATTAAGGAGGCTCTCAAGTTGGCGCAATTGGAGTTAGACGCGAATGCTCCAGTGTATGAAGGTTGTGATCCTGAGGACACCCGCTTGCACGTCACGCTCAAACTTCTAGACATCAAGGCAAGATTCAAGAGCACAGACGCAAGTTTGGACACTACATTGGAATATTTACATACAGTTTTGCCCAAGGGGAATTTGTTGCCTAAGAGTGTTGATGAGGCGAAAAAGATCGTGTGCCCTCTTGATTTGCCGCATGTAAGATATCATGCATGCATAAATGATTGCATCTTATATCGTAACGAGCATGAGCACAAAACAGAGTGTCCAACTTGCAAGGAACCCCGATACAAGCCTGGAAAGAAGGATCCTCGAAAGGTTGTATGGTACCTTTCGTTTATTCCACGCCCGCAACGTTATTTCGCTGACGCGAAGGAAGCAAAGAACATGACTTGGCACAAGGAAATCCAAAAATGATGGCATTCTGAGACATATTGCGGATGGTTGTCAGTGGAAAGCACTCGACTGCATTGAACCAGAATTCACAGCGGAACCAAGAAACCCCAGGTTGTGAGTAGCGATGGACTAAATCCATTTGGCAAGCAGAGTAGCACACATAATACATGGCCCGTGTTTGTTTGGATGTACAACCTCCCGCCTTGGCTCTGCATGAAACAAAAGTACATACACATGGTGTTGGAAACATGCCCTAGAGGCAATAATAAAATAGTTATTATTATATTTCCTTGTTCATGATAATCGTTTATTATCCATGCTATAATTGTATTGATTGGAAACTCAAATACATGTGTGGGTAAATAGACAACACTGTGTCCCTAGTATGCCTCTAGTAGACTAGCTCGTTGATCAAAGATGGTCGAGGTTTCCTGGCCATAGACATGAGATGTCATTTGATAACGGGATCACATCATTGGGAGAATGATATGATGGACAAGACCCAAACTATGAACGTAGCATATGATCGTGTCAGTTTATTGCTATTGTTTTCTGCATGTCAAGTATCTGTTCCTATGACCATGAGATCATGCAACTCACTGACACCGGAGGAGTACCTTGTGTGTACCAAACGTCGCAACGTAACTGGGTGACTATAAAGGTACTCTACAGGTATCTCTGAGGGTGTCTGTTGAGTTGGCATGGATCAAGACTGGGATTTAAGACTGGGATTTGTTACTCCGTGTGACGGAGAGGTATCTCAGGGCCCACTCGGTTATGCAACATCACAATGAGCTTGCAAGCAAAGTAACTAAAGAGTTAGCCACGGGATCTTGTATTATAGAACGAGTAAAGAGACTTGCCGGTAACGAGATTGAACTAGGTATGGAGATACCGACGATCGAATCTCGGGCAAGTAACATACCGATGAACAAAGGGAACAGCGTACGGGATTAACTGAATCCTTGACATAGAGGTTCAAACGATAAAGATCTTCATAGAATATGTAGGAACCAATATGGGCATCCAGGTCCCGCTATTGGTTATTAACCGTAGAGGTGTCTCGGTCATGTCTACATAGTTCTCGAACCCGCAGGGTCTACACACTTAACGTTCGGTAACGATTCGGTACTGTTGAGTTATATATGTTGGTGACCAAAAGTTGTTCGGAGTCCCGGATGAGATCCCGGATGTCACAAGGAGCTCCGAAATGGTCCGGAGGTAAAGATTGATATATAGGAAGTTCAGTGTTGGTCACCGGAAAAGGTTCGGGCGTCACCGGTAACGTACCGGCGGTGTCGGAAGGGTTCCGGGGGTCCACCGGAAGGGGACCACCTACCCCGAGGGGCCACATGGGCTGAAGAGGTGGCGCACCAGCCCCTGGTGGGCTGGGCAGCCAGCCCCTAGAGGCCCATGCGCATGGGGGTAGGTGGGAGGTGGGCTAAGGGGGAGGGACTCCTCCCTTGCGCCTCCACCTCCCTTGTGGGAGTTGGACTCCCCCCCCCCCTTGGTCGATCGACCAACCCTAGGGTTTCCCCTAGGGCTGCCACCGCTCCTCCCTCCCTAGTGGAGGTTTTGAGGGCAGACGCCACCTGAAAAAGCCATGTGCTGCCCTCTCTCCTTCTAGACCTCGTTCTCCACTAGATTGATTTGGTAGAGCTCGGCGAAGCCCTGCCGGATTAGTTCACCACCACTGCCACCACGTCGTTGTGCTGCCGGAGAACTCATCTACCTCTTCATCCTTGCTTACTGGATCAAGAAGGTGGAGATCATCATCGAGATGTACGTGTGCTGAACGCGGAGGTGCCGTCCGTTCGGCGCTAGATCGTGATTGGATCGCGGGACGGCTTGCGATTTGGATCGCGAAGACGTTCGACTACATCAACCGCATTTCGTAACGCTTCCCGCTTAGCAATCTACAAGGGTATGTGGATCCGATCTCTCCTCTCGTAGATGCTCGTCTCCTAGATTGATTTTGGTGAAGCGTAGGAAAAATTTTGTTCCCCATGCATCGTTCCCCAACTGTGACATCATGAGCTAGGTCTATGCGTAGATGAGATCACGAGTAGAACACAAAGTAGTTTGTGGGCATTGATATTCAGATTGCTTCCTCCCTTGGTCTTTTCTTGATTCAGCGGTATTGTGGGATGAAGCGGCCCGGACCAACTTTACATGTCCACATGAGACCGGTTCCACCGACTGACATGTGACTTTGTTGCATAAAGATGGCTGGCGGGTGTCTATCTCTCCCACCTTAGTTGAATCGGATTCAACAAAGGCGGTCCTTGTAGAAGGTTGAATAGCAATTTGTGTATCACCATTGTGGTTTTGCGTAGGTAAGAATCGTTCTTGCTAGATACCCATAGCAGCCACGTAAAACATGCAACAACAATTAGAGGGCGTCTAACTTGTTTTTGCAGGGTATGTTGTGATATGATATGGCCAAAGACATGATGAGATATATTTGATGTATGAGATGATCATGTTTTGTAATAGTTCATATCGACTTGCATGTCGATGCATACGGCAACCGGCAGGAACCATAGGGTTGTCTTTAATTATTTGTATGACCTGCGTGTCAATCATTAAGCGCTATGTAATGCTTTACTTTATCGCTAAACGGTAGCAATAGTAGTAGAAGCATGGTTGGCATGACAACCCCGATGGCGACACAATGATGGAGATCATGGTGTTATGCCGGTGACGATGGAGATCATGCCGGTGCTCTGGAGATGGAGATCAAAAGCACAAGTTCATGGCCATATCATGTCACTTATGATTTGCATGTGATGTTAATCCTTTTATGCATCTTATTTTGTTTAGGACGACGGTAGCATTATAAGGTGATCCCTCACTAAAATTTCAAGATAAAATTGTGTTCTCCCCGAGTGTGCACCGTTGCGAAGGTTCGTCGTTTCGAAGCACCACGTGATGATCGGGTGTGATAGAATCTACGTTTGCATACAACGGGTGCAAGCCAGTGTTGCACATGCAGAACACTCGGGTTAAACTTGACGAGCCTAGCTTGTACAGACATGGCCTCGGAACACAAGAGACCGAAAGGTCAAACATGAGTCATATAGTAGATATTATCAACATAGAGATGTTCACCATTGAAACCACCTCATCTCACGTGATGATCGGACTTGGGTTGGTGAATTTGGATCATGTAGCAATCGGATGACCGGAGGAATGTCAATTTGAGTGGGAGTTTTATAAGTAATATGATTAACTAAACTCGTTATCTTGAACAATAGTCTAAGTAACCTTTGCAAATTTATGTTGTAGATCAATGGCTCGCGGAGTAGTTCCCCTGAATTTCACTGTGTTCCTAGAGAAAGCCAAGCTGAAAGATGATGGAAGTAACTTTGTAGACTAGGCCCGTAATCTGAGGATTATCCTCACGGCTTCCCAAAGGCTTATGTCCTTGATGCACCGCTCGGTGAGTCACCCGCTCCGGTGTCGTCTGCAGACGTTGTGAACGCCTGGCAGTCGCGTTCGGATGATTACTCAATAGTTCAATGTGCTATGTTGTATGGCTTAGAACCGGGACTTCAAAGGCGTTTTGAACATCATGGAGCATATGAGATGTTCCAGGAGTTGAAGTTTATTTTTGAGAAGAATGCCCGGATCGAGAGGTATGAGACCTCCGATAAGTTCTATGCTTGCAAGATGGAGGAGAACGGGTCTGTCAGTGAACACATACTCAGAATGTCTGGGTATTCCAACCGTCTGGCTGAATTAGGGATGCCTCTCCCGCCAGAGGCGATCACTGACAGGGTTCTTCAATCACTGCCACCTAGCTACAAAAGCTTCGTGTTGAACTATAACATGCAAGGGATGAACAAGTTAGTCACCGAGCTGTTTGCGATGCTTAAAGTTGCTGAGTCTGAAATCCAGAAGGGGCATCAAGTGTTGATGGTCAATAAAACCACTAGTTTCAAGAAGGATGTCAAGGGCAAGAAGGGTAACTCCAAGAAGAGTGGCAAAGCAGTTGCCCCTCCCTTGAAGAAACCCAAGGCTAGACCCAAGCCAGAAACTGAGTGCTTTCATTGCAAGGGAACTGGTCACTAGAAACGGAACGACCCCAAGTATCTAGCTGACAAGAAGGCGGCCAACACCAAAGAAGGTATATATGATATACATGTTATTGATGTGTACCTTACCAACTCTTGTTGTAGTGCATGGGTATTTGATACCGGTTCGGTTGCTCACATTTGCAACTCAAAGCAGGAACTACGGAATAGATGGAGGCTGGCAAAGGACGAAGTGACGATGCGCGTGGGAAATGGTTCCAAGGTTGATGTGATCGCCGTCAGCACGCTCGCTCTTCGATTACCATCGGGATTAGTGATGAACCTGAATAATTGTTATTTAGTGCCTGCGTTGAGCATGAACATTATATCTAGATCTTGTTTAATGCGAGACAGTTACTCATTTAAATCAGAGAATAATGGTTGTTCTATTTATATGGGTAATATCTTTTATGGTCATGCACCCAATGTGAGGGGTTTATTCTTGTTGAATCTCGATAGTGATGATACACATGTTCATAACATTGATGCCAAAAGATGTAGAGTTGATAATGATAGTACCGCTTTCTTGTGGCACTACCGCTTATGTCATATTGGTGTAAAACGCATGAAGAAACTCCATGCTGATGGACTTTTGGAGTCACTTGATTTCGAATCACTTGAAACATGTGAACCATGCCTCATGGTCAAGATGACTAAAACCCCATTCTCTGGAACAATGGAACGGGCAAGTGACTTGTTGGAAATCATACATACTGATGTGTGCGGTCCGATGAGCATTGAGGCGCGCGGTGGATATCGTTACTTTCTCACCTTCACCGATGACTTAAGTAGATATGGGTATATTTACTTAATGAAACACAAGTCTGAAACGTTTGAAAAGTTCAAGCAATTTCAGAGTGAAGTTGAGAATCATCGTAACAAGAAGATTAAATTCCTACGATCTAATCGAGGAGGAGAATATCTGAGTTATGAGTTTGGCAATCACTTAAGACAATGTGGAATTGTTTCACAATTGACACCGCCCGGAACGCCACAGCGTAATGGTGTGTCCGAACGTCGTAATCGAACCTTATTGGATACGGTGCATTCTATGATGTCTCTTGCCGATTTGCCACTATCGTTTTGGGGTTTTGCATTAGAGACAACTGGATTCACTTTAAATAGGGCTCCATCGAAATCCGTTGAGACGACGTCGTATGAACTCTGGTTTGGCAAGAAACCAAAGTTGTCGTTTCTTAAAGTTTGGGGATGCGATGCTTATGTCAAAAAGCTTCAGTCTGAAAAGCTAGAACCCAAAGCGGAGAAATGCGTCTTCATAGGATACCCAAAAGACACGGTTGGGTATACCTTCTATCTCAGATCAGAAGGCAAAGTGTTTGTCGCTAAGAACGGGTCATTGCAAAGTGTTTGTCGCTAAGAACGGGTCATTTCTCGAGAAAGAGTTTCTCTCGAAAGAATTGAGTGGGAGGAAGATAGAACTCGATGAGGTTGTTGAACCTTTGTTTCAACCAGAGAGTAGCGCAGCGCAGAAAGATGTTTCTGTGGAGCCTACATCGGTTGAAGAGGAAGCAGATCATGGTGATCATGAAGCTTCGGATCAAGATGATATCGAACCTCGTAGGTCGACAAGGACACGTACTACTCCTGAGTGGTACGGTAACCCTGTCTTAGAGGTCATGTTGTTGGACAACGATGAACCTACGAGCTATGGAGAAGCGATAATGGGCCCGGATTCCGACAAATGGTTACAGGCCATGAAATCCGAGATGGGATCCATGTATGAAAAAAAAGTATGGACTTTGGAAGTATTACCTGAAGGGCGAAAGGCCATTCAGAATAAATGGATCTTTAGGAAGAAGACGGACGCGGATGGTAATGTCACCGTCTATAAAGCTTGACTTGGGGCAAAAGGTTTTTCACAAGTTCAAGGAGTTGACTACGATGAGACTTTCTCACCCGTAGCGATGCTTAAGTCCGTCAGAATCATGTTAGCAATAGCTGCATGATGACCCACAAGTATAGGGGATCTATCGTAGTCCTTTTGATAAGTAAGAGTGTCGAACCCAACGAGGAGCAGAAGGAAATGACAAGCGGTTTTCAGTAAGGTATTCTCTGCAAGCACCGAAATTATCAGTAACAAATAGTTTTGTGATAAGATAATTCGTAATGGGTAGCAAGTAATAAATGTAGCAAAGGTGCAGCAAGGTGGCCCAATCCTTTTTGTAGCAAAGGACAAGCCTGGACAAACTCTTATATAAGGCAAAGCGCTCCCGAGGACACATGGGAATTTCTGTCAAGCTAGTTTTCATCATGCTCATATGATTCGCGTTCGTTACTTTGATAATTTGATATGTGGGTGGACCGGTGCTTGGGTGCTGCCCTTACTTGGACAAGCCTCCCACTTATGATTAACCTCTCTCGCAAGCATCCGCAACTATGAAATAAGAATTAAGATAAATCTAACCATAGCATGAAACATATGGATCCAAATCAGCCCCTTACGAAGCAATGCATAAACTAGGGTTTAAGCTTCTGCCACTCTAGCAACCCATCATCTACTTATTACTTCCCAATGCCTTCCCCTAGGCCCAAATAATGGTGAAGTGTCATGTAGTCGACGTTCACATAACACCACTAGAGGAGAGACAACATACACCTTATCAAAATATCGAACGAATACCAAATTCACATGATTACTTATAACAAGACTTATCCCATGTCCTCAGGAACAAACGTAATTACTCACAAAGCATATTCATATTCATGATCAGAGAAGTATTAATTATCATTAAGGATCTAAACATATGATCTTCCACCAAGTAAACCAACTAGCATCAACTACAAGAAGTAATCAACACTACTAGCAACCCACAGGTACCAATCTGAGGTTTTGAGACTAAGATCGGATACAAGAGATGAACTAGGGTTTGGAGAGGAGATGGTGCTGGTGAAGATGTTGATGGAGATTGACCCCCTCTCGATGAGAGGATCGTTGGTGATGACGATGGCTTCGATTTCCCCCTCCGGGAGGGAAGTTTCCCCGGCAGAACAGCTCCGCCGGAGCCCTAGATTGCTTCTGCCCAGGTTCCGCCTCGAGACGGCGGCGCTTCGTCCCGAAAGCTCTCTTCTGATTTTTTTTCCAGGTCATAAACCTCCATATAGCAGAAGATGGGCACCGAAGGGCTGCCAGGGGGCCCACAAGCCACAGGGGCGCGCCCTGTGGGGTAGGGCGCCCCCCCCAGGCTTGTGGCCTCCTGGTGGGTCCCCTCTGGTATTTCTTTCGCCCAATATTTTTATATATTCCAAAATAATTCTCCGAAACTTTTCAGGACTTTTGGAGTTGTGCAGAATAGGTCTCTCATATTTGCTCCTTTTCCAGTCCAGAATTCCAGCTACCGGCATTCTCCCTCTTCATGTAAACCTTGTAAAATAAGAGAGAAAAGGCATAAGTATTGTACCATAATGTGTAATAACAGCCCATAATGCAATAAATATCAATATAAAAACATGATGCAAAATGGACGTATCAACTCCCCCAAGCTTAGACCTCGCTTGTCCTCAAGCGAAAGCCGAAATCGATAAATATGTCCACATGTTTAGAGATAGAGGTGTCGATAAAATAAAATACGGACATGAAGGCATCATGATCATCTTTAGAACAACAACATATATTGGCATATAATTTCTTATGCGAAAGTGACAATTCATTCACAAGGTAAAGTATGAATCAGAAACTTTATTGAAAACTAACAAACTATGATCTCGGTCATTGAAGCAATTGCAATTTATCATAACATCGGAAAGAGTCAATATAAGAGCTTTTCAGCAAGTTCACATACTCAACTATCATTTAGTCTTTTACAATTGTAACACTCATGTGATACTTATGAGATCAAAGTTTCAATCGGACATAGAGAAAGATAGGGGCGTATAGTTTCGCCTCCTAAATATTTACCTCGAGGGTAATGTCAACAGAAATAACTCATGATCACCCTCATCCGGGTGGATATATGTGTCTAGATCATTCCCCAACACATGACGCTTGCCAAGAGAGAAATGCAAAATATAGGAAGTGGTGAAGATCACCATGACTCTTGCATAAAGGTAAGTACTAGAAAGTAAAAGTAACAGATAGGCCCTTCGCAGAGGGAAGCAGAGGTTGTCCTGCGCTTTTGTAGTTGGATGCGCAATCTCTTAATGCAAAAGAACATCACTTTATATTGCCGCTTGTGATAAAGAACTTTATTATGCAATCTGTCGCTTTTATTTCTTCCATATCACAGGTTCGTATAAAGTTTATTTACCTCACACTAATAGATCATACATATTTAGGGAGCAATTTTTTTATTGCTTGCACCGATGACAACTTACTTGAAGGATCTTACTCAATCCATAGGTAGGTATGGTGGACTCTCATGGCAAAACTGGTTTAAGGGTGTTTGGATGCACAAGTAGTATCTCTACTTGGTGCGGAAGTTTTGGCTAGTATGAGGTGGAAGCAAGCGTCACATGTTAGAGGATCCATGACAATATAACTTGTATTCGGAAATAAGCAAACATAACTCATTATGTTGTCTTCCTTGTCCAACATCAACTTTTTAGCATATAATATTTTGATGAGTGCTCACAATCACAAAAGATGTCCAAGATAGTATATTTATATGTGAGACCTCTCCCTCTTTATTACTTCCTATTAATTGCAACAATGACCAAAACTATGTTTGTCAACTAACAACAAGTTTCATGCGACATGCTTCTTATATGTGAAGTCATCACTCCCCATAAAGTCATCATATATACTCTCCGCTTTTATTCTATTCTTCTTTTTATTTCTTTTTCCCAAGATCATAGCAAGCAAGCAAGCCCTCAACTTAAAACTACTTTTTATTATATAACTCTCGGACTCGATTACATAGGGGGAACATAAAGCAAAACTCAAAGCTAGATCACACTAAAACTTTATTCTACTAAATCAAGATATAACCAAAAGGATCGAACTAAGAAAAACAATAAAAGTAAAAGATGTGACGATGATACGATACCGGGACACCTCCCCCAAGCTTGGCACAAGCCAAGGGGAGTGCCTATACCCATGTGTTTAGTTGTCTTTCTTCTGAGGTGGTGATGTTGGAGTTGTTGATGAGGTTGGAGTCTTGTCCTCCTTCTTCCAAGGCATAGGCTCACCATCGTAAAAACATGAACGAGTCTTCGGGATCCTCAAATCTGCAGCCAAACTCATTCTCTTAAATCTGTATTCATACTCACAGTTTTGGTTTTGCAGGTCATAGATCTAGGCTTGGAGATGCTCGATTTTCTCGTAAAGCTTGAAGATGTCCTCCCCGATGTCCTTGGCGTCCAGCTTGTGCTTATGGGTAAACTCCGCGATCATCATGTGATTGGCATTGAGTCCTCGTTCCACCATCCCTTGACACTTGAAGACTTGCTGCTCCATTGCTTCGAGCCTTGTCTCCACGCTTCCGGTCTTCTTTAGCCCCTCAACATCACGGATGTGCAGCACCCCCTCACGCATCTCAATGGTTTGAGGGTGTCGCAGCACCTCCGCAAGGTAGGGGTTGATGACCTTCTCGAAGAACTTGTCCTTCGAAGCACTTGGGGACGTCATGGCAATCTAGATCTGTCCGGAAAGCAACAACAAACAAGAACAGAGGATTTTTCCGTGGTACGGTGGTCAAAACCTTTGAGAGATTATATAATGAATTTTTACCGACCTAAAGGAGTATACCACAGGAAAACGGAGTCCGGAGAGTACACGGGGTGGCCACAAGCCACAGGGGCGCGCCCAGGGGGGTAGGGCGCGTCCCCCTGGCTTGTCGCCTCCTCGTGCACTTTTCTGACTACTTTAATTTTTCCTAATTTATTAAATATTCGAAAACGGAGAAAAAATGCTATTGGAAAAGTTTTGGAGTCGATTTACTTACCGTACCACATACCTACACCTTTTCGGAGTCTGAAACGTTCTGGTAGACATCCCTTATGTACTCCTCCGGGGTTATGGTATTGGTAATATTGGTTTCAACATTTATGGGAGTACCTGAGATATAATGTTTGATTCTTTGCCCGTTTACCACCTTCGGATTTGTGCCTTCGGCGTTGTTGATCTTGATGGCACCGGAACGATATACTTCCTCGACAATGTAAGGCCCTTCCCATTTAGACAGAAGTTTTCCTCCAAAAAATCTTAAGCAAGAATTGTATAGCAAGACATGGTCACCTACATTGAATTCATGCTTTTGTATCCTTTTATCATGCCATCTCTTAACCTTTTCTTTAAACAACTTGGCATTCTCATAGGCCTGGGTTCTCCATTCATCAAGTGAGCTAATATCAAATAACCTCTTCTCACCAGCAAGTTTGAAATCATAGTTGAGCTCTTTGATTGCCCAATAAGCTTTATGTTCTAGTTCTAGAGGTAAGTGACATGCTTTACCATAGACCATTTTATACGGAGACATACCCATAGGGTTTTTGTAAGCAGTTCTATAAGCCCATAAGGCATCATCAAGTTTCTTAGACCAATTCTTTCTAGATCTATTAACAGTCTTTTGCAAGATCAATTTAATTTCTCTATTGCTTAATTCTACTTGACCACTAGACTGAGGATGATATGCAGATGCAATTCTATGATTAACATTATACTTAGCAAGCAATTTACGGAAAGCACCGTGAATAAAGTGTGAACCATCATCAGTCATTAAATATCTAGGGACTCCAAATCTAGGGAAAATAACTTCTTTAAGCATTTTAATAGAAGTGTTATGATCAACACTACTAGTTGGAATAGCTTCTACCCACTTAGTAACATAATCAACAGCAACTAGAATATGAGTATACCCGTTGGACTTTGGAAAAGGTCCCATATAATCAAAACCCCAAACATCAAATGGTTCAATAACAAGTGAGCAATTCATAGGCATTTCCTGACGTCTACTAATATTACCAATTATTTGACATTCATCACAAGACAAGACAAACTTACGAGCATCCTTGAAGAGAGTAGGCCAATAAAAACCAGATTGTAATACCTTGTGTGCAGTTCTATCTCCAGCGTGGTGTCCTCCGTAGGCCTCGGAGTGACACTTGTGTAGGATCTGTTCCTGTTCATGCTCAGGTACACAACGTCTAATAACACCATCTACTCCTTCTTTATAAAGGTGTGGATCATCCCAAAAGTAATGTCTTAAATCATAGAAGAACTTTTTCTTTTGTTGGTATGTGAAACTAGGTGGTATAAATTTAGCAACAATGTAATTAGCATAATCAGCATACCATGGAGCATTACGTGAAGCATTTATGACAGCTAATTGTTCATCAGGAAAGCTATCATCAATAGGTAGTGGGTCATCAAGAGCATTCTCTAACCTAGACAAGTTATCTACTACGGGGTTCTCAGCACCCTTTCTATCAACAATATGCAAATCAAATTCTTGTAGCAAGAGAACCCATCTAATAAGTCTAGGTTTAACATCTTTCTTTTCCATAAGGTATTTAATAGCAGCATGATCAGTGTGAACAATAACTTTGGAATCGACAATATAAGGTCTGAACTTATCACATGCAAACACAACAGCTAAAAATTCCTTTTCAGTAGTAGCATAGTATCTTTGAGCACTGTCTAGAGTTTTACTAGCATAATGGATAACATTCAATTTCTTATCAACTCTTTGTCATAGAATAGCACCAACAGCATAATCACTAGCGTCACACATGATTTCAAAGGGTAGGTTCCAATCAGGTGGTTGAACAACAGGTGCAGTGATCAAGGCTTTCTTAAGAATTTCAAATGCTTCTACACAACCATCATCAAAAACGAATGGAACATCTTTTTGCAAGAGATTAGGGAGAGGCCTAGAAATCTTAGAGAAGTCTTTAATAAACCTCCTATAGAAACCAGCATGACCAAGGAAACTTCTTATACCTTTGATATCCGTAGGACACGACATTTTTTCAATAGCATCAACTTTAGCTTTATCAACTTCAATACCCCTTTCGGAGATTTTGTGTCCCAAGACAATACCCTCATTAACCATAAAGTGGCACTTCTCCCAATTAAAGACAAGATTAGTTTCTTCACATCTCTGCAAAACTCGATCAAGGTTGCTCAAGCAATCATCAAAAGAAGTTCCGTAAACGGAAAAATCATCCATGAAAACCTCAACAATCTTTTCACAAAAGTAAGAGAATATAGCAGTCATACATCTTTGAAAGGTAGCAGGTGCATTGCATAAACCAAAAGGCATACGTCTATAAGCAAAGGTACCGAAAGGACAAGTAAAAGTTGTCTTCTCTTGGTCCTCTTTTGACACAGTATTTGAGAGAAACCAGAATAACCATCTAGAAAGCAAAAGTGTGTGTGTTTGGATAGTCTTTCTAGCATTTGATCAATAAAAGGTAGAGGGTAATGATCTTTCCTAGTAGCTTTATTTAATTTCCTAAAATCAATTACCATTCTATATCATGTAACAATTCTTTGTGGGGTCAATTCATTTTTATCATTGGGAACAACGGTAATACCTCCCTTCTTAGGGACATAATGAACGGGACTAAACATCTACTATCAGCAATAGGATAAATTATACCTGTCTCCAGAAGCTTTAATATTTCATTTCTTACCACTTCTTTCATTTTAGGATTTAACCGTCGTTGGTGATCAACAACTGGTTTAGCACCAGGCTCCATATTAATTTTATACTGACATAGAGTGGGACTAATGCCCTTAAGATCATCAAGAGTATATCCAATAGCAGCACGGTGCTTCTTCAGAGTTTTCAATAATCTCATTTCTTCATGCTCTGAAAGGTTAGCACTAATAATAACAGGATATATCTTCTTTTCATCAAGATAAGCATATTTCAGAGTATCCGGTAATTGTTTAAGCTCAAACACGGGATCACCCTTGGGTGGAGGAGGATCCCCAAGAATCTCAACGGGCAAGTTGTGTTTCAAAATAGGATGCTGATCAAAGAAAATCTTATCTATTTCATTCCTTTCATTCATATTCATATTGTTTTCATGGTCTAGCAAATATTGTTCTAAGGGATCAGTAGGAGGCACAGCAATAGAAGCAAGACCAACAATTTCATCTTTACTAGGCAATTCTTTGTCATGGGGTTGTCTACGAAATTTAGAGAAATTGAACTCATGAGACACATCCCCAAAACTTACAGTAACAGTTTCTTTCTCGCAATCTATCTTAGCATTAACGGTGTTCAAGAAAGGTCTACCAAATATAATGGGACAAAAATCATCTTGTGGGGAACCAAGAACAATAAAATCAGTAGGATATTTTATTTTCCCACACAAGACTTCAACATCTCTAACAATCCCAACTGGTGCTATAGTATCTCTATTAGCAAGCTTAATGGTAACATCAATTTCTTCTATTTCAGCTGGTGCAATATCATTCATAATTTCTTGGTATAAGGTAAAGGGAATTGCACTAACACTAGCACCCAAATCACATAAGCCATGATAACAATGATCTCCTATTTTAACAGAAACAACTGGCATGCCAACAACAGGTCTATGTTTATCTTTAGTATCAGGTCTAGCAATTCTAGTAGCTTCATCACAGAAATGAATAACATGCCCATCAATATTATCAACCAAGAGATCTTTAACCATAGCAATACTAGGTTCAACTTTAATTTGTTCAGGGGGTGTAGGTGTTCTAACATAGCTCTTACGAACCACAGTTGAAGCTTTAGCATGTTCCTTTATTCTAACAGGGAAAGGTGGTTTCTCAATATAAGCAGCAGGAATAACATGATCAACATTATAAGTAATAGTTTCTTCTTCAACTTTAATAGGTTCAACTACTTTCACTTCAATGGGAGGATGATATTTAAACCACTTCTCCTTAGGGAGATCAACATGAGTAGCAAATGATTCGCAGAAAGAAGCTACTATCTCAGAGTCAAGTCCATATTTAGTGCTAAATTCACGAAATGCATCGGTGTCTATAAAGGATTTAACACAATCAAACTTAAGGTTTATACCTGACTCCTTACCTTCGTCGAGTTCCCAATCTTCAGAGTTGCATTTAATTCTTTCCAATAAATCCCATTTGAATTCAATATCTTTCTTCATAAAGGAACCAGTACAAGAAGTATCGAGCATGGATTGATCATTACGAGAAAGCCGAGCATAAAAATTCTGAATAATAATTTCTCTTGAGAGCTCATGATTGGGGCATGAATATAACATTGACTTAAGCCTCCCCCAAGCTTGAGCGATACTTTCTGCTTCACGAGGCCAAAAATTATAAATATAATTCCGATCACGGTGAACCAGATGCATAGGATAAAACTTCTGATGAAATTCCAATTTCAATCGGTTGTAGTTCCATGATCCAATATCATCACATAGCCTATACCATGTCAATGCCTTCTCCTTCAAAGATAAAGGGAAGACCTTCTTCTTGACATCATCCTCGGGCAAACCTGCAAACTTAAATAATCCACAAACTTCATCCACATAGATTAGATGCAAATCAGGATGTAGCGTTCCATCTCCTGCATAAGGATTAGCTAGCAGTTTCTCTATCATACCCGAAGGAATTTCATAATAAATATTTTCAGTAGGTTCAGTAGGTTGAGGAGCAACTCTTTGTGCTTCCGGTCGAGGTGAAGATACCCCGAACAAGCCCCTCAAAGGATTATTTTCCATAGTAACAAGTGACAGTAAATTTCAGCATACTATATAAATTTTTCCTTACCAAATTCCACTCACCAAAGGCGCTTCACTCCCCGGCAACGGCGCCAGAAAAGAGTCTTGATGACCCACAAGTATAGGGGATCTATCATAGTCCTTTCGATAAGTAAGAGTGCCGAACCCAACGAGGAGCAGAAGGAAATGACAAGCGGTTTTCAGTAAGGTATTCTCTGCAAGCACCGAAATTATCAGTAACAGATAGTTTTGTGATAAGATAATTCGTAACGGGTAGCAAGTAATAAATGTAGCAAAGGTGCAGCAAGGTGGGCCAATCCTTTTTGTATCAAAGGACAAGCCTGGACAAACTCTTATATAAGGCAAAGCGCTCCCGAGGACACATGGGAATTTCTGTCAAGCTAGTTTTCATCATGCTCATATGATTCGCGTTCGTTACTTTGATAATTTCATATGTGGGTGGACCGGTGCTTGGGTGCTTCCCTTACTTGGACAAGCCTCCCACTTATGATTAACCTCTCTCGCAAGCATCCGCAACTACGAAAGTAGAATTAAGATAAATCTAACCATAGCATGAAACATATGGATCCAAATCAGCCCCTTACGACGCAACGCATAAACTAGGGTTTAAGCTTCTGTCATTCTAGCAACCCAACATCTACTTATTACTTCCCAATGCCTTCCCCTAGGCCCAAATAATGGTGAAGTGTCATGTAGTCGACGTTCAAATAACACTACTAGAGGAGAGACAACATACAACTTATCAAAATATCGAACGAATACCAAATTCACATGATTACTTATAACAAGACTTATCCCATGTCCTCAGGAACAAACGTAATTACTCACAAAGCATATTCATATTCGTGATCAGATAAGTATTAATTACCATTAAGGATCTAAACATATGATCTTCCACCAAGTAAACCAACTAGCATCAACTACAAGAAGTAATCAACACTACTAGCAACCCACAGGTACCAATCTGAGGTTTTGAGACTAAGATCGGATACAAGATATGAACTAGGGTTTGGAGAGGAGATGGTGCTGGTGAAGATGTTGATGGAGATTGACCCCCTCTCGATGAGAGGATCTTTGGTGATGACGATGGCTTCGATTTCCCCCTCCGGGAGGGAAGTTTCCCCGGCAGAACAGCTCCGACGAAGCCCTAGATTGCTTCTGCCCAGGTTCCGCCTCGAGACGGCGGCGCTTCGTCCCGAAAGCTCTCTTCTGATTTTTTCCAGGTCAAAACCCTCCATATAGCAGAAGATGGGCACCGGAGGGCTGCCAGGGGGCCCACAAGCCACAGGGGCGCGCCCTGTCGGGTAGGGCGCGCCCCCAGGCTTGTGGCCTCCTGGTGGGTCCCCTCTGGTATTTCTTTCGCCCAATATTTTTTATATATTCCAAAATAATTCTCTGTAACTTTTCAGGACTTTTGGAGTTGTGCAGAATAGGTCTCTCATATTTGCTCCTTTTCCAGTCCAGAATTCCAGCTGCCGGCATTCTCCCTCTTCATGTAAACCTTGTAAAATAAGAGAGAAAAGGCATAAGTATTGTACCATAATGTGTAATAACAGCCCATAATGCAATACATATCAATATAAAAACATGATGCAAAATGGACATATCACTGCATTTTTTGATTATGAAATTTGGCAGATGGATGTCAAAACAGCGTTCCTTAACGGTTTCCTTAAGGAAGAGTTGTATATGATGCAACCAGAAGGTTTTGTCGATCCAGATAATGCTGAAAAGTTTGCAAACTCCAGCGATCCATTTATGGACTGGTGCAAGCATCTCGGAGTTGGAATCTTCGCTTTGATTAGGTGATCAAAGCGTTCGGGTTTATACAAGTTTACGGAGAAGCTTGTATTTACAAGAAAGTGAGTGGGAGCTCTATAGCGTTTCTAATATTATATGTGGATGACATATTGCTGATTGGAAACAATACATATTTTTTGGAAGGCGTGAAGGAATATTTGAACAAGAGTTTTTCAATGAAGGACCTAGGAGAAGTTGCTTTCATATTAGGCATCAAGATCTATAGAGATAGATCGAGACGCTTAATAGGACTTTCACAGTGCACATACCTTGACAAAGTTTTGAAGAAGTTCAAAATGGATCAGTCCAAGAAAGGGTTCTTGCCTGTATTGCAAGGTGTGAAGTTGAATAAGACTCAATGCCCAGTGACTGCAGAAGATAGAGAAAAGATGAGTGTCACCCCCTATGCTTCTGCCATAGGCTCTATCATGTATGCAATGTTGTGCACAAGACCAGATGTCAGCCTTGCCATAAGTATGGCCATAAGGTTTCAAAGTGATCCAGGAATGGAACACTGGACGGCGGTCAAGAATATCCTTAAGTACCTGAAAAGGACTAAGGAAATGTTTCTCGTTTATGGAGGTGATCAAGAGCTCATCGTAAAGGGTTACGTCGATGCAAGCTTTGACACTGATCCGGATGACTCCAAGTCTCAAACCGGATACATATTTATTCTCAATGGGGGAGCGGTAAGCTGGTGCAATTCCAAGCAAAGCGTGGTAGCTGATTCTACATGCGAAGCGGAGTACATTGCTGCCTCAGAGGCGGCAAAGGAAGGTGTCTGGATGAAGGAGTTCATGACAGATCTTGGAGTAGTGCCCAGTGCACTGGACCCAATGACTCTGTTCTGTGATAACACTGGTTCCATTGCTCTGGCCAAGGAACCAAGGTTTCACAAGAGGATCAGACACATAAAGCAACGCTTCAATTCCATCCGTGAGTACATCAAGGAGGAGGACATAAATATTTGCAAAGTGCACACGGATCTGAATGTCGCAGACCCGTTGACTAAACCTCTTCCACGTGCTAAACATGATCAGCACCAGAACTGTATGGGTGTTAGATTCATTACAATGTAAATCACATTGTGATGTGAACTAGATTATTGACTCTAGTACAAGTGGGAGACTGTTGGAAATATGCCCTAGAGGCAATAATAAAATAGTTATTATTATATTTCCTTGTTCATGATAATCGTTTATTATCCATGCTATAATTGTATTGATTGGAAACTCAAATACACGTGTGGGTAAATAGACAACACTATGCCCCTAGTATGCCTCTAGTAGACTAGCTCGTTTATCAAAGATGGTCGAGGTTTCCTGGCCATAGACATGAGATGTCATTTGATAACGGGATCACATCATTGGGATAATGATGTGATGGACAAGACCCAAACTATGAACGTAGCATATGATCGTGTCAGTTCATTGCTATTGTTTTCTGCATGTCAAGCATCTGTTCCTATGACCATGAGATCATGCAACTCACTGACACCGGAGGAGTACCTTGTGTGTACCAAATGTCGCAACGTAACTGGGTGACTATAAAGGTACTCTACAGGTATCTCCGAGGGTGTGTGTTGAGTTGGCATGGATCAAGACTGGGTTTTGTTACTCCGTGTGATGGAGAGGTATCTCTGGGCCCACTCGGTAATGCAACATCACAATGAGCTTGCAAGCAAAGTGACTATAGAGTTAGCCACGGATCTTGTATTAAGGAACGAGTAAAGAGACTTGCCGGTAACGAGATTGAACTAGGTATGGAGATACAGACAATCGAATCTCGGGCAAGTAACATACCGATGAACAAAGGGAACAGCGTACGGGATTAACTGAATCCTTGACATAGAGGTTCAACCGATAAAGATCTTCGTAAAATATGTAGGAACCAATATGGGCATCTAGTCCCCGCTATTGGTTATTGACCGTAGAGGTGTCTCGGTCATGTCTACATAGTTCTCGAACCCGCAGGGTCTGCACACTTAACGTTCGGTAACGATTCGGTATTGTTGAGTTATATATGTTGATGACCGAAGGTTGTTCGGAGTCCTGGATGAGATCCCGGACGTCATGGGGAACTCCGGAATGGTCCGGAGGTAAAGATTGATATATAGGAAGTTCCGTGTTAGTCACCGGAAAAGGTTCGGGCGTCACCGGTAACGTACCGGGGGTGTCGGAAGGGTTTCGGGGGTCCACCGGAAGGGGCCCATCCACCCCGAGGGGCCACATGGGCTGAAGAGGTGGCACACCAGCCCCTGGTGGGCTGGGCGGCCAGCCCCTAGAGGCCCATGCGCATGGGGTTAGGTGGGAGGTGGGCTAAGGGGGAGGGACTCCTCCCTTGCGCCTCCACCTTCCTTGTGGGAGTTGGACTCCCCCCCCCTTGGCCGATCGGCCAGCCCTAGTGTTTCCCCTAGGGCTACCACCCCTCCTCCCTCCCTCCTATATATAGTGGAGGTTTTGAGGGCATCCGCCACTTGAAAAATCCACGTGCTGCCCTCTCTCCCTCTAGACCTCGTTCTCCACTAGATTGATTCGGTAGAGTTCGGCGAAGCCCTGCCGGATTAGTTCACCACCACCGCCACCATGCCGTTGTGCTATCGGAGAACTCATCTACCTCTCCGTCCTTGCTTGCTGGATCAAGAAGGCGGAGATCGTCATCGAGCTGTACGTGTGCTGAACGCGGAGGTGACGTCCGTTCGGCGCTAGATCGTGATTTGATCGCGGGACGACTTGCGATTTGGATCGCGAAGACGTTCGACTACATCAACGGTGTTTCCTAACGCTTCCCGCTTAGCAATCTACAAGGATATGTGGATCCGATCTCTCCTCTTGTAGATGCTCATCTCCTAGATTGATCTTGGTGAAGCGTAGGAATTTTTTTGTTTCCCATGCATCGTTCCCCAACACATGGTAATGCTCATTTAAGGACCGCTCCATCCAGGCAACGATATCAACACATATCTTGAGTTATTGAAGGAGGAGTTAGACATATTATGGAAGGATGACGGGGTCAAAATGTGGGACACCGGCACTGGAAACTATTTTACAATTAGAGCAGCATTGCTCACGATCGTTCATGACTATCTAGGTTACGGATATATTTTCGGACAAGCGTGTCATGGACATTGCGGATCTGTTAAATGTATGGATTACACATATTTTCTCCAGCTATCAAAAAGGGCAGCTGCAAAACAGTGTTCATGGGCCTGACGTGGCTTGAGACTGCGTCGGTAGTTCCCCAAAGAGGAAGGGATGATGCAGCACAACGACGGTAAGTATTTCCCTCAGTTATGAAACCAGGGTATCAATCCGTAGAGGAAGATCACGTACCCACGTAAGCAGCACCTGCACACAAACAACAAATACTTGCAACCCGACGGGAAAGAGAGGTTCTCACGCTCTCTACGGTAATAAGATAGATTAGGTGATGATAGTTTTGGCAAATATATCTCGCAAGAACACAAAGTAAAACAAATAAACAAAAAGTGCAGCAAGGTATTTTTGGGTTTTTTGGATTAATAGATCTGAAAACAAAAGTTGCAAATAGTAGATCGGAAAGCAATATGTTGGAAAAGTAGACCCGGGGGCCGTAGGTTTCACTAGTGGCTTCTCTCATGAGTATAGCACACGGTGGGTGAACAAATTACTGTTGGGCAATTGATAGAAGATAAAATAATCATGACGATATCCAGGCAATGATCATTATATAGGCATCACATTCGAGATAAGTAGACCGAAACGATTCTGCATCTACTTCTATTACTCCACACATCGACCGCTATCCAGCATGCATCTAGTGTATTAAGTTCATGGAGAAACGGAGTAATGCAATAAGAACGGTGACATGATGTAGACAAGATCTATTCATGTAGGAATAGACCCCATCTTGTTATCCTTAATGGCAACGATACATGCGTGTCTTGCTGCCCCTTCTGTCACTGGGAAAGAACACCGCAAGATCGAACCCATCACAAAGCACCTCTTCCCATGGCAAGAAAAATCGATCTAGTTGGCCTAACTAAACCAAAGATTCGAAGAAAAAATACGAGGCTATAAGTAATCATGCAAATAAGAGATCTAAGAAGACTGAAATCATATTCATGGATAGAGACTGATCATGAACTCAGCGGATCCCAACAAACACACCGCAAAAGTCATTACATCAAATAGATTTCCAAGAGACCATTGTATTGAGAAATACAGAGAGAGAGGAAGCCATCTAGCTACTGCCTACGGACCCGTAGGTCTATGGTGGACTTCTCACGCATCATCGGAGAGGCACCTATGAAGAAGATGAACCCCTCCGTGATGGTGTTAGATTGGATCTCGAGATTCTGGAAGTTGCGGCGGCTGGAAATGTATTTCGTCAACTCCCCTAGAGTTTTTGGATTTTTAGGAAATTTATAGGCTCGATAGTCGGTTGAGGGGGTGCCCGAGGTGCCCATCCTCCACCAGGCCGCGCCAGGGGCCTCTGGCGCGCCCTGGTCGAGGGTGGCCACCCTGGGCCCCCTCTTCTGGTGTTGTTTGGCCCATCTTCTTTCTTCTGGTCCAAAAAAAATCCACAAAAATCCCCGCAGTGTTTGGGCTCCGTTTGGTACTGATTTTCCGCGAAGTAAAAAACAAGCAAAAACAGCAGCTGGCACTTTGCCACTATGTCAATAGGTTAGTCCCAAAAAATGATATAAGGTTGCTATAAAATGATTGTAAAACATCCAAGATTAATAATATAACAGCATGGAACAAGCAAAAATTATAGATACGTTGGAGACGTATCAGCATCCCCAAGCTTAATTCCTACTCGTCCTCGAGTAGGTAAATGATAAAAACAGAATTTTTGATGTGGAATGCTGCCTATCATGTTCATCACGTATTCTTTTCTTTACAGCATGGACATTTGGACTTTTCATATGGTTCAAAGCAATAGTCTAGTATTGACATGAAAACTTTAATACTCAAGCATATCAACAAGCAACCATGTCTTTCAAAATATCAATGCTAAAGCAAGTTATCACTTGCCCATCATGCTCAATCATTGATCCATTCATAATACACACTCAAATATTAGCTACACCTAATGCTCAAGTACGATCATAGTGCCCCCTAGTTGGCGCTTTATAAGATAAGATGGAGACTCAAATTGAAAAATAAAAATTGCATAAAGTAAATGGATAGGCCCTTCGCAGAGGGAAGTAGGGATTTGTAGAGGTGCCAGAGCTCAAATGTTTAAATTGATAGAGAAAAATATTTTGAGTGGCATGCCTTTCCTGTCAACGAAACGACTGAGAGATCTCAATATCTTTCCACACTAGATGCATCATAGGCGGTTCCAAACAGAAAATAAAGTTTATTCCTTTTTCACCATACTTTTACTTTCCATGGCTAGCCAAATCCATGGTTGCCTTCCATACCAACAATTTCCAAGGAATTTATTATTTGACAACATAAAGTAAATATTTTTTCTTTTTCATTTTGGGACTGGGCATCCCATTACCGCCACACTCTCGTGCAATGACAAGTGAATAAACACTCATCTTGAGAATAACACATCTAGCATGAAAAAATATCGGTCACCCCCTACCGTTTCATGAGCGGTACGAGGACACAAAAAGGAAAATTTATTTTGAAAGTTTTAGAGATGGCACATACAAATTTGCTTGGAACGGCATGGAAATACCGTATAGAGGTAGGTATAGTGGACTCATATTGCAAAACTTGGTTTAAGGATTTTGGATGCACAAGTAGTATTTCTACTTAGTACAAGTGAAGGCTAGCAAGAGATTGAGAAGCATCCAACCAAGAAACGAAAAATCACATAACCGAGCATTAAGCATAACTAACATTGAATAATGCACCATAAGTAGGATGTAATTTCGTAGCACAACTATTGACTTTCGTGCTTGCATAGGGAATCACAAACCTTAACACCAATATTCTTACTAAGCATAATTACTCATCAACATAACTCACATATCACTATTGTCATGTCTCAAAACTATTACAAAGAATCAAGTTTAATTTGTCCAATGATCTTCATGAAAGTTTTTATTATATCCCTCTTGAATATCTATCACTTTGGGACTAGTTTCATATGTTGCAATTGCTTTTGATAAGCTCGCATGGATATAAGTGAAGAACGTGAGCATACAAGTTTCATCTCTCAAAATAATATAAGTGAAGTATGAGAGGATTTCTTCAAAATTACTAACTCTCAAATTAATATAAGTGAAGCATGAGAGGATTTCTTCAAACATGTAAAAGCACGCCGTGTGCTCAAAAAGATATAAGTGGAGCACTAGAGCAATTCCTTTGCTCAAAAGTTTTAAGTGAAGCATAAAGATAAATTCTAACAAATCATAGCATAATTTTGGCTCTCTCAAATAGGTGTGTGCAGCAAGGATAAAAGCAAACAAAGTAAAGATACAAGACGCTCCAAGCAAAACTCATGATATGTGACGAATAAAAATATAGTTCCAAGTAGTATACCGATGGTTGTTGGAAGAAGAGGGGATGCCACTCGGGGCATCCCCAAGCTTAAATTCTTGTTACTCTTTGGATATTAGCTTGGGGTGCTGTATCATCCCCAATCTTTGACTCTTCTAACTCCTTATTCCTTCATCCATCGTGATCTCACCCAAAACTTGAAAACTTCAATCACACAAAACTTAACAAAATTCTCATGAGATCCGTTAGTATAATAAAGCAAATTACCACTTTAGGTACTGTTGTAAACCCATTCATATTTTATTATTGCATTATACCTACTGTATTCTAACTTTACCATGACTTATACCCCCCGATACAAGCCATAGATTCATCAAAACAAGCACACAATGCAACGAAAACAGAATCTGTTTCAGACAGGACAGTCTGTAGTAATCTGTACTCTACCCATACTTCTGGAACTCTAAAAATTCTGAAAATTTCAGACAACGTAAAGAATTTGTATAGAAATAATGTGTTAAAATTTAGCTCAATATCAAGTTCCAGTAAAAATTTAAAATTAGTGCACTGGGAACAAAGTTTCTGTTTCAGATTCAGCATTGTTTCTACTCATCTTATTGATCATCCTAAAGGCATTACTTGGCACAAACACTAAATAAAACACAAAAACACAATAATAACAGAATCATAATTGTGCAAAACTCACAAAAACAGAAAGCAAAAGATAAAAATAATTTATTCATTGGGTTGCCTCCCAACAAGCGCTATCGTTTTACGCCCCTAGCTAGGCATAACGCATAGATTCAAGTATTGTCATCCTTCTTCATTTTCTTCATAGATGAATTTTCATCAAAGGGTTTTGTGAATATAACTTGGAACACATTATCCATAGAAATTGTAGGATTATCAAGTTGTCCATCTATATATCCCCTTTGATTACCGGCTACGATCCAAGAGTACTGTTGATTAACATCATTAAAAGTTTGTTGGATCACATCTAAAACGGGAACTTCCTTACTAAGATTTTCATCAAAAAATTGATTATTCCCAAGTAAATGTCTCAACATATAATCGCTTTCATAAAGGATTTCATCTATTACCGGTTTTTCATGACTCTTACCAAAATGATCAAAAATTTCCCTAGCTTCTCTTACGATGTGATCAAATTCATTCATGAGAACAAGGGTAGCTAACTTTTTAGCTTTAGGATCTTTTAAAATATGTAGCTCATAAAACGATCTTTGTAAGGTAGGATGTGTGCGGATAAACCTATTTTCAAGTTTTAGAACTAATGCTGAGATAGCTTCCGCATAGGTCTTAGTTCTTTTAAGTATAGGAGCATCATCAAGAGTCAAGTTTCCAACACAATTGAAAAATTCCTGGATAGTTCCTTTTCCTATAATGTTCCCTTGCCCCAAAACAAAAGTTTTAGAAACCAGATTACCAGAACGTCCAATTTTAGGAGTCCTGCCATCATCTGTTTCTGCCTGTCAGTGTACAAAGAACCAGGGTATCCATTACCCAGACTTGTGCGCGGGCAGCTCCCTGGAGCTGACAAGATTTAGTCAGACCTTGGAGTCAAATACAGCAGCATCAAGAAGATAGAAAGCCAAGGGCTGGAGCCCGGCAAGATCTTGCCGGGCGGCTCATAGCCCCAACAAGCCCTGCTCCCGGCAAGACCCCGCCACTGCTCAAGCGCACCGCCCCAGGGCAACTACCAGCTTGTCCTCTAGCTGTTATTTCCTAGGTGCGTGTCAGACGCTGACGGTGTGAGGCCTTAAGTGGTGTGATGGGATGGCTCCTTTTTCCATCCCCAAGAAAGGCAGGGACACCTCAACGGAGCATTAAATGCCCTTGTCCTAAGCCGTCAGTATTAGGTATGATAAGCACTGTAGATACTTTACACCTCATGTAGATACTGTGTGCCACCTTTGTACTTTGCCACTGTTGGTGACCCCTTCGAGAGTATAAAAGGAGGCCCAAGGCATTGCTACAGGGGGAGATCTTTTAGAGCTCATTCTGTATGTGTAGCTGCTACTGTAGCGCTCCTAGAACTGAGCTAGAACACACCTAATACAACCAAGCAGGAGTAGGGTTTTACGCATCCTTGCGGCCCGAACCTGGGTAAAATCCCTGTGTGCTGATCATCAGTTCTGCTCTCCGTACAAACCTTCTTCCCCGCCGAATCGTAAAGGGATCCTTGTGACCCCATAGGTGTCGTTTCCGACATCTTTGGCATGCCAGGTGGGGGAAGAGGTTGTGCGGACCTGATCTGGTGGTTAGTGCGCCATTTCTTCATCATCTTCGTCGCCATGGCCCCCAAGAGGAAGGGCCTCACGGCGGTTGGACCATCCGCGTCCGCTGCGCCTGTGCTTACGCACACGGGCGACGGTGTTGACGCGGGCGGGAGAAGCGAAGAACCAGAGCTTCCACGACGCTCTGGAGATCAAAGCCATGCAAGCGGCGTTGCCCGCGCCACTAGATCTAAAGGCGGAGCCGTGCTGCGACCTTCTCAGGGCGCGCGCGATGAGCATCGCCGCGACGTTGGTGGTCCCGGACGTCCCCATGGAAAATCTCCTGAGCATCATTCTCGGGATGTGCGAGACCAGCATGCACGTCCGCGTGCCGCTGGAAGTGGCGTACGGTCGCAGGATCGTGTTGTTGCTCCTTCTAACACGGTTAGGAGTCAGAGCACCTCACGTTCCTCGCACCTGTCACCGCCGCCTACGCCAGCAGAAGCGCTGGCACGTGCACAGCTGCTCCTGAACTTCCCTCCTGCTGCGGACAAGCTCGACGAGTGGAGGACGACCATCCAGAGCCTCGTCGGCCTCGCAAATGAGGACAAGTCGGAGCAGGCGGAGCCTTCGCGGCGACGGTCCATCGAGCCGACCCACGTCAGTGGCGAAAAGACTAGGGGCGGTACCACCACGGTGCGTTCCCCCCCCCCACCGCGGCAGCAACGGTCGTTAGCTCGGCGTGTCGACACCCGTGACGATGATTCCACGGCGTCGTCCGATCCAAGAACCCGCCGCGACCAGCGTCAAGTTCTTCGGGAGAGAAAGAAGGAGGATGCTCGAACTACCATCGAGCGGCGACGGGAAGCGCGCCATCAATCCGACAAGCGCGCAGGGCCCACTGTTGACAAGCCTGCGCTAGGGTATCCTGCCGACCTACCTTACGAGGTGGGTTGTCCAGCGTTTACCCGTGAGCTGCGGCGAGTCCAGTGGCCCAACTCCCGCACTTTCAAACCAGAGCTCCCGGAGAAGTACGACGGCAAGACTCACCCATCCGAGTTCCTGAGCATCTACACCATCGCGGTGCAGGCTGCTGGGGCTCGTGACGACAAGATACTCGCCAACTACTTCCCGTTGGTGCTCAAGCCCAACGTCAGGTCGTGGTTGATGCATCTGCCGGAAGGTTCCATATCCTCCTAGGCAGATTTGTGCCACGAGTTTGTTGGTGCCTTTACTGGTGGCCATCAAGCTCCTGGCCAGGAGAGTGATCTACACATCATCCCCCAGAAGGAGGGCGAAACCCTGCGCAAGTACATCCAGAGGTTCAGCCGCGTTCACCACAACATCCCAGACGTTCATCCGGCTGCTGTCATCAGCGCGTTCCATCAGAACGTGCGTAACCGCAGAATGCGAGAAGAGCTGGCGATGAACAAGGTCAAGGATGTCGCCGAGCTTTATGCTCTGGCCGACAAGTGCGCACGCGCTGAAGAAGGAAGGAGGCTTCCCGGTGAAGGTGCTGGCGCAGGGGCCGAATCTGACGATACGCGCCTGCCCCGACAAAGAAGGGTCGGCAGCGCAACAGGAAACGCAAGGGCAAGGCCGTGCTTGCCGTCGAGGGATCCGACAGTCTTGGTGCCGCCAAGAAGGCCAAAGTTGACGACCCCGGCAAAGATGTTGCCGGATGTGCCAACTGTCAGGCCTTGGCGGCCGCCGACAAGTCAGAGGGCTCCGGCAAGCAGTATTGCAAGATCCATCGCACCAAGGGCCACGACCTCCAAGACTGCCGACAAGTCGAGCAGCTTGTCGAGAAGCAGAAGGCCGAATACGACAGGCGAGATAAGGAGAAGGCTCAGAATGGTGCTGAGGGGTCCGGCAAGAAACGCGGTGGTCGAGGAGGCCGCCGCGGCAAGGCCAAGCAACAGAGAGAGAAGCCCTCCAGAGGCCGCGACAAGCAAGAAGGGGGTGATGATGAAGACATGGAAGAGGACGACGAGTCCAGTGAGCAAGAATTTCAAAAAGCCACGGACATGATGTGCGTCGACGGAGGTGCTTCCTTGCATTCTTCCCACCGCCAACTCAAACAATGGGCACGTGAAGTAAATGCAACAGAACCGTCTGTCGCCGCCCGAAAACCGCTGAAGTGGTCCAGCACGCCTATCATTTTTGACATCGAAGATCACCCTGATCGCACAACTGCAGTCGGGTGTTTGCCATTGTTGGTTTCACCAACAATCCGCAATCTCAAGGTGACAAAAATGCTAGTTGACGGCGGGGCCGGCTTGAACCTGATTTCACCTGAAGTGATCAAGAGGCTACAAATTCCTGATGGAGATCTCGAAGAAACAGGTTCGTTTCAAGGGGTCAATCCAGGAAGGAGTCAGCCCAAGGGAAAGATCACGCTGCCGGTAACATTTGGTAGCGACCTGAACTTCAGGACGGAGAAGATAGTGTTCGACATCGCCAAGATTCCACTACCATATAATGGGATCCTCGGTCGCCCAACGCTGGCCAAGTTCATGGCGGCATCACACTATGCTTACAATACCTTGAAGATGCCCGGGCCGATAAGCGTCATCACTGTCAACTCCGACAAGAAAGATGCGCTTGTCTGTACCGATCAACTCTACCGGGAGGCAGTTGCAGCATCTGCCGACAAGGCCATTGCTCCTGCCCGTGAAGCTCCCAGGGGAAAGAAGACTGGTAAGGCCTCTCGCACACACTCCGGCAAACGCACCTCTTCGGAGTGCTGCGCTCCTGTTGAGGACGTGCCTGAGAGCTCCACCGGCAAGAGTATGAAATCCAAAGCAGCTCCGCCAGCGACCAAAAAGGTGCCCGCCAAGGAAGATGGCACGGGGGGAACTTTCACCATAAGTTCCACCCTTGATGACAAATAGGAAAGCGCGCTCGTTGCCTTCCTGCGGGCGAATGTCGATGTGTTTGCATGGCAACCATCTGACATCCCCGGTGTTCCCAGGAAGGTAATTGAGCACCACCTTGCTGTCTGTCCTCACGCGCGGCCCGTCAAGCAGAAGGTTAGGAAGCAGGCTTTGGAGCGGCAACAATTCATCGCCGAGGAAATCAAGAAATTGGAAGCGGCAGGTTTGGTCAGAGGAGTGCTTCACCCAACATGGTTGGCCAATCCAGTCGTAGTGCGCAAGGCGAATGGCAAGTGGAGGCTATGTATTGACTATACAGATATCAATAAAGCCTGCCCAAAAGATCCTTTTCCCTTGCCGCGCATCGACCAGATTGTAGACTCCACTGCTGGGTGCGACTTGCTATCATTCCTTGATGCTTACTCTGGATATCATCAGATCTTTATGTCAAAAGAAGACGAAGAGAAAACTGCATTTATCACCCCATGTGGTACGTACTGCTTTTTGCGTATGCCTTTCGGGTTGAAAAGTGCTGGTTCAACTTTCGCAAGAGCAGTCCAAATTGGCTTTGAACCCCAGATGCATAGAAATATGGAAGCCTATATGGATGATATAGTGGTCAAAACCAAGGACAAAGCAACGCTCATTGCAGACCTAGAAGAGACATTTGCAAATTTGCGCAAGATCAATCTGAATCTCAATCCTGAGAAGTGTGTGTTTGGCGTCCCATCCGGCAAGCTCCTTGGGTTCTTTGTATCTCACCGTGGAATTGAAGCAAATCCCGACAAGATCAAGGCAATTGAGCAGATTGAAGCGCCAAAGCGTGTTAAAGATGTATGTCGCCTTGCTGGCTGCGTTGCCGCATTAAGTAGGTTCATCTCCAAGTCTGCTGAGCGCGCCCTGCCATTTTTCAAAATTTTGAAGAAGGCAGGTCCAATGAAATGGACTCCGGAAGCGGAGGCAGCGCTGCAAGATTTGAAGGGATACCTCTCCTCCCCGCCAGTTCTAGTTGCGCCGAGACCACAAGAACCGTTACTGTTATATTTGGCGGCAACGAATCAAGTGGTGAGTGCTGCGCTAGTGGCGGAGAGGGAAGCTGATGAAGAAACAGCGGCAGCAACGGGACCGACGAGTGACTTGCCGGGATCTTCCCCGGCAGAGTCTGGTTCCGGCAAGGCAGGACCTGTACATTCAGATGAGACAACACAGAAGAAGAAGATGGTGCAGTGCCCAGTTTATTTTGTCAGTTCCCTCCTGCAGGGAGCTAGATCAAGATATTCTGGTGTGCAGAAGTTGCTCTTCGGCCTTCTCATGGCCTCGAGGAAGCTGCGCCATTACTTCCAAGCACATGAGATCACTGTCGTCACCCGCTTTCCGCTGCAGCGAATTCTACGGAATCCAGATGCAACCGGCAGGATTGTGGAGTGGGCGTTGGAATTGTCAAGCTTTGGTCTCAAGTTTGAAAGCACTTTGACTATTCAGAGCAGAGCCTTGGCGTAGTTCATTGCAGAATGGACCCCAACGCCAGATGACGAGGTTCCAGAGTCGACTCTCCCCGGTAAGGAAACAAATCAAGAGTGGGTTATGTACTTTGATGGGGCTTTCTCGCTGCAAGGCGCCGGGGCTGGTGTGCTACTTGTCGCACCCACCGGAGAGCACCTCAAGTATGTAATTCAGATGCACTTTCCCCGGGAGAGGTCGACGAACAATACTGCAGAGTATGAAGGATTGCTTGGCGGTCTCAGGATCGCGGCAGACCTTGGAATCCGGAAACTCATCGTCAGAGGTGATTCTCAGCTTGTCGTTAGACAAGTCAACAAAGACTATCAGAGCCCATTGATGGAAGCTTATGTAGATGAAGTAAGGAAGTTGGAAGAGCGTTTTGACGGTCTGCAAATGGAGCACGTCCCTCGTGCAGAGAATAACATTGCTGATGACCTGTCAAAGCGCGCTGCCCTCAAGCTGCCTGTGGAACCAGGTACCTTTGTGCTCCGACTCACTCAGCCATCCATGACACCATCAATCGGACAAGAGAAAAGAAGAAAGTTGAGTTCCGGCAAGTACTTCCCGGCAGAGCTCCCAGAAGCCGTCGGCAAGGAAGTTGCCGGGAACAACGCCAAGCTTGTCGGTGAGCGACGGGCTCCGGCAGGGCCGCAGGCTCTTGCCGTCGAGACGAACGCTCCCGCCAACCTTGTCGGGGAACAGCAAGATCCGACAGGCTCCCAGGCCCTTGCTGTCGAGACAACTGCTCCCACGGCAAAAGATTTGCCTTTAGTCCTTGCCGTCGAGCCTCAGGCTCCAGCATGGACGCAGCATATCGTCCATTTCCTTCAGACAGGAGAACTCCCGGAAGAGCAGGAAGAAGCAGAGAAAGTAGCCCGTCAGTCTAAAATGTACCAGTTTGTGGACAACGTTCTGTACAGAAAGAGACCGAACGGTGTGAAATTGAAGTGCATTCTTCGGGAGGATGGACTGGGACTGTTGGCAGAAATACATGGAGGCATATGTGGCTCCCACATAGGATCAAGAGCACTTGCCGGCAAGGCGTTCCGACAAGGTTTCTTTTGGCCTACTGCCTTCCAGGATGCAACTGCGCTAGTAACCAGGTGTGAAGCATGCCAGTTTCATTCAAAGAAGATACATCAACCAGCTCAGGCTCTTCAGACAATCCCTTTATCCTGGCCATTTTCGGTCTGGGCGCTCGATATCTTGGGCCCTTTCCCCCGTGCTACCGGGGGCTTTGAGTACTTGTACGTAGCAATCGACAAGTTCACAAAGTGGCCGGAGGTGGAAGCAGTGAGGAAGGTGACAGCACAGTCAGCCGTCAAGTTCTTCAAAGGAATAGTTTGTCGTTTTGGTGTACCCAACAGGATTATCACCGACAATGGCACACAGTTCACCAGCAACACCTTCATGCAATACGTCCAAGACCTTGGCGGCAAGATTTGTTTTGCCTCTGTTGCTCACCCAAGGAGTAACGGCCAAGTGGAGAGGGCGAATGCTGAGGTGCTGCGGGGTCTCAAGACAAGAACTTTCGACAAGCTGCGCAAGTGCGGAAAGCGCTGGATTGATGAGTTGCCAGTGGTTCTTTGGTCAATCAGGATGACACCAAATCGAGCCACCGGCCAGACACCCTTCTCCCTAGTCTATGGGGCAGAAGCAGTTCTCCCCACGGAACTCATATACAGGTCACCTCGAGTGCTCGCTTATGATGAGCTTGAGCAAGAGCAGCTGCGGCAAGATGACGCGTTGCTCCTTGAGGAAGATCGTCTCCAGGCTGCTGTGCGAGCTGCACGCTACCAGCAAGCCTTGCGCCGCTATCATAGCCGCAAGGTTCATGCCCGGAGCCTTGAGGAAGGCGACCTTGTCCTTCGGCGCGTTCAGTCGGCCAAGAATTCCAACAAGTTGACGCCGAAGTGGGAAGGCCCTTATCGGGTAGTACGAGTCACCAGGCCTGGCGCAGTCCGCCTGGAGACCGAAGACGGTATTCCGGTGAGCAACTCCTGGAATATCGAGCATCTTCGTAAGTTCTATCCATAAGGCGCGGTTGCCGGGACTCCCGACAACCCCTTTTGTACAAGTCGTGCCGCTGTAGCACGTAATCCTGTGTACAAAGCCAGGCGCAGACCCTGTGCATAGTTAAATAAAGCTGAGTGTTTGCAAGTCTTGTTGATTTTCATGTTTGCTTATATGCATGTTCGTCTGAGATTTTGCATTACACTTATCCCCGACAAGTGCTAACGAACCGCCAAGGTTCCATATCTCTATTTTCGCTTCTTTCTTTTTCTAAAAGGGACAGAAGGCTACCTCACGCGCAGCTTTGCCAGGGGGGGGGGAGAATGGTGGTATGGATACCAATGGGCGACGTTCAAGGAAGTCACTTTGTCGGAAGGAATGCAACAACGAAAAGCTAAGTTGCCCAAAATTTCAAAAAAAAAATTATTTTAGTTGTTTCCCTTGAACGATTTTGACTTTTGTATGGAAAACCTGCACGCGAGGGAACCTTGTTGTGATCGGTTGCGCCCTTATCCTGTTTCGAGTCCGCTCAACAGTTTAGGTGGCTGCACCGAAAGCACCAGGGTTTCTTGCCAGCAGCGGCCCCGCCAGCAGGCTGCTAAAGTCCCGCACCTAGCGCTCGCGGCAAGGGTGCGCGCACCGGCAAGTTCCCGAACAAGCGTAGGGCGAGTACACACAAATAGAACTCAAGCAAAGGGAAATAACATAGCAGTCGTCCAGAACATAGCAAGTCATATTACAATAACAGCTGTCGCGATTCTAACGTAAGGCAATATTGTCTTTGGCATGAGAGCAACGGCGACAAGGAACGAAGCGGCTAGTCCCGGCGGTCACCTTCAACTCGCTTGACGCGGCTTATCCTGTCGATGATGGGTGCGACGAGCTCCTCTGCTGCTGTGAGGTCCGCGTCCTTCGGTAGGTGGTCGAAGACGTTGGAGAGGTTGATGCTGGGATTCCTGAACACCACCTTGGTGAGCACTTTGCGAAGGACGTCCTGGCAGAGCTTGCGCGACTCGCTGGCCAAATGAGCTGCTCGATTGGAATCCAGCTGCTCCAGAGCTTCAAGCACGTGGTCGAAGAATATGGCCAGTTTGGTACTCTGGGGTGCTCTATCATCAAGAGGCTCCTCCCTGTGATCTTCCAAACCCATGATGGACAGCTGTGCGGCGAGCTTCCTCGCGACGTCGGCAAGATTCTTGGTCCAGTTCTCCATGCCCCTCACATAGTCATTGTGCTCGAGGGCGGCGCTCTGGACCAGAGCTCATTCGTTCTGGAGTTCCTTGGTCAGAGCTTTCTCGTGGGCCTCCGCGGTATTAAGGGACTCTGTCAGCTTGGTCAGCTTTAGCCTCAGCTCGGTGATGGATTCGTTGGCAGTGGAGAGCTCCTTGGACTTGTCAGAGACGGCGACCTGTGCCTTCCCCAGACTGCGAAGAGCTTCGCCTCTTTCGGTCTCGAGCGTTGAGACCTTCTTGCCGTGCTCCTCAAGTTCCTCCTCCAGCTTCTTCACCCTCCCGACAAGCTCATCCTTGGCATCCTCTGCTGCTTTGGCGGCATCGACGGCCTCCTTCAGCTTGCCGGCGTGGTCGACAGCCAAAGCCTTCAGCGCCTCCTCGTGCCTCTGCTCCAGCTCCTGAGTCCGCTGGGCGACGAGCTTTCCAACCTCCTCGTCCTTGGCACGGAATTTCTCGGCGAGCGCCTTCTCTCGGGCTTCAAGTTCTTCATCATGAGCCTTAAGCTCGATGCGGAGCCCGTTCAGGCACGCTTCCTCTGTTTCAACTTGCTGTTTGGCTTCGTCCTGTGCTTTTTTGATATCGGACTGCTTGAGGAGGAGTTCATCCCATTGTTGCTTCAGCTGCGCCTGGTTCGACGTCAAGTCCTTGTAAGACTCATCAAACCAGCCCTGAACTTCTTCGACGCGCTTCTGGAAATCTGCCTCCACCTGGCTAGCAACCGCGGCCCTGGAGTCCAACTTTTCCTTGCGAGCGCGGTGAAGGGCCTGGAGCTTCTGGTAGTTGCTGTTTATTGCCAGGAGGATCTTCTCTTCCTCAGATCTGTTGCGGCCGATGTTGGATTCATCAACAACCTCAAGCCCGGCAGCGGTGATCACTTCCTCAAGAGTTTCTCCTTCAATTGGCGCCCGAATGCTTACTGCTCCCGGCAGGCTCACGAATAAGTTGTCGCCGACCCTGAGGTATTTGCTTGAAGAAGGAGTTTCAGACGATGGCGGTTGCTCTTCGGCGGACGCCTCACCGGTAGTTGAGGACTCTGGAGCTGGCTCAGCGCTATGCGCTCCTGCGGCAGGAATGTCGTCAGTATGGCTCCTGGACTCCTCGTCGGCCTTCCTGGCAGGATCCTCAGCGGCGGCACTCCTGGCGGCCTCCTCGGCGGTAGCATTCTTGGCAGCTTCTTCAGCGGCAAGCTTGTCGGCTTCGGCTGCAGCGTCCCTGGCGATCTTCTCAATGGTGTCATCGACATTCATGTCCTCCGCCTATGGGATGTCTGAAAGCCAAAGAAGTAAAACAAGATAGAGATGAAGAGGAAGATCAAGAAGACAAAGAAAGAAAGATCAAATAATAGATGTCCAAGACAGGCAGCTCACCTACGCCAGGCTGCCGGGTCGAAGGTTCTCCCTCCCCGACAACATCAGTTGCCGGCGTACGGTTGCTGATGCCTCCGCTTGCTGGCTCCTCATCGCGATAAAGCGAGCTGGAGGAAGTCTTGGCCGGAGACGCATCTCTGAGTGGTGTGGTTGATGGAGGCGGCATGTCAGGGATGAACTCTGGCGATTCTTCTTGTCGCCCTTCTCCTCCTGCACGTCCAGTGATGTCAGCAGTATAGATGCACACCCCGGCACTCGCCAGCGTAAAGAGAGTAATAGGCTCACGCTGGGGGCTGCGCCGGGGGCTAATACGAGGACTACGTCGCGGGCTGGGCCTTGGACTGGTAGCAGCCGTGTCTGGTGCACCTGAGGTGCCCACCGGCGGCTCCTCGTCCGTTGAAGTCCTCGCCCTCTTCGCTGCCCTCTGCGCCAAGGTTTCTGCTTCTCTGCGGGAACAAGTCAAAACAAATGATGAGATAAAGCAAAATCAGAGATTCAGAAAGCAGGGGAGCGGCAAGTATCTTACTCCTCGTCTTCTCCCGAGCTAAGGGCGGAAAGGTCGAAGGCGACCTTCGTCATGGTCCTCGCGCGAGGCGGTGGAGGGGAGCTCCTTGCTCGCTTGGTCGCAGCAGGCGCGGTTTGCTGGTGAACTTCTTGTCGCTGCGCCGCCTTGCCGGCCGCTTCCTTGTCGGGGGCTGTGCTACTTGAGGAAGCTTGGCGGACCGGGACCCCTGTAGCAGCACTCCGGAGGATGCGTCTGCTCTTCGGCTGAAGGGTCGAGGCTTCCTCTAGCAGTTCCTCCTCCTCTGTGTCTTCAGCAGGATGGTCCCCGGCAGACGTGTCCCCCTGTTCCCCAACAGTGTCGTCCTGCCCGGCAACCTCCTCCTCTTCTTCGCTGGATTCTTCTTCCGCGAAGCCGGAGCCGCCAGCCTCGTCGGCAAGACCCGCCTCCTGCACTCTGCCGGCGATGTACGCCATCTCCCTTTCAGTGGTGGCGGCGACAAGTTTTTCGTCCTGAAGGATGGCCTTCTCCGACAGACCGTCAAAAAATTGATGGACCAAGTCGTCGGAGGGCACGGCCCAGCGCTCGTCAACGCTGTGGGCGTCAAGCACCGGCATCATGGCAAGAATTGAGCTCAGGCGAGAGTTGTTGCACAAAGGGACTACGCCTACCGGCAGATCACGCACCGCTGCACTCCCGAATAACTTTTGGCAGAGGGACCCGTGCTGCATGGTTGTCAAGTTGTGATCCAGCCCAGGGCGCAGCCTCATGATGTCCGCCGCGTTCTGGAATTCCCAAGCTGGCCTCCCCTTGTTCTGCAAGGGGGCAATGCGCCGGCGAAGGAAGTCGGCGCCTATCATATCTACGGTCAGCCCGGCGTTCTTCAGGCGGAGGATTCTTGTCGTGGCAACTGTCAGCTTCGCGTCTTCGCTATCGAAGGCGCTCCACTCATTGTTGCGGGCAATCTTCGTCTCCCGCGGCAAGCAAAAAGGTTGAACCTCTTTTTCCACTGACTCCCGAACCCACCACCATTTGCCCCGCCATTCCTCCCACCTTCGACGGTAGGCCCCTTTTGGATAGACCTCCTTGGTTCCTGTCCACGGGATCCAAGTGACGGAACCAGAAAGGGCCTCGCCCTTCTCGATTCGAGGGATGAAATAGTGGCGGAACAGGGCAGTGCTGGGATTTACTCCGGCGAAGTTTTCGCAAAGATGAGCGAAAACAGACATGCACGCTACGGCGTTTGGCGTAAAATCCAAGAGCTGGAAGCCGTAGGTGTTCAAGATATCCTTGAAGAAGTCGGAGAAAGGAGGGCAAAGTCCGCAATAAAAGTAATCGGCGAAAAAGGGATATTTCATTGGATCAGCTCCGGAAGCACCTGGACTCACATCGGTGGCCGGATGCGCCTTTGTATCCGCCGCACACATGAACAGATAATGCTCCTTCAGGGCCTTCCCATCAAGCCCCGGCGCGAAGACGACGTGCATCTTCCGTAGCGCCACCAACTTGTTCTCCGCCGCCTTCTTGCCCTTGCTTGCCTTAGGCGGCATGGCGGCTATGGCGGCTGGATGATGAGATTGGCGAGGATGTGGAAGCGGTGGGGGAATGGAGGAAGGCTCGAGGAGGAAGACGGCGGCGGTTCCTAAGTCGCGAAAGGCGGAGGGTAAATGAGCCGCGGCCCTTGCAGATTCCTTTTTATGGGGAAGGCGCAGGGCTGCCTCTTTACCAGAGGTAATAATAGAATTCCTCGCGAGCATGTTGCTGCAGCGGTCACGTCGCGCACGTTCCCCACGTCCCGCATTTAATGGGCGTCGTGGGCGGCGCAGTAAAGAAATGATTACATGCAATAACTTCTACCATGCGTGCCTGCGCACTATTTGGGCCTGGCCCAACGACGCCGCGTGCCCCCGTGTGGCCCAGGCCCGGGGGCTTCCGTGTCGGTACACTTGTGCACGGGCCCGTCGGGGTTATACCTGCGACAAGGCTTGCCGGGACGCTTGTGCAGGCTTGTCGGGATGCTCGCTTCAAGGCTTGCCGAGACGCCTGTACAAGTTCAAGATGCATCTGCGACAAGTACAAGATCATAAAGACAAGGCCTCCAAGTTGAAGATAGCAATGGGACGTCTCCAGCAGACGGCAGCAATGGCAAGAATGCGTGCATGAATCGAGCATCGCTTTTGTGATACCCTTTATGAGGGGTCCCGGGGGCTAGCTCTTCATCACACGGGGCGGTGCCCTATTCTGAGGCCCACGGCTCTTGTCGACACTCCGTTCTATTTGTCCACATCATCGACAAGCCTGAAAAACGGCAAAACCTATGGCGAGCGCACCTCTTTGGAGTGCTGCGCTACCGTCGAGGACTTGTCGGAGGGCCTCTCGGCAAGATGCTCGTCGGGGGGACAGCGAGAGAGAAATACATACAAGAGCAAAAGATTTTCAAACCAAGAATTTTTCGAAGATAAGTACCCAGTGCATTTCTTCTTGAAGTAGCCAAGGACTACATTGGGTACGGTTCGATACATCAAAAGAGATCTACTACTACAGCGCGGCGACCGATCCGGGAACAAGGTCTCGCGGATGGAACATTGGGACCTAACTACGGCGCCGAGCGTGCCTAGTCAGAGTCATCGTTCTTCATGCCGATGACGCTGTCCTCGTCGTCGCTGTCGCTGGAAGAGTCAAAGTCGCTGTCGCTCGAGCTCTCAGCGCAGCACTCCAGGCGAACGCCGGTCGCCCCAAAGAACCTCAAGGTGAGGGTGTCGGCGCCGACAAGCTTGAAGTGGAGCAGCTGCCTGGGGGCGAGGCTCCGAGAGCGGGCGAACGACTTCCACCCCCTGGTCAGAAACATGGCGCTACCAGGGGAGAGGTCGACTGCCACCCACCAAGGGCCGTTGCTACAGCCGTCCGCCCGGAGCCACAGGCCGCGTGGCCGGCTGCTCTCCATGACTCTCGCGAAGGGGTCGGGGAGGCGCAGCCAGCTCCGGAGCCGACGTGGAAGGACCACGACGAACTCCCGCGCCTCCTCCCCCGCGTGGATTCCCGCATGAGGCTGCGGGAGAGGTGCGCTGCTGCTGCCCCGCCGAAGCCGACCTCGCGCGGCCTCGGGATGCAGACCCGATGCGGGAGCTTGGACCCGCCATCGTCACCACTACGCGCGCCGGGGTCCGAGGGCTGCTCCTCGTGGCGCTAAGCGAACCCCTGGCGTGGCCTTGTCCTCTCACCATCATGATGTGGCGTAGTGAAGGTGGTGGAGAAAGGCAGAGGGGAAAGGAATCGAGCAGCGGAAGATCAGGAGTTTGCAGATGGGTGGCCTTCTTCTTCCTTCGCCTCCCTTTTATAGGGCTGGGCGCTAAAGAAGGAGAGGGGCCGACCCTTCGCGAATCCTGAGTAACACGCGTCACCCAAGGTGCGTCATCTGAGGCATTAATGCGGAAGCGAGCGGGCGCCGCCCTGTTCACCGTTCCCCTTCCCGAGGAAGAAGGCGGACCGTCTCGCTCTGATACTCCCAAGACCTGCAGCTATGCATCGTGGGGGAAGGCTATCAACCGCCATCATTGCTACGACCACGTGTACCCGCGCACTATTTTGGGCCTAGCCCAACAGCGCCGCGCGCGCATGTATGGCCCAGGCCCGGGGGCTCCTGTCAGTGTACAAAGAACCAGGGTATCCATTACCCAGACTTGTGCGCGGGCAGCTCCCTGGAGCCGACAAGATTTAGTCAGACCTTGGAGTCAAATACAGCAGCATCAAGAAGATAGAAAGCCAAGGGCTGGAGCCCGGCAAGATCTTGTCGGGTGGCTCACAACCCCGACAAGCCCTGCGCCCGGCAAGACCCCGCCACTGCTCAAGCGCACCGCCCCAGGGCAACTACGAGCTTGTCCTCTAGCTGTTGTTTCCTGGGTGCGTGTCAGACGCTGACGGTGTGAGGCCTTAAGTGGTGCGATGGGATGGCTCCTTTTTCCATCCCCAAGAAAGGCAGGGACACCTCAACGGAGCATTAAATGCCCTTGTCCTAAGCCGTCAGTATTAGGTATGATAAGCACTGTAGATACTTTACACCTCATGTAGATACTGTGTGCCACATTTGTACTTTGCCACTGTTGGTGACCCCTTCGAGAGTATAAAAGGAGGCCCAAGGCATTGCTACAGGGGGGAGATCTTTTAGAGCTCATTCTGTATGTGTAGCTGCTACTGTAGCGCTCCTAGAACTAAGCTAGAACACACCTAATACAACCAAGAAGGAGTAGGGTTTTACGCATCCTTGCGGCCCGAACCTGGGTAAAATCCCTGTGTGCTGATCATCAGTTCTGCTCTCCGTACAAACCTTCTTCCCCGCCGAATCGTAAAGGGATCCTTGTGACCCCATAGGTGTCGTTTCCGACACTGCCATACCAAAATCACTCATGATGACAAGCAAACAAGAGATCTGACGAGAAAAAGGCAAACGAAAAAGAGAGGGCGAATAAAATGGCAAATTTGTGAAGTGGGGGAGAGGAAAACGAGAGGCAAATGGCAAATAATGTAATTTGCAAGGAGATGAGATTTGTGATTCGGAACTTGGTAGATGAGATTGCTTCCTCCCCGGCAACGGCACCAGAAATTCCTTTGACGTGGCTTGAGACTGCATCGGTAGTTCCCCAAAGAGGAAGGGATGATGCAGCACAGCGACGGTAAGTATTTCCCTCAGTTATGAAACCAAGGTATCAATCCGTAAAGGAAGATCACGCACCCACGTAAGCAGCACCTGCACACAAACAACAAATACTTGCAACCCGGTGCGAAAGAGAGGTTGTCACGCTCTCTACAGTAATAAGATAGATCAGGTGATGATAGTTTTGCCAAATAGATCTCGCAAGAACACAAAGTAAAACAAATAAACAAAAAGTGCAGCAAGGTATTTTTGGTTTTTATGGATTAATAGATCTGAAAACAAAAGTTGCAAATAGTAGATCGGAAAGCAATATGTTGGAAAAGTAGACCCGGGGACCGTAGGTTTCACTAGTGGCTTCTCTCATGAGTATAGCACACGGTGGGTGAACAAATTACTGTTGGGCAATTGATAGAATATCAAATAATCCTGACGATATCGAGGTAATGATCATTATATAGGCATCACGTCCAAGATAAGTAGACCGAAACGATTCTGCATCTACTTCTATTACTCCACACATCGACCGCTATCCAGCATGCATCTAGTGTATTAAGTTCATGGAGAAACGGAGTAATGCAATAAGAACGGTGACATGATGTAGACAAGATCTATTCATGTAGGAATAGACCCCATCTTGTTATCCTTAATGGCAACGATACATGCGTGTCTTGCTGCCCCTTCTGTCACTAGGAAAGTGTTGGAAATATGCCCTAGAGGCAATAATAAATTGGTTATTATTATATTTCCTTGTTCATGATAATCGTTTATTATCCATGCTATAATTGTATTGATTGGAAACTCAAATACATGTGTGGGTACATAGACAACACTGTGTCCCTAGTAAGCCTCTAGTTGACTAGCTCGTTGATCAAAAGATGGTGAAGGTTTCCTAGCCATGGACATGAGATGTCATTTGATAACGGGATCACATCATTAGGAGAATGATGTGATGGACAAGACCTAAACTACGAACGTAGCATATGATCGTGTCAGTTTATTGCTATTGTTTTCTGCATGTCAAGTATCTGTTCCTATGACCATGAGATCATGCAACTCCCTGACATCGGAGGAGTACCTTGTGTGTATCAAACGTCGCAACGTAACTGGGTGACTATAAAGGTGCTCTACAGGTATCTCCGAGGGTTTCTGTTGGGTTGGCATGGATCAAGACTGGGATTTGTTACTCCGTGTGATGGAGAGGTATCTCAGGGCCCACTCGGTAATACAACATCACAATGAGCCTTGCAAGCAATGTGACTAAAGTGTTAGCCACGAGATCTTGTATTACGGAACGAGTAAAGAGACTTGCCAGTAACGAGATTGAACTAGGTATAGAGATGCCGACGATCGAATCTCGGGCAAGTAACATACCGAAGAACAAAGGGAACAACATACGGGATTAACTGAATCCTTGACATAGAGGTTCGATCGATAAAGATCTTCGTAGAATATGTAGGAGCCAATATGGGCATCCAGGTCCCACTATTGGTTATTGATCGTAGAGGTGTCTCGGTCATGTCTACATAGTTCTCGAACCCGCAGGGTCTACACACTTAACGTTTGGTGACGATTAGTATAGTTGAGTTATTGTGTTGGTGACCGAAGGTTGTTCGGAGTCCCGGATAAGATCCCGGACATGACGAGGGTCTCCGGAAGAGTCCGGAGGTAAAGATTAATATATGTGATAACAGTGTTTTGATCTCCGGAAGGGTTCCGGAATTCACCGGGAGAGGTTCCGGATGTTTACCGAAGTGTTCGGGTGCAGCAACACTTTATATAGGCCAAAGGGGTAAAGCCCACGAGGTATTGGAAAGTGCAAAAGGAAGTTTTGTTGCTGCCTTAAGCGGTACTACCGTTGGTAAGGCAGTACTACCGCGTAAGCGGTACTACCGCTCGTGAGCGGTACTACCGCTTGTGCGCGATACTGCTGGAATCCGAGTTGGACTCTTTCCCTGTGGGCCAAACCGACCTTGTGCGGGCAAAACCGACCTGGAGAAGGCTTTTACTCCAAGTTTAGACCCCAAGGCTCAACATATAAATAGAGGGGAAGGGCTAGCACACGGGACACATTAAGATTTCCCAAGCTGTGTGTCGGCAACCCTAACCCTCTAGTTCTCCCGTCATAATCTCCGTAGTGCTTGGCGAAGCCCTGCAGAGATTGTTCCTCACCACCATCACCACGCCGTCGTGCTGCCGGAACTCATCTACTACTTCATCATCGCTCGCTGGATCGAGGAGGTGAAGGCGTCATGAAGCCGTACGTGTGTTGAACGCGGAGGTGCCGTCCGTTCGGCACTAGCTCGTGATCGGATCGAGGGACGACTTGCGATTTGGATCGCGGAGACGTTCGACTACATCAACCGCGTTTTTTAACGCTTCCGCTTAGCGATCTACAAGGGTATGTAGATTCACTCTCCCTCTCGTAGATTCTCATCACCATGGATAGATCTTTTGTGTGCGTAGGAAAATTTTTGTTTCCCATGCAACGTTCCCCAACAGTGGCATCTGAGCTAGGTCTATGCGTAGATGAGATCTCGAGTAGAACACAAACGAGTTGTGGGCGTGGGTGTATACATATTGCTTGCCGTTACTAGTTGATACTTGATTCGGCGGTATTGTGAGATGAAGCGGCCCGGACCAACATTACTCGTACGCTTATGAGAGACCGGTTCCTTCAACTGACATGTAACTTCGTTGCATAAAGATGGCTAGCGGGTGTCTGTCTCTCTCACTTTAGTTGAATCGATTTCAATGAAGAGGGTTCTTTCAGAAGATCAAAAAGCAATCACTACACCACGTTGTGGTTTTGCGTAGGTAAGAACGGTTCTTGCAAACCCGTAGCAGCCACGTAAAACTTGCAACAACAATTAGAGGACGTCTAACTTGTTTTTGCAGGGTATGTTGTGATGTGATATGGCCAATAACATGATGAGATATATGTGATGTATGATATGATCATGTCTTGTATAGAATATCACGACTTGCATGTCGATGACTACGGCAACTGGCAGGAGCCATAGAGTTGTCTTTAATTATTTTCGCCGTTTTTGCTTTACTTTATCGCTATGAGTTAGCTATAGTCGTAGAAGCAACAGTCGGCGCGACAACCTCATGGCGACACGTTGATGGAGATCAAGATGATGGAGATCATGGTGTCATGCCGGTGACGATGGAGATCATGCCGGTGCTTTGGAGATGGAGATCAAAAGCACAAGTTCATGGCCATATCATGTCACTTATGATTTGCATGTGATGTTAATCCTTTTATGCATCTTATTTTGCTTAGGACGACGGTAGCATTATAAGGTGATCCCTCACTTAAATTTCAAGATAAAATTGTGTTCTCCCCGAGTGTGCACCGTTGCGAAAGTTCGTCGTTTCGAGACACCACGTGATGATCGGGTGTGATAGACTCTACGTTCACATACAATGGGTGCAAGCCAGTGTTGCACGTGCGGAACACTCGGGTTAAACTTGACAAGCCTAGCATGTACAGACATGGCCTCGGAACACAAGAGATCGAAAGGTCGAACATGAGTCATATAGTAGATATGATCAACATGAAGATGTTCACCATTGAAACCACCTCAACTCACGTGATGATCGGACTTGAGTTGGTGGATTTGGATCATGTTACACTCGAATGACCGGAGGGATGTCAATTTGAGTGGGAGTTTTTAAGTAATATGATTAACTAAACTCATTATCTAGAACAATAATCTAAGTTGTCTTTGCTATATTTATGTTGTAGATCATGGCTCGCGCAGTAGCACCCCTGAATTTTAATGCGTTCCTAGAGAAAGCTAAGTTGAAAGATGATGGAAGTAACTTTGTGGACTGGGCCCGTAATCTAAGGATTATCCTTACGGCTTCCCAGAAGGCTTATGTCCTTGATGCACCGCTTGGTGATCCACCCGCTCCAGTTGAGTCTCTAGACGTTGTGAACGTCTGGCAGGCTCGTTCTGAAGATTACTCAATAGTTCAATGTGCAATATTGTATGGCTTAGAACCGGGACTTCAAAGACGTTTTGAACGTCATGGAGCATATGAGATGTTCCAGGAGTTGAAGTTTATCTTTCAGAATAATGGCCGGATCGAGAGATATGAGATCTCCGATAAGTTCTATGCTTGCAAGATGGAGGAGAACGAGTCTATCAGTGATCACGTACTCAGAATGTCTGGGTACTCCACCCGTCTGGCTGAATTGGGGATGCCCCTTCCGCCAGAGGCTATCACTGACAGAGTTCTTCAATCATTGCCACCTAGCTACAAGAGCTTCGTGTTGAACTATAACATGCACGGGATGAACAAGTCAGTCGCCGAGCTGTTTGCGATGTTGAAAGCCGCTGAGTCTAAAATTCAGAAGGAGCATCAAGTGTTGATGGTCAATAAAACCACTAGTTTCAAGAAAAATGTCAAGGGTAAGAAGGGTAACTCCAAGAAGAGTGGCAAAGCAGTTGCTCCTCTCGTGAAGAAACCCAAGGCTGGACCCAAACCAGAAACTGTGTGCTTTCATTGCAAGGGAACTGGACACTGGAAGCGGAACTGCCCCAAGTATTTGGCTGACAAGAAGGCGGCCAACAACAAACAAGGTATATATGATATACATGTTATTGATGTGTACCTTACCAACTCTCGTTGTAGTGCCTGGGTATTTGATACCGGTGCGGTTGCTCATATTTGCAACTGAAAACAGGAACTGCGGAATAGACGGAGGCTGGCAAAGGACGAAGTGACGATGCGCGTGGGAAATGGTTCCAAGGTTGATGTGATCGCCGTCGGCACGCTCGCTCTTCGATTACCATCGGGATTAGTGATGTATCTGAATAATTGTTATTTAGTGCCTGCGTTAAGCATGAACATTATATCTGGATCTTGTTTATTGCGAGATGGTTACTCATTTAAATCAGAGAATAATGGTTGTTCTATTTATATGAGTAATATCTTTTATGGTCATGCACCCAATGTGAGGGGTTTATTCTTATTGAATCTCGATAGTAATGATACACATGTTCATAACATTGATGCCAAAAGATGTAGAATTGATAATGATAATACCACTTTCTTGTGGCACTGCCGTTTAGGTCATATTGGCGTAAAACGCATGAGGAAGCTCCATGCTGATGGACTTTTGGAGTCACTTGATTTTGAATCACTTGACACATGTGAGCCATGCCTCATGGGCAAGATGACTAAAACGCCGTTCTCTGGAACAATGGAACGGGCAAGTGACTTATTGGAAATCATACATACTGATGTGTGCGGTCCGATGAGCATTGAGGCGCGCGGTGGTTATCGTTACTTTCTCACCTTCACTGATGACTTAAGTAGATATGGGTATATTTACTTAATGAAACACAAGTCTGAAACATTTGAAAAGTTCAAACAATTTCAGAGTGAAGTTGAGAATCATCGTAACAAGAAGATTAAATTCCTACGATCTGATCGAGGAGGAGAATATGAGTTATGAGTTTGGCAGTCACTTAAGACAGTGTGGAATTGTTTCACAATTGACACCGCCTGGAACACCACAGCGTAATGGTGTGTCCGAACGTCGTAATCGAACCTTATTGGATATGGTGCGATCTATGATGTCTCTTGCCGATTTGCCATTATCGTTTTGGGGTTATGCATTAGAGACAGCTGCATTCACTTTAAATAGGGCACCATCGAAATCCGTTGAGACGACGCCATATGAACTTTGGTTTGGCAAGAAGCCAAAGCTGTCGTTTCTTAAAGTTTGGGGATGTGATGCTTATGTCAAAAAGCTTCAGCCTGAAAAGCTGGAACCCAAAGCGGAGAAATGCGTCTTCATAGGATACCCAAAAGAGACAGTTGGGTATACCTTCTACCTCAGATCCGAAGGCAAAGTGTTTGTCGCTAAAAACGGAACGTTTCTTGAGAAAGAGTTTCTCTCGAAAGAATTGAGTGGGAGGAAGATAGAACTTGATGAGGTTGTTGAACCTTTACGTCAACCTGAAAGTAGCGCAGCGCAGAAAGATGTTTCTGTAGAGCCTACATCAGCTGAAGAGGAAGTTAATGATGATGATCATGAAGCTTTGGATCAAGTTGCTATCGAACCTCGTAGGTCGACAAGGACGCGTACTGCTCCTGAGTGGTACGGCAACCCTGTCTTAGAGGTCATGTTGTTGGACAACGATGAACCTACGAGCTATGGAGAAGCGATGATGGGCCCGGATTCCGAGAAGTGGTTAGAGGCCATGAAATCCGAGATGGGATCCATGTATGAAAACAAAGTATGGACTTTGGAAGTATTACCTGAAGGGCGTAAGGCCATTCAGAACAAATGGATCTTTAAGAGGAAGACGGACGCGGACGGTAATGTTACCGTCTATAAAGCTCGACTTGTGGCAAAGGGTTTTTCACAAGTTCAAGGAGTTGACTACGATGAGACCTTCTCACCCGTAGCGATGCTTAAGTCCGTCAGAATCATGTTAGCAATAGCTGCCTTTTTCGATTATGAAATTTGGCAGATGGATGTCAAAACAGCGTTCCTTAACGGTTTCCTTAAGGAAGAGTTGTATATGATGCAACCAGAAGGTTTTGTCGATCCAGAGAATGCTGACAAAGTTTGCAAACTCCAGCGATCCATTTATGGACTGGTGCAAGCATCTCGGAGTTGGAATCTTCGCTTTGATGAGGTGATCAAAGCGTTCGAGTTTATACAAGTTTACGGAGAAGCTTGTATTTACAAGAAAGTGAGTGGGTGCTCTAAAGCGTTTCTAATATTATATGTGGATGACATATTACTGATTGGAAACAATATAGAAATGTTGGAAAGCGTGAAGGGATATTTGAAACAAGAGTTTTTCAATGAAGGACCTAGGAGAAGCTGCTTTCATATTAGGCATCAAGATCTATAGAGATAGATCGAGACGCTTAATAGGACTTTCACAAAGCACATACCTTGACAAAGTTTTGAAGAAGTTCAAAATGGACCAGTCCAAGAAGGGGTTCTTGCCTGTATTGCAAGGTGTGAAGTTGAGTAAGACTCAATGCCCAGTGACTACAGAAGATAGAGAAAAGATGAGTGTCATCCCCTATGCTTCAGCCATAGGCTCTATCATGTATGCAATGCTGTGCACAAGACCCGATGTCAGCCTTGCCATAAGTATGGTCGGAAGGTTTCAAAGTGATCCAGGAATGGAACACTTGACGGCGGTCAAGAATATCCTGAAGTACCTGAAAAGGACTAAGGACATGTTTCTCGTTTATGGAGGTGATCAAGAGCTCGTCGTAAAGGGTTACGTCGATGCAAGCTTTGACACTGATCCGGATGACTCTAAGTCACAAACCAGATACGTATTTATTCTTAATGGGGGTGCGGTTAGCTGGTGCAGTTCCAAGCAAAGCGTGGTAGCTGATTCTACATGCGAAGCGGAGTACATCGCTGCCTCGGAGGCGGCGAAGGAAGGTGTCTGGATGAAGGAGTTCATGACAGATCTTGGAGTAGTGCCTAGTGCGCTTAACCCAATGACTCTGTTTTGTGATAATACTGGTGCCATTGCTCTAGCCAAGGAACCAAGATTTCACAAGAGGACCAGACACATAAAGCGACGTTTCAATTCCATCCGCGATTACATCAAGGAGGACGACATAAATATTTGCAAAGTACACACGGATCTGAATGTTGCAGATCCGATGACTAAACCTCTTCCAAGGGCTAAACATGAACAACACCAGAACTGCATGGGTGTTCGATTCATTACAATGTAAATCACATAGTGATGTGAACTAGATTATTGACTCTAGTGCAAGTGGGAGACTGTTGGAAATATGCCCTAGAGGCAATAATAAATTGGTTATTATTATATTTCCTTGTTCATGATAATCGTTTATTATCCATGCTATAATTGTATTGATTGGAAACTCAAATACATGTGTGGGTACATAGACAACACTGTGTCCCTAGTAAGCCTCTAGTTGACTAGCTCGTTGATCAAAAGATGGTGAAGGTTTCCTAGCCATGGACATGAGATGTCATTTGATAATGGGATCACATCATTAGGAGAATGATGTGATGGACAAGACCCAAACTACGAACGTAGCATATGATTGTGTCAGTTTATTGCTATTGTTTTCTGCATGTCAAGTATCTGTTCCTATGACCATGAGATCATGCAACTCCCTGACATCGGAGGAGTACCTTGTGTGTATCAAACGTCGCAACGTAACTGGGTGACTATAAAGGTGCTCTACAGGTATCTCCGAGGGTGTCTGTTGGGTTGGCATGGATCAAGACTGGGATTTGTTACTCCGTGTGACGGAGAGGTATCTCAGGGCCCACTCGGTAATACAACATCACAATGAGCCTTGCAAGCAATGTGACTAAAGTGTTAGCCACGAGATCTTGTATTATGGAACGAGTAAAGAGACTTGCCAGTAACGAGATTGAACTAGGTATAGAGATGCCGACGATCGAATCTCGGGCAAGTAACATACCGAAGAACAAAGGGAACAGCATACATGATTAACTGAATCCTTGACATAGAGGTTCGACCGATAAAGATCTTCGTAGAATATGTAGGAGCCAATATGGGCATCCAGGTCCCGCTATTGGTTATTGATCGTAGAGGTGTCTCGGTCATGTCTACACCGCAAGATCGAACCCATCACAAAGCACCTCTTCCCATGGCAAGAAAAATCGATCTAGTTGGCCTAACTAAACCAAAGATTCGAAGAAAAAATACGAGGCTATAAGTAATCATGCAAATAAGAGATCAAAGAAGACTCAAATCATATTCATGGATAGAGACTGATCATGAACTCAAAATTCATCGGATCCCAACAAACACACCGCAAACATCATTACATCAAATAGATCTCCAAGAGACCATTGTATTGAGAAATACAGAGAGAGAGGAAGCCATCTAGCTAGTGCCTACGGACCCGTAGGTCTATGGTGGACTACTCACGCATCATCGGAGAGGCACCTATGAAGAAGATGAACCCCTCCGTGATGGTGTTAGATTGGATCTCGAGATTCTGGAACTTGCGGCGGCTGGAATTGTGTCTCGTCGACTCCCCTAGGGTTTTTGAATTTTTAGGGAATTTATAGGCTCGATAGTCGGTTGAGGGGGTGCCCGAGGTGCCCACCCTTCACCAGGCCGCGCCAGGGGCCTCTGGCGCGCCTTGGTGGAGGGTGGCCACCCTGGGCCCCCTCTTCTGGTGTTGTTTGGCCCATCTTCTTTCTTTTGGTCCAAAAAAAATCCACAAAAATCCCCGCAGTGTTTGGGCTCCTTTTGGTACTGATTTTCTGCGAAGTAAAAAACAAGCAAAAACAGCAACTGGCACTTTGGCACTATGTCAATAGGTTAGTCCCAAAAAACGATATAAAGTTGCTATAAAATGATTGTAAAACATCCAAGATTGATAATATAACAGCATGGAACAAGCAAAAATTATAGATACGTTGGAGACGTATCAGGGCCATCGAAGGTGGCTTGACAAAGATGATGAGTGGAGAAGTCGTGGCGACCTGTTCGACAACACGGATGAGGCCCGAGGGCCACCACGTAAGAGGAGTGGAGAAGAAATCCATGAGATGTTAAAGAATTGGACAGATTGCCCGAAGCGAGGAAAGAAGAAAAAGAGGGCTGAGAAAATGCTGCTAAAAGTATGGAAAAGAAATTCTGTTTCCTGGTGCTTGAAGTATTGGGAACTACTGAGTTCGCCGCATTCTCTTGATATGATGCATATCACAAAAAATATATGTGAGAGTTTGCTTGGCACACCGTTTGACATGCCAGAAAAAAGTAAAGATGGTATGAGGGCAAGACAAGACTTGAAAGATATAGGTATTAGGGAAGAGCTCCAACCCGCATCCCTTAAAAGAACCAAGGAGATGGCCAAGGGCAAAAACATCGCCATAGCCGACGAGATAACGAAGGGCAAAACCGTGACAAAAAACAAAGAAGGTTATTGCCTCCCAGCTTGCTTCACGCTCGACGAGGATGAGCTTCATCAACTTTTCAATTGCCTTGACGGCATCAAAGTTCCTTCTGGTTACTCGGGGCTCATACGCAGATATCTTGACACAAAAAAGCAAAGGTTTAGCAACATGAAGTCCCATGATTGTCATGTGATGATGACGCAATTACTTCCGGTAGCCCTCAGAGGGATAATGGATGATCACGTTCGCAACACACTTCTTGACTTCTGCAACATTTTTGACGTTCTCTCTCGAAAGTCGATCAGTGTGTGACATCTCACTCGACTACAAGAGGAGATCATCACAATACTATGTTAGATTGAGATATATTTCCCCCCGTCATTCTTTGATGTGATGGTGCATCTACTAGTTCATGTTGTTTCTGAGGTTAAAGACCTTGGACCGACATTCTTGCATATCATGTTCCCGTTTGAAAGGATGAATGGAACTGGGAAGGGTTACGTTCGTAACAGGGCCCATCCGGATGGAAGCATCGTCTAGGCCTATCTGAGCGAAGAGTGCATATCATTCTGCAATAATTATATAGATGATGATCAATCTCTTGGTTTACCCACGAGGAAGCATGCCGATAGGCTTGATGGAGTAGGTCACTCACAGTTGAAGCGTGATTTAAATGTGGATATACAGAACCGCCGAGACGACTTCGACAGAGCGCACACAGTGGTGTTACAACAAGCAAATATAATCACTCCTTGGCAGCAGACTCACAAGGACACCTTAAAAAGAGAGCATGCAATGGCAGGGAGACAGAGGACCGAAGCCCAGATCATTAGAGAGCACGACTCCAAATTTGCAGCCTGGTTAAAAGAGCGAATTCGGGAGAAACCACTGCCAACGTGTATTGCCAATGCAAATCTCATCTATGCATTAGCAGTAGGCCCCGCATGCACCGTCGCCACCTACCAATCATATGATATCAATGGATACACATTCTATACTGAGGCAAAAGACAAAAACTTTGATTACCAGAACTCGGGCGTCACGTTAATTGCCTCCACCGAGAATGAAACTGACATATACTATGGAAGGATTGAAGAGATATGGGAACTTGAGTACGCCGAAGATCACACGGTGCCACTGTTCCGGGTCAGATGGGCGAAGAATGTCGAGAAGGAAGAACATGGTGCCGTTACCATACCCCTGCCCGAAGCACAAGCTGTTGGTGCAAATGGTGTCAAAGGAATTACCGCCAAATATGAGCCTTGGGTATTCGCTAAGGACGTGTCACAATGCTTCTATATAACTGACCCGGCAAAGCCAAGTCGTGTTATCGTCAGGAGATCCAAGAGATCCATCGTCGGGATGGATGGAGTGGCCAACGAGGATGACTATGATCAGTTCGGCGTCGACCCAAAAGAAGAGGAGAACTATGATGACGATGAAAATTACACCACCAGAAGGAGCAGAACTACCTTGCCTGAGACAGGATGTCCCTTCTTACGAAAGAGTCATAACGCGGGACGGAAGTATTGAAGCAAGATTAAAAAGACCCAAACCGTCGTTGAGAGGATTGTCAAACGATGTCGTACTAGTTGATTAATTTGTGTGCTTCATTATTCGTGTACTACACTTTTGTGTATGCGTAATACTTCGCACGACATTGTACTTCATTTGTGTGTACCTCCTAATTTGCATTATTATATACTTTGATCCACATTCATGTATGCATTTTCACACGGCATTTATCAAGTATTATTAGAACAGCCCAAGCTAACACAACACCAATTACTGCTGGCGTCGGCCACATCATTGGCGTCGGCACTAATGACTAACCGACACTTTTATCTACACTACTGTTGTGAGAACAACTCAGATTCCCCTTCTTCCCCCCCGCCACCGGACACTGTTCTCCGCCGTTCCCCCGCCCAGCTGTGCCCGCACCCTGCGTCAGATGTGCCGCCGCGCTGCCCAGCCCTTCCCCAAGCCCACCCGCTCATCCAAGAGCCTCTTCCTCCATCGTCCTGTCCGGCCACTATCTCCCTCTGCGGTGGTCCTGTCCAGCCACTCTCTCCCTCCGTCGTCCTGTCCGGCCTCCCCGTCCGCCACGCACCACCACCCCATCGCGCAGTCTTCACGGGCGCCCCCACCGTGCCCTACTGACAGCCGACCCCCACTCGATCCGGACGGTAAAAATCTATCTCTAACCATTTGATGAAATGCAAATAGATGAAATATGTTATATGTTGCATCATCGTGTGTTCTTGCGAATTGTCTCGCGCTAGCAATGTTTCTTTTTGCAGGGAAAGGTCGAGAGAGTGACCAATGTTTTGACGAAACGTGGATTCATTTCCGTTTCATCAAAATTTCTTGCACTCAATATGTCCATTTTTTACCTACGTTCATGTCCATTTTTTCCATTGACTTTTATTTTGTGAATGCAGCACAAAATGGAAGAATGCTCGTACTGTTCCGACAAAGTGGTATGTGCGACGATCCTCACCTTGACAACAATAAATGCTTCTCCATCACGCTACAATGCCTCAAGAGGAAAGATGGTTTCAATTCCAAATGTACCATCAATAATGAGGTAGATCACACAAATTTTGTTGCTAACAGTGTGGTTTATATGACAATTATATGCCTCAAAATGAAAGATGATTACTACATTGCTTACTATGTTGCTATTTTGTTCAAAGACAGAAGCTCCCAAGATGTGTTGTGCCTCCGGTGATGGGTGACCGCCAGATATGGACATTTCGAGTTAAAAGAATGGAGGCAACAACCCGAGTGATCACAACTTGGAAGATTGGAGATCGGTGAATCTCTATGCTCTACCATGCATGGAGATGCAGGGGGTTTCCCTCTTTTTCAAGATTGATCCTAAACGTGATGAGTACCGTACTAGTAGTTACGACGATGGTTAATCTATGCATATATATAAATGATGTGTACCATAATATAAATTATGTTGTACGTGCTTTTTCATTTCTTATCGGAATCAATGTGGGACACAAACATCATTATGTATATACTGATGCAAAATTGCGCTGCCGCCACAACATTTCTCGCTGCGATGGCAGCGTTTTTTTTTGTTGTGTTTGGTCATTTAGTACTGGCGCGCGAAACATCCGATACGCCCGTAATGACCTCTCCAGTGTATGGCGTTGAAAAAGTTAACACGCCATAGATATATATGATATTATCGTCGTGCCGATAACGCCAACGCCATAGGTATATGAAATACTGCTGGCGTAGGCTACAACGCCACCACTATTTTTTAACCATGGCACCATATTGCTGGCGTAGGGTGTCTACGCCAGGAAGGCTCTTTTTGCCACGCCATAGCTAGGCTTTTCTGCACTAGTGTGTAACTGACGGAACTGATCCGTGTGTATTCCTCTTAGTGGCGAGCGATTTGGCTTCGCACACTGTTTAATGCAATGCATTGAGACTCAAAAAAAGAAGGAGATCGGGACTCGGGGTTCGGAATGGAGATGGGGGGAGGCGAGAGGGGGGCGGGGGCGGGACACACACCGGCAGGGGGCGGTCGGGCGGGGGAGGAACGTTGCCGGACGGACGGGCTGCTCGAGGCTCGGTCGCCGTCGTTGTCTAGCAGACGAAGCGTGCGGTCAATCCCTATCCGCCGCCCGGGCTGCTGGGGCGCCTGGGCCTAGATAGGCTGGCGAAACGTGCTAAATTGGGCTGGGCCTAGATAGGCTGGCAAAATTAACGAGCTAAACGAGTTGCTAGCGAATTACCTCAAGCTTCAATCCCGAGTCATAGAACCACTAGGCTAAGCTATTGTTTTGACAACAATTAGTACTATTATCATTTGTTTCACTATCATACTCAACGTCGAATGACTTTCATTGAGAATAAAAAACACCTCCACTAGAATTCGAGTTATCACAGTGTTGAATGTAACATACGAGGCCATATTAGAGCATCCACAGTTGGACTTAACAAATTCGACCCTTCAAACACCCGCGGACGGGATCAGTCAGTGATCGGGCGGCCTGCCCGGGTGTTTGAGGCTCGTTTAAGTCGTCCGTCATGATCGCATTTCCGTGACCTGTCAGTGACCGGACGGCCTACCCGGACATTTGAGACGGATATGAGGGTCCGGTTGTAGATGCTCTTACCATGCTATTCGTATAAAAAGTTATCGGTGTGTATTTGAACAACTCAACCCCACCCTCCTCCGGCGGTCAAAGCTACCAGGGTGTTGTATGTAAGTTATCAGGCATATGGTGCATAGATTATCAGGCTGCTTACACAAAAGTTATCGGGGATATGTTTTCAACAACTTTTCATGATCCCTCTCTACCCGTTAAAAAAAAGTTACCACGGTATTTGGTCCTAAGTTATCATGCCCACAATGCGTAAATTACCATGCTATTTACACATAAGTTTAAGATGATATATGGAAAAAATAAATAAATCGCAAGGTCAAAAGTTACCATGTGTCATGCGCGTCCGTCGAGGTGGGGCCCATGGACCGACACATGATGCTATGTTATTTACTATCCAGTCTATGTTTATAAACTTTTTCCCAGGTGAAAGTTATCATAGTGTTTGCACATAAGTTATCGGGTCCGCGGTATACAAAATATCAACATACATAGAAGTTAGTAGGGTGATGTTTTCAACAACTCCCCCCCCCCCCCCCCCCCCCCCCCGGTTTGAAATCACCATGGTATTTATACGTAAATTATCGGGTGTGCGGTATGTATACCATTATATTTACAAAAAAATGCCGGTGGTATTTTTGCTAAAACTTTTTTAAATGGGCGAATGTTACCACTGTGTTTGTACGTATTTATTATCGTTGTGGTGCGTAAATTAACATGCTATTTATGTAGAAGTTATCGGGTATGTTTTCAAACTATTTTTCCCTTTGGATCAAAGCTACCGCAATATTCGTACATAAGTTATCAGGTATGCGGTGCATATATTATCATGTTATTTACACACAAAAATGCCGGTGGTATGTGCATAAGGAGATTCATCGGGTCGAGGTTACTACGATACTTGTATGTAAGTTATCATGGTGCAATGTGTTAAATACCATGTTATTTATGCAGCAGTTGCCCGGGTATGTTTTCAACAAGTTTTTTTTATCAAAGTTATCGTGATATTTGTACATAAATTATCAGATCCATAGTGTGTATATTACCATACTATTCGCACATAAGTTATCAAAGGGTGAGTTTTCAATAACTTCTTTTGTAGGGCAAAAGTTCGTGCGGATAAAAAATAATTATAAAATGTTTGTTGTTTACAAAAACTAAAGTATTTAAAAAGGTAAAAATTGTATTTTATTTTGATATATTGAACAACAACTAAGGCGGGTGTAACTTGGTTATTGCGTCACAATTTTAATGCAGTGGTCGTGACTGTTGTTGTTTATTTTACTCGTATATAGTGAAGTATAAAGAACGAAAGTAATCTTGATCCTAACGTAAAATAGAGCTAGCTCAGGTGGTTGAGTCCATGCAGTCCAACACGTTGGTCGTGGGTTAGAATCCCTCATCATGCATTATTTTCGCACGAGCACGCTGAGATAAATAAGGAAAAGATCCTTTCGCTGGGCGCCAGAACGAATGGCAATTAGATCGTTCGGATCTGTTTCCAAATTCCGAACGTTTGGAAATTACAAATTTTGAATATCTAAACAATTTATTTAAATCTATGCAATATGATTCTTATGCAAAACTAACAATCAATTTCTAATTTGGGGTTACCCTGGGCTCGGCTAGCGTGTGTGTGTGTAGGGGGGGGGGGGGGGTCCAGATCGAACGGTGATCGTTCGAATTTGTTTCCGAACTTACAGAAATTACAAATTTCAAATATCTAAACAAATTTGTTTAAATCTATGCAATATGATGCTTATGCAAAACTAACAATCAATTTCTATTTTGGGGTTAGGTTACCCCGGGCTCGGCTGGCGCGCGCGGGAGGGGGGGGGGGAATCCAGATCGAACGGCAATTAGATCGTCCGGATCTGTTCCCAAATTCTGAACGTTCGGAAATTATAAATTTCGAATGTCTAAACAAACTATTTAAATCTATGCAATATGATGCTTATGCAAAACTAACAATCAATTTCTAATTTGGGGTTACCTCGGGCTGTTACAATCGACACCCATAAACGGTAGTCTCGACACGAGATTCCAAGGTGAGGCAAGAGGTACATGTTGCGCTTCTACAGCCACTTGGATGCTCTCATGCTATCAATTCAAAAAATTCAAATTTAATGATTAAAAAATTATGAGAAAATTTGTGAATGTTCACTAAACATGTGTCTACAAACCCTAAAAAACCAGTCCAAATTCAAAGTAGACAGATAGAGAATGAAAAAAAGACAAGTTCAGCATGAGATGTGTCAATAAAGACAAAAACATGAATAGTGTGAAAAACCACACTATTCACAACTGGATTTGTCTTCTTTTTTTCTCAATGTGTATGTCGAATTTGGTTCTGAGTTTTCTAAGGGTTGTAGACACATGTGTTGTGAACATTCATGATTTTTCCGGAATTTTTTGAAATATTTAAATTTGAATGTTTCAAATTGGTACCATGAGAGCATCTAAGTGGTGATATCACCTTATATTTCCCATAGTGATGACCAGGGTCTATTCTTACTTCATTTTTGTCCAATGCGGAAGACAAGAACTTCTTAACACTTTTCTGTATATATTTTATACAAGGGTTAGAGCATCTATAACCGGACCCTTCATACCCGTCTCAAACGCCTAGACAGGCCGCCCGATCACTGACCGGTCACGATTTTCGACCCAGACGGGCCTCTCAAACCGGACTCAAACGCCCGGGCGGATCGGCACCCCTCATATCCAGCCCAAATATGAGGCGGATATGGGGGTGCCCTGGCTGTCGGATCCACCTCCAGAGCTGCCGGATCCATTTGCTCTCTCCTTGCTTCTTCCTCCTCCACGTCGTTCGTCTCGCAGCTCCGCCGCCGCGCGCGCTCCGCGTCGCCCATCCGTCTCGTAGCTCCGCCGTCGCGCGCGCTCCGTAGCTCTCCCTTCCACGCCGCAGGGGACATCGTCGTTGGCCCGAAAGCCACCGCGGTACGTTCGGCAACTCTCTGGATCCTTGCGCTTGATGTGTTCGACACAATGTCTGTCCGGATTTTTTGTGATTTTATTAAGGAAAATGATGGATTTCGGTGAGGATTATGGACTGACGGAGCTTAATCAAATGATTCAAGATGAATTCTTCGGTTCCTCGAATTCGGACGAAGAAGTGGGCATGATCATGCATGACCATGCAAGAGGAAATGGACCGGCAAGTGGAACTTATTATCAATTTCAAGGGCTCATGACCATGTTGTGTTATTTTGCACAATATGATTGTCGAGGATGAGGGTGATGATGTAGTCCAAACCAATGATTTCGAAGCACATGGAGAGTAAGTTGAAATCCCAAAAGATCAAGATGCAGCTCAGCTTATAAATTTTCTGCAGATGCATTAGAATCTTCAAGATAATCAGGTGCACGCGCAACTACTCAATGATCTTGTGGCGCATATGTGGAACCACAATGAAAATCAAAAAGCAGATGATTGATTCTACATTTAAAATAAATTTTATGTAAACATTATTTATGTTCGGTACCAACATTTGTTGTTTACGTGCGACAATGGTTTGTAATTGTATGATCGATGTGCATGTTTTTGGATGGATTTGAGAGACCGGATTTGAGATACGTGGATCCATAAAGCGAAATATGAGGGACCGTCTAGACGCGTCGCGGACGTGTCCGGGCACGTCCGCGGACGTAGGAGGGGCGTGGGTTTGTCCAGTCCGACTGTAGATGCTCTTTTAACTGTAGTATATGAGTATTTAAGTGATGGATGGTGCGTGGTCACTCAATTTTAAGATGGTACCCAGCGTTTGCCCTTGCACGGCTCAATCCTGTTCCCAAACCGAAATCTTTAAAATCGACAGATCAGATGGCTTCAGCGAGTCGGTGAGCCGAAACCAAGTACAGCTGGGTCTATTCAGCCCCCCTCCCTTGCCTTTTGAATAGTTGAATTGTGCATTTGGTCTGGCGCACGTACTAGTACGTACCTTCCGCTTCATGCGCTCATGCGTGCGTGCGTGTCCGCATCCATGTGCGGGTTCAGTTCGTAGGTCTCAGAAATTAGAGGAAATTATGATCCCTGGACTTGGGATCCGCCAATGATTACAAGGATCGATCGCAACCTCCACGCTGTACGGTCATCACTAGCTCGTCCGCTGTCTACTCAACATACAGCAATCTGGCACTTTCCGAGACCGACTTCAAGCCGGTGGTTGCGGTTTAAGTGCTCCGGGTTTAAGTTTAGGGCAGTACTCTGCGCCGGCGCGCCGGCCCAAACACCCGGCCGGTCGCAGCCCTGCCGTTGGATGAAGCTGCTTAGAACCGTACATCAGCTCCCCTTTTTATCATCTTCTTCCTCGCACGGCCCTGTCAACAGGAACAGAAAGATTCCCCTTCTGCCCGATTTAGATTTCTCCACCCTCCCGCCCCACGCGCCTGCAGCTCAGGCGAGGTACGGCGGCACCCCCTTCTCCCCGACGATGCCTCCGCTCGCCACAACATCGGTTGCAGCTCGCCGGCACCGGTTGCCCTGCCCCGACATCGGTTCCCCTGCCCCGACACCGGTTGCAGCTCGCCGGCGCTCGCCCGTCACCGGCTGTAGAACTGGCCCATGCCGGTTCCAGCTCGTCCTGACGGCGGTCGTCGTGCGCCGCAGCATTGGTCGTAGCAATTTGAGAAGCTGGTTCCAGCACGTCGCGACGACAGATGCAACAATTTGAGAAGCTAGTTCCAGCACGCTGTGATGGCGGTTGTAGCAAAATTGGTTCTGGCACGTCGCAGCAAAAAATGGTCGTAGCAAATTGAGAAGCTGGTTCCAGCATTTGTGAAGGCGGTTGCAGCAATTTTAGAAGGTGGTTCCAGCATGCCATGGCGGTGGTCGTGGCAAATTGGTTCCGGCACGCCTAGGCGCCGGTCGTAGCAAACTGAGAAGCTGGTTCCAGCATTTCAGCGGAACGGTTGTAGCATTTTGTGCGCGGTCACCGCGGCCACCGCCCCATCGTAGCAAAAATCCTCCGGGTTTGTAGCACTTTGGATCACCGGTTGTAGCATATTTTGGTGCCGGTTGTAGCACCACCAAAATCGCTGGGTCGCCAGCACCTCACCTCATGCCGTTGTAGAACCTCGGCATGCCGCTCCGCTCGAGGCCGATTCCAGCACCGCTGCCGGCCGGTTCCAGCAAAATCCGCTGCTGATTGCAACACCTGGTCGGCTTTGAAGCTTGCCGCATGGAGGGGAGGCTTCTTGCACACGAGCGCGTCGTCGCCGGTGAGAGCCTGTTGGTGGTTCCGCCACCACCCAAGATGGAGGTCATGGCGGCCGCCCCCACCCCGACCCCCTGCGTCGCTAATGGAGAAAGATCTTGTGGAGGAGCAGAGCCCGACGCTAACGGAGGTACAGAGAAAGGGGAAGAAACAGAGATGAGTAAAAGGATAAGGAAGAAAAGGTAGTGGTCACATGGGACCCACCACGTACTCGTGTCGTGCGCGGGGCAGGAAACCGTGGCGAGCGAGCCACTCACCGGCTACAAGCGTTTCCCTTAAGTTTAAGTGCTCCGGCAGGTCCGATGCGTACAGCCAAATGTTTTCACCCTCCAGGTCTGTGATGATGGCTTATAACACCACAATGGTTTGATCACACGATGCGTAATTAGTGTGCCATTTTGGATTTTTACGCGATCGATCGTCTGTTTTCTTCTCCAAATTCAGGTGAAGCTGGCAGCAAACACACCGTCGGCTCTGTTTTCTGCCACCTGGGATGAGATCCTGCCTGCTCGCAACCGCGTGCGCGCGTGCGTGCGCGTCGATCCACCACGCGCCTTTCGCTGCGGCGGCTCCTGCGCTCGTCGAGTTTCGTCGCCGATGCGATCCCTGACCACCACCTGCCTTTTTCTATTCCAGCACCAGACGGCGGAAGGAAGGAGGAGTGGAGTAAAGCGCCGACGTTTCCTGCCTTGCAAGTTTACCTCGCCCGGAATTGACCCCGACATACTCGATCGATCCATCGAGCGAGCGAGTGAGACGAGACGTGAGCGTTGCACCGGCGGTTCCTTTCAGCAACGGCAACGACAAGGTGCAATGGGTTATGGATGGATTGCTCGGCCGGCCCCTTGTTCCTCTAGGCTGAGCTGACGCCTGACCATGCTGGCTTCAGTGATTGACCTTTCAAGCGATTCTTTAAGGGAATCTGTCAATGTTACAAACTCGGCTGACCACGACCTCGGAGCACTATTGCATATTTGCATTGCACCGCGATACAGTTTCTCATCGATACCCTCATGTTTTAGTGCACAAAATTGTTTTTCCTTTGCGGTTGGTAAGTTCTTGTCTTGATTGGTCGGTAAATGGTAGGAGTAAGTAGTATTTTAGCTGGCTGGCACACTTTCTTTTTTTTTTGCGTGATTGGCGAACTGTTTTGGTGCGACTGAAAGTTTACGAGCTTTGATTGTCCTTGACCAGCTTGAAATGGATGAGGTGGTGGGCCTGCTGCTTTACGCACTTGCTTTAAGATTACTTCTCCGGGATGACGGCGTCAGCATTGGCTGGCAAAATCCAGTATAGCACCACTGTTTTGCTCGTTCATCGCTCGTGAAGATGAAATCCACCATGGTACAGTTATTGTTTTTGCTATAGTTCCATGGTGGGATCACAGGTCACAGAGCGTCTGCGCTCAGCATTCTCTCGAGTGGAATCACCTATTCGATCCAAAAAGGAAAAAATCATTTCAAAATGGAGACAAAAGATAGGATCTAAAACCTTTTTTTTCTTTCAAAATGGAGGCAAATGATAGGATATCCAATATTTAGTCTTTTCTCCCCTGATTATTCTGCTTAACGGATTCGTAGATTTTCGGTTGAAAGTTAGTGATGGTTAGAACATCTCTAACCGATCCCTTAAAACCTTTAACTACTCATTTTGAGAAGCTAACCGCATCTAGTTGACGTTTCAAACCGTTGGAGGAGTAAAAGTTGTAAAGAGTCGGTCGCAAAAAGCAGCTCAACTCTCAAATATATTCGACCAATGCCTTCGAGAGTAAAAAATCCGGCCACTTCTCTCTCCCACCCAAGACACCGGCACTTCCGGCCGCCGTCGTCGCCCATTCTCGTCGTCGGCACTATGATGCCATGCGAGATCCGATATGGATAGGGAAGGTTCTTTGTCTTTTCCCAAAGAGTGGCCTTGAGTTATCGAACCCATGAGAGGATGTGCAATGCGACAAAGGCTCAAGTCTTTGTTAACGAATTAAATTTCAGTTTTTAACCAGACCTTTAACAAGCTTAGGGGTGTGAACACGAGTATTAAAAATAGGCATGAGTACGAGGTCTTACTCTCACAAACTTATATTTGTGATCTGATATTAATTGGTGCTTTGAAAGACAACCATTATGATGTGCTTGTGACACGCATATGTGGGGATGTGTCCAAAGTATGTCTTGACCGGTGTGCGGCCTGCATGAAGAGTCAGTTACCCAACCAATGGCTTTTATCGTCACACGGGATAATCTCGGTTATTAAGAATAAATATTCAGATAAAAGTATTGGACGTTTAATGACTACTCCCTTCGTCCGGGTTTATTAGGCCGCCTCTTATTTTGGGTTAAAGTTTGACCTATAAATTTAACTAACAAAATGTAAACTACATGTTACGAAAATTATATTGTTGAAAACGTCTTTCAAATATAAATCCAACAATATAATGTTTCATAGCATATACTTTATATTTTAGTAGTCTATAGATGGTCAAAGTCCGGCTCAAAATAAGAAGGGCCCAATAAGCCCGTACTTTGTATTTTAGTAGTCTATAGATGGTAGTACACCTTATTCGCCCCCAAGAAATTACTTTTCGCTGCCATACTAACCATTTCCCTCGCTGTTGTTCAGGGTAGCATTCCACATCCTCCTCACTCTTTACCTACTCCGTGATCGATCTACGGGATCATGTGTACCTACATGGCCTTTTGATCAAGAACAAGACAAGAGACAAATCCGTTGCGATCAGACACATACAGATACCATCAAATATACGAAGTCATTTTAACAATCCCTCCACAAATACACCAGGTTGCAAGGTGGTGCCTAAACCCACTGCCTTACTGAATTACTCACACATGGCGATCATGTGTACCTACATGGCCTTTTGATCAAGAACAAGACAAGAGACAAATCTGTTGCAATCAGACACATACAAATACCATCAAATATACAAAGTCATTTTAACAACCCCTCCACAAATACACTAGGTTGCAAGGTGGTGCCTAAACCCACTGCCTTACTGAATTACTCACACATGGCGATTGAGTTGCAAAATGAACTCATTGAAGATGACATAAAGTTGAATGATCGATTTATAATATGTATTGCAATAGTTGCGGATGTGATGCGCATTGTTGCGGTAATGATGATGGTGGTGGCTATGAAGATGATATGGGAAATGGAGGCTGCTAGGGTTGGAAGATGGTTTTGGTGCTCTGTTTCGCAAATCGTGCTCTCCTGTTGAGATTTTGGCATCTCCCCATTTATAACTATTGGTCAGGTGAACCTCCTAGTGCACACAACGATTAGTACGACTGGTAGTGGCTACGGTCGTATCAAGCACCGCCTTGCGCTATGTTTCTTCTGGTGCGCCTCCAATTCCTTCCTCTCGCACACCAAACTTCTTGTTTCGTCATATGTGATGATTTCCTCTTACATTTTAGACTTTTTATTATGAAAACAACATTAAACAAAGGATTCCATGATCTCTCGCATTCATTAATTAGTCATTAGTGGCAATATCAAAGTGAATTTCTTGAAAATTCTAGGATTATCCAGTTTAAACAACGGTGTGATGAGCGCAAAAAATATCAATCATCACACCACCGATGCCCCCCGATTTCGGACGGAATGGAACTGTCCTTCTGCCACTCCGCTGCAATGGACACACGCTACATTGGCCTCACCAAGGAAGAGGTTGGGGACAAAAAAACGCTCTGGGCCGCCGCGTCGTTAACCAAGGCGAGCAGCAAGGGCGGTGCCAAGGCCGCAGCGGCCCCGACGATGACAGGTCACCCGCCCCGTGCTCTAATTGACGGCAGCCATGAAGGTACTCATCGAGGAGGATGCGAATAAGAAGAAGGCGACGAGGGCACCACGTCCTCGTCCGGTCACCCTTACGCCCTCTCATCCCGCACGTTCAGCCACCGCAACCGCCGCCAAGGACCATGGCCGCCAAGTGGTTGATGAAATGACAAAGAGGTAAAATTTTGTGCCTTTTATTTTCGGTCTTGGTGATTTCTTGCGGATGTAGGGTGATGAGCTTATTGTTGTTGATTGTAGCGTGGAGGAGTTGAATGCAACCAAATTGTTGTCTCGGTTGGAGGAATCACACATTGTTGGACTTGATGATCTACACTACGAAGAGTCGGTGTTTGTTTAACAAGAAGAGTCCGAGGAGGAGGATCCCGAAGTGGAGGAGGGGGATAAGGAGGAAGCCGATGAGGTCTATGATCCCATGGAGACACAAGGAAGTGTGGAGAGATCAAGGACACACAGCTATTCCCAAGAATACGACATTGCTTCGTGTCGTGCTTGGATGAACATGTCGCTTGATGCATTAGTTGGCACAGATAAATCAAAGGACATGGTTGGGGTAGGATTGAAGAGTACTATAGCAACATCATGGGCGTCCCATCAAGCCAGAATCAAGGCCCGCTTGGGCACCATTGGGGCACCATCCTAGAGCAATGCAACCGATTGTCTAGCTGTATGAATCAATTCAACCATTCACCACCGGGTGGGGTGAAAATCATGAAGTACCTATCATCCAAGAGTTACACAAGCAATACAACAAGAATAACGGTGACAAGGGTTTCACATTAAACCATTGCTACAAAGAACTTTGCAACAATGAGAGGTGGATTAGGAGAAACTTTGAGACCATACTAAAGAGGTCAAGGATTAGCATATCCGCTGAAGCCGATGACGAGGAGGATGCAAATCCCAACAAAGAGGTCGAATGGTAACAAGCTTGCAAAAGAGAGGAAGTGTCGGCGCCTACAAGTAAGAACTTTTGGCTATGATTGAGACCAAGAAAGCATTGACAACCGAACATAGAGGAGATAATGTGGCAAGGTGTAATGAGTTCAAGTCCTTGGAGAACAAGATTGGTCAAAGAGAGGAAGGTGAAGGCGGAGGAGCGTAGGCTTGCACTCGAGGAGGAGAGGCTTGAGAAAGAGAGAAAGGCCGAAGAACGTAATATCATGTTCATGAACCCAACCATGTTGGATGCCATGACAAAACGGTATTGGGAGCTCACTCATGTAGTGATCATGAACCAAACGGGGAAGGTAGTGGACAAGGAGGTGATGGTGGTGGCATCGATGGTGGTGATGATTTCCTTGGTGGTGACGGTGCTTGAGTTCCTATAGTATGCATTTGGTAGGGATCGATCCACGAGAAGACATGCTATGTTGTGGTGATTTTGGATCAAAAATTTCGACTTGGTGCCTTTTGGATGAGCTCTATGCATGTGTTTTAATTTGAATTGCTCAATGATATGACATGTATGCATGTTTATGGCTGATTTGATGTGTATGTTGATTTGAATCATTCGAATGATTGATGAAATAGGGTGCAATTGATTGAAATTTATGAAGAATTGAGAAATTTATTTTACAAGGATTTAAATAGAAGATATCAACTAGGGACGACCACCCTTTAACTCCTCGAATTGTAAGGAGATAAAGATAAGGGGCCAGATAAAGAGTTAAGTTTTTTAGGTATCGGTTAGAGATACATTTAGAATTCCTATGCTCGGGTGCACTAGTAGAATTTGGAAACAATAGTTTTTGCAACATGTTAAACTCGAGTCCAAATGTTGACCGGTTTGCCATCTTAGAATTCTTCAAAACTGGTTGAGGCATAAGAACAATAGATAAAACTGAGGGTGGAATCCATGAATTACAATAACGTATTCGTAGTGAATGAAGGTCAAGGATGGCGGTTGACAGGGTCACCTACCCAAGGTAGGGTCACATAGCTCTATACTAGGACACCCTTGGGGTCCTACAAGTTCATGGAAGTCCTTGGTTCACCTCGACTCTCGGACGAATGCTCAAGCAGCACTCGACCCCTAGAAAGTCACTCGGACGTTACTCTTCAGTCGGCGCCCTTTGTAACACTCGGATAGAAAGGAGCAGGACCGTCGTGGGAGAGGCAACGTTCGAGGAACTTAATTCGCCTTAAGTATTGTAAAGACCACGTTACCTGTAACGGTTGTACTTAACTTAGCAGTTTCTAGTAACCCCCGCAGTTACTAGCATTAATGGCCCTAGTGGTGGCGCTCGGTTGATGGAGGCACACTCTATATAAGCCTCTCTCCGACGCCAGAGAAAGGGTTACAAACTCTCTGTAATCAGATACCCATACAAGAAAAACACACAGCCCCAGGGCTCGAGACGTAGGACTATTACCACTTTCGAGTGGGGTCCGAACTCGTAAATTCCGAGTGTGACACTTATTCCGTAGCTAGGCTTCCCCCTACTCATTCGTACCCCTTGTACTATTGTCAGGATTACTCCCACGACAGTTGGCGCCCACCGTGGGGCGGAGGGTCTAGCGAATTCTGGCGTAAGTCGATTCAAGCCTTTTCTCATTCACCATGTTGGCACTCGGCGGTGAGATTCTCTTCGGCACCTTGCGTTTCGTCGCCGACAGTTCTGCTTGGTTGCACGAGGCACCACTGGATCCTGACTCATTCCCCGCACGGGAAGTGGTGCACTTCAGCACCGTGGCCCACGACGTCCTCTTGCGGCAGCTGTCAGAGCCTTACAACTCCTCGTCCATTCTCGGCTCTGGGAGTCACCTTAAGAGCTCCGGGAGCTCTCGGTGGCAACGGTGGGTCGAGCATGCCATGGCTCGCCAGTCGGCGGTCGCCCAAGTGGCTGTGATCGACTCCGACGAACCCACCATCGATTTGTTCCCCTCTTTGGGGGACGAATTGTCCGATGAGTAGGAATTCAGAAGCAGCGGAGATGCCGCAGAAGTCATGATGGCCAACACCACCAACAACGGGCATCCCGGGTACTCTGGGGGTGGTCCTCATAGTCGCGACGACGATCGTCCCGCTGGCGACACAAGCAGGTATGTCCCCCAGCCTTTCACTCGGGAGCAGCGGGAAGATAGGAGGAGGAGGGACGACGAAGTTCTTCTCACTCCGATCATCGGGACCACTCCAGAGGAATTGGCCCTGGAGGCAACGCGCGTGGCCACTTTGGCTGAGCGCGAACGACTCGAGCGCCTCCAGCAGTCGCTCGACGAGCATGCAACACGGGATAGGCCGAGTTCTAGCAACCTGAGGCGTCCGCTGTTCCAGAGCAGCTGGCCACCCAAATTCCTAGTGATGCGCACGCCCATAGAGAACTTGGCTGCGGCCACCCGGATCACTGAATCTATTCAGCCGTCTAGGTCGACAGCTGGCGAGGGCATTCGACAGATCCAAGCTCTGCTGAAGACTGCTCTGAAGCAGAATTCGGAAGTTTTGCAATCGTCACTGCGGATTCACGGCTGGTCTGTGCAGGCAGACACGGTGCAGTCTGCTCACAGCCCGCACGCGTACGGGAAACGCATACGCTCTCCCCCTCCTTCGAGAGGTCCATACGGGGGGCATTGGCGAGATGAGCGCGACGTCAGTCTGAAAGCGCAACATGCTCCCTTGGTGGTTTTGATAATTCATGACAACATACATTGTCTCTTGGACTAATACTTTTACCTAGTGTATTTCAGATAAAGTTCATAGAGAGTGATGGGTTGGCCAGAAGGATTGTGAGGAGAAGACCCCAAGATGCAAGGAAATGGATTGGCAAAGCTTCAAGCAAAAGGACTCTACATTTGACTTTGTGAGAAATCACTTTGAGTCCATAGGAAAGCCAATACTATTAAAAGGGGGTAAGGTACTGTTGGTGAACAAGATGCTCCACGTGCACAAGTGATAGTCACCAAATACACCCACAAACTCTTCCACAAAAGTTTGTCCAAGCCTATCATGAAAATCGGTGCTACCAACAATTTCCACTTGGTCCCACCGATTCCCAAACTCAGACAGACCCATGCCAAACCCTAGCACATCGGTGCAACCGATTCTGATTCGGTGCCACCGAGTTCGGCTTGCCAACTCTCTGTTACCTCGATTCTTAATATCGGAAATTCCGAGATTTTGGATCGGCGTTACCGAGTTTCGGGAACTGACCGTTGGCCACCTAATCGGTACCACCAAGAGTTATGTATCGGTCTCACCGAGATTCAAAAGTTGCTACCTTTGGAGCAACTCGGTACCACCGAGTTTTACACTTCGGTGTCACCGAGTTGGTCACTTTAGGTGTAACGGTTGGATTTTTGGGGATGCCTATATATACCCCTTCACCACCACCCACTCGAAAGAGAAGCACTCAGAACTATTCCATACTTGCCCCATCCAATTTTCTGAGAGAGAGCCACCTACCCTTGTGTTGAGATCAAGCTATTTCACTCCATCCATATGAATCTTGATCTCTAGCCTCCCCAAGTTGCTTTCCACCAAATCAATCTCTTCCACCATAGCCAAATCTGTGAGAGAGTGATTGTGTGTTGAGGAGTCTATCATCTTGAAGCACAAGAGCAAGGAGTTCATCGACATTGCCGAGCCTATTACCTTTTGGAGGGTGGTGCCTCCTAGATTGGTTAGGTGTCGCTTGGGAGCCTCCTACTTCGTGTTGTGGAGTTGAACCAAGAAGTTTGTACGGGTAAGGAGATCGCCTACTTCGTGAAGATCTACCCATAGTGAGGCTAGTCCTTCGTGGACGGAAGCCGTTATGGAATAGTCAAGGTTGCTACTTCGTGGACCCTTATGAGTGGAGCCCTCCGTGGACTCTCGCGATCGTTACCCTTTGTGGGTTGAAGACTCCATAAACGTGGACGTACGATAGCACCACCTATCGGAACCACGGGAAAAATCTTCGTGTCCCTCATGCATTTGATCTCCCTATCTCAACTCCTTACTTCCATGTGCAATGTCTTTATTTTCCGCTGCCATACTTGTTGACTTGCATGTGTAGGGTGTGTTAGACTTGCTATAATTGCTAAAATCTGCCAACCAATTAACTTGGGAAAAGGTTAGGGTTTTAATTCCTGCTAGTAGTCTATTCACCCCCCCTCTAGACACTCTTCTAGTGATCCCACACAGTCAGACCCCTCCTCCGAGAGGTGGTTCGTACGGCAAGCAGCCATTCGATGAAGGCCGCCACTATGGAGAAGATCGCAATCGGACTCCCCCTCGACCCTGTGGCTATGAGGAAGCTGGCCGGCGACCTCCGCTGCCCAACGCCAGGTCTACCATCACACAAAGGATGGTAGATAGGAACCGAGTGACCAGAGACCAAGTGAGTGGTTGGGGAACATCGGGTCTCGAGTGCTTATGTAGGTACATCTAAGAAGCCGAGATACCCCCCAATTACCATTTAGCAACCGGGATCGGAAAGTTCAACGGCGAATCCAAGCCGGAGACCTGGCTCAAAGATTACCGAGTGGCTGTTCAGATTGGGGGTGGTGACGAATTCGTGGCCATGAAGCACCTCCCCCTCATGCTGGAAGGATCTGCTCGGGTGTGGTTGAACCAGTTACCTTCCAGTAGTATATATTGCTGGGAGGATCTGGCCCGAGTGTTCATCAAGACGTTTGAAGGCACATACAAGCGTTCGGGTGGCCTGACTGAATTGCAGCACTGTGTCCAGAAGAACAATGAGACTCTCCGAGAGTATATTCAACGATGGACTACGCTGCACAACACGGTAGAGAATGTCACTGAGCATCAGGCTGTTTGTGCCTTCAAGGCAGGTACATCATACCGAGAGCTCGTTTTGAAGTTTGGCCGATCGGGAGATCTGTCTCTCAGTCGGGCCATGGAAATTGACAATAAGTATGCCAACGGCAAAGAAGAAGACCGCCTCCGAAGCGGCAAAGGTCGAGCAGGCGACACCCGACAGTCGGTTGGGAACGCTGACAAAAAGCAGAAGCGGAAAGCTGATCCTCCGCGAAGAGCTGAAGTGGCAGCTGTTCCTGGCCAAGGGAAGCCGAAGGCCAAGAAAAATAAGAAAAAAGATTGGGTTAACAAGAGGAAACCTGAGTATAACTCCAAGGTGATGGATCAGCCCTGCGCGATCCACACGAAGAAAGATGAAGAGGGCAACGTCATTTACCCGAAGCACACCACTCGGGAGTGCCGATTGCTCAAACATGAGATGGGAAAAGAGACTTCTGCAGAGAAGGATGTCGACGAAGAAGAAGAGGGCAATCCAGAATACCCACACGTCGACAAGGTCCTAAACATGATTTTTGCAGACGTTGAGAGTAAGAGCCGATTGAAAGTCATCAATCGGGAGGTGAACATGGTAGCTCTGACTGTCGTGAAGCGCCTTAATTGGACAAAGACTCCTGTAACTTTCGACCAGTCTGATCACCCAGCCCACATAGCCACCCCTGGGAGGCAGGCGTTGGTTGTCGATCTAGCTGTGAATGGGGTCCGACTGTGCAAGGTCTTGATGGACGGTGGCAGTGGACTCAACATAATCTACGCGGATACATTCAGTGCAATGGGCATTCCGATGCCCCGACTGAGCAAGAGTAACATGCATTTCCACGGAGTCATTCCTGGGAAGAAGGCTGAGTCACTCGGTCAGATCGCTCTGGATGTTGTATTCGAAGGAGAGAAGAACTTCCGGAAGGAACGCCTGACATTTGAAGTGGTGATTTTCGGAGTGCCTATCACGCCATCCTGGGTAGGCCCGCCTACGCATGTTTCATGGCCCGACCATGTTATGTATATCTTAAACTTAACATGCCAGGGCCGAATGGTGTGATCACGATAACTGGCGATCGGAAAATTACCGAGTGCCTCCAGCAGGGCTCTAAAATAGCAAATGAACAAGTTCTCGCAGCCGAACTTGATGGCTACAAGAAAGCGGTGGATGCTGCAGACTTACTCAAGTCTAAACGTCCGGCAACAGAATCAGCATTTCAGTCGGCCGGCGAAACCAAGAAGGTTCACATTCATCCCAACGATCTGAGTGCGGCCCCAACCAACATCTCGACATCGCTTGATGACAGATAGGAAGCCGAGCTCATCCAGTTCCTCCGTGAGAACTGGGATATCTTTGCATGGAAGCCGTCTGACATGCCGGGGGTACCCAGGGGACTGGCTGAGCATCGACTCCGAGTGGATCCGAAGATCAAGCCAGTCAAAGAGCACTTGCGTCGATCCTCCGTCGAGAAGCGCAAGGCGATTGGCGAAGAGATCGCTCGGCTCCTAGCTGCCGAATTCATTCCGGAAGTTTTCCATTCTGAGTGGCTAGCCAACCCAGTGTTGGTGCCTAAGAAGGTCAAGTCTCTCCGAATGAGTATCGGTTTCAAACACCTCAATCGGGCCTGCCCGAAAGATCACTTTCCCCTTCCCTGCATAGATCAGATAGTAGATTCCACCGCCGGATGCGAACGCGTGTCGTTCTTAGATGCATACTCTGGGTACCATCAAATCCGAATGTATGGACCAGATGAAATAAAAACGGCTTTCATCACCCCATTCGGGTGTTTTTGCTACATAACTATGTCATTTGGTCTGAAGAATGCTGGGGCAACATTTATGCGCATGATTCAGAAATGCTTGCACGAACAAATCAGTCGGAACGTCGAAGCGTACATGGATGACATCATGGTTAAGTCTAGGAAAGGTTCCGACCTCCTAGTTGAACTCACCGAGACCTTCGCAAACCTCCGATGCTACCAAATAAAGCTCAACCCTGCAAAGTGCACATTCGGAGTCCCTTCGGGTAAGCTTCTCAGTTTCCTTTTTTCCAAACGAGGGATCGATGCTAATCCTTATAAAATTGGAGCAATCATCCGAATGAAGAAACATGTCTGCTTGCACGAGGTCCAGAAACTCACGGGTTGCCTCGCTACCCTGAGTAGATTCATCTCTCGTCTCGGTGAGAAGGCCTTACCTCTTTACCGATTGGTGAAGAAGCCTGACACGTTCGAGTGGACCTCTGAAGTGCAAGAGGCATTTGATCAGCTCAAGGCTTTGCCTTCCACCAAGCCAGTGTTAGCTGCTCCGGGCAGCCGAGAGCCCTTGCTCTTGTACATCGCCGCTACTAGCCAAGTGGTCAGCACAGTCCTCACTTTGGAGTGTGAAGAATCGGAAAAAACTTTCAAGGTGCAAAGGCATGTGTATTATATTTCAGAAGTCTTGACTCCCTCCAAGCAAAGGTATCCGCATTACCAAAAGTTGGTTTATGGCATTTACCTCACTGTCAAGAAGGTAGCTCATTATTTTCAAGAGTATGCGGTCACAGTTATTAGTGACGCTCCTCTTTCGGAAATCCTAAATAACAGAGACACCACGGGCCGAGTGGCAAAGTGGGCAATTGAAATTCTCTCGTTGGAGATCAATTTTGAAGCTAAGAAGGCAATCAAGTCGTAAGCCCTAGTTGATTTTCTGGCCGAGTGGATTGAACAGGAATAGCCAGCACCGAGTATTCCAGAACACTGAACCATGTTCTTTGATGGATCTAAGATGCTCCAAGGATCCGGAGCTGGGGTAGTTCTCGTTTTCCCCAGAGGAGACCGACTGAGCTACGTCCTACACATTCATTTCGATTCATCCAATAATGAGGCCGAGTACGAAGCACTCCTCTATGGACTATGAATGGCAATTTCACTTGGCATTCAGCACTTGATGGTATTCGGCGACTCGGGCCTTGTTGTCAACCAGGTGATGAAGGAATGGGACATAAGGAGTTCTGCCATGACTGGATATTGCAATGCAGTCCGAAAACTAGAGAAGAACTTCCAAGGTTTAGAGTTGCATTATATCCCCCGAGTGAAAAATCAGGCGACTGATGACCTGGCTAAAATAGGCTCCACTCGGAAAGTCGTGCCGAAAGATGTATTCCTTGAACACCTTCATTCCCCTTCGGTCAAAGAAGATCCTTTTACCGAGGAGCCCCCACAAGCAGTCGGTCCTTCAAATTCGACTGAAGTAGACATCCCACTTGTACTGGATCTTGTCCAAGAGATGTTGGTGATCACTCCCGAGTGGACCCAATCGTATTTAGCGTACTTGCTCCGGTAAGAGCTCCCTGAAGATGAAGAGGAAGCCCGAAGGATCGTCCTATGATCCAAATCCTTTGAAGTGATGGGAGATCAGCTATACAAAAAAAGCACTACTGGCGTGGCTCAGAGATGCATATCCCCAGAAGAAGGATTACAAATCCTAAATGACATTCATTCGGGAACCTGTGGTCATCATGCATCCTCTCGAACGTTTGTCGCAAAGGCATTCCATGCAGGTTTTTACTGGCCCCGAGCCAATGCAGCAACGAAGGACATGGTAGATCTTTGTGTTGGATGCCGGTTCTACAAGAATCAGACACACAAGCCAGCATCCGCTCTGAAGACTATTCTGCTCACCTGGCCATTCGCCGTCTGGGGTCTTGACATGGTCGGACCTCTACGCACAGGGTCGAGTGGTTTTACCCACCTGCTGGTCGCTGTGGATAAGTTCACCAAGTGGGTCGAGGCGAAGCCCATCAAAAGTTTGGATTCAGCTACCGCTGTCAGTTTCATTCGGCAGATCATATTCAGATTCAGAGTCCCTCATGACATCATCACAAATAATGGGAAGAATTTCGATTCGGATGAATTCCGTGAGTTTTGTTACTCTCAAGGTACTCGGGTCAATTATGCTTCCGTAGCTCACCCGCAGTCGAACGGACAGGCAGAATGAGCAAACGGAATGATTCTTCAAGGATTGAAACCCCGATTGATGAGATACCTAGAGATTGCTGCTGGTGCGTGGGTCGAGCAATTACCTTCTGTCTTGTGGGGCATTCAGACGACCCCGAACCGTTCCACCAAGTGCACTCCTTTCTTTATGGTATACGGATCCGAAGTTGTTTTACTGAGTGACATTCGCCACAACGCTCCTCGAGTGGAGCTCTATAACGAAGACGAAGCCGAAGTGGCGCGCCAGGACGGCCTTGACCTTTTGGAAGAGGAAAGAGAGCAAGCCCTGATCAGGTCGACGCTTTATCAGCAAGACCTGAGGCGTCTTTATGACAGACAAGTCAGAAGACGTGCTTTCCAGGAAGGTGACCTCGTCCTCCGAATGGAACAGCAGAAGCCGCACAAGCTCGCGCCTCCGTGGCAGGGCCCCTTTGTCATCTCCAAAGTTCTCAATAATGGAGCTTAACGGTTGTACAACATTGTCGATGATAAGGAAGAGCCCCGAGCGTGGAACGCGGATCTGCTCCGCAAGTTCTACACCTAGTGTTAAGACACTCTAACATCCTTGTAATGCACTTCCGAGTCAACCCGATGAATAAAGTATCTACTTTCTCAGTTATTTGTTGAACTTTTTGTTACTCATTCGTTTTCGCCACCCCCAGTGGGTGTGCGGATTCGCTTTGCTGCGATCCTGTATCGCCTAAGTTAAAGACTACTCCGACTGAGGATTTCATCCACACTCGGGGGCTTAGCTGCGATCCTGTATCGCCTAAGTTACAAACTACTCCGAGGCTTAGCTGCGATCCTGTATCGCCTAAGTTAAAAACTACTCCGAGTGAGGATTTCATCCACACTCGGGGGCTTAGCTGCGATCCTGTATCGCCTAAGTTAGAAACTACTCCGAGTGAGGACTTCGTCCACGGTCGGGGGCTTAGCTGCGATCATGTATCGCCTAAGTTAAAAACTACTCCGAGTGAGGATTTCATCCACACTCGGGGGCTTAGCTGCAATCCTATATCACCTAAGTTAAAAACTACTCCGAGTGAGGACTTCGTCCACACTCGGGGGCTTAGCTGCGATCCTGTATCGCCTAAGTTAAAAACTACTCCGAGTGAGGACTTCGTCCACACTCGGGGGCTTAGCTGCGATCCTGTATCGCCTAAGTTAGAAACTACTCTGAGTGAGGACTTCGTCCACACTCGGGGGCTTAGCTGCGATCCTATATCGCCTAAGTTAGAAACTACTCCGAGTGAGGACTTCGTCCACACTCGGGGGCTTAGCTACGATCCTGTATAACCTAAGTTAAAAACTACTCCGAGTGAGGATTTCATCCTCACTCGGGGGCTTAGCTGCGATCCTGTATCGCCTAAGTTAAAAACTACTCCGAGTGAGGATTTCATCCACACTCGGGGGCTTAGTTGCGATCCTGTGTCGCCTAAGTTAGAAACTACTCCAAGTGAGGACTTCGTCCACACTCGGGGGCTTAGCTACGATCCTGTATCGCCTAAGTTAGAAACTACTCCGAGTGAGGACTTCGTCCACACTCGGGGGCTTAGCTACGATCCTGTATCGCCTAAGTTAAAAAGTACTCCGAGTGAGGATTTCATCCCCACTCGGGGGCTTAGTTGCGATCCTGTATCGCCTAAGTTAAAACCTACTCCGAGTGAGGATTTCATCCACACTCGGGGACTTAGCTGTGATCCTGTATCGCCTAAGTTAAAAACTAATCCGAGTGAGGATTTCATCCACACTCGGGGGCTTACCTGCGATCCTGCATCGCCTAAGTTAAAAACTACTCCGAGTGAGGATTTCATCCACACTCGGAGGCTTAGCTGCGATCCTGTATCGCCTAAGTTAAAAACTACTCTGAGTGAGGATTTCATCCACACTCGGGGGCTTAGCTGCGATCCTGTATCACCTAAGCTAAAAACTACTCTGAGTGAGGATTTCATCCACACTCGGGGGCTTAGCTGCGATCCTGTATCGCCTAAGCTAAAAACTACTCTGAGTGAGGATTTCATCCACACTCGGGGGCTTAGCTGCGATCATGTACCGCTTAAGTTAAAAGCTACTCCGAGTGAGGATTTCATCCACACTCGGGGACTTAGCTGCGATCCTGTATCGCTTAAGCTAAAAACTACTCCGAGTAAGGACTTCATCCACACTCGGGGACTTAGCTGCGATTCTGTATCGCCTAAGTTAAAAATCCGCATTCGGCAAAAATGCAAACAAGCATCTAAAATGATCAAGTAAAGGCATTCAAATGTCATGAAGTTCAAAGCAAAAGTGTAGATAACCAGAGGCGCAATGTCACGGCGAATGTATCGATACAAGACCACTCGTTATTCCGAGGCAAATGTAATTTAAAGTTTTTTCCCGATGATCAGTTGGACGATGGTGGGGATGTTGCGTCAGTGAAGGTGTCCAAGTCGATGACGTCTGATGTCTACTACGCAACCTTCTTCTTGTAGACTCGTGTTGGGCCTCCAAGCGCAGAGTTTTGTAGGACAGTAGCAAATTTCCCTCAAGTGGATGACCTAAGGTTTATCAATCCGTGGGAGGCGTAGGATGAAGATGGTCTCTCTCAAACAACCCTGCAACCAAATAACAAAGAGTCTCTTGTGTCCCCAACACACCCAATACAATGGTAAATTGTATAGGTGCACTAGTTCGGCGAAGAGATGGTGATACAAGTGCAATATGGATGGTAGATATAGGTTTTTGTAATCTGAAAATATAAAAACAGCAAGGTAGCAAGTAACAAAAGTGAGCACAAATGGTATTGCAATGCTTGAAAACAAGGCCTAGGGTTCATACTTTCACTAGTGCAAGTTCTCTCAACAATACTAACATAGTTGAATCATATATAAATCCCTCACGTGCGACAAAGAGTTCACTCCAAAGTCACCAATAGCGGAGAACAAACGAAGAAATTATTGTAGGGTACGAAACCACCTCAAAGTTATCTTTTCCGATCAATCTTATGAGCTATCCCTATAAGTGTCACAAACAGCCCTAGAGCTCGTACTAAAATAACACCTTAAGATACCCATCAACCAAAACCCTAATGTCACCTAGATACTCCAATGTCACCACAAGTACCCATGGGCTTGATTATACGATATGCATCACACAATTTCAGATTCATCATGTTCAATCCAACACAAAGAACTTCAAAGAATGTCCCAAAGTTTCTACGGGAGAGTCAAGACGAAAACATGTGCCAACCCCTATGCATAGATTCCCAAGGTCACGGAACCCGCAAGTTGATCACCAAAACATACATCAAGTAGATCAATAGAACATCCCATTGTCACCACAGATATCCCATCGCAAGACATACATCAAGTGTTCTCAAATCCTTAAAGATTCAATCCGATAAGAAAACTTCAAAGGGAAAACTCAATTCATCATAAGAAGATAGAGAGGGGAAAACTCCATATGATTCATCTATATTAATAAAGCTCGCGGTACATCAAGATCGTGCCAACTCAAGAACACGAGAGAGAGATATCAAACACATAGCTACTGGTACATACCCTCAGCCCCGAGGGTGAACTACTCCCTCCTCATCATGGAGACCGCCGGGATGATGAATATGGCCTCCGGTGATGGTTTACCCCTCCTGCAGGGTGCCGGAACGGGCTCCCGATTGGTTTTTCGTGGCTCTGGAGGCTTGCGGCGGCGGAACTCCCGATCTAGGTTTGTTTCTGGTTTTTTTTAGTATTTATAGGAATTTTTGGCGGCGGAAACGAGTCCAGGGGGGCCACGAGGAGACGACAAGACAGGGGGGCGCGCCCTAGGGGGGGGGGCGCCCCCCTGGCTTGTGACTGCCTCGTGGCTCTTCTGGCCCAACTCCGATGCTTCGGGGGTCTCTTTTGGTCCATAAAAAATCACCGTAAATTTTCAGCCCATTCCGAGAACTTTTATTTCTGCACAAAAACGACACCATGGTAGTTCTGCTGAAAACAGCGTCAGTCCGGGTTAGTTCTAATAAAATCATACCAAAATCATATAGAATTATTGTAAACATGGCATGAATACTTCATAAATTATAGATACGTTGGAGACGTATCAGCATCCCCAAGCTTAATTCCTGCTCGTCCTCGAGTAGGTAAATGATAAAAGAAATAATTTATGAAGTGTGAATGCTAGCTACATTTTTATCATATTCTTTTCTTCTTTGTATAGCATGGACATTTGGACTTGTAAATGATTCAAAGCAATAGTCTAGTTTTAACATACTGATTTCAATACTCAAGCATGTCAACAAGCAACCATGTCTTTCAAAATATCAACACTAAAGAAAGTTATCCCTAGCCCATCATGCTCAATCATTGATCCATTCATGAAACACACTCAAATATTAGCTATGCCCAATGCTCAAGTACGATCATAGTGCCCCCTGGTTGGTGCTTATAAGAGAAGATGGAGACTCAAAGCAAAAATAAAAATTGCATAAAGTAAATAGATAGGCCCTTCGCAGAGGGAAGTAGGGATTTGTAGAGGTGCCAGAGCTCAAGGTTTAAATTGAGAGAGAGAAACATTTTGAGTGGCATGCTTTTCCTGTCAACGAAAACAACAAAGTAGCTCACAATACTTTCCATGCTAGATACATTATAGGCGGTTCCCAAACAGAATGGTAAAGTTTTTACTCCCCCTCCACCAATCAATCACACTCCACGGCGAGCCGAATCCACGGGTACCGTCCATACAAACAACAATCCTGGGGGAGTTTTGTTTCATTATATTTTGATTTGATTTTTGAGCATGGGACTGGGCATCCCGAATACCAGCCACTTTCTCGTGAATGATAGTGAATCAACACATATCGTGAGAATAACACACCTAGCATGGAAAAATATTGGATACTCCCCACCGTTTCATGAGCGGTACAGGCACACAAAAGAGAAAATTTATTTTGAAAATTTAGAGATGGCACATACAAATTTGCTTGGAACGGCATGGAAATACCGCATATAGGTAGGTATGGTGGACTCATATGGCAAAACTTGGTTTAAGGATTTTGGATGCACAAGTAGTATTTCTACTTAGTACAAATGAAGGCTAGCAAATAGATTGGGAAGCAACCAAACCAAGGAACGAAAAATCACATAAGTGAGCATTGAGTCATAACTAACACCGAATAATGCACCACAAGTAGGATATAACTTCATTGCATAACTATTGACTTTCGTGCATGCATAGGGAATCACAAACCTTAACACCAATATTCCTACTAAGCATAATTACTCACTAACATGACTCACATATTACTATCATCATGTTTCAAAACTATTACAAAGAATCAAGTTTAATTTGTCCCATGATCTTCATGAAAGTTTTTATTATATCCTCCTTGGATATCTATCACTTTGGGACTAGTTTCATACGTTGCCATTGCTTTTTGGCAAGCTCAAGCAAATTTAAGTGAAGCACATGAGCATAAATATTTCATCCCTCAAAAAGGTATAAGTGAAGCATGAGAGGAAATGACAAGCTACTCTCAAAAGATATAAGTGAAGATCAATGAGTAGTCAAACAATTAAGTAGCTATGTGAGGACTCTCTCTCCCTCAATAAATATTTTCAGATCTGAGTATTTTATTCAAACAGCAAACTAAACAAAAATAGAACTCCAAGAATAGCACGCATCATGTGAACGAATAAAAATTTAGGCTCTACATAGGCTAACCGATAATTGTTGATGAAGAGAGGTGGGATGCGTAGCATCCCCAAGCTTAGATGCTTGAGACTTCTTGAAATATTTACTTGGGGTGCCATGGGCATCCCCAAGCTTGAGCTTTTGTATCTCGTTCAATCCTCTCATATAATGGTTTCACCTATTCTCAAAAACTTCATCCACACAAAACTCGAAAAGAACTCGTGAGATAGGTTAGTACACATAATAATAAATCAACTCTTTATGTACTGCCAAGACATGTTGCACCATAATTTTCAAACATTAGGTACTGTATACTATCATTTCCACAATTTATATCTACCAATATAGGCTATGGAAACTATAGGATAAGTAGATAACAAAACTATGACAGCAATCTGTCCAAACAGAACAGTCTGTAGAAATTTATGAAAACAGTGTACTTATGTAACTCAAAAAAATTATGAAAATTTAGGACATGCTATAAAATTTATATTACAATACTGTGTAAAAATTTCAAAAACTTTCCACGTTCCAGTAAAATATGAAAATTCAAACACTACAGCAAAAGTTTCTATTTTTTTTTTACACAGCACATATCAAAACATGCAATGAAAGCATCCTAATGCAATTCTTGGAACCTTTTTATTGAAAACAAGATTACAAATAACACCTAACAGAAAACAAGAAAATAAAATGATGCTCCAAGCAAAACTCATATTATGTGACGAATAAAAATATAGCTCCAAGTAAGATATACCGATAATGTTGAAGACGAAAGAGGGGATGCCTTCCGGGGCATCCCCAAGCTTAGGCGCTTGAGTATTCCATGGATATTGCCTTGGGGGTGCCCTGGGCATCCCCAAGCTTAGGTTCTTTTCACTCCTTATTCTCCTCATATCGGTGTCTCACCCAAAACTTGAAAACTTCAATCACACAAAACCTAACGGAACTTCGTGAGATGGGTTAGTATAATAAACAAAGATCATTCACTTAGGTACTGTCAAGACAAGATTAATAATTGTTCTCACATAATACCTACTGTATTCTATCATTCCCATAATTTATATCACTCAATATAAGCTATGGAAACACTAAAACAAGCAAACTATGCATGCAAAACAGAATCTGTCAAAAACAGAACAGTCTGTGAAGATCTGTAGTGTAACCATACTTCCCTGTCTCTAAAAATTCTGAAAAATTAGGACAACCTGGGAAATTTGTATATAAAGACTGTGTAACAAAATTCAGATCAAAATCACGTTCCAGTGAATTTACAAAATTCCTGGACTGAGAGAAAAAGTTTCTGTTTTTGCACAGAATCAAGTCAACTATCATCCACACTATCCCAAAGGCTTTACTTGGCACTTTATTGAAACAACAGCTATAAAACATGATTATACAGTAGCTTAATCATGTGAACACACTAAAACAGAAAGTAAAAGTGTTGGGTTATCTCCCAACAAGCGCTTTTCTTTAATGCCTTTTAGCTAGGCATGATGATTTCAATGATGCTCACATAAAAGATAAGAATTGAAACACAAAGAGAGCATCATGAAGCATATGACTAGCACATTTAAGCCTAACCCACTTCCTATGCATAGGGATTTTGTGAACAAACAATTTATGTGAAGAAGAATCAACTAGCATAGGAAGGCAAAACAAGCATAACTTCAAAACTTTGAACACATAGAGAGGAAACTTGATATTATTGCAATTCCTACAAGCATATGTTCCTCCCTCATAATAATTTTCAGTAGCATAATGAAGGAATTTCACAATATAACCAGCACATAAAGCATTATCTTCATGATCAACAAGCATAGAAAATTTGTCACTATCCACATAAGCAATTTTCTTCTCATTCATAATAGTGGGAGTATCATATGAAGCTCGAATACTAAAAATTGTTTCCACATTAAAATAGTAATGTTCAGTAAAAGGATATTCAAAATTATGACAATAATTATAACTACTCTTTATAACATAAGTATCATCACAATAATCATCATAAGTAGCAACTTTGTTCTCATCATAGTCAATTGAAACCTCTTCCGAAATAGTGGAATCATTAATAAATAAAGTCGTGACCTCTCCAAATCCACTTTTATCATTATAATATGATTAAACACCCTCCAAAATAGTGGGATAATTATTATCTAAAGTTGACACTCATCCAAACCCACTTTCATAAATATTGCAATCATCATAAATAGGGGGTATGCTATCATCATAAATTTGCACATCAAAACTTGGGGGACTAAAAATATCATCTTCGTTAAACATAGCATCCCCAAGCTTGGGACAAACATTAATTGCAGCAAATAAATTCTCAAACATGTCATTCTCATCAAACATAGCATCCCCAAGCTTGTGGCTTTGCATAATATAAGCATAATCACTCTCATCATTAATAGTATGAATAGCACCAATAGTATAGCAATTGTTATCATCACAATTTTCGAAGTTGGTGCCAAAAAGATTTTCAAGATTATAAGGGGTGTCATTATTTGGGAGAGATACCTCTTTACCTTTACTTTTCCTTCTTTTCTTCTTCTTCACCACATTATGTGTGTGCTTATTTAATTCCTCCAAGCTTCTTTTTGAAGAGATTGGTTGAATAAGAAGCTCCTCCTCGTTACATGATTCATCATAAGAAAAAATAGCAGGATATTGGGAAACCTCTTCCCCTTCATTAGTATTCTCTTCATCTTCTATTTGTTTTCTTGTCTTTAAGTAATTGGCAATATAAGGGTTCTCAATGCAATTTACCATGCAATACATATAGATTTCATTTAGATCAAAATCAATCATTTTCATGAGAACCCAAGCTAGAACATCCTTAGTTTTATGTTTCATTTCTTCATACCCCAAAAATAGACTAAGTTCATTATGATGCTCAAGGGTAATGAGGTTAGCACAATTTTTGGACACAATTCGATCATGAAATAATTCACATTGGAAATTAAAATGACCACTTTCATTGCAAAGTTCACAAGGACGGCGAGAAATATTAAGTCTTTCAGCACAAACATATAGCCTCTCTTGCAACCATTTAGTTTCTAAATACTTATGCCTCTTACAAAATCTATCTTCCCTTTTAGGCATGTCTTCACAAACTCTATGCACTCCACAAAAATTGACATGCTTATAAGAAATCTTTTTATCATGACTAGTGCAATCATCATTAGTACTATGGATATTCAAAGAATTCATACTAACAACATTGCAATCATGCTCATAACTCAAAGATTTAGTGCCAAACATTTTAATGACTTCTTCTTCTAACACTTGAGCACAATTTTCCTTCCCATCATTTTCACGAAAGACATTAAAAAGATGAAGCATATGAGGCAACCTCAATTCCATTTTTTTGTAGTTTTCTTTTATAGACCTTCAAGCACTCACCTCCCCGGCAACGGCGCCAGAAAAGAGCTTGATGTCTACTACGCAACCTTCTTCTTGTAGACTCGTGTTGGGCCTCCAAGCGCAGAGTTTTGTAGGACAGTAGCAAATTTCCCTCAAGTGGATGACCTAAGGTTTATCAATCCGTGGGAGGCGTAGGATGAAGATGGTCTCTCTCAAACAACCCTGCAACCAAATAACAAAGAGTCTCTTGTGTCCCCAACACACCCAATACAATGGTAAATTGTATAGGTGCACTAGTTCGGCGAAGAGATGGTGATACAAGTGCAATATGGATGGTAGATATAGGTTTTTGTAATCTAAAAATATAAAAACAGCAAGGTAGCAAGTAACAAAAATGAGCAAAAATGGAATTGCAATGCTTGAAAACAAGGCCTAGGGTTCATACTTTCACTAGTGCAAGTTCTCTCAACAATACTAACATAGTTGAATCATATATAAATCCCTCATGTGCGACAAAGAGTTCACTCCAAAGTCACCAATAGCGGAGAACAAACGAAGAAATTATTGTAGGGTACGAAACCACCTCAAAGTTATCTTTTCCGATCAATCTTATGAGCTATCCCTATAAGTGTCACAAACAGCCCTAGAGCTCGTACTAAAATAACACCTTAAGATACACATCAACCAAAACCCTAATGTCACCTAGATACTCCAATGTCACCACAAGTACCCATGGGCTTGATTATACGATATGCATCACACAATTTCAGATTCATCATATTCAATCCAACACAAAGAAGTTCAAAGAGTGCCCCAAAGTTTCTACCGGAAAGTCAAGACGAAAACATGTGCCAACCCCTATGCATAGATTCCCAAGGTCACAGAACCCGCAAGTTGATCACCAAAACATACATCAAGTGGATCAATAGAACATCCCATTGTCACCACGGATATCCCATCGCAAGACATACATCAAGTGTTCTCAAATCCTTAAAGACTCAATCCGATAAGAAAACTTCAAAGGGAAAACTCAATTCATCACAAGAAGATAGAGAGGGGAAAACTCCATATGATTCATCTATATTAATAAAGCTCGCCGTACATCAAGATCGTGCCAACTCAAGAACACGAGAGAGAGAGATCAAACACATAGCTACTGGTACATACCCTCAGCCCCGAGGGTGAACTACTCCCTCCTCGTCATGGAGACCGCCGGGATGATGAAGATGGCCTCCGGTGATGGTTTCCCCCTCCGGCAGGGTGCCGGAACGGGCTCCCAATTGGTTTTTCATGGCTCTGGAGGCTTGCGGCGGCGGAACTCCCGATCTAGGTTTGTTTCTGGGTTTTTTAGTATTTATAGGAATTTTTGGCGGAGGAAACGAGTCCAGGGGGGCCACGAGGTGACGACAAGACAGGGGGGCGCGCCCTAGGGGGGGCGCCCCCCTGGCTTGTGACTGCCTCGTGGCTCTTCTGGCCCAACTCCGATGCTTCGGGGGTCTCTTTTGGTCCATAAAAAATCACCGTAAATTTTCAGCCCATTCCGAGAACTTTTATTTCTGCACAAAAACGACACCATGGTAGTTCTGCTGAAAACAGCGTCAGTCCGGGTTAGTTCTAATAAAATCATAGCAAAATCATATAGAATTATTGTAAACATGGCATGAATACTTCATAAATTATAGATACGTTGGAGACGTATCAACGTCCGCAATCCGAGTGGCGGCTGGCAAGAAAGTCTCCATGAAGTCGTCGATCTTGGCATTCTTTTTGTTGACGACCTTAAGTGACTTCAGTTTTTCCTCATCCACGCCTCTGCAGTGCACACGAACAAGGGAAAGAGCGATGTTTGCCCCAGCCCCAGCCGCGGATTTCTTCCATAACTGGACTCAGCGTGGCACATCCTTCAGACGATTGATGAGGACGTCCAAGTCACTCAGGAGCTCTTCCTTAGGGCCGGTATCTTTGTCGATCTCCTTGGTGGCTTCACGCAAACGGTTGAGGAAATGGGCTGCCTCCGTGGTGCGCTCGTCTAGGCGAAGCAACGCAAGTGCCGCACTGTCGCGAAGGCGTCTAGCACTCGGATCCAGTTCTTTCTCAATCTTGGAAGTTTCTTCTTCCTCATACGTACACAGATCTAATAGAAATTCGGGAGAAAAAAGTAAGAGGGGGAGCAAGATAAGTTGGAAAGGTTTGAAGTTCGATCGGGCCGAGTGTGTACCTTTGAGCCTCTTGTTCATTTCACCACAGTAGTCCTCCACGAGCTTCTCAAGCTCAGCCTTCTTGGCTGAGATGCCCTTCAGCTTTGCTTCGGCTTCAACATCCTCCAGGGTGCTCCTCTTGGCGACATCCTCCAACGTCTTCTTCTCCTCCTCCCACTTCTCGAATGCCTTTAGTTTGTCCTCCGCCTCCTTAGCTTTCTGATACGTCCATTTTGCATCATGTTTTACTACTGTTATTTATAATGTTTTTATGCATAATAATGCTTTGGGGAGTAATTCTAATGCCTTTTCTCTCACAATTTGCAAGGTTTACATCAAGAGGGAGGATGCCAGCAACTCGAATTCAGCACCCTGAAAAAGCACGTTAGAGATACGTATTCTGCACAACTCCAATGAAGCTGAAAATTTACAGAGAATTTTTATGCAATAAATAAGAATTACTGGAGCTGAGAACTACTGGATGGGGGCTACCAGATGGCCACCCTCCACCAGGGCGTGCCATGCCCCCTAACCGCGCCCTGGTGGAGGGTGGGCTCCCAGGCCCACCTCCGGAGCCCATCTTCTGGTATAAAATCCCCAAAAACCTAAAAAAATTAGGAGGAGGACTTTCGGGATGAAGCGCCGCCGCCTCGAGGCGGAACTTGGGCAGGAGCTCTTTTGCCCTTCGGCGGAGCGATTCCGCCGGGGGAACTTCCCTCCTGGAGGGGGAAATCGAAGCCATCGTCATCACCAACACCCCTCTCATATTTGGGAGGCCAATCTTCATCAACATCTTCAACAGCACCATCTCCTCTCAAACCCTAGTTCATCTCTTGTGTTCAATCTTTGTACCGGAACCTCAGATTGGTACCTGTGGGTGACTAGTAGTGTTGATTACCTTGTGTAGTTGATTACTATATGGTTTATTTGGTGGAATATTATATGTTCAGATCCATTATGCTATTCAATACACCTATGATCTTGAGCATGCCTATTATTTGTGAGTAGTTACCTTTGTTCTTGAGGTCACAGGAGAAGTCATGTTGCATGCAATCATGTGAATTTGATATGTGTTTGATATTTTGATGATATGTATGTTGTGATTCCCTTAGTGGTGCCATGTGAACGTCAACTACATGACACTTCACCATCTTTGGGCCTAAGGGAATGCATTATGGAGTAGTTATTAGATGATGGGTTGCTAGAGTGACAGAAGCTTAAACCCTAGTTTATGCGCTACTTCGTAAGGGACTGATTTGGGTCCACATGTTTAATGCTATGGTTAGACTTTGTCTTAATACTTTTCTCGTAATTGCGGATGCTTGCGAGGGGGTTAATCATAAGTAGGTTGTTAGTTCAAGTAAGAACATCACCTTAGCACCGGTCCACCCACATATCAAATTATCAAAGTAGCGAACACGAATCAAACCAACATGATGAAAGTGACTAGATGAAATTCCCGTGTACCCTCAAGAACACTTTGCTCATCATAAGAGATAGTTTTGGCCTGCCCTTTGCCACAAAAGGATTGAGCTACCTTGCTGCACCTTACCTATTGTTACCGCTACTTGCTCGTTACAAATTGCCTTCTATCAAACTACTTGCTACTTACAATTTCAGTGCTTGCAGAAATTACCTTGCTGAAAACCGCTTATCATATCCTTCTGCTCCTCGTTGGGTTCGACACTCTTACTTATCGAAAGGACTATGATTGATCCCCTATACTTGTGGGTCATCACGACTCTTTTCTGGCGCTATTGCCGGGGAGTGAAGCGCTCTTGGTAAGTGGAAATCGGTAAGGAAAAACTTATACTACGTGCTGAAATTTACTGTCACTTGTTACTATGGAAAGTAATCCTTTGAGGGGTTTGTTCGGGGTATCTTCACCTCAACCGGAACCACAATTAGTTGCCCCTCAACCTACAACACCTACTGAAAATATTGGTTATGAAATTTCTTCGGGTATGTTAGAACAACTGCTAGCTAGTCCTTATGCAGGAGATGGAACTGAACATCCTGATATGCACCTAATACATGTGGAAGAAATTTGTGGACTATTTAAGCTTGCAGGTTTATCCGAAGATGAAGTCAAGAAGAAGGTTTTCCCTTTATATTTGAAGGGAAAAGCATTGACATGGTATAGGCTATGTGATGATATTGGATCATGGAACTGGAATCGTTTGAATTTGGAATTCCACCAAAAGTTTTATCCTATGCATCTAGTTCATCGTGATCGGAATTATATATATAATTTTTTGCCTCGTGAAGGAGAAAGTATCGCTCTAGCTTGGGGGAGGCTTAAGTCAATGTTATATTCATGCCCCAATCAAGATATCCCGAGAGAAGTTATCATTCAGAATTTTTATGCTCAGCTTTCTCATAATGATCAAACCATGCTCGATACTTCTTGTATTGGTTCTTTTATGAAGAAGACTATTGAATTCAAGTAGGATCTCTTGGAAAGAATTAAACACAACTATGAAGATTGGGAACTCGACGAAGGTAATGAGTCAGGTATGAAGCTTGAATTTGATTGTGTTAAATCTTTTATGAATACCGATGCTTTTCATAAGTTTAGCACTAAATATGGACTCGACTCTGAGATAGTAGCCTCCTTTTGTGAATCTTTTGCTGCTCATGTTGATCTCCCTAAAGAGAAGTGGTTTAAATATCACTCCCCTATTAAAAAAGAAATTAAAGAACCGGTCATTGCTAAAGAAGAAACTATCATTTACAATGTTGATCCAGTTGTGCCTACTGCTTATATTGAGAAACCACCTTTCCCTATTAGGATAAAGGAACATGCTAAGGTATCAACTGTGGTTCGCAAAAGTAATATTAGAGCACCTAAGCCCTCTGAACAAATTAAAGTAGAACCTAGTGTTGCTATTGTTGGGGAACGCGACATAAAACAAAAAAAAATCGGTACTGCGAGCACGCCCAGGATCACTATGGAGATGCATACAAGGTTTGATCTGATCCGTACCGACTCGTAGCGTAGCGGAAGTAGAGTCGATGAAGATCGGTGGTGCAGATCCCCGCAGCTAGGATTTACAACCTCCCAACTGCGAGGATGTTCTCCCTCATCGGACAGCCCTTCGGGAGGCGGTCGGACAGTCCCTCGGACAATGTCACGGACAGCCCTTCGGGAAGACCCTCGAAGCCCGAACGGAAACTCGGACAGCCCTCCGGGAGGACTTTGAACAGCCCCTCGGGCAAAAGATCAAAACTATGACCTCTCTACAGGGTTGCACACATACGGTGTCAGCTATTCGGCCAGGCTTCGTCGTCCAGAACTAGTTCCTGTCGGAACCCAAACAACCTTTCGGCTCTACGAAACTATTTCGCCGGGAGGGAGAGAGAAGGCCAGATCATGCATGGCATTTGTATGTTGAGAAAGAGTGTGTCCATGGAGAGCACCTCTCCACCTCTATTTATAGGCCAAGCCCAAGGGGTAGAGGTCACATGGAAATACCAAAATACCCTTAAGGTGGCTTCTCCAAGAAGCCAATAAGGGAAAATACCAAAAAGCCCTCAAGGTGGCTTCTCCAAGCAGCCACAAGGTGGCTTCTCCAAGAAGCCACCAAAAAGTGCTTTTCAGTATTCATGAAACCAATTTTTTGTGACCGATAAATCCGAAAATATTTCTATGGGTCTTAGAATAATTCCAGTACCCACTAAAACAATTTTGGACATGTTCCGAAACATTTTCAGATCAGTGATTTTCATCTGTGAAAAGCAACCAAAGCGGTTCTGGCAGTCCGGAACATTTCCGGTTTTTGTCTCCGAAAAATCTCAGAAGTTACCGTAACAATTCTGGTACACTCCAATAATTTCCAGGCTGATGCCGAAACCAATTTGACTCAATGCTATAATCCGAAACAACTTTTCGGTTTTACCGAAACTCTTCCGGTGTTCTCTCTCCGGAACTCTTCCGTTGTCCCCGAAACTTTTCCGGTAATTTTCTCTCAGACTCCCTGTCTAGTATTCAATAGATAGATGACCCTTAAGCGTGTGACCCTATAGGTTCGGTGAAGTATAGACATGAGGGGAACACTTTCCGATCAATGATCAACATCGGAGCCGTGGACACCCATATTGACCCCTATACCCACACGAATAAATATTCGAGTGAACCTCCAGTTGTCGTGCGCTATTCCTGTTGCTTCGCGATATGTTACAAACACCCGAGGTGAGATTTTCTGCATCCCCGTGGATCAAGAACTTGTCCACTATGCAAGTTACCTCGTTACCAGTTTTGTTCTCTTTTCTCGTTTTCGTGTTCCGGCATCCCTGTGATCAAATCACACTGTGTCTGGCCAGACGATGATGAATACCGTAACACCGAGAGGGTCCGAGAATATCTCTCCATCATCGTAGGAGCAAATCCCAATCTTGAGCTATCTTGTTACTTGTCATACTTTTCCGTGAACCCGTAAGCCGCCGTAATAGCCACCCAGTAATGGATGACGTTTAACAAACCCCAAAGTTCACGAAGCAAGCACGAAGGAACTCGATACTCTCATGGTCTAAGGAATTATGCAAACATTAACTATCTTTGTGTTATTAACCATTAACTTGTGACGAATGTATCTCATAGCATAACATCAATTCGGGTTGATTCAACACAAGTGTTCAACCAACATTGTGGCCTCAAAATTGCCGGCATAGCCATGCCCATGATCAGGAACATAGGATCATCATGCAATACTTGTGAGGGATCATGGGAAGAGTGTCTAGAGGGGGGGTGAATAGACTACAAGTAGGAATTCAAAACCTAACCTTTTCCCAAGTTAATAGGTTGGCAGATTTTAGCATTCCATGACAAATTAGCAAGTCTAACAGCCCTACACATGCATGTCAACAAATATGGCAGCGAAAGTAAAGACATTGCACATGAAGTAAAGGGTAGAGATATGGAGATCAAACGCAGTTGGAGACGCAAGGATTTTTTCCCGTGGTTCCGATAGGTGGTGCTATCGTACATCCACGTTTATGGAGTCTTCAACCCACAGAGGGTAACGGTCGCGAGAGTCCATGGAGGGCTCCACCCATAAGGGTCCATGAAGTAGCAACCTTGACTATTCCATAACGGCTTCCGTCCACGAAGGACTAGCCTCACTATGGGTAGATCTTCACGAAGTAGGCGATCTCCTTGCCCTTACAAACTTCTTGGTTCAACTCCACAACACGAAGTAGGAGGCTCCCAAGCGACACCTAACCAATCTAGGAGGCACCACGCTCCAAAAGGTAATAGGCTCGGTAATGATGATGAACTCCTTGCTCTTGTGCTTCAAGATGATAGACTCCTCAACACACAATCACTCTCTCACAGATTTGGCTATGGTGGAAGAGATTGATTTGGTGGAAAGCAACTTGGGGAGGCTAGAGATCAAGATTCATATGGATGGAGTGAAATAGCTTGATCTCAACACAAGGGTAGGTGGCTCTCTCTCAGAAAATTGGATGGGGCAAGTATGGAATAGTTCTGAGTGCTTCTCTTTCGAGTGGGTGGTGGTGAAGGGGTATATATAGGCATCCCCAAAAATCCAACCGTTACACCTAAAGTGACCAACTCGGTGACACCGAAGTGTAAAACTCGGTGGTACCGAGTTGCTCCAAAGGTAGCAACTTTTGAATCTCGGTGAGACCGATACATAACTCTTGGTGGTACCGATTAGGTGGCCAACGGTCAGTTCCCGAAACTCGGTAACGCCGATCCAAAATCTCGGAATTTCCGATATTAAGAATCTCGGGACACGAAGATTTTTCCCGTGGTTCCGATAGGTGGTGCTATCGTACGTCCACGTTTATGGAGTCTTCAACCCACAAAGGGTAACGATCGCGAGAGTCCACGGAGGGCTCCACTCATAAGGGTCCACGAAGTAGCAACCTTGACTATTCCATAACGGCTTCCGTCCACGAAGGACTAGCCTCACTATGGGTAGATCTTCACGAAGTAGGCGATCTCCTTACCCGTACAAACTTCTTGGTTCAACTCCACAACACGAAGTAGGAGGCTCCCAAGCGACACCTAACCAATCTAGGAGGCACCACCCTCCAAAAGGTAATAGGCTCGGCAATGTCGATGAACTCCTTGCTCTTGTGCTTCAAGATGATAGACTCCTCAACACACAATCACTCTCTCACAGATTTGGCTTGGTAGAAGAGATGGGATTGGTGGAAAGCAACTTGGGGAGGCTAGAAATCAAGATCCATATGGTTGGAGTGGAAGATCTTGACCTCAACACAAGACTAGGTGGTTCTCTCTCAGAAAACTGGATGGGGCAAGTATGGAATAGTTCTGAGTGCTTCTCTTTCGAGTAGGTGGTGGTGAAGGGGTATATATAGGCATCCCCAAAAATCCAACCGTTACACACAAAATGACCAACTCGGCGACACCGATGTGTAAATCTCGGTGGTACCGAAGTGACCAAAAGGTGGCAACTTTTGAATCTCGGTGAGACCGATATAGGAAACTCGGTTGCACCGATAAGGTGACCAACGGTCAGATTCCCAATCTCGGTGACGCCGATCCAACAATCTCGGTTGCACCTATATTGTGAATTTGCATAACAGAGAGATGGCAACCTAAACTCGGTGGCACCGGTATGGAATCGGTTGCACCGAAGTGGCTAGGGTTTGGCTGAGTCTGTCTGAGGTGAGAATCGGTGGCACCGAAGTGGAAATGTTGGTTGCACCGATTTTGAGTGTTAGGCTATGACAGACTTTGGTGGGAGAGCTTGTGGGTGTTTTTGGTGACTATCACTTGTGCACGTTTGAGCATATTGTTCACCATCAAAACCTTACCCCCTTTTAATAGTATTGGCTTTCCTATGGACTCAAAGTGATTTCTCACAAATATAAGATGTAGAGTCCTCTTGCTTGAATCTTGGCCAACCTATTTCCTTGCATCTTGGGGTATCTCCACAATCTCCTTTTGCCAATCCTTTTCTCCATGGACTTGTATCTGAAATACACTAGGTAAAGGTATTAGTCCAAGAGACAATGTATGTTGTCATGAATTATCAAAACCACCAAGGGAGCATGTTGTGCTTTCAATCTCCCCCTTTTTGGTAATTGATGACAACATACAATCAAAGCTTCAAATAAAGATATGCATGGATATAATGAAGACTTTGAGAGATACATGACTCAGATTTGCTCCCCCTAAATGTGTGCAGTCCTTTAAAGGATAGTTGCTTTGGAATGCATGGACACACATATGGATGAAGGGATATAATAAGTCATGTATATCTTGGCTATATGCATCAAATATATATGAATGCGATGTATCCTTGTACAAGACTTCACTCTTGCAAACAATATGTGCAAGAAGCAAGAGATCATCTTGATCAAAGGTATGATGCATATACTTACCATGAGTTCTTGAGCATTCTAGTAGTAGAAACACACTTGAGAAAACAATGTTAGGAAACACAAGAGTATTCTACCAACCAAAGGCAATGGAACTCAACAGTACCAAGATATGGAGAACATATAGAAGATAGCATTTCTTAAGATTGATATGTCTCCAAGATCATTTAGAACTTTCTCCCCTTTGATATGAAAATAGTAAATCATCCTCTCCCCCTGAATCTTAGTGATAGATATTGGGATTGGATAGGGTGAGAAACAACTAAAAAGATCACAAAACAGACACATTTCTCCAAATATATTTTTCTCCCCCTACTTTGGTATTCTCACCTTGTTTATTTAAATATAAACTTTGATATTGGCTCTCCCCCTTGATCATATCTCCCCCTTGCATAAGCATGTATCTCCCCTTTAGCATGAAGCTTTGTTCTTCTCCCCCTTTGGCATTAATTTCCAAAAAGGTCAAAAACTGGGATAGATACAGGGATCATTGACTGAGAAGGGATCCTTGAGAACAAGGGTCACTGAATGTAGGATTCATAGAAATGAAAACTGAGGGAATCATGGAAAATAGTTTCTCTCCTATTGAGATGTTGTAAGACTTTGTTATTCTCCCCCTTTTCCGTTAAGATAGGAATCCTTGAATAAAGAAATTTTCTCTCTAAGATTAGCTTTGTTATTCTCCCCCATTTTTTTTAAATATATATAAACGGGATCATCGAAGTAATAGAAGTATTTCTATAGAGATCACAAAGAAAACACAGAATTGAAAGAGAAAGTAAAAGAGAAAAAGAAACAAATCGGTGACTCCGAGACAGATATACCGGTGGTACCGAGATTTTGTGGTGCAGCTCATCTGCAATGTCGGTAGAACCGAGATGTTTGTATCGGCGGCACCGAGTCAGAAACAGAACAAAAGACCAAGTTTCTGGTTTCGGAGAAACAAAAGAAAATAAGGGAATGCAAATGATTTTACAAAGAGATATCAACTAGATAAGATTTGAGTGATTCCAAGAAATCTTACAAAAAGAGAATGAACCACACAAGATTCTTAACTAGATGATGGGCGGTGACTAGGTCACCTATATCAGAGTATATTGACGTAGGAGCCAAGCAAGAATACTTGATCATAGGTCATACTCTACGTTAAGCTCAGAATGGGGTTACCATTTTTTGATTAAGCATTTTAATGTCTTCATATCACTTGAGTTGCTTTACCTCATTACTTGGAGTAAAGCCTTTTCAAGGATATGAGTACATACCTTTGAGTGATGTTGATGACGTAGCTTGTAGCTGAACTTGTTGAGGATGCTCGAGGTTGATGAAGATCATCTTGAGTTTTGGAGCAATCCTTCTCGTTTTAGTACACTTGTCACCTACAAGAGTTAGTCAAGCAAGGAAGGGCAATAGATATATCCATTTGACATGATACCAAATTAGGAATTATAAATGTATGTCAAGGATATGGTTGAGGTGTCTTCTTCCTTCCATCATCAAGAGGAGTTGTGGATACTTGGTCATGACAAGATTGCTTATGATTGGAGTTGAGGGCAATCTTGTGGAATAAAAATCTTCCAAGTACCTACAAAGGGTTAGATGCAATACAGGGGAGCATAGAATTCCATGGCAAAGGATAACATGTTAAGATACATGGAAATATCGAGAAAGCTCTTGCCCTTGCATGCATCCGAGCGAGTCTAGCTCAAGTTTGAAGCATCAATGATGTTCAACTCACTTCTCAAGTGACAAAACGTTTTCTCATCAAGCGGTTTCGTAAAGATATCGGCCAATTGCTTGTTAGTGTGAACATGCTTAAGATTAATATCTCCTTTGGCAACATGATCACGAATGAAATGATGTCTAACTTGAATATGTTTAGTTCGAGAATGTTGCACGGGATTATGACCCATCTTAATAGCACTTTCATTGTCACAAAGTAATGGAACATTTCTAACATGGATTCCATAATCCTTAAGAGTTTGTGTCATCCATAGTAATTGTGCACAACAAGATCCAGCAGCAATGTACTCAGCTTCGGCAGTGGATAGAGATACCGAGTTTTGTTTCTTGGAGGACCAAGATACAAGAGATCTACCCAAAAATTGACAAGTACCCGAGGTGGATTTTCTATCAACCTTGTCACCGGCATAGTCCGAATCGGAATAGCCAACAAGGTTAAAGGAAGATCCCTTGGGATACCAAATGCCAAAGTTTGGTGTTTGTATCAAATATCTCACAATACGTTTCACGGCCAAAAGATGACACTCTTTAGGTGCAGCTTGATATCTTGCACACATGCAAGCACTCAGCATAATATCGGGACGAGAGGCACATAGATATAGCAATGAACCAATCATAGATCGATAGACCTTTTGATCAACGGGTTCATCCTCTCTGGTAAGATCAACGTGTCCACTAGTAGGCATGGGAGTTTTCATACCTTTGCACTCTTGCATGTTGAACTTCTTGATCAAGTCCTTGGTATACTTAGTTTGAGATATGAAAGTTCCTTCTCATGATTGCTTGATTTGCAAGCCAAGAAAGAATTTCAGCTCACACATCATAGACATCTCATACTTCTCGGACATCAACCTTCCAAATCTTTCACTAAATTGAGGGTTAGTGGAACCAAAGATAATATCATCCACGTAGATTTGGCACACAAATAATTCACCATTAACTCTCTTAGTGAACAAGGTTGCATCAATTTTACCAATTTCAAAACCCTTTTCAACAAGAAATTTCGTTAAGCATTTATACCAAGCACGAGGGGCTTGTTTAAGACCATAAAGAGCTTTTTGAAGCTTGTAGACATGATTAGGTTTCTTAGGATTTACAAAACCAGGTGGTTGCTTAACATAAACCTCTTCTTCAAGTTCACCATTCAAAAAGGCACTTTTAATGTCCATTTTATAAAGCGTGATATCATGATGATTAGCATAAGCAAGAAGAATGCGAATAGCTTCAAGTCTAGCGATGGGGGCACAAGTTTCACCGTAGTCCATACCTTCGACTTGCATATATCCTTGGGCTACGAGACGAGCCTTGTTCCGTACAACTTGACCGTCTTCATCTTGCTTGTTTCGAAACACCCATTTGGTTCCGATGATGTTGTGCTCATCCTCGGGCTTTTCCACGAGTGTCCACACTTCGTTCCTTTCGAAGTTGTGAAGCACTTCATGCATCGCGTTCACCCAATCAGCATCTTCTAGAGCTTGTTCTACCTTCAAGGGTTCAATGCTAGAGATGAAAGAATAATGCTCACAGAAGTTAGCTAGGCGAGTTCTAGAGCGAGTGATTCTCCCTGTTTGTATATCACCAAAGATTTGGTTTAGGGGATGATTCTTGGTCACTTGTGCTCGAACTCGGGTCAGCTTCCGATTGTTGGATGGTGGAGCTTCTTCTTCATCATCATCTCCTTCATCCTCGTTGTTGTTGAAGGTATCGTTCCCTTGAGGTGGTGGTGAAGGAGGTTGTGGTGGATCTTCATGATGCACTACCTCCTCTTCATCATCTTGTCGTGTACCGCTTGTGGATGCCTCCATGTCATGTTGTGGTTCACCTTGACGTGAAGTAGGGGCTTCCACTTGAGTTGATGAAGTACTTTCCTTCACCTCCATGGGACGAATCTTGCCGATGGGCAAATCTTGGATAGCTTTCGAAGGGTCCTTATCACCTACATCATTTGGCAATTGTTCGACTTGCGAACCATTAGATTCATCAAACTTCACATCTACCGTCTCTTCAACTTTTCGAGTGAAGTTGTTGTAGACACGGTAAGTGTGAGAGTTCGATCCGTAACCGAGTAGAAATCCTTCATGAGATTTAGGAGCAAATTTAGTACGACGATGCTTATCAAGAATGTAGCACTTTGAGCCGAATACCCGAAAGTATCCAACTTGGGGTTTGTTACCGCTGAGTAGCTCGTATGTCGTTTTACCGAGAAGCTTGTGCAAGTAAAGTCGGTTTGTGGCATGACATGCTGTTTCCACGGCTTCTGCCCAAAAGTGTCTTGGCGTCTTGTATTCGTCAAGCATCGTTCTTGCCATCTCAATAAGCGTCCGATTCTTCCTCTCAACAACTCCATTTTGTTGAGGCGTGTACGTAGCCGAGAACTCATGTGAGACACCTTCTTCGTCAAGGAAGGTATCCACATGGGTGTTCTTGAACTCCGATTCGTTATCGCTCCGAACCTTCTTGATCTTCACTTCAAACTGATTTTGCGCTTTGCGAGCGAAGTTCTTGAAGATCTTTTGAACCTGCGACTTATCATCAAGAAAAAATACCCACGTAAATCTGGAAAAATCATCAACTATAACTAGACCATAGGAATTTCCACCGAGGCTCTTGTAAGCATTGGGACCAAAAAGATCCATATGAAGTAACTCGAGGGGTCTCCTAGTAGTCATGATATTTTTAACGGCATGACTTCCACCTACTTGCTTTCCAGCCTGACAAGCACTACAAAGTCTGTCTTTGTCAAAGATAACATCTTTAACACCAAGTATATGATCACCTTTGATAAGCTTGTCTAAGTTATGCATGCCAACATGTCCTAATCTACTATGCCAAAGCCAACCTTTAGAAGATTTAGCAATTAAGCAAGTGCGAGGTTTGGATCTCTTAGTGAAGTCAACAATGCATAGATCACCTCTACGGAAACCGGTAAAGACCATTTTATGATTATCTTTACGAAACACTTGGCAATCTACTTTCGTGAATAGCACATTAAATCCAAAATCAGCAAGTCTAGATACGGAAAGAAGATTGTAGCCAAGAGATTCAACAAGCATAACATTTTGGATAGAACTATCATGGGATATGGCCACCTTACCAAGACCAACTACCTTACCCTTGGAGTTGTCTCCAAACGTTACGCACCTTCGCGGTCCATGGTTTGGTGTGATCTCTTCAAACATCTCTCTATCTCCGGTCATATGATCGGTACATCCGCTATCGAGAATCCACTCTTTTCCTCCGGACATATAATCCTTGAAGTTTGCCATGAGACTTAGATTCTTCATGATCTTCTCATACTCGATGTCGAACAACTCATCTTCATCATAGTAGCCATGTTCCACATTGTCATCATCAAGTGGGAAATCCTCGTCATAAAGAACAAGAGATTCGTTAGGATTGTGATCATGACAATGTTCAAGTTTATGAATGCGAAGGGCCTCTATAATGATATTGTTGATAGTAGTGACATCTCCTTTAGCACGCATGAGGTCTCTAAGCTCAAATAGACAATCGTCAAACTTAGGCTCACTAGGCGTCATTTTGTGAAAGGCAATAGTTTTATGAAGAATTTCATCAAGATTACTCAATGAATAATTTGGATATCGTTTCTCCAAATCGTTCCACAAAGTGTAAGCACAAGCAAAATTCTTCATTTGATTAAGCACATTTCTAGGTAAAGCTCTAACAATAAGATTGACAGTTCTAAGATTGCATAGCATATCAATTTCCTCTTCGTGTGTGGGATGCAACGGATCAATGGGAGGCACATAGGGGCACTTGACATATTTGCTCAATTGAAATTCATTAAACAGCTCAAGCATCAAGGTTTTCCATTGGCTATAGTACTCTCCTTCAAGAATTGGCACTCTACAGCTCAAACTCCCTATACTAGACACATCCATCTTCCTCCTCGGTGATTAAACCGAAGCAATGGAGACCAAAGCTCTGATACCAATTGAGGGATCACGAGAAGAGTGTCTAGAGGGGGGGGTGAATAGATTACAAGCAGGAATTCAAAACCTAACCTTTTCCCAAGTTAATAGGTTGGCAGATTTTAGCATTCCATGACAAATTAGCAAGTCTAACAGCCCTACACATGCATGTCAACAAATATGGCAGCGCAAAGTAAAGACATTGCACATGAAGTAAAGGGTAGAGATATGGAGATCATACGCAGTTGGAGACGCAAGGATTTTTTCCCGTGGTTCCGATAGGTGGTGCTATCGTACATCCACGTTTATGGAGTCTTCAACCCACGGAGGGTAACGGTCGCGAGAGTCCATGGAGGGCTCCACCCATAAGGGTCCATGAAGTAGCAACCTTGACTATTCCATAACGGCTTCCGTCCACGAAGGACTAGCCTCACTATGGGTAGATCTTCACGAAGTAGGCGATCTCCTTGCCCTTACAAACTTCTTGGTTCAACTCCACAACACGAAGTAGGAGGCTCCCAAGCGACACCTAACCAATCTAGGAGGCACCACGCTCCAAAAGGTAATAGGCTCGGTAATGATGATGAACTCCTTGCTCTTGTGCTTCAAGATGATAGACTCCTCAACACACAATCACTCTCTCACAGATTTGGCTTGGTAGAAGAGATGGGATTGGTGGAAAGCAACTTGGGGAGGCTAGAAATCAAGATCCATATGGTTGGAGTGGAAGATCTTGACCTCAACACAAGACTAGGTGGTTCTCTCTCAGAAAACTGGATGGGGCAAGTATGGAATAGTTCTGAGTGCTTCTCTTTCGAGTAGGTGGTGGTGAAGGGGTATATATAGGCATCCCCAAAAATCCAACCGTTACACACAAAATGACCAACTCGGTGACACCGATGTGTAAATCTCGGTGGTACCGAAGTGACCAGAAGGTGGCAACTTTTGAATCTCGGTGAGACCGATATAGGAAACTCGGTTGCACCGATAAGGTGACCAACGGTCAGATTCCCAATCTCGGTGACGCCGATCCAACAATCTCGGTTGCACCTATATTGTGAATTTGCATAACAGAGAGATGGCAACCTAAACTCGGTGGCACCGGTATGGAATCGGTTGCACCGAAGTGGCTAGGGTTTGGCTGAGTCTGTCTGAGGTGAGAATCGGTGGCACCGAAGTGGAAATGTTGGTTGCACCGATTTTGAGTGTTAGGCTATGACAGACTTTGGTGGGAGAGCTTGTGGGTGTTTTTGGTGACTATCACTTGTGCACGTTTGAGCATATTGTTCACCATCAAAACCTTACCCCCTTTTAATAGTATTGGCTTTCCTATGGACTCAAAGTGATTTCTCACAAATATAAGATGTAGAGTCCTCTTGCTTGAATCTTGGCCAACCTATTTCCTTGCATCTTGGGGTATCTCCACAATCTCCTTTTGCCAATCCTTTTCTCCATGGACTTGTATCTGAAATACACTAGGTAAAGGTATTAGTCCAAGAGACAATGTATGTTGTCATGAATTATCAAAACCACCAAGGGAGCATGTTGTGCTTTCAACTTGAGGCAGTCTTAGAGGAAAGACTAGGAATACATTTTACCGTTTATTATACCACACGTGCAAATGAGTTTCCCTCCGGGCCTTGTGGATATTGCAGACTCGAGAATCATTGCAGTTATAGCATGGATCATAAACATTCATTACAAACTCGGAGATACAAAATAACTGTTATTACTGCCTCTAGGGCATATCTCCTACAGACTCCCACTTGCACTAGAGTCATAATCCAGTTACATGGCTTCCCTAACACCAATGGCTATCCGGTGTTGCTCATGCTTTGCTCGTGCTAGAGGCTTTGTCATCGGGTCTGACACGTTCAGATCCGTGTGAACTTTGCGTACTTTCACTAAACCTTCTTCGACATGATGTCGAATGAGTTTATATTTGTGTTGAATATGCATTGTCTTATGGTGCAAACTTGGCTCCCTTCCTGAGCCACGGCGCCACTATTATCACAATAGATCTCCACCGGGTCCAGCGCACTTGGGACCACACCAATGTCTTCAAGAAACTGCTTGATCCAGACCGCCTGCTTAGAGGCTTCTGAAGCTGCAACATATTCCGCCTCCGTCGTAGAATCCTCTACAGTCTTTTGTTTGGAACTTTTCCAATCAACTGCGCCGCCGTTAAATATGAAAACATAGCCTGATTGGGATTTGAAGTCATCTGGGTCAGTCATGAAGCCTGCATCAGTGTAACAACTTACAATGAGCTCTTCATCACCTTCGTACACAAGGAGTAAATCCTTCCTTCTGAGGTACTTAAGAATACCCTTGACTGCGGCCCAGTGTTCCAATCCTGGATCACTTTGGTACCGACTGCTAACACTTAGTACATAGGAAATGTCTGGTCTTGTACATAGCATGGCATACATAATAGAACCAACTGCCGAAGCATATGGAACATCATTCATTTGTACTCGCTCATCAAGGGTCCGAGGACTCTGATTCTTGCAAAGCACTATGCCAGGTGACATGGGGAGTAGGCCTTTCTTGGAGTTCTCCATGTTGAACCTTTTCAACACCTTGTCAATGTACGTGCTTTGGCTAAGCGCTATCAGGCATCTTGATCTATCTCTATCGATTCTGATGCCCAATACATATGCCGCTTTGCCTAAGTCTTTCCTTGAAAAACTCTTCTTCAATGAGTCTTTTATTTCGCTAAGAAAATTCACGTCATTTCCAATCAACAATATGTCATCCACATACAAGATTAGAAATGCTTTTGCGCTCCCACTAAACTTCTTGTAAACACAAGATTCTTCGTCATTCCTGATGAAGCCAAACTCTTTGACCACTTCATCAAAACGAATGTTCCAGCTCCTTGATGCTTGCTTCAGACCATAAATGGCTTTCTGAAGCTTACATACCTTTCCAGCATTCTTAGGATCGATAAAACCTTCTAGCTGTATCATGTATACATCCTTTTCAAGGTTTCCATTTAGGAAAGCCGTTTTGACATCCATCTGCCATATTTCATAATCGAAATAAGCAACAATTGCTAGTAATATCTGAACAGACCTAAGCATAGCTACGGGCGAGAAAGTCTCGTCGTAGTCCACCCCTGGAACTTGCATGAACCCTTTCGCGACAAGTCTAGCTTTGTGGATAGTAATGTTACCATCCGCGTCCATCTTTCTTTTGAAAATCCATTTACAGCCAATGGGTTTTACGCCATCTGGAAGTTCTTCCAAGTTCCAAACTTGGTTTTCGTACATGGATTCCATTTCAGATTTCATGGCCTTATGCCATTCCCTTGAGCTAGGCCCCGCCATAGCTTTGTAGTGCGCAGGTTCATCGTCTTCAAGAATGAAGATTTCGTTATGAAACCACTCAGGTGGCTGGATAGCCCTACCTGATCTGCGTGGTTCAGTTACAACATTGTCTGAAGTTTCCGCATCACATGCGACAACTTCCGGCTCGGTTGTAGGGATAATTTGCGGAATTACTTCCGGTTCCTTAGCCATATCAACGGTTGCCGAAGATTCACTAATCTCATCAAGTTGTACTGTCTCCCACTCAATTCTTTAGCGAGAAACTCTTTCTCAAGAAAGACTCCGTTTTTAGCGACAAACACTTTGCACTCGGAGGGTTGGTAGAAAGAATACCCAACTGTTTCTTTTGGATAACCTACAAAGTAGCATTTGTCTGATCTGGGATCGAGTTTGCTTGGTTGTAAATGTTTTACATAAGTTTCACAACCCCAAATTTTGAGATGTGACAAATTGGGTTTCTTTCCATGCCATAACTCGTATGGTGTCGTCTCAACAGACTTAGACGGTGCTCTGTTTAATGTGTGAGCAGCAGTTTCTAGTGCGTGACCCCAAAAATATATCGGCAGATCTGTAAGAGACATCATCGACCTTACCATGTCTAACAAGGTTCGGTTACGTCGTTCCGAAACTCCGTTTCGCTGTGGAGTTCCGGGAGGCGTAAGCTGTGAAACGATTCCACGGTCACTCAGATGTTGGCCAAACTCATGACTAAGGTATTCGCCCCCGCGATCAGACCGCAGAAACTTAATCCTTTTGTTATGATGATTTTCTACCTCATTCTGAAAATCTTTGAACTTTTCAAAGGTTTCCGACATATGCTTCATCAAGTAGATATATCCATACCTACTTAAATCATCAGTAAAAGTCACGAAGTAGAAATACCCACCCCGTGCGGCTGTGCTCATTGGACCACATACATCACTATGTATTATTTCCAATAATTCACCCGCCCATTCAGGATGACCCGTGAACAGCGTCTTGGTCATTTTTCCCATCAGACAAGCTTCACATGTGTCAAATGATTCAAAATGAAAGGACGGTAGAACTCCATCTCTCTGGAGTCTTTGCATGCGTTTCTTTCCGATGTGGCCAAGCCGACAGTGCCACAAGTAAGTGGTGGTGGTATCAGCCTTCTTAAGGCGTTTAGCATTCACGTTAAAGTCATCATTTCCACATTCAAGATTTAGTATGAAAAGGCCCCCAACAATGGGTGCAAATCCATAAAATATATCCTTACAATAATGTGCACAACCATTGTTCTCAGACTTGTACGAATACCCATCATGTACTAAACATGATCCAGAGATAATGTTTCTACACAACAGCGGAACAAAATAACAATTACTTAGTTCCAAAATAAATCCTGAAGGGAGACGTAGAGGCATAATGCCGACGGCTTGAGCGGCGATCCCAGCGCCGTTCCCGACACGCATCACGACTTCATTCTTTGCCAGCTTGCGCACCTTCTAAAGCCCCTGTATCGAGTAGCAAATGTGAGCAACCGGTCCCGTATCAAATACCCAAGACTTAGAATTTTCGCTAGCAAGCAAAACGTCAATGACATTAACTTGTATAACAATTATACCTTTTCCGGTTTTCCCGGACTTCTTATCTTCCAGATACTTCTTGCAGTTTCTCTTCCAGTGTCCTGTGCCCTTGCAGTAGAAGCACTTAGTTTCATTCTTGGCTCCACCCTTAGATTTGCTTTGGGAGCTGGTCTTACCGGTGCCCTTACCCTTCTTTGGCTTGCCTTTCTTTTTGAAACTGGTAGTTTTAATCACAAGCAACATTTGCTTGCGATTTTTCCGCAGTCCTCCTTCAGCAGTTTTCAGCATGGCAAGCACCTCATTGGCTGTTTTGTCCATCCCATTCATGTTGTAGTTCATGATAAAACCGTCGTAAGACGGGGGGGAGTGAACCGAGCAACATGTCCATAACATGCTCTGGCGGAAGTGGAAATTCCAGGGTTTTAAGCCTTTTAGCGTAGCCAATCATATTGACTACGTGCTCGCCAACTGAACTGCCCTCAGCCATCTTGGTCTCCGTCATCATCTTCATGATATCAAAACGTTCAGACCGTGCATTAAACTTGTACAGACCATCCAGTTCCTTGATCATATCAAAGGAGTTATGGAATTCAAAACATTTTTGAAGCTCTGAACTCATGGAAGACAGCATGAGGCACTGCACTAAGTTGAAGTCATCATCCTTAGTGGCCCAGACATTTTGTTCATCTGCCGGGGCGGTTGCCGCCGGCTTAGGTGGAAGAGGTGCGTCAAGCACGTACACTTTCTTAGCACTCCTGAGGACAATCCTCAGGGTACGGACCCAGTCCGCATAGTTGTTTCCATTCACAACTAACTTCTCTTCCTCTAACATCGGGCCTAAGTTGAACGCGTTGTTGCGAGCCATTTGAGCTACAACGGTAAACACAAGTATCACTTAGACTTTGTTCATAATGAATTTGCACTAGTGAATAAACAGTTTTATTCTAAAGTGCGCTCCCACTCAAATCAATATCTCTCAAAATTGATTATGAGTGATTCAAGATCCACATTTCAATTCAACGCCATTGATGTGGACATCACTGATGACGGGAATTTTAATCGGTAGGCAAACTTGCCAATCACATCTTTATGTGACTCTTGTTCATCTTTCGATGGGTGTGTTCCGAGCTCAGGACTATCCTGCCTGAACGTCATAGACAACCAAGTGATCTTGCTGCGAGGTCTGACCTCACCCGACTCATTCCTCTTGATTTGTTCGTACCCATGTGGACATGGCGCACCCCGAAAAGATACGAATTTCAGACGGTGCTACACTTGGGTGAACACTAACTACTATGATATTTTTAAAATGAGAGATCACCCTAATAAAAAGCGACTACCGCGCAATCAAGAAGGGTGCATTATAAGGGATAAACATCTCAGGCAATTCATAATTAGCATGACATGGTATAGCCCCTTCTGACGGAGAAGTCAAATATTTCTTCGTCTTCGGCATTTGCGTCTCTATAGCTAATAAAATAAGTGCATTACATAAGGTTGACACGCAGGTCATTAAAGAGACAATCATATGGCTCCAGCCATCATGCCGAATCATGACTCGCAGGTCATGTTAATTTACATTATATAGTTATCTCATACATAATCAAATTGAATATGAGCATTGCTATACCACATCTCATGCACATCCTGCAAAACCAAGTTAGACACCTCTAATCGGTTTATGCAAAATTTTATTTTACGTGGCTTCTAAGGTTTTCACTTAAACCGCAGCTACCAACGTTCATCATCAAGTATGATTATTCAAGTTGCTAGATTAACTTTCCAGGGTGTATGAAATACGAGATAGTAAAATCTCGAGCCCCATACTAAACTTCGTCATACGCATGACCCCCGTGCAGATCACATCTACATTGCCCTTTCGTCTACGAAACATCCATCTTTCTCAACTATGGTGGAACCCAAAGACACTGAAGCACTTCGTTGATCTGTCAATCAGCATACTCAGGAGCAGCATGAAAGGATCGCGGATTGCCGGAACTTTGTCAGATTCCACCATGCCGTCAAGATCAGGACTACGCAAATTCACGAGAAGCAACAAGAATATCGGGTAATAGATTTCATCTACTACCCACACAAATAATTTTCAGCAATAGACCTTATCTACTACAAAATTATACTATGCAATTCCCATACATCTCATGTATTCTAGATCGTAACCTGCATCTATGCATAGCCTCGCTCATGATGCCACTGTTGGGGAACGCAACAGAAAACAAAAAATTTCGGTACTGCGAGCACGCCCATGATCACTATGGAGATGCTTTTCATAAGTTTATCACTAAATATGGACTCGACTCTGAGATAGTAGCCTCCTTTTGTGAATCTTTTGCTGCTCATGTTGATCTCCCTAAAGAGAAGTGGTTTAAATATCATCCCCCTATTAAAAAAGAAATTAAAGAACCGGTCATTGCTAAATAAGAAACTATCATTTACAATGTTGATCCAGTTGTGCCTACTGCTTATATTGAGAAACCACCTTTCCCTATTAGGATAAAGGAACATGCTAAGGTATCAACTGTGGTTCGCAAAAGTAATATTAGAGCACCTAAGCCCTCTGAACAAATTAAAGTAGAACCTAGTGTTGCTATTGTTGGGGAACAAGACATAAAACAAAAAATTTCGGTACTGCGAGCACGCCCAGGATCACTATGGAGATGCATACAAGGTTTGATCCGTACCGACTCGTAGCGCAGCGGAAGTAGAGTCGATGAAGATCGGTGGTGCAGATCCCCGCAGCTAGGATTTACAACCTCCCAACTACGAGGATGTTCTCCCTCGTCGGACAGCCCTTCGGGAGGCGGTCAGACAGTCCCTCGGACAATGTGACGGACAGCCCTTCGGGAAGACCCTCGAAGCCCGAACGGAAACTCGGACAGCCCTCCGGGAGGACATTTGAACAGCCCCTCGGGCAAAAGATCGAAACTACAACCTCTCTATAGGGTTGCACACATACGGTGTGAGCTATCCGGCAAGGCTTCGCCGTCCAGAACTAGTTCCTGCCGAAACCCAGACAGCCTTTCGGCTCTACGAAACTATTTCACGGGGAGGGAGAGAGAAGGCCAGATCATGCATGGCATTTGTATGTTGAGAAAGAGTGTGTCCATGGAGAGCACCTCTCCACCTCTATTTATAGGCCAAGCCGAAGGGGTAGAGGTCACATGGAAATACCAAAATGCCCTTAAGGTGGCTTCTCCAAGAAGCCAATAAGGGAAAATACCAAAAAGCCCTGAAGGTGGCTTCTCCAAGAAGCCACCAAAAAGTGATTTTCACTATTCATGAAACCAATTTTTTGCGACCGATAAATCCGAAAATATTTCTATGGGTCTTAGAATAATTCCAGTACCCACTCAAACAATTCTGGACACGTTCCGAAACATTTTCAGATCAATGATTTTCATCTGTGAAAAGCAACCAAAGCGATTCCGGCAGTCCGGAACATTTCCGGTTTTTGTCTCCGAAAAATCTCAGAAGTTACCGGAACAATTCTGGTACCCTCCAATAATTTCCAGGCTTATGCCGAAACCAATTTGACTCAATGGTATAATCCGAAACAACTTTTCGGTTTTACCGAAACTCTTCCGGTGTTCTCTCTCCGGAACTCTTCCGTTGTCCCCGAAACTTTTCCGGTGATTTTCTCTCAGACTCCCTGTCTAGTATTCAACAGATAGATGACCCTTAAGCGTGTGACCCTATAGGTTCGGTGAAGTATAGACATGAGGGGAACACTTTCCGATCAATGATCAACATCGGAGCCGTGGACACCCATATTGACCCCTATACCCACACGAATAAATATTCGAGTGAACCTCCAGTTGCCGTGCGCTATTCCTGTTGCTTCGCGATATGTTACAAACACCCGAGGTGAGATTTTCTGCATCCCCGGGGATCAACAACTTGTCCACTATGCAAGTTACCTCGTTACCAGTTTTGTTCTCTTTTCTCGTTTTCGTGTTCCGGCATCCCCGCGATCAAATCACACTGTGTCTGGCCAGACGATGATGGATACCGTAACACCGAGAGGGCCCGAGAATATCTCTCCATCGTCAGAGGAGCAAATCCCAATCTTGAGCTATCTTGTTACTTGTCATACTTTTCCGTGAACCCGTAAGCCGCCGTAATAGCCACCCAGTAACGGATGACGTTTAACAAACCCCAAAGTTCACGAAGCAAGCACGAAGGAACTCGATACTCTCATGGTCTAAGGAATTATGCAAACATTAACTATCTCTGTGTTATTAACCATTAACTTGTGACGAATGTATCTCATAGCATAACATCAATTCGGGTTGATTCAACACAAGTGTTCTACTAACATTGTGCCCTCAAAATTGCCGGCATAGCCATGCCCATGATCAGGAAAACAGGATCATCATGCAATACTTGAGGCAGTCTTAGAGGCAAGACTAGGAATACATTTTACCGTTTATTATACGACACGTGCAAATGAGTTTCCCTCCGGGCCTCGTGGATATTGCAGACTCGAGAATCATTGCAGTTATAGCATGGATCATAAACATTCATTACAAACTCGGAGATACAAAATAACTGTTATTACTGCCTCTAGGGCATATCTCCTACAGCTATGGTTAAAGATCTCTTGGTAGAAAATATTGATGGGCATGTCATTTACTTCTGTGATGAAGCTGCTAGAATTGCTAAACCCGATGAAAAAGACAAACATAGACCCGTAGTTGGCTTGCCTGTTGTCTCAGTTAAAAGAGGTGATCATTGTTATCATGGCTTATGTGATTTGGGTGCTAGTGTGAGTGCTATTCCTTTTACCTTATATCAAGAAATTATGAATGATATAGCACCTGCTGAAATAGAAGATATTGACGTTACTATTAAACTTGCTAATAGAGATAGCATTACACCACTTGGGATTGTTAGAGATGTTGAAGTCTTGTGTGGGAAAATAAAATATCCTGCTGATTTTCTAGTTCTTGGTTACCCACAAGATGACTTTTGTCCCATTATCTTTGGTAGACCTTTCTTGAACACTGTTAATGCTAAGATAGATTGCAAAAAAGAAACTATCAGTGTTGAGTTTGGTGATGTGTCTCATGAGTTTAAATTTTCCAAGTTTAGTAGACAACCTCGTGATAGAGAATTACCTAGTAAGGATGAAATAATTGGTCTTGCTTCTATTGTCGTTCCTTCCACTGATCCACTAGAACAATATTTGCTAGACCATGAAAATGATTTGCACTTACGTGAAAGAAATGAAATAGATAAAATTTTCTTTGAACAACCACCTCTACTGAAACACAATTTGCCTATTGAAACCCTTGGAGGTCCTCCTCCACCTAAAGGTGATCCTGTGTTTGAACTAAAACAATTGCCCGACACTCTGAAATATGCTTATCTTGATGAGAAAAAGATATATCCTGTTATTATTAGTGCTAACCTTTCAGAACATGAAGAAGAAAGATTATTGAAAATTCTGAGGAAGCACCGGGCTGCTATTGGATTTACTCTTGATGATCTTAAGGGCATTAGTCCCATTCTATGTCAGCGCAAGATTAATATGGAACCTGATGCTAAACCCGTTGTTGATCACCAACGACGATTGAATCCCAAGATGAAAGAAGTGGTAAGAACTGAAATATTAAAGCTTCTGGAAGCAGGTATAATCAATCCTATAGCTGATAGTAGATGGGTGAGTCCCGTTCATTGTGTCCCTAAAAAAGGGGGTATTACTGTTGTTCCTAATGATAAAAATGAGCTTATTCCACAAAGAATTGTTACTGGCTATAGGATGGTAATTGATTTTAGAAAATTAAATAAATCTACTAGGAAAGATCATTACCCCTTGCCTTTTATTGATCAAATGCTTGAAAGATTATCTAAGCACGCACATTTTTGTTTCCTAGATGAATATTCTGGTTTCGCTCAAATACCTGTGTCACAATCTGATCAAGAGAAAACCACCTTTACTTGTCCTTTTGGAACCTATGCTTATAGACGTATGCCTTTTGGTTTACGCAATGCACCTGCTACCTTTCAAAGATGTATGACTGCTATATTCTCTGACTTTTGTGAAAAGATTGTGGAGGTTTTCATGGATGATTTTTCCGTTTACGGAACTTCTTTTGATGATTGCTTAAGCAACCTTGATCCAGTTTTGCAGAGATGTGAACAAACTAATCTCGTCTTGAATTGGGAGAAGTGCCACTTTATGGTTAATGAAGGTATTGTTTTGGGGCATAAGATCTCCGAACGAGGTATTGAGGTGGATCAAGCTAAAGTTGATGCAATTGAGAAAATGCCATGTCCTAAAGATATCAAAGGTATTCGAAGTTTCCTTGGTCATGCTGGTTTCTATAGGAGGTTTATTAAAGACTTTTCAAAGATTTCTAGGCCTCTTACTAATCTTTTGCAAAAGGATATTCCCTTTGTTTTTGATGATGATTGCATGGATGCCTTTGAAACACTAAAGAAAGCCTTAACCACTGCACCTATTGTTCAACCACCTGATTGGAACTTGCCTTTTGAAATTATGTGTGATGCTAGTGATTATGCTGTTGGTGCTGTTCTAGGACAAAGAGTTGATAAGAAATTAAATGTTATCCATTATGCTAGCAAAACTCTAGACAGTGCCCAAAGAAATTATGCCACTGCTGAAAAGGAATTTTTAGCAGTCGTGTTTGCTTGTGATAAATTCAGACCTTACATTGTTGATTCCAAAGTTATTGTTCACACTAATCATGCTACTATAAAATATCTTATGGAAAAGAAAGATGCTAAACCTAGACTCATTAGGCGGGTCCTTTTGCTTCAGGAATTTGATTTACATATCATTGATAGGAAGGGAGCTGAGAAATTGTAGCTGATAACTTGTCTAGGTTAGAAAATATTCTTGATGACCCACTACCTATAGATGATAGTTTCCCTGGTGAACAACTAGCTGCAATAAATGTTTCTCAAAACACTCCATGGTATGCTAATTATGCTAATTACATTGTTGCTAAATATATTCCACCTAGTTTCACATACCAACAAAAGAAAAATTTCTTCTATGACTTAAGACATTACTTTTGGGATAACCCACATCTTTATAAAGAAGGAGTAGATGGTATTATTAGACGTTGTGTACCTGAGCATGAACAGGAACAAATCTTACGGAAATGTCATTCGAAGCTTATGGACGACATCATGCTGGAGATAGAACTGCTCATAAGGTATTACAATCTGGTTTTTATTGGCCTACTCTCTTCAAGGATGCCCGTAAGTTTGTCTTGTCTTGTGATGAATGTCAAAGAATTGGTAATATCGGTAAGCAACAGGAAATGCCTATGAATTATTCACTTGTTCTTCAACCATTTGATGTTTGGGGTTTTGATTATATGGGACCTTTTCTTTCCTCTAATGGGTACACTCATATTTTGGTTGTTGTTGATTATGTCACTAAGTGGGTAGAACCTATTCCAACTAGTAGTGATGATCATCATACTTCCATTAAAATGCTTAAAGAAGTTATTTTCCCAAGGTTTGGAGTCCCTAGATATCTAATGACTGATGGTGGTTCACACTTCATTCATGGTGCTTTCCGTAAGTTGCTTGCTAAATATGATGTTAACCATAGAATTGCATCACCCTATCATCCTCAATCTAGCGGTCAAGTTGAACTTAGCAATAGAGAAATAAAATTGATATTAAAAAAGACTGTCAATAGGTCCCGAAAGAATTGGTCTAAGAAACTAGATGATGCACTTTGGGCTTATAGAACAGCTTATAAAAATCCTATGGGTATGTCTCCATATAAAATGGTATATGGGAAAGCTTGTCATTCGCCTCTAGAATTAGAACATAAAGCATTTTGGGCAATTAAATAACTCAATTATGATTTCAAACTTGCCGGTGAGAAAAGGTTATTTGATATTAGCTCACTAGATGAATGGAGAACCCAAGCGTATGAAAATGCCAAGCTATTTAAAGAAAAAGTAAAAAGATGGCATGACAAAAGAATCCAAAAGCGGGAATTCAAAATAGGAGACTATGTTCTTTTGTTCAACTCTCGTTTATGATTTTTTGTAGGTAAGCTTCTCTCCAAATGGGAAGGCCCATATATTATCGAAGAGGTTTATCGTTCTGGAGCTATCAAGATTAATAACGCCGAAGGTACTAACCCGAAGTTGGTAAATGGACAAAGAATTAAACACTATATCTCAGGTACACCTATTAATGTTTAAAGTAATGTTATGCAAACCATGACACCGGAAGAACACATACAAGAAACCTTTCGGAACACTCCAGAATCATGAAAATTAAGAGGTACGTGATACGGTAAATAAACGATCTCCGAAAAATCCGCAAAAATATGTTTTATTAGTTTTGTAATATTTATGAATTTTAGGAAATAAAAAATAAACCGGAAGGTAACCGAGGTGGGCACGGCACACCAGGGCGTGGTTGCCATTCCCTGGCGCGCCCTGGTGGAGCGTGCCCACCTCGGGAACCTTCCCGACTCCGTTTTCCTCTCGTTTGCTTGGTTTCCAAGAATAAAAATTCTCTTTATATACCCCCGACTATTTTTACAACCGCATCGCGAGATTTTCTTCTGTTCTTGTTTCGTGTTGTTTCCTTACCAGATCTAAATCCCCATGGCTTCCTCAAGTTCCCCCAAGGACAAGTTCTTCGAGAAGGTTATCAACCCGTATCTACCGGAGATGAAGAAGCACCCTAAAGCCATTGAGATGCGTGAGGGGGTGCTCCACATCCGAGATGTTCAGGTGCCCAAGAAGACTGGAAGCATGGAAGACAGGCTGGAAGCTATGGAGCAAGACGTCTTCAAGTGCAAGGGGATGGTGGAACGTGGACTCAGTGCCAATCACTCCATGATCACGGAATTCACCCGTGATCACATGGTGGATGGCCAGTCCATGAAAGACATCGTCTTCAACTTCAACGAGCAAATCAACTTTCTACAGAGTCAAATCTATGATCTCCAAAATCAAGTTTTTGAATATGAAGCAAGATTTAAGGGTATGAGTTTAGCTGCCAATTGCAGGACTCCCGGGACTCGTGCATCAACTTTTGATGGTGAACCCTTGCCCTGGAAGCCGGAGGACAAACATACGACCGCTTCATCACCACCACCTTCATCATCACCACCACCAAAGGAGATCTGAGTACATGGGTATGGGCACTCCCCTTGGCTTGAGCCAAGCTTGGGGGAGGTGCCCCGGTATCGTATCACCATCACTTTTTACCTTTGCTTTCTATTTTCGATCCTTAGCCTTTTCATGATCTAGTTGGATAAAAGTTTAGTATGATCTATTTTTGAGTGCTAGTTTCATGATCTATCTATCTATGTAATCGAGTGAGAGTTATATAATAAAGTTTAGTTTGAGCTTTTGCCCCTTTTACTTTCTTGTTGCAATCATGATAAAAGAAAATAAATGAAAAGGATCATATGCTAATCTTATGGTGAGTAATGACATCACAATAAAGAAAAGTATAAGTGGTAAAATTTATTGGAGATTGGCAAACATAGCATTAGTCAATGATGCAATTCATGAAAGAATTAATTAGGGAAGATAAGATTCACATGCAAATATACTATCATGGACATCTTTTATGATTGTGAGCCCCCATTAAATATTATATGCCAAAATTGTTGACGTTGGACAAGGAAGACAACGTAATGATTTATGCTTGTTCATATTCACATAGAAGTTATATTGTCATAGATCCTTTAACATGTGGTGCTTGCCCAATATCTTTGCTAGCGAAAAACTCTGCACTAAGTAGAGATACTACTTGTGCATCCAAAAACCCAAAACCCAAACTCATGTTTGAGAGTCCACCATACCTACCTATGGATTGAACAAGATCCTTCAAGTAAGTTGTCATCGATGCATCAAGGCAATAAAAAATTCTTCTAAAAAGTGTTGGATCAATTAGTGTAAGAGAAAATTGAGCGTTGCACGAACTTGTGATGGCAAAGTAATAAAAGCAACGGACTGCATAATAAAGGTTGCTATCACAAGAGGCAGTGCAATGTGACGTTCTTTTCCGCTAAGGGATTTGGCATACAAACTAAAAAGTGCATGACAACCTTTGCTTCCCTCTACGAAGGGCCTATCTTTTACTTTTATGTACTTACTTTTATGCAAGAGTCAAAGTATTCTCCCCTATTCCTTTTTATTTTTCTCCTTTGGCAAGCATCATGTGGTGAGGAAAGATCTAGGCACATATGACCAGTTGGATATGAGTGAGCATGAGTTATTATTTTTGACTTCACCCTTGAGGTGAATATGTTGGGAGGCAAACTATAAGGCCCTATCTTTCTACGTGTCCGGTTGAAACTTTTTGTCCATGGGTATGATGTGAGCGTTAGCAATCATAGAAGACCAAATGATGGTTGAGTATGTGGACTTGCCAAAAGGCTCCTACATGAGACCCTTCCTGAAAATATGATGAATTGTAGTTGCAAAGTTGACAGAGAACATAGTTTGTTGGTTTCCAATAAGGTTTATGCTTTATACTTCCACGTTGTGATGAGTTGTTACTTGCTCATAAGAAGTTATATGATGGTGCTATGAAATAAAAGTTTTATGAGAAAGTTTTATGTTAGTTTTGTTGCTATTATAATAATAAGCATCATGCTACTATGTCCGTATTTTGTTTTTATCGACACCTCTCTCTCAAACCATGTGGATATGTTCTTCGATATCGGCTTTCGCTTGAGGACAAGCGAGGTCTAAGCTTGGGGGAGTTGATACGTCCATTTTGCATCATGTTTTACTACTGTTATTTATAATGTTTTTATGCATAATAATGCTTTGGGGAGTAATTCTAATGCCTTTTCTTTCGCAATTTGCAAGGTTTACATCAAGAGGGAGGATGCCGGCAACTGGAATTTAGCACCCCAAAAAAGCACGTCAGAGATACCTATTCTGCACAATTCCAATAAGGCTGAAAATTTACGGAGAATTTGTATGCAATAAATAAGAATTACTGGAGCTAAGAACTACCGGAGGGGGGCCACCAGGTGGCCACCCTCCACCAGGGCGCGCTAGGCCCCCTAACCGTGCCCTGGTGGAGGGTGGGCACCCAGGCCCACCTCCGGAGCCCAGCTTCTGGTATAAAATCCCAAAAAACCTAAAAAATTTAGGAGGAGGACATTCGGGACGAAGCGTCGCCGCCTCGAGGCGGAACTTGGGCAGGAGCACTTTTGCCCTCCGGCGGAGCGATTCCGCCGGGGGAACTTCCCTCCCGGAGGGGGAAATCGAAGCCATCGTCATCACCAACACCCCTCTCATCTTTGGGAGGCCAATCTTCATCAACATCTTCAACAGCACCATCTCCTCTCAAACCCTAGTTCATCTCTTGTGTTCAATCTTTGTACCGGAACCTCAGATTGGTACGTGTGGGTGACTAGTAGTGTTGATTACCTTGTGTAGTTGATTACTATATGGTTTATTTGGTGGAATATTATATGTTCAGATCCATTATGCTATTCAATACACCTCTGATCTTGAGCATGCCTATTATTTGTGAGTAGTTACCTTTGTTCTTGAGGTCACAGGAGAAGTCATGTTGCATGCAATCATGTGAATTTGATATGTGTTTGATATTTTGATGATATGTATGTTGTGATTCCCTTAGTGGTGTCATGTGAACGTCGACTACATGACACTTCACCATCTTTGGGCCTAAGGGAATGCATTGTGGAGTAGTTATTAGACGATGGGTTGCTAGAGTGACAGAAGCTTAAACCCTAGTTTATGCGCTACTTCGTAAGGGGCTAATTTTGGTCCACATGTTTAATGCTATGGTTAGACTTTGTCTTAATACTTTTCTCGTAGTTGCGGATGCTTGCGAGGGGGTTAATCATAAGTAGGTTGTTAGTTCAAGTAAGAACAACACCTTAGCACCGGTCCACCCACATATCAAATTATCAAAGTAGCGAACACGAATCAAACCAACATGATGAAAGTGACTAGATGAAATTCCCGTGTACGCTCAAGAACACTTTGCTCATCATAAGAGATAGTTTTGGCCTGTCCTTTGCCACAAAAGGATTGGGCTACCTTGCTGCACCTTACCTATTGTTACCGCTACTTGCTCGTTACAAATTGCCTTGCTATCAAACTACTTGCTACTTACAATTTCAGTGCTTACAGAAATTACCTTGCTGAAAACCGCTTATCATATCCTTCTGCTCCTCGTTAGGTTCGACACTCTTACTTATCGAAAGGACTATGATTGATCCCCTATACTTGTGGGTCATCACTTTCCGACTGGCTTCCTTCTGGGCAAGTGCCAGATCTTTGTCCTTCTTCTCCAAGGCGGTCTTCATGGTCTCTATAGAAATGGAAACCTGCAGTCTCTTAGCAAGCTGGAGATTTTCACTACGGACATCTGGCGGAGTACTTTCAGTCGGACAGGGGAAAAGATCAAACTCAAAGTAGTCGGTTGAAATCTGATTACCTCCGAGTGTCAGTTTCTCCTGCTCCACACGTGCACACTTGGTCTTCTCAGCTTCGAGGTTCCAACGCAGCTCCTGCACCTCCTCTTCAAGAGTTTTATAGCGAGATCCGATCTTGCACACACCCTACATACGACGACAACAATAGCAAAGAGGATCAGAGCTGACAATCTGGTACAATGTAGAGGTACAATGGCATTTAGATTTTGAGACTGCCACTGACTGCTTCAGTCGACGGCAGCCTCGGGGACTACACCCAGTGGGTGCGCTCAGCGCGCCCCCACTGGAGAACTACATGCAAGAAAGGAGTGTAGCCTGTTGACCTGTTGGGGGTAGTTCTGATGCTCCAGAGAACTGACGGTAACTCCTCCACCCAACAACCCGGTGTTCGCTGTAGAGGAACCATAAGCCGGGGCTTGATACCTCTCAAGATCTCCTGGTTAGCACGCTCTGCCTGACCATTGGACTGTGGATGGGCAACAGCAGAGACGTCAAGCCGGATGTGCTCACTTTCACAGAATGCTTGCATAGCCCCCTTGGATAGGTTTGTGCCATTGTCCGTGATGATACTATGAGGGTAACCAAAACGGTAGATCAATTTTTTGACAAACTGAACCGCCGTAGCCGCGTCACATTTGCTGACCCGCTCAGCCTTAACCCACTTGGTAAACTTATCCACCGCTACCAAAAGGTGGGTCTTCTTGTCTTTAGATCTCTTGAAGGCCCCGACCATATCAAGCCCCCAAACCGCAAACGGCCAGGTAATTGGAATCATCCGCAATTCCTGAGCCGGTACGTGAGCACGTCGCCCGAACTTCTAACATCCATCACACTTGGTGACCAAGTCCTCTGCGTCCTTATGAGCCATCAGCAAAAAGAAACCATGCCGGAAAGCTTTGGCCACCAAACATTTTGAGCTGGCGTGATGACCGCAATCGCCGGCGTGAATTTCATTTAAGATCTCCTTACCCTCTTTAGGAGAAACGCAACGCTGAAAAACGCCAGTAACGCTGCGCTTATGTAACTCGCCATTGATGATAGTCATGGATTTAGATCGCCTTACGATTTGTCTCGCCAAGTTCTCGTCTTCGGGCAACTCGCCGCGAGTCAAGTACGCTAGGTAAGGCAACGTCCAGTCAGGGATAGTATGCAGAGCCGCCACCAGCTGTCCCTCCGGGTCAGGTATAGCCAGATCCTCCTCCGAAGGTAGCTTAACAGACGGGTGATATAACACATCCAAGAAAACGTTAGGCGGCACCGGCTTACGCTGAGAGCCCAGCCTTGACAATGCGTCAGCCGCCTCGTTCTTGCGACGGTCAATATGATCCACCTGATAACCCTTGAAGTGACCAGCAATGATGTCCACCGCCTGACGATAAGCCGCCATCCGTGGGTCTTTGGAATCCCACATGCCTGAAACTTGCTGAGCTACGAGGTCTGAGTCGCCGAGGCATCTAACCCGGCTCAGGTTCATCTCCTTAGCCACACGGAGGCCATGAAGTAAAGCCTCATACTCAGCTGCATTGTTAGTACAAGGAAACATCAACCTTAACACATAACATAACTTATCACCTCTAGGGGGAGTTAAGACAACTCCAGCCCCTGACCCTTCCAATTGTCTGGATCCATCAAAGTGAATTGTCCAATACGTGTTATCCGGCTTCTCCTCGGGCGACTGACACTCTGTCCAGTCGTTTATAAAGTCCACCAGAGCTTGAGACTTGACAGCCGTGCGAGGTACATATTTCAGATTAAGAGGCCATTCTTCTTGAGTACCAACACCGGGTTAGCAAGCCACTATGGGTGAAAAACTTCAACGATGAACCCTGCTGCCAAGAGCCGGGCCACCTCTTCTCCAATAGCCTTGCGCCTCTCCTCATTGAACCGCCGGAGGAACTGTTTAACCGGCTTAAACTTAGGATCCACATTAAGGTGGTGCTCAGCGAATTCTCTTGGTACACCCGGCATGTCAGAAGGCTTCCATGCAAAGATGTCCCGATTCTCACGGATGAATTCGATGAGCGCGCTTTCCTATGCGAGGTCCATGTTAGCCCCGATAGTGAACTGCTGTGATGAGTCGCCCGGCGTAAAGTCCACCAACTTGGTATCTTCTGCCACAAAATTGAGGGGCGGCTCAAATTCCGTGTTAGGTTTCTTCAGTGGGGTCATATCGGCCGGGTCAACATTTTCCTTATAAAAATTGAGCTCCGCTTCAGCACAACTTGACTCCGCGTAAGCTGCATCACCTTCCTCACACTCAAGAGCCGTCTTCCGATCACCATGCACGGTAATCGTCCCATTCAACCCGGGCATCTTGAGCTGTAAGTAAACATAGCAAGGTCTAGCCATGAACTTGGCGTAAGCCGGCCGTCCAAACAGAGCGTGATATGGGCTTTTGATTTTGACCACTTCAAACCACAAAGATCCACCCTGTAGTTGAATTCATCACCAAAGGCTACCTCCAAAGAAATCTTTCCCACTGGATAAGCCGACTTTCCGGGCACCACACCGTGAAAAACTGTTGAAGAGGGCTTAAGATCCTTGTCAAGCAAATTCATCCGGCGGAAAGTGTCATAGTACATGATGTTGATGCTGCTGCCGCCATCCATAAGTACTTTAGTGAACACGTATCCTCCCACTTGGGGGGCGACTACCAAAGCCAGCTGCCCCGGGTTATCAACACGCGGCGGGTGATCCTCCCTGCTCCAAGTTATGTCATACTCAGACCACTTCAAATACTGCGGGAGAGCCGGCATGACTGCATTAACCGCCCGCTTGCGCACCTTCCGGTCTCGCTTGTCAAGGTTGGTTATAAAAACATGATATTGACCCCCACTAAGCTGCTTCGGGTTACTCTGGTATACCGATTGGTTATTCTGCTGCTGGCCTCCACCACCAGACTGTTGATTGTGACCTCCATGGTTGCCTTGACCCTGGTAACCGGATCCTAAGCCGCCGGCACCAAAGCCGGCTCCTGAACCGCCCGGCCCTGAGCCGCCTGACGGACCATTACCGTTATTATGATGCTGCTGAAGGCTGTAATCCCGAAACTGCCGCATAATACTGCAATCCCTCCATGTATGGCCTGCCGGCTTATCGGGCCGGCTGTGCTCTGGACAAGGTTTGTTGAGCATCTCTTCCAGATTGAAAGGAGTTTTTCCCTTATTAAAGGGCGGCCTGAAGTTCCCGTTACCCTTAGCACGGTTGTTCCCAGCGCTGGTGTTCGCCACCAATTCCGACCCGCCGTCTGGGTTCTTCCGCTTGCCCGGGTTGCTGCTTCCAGCCGCGTTTTGCTGTTGACCCTTGCCATTGTTATTTTTCTTACCCTGAACCGATCTCTCATCATCGGAGCCAGGGTCCTTCGTGTTATCGGAGTCTGCATACTTGGTGAGAGCCACCATGAGTTCCCCCATATCTTGGCACGAGCGCTTGAGCCGGCCAAGCTTCTGCTTCAAGGGCATAAAGTGGCAATTCTTCTCTAGAATCAAGACCGCTTGAGCCGTTGTAATGTGTTCGGAAGAGTGGATAATGGTTGAGACCCGCCGGACCCAGTGATGAGCCGACTCATCCTCACGCTGCACACAATGGTCCAAATCCACAATCGTCATGGGCTGCTTGCACGTTCCTTGAAATTTTTTGATGAACTTCGCCTTCAACTCGGCCCAGGAGTTGATGGTGTTGGGTGGCAGACCCTTCAACCATGTGCGAGCCGGCCCTTCCAGCATCATGATGAAGTACTTGGCACATACTGCATCACTGACGTCTAACATCTCCATGGCCAGCTCGTAGCTTTCAATCCAGGCCTCCGGAGGCAGGTCAGCTGTATAATTGGGCACCTTACGGGGACCTTTAAAATCTTTCGGCAGACGTTCATTCCGCAAAGCCGGCACCAAGCACGGCACTCCAACAGCCCTGGAGGTTACTCTGGCTCCTACAGAAACGGAGGGTGCAACTGTGGGTTCCTGATGAGCCGCCGCAGCCGTCGCCTCCCGCTGCGCTCTTGCCCGATCAACCAGTGCCTGAGCATCCAAAGCCGCCCGATCAACTCGTGGCGGGTTCCGATGTCGGTCACTACTGGAAACCGCCGGCGACTCATAACGCCGGCTGTAGCTGCGGCTGGGGATGGGGGTTGAATGCACGTGGCTCCGGCTGTAGGTATATTTCTCCTGCTGGGCCACCGCCGTCTGCAGGTATCCAATAGCGTTCCGCACCTCCTCTGCGAAGGGCGCCTCATCGGGGATGGGGATTGTTCCAAGCCTGGTTGCCGCTGCCACCATGTTCTCCGCCGGGTTAGAATAATGACCCGGCGGCATCGGAAACGACTGTGGTGGGGTCTGATTCCGGCGGGGCGGGTCTGGCTGCTGATGCTGAACTGCCGCCCGGCTTCCAGGTACTTCTGCCATCCGGGTTACGGTCAAAGGCACATTCCGTCCCGTCCCTAGCGTGTTAAAAAGATTTCTGGCTTCATATTGATCCGGCAGGCGAGATTGATGCCTCATCCGATGAACCGCCGCTGCAGACTACTGCTCTAGCTCAAGGCGGAATGCATCCTCCCTAAGGCGCTCCGCCTCAGCGTCCATCTGAGCCTTCAGCGCGTTGATTTCCTGTTGGACTCCGGCCATCTGGCTCTTCAACCTCGTGATCTCCGTATTATGGGCCGCTTGGTTTTCAGCAGTGACCTCAGTTTCCATCAGGGTTGTGAGCTCGTTCATCAGATCTAGAAGAACCTGAGCCGGCGGCCTGCCGGCCCCAGATCCGGTCGAAACCGGTGGCTGTGCTGCTAGGAGCCGGCGCTGAACCCGCCATGAAGACGGCAGCGCGGTTCGGCGGCTCATATTCCTCCGGCTCATGATATTCTGACTCGGGGTAATGCTCGACGTAGCCCCCAAGCCCACCATTGTGAAGCTGATAGATTGATTTCGTCTCTCCGCTCGAGGATCCATCCTCTGAGCAGATGAGAGTTTCTTCCCGCGACATAGAACCTTCAAGCTTCATGCCCTGGGTGAAGCCGACGAAGACATGCTTCCTGCCCGGGTTAACACGGGTGGGTTGCACGCGCCGGGCCGGCTTGACGAGGTCGGTGCAGAGTTCCGACCCGGGTTCAGATCAGCCGATCTTACCGATGAAGACGTGAATTCCGCCGAAGGGGACCCGGTACCCGTACTCGATTGAGTCGGCCTCGGGGCCCCAGCCGGCGTCGTCGATGTAGAGCTTGCCGCGGCGGCTCTTGGTCATCCTGCCAATGGCATATCCCTCGATCCCTGGGAGAGAGCCCTTCGAAAACTCCACACCACCGAGCGCTAGCCCCACGGTGGGCGCCAACTGTCGTGTTTTTGTCACGGCAGATGTTCGAAGACTTAGGTTCGAGGCCATCGCTGAGGCGGTGGACTCAAAGGGGTTGGTCGAGATGAGGGACACGAGTTTACCCAGGTTCAGCCCCTCAAGAAGAGGTAAAAGCCTACGTCCTGCTTGTGTTGTATTGATTGGTGTATCGATTACAAGGGAGCGGACTCGCTTGACCTAGTTCTCGATTGATTGGTTTCTATCTAAGCCGCCCCAGGGTCTCACCTTTATATAGGAGGCCAAGGCCCTGGGTTACACGAGTCCCAAACCGACTCATACAACATAGTCAACCCTGTCTCTAAGCCGCCTTGCCACCTTGGGCAAGCCGTCTCCGGGCGGCTTAACCGCCCGGGTCTCACACCATCTTCTGTCTCTGGGCCTTCGTCTTGGCCCGTCTGGTAAGCCGCCATACGGCCCAGCCTTCATCTTCCGGCCCACCTTATGGGTCTTGACTATGAGCTGCCAGGTATGACCCGGCCCCTCCTGGGCGGGTCTTACCACGGGGTTATATCCCCAACAGCCCCCGAGACGGTTCCAGCATCATGACATGCAGGCCACTCGTTCCCCAGAGACTCAATCGATTCGGGGGCTACTGACGAGATCACCTACCCTAGGTAGGGTCACATACCTCTATACTAGGACACCCTTGGGGTCCTACAAGTTCATGGAAGTCATTGGTTCACCTCGACTCTCGGACGAATGCTCAAGCAGCACTCGGCCCCTAGAAAGTCACTCGGACGTTACTCTTCACTCGGCGCCCTTTGTAACACTCGGATAGAAAGGAGCAGGACCGTCGTGGGAGAGGCAACGTTCGAGGAACTTAATTCACCTTAAGTATTGTAAAGACCACGTTACCTGTAACGGCTGTACTTAACTTAGCAGTTTCTAGTAACCCCCGCTGTTACTAGCATTAATGGCCCTAGTGATGGCGCTCGGTTGATGGAGGCGCACTCTATATAAGCCTCTCTCCGACGCCAGAGCAAGGGTTACTAACTCTCTGTAATCAGATACCCATACAAGAAAAACACACATCCTCAGGGCTCGAGACGTAGGACTGTTACCACTTCCGAGTGGGGTCCGAACTCGTAAATTCCGAGTGTGACACTTATTCCGTAGCTAGGCTTCCCCCTACTCATTCGTACCCCTTGTACTATTGTCAGGATTACTCCCACGACAGCGGTCAAACCTGTGATGGCGGTTGTAAGATCACATTTCTCCCTGTGTGGTTTTGGTAATTGATGGCAATCCCTACGGACTAATGGTTGCCTTGAGTTATATTCAAAGGATTTGTCCATAGGCACTTCTTGAAGTCCATCTGTTGGTTTCAAGGAGTTTATATGGTGACCAAGGTGATATTCAAGGTTTTATCCAAAGATTGGTCATGTGAGAGTTGAGCTTATTGCAAGCATGTCTTGAAGAAGAAGATTGTGTGAGCATTCATGTTTACCTTCAAGACATCATCTTTATGAAGAGAGAAGATAAGATACAAGTATGATCAAGACTAAGTCAAAGAGTGAATCAAGTTGATCAACATATAAAGCATACAAGATGTACCGAGAGGGACCAAGTGATCCCATGATATGGTAAGCATTATCCATTATCGCAAGGCAAAGGTTTGACCTTGATAGGGTTTTCTATTTTACCGGTCTCATGGTGGTAGTTGGGAGACCGGGTTATAAGATCGATAGCCGTACTATCAAGGGGGGCTCTCAAGTGAGTAGCTTGATCGTATCGTTCATTGAGAGCTCAAACCATTGTATTCTTGGCATCATCATCTTTCTTGGTTCTTGGTTGGCTTTTCTCTATGTGGGTTCTTGAGCTTATGGTCAGCTTCATGACAAGCTCAAGTTCATCGAAAACGGAGTCCATATGCATCTTCTATGATGTTTTCGATGTTGGAGTTTTTGCCGGTTCTTCATTCATAGAGGGTTCACAACGCTATATCATTGTCATTTTCATACTGCATCTTCTTAAGATATCACAATATCGCTATTTGGATAGTACTTGTCGTCTGCTATCCAAGAAGCTTGAGTTTGCTCAATTCGGAGCTCGTATGCGAAAGTTATGGCAGTTTTAGTGCCAGAGCTGTTTTTGTCTGATCAGGCGGTAGTACCGCTCGGTACCATGGTAGTATCGCTTGAGTAGTACTTCCTCCGTGTACTACCGCTGCTACTTCCGCTTATATTTTGCTCTCTGGATAGGTTGGTTTTCTGCGCGGTACCGCTCGGTAGTAGAGGGCGGTAATACCGCTCCGGGCGGAAGTACCGTTGGAGGAAGCGGTAGTACTGCTTCGGCGGCTCTACCGCCTCCTTTGAGCTCCTCTGTTGCACACTATGGTTTGATACTTCCGTACCAGCAGAAGTGCCGCTCACCTGAGCGGTACTACGGCTTATGCACGGGCTGAGTGCATAACGGTTGGATTTGGGGGAACCTATTTAAGGGGGTCTTCCTCCCCAATGGTTCTCATCCTTAGAGCTCGAGTTTGCCCCCATTGTTGACCTTCTTCGAGCTTGCTATCTCTCAATCCCTCCAATGATTCTTGCTAGTTCTTGAGGGAAAAGAGAGAGGAGATCTAGATCCACATTTCCACCAATCACTTTCTCCTCTATGTGAGGGGAACCCCTTGGATCTAGATCTTGTAGTTCTTAGTGTTCTTCTTCGTTCTTCCTCTCATTTTCTTTCATAGCATTAGTTGTTGTGGTGGGATTTGGGAGAGAAGGACTTGGGCACTCCGTGTGCCCTTGCCATTGCATTTGGTGCATAGGTTTGAGTTCTCCACGGTGATACGTGGAAGTGAAATTTGAGAAGCTTATTACTCTTGGGTGTTTGAGCACCCTAGAGCTTGTTCCTCTTGGGTGCCTTGGCGCCCTATACAGTTGGTGGTGCCTCGGAGATCAATCATTGTGGTGTAAAGCTCCGGGCAAGCGTCGGGGTCTCCAATTAGGTTGTGAAGATTGTCCCAAGCAATTTGTACGGGTACCGGTGACCGCCGCCAATGGTTACCATTTGTACGGGTTCGGTGACCGCCCTCAAGGGTCCCTTAGTGGAATCATGGCATCTTGCATTGTGCGAGGGCGTGAGGAGATTACGGTGGCCTTAGTGGCATCTTGGGGAGCATTGTGCCTTCACAACGCTCCAAACGGAGATTAGCATCCGCAAGGGTGTGAACTTCGGGATACATCATCGTCTCCGCGTGCCTAGGTTATCTCTTACCCGAGCCCTTTACTTATGCAGTTTACTTTGTGATAGCCATATTGTTTCATGCTATATACCATTGCTATCACTTAGTTGTTTATCTTGCTTAGCATAAGTTGTTGGTGCACATAGGTGAGCCTAGTTGTTTTAGGTTTTGTGCTTGACATATTAAACACTAGTTTTATTCCGCATTTGTTCAAGCCTAAACCGTAATTATTTTAAAGCGTCTATTCACCCCTCCTCTAGGCGACATCCACGTCCTTTCAGCCGTGACTGGAGTCGTGAATGTAACCATGGTTAGAACTGACGGACAACATGGAAACGATGCTTGTCGACAATAATCGGCATCGACCATCATCACATAATAACAACAATACCTCTCAATGGACATGTTTGATTGTGTCTTGGAGATAATCAAGTTAGCTAGAAGGGATGTGGCGGTCAAGTAGACATTTTCATGGCTCCGGCGATGGAAGATATTAGGAAAGAGTTTGCCGTTTGAAAAGGAAAAGCCAAGTCCATGAGGCCTTTTTGTATCACGCAAAAATGGGTGAACGAAAGGAGATTGTATGCAGGAGCGAAACTATGTGGACTTTTCTGCGGTATAGATGATAGAGCAGACGGAGGAGAAGAAAAGGTGGCGGTTGCTACAAGATAGGTGATGAAAAGTATTGAAGTGTGTTTCTTTATTGTAATAAGAATGGCAATAAGATTGTGGATAGATCAAAGTTTTTAGATATGATGTGGTGCACGCGATCTTTCTCATGACGGATCCTGGGGGAACCATGGTTAAAATCAAAGATTCAATTCATGTTATCCAAACAATTGTTGCCCCTATTTAAATTCCACAACGTTGGCTCCCATCAAAACTTTTACCAGTACTATGAAGAATGGTGTCAATAGTCAATACAAAAGGTATAAAGAACCTAATTGGTTTGATGACAAAAGTTGGCATGCCGAAATTTTGCAACTGTCAAAATTTGGCTAGAGATTGATTGCATACCAAGTTCCGTTGCCAATCTCATAAAAGCTTGCTAAATGTTGACAACTTTTGATTTTATCAAATGTTGGCTTACCAAATATTGGTAATGTCAAATGTTGGTAGCAAACCAATCAGCCTCAAAACCCCATCTAATACTGTAGCCTAGATAAGTAGCTTAATGCCACTATGCCAAGTTGACATATACGGGTGTCAGTGGCTACAGAGTCGAGCCCAACGTCACAGTAACTCTTGATTCACAGTAATCCAGCTCTCACCAGAGCCGTCGAAAGCCTAGGATCCGGCGCAGGATGAAAAAAATTCGAATCTCAAACGAGAAGGGAATCTATTAGAAAGAAAACGAGAAGGGAATTTACTGTGGACGGCAGAGCAGGTGACGTGCGGCCGCGTCAGTCAAACCATCCATCCAACAGTAAAAAAAAAACCGCATTCGGAAAAGGTTCAAAGACCCCCGATGCATCTCCCACCCGCCAATTAATGCCCCCTCGGGACCAGCGCATCACTTCAATGCAAAGAACCAAAAAGACCCGAGAAGGAGGAGCAGAAGAAAAAAAAACAGAGCTTCGACCGCGAGCAGAAGGAAGGAGGAAGCAGCAGCAGCAGAGTAGCAGAGCTTCGAGCGCGAGGCGGGCTGCGGGATCCCGCATGGCGGCGCCCTGAGGGAGCCCGCGCCGCCCACCGGGCTCCGGCGGAGATGCGGCCGCGGGGAGCGGCCCTGCTCCTCCTCCTCGCCGCGCTCTCCTCCGTCCACGGTACGCACACTCGAGATTTTCTCCCCTCCCCTTCCCTCCCTTCTCTGCCGTTCTTGCGCGGGTGTTTTTTTACTACTCTTTCTTGGATTCGAGCCGCAATGCCGGGTGGAATTCTGGCCTGGGCTCGCGGCCCTGCAATGGGATCGCCCGCGGAAAGCGGCGGCCATGGCGTGCGTGGCAAGTGAGCAAGCCCCCACTTGTGCCGCGGGGAAAAGGCTTTTGCCTTTGCTTCATGGAGCTAGCTCCTGCGATTTGCCTGAGCGCATCTGAATCCAGGATTCCAGGCCGGGTGGACAAGGCAGAGATGGCCGTCTCCTGCCTCCTCCCCCCCTCTCTCTCTGTGCTTTTCATGAACCAAATCAGCCTGTAATTTCGACGCAAATTCGTGGTTCGGATTTGTTGCATCGGCGGTGCCAGCAAGCATTGGTACCGAAATTTCTAGATTTTGGTGCAATGCTGGCGAGGGGTTTTGGCCTCTCGGGCAGGTTCCGTTCGGTCGGTCCTCATCTTCTTGCATAGAGCAGCTGTCATTGCACTCGGCGGCACCCACTCCACTTTATGCATAATGCCAAGCCCCAACCGATGGGGGAAAACACGCCTGCGTTTTCATTTCCGAGTCCATTAAACACATTGCCGTTTCAGCTATGGTGAATGCAAGTTTTGTATTATCTGCTTTGGTGTTTGTGTATGCATCGCATGGGTTCAAAGTTCAAACACCTTTTCTGAATGCCCTTGCCCTGTGCAGTGCCGCTGGGAACGGCAAGCTCAACAACCATCACGGCCTACTTACTTGGATTATGGAGTAGAACACATCGGCATTCGGCTCTTTCCCCTGCACCAGCCCCTTCTCCCGGATCTCAAGGTATGTAGATAGAACTACTCATGAGGTCTCTGCACACAAATGGTAATTACAGGTTATAGCATAGCAATCACACAAGTACTTTTCTGTATGTGACATACCATAATTATTTTCTGTGTCTACCACTCTTCCATTTCGATTATCCTGTTCATTTTGAATTGTTTGTATCACTTATATATGCTTTTGTTTATCAGGTGCTTCTGTTGATCACCCAGTGCACAGGCATCACAGAAAACGACCTCGTGTTGCCCCACCGTCTTCGTCGCCATCATTTGAAAGACAAGGTTTTACTTTTTCTCCTCAGACCAATAGAGACCGCATCTTCCTACTGTTAGCACTGAATGAGATAACACTAATACTCCTGCCTGCCACTGAAAATTGAACAGATTGCAGTGGAATAACTTGTTCCGCTCCGCTTACTTCTACTCCAATTGGTTCCCCTTGTGGTTGTGTATATCCTATGCAAATTCAGCTCGATCTTAGTGTGGCACCGTACCAGTTGTTCCCTAGAGTTGATGAGCTAGAAATCGAGATTGCAGCAGGTACATTCCTGAAACAGAGTCAAGTTCGGATAATGGGTGCTGGGGGAAGTATTCAAGATCCGGATAAGACTACGGTCACCATCGATTTGGTGCCACTAGGTCAGAAGTTTGATAGGACTTCAGCCTTGCTGATTAGCAACAGGTTTTTGCGAAAGAAGGTTCCTATAAAGCCATCTATTTTTGGTGATTATGACGTAACATATGTTCATTATCCAGGTGAGTGACATGATTGTTGTTGACACATCCATTTCACTAGCATAATGGCCCATTAGATATGTTTCATGATTAAAATTTAATCACAAAAACATTGCAGGCCTTCCTTCTTCAGTACCTAATATCCCAGGATCCTTGGGGCCAATAAGCAGCAATGAGTATCCCTTCGGTGCAAATGTACACAATGGAAGCCATCCGAAGATTAGCTCCAAAATTATCGCCATAATTGCTCTGTCAGCTGTTGTGCTTGTTTTGACATGTTTTGGCATCTGCATCATATGCAAATACAAAGGACGCCAAAAGCCTCATGGAATTGGTCATGCTTCAAATTCGTCAAACACCAAAAAAACAGTTAATTTTGGTAGCAGCTATTGTATAATACACTACACTTATACTTTCTGCATTATAGCAATTTGTACTTAAATTAGTTAAGCTGAAAATTAAACACCAGGCCTTGACTGTACCAAATTCTGATCTTGCTACAATTTCCTAGCGAATATGCATCAGGGACAATAAAGCTTAATTTTCAGATCGTTTAAGGTCCAAATATGTTTGTAATGACACCTTGTTACTAACTGACTGTTTCAGGTATGAGGTCATCATTCTCCAGTATGACTAGCTCGACAACATCTTTTCCTTCGACAATAGCGACCTGCCCGCCCACGGTTAAGACATTCTCAATTTCTGAGCTTGAGAAGGCAACAGACAAATTTAGCTTCAACAGAATAATAGGCGAAGGAGGGTATGGGCGTGTTTATCGCGGCATAGTTCAAGATGGGGTTGAGGTTGCTGTCAAATTGCTCACAGGGAAACACCAAAATAGAGATCGTGAGTTCATCGCAGAGGTTGAGATGCTGAGTCGTTTGCATCACCGCAATCTCGTCAAGTTGATCGGTATATGCGTTGAACGGAGCACGAGATGCCTAGTATTTGAGCTTGTGCCAAATGGAAGTGTGGAGTCTCACCTGCATGGTATGTCAACTATGTTAATCTGCATAACATGACTTTATAGTGTTGAAGAAACTTCACCTCCAAAGTGCACAACACACATATGCACATGTCATCTGCTTCTTTTTTGGCCGGCACATAAAAACCTCAAGAAATTATCTACTGTAAATATGTAATATGCTTCTGTTTTGTCATTTCAGGTCCGGATAAGATCTATGGCCCACTTGACTTCGACACAAGAATGAAAATAGCCCTGGGTGCAGCAAGGGGTCTGGCCTACCTGCATGAGGATGCCAATCCCCATGTCATTCACCGTGATTTCAAGGCTAGCAATGTTCTACTGGAGAACGATTTCACCGCCAAGGTTGCGGATTTTGGGTTGGCCAAGGAAGCATCAGAAGGAATCGAGCACATTTCCACTCAGGTCATGGGAACTTTCGGGTAAGATGTCCTGCTGTTACTGCCATCGTTGTGGAGCAATACACCGCGCTAAGTTTCTTTGAATCCTTGTTGAGTTTTGAAACGGGTCATGGATCATTTGCAGGTACGTTGCCCCGGAGTACGCGATGACGGGGCATCTCCTCGTCAAGAGTGACGTGTACAGCTACGGCGTGGTGCTCCTGGAGCTCCTGTCCGGCCGGAAGCCGGTGGACATGACGCAGCCACCGGGGTCCGAGAACCTGGTCACCTGGGCGCGCCCGCTGCTCACGAACCGGGAAGGCCTGCAGCTGCTGGTGGACCCGTCGCTGCCGGCGGCGAGCCGCGACATGGAGAAGCTGGGCAAGGCGGCGGCCATCGCGTCCATGTGCGTGCACGTGGAGGCGGCGCAGCGGCCGTTCATGGGCGAGGTGGTGCAGGCGCTGAAGCTGATCTACAGCGGCGGCAACGAGGAGACCTGCAGCGGCTCCCTGGGCGGCGGCGCCACGCCCACGCCCACGGAGGAGGGGGGGTCCCCGTGGAACGACGGCGGCGGCAGGAGCTGCTCGTGGAACGGCGACAGCGACGCGCCGTCCTGGCCGCGCGTCCCCGGGGCGCCCCGCCCGGGCTACAGCTCGGACCCCGCGGAGGAGTCGTTGTCGGCGGCGCGGCGGCCGCGGTCGACGCCGAGCGCCGTGCTGGACGGGATCGAGTCCCTGGCGGCGTACGACTGGTCCGGCCCGCTGAGGACCAGGGCCAGGAACTTCTACCGGCTGAGGGGCAGCATGAGCGAGCACGGTCACCGCCCTTCCGACGACGGCAGTGTCGAGGGCGACTGGATGTAGCTAGCTAGCAGCCGAGAGAGAGAGTTTCTCGTGTTCCACCATCCCATTCTGTAATTGTATAGCCCGCGCTAGGTAATGCTTCTTGTGGATCCGATCCGATTTTGATGCCAAGAACCCCTCGTTCTGGTTCTCGATCATTTTTTAATGTAGTGGATGATGCATCGTGCATGCGTTTTGGGCCAGAGATTTGTTTTCTTCTTTTCCGAGAGCACGCAAGCCAAGTACCTTGCCTTGGCTCATTCTTCACAGAGCTGCAAAGTTAAAGCCTCACATAGGGACAATGAGTTTCTACCTTCGCATTCAAATTTTTTTTAGAAAATAATTCTGATTATTCTCTGGCAAACTATAAGGAGCGTTTGGAGTGCCTGAAAAATTTCATCATGAAATCACATTGATGGAAGACGTGACAAAATAAAAAATAAAAAATCAATGCTCTGAAAAATGATACTTTCAAACGCATTTTGGACCTTTGATTATTTTTTTCTCCAAGACTATCACCGCCAATGTGTTTACTTGATGAAACTTTGCATGCACTTCAAACATTACTTGAAGTCATAAAAAAAATCAGTTTTTTTTCTTTCATATTTTGATTTTACTGTTCATACCAAGAGCATTTAAGCTCGAGCTGAGAAAGATCCTTTCGCCTTAGCTCATTCTTCACAGACTTGCAAAGTTAAGCCCCATAAGGACACATAGTTTCTGCTCTCAAGCTCAGGTGCGTAAAGCAGTAAAATTGAAAAAAGTAATAACAAAATAATAAAATAGTTTTGGTTATTTTGACGACAAACATTGTTGAATGTTCTACAAACTTCCGTGAAGAAGAAACGTTTCTAATGCTTTTGAAAAAATAGATGCTCAAAAAGGCTATTTTTGAAAGCTTTGCAGTACCGATTTTGAATTCTGATCCGATGCCGACCAAGGGTTTGTATCGCTATATTTGTTGGCTCTCTTCGCATATTGGCGGTTGATGCCTCTATCAAGGAAAGCATTGGCTGGTTATTGATGCGGCAACTTCGTCATCTTCTTCCGTGTTGTTCTGTGGGATGGTTTGGTTTCTCCAACTCTCTGGACCAATGATGCTGAATTGCGTGATTGTATTGCGTGGGGTGATTCTCCAATCGATGTTTCTTCAACGACTTCTAGATCGCGTTTCAATCGGTGAGTGACTATCGCGGTCTTTAAAGTCTGGTATGAAAAGTGCGTTTGTAGATGTCCCTTTCCTCTACTGTTGGCTCAATGTAATTTTTATTCTTCGGTGGACGGTAATCGGTCAGAGAAAGAAAAGGCTATCATAACCATCTTCAACCTTGGAACTGCCAAACATCATACTGATCTGCGTACCAGAGGCGACCCCATTCTCGGACACAATGTGATGTAGGGTAGAGACCCTATGTGACCCAATCTTCACGAATTGAAGGGGGATTCGAGGGGAACACAAAAAAACATGTGCAAAAACGTGGAAAAATCAAAGGAAAAAACACTCCATTGGACAAGATCCACACCCAAGTACTCCTCAAATCACAAGCAATGCATGGGATGCATCAAGATCCAAGAAAAATAAAGGAACTAAAGATACAAGTTAGTTCACCCAAATCTCTATGAGAGATGGGTCTTGAATTCCATGGAGGAATCTTCCCCTAAGGGGCCTTGGCAACCATAGTGGTTCTTCTCACTAGGAGGCCTCTATTCAGCTCATGAATCTTCTCCTAAGAGGAATCCCGCAAAGGGTGTGTGTGGGAGGGGGGGGGGGGGTACATGAGCTAAGTTGTATGATATGATATCTATTCTTAGCTAACCCTAGAAATGAGAAGGGGGAGAAGTATATATAGGTCCAAGGCATGAAGAGGCGAAGTGAGGGCGAAATGAGAAAGATACATGGGCCAAGCCCAATACATGCACGCAGGCAAGTCCGGATACCCGGGGGGGGGGGGGGGGGGGGAGGGCACTCGGAGTCAGAACGCCGGGGGGTCTGGGCACCCGGGGTGTTCATGGAGCTTCCTCCGAAGGTCCTCTCGGTTCCTTCTCCGCTTCCACGCTTCCCTCTTGGATGACGTAGATGTCCTCCTGCGCTTGAACTCCTCCTCATTATGTGTGGAGCTCCGCTCAAATCTATGCATGCACATGAGGGAAGGGTCAAATAGTATACCATCCTCAAAGGGGACAAGAAGACACGTGTAAAGGATAAGATTCACCTTTATATGTTTACTCTGCATCACAATGCCAAACTGTATTTATAAGGACGAATTACTCAGAGATCGCTGTATCATTCGGGTTTGCAAATATTTTGCCAAGCCACTAGGCTTTTGCTGTCATGGATCTCGTCATAGTCATCCCAGGGGCAATCAAGTCTTTCTAACATCCACGTAAAGGTTGCAATGCTTTATCAATGATCAACTGCCGCTCGATGTGGTCAACTGGCAATTTGAGAGTTGGAGGCCCAAGTACTTAGATGGGAAGCTTCGCGTCTGCCACGGCAGAGCTAAAGACACCAGATCCTTGTCATGTTCCTCCCCTCGAATGGTAAGAATCAAAAATTCAGAAAGATAGATAATATTTATGCAAGACGGTTAATGTCGGGCCTTTCAAAAAAAATAGTGGCCTCTCTGATTTACGTTAATATAAATTGCCATGTTCACAGTGAAACTTAGAAAAATAAAATAAAATGACCAACAAGGTGTAGACCTGCTGTAAACTGGACTTGCACATGTCGAAATCCTAGTACAATAGTCCACAAACTGGCAAATGAGAAGTTCACTGGATCAACCAATACTAAAACAACACACAAAATGGTGACTCAACCACACAAACATAAAAGAAAAGCAGTCACCAGTGGGTACAAAAGGTGCAGCTGAAGGAGAGAAGAAACTAGCAAGAGGTAGATCAGCTCGCGGTGATTCTGCTCGTCCCCATCTGCCACCTGCACCATTCTGAAGACCTCACATGCTATCACCTTGAACATTCTTACCCCCTCCCCCAGCATTGCCTCTTGTTTTTTCCATTTTGTCCGCAAAACAATTGATACGTCTCCAACGTATCTATAATTTTTGCTTGTTCCATGCTGTTATATTATCATTCTTGGATGTTTTACAATCATTTTATAACAACTTTATATCATTTTTTGGGACTAACCTATTGACATAGTGCCAAAGTGCCAGTTGCTGTTTTTGCTTGTTTTTTACTTCGCAGAAAATCAATACCAAACGGAGTCCAATCGCGACGAAACTTTTTGGAGATTTTTTCTGGACCAGAAGACACCTAGTGGGCCAAACAACTACCGGAGAGGTGGGCTGTGGAGAGCACAACCCATCAGGGCGCGCCAGGGGGCCCCCGGCACGCCCTGATGGGTTGTGCCCTCCTCGACCCCCTTCCGCACCGCCTCTGATGCCTATAAATTCCCAAATATTCCAAAAACCCTAGGGGAGTTGATATGTCTCCGTCGTATCTATAATTTTTGATTGTTTCATGCCAATATTATACAAGTTTCACATACTTTTGGCAACAATTTATATGATTTATTTGACTAACCTATTGATCCAGTGCCCAGTGCCAGTTCCTGTTTGTTGCATGTTTTTTGTTTCGCAGAATATCCATATCAAACGAAGTCCAAATGCGATAATTTTTTTTAGATTTTTTTTGGAATATTTGTGAATTTTGAGAAGTGGAATCAACGCAATTGGAGGCCCACAGCCCCCACAAGACACCAGGGCGCGGCCAGGGGGCCCAGGCGCGCCCTGGTGGGTTGTGCTCACCTCGTATGTCAGTTGTAGCTCTCCTTTGGCCGCAAGGAAGCTAATTTTTGGATAAAAATCCCCTCAAAATTTCAGCCCGATCGGAGTTACGGATCTCCGGGAATATAAGAAACGGTTTTCGGCCAGAAAATAGGAACGTGAAACAGAAGAGAACAGAGAGGGAGATCCAATCTAGGAGGGGCTCCTGCCCCTCCGCCGCCATGGCGGCCATGGACCAGAGGGAGAACTCTCCTCCCATCTAGGGGGAGGCCAAGGAAGAAGAAGAAGGAGGGGGGCTCTCTCCCCCTCTCTCCCGGTGGCGCCGGAACGCCGCCGGGGCAAGCATCGTGACGGCGATCTACTCCAACAACTTCGCCGCCATCAACACAAACTCTCTCCCCCTCTATGCAGCGGTGTAACTCCCCTTCTCCCCGCTGTAACCTCTACTTAAACATGGTGCTCAACTCCATATACTATTTCGCAATGATATATGGCTATTCTATGATGTTTGAGTAGATCCGCTTTGTCCTATGGGCTAATTGATGATCGTGGTTGGTATGATTGTATATTTTATTATGGTGCTGTCGTACGGTGCCCTCCGTCTCGCGCAAACATGAGGGATCCTCGCTGTAGGGTGTTGCAATGTGTTTATGATTTACCTATGGTGGGTTGCTTGAGTGACAGAAGCATAAACCTGAGTAGGTGGGTTGTTGCATATGGGAGTAAAGAGGACTTGATACCTAATGCTATGGTTGGGTTTTACCTTAATGATCTTTAGTAGTTGCGGATGCTTGCTAGAGTTCCAATCATAAGTGCATATGATCCAAGTAGAGAAAGTATGTTAGCTCATGCCTCTCCCTCATGTAAAATTGCGAGAATGATTACCGGTCTAGTTATCAATTGCCTAGGGACAAATAACCTTCTTGTTGACAAAAGCTTTTTACTAAACAACTAACTTTTATTATCTTGCAATTTACTCGTAGTTTTATTTCCCGCAAAGTACTTCTAGTTTTATTCGTGCAAACTATCCTATCACCTACAAAGTAGTTTCATACTTGTTCTAGGTAAAGCAAACATTAGCGTGCGTAGAGTTGTATCGGTGGTCAATGGAACTTGAGAGAATATTTGTTCTACCTTTAGCTCCTCGTTGGGTTCGACACTCTTACTTATCGAAAAAGGCTACAAACGATCCCCTACACTTGTGGGTTATCAAGACCTTTTTCTGGCGCCGTTGCCGGGGAGCAATAGCGTGGGGTGAATATTCTCGTGTGTGCTTGCTTGCTTTATCACTAAGTAATTTTTATTTTCTGTTATTAGTTGTTTTATATCTTTAGTCATGGATATGGAACACGAAACACACAAAAATTAGTGGTACTTGCTACTCATGGAGATGGGGAACCTCCTAAAACCCTCGATGCTAGTTATGTGAAACACGTTAATTACTCCTTCAATAATCCCGAGAAATCCTCAAGGAACTTTATAATGGGATACACATTGGATCAACGTGAGTACTTTAGGGATTATCGCTTATCTAAAAAAGGGAAACACTTATGGGATCAAATTAGAATACTGGAATGGTTTGCTTGGGATGCGTGCTCGAGGTGTGACTTTACTTGTTGCTCTAATATAGAAGCTCGACACCTTCCCTTTCAATGCAAATTTAATGATAATGAAACCTTAGCTTCTTATGCTAAAGGTATTTATGATTACTATGATGTGGAACGAATAGAAGAATTTGTTGTTTTTAAAGGTGCTTATGAAATTGCTTCTTTGCTTGAAAAGTATGATGAAGATGTTCCTTACGAATCTGAAATTTTATCCATACTTAAATATTGCTATGAGAATTATGATTGCAATGCTGATATTATTGAATTTATTTAAAGAATGACCGCTGCCTTGGAAGAGACTAGTATTTTGCAGGAATCTATGGAAGAAGAAATTGCTGAAACTGTGAGCTCATTAGATGAAAAAGATGAGGAGGAGAGCGAAGAACAAATGGAGGAAGAGCGGATTAGCTACCCGTGCCCACCTTCTAATGAGAGTAACTCTTAAACTCATACATTGTTTAATTTCCCTTCATACATACCGAAGGATGAATGCCATGATGAATGCTATGATGATTGCTATGATCCCTTGGATTCTTTTGAAATATCCCTTTTTGATGAACTAGATGCTTGCTATGCTTGTGGCCATGATGCCAATATGAATTATGCTTATGAAGATGAACTTGCCATAGTTCCTTATGTTAAGCATGAAAATTTTGCTATTGCACCCACACATGATAGTCCTATTATCTTTTTGAATTCTCCCAACTACACTATATCGGAGAAGTTTGCTCTTATTAAGGATTATATAGATGGGTTGCGTTTAGCTACTACACATGATGATTTTGATGAATATAATATGCATGTGCTTGCTGTTCCTACTTGCAATTATTATGAGAGAGGAACTACATCTTCACCTCTCTATGTTTCCAATAATATAAAATTGCAAGAAACTGTTTATACTATGCATTGTCCTTTACTTAATGTGCATGAATTGTTCTTGTATGACATGCCAATGCATAGGAAGAGAGTTAGACTTCGTCATTGCATGATATATATCACTTTGTGCTCACTACTAAATTACAAATCATTGCTAATTAAAATTGGCTTTGATATACCTTGGGATCCGGGTGGATCAATTACTTGAGCACTTTATGCCTAGCTTAATGGCTTTAAAGAAAGTGCTGCCAGGGAGACAACCCGGAAGTTTTAGAGAGTCATTTATTTCTGTTGTGTTCTTTTATAAAGTTTAAAAACAAAAAAAATATAGGGGGGAACCTAAAACTTCACAAAAGAAAAGGTGAAAGTGAGAGAGATGATGAGCATCGTTGAAGTGGGGGACGTCCTTGAACTTTTGTTCATGCCCATGGAAACTTTGTGAATCTTGAATCACGGAAACTTTTCCAAAAAAATAATTATCCCCTTGTACAAATCCATTGTATTATAAAAATAATGTGCCAAGATTTGCCTTTAGGATGATTAGATTGCTTGTTGGTATGTGCGGTGTAAAAACAGAAACTTTGGCTGTAGTGCGTGAATTTTCATGTTTTACTGGAACGTCAAAAGTTTCTGAATTTTTTACATAGTATTTCTATACAAATTTTTTATTTTTTCCTAATTTTTCAGAATTTTTGGAGTTACAAAAGTATGGTCAAAGTTCAGATAACTACAGACTGTCCTGTTTAAGACAGATTCTGTTTTTGATGCATTGTTTTGCTTGTTTTGATGAAACTATCGATTTTATCAGTGGTATAAGCCATGGAAAAGTTATAATACAGCAGGGATAATGCAAATATAAAATATGAATTGGTTTGCAACAGTACTTAAAGTAGGAATTTGGTTTATTATACTAACGGATCTCACCAGTCTTCTGTTAAGTTTTGTGTGGATGAAGTGTTCGAACATCGAGGAGGTGTCGATATGAGGAGAAGGAGGATAGGCAAGAGTTCAAGCTTGGGGATGCCCAAGGCACCCCAAGTAAATATCCAAGGATACTCAAGCGTCTAAGCTTGGGGATGCCCCGGAAGGCATCCCATCTTTCTTCAACAAGTATCAGTATGTTTTCGTTTTCGTTTCGTTCATGTGATATGTGTAAATCATGGAGCGTCTTTTGTGTTTAGTTTTCAGTTTTCTTTTATGCACCATGCTGGTATGAGATAGTCCATGGTTGATTTATAGAACGCTCATTGCACTTCACTTATATCTTTTGAGTATGGCTTTATAGAATGCTTCATGTGCTTCACTTATATCATTTGAAGTTTGGATTGCATGTTTCTCTTCACATAGAAAACCGTTATTTGTAGAATGCTCCTTTGCTTCACTTATACTACCTCCGTTCCTAAATATAAGTCTTTTTAGAGGTTGCACTAGAGTATTACATACGGATGTATATAGACATACTTTAGAATGTAGATTCACTCATTTTGCTCCGTATGTAGTCCCCTAGTGAAATCTCTTAAAAGAACTATATTTAGGAACGGAGGGAGTATTTATTAGAGCATGGTTTTTTGTATAAAGAATTAAACTCTCTTGCTTCACTTATATCTATTTAGAGAGTCAACAGGAATTGGTCATTTGCATGGTTAGTCATAAAATCCTACATAAAACTTAGGGATCACTGAATATGACATGTTTGATTCATTGCAATAGTTTTGCGATATAGAGATGATAATATGTGGGAGATACTAGTGGATGATCGTGTTTAGTAAGATATTGGTGTTAAGGTTTGTGATTCCCGAAGCATGCACGTATAGTCTCCCGTTATGCTAGGAAGTTGGAGCACAATTTATCCTTGATTGTCTATCTTTGTGTGAAGGTCGGGGGCGCGCGATGGTTAACTCCTAACAACCTCCCCCTAGGAGCATGCATAGTAATACTTTGCTTCGAGAGAGCTAATAAAACTTTTGCAATAAGTATGTGAGTTCTTTATGACTAATGTGAGTCCATGGATTATACGCACTCTTACCTTTCCGCAATTTGCTAGCCTCTACGGTACCGTGCATTGCCCTTTCTCACCTCGAGAGTCGGTGCAAACTTCGCCGGTGCATCCAAACCCCGTGATATGATACGCTCTATCACACATAAGCCTTATTATATCTTCCTCAAAACAGCCACCATACCTACCTATTATGGCATTTCCATAGCCATTCCGAGATATATTGCCATGCAACTTCCACCGCCTCCGTTTTGATGACTTGAGCATTCATTGTCATATTGCATTACATGATCGTAAGATAGCTAGCATGATGTTTTCATGGCTTGTCCGTTTTTTGATATCTTTGCTACGCTAGATCATTGCATTCATATAGAGTCATACTTTGTTCTACTATCGTTGTAATATTGAGTTGTATGTAAATAGAAGTGTGATGATCTTCATTATTCATTATTAGAGCATGCTCCAGTGATGAAAGGATGATGGAAACTATGATTCCCCACAAGTCGGGATGAGGCGCCAGACAAAGAAAAAAAAAGAAAAAAAGGAAAAGAAAAAATGAAAAAAATGAAAGAAGTAGAAGGGGCATGCTAATTCCACACTTGTGCTTCAAAGTAGCACCATGTTTTTCATATAGAGAGTCTCCTGTGTTGTCACTTTCATATACTATGGGGAATTTTTCATTATAGTTAGATGCATACCCACTTAGTTTTCATATTGAGCTTTCATACACTTATAGCTCTTAGTGCATCCGTTGCATGGCAATTCCTACTCCTCGCATCGATATCTATTGATGGGCATCTCCATAGCCCATTGATACGCTGAGTTGATGCGAGACTTTATTCTTTACTTTTACCCCTTTGAAACCTACCACCATATTTTATTCCACCCATAGTGGTATATCCATGGCTTGCGCTCATGTATTGCATGAGAGTTGAAAATGCAGAAGCGCGTTAAAAAGTATGAACCAATTGCTTGGCTGGCACCGTGGTAGTACATGATTTATACTTTGTGTTAAGAAGACAGAGCATGATAAGGCTATATGATTTTGTAGGAATAGCGTTCTTTAGCCTTGATATTTTGAAAGACATGATTGTTTGTTGGGATGCCTGAGTATTAATGTCTTTATGTCAAAACTAGACTATTGCTTTGAATCACTTGTGTCTTAATATTCATGCCATGATTAGATATATGATCAAGATTATGCTAGGTAGCATTCCACATCAAAAATTATCTTTTTTATCATTTACCTACTCGAGGACGAGCAGGAATTAAGCTTGGGGATGTTGATACGTCTCCGTCGTATCTATAATTTTTGATTGTTTCATGCCAATATTATACAACTTTCACATACTTTTGGCAACAATTTATATGATTTATTGGACTAACCTATTGATCCAGTGCCCAGTGCCAGTTCCTGTTTGTTGCATGTTTTTTGTTTCGCAGAATATCCATATCAAATGAAGTCCAAACGCGGTAAAAATTTATGGAGATTTTTTTTGGAATATTTCTGAATTTTGAGAAGTAAAATCAACGCAATCGGAGGCCCACAGCCCCCACAAGACACCAGGGCGCGGCCAAGGGGCCCAGGCGCGCCCTGGTGGGTTGTGCTCACCTCGTATGTCGGTTGGAGCTCTCCTTAGGCCGCAAGGAAGCTAATTTTTGGATAAAAATCCCCTCAAAATTTCAGCCTGATTGGAGTTACGGATCTCCAGAAATATAAGAAACAGTTTTTGGCCAGAAAACAGGAACGTGAAACAGAAGAGAACAGAGAGGGAGATCCAATCTAGGAGGGGCTCCTGCCCCTCCGCCGCCATGGCGGCCATGGACCAGAGGGGGAACTCTCCTCCCATCTAGGGGGGAGGCCAAGGAAGAAGAAGAAAGAGGGGGGCTCTCTCCCCCTCTCTCCCGGTGGCGCCGGAACGCCGCCGGGGCAAGCATAGTGACGGCGATCTACTCCAACAACTTCGCCGCCATCAACACCAACTCTCTCCCCCTCTATGCAGTGGTGTAACTCCCCTTCTCCCCGCTGTAATCTCTACTTAAACATGGTGCTCAACTCCATATACTATTTCCCAATGATATATGGCTATCCTATGATGTTTGAGTAGATCCGCTTTGTCCTATGGGCTAATTGATGATCGTGGTTGGTATGATTGTATATTTTATTATGGTGCTGTCCTACGGTGCCCTCCGTCTCGCGCAAATGTGAGGGATCCTCGCTGTAGGGTGTTGCAATGTGTTCATGATTTGCCTATGGTGGGTTGCTTGAGTGACAGAAGCATAAACCCGAGGAGGTGGGTTGTTGCATATGGGAGTAAAGAGGACTTGATACTTAATGCTATGGTTGGGTTTTACCTTAATGATCTTTAGTAGTTGCGGATGATTGCTAGAGTTCCAATCATAAGTGCATATGATCCAAGTAGAGAAGGTATGTTAGCTCATGCCTATCCCTCATGTAAAATTGCGAGAATGATTACCGGTCTAGTTATCAATTGCCTAGGGACAAATAACCTTCTTGTTGACAAAAGCTTTCTACTAAACAACTAACTTTTATTATCTTGCAATTTACTCATAGTTTTATTTCCCGCAAAGTACTTCTAGTTTTATTCGTACAAACTATTCTATCACCTACAAAGTAGTTTCATACTTGTTCTAGGTAAAGCAAGCATTAGCGTGCGTAGAGTTGTATCGGTGGTCAATAGAACTTGAGAGAACATTTGTTCTACCTTTAGCTCCTCGTTGGGTTCGACACTCTTACTTATCAAAAAAGGCTACAAATGACCCCTTACACTTGTGGGTTATCAGGAGTCGACGAAACACAATTCCAGCCGCCACAAGTTCTAGAACCGCGAGATCCAATCTAAACACCATCACGGAGGGGTTCATCTTCCTCATAGGTGCCTCTCCGATGATGCGTGAGTAGTCCACCATAGACCTACGGGTCCGTAGGCAGTAGCTAGATGGCTTCCTCTCTCTCTCTCTCTCTCTCTCTCTCTCTCTCTTATGATTCTCAATACAATGGTCTCTTGGAGATCTATTTGATGTAAACTTTTGCGGTGTGTTTGTTGGGATCCGATGAATTTTGAATTCATGATCAGTTTCTATCCATGAATATTATTTGAGTCTTCTTCGATCTCTTATATGCATGATTGCTTATAGCCTCGTATTTCTTCTTCGAATCTTTGGTTTAGTTAGGCCAACTAGATCAATTTTTCTTGCCATGGGAAGAGGTGCTTTGTGATGGGTTCGATCTTGTGGTGTTCTTTCCCAGTGACAGAAGGGGCAGCAAGACACGCATGTATCGTTGCTATTAAGGATCTATTCCTACATGAATAGATCTTGTCTACATCATGTCATTGGTCTTATTGCATTACTCCGTTTTTTCATGAACTTAATACACTAGATGCATGCTGGATAGCGGTCAATGTGTGGAGTAATAGAGGTAGATGCATGCAGGAGTCGGTCTATCTATCTTGGACGTGATGCCTATATAATGATCATCGCCTTGGATATCGTCACGACTATTCGATTTTCTATCAATTGCCCAACAATAATTTGTTCACCCACCGTGCGCTATACTCATGAGAGAAGCCACTAGTGAACCCTACGGCCCCCGGGTCTACTTTTCCATCATATTGCTTTCCGATCTACGTTTTTTGCAATATTTGTTTTCAGATCTACAAAACCAAAAACCCAAAAATATATTGCTGCATATTTACTCTTTTTATTTGTGTTCTTGAGAGATCTATCTCTCCTATCCATCACTACCTAATCTATCTTATTACCGTAGAGAGATTGACAACCTCTCTTTCGCGTGGGGTTGCAACTATTTGTTGTTTGTGTGCAGGTGCTGCTTATTGGGTGGCGGTGATCCTCCTACTTGTTCAATAACCTTGGTTTCATAACTGAGGGAAATACTTACCGTCGCTATGCTGCATCATCCCTTCCTCTTTGGGGAAATGCCGACGCCGTCTCAAGCCACGTCAAAGGAATTTCTGGCGCTGTTGCCGGGGAGGAAGCGGTCTCTTCTACGTGCTTATCGTGGGCGCCGAGGAGACTCCATCATCATCTACCAGGTTCCTAATCACAAATCTCATCTCCTTGCAATTACATTATTTGCCATTTGCCTCTCGTTTTCCTCTCCCCCACTTCACAAAAATTGCCGTTTTATTCGCCGTCTTTCTCGTTCGCCTTTTCTCGCCGGATCTCTTTTTGTTTGCTTGTTTACTATCTTTGCTTGTGTTGCCATGAGCCTTCTATTTGCTTGCATCTTCGCTTGCTTAAAATCTATTGATATGGATCCTCATCCACTTGCTAATCTTTTGAAAAGACCAAATTATGATGAACCAATTGCTAGTGAGTTGAGTGCACTTGATTATCTCCATGAAGTTTTGTTTGAAAATCATGAATCTGAAATTTTTGATGAAGTGTTGAAAGAAGAAATTTATAAGGTGATTCATGATAGTTCCTTGAATGATGAGCATGATTGCAATGTTTCTAGTATGAATTCTCTAAATATCCATGATGCTAATGATATGCAAAGCCACAAGCTTGGGGATGCATGCCTCCTATTCATGTTGATGGTGATGACACGTATGCTATATTGATTATGAAGATGATATTTTTAGTCTCCCAAGTTTTGATGAGAAAATTTGTTATGATGATTGCATGCCTCCTATTCATGTTGATGGTGATGACATGTATGCTATATTGATTAATGATAACCATTAAACTTGTCATCATGATTTTAATTTGCAATGTGTTTATGTCAATCAAGTGTCTCATGATAGTTATTTTGTTGAGTTTGATCCCACTACCATGGATGAAAAGGAATTTGCTTATGTGGAGAGTAATAAAAATTCTATGCTTGTGCATCATGAAAAGAATGATTGTTGTGATAGTTATATTGTTGAATTCCTTCATGATGCTACTGAAAATTATTATAAGACAGGAACATATGCTTGTAGGAATTGCAATAATATCAAGTTTCCTCTCTATGTGTTCAAAGTTTTGAAGTTTTGCTTGTTTTGCCTTCCTATGCTAGTTGATTCTTGTTCCCATAAATTGTTTGCTCAGAAAATCCCTATGCATAGAAAGTGGGTTAGACTTAAATGTGCTTTGTCATGAGATTCATGATGCTCTCTTGCATATTTCAATTACTACTTTTTATGTGAGCATCATTGAAATCATCATGCCTAGCTAGGGCGTAAAACGATAGCGCTTGTTGGGAGGCAACCCAATGAATAAATAAATTTTCCTTTTTCCTTTCTGTTTTTGAGTGTTGACACAATTATGCCTCTGTTATGATTGTGTTTTTATGGTTTATTTAGTGTTTGTGCCAAGTAAAGCCTTTAGGATGATTCATAGGATGAGCAGAAGTGATGCTGAATCTGAAACAGAAACTTTGCATCGAGTATATGAATTTTCATTTTTTTTCTGGAAAGTGATCTTGAGCTGAAATTTTAACACACTGTTTCTATACAAATTCCTTACGTTGTCATAATTTTTCAGAATTTGTAAAGTTATATAAGTATGGGTAGAGTACATATTACTACAGACTGTTCTGTTTAAGACAGATTCTGTTTTCGTTGTATTGTGTGCTTGTTTTGATGAATCTATGGTTTGTATTGGGGGGTATAAGCCATGGTAAAGTTAAAATACAGTAGGTATAATGCAATAATAAAATATGAATGGGTTTGCAACAATACCTAAAGTGGTGATTTGCTTTCTTATACTAACGGATCTCACAAAGATTTTGTTGAGTTTTGTGTGATTGAAGTTTTCAAGTTTTGGGTGAGATCACGATGGATGAAGGAATAAGGAGTGATAAAAGCCTAAGCTTGGGGATGCTACCGCACCCCCAAGATATATCCAAAGATAAACAAGCAACTAAGCTTGGGGATGCCCCCGAGTGGCATCCCCCCCTTCTAAAGACCATCGGTATTTTACTTGGAGCTATATTTTTATTCGTCACATATCATGAGTTTTGCTTGGAGCGTCTTGTATCTTTGCTTGCTTTGTTTGTTAGTTTTTCCCTTCTATCCTTGCTATACACACCTATTTTAGAGAGCCAAAATCATGCTATGATTTGTTAGAATTGCTCTATGTGCTTCACTTAAACTTTTTGAGCTATAGAACTGCTCTAGTGCTTCACTTATATCTTTTTGAGCACGGTGTGCTTGGAATTTTTTGTAGAAATACTCTCATGCTTCACTTAGATTAATTTGAGAGTTAGTAAATTTTGAAGAAATCCTCTCATGCTTCACTTATACCGTTTTGAGCGATGAAATCTTTATGCTCATGTGCTTCACTTAAATTTGTTTGAGCTTGCCAAAAAGCAATGGCAATATATGAAACTAGTTCCAAAGTGATAGATATCCAAGGAGAATATAATAAAAACTTTCATGAAGATCATTGGACAAATTAAACTTGATTCCTTGTAATAGTTTTGAAACAGGATGATAGTAATATGTGAGTCATGTTAGTGAGTAATTATGCTTAGTAGGAATATTGGTGTTAAGGTTTGTGATTCCCTATGCATGCACGAAAGTCAATAGTTATGCAATGAAGTTACATCCAACTTGTGATGCATCATTCGGTGTTAGTTATGTTCAATGCTCACTTATGTGAATTTTCGTTTCTTGGTTTGGTTGCTTCCCAATCTATTTGCTAGCCTCCATTTGTACTAAGTAGAAATACTACTTGTGCATCCAAAACCCTTAAACCAAGTTTTGCCTTATGGGTCCACCATACCTACCTATATGCGGTATTTCCATGCCGTTGCAAGAAAGTTTGTATGTGCCATCTCTAAATTTTCAAAATAAATTTTCTCTTTTGTGTGCCCGTACCGCTCATGAAACGGTGGGGAGTGTCCAATATTTTTCCATGCTAGATGTGTTATTCTCAAGATGAGTGTTTATTCACTTGTCATTGCACGAGAGTGCGGCGGTAATAGGGATGCCGATTCCCGACATGAAAAAGAAAAAAAATAATATTTACTTTATGTTGTCAAATAATAAATTCCTTGGAAAGTGTTGGTATGGAAGGCAACCGTGGATACGGCCCGCCATGGAAAGTGAAAGTTTGGTGGAAAAAGGAATAAACTTTATTTTCTGTTTGGGAACCGCCTATGATATATCTAGCATGGAAAGTATTGTGAGCTACTTTGTCGTTTTCGTTGACAGGAAAAGCATGCCACCCAAAATATTTTCTCTCTCTCAATTTAAACCTTGAGCTTTGGAACCTCTACAAATCCCTACTTCCCTCTGCGAAGGGCCTATCTTTTTTACTTTATGCATTTTTATTTTTGCTTTGAGTCTCCATCTTCTCTTATAAGCACCAACTAGGGGGCACCATGATCGTACTTGAGCATTGGGCATAGTTAATATTTGAGTGTGTTTCATGAATGGATCAATGATTGAGCATGATGGGCTAGGGATAGCTTTCTTTAGCGTTGATATTTTGAAAGACATGGTTGCTTGTTGACATGCTTGAGTATTGAAGTCATTATGTTAAAACTAGACTATTGCTTTGAATCATTATAAGTCCAAATGTCCATGCTGTACAAAAGAAAAGAATATGATGAACATGTTAGGCACCATTCCACATAAAAAATTCTGTTTTTATCATTTACCTACTCGAGGACGAGTAGGAATTAAGCTTGGGGTCCGTAGGCAGTAGCTAGATGGCTTCCTCTCTCTCTCTCTCTCTCTCTCTCTCTCTCTCTCTTATGATTCTCAATACAATGGTCTCTTTGAGATCTATTTGATGTAAACTTTTGCGGTGTGTTTGTTGGGATCCGATGAATTTTGAGTTCATGATCAGTTTCTATCCATGAATATTATTTGAGTCTTCTTTGATCTCTTATATGCATGATTGCTTATAGCCTCGTATTTCTTCTTCGAATCTTTGGTTTAGTTAGGTCAACTAGATCGATTTTTCTTGCCATGGGAAGAGGTGCTTTGTGATGGGTTCGATCTTGCGGTGTTCTTTCCCAGTGACAGAAGGGGCAGCAAGACATGCATGTATCGTTGCTATTAAGGATAACAAGATGGTGTCTATTCCTACATGAATAGATCTTGTCTACATCATGTCATCGTTCTTATTGCATTACTCCGTTTTTCCATGAACTTAATACACTAGATGCATGCTGGATAGCGGTCGATGTGTGGAGTAATAAAGGTAGATGCAGGCAGGAGTCGGTCTATCTATCTTGGACGTGATGCCTATATAATGATCATCGCCTTGGATATCGTCATGACTATTCAATTTTCTATCAATTGCCCAACAGTAATTTGTTCACCCACCGTGCGCTATACTCATGAGAGAAGCCACTAGTGAACCCTACGCCCCCGGGTCTACTTTTCCATCATATTGCTTTCCGATCTATGTTTTTTGCAACCTTTGTTTTCAGATCTACAAAACCAAAAACCCAAAAATATATTGCTGCATATTTACTCTTTTTATTTGTGTTCTTGAGAGATCTATCTCTCCTATCCATCACTACCTAATCTATCTTATTACCGTAGAGAGATTGACAACCTCTCCTTCGCGTCGGGTTGCAAGTATTTGTTGTTTGTGTGCAGGTGCTGCTTATTGGGTGGCGGTGATCCTCCTACTGGTTCGATAACCTTGGTTTCATAACTAAGGGAAATACTTACCGTCACTGTGCTGCATCATCCCTTCCTCTTTGGGGAAATACCGACACAGTCTCAAGCCACGTCAACAATCCAGTCGTTGAGCCATCGAGCAGCCACATTAACAGGAACAATCGCGATGCAGAGTCCGGGGGCAATCCTCCTTTTCGGAAAAAAATATTAACATGAAAAATAGGATTACCAATTCTTTTGTTCAAAGACAACACTATTTCCTAGTTGCCAAATAGCCCAAAAGACCACTGACACCCCAACTAACATGAGATGTTTCTCATTTTTATAAAATCTCTTAATCCATATGTCACACAATTCGTGTATATTATAAGGAATGTCCATCAGACTAAAAGCATAATTCATATTATTCCATAGCATTCTAGCAACCAAACATTGTAGAAATTGGTGATTAACAATTACATGTCTGCCATAGAAAGGGCAAGCCTGGTCACAGAACCAATCCCCTTTTGCCAAATAATATCTAGTTAACACACTATTTCTAAGTAGAAGCCACACACAAACTTTCATCCTGAGAGGCATTTTAGCTTTCCATAGGAAAATATGTGGACACTTGATCTTATCCACAATCAACTCCCTCCCTGCAGTAAGATTGCACATTATATATGCCATTTTTTTTTGTTAAGGTCCACTTGATGGACTCTTGGTCATTCACTTCATCTCCATACATACCTCTTCTATATGATTCCAAAGTTCTAAAGAATCCTCATAAGGTTCTTCTAAACTGTATATTATCAAGTCCCTTGTTTAAAACCTCAACAACAGAGACAACAACGGCGCCAGAATATGACCAGGCCCTAGGCAACCTTTGCATACTATAGCACTGTAGCTACAATACTTGCTACAGTAAACAAAGGACTTGGCCCTCATGCCCCAACCAGAGGCCCGGGGCTAGCGCCGCCACTGAATAGGAAGGTTCTTATAAAATAACACTATACAATCTAGGATAATTGATCTTCAAAGGTTTACCATCAATCCAATTGTCTTGCCATAAACTTACATTTTTTCCATTAACCGCCACGAACTTGCATAAAGAGATAAAAATGTTTATTTATGCTTGAGCAAGCCACTCCAAAATTTGGAATTTCCCTGCTTTGTCTTAACCCCAATAATGCACTTATTTTTTTGCATATTTATCCAGAAATGATAAATCCCGAACGTTCGGGGTTTTACCATGACAGATCAAACATTTTCGATGGCAAGTTTAGTGGTGCGAGGATGTCAAATTTAGTTGACACGCACAACAATTTTTTTTTGCCAAAAATACACTAAGTGCGGAGTTGCCATGCTTGCGAACTAAACTTGCCATCCCCGTGTCACTAAATTTGACATCCGAAACATTCGATTTGCCATGGTCAAATCCCGAATGTTCTCGCATTATCGGGGTCCTTTTCAGTGTAGTTTTCCACAAGCCTTGATTGTTAAAGATCTTCTATCACCATTTACATAGGAGAGCCTGATTCATCAAGGCCAAATTTTGAATTTCCAAACCCACCAAGTCTTTTGTTCTGCAAACTCAGACCATTTGACCAAGTGATATTTCTTTTTGTTGTCTTATTCTTGCGATAAGAATTTGGCTCTAAGAAAATCCATCCTTTTATTAACTCCCATAGGAAATCCATAGAAGGACATCATAAAATTTGGAAACCCTGACAAAGAGAATTGTATCAAGGCGAACCTTCTAGCATTGGCCAATGACCTACGTTGCCTGCTACTACATTTGTTGTAATCTTATCTTCAGGGCTTTTCCACTCTTTATTACTAATTCCTTTTTCATCCAGTAGTAGTCCTAAATATTTCATAGGCAAAGGCCCAATGGTGTGAATAACTCAACAAAAGAGTTTGCTTTATCAACACCCCCCCAAACAATTCACTTTTGTGAACTAATTTTTAACCTCGCATTTGCTTACAAAACACAAAATGAATTTGAAGTTGTGAGCACTATCAAAATCATCTTGCAAGAGGAACATTGTGTCACAGAGAAATTGCAGTATGTTAAGTCCTCCCTCACTATTATCTTGAAGCGCTCCTTTAACCAACCCATTATGTCTAGCCCTTATACATAACTATGGCTAGAGTATCAACCGTCAGATGAAATATCAAAAGGGACAACGAGCCTCCTGCCTTACAGCTTCATAAGTAGGAAATAAATGGTCAATGTTATCATTACCTTAATGCTAAATTCCCCCTCTAATTATAGACATCACCCAATCAATCCATTTCCTTGGAAATCCTTGCATGTGAAGCATTTGTAATACGGAAGGCCATTTGACCTTATTATAAGGTTTTTTTGAAGTCAACCTTAAAGATGAGAGCACTTTACGTTTTTTGGCATGAATGTTGTTTAAAGCTTCATGAAGAATCAACACCCTTCCATAGTATATCTTCCTTTTACAAAGGCAATTTGCATAGGTGAAATTGCAACCCAAGTAACCCCATTAACCCTATTCATCAAAACCTTTGTAAAGATACTAAAACTGACATTCAAAAGACATACATGTCTAAACTATTGAATTTTTGAGGCCTCTTTGATTTTTGGAACCAAAATGATAATCCCATATTTTAGCATAGAGATATCCAAATCCCCCTTATGAATATAAAAGAGGCTTTTCAGGTAAAATTTAATTAGCCACAAAAGTGCTGATAAAATTATGCAGTGAAACTATCAAGACTAGGTGACTTATTATGGGCCATACCAAAAACTGCCACCATAATTCCATCCACGGCGAAGTTTGTGGCTAATTTTGTCAATAGCTTTTGGATGCACAAATCTAGGATTGTTAATATCTAAGGAAATATTAGGCAACTCAGGGTGCCAAAACATTTTTTTTATAAAATTGCAATATAAGTAAAAGTTATGCATCTCCTTCAATATGCCCCTCACCCAATAAAGATTTTTTTTTGCATGGTAATACGTGTCTCATTTATAGAATAAGATCAAGTTACAAGGCACGTAAACACTGACCTTACAAGACTGAAAGGATAGAATAATCCTATGCAAAATACCATCGCCTGTCCCTCTCCTTCGACACCACCAAAGTGTCCACCAAAAGGAAAGAAGCCAGATCACCTCTTCACCCGAGCTTGACGCGGCTCCATCGCCGATCTGCAGCTTTACAGATCTACAAAGTAGTTTGCCAAAAGCAAAACCATTGTCATTGAAAGAATCAGACCGGGCAACATGTCCCTGGACACGCCATCGAACTCTAGATCCGACACCCCCGCATGACGACAACGTCGGAGGAGGAAACCAGAACTGCCATCCATCGACCACAAACCCAACACAAGATGCACCATCTTCCAGCTGTCACTTGCGTAGACAACCGTCTGCGCGTACTCCTGAACAACAAAACCTTCCTGCTCCACCATGACGTCGGAGACAACGCCACAACAACGGGGACAGAGCAGAAGGAGAGACACACCTGATGGAGTCGCCACCGCCGCCTCGTCAACACCATCCATGAACCCTAACGCCGCCGATCTGAAAGATCGACAAACACACAATGCCATCAACTCCGAGACGCCGCCATGAAGGACACCGCTGGTATGGGAGTGAAGTTGAGGCAAATTTATTCGTCCGGACGCCGCTCCCACCACCCCAACGACGCACCACGACCTATAGATCCAAACCCTAACTACAGACCGGAGGAACGGGTCCCTCTCCCTCCTGCCGCCGGAGCAGCAGTCGGAGGGAGAGGGGCCAACGCCCTGGCCGGTTGAGATCCAGTGGAAGAAAAATCCCCTCCCTAGTCGCCTGGCTCCTTGGCGGCGGCTAGGGTAGGAAAACGATCCGCAGGTAGGAGAAAATTGATTAGCTCGGCATGAAAATAAAAAGATAAGATCCTATTTTTCCTAAACCACCCATTAGCCTCGGCATGAAAATACTTAGTATTACTATCTCCTTGCATTTTCTGTAATTTGAGCTCTCCATTTCCATTTTAATCATTTCCTGCTTCATGATCGTATCTAATTGTGATCTTAGATATTTTTGCTCCTTCCTCATGTCAGTAGCGAGTCCATGTAATTCACTAAACTTATCAATATAACATCTAACTTGGTAGGAATATCCTTTTAAGCTCGCTATACCAAGCGTTCATATTTCCATTCCAACCTTTTAGTTGGGCTCTAAGCTTCCCAAGCTTGTTTTGCCACCTCTTAATAATAGATCCACTGATATTAGGATCAAGACACACATCAATAAACAAAAATATTTGTTCCATCTCTCAAGCCAAGAGTTTTCAAATCTAAACAAAGTCTCAGAGTTAACAACATATCCTCTATCTAAGAATAAAGGAGTATGGTCAGAATCCTCTCTAACTAGAGCACTGACTACAGTGAGAGGGCAATTTTCCTCCCAATTTGTACAACAAAGGATCCTATCCAACATTTCAAAAGTGGGGTTAGGGAGATTGTCGCCCCAAGTAAATTTCCTACCATTCATTTCTATTCCCCTCAAACCCACTTGCCCAATGATTTCACTAAAAACAAAGCTCCAATGCCTAGGAGTGTCTTGTTTATTTTTTCAGAAGTTTTCATAACAATGTTAAAGTCATGTTTAGCGATTCCTTGACGAAGTTGAGTTACTAGGATTTCAACTTTGTTAGAATATACCCTCTTCATTCATAAATATAAAATGTTTTGGATTAGTATGAACTACATACAGATTGAAATGAATGAACAAACATACTAAAATGTTTTATATGCATCCGATTCACAACAAAGTTAGAACATTTTATATTTGTGAACGGAGGGAGTACGTGATTAGACCATTGCAGCAAGTAGACATGGTCTCCGTGGCACAATCCTCTGGCATGGCAAAATTTGTTTCCGGCATGCACAACCATTGACCGTGACACGGGTGCTCGACTGCTCGTAGCGGATAAAAGGATAGCGAGCCGCGCCCTCCATCGGTCCGAGGCACCATTTGGCCGCAGAATCTCGAACAAGTAGCGCCAATAGAGGGAGTCGAAGGACAGAGCTTTGCTTGAGCGTGCAATGGAGTATCTCGTAGCCTTGAAGAAGCTCCGAACTAAACGTACGTACTTGTAGAACCTAAGCGTACCACACGATCCCACATCACCGTACGCACCAACAAGAAACGTAGGTGTTTGTTGCATTGTATTTAACTGGTACAAATTACCTAAGCGTACCACACGCTCCCACAGCACCGTACGTACTTGTGGAACTCACGGAGAATATAACTTGAGGGATACCGAGGCTGTTCTCCGCAAGCAAGCAAGCATGCACGTCCCGTCCGTTGGTTAAACCATCCATCTCGTCCGTGCATGCAATGCATTGCAATGCAACGCGCCAACTTCGGCCGTTGAAGCTTGAATGCCCTGCGAGTACGTAGCACTCACGCATCTTATCAGCGACTGATCTTTAGTTAATGGGAGTGCCTAGAACTCATCTAGATGAGAAATAGTTTGGTCTCATTCACTTTGAAACAAAAACAGATACAAAATAGTACTACAACCCAACTCAACACACACACATCTTATAGTCACATCTTATAGTCAACCCACCTCAGCAACCGTTAATTAATTGCGGCCAACCGACGTAAATCATTGGGGGTGGCGCCAAACGCAAGCTCGAGCGATCCGTCACTGGTCACTACCCCGGTCCGGCCGCTACAAATACCCCGAGACTAGGCGCTCGTCTAGCCACCACCTCCACTTTGCTCTCTTGATCTCCATCCAGCAACTGGCAGCTCAAGTCGCCTAGCTCGATCGCCGGCCGAAAATGGCGATGATTGCGATCCTTGTTAGCGCGCTGGTGTTGCTCTCGCCGGTGGCGGCCGAGCTGCAGCGGGTGCAGCATTCGCCTAAGGAGGACGGGTCGCTGACCGTGCTCGCCGTCGGGGACTGGGGAAGGGGTGGGCAGTACAACCAGACACTGGTTGCCGAGCAGGTACCAAGGAGTATATGCGAGTGTTTAAAGAATAATTATATCATAGCCACGTCGCCTCGTCGTTAAGTACCTATATAAGTTTCATCAGCTAGTACAATGCAAGCCTTTCGTGCTGGTGCTTAATTAGGTAATTTGTACCAGTTAAATACATAAACACCTACGAAATATTGGTGCTTATAATTGACAATGTGCTTTAGCATCACTACCGTCTATAAATTTCCTTTTTTCTTTCTTTTGCTTTGGTTAGTTGCTGCCTTGAATTGCTGGTGGTTAAGTAGCCGAAAGCAGAGAGGCCATTTAATTAGTTGTACTTACATCTTATCTTCGTTGCGTACTACCCTGATTAAGTGAACAAACTCCTGCTCATCCGCCAAACAGATGGGAGTGATCGGCGAGAAGCTGGCCGCCGACTTTGTCATCTCCACCGGCGACAACTTCTACAACGACGGCCTCGCCGGCGACAACGACACGGCCTTCTTCAAGGCGTCCTTCACCGACGTCTACACCGCCTTCGGCCTTCAGAAGCCCTGGTACATCGGTATGCATGCGTCCATAACTGCTGCTGCTGCGACTATTCCTTACTTCTCCATCACACACATGCACATGCATAATGCAACTGCATGCATGCAGTCCTGGGCAACCACGACTACACGGGTGACGCGCTGGCGCAGCAGAGCCCGGCCATCCGCGAGGTGGACAGCCGGTGGACCTCCGTCAACAAGTCCTTCATCGTGGAGGCGGACATCGTGGACTTCTTTCTGGTGGACACGTCGCCTTTCGTCCTCAAGTACTGGAACGAGAGCAAGTTCGACTGGAGGAACGTGGCTCCCCGCGACACCTACATCGCCACACTCCTCCAGGACCTGGACGACGCCCTGACGGCGTCCAATGCGACGTGGAAGGTCGTCGTCGGCCACCACCCCATCAGCAGCGGCTGCGAGCACGGCAACACCACGGAGCTCCGCGAGCACCTCCTCCCGGTCCTCAAGGTACGTACGTAGGTATTCGATCACCATCGTCTTGGCTGACCTATCATGGAGCTAAACACTTTGTGTGCTTTCTTCTCGGATGCAGGCCCATGGGGTTGACATGTACCTCAACGGCCACGACCACTGCCTGCAGCGCATCAGCAGCATCGACAGTCCGGTGGAGTTCGTGACGAGCGGCGGCGGGTCCAAGGCGTGGGCGGGCAAGTTCAAGGCCACGTCCGACAAGATGGAGTTTCTATACGACGGCCAGGGCTTCCTGTCCATGCAGCTCACCGCGGCCGAGGCGCACCTCGCCTTTTACGACGTCTCCGGCGCCGTCCTGCACAGCTGGGGGCTCGCCAAGTCGGCGGCCGCCAGCATCATCTCGTGAGCTCATCAAAGCGGCCGATGGCGCTGTTGCTAACCAGCTGTTTAAACCGATCGGATGCAAATGCTTTCTATTAGTGTCTTGTGCGTGTCGCAGCATGTTCCTCCGTAACAAACTGTTATGCCAAATAAATTAACAGACGTTGAGTTCAAGTGTATGTATGTTTTTTTTTTTTTTTTGCGCTGGTAAAAGACTTTCATTCCAATACCATAGGGTTACAATCAAGAGGCAAGAGTACCTCGATACACGGCGGACCTCGACCAAGCCATACAGCAGTAGTGCTTTCTCTGCGACTATACAGGGCCAAACGATCTGCTACCCTATTTTGACCACGACTAATTTTCATGGGAAAGAAAACTCTATCTACCATAAGATGACGAATCTCAGCAACTAGATGTCCATAGGCAGATCTGGATAAGCTGTCACCAGACAAAGTGGCGAGGGCCACAGATGAACCCGACTGGACGATGACAGGTAGCGCACAGTGCTGGATAGCCAGGGCCATACCTTGCATCAGCGCATGCAACTCCGCCTCCAAAGCATCATTGCAATTAAAAATGCAACGGTAGGCCGCGAATATAACACTCCCATCATGCCTCCTCAGTACCATACCTGCCGCCGCAGAACCAACTGATTGTAGGAAGGAACCATCGACAGACAGGGCCACCCGATCCGGTGGTGGCCTCGGCCATGGAAGGACATGAATCTCCTTCTGAACAGCCGCCGGCTCCGCCTCGACCATAGGCATCTTACCTTTGATAATCTCCTCTGTAGAGTACCTCCTGGAGAGATTTAAAGACTGCATATAACTCTGCAAATATAAAACAGTAGTAGCCACCGTTGGCACCTCCTTGCCGTGCACTAAGTCAGACCGGAGGGACCAAATCCGCCAAAGCAACATGATCACGCACTCCCTCATCAACTCATCACAATTTGCCAACACATTCAGTAACCAGTCCTGCCCTGTATCCCGCAGCAGGTCCGGGCTAGGTAATCTCCACACGGACCGCATCTGCAGCCACACCTCTCGCGCATGATCACAAGTGACCAAGGCATGGAAACTGGTCTCCTCTTCCTTTGCGCATAAAGGGCATGTGTCCCTAGTAGATATGTGGCGGAACTTTTTGCAAGCATTAGTGGCCAGAGCACCCGAGACCACCTTCCAAGACAGGATCCTCATCTTAAGGGGCACTTTAGCCCCCCAAATGCAGCTCCAGACCGGCCGCTCCCCAGACGGGGTACTGCTGGACGCGCCCCGGGCACCAGGGATAGCGCCCCAGGTGGCCAGTCGATAAGCACTTCGCACGGTGAACTGTCCGCTCTTCTCCGGAAACCACGCAAGGAAATCTTGGCCATTCCTCGGAGAAGTACGGATCTTAAGAATCTCCCAGACATCCATATCCCAGAAATGTTCTCGCAACGTTTGCACCTTCCAGGCTCCATGTTCATCCAGAAAATCAGCCACCCAATTGAGTCTGCTATTCCGCTTTGGTGTAACCGGCCGAAGGTTGAGACCCCTCGGGATCCAAGCATCTCTCCAGGTTCTAATTAACGTACCATCTCCCACGCGCCAAATGATGCCTTTCTTCACCAATTGAAGTCCATGAGTAATCCCCTTCCACACTGCGGATGAGCTAGCAGGGAACACTGTGTCCAACAGATTACCTTGGGGATAGTATTTAGCTCTGAGAAGTCTAGCACACAGGCTATCTGGACAGTCCAACAACCGCCAAGCTTGCTTAGCCAGCAAAGCCTGGTTGAAGGCCCTCATATCACGAAAACCCATGCCACCCATGGATTTAGGTAACATCATCTTCTCCCAACTGAGCCACGCCATCTTCCTCTTACCGTTCTCCACCCCCCACCAGTACTGCCGCATCATCCTCGTCAATTCATCACAAACAGACGCCAGCAGCTTGAAAACGCTCATTACATAGGTGGGGATGGCCTGCGCAACAGCTTTTATCAAGATTTCCTTATTGCCCACAGACACAAACTGTTCACTCCAATCTATCAATCTTGTCCTCAATCTCTCCTGAAGTGATTCAAACTGCCCTTTATGCATTCGTCCTTCAGGCACCGGAAGGCCCAAGTATTTGGGCTCAAAAACTTGCTGTGATATTTTCAATATGCCTTTCACCTCGTCCGCCACCGTCGCATCACAATTGTCAGAGAATAGGATGGAACACTTTTCGGGGTTGATAAGTTGGCCCGTCGCTGAAGTATATGTGTTCAACAAACCTTTGACAATGCTAGCTTGCTGGCCCGAGGCCTCAAAGAGCAACATTGTATCATCCGCAAAAAGCAAGTCAGATATAACCAGTGCAACACGGCAAATACTAACTCCCCTCAATTCACCGTCCTCAACTGATTTGGAAATAAGAGCAGACAGGGCGTCAGCGACAAATAGGAATAGAAACGGAGATAACGGATCACCTTGTCGCAGCCCCCTTGAGGGAGAGAACACCTCGAGTAACTTCCCGTTAAATTTCACCGAATATGTAACAGACTTCACACACGCCATGATCCACGTAATCCACTCTGCCGAAAAACCCCACTTGACTAGGGCCTTCTCTAGAATATCCCAATCCACACGGTCACACGCCTTTGATAAATCAAGCTTGTATGCACATGCGGCCGGCCTGTTGTGCTTCAGAGATTGGATATGGTGAATACATTCAAACACTATGATGGAGTTGTCTGAAATGAGCCTGCCCGGAATAAAGGCACTTTGATTCTCTGAAATTAGGTCCGCCAACAGAGGCCGTAGGCGGTTCACCAGACACTTAGAGACAATTTTGTAGATCACATTACACAAGCTTATGGGCCGGAACTCCTTTAGCTCCTTGGGGAAAGGAACTTTAGGGATAAGCACAATAGCAGTATCATTCACGCCGTCCGGCATCACACCTGTTTTGAAAAATTCCAGAACCGCCGCTGTGATCTCAACTTTCATAACCGACCAATTGCGTTGATAGAACCTCGCTGGAAAACCGTCCGTTCCTGGTGCCTTCAACGGTCCTATCTGAAAGAGCGCATTAGACACCTCCTCTTCAGTAAACGATGCACATAAAGAAGCATTCATCTCTTGCGTTACTTTTGGTGTGATCTTTTCCAGAACCGCCTCCGGGGTTAGGGTCGGGTCTTTCGTAAAGACATCTTTAAAGTAGGACGTAGCCATCAACTCCATATCCGATGGGGTCGAGCACCAAGTCCCGTCGTTGCGCTTCAGCCGCTGAATAGAGTTACGGCGGGCTCGCCATACTGCACGTCGGTGGAGGTATGATGTGTTCCTCTCCCCCTCCTTGAGCCACGTAATTCGCGATTGCTACAACCAAAGCATCTCCTCTCGGTATAACAACTCGTCGAGCTGATACATCTTCTGCCGTATAGACGCCCTATCCGCAGCATGAAGCTACAGGTCCGCCAGTTCGGAGCGAAGTTTTTCAATCTCAGACATGACATGGCCGAAGTTTTCCTTGCTCCATGACCGCAGCTTTTGCATCATCTCCTTGAGGGCATCCCGAACAGACCCTAGGTGTCCGGTCGGCTTGCTCTTTCCCCATCTTTCTGCGATCACCGCCCCCAAACTAGGACGTCGTTCCCACATTATTTCGTATCTGGGGGTAATCTTAGTACGCCTAGGCTCAGTATGTGCTAGCCGAACCATGATGGGAGCATGATCCGAACATGAGCTCGCCAGGTGCACCACTTGTGCAAACGGAAAGGTCTCCCTCAACGCCTCATCTGCACACGCTCTGTCCAGACGAACACGCACATTCCTCTCTCCGTGTTGCCCATTATCATAAGTGAACGGGGCCCCAGAGAAACCCAAATCCATGAGCTCGCAAGCATCCAAGCAATCACGAAAGAGGATCATTTGACTTTCAGCTCGTTGCGTCCGTGAGAAGTGTTCATGTTGCCACATTGCCTCATTAAAGTCTCCACAAACCAGCCATGGTTCCGACGACACCGCACGGAGGCTTGACAAAGCACTCCACATGTGATGACGCTGCTCCACCCTTGGCTCACCATAAACGAAGGTGGTTCTCCACGTTTTTGTCATTCGCATTATCACTGATTCTAACATCAATATACCGTGCACAGGTGTCCAACACGGTTACCTATAGATTTTTATCCCAATATAACGCTAGCCCCCCACTGAGGCCCACACTTGACACACCAGCAAAACCCTTCATTTGAAATCTCCACTTAAGCTTCTCCATTTTACTTGAGGCTTGACGTGTTTCTGACAAGAAAACCAGCCCCTGGGAATTGGCTTTTGAGAGGGCCAACACCTCACGAACTGTCCGGCGGTCCCCCCCCCCCCCCCCCGACAGTTCCACATTAAGATACTCATTGTGCCCGGCGGTTCTCCTCGAAGGAGGCCGCCGATCTATCGTCAGACACATCTTGGGATCCAATCCTCGCTCTCTTACTGTTGGAGCTGTTTCCCGGCGAGGCATCATCCTCATCATCTTCGCCTAGCCCTTGAGTCAGGGCTAACATAGCCGCAGGTATGGTATTCTGCTCCTGCTCCGAACTGTGCAACTCCATGGCCAACCTTTTCCGCACCGAAGGATCAACCTGCATGTCCTTTGGGGCATCCTTCGACGGGCTAGTCGCTGTGTCGGCCAGGTCCGGATCCATAGTCTTCTTCCCTGCCTTTTCCTTATGGGGGGTTCGTGGTGGCTGCTTCTGCCTATCATTAGTGTGGCCAAACTCTTCAGTTCTTGACTTATTCGGTCCATCAGCATACAACCAATTCCCAAACTTCATATCTTTCTCATCATGAACCCCGGAGCCGCACTCCTTATAATCATGCCCTATTAGACCACAAACGCTGCAAAAGCGTGCTAACTTCTCATATCGAACAAGAAACACCTGCCTTTCCTTTCCTCTGACAATACTGACAAACTTCGTGAGGGGTCGGCGAATGTCATGGCGAACCCTAACCCTCACATAATCACCCCTAGTGTTCCCATTCAACCTCATCTCCAAAATTTCCCCAGAGTTCCTCAGCAGCGATTCCACAATATTCCTCTTGCAATACCCGTCTGGCAACTTGTGGATTTGAAGCCAGATTGGCATGAAAAGCATGGGCACCTCCTCTGCCTTGGTAAACCCATCATATAGACACATGAGTACTAACCAATTCCTGAAAAGCCATGGCCCTTGTTCCACCATACGCTCCCAATCACCTAGGCACTCCGCCTGTACGACGAACAAGTTCGGCCCGACGGGCCTGAACCGCACTTGCTTCGCCGGGTTCCAAGCTGCACGCATATCCTTGTAAAAAGCCGTCGGGCTGAAAGTTTTATCCGTGTAAACCCTAGCTAGGGCTAACCAACGAACAACTTCATTGATCACAGGCTCATCTTCTTCGATCACCAAATCATCAAACACTTCGTCGTCCAAGTTGAGCCGCTCCATGAAATCACCGAGATCCGATTTCCCCGCGCCGCCGCCGCTACCGCAGGTCCCAGACAGGACGTCCTCCACCAGATCCATTAGCAGCAGCCGAGAGGAGGCGCACGAGCCGCCGGGAGGAGGCGCGCAGGCCGCGATCTTGCAAACCCTAGCTGGGGAAACCTTCGAACGGACGGGAACTCTCTGGCGACGGAATCGCCTAGGAGGAGAGAAACCCTAGCCTCAGCGTAGGGGAGTTGATGTGTATGTATGTTGTTCATGCATGCTTCTATACAACGACTCACAAGTACGCAAGATACTAGTAGAATGATTTTGAGCTTTGCCGTACCCACATTCTAAAACTTAACTAAACAAATGTATTTGTAAGTTTAGAAACAATCCGTATAAAATCAATTTAATTCCAAATTTACTCAACTATCACAACTCATGTTTTTTTTTGCGGGAAAAACTTTTAATATATTCATCAGTTACCATAGCAATACAAAGAACATAAAAAATAACAAAAATTACATCCATGACCTTGGTCGTTTGTCAAGTACTCTCAACATAGACATCCTACATTAGACATGTAAGTCCGACACGTTCCACCGGAGGCGTCGGCCCGCTTCGTCACTCCCGTGGACGCTCCTAGGGGAGGCGTCGATCCCCGCCCGACTCCGTCTCCGCCCATCGCAGCTCGGCAGAGTGCTCGCCTTGGTCGATCCAGGGACGCTTCGAGCAGTCGCGCGTCGACAATCCCGGAGAAGGCCGCCATGCACGCGGCGGTTTGTAACCTTGAGCCAGCACTGGCACCTGCTCACTAGGCAGAGGGATCAGGATCGACTCGGCCGGATGCTAGACGCTCTCCAGGCTACGGCTCGCCGGTTGGCGTCGCCGGTTCCTCCAAGATGATATGACCATTTGGTGGCTTTTTATGCTTTCTTTTGTATTTTATTGGGCGTTCCTGTGCTGTGGTCTCAGCAGACTTTGTCGGATGTTGTGATGCTACTCGTGGTGCACTGTTAGCTTTATTTATAAAGCGGGGCGTAAGCCTATTTTATGAAGATCCCACTGGAGACCCCAGAGGAGAACGAGAGCTCCGGGTCATGTACATGGAGCTCTAGTTGAGCCCTTGGTGTTTCCTGAAGGCTCCATCGAAACTTAAGAGCTAGGCCAACCTAATATCCCTCCCACAGCCCCTTTCCCCCTTCGGCCACCAATGCCAGCGAGACCAACAACACCAATCATGCCCAAGGGACGGGAGTGAAGTGCGTACAACCACCACAATTGTGTCACAACTTGTAGAAAACCACCATTTTTTAAATCGTTGCAAAATGCATCGAACGCGATCGTGGCAAAAAAACACTGACAATAAAATTGAGCAGTTTTTGACTTAGCTAAGCGCCCACATGGTGGCAGATTTGACGGCAAGCCGTTAATGACTGTTAATGCTTGGTTACGACGGCGCGCTCGGTCGGAGCCTAGGGTTCGCTTGGTTCCAACTAGGCAGCCTCACTCTCTCATCTCGCTCTCCCCTCTCGTGATTCCTCTCATCTCTCCCATGGCGGCTGAAGAACCAGTAGGCAGCGACGAAGAGGGCACAATGGCATCCCAGGCGATGGCGGAAAGAAAGGTGGCAAAGCATCCGACGAGGAAGATTGTTGTGGCAGCAACATTTTTTGTTCTTTGGCGCCACTGCCGGAGCATGCGGCGGCGACACTTGCCCGTAGGATGTTTGATACCCTAGCGCGCAACCATAGTTGAACTAAAGGAATAAGAAGTGTTGAGATAGTACCCTTCACTTTATGTTTCTCAATTTAACACCTAGGATTTGGGGATTAGGGTTTGTGTTCAGTTAGTTTGTAACTTTGTAGCATTGTTGTGTACCCATTATGGGTTTAATTGGTTGTGTTCTTGTACCGTTTAATTTGTTTGGTTTGTGTTCGGTTAGTCTAAAAATAGTACTTATTGAACAACTAGTCTGAATTGTTGTATTATAGTGTCTAGTTGTCAGTGTTGCTTTGTGTCCATGATGAGTTGTTGGATATTAGTAGTTGGATATTGTGTTAGCCTAGAACTATTAGTCTTAATTTGACCTCAATTATAACTTACTATTTGATGTAATGAATTAAATTGAGTACTTAAATTCGGATATATTTATTATTTTGATGTGTAGTTTCGATGAAGATGAGATTTGAAATGTGAGCTTTCGGTTTTATGGTACCCTGGAGAGGACAGTGTGCAACTCTGACATTTCATACATTAATATGTTAGCTATTATGGATGCAGAGGGCTTTTGAAGCAAATATTTCCTCTATTATGTTAGGGTTGAGGGAAATGACATAGCATGTGAACAATGTAATGTTTAGGAAATGCTCAAGGAGTTTGAGCACACTAAATGTGTTAAGTTAATTGCCAATAAAGGATATTCCCCAAAACCTCTTGATCTCAAGAGACAACTCAAATTTGTGAGGAGCAGATCCCCATCGGTAGCATAGGGGAGCTTGTTGTATATGAAGTTGACAACCAATGAGTCTTAGCAGCTAGTGAGCCACAACCGGAGATGGGATGAACATTTTTAGCACACAACAGACTAACAATATTCAGAAGAAGGGCAAGCCTCTATGCATTGTGCAGAAAAATGAAGAGGAAGTTCTGAGAGAGAGAGAGAGAGAGAGAGAGAGAGAGAGAGAGAGAGAGAGAGAGAGAGAGAGAGAGAGAGAGAGCTACTTCATAGAATGGAGTAGCTGAAGTTGCAGAGAGAGGATACTTTTACCACTTTCAAGGAGACACAGAAGTGGAAGAGTTCTATGAGCCCGAGGAATATCAAGTTTCATAGTGTGAGCCTGATTCTGTACTTGCAAAGAAGAAACCTTTCAGTGCAGGACCAACTAGCAGAGCACAACAAGAGGAAGAATATGTTTGCTATAAAGACCGGATGCCTTCAAGTGATGAAGAAACCAATCCATCTTATGTGTGTGACAGTGCTGACGCTGGTAAGGTGAAAAGGAATTTAGTCTTGTGTGGCAAGAGGAAGAGAACGCCTAACAAGAAAGAAGTAAGGAATTGGTATGATGAGACAATTGGCAGTCTTCATGAGTATATTTGTTTGCATTTATGTTCTGGACATGTCTATCAGTTTAGGAGAGCTCTAGGGCAACTCCATGTAATTCAGTTGAGGAACTTCACTTACTGGAGAAATTGCAAAGACATGATAATTGCTAGCTGCCCCATGCTGGAGCTGCACCCAGTCATGGAAGAATGTGAATTGGGCCCCTGTCTCTTTTGCTAGTCTTATTGATCTTACAAACACTTTGACTGGGCATATGAATATGATTTTTTGGTTTCGTTATGCGGATATGGCCTGAGTCATGTGGACATTAGGAACAAGTTGCCTATTGAGTATATATTGTTGGGGAACGTTGCATGGGAAACAAAATTTTCCTACGCACACGCAAGATCTATCCATGGTGATGAGCATCTACGAGAGGGAGAGTGGATCTACATACCCTTGTAGATCGCTAAGCGGGAAGCGTTAAGAAACGCGGTTGATGTAGTCGAATGTCTTCGCGATCCAAATCGCCGAGCGTCCCGCGATCCAATCACGACCCATCCCGCGATCCAATCATGAACCGTTCCGTGATCCAATCACGAACCGTTCCGCGATCCAATCACGAACCGTTCCGCGATCCAATAACGGTCCTTCCGATCTAGCGCCAAACGGATGGCACCTCCGCGTTCAGCACACGTACAGCTCGATGACGATCTCCGCCTTCTTGATCCAGCAAGAGGGAGCGGAGAGGTAGATGAGTTCTCCGGCAGCGCGACGGTGCGGCGGTGATGGTGGTGGAACTATTCCGGCAGGGCTTCGCCTAAGCACCGCCGAAATTAGACTAGAGGAGAAAACGATCTAGAGGAAGTAGAGGGAGCACGTGGCAATTAGGGTTAGCTCTCCCTATAAATCCTCTAGTATATATAGGAGGGAGGGAGGGGAGGAGGCATCCTCAAACCCTCAAGGGTTGGCCGAAATAGGAGGTGGAGGAGTCCTACTCCAGTCCTATTAGGAGTAGGATTCCTCCTCTCCACTTGGAAACTCTTTCCACCTTTCCCCCCTTGGGTTTTTCCCACCCCTAGCCGCATGGTCCTTAGTGGGGAGATCGGCCAGCCCACTAAGGGCTGGCTTGACTCCTCCCACAGCCCATGAGGCCCTTTGGGTCGAGACACCCCTCCCGATGGTCCCCGGTACCCCTCCCGGCACTCCCGGTACACTACAGAAATACCCGAAACTTTTCCGGTGACTAAAACGGGACTTCCTATATATCAATCTTTACCTCCGGACCATTCCGGAGCTCCTCGTGGCGTCCAGGATCTCATCCGGGACTCCGAACAACCTTCGGTCACCACCATACATAACTCTACTATACCGAAACGTCACCGAACCTTAAGTGTGCAGACCCTGCGGGTTCGAGAACTATGTAGACATGACCGAGACACCTCTACGGTCAATAACCAATAGCGGGACCTGGATGCCCATATTGGTTCCTACATATTCTACGAATATCTTTATCGGTTGAACATCTATGTCAAGGATTCAGTTAATCCCGTATGCTGTTCCCTTTGTTCTTCGGTATGTTACTTGCCCGAGATTCGATCGTCGGTATCTCTATACCTAGTTCAATCTCGTTACCGGCAAGTCTCTTTAGTCATTCCGTAATACAAGATCCCGTGGCTAACACTTTAGTCACATTGCTTGCAAGGCTTGTTCTGATGTTGTATTACCGAGTGGGCCCTAAGATACCTCTCCGTCACACGGAGTAACAAATCCCAGTCTTGATCCATGCCAGCTCAACAGACACCTTCGGAGATACCTGTAGAGCATCTTTATAGTCACCCAGTTACGTTGTGACGTTTGATACACACAAGGTACTCCTCCGGTGTCAGTGAGTTGCATGATCTCATGGTCATAGGAACAGATACTTGACATGCAGAAAACTATAGCAATAAACTGACACGATCATATGCTATGTTTATAGTTTGGGTCTTGTCCATCACATCATTCTCCTAATGACGTGATACCGTTATCAAATGACATCTCATGTCTATGGCTAGGAAACCTTCACCATCTTTGATCAATGAGCTAGTCTATTAGAGGCATACTAGGGACACAGTGTTGTCTATGTACCCACACATGTATTTGAGTTTCCAATCAATACAATTATAGCATGGATAATAAACGATTATCATGAACAAGGAAATATGATAATAACTAAATTATTATTGCCTCTAGGGCATATTTCCAACAGTCTCCCACTTGCACTAGAGTCAATAATATAGCTCACATCACCATGTGATTTACATTGTTATGAATCTAACACTTAATGAGTTCTGGGGTTCGATCATGCTTTGCATGTGAGAGAGGTCTTTAGTCAACGGTCTGCAACATTCAGATCCGTGTGTTCTTTCCAAATCTATATGCCATACTGCAGATGCTACCACACTGTACTTGGAGCTATTCCAAATGGTTGCTCCACTATACATATCCGGACTGCTACTCAGAGTCGTCCGGATAGGTGTTAAAGCTTGCATCGACGTAACCCTTTACGACGAACTCTTTATCACCTCCATAATTGAGAAATATTTCCTTAGTCCTCTAGTTACTAAGGATAACTTTGACCGCTGTCCAGTGATCTACTACTGGACCACTCTTGTACCCCTTGACAGACTCATGGCAAGGCACACACAAGGTGCGGTACACAACATGGCATACTATACAGAGCCTATGGATAAGGCATAGGGGACGACCTTCGTCCTTTCTCTTTCTTTTGCCATGGTCGAGATTTGAGTCTTACTCAACTCCACACCTTACAAATCAGGCAAGGACTCTTTCTTTGACTGATCCATTTTGAACTCTTTCAAAATCTTGTCAAGATATGTACTCATTGAAAGTTTTATCAGACGTCTTGATCCATCTCTATAGATCCTGACGCCCAACATTTAAGTAGCTTTATTCCAGGTTTTCCTTTGAAAAACTCCTTTTCAAACAACCCTTTATGCTTTCCAGAAATTCTACATCATTTCCGATCAACAATATGTCATCCACATATACTTATCAGAAATTCTATAGTGCTCCCACTCACTTTATTGTAAATACAAGTTTCTCATAAACTTTGTATAGACTCAAAAACTTTGATCACCTCATCAAAGCGTATATTCCAACTCCGAGATGCTTGCTCCAGTCCATAGAAGGATGGCTGGAGCTTTCATACATTTTAGCATCCTTAGGACTGACAAAACCTTCCGGTTGTATCACATACAACCTTTCCTCACGGAAACCGTTAAGGAAATGATGTTTTGACATCCATCTGCCAGATTTCATAATCGAAAAATGCAGCAACTGCTAACATAATTCCAACAGACTTTAGCATCGCTACGGGTGAAAAAGTCTCATCGTAGTCAACTCCTTGAACTTGTGAAAAACCCTTTGCCACAAGTCGAGCTTTATAGACGGTGACATTACCGTCCGCGTCTGTCTTCCTTTTAAAGATCCATTTGTTCTGAATGGCCTTTCACCCTTCAGGTAATACTTCCAAAGCCCATACTTTGTTTTCATACATGGATCCCATCTCGGATTTCATGGCCTCTAACCATTTCTCGAAATCCGGGCCCATCATCGCTTCTTCATAGCTCGTAGGTTCATCGTTGTCCAACAACATGACCTCTAAGACAGGGTTGCCGTACCACTCAGGAGCAGTACACGTCCTTGTCGACCTACGAGGTTCGATAGTAACTTGATCCGAAGCTTCATGATCATCATCATTAACTTCCTCTTCAACTAACGTAGGCTCCACAGAAACAACTTTCTGCGCTGCGCTACTCTCTGGTTGAAACAAAGGTTCAACAACCTCATCAAGTTCTATCTTCCTCCCACTCAATTCTTTCGAGAGAAACTCTTTCTCGAGAAAGGACCTGTTTTAGCAACAAACACTTTGTGCTTGGATCTAAGATAGAAGGTTTACCCAACTGTTACGTTAGGGTATTCTATGAAGATGCATTTGTCCGCTTTGGGTTCGAGCTCATTAGGTGGAAACCCTTTTTCACATAAGCGTCACAGCCCCAAACATTAAGAAATGACAGCTTAGGTTTCCGCCAAACCAAAATTCATACGGTGTCATCTCAACGGACTTAGATGGTGCCCTTTTTTAAGTGAATGTAGTTGTCTCTAATGCATAACACCAAAACGATAGTGGCAAATCGATAAGAGACATCATAGTTCGCACCATATCCAATAGAGCACAACTACGACGTTCGGACACACCATCACACTATGGTGTTCCAGGTGGTGTGAGTTGTGAAACAACTTCCACATTGTCTTAAGTTGTATACTAAACTCGTAACTCAGATATTCACCTCCACGATCATATCATAGACATTTTATCTTCTTGTCACGATGATCTCAAACTTCACTCTGATTTTGTTTGAACTTTTCAAACGTTACAAACTTGTGTTTCATTAAGTAAATATCCCCATATCTACTCAAATCATCAGTGAAGGTAGGAAAATAACGATATCGACCGCACGCTACAACACTCATTGGACCGAATACATCAACATGTATCATTTCCAATAAGTTACTTGCCTGCTCCATCATACCGGAAAACGGGGTCTTAATCATCTTGCCCATGAGGCATGGTCTGCATGTCTCAACCGATTCGAAATCGAATGAGTCCAAAGATCCATTAGCATGGAGTTTCTTCATGCGTTTTACACCAATATGACATTTAGCGGCAGTGCCACAAGTATGTGGCACTAACATTATTAACTTTGTATCTTTTGGCATCAATATTATGAACATGTGTATCACTACGATCAAGATTCAATAAACCATTCTCATTGGGTGCATGACCATTGAATGTTTTATTCATATAAACAGAATAACCATTATTCTCTAACTTAAATGAATAACCGTATTGCAATAAACATGATCTAATCACATTTATGCTCAACGCAAACACCAAATAACATTTATTTAGGTTTATCACTAATCCCGAAGGTAGATAGAGCGTGCGATGGTGATCATATCAACCTTGGAAACACTTCCAACACTCATCGTCACCTCACCCTTAGCTAGCCTCCGTTTATTCCGTAGCTTTTATTTCGAGGTACTAACATTTAGCAACTGAACCGGTATCTAATACCCAGGTGCTACTAGGAGTACTAGTAAGGTACACATCAATAACACGTATATCAAATATACTTCTGTCGACCTTGCCAACCTTCTTATCTACCAAGTATCTAGGGCAGTTCCGCTTCAGCGACCGTTCTCTTCATAATAGAAGTACTCAGTCTCGGGTTTGGGTTCAACCTTGAGTTTCTTTACTGGAGCAGCAACTGGCTTGCCATCCATGAAGTATCCCTCCTTGCCCTTGCCCTTCTCGAAACTAGTGGTTTTACTAACCATCAACACTTGATGCTCCTTCTTGATTTCTACCTTCGCGGTGTCAAACATCGCGAATAGCTCAGAGATCATTATTTCCATCACTGGCATTTTATAGTTCACTACGAAGCTCTAGTAGCTTAGTGACAGTGACTTGGAGAACTATATCAATCACTATCTTATCTGGAAGATCAACTCCCACTCGATTCAAGCGATTGTAGCACCCAGACAATCTGAGCACATGCTCACCGATTGAGCTATTCTCCTTCATCTTGCAGGCAAAGAATCTTGTTGGAGGTCTCATACCTCTCAACACAGGCGCGAGCCTGAGATCCCAAGAACATCTCATATGTTCCATGACGTTCAAAACGTTTTGGAGCCTCAATTCTAAGCCATAATGCATGACGCACTGAACTATCAAGTAGTCATCGGAACGTGCCTGTCAGATGTTCACAATATCTACAGACGACGCTAGAGGGGGGAGCGCACCGAGCGGTGCATTAAGGACATAAGCCTTCTGTGCAGCAATGAGGACAATCCTCAGATCACGGACCCAGTCCGCATTATTGCTACCATCATCTTTCAACTCTATTTCTCTAGGAACATATAAAAATTCAAGGGAGCTACAACGCGAGCTAGTAATCTACAACATAATTTGCAAAGACATTTTGACTATGTTCATGATAATGAGTTTAGTTAATCATATTACTTAAAAACTCCCACTCAAATTGACATCTCTCCGGTCATTCGAGTGTCACATGATCCAAATCCACCAACTCAAGTCCGATCATCACGTGAGTTGAGGTGGTTTCAATGGTGAACATCTTCATGTTGATCATATCTACTATATGACTCATGTTCGACCTTTCGGTCTCTTATGTTCCGAGGCCATGTCTGTACATGCTAGGCTCGTCAAGTTTAACCCGAGTGTTCCGCACGTGCAACACTGGCTTGCACCCGTTGTATGCGAACGTAGAGTCTATCACACCCAATCATCACGTGGTGTCTCGAAACGACGAACTTTCGCAACGGTGCACACTCGGGGAGACCACAATTTATCTTGAAATTTAAGTGAGGGATCACCTTATAATGCTACCGTCGTCCTAAGCAAAATAAGATGCATAAAAGGATTAACATCACATGCAAATCATAAGTGACATGATATGGCCATGAACTTGTGCCTTTGATCTCCATCTTCAAAGCACCGGCATGATCTCCATCGTCCCCGGCATAACACCATGATCTCCATCATCTTGATCTCCATCAATGTGTCGCCATGAGGTTCTCGCGCCAACTGTTGCTTCCACGACTATTGCTAACTCATAGCGATAAAGTAAAGCAAAAACGGCGAAAATAATTAAAGACAACCCTATGGCTCCTGCCGGTTGCCGTACTGATCGACATGCAAGTCGTGATATTCTATACAATACATGATCATCTCATACATCACATATATCTCATCATGTAATTGGCCATATCAGATCAAAACATACCCTGCAAAAACAAGTTAGACGTCCTCTAATTGTTGTTGCAAGTTTTACGTGGCTGCTACGGGTATCTAGCAAGAACAATTCTTACCTACGCAAAAACCAAAACGGTGATACAAAAATTGCTATTCAACCTTCTCAAGGACCGCCTTTGTCAAATCCGATCCGACTAAAGTGGGAGAAACAAACACCCGCCAGCCATCTTTATGCAACGAAGTTACATGTCAGTTGATGGAACCGGTCTCTCGTAAGCGTACGAGTAATGTTGGTCCGGGCCGCTTCATCCCACAATACCGCCGAATCAAGAAATGACCAAGGGAGGAAGCGATCTGAATATCAACGCCCACAAACTCCTTTGTGTTCTACTCGAGATCTCATCTACACATAGACCTAGCTCCTGATGCCACTGTTGGGGAACATTGCATGGGAAACAAAATTTTCCTACGCACACGCAAGATCTATCCATGGTGATGAGCATCTACGAGAGGGAGAGTGGATCTACATACCCTTGTAGATCGCTAAGCGGGAAGCGTTAAGAAACGCGGTTGATGTAGTAGAACGTCTTCGCGATCCAAATCGCCGAGCGTCCCGTGATCCAATCATGAACCGTTCCGTGATCCAATCACGAACCGCTCCGTGATCCAATCACAAACCGTTCCGCGATCCAATCACGGTCCTTCCGATCTAGCGCCGAACGGACAACACCTCCGCGTTCAGCACACGTACAGCTCGATGACGATCTCCGCCTTCTTGATCCAGCAAGAGGGAGTAGAGAGGTAGATGAGTTCTCCGGCAACGCGACGGTGCAGCGGCGATGGTGGTGGAACTATTCCGGCAGGGCTTCGCCTAAGCACCGCCGAAATTAGACTAGAGGAGAAAACGATCTAGAGGAAGCAGAGGGAGCACGTGGCAATTAGGGTTAGCTCTCCCCTCTAAATCCTCTATTATATATAGGAGGGAGGGAGGGTAGGAGGCAGCCTCAAACCCTCAAGGGTTGGCCGAAATAGGAGGTGGAGGAGTCCTACTCCAATCCTATTAGGAGTAGGATTCCTCCTCTCCACTTTGAAACTCTTCCCACCTTTCCCCCCTTGGGTTTTTCCCACCCCTAGCCGCATGGTCCTTAGTGGGGGGCTCGGCCAGCCCACTAAGGGCTGGATTGACTCCTCCCACAGCCCATGAGGCCCTTTGGGTCGAGACACCCCTCCCGATGGACCCCGGTACCCCTCCCCGCACTCCCGGTACACTACCGAAATACCCGAAACTTTTCCGGTGACTAAAACGGGACTTCCTATATATCAATCTTTACCTCCGGACCATTCCGGAGCTCCTCGTGACGTCCAGGATCTCATCCGGGACTCCGAACAACCTTCGGTCACCACCATACATAACTCTACTATACCGAAACGTCACCGAACCTTAAGTGTGCAGACCCTGCGGTTCGAGAACTATGTAGACATGACTGAGACACCTCTATGGTCAATAACCAATAGCAGGACCTGGATGCCCATATTGGTTCCTACATATTCTACGAAGATCTTTATCGGTTGAACCTCTATGTCAAGGATTCAGTTAATCCCGTATTCTGTTCCCTTTGTTCTTCGGTATGTTACTTGCCCGAGATTCGATCGTCGGTATCTCTATACCTAGTTCAATATCGTTACCGGCAAGTCTCTTTACTAGTTCCGTAATACAAGATCCCATGGCTAACACTTTAGTCACATTGCTTGCAAGGCTTGTTGTGATGTTGTATTACCGAGTGGGCCCTGAGATACCTCTCCGTCACACGGAGTAACAAATCCCAGTCTTGATCCATGCCAGCTCAACAGACACCTTCGGAGATACCTGTAGAGCATCTTTATAGTCACCCAGTTACGTTGTGACGTTTGATACACACAAGGTACTCCTCCAGTGTTAGTGAGTTGCATGATCTCATGGTCATAGGAACAGATACTTGACATGCAGAAAACTATAGCAATAAACTGACACGATCATATGCTATGTTTATAGTTTGGGTCTTGTCCATCACATCATTCTCCTAATGATGTGATACCGTTATCAAATGACATCTCATGTCTATGGCTAGGAAACCTTGACCATCTTTGATCAACGAGCTAGTCTATTAGAGGCATACTAGGGACACAGTGTTGTCTATGTACCCACACATGTATTTGAGTTTCCAATCAATACAATTATAGCATGGATAATAAACGATTATCATGAACAAGGAAATATGATAATAACTAAATTATTATTGCCTCTAGGGCATATTTCCAACATATATTTCCTAACAAACCTGTTGATTGTCTCTTCAAATTACTTATCATTTTACAGAAGTGGAAGCCGCTGGTTAAAGCTAGGGACTTGGAGGTGACGGAGCTCCTGATAACGCGTGTATGATGTATGACGAATGAACTTAGCAACAATGATTGGTACTCCCAGCCGACTTGATTTTTCACTATGGTGGCACTCTCTCTTAGTCTTCGTTTGTAAGTTGTTGGGCCGCGTGCCAGTCTTCTGTTTGTATGTGTATTGTATCTTGCCATATGATTTTATTTATAAAGTTGGATATTTTGCACCGCAACTGTTATTCATGCACTGTCTCCGTCTCACCACGCGGCCGATTTGCCACGTCAATATGCGCTAAAATAATAGCTCAATGTTTTTTGCCATTGTCAGAAATTTGGTGCGGTGCAATATGTCACGAATCGTAAAGTGGTGGTTTTTTGTTTATCGTGAAATGAATATGGTGGTTTTGTGGCTTTTACTTCTTATTATCATCTTCAGGAAAAAAATTACAGGTCTACCTTTCATGAATAGAAGAATATGTGAACACACCTCTTGTCTGATCTATTATTGATTTGTAGCAGCCTTAATCCCGCACAAAGGTTTTCACAATGCCCTTCTTTTGGAACATGTATGAGATTCCTTAGGACCCGCCAATCTTGTTTGTTGGTGACATTGGCTTTCTTTCTACTTGAAAGATCATGTCCAAACCAAACATCTTCACTTGCCATCCATTCCTTTACAATACGCGGCAAATCGGCCATATTGTGTTACCATGTGGAATCTAATTTTTGTTCATCACTAGTTGTGAGTACCCATTTGTAAATAATGGCTAAGATATGAAGCTTGATGACTACATGATGTGGCATTCTAGTGCACAACCTTATTTTTTGGGAGAAGGTATCAACCGAGCCCAAGATGAGGCTCGAGCCTACCCCGACTTTGAATTAACAAAGCCATCAACTGGCCAGGATTACAAGCACATGCCCTCAGGCAAAAATAAAGAAAAAGAAGGCGGTAAGATACATAAACGATGGGCAACACCCAACTAAGCCTCACACGCTACGGAAACTAAAGATAATCAAAGGAGAAAGAAGCCGAAGACGTCGAGGTCCTCCTCCGAGGAGGCTGCATCAGGAACAAGGTCACACTGGCTTGGAGGAGAGAGGGGCCGACACTAGCGGGGCATGACGTCACCATGCACCTACGGACTCCAACACAACACATCCATCACTCCATGTTCGAAGAAGGCCACTACCTCCTCGCCTGGATCAAAGGCGCCGCACCGTCGCAAGATGAGGTGGTTGCCGCCGAAAATGGCCACACAGAAAGGGTTAGTGCATCCCCAATGCAATAAGCCAATGGAGTATCTCCTTGAGCATAATATCGCCGATGCACACATCTAACACCGAAGTAGGGGAAGTTTAATGCTAGGACGAAGAGGGCCACACCACTGCCACCACCAAACCACCCACAAGCGCCCACCAACCAAAAATCTCCCAAAGCGGCGCCTTCAAGAAGGAAACGATGCCGGGAGCGCCTCCGCCGCCCAACAAAGTTAGGGCTTTAGCCTAGGAAACCTAGAGGAAGGGGGGTCAGTCCATTGATACGTTTCCAACGTATCTATAATTTTTGCTTGCTCCATGCTGTTATATTATCATTCTTGGATGTTTTACAATCATTTTACTACAGCTTTATATTATTTTTGGGACTAACCTATTAACCTAGAGCCCAGTGCCAGTTTCTGTTTTTTTCGTGTTTTTGAGTTTTACAGAAAAGGAATATCAAACGGAGCCCAAACGGAATAAAAATCTACGGTGACTTTTTATGGACCAGAAGAAGCCCAGGGAGCGTTGGAGTTGGGCCAGAAGAGCCATGAGGCCATCACAAGCCTGGGGGCGCCCCCCTAGGGTGCGCCCCCCTGGCTTGTCGTCACCTCGTGGCCCACCTTGACTTGTTTCCGCCGCCAAAAATTCTTATAAATACAGAAACCCCCAGAAACAAACCTAGATCGGGAGTTCCGCCACTTCAAGCCTCCAGAGCCACGAAAAACCAATCGAGAGCCCGTTCCGGCACCCTGCCGAAGGGGGAAACCATCACCGGAGGCCATCTTCATCATCTCGGCGGCCTCCATGACGAGGAGGGAGTAGTTCACCCTCGGGGCTGAGGGTATGTACCAGTAGCTATGTGTTTGATCTCTCTCTCTCTCGTGTTCTTGAGATGACACGATCTTGATGTACCGCGAGCTTTATTAATATAGATGAATCATATTGAGTTTTCCCCTCTCTATCTTCTTGTGATGAATTGAGGTTTCCCTTTGAAGTTTTCTTATCGGATTGAGTCTTTAAGGATTTGAGAAAACTTGATGTATATCTTGCGATGGGATATCTATGGTGACAATGGGATGTTATATTGATCCACTTGATGTATGTTTTGGTGATCAACTTGCGGGTTCCGTGACCTTGGGAATCTATGCATAGGTGTTGGTACACGTTTTCGTCTTGACTCTCTGGTAGAAACTTTGGGGCACTCTTTGAAGTTCTTTGTGTTGGATTGAACATGATGAATCTGAAATTGTGTGATGCATATCGTATAATCAAGCCCATGGGTACTCGTGGTGACATTGGAGTATCTAGGTGACATTAGGGTTTTGGTTGATGTGTATCTTAAGGTGTTATTTTAGTACGAACTCTAGGGCTGTTCGTGACACTTATAGGGATAGCTCATAAGATTGATCGGAAAAGATAACTTTGAGGTGGTTTCATACCCTACAATAATTTCTTCGTTTGTTCTTTGCTATTTGTGACTTTGGAGTGAACTCTTTGTCGCACGTGAGAGATTTACATATGATTCAACTATGTTAGTATTGTTGAGAGAACTTGCACTAGTGAAAGTATGAACCCTAGGCCTTATTTTCAAGCATTGCAATACCGTTTTTGCTCACTTTTGTTACTTGCTACCTTGCTGTTTTTATATTTTCAGATTACAAAAACCTATTTCTACCATCCATATTACACTTGTATCACCATCTCTTCGCCGAACTAGTGCACCTATACAATTTACCATTGTATTGGGTGTGTTGGGGACACAAGAGACTCTTTGTTATTTGATTGCAGGGTTGCTTGAGAGAGACCATCTTCATCCTACGCCTCCCACGGATTTATAAACCTTAGGTCATCCACTTGAGGGAAATTTGCTACTGTCCTACAAAACTCCGTGCTTGGAGGCCCAACACGAGTCTACAAGAAGAAGGTTGCGTAGTAGACATCAAGCTCTTTTCTGGTGCCGTTGCCGGGGAGGTGAGTGCTTGAAGGTATATATTTAGATCTTGCAATTGAATCTTTTAGTTTCTTGTTTTTCACTAGTTCAGTTTTATAAAAGAAAACTACAAAAAATGGATTTTAGGTTGCATCATTTGTATCGTCTTTATAATGTCTTTCGTGAAAATAAGGATTCAGAAAATTGTGCACAATTGGTAGAGGAAGAAATTATGAAAGTACTTGATGAGAATTCCTTGAATGATGAGCATGATAGCAATATTTTTAGTTTGAATTCTCTGAATATCCATGATGCTAATGATATGCAAAGCCACAAGCTTGGGGATGCTATGTTTGATTTAGATGATATTTTTAGTCCCCAAGTTTTGATGAGCAAATTTATTATGATGATGGCATGCCTCCTATCTATGATGATTATGATGATGACATGTATGCTATAAAGAGTGATAGTAACTATGAAACTTGTCATCATGATTTTAATATTCAAAGTGGTTATGTCAATCAAGTATCTCATGATAGTTATTTTGTTGAGTTTGCTCCCACTATTATGAATGAGAAGAAAATTTCTTATGTGGAGAATGAAAAAATTTCTATGCTTGTAGATCATAAAAAGAATGCTTTATGTGCTGGTTATATTGTGAAATTCCTTCATGATGCTACTGAAAATTATTATGAGGGAGGAACATATGCTTGTAGGAATTCCCATAATATCAAGTTTGCTCTCTATGTGTTCAAAGTTTTGAAGTTATGCTTGTTTTGCCTTCCTATGATAGTTGATTCTTGCTCCCATAAATTGTTTGCTCACAAAATCCCTATGCATAGGAAGCGGGTTAGACTTAAATGTGCTTGTCATGAGGTTCATGATGCTCTTTTGCATGTTTCAATTATTATTCCTATGTGAGCATCATTGAAATCATCATGCCTAGCTAAAAGGCATTAAAGAAAAGCGCTTGTTGGGAGACAATCCAACACTTTTACTTTCTGTTTTTGTGTGTCCACATGATTAAGCTACTTTATAATCATGTTTTATAGCTTTTGTTTCAATAAAGTGCCAAGTAAAGCCTTTGGGATAGTGTGGCTGATAGTTGACTTGATTCTGTGCAAAAACAGAAACTTTTGCTCTCAGTCCAGGAATTTTGTAAATTCACTGGAATGTGATTTTGATCTGAATTTTTACACATGATTGATATACAAATTTCCTATATTTTCTTAATTATACAGAATTTTTAGAGATAGGGAAGTATGGTTACACTACAGATCTTCACAGACTGTTCTGTTTTTGACAGATTCTGTTTTGCATGCATAGTTTGCTTGTTTTAGTGCTCCCATAGCTTATATTCAGTGGTATAAATTATGGGAATGGTATAATACAGTAGGTATCATGTGGGAACAATTATGAATCTTGTCTTGACAGTACCTAAGTGAATGATTTATCTTTATTACACTAACCCTTCTCACGAAGTTCCGTTAAGTTTTGTGTGATTGAAGTTTTCAAGTTTTGGGTGAGACACTGATATGAGGAGAATAAGGAGTGACAAGAACCTAATCTTGGGGATGCCCAAGGCACCCCCAAGGTAATATCCAAGGAATACTCAAGCGCCTAAGCTTGGGGATGCCCCGGAAGGCATCCCCTCTTTCGTCTTCAACACTATCGGTATATCTTACTTAGAGCTATATTTTTATTCGTCACATAATATGTGCTTTGCTTGGATCGTTATTATATTTTCTTGTTCTCTGTTAGGTGTTATTTATAATCTTGTTTTTCAATAAAAAGTTCCAAGAATTTCCTTAGGATGCTTGCATTGCATGTTTGATGTGTGCTGAGTAAAAAACAGAAACTTTTCCTGTAGTGTTTGAATTTTCATGTTTTACTGGAACGTGGAAAGTTTCTGAAATTTTTACACAGTATTGTCATATAAATTTTATAGCATGTCCTAAATTTTCATAATTGTTTGAGTTACAGAAGTACACTGGTTTCATAAATTGCTACAGACTGTTCTGTTTGGACAGATTGCTGTCATAGTTTTGTTATCTGCTTAGCCTATAGTTTCCATAGCCAATATTGGTAGATAGAAATTGTGGAAACGATAGTAAACAGTAGATGATGTTTGGAAATTATCGCGCAACATGTCTTGGCAGTACATAAAGTGTTGATTTGTTCTTATGTGTACTAACCTATCTCACGAGTTCTTTTCAAGTTTTGTTTGGAAGATGTTTTTGGGAATAGGTGAAACCATGATATGAGAGGATTGAACGAGATACAAAAGCTCAAGCTTGGGGATGCCCAAGGCACCCCAAGTAAATATTTCAAGAAGTCTCAAGCATCCAAGCATGGGGATGCTACGCATCCCACCTCTCTTCATCAACAATTATCGGTTAGCCTATGTTGAGCCTAAATTCTTATTCGTTCACATGATGCGTGCTATTCTTGGAGTGCTATTTCTCTTTTGCTTGCTGTTGAATAAAATACTCAGATCTGAAAATATTTATTGAGGAAGAGAGAGTCCTCACATAGCTCCTTAATTGTTTGACCACTCATTGATCTTCACTTATATCTTTTGTGAGTAGCTTGTCATTTCCTCTCATGCTTCACTTATACCTTTTTGAGGGACGAAATCTTTATGCTCATGTGCTTCATTTAAATTTGTTTGAGCATGTCGAAAAAGCAATGTCAATATATGAAACTAGTCCCAAAGTGATAGATATCCAAGGAGGATATAATAAAAACTTTCATGAAAATCATGGGACAAATTAAAGTGGATTCTTTGTAATAGTTTTGAAAAATGATGATAGTAATATGCGAGTCATGTTAGCGAGTAATTATGCCTTAGTAGGAATATTGGCGTTAAGGTTTGTGATTCCCTATGCAAGTACGAAAGTCAATAGTTATGCAATGAAGTTATATCCTACTTGTGGTGCATTATTCGGTGTTAGTTATGTTCAATGCTCACTTATCTGAATTTGCATTTCTTGGTTTGGTTGCTTCCCAATCTATTTGCTAGCCTCCATTTGTACTAAGTAGAAATACTACTTGTGCATCCAAAATCCTTAAACCAAGTTTTGCACTATGAGTCCACCATACCTACCACTATGCGGTATTTCCATGCCGTTCCAAGCAAATTTGTATGTGCCATTGATGTCTACTATGCAACCTTCTCCTTGTAGACTCATGTTGGTCCTCCAAGCGCAGAGTTTTGTAGGACAGTAGCAAATTTCCCTCAAGTGGATGACCTAAGGTTTATCAATCCGTGGGAGGTGTAGGATGAAGATGGTCTCTCTCAAGCAACCCTGCAATCAAATACAAGAAATCTCTTGTGTCCCCAACACACCCAATACAATGGTAAATTGTATAGGTGCACTAGTTCGGCGAAGAGATGGTGATACAAGTGTAATATGGATGGTAGATATAGGTTTTTGTAATCTGAAAATATAAAAAAAGCAAGGTAACAAGTAACAAAAGTGAGCAAAAACGGTATTGCAATGCTTGAAAACAAGGCCTAGGGTTCATACTTTCACTAGTGCAAGTTGTCTCAACAATACTGACATAGTTGAATCATATGTAAATCCCTCACGTGCGACAAAGAGTTCACTCCAAAGTCACAAATAGCGGAGAACAAACGAAGAAATTATTGTAGGGTACGAAACCACCTCAAAGTTATCTTTTCCGATCAATCTTATGAGCTATCCCTATAAGTGTCACGAACAGCCCTAGAGTTCGTACTAAAATAACACCTTAAGATACACATCAACCAAAACCCTAATGTCACCTAGATACTCCAATGTCACCACAAGTACCCATGGGCTTGATTATACGATATGCATCACACAATTTCAGATTCATCATGTTCAATGCAACACAAAGAACTTCAAAGAGTGCCCCAAAGTTTCTACCGGAGAGTCAAGAAGAAAACGTGTGCCAACCCCTATGCATAGATTCCCAAGGTCACGGAACCCGCAAGTTGATCACCAAAACATACATCAAGTGGATCAATAGAACATCCCATTGTCACCACGGATATCCCATCGCAAGACATACATCAAGTGTTCTCAAATCCTTAAAGACTCAATCCGATAAGTAAACTTCAAAGGGAAAACTCAATCCATCACAATAAGATAGAGAGGGGAAAACGCCATATGATTCATCTATATTAATAAAGCTCGCGGTACATCAAGATCGTGTCATCTCAAGAATACGAGAGAGAGAGATATCAAACACATAGCTACAGGTACATACCCTCAGCCCCGAGGGTGAACTACTCCCTCCTCGTCATGGAGATCGCCGGGATGATGAAGATGGCCTCCGGTGATGGTTTCCCCCTCCGGCAGGGTGCCGGAACGGGCTCCCGATTGGTTTTTCGTGGCTCTGGAGGCTTGCGGTGGCGGAACTCCCGATCTAGGTTTGTTTCTAGGGGTTTCTCTATTTATAGGAATTTTTGGCGGCGGAAACAGGTCCAGGGGGGCCACGAGGTGACGACAAGCCAGGGCGGCGCGCCCTACGGGGGGGGGGGGGCAGGCTTGTGGTGGCCTCGTGGCTCTTCTGGCCCAACTCCAATGCTGCCTGGCCTTCTTCTGGTCCATAAAAAATCACCGTAGATTTTTATTCCATTTGGGCTCCGTTTGATATTCCTTTTCTGTAAAACTCAAAAACACGGAAAAAACAAAAACTGGCACTGGGCTCTAGGTTAATAGGTTAGTCCGAAAAATAATATAAAGTTGTAGTAAAATGATTGTAAAACATCCAAGAATGATAATATAATAGCATGGAACAAGCAAAAATTATAGATACGTTGGAGACGTATCAGCATCCCCAAGCTTAATTCCTACTCGTCCTCGAGTAGGTAAATGATAAAAATAGAATTTTTGATGTGGAATGCTGCCTAACATGTTCATCATATTCTTTTCTTCTTTGTATAGCATGGACATTTGGACTTGTAAATGATTCAAAGCAATAGTCTAGTTTTAACATAATGACTTCAATACTCAAGCATGTCAACAAGCAACCATGTCGATCAAAATATCAACACTAAAAAAGTTATCCCTAGCCCATCATGCTCAATCATTGATCCATTCATGAAACACACTCAAATATTAGCTATGCCCAATGCTCAAGTACGATCATAGTGCCCCCTAGTTGGTGCTTATAAGAGAAGATGGAGACTCAAAGAAAAAATAAAAATTGCATAAAGTAAATAGATAGGCCCTTCGCAGAGGGAAGTAGGGATTTGTAGAGGTGCTAGAGCTCAAGGTTTAAATTGAGAGAGAAAAAATATTTTGAGTGGCATGCTTTTCCTGTCAACGAAAACGACAAAGTAGCTCTCAATACTTTCCATGCTAGATACATTATAGGCGGTTCCCAAACAGAATGGTAAAGTTTTTACTCCCCCTCCACCAATCAATCACACTCCACGGTGAGCCAAATCCACGGGTACCGTCCATACCAACAACATTCCTGGGGGAGTTTTGTTTAATTATATTTTTGATTTGAATTTTGAGCATGGGACTGGGCATCCCGAATACCAGCCACTTTCTCGTGAATGATAGTGAATCAACACATATCATGAGAATAACACACCTAGCATGGAAAAATATTGGATACTCCCCACCGTTTCATGAGCGGTACGGGCACACAAAAGAGAAAGTTTATTTTGAAAATTTAGAGATGGCACATACAAATTTTCTAGGAACGGCATGGAAATACCGCATATAGGTAGGTATGGTGGACTCATAAGGCAAAACTTGGTTTAAGGATTTTGGATGCACATGTAGTATTTCTACTTAGTACAGATGGAGGCTAGCAAATAGATTGGGAAGCAACCAAACGAAGAAACGAAAATTCACATAAGTGAGCATTGAACATAACTAACACCGAATAATGCACCACAAGTAGGATATAACTTCATTGCATAACTATTGACTTTCGTACTTGCATAGGGAATCACAAACCTTAACACCAATATTCCTACTAAAGCATAATTACTCACTAACATGACTCACATATTACTATCATCATGTTTCAAAACTATTACAAAGAATCAAGTTTAATTTGTCCCATGATCTTCATGAAAGTTTTTATTATATACTCCTTGGATATCTATCACTTTGGGACTAGTTTCATATATTGCTATTGCTTTTTCTACAAGATCAAACAAATTTAAATGAAGCACATGAGCATAAAGATTTCATTCCTCAAAAAGGTATAAGTGAAGCATGAGAGGGAATGACAAGCTACTCTCAAAAGATATAAGTGAAGATCAATGAGTAGTCAAACAATTAAGTAGCTATGTGAGGACTCTCTCTCCCACAATAAATATTTTCAGATCTGAGTATTTTATTCAACAGCAAGCAAAAGAGAAATAGCACTCCAAGAATAGCACGCATCATGTGAAAGAATAAAAATTTAGGCTCAACATAGGCTAACCGATAATTGTTGATGAAGAGAGGTGTGATGCATAGCATCCCCAAGCTTAGATTCTTGAGACTTCTTGAAATATTCACTTGGGGTGCCTTGGGAATCCCCAATCTTGAGCTTTTGTATCTCGTTCAATCCTCTCATATCATGGTTTCACCTATTCTCAAAAACATCTTCCACACAAAACTTGAAAAGAACTCGTGAGATAGGTTAGTACACATAATAATAAATCAACTCCTTATGTACTGCCAAGACAAGTTGAATAATAATTTTAAAACATTAGGTACTGCATACTATCATTTCCACAATTTATATCTACCAATATAGGCTATGGAAACTATAGGATAAGTAGATTACGAAACTATGACAGCAATCTGTTCAAACAGAACAGTCTGTAGCAATATATTAAACCAGTGCACTTCTGTAACTCAAAAAATTATAAAAATTTAGGACATGCTAAAAAATTTATATTAAAATACTGTGTAATTTTTTTAGATACTTTCCAAGTTCCAGTAAAATATGAAAATTCAAACACTACAGCAAAAGTTTCTGTTTATACACAGCACCATCAAACATGTAATTCAAGCATCCTAAAAGGCAATTCTTGGAACTTTTTATTGAAAAAAAAGATTATTAATGACACCTAACAGAGAACAATAAAATAAAATGACGCTCCAAGCAAAACTCATATTATGTAACGAATAAAAATATAGCTCCAAGTAATGTATACCGATAATGTTGAAGACGAAAGAGGGGATGCCTTCCGGGGCATCCCCAAGCTTAGGCGCTTGAGTCTTCCTTGGATATTACCTTGGGGGTGCCTTGGGCATACCCAAGCTTAGGTTCTTGTCACTCCTTATTCTCCTCATATCGGTGTCTCACCCAAAATTTGAAAACTTCAATCACACAAAACTTAACGGAACTTCGTGAGAAGGGTTAGTGTAATAAAGATAAATCATTCACTTAGGTACTGTCAAGACAAGATTCATAATTGTTCCCACATGATACATACTGTATTATACCATTCCCATAATTTATACCACTGAATATAAGCTATGGGAGCACTAAAACAAGCAAACTATGCATGCAAAACAGAATCTGTCAAAAACAGAACAATCTGTGAAGATCTGTAGTGTAACCATACTTCCCTATCTCTAAAAATTCTGTAAAATTAAGAAAATCTAGGAAATTTGTATATCAATCATGTGTAAAAATTCAGATCAAAATCACATTCCAGTGAATTTACAAAATTCCTGGACTGAGAGCAAAAGTTTCTGTTTTTGCACAGAATCAAGTCAACTATCATCCACACTATCCCAAAGGCTTTACTTGGCACTTTATTGAAACAAAAGCTATAAAACATTATTATACAGTATCTTAATCATGTGGACACACAAAAACAGTAGGTATAAATATTGGGTTGTCTCCCAACAAGCGCTTTTCTTTAATGCCTTTTTAGCTAGGCATGATGATTTCAATGATGCTCACAAAAAAGATAAGAATTGAAACACAAAGAGAGCATCATGAAGCATATGACTAGCACATTTAAGCCTAACCCACTTCCTATGCATAGGGATTTTTTAAGCGAACAACTTATGGGAACAAGAATCAACTAGCATAGGAAGGCAAAACAAGCATAACTTCAAAACTTTGAACACATAGAGAGGAAACTTGATATTATTGCAATTCCTACAAGCATATGTTCCTCCCTCATAATAATTTTCAGTAGCATCATGAAGGAATTTCACAACATAACTATCACATAAAGCATTATCTTCATGATCCACAAGCATAGTAAATTTGTCACTCTCCACATAAGCAATTTTCTTCTCATTCATAATAGTGGGAGCAAACTCAACAAAATAACTATCATGAGATACTTGATTGACATAACCACTTTGAATATTAAAATCATGATGACAAGTTTCATGGTTATCATTATTCTTTATAGCATACGTGTCATCATAATAATCATAATAAATAGGAGGCATGCTTTCATCATACCAAATTTGCTCATCAAAACTTGGGGGACTAAAAATATCATCTTCATCAAACATAGCATCCCCAAGCTTGTGGCTTTGCATATCATTAGCATCATGGATATTCAGAGAATTCATACTAACAACATTGCAATCATGCTCATCACTCAAAGATTTAGTGCCAAACATTTTAATAACTTCTTCTTCTAATACTTGAGCACAATTTTCCTTTCCATCATTTTCACGAAAGACATTAAAAAGATGAAGCATATGAGGCAACCTCAATTCCATTTTTTTGTAGTTTTCTTTTATAAAACCAAACTAGTGAAAAACAAGAAACTAAAAGATTTAATTGCAAGATCTAAAGATATACCTTCAAGCACTCACCTCCCCGGCAACGGCGCCAGAAAAGAGCTTGATGTCTACTACGCAACCTTCTCCTTGTAGACTCGTGTTGGGCCTCCAAGCGTAGAGTTTTGTAGGACAGTAGCAAATTTCCCTCAACTGGATAACCTAAGGTTTATCAATCCATGGGAGGTGTAGGATGAAAATGGTCTCTCTCAAGCAACCCTGCAATCAAATACAAGAAATCTCTTGTGTCCCCAACACACCCAATACAATGGTAAATTGTATAGGTGCACTAGTTCGGCGAAGAGATGGTGATACAAGTGTAATATGGATGGTAGATATAGGTTTTTGTAATATGAAAATATAAAAACAGCAAGGTAACAAGTAACAAAAGTGAGCAAAAACGGTATTGCAATGCTTGAAAACAAGGCCTAGGGTTCATAATTTCACTAGTGCAAGTTCGCTCAACAATACTGACATAGTTGAATCATATGTAAATCCCTCACGTGCGACAAAGAGTTCACTCCAAAGTCACAAATAGCGGAGAAGAAACGAAGAAATTATTGTAGGGTACGAAACCACCTCAAAGTTACCTTTTCCGATCAATCTTATGATCTATCCCTATAAGTATCACGAACAGCCCTAGAGTTCGTACTAAAATAACACCTTAAGATACACATCAACCAAAACCCTAATGTCACCTAGATACTCCAATGTCACCACAAGTACCCATGGGCTTGATTATACGATATGAATCACACAATTTCAGATTCATCATGTTCAATCCAACACAAAGAACTTCAAAGAGTGCCCCAAAGTTTCTACCGGAGAGTCAAGGCGAAAACGTGTGCCAACCCCTATGCGTAGATTCCCAAGGTTACGGAACCCGCAAGTTGATCACCAAAACATACATCAAGTGGATCAATAGAACATCCCATTGTCACCACGGATATCCCATCGCAAGACATACATCAAGTATTCTCAAATCCTGAAAGACTCAATCCGATAAGTAAACTTCAAAGGGAAAACTCAATCCATCACAAGAAGATAGAGAGGGGAAAACTCCATATGATTCATCTATATTAATAAAGCTCGCGGTACATCAAGATCGTGTGATCTCAAGAACACGAGAGAGAGAGATCAAACACATAGCTACTGGTACATACCGTCAGCCCCGAGGGTGAACTACTCCCTCCTCGTCATGGAGATCGCCAGGATGATGAAGATGGCCTCCGGTGATGGTTGCCCCCTCCGGCAGGGTGCCGGAATGGGCTCCCGATTGGTTTTTCGTGGCTTTGGAGGCTTGCGGCGGCGAAACTCCTGATCTAGGTTTGTTTCTGGGGGTTTCTCTATTTATAGGAATTTTTGGCGGCGGAAACAAGTCCAGGGGGCCACGAGGTGACGACAAGCCAGGGGGCGCGCCCTAGGGGGGGGTGCGCCCCCCAGGCTTGTGGTGGCCTCGTGGCTCTTCTGGCCCAACTCCAATGCTGCCCGGCCTTCTTCTGGTCCATAAAAAATCACCGTAGATTTTTATTCCGTTTGGGCTCCGTTTGATATTCCTTTTCTGTAAAACTCAAAAACACGGAAAAACAGAAACTGGCACCGGCCTCTAGGTTAATAGGTTAGTCCCAAAAATAATATAAAGTTGTAGTGAAATGATTATAAAACATCCAAGAATGCTAATATTGTTGGGGAACGTTGCATGGGAAACAAAAATTTTCCTACGCACACACAAGATCTATCCATGGTGACGAGCATCTACGAGAGGGAGAGTGAATCTACATACCCTTGTAGATCGCTAAGCGGAAGCGTTTAAGAAACGCGGTTGATGTAGTCGAACGTCTCCGCGATCCAAATCGCAAGTCGTCCCTCGATCCGATCACGAACTAGCGCCGAACGGACGGCACCTCCGCGTTCAACACACGTACGGCTTGATGATGCCTTCACCTCCTCGATCCAGCGAGCGATGATGAAGTAGTGGTTGAGTTCCAGCAGCACGACGGCCTGGTGATGGTGGTGAGGAACAATCTCTGCAGGGCTTCGCCAAGCGCTACGGAGATTATGACGGAGGAACTAGAGGGTTAGGGTTGCCGCACACGGCTTGGGGAAATCTTGATGTGTCCCGTGTGCTAGCCCTGCCCCTCTATTTATATGTTGAGCCTTGGGGTCTAAACTTGGAGTAAAAGCCTCCTCCAGGTCGGTTTTGCCCGCACAAGGTCGGTTTGGCCCGCAGGGAAAGAGTCCAACTCGGATCCCTGCCGAACCGTGCACAGCCGCGCACAAGCGGTAGTACCGCTTCACACAAGCGGTAGTACCACTTGGGCGGTAGTACCGCTTCACACAAGCGGTAGTACCGCTCGGGCGGTAGTACCGCTTCACCAAGCGGTAGTACCGCTTACGCGGCAGCAAAACTACTTTTGCACTTTCCAATACCTCGTGGGCTTTATCCCTTTGGCCCATATAAAGTGTTGCTGCACCCGAACACTTCGGTAAACATCCGGAACCCCTTCCGGTGAATTCCGGAACCCTTCCGGAGATCAAAACACTATTATCACATATATCAATCTTTACCTCCGGACTATTCCGGAGATCCTCGTCATGTCCGGGATCTTATCCGGGACTCCGAACAACCTTCGGTCACCAACAAAATAACTCAACTATACTAATCGTCACCAAACGTTAAGTGTGTAGACCCTGCGGGTTCGAGAACTATGTAGACATGACCGAGACACCTCTACGATCAATAACCAATAGCGGGACCTGGATGCCCATATTGGCTCCTACATATTCTACGAAGATCTTTATCGGTCGAACCTCTATGTCAAGGATTCAGTTAATCCCGTATGCTGTTCCCTTTGTTCTTCGGTATGTTACTTGCCCGAGATTCGATCGTCGGTATCTCTATACCTAGTTCAATCTCGTTACCGGGAAGTCTCTTTACTCGTTCCGTAATACAAGATCTCGTGGCTAACACTTTAGTCACATTGCTTGCAAGGCTCATTGTGATGTTGTATTACTGAGTGGGCCCTGAGATACCTCTCCGTCATACGGAGTAACAAATCCCAGTCTTGATCCATGCCAACCCAACAGACACCCTCAGAGATACCTGTAGAGCACCTTTATAGTCACCCAGTTACGTTGCGACGTTTGATACACACAAGGTACTCCTCCGATGTCAGGGAGTTGCATGATCTCATGGTCATAGGAACAGATACTTGACATGCAGAAAACAATAGCAATAAACTGACACGATCAAATGCTACGTTCTTAGTTTGGGTCTTGTCCATCACATCATTCTCCTAATGATGTGATCCCGTTATCAAATGACATCTCATGTCAATGGCTAGGAAACCTTAACCATCTTTGATCAACGAGCTAGTCAACTAGAGGCTTACTAGGGACACAGTGTTGTCTATGTATCCACACATGTATTTGAGTTTCCAATCAATACAATTATAGCATGGATAATAAACGATTATCATGAACAAGGAAATATAATAATAACCAATTTATTATTGCCTCTAGGGCATATTTCCAACAAATATAACAGCATGGTACAAGCAAAAATTATAGATACGTTGGAGACGTATCAACCATCTCTAAATTTTAAAAATAAATTTTCTTTTTTGTGTGCCCGTACCGCTCATGAAATGGCAGGGAGTGTCCAATATTTTTCCATGCTAGGTGGGTTATTCTCACGATATGTGTTGATTCACTATCATTCACGAGAAAGTGGCTGGTATTCGGGATGACCAGTTCCATGCTCAAAAATCAAAACAAAACATAATGAAACAAAACTCCCCCAGGATTGTTGTTTGTATGGACGGTACCCGTGGATTCGGCTCGCCGTGGAGTGTGATTGATTGGTGGAGGGGGGAGTAAAAACTTTACCATTCTGTTTGGGAACCGCCTATAATGTATCTAGCATGGAAAGTATTGTGAGCTACTTTGTCGTTTTCGTTGACAGGAAAAGCATGCCACCCAAAATATTTTTTCTCTCTCAATTTAAAACTTTGAGCTCTGGCACCCCTACAAATCCCTACTTCCCTCTGCGAAGGGCCTATCTATTTACTTTATGCAATTTTTATTTTAGCTTTGAGTCTCCATCTTCTCTTATAAGCACCAACTAGGGGGCACTATGATCGTACTTGAGCATTGGGCATTGCTAATATTTGAGTGTGTTTCATGAATGGATCAATGATTGAGCATGATGGGCTAGGGATAACTTTCTTTAGTTTTGATATTTTGAAAGACATGGTTGCTTGTTGACATGCTTGAGTATTGAAGTCATTATGTTAAAACTAGACTATTGCTTTGAATCATTTACAAGTCCAAATGTCCATGCTATACAAAGAAGAAAAGAATAAGATGAACATGTTAGGCAGCATTCCACATCAAAAATTCTATTTTTATCATTTACCTACTCGAGGACGAGTAGGAATTAAGCTTGGGGATGCTGATACGTCTCCAACGTATCTATAATTTTTGCTTGTTCCATGCTGTTATATTATCATTCTTGGATGTTTTACAATCATTTTACTACAACTTTATATTATTTTTGGGACTAACCTATTAACCTAGAGCCCAGTGCCAGTTTCTGTTTTTTCCGTGTTTTTGAGTTTTACAGAAAAGGAATATCAAACGGAGCCCAAATGGAATAAAAATCTACGGTGATTTTTTATGGACCAGAAGAAGCCCAGGGAGCGTTGGAGTTGGGCCAGAAGAGCCACGAGGCCACCACAAGCCTGGGGGGCGCCCCCCCTAGGGCGCGCCCCCCTGGCTTGTCGTCACCTCGTGGCCCACCTTGACTTGTTTCCGCCGCCAAAAATTCTTATAAATACATAAACCCCCAGAAACAAACCTAGATCAGGAGTTCCGCCGCCGCAAGCCTCCAGAGCCACAAAAAACCAATCGGGAGCCCGTTCCGGCACCCTGTCGGAGGGGGAAACCATCACCAGTGGCCATCTTCATCATCCCAGCGGCCTCCATGACGAGGAAGGAGTAGTTCACCCTCGGGGCTGAGGGTATGTACCAGTAGCTATGTGTTTGATCTCTCTCTCTCTCTCGTGTTCTTGAGATGACACGATTTTGATGTACCGCGAGCTTTATTAATATAGATGGATCATATGGAGTTTTCCCCTCTCTATCTTCTTGTGATGAATTGAGTTTTCCCTTTGAAGTTTTCTTATCGGATTGAGTCTTTAAGGATTTGAGAACACTTGATGTATGTCTTGCGATGGGATATCTGTGGTGACAATGGGATGTTCTATTGATCCACTTGATGTATGTTTTGGTGATCAACTTGCGGGTTCTGTGACCTTGGGAATCTATGCATAGGGGTTGGCACACGTTTTCGTTGACTCTCCGGTAGAAACTTTGGGGCACTCTTTGAAGTTCTTTTGTTGGATTGAACATGATGAATCTGAAATTGTGTGATGCATATCGTATAATCAAGCCCATGGGTACTCGTGGTGACATTGGAGTATCTAGGTGACATTAGGGTTTTGGTTGATGTGTATCTTAAGGTGTTATTTTAGTACGAACTCTAGGGCTGTTTGTGACACTTATAGGGATAGCTCATAAGATTGATCGGAAAAGATAACTTTGAGGTGGTTTCGTACCCTACAATAATTTCTTCGTTTGTTCTCCGCTATTTGTGACTTTGGAGTGAACTCTTTGTCGCACGTGAGGGATTTACATATGATTCAACTATGTTAGTATTGTTGAGAGAACTTGCACTAGTGAAAGTATGAACCCTAGGCCTTGTTTTCAAGCATTGCAATACCGTTTTTGCTCACTTTTGTTACTTGCTACCTTGCTGTTTTTATATTTTTAGATTACAAAAACCTATTTCTACCATCCATATTACACTCGTATTACCATCTCTTCGCTGAACTAGTGCACCTATACAATTTACCATTGTATTGGGTGTGTTGGGGACACAAGAGACTCTTTGTTATTTGATTGCAGGGTTGCTTGAGAGAGACCATCTTCATCCTACGCCTCCCATGGATTGATAAACCTTAGGTCATCCACTTGAGGGAAATTTGCTACTGTCCTACAAAACTCTACGCTTGGAGGCCCAACATGAGTCTACAAGAAGAAGGTTGCGTAGTAGACATCATCCATACCGACGCCTCCAAGGAGGGGAACGACGCCCTCGTCCATCACCGTCGATGTGGCCGACCAGGGATTTCGCCCGGACTAAGTACTCGCCACCACCAGCCCCTCCTGTCAGGGAGCCGGTGGCCCGACCAGGGTTGCTCGCACGCTGAACAGGGAAGGGAGGGAATGCGCCGGATCTCGCGCACTGGCCACCGAACTAACCGCCACCGGTCATCGTCGTCCACCGTGACCCCGCCGACCACGTGGCCAGGGACACAAGACCCATTGCATGCACCACTGCTCGCCGCAAAGCTGGCGGTGCCTCACCATAGGAGTTGTTGTTTCGGATCCAGCCCCCCCGACATAGAAGCAGGGCAGTCGAAGGCCCCGCCGCCACCATCCTTCGCAGCGCCCCAGGCTTGCCTAGCGGCTGCCTCAGGCGGTGGCGTGGCAGGGTGGAGGCGGAGGGCACCCAACGTGAGTAGGGTTCACTCCCTAGTCACCCAAGCGGGGCGGCGCAGGGGTGGATGAATACTTGTGGGAACATCTCTAATGCGGGCCACTAAATCAAAGTTGCCTCTGCACATTTCTTTGCATCGGTGCCAGGCTCGGCAATCAACCGAGAAATATTTTGGCTCACGAACTAGCTGCCTACACAAGAACTCATGGAGACAGTCTACTAATTGTTGTTGTTCCTGACGCGCTGAGACATCTCGTTCCAAATGATTGAAACCTAGACCCTGATATAATATAAGTGCAGGGCTTTTTCTCAAAAAGGAAAAAAGGTTAGAGTATATAGCAAAAAACTACCATGTTACATGCTAGGACAACAAAAAACTACCTCTTTTATTAATCTTTCAAAAAACCACCATTTTTTTGGTTCGCTGTTCCAAAAGGACCTAGTCGCTGAACGTTACATTTTAAGCATGATTATGACATGTAGGGCCCGCCCGTGAGGGTTTTGTCGGCCAGAGGCTGACCGCGCGCGTGCTGGCGGCCGTTAGGGCTTGCCATTCCGACTGGGGTCAAAGTGACCGAGCCGTCTCACTCTCTCTCACTCACTCCCACTCTCTCCCTTGCTCTGTTCTCCCTTGCCCGAGCTCGCCATCGTCGCCGACCACCTATCTTCCTCGTCGCCGACAAGGATGCCTTCTTGGAATGATGGGGATGAGAGCTCCGACGATGACATCATGGGTGGCAACCTGATGGACATTGAGTACTTTGTAAGTATCATCCTCTCCCTCTGCCATTACTTAGGATTAGGGTTAGGTTTCATTTGATTTGGGATTTAGAGTTTAATATCTGCAACTATGGATGGATTCTTTGGTTGATTCTTTGGTTTAGCCAGTGCTTGATGGATCTGCAAATATTGGATGGATCCTTTGACTGATTTAGCTTCTACTGTGTGTAGAACACACCTAACACCATCCCAGAGCCAATGTTTTGTGGTGCTCCCATGGAGGAAGTTCCCAAATACACACTGCACTAGATGATGCCTAGGAAGTGTGTTGCTTTTGAATGTGCTAACACTGGAAGGAGGTTCTAGGGATGCCCTATTCAGGTGGGTGTGAGTAAGCAACATCAGTTTTACTTCCAATTACTAGTTCATTGCTAGCTCAAGTTATCGCTTGGATAATTGGATAGCTTATATGAAATTAATGTGCACAAGTGTTGTTTTTATTTGTTGGCAAATGTTATCTGTTTGAATTGAATTAAGTTCTGAATGTACACATGTCCTTATATCTACAGACTATGAATTTATAGCTACAAGTGTTGTCTGACTGAAGTGAATTCAATTCTGAATTTATAAATGTTATTTGATTGAGCAGGGAGGTGTGAACTATGGTGTAGTTGAGTGGGTTGATCCTATCTGGCCTGATGTACTTAAGAACTGCCTCATCAAGCTGTGAGAAATGTTCCATGAGCAAAACCTCGGCAGGATTCCAGACAAGCATGCATATGAGGATGAGGTTGCCAAGTTGAAGAAGGAGCATGATCATCTATGCACTGAGTATCATAAAATGGTTGATGATGTTAGCAAGATGTTTGACTGGCAGGATGGTGTTGGCAAGGTGGACTGCCAGAAAGCAATGGATGCTTAGAAATTTGAGAATAAGAAGGAAGAGCTAGAGATGGAGATGAAGATGGAGAAGCTTAGGCCAGCAAAGGAGCAGAAGTGTATCCTGAAGGCCCAGGCAGACATAATTCACAACACCAGGAAGGCTATGAAAGAGATCAAGGTGGTCAGGGATCTTCTTGCTGAAGAGAAGAAATAGCTGGAGAAAGTTGTTGCTGATCTGCTGAATGGTGGCCATGGGAGCAAGGAAAAGCCGAAGCAAATCAAGGCCATACTAGAGGCTTTAAGATTTGGAAAATGATGGCTAAGTAAGTAAGCTGGACTACATATATAATAGGCCTTGCAAGATGATGGTAGGAGTATATTTTGTGCAGTCCTATATGAATTGTTTAACAGGCCTTGCAAGATGATGCATGCCACTAAATCAAAGTTGCCTCTGCACATTCCTTTGCATCAGCGCCAGGCTCGGCAATCAACCGAGAAAGCTATGTTTTGGCTCACGAACGGGCTGCCTACGCAAGAACTGATGGAGTCAGTCTACTGATTGCTGTTTTCCTGACGCACTGAGACAGCTCGTTCCAAATGACTGAACCCTGATAAAATATAAGTGCAGGGCTTTTTCTCAGAAAGAAAAAAAAGTTGCGTCTGCACATTGACTGTGCATGTTGGACCATGAAATGGATGCCACGTCAAGCTGTCAATTATGGCGAGGGGAGTCGTGTGACGGGGACGAACATGGAGTGGAATGGGAATCTAGAAATCTCTAGCAATGTTATGCTTACCATGTAAGAAGAGTGTAGTTTCCTTTTGAGGTGGTAGATTGCATTCCCTTCTCTTCGTTGTAAGCTTCTATGACACTATTACGAGAATTTATTTGTCCGGTTGGCAAATTGGCTGGTATTTTGGTTCAGTTGCAAGTTGCAAGCATCTGTCCTTATAGAGATCTTATGTTGCGTGTGAAGTTTTGCATTGTCATGGCTTGTGCATGGAAGCCAAACTTAAATCATCCAAAGATGCCTTTTTCACTACCCATTCTCATCTTTTTCGCGTAGGCACCTTCTTTCAGGAGAGTTTGAAACAAATATTTTGTTCTATTACATTTCCATGTAGTATCTTTTCCCCTATTTTTGTATTTTGTAACCTCTTTCTTTTATACTGTTAGTTTAAAACCGTTTTTTTCCTTTGAACCAAAGGGGCCCTGAATAAATAAACAGGAAAAAGGTTGCGGTCCGCGCCGCCGCAGCATGAACAGAATCACTAACAAGGCTCTTAACCCATTTTGTGTTGGGGAACGTTGCATGGGAAACAAAAAATTTCCTAAGAACACCCAAGATCTATCTATGGAGATCAACAGCTACAAGAGGGGGAGTGCATCTACATACCCTTGTAGATCGCTAAGCGGGAAGCGTTAAGAAACGTGGTTGATGTAGTCGAACGTCTTCGCGATCCAATCACGATCCGTCCCGCGATCCAATCACGATCTAGCGCCGAACGAACGATACCTCCACGTTCAGCACACGTACAACTCGATGACGTAACTGCCTCCTTGATCCAGCAAGCGAGGGTGGAGTAGTAGATGAGTTCTCCGGCAGCACGACGGCGTGGCGGCGGCGGTGGTGGAGCTGTTCCGGCAGGGCTTCGCCAAGCGTTGTCGCAACAAACTTGAGGAGAAGCAATTAGAGAGAGAGAGGGAGGGCTGCGTCGTGGCTTAGGGTGCGGTGATACGTCTCCAACGTATCTACTTTTTCTCACCCTTTTGCCCTTGTTTTGGACTTTGATTTGCATGATTTGAATGGAACTAACCCGGACTAACGCTGTTTTCAGCAGAATGGAACGAAACTTTTTGGAGAATTATTTCAGAATATATTTGAATTATTGGAGCCAAAATCCACCGAAGAGGGGGGCCAAGGTGGCCAGCACCCACCAGGGCGCGCCCTGGTTGGTTCTGCCCACCTCGTGGCCCCACTGACCCTAATTCCGCCACTATAAATTCCTATTTTCGGAGAAAAAAATCAGAGAGAAAGTTTCATCGCATTTTACGATAAGGAGCTGCCACCACCTCCTGTTCTTCATTGGGAGGCCAGATCTGGAGCCCGTTTGGGGGCTCCGGAGAGGGGAATCTTCGGTCTTCGTCATCACCAACCCTTCTCCATCACCAATTCCATGATGCTCTCCACTGGGAGTGAGTAATTCCTTGGTAGGCTTGCTAGTCGGTGAGGAGTTGGATGAGATTCATCATGTAATCGAGTTAGTTTTGTTAGGGCTTGATCACTAGTATCCATTATGTTCTGAGATTGATGTTGCTATGACTTTGCTATGCTTAATGCTTGTCACTAGGGCCCGAGTGCCATGATTTCAGATCTGAACCGTTTATGTTATCATCTCTATATCTATGTTCTTGATCCGATCTTGCCTAGTCATATGCACCTATTACGTGTTATGATTCGTCAACCCCATAGTGAAAATATTTGGGATACTTCGCGGTGATGACCGTAGTTTGAGGAGTTCATGTATTCACCATGTGTTAATGCTTTGTTTCGGTTCTCTATTAAAAGGAGGCCTTAATATCCCTTAGTTTCCTTATGGACCCCGCTGCCACGGGAGGGTAGGACAAAAGATGTCATGCAAGTTCTTTTCCATAAGCACGTATGACTATTTACGGAATACATGCCTACATCACATTGATGAATTGCGCTAGTTCTGTATCTGTCGGATTTCGGGCACCGCAAAACCCTAAGGAGTTCGAACCCAGGGGCGTGTGCGAAGATTCCCCAACTGCTTCACCCCTTCCAAGCTCACAACACGATAGCCCCGCTCGATGGCGAGGAAGATGATGGCACACAAGAGTTTACCCAGGTCCGGGCCGCTGCAAAGCGTAAAACCCTACTCCTGCCTTTGGTGGATTGCCTCACGAGGAGGTTTGTGGATGAACTAGTATAGTGGCATGTTGCTTTGCGGCTGCGTTTGCGGGTCGTTGTCTCGTGTCCCTCTACCGGGCTACCTAGCCTCTATTTATAGCGGCCCGGGTCCTCTTCCCTTATCGCAATGGCGGGAAGGGATCCACAACGGCCAAATTTGAAAGGGGATAGGAGGTACATCCTATCCTGACGAAAGGCGGTCTTCACCTGCAAAGTAGGTGGTGGTGACGCGGTGGTGGGCTCGCTGGTGACATCCGTCCTGCCGCGCTCGATGACCCGGTCTTGTTGCACCGGAATGGAAACCTTTGGCGGGGCTCCTTGGGAACCCGCATTCGTCCTTGTCTCCTTTGCACCAAAGAGGAAATTGTTTCCTCTGGCGCGCTGGTGCCCGCCTGGCCTGGCTGTTGTCACCCTTGACCTCCTGAGGCCTAGCGTTGCATAGAGATCTCCGCCGCTCAGGAGGAGGCCTGAGGAGGCCTCCCCCTTTCGCCTTGGCACTGTCCTCCTCACGAGGATGGGCCCCTCGCGAGGGTCTTGTCTTGAGTGAAGCCGCGCGGGGCCGTACGGACCGCCAGGTGGGCCACGCCCTGGGCCGCAAGTAGGCAAGTCTGGGTACCCTGGTATCCAGAACGCCGACAGTAGCCCCCGAGCCCAAGGCGCACTCGAGTTGGCTTCGAGGGGAAAGCCGAAGGAGATGGCCCGGAGCGCCGCGGGCCCTTATTGCTTGTGGGCCAGTTTTGGCGTGCGGTGCTTGGTTGGCGCGGCCGTCCCCACCCCTGTGTCTCCTCGGCAACTGCCCAAACCGACAAAAGCCTGACGCCCAGCGCTGAGCCATTATTGCTTTCCTCTTCCGCACCCATGCTCTTCTTTCCAGATTTCCATCCTTTGTGGGAACCTCTCCAGATATTAGCACCGCTTCGTCCTCCTTCTTGCTCCCTCGGCCCCAAAGGCTTCTCGATGGCTCCCGCCGGCAAGTCGAAACCAGAGGCCCAGAGCTCGGCTTCTTCTCCCATCTCGCCGGCGCTCTCAGAGTCCACCATAGCCAAGGACGGGGACCTCGCCCCGGTGCTCCCGTCGACGGCGGACGACACCAATGAGCGGGGGCGGACCTTGATATGGTGCGGCTCCGCGGAAAGGCATCGCCTGGCCAAGTCGGCCTATCCCTTCTTCCTCCACAGTGTCTTCTCCGGGTTCATCCCGCCCTTCTCCGCGTTCTTCACTGCCGTCCTTGAGCACTACGGGATCCAAGCTTCCATCTTCAACCCAACTCCATCCTGCTTCTGTCTGTGTTTGCCTTCTACTGCAAGGCTTTCGTGGGTGTGAAGCCTTCGGTGGCCCTGTTCCGCCATTTCTTCAGCTTGCGGCTTCATGACGGCGCCCAGCGCTCGGCATGCGTCTCCTTCGTCGCCGTCCAGAGTGGGAACATGCTCTTCAAAGCCGGGAAGAAGGTGGAGAACTTCAGGAACCGCTGGGTCTCCTTGGATGTCAAGAGCAGCAACCCTCGCCTGGAGCTCCCAAAGGGGCTGCCGGAGAAGATCCCGGTGTGGAGCTCCACGAAGCTCTCCGACCCCGGGCCAAGCCCGTTTTGGAGCAGGTCCTTCGAGACATCAGCGCCAGGAAGTTGACTAGGGGAATGATAGTGAAGGAGTTCCTGGTGCAGCGCCTGGCGCCCCTCCAGTCCCACTCGAGGCCCATGTGGGCCTACCAAGGTGGTGGCGACGACATGAGGCTCCGTTCTGCGCTCCTAACCCCCGAGGAGTTGAACATGGTTATGGCGACCCTGCTCAACGGCGACCCCGGGGACATTCCTGAGGCCTATGCCCTGCTGTACTTCCACGACGACAAGGCTGACCTGGTCGCCGTGATGCCCAGCTTCGACGAGCTGGGGCTCTCTCTGGCCGAGAGCCCCGGTGCCCCTGTGGCGGTGTCCTCCGACGACACCGCAGATGAAGAGGACTCGAAGAAGACGGCGGATGATGACCTGGAGGAAGTGTCTCCTCCGCCGCGGAGTGCACTTCTCCGCAACTTCGATGACGACGACGCCGGCGAGCCCCCTGCTGCAAGTCCTCCGCGACTTACCAGGATCCTCAGGGGGCCGGGCCCCACACCTCGGGCCGCACGACCCGCCTGCCGGGTGACCCCGAGGAAGCGCGAGGCTGGGCCTCCTCCGGAGCCCCCAGCTCGCGCCGGCAAGGTGGCCGAAGCGCCAGCCTCACCCCTGCTCGAGCTGCAGCTAGTGGGCGAGGCGGCTGCGTTCGGGGCTGGCATGACCTTGTCGGCCGTGGCCCCTTTGAGCGGTTCCACCGCTTCTTCCCACAGAGGCGCCTCCCCGGAGAAGGACGGGGGCATCCCCGCACTCGCCGAGGTGGAAAGAAGGAGGAAGTGGGTCGACGTCGAGGAGTAAGTAACTTCGCTTTGTTTCTGGCCGTCTTCCGGTGGTTTATATGCTGATGATCCCTCCTTTGCTTGGTAATCAGAGGCGCCCCCTTGCTGAAGGAGAAGAAGAAGAAGGCCGGCGTCAAGCCGAGGGCGCCTTCCGATGTGATGCCCGTTCCTGGTGCCTCGCCGATGCCGGATGAGGCGCCGGATGTCGCGGGCGAGGGGGCTCGTGGGGCGACCCTCCTTGTCACGGCCGCGGAGCCCCCGATGCCCGATGGAGTGGCTGCGTCCGTCCTTGGGGGCGCGTCCACACCTCTGCCCGACGGGCCAGCCCCCGAGGGCCAGCTGGGTGCAGGGCCGTCCGCCCCTGCCTTGCCTGCGTTAGTGGCGCAGCCACCGGTGTCTTCCGCTCCCCTCGCCCTTGTGTCTCTGGAGGTAGCTCCTGCCGCCACGCGGGCGCCACCTCCGGGCCGTGCCTTAGCATCACCGGCTCGTGTTCCTGCAGCTGAGTCGGGTGCTCTGGACGGGGCCTATGCCGTCTTAGATCAGGTCCAAGACGCCCTTGGGAGCGCCGACGGTCGCCTTGCAAGAGAGCGCTTATGTCTTCTTTCTGGGTGGCTCCAGAGTGATGCCTCAGCCATGGCGGTCTGGGGCCAAGCCGAGGCCACCGCAGCTGAGAGCGTGGAGGAGGCCGCGTCGGCCAAGGCAGCCCGAGACGCGGCACTGGCTGACGCAGCGTCTGCCGTGAAGCGCTGCGACGAGGCGGAGGCCCGCCTGAAGGCCCTTCAAGAGGACAGGTCCGCACTTGCGGAGAGGCTTCGCCAGCGGGAGGAGGACCTCAAGACCTGCGAGGCCAAGCTTGCCGACCGTGACTCCGCGCTGTCCAAGGCGTCGGCGACCAAGCCGCTGAGCGCGAGCAGCAGGACAGGTCGAAGGAAGAAGTGGCTATGAAGAAGGCCCGGCTTGCCTCCAGGGAGAAGACCCTTGCCGAGGCCGAGGAGAAGGCGGCTGCGGAGCTCGACGCTCTCCCTTTCGTCGAGCTCAGGCTTCGCCAGGTGCTGCAGTCCATCTACCGCGGGGGATTTACAGAACCCCTGGTAGCTCGTGAGAGCGGCTTCGCGGGGCTCTCCTCAAAGCTCGCCGAGGTGCTTGAGGGTGCCATCGCCAGGGTGGAGAACGTCTTGGAGAGTGAGTGCTGCGACCTCTTCTCCGCGGCCGCGACGTGCGTCTTCAGCCACCTCTAGCTTTGTGAGCCGGGTTTTGACTTTGGCTCCGTGATTCGCCCGGTCGATCCTGGGGTTCGCGCCGCTATGGCGACAGCCGTGGAGGGCACCGTGAATGCGCTGATGAAGAAGTTCGTCTGCGTCGCCGTTCCCTCACCTCCTCCTACGGCTGCGAGGGTTGGCGACAATGATGACAGCGGCAGCAACATCGACGACGAGCTCCCCGCGACCGGAACGAGCGGTGGTGCTAGCTCCTCTTAGCTTCTTTTCCTGGGTCTTCCCCTGTAATGTTTATCATGCCTCGTGGAGGCGTTAGACTTGTTTGCATTTTCGGAGACATTTTAATACTTGTAATGACTGCTAAGCTGTGAGGTTTTATTTCCTCGCTTTGTTTCCTTCCTGCTTGCTGTAGCGCTTTGCGTCGGCAGGGGCCGGTCCCGCGCATACCTCGACCGCCATTGGGGCGTCCGGATCTCCAGGACGATGCCAAGGGGCGAGGGGCTACGAGACCAGTGAGGCCCCTGAGTCGCGATGCTCAGGGGCCCCCCTTGACGTACGAGCAGCCCTCATGAAGGGAACGCGGCGAAGACAGGGTAGATTTGGGGATTTGGAGCGCCTTGAGCTCTGCGTCGGCAGGGCCCGGTCCCGCGCATACCTCGACCGCCGTTGGGGCGTCCGGATCACCAGGACGATGCCAAGGGGCGAGGGGATATGAGACCAGTGAGGCTCCTGAGTCGCGATGCTCAGGAGTCCCCCTTGACGTACGAGCGGCTCCCATACCTTTCCTCGCCGGTTTTCGTCTGAGAGGGACGCGTGAAGACCAGGTGACAAGAACCTAGTGAGGTGGCGTGCGCCAGGCCTGGCCTGAGCGTAGCCCCCACACAGCCCCCTCATGCATGCATCCCGGGGGAATGCTGCGGGATGGAGCCGCGAGGGGTCATTGTAACACCCCAAAAATCGGGTTATCGATTTTTGTGCTGTTATTCCTTCCTAGCTTTTCTCTCCCGAATTTTTCCTCTGGAATTTGGCAAGTGACCAGGTGAATCCAGTCTATCTTCAACCTCTCAGTTCCTTTCCCTTGCCTTTGTGCCCGTCAACCTTCCGTCAGTTAACCCCGAATCTCATTCAGACCCTAGTTCCGAAATGGTGGAACTGAAAATCCTGCCTTTGTGTTTACAAAGGAGCTATCATTTTCCTTGCTCTGTTAATTCTCCCAAAATTTCCAGAGATCCTTATTCTCTCCTAAACCCTAGATGTGCAAAAATATTGCTAAGTCATATGCAATATTTTCCCTCTAGAATTAATTCTTTCTTTTGCCTTTCTGAGGAATTTGATCCAGGAAAATATCTATCCATATCCAGAGGTCATGAAAAATTGTGGATATATTCTTTGTGGATATAGTGAGCTCTCATAAAAATATTGGCCATAATTAAATTAGGGAAATTGCCTTTTCCTATTTAAAGTCAATATTTCAATTTGGGGCCTTTCCAAAGGAACTACCATTTTGGTAGCTAGGAAAAATCCCAAATAATTTGTGGAGCTTCTCATATCCATATCCTCTCCAATTTCATCCAGATATCAAGTTCCCCAATTCAAATTTTGAGTGCCTCTTCCATTTGCAAATTCTGTCCAGATTTCCAGTTTGCAAAGGAGGTGCCTGATTCCTTGATCTCCTTGGGCTAAAATTTTGCAGGGTGATGCATTGTGATAAAATAACATTTTCCTCCAAAAATTAGCCCATCCCATCTAGCCAATCTCCCTCAGAAAATTATTCAAGTTCCTGTCCAGATTGGAGCATTGTGAATAAAGTACCATTTTAAATTATGAAAATGGTATGAAACTTTTACAGTGGCTCCATATGCCTAAATCATTGATCTCCTCCAAGTTTGGCCCATTTTCATCTAGCCATTTGTCCCCAGCAACCCCATTTCCAATTCTGGTCAGACTGCCAAGTTACAAAGGAAGTACCATCTAGGATGGTTCATTTGGGCTGAGATTTTGCCAGGATAGTGACCTTAGTAGTTGATTGACCCATGCCAAAGACCAGGCCAATAGGAGCACTGTGGTGGCCACACCACAGCACAAACAGGTTGCTGTTGACCACTGTTTGACCATGGTGTAGTCACCTCGGTTCTCTCTTGGGTCATTCAACAGCATAGGTCAACTCAGGATAGGACGATGAATAGCCTAGACATGGTTTGGCATCGAGTGCGTCGTGGCATCGCCGTGGACACGCGGTGACCACGGGCAGAGCGTGCCAAAACCGTGCTCTGTAGATTGAGCTCGTCGGTAGCGGATCTCCAGCGTGTTCCAACCTGTCCATGGATGTCATAGAGATCCCCAGCACGTGCGTGAACCCTCTCGAGCCCTCTCCCCCTTGTCCCAAAGCTCCTAGCCGCCCCTGTCGTCGGCCCGAAGCTCCGGCCGTCGCCTCGAAGCTCCGGCCCCGTTCACCCTCCTTCCCGAGCGTTCCCCTGCGGTTATTTAAGGCGTGCCCGAGCCCCTCTAGCCCCCATCGAGCCCAGCCCCTCTCCCCTCGAGCCCCAGAGCTCCCTGGCCCCGCAATGGCCGAGCCACTGCTGCCAGAGTCCGCAGCGCCAGCGAGCACCCGGGCCTTCCCCTCCTCTCCATCCTCGCCTCCAGCTCCCTCTGGAAGCCGCACTGCCGCCGCCATCTTCAGCTCCTCCGGGAAGGTGCCGCCGGAGCCGCCCCTCTAGTAGCCGTGGCCGCCGCCTCCGTTGATCGGGGATGCACTTTCCCCGAGCGCCCCGAGATCCCGGCAGCCACCACTGAGTGAGGGAGGGCACCGCGCGTTCATTCAACCTGCCGGCGGGAGCAGCCGAAGGGAGGAGCGCCGGTGGTGAGCGCGGCCCGACGGCCATGGCGCCTTCTCTGTCCCTGTTGTGTCGGGGAAGAAGGAGACCAGGGGAGGAGAGAGAGTGGATAGGGAAGGGGACCCACCTGTAAGTGGCTTAGCCCCGGGCCCGCTGACAGTTAAGTGGAAGCGTACTTTCATAAGTACGTCTTCCCTTACTGGAAGCGTAGTCTGATAGGCCTTCGGTGGTAAATATGCTTTCATTGCGGCGAAAGCGTATTTCAGATTTTGCGCGTTCTGTTTTAGTCCCGGGGACCCTTTTGTAGTAATTTGGTTTACAGATTGGTCCCTGGTGCTTAAACGCGCGTATCTTTGCAACCGTAGCTCGGAATCAGGTAAAACCAGCGCCCACGTTTTCGTCTCGTCGAGCCCGTTCCGATGGTACTATTTCCATATTGTGTTCACATAGTGGAAATAACCATTTTGCCCTTACCCTCCGATCGAGCCCTTTGAGAGAGAAACCTTTCCGGCCATTTCTTCCGCGAGGTGATCGCATTTCTTCCCGGCGTATTCGTCAACCCCCCAGGCAAGCCAACCTCTTCCATGAGCTCCGGACTTGCGTGATGACTTTGCTTGCACCCGTGTGTTTATCTGTATCGCCTGTTAGACTGTACTTGCATGCACCGGTGGTGACATCGGTATTAGACACTAGCATTCCCATTCATCTAGTGCCATGTCTTGTTTCCATATTGCCATAATAATGATATTGCTAATATCATTGCCATGCTAGTATTACGATTGATCTCATGCCATGATTATCAGTACTATGATCTTGCTATGATAGCGCTTACTATTATCAGTGGAATAGTACGATGGTGGATATGTTGAGTGGGTTGAATAAAGGATATTTAGTCGGTTGATCTTGAGTCACCTGTCCGGGCATACTCGTGCAACCACATTTGCCGGTATGGGACGGCCCTAACCGGGTCTGACTGCGTGATCTTTCACCGGTACCTCCAAAGAGGGAAGGTTATGATCAGGTAAGCGGCGATAACCTTGTGAGCCCAGTTGTTGTTGAGTTTTGTGCGCACGTCCCCGTTTGGGACAGTAGGCCCCGTTTGGGTCTACAGAGTTTGGCCACGCCGGTGGCAGGTGTCATGAGGACACAGGGGCCACCCAAGGCTGACCTCCGGGGGAGGAAGAGTGCCGGTGGTACGATGAAAGAGTCACGAGTCAGGCAGGTTTTGTTGAAGCAATGCTGGTCCACCCAAGTGGTCTCGAGGCCATGGGCCAGGTGCTTCATGGTGTGGGTAAAGTGCGCAACCTCTGCAGAGTGTCAAATCTATTCGAATAGCCGTGTCCACGGTATTGGACAGCCCATCCAGACCTCAGTAGATGGTCAACTTTATCAGTGTTAGTAATGATAGAAGAACTCATCTTGGGTAGACATCAGATGATGTCAGGAATAAGATATGTTAGCCAAGGAATGGCTATATGATGAGTGGTTGGATGACCACATGATTTGGTTTGGACCTGAATCAGTCCAGGTTGGATCGTGAGTATGTCGAGGGTTGTGCGACAACCCAGAAGGGAGTAAGTTGGTATTCGGTACAGTAAGTATTCTAAGTATTTAGTGCAATCATTGCCATGTTAGGTAGATTATATGTCTGATTCATAATATGCCATGCTTGATCCATGTTTGCCTTGTTAGCATTCATGCCCTGTTTCGTATTAATTCATGCATAGCATAGGGCTTGCTTTGTCATCTGTTTGTTTGTATGCTATGTATTTGGTTATCTTGCGAGTACATTCAAAGTACTCACCTGGCCTTGCACGTGGCCAGTTGCAGGAGAAGATCTGTCGTGCTAGAGCGTAACCAAGCCAGTCCTGTGCGTTATGGAGCCCAGCCAGAGATGTAGTTGCCGTCGAACCCAAGACCCCTGCTGCCATTTAGTTAGCCTTGGAGTTATGTGATAATGTTGTAAGCAACAGTATTGTAACACTCCAATATAATTAATAAAGCCATTTTTATGCCTGGAATTGCTGTATCATGTCTTTGACGTGCGCCAGGTCTTATCCTGGGACGGGCGTGCGTCGGCCCTCTATCGGGGTGCCACAGTCATCCTGAGGTTGAATGCACCCGCTAAGGTGCCCTCAGTTGTTTATCCCCAGCGTGGAGCATAGGGCTTCCACGTTGTGTGGGCATAGCCATTGGAGGGCCATGTCATCCGCCAGTGCGGAGCATGGGGTTTCCACTTGGGCATGGGAATCTGGGGCCCTGGCTCCTGAGCCCCCGAGCATGTACAGCCCATTAAGTTCGTACGCGTGGCCTGCACGGTAGAACTGGGAGGTGTATCTGGGCGTCGTGAGGCAGCTCAGGCCTCACGAGGCCCTACCTCAAAGGCGGGTTGCGCCTGAATCTTTCGGTGGGAATCGCCGCTTCAAGTCCTGTACATTTTTGAGAAACCTACGCCGAATGGATTTCCAAGGGCCATCGCATGAGAAGGCCAAACACCAATGACCCCAGGAGGTGACGTGAACGGGGCCGGCCCGCCAGATAGAGCTCAGCCATTGGATTTATCGACGCTGCAGGGACGGACCCGAGCACATATGCCGTGCGCAGTCTTCTCATGTGACAACTCCGAGGAGGAAACACCCGGCGCGCGGTTCCTATGGTGGCGAAAGGCTGACCAGAACCGTGCCGTGCGCCCTAACTCACCCACTCCCGATTAGCTCATGCGAGGGCGAAGCACCGAGGGCCATGCGAGGTGACGTACACGGGGCTAGCCCGCGAGACAGAGCTCGACCACTTGGATTTGTCGACGCTGCAGGGACGGACCCGAGTACAGACGCCGTGCCAGCCCTTAATCATGAGGCGGTCAAGGGCAGGCTCATTAGGGCGCAGCGACATTCATGGCGGCGAAGCACCGAGCATGCAGGTTGGAATACTTAGGGAAATAGATCGAAAGCATGTAATGGTCCAATTCATGTGGGAAAGACGCGGCCGGGATGAGTTCTAGCCGCCTGAGGATAATGCAGCCCGATGGGCGCCCTCAAACTGAGCAAACCAAACAGTTACCTGGTACGGGCCAAAAGGATCACCTGGCGGCGATGCCGCTGAAGCATGGAGGTAGTCGCAGGAGCTTGGCCTTGTGCCTCCGCAAGCTTGGCCTTCACGAGCCCGTCGCCTCAGGAGGCTCGGGGCACCCGCTCGGGTCTGGCACCTCCTCCAACTCCTCATGGTGCCTGGCCCGGTATGGCACGAACATGGCCCGGACAAGGCGCTGGAACGTGTCGGCCGCGTTCGCCAGCCCGAAGGGCATGCGGACATAGTTGCGCGGGTAGGCCCTGCCGTGACTGATGCGCGTCGGCCAGAAGACGTCTTGTGATGCGGCCTTGTTGATGCTGGGTATGTTGACGCAAATGCGCGGCGCGCCGCCCGGGTCGATGACGGTGACGGCGTTGGGTGGTGCAGGGCTGCACCCACCTCGCGCAACTTGTGCTTCCTGAAGCTCCTCGATTGCTCTGGTGACGAACTCCCGCGAACTTGGCGCCCTGCGCCGTGCTCTCTGCTTGGATGGGTGCGTGGCGACACACGCCCCCAAGTTGTGCCCGAGCGCATCCCTTGTCTCACTGGTTAGGTCGGTAGTCCTCCGGGTGGAATCCCCCAAGCCCGGCCCAAGGGAGGCGCCGAGCGCGCCTTCCTATGCGAGGGAGGAAGGGGCCTGAGCCCCTGGCATGAATCCAGAGGCGCCGTACTTAGGGTTTTCTGCCCCGTGGCGTCCCTTGGAAAGGAGCTGCTTCTTCTTCTTGGGGATGTCCTCGTGGGGCAGGACACCTCCTTCATCGTCCGAGTGCTCGGCCGCCGCGGCACGGTAGGCGCGCTCGAGGGAGCAGACGGCGTCCTTCTCGTTGCAGGCGATAGTGATGACGCCGCCACTCCCCGGCATCTTGAGGATGTTGTAGCCGTGGTGGGTCACCGCCATGAACTTGGCGAGGGCTGGGTACCCAAGGATCGCGTTGTACGGGAGGTGGATGTGGGCGACGTCAAGGATGATGATCTTGATGTGGTAATTGTTGCACCCGCCGAAGGTGACGGGCAGGCGCACTTGCCCGATGGGGACCGTGGAGCTGTCAGTGACTCCTGAGAAAGGCTTGGTTGGCATGAGCTGGTCGTAAGGCACTTGGAGGGTCTCGAACGTCTCGATGGAGAGGACATTGAGTCCGGTGCCACCGTCGATAAGGGTCTTGGTGACAAGGACGTTGCTGATGGTGGGCGTGCACAGCATGGGGAGTGCGCCCGCCATAGCTGAACATCTAAGTTGATCCTTGGAGTCGAAGGTGATGGCGCACTGGGACCACTTGAGGGGGCACGTGGCCTCAAGCTTTGGAAGAGACGCGTTCACCTCCCGCGAAAACTACTTGAAGACGCGGTTCGATGCCGGGGCTTGGGCACCGCCAAGGATGCAAGCTATTGCCCTGACCTCCTGGAAGCCCCTAGCCCCGTCGTTCTGCCTGTCCTCTTCCTTCCTTCTGGGTGGTGGCGGAAGAGGGGGAAGGCCGGCCTCGCGAGGGCGGACCTCACGAGGCTGGCCTCGACGTGACCCCTCAGGAGGTTCGTCGCGCCAGCGGTCCTCCCGAGGCTGGTCTCACCACTCCTGACGCGGGTCTCGATTGTCCCAGCGGCCTCCACCACGTCCATAGCCTCGATCGCTGCGCCCAGGGCGCTGGCCGAAATGCTCGTCACGGACCACCCTGAGCTCCTGGCAGCCGATGGTGTTGTGGCTGTTTGTGCCATGGAAGATGCAGAATGGTCGCCCTCCCGTGAGAGGTTCCCCGTCCCGGCCGTGCTTTGCCTCGGGCTCAGCTGCCAGCACCGCGAGGGCCTTGCGCTTTGCCTCCTTGGCCTTGGTCTTCTTGTCTTCGGGTTCCGCCTCCCGAAGCTCGCGGAGGGAGAGGCGGCCCTCTTCGGCCTTCGCGCACTTGTTCGCCAAGTTGAACATCTCCAAGGCCGAGCTCAGGTCGTCATGGATAGCTAGCTCCTCCCTCATCCTGAGGTCCCTGACACCATCGGTGAACGCCGAGATGTTGGCCTCATCTGACGCTCTTGGGATCTTGAGGTGGGTAGTCGTGAAGCGCTGTATGAACTTGTGCAGGGTCTCGTCAGGTTGTTGCTTCACGCGACGGAGGTCACCCACTCCAAGCGCGCGGTCGTGGGTGCCTTGGAAGTTGGCGACGAAGCGCTCACGCAGGTCTTCCCAGGAGGTGATTGACCCCTCTGGGAGGTTGAGGAGCCAGGAGAGCGCACCACCCTGAGCGCCATGGGGAACCAGGTTGCCATGACCTTGTCGTCCCCGCCGGCCGCCTGGATGCTCAGCAAGTAGAGCTGTAAGAACTCGGCGGGGTCTGGGGTGCCGTTGAAGCGAGGAGGCAGGTCAAGCTTGAACCTGCAGGGCCACACGGCCGGATGGAGCTCCGGGGCGATGGCGCGGCAGCCCACCAGGCCCACGGGCTGTGCGCCCTCGGGAGGGACCTGGTCTTGATGCTCTTGCATGGCTGCCTCCAGGGGTGCCCGGTCGCGCCGCTGGGAGAGCACACGCGTCAGCGTGCGGCCGTGGCACCACCTGGCAGCTTACTTCATCTCTCACCCTCACCGGGGGCCCACGCGGCTGGTCGCGCGGGTGTGCTTCACGCCTGGGCTCGGGGTCGACCTCGCGCTAGGGAGGAGGAGGCGGCACATCATGAGCTTCGTCGCCTTCCAGGGAGGGCTGGGGTCGGAACAAGTAGGTGAACGCCAAAGCGTCGCCGGCTGCGCTGACGAGCTAGGAAGACTCCGACACGCCCCCTACCTAGCGCACCAAATGTCGGATTTCAGGCTCCGCAAAACCCTAAGGAGTTCGAACCCAGGGGCCTGTGCGAAGATTCCCCAACTGCTTCGCCCCTTCCAAGCTCACAAAATGATAGCCCCGCTCGATGGCGAGGAAGACGATGGCACACAAGAGTTTACCCAGGTTCGGGCCGCTGCAGAGCGTAAAACCCTACTCCTGCCTTTGGTGGATTGCCTCACGAGGAGGTTTGTGGATGAACTAGTACAGTGGCGTGTTACTTTGCTGCTGCGTTTGCGGGTCGTTGTCTCGTGTCCCTCTACCGGGCTACCTAGCCTCTATTTATAGCGGCCCGGGTCCTCTTCCCTTATCGCAATGGCGGGAAGGGATCCCACAGCGGCCAAATTTGAAAGGGGACGGGAGGTACATCCTATCCTGACGAAAGGCGGTCTTCGCCTGCAAAGTAGGTGGTGGTGACGCAGTGGTGGGCTCGCTGGTGACATCTGTCCTGCCGCGCTCGATGACCCGGTCTTGTTGCACCAGAATGGAAACCTTGGGAACCCGCGTTCATCCTTGTCTCCTTTTCACCAAAGAGGAAACTATTCCCTCTGGCGCGCTGGCGCCCGCCTGGCCTGGCTGTCGTCACCCTTGACCTCCTGAGGCCTAGCGTTGCATAGAGATCTCTGCCGCTCGGGAGAAGGCCTGGGGAGGCCTCCCCCTTTTGCCTTGGCGCTGTCCTCCTCACGAGGATGGGCCCCTCGCGAGGGTCTTGTCTTGAGTGAAGCCGTGCGGGGCCGTACAGACCGCTAGGTGGGCCACGTCCTGGGCTGCAAGTAGGCAAGTCTGGGTACCCTGGTATCTAGAACGCCGATAGTATCGCCCTAGGTTATGACTGTTACAAGACAAATATCATCCAACGAGTTACCGATCCAGTGCTTACGATCTTTCCACTTTTTGTTCTTGCTAAGTTACTATTGCTACTGCTGCTGTTCCAACTGCTACAAAGCTATTGCTACTACTGTTACCGCTACTGTTTCTGTTACTACTGCTACCAAACTATCATATTAGTGTGCTACTGATCTCTTTGCTGCAGATATTTAATATCCAGGTGTGATTGAATTGACCACTCAACTGCTAATACTCTCAAGTATTCTTTGGCTCCCCTTGTGTCGAATCTATAAATTTGGGTTGAATACTCAACCCTCGAAAACTATTGCGATCCCCTATACTTGTGGGTTATCAAGACCTTTTCTCTAGCGCCGTTGACGGGGAGCATAGCAATATTTGTTGAGTCACTTGGGATTTATATCAATTGATCACTATGGAGAATCTGAAGGATCCAAAGACTAAGATTTTTCCCTCTATGACGAGGGGAGGTAATGAACTGCCATCTAGCTCTGCACTTGATTCACCTTCTGTTATGAGTAAGCTTGCAACACAACCACATGCTAGTAATCCTGATATGTCGCAAGTTATTCATGATGCTACCTCTGCTATGAAATATGCTTATGATGATGCTAGTACCATGCTTGATGATAATGTGCCACTAGGAGAATTTCTTGATGAACAAATTGCTAGAGCTAAAGAGAATGAAACTACTGAAACTGATGAGATTGCTGAAACTGATGAAGCTTGTGAAACTAATGATGACTATGAAACACCTATTAGTCCTAGCTCTCCTAAGTTTGAAATGCGTAAGATACCTGAAGGTTATTGATACGTCTCCAATGTATCTATAATTTTGCTTGTTCCATGCTGTTATATTATCATTCTTGGATGTTTTAGAATCATTTATTTACAACTTTATATCATTTTTTTGGGACTAACCTATTGACATAGTGCCAAAGCGCCAGTTTATGTTTTTGCTTGTTTTTTACTTCGCAGGAAATCAGTACCATACGGAGATAAAACGGTGCGGGAATTTTTGTGGATTTTTTCCAGACCAGAAGAGACCATATGGGCCAAGGAACATCAGCAGAGGGGGCCCAGGGTGGCCAGCACCCAAAAGGGCGCGCCAGAGGCCCCCTGGCGCGCCCTGGTGGGTGCTGGGCCTCTCCGGCACCCCCTCAACCAACTATCGTGCCTATAAATCCCCAAAAAATCCAAAAACCCTAGAGGAGTCGACGAAACACAATTCCAGCCGCCGCAAGTTCCAGAACCTTGAGATCCAATCTAAACACCATCACGGAGGGGTTCATATTCCTCATAGGTGCCTCTCCAATGATGCGTGAGTAGTCCACCATAGACCTTCGGGTCCGTAGGCAGTAGCTAGATGGCTTCTTCTTCTCTCTCTTATGATTCTCAATACAATGGTCTCTTGGAGATCTATTTGATGTAAACTTTTGCGGTGTGTTTGTTGGGATCCAATGAATTTTGAGTTCATGATCAGTTTCTACCCATGAATATTATTTGAGTCTTCTTTGATCTCTTATATGCATGATTGCTTATAGCATCATATTTCTTCTTCGAATCTTTGGTTTGGTTCATTGGGAGAGAGCTTACTTAGTGCGTCATGAAGCTCTTACGAACTCAGATCTTTGCTTCGTGTTCTTGGAAGAGTACTTCCCTTATGCAGAGTAGTTATCTCGTCTGATCTGCTTGCATCAAAGTCATATGGTTCCACTGCTTGGCTACTTATGAAATTATGAAATTTGAAGAAGTGAGTTCTTGTTCACAATTAAAAAATCTGGTTCAGTTAGCGATGCATTTCTGTAATGTAACGGTAAAATAAAGAGTTTCTTTGAGGCCAGTCTGCTTACTCTGTATGGACAACCATGGTAAATAACTGAAAATGTACTTGTGTGCTGGTTCAGAGCAAGGAGAGGCCCTTGGTATATGCAGCAGTAAGCTCTGGCCTACAATCCACGGTTCACTGACCATAATAAGCCACAGCAAGCCATAACTGTGATCCTAGGGTCACTGTTAAAATCCGTAAAATCAGTTAGCTTTAGTACCGCAGTTAACAGTTAGCTACTATGATCCTAGGGTCGCTGATGCGTAGGCGAAATTCCTGTGGATGGCACAATTACTTACACTAGCCACCTCTTGCTGGCTATCGCATCAGTCTCATCTCTTGAAGAATGCATGAGGCTCTCATGCTGAAGGACATGAGGCATGCCATGTACCGATGTATACTGTTGGAATTAATCAATCAAGTTCTACTTAATCTATATATGATTGAGTAGTATTCCTAATCCTATTTAGTTAGGTTCTTGAGCTGCTATCCGGTAAGAAAAAAGAAAGTGCGCGTTACCAGCCAGCGAATCGATCTAGCTGATTGTGTAGCTAGCTAGCTTCCGAAAGGCTAAGGTATGTAGTACACTTCCAAGTTGATCAAGGAAAGAAGATATGTTGCTGCCATTTATCTTCAGATCGCCTCTGTATCTTGAGATTGGAAACATATTTTTTTTCCTTAATGGCATAGCTGTGTTATATATTCAATAGATGTTGTACGTGTATCTTCAGATAAGAAACAAAACGTTTTCTTGCAAGGATCAGAGGGTATGCTGATGCTGCTCAGGTAAATCTTGGCCTTCAAGTTCTTGCAAAGATCAGAGGGCCCTCGTCATTAATCATTGTTGGTGAAACAAATGTCATTTGAGAAATCTTGGCCCATTGCTCTTGTTAATGAAGACTGTTACCAACATTATCCTTTCATGTGTCTCAAAACTATCAACCTGGCTCATTGAATGATCTTTTTCTTTAGGATTCATGGTTATTTTTTTCTTGTTATTATGCATTACAATGAGTTCATTATTAAGACTCCTTACAACTTTAGGCACCTCAGCTATTTATAGAAGGAGGGGACCCAGCCTTCTTCGCGTCTCGCGGTAGTGTCTTCCTTGGATTCGTTCGTGCAACAAGGAGGGGACCCGGCCTTCTTTACGTCTCAAGCAATAAGCAAGGACCAGCCTTCGGCTGTTACTATTGCTTCATGTGCATGTGCAAAAAAGAAAGAAAATACAATACTAGATTTGGACACATGACGTGAACCAACAAGTTTTCACTATCCCGACGTGGGTGCAGGGGTGACTGAGGCGGATTACCGTGGCCTGGTGGGTGTCGTGCTCTTCAACCACTCGGAGGCGGACTTTACCGTGAAGCCCGATGACTGCTGCACACAGATGATCATCCAGGTGATCGCGACGTCGGAGGTCGCCGAGTTGGAGGTCCTCGACGCCACAGTCCGGGGGGAGGTCCACCGGAGTCTGAACTCAAAGCCTCGGTAGATACATCTAGAGAAGTGGTCTATTTAGGTTGGTGGTGGAACGCTAGGGAAGGTACCCACCTTTAGATGATGGTTGCGTTCGTCTGATGTTAAATGGGATGTCGTGATTTCTTCCAGTTGAGATGTTGTTCCTTGACATGAGTTTATTTTGCACTGGACGTTCTATTTCTATCCATGAATAATGCTTCTAAATTATATTTTTTAATTCCTAATTAGCTAGTAGTAGCGTGGGGTAAAAATTGCATGCTACTACTACTTAGGATAGTAGTAGCGCTGGTTGAGATAGTAGTAGCGTGGTTCCACCAGCGCTACTACTAACAAACATAGTAGTAGCGTGGGTGGCACAAGCGCTACTATTACCTAGTTAGCTGTAGCGCGATACTAGTAGCGCGGGTACCCACGCTGCTAGTAGCCAGTTTACCAGCGCTGCTAGTAGCCTTTTCCCTAGTAGTGTATGATATATCTAGCATGGAAAGTATTGTGTGCTACTTTGTCATTTTCGTTGACAGGAAAAGCATGCCACCCAAAATATTTTTCTATCTCAATTTAAACCTTGAGCTCTGGCACCTCTACAAATCCCTATTTCCCTCTGCGAAGGGCCTATCTATTTACTTTATGCAATTTTTATTTTTGCTTTGAGTCTCCATCTTCTCTTATAAGCACCAACTAGGGGGCACTATGATCGTACTTGAGCATTGGGCATAGCTAATATTTGAGTGTGTTTCATGAATGGATCAATGATTGAGCATGATGGGCTAGGGATAACTTTCTTTAGTGTTGATATTTTGAAAGACATGGTTGCTTGTTGACATGCTTGAGTATTGAAGTCATTATGTTAAAACTAGACTATTGCTTTGAATCATTTACAAGTCCAAATGTCCATGCTATACAAAGAAGAAAAGAATGTGATGAACATGTTAGGCAGCATTCCACATCAAAATTTTTGTTTTTATCATTTACCTACTCGAGGACGAGTAAGAATTAAGCTTGGGGATGCTGATACGTCTCCAACATATCTATAATTTTTGCTTGTTCCATGCTGTTATATTATCATTCTTGGATGTTTTACAATCATTTTATTACAACTTTGTATCATGTTTTGGGACTAACCTATTGACATAGTGCCAAAGTGCCAGTTGCTGTTTTTGCTTGTTTTTTACATCGCAGGAAATCAGTACCATACGGAGATAAAACGCTGCGGGAATTTTTGTGGATTTTTTCCAGACCAGAAGAGACCATTTGGGCCAAGGAACATCAGCAGAGGGGGCCCAGGGTGGCCAGCACCCACAAGGGCACGCCAAAGGCCCCCTGGCATGCCCTGGTGGGTGCTGGGCCCCTCCGGCACCCCCTCAACCGACTATCGTGCCTATAAATGCCCAGAAAATCCAAAAACCCTAGAGGAGTCGACGAAACACAATTCCAGCCGCCGCAAGTTCCAGAACCTCGAGATCCAATCTAAACACCATCACGGAGGGGTTCATCTTCCTCATAGGTGCCTCTCCGATGATGCGTGAGTAGTCCACCATAGACCTTCGGGTCCGTAGGCAGTAGCTACATGTCTTCTTCTCTCTCTCTTATGATTCTCAATACAATGGTCTCTTGGAGATCTATTTGATGTAAACTTTTGCGGTGTGTTTGTTGGGATCCGATGAATTTTGAGTTCATGATCAGTTTCTATCCATGAATATTATTTCAGTCTTCTTTGATCTCTTATATGCATGATTGCTTATAGCATCGTATTTCTTCTTCGAATCTTTGGTTTAGTTAGGCCGAGTAGATCGATTTTTCTTGCCATGGGAAGAGGTGCTTTGTGATGGGTTCGATCTTGCGATGTTCTTTCCCAGTGATAGAAGGGGCAGGAAGACACGCATGTATCATTGCTATTAAGGATAACAAGATGGGGTCTATTCCTACATGAATAGATATTGTCTACATCATCTCACCGTTCTTATTGCATTACTCCATTTTTCCATGAACTTAATACACTAGATGCATGCTGGATAGCGGTCGATGTGTGGAGTAATAGAGGTAGATGCAGGCAGGAGTCGGTCTATCTATCTTGTACGTGATGCCTATATAATGATCATCACCTTGGATATCGTCATGACTATTCGATTTTCTATCAATTGCCCAACAGTAATTTGTTCACCCACCGTGCGCTATACTCATGAGAGAAGCCACTAGTGAACCCTACGGACCCCGGGTCTACTTTTCCTATCATATTGCTTTATGTCGTGGTTTTCTCACGGCAAGATGTCCTCATGGGAGAACTTAGGTGTGAGGCCATCGCAACTATGTGGCGGTTTGAGAGGGGTTGGTCGGAATCGAGAGACGCGAGTTTACCCAGGTTCGGCCCCTCCAATGGAGGTAAAAGCCTACGTCCTGCTTTGTGTCTATATTGATGATGATGACGATCTCGATTACAAGGGTGCAGAGTTGCTACCTCTAATCTCGAGAGCCTCTAATCTGTCTATCTCTAATGACTTGAACTTGTCCCTCTAGGGGCGCCTTACCCCTCCTTATATAGGTTGAAGGGGTAAGTTTACATGTAGAGTCCTACTGGGAGTAGGATTAGCACTAGCCTCTCTTGAATCCTAATCCGGGTCTTGTTTCCTTTGTGAGGGAATCCTTCCTCATCTTGGGCCTTCTCTGTGAGCCGGCCCATCATAACATGAGTCGGCCCTCTCATCAGCCGCCTTCTGGCCCGTTGGGTCTTGTCGTTCGTCTGACCCGCCTGCCGGGTCACCAATGAGCCGCCCAGCACGGCTGGGTCACCAGTGAGTCGCCAAGTCTTGGCCGGGTCATACTTCAGGCCGGGTTATACCGCGGGGTAATATCCCCGACATTAGCCCCCAGGTTAGCTTGAATTTATTCATGGTAAGATCCTAAAATAAGAATAACAAATATGTTAAAGGACCGGCTTGCTCCACTGGCCGGCTTGAAAATTCGGGTTTCTTCTTCATATTAACGAGCCGTCTTCACAATCATATTGCAAGTCCATGTCCTTTGCAAAATATTGGGAATAAAAACACCCATATGCCATTGAGTCGGCCGCCAATGCTTTGGCTTGATGGAATTATTGGAGATAAGAAAACCATATGAAGCTGAGCCGGCTTCCATTGCTTCGGCTTGATAAAAATATTGGGAATAGAAATCTTCATGATGTTGAGCCGGTCTTTCAATGCTTCGGCTAGATAAAAATCTGTTGAGCTGGTCTCGCTCACGACTGACATCTTGAAAGTGCTCTTCTATTTTTTGACATATCCTTATTACATGTAGCCCCCAAGTCTTAAGAGGGGAACGTAGTGATAGCTTTAAGACTTGCCTCAATATAAATATTGCAACCCTAGAGAAATCCGGATTGTTCATCTGAGTCACCAGTCATAAGTTGAATGTTCCACATATGTAGCCCCCAAGTACCGGGTTGTCTTGACTGCAGCAACCTAGGACTTGTAAGTGTCTTATGCTCATAAAACTTCCGCCAGTGTAGCCCCCAAGGACCGGGTCATTATGTGATAATGAGCAGGAACTTTTGTAGATCTGATCATATAGCCTTGATGAGCAATGTGTAGCCCCCAAGGGCCGGCTCAGTAAGAAAATATTGGGCTGGGACTTAGAAAAAGATAGAAAGGCCGGCTCATCTCCTTGAGATAACAGGACCTGTTGACAATGTAACAACTTTCATTAGCCCCTAAGTGCCGTGGTGCATGCTTGCAGCGACATGGGACTTTGAACTTGGTGTTGAATGTTGAGAAATCTGGGTTGTCATCTGAGTCGCCAGATATAGACTGAGTGTCTTGTATTTCACATGTGTAGCCCCCAAGGGCCGGCTCATCAGTATGTGATGGGCCGGGTCTTCAATTTGGAGCTTTACAATATGTTTCAGCAGCTGAATACTGTAGCCCCCAAGTGCCGGGTCACATGCCTGCAGCGACTTGGGACTGTGTGAGAATAATATAACTCATCATAATTTGTTGAATGATTCCTTGACCATGGTTGTAACTCGGTATTTTGTCGAATATCCTAGAATAACGCCTTTGTCCTTGAATTGAAAATCCCTACTCGTGGTTGCGGTGCAACCCGGCAAATATATGTTTGAGAAATCCATAAGTGTTATAGTTTACTACAGAGCACAATTTGAAAGAAACCAAAAGCCGGTCAACTAAATGACATGGCATTATATGTGATAGGGCGGCTCTTCGAGAATAGTAAATTTTTCCGAGCTGGCTTGAAAAACCCCAATCATTTAACACTGGTTATGATAAACCATGATGAGGATCCAGCCATTTTGGCTATTTAAAATTTTGAATAATATAACTCGGTTTGAAAACCTCAATTATTCAATACTGGTTATAAAAACTATAATGACAATCCAGCCATGCTGGCTATTAAGGATTGGAATATGTAACCCAGTTTGAAAACCGGTTCCTGCAATATAAACCACGATATCCATGCATATATGATGCATGATATGACGATGCAATGATGATGCAATGTATGATGCAATGTATGATGATGTATGTGTATGATAACAAAGTATAAAAATGTCGGCTTTCAAGGCTCGACAAAAAGAGACTAGCTCTGTTTCATTTTTGAAAAACTCAAGTTTTTTGCTTCAAAGAAGCTTGGCATGAAAGCCTGAAATCTCGTAAGCCGGCTCTCACGTGACATAAATCCGTTGTTTACACCTTAGCAAGTTCAGGGTCTTCAAAATCTTAAAAAGATTGACTTGTTAAGAGTACAAAGGGGCCACATAGCGGAGAGACTACGACAGACGAGGCGAGTTTATCCTAGCTCACTGTAAGGCTCTCTCGTGACAAAAGCCGCCGTTTAAACCTTGACAAGTTCTGGGTCTTTGTGCGAGAATAACTATGAAAGTTCAGGGTCTCTGAGCAAGATTGACTGTCAAGAGTTCAGCGGGTCACATGGCGGAGTAGCAAATTGCAAACTGGCAGGTTTAACTCGAACATGGCATATAAAGCCTGGCCAAGAGGGTATGAAAGCTAAACTCATAGAGTTGGAAGCCCCCAAGTGACCATATGATGATCCAATAAATCCGGGCACCCATGTTTGAACGGTCGCAACATGGTGGCTCGTCCTCTTTGGTGACTTTAAATCTTCCGCCAATAAGGTAGTGCACCCATGTTTGAACGGTCGCATCATGGCGGCTCATCCTCTTGGGCGACTTTAAATCTTCCGCCAATAAGGTAGTGCACCCATGTTTGAACGGTCGCATCATGGCGGCTCGTCCTCTTGGGCGTTTTTAAATCTTCCGCCAATAAGGCAGCAGCCCCCGGGACCGGGTTATCTTCCCTACAATGACCCGGGGTTCTAGAATTTTTGAGCCTAGTTGAATCTGTCGAGCCATGAGTGTGTAACCCCCGAGTCTTAAGTCGACTCGAGGAGGCGGCTTGAGAGTCTTCATCCTTGGCTGTGGCATAAGCCGGCATAAGATTGGCGGTTGAACGATGGATTTTATCCAAACTGGAGACGATGTAGTGAGCTGATGATCTTCGTGATGCTCATCATATGTCTTTGGAAAATGTCATGGCCAAATCGAGTGCATATGCCTCTTGACCCATGCTTTATTCTCATGTAGACCGGCTCCTCTGGCTCCTCTTGGTGGAATTTGATAACATATATATATTTCCCTTTTTTGCTCCATCATTGTTGGAGCGCTCCGGATTGCGGGGGCGGCGGCTCGCGCGCATTCGTTGGGCGGCTTGAGTGAGCAAGCACGACACCGATGGGTCAATGTAGACTGGACCGCAGGGTGGTGACTCGCGAGCGTTCGTTAGGCGGCTCATATTGGTGTATGCGGCCCCTGGCATGTTGATGTAGACGTAGAAGTCAGCCGCATGTTTGAAGACGGTGCGGTTGCGAGAGACGGCCGTGGCGTTGTAAGCCGATGCGGTCACGAGAGACGGCCACGGCGTTGTAAGCCGGTGCGGTCGCGAGAGACGGCCGCGGTGTTGTAAGACGGTGCGGTTGCGAGAGGCGGCCGCGGCATTGTAAGCCGGTGCGGTCGGGAGAGGCGGCCACGTCATTGTAAGCTGGTGCGGCCGCGAGTGGCGGCCGCGACATTGTAAGCCGGTGCGGTCGCGAGAGGCGGCCACGACATTGTAAGCCGGTGCGGCGCGACATGGACGAACACCGGTGCAGAATGATGTTGGCGCGCCTCCATCTCCGTGGTATAAAGCCACTTGAATATTTGTCCTGCGTAAAAATATTACAGGCCAAAGTAATTGTTCTCGGACGAATAATATGTACTAATAAATAGATAGGATGAATATCACCTGGCATTTTTGTCGGATGAATGCGGACACCAATGCTAGATAATAGCGGACGTAGACGGACGATAGTCTAGATGTACATCCAATGTAATAGTAGCACCGGGCCCTGGGTTATTATTGTTTTATATCCACAGCCGTCCCCCACCCCTGTCTATTTCACACTTAACCGGAGCCGACCCCTGCTTTGTCTTCTCGGGCAGCCGGAGCTTGGCCACGCGGGCCTACCAAGCCAGCCGGGACAGCGAGCCGGCGGGCGACCGGAGCGGAGGCGGGGCGTAGCCGGCGCATGGAGGGCCTCCGGCGTGCATGCGCGGTAGGGCAGAGCAGTGCACGGAGTGGCGCAGAGGGCAGGCGGGCGGGCCGTGGCCGGCAATGGTGAGCCGGAGCGGGAGCTCGGCCGGTCGACAGGGCGGCTGGCGCGGAGCAGCCGCTGCAGGGCGCGGGGCCGCTCGGGATGAGGTGAGGCCGACCCAAGGCCGCGAAGACCAGGTAGGCACCGGCGGGGGCGGCTCGAGTGGCGCTGCGGAGCAAAGCTAGCTGCGGAGAGGACCGGTTCGAGGTGAGCTACGGCGGAGGCGCGCACGGAGGCGAAGCTGCAGGGGCGACTTGGTTGTCGCGGCCTTCGTCGACGCTCGCAGAGCTCGGAGGCTGGAGGCTTGGACGGCTCGGTGGCCCGGTGGTTGAAGCGAGGCGAGGCGTAGTCAACGCGCACGTGTAATAGTTTGTTGTTCCCCTCGGTGATTCTGTCCCGATCGGAAACTGCCTCGCTGGACGCATGGAGTTGCCAGGAGGTTGCGAGACGTCCATTTTTAACGTGATGCGTGGCAGAAATCTTTGCTGGTTTGCACACGGCCCGTTGTCCACCATGGGATGGTTGATTGATCTGATGTGATAGCCCAAAGGAAAGTAGTAGTTTGATCATCAGAGAAAAGGAAAATCAATACGACGGTCGTTGATGCCTTATCTCAATTTCCATGTTCTCTGTCTTCTTCAAACATTGGTTTAAGGTAAAACAAAGCATGCTTGCTGTGAGGATTCGGCTGGCCGCCTCTGATTGGGGCAGCAGTAAAAGAAAATCTTCAGTTTTTGGTTTCGGCAGCTTCCTCCAGCACGTGCGTGCATCGAACGGGGCTAGCGGTCTCGGATACAGGCACAGGTCTCGACCACGTTTCCGCCTGGGTGTGTGTCACGGATTTTTTTTCTCAGGGGTAGCAGCGACCAAGAAAACAACAGTAACTTGCGGCTAACAGATCGATGTGCTGGGTGCAGACGGAAATCTTTTCTGGGCCTAACACGCCAGATACTCTGCCGGTCTCGGCTGTAGCACACATCGATCCGCTCTCGGACTGACACATCGCCAGACACGTGGGCGGCGATGCAAACGACGAAACCCTAATATCTCTTCATGTCAAACTCGTATATGCTGCTACCACTGCTTGTCATGGTGACGATGTAGATTCTTCTGTGTTGGCTTTTCTTCATCCGATGCATCGCAAAACTTCTCGATCCTTGGGAGAGATCCCTCCAAGGACTCAACACCACCGTGCTCCGGGCCCCACGGTGGGCGCCAATTGTCGTGGTTTTGTCACGACAAGATGTCCTCGTGAGAGAACTTAGGTGTGAGGCCATTGCAACTATGTGGCGGCTTGAGAGGGGTTGGTCGGAATCGAGAGACGCTAGTTTACCCAGGTTCGGCCCCTCCGATGGAGGTACAAGCCTACGTCCTTCTTTGTGTCTATATTGATGATGATGATGATCTCGATTACAAGGGTGCAGAGTTGCTACCTCTAATCTCGAGAGCCTCTAATCTGTCTATCTCTAATGACTTGAACTTGTCCCTCTAGGGGCACCTTACCCCTCCTTATATAGGTTGAAGGGTAAGTTTACATGTAGAGTCCTACTGGGAGTAGGATTAGGACTAGCCTCACTTGAATCCTAATCCGGGTCTTGTTTCCTTTGTGAGGGAATCCTTCCTCATCTTGGGCCTTCTCTGTGAGCCGGCCCATCATAACATGAGTCGGCCCTCTCATGAGCCGCCTTCTGGCCCGTTGGGTCTTGTCGTTCGTTTGACCCACCTGCCGGGTCACCAATGAGCCGCCCAGCACGGCCGGGTCACCAGTGAGTCGCCAAGTCCTGGCCGGGTCATACTTCAGGCCGGGTTATACCGCGGGGTAATATCCCCGACACTTTCCGATCTACGTTTTTTGCAATCTTTGTTTTCAGATCTACAAAACCAAAAACCCAAAAATACCTTGCTGCATATTTACTCTTTTTATTTGTGTTCTTGAGAGATCTATCTCTCCTATCTATCACTACCTAATCTATTTATTTCCCGTAGAGAGATTGACAACCTCTCTTTCACGTCGGGTTGCAAGTATTTGTTGTTTGTGTGCAGGTGCTGTTTATTGGGTGGTGGTGATCCTCCTACTGGTTTGATAACCTTGGTTTCATAACTGAGGGAAATACTTACCGTCACTGTGCTACATCATCCCTTCCTCTTTGGGGAAATATCGACGCAGTCCAAGCCACGTCAAAGGAATTTCTGGCGCCGTTGCCGGGGAGGAAGCGGTCTCTTCTACGTGCCTATCGTAGGCACTGAGGGGACTCCATCATCATCTACGAGGTTCCTAATCACAAATCTCATCTCCTTGCCTCTCGTTTTCCTCTCCCCCACTTCACCAATTTGCTATTTTATTCGTCCTCTTTCTTGTTCGCCTTTTTCTCGTCGGATCTCTTCTTGTTTGCTTGTTTGCTATCTTTGCTTGTGTTGCCATGTGCCTTCTATTTGCTTGCATCTTCGCTTGCTAAAAATCTATTGATATGGATCCTCATCCACTTGCTAATCTTTTCAAAAGAACAAATTATGATGAACCAATTGCTAGTGAGTTGGGTGCACTTGATTATCTCTATGACGTTTTGCTTGAAAATCATGAATCTGAAAATTTTGATGAAGTGTTGAAAGAAGAAATTTATAAGGTGATTCATGATAGCTCCTTGATTGAAAAGCATGATTGCAATGATGTTACTATAAATTCTATTAATGTCAATTATGCTAATGATATGCAAAGCCACAAGCTTGGGGATGCTATGTTTGATGAAGATGATATTTTTAGTCCCCCAAGTTTTGATGAGCAAATTTATTATGATGATAGCATGCCTCCTATTCATGATGATGGTGATGACACGTATGCTATAATGAGTAATGATAACCATGAAACTTATCATCATGGTTTTAATTTGCAATGTGGTTATGTCAATCAAGTGTCTCATGATAGTTATTTTGTTGAGTTTGCTCCCACTACCATGCATGATAAGGAATTTGCTTATGTGGAGAGTAATGAAAATTCTATGCTTGTGCATCATGAAAAGAATGATTTATGTGATAGTTATATTGTTGAATTCCTTCATGATGCTACTGAAATTTATTATGATGGAGGAACATATGCTTTTAGGAATTGCAATAATACCAAGTTTCCTCTCTATGTGTTCAAAGTTTTGAAGTTATGCTTGTTTTGCCCTCCTATGCTAGTTGGTTCTTGTTCCCATAAATTGTTTGCTCACAAAATCCCTATGCATAGGAAGTGGGTTAGACTTTAATGTGTTTGTCATGAGATTCATGATGCTCTTTTGCATATTTCAATTACTACTTTTTATGTGAGCATCATTGACATCATTATGCCTAGCTAGGGGCGTAAAACGATAGCGCTTGTTGGGAGGCAACCCAACAAATAAATAATTTTTTTACTTTTTGCTTTCTGTTTTTGAGTGTTGACACAATTATGCCTCTCTTATGATTGTGTTTTTATGATTTATTTAGTGTTTGTGCCAAGTAGAACCGTTAGGATGATTCATAGGATGAGTAGAAGTTATGCTGAATCTGAAACAGAAACTTTGCGCCCAGTATATGAATTTTCATTTTTTGCTGGAACGCGATATTGAGCTGAAATTTTAACACAGTGGTGCTATACAAATTCCTTGAGTATGGGTATGGTACAGATTACTACAGACTGTTCTGTTTGAGACATATTCTGTTTTTGTTGCATTGTGTGCTTGTTTTGATGAATCTATGGTTTGTATTTGGAGGTATAAGCCATGGTGAAGTTAAAATACAGTAGGTATAATGCAATTATAAAATTTGAATGGGTTTACAATAGTACCTAAAGTAGTGATTTGCTTTCTTATACTAACGGATCTCACGAAGATTTTGTTGAGTTTTGTGTGATTGAAGTTTTCAAGTTTTGGGTGAGATCACAATGGATGAAGGAATAATGAGTAGCAAAAGCCTAAGCTTGGGGATGCTACCGCACCCCCAAGATATATCCAAAGAGTAACAAGCAACTAATCTTGGGGATGCCCCGAGTGGCATCCCCTCTTTCTTCTAACGACCATCGGTATTTTACTTGGTGCTATATTTTTATTCGTCACATATCATGTGTTTTGCTTGGAGCGTCTTGTATCTTTGCTTGCATTGTTTGTTAGTTTTTCCTTTGTATCCTTGCTATACACACCTATTTGAGAAAGCCAAAATCATGCTATGATTTGTTAGAATTGCTCTATGTGCTTCACTTAAACTTTTTGAGCTATAGAATTGCTCTAGTGCTTCACTTATATCTTTTTGAGCACGGTGTGCTTGGAAACTTTTGTAGAAACACTCTCATGCTTCACTTAGATTAATTTGAGAGTTAGTAAAATTTTGAAGAAATCCTCTTATGCTTCACTTATACCTTTTTGAGAGATGAAATCTTTATGCTCATGTGCTTCACTTAAATTTGTTTGAGCTTGCCAAAAAGCAATGGCAATATATGAAACTAGTCCCAAAGTGATAGATATCCAAGGAGGATATAATAAAAACTTTCATGAAGATCATTGGACAAATTAAACTTGATTCCTTGTAATAGTTTTGAAACATGATGATAGTAATATGTGAGTCATGTTAGTGAGTAATTATGCTTAGTAGGAATATTGGTGTTAAGGTTTGTGATTCCCTATGCATGCACGAAAGTCAATAGTTATGCAATGAAGTTACATCCTACTTGTGGTGCATTATTCGGTGTTAGTTATGTTCAATCCTCACTTATGTGATTTTTCGTTTCTTGGTTTGGTTGCTTCCCAATCTATTTGCTAGTCTTCACTTGTAGGAAGTAGAAATACTACTTGTGCATCCAAAATCCTTAAACCAAGTTTTGCCTTATGAGTCCACCATACCTACCTATATGCAGTATTTCCATGCCGTCCCAAGCAAATTTGTATGTGCCATCTCTAAATTTTCAAAATAAAATTTCTCTTTTGTGTGCCCATACCGCTCATGAAACGGTGGGGAGTGTCCAATATTTTTCCATGCTAGATGTGTTATTCTCAAGATGAGTGTTTATTCACTTGTCATTGCACGAGAGTGCGGCGGTAATAGGGATGCCCATTCCCGAAATGAAAAAGAAAAAAATATTTACTTTATGTTGTCAAATAATAAATTCGTTGGAAAGTGTTGGTATCGAAGGCAACCGTGGATACGACCCGCCATGGAAGGTGAAAGTTTGGTGGAAAAAAGGAATAAACTTTATTTTGTGTTTGGGAACCGCCTATCACTACTAGGAAATAGCTTATAGGTAGACGCTTACTAGTAGTGCTCTATTTTGACCCACGCTACTGCTAATTACTAGTAGCGCGCTGTATTGACCCCGCGCTAGTAGTAAATATTACTGGTAGTGCATGGCCAAAAAAACACGCTATTAGTAAATATCTCCCGCGGACAGGGCACACTAGCAGCGTGGGTTGTAAAACCTACGCTACTACTAAGTGAATAGCTATAGCGCAAGTGGGACACGCACGCTACTACTAAAGCGTCGACTGCTGCACCATCCCACCCCACCGCTCTCTCTCTCGCGAATCCCTAAAAAAAACTCTCGCGCGAACCTCACCCCACCCCTCGCTCGAGGTCCTCTGCCTCACGATCTCCTCGCCGCCGCCGCCACCGCCTGGTTCCGGCGAGCTCCCGCCGCGCGCAACACGCCCCAAGCTCCGTCCCTCCCTCCCCTCATCCAGATCCGTGCGTCAAGGGCTGCACCATTGCCCGCGGCTAGGGTTTCGGGCGCCTCCCGTGCTCTTGCCTGAGTCCACCACAATCGGGTTCGGGAGCCAGCAGCCGGCCATCTCCGGCGAGCCCACCCATGGCGACCTAGCACCGGATCTGGTATGAATCCTCCCCTCTCTATCGATTTGTGTGTAGGCGCTTACTCACCTCACCTTGTCTCCTTCCCAGATCGAACAGAGCAAGTCCGCCATGGGACAGATATGCCTCGGGACACCATGCTAGGCTGCTCCTCGGACGCCATGGCCCTTCCTCCCGCTGGTTCTCCCCGTTCCTCAAGGTTCGACAGAACTCCTCCTCTCAGATTCCAATTTTTGATTTGGTGCGCTGGTGATTTGCAATAGCTGTTCAAATCGAGTGGGTTGCAAGTCCACGTATTTTTGACATTAAAATTCGTCAGATTTTTAATGAGTTAAATCCGTTCATTGGGAGAGAGCTTACTTAGTGCGTCATGAAGCTCTTACGAACTCAGATCTTTGCTTCGTGTGCTTGGAAGAGTACTTCCCTTATACAGAGTAGTTATCTCGTCTGATCTGCTTGCATCAAAGTCATATGGTTCCACTGCTTGGCTACTTATGAAATTATGAAATTTGAAGAAGTGAGTTCTTGTTCACAATTGCAAAATCTGGTTCAGTTAGCGATGCATTTCTGTAATGTAACGGTAAAATAAAGAGTTTCTTTTAGGCCAGTCTGCTTACTCTGTATGGACAAGCATCGTAAATAACTGAAAATGTACTTGTGTGCTAGTTCAGAGCAAGGAGAGGCCCTTGGTATATGCAGCAGTAAGCTCTGGCCTACAATCCACGGTTCACTGACCATAATAAGCCACAGCAAGCCATAACTGTGATCCTAGGGTCACTGTTAAAATCCGTAAAATCAGTTAGCTTTAGTACCGCAGTTAACAGTTAGCTACTGTGATCCTAGGGTCGCTGATGCGTAGGCGAAATTCCTGTGGATGGCACAATTACTTACACTAGCCACCTCTTGCTGGCTATCGCATCAGTCTCATCTCTTGAAGGATGCATGAGGCTCTCATGCTGAAGGACATGATGCATGCCATGTACCGATGTATACTGTTGGAATTAATCAATCAAGTTCTACTTAATCTATATATGATCGAGTAGTATTCCTAATCCTATTTAGTTAGGTTCTTGAGCTGCTATCCGGTAAGAAAAAAGAAAGTGCGCGTTACCAGCCGGCGAATCGATCTAGCTGATTGTGTAGCTAGCTAGCTTCCGAAAGGCTAAGGTATGTAGTACACTTCCAAGTTGATCTAGGAAAGAAGATATGTTGCTGCCATTTATCTTCAGATCGCCTCTGTATCTTGAGATTGGAAACATATTTTTTTTCCTTAATGGCATAGCTGTGTTATATATTCAATAGATGTTGTACATGTATCTTCAGATAAGAAACAAAACGTTTTCTTGCAAGGATCAGAGGGTATGCTGATGCTGCTCAGGTAAATCTTGGCCTTCAAGTTCTTGCAAAGATCAGAGGGCCCTCGTCATTAATCATTGTTGGTGAAACAAATGTCATTTGAGAAATCTTGGCCCATTGTTCTTGTTAATGAAGACTGTTACCAACATTATCCTTTCATGTGTCTCAAAACTATCAACCTGGCTCATTGAATGATCTTTTTCTTTAGGATTCATGGTTATTTTTTTCTTGTTATTATGCATTACAATGAGTTCATTATTAAGACTCCTTACAACTTCAGGCACCTCAGCTATTTATAGAAGGAGGGGACCCAGCCTTCTTTGCGTCTCGCGGCAGTGTCTTCCTTGGATTCGTTCATGCAACAAGGAGGGGACCCGGCCTTCTTCACGTCTCGAGCAACAAGCAAGGACCAGCCTTCGGCTGTTACTATTGCTTCATGTGCATGTGCAAAAAAGAAAGAAAATACAATACTAGATTTGGACACAGGACGTGAACCAACAAGTTTTCACTATCCCGACGTGGGTGCAGGGGTGACCGAGGCGGATTACCGTGGCCCGGTGGGTGTCGTGCTCTTCAACCACTCAGAGGCAGACTTTACCGTGAAGCCCGGTGACTGCTGCACACAGATGATCATCCAGGTGATCGCGACGTCGGAGGTCGCCGAGTTGGAGGTCCTCGACGCCACCGTCCGGGGGGAGGTCCACCGGCGTCTGAACTCAAAGCCTCGGTAGATACATCTAGAGAAGTGGTCTGTTTAGGTTGGTGGTGGAACGCTAGGGAAGGTACCCACCTTTAGATGATGGTTGTGTTCGTCAGATGTTAAATTGGATGTCGTGATTTCTTCCAGTTGAGATGTTGTTCCTTGACATGAGTTTATTTTGCACTGGACGTTCTATTTCTATCCATGAATAAAGCTTCTAAATTATATATTTTTAATTCCTAATTAGCTAGTAGTAGCGTAGGGTAAAAAGTGCACGCTACTACTACTTAGGATAGTAGTAGCGCTGGTTGAGATAGTAGTAGCGTGGTTCCACCTGCGCTACTACTAACAAACATAGTAGTAGCATGGTTCCACCTACGCTACTACTAACAAACATAGTAGTAGCGTGGGTGGCACAAGCGCTACTATTACCTAGTTAGCTGTAGCGCGATACTAGTAGCGTGGGTACCCACGCTGCTAGTAGACAGTTTACCAGCGCTGCTAGTAGCCTTTTCCCTAGTAGTGTATGATATATCTAGCATGGAAAGTATTGTGTGCTACTTTGTCATTTTCGTTGACAGGAAAAGCATGCCACCCAAAATATTTTTCTCTCTCAATTTAAACCTTGAGCTCTGGCACCTCTACAAATCCCTATTTCCCTCTGCGAAGGGCCTATCTATTTTCTTTATGCAATTTTTATTTTTGCTTTGAGTCTCCATCTTCTCTTATAAGCACCAACTAGGGGGCACTATGATCGTACTTGAGCATTGGGCATAGCTAATATTTGAGTGTGTTTCATGAATGGATCAATGATTGAGCATGATAGGCTAGGGATAACTTTCTTTAGTGTTGATATTTTGAAAGACATGGTTGCTTGTTGACATGCTTGAGTATTGAAGTCATTATGTTAAAACTAGACTATTGCTTTGAATCATTTACAAGTCCAAATGTCCATGCTATACAAAGAAGAAAAGAATGTGACGAACATGTTAGGCAGCATTCCACATCAAAAATTTTGTTTTTATCATTTACCTACTCGAGGACGAGTAAGAATTAAGCTTGGGGATGCTGATACGTCTCCAACGTATCTATAATTTTTGCTTGTTCCATGCTGTTATATTATCATTCTTGGATGTTTTACAATCATTTTATTACAACTTTGTATCATTTTTTGGGACTAACCTATTGACATAGTGCCAAAGTGCCAGTTGCTGTTTTTGCTTGTTTTTTACTTCGCAGGAAATCAGTACCATACGGAGATAAAACGCTGCGGGAATTTTTGTGGATTTTTTCCAGACCAGAAGAGACCATATGGGCCAAGGAACATCAGCAGAGGGGCCCCAGGGTGGCCAGCACCCACAAGGGCACGCCAGAGGCCCCCTGGCACGCCCTGGTGGGTGCTGGGCCCCTCTGGCACCCCCTCAACCGACTATCGTGCCTATAAATCCCCAGAAAATCCAAAAACCCTAGAGGAGTCGACGAAACACAATTCCAGCCACCGCAAGTTCCAGAACCTCGAGATCCAATCTAAACACCATCACGGAAGGGTTCATCTTCCTCATAGGTGCCTCTCCGATGATGTGTGAGTAGTTCACCATAGACCTTCGGGTCCGTAGGCAGTAGCTAGATGGCTTCTTCCCTCTCTCTTATGATTCTCAATACAATGGTCTCTTGGAGATCTATTTGATGTAAACTTTTGCGGCGTGTTTGTTGGGATCCGATGAATTTTGAGTTCATGATCAGTTTCTATCCATGAATATTATTTCAGTCTTCTTTGATCTCTTAAATGCATGATTGCTTATAGCATCGTATTTCTTCTTCGAATCTTTGGTTTAGTTAGGCCAAGTAGATCGATTTTTCTTGCCATGGGAAGAGGTGCTTTGTGATGGGTTCGATCTTGCGGCGTTCTTTCCCAGTGACAGAAGGGGCAGCAAGACACACATGTATCGTTGCTATTAAGGATAACAAGATGGGGTCTATTCCTACATGAATAGATCTTTACTACATCCTGTCACTGTTCTTATTGCATTACTTCGTTTTTCCATGAACTTAATACACTAGATGCATGCTGGATAGCGGTCGATGTGTGGAGCAATAGAGGTAGATGTAGGCAGGAGTCGGTCTATCTATCTTGGACGTGATGCCTATATAATGATCATCGCCTTGGATATCGTCATGACTATTCGATTTTCTATCAATTGCCCAACAGTAATTTGTTCACCCACCGTGCGCTATACTCATGAGAGAAGCCACTAGTGAACCCTACGGCCCCTGGGTCTACTTTTCCTATCATATTGCTTTCCGATCTACGTTTTTTGCAATATTTTTTTTCAGATCTACAAAAACAAAAACCCAAAAATACATTGCTGCGTATTTACTCTTTTTATTTGTGTTCTTGAGAGATCTATCTCTCCTATCTATCACTACCTAATCTATCTATTTCCCGTAGAGAGATTGACAACCTCTCTTTCGCGTCGGGTTGCAAGTATTTGTTGTTTGTGTGCAGGTGCTGCTTATTGGGTGGTGGTGATCCTCCTACTGGTACGATAACCTTGGTTTCATAACTAAGGGAAATACTTACCGTCGCTGTGTTGCATCATCCCTTCCTCTTTGGGGAAATACCGACGCAGTCCAAGCCACGTCAGTAATGTTATGGACGAAGAGATAACTAGAGAAATTCTTTCTTGCAAGGATAGAAACGATCTTAAGAAATTGCTACGCAAGTATAAGGAAAAGACTTTGAATGCTAGAATGAAATGTGATGCTAAGTTTGCTACTGCACCTATCTTTGTTACCGATAAGGAATATGAATTCTCTATCGACCCAGAGTTAATTACTTTGGTTGAATCTGATCCTTTCCATGGTTATGAAACTGAAACTGTAGTGGCACACCTTACTAAGCTGAATGATATAGCCACCCTCTTTGCTCATGATGAGAAGATTTGCTACTATTATATCCTAAAGTTATTTCCGTTCTCATGAAAGGGTGATGCTAAGACATGGTACAATACTCTTACTCCTGGTTGTGTGCGTAGTCCCCAGGATATGATTTACTATTTTTCTAAAAAATATTTTCCTGCTCATAAGAAACAAGCTGCCTTACAGGAAATATTTAACTTTGTGCAAATTGAAGAAGAGAGTCTCCCACAAGCTTGGGGGAGGCTTCTCCAGTTGCTTAATGCCTTGCCTGATCGTCCTCTCAAGAAAAATGAAATACTTGATATCTTCTATAATGGACTAACCGATGCTTCTAGGTACTTCCTAGATAGTTGTGCTGGTTGTGTTTTCAGGGAACAAACTGTTGAACAAGCTGAGGAATTATTGAATAACATATTGAAGAATTATGATGATTGGACTCTTCCTGAACCACCGCCTAAACCCACTCCAAAGAAGAGGGGTATCTTATTGCTCAGTCCTGAAGATATGCAAGAGGTAAAGAAATCTATGATGGAAAAAGATATTAAAGCTGAGGATGTTAAGAATTTGCCACCTATTGAAGAAATACATGGCCTTGACACACCACCACCTCCACAGGTGGTAGAGGTAAATTCTTTATTAAAGTTTAATACCTCACAATAAACATCCTAGTCAATGCTTATATGAGTTTGACAACTATATTATGAAGCAAGATCATTTCAATGCTCATGTTCTGAAACAATTGAAATATAATTCTGATATGATTGCTCGCTTGAGTGACTTGCTATTTAGAATCAGTAATGATGTTCGAGGCATAGGAAAGCATGCCTCTATGGTTCAAACTCAGTTAGAACAAGTTGCTAACTCTCAAAAAGAATTGCTTGATGAAATGAATAATAATATGCATGATTTTGCTGCTAGAGTAGTAACTAGAGGAGGTAGAATGACCCAAGAACCACTTTATCCTGAGGGTCATCCTAAAAGAATTGAACAAGACTCTCAGAGAATTAATCATGATGCACCTAGTCCTTCTAAGAAGAAAAAGAAAAAGAAAAATGATAGAACTTTGCATACCTCTAGTGAACCTGAGACACAAAAACCTCCTGATAGTAATGATGTCTCTATTTCTGATGCTGAAACTCAGTCTGGTAGTGAACATTCACCTAGTGATAATGGAAATGATAATGATGTTGTTCATGATGATGCTCAACCTAGTAATAATAAAGAACCAGATAATGATGTTGAAATAGAGCCTGCTCTTGATCTTGATAACCCACAACCTAAAAATAAACGGTATGATAAAAGAGGCTTTGTGGCTAGGAAACATGGTAAAGAAAGAGAGCCATGGGTTCAAAAACTCATGCCCTTTCCACCTAAGCCATCTAAGAAAAAGGATGATGAAGAATTTGAGCGCTTTGCTGAAATGATTAGGCCAGTCTTCTTGCGTACCCGCTTAACTGATATTTTGAAGATGGCCCCTTATGCAAAGTATATGAAAGACACCATCACTAATAAGAGAAAGATACCTGAAGCTGAAATCTCCACCATGCTTGCTAATTATTATTTTAAGAATGGAGTACCTAAAAAACTAGGAGATCCCGGAATACCATGTATACCTTGGTCCATTAAGAGAAACTATGTCAAAACTGCTTTGTGTGATTTGGGAGCCGGTGTTAGTGTTATGCCTTTCTCCTTATATAAAAGACTTGATTTGAATAAGCTCACACCTACCGAGATATCATTGCAAATGGCTGACAAATCAACTGCCATACCTATCGGTATCTGTGAGGAGGTGCCCGTTGTTGTTGCAAATGTTACTATCATAATGGACTTTGTTATTCTTGAGATGCCCGAGGACGACAACATGTCAATTATCCTTGGTAGACCCTTTTTGAATACTGCAGGGGCTGTTATTGATTGCAATAAAAGCAAAGTCACTTTTCTTATCAATGGTAATACGCACACGGTGCACTTTCCGAAGAAACAATTCCAAGTGAATGGTATAAATGTTATTGAAGAATCTCCAACCATCACTATTGGAAGTTTTCAATTACCTCTACCTACTGCCAAAAAGAAATATGATATACTTATTGTTGGGGATATGCACATCCCGATTGAGGTAACTTAGTGTTTTACGAAGCTTCTTCGGTTTCATGCTAATCGGAAGTGGTTGTTAATAAGACTTGATCAACCTTATTAATGAATCATTTTTGAGAGGTATGACGTCGATGAATCTACTAAGCACAACTCTCTGCTCCCACCTTTTATTTTCTGTTTTAGTTAGTCAAATAAAATAAAATGCCATGTTTATCCTGTTTTCTGTTTTCTCCGTGCAATAAAAAATGACCCAAAAATAAAAATTCTCAGAATGCCCTGAAAATTTAACACAATTTTTTTCCAAATATTTAAGAATTTTTGGTGCAAATAATACCAGATGGGGGTGCACCTGGTGCCCACAAGACGCCAGGGCGCGCCAGCACCCCCTAGCGTGCCCTGGTGGGTTGTGGTCTCCACATGGGCCCCCTCACTTATCTCTTTAGCCCACTTCATCACCTACCTCCAGAAAAAAATCACCACAACCACCATTTTCGTGTTCTTGCTCTCAAACCCGCGGATTTCGATCTCTTTGCTCGAAGCTCTGTTTATGAAACTGTTTGGAGGGATTGCTACTTGGTATGTGACTCCTCCATTGCTCCAATTAGTTTTTGTTTTAGTGGGTTATTTGTAGAGTAATTAGCTACTCTTGGTGCTGTTGTAGATGAGCTTGCATGTTGAATTCTTAGTGTTCTAAGTAGTTTGAATGCTCAATATGGCCTCTATGCATGCTTGGGAGTAGTTGCTAACAATCTTACAAAGTTTTGTTGACAATTTTTTTTTGTGCACTAAATTTTTTCAGAATTTTTATAGGAATAAAATGCAAATCTTTAGGAAGTTCTCCTCCAAGAAAAATTCTAAGGGAGTCATTGGGGAATCATCGGACAATGACCTTCACACCCCAAGAAAGGTGGAGGTGCGGCCGTGCGAATGGCCGCATGACGCCTTCATGGAGGAGGCCGGGTTCCATCAAGAGTTCGCTCAGTTTGTTGCAAACGCTGGGTTAACCGAGTTCCTCGCAGCTAAGTGTGACCAATATCACATCCTTACAAATTCCTTTGTGCAAAGCTTTCATTATCTAGGGAGAAAAACCCCTCATGAAGTGCAGTTTAATCTTTATGCTGAAACTTACACAATGCCGCTAACTGACTTCTGCAACATATGCTTGATCCCTTCTGATGGGGACTTGAGAGAACCTAGGCCATCTGAGTTTGAGGACTTTCTCCTCATGTTAACCGTGGGTGAGGATAGAGGCGTGTCGAGCGCCACTGCTACCAGTTTGCAGTTTCCCTGAGTACATTATTTCGCCTTGGTCATCGCTAAGTGTTTAACTGTTAGGGAGAAGGTCGGCGCACTCAGTGCCCCTGACCTTGCTATTTTACGCCGTGCACTTTATAATGATCACACCTTTAGTATGGGGGCTATTTTTGCTCGACGCTTACATCTTAACAAAACTAAGGGAAAGATACATGGCGGTATTTATGCTACTCGTCTAGCGAGCCACTTTAGAGTCAAGTTTCGCCCACATTAATATCTCTTTATCCCGAGTTTACCTCGATCACAAGTCACTGCAGGCTCACCAATTCCTAGATGTAACCAATTCTCCCCATGACATTCATTATAACCTAGTATTTAGCAAGGAAACACGTGATGTTATTCCGTTGCCTACACCTGCTTTGTTTGATTCTATTGCTAGGAACGGATACAGGATCATGCCAGATGACATTATAGCTTACCGAAACAACCTAGCGGCTGCTGAGGAGGAGCCCCAGGGATGGGATGCTCAGGTGCCGCCTCCGCCTCTCTACGACTTGGGACCGGACGGCTACTACGGATGGTGATTACCAAGCTAGGCCAAAAGCCTAAGCTTGGGGGAGTACGTATTTCCACCGACATTACATTCATGTTCACACACTTCATTCCAGTTGTCGGTGTTCACACTTTTTCATTGTAATATCCATGCTAGATTTGTTTTCTCTCTTTCTTCTTGTGTGTTTAAAAAACTTTAAGAAAATCCAAAAATATTTCCTACTTCTTTTTAGTTTTTCTTTCTAGCTTAGTCTAATTGTAGCATCAAAAGAAAACCCAAAAAGATTCCTCGCTTCTTCTTTTACTTGTCGGGAGCTTTCCCGTGTAAATAGTTTTTTCTCGTTTTTGTTTTTCCTCTTGAATTTGCTTTCTTCAAGAAAAAACAAAAACTCCAAAAATATTTCAGTGTGTTTCTCTAAAATTCTTTTCTTTTTACTTGGGTCATACCTAGGAGAAGACCACGTTGAAATTGTTGAGTGGCTCTCATCTGCATTATTGTTTAGCTAACAAAGAGCCCATATTACTTTGTCTTCTCCTCTTGAATAAAATGTTTGCAGATTCCATCTTAGTCCACGACACTCTTTCATTATTATTATTTTCTTATCATTCGGTCGTGCAAGTGAAAGGCAATAATGATGACATTTGATGAATTGACTGTGGCAGAGAAAAGCGTGTATGAACTCAAGTTGTTTTTGTTTTTGTAAATATGTTTATACTAGTATTCCTTGATTCAACTCATTATGATCAAACATGTTTGCAATGACCATTAGAGATTATAGTTTTTCATGCCATGCTTAAGTAGCTAGGAGTGGATAATGATTTATCTTGGGTGTCAATATGCATTAAAATGGTTGTGATGCGGTATGATGATATGGTATCCTCCTCTGAATGTTTCAAGTGGCTTGACTTGGCACATGTTCACGCATGTAGTTGAATCAAAACCAACATAGCCTTCATGATATTTATGTTCATGGTGTCCATATCCTACTCATGCTAGTATTCAATGTTGATTATATGTAATGCATGTTCATGACCGTTTTCGCTCTCTAGCTGGCCGCTTCTCAATCTAATTGCTAGCCTTCACCTGTACTAAGCGGGAATACTGCTTGTCCATCCAAACCCTTAAACCAAGTTATGCCAGATGAGTCCACTATATCTACCTATATGCGGTATTACCCTGCCGTTCCAAGTTAATTTGCATGTGCCACCTCTAAAAATTCAAATAAACATATGTTTTGTGTGCCTGGACCGCTCATGGAGCGACAAGGGGCAGTCAGTATCTTCCATGCTAAGCGGGTTATTCTCATGACGAGTGTTTATTCACTTGTCCTTACACGAGAGGGTCGGTAATAGGGATTCCCAGTCCCGAAATCAAAAATCAAAAATAATTAAACAAAACTCCCCCAGGAGTGTTGTTGGTTTGGACGGTACCCGTGGATGCGGCCCGCCGTGGAGTGTGATTGTTGGTGGAGGGGGAGTAAACCTTTACTTTTACCGCTTGGGAACTGCCGCTAATTTGTTTAGCATGGAAGATATTGATAACTCTTGGTCGTGACGTTGACAGGAAGGGTGTACCTCCCAAAATTATATCTATCTCTATTTTAAACTTTGAGCTCTGGCACCGCTGCAAGTCCATGCTTCCCTCTACGTAGGGACTATCTATTTACTTTTATGTTGAGTCATCACCTTCTCAAATAAGCGCCAGACCTGAGAGCACTATTGTCATCCTCATGCATTGTGTATAGTTGATGTTGGGTGCAGCATGACTGGATCTTTTCTACCATGAATTACAATGTTTAGTCGCTACTTGAACTTTGGAGGTGCTCTGCATTTATGTTTTGCAGTCTCAGAAAGGGCTAGCGAGATACCACTATTGTCATATTGTATCATGATTGTTTTGACAAAGTGTTGGCGCTTGAGATATCTTATTATTGCTCGCTAGTTGCTTATGTTATTGTTATGAGTTAATATAATTTCTAAGAGTTATTGTTGACATGGTTAGTCATAATCTTTGCTGAAAACCTAGGTGCTACTTAAGCATATATATGTAAATAAGAACAAAAGAGTTCATAAAAGTTTTTCTTTATCACTTTCAGTTTGTCAACTGAATTGCTTGAGGACAAGCAAAGGTTTAAGCTTGGGGGAGTTGATACGTCTCCAACGTATCTACTTTTCCTCACCCTTTTACCCTTGTTTTGGACTCTAATTTGCATGATTTGAATGGAACTAACCCGGACTGACGCTGTTTTCAGCAGAACTACCATGGTGTTGTTTTTGTGCAGAAATAAAAGTTCTCGGAATGGAACGAAACTTTTTGGAGAATTATTTCAGAATATATGTGAATTATTGGAGCTAAAATCCACCGAAGAGGGGGGCAGGGTGGCCAGCATCCACTAGGGCGCGCCCTGGTGGGTTGTGCCCACCTCGTGGCCCCACTGACCCTAATTCAGCCACTATAAATTCCTATTTTTGGAGAAAAAAATCACAGAGAAAATTTCATCGCGTTTTATGATACGGAGCCGCCGCCACCTCCTGTTCTTCATCGGGAGGCCAGATCTGGAGCCCGTTTGGGGCTCCGGAGAGGGGAATCTGTAATTCCTTCGTAGGCTTGCTGGTCGGTGAGGAGTTGGATGAGATTCAGCATGTAATCGAGTTAGTTTTGCTAGGGCTTGATCACTAGTATCCATTATGTTCTGAGATTGATGTTGCTATGACTTTGCTATGCCTAATGGTTGTCACTAGGGCCCGAGTGCCATGATTTCAGATCTGAACCGTTTCTGTTATCATCTCTATATCTATGTTCTTGATCCGATCTTGCCTAGTCATATGCACCTATTACGTGTTATGATCCGTCAACCCCATAGTGACAATATTTGGGATACTTCGCGGTGATGACCGTAGTTTGATGAGTTCATGTATTCACCATGTGTTAATGCTTTGTTCCGGTTCTCTATTAAAAGGAGGCCTTAATATCCCTTAGTTTCCTTATGGACCCCGCTGCCACGGGAGGGTAGGACAAAAGATGTCATGCAAGTTCTTTTCCATAAGCACGTATGACTATTTACGGAATACATGCCTACATTACATTGATGATCTGCGCTAGTTCTGTATCGCCCTAGGTTATGACTCTTACATGACGAATATCATCCAACGAGTTACCGATCCAGTGCCTACGATCTTTCCACTTATTGTTCTTGCTAAGTTACTATTGCTGCTGCTGCTATTCCAACTGCTACAAAGCTATTGCTACTACTATTACCGCTACTGTTACTGTTACTACTGCTACTGTTACTACTGCTACCAAACTATCATATTACTCTGCTACTGATCACTTTGCTGCAGATATTTAATCTCCAGGTGTGGTTGAATTGACAACTCAACTGCTAATACTCTCAAGTATTCTTTGGCTCCCCTTGTGTCGAATCTATAAATTTGGGTTGAATACTCTACCCTCGAAAACTGTTGCGACCCCCTATACTTGTGGGTTGTCATGCGGCTGCCCTCCCTCTCCTCTAGTATATATAGGGGGAAGGGAGGAGGGGTGGTGCCCTAGGGTTTCCCCCCTAGGCGGTGCGGCGGCCAAGGTGGGGCGGCGCCCCAAGGGTGGCTTGGCCCCCAAGTTTGGGTGGCCGCCCCCTTTAGGGTTTGCCCCCACCAGCCCCCTTGCTGCATGGGCCTTGGTGGGAGGGGCGCCCAGCCCACCAGGGGCTGGTGCGTCTCCCTCTCAGCTCATGTAGCCTCCCGGGGTGTGTGGGCCCCTTCCGGTGGACCCCCGGAACCCTTCGACACCCCCGGTACATTACCGGTGACGCCCGAATTCTTTCCGTTGACCAAAACGGAACTTCCTATATATCATTCTTTACATTCGGACAATTCGGAACTCCTCGTGACGTCCAGGATCTCATCCGGGACTCCGAACAACCTTCGGTCACCATCATACATAACTCAACAATACCGAATATTCACCGAACGTTAAGTGTGCAGACCCTGCGGGTTCGACAACTATGCAGACAAGACCAAGACACCTCTACGGCAAATAACCAATAGCGGGATCTGGATGCCCATATTGGTTCCTACATATTCTATGAAGATCTTTATCGGTCGAACCACGATGTTAAGGATTCAATCAATCCCGTATGCAGTTCCCTTTGTCCAACGGTATGTTACTTGCCCGAGATTCGATCGTCGGTATCTCCATACCTAGTTCAATCTCGTTACCGGCAAGTCTCTTTACTCGTTCCGTAATACAAGATCCCGTGAGTAACTCCTTACTCACATTGCTTGCAAGCTTCTTGTGATGTTGTATTACCGAGTGGGCCCAGATATACCTCTCCGTCATACGGAGTGACAAATCTCAGTCTCGATCCATGCCAACCCAACAGACACCCTCGGAGATACCTGTAGAGCACCTTTGTAGTCACCCAGTAACGTTGTGATGTTTGATACACACAAGGCATTCCTACGGTGTTAGGGAGTTGCGTGATCTCATGGTCGTAGGAACAGATACTTGACATGGATAAAGCAGTAGCAATAAACTAACACGATCACATGCTATGCTTGTGATTGGGTCTTGTCCATCACATCATTCTCCTAATGATGTGATCCCATTATCAAATGACTACTCATGTCTATGGTCAGGAAACCTTGACCATCTTTGATCAACAAGCTAGTCAACTAGAGGCTCACTAGAGACATAGTGTTTGTCTACGATTATCATGAACAAGGAAACATAATAATAACCAATTTATTGTTGCCTCTAGGGCATATTTCCAATATTTTGCATGGCCCCGCGTGTTGGGCAATGCATCCCATCGAAATCGGTCAGCAGCGTGTACCACTCTCACTATCATGCTTTTTGAAAGAAAAGGCAGAGTGGTCTCTGCTTTATGCATTTCAAATCCTAATCAGTGTCCACTCCCACTCTCGCTAGTCACTATCAACTGGAGTAGATGTAGAAAAAGGAGAGTGATCAATGTCCGTCTCCTGCTTGACTAGAGTAGCAATCCCAATCTGTGTGTGTGGACGCTCCAGGCTTGTACTTTCGAGGCTAGCTGAGATCCACGAGTCGAGTCATGACGACGCACAGTCACAATTAGCGCTGCTAGCATTTGCTGTTGTATGCGTGCCAATCCCAGTACCTCTTCCTCGTACCCCCAGTCATGCCATCTCTCTTCCCCTTGTCTCGTTCCCTACCTACGTAGACTCGATGAGACCAGGTGCCAAGTGCAAAGTGACTGCAAAAGGCGCGGCTTCTTCTTGTAGGGTGATGCATGATGTCACCATGCACCTACGGACTCCAGCACAACAAATCCAACACTACGTGTTCGAAGAAGGCCACTACCTTCTTGCCTGGATCGAAGGCGCCACACCATCACAAGCTGAGGTGATTGTCGCCGGAAAATGGCCACATAGAGGGGGTCAGCATCCCCAATGCAACAAGCCGCTGGAGTCTCTCTTTGAGCAGAATATCGCCGATTCACACATCCAATACCGTAGGAGGGGGAGTTTTATGCTAGGACAAAGAGAGCCACAGCACCGCCACCACCAACCACCCACAAGCGCCCACCAACCACAAAGCTCCCAAAGCGGCGCCTTCTAGAAGGGAACAACACCGAGAGCGCAACGCCTGGGAAACCTAGGGGAAGGGGGCGTCGGTCCATACCGACGCCGCAAAGGAGGGGAACGGCACCCTCGTCCATCTTCATCGACGCGACCGACCAGGGATTTTGCCCGGATTAAGTATCCGCCAACACCATACCCTCCTGTCCGGGTGGCTCGCACGCTGAACATGGGTGGAAGGGGAGGCGCCAGATCTCGCGCACCGGCCATCAAACTAGCCGCCACCGGTCCCCCTCCCCCCCCCCCCCGCGCGGAAGCAGGGCAGCCGGAAGCCCCGCCGCTAGCATCCTTGGCAGCGCCACGGGCTTACCCGGCGGCTGCCTTAGGTGGTGGCATGGAAGGGTGGGAGAGGAGGGCGCTGAATGTTGCAAGTAGGATTCGCCCCCCGAGTGGCCCGAGCCGGGGGGGGGCACATGGGTGGATGAATACTTGAGGGAATATATCTAATGCAAGCCACTAAACTAGAGTTGCCTCTGCATATTGCTTGCATCGGCGCTAGGCTCGGCAATCAATCGTGAAAGCAATGTTTTTCACGAAAAAGGGTTTCCCCCTCTTTATATATAAAGCAACCACATAACAACCGAGACACAGATACAGACACGCGCCACCATCGCACACGACGCACACACCCAAGGCAAGATACAAAGGTGCTGGACACTGACACACCACCTCACCGACAACCCAACAAATACATATGTGCGAAGAGGAACGCTTGGAGTCGATGGGGACGTCCACCATGAGCAACCACAACGGAGAGGTGAGGTAGACCACAACGAAGCTAGGACTCCAAAATGGTGCCTCCTAGTAGGGTACGACCACATATAGCCGCCACCGCCAGACCCCGAAGATCAAGTTTTCACCCGAAGAAGATGGAAGGAGTGGGAATGCCGCGATGGAGCCTTCATGAAGGATACGACGTCCACGGACGCCGCCACCGTCGGCCAGAGCACAGCTTGGACAGGTGATATACCCCGACGTTCACATCCCTCCGTTGCATCCTAGCTTCGCCAACCACCCGCAACCAAGCCACCTGCGTGGCCAAAGCTGCCCGCCCGCACCTGAGACGCAAGTTCCGCCCACGAACGCCACATCTCCCGCCGCCCGGGCCGCCGCCCGACACTCTGACGTCCCCAAGACCAGCAAAGCGACCAGCTTTGGTCTGAAGGGACGCCCACAACCGACGAACCCGCAACCCACGTCCAGCCTTGAATTTTACAGGAGTTGCCGCCGCACACAAACAGACGGGGAATGAGGAGAAGGGGGAGCATACACATCCACGACCAGCACATCCTGTGACGGCGATGGGCAGCCCTAGTGTCGGCGCCGCCCATCCCTCCCACCAACCTCCCCGCTAGACACCCGATGTGTCGCCCCGCCGTGACGGTCGAAGCAGCTCCACGCAAGGCCACAAATGTCAGCCCGTCCACCGGCAAAGAGACCACGAAGACCGCCACCCACAGCCAAGACTGCTTGCCGGGAAGCCTATCCATGCCTCTTACCAACTTCCCGCCATCAGAGCCGGCAAGAAATCGGTCAGCACGACCGCCAATACCACCACTGTTGTGCCGTCACCCCTACCAGCCATTTACGAGTTAAGGGAGGGTGCCTGCAACCCAGGCTGCCCCCGACCCACACCCCTAGTCAGGACGGACCTGAGGCCGCCGCCGCCGCCCAAAGCAGCCGTCGCCGTTGTCCAGCCAGCGTGCTCCACCATATCCGACCAGAGACGCCCGATCCGCACCTGTCGTAGCCGTCGCACCACAAGCACCCGCCCTGCCATCGCCGCGACTCCACTAGGCACCGCCGAAGCCACCTGGCCGCTGCGTCGTCGCGCCTGATACGTCTCCGTCGTATCTATTATTTTTGATTGTTTCATGCCAATATTATAAAACTTTCACATATTTTTGGCAACATTTTATATGATTTATTGGACTAAACTATTGATCTAGTGCACAGTGCCAGTTCCTGTTTTTTGTGTGTTTTTTGTTTTGCAAAAATTCCATATCAAACGAAGTCCAAACGCGATAAAAATTTACGGAGAATTATTTTGGAATATTTGTGAATTTTGGGAAGTGGAATCAATGCAAACGGAGGCCCACAGCGAGCACGATACACCAGGGCGCGCCTAGGAGCCCAGGCGTGCCCTGGTGGGTTGTGCCCACCCCGTACGTCGGTTGGAGCTCTCCTTCGGGCGCAAGGAAGCTAATTTTTGGGGGAAAAATCATGTTAAAATCTCAGCGCAATCGGATTTACGAATCTCCGGGGATATAAGAAACGGTTTTCGGCCAGAAAACAGGGACGTGAAACAGAAGAGAACAGAGAGGGAGATCCAATCTAGGAGGGGCTCCTGCCCCTCCGCCGCCATGGAGGCCATGGACCAGAGGGGGAACTCTCCTCCCATCTAGGGGGAGGCCAAGGAATAAGAAGAAGGAGGGGGGCTCTCTGCCCCTCTCTCCCGATGGCATCGGAACGCCGCCGGGGCAATCATCGTGACGGCGATCTACACCAACAACTTCGCTGCCGTCAACACCAACTCTCTCCCCCTCTATGCAGCGGTGTAATACCTCTCTTCCCCGCTGTAATATCTACTTAAACATGGTGCTCAACTCCATATATTATTTCCCAATGATATTTGGCTATCCTATGATGTTTGAGTAGATCTCTTTTGTCCTATGGGTTAATTGTGGTATGATGTTATGGATGTGAGTTGTATGTTGATATGGTGCTGTCCTATGGTGCCCTCTGTGTCGCGCAAACGTGAGGGATCCCCGCTGTAGTGTGTTGCAATATGTTCATGATTTGCCTATGGTGGGTTGCGTGAGTGACAGAAGAACAAACCCGAGTAGGTGGGTTGTTGCGTATGGTAAAGAGGACTTGATACTTAATGCTATGGTTGGGTTTTACCTTAATGATCTTTGGTAGTTGCGGATGCTTTCTAGAGTTCCAATCATAAGTGCATATGATCCAAGTACGGAAAGTGTGTTAGCGTATGCCTCTCCCTCATTGCATATGACAAGTATCTATCATATTATATTCAATTGCCTAGGGACAATCTTTCTCTTGCGTTACACAAAAAAGCATTCTACTAAGTTATTTACTTTTATTGTTCTTTTATTAAAACAGCACCTAAATTTTATTTCCATGTTCTTTATTATATTGAAAAGTACTTCTATTTTTATTCCCGCAAAGTAGTTTCATACTTGTTCTAGGTAAATCAAGCATTAGCATGCTGACGTGGCTTGAGACTGCGTCGGTATTTCCCCAAAGAGGAAGGGATGATGCAGCACAACGACGGTAAGTATTTCCCTCAGTTATGAAACCAAGGTTATCGAACCAGTAGGAGGATCACCACCACTCAATAAGCAGCACCAACACACAAATAACAAATACTTGCAACCCGACGCGGAAGAGAGGTTGTCAATCTCTCTACGGTAAAAAGATAGATTAGGTAGTGATAGATAGGAGAGATAGATCTATCAAGAACAAAAAATAAAAAGAGCAAATAAAAAGTGCAGCAATATATTTTTGGATTTTTGGTTTAGTTGATCTAAAAACAAAGAGGCCAAAAGATAGATCGGAAAGCAATATGTTAGAAAAGTAGACCCGGGGGCTGTAGGTTTCACTAGTGGCTTCTCTCATGAGTATAGCGCACGGTGGGTGAACAAATTACTGTTGGGCAATTGATAGAAGATCAAATAATCATGACGATATCCAAGGCGATGATCATTATATAGGCATCACGTCCAAGATAAGTAGACCGACTCCTGCCTGCATCTACCACTATTACTCCACACATCGACCGCTATCCAGCATGGATCTAGTGTATTAAGTTCATGGAAAAACAGAGTAATGCAATAAGAACGATGACATGATGTAGACAAGATATATTCATGTAGGAATAGACCTCATCTTGTTATCCTTAATGGAAACGATACATGTGTGCCTTGCTGCCTCTTCTGTCACTGGGAAAGGACACCGCAAGATCGAACCCATCACAAAGCACCTCTTCCCATGGCAAGAAAAATCGATCTAGTTAGCCTAACTAAACCAAAGATTCGAAGAAGAAATAGGAGGCTATAAGTAATCATGCATATAAGAGATCAAAGAAGACTCAAATAATATTCATGGATAGAAACTGATCATGAACTCAAAATTCATCGGATCCCAACAAACACACCGCAAAAGTATACATCAAATAGATCTCCAAGAGACCATTTTATTGAGAATCAAAAGAGAGAGAGGAAGCTATCTAGCTACTGTCGGATTTCGGGCTCTGCAAAACCCTAAGGAGTTTGAACCCAGGGGCGTGTGCGAAGATTCCCCAATAGCCTCACCCCCTCCAAGCTCACAACACAATACCCCCGCTCGATGGCGAGGAAGAGGATGGCACACAAGAGTTTACCCTGATTCGGGCCGCTGCGAAGTGTAAAACCCTACTCCTACCTTTGGTGGATTGCCTCACGAGGAGGTTTGTGGATGAACTAGTACATAGGTGTTTTTCCTTGCGGGTGTGTTTGCGGGGTGGTTCTTCCTCCTCCTCCCACCGGGCTACCTAGCCTCTATTTATAGCGGCCCGGGGCCTCTTCCCTTATCGCAATGGCGGGAAGGGATCCCACAACGGCCAAATTTGAAGGGGGACAGGGGGTACACCCTATCCTGACGAAAGGTGGTCTTCGCCTGCAAAGTAGTCGACGGTGATGCAGTGGTGGACTCAGTGGTGATGTCCGTCCTGCGGGGCTGGGGGTCTTGGTCTTGTTGCACCGAAGTGGAAACCTTTGGGGGTGCTTTGGGAACTCGCGTGCATCCCTGCCCCCTTTGCACCAATGGGGAAACTGTCCCCTCTCGCGTACTGGTGCCCGCCTGGCCTGGCTGGCGTCACCCTTGGCCTCCTGAGGTCGTGTGTTGCATAGGAGTCTCCGCCGCTCAGGAGGGGGCCTGGGGAGGCCTACCGCCCCGCGGGTCTTGGCGCTGCTTCCCTTGCGAGCTTGGGGTCTCGCGAGGGCCTTGCGTGAGTGAGGCTACGCCGGGCCGTAATTGGTCGTCGAGGTGGGCCACGCCTCGGGCCGCAGGCAGGCAAGTCTGGGTACCCTAGTATCCAGAACGCCGACAGTAGCCCCCGGGCGTGAGGCGCGCTTGAGCTAGCTTCGGGGCGAAGCCACGGTGGGTAGGCCGGAGCGCCGTGGGCCCCAATCGCCTGCGGGCCGGGCCTGACACGCGGCGCCCTCCGAGACGCGGATGCCGGCTCCCTTTTTGCGAAGCCCCGGCGATTGCCCCGGCTGACAAACCGCCTGGCATCCCCCTCCGAGCCATCATTGTTCCCCATGAATCTGGTCGCCTGTCTCTCCCCTAAGGCGACCCACTCCTTCTCTGGCGAACTCTCCGTCCGTCCGGCTCCGCCGCCCGCCATGGCTTCCAAGAAGAGTGGGGGCGAGGCCTCAAAGACATCGGGACCTGTGCCGACGCCGGAGCCCGCGTTAGGACGATCCTTGGTGGTCAATCTCGAGGGGTTGGAGAAGGTCCGCCTGGTGGTCGCCGCCGGCTCCAACGAGTGGGGGGGCGACCAAGATCTAGCTGGGCTCACAGCCTTACACCGAGTTGGAGCCCTCCTGCATTCCCCTTCATCTCCACGCCCTCATTTCCGGCTTGCTACCGCCGTTCTCGGACTTCTTTTCTGCCGTGCTGACGCACTACCAGGTCCATGCGCTGCATCTCGACCCTGGATTCATCGTCCTCCTTTCTGCCTTCGCCTTCTTGTGCGAGGCCTTCGTCGGCGTCTCCCCTTCCGTGGCCCTGCTTCGCCAGTTCTTCTTTCTCCGGTTGAACCCCGGGGGACACTGCTCTGGATGCGTGTCCCTGCGGGCTGCTGATGCGACGGCCAGCGGGCACCCCAATGCCCGGCTTTCACCGAACGCGGAAGGGTTCCGGAGGCAGTGGGTGTATGTAGATGCTGCCGAGGCCGGCGTCTTGCTCCAACCCCCGACGGTTCCTGCGGAGCCAAATCCTGGGTGGGGAAGCGAGGGGCTCGCCGACCCTCAGCTCGCGCCCGTCTTGGCTAGGCTGGCGAAACTGCGGGATTCTGGCATGACGATGGCGATGGTGGTGCGGGAGTTTTCCCGCCAGCGCATTGCTCCCCTGCAACGCCATTCTCGCCCGATGTGGACCTTCGCGGGTCCTTGCAATCCCATGAGGCTCCAGGTCCCTTCTCTCCTTCCCGGCGTGCTGCGCGAGTTACTCCGCCGCCTGACCGGCGGGGATCCGGGTGAGCTTCCCCGGGACGGCCTTCCCTTGTTCAGCCGCCCACACGTGGGGGCCCTTGCCGAAAAGATGCCACATTTCGACGAGTGGGGGCCCCTCCCTCTGGTGAATGCTGGTCGCCGGGATGACTCCTTCGCGGTGGCTTCGAGGCCGAGGGGCCCTGGGAGTACCGAGGCCGTGACCGGTAGTGAAGGTGATGCCCCGATGGCTGCTGGAAGCGCGGGGCCAGACGTCGGGATACCGTCCCCGGGCCCCCGCGCTCGCCGGAAGAGGAAGAGGCTCGGGGGAAGCGATCGCCGGTCACCGTGGGTGCCGATGAAGAGGAAGTGGGTCGCCCTGGACGAGTAAGTTCCCAGCCCTCTCAGTGTTCCATGGTGTATCTATCCTGAATCTCTGTTGCGCAGGTCCCTCTCTGCGGAAGGAGAAGGCGAGACGCTGCTGACGCCTCCTGAGGCTTCCGGGCCCATCGTGGCCTTGACACCATCGGTCTTCGCAGCCCCATAGGGTGAGGTGCCTGTGCCCGAGCTCGCGCGGCCCCCGTGGGGTTTTGTGCGCGAGCTCCCAGCGAGCTTCTTCATGCCTGGCCCCCTCCTCGCAGGGACGTGGCTTCGTCCTCCATTGGCGGTCCACACCGAGAACCAGCCGCGACGTGCTCCAGGGCCTTCCTCGAGCGATGGCACGGGCCTCCGCCGGGGGCGAACTCCGCTCGGGGGAAGGGGGAGAAGCCCCCAGCCCCCGTGTGCGCGTCAGGGCCGGGCGGCCCCTCGCACGCCCCTCCGTCCGGTCTGGGGGAGGGCGGAGACCTTGGCTGGGCCTTTGAGCTTGCGTGCGACCGGAGCACCGTGCGGCACGGTTTGCTCCAGACCGCGGCGAACGCGCTGGGGTGCCTAGGGACGGAGCTCATCACCGTAGACGCTCGTCTCGAAGCAGAGCGCCAGCGCCTTGCGCGCGAGTGGCATCGTCTTGAGGTTGCCGTCCACCTTGGCCACCTGCAGCGCGAGAGCGCCCACGCCATCGCCGAGGGGTCCCTTGCCGCGGCGAGGGAGGTCCACGACCGCGCCCTCGCAGAGGCCCACGCCGCCGACTGCCGACGTAAGGCCTCTAAGGAACGCCTGGAGGAACTTGAGGCCTCCAACGCCGCCCTAGAAAGGCAAATCCAGGTTCACAGGGCCGTTCTAGACGCTATGATGACCGAGCCGTGCGTCGGAGGTGCGGAGCCCTGCATACCCGAGGAGGCGCTGACGATGGAAGCGCTGGAGCAGAGCCTGGAGCATGAGAGGCTGGAGGTGAGGGAGCACCAGGTATCCCTCGCCAAGGACTCCCTTGCCTCCCGCGAGGCGAAGTTCCAAGAGGAGGTCCATAACAAGGTTGCGGAGGCTTGGCGTTCCCTTCTCCAGGACTACCGCGCGAAGCTGAAGCTCCAGGAGTCCCGTTACTGCAAGCGACGCGACCACCTGAAAGGCGAGGTTGATGTCATTAAGAAAAGGTTAGACCAAGAGGAGCAACGCCGGCGAGCCGCGATGGACGCACATGCTACTGCCGAGGCCGAGCTAGCTTTTCTCTATAAGCAGGTAAAGGGCATTACTTCCCTTGCGGAGAAAGCTTCGGATGAGGCGGACCGTGCCCGCGGCCACCAGCATACGCGCTCCCAGATGTTCTAGTCCCTCGAGAAGAGGGCCAACCGGGCCTTGAGCGACGTCTGCGGTGCGAGCGTCTCGAGCCCCCTGGTTCCAGATGACGCAGGGTACCTGGGCTTATTTTCCAAGGTCGTGGAGTGCCTTGAGGGGGGTGCGGAGAAGATCCGCGAGCTCGTGGAGGAGAAGCGTCGCGACCTCCTCGCGCGGGCGGCCTCACACGTCTTCGGCCACCTCCTTCGCCTCGACCCGCACTTCGACTTCGGGGCGGTGCTAGAGCCGGTGCCTGAAGTGATCCGAGGCGCCCTGGCCGGGTGGGTGGAGGACCACGTGGAGGACTTGATCGCGGAATTTTCCACCGAGGAGCTGGAGGACCATGGCGGAGCCGGGGGCCGCGAGCCTGGCAGCGACGGCGACGACGCGGGTCGCGACGACGGCGCGTATCCGTGAGTTGTCTTCGCGTTCGCCTGTCGGGGTCATGAGCGCAGCCCTGTGGTGGCTTGAGCGTGTTTTTGGAGGAACTTCTGAGGATGCTCCCGTGTTGTACGACGCGTGACGTTGGATGTTTTTGTCAAGAAACTCCTATTTGTCTGGGTGACTGCACCTCCCGAGCATTAGAGAGTTTGTGCTTCGGCAGGGTGGCGCGACGACGCACTCACCATGCCCACCCTTCGCTCTGGGCCGATCGCGAGAGTGGAGGGGTCCGACAGCTGCCAGACTTCTCAAAGGAAGCGAGATACCAAACGGAAAATCGTTACTAGAAAGAATGACCCCTCCCCCCTTTTTATTTTCAGAAGAAAATCGCGAGAACTTTGAAGTTTATTCCAGAAAAATGGCAAATTTGAATACAACAACAGGCAAAGAACAGCCGCGTCCGGCACCTAGACTATTCTTCGTCTTCGTCTTCTCCCCAGCGCGGAGCGTAGGGCTTCCACGTTGTGTGGGCATAGCCATTGGGGGGCAGTGCTGTCCGCCAGCACGGAGCATGGGGCTTCCACTTGGGCGTGGGATGGAACCCCTCTGCGTCCTCGGGGGGCTCCGGGCGTATACAACCCACTCATTATTACATGAGAATGTCACGGGTTGGGCCTGGGGGTGCGCTGACAGCCCCATGCCTCCCTAGCATGAGGCCCGCTCCCACTCCCCGAGCATGATGTGGCGACGTGGGGTGGGTCCTCAACGGGCCCTCGAGCATGGGGCGAGCCCCCACGCTCTTCGCAGGAAGAGCCCATTCCGGAGCAGGGCCCCGGGCCCTCCAAAGCCCGGGGATGGATGTCGCCGTTGTAGCGGCGCCGTAGCCCCCTGTGCCGCGAGCGGGGCTCGGCGCAGGTGTCGGTGTCAAAACCGGCGGATCTCGGGTAGGGGGTCCCGAACTGTGAGACGAAGGGGACTAGGTTTTACCCAGGTTCGGGACCTCCTATGGAGGTAATACCCTACGTCCTGCTTGATTATATTGATTGTATGGGGATTATAGAGTTGATCTACCTCGAGATCAAGTAACTAAACCCTAGATGAGTTCTCTTCCTCTACACCCTAAAACCCTCCGGCTTATATAGACGCCGAGGGTGCCTAGGGTTTACACATGGTCGGTTACACGTCGAAGGGATAAACATGCCTATTTACTATTTTGAACGTGGAGGACAAGCCACGATTCTCGAAGCTTCCTTATTGGAAACGAGGTCTTCAATCCTTCCAGTATTTGGCAAGTGGCCTATACAATCTGGCCCATAAGACATAAGCCGGCCTCCCGAGGACCCCTTAAACCAGGACTCCCTCAGTAGCCCCCTAACTAGCCTCCAACGCCAAGGGTCCATGCTCCAGCTGCTTCGACTGGTCAGAGACTTCGGCTTGCGAGGCGAGTTCCTTTCTCCCAACAGTGATCGGCCGGGCTATAGTTCGGCCTCTATCGACGTGTAATTCTTCCAATCATAGATCGTCCGTATACCATGAGTAGCTCGGCCCTTGAAGGCCAAACGTCAGAGAGCCAATAATGTTCTCTGACAACTTTTCAGACGAAAAGTTACGGCCTACCACGACCACTGAACCAGTCGAAAAGACCTGCCTCGTGGTTTGAGGCCGTTTCTACTAGCACGATCCATCAATGCACAGATCGTGCCCCATTTTACATGAGATATGTTTAATCACGCGCGTACAATGGCACGCACGCCTTGGAAAGTGGAGAGATTCACGGCGCCGCGAAGGGAGGCTAACCGGCAGCAATCTTTAATAAAAAGGGGAAGGAAACCCTAAGGCTTATCCTCATCTCCCATTCGCATCTCCGCTTCCCCAATCTTCCGAGCTTCCTGAGCCCAGATCTAGGTTTTCCATTCTTCCCCCTCCGAGCTTAGCCATGGCCAGCTTCGGCTCCAACGGCAAGTGGGAGGCGTCCTCGGTCACAAACCAGGACATCCGGGACCTCAAGGCCGCCGGATACCTCCCCGCCAATGTCTTCCACCGCGCTGCGGAGGAGGGTCAGGTGATCCCCACCCCCAAACCAGGTGAGAGGGTGGTCTTCATCCCTCACTTCATCAGAGGATTAAGCTTCCCGCTTCACCCCTTCGTGAGGGGCCTCATGTTCTTCTACGGCCTCGACTTCCACGACCTCCCGCCGAATTCTTTCATGCATATATCGGCCTTCATTATCGTCTGCGAGGCTTTCCTGTGAGTCGAGCCACACTTCGGACTGTGGCTCAAGATCTTCAACATCAAGCCGAAGTGTGTCGCCGGCGCACATGCCGATTGCGGCTGGGCAGTCATCGGCAAGCTTCCGCGTGCAGTGTGGCCATCCGGCACCTTCATTGACACCATCAAGACTTGGGAAAAAGAGTGGTTCTATATCACCGAGCCAAGGAAGGAGGGCGGAACTGTTCCTGCTGAATCCGGAACTGTTCCTACCGAATTCAGATCCGGCCCTCCGACCAGATTGATCTCATGGGTCCGAAAGGGCCTAGATTGGGGGTCGGATACCGAGGTGGAGGACCTGCAGAGGGGCATCGCCTCCCTGATCAGGTTGGGAGTCGGGCTGACCAACGTGGTTCGGGTCATGTTTCGGAGGCGCATCCTCCCCTGCCAACGCCGGAGTTCTCATATGTGGAATTACCGGACTGACGATGACCCTATAGTTCGTCAACTCTTCCGTACCACACAGGAGAAGCTATGGAAGGCGCTGTTCAAGGCGCAGTAGAGCTGGCCGACCGAGCAGGAGGACAAGGGCTTGAGTGCCGTCAAGCCCCCATCCAAGGTATAGTACAACTTTATATGATCGGTTTCATCTTTCTAAAGAAAGTCTAAGCATTTTCCGATCACTGTTGCAGGAATGGTTGAGCAAGGCCAAGGGCATCAAGTGTCCAGCTCCACAGCCCGAAGACACCAGGTCTCCGCAGCTGTTGGAGATGCTCGTCGTGGCGCCTTACAAGGCGCCAGAGAAGAAAGAGAAGAAGAATCCAGGCCGAACTGGCCTGCGCAACAGGGACCAGCCAGAGGCTGCGTCCGAAGAGACCCACGCCTCCTCGAATCAAGAGGAGGAGCATGAGGGTGAGGAGGGAGGTGATTCCAACCTTGCCGGAAAGAGGGCAGCGTCATCGGACGCCCTGGAGGACGTAGATCCTCCTGCCCCGAAGAAGGCGGTCATTTGAAGAGGAGCTCAGCCAAGCCAAAGCTATCTTTGACGGTAAGCCGTATTCATTGCAGTGTATCTTCGGGGACAGCAAGTTCGGGTTGCTTACCCAAGTATGGCGTTCCTCAGGCGCCTGCTCAGACCTCCAGAAGAGCTCAGCAGACGCGAAGCAGTTCTATGCTATGCGGGGAGAAGGAGACGAAACTCGGCTATTTTGGGCGCAATTCGAAGCCCCTGAACGCTCTCCTCTCCTTGTGGAACAGCTGAAGGAGCTGATGGAGCTACACCGGATGGCGGAACCAGCCATGAAGGATCTCTGTATCCAGCTATGGCCCAACGAGCCATTGCCGGGCAGTTACTTCGGCCTGGTGCAAAAGCTCAGTGATGCCACACCTCGGGTCGACGCACTAAGGCGGTCCTCCTACATCGAAGGAGCCAGGATGACCTTCGCGAAGGCCAAGGTGCACTGACCGGGGCTGGACCCGATGAAGGTAGCCACTGCCCCTCCGCCTCCCGGAAAGGGTCATAGGCGCCCCGAACTGTACTTCTCCGGAGTTATGGAGGGTGCTCGGGCCATAGAATCACAGTGTACAAGAGAGAACGAGTATGAATAGATTGTTGTACTATGTCCGAAGACATGTCAGCGTGTATATATTTAAAATGCATGGTTTTATCATGTTTTGTTTTGCATCCTTTATAACTCCTTTGTGGCCGTTAACCCTGAAAGCGGCGAGTCGTCGGCTTCGGCCCCCGTACAGATACTACACGAGGTGTCTCTTCTAACCGCACTGTAACCCTTAGCCGAACTATCGGTACCCGAAGGCGGTAGTGTGGAGCGGAAAAGGCAATCGACCATAATGCTTTATTGCTTTCACTTAGCCGTAGGGGCGCGAGAAAGGAGTGCGGGGGCTAGTGACTAGCCCCCAGGTGTTTGGGATGTTCGGATAAACCGCGGCCAAAGCCTATATCACCTGGTTTGTACTAAAACAAAACCCATCGTATGACACGGAATAACCTCTGACGAGATTTTAGTTAAGCTCGGATTCGCAGACCGGTTCTCGCATACCATGACAGTCAATTTTTGGCTTTCTCCGCTGAGGCACTTAACCAGACTAGCCGGAAGTGCAATCGCAGCAGTGCTCCCTTTGCCCTTTTAGCCGAACTAGCGGAACATAAAGGGGCAAGAACAGGAGCCAGGCAACCCAACTATTGAGCCAAGACATAGTTCAGAACCAATGCATATAAAGCGGAATTCCAAGACGCCGGACACTAAAGAAGTTGTGATTACGGCAATTTCTAAGGTCGAGCCCCCGGTCTATTAGCCGGTTGCATCGTAAAGTATACCAAACAGGCTCGCGAGAAGAGGGAGAAAACAGAAGGTGTTCCGAAAAGGGACGGCAAAGAGATAATAATACATCTGTATTTTACTCAACAACTCTTATTATTCAAATTGCCAATGCAACTGTTTACAGGTATTTGATAAATGAAATAAAAAACTTTACAGGAGGGGTTGTACCAAGGGCCTTCGATGGGTGACGTGACGTCCTTGATGTGCCCTGTCGCTTATCCGCTCCTGCATCTCCTAAGGAGGTGTATGCCTTTATGGGCTTTGCTTGTTCGGCGAGCGGATCTTGAAGAAAGAGTCTTGAGAAGTTGCCGAAGTATGGATGAGCTTGACGCCTTTAGCAGGCACCTTTATGGAACCTGTAGTATGTCCGAAGACGTGTTGACGGTAATAGTTCGGTCCAGCCGAAGACTTACCCTCTAGTGGCTTTTCCCCACCGCTGCCCATGGAATTTCGAGCGTGAAGTTGTGCCTCCTGGGCACGTACTTTGCTGGTGCTAGGGACGTGCGATGGGGGGCGAGTCCCTATTTATGGGAGGAGGAAGGTTCTGGTACCTCGGATTGAGACCGAGCTTGCTTCCCAGCTTTGGGTGCCTTTACGGCAGATGTCGGCGCTTGCCAATCATCGGTGTAATGGAATTCGGCTGCCAGGGCCAATGCATGTTCCTCAGTGCAGAGGGAGCGCTCTGTGTTGCCATTAACAATAATGACCCCCCTAGGGCCGGGCATCTTGAGCTTGAGGTATGCGTAGTGAGGGACGGCGTTAAAGCGAGCGAACGATGTACGGCCGAGCAGGGCGTGATAGCCGCTGCGGAAAGGTACGATGTCGAAGCTCAAGTCCTCGCTTCGGAAGTTATCGGGCGAGCCGAACACAACCTCCAGGCTTAAGGAGCCTGTGCACCGGACTTCAACGCCTAGGATCACTCATTTGAAGGTAGTGTTGCTGGGCTTGATCCTTGACGGATCTATGCCCATCTTTTTCACCGTATCTGAGTAAATCAGATTGAGGCTACTTCCACCATCCATGAGGACTTTAGTGAGGTGGTATCCATCTATGATCGGGTCTAGGACGAGTGCGGCCGAACCCCCGTGACGGATACTGGTCGGATGGTCGCGTCGATCGAAGGTGATCGGATATGCCAACCATGGGTTATACTTCGGGGCTACAGGCTCTATGGCGTAGACATCTCGAAGGGCGCGCTTCCTCTCCTTTTTGGGTATATGAGTGGCGTAGATCATGTTTACTGTTTTTACCTCTGGAGGGAATTTCTTTTGACCACCACCGATCGGACCACGAGGCTCGTCCTCGTCCTCGCTGCGTGGGCTCTTGCCTTGGTCCTCGGATGCGAGCTTGCCGGCCTTTTGAAGACCCAACAGTTACGGTTGGTGTGATTGGCGGCTTCTCTTGAGTGCCGTGGATCTGGCAAGGCCTCTCTAGGATCTTGTCCAGCGGGGTGGGTCTGTCGTGCTTGCCTTTAGGAGGATTCTTCCGCTGCCCAGACCGGGAATTGCGGAAGCCGGCATTAACAGCCGTATCATCGGCATCACTATTATTCTGCCGACGCTTGTTCTTGTTGCGCTTCGGTTTTCCGTTTCCATCCCGAACTTCAGAGGTTTCGGGGTCTTCGGGGTTATGGCTACGTCTAGCTAGCCAATTATCCTCACCCACGCAAAAGCGGGTCATGAGTGATGTGAGGGCGGACATTGTCCTTGGTTTATCCTGGCCGAGCTGTCGAGCCAGCCATTCATCCCGAATATTATGCCTGAAGGAGGCTATAGCTTCGGCGTCCGGGCAATCTACGATCTGGTTCTTCTTGGTCAGGAAACGATTCCAGAATAGCCGTGCGGACTCTCCTGGCTTCTGGACGACGTTGCTTAAATCGGAGGAGTCCGGCGGCCGGACATAAGTGCCCTGGAAGTTAGATCGGAATGCCTCCTCTAGGTCCTCCCAACACCCAATAGAGTTTTTGGGGAGGCTATTTAACCAGTGCCGAGCTGGCCCCTTGAGCTTCAGGGGTAAATACTTGATGGCGTGGAGATCATCTCCTCGTGCCATGTGGATGTGGAGGAGGAAATCCTCAATCCATACGGTTGGGTCAGTTGTCCCGTCGTATTGCTCTATGTTTACGGGCTTAAACCCTTCCGGGAACTGATGCCGCATCACCTCGTCCGTGAAGCACAGTGGGTGGGCGGCGCCTCTGACCCAAGCTATGACGCGCCGGTGATCGGTGTCTGTCCTAGCTCGGGCTCGTTCCCGATCTTCATTGCGGTCGAACCAAGGCCGGTACCCTTCCCGTCTATCGGGTGAGTATCCTCTGGATCCGTAGATGGATCGCGTACGGCCTGCTCTATAGTCCAGGTCACATCGCAGGTCGAACCTGTCGTCGGGCTCTAGTGGCTCCTTTCCCCGTCTATGGGGTATCGTCGACCTATAGCCGGTATCATCAGCCGTCCTATCTCGTCCTCGAGGAGGGCGGTCTGGCCTGTCATATGGGGTATGCTTGTGAGACAGTGTATCAGTGAGTTCATCGTCGAATTGTGGCAGCAGCCTTCTGCGTGGGTAGCTCTTAGGTTGGTCCGATAGACCGGTTCCGTGTCCTTCCTCAGCGGAGAGGACTCTCGTCCATCGGTCGTTGAGGTCGTCTTGTTCGGCTTTGAGCTGCCGTTCTTTTGCTCTCAGGCTGCGAGCCGTAGATAACAGTTGTTGCCTAAACAGTTCCAGATCTTCGGGATTGTCGGGAATGGCGAAGTCATCGGCATCTGCATTATCCTCCCCTCGATAGAGCGGAGGTAGTCGTCGTCCTCGAGATCATCTGGATCATCGGGGTTGCGATGGTCTTCGGCTCTCTCCTGACCCTCTAACGGGTGTTCAGGGATTTCGAGGCCGCCGATGTCTTCCAGGGTATCACCGTCCCCGGTGCCATCGATATACTTTCGCCCCTTTTTTCCTTTTGACCGTTTATGCGGCTTTCGGCGTCTTGACGGCGCTTCATCCGATTTATCGCCATTGTTCTTCGGAGTGTCCACCACGTAGACGTCGTATGTAGAGGTGGCAGTCCACTGCCCGGTCTTAGAGGGGGTGAGGGAGTGATCTTCCTCATCCATGTACTCTGCTTCCTCGGAAGCGTAGTCTAGCATGTCGGTTAAATCCTCGACAGTGGCTATCAAGTGGGTGGTGGGTGAGACGAAAAATCTGTCCTGACCCGTCTGAGGCCCGATCTGAGAATAGATCGGTGTTAGGTCGTCGTTGATCTTCATCGACGAGATCCGATCTAGAGCCTCGTCGAGTATCGAGAGCTCGATCGGACCGGTCTGCCCAGAGCCCCCGGAGTGAACCTCCGATGTGTCCGTGCAGGGAGAGTGTTCGGAAAGAACTGGTGTCCGGACGTCGGGCTCTATGACCTGATCCGGATTGAACGTCGGGCCCTCGCCGGGGTAGACCCCATGGGCGGAGCCGAATAGTGGGTCTGGGGTTAAAGCCTCAGAGCCTTCGGGCATGGCAGGAGAGACTGCGAGCCCGGACAGTGATAGATCGCCTCGAGAGTCTACGGAGAACTCTAAGTTCCCGAATCTGACCTCTTGATCAGGGGCGAAACTTCCGACGCGGCCTAGACGGCCGGTTGGGTCGGCATGCAGCACTATGCTGCCGAAAGCGAAGATCTGTCCAGGGACAAAAGGGCCCATATTGCGGACCTCTTCGTTAACGACTAGGCGAGCCATCGATTCCTTCTGGCAATCACAGCGGGACTCTCAATGAAAGCACCAATGTCAGTGTCAAAACCGGCGGATCTCGGGTAGGGGGTCCCGAACTGTGAGACTTGGATCGATGGTAACAAGAGACGAAGGGGACTAGGTTTTACCCAAGTTCGGGCCCTCCTATGGAGGTAATACCCTACGTCCTGCTTGATTATATTGATTGTATGGGGATTACAGAGTTGATCTACCTCGAGATCAAGTAACTAAACCCTAGATGAGTTCTCTTCCTCTACACCCTAAAACCCTCCGGCTTATATAGACGCCGAGGGTGCCTAGGGTTTACACATGGTCGGTTACACGTCGAAGGGATAAACATGCCTATTTACTATTTTGAACATGGAGGACAAGCCACGATTCTCGAAGCTTCCTTATTGTAAACGAGGTCTTCAATCCTTCCAGTATTCGGCAAGTGGCCTATACAATCCGGCCCATAAGGCATAAGCCGGCCTCCCGAGGACCCCTTAAACCAGGACTCCCTCAGCAGGGGCCCTCCGTCGCGAGCGGGGCGGACACTCAAGGCGGTGCCCCAGCGCGCCTCGCTGGGGTGCTCGGGAGTCCCACGTGGGTACCCCACCGCCCGTCTCCGGGAGGGCCGAACCGGGCCCGGAGACATGGGTGAGTACGTGAGCTCTCGCCACTGGTCGAGCGAAACCCGGCCCAGAGACATGGGCGTATGTTCCACCCTCCATCTCCGGGTAGGAGTCACCCTGCCAGGGGACATGGGTGTGTGTTCCACCCTCCGTCTCCTGGCTGGGGTCGCCCGGCCTGGAGACATGGGCGTGTGTTCCACCCTCCGTCTCCTGGTTGGAAACACCTGGCCTGGTGACATGGGCGTGTGTTCCACCCTTCGTCTCCTAGCTGGCGTCGCCCTGCCTGGGGACATGGGCGTGTGTTCCACCCTCCGTTCCCAGGAAGGCAACGCCCGGTCTGTGGACCCAAGCGTTTGCCAAGGGTAGTCCCCTACCAGCGGAAGCGCCTCACGAGGCTGCCAGCGCCTGTGGTCCTCGTGAGGCCAGCCCCGCCAGCCGCCCTCACGAGGCTGTTCGCACCAGCCTCGATGAGAGCCGCTGTCGAGATCGCATACGCTCCTCCTTCTGTCGTGGTAGCCGGCGCCGCTCCCGTCGTGGCCCGGGCGCTCGCCGACATGGTCGTGGTAGAGTCCCGCGAGCCCCCAGGTGTTGGTGTAGGTGAGTCGCCGGACGCCCTGCCTTGATCCGCCGGGGGTGCCAGGGGGCGCGTTATGGTGCCTACCCCCCGCGGCTGGCAGCTCCCGTCGGCCCCCGCCTGCGCCAGGGACCGACTCCCACATGCCCGGCCTCAACGAGAGCCATGTCGCCGGCGCGTCCGCGCGCCCTCTGCGCCACGGCAGCTGGTTGAGCGACCTCGTGGGCGTGAGCCCGCTCCTGGGCCGTCCCATGGGGAAGCGCCCCTGCCTCGCCCGTCGGGGTGGCGCCTATGGTCACGCGGCATATCCAACTGTCATAGTGTCCATGAGCAATGCGGAATGGTTGCGGCTCACGGGCCACGAGGAACGTGATTCGCCCGCGCGCCGGGTCGCGGCGAGCCCGGGTAGGTGATGCCGCAACGTGGACACTGGGGAGGTTCAGGGTGGTGAGGACTCGTCGCGCGGTTGTTGAGGACGATAGCCCCTGGTGCCTGTCCGAGGCCGGGCTGGAGATGGCGCCTTGCGACGGAAAAGCGAGGCAGCGCAGGATGCCGAGGTCTGGCGGCGTCGCCCGAGCAACACGGGCAGCCCGTCGTTCGGCGCGGGCTCGGCGTCCCTTGCCCATGGATGCACCGAGCGGAAGCGAGGCGAAGTTTCGATGAGGATCTCGACACTCCCCTACCTGGCGCGCCAAATGTCGGATTTTGGGCTCCGCAAAACCCTACGGAGTTCGAACCCAGGGGCGTGTGCGAAGATTCCCCAACAGCTTCGCCCCCTCCAAGCTCACAACACAATACCCCCGCTCGATGGCGAGGAAGACGATGGCACACAAGAGTTTACCCAGGTTCGGGCCGCTGCGAAGCGTAAAACCCTACTCCTGCCTTTGGTGGATTGCCTCACGAGGAGGTTTGTGGATGAACTAGTACAGAGGTGTTTTTCCTTGCGGGTGTGTTTGCGGGGTGGTTCTTCCTCCTCCTCCTACCGGGCTACCTAGCCTCTATTTATAGCGGCCTGGGACCTCTTCCCTTATCGCAATGGCGGGAAGGGATCCCACAACAGCCAAATTTGAAGGGGGACAGGGGGTACACCCTATCCAGACGAAAGGTGGTCTTCGCCTGCAAAGTAGTCGACGGTGATGCAGTGGTGAGCTCGGTGGTGACGTCCGTCCTGCGGGGCTGGGGGTCTTGGTCTTGTTGCACCGAAGTGGAAACCTTTGGGTGGCGCTTTGGGAACTCGCGTGCGTCCCTGCCCCCTTTGCACCAATGGGGAAACTGTCCCCTCTGGCGTACTGGCACCCGCCTGGCCTGGCTGGCGTCACCCTTGGCCTCCTGAGGTCGTGTGTTGCATAGGAGTCTTCGCCGCTCAGGAGGGGGCCTGGGGAGGCCTACCTCCCCGCGGGTCTTGGCACTGCTTCCCTTGCGAGCTTGGGGTCTCGCGAGGGCCTTGCGTCGAGTGAGGCTGCGCCGGGCCGTAATTGGTCGTCGAGGTGGGCCATGCCTCGGGTCGCAGGCAGGCAAGTCTGGGTACCCTGGTATCCAGCCTACGGACCCGTAGGTCTATGGTGGACTACTCACGCATCATCGGAGAGGCACCTATGAAGAATATGAACCCCTCCGTGATGGTGTTTAGATTGGATCTCGAGGTTCTGGAACTTGTGGCGGCTGGAATTGTGTTTCGTCGAATCCCCTAGGGTTTTAGGAATAGTTGGGAATTTATAGGCATCAGAGGCGGTGCAGAGGGGCCCCGTGGAGGGCACAACCCATCAGGGTGCGCCTGGGGCCCCCTTGCGCGCCCTGGTGGGTTGTGCTCTCCACATCCCACCTTCCTGGCTCTTCTTTGGCCCACTGGGTGTCTTCTGGTCCAGAAAAAATCTCCAAAAAGTTTCGTCGTGATTGGACTCCGTTTGGTACTGATATTCTGTGAAGTAAAAAACAAGCAAAAACATCAACTGGCACTTTGGCACTATGTCAATAGGTTAGTCCCAAAAAATGATATAAAGTTGTTATAAAATGATTGTAAAACATCCAAGAATGATAATATAACAGCATGGAACAAGCAAAAATTATAGATACATTGGAGACGTATCAGCATCCCCGAGCTTAATTCCTACTCGTCCTCGAGTAGGTAAATGATAAAAACAGAATTTTTGATGTGGAATATTGCCTAACATGTTCATCTCATATTCTTTTCTTTTGTATAGCATAGACATTTGGACTTGTAAATGATTCAAAGCAATAGTCTAGTTTTAACATAATGACTTCAATACTCAAGCATGTCAACAAGTAACCATGTCTTTCAAAATATCAACACTAATGAAAGTTATCCCTAGCCCATCATGCTCAATCATTGATCCATTCATGAAGGACAATCAAATATTAGCTATGCCCAGTGCTCAAGTACGATCATAGTGTCCCCCTAGTTGGTGTTTTATAAGAAGATGGAGACTCAAAGTAAAAAATAAAAATTGCATAAAGTAAATAGATAGGCCCTTCGCAGAGGGAAGTAGGGATTTGTAGAGGTGCCAGAGCTCAAAGTTTAAATTGAGAGAGAAAAATATTTTGGGTGGCATGCTTTTCCTGTCAACGAAAACGACAAAGTAGCTCACAATACTTTCCATGCTAGATATATCATATACGAGTTCAAACCAATGGATCTCGATGAAATAAACACTCATCTTGAGAATAGCACATCTAGCATCGAAAAATATTGGACACTCCCCACCGTTTCATGAGCGGTACGAGCACACAAAAGAGAAAATTTATTTTGAAAATTTAGAGATGGCACATACAAATTTGCTTGGAACGGCACCGAAATACCGCATATAGGTAGGTATGGTGGACTCATAAGGCAAACTTGCTTTAAGGATTTTGGATGCACAAGTAATATTTCTACTTAGTACAAATGGAGGCTGTCAAATAGATTGAGAAGCAACCAAACCAAGAAACAAAAATTCACATAAGTGAGCATTGAACATAAATAACATCTAATAATGCACCACAAGTAGGATGTAATTTCATTGCATAACTATTGACTTTCTTGCATGCATAGGGAATCACAAACCTTAACACCAATATTCCTACTAAATCATAATTACTCACTAACATGACTCACATATTACTATCATCATATTTCAAAACTATTACAAGGAATCAAGTTTAATTTGTCCAATGATCTTCATGAAAGTTTTTATTATATCCTCCTTGAATATCTATTACTTTGGGACTAGTTTCATATATTGCCATTGCTTTTTTGACAAGCTCAAACAAATTTAAGTGAAGCACATGAGCATAGAGTTTTCATCTCTCAAAATAGTATAAGCGAAGCATGAGAGGATTTCTTCAAAATTTACTAGCTGTCAAATTAATCTAAGTGAAGCATGAGAGTATTTCTACAAAAAAATTCCAAGCACACCGTGCTCAAAAAGATATAAGTGAAGCACTAGAGCAATCCTATAGCTCAAAAAGTTTAAGTGAAGCGCATAGAGCAATTCTAACAAATCATAGCATAATTTTGGCTCTCTAAAATAGGTGTGTCCAGAAAGGATACAAGTGACAAACTAACAAGCAAAGCAAGCAAAGATACAAGACGTTCCAAGTAAAACTCATGATATGTGACGAATAAAAATATAGCTCCAAGTAAAATACCGATGGTTGTTAGAAGAAAGAGGGGATGCCACTCGGGGGCATCCCCAAGCTTAGTTGCTTGTTTCTCTTGGGAAATATCTTGGGCGTGCGGTAGCATCCCCAAGCTTAGGCTCTTTTCACTCCTTATTCCTTCATCCATCGTGATCCCACCCAAAACTTAAAAACTTCAATCAGACAAAACTCAACAAAATCTTCGTGAGATCCGTTAGTATAATAAAGCAAATCACTACTTTAGGTGCTGTTGCAAACCCATTCATATTTTATTATTGCATTATACCTACTGTATTTTAACTTTACCATGGCTCATACCCTTCAATATAACCCATAGATTCATCAAAACAAGCACACAATGCAACGAAAACAGAATCTGTCTTAAACAGAACAGTCTGTAGTAATCTGTACTCTAACCATACTTCTGTAATGGTAAAAATTCTGAAAAATTAGGACAACATAAGAGATTTTTTTATAAACACTGTGTTAAAATTTCAGCTCAAGATAACGTTCCAGTAAAAAATGAAAATTCATATACTGGACGCAAAGTTTCTGTTTTAGATTCAGCATCGCTTCTACTCATCTCATGGATCATCCTAAAGGCTCTACTTGGCACAAACACTAAATAAACCATAAAAATACAATCAAAACAGAGGCATAATTGTGTCAACACTCAAAAAAATAAAGGAAAAAGTAAAAATTTATTTATTCATTGGGTTGCCTCCCAACAAGCGCTATCGTTTTACGCCCCTAGCTTGGCATAACGCATAGATTCAAGTATTGTCGTCTTTGGTTTTGGCAACTTTTGTGAGGGCTTTCTCAAATCTAGGGGACTCTTTACGCTTCCCCAAATTTTCAGGAGAAGAAATTATCTTGAGATCCAAAATATCCAAACGCTTGTTGCAAAGAGTAATCAAAGTATTCAAGCGATTGAGGTTCCCACTAATGTGTTTGAGAGGTTCATTATACTTTTGCAGCTCAACCAAGTGCTTATGTAAGTCACCCAATTTGTCGACAATTTTAAACCCCTCTTGTGTATAAGAAGGTCCCTTTTTTAGTGGGGGAATACCCAATATTCCTTCAAAATTTCATAAGCGGTGTTCGCATCAAGCTCAATATCCCCTTAGCGGCAAAATCCTAGAGTTCTCTATGATGCAAAGATAAACATATGTAAAAAATTCTAAGAAAATTTTTTGCATCTCCTTTTAGATTGGAAATACAATATGATTCTATTAGCCTATACCAGGCATCTTTCAAAATTTCCCCTTGTCTTTGTTTGAAGTATAGAACTTCAAAGTCTGGTGACAAAGTGGGGGTAGTAACGCTAGTCATAGCAACAAGCAAGAGATCCAGCGAGAAAAAGGCAAACGAAAAAGAGGCGAATAAAACGGCAAATTGGTGAAGTGGGGGAGAGGAAAACGAGAGGCAAATGGCAAATAATGTAATTGCAAGGAGATGAGATTTGTGATTAGGAACCTGGTAGATGATGATGGAGTCCCCTCGGCGCCTACGATAGGCACGTAGAAGAGATCGCTTCCTCCCCGGCAACGGCACCAGAAATTCCTTTGACATGGCTTGAGACTGCGTCGGTATTTCCCCAAAGAGGAAGGGATGATGCAGCACAACGACGGTAAGTATTTCGCTCAGTTATGAAATCAAGGTTATCGAACCAGTAGGAGGATCACCACCACCCAATAAGCAGCACCTGCACACAAATAACAAATACTTGCAACCCGACACGAAAGAGAGGTTGTTAATCTCTCTACGGTAAAAATATAGATTAGGTAGTGATAGATAGGAGAGATAGATCTCTCAAGAACACAAAAAAAAGAGCAAATAAAAAGTGCAGCAATATATTTTTGGGTTTTGGGTTTAGTAGATCTGAAAACAAAGAGGCAAAAAGATAGATCGGAAAGCAATATGTTGCAAAAGTAGACCCGGGGGCCGTAGGTTTCACTAGTGGCTTCTCTCATTAGTATAGCGCACGGTGCGTGAACAAATTACTGTTGGGCAATTGATAGAACATCAAATAATCATGACGATATCCAAGGCGATGATCATTATATAGGCATCACGTCCAAGATAAGTAGACCGACTCCTGCCTGCATCTACCACTATTACTCCACACATCGACCGCTATCCAGCATGCATCTAATGTATTAAGTTCATGGAAAAACGGAGTAATGCAATAAGAATGATGACATGATGTAGACAAGATCTATTCATGTAGGAATATACCCCATCTTGTTATCCTTAATGGCAACGATACATGCGTGCCTTGCTGCCCCTTCTGTCACTGGGAAAGGACACCGCAAGATCGAACCCATCACAAAGCACCTCTTTCCATGGCAAGAAAAATCGATCTAGTTGGCCTAACTAAACCAAAGATTCGAAGAAGAAATAGGAGGCTATAAGTAATCATGCATATAAGAGATCAAAGAAGACTCAAATAATATTCATGGATAGAAACTGATCATGAACTCAAAATTCATCGGATCCCAGCAAACACACCGCAAAAGTTTACATCAAATAGATCTCCAAGAGACCATTGTATTGAGAATCAAAAGAGAGAGAGGAAGCCATCTAGCTACTGCTTACGGACCCGTAGGTCTATGGTGGACTACTCACGCATCATCGGAGAGGCACCTATGAAGAAGATGAACCCCTCCATGATGGTGTTTAGATTGGATCTCGAGGTTCTGGAACTTGCGGTGGCTGGAATTGTGTTTCGTCGACTCCCCTAGGGTTTTCGGAATATTTGGGAATTTATAGGCATCAGAGGCGGTGCAGAGGGGCCCCGTGGAGGGCACAACCCATCAGGGCGTGCCTGGGGCCCCCTGGCGCGCCCTAGTGGGTTGTGCTCTCCACAGCCCACCTTCCTGGCTCTTCTTTGGCCCACTGGGTGTCTTCTGGTCCAGAAAAAATCTCCAAAAAGTTTCGTCGCGATTGGACTCCGTTTGGTACTGATATTCTACGAAGTAAAAAACAAGCAAAAACAGCAACTAGCACTTTGGCACTATGTCAATAGGTTAGTCCCAAAAAATGATATAAAGTTGTTATAAAATGATTGTAAAACATCCAAGAATGATAATATAACAGCATGGAACAAGCAAAAATTATAGATACGTTGGAGACGTATCACGTGCGTAGAGTTGTATCGGTGGTCGATAGAACTTGAGGGAATATTTGTTCTACCTTTGGCTCCTCGTTGGGTTCGCCACTCTTACTTTTCGAAAAAGGCTACAAACGACCCCCTATACTTGTGGGTTATCAAGACCTTTTTCTGGTGCCGTTGCCGGGGAGCAATAGCGTGGGGTAAATATTCTCGTGTGTGCTTGTTTGCTTTATCACTAAGTAATTTTTATTTTCTGTTATTAGTTGTTTTATATCTTTAGTTATGGATATGGAACACGAAACACCAAAAAAATTAGTGGTACTTGCTACTCATGGAGATGGGGAACCTCCTAAAACCCTCGATGCTAGTTATGTGCAAAGTATTAAATACTACTTTGATAATCCTGAGAAGACCCCATTCAACTTGATAATGGGAGTAATGCTGGATCAACGTGAATACTTTAGAGATTATCGCTTGACTCAAAAAGGGAAATTGTTATGGGATCAAATTCATATGTTGTATTGGTATGCTCGGGAGCTATGCTTGAGATATGATATTACTTGTTGCTCTAGGATGAACGCTCCACACCTTCCCTTTTCATGCAAATTTAATAATAATGAAACCTTAGCTTCTTATGCTAAAGGTATTTATGATTACTATGATGTGGAACGAATAGAAGAATTTGTTGCTTTTAAAGGTGCTTATGAAGTTGCTTCCTTGATTGAAAAGTATGATGATGTTTCTTACAAATCTGAAAATTTTGCCATACTTAAATATTGCTATGAGAATTATGACTGCAATGCTGATATTATTGAATTTATTGAAAGAATGGCCGCTGCCTTGGAGGAGACTAATATTTTGCAGGAATCTATGGAAGAAGAAATTGCTGAAATTGTGAGCTCATTAGATGAAAAAGATGAGGAGGAGAGCGAAGAACAAAAGGAGGAAGAGCGGATTGATCACCCGTGCCCACCTTCTAATGAGAGTAACTCTTCAACTCATACATTGTTTAATTACCCTTCGTGCTTACCGAAGGATGAATGCTATGATGATTGCTATGATCCCTTGGATTCATTTGAAATATCCCTTTTTGATGAACTTGATGCTTGCTATGCTTGTGGCCATGATGCCAATATGAATTATGCTTATGAAGATGAACTTGCTATAGTTCCTTATGTTAAGCATGAAATTGTCGCTATTGCACCCACACATGATAGTCCTATTATCTTTTTGAATTCTCCCAACTACACTATATCGGAGAAGTTCGCACTTTTAAGGATTATATTGATGGGTTGCGTTTTGCTACTACACATGATGATTTTGATGAATATAATATGCATGTGCTTGCTGCTCCTACTTGCAATTATTATGAGAGAGGAACTACATCTTCACCTCTCTATGTTTCCAATTTGTGCTCACTACTCAATTACAAATAATTGTTAATTAAAATTGGCTTTGATATACCTTGGGATCCGGGTGGATCCATTACTTGAGCACTTTATGCCTAGCTTAATGGCTTTAAAGAAAGCACTGCCAGGGAGACAACCCGAGAGTTTTAGAGAGTCATTTATTTCTGTTGTGTGATTTTATAAAGTTTAAAAGAAAAAATATATATAGAGGGGAACCTAAAACTTCACAAAAGGAAATGTGAAAGTGAGAGAGATGATGAGCATCGTTGAAGGGGGGGATATCCTTGAACTTTGTTCATGCCCATGGAAACTTTGTGAGTCTTGAATCACGGAAACGTTTCCAACAAAAATAATTATCCCCTTGTACAAATCCATTGTATTATAAAAATAATGTGCCAAGATTTGCCTTTAGGATGATTAGATTGCTTGTTGGTATGTGCAGTGTAAAAACAGAAACTTTAGCTGTAGTGCGTGAATTTTCATTTTTTACTGGAACGTCAAAAGTTTCTGAAATTTTTACATACTGTTGATATACAAAAGTTTTATTTATTACTAATATTTCAGAATTTTTGGAGTTACAGAAGTATGGTCAAAGTTCAGATTACTACAGACTGTCCTGTTTAAGACAGATTCTGTTTTTGATGCATTGTTTTGCTTGTTTTGATGAAACTATTGATTGTATCGGTGGTATAAGCCATGGAGAAGTTATAATACATCAGTGATAATGCAAATATAAAATACGAATGGGTTTGCAACAGTACTTAAAGTAGGAATTTGCTTTATTATACTAACGGATCTGACCAGTCTTCTGTTAAGTTTTGTGTGGATGAAGTGTTCGAACATCGAGGAGGTGTCGATATGAGGAGAAGGAGGAGAGGCAAGAGTTCAAGCTTGGGGATTCCCAAGGCACCCCAAGTAAATATCCAAGGAGACTCAAGCGTCTAAGCTTGGGGATGCCCCAGAAGGCATCCCATCTTTATTCAACAAGTATCGGTATGTTTTCGTTTTCGTTTCGTTCATGTGATATGTGTAAATCTTGGAGCATCTTTTGTGTTTGGTTTTCACTTTTCTTTTATGCACCATGCTGGTATGAGATAGTCCATGGTTGATTTATAGAATGCTCATTGCACTTCACTTATATCTTTTGAGTATGGCTTTATAGAATGCTTCATGTACTTCACTTATATCATTTGAAGTTTGGATTACCTGTTTCTCTTCACATAGAAAACCATTATTCGTAGAATGCCCTTTTGCTTCACTAGTATTTATTAGAGCATGGTCTTTTGTAGAAAGAATTAAACTCTCTTGCTTCACTTATATCTATTTAGAGAGTCAACAGGAATTGGTCATTTGCATGGTTAGTCATAAAATCCTACATAAAACTTAGGGATCACTGAATATGATACGTTTGATTCCTCGCAATAGTTTTGCGATATAGAGATGATAATAGTGGGAGGTACTAGTGGATGATCGTGTTTAGTAAGATATTGGTGTTAAGGTTTGTGATTCCCGAAGCATGCACGTATAGTCTCCCGTTATGCTAGGAAGTTGGAGCACAATTTATCCTTGATTGTCTATCTTTGTGTGAAGGTCGGGGGCGCGCGATGGTTAACTCCTACCAACCTCCCCCCTAGGAGCATGCGTAGTAATACTTTGCTTCGAGGGCTAATAAACTTTTGCAATAAGTATGTGAGTTCTTTATGATTAATGTGAGTCCATGGATTATACGCACTCTTACCTTTCCGCAATTTGCTATCCTCTACGGTACCGTGCATTTCCCTTTCTCACCTCGAGAGTCGGTGCAAACTTCGCCGGTGCATCCAAACCCCGTGATATGATACGCTCTATCACACATAAGCCTTATTATATCTTCCTCAAAACAGCCACCATACCTACCCATTATGGCATTTCCATAGCCATTCCGAGATATATTGCCATGCAACTTCCACCGCTTCCGTTTTGATGACTTGAGCATTCATTGTCATATTGCATTACATGATCATAAGATAGCTAGCATGATGTTTCCATGGCTTGTCTGTGTTTTGATATCTTTGCTACGCTAGATCATTGCATTCATATAGAGTCATACTTTGTTCTACTATCGAGTTGTAATATTGAGTTGTAAGTAAATAGAAGTGTGATGATCATCATTAGAGCATGTCCCAGTGATGAAAGGATGATGGCAACTATGATTCCCCCACAAGTCGGGATGAGGCTCCGGACAAAGAAAAAAAGAAAGAAAGAAAATAGAAGAAAAAGTAAAAAAGAAAGAAAAAAAGAGAAAGAAAAAGGGGCATGCTAATTCCACACTTATGCTTCAAAGTAGCACCATGTTTTTCATATAGAGAGTCTCCTATGTTGTCACTTTCATATACTAGTGGGAATTTTTCATTATAGAGTTAGATGCACACCCACTTAGTTTTCATATTGAGCTTTCATACACTTATAGCTCTTAGTGCATCTTTTGCATGGCAATCCCTACTCCTCGCATTGATATCTATTGATGGGCATCTCCATAGCCCGTTGATACGCTGAGTTGATGCGAGACTTTCTTCTCCACTTTTACCCCTTTGAAACCTACCACCATATTCTATTCCACCCATAGTGCTATATCCATGGCTTGCGCTCATGTATTGCGTGAGAGTAGAAAATGCTGAAGCACGTTAAAAAGTATGATCCAATTGCTTGGCTAACACCGGGGTAGTACATGATTTATACTTTGTGTTAAGAAGACAGAGCATGACAAGCCTATATGATTTTGTAGGGATAGCGTTCTTTAGCCTTGATATTCTGAAAGACATGATTGTTTGTTGGGATACCTGAGTATTAATTTCTTTATGTCAAAACTAGACTATTGCTTTGAATCACTTGTGTATTAATATTCATGCCATGATTAGATATATGATCAAGATTATGCTAGGTAGCATTCCACATCAAAAATTATCTTTTTTATCATTTACCTACTCGAGGACGAGCAGGAATTAAGCCTGGGGATGCTGATACGTCTCCATCGTATCTATAATTTTTGATTGTTTCATGCCAATATTATACAACTTTCACATATTTTTGGCAACATTTTATATGATTTATTGGACTAACCTATTGATCCAGTGCCAGTTCCTGTTTTTGTGTGTTATTTGTTTCGCAGAAAGTCCATATCAAACGAAGTCCAAACAAGATAAAAATTTACGGAGAATTATTTTGGAATATTTCTGAATTTTGGGAAGTGGAATCAATGCAAACGGAGGCCCACAGCGAGCACGATACACCAGGGTGTGCCCAGGAGCCCTGGCGCGCCCTGGTGGATTGTGCCCACCTCGTACGTCGGTTGGAGCTCTCTTTCGGGCGCAAGGAAGCTAATTTTTGGAAAAAAAATCGTGTTAAAATCTCAGCACAATCAGAGTTACGAATCTTCGGGAATATAAGAAACGGTTTTCGGCCAGAAAACGGGGACGTGAAACAGAAGAGAACAGAGAGGGAGATCCAATCTAGGAGGGGCTCCTGCCCCTCAGCCTCCATGGAGGCCATGGACCAGAGGGGGAACTCTCCTCCCATCTTGGGGGAGGCCAAGGAATAATAAGAAGGAGGGGGGCTCTTCCCTCTCTCTCCTGGTGGCGCCGGAACGCCGCCGGGGCAATCATCCTGACGGCGATCTACACCAACAACTTCGCCGCCGTCAACACCAATTCTCTCCCCCTCTATGCAGAGGTGTAACACCTCTCTTCCCCGTTGTAATCTCTACTTAAACATGGTGCTCAACTCCGTTGTAGGGTGTTGCAATATGTTCATGATTTGCCTATGGTGGGTTGCGTGAGTGACAGAAGCACAAACCCGAGTAGGTGGGTTGTTGCGTATGGGAGTAAAGAGGACTTGATACGTAATGCTATGGTTGGGTTTTACCTTAATGATCTTTGGTAGTTGCGGATGCTTTCTAGAGTTCCAATCATAAGTGCATATGATCCAAGTACGGAAAGTGTGTTAGCGTATGCCTCTCCCTCATTGCATATGACCAGTATCTATCATATTATATTCAATTGCCTAGGGACAATCTTTCTCTTGCGTTACACAAAAAGCTTTCTACTAAGTTATTTACTTTTATTGTTCTTTTATTAAAACATCACCTAACTTTTATTTCCACATTCTTTATTATCTTGCAAAGTACTTCTAGTTTTATTCCCGCAAAGTAGTTTCATACTTGTTCTAGGTAAAGCAAGCACTAGCGTGCGTAGAGTTGTATCAGTGGTCGATAGAACTTGAGGGAATATTTGTTCTACCTTTAGCTCCTCGTTGGGTTCGACATTCTTACTTATCGATAAAGGCTACAAACGATCCCCTACACTTGTGGGTTATCAGCGCCGCTGGCCCCGCCATAAGCTAGCGCCTCCCGACGAGTGGCTGGCCCGCGCCAGCCGAGCCTTGCACGCGGAAGGGAAGAAAGGTCCCGCCCCCGCCCTTGCCGGCCAGCCCTTGCCGACGGCATCGCTGGGCGGCGGCTGGGGAGGCACACAGAGAGGGGGGGGTAGGAGAGGTGGCGGCTAGGGTTCCCTTCGAGCGTTCGCGGAAGCGCCACGGGATGGACGAGGGGACTCCCGAGAAAGCAATGTTTTGGCTCACGAACTGGCTGCCTACGCAAGAACTCATGGAGACAATCTACTGATTGCTGTTGTTCGTGACGTGCTGAGACAGCTCGTTCCAAATGACTGTAACCTGAACCCTAATAAAATATAAGTGCAGGGCTTTTTCTCAAAAAAAAAAGTTACCTTTGCACATTGACTGTGCATGCTGGACCATGAAATGGCCACCGCATCAAGCTGTCAAGTATGGCGAGGGGATTCGTGTGACGGGGACGAACATGAAGTGGAATGGGAATCTAGAAATCTCTAGCAACGTTATGCTTACCATGTAAGAAGAGTGTAGTTTCCTTTTGAGGTGGTAGATTGCAGTTCCTTCTCTTTGTTGTACGCTTCTAGCTATGACACTATTACGAGAATTTATATGGCCGGTTGGCAAATTGGCTGGTATTTTGGTTCAGTTGCAACTTGCAAGCATCGGTCCTTTTTTCGAAACGGAGGCAAAAGATTTGCCTCATCGATTAATTAAGAAGAAGAGAGTTGCCCGGTTAATTAACGGAAAACCGGGCTAAAACCAATACAAACATATCACATGCGGACTACTCCCAAAGTATGAAACCCCATGACTGCACTGTCAAACCTATAGGCACTTTCAACATGCAACAGACCCAAGCACTTACACATCTACATTGCTAAGGAATCCCCAATAAGAACACCTCAGATGCAGACAATTGACCCCACAAAACCATGGTGAGAAGCTAAACCATGAGGACGACCCAAAAGACCAGGGCGCAACCATTAAGCAGCTGCAGAGGCCTTCCCTGTGGCATTACTCATCTTGTTTTTTCTTCTGAGAGATTTCTTCACTTTCTTGATCTTGTCTTTGTTAATCTTTTTGGTCAAGATGCATGTAATCGACTTACCAGACCCAGGGCTAGCCGCATCCAAGCTAGAGAGCAAGTTGCAAAACACTTTCGCAAAGAGAGCATCGGAACAAGGTGCCAATGCGCCTGCCATAACAACATCTTCATCTGGAGGCACCTGTAGGGTAACGCAGCAGAAAACAAAAATTTCCGACCTACGCACCAGCCCAGGACCACTATGGAGACTGCATACAAGGTTTGATCTTTTCGTTACCGACTCGTAGAGCAGCGGAAGTAGAGTCGATGATGATCGGCGGTGCAGATCCCTGCAGCTAGGATTTACAACCTCCCAACCGCGAGGATGTATACCCTCATCCGCCCCTCGGACAGCCCTCCGGGAGGCGGTCGGACAGTCCCCCGGACGGTGTCACGGACAGCCCTTCGGGAGGACCATCGAAACTCGGACAGTCACTCGGACAGCCCTTCGGGAGGACCTTCAAAACTCGGACAGTCACTCGGACAGCCCTTCGGGAGGCACTCTCGAACTAAGACCGAAACTACGATCTCTCTACAGAGTTGCACACATACGGTGTCATCTATCCGGCAGGGCTTCGCCGTCCCGAACTAGTTCCCACCGGAACCCAGACAGCCTTTCGGCTCTACAAAACTATTTCGCTGGGAGGGAGAGAGAAGCCAGATAACATCAGATGGCATGTGTATGTGAGAAAGAGTGAGTGTGGAAAGTGCATCTCCACCTCTATTTATAGGAAAACCAAAGGGGTAGGGTGACACTTGAAATACCCAAAATGCCCTTCACAAGGGCACAAAGGTAAAAGCAAGTGGGCAGCTCTTATCCTTCCATGTCATCCCTAGAGATATTTGTGAGTAAAACCTTAAAAGGTGGCTTTCCATAAAGTAATCCAAAAAGCACTTTCACTATTCACGACGACATATTTCAGCGTCCGTTCGAACTGAAAATATTTATGTGGGCTTAGAACATTTCCAGAATTATCAGGCATGTGCTGAAACCATTTTGACTTTATGGTGTACTCCGAAACTCGACACTCTCATGGTCTAAGGAATCATGCCAACGTTAACCATCTCTGTGTTATTAACCATTAACTTGTGACGAATGAATCTCATAGCATAACATCAATTTGGGTCGATTCAACACAAATGTTCTTCTAACATTGTGCCCTCAAAATTGCTGGCATAGCCATGCCCATGATCAGGAAAACAGGATCATCATGCAATACTTGAGCCAGTCTTAGAGGCCAGACTAGGAATACATTTTACCGTTTATTATTCCACGCGTGCATATGAGTCTTCCTCCGAGCCTCGTGGTTATTGCAGACTCGAGAACCATAGCAGTTATAGCATGGAACATAAACCTAATTATGAACAGGGAGATAATCAATAACATTTATTATTGCCTCTAGGGCATATCTCCTACAGACTCCCACTTGCACTAGAGTCAATAATCTAGTCAATGCTAATGCACTTTACACCTATGGCATACTGGTGTAAAATATGCTTCGCTTGTGGTATAGCCTGATGTCCAACGGATCTGACGACTTCAGCTCCGTGTGTAACTTTGCATATCCTTGCGTTTTCACGCTTTCACAAAATTCATATTTTGTGTGGACTTGGCTTTGCATATGTGTGAATCATTGGTTGAAACCTGATTCCTCAGACTGAGCTATGGGGCAACTATCTGCAATAGTGTCGCATAGACCAAAGCCATCTTGGAACCATACTAAGTTCATGAATGAACTATATGATTCAACAACTTCTTTGTCGCTTCTAAAGCGTCAACATACTTAGCCTTTGTTATAGAATTCGCCACAGTGTCTTGTTTGGAACAATTTCCAACTACCGTGCCACCATGTTGTGTATTACACAAAACCCTTAACATAAATCGAAAATCCCATGGAGCATTGATGAAGACTGTATCTATGTAATTACTTACAACGAGCACTTCATAATCTCTGCTTGCGAAAAAACATGTCATCAGTACTGCTCTAGTACTCAATGACATCTTTCACTGTTGTCCCATGATCAGTACTTTGATCACTTTGGTATCTATACTGGCAACAACTTTGGAGTATTGGACATATCTGGTTGTTTTTACATACCATGGAATACATGATTAATCCAAACACAAGAGTGTGTGGAATCTCCATCATGTATTTTCCTCATTAGTGTTTTGGGACACCAAGTCTTGCAAAAACTCTTTCCATGTGACTTCGGCAAGAATCACTCCTTGGCGTTTTAAATGCTAAAAAGTTTTAGCATCTTGTCAATATGTATTCATAGCTTAGCCCCATTAGGTAAATCTATCTCCATAGATCATCATGCCTAATATTGAGGCTATTTAGCCTAAGCACTTCATCGAAAAACTATTTTCAAATGAAGTCCTAATTCGTGTCAAGAAATTTATTTCCAATTAACAATGTGTCAAGTACACAAGGTTTTTAGAAATATTATTATGCTCCCACTTACTTTCTTGAATCACAAGCATCTTCGATACCCATTTGATGAAGTCAAACCCCTTTGACCATTCCATCAAAAACGAAGATTCCAATTCCACTTTGCTCTCTTCTGTCCATCGCTGGAACTCTGAAGTTTGCATACTTACTAGTATCCTCTGGATCGACAAATTACTTTGGACTGTATCACATACAATTCCTAGGTTTCATTTCAATCAGATGGAAATCCTTTTGTCATCCATGTTTTATATCTCATGATTGAAATATGTATTAATTGCTAGTTCAACCCGAACCGACTTCAAGCATCGCTACGGTGAGACAATCTCATCGTAGTCAACTCCTTGAACTTGTTATTGCAACAAGTCGAGCTTTATGGATAAAACATTTTATCCGTATCAGTTTTTAGTTCCATAAATATTCGTTAGACTCTAAGTCTTCCGAAAGGTGTATCAAGATTTTAATCTCGAATCACTTATATGGAAACTATCTCGGATTGTATTGGCATTTAGCCAATTCCGGAGTCAGGGCCCATCAACGCTTCCTTGTGTATTGTAGGTATACTGTTGTCTAACAACAATATCTCGTTTGCGCACCTGATAGGTTTGCACGAGCTTTGCCTACGTGGTTAAGCTGCAAGTTCGACCGAAGTCCATACATTTTATTGTAGAGACTTCCGTATCAGTCGCAGTAGAAAACTCCGGAATCACTTCCAAGGTTTCTTTCCTTTGATCTGATGACGAAGATACTGGTTATCTCGTCGAGTTGCACTGTCCTCCCACTCACCTTTTGGAAGAACTATTCTCTTTAAAAGCATACCGTTTTGTGGCAAAATCATTTGCCTCGGTATAGTGGTGGGGGAATACCCAATGACTTGGGATAACCTACAAAGTAGCACTTGTCTGATTTGGAATAGGTTTGTAACCTTTTACACAAGCCCCATATTCCAAATGTTAAGAAAAGATATAACATGGTTGGGCGTACCATACCATGGCGTCATTTCAACAGACCTGATGGATCTCTTTTCAGTGTAAAAGCCGCAGTCACTAAAGCATCACCTTTTAAAAGGGGTAATGGCAAATTTATTTATGTCATCTTTGATCTTACCATGTCATAAATGGTTCGATTACATCTTCATGGACTTTCCACTTGCAATGGTGTTCCGGGAGGTGCAAGTTATGAAACCCCTTTCATAACTCATCAGACATTCGCTAAACTTGTAACTCAAATATTCCTTTCCGCAATCAAATTGCAGAAACATAATTTTCTTGTTACAATAACTTCTACTTCATTTTTGAAAACCTTATGAATGAATTCAAAAGATCCAGACTTACGTCTCAACAAGTAAATATCCATATATCTACTTGAGTCATTTCTGAAGATAGATAAATCCACTACTTGCAACAACATTTATTGGACTACACACATCATAATGCATGATCACCAATATGTTCTTTGCTCGTTCCTTATGGCCTGTGAACGGTATTTCAGTCACTTCACTTTTCAGAGGAAAGTTGCAAGTGTCAGATGATTCAAAATCAAATGACTTCAAAATCCATCATAATGGAATTTTCCATGCGGGTTTCTCCAATGTGACCAAATGCAGTGCCACACTTGTGTGGTATTCTTTTAGTCTTGCGACATTTAGCGTCAGTGTTATGGATGTATCATATTTCCATCAATATTCATAACATACATCCCATCTTTGATGGAAGCATGGCCCTTCATGTTATTCATAATACTGAACAACAATTGTTGTTTCTATGAACAACTCTTTTGCAACAAACATTGTGCAATGGGCTAGAGTGTATGAAACTCTAAAATGAATTATGAAAGTAAACCCGGAGGTAATGTATTATTATCAATATTCATAACATACGTCTCATTCATAATGAAAGTATGGCCCTTATGTTATTCATAACACCAAACATCAAAAGTTCTCTTATGAACAACCTTCTTGCAAGATACCTTATGCAAAGGGCTAGAGTGTGAAACTCTAAAATGAATTATGAAAGTAAATACATAGGGAATACACCGATGGAAGGCATAGTAACATTTACTATGTTCCCTGCGTGTATCTAAACCTCATTCCTGGCTAGTCTTTCAGGCCATAGTAGTTCTTACATCGAGTTGCAACAGAATGCAATCGAGCGGGTATCTTTGTGATTAACTCACAATACCCAAGAATTAGTGATTAACATGTTTAACCATAATTCCCAAGAACTATATCTTTGACCAGCCTTCTATACATCAAAAACTTGTATGACATTCATACATGAGCTGGATATTCCAGTCTTCTTTCCTTTTGCCTTTATACTTCTAACAGTTTAACTTTTAGTATTTCTCCTACTCTCAGAAGAAGCATCCAACTTAAGAGTGGCGTTTAGCCCCGGACTTCCTAGGCGTGAAAGTTTCACTAACACCCTTCGGACACTTCCTTTCTCTTTAAGTTGTTTGTTTTATTCACCTTTCATCATATGACAGGCGTTCTCCTGGATCCCTCTCTTATCAGTCTAATGCATAGTAAACTCCTTTACTAATATTTTGCAAACAAACATTTCTTTGGATATCTCATATCTATTAGCCTTTGTCTGTCTCTGAAAATGATTTTTAGATTCCATGAATATCACATAACTATCCAAACTTTCGAAGTTCGGGTCTCATGGAAGCAAACATATTGCACTTGACTGAAACAGAATTCAAGCTTTTGGATCGATGGACGAGAGTCACATGATCCATAGCATTAGCGGGAGAATACCGAAAGCATGCGATAGGACAAAGTCCTTCTCGGCACTCTTGAGGACAATCCTCACATTACGTTACCAACCGTAAAGTTTTAACCAGATATTTAACAGCTATTCAATTTTAATAGGGAAGGTGGAAACGCGAGCCATTATTCTACAACTATTATGCAATTTACACTTAGACAAAGTTCACAATTAATTGCACTGAGAATTAAAAGAATTAATTCTACAGTGCGCTCCCACTCAAATCAATATCTCTCATAATTGATTGTGAGTGATACAAGACCCGCATTTAAATTGTTCGCCATTGGTGTAACACCACTTATGACGAAAATCTCAACCGGTAGGCCAATTTGCCAATCACATCTCTATGTGACTCTTGTTCATCTTTCGATGCATGTGTTCCGAGCTCATGACGGTCATGCCTGAACGTCAAGACAACCAAGTGATCTCGCTGCGAGGTCTCAACTCACCCGCCTCACACTTCTCTAATCGTTCGTACCCGTGTGACACGGCGTACCCCGAAAAGATAGGTGCCGTGACGGTGCTACACTTAGGAGAACACTAACTACTTGATATTTTTGTGAGAGATCACCCTAATAAAAAGCGACTACCGCGCAATCAAGAAGGGTGCATCATAAGGGATAAACATCTCAGGCAATTCATAATAGCATGATATGGTATAGCCCTTTCTCACGGAGAAGTCTTTCATTTCTTCGTCTTCGGCATTCGCGTTGGTGTTCACCTTCGCGAAGATTGCCACCACCTTGTCGATGCACCAGATAATATTGCTATCTCTATAGCTAATAAAATAAGTGCATTACTGAAGGTTGACACGCAGGTCATTAAAGTGACAATCATATGGCTCCAGCCATCATGCCGAATCATGACACGCAGGTCATGTTAATCAATTTACATTATATAGTCATCTCATACATAATCAAATTATAATGAGCACTGCTATACCACATCACATGCACTTGCAAACCATCCTGCAAAACCAAGTTAGACGCCTCTAATCGGTTCATGCAAAAACTTGTTTTACGTGGCTTCTAAGGTTTCGAAACAAACCGAAGCTACCAACGTCCATCATCAAGCATGATAATCCAAGTCGCTAGATTAACATTGCGGGGCATATGAAACACGAGATAATAAAATCTCGAGCCCCATACTAAACTTCGTCATACGCGTGACCCCCGTGCAGATCACATCTGCATTGCCCTTTCGTCTGCGAAACATCCATCTTTCTTTAACTATGGTGGAACCCAAAGAACTATTAGCTCTTCGTTGATCTGTCAATCAGCATACTCAGGAGCAGCATGAAAGGATCGCGGATTGCCAGAACTTTGTGAGATTCCACCATGCCGTCAAGATCAGGACTACGCAAATTCAGGGGAAGCAACAGGAACATCGGGTAACAGATTTCATCTGCTACCCGCACAAATAATTTTCAGTAATAGAACTCATCTACTACCTAATTATATTGTGCAACACCCATACATCTCTATGTATTCTAGATCGCAACCTGCATCTACGCATAGCACGGCTCTTTATGCCACTGTAGGGTAACGCAGCAGAAAACAAAAATTTCCGACCTACGCACCAGCCCAGGACCACTATGGAGACTGCATACAAGGTTTGATCTTTTCGTTACCGACTCGTAGCGTAGCGGAAGTAGAGTCGATGACGATCGGCGGTGCAGATCCCCGCAGCTAGGATTTACAACCTCCCAACCGCGAGGATGTATACCCTCATCCGCCCCTCGGACAGCCCTCCGGGAGGCGGTCGGACAGTCCCCCGGACGGTGTCACGGACAGCCCTTCGGGAGGACCATCGAAACTCGGACAGTCACTCGGACAGCCCTTCGGGAGGACCTTCAAAACTCGGACAGTCACTCGGACAACCCTTTGGGAGGCACTCTCGAACTAAGACCGAAACTACGATCTCTCTACAGAGTTGCACACATACGGTGTCATCTATCCGGCAGGGCTTCGCCGTCCAGAACTAGTTCCCACCGGAACCTAGACAGCCTTTCGGCTCTATGAAACTATTTTGCTGGGAGGGAGAGAGAAGCCAGATAACATCAGATGGCATGTGTATGTGAGAAAGAGTGAGTGTGGAGAGTGCATCTCCACCCCTATTTATAGGAAAACCCAAGGGGTAGGGTGACACTTGAAATACCCAAAATGCCCTTCACAAGGGCACAAAGGTAAAAGCAAGTGGGCAGCCCTTATCCTTCCATGTCATCCCTAGAGATATTTGTGAATAAAGCCTTAAAAGGTGGCTTTCCATAAAGTAATCCAAAAAGCACTTTCACTATTCACGACGACATATTTCAGCGTCCGTTCGAACTGAAAATATTTATGTGGGCTTAGAACATTTCCAGTACCCACTAAATTAATTTTCAATGCGTTCCGAAACAATTCCGGTTTAGTGATTTTCATCTGCGAAAAGCATCTGAAGCGGTTCCGACAGCTCCGGAACATTTCCGGTTTTCATCCCGGAAAATTCCAGAAAGTTTCCAGAATGATTCTGGCAACCTCCAAGAATTATCAGGCATGTGCTGAAACCATTTTGACTTTATGGTGTACTCCGAAACAACTTTTCGGTTTAGTGATTTTCATCTGTGAAAAGCAACTAAACCAGTTCCGGCAATCCGGAACATTTCCGGTTTTTGTCTCTGAAAAATCTCAGAAGTTACCGGAACAATTCTGGTACCTTCCAATAATTTCCAGGCATGTGCCGAAACCAATTTGACTTAATGGTACACTCCGAAACAACTTTTCGGTTTTACCGAAACTCTTCCGGTGTTCTCTTTCTCTGGAACTCTTCTGTTGTCTCCGAAACTTTTTCGGTGAATTTCTCTCAGACCCCCTGTCTAGTATTCAGCAGATAGATGACCCTTAAGCGTGTGACCCTATAGGTTCGGTGAAGTATAGACATGACCCGGAACCCCTTCCGATCAATGATCAACATCGGAGCCATGGACACCCATATTGACCCCTATACCCACACGAATGAATATTCGAGTGAACCTCCAGTTGCCGTGTGCTATTCCTGTTGCTTCGTGATATGTTACAAATACCCGAGGTGAGACATGTTGGCATCCCCGTGGATCAACAACTTGTCCACTATGCCAGTTACCTCGTTACCGGTATTGTTCTCTTTTCTTGTTCCCGTGTTCCGGCATCCCCGTGATCAAATCACAAAGTGTCTGGCCAGACGATGATGGATACCGTAACACCGAGAGGGCCCAGAGATATCTCTCCATCGTCGGAGGAGAAAATCCCAATCTTGAGCTATCAAGTTACTTGACATACTTTTCCATGAACCCGTAAGCCGCCGTAATTGCCACCCATTTACGGATGACGTTTAACAAACCCCAAAGTTCATGAAGCAAGCATGAAGAAACTTGATACTCTCATGGTCTAAGGAATCATGCAAACGTTAACCATCTCTGTGTTATTAACCATTAACTTGTGACGAATGAATCTCATAGCATAACATCAATTCGGGTCGATTCAACACAAATGTTCTTCTAACATTGTGCCCTCAAAATTGCCGGCATAGCCATGCCCATGATCAGGAAAACAGGATCATCATGCAATACTTGAGCCAGTCTTAGAGGCCAGACTAGGAATACATTTTACCGTTTATTATTCCACACGTGCATATGAGTCTTCCTCCGAGCCTCGTGGTTATTGCAGACTCGAGAACCATAGAAGTTATAGCATGGAACATAAACCTAATTATGAACAGGGAGATAATCAATAACATTTATTATTGCCTCTAGGGCATATCTCCTACAGCACCACCTGCCCAATGACCACGGGTGAGTGAGTGACAATAGCATCCAAACCTGCACATACCACAGAGTCAATCTGGCTAGGCTCCAAGGGCGGTGACGAGGGTGTTGTGGCACCTCCAAAGCCCCTAGCGAGCCCATCTTCTTTGAAAGCACTACCGAAAGAGGTGAACTGGACTTCCCACATAGCTCTGTCAACTCAGGCATAATCTGTAAAACTGGAGCCACAACCTCGGTGATCACTTCACCCCCAGCATCGTCCTTTTCAAGTCTACAGCATCTTCTTGCCGATGGGTATGTTTCGACAACTTTTTTGGGGGTTACAAGTTGCCACACGTTTAGACTAAAGTTGTCATATGGTTTACAATAAATTTGCCATGACATGTTTCATCTAGTTTTTTTCTTCTATATTTAAAGGTACCATTGTATTACAACTACTTTTCACATAATTTTTATTAATTGGCAATGTCAAATTTTAGTAATTAACCATGACAAATTTAATTCATGGATCATGGCAACTTTTGATAATTCATCATGACAAAGGGAGTTTATAGATCATGACAATTTTCGTATTTTGACCATGACAATTCTAGTAGTTTGAACATGAAAACATTTTTTGTATGAACCATGACAAATTTTAGTGCATGTATCATGGCAAATTTAAGTAATTCCCTATGGCAATTTTAGTTTATGGTTCATGGCAAATTTGAGCCAGTGACCATCTATTTTTAAAATAACTGACGACATATTTATTTTTTTACTTCTGAACCATATCAAATTTATTTCATGGATCATGGCAAATTATAGTAATTCATCATGGCAACTTTAGTTTGTTAATTTTCTTTTTTATAACATGTCAAAGTTTATTTTGAACGTAGAAGAAAAAGTAGTTGAAATATATCATATCAACTTCTGTGTACTCATGAGGGCAATTTATGTGCAATAGATATGGCAACTTTTAACCCCCCCAAAAAGTTGTCGAAACATATCAATATGAGATCTAGTTTAGAAGATGTCGTGGCGGATTTAATGTGAAAATGATTTTTCAATCGGATTTTTTATTTAATAGATAAACATTTTAAAAATTAAAAAGACAAAAGATTTCTGTTGACATCATCAGTTTCGTCACTTGTGCATGCATGCGGTGACGTGGCGCAACCTATGATCATTGAACGTGTGGGCTGATGTTGCTCCTATCGCACGTGTGGGCGTTATCGCGACCCTTGTATTTACCACACTGCCGCGGCATACCCCACATGTCGGCCAAGGCAGCCCACCGATTCCGACTTCCCTTCAGATCGGGCAGGAACGCGTACGGCAAGGTGACAAGAAGCGCAGAGAGGAAACGAACGCGGCCACCAACACCATGAGCAATCCGGGGTGTCTTTTCACTATTTCATGTAAGCAGCTTCACGGTGACCGGACCCCAACTGGACTTCCCACAGTCCCACTACCCACTATCTACTAGATGTAGAAAAAGGAGAGTAGCAATCAGCAGTGGCGGAGCTACACCAGAATTCCTGGGGGGGGGGGGACACAAAATGTGAACATTTGAGGGGCAAAATGTTATTTTTCTCTTCTAGCTAAGTCATCTATTTAATATTTCCTTTACAAAACTGTCCAAGGTTGTTGTGGGGGGGGGGGGGGGGGGGGGGGGCACAGCCCCCTAGCAGTAGTGTCCGTTTCCTTCCTGATCCGAGTAACCGGACATGGAGAATTGTTTTGACAAGTAACATTCTGTAATGTTCCGGAGAACGTTGCTTTCGAATCTTGCACTAGCTTGTGCCAGTGTTTTTTAATTCTGCTTATATTTCTTTCTGCTGGTGAGATGAATTGGCATCCACAACAAGATTTGTCTCCATTGTTTCTCCATGTACACATGCATATATCAGTTTTGTACTCGCTTAAAAATTCATGATATGAAAGTTGTGCTAGTTTTTTTTGAGAAAAGTATGTTTTTGATCCCTCATGTTCCTCAAAAGCGTAGACTTGGTCCCTCAAGATTTTTTGGTATACATTTGGTCCTTCAAATCTCAAAACCAGATAAGTTTGGTCAAAAACCAGATTTTGAACACGTTAATAGGGGTTTGACCATGTTTGACCGGTTTTGACCATGTTGACCGGGGTTTGACCACGTTGAAAAACACCACACAATTATGCACGCACCCAAGCATCTTGGTTGCCACAAAATTTCAGATTTTTTTGATTTTGTTTTCTATTTTTTAATTTACTGTTTCTCGGTCAACGTGATCAAACCCGGTCAACGTGCTTAAAATCTACTTTTGGACCAAACTTATCCGGTTTTAAGACTTGAAGGACCAAGTCTACATTTTTGGCGAGCTTGAGGGACCAAAAACATACTTTTCTCTTTTTTCTTAAACGACAGGTTTGTGCTAGGTTGTCGTTTCTTCCTGTGATAGTGTGATAGGGAGAGCTTGCAAGCACACACCATATTTCCTACAAATATTTTTATTCTTCCAACACATTTGGAAAAAGCCTATAAAGAGATCTTATGTTGCGTGTGAAGTTTTGCATTGTCGTGGCTTGTGCAAGGAAGCCAAACTTAAAAGCATCCAAAGATGCCTTTTTCACTACTCATTCTTGCCTTTTTGCGTAGGCACTTTTTCCAGGAGAGTTTGAAATAAATATTTTGTTCTAGTATATTTTCATGTAGTAGTATCTTTTCGCCCATTTTTGAATTTTGTAACCTCTTTCTTGTATACTATTTTAAAACCGATTTTTTTTCTTTGAACCGAAGGGGCCCTGAATAAATAAACAGGAAAAAGGTTGCGGTCCATGCTGCCGCGGCATGAACAGAATCCACCAACAAGGCTCTTAACCCAGTTTGCATGGCCCCGCGTGTTGGCGAACGCAACCCATCCAAATCGGGCAGCAGCGCGTACCACTCTCACTATCAAACCGGGCAGGAGCGTGCACCAATCTCACTATCATGCTTTTTGAAAGAAAATGCAGAGTGGTCTCTGCTTTATAAGTACTCCTTTCGTTTCAAAATAGTTGTCTCAACTTTGTACTAACTCTAGTACGAAGTTATGCTAAGCTTGAGACATTTATTTTGGGACGAAGGGAATAGTAATTACGTAGCCACATCGTCAAGTACTTAAGTGCCTATATAAATTTCATCAGCTACAATGCAAACTACCGCTCCGTAGATACATAAACACCTACAAAATATTGGTGCTTATAATTGACACTATTCTTTAGGATCACTGGCGGAGCTTAGTGTAGAGTTGGGGAGGGGGGGGGGGGGGCTGTGGCCCCCAGCTTTGCATAATTCTATGAAGACAAAAATAAATAGAGGGATTAGTTGAAAGGAAAATTAGTAGTTTACTTCTTGAAATATTCCCATTTTGTGTCCCCCCCTCCCCCCCAAATTCTGGTCCACTGTTTAGGATCACTACCACAAATTTCCTTTTTTCTTTCTTTCTTTTGATTTGGTTAGTTGCTGCCTTGAATTGCTGGTGGTTAAGTAGCCGAAAGCAGAGAGGCCATTTAATTAGTTGTACTTACATCTTATCTTAGTTGTGTACTACCCTGACTAAGGGAAGTAACAAAACTACCGCTCGTCCGCCAAACAGATGGGAGTGATCGGCGAGAAGCTGGCCGCCGACTTTGTCATCTCCACCGGCGACAACTTCTACAACGACGGCCTCGCCGGCGACAACGACACGGCCTTCTTCAAGGCGTCCTTCACCGACGTCTACACCGCCTCCAGCCTCCAGAAGCCCTGGTACATCGGTATGCATGCATCCATAACTGCTGCTGCGACTATTCCTTCCTTCTCCATCACGCACATGCACATGCATAATGCAACTGCATGCATGCAGTCCTGGGCAACCACGACTACACAGGTGACGCGCTGGCGCAGCAGAGCCCGGCCATCCGCGAGGTGGACAGCCGGTAGACCTCCGTCAACAAGTCCATCGTGGAGGCGGACATCGTGGACTTCTTCCTGGTGGACACGTCGCCCTTCGTCCTCAAATACTGGAACGAGAGCAAGTTCGACTGGAGGAACGTGGCCCCCCGCGACACCTACATCGCCACCCTCCTCCAGGACCTGGACGACGCCCTGGCGATTTTTTTTAGAAATAGTACTTTTTTCTGAACAAATTCGGAAAATAAAATCCAAAAATCAGATATTGCAAAACTAGCACACGGTCGTCCTGCAGATGGACGAAACCTCACGTTTCGGTCAACCAGTGACCGAAACATGACGTGTCGTTCACCGATTGGACGAAACATCTGTTTCGTTCTACGAAAAGCCGAATCATCTGTTTCGTTCTAAGAGAAGCCGAATCATCCATGCATTCGGTACCGAAACCAGTTTCGTTTTCCTGGAGAACGAAAACTCTATTTTTTTCCCGCCTTACGTTGTATCTTAATTTCCCGTTGTAGTTGGATTTTTTTTCAAAACTAGGTCGTTTTTTATAGCAAATTTGAAAAGTAGCAGTGCGAACCCCTTTCTGCAACGCCAGTGGTTGCAACGTCAGTAGGAAGGCGTGGACGTGGCTGAGGCAGTCGAGGACGACGGGGAGGGAGAGGGTGAGGGAGAGAGACTATGTTTTACTTTGTACTATGTACGGACTATGTTTTACTTTGTAATATGTGCAGACTATGTTTAACTTTGTAATATGCACACACTAATTGAATTTTGCATTCTTATTTTGCAGGTTGGCTTGGGCAGGACTTTTACCTTTGGCACGTATGGTTGAGGCCACTAGAGAGGAGTGGGTTCACATCCCAGCATCTGAGGAGGGCGATGAGGACATCGATGAGTACAGAGAGAAGCACAAACGTTTCGGTTACGACAGGTCACTGCTCACATGCTTAGTGGACCGATGGAGGCCTGAGATGTGAAAAAATATTCTCTGTCGTCCTCGACTGCCTCGGCCACGTCCACGCCTTCCTACTGACGTTGCAGCCACTGGCGTTGCAAAAAAGGGGTTCGCACTGCTACTTTTCAAATTTGCTATAAAAAATGACCTAGTTTTGAAAAAAAAATCCAACTACAACGGGAAATTAAGATACAACGTAAGGCGGGAAAAAAATAGGGTTTTCGTTCTCCAGGAAAACGAAACTGGTTTCGGTACCGAATGCATGGATGATTCGGCTTCTCTTAGAATGAAACAGATGATTCGGCTTTTCGTAGAACGAAACAGATGTTTCGTCCAACCGGTGAACGACACGTCATGTTTCGGTCACTGGTTGACCGAAACGTGAGGTTTCGTCCATCTACAGGACGACCGTGTGCTAGTTTTGCAATATCTGATTTTTGAATCTTATTTTCCGAATTTGTTCAGAAAAAAATACTATTTCCAAAAAAAATCCCGCCCTGGCGGCGTCCAACGCGACGTGGAAGGTCGTCGTCGGCCACCACCCCATCAGCAGCGGCTGCGAGCACGGCAACACCACCGAGCTCCGTGAGCACCTCCTCCCACTCCTCAAGGTACGCAGGTATTCGGTCACCATCGTCTTGGCTGACCTATCATGGCGCTAAACACTTGCTGTGCTTTCTTCTCGGATGCATGCAGGCCCATGGGGTTGACATGTACCTGAACGGCCACGACCACTGCTTGCAACGCATCAGCAGCATCGACAGCCCGGTGGAGTTCGTGACGAGCGGCGGCGGGTCCAAGGCGTGGGCGGGCAAGTTCAAGGCCACGTCCGACAAGATGGAGTTTCTGTACGACGGCCAGGGCTTCCTGTCCATGCAGCTCACCGCGGCCGAGGCGCACCTCGCCTTTTACGACGTCTACGGCGCCGTCCTGCACAGCTGGGGGCTGGCCACGGCGGCCGTCGCCAGCATCTCGAACGTGAGCTAGCTGATCGACTTCATCTGTCCATGGCCAACGGCGTCGGCTGTTGTTAACCTGTTTAAACGGATCGGATGCAAATGCTTTCTGTCACCCCATGTGTCAGCAGCCCTCTATCCCGTCAGGACTATGGGCCATCCATCATGGGCCGACCGTGGTGGGCTGGGACCATCCGAACACGCAGGAGCTGTAGTCAAGCAAGGCGACTATATCTTTATCTTTACCTAATAATATTAAAGGGAGGATGGTTTCTCCACTTTTTTTGGTTCGTGGTGGGACCCAGGTATTTTTTCGTCCGTCACGGGACAAACATATTTCGTCCGTACAAAATTATCCGGTGAGAAATCAAAAAATCAAAATAAGAGCGACCCCGGTGGGAATCGAACCAGGGACATCAGCGTCTACACCTGCTCTGCTAGCCAGTGCGACAGCCACCCTTAAGTGCCCAAATAGCAGTGCGAGATTTAAAGAAACGAACGGCAGCGGTAAAACATAAAAGCAGCTCGCAAAAAGGTTGTGACTGAGTGGGATCGAACACACTACCTCCAATCCAATGAGTTAACCACGTCCTAGCCACGACAATTCTTTGATTTCTTATCTACAAATTACAGCTCAGGTTATATAAACTATAGACAGGGAAAGATTTAATCTTTTGGAAATATCAAACGTGGTTTTCTTTTTCACAAAGGTAAATACTTTTGGGAAAATAACAATTCTAAAAATATGTCAACAGATTTTTAAAGACTCAAACATTTTTTGGGAATCTTAAAAATTGTTTGAAAAAAGGAACAAAAGTAAAAATGACAATATTTTTGGAAACAATGAACAACTATTTGAAAATGCGAACATTTTTTGGAAAACAGGAACAAAATTTTGAAACGTGGATATTTTCCGAAATTACGATGAATTTTTTCAAAACGCGAACATTTTATGAAATTCCCCTAACATTTTTTGAATTCAAGAACAAATTATGAGTACATTTGTTATTTTTCGGTCGTTCGAGAAAAATGCTTGATTTAATCTCTTGAGGGGATCGTTAGCACCAGCCAATGTATGTGATGGGTTTTCTTTCCTTCAATTGGTGAATTGTATGCAGACCCAATTAGTCCACGTGGCAGTCAAAAATATAATATTTACGTGGAAAGTGTTTCTTCACACGATCACTGTCTACATTTAGATGTACTTAATCTTCACCCTAGGTTATCTCTTGGTAGTCGAGTTTTGGCTCTCGAGCCCTTCAAATCCAGACGAGAGGGTTTGTTTAATTATTAAACTAAATAGTTCCTTCCCATTTTCTTACACTAAATTCCATTAATTTATATACAATTTGCAAGTTGTATGAAAAATCAATAAACCACTCCAGGAATCGATAGGGGGTGAAGAGTGGGTGCCGATTATCCCTAGAGAAACGAACACATCATTGTTTTGTTACAGATGAGTAGGAAGGATTTCACTCCGCATTTCTAGAAAATAAGAAATTAACTTGAAAACTTGGGATGCTTTGTACGCGGGATTGTGGGTGAACATGAGATGGACGATATATTATGAGACTGCGGGAGTATGATATAACTTATATAATTGCGATCGGACAATGTTTAACTTGACCATGTGATTGGTTCATCGACTCCACATTCACAACTTAGATTTAGGGTTAATACATATGATTATAGATTAAAATATAATGGGAGTTCCCTTAGGGCAATTAAGTGTGACAGTTAAAACTACTCGATCAGATGATGGGTTGTGCTTGCACATCCAATATTCCCTAAATTGAAGTACGCATCAATTTTCTTCCCCGTTGCAACGCACGGGCATATGTGCTAGTATATACCAAAGGAAGAGCAACGAGCAGGGCATCCGCGTAGGATCACGGCACGAACGGCGGCGGCTCCTATTCCTTCCTCTACCTCCAGTTCTTCCTTCCCCTGTAACCTTGGCTTGTAATTGTTATGCTACTGCTACAATTCGTCTAGCGAAGTGAGTAATTGAGAGAGATCATAGCAGGCTCCTAACATCTGGTAATCAGAGCCATCTCACCACCCTTCCAAAATTCTTCCCATTTTTTTTCCTCATCAGCACCTACCACATGTTCGAGCAAATGCCTAGCCACCAAATTTCTTCAGACAGGGTCCTTAGCATGGTTGTGGAGCGGGCGATTTATCCAATCACAGTTGATGTGTTAAATCTGCTCTTCGCTTCCTATGGTGTAGAGCAGTTGGAGCTATATCCTCCAACTACATCGGAGGATGGTGAAGCATGTGTAGCGGCTGATGTACGGTTCAGTTCAGCGCACGCAGCGGCACAAGCATTGGCCTACTGGGATGGCTGCTACATCTACTACGGGTGTTGTCACCTGCAGATGTGGTATGCTACACCCGACGTGTTGCCGGCCCCGGCTTCTGTTTCACCCAGCTTCGTCCGTGTTTCACCCAGCTTCGTCCGGGAGAACCGCGACACCACCACCGCGTTCGGGCCCGAGCCCGTGGTCGACCTCAACAACTCCACCGCGGCCATCTCTCGTCATGACGGTAAGTCCGTCGGGGCTGTTAACATCCCTGCGGCGGCCAACACCAGCACGCCGCCTCACATCCATGATACATCCCCCAAGTCTTCCCTCGACAACGACCGCTGCGTCCCCGTCGCGGGCATGGACGAGTACACATCGGTGGCAGCAATTCCAGAAGTTGTCACCGAGCTCGCCGTCTTTCCCGGCGTCCACTCCACCATCGAGGCCTAGGAGCTCCTCCATGATGCGTCCGTGGACTCCATCAACGTCAAGCCCGTGACCTGTTCGACAGAATGCTCGAACCAGGACAACGACACATTGGCGCTCCCACCTCCAGTGACGACAGTGTTGCTGCTCCCAATAGCTGCACCAACGCTGTCACCGACCTCATTCACTCGGCCACCGACGCCGCCGATTCGATGCTGCCGTTCCGAAACCATGACCTGGACGTCTCGCCTCCCACAAGGCACGCGGGGCTGCTGATACGGGCCACACCGTGGCCATTGTTTCTGGTGGATCATATTGCGGGGGGCATTGAGGTTTGACCAACTCCATGGTCGTCGTTTCCAATTGGAATGCTTCATATTTGAGTAAGCAACTATTTCATAAAGCTAAGAAGTGGCTTTCGGTACTATATGCATACTCTAGTACAACTACCTCCGAACTCCAGCATTCCTATCTTGCTACTTTGGCTGCACATCTATTTCTGAGCATGCAGAAAATGGGTGCTCTAAGCACAGAACGTGCATGCAATATGTTTCTTCAGTTCATGCAATTTGGGCCATATGAACTAGTCTGCTACAAGCTTCATGGTTCAGTTTCCAGTTTGTTTGCTAATGTTGTTGTTCAAACTGTACTCTCTGCATATACTATTGATTCACTCCTTCCATGGGAATTTGGTAGACATACAATCATGGGAATGGCAACAAAATGCAGTGGAGGCTACACAGTGCAACTAGAGCCACGGTCTTTGTTCAAGTTCAGTCAAGAGACTATCCAGCTGAAGCCACTTTGGTCATCATTTTCATGCTATTGCCGAGCAGTGCAGGTCCTGTGCATATCAATGCGTTGGAATATTTTGAGCAGTGCAGTTCTGAGAGCATCATGGAGGTATCTACTAAGTGTGCACCTGAAACCTTGTTCCTTGGAGAAGGTTGTTTGCTGGATCCATCCGGTGGCAAGAGCTATCTTTGTGATCAGGCGATTAATGGATGTCCGGATGAAATGGTTGTCAAAACTACCTAATAGTGATACCCCTGATGATTACTATCCTTGTGTTACTAATTCTGATTCACCTGCGACTGTCTCTATTGGTGACCTTGATTCATTTGCATCTATTAAGCCTCAGTTTCTAGTTGTTGATAAGCAAATCAGGAAGTGGGCTAGTTGTTGTTGCCTTGAGAAATTCTGGAGCACTAGAGATTGCCTGCATCATGTCTTGGAGTATACTAATGTTGAGGGCATTCTTGTTAATGAAAAATTAATGGGGACAATGCAGAGTATGAGTGTCTTGATGCTTTGGCAATTTTTGAGTCAAGAGGAATTTAAGGGCAGTGGACATTTTGATAAAGAATGTAAATCTAAACAAATAGCTGGTGGTTCAAGAGTTGGGGTTCAGCTTCCTATCATCGCAAAACTTCTAAGCGCTCTATCAGGAAAAAACTCGATTGATGATACGGCTGGGACCATTCACCATTTGATATGGAGGCCCCCTGGAGCTGAGTTGAAGCAACCTGTTACACATCGTAGAACGTATATCTCATTATTGCAGCTGAAGCCTCCATGGCTACGTGAAGTCGTCATTTTTGCTAAGTTTTCTTTCTCTGGCCAACGGACCAGCTCTGCATCTTTGTATTGGCAGTTCCTGGGGAAAGAAGAACCGGAAGGCAGTGGAACTTGTACGACTGAAAATGAAATGATTGGGCAAGACGAAGTGATCATCACAATGCAATCCACTATTATAAACTGCTGCTGCACGGGACAACAATCAACCATGAGCGTTGTGAAAAATGAACAATCAAACTTTTGTCATCCATATCACAATAGCCCAGCGGCACTACGGGGGCTACATAAGACGGCGAACCTTCATGTAGAGCATATATGGTATCCTGATGCGTTTTCGCGTGGTGGTAAGGACCATACACATGACTTGTTGTTTCAAATGGACCTGGGTGGTGTTGATTTTATTCCCATCTTACTCCATTGTGGAGGCTTTGCAAGCTACCTATGCAGTACACGTACATTGGCTCTTCCAAACCATGTCGTGTTTGAAATTTGCACTACATGCATGTTCTCTATATGCATTCAGATGAGCATGGCGAACCCAATGGCCAGTGTTATACTGATTCAGTGGTCGACCACTCATAAGGTTGATCATTCTGGCTGGTATTTGCAACTTATCAGATGGCTCAGTGTTCAGACTGTAAAAGCTATGGCAGAGGCTTCGGATTCAAAGTCCTGTACATTTGCTAGTGCGGGTCTCTTACTTGAGCATACAAATTCTATGAGTAAGGATCAGAATTTTCTATCCCTCAAAACCAGCAGCAGTGGCCTACTTCTTACGGCCAACTCAAATCAACGCCAATTCTTAGCTATTGCCATGAGAAGAAATTGTCGTCTTGATATGCTTGGAGCGTTGGATTATATCAGCTGCTGCTTGTGTTATGGGCTTGAGTCTGGCTGTATGTTCATCATCATCGTGGATGCGAGGAGGTGTGGCAAGGGCACCTCCAAGATGGGAATGTTATGGGATCCAGGAGGACTGTTGTTGGTTGCTCCATACCAGACTTCATCTCCAGGACTGAATCATGGCACATGCGCATTCAAAACTGCTATCATGAGGACTGTCATTGTTATGAGACATGGTGGAAATGACAGTGTTATTGACCTTGCATTGGTACCATGGGACCCTGGTGGCATTGCGCGTGAACTAGAGAAGAGTAGGAGCTGGCTTGAGGGCAAGCCAGTTGTTAAGGAGGGGGGAGTGTCAGCAGCCCTCTATCCCGTCAGGACTATGGGCCATCCATCATGGGCCGACCGTCGTGGGCTGGGACCATCCGAACACGCAGGAGCTGTAGTCAAGCAAGGCGACTATATATACCAAAGGAAGAGCAACGAGCAGGGCATCCGCGTAGGATCACGGCACGAACGGCGGCGGCTCCTATTCCTTCCTCTACCTCCAGTTCTTCCTTCCCCTGTAACCTTGGCTTGTAATTGTTGTGCTACTGCTACAATTCGTCTAGCGAAGTGAGTAATTGAGAGAGATCATAGCAGGCTCCTAACACCATGCATGTACCCCCGTAACAAAATGTTATGCAAAATAAATTAACAAATGACTTTGTTCCAAGTCTTTTTTTTTGCATGGACTTTGTTCCAAGTCTATGTTCACGCATGTTTCTATACAAATATAACGCACAAATAGCAAAATACTAGAACGATTTTGAGATTCGACATATCCAGTTTCTAAAACTTAAACTACAGGGAAAATAAATAAAACCGTACATGAAAGATACTTGACGAAGGCCCAATTAACCGAACATGGTGTTTCTAAACCCGAGCTCAAATGAGCTCGGGCGAACAGTAACTCCGAAAAAACTCAAAAGAAGTTTAAAAAATTCTGAACTTTTTTTAGTGAAAACATTGACAAAAGTTTTCAGTGATCACAAAATAACATTTGTGGAAGACGTAGCAAAAAAGACAAAATTGATGCTCCAAAAGTGTTATTTCCGATAACATTTTGGACTACTGATTTTATTTATTTATTCATGACTTGTATGAATGCTATTTTTTGATGAAATTTTGCAAGCACGGAGAACTTTTGTCAATGTTTGCACCTAAAAAAATTCAGATTTTTTTGAAAAGTTTTTCATTTTTTTCGGTTTTACTGTTCACCCCGAGCTCAAATGAGCTCGGGAGCGGAACATGACTTTCCCAATTAACCTCAGTTTACTGTAAGGCTGGCCACAGTGGGGGTAACTTAGGTGGTATCATGTCCTCCCTCCGGTCCTTTTTAGTCTGCATATAAGTTTTGTCCAAACTCAAAACACTTTTATTTTGACCAAACTTGCATGAAAAAAATATCAACATTCACAATACCAAATCAATATTATTGGATTCATTATGAAATGTAGTTTCATAGTATATACTCCCTCTGTTCCTAAATATAAGTCTTTCTAGAGATTCTACTACGGGACTACATACGGAGCAAAATGAGTGAATTTACATACTAAAGTGTGTCTATACATCCGTATGTAGTCTCCTGGTGAAACCTCTAAAAAGACTTATATTTAGGAACGGAGGAAGTATATTTGGTATTGTAGATGTTGATACTTTTTAATATATATTTGATCAAAGTTTAGAAAGTTTGACTTGACAGAAATCTAATACGTGGAGTAAAAAGGACTGGAGGGAGTACTTGGGAATAGCAAACATAGTGATGTGGCAGAGAATTAAAGAAGAGAGAGAGGGTTAGAGTAACATAGGTAGATACCGTATCATGTTAAATGCTATGCTACTTTGTGTCATGCATGGCAATAAATATGATCTTACATGATACCACTCTATGATACTATGCACTATGAAGATAGTATCATACATTAGTATCATATGTATGATACTAGTACATGATACTCCCCACTATGAGCAACCTAAGCCACGTGTTGTACCCGGCTTACGCCACAATTGATTATGCCGTGTATCCCGAGATCTAGTTAAATATAAGCCGAGTTCAAAATGTTATGTGAAATAAATTAACAAACGTTGTTTTTCAAAGTGTATGTTCATGCATGTTTCTATACGACGACTCCCACAAATAGCAAAAATACTAGAATGATTTCGGGATTTGGCGTCTCTGAAACTTAAACTATAAGATAAAAAATAAATGAAATCGTGCATGAAACATACTCGATGAACGTCCAATTAACCTCGATTTACTATAAGCTGAGTGTTGCCAGGCTTACGCCTCTCGGCTTATATTAGACTGGTTATGCCATGTACGCCGAAATCCATGGATACCCGGTATACCTGGCCATGGGCAGCCCGGCCCGGCCCGGCCCGACCTTGCCCACGGGCCGGGCTCGGGCCTAAATATTGAGCTCGGTGGCCGGGCCGGGCCGGGCTCAGGCCCGAAGAAACTCAAGTTTATGCCTACGCCGGGCCGGGCCTGTCGGGGTTTTTTCGGGCTCGGGCCGGGCTTGGGCCCAAAAATCAGGCCCGACGGTCGGGCCGGGCCGGGCTCGGGCCTGGGTTTTTAGCGCCAGGCTTTTTTCGGCCCGGCCCGAGATATGGCCAGGTATAATACCCGGCTTAAATATAATACGAGTTCAAACCAATGGCTCTCGATGAAATAAAGCTACTTGAACGTTGGCCAATGCTAATTGAGTACACTTCGGATTGTGAAGGGTGCAAGACAATACCCCATCGTTTCCACCAAACTTTCAAAATATCAACACTAATGAAAGTTATCCCTAGCCAATCGTTTTTTAGACTACGAGAAAAACAAGCGCTTACACATGGCCTATTATTCCAAACCTATTTTTAGTGCAAAAAATGATTTTAATGTTTTGCATTGCATTTATATTTACTTATTGCAGTTTATTCCTTTTTCCACCAAACTTTCACTTTCCATGGCGGGCCGTATCCACAGTTGCCTTCCATACCAACACTTTCCAAGGAATTTATTATTTGACAACATAAAGTAAATATTTTTTTATTTTTCATTTCGGGAATGGGCATCCCTATTACTGCCGCACTCTCGTGCAATGACAAGTGAATAAACACTCATCTTGAGAATAGCACATCTAGCATCGAAAATTATTGGACACTCCCCACCGTTTCATGAGCGGTACGAGCACACAAAAGAGAAAATTTATTTTGAAAATTTAGAGATGGCACATACAAATTTGCTTGGAACGGCACCGAAATACCGCATATAGGTAGGTATGGTGGACTCATAAGGCAAACTTGCTTTAAGGATTTTGGATGCACAAGTAATATTTCTACTTAGTACAAATGGAGGCTGTCAAATAGATTAAGAAGCAACCAAACCAAGAAACGAAAATTCACATAAGTGAGCATTGAACATAAATAACATCTAATAATGCACCACAAGTAGGATGTAATTTCATTGCATAACTATTGACTTTCTTGCATGCATAGGGAATCACAAACCTTAACACCAATATTCCTACTAAAGCATAATTACTCACTAACATGACTCACATATTACTATCATCATATTTCAAAACTATTACAAGGAATCAAGTTTAATTTGTCCAATGATCTTCATGAAAGTTTTTATTATATCCTCCTTGAATATCTATTTCTTTGGGACTAGTTTCATATATTGCCATTGCTTTTTTGACAAGCTCAAACAAATTTAAGTGAAGCACATGAGCATAGAGTTTTCATCTCTCAAAATAGTATAAGCGAAGCATGAGAGGATTTCTTCAAAATTTACTAGCTGTCAAATTAATCTAAGTGAAGCATGAGAGTATTTCTACAAAAAAATTCCAAGCACACCGTGCTCAAAAAGATATAAGTGAAGCACTAGAGCAATCCTATAGCTCAAAAAGTTTAAGTGAAGCGCATAGAGCAATTCTAACAAATCATAGCATAATTTTGGCTCTCTCAAATAGGTGTGTCCAGAAAGGATACAAGTGACAAACTAACAAGCAAAGCAAGCAAAGATACAAGACGTTCCAAGTAAAACTCATGATATGTGACGAATAAAAATATAGCTCCAAGTAAAATACCGATGGTTGTTAGAAGAAAGAGGGGATGCCACTCGGGGGCATCCCCAAGCTTAGTTGCTTGTTTCTCTTTGGAAATATCTTGGGCGTGCGGTAGCATCCCCAAGCTTAGGCTCTTTTCACTCCTTATTCCTTCATCCATCGTGATCTCACCCAAAACTTAAAAACTTCAATCACACAAAACTCAACAAAATCTTCGTGAGATCCGTTAGTATAATAAAGCAAATCACTACTTTAGGTGCTGTTGCAAACCCATTCATATTTTATTATTGCATTATACCTACTGTATTTTAACTTTACCATGGCTCATACCCTTCAATATAACCCATAGATTCATCAAAACAAGCACACAATGCAACGAAAACAGAATCTGTCTTAAACAGAACAGTCTGTAGTAATCTGTACTCTAACCATACTTCTGTAATGGTAAAAATTCTGAAAAATTAGGACAACGTAAGAGATTTTTTTAGAAACACTGTGTTAAAATTTCAGCTCAAGATAACGTTCCAGTAAAAAATGAAAATTCATATACTGGACGCAAAGTTTCTGTTTCAGATTCAGCATCGCTTCTACTCATCTCATGGATCATCCTAAAGGCTCTACTTGGCACAAACACTAAATAAACCATAAAAATACAATCAAAACAGAGGCATAATTGTTTCAACACTCAAAAAAATAAAGGAAAAAGTAAAAATTTATTTATTCATTGGGTTGCCTCCCAACAAGCGCTATCGTTTTACGCCCCTAGCTTGGCATAACGCATAGATTCAAGTATTGTCATCTTTGGTTTTGGCAACTTTTGTGAGGGCTTTCTCAAATCTAGGGGACTCTTTACGCTTCCCCAAATTTTCAGGAGAAGAAATTATCTTGAGATCCAAAATATCCAAACGCTTGTTGCAAAGAGTAATCAAAGTATTCAAGCGATTGAGGTTCCCACTAATGTGTTTGAGAGGTTCATTATACTTTTGCAGCTCAACCAAGTGCTTATGTAAGTCACCCAATTTGTCGACAATTTTAAACCCTTCTTGTGTATAAGAAGGTCCCTTTTTTAGTGGGGGAATACCCAATATTCCTTCCAAAATTTCATAAGCGGTGTTCGCATCAAGCTCAACATCCCCTTAGCGGCAAAATCCTAGAGTTCTCTATGATGCAAAGATAAACATATGTAAAAAATTCTAAGCAAAATTTTTGCATCTCCTTTTAGATTGGAAATACAATATGATTCTATTAGCCTATACCAGGCATCTTTCAAAATTTCCCCTTGTCTTTGTTTGAAGTATAGAACTTCAAAGTCTGGTGACAAAGTGGGGGTAGTAACGCTAGTCATAGCAACAAGCAAGAGATCCAGCGAGAAAAAGGCAAACGAAAAAGAGGCGAATAAAACGGCAAATTGGTGAAGTGGGGGAGAGGAAAACGAGAGGCAAATGGCAAATAATGTAATTGCAAGGAGATGAGATTTGTGATTAGGAACCTGGTAGATGATGATGGAGTCCCCTCGGCGCCTACGATAGGCACGTAGAAGAGATCGCTTCCTCCCCGGCAACGGCACCAGAAATTCCTTTGACATGGCTTGAGACTGCGTCGGTATTTCCCCAAAGAGGAAGGGATGATGCAGCACAACGACGGTAAGTATTTCGCTCAGTTATGAAATCAAGGTTATCGAACCAGTAGGAGGATCACCACCACCCAATAAGCAGCACCTGCACACAAATAACAAATACTTGCAACCCGACGCGAAAGAGAGGTTGTCAATCTCTCTACGGTAAAAAGATAGATTAGGTAGTGATAGATAGGAGAGATAGATCTCTCAAGAACACAAAATAAAAAGAGCAAATAAAAAGTGCAGCAATATATTTTTGGGTTTTGGGTTTAGTAGATCTGAAAACAAAGAGGAAAAAAGATAGATCGGAAAGCAATATGTTGCAAAAGTAGACCCGGGGGCCGTAGGTTTCACTAGTGGCTTCTCTCATTAGTATAGCGCACAGTGCATGAACAAATTACTGTTGGGAAATTGATAGAACATCAAATAATCATGACGATATCCAAGGCGATGATCATTATATAGGCATCACGTCCAAGATAAGTAGACCGACTCCTGCCTGCATCTACCACTATTACTCCACACATCGACCGCTATCCAGCATGCATCTAATGTATTAAGTTCATGGAAAAACGGAGTAATGCAATAAGAATGATGACATGATGTAGACAAGATCTATTCATGTAGGAATATACCCCATCTTGTTATCCTTAATGGCAACGATACATGCGTGCCTTGCTGCCCCTTCTGTCACTGGGAAAGGACACCGCAAGATCGAACCCATCACAAAGCACCTCTTTCCATGGCAAGAAAAATCGATCTAGCTGGCCTAACTAAACCAAAGATTCGAAGAAGAAATAGGAGGCTATAAGTAATCATGCATATAAGAGATCAAAGAAGACTCAAATAATATTCATGGATAGAAACTGATCATGAACTCAAAATTCATCGGATCCCAGCAAACACACCGCAAAAGTTTACATCAAATAGATCTCCAAGAGACCATTGTATTGAGAATCAAAAGAGAGAGAGGAAGCCATCTAGCTACTGCCTACGGACCCGTAGGTCTATGGTGGACTACTCACGCATCATCGGAGAGGCACCTATGAAGAAGATGAACCCCTCCGTGATGGTGTTTAGATTGGATCTCGAGGTTCTGGAACTTGCGGTGGCTGGAATTGTGTTTCGTCGACTCCCCTAGGGTTTTCGGAATATTTGGGAATTTATAGGCATCAGAGGCGGTGCAGAGGGGCCCCGTGGAGGGCACAACCCATCAGGGCGTGCCTGGGGCCCCCTGGCGCGCCCTGGTGGGTTGTGCTCTCCACAGCCCACCTTCCTGGCTCTTCTTTGGCCCACTGGGTGTCTTCTGGTCCAGAAAAAATCTCCAAAAAGTTTCGTCGCGATTGGACTCCGTTTGGTACTGATATTCTACGAAGTAAAAAACAAGCAAAAACAGCAACTAGCACTTTGGCACTATGTCAATAGGTTAGTCCCAAAAAATGATATAAAGTTGTTATAAAATGATTGTAAAACATCCAAGAATGATAATATAACAGCATGGAACAAGCAAAAATTATAGATACGTTGGAGACGTATCACGTGCGTAGAGTTGTATCGGTGGTCGATAGAACTTGAGGGAATATTTGTTCTACCTTTAGCTCCTCGTTGGGTTCGCCACTCTTACTTTTCGAAAAAGGCTACAAACGACCCCCTATACTTGTGGGTTATCAAGACCTTTTTCTGGTGCCGTTGCCGGGGAGCAATAGCGTGGGGTAAATATTCTCGTGTGTGCTTGTTTGCTTTATCACTAAGTAATTTTTATTTTCTGTTATTAGTTGTTTTATATCTTTAGTTATGGATATGGAACACGAAACACCAAAAAAATTAGTGGTACTTGCTACTCATGGAGATGGGGAACCTCCTAAAATCCTCGATGCTAGTTATGTGCAAAGTATTAAATACTACTTTGATAATCCTGAGAAGACCCCATTCAACTTGATGATGGGAGTAATGCTGGATCAACGTGAATACTTTAGAGATTATCGCTTGACTCAAAAAGGGAAATTGTTATGGGATCAAATTCATATGTTGTATTGGTATGCTCGGGAGCTATGCTTGAGATATGATATTACTTGTTTCTCTAGGATGAACGCTCCACACCTTCCCTTTTCATGCAAATTTAATAATAATGAAACCTTAGCTTCTTATGCTAAAGGTATTTATGATTACTATGATGTGGAACGAATAGAAGAATTTGTTGCTTTTAAAGGTGCTTATGAAGTTGCTTCCTTGATTGAAAAGTATGATGATGTTTCTTACAAATCTGAAAATTTTGCCATACTTAAATATTGCTATGAGAATTATGACTGCAATGCTGATATTATTGAATTTATTGAAAGAATGGCCGCTGCCTTGGAGGAGACTAATATTTTGCAGGAATCTATGGAAGAAGAAATTGCTGAAATTGTGAGCTCATTAGATGAAAAAGATGAGGAGGAGAGCGAAGAACAAAAGGAGGAAGAGCGGATTGATCACCCGTGCCCACCTTCTAATGAGAGTAACTCTTCAACTCATACATTGTTTAATTACCCTTCGTGCTTACCGAAGGATGAATGCTATGATGATTGCTATGATCCCTTGGATTCATTTGAAATATCCCTTTTTGATGAACTTGATGCTTGCTATGCTTGTGGCCATGATGCCAATATGAATTATGCTTATGAAGATGAACTTGCTATAGTTCCTTATGTTAAGCATGAAATTGTCGCTATTGCACCCACACATGATAGTCCTATTATCTTTTTGAATTCTCCCAACTACACTATATCGGAGAAGTTCGCACTTTTAAGGATTATATTGATGGGTTGCGTTTTGCTACTACACATGATGATTTTGATGAATATAATATGCATGTGCTTGCTGCTCCTACTTGCAATTATTATGAGAGAGGAACTACATCTTCACCTCTCTATGTTTCCAATACTATAAAATTGCAAGAAACTGTTTATACTATGCATTGGCCTTTACTTAATGTGCATGAATTGTTCTTGTATGACATGCCGATGCATAGGAAGAGGGTTAGACTTCGTTGTCACATGATATATATCACTTTGTGCTCACTACTCAATTACAAATAATTGTTAATTAAAATTGGCTTTGATATACCTTGGGATCCGGGTGGATCCATTACTTGAGCACTTTATGCCTAGCTTAATGGCTTTAAAGAAAGCGCTGCCAGGGAGACAACCCGAAAGTTTTAGAGAGTCATTTATTTCTGTTGTGTGATTTTATAAAGTTTAAAAGCAAAAATATATATAGAGGGGAACCTAAAACTTCACAAAAGGAAATGTGAAAGTGAGAGAGATGATGAGCATCGTTGAAGGGGGGGATATCCTTGAACTTTGTTCATGCCCATGGAAACTTTGTGAATCTTGAATCATGGAAACGTTTCCAACAAAAATAATTATCCCCTGGTACAAATCCATTGTATTATAAAAATAATGTGCCAAGATTTGCCTTTAGGATGATTAGATTGCTTGTTGGTATGTGCGGTGTAAAAACAGAAACTTTAGCTGTAGTGCGTGAATTTTCAATTTTTACTGGAACGTCAAAAGTTTCTGAAATTTTTACATAGTGTTGATATACAAAAATTTTATTTATTACTAATATTTCAGAATTTTTGGAGTTACAGAAGTATGGTCAAAGTTCAGATTACTACAGACTGTCCTGTTTAAGACAGATTCTGTTTTTGATGCATTGTTTTGCTTGTTTTGATGAAACTATCGATTGTATCGGTGGTATAAGCCATGGAGAAGTTATAATACATCAGTGATAATGCAAATATAAAATACGAATGGGTTTGCAACAGTACTTAAAGTAGGAATTTGCTTTATTATACTAACGGATCTGACCAGTCTTCTGTTAAGTTTTGTGTGGATGAAGTGTTCGAACATCGAGGAGGTGTCGATATGAGGAGAAGGAGGAGAGGCAAGAGTTCAAGCTTGGGGATTCCCAAGGCACCCCAAGTAAATATCCAAGGAGACTCAAGCGTCTAAGCTTGGGGATGCCCCAGAAGGCATCCCATCTTTATTCAACAAGTATCGGTATGTTTTCGTTTTCGTTTCGTTCATGTGATATGTGTAAATCTTGGAGCATCTTTTGTGTTTGGTTTTCACTTTTCTTTTATGCACCATGCTGGTATGAGATAGTCCATGGTTGATTTATAGAATGCTCATTGCACTTCACTTATATCTTTTGAGTATGGCTTTATAGAATGCTTCATGTACTTCACTTATATCATTTGAAGTTTGGATTACCTGTTTCTCTTCACATAGAAAACCATTATTCGTATAATGCTCTTTTTCTTCACTAGTATTTATTAGAGCATGGTCTTTTGTAGAAAGAATTAAACTCTCTTGCTTCACTTATATCTATTTAGAGAGTCAACAGGAATTGGTCATTTGCATGGTTAGTCATAAAATCCTACATAAAACTTAGGGATCACTGAATATGATACGTTTGATTCCTCGCAATAGTTTTGCGATATAGAGATGATAATAGTGGGAGGTACTAGTGGATGATCTTGTTTAGTAAGATATTGGTGTTAAGGTTTGTGATTCCCGAAGCATGCACGTATAGTCTCCCGTTATGCTAGGAAGTTGGAGCACAATTTATCCTTGATTGTCTATCTTTGTGTGAAGGTCGGGGGCGCGCGATGGTTAACTCCTACCAACCTCCCCCCTAGGAGCATGCGTAGTAATACTTTGCTTCGAGGGCTGATAAACTTTTGCAATAAGTATGTGAGTTCTTTATGATTAATGTGAGTCCATGGATTATACGCACTCTTACCTTTCCGCAATTTGCTAGCCTCTACGGTACCGTGCATTGCCCTTTCTCACCTCGAGAGTCGGTGCAAACTTCGCCGGTGCATCCAAACCCCGTGATATGATACGCTCTATCACACATAAGCCTTATTATATCTTCCTCAAAACAGCCACCATACCTACCCATTATGGCATTTCCATAGCCATTCCGAGATATATTGCCATGCAGCTTCCACCGCTTCCGTTTTGATGACTTGAGCATTCATTGTCATATTGCATTACATGATCATAAGATAGCTAGCATGATGTTTCCATGGCTTGTCTGTTTTTTGATATCTTTGCTACGCTAGATCATTGCATTCATATAGAGTCATACTTTGTTCTACTATCGAGTTGTAATATTGAGTTGTAAGTAAATAGAAGTGTGATGATCATCATTAGAGCATGTCCCAGTGATGAAAGGATGATGGCAACTATGATTCCCCCACAAGTCGGGATGAGGCTCCGGACAAAGAAAAAAAGAAAGAAAGAAAATAGAAGAAAAAGTAAAAAAGAAAGAAAAAAAGAGAAAGAAAAAGGGGCATGCTAATTCCACACTTATGCTTCAAAGTAGCACCATGTTTTTCATATAGAGAGTCTCCTATGTTGTCACTTTCATATACTAGTGAGAATTTTTCATTATAGAGTTAGATGCACACCCACTTAGTTTTCATATTGAGCTTTCATACACTTATAGCTCTTAGTGCATCTGTTGCATGGCAATCCCTACTCCTCGCATTGATATCTATTGATGGGCATCTCCATAGCCCGTTGATACGCTGAGTTGATGCGAGACTTTCTTCTCCACTTTTACCCCTTTGAAACCTACCACCATATTCTATTCCACCCATAGTGCTATATCCATGGCTTGCGCTCATGTATTGCGTGAGAGTATAAAATGCTGAAGCACGTTAAAAAGTATGATCCAATTGCTTGGCTAACACCGGGGTAGTACATGATTTATACTTTGTGTTAAGAAGACAGAGCATGACAAGCCTATATGATTTTGTAGGGATAGCGTTCTTTAGCCTTGATATTTTGAAAGACATGATTGTTTGTTGGGATACCTGAGTATTAAGTTCTTTATGTCAAAACTAGACAATTGCTTTGAATCACTTGTGTCTTAATATTCATGCCATGATTAGATATATGATCAAGATTATGCTAGGTAGCATTCCACATCAAAAATTATCTTTTTTATCATTTACCTACTCGAGGACGAGCAGGAATTAAGCTTGGGGATGCTGATACGTCTCCATCGTATCTATAATTTTTGATTGTTTCATGCCAATATTATACAACTTTCACATATTTTTGGCAACATTTTATATGATTTATTGGACTAACCTATTGATCCAGTGCCAGTTCCTGTTTTTGTGTGTTATTTGTTTCGCAGAAAGTCCATATCAAACGAAGTCCAAACAAGATAAAACTTTACGGAGAATTATTTTGGAATATTTGTGAATTTTGGGAAGTGGAATCAATGCAAACGGAGGCCCACAGCGAGCACGATACACCAGGGTGTGCCCAGGAGCCCTGGCGCGCCCTGGTGGATTGTGCCCACCTCGTACGTCGGTTGGAGCTCTCTTTCGGGCGCAAGGAAGCTAATTTTTGGAAAAAAATCGTGTTAAAATCTCAGCGCAATCAGAGTTACGAATCTCCGGGAATATAAGAAACGGTTTTCAGCCAGAAAACGGGGACGTGAAACAGAAGAGAACAGAGAGGGAGATCCAATCTAGGAGGGGCTCCTGCCCCTCAGCCGCCATGGAGGCCATGGACCAGAGGGGGAACTCTCCTCCCATCTAGGGGGAGGCCAAGGAATAATAAGAAGGAGGGGGGCTCTTCCCCCTCTCTCCTGGTGGCGCCGGAACGCCGCCGGGGCAATCATCCTGACGGCGATCTACACCAACAACTTCGCCGCCGTCAACACCAATTCTCTCCCCCTCTATGCAGAGGTGTAACACCTCTCTTCCCCGTTGTAATCTCTACTTAAACATGGTGCTCAACTCCGTTGTAGGGTGTTGCAATATGTTCATGATTTGCCTATGGTGGGTTGCGTGAGTGACAGAAGCACAAACCCGAGTAGGTGGGTTGTTGCGTATGGGAGTAAAGAGGACTTGATACGTAATGCTATGGTTGGGTTTTACCTTAATGATCTTTGGTAGTTGCGGATGCTTTCTAGAGTTCCAATCATAAGTGCATATGATCCAAGTACGGAAAGTGTGTTAGCGTATGCCTCTCCCTCATTGCATATGACCAGTATCTATCATATTATATTCAATTGCCTAGGGACAATCTTTCTCTTGCGTTACTCAAAAAGCTTTCTACTAAGTTATTTACTTTTATTGTTCTTTTATTAAAACATCACCTAACTTTTATTTCCACGTTCTTTATTATCTTGCAAAGTACTTCTAGTTTTATTCCCGCAAAGTAGTTTCATACTTGTTCTAGGTAAAGCAAGCACTAGCGTGCGTAGAGTTGTATCAGTGGTCGATAGAACTTGAGGGAATATTTGTTCTACCTTTAGCTCCTCGTTGGGTTCGACATTCTTACTTATCGATAAAGGCTACAAACGATCCCCTACACTTGTGGGTTATCAGCGCCGCTGGCCCCGCCATAAGCTAGCGCCTCCCGACGAGTGGCTGGCCCGCGCCAGCCGAGCCTTGCACGCGGAGGGGAAGAAAGGTCCCGCCCCCGCCCTTGCCGGCCAGCCCTTGCCGACGGCACCGCTGGGCGGCGGGTGGGGAGGCACACAGAGAGGGGGCGGGGTAGGAGAGGTGGCGGCTAGGGTTCCCTTCGAGCGCTCGCGGAAGCGCCACGGGATGGACGAGGGGACTCCCGAGAAAGCAATGTTTTGGCTCACGAACTGGCTGCCTACGCAAGAACTCATGGAGACAATCTACTGATTGCTGTTGTTCATGACGTGCTGAGACAGCTCGTTCCAAATGACTGTAACCTGAACCCTAATAAAATATAAGTGCAGGGCTTTTTCTCAAAAAGAAAAAAAAGTTGCCTTTGCACATTGACTGTGCATGCTGGACCATGAAATGGCCACCGCATCAAGCTGTCAAGTATGGCGAGGGGAGTCGTGTGACGGGGACGAACATGAAGTGGAATGGGAATCTAGAAATCTCTAGCAACGTTATGCTTACCATGTAAGAAGAGTGTAGTTTCCTTTTGAGGTGGTAGATTGCAGTTCCTTCTCTTTGTTGTACGCTTCTAGCTATGACACTATTACGAGAATTTATATGGCCGGTTGGCAAATTGGCTGGTATTTTGGTTCAGTTGCAACTTGCAAGCATCGGTCCTTTTTTCGAAACGGAGGCAAAAGATTTGCCTCATCGATTAATTAAGAAGAAGAGAGTTGCCCGGTTAGTTAACGGAAAACCGGGCTAAAACCAATACAAACATATCACATGCGGACTACTCCCAAAGTATGAAACCCCATGACTGCACTGTCAAACCTATAGGCACTTTCAACATGCAACAGACCCAAGCACTTACACATCTACATTGCGAAGGAATCCCCAATAAGAACACCTCAGATGCAGACAATTGACCCCACAAAACCATGGTGAGAAGCTAAACCATGAGGACGACCCAAAAGACCAGGGCGCAACTATTAAGCAGCTGCAGAGGCCTTCCCTGTGGCATTACTCATCTTGTTTTTTCTTCTGAGAGATTTCTTCACTTTCTTGATCTTGTCTTTGTTAATCTTTTTGGTCAAGATGCATGTAATCGACTTACCAGACCCAGGGCTAGCCGCATCCAAGCTAGAGAGCAAGTTGCAAAACACTTTCGCAAAGAGAGCATCGGAACAAGGTGTTGTGCCAATGCGCCTGCCATAACAACATCTTCATCTGGAGGCACCTGTAGGGTAACGCAGCAGAAAAAAAAATTCCGACCTACGCACCAGCCCAGGACCACTATGGAGACTGCATACAAGGTTTGATCTTTTCGTTACCGACTCGTAGAGCAGCGGAAGTAGAGTCGATGACGATCGGCGGTGCAGATCCCTGCAGCTAGGATTTACAACCTCCCAACCGCGAGGATGTATACCCTCATCCGCCCCTCGGACAGCCCTCCGGGAGGCGGTCGGACAGTCCCCCGGACGGTGTCACGGACAGCCCTTCGGGAGGACCATCGAAACTCGGACAGTCACTCGGACAGCCCTTCGGGAGGACCTTCAAAACTCGGACAGTCACTCGGACAGCCCTTCGGGAGGCACTCTCGAACTAAGACCGAAACTACGATCTCTCTACAGAGTTGCACACATACGGTGTCATCTATCCGGCAGGGCTTCGCCGTCCAGAACTAGTTCCCACCGGAACCCGGACAGCCTTTTGGCTCTACGAAACTATTTCGCTGGGAGGGAGAGAGAAGCCAGATAACATCAGATGGCATGTGTATGTGAGAAAGAGTGAGTGTGGCCAGACGATGATGGATACCGTAACACCGAGAGGGCCTAGAGATATCTCTCCATCGTCGGAGGAGCAAATCCCAATCTTGAGCTATCAAGTTATTTGACATACTTTTCCATGAACCCGTAAGCCGCCGTAATTGCCACCCATTTACGGATGACGTTTAACAAACCCCAAAGTTCATGAAGCAAGCATGAAGAAACTCGACACTCTCATGGTCTAAGGAATCATGCAAACGTTAACCATCTCTGTGTTATTAACCATTAACTTGTGACGAATGAATCTCATAGCATAACATCAATTCGGGTCGATTCAACACAAATGTTCTTCTAACATTGTGCCCTCAAAATTGTCGGCATAGCCATGCCCATGATCAGGAAAACAGGATGATCATGCAATACTTGAGCCAGTCTTAGAGGCCAGACTAGGAATACATTTTACCGTTTATTATTCCACACGTGCATATGAGTCTTCCTCCGAGCCTCGTGGTTATTGCAGACTCGAGAACCATAGCAGTTATAGCATGGAACATAAACCTAATTATGAACAGGGAGATAATCAATAACATTTATTATTGCCTCTAGGGCATATCTCCTACAGACTCTCACTTGCACTAGAGTCAATAATCTAGTCAATGCTAATGCACTTTACACCTATGGCATACTGGTGTAAAATATGCTTCGCTTGTGGTATAGCCTGATGTCCAACGGATCTGACGACTTTAGCTCCGTGTGTAACTTTGCATATCCTTGCATTTTCACGCTTTCACAAAATTCATATTTTGTGTGGACTTGGCTTTGCATATGTGTGAATCATTGGTTGAAACCTGATTCCTCAGACTGAGCTATGGGGCAACTATCTGCAATAGTGTCCCATAGACCAAAGCCATCTTGGAACCATACTAAGTTCATGAATGAACTATATGATTCAACAACTTCTTTGTCGCTTCTAAAGCGTCAACATACTTAGCCTTTGTTATAGAATTCGCCATAGTGTCTTGTTTGGAACAATTTCCAACTACCGTGCCACCATGTTGTGTATTACACAAAACCCTTAACATAAATCGAAAATCCCATGGAGCATTGATGAAGACTGTATCTATGTAATTACTTACAACGAGCACTTCATAATCTCTGCTTGCGAGAAAACATGTCATCAGTACTGCTCTAGTACTCAATGACATCTTTCACTGTTGTCCCATGATCAGTACTTTGATCACTTTGGTATCTATACTGGCAACAACTTTGGAGTATTGGACATATCTGGTTGTTTTTACATACCATGGAATACATGATTAATCCAAACACAAGAGTGTGTGGAATCTCCATCATGTATTTTCCTCATTAGTGTTTTGGGACACCAAGTCTTGCAAAAACTCTTTCCATGTGACTTCGGCAAGAATCACTCCTTGGCGTTTTAAATGCTAAAAAGTTTTAGCATCTTGTCAATATGTATTCATAGCTTAGCCCCATTAGGTAAATCTATCTCCATAGATCATCATGCCTAATATTGAGGCTATTTAGCCTAAGCACTTCATCGAAAAACTATTTTCAAATGAAGTCCTAATTCGTGTCAAGAAATTTATTTCCAATTAACAATGTGTCAAGTACACAAGGTTTTTAGAAATATTATTATGCTCCCACTTACTTTCTTGAATCACAAGCATCTTCGATACCCATTTGATGAAGTCAAACCCCTTTGACCATTCCATCAAAAACGAAGATTCCAATTCCACTTTGCTCTCTTCTGTCCATCGCTGGAACTCTGAAGTTTGCATACTTACTAGTATCCTCTGGATCGACAAATTACTTTGGACTGTATCACATACAATTCCTAGGTTTCATTTCAATCAGATGGAAATCCTTTTGTCATCCATGTTTTATATCTCATGATTGAAATATGTATTAATTGCTAGTTCAACCCGAACCGACTTCAAGCATCGCTACGGTGAGACAATCTCATCGTAGTCAACTCCTTGAACTTGTTATTGCAACAAGTTGAGCTTTATGGATAAAACATTTTATCCGTATCAGTTTTTAGTTCCATAAATATTCGTTAGACTCTAAGTCTTCCGAAAGGTGTATCAAGATTTTAATCTCGAATCACTTATATGGAAACTATCTCGGATTGTATTGGCATTTAGCCAATTCCGGAGTCAGGGCCCATCAACGCTTCCTTGTGTATTGTAGGTATATTGTTGTCTAACAACAATATCTCGTTTGCGCACCTGATAGGTTTGCACGAGCTTTGCCTACGTGGTTCAGCTGCAAGTTCGACCGAAGTCCATACATTTTATTGTAGAGACTTCCGTATCAGTCGCAGTAGGAAACTCCGGAATCACTTCCAAGGTTTCTTTCCTTTGATCTGATGACGAAGATACTGGTTATCTCGTCGAGTTGCACTGTCCTCCCACTCACCTTTTGTAAGAACTATTCTCTTTAAAAGCATACCGTTTTGTGGCAAAATCCTTTGCCTCGGTATAGTGGTGGGGGAATACCCAATGACTTGGGATAACCTACAAAGTAGCACTTGTCTGATTTGGAATAGGTTTGTAACCTTTTACACAAGCCCCATATTCCAAATGTTAAGAAAAGATATAACATGGTTGGGCGTACCATACCATGGCGTCATTTCAACAGACCTGATGGATCTCTTTTCAGTGTAAAAGCCGCAGTCACTAAAGCATCACCTTTTAAAAGGGGTAATGGCAAATTTATTTATGTCATCTTTGATCTTACCATGTCATAAATGGTTCGATTACATCTTCACGGACTTTCCACTTGCAATGGTGTTCCGGGAGGTGCAAGTTATGAAACCCCTTTCATAACTCAATAGACATTCGCTAAACTTGTAACTCAAATATTCCTTTCCGCAATCAAATTGCAGAAACATAATTTTCTTGTTACAATAACTTCTACTTCATTTTTGAAAACCTTATGAATGAATTCAAAAGATCCAGACTTACGTCTCAACAAGTAAATATCCATATATCTACTTGAGTCATTTCTGAAGATAGATAAATCCACTACTTGCAACAACATTTATTGGACTACACACATCATAATGCATGATCACCAATATGTTCTTTGCTCGTTCCTTATGGCCTGTGAACGGTATTTCAGTCACTTCACTTTTCAGAGGAAAGTTGCAAGTGTCAGATGATTCAAAATCAAATGACTTCAAAATCCATCATAATGGAATTTTCCATGCGGGTTTCTCCAATGTGACCAAATGCAGTGCCACACTTGTGTGGTATTCTTTTAGTCTTGCGACATTTAGCGTCGGTGTTATGGATGTATCATATTTCCATCAATATTCATAACATACATCCCATCTTTGATGGAAGCATGGCCCTTCATGTTATTCATAATACTGAACAACAATTGTTGTTTCTATGAACAACTCTTTTGCAACAAACATTGTGCAATGGGCTAGAGTGTATGAAACTCTAAAATGAATTATGAAAGTAAACCCAGAGGTAATGTATTATTATCAATATTCATAACATACGTCTCATTCATAATGAAAGTATGGCCCTTATGTTATTCATAACACCGAACATCAAAAGTTCTCTTATGAACAACCTTCTTGCAAGATACCTTATGCAAAGGGCTAGAGTGTGAAACTCTAAAATGAATTATGAAAGTAAATACATAGGGAATACACCGATGGAAGGCATAGTAACATTTACTATGTTCCCTGCGTGTATCTAAACCTCATTCCTGGCTAGTCTTTCAGGCCATAGTAGTTCTTACATCGAGTTGCAACAGAATGCAATCGAGCGGGTATCTTTGTGATTAACTCACAATACCCAAGAATTAGTGATTAACATGTTTAACCATAATTCCCAAGAACTATATCTTTGACCAGCCATCTATACATCAAAAACTTGTATGACATTCATACATGAGCTGGATATTCCAGTCTTCTTTCCTTTTGCCTTTATACTTCTAACAGTTTAACTTTTAGTATTTCTCCTACTCTTAGAAGAAGCATCCAACTTAAGAGTGGCATTTAGCCCCGGACTTCCTAGGCGTGAAAGTTTCACTAATACCCTTCGGACACTTCCTTTCTCTTTAAGTTGTTTGTTTTATTCACCTTTCATCATATGACAGGCGTTCTCCTGGATCCCTCTCTTATCAGTCTAATGCATAGTAAACTCCTTTACTAATATTTTGCAAACAAACATTTCTTTGGATATCTCATATCTATTAGCCTTTGTCTGTCTCTGAAAATGATTTTTAGATTCCATGAATATCACATAACTATCCAAACTTTCGAAGTTCGGGTCTCATGGAAGCAAACATATTGCACTTGACTGAAACGGAATTCTAGCTTTTGGATCGATGGACTAGAGTCACATGATCCATAGCATTAGCGGGAGAATACCGAAAGCATGCGATAGGACAAAGTCCTTCTCGGCACTCTTGAGGACAATCCTCACATTACGTTACCAACCGTAAAGTTTTAACCAGATATTTAACAGTTATTCAATTTTAATAGGGAAGGTGGAAACGCGAGCCATTATTCTACAACTATTATGCAATTTACACTTAGACAAAGTTCACAATTAATTGCACTGAGAATTAAAAGAATTAATTCTACAGTGCGCTCCCACTCAAATCAATATCTCTCATAATTGATTGTGAGTGATACAAGACCCGCATTTAAATTGTTCGCCATTGGTGTAACACCACTTATGACGAAAATCTCAACCGGTAGGCCAATTTGCCAATCACATCTCTATGTGACTCTTGTTCATCTTTCGATGCATGTGTTCTGAGCTCATGACGGTCATGCCTGAACGTCAAGACAACCAAGTGATCTCGCTGCGAGGTCTCAACTCACCCGCCTCACACTTCTCTAATCGTTCGTACCCGTGTGACACGGCGCACCCCGAAAAGATAGGTGCCGTGACGGTGCTACACTTAGGAGAACACTAACTACTTGATATTTTTTGAGAGATCACCCTAATAAAAAGCGACTACCGCGCAATCAAGAAGGGTGCATCATAAGGGATAAACATCTCAGGCAATTCATAATAGCATGATATGGTATAGCCCTTTCTGACGGAGAAGTCTTTCATTTCTTCGTCTTCGGCATTCGCGTTGGTGTTCACCTTCGCGAAGATTGCCACCACCTTGTCGATGCACCAGATAATATTGCTACCTCTATAGCTAATAAAATAAGTGCATTACTGAAGGTTGACACGCAGGTCATTAAAGTGACAATCATATGGCTCCAGCCATCATGCCGAATCATGACACGCAGGTCATGTTAATCAATTTACATTATATAGTCATCTCATACATAATCAAATTATAATGAGCACTGCTATACCACATCACATGCACTTGCAAACCATCCTGCAAAACCAAGTTAGACGCCTCTAATCGGTTCATGCAAAAACTTGTTTTACGTGGCTTCTAAGGTTTCGAAACAAACCAAAGCTACCAACGTCCATCATCAAGCATGATAATCCAAGTCGCTAGATTAACATTGCGGGGCGTATGAAACACGAGATAATAAAATCTCGAGCCCCATACTAAACTTCGTCATACGTGTGACCCCCGTGCAGATCACATCTGCATTGCCCTTTCGTCTGCGAAACATCCATCTTTCTTTAACTATGGTGGAACCCAAAGAACTATTAGCACTTTGTTGATCTGTCAATCAGCATACTCAGGAGCAGCATGAAAGGATCGCGGATTGCCAGAACTTTGTAAGATTCCACCATGCCGTCAAGATCAGGACTACGCAAATTCAGGGGAAGCAACAGGAACATCGGGTAACAGATTTCATCTGCTACCCGCACAAATAATTTTCAGTAATAGAACTCATCTACTACCTAATTATATTGTGCAACACCCATACATCTCTATGTATTCTAGATCGCAACCTGCATCTACGCATAGCACGGCTCTTTATGCCACTGTAGGGTAACGCAGCAGAAAACAAAAATTTCCGACCTACGCACCAGCCCAGGACCACTATGGAGACTGCATACAAGGTTTGATCTTTTCGTTACCGACTCGTAGCGTAGCGGAAGTAGAGTCGATGACGATCGGCGGTGCAGATCCCCGCAGCTAGGATTTACAACCTCCCAACCGCGAGGATGTATACCCTCATCCGCCCCTCGGACAGCCCTCCGGGAGGCGGTCGGACAGTCCCCCGGACGGTGTCACGGACAGCCCTTCGGGAGGACCATCAAAACTCGGACAGTCACTCGGACAGCCCTTCGGGAGGACCTTCAAAACTCGGACAGTCACTCGGACAACCCTTTGGGAGGCACTCTCGAACTAAGACCGAAACTACGATCTCTCTACAGAGTTGCACACATACGGTGTCATCTATCCGGCAGGGCTTCGCCGTCCAGAACTAGTTCCCACCGGAACCTAGACAGCCTTTCGGCTCTATGAAACTATTTTGCTGGGAGGGAGAGAGAAGCCAGATAACATCAGATGGCATGTGTATGTGAGAAAGAGTGAGTGTGGAGAGTGCATCTCCACCTCTATTTATAGGAAAACCCAAGGGGTAGGGTGACACTTGAAATACCCAAAATGCCCTTCACAAGGGCACAAAGGTAAAAGCAAGTGGGCAGCCCTTATCCTTCCTTGTCATCCCTAGAGATATTTGTGAATAAAGCCTTAAAAGGTGGCTTTCCATAAAGTAATCCAAAAAGCACTTTCACTATTCACGACGACATATTTCAGCGTCCGTTCGAACTGAAAATATTTATGTGGGCTTAGAACATTTCCAGTACCCACTAAAATAATTTTCAATGCGTTCCGAAACAATTCCGGTTTAGTGATTTTCATCTGCGAAAAGCATCTGAAGCGGTTCCGACAGCTCCGGAACATTTCCGGTTTTCATCCCGGAAAATTCGAGAAAGTTTCCAGAATGATTCTGGCAACCTCCAAGAATTATCAGGCATGTGCTGAAACCATTTTGACTTTATGGTGTACTCCGAAACAACTTTTCGGTTTAGTGATTTTCATCTGTGAAAAGCAACTAAACCAGTTCCGGCAGTCCGGAACATTTCCGGTTTTTGTCTCTGAAAAATCTCAGAAGTTACCGGAACAATTCTGGTACCTTCCAATAATTTCCAGGCATGTGCCGAAACCAATTTGACTTAATGGTACACTCCGAAACAACTTTTCGGTTTTACCGAAACTCTTCCGGTGTTCTCTTTCTCTGGAACTCTTCTGTTGTCTCCGAAACTTTTTCGGTGAATTTCTCTCAGACCCCCTGTCTAGTATTCAGCAGATAGATGACCCTTAAGCGTGTGACCCTATAGGTTCGGTGAAGTATAGACATGACCCGGAACCCCTTCCGATCAATGATCAACAATGGAGCCGTGGACACCCATATTGACCCCTATACCCACACGAATGAATATTCGAGTGAACCTCCAGTTGCCGTGTGCTATTCCTGTTGCTTCGTGATATGTTACAAATACCCGAGGTGAGACATGTTGGCATCCCCGTGGATCAACAACTTGTCCACTATGCCAGTTACCTCGTTACCGGTATTGTTCTCTTTTCTTGTTCCCGTGTTCCGGCATCCCCGTGATCAAATCACAAAGTGTCTGGCCAGACGATGATGGATACCGTAACACCGAGAGGGCCCAGAGATATCTCTCCATGGTCGGAGGAGAAAATCCCAATCTTGAGCTATCAAGTTACTTGACATACTTTTCCATGAACCCGTAAGCCGCCGTAATTGCCACCCATTTACGGATGACGTTTAACAAACCCCAAAGTTCATGAAGCAAGCATGAAGAAACTTGATACTCTCATGGTCTAAGGAATCATGCAAACGTTAACCATCTCTGTGTTATTAACCATTAACTTGTGACGAATGAATCTCATAGCATAACATCAATTCGGGTCGATTCAACACAAATGTTCTTCTAACATCGTGCCCTCAAAATTGCCGGCATAGCCATGCCCATGATCAGGAAAACAGGATCATCATGCAATACTTGAGCCAGTCTTAGAGGCCAGACTAGGAATACATTTTACCGTTTATTATTCCACACGTGCATATGAGTCTTCCTCCGAGCCTCGTGGTTATTGCAGACTCGAGAACCATAGCAGTTATAGCATGGAACATAAACCTAATTATGAACAGGGAGATAATCAATAACATTTATTATTGCCTCTAGGGCATATCTCCTACAGCACCACCTGCCCAATGACCACGGGTGAGTGAGTGACAACAGCATCCAAACCTGCACATACCACAGAGTCAATCTGGCTAGGCTCCAAGGGCGGTGACGAGGGTGTTGTGGCACCTCCAAAGCCCCTAGCGAGCCCATCTTCTTTGAAAGCACTACCGAAAGAGGTGAACTGGACTTCCCACATAGCTCTGTCAACTCAGGCATAATCTGTAAAACTGGAGCCACAACCTCGGTGATCACTTCACCCCCAGCATCGTCCTTTTCAAGTCTACAGCATCTTCTTGCCGATGGGTATGTTTCGATGACTTTTTTGGGGTTTACAAGTTGCCACACGTTTAGACTAAAGTTGTCATATGGTTTACAATAAATTTGCCATGACATGTTTCATCTAGTTTTTTTCTTCTATATTTAAAGGTACCATTGTATTACAACTACTTTTCACGTAATTTTTATTAATTGGCAATGTCAAATTTTAGTAATTAACCATGACAAATTTAATTCATGGATCATGGCAACTTTTGATAATTCATCATGACAAATGGAGTTTATAGATCATGACAATTTTCGTATTTTGACCATGACAATTCTAGTAGTTTGAACATGAAAACATTTTTTGTATGAACCATGACAAATTTTAGTGCATGTATCATGGCAAATTTAAGTAATTCCCTATGGCAATTTTAGTTTATGGTTCATGGCAAATTTGAGCCAGTGACCATGTATTTTTAAAATAACTGACGACATATTTATTTTTTTACTTCTGAACCATATCAAAATTATTTCATGGATCATGGCAAATTATAGTAATTCATCATGGCAACTTTAATTTGTTAATTTTCTTTTTTATAACATGTCAAAGTTTATTTTGAACGTAGAAGAAAAAGTAGTTGAAATATATCATATCAACTTCTGTGTAATCATGAGGGCAATTTATGTGCAATAGATATGGCAACTTTTAACCCCCCCAAAAAGTCGTCAAAACATACCAATATGAGATCTAGTTTCGAAGATGTCGCGGCGGATTTAATGTGAAAATGATTTTTCAATCGGATTTTTTATTTAATAGATAAACATTTTAAAAATTAAAAAGACAAAAGATTTCTGTTGACATCATCAGTTTCGTCACTTGTGCATGCATGCGGTGACGTGGCGCAACCTATGATCATTGAACGTGTGGGCTGATGTTGCTCCTATCGCACGTGTGGGCGTTATCGCGACCCTTGTATTTACCACACTGCCGCGGCATACCCCACATGTCGGACAAGGCAGCCCACCGATTCCGACTTCCCTTCAGATCGGGCAGGAACGCGTACGGCAAGGTGACAAGAAGCGCAGAGAGGAAACGAACGCGGCCACCAACACCATGAGCAATCCGGGGTGTCTTTTCACTATTTCATGTAAGCAGCTTCACGGTGACCGGACCCCAACTGGACTTCCCACAGTCCCACTACCCACTATCTACTAGATGTAGAAAAAGGAGAGTAGCAATCAGCAGTGGCGAAGCTACACCAGAATTCCTGGGGGGGGGACACAAAATGTGAACATTTGAGGGGCAAAATGTTATTTTTCTCTTCTAGCTAAGTCATCTATTTAATATTTCCTTTACAAAACTGTCCAAGGTTGTTGTGGGGGGGGGGGGGGGGGGGGCACAGCCCCCTAGCAGTAGTGTCCGTTTCCTTCCTGATCCGAGTAACCGGACATGGAGAATTGTTTTGACAAGTAACATTCTGTAATGTTCCGGAGAACGTTGCTTTCGAATCTTGCACTAGCTTGTGCCAGTGTTTTTTTAATTCTGCTTATATTTCTTTCCGCTGGTGAGATGAATTGGCATCCACAACAAGATTTGTCTCCATTGTTTCTCCATGTACACATGCATATATCAGTTTTGTACTCGCTTAAAAATTCATGATATGAAAGTTGTGCTAGTTTTTTTTGAGAAAAGTATGTTTTTGATCCCTCATGTTCCTCAAAAGCGTAGACTTGGTCCCTTAAGATTTTTTGGTATACATTTGGTCCTTCAAATCTCAAAACCGGATAAGTTTGGTCAAAAACCAGATTTTGAACACGTTAATAGGGGTTTGACCATGTTTGACCGGTTTTGACCATGTTGACCGGGGTTTGACCACGTTGAAAAACACCACACAATTATGCACGCACCCAAGCATCTTGGTTGCCACAAAATTTCAGATTTTTTTGATTTTGTTTTCTATTTTTTAATTTACTGTTTCTCGGTCAACATGATCAAACCCGGTCAACGTGCTTAAAATCTACTTTTGGACCAAACTTATCCGGTTTTAAGACTTGAAGGACCAAGTCTACATTTTTGGCGAGCTTGAGGGACCAAAAACATACTTTTCTCTTTTTTCTTAAATGACAGGTTTGTGCTAGGTTGTCGTTTCTTCCTGTGATAGTGTGATAGGGAGAGCTTGCAAGCACACACCATATTTCCTACAAATATTTTTATTCTTCCAACACATTTGGAAAAAGCCTATATAGAGATCTTATGTTGCGTGTGAAGTTTTGCATTGTCGTGGCTTGTGCAAGGAAGCCAAACTTAAAAGCATCCAAAGATGCCTTTTTCACTACTCATTCTTGCCTTTTTGCGTAGGCACTTTTTCCAGGAGAGTTTGAAATAAATATTTTGTTCTAGTATATTTTCATGTAGTAGTATCTTTTCGCCCATTTTTTAATTTTGTAACCTCTTTCTTGTATACTATTTTAAAACCGATTTTTTTTCTTTGAACCGAAGGGGCCCTGAATAAATAAACAGGAAAAAGGTTGCGGTCCACGCTGCCGCGGCATGAACAGAATCCACCAACAAGGCTCTTAACCCAGTTTGCATGGCCCCGCGTGTTGGCGAACGCAACCCATCCAAATCGGGCAGCAGCGCGTACCACTCTCACTATCAAATCGGGCAGGAGCGTGCACCAATCTCACTATCATGCTTTTTGAAAGAAAATGCAGAGTGGTCTCTGCTTTATAAGTACTCCTTTTGTTTCAAAATAGTTGTCTCAACTTTGTACTAACTCTAGTACGAAGTTATGCTAAGCTTGAGACATTTATTTTGGGACGAAGGGAATAGTAATTACGTAGCCACATCGTCAAGTACTTAAGTGCCTATATAAATTTCATCAGCTACAATGCAAACTACCGCTCCGTAGATACATAAACACCTACGAAATGTTGGTGCTTATAATTGACACTATTCTTTAGGATCACTGGCGGAGCTTAGTGTAGAGTTGGGGAGGGGGGGGGGGGGGCTGTGGCCCCCAGCTTTGCATAATTCTATGAAGACAAAAATAAATAGAGGGATTAGTTGAAAGGAAAATTAGTAGTTTACTTCTTGAAATATTCCCATTTTGTGTCCCCCCCCCCTCCCCCCCAAATTCTGGTCCACTGTTTAGGATCACTACCACAAATTTCCTTTTTTCTTTCTTTCTTTTGATTTGGTTAGTTGCTGCCTTGAATTGCTGGTGGTTAAGTAGCCGAAAGCAGAGAGGCCATTTAATTAGTTGTACTTACATCTTATCTTAGTTGTGTACTACCCTGACTAAGGGAAGTAACAAAACTACCGCTCGTCCGCCAAACAGATGGGAGTGATCGGCGAGAAGCTGGCCGCCGACTTTGTCATCTCCACCGGCGACAACTTCTACAACGACGGCCTCGCCGGCGACAACGACACGGCCTTCTTCAAGGCGTCCTTCACCGACGTCTACACCGCCTCCAGCCTCCAGAAGCCCTGGTACATCGGTATGCATGCATCCATAACTGCTGCTGCGACTATTCCTTCCTTCTCCATCACGCACATGCACATGCATAATGCAACTGCATGCATGCAGTCCTGGGCAACCACGACTACACAGGTGACGCGCTGGCGCAGCAGAGCCCGGCCATCCGCGAGGTGGACAGCCGGTGGACCTCCGTCAACAAGTCCATCGTGGAGGCGGACATCGTGGACTTCTTCCTGGTGGACACGTCGCCCTTCGTCCTCAAGTACTGGAACGAGAGCAAGTTCGACTGGAGGAACGTGGCCCCCCGCGACACCTACATCGCCACCCTCCTCCAGGACCTGGACGACGCCCTGGCGATTTTTTTTGGAAATAGTACTTTTTTCTGAACAAATTCGGAAAATAAAATCCAAAAATCAGATATTGCAAAACTAGCACACGGTCGTCCTGCAGATGGACGAAACCTCACGTTTCGGTCAACCAGTGACCGAAACATGACGTGTCGTTCACCGGTTGGACGAAACATCTGTTTCGTTCTACGAAAAGCCGAATCATCTGTTTCGTTCTAAGAGAAGCCGAATCATCCATGCATTCGGTACCGAAACCAGTTTCGTTTTCCTGGAGAACGAAAACTCTATTTTTTTCCCGCCTTACGTTGTATCTTAATTTCCCGTTGTAGTTGGATTTTTTTTCAAAACTAGGTCATTTTTTATAGCAAATTTGAAAAGTAGCAGTGCGAACCCCTTTTTGCAACGCCAGTGGTTGCAACGTCAGTAGGAAGGCGTGGACGTGGCTGAGGCAGTCGAGGACGACGGGGAGGGAGAGGGTGAGGGAGAGAGACTATGTTTTACTTTGTACTATGTGCGGACTATGTTTTACTTTGTAATATGTGCGGACTATGTTTAACTTTGTAATATGCACACACAAATTGAATTTTGCATTCTTATTTTGCAGGTTGGCTTGGGCAGGACTTTTACCTTTGGCACGTATGGTTGAGGCCACTAGAGAGGAGTGGGTTCACATCCCAGCATCTGAGGAGGGCGATGAGGACATCGATGAGTACAGAGAGAAGCACAAACGTTTCGGTTACGACAGGTCACTGCTGACATGCTTAGTGGACCGATGGAGGCCTGAGATGTGAAAAAATATTCTCTGTCGTCCTCGACTGCCTCGGCCACGTCCACGCCTTCCTACTGACGTTGCAGCCACTGGCGTTGCAAAAAAGGGGTTCGCACTGCTACTTTTCAAATTTGCTATAAAAAACGACCTAGTTTTGAAAAAAAAATCCAACTACAACGGGAAATTAAGATACAACGTAAGGCGGGGAAAAATAGAGTTTTCGTTCTCCAGGAAAACGAAACTGGTTTCGGTACCGAATGCATGGATGATTCGGCTTCTCTTAGAATGAAACAAATGATTCGGCTTTTCGTAGAACGAAACAGATGTTTCGTCCAACCGGTGAACGACACGTCATGTTTCGGTCACTGGTTGACCGAAACGTGAGGTTTCGTCCATCTGCAGGACGACCGTGTGCTAGTTTTGCAATATCTGATTTTTGAATCTTATTTTCCGAATTTGTTGAGAAAAAAATACTATTTCCAAAAAAAATCCCGCCCTGGCGGCATCCAACGCGACGTGGAAGGTCGTCGTCGGCCACCACCCCATCAGCAACGGCTGCGAGCACGGCAACACCACCGAGCTCCGTGAGCACCTCCTCCCACTCCTCAAGGTACGCAGGTATTCGGTCACCATCGTCTTGGCTGACCTATCATGGCGCTAAACACTTGCTGTGCTTTCTTCTCGGATGCATGCAGGCCCATGGGGTTGACATGTACCTGAACGGCCACGACCACTGCTTGCAACGCATCAGCAGCATCGACAGCCCGGTGGAGTTCGTGACGAGCGGCGGCGGGTCCAAGGCGTGGGCGGGCAAGTTCAAGGCCACGTCCGACAAGATGGAGTTTCTGTACGACGGCCAGGGCTTCCTGTCCATGCAGCTCACCGCGGCCGAGGCGCACCTCGCCTTTTACGACGTCTACGGCGCCGTCCTGCACAGCTGGGGGCTGGCCACGGCGGCCGTCGCCAGCATCTCGAACGTGAGCTAGCTGATCGACTTCATCTGTCCATGGCCAACGGCGTCGGCTGTTGTTAACCTGTTTAAACGGATCGGATGCAAATGCTTTCTGTCACCCCATGTGTCAGCAGCCCTCTATCCCGTCAGGACTATGGGCCATCCATCATGGGCCGACCGTGGTGGGCTGGGACCATCCGAACACGCAGGAGCTGTAGTCAAGCAAGGCGACTATATCTTTATCTTTACCTAATAATATTAAAGGGAGGATGGTTTCTCCACTTTTTTTGGTTCGTGGTGGGACCCAGGTATTTTTTCGTCCGTCACGGGACAAACATATTTCGTCCGTACAAAATTATCCGGTGAGAAATCAAAAAATCAAAATAAGAGCGACCCCGGTGGGAATCGAACCAGGGACATCAGCGTCTACACCTGCTCTGCTAGCCAGTGCGACAGCCACCCTTAAGTGCCCAAATAGCAGTGCGAGATTTAAAGAAACGAACGGCAGCGGTAAAACATAAAAGCAGCTCGCAAAAAGGTTGTGACTGAGTGGGATCGAACACACTACCTCCAATCCAATGAGTTAACCACGTCCTAGCCACGACAATTCTTTGATTTCTTATCTACAAATTACAGCTCAGGTTATATAAACTATAGACAGGGAAAGATTTAATCTTTTGGAAATATCAAACGTGGTTTTCTTTTTCACAAAGGTAAATACTTTTGGGAAAATAACAATTCTAAAAATATGTCAACAGATTTTTAAAGACTCAAACATTTTTTGGGAATCTTAAAAATTGTTTGAAAAAAGGAACAAAAGTAAAAATGACAATATTTTTGGAAACAATGAACAACTATTTGAAAATGCGAACATTTTTTGGAAAACAGGAACAAAATTTTGAAACGTGGATATTTTCCGAAATTACGATGAATTTTTTCAAAACGCGAACATTTTATGAAATTCCCCTAACATTTTTTGAATTCAAGAACAAATTATGAGTACATTTGTTATTTTTCGGTCGTTCGAGAAAAATGCTTGATTTAATCTCTTGAGGGGATCGTTAGCACCAGCCAATGTATGTGATGGGTTTTCTTTCCTTCAATTGGTGAATTGTATGCAGACCCAATTAGTCCACGTGGCAGTCAAAAATATAATATTTACGTGGAAAGTGTTTCTTCACACGATCACTGTCTACATTTAGATGTACTTAATCTTCACCCTAGGTTATCTCTTGGTAGTCGAGTTTTGGCTCTCGAGCCCTTCAAATCCAGACGAGAGGGTTTGTTTAATTATTAAACTAAATAGTTCCTTCCCATTTTCTTACACTAAATTCCATTAATTTATATACAATTTGCAAGTTGTATGAAAAATCAATAAACCACTCCAGGAATCGATAGGGGGTGAAGAGTGGGTGCCGATTATCCCTAGAGAAACGAACACATCATTGTTTTGTTACAGATGAGTAGGAAGGATTTCACTCCGCATTTCTAGAAAATAAGAAATTAACTTGAAAACTTGGGATGCTTTGTACGCGGGATTGTGGGTGAACATGAGATGGACGATATATTATGAGACTGCGGGAGTATGATATAACTTATATAATTGCGATCGGACAATGTTTAACTTGACCATGTGATTGGTTCATCGACTCCACATTCACAACTTAGATTTAGGGTTAATACATATGATTATAGATTAAAATATAATGGGAGTTCCCTTAGGGCAATTAAGTGTGACAGTTAAAACTACTCGATCAGATGATGGGTTGTGCTTGCACATCCAATATTCCCTAAATTGAAGTACGCATCAATTTTCTTCCCCGTTGCAACGCACGGGCATATGTGCTAGTATATACCAAAGGAAGAGCAACGAGCAGGGCATCCGCGTAGGATCACGGCACGAACGGCGGCGGCTCCTATTCCTTCCTCTACCTCCAGTTCTTCCTTCCCCTGTAACCTTGGCTTGTAATTGTTATGCTACTGCTACAATTCGTCTAGCGAAGTGAGTAATTGAGAGAGATCATAGCAGGCTCCTAACATCTGGTAATCAGAGCCATCTCACCACCCTTCCAAAATTCTTCCCATTTTTTTTCCTCATCAGCACCTACCACATGTTCGAGCAAATGCCTAGCCACCAAATTTCTTCAGACAGGGTCCTTAGCATGGTTGTGGAGCGGGCGATTTATCCAATCACAGTTGATGTGTTAAATCTGCTCTTCGCTTCCTATGGTGTAGAGCAGTTGGAGCTATATCCTCCAACTACATCGGAGGATGGTGAAGCATGTGTAGCGGCTGATGTACGGTTCAGTTCAGCGCACGCAGCGGCACAAGCATTGGCCTACTGGGATGGCTGCTACATCTACTACGGGTGTTGTCACCTGCAGATGTGGTATGCTACACCCGACGTGTTGCCGGCCCCGGCTTCTGTTTCACCCAGCTTCGTCCGTGTTTCACCCAGCTTCGTCTGGGAGAACCGCGACACCACCACCGCGTTCGGGCCCGAGCCCGTGGTCGACCTCAACAACTCCACCGCGGCCATCTCTCGTCATGACGGTAAGTCCGTCGGGGCTGTTAACATCCCTGCGGCGGCCAACACCAGCACGCCGCCTCACATCCATGATACATCCCCCAAGTCTTCCCTCGACAACGACCGCTGCGTCCCCGTCGCGGGCATGGACGAGTACACATCGGTGGCGGCAATTCCAGAAGTTGTCACCGAGCTCGCCGTCTTTCCCGGCGTCCACTCCACCATCGAGGCCTAGGAGCTCCTCCATGATGCGTCCGTGGACTCCATCAACGTCAAGCCCGTGACCTATTCGACAGAATGCTCGAACCAGGACAACGACACATTGGCGCTCCCACCTCCAGTGACGACAGTGTTGCTGCTCCCAATAGCTGCACCAACGCTGTCACCGACCTCATTCACTCGGCCACCGACGCCGCCGATTCGATGCTGCCGTTCCGAAACCATGACCTGGACGTCTCGCCTCCCACAAGGCACGCGGGGCTGCTGATACGGGCCACACCGTGGCCATTGTTTCTGGTGGATCATATTGCGGGGGGCATTGAGGTTTGACCAACTCCATGGTCGTCGTTTCCAATTGGTGTAGCATCAGAGGACAAGAATGCTTCATATTTGAGTAAGCAACTATTTCATAAAGCTAAGATGTGGCTTTCGGTACTATATGCATACTCTAGTACTACTACCTCCGAACTCCAGCATTCCTATCTTGCTACTTTGGCTGCACATCTATTTCTGAGCATGCAGAAAATGGGTGCTCTAAGCACAGAACGTGCATGCAATATGTTTCTTCAGTTCATGCAATTTGGGCCATATGAACTAGTCTGCTACAAGCTTCATGGTTCAGTTTCCAGTTTGTTTGCTAATGTTGTTGTTCAAACTGTACTCTCTGCATATACTATTGATTCACTCCTTCCATGGGAATTTGGTAGACATACAATCATGGGAATGGCAACAAAATGCAGTGGAGGCTACACAGTGCAACTAGAGCCACGGTCTTTGTTCAAGTTCAGTCAAGAGACTATCCAGCTGAAGCCACTTTGGTCATCATTTTCATGCTATTGCCGAGCAGTGCAGGTCCTGTGCATATCAATGCGTTGGAATATTTTGAGCAGTGCAGTTCTGAGAGCATCATGGAGGTATCTACTAAGTGTGCACCTGAAACCTTGTTCCTTGGAGAAGGTTGTTTGCTGGATCCATCCGGTGGCAAGAGCTATCTTTGTGATCAGGCGATTAATGGATGTCCGGATGAAATGGTTGTCAAAACTACCTAATAGTGATACCCCTGATGATTACTATCCTTGTGTTACTAATTCTGATTCACCTGCGACTGTCTCTATTGGTGACCTTGATTCATTTGCATCTATTAAGCCTCAGTTTCTAGTTGTTGATAAGCAAATCAGGAAGTGGGCTAGTTGTTGTTGCCTTGAGAAATTATGGAGCACTAGAGATTGCCTGCATCATGTCTTGGAGTATACTAATGTTGAGGGCATTCTTGTTAATGAAAAATTAATGGGGACAATGCAGAGTATGAGTGTCTTGATGCTTTGGCAATTTTTGAGTCAAGAGGAATTTAAGGGCAGTGGACATTTTGATAAAGAATGTAAATCTAAACAAATAGCTGGTGGTTCAAGAGTTGGGGTTCAGCTTCCTATCATCGCAAAACTTCTAAGCGCTCTATCAGGAAAAAACTCGATTGATGATACGGCTGGGACCATTCACCATTTGATATGGAGGCCCCCTGGAGCTGAGTTGAAGCAACCTGTTACACATCGTAGAACGTATATCTCATTATTGCAGCTGAAGCCTCCATGGCTACTTGAAGTCATCATTTTTGCTAAGTTTTCTTTCTCTGGCCAACGGACCAGCTCTGCATCTTTGTATTGGCAGTTCCTGGGGAAAGAAGAACCGGAAGGCAGTGGAACTTGTACGACTGAAAATGAAATGATTGGGCAAGACGAAGTGATCATCACAATGCAATCCACTATTATAAACTGCTGCTGCACGGGACAACAATCAACCATGAGCGTTGTGAAAAATGAACAATCAAACTTTTGTCATCCATATCACAATAGCCCAGCGGCACTACGGGGGCTACATAAGACGGCGAACCTTCAGGTAGAGCATATATGGTATCCTGATGCGTTTTCGCGTGGTGGTAAGGACCATACACATGACTTGTTGTTTCAAATGGACCTGGGTGGTGTTGATTTTATTCCCATCTTACTCCATTGTGGAGGCTTTGCAAGCTACCTATGCAGTACACGTACATTGGCTCTTCCAAACCATGTCGTGTTTGAAATCTGCACTACATGCATGTTCTCTATATGCATTCAGATGAGCATGGCGAACCCAATGGCCAGTGTTATACTGAATCAGTGGTCGACCACTCATAAGGTTGATCATTCTGGCTGGTATTTGCAACTTATCAGATGGCTCAGTGTTCAGACTGTAAAAGCTATGGCAGAGGCTTCGGATTCAAAGTCCTGTACATTTGCTAGTGCGGGTCTCTTACTTGAGCATACAAATTCTATGAGTAAGGATCAGAATTTTCTATCCCTCAAAACCAGCAGTAGTGGCCTACTTCTTACGGCCAACTCAAATCAAAGCCAATTCTTAGCTATTGCCATGAGAAGAAATTGTCGTCTTGATATGCTTGGAGCGTTGGATTATATCAGCTGCTGCTTGTGTTATGGGCTTGAGTCTGGCTGTATGTTCATCATCATCGTGGATGCGAGGAGGTGTGGCAAGGGCACCTCCAAGATGGGAATGTTATGGGATCCAGGAGGACTATTGTTGGTTGCTCCATACCAGACTTCATCTCCAGGACTGAATCATGGCACATGCGCATTCAAAACTGCTACCATGAGGACTGTCATTGTTATGAGACATGGTGGAAATGACAGTGTTATTGACCTTGCATTGGTACCATGGGACCCTGGTGGCATTGCGCGTGAACTAGAGAAGAGTAGGAGCTGGCTTGAGGGCAAGCCAGTTGTTAAGGAGGGGGGAGTGTCAGCAGCCCTCTATCCCGTCAGGACTATGGGCCATCCATCATGGGCCGACCGTCGTGGGCTGGGACCATCCGAACACGCAGGAGTTGTAGTCAAGCAAGGCGACTATATATACCAAAGGAAGAGCAACGAGCAGGGCATCCGCGTAGGATCACGGCACGAACGGCGGCGGCTCCTATTCCTTCCTCTACCTCCAGTTCTTCCTTCCCCTGTAACCTTGGCTTGTAATTGTTATGCTACTGCTACAATTCGTCTAGCGAAGTGAGTAATTGAGAGAGATCATAGCAGGCTCCTAACACCATGCATCTACCCCCGTAACAAAATGTTATGCAAAATAAATTAACAAATGACTTTGTTCCAAGTCTTTTTTTTTGCATGGACTTTGTTCGAAGTCTATGTTCACGCATGTTTCTATACAAATACAACGCACAAATAGCAAAATACTAGAACGATTTTGAGATTCGACATATCCAGTTTCTAAAACTTAAACTACAGGGAAAATAAATAAAACCGTACATGAAAGATACTTGACGAAGGCCCAATTAACCGGACGTGGTGTTTCTAAACCCGAGCTCAAATGAGCTCGGGCGAACAGTAACTCCGAAAAAACTCAAAAGAAGTTTAAAAAATTCTGAACTTTTTTTAGTGAAAACATTGACAAAAGTTTTCAGTGATCACAAAATAACATTTGTGGAAGACGTAGCAAAAAAGACAAAATTGATGCTCCAAAAGTGTTATTTCCGATAACATTTTGGACTACTGATTTTATTTATTTATTCATGACTTCTATGAATGCTATTTTTTGATGAAATTTTGCAAGCACGGAGAACTTTTGTCAATGTTTGCACCTAAAAAAATTCAGATTTTTTTGAAAAGTTTTTCATTTTTTTCGGTTTTACTGTTCACCCCGAGCTCAAATGAGCTCGGGAGCGGAACATGACTTTCCCAATTAACCTCAGTTTACTGTAAGGCTGGCCACAGTGGGGGTAACTTAGGTGGTATCATGTACTCCCTCCGGTCCTTTTTAGTCTACATATAAGTTTTGTCAAAACTCAAAACACTTTTATTTTGACCAAACTTGCATGAAAAAAATATCAACATTCACAATACCAAATCAATATTATTGGATTCATTATGAAATGTAGTTTCATAGTATATACTCCCTCCGTTCCTAAATATAAGTCTTTCTAGAGATTCTACTACGGGACTACATACGGAGCAAAATGAGTGAATTTACATACTAAAGTGTGTCTATACATCCGTATGTAGTCTCCTGGTGAAACCTCTAAAAAGACTTATATTTAGGAACGGAGGAAGTATATTTGGTATTGTAGATGTTGATACTTTTTAATATATATTTGATCAAAGTTTAGAAAGTTTGACTTGACAGAAATCTAATACGTGGAGTAAAAAGGACTGGAGGGAGTACTTGGGAATAGCAAACATAGTGATGTGGCAGAGAATTAAAGAAGAGAGAGAGGGTTAGAGTAACATAGGTAGATACCGTATCATGTTAAATGCTATGCTACTTTGTGTCATGCATGGCAATAAATATGATCTTACATGATACCACTCTATGATACTATGCACTATGAAGATAGTATCATACATTAGTATCATATGTATGATACTAGTACATGATACTCCCCACTATGAGCAACCTAAGCCACGTGTTGTACCCGGCTTACGCCACAATTGATTATGCCGTGTATCCCGAGATCTAGTTAAATATAAGCCGAGTTCAAAATGTTATGTGAAATAAATTAACAAACGTTGTTTTTCAAAGTGTATGTTCATGCATGTTTCTATACGACGACTCCCACAAATAGCAAAAATACTAGAATGATTTCGGGATTTGGCGTCTCTGAAACTTAAACTATAAGATAAAAAATAAATGAAATCGTGCATGAAACATACTCGATGAACGTCCAATTAACCTCGATTTACTATAAGCTGAGTGTTGCCAGGCTTACGCCTCTCGGCTTATATTAGACTGGTTATGCCATGTACGCCGAAATCCATGGATACCCGGTATACCTGGCCATGGGCAGCCTGGCCCGGTCGGCCCGACCCGGCCCGGCCCGACCTTGCCCACGGGCCGGGCTCGGGCCTAAATATTGAGCCCGGTGGCCGGGCCGGGCTGGGCTCAGGCCCGAAGAAACTCAAGTTTATGCCTACGCCGGGCCGGGCCTGTCGGGCTTTTTTCGGGCTCGGGCCGGGCTTGGGCCCAAAAATCAGGCCCGACGGTCGGGCCGGGCCGGGCTCGGGCCTGGGTTTTTAGCGCCAGGCTTTTTTCGGCCCGGCCCGAGATATGGCCAGGTATAATACCCGGCTTAAATATAATACAAGTTCAAACCAATGGCTCTCGATGAAATAAAGCTACATGAACGTTGGCCGATGCTAATTGAGTACACTTCGGATTGTGAAGGGTGCAAGACAATACCCCATCGTTTCCACCAAACTTTCAAAATATCAACACTAATGAAAGTTATCCCTAGCCAATCGTTTTTTAGACTACGAGAAAAACAAGCGCTTACACGTGGCCTATTATTCCAAACCTATTTTTAGTGCAAAAAATGATTTTAATGTTTTGCATTGCATTTATATTTACTTATTGCAGTTTATTCCTTTTTCCACCAAACTTTCACTTTCCATGGCGGGCCGTATCCACAGTTGCCTTCCATACCAACACTTTCCAAGGAATTTATTATTTGACAACATAAAGTAAATATTTTTTTCTTTTTCATTTCGGGAATGGGCATCCCTATTACTGCCGCACTCTCGTGCAATGACAAGTGAATAAACACTCATCTTGAGAATAGCACATCTAGCATCGAAAATTATTGGACACTCCCCACCGTTTCATGAGCGGTACGAGCACACAAAAGAGAAAATTTATTTTGAAAATTTAGAGATGGCACATACAAATTTGCTTGGAACGGCACCGAAATACCACATATAGGTAGGTATGGTGGACTCATAAGGCAAACTTGCTTTAAGGATTTTGGATGCACAAGTAATATTTCTACTTAGTACAAATGGAGGCTGTCAAATAGATTGAGAAGCAACCAAACCAAGAAACGAAAATTCACATAAGTGAGCATTGAACATAAATAACATCTAATAATGCACCACAAGTAGGATGTAATTTCATTGCATAACTATTGACTTTCTTGCATGCATAGGGAATCACAAACCTTAACACCAATATTCCTACTAAAGCATAATTACTCACTAACATGACTCACATATTACTATCATCATATTTCAAAACTATTACAAGGAATCAAGTTTAATTTGTCCAATGATCTTCATGAAAGTTTTTATTATATCCTCCTTGAATATCTATTACTTTGGGACTAGTTTCATATATTGCCATTGCTTTTTTGACAAGCTCAAACAAATTTAAGTGAAGCACATGAGCATAGAGTTTTCATCTCTCAAAATAGTATAAGCGAAGCATGAGAGGATTTCTTCAAAATTTACTAGCTATCAAATTAATCTAAGTGAAGCATGAGAGTATTTCTACAAAAAAATTCCAAGCACACCGTGCTCAAAAAGATATAAGTGAAGCACTAGAGCAATCCTATAGCTCAAAAAGTTTAAGTGAAGCGCATAGAGCAATTCTAACAAATCATAGCATAATTTTGGCTCTCTCAAATAGGTGTGTCCAGAAAGGATACAAGTGACAAACTAACAAGCAAAGCAAGCAAAGATACAAGACGTTCCAAGTAAAACTCATGATATGTGACGAATAAAAATATAGCTCCAAGTAAAATACCGATGGTTGTTAGAAGAAAGAGGGGATGCCACTCGGGGGCATCCCCAAGCTTAGTTGCTTGTTTCTCTTTGGAAATATCTTGGGCGTGCGGTAGCATCCCCAAGCTTAGGCTCTTTTCACTCCTTATTCCTTCATCCATCGTGATCTCACCCAAAACTTAAAAACTTCAATCACACAAAACTCAACAAAATCTTCGTGAGATCCGTTAGTATAATAAAGCAAATCACTACTTTAGGTGCTGTTGCAAACCCATTCATATTTTATTATTGCATTATACCTACTGTATTTTAACTTTACCATGGCTCATACCCTTCAATATAACCCATAGATTCATCAAAACAAGCACACAATGCAACGAAAACAGAATCTGTCTTAAACAGAACAGTCTGTAGTAATCTGTACTCTAACCATACTTCTGTAATGGTAAAAATTCTGAAAAATTAGGACAACGTAAGAGATTTTTTTAGAAACACTGTGTTAAAATTTCAGCTCAAGATAACGTTCCAGTAAAAAATGAAAATTCATATACTGGACGCAAAGTTTCTGTTTCAGATTCAGCATCGCTTCTACTCATCTCATGGATCATCCTAAAGGCTCTACTTGGCACAAACACTAAATAAACCATAAAAATACAATCAAAACATAGGCATAATTGTTTCAACACTCAAAAAAATAAAGGAAAAAGTAAAAATTTATTTATTCATTGGGTTGCCTCCCAACAAGCGCTATCGTTTTACGCCCCTAGCTTGGCATAACGCATAGATTCAAGTATTGTCATCTTTGGTTTTGGCAACTTTTGTGAGGGCTTTCTCAAATCTAGGGGACTCTTTACGCTTCCCCAAATTTTCAGGAGAAGAAATTATCTTGAGATCCAAAATATCCAAACGCTTGTTGCAAAGAGTAATCAAAGTATTCAAGCGATTGAGGTTCCCACTAATGTGTTTGAGAGGTTCATTATACTTTTGCAGCTCAACCAAGTGCTTATGTAAGTCACCCAATTTGTCGACAATTTTAAACCCTTCTTGTGTATAAGAAGGTCCCTTTTTTAGTGGGGGAATACCCAATATTCCTTCCAAAATTTCATAAGCGGTGTTCGCATCAAGCTCAACATCCCCTTAGCGGCAAAATCCTAGAGTTCTCTATGATGCAAAGATAAACATATGTAAAAAATTCTAAGCAAAATTTTTGCATCTCCTTTTAGATTGGAAATACAATATGATTCTATTAGCCTATACCAGGCATCTTTCAAAATTTCCCCTTGTCTTTGTTTGAAGTATAGAACTTCAAAGTCTGGTGACAAAGTGGGGGTAGTAACGCTAGTCATAGCAACAAGCAAGAGATCCAGCGAGAAAAAGGCAAACGAAAAAGAGGCGAATAAAATGGCAAATTGGTGAAGTGGGGGAGAGGAAAACGAGAGGCAAATGGCAAATAATGTAATTGCAAGGAGATGAGATTTGTGATTAGGAACCTGGTAGATGATGATGGAGTCCCCTCGGCGCCTACGATAGGCACGTAGAAGAGATCGCTTCCTCCCCGGCAATGGCACCAGAAATTCCTTTGACATGGCTTGAGACTGCGTCGGTATTTCCCCAAAGAGGAAGGGATGATGCAGCACAACGACGGTAAGTATTTCGCTCAGTTATGAAATCAAGGTTATCGAACCAGTAGGAGGATCACCACCACCCAATAAGCAGCACCTGCACACAAATAACAAATACTTGCAACCCGACGCGAAAGAGAGGTTGTCAATCTCTCTACGGTAAAAAGATAGATTAGGTAGTGATAGATAGGAGAGATAGATCTCTCAAGAACACAAAATAAAAAGAGCAAATAAAAAGTGCAGCAATATATTTTTGGGTTTTGGGTTTAGTAGATCTGAAAACAAAGAGGAAAAAAGATAGATCGGAAAGCAATATGTTGCAAAAGTAGACCCGGGGGCCGTAGGTTTCACTAGTGGCTTCTCTCATTAGTATAGCGCACAGTGCGTGAACAAATTACTGTTGGGAAATTGATAGAACATCAAATAATCATGACGATATCCAAGGCGATGATCATTATATAGGCATCACGTCCAAGATAAGTAGACCGACTCCTGCCTGCATCTACCACTATTACTCCACACATCGACCGCTATCCAGCATGCATCTAATGTATTAAGTTCATGGAAAAACGGAGTAATGCAATAAGAATGATGACATGATGTAGACAAGATCTATTCATGTAGGAATATACCCCATCTTGTTATCCTTAATGGCAACGATACATGCGTGCCTTGCTGCCCCTTCTGTCACTGGGAAAGGACACCGCAAGATCGAACCCATCACAAAGCACCTCTTTCCATGGCAAGAAAAATCGATCTAGCTGGCCTAACTAAACCAAAGATTCGAAGAAGAAATAGGAGGCTATAAGTAATCATGCATATAAGAGATCAAAGAAGACTCAAATAATATTCATGGATAGAAACTGATCATGAACTCAAAATTCATCGGATCCCAGCAAACACACCGCAAAAGTTTACATCAAATAGATCTCCAAGAGACCATTGTATTGAGAATCAAAAGAGAGAGAGGAAGCCATCTAGCTACTGCCTACGGACCCGTAGGTCTATGGTGGACTACTCACGCATCATCGGAGAGGCACCTATGAAGAAGATGAACCCCTCCGTGATGGTGTTTAGATTGGATCTCGAGGTTCTGGAACTTGCGGTGGCTGGAATTGTGTTTCGTCGACTCCCCTAGGGTTTTCGGAATATTTGGGAATTTATAGGCATCAGAGGCGGTGCAGAGGGGCCCCGTGGAGGGCACAACCCATCAGGGCGTGCCTGGGGCCCCCTGGCGCGCCCTGGTGGGTTGTGCTCTCCACAGCCCACCTTCCTGGCTCTTCTTTGGCCCACTGGGTGTCTTCTGGTCCAGAAAAAATCTCCAAAAAGTTTCGTCGCGATTGGACTCCGTTTGGTACTGATATTCTACGAAGTAAAAAACAAGCAAAAACAGCAACTAGCACTTTGGCACTATGTCAATAGGTTAGTCCCAAAAAATGATATAAAGTTGTTATAAAATGATTGTAAAACATCCAAGAATGATAATATAACAGCATGGAACAAGCAAAAATTATAGATACGTTGGAGACGTATCACGTGCGTAGAGTTGTATCGGTGGTCGATAGAACTTGAGGGAATATTTGTTCTACCTTTAGCTCCTCGTTGGGTTCGCCACTCTTACTTTTCGAAAAAGGCTACAAACGACCCCCTATACTTGTGGGTTATCAAGACCTTTTTCTGGCGCCGTTGTCGGGGAGCAATAGCGTGGGGTAAATATTCTCGTGTGTGCTTGTTTGCTTTATCACTAAGTAATTTTTATTTTCTGTTATTAGTTGTTTTATATCTTTAGTTATGGATATGGAACACGAAACATCAAAAAAATTAGTGGTACTTGCTACTCATGGAGATGGGGAACCTCCTAAAACCCTCGATGCTAGTTATGTGCAAAGTATTAAATACTACTTTTATAATCCTGAGAAGACCCCATTCAACTTGATAATGGGAGTAATGTTGGATCAACGTGAATACTTTAGAGATTATCGCTTGACTCAAAAAGGGAAATTGTTATGGGATCAAATTCATATGTTGTATTGGTATGCTCGGGAGCTATGCTTGAGATATGATATTACTTGTTGCTCTAGGATGAACGCTCCACACCTTCCCTTTTCATGCAAATTTAATGATAATGAAACCTTAGCTTCTTATGCTAAAGGTATTTATGATTACTATGATGTGGAACGAATAGAAGAATTTGTTGCTTTTAAAGGTGCTTATGAAGTTGCTTCCTTGATTGAAAAGTATGATGATGTTTCTTACAAATCTGAAAATTTTTCCATACTTAAATATTGCTATGAGAATTATGACTGCAATGCTGATATTATTGAATTTATTGAAAGAATGGCCGCTGCCTTGGAGGAGACTAATATTTTGCAGGAATCTATGGAAGAAGAAATTGCTGAAATTGTGAGCTCATTAGATGAAAAAGATGAGGAGGAGAGCGAAGAACAAAAGGAGGAAGAGCGGATTGATCACCCGTGCCCACCTTCTAATGAGAGTAACTCTTCAACTCATACATTGTTTAATTACCCTTCGTGCTTACCGAAGGATGAATGCTATGATGATTGCTATGATCCCTTGGATTCATTTGAAATATCCCTTTTTGATGAACTTGATGCTTGCTATGCTTGTGGCCATGATGCCAATATGAATTATGCTTATGAAGATGAACTTGCTATAGTTCCTTATGTTAAGCATGAAATTGTCGCTATTGCACCCACACATGATAGTCCTATTATCTTTTTGAATTCTCCCAACTACACTATATCGGAGAAGTTCGCACTTTTAAGGATTATATTGATGGGTTGCGTTTTGCTACTACACATGATGATTTTGATGAATATAATATGCATGTGCTTGCTGCTCCTACTTGCAATTATTATGAGAGAGGAACTACATCTTCACCTCTCTATGTTTCCAATACTATAAAATTGCAAGAAACTGTTTATACTATGCATTGGCCTTTACTTAATGTGCATGAATTGTTCTTGTATGACATGCCGATGCATAGGAAGAGGGTTAGACTTCGTTGTCACATGATATATATCACTTTGTGCTCACTACTCAATTACAAATAATTGTTAATTAAAATTGGCTTTGATATACCTTGGGATCCGGGTGGATCCATTACTTGAGCACTTTATGCCTAGCTTAATGGCTTTAAAGAAAGCGCTGCCAGGGAGACAACCCGAAAGTTTTAGAGAGTCATTTATTTCTGTTGTGTGATTTTATAAAGTTTAAAAGCAAAAATATATATAGAGGGGAACCTAAAACTTCACAAAAGGAAATGTGAAAGTGAGAGAGATGATGAGCATCGTTGAAGGGGGGGATATCCTTGAACTTTGTTCATGCCCATGGAAACTTTGTGAGTCTTGAATCACGGAAACGTTTCCAACAAAAATAATTATCCCCTTGTACAAATCCATTGTATTATAAAAATAATGTGCCAAGATTTGCCTTTAGGATGATTAGATTGCTTGTTGGTATGTGCGGTGTAAAAACAGAAACTTTAGCTGTAGTGCGTGAATTTTCATTTTTTACTGGAACGTCAAAAGTTTCTGAAATTTTTACATAGTGTTGATATACAAAAATTTTATTTATTACTAATATTTCAGAATTTTTGGAGTTACAGAAGTATGGTCAAAGTTCAGATTACTACAGACTGTCCTGTTTAAGACAGATTCTGTTTTTGATGCATTGTTTTGCTTGTTTTGATGAAACTATCGATTGTATCGGTGGTATAAGACATGGAGAAGTTATAATACATCAGTGATAATGCAAATATAAAATACGAATGGGTTTGCAACAGTACTTAAAGTAGGAATTTGCTTTATTATACTAACGGATCTGACCAGTCTTCTGTTAAGTTTTGTGTGGATGAAGTGTTCGAACATCGAGGAGGTGTCGATATGAGGAGAAGGAGGAGAGGCAAGAGTTCAAGCTTGGGGATTCCCAAGGCACCCCAAGTAAATATCCAAGGAGACTCAAGCGTCTAAGCTTGGGGATGCCCCAGAAGGCATCCCATCTTTATTCAACAAGTATCGGTATGTTTTCGTTTTCGTTTCGTTCATGTGATATGTGTAAATCTTGGAGCATCTTTTGTGTTTGGTTTTCACTTTTCTTTTATGCACCATGCTGGTATGAGATAGTCCATGGTTGATTTATAGAATGCTCATTGCACTTCACTTATATCTTTTGAGTATGGCTTTATAGAATGCTTCATGTACTTCACTTATATCATTTGAAGTTTGGATTACCTGTTTCTCTTCACATAGAAAACCATTATTCGTAGAATGCTCTTTTTCTTCACTAGTATTTATTAGAGCATGGTCTTTTGTAGAAAGAATTAAACTCTCTTGCTTCACTTATATCTATTTAGAGAGTCAACAGGAATTGGTCATTTGCATGGTTAGTCATAAAATCCTACATAAAACTTAGGGATCACTGAATATGATACGTTTGATTCCTCGCAATAGTTTTGCGATATAGAGATGATAATAGTGGGAGGTACTAGTGGATGATCGTGTTTAGTAAGATATTGGTGTTAAGGTTTGTGATTCCCGAAGCATGCACGTATAGTCTCCCGTTATGCTAGGAAGTTGGAGCACAATTTATCCTTGATTGTCTATCTTTGTGTGAAGGTCGGGGGCGCGCGATGGTTAACTCCTACCAACCTCCCCCCTAGGAGCATGCGTAGTAATACTTTGCTTCGAGGGCTGATAAACTTTTGCAATAAGTATGTGAGTTCTTTATGATTAATGTGAGTCCATGGATTATACGCACTCTTACCTTTCCGCAATTTGCTAGCCTCTACGGTACCGTGCATTGCCCTTTCTCACCTCGAGAGTCGGTGCAAACTTCGCCGGTGCATCCAAACCCCGTGATATGATACGCTCTATCACACATAAGCCTTATTATATCTTCCTCAAAACAGCCACCATACCTACCCATTATGGCATTTCCATAGCCATTCCAAGATATATTGCCATGCAACTTCCACCGCTTCCGTTTTGATGACTTGAGCATTCATTGTCATATTGCATTACATGATCATAAGATAGCTAGCATGATGTTTCCATGGCTTGTCTGTTTTTTGATATCTTTGCTACGCTAGATCAATGCATTCATATAGAGTCATACTTTGTTCTACTATCGAGTTGTAATATTGAGTTGTAAGTAAATAGAAGTGTGATGATCATCATTAGAGCATGTCCCAGTGATGAAAGGATGATGGCAACTATGATTCCCCCACAAGTCGGGATGAGGCTCCGGACAAAGAAAAAAAGAAAGAAAGAAAATAGAAGAAAAAGTAAAAAAGAAAGAAAAAAAGAGAAAGAAAAAGGGGCATGCTAATTCCACACTTATGCTTCAAAGTAGCACCATGTTTTTCATATAGAGAGTCTCCTATGTTGTCACTTTCATATACTAGTGAGAATTTTTCATTATAGAGTTAGATGCACACCCACTTAGTTTTCATATTGAGCTTTCATACACTTATAGCTCTTAGTGCATCTGTTGCATGGCAATCCCTACTCCTCGCATTGATATCTATTGATGGGCATCTCCATAGCCCGTTGATACGCTGAGTTGATGCGAGACTTTCTTCTCCACTTTTACCCCTTTGAAACCTACCACCATATTCTATTCCACCCATAGTGCTATATCCATGGCTTGCGCTCATGTATTGCGTGAGAGTATAAAATGTTGAAGCACGTTAAAAAGTATGATCCAATTGCTTGGCTAACACCGGGGTAGTACATGATTTATACTTTGTGTTAAGAAGACAGAGCATGACAAGCCTATATGATTTTGTAGGGATAGCGTTCTTTAGCCTTGATATTCTGAAAGACATGATTGTTTGTTGGGATACCTGAGTATTAATTTCTTTATGTCAAAACTAGACTATTGCTTTGAATAACTTGTGTATTAATATTCATGCCATGATTAGATATATGATCAAGATTATGCTAGGTAGCATTCCACATCAAAAATTATCTTTTTTATCATTTACCTACTCGAGGACGAGCAGGAATTAAGCTTGGGGATGCTGATACGTCTCCATCGTATCTATAATTTTTGATTGTTTCATGCCAATATTATACAACTTTCACATATTTTTGGCAACATTTTATATGATTTATTGGACTAACCTATTGATCCAGTGCCAGTTCCTGTTTTTGTGTGTTATTTGTTTCGCAGAAAGTCCATATCAAACGAAGTCCAAACAAGATAAAAATTTACGGAGAATTATTTTGGAATATTTCTGAATTTTGGGAAGTGGAATCAATGCAAACGGAGGCCCACAGCGAGCACGATACACCAGGGTGTGCCCAGGAGCCCTGGCGCGCCCTGGTGGATTGTGCCCACCTCGTACGTCGGTTGGAGCTCTCTTTCGGGCGCAAGGAAGCTAATTTTTGGAAAAAAAATCGTGTTAAAATCTCAGCACAATCAGAGTTACGAATCTCCGGGAATATAAGAAACGGTTTTCGGCCAAAAAACGGGGACGTGAAACAGAAGAGAACAGAGAGGGAGATCCAATCTAGGAGGGGCTCCTGCCCCTCAGCCTCCATGGAGGCCATGGACCAGAGGGGGAACTCTCCTCCCATCTTGGGGGAGGCCAAGGAATAATAAGAAGGAGGGGGGCTCTTCCCCCTCTCTCCTGGTGGCGCCGGAACGTCGCCGGGGCAATCATCCTGACGGCCATCTACACCAACAACTTCGCCGCCGTCAACACCAATTCTCTCCCCCTCTATGCAGAGGTGTAACACCTCTCTTCCCCGTTGTAATCTCTACTTAAACATGGTGCTCAACTCCGTTGTAGGGTGTTGCAATATGTTCATGATTTGCCTATGGTGGGTTGCGTGAGTGACAGAAGCACAAACCCGAGTAGGTGGGTTGTTGCGTATGGGAGTAAAGAGGACTTGATACGTAATGCTATGGTTGGGTTTACCTTAATGATCTTTGGTAGTTGCGGATGCTTTCTAGAGTTCCAATCATAAGTGCATATGATCCAAGTACGGAAAGTGTGTTAGCGTATGCCTCTCCCTCATTGCATATGACCAGTATCTATCATATTATATTCAATTGCCTAGGGACAATCTTTCTCTTGCGTTACACAAAAAGCTTTCTACTAAGTTATTTACTTTTATTGTTCTTTTATTAAAACATCACCTAACTTTTATTTCCACGTTCTTTATTATCTTGCAAAGTACTTCTAGTTTTATTCCCGCAAAGTAGTTTCATACTTGTTCTAGGTAAAGCAAGCACTAGCGTGCGTAGAGTTGTATCAGTGGTCGATAGAACTTGAGGGAATATTTGTTCTACCTTTAGCTCCTCGTTGGGTTCGACATTCTTACTTATCGATAAAGGCTACAAACGATCCCCTACACTTGTGGGTTATCAGCGCCGCTGGCCCCGCCATAAGCTAGCGCCTCCCGACGAGTGGCTGGCCCGCGCCAGCCGAGCCTTGCACGCGGAGGGGAAGAAAGGTCCCGCCCCCGCCCTTGCCGGCCAGCCCTTGCCGACGGCACCGCTGGGCGGCGGCTGGGGAGGCACACAGAGAGGGGGGGGGGGGTAGGAGAGGTGGCGGCTAGGGTTCCCTTCAAGCGCTCGCGGAAGCGCCACGGGATGGACGAGGGGACTCCCGAGAAAGCAATGTTTTGGCTCACGAACTGGCTGCCTACGCAAGAACTCATGGAGACAATCTACTGATTGCTGTTGTTCATGACGTGCTGAGACAGCTCGTTCCAAATGACTGTAACCTGAACCCTAATAAAATATAAGTGCAGGGCTTTTTCTCAAAAAGAAAAAAAAGTTGCCTTTGCACATTGACTGTGCATGCTGGACCATGAAATGGCCACCGAATCAAGCTGTCAAGTATGGTGAGGGGAGTCGTGTGACGGGGACGAACATGAAGTGGAATGGGAATCTAGAAATCTCTAGCAACGTTATGCTTACCATGTAAGAAGAGTGTAGTTTCCTTTTGAGGTGGTAGATTGCAGTTCCTTCTCTTTGTTGTACGCTTCTAGCTATGACACTATTACGAGAATTTATATGGCCGGTTGGCAAATTGGCTGGTATTTTGGTTCAGTTGCAACTTGCAAGCATCGGTCCTTTTTTCGAAACGGAGGCAAAAGATTTGCCTCATCGATTAATTAAGAAGAAGAGAGTTGCCCGGTTAATTAACGGAAAACCGGGCTAAAACCAATACAAACATATCACATGCGGACTACTCCCAAAGTATGAAACCCCATGACTGCACTGTCAAACCTATAGGCACTTTCAACATGCAACAGACCCAAGCACTTACACATCTACATTGCGAAGGAATCCCCAATAAGAACACCTCAGATGCAGACAATTGACCCCACAAAACCATGGTGAGAAGCTAAACCATGAGGACGACCCAAAAGACCAGGGCGCAACCATTTTGTTAATCTTTTTGGTCAAGATGCATGTAATCGACTTACCAGACCCAGGGCTAGCCGCATCCAAGCTAGAGAGCAAGTTGCAAAACACTTTCGCAAAGAGAGCATCGGAACAAGGTGTTGTGCCAATGCGCCTGCCATAACAACATCTTCATCTGGAGGCACCTGTAGGGTAACGCAGCAGAAAACAAAAATTTCCGACCTACGCACCAGCCCAGGACCACTATGGAGACTGCATACAAGGTTTGATCTTTTCGTTACCGACTCGTAGAGCAGCGGAAGTAGAGTCGATGACGATCGGCGGTGCAGATCCCTGCAGCTAGGATTTACAACCTCCCAACCGCGAGGATGTATACCCTCATCCGCCCCTCGGACAGCCCTCCGGGAGGCGGTCGGACAGTCCCCCGGACGGTGTCACGGACAGCCCTTCGGGAGGACCATCGAAACTCGGACAGTCACTCGGACAGCCCTTTGGGAGGACCTTCAAAACTCGGACAGTCACTCGGACAGCCCTTTGGGAGGCACTCTCGAACTAAGACCGAAACTACGATCTCTCTACAGAGTTGCACACATACGGTGTCATCTATCCGGCAGGGCTTCGCCGTCCAGAACTAGTTCCCACCGGAACCCAGACAGCCTTTTGGCTCTACGAAACTATTTCGCTGGGAGGGAGAGAGAAGCCAGATAACATCAGATGGCATGTGTATGTGAGAAAGAGTGAGTGTGGAGAGTGCATCTCCACCTCTATTTATAGGAAAACCAAAGGGGTAGGGTGACACTTGAAATACCCAAAATGCCCTTCACAAGGGCACAAAGGTAAAAGCAAGTGGGCAGCCCTTATCCTTCCATGTCATCCCTAGAGATATTTGTGAGTAAAACCTTAAAAGGTGGCTTTCCATAAAGTAATCCAAAAAGCACTTTCACTATTCACGACGACATATTTCAGCGTCCGTTCGAACTGAAAATATTTATGTGGGCTTAGAACATTTCCAGTACCCACTAAAATAATTTTCAACGCATTCCGAAACAATTCTGGTTTAGTGATTTTCTTCTGCGAAAAGCATCTGAAGCGGTTCCGACAGCTCCGGAACATTTCCGGTTTTCATCTCGGAAAATTCCAGAATGATTTTGGCACCCTCCAAGAATTATCAAGCATGTGCCGAAACCATTTTGACTTTATGGTGTACTCCGAAACAACTTTTCGGTTTAGTGATTTTCATCTGTGAAAAGCAACTAAAGCAGTTCCGGCAATCCGGAACATTTCCGGTTTTTGTCTCTGAAAAACCTCAGAAGTTACCGGAACAATTCTGGTACCTTCCAATAATTTCCAGGCATGTGCCGAAACCAATTTGACTTAATGGTACACTCCGAAACAACTTTTCGGTTTTACCGAAACTCTTCCGTTGTCTCCGAAACTCTTCCGTTGTCTCCGAAACTTTTTCGGTGAATTTCTCTCAGACCCCCTGTCTAGTATTCAGCAGATAGATGACCCTTAAGCGTGTGACCCTATAGGTTCGGTGAAGTATAGACATGACCCGGAACCCCTTCCGATCAATGATCAACATCGGAGCCGTGGACACCCATATTGACCCCTATACCCACACAAATGAATATTCGAGTGAACCTCCAGTTGCCGTGTGCTATTCCTGTTGCTTCGCGATATGTTACAAATACCCGAGGTGAGACATGTTGGCATCCCCGTGGATCAACAACTTGTCCACTATGCCAGTTACCTCGTTACCGGTATTGTTCTCTTTTCTCGTTCCCGTGTTCCGGCATCCCCGTGATCAAATCACAAAGTGTCTGGCCAGACGATGATGGATACCGTAACACCGAGAGGGCCTAGAGATATCTCTCCATCGTCGGAGGAGCAAATCCCAATCTTTAGCTATCAAGTTATTTGACATACTTTTCCATGAACCCGTAAGCCGCCGTAATTGCCACCCATTTACGGATGGCGTTTAACAAACCCCAAAGTTCATGAAGCAAGCATGAAGAAACTCGACACTCTCATGGTCTAAGGAATCATGCAAACGTTAACCATCTCTGTGTTATTAACCATTAACTTGTGACGAATGAATCTCATAGCATAACATCAATTCGGGTCGATTCAACACAAATGTTCTTCTAACATTGTGCCCTCAAAATTGTCGGCATAGCCATGCCCATGATCAGGAAAACAGGATGATCATGCAATACTTGAGCCAGTCTTAGAGGCCAGACTAGGAATACATTTTACCGTTTATTATTCCACGCGTGCATATGAGTCTTCCTCCGAGCCTCGTGGTTATTGCAGACTCGAGAACCATAGCAGTTATAGCATGGAACATAAACCTAATTATGAACAGGGAGATAATCAATAACATTTATTATTGCCTCTAGGGCATATCTCCTACAGACTCTCACTTGCACTAGAGTCAATAATCTAGTCAATGCTAATGCACTTTACACCTATGGCATACTGGTGTAAAATATGCTTCGCTTGTGGTATAGCCTGATGTCCAACGGATCTGACGACTTCAGCTCCGTGTGTAACTTTGCATATCCTTGCGTTTTCACGCTTTCACAAAATTCATATTTTGTGTGGACTTGGCTTTGCATATGTGTGAATCATTGGTTGAAACCTGATTCCTCAGACTGAGCTATGGGGCAACTATCTGCAATAGTGTCGCATAGACCATAGCCATCTTGGAACCATACTAAGTTCATGAATGAACTATATGATTCAACAACTTCTTTGTCGCTTCTAAAGCGTCAACATACTTAGCCTTTGTTATAGAATTCGCCACAGTGTCTTGTTTGGAACAATTTCCAACTACCATGCCACCATGTTGTGTATTACACAAAACCCTTAACATAAATCGAAAATCCCATGGAGCATTGATGAAGACTGTATCTATGTAATTACTTACAACGAGCACTTCATAATCTCTGCTTGCGAGAAAACATGTCATCAGTACTGCTCTAGTACTCAATGACATCTTTCACTGTTGTCCCATGATCAGTACTTTGATCACTTTGGTATCTATACTGGCAACAACTTTGGAGTATTGGACATATCTGGTTGTTTTTACATACCATGGAATACATGATTAATCCAAACACAAGAGTGTGTGGAATCTCCATCATGTATTTTCCTCATTAGTGTTTTGGGACACCAAGTCTTGCAAAAACTCTTTCCATGTGACTTCGGCAAGAATCACTCCTTGGCGTTTTAAATGCTAAAAAGTTTTAGCATCTTGTCAATATGTATTCATAGCTTAGCCCCATTAGGTAAATCTATCTCCATAGATCATCATGCCTAATATTAAGGCTATTTAGCCTAAGCACTTCATCGAAAAACTATTTTCAAATGAAGTCCTAATTCGTGTCAAGAAATTTATTTCCAATTAACAATGTGTCAAGTACACAAGGTTTTTAGAAATATTATTATGCTCCCACTTACTTTCTTGAATCACAAGCATCTTCGATACCCATTTGATGAAGTCAAACCCCTTTGACCATTCCATCAAAAACGAAGATTCCAATTCCACTTTGCTCTCTTCTGTCCATCGCTGGAACTCTGAAGTTTGCATACTTACTAGTATCCTCTGGATCGACAAATTACTTTGGACTGTATCACATACAATTCCTAGGTTTCATTTCAATCAGATGGAAATCCTTTTGTCATCCATGTTTTATATCTCATGATTGAAATATGTATTAATTGCTAGTTCAACCCGAACCGACTTCAAGCATCGCTACGGTGAGACAATCTCATCGTAGTCAACTCCTTGAACTTGTTATTGCAACAAGTCAAGCTTTATGGATAAAACATTTTATCCGTATCAGTTTTTAGTTCCATAAATATTCGTTAGACTCTAAGTCTTCCGAAAGGTGTATCAAGATTTTAATCTCGAATCACTTATATGGAAACTATCTCGGATTGTATTGGCATTTAGCCAATTCCGGAGTCAGGGCCCATCAACGCTTCCTTGTGTATTGTAGGTATACTGTTGTCTAACAACAATATCTCGTTTGCGCACCTGATAGGTTTGCACGAGCTTTGCCTACGTGGTTCATCTGCAAGTTCGACCGAAGTCCATACATTTTATTGTAGAGACTTCCGTATCAGTCGCAGTAGGAAACTCCGGAATCACTTCCAAGGTTTCTTTCCTTTGATCTGATGACGAAGATACTGGTTATCTCGTCGAGTTGCACTGTCCTCCCACTCACCTTTTGTAAGAACTATTCTCTTTAAAAGCATACCGTTTTGTGGCAAAATCCTTTGCCTCGGTATAGTGGTGGGGGAATACCCAATGACTTGGGATAACCTACAAAGTAGCACTTGTCTGATTTGGAATAGGTTTGTAACCTTTTACACAAGCCCCATATTCCAAATGTTAAGAAAAGATATAACATGGTTGGGCGTACCATACCATGGCGTCATTTCAACAGACCTGATGGATCTCTTTTCAGTGTAAAAGCCGCAGTCACTAAAGCATCACCTTTTAAAAGGGGTAATGGCAAATTTATTTATGTCATCTTTGATCTTACCATGTCATAAATGGTTCGATTACATCTTCACGGACTTTCCACTTGCAATGGTGTTCCGGGAGGTGCAAGTTATGAAACCCCTTTCATAACTCATCAGACATTCGCTAAACTTGTAACTCAAATATTCCTTTCCGCAATCAAATTGCAGAAACATAATTTTCTTGTTACAATAACTTCTACTTCATTTTTGAAAACCTTATGAATGAATTCAAAAGATCCAGACTTACGTCTCAACAAGTAAATATCCATATATCTACTTGAGTCATTTTTGAAGATAGATAAATCCACTACTTGCAACAACATTTATTGGACTACACACATCATAATGCATGATCACCAATATGTTCTTTGCTCGTTCCTTATGACCTGTGAACGGTATTTCAGTCACTTCACTTTTCAGAGGAAAGTTGCAAGTGTCAGATGATTCAAAATCAAATGACTTCAAAATCCATCATAATGGAATTTTCCATGCGGGTTTCTCCAATGTGACCAAATGCAGTGCCACACTTGTGTGGTATTCTTTTAGTCTTGCGACATTTAGCGTCGGTGTTATGGATGTATCATATTTCCATCAATATTCATAACATACATCCCATCTTTGATGGAAGCATGGCCCTTCATGTTATTCATAATACTGAACAACAATTGTTGTTTCTATGAACAACTCTTTTGCAACAAACATTGTGCAATGGGCTAGAGTGTATGAAACTCTAAAATGAATTATGAAAGTAAACCCATAGGTAATGTATTATTATCAATATTCATAACATACGTCTCATTCATAATGAAAGTATGGCCCTTATGTTATTCATAACACCGAACATCAAAAGTTCTCTTATGAACAACCTTCTTGCAAGATACCTTATGCAAAGGGCTAGAGTGTGAAACTCTAAAATGAATTATGAAAGTAAATACATAGGGAATACACCGATGGAAGGCATAGTAACATTTACTATGTTCCCTGCGTGTATCTAAACCTCATTCCTGGCTAGTCTTTCAGGCCATAGTAGTTCTTACATCGAGTTGCAACAGAATGCAATCGAGCGGGTATCTTTGTGATTAACTCACAATACCCAAGAATTAGTGATTAACATGTTTAACCATAATTCCCAAGAACTATATCTTTGACCAGCCATCTATACATCAAAAACTTGTATGACATTCATACATGAGCTGGATATTCCAGTCTTCTTTCCTTTTGCCTTTATACTTCTAACAGTTTAACTTTTAGTATTTCTCCTACTCTTAGAAGAAGCATCCAACTTAAGAGTGGCATTTAGCCCCGGACTTCCTAGGCGTGAAAGTTTCACTAACACCCTTCGGACACTTCCTTTCTCTTTAAGTTGTTTGTTTTATTCACCTTTCATCATATGACAGGCGTTCTCCTGGATCCCTCTCTTATCAGTCTAATGCATAGTAAACTCCTTTACTAATATTTTGCAAACAAACATTTCTTTGGATATCTCATATCTATTAGCCTTTGTCTGTCTCTGAAAATGATTTTTAGATTCCATGAATATCACATAACTATCCAAACTTTCGAAGTTCGGGTCTCATGGAAGCAAACATATTGCACTTGACTGAAACGGAATTCTAGCTTTTGGATCGATGGACGAGAGTCACATGATCCATAGCATTAGCGGGAGAATACCGAAAGCATGCGATAGGACAAAGTCCTTCTCGGCACTCTTGAGGACAATCCTCACATTATGTTACCAACCGTAAAGTTTTAACCAGATATTTAACAGCTATTCAATTTTAATAGGGAAGGTGGAAACGCGAGCCATTATTCTACAACTATTATGCAATTTACACTTAGACAAAGTTCACAATTAATTGCACTGAGAATTAAAATAATTAATTCTACAGTGCGCTCCCACTCAAATCAATATCTCTCATAATTGATTGTGAGTGATACAAGACCCGCATTTAAATTGTTCGCCATTGGTGTAACACCACTTATGACGAAAATCTCAACCGGTAGGCCAATTTGCCAATCACATCTCTATGTGACTCTTGTTCATCTTTCGATGCATGTGTTCCGAGCTCATGACGGTCATGCCTGAACGTCAAGACAACCAAGTGATCTCGCTGCGAGGTCTCAACTCACCCGCCTCACACTTCTCTAATCGTTCGTACCCGTGTGACACGGCGCACCCCGAAAAGATAGGTGCCGTGACGGTGCTACACTTAGGAGAACACTAACTACTTGATATTTTTGTGAGAGATCACCCTAATAAAAAGCGACTACCGCGCAATCAAGAAGGGTGCATCATAAGGGATAAACATCTCAGGCAATTCATAATAGCATGATATGGTATAGCCCTTTCTGACGGAGAAGTCTTTCATTTCTTCGTCTTCGGCATTCGCGTTGGTGTTCACCTTCGCGAAGATTGCCACCACCTTGTCGATGCACCAGATAATATTGCTATCTCTATAGCTAATAAAATAAGTGCATTACTGAAGGTTGACACGCAGGTCATTAAAGTGACAATCATATGGCTCCAGCCATCATGCCGAATCATGACACACAGGTCATGTTAATCAATTTACATTATATAGTCATCTCATACATAATCAAATTATAATGAGCACTGCTATACCACATCACATGCACTTGCAAACCATCCTGCAAAACCAAGTTAGACGCCTCTAATCGGTTCATGCAAAAACTTGTTTTACGTGGCTTCTAAGGTTTCGAAACAAACCGAAGCTATCAACGTCCATCATCAAGCATGATAATCCAAGTCGCTAGATTAACATTGCAGGGCGTATGAAACACGAGATAATAAAATCTCGAGCCCCATACTAAACTTCGTCATACGTGTGACCCCCGTGCAGATCACATCTGCATTGCCCTTTCGTCTGCGAAACATCCATCTTTCTTTAACTATGGTGGAACCCAAAGAACTATTAGCACGTCATTGATCTGTCAATCAGCATACTCAGGAGCAGCATGAAAGGATCGCGGATTGCCAGAACTTTGTGAGATTCCACCATGCCGTCAAGATCAGGACTACGCAAATTCAGGGGAAGCAACAGGAACATCGGGTAACAGATTTCATCTGCTACCCGCACAAATAATTTTCAGTAATAGAACTCATCTACTACCTAATTATATTGTGCAACACCCATACATCTCTATGTATTCTAGATCGCAACCTGCATCTACGCATAGCACGGCTCTTTATGCCACTGTAGGGTAACGCAGCAGAAAACAAAAATTTCCGACCTACGCACCAGCCCAGGACCACTATGGAGACTGCATACAAGGTTTGATCTTTTCGTTACCGACTCGTAGCGCAGCGGAAGGAGAGTCGATGACGATCGGCGGTGCAGATCCCCGCAGCTAGGATTTACAACCTCCCAACCGCGAGGATGTATACCCTCATCCGCCCCTCGGACAGCCCTCCGGGAGGCGGTCGGACAGTCCCCCGGACGGTGTCACGGACAGCCCTTCGGGAGGACCATCGAAACTCGGACAGTCACTCGGACAGCCCTTCGGGAGGACCTTCAAAACTCGGACAGTCAATCGGACAACCCTTTGGGAGGCACTCTCGAACTAAGACCGAAACTACGATCTCTCTACAGAGTTGCACACATATGGTGTCATCTATCCGGCAGGGCTTCGCCGTCCAGAACTAGTTCCCACCGGAACCTAGACAGCCTTTCGGCTCTACGAAACTATTTTACTGGGAGGGAGAGAGAAGCCAGATAACATCAGATGGCATGTGTATGTGAGAAAGAGTGAGTGTGGACAGTGCATCTCCACCTCTATTTATAGGAAAACCCAAGGGGTAGGGTGACACTTGAAATACCCAAAATGCCCTTCACAAGGGCACAAAGGTAAAATCAAGTGGGCAGCCCTTATCCTTCCATGTCATCCCTAGAGATATTTGTGAATAAAGCCTTAAAAGGTGGCTTTCCATAAAGTAATCCAAAAAGCACTTTCACTATTCACGACGACATATTTCAGCGTCCGTTCGAACTGAAAATATTTATGTGGGCTTAGAACATTTCCAGTACCCACTAAAATAATTTTCAATGCGTTCCGAAACAATTCCGGTTTAGTGATTTTCATCTGCGAAAAGCATCTGAAGCGGTTCCGACAGCTCCGGAACATTTCCGGTTTTCATCCCGGAAAATTCCAGAAAGTTTCCAGAATGATTCTGGCACCCTCCAAGAATTATCAGGCATGTGCTGAAACCATTTTGACTTTAGGGTGTACTCCGAAACAACTTTTCGGTTTAGTGATTTTCATCTGTGAAAAGCAACTAAACCAGTTCCGGCAGTCCGGAACATTTCCGGTTTTTGTCTCTGAAAAATCTCAGAAGTTACCGGAACAATTCTGGTAACTTCCAATAATTTCCAGGCATGTGCCGAAACCAATTTGACTTAATGGTACACTCCGAAACAACTTTTCGGTTTTACCGAAACTCTTCCGGTGTTCTCTTTCTCTGGAACTCTTCTGTTGTCTCCGAAACTTTTTCGGTGAATTTCTCTCAGACCCCCTGTCTAGTATTCAGCAGATAGATGACCCTTAAGCGTGTGACCCTATAGGTTCGGTGAAGTATAGACATGACCCGGAACCCCTTCCGATCAATGATCAACATCGGAGCCGTGGACACCCATATTGACCCCTATACCCACACGAATGAATATTCGAGTGAACCTCCAGTTGCCGTGTGCTATTCCTGTTGCTTCGTGATATGTTACAAATACCCGAGGTGAGACATGTTGGCATCCCCGTGGATCAACAACTTGTCCACTATGCCAGTTACCTCGTTACCGGTATTGTTCTCTTTTCTTGTTCCCGTGTTCCGGCATCCCCGTGATCAAATCACAAAGTGTCTGGCCAGACGATGATGGATACCGTAACACCGAGAGGGCCCAGAGATATCTCTCCATCGTCGGAGGAGAAAATCCCAATCTTGAGCTATCAAGTTACTTGACATACTTTTCCATGAACCCGTAAGCCGCCGTAATTGCCACCCATTTACAGATGACGTTTAACAAACCCCAAAGTTCATGAAGCAAGCATGAAGAAACTTGATACTCTCATGGTCTAAGGAATCATGCAAACGTTAACCATCTCTGTGTTATTAACCATTAACTTGTGACGAATGAATCTCATAGCATAACATCAATTCGGGTCGATTCAACACAAATGTTCTTCTAACATTGTGCCCTCAAAATTGCCGGCATAGCCATGCCCATGATCAGGAAAACAGGATCATCATGTAATACTTGAGCCAGTCTTAGAGGCCAGACTAGGAATACATTTTACCGTTTATTATTCCACACGTGCATATGAGTCTTCCTCCGAGCCTCGTGGTTATTGCAGACTCGAGAACCATAGCAGTTATAGCATGGAACATAAACCTAATTATGAACAGGGAGATAATCAATAACATTTATTATTGCCTCTAGGGCATATCTCCTACAGCACCACCTGCCCAATGACCACGGGTGAGTGAGTGACAACAGCATCCAAACCTGCACATACCATAGAGTCAATCTGGCTAGGCTCCAAGGGCGGTGACGAGGGTGTTGTGGCACCTCCAAAACCCCTAGCGAGCCCATCTTCTTTGAAAGCACTACCGAAAGAGGTGAACTGGACTTCCCACATAGCTCTATCAACTCAGGCATAATCTGTAAAACTGGAGCCACAACCTCGGTGATCACTTCACCCCCAGCATCGTCCTTTTCAAGTCTACAACATCTTCTTGCCGATGGGTATGTTTCGACGACTTTTTTGGGGGTTACAAGTTGCCACACGTTTAGACTAAAGTTGTCATATGGTTTACAATAAATTTGCCATGACATGTTTCATCTAGTTTTTTTCTTCTATATTTAAAGGTACCATTGTATTACAACTACTTTTCACATAATTTTTATTAATTGGCAATGTCAAATTTTAGTAATTAACTATGACAAATTTAATTCATGGATCATGGCAACTTTTGATAATTCATCATGACAAATGGAGTTTATAGATCATGACAATTTTCGTATTTTGACCATGACAATTCTAGTAGTTTGAACATGAAAACATTTTTTGTATGAACCATGACAAATTTTAGTGCATGTATCATGGCAAATTTAAGTAATTCCCTATGGCAATTTTAGTTTATGGTTCATGGCAAATTTGAGCCAGTGACCATGTATTTTTAAAATAACTGACGACATATTTATTTTTTTACTTCTAAACCATATCAAAATTATTTCATGGATCATGGCAAATTATAGTAATTCATCATGGCAACTTTAGTTTGTTAATTTTCTTTTTTATAACATGTCAAAGTTTATTTTGAACGTAGAAGAAAAAGTAGTTGAAATATATCATATCAACTTCTGTGTAATCATGAGGGCAATTTATGTGCAATAGATATGGCAACTTTTAACCCCCCCAAAAAGTCGTCGAAACATATCAATATGAGATCTAGTTTCGAAGATGTCACGGCGGATTTAATGTGAAAATGATTTTTCAATCGGATTTTTTATTTAATAGATAAACATTTTAAAAATTCAAAAGACAAAAGATTTCTGTTGACATCATCAGTTTCGTCACTTGTGCATGCATGCGGTGACGTGGCGCAACCTATGATCATTGAACGTGTGGGCTGATGTTGCTCCTATCGCACGTGTGGGCGTTATCGCGACCCTTGTATTTACCACACTGCCGCGGCATACCCCACATGTCGGCCAAGGCAGCCCACCGATTCCGACTTCCTTTCAGATCGGGCAGGAACGCGTACGGCAAGGTGACAAGAAGCGCAGAGAGGAAACGAACGCGGCCACCAACACCATGAGCAATCCGGGGTGTCTTTTCACTATTTCATGTAAGCAGCTTCACGGTGACCGGACCCCAACTGGACTTCCCACAGTCCCACTACCCACTATCTACTAGATGTAGAAAAAGGAGAGTAGCAATCAGCAGTGGCGAAGCTACACCAGAATTCCTGGGGGGGACACAAAATGTGAACATTTGAGGGGCAAAATGTTATTTTTCTCTTCTAGCTAAGTCATCTATTTAATATTTCCTTTACAAAACTGTCCAAGGTTGTTGTGGGGGGGGGGGGGGGGCACAGCCCCCTAGCAGTAGTGTCCGTTTCCTTCCTGATCCGAGTAACCGGACATGGAGAATTGTTTTGACAAGTAACATTCTGTAATGTTCCGGAGAACGTTGCTTTCGAATCTTGCACTAGCTTGTGCCAGTGTTTTTTAATTCTGCTTATATTTCTTTCCGCTGGTGAGATGAATTGGCATCCACAACAAGATTTGTCTCCATTGTTTCTCCATGTACACATGCATATATCAGTTTTGTACTCGCTTAAAAATTCATGATATGAAAGTTGTGCTAGTTTTTTTTGAGAAAAGTATGTTTTTGATCCCTCATGTTCCTCAAAAGCGTAGACTTGGTCCCTCAAGATTTTTTGGTATACATTTGGTCCTTCAAATCTCAAAACCGGATAAGTTTGGTCAAAAACCAGATTTTGAACACGTTAATAGGGGTTTGACCATGTTTGACCGGTTTTGACCATGTTGACCGGGGTTTGACCACGTTGAAAAACACCACACAATTATGCACGCACCCAAGCATCTTGGTTGCCACAAAATTTCAGATTTTTTTGATTTTGTTTTCTATTTTTTAATTTACTGTTTCTCGGTCAACGTGATCAAACCCGGTCAACGTGCTTAAAATCTACTTTTGGACCAAACTTATCCGGTTTTAAGACTTGAAGGACCAAGTCTACATTTTTGGCGAGCTTGAGGGACCAAAAACATACTTTTCTCTTTTTTCTTAAACGACAGGTTTGTGCTAGGTTGTCGTTTCTTCCTGTGATAGTGTGATAGGGAGAGCTTGCAAGCACACACCATATTTCCTACAAATATTTTTATTCTTCCAACACATTTGGAAAAAGCCTATATAGAGATCTTATGTTGCGTGTGAAGTTTTGCATTGTCGTGGCTTGTGCAAGGAAGCCAAACTTAAAAGCATCCAAAGATGCCTTTTTCACTACTCATTCTTGCCTTTTTGCGTAGGCACTTTTTCCAGTAGAGTTTGAAATAAATATTTTTTTCTAGTATATTTTCATGTAGTAGTATCTTTTCGCCCATTTTTTAATTTTGTAACCTCTTTCTTGTATACTATTTTAAAACCGATTTTTTTTCTTTGAACCGAAGGGGCCCTGAATAAATAAACAGGAAAAAGGTTGCGGTCCACGCTGCCGCGGCATGAACAGAATCCACCAACAAGGCTCTTAACCCAGTTTGCATGGCCCCGCGTGTTGGCGAACGCAACCCATCCAAATCGGGCAGCAGCGCGTACCACTCTCACTATCAAATCGGGCAGGAGCGTGCACCAATCTCACTATCATGCTTTTTGAAAGAAAATGCAGAGTGGTCTCTGCTTTATAAGTACTCCTTTCGTTTCAAAATAGTTGTCTCAACTTTGTACTAACTCTAGTACGAAGTTATGCTAAGCTTGAGACATTTATTTTGGGACGAAGGGAATAGTAATTACGTAGCCACATCGTCAAGTACTTAAGTGCCTATATAAATTTCATCAGCTACAATGCAAACTACCGCTCCGTAGATACATAAACACCTACGAAATATTGGTGCTTATAATTGACACTATTCTTTAGGATCACTGGCGGAGCTTAGTGTAGAGTTGGGGAGGGAGGGGGGGGGCTGTGGCCCCCAGCTTTGCATAATTCTATGAAGACAAAAATAAATAGAGGGATTAGTTGAAAGGAAAATTAGTAGTTTACTTCTTGAAATATTCCCATTTTGTGTCCCCCCCCTCCCCCCCAAATTCTGGTCCACTGTTTAGGATCACTACCACAAATTTCCTTTTTTCTTTCTTTCTTTTGATTTGGTTAGTTGCTGCCTTGAATTGCTGGTGGTTAAGTAGCCGAAAGCAGAGAGGCCATTTAATTAGTTGTACTTACATCTTATCTTAGTCGTGTACTACCCTGACTAAGGGAAGTAACAAAACTACCGCTCGTCCGCCAAACAGATGGGAGTGATCGGCGAGAAGCTGGCCGCCGACTTTGTCATCTCCACCGGCGACAACTTCTACAACGACGGCCTCGCCGGCGACAACGACACGGCCTTCTTCAAGGCGTCCTTCACCGACGTCTACACCGCCTCCAGCCTCCAGAAGCCCTGGTACATCGGTATGCATGCATCCATAACTGCTGCTGCGACTATTCCTTCCTTCTCCATCACGCACATGCACATGCATAATGCAACTGCATGCATGCAGTCCTGGGCAACCACGACTACACAGGTGACGCGCTGGCGCAGCAGAGCCCGGCCATCCGCGAGGTGGACAGCCGGTGGACCTCCGTCAACAAGTCCATCGTGGAGGCGGACATCGTGGACTTCTTCCTGGTGGACACGTCGCCCTTCGTCCTCAAGTACTGGAACGAGAGCAAGTTCGACTGGAGGAACGTGGCCCCCCGCGACACCTACATCGCCACCCTCCTCCAGGACCTGGACGACGCCCTGGCGATTTTTTTTGGAAATAGTAATTTTTTCTGAACAAATTCGGAAAATAAGATTCAAAAATCAGATATTGCAAAACTAGCACACGGTCGTCCTGCAGATGGACGAAACCTCACGTTTCGGTCAACCAGTGACCAAAACATGACGTGTCGTTCACCGGTTGGACGAAACATCTGTTTCGTTCTAAGAGAAGCCGAATCATCCATGCATTCGGTACCGAAACCAGTTTCGTTTTCCTGGAGAACGAAAACTCTATTTTTTTCCCGCCTTACGTTGTATCTTAATTTCCCGTTGTAGTTGGATTTTTTTTCAAAACTAGGTCGTTTTTTATAGCAAATTTGAAAAGTAGCAGTGCGAACCCCTTTTTGCAACGCCAGTGGTTGCAACGTCAGTAGGAAGGCGTGGACGTGGCTGAGGCAGTCGAGGACGACGGGGAGGGAGAGGGTGAGGGAGAGAGACTATGTTTTACTTTGTACTATGTGCGGACTATGTTTTACTTTGTAATATGTGCGGACTATGTTTAACTTTGTAATATGCACACACTAATTGAATTTTGCATTCTTATTTTGCAGGTTGGCTTGGGCAGGACTTTTACCTTTGGCACGTATGGTTGAGGCCACTAGAGAGGAGTGGGTTCACATCCCAGCATCTGAGGAGGGCGATGAGGACATCGATGAGTACAGAGAGAAGCACAAACGTTTCGGTTACGACAGGTCACTGCTCACATGCTTAGTGGACCGATGGAGGCCTGAGATGTGAAAAAATATTCTCTGTCGTCCTCGACTGCCTCGGCCACGTCCACGCCTTCCTATTGACGTTGCAGCCACTGGCGTTGCAAAAAAGGGGTTCGCACTGCTACTTTTCAAATTTGCTATAAAAAACGACCTAGTTTTGAAAAAAAAATCCAACTACAACGGGAAATTAAGATACAACGTAAGGCGGGGAAAAATAGGGTTTTCGTTCTCCAGGAAAGCGAAACTGGTTTCGGTACCGAATGCATGGATGATTCGGCTTCTCTTAGAATGAAACAAATGATTCGGCTTTTCGTAGAACGAAACAGATGTTTCGTCCAACCGGTGAACGACACGTCATGTTTCGGTCACTGGTTGACCGAAACGTGAGGTTTCGTCCATCTGCAGGACCACCGTGTGCTAGTTTTGCAATATCTGATTTTTGAATCTTATTTTCCGAATTTGTTCAGAAAAAAATACTATTTTCAAAAAAAATCCCGCCCTGGCGGCATCCAACGCGACGTGGAAGGTCGTCGTCGGCCACCACCCCATCAGCAGCGGCTGCGAGCACGGCAACACCACCGAGCTCCGTGAGCACCTCCACCCACTCCTCAAGGTACGCAGGTATTCGGTCACCATCGTCTTGGCTGACCTATCATGGCGCTAAACACTTGCTGTGCTTTCTTCTCGGATACATGCAGGCCCATGGGGTTGACATGTACCTGAACGGCCACGACCACTGCTTGCAACGCATCAGCAGCATCGACAGCCCGGTGGAGTTCGTGACGAGCGGCGGCGGGTCCAAGGCGTGGGCGGGCAAGTTCAAGGCCACGTCCGACAAGATGGAGTTTCTGTACGACGGCCAGGGCTTCCTGTCCATGCAGCTCACCGCGGCCGAGGCGCACCTCGCCTTTTACGACGTCTACGGCGCCGTCCTGCACAGCTGGGCAGTGGCGGAGCCAGAAAATTAGGACAAGGGGGGCCAAGTATAGTTAAACCTTGTTAGGGAGGGCCAATCCATCAAATACCACCATTTTAGCACCAAAAAAATCACTATTACTATTCATTCTAGGCTTAAATCACTGATGTTAGGGGGGGCCAGGGCCCTGGCTGGCACCCCCCTGTCTCCGCCACTGCAGCTGGGGGCTGGCCACGGCGGCCGTCGCCAGCATCTCGAACGTGAGCTAGCTGATCGACTTCATCTGTCCATGGCCAACGGCGTCGGCTGTTGTTAACCTGTTTAAACGGATCGGATGCAAATGCTTTCTGTCACCCCATGTGTCAGCAGCCCTCTATCCCGTCAGGACTATGGGCCATCCATCATGGGCCGACCGTGGTGGGCTGGGACCATCCGAACACGCAGGAGCTGTAGTCAAGCAAGGCGACTATATATATACCAAAGGAAGAGCAACGAGCAGGGCATCCGCGTAGGATCACGGCACGAACGGCGGCGGCTCCTATTCCTTCCTCTACCTCCAGTTCTTCCTTCCCCTGTAACCTTGGCTTGTAATTGTTATGCTACTGCTACAATTCGTCTAGCGAAGTGAGTAATTGAGAGAGATCATAGCAGGCTCCTAACATCTGGTAATCAGAGCCATCTCACCACCCTTCCAAAATTCTTCCCATTTTTTTTCCTCATCAGCACCTACCACATGTTCGAGCAAATGCCTAGCCACCAAATTTCTTCAGACAGGGTCCTTAGCATGGTTGTGGAGCGGGCGATTTATCCAATCACAGTTGATGTGTTAAATCTGCTCTTCGCTTCCTATGGTGTAGAGCAGTTGGAGCTATATCCTCCAACTACATCGGAGGATGGTGAAGCATGTGTAGCGGCTGATGTACGGTTCAGTTCAGCGCATGCAGCGGCACAAGCATTGGCCTACTGGGATGGCTGCTACATCTACTACGGGTGTTGTCACCTGCAGATGTGGTATGCTACACCCGACGTGTTGCCGGCCCCGGCTTCTATTTCACCCAGCTTCGTCCGTGTTTCACCCAGCTTCGTCCGGGAGAACCGCGACACCACCACCGCGTTCGGGCCCGAGCCCGTGGTCGACCTCAACAACTCCACCGCGGCCATCTCTCGTCATGACGGTAAGTCCGTCGGGGCTGTTAACATCCCTGCGGCGGCCAACATCAGCACGCCGCCTCACATCCATGATACATCCCCCAAGTCTTCCCTCGACAACGACCGCTGCGTCCCCGTCACGGGCATGGACGAGTACACATCGGTGGCGGCAATTCCAGAAGTTGTCACCGAGCTCGCCGTCTTTCCCGGCGTCCACTCCACCATCGAGGCCTAGGAGCTCCTCCATGATGCGTCCGTGGACTCCATCAACGTCAAGCCCGTGACCTGTTCGACAGAATGCTCGAACCAGGACAACGACACATTGGCGCTCCCACCTCCAGTGACGACAGTGTTGCTGCTCCCAATAGCTGCACCAACGCTGTCACGGACCTCATTCACTCGGCCACCGCCGCCGCCGATTTTTTGCTGCCGTTCCGAAACCATGACCTGGACGTCTCGCCTCCCACAAGGCACGCGGGGCTGCTGATACGGGCCACACCGTGGCCATTGTTTCTGGTGGATCATATTGCGGGGGGCATTGAGGTTTGACCAACTCCATGGTCGTCGTTTCCAATTGGTGTAGCATCAGAGGACAAGAATGCTTCATATTTGAGTAAGCAACTATTTCATAAAGCTAAGAAGTGGCTTTCGGTACTATATGCATACTCTAGTACTACTACCTCCGAACTCCAGCATTCCTATCTTGCTACTTTGGCTGCACATCTATTTCTGAGCATGCAGAAAATGGGTGCTCTAAGCACAGAACGTGCATGCAATATGTTTCTTCAGTTCATGCAATTTGGGCCATATGAACTAGTCTGCTACAAGCTTCATGGTTCAGTTTCCAGTTTGTTTGCTAATGTTGTTGTTCAAACTGTACTCTCTGCATATACTATTGATTCACTCCTTCCATGGGAATTTGGTAGACATACAATCATGGGAATGGCAACAAAATGCAGTGGAGGCTACACAGTGCAACTAGAGCCACGGTCTTTGTTCAAGTTCAGTCAAGAGACTATCCAGCTGAAGCCACTTTGGTCATCATTTTCATGCTATTGCCGAGCAGTGCAGGTCCTGTGCATATCAATGCGTTGGAATATTTTGAGCAGTGCAGTTCTGAGAGCATCATGGAGGTATCTACTAAGTGTGCACCTGAAACCTTGTTCCTTGGAGAAGGTTGTTTGCTGGATCCATCCGGTGGCAAGAGCTATCTTTGTGATCAGGCGATTAATGGATGTCCGGATGAAATGGTTGTCAAAACTACCTAATAGTGATACCCCTGATGATTACTATCCTTGTGTTACTAATTCTGATTCACCTGCGACTGTCTCTATTGGTGACCTTGATTCATTTGCATCTATTAAGCCTCAGTTTCTAGTTGTTGATAAGCAAATCAGGAAGTGGGCTAGTTGTTGTTGCCTTGAGAAATTCTGGAGCACTAGAGATTGCCTGCATCATGTCTTGGAGTATACTAATGTTGAGGGCATTCTTGTTAATGAAAAATTAATGGGGACAATGCAGAGTATGAGTGTCTTGATGCTTTGGCAATTTTTGAGTCAAGAGGAATTTAAGGGCAGTGGACATTTTGATAAAGAATGTAAATCTAAACAAATAGCTGGTGGTTCAAGAGTTGGGGTTCAGCTTCCTATCATCGCAAAACTTCTAAGCGCTCTATCAGGAAAAAACTCGATTGATGATACGGCTGGGACCATTCACCATTTGATATGGAGGCCCCCTGGAGCTGAGTTGAAGCAACCTGTTACACATCGTAGAACGTATATCTCATTATTGCAGCTGAAGCCTCCATGGCTACTTGAAGTCGTCATTTTTGCTAAGTTTTCTTTCTCTGGCCAACGGACCAGCTCTGCATCTTTGTATTGGCAGTTCCTGGGGAAAGAAGAACCGGAAGGCAGTGGAACTTGTACGACTGAAAATGAAATGATTGGGCAAGACGAAGTGATCATCACAATGCAATCCACTATTATAAACTGCTGCTGCACGGGACAACAATCAACCATGAGCGCTGTGAAAAATGAACAATCAAACTTTTGTCATCCATATCACAATAGCCCAGCGGCACTACGGGGGCTACATAAGACGGCGAACCTTCAGGTAGAGCATATATGGTATCCAGATGCGTTTTCGCGTGGTGGTAAGGACCATACACATGACTTGTTGTTTCAAATGGACCTGGGTGGTGTTGATTTTATTCCCATCTTACTCCATTGTGGAGGCTTTGCAAGCTACCTATGCAGTACACGTACATTGGCTCTTCCAAACCATGTCGTGTTTGAAATCTGCACTACATGCATGTTCTCTATATGCATTCAGATGAGCATGGCGAACCCAATGGCCAGTGTTATACTGAATCAGTGGTCGACCACTCATAAGGTTGATCATTCTGGCTGGTATTTGCAACTTATCAGATGGCTCAGTGTTCAGACTGTAAAAGCTATGGCAGAGGCTTCGGATTCAAAGTCCTGTACATTTGCTAGTGCGGGTCTCTTACTTGAGCATACAAATTCTATGAGTAAGGATCAGAATTTTCTATCCCTCAAAACCAGCAGCAGTGGCCTACTTCTTACGGCCAACTCAAATCAAAGCCAATTCTTAGCTATTGCCATGAGAAGAAATTGTCGTCTTGATATGCTTGGAGTGTTGGATTATATCAGCTGCTGCTTGTGTTATGGGCTTGAGTCTGGCTGTATGTTCATCATCATCGTGGATGCGAGGAGGTGTGGCAAGGGCACCTCCAAGATGGGAATGTTATGGGATCCAGGAGGACTGTTGTTGGTTGCTCCATACCAGACTTCATCTCCAGGACTGAATCATGGCACATGCACATTCAAAACTGCTACCATGAGGACTGTCATTGTTATGAGACATGGTGGAAATGACAGTGTTATTGACCTTGCATTGGTACCATGGGACCCTGGTGGCATTGCGCGTGAACTAGAGAAGAGTAGGAGCTGGCTTGAGGGCAAGCCAGTTGTTAAGGAGGGGGGAGTGTCAGCAGCCCTCTATCCCGTCAGGACTATGGGCCATCCATCATGGGCCGACCGTCGTGGGCTGGGACCATCCGAACACGCAGGAGCTGTAGTCAAGCAAGGCGACTATATATACCAAAGGAAGAGCAACGAGCAGGGCATCCGCGTAGGATCACGGCACGAACGGCGGCGGCTCCTATTCCTTCCTCTACCTCCAGTTCTTCCTTCCCCTGTAACCTTGGCTTGTAATTGTTATGCTACTGCTACAATTCGTCTAGCGAAGTGAGTAATTGAGAGAGATCATAGCAGGCTCCTAACACCATGCATGTACCCCCGTAACAAAATGTTATGCAAAATAAATTAACAAATGACTTTGTTCCAAGTCTTTTTTTTTGCATGGACTTTGTTCCAAGTCTATGTTCACGCATGTTTCTATACAAATACAACGCACAAATAGCAAAATACTAGAACGATTTTGAGATTCGACATATCCAGTTTCTAAAACTTAAACTACAGGGAAAATAAATAAAACCGTACATGAAAGATACTTGACGAAGGCCCAATTAACCGGACGTGGTGTTTCTAAACCCGAGCTCAAATGAGCTCGGGCGAACAGTAACTCCGAAAAAACTCAAAAGAAGTTTAAAAAATTCTGAACTTTTTTTAGTGAAAACATTGACAAAAGTTTTCAGTGATCACAAAATAACATTTGTGGAAGACGTAGCAAAAAAGACAAAATTGATGCTCCAAAAGTGTTATTTCCGATAACATTTTGGACTACTGATTTTATTTATTTATTCATGACTTCTATGAATGCTATTTTTTGATGAAATTTTGCAAGCACCGAGAACTTTTGTCAATGTTTGCACCTAAAAAAAATCAGATTTTTTTGAAAAGTTTTTCATTTTTTTCGGTTTTACTGTTCACCCCGAGCTCAAATGAGCTCGGGAGCGGAACATGACTTTCCCAATTAACCTCAGTTTACTGTAAGGCTGGCCACAGTGGGGTTAACTTAGGTGGTATCATGTACTCCCTCCGGTCCTTTTTAGTCTGCATATAAGTTTTGTCCAAAGTCAAAACACTTTTATTTTGACCAAACTTGCATGAAAAAATATCAACATTCACAATACCAAATCAATATTATTGGATTCATTATGAAATGTAGTTTCATAGTATATACTCCCTCCGTTCCTAAATATAAGTCTTTCTAGAGATTCTACTACGGGACTACATACGGAGCAAAATGAGTGAATTTACATACTAAAGTGTGTCTATACATCCGTATGTAGTCTCCTGGTGAAACCTCTAAAAAGACTTATATTTAGGAACGGAGGAAGTATATTTGGTATTGTACATGTTGATACTTTTTAATATATATTTGATCAAAGTTTAGAAAGTTTGACTTGACAGAAATCTAATACGTGGAGTAAAAAGGACTGGAGGGAGTACTTGGGAATAGCAAACATAGTGATGTGGCAGAGAATTAAAGAAGAGAGAGAGGGTTAGAGTAACATAGGTAGATACCGTATCATGTTAAATGCTATGCTACTTTGTGTCATGCATGGCAATAAATATGATCTTACATGATACCACTATATGATACTATGCACTATGAAGATAGTATCATACATTAGTATCATATGTATGATACTAGTACATGATACTCCCCACTATGAGCAGCCTAAGCCACGTGTTGTACCCGGCTTACGCCACAATTGATTATGCCGTGTATCCCGAGATCTAGTTAAATATAAGCCGAGTTCAAAATGTTATGTGAAATAAATTAACAAACGTTGTTTTTCAAAGTATATGTTCATGCATGTTTCTATACGACGACTCCCACAAATAGCAAAAATACTAGAATGATTTCGGGATTTGGCGTCTCTGAAACTTAAACTATAAGATAAAAAATAAATGAAATCGTGCATGAAACATACTCGATGAACGTCCAATTAACCTCGATTTACTATAAGCTGAGTGTTGCCAGGCTTACGCCTCTCGGCTTATATTAGACTGGTTATGCCATGTACGCCGAAATCCATGGATACCCGGTATACCTGGCCATGGGCAGCCCGGCCCGGTCGGCCCGACCCGGCCCGGCCCGACCTTGCCCACGGGCCGGGCTCGGGCCTAAATTTTGAGCCCGGTGGTCGGGCCGGGCCGGGCTTAGGCCCGAAGAAACTGAAGTTTATGCCTACGCCGGGCCGGGCCTGTCGGGCTTTTTTCGGGCTCGGGCCGGGCTTGGGCCCAAAAATCAGGCCCGACGGTCGGGCCGGACCGGGCTCGGGCCTGGGTTTTTAGCGCCAGGCTTTTTTTGGCCCGGCCCGAGATATGGCCAGGTATAATACCCGGCTTAAATATAATACGAGTTCAAACCAATGGCTCTCGATGAAATAAAGCTACATGAACGTTGGCCGATGCTAATTGAGTACACTTCGGATTGTGAAGGGTGCAAGACAATACCCCATCGTTTCAAAATGGCAAAATAATGGTAATTAATTGGAGAGAGATCATGAAATTGGGGCACCGAAAGAACAATGAAAAGTATTCCCTCCGTCCCAAAATAAGTGTCAATGATCTAGTACAAAATCTGCGACACTTATTTTGGGACGGAGGGAGTAGCTCACAGCATGGGTGATAAAAAAAGGGAAAAATCGAATAAAATGCAATAAGTAAATATAAATGCAATGCAAAACATTAAAATCATTTTTTGCACTAAAAATAGGTTTGGAATAATAGGCCACGTGTAAGCGCTTGTTTTTCTCGTAGTCTAAAAAACGATTTATAGGTAACTTTTGCGTGGATAGCCCGGTAACTTTAGCATGTGTGGGTCCCTATTGCCGGAGTAGGTTCATAAAGTATGAGACACCTATTAGCTTTTGCGCATGATCAACTTGGTAACTCTAGCATGAGTGACTTGATAAGTTCAGCATGCGCATACTAGTAACTATATCATTAGGAATCTGATAACTACACAATTGCTACTTTGGTAACCAAGTAATATCCATATTGGTAACTATAGCACATGTAGCCCAGTAACTACATAACCACTATGTTGGTAACTCTAGTATGAGCAGTCTAGTAACTTTCGTATAAGCAGTCTAATAACTCTAGCATGATCGGTCCGGTTACTATAACACACTAATACATAATATGACTTTGTAGGAGAGGTTTTCGTACAAGGATCATCGACGATTACAAAATTTCCCTGAAAACCCGCATCGCAAATGTTCGACATAGCAATATTGGTTTCTAAAACCGCCTCAAATGCTCGGACCGCTGCAAGCGGTTTGTTATTTTTAACCGCGTTGCAACGATCCAGCATATCACTGCATGGTGTAGTATACCCGTCTAACTCTCGTAAGACACCGTCTTATGAGCCTTATATCCCTCATAAGACAATTACTAGTTGTACCACCACATCGAGTGCTCGGGGTGGCGGTTGAGCTGGGTGTGGGCCGGGCGTGGTTCATCTCGATCGTGACTGGCGTAGAGATGACGGAGCAGGGGAACTGCACCGGCTTCCGTGCTGCTGGTGGCGCCCCTCTACATTGCTGCGAGAAGGTACAGGTCATGACAGACCTACTGCCGGGTGCGTCGTACAACAGGCAGTCCACCAACTACTGTCGTGGCGGTGTGCTGTCATTAAGCACACCAATGGCTCAACTTCACTAGAGCCTAGGGGGGGCTATGGCCCCCTACCCTAAAGAAATTATGTGAAATATCATTAGTTGTTAAACCAAAATTTTAACGAATATCACAGTTAAGTATAATTTGTTCTTTTGTCCCTCTTAACTGAATAACCCTGCTTTGCCCGCTTAACAATCTCTGTCAAGCTCTCCCCTGAAGCACACAATATTCGACGGGGTTAATGTGGCATCCCCGTCAGGCACAGACGAGTTGCCTGCACGTGCCGGCCCAGGATAACTTTCGTACACGGCTTCAAGCATAGCTTTGTTCATACTACTAGCAAAAGGGGCCGTGTGTTGCAATGAGAGAAAAAAAATCATAATCTTCAATGACCATTATCATATTTTGCTGCATCACCGAGATACACTATAACTCTCAATTTCGTGAATCATGAACATTTTTCTAAACTTGTGAACATTTTTGAAATTCATAAACACTTTTACAATTTTTCGAATATTTTCTAATCAAGAACATTTTTTGAATTCATGAACATTTTAGACTGTTTGCAAACAAAAAACTATGAACATGTTTTTTGATCAATCTCCTTGAATCGGCCAACATTGTTTTGGAAATTGGTGGAATAATTTTTCAAATTCACGAACATTTTTTTTATCTAAAGAATATATTTTTAAATGCGTGATCATTTTATGAATCAGCGAACATTTTATGAATGAATAAACTTTTTTCTAAGTCACGAACAATTTTTGAATTTTTAGGATATTTTCCATTTATGAACATTTTTTTCAATTGGCAAATTTTTGTTCAATTTCATTAATGTTTTGTAATAAACGAACTTTAAAAAAATAGTGAATTATTTTTTATTTCCTTAATATTTAATTTCTAAATTTCGAGCATTTTTTGAATAATCTACTTTTTTATAAAATCACAAATATTTTTTGAATCCACCAACATTTTATTTTAAATTCACTTTTTTTAAAATTTCGGAATGTTTTTAAAGCCCCAAATTATTCATAGTAGAAAAAAGTAAAATGGAAAATAAAAATCAACAACGAAATTTAAAAAAAAGACCGCATGGACATGGGCCTTCCCAAACGGGCGTGCTGCGTCTTCTCCCAGCGTGCATAGCGCGGTATAGGAGGTCTCTACTGCATGTGCAGGCGAACATTTTATGAATGATTGGATTATTTGGAAGTCTTGAAGTGTTTTTGAATTTTCAGGATGTTTTCTATTCATAAATAAATTTTGAGTTGGCGAAATTTTGTTCAATTTCATTAATATTTTTTAATATACAAACTTTTTAGGGAAATCACAAACATTTTTTTGGTTTCCCTACCATTTATTTTCAAAATTTCGAACATTTTCTGAATAAGAAAATATTTTTTATAAATCATGGATATTTTTTTTGAATCAACAAACAATTTCGGATATATTAGGTATTTTATTTCAAAATTCTCAATTCTTTTAAATTTCGAAACTTTTTGAAGTCCCAAATTATTTAAAGTATAAAAAACGAAAACGGAAAGAAAAATCAAAATAAAATTTAAAAACAGGTCGCCCGGACATGGATCAGCCCAAACAGGCGCGCTGCATCTCCTTCCAGCATGCAGAGCGCAGTATGGGCCGACCCAAACGGGTGATTCCCCTGTATGATTTTTTTATTTCTTGTAGATGGCATTGGTGGGTAATATTTTACAATTTTATGGGCAATTTCCGTGACGTACCGCAAGAATCAATAGCCCCTTCGTTATTACTAGCAAACATGGAATCATCAGTTTGGATGTGTCTTTCACTACAAAATAGGCCGAAGAAACAAAAGAAAAATACAAGGCCTCACCTAAACTATCAATGGATATACCGCATCCGCGTCAGAGTGACTTTAACACTTGACTTTATAAAACAATTAGCCGGAACATAACTGAAATTTCTAGCCATTTAAAATTATATTGGATAGTGCATAATGATGTAATAGAATAATAATTTTAACCATGTAGAAAGCTAGAATTTCTTAAGCATAATTATAGTTAGATGTTCGATTAAAGAATTACTTATCGTTTAGGATTCTCGTTTGGTTAACTGCATTGGCATAAATAGGACATGTATATAGGCTAATTGAGTGCATAAGAATTGTTCACAAATAGATTCAGAGGTGTACTTGAGTTCTAAAGAGTTGAGTTCTCCCTGTCCTTCTGAATTTCTCTCCATACTAAATAGCCGCACACTTTGTTGCCGTCGTCAGCACCACAACAACAGTCCTATAAATAATATACATTAGATTACTCACAAATCAACAGGTTACCGACTTGCTCTAAGAATCCGCTCCATCTTCCTACCTTCCAGCACGATGGCCTCAATTGCATATGATATACTTCACTGGAACAAAGATTAATGAAAATTACCAACATGCTTAGAAGAAGTTTTCGGTCATTAAAAACTGAAAATTTTCCAACATGTTAATTAATGCGTTTTAGGTCCAAAGTTATCACTAGTGCTAAAAGGCTTACATATATTATTAATATGGTGTTACATACAGAACATCATAAGGGTTGTCAGACTCCTCGTGTATAGTCATCGACTTCAAAATTATATCTCACTGCAACTAACCATGTAACTACAGCACTATTATGGAGGTGACTGCGACCTAACTCACTCGACAATTGTACACGGGCAATTGGTAACTAGAGTTGTCTCATGTTGGTAACTATCACATGAGCAGTCGAGTAACTGTATAGTTAGCATGTTGCTAACTATGGCATGGGCAGCTGGTGACTATAGTTGTCTAATGTTGATAATTATGGCATGAACAACCTGTTAACAACATAAATATTATGTTGGTAACTTTTTTGAGGGTAACATGGTAAGTTTAGCATGTGCACGTCCCTATAGCCGGAGTAGCTTGATAACGCATGAGAAACATGTTAGCTTTAGCGCATGAGCAGCTTGGTAACTCTAGCATGAGTGACCTGATAAGTTAGCATGCACATCCTGGTAACTATATAATTAGGAATCTCATAACTACATAATTGCTACTCTGGTAACTATGTAATAGCCATATTGGTAACTATAGCACATGTAACCCAGTAACTCTTAGCAGTTGAGTTGTCAATACAACCACACCTGGGATATCTCTCTGCAGCAAAGATTTAGTAACACGTCAAATAGTAGCAGCAATAGTAGCAGTGACAGCGGTAGCAGCAATTTTGTAACAGTTGTAACAGTAGCAACGACAGTAGTAACTTAGCAAGATTCAATATGAGAAAAGTGTAGGCACATGGATCGGTGATAGATAATGATTTGGATGACATCAATCATGTAACAGTTACACACTAGGGCGACACAGAACTAGCTCCAATTCATCAATATAATGTAGGCATGTATTCCGTATATAGTCATGCGTGCTTGCGATAAGAACTTGCATGGCATCTTTTGTCCTACCCTCCCGTGGCAGCGGGGTCCTATTGGAAACTAAGGGATATTAAGGCCTCCTTTTAATAAAGAACCGGAACAAAGCATTAACACATGGTGAATACATGAACTCCTCAAACTACGACAATCACCGAAAAGAATCCCAATTATTGTCACCTTGGGGTATGCGGATCATGACACGTAATAGGTGACTACAACTTGCAAGATGGGATCTAAAACACTCTTATATTCATGAAAACATAATAGGTTCACATCTGAAATCATGGCACTCGGGCCCTAGTGACAAGCATTAAGCATAGCAAAGTCATAGCAACATCAATCTCAGAACATAGTGGATACTAGGGATCAAGCCCTATCAAACTTAACTCGCTTACATGATCAATCTCATCCAATCCCACCACCGTCCAGCAATCCTACAAAGGAATTACTCACTCACGGCGGTGAGCATCATGGAATTGTCGATGGAGAAGGGTTGGTGATGACGACGACGACGAATCCCCCTCTCCGGAGCCCCAAACGGACTCCAGATCAGCCGTCTGGAGGAAGAACGGGAGGTGGCGACGGCTCCGTCTTGTAAAATGCGATGAAATCTTCTCTCTGATTTTTTTCTCCAAAAATGTGAATTTATAGGACTGGAATTAGGGTCAGGGGAGCTATGTGGGACCCACGAGCTAACAGGGCGCGCCCAGGGCCTGGGCCGCGCCCTGTTGGGTCGTGGCCCCATGACAGCTCTTCTCTAGTAGTTTTTCGCTCCAAAATTCATTATATATTCTAGAAAAAATTCACAAAAAAGTTCCGTCCAATTCCGAGAACTTTTATTTCTGCACAAAAAATAACACCAAGGTAGTTCTGCTGAAAACAGCGTCAGTCCGGGTTAGTTTCTTTCAAATCATGCAAATTAGTGTCCAAAACAAGAGCAAAAGTGTTTGGAAAAGTAGATACGTTGGAGACGTATCAACCATGCATCGTGATGCATTTGTCTACTTTATATTTATTGTTTCTTTCCCCTCTTCTCTCCGGTAGACACGGAGACTGACGCTGTTGTCGTGTACGACTACGCCGCTGATGTCCAGCCACTTACAACAGAGCTTCCAGGCAAGCAAAACCACTTGAGCATTCCTATATCGCCCATTCCTTCTCTCTCATGCTTTCATTAGATTTTGATACTATTGTTGATAGCTCATATTATGATGCATAGCCTGTTTTTGATAAATTGATGTTGTATCTTACTGTTATCCTATATGTTTAGTATAGGCTGGTTAGTGATCCACCAGTGACCCCACTTGTCCCAGTTGCCCCCGCTTCATCATCGATGACTCGATCAACGTGATCGACGTCCTAAGCCCGACACATCACCTCACACCCCCTTAGTTGTAGGACCCTGTAGAGCTACTATAGGGTATCGAGGGTGATACCTCGCAACGTACTCCTAATGTTAACTCTATAGTGTAGTTAACCGGAAGTGGACTACGAAGGGTGATTCCTCATTCACCTCTTCCGGTAATGACTCTGTCATGCAACACCTCAAGCGTGAACCATCGAGGGTGATTCCTCTCTGGTCACCTTGACGATTACATCGAGTGGAATCCATCGAGGGTGATTCCTTGAACCCCCCTGATGTTATGGACACACAGTTACTTTTCCTTTACTAAAGAACCATGTTGAGGTCGGGTTGACCTGGAGGCTGCTTGTGTAATAATGACGAGGCACGACCGGGCATTCTTGGCCTTTGCCGTAAGACCTCGAGACAGGGCGACGGGACCACATATCGTGGATCATTGATCGTCACTACAACAAAACATTAATGGGTTTGGATATGTGATCTGAGAAGGCCTCTGGCCTGTTTCTCACTAACCACCACGCGGGAATCAGTATGGGCACTCTACATCGTACATTCACCGAAAAGCTCTTCAGACATCACAGTTGAGCGGCACGTGCCCGGGTGGCCTGCTTAAGCACCATCTTTGTATTAAGAGGTGCCAAGACTGACACCGGCTGTCCTCGCAACGCACATGATTGCAAAGGGCGATTGGCCCATGACCCCTTCGCATTTAGTATGTAGACCGGCGTGTGGCCTCTCTGTTGAGCCTAGGTTAGACTACGGTGTGTCGATCAGCCGAGACCAGGCATGACCTGGAAATTGTGTTCGACCAGAGTTAATCAAGCGTGTTGGGCAAGTTGGTGCACCCCTGCAGGGAAGTATATCTATTCGAATAGCCGTGTCCACGGTAACGGACTCTCGAAGTTGTATCCTGATCTAATACAACTAGAATGGTGACTTTTAAATGAAATGTTGGCTCCGAAATTACTTTCTCGCAGGGAGTCGAGGAAGGATCTCTGGGCAGTACTAAATAACTTGCTTCTTATTATATGCTAATCTACACTCTTGTAATGATGCAAGATGCTAGTCTTTGATAGGCTAGTCTTTCCCCCTCTATTCTGGCATTTCTGCAGTCAGTCCAAAGATATAGCCCCATTCCTTTGATAATAGTGCATACTTAGCATAGATCTGATGTAAGTCTTGCGAGTACTTTGGATGAGTACTCACGGTTGCTTTGCTCCCCTTTTCCCCTCGATACGATTACTTCGATCAAATGACAGAGCCCAGGAGACAGCTGATCCCGCCGACGACTACTACTACACCGACGGAGCCTACTACTACATTGAGGTTGCGCCCGACCAGCAGGAGGATAGGAGGCTTCCAGGCAGGAGGCCTTGCCTTTTCGATCTGTTGCTTATGTTTGTGCTAGACTTCTTAAGGCAAACTTGTTTACTTATGTCTTTACTCAGATATTATTGCTTCCGCTGGCTCGTTTGTATTTGAGCTTATGTATTCAAGCCCTCAAGGCCCCTGGCTTGTAATATGAAGCTTGTATGACTTCAATTTGTGTCTAGAGTTGTGTTGTGATATCTTCTCGTGAGTCCCTAATCTTGATCATGCGCATTTGCGTGTATGATTAGCGTATGATCAAAATGGGGGCGCGCCCATCCGATGCAAGGACAAGTTGGCCACGTCCTCATCTTCGAGATGACCGCCACGACAACCATCATGTCCGTGATCTACATCCTCGCGAAGGGCAAGCCACCTTGATACGTCTCCAACGTATCTATAATTTTTTATTGTTCCCTGATAATATATTATCATTCTAGGATACTTTTCAAGTATTTATTTACCAATTTATATTATTTTTTAGCACTAACCTATTGATCCAGTGCCCAGTGCCAGTTGCTGTTTTCTGCATGTTTTTCACTTTTCAGGTTTACAGTACCAAACGAAGTCCAATTGCCACGAAACTTTTTGGTGATTTTTTCTGGACAAATATAAGACCTGGAAGATTCGGAAGGAAGCCGGGAGCCACACGAGGGCCCCACAAGCCAACAGGGCGCGACCTGGGGGGGTGGCGTTATGGCTTGTGGGCCCCTCGTGGCTCTCCCGACCCCGTTCTTAAGCCTATAAATTCACATATATTCTGAAAACCCTTGAGGCAGTCCCGAAACACTTTTTACGCCGCCGCAAGTCTCCGTTCCATCGGGAGGCCATCTGGAGCTCCATTCCGGCACCCTGCCGAAGGGGGGATCGATCACGGAGGGCCTCTTCATCAACCTTGCTGCCCTCATGATGATGTGTGAGTAGTTCATCACAGACCTACGGGTCCGTAGTTAGTACCTAGATGGCAATCTCTCTCTCTCTCTCTCTTGATCTTCAATACAATGATCATCGCATCTTCACTTTGATCTATCCGATGTAATCCTTTTGTGTGGTGTGTTTGTTGGGATCCGATGAATTGTGGGTTTATGTTCAGATTATTCATGAAAAGTATTTAAGTCTTCTCTGAAATTATTATCATTCTTAATTGCATGATCATCATAGCTTCGTAATTCTCTCCAATCTATTGATTTGCTTTGGCCAAGTAGATTGATCTTTCTTTAGTGAGAGAGGTGCCTTGTAGTAGGTTCAACCTGACGAGTTTCTATATCTCAGTGATAGATGGGGACAAGTTGTGTCTTTGTGTTGTTTCTACTAAGGATAACACGATGGGGTTTATTCATATAGCTTGAGTTTACTTTGTCTACATCATGTCATCGTTCTCCATGCATTACTCTATTTTACTTAATACTCTAGATGCATGCTGGATAGCGGTCGATGAGTGGAGTAATAGTAATAGGTGCAGGCAGGAGTCGACCTATTTGTTTATGGACGTGATGCCTATATACACATGATCATTGCCATGAAAATCACATAACTATCCGCTTTTCTATCAATTGCCCAACAGTAATTTGTTACCCACCGTATGTTGCCTACATGAGAGATGCCGCTAGGGAAAACTATGGCCCCCGGGTCTATTCACTTATAAATTCACAAACGTTATTATTATCTTGCTGCCATTATTTTTCTTTTATTTTATTTTGCAATTTAAAATTATCTACAATTATCTACACAATTCATTTGCTTGCAAATAACGAGATCAAGGGGATTGACAACCCTCTTGCCTGCATTGGGTGCAAGTTGTTTGATCTTTTGTGTGCATCCGCTGAAGACGGTTGAGGATTGATATTCTATTGGTTCGATAAACCTTGGTTTCATAATTGAGGGAAATACTTACCCGTATTGTGCTGCTATTACCCGTTCCTCTTCACGGAAAACCCAACGCAGATCACAAGTATCACACCTCCAAGAAACAAGTGCGCCAAGACAATGAACGCCATCAACTACAAGCTTCGACGCCAACACCAAGGTGACCGACTACATGCATGGATGACCCTTCCATCGTCGGAAACATCCCAAGGAAGATGGCCGAGCATGGGAATTTCCCTTCGGTCATGGAGGCGAGTGATGATGTGTCATCTTCGGCCTTCATCCATGGAGACGGCAACAAGACGGTTGAGCATGGGAGTTTCCCTTCAACCGAGGCGACGATCACGACCCACTTCTTCGACAACTTGAGGTCGGCACCTGATACGTCTCCAACGTATCTATAATTTTTGCTTGTTCCATGCTGTTATATTATCATTCTTGGATGTTTTACAATCATTTTATTACAACTTTATATCATTTTTTGGGACTAACCTATTGACATAGTGCCAAAGTGCCAGTTGCTGTTTTTGCTTGTTTTTTATTTCGCAGGAAATCAGTACCATACAGAGATGAAACGCTGCAGGGATTTTTGTGGATTTTTTACGGACCAGAAGAAACCAGATGGGCCAAAGAACACCAGGAGAGGAGGCCCAGGGTGGCCAGCACCCACATGGGCGCGCTAGAGGCCCCCCGGCGCGCCCTGGTGGGTGCTGGGCCCCTCCGACACCCCCTCAACCGACTATCGTGCCTATAAATTCCCTGGAAAGCCAAAAACCCTAGGAGAGTCGACGAAACACAATTCCAGCCGCCGCAAGTTCCAGAACCGCGAGATCCAATCTAAACACCATCACGGAGGGGTTCATCTTCTTCATAGGTGCCTCTCCAATGATGCGTGAGTAGTCCACCATAGACCTACGGGTCCGTAGGCAGTAGCTAGATGGCTTCTTCTCTCTCTCTTATGATTCTCAATACAATGGTCTCTAGGAGATCTATTTGATGTAAACTTTTGCGGTGTGTTTGTTGGGATCCGATGAATTTTGAGTTCATGATCAGTTTCTATCCATGAATATTATTTGAGTCTTCTTTGATCTCTTATATGCATGATTACTTATAGCCTCGTATTTCTTCTTTGAATCTTTGGTTTAGCTAGGCCAACTAGATCAATTTTTCTTGCCATGGGAAGAGGTGCTTTGTGATGGGTTCGATCTTGCGGTGTTCTTTCCCAGTGACAAAAGGGGCATCAAGACACACATGTATCGTTGCTATTAAGGATAGCAATATGGGGTCTATTCCTACATGAATAGATCTTGTCTACATCATGTCATCATTCTTATTGCATTACTCTATTTTTCCATGAACTTAATACACTAGATGCATGCTGGATAGCGGTCGATGTGTGGAGTAATAGAGGTAGATGCAGGCAGGAGTCGGTCTATCTATCTTGGACGTGATGCCTATATGATGATCATCGCCTTGGATATCGTCATGACTATTCGATTTTCTATCAATTGCCCAACAGTAATTTGTTCACCCACCGTGCGCTATAGTCATGAGAGAAGCCACTAGTGAACCCTATGGCCCCCGGGTCTACTTTTCCATCATATTGCTTTCCGATCTATGTTTTTTGCAATCTTTGTTTTCAGATCTACAAAACCAAAAACCCAAAAATACCTTTCTGCATATTTACTCTTTTTATTTGTGTCCTTGAGAGATCTATCTGTCCTATCTATCACTACCCAATCTATCTTTTTACCGTAGAGAGATTGACAACCTCTCTTTCGCGCCGGGTTGCAAGTATTTGTTGTTTGTGTGCAGGTGCTGCTTATTGGGTGTTGGTGATCCTCCTACTGGTTCGATAACCTTGGTTTCATAACTGAGGGAAATACTTACCGTCGTTGTGCTGCATCATCCCTTCTTCTTTGGGGAAATACCGGCACAGTCCAAGCCACGTCAGCACCCATATGGGACTCATACTTGGAGTCGAGCACCAAGGCCGAGCTTGGGATGTTCCCTTCGGTCTTGGAGGAGATTGATGTTTTGCCACATCCTACGGCATTCATCTTCGGAGGCGTTATGGACGAGGAGGTTGAGCATGGTACTATCCCTTCCACCGAGGCGGCTCAAGGAGTTGATCTTGGAGACGTTAGCACCTACATCTCTCCGACACCGACATATGACGAGATGTCCACCAATTTCCATGTGAGGAGAGCCACCACCACATGAGTGAGATGAGTGACTCCACCATATGTGACTTTGAGTGCATTTCCGATGAGAGGATGAGTGTGATCACCACTAGCCCCACACATGAAAATATGCCAAACTTCTTATGTGAGGTTGAGAGCCATCACCACCCTTTGAGTGATTCAACCAACCATATGAGTGAGAGCATCCTAGAGGGAGTCGGTGAGCCACAACACTCAATGAGTGAGGTAGTTGAGAGGGCATGTGAGGCCACTATATTTCTAACAACTTAACCTCTACTCCTATTGTGTCTTCTTTTGTGCAAGGTCTCCTACATGACGACGTGCCTATCCTCGACGAGTCCATTCCTCCAATGGGAATGACGATGGCCATGGTGGACGATGATGCCCCACCCACATGGTTCCATCATGATGTTGACCATGAGTTGGTTCTTCCCACCTCACCTACATCACATGAGCGGAGCTCTAAAGGTAACATAGGTGAATGTTCTTCGCTTGTCCCACTAGTGGACTATCTTGACATCGATTGCTTGCATGATGATGATCACCTTATGGACACACCACATGCTATGTCTTCTTCATGCTTAGATGCGCCACCAATTTTTGATGAATATGATGGTGAGCATGTCGAATTACCTAGTTGTGATGCTATACTCCATAGGATATCATGTGGAAATTCTATTGTTCACATTATGTTTGACAATCCGCTAAACTTGTCATATGCTATGAGTGAGATTTCCCATATTGCATCATTGCAATCTCACCGTAGTAACTATGCATATCCCATAAAAGTAAATCCCATTTGCACAATTGGCATAGATGACAAGCCATTAGTTATTGGATTTTGCTTTTCTTGTGATGATATTGCTAAGCTTCCTTTGCATAATTTGAGCAATTCATCCCATATGCCATGCCTTGACTTATCATATAGAGTGCATGATCCCATCCTTTGTATGCATCACCCCATGCATAACATTGCTCCATATGATTATGATGATGCATCTCATATGCCATGCCATGAAAATGAATATAGATCGCATGATTGCATTTATTGTGGGCACCATCCGCATATCACGAATAACAATGCACTAGATATTTCAAGTGATGCACTACATATTTCTAGTCTCCATTATGCTATACATAATAACAAACCTTTCATGATGGATGACATGTTCCTATATCATGCATCTCACTTATTTGAGCATTGGATATTTTGTGCTAATGAACACATGCACATGCACATCCTAACGGATGATGTGTACATATACCACGCGCACACAATTTTCCCTTTTCCTTTGTTGTGTGTAGGTACTCATGATTACTCGTCAACCTCACAATCCCACGAGTTGACGAAAAGAGCTCTTGAGAGCATCGATGCTTTGGGATTCATCGGAATGTGTCTCCAACCATTCCCCTCGCGCAAGGACTACGCGCACCTCTTCTACTTGGCTCTCACACGACTATGGCTATTTACCACTTGTCATCTTATGCTCATGTTCTCGTGTTCAATTTGCATGTTATGCCTCATTCTATGCTTTTGCCATGCGATTGTGACCCTTACTTGCATTTACCCATGATTCACCATTGTACTCATACTATGTATATTTGCATGCTTAGTGGAGATCCTAAGTTATATTGCCATGTTTCTATTGCGAACTATGATATTGCTGATTCTTCTGTTGGGAGAGTCATGATGTTCCATTGCTATTCCCATAGGACTTCTTGCCAATACAATGGCGATACTTTTCTCATATCTCGTTTTCATGCTTGTGATATGTCATGTGCATTATGTATGCCCACTATTTGCACACATGACATGATTGCCATGATTACATCTAGTATGTTGCATCTTCACACTACTAGATTCCATGCTTTGATTCCTATGATCACTTGCTTTGTTGCATCATCCATGTTACATACTTGCTCCTTTCATTGGGTTGATGATATACATGGCCATGCCTCTTACATGATTCATGTTGAGCATTGTCTCTTGTCTCCTTTACTTGCATCTTGTAGTGAGTGCACCCATGCTATGATTATTGATATTGAGATTGCACTACCATTCTCATTTATACTTGGAGACTTGGACATATTATTGGTGAAGCATGTTCCAAAGTGCTTAATATCTTTGGTTGTGATTGCATCATAAGCTTACATACCATGCCGCATTCTCTTGTCCCTTCTTATGATAAGAATGACGATGACACTTGTTGGGTCTTTCACCACATGAATGTTAGGTTTTGCATTCACGCTAACCTCATTTGTTTTTCCGAGTGTTTGTCATGTTCTTTTGTTGTGAAGGCTTTGCAAGGTGATGCCATCATGAGACACATTGGTCATGCGAAGGCACACATGATGAGCGACAAGACCACCTTCGGGAACCTTCCTATGGTGAGCTTGTTCCTTTTGGGTCATTTTCCCATGCACTTATTGAATGGGCCACATTTCCATTGTTGTTTCCACCTTGTTGTTTACATGATACATCTCATGGATGGAGAAGCACCATATCTTGTGCATACGAGTAGCCTTGAGCACATTCTCATGCATTTGGACATTTGTTCAACCAATTTCACATTTGTTGCCCAACATGCTAAATGGAAACAATCTTTCCACAACAAATTTGCTTTGTATGAATGGATTGACTCACATTATGAATTGCTTGATACATCTTGTGTCTCCATATCATCCATGATCTATGAACTTGTGCACTTCCTTAGAAAATTTGTTGTGATCTACCTTGATGGACTATTTCTACATGATGCTCATTTTGTCCACTATCAATTCCATGATACCATCATCATTTTGAGCACCATTTTCCATGTTCATGCTATTGATAAACCTTCTTGTTATGACATCATTTTGCACAATGGCCGCATTAATCACATATACAACACCGTTGCGTGCACAACAAATGGATTTGCTCTCCTGAATGCTTTACATACCATTCTATATCATTCTATGAAGCTTCATGATACTTGTCATGAATATTCTTGTCGGACGAACTCGTGCTTAATTGATGGACACCTTGTGTGTGCTAACCAATGTATTTCAAAGTGTACTTTGTGTTTGCTCGTTTTGTATGTACACCTTCTCGGAGACATCTTGGAGTACTTTGATCGCACCATGACTTCCATTCCGTCCAACTACAAGTCCGTCCACGACTACCGTTTCCATGGTGATGAGGTTTTTGATCCGAGGACAGATCTTTCCCAAGGGGGGGAGGAGATGGTGCGGAGCATCCTATGGTCATCCCCAGGTACACTCCGACTACTCCCCAAGCACCAAGTGCCATTGGACATAAAGTGAACGCGCTCCTTAATGCTTCCTCTTTCAATTCACTTGAGACATGGATGCTACCTCAAGCTCGGACCTTGTGTATACTCAGGTACATCCGAGGAGAACCCAAGGACCAAGGCCAAGCGTGTGCGGAAGCGAAGACAGTAGAAGGAAGAAGAGCCAGACTCTACAGCGGCCGGACATCCGGCCGGCCCCCTCAGGTGACGGTGACCCGATCTTTCGATGAGAGTGGGGATAACTATCAATTTGGTGGATTTTGACCTTGACGATCCGGCTATACCATACCCGACGATACGCCTCGACAATCGCTAAACCAATCTCTAATGGTTATTGACCTTGCCGTAGGCATGATCAACCTTAAAAACGCGGTTCGAGTTCTGCAAGCAACCGAAGAACCGGCAAGAACAATGGTAATTGCAATCTGAAATTGCGGATAATAAACTGAGCACACGAACTAGATGAAAAGTTGGGGTTCCACTATGGATCTGACAAGGCGGTAGTCCTACACGTCTCGTAGATGCAAATTGTAGCGATGGCTAGACAATACAATAAAACCCAAGTCTAAACCCTAACGTAGACTAGATATTTATTAAACAATGATGTGCATCTGAGTCGGTTCGCAGATGCCGTGTCATACGTAAGCCGTACATTGCATGTTAGCTTCAGTTGACCTGATGATGTGTCGGCACGTTCATGAGGTACCGCACTAGGAAGTCCTTTGTACCAACACGTTACCAAAACAAGACTATCCGACACCCCTTGTAGTGTTGTCTCCTTGCACTGCATGCATAATGGATTGGATGGATAGTTCGGTGGTAGAAGGCATGCATGCAAGGCTGGTGGATGACATGCATGCAACGAGCATTGCTCCTTTTGTTTTGAAGGCACAGTAGTCTTCTTTTATTCCTGAGTCTAAGTAAATCAGAACATGAGTGTAACATCATATTCTCGTCAGAGAAATCACAAGTGTGAAGAAGCGATAGTACCTGGTTATTAATTTGTCTCGCTCGCGCTCTAGTAATAGGACCAAGCGGAATAACTGATGTCCGAGTCGCGTCGGGTGTAATACTAGAAGAGATGTCCTCATCATCCCTGCCTTCTTGAATCGAAGTCGTCCTCGACGATAGTTCATCATCCTCACCAAGGTATGGTTTTAAATCTGCAATGTTAAATGTGGGACTAACCCCAAAATCTGCAGGCAGATCAAGCTTATATGCATTGTCATTAATGTTTTCAATCACTTTAAAAGGTCCATCGGCACGAGACATTAATTTTGACTTTCGTAAATTAGGAAAACGCTCCTTTCGCAAATGCAACCATACTAAATCACCTGGTTCAAACACAATACTTTTCCTACCCTGACTACCAGCAAGTTTATACTTGGCATTCATGCGCTCAATATTTTTCTTAGTCATCTCATGCATTTTTAATTCTAACTCAGCACGTTCTTTAGCATCAAGGTTTACCTTCTCCAAAGATGGAATAGGAAATAAGTCAATAGGTGCACGCGGTATAAATCCATAAACAATCTCAAAAGGGCATAACTTTGTGTTAGAATGAACTGAACGATTATAAGCAAACTCTACATGAGGTAGACATTCTTCCCACATTTTTAAGTTCTTTTTCAAAACAGCCCTAAGCATAGTAGACAATGTACAGTTAACCACTTTAGTTTGACCATCTATTTGAGGATGACATGTAGTACTAAATAAAAGCTTAGTCCCCAATTTTGTCCACAATACCCTCCAGAAGTGGCTAAGAAATTTTGTGTCACGATCAGAAACAATTGTATTTGGCACCCGATGTAAACGAACTACTTCTCTAAAGAACAAATCAGCAATGTGAGTAGCATCGTCACTTTTATGACAAGGTATAAAATGTGCCATCTTAGAGAATCTATCAACAACCACAAATATACTATCCCTCCCCCGTCGTGTCCTAGGCAGTCCTAATACAATCCATAGATATATCTTCCCAAGGAGTGCTTGGAACAGGAAGAGGAATATACAAACCATGTGGATTCAATCGTGACTTAGCTTTTCAGCATGTCGTGCAACGTGCAATAAATCTTTCCACATCCCTTCTCATTTTCGGCCACAAGAAATGACCAGCAAGGATGTCTTCCATCTTCTTGACACCGAAATGTCCCATGAGTCCTCCTCCATGCGCCTCCTGTAACAACAAAAGACGAACAGAGCTATCTGGGATGCATAGCTTATTAGCACGAAAAACAAATCCGTCATTAACGATGAACTTGTTCCACGTTCTACCCTCTCTGCAATTGAGCAATATATTTCTAAAATCGACATCATTAGCGTATTGCTCTTTTATAGTTTCAATTCCAAAGATTTTGAAGTCAAGTTGTGATAACATGGCATAGCGTCGAGACAATGCATCAGCAATAACATTCTCCTTCCCTTTCTTGTGCTTAATAACATAAGGAAAAGATTCAATAAATTCAACCCATTTTGCATGTCTACGATTCAGTTTGCTTTGACTTCTAATATGCTTGAGCGATTCATGATCAGAATGTATGACAAACTCCTTAGGCCATAAATAATGTTGCCAGGTCTCCAATGTCCGAACTAGTGCATAAAGTTCTTTATCATATGTTGAATAATTCAGACTAGGCCCACTGAGTTTTTCACTAAAGTATGCTACTGGTTTGCCTTCTTGCAATAGAACACCGCCTAGACCAATGCCGCTAGCATCACATTCTAATTCAAACATTTTATTGAAATCAGGTAATTGCAGCAAAGGAGCGTGTGTAAGCTTATCTTTAAGAATAGTGAAGGCTTCGTCTTGTGCGTCGCTCCATACAAAAGGCACATTTTTCTTTGTGAGCTCGTTGAGCGGCGCTGCGATGGTACTAAAATCGTTCATGAACCGCCGGTAGAACCCTGCAAGCCCAAGAAAACTCCATACTTGTGTGACCGAGTTAGGGGTCGGCCAACTCTGGATCGCTTCAATCTTGGCTTTATCAACTTCAATTCCCTGTGGGGTCACAACATAGCCAAGAAAAGCGACTCGATCCGTGCAAAAGGTGCACTTTTCAACATTACCAAATTGACGTGCATCACGTAGAGCATGAAAAACAGCACACAAATGATCAAAGTGTTCCTCTAGTGACTTTCTATAAATGAGAATATGATCAAAATATACTACCACAAATCGTCCAATGAAAGCTCGCAAAACTTCATTCATTAGTCTCATGAAAGTACTAGGTGCATTAGTCAATCCAAAAGGCATAACTAACCATTCATATAAACCAAATTTAGTTTTGAAAGCAGTTTTCCATTCATCACCTAGTTTCATACGAATTTGTTGATAGCCACTATGCAAGTCCACTTTAGAAAACACAACTGAGCCACTAAGTTCATCAAGCATGTCATATAATCTAGGAATGGGATGACGATATCGAATTGTAATATTATTAATGGCTCTACAATCAACACACATACGTGAAGTATCGTCTTTTTTTGTAACAAGTAAAATGGGTACAGCACATGGACTAAGTGATTCACGAATGTAACCTTTGTCGAGTAGTTCTTGAACTTGTCGCTGGATTTCCTTGGTCTTCTCTAGATTAGTCCAGTATGGTGCACGGTTGGGCAGTGAGGCGCCAGGTATCAAGTCAATTTGATGTTCAATTCCTCTCATAGGTGGCAGCCCCGGTGGTACTTCCGTTGGGAAAACGTCATGATACTCCTACAAAAGGTTAGCAACGACAGGAGGCAAAGAAGAAGGCATATCCTCAAATGAAAACAAAACTTCTTTGCAAATAAGAGCATAACATCCATCTAGCTACTGCCTACGGACCCGTAGGTCTATGGTGGACTACTCACGCATCATCGGAGAGGCACCTATGAAGAAGATGAACCCCTCCGTGATGGTGTTTAGATTGGATCTCGAGGTTCTGGAACTTGCGGTGGCTGGAATTGTGTTTCGTCGACTCCCCTAGGGTTTTCGGAATATTTGGGAATTTATAGGGGCATCAGAGGCGGTGCAGAGGGGCCCCGTGGAGGGCACAACCCATCAGGGCGTGCCTGGGGCCCCCTGGCGCGCCCTGGTGGGTTGTGCTCTCCACAGCCCACCTTCCTGGCTCTTCTTTGGCCCACTGGGTGTCTTCTGGTCCAGAAAAAATCTCCAAAAAGTTTTGTCGCGATTGGACTCCGTTTGGTACTGATATTCTACGAAGTAAAAAACAAGCAAAAACAGCAACTAGCACTTTGGCACTATGTCAATAGGTTAGTCCCAAAAAATGATATAAAGTTGTTATAAAATGATTGTAAAACATCCAAGAATGATAATATAACAGCATGGAACAAGCAAAAATTATAGATACGTTGGAGATGTATCACGTGCGTAGAGTTGTATCGGTGGTCGATAGAACTTGAGGGAATATTTGTTCTACCTTTAGCTCCTCGTTGGGTTCGCCACTCTTACTTTTCGAAAAAGGCTACAAACGACCCCCTACACTTGTGGGTTATCAAGACCTTTTTCTGGCGCCGTTGCCGGGGAGCAATAGCGTGGGGTAAATATTCTCGTGTGTGCTTGTTTGCTTTATCACTAAGTAATTTTTATTTTCTGTTATTAGTTGTTTTATATCTTTAGTTATGGATATGGAACACGAAACACCAAAAAAATTAGTGGTACTTGCTACTCATGGAGATGGGGAACCTCCTAAAACCCTCGATGCTAGTTATGTGCAAAGTATTAAATACTACTTTGATAATCCTGAGAAGACCCCATTCAACTTGATAATGGGCGTAATGTTGGATCAACGTGAATACTTTAGAGATTATCGCTTGACTCAAAAAGGGAAATTGTTATGGGATCAAATTCATATGTTGTATTGGTATGCTCGCGGGCTATGCTTGAGATATGATATTACTTGTTGCTCTAGGATGAACGCTCCACACCTTCCCTTTTCATGCAAATTTAATGATAATGAAACCTTAGCTTCTTATGCTAAAGGTATTTATGATTACTATGATGTGGAACGAATAGAAGAATTTGTTGCTTTTAAAGGTGCTTATGAAGTTGCTTCCTTGATTGAAAAGTATGATGATGTTTCTTACAAATCTGAAAATTTTGCCATACTTAAATATTGCTATGAGAATTATGACTGCAATGCTGATATTATTGAATTCATTTTTTACTGGAACGTCAAAAGTTTCTGAAATTTTTACATAGTGTTGATATACAAAATTTTTATTTCTTAATAATATTTGAGATTTTTTGGAGTTACAGAAGTATGGTCAAAGTTCAGATTACTACAGACTGTCCTGTTTAAGACAGATTTTGTTTTTGATGCATTGTTTTGCTTGTTTTGATGAAACTATCGATTGTATCGGTGGTATAAGCCATGGAGAAGTTATAATACATCAGTGATAATGCAAATATAAAATACGAATGGGTTTGCAACAGTACTTAAAGTAGGAATTTGCTTTATTATACTAACGGATCTGACCAGTCTTCTGTTAAGTTTTGTGTGGATTAAGTGTTCGAACATCGAGGAGGTGTCGATATGAGGAGAAGGAGGAGAGGCAAGAGTTCAAGCTTGGGGATTCCCAAGAAACCCCAAGTAAATATCCAAGGAGACTCAAGCGTCTAAGCTTGGGGATGCCCCAGAAGGCATCCCATCTTTATTCAACAAGTATCGGTATGTTTTCGTTTTCGTTTCGTTCATGTGATATGTGTAAATCTTGGAGCATCTTTTGTGTTTGGTTTTCACTTTTCTTTTATGCACCATGCTGTTATGAGATAGTCCATGGTTGATTTATAGAATGCTCATTGCACTTCACTTATATCTTTTGAGTATGGCTTTATAGAATGCTTCATGTACTTCACTTATATCATTTGAAGTTTGGATTACCTGTTTCTCTTCACATAGAAAACCATTATTCGTAGAATGCTCTTTTGCTTCACTAGTATTTATTAGAGCATGGTCTTTTGTAGAAAGAATTAAACTCTCTTGCTTCACTTATATCTATTTAGAGAGTCAACAGGAATTGGTCATTTGCATGGTTAGTCATAAAATCCTACATAAAACTTAGGGATCACTGAATATGATACGTTTGATTCCTCGCAATAGTTTTGCGATATAGAGATGATAATATGTGGGAGGTACTAGTGGATGATCGTGTTTAGTAAGATATTGGTGTTAAGGTTTGTGATTCCCGAAGCATGCACGTATAGTCTCCCGTTATGCTAGGAAGTTGGAGCACAATTTATCCTTGATTGTCTATCTTTGTGTGAAGGTCGGGGGCGCGCGATGGTTAACTCCTACCAACCTCCCCCCTAGGATCATGCGTAGTAATACTTTGCTTCGAGGGCTAATAAACTTTTGCAATAAGTATGTGAGTTCTTTATGATTAATGTGAGTCCATGGATTATACGCACTCTTACCTTTCCGCAATTTGATAGCCTCTACGGTACCGTGCATTGCCCTTTCTCACCTCGAGAGTCGGTGCAAACTTCGCCGGTGCATCCAAACCCCGTGATATGATACGCTCTATCACACATAAGCCTTATTATATCTTCCTCAAAACAGCCACCATACCTACCCATTATGGCATTTCCATAGCCATTCCGAGATATATTGCCATGCAACTTCCACCGCTTCCGTTTTGATGACTTGAGCATTCATTGTCATATTGCATTACATGATCATAAGATAGCTAGCATGATGTTTCCATGGCTTGTCTGTTTTTTGATATCTTTGCTACGCTAGATCATTGCATTCATATAGAGTCATACTTTGTTCTACTATCGAGTTGTAATATTGAGTTGTAAGTAAATAGAAGTGTGATGATCATCATTAGAGCATGTCCCAGTGATGAAAGGATGATGGCAACTATGATTCCCCCACAAGTCGGGATGAGGCTCCGGACAAAGAAGAAAATAAAGAAAGAAAATAGAAGAAAAAGTAAAAAAGAAAGAAAAAAAGAGAAAGAAAAAGGGGCATGCTAATTCCACACTTATGCTTCAAAGTAGCACCATGTTTTTCATATAGAGAGTCTCCTATGTTGTCACTTTCATATACTAGTGGGAATTTTTCATTATAGAGTTAGATGCACACCCACTTAGTTTTCATATTGAGCTTTCATACACTTATAGCTCTTAGTGCATCTGTTGCATGGCAATCCCTACTCCTCGCATTGATATCTATTGATGGGCATCTCCATAGCCCGTTGATACGCTGAGTTGATGCGAGACTTTCTTCTCCACTTTTACCCCTTTGAAACCTACCACCATATTCTATTCCACCCATAGTGCTATATCCATGGCTTGCGCTCATGTATTGCGTGAGATTAGAAAATGCTGAAGCACGTTAAAAAGTATGATCCAATTGCTTGGCTAACACCGGGGTAGTACATGATTTATACTTTGTGTTAAGAAGACAGAGCATGACAAGCCTATATGATTTTGTAGGGATAGCGTTCTTTAGCCTTGATATTTTGAAAGACATGATTGTTTGTTGGGATACCTGAGTATTAATTTCTTTATGTCAAAACTAGACTATTGCTTTGAATCACTTGTGTCTTAATATTCATGCCATGATTAGATATATGATCAAGATTATGCTAGGTAGAATTCCACATCAAAAATTATCTTTTTTATCATTTACCTACTCGAGGACGAGCAGGAATTAAGCTTGGGGATGCTGATACGTCTCCGTCGTATCTATAATTTTTGATTGTTTCATGCCAATATTATACAACTTTCACATATTTTTGGCAACATTTTATATGATTTATTGGACTAACCTATTGATCCAGTGCCCAGTGCCAGTTCCTGTTTTTGTGTGTTATTTGTTTCGCATAAATTCCATATCAAACGAAGTCCAAACACGATAAAAATTTACGGAGAATTATTTTGGAATATTTGTGAATTTTGGGAAGTGGAATCAATGCAAACGGAGGCCCACAGCGAGCACGATACACCAGGGTGTGCCCAGGAGCCCTGGCGCGCCCTGGTGGATTGTGCCCACCTCGTACGTCGGTTGGAGCTCTCTTTCGGGCGCAAGGAAGCTAATTTTTGGAAAAAATCGTGCTAAAATCTCAGCGCAATCAGAGTTACGAATCTCCGGGAATATAAGAAACGGTTTTCGGCCAGAAAACGGGGATGTGAAACAGAAGAGAACAGAGAGGGAGATCCAATCTAGGAGGGGCTCCTGCCCCTCTGCCGCCATGGAGGCCATGGACCAGAGGGGGAACTCTCTTCCCATCTATGGGGGAGGCCAAGGAATAATAAGAAGGAGGGGGGCTCTTCCCCCTCTCTCCCGGTGGCGCCGGAACGCCGCCGGGGCAATCATCCTGACGGCGATCTACACCAACAACTTCGCCGCCGTCAACACCAATTCTCTCCCCCTCTATGCAGAGGTGTAACACCTCTCTTCCCCGTTGTAATCTCTACTTAAACATGGTGCTCAACTCCGTTGTAGGGTGTTGCAATATGTTCATGATTTGCCTATGGTGGGTTGCGTGAGTGACAGAAGCACAAACCCGAGTAGGTGGGTCGTTGCTATGGTTGGGTTTTACCTTAATGATCTTTGGTAGTTGCGGATGCTTTCTAGAGTTCCAATCATAAGTGCATATGATCCAAGTACGGAAAGTGTGTTAGCGTATGCCTCTCCCTCATTGCATATGACCAGTATCTATCATATTATATTCAATTGCCTAGGGACAATCTTTCTCTTGCGTTACACAAAAAGCTTTCTACTAAGTTATTTACTTTTATTGTTCTTTTATTAAAACATCACCTAACTTTTATTTCCACGTTCTTTATTATCTTGCAAAGTACTTCTAGTTTTATTCCCGCAAAGTAGTTTCATACTTGTTCTAGGTAAAGCAAGCACTAGCGTGTGTAGAGTTGTATCAGTGGTCGATAGAACTTGAGGTAACATTTGTTCTACCTTTAGCTCCTCGTTGGGTTCGACATTCTTACTTATCGATAAAGGCTACAAACGATCCCCTACACTTGTGGGTTATCAGCGCCACTGGCCCCGCCATAAGCTAGCGCCTCCCGACGAGTGGCTGGCCCGCGCCAGCCGAGCCTTGCACGCGGAGGGGAAGAAAGGTCCCGCTCCCGCCCTTGCCGGCCAGCCCTTGCCGACGGCACCGCTGGGCGGCGGCTGGGGAGGCACACAGAGAGGGGGGGGTAGGAGAGGTGGCGGCTGGGGTTCCCTTCGAGCGCTCGCGGGAGCGCCACGGGATGGACGAGGGGACTCCCGAGAAAGCAATGTTTTGGCTCACGAACTGGCTGCCTACGCAAGAACTCATGGAGACAATCTACTGATTGCTGTTGTTCATGACGTGCTAAGACAGCTCGTTCCAAATGACTGTAACCTGAACCCTAATAAAATATAAGTGCAGGGCTTTTTCTCAAAAAGAAAAAAAAGTTGCCTTTGCACATTGACTGTGCATGCTGGACCATGAAATGGCCACCGCATCAAGCTGTCAAGTATGGCGAGGGGAGTCGTGTGACGGGGACGAACATGAAGTGGAATGGGAATCTAGAAATCTCTAGCAATGTTATGCTTACCATGTAAGAAGAGTGTAGTTTCCTTTTGAGGTGGTAGATTGCAGTTCCTTCTCTTTGTTGTACGCTTCTAGCTATGACACTATTACGAGAATTTATATGGCCGGTTGGCAAATTGGCTGGTATTTTGGTTCAGTTGCAACTTGCAAGCATCGGTCCTTTTTTCGAAACGGAGGCAAAAGATTTGCCTCATCGATTAATTAAGAAGAAGAGAGTTGCCCGGTTAATTAACGGAAAACCGGGCTAAAACCAATACAAACATATCACATGCGGACTACTCCCAAAGTATGAAACCCCATTACTACACTGTCAAACCTATAGGCACTTTCAACATGCAACAGACCCAAGCACTTACACATCTACATTGCGAAGGAATCCCCAATAAGAACACCTCAGAGGCAGACAATTGACCCCACAAAACCATGGTGAGAAGCTAAACCATGAGGACGACCCAAAAGACCAGGGCACAACCATTAAGCAGCAGCAGAGGCCTTCCCTGTGGCATTACTCATCTTGTTTTTGCTTCTGAGAGATTTCTTCACTTTCTTGATCTTGTCTTTGTTAATCTTTTTGGTCAAGATGCATGTAATCGCCTTACCAGACCAAGGGCTAGCCGCATCCAAGCTAGAGAGCAAGTTGCAAAACACTTTCGCAAAGAGAGCATCGGAACAAGGTGCCAATGCGCCTGCCATAACAACATCTTCATCTGGAGGCACCTGTAGGGTAACGCAGCAGAAAACAAAAATTTCCGACCTACGCACCAGCCCAGGACCACTATGGAGACTGCATACAAGGTTTGATCTTTTCGTTACCGACTCGTAGCACAGCGGAAGTAGAGTCGATGACGATCGGCGGTGCAGATCCCCGCAGCTAGGATTTACAACCTCCCAACCGCGAGGATGTATACCCTCATCCGCCCCTCGGACAGCCCTCCGGGAGGCGGTCGGACAGTCCCCCGGACGGTGTCACGGACAGCCCTTCGGGAGGACCATCGAAACTCGGACAGTCACTCGGACAGCCCTTCGGGAGGACCTTCAAAACTCGGACAGCCCTTCGGGAGGCACTCTCGAACTAAGACCGAAACTACGATCTCTCTACAGAGTTGCACACATACGGTGTCATCTATCCGGCAGGGCTTCGCCGTCCAGAACTAGTTCCCACCGGAACCCAGACAGCCTTTCGGCTCTACGAAACTATTTCGCTAGGAGGGAGAGAGAAGCCAGATAACATCAGATGGCATGTGTATGTGAGAAAGAGTGAGTGTGGAGAGTGCATCTCCACCTCTATTTATAGGAAAACCAAAGGGGTAGGATGACACTTGAAATACCCAAAATGCCCTTCACAAGGGCACAAAGGTAAAAGCAAGTGGGCAGCCCTTATCCTTCCATGTCATCCCTAGAAATATTTGTGAGTAAAACCTTAAAAGGTGGCTTTCCATAAAGTAATCCAAAACGCACTTTCACTATTCACGACGACATATTTCAGCGTCCGTTCGAACTGAAAATATTTATGTGGGCTTAGAACATTTCCAGTACCCACTAAAATAATTTTCAACGCGTTCCGAAACAATTCCGGTTTAGTGATTTTCATCTGCGAAAAGCATCTGAAGCGGTTCCGACAGCTCCGGAACATTTCCGGTTTTCATCCCGGAAAATTCCAGAAAGTTTCCAGAATGATTCTGGCAACCTCCAAGAATTATCAAGCATGTGCCGAAACCATTTTGACTTTATGGTGTACTCCGAAACAACTTTTCGGTTTAGTGATTTTCATCTGTGAAAAGCAACTAAAGCAGTTCCGGCAATCCGGAACATTTCCGGTTTTTGTCTCTGAAAAATCTCAGAAGTTACCGGAACAATTCTGGTACCTTCCAATAATTTGCAGGCATGTGCCGAAACCAATTTGACTTAATGGTACACTCCGAAACAACTTTTCGGTTTTACCGAAACTCTTCCGGTGTTCTCTCTCTCCGGAACTCTTCCGTTGTCTCCGAAACTTTTTCAGTGAATTTCTCTCAGACCCCCTGTCTAGTATTCAGCAGATAGATGACCCTTAAGTGTGTGACCCTATAGGTTCGGTGAAGTATAGACATGACCCGAAACCCCTTCCGATCAATGATCAACATCGGAGCCGTGGACACCCATATTGACCCCTATACCCACACGAATGAATATTCGAGTGAACCTCCAGTTGCCATGTGCTATTCCTGTTGCTTCGCGATATGTTACAAATACCCGAGGTGAGACATGTTGGCATCCCCGATGATCAACAACTTGTCCACTATGCCAGTTACCTCGTTACCGGTATTGTTCTCTTTTCTCGTTCCCGTGTTCCGGCATCCCCGTGATCAAATCACAAAGTGTCTGGCCAGACGATGATGGATACCGTAACACCGAGAGGGCCCAGAGATATCTCTCCATCGTCGGAGGAGCAAATCCCAATCTTGAGCTATCAAGTTATTTGACATACTTTTCCATGAACCCGTAAGCCGCCGTAATTGCCACCCATTTACGGATGACGTTTAACAAACCCCAAAGTTCATGAAGCAAGCATGAAGAAACTCGACACTCTCATGGTCTAAGGAATCATGCAAACGTTAACCATCTCTGTGTTATTAACCATTAACTTGTGACAAATGAATCTCATAGCATAACATCAATTCGGGTCGATTCAACACAAATGTTCTTCTAACATTGTGCCCTCAAAATTGCCGGCATAGCCATGCCCATGATCAGGAAAACAGGATCATCATGCAATACTTGAGCCAGTCTTAGAGTGCAGACTAGGAATACATTTTACCGTTTATTATTCCACGCGTGCATATGAGTCTTCCTCCGAGCCTCGTGGTTATTGCAGACTCGAGAACCATAGCAGTTATAGCATGGAACATAAACCTAATTATGAACAGGGAGATAATCAATAACATTTATTATTGCCTCTAGGGCATATCTCCTACAGACTCCAACTTGCACTAGAGTCAATAATCTAGTCAATGCTAATGCACTTTACACCTATGGCATACTGGTGTAAAATATGCTTCGCTTGTGGTATAGCCTGATGTCCAACGGATTTGACGACTTCAGCTCCGTGTGTAACTTTGCATATCCTTGCGTTTTCACGCTTTCACAAAATTCATATTTTGTGTGGACTTGGCTTTGCATATGTGTGAATCATTGGTTGAAACCTGATTCCTCAGACTGACCTATGGGGCAACTATCTGCAATAGTGTCGCATAGACCAAAGCCATCTTGGAACCATACTAAGTTCATGAATGAACTATATGATTCAACAACTTCTTTGTCGCTTCTAAAGCGTCAACATACTTAGCCTTTGTTATAGAATTCGCCACAGTGTCTTGTTTGGAACAATTTCCAACTACCGTGCCACCATGTTGTGTATTACACAAAACCCTTAACATAAATCGAAAATCCCATGGAGCATTGATGAAGACTGTATCTATGTAATTACTTACAACGAGCACTTCATAATCTCTGCTTGCGAGAAAACATGTCATCAGTACTGCTCTAGTACTCAATGACATCTTTCACTGTTGTCCCATGATCAGTACTTTGATCACTTTGGTATCTATACTGGCAACAACTTTGGAGTATTGGACATATCTGGTTGTTTTTACATACCATGGAATACATGATTAATCCAAACACAAGAGTGTGTGGAATCTCCATCATGTATTTTCCTCATTAGTGTTTTGGGACACCAAGTCTTGCAAAAACTCTTTCCATGTGACTTCGGCAAGAATCACTCCTTGGCGTTTTAAATGCTAAAAAGTTTTAGCATCTTGTCAATATGTATTCATAGCTTAGCCCCATTAGGTAAATCTATCTCCATAGATCATCATGCCTAATATTGAGGCTATTTAGCCTAAGCACTTCATCGATAAACTATTTTCAAATGAAGTCCTAATTCGTGTCAAGAAATTTATTTCTAATTAACAATGTGTCAAGTACACAAGGTTTTTAGAAATATTATTATGCTCCCACTTACTTTCTGGAATCACAAGCATCTTCGATACCCATTTGATGAAGTCAAACCCCTTTGACCATTCCATCAAAAACGAAGATTCCAATTCCACTTTGCTCTCTTCTGTCCATCGCTGGAACTCTGAAGTTTGCATTATTACTAGTATCCTCTGGATCGACAAATTACTTTGGACTGTATCACATACAAGTCCTAGGTTTCATTTCCATTAGATGGAAATCCTTTTGTCATCCATGTTTTATATCTCATGATTGAAATATGTATTAATTGCTAGTTCAACCCGAACCGACTTCAAGCATCGCTACGGTGAGACAATCTCATCGTAGTCAACTCCTTGAACTTGTTATTGCAACAAGTCGAGCTTTATGGATAAAACATTTTATCTGTATCAGTTTTTAGTTCCATAAATATTCGTTAGACTCTAAGTCTTCCGAAAGGTGTATCAAGATTTTAATCTCGAATCACTTATATGGAAACTATCTCGGATTGTATTGGCATTTAGCCAATTCCGGAGTTAGGGCCCATCAACGCTTCCTTGTGTATTGTAGGTATACTGTTGTCTAACAACAATATCTCGTTTGCGCACCTGATAGGTTTGCACGAGCTTTGCCTACGTGGTTCAGCTGCAAGTTCGATCGAAGTCCATACATTTTATTGTAGAGACTTCCGTATCAGTCGCAGTAGGAAACTCCGGAATCACTTCCAAGGTTTCTTTCCTTTGATCTGATGACGAAGATACTAGTTATCTCGTCGAGTTGCACTGTCCTCACACTCACCTTTTGTAAGAACTATTCTCTTTAAAAGCATACCATTTTGTGGCAAAATCCTTTGCCTCGGTATAGTGGTGGGGGAATACCCAATGACTTGGGATAACCTACAAAGTAGCACTTGTCTGATTTGGAATAGGTTTGTAACCTTTTACACAAGCCCCATATTCCAAATGTTAAGAAAAGATATAACATGGTTGGGCGTAACATACCATGGCGTCATTTCAACAGACCTGATGGATCTCTTTTCAGTGTAAAAGCCGCAGTCACTAAAGCATCACCTTTTAAAAGGGGTAATGGCAAATTTATTTATGTCATCTTTGATCTTACCATGTCATAAATGGTTCGATTACATTTTCACGGACTTTCCACTTGCAATGGTGTTCCGGGAGGTGCAAGTTATGAAACCCCTTTCATAACTCATCAGACATTCGCTAAACTTGTAACTCAAATATTCCTTTCCGCAATCAAATTGCAGAAACATAATTTTCTTGTTACAATAACTTCTACTTCATTTTTGAAAACCTTATGAATGAATTCAAAAGATCCAGACTTACGTCTCAACAAGTAAATATCCATATATCTACTTGAGTCATTTCTGAAGATAGATAAATCCACTACTTGCAACAACATTTATTGGACTACACACATCATAATGCATGATCACCAATATGTTCTTTGCTCGTTCCTTATGGCCTGTGAACGGTATTTCAGTCACTTCACTTTTCAGAGGAAAGTTGCAAGTGTCAGATGATTCAAAATCAAATGACTTCAAAATCCATCATAATGGAATTTTCCATGCGGGTTTCTCCAATGTGACCAAATGCAGTGCCACACTTGTGTGGTATTCTTTTAGTCTTGCGACATTTAGCATCAGTGTTATGGATGTATCATATTTCCATCAATATTCATAACATACATACCATCTTTGATGGAAGCATGGCCCTTCATGTTATTCATAATACTGAACAACAATTGTTGTTTCTATGAACAACTCTTTTGCAACAAACATTGTGCAATGGGCTAGAGTGTATGAAACTCTAAAATGAATTATGAAAGTAAACCCAGAGATAATGTATTATTATCAATATTCATAACATACGTCTCATTCATAATGAAAGTATGGCCCTTATGTTATTCATAACACCGAACATCAAAAGTTCTCTTATGAACAACCTTCTTGCAAGATACCTTATGCAAAGGGCTAGAGTGTGAAACTCTAAAATGAATTATGAAAGTAAATACATAGGGAATACACCGATGGAAGGCATAGTAACATTTACTATGTTCCCTGCGTGTATCTAAACCTCATTCCTGGCTAGTCTTTCAGGCCATAGTAGTTCTTACATCGAGTTGCAACAGAATGCAATCGAGCGGGTATCTTTGTGATTAACTGACAATACCCAAGAATTAGTGATTAACATGTTTAACCATAATTCCCAAGAACTATATCTTTGACCAGCCTTCTATACATCAAAAACTTGTATGACATTCATACATGAGCTGGATATTCCAGTCTTCTTTCCTTTTTCCTTTATACTTCTAACAGTTGAACTTTTAGTATTTCTCCTACTCTCAGAAGAAGCATCCAACTTAAGAGTGGCATTTAGCCCCGGACTTCCTAGGCGTGAAAGTTTCACTAACACCCTTCGGACACTTCCTTTCTCTTTAAGTTGTTTGTTGTATTCACCTTTCATCATATGACAGACGTTCTCCTAGATCCCTCTCTTATCAGTCTAATGCATAGTAAACTCCTTTACTAATATTTTGCAAACAAACATTTCTTTGGATATCTCATATCTATTAGCCTTTGTCTATCTCTGAAAATGATTTTTAGATTCCATGAATATCACATAACTATCCAAACTTTCGAAGTTCGGGTCTCATGGAAGCAAACATATTGCACTTGACTTAAACGGAATTCTAGCTTTTGGATCGATGGACGAGAGTCACATGATCCATAGCATTAGCGGGAGAATACCGAAAGCATGCGATAGGACAAAGTCCTTCTCGGCACTCTTGAGGACAATCCTCACATTACGCTACCAACCGTAAAGTTTTAACCAGATATTTAACGGCTATTCAATTTTAATAGGGAAGGTGGAAACGCGAGCCATTATTCTACAACTATTATGCAATTTACACTTAGACAAAGTTCACAATTAATTGCACTGAGAATTAAAGGAATTAATTCTACAGTGCGCTCCCACTCAAATCAATATCTCTCATAATTGATTGTGAGTGATACAAGACCCGCATTTAAATTGTTCGCCATTGGTGTAACACCACTTATGACGAAAATCTCAACCGGTAGGCCAATTTGCCAATCACATCTCTATGTGACTCTTGTTCATCTTTCGATGCATGTGTTCCGAGCTCATGACGGTCATGCCTGAACGTCAAGACAACCAAGTGATCTCGCTGCGAGGTCTCAACTCACCCGCCTCACACTTCTCTAATCGTTCGTACCCGTGTGACACGGCGCACCCCGAAAAGATAGGTGCCGTGACGGTGCTACACTTAGGAGAACACTAACTACTTGATATTTTTGTGAGAGATCACCCTAATAAAAAGCGACTACCGCGCAATCAAGAAGGGTGCATCATAAGGGATAAACATCTCAGGCAATTCATAATAGCATGATATGGTATAGCCCTTTCTGACGGAGAAGTCTTTCATTTCTTCGTCTTCGGCATTCGCGTTCGTGTTCACCTTCACGAAGATTGCCACCACCTTGTCGATGCACCAGATAATATTGCTATCTCTATAGCTAATAAAATAAGTGCATTACTGAAGGTTGACACGCAGGTCATTAAAGTGACAATCATATGGCTCCAGCCATCATGCCGAATCATGCCACGCAGGTCATGTTAATCAATTTACATTATATAGTCATCTCATACATAATCAAATTATAATGAGCACTGCTATACCACATCACATGCACTTGCAAACCATCCTGCAAAACCAAGTTAGACGCCTCTAATCGGTTCATGCAAAAACTTGTTTTACGTGGCTTCTAAGGTTTCGAAACAAACCGAAGCTACCAACGTCCATCATCAAGCATGATAATCCAAGTCGCTAGATTAACATTGCGGGGTGTATGAAACACGAGATAATAAAATCTCGAGCCCCATACTAAACTTCGTCATACGTGTGACCCCCGTGCAGATCACATCTGCATTGCCCTTTCGTCTGCGAAACATCCATCTTTCTTTAACTATGGTGGAACCCAAAGAACTATTAGCACTTCGTTGATCTGTCAATCAGCATACTCAGGAGCAGCATGAAAGGATCGCGGATTGCCAGAACTTTGTGAGATTCCACCATGCCGTCAAGATCAGGACTACGCAAATTCAGGGGAAGCAACAGGAACATCGGGTAACAGATTTCATCTGCTACCCGCACAAATAATTTTCAGTAATAGAACTCATCTACTACCTAATTATATTGTGCAACACCCATACATCTCTATGTATTCTAGATCGCAACCTGCATCTACGCATAGCATGGCTCTTGATGCCACTGTAGGGTAACGCAGCAGAAAACAAAAAATTTCCGACCTACGCACCAGCCCAGGACCACTATGGAGACTGCATACAAGGTTTGATCTTTTCGTTACCGACTCGTAGCGCAGCGGAAGTAGAGTCGATGACGATCGGCGGTGCAGATCCCCGCAGCTAGGATTTACAACCTCCCAACCGCGAGGATGTATACCCTCATCCGCCCCTCGGACAGCCCTCTAGCAGTAGTGTCCGTTTCCTTCCTGATCCGAGTAACCGGACATGGAGAATTGTTTTGACAAGTAACATTCTGTAATGTTCCGGAGAACGCTGCTTTCGAATCTTGCACTAGCTTGTGCCAGTGTTTTTTAATTCTGCTTATATTTCTTTCCGCTGGTGAGATGAATTGGCATCCACAACAAGATTTGTCTCCATTGTTTCTCCATGTACACATGCATATATCAGTTTTGTACTCGCTTAAAAATTCATGATATGAAAGTTGTGCTAGTTTTTTTTTAGAAAAGTATGTTTTTGATCCCTCATGTTCCTCAAAAGCGTAGACTTGGTCCCTCAAGATTTTTTGGTATACATTTGGTCCTTCAAATCTCAAAACCGGATAAGTTTGGTCAAAAACCAGATTTTGAACACGTTAATAGGGGTTTGACCATGTTTGACCATGTTGACCGGGGTTTGACCACACAATTATGCACGCACCCAAGCATCTTGGTTGCCACAAAATTTCAATTTTTTTTGATTTTGTTTTCTATTTTTTAATTTACTGTTTCTCGGTCAACGTGATCAAACCCGGTCAACGTGCTTAAAATCTACTTTTGGACCAAACTTATCCGGTTTTAGGACTTGAAGGACCAAATGTATACCAAAAAATCTTGAAGGACCAAGTCTACATTTTTGGCGAGCTTGAGGGACCAAAAACATACTTTTCTCTTTTTTCTTAAACGACAGGTTTGTGCTAGGTCGTCGTTTCTTCCTGTGATAGTGTGATAGGGAGAGCTTGCAAGCACACACCATATTTCCTACAAATATTTTTATTCTTCCAACACATTTGGAAAAAGCCTATATAGAGATCTTATGTTGCGTGTGAAGTTTTGCATTGTCGTGGCTTGTGCATGGAAGCCAAACTTAAAAGCATCCAAAGATGCCTTTTTCACTACTCATTCTTGCCTTTTTGCGTAGGCACTTTTTCCAGGAGAGTTTGAAATAAATATTTTGTTCTAGTATATTCATGTAGTAGTATCTTTTCGCCCATTTTTGAATTTTGTAACCTCTTTCTTGTATACTGTTATTTTAAAACCGATTTTTTTTCTTTGAACCGAAGGGGCCCTGAATAAATAAACAGGAAAAAGGTTGCGGTCCACGCTGCCGCGGCATGAACAGAATCCACCAACAAGGCTCTTAACCCAGTTTGCATGGCCCCGCGTGTTGGCGAACGCAACCCATCCAAATCGGGCAGCAGCGCGTACCACTCTCACTATCAAATCGGGCAGCAGCGCGTACCACTCTCACTATCAAATCGGGCAGGAGCGTGCACCAATCTCACTATCATGCTTTTTGAAAGAAAATGCAGAGTGGTCTCTGCTTTATAAGTACTCCTTTCGTTTCAAAATAGTTGTCTCAACTTTGTACTAACTCTAGTACGAAGTTATGCTAAGCTTGAGACATTTATTTTGGGACGAAGGGAATAGTAATTACGTAGCCACATCGTCAAGTACTTAAGTGCCTATATAAATTTCATCAGCTACAATGCAAACTACCGCTCCGTAGATACATAAACACCTACGAAATATTGGTGCTTATAATTGACACTATTCTTTAGGATCACTGGCGGAGCTTAGTGTAGAGTTGGGGAGGGGGGGGGGGGGGGGCTGTGGCCCCCAGCTTTGCATAATTCTATGAAGACAAAAATAAATAGAGGGATTAGTTGAAAGGAAAATTAGTAGTTTACTTCTTGAAATATTCCCATTTTGTGTCCCCCCCCTCCCCCCCAAATTCTGGTCCACTGTTTAGGATCACTACCACAAATTTCCTTTTTTCTTTCTTTCTTTTGATTTGGTTAGTTGCTGCCTTGAATTGCTGGTGGTTAAGTAGCCGAAAGCAGAGAGGCCATTTAATTAGTTGTACTTACATCTTATCTTAGTTGTGTACTACCCTGACTAAGGGAAGTAACAAAACTACCGCTCGTCCGCCAAACAGATGGGAGTGATCGGCGAGAAGCTGGCCGCCGACTTTGTCATCTCCACCGGCGACAACTTCTACAACGACGGCCTCGCCGGCGACAACGACACGGCCTTCTTCAAGGCGTCCTTCACCGACGTCTACACCGCCTCCAACCTCCAGAAGCCCTGGTACATCGGTATGCATGCATCCATAACTGCTGCTGCGACTATTCCTTCCTTCTCCATCACGCACATGCACATGCATAATGCAACTGCATGCATGCAGTCCTGGGCAACCACGACTACACAGGTGACGCGCTGGCGCAGCAGAGCCCGGCCATCCGCGAGGTGGACAGCCGGTGGACCTCCGTCAACAAGTCCATCGTGGAGGCGGACATCGTGGACTTCTTCCTGGTGGACACGTCGCCCTTCGTCCTCAAGTACTGGAACGAGAGCAAGTTCGACTGGAGGAACGTGGCCCCCCGCGACACCTACATCGCCACCCTCCTCCAGGACCTGGACGACGCCCTGGCGATTTTTTTTTGGAAATAGTACTTTTTTCTGAACAAATTCGGAAAATAAGATCCAAAAATCTGATATTGCAAAACTAGCACACAGTCGTCCTGCAGATGGACGAAACCTCACGTTTCGGTCAACCAGTGACCGAAACATGACGTGTCGTTCACCGGTTGGACGAAACATCTGTTTCGTTCTACGAAAAGCCGAATAAGCCGAATCATCCATGCATTCGGTACCGAAACCAGTTTCGTTTTCTTGGAGAACGAAAACTCTATTTTTTTCCCGCCTTACGTTGTATCTTAATTTCCCGTTGTAGTTGTATTTTTTTTCAAAACTAGGTCGTTTTTTATAGCAAATTTGAAAAGTAGCAGTGCGAACCCCTTTTTTGCAACGCCAGTGGTTGCAACGTCAGTAGGAAGGCGTGGACGTGGCTGAGGCAGTCGAGGACGACGGGGAGGGAGAGGGTGAGGGAGAGAGACTATGTTTTACTTTGTACTATGTGCGGACTATGTTTTACTTTATAATATGTGCGGACTATGTTTAACTTTGTAATATGCACACACTAATTGAATTTTGCATTCTTATTTTGCAGGTTGGCTTGGGCAGGACTTTTACCTTTGACACGTATGGTTGAGGCCACTAGAGAGGAGTGGGTTCACATCCCAGCATCTGAGGAGGGCGATGAGGACATCGGTGAGTACAGAGAGAAGCACAAACGTTTCGGTTACGACAGGTCACTGCTCACATGCTTAGTGGACCGATGGAGGCCTGAGATGTGAAAAAATATTCTCTGTCGTCCTCGACTGCCTCGGCCACGTCCACGCCTTCCTACTGACGTTGCAGCCACTGGCGTTGCAAAAAAGGGGTTCGCACTGCTACTTTTCAAATTTGCTGTAAAAAACGACCTAGTTTTGAAAAAAAAATCCAACTACAACGGGAAATTAAGATACAACGTAAGGCGGGAAAAAAATAGGGTTTTCGTTCTCCAAGAAAACGAAACTAGTTTCGGTACCGAATGCATGGATGATTCGGCTTCTCTTAGAATGAAACAGATGATTCGGCTTTTCGTAGAACGAAACAGATGTTTCGTCCAACCGGTGAACGACACGTCATGTTTCGGTCACTGGTTGACCGAAACGTGAGGTTTCGTCCATCTGCAGGACGACCGTGTGCTAGTTTTGCAATATCTGATTTTTGAATCTTATTTTCCGAATTTGTTCAGAAAAAAATACTATTTCCAAAAAAAATCCCGCCCTGGCGGCGTCCAACGCGACGTGGAAGGTCGTCGTCGGCCACCACCCCATCAGCAGCGGCTGCGAGCACGGCAACACCACCGAGCTCCGTGAGCACCTCCTCCCACTCCTCAAGGTACGCAGGTATTCGGTCACCATCGTCTTGGCTGACCTATCATGGCGCTAAACACTTGCTGTGCTTTCTTCTCGGATGCATGCAGGCCCATGGGGTTGACATGTACCTGAACGGCCACGACCACTGCTTGCAACGCATCAGCAGCATCGACAGCCCGGTGGAGTTCGTGACGAGCGGCGGCGGGTCCAAGGCGTGGGCGGGCAAGTTCAAGGCCACGTCCGACAAGATGGAGTTTCTGTACGACGGCCAGGGCTTCCTGTCCATGCAGCTCACCGCGGCCGAGGGGCACCTCGCCTTTTACGACGTCTACGGCGCCGTCCTGCACAGCTGGGGGCTGGCCACGGCGGCCGTCGCCAGCATCTCGAACGTGAGCTAGCTGATCGACTTCATCTGTCCATGGCCAACGGCGTCGGCTGTTGTTAACCTGTTTAAACGGATCGGATGCAAATGCTTTCTGTCACCCCATGTGTCAGCAGCCCTCTATCCCGTCAGGACTATGGGCCATCCATCATGGGCCGACCGTGGTGGGCTGGGACCATCCGAACACGCAGGAGCTGTAGTCAAGCAAGGCGACTATATATATACCAAAGGAAGAGCAACGAGCAGGGCATCCGCGTAGGATCACGGCACGAACGGCGGCGGCTCCTATTCCTTCCTCTACCTCCAGTTCTTCCTTCCCCTGTAACCTTGGCTTGTAATTGTTATGCTACTGCTACAATTCGTCTAGCGAAGTGAGTAATTGAGAGAGATCATAGTAGGCTCCTAACATCTGGTAATAAGAGCCATCTCACCATCCTTCCAAAATTCTTCCCATTTTTTTTCCTCATCAGCACCTACCACATGTTGGAGCAAATGCCTAGCCACCAAATTTCTTCAGACAGGGTCCTTAGCATGGTTGTGGAGCAGGCGATTTATCCAATCACAGTTGATGTGTTAAATCTGCTCTTCGCTTCCTATGGTGTAGAGCAGTTGGAGCTATATCCTCCAACTACATCGGAGGATGGTGAAGCATGTGTAGCGGCTGATGTACGGTTTAGTTCAGCGCATGCAGCGGCACAAGCATTGGCCTACTGGGATGGCTGCTACATCTACTACGGGTGTTGTCGCCTGCAGATGTGGTATGCTACACCCGACGTGTTGCCGGCCCCGGCTTCTGTTTCACCCAGCTTCGTCCGTGTTTCACCCAGCTTCGTCCGGGAGAACCGCGACACCACCACCACGTTCGGGCCCGAGCCCGTGGTCGACCTCAACAACTCCACCGCGGCCATCTCTCGTCATGACGGTAAGTCCGTCGGGGCTGTTAACATCCCTGCGGCGGCCAACACCAGCACGCCGCCTCACATCCATGATACATCCCCCAAGTCTTCCCTCGACAACGACCGCTGCGTCCCCGTCGCGGGCATGGACGAGTACACATCGGTGGCGGCAATTCCAGAAGTTGTCACCGAGCTCGCCGTCTTTCCCGGCGTCCACTCCACCATCGAGGCCTAGGAGCTCCTCCATGATGCGTCCGTGGACTCCATCAACGTCAAGCACGTGACCTGTTCGACAGAATGCTCGAACCAGGACAACGACACATTGGCGCTCCCACCTCCAGTGAGGACAGTGTTGCTGCTCCCAATAGCCGCACCAACGCTGTCACCGACCTCATTCACTCGGCCACCGACGCCGCCGATTCGATGCTGTCGTTCCGAAACCATGACCTGGACGTCTCGCCTCCCACAAGGCACGCGGGGCTGCTGATACGGGCCACACCGTGGCCATTGTTTCTGGTGGATCATATTGCGGGGGGCATTGAGGTTCGACCAACTCCATGGTCGTCGTTTCCAATTGGTGTAGCATCAGAGGACAAGAATGCTTCATATTTGAGTAAGCAACTATTTCATAAAGCTAAGAAGTGGCTTTCGGTACTATATGCATACTCTAGTACTACTACCTCCGAACTCCAGCATTCCTATCTTGCTACTTTGGCTGCACATTTATTTCTGAGCATGCAGAAAATGGGTGCTCTAAGCACAGAACGTGCATGCAATATGTTTCTTCAGTTCATGCAATTTGGGCCATATGAACTAGTCTGCTACAAGCTTCATGGTTCAGTTTCCAGTTTGTTTGCTAATGTTGTTGTTCAAACTGTACTCTCTGCATATACTATTGATTCACTCCTTCCATGGGAATTTGGTAGACATACAATCATGGGAATGGCAAGAAAATGCAGTGGAGGCTACACAGTGCAACTAGAGCCACGGTCTTTGTTCAAGTTCAGTCAAGAGACTATCCAGCTGAAGCCACTTTGGTCATCATTTTCATGCTATTGCCGAGCAGTGCAGGTCCTGTGCATATCAATGCGTTGGAATATTTTGAGCAGTGCAGTTCTGAGAGCATCATGGAGGTATCTACTAAGTGTGCACCTGAAACCTTGTTCCTTGGAGAAGGTTGTTTGCTGGATCCATCCGGTGGCAAGAGCTATCTTTGTGATCAGGCGATTAATGGATGTCTGGATGAAATGGTTGTCAAAACTACCTAATAGTGATACCCCTGATGATTACTATCCTTGTGTTACTAATTCTGATTCACCTACGACTGTCTCTATTGGTGACCTTGATTCATTTGCATCTATTAAGCCTCATTTTCTAGTTGTTGATAAGCAAATCAGGAAGTGGGCTAGTTGTTGTTGCCTTGAGAAATTCTGGAGCACTAGAGATTTCCTGCATCATGTCTTGGAGTATACTAATGTTGAGGGCATTCTTGTTAATGAAAAATTAATGGGGACAATGCAAAGTATGAGTGTCTTGATGCTTTGGCAATTTTTGAGTCAAGAGAAATTTAAGGGCAGTGGACATTTTGATAAAGAATGTAAATCTAAACAAATAGCTGGTGGTTCAAGAGTTGGGGTTCAGCTTCCTATCATCGCAAAACTTCTAAGCGCTCTATCAGGAAAAAACTCGATTGACGATACGGCTGGGACCATTCACCATTTGATATGGAGGCCCCCTGGAGCTGAGTTGAAGCAACCTGTTACACATCGTAGAACGTATATCTCATTATTGCAGCTGAAGCCTCCATGGCTACTTGAAGTCATCATTTTTGCTAAGTTTTCTTTCTCTGGCCAACGGACCAGCTCTGCATCTTTGTATTGGCAGTTCCTGGGGAAAGAATAACCGGAAGGCAGTGGAACTTGTACGACTGAAAATGAAATGATTGGGCAAGACGAAGTGATCATCACAATGCAATCCACTATTATAAACTGCTGCTGCACGGGACAACAATCAACCATGAGCGTTGTGAAAAATGAACAATCAAACTTTTGTCATCCATATCACAATAGCCCAGCGGCACTACGGGGGCTACATAAGACGGCGAACCTTCAGGTAGAGCATATATGGTATCCTGATGCATTTTTGCGTGGTGGTAAGGACCATACACATGACTTGTTGTTTCAAATGGGGCTGGGTGGTGTTGATTTTATTCCCATCTTACTCCATTGTGGAGGCTTTGCAAGCTACCTATGCAGTACACGTACATTGGCTCTTCCAAACCATGTCGTGTTTGAAATCTGCACTACATGCATGTTCTCTATATGCATTCAGATGAGCATGGCGAACCCAATGGCCAGTGTTATACTGAATCAGTGGTCGACCACTCATAAGGTTGATCATTCTGGCTGGTATTTGCAACTTATCAGATGGCTCAGTGTTCAGACTGTAAAAGCTATGGCAGAGGCTTCGGATTCAAAGTCCTGTACATTTGCTACTGCGGGTCTCTTACTTGAGCATACAAATTCTATGAGTAAGGATCAGAATTTTCTATCCCTCAAAACCAGCAGCACTGGCCTACTTCTTACGGCCAACTCAAATCAAAGCCAATTCTTAGCTATTGCCATGAGAAGAAATTGTCGTCTTGATATGCTTGGAGCGTTGGATTATATCAGCTGCTGCTTGTGTTATGGGCTTGAGTCTGGCTGTATGTTCATCATCATCGTGGATGCGAGGAGGTGTGGCAAGGGCACCTCCAAGATGGGAATGTTATGGGATCCAGGAGGACTGTTGTTGGTTGCTCCATACCAGACTTCATCTCCAGGACTGAATCATGGCACATGCGCATTCAAAACTGCTACCATGAGGACTGTCATTGTTATGAGACATGGTGGAAATGACAGTGTTATTGACCTTGCATTGGTACCATGGGACCCTGGTGGCATTGCGCGTGAACTAGAGAAGAGTAGGAGCTGGCTTGAGGGCAAGCCAGTTGTTAAGGAGGGGGGAGTGTCAGCAGCCCTCTATCCCGTCAGGACTATGGGCCATCCATCATGGGCCGACCGTCGTGGGCTGGGACCATCCGAACACGCAGGAGCTGTAGTCAAGTAAGGCGACTATATATACCAAAGGAAGAGCAACGAGCAGGGCATCCGCGTAGGATCACGGCACGAACGGCGGCGGCTCCTATTCCTTCCTCTACCTCCAGTTCTTCCTTCCCCTGTAACCTTGGCTTGTAATTGTTATGCTACTGCTACAATTCGTCTAGCGAAGTGAGTAATTGAGAGAGATCATAGCAGGCTCCTAACACCATGCATGTACCCCCGTAACAAAATGTTATGCAAAATAAATTAACAAATGACTTTGTTCCAAGTCTTTTTTTTTGCATGGACTTTGTTCCAAGTCTATGTTCACGCATGTTTCTATACAAATACAACGCACAAATAGCAAAATACTAGAACGATTTTGAGATTCGACGTATCCAGTTTCTAAAACTTAAACTATAGGGAAAATAAATAAAACCGTACATGAAAGATACTTGACGAAGGCCCAATTAACCGGACGTGGTGTTTCTAAACCCGAGCTCAAATGAGCTCGGGCGAACAGTAACTCCGAAAAAATTCAAAAGAAGTTTAAAAAATTCTGAACTTTTTTTAGTGAAAACATTGACAAAAGTTTTCAGTGATCACAAAATAACATTTGTGGAAGACGTAGCAAAAAAGACAAAATTGATGCTCCAAAAGTGTTATTTCCGATAACATTTTGGACTACTGATTTTATTTATTTATTCATGACTTCTATGAATGCTATTTTTTGATGAAATTTTGCAAGCACCGAGAACTTTTGTCAATGTTTGCACCTAAAAAAATTCAGATTTTTTTGAAAAGTTTTTAATTTTTTTCGGTTTTACTGTTCACCCCGAGCTCAAATGAGCTCGGGAGCGGAACATGACTTTCCCAATTAACCTCAGTTTACTGTAAGGCTGGCCACAGTGGGGGTAACTTAGGTGGTATCATGTACTCCCTCCGGTCCTTTTTAGTCTGCATATAAGTTTTGTCCAAAGTCAAAACACTTTTATTTTGACCAAACTTGCATGAAAAAATATCAACATTCACAATACCAAATCAATATTATTGGATTCATTATGAAATGTAGTTTCATAGTATATACTCCCTCCGTTCCTAAATATAAGTCTTTCTAGAGATTCTACTACGGGACTACATACGGAGCAAAATGAGTGAATTTACATACTAAAGTGTGTCTATACATCCGTATGTAGTCTCCTGGTGAAACCTCTAAAAAGACTTATATTTAGGAACGGAGGAAGTATATTTGGTATTGTAGATGTTGATACTTTTTAATATATATTTGATCAAAGTTTAGAAAGTTTGACTTGACAGAAATCTAATACGTGGAGTAAAAAGGACTGGAGGGAGTACTTGGGAATAGCAAACATAGTGATGTGGCAGAGAATTAAAGAAGAGAGAGAGGGTTAGAGTAATATAGGTAGATACCGTATCATGTTAAATGCTATGCTACTTTGTGTCATGCATGGCAATAAATATGATCTTACATGATACCACTCTATGATACTATGCACTATGAAGATAGTATCATACATTAGTATCATATGTATGATACTAGTACATGATACTCCCCACTATGAGCAGCCTAAGCCACGTGTTGTACCCGGCTTACGCCACAATTGATTATGCCGTGTATCCCGAGATCTAGTTAAATATAAGCCGAGTTCAAAATGTTATGTGAAATAAATTAACAAACGTTGTTTTTCAAAGTATATGTTCATGCATGTTTCTATACGACGACTCCCACAAATAGCAAAAATACTAGAATGATTTCGGGATTTGGCGTCTCTGAAACTTAAACTATAAGATAAAAAATAAATGAAATCGTGCATGAAACATACTCGATGAACGTCCAATTAACCTCGATTTACTATAAGCTGAGTGTTGCCAGGCTTACGCCTCTCGGCTTATATTAGACTGGTTATGCCATGTACGCCGAAATCCATGGATACCCGGTATACCTGGCCATGGGCAGCCCGGCCCGGTCGGCCCGACCCGGCCCGGCCCGACCTTGCCCACGGGCCGGGCTCGGGCCTAAATTTTGAGCGCGGTGGTCGGGCCGGGCCGGGCTCAGGCCCGAAGAAACTGAAGTTTATGCCTATGCCGGGCCGGGCCTGTCGGGCTTTTTTCGGGCTCGGGCCGGGCTTGGGCCCAAAAATCAGGCCCGACGGTCGGGCCGGGCCGGGCTCGGGCCTGGGTTTTTAGCGCCAGGCTTTTTTCGGCCCGGCCCGAGATATGGCCAGGTATAATACCCGGCTTAAATATAATACGATTTCAAACCAATGGCTCTCGATGAAATAAAGCTACATGAACGTTGGCCGATGCTAATTGAGTACACTTCGGATTGTGAAGGGTGCAAGACAATACCCCATCGTTTCAAAATGGCAAAATAATGGTAATTAATTGGAGAGAGATCATGAAATTGGGGCACCGAAAGAACAATGAAAAGTATTCCCTCCGTCCCAAAATAAGTGTCGATGATCTAGTACAAAATCTGCGACACTTATTTTGGGACGGAGGGAGTAGCTCACAGCATGGGTGATAAAAAAAAGGGAAAAATCGAATAAAATGCAATAAGTAAATATAAATGCAATGCAAAACATTAAAATCATTTTTTGCACTAAAAATAGGTTTGGAATAATAGGCCACGTGTAAGCGCTTGTTTTTCTCGTAGTCTAAAAAACGATTTATAGGTAACTTTTGCGTGGATAGCCCGGTAACTTTAGCATGTGTGGGTCCCTATTGCCGGAGTAGGTTCATAAAGTATGAGACACCTATTAGCTTTTGCGCATGATCAACTTGGTAACTCTAGCATGAGTGACTTGATAAGTTCAGCATGCGCATACTAGTAACTATATCATTAGGAATCTGATAACTACACAATTGTTACTTTGGTAACCAAGTAATATCCATATTGGTAACTATAGCACATGTAGCCCAGTAACTACATAACCACTATGTTGGTAACTCTAGTATGAGCAGTCTAGTAACTTTCGTATAAGCAGTCTAATAACTCTAGCATGATCGGTCCGGTTACTATAACACACTAATACATAATATGACTTTGTAGGAGAGGTTTTCGTACAAGGATCATCGACGATTACAAAATTTCCCTGAAAACCTGCATCGCAAATGTTCGACATAGCAATATTGGTTTCTAAAACTGCCTCAAATGCTCGGACCGCTGCAAGCGGTTTCTTATTTTTAACCGCGTTGCAACGATCCAGCATATCACTGCATGGTGTAGTATACCCGTCTAACTCTCGTAAGACACCGTCTTATGAGCCTTATATCCCTCATAAGACAATTACTAGTTGTACCACCACATCGAGTGCTCGGGGTGGCGGTTGAGCTGGGTGTGGGCCGGGCGTGGTTCATCTCGATCGTGACTGGCGTAGAGATGACGGAGCAGGGGAACTGCACCGGCTTCCGTGCTGCTGGTGGCGCCCCTCTACATTGCTGCGAGAAGGTACAGGTCATGACAGACCTACTGCCGGGTGCGTCGTACAACAGGCAGTCCACCAACTACTATCGTGGCGGTGTGCTGTCATTAAGCACACCAATGGCTCAACTTCACTAGAGCCTAGGGGGGGCTATGGCCCCCTACCCTAAAGAAATTATGTGAAATATCATTAGTTGTTAAACCAAAATTTTAACGAATATCACAGTTAAGTATAATTTGTTCTTTTGTCCCTCTTAACTGAATAACCCTGCTTTGCCCGCTTAACAATCTCTGTCAAGCTCTCCCCTGAAGCACACAATATTCGACGGGGTTAATGTGGCATCCCCGTCAGGCACAGACGAGTTGCCTGCACGTGCCGGCCCAGGATAACTTTCGTACACGGCTTCAAGCATAGCTTTGTTGATACTACTAGCAAAAGGGGCCGTGTGTTGCAATGGGAGAAAAAAAATCATAATCTTTAATGACCATTATCATATTTTGCTGCATCACCGAGATACACTATAACTCTCAATTTCGTGAATCATGAACATTTTTCTAAACTTGTGAACATTTTTGAAATTTATAAACACTTTTACAATTTTTCGAATATTTTCTAATCAAGAACATTTTTTGAATTCATGAACATTTTAGACTGTTTGCAAACAAAAAACTATGAACATGTTTTTTGATCAATCTCCTTGAATCGGCCAACATTGTTTTGGAAATTGGTGGAATAATTTTTCAAATTCACGAACATTTTTTTGATCTAAAGAATATATTTTTAAATGCGTGATCATTTTTTGAATCGCGAACATTTTATGAATGAATAAACTTTTTTCTAAGTCACGAACAATTTTTGAATTTTTAGGATATTTTCCATTTATGAACATTTTTTTCAATTGGCAAATTTTTGTTCAATTTCATTAATGTTTTGTAATAAACGAACTTTAAAAAAATAGTGAATTATTTTTTATTTCCTTAATATTTAATTTCTAAATTTTGAGCATTTTTTGAATAATCTACTTTTTTATAAAATCACAAATATTTTTTGAATCCACCAACATTTTATTTTAAATTCACTTTTTTTAAAATTTCGGAATGTTTTTAAAGCCCCAAATTATTCATAGTAGAAAAAAGTAAAATGGAAAATAAAAATCAACAAAGAAATTTAAAAAAAGACCGCATGGACATGGGCCTTCCCAAACGGGCGTGCTGCGTCTTCTCCCAGCGTGCATAGCGCGGTATAGGAGGTCTCTACTGCATGTGCAGGCAAACATTTTATGAATGATTGAATTATTTGGAAGTCTTGAAGAGTTTTTGAATTTTCAAGATGTTTTCTATTCATAAATAATTTTTGAGTTGGCGAAATTTTGTTCAATTTCATTAATATTTTTTAATATAGAAACTTTTTAGGGAAATCACGAACATTTTTTTGGTTTCCCTACCATTTATTTTCAAAATTTCGAACATTTTCTGAATAAGAAAATATTTTTTATAAATCATGGATATTTTTTTTGAATCAACAAACAATTTTGGATATATTAGGTATTTTATTTCAAAATTCTCAATTCTTTTAAATTTCGAAACTTTTTGAAGTCCCAAATTATTTAAAGTATAAAAAACGAAAACGGAAAGAAAAATCAAAATAAAATTTAAAAACAGGTCGCCCGGACATGGATCAGCCCAAACAGGCGCGCTGCGTCTCCTTCCAGCATGCAGAGCGTAGTATGGGCCGACCCAAACGGGTGATTCCCCTGTATGATTTTTTTTATTTCTTGTAGATGGCATTGGTGGGTAATATTTTACAATTTTATGGGCAATTTCCGTGACGTACCGCAAGAATCAATAGCCCCTTCGTTATTACTAGCAAACATGGAATCATCAGTTTGGATGTGTCTTTCACTACAAAATAGGCCGAAGAAACAAAAGAAAAATACAAGGCCTCACCTAAACTATCAATGGATATACCGCATCCGCGTCAGAGTGACTTTAACACTTGACTTTATAAAACAATTAGTCGGAACATAACTGAAATTTCTAGCCATTTAAAATTATATTGGATAGTGCATAATGATGTAATAGAATAATAATTTTAACCATGTAGAAAGCTAGAATTTCTTAAGCATAATTATAGTTAGATGTTCGATTAAAGAATTACTTATCGTTTAGGATTCTCGTTTGGTTAACTGCATTGGCATAAATAGGACATGTATATAGGCTAATTGAGTGCATAAGAATTGTTCACAAATAGATTCAGAGGTGTACTTGAGTTCTAAAGAGTTGAGTTCTCCCTGTCCTTCTGAATTTCTCTCCATACTAAATAGCCGCACACTTTGTTGCCGTCGTCAGCACCACAACAACAGTCCTATAAATAATATACATTAGATTACTCACAAATCAACGGGTTACCGACTTGCTCTAAGAATCCGCTCCATCTTCCTACCTTCCAGCACGATGGCCTCAATTGCATATGATATACTTCACTGGAACAAAGATTAATGAAAATTACCAACATGCTTAGAAGAAGTTTTCGGTCATTAAAAACTGAAAATTTTCCAACATGTTAATTAATGCGTTTTAGGTTCAAAGTTATCACTAGTGCTAAAAGGCTTACATATATTATTAATATGATGTTACATACAGAACATCATAAGGGTTGTCAGACTCCTCGTGTATAGTCATCGACTTCAAAATTATATCTCACTGCAACTAACCATGTAACTACAGCACTATTATGGAGGTGACTGTGACCTAACTCACTCGACAATTGTACACGGGCAATTGGTAACTAGAGTTGTCTCATGTTGGTAACTATCACATGAGCAGTCGAGTAACTGTATAGTTAGCATGTTGCTAACTATGGCATGGGCAGCTGGTGACTATAGTTGTCTAATGTTGATAATTATGGCATGAACAACCTGTTAACAACATAAATATTATGTTGGTAACTTTTTTGAGGGTAACATGGTAAGTTTAGCATGTGCACGTCCCTATAGCCGGAGTAGTTTGATAACGCATGAGAAACATGTTAGCTTTAGCGCATGAGCAGCTTGGTAACTCTAGCATGAGTGACCTGATAAGTTAGCATGCACATCCTGGTAACTATATAATTAGGAATCTCATAACTACATAATTGCTACTCTGGTAACTATGTAATAGCCATATTGGTAACTATAGCACATGTAACCCAGTAACTCTTAGCAGTTGAGTTGTCAATACAACCACACCTGGGATATCTCTCTGCAGCAAAGATTTAGTAACACGTCAAATAGTAGCAGCAATAGTAGCAGTGACAGCGGTAGCAGCAATTTTGTAACAGTTGTAACAGTAGCAACGACAGTAGTAACTTAGCAAGATTCAATATGAGAAAAGTGTAGGCACATGGATCGGTGATAGATAATGATTTGGATGACATCAATCATGTAACAGTTACACACTAGGGCGACACAGAACTAGCTCCAATTCATCAATATAATGTAGGCATGTATTCCGTATATAGTCATGCGTGCTTGCGATAAGAACTTGCATGGCATCTTTTGTCCTACCCTCCCGTGGCAGCGGGGTCCTATTGGAAACTAAGGGATATTAAGGCCTCCTTTTAATAAAGAACCGGAACAAAGCATTAACACATGGTGAATACATGAACTCCTCAAACTACGACAATCACCGAAAAGAATCCCAATTATTGTCACCTTGGGGTATGCGGATCATGACACGTAATAGGTGACTACAACTTGCAAGATGGGATCTAAAACACTCTTATATTCATGAAAACATAATAGGTTCACATCTGAAATCATGGCACTCGGGCCCTAGTGACAAGCATTAAGCATAGCAAAGTCATAGCAACATCAATCTCAGAACATAGTGGATACTAGGGATCAAGCCCTATCAAACTTAACTCGCTTACATGATCAATCTCATCCAATCCCACCACCGTCCAGCAATCCTACAAAGGAATTACTCACTCACGGTGGTGAGCATCATGGAATTGTCGATGGAGAAGGGTTGGTGATGACGACGGCGACGAATCCCCCTCTCCGGAGCCCCAAACGGACTCCAGATCAGCCGTCTGGAGGAAGAACGGGAGGTGGCAATGGCTCCGTCTTGTAAAATGCGATGAAATCTTCTCTCTGATTTTTTTCTCCGAAAATGTGAATTTATAGGACTGGAATTAGGGTCAGGTGAGCTATGTGGGACCCACGAGCTAACAGGGCGCGGCCAGGGCCTGGGCCGCGCCCTATTGGGTCGTGGCCCCACGACAGCTCTTCTCTGGTAGTTCTTCGCTCCAAAATTCATTATATATTCTAGAAAAAATTCACAAAAAAGTTCCGTCCAATTCCGAGAACTTTTATTTCTGCACAAAAAATAACACCAAGGTAGTTCTGCTGAAAACAGCGTCAGTCCGGGTTAGTTTCATTCAAATCATGCAAATTAGTGTCCAAAACAAGAGCAAAAGTGTTTGGAAAAGTAGATACGTTGGAGACGTATCAACCATGCATCGTGATGCATTTGTCTGCTTTATATTTATTGTTTCTTTCCCCTCTTCTCTCCGGTAGACACCGAGACTGACGCTGTTGTCGTGTACGACTACGCCGCTGATGTCCAGCCACTTGCAACAGAGCTTCCAGGCAAGCAAAACCACTTGAGCATTCCTATATCGCCCATTCCTTCTCTCTCATGCTTTCATTAGATTTTGATACTATTTTTTGATAGCTCATATTATGATGCATAGCCTGTTTTTGATAAATTGATGTTGTATCTTACTGTTATCCTATATGTTTAGTATAGGCTGGTTAGTGATCCACCAGTGACCCCACTTGTCCCAGTTGCCCCCGCTTCATCATCGATGACTCGATCAACGTGATCGACGTCCTAAGCCCGACACATCACCTCACACCCCCTTAGTTGTAGGACCCTGTAGAGCTACTATAGGGTATCGAGGGTGATACCTCGTAACGTACTCCTGATGTTAACTCTGTAGTGTAGTTAACCAGAAGTGGACTACGAAGGGTGATTCCTCATTCACCTCTTCCGGTAATGACTCTGTCGTGCAACACCTCAAGCGTGAACCATCGAGGGTGATTCCTCTCTGGTCACCTTGACGATTACATCGAGTGGAATCCATCGAGGGTGATTCCTTGAACCCCCTTGATGTTATGGACACACAGTTACTTTTCCTTTACTAAAGAACCATGTTGAGGTCGGGTTGACCTGGAGGCTGCTTGTGTAATAATGACGAGGCACGACCGGGCATTCTTGGCCTTTGCCGTAAGACCTCGAGACAGGGCGACGGGACCACATATCGTGGATCATTGATCGTCACTGCAACAAAACATTAATGGGTTTGGATATGTGATCTGAGAAGGCCTCTGGCCTGTTTCTCACTAACCACCACGCGGGAATCAGTATGGGCACTCTACATCGTACATTCACCCAAAAGCTCTTCAGACATCATAGTTGAGCGGCACGTGCCCGGGTGTCCTGCTTAAGCACCATCTTTGTATTAAGAGGTGCCAGGACTGACACCGGCTGTCCTCGCAACGCACATGATTGCAAAGGGCGATTGGCCCATGACCCCTTCGCATTTAGTATGTAGACCGGCGTGTGGCCTCTCTGTTGAGCCTAGGTTAGACTACGGTGTGTCGATCAGCCGAGACCAGGCATGACCTGGAAATTGTGTCCGACCAGAGTTAATCAAGCGTGTTGGGCAAGTTGGTGCACCCCTGCAGGGAAGTATATCTATTCGAATAGCCGTGTCCACGGTAACGGACTCTCGAAGTTGTATCCTGATCTAATACAACTAGAATGGTGACTTTTAAATGAAATGTTGGCTCCGAAATTACTTTCTCGCAGGGAGTCGAGGAAGGATCTCTGGGCAGTACTAAATAACTTGCTTCTTATTATATGCTAATCTACACTCTTGTAATGATGCAAGATGCTAGTCTTTGATAGGCTAGGCTTTCCCCCTCTATTCTGGCATTTCTGCAGTCAGTCCAAAGATATAGCCCCATTCCTTTGATAATAGTGCATACTTAGCATAGATCTGATGTAAGTCTTGCGAGTACTTTGGATGAGTACTCACGGTTGCTTTGCTCCCCTTTTCCCCTCGATACGATTACTTCGATCAAATGACGGAGCCCAGGAGACAGCTGATCCCGCCGACGACTACTACTACACCGACGGAGCCTACTACTACGTTGAGGCTGCGCCCGACCAGCAGTAGGATAGGAGGCTTCCAGGCAGGAGGCCTTGCCTTTTCGATCCGTTGCTTATGTTTGTGCTAGAATTCTTAAGGCAAACTTGTTTACTTATGTCTTTACTCAGATATTATTGCTTCCGCTGACTTGTTTGTATTTGAGCTTATGTATTTAAGCCCTCAAGGCCCCTGGCTTGTAATATGAAGCTTGTATGACTTCAATTTGTGTCTAGAGTTGTGTTGTGATATCTTCTCGTGAGTCCCTAATCTTGATCATGCGCATTTGCGTGTATGATTAGCGTACGATCAAAATGGGGGCGTGCCCATCCGATGCAAGGACAAGTCGGCCACGTCCTCATCTTCGAGACGACCGCCACGACAACCATCATGTTCGTGATCTACATCATCGCGAAGGGCAAGCCACCTTGATATGTCTCCAACGTATCTATAATTTTTTATTGTTCCATGATAATATATTATCATTCTAGGATACTTTTCAAGTATTTATTTACCAATTTATATTATTTTTTAGCACTAACCTATTGACCCAGTGCCCAGTGCCAGTTGCTGTTTTCTGCATGTTTTTCACTTTTCAGGTTTACAGTACCAAACGAAGTCCAATTGCCACGAAACTTTTTGGTGATTTTTTCTGGACAAATATAAGACCTGGAAGATTCGGAAGGAAGCCGGGAGCCACACGAGGGCCCCACAAGCCAACAGGGCGCGACCTGGGGGGGCGGCGTTATGGCTTGTGGGCCCCTCGTGGCTCTCCCGACCCCGTTCTTAAGCCTATAAATTCACATATATTCTGAAAACCCTAGAGGCAGTCCCGAAACACTTTTTACGCCGCCGCAAGTCTCCGTTCCATTGGGAGGCCATCTGGAGCTCCATTCCGGCACCCTGCCGAAGGGGGGATCGATCACGGAGGGCCTCTTCATCAACCTTGCTGCCCTCATGATGATGTGTGAGTAGTTCATCACAGACCTACGGGTCCGTAGTTAGTACCTAGATGGCAATCTCTCTCTCTCTCTCTTGATCTTCAATACAATGATCATCGCATCTTCACTTTGATCTATCCGATGTAATCCTTTTGTGTGGTGCGTTTGTTGGGATCCAATGAATTGTGGGTTTATGTTCAGATTATTCATGAAAAGTATTTAAGTCTTCTCTGAAATTATTATCATTCTTAATTGCATGATCATCATAGCTTCGTAATTCTCTCCAATCTATTGATTTTCTTTCTCCAAGTAGATTGATCTTTCTTTAGTGAGAGAGGTGCCTTGTAGTAGGTTCAACCTGACGAGTTTCTATATCTCAGTGATAGAAGGGGACACGTTGTGTCTTTGTGTTGTTTCTACTAAGGATAACACGATGGGGTTTATTCATATTGCTTGAGTTTACTTTGTCTACATCATGTCATCGTTCTCCATGCATTACTCTATTTTACTTAATACTCTAGATGCATGCTGGATAGCGGTCGATGAGTGGAGTAATAGTAATAGGTGCAGGCAGGAGTCGACCTATTTGTTTATGGACGTGTTGCCTATATACACATGATCATTGCCATGAAAATCACATAACTATCCGCTTTTCTATCAATTGCCCAACAGTAATTTGTTACCCACCGTATGTTGCCTACATGAGAGATGCCGCCAGGGAAAACTATGGCCCCCGGGTCTATTCACTTATAAATTCACAAACGTTATTATTATCTTGCTACCAATATTTTTCGTTTATTTTATTTTACAATTTAAAATTATCTACAATTATCTACACGACTCATTTGCTTGCAAATAACGAGATCAAGGGGATTGACAACCCTCTTGCCCGCATTGGGTGCAAGTTGTTTGATCTTTTGTGTGCATCCGCTGAAGACGGTTGAGGATTGATATTCTATTGGTTCGATAAACCTTGGTTTCATAACTGAGGGAAATACTTACCCGTATTGTGCTGCTATTACCCGTTCCTCTTCACGGAAAACCCAGCGCAGATCACAAGTATCACACCTCCAAGAAACAAGTGCGCCAAGAAAATGAACGCCATCAACTACAAGCTTCGACGCCAACACCAAGGCGACCGACTACATGCATGGATGGCCCTTCCATCGTCTGAAACATCCCAAGGAAGATGGCCGAGCATGGGAATTTCCCTTCGGTCATGGAGGCGAGTGATGATGTGTCATCTTCGGCCTTCATCCATGGAGACGGCAACAAGACGGTTGAGCATGGGAGTTTCCCTTCAACCGAGGCGACGATCACGACCCACTTCTTCGACAACTTGAGGTCGGCACCTGATACGTCTCCAACGTATCTATAATTTTTGCTTGTTCCATGCTGTTATATTATCATTCTTGGATGTTTTACAATCATTTTATTGCAACTTTATATCATTTTTTGGGACTAACCTATTGACATAGTGCCAAAGTGCCAGTTGCTGTTTTTGCTTGTTTTTCAGTACCATACAGAGATGAAACGCTGCAGGGATTTTTGTGGATTTTTTACGGACCAGAAGAAACCAGATGGGCCAAAGAACACCAGGAGAGGAGGCCCAGGGTGGCCAGCACCCACATGGGCGCGCCGGAGGCCCCCCGGCGCGCCCTGGTGGGTGCTGGGCCCCTCCGACACCCCCTCAACCGACTATCATGCCTATAAATTCCCTGGAAATCCAAAAACCCTAGGAGAGTCGACGAAACACAATTCCAGCCGCCGCAAGTTCCAGAACCGTGAGATCCAATCTAAACACCATCACGGAGGGGTTCATCTTCTTCATAGGTGCCTCTCCAATGATGCGTGAGTAGTCCACCATAGACCTACGGGTCCGTAGGCAGTAGCTAGATGGCTTCTTCTCTCTCTCTTATGATTCTCAATACAATGGTCTCTAGGAGATCTATTTGATGTAAACTTTTGCGGTGTGTTTGTTGGGATCCGATGAATTTTGAGTTCATGATCAGTTTCTATCCATGAATATTATTTGAGTCTTCTTTGATCTCTTATATGCATGATTACTTATAGCCTCGTATTTCTTCTTTGAATCTTTGGTTTAGCTAGGCCAACTAGATCAATTTTTCTTGCCATGGGAAGAGGTGCTTTGTGATGGGTTCGATCTTGCGGTGTTCTTTCCCAGTGACAGAAGGGGCATCAAGACACACATGTATCGTTGCTATTAAGGATAGCAATATGGGGTCTATTCCTACATGAATAGATCTTGTCTACATCATGTCATCGTTCTTATTGCATTACTCTGTTTTTCCATGAACTTAATACACTAGATGCATGCTGGATAGCGGTCGATGTGTGTAGTAATAGAGGTAGATGCAGGCAGGAGTCGGTCTATCTATCTTGGACGTGATGCCTATATGATGATCATCGCCTTGGATATCGTCATGACTATTCAATTTTCTATCAATTGCCCAACAGTAATTTGTTCACCCACCGTGCGCTATAGTCATGAGAGAAGCCACTAGTGAACCCTATGGCCCCCGGGTCTACTTTTCCATCATATTGCTTTCCGATCTACATTTTTTGCAATCTTTGTTTTCAGATCTACAAAACCAAAAACCCAAAAATACCTTTCTGCATATTTACTCTTTTTATTTGTGTCCTTGAGAGATCTATCTGTCCTATCTATCACTACCTAATCTATCTTTTTAGCGTAGAGAGATTGACAACCTCTCTTTCGCGCCGGGTTGCAAGTATTTGTTGTTTGTGTGCAGGTGCTACTTATTGGGTGTTGGTGATCCTCCTACTGGTTCGATAACCTTGGTTTCATAACTGAGGGAAATACTTACCGTCGCTGTGCTGCATCATCCCTTCTTCTTTGGGGAAATACCGACGCAGTCCAAGCCACGTCAGCACCCATATGGGACTCATACTTGGAGTCGAGCACCAAGGCCGAGCTTGGGATGTTCCCTTCGGTCTTGGAGGAGATTGATGTGTTGCCACATCCTACGGCATTCATCTTCGGAGGCGTTATGGATGAGGAGGTTGAGCATGGGACTATCCCTTCCACCGAGGCGGCTCAAGGAGTTGATCTTGGAGACGTTAGCACCTACATCTCTCCGACACCGACATATGACGAGATGTCCACCAATTTCCATGTGAGGAGAGCCACCACCACATGAGTGAGATGAGTGACTCCACCATATGTGACTTTGAGTGCATTTCCGATGAGAGGATGAGTGTGATCACCACTAGCCCCACACATGAAAATATGCCAAACTTCTTATGTGAGGTTGAGAGCCATCACCACCCTTTGAGTGATTCAACCAACCATATGAGTGAGAGCATCCTAGAGGGAGTGAGTGAGCCACAACACTCAATGAGTGAGGTAGTTGAGAGGGCATGTGAGGCCACTATATTTCTAACAACTTAACCTCTACTCCTATTGTGTCTTCTTTTGTGCAAGGTCTCCTACATGACGACGTGCCTATCCTCGACGAGTCCATTCCTCCAATGGGAATGACGATGGCCATGGTGGACGATGATGCCCCACCCACATGGTTCCATCATGATGTTGACCATGAGTTGGTTCTTCCCACCTCACCTACATCACATGAGCGGAGCTCTAAAGGTAACATAGGTGAATGTTCTTCGCTTGTCCCACTAGTGGACTATCTTGACATCGATTGCTTACATGATGATGATCACCTTAAGGACACACCACATGCTATGTCTTCTTCATGCTTAGATGCGCCACCAATTTTTGATGAATATGATGGTGAGCATGTCGAATTACCTAGTTGTGATGCTATACTCCATAGGATATCATGTGGAATTTCTATTGTTCACATTATGTTTGACAATCCGCTAAACTTGTCATATGCTATGAGTGAGATTTCCCATATTGCATCATTGCAATCTCACCGTAGTAACTATGTTGGGGAACGTTGCATGGGAAACAAAAAATTTCCTACGCACACACAAGATCTATCCATGGTGATGAGCATCTACGAGAGGGAGAGTGAATCTACATACCCTTGTAGATCGCTAAGCGGAAGCGTTAAGAAACGCGGTTGATGTAGTCGAACGTCTCCGCGATCCAAATCGCAAGTCGTCCCTCGAACCGATCACGAACTAGTGCCGAACGGACGGCACCTCCGCGTTCAACACACGTACGGCTTGATGACGCCTTCACCTCCTCGATCCAGCGAGCGATGGTGAAGTAGTAGATGAGTTCCGGCAGCACGACGGCGTGGTGATGGTGGTGAGGAACAATCTCTGCAGGGCTTCGCCAAGCGCTACGGAGATTATGACGTAGGAACTAGAGGGTTAGGGTTGCCGCACACGGCTTGGGGAAATCTTGATGTATCCCGGGTGCTAGCCCTGCCCCTCTATTTATATGTTGAGCCCTGGGGTCGAAACTTGGAGAAAGAGCCTCCTCAAAGTCGGTTTGGCCCGCACGGCAAGAGTCCTGCTTGGACTCCAGGACCAGACACCAGGGTCCTCGGCGTCTGGCCCCAGACGCCAGGGTCCCTGGCGTCTGGCCCCTGGCCTCCGCAAAACTTCCTTTTGCACCTTCCTAAAGCCTCGTGGGCTTTACCCCTTGGCCCAAATAAAGTGTTCTCGTACCCGAACATTTCGGGAAACATCCGGAACCCCTTCCGGTGAATTCCGGAACCCTTCCGGAGACCAAACACTATTATCCCATATATCAATCTTTACCTCCGGACTATTCCAGAGCTCCTCGTCATGTCCGGGATCTCATCCGGGACTCCGAACAACTTTTGGTCACCAACATAACAACTCAACTATACTTATATCGTCACCAAACGTTAAGTGTGTAGACCCTGCGGGTTCGAGAACTATGCAGACATGACCGAGACACCTCTACGGTCAATAACCAATAGCAGGACCTGGATGCCCATATTGGCTCCTACATATTCTACGAAGATCTTTATCGGTCGAACCTCTATGTCAAGGATTCAGTTAATCCCGTATGCTGTTCCCTTTGTTCTTCGGTATGTTACTTGCCCGAGATTCGATCGTCGGTATCTCTATACCTAGTTCAATCTCGTTACCGGCAAGTCTCTTTACTCGTTCCGTAATACAAGATCTCGTGGCTAACACTTTAGTCACATTGCTTGCAAGGCTCATTGTGTTGTTGTATTACCGAGTGGGCCCTGAGATACCTCTCCGTCACACGGAGTAACAAATCCTAGTCTTGATCCATGCCAACCCAACAGACATCCTCGGAGATACCTGTAGAGCACCTTTATAGTCACCCAGTTACGTTGCGACGTTTGATACACACAAGGTACTCCTCCGATGTCAGGGAGTTGCATGATCTCATGGTCATAGGAACAGATACTTGACATGCAGAAAACAATAGCAATAAACTGACACGATCATATGCTACGTTTACAGTTTGGGTCTTGTCCATCACATCATTCTCCTAATGATGTGATCCCGTTATCAAATGACATCTCATGTCCATGGCTAGGAAACCTTCACCATCTTTTGATCAACGAGCTAGTTAACTAGAGGCATACTAGGGACACAGTGTTGTCTATGTACCCACACATGTATTTGAGTTTCCAATCAATACAATTATAGCATGGATAATAAACGATTATCACGAACAAGGAAATATGATAATAACTAAATTATTATTGCCTCTAGGGCATATTTCCAACAGTCTCCCACTTGCACTAGAGTCAATAATCTAGTTCACATCACCATGTGATTTACATTGTTCTAACACCCAATGAGTTCTGGGGTTCGATCATGCTTTGCATGTGAGAGAGGTCTTTAGTCAACGGGTCTGTGACATTCAGATCCGTGTGTACTTTGCAAATCTCTATGTCATACTGTAGACACTTCTACCACACTCCACTTGGAGCTATTCCAAATGGCTGCTCCACTATATGTATCCTGACTGCTACTCAGAGTTGTCCAGATAGGTGTCAAAGCTTGCATCGACGTAACCCTTTACGACGAACTCTTCATCACTTCCATAATTGAGAAATATTTCCTTAGTCCTCTAGTTACTAAGGATAATCTTGACCGCTGTCCAGTGATCCACTCCTGGATCACTCTTGTACCCCTTGACAGAATCATGGCAAGGCACACATCAGGTGCGGTACACAGCATGGCATACTATACAGAGCCTATGGATAAGGCATAGGGGATGACCTTCGTCGTTTCTCTTTCTTCTGCCGTGGTCAAGCTTTGAGTCTCACTCAACTCCACACCTTACAAATCAGGCAAGAACTCTTTCTTTGACTGATCCATTTTGAACTCTTTCAAAATCTTGTCAAGGTATGTACTCATTGAAAGTCTTATTAGATGTCTTGATCTATCTCTATAGATCTTGATGCCCAATATTTAAGTAGCTTCATTCCAGGTCTTCCTTTGAAAAACTCCTTTCAAACGACCCTTTATGCTTTCCAGAAATTCTACATTATTTCCGATCAACAATATGTCAACCACATATACTTATCAGAAATTCTATAGTGCTCCCACTCACTCTATTGTAAATACAAGTTTCTCATAAACTTTGTATAGACATAAAAACTTTGATCACCTCATCAAAGTGTATATTCCAACTCCGAGATGCTTGCTCCAGTCCATAGAAGGATCGCTGGAGTTTGCATACATTTTAGCATCCTTAGGACTGACAAAACCTTCCGGTTGTATCACATACAACCTTTCCTTACGGATACCGTTAAGGAAATGATGTTTTGACATCCATCTGCCAGATTTCATAATTGAAAAATGCAGCAACTGCTAACATGATTCCAACAGACTTTAGCATCGCTACGGGTGAGAAAGTCTCATCGTAGTCAACTCCTTGAACTTGTGAAAAACCCTTTGCCACAAGTCGACCTTTATAGACGGTGACATTACCGTCCACGTCCGTCTTCCTCTTAAAAAATCCATTTGTTCTGAATGGCCTTACGCCCTTCAGGTAATACTTCCAAAGCCCATACTTTGTTTTCTTACATGGATCCCATCTCGGATTTCATGGCCTCTAACCATTTCTCGGAATCCGGGCTCATCATCGCTTCTCCATAGCTCGTAGGTTCATCGTTGTTCAACAACATGACCTCTAAGACAGGGTTGCCGTACCACTCAGGAGCAGTACGCGTCCTTGTTGACCCACGAGGTTTGATAGTAACTTGATCCGAAGTTTCATGATCATCATCATTAACTTCCTCTTCAACTAACGTAGGCTCCACAGAAACAACTTTCTGCGCTGCGCTACTCTTTGGTTGAAACAAAGGTTCAACAACCTCATCAAGTTCTATCTTCCTCCCACTCAATCTTTCGAAAGAAACTTTTTCTCGAGAAAGGACCCGTTTTAGCAACAAACACTTTGTGCTTGGATCTGAGATAGAAGGTTCACCCAACTGTTATGTTAGGGTATTCTATGAAGATGCATTTGTCCGCTTTGGGTTCGAGCTCATTAGGTGAAAACCCTTTTTCACATAAGCGTCGCAGCCCCAAACATTAAAAAATGACAGCTTAGGTTTCCGCCAAACCAAAATTCATACGGTGTCATCTCAACGGACTTATGATGCCCCTTTTAAAGTGAATGTGGTTGTCTCTAATGCATAACCCTAAAACGATAGTGGTAAATCGATAAGAGACATCATAGTTCGCACCATATCTAATAGAGCACAACTACGACGTTCGGACACACCATCACACTATGGTGTTCCAGGTGGCGTGAGTTGTGAAACAACTTCCACATTGTCTTAAGTTATATACCAAACTCGTAACTCAGATATTTACCTCCACGATCATATCGTAGACATTTTATCTTCTTGTCACGATGATCTCAAACTTCACTCTGAACTTTTCAAACGATTCAGACTTGTGTTTCATTAAGTAAATATACACTATATCTACTCAAATCATCAGTGAAGGTAAGAAAATAACGATATCCACCGCCCACTACAAAACTCACTGGACCGCATACATCAACATGTATCATTTCCAATAAGTCAATTGCCCGCTCCATCATACCGGAAAACGGGGTTTTAGTCATCTTGCCCATGAGGCATGGTCCGCATGTCTCAACCGATTCGAAATCGAATGAGTCCAAAGATCCATCAGCATGGAGTTTCTTCATGCGTTTTACACCAATATGACATTTAGCGGCAGTGCCACAAGTATGTGGTACTATCATTATTAACTTTGTATCTTTTGGCATCAATATTATGAACATGTGTATCACTACGATCAAGATTCAATAAACCACTCTTATTGGGTGCATGACCATTGAAGGTATTATTCATGTAAATAGAATAACCATTATTCTCTAACTGCAATGAATAACCGTATTGCAATAAACTTGATCTAATCATGTTCATGCTTAACGCAAACACCAAATAACATTTATTTAGGTTCATCACTAATCCCAAAGGTAGAGAGAGCGCGCGATGGTGATCACATCAACCTTGGAAACACTTCCAACACTCATCGTCACCTCACCCTTAGCCTCCGTTTATTCCGTAGCTTTTATTTCGAGTTACCAACACTTAGCAACCGAACCGGTATCTAATACCCAGGTGCTACTAGGAGTACTAGTAAGGTACACATCAATAACACATATATCAAATATACTTCTGTCGACGTTGCCAACCTTCTTATCTACCAAGCATCTAGGGTTGTTCCACTTCAGCAACCGTTCTCCTCATAATAGAAGCACTCAGTCTCGGGTTTGGGTTCAACCTTGGGTTTCTTTACTGGAGCAGCAACTGGCTTGCCATCCATGAAGTATCCCTCCTTGCCCTTGCCCTTCTTGAAACTAGTGGTTTTACTAACCATCAACACTTGATGCTCCTTCTTGATTTCTACCTTCGCGGGGTCAAACATCGCGAATAGCTCAGGGATCATTATTTCCATCTCTAGCCTTTTATAGTTCATCACGAAGCTCTAGTAGCTTAGTGACAGTGACTTGGAGAACTATACCAATCACTATCTTATCTGGAAGATCAACTTCCACTCGATTCAAGCAATTGTAGTACCCAGACAATCTGAGCACATGCTCAACGATTGAGCTATTCTCCATCATCTTGCAGGCAAAGAATCTTGTTGGAGGTCTCATACCTCTCAACACGGGCACGAGCCTGAGATCCCAATTTCAGCTCTTAGAACATCTCGTATGTTCCGTGACGTTCAAAACGTTTTGGAGCCTCAATTCTAAGCCGTAATGCATGACGCACTGAACTATCAAGTAGTTATCAGAACGTGCCTGTCAGATGTTCACAACATCTACAGACGACGCTTGAGGGGGTGGCGCATCGAGCGGTGCATTAAGGACATAAGCCTTCTGTGCAGCATTGAGGACAATCCTCAGATCACGGACCCAGTCCGCATTATTGCTACCATCATCTTTCAAATCTATTTCTCTAGGAACATATAAAAATTCAAGGGAGCTACAGCACGAGCTAGTAATCTACAACATAATTTGCAAAGACATTTTGACTATGTTCATGATAATGAGTTTAGTTAATCATATTACTTAAAAACTCCCACTCAAATTGACATCCCTCCGGTCATTCGAGTGTCACATGATCCAAATCCACCAACTCAAGTCCGATCATCACGTGAGTTGAGGTGGTTTCAATGGTGAACATCTTCATGTTGATCATATCTACTATATGACTCATGTTCGACCTTTCGGTCTCTTGTGTTCCGAGGCCATGTCTGTACATGCTAGGCTCGTCAAGTTTAACCCGAGTGTTCCGCACATGCAACATGGCTTACACCCGTTGTATGTGAACGTAGAGTCTATCACACCCGATCATCACGGCGTGTCTCGAAACGACGAACTTTCGCAACGGTGCACACTCGGGGAGAACACAATTTGTCTTGAAATTTAAGTGAGGGATCACCTTATAATGCTACCGTCGTCCTAAGCAAAATAAGATGCATAAAAGGATTAACATCACATGCAAATCATAAGTGACATGATATGGCCATGAACTCGTGCTTTTGATCTCCATCTCCAAAGCACCGGCATGATCTCCATCGTCACCGGCATGACACCATGATCTCCATCATCTTGATCTCCATCAACATGTCGCCATGAGGTTGTCGCGCCGACTGTTGCTTCCACGACTATTGCTAACGTTTAGCGATAAAGTAAAGCATTACATAGCGCTTAATGATTGACACGCAGGTCATACAATAATTAAAGACAACTCTATGGCTCCTGCCAGTTGCCGTACTCATCGACATGCAAGTCGTGATATTCTATACAACACATGATCATCTCATACATCACATATATCTCATCATGTAATTGGCCATATCACATCACAACATACCCTGCAAAAACAAGTTAGACGTCCTCTAATTGTTGTTGCAAATTTTACGTGGCTGCTACGGGTTTGCAAGAACCGTTCTTACCTATGCAAAACCACAACGTGGTGTAGTGATTGCTTTTTGATCTTCTAAAAGAACCCTCTTCATTGAAATTGATTCAACTAAAGTGAGAGAGACAGACACCCGCTAGCCATCTTTATGCAACGAAGTTACATGTCAGTTGAAGGAACCTGTCTCGCGTAAGCGTACGCGTAATGTCGGTCCGGGCCGCTTCATCTCACAATACCGCCGAATCAAGTATCAACTAGTAACGGCAAGCAATATGTATACACCCACGCCCACAACTCGTTTGTGTTCTACTCGAGATCTCATCTACGCATAGACCTAGCTCCTGATGCCACTGTTGGGGAACGTTGCATGGGAAACAAAAAATTTCCTACGCACACACAAGATCTATCCATGGTGATGAGCATCTACGAGAGGGAGAGTGAATCTACATACCCTTGTAGATCGCTAAGCGGAAGCGTTAAGAAACGCGGTTGATGTAGTCGAACGTCTCCGCGATCCAAATCGCAAGTCCTCCCTCGAACCGATCACGAACTAGTGCCGAACGGACGGCACCTTCGCGTTCAACACACGTACGGCTTGATGACGCCTTCACCTCCTCGATCCAGCGAGCGATAGTGAAGTAGTAGATGAGTTCCGGCAGCACGACGGCGTGGTGATGGTGGTGAGGAACAATCTCTGCAGGGCTTCGCCAAGCGCTACGGAGATTATGACGTAGGAACTAGAGGGTTAGGGTTGCCGCACACGGCTTGGGGAAATCTTGATGTATCCCGGGTGCTAGCCCTGCCCCTCTATTTATATGTTGAGCCCTGGGGTCGAAACTTGGAGAAAGAGCCTCCTCAAAGTCGGTTTGGCCCGCAAGGCAAGAGTCCTGCTCGGACTCCAGGACCAGACGCCAGGGTCCTCGGCGTCTGGCCCCAGACGCCAGGGTCCCTGGCGTCTGGCCCCTGGCCTCCACAAAACTTCCTTTTGCACCTTCATAAAGCCTCGTGGGCTTTACCCCTTGGCCCAAATAAAGTGTTCTCGTACCCGAACATTTCGGGAAACATCCGGAACCCCTTCCGGTGAATTTCGGAACCCTTCCGGAGACCAAACACTATTATCCCATATATCAATCTTTACCTCTGGACTATTCCAGAGCTCCTCGTCATGTCCGGGATCTCATCCGGGACTCCGAACAACTTTCGGTCACCAACATAACAACTCAACTATACTTATATCGTCACCAAACGTTAAGTGTGTTGACCCTGCGGATTCGAGAACTATGCAGACATGACCGAGACACCTCTACGGTCAATAACCAATAGCGGGACCTGGATGCCCATATTGGCTCCTGCATATTCTACGAAGATCTTTATCGGTCGAACCTCTATGTCAAGGATTCAGTTAATCCCATATGCTGTTCCCTTTGTTTTTCGGTATGTTACTTGCCCGAGATTCGATCGTCGGTATCTCTATACCTAGTTCAATCTCGTTACCGGCAAGTCTCTTTACTCGTTCCGTAATACAAGATCTGGTGGCTAACACTTTAGTCACATTGCTTGCAAGGCTCATTGTGATGTTGTATTACCGAGTGGGCCCAGAGATACCTCTCCGTCACACGGAGTAACAAATCCCAGTCTTGATCCATGCCAACCCAACAGACATCCTCGGAGATACCTGTAGAGCACCTTTATAGTCACCCAATTACGTTGCGACGTTTGATACACACAAGGTACTCCTCCGATGTCAGGGAGTTGCATGATCTCATGGTCATAGGAACAGATACTTGACATGCAGAAAACAATAGCAATAAACTGACACGATCATATGCTACGTTTACAGTTTGGGTCTTGTCCATCACATCATTCTCCTAATGATGTGATCCCGTTATCAAATGACATCTCATGTCCATGGCTAGGAAACCTTCACCATCTTTTGATCAACGAGCTAGTTAACTAGAGGCATACTAGGGACACAGTGTTGTCTATGTACCCACACATGTATTTGAGTTTCAATCAATACAATTATAGCATGGATAATAAACGATTATCACGAACAAGGAAATATGATAATAACTAAATTATTATTTCCTCTAGGGCATATTTCCAACAAACTATGCATATCCCATAAAAGTAAATCCCATTTGCACAATTGGCATAGATGACAAGCCATTAGTTATTGGATTTTGCTTTTCTTGTGATGATATTGCTAAGCTTCCTTTGCATAATTTGAGCAATTCATCCCATATGCCATGCCTTGACTTATCATATAGAGTGCATGATCCCATCCTTTGTATGCATCACCCCATGCATAACATTGCTCCATATGATTATGATGATGCATCTCATATGCCATGCCATGAAAATGAATATGGATCGCATGATTGCATTTATTGTGGGCACCATCCGCATATCACGAATAACAATGCACTAGATATTTCAAGTGATGCACTACATATTTCTAGTCTCCATTATGCTATACATAATAACAAACCTTTCATGATGGATGACATGTTCCTATATCATGCATCTCACTTATTTGAGCATTGGATATTTTGTGCTAATGAGCACATGCACATGCACATCCTAACGGATGATGTGTACATATACCACGCGCACACAATTTTCCCTTTTCCTTTGTTGTGTGTAGGTACTCATGATTACTCGTCAACCTCACAATCCCACGAGTTGACGAAAAGAGCTCTTGAGAGCATCGATGCTTTGGGATTCATCGGAATGTGTCTCCAACCATTCCCCTCGCGCAAGGACTACGCGCACCTCTTCTACTTGGCTCTCACACGACTATGGCTATTTACCACTTGTCATCTTATGCTCATGTTCTTGTGTTCAATTTGCATGTTATGCCTCATTCTATGCTTTTGCCATGCGATTGTGACCCTTACTTGCATTTACCCATGATTCACCATTGTACTCATACTATGTATATTTGCATGCTTAGTGGAGATCCTAAGTTATATTGCCATGTTTCTATTGCGAACTATGATATTGCTGATTCTTCTGTTGGGAGAGTCATGATGTTCCATTGCTATTCCCATAGGACTTCTTGCCAATACAATGGCGATACTTTTCTCATATCTCGTTTTCATGCTTGTGATATGTCATGTGCATTATGTATGCCCACTATTTGCACACATGACATGATTGCCATGATTACATCTAGTATGTTGCATCTTCACACTACTAGATTCCATGCTTTGATTCCTATGATCACTTGCTTTGTTGCATCATCCATGTTACATACTTGCTCCTTTCATTGGGTTGATGATATACATGGCCATGCCTCTTACATGATTCATGTTGAGCATTGTCTCTTGTCTCCTTTACTTGCATCTTGTAGTGAGTGCACCCATGCTATGATTATTGATATTGAGATTGCACTACCATTCTCATTTATACTTGGAGACTTGGACATATTATTGGTGAAGCATGTTCCAAAGTGCTTAATATCTTTGGTTGTGATTGCATCATAAGCTTACATACCATGCCGCATTCTCTTGTCCCTTCTTATGATAAGAATGACGATGACACTTGTTGGGTCTTTCACCACATGAATGTTAGGTTTTGCATTCACGCTAACCTCATTTGTTTTTCCGAGTGTTTGTCATGTTCTTTTGTTGTGAAGGCTTTGCAAGGTGATGCCATCATGAGACACATTGGTCATGCGAAGGCACACATGATGAGCGACAACACCACCTTCGGGAACCTTCCTATGGTGAGCTTGTTCCTTTTGGGTCATTTTCCCATGCACTTATTGAATGGGCCACATTTCCATTGTTGTTTCCACCTTGTTGTTTACATGATACATCTCATGGATGGAGAAGCACCATATCTTGTGCATACGAGTAGCCTTGAGCACATTCTCATGCATTTGGACATTTGTTCAACCAATTTCACATTTGTTGCCCAACATGCTAAATGGAAACAATCTTTCCACAACAAATTTGCTTTGTATGAATGGATTGACTCACATTATGAATTGCTTGATACATCTTGTGTCTCCATATCATCCATGATCTATGAACTTGTGCACTTCCTTAGAAAATTTGTTGTGATCTACCTTGATGGACTATTTCTACATGATGCTCATTTTGTCCACTATCAATTCCATGATACCATCATCATTTTGAGCACCATTTTCCATGTTCATGCTATTGATAAACCTTCTTGTTATGACATCATTTTGCACAATGGCTGCATTAATCACATATACAACACCGTTGTGTGCACAACAAATGGATTTGCTCTCCTGAATGCTTTACATACCATTCTATATCATTCTATGAAGCTTCATGATACTTGTCATGAATATTCTTGTCGGACGAACTCGTGCTTAATTGATGGACACCTTGTGTGTGCTAACCAATGTATTTCCAAGTGTACTTTGTGTTTGCTCGTTTTGTATGTACACCTTCTCGGAGACATCTTGGAGTACTTTGATCGCACCATGACTTCCATTCCGTCCAACTACAAGTCCGTCCACGACTACCGTTTCCATGGTGATGAGGTTTTTGATCCGAGGACAGATCTTTCCCAAGGGGGGAGGAGATGCTGCGGAGCATCCTATGGTCATCCCCAGGTACACTCCGACTACTCCCCAAGCACCAAGTGCCATTGGACATAAAGTGAACGCGCTCCTTAATGCTTCCTCTTTCAATTCACTTGAGACATGGATGCTACCTCAAGCTCGGACCTTGTGTATACTCAGGTACATCCGAGGAGAACCCAAGGACCAAGGCCAAGCGTGTGCGGAAGCGAAGACAGTAGAAGGAAGAAGAGCCAGACTCTACAGCGGCCGGACATCCGGCCGGCCCCCTCAGGTGACGGTGACCCGATCTTTCGATGAGAGTGGGGATAACTATAAATTTGGTGGATTTTGACCTTGACGATCCGGCTATACCATACCCGACGATACGCCTCGACAATCGCTAAACCAATCTCTAATGGTTGTTGACCTTGCCGTAGGCATGATCAACCTTAAAAACGCGGTTCGAGTTCTGCAAGCAACCGAAGAACCGGCAAGAACAATGGTAATTGCAATCTGAAATTGCGGATAATAAACTGAGCACACGAACTAGATGAAAAGTTGGGGTTCCACTATGGATCTGACAAGGCGGTAGTCCTACACGTCTCGTAGATGCAAATTGTAGCGATGGTTAGACAATACAATAAAACCCAAGTCTAAACCCTAACGTAGACTAGCTATTTATTAAACAATGATGTCCATCTGAGTCGGTTCGCAGATGCCGTGTCATACGTAAGCCGTACATTGCATGTTAGCTTCGGCACGTTCATGAGGTACCGCACCAGGAAGTCCTTTGTACCAACACGTTACCAAAACAAGACTATCCGACCCCCCTTGTAGTGTTGTCTCCTTGCACTGCATGCATAATGGATTGGATGAATAGTTCGGTGGTGGAAGGCATGCATGCAAGGCTGGTGGATGACATGCATGCAACGAGCATTGCTCCTTTTGTTTTGAAGGCACAGTAGTATTCTTTTATTCCTGAGTCTAAGTAAATCGGAACATGAGTGTAACATCATATTCTCGTCAGAGAAATCACAAGTGTGGAGAAGCGATAGTACCTGGTTATTAATTTGTCTCGCTGGCGCTCTAGTAATAGGACCAAGCGGGATAACTGATGTCGGAGTCGCGTCGGGTGTAATACTAGAAGAGATGTCCTCATCATCCCTGCCTTCTTGAATCGAAGTCGTCCTCGACGATAGTTCATCATCCTCACCAAGGTATGGTTTTAAATCTGCAATGTTAAATGTGGGACTAACCCCAAAATCTGCAGGCAGATCAAGCTTATATGCATTGTCATTAATGTTTTCAATCACTTGAAAAGGTCCATCAGCACGAGACATTAATTTTGACTTTCGTAAATTAGGAAAACGCTCCTTTCGCAAATGCAACCATACTAAATCACCTGGTTCAAACACAATACTTTTCCTACCCTGACTACCAGCAAGTTTATACTTGGCATTCATGCGCTCAATATTTTTCTTAGTCATCTCATGCATTTTTAATACTAACTCAGCACGTTCTTTAGCATCAAGGTTTACCTTCTCCAAAGATGGAATAGGTAATAGGTCAATAGGTGCACGCGGTATAAATCCATAAACAATCTCAAAAGGGCATAACTTTGTGTTAGAATGAACTGAACGATTATAAGCAAACTCTACATGAGGTAGACATTCTTCCCACATTTTTAAGTTCTTTTTCAAAACAGCCCTAAGCATAGTAGACAATGTACAGTTAACCACTTTAGTTTGACCATCTATTTGAGGATGACATGTAGTACTAAATAAAAGCTTAGTCCCCAATTTTGTCCACAATACCCTCCAGAAGTGGCTAAGAAATTTTGTGTCAAGATAAAACAATTGTATTTGGCACCCGATGTAAACGAACTACTTCTCTAAAGAACAGATCAACAATGTGAGTAGCATCGTCACTTTTATGACAAGCTATAAAATGTGCCATCTTAGAGAATCTATCAACAACCACAAATATACTATCCCTCCCCCGTCGTGTCCTAGGCAGTCCTAATACAATCCATAGATATATCTTCCCAAGGAGTGCTAGGAACAGGAAGAGGAATATACAAACCATGTGGATTCAATCGTGACTTAGCTTTTCAGCATGTCGTGCAACGTGCAATAAATCTTTCCACATCCCTTCTCATTTTCGGCCACAAGAAATGACCAGCAAGGATGTCTTCCGTCTTCTTGACACCGAAATGTCCCATGAGTCCTCCTCCATGCGCCTCCTGTAACAACAAAAGACGAACAGAGCTATCTGGGATGCATAGCTTATTAGCACGAAAAACAAATCCGTCATTAACGATGAACTTGTTCCACGTTCTACCCTCTTTGCAATTGAGCAATATATTTCTAAAATCGACATCATTAGCGTATTGCTCTTTTATAGTTTCAATTCCAAAGATTTTGAAGTCAAGTTGTGATAACATGGCATAGCGTCGAGACAATGCATCAGCAATAACATTCTCCTTCCCTTTCTTGTGCTTAATAACATAAGGAAAAGATTCAATAAATTCAACCCATTTTGCATGTCTTCTAATATGCTTGAGCGATTCATGATCAGAATGTATGACAAACTCCTTAGGCCATAAATAATGTTGCCAGGTCTCCAATGTCCGAACTAGTGCATAAAGTTCTTTATCATATGTTGAATAATTCAGACTAGGCCCACTGAGTTTTTCACTAAAGTATGCTACTGGTTTGCCTTCTTGCAATAGAACACCACCTAGACCAATGCCGCTAGCATCACATTCTAATTCAAACATTTTATTGAAATCAGGTAATTGCAGCAAAGGAGCGTGTGTAAGCTTATCTTTAAGAATAGTGAAGGCTTCGTCTTGTGCGTCGCTCCATACAAAAGGCACATTTTTCTTTGTGAGCTCGTTGAGCGGCGCTGTGATGGTACTAAAATCGGTCATGAACCGCCGGTAGAACCCCGCAAGCCCAAGAAAACTCCGTACTTGTGTGACCGAGTTAGGGGTCGGCCAACTCTGGATCGCTTCAATCTTGGCTTTATCAACTTCAATTCCCTGTGGGGTCACAACATAGCCATGAAAAGCGACTCGATCCGTGCAAAAGGTGCACTTTTCAACATTAGCAAATAGACGTGCATCACGTAGAGCATGAAAAACAACACACAAATGATCAAAGTGTTCCTCTAGTGACTTGCTATAAATGAGAATATCATCAAAATATACTACCACAAATCGTCCAATGAAAGCTTGCAAAACTTCATTCATTAGTCTCATGAAAGTACTAGGTGCATTAGTCAATCCAAAAGGCATAACTAACCATTCATATAAACAAAATTTAGTTTTGAAAGCAGTTTTCCATTCATCACCTAGTTTCATACGAATTTGTTGATAGCCACTATGCAAGCCAAATTATTCGATTCCTGCTCTGATCCCATCTCTACTTTGATAAAAAGGTTCTATCCTCGGATTCGCAATAGCGACAAAGAAGTTTAGACTTTAGAAAACACAACTGAGCCACTAAGTTCATCAAGCATGTCATCTAATCTAGGAATGGGATGACGATATCGAATTGTAATATTATTAATGGCTCTATAATCAACACACATACGTGAAGTACCGTCTTTTTTTGTAACAAGTAAAATGGGTACATCACATGGACTAAGTGATTCACGAATGTAACCTTTGTCGAGTAGTTCTTGAACTTGTCGCTGGATTTCCTTGGTCTTCTCTGGATTAGTCCAGTATGGTGCACGGTTGGGCAGTGAGGCGCCAGGTATCAAGTCAATTTGATGTTCAATTCCTCTCATAGGTGGCAGCCCCGGTGGTACTTCCGTTGGGAAAACATCATGATACTCCTGCAAAAGGTTAGCAACGACAGGAGGCAAAGAAGAAGGCATATCCTCAAATGAAAACAAAACTTCTTTGCAAATAAGAGCATAACATTCATCAGTGTGAGCATCTAACGTAAAAATATCAGCACGTGTTGCTAAGAAAGAATCACCTGTCAATTTAATTTCATTAGATGCACTAGGTTCAGATTTGTGTGTATTATTAAAGTGGTCTAACTCATCAACGACTTGCTGATTTTCAGATTTAGCATGTTCAATATGTTTGTTTCTACTAGCCCTAGCAAGATCATCTTTTAAAATTTGCTCAGGAGACATAGGGTGTAGAATGATTTTCGTTCCTTTATGTGTAAGAGTGTATCGATTAGTCCTACCGTCATGCAAACATTGTTTATCATACTGCCATGGTCTTCCTAGTAACATTGAACAAGCTTGCGTAGGCACAATATTGCAGTCAATAGTATCATGGTATGAACCTAAAGAAAAAGGAACTCTCACCATGCGTGTTACCTTTACTTTCCCACCATCATTAAACCATTGAATGTAGTAAGGATGTGGATGTTGTCTTGAAGGTAGGGAGAGCTTCTCCACCATGTCAATGCTTGCTAAATTGTTACAACTCCCTCCATCAATGATTATGCAAACGGAACGCTCCTTGATGACTCCTTTGATGTGGAAGAGGTTGTGACGTTGATCTTTTGTTTCTTTGACAATCTGAGCACTAAGTACACGATGTGATATAATACTCATGTACTTATCGGCGTCTTCGGCGGTCACATGTTCTTCCTCTTGCGCCGGTCTTGTGTCATCGTGCTCATGTGCAGCGAGCAAAGCATATGTTTCCTCATCAAAATCACTAGCAGAGTCATACTCACCGTCCTCACGAATGATCAAGACACGCTTATTAGGACAATCCTTCATGACATGGCCAAAGCCCTTACAAGTATGGCACTGGATATCCTTTGTTATTTTGGAGGAAGCGGACGATGATGACAAACTTTTTGTTGGAGTTGGTGGAGTACTTTTTATTGGTACCGGAGTGTGTGATGCTGAATTTGATGAAGTAGGACCCAATCGAGAGGTTGCAGGTGTTGTTGTAGATGTGCGAGTGGACGGGGCAGCAGGGGTGCGTGGCGCCCATGTGGAAGTACGACCTGCAGAAAAATTAGAGCGCATTCTCGAACGACTCTGCACTTCATGTTCAACATGTATAGCAAGATGGAATAAACGGGTCATTGAATTATAAGCAAGTATATCATAAATTTATCTATTCAAACCACCCAAGAACCTAGCCATAGAAGCTTCCTCGGTCTCAACTAAACCACAACGTAACATGCCCATTTGCAATTCTTGATAATAGTCTTCCACAGATGTAGATCCTTGGTTCAAGCGCTGTAGTTTATTTAGCAAGTCACGTTCATAATATCCAGGAACAAACCGGTGGCGCATTATTAATTTCAAAGCTTCCCAAGTGACAGGAATATTATTAGGATGTTTGCGACAATGTTCTCTCCACCAAACAGAAGCAAAATCACTAAACTCACTAGTGGCAGCCCTAACTCTTTTATCAACGGGAAAATCATGGCAAGCAAATTTTTGATCAACTAATAATTTCCAGTCAAGATAAATATCTGGATCATATTTCCCGTCAAAAGGAGGCATGACAAATTTAATTCTACCTAAAGAGTCATCATGGCCACGTACCTCACGACGACGATGTTGTTGCATACCTTGTTGATTATTGCGTTGTCGAGGATGATCGCGATCATTGTTATAATTAACTACATTAGGATCCTCGGAATCGCCATCATTGTTGTCATCTTGGATGTCCTCATGGGGTGCGGCTATCGAGTTGGCGTTGCCAGGATGGGGCTGGTCGACGGCGTTGGTGTATGAAAGAGGGTAGCTCGGGTCCCCTGGGAGCACCCGACGAGCTCGTTGTAGACCCGTGTTGGTGGCTGGAACAGACGGAGCAACGATGGGGGCGGCGCCCAGCCAGGCATCCTGAGCATCGAGATGTTCCATAATAGCTGCAAGTGTTTGAGTGAAAGTCTCATTGCTATCCTCGATCGACTTGAAACGCTTATCAAGTGCGCCCTCGAATGCCGTGAACCGCTCAGTATATGCACGGACATCCTCCTCAAGGCATGCCACTGTGACTTTCACATTGTCTTCGTCACCTGCCATGGTTAGGATGGAGAAAGAACAAAATCACAAGTATATTTCTCCTACAAAAACTACGGTGAGGCGGGGAAAAATGTCTCTCAACTCTCTAGCAATGACCAAGCTCTTACCAGTTCTTACCGTGCTGCAGTGGTTGTCGACCGTTGGCGATGTCAAAAGTTATAAAAATATTGATATAGTGATTACCAAGTGACCGAACAAGGTACAATATAGGAAGTGGAGCTTGGTGAAGGTTTCCTCAACTCACAATATGTGGCACAATTAAGCAAAAAGTAATGCAAGCTGAATAATTGCTCAAACTCCTAACTAGTGCTGGTAGTCGACTAGAAAAAGATAAAACAATCTAAGCCCAGATACTGAAACAAGTGAGTGGAAACCGATTAAAATTTGAGAGCTCTAATTAGATGGATATAAATGAGGTGTAAATGCAATGTAGGGCAACGAAGAGCAGAAAAATGTGTTGCAATTATCACTCATATGAACAGAGTAAACGTCTGAACAAAAGGGATTGTCCAAAAGATGCTAACCGGCCAGAACTTTGCAACAATTTTTTTTGCTCTTTTTCTTTTTTTATCTCTTTTTTCTTTCTCTTTTTTTTGTTGCAGGCCGATTACCAAAAGTATAAACACAAACTCAGATGAGCATTGGAAGTAAGATGCGACCAAATCAAGTGCTACTAGAAACCACCAGGTCACGTACTAGTCGGAGAGTAAAAATTAAAGGAATACTTCAAATCGTGAACTAGCACATGCAACTCACAAGGCAGAGAATAGAGGTGGATGGTGGCCGGAAAAACATTGACGTGAAATAGGCAGATGCAGCGGGTGGCAGACAAAAACACGCGCGACGACAGACACGGGAACTTGATTGTCTGATGTTGCACGAAATGTGATGGGCGAACTATGGCGTGGAAAGGCGAGCGAACTGTCCCAGCTTTGCAGAGACAATATGGAGGAAAAAATAGATCGATCTAGTAAACAAACCGATCCAATGTTTCTTCTTTTCAGATGACGGACGAACTTGCGGCGGAAAATATGGTGGAAACAAATAAAGTACGATCTAGTAGACAATTTTCACTCGAACTAATCTACACCAGCACTAATTCTAGGACGAATGCAACCAACTATTCAACTACGCAAATACTAGATGCAAAAATTGCTAAAGGCTAAAAAGATAGGTGTAAAGGATAAATTAATCTATTTTTTTGGCTTTTTCGTGGGTTATAGGACAGAGAAACAAACAAATATATGAAACTGTAAATCTCTCACCGATGAACCTGAAAACTGATACCACTTGATGTGACGGTGACCCGTTCTTTCGATGAGAGTTGGGATAACTATCGATTTGGTGGATTTTGACCTTGATGGTCCGACTATACCGTACCCGACGATACACCTCGACAATCGCTACACCATTCTCCGATGGTTATTGACCTTGCCGTAGGCACGATCAACCTGAACAACGAGGTTCAAGTTCCTGCAAGCAACTGAAGAACCAGCAAGAACAATGGTAATTGCAATCTAAAATTGCGGATAATAAACTGAGCACATGAACTAGATGAAAAGTTGAGGTTCCACTATGGATCTGACAAGCCGGTAGTCCTACACGTCTCGTAGATGCAAATTGGAGCGATGGCTAGACAATACAATAAAACCCAAGTCTAAACCCTAACATAGACTAGCTATTTATTAAACAATGATGTGCATCTGAGTCGGTTCGCAGACGCTATGTCGTACGTAAGCCGGACATTGCATGTTAGCTTCGGTTGACCTGATGACGTGTTGGTCCGTTCGTGAGGTACCGCACCAGGAAGTCCTTTGTACCAACACGTTACCAAAACAAGACTATCTGACACCCCTTGTAGTGTTGTCTCCTTGCACTGCATGCATAATGGATTGGACGGATGGTTTGGTGGTGGAAGGCATGCATGCAAGGCTGGTGGATGGCATGCATGCAACGAGCGTTGCTCCTTTTGTTTTGAAGGCACAATAGTCTTCTTTTATACCTTTATTCCTGAGTATAAGTAAATCGGAACATGAGTGTAACATCATATTCTCGTCAGAGAAATCACGAGTGTGAAGAAGCGATAGTACCTAGTTATTAATTTGTCTCGCTCGCGCTCTAGTAATAGGACCAAGCGGAATAAATGATGTCGGAGTCGCGTCGGGTGTAATACTAGAAGAGATGTATTCATCACCCCCGGACACCCGGCCCAGCCCGGACATCCGGTGCCCTTCCCCAAAACTCCGGCTCAAGGCTCCCTGATACTTGTGATCCGCGCTGGGTTTTCCGTGAGGAGGAACTGGTAATTGCAGCACAAAGCAGATTAGTATTTCCCTGAGTTATGAAACCAAGGTTTATCGAACCAATAGGAATATCAATTCTCAACCGTCTTCAGCGGCTGCACACAAATGAACAAACAACTTGCACCCAATGCGGGAAGAGGGTTGTCAATCCCCTTGATCTCGTTATTTGTAAGCAAATGAATTGTGTAGATAATTGTTGATAAATATAATTTGCAAAAAGAAGGTAAATAAAGGTAGCAAGGTAAATATAGCGTTTGCGAATATATAAGTGAATAGACCCGGGGGCCATAGTGTTCCCTAGTGACATCTCTCATGTAGGCAGCATATAGTGGGTAAACAAATTACTGTTGGGCAATTGATAGAAAAACAGATAATTATGCGATGTTCACGGCAATGATCATGTATATATAGGCATCACGTCCATAAGCAAATAGGCTGACTTCTGCCTGCACCTATTACTATTACTCCACTCATCGACCACTATCCAACATGCATCTAGAGTATTAAGTAAAATAGAGTAATGCTTGGAGAACGATGACATGATGTAGACAAAGTAAACTCAAACGAAATGAATGAACCCCATCGTTTTATCCTTAGTAGCAACAACACAAAGACGCATCTTGTCCCCTACTTTGTCACTGGGATATAGAAACTCGCCAGGTTGAACCTACCACAACGCACCACTCCCACTGATGAAATATCAATCTACTTGGCCAAAGCACATCAATAGATCGGAGAGCATTACAAAGCTATAATGATCATGCACATAAGAGATAATATAATTCAGAGGTATCTCAAATACTTTTCATGAATAATCTGAACATAAACCCACAATTCATCGGATCCTAACAAACACACCGCACAATAGGATTACATCGGATAGATCAAAGCGAAGATGCGATAATCATTGTATTGAAGATCATAAGAGAGAGATTGCCATCTAGGTACTAGCTATGGACCCGTAGGTTCTGTGGTGAACTACTCACACATCATCATGAGGGCAGCAAGGTTGATGAAGAGGCCCTCCGTGATCGATCCCCCCTCCGGTAGGGTGCCGGAATGGAGCTCCAGATGTCCTCGCGATGGAACAGAGACTTGCGGCGGCGAAAAAAGGGTTTTGGGACTGCCTCCAGAGTTTTCAGAATATTAGACAGGAGGTGCCTGAGGGAGCCACCACATATCAGGCCCCCCAAGGCGCGCCCTAATGTGTGGTGGGGCCCTCGTGTGCCTCCCGACGTCCTTCCAAAGCTTCTATGTCTTCATATAGTTTAGAAAAAAATCATCAAAAAGTTTCGTGGCAATTGGACTTCATTTGGTACAGTAAACCTGCAAAGGCAAAAACATGCAGAAAACAGCAACTGGCACTGGGCACTGGGTCAATAGGTTAGTGCTCAAAAATATTATAAATTGGGAAATAATGACCCAAAAAGTATCTTAGAATGGTAATATATCAGCATGGAACAATCAAAAATTATAGATACGTTGGAGACGTATCAAGCATCCCCAAGCTTAATTCCCGCTCGTCCTCGAGTAGGTAAATGATAAAAATAGAATTTTTGATGTGACATGCTATCCACTATGTAATCTTATTCAGGTATGCTCATTGAGAAAAGATGAATCAATAAATATTAACATAGCAATATTCAAAGTGTAAGAAACATGATTGTTAATTCCTAAAAGTATACAATTCGTAAGAAATGTTTACCCCCCCATTGATCATATTGTATTAGCAAGGCATGGCTCCATCTTCACCACATTAATACAAATGTTAAGCACCACGGTGTCCAAGTCAGGCAATTGGTTTGTACTTTTTCAATATGCATCAACTTTTTATTCTTCACGCAATACATGAGCGTGAGCCATTGGACATAGCATTTAGGTGGAATAGAGTATGGTGGTACATATCAAAGAGGTAGGAAGTGGAGAAGATAGTCTCACATCAACTAGGTGTACCAAAGGGCTATGGAGATGTCTATCGATAAATGTCAATGCAAGGAGTAGGGATTGCCATGCAAATGATGCGCTAGAGCTATAAGTGTATGAAAGCTCAAATGAAGCTAAGTGGGGGTGTGCATCCAACTTGCTTGCTCATGAAGACCTCGGGCATTTGAGGAAGCCCGTCGTAGGAATATACAAGCCGAGTTTCAAATAATGAATAGGTAATTCCCACTAGCATATGAAAGTGATATATCATGAGACTCTCTACATGAGGAACATGGTGCCACTTTGAGGCACAAGTGTGGTAAAGGATAGTAGCAAAGTCCCTTCTCTCATTTTTTCTCATTTTTTGAATGGATGGTGGGCTCATTTGGCCTGCCCCATCTTTATTTTCATCACAAGTCTCATCTCGACTTATGGGAGAATTATCGTCCCCATCATTCTTTCCTCACTAGGACAATGCTCTAACAATGATGATCATCACACTTTTATTTACTCACAACTCAACATGGAGAACTGATATGAAGATATGACTCTGTATGAATGCCTCTGGCAGTGTACCAGGATGTGCAATGATCTAGCGTGACATGTATCGAAAACATTATGAAGGTGACTTTGCCACAAATACTATGTCAGCTCTATATGATCATGCAAAGCAACATGACAATGAACGAACTAGTCATGTGAAGTGACGATGAAATTTGCATGGCAATATATCTCGGAATGGCTATGGAAATGCCATGATAGGTAGGTATGGTGGCTGTTTTGAGGAATATATAATAAGGCTTATGTGCAACAGAGCGTATCATGTCACGGGGTTTGGATGCACCGGCGAAAGTTGCACCGATCCTCGAGGTGAGAACAGGCTATGCGCGGTACCGAAGAGGCTAGCAAATTATGAAAAAGGTGAGATTGCGTATGTCCATGGTTTCACATTAGTCATAAAGAACACATATACTTATTGCAAAGTTTTATTAGTTTATCATAAATCAAAGAACTAATCACATGCCCCGAGGGAAGAGGTTGGTAGGAGTTAACCATCGCGCGCTTCCGACCCGAAACAACACTAGAATTTCAATGAGGAATAGAAATGCTCACACACCATCACCATGCCTCTTTAATTTTTAGATGAACAAAAGGATCAACCCCTCTTAATATCGACACTTCTACGGTTTAACAATTATGAACTCACACCTATTTCATATTACTACGTCAATGTCATTAACCCACAATTTCTTTATATGTGCTACATGATGGTTTTGATTATCACTCTTTGAATACCTAATATTTTTGGACTAGTCTATATGACCCATGAAAATTACCATCACTATTTATTAAATCTCAAACAAATACAAGTGAAGAATGAGAGTGAAATCATTTCTTTAAAATCTACACGCCACCATGCTCAAAAAGATATAAGTGAAGTACTAGAGCAACTGCTAAGCTCAAAAGATATAAGTGAAGCACATAGAGTATTCTAACAAATTATGATAAAGGTGTGTCTCTCTTAAATAGGTGTGTCTAGCAAACAATGATTGTGGCAAAATGAAAGTAAAATCAAACAAAAGCAAACTACGCTCCAAGCAAAACTCATATCATGTGACAAATAAAAATATAGCTTCAAGTGACATACCGATGGATTTGAGACGAAAGAGGGGATGCCTTCCGGGGCATCCCCAAGCTTAGACGCTTGAGTCTCCTTTAAAATATTACCTTGGGGTGCCTTGGGCATCCCCAATCTTAGGCTCTTGCTACTCCTTATTCCTTTGTCCACCAAGATAACACCCAGAACTTGAAAACTTCAATCACACAAAACTCAACAAAACCTCGTGAGATCCGTTAGTATAAGAAACATATTGCATACTTTAATTACTGTTGTAAATTGATTCAAATTTCATAAATGCATAATATGTACTGTATTCAAACTTCTCCATGGCTTATACCCCCCGATACAATCCATAGTTTAATATAAATAAGCAATTATGCAAGCAAAAATAGAATTTGTCTAAAACAGAACAGTCTGTAGAAATCTGTAAAGACCCTATACTTGTGTAACTCTGAAAATTCTGAAAAATTAGTTAAACCTCTAAAATTTGTACATAAATACTTTGTAAAAAATTCATATCATTATCACTCTCCAGCAAAAAATGAAAATTCTTGTACTGGAGTCAAAAGTTTCTGTTTTGTTTCAGCATCGATTCTAGTCATCTTGTGAGTCATCCCAAAGGCTTTACTTGGAACAAACACTAATTTAAACAGAAAAACATAATCATTACATAGGCAATGATCATGCTATTTAAATTAAATAGAAAGTTCTAAAACAAAAATTTAAAGATAACTATTGGGTTGCCTCCCAACAAGCGCTATTGTTTTATGCCCCTAGCTAGGCATAATGCATAGTTTCAAGTATTGTCATCTTTGACACTCCACCCTTAAGTAGCTCTCATAATTGATTCATAAGGTGGTTTGATTATCTTTCTAGGGAAGTATTCTGTCCCTTTCTTTAATGGTAATTGGAATCTTATGTTTCCCTCTTTCATGTCAATGATTGCACCTATAGTTCGTAAAAATGGTCTTCCAAGTATTATGGGACAAGAAAGATTGCAATAAATATCAAGCACAATAAAATCTGCAGGCACATAATTTTCGTTTGCAATAATAAGCACATCATTAATTCTACCGAAAGGTTTTTTGATGGTAGAATCCGTAAGATGCAAGTTGAGGGAACAATCTTCAATATTAGTGAGACCGAGTACATCACAAAGTGTTTTAGGAATAGTTGAAACACTAGCACCAAGGTCACACAAAGCATTACATTCATATTTATTGATCTTTATTTTTATAGTAGGTTCCCACTCATCATGCAATTTTCTAGGAATAGAAACTTCAAGCTCAAGTTTCTCATCATAAGTTCTTATCATAGCTTCTACTATAGGTTCGGTAAAAGCTTTGTTTTATTCATAAGCATTGGGTGAGCTAATAACGGATTGCAACATGGAAATACATTCTACTAAAGAGCAATTATCATAATTAAAGTCCTTGTAATCCAAAATAGTGGGTGCATCACTATTTAAAGTTTTGACCTCTCCAAACCCACATTTTTCAATTTTAGCATCGAAATCATCACCCTCCAAGCAAACGGGACGCTCCTCTACTAAAGTTGACTCATCTCCAGTCCCTCTATCATTTATATTCAGAGAAGTAAATAAAGATTCAATAGGAGAAACATCAATCATTTTAAGAGCTTCATCATGATTCCCGTTGGGTAGAGTTTCCGGTTTAGCGGCTATCCTATTAACTAGAGTGGTTTGCTTATCGGAGATCTTTCCTAGCAACTCTTCGGTTTGCGCAAATTGTGATTGGAGATTAGATACTTCCTTATTAACCTCATTAAGTTGCTTACTAATAGCGTCAAGCAGCGTTGAGTGTTCCTTAATTTCAGCGGCAAAGGATCTATTATGCTCATATTGTGAAGTCATGAAAGTTTTCATAGAATTCTCTATTTCCGACATTCTTTGGTAAAAAGAGATATTGTGGAATCTATCTTGACACATGGTGACCGAGCAAGCAAAGTAACAAGCAAAACAAGCAAACTAGCAATCGAAGAAGTAAACTAGTAACAAGGTAAAGGTAAATATTTTTGAATTTTTGATTTTATGTGACAAAGTAAATATAATAGCGAATAAAAAGAAGAACAAGTGAATGAAAATTGTGTGAAATTACTTGGTAGTTGATGATGATATTCCCCGGTAACGGCGCCAGAAATCCTTCTTGATACTTGTGATCTGCGTTGGGTTTTCCGTGAAGAGGAACGGGTAATTGCAGCACAAAGTGGATAAGTATTTCCCTCAGTTATGAAACCAAGGTTTATCGAACCAATAGGAATATCAGTCCTCAACCGTCTTCAGCGGCTGCACACAAATGAACAAACAACTTGCACCCAACACGGGCAAGAGGGTTGTCAATCCCCTTGATCTCTTTATTTGCAAGCAAATGAATTGTGTAGATAATTGTTGATAAATATAAATTGCAAAAATAAAATAAAAAGGTAAATAAAGGCAGCAAGGTAAATATAGCATTTGCGAATATATAAGTGAATAGACCCGGGGGTCATAGTGTTCCCTAGTGACATCTCTCATGTAGGCAACATACGATGGGTAAACAAATTACTGTTGGGCAATAGATAGAAAAGCGGATAGTTATGCGATATTCACGGCAATGATCATGTATATATAGGCGTCACTTCCATAAGCAAATAGGCCGACTCCTGCCTGCACCTATTACTGTTACTCCACTCATCGACTGCTATCCAACATGCATCTAGAGTATTAAGTAAAACAGAGTAATGCTTGGAGAACGATGACATGATGTAGACAAAGTAAACTCAAACAATATGAAGTAACCCCATCATTTTATCCTTAGTAGCAAAAACACAACGATGCATCTTGTCCCATACTTTGTCACTGGGATATAGAAACTTGCCAGGTTGAACCTACCACAACGCACCACTCCTACTGAGGAAATATCAATCTACTTGGCCAAAGCACATCGATAGATCAGAGAGCATTACAAAGCTATAATGATCATGCACATAAGAGATAATATATTTCAGAGGCATCTCAAATACTTTTCATGAATAATCTGAACATAAACCCACAATTCATCAGATGCCAACAAACACACTGCACAATAGGATTACATCGGATAGATCAAAGCGAAGATGTGATGATCATTGTATTGAAAATCATAAGAGAGAGAGAGAGATTGCCATCTAGGTACTAGCTATTGGCCCGTAGGTCTATGGTGAACTACTCACACATCATCATGAGGGCAGGAAAGTTGATGAAGAGGCCCTCCGTGATCGATCCCCCTCCGGCAGGGTGCCGGAACAGAGCTCCAGATGGCCTCGCGACGGAACAGAGACTTGCAGTGGCGGAAAAAGGGTTTTGGGACTGCCTCGAGGGTTTTCAGAATATTAGAGAATTTATACGCCGAAGAGGGACGTCGGGAGGTGCCCGAGGGGGCCACCACATATTAGGGCGCGCCCCCCCAGGGCGCGCCCTGATGTGTGGCGGGGTCCTCGTGTGCCTCTCGGCTTCCTTCCAAAGCTTCTAGGTCTTCATATAGTCCAGAAAAAATCATCAAAAAGTTTCATGGTAATTGGACTTCGTTTGGTACAGTAAACCTGCAAAAGAAAAAGACGCAAAAAACAGCAACTGGCACTAGGCACTGGGTCAATAGGTTAGTGATCAAAAATATTATACATTGGTAAATAATGACCCAAAAAGTATCCTAGAATGATAATATATCAGCATGGAACAATAAAAAATTATAGATACGTTGGAGACGGATCACTCCCGAACCTCGCAGACACGGCCACTCCAGGCTGGACATCCGGCCTGATCCCTAGACATCCGGCGCCACAAGCCAGGCCGGATATCCGGCGCCCCTTCTCGGAAATCTGGCGTGAGGAGTCCAGAAGCACGTAGAGACGGCTACCTCTAGCCCGGACATCCGACCTAGCCAGCCCGGACATCCGACGCATCGTGAAGGTCCGGACATCCGGCCCCTGTGCAGGCAGACGCGGGCTAGAGGCCCATGAATCTCTCTCTCTCTCACCCCATCTCACCTTGGACTATAAATAGGACCCCTCCTCCTCCTTTCTAGGGTTAGCAATGTGTTAGCTCATATAGTTAGTTGAGCATTGCTCCTTCCATATCCTTCTCCTTTGGAGTTGCATACCTCCACGTGAGAAGATCCTATGGATGTCAAGGCCCCTTCTTAGGGAAGATCCTCCGGGATTTCAAGGCCCCATCTCCCCATGGGATTTGGGATGAACTCTACCATGTATCCTTCTTTCCCTTTGTTGTTCTTGTACCTTGTGGATCTTGTGTGGTTTTGAGTCTAGTGGATGTGTGATTGGACTTGTTCTTGAGTGTTCCTCTTGTGATTTCTCCTCGTTCTTCCCCGTGTTCTTCGTGGAATCCCCCTCCAATTCGTGAAAGATCGACACCCACGGGTTTGCCCCGTATAAGGTGTGTTGCATGTCACGTTAGTACTAGTAGTGATAGATGCATTTGCCTGGGTCGTTGGTGAAAGGATTGAGATGGACCTAGAGGGGGTGAATAGGTACAATTACAAATTTTAGTTGTTACTTAGCAATTTTAGGTAATAATGCGGAATATGAAAGTGAGCCTAACAATTGCAAAGGTGATAAGGGGACAAGTATGAAGCACAAGTTACGCAACTAAATAGATAGACAAACACAATATAAAGCAAGTGAAACACTTAAGAGACAAGTAACCACAAGTAGGGAGCTAGGGTTAGGGATAACCGCAGCTCCGAGAGACGAGGATGTATGCCGATGTTCACTTCCTTGGAGGGAAAGCCACGTCACCGTTTAGAGAGGTGGATGTTACCACGAAGGCAACGCCAAAAAGGCTCACCCTATTCTCTCCTTGAGACAACACCACGAAGGCGTTTCTCAACTACTAGTGGTAGATCTTGGGGTGGTCTCCAAACCCTCACAAACTTTTCGGGGGTAATCACAATGAACGATTCCTCTCCGGAGTACTCTTACCACCTAGGAGTCTTCAACCTCCAAGAGTAACAAGATGCACTGCGAAAACAAGGGGGAATCAACTTTTGCTTTGGTGAATGTGTAGATCAGGCACTCCTCCTTCACTCCTCAAAAGATCAAGAGCTTTAGTTGGCTAAGGAGGGAGAACTCCAAGAAATCGAGGTCTGAAAATGGTGGAGAGAGAAATGGAGTCATCACCTTCTTCGTGGGGAAGAAGAAGACTATTTATAGGTGGGGACCGAATCCATCCGGTGGGGCCAGATTCCTGCGAAGCCCGGAAGTTCCGGGCATGCACGGAAGTTCCGGACCCCAGAAGTTCCGGCCAAGTTCCGGGCTACACAGAGAGTTTGCATCCTCTCTAGAGTACCCCGGAAGCTGCTAGAACAGGGGACGGAAGTTCCGACGCCCGAAAGTTCCGGCAAACCCAGACGTTCCGTGGGCCAGAAGTTCCGGCCAGGATCCGGCAAGGTTCCGGGCTACACAGAGAGATTGCACAAAAAGAGCAGTTTCTCTGGGTGGCCCGGAAGCTTCCCGGACCTTCTGGTCCCCGGAAGTTCCTGCCTAGGCAGAATCATTTCACTGTGTAATTTGTTCAGACCATTTTGAGAATTGGTTGTGTGAGATCATATGTGTATGTGAAGTTGATTCCCAGATGTTTTCATGATGCACCCCCTCTTAATAGTGCGGCTGCCTTAGGGACTCAAGAAAGAAAGAAAACAATATGGCACTCCGCTTTTTCCTTTTTCCGAGTAGAGGGGAAATGACCATCCATGCTTCACTTCAATTTTGACGGTGTTGTTTACACTAGAGCATGTGGTTAGAAACACAAATGAAATTGTCATAGATGTCAAAAACTATTAAGGGCAACAATGCACTTTCAGTTGGCATGGCCGTTGAGAAGAGGTTGCATGCAAGTGTTACTTAGCTAGCTATGTGTGAGTTTTTAGCATTAGTCTTTGGAACCTAGAGGTAATCTAGGAGGCTAGCCTCTGTAGTTGGTTGGGTTAGTGGTGTAGTGCATGGATTAGTGGGTTAGTGCCGAGAGTGTCGGCTAGTTAGACTACCCACAATGGGAAGTAACATAGAGTAGTAACATGCATATGTTACTAGTCTAAGTTACCACCTCCACAGTGGGTAGTAAAATTGAGCCTTTCATTTATTAGCTTATAGACTCATCTTGTCTTGGTATGTGTTATATTACTCATAGTAGTAGCAACATAGTATGTTACTCAATTTATCTCTCTTCTCATTAATTAGCTGCCACATCATATTTTTTTGCTTAGGTGACATCTATGTTACTACCTATGTTACTCCCACTGTGGGTAGTCTTAGTGTGTCGTGGTTTTGTCAACCCGGCAGATGTCCTCGTAACAGAACTTAGGTGTGAGGCCTTCGCCGCTAGGTGGTGACTCGAAGGGGTTGAACAAGAGAGAGAGTCGGGTTTACCCAGGTTCGGCCCCTCCTATGGAGGTAATAGCCTACATCCTGCTTTGTGTGTATTTTATGGATAGATCTCGATTACAAGGGTGCGGAATCGCTAACCTAGCTATCGAGAGGTCGTAACTTGAGACTTTTGGGCCCTAGGGACCTGCCTTTATATACAAGTCAAGCCCTAGGGTTTACAATAGAGTCCGGGTCATATCATGACCCATGACCTACAACATCTCTAACTTGCCTTACATCTTAAGGAAACTCGGCCGGCGTCTTCAGCTTCGTGGGCCTTGATCCGCCATCTTCAAGTGTTGGGCCCCCTGGCGACTCTAGTCAACCACCGCCTCGCTTGCCTCTTCTTAATGACACGACCCATCTTGAACTTGGTCATAAAGCTGTCAATATGTTATCCCGGCCCAGTATGGCGGGTTACACCGTGGAGTTATATCCCCGACATTAGGCCCCAGATTGATTTGAATCCGTTCATGTCAATTTATCTTTTCTTCCTTTGGTGGCTCATCATTGGACTTGTACCTTCCATGAATCTCATACTGCCGACTTGTACTACTTTCACACTTGTTATTTCTCCAGCTTTCACTTGTTGTGACGTCATCTGTCGTCAATCCAGAAAAACAATAATGGCATCATGGCGAATCTGATCATATCTATTTATCCCGAAAATCGAGGCGTTTTTGTTTCCCGAAAATTACCGCATTCCCTTGATTGTCGCGCATGTGAGTTGCCCCTTTGAGCTCCTTCCCTTTAAATATTTACCGAAGGGCCCCCGACTCACTTTCCACTTCGCCTCTTTGCTTCTTCTTCTTCCTCGAGTTTGGAAGCTCCTCGTGCTACCGTCGCGGTTTCCTCATCTCCGGCAATTACTCTCGAGGTCATCACGGTATCTCGTCACTCAAGCCTCCGCGCACTTCCGCCGCCACCGGTGACCACTCGAGTAAGTCATTTTCTTCTGACCTAGATCCATTGTAGTATACCGAGGTTCTTGAGCTCTTCGATAGCTTTTCTCCAGTTCATCACCATCGTTAACTTCGTGAGTAGATCTCGTGAGCGCAATCACCAAAGTAAGACGGTAGAAATACTGATTCTGTTTCACACATGTTATGCCTTAATCCTCCTCAGCATTAGATGAAATGCACTGTCATTACTTCTCTGCTCCTTCGCTAGGGCTAGCAAATATTTTCGCTTTTTTGAACTATTCTTAGATCCAAAATTGTTGCTGCTCCAGCCGAAACTTGTTTGTTTTACACTTAGCAAAACTTTAGAAATCTCTGGTCCTTGGCACAAGTCGCCCTTACTCCTGCCGACTCAATAATTGTAACCCGTCATGCGCTAAGCTACTGTATAAAGGCTCCTGGCTTTTTACAAGGCAGCCTTTCCATTGCTGATAATTAGATCATTTTATTTGAACCATTTACCTAAGCCGCCCTCTTTTGCTTTATACAGGCGACTCATTATGTCGGAGTCAAAAGCCTGCAAATGGGTGGCCACTCAAGTTTCTGATGTTCATTTGAAAGATTATGAGGAACACGGGTTTCTGCCGCCTCAGAATGTGGTTGGTTGGCGAGCCGTCCTTGGAGAGGAAATCCCACACCCAGAGGAGGGAGAAGTGGTGATATTCTTAGATCACCTTTAGAGGGGTTTGTCACCTCCCGGGTCAAAATTCTTTCGAGACATCTTACACTTCTTCCATCTTCATCCTCAAGACCTGGGTCCTAACTCCATATCGAACCTTTGCCAGTTTCAAGTATTTTGCGAGGTGTATCTTCAAACAGAAGCCACCATCTCCCTCTTCAGGGAATTCTTCTATTTGAACTGGCAGACAAAGTGTGCGGAAGGCCCCGGCTTAGAACTTGGCGGGGTTTCTATCCAGAGGCGAAAATATGTCCTTTTTCCCACTGCCACCTTACCAAGCCATCCCAAAGGGTGGAATAAGACTTGGTTTTATTGTCGGAATTCCGACCCTGCTGACGAAAATCCTTTGCCGGGTTATAGACCCAACTGCCTTTCCATGGATTTTGTGCTTCCTGGTTGGGCTCCTCAAGAGGAACGTGCCCAACACTCCCATGTTTATCCGAAGTTGAGGGCTCTGCTAGCCAACGGGCTAACTAGGGTCGACTTAACCCGGTGTTGGGTATCTTGGAGGATTCTGCCGTTAAGTCTGCGCAATGGTTTAATGTGTGCTTACTCTGGCGACTTGAATGACGCCCAACGGTACAACAATTTTTCCTTGGAGGCCGGCGAAATAAATCGGATTGTGAAGAAACTGCTGGGTGAGAACCTAGCGACTTGCAGCAAGGACGGGTTGAAACCTTTCTACACCCTTAACCCGTCTCCTCCAGTATAAAACCTTTAACATCCTAATCCGGCTTTTCAAACAAACCTTGAGCCTTTTGCCTTCTTGCTCCGATTGCTTAATTTTGCAGGCTACATCCCCTTTCTGGGGTAGGAAACGCAGCAAGACCGTGACTAACAAGCCCAAAGCCGCCCCAAGTAAGAAGAAGAATAAGGCGACTGTAGAAGGGCCATCTCACCTGGACGAAGCAGCTGCCACCGATACCCGATCAGAGGTAAATTTACTCTTTTGTTTGTATTTCATTGAATCTTTCTGACGCCTCTTCCTCTTAGGGCGATGTTGAAACAAGCCGTGCAGGTGATGTTGAGGTAATTTCCATCTCTTCCGACTCAGAACCTTTGCCCCCGTTGAAAATAAGGCGGGTTGTTCGGAAGGTAGGCTTTTCTCACCCGGACGCTCATCTAGACCCTCACTTTGTTTTGAAGAAAACCCAGTACCAGTCTAGGCGTCAAACCCGAAGTGGGAGTGGTGATCTTGTTGAGGGCTTACCTGATAAATCAGCCGCCCGGAAACGACCAGCCAAGGTACTTAATATTCCAATCTTCCAAGGAAGTTCTGACTTGATGTGTCAACTTTTGACTCCTATGCCTTGGTTAATCAGAGGTTGCCACCTTCGTCGGACGACCCAACTGCGTCCAAACTGGCACCCTTTGTTATCAATCATGGGTAAATTCCTCATCATTTTGCTTGTTAGAGTAGACTATTATCTCTTCCCATACTTCATATTATACTCTTTAACTTGGCAGGGCCAAAGCTAAGAAAAGGAAAACTGACGGGTCTTCTGTTAACCCTGAGGCCCCTGAGCCGGAGATTCCTGATTCAGCGGCTCCTGAAGTTCATGTTGATCAACCTGAAGACCCTCAGAAGAATCAAAATGATTTACCTCCTCCATCTGAACCTGCCAGTACTGACGCCGTAACTGTTGAAGCTACATCATCAATTAACCTTGACCCGCCCAATCCTTTAGTAACAAACAAAGATGCCCCTGAGGTTGTTATTACTGGGATGGGTTATACTGCTCCTGAGATTTCCAGGGTGTTAACAAAGGTTATTGCTAAGGATGAAGCGATACTGCAAGAAAAAGGGAAGACCAAACTGGAGCTTCCAAATTATGAGAACTTTAGTGTTGAAGATCTTCATACTGCCTGTTTGGACCGCCTGGCTACGAGCCGTGAAATGGATATCGTCCTTGTTAGCATGATGAAGAATAAATACGAGGTATGTTCTCCTTTATATGCTTCACATCATATATCCTTTTGTAGCCCCCAAGGCCCAACTTTGTCTATCTAAGATAAGCTGGGTCTTGCGAATGCTATGACTGACTCAACCTATAGCCCCCAAGGGCCGGCTCATCGCCTTGAGATGAGCCGGGTCTTTTACTAACTTGAAGAACTTCGACCTGTAGCCCCCAAGGGCCGGCTCATCTCCTTGAGATGAGCCGGGTCTTTTACTAACTTGAAGAACTTCGACCTATAGCCCCCAAGGGCCGGCTCATCTCCTTGAGATGAGCTGGGTCTTGTTCGCATTTTCAGTGTCAAAATAACTGATATACATTAGCCCCCAAGTGCCGAATATATTGCTTGCAATTTTCTTGGGACTTGTCATAGATTTATTTATGATGCAAGAAGCTTCGAAGACAGTCGAATCCAGCGTAGCCAGTTTGTAAAAAGACCTGGAGAAAGGGCAAGACTCCCAAGCAGAAGTTGAAGAAAAACTTCGCCTCTCATTGATCGAGCTGGAAAACACCTAGGCAGGCTTTTTGAAGGAGAAAAATCCTTTGAAAATGGAAAGGCGACTTGCTGAAGCGTGCAGAGGATGCTAAGGGCCGGTTCAAACCCATCTCCGAGGAGCTGTCCGGGTTAAAGCGGCATATTGCCCAGATGACCCAAGCTATTTTCGGTAAGTGTATATAACCTCTTGTCTCCTTGATATATAGATATAAAGCGCCTGGCGACTCATGTATTGGCTTTATTTTGCAGGCCCCCAGACTAGCAGCTTTTATGATAATAGTCTGCTGATGCTCAAAGCTGTTTATTCCCTGACAAAGCAACTCTACGCTGGGAATCATCTTGCAATCAAGGCAACAATGGGGGATAAGCAGCCTTTAAAGTTTATTAAGAATGTGTTGGAGTGTCTTTCAACCATCCCACAACACATTCCAGAGCTAAAGAGGTCAGCCGCCCGATCTGTTGCAATATATGCATTGAGCCGTGCTTTAGCTTATGGAGAAGAGCTTGACCCAGCTGAGTTAGCAAAAGGCTTCCCTGAGTTCAAGAATGAAGGGTCAGAATTTTCTCAGGAGGATTATGCTGCATGTGTCAAAGATGCTCAAACATTATCCACTCAATTGGTATCTGAGATGAAACTGAGGAGTTATCAGACGGCTTATGACGCCAACCATAACCGGATTCCTCCACCCGATTTAATATCAAAGAATCTGGCTCCTCGAAGGCGTGAGCACATCTTTGCCTTTGAAGTTGACCCGTCACCTATCTTTGATGACGAGGCTGTGTTCCAAGCCCTATCCCACTGCAACTGGGACGTGGATAACCTTCAGATACAGGAACCAGAAGATCAAATGGTGGATATCCCGGAGGTGTCTCATGTGCAAGACTAGCCCGTCGCTGACCCGGATTAGGTTATCGGCGAATTAATGGCGATGTGATTCTTTCAATCGTCAAATTGTTAACTTCAAGCCCCCAAGTATGGGTGAAAGAACAATCTGTGGCTTTCTTGAGCCTGTAATAGGGATAGCCGAAAATTGTTGTCGTGCCATCATGCATGTTTGCGCCTTTGTTGACGCAAAATACTTATTTTTTTGGGCTTTGATCCCCTTTCTGCTATTTCATCGCCCCGTTATTCACATAATCCTTCTATTGATGAGCACTTTTGGTAAGATAGAGCTGGGAAAAATGAGTCTGCAGAAGGTCTTGATCTTCTAGATTTTAACAATCCATTTCTCTTTCAACAATGTTGAAGATTTGTATGTCTTGTCAATTGGTCGCTTATGCGAACCCAATTATTCAACCCAGCCTTTCAAGCGTAAGCCGGGAATAACTTTGAACCTAAAACTTGCTATAATGAACAAGGCCGAATAAGGCAAAATTAACAAGCTAATTGAAAAGACCAGCTTTTGAGGCTCGAGTCTTGCTTCAGTGAAGCGGGTATGATAACCCATGGTTTATCCTAGCTTTCTGTATGCCAGCTCTCTCATGACTCAAGCCGGTGTTTTAACCTTGACAAGTTCAGGGTCCAAAAAGGTTTGACTTGTCAAGAGTACACGGGGTCATCTGATTGGAGTCGCATCAAGCGTACAAGCAGGTTTAACGATATATGGCGTTTTTGCCGGCTCAAGAGGGTGAGAAAGCTAAGCCTGATGGGCTGGAAGCCCCCAAATGCCCTTTGTATTGTGCCGTTATTTTGCTGGGTCACAAAGGTGAGAAAGCTAAACTCGATGAGTTGGAAGCCCCAAGGTGCCCTCTGTATTGTGGCGTTATTTTGCCGGGTCACAAAGGTGAGAAAGCTAAACTCGATGAGTTGTAAGCCCCCAGGTGCCCTCTGTTTCAGAAAATAAAGACTCAAGCTCAATTTGTAGGTTGAAATGACAAAATATGCCGGCTTTATTCATACTCGAAACATAAAGAAGTATATACAGAATTCTGCAAGGGGGGAAGAAATTACAAAAAAAGAGTCGGCGGAGCTAAGTATAATAAGGCCACTGGTGTTCCAGGGCCGGCTTGTTTCCCTTTCGGGGACATAGAATTTCTTCTTTGAGACCCTCCGGAGCATTAATTTTATTCAGGGATTCAGGTGCTAGTGGTACTGACCGTTATTCAACTACTTGGGATTACTTTGGAATCCTCCTTGGTTATTATGCTGATTGCCCTAGCCAGGATGCTGCCCATTGCCATGATTTCCCTGATGTTGAAAACTAGCCCCCGGGCCACCTTGTGACCCGCCAGGTCCGTGATGACCCGGGTGTCCTCCACCATTACTTCCTGGACTATTCTGGAAAGCCTGGCTACAGAACTCTTGCATGATATAACAATTCTCCCAAGAGTAGCTAGCCGGCTTATCTTGAGTGCTGTGCTTAGGGCAAGGTGCTTTAAGCGCCTCCTGATAATTGCGAGGTTTATTCCCATTATAAGCGCCTCCCGGTCGACCATTGCGGCACTGATTGTTGAAGCCTGTGTTAGTGTTGGCCACAAAGTCTGACCCGCCATCAGGCTGCTTCCGCTTATTATTTTGAGCCCCCTGGTTACCACCGTGACCATGCTGGCCTTTTCATCCTTCAACCTTTTTGCCTTTGGTGGTCTTGTCCTCATCTGAGCCGGGGTCTTTCGTGCTATCTGACTCGGCATATCTGGTGAGAACATCCATTAAATCTCCCATGTCTTGCACCTTTTGCTTGAGCCGTCCGAGCTTCTGAACCAAAGGCTGGAAGTGACAGTTCTTTTCCAATATTAGGACTGCTTGAGCCGCTGTGATGCTGTCTGATGAGTGGATAACTTCCGCGACCCGGCGAGTCCATTGGTGGGCCGACTCGTCCACTCGTTGAACGCAATGTTGTAGGTCTACTATCGTCATAGGCTTCTTGCAGGTTCCTTGGAAATTCTTCATGAATCGCTCTTTCAGCTCGGTCCATGTGTTGATGGAATTAGGCGGCAAGTTTTTCAACCACGTCTAAGCCGGTCCTTCCAACATCATGGTTAAGTACTTGGCACATACAGCGTCACTGACATCCAGCATATCCATCACCAACTCATAACTTTCGATCCAGGATGCCGGCTCAAGATCTGCCGTGTAGTTTGGCACCTTACGAGGCCCCTTGAAGTCTTTGGGCATGCGCTCGGTGCGGAGTGCCGTGGATAAGCATGGTATACCAATCGTCCTACTGTTGGACCAAACCCCCAAACTCGCCAGTTGAGGGTGAACCTGCTGAATCGCCCGTGCTGCTGCTTCCGCTTCTGCCTATCGTGCGCCTCTCACAGCATCAACCACTGCCTGGGCGTCTAATGGCATGGGATGGGTTGGGGAGACCTGAGGCTGTTGCCTTCACCCACTGCTGGAAACAGCCGGGGACTCCACATGACGACCCTTGCTAGCGTAGGGAGTGGAATGCATCCGATCCCGGCTGTATGAGTATTGTGCCTGTTGTACCATAGCTGTTTTTAGCATCTTGATAGCATTTCTAGCCTCAACCTCAACATGGGAGTTTCCGTTAATAGGCAGTGCTTCCAAATTCCGGGTTGTAGCCAACATGTTGTCAGCAGGATTGGAAAAGTGGCCCCGCGGAGTCTGGAATCGCTGAGGCGGGGATTGAGCTGGCGGGCGTTGAGCCGGTTCCTCTTGCCGATTCCTAGGTTGTTGAACAGTTCCTGGTGTCTGTTGCGGAGTATTAAAAAGTTATTGTGGCTCAAGGTTCGGAGGGAGCCCGCGGTGGCGTCTTCTCTTGTAAACCGCCTCCGATGCTTCCCTCTGAACTCCTAATCGCCAGGCCTCGGCCTTAAGGCATTCCGTCTCTTGATGTATGCGAGCCTGCAATTCCGCCATTCATGCGTTTTCAGCATCAATCTCCTTCTGCACTTCAACTATCTGACTACGCAATTTGGTTAGTTCCACATTGCGCTCTTCCTGATTTTCTGCAGTAACTGGGGTGCCCATGAGTTTTGCCATCTCGGCCATGAGATCGGTCATGGCTTGAGCTGGCGTTTTGGTTGACCCGCCAGAACCTCTAGCTGCGGTCGGATCTGGAACCGTCGTAGCCCCCGCCATGTAGACGGCGACTTGATGTGGCGATTCATTGTATTCCTCAGGGGCCTCGGTTTCCAACGAGCCCCCAAGCCCGCCATCATTAAGAGGGCAGATCGACTATGTATCTCCTGTGGATGATCCGCCATCCGAGTTGACAAGGACGTTGCCGCTGGAGGCCAGCTCATCCGAAAGGCTGATTCCCTGCGTGAAGCCGACGAAAACATGACGAAGGCCACTCTGGCATTGACTGGCTTGGGTGCTCTGACGTGGCTTGAGACTGCGTCGGTATTTCCCCAAAGAGGAAGGGATGATGCAGCACAGCGACGATAAGTATTTCCCTCAGTTATGAAACCATGGTATCAATCCGTAGGGGAAGATCATGCACCCACGTAGACAACACCTGCACACAAAAAACAAATACTTGCAACCCGACGCGAAAGAGAGGCTGTCACGCTCTCTACGGTAATAAGATAGACTAGGTAATGATAGTTTTGGCAAATAGATCTCGCAAGAACACAAAATAAAATTAGTAAACAAAAATTGCAGCAAGGTATTTTTGGTTTTGTTGGATTAATAGATCTGAAAACAAAATATGAAAATAGTAGATCGGAAAGCAATATGATGGAAAAGTAGACCCGGGGGCCGTAGGTTTCACTAGTAGCTTCTCTCATGAGTATAGCACACGATGGGTGAACAAATTACTATTGGGCAATTGATAGAAGATCAAATAATCATGACGATATCCACGCAATGATCATTATATAGGCATCACGTCCAAGATAAGTGGACCGACTCCTGCCTGCATCTACCACTATTACTCCACACATCGACCTCTATCCAGCATGCATCTAGTGCATTAAGTTCATGAAGAAATGGAGTAATGCAATAAGAACGATGACATGATGTAGACAAGATTTATTCATGTAGGAATAGACCCCATCTTGTTATCCTTAATAGCAACGATACATGCGTGTCTTGCTGCCCCTTCTGTCACTGGGAAAGAACACCGCAAGATCGAACCCATCACAAAGCACCTCTTCCCATGGCAAGAAAAATCGATCTAGTTGGCCTAACTAAACCAAAGATTCGAAGAAGAAATACGAGGCTATAAGTAATCATGCAAATAAGAGATCAAAGAAGACTCAAATCATATTCATGGATAGAAACTGATCATGAACTCAAAATTCATCGGATCCCAACAAACACACCGCAAAAGTCATTACATCAAATAGATCTCCAAGAGACCATTGTATTGAGAAACATAGAGAGAGAGGAAGCCATCTAGCTACTGCCTACAGACCCGTAGGTATATGGTGGACTACTCACGCATCATCGGAGAGGCACCTGTGAGGAAGATGAACCCCTCCGTGATGGTGTTTGATTGGATCTCGAGGTTCTGGAACTTGCGGTGGCTGGAATTGTGTTTCGTTGACTCCCCTAGGGTTTTTGGATTTTCTGGGAATTTATAGGCTCGATAGTCGGTTGAGGGGGTGCCCGAGGTGCCCACGCTCCACCAAGCCGCGCCAGGGGCCTTTGGCGTGCCCTGGTGGAGCATGGCCACCCTGGGCCCCCTCTTCTGGTGATCTTTCGCCCATCTTCTTTCTTCTGGTCCATAAAAAATCCACAAATATCCTGCAGTGTTTGGGCTCCGTTTGGTACTGATTTTCTGCGAAGTAAAAAACAAGCAAACACGGCAACTGGCACTTTGGCACTATGTCAATAGGTTAGTCCCAAAAAATGATGTAAAGTTGCTATAAAATGATTGTAAAACATCCAAGATTGATAATATAACAGCATGGAACAAGCAAAAATTATAGATACGTTGGAGACGTATCATTGGGCGACGCATCGACGGCTCAGTCCGGGCATATGGCAGGTGCCCACAACCCGGGCGGCATTACTATGGAGGACGTTATCACTTTCGGAGGGATTCCGGACCCTAGGTCCGGTGACAGACGCTTTAGTCACCGGATCCAGGCTCAGCCGGATGCTGATGACATACAGCTGGGGCGTGCTATGAGGGCCGGTAAGCTTCGAGATATCGAAGCAAGTACAGGTATGTCAGTTAATACCAGTTGTTCCATTCTTAACTTTTCTGAGCATGAAATTATTGATAAAGCCTTCGACTTAGGGATTTCTCTTGGTAGTAATGACAAAGAAACAGCCAAATCCATTAACGACCTGTTAGACTTAGAGGTGGATAGAGCTTTGGATTTAATCAGAAACATTGCGGCGGTGAAACCTATGAATGATTCCGATATTAATAAACTTGGGGTTACAGCGCTAGAAAGTCTCTGCGAGGATATGGTTCCCACGGAGGGCTTACAAAATGAGGATGAGGATGTGGCTTCAGAGGGGTATATAGCTCCTCTGCAACCAAATGTCATGTCTACCACTGCCACTGGTCATGAGGACGCAGAGGTGATGAAGGTAAACCAAAAAGACCCTGGAAGAGGAAAGTTTATCCTACATCGGCAGTGCGTAGGAGTGCGAGAGTAAAACAAAAGAAAAAATTCCATGATGATATATGAAAGGAATCTTTTGGAATAGCAGAGGTATAGCGGACTTGGCTAAAACGAGATTCCTCAAAGACGCAGCTTTAGAGCATACGCTTGATTTTATGGCTTTACAAGAGACGGGTAGAGATAACTTTTCGCCACAATTTCTCAACACCATTTGAGGAGGAGTTGAGTTTGATTGGCATTGTTTACCACCAAGGGGTAGATCTGGTGGGATTTTATTAGGGGTTAAGTGCGAAACACTAGAGGTGTTTAATGTGGTCTATGGAGAGTTTGCTGTCAAATTTCGTGTCAGATCGAAAGTGGATGGCTTCAGATGGGCTCTGGTGGCCGTATACGGGGCGGCGCAGCCTGAGCTTAAACCTGATTTTCTTGCAGATTTAGTGAGAATATGTGGAGACGAAAGGCTTCCCATTCTGGTTGGGGGAGACTTTAATATTATTAGAAGACAAGAGGAAAAAAACAATGACAACTTCGATGGAAGATGGTCATTTATGTTCAACATGGTTATCGAGAGTCTCGATTTGAGGGAGATTGACCTCACTGGCAGACAATTCACGTGGGCTAACTCACTACCGGTGCCAACATATGAGAAGTTGGATCGGGTTCTGACCAGTATAGAGTGGGAGCAGAAGTACCCGCTGGTCACAGTCCATGCTCTACAAAGGGCCATTTCGGACCACACACCACTACTGGTCGACTCTGGGGAAGCGACTCATGTAGGTAACAGAAATAATTTCTCTTTCGAATTAAATTGGTTCGAGAGAGAAGCTTTCATGGATCTCATTGCTACAGAATGGGCTAGGGAATCTGGTGGGTCATCTAGTATGGATAGATGGCAAAACAAAATTAGGCACTTGCACCAGTTCTTGAGAGGCTGGGGCCAATAACCAAAGTGGCATTTACAAAGTGGAAAAAGAGAGGCTAATTTAGCTCATTAATGAGTTAGATGTGAAAGCAGAGTCTACACTTCTTAATATGTCGGATCGGAATATTAAGATTGACGCTGAGAAGAAATTGCAAACTCTCCTGAGAGAGAAGGAGATGAAATGGGCCCTTCGAGCAAAGGTGACGAAGGTGGTCCATGGGGATGATAACACACAATTCTTTCACATGATTGCGAATGGAAAGCATAGGAAGAATACAATAATTTAACTTGAACAGGATGAGGGTACAATTGTAGGACATGAGAACCTAAAATTGTACATCTATGAATACTACAAGAAACTTTTTGGTGCACCCGAAGAGAATTTCGTTTCTCTGGATGCGAGCACAACATGTGACATACCCCAGCTCTGTTCGAATGACAATGCGTTATTGTCAGCTCCGTTTACAGAAAAAGAGGTGTTTGACGCAATAGCACAAATTAAACAAAATAAGGCACCGGGACCGGATGGGTTTCCGACGGAATTTTATAAGAAGTGTTGGCATATCATAAAGGGTGATCTTTTGCCTATGTTCCATGATTTGTTCAATGGTCAGTTACAACTATTCCACCTTAACTTTGGAGCAATAACGATGTTGCCAAAGAAGGTGGAGGCTATTCGCATTGAGTAGTTCAGACCGATATGTCTGCTCAATGTCAGCTTCAATTTTTTTACAAAGGTTGGCACGAATAGGCTGACGCATATAGCCCATTCGGTCGTCCAACCGACTCAGACAGCTTTCATGCCTGGAAGACACATCCTAGAAGGGGTCGTTGTCTTACATGAAATGTTGCACGAAATCCATACAAAGAAACTTGATGGGGTTATCTTTAAAGTGGATTTCGAGAAGGCGTATGATAAGGCCAAATGGCCAATCCTTCAACAGGCCTTGCATATGAAGGGGTTCAACAAATCCTGGAGGGATCAGGTGGATGCTTTCATTCAGAAAGGTAGTGTTGGGATTAAAATTAATGATGACATAGGTCATTATTTTCAAACACATAAGGGATTGAGACAGGGAGATTCCATGTCTCCCGTGCTGTTCAACATAGTAGCGGATATGTTGGCAGTCCTGATTGGTCGGGCTAAAGAGAATGGCCAAGTAGGAGGACTTGTCCCACACCTTGTAGAGGGGGGAGTGTCCATACTACAATACGCGGATGACACAATCATATTCACGAAACACGATATCACAAAAGTTAGGAATATGAAGCTTCTACTTTGCCTATTTGAACAATTGTTTGGACTAAAAATAAATTTTAACAAAAGCGAATTGTTCTTCTTTGGGAGAGCAAATGAAGAACAAGATTCTTACAGGCAACTATTCGGATGTGAAATGGGATCATTGCCATTTAGTTACCTAGGGATTCCCATTCATCATAGACGATTGACGAATAGGGAATGGAAATGTATTGAAGATAGATTCGAAAAAAGACTAAGTTGCTGGAAGGGCAAACTTATGTCTTATGGAGGTCGGCCTGTGTTGATAAACTCGGTTTTGACAAGCCTGCCGATGTTCCTTCTATCTTTCTTTGAAGTACCGGTATGTGTACGAAAAGACTAGACTTTTATCGATCTCGTTTCTTCTGGCAATGTGATGAGGCTAAGAAGAAATATAGATTGGCAAGATGGGATACTATTTGCAGACCCAAATACCAAGGGGGTCTAGGCATTGAGAATTTAGAAGTAAAGAATAAATGCCTGCTTAGCAAATGGCTATACAGGTTATCTACTGAGACCGAAGGGATGTGGGTACAAATCTTGAGGAATAAGTACCTACAGTCTAAAACATTGGCCCAGGTTACTGCTAGACCTAATGACTCACCGTTTTGGAAGGGGTTAATGAAGATGAAGGTAATCTTTTTCCAGCGGGTGAAGTTTTTAGTTGGCAATGGTACCACGACCAGATTCTGGGAGGACACGTGGCTTGGGGATACACCTCTAGCTTTACAATATCCTACCCTACATAATATTGTAAAACGTAAGGAAGATTATGTTGCCACAGTATTACAGTCGGCACCTCTTAATATCCAATTCAGGCGATCTCTAGTGGGAGAACGCTGGAATTCCTGGTTGCACTTGGGCAGACGATTGATGGATGTTCAACTCTCTGACCAATCAGATAATATTCACTGGAAACTAGCTATGAATGGTACTATTTCAGTGAAGTCGATGTACATGGATCTAATTAACTCTAGGACTATTTCGAGATCTTTGCACATTTGGAAGATTAAAGTGCCGCTTAGAATTAAAATTTTCATGTGGTTTGTATACAAGGGAGTGGTACTAGCCAAAGATTATTTGATAAAACGAAGATGGGTAGGCAGTTCTACATGTTGCTATTGTGATCAAAATGAAACAATAAGACACCTCTTTATCGATTGTCCACTAGCAAAACTATTATGGCGCACTATTCATATAGCCTTCAACATTAATCCACCAACGAGTATTAATACGCTATTTGAGACGTGGCTCAATGGAGTTAACGTCACTATAGCGAATCATATCTGGATTGGAATAAGTGCATTATTTTGGGCTATATGGAACACTAGAAATGATATGATTTTTAATGGCAAGAACTTCAACAATTTTTTGCAGGTTATCTACAGAGCCACGACTTGGATCCATATGTGGGCGTTCCTAACTCATGCGGACTCCAGGGAGCTTATGGCTATTGGGTGCAACCGGTGGGAGACGGTCACACGGGCTATCTTCAGCCGATTTGGATGGTGAGCTAATAATAGGTTAGGTGTATAGGCATCGTAGCCTACTTTTGGTTTCCCCGGCTGTGTCAGTTTTTATTACTTTCACACTTGTTTTTATGCTCAATTCGTGAGCGCATTGTGGATCTAAGACTTTGTTCTTGTAGTTTTTTAATAATATGGTTGCATGCATCGATTGATGCAGAGGCCGGGGGCTCCGTTCCTCCCTTTCCAAAAAAACACCTTAAATGGTAGTGGTTCTTCTCATAATTAAATTTATAGTTCTATGATGAAAACTTAGGTGTTTTGGAGCCTTTTTTGCCAGGGAACTGTGAAGCATGTGTTTGAAGAAAATACATAACCGTAGGAGACATACTTTGCATATTTAGGAGCAGATTGCAAGCTCCTGGTGCGACACCACAATTGGCACCATACAGACGTCAAAGCTTCAATACGGAGTTCTCCATAGGGATATGTTGTTTGCAAATGTAATTGAGTTCTTTTCAATGATGGATAATAGAGATTTAGAATGGTAACATATGTTCCTGCTATGCCCATGACTTCCTGTGTTAGAAAATTGTTAATCGAGGTAAAGTGTTTGGTTTTTCTTTTCTGATTTTCATCTCACCTTGAGGGATAATAAAAAACAAGACTTAAGTTTTATAGTCACATATTTTGTGATGGTAGCTACACTATGCTTGAAACTAAAAAAATACACAAAGGATGAATTTATTCAAGTTTTGCACTATTAGTTGATGACTGCTACATTTAATTCATGTTTTGATTTTTACATGTGGAAATTAATGGACATGTTTTGCATACAATTGTTAATGATATTTTCTTTCTATAGTTTATGTCATTTTGGGTTCATTGTTTGGTGACATATTCCTCAATTTGATTAAATTATCTATTTTTAACTCAATTCATGTTACCATACGATCTATTTTGAGCATGTGTTCTTGATCTCTATGTGCCTTGCACCTCTTATATGATTCTGAGCTCAGTTTGATCCGTTTACTTGTTGTCGTAGTTGATCGATTCGACTGCCAAATATAGGGTGAAGTCTGGATCTGCACCGATGATCTGAAGATTGGTAATCTGCTCAGTTTGGTTCGTTTACATGCTGGTGGACGGGTGCACTGGAACCCTACATTTTGAATAGTGCCAAAATGGCACTTTGAAGTTTAAAAAATATCCAAAAAAATCCACATGTTCATATGGATGTATATTGCACATGCGCAAGTTCTGATGATGTAATAAGTAACCATGTGAGTTACACAAAAATGACAAGATCACGATTTTGAAAAGACAAACAGTGCATGTATTATTCACTATTTAGATATCACCATTTTGTCATTCTTGTATAGCTCACATGTTTACTTATATTTCATCAGCAAAGTTTACACATGTGTAATATCTATCCCAATGATCATGTAGAGTCTATTTTTTTTAAACTTTAAATGTGATTTTTAAACTATTTAAAATAGGGTCCTCCAATGCACCCATGCTCCAAAAATCCATTCTCTCGTGCTAGCTTCTATCTATAGGTAGGACTATAATATGAAGATGTGCCTCTCGATCATGTTTATGTTTGTTTTCTCAAATGATAACGCCCACACGTGTGGTATGTTTGCACTTCGCCCACACGCGTCGATCCACGTTGATTCTGTTTTGCACCAATCCTAAATGAATTTGTTGGCATTTTAGTGCCACGTAGGCATCATCATGTGTGTGGGCGTTGGAGAGTTCGCCCACATGCCCCGCAACGCGCGGTTGCCAGCTGCGTCGTGTGGTCGGACCAGTATCTACCCACACAGTCACCACATAGTCCGCGCGCGTGTGGGCGAACTGCTCGACGCTCGTACCTTGCTAGATGACAATTGCAGTTGCACGTACGTGGCAACTAGGTAAACACACATGGAAATTATGATTCGTTGCTTGATGGCAACTGCAGTTGCACGTACGTGGCAACCACGTAAACACACATGGAAACTATGATTAACCATACATGGCAAACTATGGTTGGACCACACGTGGCGACTAGCACTACTAGAAAACAGGGCAACAGTCCTGGTTCCAGAGGGCCTTTAGTCCCGGTTCTACAACCGGGACAAAACGATCGGGACTAATGCCCGTCACTTTTAGTCCTGGTTGGCCTATGAACCGGGACTAAAGGAGCTCCACGTGGCCGCCGTGGGGCGCCTGGCAGGAGGACCTTTAGTCCCGGTTGGTAACACCGACCGGGACTAAAAGTCAGCCACGCGTCAGCAGCTGCCAGGCGCTGGTTTTTTTTTGAAAGGAGGGGTTTAGGGGTTTTGGAGGGTTTAGGGGTTTTCATATTGTGTTTCCCCCTTTTATTTTTGTGTTTACCATTTTTATTTTATGCTTTTCATTCAACTCGACGCTAGCTACTACATATAGAAATGAAAGAACGCCATTACACAACATCGTCATGATCAATATATAGAGGGAAGAAGTGACCTCTCTTTCTCCGTGCTTAGTCGAACAATGCAACAAGTTTTCGTAAATCTATTCGACGCTATTACATATAATATATACAATATAACATCTGTTACGATCTTAATATCTAATTGCCAACATCGCATATCATCTCCTTATGGTATTCTCCATGTTTAGGTATGACATGATCAACAAAGAATCCCGCCAATTCCTCTTGAATTGCTCGTATGCGATCAGTTGGTAGGAGTTCGTCCCGCTTCTGCCAGATCTAATTTAAAAAAGGGGGTCAATATATGAATGAAACTCAACACAATTGATGGTAATAAAATAAAAATGTGAATACTGTTTACGTACTTCAAATTGTTGTAAAGATATGCCCCGGCCCCGCTCAGAGGTCGAGTGGCGAATGAACTCGCAAATGTAGTAGGCACATAAATTAGTCCCGGATGCCTGCAACAAGCACTTTACGAGAATAGAGTTCAATCAAAATGATAACCAAGCATGATAATGGTATTGAAACTAGCATCAATGAGAGATGCGCGGTACTAGAGTAGTACTTACTTTGGGGTGTACAAATTGCAGCTCCGGTTTCCAGCTGACACCCTTAACCTTTTTGGTGAACTTTTTCCAAACCCTGCCCGGCAAAGAAAATGATTACTTGATATCAGAAAATGAACGAAAGTTGCCGATATGGTGCAATAATGATTGAACTTACTTCTAAAGCATTTGCCTTATGTTCATCCACTCCTTAGGGTCTTTACGTCTCGAGTCCAAGACAGTTACTTTTCCCTCTTCAAGATGAATATCTAGCAGAATAAAGTGGAAACTGCGCACGCATAACTCATTAATTGCACTTAACCTCGAGTAAGCGAAACAGAATGTGCACAAGATAGTAACACTCACTTGAAGTTGTAAGGAAATAGTATTTCCTTTCTGGTTTGTTGTCCAAGTAACGCCTTTAGCAAGTTTTTCTCTGTATTGGCGGGAAATTCTTTTAACGTATGTTCATTTATGAAATTTGGGTCAATGAACCCAATGTCATAGATTTGTTGTTGTTTGCATTTGAGGATCTTCAATCTGCATAATATAGTGTGATGATAATTAATACATGCAATGAACGAGCTGAGCTAGAGACTTAATTACAAAAAAAAATACTTACATACAATAGGAACTAACGATAGTTTTGTCAAGTTCCTTTTGATTGTATAACTGAAATATTTCTTCAAATTCAACGAACAACACCTGCTCTCCATTGAAGAAGTGCTCATCTTTAATTCCCACGAAGATATTGTCGGTCCCGTCCTTGCAGGCTTTCAAGTACCATTCATGCAATTTTCGCATCATCGTTGGTAGACGGTCAAGCTCCTCACGTGTGACGAGAGGCTTCCCGTTCGCGTATTTTAAGGTTTGTACTACCTCAGCCTTTTCAAACTGTACCGAGTCGGGTAAGTAATCAGCAGCAGTGATAGCAAGACCAGTGGCCGCTTTCTCTGGATCATTAGCGATATCGGTAACCACCTTGAGCGGAGGGCACGATTGCAGTCCTTGTTCGCCGAGTTGGGGAATTGTTTTCACACTTCTTGCGCCACTGCTGACGGTGTCCTGGACTAGGGGGTACTCACCACGTCGCCTCCCGACCTATGGGTCGGGCCGAGGACCCCCATAACGATTCACTAATGGGCCACTTTGGGAAGCCCATGATGCATACAAGGGAGATTCCACAAGACTTGGTGCGCAAGACAAGGACTCCTCTAAACCCTAGGCCTCTGGTATTATATAAACCGAGGCCAGGCTAGTCAATAGATGAATCTCAATCCTCAATCTCATATTCATTACTACAATCTCGTGGTAGATAACTGTACTATGTACTATCCCCCATATGAATACAATCAAAAGCAGGACGTAGGGTATTATCTCCTCGAGAGAGCCCGAACCTAGGTAAAATCATGTGTCCATGTTACCATCGCTCCAAGACGCCTAGCTTAGGACCCCTACTACGAGATATGCCGGATTCAGAACCGACATTGGTGCTTTCATTGAGAGCCTGCTGGGTAGTCGCCGCGGCGCGATGGGAATTCAGATCGGCTCCATCGCGATCTACGCGTCGGAACCGAGCTCCATCATCAACGTCGGCATCTTCGTCGCCGGCTTGATTGGTCACCTCGGCTATGCCGAGGACTGCGCTTCACGTCGGATCATATAGATCGGACGGGTGTCTTCATCAACATCAACTCCAATCTCAACCAAGATCATGGAAGAATCCTCCATGGTGCTCGAGGGCTCAACGTCAACATTGCCCTCGTGCGATCATGCAGTTTTTCTGGTCGGCGGATTCGTGTTCGTCGTCCCCGGTTCCTCGAGTGTCGTTTTGACGATTGCTTCGGTGGAATTGTGCGGAATTGAGTCTAGAACAACCCTGCAAAATTTTGTTGCGTTCCGGTGGAGGAATCTCCGGCGATCTACAATATACCGGAGCCGTGTCAAATCTGGACGTGAATCTAGACGACTTTAGGACGAGGAGTCCAGCGCCCAGCTCGTTCATCCTTTGGAAGATCCAATCGTTGATCCTCTGCGGAATTCCTGTATCGACAACCCCTCAAAGTTTCAGCTCGATCCGACCGTTGAAACTCTGGGAACGGCCCGATGAGTGCATCAATTTTCGGATCTATTTCCTGCGCGAAAACGAATCCGACCCGAATTCATCTTTCTTCATGAACGGGATATTGGACATCCTTTTTGAAGGAATATTTTTTTTAGGGTATTGTGTTGTTCTCAAACACGTACCCACAAATTTTAAGTCTTTTTTGGGGCAATTTTCACCATCGTGCCGATGTCAAACCGGCCCGACAACATTGCTCCACGGCTGCCGACCTGTGCTAGATCGTCGCTTTGTCGAGTCGAGGTCAACCTCTTCAGATTCATCACCTCGGCAAGCCAACCAAGAGTTCAGTAACCCAACCAAGAGTTCGGCAACCCGACCAAGAGTTCGGCATTGTCGCCCAACGGATTGCACGGGGCTGGCACACCGGAATCGCTGCGCGGTCACTTCATCAAGCTGGCATCGACCGCGTCACAAATTTTGACCCGCGTTGGCACCGACGTGCCGCCTTTTCTTCAAGCCAATAACCACCATGTCGACCTGCTTTAACACGTCGGCTGACATGGAGGCTCCAGCATCTCTCTGCCGATCTGCTCCAACACCCCGGCTAGACCGGGGGCTTCTCCATCTATCACTACTAGGAAAATGGCTATCCCTAATATCACTATTAGTGGCGCATTATAGAGGTGCTGCGCCACTGCTATATAGCAGTGGCGCACCACCTTTAGGTGCTCCACTAATAGGGAAGTTACTAGTGGCGCACCAGGGAAGCAGTGCGCCATTGGTATTTTTTTGGATTGGGACCAGCCCTCCCTAGGCTTACCAGTGGTGCACCAGATCCAGGTGCGCCACTACTATTTTTGGTAGCAATGGCGCACCTGGCTCTGGTGCGCCACTGGTAAGCCTTGGGAGGGTTGGTCCCAATCCAAAAAAATACCAGTGGCGCACTGATTCTCTGGTGCGCCACTAGTAATACATCCTATTAGTGGCACATTTTAATAAGGTGCGCCACTAGTAACCTGGGAGCACTATATATCTTCGGGCAGCCACCAACCACACACTCACTTTCCCCCCCTCTCTCTTACCACCTCCCACCAAATCTGGATCTAGTCGTGTTACTCCTCCTCCTCACCTCATTTGCACCCTTGATTCACCCAATTTGAGTTGTTAAATCTACTTTTCTTGATAGGTAAGTAAGGGGAAAGCTCTCTTAATTCTAGATCTACTTTCTTTTCTCCCTCCAACACACTCTCTCTCGTGTGTTGTAATGCGAGGTCGCACGTGTGTTGTTATGCGAGCTTGCACATGTTGTATGTGATCAAGGTGTTGCATATGTTTTTGTTTGTAGGTATTTGAAATGCGAGTTGCCAATATTTTGCCGGAATGTTGATTCATTTCCGTTTCGGCTAAAATCGGGCACTACGCTTTGGTCCTATTTTTAGGAAAGGTCATGCCAAATTTTTCTTTTGGTTCTAAAATATCCTTTTGCTCTATACCCCGCAGGCGACCATGGTCCGCACGATGACCGAAGGCATCGTGGCTAGGTTTTTGAGATCCGCGAAGGCCGAGATGCTTCAAAAGAACGAGACAGAGATAAGATGTCCGTGTCGAAGATGCAAGCTGACGGGCCTTTTCGACCCGGATTCCAGACAGGTGCGGGACCACCTGCTCGTGCGTGGTTTCATGGATGGCTATCGGTGGCAAGGTGATGAAGATGATTATGAAGTCGTCCATGGGGGCCGGGCAAGAAATAAGGAAGGGCAGCAAGACAATAGCGGCAAGGGTGGGCGAGAAGACGAAGAATCTCCAGGACATGATCACGAAGTAGATGCAGGACACAGTCATCATGTAGAAGATGCCGGACATGATGATGAGGAAGATCAAGACGAAGGGCATGATCATGAAGATGAAGATGCCGGAGCAGACGACGATGGACCATCGATGGGCTGGGTGCAGGACCCTCATATTCAAGAGCTGCTTCTCAAGCAGACGGGTAACGCAAGAGCTGCCGCCCGAGAGAAAGCCAAGCTGGATCAACTGGAGATAGACGCGGTTACTCCATTGTATGAAGGATGCAGGCCCGAGGATACCCGCCTGAAAGTAACGCTCATGGCTCTGGAGATGAAGGTAAAACACAAAATGACCGACGCATGCTTCGACGAGAACATGTCATTCTGGCACGAACGTCTTCCCAAGGGGAACAAGTGCCCGACCAGTTTCGAGGAGGCGAAGAAAATCGTGTGTCCTCTGGATTTACCGCACGTGAAATACCATGTGTGCATGAACGATTGCATCATTTATCGGGACGAGCACGCGGAGTCTACCATATGTCCGGTGTGCGGCGTCACTCGATACAAGAAGAGGAAGAAAGCTCCTCGAAAAGTGGTATGGTACTTTCCGATCACTCCTCGTCTGCAGCGGTATTTCGCGGACCCTAAGCTAGCAGAGCTCCTGCGTTGGCACGCGGATAGGAAGGAGAAGAAGCGAGAAGATGACGGAAATGATCCGGAGATAAATAAAAAAGACAAGATGCTGAGTCACCCTAAGGATGCGAGCCAGTGGCAAGCGTTGAACTTCGAACACCCGGAATTTGGGGACGATCCAAGGAACATCATGCTGGGCGCGAGCACCGATGGAGTCAATCCGTTTGGCAGCCAGAGAAGCACACATAGCACCTGGCCTGTGTTTGTGTGGATGTACAACCTTCCCCCCTGGATGTTCATGAAGAGGAAGTACATTCACATGAGTATGCTAATTGAAAGGCCGAAACAACCAGGGAACGACATCAAATAGATGAATCTCAATCCTCAATCTCATATTCATTACTACAATCTCGTGGTAGATAACTGTACTATGTACTATCCCCCATATGAATACAATCAAAAGCAGGACGTAGGGTATTATCTCCTCGAGAGAGCCCGAACCTGGGTAAGGGTACATCAGTCATAATTTGATGGCAGCGGAGGCGGTGGTGGTTGCATAAGGGCCTCCAGAGTTCGCTTCGCTTTCACCGGATCTATTTTCTCCTCTTGAGGTGGGCGTTTTGGTGCTAGCTGACGTTTCACTTTCGCATCCACGATCTCGTTGAGTTCCTCGTCAGACCTCTCGTAGGGTAACTTGGGAGGAGCCTTAAGGCTTGGGCCGTATCTGAATCTCCTCTGTTTCGTACTGCTGCTAGACGCCGGAGCAGCGGCGGCTCTCTTCCGATGTTGCTGAGGCGGCGGAGGAGGCGGAGTCCGATGACGCGGCGGAGACAGCTGAGGCGGAGGATGATTCTGCTAAGGGGCCTCCTCCGTCGGAGTCCGCTTAGGCGGCGAAGACGGCTGACGCGTCGGAGGCGGCTGACGCGTCGGAGACGACTCAGGCAGCGGAGACGGCTGACGCACCGGAGGCGGTTGACGCACCGGAGACGGCTGATGCACCGGAGACGACTCAGGCACCAGGGCCTCCTCCGCCTGAGTCTACTGAGGCGGCGTCCAGTATGGAAGCACGATGTGTTCCTTTCTCCATAGACAGGTAGTCCTTAAGGCATATCGAAGAAGAAGCTCCCCTTCACCCGTAGCGTACTCAAGCTCCAGCCCATCAAATCCGTCCATTGTTTCATCCACCCCGACAATAGCGAAGCCAGCTGGAATCGGAGTGCAATGGAAATTTGCATCAAGTCGAGGAGGTAAGACATAGCCGACCGCCGCCTTCAAGGTCAGGTTATGACATTTCGCCATTAGCACACAATGTTCATTATTTGTGATACCATCCACGCGGTAGAGAGGAGCCGTGCTATCAGGATGAACGAGCTCAGTGGAAGCCACGCTGCTTCTCCGCTGAGATGGTGGGGTAGCATCGTGGGTAGTCTCCAATGAAGGATCTTCGTGCCGCTGAGATGGTTGGCCAGTAGCTCGCTGGCTCTCAAGTGCCTATAGTTTCGCTAATCTTTCATTCATCTTCTGCATTTCGCTTGCTTCCTCTTTCTTCTTTCTCTGTCAGCTTCTGTAACCAGTGTTGTCGGGAAACCCAACCTTCCACGGAACGGAGCCTGATGTGCCTCGTGTTCGTCCAGGGTGTTCAGGATTCCCGAGGGCCTTTGACAACTCGTCCTTCTCTCTGTCGGGAATGAACTTCCCTTCCAGCGCTTCCTTGATTGCTTCCTCAAGCTTTGTGATGGGTATTTTAAGTTGAGCTTTCATCCAGACACACTTCCCTGTTTCTGGGTCCAAAGTTCCCCCAACCCCGAAGAACCAAGTCCTTGCCCGATCTGGCCAGTGCAATGTCGCTGGCTGGACATGTTTAGCAAGCAGGTCTTGCTCAGCTTTGTCCCACGTAGGCCGGGCTTTGCTGTAGCCACCTGACCCCGTAACATGGTGATACTCCTTCCTTGCGGCATTTTTCTTATTTGTAAGTGACCTGTTCTTAGCCTTCTCCGATTTCTTGTAGGCCACAAATGCGGGCCAGTGATCTTTCATCTTCTCATATTGACCTTTGAATTCTGGAGTCTTGTCTTTCTCGACAAACTTCCTATTCAATTCTTTCTTCCAGTTCTTGAATAGTTCTGCCATCTTCTTAAGAGCAAATGCCTTGACCTTTCGCTGTATAACTGGGTTATTCGGATCCTCCTCTGGCGGTAGGCTGAAATTTCTCATCAGATTGGTCCAAAGATCATCTTTCAGTCTATCGTTGACATAAGGAACTTGAGGGTCCTTCTTCTTATTCCATTCTTGGAAGCTGAACGGGACGATGTCCCTAACAATAACTCCGCACTGATGTATGAATTTGTTCTTGGTCCGGTAGGGAGCAATCGGTTGGCCTTCTGGAGAGACTTCTTCGATCGTGAACCTTTCTTCCCGGTCCAACCTTCTCATCGGGCCTCGTCTCCTTACCGAAGTGGAGCTCGATCCCGATGGCTAATTAAAAGAAGAAAGAAGCGTTAATATATGTACATACAAAACAATTAATGCATCTAGTCAGCAGAGGATTAATTAATATATACCTCGCCGGACTTTGAAGCTGTTACGGCTCCCTTCTCCATTCGATTACCGGAGCCGTCATGATCTCCTTCGTCCTCAATTCGATCACCGGAGCCGTCATGATCTCCTTCCTCCTCACCAGAGCCACCATCCTCTCTTTCCTCACCATCGGTCTCGTTGAGAAACGACAAGCAGTTGAGATCGATATCACCTCCATCGCGGATTATATCCCCCAACAACTCTTCTTTTTCTAAGTCTCTGTCCATAGTTTCTGCAAATATTACAACGTGGCAATATACAACCATGAGAGATGGATTAGTGGCAAACATAGACTTAATCACAACATTTTCTATATACATCAATCCATCCATCTATACATACATACATACATACATGGACAAAAAAAGTCTATGAACAAAAAAAAATCATCATATTAACATTTTCTATATATATACATCCATCCATCCATCGATCTTGAGCAGAGTAGAGTATATGCCACAACATTCCTAAAGTTTGCCACAACTTTGCCATATAATTAAGGTCAAAAGCTCTAAATTTCATAAATTTGCCACAACAAAAAGTTCTTCAATGAACATCAAAATGAACTCTAAATAAACTCTAAAGACAAAATGACCATCCATCCATCTAAACATATCTATCTATCCATGTAACATCTCATACATATTTGTTGCAACAAACATAGCATGGCATGACAGAAACATAGCAAAGACAAAATGAACTCTAATGCAAAAAAAAATGTTCTTTGATTTGCAAAAAGGAGCTATATTGTCCCCAATTCTTTTGACAGTACCCACGGCGTCGGGGGCGACGGCGAGGCGACGACGTCGGGCAGGGCTCGGGGATGGCGTCGGGGGCGACGACAAGGTGATGGCATCGGGGGCGACGGCGAGGCGTCGGGGGCGACGGCGAGGCGACGACGTCGGGCAGGGCTCGGGGACGGCGTCGGGGGCGGCGACGAGGCAATGGCGTCGGGGGCGACGGCGAGGCGTCGGGAGGAGGACGGCGTCGGGGGCGACGGCGAGGCGACGGGGGCGGCAATGAGGAGCAGGTTCGGGGAGGAGGGCGAGGAGGTCCGGCGACGAGGACGGCGGGGAGGTCCGGCGACGAGGAGCGGGCTCGGGGATGTCTCGGAGGCGACGGCGAGCTCGGGCAGCCTGGCGGCGTCGAGGTGGTTGCCGGCGTCGTCGGGGGAACTGCAGATGTCTTTGGCAAATATTCCCAACTCCCGCTTATATACAGAGACCTTTAGTCCCGGTTGGTGGCACCAACCGGGACTAAAGGTCAATTTCCAGCAGCCCAAAGGGCGGGAAGCAGGGCATTAGTCCCGGTTGGAGCCACCAACCGGGACTAAAGGTCAATTTCCAGCAGCCCAAAGGGCGGGAAGCAGAGACCTTTAGTCTCAGTTGGTGGCACCAACCGGGACTAAAGGGGGGCATTAGTCCCGGTTGGAGCCACCAACCGGGACTAAAGGGCTGTGCTTCCCGTACCAAAAGTTTAGTCCCACCTCGCTAGTCGAGAGGGGCTCGGAGTGGGTTATAAGCACTGCTGCCGCTGCCCTCTCGAGCTCCTCTCTAATGCAGGCAGTACATGCCTATTTGACGCCCTGTTGGGCCTGCTAGCATTGCGGGCCTGCATCCTGGCCCATTTGTAGGGTTTCTAGTCGTATGCAGGCCGTCGTGCCTAGTAGGCGGGCCTTTTTTTGCATATATTATGATTTTTAATGTTATTTTTTGCATATGTTATTTTTAGTTGTATAATTTTAGTTGCATAAATTTTATATAATTTTAGTTGCATAAGTTTTATTTTTTATTGATTCTTTTTAGTTGATTGCTTTTGCTATTAGATTTTTATAAAAGCTTTTTAGTTTCTATTAAAGCTTGTAACAAAATATACTTTATGAAAATTCATTTTACTATTAAAGTTTTAACAAATAAATATTATATTATTTTTATTCTTTTTGCTAATGAAGAATATTATATTTAATTCATTCTCTTTAGTTCATTCTTTGTGCTATTACAGTTTTATAAAAGACTTTTTCTGCATTTTTTTAAACATATTTTAACTCAAGGCTTTTTCTGCATTTTTTTAAACATATTTTAACTCAAGACTTTTTCTGCATTCAATATGCACCATTCAAAGCCACATCATCACTTTTCAACCCTTTTCTGACTTCATTTGCTATTTTTTATGCATTTCATGATTTATTTCGAGCTAAGATGACCCTGAGATTGAAAAGCACTGCAAATGAACCCTGAAATGGTTGAAAATTGGCATGGTATCATAATTTCACCCACATAGCATGTGCTAAAAAGTTGAGAGGGTTACGGGAAAAACTGGATGCACTTCGTGTACAAACTGGACAATCTCCTTCGAAGTATCAGGGTTTCGGACGAAAACTCGTCTATTACAAAGGGATTTCATTTTTTAAACATATTTTAACTCAAGACTTTTTCTGCATTCAATATGCACCATTGAAAGCCACATCATAACTTTTCAACCCTTTTCTAACTTCATTTGCTATTTTTCATGCATTTCATGATTTATTTTGAGCTAAGATGACCCTGAGATTGAAAAGCACTGCAAATGAACTCTGAAATGGTTGAAAATTGGCATGCTATCATAATTTCACCCACATAGCATGTGCTAAAAAGTTGAGAGGGTTACGGGAAAAACTAGATGCACTTCGTGTACAAACTGGACAATCTCCTTCGAAGTATCAGGGTTTCGGACGAAAACTCGTCTATTACAAAGGGATTTCATTTTTTTTAAACATATTTTAACTCAAGACTTTTTCTGCATTCAATATGCACCATTCAAAGCGTGGAATTGAAAAGCACTGCAAATGAACTCTGAAATGGTTGAAAATTGGCATGGTATCATAATTTCACCCACATAGCATGTGCTAATGTATCAAAAATCATTACAGAACATCATGAATAGAGTAGTGACCAAATTAATACAAGTTCATCATCACATTAAAACCAAAATATAGTAGTGATCAAAAGTTATATATGAAAAAATAAATACATAAAGTTCATACATAGTTCTCATAGAACAACATATAGCTCTCTAGAGCATCTAATTAAAACATAAATTGAAACTAACATACAACTTTGTAAAACATTTAAATACAACAACAAATGCGATCATAATCGCAACTAATGTAGCAATTGATCCAACAGCATAATGATACCAAGCCTCATTATCAATGTCATATTTTCTTATCTTTCTAATCTTCAAGCGCATTGCATCCATCTTGATCTTGTGGTCATGGACGACATCGGCAACATGCAACTCCAATTTCATCTTCTCCTCCTCAATTATTTTCAATTTTTCTTTCAAATCCTCGTTTTCTTTTTCAACTAAATTTAACCTCTCGACAAGAGGGTCGGTTGGAATTTCTGGTTCACATACCTCCTAGAATAAACACATCTATGTCACGTTGGTCGGCATAATTGTCATAAACACTAAATGAAACAAATAGTTATAAAAGATAATATACCACATCCGAATCATAAACCGAACGAGGGTCGACGTGTGGTGAATACCGGGACCTTTTTTTTCATGACTCCTTATTGTGTTCACCCACCTGGAAGATGTACCATTTAAGTTTTGAAGATGAGATTCCCCACCTCAACTAGAAACAAAGCTCGGTCCCCCGCCCAGAAGTTGCTCCCGTGGAATATGAAGCTGATGCTTCTTGGTCATTTTCTTGCTACCATTTCTTTTGTTTAAAATAAGGTGGGTTTCCCCCGCCGCAACGGGAATCAAGCACATGCAAATTTGGCCACCATGCCACAAACATATCATATCCTCTGCATGCATGGAAATGAAGCCGAGTAAGAGCTGTAGGAACACGTTGTAGGTTTAATAATTTTGATGGCTATCGCTTGATATATAGGTCATTGTGCAATTTGAAATTTTTTGTTGTCTTGCCAACTAACGGATCATTCATTAAAGGGTGTCCTTTCAATGACGTTTCTATTTATTAGAAAGCTTAGCTAACATCAAAATATTCATAGTTGTGATGTTTTTCCTAATCAAAATGAGATATAATGCCATTGCAGTTCAAACCATGTGGAATGACCTTGAATTGTCCTAAGAAAATTCTCAAACAAATTGTACAACCTTCTTTTCCTTCTTATAATTGGTCTACTGTGTTACTCCCTCAGTCCTTATTTGTATGGCGCACATGTCTTTTGAGGTTCAATTTTGACCAACAAAAAGTGTGTTATTTGTATTATTGGTGAACATAATCGTGAATGTTTTATTATGAAAAATGAGTGTGACATATAAGGAGGGAGTACCAATAATGTATCTTGGTTCATCCAACAAATTTACTCCCTTTTTCGAGCTTCATTGTTGTGTCTATTCAATAATTGTTGGTAAACATATGTTAAGTCACACATATTATGTTGATCCCTTTTGATAGTACGTACAAATTCAAGAGATACTGAGGTTAATGGATAATATAGGTTGTTAGGGTGTAATTCATCACGAGAGATGTAGGAGTTAAATATAATATTGAGAAATTTGGGTTAATACTTTATTTATATTTTTACAAAACATTTTGTGTTCTGTGGCAACGCACGGGCACTTAGCTAGTAGTAGTAGATGTAGGATCGTTTCGGTCTACTTGTCACGGACGTGATGCCTATATACATGATCGTTGCCATGAATAACATCATAACTATGCGTTTTCTATCAATTGCCCAACAGTAATTTGTGTACCCACCCTATGCTATGTGTTCGAGAGAGAAGTCTCTAGTGAAAACTATGGCCCCCGGGTCTAGTTAATCATATTGCTAAAAAACCTAAAAGTACCTCGCTGCCTTTATTTATTTGTTTTACCTTTTTATATTAATATATCTATCACTGTCAGAATTAAGCCTTGCAAGTAACGAGTTTAAGGGGATTGACAACCCTCTTGCCCACGTTGGGTGCAACTGTTTGGTTTTGTGTGTGTAGGTGCTGACGACGAGAGTTTGCTTGGTTCTCTTATTGATTCAATAATCTTAGTTCTTTCTAAGGGAAATACTTATTGCGACTATATTGCTTCACCCCTCCTCTTTGGGGAAAAACCCAGTGCAACTCACCGTACTCTGACGGATCGGGGAGAGCATACATCAAAGGAGCCCTTGCTCATGTGTGCTGGCCACTTAAAAGAGGTGCACGTGCTAAATACTAGATACTATGGGGTCTTTTTGCAAGGACGAAGCGTACTCGCTGGCTAGCCACTTAAAATTGGAGCATGCATTGAACATCAAAAACAACAGGAATTGTTTTGCAAAAATACCACGATGGTGAGCGGGCAGAAGCGATCGGTGCTTTATTATTATTAGGTAGAGAATACGAGGTATATAGCCCAATTAAAATGGGGGTCGATCCCATATAACTCCATAGTAGAGTTATTCGACAGTGGAGGAATAAATAATAGTGGAAGGCCGGGTTGACAGCTTGACTGGGCTTCACAACTCACATGACTGACTAAGGCGACCATCTAGCTTATCCATCTTCTCCAGAATCTGTCCACGTGGTCAGGTAACTTTAGCCCTCCAGAAGCCTTAGTACATCTATATGCATCCATTCATAACTGTTGCTGCAACTATTTCCTTCCTTGTCCATCACACACATGCATAATGCAACTGCATGCAGTCCTCAGCAACCACGACTACACGGTTGATGCGCTGGCGCAGCAGAGCCTCGTCATTCGCAAGGTGGACAGCTGGTGGACCTCCATCAACAAGTCCTTCATCATGGAGGCGGGCATCATGGAGTTCTTCCTTGTGGACATGTCGCCCTTCGTCCTCAAGTACTGGAATGAGAGCAAGTTCGACTGGAGGAACGTGGCTCCCCTTGACACCCATATTGCCACCCTCCTCTAGGACCTGGACGATGCCCTGACAGCGTGCAACGCGACGTGGAAGGTCGTCGTCAGCCACCACCCCATCAGCAGCGACTGCGAGCACGGCAACACCACCGAGCTCCGGGAACACCTCCTCCCACTCCTCAAGATATGTACGTAAGTGATAACCCACAAGTATAGGGGATCACAACTGTCTTCGAGGGTAGTATTTCACCAAAATTTATTGATTCGACACAAGGGGAGCCAAAGAATATTTATAGGTCTTAGCAGTTTAGTTGTCAATTCAACCACACCTGGATTTTTTTTCTACAACAAAGTTTTTAGTAGCACAGTAAAAATAGTAGTAGGAATAGCGAAAAGTAGCAGATTGTAGTGATTGTAACAGTAGAAGTAGCGAAAGTAACTTAGCGAAGATCAATAAGAGAAAAGCGTAGGCCTTGGTCAATGATGGATAATTGATTTGGATGACATTCATCATGTAACAGTTACACACTAGAGCGACACAGAACTAGCTCCAATTTATCAACATAATGTAGGCATGTATTCCGTATATAGTCATACGTGCTTATAATAAGAACTTGCATGCCATCTTTTTTCCTACCCTCCCGTGGCAACGGGGTCCAAAGGGAAACTAAGGGATATTAAGGCCTCCTTTTAATAGAGAACCAAAACAAATCATTAACACATGGTGAATACATGAACTCCTCATACTACGGTCATCACTGGAGATGATCCCAACTATTGTCACTTTGGGGTCTACGGATCATAACACATAGTGGGTGCATACAACTTGCAAGATAGGATCCGAAACAATCTCATATGCGTAGAAACATAATAGGTTTAGATCTGAAATCATGGCACTCGGGCCCTAGTGACAAGCATTAAGCATAGCAAAGTAATAGCAACATCAATCTCAGAACATAGTGGATCCTAGGGAGCAAGCCCTATCAAAATAACTCGATTACATGAGTAATCTCATCCAATCCCATCACCATCCAGCGAGCCTACAAAGGAATTACTCACTCCCGGTGGTGAGCATCATGGAGTTGTTCGTGGAGAAGGTATGGTGATGACTACGGCGATGATCTCCACTCTTCGGATCCCCAAATGAACTCCAGAGCAGCCCTTCATGGATGAACAGAGAGGTGGCGGTGGCCCCGTCTCGTAAAACATGATGAAAACATCTCTCCTATATTTTTTCTCGGGGAATAGGAATTTATAGACTTGAGATTAGGGTCAACAGAGCCGCGTGGGCCCCACAAGGTAATAGGGCGCGCCCAAGGGGATGGCCATGCCATGTTGCCTTGTGGGCAACTGGTGGCCCCCTCCGGTTGGTCTTCACTCCAGTATTTTTTATATATTCCGCAAAAAATCTCCAAAAAATTTCGTCCAATTCCAAGAATTTTTATTTCTGCACAAAAACAACACCATGGTAGTTATGCTGAAAACAACGTCAGTACTGGGATATTTCCATTCAAATCATGCAAATTAGAGTGCAAAACAAGGGCAAAAGTGTTTGGAAAAGTAGATACGTTTGAGACATATCAACTCCCCCAAGCTTAACTCATTGCTTGTCCTCAAGCAATTCAGTTGACAAACTAAAAGTGATAAAGAAAACTTTTACAAACTCTTTTGCTCTCATTGTTGTATATATAATTAACTCAATGTTCAGGTTTTCAGCAAATATTACAAACCAACCATGTCAATGATAACACTTAGGTCTCATATTTACTCATGACAATACCACAACTAACTAGCGAGTAATAATAAGATATCTCGGATGCCAACAATTTATCAAAACAATCATGATATAATATGATAATATGGTATCTCGCTAGCCCTTTCTAAGACCGTAAAACATAAATGCACAGCACCTCCGAGGTTCAAGCAACGACTAAACATTGTAATTCAGGGTAGAAGAGATCCAGTCATGCTCACATCCAACATTAACTTGATTCAATGCATAAAAATGACAATAGCGCTCTTAGGACTGGTGCTTTAATGAGAAGATGATGTCTCAACAATAAAAGTAAATAGAAGGGCCCTTCTGTAATGCTCAAGATGCGGCCCTATCCTTATTTTGGCTCGAGAGCCTCGATAGGGATAGAAGCGCATCTCGTCGTTTCGCAAGAATGGATATCGTTACAAGTACATGTAAAGAGGAGATGAGTATATGGAATTTCTTACACTCGCCACAAGCTAAATCATGAACTTCTCAAATACAACAATACATTCAATCACCATACAGAAGAGCAGGGCCGACTACGGAAAAAATCAAATGATAAAAGCGACATCCATCCTTGCTAATCCTAGGCTGCCAGGCTGGAACCCCTCCTATGATCGATGAAGAAGAAGAACTCCAAACCAAACAAGCATCGCTCTCACATCAAAGCATCGCATTACCTGTAGCTGCAACTGTTGTTGTAGTAATCTATGAGCCACGAGGACTCAACAATCTCATTTCCAAGGGTATCAATACTAGCAAAGCTTAATGGGTGAGGTATGGTTAAGTGGTGAGGCTGCAGCAGTCACTAAGCATTTATTTGAGTGGCTAACTTACGAGTACAGGAATAAGAAGAGAGATCTATGCATAAACAGACGTGAGCTAATAAAGATCAAAAAACGTTCCTGAACACCTACTTACGAGTCAATCATAACCCCACCGTGTTCTCATTCCAAACTCCCTCGAAAAGAGGCGATCATGGTTACGCACACGGTTGGTGTATTTTAATTGGGTTCACTTCAAGTTTTTTATTACCGGATATTATAAAATTTCCAAGTCGCCAGATAATAGCGGGCACGGCTCTCAGAAAGATTTAACCCCGCACGGGTGCTCCAACTCATCCATCACAAACTAGCCACAAGATGCGTGGAAAACCTCAACCGCGGGATAGCCCATAGTATCCTCGGAATCCCGGTGCAAAAACCTCAACCTCGAGATAGCCTGAAGTGTCCTCGAAATCCCGTTGCACAAGACGTTCAAGAAAGGTAAAACAAATCCAGCAAGACCGCCCGACGTGCGGACGGACCCGATAGGAGCCGCGTATCTCGTTCTCAGTACATGACGGATAAGCGAAGCGTATGGTGGCTTGATAAAAATCTCCCGAGTTGGCCCAGGTTGGCCCCGCATGGTGCTCTAGTTTGGACCAACACTCATGAGGAGCACTGGCCTGGGTTGTTGATTAATTATCCGCGGGTGCCGACGGGCCCCTATGCATTTTTATTAGTTATTAGGCAAATATAGTACCAATGTTGGGCCTTTCCAGAAGAGTTTATCCCAAAACGAAAATCAAGGGGGTCCCCATAACAACCCCAAGCATGTTAGGAGCGCTCAATATGAAACAAAATACCGGAACTCGGAACTAAGGCGACAAGAGTGGAACAAATAACCAGGCAAAAGGCCAAGCCTTCCACCCTTTACCAAGTGTATAGATGCATTAAATTAAATAGCAAGAATATTGTGATATCCCAAGATATCCATGTTGTCACATGGAAACAACATGCACCTGCAACTAGCAATGCTATAAGAAGGGTTGAGCAAGCGGTAACATAGCCAAACAATGGTTTGCTGGGATGTGGCGGGTTAGAGGCTTATCATGTCATTTTGAGAGGCTTGAAAAACAAGTGGTAGGCAGCGAGACATAGCGATAGAAACGAGATAACTAGCATGGCAATGATAGTAGTGGTATCCAGGGAAATGGTCATCTTGCCTGAGATCTCGCTTGGAAGAAGAACGAATCCGTGAAGTAGACAAACGGGTGTAGTCGAATGAATCCTCACACTCCGAAATGGATCGGAACTCTAACAAGAAGAAGCAATTCCGGAAAGAAACAAAGGCCACGGTAAAGACCACAAAATATACATGGCAAGATGCAAAATCAAGTATGATGCATGTCCATTCAAATATGCATGAAATGGCAAAGCACAACAATTAATTACTACACATCAAGTGAAGCTCACGAAACTCCACATTTGAATTACTTAGTTCACTCTCGATTAGGTACTCAACAAGTTTAAATGTTGTGACATGGCAGAGGTGAAGCATAAACAAACTAGACATTTAGGCAAGGTTAAATGAGGTCAGAAACAACATATAACATCTCCGAAACAACCCCATATGTTAATTATGAATTTGGTCCAGATCTGTCTAATAACATATTTTATATTTATTAAACAAGAAAATAAAGTTTTCATGTGATTCTATACGTTTTTCTAGTCAAGTACTCAAGTTTTACATATGTGGATCATTTTAATCGGAGCTACGGTTGTTCAGTTATGAAATAAATCATTTTAGCATGTCATTTATGCAAATATAACAAACCTCAAGTTTAACCATTTTAAACATGGATGAAAGTGGGATATTGCGAATCTACACAAAATTCTAAGCATTTTTCATATATAACATGTTTTAATCCGATGCACGGTTCATGAGTTATTATATGCATCAAGATGAGGTTTTTTTGTGTGTAATTATGTTAATCCATGGATAATTGGCTAACTTCGCAGACAGGAAAAAAATGAAATGGGCCGAATCTGCACAGGACATGGGCTACATAGTGGGCGCAATATAACTATCTAGTGGTCCGGGCGCAAAATAGCTAAGGGTAGCTCACCACAGGCCTTGGGCCGACTCGATGATGGGGCAGCTGCAGGGGCGCGGCCCACCTGCTGGCGCGGCAGGTGGAGTGACTGGGCCGGCCTGGGGTTGCGGTGCGGTGACTGGGCCTTGTGGAAGATCTGGGCGGGGGCGGCGAAGCAGGCCGCAGCTTGTTGTTGGGCCGCCCATGTGGCGGCGGCCTTGGTGCTGGGAGGCCAGCCCACGCGCGACTAGCAGCGGGTGCTCGGTCAACGGGGCGTGGGCGTCTTCCCCACAAGGCACAGAACGAATAGCGCGGCGGCGCCCTTGATCTCCGGCGAACATGCAAGGGGCGGGCGGCGGAGAGGTTCGGCGGGTAGCGGGAACAGGCGGATCTAGTCGGTCCCGACTCATTCATGCCGGATCCAGCGAGGACCACGGCCGCCGACGAGCTCGGCAGCTTCCATGGCACGGGCAGCTTCTGATCGTCCTGAAGAAAAGAGGGAAAGACCGCGAGGTGAGGAAGAGAGGGAAGGAGAGGGGCGACGGGGCACAAGGGAGTCGGGGAGGTCAGCGACTCATCCGCAGGGAAGCTTGCCGGTGGCCCGACGACGGGCTCCTGCAGGTGCTGGCACGGGGGAGAGGTCAAGATCAAGATCCTCTCGATCTGGAGCGGGTGGATCTGGAAGGCTGCATGGGAGCTGTCCGGGCCGTTGGATCTTCCATCCGATGGTCCACAGAAGGGGATGGGGGTGGCTGTGGATTGGGTCGTGGGATTTAGTGGGTGGAGGCTGGAGCTCGCGATTTGAGGAGGAGAACGGTTGGTTGGGTGGCGGCGCTGTTCAGGAAAGGAGGGAGTTGGTCTGCCTAGGGTCTAGGGTTTGTCCAAAATGGTTAGGGGTTCATCTGCTATTTATAGCAGGTAGGCAATAGGAGGTGGTTTGAGACTATTTCGAGCCCTACGATCTCAATCGAACGGCTCCGGTTTAGTCTAGGTTGTGGGTGGACTTGGTGGGCTGTGTAGAGGGCTTGTGGGTTGAGAAGAGGGAGTTGTGAGGCTCGTGACAGAGTTTTATAAACCGAAACGTCCGATGATTTAACCGAAGATGATGCCGCTACAGGTTTATCCGTTGGGGTATCAAACCACCTCCGGATGCGATAAAATTTGACAGGCGGTCTATATACATTATAACAAGACCGCATGCCAATTTTTGACCCATTCGAAGAACATTTTATATGCACTTTTAAAAACAATATTTTTGCAATGCCGCGGGCGCGTGTGTGTGTGGTTGGTCACAAAACGGTCAATGACGAGAATGGAGAGAACCGGCAACTACAGACGAATGCAAGTTTTGAAAAATGATGGCAACAGAGTACCGATGCAATGCAAATGATGTGGATGATGCGATGATGAATGCGACAAACAAATAGAACACACGGCAAAGCTCGTAATAACTTGAAGGCATCAAGAGCGTTGGTCTCGGGCTGTTACAACTGTCCTCCGCTAACAAGAGACCTCGACCCGAGATCTTAGAATGAGAAGAGGAAGAGGAAGAGGAAAGGAAGAAGTAAAACTTAGTTTCTTCTTTGAAAAACGAGTGAAACCTACAAAACTTAGAGGTTGCAAAGAGATGAATAATGGCATGAGGCACAAGCAAGAATTCAAAAGAAATTTGGGCAGCACTTCGGTTGAAAAGAGAGGAAAAACTTGGTAAGATGGAGAGAACTAGAAAAGAGGGCACAACACTCCGGTTAAATGAATAAGCAAGGAAAATAACATGATCTTGATAAAACAAAATGATAGTTTTAAGAGAGCAAGACCACAATGTCTCCAGAACAAGGAATAGAAGCTACATACATGGGAAGAAAAGAAAGGAGAAGAAAATGACAAGTTCTACCACAATTGAACTTGAAAAGCATCCCTATAAGGAAGGATTGAACGGAGTTGTTGGAAAATCAACAACGAAAAGAATATGCTTGTTGAGGGCATATGGAAACCTTCTCAAAATTATGAGGTGACAACCAGCCACTGACGGAAACAGTTGATTGCTTGGAAGGAACAATATATGCAAACTTCTTTCACCAAGAAGATACATAGAGAACTTGGATCATTGATAAGCACCATGATAGCAACAATCCTTAGGAAATGCTTTAGGTGAAATCCAATTCAAGCTAAATCCAAGGAAGAATATGATGGGTTTAAATATCTCATTCTTGACAACTTCTTTTTGAGACTCCTCATGAATCAAGAATTCTATAATACCATCTCAAAAGATAAGGGATAATGAATTGCACCTTGAAATGCAAGATAAGAATACTTGAGCTCCTCGAACAAGAATCTTGAAGAACACTTCAAGAATGAATAAATCCTTGAAGAACCACCATGAAGAACCTCCCTAAACAAAAGGATGATCAAAAAGGAAATGAAGATTGAATAGAATAAGGTTATGACCTTGCAAATATTTAGATGAAGCTTCGTGATGAGATACTTGAGAGAAAACTTGGAACTCCAGAAAAGAAAAGATAAGCAACTATAATCGAGAATTTGATATAATGAACAACTCCGGAAGAAGGATTGAAATCACCTTGATGAAATAAGAGTAAGAATTATGTCATTTCTATCCTTCATCAAGTTAAATTGATGACAAGTAACGTATTATGCATACTACTTATTCTTCTTGAAAAAGATTGAAGAGATAGATAGAGCACAAACTTGAAGAAGTCTTGAACGAAACCCTGGTATGAATTGAGAATGAACGATGAAAACATCGAACGAAAAAAGAGACATCAATTGAGAAGAATTTCAGAACAAAATCTAAAAGCTAAGAACGAAGAAATCTTCTGAAATGATGGCCCTCGGAGGATCTAGAAATGAAAACAACTCTGAAATGCTCCAGATAGCTATGGAAGGATTTTTCTCATGATCGAAAACAATTTAAGAGGATCACAACAAGCTGACATGACGAATCTTCAGAAGAACGGATAAAGATTCAAGAAGAACTCTTCTTTGATCTCCAAACGCAGGGAACGATGGCGAGAAACACCACCAAGCATTATTGAGACACTCTAGAATAATGAAGAATAGAAAGGTTGAGGCAACAATGAAAATAATATCGAAGCGATCTTGGAGGAGGAATATGACTGATGGATTTCATTCTTACGTCATATTTTAAAAGAACTTGAGATCTTTGAAAAAGGATTAAAAGAGCCAGGTTAGATCCTGGGAAAAACCTGTGGGTTATGGGCCCATTGAAAAGGAAAAACACCGTTGAAAGGATTGCCTAGAAGAGAAATTGCACCGGTACAAATGAAAATTTGATGAGGTGAGAACCTCGAAATATCTGAAAATATTTTAACGGAAACACGAATCTTCTGAGATATCTTGCCACTCCGAATAGAATAGAGAGAGGTTTGTACAAGAACTTCCGAAATGAAGATGATTTAGCGAACGAAAAGGATATGATGACATTGAATATTTGAATTGAATTCACCGGAGAAGAAAACGAGAAAAAAGAATGATGAACTTGAAACTCTTAGCATCTTCACAAGGAATCACCAGATACAATATGGAAGAGAAAAGAAGCGGAAGCATCACATGAATAGAAAGGCACTTGGATGAGAATTCAATCGATGAAGAAAAAAGGGTGGGAGGGTGGGAAAAAGAAGAAAAAAACTTTGGACGGATGAAAAGAACTCCATAATGAAATAAGAGGATAGATGTTGCGAATATTGGAAAAGATTGAATTCACTTGAAGAGAGCACTCCGTATGGAAAAGAATTGACATGACAATTTGATTGAGCAAAAGGATTAGCATTCCCATAGAAATTTGAGAACACCGCTTAGGAAAGATGTTAAATCACCGCTTGAAATTGAAGCAACTCGAATTACCGTACTCCAACAAAACAAAGGATGGGGCTTGCAAATTAAGCCAGAAACAAATACATAACCCATTTGCATTTGTTGGAAGGATAATCCTAGGTAACTACTTGAATTCCAACCTGAGAACTTCCGAATTTTCTTGGTTATGCAATTCGGGTTGAGGACCCAAGAACGTACCCAAGGTAATCAGCTACAACCGCACCCGCAGCCTTCCACAATATAATCCAAGAAACTCCGAAAACTCGTCTACCTAAGAATTCCGTAATCACAACGATACTAATTATGGCAGTACATCTGGACGCTCTCCCCAGTACTGGGTGACGCCAAACTCCTCTCGCCACAAATAGTATTGAAGCAATTTCAAACATCCTTGTCCTGAGATACTAAGGAAACTGAACGATAACGATGTGTCAAGAACCCCCTGGAGATCTATTCCCCGGAAACAGGAGGCACCAAGTACATAATTCCGTCACATCGACATCATAGAGGTTTCAAAATACCCGCGTGATCCTAAAAAAATGAGTGAGAAGAGGGGTAGAATTAAAATTCCTATGTCACGATTCCTTACCAGAGCAGGGAAGTGGAGTAAAAAGAATCCTACTCTCCGATATATAAATGGACTCAAAATAGTTTTTTACTAGACTCGACAATGGCCAAGTTCGATAAATCAAGGGGGCTCCTAGGTCGGAACTGCTCTGATAACAACTTGTAACGCCCAAGATGCGGTCCTATCCTTATTTTGGCTCGAGAGCCTTGATAGGGAAAGAAGCGCATCTCGTCGTTTCACAATAATGGATATCATTACAAGTACATGTAAAGAGGAGATGAGTATATGGAATTGGCTTACACTCACCACAAGCTAAATCATGAATATCTCAAATACAACAATACATTCAATCACCATACAGAAGAGCAAGGTCCGACTACGGATGAAATCAAACGATAAAAGTGACATCCATCCTTGCTAATCCCAGGCTGCCGGCCTGGAAGCCATCCTATGATCGATGAAGAAGAAGAAGAACTCCAAACCAAACAAACATCGCTCTCACATCAAATCATCGCATTACCTGTACCTGCAACTGTTGTTGTAGTAATCTATGAGCCACATGGACCCGGCAATCTCATTTCTAAGGGTATCAAGACTAGCAAAGCTTAATGGGTGAGGTATCGTTAAGTGGTGAGGCTACAACAAGCACTAAGCATTTATTTGAGTGGCTAACTTAAGAGTACAAGAATAAGAAGAGATATCTACGCATAAACGGACGTGAGCTAATAATGATCAACAAGTGATCCTAAACACCTAGGACGAGTCAATCATAACCCCACCATGTTCTCTTTCCAAACTCGTCCTTTGCATCTTCGACACGGACATAAAACCTCTGTCAGGTTATTTTCTTTCATGTCCTGCACCGCCGACCGCAACCACCTGTCCACCACCGTTCCACTGACCATCATGAACGTCTGCACGGTAATAATAAACAAATTGATTATAAAAATGCATGCATGCATCAAAGTCATACAAAAATTCGGCATGACCTTCCCTAAAAATAGGACATATAGAGTTTGCCCGGAATTCGCCGAAACGGAAATAAATCGACATTTCGGCAAAACATAGGCAACTCACAAGCACAATTCGGCGGCAACTCATGCCACACACACAATTTCCATCATATCGCCCGATTATGTCATATCGCACACATACACATATTTCCATTCTTGCAAAAGCATAAATTTTTAATCACCGTACCTATCTCGAGATCGAGCACGGTGATGATGATGTCGATATATAGGTGTCGCTACACACACCTATGGAATGATCAAAAGTGGAAAAAGCTCTTCTTGATAAGGCTATAGATCTAGTTAGGGAGGTACATAGGTCACTTCACTAAATGCTAGCTTGATCTACCTAGCTAGCTAGTTTGGGAGGAGACAAGTTCAACTAGTGGAGGGGGAAGGAAAAAGAGAAAGGAGATGCATTAATGGAGGTTGGTGTAGTTAGCTAGGAGTAATAAAGAGAGAGAAAGATAGGTAGAAGAAGGAGAGTAATGGGGGGGAGAAGTAGTGAGGAAGAAGCAAAGTGAGGGAGAGAGGAGGTGGGAGCTAGGGGAAAGTGAGGAAGAGAGGAGGGGAGGGGGGGAGGGAAAAGGTGGTATGGCTGCGGCTTAGCAGTAGCGCTGGGATAAAAACGCGCTGCTGCTAATAAGATAGCAGTAGCGCTCCTCTGTCACACGCGCTACTGCTAAGCGGTGCCCGCCATGTGGCCAGTTTCAAAATTAGCAGTAGCGACATGAAAAAAAAGCGCGCTGCTACTATCACATTAGCAGTAGCGCGGTTATCGTGGACGTGCTACTGCTAAACCTAGCGTGGCGGGAACGGTCGGTCAATTGTAGTAGCAGCGCGGTTCTACCGAGACGCGCTACTGCTAAGTTGGTTGCAGCAACGCGTGTCTTCAGGCCGTGCTACTGCTAATTAGCAGTAGCGCACCATCCTGTCCCGCGCTGCTGCTAAGATTCTGTGTATAAGGTTTTCCCTAGTAGTGGATCGAGCTCTCGATACTCAATGAGGCCCTAGATCGGATCTCGTCGATGAAGATTACCGACGATCCAACCCCGATCTGCGCTCAGATCGGGCTCAACGCAGGTCAGGACGAATTTTTCGTCCCACCCACCACCCACTTGGTAGCCACTGTCGAGGATTTAACCGACATGTTGGACTATGCCTCTGAGGAGGCAGAATACATGGATGAGGAGGATCGCGCCCTCACACCCGTTAACACCGGGCGGTGGACTGCCACCTCCATATACGACGTCTACATGGTGGACACTCCGAAAAACGATGGCGACGAATCGGATGAAGCGCCGTCAAGACGCCGAAAGCCGCATAAACGGTCAAAAGGAAAAAAGGGGAGAAAAGCTATCGACGGCACCGGGGACGGAGACACTCTGGAAGACCCCGACAATCCCGAAGTCCCCGAACACCCGTTAGAGGGTCAGGAGAGGCCGGAAGACCGGCGCAACCCTGACGATCGAAATGATTCCAAGGACGACAATTACCTCCCCCCGTCGAGGAGGAGGACATCCCGGAAGCCGATGACTTTGCCATCCCTGATAATCCTGAAGATCAGGAGCTGTTCAGGCAATAGCTTATGGTCATGGCCCGCAGCCTGAAAGCAAAAGAACGGCAGCTTAAAGCCGAGCAAGATGACCTCAATGATCGATGGACGATAGTCCTCTCGGCCGAGGAAGGATATGGTACCGGTCTATCGGACCAACCTAAGATCTATCCGCGCAGAAGGCTGCTGCCACAATTCGACGACGAGCTCACTGATATGCCGTCTCCCAAACATACTCCATACGACAAGCCAGACCGCCCTCCTCGAGGACGAGACAGGACGGCTGACGACACCGGCTATAGGCCAACGATACCCCGTAGACGGGGAAAAGAGCCACTAGAGCCCGACGACAGGTTCGACCTGCGACACGACCTGGACGATAGAGCAGGTCGCACGCGATCCATCTACGGATCCAGAGGATACTCACCCGATAGACGGGAAGGGTACCAGCCTTGGCTCGACCGCAACCATAAAGGACGGGAACAAAACCGAGCTAGGACAGACGCCAATCACCGGCGCGACATAGCTGTTGGGGAACGTTGCATGGGAAACAAAAATTTTCCTACGCACACGCAAGATCTATCCATGGTGATGAGCATCTACGAGAGGGAGAGTGAATCTACATACCCTTGTAGATCGCTAAGCGGAAGCGTTAATAAACGCGGTTGATGTAGTCGAACGTCTTCGCGATCCAAATCGCCGAGCGTCCCGCGATCCAATCACGATCCTTCCGATCTAGTGCCGAACGGACGGCACCTCCGCGTTCAACACACGTACGGCTTGATGACGCCTTCACCTCCTCGATCCAGCGAGCGATGATGAAGTAGTGGTTGAGTTCCAGCAGCACGACGGCGTGGTGATGGTGGTGAGGAACTATCTCTGCAGGGCTTCGCCAAGCACTACGGAGATTATGACGGAGGAACTAGAGGGCTAGGGTTGCCGGCACACGGCTTGGGAAATCCTGATGTGTCCCGTGTGCTAGCCCTGCCCCTCTATTTATATGTTGAGCCTTGGGGTCTAAACTTGGAGTAAAAGCCTCCTCCGGGTCGGTTTTGCCCGCACAAGGTCGGTTTGGCCCGCAGGGAAAGAGTCCAACTCGGATCCCTGCCGAACCGTGCACAGCCGCGCACAAGCGGTAGTACCGCTTCACACAAGCGGTAGTACCGCTTGGGCGGTAGTACCGCTTCACATAAGCGGTAGTACCGCTCCGGCGGTAGTACCGCTTCACCAAGCGGTAGTACCGCTTACGCGGCAGCAAAACTACTTTTGCACTTTCCAATACCTTGTGGGCTTTATCCCTTTGGCTCATATAAAGTGTTGCTGCACCCGAACACTTCGGTAAACATCCGGAACCCCTTCCGGTGAACTCCGGAACCCTTCCAGAGATCAAAACACTATTATCACATATATCAATCTTTACCTCCGGACTATTCCGGAGATCCTCGTCATGTCCGGGATCTTATCCGGGACTCCGAACAACTTTCGGTCACCAACATAATAACTCAATTATACTAATCGTCACCAAACGTTAAGTGTGTAGACCCTGCGGGTTCGAGAACTATGTAGACATGACCGAGACACCTCTACGGCCAATAACCAATAGCGGGACCTGGATGCCCATATTGGCTCCTACATATTCTACGAAGATCTTTATCGGTCGAACCTCTATGTCAAGGATTCAGTTAATCCCGTATGCTGTTCCCTTTGTTCTTCGGTATGTTACTTGCCCGAGATTCGATCGTCGGCATCACTATACCTAGTTCAATCTCGTTACCGGCAAGTCTCTTTACTCGTTCCGTAATACAAGATCTCGTGGCTAACACTTTAGTCACATTGCTTGCAAGGCTCATTGTGATGTTGTATTACCGAGTGGGCCCTGAGATACCTCTCCGTCACACAGAGTAACAAATCCCAGTCTTGATCCATGCCAACCCAACAGACACCCTCGGAGATACCTGTAGAGCACCTTTATAGTCACCCAGTTACGTTGCGACGTTTGATACACACAAGGTATTCCTCCGGTGTTAGTGAGTTGCATGATCTCATGGTCAAAGGAACAGATACTTGACATGCAGAAAACAATAGCAATAAACTGACACGATCAAATGCTACGTTTACAGTTTGGGTCTTGTCCATCACATCATTCTCCTAATGATGTGATCCCGTTATCAAATGACATCTCATGTCCATGGCTAGGAAACCTTAACCATCTTTGATCAACAAGCTAGTCAACTAGAGGCTTACTAGGGACACAGTGTTGTCTATGTACCCACACATGTATTTGAGTTTCCAATCAATACAATTATAGCATGGATAATAAACGATTATCATGAACAAGGAAATATAATAATAACCAATTTATTATTGCCTCTAGGGCATATTTCCAACAGTCTCCCACTTGCACTAGAGTCAATAATCTAGTTCACATCACTATGTGATTTACATTGTAATGAATCAAACACCCATGCAGTTCTGGTGTTGTTCATGTTTAGCCCTTGGAAGAGGTTTAGTCATCGGATCTGCAACATTTAGATCCGTGTGTACTTTGCAAATATTTATGTCGTCCTCCTTGATGTAATCGCGGATGGAATTGAAACGTCGCTTTATGTGTCTGGTCCTCTTGTGAAATCTTGGTTCCTTGGCTAGAGCAATGGCACCAGTATTATCACAAAACAGAGTCATTGGGTTAAGTGCACTAGGCACTACTCCAAGATCTGTCATGAACTCCTTCATCCAGACACTTTCCTTCGCCGCCTCCGAGGCAGCGATGTACTCCGCTTCGCATGTAGAATCAGCTACCACGCTTTGCTTGGAACTGCACCAGCTAACCGCACCCCCATTAAGAATAAATACGTATCCGGTTTGCGACTTAGAGTCATCCGGATCAGTGTCAAAGCTTGCATCGACGTAACCCTTTACGACGAGCTCTTGATCACCTCCATAAACGAGAAACATGTCCTTAGTCCTTTTCAGGTACTTCAGGATATTCTTGACCGCCGTCCAGTGTTCCATTCCTGGATCACTTTGAAACCTTCCGGCCATACTTATGGCAAGGCTGACATCGGGTCTTGTGCACAGCATTGCATACATGATAGAGCCTATGGCTGAAGCATAGGGGATGACACTCATCTTTTCTCTATCTTCTGCAGTCACTGGGCATTGAGTCTTACTCAACTTCACACCTTGCAAAACAGGCAAGAACCCCTTCTTGGACTGATCCATTTTGAACTTCTTCAAAATCTTATCAAGGTATGTGCTTTGTGAAAGTCCTATTAAGCGTCTTGATCTATCTCTATAGATCTTGATGCCTAATATGAAAGCAGCTTCTCCTAGGTCCTTCATTGAAAAACTCTTGTTCAAATATTCCTTTACGCTTTCCAGCATTTCTATATTGTTTCCAATCAGCAATATGTCATCCACATATAATATTAGAAACGCTATAGAGCTCCCACTCACTTTCTTGTAAATACAAGCTTCTCCGTAAACTTGTATAAACTCGATCGCTTTGATCACCTCATCAAAACGAAGATTCCAACTCCGAGATGCTTGCACCAGTCCATAAATGGATCGCTGGAGTTTGCAAACTTTGTCAGCATTCTCTGGATCGACAAAACCTTCTGGTTGCATCATATACAACTCTTCCTTAAGGAAACCGTTAAGGAACGCTGTTTTGACATCCATCTGCCAAATTTCATAATCGAAAAAGGCAGCTATTGCTAACATGATTCTGACGGACTTAAGCATCGCTACGGGTGAGAAGGTCTCATCGTAGTCAACTCCTTGAACTTGTGAAAAACCCTTTGCCACAAGTCGAGCTTTATAGACGGTGACATTACCGTCCGCGTCCGTCTTCCTCTTAAAGATCCATTTGTTCTGAATGGCCTTACGCCCTTCAGGTAATACTTCCAAAGTCCATACTTTGTTTTCATACATGGATCCCATCTCGGATTTCATGGCCTCTAACCACTTCTCGGAATCCGGGCCCATCATCGCTTCTCCATAGCTCGTAGGTTCATCGTTGTTTAACAACATGACCTCTAAGACAGGGTTGCCGTACCACTCAGGAGCAGTACGCGTCCTTGTCGACCTACGAGGTTCGATAGCAACTTGATCCAAAGCTTCATGATCATCATCATTAACTTCCTCTTCAGCTAATGTAGGCTCCACAGAAACAACTTTCTGCGCTGCGCTACTCTCAGGTTGAAGTAAAGGTTCAACAACCTCATCAAGTTCTATCTTCCTCCCACTCAATTCTTTCGAGAGAAACTCTTTCTCAAGAAATGTTCCGTTTTTAGCGACAAACACTTTGCCTTCGGATCTGAGGTAGAAGGTATACCCAACTGTCTCTTTTGGGTATCCTATGAAGACGCATTTCTCCGCTTTGGGTTCCAGCTTTTCAGGCTGAAGCTTTTTGACATAAGCATCACATCCCCAAACTTTAAGAAACGACAGCTTTGGCTTCTTGCCAAACCAAAGTTCATATGGCGTCGTCTCAACGGATTTCGATGGTGCCCTATTTAAAGTGAATGCAGCTGTCTCTAATGCATAACCCCAAAACGATAGTGGCAAATCGGCAAGAGACATCATAGATCGCACCATATCCAATAAGGTTCGATTACGACGTTCGGACACACCATTACGCTGTGGTGTTCCAGGCGGTGTTAATTGTGAAACAATTCCACACTGTCTTAAGTGACTGCCAAACTCATAACTCAGATATTCTCCTCCTCGATCAGATCGTAGGAATTTAATCTTCTTGTTACGATGATTCTCAACTTCACTCTGAAATTGTTTGAACTTTTCAAATGTTTCAGACTTGTGTTTCATTAAGTAAATATACCCATATCTACTTAAGTCATCAGTGAAGGTGAGAAAGTAACGATAACCACCGCGCGCCTCAATACTCATCGGACCGCACACATCAGTATGTATGATTTCCAATAAGTCACTTGCCCGTTCCATTGTTCCAGAGAACGGAGTTTTAGTCATCTTGCCCATGAGGCATGGCTCACATGTGTCAAGTGATTCAAAATCAAGTGACTCCAAAAGTCCATCAGCATGGAGCTTCTTCATGCGTTTTACGCCAATATGACCTAAACGGCAGTGCCACAAGAAAGTGGTATTATCATTATCAATTCTACATCTTTTGGCATCAATGTTATGAACATGTGTATCATTACTATCGAGATTCAATAAGAATAAACCCCTCACATCGGGTGCATGACCATAAAAGATATTACTCATATAAATAGAACAACCATTATTCTCTGATTTAAATGAGTAACCGTCTCGCAATAAACAAGATCCAGATATAATGTTCATGCTTAACGCAGGCACCAAATAACACTTATTTAGGTTCATCACTAATCCCGACGGTAATCGAAGAGCGAGCGTGCCGACGGCGATCACATCAACCTTGGAACCATTTCCCACGCGCATCGTCACTTCGTCCTTTGCCAGCCTCCGTCTATTCCGCAGTTCCTGTTTTGAGTTGCAAATATGAGCAACCGCACCGGTATCAAATACCCAGGCACTACAACGAGAGTTGGTAAGGTACACATCAATAACATGTATATCATATATACCTTGTTTGTTGTTGGCCGCCTTCTTGTCAGCCAAATACTTGGGGCAATTCCGCTTCCAGTGTCCAGTTCCCTTGCAATGAAAACACACAGTTTCTGGTTTGGGTCCAGCCTTGGGTTTCTTCATGAGAGGAGCAACTGCTTTGCCACTCTGCTTGGAGTTACCCTTCTTACCCTTGCCATTTTTCTTGAAACTAGTGGTTTTATTGACCATCAACACTTGATGCTCCTTCTGAATTTCAGACTCAGCGGCTTTCAGCATCGCAAACAGCTCGGCGACTGACTTGTTCATCCCGTGCATGTTATAGTTCAACACGAAGCTCTTGTAGCTAGGTGGCAATGATTGAAGAACTCTGTCAGTGATAGCCTCTGGCGGAAGGGGCATCCCTAACTCAGCCAGGCGGGTGGAGTACCCAGACATTCTGAGCACGTGATCACTGATAGACCCGTTCTCCTCCATCTTGCAAGCATAGAACTTATCGGAGATCTCATATCTCTCGATCCGGGGATTCTTCTGAAAGATAAACTTCAACTCCTGGAACATCTCATATGCTCCATGACGTTCAAAACGTCTTTGAAGTCCCGGTTCTAAGCCATACAACATTGCACATTGAACTATTGAGTAATCATCAGAACGAGCCTGCCAGGCGTTCACAACGTCTAGAGACTCAACTGGAGCGGGTGGATCACCAAGCGGTGCATCAAGGACATAAGCCTTCTGGGAAGCCGTAAGGATAATCCTTAGATTACGGGCCCAGTCCACAAAGTTACTTCCATCATCTTTCAACTTAGCTTTCTCTAGGAACGCATTAAAATTCAGGGGTGCTACTGCGCGAGCCATGATCTACAACATAAATATAGCAAAGACAACTTAGACTATTGTTCTTAGATAATGAGTTTAGTTAATCATATTTAAAAAACTCCCACTCAAATTGACATCCCTCCGATCATTCGAGTGTAACATGATCCAAATCCACCAACTCAAGTCCGATCATCACGTGAGTTGAGGTGGTTTCAATGGTGAACATCTTCATGTTGATCATATCTACTATATGACTCATGTTCGACCTTTCGGTCTCTTGTGTTCCGAGGCCATGTCTGTACATGCTAGGCTCGTCAAGTTTAACCCGAGTGTTCCGCACGTGTAACATGGCTTACACCCGTTGTATGCGAACGTAGAGTCTATCACACCCGATCATCACGGCGTGTCTCGAAACGACGAACTTTCGCAACGGTGCACACTTGGGGAGAACACAATTTTATCTTGAAATTTAAGTGAGGGATCACCTTATAATGCTACCGTCGTCCTAAGCAAAATAAGATGCATAAAAGGATTAACATCACATGCAAATCATAAGTGACATGATATGGCCATGAACTTGTGCTTTTGATCTCCATCTCCAAAGCACCGGCATGATCTCCATCGTCACCGGCATGACACCATGATCTCCATCATCTTGATCTCCATCAACGTGTCGCCATAAGGTTGTCGCGCTGACTGTTCCTTCCACGACTATAGCTAACGTTTAGCGATAAAGTAAAGCATTACATAGCGCTTAATGATTGACACGCAGGTCATACAATAATTAAAGACAACTCTATGGCTCCTGCCAGTTGCCGTATTCATCGACATGCAAGTCGTGATATTCTATACAACACATGATCATCTCATACATCACATATATCTCATCATGTAATTGGCCATATCACATCACAACATACCCTGCAAAAACAAGTTAGACGTCCTCTAATTGTTGTTGCAAATTTTACGTGGCTGCTACGGGTATCTAGCAAGAACGATTCTTACCTACGCAAAACCACAACGTGGTGTAGTGATTGCTTTTTGATCTTCTAAAAGAACCCTCTTCATTGAACCGATTCAACTAAAGTGAGAGAGACAGACACCTGCCAGTCACCTTTATGCAACAAGTGCACGCAGCGGTGAAACCAGTCTCGCGTAAGCGTACGCGTAATGTCGGTCCAGGCCGCTTCATCTCACAATACCGCTGAATCAAGTATCAACTAGTAACGGCAAGCAATATGTATACACCCACGCCCACAACTCGTTTGTGTTCTACTCGAGATCTCATCTACGCATAGACCTAGCTCAGATGCCACTGTTGGGGAACGTTGCATGGGAAACAAAAATTTTCCTACGCACACGCAAGATCTATCCATGGTGATGAGCATCTACGAGAGGGAGAGTGAATCTACATACCCTTGTAGATCGCTAAGCGGAAGCGTTAATAAACGCGGTTGATGTAGTCGAACGTCTTCGCGATCCAAATCGCCGAGCGTCCCGCGATCCAATCACGATCCTTCCGATCTAGTGCCGAACGGACGGCACCTCCGCGTTCAACACACGTACGGCTTGATGACGCCTTCACCTCCTCGATCCAGCGAGCGATGATGAAGTAGTGGTTGAGTTCCAGCAGCACGACGGCGTGGTGATGGTGGTGAGGAACTATCTCTGCAGGGCTTCGCCAAGCACTACGGAGATTATGACGGAGGAACTAGAGGGCTAGGGTTGCCGGCACACGGCTTGGGAAATCCTGATGTGTCCCGTGTGCTAGCCCTGCCCCTCTATTTATATGTTGAGCCTTGGGGTCTAAACTTGGAGTAAAAGCCTCCTCCGGGTCGGTTTTGCCCGCACAAGGTCGGTTTGGCCCGCAGGGAAAGAGTCCAACTCGGATCCCTGCCGAACCGTGCACAGCCGCGCACAAGCGGTAGTACCGCTTCACACAAGCGGTAGTACCGCTTGGGCGGTAGTACCGCTTCACATAAGCGGTAGTACCGCTCCGGCGGTAGTACCGCTTCACCAAGCGGTAGTACCGCTTACGCGGCAGCAAAACTACTTTTGCACTTTCCAATACCTTGTGGGCTTTATCCCTTTGGCTCATATAAAGTGTTGCTGCACCCGAACACTTCGGTAAACATCCGGAACCCCTTCCGGTGAACTCCGGAACCCTTCCAGAGATCAAAACACTATTATCACATATATCAATCTTTACCTCCGGACTATTCCGGAGATCCTCGTCATGTCCGGGATCTTATCCGGGACTCCGAACAACTTTCGGTCACCAACATAATAACTCAATTATACTAATCGTCACCAAACGTTAAGTGTGTAGACCCTGCGGGTTCGAGAACTATGTAGACATGACCGAGACACCTCTACGGCCAATAACCAATAGCGGGACCTGGATGCCCATATTGGCTCCTACATATTCTACGAAGATCTTTATCGGTCGAACCTCTATGTCAAGGATTCAGTTAATCCCGTATGCTGTTCCCTTTGTTCTTCGGTATGTTACTTGCCCGAGATTCGATCGTCGGCATCACTATACCTAGTTCAATCTCGTTACCGGCAAGTCTCTTTACTCGTTCCGTAATACAAGATCTCGTGGCTAACACTTTAGTCACATTGCTTGCAAGGCTCATTGTGATGTTGTATTACCGAGTGGGCCCTGAGATACCTCTCCGTCACACAGAGTAACAAATCCCAGTCTTGATCCATGCCAACCCAACAGACACCCTCGGAGATACCTGTAGAGCACCTTTATAGTCACCCAGTTACGTTGCGACGTTTGATACACACAAGGTATTCCTCCGGTGTTAGTGAGTTGCATGATCTCATGGTCAAAGGAACAGATACTTGACATGCAGAAAACAATAGCAATAAACTGACACGATCAAATGCTACGTTTACAGTTTGGGTCTTGTCCATCACATCATTCTCCTAATGATGTGATCCCATTATCAAATGACATCTCATGTCCATGGCTAGGAAACCTTAACCATCTTTGATCAACAAGCTAGTCAACTAGAGGCTTACTAGGGACACAGTGTTGTCTATGTACCCACACATGTATTTGAGTTTCCAATCAATACAATTATAGCATGGATAATAAACGATTATCATGAACAAGGAAATATAATAATAACCAATTTATTATTGCCTCTAGGGCATATTTCCAACAATAGCTCGGGTTAGAGGCGCTGCCCACCCACTATGCTTCACGGACGAGGTGATGCAGCATCAGTCCCCGGAGGGGTTTAAACCCGTAAACATAGAACAATACGATGGGACAACTGACCCAACAGTATGGATCGAGGATTTCCTCCTTCACATCCACATGGCGCGAGGAGATGACCTCCACGCCATCAAATACCTACCCCTGAAGCTCAAGGGGCCAGCTCGGCACTGGTTAAATAGCCTCCCCGAAAACTCCATTGGGTGCTGGGAGGACCTAGAGGATGCATTCCGATCTAACTTCCAGGGCACCTATGTTCGGCCGCCGGACTCCTCCGACCTAAGCAACGTCGTCCAGAAGCCAGGAGAATCTGCGCGGCTATTCTGGAATCGTTTCTTGACCAAGAAAAACCAGATCGTGGACTGCCCGGACGCCGAAGCAATAGCCTCTTTCAGGCACAATATTCGGGATGAATGGCTGGCTCGTCAGCTAGGCCAGGACAAACCAAGGACAATGTCCGCCCTCACATCACTCATGACCCGCTTTTGCGCGGGCGAGGATAACTGGCTCGCAAGACGTAGCCACAACCCCGAAGACCCTGGAACCTCCGAAGTTCGGGATGGAAACGGGAAACCAAAGCGCAACAAGAATAAGCGCCGGCACAACAACAGTGATGCCGATGACACGACCGTTAACGCCGGCTTCCGCAACTCCCGACCTGGGCAGCGGAAGAAGCCTCCTAAAGGCAATCGCGACGGACCCACCCCGCTGGACAAGATCATGGAGAGGCCTTGCCAGATCCATGGCACTCAAGAGAAGCCCGTCAACCACACCAACCGTAATTGTTGGGTATTCAAACAGGTCGGGAAGCTCGCATCCGAGGACCAAGGCAAGAGCCCACACAGCGAGGACGAGGATGAACCCCGCGGTCCGATCGGTGGCGGACAAAAGAAATTCCCTCCAAAGGTAAAAACAGTAAATATTATATACGCCACTTATATACCCAAGAAGGAGAGGAAGCGTGCCCTTCGAGATGTCTACGCCGTAGAACCTGTAGCCCCGAAGTATAACCCATGGTCGGCATATCCGATCACCTTCGATCGACGTGATCACCCGACCAGTATCCGTCATGGGGGTTCGGCCGCCCTCGTCCTAGACCCCATCATAGACAGGTATCATCTCACTAAAGTCCTAATGGACAGAGGAAGTAGCCTCAATCTGATTTACTCAGACACGGTGAAAAAGATGGGCATAGATCCGTCAAGGATCAAGCCCAGCAACACTACCTTTAAGGGAGTGATCCCAGGCGTCGAAGCCCGGTGCACGGGCTCTGTAAGCCTGGAAGTAGTGTTCGGCTCGCCCGATAACTTTCGAAGCGAGGACTTGATCTTCGACATCGTACCTTTCCGCGGCGGCTATCACGCCTTGCTCGGCCGTACAACGTTCGCTCGCTTTAACGCCGTCCCACACTACGCATACCTCAAGCTCAAGATGCCCGGCCCCAAGGGGGTCATTACTGTCAACGGCAACACAGAGCGTTCCCTCCGAACTGAGGAACATGCGTTGGCCCGTGCGGCCGAATTCCATTACACTAATGATCGGCAAATGCCGACATCTGCCGTAGAGGCACCCAAGGCTGGGAAGCAAGCTCGGTCTCAACCCGAAGTACCAGAACCTTCTTCTCCCCATAAATAGGGATTCGCCCCCCATCGCACGGCCCTAGATCTGGAAAAGTACATGTCGAGGAGGCACAACTTCACGCTCAAAATTCCATGGGTAGCGGTGGGGAAAAAAATATTAAAAGGTAAGTGTTCGGCTTGACCGAACTATCACCATCAACATGTCTTCGGACACAGTACAGGTACCATAAAGTACCTGCTATGGCGTAAAGCTCATTCACACTTCGGCGATTTCTCAAGACTTTTCTCCAAAGTCCACTCGCCGAACAGTACACTGATAAGCCACAAGTATAGGGGATCGCAACAGTTTTCGAGGGTAGAGTATTCAACCCAAATTTATTGATTCGACACAAGGGGAGCCAAAGAATATTCTCGAGTATTAGCAGCTGAGTTGTCAATTCAACCACACCTGAAAGACTTAATATCTGTAGCAAAGTATTCAGTAGCAAAGTAATATGGAAGTAACAGTAACGATGGCAAAAGTGACAGTAGTAGTGTTGTAGTATTTGTAACAGTAGCAACGGAAAAGTAACTTAGCAAAGATCAATATGTGAAAAGCTCGTAGGCAATGGATCAGTGATGGATAATTATGTCGGATGGCATTCATCATACAACGGTTATAACATAGGGTGACACAGAACTAGCTCCAATTCATCAATGTAATGTAGGCATGTATTCCATATATAGTCATACGTGCTTATGGAAAAGAACTTGCATGACATCTTTTGTCCTACCCTCCCGTGGCAGCGGGGTCCTAATGGAAACTAAGGGATATTAAGGCTTCCTTTTAATAGAGAACCGGACCAAAGCATTAGCACTTAGTGAATACATGAACTCCTCAAACTACGGTAATCACCGGAAAGAATCCCAGTTATTGTCACCCTGGGGGATGCGGATCATAACTCGTAATAGGTGTCTACAACTTGCAAGATAGGATCAAGAACACACATATATTCATGAAAACATAATAGGTTCAGATCTGAAATCATGGCACTTGGGCCCTAGTGACAAGCATTAAGCATAGCAAAGTCATAGAAACATCAATCTCAGAACATAGTGGATACTAGGGATCAAACCCTAACAAAACTAACTCGATTACATGGTAAATCTCATCCAACCCATCACCGTCCAGCAAGCCTACGATGGAATTACTCACGAACGGCGGAGAGCATCATGAAATTGGTGATGAAGGATGGTTGCTGATGACGACGGCGTCGATTTCCCCTCTCCGGAGCCCAAATCAGGCTCCAGATCTGTCCTCCCGAGGAAAAACAGGAGGTGGCGGCGGCTCCGTATCGTAAAACGCGATGAACTCTTCTCTTTGATTTTTTTCTCCCCGAATAGGAATATATAGAAGTGGAAACGAGGTCGGAGGAGCAACAGGGGGCCCACAAGCCACAGGGGCGCGCCCCCCTGGCTTGTGGCCAGGTGGTGGGCCCCCTGCAGTTTATTCTTTCGCCAATATTTTTTATTAATTCCAAAAATATTCTCCGTAAATTTTCAGGTCAATCCGAGAACTTTTATTTCTGCACAAAAATAACACCAAGGCAATTCTGTTGAAAACAACGTCAGTCCGGGTTAGTTCCATTCAAATCATGCAAATTAGAGTCCAAAACAAGGGTAAAAGAGTTTGGAAAAGTGGATACGTTGGAGACGTATCAACTCCCCCAAGCTTAAACCTTTGCTTGTCCTCAAGCAATTCAGTTGATAAACTGAAAGTGATAAAGAAAAACTTTTACAAACTCTGTTTGATCTTGCTGTTGTAAATATGTCTAACTGATGTTCAGGTTTTCAGCAAAGATTATGAACTAATCACATTCACAATAACATTTAGGTCTCACATTTACTCATATCAATGGCATAATCAACTAGCGAGCAATAATAATAAGTCTTGGATGACAACAATTTTATCAAAACAATCATGATACAATATGACATAATGGTATCTCGCTAGCCCTTTCTGAGACCGCAAAACATAAATGCAGAGCACCTCTGAAGAACGAGGACTGACTAGACATTGTAATTCATGGTAAAAGAGATCCAGTCATACTCATACTCAATATCAATTAATAGCAAAGCATACAAATGACGGTGGTGCTCTCTAACTAGTTCCTTTTGTAAGAGGATGACGACTCAACAGTAAAGTAAAATAGATAGGCCCTTCGCAGAGGGAAGCATTGATTTGCAGCGGTGCCAGAGCTCGAGCTTTTAAAACAGAGATGAATAATAGTTTTGAGCGGTATGCTTTCATTGCCAACATAACAACTAAGAGATCTCGATATCTTCCATGCTGGATACATTATAGGCGGTTCCCAAACAGAATAGTAAAGTTTTTACTCCCCCTCCACCAAATCAATCACACTCCACGGCGGGCCGAATCCACGGGTACCGTCCATACAAACACAATCTTGGGGGAGTTTTGTTTATTATATTTTGATTTTAATTTAAGCATGGAACTGGGCATTCCTATTACCAGCCACTTTCTCGTGAATGACAGTGAATCAACACATATCGTGAGAATAACCCACCTAGCATGGAAGATACTGACAGCCCCCAGTCGCTACATGAGCGATTTGGGCATACAAAACGGAATATTTATTTGAAGGTTTAGAGTATGGCACATGCAAATTTACTTGGAACGGCAGGTAAATACCGCATATAGGTAGGTATGGTGGACTCATATGGAACAACTTTGGGTTTATGGAGATGGATGCACAAGCAGTATTCCCGCTTAGTACAAGTGAAGGCTAGAAAGAGACTGGGAAGCGACCAACTAGAGAGCGACAACAGTCATCAACATGCTTTAAGATTAACCAATTTTGAATGCAAGCATGAGTAGGATATAAATCACCATGAACATAAACATCGTGGAGGCTATGTTGGTTTTGTTTCAACTACATGCGTGAACATGTGCCAAGTCAAGCCACTCGAATCATTCAGAGGAGGATACCATTCTATCATACTACATCACAACCATTTTAATATGCATGTTGGCACTAAAAAAAACCATTATTAACTCTTAGCTAATTAAGCATGGCATGAATAACTATAATCTCTAATTGTCATTGCAAACATGTTCAACCCATAATGAGCTGAATCCTGAACGATGAGCTAATCATATTTACAAAAACAAAATAGGTCTAGTTCATACCAGCTTTTCCCCATCTCAGTCATTTCATCATATATCGTCATTATTGCCTTTCACTTGCACGACAGAATGATGTGAATAATAATAAGAGTGCACGTGCATTGGACTAAGCTGGAATCTGCAAACAATAACTCAAAGGAGAAGGCAAAGCAATATGGGCTCTATGTAAGATAAACAATAATGCATATGAGAGCCACTCAACACTTTCATCGTGGTCTTCTCCTTACGACCCAAAGAAGAAAATAAAACTATTTACACGGGAAAGCTCCCAACAAGCAAAAGAACAACGAGAAATCTTTTTGGGTTTTCTTTTAATACTACAACTAAACAAACTAGAAGGTAAAGCTAGAACTTATTTTTGGATTTTCTCAAGATTAATTAAACACACAAGAAGAAAGCATAAAGAAGAAATAAATTACCATGGATGGTACAATGAAAAAGTATGAACACCGACAACTAGAATGAGTGTGTGAACAGGAATGTAATGTCGGTGAGAAATACGTACGCCCCCAAGCTTAGGCTTTTGGCCTAAGTTGGTTTAGGCCCACGGATGGAAATAACCCTCTCTTGGATACTCCGGAGGATACTGAGGGTTCCACTGATTAGCGACCTCCTGTGGCTCCCACTGAAAAACCGGAGCCAGATATGGATTAAGGGCTGGTGTCGGCTCAGGTGCTGGGGGTTGCGACAAACCCCAATAGCGGTAGATGTCATCGGGCATAATAGTGTACCTGCCTGAATGAATATTGAACAAAGAAGAAGCAGGCAGAGTAATAATCTCACAAGTACCCTGACTGAATACTATGTTGTAAAGCAGCCTCCTATCCTTATCTTTTCTAATAAAGTCATGTGCTACCATACTATCATAGTCTAAATACCTCTTGGGTAGCAACACTTCCTCTTCCTCGTCAAGCCTAATGGGTATCTCAAAATGTTTAGCTAAGCGAGATGCGTAGATACCTCCAAATATGGGGCCCTTTGAACGGTTTAAATTCAACCGTTGGGCCACAATGGCGCCCAGACTAAAAGTTCTATCAGCAAGTAAAGCATGGCGCAAAATAGCGAGGTCGGGAGCACTAAGGCTTCCACTCTCGCCTCGACCAAGTAGACATCTACCCGCAAATAATGAATAATAGCGTAGAACAGGAAAATGTAAACTAGCCGCTCTTGCTTTCGACACCCCTCTCTCTTACCCTATAGTGATTGCGGAAATAAAGTCCTCCATGTCTCTAGGACGTGGTTCACTGATGCTGCCCTCAAAAGGTATTTTGCAAACATTGCAAAAATCGTAAAGTGACATTTCCTTAGGCACATCATATAAATGAAATTCTACCATGGGAGGGTTTTTCCTAGGATAAAAGTGAAAATTTTGCACAAAGGTATTAGTGAGTAAGAGGTATTGGTCACACTTATCGTGGAGGAAGTCGGTGATGCCTGCATTCTCTGCTAAATAACAGAAATCTTCATAATTTCCGGCCGCTTTCAAGAATGCATCACTTGGCCATTCACATGGCCGAACCTCCGCAGTACGAGGGATATTGTATTTAGGCTTCTCATTTTCTTTTTCTTTAAAACCCCGGCTTGAAGAGCCTCTCAACAATCTCCTCATCATTTCTTTTTCTAAACAATAAATCTGAAAATTATTAGTGACTCCAAATAAAAGTGAACAAAACTCAACAAAACTCATAGTAACTACTCCCACAAGTGTCTAGAGGCTATATCATGCATCAAAACTACTTGGGACCATATAAATTTGACATGCAAGCTCAAGAACAAGGTCACCACAGCAGCAAAAATTTGCAATATATAAAGCACTAGAACAAAACTAATTGGACCATTGGAGGAGTCACATACCGATGAGCAATCCCCTAAAACAGTTTTGCAAATGAAGCTTTGAGCAAGGAGATCGAAAATGGCAGCAAAATGAGCTAGAACACGGGTTTGAGCAATGGTGGGATTTTTTCTGGGTGAAGACGAAGTGGATGGTGGCTGGAATAAGTGAGGGGGCCCCACGTGGGACCCACAAGCCAGGGGGGCGCGCCCAGGGGGTGGGCGCGCCCTGCAGGCTTGTGGCCCACTGGTGCAGCCCCCTGATGCATACTCAGTGCCAAAAATTCTAAAATATTCCAGAAAAAATCATACTAAATTTTCAAGGCATTCTGAGGACTTTTATTTTTAGGTCATTTTTCTATTGCACGGATAAAACAGGAAACAGGAGAATAATAGCATTTTCACTCTATTTAATCTAAATAACAGAAAGTGAAAGTTGGGTACAGAAAGTTGTGCCTTCTAAATTCATCCATCTCATGCTCCTCAAAAGAATCCATCAATAAGGTTGATCAAGTCTTATTGACAAACCCTTTTCGAATGACATGGAACCGGAGAATTTTCAAATAACACTAGGTTACCTCAATGGGGATATGCATGTCCCCAACAATAAGTATATCATATTTCTTCTTGGCAGTAGGTAGGGGGAATTCAAAACCTCCAATAATAATCGTTGAAACCTTTTCAATTGAGTTGATACTATGAACTTGAGGTTGTTTCTTCGGAAAGTGTACCGTATGCTCATTGCCATTAACATCAAAAGTGACATTGCCCTTGTTGCAATCAATAACAGCCCCTGCAGTATTTAAAAAGGGTCTACCAAGGATGATCGACATACTGTCGTCCTCGGGAATATCAAGAATAACAAAGTCCGTTAAGATAGTAACGTTTGCAACTACAACAGGCACGTCCTCACAAATACCGATGGGTAAAGCAGTTGATTTATCATCCATTTGCAAAGAGATTTCAGTAGGTGTCAACTTATTCAAATCAAGTCTACGATATAAAGAGAAAGGCATAACACTAACACCAGCCCCAAGATCACATAAAGCAGTTTTAACATAATTTCCTTTAATAGAGCATGGTATAGTAGGTACTCCGGGGTCTCCTAGTTTCTTTGGTATTCCACCTTTAAAAGTATAATTAGCAAGCATGGTGGAAATCTCAGCTTCCGGAATCTTTCTTTTATTTGTCACAATATCTTTCATATATTTAGCATAAGGAGACATTTTCAGAATATCAGTCAAGCGCATACGCAAAAAGACAGGTCTAAGCATTTCAACAAAGGGCTCAAAATCCTCATCATCCTTCTTCTTGGATGGTTTAGGAGGAAATGGCATGGGTTTCTGAACCCATGGTTCTCTTTCTCTACCATGCTTCCTAGCAACAAAGTCTCTTTTATCATATCTCTTATTCTTAGGTTGTGGGTTATCAAGATCAACAGCAGGTTCAATCTCCACATCATTATCATTACTAGGTTGAGCATCAACATGAACATCATCACTAATATTATCACTAGGTTCATGTTCATCACCAGATTGTGTCTTAGCATCAGAAATAGAAATATCATTTGGGTTCTCATGTGAATCTATAACAGGTTCACTAGCAGCATGCAAAGTCCTATCGTCATTCTTTTTCCTACTCTTATTGGAACGACTAGGTGCATCAGTATTGACTCTCTGAGAATCTTGCTCAATTCTCTTAGGATGGCCCTCAGGATACAAAGGTTCCTGAGTCATTCTACCACCTCTAGTCACAACTTTAACAGAATGATCATTGTTCTTACTATTCATTTCATTAAGCAAATCATTTTGAGCCTTAAGTACTTGTTCTACTTGGGTAGTTACCATGGAAGCATGTTTACTAATAAGATTAAGATCATTGACAGTTCTACTCAAATAATCACCCAAGCGATCAAGCATGTAAGCATTATGTTTCAATTGTCTACTAACATAAGCATTGAAATTTTCTTGCTTCACAATAAAATTATCAAACTCATCCAAGCATTGGCTAGCAGACTTATTATAAGGAATATCTCCTTCATCAAATCTACGGAGAGAATTTACCTCTACTACCCATGTCGGGTTATCAAGACCATGTATTTCTTCAATAGGTGGTAGATTCTTAACATCTTCAGCTTTAATACCTTTTTCTTTCATAGATTTCTTTGCCTCTTGCATATCTTCAGGACTGAGAAATAGAATACCTCTTTTCTTCGGAGTTGGCTTTGTAGGAGGTTCGGGAATAGTCCAATCATTATCATTGCTCAATATATTATTCAATAGTAGTTCAGCTTGTTCAACAGTTCATTCCCTGAAAACACAACCAGCACAACTATCTAGGTGGTCCCTAGAAGCATCGGTTAGTCCATTATAAAAAATATCAAGTATTTCATTTTTCTTGAGAGGGTGATCAGGCAAAGCATTAAGTAATTGGAGAAGCCTCCCCCAAGCTTGTGGGAGACTCTCTTCTTCAATTTGCACGAAGTTATATATTTCCTGCAAGGCAGCTTGTTTCTTGTGGGCAGGAAAATATTTTTCAGAGAAGTAATAAATCATATCCTGGGGACTACGCACACAACCAGGAGCAAGAGAATTAAACCATATCTTAGCATCACCCTTTAATGAGAAAGGAAACAACTTAAGAATATAGTAATAGCGATTTTTTTCCTCATGAGTAAATAGGGTGGCTATATCATTCAATTTAGTAAGATGTGCCACAACAGTTTCAGATTCATAACCATGGAAAGGATCAGATTCAACCAAAGTAATTAACTCAGGATCGACAGAGAATTGATAATCCTTATCAGTAACAAAGATAGGTGAAGTAGCAAACTTAGGATCATATTGCATTCTAGCATTCAAAGATTTTTCTTTCCAATTGCGAAGCAATTTCTTAAGATCATCTCTATCCTTACAAGCAAGAAAGTCCCTAGCTACCTCTCCTTCCATAACATAACCCTCAGGTATATCAGGCAATTCATATCTAGGAGAGCTAGATCTAGAAGGTGTCTCATAGTGTTCAGTTTCAATAATTTCATCAGATTCAGAGATATCATCAGTTTCAGCATTCACTCTAGCAATTTGTTCATCAAGAAATTCACCCAGTGGCACAGTAGTATCAAGCAAAGTATCATCATAAGCATCATGCATAGCAGAAGTAGCATCATCAATTACTTGTGACATATCAGAATTACTAGCAGGTGGTGGTGTCGCAAGCTTACTCATAACAGAAGGTGAATCAAGTGCATAGCTAGATGGCAGTTCCTTACCTGTCCTCGTAGTTGAGGGGTAGATCTTAGTCTTAGCATCTTTCAGATTCTTCATAGTGATCAACAGATATATAACCCAAGTGACTCAGAGAATAGAGCTATGCTCCCCGGCAACGGCGCCAGAAAAAGGTCTTGATAACCCACAAGTATAGGGGATCGCAACAGTTTTCAAGGGTAGAGTATTCAACCCAAATTTATTGATTCGACACAAGGGGAGCCAAAGAATATTCTCGAGTATTAGCAGCTGAGTTGTCAATTCAACCACACCTCAAAGACTTAATATCTGCAGCAAAGTATTCAGTAGCAAAGTAATATGGAAGTAATGGTAACGATGGCAAAAGTGACAGTAGCAGTGTTGTAGTATTTGTAACAGTAGAAACGGAAAAGTAACTTAGCAAAGATCAATATGTGAAAAGCTCGTAGGCAATGGATCAGTGATGGATAATTATGTCGGATGGCATTCATCATGCAACGGTTATAACATAGGGTGACACAGAACTAGCTCCAATTCATCAATGTAATGTAGGCATGTATTCCATATATAGTCATACGTGCTTATGGAAAAGAACTTGCATGACATCTTTTGTCCTACCCTCCCGTGGCAGCGGGGTCCTAATGGAAACTAAGGGATATTAAGGCCTCCTTTTAATAGAGAACCGTACCAAAGCATTAGCACTTAGTGAATACATGAACTCCTCAAACTACGGTAATCACCGGAAAGAATCCCAGTTATTGTCACCCTGGGGGATGCGGATCATAACTCGTAATAGGTGTCTACAACTTGCAAGATAGGATCAAGAACACACATATATTCATGAAAACATAATAGGTTCAGATCTGAAATCATGGCACTCGGGCCCTAGTGACAAGCATTAAGCATAGCAAAGTCATAGCAACATCAATCTCAGAACATAGTGGATACTAGGGATCAAACCCTAACAAAACTAACTCGATTACATGGTAAATCTCATCCAACCCATCACCGTCCAGCAAGCCTACAATGGAATTACTCATGAACGGCGGAGAGCATCATGAAATTGGTGATGAAGGATGGTTGGTGATGACGACGGCGTCGATTTCCCCTCTCCGGAGCCCAAATCAGGCTCCAGATCTGTCCTCCCGAGGAAGAATAGGAGGTGGCGGTGGCTCCGTATCGTAAAACGCGATGAACTCTTCTCTCTGATTTTTTTTCTCCCCGAATAGGAATATATAGAAGTGGAAACGAGGTTGGAGGAGCAACAGGGGGCCCACAAGCCACAGGGGCGCGCCCCCTGGCTTGTGGACAGGTGGTGGGCCCCCTGCAGTTTATTCTTTCACCAATATTTTTTATTAATTCCAAAAATATTCTCCGTAAATTTTCAGGTCAATCTGAGAACTTTTATTTCTGCACAAAAATAACACCAAGGCAATTCTGCTGAAAACAGCGTCAGTCCGGGTTAGTTCCATTCAAATCATGCAAATTAGAGTCCAAACCAAGGGCCAAAGAGTTTGGAAAAGTGGATACGTTGGAGACGTATCATACACCCATAGCGGTATACAACTCTTTGGGAGACGCAGGAGCGGACAAGCGACAGGGCACATCGAGGACGTCAGGTCACCTATCGAAGACCCTTGGTACAATCCCTCCTGTAAGGTTTATATTTCATTTCTAATACCTGTAAACAGTTGTATCGGCAATTTGAATAATAAGAGTTGTTGAGTAAAATACAGATGTATCATGCATGATCACTTCGCTTTTTTTTGGCGCACTCTTTATTTTCCCTCTCTTCTTGCGAACCTGTTTGGTATACTTTACGATGCAACCGGCTAATAGACCAGGGTCTCGAACTAAAGAAAATCGCCCTAAGCACAACTGATTTTGCTTTCGGCGTCTTGGAATTCCGCTTTATATGCATTGGTTCCGAACTATGTCTTGGGTCAATAGTTGGGTTACCCGGCTCCTGTGCTTGCCCCTTTATGTTCCGCTCGTTCGGCTAAAAGGGCAAAGGGAGAACCGCTGCGATTGTGCTTCCGGCTAGCCTGGTCAAGCACCTCAGCGGAGAAAGCCGAAAACTGACTGTCATGGTATGCGAGAACCGGTCTGCGATTCCGAGCTTAACTAAATCTCGTCACAGGTTATTCCGTGTCATACGATGGGTTTGGTATTAGTACAAACCATGTGATATCGGCTTTCGCCACGGTTCATCCGAACATCACAAACCCCTGGGGGCTAGTTATCAGCCCTCCGCACTCCTTTCTCGCGCCCCTACGGCTAAGTGAAAGCAATAAAGCACTATGGTCTGATTGCCTTGTCCGCCCCACACTACCGCCTTCGGGTATCGATAGCTCGGCTAAGGGTCACAGTGCGTTGGCAGAGACACCCCGCGTAGTATCTACATGGGGGCTGAAGCCGACGACTCGCAGCTTTCAGTTTTAACGGCCACACAGGAGTTATAAAGGATGCAAAACACGAAGGACATGATAAACCATGCATCTTAAATATAAACGCGTTAAAAAGTCTTCGGACATATTACAACGCTTTACTCATACATGTTCTCTCTCGAACACTGTGACTCTATCGCCCGAGCACCCTCCATTAGTATGGAGAAGTATAGCTCGGGGCACCTATGCTCCTTTCCAGGAGGCGGAGGGGCGGTGGCTATCTTCATCGGATCCAGCCCCGGCCAGTGCACCTTGGCCTTCGCAAAGGTCATCCGAGCTCCCACGATACAGGAAGATCGCCTTAGCGCGTCGATCCGGGGTGAGGCGTCGCTCAGCTTCTGCACCAGGCCGAAGTAGTTGCCCGGCAGTGGCTCGTTGAGACATAGCCGGATGCAGAGATCCTTCATGGCCGGCTCCGCCATCCGGTGTAGCTCCATCAGCTGCTTCAGCTGCTCAACGAGTAGAGGGGAGCGCTCGGGGGCTTCAAACTGCGCCCAAAACAGCCGAGCTTCATCCCCCTCTCCCCGCGAAGCATAGAACTGGTTCGCGTCCGCTGTGCTCTTCTGGAGGTTCGAGCAGGCGCCTGAGGAACGCCATACTTGGGTAAGCAACTCGAACTTGCTATCCCCGAAGACACACTGCAATAATTACGGCTTACCATCCATGATAGCCTTGGCCTGGCTGATTTGCTCTTCAAAAGACCGCTTATCCACCCGCTCCTTTTGGAGATTGGTTTTCAGGGTGGATAATTCGGCGGCCTGCTCCTTGCCTTTCCGCTCAAGGTCCTCGCACTTTTGGCCGGCGTCCTTGAGCTCCTGTTGGATTTCCTCCACCCGAGCCTCATGCTTGTCGCTGGTTGCTCTTAGGGCGGATAGCGTGGTAGCCGCTTCTTTGGCCGCCGCCCTCTCAACCGCAGCCTCTTGCTTCACCTTCTCAAGCTCGGCCTTGAGCTTCTTAATTTCCTTCGACTAGGTTGCGTAAGCATTAAAACATATCAAAACTACTGCGTTGACAGTATGGTGATGAAGAATTTGGATACTCTAATCCGGCTTACCTTGCGCCTCGTCGAATCTCTTGTTCAGAGCATCAAGCTCGTCTTTGGAGCTTTTGAGCTTCCGATTTAGGTCATCCAGGTCGGCAGCATTAGCAGCCACTGCCGTTGACGAAGCCTGTAAAAAACAACACCATATCAAGTTACATGGGTTCAAAACTTCCGAACTGTCATAAATATCCCGTGGGCTATTAGAACGCTCCGAACAAAGATTGTCCTGTACATAGTTCGGATAATGATCTATGATTGAACCCCAGGTAAGTTTTTCCAAACTCACCTAGGGCTCGGGGGCTGCCATGTATATAACGATAAATACAAAGAAATTAGTATTTCACAAAGCAGAGCATTACATGGCTCACCTGAAAGCCCGTCAGGAGACCGTTGAAGGCCTCCTTCAGTCCGCTATCTACTGATACGGATATTATGTATATCAGTAGCGCGGGTATTATGTATATCAGTAGCGCGGGTGCCCGCGCTACTGATATGGCGCTACAGCTAACCTGTAGCAGTAGCGCATGTTGGCCCGCGCTGCTGCTATACATGCGTAGCAGTAGCGTTCTCCATAGAACAGCGCTGCTGCTAATATCTGTAGCGCCTTGTGTTAGGCCGCGCTACTGGTAATGCTACGCTGCTGCTAACTTTACTCCCCACGCTACTGCTAACTTTATTAGTTTCTGTTTTTTTTCTGCATATTTTTTTTGTATTTGAACAGGCTTTATACAAGAAAATTTAGCACATACAAATGTCATCATCATACACATACAAATGGTTGCGAGACCACGAATGTAATCATAGCATATACATACAAATAGTGTCATCAAATCATGTCGTCATCATAATCATCATCCAGCACAAAGTGGTATGTCATCATCATCTCGAAAATAGCGATACAAGTCTCGAATACTTGCAACTACATCGTCATCCATCTAAACAATGATATACGTGAGAAGAGCTATCACTATGAGTGAGACCGAAACTATGTAGTACATGAGGCGGTGGTTATGAGTCCTCTCTCGCGCTAGCGTGAGCCTTCTCACGTAACTAGCTTCTGCTTCTTGTCTGATTTTGAAGCCTTTATGGCTGGCGCCCGAGACCCCCTCCACTTGCGCCTGACACTCGGACCACTCGTCGTATACTCCCGGAACCTTTCTTTTGTACACGACATAGCACCGGTACTTCGCCATCAAGAATCTAGGTACCTGTTAGAGATGCATCTTCATCAAGAGAATGTACAATCATATGCAACAAAATATACTTGAGCAACACAAAAAAGAAAGGGTTAGCAACTAGATGCAACATATAGTAAACATAAATAATCAACGCAGTTTCATCATACGCAAACTAATTAACTAGAGGTACGCAGGTCATCGTACCCAAACTAACAAAGTAGCGTTACGCAAGTTCGGTAGGGACCGTGGACATCACAAAGTTTCATCGCTATAGAAAGTATACAAGTTCAACCCACACATATCATCATCATCGGCATCGTAAATCACTAGAACTTCCATCCTTCCAGATCATCGAGAGTGGACCCTAGCTTCTTGAATGGCGTGAGGTCCTGACGTTGCATGCCTATGCAAGTTCGGACGTCAGCTCGCGATATAGGGACATGGTGGAACATCCCCTTCACTTCGATGACTTCTTTCACGATGATCGTCGCAATGTCCCTCTGGATGCGAAAGAAGTCATCTCTAAGTTTATAATCCGCATCTCCTTGAGATTCTACCCACTTGCGGATATGATCATCGTTTCTGGTTGTCATGCGAAGCTTTTGGTGATCCCTTCTGAACTCCATCATGAGATGGAGGAGGTAGAATCCATCGTTCCTACTTGATTTCGGGACATGGATGCAGCAGAAGTTGGTTTTATGCGAGAAACCCGTCTTGCGGTTCCTTTGTTTCCTGATCTGCATGTGGCCACCCCTCAAGCTGAAGCCTTGGAGAGCATCATCTAGAATATTCATTACGTGGGTGTAGTCCTTCTTCTCGTAGTTTCTGGTAGGATCGAAATACACGGCGTGGGAGCCTCGCGGGTAAAGAACGATAAGGACGGCGCGACCGTTGCTGCGGGGAAAAACACATCAAATTATTCTCCATATGAGCGAGAAGGAATGATTGAAATGTACGAAAGGGTTGTCCGGCACTGACTTACTTTGGATGATAAGGCAGGAGGACAATTTCCTGGTCCTTATTCTGTACCATGAAGTTTTCGAGGTACTCCCTAGCAGTTTTACGCTCAAAGTCGCCGAGACTCAAGAAGGACTCGTGCATGTAGTATGGATCTGCCACACAGATTTGCGAGACTTCTTCTCTCTTCATGACAGAGCTCATATGTAGCGCAAAAAGGCGGACGATTGTACAATCGAGCCGCCTTGTCAGAAACATCTCGAAGATATGATCAAACCGCAGGAAGAACACCTCCGCGGGCCGTGTGTCGACGTAGCACTTCCCCGCAGGCACATGAGCCGCGTATGTTGGATATCCTGGATCCTTCGAGGCTATTAGGCTTTTCTCAGTCGACAGCACATGGTCGTGCAGTCTCCTGAGATCCCCTTATATTGCCTCCAGCGGTTTCGGCGGTAGCATCGGCTCGCCCATGACATGGAACATGGCCACCGTCTGGCTGCTATGTGCTCTGGCTTGTTTGTAGGCAGCTGAGCCTATCTTCCCCATTCTCTTCCTCTCCTTTTTCTTGGGCTGACCTTCCAGACCCTTCCTTAACCCCTGCCCCAGTGTTGTCGGGCTAAGCACTGTACGACCCCCTGCATCTTTAGGCGTGTCCTGTGAGGATTTCATGAAGAGAGACTTCTTGCAATCCCTGCTAGGACGTTCCTGCCCAGGCAGATCATCCATATCCTCATTAGCATGCTGATAGCCCGAGTCGTCATATGGCTGACTCATCATATCTAAGTCACAGTCATAGGCGCCTGTATTGAGGAACCGAAGAGGGTCCTCCTCCATCTCATCCTCCATTCTTTGTTCTACGGGGGCGATTACATCAGCCACTATTGGACCCCCTTCATCATGTCGTCCGCCGCTCTCACCCGGCACTACAAGTGCTGGTAATTGCGTAGGCGGGGTGGTGGTGTCCATACCTGCTTGTTGATGTGTGGTTATTGGTGTGCTCTCGGCCGGCTCCAGACGAAGAAGATTCTTCGGCCATAGCAGCACCCAACCCTTGCAGCTTCCAATCCGTGACGGGGTCTCGTCGTCCTCTCCCCCTAGCCATACTGGAGGAAGCAAATCCTCATGCCCCGATTTCACACTCGACAAGGTAACCCTGAAGTGCCCACCGGGCATCGGCTGGCCGTGGAATGTGAGTTCCAAGGGCTTCGTTATCACCCCCTTTCCCACGTCCACCTTCTGGCCTTTGATCAAGTAGAGTATGGTGCACGGGGTTTCGTCGGCCTGCAAACACATGTCTACGGCGTAAAACATCCGAAAGGCAACGAAAATGGAATATTCTAGATATATGTTGGTGCGACATGTAATTACCATGAGGGCGTCGAGCTCAGCGAAAGACGAAGGCCCGCCTAGCGCGCCAGAGACTGAGGACGGGCTGCTATGAGCGGGTGCGGGTGTGGGAGCAGGCCCGGTTGCGTGAGCAGGTGATGGTGCGGTGGTGTTATTCACCGAGTTGCTCCCGACGAAACTGGGCATGGGGAAATCATGTACCGTCTTGTCTGGATTATCCTTCGTCCAGTTGATGATAGCCGGGATCAAGTTAGTAGCGAAATCATTTTTGCAGGCATGTACAGTACCATCATCCCCGCCGGTATCTTCCCCGCCGGTATCTTCCCCGCCGGTACCTTCCCCGCCAGTATCTTCCCCGCCGGTCTCGGCGCCGCCATCGGTGCCGGCGCCGTCGGTGTCGATGTCGGCGTCAGTATCATCATCGAGGCCGACCTGCAAACCTTGACTGTGCTTAGCAGACAGAAAGTCGAGGTACTGTTGTTCACCCTCATAATCCATCTCATCTGCATCTTGGTCAGAAGGCCCGGTTTCTTCGTTGTTCGACATGTTTCCTATGATTAAGTCTCCTCGTTTAATTTTAAAACTATAAAAAAAATGAGAAATGACATACAAAAAAGATCTATGTTTGCCGGAATGCCATTTCCCAGCAAATCCCGGCACTCGATATGCCTACTTTCTAGCACAACTCATGCCAAAATTCACGGAAAATTTGGGCATGACCTTTGCTAAAAAGTGGACATATCGAGCGCCTGAAATTCACCGGAACGGAAATGAATCAACATTCCAGCGAAACATAGGCCACTCAGATCATTTACCCTGCACATAATCATCATTTTCCAAATATGACATGTCCAAAACATCACATGTCCAAATATGACATGTCCAAATTCCTAATATGACATGTCCAAATCACATGTCCACATATCACATGTCCACTTCGAATTTTGTTTTTCTAAAGAGTAACAATTGCTTTAACTAAAAAATTAAATAGCAACAGTTGCTTTAACTAATCTGTCCACTTCAAATTCTATTTTTTTAAATAACAACAATTGCTTAAACTAAAAAAATTAAATAACAACAATTGCTTTAACTAAAAAATTAAATAGCAACAGTTGCTTTAACTAATCTGTCCACTTCAAATTCTGTTTTTTTAAATAACAACAATTGCTTAAACTAAAAAACTAACTAGTACTATAAAATTTAAATAGCAATAATTGCTTAAACTAAAAATTGCCTAAAACACCTAACCCTAAATTTCTGCTTACAGAGGGTGCAGTGGCGCGCAGGCATGCCCGACGACGGCCGAGGTTGGGAGGGGAGGAAGCAGAGGAGGGAGGCGTGGCGCGCCGGGGCCGGGGTCGGGGTCGTGGGCAAGGTCGTCGGGGTCGAGGGGTCGGGGGCGAGGGCAGGACTCCGTCGAGGGCGAGGGCAGGGCTCCGGCGCTTGAGGCAGGGGCGTGGGCGAGGTCGCCGGGGTCAGGGGGTTGGGGGCGAGCGCCGGGGTCGGGCTCCGATGGTGAGGGCACGGGCTCCGGCACTTGAGGCAGGGGCGCGCGGCGAGGGCACGGGCTCCGGCACTTGAGGCAGGGCCGCGCGGCGAGGGCACGGGGTTCGGTGGCGACGAGGGGGGAGAAGAGAGAGTGGGGATTTGGGGGAAGCAGAGGCGAGAAGCCCGCTGGCGCCGGGGGTTAAGTCAACATAGCAGTAGTGCGTTTCATAAAAACGCGCTATAGCTAAGTTATCTATAGCGCGTTTCTCCAAAAGGAGCTACTGCTATTTTGACTAGCTATAGCTCTTTTTCCAAAAAGCGCTACTGCTATAACCAGTACCTATAGCAGTTTTCCTGTTTGTTTCTTCTATTGTCTTTTCCTTTATTTTCTCTTCCTTTTCTTTTCTTCTTTTTCTTTTCTTTTCTTTTCCTTTTTTCCGAGAGCAGGAACGAAGGGAAGGTGATACAATGTATATAACTAAGGCGATATATATTGCATCATTTGACGGTTAAGTATGTATACAAAATAGGAACATATATATTACATCATTTGACCCACGCGTTACGGTTAGTGTGTACACAAAATAGGAACATATATATTACATCATTTGACCGATAACGGTTCCTCAGCGTCGACGTTTTCGTTTTTTAGTGAGCTTCTTTCCCTTGTTCGTTGAAGAATAATTGAGCCCCTTATTGTGACTTTTCCTTTTCCATGGAGTACGATCTTTCTTAGGTAATGTAGTATTGATTCTTCTTTTGACGTATACTTCATCGTCATCGTCATCTTCCCTCATTGGGTTGCCGTACTGGTCGTAGTTTTCCTCGTTGGCGACTCCATCCATTCCAATGATGTTCCTTTTGCCTCTCCTCACGACAACACGGCTGGGATTGCACGGATCGGTTATGAAGAAGCATTGTGTCACGTGCTTAGCGTGTACCCATGGCTCGTTTTTTGCGATAGCGTTCATGGTACCGCTCTTGGCATCGGGTATAGTCATGGTAGTGAAATACCGGTTTTCTCTTTCGACATTCTTAGCCCATCTGACACGGAACATCGTCGCGTTGTGTAGTCCAGAGTAGTCAACCTCCCAGATCTCCTCAACCCTTCCATAAAATCTCTCAGTTGCGCCGTTGTCGCTGTCGGTCATGCATTCCATCGTCACCCCTGAGTTCTGATCATCACTGTCCATATCTTTGGCCTCTGTGTAGAACGTGTATCCGTTGATATCGTATGCCTGATAGGTGACGAGGTTGGGTGAGGGGCCATGTGCTAAGGCGTATATGAGCAATCTGTCCTTAGAGCCCTCTTCCGGGGGATTAGCAATAATATGCTATTTGAACCAATGCAGGAAAGTGGAGTTGTGCTCTCTAGTAACTTTGGCGTCCGTCCTGCATACCCCCCGGTCATGATACTTCTTTGCGATAGTTTCTTCATGCAGTGTCGCGAAAGGATCTACCTGGTGTAGGTGTTGTAGCACTACCAAGTTTGCTATGTCAAAGTCGTTGCGTCGATCTGAGTAGGCCACATGCAGTTCCCTGCGACCGTTGGAGTGACCTTCTCCTTCGAGCCTCCCATCGTGCTTGTTAACGCGCAAACCAACACCAGGCGGCCGGTCTGCGCCATATAGAAAATTCTCACAGAAAGAGATGCACTCTTGTGTCAGATAGCCCTGGACGATGCTTCCATCCGGACGGGACATGTTATGAACGAATCCTTTGATGATCCCATTCATCCTCTCAAACGGCATCATGTTGTGCAGGAATGACGGCCCCAGGTCTATTATGTCGTCCACAATATGGACACACAGATGCACAAGGACGTCAAAGAACGTGGGCGGGAAGTACATCTCAAGCTCATTTAGTATGACAACGATCTCTTCCTGTAGCCTTCGGAGCTGCTTCACACTGATCGACTTTCAAGAGATGACGCCGAAAAAGTTGCAGAGACCAATAAGCGTGTCACGGACATGCTTGTCCATTATCCCTCTAAGGGCAACAGGTAGTATCTGCGTCATCATCACATGACAGTCATGGGACTTCATCCCGCTAAACCTTTTCTTCTTCGTGTCTAGATATCTGCTTATCTTGCCACAGTAACCAGAACTAACTTTGATTCCGGTAAGGCACTTGAAGAATTGATCGATCTCAGCCGGACTTAAGGTGAAGCAAGAAGGGGGGCAATAATCCTCTTCCTTTACTTTTTTGCCCTTCTTCTCCCGCGCCTCTGTCTCCGTCTCTATCTCCTCTGACTTTTTACGGGGCGGCATGTGCAGATCTGCCCAGATCTCCAAATCTTGCAAGTCTTTTCTTGCCTTCGGCCCATCCTTGGTCTTATCCGGCATGTTCATCAGTGTCGCAAGCAAGCTCTCAAGGACATTCTTACAGATATGCATTTGATCAAGGCAATGAGGCGTGTCGAGTTTGTGCCAGTACTCCAAGTTCCAGAAAACAGACCTCGTCTTCCATACCTTCAGCAGCGGCTCCAGCGCCTTTTTCATCGTCTTTCCCGGCGCGGGGCACTGTTCCCAGTTTTTCAACAGCTCATCGATTTCGGCGCCGCTCCGCTTACGTGGAGGTCCTCGATGCTCAGCCTCACCATTGAATAGAACTCGACGGTTTCTCCACGGGTCGTCCTTCTCGAGCCATCTTCGATGCCCCATGTACACGATTTTCCCAGACCCGCCATCTTTCCTTGACGTTAGCTGCTGAGACGTCTTATCATCCATGCACCGCGTGCATCCGCAATATCTATGGCACACCTGTCCTGCGACATATCCGTAACCGAGATAGTCGTGCATCGTCGTGATCAACGCGGCTCTCATATAGAAATACTCGCCTTTGCTGGCGTCCCATGTCTTGGCCGGTGTTTTCCATAACGTGTCTAACTCCTCTTGAAGTAGCCCCAGATATAGATTAATATTATTTCCCGGTTGTTTCAGCCCTTGAATTAGCATGCTCATGTGTATGTACTTCGACTTCATGCACAACCAGGGGGGAGGTTGTACATCCATACAAACACGGGCCATGTGCTATGGTTGGTGTTCTACGGATTCATGCCATCGCTACACGCGCCGAGCACGATGTTCCTTGCATCACATGCGAAATACCGATATTCGCCGTTGAACGCTCTCCACTGGCTTCCATCCATGACGTGTCTCAGCTTCGGATCATCTCCATCGTCGGGCTTCTTCCTCTCCGCGTGCCAGCGCATGAGCTTTGCTTCCTTCGGATCTACGAAATACAGCTGGAGATGGGGAGTGATCGGTAAGTACCATACAACTTTCTGGGGAGATTTCTTCCCGGCCTTCTTGTAGCGAGAAGCATTGCACACCGGACAGCTTATTTTTTCCGCGTGCTCCTTCCGATAAATTATGTAATCGTTGATGCATGCATGGTATCTAACGTGCGGCAGCTCAAGAGGGCACACGATCTTCTTGGCCTCATCCACACTAGTAGGACATAGATTCCCCGCGGGAAGAACATCCTTTAGGTACCTGAGAATCTCATCGAGGCTAGTGTCGGTCCATTTGTTTTTAGCCTTCGTCTTCAGGAGTTCGAGCGTGAAACTCAAGCGGGTCACCTCGGGATTGCATCCATGATACAATGGAGTGTTCGAGTCTACCACCAGTTGTTGCAGCTTGGCCTCCTCTCTAGAAGCAGCTCTCTCAGTACTTGTCTCCTTGCGAAGCAGTGCTTGAACATGAGGGCCCCGCACGATTGAACTTAGTACCAACGAATTCTGCGGCGTGGAGTCCACGTTTTCTCCGCCGCCATGTCCGGCCCCTTCTCCGCCGCCATGTCCGGCACCTTCTCCGCCGCCAGGTCCGGCCCCTTCTTCGCCGCCATGTCCGGCCTCTTCCCCTCCGCCATGTCCGGCCCCTTCTCCGCCGCCATTATCGATCATCTCTTCGTCTTGCCCCGTGTCATCATTGCCTGCCCCGTCGGCGTCCTCAACATCATCATCCTCATCTTCAATTATCCACCGAGTATAGCCATCCATGAAACCAGTCATGAGAAGGTGCGCCATCACACGACCATGGTCATAGGGGTCGAGCCAAGCTCGTCCTTTGCATCTTCGACACGGACATTAAACCTCTGTTAGGTTATTTTCTTTCATGTCCTGCACCGCCGACCGCAACCACCTGTCCACCATCGTTCCACTGACCATCATGAACGCCTGCACGGTAATAATAAACAAATTGATTATAAAAATGCATGCATGCATCAAAGTCATACAAAAATTCGGCATGACCTTCCCTAAAAATAGGACATATAGAGTTTGCCCGGAATTCGCCAAAACGGAAATAAATCGACATTTCGGCAAAACATAGGCAACTCACAAGCACAATTCGGCGGCAACTCATGCCACACACACAATTTCCATCATATCGCCCGATTATGTCATATCGCACACATACACATATTTCCATTATTGCAAAAGCATAAATTTTTAATCACCATACCTATCTATGGCACCCCAGCTCAGAGGAAACCGGAACGCCCCGTATTCCAGCCCAAGGACAAGTCTTCTGGAATACGGCACTGTTGGCATAGAACAAATCAGCTCTTTATTACTATGGATAAGATTACAAGGGTTCATGGATTACATCGGCACAACGATACTACGCCTACCCAGGGTAGCTCTATGCTAACAGCGGAACAACCTAAGGAAGCGGAGTAACTCTCGGCAGCGGAACAACGACTGCGGTGATGGACTCCACTCTGCAGGGACTCTGGCAGGAACGCGCATCCTAGCTCGCAAACTCGACATCCACGACAAGCAAGCAATCATGGCATGACCTGCAAACTGGCATGATACGCCAGGTGAGTACTTTGAATGTACTCGCAAGCTCAAGACAACCAAACAATGCAGCAAACAATAGCATGGCAATCAACATGTTAAATACTTAAGTGCTTAACTTACTGTTACCAGTCATCAACTTACTCTCTTCTGGGTTGTTCCACAACCCTCGGAATACTCACTGAGTACTTCCGATCACAATACGAGTTCATCCATCCTTCTTATCAATATTACGGTTGACCACCTACTGAGGTCTGGACGGGCTATCCAATACCGTGGACGCGGCTATTCGAATAGATTTTTACACTCTGCAGAGGCTGCGCACTTTACCCACACCATGAAGCACCTGGCCTCGTGATCCCACTCGGGTGGACCAGTGTTGCTTCAACAAAACCTGCCTGACCCGTGACTCTTCCATCGTACCACCGGCACTCTTCCTCCCCCGGAGGTCAGCCTTGGGTGGCCCCTGTGTCCTCATGACACCTGCCACCGTCGTGGCCAAACCATGTAGACCCAAACGGGGCCTACTATCCCAAACGGGGACTCCCGGGCTAAACAACTCAACTGGGCTCATAAGGTTATCGCCGCCTACCCTGCCAGGGTAGCGCGCGCGCATAACCTTCCCTCTTTGGAGGTACCGGTGAAAGAGCACGCGATCAGACCAAGTCAAGGCCGTCCCATACCGGCAAATGTGGTTGCACGAGTATGCCCGGACAGGTGACTCAAGATCAACCACTAAGTTCATTTAGCCAATATAGTGGTTCATCACAATACTTAGGATGGCAGCAACTAGGCATTTAAATTAATTACTATGAATTATCACAAAGCAAAGTAATGCAAGTAATTCATTTGTAAATGCAAAGAATTCAATCAAATATGTAATGCCATTGAAATACTTCATGGAATGAGTGTCCTAGCTTGCCTGGGATGAGGGATCCACCGGGAAGAAGTGCGGAAAGGCCGCAGAGGGACTGCCGGAAACAGTTCTCTCTCGGAGGGGCACTATTTACGGACAAGGGCAGAAGGGTCATTTTCACTATGGGAACACATAATGAAAATGATACCAACACGACAGGCTCGACGAGACGAAGACGAGGGCTTTGGAATCACTTCCATCGGAGTAGGGAGCAAAAAAGATATAAGGGTTTGACTGGCAGGGACTGATCCGCAATAAAAAATATTCACAACCGGGTCCCTGAGCAGTGCGGCTGGGCAGAGGGTGAAAGCGTATTTTAGAAAATACGCCTTCGGTGCAGAGAGACGGCTTTGCGGGAGGGTGCCTCCACTTACCCAGCCTGGCACTTCCTCCTCTCACCGACAGGTGGGGCCCGCACCCCTTCTCTCTCCTCCTCCTCCTTCTTCCTCCTGCTCCTCTGTTCTTCCCCGACGGACACCGCAGAGCAGAGGGAGTCGCCGGCGCCGGCGCTCACCCAGCTGGCTCCGGCCACCGTTTCCGGCGCTCCGAGTACCCGCGAGCTCGGGGAGGAGAGGCGCATCCATCCCAGGGCCTCACGAACGCCGGGGAGGCCGGAGGCAGGTGCGCCATCGTCCACAGCGGACGGCGGGGCTGGCCAGATCGAGCCGAGGCCATGGGCACTCCCGGAGCAAAGTGGAGGCGGGGAATCTCCTTGCGGTGGTGGTGAGGGTCTGAGAGGGTGGTTAGGTGGAGAGGGGGAAGACCACTGAGCTCGAATTCGAGCAGAGGGCCGCGGCAGTCATGGCGACCAATGCAGGCAGAGAGGAGCTCCGGGGCTCGGGTGAGAGGCTGGGGAGGGGGAGAGGAGTGCGGTGAGGGCGATGAACTGCTCGGGAGGGGCTCGGGGCCTTTAAATAGGCGAGGCGACGCTGGGCTCTACCACGGCCGCGGCGACGCGTGCGCCGTGCGCCGGAGCTTCGGGAGCCCGCCTGGAAGAGGGGAGAGGTTTCCAGGGTAGTCACGGAGGGGCGGAGAGAGCTCGGGCGAGGCCAGGAAGGATCGGGAGGGCTCGGGGAAGAAGACGCCAACTATGGTCATGGGCCGAACAGGGGCGGAGCTCGTCGCGGTGCGGTGAGGAAGGGACTGGAGGGGGAGAGGGGTCCAGGAGGAAGGAGACAACGAGGGGGAGCTGTTGGACAAGGCTAGACGTCGGGGGAGCGAGGAAACGGACGAGACCGAGGGTCCCAACTGCCAGAGCGCGCGTATGGCACGCCGGCCGTGTGGTCACCGCGTGTACTGGCTCAGAGGGGACAAGAGAGGCTGGCACACCTTGTCTGGGGTGCAGTCCTTACTCCCCCAAGGTAGCCTGGAGGTGATGGATCAGCAATTGGGTCACTGGTGTGATGGCAATGGTCACTGCAAGTTTGCTGTATCAACCTTGTCTGCACATCAGTGATCCACAGGAAGATGATAAGAGCCAATAAAGATGTCTGGGAGGTTTAAGCTAGGAAGGACTACAATTCTGGAAAGTTTGAGAGGAAGAGGACCAAGATTTAACAAGGTTGCTTTGCAACTGACCAATCTGGTCCAGAAAGCAAAACTGGATGTGGCACTCACATATAGTGTTGCCTTGAGCTGAAAATGGGCACAAGATGATGATTTGGTCATATGAGAGTGCCATAAAAATTTCATACCATTTGCTTGAGCACAAATGGTACTTCCTTCATACAGCATCCCTCTGAGCACGATCTTAGGAAAATTCTTGAGGAAGAATGGCTAGATGGAATGAGACCAAATTTGGTGAAGATAGGTTATATGGGTAGAAGAATTTCCTGGTAAAATTTCAGTAATTATGGAGCAACATAAAATATAGTTGCTTCACAACCCAAAATAATAACCAGAGATAAAGGCTTGATGCTGTTGTCACACAGAGTATGGGATGATGCTCAAATCTTGAGGAGAGTCATGATTTGGGCATATGAAGATGCTGGCAAATTTTCAACTCATTTGCATACTCTTAGCTAGCACTTGCTTCACAAAGCTTCTATTGGATCAGAAACTTTGGAAATTTGCCAAGAAATATTTACTAGCCAAGTTGAGTTGAATTTTGTCATGTGGCAATGATATGGATAGGAAAGAGTGCCCAAAAAGTTTGGGAGCAAGAAAGCAAAGATAAATGGCACTTGCTTCACAAAATGCCATCTGGGGCAGAATAGGAAAAGGAATATTGGGGATTATTTTTGAACATGACAAGGAAGGGTTTTGACATATTTGAGGAAGATATGACCCAAACAATTTATGAGAATTATTTGGGAATTTTTGGAATGATGAAGATATGGGTTGCTTCACAACCCAGAGCAAACAGGGTTATTCCTCTAATAGAAAACAGGAATATTCCCAAGAAAAGAATATTGGGATTGGCTCAAGATGGAAATGACAAGGTCTTGGGATGGGTTTAGAGGTTGGCAAGCCACTAGGGAAGAGAAATCAAGGGTGATCCTTCCAGGTTCCAAGACTACCAAACCACGGAAAAGCAAAACCAGACCAAAATCAAAAGAAAAAGAAATGGGCAAAATCCAGGGTGTTACAAACCTACCCCCCTTAAAGAAATCTCATCCTTGAGATTTGGTTGCTCAGGTGTTAAACATAAATATCCCCACTTGAGGAAATCGTTTCCTACTCGGGTTTCCTTTTTGCCTTTGTACAATGCTCCCGCTGGATTTCATCTGACCCACTGCCTGGCTTTGGTGTGGTTTGTTTCACGGAATCCTCATTCTGACAGGTCTTACCTCATATATTACTCTGACTTCAATCCTTTTATGTCTGCTGACCTGTCTGGGGTGCAATGGATTATCCAGTCTGAAATACCTGTCCTTCTCGCAAGTCCGGGAGTTGCTCCTCATGGACGTGTTGTGCTGAAGTCCAATATAGACAACCGTCCATTGAGTTGTGAATAGATTCTCTCGGTGGACACGAAATCTTTTACTCTCTACATTGGGTGGCTTCAAATGGCTGTGTGCCCTCCAGACTCAACTAGTGCTATGATTCATACCGTTTCTCCTGGTGGAATCAGACTTCTTGCAGGGGTTACGGAAACATCTTGGCTATGTTCACTGCCGTTAGCATCACATCTGCACCAACGACTTAGCCGTAGCCTGTCGTGACTAGCGTAAAGGGTACGACCTTATAACGGCATTATCTGCAGACTTGACTGACGGTGGTCCTAACAGAAAGATCTTGTCCCCAACAAGTTATCTTTTGACTGATTTCCCTAGATGAGGACACATGCTTTGAGGCCGTTATCATCCTTCTGGTCATTCCATCTGACAGGCTTGAATATCCCCTTCTGACGATTCCGAGAATATATAGCTGGCTGAGCGGGTTGACTCGATATGGGTTCCTTGCAATTGGAATAGACCCCGTCGGTGTGTATCCACGGTGATTGGTACCGAACCAGACTGTTTTGAGTGTCGGTACCATGTTGATCTTGCAACCATTATTATACCTGTGTGGCCAATCTTGCTCCTTCATTATGGTTCTCTTTGCCTGGATCCTTAGCTGAAAGAGCTTGGCCTGACGTGTTCTTGATTCTTCGGATGACCATGGGTGCTGCCAGGTACAATATTCTGGCAGGCATATTACTCAACAAGTTGTAGCTGTAGGGTAATGACTGTCTGAACCCTTGGATGAAACCGGCAAATAAACCAGTAGCCACCAGAACGGTCTTTACAACTCAGATCTGGGACATTACTGGAATAACTCAACCCCGACTCAAGACGGCAGAAAAGCAGCTCAGAGCATGAGACGGTGTCGATAAGAAGAAAGTAGCAGTTCCCTAAGACGGCTGAGAAACAGCTCAGAGCATAGGGTCACTGTTACGAAAAGGAATTCAACAGCTGCCCGAGACGGCCGAAAAAACAGCTCAGAACAGGGGCCAGTTGCTGACAAGAGAAATAAAAGTCGGCATCCACCCCGGACGGCCGAAAACAGCTCAGAACACAGGCGTGGTGCCGTCAGCAAAGAAAAATGGGCAAGGGTTCATCCGTCTCCCATACAGCTTATCCATAAGTTGTTGGTCATCTCACTGAAGTGTATAACTGGCATTCTTCTTCTTCTCACATAGCTCATGCAATAGTCAGATTCTCACCGGCTGGCATCATTGAATGACTAATATGGCCTTGGCAGCATGTCCACCATATCTATTGAGTATATGCGGCTGAGCGTGTGATTCCTGAAGCAGGCTTGTGTCCTGACTGACTTTTGCCTTCTAACCAACTATCGCGGATCTGATCCTTGGTATGCATGGTCATATGCTGCCAACTGTTGGTGGAATAGCTTGTATTGATGTAAATGCGATGCCTTGCTGATGAAGATTGCATAGCTGGTGCTCAAAAGCTTTCCCTATTAAAGACTTGCTAGGGAAGACTCGGTACCTTAGGCCAGAAGCTTCTGCGGTAGCTTACGGAAGAAGCCTGAGTACCTTGCCTTAGAAGATGTCCATGTGTCGTATCGAGGTAGATACATGAATCCTTACATAGTATGCTTCTCTGGTAGCTTGCGGAGAAGGACTGGGTTGCTTACACCTGAAGCTTTCCTTTTTGCCATATGCGGTCTGAGTGCTTATATATATACCTTAATGTTTCTGCTGTCGGTTACTTGTTGTATGGAACAGGGTATTCGGCTATCCTTCTTGCTGAACACCGCATTCATAACACATTCTGGCTTGATTCCAGGATATAGCAAGGTTCAAATTGTACTCATAGCAGACTCAAACCATGTATATGAATCATACCTTTGACTCGAAATGTGTTTTCGATTGGGCACATAGTCTACCCTCTTGCTGATTCGATGATTACTGCTGTGAAGGTTGCACTGATGTATACTTGATGCTGATAACCAATCCAGCCAAGATATCATTTATATTCAGGCCCGATATTCCTGATATAATGCAGTCTGCTGAAGATTCCATATTGCTGAGCTGAGCTTCCAAAGGACGGCCTTTACTGATTTCTTTGAGTCCAGTGTCGGTGAGCAACTTCCATAAAGGGGAAAATAAGGTAACACCAAGGGCCCAAAGAAAGAAGCAAACGAAAGGACTAAAAAAAACACCCAAAGCAACAAGATCACAAGCAATAGCACACAAGATCACGCGCAAGCAGTAATATGCATTCCTACTTAAGCACACAAATCTCGCAAGAGCTCCGGTACTACGGTCTTACATGCTGTGGCGTTGTGCACGAAGGTGAATCAATGTGTGGAAGGAGTTGGTGTAAACAAGGCTACACTAAACAGGGGCTTAACACCGATTCCATCTGGACGGACACGGTGGCGAGGACGAACTTGGTGATCGTGGGTCGGAACACGGGGTCACGACCACATCATCATCAAGCGGACGGAATAAAACCGTGCTCGTCCAGAGGATGGATGGCAGGAAGGGATAGCGATGGAAAGAAGGCTTGCGGGCATTGCCCTGTTCTGATAACTAAGATCAGTAAGGGTTGCCCAAAGTGATGAGGGATGGACAAGTTCTGGGATAGAAGCATGTCTATCACCGAAACTATAGGGGTAGCATAGAGCATTGGTGTGGTACATGTGCATCAATCCTGCAAGGGATCGACACGCCAAGCACCTTGGCATCACTCCGCTGGGGCGGAGATGACACCACACCAAAGAACAGGCATGCAAACTGGAGAGCGCAGGTGGTGAATCGAAACCGATGCCACCTACACTCACCAGATCCATCGTTAGTGGTAAGATATCTAGTCTATATGCATGCTATGCACAAACAAATGCAACAAACAAGTGCAACAAACCAACTGGATCCTATACTACCGGTTACTAATGCTCGCGTGGTCTAGGGCGTCCTACAGCCAGACCACCTCTGATACCAACTCTTGTGGCACCCCGGTTCAGAGGAAACCGGAACACCCCGTATTCCAGCCCAAGGACAAGTCTTCTGGAATACAACACTGTTGGCATAGAACAAATCAGCTCTTTATTACTATGGATAAGATTACAAGGGTTCATGGATTACATCGGCACGACGATACTACGCCTACCCAGGGTAGCTCTATGCTAACAGCGGAACAACCTGAGGAAGCGGAGTAACTCTCGGTAGCGGAATAACGACTGCGGTGATGGACTCCACTCCGCAGGGACTCTGGCTGGAACGCGCATCCTAGCTCGCAAACTCGACATCCACGACAAGCAAGCAATCATGGCATGACCTGCAAACTGGCATGATACGCCAGGTGAGTACATTGAATGTACTCGCAGGCTCAAGACAACCAAACAATGCAGCGAACAATAGCATGGCAATCAACATGGTAAATACTTAAGTGCTTAACATACTGTTACCAGTCATCAACTTACTCTCTTCTGGGTTGTCCCACAACCCTCGGAATACTCACTGAGTACTTCCGATCACAATACGAGTTCATCCATCCTTCTTATCAATATTACGGTTGACCACCTACTGAGGTCTGGACGGGCTGTCCAATACCGTGGACGCGGCTATTCGAATAGATTTTTACACTCTGCAGAGGTTGCGCACTTTACCCACACCCTGAAGCACCTGGCCTCATGATCCCACTCGGGTGGAGCAGCGTTGCTTCAACAAAACCTGCCTGACCCGTGACTCTTCCATCGTACCACCGGCACTCTTCCTCCCCCGGAGGTCAGCCTTGGGTGGCCCCTGTGTCCTCATGACACCTGCCACCGTCGTGGCCAAACCATGTAGACCCAAACGGGGCCTACTGTTCCAAACGGGGACTCCCGGGCTAAACAACTCAACTGGGCTCACAAGGTTATCGACGCCTACCGGGCCAGGGTAGCGCGCGCGCTTAACCTTCCCTCTTTGGAGGTACCGGTGAAAGAGCACGCGATCAGACCAAGTCAAGGCCGTCCCATACCGGCAAATGTGGTTGCACGAGTATGCCCGGACAGGTGACTCAAGATCAACCACTAAGTTCATTTAGCCAATATAGTGGTTCATCACAATACTTAGGATGGCATCAACTAGGCATTTAAATTAATTACTATGAATTATCACAAAGCAAAGTAATGCAAGTAATTCATTTGTAAATGCAAGGAATTCAATCAAATATGTAATGCTATTGAAATAGTTCATGGAATGGGTGTCCTGGCTTGGCTGGGATGAGGGATCCACCGGGAAGAAGTGCGGAAAGGCCGCGGAGGGACTGCCGGAAACAGTTCTCTCTCGGAGGGGGACTGTTTACGAACAAGGGCAGAAGGGTCATTTTCACTATGGGAACACATAATGAAAATGATACCAACACGACAGGCTCGACGAGACGAAGACGAGGGCTTTGGAATCACTTCGATCGGAGTAGGGAGCAAAAAGATATAAGGGTTTGACTGCCAGGGACTGATCTGCAGTAAAAATATTCAAAACCGGGTCCCTGAGCAGTGTGGCTGGGCAGAGGGTGAAAGCGTATTTTAGAAAATACGCCTTCGGTGCAGAGAGACGGCTTTGCGGGAGGGCGCCTCCACTTATCCAGCCTGGCACTTCCTCCTCTCACCGACAGGTGGGGCCCGCACCCCTTCTCTCTCCTCCTCCTCCTTCTTCCTCCCGCTCCTCTGTTCTTCCCCGACGGATGCCGCAGAGCAGAGGGAGTCGCCGGCGCCGGCGCTCACCCGGCTGGCTCCGGCCACCGTTTCCGGCGCTCCAAGTACCTGCGAGCTCCGGGAGGAGAGGCGCATCCATCCCAGGGCCTCACGAATGCCGGGGAGGCCGGAGGCGGGTGCGCCATCGTCCACAATGGACGGTGGGGCTGGCCAGATCGAGCCGAGGCCATGGGCACTCCCGGAGCAGAGTGGAGGTGGGGAATCTCCTTGCGATGGTGGTGAGGGTCTGAGGGGGTGGTTAGGTGTAGAGGGGGAAGACCACTGAGCTCGAATTCGAGCAGAGGGCCGCGGCGGTCATGGCGACCAATGCAGGCGGAGAGGAGCTCCGGGGCTCGGGTGAGAGGTTGGGGATGGGGACAGGAGTGCGGCGAGGGCGATGAGCTGCTCGGGAGGGGCTCGGGGCCTTTAAATAGGCGGCGCGACGCTGGGCCTGGCCACGGCCGCGGCGATGCGTGCGCCGTGCGCCGGAGCTTCGGGAGCCCGCCTGGAAGAGGGGAGAGGTTTCCAGGGCGGTCACGGAGGGGCGGAGAGGGCTCGGGCGAGGCCAGGAAGGATCGGGAGGGCTCGGGGAAGAAGACGCCAACTACGGTCATGGGCCGAACAGGGGCGGAGCTCGTCGCGGTGCGGCGAGGAAGGGACTAGAGGGGGAGAGGGGTCCAGGAGGAAGGAGACGACGAGGGGGAGCTGTTGGACAAGGCTAGACATCGGGGGAGCGAGGAAACGGACGAGACCGAGGGTCCCAACTGCTAGAGCGCGCGTATGGCACGCCGGCCGTGTGGTCACCGCGTGTACTGGCTCAGAGGGGACAAGAGAGGCTGTCACACCTTGTCTGGGGTGCATTCCTTACTCCCCAAGGTAGCCTGGAGGTGATGGATCAGCAATTGGGTCACTGGTGTGATGGCAATGGTCACTGCAAGTTTGCTGTATCAACCTTGTCTGCACATCAGTGATCCACAGGAAGATGATAAGAGCCAATAAAGATGTCTGGGAGGTTTAAGCTAGGAAGGACTACAATTCTGGAAAGTTTGAGAGGAAGAGGACCAAGATTTAACAGGGTTGCTTTGCAACTGACCAATCTGGTCCAGAAAGCAAAACTGGATGTGGCACTCACATATAGTGTTGCCTTGAGCTGAAAATGGGCACAAGATGATGATTTGGTCATATGAGAGTGCCATAAAAATTTCATACCATTTGCTTGAGCACAAATGGTACTTCCTTCATACAGCATCCCTGTGAGCACAATCTTAGGAAAATTCCTGAGGAAGAATGGCTAGATGGAATGAGCCCAAATTTGGTGAAGATAGGTTATATGGGTAGAAGAATTTCCTGGTAAAATTTCAGTAATTATGGAGCAACATAAAATATAGTTGCTTCACAACCCAAAATAATAACCAGAGACAAAGATTTGATGCTGTGGACACACAGAGGATGGGATGATGCTCAAATCTTGAGGAGAGTCATGATTTGGGCATATGAAGATGCTGGCAAATTTTCAACTCATTTGCATACTCTTAGCTAGCACTTGCTTCACAAAGCTTCTATTGGATCAGAAACTTTGGAAATTTGCCAAGAAATATTTACTAGCCAAGTTGAGTTGAATTTTGTCACTTGGCAATGATATGGATAGGAAAGAGTGCCCAAAAAGTTTGGGAGCAAGAAAGCAAAGATAAATGGCACTTGCTTCACAAAATGCCATCTGGGGCAGAATAGGAAAAGGAATATTGGGGATTATTTTTGAACATGACAAGGAAGGTTTTGACATATTTGAGGAAGATATGACCCAAACAATTTATGAGAATTATTTGGGAATTTTTGGAATGATGAAGATATGGGTTGCTTCACAACCCAGAGCAAACAGGGTTATTCCTCTAATAGAAAAAAGGAATATTCCCAAGAAAAGAATATTGGGATTGGCTCAAGATGGAAATGACAAGGTCTTGGGATGGGTTTAGAGGTTGGCAAGCCACTAGGGAAGAGAAATCAAGGGTGATCCTTCCAGGTTCCAAGACTACCAAACCACGGAAAAGCAAAACCAGACCAAAATCAAAAGTAAAAGAAATGGGCAAAATCCAGGGTGTTACAAACCTACCCCCTTAAAGAAATCTCGTCCTTGAGATTTGGTTGCTCAGGGGTTAAACATAAATATCCCCACTTGAGGAAATCGTTTCCAACTCGGGTTTCCTTTTTGCCTTTGTACAATGCTCCCGCTGGATTTCATCTGACCCACTGCCTGGCTTTGGTGTGGTTTGTTTCACGGAATCCTCATTTTGACAGGTCTTACCTCATATATTACTCTGACTTCAATCCTTTTATGACTGCTGACCTGTCTGGGGTGCAATGGATTATCCTGTCTGAAATACCTGTCCTTCTCGCAAGTCCGGGAGTTGTTCCTCATGGACGTGTTGTGCTGAAGTCCAATACAGACAACCGTCCATTGTGTTGTGAATAGATTCTCTCGGTGGACACGAAATCTTTTACTCTCTACATTGGGTGGCTTCAAATGGCTGTGTGCCCTCCAGACTCAACTAGTGCTATGATTCATACCGTTTCTCCTGGTGGAATCGGACTTCTTGCAGGGGTTACGGAAACATCTTGGCTATGTTCACTGCCGTTAGCATCACATCTGCACCAACGACTTAGCCATAGCCTGTCGTGACTAGCGTAAAGGGTATGACCTGATAACGGCATTATCTGCAGACTTGACTGATGGTGGTCCTAACAGAAAGATCTTGTCCCCAGCAGGTTATCTTTTAACTGATTTCCCTAGATGAGGACACATGCTTTGAGGCCATTATCATCCTTCTGGTCGTTCCATCTGACAGGCTTGAATATCCCCTTCTAACGATTCCGAGAATATATAGCTGGCTGAGCGGGTTGACTCGATATGGGTTCCTTGCAATTGGAATAGACCCCGTGGGTGTGTATCCACGGTGATTGGTACCGAACCAGACTGTTTTGAGTGTCGGTACCATGTTGATCTTGCAACCATTATTATACCTGTGTGGCCAATCTTGCTCCTTCATTATGGTTCTCTTTGCCTGGATCCTTAGCTGGAAGAGCTTGGCCTGACGTGTTCTTGATTCTTCGGATGACCATGGGTGCTGCCAGGTACAATATTCTGGCAGGCATATTACTCAACAAGTTGTAGCTGTAGGGTAATGACCGTCTGAACCCTTGGATGAAACCGGCAAATAAACCAGTAGCCACCAGAACGGTCTTTGCAACTCAGATCTGGGACATTACTGGAATAACTCAAGCCCGACTCAAGACGGCTGAAAAGCAGCTCAGAGCATGAGACGGTGTCGATAAGAAGAAAGTAGCAGTTCCCTAAGACGGCTGAGAAACAGCTCAGAGCATAGGGTCACTGTTACGAAAAGGAATTCAACAGCTGCCCGAGACGGCCGAAAAAACAGCTCAGAACACGGGCCAGTTGCTGACAAGAGAAATAAAAGTCGGCATCCACCCCGGACGGCCGAAAACAGCTCAGAACACAGGCGTGGTGCCGTCACCAAAGAAAAATGGGCAAGGGTTCATCCGTGTCCCATACAGCTTATCCATAGGTTGTTGGTCATCTCACTGAAGTGTATAACTGGCATTCTTCTTCTTCTCACATAGCTCATGCAATAGTCAGATTCTCACCGGCTGGCATCATTGTATGACTAATATGGCCTTGGCAGCATGTCCACCATATCTATTGAGTATATGAGGCTGAGCGTGTGATTCCTGAAGCAGGCTTGTGTCCTGACTGACTTTTGCCTTCTGACCAACTATCGCGGATCTGATCCTTGGAATGCATGGTCATATGCTGCCAACTGTCGGTGGAATAGCTTGTATTGATGTAAATGCGATGCCTTGCTGACGAAGATTGCATAGCTGGTGCTCAAAAGCTTTCCCTCTTAAAGACTTGCTAGGGAAGACTCGGTACCTTAGGCCAGAAGCTTCTGCGGTAGCTTACTGAAGAAGCCTGAGTACCTTGCCTTAGAAGATGTCCATGTATCGTATCGAGGTAGAAACAGGAATCCTTACGTAGTATGCTTCTTTGGTAGCTTGCGGAGAAGGACTGGGTTGCTTACACCTGAAGCTTTCCTTTTTGCCATATGCGGTCTGAGTGCTTATATATATCCCTTAATGTTTCTGCTGTCGGTTACTTGTTGTATGGAACAGGGTATTCGGCTATCCTTCTTGCTGAACACCGCATTCATAACACATTCTGGCTTGATTCCAGGATATAGCAAGGTTCAAATTGTACTCATAGCAGACTCAAACCATGTATATGAATCATACCTTTGACTCGAAATGTACTGTCTATTGGGCACATAGTCTGCTCTCTTGCTGATTCGATGATTACTGCTGTGAAGGTTGCACTGATGTATACTTGATGCTGATAACCAATCCAGCCAGGATATCATTTATATTCAGGCCCGACATTCTTGATATAATGCAGTCTACTGAAGATTCCATATTGTTGAGCTGAGCTTCCAAAGGACGGCCTTTACTGATTTCTTTGAGTCCAGTGTCCGTGAGCAACTTCCATAAAGGGGAAAATAAGGTAACACCAAGGGCCCAAAGAAAGAAGCAAACAAAAGGACTAGAACAAAAACACCCAAAGCAACAAGATCACAAGCAATAGCACACAAGATCACGCGCAAGCAGTAATATGCATTCCTACTTAAGCACACAAATCTCGCAAGAGCTCCGGTACTACGGTCTTACATGCTGTGGCGATGTGCACGAAGGTGAATCAATGTGTGGAAGGAGTTGGTGTAAACAAGGCTACACTAAATAGGGGCTTAACACCGATTCCATCTGGACGGACACGGTGGCGAGGACGAACTTGGCGATCGTGGGTCGGAACACGGGGTCACGACCACATCATCGTCAAGCGGACGGAATAAAACCATGCTCGTCCAGAGGATGGATGGCAGGAAGGGATAGCGATGGAAAGAAGGCTTGCGGGCATTGCCCTGTTCTGATAACTAAGATCAGTAAGGGTTGCCCAAAGCGATGAGGGATGGACAAGTTCCGGGATAGAAGCATGTCTATCACCGAAACTATAGGGGTGGCTGAAGAGAATATATTGGTGTGGTACATGTGCATCAATCCTGCAAGGGATCGACATGCCAAGCACCTTGGCATCACTCCGCTGGGGCGGAGATGACACCACACCAAAGAACAGGCATGCAAACTGGAGAGCGCAGGTGGTGAATCGAAACCGATGCCACCTACACTCACCAGATCCATCGTTAGTGGTAAGATATCTAGTCTATATGCATGCTATGCACAAACAAATGCAATAAACAAGTGCAACAAACAAACTTGATCCTATACTACCGGTTACTAACGCTCGCGCGGTCTAGGGCGTCCTACAGCCAGACCTGCTCTGATACCAACTCTTGTGGCACCCCGGCTCAGAGGAAACCGGAACGCCCCGTATTCTAGCCCAAGGACAAGTCTTTTGGAATACGACACTGTTGGCATAGAACAAATCAGCTCTTTATTACTATGGATAAGATTACAAGGGTTCATGGATTACATCGGCACGACGATACTACGCCTACCCAGGGTAGCTCTATGCTAACAGCGGAACAACCTGAGGAAGCGGAGTAACTCTCGGCAGCGGAACAACGACTGCGGTGATGGACTCCACTCCGCAGGGACTCTGGCTGGAACGCGCATCCTAGCTCGCAAACTCGACATCCACGACAAGCAAGCAATCATGGCATGATCTACAAACTGGCATGATACGCCAGGTGAGTATTTTGAATGTACTCGCAAGCTCAAGACAACCAAACAATGCAGCGAACAATAGCATGGCAATCAACATGTTAAATACTTAAGTGCTTAACTTACTGTTACCAGTCATCAACTTACTCTCTTCTTGGTTGTCCCACAACCCTCGGAATACTCACTGAGTACTTCCGATCACAATACGAGTTCATCCATCCTTCTTATCAATATTACGGTTGACCACCTACTGAGGTCTGGACGGGCTGTCCAATACCGTGGATGCGGCTATTCGAATAGATTTTTACACTCTACAGAGGTTGCGCACTTTACCCACATCATGAAGCACCTGGCCTCGTGATCCCACTCGGGTGGACCAGCGTTGCTTCAACAAAACCTGCCCGACCCGTGACTCTTCCATCGTACCACCGGCACTCTTCCTCCCCCGGAGGTCAGCCTTGGGTGGCCCCTGTGTCCTCATGACACCTGCCACCGTCGTGGCCAAACCATGTAGACCAAAACGGGGCCTACTGTCCCAAACGGGGACGCCCGGGCTAAACAACTCAACTGGGCTCACAAGGTTATCGCCGCCTACCGGGCCAGGGTAGCGCGCGCGCATAACCTTCCCTCTTTGGAGGTACCGGTGAAAGAGCACGCGATCAGACCAAGTCAAGGCCGTCCCATACCGGCAAATGTGGTTGCACGAGTATGCCCGGACAGGTGACTCAAGATCAACCACTAAGTTCATTTAGCCAATATAGTGGTTCATCACAATACTTAGGATGGCAGCAACTAGGCATTTAAATTAAATACTATGAACTATCCCAAAGCAAAGTAATGCAAGTAATTCATTTGTAAATGCAAGGAATTCAATCAAATATGTAATGCTATTGAAATACTTCATGGAATGGGTGTCCTGGCTTGCCTGGGATGAGGGATCCACCGGGAAGAAGTGCGGAAAGGCCGCGGAGGGACTGCCGGAAACAGTTCTCTCTCGGAGGGGGATTGTTTACGAACAAGGGCAGAAGGGTCATTTTCACTATGGGAACACATAATGAAAATGATACCAACACGACAGGCTCGACGAGACGAAGACGAGGGCTTTGGAATCACTTCGATTGGAGTAGGGAGCAAAAAGATATAAGGGTTTGACTGCCAGGGACTGATTTGCAATAAAAATATTCACAACCGGGTCCCTGAGCAATGCGGCTGGGTAGAGGGTGAAAGCGTATTTTAGAAAATACGCCTTCGGTGCAGAGAGACGGCTTTGCGGGAGGGCGCCTCCACTTATCCAGCCTGGCACTTCCTCCTCTCACCGACAGGTGGGGCCCGCACCCCTTCTCTCTCCTCCTCCTCCTTCTTCCTCCCGCTCCTCTGTTCTTCCCCGACGGACGCCGCAGAGCAGAGGGAATCGCCGGCGCCGGCGCTCACCCGGCTGGCTCCGGCCACCGTTTCCGACGCTCCGAGTACCCGCGAGCTCGGGGAGGAGAGGCGCATCCATCCTAGGGCCTCACGAACGCCGGGGAGGCCGGAGGCGGGTGCGCCATCGTCCACAGCGGACGGCGGGGCTGGCCAGATCGAGCCGAGGCCATGGGCACTCCCGGAGCAGAGTGGAGGCGGGGAATCTCCTTGCGGTGGTGGTGAGGGTCTGAGGGGGTGGTTAGGTGGAGAGGAGGAAGACCACTGAGCTCGAAATCGAGCAGAGGGCTGCGGCGGTCTTGGCAACCAATGCAGGCGGAGAGGAGCTCCGGGGCTCGGGTGAGAGGCTGGGGAGGGGGAGAGGAGTGCGGTGAGGGCGATGAGCTGCTCGGGGCCTTTAAATAGACGGGGCGACGCTGGGCTCGGCCACGGCCGCGGCGACGCGTGTGCCGTGCGCCGGAGCTTCGGGAGCCCGCCTGGAAGAGGGGAGAGGTTTCCAGGGTGGTCACGGAGGGGTGGAGAGGGCTCGGGCGAGGCCTGGAAGGATCGGGAGGGCTCGGGGAAGAAGACGCCAACTGCGGTCATGGGCCGAACAGGGGCGGAGATCGTCGCAGTGCGGCGAGGAAGGGACTGGAGGGGGAGAGGGGTCCAGGAGGAAGGAGACGACGAGGGGGAGCTGTTGGACAAGGCTAGACGTCGGGGGAGCGAGGAAACGGACGAGACCGAGGGTCCCAATTGCCAGAGCGCGCGTATGGCACGCCGGCCGTGTGGTCACTGCGTGTACTGGCTCAGAGGGGACAAGAGAGGCTGGCACACCTTGTCTGGGGTGCAGTCCTTACTCCCCAAGGTAGCCTGGAGGTGATGGATCAGCAATTGGGTCACTGGTGTGATGGCAATGGTCACTGCAAGTTTGCTGTATCAACCTTGTCTGCACATTAGTGATCCACAGGAAGATGATAAGAGCCAATAAAGATGTCTCGGAGGTTTAAGCTAGGAAGGACTACAATTCTGGAAAGTTTGAGAGGAAGAGGACCAAGATTTAACAGGGTTGCTTTGCAACTGACCAATCTGGTCCAGAAAGCAAAACTGGATGTGGCACTCACATATAGTGTTGCCTTGAGCTAAAAATGGGCACAAGATGATGATTTGGTCATATGAGAGTGCCATAAAAATTTCATACCATTTGCTTGAGCACAAATGGTACTTCCTTCATACAGCATCCCTCTGAGCAGAATCTTAGGAAAATTCCTGAGGAAGAATGGCTAGATGGAATGAGCCCAAATTTGGTGAAGATAGGTTATATGGGTAGAAGAATTTCCTGGTAAAATTTAAGTAATTATGGAGTAACATAAAATATAGTTGCTTCACAACCCAAAATAATAACCAGAGACAAAGATTTGATGCTGTGGTCACACAGAGGATGGGATGTGCTCAAATCTTGAGGAGAGTCATGATTTGGGCATATGAAGCTGCTGGCAAAATTTCAACTCATTTGCATACTCTTAGCTAGCACTTGCTTCACAAAGCTTCTATTGGATCAGAAACTTTGGAAATTTGCCAAGAAATATTTACTAGCCAAGTTGAGTTGAATTTTGTCATGTGGCAATGATATGGATAGGAAAGAGTGCCCAAAAAGTTTGGGAGCAAGAAAGCAAAGATAAATGGCACTTGCTTCACAAAATGCCATCTGTGGCAGAATAGGAAAAGGAATATTGGGGATTATTTTTGAACATGACAAGGAAGGGTTTTGACATATTTGAGGAAGATATGACCCAAACAATATATGAGAATTATTTGGGAATTTTTGGAATGATGAAGATATGGGTTGCTTCACAACCCAGAGCAAACAGGGTTATTCATCTAATAGAAAAAGGAATATTCCCAAGAAAAGAATATTGGGATTGGCTCAAGATGGAAATGACAAGGTCTTGGGATGGGTTTAGAGGTGGGCAAGCCACTAGGGAAGAGAAATCAAGGGTGATCCTTCCAGGTTCCAAGACTACCAAACCACGGAAAAGCAAAACCAGACCAAAATCAAAAGAAAAAGAAATGGGCAAAATCCAGGGTGTTACACTATCTCGAGATCGAGCACGGTGATGATGATGTCAATATATAGGTGTCGCCACACACACCTATGGAATGATCAAAAGTGGAAAAAGCTCTTCTTGATAAGGCTATAGATCTAGTTAGGGAGGTACATAGGTCACTTCACTAAATGCTAGCTAGATCTACCTAGCTAGCTAGTTTGGGAGGAGACAAGTTCAACTAGTGGAGGGGGAAGGAAAAAGAGAAAGGAGATGCATTAATGGAGGTTGGTGTAGTTAGCTAGGAGTAATAAAGAGAGAGAAAGATAGGTAGAAGAAGGAGAGTAGTGGGGGGGAGAAGTCGTGAGGAAGAAGCAAAGTGAGGGAGAGAGGAGGTGGGAGCTAGGGGAAAGTGAGGACGAGAGGAGGGGAGGGGGGAGGGAAAAGGTGGTATGGCTGCGGCTTAGCAGTAGCGCTGGGATAAAAACGCGCTGTTGCTAATAAGATAGCAGTAGCGCTCCTCTGTCACACGCGCTACTGCTAAGCGGGGCCCGCCATGTGGCCAGTTTCAAAATTAGCAGTAGCGACATGAAAAAAAAGCGCGCTGCTACTATCACATTAGCAGTAGCGCGGTTATCGTGGACGTGCTACTGCTAAACCTAGCGTGGCGGGAACAGTCGGTCAATTGTAGTAGTAGCGCGGTTCTACCGAGACGCGCTACTGCTAAGTTGGTAGCAGCAGCGCGTGTCTTCAGGCCGCGCTACTGCTAATTAGCAGCAGCGCACCATCCTGTCCCGCGCTGCTGCTAAGATTCTGTGTATAAGGTTTTCCCTAGTAGTGGATCGAGCTCTCGATACTCAACAAGGCCCTAGATCGGATCTCGTCGATGAAGATTACCGACGATCCAACCCCGATCTGCGCTCAGATCGGGCTCAACGCAGGCCAGGACGAATTTTTCGTCCCACCCACCACCCACTTGGTAGCCACTGTCGAGGATTTAACCGACATGTTGGACTATGCCTCTGAGGAGGTAGAATACATGGATGAGGAGGATCGCGCCCTCACACCCGTTAACACCGGGCGGTGGACTGCCACCTCCATATACGACGTCTACATGGTGGACACTCCGAAAAACGATGCCGACAAATCGGATGAAGCGCCGTCAAGACGCCGAAAGCCGCATAAACGGTGAAAAGGAAAAAAGGGAAGAAAAGCTATCGACGGCACCGGGGACGGAGACACTCCGGAAGACCCCGGCAATCCCGAAGTCCCCGAACACCCGTTAGAGGGTCAGGAGAGGCCGAAAGACCGGCGCAACCCTGAGGATCTAAATGATTCCGAGGACGACAATTACCTCCCCCCCCCCGTCGAGGAGGAGGACATCCCGGAAGCCGATGACTTCGCCATCCCTGATAATCCTGAAGATCAGGAGCTATACAGGCAACAGCTTATGGCCACGGCCCGCAGCCTGAAATTAAAAGAACGACAGCTTAAAGCCGAGCAAGATGACCTCAATGATCGATGGACGATAGTCCTCTCAGCCGAGGAAGGATATGGTACCGGTCTATCGGACCAACCTAAGAGCTATCCGCGCAGAAGGCTGCTGCCACAATTCGACGACGAGCTCACTGATACGCCGTCTCCCAAACATACCCCATACGACAAGCCAGACCGCCCTCCTCGAGGACGAGATAGGACGGCTGACGACACCGGCTATAGGCCGACGATATCCCGTAGACGGGGAAAAGAGCCACTAGAGCCCGACGACAGGTTCGACCTGCGACACGACCTGGACGATAGAGCAGGTCGCACGCGATCCATCTACGGATCCAGAGGATACTCACCCGATAGACGGGAAGGGTACCGGCCTTGGCTCGACCGCAACCATAAAGGACGGGAACAAAACCGAGCTAGGACAGATGCCGATCACCGGCGCGAGATAGCTCGGGTTAGCGGCGCTGCCCACCCACTGTGCATCATGGACGAGGTGATGCATCATCAGTTCCCGGAGGGGTTTAAACCCGTAAACATAGAACAATACGATGGGACAACTGACCCAACCGTATGGATCGAGGATTTCCTCCTTCACATCCACATGGCGCGAGGAGATGACCTCCACGCCATCAAATACCTACCCCTGAAGCTCAAGGGGCCAGCTCGGCACTGGTTAAATAGCCTCCCCGAAAACTCCATTGGGTGCTGGGAGGACCTAGAGGATGCATTCCGATCTAACTTCCAGGGCACCTATGTTCGGCCGCCGGACTCCTCCGACCTAAGCAACGTCATCCAGAAGCCAGGAGAATCCGCGCGGCTATTTTGGAATCGTTTCTGGACCAAGAAAAAACAGATCGTGGACTGCCCGGACGCCGAAGCAATAGCCTCTTTCAGGCACAATATTCGGGATGAATGGCTGGCTCGTCAGCTAGGCCAGGACAAACCAAGGACAATGTCCGCCCTCACATCACTCATGACCCGCTTTTCGCGGGCGAGGATAACTGGCTCGCAAGACGTAGCCACAACCCCGAAGACACCCGAACCTCCGAAGTTCGGGATGGAAACGGGAAACCAAAGCGCAACAAGAATAAGCGCCGGCACAACAACAGTGATGCCGATGACATGGCCGTTAACGCCGGCTTTCGCAACTCCCGACCTGGGCAGCGGAAGAAGCCTCCTAAAGGCAATCGCGACGGACCCACCCCGCTGGACAAGATCATGGAGAGGCCTTGCTAGATCCATGGCACTCAAGAGAAGCCCGCCAACCACACCAACCGTAATTGTTGGGTATTCAAACAAGCCGGCAAGCTCGCATCTGAGGACTAAGGCGAGAGCCCACGCAGCGAGGACGAGGATGAACCCCGCGGTCCGATCGGTGGCGGACAAAAGAAATTCCCTCCAGAGGTAAAAATAGTAAATATGATATACGCCACTCATATACCCAAGAAGGAGAGGAAGCATGCCCTTCGAGATGTCTACGCCGTAGAACTTGTAGCCCCGAAATATAACCCATGGTCGGCATATCCAATCACCTTCGATCGACGTGATCACCCAACCAGTATCCGTCATGAAGGTTTGGCCGCCCTCGTCCTAGACCCCATCATAGACGGGTATCATCTCACTAAAGTCCTAATGGACGGAGGAAGTAGCTTCAATCTGATTTACTCAGACACGGTGAAAAAGATGGGCATAGATCCATCAAGGATCAAGCCCAGCAACACTACCTTTAAGGGAGTGATCCCAGGAGTCGAAGCCCGGTGCACGGGCTCTGTAAGCCTAGAAGTAGTGTTCGGCTCGCCCGATAACTTTCGAAGCGAGGACTTGATCTTCGACGTCGTACCTTTCCGCGGCGGCTATCACGCCTTGCTCGGCCATACAACGTTCGCTCGCTTTAACGCCGTCCGACATTACGCATACCTCAAGCTCAAGATGCCCGGCCCCAAGGGGGTCATTACTGTCAACGGCAACACAGAGCGTTCCCTCCGAACTGAGGAACATGCGTTGGCCCTGGCGGCCGAATTCCATTACACTGATGATCGGCAAATGCCGACATCTGCCGTAAAGGCACCCAAGGCTGGGAAGCGAGCTCGGTCTCAACCCGAAGTACCAGAACCTTCTTCTCCCCATAAATAGGGATTCGCCCCCCATCGCACATCCCTAGAACCGTAAAAGTACGTGCCGAGGAGGCACAACTTCGCGCTCAAAATTCCATGGGCAGCGGTGGGGAAAAAATTATTAAAAGGTAAGTGTTCGGCTGGACCGAACTATCACAATCAACATCTCTTCGGACACACTACAGGTACCATAAAGTACCTGCTAAGGAGTAAAGCTCATTCACACTTTGGTGACTTCTCAAGACATTTTTCCAAAGTCCGCTCGCCGAACAGTACACCCATAGCGGTATACAACTCTTTGGTTGACGCAGGAGCGGACAAGCGACAGGGCACATCGAGGACGTCAGGTCACCTATCGAAGACCCTTGGTACAACCCCTCCTGTAAGGTTTATATTTCATTTCTAATACCTGTAAACAGTTGTATCGGCAATTTGAATAATAAGAGCTGTTGAGTAAAATACAGATGTATCATGCATGATCACTTCGCTGTTTTTGGCGCACTCTTTATTTTCCCTCTCTTCTTGCGAACCTGTTTGGTATACTTTACGATGCAACCGGCTAATAGACCGGGGGCTCGAACTAAAGAAAATTGCCCTAAGCACAACTGATTTTGCGTTCGGCGTCTTGGAATTCCGCTTTATATGCATTGGTTCCGAACTATGTCTTGGGTCAATAGTTGGGTTGCTCGGCTCCTGTGCTTGCCCCTTTATGTTCCGCTCGTTCGGCTAAAAGGGCAAAGGGGGAACCGTTGTGATTGTGCTTCCGGCTAGCCTGGTCAAGCACCTCAGCGGAGAAAGCCGAAAACTGACTGTCATGGTATGTGAGAACCGGTCTGCGATTCCGAGCTTAACTAAATCTCGTCAGAGGTTATTCCGTGTCATACGATGGGTTTGGTATTAGTACAAACCATGTGATATCGGCTTTCGCCACGGTTCATCCGAACATCACAAACCCCTGGGGGCTAGTTATCAGCCCCCCGCACTCCTTTCTCGCGCCCCTACGGCTAAGTGAAAGCAATAAAGCACTATGGTCCGATTGCCTTGTCCGCCCCACACTACTGCCTTCGGGTACCGATAGCTCGGCTAAGGGTCACAGTGCGTTGGCAGAGACACCCCGCGTAGTATCTACATGGGGGCTGAAGCCGATGACTCGTAGCTTTCAGTTTTAACGGCCACACAGGAGTTATAAAGGATGCAAAACACTAAGGACATGATAAACCATGCATCTTAAATATAAACGTGTTAAAAAGTCTTCGGACATATTACAACGCTTTACTCATACATGTTCTCTCTCGAACACTGCGACTCTATCGCCCGAGCACCCTCCATTACTCCGGAGAAGTATAGCTCGGGGCACCTATGCTCCTTTCCAGGAGGCGGAGGGGTGGTGGCTATCTTCATCGGATCCAGCCCCGGCCAGTGCACCTTGGCCTTCGCAAAGGTCATCCGAGCTCCCTCGATACAGGAAGATCGCCTTAGCGCGTCGATCCGGGGCGAGGCGTCGCTCAGCTTCTGCACCAGGCCGAAGTAGCTTCCCGGCAGTGGCTCGTTGGGCCATAGCCGGATGCAGAGATCCTTCATGGCCGGCTCCGCCATCCGGTGTAGCTCCATCAACTGCTTCAGCTGCTCAACGAGTAGAGGGGAGCGCTCGGGAGCTTCAAACTACGCCAAAAACAGCCGAGCTTCATCCCCCTCTCCCCGTGAAGCATAGAACCGGTTCGCATCCGCTGTGCTCTTCTGGAGGTTCGAGCAGGCGCCTGAGGAACGCCATACTTGGGTAAGCAACTCGAACTTGCTATCTCCGAAGACACACTGCAATAAATAAGACTTACCATCCATGATAGCCTTGGCCTGGCTGACTTTCTCTTCAAAAGACCGCTTATCCACCCGCTCCTTTTGGAGATTGGTTTTCAGGGTGGATAATTCGGCAGCCTGCTCCTGGCCTTTCCGCTCAAGGTCCTCGCCCTTTTGGCCGGCGTCCTTGAGCTCCTGTTGGATTTCCTCCACCCGAGCCTCATGCTTGTCACTGGTTGCTCTCAGGGCGGATAGCGTGGTAGCCGCTTCTTTGGCCACCGCCCTCTCAACCGCAGCCTCTTGCTTCGCCTTCTCAAGCTCAGCCTTGAGCTTCTTAATTTCCTACGACGAGGCTGCGTAAGCATTAAAACATATCAAAACTACTGCGTTGACAGTATGGTGATGAAGAATTTGGATACTCTAATCCGGCTTGCCTTGCGCCTCGTCGAATCTCTTGTTCAGAGCATCAAGCTCGTCTTCGGAGCTTTTGAGCTTCGATTTAGCTCGTCCAGCTCGGCAGCATTAGCATCTGCTGCCATCGACGAAGCCTGTAAAAAACAACACCATATCAAGTTACATGGGTTCAAAACTTCCGAACTGTCATAAATATCCTGTGGGCTGTTAGAACGCTCCGAACAAATATTGTCCTGTACATAGTTCGGATAATGATCTATGATTGACCCCCAGGTAAGTTTTTCCAAACTCACCTAGGGCTCGGGGGCTGCCATGTATATAACGATAAATACAAAGAAATTAATATTTCACAAAGCAGAGCATTACATGGCTCACCTGAAAGCCCGTCAGGAGACCGTTGAAGGCCTCCTTCAGTCCCCTGTCTACGGACTGAATGCTCTGCAATACCGCACCCATAAGGGTGCGGTGCTCCCCGGAGATGGAGGCGCTTGACAGAGCTTCCCCCATAGCCGGCCACCCATTGGTCGGTGGCACCGGTGGGGATCGGTTGACCCGATCTCCAACCGGGGATTGAACCGGTGCCCCCGGAGGCATGGTGCGCTCGGAGACAACCTTGGAGGTGACTGGACATCTCCTCGTCCGGTCTCCTCAGTATCCGGGAGGGGCATCTCCCCCGGGTCTTTGGCGGCCGAGGTGTTAGCCTCGACCATGACGTCATCGCCCCCACCTCTGGTGTCCGGCTCCAGAGGAGCCTGTTGGGATGACACCTCCACGGCATCCTTCGCGGCACCCGGAGGAGAGGGGTGCGACGCGGTCTCGCCCTTCGCTAGCTCGGCGGGCGGGGTCTCCCCGTCCGAGACTTCATCGGCGGGGAGAACACGTGGTGGACTGCAAGTAAATAGGCGCTCGCGTGTTAGTAACACTCAAAACTTAGCACTAATAACTCAGGAGGTCTTCAGATCTGTACCTTCGAGCTGGGGGCTTGACCCTGAGGCTCCTTCGTGGAACCCTTTCGAAGTCTTCGAACTCGGTATCCGAGTCCGAACTGTCGTCGGACAGAACGACCTGAGTCCGGCGCGCTTTCTTCAGGGCGGGAGGAGGTATATCCTCTGTGGCGTCCGGTGACACCGCCCTCTTTCTTGCGAGGGGGAATCGCCTTCCCCCTCGCCCTCGCCCTCATGCTCCTCTTCTTGATTCGAGGAGACGTGGGTTTCCTCGGACACATCCCCCAGCTAGTCCCTGATGCGCAGGCCTTCTCGGCCTGGTTTCTTCTTCTCCTTCTTCTCTGGCGCCTGGTAAGGCGCCACGATGAGCATCTCCGACAGCAGCTGGGACCTAGGATCTTCGGGCTGTGGAGCCGGGCACTTGATGCCCGTGGCCTTGCTCAACCATTCCTGCGGAAGTGATCGGAAAGTGCTTAGATTTTCTTCAGGAAAACGAAGCCGATTAAACGAAGCTATGTCATACCTCGGAAGGGGGTTTATCGGCGCGCAGGCGTTGGTCCTCCTTCTTGGCCGGCCAGTTCTCCTGCGCCTTGAACAGCGCCTTCCATAGCTTCTCCCGAGTGGTGCGGAAGAACTAACGAATCATAGGATCATCGTCAGTCCGATAAGTCCACATAGGAGAGCCCCGGCGCTGACAGGGGAGGATGTGCTGCCGGAGCATAATCTAGACCACGTTGGTCAGCCCGATCCCGTCCTTAATAATGGAGGCGACGCGCCTCTGCAGGTCGTCCACCTTTGAATCCGCCCCCCATTCGAGGCCCTTTTGGACCCATGAGGTTAATCTGGCTGGGGGACCGGACCTGAATTCGGCAGGAACAGTTCCGCCCTCCTCCCTTGGCTCGGTGATGTAAAACCACTCTTTTTGCCAAGTCTTGATGGTGTCGATGAAGGTGCCAGACGGCCATACTGCGCGGGGAAGCTTGCTGATGACCACCCCGCCGCAGTCTACGTGTTCACCTGCGACACACTTCGGCTTCATATTAAATATCTTGAGCCATAGTCTAAAGTGTGGTTCGACCCGCAGCAACGCCTCGCAGAAGATGATGAAGGCCGATATGTGCATGAAAGAGTTCAGAGGGAGGTCATGGAAGTCGAGTCCGTAGAAGAACATGAGGCCCCTAACGAAGGGGTGGAGCGGGAAGCTCAGTCCTCGGATGAAGTGGGGAATGAAAACCACCCTCTCGCCTGGTTTGGGGGTGGGGATCACCTGGCCCTCCTCTGCGGCGCGGTGGAAGATGTTGGCGGGGTGGTAGCTGGCGTCCTTGAGGTCCCGGATGTCCTGGTCTGTGACCGTGGAAGCCTCCCACTTGCCGTTGGAGCCTGAGCCGGCCATGGCTGAGCTCGGAGGAGGGAGAGTGGAAAACCTAGATCTGGGCTCTGAAGGCTCAGGAGATTGGGGAAGCGGGGATGCGAATGGGAAGTGCAGTTAAGCCTTGGGGTTTTCTTTCCCTTTTATTGGGCTTGTCGCCGGTTAGCCTCCCTTCGCTACACCGTGAATCCCTCCGCTTCCCAAGACGTGTGTGCCGTTATACGCGCATGATTAAACATATCCCGTGTGAAACGGAGCACGATATGTGCATTGATGGATCGTGCTGGTGAAAACGGCCTCGAACCGCGAATCGAGTTTTTACGACTGGTTCAGTGGTGGGCCGTGACCTTTCGTCAGAAAGGTTGTTAGGGAGCACTATTTACCCCTTGATGTTTGGCCTTCAGGGCCGAGCTATTCATGGTGCTCGGATGATCCATGATCGGGAAAATTACACATCGCCGGAGCCCGAACTAAACTCAGCCGATCACTATTTGGAGAAAGGAACTCGCCCTGCAAGCCAAAGACTCTGATCATTTGAAGCAGCTGAAGCTTAGACCCTTGGCGTTGGAGGCTAGTTCGGGGGCTACTGAGGGAGTCCTGGTTTAAGGGGTCCTCGGGAGGCCGACCTATTTCTTATGGGCCGGACTATGTGGGCCGCATACCGAGCATTGGATTGATCGAAGTCTCTGTCTCCAGGAAGGAAGCTTCGAGAATCGGGGCGTATCCTCCACGTTTGAAGTATTAAATCGGCATGTTTATCCCTTCGACGTGTAACCGACCATGTGTAAACCCTAGGTAACCTTGGCATCTATATAAGCTGGAGGGTTTTAGGTTGTAGGCCAACAGAACTCATCTAGGGTTTTAGTCATACGATCTCGAGGTAGATCAACTCTGTAACCCTTATACCTTCAATATAATCAACCAGGACGTAGGGTGTTACCTCCATAGGAGGGCCCGAACCTGGGTAAACATCGTCTCCCCCTTCTCCTGTTACCATCGATTCTAGTCTCACAGCTCGGGACCCCCTATTTGAGATCCGCCGGTTTCGACACCGACAGGTGCCTCCTAGATTGGTTAGGTGTCGCTTGGGAGCCTCCTACTTCGTGTTGTGGAGTTGAACCAAGAAGTTTGTACGGGCAAGGAGATTGCCTACTTCGTGAAGATCTACCCATAGTGAGGCTAGTCCTTCGTGGACGGAAGCCGTTATGGAATAGTCAAGGTTGCTACTTCATGGACCCTTATGGGTGGAGCCCTCCGTGGACTCTCGCGACCGTTACCCTCCGTGGGTTGAAGACTCCGTAAACGTCGACGTACGATAGCACCACCTATCGGAACCACGTGAAAAATCTTTGCGTCTCCAATTGTGTTTGATCTTCCTATCTCAACTCTTTACTTCATGTGCAGTGTTTTTACTTTCCACTGCCATACTTGTTGACATGCATGTGTAGGGTGTGCTAGACTTGCTATGATTGTTAAAATCTGCCAACAGATTAACTTGGGAAAAGGTTAGGTTTTAAATTCCTGCTAGTAGTCTATTCCCCCCTCTAGACACTCTTCTAGTGATCCCTCAATTGGTATGAGAGCTTTGGTCTCCATTGCTTCGGTTTCATCACCGTGGAGGAAGATGGATGTGTCTAGTATAGGGAGTTTGAGTTGTAGAGTGCCCTTTCTTGATGGAGAGTACTATAGTCAATGGAAAACTTTGATGCTTGAGTTGTTTAATGAATTTCAATTAAGCAAATATGTTAAAAGCCCCTATGTACCTCCCATTGATCCTTTACATCCCACACACGAAGAGGAAATTGATATGCTATGCAATCTTAGAACTGTTAATCTCATTGTTAGAGCATTGCCTAGAAATGTGCTTAATCAAATGAAGGATTTTGAATGTGCTTATACTTTGCGGAATGACTTGGAGAAACGATATCCAAGTTATTCATTGAGTAATCTTGATGAAATTCTTCATAAAACTATTGCCTTTCACAAAATGACGCCCAGTAATCCCAAGTTTGATGACTATCTATTTGAGCTTAGAGACCTCATGCGTGCTAAAGGAGATGTCATAACCATTAGCAACATCATTGTAGAAGCGATTCGAATTCACAATCTTGAACATTGTCATGATCACAATCCTAACGAATCTCTTGTTCTTTGTGACGAGGATTTCCCCCTTGATGATGACAATGTGGAACGTGGGTACTATGATGAAGATGAGCTGTTCGACATCGAGTACGAGAAGATCATGAAGAATCTAAGTCTCATGGCAAACTTCAAGGATTACATGTCCGGCGGAAAAGAGTGGATCCTCGATAGCGGATGCACCGATCATATGACCGGAGATAGAGAAATGTTTTAAGAGATCACACCAAACCATGGACCGCGAAGGTACGTAACGTTTGGAGACAACTCCAAGGGTAAGGTACTTGGTCTTGGTAAGGTGGCCATATCCCATGATAGCTCTATTCAAAATGTTATGCGTGTTGAATCTCTTGGCTACAATCTTCTTTCCGTATCTAGACTTGCCGACTTTGGTTTTAATGTGCTATTCACGAAAGTAGATTGCCAAGTGTTTCGTCAAGACAATCATAACATGGTCTTTACCGGTTTCCGTAGAGGTGATCTATACATTGTCGATTTCACTAAGAGATCCAAACCTCGTACATGTCTTATTGCAAAATCTTCTAAAGGTTGGCTTTGGCATAGAAGACTAGGACATGTTGGCATGCGTAACTTAGACAAGCTTATCAAAGGTGATCATATACTTGGTGTTAAAGATGTTATCTTTGACAAAGATAGACTTTGTAGTGCTTGTCAAGCTGGAAAGCAAGTAGGTGGAAGTCATCCCGTTAAAAATATCATGACTACTAGGAGACCACTCAAGTTACTTCACATGGATCTTTTTGGTCCCAATGCTTATAAGAGCCTCGGTGGAAATTCCTATGGTCTAGTTATAGTTGATGATTTTTCCAGATTTACGTGGGTATTCTTTCTTGATGATAAGTCCTAGGTACAAAAGATCTTCAAGAATTTCGGTCGCAAAGCGCAAAATCAGTTTGAAGTGAAGATCAAGAAGGTTCGGAGCGATAACGGATCGGAGTTCAAGAACACCCATGTGGATACCTTTCTTGACGAAGAAGGTGTCTCACATGAGTTCTCGGCTACGTACACACCTCAACAAAATGAAGTTGTTGAGAGGAAGAACCGAACTCTTATTGAGATGGCAAGAACGATGCTTGACAAATACAAGACTCCAAGACACTTGCACAAGCTTCTCGGTAAAACGGCATACGAGCTACTCACCGGTAACAAACCCCAAGTTGGATACTTTCGGGTATTCGGCTCAAAGTGCTACATTCTTGATAAGCATTGTCGTACTAAATTTGCTCCTAAATCTCATGAAGGAGTCCTACTTGGTTATGGATCGAACTCTCACACTTACCGTGTCTACAACAACTTCACTCGAAAAGTTGAAGAGACGGTAGATGTGAAGTTTGATGAATCTAATGGTTCGCAAGTCGAACAATTGCCAAATGATGTAGGTGATAAGGATCCTTCGGAAGCTATCCAAGACTTATCCATCGGCAAAATTCGTCCCATGGAGGTGAAGGAAAGTACTTCGTCAACTCAAGTGGAAGCCCCTACTTCACGTCAAGGTGATCCTCAACATGACATGGAGGCATCCACAAGTGGTACTCGACAAGATGATGAAGAGGAGGAAGTACATCATGAAGATCCACCACAACCTCCTTCACCACCACCTCAAGGGAACGACACCTTTAACAACAATGAAGATGAAGGAGATGATGATGAAGAAGAAGCTCCACCATCCAACAATCCTTAGCTACCCCGAGTTCGAGCAAGAGTGACCAAGAACCATCCTCTAAACCAAATCTTTGGTGACATAAAAACCGGGAGAATCACTCGTTCTAAAACTCGCCTAGCTAACTTTTGTGAGCATTATTCTTTCATCTCCAGCATTGAACCCTTGAAGGTAGAACAAGCTCTTGAAGACCCGGATTGGGTGAACGCAATGCATGAAGAGCTTCACAACTTCGAGAGGAACGGAGTGTGGACACTCGTGGAGATGCCCGAGGATGAGCACAACATCATCGGAACCAAATGGGTGTTTCGAAACAAGCAAGACGAAGACGGTCAAGTCATACGCAACAAGGCACGTCTCGTAGCCCAAGGATATACACAAGTCGAAGGTATGGACTACGGTGAGACCTATGCCCCCGTCGCTAGACTTGAAGCTATACGAATTCTTCTTGCTTATGCCAATCACCATGATATCACGCTTTATCAAATGGACATTAAAAGTGCCTTTTTAAATGGTGAGATTGAAGAAGAGGTTTATGTTAGGCAACCGCCTGGTTTTGTGAATCCTAAGAAACCTAATCATGTTTATAAGCTTCGTAAATCCCTTTATGGTCTTAAGCAAGCCCCTCGTGCTTGGTACAAATGCTTAACGAAGTTTCTCATTGAAAAGGGTTTTGAAATTGGTAAAATTGACGCAACCTTATTCACTAAAAGAGTTAATGGTGAACTATTTGTGTGCCAAATCTATGTGGATGATATTATCTTTGGTTCCACTAACCCACAATTTAGTGAAAGATTTGGAAGGTTGATGTCCGAGAAGTATGAGATGTTCATGATGTGTGAGCTGAAATTCTTTCTTGGTTTGCAAATCAAGCAAACGAGAGAAGGAACTTTCATCTCTCAAACTAAGTATACCAAGGACTTGATCAAGAAGTTCAACATGCAAGAGTGCAAAGGTATGAAAACTCCTATGCCTACTAGTGGACATGTTGATCTTACCAAGGAGGATGAACCGGTTGATCAAAAGGTTTATCGGTCTATGATTGGTTCATTGCTATATCTATGTGCCTCCCGTCCCGATATTATGCTTAGTGTTTGCATGTGTGCTAGACACTACTAGAAAAATGGCTATAGCCAATATCCCTATTAGTGGCGCACCATGGTGGTGGTGCGCCACTGCTATGTAGCAATGGCGCACCAGAAGCAGGTGCGCCATTGTTATTTTTTTAGTAGTGGCGCACCACCTGAGCAGTGCGCCATTACTATTTTTTTGTCCATCCCCCCACCCCACCAGACATAGCAATGGCGCACCACAACAAGGTGCGCCATTACTATGCTACATAGTAATGGCGCACCTTGGTGTGGTGCGGCATTGCTATGGCGCACCCTCCCTGGTGCGCCATTGCTAAGGTTAGCAATGGCGCACCAGGGAGGGTGCGCCATTACTAACGTCTCACACACACCCCCCCACACACACCACCCCCCCCCCCCCGTGGATCGTCTTTTCAGTTTAAAAAAAAATAAAAGAAAATGATAAAAGATTCAAAAAGATTCAAAAAAATAGATGCCCATGTGTTATGTGTTCTAGTTGTTAGGAAAATTAACAAACACGAATTTTGAATTTTTTTGCAAAAGGCCGTCGTGTTTCGGTAAAATGGCCGTAACTTTTGCATACGACCTCCGATGAAAAAGTTTTTTATACGAAAAAGCATCTACTCAAAAAGTTACATCCAAATTCAACTGGCTATGCCCGTTATCAATTTTTTAGAATCCTCAAAAACCTAACAGAAAAAAAGTTACAGCCATTTTAAGATCTGGGGGCAAAAAAATTAAAAAATTAAAAAAAGTTAGCAATGGCGCACCAGTGCATAGTGCGCCACTACTATTTTCCCGCCTTCAAAATTCAAAAAAAATTAAAAATAGTAATGGCGCACCACACCTAGGTGCGCCATTGCTATGTACCATAGCAATGGCGCACCACCCCATGGTGCGCCATTACTAATTTCCCGCCTTCAGAATTCAAAAAAATAAAAAAAAATAAAAAAGAGTTAGCAATGGCGCACTAGTACAAGGTGTGCCACTGCTAAGCCATATATTAAACCCGGTCGGCCTCCTCCTCCTTACCTCTTCATTCTTCTCCTCCTCTCCTCCTCTCCTCCACTCCATCTCCTCCTCTCCTCCACCATGCTCCCCTCCTCCTCTCCGGCGACCTTCTCACGGTGCTCTCCGACGACCTCCTCCTCTCCGGTGACCTAGGCGAGCTCCTCTCCGGCGACCTCCTCCTCCCTTCTCTCCGACGACCTCCTCCTCCCTCCTCTCCGGCGACCTAGGCGACCTCCTCTCCGGTCCTCTCCGGCGACCTCCTCCTCCTCTCCGGCGACCTCCTCCTCCCTTCTCTCCGACGACCTCCTCCTCCCTCCTCTCCGGCGACCAAGGCGACCTCCTCTCCGGTCCTCTCCGGCGACCTCCTCCTCCTCTCCGGCGACCTCCTCCTCCTCTCCGGCGACCTCCTCTCCGGTCCTCTCCGGCGACCTCCTCCTCCTCTCCGGTGACCTAGGCGAGCTCCTGTCCGGCGACCTCCTCCTCCCTCCTCTCCTCCTCATGGTCTCTCCTCCCTCCTCTCCGGCGACCTCCTCTCTGGCCACATGTGGAGCTCCCCGGCACAAAGAACGTAGCAGAACAAAATTTGAAAAAATATCACAAAAAAAATCGCAAAAAAAATCGTGCCAGATCCGGATCTAGAATTCAAAAAAAAGTTAGCAATGGCGCACCAGTGCATGGTGCACCACTACTATTTTCCCGCCTTCAAATTTCAAAAAAAAAAATTCAAAAAAATTCAATAAAAAAAAAGTTACTAGTGGCGCACCTGTAGCAATAGTAATGGCGCACCACATGGTGCGCGACTAGTATTTGGATTACTAATGGCGCACCAGAGGTGCGCCATTACTATTTGTTACTAATGGCGTGATAATAGTGGCGCACCTATAGTGCGCCATTAATAGCCAAAATAGGTGCGCCACTAACAGCCTTTTTTCTAGTAGTGAGATATCAAGCCGCACCTAAAGAGTGTCATCTTTTGGCCGTGAAACGTATTGTGAGATATTTGATACAAACACCAAACTTTGGCATTTGGTATCCCTAATCCTTAAGCGTTTGTGTCATCAATAGTAATTGTGCACAACAAGATCCAGCAGCAATATACTCAGCTTCGGCAGTAGATAAAGATACCTAGTTTTGTTTCTTGGAGGACCAAGATACAAGAGATCTACCCAAAAATTGACAAGTACCCGAGGTGGATTTTCTATCAACCTTGTCTCCGCCATAGTCCGAATCGGAATAGCCAACAAGGTTAAAGGAAGATCCCTTGGTTCCGCATACCGAGCATTGGATTGGATTGGATTGATTGATCGAAGACTCTGTCTCCAGGAAGGAAGCTTCAAGAATCGGGGCGTATCCTCCATGTTTGAAGTATTGAATAGGCATGTTTATCCCTTCGACATTTAACCGACCATGTGTAAACCCTAGGTACCCTCGGCGTCTATATAAGCCGGAGGGTTTTAGGTTGTAGGCCAACATAACTCATCTAGGGTTTTAGTCATACGATATCGAGGTAGATCAACTCTGTAACCCTTATACCATCAATATAATCAAGCAGGACGTAGGGTATTACCTCCATAGGAGGGCCCGAACCTGGGTAAACATCGTTCGCCCCTTCTCCTGTTACCATTGATTCTAGTCTCACAACTCGGGACCCCCTACCCGAGATCCGCCGGTTTCGACACCGATAGGTGCCTCCTAGATTGGTTAGGTGTCGCTTGGGAGCCTCCTACTTCGTGTTGTGGAGTTGAACCAAGAAATTCGTATGGGCAAGGAGATCGCCTACTTCGTGAAGATCTACCTATAGTGAGGCTAGTCCTTCGTGGACGGAAGCCGTTATGGAATAGTCAATGTTGCTACTTCGTGGACCCTTATGGGTGGAGCCCTCAATGGACTCTCGCGACCGTTACCGTCCATGGGTTGAAGACTCCATAAACGTGGACGTACGATAGCACCACCTATCGGAACCACGGGAAAAATCTTTGCATCTCCAATTGTGTTTGATCTTCCTATCTCAACTCTTTACTTCATGTGCAATGTTTTTACTTTCCGCTGCCATACTTGTTGACATGCATGTGTAGGGTGTGCTAGACTTGCTATGATTGTTAAAATCTGCCAACCAATTAACTTGGGAAAAGGTTAGGTTTTAAATTCCTAAAAGTAGTCTATTCCCCCCCTCTAGACACTCTTCTAGTGATCCCTCAGCCTTGTGGAAGATCTGGGTTGAGCAGAGGCGCAGCAGGCCGCGGCTTGCTGTGGGGCCGCCCATGTGACGGCGGCCTTGGCGCTGGGAGGCCAGCCCACGCGAGACTAGCAGCGGGTGCTCGGTCAACGGGGCGTGGTCGTCTTCCCCGCGAGGCACAAAACGAACAGCGCGGCAGCGCTCTTGATCTCCGGCGAGCAGGCAAGGGGCGGGCGGCGGAGAGGTCCGAAGGGCAGCGGAAACGAGCGGATCTGGTCGGTCTCGACTCATTCAGGCCAGATCGAGCGAGTACCACGGTCGGCGGCGAGCTCGGCAGCTTCCATGGCGCAGGAAGCTTCTGATCGTCCTGAAGAAAAGAGGGAAAGACAGTCGGTGTCCTGGGAACGGGGGTACCCAGACATGCCTGCTTGCGGCCCTGGGCGTGGCCCACTTCGACGACCAAGTGTGGCCCTGCGCGGCTTCACTCAAGACAAGACCCTCGTGAGAGCCCCGTCCTCACGAGGAGGACAACGCCAAGGCTCCCTGAAGGATGAGGCCACCCCAGACCCGCTCCTGAGTGGTGGAGATCTCTATGCAATGCTCGGCCTCGGGAGGTCAAGGGTGACGCCAGCCAGGCCAGGCGGGCACCAGCGCGCCAGAGGGGACATTTTCCTCTTTGGTGCAAAGGAGACAAGGACGAGCGCAGGTTCCCGAGGCGCCCCACCAAAGGTTTCCATTCTGGTGCAACGAGACCAGGACAGCGGGCACGGCAGGACGGATGTCACCAGCGAGCACACCACCGCGTCACCACCACCTACTTTGCAGGCGAAGACCACCTTTCGTCAGGATAAGATGTACCTCCTTTCCCCTTTCAAATTTGGCCATTGTGGGATCCCTTCCCGCCATTGCGATAAGGGAAGAGGACCCGGGCCGCTATAAATAGAGGCTAGGCTGCTCTGTAGAGGGGGATCGAACACCACCCAAAACGCACTCGCGAGGCAACTCATCACAGTACTAGTTCGTCCACAAACCTCCTCATGAGGCAATCCACCAAAAGCAGGAGTAGGGTTTTATGCTTCGCAGCGGCCCGAACCTGGGTAAACTCTCGCGTGTTATCTTCTTCCTCGACATCGAGCGGGGTTACCCTGTTGTGAGCTTGGAGGGGGTGAAGCTGTTGGAGATCTTCGCACACGCCCCTGGGTTCGAACTCCTTAGGTTTTTGCGGAGCCCGAAATCCGACAAAGACCGAGAGGTGAGGAAGAGAGGGAAGGAGAGGGGCGATGGGGCAGAAGGGAGTCGGGGAGGTCCGTGACTCATCTGTAGGGAAGCTTGCCGATAGCCCGATGATGGGCTCCTGCGGGTGCTGGCACGGGGGAGAGGTCAAGATCGAGCTCCTCTCGATCTGGAGTGGGTGGATCTGGGAGGCTGCAGGGGAGCTCTCCGGGCCGTTGGATCTTTCATCCGATGGATCAGAGAAGGGGATGGGGGTGGCTGTGGATTGGGTCGTGGGATTTGGTGGGTGGAGGCTGGTGCTCGCGATCCAAGGAGGAGAATAGTTGGTTGGGTGGCGGCGCTGTTCGGGAGAGGAGGGAGTTGGTCTACCTAGGTTCTAGGGTTTGTCCAAAATGGTTAGGGGTTCATCTGCTATTTGTAGCAGGTAGGCAATAGGAGGGGGTTTGGGACTAATTCGAGCCCTACGATCACAATAGAACGGCTCCGGTTTACCCTAGGTTGTGGGTGGACTTGGTGGGCTGTGTAGAGGGCTTGCGGGCTGAGAAGAGAGGGACTTGGGAGGCCCAGGACAGAGTTTTATAAACCGAAACATCCGACGATTTAACCGAAGATGGTGCCACTACAGGTTTATCCGTTGGGGTATCAAACCACTTCCGAATGCGATGAAATTTGACACGCGGTCTACATACATTATAGCAAGACCGCACGCCAACTTTCAACCCATTCGAAGAACGTTTTATGCGCACATTTAAAAACAATATTTTTGCAATGCCTCAGGCGTGTGCATGTGTGGTTGGTCACAAAACGTCAATGACGAGAACGGAGAGAACCGGCAACTACGGACGGATACAAGTTTTAAAAAATGACGCCAACGGAGTGCCGATGCAATGCGAATGATGCAATGATGAATGCGACAAACAAATGGAACACACGGCGAAACTTGGAATAACTTGAAGGCATTTGGAGCGTCTGTTTCGGGCTGTTACACCTTCGCTGAGGGAATCATTGATTTGCAGAGGTGCCAGAACTCATGGCTTAAAATAGAGATGCATATATAATTTTGGCTGGTGTTCTTTTCCTATCAATGTCATGACAAAGGATTTCGGTATCTTCCATGCGAAACACATTATTGGCAGTTCCCAAGCGGAAATGTAAAGTTTACTCCCATCCACCATACATACACAAGCCATGGCTGACCGAATCCACGGGTGCCCTCCAACAATCATCTTTCCAAGGGAGTTTGTTTTATTTAATTTTGATTATGTAGGACAAGTGATTATGCATAGCATCCTTTTAACAACCTCTCTTGTGCAATGACAAGTGAATAAACACCGTCGTGAGAATAACCCGCTTAGCATGGAAGATATTGACCGCCCCGTCACTCCATGAGCGGTACGAGCACACAAAATGCATGTTTATTTGAATGATTTGAGGTGGCACATGCAAATTCACTTGGAACGACAGGGTAACACATCATATAGGTAGATATGGTGGACTCATATGAAACAACTTTGGTTTAAAGATTTTGGATGCACAAGCAGTATTCCCGCTTAGTATAGATGACGGCTAGCAAAGGACTAGGAATTGACCAGCTAGAGAGCGACAACGGTCATAACCATGCATTATGAATAATTAACATTGAACATTAGCATGAGTAGGATATAAACACTCTGAACATAAATATGATGAAGGCTGCAGTCGGTCCAGTGGAACCAGGGTGCCACGGCCCATCTACTGCCGGCCTAGTCGTCTACGCGAAGAAGGCCCAGTCTGACTGGTGGCCCACTGGAAGACTCCAACAACCACCCCACGAGGCTCCCGCCCCGCGAGGTCCTTCCCCTTCCCATGAAGGCCTACGCTTCAGGAAGACCCACATGGCTTCCCCCGTGAAGCAACCCCCGCGAGGCCCCCAGGTGTGTCAGCCAAGTAGTCACATGCCTGGTGCCCATCACGTGGGTGACATGTTGCGGCTGCAAAGATGGCAAGGACGACGCTAGCGGGCGCGTGCAGAAGAATCTTTCCTATTTGTGATTAAAGGGCAGCGAGTATATGTCCCTCTCCAGAACGAGTCCTAACACTTACCCATTTGGTGCAAGGAGACCAATGTGACACCGGTCGCCAGGATGGATGTTGCCAGCGAGCCCACGACTGCGTCATGGACGGCGCCTTTGGTAGGATGAAGACCACCTTTGGCAGAGAAGACTGCGCGTTTCTCCCCCTTTGAATTGCCGCCCTGTGGTCGCCCTTTTACCGCCAATGTTTTGGGAAGAGAGGCCCATGTCAAGGATAAGAGGGGCAGATGGTGACAGTAGAGGGGGACAAATGATTGAGCTCCCATTCTCTCCGGAGAACCTTTCTTCTTCCTCATAGCTTATAACACTTTGGCAACCCAAGAGAGAAGAAAACCACAAAGCAGGAGTAGGGTTCTACACTGCAAGGTGGCCCGAAGCTGGGTAAACTCCTGTGTTCATCGTGTGCTCTGTGTATGTTGCCTTGACCATGGCGATGGGCAGGACATAGGTTGCGAGCATCTCCCCTGTGTTCGAACCGGGTTCTTGAGAGGTTTCCCCATAGGCACAAAACCAATCTCCGACATTTGGTGCGCCGGGTAGGGGATCTGCTTTTGCATCTTCATCTTCGTCTCCACTCGACATCAACATGGCTGAGGTGCATCACGAGAGGGCCACACGCCGGGCTCAGATGGTCCGCACCTAGCCCGTCATCAACGCCAACCGCAAATGGGGTCACCGTTCTGCCATCGAGCCCGCGGCCGGGGAGGCGCAAGACTCCTCTGCCCAGTCTTCTGTGCAGGCAAATCATCCATTCGTGCGCACCATTGGCGAGTCTTCGCACGGTCGTCGTGGCATGCTGGCTCCGCAAGCTATGCTCCTCGTGGCGTAGGAACTGCTCCGCTACTGCCCAACTCCGGCCAGCTATGACGCTTGGGTTGCGCACATCACTGAGCTCGTCGACACCGCCAGTGACATCCCAGCTCTCACCAACTCCCTGCCCCCTCCTCCCCCATTGTAGGGCGTGAGGGCAAGGCAGGACATGCTGCCTCCTCCTCCTCCTCCGCCTGATGAGGATGGAGGGCATCGTCGTGGTGCGTGCGCTCTAGAGCCATCCCACGGAGCTTCTTCACCACCTCAGGAAGATCCGAGCTGCGAGAACATCCGACGCTCGGGTTATATTTGAGAGGCAGCGCGAGCGTCAAAATCGCACCCTCTAGGATGGCACCGTGGCCGGGCACCAGAACCGTGCCGCACTCGCCGGTGGCGTCCCGTGCAGCAGCTGGGGCTGCCGAACCTTCAATCCTAAGCTGTGCCGCATGGTGTAGCCTACTCCCTTCAAGCCGAAGCTGCCTCCTCGCTACGACGGCTCCACCAACCCCGCGGAGTTCCTGCAGCTCTACGCCGTCAGCATCGAGGCCGTTGGGAGCGACGACAAGGTTGTGGCCAAATGCTTCCCCATGTCCCTTAAGGATGCGGCATGCTCGTGACCGATGAATCTCCCTGAGAGCTCCATCTCCTTGTGGTCCGAGCTGTGTGCATAATTCGTCTCCAACTTCATGGGCACGCACAAGCGTTCTCTCACCCTCAACGACTTGCCTGTCGTGCGCCAGCAGCCTGGCGAGACTCTCCGCAAGTACATCCAACGCTTCAGCCCGGTGCGCAACAAGATTCCGCGCGCCTCCAACGGTGCAATCATCTCTGCATTCTCTGCACCTCGCCGACTGATGCGCCAAGGCTGAAGAGGGCCGCCTCTTCACCCACAACGACCCACACGTGAGCCTCGACACCGTCAAGGCCAAGAACAAGGGCGTCAAGCGCAAGGGCCCCGCTATGCTTGCGGCCGAGCCTAAACAGAACCGTGGGTCCGACCGCGACGAGCTCCCGCCTAGGAAAGATGGACGGCCAGCATGTGCCTTCCACAATGTGAGCATTCATCGTACCGAGGACTGCCAGGAGCTCGGGATGCTCCAGCGTGACCGACAAGGAAGGCGCTACGACCTTGGTGGAGGCCACAGCGGCGGCCGCATCGGCAACCGCTGGGACAACCGTAGCAACGACAATGACCGTGACGGCGACAACAACTTCTGGCAGGGATGGCGGGGTTAGCTCCGGCAAGCCAATCCTCCTCAAGCCAACGCCACCCCGCCTCGCGCCAATAGGAACAATCTGCCTGATCAAGACGTGGGGGGCTACCAGGAACCTCGTGATGTGGCGTGCATCCTCGGTGGAGCTCAGGCTCCTGCTTCAAACCGCCACTTCAAGCAGTTCTCCCCGGAGGTTAATGCTGCACATCCTGGAGTCAACATCGCCAGGCACCTCAAGTGGTCGTAGTTCCTGATCTCCTTCGACTCCAACGACCACCCCAAGTCCACAAGAATTGTGGGGACAATTCCTATGCTATGCACACCCACCATTAACAACGTCGCAGTCGCCAAGACTCTCATCGACGGCAGTGCGGGCCTCAACGTGCTTTCTGTGGAGACCTTCGAGTTACTCCAGGTGCCTTACGAGAGCCTCATGCCCACGAGACCACTCTCAGGCATGACCGATGGCTCCCCACTACCGCTGGGGCAAGTACGCCTTCCTGTTACCTTCGGCAGCCGCAAGAACTACCACACCGAGCTCATCAACTTTGACATGACGTGCATCGGCTGGACCTACAACGCCATCTTGGGGTACCCTGTGCTCGCCAAGTTCATGGCGGTAACTCACCATGCATACAACACCATCAAGATTCCGGCCTGCAGTGACACCATCACGATCCGCTATGATGAGAAGGATGTGGTGCGCACCCTTGAGAGCACTTACAAGGCTGCCACCATCGCAATTCTGCTGACGGGGACGACATCGAGCCGACGTCTTCCAAGAAGAAGGAAATGTTCTCTCAAGATCACGCGGAAACCAAGAAAGTGTCACTGGACGGAAGTGGCTCCGGGCCCACCGTCACCATCGACAGTGGCCTCTCCACCAAAAAGGAAGGCGAGCTCGTCACCTTCTTTTGGGGAAATGCTGATATGTTTGCCTGGACACCATCAAACATGCCTGGAGTGCCAAGGGAGGTGATCGAGCATCATCTGGCCGTGTGCCCAAATGCACGGCCCGTGAAGCAAAAGGCACGACGCCAGGCAATAGACAAACAGAAATTCATCGTTCAAGAGACTAAGAAACTTAAGGAGGCAGGCTTCATCCATGAGGTACTCCACCCCGAGTGGGTTGCCAAACCCGTTGTGGTCCAGAAGCATAGTGGAGAGGGGCGGATGTGCATCGACTTCACTGATCTCAACAAATCCTACCCCAAGGACCACTTCTTGTTGCCACGCATCAATCAGATCATGGACTCGACAGCTGACGGGGTTATTACCCCTAGGTAGGCCGAGACTAGGGAGTCCCAACCCCTTTTGAAAAAACCATACGGCCGGCTGGCCCGTGACCGGCTGGCGTACTGCCGGCTGGTCCAAGGCCGGCTAGCGGGCTACCGGCAGGCCCACTGCCGGCTGGTTCACGGCCGGCTGGTCAGGAGCCGGACGGACCAGCCCCTGGCCAGCTTGCGGCCGGCCGCACTACGGCCAGCCCTCCCACTGACCTTTGACCGGGCAGGCACCCGTCCCCTCCTAATACGACCAAGTACACCGACAGGACGCGACCCCCACAACAGACTCCGTCCTGGATACAGCGACCGCTGACGCGCGGGCACACATGGCTACAGTCCAGGCGGCCGTACTGCTGACCAGGGCCGATCGAGACCCGGCAGGGCAACAGTGCCACCACACCGCCGTCCACTCCATCACCTGCCCCGGCGTGGCTACAGCGCAGCCAGCCGTACCGCTGACTTCGGCCGGCAGGTGCTAGACGACGCCGGGCGGGGCGGCCCGTGCCGCGGCAGGTAGGCGCAGGCCAATAGAAGAGCCGGCTGGCGGGCCCCAGTTGCCGATGGCACCACGCAGCTGGCGGGCCCTACGGGCGAAAAGACTGCGTAGTAGGTGGGCCCCATGGCCGGCTAGAGCGGCTGCCAGCCGGGTCACCCCTTTAGTACCTTAAGAATACTGTAAGCCGGGGGGTTGGCCTATAAAACCCCTCGAAGCTCCCATGCATCGGGCAAGAAAAAGCACTAGGGGATTCTCCCATCTCACACTCTCACTCTCACGTAGCAAGGGAAGAGGAGCCGGCTACCCCTTCTTCCTCCTCTAGACCTCAGCTCAAGGAGCACCATTGTAACATCACCCACCATCTAACTAGACCAGCAGGACTAGGGGTGTTACCTCCCACGGAGGGCCCCGAACCTGGGTACATCGTGTGTCCCTCACTGCTTGTGCCTAATCCCGTTCCCGGAGCCCGTCGGCGTCCTTCGGCCCCAACCACTCTCAATAAGCCACTTCATGGCATCTGTTGTGAGAAAACGACGACAGTTGGCACCCACCATGGGGCCGTCCGCTGTGCCAGCCGGAGTCACGCTCCGGGCGGGACCCTTCACCACTTCCCCCGACCGCCCCGCGTCCTGGCGGAACTGTGCGCTCGTGGGGCTTGCTCTCGCAGGGGGGGAGTCCGTTCCCGCTGGCCCTGCGGGCGATGCTGCCGGCCTCTCCGACGAGTGCCTCGGCAGTGACGCACTGGTGGACATCGCCGTCCTCACCGAGCGCGTCGGCAGGTTGAGCCTCACCGACGAGCCAGCTGCCGACGAGTACGCTAGCCAGGTACTTGCCTGCCTCGACCCGCCCTCGTTCGTAGGCACACTCACCCTGGGCGTGGCCAATGACTCCCACATCCGCGCAGGGGTAATGGCCACCGGGTCCTCCACGACCTCCGGCCGGGTCAGGGCGGAGGCGGAGGCGGCCGCCGCGGCCGCCCGCGCTGGCCCCTCCGACCCCCTCGACTCTGTGCTTCGGGGCCTCAGCACCGCCGTCGCACCTACCATGAACCCAGCTACGGCTACGGCTGAGCTGGCAGCTGCTCGCCGGCTGCTGTTCGACGAGGCGACCACGCTCGCCACCACCAAGCGCCGGATGGAGTCCGCGCAGCGCGAGTATAACTCCGCCTATGGCCTCACCCCCGCCGGCAACGAGCCCAGCCGGCGCGGTGACGTCCGCCACCGCGGCTGTGTGGTCGCGGAAATCCTCGGTGGCAGGTTCCCCACCTACGGACGCCCCCGGCTGTGAGACGAGCAGCCGGCCGTCAACAGCCGGCTCAACGACGCTCCGGCTAGTGGTAGCCGGCGCAGCCGGGACCATACCACGCCCCCGCGGCGGGAGCGCGTGCGCTCACCGACACCGGCCGTCTGCCCCGAGCTAGCCGCTCGGCTCGGCCCGCACGTTCCGTGGAGCGAGAACGACGCCCGGACCCGCATCGACCGGCTAGCGCAGTCGGAGGAGGGCTCAATCAGCCCGGCGTGCTTCGGCCCCTGGATCCGCAATGAGTCGTTCCCGACCGGCTTCGCTCTCCCTTGAGACACCCCAAAGTACAACGGCACCGCCAAGCTGGAGGACTGGCTGATCGACTACACCACCGCGGTCGGCATTGCCAGGGGGAACAAGCGCGTAACCATACGCTACGCCCCCCTAATGTTGATCGGCTTGGCCCGAATCTAGCTTAACAACCTGTCGGCCGGCAGCATCAACACCTAGACGGACTTCGAGGAAGCGTTCGTCCGGAACTTCACCAGCACCTACAAGCGGCCCGGTCGGCCCCGCGAGCTGGCCATGTGCGTCCCAGGGCTGGAGGAACCCCTCCACGACTACCTCATGCGTTGGACCGAGCTTCGCAACTCCTGCGAAGGGGTGCACGAGGTGCAGGCCATCCAATACTTCATCGAAGGCTGCCGTGACAGCACCCACCTCAAGCACAAGCTCTTGTGCTCCGAGCCGGCAACCCTAGAAGATCTGATGGCCAAGGCGGACAACTACGCCACGGCCGACTCCGCGATGCGGATGAAGGTCGCCACGCCAGCCAAGCCGGCCCCGCCGCCTGCCGCGCCGCCGGCGGCCGCCGACAACCGGCAGCAGCAGAACAACAAGCGCAAGTCCGACCAGCCGGATCCCCGCTACGGGAGCCGGCAGGTCACCACCATCGAAGAGGAGCAACCGGCTGCCCCGGCCCCCAGCCAGCGTCAGCGCACCGGCAAGGCCGCCTGGCAGCCCAAGCTTACCTTCGAGCAAATGCTCGACCTACCCTACAAGCACCACTCTGGGGCCAAGCCAGCCACGCACACGCTCCGGCAGTGTAGCTTTTCCCAGCGGCTGGCCCGAGGCGAGGGCCTCCCGGCTCCCCCGCCTCTGGTTCCCCGTGCGCCGGCTCCGGCTCCGGCCCAGCCCCCTGTGCCAGCTCCGGCAGCCAACGACGGCCGCCTCCACGACCAGTTCCCCAACCAGGACGGGTCCTACATCGTTTTCACCAGCGAAGGAACCGACAAGCACAGCGTGCGCCAGCGCTGGCACGAGGTGAACGCCACCGTCCCCTCGGTCCCCCAGTTCATGCACTGGTCCGAAAAGCTGGTTACCTAGAGCCGGGCGGACCACCCGACCATAATGCCAAATCCTGGCAGCTATGCCCTCATCCTCGACCCCACCATCGTCTCCGAGAGGCGCACCTGCTGTTTCTCGCGGGTGTTTATCGACGGGGGTAGCAGCATCAACATCCTCTATCGCGACACGATGCTCAAACTTGGGCTCCGGGAGAAAGACCTGCCAGCGAGCCGGACGGTTTTCCATGGCATCGTGGAGGGAAAATCCTGCACCCCCATCGGCAAGATTGAGCTCGATGTTCTCTTCGGCGGCAAGAGCCACTTCCGCCGCGAACCGATATGGTTCGAGGTGGTGGACCTCGACAGTACCTACCACGTGCTGCTGGGCAGGCCGGCCCTTGTCAAGTTGATTGCGATCCCCCATTATGCCTACATCAAGCTCAAGATGCCGGGTCCCAAGGGCATCATCACCATTGCCGACGACTATAAGATGTCGATCGAGTGCGCGCGCGACGGCAGCCGGCTGGCCGAGGCCCTGGAGATAGCGGAGGAGAAACGGAAGCTCGACCGGCTCGTGGCTCACACCTTTGGTCAGCCGGCCATGCCGGCTCCTCCGTCCCAGTCGGCCAGCGAGGCGTCGTTCTAGCCGTCCAAGGACACCAGGAAGGTGCCGCATGACCCGGCCAACCCCAAGTAGTGCGTCACCATCGGCGCCCACCTCGACAGCAAATAGGAAGGCGAGCTCGTCGACTTCCTTCGTGAGAATCGGGACATCTTTGCATGGTCTCCAAAAGACATGCCGGGTGTTCCGAGGAAGTTCGCCGAGCACAAACTTCATGTGCGGCCGGATGCAAAGCCAGTCAAGCAACCCCTACGCCGTTTCTCCGAGGAGAAACGGCGTACTATAGGAGAAGAGATCGCTCGGCTGCTCGCAGCCGGCTTCATCATGGAAGTGTTCCACCCGGACTAGCTGGCCAACCCGGTCCTGGTGCTGAAGAAAAACAAAACCTGGCGCACGTGTATCGACTACACCAGCCTCAACAAGGCCTCTCCCAAGGATCCTTTCTCCCTGCCGCGGATCGATCAAGTCATCGACTCCACGGCCGGCTGCGATCTGCTGTCTTTCCTGGACGCCTATTCCGGCTACCACCAGATCAAGCTGGATCCAACCGACCGGCTGAAGACTTCCTTCATCACCCCTTTCGGGGCCTATTGCTACATCACCATGTCCTTCGGCCTGAAGAATGCAGGCGCTACCTTCCAGCGCTGTATGCAGAAGTGTCTCCTGCCTCAGATCGGCAGGAACGTCCATGTCTACGTGGATGACATCGTTGTCAAGACCAAGAAGCATTTCAGCCTTCTCGGTGACCTTCGAGAGACCTTCGCCAACCTGCGCGAGTACAAGATCAAGCTCAACCCGAAGAAGTGCATCTTCGGCGTGCCAGCCGGCCAGCTCCTGGGTTTCTTCATGTCCACCTGTGGCATCGAGGCTAATCTGGAGAAGATCAGGGCCATTGAGCGCATGCGCAAGCCGGCCAAGCTCCGCGACATCTAGAAGTTCGCCGGCTGCCTTGCCTCGCTCAGCCGGTTCGTCAGCCGGCTGGGGGAGAAGGCCTTACCCCTCTACCAGCTCATTAGGAAGACGCCCAAGTTCGAGTGGACCGACCAGGCGGACGAGGCGTTTCGCGACCTCAAGCGCGCGCTCTCTAGCGCTCCCGTCCTGGCGGCGCCGGCTGAGAAGGAGCCGATGCTCGCGTACGTCGCAGCGACCACCCACATGATCAGCGTCGTGTTGGTGGTGGAGCGGCCGGAGGAAGGCAAAGCGCTGCCAGTCCAGCACCCCGTCGACTACCTCAGCGAGGTCCTCTCCGCCTCCAAGCAGAACTACCCCCACTACCAGAAGATGTGCTACGGCATATACTTCGCCGCCAAGAAGGTCAAGCAGTATTTCCAGGAGCACACCATCACCGTGGTGAGCACGGCGCCGCTCGGCGAGATCATGAGCGGCCGAGACGCCACCGGCCGGATCACCAAATGGGCCATCGCCCTCGCCGACCACGAGATTCGGTACGAGCCACGCACCGCCATCAAGTCACAGACGATGGCTGACTTCCTCGTCGACTGGGCCGAAACCCAGTTTGTGCCGCCTCCTCGGGACTCCACGCATTGGCGCATGCACTTTGACGGCTCGAAGATGCGAACCGGCCTGGGAGCCGGCATTGTCCTGTCATCCCAAAGGGGGACCAGCTCAAGTACACACTCCAGATCCTCTTTGCCACCTCCAACAACGTGGCCGAGTACGACGCACTCGTCCACGGCCTCCGGCTTGCCAAGGAAATCGGGATCCGGCGCATCCTCTATTTTGGCGACTCCGACCTCGTGGTGCAACAGGTCTCTGGCGAATGGGATGCCAGGGATGCTAACATGGCCAGCTATCGCTTCCTTGTCCAGCAGATCACCGGCTCCTTCGAAGGCTGTGAGTTCCACCACGTCCCCCGGGCAGACAATGAGGTGGCCGGTACGTTGGCAAAGATCGGCTCCACCCGGCTGGCCATCCCGGCCGGCGTCTCCCTCGAACGGCTGCTCAAGCCTTCGATCAAGCCCTCTCCCGAATCAGAGTCTATCTTCGTGCCGGCCGACGCCGCCGGCTCTTCCCCGGCTCCGGCTGCCCTGCCGGCGCCATCAGCCCCGGCTGCTCAGCCGACGCCATCGGCTCCGGCTGCTCTGCCGGCACCACCAGCTCCGGCTGCCGTACCGGCCCCGTCGGTTCCCACATCCCCACGGCGGCCAGCTCCGGCTCCACGACCGTCATGATGACGATCGACGCCCCCCCGCTTTCTCAGTCTCGGGGATTGCCGCTCCGATCCCGGGGGCTGGCGTGCCGGTCCCGGGGGCTGGCGAGCCGGTCCCGGGGACTGATCGGGTCCGGCTGCCTCCGGCGCTCCACTTGGGCTCGAGCCGGCTCCCGTCTCGGCCCCCTCGTGGGCCCAGCCCATTCTAGCTTTCCTCTTGCGCGGCGAGCTCCCCCCTGACGAAGCCACGGCAAGACAAATCCAGCGCCGGGCCTCGGTGTGGCACCCCGGCTCAGAGGAAACCGGAACGCCCCGTATTCCAGCCCAGAGACAAGTCTTTTGGAATACGACACTGTTGGCATAGAACAAATCAGCATAAGGTTACAAGGGTACATGGATTACATCGGCACAGCGACACTACGCCTGCCAAGGGTGGCTCTATACTAACAGCGGAACAACCCGAGGAAGCGGAGTAACTCTTGGCAGCGAAGCAACGACTGCGGTGATGGACTCCACTCCGCAGGGACTCTGGCTGGAATGCTTATCCTAGCTCGCAAACTCGGAATCCTTGACAAGCAAGCAATCATAGCGTGACCTGCAAACTGGCCTGACACGCCAGGTGAGTACTTTGAATGTACTCGCAAGCTCACAGCAACCAAAGCAATCAAGACAAGCAACAGCATGGCATTTACAGGTTAAGCAGGTGTAAACATGATGATGCTAGAACGATATGGCATATGGGCATGATGACACTGCATGCAACAGGTTAAAACTATCATGGTGCAACTTACTCTATTCCGGGGTTACCTCGTAACGACCACATGTAAGAACTTACCCTCGAGTGTGCCACATGATAACCTTGGGACCAAGCAAACTTGGTATTACAATACCGTAGTGACAACATGATCACAAGGAGCTTGGTCTTTACCCGAGATCACCACATAACACCATCAACCAAATCCGGTATCCATGATACCTTGGTGATCCTCTCGTGATCACGATCAACCAACATCGGTATCCTCGATACCACGGTGATCCTCTCGCGATCACATAAAGATCAACCATCTTCTTTCTCATCGAACGGGGTTGTTATAAGCAAGATTATTATACTGTTGACCCATAGTGTGTCCTACTACGAACTGTGCCCATGACCGAGGATGCGGCTATCAATAGATCATACACTATGCAGAGGTTAGTACACTGTACCAACACCATGGAACTCATGGCCTCGTGCTCCCATTCGGGTGGACCAACGATGTTCCGACAAAACCCAATCTATTGCATGGCACTCTCCCGGCCACTCCGACAAACTCCCCTTTGGGCTATGTCATGGGTGACCCCTGTGTCCTTCTGACACCTACCACCGTCGTGGCCAAACAAAACTGTCCCAAACGGGGACCTGAGCTCAATACCAAAACTGGGTTCACAAGGTTATAGCCGCCTACCTGATCAGGGTAGCACGCACTCATAACCTTCCCTGGTTGGACGTACCAGCGAGAGGCATGACAATAGACTGAATTAGGGCCGCCCCATCCCGGCAAGTGTGGTTGCACTCGTGACCTCGATTCGGTGGCGCACTATGACTCAGCCAACAGGTGTTCAAGTTCGATTAACATCCGGTTTAACTTGAATGTAAATGAGCTGAGTCATGACAACATGATAAAGTAACTATGCAAATGAGCAATTATGCAAATGAGAAGGATATCAACATGATAATAATAGTAGCGAGTAATCACTTAACCAACTAGATGCAAACGATCATGGTATACAGATAAACATGGATGCACAAGCAGTTATAAAGCAATCACAAAAATATTAACCTGTGCAAAGTATTTAAATATTTAAGTGGAAAACCATGGCTACTGCAAGGCTATCATGCAAGTGGCTGTCGTGGCTTGCCTGGCGACGAGGGATCCTCCGGGAAGAAGTGCAGAAAATCCACGGAAACGATTGCCGGAAACAGTTCTCTCTCGGAGGGGGGCTGTTTACGGGCAAGGGCAAAATTGTCATTTTCACTGTGTGAACACATAATGAAAATGGTACCAACATGACGGGCTCGACGAGACAAAGAAGTAGGCTTTGGAATCACCTCGTTTGGAGTTCCGAGCAAAAAGATGTGATGGTTTTTCTGCCAGGGGCCTTTTTCAATTATTTTATTTGCATCTGGGTCCCTGCCAGTAAATCCAGCGTTAAAGGAGAAAATGCACTGTGCCCGTGGGCCGCTCTGGGCCAAAAGCCACCGGCGCCTGGGCACCGCTCGAGCCACGTGGGCGCCGCTGCTCCACTTGGGGCGGCCCAGTAGCTGTTGCCCCTTTAAAAAACAAGGGGGAGAGCGGAGTCACTGGCGAGTCCGCCCCGCGGGCAGGCCTGGGTCGCCGTCTTCTACCTCGCTCGGCCGCTCTAGGCCGAGGCAGAGTCGGGGCCCGACGGCGATAACCGGCGACTCCGGCCACCTCCCGCGAAGCTTGACCCACCAGCGTGCTCAGGGGATTGGGCCGCACCCATCCATGGGCAGAACGGTCGCCGGGAAGCACGGGGCATGTAGGGCGTCGGCAGCGGCGGAAGCTGGCTTCGGCCGTTGGTGAGCTTGGCCACAGTCGAGGAGAGGAGGGGGAGTGCTCCAGGAAGGTTTCCTGGTGGAGCTGGCGATCTACTGGAGAAGCTGGGAGAGGAGGGAGTGGCCGGGCTGCTCCAATTTAGGAGTTGGTCGCCGGCGGCTACGGCGGCGATGGGAGGCGAGGAGAGGCTCCGGCGAGGGATGGAGAGGTCGGAGAGGACCAGTGGAGTGAGGTGGTGAGGTTGGTGAGGACGAGAGGGGCTCGGGAGCCTTTTATAGCCGCGGCGACGCGGGTGGCCGAGCCCGGCCGTGGTGACACTTGCACCGTGCACCGGAGCTTCGGGAACACGCGGTGAGGAGGGGAGAGGCGTCCAGAGGACTCACGGAGGAGCAGAGGAAGCTCGGGCGTGCTCGGGAGGGTTCGGGAGCGACGCGGTCGACCGGCCAAAGTGGAGCAGACCGCGGACGCGGTCGCCGTGTCGTGTCTGGCAAGAGATAGGAGGGGTACATGGATCCAGAGTGAGGGTGAGTCCAAGGGGAAGCTGCTGTACACGGTGTGGTGTCAAGGGCGCGAGGAAACGGACGAGGCCGAGGGCCCCAATGCACAGAGCGCGTGCATTGGCATGCCAGCCGCGTGGTCACCGCGTGAACTGGCTCACGCGGTGCATCCTGGCACCTAATTTGGTGTCTAGCAGAAAGGCCTTGCGCCCCAAGGCAGCCTAGAAGTGAAAGATCATCAGAAGAAGCCAAGAGTAGATGTGAGGCTTCACTGGAAGTTTGTTGTAGCAAACTTGACCACACCACTGTGATGAACAGAGAAGTGATAAGAGCCAAATATGATGTCTGGGAGGTTTAGGTTAAGAAGGACTATAATCCTGTGAAGTTTGGCAGGATTTGGACCAAGGTTTATTATAGTTGCTTTGCAAGTGACCAATCTGGTCTAGAAAACAAATCTAGGTGTGGCACTCACATATCAAATGAGATGGAGCTGAATTTTGGAGGAGGCTAGTTATTTTGGCATATGAAGACACTGTATAAATTTCATACCATTTGGATAAACCAAAGTGGTACTTCCTTCACACAGCATCCCACTGATCAGAATCTTATAAAAATAGCTGAGGATAAATGGCTAGATAAAATGAGCCCAAATTTTGTGGAGATAGGTTATATGGGTAGGAGAATGCTGTGGCAAATTTTCAGCAATTATGAAGAATATAAAATATAGTTGCTTCACAACAGAAAAATATGACCAGAAGCCAAGATTTGATGGTATGCTCACATAGATGCTATGATGATGCTCAAATCTTGTGGATAGGGTTAATTTGAGCATATGGATATGCTTGCAAAATTTCAACTCATTTGGTTACCCCTAGCTAACACTTGCTTCACAAAGCTTCTAGTTGACCAGAAACTTTGGAAATTAGCCAAGAAAGATTTACTGGCCAAATGAAGTTGAATTCTGGCATGTGTCAGTGATATGGATAGGAAAGAGTGCACAAAAAGTTTGAGAGCAAGCAAGCCAATATAAAGGGTACTTGCTTCTCAACTTGACAGCTAGGGCAGAATCAGAAAAGGAATATTGGTGAAATATTTTTAACATGGCAAGGAAGGATTTTGAAACATCTGAGGAAGATATGACCCAAACAATTTATGAGAATTATTTAGGATTTTTGGAATAATGGAAATGCGGGTTGCTTCACAACCCAAGGCAAACAGGGTTATTCCTTTAATAGAAAAAGGAATATTCCCAAGAAAAGAATACTTGGATTGGTCCAAGATGGAAATGACAAGGTCTTGCGTTGGTTTTGATAATGACAAGCCACTGGGGAGAGAAATCGAGGGTGATCTCTCCAGGTTTCAAGACCACGAAGCCACGGAAAAGCAAATCCAGACCAAAATCAAAAGAAAAAAAATGGGCAAAATCCAGGGTGTTACACCCGGCCTACAGCATCATGAACCACGAGCTAGTTCATCGCAGCACCACCGGCGTGTTCCAACGCTGCGTCGAGCCAGAGAAGTGCAAGAAATCCTCCTCGACATCCACCAGGGCGAATGCGGGCATCACGCCGCCTCCAGGACCCTGGTGGCCAAGGCATTCCGCCACGGCTTCTACTGGCCGACGGCCTTGGAGGAGGCCAAGCGGCTGGTCGATAAATGTGAGGGGTGCCAGCGCTTTAGCACACAGAATCACCTACCGGCAACAGCCCTCTAGACCATCCCACTCTTGTGGCCCTTTGCCGTCTGGGGGCTGGACATTGTAGGACCCTTCAAGACTGCACAGGGCGGCATGACGCATCTACTAGTGGCTGTCGACAAGTTCACAAAGTGGATAGAGGCAAGACCCATCAAGAAGCTGGACGGCCCCATAGCCGTCCGGTTCATCAAGGACGTCACGGTCCGCTACGGCGTTCCCCATAGCATCATCACCGACAACGGCACGAATTTCGCCAAAGGCGCGATGGCGTGTTTCTGCTCTCAGGAGGGCATCCGGCTCGACCTCGCGTCGGTGGCCCACCCACAGTCAAACGGCCAGGCAGAGAGGGCAAACGGCCTGATCCTGGCTGGCCTCAAGCCTCAGCTCGTGGCACCCCTCGTGCGGTCAACCGGCAGCTGGATCGATGAGCTGCCGGCTGTCCTCTGGAGCCTCAGGACCACGCCCAACCGGTCGACCGGCTACACCCCCTTCTTTCTCGTATACGGGTCCGAGGCAATCATCCCCACAGACATTGAGTTCGACTCACCTCGGGTCACCCTATATACGGAGAAGGACGCAAAGGAGGCAAGAGAAGACGCCGTCGACCTACTCGAAAAAGCACGCGAGCTGGCCCTGAGCCGGATGGCCATCTACCAGCAGAAGCTCCGGCACTACCACAGCAAGCGGATCCGACCACTCTCCTTCAGCCAAGGAGACCTGGTGCTCAGACGGATCCAGCGGACCGCCGGCCAGCACAAGCTATCCTCCCCATGGGAAGGCCTGTTCATCGTCAGCAAGGCGTTGCACAACAACGCCTACTACCTGAAAGATGCCCAGAAATCGCATAAGCGCAAAACATATACCTCCGGTGAGGAGACGGAGAGCCCATGGAACACAGCACTCCTTCGACCGTTCTACTACTAAGAGAAAACCCGTGTATGTATGTATCTTCCCTTCTGTTGGAACTTAATGAATGCAATTGGGGCCCCAAGCCGGCACATGGGCACGCCCCTTTTCAATTCCATCGAAGGCTTGTCATTTTTTAAGCAAGGCACCTGGGTCCGGCTCCCTGGCCCGGGGGCTCGCCGGCTCGCCTCCGAGGCGGACAAGTAGTGTGAGCAAGCAACCCTTTCCTACCCCCCTACCCAGCCACAAACTGGCCCTCGGCTGTCCGGCTGGCGGAACTATGGGGTAGGAAGGAACTTTTCACGCGAACGCTGCCTGGCGAGTAGCAGCCGAATAGTACCAACCAGATCGTGTTGCCTCTAGAAACCAGCCTCTACCGGCTCGCCCTAACCCTAGCCGGACGACTCTAAGGCCCGCTCGTTTCTCCCAACGACGATGCCCCGTCCCTGTCGCAGTCTGGCTCCCGGCAGGAATCCTTGCGTAAAAAAATGAGTCGAAAGGCAAAGGGCAAAGGAGGAGCCGGCACGCAAACATTTCAAACTTCAAGCAAGTTATAAACAAAAGGCCACAGGCCGAGGATTCTTTACAATACACACCCAGTGATTGGAAATGCGTCTTCTTAAATAAACAAGTTTTTCAGCGAAAGAAAAAGATACAAAGTGCGCAGGGCCGCTCAGACTGCCGGTCCATCGCCGGCCGGCTCAACAGTTCGCCCAGGGGAGGCCGCGGCCTTCGGGTCCGCCTCCGCGGCCTCCGTGGCTTCGGTGTCACTGCCGGTGCTGGAAGCGGTGATCTCATCGGCAACCTCCTCATCTTCGGGTCCATGGGGATTGCCGAAGGAGTCCTCGGCAACTGGATCGCCGTCCTCGCCAAGCGCCGGCAGGAGCTCGTCCGGGTCGACATACGAAGCCAGCTCGTTGGCTTGACGGACGAGGGCGCCTTCGCGGGCGACCCATTCCACCTCGGGAACCTCGCACATCGTGGCTAGCCGGCCCAAGTCGACGCTAGGGTACCACGACGTGACGAACCGAAGGGCCATCTGCGCCCAGGAACGGGCCGCCGACGCCTTCCAGACTCGAGCCGGGCCACCGCGTTCTCCAGCCACAGTGCCACGCGGCCCACCGGGGCCCCACGACCCGGCCAGAGTGCCGAAATCACCTCCTAGCCGGCCGTAAGGAGCCGGTCCATGCAGCGCTGAACGTGGAACATCCGGTTCTCGATGTCAGCGCGAGCTCCGGCACATCCCAGCTGGCGTGCTCCTCAACCTCCTGCACACGCTGCCGCAGGCACTCCCGATGATCCGCCACAGCCCGCTCGGCGCGGCGCTTGGTCTCTGGGAACCAGTCTAGGGAAAGAAAAGAATCAACAAAACAAGCCAAAAGCAAGTGAAAAAGCAACCGGTGGAGGAAGAGGACTCGAAAACAAAACTCACGCTGGAAAGCCTCGTCCATATCAAGGGCAAACTGAAGGCCCATGCTCCGCTCCCGCTCCAGCGCCTCCTCCGCCTGGGCAAGGGCGGTCCCTGCGTCGCAAGCTCGCCCCTGAGGCGAGCCACTTCGTCCTGAAGAGCGGTGGCCCGCTGGGTGGCGTCGGCCGCCTGCTTGGCGGCGTCCTCTCGGGCCACCACCTCCTTCTGCAGTTCCGCGATCAGGCGCTCCTGGGCCGCCTGCCCATCCACGACCAGGCCGCCCAGCCGGTCCTGCTCCGATGTGATCGCCTGGAGATTCTGCTCCAGTCGGTCCCGCTCGGAGGCCACCTCGTCCCTCTTCTGCCGGATCGGGGCCAAGACCTCCAGCTCCTTTGCGAAAGGACCGACCTAAGTTATTTAAGAATGCGTAAGACTCGTGCGGGCTGCCGAGCAGCCGGCCCGACTCTCGAGGGCTACACCCAGTTGGTGCGCTTGCGCGCCCCCACTGGAACTAACGTACCTTGCGCCTTCTGCAGCGCCTCCTGGACCTGATAGAAGCCGACCTTGCCGCGGTTGTGGATGGCGACCGCCTCGTCAAAGAGCGTGTGCCGCTTGGCGTTCTCAGCCTACTCCGCCCCAAGAGACAAGAAGTTAGACAAACTAAAAAGTTATAGATCCGGCCCGGCTGCCACGCAGCCGAACAGCCAGCCCGAATCTCGGGGGCTACACCCAGTGCGTGCGCTTGCGCGCCCCCACTGAAAGTCCAACGCAAGACAGAAGAATCTCACCTCCACCGCCTCCTCCACGCGCCGAAAATTGCTTTCGGCGGCCTCCGCAAACCTAGCCAGTCCCTCACGACAGTGCGCCATGATGCGGCCTAGCTCCCCAGGCGCAAGGACCTGGCTGCTGGCTGGCGGGGCCGGGACGACTGGGACGAGGGCCAGCGCTTTCCAGTCCCGGATCACGTCGAGCATGGTCCTTCTCGACCGGCTCGCCCCACCACTTGACCCGGTGTCCGCCGCGGCGGCAGCCGGTGGAAGGTTGGAGGCAGCCACCAGGGCTCGAGAGCCGGCCTCGAGCCTCTCCGCAACCAGCACGGCCGGCTCCACCACCTGCCGGACCGGCTCGACAGCCGGCTGAGCCGGCTCACTCCTCCCGCCGGCCGGTGTCTCCGGTGCCGCCTCCGACACAGCCGGGGCGACGGGCACATCTGCCGCGGCCGGCTCGACGGTGGGCGGGGTCAATACCTTCTCCCCCCGCTTGGCCGTCTCCGGAGCCGGCTCGGGAACCGCTCCCGCCGGTCGGGTCACCTCCGCCATGGGCGGGGCCATGGTCGTCTCCACAGCCGGCTCCCGCGGCTCGCTCGACGGAGGCCTCGACATCCGTGTCAATTCCGCCGCCGAGTCCGTCGCACGCGCCGGGTCGGCAGGCCGCCTCCGCCTCCCATCGCTCGAGGCCCCCGAACGCGAGGGCGCGCCCTTCGCCCCTGCCTTCGCGGCCCGCAATTCTGCGAGCCTCCTCTTCTCCTCCCATGCCGTGGCCACGTGCTCCTGGGCCTGCAGACTGGTCGGCTCCACCAGGTCGGCGGTCGACTCCGTGTCATGGAGCTCGATGGCATCCCTGGGGTAAACAAAAGATGGGCCCTCAGGCACTTGCCGGCTCGAAAACTCGAAGAAACCCATAAAAATGAGGAAATTACTTACCCGGCAACGACGGGGAGGGCCCGCCTGGCCCGGGGCGACGGCTTCGCGGCGGCCGCCCGCACTCTCTTACGAGCCGGCAGCGGTGCCGACGGCTGCCCCGAGGCCGGCCTCTTCTCCCGACGGGAGGCCTCGGCCGTCTGGCCACGAGCCGGCTGCTCCTCGCTCCGTCCGCGTGGCTCCCGTCGAGCTGTGGGGGGAGGCGCGTCCAAGATCCGTACATCATCATCATCAGCAGCAGCATCGTCGTCAGTCCAATCTTTGATCGAGGGTCCGAAGGGGAACTCACCAGCCGCTCTAGACCCGCCGGCTCCCGGGTCGCCCATCGCCCCATCCGCCTCAACCTCTCCCGAGGAGTCGACCTCCTCCTCGATGCCTCCCCCCAGCTCGAAATCCTCCGGGTCGGACTCGGCGCGTTCCGCTTGGAATACCTGGGGGTGCGGGCCGTCCGGCGTGTTCTGTCGAACAAAATGCTGCGGTCAGTGTGGCGTGTGAGCAAGGGGAGGCCGTCTGGAAAAACAGAGAAGGGAAGAGAATCACCACGTCGGAGCGTACCAGGGGCGCCGGGTCATGCCGGCTATACGGCAGCTTGCCAAATCTCTAGGTCCCCCGCTTCAGTTTGAAGTTGGTGATGGCGTTCACCCGCCTCACCACCTGGGCTGTCGACAGGTCAAAGGTGGACAGCCGGCAGGGGTCCCGCCGGCCCGACATGTCGCAGATCCGGTGCGGCCTTTGCTCCAGGGGCAGCACCCGGCGATCGATGAAGGCGGCCACCAGATCGGCCGCAACCAGTCCCTCTCCGGCCCTCATGGTCTGGAGCCGGCCTAGCATCCCGACCAGATCTCCAGGCGGCCCGTCGCCCGTCCAGTTCATCCCCAAGGACGGGGCGTTGACGAAGGCCGTTAGCCGGATGTAGTCCCGCGCCGGGTCGACGTTCTTCACGTAGAAGAATGTCCGGTTCCATCTCTTGACGGACTCGATGAGGGTGAGGCGGGGAAACAACGGGCCCCGGACGCATACCACCGCGCCCCCGCAGGCGTATGGCTCATCGTTGTTCCTCAAGGCCTTGAGGCAAAAGAGCTTCCAACACAACTCCACGAAGGGGAGAAGTCTGAGGTAGCCCTCGCAGAGAGTCACGAAGCTCGAGAGTTGAAGGATGGAGTTGGGCCCGAGGTGTTGCGGCTGGAGATCGAAGGTGTCCATCAAGAGGCGGCAGAACTGGCTCACCGGCAGGCTGAAGCCACGCGAGAAGTGCCAGGCGAATACCACGAACTCCCCCTCCTGAGGCTCGGGCACCACCTTGCTGCCCGGCAGACGGGCGGCGACGCGGTCCTCCGACGGCAGCATGCGGGCGCGGCGGAGGTGCGCGATGTCTTCCTCGGTGATCACGGAGCCGCCCCAGCTGCCGGAGGGTCCGTTGGCCATCTCCGAGGCAATCGCGCGCGAAGAAACAGGCGAGCGGAGTGGCAGCGCGAGCTGAAGCGGCGGACTGCGAGAGGAGGAGGACGATGGGGTGAGGGGTGCGCGAACTGCCTCCGCCCCTCCCCCTCCCCTTATAAATAAGGGGGCGACGCTCGGGGGACGTGGGGATTAACTGCGCCCACTCCCCCGGGAAATCCGCGGGACGTGGGCACCACGGGCCGCGGCCGTTGGGGTCCAGGCACAGAGGATCCCAGCCTGCGGCTCGAGGCCTACTGGGCTAGGCCCGTGGCCTATCGGGCTAGGCCCAGGGGGATGTCCCGTCAGGCCCCAGGTGCGGGGCCCTCAGCATCATTACGCTCCGCGTGGCGCGCCCCGGTCCGGCATGGGACCCAAAGCAGCGCGACAGGGCCCGAGGCGTCGGAAGCGGTTGCCGACTCGGCTGATCGATCGACCCCACGCGATAGGCGGGCACCGCTGGATGAAGCCGCCGGCTCCCCCTCGTCAAAAGGACGCGGGCCCCCGCCGGCTTCGGTGACTACTGAAGGGGTTATTACCCCTAGGTAGGCCGAGACTAGGGAGTCCCAACCCCTTTTGAAAAAACCATACGGCCGGCTGGCCCGCGACTGGCTGGCGTACTTCCGGCTGGTCCAAGGCCGGCTAGCGGGCTACCGGCAGGCCCACTGCCGGCTGGTTCACGGCCGGCTGGTCATGAGCCGGGCGCACCAGCCCCTGGCCAGCTTGCGGCCGGCCGCACTACGGCTAGCCTTCCCACTGACCTTTGACCGGGCGGGCTCCCGTCCCCTCCTACTGCGACCAAGTACACCGACAGGACACGCCCCCCACGACAGACTCCGGCCTTACTACAGCAACCGCTGACGCGCGGGCATGCATGGCTACAGTCCAAGCGGCCGTACCGCTGACCAGGGCCGATCGAGACCCGGCAGGGCAACAGTGCCGCCACACCACCGTCCACTCCATCACCTGCCCCGGCGTGGCTACAGCGCAGCCGACCGTATCGCGGACTTCGGCCGGCAGGCGTTAGACGACGCCGGGTGGGGCGGCCTGTGTCGCGGTAGGTAGGCGCGGGCCAAAAGAAGAGCCGGTTGGCGGCCCGAGTTGGCGATGGGACCACGCAGCCGGCGGGCCCTACGGGTGACAAGACTGCGCAGCAGGTGAGCCCCCTGGCCGGCTACAGAGGCTGCCAGCCGGGTCCCCCCTTTAGTTCCTTAGGAATACTCTAAGCGGGGGGGGGGGGGGGGGGGGGCTGGCCTATAAAACCCCCCGAAGCCCCCATCCATCGGGCAAGAAAAAGCACTATGGGATTCTCCCATCTCACACTCTCACTGTCACGTAGGAAGGCAAGAGGAGCCGGCTGCTCCTTCTTCCTCCTCTAGACCTCAGCTCAAGGAGCACCATTGTAACATCACCCACCATCTAACTAGACCAGTAGGACTAGGGGTGTTGCCTCCCACGGAGGGCCCCGAACTAGGGTACATCGTGTGTCCCTCACCACTTCTGCCTAATCCCGTTCCCGGAGCCCGTCGGCGTCCTTCGGCCCCAACCACTCTCGATAAGCCACCCCATGGCATCTGTTGTGAGAAAACGATGACAATAGCCGGGTGCAAGCTGTTGTGCTTCCTGGACGCGTTTTCAGGCTACCACCAGATCAAGATGGTCAAACAAGATGAGGAGAACACCGCCTTCCTTACTCCTTGCGGAGTGTACTGCTATATCTGCCTGCCCTTCAGCCTGAAGAGTGGAGGAGCCACCTTGCTGAGGCTCATGCACAAAGGCCTGGGGGCTTAGATGGGAAGGAACGCAGAGGCCTATGTGTCGTGGGAACGTGCCTGACAGTAGATGGTAGGGGTACGAAAGGAGAGGGCAGAGTCCTAGCTACGGCGAGGGTGTACACACAGATGTATGAGTTCAGGCCTCACTCGGAAGTGATAACAGCCCTACGTCTCAGGTGCTCCGGGGAGCTTACTCTGTCGAGTGATACGTGCGTTGTGTTTACAAAGGATTGCGAACCCTTGTGCCAGTGGGGAGGGGTGGCTTATATAGAGTGCGCTGCCCCTCATAAACGTCTGGCATTTAGGGGTTTGATTGTAGGTAATAAAAGGGGGGGACGTTACTGGTAACGTATACAATAAATGCCAGTTAAGGCGGCGAGCGTAACGCCTGCCCGTTGGCCTCCCTGGGGAGACTCTTGGTCTTCTGTGGTCGAGTGACTGGCGGCCCCTCCGAGTGACAGCTGACCGTCGAGTGGAGGGGGGGTCTTCCGAGTGACTCATACGCCATGGCTAGTTCAGTCGGAATCTCTCTCGTAGTCTTGTAGTCCTCCAATGTGGTGTCCTTAGGTGGGGTATGTAGGACGGGCCTAGCACCCTACCCTAAGTACATATCCTCGTCATTAGTCCCCGAATGGATCAGGGCTCAAGTGGAGAAGGTGCAGTGCAGGTTCTGTCGAACTCAGCGTTCTGAATGAGCTTCGAGATCTTTCCGATATCTGTGACGACTGGGCCTTCCAACGTCTGCCTTGATCTATTCAGCTTGTCATTTCTTCCGAGTGAATTTAGATGCAGGTTCGAGTCCGAATGGTCAACATGATCTTCAGATGTGACAGGACGCTCTGTCCGGCCCGGATTTCACGGGATTCGAAATTTTGGGGAACGCGCGCCGAGCAGGGACGATGCAACCGACGGGGAAGCGGCTCCTCAATCCTCGCGCCACCTTTATCGCCACATATCGCGGCTCCTCCGTTAGTGGGATACACAGGGATTTGGCGGGCCCACGAGTCAGTGACTCGGGTCGACGGACATAAAAAACGAGAGGGGAGGGGAATTTGCGATAGTGCGCTCATTTTCCTCTCGTCTCCTCCGCTTCTTCTGCTCCACCGCCGCACTGCTCAGATCGAATCCGCTCGCCGCTGCGACAATGCCGCCCAAGAAGACGATGAAGGGGAAGAAGCCCTCGAGCGCCCGGGCCGCAGCGTCACCCGGATGGATGCAGGGCGATTTCCTACCGTCAACCATGACGGCGTTGGACGTGGAGAAGCTCGTCGCTGACGGCCTGGTTGCGGCCGGGTCGTGGAGGTTACCGGGGACGGAAGCGGAGCCGGAGCCGCGCGAGGGCGAGCGGGTCCTCCTGACCACCCATTTGGAGAGAGGTTTTGCTCTGCCCCCGCATCCCTTCTTCCGCGGTTTTCTGAATTTCTTCGGGGCTTAGTTGCATCATTTTCCTCCCAACGCAATTGCGTATCTCGCTACGTTCGTGACGATGTGTGAGTGTTTCTTGGGTTGTCCCGCCCACTGGGGTCTGTTCAAGCACATCTTTACCATCCGTTCTCAGTCGGTAAAGAAGGCCCACGCTAGTGATAATAGGACCAACGTCATCCAGCTATGCGGGGGTTTGGGTCTTCAAAAGAGGACGGGGAGTGCATTCCCAGCGCTCACCCTTCCGGAGTCGGTGCGGGGCTGGCAGTCGACCTGGTTCTACTGCCACGACGTCGCGTCTCCAAACATGTCGACCGGCCTTCCTCCCTTCACGCTGGATCGACCCACTGCGCCCCCATCTCTGACCGTGGCCGAGGAAGAGAAGGCCAATGTGGGGATCTTGATGAACAATGTTGTGAATCTGATTCGTGATGGAGTGACCGGCTTGGATCTGTTGGAGGTGTTCCTGGGTCGACGGATCCAGCCGCTCCAGGCGCGGGACCATCCGATGTGGCATTACTCAGGAGTCGACGATACCACTCGTATCCACCCTGAAGATGTCTCAGAGGAAACCATCACGCTATGGCTGCGTGGCATCACTGGTGCGCGAGACAACCCCCGGGGTTCCAAAAGAGTATCGCCTTTCTCAGCTGCGAACCCGCCGAATGTGGTGAGTCATGTCATTGTCGATTGCTTTTGTATCTTGTCGAGTGAATATGTCTTCAGCTGACTGACTTGAATCTTTGCAGGAGCTCACGAACATGTATTCACCCGTGCCCAATGGTGGTCAGAACCTTGAAGGAGCGGGGAGCGAGAGCGACAGCGACAGCATCAGCTACGCCGAGGACAGCGAAGGCAACGGTGACGACTCGTCGGGGAACGATGAAGTTGAAGTAGTGTCTCCTCCGCGTACTGAAGGGCGTTCCAAGCAGCGTCACGACCCAACACTCGACCGGGGTCGGGCCGGGGGGTCGACCACCAGGAGCTCCAAGCGCAGTTGGACGTCGACGCCAGAGTCGATTGAAAAGGTTGCCAAGCAGCCCAAGGTCACCACCACCAAGCCCCGGAAGGCTCTCCCCGGAATCAAGGTTGACGTGCCGATTGCTTCAACGTAAGTATCTTTGCTCTTCGCTTAACTTGTTGCTGAACTTCATATTTTTGCTGACCGAGTGGCTCTTGATCGTCAGGGCCGCTACCTCGGTAACATCGCCGGGGCGAGGAGAGGAAAGCGCGGAGAAGGATACTCCAGACGCAGCTACTTCTCGCCAAGGTATGGCATATTGCCATTTGACATTCTCCTCAAACCATTCGACAGTCATGTGATATGTCGACTGGTGACATGCAGAGCCAATGGATACCGACCCCGCAGCCTCGTCTCCGACTGAACCGATTACAGCACCGACCCAGATGGCCATGGAGCTCACCAGTCCGCCACAAGCGCCTGTCTCCCAAGCGCCAGCCTCGCAAGCGCCAGTCCTTCCGACTACATCGCCACTCCCTTCACAGACCATCTTCTCTCTGCACCGTGTTCCAGAAGATCAGACTGGAGCTGCTAAGGAGGCGATGATGCAGGCCGAACATATGATGCGGCGTACGAAGGAGGTGTACGAGGCCAGCAAGCTGGCTTACGACGCTAGCTCAGCGCTTCGGGCGAACGTCCAAGTAAGTGCACTTGTAAGTGCGCTTTTTGATTGTGTCGCTTTCCGTCTACCATGACTTGACTTCTGCACTCGCTGGGAGTTTTCTGTCTGTCGACTGGTAATCGCTTGTCATGCACTCGGCTAGGGCTGACCTGGTCGAGTGGACAATCTTTTTTTTTTGTTCGGCCGTCACTCGGATCGGGCGGACCATTCCGAGTGGATACCGTTCCGGTGGGGGCACGCTGAGTGCATCCACTGGGTGTAGTCCCCGACACTGCCGTCGACTGTGGGCAGTGGGCACTCGAAGCCCATATTTCTGTCCACTGAATTGTTTTTGTCGTTGATCTCAGAAGGCCTGCGAGCTTGGTACACACCCAGTGGGTGCTTGCCGCTCCACACAGCAAAGAACCCCTGCTCCTGTACATTGCAGCCACCAATCAGGTCGTCAGTACAGTTCTTACTGTCGAGCGAGAAGAAGAGGGCAAGGCCTACAAAGTCCAGCGCCCAGTTTATTACATCTCTGAAGTGGTGACTCCTTCTAAGCAAAGGTACCCACATTACCAGAAGCTTGTCTATGGTATATATCTATCAGTGAAGAAAGTGGCACACTATTTTCAAGATCACTCAGTCTCAGTCGTCAGTGATGCGCCTTTGAATCAAATCCTCAACAATCGAGACGCGACTGGTCGAGTGGCCAAATGGGCCATTGAACTTCTTTATTTTGATATCAAGTTTGAAGCGAAGAAAGCCATTAAATCTCAAGCACTTGCTGACTTCATGGCCGAGTGGATAGAACAGCAGCAGCCAGTCCAGATCCACTCGGAACACTGGACCATGTTCTTTGACGGCTCGAAGATGCTGAACGGTTCTGGTGCTGGTGTGGTATTGGTGTCTCCCAAGGGCGATAAACTCAGCTATGTCCTCCAGATTCACTTTGATTCCTCCAATAATGAAGCTGAGTACGAAGCACTCCTTTATGGGTTGCGTATGGCCATCTCGCTCGGCGTCCATCGCCTGATGGTATACGGTGACTCGGATTTGGTGGTCAATCAAGTGATGAAGGAGTGGGATGTCAGAAACCCCACCATGACCGGATATTGCAATGCAGTAAGAAAGCTTGAGAAGAAGTTTGAAGGTTTGGAACTCCATCACGTTCCCCGAGTGAAAAATCTGGCAGCTGACGAGCTGGCAAAAATCGGTTCCACTCGAAAGCCTGTGCCCAGCAATGTGTTCCTGGAGCATTTGCACTCTCCTTCGGTACAAGAGGACCCCTTCACCGAAGAGCCCCCGCAGCCTATAAGTGCCTCCAATCTGACTGAAGTTGATGTCCCAGCAGTCATAGATCTGGTCAGTGAGATTCTGGTGATAACTCCCGATTGGACGGTGCCCTACATCGCGTACATCCTCAGGCGAGAACTTCCAGAAGACGAAGTTGAAGCTCGACAGATTGTCCGCAGATCCAAAGCTTTCACTGTTATGAATGGGCAGCTCTACAGAGAGAGCGTAACCGGCGTGGCTCAGCGATGCATTTCTCCCGAAGAAGGTCGACTGAGTCTGGAGGAAATTCACTCGGGAACTTGCGGCCATCATGCGTCCTCTCAGACGATTGTTGCCAAGGCCTACCGAGCTGGTTTCTTCTGGCCGCGCGCCAATGAGATGGCTAAGGATATTGTGCAGCACTGTGAAGGATGCCAATTCTATGCAAACCTGTCGCACAAGCGCGCGTCTGCCTTGAAGACCATCCCACTCGTCTGGCCGTTCTCTGTATCGGGATTGGATATGATCGGACCTCTCCGCACGGGCCAGAGTGGTTTCACGCACCTTCTGGTAGCAGTCGACAAGTTCACTAAATGGATTGAGGCCAAGCCTATCAGGAAGCTGAATTCTCGCACAGCCATCAAATTCATGAGGGAAATAATATTCAGATACGGAGTTCCCCATAGTTTCATCACGGACAATGGTTCTAATTTTGATTCGGAAGAGTTCAGAGCCTTTTGCTCCTCTCAAGGCACTCGGGTGGATTACGCATCCGTTGCGCACCCCCAGTCAAACGGTCAGGCCGAGCGAGCAAATGGCCTTATCCTTCAAGGGTTGAAGCCTCGACTCATGCGCGAACTTGATCATGCAGCTGGAGCTTGGGTTACAGAATTACCGTCTGTTTTGTGGGGCTTGAGGACAACTCCAAATCGGTCAACTGATCGCACTCCTTTCTTCATGGTGTATGGGGCTGAAGCTGTCCTGCCGAGTGATGTTCTTCACAATTCTCCTCGGGTGGACCTTTACTCGGAGGTTGAAGCTGAGCAAGCACGCCAGGATGCTGTGGATCTCCTTGAAGAAGAGCAGGAAATGGCTTTGATCCGGTCGACTGCATACCAGCAAGATCTGCGTCGCTTTCATGCAAGGCACGTCAGGAGTCGAACCTTCCACGAAGGTGACCTCGTGCTCCGAGTGGATCAGCAGCGGCCTCACAAGCTAGCCCCCGCGTGGGAAGGCCCTTTCGTCGTCACCAAGGTGCTGAACAATGGAGCCTACCACCTCTTCAATCTCAAGAATTACGCTGACGAGCCACGGGCCTGGAACGCGGATCTGCTTAGTTGGTTCTATACCTGAAGGTTGATCTGTCTGATGTAATAAGAGTAAACTGTTTTGATTACCAAGGATACGACTCCTGCAGTCTTTTGTCGATTCCGATCGCACAATTCTGAGTTCAAGAATACTCCGAGTGCGAGCGATTTTCCACTCGGGGGGCTTAGCCGCGATTCCGCATCGCCTAAGTTTAAATCTACTCCGAGTGATGGGCGATCCTCACACTCGGGGGCTTAGCTGCGACTCCGTGTCGCCTAAGTTCAGAACCTCGTCGAGTGAATAGCATCGCATTCACTCGAAAGCTTAGCCGCGATTCCACATCGCCTAAGTTTAAATCTACTCCGAGTGATGGGCGATCCTCACACTCGGGGGCTTAGCTGCGACTCCGTGTCGCCTAAGTTCAGAACCTCGTCGAGTGAATAGCATCACTCGAAAGCTTAGCCGCGGTTCCGCATCGCCTAAGTTTAAATCTACTCCGAGTGATAGGCGATCCTCACACTCGGGGGCTTAGCTGCGACTCCGTGTCGCCTAAGTTGAGAACCTCGTCGAGTGAATAGCATCACTCGAAAGCTTAGCCGCGGTTCCGCATCGCCTAAGTTTAAAACGCTACTCCGAGTGATGAGCAATCCTCACACTCGGGGGGCTTAGCCGTGATTCCGCATCACCTCAGTTATAAACTACTCCGAGTGACGAGCAGTCCTCTCACTCGGGGGGGGGGGGGGGGGGGGCTTAGCTGCGAGTCAGTCCTCGCCTAAGTCCGAAATCAATCAAACAAATTTTAGACCCCTACCGATGTCGCCGCCACTCGACAGCAGTCTCGGGGACTACACCCACTGGGCCAGAAACCACTGGACCAGAAACCACTCGACAGGATCTGATCTACTTGAGAGGAAATCAAGCAAAGGACTAAAAAGCAAATTCAGATAAATCCAGAGTATTCAGCCCAAGACCCGAAAGAAGTTTTAACGATACACCACCACTCGGCATACCGAGGCAAATTAAAGTTTTTTCAAGCTCCAGTGGGACTTGCAGGCTCGACGAAGGTGTCCAGGTCGATCCCGTCAGCGATCCGAGTGGCCGCTTCGATGAAGGTCTCCATGAAGTCCTGGAACTGGAACTTCTTTGTGTTGGCCACCTGAAGTGCTTTCAGTTTGTCCTCCTTGACCTCCTTGCAATGGACCCTGACGAGTGAGAGCGCTATGTTAGCTCCATAGCGTGCAGCAGATTTCTTCCATGCCTGCACTCGACCAGGGAGCTCGTCAAGCCGAGTCATCATTGACTCGAGGTCAGCCTGAAGTGAGTCTTCCGGCCACAGCTCCTTGTCGACCTTCTCCATTGCACCTCGCAGTCAAGCCACGTACTCCCGGACGCCTGCGACTCGAGCTTCAAGCCGGAACATGTTCATAGCCACAGCATCTCCGACAGGTGACTTGGAAGGGTTCAGATTGGGCTCGACCGCCTCGGTCTCCTTCTTGAAGTCCTTGCAGAATTCTACATGAAGAAGATGGAAAGAATTAGTCACGATTCTGTTCCCTGAAAATCAACGGAATTCACTCGACTGGATGAAGTTGGTATTAACGGAATTCACTCGACTGGAGAAAATTACCTTCAAGCAAAACATACATCTTCTGGGCGTAATCCCCCAGATAGGTCTCCAAGCCCTTTGCTCTCTTGGTTGCTTGGTCAAGCCTTTTGCTCCAGTCAGCTCGCTCCTGCTTCAGCTTCGTGTTCTCTTCCTCAAGCTTGCTGGCCGCGGCGAGCTTCTTCCCGGCAGCTTCAGTCTTCTCCCTCGCCGTCTTCTGAGCATCGGCGAGTGATCTGTCTTTGTCCTCCAGCGCTTTCTTCATGATATCTAAAGAAATAGCATTGTTGAGTCGCGCTCGGAGTCGACGGTTTTCAGCACGCACGTCTACTCGAGTGGAGTCACTCGGTTCAAAGATAGAAGAAACAAATAATGAAGTACTCAATCAACAAAGTTTACCTCCTGAAGCCTTCAGATCAGCTTGCGCACGCTCCAGGTCTCTCCTCGCCTGTTCCAAGTCGAGCTGAAGCTAAGTCTTCTCCTTCTCCAAGTCAGCGTATCGAGTACCGAGCTCGCAGGCCTTCTGAGATCAACGACAAAAACAATTCCTTCAGAGATGTAATAAACTGGGCGCTGGACTTTGTAGGCCTTGCCCTCTTCTTCTCGCTCGACAGTAAGAACTGTACTGACGACCTGATTGCTGGCTGCAATGTACAGGAGCAGGGGTTCTTTGCTGTGTGGAGCGGCAAGCACCGGTTGGGTGGAGAGCAGGGCTTTGAGCTGGACAAACGCTGCTTCTGCCTCTGAATTCCACTCGAACGTATCGGATTTCTTCATCAGTCGGTACAAAGGGAGTGTCTTCTCTCCGAGACGAGAAATGAATCTGCTCAGCGCTACCAGGCAACCGGTAAGCTTCTGGACATCGTTAATACGCTCGGGGCGTTTCATTCGGACGATGGCACCGATCTTCTCGGGGTTGATGTCGATTCCTCGTTCGGAAACGAGATAACCGAGTAACTTTCCACCCAGAACTCCAAAAGTACACTTGGTTGGATTCAGCTTGAGGTCATATCTTCTTAAGTTGGCGAATGTTTCCGCCAAGTCAGTCAGCAGGTCGGAACCTTTGCGAGACTTGACTACGATATCATCCATGTAGGCCTCGACATTCCGACTGATCTGGTCGAGGAGACACTTCTGAATCATGCGCATGAAAGTAGCGCCAGCATTCTTCAGACCAAAAGGCATGGTGATGTAACAGAAACACCCGAAAGGGGTGATGAAGGCCGTTTTTATTTCATCCGGACCAAACAGACGGATCTGATGGTAGCCAGAGTATGCATCGAGAAAAGACAAACGCTCGCACCCCGCAGTCGAGTCCACAATCTGGTCGATGCGGGGGAGTGGAAAATGATCTTTCGGGCAGGCCCGATTGATATGCTTGAAGTCTATACACATTCGGAGCGACTTGTCCTTCTTGGGGACCATGACGACATTCGCAAGCCACTCGGAGTGGTAGACCTCGCGAATGAACTTGGCCTCCAAGAGTCGAGCCACCTCCTCGCCGATTGCCTTCCGGTTCTCTGTTGCCGACCGGCGCAAGTGTTCTTTTACTGGCTTGGCCTTCGGATCAACTCTCAGATGGTGCTCAGCCAGTCCCCTGGGTACACCAGGCATGTCAGCGGGCTTCCATGCAAAGATGTCCCAGTGCTCATGGAGGAACTGGATGAGCTCGGCTTCCTATTTGTTGTCGAGTGTGATTGAGATGTTGGTCAGAGCAGCAGTAGGATCTGTCGGGTGAATGTGCACTTGCTTCAAGTCTCCTGCTGACTGAAAAGCTGACTCGGTGGTGGGCTTCTTGGAACGCAACAGATCAGCGGGATCAGCAGTCTTCTTGTACTCTTCTAACTCGACTACAGCCATCTGCATGTCGGCGATCTTGGAGCCCTGTTGGAGGCACTCCTCAGCCCTCTGTCGATTGCCTGTGACTGTGATCACACCCTTGGGCCCGGGCATCTTCAGCTTGAGATACACGTAACATGGGCGGGCCATGAAACGTGCATACGCTGGACGGCCAAGGATGGCATGATATGCACTCTTGAAGTCTACAACCTCAAATGTCAGCTTCTCTTTGCGAAAGTTCTTGTCAATGCCGAACACCACATCTAGCGCAATCTGTCCGAGTGACTTGGCCTTCTTCCCAGGGATGACCCCGTGGAATTGCATATTGCTTTCGCTGAGCCTGGACATTGGAATGCCCATCCCTTTGAGGGTATCAGCGTACAGAATATTCAGGCCACTTCCTCCATCCATGAGAACTTTGCGGAGCCGAGTGCCTCCTACCACCGGATCCACCACCAGCGCCTGTCGACCTGGGGTAGGGACATGAGCGGGATGGTCCGACTGATCGAAGGTGATAGCTGTCTGGGACCACTTGAGGTACTCGGGGGTAGCTGGAGCAGCCATGTTGACCTCCCTGTTGATGACCTTCAACCGACTCTTGCTTTCTACATCGGCAAAAATCACCAATGTGGCATTGATCTCAGGAAAGTCTTCTTTATCTTCGTCCTCTTCTTTCTCAGGCTCTTTGTCACTCGACTGCTCTCCCTTGAACCTTCGGATCAGCAATCGGCACTGTCGAGTGGTATGCTTTGACAGGATCAAGTTGCCTTCTTCATCCTTCCGTGAGTGAATGGCACATGGCATATCCAGGACATCTGTCGACTGGTTCTTGGACTTCTTCTGAACAAACTGCTCCTTTGGCTTCACTTTCCCTTTCGCCGCCAGAGCGGCTACTTCTGCCTGGACAGAGCCATCAGCTTTACGTTTTTGCTTCCGACTGGAATTTCCGCCGCCGGGATTACTGTCGACTGCTTTACCCTTGCCACTGCGGAGGCGATCCTCCTCCTCGCCGTTGGCGTATCGGGTGGCAATCTCCATCATCTTGCTCAGGGACATATCTCCTGTCCGACCAAACTTCAAATAGAGCTCTCTGTATCTGACTCCGGCCTTGAAGGCGCAAACAGTCTGGTGCTCGGAAACACCTTCCACCGTGTGATGAAGAGTGGTCCACCGCTGAATGTAATCCCTCAAGGTCTCATTCGGCTTCTGGACACAGTGTTGCAACTCGAGCAAACCGGCAGGGCGCTTGCAGGTGCCTTCGAAGGTCTTGACAAACACTCGGGCAAGATCCTCCCAGCAATAGATGCTAGAAGGAGCCAACTGATTAAGCCACGCCCGGGCCGGACCATCCAACATCAGGGGCAGATGCTTCATAGCCACGTTGTCGTTGCCTCCGCCGATCTGAACAGCCACTCGGTAATCGTTTAGCCATGTTTCCGGCTTCGACTCGCCAGTGAATTTGCTAATCCCAGCCGCCAACCTGAAGTTGGGGGGGATCTCAGCAGATCGGATGGCTCTGCTGAAACACTCTGGACCAGAAACAGCTGTACCACTGCCACTCGGAAAATCTCTGTCATAGCCACCTCTGTTGTATCTGCCTCTGTCGACCCGGTTCTGAACGAGAACGGATCTCGCGTCAAACCCAGGGTCCCGCTCATCACCGTACGGGCGCCTGTCATCATAGTGCCGGGGCATGTATGGACCACTCCGCGGAGAAGTAGGCACTCGACGGTGGTCATCACGGTGATGCCGAGGAGCAAACTGATCTCGCCTCTGATCTCTGTACTGATCGTTGCGGTAATCTCTGCCTCTGCGACGCTGAGGTGATCCTGGACTGTGGGCCGATTGGACTGTGTCTGCTCTAACTGATTTGCTGTGAATCCTGTTGCGCGACTGAGAGACAGCGGAGTTCTGCTGTCGAGCCGCCCCAAACAGGGTTCGGATCTGCTCGAGTCCTCTGCCGGCCTCTGAATCGGACGGCTGTATAGAATCTGCAATCCTAGCCGCCGCTGCAACATTCTGGATCGGAGTACGGTATACCTGACGATTGTCGTCGACTGGAGGGAACAACTGACGCTCGCGACGCTGTCGAGTGCGATCGTTGAGTGACCTCTGCATCTCCTCGAGGCGCGTGCGCTCTGCCAAGGTGGCGAGACGCGCAGCCTCCAGTGCCTGGGCTTCTGCAGTCGTGCCGACGATGGGGGTTTGGAGGACCTCCTCATCCCTGCGCTGCTGGTCATTCGACGGGCCGCCACGCTCGCGGCCGCCACGGCCGTAGCCGGGTGGGCTCTGATGAGAACCCGCCATGAAAACTTCTGCTGCAGGATCGCAGCTCTCGCACTCGGAAGGGAGCTCGGATGAATTTGATGCCGAGTCAAACGTGCCGTGAAGTGGCTCGGCGGCCTCGATAGCCGTGATCTGCGGAGTCGACGCCTGGCGCGCCGCCGCGTGCCTCACCCATCGCTAGAGCCGCGAACGACCGGATCGCTTGCAGCGACGAACAGCGGGGAGAGTGGACGACGCTGGAGCCGACATGTACGGGGTCGACGGCTGACGAAGGAGAACGCCGCATGAACTCGCGCTGAAGTGCGTCGCCCCGCGGACGGGGAGAGCCTCAACGTCGAGAGGGGCTTCCTGGAGCCATGCAGAGTCATCGGCGATGAAGGTGAACGCACCGAGACGGATCTCGCAGCCCAGGATCAAACCGCCGTCGGGAGACATGGTGAAGATGAAAAACTGCAACCTCGCCGGAAGTCGCTTAGACGCCGGCCCCACGGTGGACGCCAACTGTCGTGGGAACGTGCCTGACAGTAGATGGTAGGGGTATGAAAGGAGAGGGCAGAGTCCTAGCTACGGCGAGGGTGTACACACAGATGTATGAGTTCAGGCCTCACTCGGAAGTGATAACAGCCCTACGTCTCAGGTGCTCTGGGGAGCTTACTCTGTCGAGTGATACGTGCGTTGTGTTTACAAAGGATTGCGAACCCTTGTGCCAGTGGGGAGGGGTGGCTTATATAGAGTGCGCTGCCCCTCATAAACGTCTGGCATTTAGGGGTTTGATTGTAGGTAATAAAAGGGGGGGACGTTACTGGTAACGTATACAATAAATGCCAGTTAAGGCGGCGAGCGTAACGCCTGCCCGTTGTCCTCCCTGGGGAGACTCTTGGTCTTCTGTGGTCGAGTTACTAGCGGCCCTTCCGAGTGAGAGCTGACCGTCGAGTGGAGGGGGGGTCTTCCGAGTGACTCATACGCCATGTCTAGTTCAGTCGGAATCTCTCTCGTAGTCTTGTAGTCCTCCAATGTGGTATCCTTAGGTGGGGTATGTAGGACGGGCCTAGCACCCTACCCTAAGTACATATCCTCGTCACTATGTCGACTACATCATTATCAAGATGCGCGAAGAGGATTCCCTCATTGGGGACCTCGAGGAGACCTTCTCCAACTTGCGCAAGATCAACATCAAGCTCAACCCTGCCAAGTGCATCTTCGAAGTCCCCACAAGAAGGTCCTTGGCTTCCTGGTCTCCCACCGCGGCATTGAGGCCAACCCTGAGAAGATCCAAGCCATTGAGAAGATGCAACCTTCGCGCAAAATCTAGGAAATGCAGAAGCTGACCAAATGCGTGGCCTCGCTCGGGCGTTTCATCTCCAAGTTCAGGGAAAGGGCTCTGCCTTTCTTCAAGCTTCTGAAGAGGACAAGCCCCTTCAAGTGGACTCCTGAACCCGATGCAGCTCTCGAGGACCTCAAGAAGTATCTGACGAGCCCTCCCGTCAACTCGTGAGCCCTTGCGCTTGTATTTGGCGGCCACCCCAACACAGCCAGTGCGGCCCTGGTGTTGGAACGAAAAGAGCAAGTCCCTGTCAAGAAGAAGCCCACTGCTTCCAAGTCTCCCGAGCCTCCTGAGCCCACGCCTCCCGAGGACCCTTGAAAACCTCGCGAGGCCACAACAGAGCCTGCCGAGGCACCCCCTCAAGAGATCCCAGAAGAGCCACCCAATGATCTCCCTGAAACCCAAGCTACGGTCACTGCAACCACGCACCTCATGGAGCATCCCGTCTACTTTGTGAGCACGGTGCTACGAGATGAGCGCGAGCGATACCCCATGCAGTAGAAGCTACTCTTTGCGCTCCTCATCGCCTCTAGGAAGCTGCGGCACTACTTTCAAGGGCATCCCATCAAGGTGATCACGTCATACCCCTTGGAGCAAGTACTTCGCAACACCAACGCTACAGGCCGCATCGCAGAATGGAATGTGGAGTTGCAGTCCTTCGAGCTGGAGTTCCTCACAACAAGGGCGATCAAGGTTGCGACTCTAGGTGACTTGATGGCCGAATGGACAGACCCGCATCAAGATAAGCCTCGCGAGGCCGAGTCCCTCCTGCCTAGGAAAGTTTCCGCTGATGGCTAGACCATTCACTTCGATGGCGCATTTTCCCGGCAAGGCGCGGGGGCTGGTGTGTGATACGTCTCCAATGTATCTATAATTTTTGATTGTTCCATGCTGATATATTATCATTCTTAGATACTTTTTGGGTCATTATTTACCAATTCATAATATTTTTGAGCACTAACCTATTGCCCAGTGCCAAGTGCCAGTTGCTATTTTCTGAGTGTTTTTTACTTTGCAGATTTACTATACCAAACGAAGTTCAATTGCCACGAAACTTTTTGACGATTTTTTCTGGACAAAAACTAGACCTAGAAGCTTCGGAGGATGGCCGGGAGCCGCACGAGTTCTCCACAAGCCAACAGGGAGCGACCCCAGGGGGGCCGTGCCCTGATAGCTTGTGGGCCCCCTTTGGCTCCTCCAACCTCGTTCACCATCCTATAAATTGTTATTAATCCTGAAAACCCTCATGAGAGCCTCAAAAACCTTTTTCCGCCACCGCAAGTCTCTGTTCTGCCACGATCCCATCTGGAGCTCCGTTCTGGCACCCTGCCGGAGGGGGGATCGATCACGGAGGGCCTTTTCATCAACCTTGTTGTGTGAGTAGTTCACCACAGACCTACGGGTCCATAGCTAATATCTAGATCGCTATCTCTCTCTCATATGATCTTCAATACAATGATCATCGCATCTTCGCTTTGATCTATCCGATGTAATCCTATTGTGCGGTCTGTTTGTTGGGATCCGATAAATTGTGGGTTTATGTTCAGATTATTCATGGAAAGTATTTGAGATACCTCTGATATATATTGTCTCTTAATAGTATGATCATTATAGACTCGTAATGCTCTCCGATTTATTGATGTGCTTTGGCCAAGTAGATTGATATTTCATCGGTGGGAGTAGTGCGTTGTAGTAGGTTCAACCTGACGAGTTTCTATATCCCAGTGACAGAAAGGGAGAAGATGCGTATTTGTGTTGCTGCTACTAAGGATAAAGCGATGGGGTTTACTCATATTGATTGAGTTTACTTTGTCCACATCATGTCATTGTTCTCCAAGCATTACTCTGTTTTACTTAATACTCTAGATGCATGCTGGATAGTGGTCGATGGGTGGAGTAATAGTAATAGGTGCAGGCAGGAGTCGGACTATTTGCTTATGGACGTGACGCCTATATAGACATGATCATTGACGTGAACATCACATAACTATCCGCTTTTCTGTCAATTGCCCAACAGTAATTTGTTACCCTCCGTACGTTGCCTACATGGGAGATGCCGCTAGGGAACACTATGGCCCCCGGGTCTATTCACTTATATATTCGCAAACGCTATTGCTACCTTGATTCCTTTATTTAACTTTTATTTTATTTTGTAATTTATATTTATCAACAATTATCTACACAACTCATTTGATTGCAAATAACAAGATCAAGGGGATTGACAGCCCTCTTGCCCATGTTGGGTGCAAGTAGTTTGTTCTTTTGTGTGTAGTCGCTGAAGACGGTTGAGAAGTGATATTCCTATTGGTTCGATTAAGTTAGGTTTCATAACCGAGGGAAATACTTACCCACCTTCTGCTGCAACTACTCGTTCCTCTTCATGAAAAAACCAACGCACACAAGTATCAGGAAGGATTTCTGGCGCCGTTGCCGGGGAATATCATCATCAACTATCCACTACTAGGAGAAAGCCTAGTAGTAGCGCTTGTTTTCCCCTTAGTAGTAGCGCTGGTGGCAGCGCTACTGCTAAGGCGCTACAGCTAAGTGTTTATCAGTAGTGCTGAAAAACCATCGCTACTGGTAAGTACTGATAGCAGTAGCGCTGGTTCACAACAAGCGCTACTGATAAACCAACGCTACTGCTACAACTTACCAGCACTACTGCTAAACCAGCACTGCTAAGATTTAATTCCCCTCTACGTATTTGTGCATGCTCAATACGGTAGTTTCATCATATCATAATAAACATACATTATTCTCATCATATCATACACATACAGGAGACTCGTCATACCAGCACCTCCAACACAAATATCATCACATCTCAAAAATAGTGATACACAAGTCATGTCATGTCTCGAATAAATGCAACTGCATAGTCATGGCACACACACAAGTTTCATCATCTCTATCTCTAAACCATGATGTAGAAGAGAAGAGCGATCAGTATGAGCAAGAGCGCGACTAAGTAGTACTTCTTGAGGCACAGGTTTCGCTCCCTCTCTTGCCGGAGCGTCCACCTCAAGTAACTATTTTCCGCTTCGGCTCTGCTGTCAAACCCTCTATGGCTAGCGCCCGGGTACCTGTCCACCTGGGCCTGAGCGTCTGGCCAGTGGCCGTACACTCTTGGAACCCTCCCAATGAATACGGCATAGCAGTCCTCCGCCATCTCCGATCTATGTACCTGCATCGTAAGTTGATGAATTCAACGATAATATGCAACATAATGTACATGAGAAACACAAAGAGGCATAGTTAGCAAAATACAAGCAACCTATAGTAAACATAAATAAGTAAGTTCCTCGTACCCAAACTAATTAACTAGAGCGATCTACGCTAGTTCATAGAAATACAGTAGCACTAATTAAACATACACATTGTCATCGTCAATCACTCCTCCATGTCGACGCTCCAATCTTCATAGTCAGGGAGGAAGCACCCGAGCTTCGTGAAAGGCTTCAGGTCCAGACGCTGAGCGCTGAGCAGTGTTCGGACATCCTCCCGACTCATTGGCCCATGGTAGAACATCCCTGATTTTTCGAGGACCTCCTTCATGATCACTTGGGCAAGTTCACACTGTACGTGATAAAACTCAGCTCAGATTCGATGATCTGGTGTCCTTCCTATGCTTGTGGCCCAGTTGACAATCTCGGCATCGCTGGAAGTAGCTGACATGCGAAGGCGTTGATTATCCCTTATGTACTCGATCATGTGATGCATGAGGTAGAATTCATCAGCCTTACTATCGTTCGGTTGCTGGATGCAGCAGAAGTCGGTCTTATGGCCGAAAGCCGGCCCTCTATTCCTGTACTTTTTCACCTGGATATATCCACCACTAAGGCTGATGGTTAAAATGGCACTATCGAGAACACTCTTTATGTGCGTGTAATCCCTCTTCTTGATGTTCTTCGCCGAGTCCAAGTACAGAGCATGGGAGTATTGTGGGTACAGACAGATGAGGACGCCGCCCCCCCCCCCCTGCCCGCTTTGCAAAATAAGTACACCTCAAATTAGCCTCCATGCTTGCAAAGGAATGATTAAAACTTACGAAAGGATATCCGCGGATGACTTACGTGGGATGATAAGGCAGGAGAATCGTTTCCTTGTCCTTATTAGCGACCATGAACTCGCCGATGTACTTGCTCGCATAGTCACGGTGCTCTTTGCGCCTGATGATGTTCTCGCGACACAGATATATTTTATGTTTTCGTGCCTGATGATGTAGTTGAGATACAACGCATACATGCGGATGAACTGAAAATCCAGTGGAACATGTCGTAGATGAGGTCAAATCACAGGATGAACATATCCGCGGGACATCTATCGACGTATAACCTCCCACCCGAAACCTGAGCCACGTAAAGCGGGTATCCTGGTTTTTTCGAGATGAGAAGGCTTTTCTCTCTGGCCAGCACATCATCATGAAGTCTCCTTAGATCATTGTTCAGTATGTCCTCCAGCGCTTTCTGAGGTAGGATCGGGTGGCCGGCGACATGGAAACGCTCCGCACCTACGACAAGTATTCTGTCTACCTCCCGAGGCTTACGGCTGGCTGCTTGAAACAGCTCTGGCGCCTTTAGAGCCTTTCATCTCCGGTCTCCTCCTTTGCTTCTTGACGGGTGGTGGTAGTGAGCCGGCCGCCCTAACTTCCCTAACCACCACCCCCAGTGTCGTCGGGCTAAGCAGTCGATGGCCCTCGCGTTGTTCTTGCTGGGTAGAGGCGGCATCTGGAGGCGTCTCCTGTGAGGATCGCATGAAGTGAGAATTTTTTGCAATCAGCCTTAGGACGTTCCGGCTCCGGCAAATCAGGCAGCATCAAATCATCATCTCCACGCTCATAGCCTGAGTCAGAGTCCCGAGCATCACCATAGGCGGTATTGATATACTGGTTAGGGTCATCATCATCCTCCTCCATGACATCATCAGCATTTGCTTCTTCGATGGGGGCGACGTCATCTGGCACTAATGAAGGCTCTCCCTCGTGTCATCCTCTATCACCCGCCACAACAGGTGCAGGTAATTGGGTAGGTGGGGTGGTGGTCATACCTTGTTGAGGAGTTGTCGTTGGTGTGCTACCGGGCACCTCAACACGAAGACGAGTCTTCGACCAAGGCAAGAACCAGCTCTTGCATGCGCCAATTCGTTTTGGGGTCTCATCATCATCGACTTGTACCGGAGGAGGCAAATCCTCGAAGCACGCTTTGACACTGGCCACGCAAACATTGAAGACGCTATGGGGCATCTGTCGGTTGTGTAACATGTGTTCCTTCAGCTTCACTATCGTTGCCTTTCCCACGTCCACCTTCTGGCCTTTGATGTCGTACAGTAGGGTGCACGGGGTTTCGTCGGCCTGCGAAGACATGTCTGCGACGTCAAACATCCGAAAGGCAACTAAAACGGAAGACTATAGATATGCTGGTCAAGAGGGTATGACACGTAATTACCATGAGGGCATCGAGCTCAGCCAAAGACGAAGCCCCGCCGAGCAGGCCAGAGACGGAGGACGGGCTGCTATGAACAGGAGCGGGACCAGGTACGGGAGCATGTGCGGTGGCGTGAGCAGGTGCTGGTGGTGCGATGTTAATCGAATTGCTCCTGACGTAGCTGGGTAGGGGAAAGTCTTCTGGCCCTTTATTTGGATTTTTCTTCGTCCATTCGAAAAATGCCGGAATAAAGCTGGTAATGGAAGATGTGAAGTCAGCCGTGACGTGCGCTACCGCTGCACTGACCCTTTCATCGACTATCTATTCCAACTCAGCTTTGGTCTCAGCTTTGGCCTTATTGACCGCAAGCGCGACCTTCTCGTCGATGTGCTGTTGACTAAGCAACCATCTCTGCCTTCTTTCCTCCGGCTTCTCGTGGTAGCACGTCTTCCACGATGCGCCATCTCCGACGCCGTGCACACGTCCATATGACGGTGGTTTATCCTCCGACACCTTTTTCAGTATGTTGAGGGCCCAGTTGAAAGGGGTGTCCCACTTGGGCCTCGCCGACGACTGAGAAGACTCGTCGCTTTCGGCTGCCTTTTGGTGCTGCTCTTTCTGCAAAAGGAACATGGATGGTTTACAAATGTGAGAAAACTTGTTGTCGAATTGATTGGAAGCTAATATAAGGTGGTAATATAACAATTACCAGTAGTCTCATGAACTCCCTCGTGTTCGGGTCCGTGTAAAAGATTTTCTTGACGTGGTCCCACTTGTACCGGGCCCTGATCCAGTCATGCTCCTGCGGGTCGGTGAACTCCGCCAAGGGGTCCGGGATTCCATGACTTTCACGTTCGGCGTTCTCCTTGGCCCATACGTGCCTCTTCCTCTCGTAACCACGGCTTTTGAGGCGGTGGGGAGGTGTGTTCCTGGCCTGGTGCGCCTTCATTTTCTCCGACTTTATCTTGACTTCTTCTTTAGCGCAAGTCTCCTTGAATTTTTCGAAGTCCTCTTCCGTTAGTGTCGGATTGTCAGCATGAATCTTGGACCACGGTTCATTCTTCGCAATCGCTTTTTTCACCCGTACTTTCCAGGCGGACAAGTCATTGGTGAACATCGTCATCGCCTTGCTGTTTATCTTTGTCATGGGTTCGTCCTTCCACGGAAGTTGGCTTTCAGTCCGCCCGGGGAACAAGAACCTATTGCGCAACTTCGTTAGGAGCATGTGCTCCATATGTGGCATCTTCTTCAACTTTTCATCGTTGATGTTGGCGGTTTCCCTGAGGATGCATCCAAGTTGATTGCCGTAGCATGCGCGCGCTTCCTCCAGCGCCAGTGGCTCTAGTTTCTTGGGGTGCATCGCCGTGACCACAATTTTTCCGATGCCGAGCTCGTTTGGTTTTCGTGCCCTCTTCGGCTTCGGTCCTTCACCGGTCTTGGGGGCGGTGTCGGTGCCGGCGATGCCAGTGTTAGTGTCGGTGTTGGGGTTGTTGTTGCCACTATCACCCTCCACCCGCAACTGGTGTTCGTCCAGGTAACTGAAATAATTGTTTGCTGCCTCGACGGGGTCTTCTTCGAGGCGAGCAGAACCCCCGGCTTCCGCGTGGTCAGACATGTTTCCTACGATTATTTAAGTATGCTCGCTCAATTATTTGGTCGGAATGAAATGAATAATGAAAAGAAAAAAGGGGCCTATATTTGGTTGGAATGTTGATTCATTCCCCTTCCGGCAAATCCCGGGCACTCCATATCTCCTAGCTAGTTTCTAGCACAAGTCATGCCGAAAATCATGGAAATTTTTGGCATGACCTTTGCTAAAAAGTGGACATATGGAGCGCCTAAAATTTGCCAGAACGGAAATGAATCAACATTCCGGCAAAACATAGGCCACTCGGAGCATATGACATTAATGACATAGGGTTCATATTATAAAATGATCTCACTAAACATTTGCAAAATATAAAACAAGTACACATAGGGTTTGTCGTGGTTTTGTCACTGCAGATGTCCGAAGACTTAGGTTCGAGGCCATCGCTAAGGCGGTGAACTCAAAGGGGTTGATCGAGACGAGGGACACGAGTTTACCCAGGTTCAGCCCCTCAAGAAGAGGTAAAAGCCTACGTCCTGCTTGTGTTGTATTGATTGGAGTATCGATTACAAGGGAGCGGATTTGCTTGACCTAGTTCTCGATAGATTGGTTTCTGTCTAAGCCGCCCCATGGTCTCACCTTTATATAGGAGGTCAAGGCCCTGGGTTACACGAGTCTCAACCGACTCACACAACGTATTCAATCCTGTCTCTAAGCCGCCTTGCCATCTTGGGCAAGCCGTCTCCGGGCGGCTTAACCGCCCGGGTCTTCACACCATCTTCTGTCTCTGGGCCTTCGTCTTGGCCCGTCAGGTAAACCGCCATGTGGCCTGGCCTTCATCTTCCGGCCCACCTTATAGGTCTTGGCTTATGAGCCGCCAGGTATGACCCGGCCCCTCCTGGGCAGGTCTTACTACGGGGTTATATCCCCAACATTAGGCCCCAGGTTGATTTGAGCCTGCTCATGTCAATCTCACTTGGCGGCGAGTCTCACATTTCTGTCACCTGAAAAGAAAACTGATAACCCGCCGTGACGTCATATCGAGTATTCTAAAAAGATTATGTGACGTTTGCAACAGATCCCTTCATTGAAGGGTCGGCCCGAAAATCGAGGCGCCCCCTTTGGTCAATCATCATTGCGCCTCCTCGATTTTCGCGCACACTGTTGCCCTCCCATCTCATAAATAGGGACACGTGGTACCCTTTTTTCCCTTCTTCGCCTCCTCTGTCTTCTTCCTCCTTCAGTCAGCTTCGCCTCCAGAGCTCCGCCGCCCCCGAACGGACCTCACTGTCGCCCTCAACGCCGGCCGCTGCATCAACCTGAATCAGACCAGATTTTCGCCGGCCTGTCCGCATCCGCAAGGTATCATTTTCAGCCCTTGTCGAATCTGCAGTTGTCCCCATTAAGATCTCCTGAGTTCATCGGGTTTCTCTAATGTTCATCACTGTTCGTCAGTGTTCTTCATAGTATAGATCACCAAGCATCACTTTGCATCCCATAATACTGTCTATCTGCTGCGGTTATCCTTTTAACGTCAATGCCCACTTGCTTTGGATCTGCAAAGCAATCTCCACCGCGTGCTGTTCGCCTGTTCTTCTTCTGTCTTTTTAGGTTTTTGAATATGTTTCATTTTACCTTCGCCCGTAGATCTTGCAGCTATAGAAACAATATGTGAAACCTGTTTGTCCGCACTTAGCCGTATTTTCCAGTGCCGCCTTGTCCATCTAACCCGCCATTGCATTGGCGGCTCTCTGATAAAAACACTATGGCGGCTTGACACCTCATCATTATACTGACCACAGCTGCTTTAATTACTTGACGTTTTTTCTAAGCCGCCATTCTCTACACCTTCTCGCAGTTTGACCCGCCATCATGTCGAGAGCACCCTCATCTTGCGATTGGGTCAGTTCTGGAGTCACCGAACAACTCTTACTCGATTTCGTAGAATCGGGTATCCTGCCGGCTCAGGATGTCATACACTGGCGGGTTCCAGGGCCAGAACCAAGACCTACTCCTAAGGAAGGAGAAGTCGTCGTGTTCACTGATCATCTCCTTCGTGGATTTAGTCCGCCCGGGTCAAAAAAATTCCGAGACGTTCTCCATTTCTACAAGCTTCACCCTCAAGACATTGGCCCGAATTCTGTCACCAATATGTGCCAGTATCAAGTCTTATGTGAAGTTTACCTACAAGAAGAGCCGTCTGTTGACTTCTTCCGTGATTACCATTACGTCAACCGCCAAACCGAAGTGGCGGCTGGACCAAGTTTAGAGCTTGGCGGCGTCTCTATCCAGAGAAGGAGATACTTGCCCTACCCAGCAGCTACCTTACCAAGCCACCCCAAGGATTGGAACAGGACTTGGTTCTACTGCAAAGACACTTCTCCTAAAGAAGAGAATCCACTACCGGGTTATCGTCCCACCCGGCTTTGCTACACCGAGCTCCCAGACTGGATGTCCGCCGCAGAACGAGCGAAATATGCTCCGGCTTTCGCGAAGATCAGGGCCTTGATGGCCAATGGCTTGACTGGTGTTGACTTAACCCACTGCTGGGTTAGCTGGAAGATCTTGCCACTGAGCCGGCGTGACCGGCTCATGCACCAATTCACGGGTGAACCCAATGACCCTCTCTGTTTCAGTACCACTCCTCTGACCGAACAAAACATCAACTCCTCCGTCAAAGGACTCCTTGGCGAAAAACAAGCGGTTTGCAACAAAGTTGGATTGAAACCCTTTTGCGTCAAGAACCCAGCTCCAGCCGTAAGAAACCCCTTTCCATCAAATTGGTCAACTTTGTCTTTACTTTTTGTCTTGCTCCTTCTAACCTTTGTTGGCGTCTTATGCGCAGGCCGGCTCTTCTTTCTAGAAGAAAAAGTATAATCCACCTGTGAGGAAACCCAAGGTGGCTAAAACCCGCGTCCAGAAGAAGAAAAACGTCGCTCAAGATCCGCCTGATCTTGATGACTCAGAGGTAGAACTTGACTCCCTTGGCCGTCTTTTGTGCAACTTATTGACAACACTCATTCACAGGAGGAAACAGAAACAAGCCATGCAGACGCCCCTGAGGTAACCTACATTTCCTCCGACTCAGAAAACCTTCCACCAGAGAAAATACGGTGGGTCATCCGAAAAGTCCCCTTTTCTCATCCTCTTGCTCATTTAGACCCCAATTTTCTTTTGAAAAAGCAACAGCACAACTCCCGGCGTCAGACCCAGAGCGCCGGCTCTGAAGATCTTGTGGCCAGGTTATTGAATTCTCCGGCTCCGTGGAAATGGCCGGCTGAGGTAATCTTTTAACTAGGATCATTCTTAACAATCTTGTATTATACCCTTACTCTGCTTTGTATTGTTTTAACTGCTTTCAGGAAACACCCCCTTCGTCCGGTGATTCCACTGCAACTAAATTGCGTCCTCTGAAGATCAACCCGGAGTGCGTACCTTTGTATCTGCCTCATCCCTTTCTATCGTCCTTGTTATTTATGCAATAATTCTTCTGTTTTTCAGAGCTCAGGCAAAACGAAGGAAAACCGGCGGGTCTACCGCTGCTCCTACCGCCCAAGAGCGGGAAATTGCTAAGCCGGACTCCCCTGCAACTCATGTGGAGTCCACTGAAATTATGAAAGATGCACCTGAAACCACTCATCAGCCCTCTGAGCCGGCTGATCATGACATGGCAACTGACAGTCCTCCAAGGGATGATCCTAAGCCGAACAGCCCTTCAACAGCCGTCGAAGACACAGTTCTTCCAGACGTTATCATCACTGGGATGGGTCATCAATCTCCCGAGCCTCATGTATTGACAAGACATACCAGCAAGGCTGAAACTTCTTCGCCTGAGAAGTTTGATTTTGAATTCCCTATGTTGGAGAAATTAACTGCAGATGAGTTACATGCTGGTTATCTGAACCGCCTCTCCACAAGCCGGAACATGGAGCTCAAACTTGTCGGTCTGATGAAGAAAAAATATGAGGTACTCTTCTCTTGCTGTTTCCTTATACCCTTAGGTAGCCCCCAAGAGCTGGTTTAGTATTGCAAATGGTAGACCAGGTCTTCCAATCCTTGTCATAGCTAGAATACATTAGCCTGTAGCCCCCAAGTATCGAGTTAATATACATATTAGGCCGGTCCTCAGCTAGAAAGTAGAGCAATGGTAGCCCCCAAGTCCGGGTCAGTATAAAAATGATGAGCCGGAACTTCACTGTAAATCTGGAGAGCACTGTGTCTAGCCCCCAAGTGCCGGCTTATCTTTACGAAGATGAGCCGGAACTTCATTGTAGACTTGAAGAGCGCCGTGTGTAGCCCCCAAGTACCGGCTTAACTTTATGAAGATGAGCCGGAACTTTACTGGAGTCTTGGAGAGAAAACACAGACATTAGCCCCCAAGTGTCAAGTATATTGCTTGCAATCTGCTTGAGACTTGTCATATACCAACATCTCATCCTGGCGACTTAAATCTCCTGATTTGTTTTGGTTTGTACAATACAGGAAGCTTTGGAAGCGGCCGAGTCTGATCTGACCGGCGTAAGAGAAAGTCTTGCTACACAACAAACCGCCCGGTCTGAGGCGGAAGAAAAATGGCGGGTTGCCGTTAAGGAGCTTGAGAAGGTTCAAGCTGATTTTGATGCCTTCAAGAAAAGTGCTGAGTCTACACAAGCCGCCCTGACCAAGCGTGCAGACGATGCTGACCAGCAACTCAAGCTTGTGTCAGATGAGCTGCAAACCCTCAAGCGCCATATCTCTAGGATGACTTCTGCTATCTTTGGTAAGCACTTAATACTTAGCAAATTTCCTTGCCATGTTGAAAAACTGTACGGGCGGCTTACACCACCAAATCCTTCCTTGCAGGTCAAAGAAGCCGCCAACTATGTTCAGATAGCTTGCTGAAGTTAAAAGCAGTATATTCCTTGTCAGAACAGCTATACTGCGGGACCCTTTGCACCATCAAGGCAATGCTGAATAAAGAAAGCATCCCCAAATTCATGAAGGGAGTGATAGAACTCTTATCAACTCTGCCCAAGCAAATCGAAGAGCTCAAACGATCAGCCGCCCGGAAGGGAGCAATGGCCGCGCTAAGCCGGGCTTTGGCTTTTGCCCCTGAATTGACTGCAGAAGAGATGATGGATGGCTTTCCGTCCAAGAAAGACGACGGCTCAGATTTCACAGAAGCTGACTATGCCAAGTGTATGAAGGTCTCCAGAGTACTCGCATCAATACTGGCGGATGAAGTTGATCTGACTACCTACCAGGCGGCTTACAGCGCGGACAACAGACGAGTGCGCTGCCCAACATTTGAAGCCAGAGACTTAACTCCTGCACGCCGTAAGCACCTCTTTGCTCCTGAGATTGACCCGTCTCCCCTCTTTGACGAGGCTCAGTTTGAAGCTTTAACAAACTGCAACTGGGATGTGGACAATCTCCAGATCGAAGAGGTCGAAGACACAGCGCAGGGTGACCCGCCATCGAGCTGATCCTTTGCTTCCGAAACTTATAACCCGGCTTCTTGACCCGCCAAGGTTAACAGTGTACGAAAACTTTAAGTCCGTGGTATTTTGGGCTCCCTGGGGAGTTTGTAATAGGCATAGAAAAACTTGTTTGCCCGAGCCGTGCCATCGCGCACGTATGAATCTTTGCACAACTTGATGTATGCTTATCTGTCTTGTGTTCTGCGTATAATACCTGATTTCACGGCGGCTCATCTTAGAAGATAAACCCTGCAAAAATGATCAAGACAGAATATGTTCTGTATTGCTGTATCAAGACAAACCCGGAGATGTTTAAATCTTTCATGACCTTGCTTTTTCGAAAACTCATAAGCCGGTTCTTCTGGGTGGACTCGTTACTTGAACTCGTAACAGTACAGGATCTCTAGCGAGAGTGACCGTCAATTCTTTGAACGGCTCAGGGTCTCTAGGCGAGATTAACTGATAAGAGCGCAACGAACCAGAGAGAGACGCAGCAGGGCATGAGTACCCTTAGGGCCCAGAAGCTACCTCTCACGTGACATAAATCCGTCGTTTGAACCTTAAATAGTGCAGGGTCTTAAAAAGAGTAACTGTTTAAGAGTACGAACGGGCCACATAGCGGAGAGTCGGCAGCAGATGGGTGAGTTTATCCTTGCTTTCCGTAAGCCAGCCCTCACGTGACAAGAGCCGCCGGTTTAACCTTGACCAGTACAGGGTCTCTAGCGAGAGTGACTGTCAAATATGTTTTGAACAGCGCAGGGTCTCTAGTCGAGATTAACTGGTAAGAGTTCGGCGGGTCACCTGGCGGAGCAGCAGCAGCTTACAGGCAGGTTTAACTCAAACTTGCGGTGGCTGAAGAGCCGATCAAGAGGGTGTGTAAGCTAAAACCGGCGGGTTGGAACCCCCCAAATGACCATGTTGACGGAGTCAACTTTTTGGGTATATAACCCGGCCTTATAGTGGCTGAAGAGCCGATCAAGAGGGTGTGTAAGCTGAACCCTGGCGGGTTAGAAGCCCCCAAATGACCTTATGGTTGTATCCATCTTTGCACGATCTGAGATATGTAAAACGGCAGAGGCCCCAGCTTGTAGGGATGCCAACTTTATTATATATATATATAAGTGATATATACAATGATGATGTACAATGGGGGGAGTCGATGACTCAAGTATAATAAGGTCGCAGATGAGCGATATTCCACGGCCGGTGGGTCTCCTGCCCAGAAGTGCGTGACTCGTCCCGTACGTCAATGAGATAGTATGACCCATTGTTGAGGTTTCTGCTAACCACAAAAGGTCCTTCCCATGGAGGAGATAGCTTGTGCACATCCATCTGATCTTGAATTAGACGCAAGACCAAGTCGCCTTCCTGAAACGTCCGGGTCTTAACTCTGCGGCTGTGATAGCGACGCAGGTCTTGTTGATAAATCGCCGATCGAGCCGCCGCCAGATCACGCTCTTCATCCAAAGCATCTAACGCGTCCTGACGTGTTGTCTCATTGTCTGCCTCAATGTAAGCCGCCACCCTCGGTGAGTCATGACGTATATCACTTGGTAACACGGCCTCTGCGCCATAAACCATGAAGAAAGGCGTATAGCCTGTTGACCTGTTGGGAGTAGTTCTGATGCTCCATAAGACTGATGGCAACTCTTCTACCCAACAACCCGGCGTTCGCTGCAGAGGAACCATAAGCCGGGGTTTGATACCTCTCAAGATCTCCTGGTTAGCTCGCTCCGCCTGTCCATTGGATTGTGGATGAGCAACAGCAGAAACGTCAAGCCGGATGTGCTCACTTTCACAGAACGCCTGCATAGCCCCCTTGGATAGGTTTGTGCCATTATCTGTGATGATACTATGAGGGTAACCAAAGCGGTAGATCAATTTTTTGACAAACTGAACCGCCGTAGCCGCGTCACACTTGCCGACCGGCTCAGCCTCCACCCACTTGGTAAACTTATCCACCGGCACAAAAAGGTGGGTCTTCTTGTCTTTAGATCTTTTGAAGGGCCCGACCATATCAAGCCCCCAGACCGCAAACAGCCAGGTAATTGGAATCATCCGCAACTCCTGAGCCGGCACGTGAGCACGTCGTCCGAACTTCTGACATCCATCGCACTTGAGAACCAAGTCTTCTGCGTCCTTATGAGCCGTCAGCCAGAAGAAACCATGCCGAAAAGCCTTGGCCACTAGAGATTTTGATCCGGCGTGATGACCACAATCGCTAGCATGAATCTTATTTAAGATTTCCTTACCTTCTTCAGGTGAAACATAACGTTGAAAAATGCCGGTGACGTTGCGCTTATGTAACTCGCCATTGACGATCGTCATGGACTTAGATCGCCTTATGATTTGCCTTGCTAAGGTCTCGTCCTCGGGTAACTCGCCGCGAGTCAAGTATGCTAAGTAAGGCAGCGTCCAATCAGGGATAGCATGCAGAGCCGCCACCAGCTGCCCCTCCGGGTCAGGTATAGCCAGATCCTCCTCCGAAGTTAGCTTAACTGACGGGTGATATAACACATCCAAGAAAACGTTAGGCGGCACCGGCTTACGCTGAGAGCCCAGTCTTGACAACGCATCAGCCGCCTCGTTCTTGCGACGGTCAATATGATCTACCTGATAACCCTTGAAGTGTCCGGCAATGATATCCATCGCCTGACGATAAGTCGACATACGTGGGTCTTTGGAATCCCGCGTGCCTGACACTTGCTGAGCCACGAGGTCTGAGTCGCCAAGGCATCTAACCCGGCTCAGGTTCATCACTTTAGCCACACGGAGGCCATGAAGTAAAGCCTCATATTCAGCTGCATTGTTAGTACAAGGAAACATCAGCCTTAGCACATAACAAAACTTGTCGCCTCTAGGGGAAGTTAAAACAACTCCAGCCCCTGATCCTTCCAACTGCCTGGATCCATCAAAGTGAATCGTCCAGTATGTGTTATCCGGCTTCTCCTCGGGCGACTGACACTCTGTCCAGTCGTTTATAAAGTCCACCAAGGCTTGAGACTTGATAGCCGTGTGAGGCACATATTTCAGATTAAGAGGCCCAAGCTCCAGTGCCCACTTAGCAATCCTGCCAGTGGCTTCTCTATTTTGAATTATGTCTCCCAACGGGGCAGAACTAACCACAGTGATCTGGTGTCCCAAGAAATAGTGCTTCACCTTACGATTCGCCATGAACACCCTGTATATAAGTTTCTGCCAATGTGCGTACCTCTGCTTGGACTCGATCAGAACTTCACTGACGTAGTAAACCGGCCTCTGAACCGAGTATTCCTTCCCTGCCTCCTTACGCTCCACAACAACCGCATCGCTGACTGCCCTGTTATTAGCCGCCATGTAGAGGAGCAAAGATTCCTTCTCAGCCGGAGCGGCCAAGACCGGCGGCTCAGATAGCTGTTTCTTGAGTGCCTCAAACGCTTCACCCGCCGCCTTACTCCAGACAAAGTTGTCTGTTTTCTTCATCATTTGATACAGAGGAATAGCCTTCTCACCCTGGCGGCTTATGAACCGGCTTAACGCAGCGATTCGACCCGCCAGGCGCTGAACGTCGTTGATGCACGCCGGCTCAGACAAGGAGGTGATAGCCTTTATCTTGTCCGGGTTAGCTTCAATGCCACGCTCAGAGACTAGAAATCCCAAGAGCTTGCCTGCAGGAACTCCAAAGACACACTTAGCCGGGTTAAGCATCATCTTGTAGAACCGTAAATTATCGAACGTTTCCTTCAGGTCGTCAAGTAGAGTCTCCTTCTTTCTTGACTTGACCACAATATCATCCACATAAGCATGAACGTTGCGCCCAATCGGACTATGAAGACAGTTCTGCACACAACGCTGGTAAGTCGCCTGGGCACTCTTGAGCCCAAAAGGCATACACACATAGCAGAAAGCACCAAAAGGCGTAATGAAAGCCGTCTTCTCTTGGTCTTTGACTGCCATCTTGATCTGGTGATAGCCTGAATAAGCGTCCAGGAAGCATAAACTCTCACAACCTGCCATTGCATCAATAATCTGGTCGATCCGGGGGAGAGCAAATGGGTCAACTGGACAGGCCTTGTTATGATCCGTGTAATCCACACACATACGCCACGTGCCGTTCTTCTTAAGCACCAAAACCGGGTTAGCTAACCACTCCGGGTGAAAAACCTCCACGATGAATCCTGCTGCTAAGAGCCGGGCCACCTCCTCCCCAATTGCTTTACGCCGCTCTTCATTGAAACGGCGAAGGAACTGCTTGATCGGCTTGAACTTAGGATCCACATTAAGGTGGTGCTCAGCGAATTCTCTCGGTACACCCGGCATGTCAGATGGCTTCCATGCAAAGATGTCCCGATTCTCACGGATGAATTCGATGAGCGCGCTTTCCTATGCGGGGTCCATGTTAGCCCCGATAGTGAACTGTTGTGATGAGTCGCCCGGAGTGAAATCCACCAGCTTGGTATCATCCGCCGCAAACTTGAGGGGTGGCTCAGATTCCGTGTTAGGCTTCTTCAGTGGAGTCATATCTTCCGGGTCAACATTTTCCTTATAGAACTTAAGCTCTGCTTCAGCACAGCTTGACTCTGCGTAAGCCGCGTCTCCTTCCTCACACTCAAGAGTCGTCTTCCGATCACCATGCACAGTAATCGTTCCATTCAACCCGGGCATCTTGAGCTGCAAGTAAACATAGCAAGGCCTAGCCATGAACTTGGCATAAGCCGGCCATCCAAACAGAGCCTGATATGGGCTCTTGATTTTAACCACTTCAAACCACAAAGACTCCACCCTGTAGTTGAATTCATCACCAAAAGCTACCTCCAAAGAAATCTTTCCCACCGGATAGGCCGACTTGCCGGGCACCACACCGTGAAAGACTGTTGAAGAGGACTTAAGATCCTTATCAAGAAAACCCATCCGGCTGAAAGTGTCATAATACAGGATGTTGATGCTACTGCCACCATCCATAAGCACTTTAGTGAACACATATCCTCCTACTTGGGGGGCAACTACCAAAGCTAGTTGCCCCGGGTTATCAACACGCGGCGGGTGATCTGCCCGGCTCCAAGTTATATCATACTCAGACCACCTCAAATACTGCGGAAGAGCCGGCATGACTGCATTGACCGCCCGCTTGCGCACCTTTCGGTCTTGCTTGTCAAGGCTAGTTGTAAAAACATGATACTGACTCCCACTGAGCTGTTTCGGGTTAGTCTGGTACCCCGATTGGTTATTCTGCTGCTGGCCTCCACCGCCAGACTGCTGATGATGACTTCCCTGATTGCCTTGACCCTGGTAACCGGATCCTGAGCCGCCAACACCAAAGCCGGCTCCTGACCCGCCCGGCCCTGAGCCGCCTGACGGACCATTACCGTTATTACGATGTTGTTGAAGGCTGTAATCCCGGAACTGCCGCATGATACTGCAATCCCTCCAGGTGTGACCTGCCGGCTTATCAGGCCGGCTGTGCTCCGGACAAGGTTTATTGAGCATCCCTTCCAAGTTGAAAGGAGCTTTTCCCTTGTTAAAGGGCTTCCTGAAGTTCCCGTTGCCCTTAGCACGGTTGTTCCCTGCGCTGGTATTCGCCACCAGTTCTGACCCGCCGTCCGGGTTCTTCCGTTTGCCCGGGTTGCTGTTTCCAGCCGCGTTTTGCTGCTGACCCTTTCCATTGTTACCTTTCTTCCCCTGACCTGATTTCTCATCATCGGAGCCAGGGTCCTTCGTGTTATCGGAGTCTGCATACTTGGTGAGAGCCGCCATGAGCTCCCCCATATCCTGGCACGTGCGCTTGTGCCGGCCAAGCTTCTGCTTCAAAGGTGTGAAATGGCAATTCTTCTCTAGAATCAAAACTGCTTGAGCCGCCGTAATCTGTTCTGAAGAGTGGATGATGGTTGAGACCCGCCGGACCCAGTGATGAGCCGACTCGTCATCACGCTGCACGCAATGGTCCAGATCCACAATCGTCATGGGCTGCTTGCACGTTCCTTGGAAATTTTTGATGAATTTCGCCTTTAACTCAGACCAGGAATTAATGGTGTTGGGTGGCAAGCCCTTCAACCACGTGCGAGCTAGCCCTTCCAGCATCATGATGAAATATTTGGCACATACTGCATCACTGACGTCTAACATCTCCATGGCCAGCTCATAGCTTTCGATCCAAGCCTCTGGAGGTAGGTCAGCAGTATAATTGGGCACCTTGCGAGGGCCCTTGAAATCCTTCGGCAGACGCTCGTTCCGTAGAGCCGGCGCTAAACACGGCACTCCCACAGCCCTGGAGGTCAATCCTGCCCCTACTGAGACAGAAGGTGCAACTATGGGTTCCTAATGAGCCGCCGCCACCGCCAGAGCCGCCGCTTATCGCTGTGCTCTTGCCCGATCCACGAGCGCCTGAGCATCCAGAGCCGCCCGGTCGACTCGCGGCGGGTTCCGATGTCGTTCACTGCTAGAAACCGCCGGAGACTCATAACGCCGGCTGTAGCTGCGGCTGGGGACGGGGGATGAATGCTCGCGGCTCCGGCTGTAAGTATACTTCTCCTGCTGGGCCACCGCCGTCCGCAAATATCCAATAGCGTTCCGCACCTCCTCTGCAAAAGGCGCCTCGTCGGGGATGGGAATTGTATCAAGCCTGGTGGCCGCCGCCACCATGTTCTCCGCCGGGTTAGAATAATGACCCGGCGGCGTCGGAAAAGGTTGTGGTGGGGTCGGGTTCTGGCGGGGCGGGTCTGGCCGCTAATGCTGAACCGCCGCCCGGCTTCCAGGTACTTCCGCCGTCCGGGTTACGGTCAAAGGTATGTTCCGTCCCGTCCCTAGCGTGTTGAAAAGATTTATGGCTTCATACTGATCTGGCAAGCGGGATTGATGCCTCATCTGCTGAACCGCTGCCGCAGACTGCTGCTCTAACTCCAAACGGAAAGCGTCCGCCCTAAGGCGCTCCGCCTCAGCATCCATCTGAGCCTTCAGCGCATTGATTTCCTGTTGGACTCCGTTCATCTGGTTCTTCAACCTCGCAATCTCCGCATTACGGGCCGCTTGGTTTTCAGCAGTGACCTCAGTCGCCATCAGGGTTGTAAGCTCATTCATCAGATCCAGAAGAACTTGAGCCGGCGGCCTGCCAACTCCAGACCCGGTTGCACCGGTGACTGTGCTACTGGGGGCCGGCGCTGAACCCGCCATGAAGACGGCAGCGCGGTTCGGCGGCTCGTATTCCTCCGGCTCATGATATTCTGACTCGGGGTAATGCTCGATGTAGCCCCCAAGCCCACCATTGTGAAGCTGATAGATTGACTCCGTCTCTCTGCTCAAGGATCCATCCTCTGAGCAGATGAGGGTATCTTCCTGCGACATAGAACCTTCAAGCTCCATGCCCTGAGTGAAGCCGACGAAGACATGCTTCCTGCCCGGGTTAGCACGGGCGGATCGCACGCGTCGGGCGGGTTGTTCGCGCCGGGCCGGCTCGACGATGTCGGTTCAGATGTCCGGCCCGGGTCCAGATCCGCCGATCTTGCCGATGAAGAGGTGGATTCTGCCAAAGGGGACCCGGAATCCGTACTCAATTGAGTCGGCCTCGGGGCCCCAGCCGGCGTCGTCGATGTAGAGCCAGCCACGGCGACTCTTGGTCATCCTGCCAACAGCGTACCCCTCGATCCCTGGGAGAGAGCCCTTTGAGAACTCAACACCACCGAGCGCTAGCCCCATGGTGGGCGCCAACTGTCGTGGTTTTGTCACGGCAGATGTCCGAAGACTTAGGTTCGAGGCCATCGTTGAGGCGGTGGACTCAAAGGGGTTGATCGAGACAAGGGACATGAGTTTACCCAGGTTCAGCCCCTCAAGAAGAGGTAAAAGCCTACGTCCTGCTTGTGTTGTATTGATTGGAGTATCGATTACAAGGGAGCGGATTCGGTTAACCTAGTTCTCGATAGATTGGTTTCTGTCTAACCCGCCCCAGGGTCTCACCTTTATATAGGAGGTCAAGGCCCTGGGTTACACGAGTCTCAAACCGACTCACACAACGTATTCAATCCTGTCTCTAAGCCGCCTTGCCATCTTGGGCAAGCCGTCTCCGGGGGGCTTAACTGCCCGGGTCTTCACACCATCTTCTGTCTCTGGGCCTTCATCTTGGCCCGTCAGGTAAACCGCCATGCGGCTTGGCCTTCATCTTCCGGCCCACCTTATAGGTCTTGGCTTATGAGCCGCCAGGTATGACCCGGCCCCTCCTGGGCGGGTCATACTACGGGGTTATATCCCCAACAGGGTTCATATTGCAAAATGACCTCACTAAACATTTGCAAAATATAAAGCAAGTACACATAGGGTTCATATTACCGGAACGGAAATGAGCTACTGTTTTTTATTTATAGCTATTTTATATACCTACAAAAATTTCCCTAACTAATTTCCTAAAAAATTGCCCCTTTTTCTTCTTCTTCTCTTCTTTTTCTTCTTCTTTTCCTTTTTCCTCTTCTCCTTCTCCTCCCCTCTTTTCCTTCCTCTCCTCTTTCTTCTTCTTCTTATTCTCTTCTTCTTCTCTTCTTTTTCTTCTTCTTTTCCTTTTTCCTCTTCTCCTTCTCCTCCTCTCCTCTTTCTTCTTCTTCTTCTCCTCTTCTTCTTCTTCTTCTTCTTCTTCTTCTTCTTCTTCTTCTTCTTTTTCTTCTTCTTTTCCTTTTTCCTCTTCTCCTTCTCCTCCCCTCTTTTTCTTCCTCTCCTCTTTCTTCTTCTTCTTCTTCTCTTCTTTTTCTTCTTCTTTCCCTTTTTCCTCTTATCCTTCTCCTCCTCTCCTCTTTCTTCTTCTCCTCCTCTTCTTCTTCTTCTTCTTCTTCTTCTTCTTAAATGCTAAATGCTAAAAAAATCCTACATTCCTAAACACACCTAGCTAGGGTTCATATGAAGGGGAGAAGAGAGGGAGAGGGAGAGTAGAGGGGGGCAGGGGAGAAGAGAGGAAGAGGGAGAGGAGAGGGGGGCAGGGGAGAAGAGAGGGAGAGGGAGAGGAGGGCAGGGCAGGGGAGAGGAGGGCAGGGCAGGGGAGAGAGGAGGCGGCGGTGGGGGAGAGGAGGGCAGGGAGAGGGAGAGGAGAGGGAGGCATACGGCGTGGTGGCGGGCAGGGGAGACGGCGGCTGCGGCGGCTCGGGCGGCGGCGGGCGGCTCGGGCAGCGGCGGTCGAGGGCGGGCTCGGTCAGCTGTGGCAAGAGAGAGGAGGGCAGGGGAAAGGAGAGGGAGAGGCTTACGGCGCGGTGGCGAGGGCGGGCTCGGGCTCGGACGGCTGCGCTCGAGGGCGGGCTCGGGCAGCGGTGGCAATGGCGGGCAGGGCGACGGCGGCGACAGGGGAGTGGGGGAGAGGGGGGAGTGGGGACTTGAGAAAAATTTGAGCCCGCGCGGGTGTTAGCTCAAAATAGCAGTAGCGCTGGGCACAGACCAGCGCTATAGCAAATTTAGCTATAGCACTGGTTTCTAACCCAGCGCTACTGCTATGTGTAGCTAGCAGTAGCGCTGGGTTAGGAACCAGCGCTATAGCTAACTTAGCTATAGCGGTTGGTCCTAATCCAACGCTACTGCTAACTCTTTTCTTTTTATTATTTTCCTTTTCTAGTTTCTAGTTTTCTTTTCTTTTTATTATTTTCCTTTCATTTACTTTTCTTTTTCTTTTGTATTGCTTTCTCCCTTTTGTTTTTGTTTCTCTCCCGAAGGCCTGACACGCAGTCGACGAGAACGTCGATCTCCCTCTCCCCACACTGCGCGAATATCACCGGAACCATGTATACATCATTTAACCGATGACGGTTACTTAAGTGCGTACACAAAATAGATACATATATATAGATGATTGTTTCTCAGATGCGTCGACGATGTTTCACATTGAGCTTCTTCCCTTTCTTGTTCGTTGACGTATAATTGAGCCCCTCTTTATGACTTTTCCGGCACCATGGAGTATGATCTTCCTTACATAATGTAGTCTTGATTCTTCTTTTCATGTATGCTTCATCGTCATCGTCATCTTCCCTCATAGGGTTGCTGTATTGGTCGTAGTCTTCCTCGTTGGTGACTCCATCCATTCCGACGATGCTCCTTTTGCCTCTCCTCACGACAACACGGCCGGGATTGGTCTGGTCGGTTATGAAGAAGCATTGTGTCACGTGTTTAGCGTGTACCCATGGCTCAGTTTTGGCGATGACGTTAACGTTCACGGTAACGCTATTCGCGTCGGGTATACACATGGTAGTGGAATACTTGTTTTATCTTACGACGGCCTTAGCCCATCTGACACGGAACATCGTCGCAGCGTGCAATTCAGCGTAGTCAAGCTCCCAGATCTCTTCGACCCTTCCGTAGAATCTTTCAGTTGTGCTGTTGGCATCGGTCACACATTCAATCGTCACCCCTGAGTTCTGGTACTCACTGTCCATGTCTTTGGCCTCCGTGTAGAACGTGTACCCGTTGATATCGTATGCCTGATAGGACGCGAGTTTGGGCGCGAGGCCATGTGCTAAGGCGTGTATGAGCAATCCGTCCGAACTGCCCTCTTTAGGGGGATTAGCAAGAATATGCTCTTTGAACCAACGCAAGAAAGTGGCATTATGGTCTACAGTAACTTCGTCGTCCGTCTTGCACATCCTCTGATCACGGTACTTCTTTGCGATGGTTTCTTTGTGCAGTGGCACATAATCATCTACCACATCTAGGTGTTGTAGCACTACTAAGTTAGCCCTGTCAAAGTCGCCCCGTCGATCTGAGTAGTCCACGTGCAATTCCTTCCGGCCGTTGTTGTGACCTTCTCCTCCGAGCCTCCCATGGTGCTTATTGACGAGCAAACCAACAACAGGGTCTCCGCCGCCTATATAATTCTCGCAAAAGGAGATGCACTCTTGGGTCAGTTAACCCTGGAGGATGCTCCCATCGGGACGGGACATGTTATGAACGAATCCTTTGATGACCCCATTCATCCTCTCGAACGGCATCATGCTGTGAAGGAATGTCAGCCCGAGGTCGATGATGTCGTCCACGATGTGGACACATAGATGCACCATGACGTCAAAGAACGCGGGCGGGAAGTACATCTCAAGCTCTCATGGTATGACAATGATCTCTTCCTGTAGCTTTCGGAGCTGCTTCACACTGATGGACTTTCGAGAGATAACATCGAAGAAGTTGCAGAGACCAGTAAGCGTGTCACGGACGTGCTTCTCCATTATCCCTCTAATGGCAACCGGGAGTATTTGCGTCATCATCACGTGACAGTCATGAGACTTCATCCCGCTGAACCTTTTCTTCTTGGTGTCTAGAAATCTGCTTATCTTCCCACAGTAACTGGAACTGACTTTGATTCCCGTAAGGCACTTGATGAATTGATCGATCTCCTTTAGACTTAAGGTGAAGCAAGAAGGGGGGCAATAATTCTCATCCTTCTTCTTGACTTTTCTGCCCCTTGGCCCCGTCTCCGCCACCATCTCCGTCAACTCCGTCGACTTTTTACGGGGCATCTGGAGATCTCTCCTGATCTCCAAATCTTCCAAGTCTTTCCTTGCCTTCGGCCCATCCTTGTTCTTGTCCGGCATGTTCATCAGTGTGCCAAGCAAGCTCTCGAGGATATTCTTCGTGATATGCATTTGATCAAGGGCATGAGGCGTGTCGTGATTGTGCCAGTACTCCAAGTCCTAGAAAACAGACCTCATTTTCGATACCTTCAGCAGCAGCTCCGGTGCCTTTTCCATCTTTCCCGGTGCCGGCCACTGTTCCCAGTTATTCAACAGCTCGTTGATTTCGGCGCCGCTCCTCTTACGTGGAGGTCCTCGATGCTCAGCCAAACCATTGAATAGATCTCCACGTTTTCTCCACGGGTCATCCTTCACGAGCCATCTACGATGCCCCATGTACACGATTTTCCCAGACCCGCCATCTTTCGTTCATGTAAGCTGCTGAGACGTTGTATCATCCATACACCTCATGCATCCACAGTATCCGTGGCACACCTGGCCTGAAGTGTACCCGTAACCGAGATAGTCGTGCACTGTCGTCATCAGCGCGACTCTCATATACAAATAATCTCCTGTGTTGGCGTCCCATGTCTTGACCGGCGATTTCCATAACGTGTCTAACTCCTCTTTCAGAAGCCCCATATACAGGTTAATATTATTTCCCGGTTGTTTCGGCCCTTGAATCAGCATGCTCTTGTGTATGTACTTTGTCTTCATGCACAACCAAGGGGGGAGGTTGTACATCCATACAAAGACGGGCCATGTGCTGTGGTTGGTGCTCTGGTTTCCAAACGGATTCATGCCATCGGTACTCGCACCAAGCACGATGTTCCTTGCATCTTCTCCGAAAAATCAATATTCGGCGTTGAATGCTCTCCACTGGCTAGCATCTGCGAGGTGTCTCAGCTTCGGATCATCTCCATCGTCAGGTTTCTTCCTCTCCGCGTGCCAGCGCATGAGCTTTGCTTCCTTAGGGTCTACGAAATACCGCTGCAGACGGGGAGTGATCGGAAAGTACCATACAACTTTCTGAGGAGCTTTCTTTCCTGCCTTCTTGTATCGAGAAGCATTGCACATTGCACAGCTGGTTTTTTCCGCGTGCTCCCCCCGATAAATGATGCAATCGTTGATGTATGTGTGGTATCTAATGTGCGGCAGATCAAGAGGGCAAACGATTTTCATTGCCTCCTCGACACTAGTAGGACACAGGTTTCCCGTGGGAAGACATTTATTATGTAGATACTTCAAATGCTCATCGAGGCTTTTGTCTGTCCATTTGTTTTTGGCCTTCGTCTTTAGAAGTTCGAGCGTGAAACTCAAGCGGGTCACCTCGGGATCGCAACCGTCATACAATGGAGTCTTCGAGTCTACTTCAAGTTGCGCCAGCTTGGCCTCCTCTCTAGAAGCAGCTCTGTCGCTAGTCGTACTCTTGCGAAGGAGGTCTCGAACATGAGGGTCCTGCACGACTGAACTTAGTAGCGTCGAAGACCGCGGCGTGTCCGTCGCCTCTTCTCCACCATGTCCGGACTCTTCTTCGCCGTGTCCGGAATCTTCTCCGCCGCCATGTCCAGACTCTTCTTCGCCGTGTCTGGAATCATCTCCGTTGCCATGTCCGGACTCTTGCCCACCTCCATGTCCGGTGCCATCGTCTTCGTGTCGATCGGTCATCTCTTCGTCTAGCCCCATGTCGTTATTCCCTGCCATGTGGAAGTCCTCATCATCATCTTCACTTATCCACCGAGTATAGCCATCCATGAAACCATACATCAGCAGGTGCGCCTTCAAACTACCACGCTTAAAAGGGTCCAAAATGAGTCCTTCTTTGCATCTTGTACACAGACATCCAATCCCAGTCCGATTATTTGCATACATGTCCATCACCGCGGACGCAAGTATCGCTCCACCTTCCTTCCACTCACCTTCATGACTGCACGGTATAACAAGCAAAAGGGTTATAAACAAAATGCATGCATGCATCAAAGTCATATAAAAATTTGGCATGATCTTGCCTAAAAATAGGACATATCGAGTTTGCTCGAAATTCGCCGAAACGGAAATAAATCGACATTTCGGCAAAACATAAGCAACTCATGGGGCATGTCACTCACACAAATCCCTTCATAATGCAAACACACATATTCCCATTCTTGAAATGCACAACTTTTTACTCACCTATACCCTGAGAGAGATTGTGCATGTTTAATTAGATCATTAGGCCTTCGGTACCTATAGGGATCGAAAGTGGATGGCTAAATAGCTAGCTAGATCTAGTTGTTGGGAGGAGAGATGAGACTCTAGCTATGGAGAGGAAGAGAGATGATCTAGCTAGATCTATATGTATGGAAGGGGGGAGAGGCAAATAAATGTGGACGATAGAGCTAGAAGAGGCCATTTATGGAGGAGAATTATGGTGGAGGGGGCATTAATGGGGAGAGAAGAGAGGTAGAAGGAAGAGAGAAGAAGGGCAATAATGGTGGAGAAGAAACTTAGAGAGGGGAGAGGGGAAAGGAGGGGAGAGGGCAAAGGGGGGAGGAAGAAGGGGGAGAGAGGGGGTGGGTGAAAAGGCAGCTCTGCCACGATTAGTTGTAGCGCTCCTTTCAACAACGCGCTATTGCTATGGGGCTTAGCAGTAGCGCTTTCTAGGAGCAGCGCTACTACTAAGTGGGGCCCCATAGCAGTAGCGGTTTCCTCACAGCAACCGCTACTGCTATGAGGCTTAGTAGTAGCGCTTTATTGTGGGCAGCGCTGCTACTACCAATAGTGTCGGTGGGCTCGTCGGGTCCCGCTTAGCAGTAGCGCTCTTTATGTTTCTAGCGCTACTGCTAAGTCTTTACTTGTAGCGCTGCCGAAATACAGCGCTACTGGTAGTTACCAGCAGCGCCTGTTACTTTCCAGCGCTACTACTAGTGTCCTGCCTATAAGGTTTCTCCTAGTAGTGATCAAGTAGCTTCTCACAATTTTCATTCACTTGTTTATCTTTTTATTTGCTGTTATATTTAGTGTGTCTCATAAAAATCAAAAATACAAAAATATTTATCTTCGCTTGTTGCTTGTCACTATGTCTAGTTCTTCTTTTGTTCACGTTGCTCCCGAGAATGAAATGTTCACTTTTAAACAAAGGGGAGGAGAAAATTTAAAGGATGCTTGGTGTAGGATTTGCATTGCTCAAAATAATTCAACACGTAAACAATCCACCACCACCTTGCTTAGAAATTTTTATGCGGGTGTGACAACTTGGTATAGGTTTGTCCTTGACACCATTACCGGTGGTAATTTCCTAATGTGTTACACTTTGGATGCTTATAATGCTATTAAAAATCTTGTAGGGTCACCTCCCACTATTATTAATGGAACTGTTTTGACATTGGAAGATGTTATGCGGAGGTTAGATGCTATAGAAAATAAAATAGCCACTAAAGAACAAATTGAGGAGTTGGACAAAAAGACTCATAATCATATCACTCAATTTGGTTCAAAGGTAGGAAACACTTTGAAAGAACTAAAAGGGAAAGATACTACATTTCATGAAAAGGTGGAACTAGGTTTTAGTAGAATTGACAAAATGGAGGAGGTTATTAATAAAATGGGCTCCGTCTTTTCTTCTCCTAAAACTAAACCTAGCACACATCAAGGAGGAGATTTCAAAGTTATGTATGTTCCCAAAAATAATAGTGTTTCTTCTATCAAACGGAATGAGGACCTTAAAATGATTCGTGTGCACACCGATTTCATAAACATTATAAAGGACCCCATCATCAAGTATCCAATTTTTTGTAAGAAGCATAATTGTGTTATTGAGGACCATGACGTCAAAGATGACAATACTTGAAACTATGCATTATGCCTAGCTAGGGGCATAGAACAATAGCGCTTGTTGGGAGGTAACCCAATAGTTATCTTACCTTTTTTGGTTTTACTTTATGTTTGGTTGTGATAACATGATTATTGCCTCTGTAATGATTATGTTTTATGTTTTAATTAGTGTTTGTGCCAAGTAAAGCCTTTGGGATGACCCATATGATGATTAGAATTGATACAGTGCAAAAACAGAAACTTTAGCGTTCAATACAGCAATTTTCATTTTTTACTAGACGTGATCTTTGTGTGAAATTTTTACACAGTACTGCTCTGCAAATTCTTCAGGTTGTCCTAATTTTTGAGAATTTTTAGAGTTACAGAAGTATGTGTTCTTACAGATCATTACAGACTGTTCTGTTTTAAACAGATTCTGTTTTACTTGTGTAGTTTGCTTGTTTTGATGATGCTATGGATTTTATTGGGGGGGTATAAGCCATAGAGAAGTTAGAACACATTACCTATTATGCAAAATTGAAATTTTAATCAATTTATAACAGTACCTAAAGTATTTGATATGTCGCTTATACTAACGGATCTCACGAAGTTTATTGAGTTTTGTGTGATTGAAGTTTTCATGTTTTGGGTGTTACCACGATGAACTAAAGAATGAAGAGAGGCAAGAACCTAAGCTTGGGGATTCCCAAGGCACCCCAAGGTAATATTCAAAGTAATACTCAAGTGTCTAAGATTGGGGATGCCCCGGAAGGCATCCCCTCTTTCGTCTCAATTTATCGGTATGTCACTTGGAGCTATATTTTTATTCGTCACATGATATGAGTTTTGCTTGGAGCGTCGTTTGCTTTTGTTTGCTTTTACTTTCAGTTTTCCACAATCATTTTTTGCTGGACACACCTATTTAAGAGAGACACACCTTCATCATAATTTGCTAGAATACTCTTATCTTCATCACTTATATCTTTTGAGCTTGGCAGTTGCTCTAGTACTTCACTTATATCTTTTTGAGCACGGTGGCGTGTATATTTTATAGAAATAATTTCACTCTCGTTCTTCAATTATATTTTTTTGAGAGTTATCAAATAGTGACGGAAATTTGCATGGGTCTTAAGACTAGTCCAAAAATATTAGGTATCCAATGAGTGATAATCAAAACCATCATGTAGCACATATAGAGAATGAGGATTGATAATATTGATGTAGTAATCTGAAAAGGTGGGAGTTCAAAAAATTTAATTTGTAGAAGTGTCGATATTCAGAGAGGTTAGTTTCTTATTTGTCTAAAAATTAAAAAGGCACGATGATGATGTGTGAGCATTTCTATTCCTCGTTGAAATCCTAGTGTTGTTTCAGGTCGAAAGCGCACGATGGTTAACTCCTCCCAACCTCTTCCCTCGGGGCATGCGGAGAATGCTTTGATTTGTGATAAAACTTAGAAAACTTTGCAATAAGTATATGAGTTCTTTATGACTAATGTGAAACCATGGACATACGCAATCACTCCTCCTCATATTTGCTAGCCTCTTCAGTACCATGCATAGCCCATTCTCACCTCGAGGATCGGTGCAACTCTCGCCATTGCATCCAAACCCCGTGACATGAAACGATGTGTCACACATAAGCCTTATTATATCTTACTCAAAACAGCCACCATACCTACCTATCATGGCATTTCCATAGCCATTCCGAGATATATTGCCATGCAAATTCCATTGTCACTTCATATGACTAGTTCATCATCATATTGCTTTGCATGATCATACAGAGCTGACATAGTATTTCTGGAAAAGCCACCATTCATCATATATTTTTGATACATGTCATGCTAGGTCATTGCACATCCTCTTACACTGCCAGAGGCATTCATATAGAGTCATATCTTCATATCAGTTCTCCATATTGAGTAGTAAGAAAATAAAAGTGTGATGATCATCATTGTTAGAGCATTGTCCCAGTGAGGAAAGGATGATGGAGACCATGATTCCCCCACGAGTCGGGAAGAGTCTCCGGACGAAAATGAAAATGGGGGAGGCCAAATAGGCCCACCATAAAAAGAATGAAAAAAATGAATTTGAGAAAATGAGAGAAGGGACTTTGCTACTATCCTTTACCACACTTGTGCCTCAAAGTGGCACCATGTTCCTCATATGTCGAGAGTGTCATGTTATATCACTTCCATATTGCTAGTGGGAATTTCATTATTTTTAAACTTGGCTTGTATATTCCTATGACGGGCTTCCTCAAATGCCCGAGGTCTTCATGAGCAAGCAAGTTGGATGCAGACCCACTTAGCTTCATTTGAGCTTTCATACACTTATAGCTCTAGTGCATCATAATCGCATGGAAATCCCTACTTTTTGCATTGATATCTACCGATGGGCATTTCCATAGCCCGTTGGTACGCCTAGTTGATGCAATACTATCTTCTCCACTTTTTATCCTGTTGATATCTACCACCAAATTCTATTCCACCTAAACGCTATGTCCAATGGCTCAGGCTCATGTATTGCGTGAAGAATAAAAAGTTTATGCACCTTGAAAAAGTACGATCCAATTGCCTGACTTGGGCATTGTGGTGCTTGACATTTGGATTAATGTGGTGAAGATGGGGCCATGCCTTGCTAATTAAATAAGATGAATAAGGGGTAGACATCTTTTGAGGATCGTATGCTTTGAAAATATTAATGATTTTGTTTCTTATACTTATAAGTATTACTATGTTAATGTCTATTGATTCATCGTTTCTCAATGAGCATACATGCAAAAGATTACATAGTGGATAGCATGTCACATCAAAAATTCTGTTTTTATCATTTACCTACTCGCGGACGAGCAGGAATTAAGCTTGGGAATGCTTGATACGTCTCCAACGTATCTATAATTTTTGATTGTTCCATGCTCATATATTATCATTCTTAGATACTTTTTGGGTCATCATTTACCAATTTATAATATTTTTGAGCACTAACCTGTTGACCCAGTGCCAAGTGCTAGTTGTTGTTTTTTGTGTGTTTTTTACTTTGCAGATTTACTATACCAAACGAAGTCCAATTGCCACGAAACTTTTTGATGATTTTTTCTGGACAAAAACAAGACCTAGAAGCTTCGGAGGATGGTCGGGAGCCACACGAGGGCTCCACAAGCCAGCAGGGCACGACCCCAGGTGGCGCACCCTGATAGCTTGTGGGCCCCCTGTGGCTCCTCCGACCTCGTTCTCCGACCTATAAATTCTTATTAATCTTGAAAACCCTCAGGAGAGCCTTGAAAACCCTTTTCCGCCACCGCAAGTCTCTGTTCCGCCGCGATCCCATCTAGAGCTCCGTTCTGGCACCCTGCCAAAGGGGGGATCAATCACGGAGGGCCTCTTCATCAACCTTGCTGCCCTCATGATGATGTGTGAGTAGTTCACCACGGAGCTATGGGTCCATAGCTAGTACCTAGATGGCTCTTTCTCATATGATCTTCAATACAATGATCATCGCATCTTTGCTTTGATCTATCTAATGTAATCCTATTGTGCGGTCTGTTTGTTGGGATCCGATGAATTGTGGGTTATGTTCATATTATTCATGAAAAGTATTTGAGATACCTCTGATATATATTGTCTCTTAATTTCATGATCATTATAGCTTCGTAATGCTCTCCGATTTGTTGATGTGCTTTGGCCAAGTAGATTGATATTTCATCGGTGGGAGTAGTGCGTTGTAGTAGGTTCAACCTGACGAGTTTCTATATCCCAGTGACAGAAAGGGAGAAGATGCGTCTTTGTGTTGCTGCTACTAAGGATAAAACGATGGGGTTTGTTCATATTGAATGAGTTTACTTTGTCTACATCATGTCATTGTTCTCCAAGGATTACTCTGTTTTACTTAATACTCTAGATGCATGCTGGATAGCGGTCGATGGGTGGAGTAATAGTAATAGGTGCAGGCAGGAGTCGGTGTATTTGCTTATGGATGTGATGCCTATGTAGACATGATCATTGCCGTGAACATCGCATAACTATCCGATTTTCTATCAATTGCCCAACAATAATTTGTTACCCTCCGTACGTTGCCTACATGAGAGATTCCGCTAGGGAACACTATGGCCCCCGGGTCTATTCACTTATATATTCGCAAACGCTATTGCTACCTTGCTGCCTTTATTTACCTTTTATTTTATTTTGCAATTTATGTTTATCAACAATTATCTACACAACTCATTTGCTTGCAAATAACGAGATCAAGGGGATTGACAACCCTCTTGCCCGCGTTGGGTTCAAGTCATTTGTTCTTTTGTGTGCAGTCGCTGAAGACGGTTGAGAAGTGAAATTCCTATTGGTTCGATAAACCTTGGTTTCATAACTGAGGGAAATACTTACCCACCTTGTGCTGGAACTACCCGTTCCTCTTCACGGAAAACCCAACGCAGATCACAAGTATCAGTGCGATGCCAACTCGCCTACAAGGGACAAGCTATACTACGTAGTGCAGCTATGCTTCAAGCACGATGACAAAGTCTCCAATAACATCATTGAATATGAGGGCCTCGTCGCTGGGCTCAAGGCCGCCATCGCGCTCGGCATCAAGAGGGTGCTCATCAAGGGCGACTCGTAACTTCTTGTCAAGTTCTCCAACAAGATCTATAAACCGACGGATGAGCACATGTCCACCTACCTCGAGGAGGTGCGCAAGCTCGAGAAGTGCTTCCTGGGCATGGAACTTCTACACATCCCTTGCAGCAGCAACCATAAAGCTGATGACATCACCAAGAAAGCATCGCGCTGCGAGCCTGAAGACCCAGGCATCTTCGAAGAGCGGCTACTGAAGTCGTCTGCCACGCCACCAGCTGTCAGCACCATGGCACCTCAGGAGCTGCCTTCCGTGCCTTCTACAGGCGGACCCAACTGCGGCCCACCCTTAGTCGCTTGCTTGCTCCAGGTGCTGGAGCCTCGGGAGGAGAACTGGTCTGCAAAGTTTTGGATCTACTTGGAGAACGGCGCTCTCGAGGCCGAGCGTGTGGCTCGCCAAGCCGCATCCTATTGCCTCATGGATGGAAATCTCTACAGGAGACGCCCCAACGACATGGCGTTGTGCTACATCTCTTAGCAGCAAGGTCGCTAACTGCTTGCTGACATCCACGGTGGCAACTACTGCCATCACTCTTCATTGCGCACACTTGTGGGCAAGGCTTTCCGTATCGGTTTCTACTGGCCTACAGCACTTGAACATGCCACTGAGCTGGTCCGCTCCTGCGAAGCATGCTAGTTCCATGCCAAGCAGACTCACTAGCCAGGGCAAGGGCTCCAGACCACCCCCTTCACATGGCCCTTTGTGGTCTGGGGGTTGGATATCTTGGATCCCTTCCCGCGCATAGCTGGAGGCTACCGCTATCTCTACGTCGCCATCGACAAGTTCACCAAGTGGGTAGAAATGGAGCCTGTTCGATCCGTCTAGTGCAGTCTGCTATTAAGTTCATCAAGAGCCTGCTATGCCACTTCGGCATCCCCAACCGCATCATCACCGACAACGGCTAACAATTCACCAGTGGCCTCTTCAGGTCCTACTGCATTGACCTCAGCACGCAGATCTGCTAAGCCTCCATGGCGCACCCACAAAGCAACGACCAGGCCAAGCGTGCAAATATTGAGGTCCTCAAGGGCCTCAAGACAAGAAGCTTCAGCAAGACGCTCGCCGCCTAAGGCAAAGGCTGGCTTGACCAACTCCCGTCCGTGCTATGGTCGATATGTACAACAGTGACCAAGCCTACCGGTGAAACTCCCTTTTTCCGTGTTTATGGGGTGGAAGCGGTCCTTCCCACTGAGCTCAAGCATGGGTCCCCGTGGGTCTTGGCCTTTAGCGAACACAATCAGGCCGGCCTGCAGGAAGCTGATATGCTCCTCCTCGAGGAAGCACGTTACCAGGCTGCCCTCCGTGCAACTCGGTATGAGCAGGAATTGCTTTGCAACCATAGTCGCAACATATGCCCTCGCACCCTTGAAGCTGGTGACCTTGTCCTATGACGGATCCTCTCCGGAGAGGGACTCCACAAGCTATCGCCCATGTTGGAAGGCCCATACAGGGTCGTCCACGTTTCCCGGCCTGGCGCAGCATGGCTGGAGATGAAGGAGGGTGTTCCAATACAAAACACATGGAACATCCAACACCCCGCAAGTTCTATCCGTGATCTAACGGCACTACTACAGAATGGTCCAAAGACGACACATCAATCATAGACCCTTCGTGGAAACTGTGTGCGATCCATCAATCGCAAACGGTATAGTTCATGCTCCGTTGCTAATGACTAGAACTGTGTGCCATGGTGGATCCATCAAATACGATTCAGAAAATAGTTGCATGTGTGATGCTGGGCATACAGTTGGTGCTTATGAACTATTTGCGATTAGACAAGATAACACAAACGGTTCTCAAAATGCATATGTGTGTGAAGTACGGCATACAGTTCATTCAGACAAACTATTTGCATTGATCGAGCTAGAACAAAAACGAGTTACCATAACAAGGTGTGTGTGATACCAGGCAAATAGTTCATTCATCAGAATTGTGCAGGAAGACCAATAATAACCCAAATTATTCATACTGACAAGCTGTGTGGGTTGTTGGTAGACGGTTGCTGCCAAACAATTATCAGCGATGGATGAAATCATTACCGCGCTTTGTTGGGAAGTGTTGTTTGTCTGTATTAATATCGCAGATGTTTTATTATTATGAGCCGTGTGCCTGCGCATCACCCCGTCCTCCTCTCACATGTCTTGTCACCGTGTTGTCGCCCGAGGATTCCAGTGCACGCTTCTGCACCGCTTTTGGCCATGCGTCCGCTTGATGAGCCCGTTCCCACGGACAACCGCGCAGGTTCCCGCGCACAAAACTGTCCAACGGCTCTAGCTTCCCGCCCGGCTCGTTGAAATCCCCAATGTTTGCCGGCCTGCTATATAAACCCTCACGGCCAGCGAATCCACATTGCCTTCATCCCCTCCCTCCCCGTAGCTTGTCTAGTTTGATTCTCCCCCAATCGCCAATCGCACCGGCCGTTCGTCGTCGCCCAGCCACTCCGCCAGAGGACAGCTCCAGCTGGGAGGCTTCACCGCGTCGGCGCGGCAGTCCTCTGAAGCGTGTGGTGAACGTGACATCCCTGGTGGGTGTGCGCACGCCACCAACTACATGCTCCACCACTGCTGCCCGAAGGCAGCTGCTGCCTGTGGCCACCGTGGCCACCAACAAGTCGGCAAATGCTGAGGCCACCACCCCACCATCGTCCGTCTTTGCCACGACCCCGCCGTCAGGCGGCAGGGTCATTACCCGCTCCGCCACCAAGGCCCGAATGCGGGAGGTGGAGGCCGCCAAAGGCCCGCCACCGGGCTTCTGCATCGCAACCCTTGCACGCTACATCTACTTCGTAGAGAAGGAGGTGGAGCGCCAGGTCGCGCACGCGAAGAAGCTCACTGACGCCGTGGCCGCAGGAGAAGCCGCAGCGGCAGTGCGGAATGCGGAGATCTACGCCGAGTCCCGTCGCTTCAAGGAGGGGCGTCCTGAGTGCCGGAGGGCAACACTGGCAGGCAACGGACACGAATCCAGCAACTCATCGGCAGGCTCCTCCTCCACTTGCTCATACTGAGCGCGCTGGGTTCTGCTAAAAGTAGTACAAAGCCCTTCCGTGGTACTAGTATTTAGGGGCTATTTTGTTCAGTTCATCTAACTATAGATATAGTTGAACTGTACCACGCACTTTAAATTAGCTAGTATATATAGTTGAACTAGCTATTTCACTACGTGGTTGGCAACAATTGGGGAAAAGTTTGTTCGATTCAACTGTCGAGTTGAACTATTTTGTACAAAGACCAATGGTTAATCTATGAATGAAATCCATCTTTGCTGAGTTTCAGTTGCAAAAGTGCACTGTAATAGTGATTTTGTTCCTGCGAAATTCGACAAATGCCAGTGCTACAATGTTGACAAATGCCAATGTTACTAGATCGACAGATGCCAATGCTTCCGATTTGACACGTCAATCGCAAACGGTATAGTTCATGCTCCGTCGCTAATGACTAGAACTGTGTGCGATGGTGGATCCATCAAATACGATTCAGAAAATAGTTGCATGTGTGATGTTGGGCATACAGTTGGTGCTTATGAACTATTTGCGATTAGATAATATAACACAAATGGTTCTCAAAATACATATGTGTGTGAAGTACGGCATACAGTTCATTCAGACAAACTGATTGCGATGATCAAGCTAGAACACAAACGAGTTACCATAACAAGGTGTGTGTGATACCAGGCAAACAGTTCATTCATCGAACTGTGCGGGAAGACCAATAATAACCCAAATGATTCATACTGACAAGCTGTGTGGGTTGTTGGTAGACGGTTGCTGCCAAACAATTGTCAGCGATGGATGAAATCATTACCGCGCTTCGTTGGGAAGTGTTGTTTGTCTGTATTAATATTGCAGATGTTTTATTATTATGACCCGTGTGCCTGCGCATCACCCCGTCCTCCTCTCTCGCGTCTTGTCACTGTGTTGTCGCCCGAGGATTCCAGTGCACGCTTCGGCACCACTTTTGGCCACGCGTTCGCTCGATGAGCCCGTTCCCGCGGACAACCGCGCAAGTTCCCGCGCACAAAACTGTCCAACTGCTCTAGCTTCCCGCCCGGCTCGGTGAAATCCCCAATGTTTGCCGGCCTGCTATATAAACCCTCACGGCCGGCGTATCCACATTGCCTTCATCCCCTCCCTCCCCGTAGCTTGTCTAGTTTGATTCTCCCCCAAGGTCCAATGGCACCGACCGTTCGTCGTCGCCCAGCCACTCCGCTAGAGGACAGCTCCAGCTGGGAGGCTTCACCGCGTCGGCGCGGTAGTCCTCTGAAGCGTGTGGTGAACGTGGCGTCCCTGGTGGGTGTGCGCACGCCACCAACTACATGCTCCACCACTGCTGCCCGAAGGCAGCTATTGCCTGTGGCCGCCGTGGCCACCAACACGTCGGCAGCCGCCGGGGCCACCACCCCACCATCGTCCGTCTTTGGCACGACCCCGCCGTCAGGCAGCAGGGTCATTACCCGCTCCGCCACCAAGGCCCGAATGCGGGAGGTGGAGGCGGCCAAAGGCCTGCCACCGGGCTTCTGCGTCGCAACCCTTACGCGTTACATCTAATTCCTAGAGAAGGAGGTGTAGCGCCAGGTCGCGCACGCGAAGAAGCTCACCGACGCCGTGGCCGCAGGAGAAGCCGCAGCGGTGGTGCGGAATGCGGAGATCTACGCCGAGTCCCGTCACTTCGAGGAGGGGCGTCTTGAGTGCCGGAGGGCAACACTGGCAGGCAACGGACACGAATCCAGCAACTCGTCGGCAGGCTCCTCCTCCACTTGCTCATACTGAGCGCGCTCGGTTCTGCTAGAAGTAGTACAAAGCCCCTCCGTGGTACTAGTACTTAGGGGCTATTTTGTTTAGTTCATCTAACTATAGATATGGTTGAACTGTACCACGCACTTTAAATTAGCTAGTATATATAGTTGAACTAGCTATTTCACTACGTGGTTTGCAAAAATTGGGGAAAAGTTTGTTCGATTCAACTGTCGAGTTGAACTATTTTGTACAAAGACCAATGGTTAATCTATGAATGAAATCCATCTTTGCTGAATTTCAGTTGCAAAAGTGCATTGTAATAGTGATTTTGTTCCTGCGAAATTCGACAAATGCCAGTGCTACAATGTTGACAAATGCCAATGTTACTAGATCGACAGATGCCAATGCTTCCGATTTGACACATCAATCGCAAACGGTATAGTTCATGCTCCGTCGCTAATGACTAGAACTGTGTGCGATGGTGGATCCATCAAATACGATTCAGAAAATAGTTGCATGTGTGATGCTGGGCATACAGTTGGTGCTTATGAACTATTTGCGATTAGATAAGATAACACAAACGGTTCTCAAAATACATATGTGTGTGAAGTACGGCATATAGTTCATTCAGACAAACTGTTTGCGTTGATTGAGCTAGAACACAAACGAGTTACCATAACAAGGTGTGTGTGATACCAGGCAAACAGTTCATTCTTCAGAACTGTGCGGGAAGACCAATAATAACCCAAACGATTCATACTGACAAGTTGTGTGGGTTGTTGGATGAAATCATTACCACGCTTCGTTGGGAAGTGTTGTTTGTCTGTATTAATATCGCAGATGTTTTATTATTATGACCCGTGTGCCTGCGCATCACCCCGTCCTGCTCTCTCGCATCTTGTCACCGTGTTATCGCCCGAGGATTCCAATGCACGCCTTGGCACCGCTTTTGGCCACGCGTCCGCTCGATGAGCCCGTTCCCGCGCACAACCGCGTAGGTACCCGCGCACAAAACAGTCCTACGGCTCTAGCTTCCCGCCCGGCTCGGTGAAATCCCTAATGTTTGTCGGCCTGCTATATAAACCCTCACTGCCGGCGAATCCACATTGCCTTCATCCCCTCCCTCCCCGTAGCTTGTCTAGTTTGATTCTCCCCCAATCGCCAATGGCACCGGCCGTTCGTCGTCGCCCAGCCACTCCGCCAGAGAACAGCTCCAGCTGGGAGGCTTCACCACGTCGGCGCGGCAGTCCTCTGAAGTGTGTGGTGCACGTGGCGTCCCTGGTGGGTGTGCGCACGCCACAAACAACACGCTCCACCACTGCTGCCCGAAGGCAGCTGCTGCCTGTGGCAGCGGTGGCCGCCAACACGTCGGCAGCCGCCGGGACCGCCACCCCACCATCGTCCGTCTTTGCCACGACCCCGCAATCAGGTGGCGGGGTCATCACCCGCTCTGCCACCAAGGCCCGAATGCGGGAGGTGGAGGCCGCCAAAGGCCCGCCACCGGGCTTCTGCGTCGCAACCCTTGCGCGCTACATCTACTTCCTAGAGAAGGAGGTGGAGCGCCAGGTCGCGCACGCGAAGAAGCTCACCGACGACGTGGCCGCAGGAGAAGCTGCAGGGCCGGCGTGGAATGCGGAGATCTACGCCGAGTCCCGTCGCTTCGAGGAGGGGCGTCTTGAGTGCCGGAGGGCAACACTGGCAGGCAACGGACACGACTCCAACAACTTGTTGGCAGGCTCCTCCTCCACTTGCTCATAATGAGCGCGCTCGGTTCTGCTAGAAGTAGTACAAAGCCCCTCCGTAGTACTAGTATTTAGGGGCTATTTTGTTCAGTTCATCTAACTATAGATATGGTTGAACTGTACCACGCACTTTGAATTAGCTAGTATATATAGTTCAACTAGCTATTTCACTACGTGGTTGGCAACAATTGGGGAAAAGTTTGTTCGATTCAGCTGTCGAGTTGAACTATTTTGTACAAAGACCAATGGTTAATCTATGAATGAAATCCATCTTTGCTGAATTTTAGTTGCAAAAGTGCACTGTAATAGTGATTTTGTTCCTGCGAAATTCGACAAATGCCAGTGCTACAATGTTGACAAATGCCAATGTTACTAGATCGATAGATGCCAATGCTTCCGATTTAACACATGGCAAATTACCCAATATGATAGATGCAAATCTTCCTAGATTGTCTGTACCAGGCACACAAGTCATATTAGAGAAACGTTTGCGATGATGCATTGCACCAATCCTTCGCGCCAATATTTTCACTTGGCTTACGGGCTAAGGAAAGATAGCTGTCGATGTGTATATGGGTATTCAACCTGAACCGTTTGTGATAAGTGTTTATTCAGAGAAAACGATGATGGTTTCTTTGTTTGCTATGTGAATTCAAAGATAAATAATTAGTTCATCAAACCATAGATTTCATTCAGTCAAGCTTTGACTTTAAATTCATACAATCGAGATACAATATAAAGAAAAGTAGTTGCGGCGGCGGCGGCTGCGGCGTCCTGCAGCGGCGTTCTCGTGCTCCGGGGCGAAGTTGTACAGTTCTTCAAACAAGACCAGAATGTTATGGACTTCACAATCAAATAGCCGGTCATCGCACGATCGACGGGTGCGGGGCCGAGGGGCGGCGACTAGCGGCGCTACGAGGAAGTTGTCCACGGTAGCATCCCAATCTGCTGAGGGGCCCGTGACGGGTGTAGGCGCGTGCACGGGGTCGGGTGTCGTGGGTGCGGGCACGTGCACTGGTACCGGTGTGGCGTGTGAAGGGGCGTGCACGAGCACGGGCGAGGGAGGAGGCGCTGGCACTTGCACGTACACAAGCTCACGCGGGTCCACGGGGACCTACCTGACGCATGCGGTTTCCAGCGCTGCGATGATGCTCGGCGACCAGCCCGTCAATGCCACGGGGATGGTTGCTGGCACGGGCGCGGGATGGTGGCTGGCGAGTGCGTCGGGGCAGCATCCGCTGCTGCATGCAGCTCTTCCAGGGCCATGTGCATGGCATCCCATTCGTTTTTATGTTCTATCTCTTCCGGCTCGGTGTCAACTTCACCAAACCGGAAGACTAGTGGCATATGATCCTTGTGCACCATGGCGTAGGTCGCCGTGGAGGTCTGAATGATGGAGGGGAATGGGAGGCGAAGATGTACAGAGGATTGTGAGTGAGTGAGCAGAAAAGCTGCCTAATAAACAACGGCTCGGGCGCCATTGATGGACAGGTTGGAAGCGAGGAGGGCGGATATGGAGGTCAAAAGGCTCGCTTCTCGGTGAGCCTGCGGCGTATAGCCCGCACGCCTCCCGGTGAGCTTGTGCAGCGGAGGCCAGCTCGCACGCCTCCTGTCAACTCTAGCAGCTGCTCGAATGGCACCTCCTAAGCCCTAGCCAATAGAAGAGTGCGACGCTTGGCAGCACGTAAGGGCAGTAGAACGCCCACGGTTTGAAAATAATGCAACCGTTTCCGTGGAAACGTGACAGTTCTTTGTTCCAAAAAGCTTTTGTTAGCTATTAATGTGTCCGTATTTTTCCAAAATGGACACAAAAATACCACAACATATTTGTGCTATATTATGACGCCATGCCCAATTTCTTGAATTTTGTGTCAGTTCTAGATTTACTATGATTTAACGTAATATTCTCAATGTTGGCTCTAAAAGAAAAAATATACTAAAAAACGAGTCTCAAATAGGAAAACAAAATGATATGACTCCTTTATGTGCCATGTTCATGACAGCAAGCCAAGTTTCATGAATCTTTTGATGAGTTTTTTGATTTACATGATTTAAAACCCGAGTTTCTCAATGTTTCTATCACCTGGCCAAGACCCCGAGATGATTGAAGTTCATTCCCATATCTTGCATGGGACCTAATGATGCATGCACACTAATATGGTTTTCTAACCATTTTGATGCACTAGAGCTTTTGTTAGTAGTTCAAATTTGAATTATGCATATTAAATAATGCATATAAAAGTCAATTAATGTATAAAAAGTTCAAACGAACCATGTATAATTTCATATTTTGGCACGACACTCATTTTGGTATATGTTGTCTGTGGAAATATATAGTTCAAGATGAGAAGGTGCAGCGGATGTCGATTCGCCCACATAAGGTGACGTGTTCCATATCGAAACCACAAAAGCTTCCTATGAGAAGCTTAGGTTTGTTAGAGGCTTGTGCCAAAACTTGTCCCAAATTGGATATTATTTTACTAGGGCACATATGAGCCATGCATGTCATGACACCATGCCAAGTTTCATGACTTTTCTCACAAGTTTTTGATTTATACATGATTTGAAACCTGAGTTTCTCAATGTATGTGTGCCCGAGCCAAGACCATGAGATGTTTGAAATTCATTCCCATATCTTGCATGGGATCCTAAAGATGCATGTACACTTACATTATTTTCAACGCATTTGATGCACCAGACCTTGTGATTGTAGTTCTAATTTGAATTATCCTCGTTAAATAATGCATATAAAAGTCAATTAATGTATAAAAAGGCCAAACGAACCATGTATATTTTTCATACTTTTGGAACGACACTCATTTTGGTATATGTTGCCTCTAGAAATATATAGTTCAAGACGAGAAGATGCAATGGATGTTGATTCGCCCACATAATGTGACGCTTTTCATATCAAAACCAAAAAAGCTTCCCATGAGAAGATTAGGTTTGTACGGGGCTTGTCACAAAACTTGTCCCAAATCGGACATTTTTTCACCAGGGCGCGTATGAGCCATGTCATGACACCATGCCAAGTTTCATGAAATTATGACGAGTTTTTGATTTATACATGAATGTAAAACCAAGCTTCTCAATGCATGTGGCCGAGCCAAGACCCCGAGATGTTTGAAATCCATTCACATATCTTGCATGGGGCCCAAAGTAGCCGTGGACACTTATATGTTTTTTCAACCCATTTTGATGCACCAGACCTTGTGATTTTAGTTCAAATTTTAATATTCCACATTAAATGCCTAGAGAACTCAATTAACGTATGAAAATGCAAAAAGAACCTTGAATAATTCCATATTTTAGCAAGACACTCTTACTGGTCTATGTTGCCTCTAACAAAAGTTCAAGGCAAGAAGATGAGCGGATGTCGTTTTGCCCACGTAATTAAGGTGACGTGTTCCTTATCGGAACCACAAAGCTTGAAGTGAGAAGCTCCGGTTTTGGATTTACAGTAATTTTAAAACCAAGTTTCTCAACGTTTAAGGCCGAGCCAAGACCCCGATATGTTTGAAATTCATTCCCATTTCTTACCGTGACCTAAAGATGAAGCCATGGACACTAATACGATTTTCATCCCATTTTGACGCACCGGACATTTGAATTATACACATTAAATGCCTAGAAAACTCAATTAATGTATAAAAATGCCAAACGGACCGTGAATAATTCCATATTCTAGCACGACCCAGCTATTGGTAAGTGTTCACTGTAGATAAATCTTATTGCAATTCAAACACCGTCGTTTGTCGAAGTAACCTCATTTTTTGTTTTAAAAACATTTTGAAAATCAAGTCTTTCACAAACAGTTCAAGTTCCTGAATCGTGTGTGATGCAGTACAAAACATCTTGGGCCAATCCTCATAAAGTCATAATGCATGGCTTAGGACGGAAGCTTCATCGCCTACAGTACACCGCCGGCCAGTTTACCGCACGGACTCCCAGAGCTTTTTTCTTTTCAATCGTCACCGGTGAAAGATGGGGACGTGGATCTCCGTCGTGAGGGCAACTTAGGCAACCCACTCCGGCCCGAGCGCGTCCGCATCAGCCATGAGCGCGCTCTCAAGATGCTTGAACGCGGCCGCTACCTCTGACAGGGCGGCTGCAGCAACCGAAAGGGCAGCTGCTGCAGGTGAGAGGGCGGCAGCAACAACCACGACGGGGATAGCAAATGGCGGGGACAGCACATCAGCCATCAGTTTCTCGGTGGTCGCCGTAGCCATGACGGCAGACGCCCAGCCCCATCTTGAGGCCACCCACGCCCATCTCGTGCCAGTCACTGCACAAATCACATCTGCCTTCTCTGACGACATTCGTCGGCAGCCTCCCTAGCCATGATTGTGGCTGTCCATGCCTGGAGCAAGGCTGCCCACGCCCGGCTCATGGCGGCCTTATCCAAAGAGATGGTGGAGGAAGACTGCGAGGTGTTGGAGTATGTGGCGACGGATCCCATGGATCTCCTTACCCCAGAGGTCGTCGAGCGGGAGCCAGTCATCGAGGAGGCGGCGGAGATCAATGAATGCCAGGCGGAATATTAGTCTCTGTCTAGCGCGATGGTCTTTTGTTAGAGTAATGTTCAGGTCAACTAACTAATGTTTATTAGTTGCTTGATTAAGTAAGTGCGGGCAGTGTTGTAGACTCTTTTGTGTAGTACTCAAATTTGCAAGTGTTGTTAAATTAAGCAACGAAGTCGATGACCAATGTAACGAGGGAAATTCGGACCAAAATTAGCAGCCGTATCCCCATTTTCTCTTCCAAATGAAAATGAAATGCAAGTACCGTGTGCAATGTAGTATTCGATATCGGACGCCGGAAGCTTGGAGACCAAAATTTCCATGTTCAGTCTCATCACACACGGGATCAACTATAGGATTCGTTTGTGTTGTTGAATATCTCACACAGTTATGGTAAAGGGACTGTGTCCGATGTGACTGTGCGCGCTACTTTTTCGCTGCACCGAACGAAATTTTGGGCTGCTGCGCAAATATCTACCTCCCCCGCCCCTCGTACCAACCAAAAGCCACACACCCCCTGCTTCCCCCTTCCTTTCCTAAGTTCAAATCTGCATAGCTTGCTTGTAGCGCCACCTCCTCACCGGCGACGCTCCTTCCTGCTGCTCGCTCTCCACCATCTAGTCAGGTAATCCACACCTACCGCACACCCCTCCCCCTCCACCCCCTCCTCCTCCATTTGACATGCCCCGACCGCCGGTGCGACACATTCCACCAAAATCACCGGCCCACCCCCACATAATCGCCGTCGAAAGACATGGTGCATGCAGTATAGCCAGGATCTCAAGGAGCACCTAGCAGGGAGAAGCAAATCGCGACCGCATGCGTGGATGAGGCCGCGATGGCTGCCATGCGTTCCGACCCCCAGATCTTGGAGCAGCACATCACCGTAGAGGCCACCGTCGATGCCTCGCGCGCGGATGCCGTCACGCGTTTGTCTGCTTTGAACAACAACTCATTGTGTTTCCTCCAGAGATTCGCTTTTACCTTCGACGACGACTACAAGTTGTTTTCTCAGCATGCCCGTGCTTTCCTCAACTCCAGAGCCGGCAGGTTGGTGCCCGGACAGGCTGAGGCCATTCACCACTACGAGGAGGGCACCCACGATGTGGAGGCCTCGCCCTCTTCCAAGCCCATCATTATCGATATCTCCGACAATGAGGAATAGCTTGTTTTTTAGCTTAATTACTAATGACCTATGTTCAGGTAGCTACGCCTGTTAAGCATGTTTGCTTTACCTGTTGCATGTGCTGCTCCTGCCTTTCCTTAAGAAATTCTAGTGAAATATGCAAGTAATGCTACTATGCAATCTGACCTTCTAGTATGTTCTACTGTCCAATGTGATGCTCAGTTAACTGTTTGGCTCATTTGTTTTGGTGATCATCTACAATGTGATGTTCAATTATTATTGGTACAATTTTGTATTGTTATGCTTGCTGCTATATTTCATAGTTCTTAGCACGCTTGGCTTTTCCATGTGGCTTGAATTAATATGTTAGATCTGCAATGTGTTTATTTTTCATTAACATATTTTACTGATAGCACACCAAATCTCACTTAAAACCTGATCAATATCTATCTCAAATGCGTTACAGGGGTAACAATGGGAGACACTGAAGTTTACCATCGAGGTTTGCACTTTCATGATCCTTTGGCTAATAGCACATTATTGTGAAATTGTAGGAACCATTCTAATATTTAGGTTTCTAATAAAAATTGGGTCTTGCACATGTAGGTCCTTTTTGTAACAGGTTTAGACCAAGTGTTTGACCCATTTTGCATGTGGGGAAATGATGTGTTCATGAATATCAGTCAAATAAAGAAACTCAGAAAGATTGTTAAGATAAAGAAACTTGTGACGAAAAACAACAAGTCGTTTGTCTGCACAATGAAGAAGACATCAGTGAACTATAGGATGGTACTATCACTTTTACCTGTCTTTTTTCCCTTTGTGACATTACAATTTTTCAAAACAAAATTTATGCATATCTTTGTTTCCAGTCCTTTCCAAAGCAGTTCATCGATGAGTACGTCTCAAACCACCTGTACGATCAAGAGGCGAGGAAGGTATTCATACAACACCCACGATATAATCTTGAAGTCTTCCTCAAGAGGATGAAGGATGGGCAGGCAACCATCCACAGACACTGGCATAAAGTTGCAAGGACCTTCGACATCAGCGAAGGCTCAATATTTGCCTTCCACTTCAACAGTTTTATAGACAAGATTCATCTGTCTATTTACTATATATGATGCTATTTTCCAAAGGTTTTAGATGTTGCATGTGAAACTCGGTCCTGTCGTGTAATTGGGTAGCTAGGTAGTATATGCATATATGATGTTGTACTCTGATGTATTCCAATTATGAAATCCTGGTTGCCGTAATACGAAATGAAATATATTGTGTGCTTGATATGAAGTGTCAGTTTGTTTACTAGATGGATTATAAATAATAGAGCAATTAGACTGATTATTGTGGTTTCATATTGCAGACGGTTTGTCATAGAACACCGTGGGAGATTACCTCACCAAACCCACACGGTTCCTGGAAATTTGGCGTGTTGGATCAGTGAAAAATCACACACGACTTCCGGCCATAAACTGTGTGCGTTAGAAGACATATTCGCAAACATTTTCACATAAAACGTGTGTGTGATGGACAGCCCTATGCCAAACAGTTTCTTCTAGGAACCGTGCGTGATGGCCACCCCTAACATAGACGATGTTATGCAGAAAATTGTGTGTGATGTAGAATGCGAACGGAAACAAAAGATTTGGGATTCACTGTGTGGGATGCTAAGTACATCTCACACGACTTCCCAAAATTATCTATTTGTGATGGCCCTTCCAATCGCACACGACATATTTTTGCTCATCATGTGTGACCGGGCGCAGCCATCGCCGACGGGTTCCGTGTCGTGTGGGATAGCCCCCCTATCGCCCACACATGCAAGGCGACGGTTTGAGACTACGTCACGGAAAGGGGTTAAAAACCGTTTGTATAGCAGGCGCTGCACCAGGGCGGAGTACAGAACGACTCGGGGTTGTACACGCCCCGAGACTCTCTACATGCATCGCCACGAGGTCGCAAGAGCTCCACGCCCATGATCAAGTGGGGCCCCAGGCTCAGTCATGGCGGATTTTTGACATGAGGGCGCTTTTCAGCTGCATCATCCTCAGGCTGACCCATGTCCGTCATGACAGCGTTTTTGTCATCTTTTTGAGGGGCGCCTCTGGGAGAGTCAAGCTGGCCCGTGTCTAGCATGGTAGCATTGTCTCTTTTTGGTTGTGTAATGAACTTTTCCATGAAGTAGTAAAGCTTCAATTTCTTCAAGTATATTATGTGTCTAGTAAACCTTGTCTTATGGCTCCAGGAACCGTTCGCGCTCATGATTTTCCTCATGTGTTTCACATGAGTGGGGGCTGGACATGGTGTCTGTGCTTGGGTCAGTCCCAGCAGCTCTGCAAAACCCAAGTGACTGAGCTCTGGCTCGCGGGCCTGCTCCCATGCACGTCACCTCACCAAGGTCCTTGGTGGCTTTTATCCTCGTGTGACACCCACAACTAAACTAGCAAGCGCGCACGGCTTAACCATTTCTTGGTGTCTTGCTGCCGCAGGTATAAAGGCTCACGGTACTTCGCAAGCATTGCCTCACGAAGCTACTTACAACAGCCACTAGCGCCAAGTGCCGCCGAAGCCTTTGCGGGTCCAATCCTCATGAGGCATTTGTCTCGCAAATCACTACGCGCCAGGCATCAGCCTCCAAAGGAAGCTAATACCAAGCACTTTGCGAATTTAGTGCGGCATCTTGAGCTTTTCTCCCTTGTTATCTTGCTGGGCATCTGTGTTTCCTCCTTGGCACAAGCCGCTTGAAAGTCAAAGGGGGGCATTCTGAGCATCTCGCCTCGGGAGTCCTTACCACCCCACAGAGCCCTACACCCACTGGCCTTGTTTGACCATGTCACAACATACCAGCAACGGTCGTAGCATGCTCGGGGGCTGGGTCCAAGTGACACAGAGCAATAAGGCAACGTAAAAAAGGAAAGCAAATCTTAGCAAGAGAATAGTAGAATAGCGGCGAAAGATTAAAACATAGTATGATTACAAAAATCAATTTTCTTTACGCCCCCACGGGGCCTTGCAGACTGTGATGCAGCGGCGAAAATAAAAGATAAAGGGCCTCAGGACGATGAGGCGCCATCTTCGTCATCGCCAGGGAGGGCCGCCTCAAGGTCGCTGCCTTCTTCAGAGGGCTCGGTGATGCTCGCGAACCGCTCGATCAAGGAGTCTATGTGCACGTGCACCTCTCCCCTGAGCTGGTTCTAGAGCTCGTCCGGCATAGGATCCAGCATGCGGGCGAGGTCGAAGGCGGGGTTGTAGAGGATGAGATTGCTGAAGACATGCGTCGCCGCCTGGTCCATGAGCTCACAGGCCCCCTCCTCGATGACGGCGTCCTGCCTGGTCTTCTGGACGGCCTCAGAGGCTTCACCAACTTGCGCCTGGAGTGGGTGCAGCTCCCCATCAGCTTCCTCCTTGCCCTTGAGGGCAAGGTGGAGGTTGGCATCAACCTTCCGGAGCTGCTCCTTGAGCAGGGCGATCTCTTGATGGAGCTCATCGCGCTTCACCTGGAAGCGGGTCTCCTGCCACTCCAACTTGCCGCGGCGCTCCTTCAGGAGGTCTGCCCGCTCCTTGGTGACCCTGGCATCGGCGGTGGCCTTGATCTTTTCCTGCTTCTTCTCGAGCTAGGCGTTGGCCTTGACACGCGCGTTCTCGAAGGAAGCCCTGTCGGCAGACACCTAGTTCTCCAGGGTCGCGAGGCACTCACGCTTGGCCTCCTGGTTGGAGGTGGTCTGGGCGGCCTCCCGCTCCGGGATGGCTGATACTTGTGATCTGTGTTGGGTTTTCCATGAAGAGGAACAAACACCAGTGCCAAGTGTCGCCGAAGGCTTTGCGGGTCCAAGCCTCATGAGGCATCTGTCCCGCAAATAACTATGCCCTAGGCATCAGGCTCTGAAGGAAACTAAGTCCAAGCACTTTGCGAATTTATTGCAGCATGTTGAGCTTTTCTCCCTTGTTATCTTGCTGGGCATCTGTGTTTCGTCCTTGGCACGAGCCGCTTGCACGTCAAAGGGGGGCATTCTGAGTATCACGTCTCAGGAGTCCTTACCACCCCACGGAGCCCTACACCCTCTGGCCTTGTTGGACCACGTCACAACATACCAGCGACGGTTGTAGCATTCTCAGGGGCTGGGTCCAAGCGACACAGAGCAATAAGGCAATGTAAAAAGGAAAGCAAATCTTAGCAAGAGAACAGCAGAATAGCGGCGAAAGATTAAAACATAGTACGATTACAAAAATCAATTGTCTTTACGCCCCCACGGGGCCTTGCGGACTGTGATGCAACGGGGAAAATAAAAGATAAAGGGCCTCAGGCCGAGGAGGTCCCATCTTCGTCGTTGCCAAGGAGGGCCGCCTCAGGGTCGCTGCCTTCTTCAGAGGGCTCGGTGACGCTCGCGAACCACTCGATCAAGGAGTCTACGTGCACACGCACCTCTCCCCTGAGCTGGTTCTGGAGCTCCTCCGGCACAGGATCCACCATGTGGGCGAGGTCGAAGGCGGGGTGGTAGAGGATGAGATTGCTGAAGACGCGCGTCACCACCTGGTCCTTCCTGGTCTTCTGGATGGCCTCAAAGGCTTCACCAACTTGCGCCTGGACTGAGAGCAGCTCCCCGCCAGCTTCCTCCTTGCCCTTGAGGGCAAGGTGGAGGTTGGCATCGACCTTCTGGAGCTGCTCCTTGAGCTGGGCAATATCTTGATGGAGCGCATCGCGCTTCGCCTGGAAGCGGGTCTCCTTCCACTCGAGCTTGCCGCGGTGCTCCTTCAGGAGGTCTGCCTGCTCCTTGGTGACCCTGGCGTCGGCGTCGGCCTTGATCTTGGCGTCCTTCTTCTCAAGCTAGGCGTTGGCTTTGACACGCGCCTTCTCGAAGGAAGCCCTATCGGCAGACACCTGGTTCTCCAGGGTCGCGAGGCACTCACGCTCCTCCTCCTGGTTGGAAGTGGTCTGGGGGGGCCTCCCGCTCCCGGATGGCTGATACTTGTGATCTGCGTTGGGTTTTTCGTGAAGAGGAACGGGTAGTTGCAGCAAAAGGTGGGTAAGTATTTCCCTCAGTTATGAAACCAAGGTTCATCGAACTAATAGGAATATCAATCCTCAACCGTCTTCAGCGGCTGCACACAAAAGAACAAACAACTTGCACCCAACGCAGGCAAGAGGGTTGTCAATCCCCTTGATCTCGTTATTTGCAAGCAAATGAGTTGTGTAGATAATTGTTGATAAATATAAATTGCAAAATAAAATAAAAGGTAAATAAAGGCAGCAAGGTAGCAATAGCGTTTGCGAATATATAAGTGAATAGACCCGGGGGCCATAGTGTTCCCTAGCGGCATCTCTCGTGTAGGCAACGTACGGTGGGTAACAAATTACTGTTGGGCAATTGATAGAAAAGCGGATAGTTATGCGATGTTCACGGCAATGATCATGTCTATACAGGCATCACGTCCATAAGCAAATAGGCCGAGTCCTGCCTGGACCTATTACTATTACTCCACCCATCGACCGCTACCCAGCATGCATCTAGAGTATTAAGTAAAATAGAGTAATGCTTGGAGAACAATGACATGATGTAGACAAAGTGAACTCAATCCATATAAATAAACCCCATCGTTTTATCCTTAGTAGCAGCAACACAAAGACGTATCTTCTCCCTTTTTGTCACAGGGATATAGAAGCTCGTCAGGTTGAACCTACCACAACGCACCACTCCCACCGATGAAATATCAATCTACTTGGCCAAAGCACATCAATAAATCAGAGATCATTACGAAGCTATAATGATCATGCAATTAAGAGACAATATATATCGGAGGTATCTCAAATACTTTTCATGAATAATCTGAACATAAACCCACAATTCATCGGATCCCAACAAACACACCACACACAAGGATTACATCGGATGGATCAATGCGAAGATGCAATGATCGTCGTATTGAAGGTCATATGAGAGAGATTGCCATCTAGGTACTAGCTATGGACCCGTAGGTCTGTGGTGAACTACTCACACATCATCGTGAGGGCAGCAAGGTTGATGTAGAGGCCCTCCGTGATCGATCTCCCCTCCGGCAGGGTGCCGGAACAGAGCTTCAGATGGGATCGTGACGGAACCAAGACTTGCGGCGGAAGAAAAAGGTTTTCGGGGCTCCTCTCAGGGTTTCTGATATATTATTGAATTTATAGGCCAAACAACGACGTCGGGAGAGCCATGAGGGGGCCATGAAATATCAGGGCACCCCCCAGGGCGTGCCCTGTTGTGTGGTGGGGCCCTCATGCGCCTCCCGACCACCTTCCGAAGCTTCTAGGTCTTCTTTTGGTCCGAAAAAATCATCAGAAAGTTTCGTGGCAATTGGACTTCATTGGGTACATAAAACCTGCAAAGTAAAAAACACGCAGAAAACAACAACTGGCACTTGGCACTGGGTCAATAGGTTAGTGCTCAAAAATATTATAAATTGGTAAATAATGACCCAAAAAGTATCTTAGAATGATAATATATCAGCATGGAACAATATAAAATTATAGATACATTGGAGACATATCAAGCATCCCCAAGCTTAATTCATGCTCGTCCTCGAGAAGGTAAATGATAAAAAACAGAATTTTTGATGTGACATGCTATCCACTATGTAATCTTTTGCATGTATGCTGACTGAGAAATGATGAATTAATATACATTAACATAGTAACACTTATAAGTTTAAGAATCAAATCATTAATTTTTTCAAAGTATACGATCCTCAAAAGATGTTTACCCCTTATTCATCTTATTAAACTAGCATGGCATGGCTCCATGTTCACCACATTAATACAAATGTCAAGCACCATGGTGCCCAAGTCAAGCAATTGGATCGTACTTTTTCAAAGTGCATAAACTTTTTATTCTTCACGCAATACATGAGCGTGAACCATTAGACATAGCATTAAGTGGAATAGAATATGGTGGTAGATATCAATAGGGTAAAAAGTGGAGAAGTTAGTCTCGCATCAACTAGGCGTACCAATGGGCTATGGAGATGCCCATCGATAGATGTCAATGCAAGGAGTAGGGATTGCCATGCAAATATGATGCACTAGAGCTATAAGTGTATGAAAGCTCAAATGAAGCTAAGTGGGTGTGCATCCAACTTGCTTGCTCATGAAGACCTCAGGCATTTGAGGAAGCCCGTCATAGGAATATACAAGACAAGTTTAAAATAATGAAATTCCCACTAGCAATATGAAAATGACATAACACGAGACTCTCGACATATGAGGAACAAGGTGACACTTTAAGGCACAAGTGTGGTAAAGGATAGTAGCAAAGTCCCTTCTCTCATTTTCTCTCCTTTTCATTTTTTTAATGGTGGGCTCATTTGGCCTCCCCCATTTTTTTATTTCCTCACTGGGACAATGCTCTAACAATGATGATCATCACACTTTTATTTACTTACAACTCAATATGGAGAACTGATATTAAGATATGACTCTATACGAATGCCTATGGCAGTGTACCAGGATATGCAATGGTCTAGCATGACATGTATCAAAATGTATGATGAACGGTGACTATGCCACAAATACTATGTCAGCTCTATATGATCATGCAAAGCAATATGATGATGAACAAACTAGTCATGTGAAGTGCCGATGAAATTTGCATGGCAATATATCTCGGAATGGCTATGGAAATGCCATGATAGGTAGGTATGGTGGCTGTTTTGAGGAAGATATAATAAGGCTTATGTGTGACAGAGCGTATCATGTCATGGGGTTTGGATGTACCGGCGAAAGTTGCACCGATCCTCGAGGTGAGAATGGGCTATGCATGGTACCGAAGAAGCTAGAAAATATGAGAAGGTGTGATTGCATATGTCCATGGTTTCACATTAGTCATAAAGAACTCGCATACTTATTGCAAAGTTTTATTAGTTTTATCACAAATCAAAGTACTCCCCGCATGCCCTGAGGGAAGAGGCTGGAAGGAGTTAACCATTGCGCGCTTCCGACCCAAACAACACTAGGATTTCAACGAGGAATAGAAATGGTCACACATCATCACCATACCTCTTTAATTTTTAGACAAATCAAAAATTAACCTCTCTGAATATTGACACTTCTACAAATTAAATTTTTTGAACTCACACCTTTTGAGATTACTACATCAATATTATTAATCCTCATTCTCTATATGTGCTACATGATGATTTTGATTATCACTCATTGGATACCTAAGATTTTTGGACTAGTCTTATGACCCATGCAAATTACCATCACTATTTGTTAACTCTCAAACAAATATAAGTGAAGAGCGAGAGTAAAATTATTTCTATAAAATCTACACGCCACCGTGCTCAAAAAGATATAAGTGAAGTACTAGATCAACTGCCAAGCTCAAAAGATATAAGTGAAACACATAGAATATTCTAGAAAATTATGATGTAGGTGTGTCTATCTTAAATAGATTTGTCCAGCAAACAATGATTGTGGCAAACTTAAAGTAAAATCAAACAAAAACAAACGACACTCCAAGCAAAACTCATATCATGTGACGAATAAAAATATAGCTCCAAGTGACATACCGATGGATTGAGACGAAAGAGGGGATGCCTTCCGGGGCATCCCCAAGATTAGAATCATGAGTCTTACTTAGAATATTACCTTGGGGTGCTTTGGGCATCCCCAAGCTTAGGCTCTTGCCACTCCTTATTCGTTTGTCCATCGTGATAACATCCAAAACTTGAAAACTTCAATCACACAAAACTCAACAAAACCTCGTGAGATCCGTTAGTATAAGCAACATATCAAATACTTTAGGTACTATCATAAATTGATTCAAATTTTAATATTGCATAATAGGTACTATGTTGTAACTTCTCTGTGTCTTATACCTCCTGATATAACCCATAGCGTAATCAAAACAAGCAAACTATACAAGTAAAACAGAATCTGTTTAAAACAGAACTGTCTGTAATAATCTGTAGACACGCATACTTCCCTAACTCTTAAATTTCTAAAAAAATAGGAAAACCTGAAGAATTTGTAGATAAATACTGTGTAATTATTTCATACAAAGATCACATTCTAGTGAAAAATTAAAATTCCTTTACTGGACGTTAAAGTTTCTGTTTTTGCACCATATCAATTCTACTCATCATGTGGGTCGTCCCAAAGGCTTTACTTGGCACAAACACTAATTAAAACATAAAAACATAATAATTACCGAGAAAATAATCATGTTATCACAACCAAACAGAAATTAAAAACCAAAAATTAAGATAACTATTGGGTCGCCTCCCAACAAGCGCTATTGTTTTATGCCCCTAGCTAGACATAATGCATAGTTTCAAGTGTTGTCATCAAGATCTTTGATAACACAAGCATTCTTAGGAAAACTTGGAGACTTGATGATGGGTTCCTTTATAATTTTTATGAAATCGGTGTGCACACGAATCATTTTAAGGTCCTCATTCCGTTTGATAGAAGAAACACTATTGTTTTTGGGAACATACATAACCTTGAAATTTCCTCCTTGAGGTGTGCTAGGTTTTGTTTTAGGAGGTGAAAAAACGGAGCCCATGTTATCAGTGACCTCCTCCATCTTGTCAATTATACTAAAACCTACTCCCACCTTTTCATTAAATGTTGTATCTTTCCCTTTTAGTTCTTTCAAAGTGTTTCCTACCTTCGAACTAAATTGAGTGATATGATTATGAGTCTTTTTGTCCAACTCCTCAATTTGTTCTTTAGTGGCTATTTTATTTTCTATAGCATCTAACCTCTGCATAACATCTTCCAATGTCAAAACGGTTCCATTAATAAAAGTGGGAGGTGACCCTACAAGATTTTCAATAGCATTATAAGCATCCAAAGTTTGACATATTAGGAAATTACCACCGGTAATGGTGTCAAGAACATATTTATACCAAGTTATCACACCCGCATAAAAATTACGAAGCATGGTAGTAGTGGATTGCTTACGAGTTGAATTATTTTGAGCATTGCAAATCCTATACCAAGCATCTTTTAAATTTTCTCCTCCCCTTTATTTAAAATTAAACACTTCATTCTCGGGAGCAACATGAACAAAAGAAGAACTAGACATAGTGACAAGCAAAAAGCGAAGTAGCAACAAGCAAAGATAAATATTTTTGTATTTTTGATTTTTTATGAGAAACACTAAATATAACAGCAAATAGAAAGATAAACAAGTGAATGAAAATTTGTGAGAAGCTACTTGATAGTTGGCCATGATATTCCCCGACAACGGCGCCTGAAATCCTTCCTGATACTTGTGATCTGCGTTGGGTTTTCCGTGAAGAGGAACGGTAGTTGCAGCACAAGGTGTGTAAGTATTTCCCTTAGTTATGAAACCAAGGTTTATCGAACCAATAGGAATTTCAATCCTCAACTGTCTTCAGCGGCTGCACACAAAAGAACAAACAACTTGCACCTAACGTGGGCAAGAGGGTTGTCAATCCCCTTGATCTCGTTATTGGCAAGCAAATGAGTTGTGTAGATAATTGTTGATAAATATAAATTGCAAAATAAAATAAAAGGTAAATAAAGGCAGCAAGGTAGCAATAGCGTTTGCGAATATATAAGTGAATAGACCCGGGGGCCATAGTGTTCCCTAGAGGCATCTCTCATGTGGGCAACGTACGGTGCGTAACCAATTACTGTTGGCAATTGATAGAAAAGCGGATAGTTATGCGATGTTCATGGCAACGATCATGTCTATATAGGCATCACGTCCATAAGCAAATAGGCCGACTCCTGCATGCACCTATTACTATTACTCCACCCATCGACAGCTATCCAGCATGCATATAGAGTATTAAGTAAAACAGAGTAAAGCTTGGAGAACAATGACATGATGTAGACAAAGTAAACTCAATCAATATGAATAAACCGCATCGTTTTATCCTTAGTAGCAGCAACACAAAGACGTATCTTCTCGCTTTCTGTCACTGGGATATAGAAACTCGTCAAGTTGAACCTACCACAACGCACCACTCCCACCGATGAAATATCTATCTACTTGGCCAATGCACATCAATAAACGGAGAGCATTATGAAGCTATAATGATCATGCAATTAAGAGACAATATATATCAGAGGTATCTCAAATAATTTTCATGATAATCTGAACATAAACCCACAATTCATCGGATCCCAACAAACACACCACACAAAAGGATTACATTAGATGGATCAAAGCGACGATGCGATGATCATTGTATTGAAGATCATATGAGAGAGAGATTGCCATCTAGGTACTAGCTATGGACCAGTAGGTTTGTGGTGAACTACTCACACATCAGTGTGAGGGCAGCAAGGTTGATGTAGAGGCCCGCCATGATCGATCTCCTCTCCGGCTGGGTGTCGGAACGGAGCTCCAGATAGGATCACGACGGAACAGAGACTTGCGGCGGTGGAAAAATGTTTTCGGGGCTCCTCTCAGGGTTTATGATATATTAGGGAATTTATAGGCCAAAGAACGACGTCGGTAGAGCCACGAGGGTGCCACCACATATCAGGGCGCGCCCTGATGTGTGGTGGGACCCTCATGCACCTCCCGACCTCCTTCCGAAGCTTCTAAGTCTTCTTTTGGTCCAGAAAAAATCATCAAAAAGTTTCGTGGCAATTGGACTTCATTTGGTACAGAAAACCTGCAAAGTAAAAAACACGCAGAAAACAACAACTGGCACTTGGCACTGGGTCAATAGGTTAGTGCTCAAAAATATTATAAATTGGTAAATAATGACCCAAAAAGTATCTTAGAATGATAATATATCTGCGTGGAACAATAAAAAATTATAGATACGTTGGAGATGTATCAAGTATCCCCAAGCTTAATTCCGGCTCGTCCTCGAGTAGGTAAATGATAAAAATAGAATTTTTGATGTGACATGCTACCCAGTATGTAATCTTTTGTATATATGCTCACTGAGAAACGATGAATTAAAAGACATTAACATAGTAATACTTATAAGTATAAGAAACAAAATCATTATTTTTTTTAAAGTATATGATCCTCAAAAGATGTTTACCTTTTTGTCATCTTATTAAATTAGCAAGGCAAGGCTCCATCTTCACCACATTAATACAAATGTCAAGCACCACGGTGCCCAAGTCAAGCAATTGGATCGTACTTTTTCAAAGTGCATAAACTTTTTATTCTTCACACAATACATGAGCGTGAACCATTAGACATAGCATTAAGTGGAATAGAATATGGTGGTAGATATCAATAGGGTAAAAGGTAGAAAAGATAGTCTCGCATTAACTAGGCATACCAATGGGCTATGGAGATGCCCATCGATAGATGTCAATGCAAGGAGTTGGGATTGCCATGCAAATATGATGCACTAGAGCTATAAGTGTATGAAAGCTCAAATGAAGCTAAGTGGGTGTGCATCCAACTTGCTTGCTCATGAAGACCTCGGGCATTTGAGGAAGCCCGTTATAGGAATATACAAGCCATGTTTAAAATAATGAAATTCCCACTAGCAATATGAAAATGACATAACATGAGACTCTCGACATATGAGGAACAATGTGCCACTTTGAGGCACAAGTGTGGTAAATGATAGTAGCAAAGTCCCTTCTCTCATTTTCTCTCATTTTCATTTTTTAATGGTGGGCTCATTTGGCCTCCCCCATTTTTTATTTCCTCACTGGGATAATGCTCTAACAATGATGATCATCACACTTTTATTTATTTACAACTCAATATGGCACTACTAGGAGAAAGCCTAGTAGTAGCGCTTGTTTTCCCCTTAGTAGTAGCGTTGGTGGCAGTGCTACTGCTAAGGCGCTACAGCTAAGTGTTTAGCAGTAGCGCTAAAAAACCAGCGCTACTGGTAAGTACTGATAGCAGTAGCGCTGGTTTACAACAAGCGCTACTGATAAACCAGCGCTACTGCTACAACTTACCAGTGCTACTACTAAACCAGCACTGCTAAGATTTAATTCCCCTCTATGTATTTGTGCATGCTCTATACGGTAGTTTCATCATATCATAATAAACATACATTATTCTCATCATATCATACACATACAGGAGACTCGTCATACCACCACCATCATCATCCAACACAAATATCATCACAACTCGAAAATAGCGATACACAAGTCATGTCATGTCTCGAATAAATGTAACTGCATAGTCATGGCACACACACAAGTTTCACCATCTCTATCTCTAAACCATGATGTAGAAGAGAAGAGCGATCAGTATGAGCAAGAGCGCGACTAAGTAGTACTTCTTGAGGCACCGGTTTCGCTCCCTCTCTTGCCGGAGCGTCCCTCAAGTAACTATTTTCCGTTTCGTCTCTGCTGTCGAACCCTCTGTGGCTAGCGCCCGGGTACCTGTCCACCTGGTCCTGAGCGTCTGGCCAGTGGTCGTACACTCCTGGAACCCTCCCAATGAATACGGCGTAGCAGTCCTTCGCCATCTCCAATCTATGTACCTGCATCGTAAATTGATGAATTCAACGAATATATGCAACATAATGTACTTGAGAAACACAAAGAGGCATAGTTAGCAAAATACAAGCAACCTATAGTAAACATAAATAAGGAAGTTCCTCATACCCAAACTAATTAACTAGAGCGATCTACGCTAGTTCATAGAAAGACAGTAGTACTAATTAAACATACACATTGTCATTGTCAATCCCTCCTCCATGTCGGCGCTCCAATCTTCATAGTCAGGGAGGAAGCACCCAAGCTTCGTGAAAGGCTTCAGGTCCAGACGCTGAGCGCTGAGCAGTGTTCGGACATCCTCCCGACTCATTTGCCCATGGTAGAACATACCTGATTTTTCGAGGACCTCCTTCATGATCACTTGGGCAAGTTCACACTGTATGTGATAAAACTCAGCTCGGATTCGATGATCTGGTGTCCTTCCTATGCTTGTGGCCCAGTTGACAATCTCGGCATCGCTGGAAGTAGCTGACATGCGAAGGCGTTGATTATCCCTTCTCTACTCGATCATGTGATGCATGAGGTAGAATCCATCAGCCTTACTATCGTTCGATTGCTGGATGCAGCAAAAGTCGGTCTTATGGCCGAAAGCCGGCCCTCTATTCTTGTACTTTTTCACCTGGATATATCCACCACTAAGGCTGAAGGTTAAAATGGCACTATCGAGAACACTCTTTATGTGCGTGTAATCCCTCTTCTTGATCTTCTTCGCTGAGTCCAAGTACAGAGCATGGGAGTATTGTGGGTACAGACAGATGAGGACGGCGCCCCCCCCCCCCGCTGCGCAAAATAAGTACACCTCAAATTAGCCTCCATGCTTGCAAAGGAATGATTGAAACTTACGAAAGGATATCCGCGGATGACTTAAGTGGGATGATAAGGCAGGAGATTCGTTTCCTTGTCCTTATTAGCGACCATGAACTCACCGATGTACTTCCTCGCATAGTCACAGTGCTCTTTGCAGACTGCCAAGAAGCTCTCGTGCATATAGTACGGGTCCGCGACGCAGATATATTTTATGTTCTCGCGCCTGATGATGTAGTTGAGATACATCGCATACATGCGGATGAACTGAAAATCCAGCTTGGTCATGTGGAACATGTCGTAGATGTAGTCAAATCGCAGGATGAACTTATCCGCGGGACATCTATCGACATATAACCTCCCACCCGGAACCTGAGACGCGTAAAGCGGGTATCCTAGTTTTTCCGAGATGAGAAGGCTTTTCTCTCTGGCCAGCACATCATCATGAAGTCTCCTTAGATCATTGTTCAGTATGTCCTCCAGCGCTTTCTGAGGTAGGATGGGGTGGCCGGCGACATGGAAATGCTCCGCACCTACGACAGGTATTCTGTCTACCTCCCGAGGCTTCAGAGGGGGCTGGCTGCTTGAAGCAGCTCTGGCGCCTTTAGAGCCTTTCCTCTCCGGTCTCCTCCTTTGCTTCTTGACAGGTGGCGGTAGTGAGCCGGCCGCCATAACTTCCCTAACCACCACCCCCAGTGTCGTCGGGCTAAGAAGTGGACGGCCCTCGCGTTGTTCTTGCTGGGTAGAGGCGGCATCTGGAGGCGTCTCCTGCGAGGATCGCATGAAGAGAGACTTTTTGCAATCAGCCTTAGGATGTTCCGGCTCCGGCAAATTAGGCAGCATCAAATCATCATCTCCACGCTCATAGCCTCAGTCAGAGTCCCGAGCATCGCCATAGGCGGTATTGATATACTGGTTAGGGTCATCATCATCCTCCTCCATGACATCATCAGCATTTGCTTCTTCGACGGGGGCGACGTCATCTGGCACTAATGGAGGCTCTCCCTCGCGTCGTCCGCTATCACCCGCCACAATAGGTGCAGGTAATTGGATAGGTGGGGTGGTGTTCATACCTTGTTGAGGAGCTGTCGTTGTTGTGCTACCGGGCGCCTTGACACGAAGAAGAGTCTTCGGCCAAGGCAAGAACCAGCTCTTGCATGCGCCAATCCGTTTAGGGGTCTCGTCGTCATCGACTTGTACCGGAGGAGGCAAATCCTCGAAGCACGCTTTGACACTGGCCACACAAACTTTGAAGACGCTATGGGGTATCTGTCGGTTGTGTAACATGCGTTCCTTCGGCTTCACGATCGTTACCTTTCCCACGTCCACCTTCTGGCCTTTGATGTCATACAGTAGGGTGCATGGGGTTTCGTCGGCCTGCGAAGACATGTCTGCGACGTCAAACATCTGAAAGGCCACTACTAGGAAAAGGGCTATAGATGAAATGGATACTAATGGCGCACCTAACATGTGGTGCGCCACTACTATATACCAGTGGCGCACCATTTGCAGGTGCGCCATTAGTGTGGAAGACACTAATGGCGCACCAGGCACATGGTGCGCCACTAGTAACAATTTTTTTTTCCAAACATACTAATGGCGCATCCATTCACAGTGCGCCATTACTAGTTCTAACTAGTAATGGCGCACCAGACACACAGTGCGCCACTACTATAGTTTTTTTTTTCTTTTTTTTGCAAAACTACTAATGGCGCACCGTGGCATAGTGCGCCATTACTAGTTTAAACTAGTAATGGCGCACTATGCCACGGTGCGCCATTAGTATATATGTATATATATTTTTTTTTGCAGAACTACTAATGGCGCACCACCAGCAGGTGCGCCATTAGTAACCTGGGACCAACAAGATATTTTGGACAGCCACCTACCCACTCACTTTCCCCACTTCATTCTCTCCACCTCCTCCTCCAAACTTGTCTCGGCTGCCTCCTCCTTGTCACCTCATTTCCACCATAGATTCATCCAAATTAAGTGGTTAAATTACCTTTTTTTGATAGGTAAGTAAGGGGGGAAGCTATGTTTATGTTGTTCTCCCTCCAACAACGTGCACATGCACTTTTTATGGCCTAGCTAGATCTATGTATGTTCGTGGTGTTGCATATATTTGTGGTGTTGCATATATGTTTGTGTTTGCAGGTACCGGTATTTGAAATGCGATAGTTGCCAATATTTTGCCGGAATGTTGATTCATTTCCGTTTCGGCGAGAATTTTGGCACTATGCATTCTTTTTGGTCCTATTTTTAGGGAAAGTCATGCCAAATTTTTTCTTGGTTCTAAAATATCGTTTTGCTCTACCCCGCAGGCGACCATGGTCCGCACGATGACCGAAGGCATCGTGAATAGGTTTTTGAGCTCCGCGAAGGCCGAGATGCTTCAAAAGAACGAGACGGAGATAAGATGTCCGTGTCGAAGATGCAAGCTGAAGAGCCTTATTGCGGACCCGGATTCCGGGCAGGTCCGGGACCACCTGCTCTTGCGTGGTTTCATGGATGGCTATCGGTGGCAAGGTGATGAAGATGACTACGAAGTCGTCCATGGGGGCCGGGCAAGAAATGAGGAAGGGCAGCAAGACAACCACCGCGGCTCGGGCGGGCGAGAAGACGAAGAATCTCCAGGACATGATCACGACGGTGATGCTGTACACAGTCATCATGTAGAAGATGCAGGACATGATGATGAGGAAGATGCCGGAGCAGACGAAGGGCATGATCATGAAGATGAAGATGCCGGCGGAGCAGACGACGATTGACCATCGATGGGCTGGGTGCAGGGCCCTCATATTCAAGAGCTGCTTCTCAAGCAGACGGATAACGCAAGAGCTGCCGCCCGAGAGAAAGCCAAGCTAGATCAACTGGAGATAGACGCGGTTACTCCATTGTATGAAGGATGCAGGCCCGAGGATACCCGCCTGAAAGTAACGCTCATGGCTCTGGAGATGAAGGTAAAACACAAAATGACCGACGCATGCTTCGACGAGAACATGTCATTCTGGCACGAACGTCTTCCCAAGGGGAACAAGTGCCCGACCAGTTTCGAGGAGGCGAAGAAAATCGTGTGTCCTCTGGATTTACCGCACGTGAAATACCATGTGTGCATGAACAATTGCATCATTTATCGGGACGAGCACGCGGAGTCTACCATATGTCCGGTGTGCGGCGTCACTCGATACAAGAAGAGGAAGAAAGCTCCTCGAAAAGTGGTGTGGTACTTTCCGATCACTCCTCGTCTGCAGCGGTATTTCGCGGACCCTAAGGTAGCAAAGCTCCTGCGTTGGCACGCGGATAGGGAGGAGAAGAAGCGAGGAGAAGATGACGCAAATGATCCGGAGATAAATAAAAAAGACAAGATGCTGAGTCACCCTAAGGATGCGAGCCAGTGGCAAGCGTTGAACTTCGAAGACCCAGAATTTGGGAACGATCCAAGGAACATCGTGCTGGGCGCGAGCACCGATGGAGTCAATCCGTTTGGCAGCCAGAGAAGCACACATAGCACCTGGCCTGTGTTTGTGTGGATGTACAACCTTCCCCCCTGGTTGTGCATGAAGAGGAAGTACATTCACATGAGTATGCTAATTGAAGGGCCGAAACAACCAGGGAACGACATCAATCTATATCTGGGGCTGCTGAAAGAGGAGCTAGACACGCTGTGGAAAACGCCAGCCAATACGTGGGACGCCGCAGAGAAAGAATATTTCCCTATGAGAGCCGCACTGCTCACGACGGTGCACGACTATCTCGGTTACGGATATCTCGCGGGGCAGGTGGTCCACGGATTTTCTGGATGCGTCAGGTGCATGGATGACACAACGTATCGCCAGCTAGATAGAGATCCCGGTTCTTCGAAAACCGTGTTCATGGGACATCGAAGGTGGCTTCGCGACGATGACCCGTGGAGAAAACGCAAGGATCTGTTCGATGGTGAAACCGAACCCCGAAGACGCCCGCGTACGAGGAGCGGCGAGGAAATAGACGAGTTGTTGAAAAATTGGAAAGATTGCCCACTGCCGGGAAAGAAGCAAAAGGCGCCAGAGCTGGGAAAGAAGCGAAAGGCGCCAGAGCCGCTGCTGAAGGTATGGAAAACGAGGTCTGTTTTCTGGGACTTGCTGTACTGGAAGATCCACCGTGTGCCTCACAGCCTTGATGTCATGCATATCACGAAGAACGTGTGCGAGAGTCTGCTTGGTACCCTGCTCAACATGCCAGAGAGGACCAAAGATGGGCCGAAAGCAAGGGCAGACTTGAAATCAATGGGCATCAGGGAGGAGCTTCACGCTAGTGATGATGATGATGAGGCGAAGCAGGACACAGAAAGTCGTCGCAAAGGCAAAAAGGCCAAGAAGACCGGAAATGACTACCCTCCCGCATGCTTCACTCTAAGTCAGGAGTAGATCGAGCAGTTTTTCACCTGCCTCGTAGGAGTAAAACTTCCTTACGGTTACGCGGGGAAGTTAAGCAGATACCTAGACCCAGCGAAGCAGAAGTTCAGCGGGATGAAGTCTCACGACTGTCACGTGCTGATGACGCAGATACTTCCAGTTGCAATCCGTGGGATCATGGACGCGCACGTCCGTGAAACGCTATTTGGCATATGCAACTTTTTCGACGTCATCTCTCGGAAGTCGGTTGGCGTGAGGCAACTCAGAAGGCTACAGGAAGAGATCGTGGTGATACTATGCGAGCTTGAGATGTACTTCCCGCCCGCATTCTTCGACGTTATGGTGCATCTGCTGGTCCATATCGTGGAGGATATCATCCAACTCGGGCCCACGTTCCTGCACAGCATGATGCCGTTCGAAAGGATGAATGGTGTCGTCAAAGGATACGTTCGCAACATGTCACGTCCAGAGGGAAGCATAGCCAGGGGCTTTCTGACCGAAGAGTGCATCTCCTACTGCACGAATTATCTAGGCATCGAGAACCCCGTTGGTCTGCCCGTCAACAGGCACCTCGGCAGGCTCGCTGGATGGGGTCACCGTGAGGGTCGCCGCGAAATGCATGTCGACTTCGAGGGTCGACTCGCCGACTTTGAAAGAGCAAACCTAGTCGCGCTACAACACATAGACGTGGTCGATCCTTGGGTGGTAGAGCACAAAACCTTTATTGAGAAGAGGTACAATGACCGAGGCCAACAGAGGACGGACGGAGATATAATCAAAGAGCACAACTCATGTTTCACGCGTTGGTTCAAGCAGAAGCTTCTGTCGTACCCTTTACATGAGGATTCTTCCGCGGAAGAACAATTCATATTCGCCTTGTCACAGGGCGCCGAGCACAACCTGATGACCTATGAGGCGTATGATATCAACGGCTACACATTCTACACCGAGGACAAGGACATGAAGAGCGATGGTTATCAGAACTCCGGGGTAACGATGGAATCCTACACCGGTAACGACAAGGACAGATACTACGGAAGGATCGAGGAGATCTGGGAGCTGAGCTATGCTGGAGAGAAGGTCCCGATGTTCCGTGTCAGATGGGCCAAGAGCGTCCTAAAAGAAGACCGGTATTTCACCACCATGGTTATACCCGAAGCCAAATCCAAGACCGCGGGCGCAAACGTCACCGCGAAATATGAGCCATGGGTACTGGCTTCCCAAGTGGACCAATGCTTCTTCATTACCGACCCGTCAAAGCCCAGTCGTGTTGTTGTGAGGAGAGGCAAAAGGAAGATCATCGGAATGGATGGAGTCGCCAATGAGCAAGACTTCGACAAGTACGGCGACCCGAAGATGGAACATGACGACGACGATGAAGTAGCAGCATACACCACAAGAAGAAGCAGGACCACCCTACCTAAAGGACGTCCGTTCCACAGAAGAACTCCATTTGCGAAAAAGAAGGGCAAGAACATTGTGAAAAAGATAGCTAGCTAGCTAAGATCGATTGTATTTAAATTGTAGCCTTCATTTCTCGATTGTATTTCATGGGCACTTTTTGAACTCATGAATATTTTTAAATTTCATGGGCACTTTTTGAATTCATGAATAGTTTTTGAACTCAATAATATTTTTAAAAATTTATAAATTATTACTGTTTTTATAAAAATTTATTACTGTTTTTATAAAAATTTATGAAAATCATTTATAAAAATTTATTACTATTTTTGAACTCAATAATATTTTTAAAAAACTATTAGTAGGTCTAGCTAGGTGGAAAATCAGCAGGGGAGGGAGGGGGTAGATATTAGATGGTTTGCTTTACTTTCACTGGTTTCTCATCTTCTCATCTCTTGTTAATAGCTGCGGACATTAGATATTACTGTTTTTATAAAAAAATATTACTGTTTTTATAAAAAAATATTACTGTTATGATTTAAACAAGTTTGAACATATTTAAACACAAATAAATATCAAACAGCATTTTAAATGCATAAAAACAAAAATTGGGGAGCCTGGGAATCGAACCCAGGACCTCCTGGTGTGTGTGCTGCGTGCTGACCAGTCGGGCTAGTGGGCGTGTTCTGATGGAGATAGGGTTAGGTGGAATATAACCTGACCAGTTGGGCTAGTAATTAAAACAAAATTCTAATGGCGCACCACAGAGAGGTGCGCCATTAGAATCGTCGTACTTATGGCGCACTAGGGGGAGGTGCGCCATTAGAACCCTCCCCCCACTCCACCTATTCCCCTCGCACTGTGGCCTCCCTCCCTCCCTCGCCAGATCCCCCACTCGACCCCAACCGTACGCCGCCGCCCCCTTGCTCCGCCCCCTCCGTCCGCCGCGCCTGCACGCCGTCGGCGACGCCGCCGCCGCTGCGGTCTTGCGCTGCCCCCGACGCCGCCGCCCCGACCCCCGCGGGACTCCACCCCCGCCGCCCCCGTGCCCCCCGAACGGGATCGGCCGAGCGCGCGCCGCCCGCTCCTCTCCTCTCCTCCTCCCTCCGACGAGCGAGGGCCTCCTCCGGCCCCTGCAGCAGCTGGCGAGCGCGGCCCCGACGCACCCACCCCGCCTGCCCCTGCCGTCCTCCGCCACCGGCCCCTGCTCTCCTTCGACCGCGGTGAGCGAGGACCCGGACGAGCTCGGACCCCGACCCCGACCCCTTCGCCGACCCCGACCCCGACCCCTCCGGCGACCAGGTACCTCTCCTCCTTCCTCCTTCCTCCCTCTCTCCACCATTCCCCAGGAGCTCGCGGCGCACTGACAGTAGCATCATCCATTGGTTGGCGGGATCATTTGAGATTGCAATTTCTCAAGAGCAGAGCATTTCTCCAGAACTTTTTGCAATGCATCATCAGTCAACTTAATGCACCTTCTGTAGTCCTTTTTGCAATGCATAAATGTGGTACTGGCCAAAATGTAAGAAAATGGCCATAATGTAAGAAAATGTTCTGTTAGGTACAGTTAGCATCATGTCAAAAAATTCAGTTAGGTACAGTTAGCTACTGTCAAAAAATTCAGTTAGGTTCAGTTAGCTACTGTCAAAAAATTCAGTTAGGTACAGTTGTACATTGATGAGCAAATTCAGTTGTTCTGCATTTTGTGATGTAAAAGAAGGAGGAGGACAACGAGTTGATATACTTAGATTCTAATAACTTGACATGAGTGCATTCGAATATATTCCATACTTAGATTCTGAAATGACCCATTGGCGACTTCATTACGCGGGGATAATGATTTTGCAGGTACCCCGAGAGGCCCTTGAGTTTGCCGGAATGTCGATTAACTTCCGTTCCGGCAAATTCGGGTACTCCATATGTCCTATTTTCAGCAAAGGTCATGCTGAAATTTTCCGTGAATTTTAGCATGACTTTGCTAAAAATCGGACATATGGGGTACTTGCTACTAATGCATGGGCCGGGGTATCTTAGTACTTAATTAAGTAGGATCAACTGCCCCGCCATTCTTGCTGCATTAAACCATAGGTGCCAATAGAGCCAAGTGATTAGGCCCAACTTAGAATTCTCCTTCCCAGCTTAGGTTTTAGGGTGCCTCGGTGTCGATAAGAACCTAAATGATGAAAGCTTAGGCTTTTAGGGTGCCTCGGCGTCGACAAACCCTAAATGATAAAAGCTTAGCTTTTAGGATGCCTCGGTGTCGACAAACCCTAAATGATGAGACCATGATCTTGTTCCTTGACAATAACCAACTTTTTGACCAAACTTTTTTCCTATTTAGAGCGAAACATGGCCCACAACGATGAGGCCGGAGGTTCGGGCGGCAAGCAATTCTGGGAGCTGTCCCAGGAGATGGAGGAACAACCTCACCGCTATGAGGACGCCGCGGAAGACACCGATCCTGACTACACAACCCCTAGTGGCGTCGGGGATGACACCACTGATGGTGCCGCCGAGGATGCCAGCACTGATGATGGCAGCGCACGCACAGATGGCAGCCAACCGAAGAGGCAACGGAAGGACCGGCGCCCGAACGTGCTCCGCACCGTCAAGGAGGAATTTACTCAAGTGGACTCCGACGGGCATCCAACGGAGCCCAAACAAATAGTCAAGGGGTACTCGGTTCAGCTCGGGTGCATTCTCCGGAGCACCGTCTCGATCAACACCGAGAACCTAAGGCATAAGGACCGAGGGAATTTGCGCAACCTCCTCTTCACGAAGCTGCATGAACGATACAAGTTCCCCGCTCAATTTGAAAACACACGCCTCTCAGGGAATAAAGTGAACAGTGCCGCCCTCACGAAGATGAGCACGGCCCTGTCTACTTGGAGAAGCGCGGTGAAGAGAATGATTGACAAAGGTGATAGTTATGAGAAGATCAAGGCGAAAAATCCTTCGATCAGCGAAGATGACTACGAGGAGTTCAAGATCAAGTGCCAGAGCAGCGCAAGCTCCGAATCAAGTCAGTGGGGGAAAGAAATGCGGGAGTTGAACTTAGGGGAACACAAACTCGGTCCCGGCGGTTACAGAGTGGCGGAGCCTATATGGGACAAGGAGGACGCGGAGCGTGCCGAGCAAGGCCTACCGCCCCGCTTCGAGAAATACCGTGACAAGCAGACCAGGAACTATGTCAGGGCCCGGTACAAGGAGGACCCGGAAACAAAGGAGCTTACCACGGATCCGAAGACCAGGGCGCTTGAGCTTGTTCTGGCGCAGGAGACTGAAAGCAGTAGCGCGGGGTCGTCTCACAGCACCCCTTGGGACAGCACTCTAAATAGGGCGTTGAACGTAATGAAAAACAAGGATAAGCTCAGTAAGCCGTCGTCAGCTGGTCGTGTGGCCGGCAAAGGCTTGTCCACAAAATGGTCGTCATACTATAACGATGGTGGGCGAAAGGAGAGAAAGAAAGACCAGCTCGGAAAGCCAGTCGCGCGAGGTTCAAGAACTCAAGGCACAAGTGGCGCGGATTCCGGAGATTGTCCAAGAGCAAGTGCAACAACAATTGGGATCGACGCTCACCGGCATTATGCCTACCTTGATTCATGGGCTGACGACGTGGATTGCGGGCGGCCAACAGGGGCCGCCCCCGATTCCTAGCTTCACGGCCAGCAACTCGCACAACGCGCAGGCGGCGCCATTGGTGTCTCCGGCGGAGCCGGTATTGGTGTCTCCGACGCCGGCACGGGCATTGGAGCTTAATGCACCTGGGTGTACGCCGGCCGGCACCTCGGCAGCAAGCGGCCCCTCCGTCAATTGCACGCCCGCCGTTGGCGGTGCTTCGACATTAGCCGAGCTCGACGCCATCATCACGGTAACTAATTAAGCCTCTCGGCCGAGGACTTCATCTCCTTGCCTTTGACTGGGCATCCCTGACGCCCTACATGTTTTCGCAGGGCGCCGCCGACGTTCCGTGCACTCTCCTGCACTTCGTGAACAACGAGTTGGTCGATGTCGCCAAGGGCAAAATCGTTCAACCGGGCAACCCCGTGTTCCACGGTAATCCGATGCCACCCACCGTGTATAGGGTTCAACTGGTTCGGGTGCTGCCAGGCTGCGACGAGTTGTTACCTCTGATTCGACCCGCCGGGGCCGATGAAGATGATGTGATGACCCTCAGCGCCTGCCTAAGCTGGCCCCTGCTTTGGCCGAAGAGCCAGATTCGTTTGGGGGCGGGGGACACCACCCCAAAGACAACACCGCCAGTCGTGCCGGCGCCAAGCCATGGCAAGACCGCCGCAACGCTACCGCCGTCAGCTGATCCGGAGATGCATATGGCACAGGAGCCGCACGACGACGATAACGGTACGTTTTCCAACATCGATCAGTACATCAACGAGCATGGGTACGGTGACGATATATTCGAGCCTCCTACTTCTCAAGAACCCAACCCTGCAAGAGACGATCGCGATCTAGCTGGTATCGCGGAGAAACCCAATTCCAACAGGCGTCGTCTGGCGTTCAGTTCTCAGGAGACGCCTCCAGCTGCCGCCTTCACCGAGACTCAAACAGCCGATGTGCGAAATATTATCAGCCCAAACACACTCAAGAAGGTGGTCTCTGAGGAGAAGGCGATCCCAGTACAGGAGAAGAAGCAGAAGAAGGGACGGAAAAGAAAATCTAACAAGGGTGCGAGCCAGCCGGCACCGAGTACGATCCGTGCTCAGGACGGGCCACCGATACCTAAGGATATCGAGAGGAGGGTGCATGTGGCGGGTAGGCCGATGCTACCGGGTAATATGCTCAAAGCTGCAACCGGTTCTATGCGCAGTCTTCATGACTGTGTTCTTTATATGGAGAAGCGGCGTCTCTCCGAGAAAGATGTGGCATACCCGGTTTTCGTGGCCAAGGTGCCAGAGGGCAGGGGCTTTGTTGATAGCACCATCGGGCGTATGATCATCCTGCGGTTTGATGACATCTTCGCTATGTTTAACCTTTATCCGCTGCACTACACCTTCATTCGGCTCTTTTCGCTGAGTATGGAGATGCGGATCATTAGAGACCAGACCCCGGACATCGTGATAGTCAACCCCTTCTACATGCGTGCCAAGAACTTGTGCAACGCTGGGGACCGGCAAATCGCGAGTTCATACCTCGAAGGCGTCATTCTGGCGAACCCAGATAAGGATAACTTCCTCATGACTTATTTTTCTGAGTAAGTCATCAACTCACCGCCCCGTAACATATGATGGGTCTTTTTTTTTCTAACATTCCGTGTTTTGTGCAGTGACACACATTGCACACTCATCCTCTTCAGCCCGAAACATTCCATGGCCACGTATTTTGACTCGGAGCGTGAGTCGAAGAAAGACTACACAAATATAAAGAAAGTCCTCGATGATGCTCTCCCCGGCTACGCCAAATCTGGAGGCACCTTCAAGAGGGCAATGCGTAGGTACGGCAAGCACGTGTTCACCCACGTAACGACGTTCCCCTGCGTCAAGCAGCCGACTGGCAGTCAGAAGGATGCCTACTACGCCCTCCATCACATGCGGGCGATCGTACGGAACCATAATCACCTAATGCTACCAAACAATCTCAAAGAATGGGCCGCACGCTTGTCGGAAATCCAGGACGAGGACATCAGACTAGAATTCTTTCGCATCCAGTCGGAGTTGGCCGAAATCATCTCTGAAGATGTCCTTCGTACCTCGGGGCAGTTCTACCTCAAAGAACAACCGTCCAACAGTGTTATAGAAACAATCCTAAAAATGCAGGCTGACGACTACCGCACATTCATGACCATGTCGGTAGACGGCGGCTTCATCCACGCTCCGGTCGCTGAGTCGAGTCGTCCAAAGTATTGATGGTATGTAGTTCAAATATCGATATCGATTAGTTTGGACAGTCGTTCAACTTATATTTAATCGATGCTATTTATTAGTAGGACCATGAATCGCGCTATTAATGTGTTGCTTTTCTCTTTCGATCCTTTTGTTGCATATTTATATATTGCTTATGTATTGTCTGTTGTTTGGCTTGTGCATAGAGATGCCGTCGTATGTCGTGTACAAGGGTAAGGTTCCCGGAGTCTATGACGACTGGGAGGAGTGTCGGAGACAGGTTCACCGTTTCAGCGGTAACAGTTACAAAGGGTACACCACTAGGGCGGAGGCGGAATCTAGATACGCCCGCTATCTAGCGGGAGAGAGGAGGGAGCGTTGGAGGAACCGGATGAAGACCAGTTTTCATCGCGATGATGCTCATCGTGATGACCGCATATGTGATGATAGTTTAGATGATCGATATCGACTTGTAATGTAAAGACAAACTTGCTACTCGCGGTCTCGAGACTTATTGTAATGTTTTATCTTTGTTCGGTCTTTTGAATTCGGAGACTAATATGATGAATTGTATTCAGAGACTAATCTTCTATTGTATTCGATGAATCTGCTGTTGCTGTGTGGTGCTGTCTATATTCTGTCCAATAATACATTTTGTAACCTGTGCAAAAATCAAAAAAGTAAAACAAATAAAAAACCTAATATTCATACTAATGGCGCACCACGCCACGGTGCGCCATTAGAATGCCAAAGGATACTAATGGCGCACCACCCCACGGTGCACCATTAGAATGCCAAATATACTAATGGCGCACCACCCCACGGTGCGCCATTAGTATGCCAAAGCACCTGGGTAAATATGGCCCCTGGGAGGCATACTAATGGCGCACCGTGGGATATACTAATGGCGCACCTACGGTGCGCCATAAGTATAACAGATACTAATGGCGCACCACAGGTGCGCCATTAGTAAAAAATACTAGTGGCGTGGTACTAGTGGCGCACCAGTAGTGCGCCATTAGTAGGCAAAACTGGTGCGCCACTAGTAGGCCTTTTCCTAGTAGGGGGCAACTAAAACGGAAGACTATAGATATGCTGGTCAAGAGGGTATGACGCGTAATTACCGTGAGGGCGTTGAGCTCAGCCAAAGATGAAGCCCCGCCGAGCAGGCCAGAGACGGAGGACGGGTTGCTATGAACAGGAGCAGGACCAGGTACGGGAGCATGTGCGGTGGCATGAGCAGGTGCTAGTGGTGCAATGTTCACCGAATTGCTCCCGACGTAGCTGGGAAGGGGAAAGTCCTCTGGCCCTTTATTTGGATTTTTATTTGTCCATTCGAAAAATGCTGGAATAAAGCTGGTAATGGAAGATGTGAAGTCAGCCGTGATGTGCGCTACCGCTGCACTGACCCTTTCATCGACTATCTGTTCCAACTCTACTTTGGTCTCAGCTTTAGCCTTATTGACCGCAAGCGCGACCTTCTCCTCGATGTGCTGTTGACTAAGCAACCGTCTCTGCCTTCTTTCCTCCGGCTTCTCGTGGTAGCACGTCTTCCGCGAGGCGCCATCTTCGACGCCGTGCACACATCCATACGACGGCGGTTTATCCTCCGACACCTTTTTCAGTATGTTGAGGGCTCGGTTGAAAGGGGTGTCCCACTTGGGCCTCGCCGATGACTGAGAAGACTCGTCGCTTTCGGCTGCCTTTTGGTGCTGCTCTTTCTACAAAAGGAATATGGATGGTTTACAAATGTGAGAAAACTTGTTGTCGAATTGATTGGAAGCTAATATAAGGTGGTAATATAACAATTACCAGTAGTCTCATGAACTCCCTCGTGTTCGGGTCCGTGTAAAAGATTTTCTTGATGGGGTCCCACTTGTACCGGGCCCTGATCCAGTCATGCTCCTGCGGGTCGGTGAACTCCGCGAAGGGGTCTGGGATTCCATGACTTTCACGTTCGGCGTCCTCCTTGGCCCATACGTGCCTCTTCCCCTCGTAACCACGGCTTCCGAGGCGGTGGGGAGGCATGTTCCTAGCCTGGAGCGCCTTCATTTTCTCCAACTTTATCTTGACTTCTTCTTTAGCGCAAGTCTCCTTGAATTTTTCGAAGTCCTCTTCCGTTAGTGTCGGATTGTCAGGATGAATCTTGGACCACAGTTCATTCTTCGCAATCGCTTTTTTCACCCGTACTTTCCAGGCGGACAAGTCGTTGGTGAACATCGTCATCGCCTTGATGTTTATCTTTGTCATGGGTTCGTCCTTCCACGGAAGTTGGCTTTGTGTCCGCCCGGGGAACAAGTACCTATTGTGCAACTTTGTTAGGAGCATGTGCTCCATATGTGGTATCTTCTTTAACTTTTCGTCGTTGATGTTGGCGGTTTCCCTGAGGATGTATCCTAGTTGATTGACGTAGCATGCACGCGCTTCCTCCGGCGCCAGTGGCTCTAATTTCTTGGGGTGCATCGCCGTGACCATAATTATTCCGATGCCGAGCTCGTTTGGTTTTCGGGCACTCTTCGGCTTTGGTCCTTCACCGGTCTCGGGAGCGGCGTCGGTGCCGGCGGTGCCAGTGTCGGTGCCGGTGTTAGTGTCGGTGTCGGGGTTGTTGTTGCCACTATCACCCAGCACCCGCAACTGGTGTTCGTCCACTCTTTTCTTTTTATTATTTTCCTTTTCTAGTTTTTAGTTTTCTATTCTTTTTATTATTTTCCTTTCCTTTACTTTTATTTTTATTTTGTATTGCTTTCTCCCTTTTGTTTTTGTTTTTTGTTTATCTCCCGACGGCCTGACACGCAGTCGACGAGAACGTCGATCTCCCTCTCCCCACACTGCGCGAATATCACCGGAACCATGTATACATCATTTGACCGATAACGGTTACTTAAGTGCGTACACAAAATAGATACATATATATAAATGATGGTTTCTTAGCTGCGTCAACGACGTTTCACATTGAGCTTCTTCCCTTTCTTGTTCATTGACGTATAATTGAGCCCCTCTTTATGACTTTTCCGGCACCATGGAGTACGATCTTTCTTACATAATGTAGTCTTGATTCTTCTTTTCACGTATGCTTCATCGTCATCGTCATCTTCCCACATAGGGTTGCTGTATTGGTCGTAGTCTTCCTCGTTGGCGACTCCATCCATTCCAACGATGCTCCTTTTGCCTCTCCTCACGACAACACGGCCGGGATTGGTTGGGTTAGTTATGAAGAAGCATTGTGTCACGTGCTTAGCGTGTACCCATGGCTCAGTTTTGGCGATGACGTTAACGTTCATGGCAGCGCTAATCGCGTCGGGCATACACATGGTAGTGAAATACTTGTTTTCTCTTACGAAGGCCTTAGCCCATCTGACACGGAACATCGTCGCAGCGTGCAATTCAGTGTAGTCAAGCTCCCAGATCTCTTCGACCCTTCCGTAGAATCTTTCAGTTGTGCCATTGGCATCGGTCACGCATTCAATCGTCACCCCTGAGTTCTGGTACTCATTGTCCATGTCTTTGGCCTCCGTGTAGAACGTGTACCCGTTGATATCGTATGCATGATAGGATGCGAGTTTGGGCGCGGGGCCATGTGCTAAGGCGTGTATGAGCAATCTGTCCGAACTGCCCTCTTCAGGGGGATTAGCAAGAATTTGCTCTTTGAACCAACACAAGAAAGTGGCATTGTGCTCTACAGTAACTTCGTCGTCCGTCATGCGCATCCCCTGATCACGGTACTTCTTTGTGATGGTTTCTTTGTGCAGTGTCACATAATCATCTACCACATCTAGGTGTTGTAGCACTACTAAGTTAGCCCTGTCAAAGTCGCCCCGTCGATCCGAGTAGTCCATGTGCAATTCCCTCCGGCCGTTGTTGTGACCTTCTCCTCCGAGCCTCCCATGGTGCTTATTGACGGGCAAACCAACAACAGGGTCTCCGCCGCCTATATAATTCTCACAAAAGGAGATGCACTCTTGGGTTAGATAACCCTGGACGATGCTCCCATCGGGACAGGACATGTTATGAACAAATCCTTTGATGACCCCATTCATCCTCTCAAATGGCATCATGCTGTGAAGGAATGTCGGCCCGAGGTCGATGATGTTGTCCACGATGTGGACAAACAGATGCACCATGACGTCAAAGAACGCGGGCGGGAAGTTCATCTCAAGCTCACATAATATGACAACGATCTCTTCCTGTAGCCTTCGGAGCTGCTTCACACTGATGGACTTTCGAGAGATAACGTCGAAGAAGTTGCAAGGGACCAGTAAGCGTGTCACAGACATGCTTCTCCATTATCCCTCTAATGGCAACCGGGAGTATTTGCGTCATCATCATGTGACAGTCATGAGACTTCATCCCGCTGAACCTTTCTTCTTGGTGTTTAGAAATCTCATTATCTTCCCACCATAACCGAAACTGACTTTGATTCCCGTAAGGCACTTGATGAATTGATCGATCTCCTTCGGACTTAAGGTGAAGCAAGAAGGGGGGCAATAATTCTCCACCTTCTTCTTGACTTTTCTGCCCCTTGGCCCCGCATCCGCCTCCATCTCCGTCTCCTCCGTCGACTTTTTACGGGGCATGTGGAGATCTCTCCTGATCTCCAAATCTTCTAAGTCTTTCCTTGCCTTCGGCCCATCCTTGGTCTTGTACGGCATGTTCATCAGTGTGCCAAGCAAGCTCTCGAGGATATTCTTTGTGATATGCATTTGATCAAGGCAATGAGGCGTGTCGTGATTGTGCCAGTACTCCAAGTCCCAGAAAACAGACCTCGTTTTCCATACCTTCAGCAGCGGCTCTGGTGCCTTTTCCATCTTTCCCGGTGCCAGGCACTGTTCCCAGTTATTCAACAGCTCATTGATTTTGGCGCCGCTCCTCTTACGTGGAGGTCCTCGATGCTCAGCCAAACCATTGAATAGATCTCCACGTTTTCTCCACGGGTCATCCTTCACGAGCCATCTACGATGCCCCATGTACACGATTTTCCCAGACCCGCCATCTTTCGTTGACGTAAGCTGCTGAGACGTTGTATCATCCATGCACCTCATGCATCCACAGTATCCGTGGCACACCTGGCCTGAAGTGTACCCATAACCGAGATAGTCGTGCACCGTCGTCATCAGCGCGGCTCTCATATACAAATAATCTCCAGTGCTGGCGTCCCATGTCTTGACCGGCGATTTCCATAACGTGTCTAACTCCTCTTTCAGAAGCCCCATATACAGGTTAATATTATTTCCCGGTTGTTTCGGACCTTGAATCAGCATGCACATGTGTATGTACTTTGTCTTCATGCACAACCATGGGGGGAGGTTGTACATCCATACAAAGACGGGCCATGTGCTGTGGTTGGTGCTCTGGTTTCCAAACGGATTCAGGCCATCGGTACTCGCACCAAGCATGATGTTCCTTGCATCTTCTCCGAAAAATCGATATTCGGCGTTGAATGCTCTCCACTGGCTAGCATCTGCGAGGTGTCTCAGCTTCGGATCATCTCCATCGTCGGGTTTCTTCCTCTCCGCGTGCCAGCGCATGAGCTTTGCTTCCTTAGGATCTATGAAATACCGCTGCAGACGAGGAGTGATCGGAAAGTTCCATACAACTTTCTGAGGAGCTTTCTTTCCTGCCTTCTTGTATCGAGAAGCATTGCACACTGAACAGCTGGTTTTTTCCGCGTGCTCCCCCCGATAAATGATGCAATCGTTGAAGCATGCGTGGTATCTAATGTTCGGCAGATCAAGAGGACAAACGATTTTCTTGGCCTCCTGGACAATACTAGGACACAGGTTTCTCGTGGGAAGACCTTTATTATGTAGATACTTCAAATGCTCATCGAGCGTCTGTCCATTTTTTTTTGGCCTTTGTCTTTAGAAGTTCGGGCGCGAAACTCAAGCGGGTCACCTCGGGATCGCAACCGTCATACAATGGAGTCTTCGAGTCTACTTCAAGTTGCACCAGCTTGGCCTCCTCTCTAGAAGCAGCTCTGTCGCTAGTCGTACTCTTGTGAAGGAGGTCTCAAACATGAGGGTCCTGCATGACTGAACTTAGTAGCGTCGAAGACTGCGGCGTGTCCGTCGCCTCTTCTCCGCCATGTCCGGACTCTTCTTCGCCATGTCCGGAATCTTCTTCGCCGCCATGTCCGGACTCTTCTTCGCCGTGTCTGGAATCTTCTCCGCTGCCATGTCCGGACTCTTGCCCTCCGCCATGTCCGGCGCCATCATCTTCATGTCGATCGGTCATCTCTTCGTCTAGCCCCATGTCGTTATTCCCTGCCATGTGGAAGTCCTCATCATCATCTTCACTTATCCACCGAGTATAGCCATCCATGAAACCATACATCAGCAGGTGCGCCTTCAAACTGCCACGCTCAAAAGGGTCCAAAATGAGTCCTTCTTTGCATCTTGTACACGGACATCCAATCCCAGTCCGATTATTTGCATACATGTTCATCACCATGGATTGCAAGTATCACTCCACCTTCCTTCCACTCACCTTCATGACTGCACGATATAACAAGCAAAAGGGTTATAAACAAAATGCATGCATGCATCAAAGTCATATAAAAATTTGGCATGACCTTGCCTAAAAATAGGACATATCGAGTTTGCTCAAAATTCGCCGAAACGGAAATAAATCGACATTTCGGCAAAACATAAGCAACTCACGGGGCATGTCACTCACACAAATCCCTTCGTATCGCAAACACACATATTCCCATTCTTGAAATGCACAACTTTTTACTCACCTATACCCCGAGAGAGATTGTGCACGGTTAATTAGATCATTAGGCCTTCGCTACCTATAGGGATCTGTAACACCCCAAAAATCGGGTTATCGATTTTTGTGCTGTTATTCCTTCCTAGCTTTTCTCTCCCGAATTTTTTCCTCTGGAATTTGGCAAGTGACCAGATGAATTCAGTCTATCCTCAACCTCTCAATACCTTTCCCATGTTCTTGTGCCAGCCAACCCTCCGTCAGTAAACCCGAATCTCATTCAAACCCTAGTTCCGAAATATTGGAACTGGAAATCCTGCCTTTGTGTTTACAAAGGAGCTATCAATTCCCTTGCCCTGTTGATCCTCCCAAAATTTCTAGAGATCCTCCTTCATCCATAAACCCTAGATGTGCAAAAATATTGCTAAGTCATATGCAATATTTTCCCTCTAGAATTAATTCCTTATTCTGCTTTTCTGAGGAATTAAATCCAGGGAAATATTTATCGATCTCCAGAGGTCATGAAAACTTGTGGAGATATTCTTTGTGATCATATTTATCTCTCATAAAAATATTGGCCATAATTAAATAGGGGAAATTGCCTTTTCCTATTTAAAGGCAGTATCTCAATTTGGGACCTTTCTAAAGGAACTACCATTTTGGTAGCTAGGACAAATCCCAAATAATTTGTGAAGCTTCTCATATCCATATCTTCTCCATTTCCATCAAAATATCTAGTCCCTCAATTCAAAATTTGAGCACCACTTCCCTTTGCAAATTCTGTCCAGATTTCCCATTTGCAAAGGAAGTGCATGATTACTTGATCTCCTTGGGCTAAAATTTTGCAGGGTAATTCATTATGATAAATTACCCTTGTCCGCCAAAAATTAGCCCATCCCATCTAGCCAATCTTCCTCAGCAAATTATCCAAGTTTCTGTCCAGATTGGAGCATTGTGAAGGAAGTACCATTTCTACTTATGCAAATGGTATGAATTTTTACAGTGCCTCCATATGCCCAAATCATTGATCTCCTCCAAAAATCATCCAAGTCCATCTAGCCATTTGACCCCAGCATCATCATCTTCATTTCTGGTTAGATTGCCAGGTTACAAAGGAAGTGCTAGTTATCTTTGCTCATTTGAGCTGAGACTTTGCCAAGTTAGTGACCTTAGTAGGTGATTGACCCATGCCTGACATAAAGCCAAGAGGTGCACTGTGGTGGCCACACCACAGCACAAACAGGTTGCTGTTGGCAACTATTTGACCCTGGTCCAGTCACCTCAGGCCTCTCTATTGTCATTCAGCCGCGTAGGTCAAGTCAGCGAAGCGTGGCGAAGACCCTAGACATCTTTTGGCATCGAGCGCAGCGTGGCATCGCCGTGGCCACGCGGTGACCACGGGCAGAGCGTGGCAAAACCGCGCCCTGTGCATTGGAGTTGACGGGAGCGCGTCTCCAGCGATCTCCAGCCTATCCAGGAGCATCGTAGAGCTCCCATTGCGTGCGCGCACCGTCTAGAGCCCTCTCCCCCTCGTCTCGTAGCTTCTGGCTGCCTTTGCCGTCGTCCCTAAGCTCCGGCCGGTGTCCCGAAGCTCCGGCCACCGTCCATCCCCTTCCCGAGCTTTCCCCCGTAGCTATTTAGGCGAGCCCGAGCCCCCTCCTAGCCAGCAAGCCCAGCCCCTTCCCCATCGAGCCCTAGCCCCTCCCTTGAGCTCGCCGGAGCTCCCCCTCTCTCCAATGGCCGAGCACAGCCGCCGACTCCCTTCGGCCGTCCCCGCGCCCCGGCCCTTCCCCCTCCCTCTCCTCGGCTCTCCAGCCTCCCCTGTGTGTTCGCGCGCCGCCGCCGCCTTCAACTCCGGCAAGGGAACCTCGCCGGAGTGGCCCTACTGGATCCTTGCCTCCGCCGCATCTTGGGCAAGGGCAGCAGCGCTGCCGGCCACCACGGGAGACGCCGACGCCACCACTGGAAGTGGCACGGGCTGCGGGTCTTGTCCCGCTTACCGGTAGGTCCTCGGGAGCGGCCAGGCGACCACTACGCCGGCGGCCGGCTGCCCTGTTGCTGCTCCGGTCGGGGGCTTGAAGACGACCGAGCCAGGAGGAGAGAGAGAGAGAGAGAGAGATAAGGCGGGCCCCGCCCGTCAGAGAAAGAGAGAGGAGTCAACCCCGGGCCCACACGTTTTTAAGTGGAAGCGTATTTCAGTAAATACGCTTTACCAGTTAGAAGGCGTACTTTGCTTCGTCCTGGAGCCAGAGTGCGTTTTCTCTGCATTGAAAGCGTACTTCAGCAAAGGCACATTCCGTTTTTGCAGCCAGGGGCTTGTTTGTAGAAATCTTTTTATAGATTGGTCCCTGGTATTCAAACGCCCGTAACTTCGCGACCGTAGCTCCGATCGAGGTAAAACCAACGCCCACGTTTTCGTCTCGTCGAGCCCTCCGAGAGAGAACCCTTTCCGGCGAATTCTTCCGCGAAGTGATCGCATTTCCTCCCGACATATTCGTCGACCCCCAGGCAAGCCAACCTCTTACCATGAGCTCCGGACTTGCGTGATGACTTTGCTTGCACCCTGTGTGTGTTTATCTATTACCTGTTAGTCTGCATTTGCATATACATGTGATGACATCGTTACTAGATACCAGCATTACTGTTTTCATATTGTCAACAACATATTCATGTTAGTACTATGGTTGATCTCATACCATAACTATCAGTACTACGATCTTGCTATACTAGCACTTATAATTGTCGGTGAAACGGTACGTTGATGAATATGTTGAGTTGGATTAAGAGATTACTGTCTATGATTATTTTGGGGTTTCATCCGGCAGTTTGTGGATATGAGGAGTTAAATTAATGCAACCTAATTGGTTGATCTTGAGTCACCTGTCCGGGCTTATCCATGCAGCCACATTTGCCGGTATGGGACGGCCTTGACTTGGTCTGATCGCGTGTTCTTTTATCGGTACCACCAAAGAGGGAAGGTTATGCACGCGCACTGCCCTAGCCCGGTAGGCGGCGATAACCTTGTGAGCCCAGTTGGTTGTTTGTTTGTGCGCGGTCCCCGTTTGGGACAGTCCGATCCCCATTTGGGACAGTTTAGTGATGTCTCCGTTTGGGACAGTTTAGTTTGGCCACGACGGTGGCAGGTGTCATGAGGACACAGGGGCCACCCAGGGCAGACCTCCGGGGAAGGATGAGTGCCGGTGGTACGATGAAGGAGTCATGGGTCAGGCAAGTTCTGTTGAAGCAACGCTGGTCCACCCGAGTGGGATCACGAGGCCATGTGCTTCATGGTGTGGGTAAAGTGTGCAACCTCTGCAGAGTGTAAAACTCTATTCGAATAGCCGCGTCCACGGTATTGGACAGCCCGTCCAGACCTCACTAGGTGGTCAACCATAGCAGTGTTAGTAATGATGGAAGAATTCATCTTGGGTAGACATCAGATGATGTCAGGAATAAGATATGTTAGCCAAGGGATGGCTATATGATGAGTGGTCGGATGACCACATGATTTGGATTGGATTTGAGTCAGTCCAGGTTGGATCATGAGTATGTCGAGGGTTGCGGGACAACCCAGAAGAGAGTAAGTTGATTTTCGGTATCAGTAAACACTGGAAGTACCTAGAGTGATCATTGCTATGCTATGTAGATTATCGGTCTGATCCATACTATGCTATGCTTGATGTGTGTTTTGCAGTAATTCTATGCCATGTTTAGAATAGATTCTTATCTAAGCATAGTGCTTGCTTTGTCATCTGCTTGTTTGGTTGCTATGTATTTTGTTGTCTTGCGAGTAAATTCAAAGTACTCACCTGGCCTTGCACGTGGCCAGTTGCAGGAGAAGGTCTATCGTGCTAGAGCGTAACCAAGCCAGTCCTGTGAGTTATGGAACCCAGCCGGAGACGTAGTTGCCACTGAACCAAGACCTCTGCTACCCTTTTAGTTAGCCTTGGAGCTATGTAATATTGTTGTAAGCAACAGTATTGTAATACTCCATTATAATTAATAAAGCCATTTTGTGCCTGGAATTGCTGTATCATGTCTTCGACGTGCGCCAGGTCTTATCCTGGGGCTGGCGTGCGTCGGCCCTCTATCGGGGCGCCACAGGATCGAAAGTGGATGGCTAAATAGCTAGCTAGATCTAGTTTTTGGGAGGAGAGATGAGACTCTAGCTATGGAGAGCAAGAGAGATGATCTAGCTAGATCTATATGTATGGAAGGAGGGAGAGCCAAATAAATGTGGAAGATAGAGGTAGAAGAGGCCATTTATGGAGGAGAATTTTGGTGGAGGGGGCATTAATGGGGAGAGAAGAGAGGTAGAAGGAAGAGAGAAGAAGGGCAATAATGGTGGAGAAGAAACTTAGAGAGGGGAGAGGGGAAAGGAGGGGAGAGGGCAAAGGGGGGAGGAAGAAGGGGGAGAGAGGGGGTGGGTGAAAAGGTGGCTCTGCCACAATTAGTAGTAGCGCTAATTTCCACAGAGCGCTACTGCTATGGGGCTTAGTAGTAGCGCTTTCTAGGAGCAGCACTACTACTAAGTGCGGCCCCATAGCAGTAGCGGTTTCCTCACAGCAACCGCTACTGCTATGAGGCTTAGCAGTAGCGCTTTATTGTGGGCAGCGCTGCTACTACCAATAGTGTCGGTGGGCTCGTCGGGTCCCGCTTAGCAGTAGCGCTCTTATGTTTCCAGCGCTACTGCTAAGTCTTTACTTGTAGCGCTGCCAAAATCTAGTGCTACTGGTAATGACCAGCAGCGCCTGTTACATTCCAGAGCTACTACTAGTGTCCTGCCTATAAGGTTTCTCCTAGTAGTGTGGAGAACTGGTATGAAGATATGACTCTATATGAATGCCTCTGGCAGTGTACAAGGATATGCAATGATCTAGCGTGACATGTATCAAAAATATATGATGAACAGTGACTTTGCCACAAATACTATGTCAGCTCTATATGGTCATGCAAAGCAATATGATGATGAACTAACTAGTCATGTGAAGTGACGATGAAATTTGCATGGCAATATATCTCGGAATGGCTATGGAAATGCCATGATAGGTAGGTAAGGTGGCTGTTTTGAGGAAGATATAATAAGGCTTATGTGTGACAGAGCGTATCATGTCACGGGGTTTGGATGCACCGGCGAAAGTTGCACCGATCCTCGAGATGAGAATGTGCTATGCACGGTACCGAAGAGGCTAGAAAATATGAGAAGGTGTGATTGTGTATGTCCATGGTTTCACATTAGTCATAAAGAACTCACATAGTTATTGCAAAGTTTTATTAGTTTTATCACAAATCAAAGTACTCCCCACATGCCCTAAGGGAAGAGGTTGGAAGGAGTTAACCATCGCGTGCTTCCGACCCGAAACAACACTAGGATTTCAACGAGGAATATAAATGGTCACACATCATCACCATGCCTCTTTAATTTTTATACAAATAAGAAATTAACCTCTCTGAATATCGACACTTCTACAAATTAATTTTTTTGAACTCACACCTTTTCAGATTACTACATCAATATTATTAATACTCATTCTCTATATGTGCTACATGATGGTTTTGCTTGTCACTCATTGGATACCTAATATTTTTGGACTAGTCTTATGACCCATGCAAATTACCGTCACTATTTTTTAACTCTCAAACAAATATAAGTGAAGAGCAAGAGTAAAATTATTACTATAAAATCTACGCGCCACCGTGCTCAAAAAGATATAAGTGAAGTACTAGAGCAACTGCCATGCTCAAAAGATATAAGTGAAGCACATAGAGTATTCTAGCAAATTTTGATGAAGATGTGTCTCTCTTAAATAGATGTGCCCAGCAAACAATGATTGTGGTAAACTTAAAGTAAAATCAAACAAAAACAAACAACGCTCCAAGCAAAACTCATATCATGTGACGAATAAAAATATAGCTCCAAGTGACATACCGATGGATTGAGACGAAAGAGGGGATGCCTTCTGGGGGAGCCCCAAGCTTAGACGCTTGAGTCTTCCTTAGAATATTACCTTGGGGTGCCTTGGGCATCTCCAAGCTTATGCTCTTGCCACTCCTTATTCTTTTGTCCATCGTGATAACACCCAAAACTTGAAAACTTCAATCACACAAAACTCAACAAAACCTCGTGAGATCCATTAGTATAAGCAACATATCAAATGCTTTAGGTACTGTTATAAATTGATTCAAATTTTAATATTGTATAATAGGTGCTGTCTTCTAACTTCTCCATGGCTTATACCCCCTGATATAACCCATAGCATAACCAAAACAAGCAAACTATAGAAGTAAAACATAATCTGTTTAAAACAGAACAGTCTGTAATGATCTGTAGACACGCATACTTCTGTAACTCTAAAAATTCTGCAACATTAGGACAACCTGAAGAATGTGTAGAGAAATATTGTGTAAAAAAATTCAGACATAGATCATGTTCCAGTAAAAAAATGAAAATTCCTGTACTGGACGCTAACGTTTCTGTTTTTGCACGGTATCAATTCTACTCATCATGTGGGTCATCCCAAAGGCTTTACTTGGCACAAACACTAATTAAAAGATAAAAACACAATCATTCCAGAGGAAATATTCATGTTATCACAACCAAACAGAAAGTAAAAACTAAAAAGTAAGATAACTATTGGGTTGCCTCCCAACTAGCGCTATTGTTTTATGCCCCTAGCTAGGCATAATGCATATTTTCAAGTGTTGTGATCAAGCTCTTTGATAACACAAGCATGGTTCTTAGGAAAACTTGGAGATTTGATGATGGGGACCTTTATAATGTTTATGAAATCGGTGTGCACCCGAATCATTTTAAGGTCCTCATTCCATTTGATAGAAGAAACACTATTATTTTTAGGAACATACATAACCTTGAAATTTCCTCCTTGAGGTGTGCTAGGGTTAGTTTTAGGAGGAGAAAGAGCGGAGCCCATTTTATCAAAGACCTCCTCCATCTTGTAAATTCTACTAAAACCTACTTCCACATTTTCATTAAATGTTGTATCTTTCTCTTTTAGTTCTTTCAAAGTGTTTCCTACCTTCGAACCAAATTGAGTGATATGATTATGAGTCTTTTTGTCCAACTCCTCAATTTGTTCTTTAGTGGCTATATTATTTTATATTGAATCTAACCTCCGCATAACATCTTCGAATGTCAAAATGGTTCCATTAATAATAGTGGGTGGTGACCCTAAAAGATTTTCAATAGCATTATAAGCATCCAAAGTGTGACACATTAGGAAATTACAACCGGTAATGGTGTCAAGAACATATTTATACCAAGATGTCACACCCACATAAAAAATATGAAGCATGGTAGTAGTGGATTTCTTATGAGTTGAATTATTTTGAGCATTGCAAATCCTATACCAAGCATCTTTTAAATTTTCTCCTCCCCTTTGTTTAAAATTAAACACTTCATTCTCGGGAGCAACGTGAACAAAAGAAGAACTAGACATAGTGACAAGCAAAAAGCAAAGTAACAACAAGCAAAGATAAACATTTTTATATTTTTGATTTTTATGAGACACACTAAATATAATAGCAAATACAAATATAACCAAGTGAATGAAAATTTGTGAGAAGCTACTTGATAGTTGGTGATGATATTCCCCGGCAACGGCGCCAGAAATCCTTCCTGATACTTGTGATCTGCGTTGGATTTTCCGTGAAGAGGAACGGGTAGTTACAGCACAAGGTGGGTAATTATTTCCCTTAGTTATGAAATGAAGGTTTATCGAACCAATAGGAATATCAATCCTCAACCATCTTCAGTTGCTGCACACAAAAGAACAAACAACTTGCACCCAACGCGGGCAAGAGGGTTGTCAATCCCCTTGATCTCGTTACTTGCAAGCAAATGAGTTGTGTAGATAATTGTTGATCAATATAAATTGCAAAATAAAATAAAAGGTAAATAAAGGCAGCAAGGTAGCAATAGCATTTGCGAATATATAAGTGAATAGACCAGGGGGGCAAACTATTCCCTAGCGGCATCTCTCATGTAGGCAACGTACGTTGGGTAAAAAATTACTGTTGGGCAATTGATAGAAAAGCGGATAGTTATGCGATGTTCACGGCAATGATCATGTCTATATAGGCATCACGTCCATAAGCAAATAGGCCGACTCCTGCCTGCACCTATTACTATTACTCCACCCATCGACCGCTATCCAGCATGCATCTAGAGTATTAAGTAAAACAGAGTAATGCTTGGAGAACAATGACATGATGTAGACAAAGTAAACTCAATCAATATGAATACATCACATCGTCTTGTCCTTAGTAGAAGCAACACAAAGACGTATCTTCTCCCTCTCTTTCACCGGGATATAGAAACTCGTCGTGTTGAACCTACCACAACGCACCAGTCCCACCGATGAAATATCAATCTACTTGCCCAAAGCACATCAATAAATCGGAGAGCATTACGAAGCTATAATGATCATGCAATTAAGATACAATATATATCAGCGGTATCTCAAATACTTTTCATGAATAATCTGAACATAAACCCATAATTCATCGGATCCCAACAAACAGACCGCACAAAAGGATTACATCAGATGGATCAAAGCGAAGATGCGATGATCATTGTATTGAAGATCATATGAGAGAGAGAGATTGCCTTCTAGGTATTAGCTATGGACCCGTAGGTCTGTGGTGAACTACTCACACATCATCGTGAGGGCAGCAAGGTTGATGTATAGGCCCTCCGTGATCGATCTCCCCTCCGGCAGGCTGCCGGAATGGAGCTCCAGATGGGATCACGATGGAACAGAGACTTGCGGCAGTGGAAAAAGGTTTCCGGGGCTCCTCTCAGGGTTTCTTATATACTAGGGAATATATAGGCCACAGAACAACGTCGGGAGAGCGACGAGGGGGCCACCACATATCAGGGTGCCCCCAGGGCGCGCCCAGATGTGTGGTGGGGCCCTCGTGCGCCTCCCGACCTCCTTTGGAAGCTTCTAGGTCTTCTTTTGGTCCAAAAAAATCATCAAAAAGTTTCGAGGCAATTGGACTTCATTTGGTACAGAAAACCTGGAAAGTAAAAAAACACACAGAAAACAGCAACTGGCACTTGGCACTGGGTCAATAGGTTAGTGCTCAAAAATATTATAAATTGGTAAATAATGACCCAAAAAGTATCTTAGAACGATAATATATTAGCATGGAACAATCAAAAATTATAGATACGTTGGAGACGTATCAACGGCCATGTACCCCTCGCGGGCCGCGATGGCCTCCTCCCTCTTGGCCAGCTCCTCCTCAGGGGCGGCGTAATGCCACTCACGTGCCGCGACTGCATCCTCATGCGCCTAGTGCTCCCGCTCTCGGAGGGAGATCTGCTCCTCCACATTCTCGGCGCGGGCTTTGGCCTCCTGGCGCCGTAGGTCAGCCGCCTCCGCGTCACGGACAATATTGTCCCATAGATCCTTGGCATCATGAGAGGTCTTGTTCCTTTTCTCCTGGACCGCCTCGCCCTGCCGGTGGCCCAGGTTGACGGCCACCTGGAACTTGCGCCATCCGACGGCCAAGCCTAGGCGCTCAGCCGTGAGGCGCGCCTCCTCCGCCTGGAGGTCGGCCTCGAGCGTGTTGACGTGGCTTGAGACTGCGTCGGTATTTCCCCAAAGAGGACGGGATGATGCAGCACAGCGACGGTAAGTATTTCCCTCAGTTATGAAACCAAGGTTATCGAACCAGTAGGAGGATCACCACCACCCAATAAGAAGCACCTGTACACAAATAACAAATACTTGCAACCCGACGCGAAAGAGAGGTTGTCAATCTCTCTATGGTAAAAAGATAGATTAGGTAGTGGTAGATAGGAGAGATAGATCTCTCAAGAGCACAAAATAAAAAGGGCAAATAAAATATGCAGCAATATGTTTTTGGGTTTTTGGTTTTGTAGATCTGAAAACAAAGATGCAAAAAAGATAGACCGGAAAGCAATATGTTGGAAAAGTAGACCCGGGGGGCATAGGGTTCACTAGTGGCTTCTCTCGTGAGTTAACGCACGGTGGGTGAACAAATTACTGTTGGGCAATTGAAGAAAATCAAATAGTCATGATGATATCCAAGGCGATGATCATTATATAGGCATCATGTCGTGGGTTTGTCACGGCAGATGTTCGAAGACTTAGGTTCGAGGCCATTGCTAAGGCGGTGGACTCAAAGGGGTTGGTCAAGACGAGGGACACGAGTTTACCCAGGTTCGGCCCCTCAAGAAGAGGTAAAAGCCTACGTCCTGCTTGTGTTGTATTGATTGGAGTATCGATTACAAGGGAGCGGTTTCACTTGACCTAGTTCTCGATTGATTAGTTTCTGTCTAAGCCGCCCCAGGGTCTCGCCTTTATATAGGAGGTCGAGGCCCTGGGTTACACGAGTCCTAAACCGACTCACACAACGTACTCAATCCTGTCTCTAAGCCGCCTTGCCTCCTTGAGCAAGCCATCTCCGGGCGGCTTAACCGCCCGGGTCTCACACCATCTTCTGTATCTGGGCCTTCATCTTGGCCCGCCTGGTAAGCCGCCATGCGGCCAGGTCTTCATCTTTTGGCCCACCTTAAGGGTCTTGATTATGAGCCGCCAAGTATGACCCGGCCCCTCCTGGGCGGGTCTTACCACGGGGTTATATCCCCAACATTAGGCCCCAGATTGAGTTGAGCCTGCTCATGTCAATCTTCAAACTTACTTGGCGGCGAGTCTCCCATTTCTTCACCTGAAAAAAGAAAACTCATAACCCGCCATGACATCATGTCGAATATTCTGAAAAGATTCTATGACGTTCGCAACAGATCCTCTCATTAAACGGTCGGCCCGAAAATCGAGGTGCCCCTTCCGGTCAATCATCACTGTGCCGCCTCGTATTTCACGCGCACTGTTGCCATCCCTATCTCATAAATAGGCAGACGGGGGCCCCCTTCCTTTTCACCGCCGCCGCTGTCGTCTTCCTCCTTCACACGCCCGTACCTCTGAAGCTTCGCCGCACCGACTGGACATCGCCGTCAGCCCCAACGCCGGCCGCTGCATCAACCTGAGTTGATCCAGAGCTTCGCCGGCCCGTCCGCATCCGCAAGGTACCATTCTTGGCCCTTGTCTAATCCGTATTTATCTCCATTAGGATCTCCCGAGTTCATCGGAGTTCTCTGTGTTCTTCGCTGTTCTTCGTAATGCAGACCATAAGTATCCCTTTGAATCCCATAGCATTGTTTATCCGTTGCGGTCATTTTTTCAATATCAATGCCTACTTGTTTTAGATCCGCATACCAATCTCCTTCGCATATTGACCTCCTGTTCTTTCACTACCATTTTTAGGTCATGAATATTTTTCATTTTTCCCTTGCCTGTAGATCTTGCAGCCACGGTTATAATATGCAAAATCTGTTTGCCCACACTTAGCATTATTTCTAGCATCACCTTGTCGACCTAACCCGCCATTGCATTGGCGGCTCCCTGATAAAATATTTCGGCGGCTTAACTCCTCACCATTATGCTGACCACAGCTGCCTTAACTATTTGACATTTTTTCTAAGCCGCCATACTCTGCGCCTTTTCACAGTTTAACCCGCCATCATGTCGAGAGCACCCTCGTCTTGCGATTCGGTCAGCTCCGGAGTCACCGAACAGCTCTTACTTGACTTCATAGAAGCGGGTATTCTGCCGGCTGAGGATGTTATACATTGGCGGGTTCTAGGGAAAGAAACAAGACCTACTCCCAAGGAAGGGGAAGTTGTTGTGTTCACTGATCACCTCCTTCGCGGATTTAGCCCGCCCGGGTCAAAGTTTTTTCGGGATGTTCTTCATTTCTTCAAGCTTCACCCTCAAGACATAGGCCCGAATTATGTCACCAACATGTGTCAGTTTCAAGTTTTATGTGAAGTTTACCTGCAAGAAGAGCCGTCCGTCGACCTCTTCCGTGACTACCATTACATCAACCGCCAAACTGAAGTGGCGGATGGACCAAGTTTGGAGCTTGGCGGCGTTTCTATCCAGAGACGGAGAGATTTGCCCTATCCAGCAGCTATCCTACCAAGTCACCCCAAGGATTGGAACAAGACTTGGTTTTACTGCAAAGACACTTCTCCTGAAGGAGAGAATCCGCTGCCGGGTTACCGTCCTACCCGGCTCTGCAACACTGGAGAACTCCCAGATCGGATGTCCGCCGCAGAGCGAGCGAAATATGCTCCGGCTTTCGCGAAGATCAGGGCCTTAATGGCCAACGGTTTGACTGGTGTTGACTTAACCCGCTGTTGGGTTAGCTGGAAGATCTTGCCACTGAGCCGGTGTGACCGGCTCATGCACCAATTCTCGGGTGAGCCCAATGACCCTCTCTGTTTCAGTACCACTCCTCTGACCGAACAAGACATCAACTCCTCTGTCAAAGGACTTCTTGGCGAAAAGCAAGCGGTTTGCAACAAAGTTGGGCTAAAACCCTTTTGCGTCAAGAACCCAGCTCCAGCTGTAAGAAACCCTTTTCCATCAAATTGGTCAAATTTGTCTTTACTTTTGTCTTGCTCCTTCTAATCTTTGTTGGCGGCTTATGCACAGGCCGGCTCTTCTTTCTGGAAGAAGAAGTATAATCCTCCTGTGAGGAAACCTAAGGTGGCTAAAACCCGCGTCCAGAAGAAGAAAACTGCCGCTCAAGACCCGCCAGAGCTTGACGACTCAGAGGTAGAACTTGACTCCCTTGGCCGTCTTTTTATGCAACTTATTGACAACAATCTCACAGGAGGAAACGGAAACAAGCCATGCAGACGCCCCTGAGGTAACTTACATTTCCTCTGGTTCAGAAAACTTTCCACGAGAGAGAACACGGCGGGTCATCCGGAAAGTTCCATTTTCTCATCCTCTTGCTTATTTAGACCCCAATTTTCTTTTGAAAAAGCAACAGCATACTTCCAGACGTCAGACCCGGAGCGCCGGCTCTGACGAACTTTTGGCCGGCTTATCAAACTCTCCGGCTCCGCGGAAACGATCGGCTGAGGTACTCTTTAGACTAAGTCCAGCTTTTAACAATCTTGCATTGTAACCTTACTTCTGCTATCATCGCCTTAATCTTTCTTTAGGATACGCCCCCTTCATCTGGTGACTCTACTGCCTCCAAGCTGCCTCCTCTGAATATCAACCCGGAGTGCGTATCCTTACTCTTGCACCATATCTTTTAATACTCTTGTCCCCTATGTAACAATCTTTTCGTTTTTCAGGGCTCAAGCAAAACGAAGAAAGACCAGCGGATCTACCGCTGCCCCTACTGCCCAAGAGCCGGAGATTGCTAAGCCGGGCTCTCCTTAAACTCATACTGAGCCTACTGACATTACGAAAGATGCACCTGAAGACACTCATCAGCCTTCTGAGCCGGCTGATCATGACATGGCAACTGAAAGTCCTCCAACGGCCGATCCTAAACCGCCCAGTCCTTCAACAGCCGTCGAAGACACAGTTCTCCCGGACGTTATCATTACTGGGACGGGTTATCAACCTCCCGAGCCTCATGTTCTGACAAAACACACTGGCAAGGCTAAAGCTTCCTCGCCTGAGAAACTTGATTTTGAACTCCCCGTGCTGGAGAAGTTAACTGCAGACGAGTTACATGCTGGTTATCTGAACCGCCTCTCCACAAGCCGGAACATGGAGCTCAAACTTGTTGGTTTGATGAAGAAAAAATATGAGGTACTCGTCCTGCTTTTCCCTTATACCCTTATGTAGCCCCCAAGAGCTAGTTTAGTATTGCAAATAGTAGACCGGGTCTTCCAATATATGTCATACTCCAAATAGCTTAGCCTGTAGCCCCCAAGTATTGGATTAGTATAGATAGTAAGCCGATACTCAATTTGAAGAGTAGATCAATGGTAGCCCCCAAGTCCGGGTCAGTATAAAAATGACGAGCCAGAACTTCACTGGAAATTTGGAAAGCGTCGTGTGTAGCCCCCAAGTGCCGGCTTATCTTTACGAAGATAAGCCGGAACTTCATTGTAGACTTGGAAGAAAACACAGACATTAGCCCCCAAGTGTCAAGTATTTTGCTTGCAATCTGCTTGAGACTTGCCAGAACAGCTCCATCAGTCATATACTAACATCTCATTCTGGCGACTTAAACCTCCTGACTTGTTTTGTTTTTGTACAATACAGGAAGCTTGGGAGGCGGCCGAGTCTGATCTGACCGGTGTAAAAGAAAGCCTTGCTGCACAACAAACCGCCCGGTCTGAAGCGGAAGAAAAATGGCGGGTTGCCATTAAGGAGCTTGAGAAGGTTCAGGCTGATTTTGACGCCTTCAAAAAGAACGTTGAGTCTACCCAAGCCGCCCTGACCAAGCGCGCAGACGATGCTGACCAGCAACTTAAGCTCGTGTCAGATGAACTACAAACTCTTAAGCGCCATATCTCTAGGATGACTGCTGCTATCTTTGGTAAGCACTGGATACTTAGCAAATTTCCTTGCCTTGTTTTTAAAACTGTGCGGGCGGCTTATAACACCAAATCTGTCTTTGCAGGTCAAAGAAGCCGCCAACTATCTTCAGACAGCTTGTTGAAGTTAAAAGCAGTATATTTCTTGGCAGAACAGCTATACTGTGGGACACTTTGCACCATCAAAGCCATGCTGAATGAAGAAAGTATCCCCAAATTCATGAAGGGAGTGATAGAACTCTTATCAACTCTGCCTAAGCAAATTGAAGAACTCAAGCGATCAGCCGCCAGGAAGGGAGCAATGGCCGCGCTAAGCCGGTCTTTGGCTTTTGCCCCTGAGCTGACTGCAGAAGAGATGATGGATGGCTTTCCGTCCAAGAAAGACGACGGCTCAGATTTCACAGAAGCTGACTATGCCAAGTGTATGATGGCCTCCAGAATACTCGCATCAACACTGGCGGATGAAGTTGATCTGACTACCTACCAGGCGGCTTACGGCGTGGACAGCAAACGAGTGCGCTGCCCCACTTTCGAAGCCAGGGACTTGACTCCTGCCCGCCGTAAGCAACTCTTTGCTCCTGAAATTGACCCGTCCCCCCTCTTTGACAAGGCTCAGTTCGAAGCTTTAACAAACTACAACTAGGATGTGGACAATCTTCAGATCGAAGAGGTCGAAGACCCGGCGAAGGATGACCTTCCATCGAGCTGATCACTTGCTTCTGAAACTTATAACCTGGCTTCTTGACCCGCCAAGTCTGGCAGTGTACAAAAAACTTTAAGTCCGTGGTATTTTGGGCTCCCTGGGGAGTTTGTAATAGGCATAGAAAAACTTGTTTGTCTGAGCCGTGCCATCGCGCACATATGAATCTTTACATATCTTGATGCATGCTTATCTGTCTTATGTTCTGCTCATAATATCAGCTTTCACGGCGGCTCATCTTAGGAGATAAACCCTGCAAAAACAAACAAGACAGAATATGTTCTGTATTGCTGTGAGGGCGGCTTGAAAAAGCACAACCCGGAGATGTTAAATCTTTCATGACCTTGCGTTTTTCGAAAACTCATATGCCGGTTCTTCTGGGTGTACTCGCTACTTGAACTCTTAACAGTACAGGGTCTCTAGCGACATTGAGCGTCAATTCCTTTGAACAGCTCAGGGTCTCTAGGCGAGATTAACTGATAAGAGCGCAACGAACCAGAGAGAGATGCAGCAGGGCATGAGCACCCCCAGGGCCCATAAGCTACCTCTCACGTGACATAAATCCGTCGTTTGAACCTTAAACAGTGCAGGGTCTTTTTAAAAGAGTAACTGTTTGAGAGTACGAACGGGCCACATAGCGGAGAGTCGGCAGCAGATGGGTGAGTTTATCCTCGCTTTCCGTAAGCCGGCCCTCACGTGACAAGAGCCGCCGGTTTAACCTTGACCAGTATAGGGTCTCTAGCGAGAGTGACTGTCAAATATGTTTGATCAGCTCAGGGTCTCTAATCGAGATTAACTGGTAAGAGTTCGGCGGGTCACCTGGCGGAGCAGCAGCAGCATACAGGCAGGTTTAAGTCAAACTTGCGGTGGCTGAAGAGCCGATCAAGAGGGTGTGTAAGCTAAACCCGGCGGGTTGGAAGCCCCCAAATGACCTTGTTGACGAAGTCAACTTTTTGGGTGTATAACCCGGCCTTACAATGGCAGAAGAGCCGATCAAGAGGGTGTGTAAGCTGAACCCTGGCGGGTTGGAAGCCCCCAAATGACCTTGTGGTTGTATCTATCTTTGCACAATCTGAGATACGCAAAACGGCAGAGGCCCCGGCTTGCAGGGATTCCAACTTTATTATATATATAATTGATATATACAATGATGATGTACAATGGGGGGAGTCAATGACTCAAGTATAGTAAGGCCATAGATGAGCGATATTCCACTGCCGGTGGGTCTCCTACCCAGAAGTGCGTGACTCGTCTCGTACGTCAATGAGATAGTATGACCCATTGTTGAGGTTTCTACTAACCACAAAAGGTCCTTCCCATGGAGGAGATAGCTTGTGCGCATCCGTCTGATCTTGAATTAGACGTAACACCAAGTCGCCTTCTTGAAACGTCCGGGTCTTAACCCTGCGGCTATGATAGCGACGCAGGTCTTGTTGATAAATCGCCGATCGAGCCACCGCCAGATCACGCTCTTCATCCAAAGCATCTAACGCGTCCTGACGCGCTGTCTCATTATCTGCCTCAACGTAAGCCGCCACCCTCGGCGAGTCATCGACAGGACGATAAGCCGCCATCCGTGGGTCTTTGGAATCCCACGTGCCTGAAACTTGCTGAGCCACGAGGTCTGAGTCGCCAAGACATCTAACCCGGCTCAGGTTCATCTCCTTAGCCACATGGAGGCCATGAAGTAAAGCCTCATATTCAGCTGCATTGTTAGTACAAGGAAACATCAGCCTTAGCACATAACAAAACTTGTCACCTCTAGGGGAAGTTAAAACAACTCCAGCCCCTGATCCTTCCAACTGTCTGGATCCATCAAAGTGAATCGTCCAGTATGTGTTATCCGGCTTCTCCTCAGGCGACTGACACTTTGTCCAGTCGTTTATAAAGTCCACCAAGGCTTGAGACTTGACAGCCGTGCGAGGCACATATTTCAGGTTAAGAGGCCCAAGCTCCAGCGCCCACTTAGCAATCCTGCTAGTGGCTTCTCTGTTTTGAATTATGTCTCCCAACGGGGCAGAGCTAACCACGGTGATCTGGTGTCCCAAGAAGTAGTGCTTCAACTTACGATTCGCCATGAACACCCCGTATATCAGTTTCTGCCAATGTGGGTACCTCTGCTTGGACTCTATCAGAACTTCACTGACGTAGTAAACCGGCTTCTGGACCGGGTATTCCTTTCCTGCTTCCTTACGCTCTACAACAACCGCGGCGCTGACTGCCCTGTTGTTAGCCGCCACATAGAGGAGTAAAGGTTCCTTCTCAGCCGGAGCGGCCAAGACCGGCGGCTCAGACAGCTGTTTCTTGAGCGCCTCGAACGCTTCACCCTCCGCCTTACTCCAGACAAAGTTGTCTGTTTTCTTCATCATTTGATACAGAGGAATAGCCTTCTCACCCAGGCGGCTTATGAACCGGCTTAACGCAGCGATTCGACCCGCCAGGCGCTGAACGTCGTTGATGCATGCCGGCTCAGACAGGGAAGTAATTGCCTTTATCTTGTCCGGATTAGCTTCAATGCCACGCTCAGAGACTAGAAATCCCAAAAGCTTGCATGCAGGAACTCCAAAGACACACTTAGCCGGGTTAAGCATCATCTTATAAACCCGTAAATTATCGAACGTTTCCTTCAGGTCATCAAGTTGAGTCTCCTTCTTTCTTGACTTGACCACAATATCATCCACATAAGCATGAACATTGCGCCCAATTTGACTATGAAGACAGTTCTGCACACAACGCTGGTAAGTCGCCTGGGCACTCTTGAGCCCAAAAGGCATAGACACATAGCAGAAAGCACCAAAAGGCGTAATGAAAGCCGTCTTCTCTTGGTCTTTAACTGCCATCTTTATCTGATGGTAACCTGAATAAGCGTCCAGGAAGCATAAACTCTCACAACCCGCCGTTGCATCAATAATCTGGTTGATACGGGGGAGAGCAAACGGATCAACTTGACAGACCTTGTTAAGATCCGTGTAATCCACACACATACGCCACGTGCCATTCTTCTTAAGCACTAGCACCGGATTAGCTAACCACTCCGGGTGAAAAACCTCCATGATGAACCCCGCTGCTAAGAGTCGGGCCACCTCTTCCCCAATTGCTTTACGCCGCTCTTCATTGAAACGGCGAAGGAACTGCTTGATCGGCTTGAACTTAGGATCCACATTAAGGTGGTGCTCAGCGAATTCTCTCGGTACACCCAGCATGTCAGACGGCTTCCATGCAAAGATGTCCCGATTCTCACGGATGAATTCGATGAGCGCGCTTTCCTATGTGGGGTCCATGTTAGCCCCAATAGTGAACTGTTGTGATGAGTCGCCCGGAGTGAAATCTACCTGCTTAGTATCATCCGCCGCAAACTTGAGGGGCGGCTCAGATTCCGTGTTAGGCTTCTTTAGTGGAGTCATATCTTCCGGGTCAACATTTTCCTTATAGAACTTAAGCTCTGCCTCAGCACAGCTTGACTCTGCGTAAGCTGCGTCTCCTTCCTCACACTCAAGAGCTGTCTTCCGATCACCATGCACGGTAATCGTCCCATTCAACCTGGGCATCTTGAGCTGCAAGTAAACATAGCAAGGCCTAGCCATGAACTTGGCATAAGCCGGCCGTCCAAACAGAGCATGATATGGGCTTTTGATCTTGACAACTTCAAACCACAAAGACTCCACCCTGTAGTTGAATTCATCACCAAAAGCTACTTCCAAAGAAATCTTCCCCACTGGATAAGCCGATTTTCCAGGCACCACACCGTGAAAAACCGTTGAAGAGGGCTTAAGATCCTTATCAAGCAAACGCATCCGGCGGAAAGTGTCATAATACGGGATGTTGATGCTACTGCCACCATCCATGAGTACCTTTGTGAACACGTATCCACCCACTTGGGGGGCAACCACCAAAGCCAGCTGCCCCGGGTTATCAACACGCGGCGGGTGATCCTCCCTGCTCCAAGTTATGTCATACTCATACCACTTCAAATACTGCGGGAGAGCCGGCATGACCGCATTAACCGCCCGCTTGCGCACCTTCCGGTCTCGCTTGTCAAGGCTGGTTGTAAAAACATGATATTGACCCCCGCTGAGCTGCTTCGGGTTACTCTGGTACCCTGATTGGTTATTCTACTGCTGGCCTCCACCGCCAGATTGCTGATGATGACCTCCTTGATTGCCTTGACCCTGGTATTCGGATCCTGAGCCGCCAGCACCAAAGCCAGCTCCAGACCCGCCTGGCCCTGAGCCGCCTGACGGACCATTACCATTATTATGATGCTGTTGAAGGATGTAATCCTGGAATTGCCACATAATACTGCAATCCCTCCAGGCGTGACCTGCCGGCTTATCAGGCCGGCTGTGCTCCGGACAAGGTTTATTGAGCATCTCTTCCAAGTTGAAAGGAGCCTTACCCTTGTTAAAGGGCTGCCTGAAGTTCCCGTTGCCCTTAGCACGATTGTTCCCCGCACTGGTATTCGCCACCAATTCTGACCCGCCGTCCGGGTTCTTCCGCTTGCCCGGGTTGCTGTTTCCGGCCGCGTTTTGCTGCTGACCCTTTCCATTGTTACCTTTCTTCCCCTGACCTAATTTCTCATCATCAGAGCCCAGGTCTTTCGTGTTGTCAGAATCTGCATATTTGGTGAGAGCCGCCATGAGCTCCCCCATGTCTTGACACGAACGTTTGAGTCGGCCAAGCTTCTGCTTCAAGGGCGTAAAGTGGCAATTCTTCTCCAGAATCAACACCGCTTGAGCCGCCGTAATCTCCTCAGACGACTGGATGATGGTTGAGACCCGCCGGACCCAATGATGAGCCGACTCATCCTCGTGCTGCACACAATGGTCCAAATCCACAATCGTCATGGGCTGCTTGCACGTCCCTTGGAAATTTTTGATAAATTTTGCCTTCAACTCGGCCCAGGAATTAATGGTGTTGGGTGGCAAGCCCTTCAACCACGTGCGAGCCAGCTCTTCCAGCATCATGATGAAATATTTGGCACATACTACATCACTGACGTCTAACATCTCCATGGCCAGCTCATAGCTTTCTATCCAAGCCTCCGGTGGTAGGTCAGCAGTATAATTTGGCACCTTGCGAGCACCCTTGAAATCCTTCGGCAGACGCTCATTCCGCAAAGCCGGCGCTAAGCACGGCACTCCCACAGCCCTGGAAGCTACTCCTGCTCCTACTGAGACAGAAGGTGCAACTGTGGGTTCTTGATGAGCTGCCGCCGCCGCCAGAGCCGCCGCCTCTCGCTGTGCTCTTGCTCGATCCACCAGTGCCTGAGCATCCAAAGCCGCCCGATCATCTCGCGGTGGGTTTCGGAGTCGATCACTGCTAGAAACCGCCGGCGACTCATAACGCCGACTGTAGCTGCGACTGGGGATGGGGGTTGAGTGCACGCGACTCCGGCTGTAAGTATACTTCTCTTGCTGGGCCACCGCGGTCTGCAGGTACCCAATAGCGTTCCGCACCTCCTCTGCGAAGGGCGCCTCGTCGGGGATGGGGATTGTACCAAGCCGGGTTGCCGCTGCCACCATGTTCTTTGCCGGGTTAGAATAATGACCCGCCGGCGTTGGGAAAGATACTGGTGGGGTCTGGTTCCGTCGGGGCGGGTTAAGCTGCTGATGCTGAACCGCTGCCCGGCTTCCAGGTACTTCTGCCGTCCGGGTTACAGTCAAAGGTACGTTCCGTCCCGTCCCTGGCATGTTGAAAAGATTTCTGGCTTCATACTGATCTGGCAAGCGGGATTGATGCCTCATCCGCTCAACCGCCGCTGCAGACTGCTGCTCTAACTCAAAATGGAAAGCGTCCGCCCTAAGGCGCTCCGCCTCAGCATCCATCTGAGCCTTCAGCGCATTGATTTCCTGTTGGACTCCGGTCATCTGGTTCTTCAACCTCGCGATCTCCGCATTACGGGCCGCTTGGTTTTCAGCAGTGACCTCAGTCGCCATCAAGGTTGTAAGCTCAGTCATCAGATCCAGAAGAACCTGAGCCGGCGGCCTGCCAGCCCCAGACCCAGTCGCACCTGCGGCTGAGCTGCCAGGAGCTGCCGCTGAACCCACCATGAAGACGGCAGCGCGGTTCGGCGGCTCATAATCCTCCGGCTCATGATACTCCGACTCGGGGTAAGGCTCGACGTAGCCCCGAGTCCACCGTTGTGAAGCTGATAGATTGATTCCGTCTCTCCGCTCGAGGATCCATCCTCTGAACAGATGAGAGTTTCTTCCCGTGACATAGAACCTTCAAGCTCCATGCCCTGGGTGAAGCCGACGAAGACATGCTTCCTGCCCGAGTCAGCACGGGCGGGTTGCACGCGTCGGGCGGGTTGCTCGCGCCGGGCCTGCTCGACGATGTCGGTGCAGATGTCCGGCCTGGGTTCAGATCCGCCGACCTTGCCGATGAAGACATGGATTCCGCCGAAGGGGACCCGGAAACCGTACTCAATGGAGTCGGTGTCGGGGCCCCAGCCGGCGTCGTCGATGTAGAGCCGGCCGCGGCGAATCTTGGTCATCCTGCCAACAGCGTACCCCTCGATCCCTGGGAGAGAGCCCTTTGAGAACTCAACACCACCGAGCGCTAGCCCCACGGTGGGCGCCAACTGTCGTGGGTTTGTCACGGCAGATGTCCGAAGACTTAGGTTCGAGGCCATTGCTAAGGCGATGGACTCAAAGGGGTAGGTCGAGACGAGGGACACGAGTTTACCCAGGTTCGGCCCCTCAAGAAGAGGTAAAAGCCTACGTCCTGCTTGTGTTGTATTGATTGGAGTATCGATTACAAGGGAGCGGTTTCGCTAGACCTTGTTCTCGATTGATTGGTTTCTGTCTAAGCCGCCCCAGGGTCTCGCCTTTATATAGGAGGTCGAGGCCCTGGGTTACACGAGTCCTAAACCGACTCACACAACATACTCAATCCTATCTCAAAGCCGCCTTGCCTCCTTGAGCAAGCCGTCTCCAGGCGGCTTAACCGCCCGGGTCTCACACCATCTTCTGTATCTGGGCCTTCATCTTGGCCCACCTGGTAAGCCGCCATGCGGCCAGGTCATCATCTTTTGGCCCACCTTAAGGGTCTTGATTATGAGCCGCCAGGTATGACCCGGCCCCTCCTGGGCGGGTCTTACCACGGGGTTATATCCCCAACACATCACGTCCAAGATAAGTAGACCGACTCCTGCCTGCATCTACCACTATTACTCCACACATCGACCGCTATCCAGCATGCATGTAGTGTATTAAGTTCATGGAAAACGGAGTAATGCAATAAGAACGATGACATGATGTAGACAAGATCTATTCATGTAGGAATAGACCCCATCTTGTTATCCTTAATAGCAACGATACATGCATGTCTTGCTGCCCCTTCTGTCACTGGGAAAGAACACCGCAAGATCGAACCCATCACAAAGCACCTCTTCCCATGGCAAGAAAAATCGATCTAGTTGGCCTAACTAAACCAAAGATTCAAAGAAGAAATACGAGGCTATAAGTAATCATGCATATAAGAGATCAAAGAAGACTCAAATAATATTCATGGATAGAAACTGATCATGAACTCAAAATTCATCGGATCCCAACAAACATACCGCAAAAGTTTACATCAAATAGATCTCCAAGAGACCATTGTATTGAGAATCATAAGAGAGAGAGAGGAAGCCATCTATCTACTGCCGACGGACTCGTAGGTCTATGGTGGACTACTCACGCATCATCGGAGAGGCACCTATGAAGAAGATGAACCCCTCCGTGATGGTGTTTAGATTGGATCTCGAGGTTCAGGAACTTGCAGCGGCTGGAATTGTGTTTCGTCGACTCCCCTAGGGTTTTTGTAATATTTGGGAATTTATAGGCATCGGAGGCGGTGGAGAGGGGCCCTGAGGAGGGCACAGCCCATCAGAGCGTGCTGGAGCCCCCCTGGCGCACCATGGTGGGTTGTGGTCTCCTCGGCCCACTTCTCCGGCACTTCTTTGGCCCACTAGATGTCTTCTGGTCCAGAAAAAATCTCCAAAAAGTTTCGTCGCGATTGGACTCCATTTGGTATTGATATTCTGCGAAGTAAAGAACAAGCAAAAACAGCCACTGGCACTTTGGCACTATGTCAATAGGTTAGTCCCAAAAAATGATATAAAGTTGTTATAAAATGATTGTAAAACATCCAACAATGATAATATAATAGCATGTAACAAGCAAAAATTATAGATACGTTGGAGACGTATCAGCATCCCCAAGCTTAATTCCTACTCGTCCTCGAGTAGGTAAATGATAAAAACAGAATTTTTGATGTGGAATGCTGCCTAACATGTTCATCATATTCTTTTCTTTTGTATAGCATGGACAATTGGACTTGTACATGATTCAAAGCAATAGTCTAGTTTTAACATAATGACTTCAATACTCAAGCATGTCAACAAGCAACCATGTCTTTCAAAATATCAACACTAAAGAAAGTTATCCCTAGCCCATCAAGCTCAATCATTGATCCATTCATGAAACACACTCAAATATTAGCTATGCCCAATGCTCAAGTACGATCATAGTGCCCCCTAGTTGGTGCTTATAAGTGGAGATGGAGACGCGAAGTAAAAATAAAAATTGCATAAAGTAAATAGATAGGCCCTTCGCAGAGGGAAGTAGGGATTTGTAGAGGTGCCAGAGCTCAAGGTTTAAATTGAGAGAGAAAAAATATTTTGGGTGGCATGCTTTTCCTGTCAACGAAAACGATAAAGTAGCTCACAATACTTTCCATGCTAGATATATCATAGGCGGTTCCCAAACAGAAAATAAAGTTTATTCCTTTTTCCTCCAAACTTTCACTTTCCATGGCGGGCCGTATCCACGGTTGCCTTCCACACCAACACTTTCCAAGGAATTTATTATTTGACAACATAAAGTAAATATTTTTTTTCTTTTTCATTTTGGGAATGGGCATCCCTATTACCGCCGCACTCTTGTGCAATGACAAGTGAATAAACACTCATCTTGAGAATAACACATCTAGCATGGAAAAATATTGGACACTCCCCACCGTTTCATGAGCGGTACGAGCACACAAAAGAGAAATTTTATTTTGAAAATTTAGAGATGGCACATACAAATTTGCTTGGAACGGCATGGAAATACCGCATATAGGTAGGTATGGTGGACTCATCAGGCAAAACTTGGTTTAAGGATTTTGGATGCACAAGTAGTATTTCTACTTAGTACAAATGGAGGCTAGAAAATAGATTGGGAAGCAACCAAAACCTCAATCATCACATCCCCTCTCTCCCACTTCACACCTCGGAACCAAGAAATGAAAATTCACATAAGCGAGCATTGATTATAACTAACACCGAATAATGCACCATAAGTAGGATGTAACTTCATAGCATAACTATTGACTTTCGTGCATGCATAGGGAATCACAAACCTTAACACCAATATTCCTACTAAAGCACAATTACTCACTAACATGACTCACATATTACGATCATCATGTTTCAAAACTATTACAAAGAATCAATTTTAATTTGCCCAATGAACTTCATGAAAGTTTTTATTATATCCTCCTTGGATATCTATCACTTTGGGACTAGTTTCATATATTGCCATTGCTTTTTGGCAAACTCAAACAAATTTAAGTGAAGCACATGAGCATAAAGATTTCATCTCTCAAAAAGGTATAAGTGAAGCATGAGAGGATTTCTTCAAAATTTACTAACTCTCAAATTAATCTAAGTGAAGCATAAGAGTATTTCTACAAAAAATTCCAAGCACACCGTGCTCAAAAAGATATAAGTGAATCATAAGAGCAATTCTATAGCTCAAAAAGTTTAAGTGAAGCACATAGAGCAATTCTAACAAATCATAGCATAATTTTGGCTCTCTCAAATAGGTGTGTCCAGCAAGGATAAAAGTGACAAACTAACAAACAAAGCATGCAAAGATAGAAGACGCTCCAAGAAAAACTCATGATATGTGACGAATAAAAATATAGCTCCAAGTAAAATACCGATGGTCGTTAGAAGAAAGAGGGGATGCCACTCGGGGGCATCCCCAAGCTTAGTTGATTGTTTCTCTTTGGATATAACTTGGGGGTGCAGTAGCATCCCCAAGCTTAGGCTCTTTTCACTCCTTATTCCTTCATCCATCGTGATCTCACCCAAAACTTGAAAACTTCAATCACACAAAACTCAACAAAATCTTCGTGAGATCCGTTAGTATAATTGTCGGCATTCTGGGAACGGGGGTACCCAGACCTGCCTGCCTGCGGCCCAGGGCATGGCCCACCTCGTCAGCCAAACACGGCCTGGCGGGACCGCACCCAAGACAAGGCCCTCGCGAGGAAGAGCAGCACCAAGACCAGCGAAGGATGGGACTCCTCAGGCCCCCTCCGGAGCGGCGGAGATCCCTATGCAGCACCCGGCCTCAGGAGTCAAGGATGACGCAAGGATGGACATGCGAGCGCCAGCGTGCCAGGCGGTGCAGTTTCCCCTTTTGGTGCAAAGGGAGCAAGGACGTACGCGGGTTCCCAAAGCACCCCCAAAGGTTTCCACTCCGATGCAACAAGACCACGACCACGAGCCCAGCAGGACGGATGTCATCACCGAGCCCACCTTTGCATCAGCGATAGCTACTTTGCAGGCGAAGACCACCTTTGGACAGGGCGGGGGTGTACTCGTGTCCCCCTTCAAATTTGGCCGTTGTGGGATCCCTTCCCGCCATTGCGATAAGGGAAGAGGACCCGGGGCCGCTACTATAAATAGAGGCTAGGTTGCACCGTAGAAGGAGGGGGAACAAGGGGAGAACAACAAGGGAAGCATAGAGCCAAGAACACCATTCGAGTGCCCTCACGAGGCCTCTCGCCACTGTACTAGTTCATCCACCACACCTCCTCGAGAGGCAATCCACCAAAGCAGGAGTAGGGTTTTACGCTTCGCAGCGGCCCGAACCTGGGTAAAACATCGTGTGCATCTTCTTCCTCGTCATCGTGCGAGTTCATCGTCCTAACCATCGAGTAGTGAGCTAGGTAGGGCGAAGCTGCGGGGATCTTCGCACACGCCCCTGTGTTCGAACCTTGAGGGTTTTGCGGAGCCCGAAATCCGACATTTGGCGCGCCAGGTAGGGGGCATGTCGAAGTCTTCCTCAAGCCAAGATCTTAATTCGCCTCGCCGCTCCGATGTCTGATATTCGCCGAGCCCGCGCTGAGCGCCGTGCTGCCCGCGTCGCCCAGACAGCGCCCGTGGGCCGCGCCACTGCGCGCCGGTCCCCCTCACCTGTGGCCAACGCCGCCACGGGCCCGGAGGCCCACGAGCAGCAAGACTCCTCCAAGCCGGTCACCGCGCGGCGCGACGGCCGCACCACCACTCCGTCGATCGTCCCAGCCGCCGGATCGTCCTCCCACGCTCGACCCGGGCCGCCGTGGGGCTCGGGCGCACTCGCCATGGCACACGAGCTGCTCCGCTACCGCCCTGCCCTCGACCGCCATGTCGACTGGCTTCGGCGCATCGCGGAGCTCGTCAGTGTTGCCGGCGACGCTTCAGCGCTCTCCTACTCGTTTCGACCCCAGTCCTCTCTGGCAAACGACGTGGCCCACGATGCGCACCATATCCTCCACAACGCGACGTCGACCCCGAGCCCAGCGGTGAAGCGCGCCCGCGCGACCAGCCCCGCAAACCGCGGGCAAAGGCGAGAGATGAAGTAAGCTGCCAGGTGGTGCCCCGGTCGCGCATCGCCGCGCGTGTGCTCCCCGCGCTACCGAACCAGCGTCGTGACCGGTCACCGCTCGAGGCGGCCCCTCAGGAGCGTCAAGACCGGGCCCCTCCCGCACACGCAGCACCCGTCAAGCCGGTGGGGTGCCACGCCATCGCCCCAGAGATCCATCCAACCACGTGGCCCTGCAAGTTCAAGCCTGACCTACCCCCTCGCTATGACGGCACCCCGGATCCCACCGAGTTCCTACAGCTCTACTCGCTGAGCATCCGGGCGGCCGGTGGAGACGACAAGGTCATGGCATGTTGGTTCCCCATGGAACTCAAGGGCGGCGCGCTCTCCTGGCTCCTCAACCTCCCGGAGGGGTCCATCACCTCCTAGGACAACCTGCACAAGCGCTTCGTCGCCAACTTCCAAGGTACCCGCGACCGCGCGCTCACTGTGAACGACCTGCGGCGTGTGAAGCAGCAGGAGGGAGAGAGCCTGCACAAATTCATACAATGCTTCACGACTACACGCCTCAAGGTCCCGAGGGCGTCGGATGAGGCTATCATCTCCGCGTTCACTGACGGCGTCACGGACCTCAAGATGAAGGAGGAGCTTGCCATGAATGACGAACTGTGCTCAGCCCTGGAGATGTTCAACCTGGCGAACAAGTGCGCCAAGGCCGAGGAGGGACGCCTTTCGCTCCGCGCGCTCCCGGAGGCGGAGCCGGAAGACAAGAAGACCAAGATGAAGGAGGCGAAGCGTAAGGCCCCAGAGGTACTTGCGGCCGAGCCTAAGGTGAAGCGCAGCCGATGAGAGGAACACCCCGCAGGAGGGAGACCGTCCTGCATCTTCCATGGCTCCAACAACCATGACACCATCGATTGCCAGGAACTCAGGCTGGTCCGCGACGAGCACTTCAGCCGGCGCCCTGGACGCACTGGCCGTGGCTTCGGACGCGGCGGAGGCCACGGCGGAGGCCGTTGGGACAATCCGGAGATGTGCCAGGAGTGGCGAGACCGGCCTCGGGAGGACCACTGGCGCGATCAGGCTCGGGAGGACCGCTGGCGCGACGACCCTCCGGAGGGGTTACGCCGTGGCCAGTCTCGTGAGGTCCGTCCTCGTGAGGCCAGCCTACCCCCACTGCCGCCACCACCCAGAAGGAAGGAAGAGGACAGGAAGGATGACGGGGCTAGGGGCTTCCTGGAGGTCAGGGCCATAGCATGTATCCTGGGTGGCGCCCAGCCCCAGCGTCAAACCGCACCTTCAAGCAGTTCACGCGGGAGGTGAACGCAGCTCTCCCGAAGCCTGAAGCCATGCACCCCCTCAAGTGGTCCCAGACCGCAATCACCTTCGACCCGAGGGATCAGCTCAGGTGCTCGGCCATGGCTGGCACGCTCCCCATGTTGTGCACTCCGACCATCAGCAACATCCTCGTCACCAAGACCCTCATCGACAGTGGAGCGGGGCTCAATGTCCTCTCCATTGAGACCTTCGAGACGCTCCAAGTATCGTACGACCAGCTCATGCCGACCAAACCCTTCTCAGGAGTCACTGACGGGTCCACTATCCCCATTAGGCAAGTCTGCCTACCCGTCACCTTTGGCGGACGCAAGAACTACCACACTGAGATCATTGTCTTCGACGTCGCACACATCCACATCCCGTACAATGCGATCCTTGGGTACCCGGCCCTTGCCAAGTTCATGGCGGTGACTCATCATGGCTACAACGTCCTCAAGATGCCAGGGAGCGGCGGCGTCATCACCGTCGCCTGCGATGAGAAGGATGCCGTTTGTTCCCTCGAGCGTGCTTACCGCGTCGCGGCGGCCGAGCGTTCGGACGACGAGGAGGATGCCCTGCCTCGTGAGGACGCACGCAAGAAGAAGAAGCAGCTCCTCACCACAGGGCGCCAGGGGGCTGGAACCTCCAAGGACGGCGCCTTAGGCTCTGCGCCCGGGGACGGGGCCCCACCCTCCATCGCATAGGAAAGCGCGCTCGGCGCCCTCCTTGGGTCGGGCTCCGGGGCTTCCATCCGGGGAGCTTCCGGCCTTGCCGGTGAGACAAGGGAGGCGCTCGGGCACAACCTGAAGGTGCGTCCTGATGCGCGTCTGCCTGAGCCAGGAGCACGGCGCGAGGCGCCAAGCTCGCAAGAGTCCGTCATCAGAGCGATCGAGGAGCTTCAGGAGGCACAGACCATGCGAGGCGGGAGCTGCCCTGCACCACAAAGCGCTGCCGCCATCGTCGGCCCGGTCGACAAGGCGCGCGTCTGCTTCAACGTGCTCGCAATCAACAGGGCCATGTCCCAGGGCCTCTTTTGCCCGACGTGTGCCGATCGCGGATGGGTCTACCCGCACAACTACGTCTGCATGCCCTTCGGCCTGGCGAACGCAGGCGCCACGTTCCAGCGCCTTGCCCGGGCCATGCTCGTACCTTGCCTAGCAAGGCGCGGCGAGGAGTTGGAGGAGATGCCCGGGCCGAGCAGGGGTCCCGAGCGGCTTGGCCGCCAGGTGAGATCAGGCTACGACGGCAGCTTCGACTCTTCAGCGGCATGGCCGCCAGGTGATTTTTGATTTGTGCCAGGTAACTTTTTGGTTTACTCCGTTAGAGGGCGCCCACCGGGCCGCATTATCCTCAGGCGATCAGGGCATACCCCTGCAGCCGCGTCATTTACGCATATTTCAGTAACTTTTCATGCATGTGATCTATTTCCTAACGGTTCACCTTGCCTGCACGGCTCTTTGCCGGCGTGAATGTCGCCGCACCCGAATGATCCTACCTTCGACCGCCTCATGAGAGGATTGGGCACGGCGTCTGTGCTCGGGTCCGTCCCTGCAGCGTCGATAAATCCAGTGGCTGAGCTCTGTCTGGCGGGCCAGCCCCGTTCACGTCACCTCCTGGGGTCACTGGTGCTTGGCCTTCTCATGCGATGGCCCTCGGGAGCACATTCGGCACAGGCTTCTCCAAAAATTTGCAGGACCTCGGACAGCGCTAGCCACAAGAAGATCCAGGCACAAACCGCCTTTGAGGTAGGGACCTCGCGAGGCCAAAGCACCCTCGCGAGCTCCCAGACACACCTCCCAGTTCTACTGTGCAAGCCACGCATACGAACTTAATGGGCTGTACACGCCCGGAGCCCCCCGAGGACGCGAAGGGGTTCCTTCCCACGCAATGTGGAAGCCCCATGCTCCGCGCTGGCGGACAACATGGTCCACCAATGACTATGCCCATGCAAGGTGGAAGCCCCATGCCCCGTGCTGGCGGACAACACGGTCCATCAATGACTATGCCCACGCAATGTGGAAGCCCTACGCTCCGTGCTGGGGATAAATAACTGAGGGCGCCCCAGCGGCTGCATCCAACCTCAGGAAGGCCCCTCGCGGCCCCTTCTCGCTGCGTTCCCCTGGGATGTACGCGTGAGGGGGCTGCATGGGGGCTACTACCGGGCCAAGCCTGGTAGCCCGGTACACGCCACCTTCCCAGGTCTGCCAAACTTGGTCCTCACGCGCCCCTCTCAGGAAAGCTAGCAAGGAAAGTTATGGGAGCCGCTCGTACGTCAAGGGGGAATCCTGAGCATCGCGACTCAGGAGCTTCACTGGTCCCATAGCCCCTCACCCCTTGGAGCCGTCCTGGTGATCCGGACAACCCGACGGCGGCTGAGGTATGCGCGGGGCCGGGCCCTGCCGACGCAGAGCTCAAAGCGCTCAAAACCCTTAAGGAGGACGCTGGAGCTCGTACGTCAAGGGGGACTCCTGAGCATTGCGACTCAGGAGCCTCACTGGCCACGTAGCCCCTCACCCCTTGGCACCGTCCTGGTGATCCGGACGGCCCAACGGCGGCTGAGGTATGCACGGGGCCAGGCCCTGCCGACGCAGAGCACAAGGTGTTCAAGATTTCCATGTTAACCTGGCCTTCACCATGTTCCCTTCATGAGGGCTACTCGTACGTCAAGGGGGACTCCTGAGCATCGCGACTCAGGAGCCTCACTGGTCCTGTAGCCCCTCACCCCTTGTTCCGTCCTGGTGATCTGGACGGCCCAACGGCGGCTGAGGTATGCGCGGGATCGGGCCCTGCCAACGCAGAGCATCACAGCAAGCAAGAAGGAGACAAGGCGAACAAAGCAGTCACACAGTTCAACAGTTATTACAAGCATTAAAAGTTTTTGCAAATACAAACAAGTCTAACGCCTCCGCGAGGCACGATGAACGTTGCAGGAAAGGAACAAGGAAGAGGAATTAGGAGGAGCCGCCGCCACCACTCGTCCCGGCCACGGGGAACTCGTCGTCGACATCGCTGGCATCGTCTTCTTCGCCACTAACCCTTGCAGTTTCAGGAGGCGGAGGAACGGTGACGCAGGTGAACTTCTTCACCAGCGCCCCCACGGCGTCCTTCACTGCCGCCGCAGCATTGGTGCGGACCTCGGGAGCAACCGGGCGGATCATGGAGTCGAAGTCAAACCCCGGCTCGCGAAGGTGAAGATGGCTGAAGACGCGCGTCGCGGCCTCGGAAAAGAGGTCGTGGCACTCGCTCTCCAAGAGCCCCTCCACCTTGACAACGGCGCCCTCTAGCGCCTCAGCAAGCTTTGAAGCGAGCCCCGCAAAACCGCTCTCCGGAGCCGCGAGGGGCTCCGAAAACCCATCCCAGCAGAGGGAGTGAATTGCTTGGAGAAGCCTGAGCTCGACGGAGGGAAAGGCGTTGAGCTCCGCAGCCTTCTTCTCCTCGTCCGCGGCGAGGGCCTTCTCCCTGGTGTCGAGCCGGGCCTTCTCCGTAGCAGCTTCCCTCTCCTGCGCGTCCAGGCGCTCTCGCTCCGCGGCCTGGCTGGCCGCCGCCTGGGACAGCTTGGAGTCCCGAGCGGCAAGCTCGGCCTCGCGGGTCTTGAAGGGTTCCCCCTGCTGACGCAGTTGTTCCGCAAGAGCGGACTTCTCCTCCCGAAGAACCTTCAAGCAGGCCTCCACTTCATCACAACGCCTTGCAGCTGACGGCGCGTCGGTCAGTGCCGCCTCGTGGGCTGCCTTGGCTGACGCGACCTCCTTCTCGCTCTCCGCCATAGTGGCCTTGGCCAGGCCCCAAACAGCCACGGCAGAGGCATCGGCCTGGAGCCACCCGGAGAGGAGCCCCAGGTGCCCACTCGTGAGGCGATCGTCGGCGCTCCCAAGGGCATCCCGAACCTGACCCAGAGCGGTGTAGGCCCCATCCAGGACGCCGAGGCCGCGCGATGCGGACACCGAGGCCTCGTCAGGAGGAGTCACCTGTGCCACCACAGAAGACGCCCCCGGGACGGTAGAAGCACGAGAAGCAGGAAGCACCGAAGGCTGCGCCATGACCACGGGTAAGGTGGATGCAGACGAGTCTACGGGTAGCTTGCCCTCAGGGGCTGGCTCCCGGGGCAGCGACGCCGACGCGCCCCCAAAAGCAGGAGTGGCAGCACCAACACGCATCGGGAGCTCAGGGGGCTCCGCTGCCGTGACCAGGAGGGTCGCCTCGCGAGCCCCCACCCCCGCGGCGGCAGACGCCTCGACAGGCGACGACAGGACGACAGGAGCGGGCAATGCATCAGAAGGCGCCTTTGGCTTGATGCCCGCCTTCTTCTTCCTCATCCTCAGCACGGCGGCATTCCTGGTCACCAAGCAAAGGAAAAAATCATCAGCGCACGAGCTACCGGCAGGCGGCCAAGGACGAGCCTGATTACTCACTCTTCGACGTCGACCCACTTCCTCTTCTTCTCCGCCTCGACGACGACGGGGGCGCCCTCGCCTTTCTTCGGGAGGGCGCCACCACGCGGGGTAGCAGGAGCACTGTCCGCAAGGGCAGCAGCTGGAGGGGTCACCATGGCCCCGACCTCGTCCGCCTTGCCCGCGAGCTACGATTCGGGCGGGGGCATGGCCGGCGCTTCGTTCACCTTGCCCGCGAGCTGCGATTCGGGCGGGGGCGAGGCCGGCGCTTCGTCCGCCTTGCCAGCAGAAACAGGACCCACCAGAGGAGACTCCGCCCCACGCTTCCTGGGGGCCACCAGGCAGGCAGACCGTGTGGCGCGAGGGGCCGATCCCGGCCCCCTGAGGACCTTGGCGGGACGCGGAGAACCTGCAGCAGAAGCTTCACCAACATCGTCGTCGTCCTCAAGGTCACGCAAGAGCATGCTCTGTGACGGGGGAGACACCTCTGCCAGGTCGTCGTCCGCTGTCTTCTCCGAATCCTCCCCGCCCGTGGTGTCACCGGAGGACACCATCACCGGGGAGCCAAGGCCCTCAGCTGGGGAGAGCCCCAGTTCGTTGAAGACAGGCATCGCGACGACCAGATCGGCTCCGTCGTCGTGGCAGTACAATGGGGTGCAGTCGTCGGGAAAATCTCCGGGGTCGCCATTGAGAAGGGTTGTTACAACTCTGCTCAGCTCCCCAGAGGGCATGGGGGCATACCGAAGCCTGAGGTCGTCGCCGCGGCCCCGGTATTCCCACAAGGGCCTCGAATGCGACTGGAGGGGTGCCAGACGCTGCTTCAAGAACTCCTTCACTATCATCCCCCCAGTCAGCTTCCTGGCACTGATATCGCGAGAAATCCGCTCCAGGACGGGCCTGGCCTGGGGGTCAGAAAGCTTCGCGGAGCTCCATGCGGGGGTCTTCTCCGGCAGCCCCTTCGGCAGATCCAAACGGGGGTTGGTGCTCTTGAGATCCATGAAGACCCAGCGGTGCCTGAAGTTCTCCACCTTCTTCCCGGCCTTTAAGAGCATGTTACTGCTCAAGACCGCGATGAAAGAGATGCACGCTGACCGCTGGGCGCCGTCGTGCACGCGCAAGCTAAAGAAATGGCGGAAGAGGGCCACCGAGGGCTTCACGCCAACGAAAGCCTCACAGTAGAAGGCGAAGACGGACAAGAGCAGGATGGAGTTGGGTTGGAGATGAAAGGCATGGAACCCGTAGTGGTCGAGGACGGTGGTGAAGAACTTGGAGAAGGGTGGGACGAGCCCAGCAAAGACGCTATGGAGAAAGAAAGGATAGGCCGACCTGGACGAAGGCCACTTCTTCGAGGAGCCGCCCCATATCAAGGTCCGCCCCCACTCGTTGGTCCCGTCCGCCGTCGACGGGAGCACCGGGACAAGGTTTCCGTCCTTGGCAATGGTGAACTCCGAGAGCGTCGGTGAGATGGGAGCGGAGGCCGAGCTCTGGGCCTCTGGCTTCGACTTGCCGGCGGGAGCCATCGGGAAGTTCACGGGGCCAATGCGGCAAGGAGGAGGACGGAGAGGCACCGGGATCTGGAGAGGTCTCTGCTAAGGACGGGGATCTAGAAGCAGGAGCAAGAGCGCGGAAGGGGAAAGCAGTAATGGCTCGGCACTGGAAGTCAGGCTTTTGTCAATTCGAGCGGTGACCGAGGGGGCGTTGGACGCCCGACACCAACCGCACGACGCACGCTAGTCCTGGCCCGCATGCCTTTAGGGCCCGCGGCGCTTCGGGCCATCCTCAGCAGCTTCACCTAAAAGCCGGCTCGAGCGCGCCTTGGGCCCGGGGGCTACTGTCGGCGTTCTGGGAATGGGGGTACCCAGACCTGCCTGCCTGCGGCCCAGGGCATGGCCCACCTCATCAGCCAAGCACGGCCTGGCGGGACCGTACCCAAGACAAGGCCCTCGCGAGGGCCCTAAGCTCGCGAGGAAGAGCAGCACCAAGACCAGCGAAGGATGGGACTCCTCAGGCCCCCTCCGGAGTGGCGGAGATCCCTATGCAGCACCTGGCCTCAGGAGTCAAGGATGACGCAATGACGGACAGGCGGGCGCCAGCGCGCCAGGCGGTGCAGTTTCCCCTTTGGTGCAAAGGGAGCAAGGACGTACGCGGGTTCCCAAAGCGCCCCCAAAGGTTTCCATTCCGATGCAACAAGACCACGACCACGAGGCCAGCAGGACGGATGTCATCACCGAGCCCACCTTTGCATCATCGACAGCTACTTTGCAGGCGAAGACCACCTTTGGACAGGGCGGGGGTGTACTCCTGTCCCCCTTCGAATTTGGCCGTTGTGGGATCCCTTCCCGCCATTGCGATAAGGGAAGAGGACCCGGGGCCGCTGCTATAAATAGAGGCTAGGTTGCACCGTAGAAGGAAGGGGGAACAAGGGGAGAACAACAAGGGAAGCATAGAGCCAAGAACACCATTCGAGTGCCCTCACGAGGCCGCTCGCCACTGTACTAGTTCATCCACCACACCTCCTCGAGAGGCAATCCACCAAAGCAGGAGTAGGGTTTTACGCTTCGCAGCGGCCCGAACCTGGGTAAATCATCGTGTGCATCTTCTTCCTCGTCATCGTGCGAGTTCATTGTCCTAACCATCGAGTAGTGAGCTAGGTAGGGCGAAGCTGCGGGGGATCTTCGCACACGCCCCTGTGTTCGAACCTTGAGGGTTTTGCGGAGCCCAAAATCTGACAATAATAAAGCAAATCACTACTTTAGGTCCTGTTGCAAACCTATTCATATTTTATTATTGCATTATACCTACTGTATTTTAACTTTACCATGGCTCATACCCTTCAATATAACCCATAGATTCATCAAAACAAGCACACAATGCAATGAAAACAGAATATGTCTTAAACAGAACAGTCTGTAGTAATCTGTACTCTAACCATACTTCTGTAACTCTAAAAATTCTGAAACATTAGGACAACGTAAGGAATTTGTATAGCAACACTGTTAAAATTTCAGCTCAAGATCATGTTCTAATAAAAAAATGAAAATTCATCTACTGGATGCAAAGTTTCTGTTTCAGATTCAGCATCGCTTCTACTCATCCTATGAATCATCCTAAAGGCTTTAATTGGCACAAACACTAAATAAACCATAAAAAAAATCATAACAGAGGCATAATTGTGTCAACACTCAAAAACAGAAAGCAAAAAAGCAAAAATAATTTTATTCATTGGGTTGCCTCCCAACAAGCGCTATTGTTTTACGCCCCTAGCTAGGCATAACGCATAGATTCAAGTATTGTCACCTTTAGTTTTGGATCCATAGGATGCCCTCATGATTGATTCATAAGGTGCCTTAATTCTTGTTCTAGGGAACTGTTCCATACCCTTTCTCAAAGGAAACCGAAAATGAATATTGCATTCTTTCATATCAATCACGGCACCTATAGTGCGTAAAAACGGTCTACCAAGTATAATGGGACAAGACGGATTGCAATCAATATCAAGAACAATAAAATCTATGGGCACATAGTTCCTATTTGGAAGAATAAGAACATCATTAATTCTTCCCAGAGGCCTTTTAATAGTAGAATCCGCCAAGTGCAAATTAAGAGAACATTCTTCAATATTGGTAAGACCAAGCACATCGCATAGAGATTTCGAAATCATGGAAACACTAGCACCCAAATCACACAAAGCAAAGCAATCATAATTTTTAATCTTGACCTTAATGGTAGGTTCCCACTCATCATGTAATTCTCTAGGAATAAAATCTCCAACTCCAACTTTTCTTCAAAAGATTTCATCATGGCATCAACGATATGTTTAGTAAAAGCTTTATTTTGCTCATAAGCATGGGGTGAATTCAACATGGCTTGCAGCAAAGAAATACACTCAATCAAAGAGCAACTATCATAATTAAAGTCTTTGCAATCCAAAATAGTGGGCACATCACTAGTTAAAGTTTTGACCTCTTCAAACCCACTTGTATCAAAAAATTCAGCAAGATTTTCACCCTCCAAATTATTGGGACGCCTTCTAGCTAAAGTTGACTCTACTTCAGCCCCTTTATCATCAATCTTAACATTACTAAACAATGAATCAATAGAAGATACACCAATCACTTTAAGATCTTCATCTTTTTTATGAAGGCAATCACTAGAAAACGATTTTTCTAAGATTTTTCTTTTAGCTCTAAGCATAGCGGTTCTCTTCTTACTTTCATCCATAGAGACATATAAAGCTTTAATAGATTCATCAATCTTAGGCACAAAAGCTTTCAACTTGAGATTTTCAACATCATGAGAAATTCTATCAATGCTTCTAGACATATCATCAATCTTATTGAACTATTCTTCTATCGTAGTATTAAAAGCCTTTTACGGATTGATAAATTATTTAAAATTACTCTCAAGATCAGAGGTGTTCCTATTTTTATTGTAAGAAGAATTACCATAGGAATTACCATAATTATTAGAGGAATTTCCAAGAAAAGGCCTAGGATTAAAATAACCTCTATAAGCATTGTTATTGAAATTGTTTCGCGAGACAAAATTCACATCTACGGAATCACTATTTTGCTCAATCAAGGTAGACAAGGGCACATCATTAAGATCAATAGGAAAATTTTTACTAGCAACCAATTTCATCAAAGCATCAACCTTATCACTCAAAGTACTAATTTCCTCAACCGAATTAACTTTCTTACTAGTAGGTGCTCTTTCGGTATGCCATTGATAATTATTAGCAATGATATTATCCAGAAATTTAGTAGCTTCACCCAAAGTAATCTCCATAAAAGTACCACCCGCGGCGGAATCTAAAAGATTTCTAGAGACAAAATTCAATCCCGCATAATTTTTTTGTATGATCATCCAAAGATTTAAACCATCAGTAGGACAATTTCTTAGCGTCAACTTCATTCTTTCCCAAGATTGTGTAACATCTTCATGCTCAAGTTGCTTAAAATTCATGATTTATATCCTAAGGGAATTAATTTTCGTGGGCGGAAAATACTTAGTGATGAAAGCATCCCTGCACTTATTCCATGAATCGATACTATTGCGAGGCAAAGAAGAAAACCAAATTTTTGCACGATCCCGCAAGGAAAAAGGAAATAATTTCAACTTCACTATATCATTGTCCACATCTTTTTCCTTTTTCATATCACACAATTCTACGAACGTGTTTAGATGGGACGCGGCATCCTCATTAGGAGTACCGGCAAATTGACCTTCATGACAAGATTCAACAAAAGCGGCATTAATATCACAAGACTCCGCACTAGTGGCGGGAGGAGCAATCGGCGTACTAATAAAATCATTGTTATTAGTATTGGAAAAATCACACAACTTGGTGTTTTCTTGAGTCATCGTGACTACGCAAACAAGATTGCAAGCAAGGAAGAGATCCGGCAAGAAAAAGGCAAACAAAAAAGAGGGCGAATAAAACGGCAAATTGGTGAAGTGGGGGAGAGGAAAATGAGAGGCAAATGGAAAATAATGTAATTGCAAGGAGATGAGATTTATGATTGGGAACCTGGTAGATGATGATGGAGTCCCCTCGGCACCCACGATAGGCACGTAGAAGAGACCGCTTCCTCCCCGGCAACGGCGCCAGAAATTCCTTTGACGTGGCTTGAGACTGTGTCGGTATTTCCCCAAAGAGGAAGGGATGATGCAGCACAACAACGGTAAGTATTTCCCACAGTTATGAAACCAAGGTTATCGAACCAGTAGGAGGATCACAACCACCCAATAAGCAGCACCTGCACACAAATAACAAATACTTGCAACCCGACGCGAAAGAGAGGTTGTCAATCTCTCTACGGTAAAAAGCTAGATTTGGTAGTGATAGATAGGAGAGATAGATCTCTCAAGAGCACAAAATAAAAAGGGCAAATAAAATATGCAGCAATATGTTTTTGGGTTTTTGGTTTTGTAGATCTGAAAACAAAGCTGCAAAAAGATAGATCGGAAAGCAATATGTTGGAAAAGTAGACCCGAGGGCCATAGGGTTCACTAGTGGCTTCTCTCATGAGTATAGCGCACAGTGGGTGAACAAATTACTGTTGGGCACTTGATAGAAAATCGAATAGTCGTGATGATATCCAAGCGATGATCATTATATAGGCATCACGTCCAAGATAAGTAGACCGACTCCTGCCTGCATCTACCACTATTACTCCACACATATTGCAGCTGTTGTACGCAAGCAAAAAAATCCAAGATAGAGTACAAAACTCGGTTGATTGCATCAATAGATATTGCAAGGTTGCTTCTTATTCTGGGCTTGCCGTTTTGAGGTCACGATGAAAGTGAGACTTCTTTGAGGAAGGGTAATTTCCTAACTTTTTATGAGTGGTATGTTGCATGTTGTCCAGATGTGGCTGTTGTTGCTTTGAAGAATGCTCCTAAGATTTTAAAGTTGATTTCTTCTACAATCCAGAAAGTTATTGTGGAAGCTTGTGCTTTAGAAACCGTAAAGGCAATCATAGAAGATCTTGGAGATGAATACTTTGCTATACTTTTTGATGAATCTTGTGATGTATCTCACAAGGAACAAATGGCTCTTGCAATAAGATATGTTGATAAAAAGGGGTTTTTAGTGGAGCGTGTTATTGGACTTTCTCATGTTGCTCAAACAACTTCTCTTGCTCTCCAGCAAGCTATTTATGCAGTGCTTAAACATCATAACCTTAGCCCTTCTCGGATTCGTGGCCAAGGATATGATGGAGCTAGTAATATGCAAGGACACTTGAATGGTTTGAAAACTTTAGTAATGGAAGATTCCAGGTCAGCTCATAGCATCCACTGTTTTGCTCATCAACTTCAGTTGACATTAGCTGCAGTTGCAAAAAACCATGAAGATGTGGTATGGATTTTCGATTGGATGAGTGTTGTTCTGTCCACGGTGGGAAATTCTTTTAAGAATAGGGATATGCTTAGAGAAAAGCAAGCAAAAAGGGTTCATAATGCACTACAAAATGGTGAACTTGAAACTGGGAGAGGTTTGAATCAAGAACTTGGACTTAAAAGAGCCGGCGATACTCGTTGGGGTTCTCATTTCAATTCCTTATTGAATATGATTGTTATGTTCCCTTGCATAATTGAAGTTGTTGATGATAATGCACAAAATGCTAGCAAAGCTCTAGATAGGATTAAAGCAAAAGGAGTTCTTGATGCTATTCAGACATTTGACTTTGTTTTCATGATGCACTTGATGAAGGTTATACTCGGGGTTACTAATGATTTGAATCTTGCTTTGCAAAGGAAGGATCAAGATATTGTCAATGCCGTGTCATATCTTTGTACAACAAAAAGAAGGCTACTAGAAATGAGAAACCAAGGTTGGGAAGGTATGTTTACAAAGGTTACTAATGTTTTGCCTCAAACATGATATTGAGCTTCCAGATATGAATGATAATCAAAGCGTAAAGCTCAGATTGATGGCATATCGAATAATGATTACTACCAAAGTGTGATGTATGCTATTCTCGATCTATTACATGTAGAGCTTGATGACCGCTTGTCGGGACCCCGATCCTAAGCCATATGAATCCAACCTGTAACATGTCACACCACTTTGCGGCCTCACGCACGGTAACCCATGGCTACAACCTTACCTTGGCTGGGACCGTTTGTGCCTTTTGGCTCACGGATATGAACATGTCGCTATCATTCACACGTCAAAGAACCCGGGTCGACATGACTAGTTATAGACCCAAGTGGCACAACCGTACAGGGACAGGCATACGTAACCCAACAATGCAAGTGTCGGTCATCGGCGTGTGTAGACGAGTCATAGCAAGCTACAGGGACTCCATTACGCCGTGGGACATAAATGTCATCAACTGCGCGTAGACAAGTCATAGCAGGCTACAGGGACTCCATTACACCGCATGACATTTCCCCGTAGGGACAGACACAATAGCAAAGAAGGATACATGCCGGTCAATCTATGTGTCTGGAGCAGTAGCAAGCTACCAAGGCTCATGGAAGCACAAAGAGGCATTTCCCCGTAAAGAAGGCTACTAAAGGCACACAACTAGGTGTTGAATCCCACACATACCAATGCATTTCAATCATACACGCACTATGCACGATATGCGTAGATACAACATGGCATCACAACAAAACTCTACAACATAACATTTATTTAGGAGGCTCCGAAGAGCCAACATAGTAGAATGTTACAAGCAGGAGGGGTCACATGACCCAACATTCAGAGCATACAAACAACAAGCGGAAGTTACATGTCTGGGTACAGACATCTAATAAAAGTAGCTGGAAGAGCCTGAAAAGCTACCACGACCCTACCAAAGGAGCCAGACCTCTGTCTGGGATTCCCAAGCTAATCCGGTCAACATAGAACTTCACGTCGTAAGAATCACTAATGAGACCGAAGTCTCATCTGCAAAAACATAAATAAGCAAACGTGAGTACAAAGGTACTCAGCAAGACTTACATCAGAACTATCTACATATGCATCATGTATCAATGAACGGGATTGTGGGGTTTACTGCAGAATGCCAGCTTTGACTCTTGGCTAACCTATACTACGAATACGAATACTTTCTTTGAGGTGGCGTATCACACACGAGTCCACATATTCACCATATCAATACACCACTATGGATCCTCTCTCGTCTTCCTACGAGAAGCCATCCATAGCACTCACACTTATCTGGAGCATTTTAGGGTATCCATTTAAATTGTCTATGAACAATGCAAGTCTCCAAGTAGTCCATATCCGCGGACGCAGCTATTCGAATAGATTGTTTACCCTGCAGGGGTGTACTTCGTCACACATGCTCCCGCCACTTATCACCATGTGCACGTAAAAGGCACCTCGGCAACCTTCAAGCGGAAGCCAGGCGAGGGAGTCGGCCACGGACGTTAACTTACAACGACTCATGTCCAAGGCAGTCGCCTATCTCAGTTGGAACCCATAATGGAAGTTTGGCCGAGGTTTCCAACATGGCCTCAAACGTTGTGTGCAAGGCCCCAAGCTGGTCCCGATTGGGCCGTTCATCCACTTCGTAGGCCCGGCCACACCTATCAACGTTTCGAACTACTGCGACTCCTGGACTAAGAACAGAGTATGTTAATAGGCCGAGAGGGGTCGAGTTACCAGAACCCAATGTGCGGTAGTAGCTAGTCTTGGAACACAAACACGGAACTCAGTTCCTATGAGCGGTCTCAATGAGACAACCCACCATGTACTCCTACATGGCCTCTCATCGCTACCTTTACCAAAACAGGTTCAACACTTAACCCTCATCATCAGGACACAATCATTTCACTCCGGTTCATCACCCAGATGAATCAGACCTGACACAACTCTAAGCATAGCAAGCATAACAAGGTTATAACACAGCATGGCTCAAGCATCTACCAGGTATGCTAGGTTGGTTGGTTTAGCTATTTACTGTGACAATGATAGGTCATGCAAAGAAGTGGGTTCATCTACCGCAACACAAGTAGCAGTTGAATCGCAATGTCCTAATGCATTGAAATGAGAGCAAGAGCGAGATTGTGAGATTGTATCGAATATGCTCAAGGGGGGGTTGCTTGCCTGTTTATTAGAAGAACTCAGCTGCTCTTCGATGTCGTCGATAACTACGTCTCGCAAGTCTATCGACAAGGACAAACAAGGTACAAATTAAGCACGGCAAATGCTTCACAATGATGCATGATAATGTCATGGCAAAATGATGTTGGTTTGAGCTAATGCACCTATCAACATGTTAAATGAAGATGGTTTCAACCCTAGGTTCAAATTCAACTCCATAAGTGATATGGCATAGTGTGATTTGAACAAATTGTCCATGTTTGCCTATTTAGCTTGCTCTAACATGCATGAAAATGCCACCATCAGATTCTTTGGATTTTTCTGATAATTTTTCATATATAAATTATTTCAATCTGAGCTACAGATTATTTTCTATGATTTTTCAAAGATTTTACTAATTTCTGGAATTATTTTTATTACAGAAATATATTTATTGCGTCATCACTGCGTCATGCTGGCGTCAGCGTGTCAACCGGGCCAGTCCCAGGTCAAACCTGACCAGTGGGGTCCACTGGTGAGTGACCCAGAGCTAATCCCGCGCTGACCGGGGTTTGACCCGCAGCTGGGGCCCGCTGTCAGCGGCTGGGGGGCCTAATTAAACGGGGGATTAGTGCTAAACGGTCGGCCACGTCAGCGCCCACCGGAGTTGGGCCGGCGGCGACCAAACCCGCGGCGGAGGCTCGCCGGAGTTGGTCAAAAACGTGCCACAGGGCACGGTTTCGCGCAACGAGAGCACTGGGAGGGATCCCGTGCTCGACCGCATCTAGTGGGGCTGGCCAGAGGGCTTGGGGTCACCAGAGACGACGGCCACGACGAGCTCGGCGGCGACCGGCGATCGGCTGCGTGCGGATGCGGGGCTGCGGGGCACTAGCGGCCTGGTTCAAGGGCTCTACGGCCTCTACGGAGCTCCGGGAGTTCATTCATGAGCTTGGACGCGCGGGTGGAGGACCACAGCAGCGGCGGTGACATGGCCGGCGTCGAGGAGCTCTCGGCTCCGGTGGCCCTGCTAGGTACAGCACGCGAGAGGAGCAACGGGAGGAGGGGATTGACGCGTCAGCTCACCACGATTCCAACAGAAGCATCGGCAGGCTCAGGGAGGTCCTGTGGCCGACGAATTCGACGGCGATGCTCCGGCGGCCGAGGTGGTGGAATCGGCGACGATGGCGATGATGAGGGGCTCCCGGTTCGATTCCTTTGGCTAGGAGGAGCAGGTGGGGGCGGCGCAACTAGTGTGTAGCTTGGGGAGGCGAGGGTAGGCCGGTGGCCGCGACGGCAGCGAGCAGCGGCGGCGGATGTGTGCGGCTGCGAGAGGAGAGAGCAGCAGGGAGAGGGAGATGAGCACGAGGGGGTCCAGGGGGCCGCGTGGTGACTCCAGGCGAGGGGGGAGGCAGGCAGAGAGGCAGGAGGTGGCGAGGCGTGTGCCCGAGCGCTCCGGGCGCGTGCCTCTGTCCTCCTGGCGGAAGGAAGAGGATGACTGGCCATTGGGCCAGTTGGGCCTCTTCCCAGCTGGGCCAGGGAGCCTGGTAAGTGGCTCTGCCTTTTTCTTTTATTCTTTTCTATTTTTTCTGAATTTTTTTTGGTTTGTTAAAATATCAAACCATTTATAGAAATCCTGAAGATTGTTATGTGAGCTGGGTATAGTTAACTAGTGCCACATATTTTTTTTTCAGAATTATTGGACTTTTATTTTATCCAAAGGAAATAAAATCCAATGCAATTAATCTTTGGATTAACTCGAATGCCCAATATAAAATGTTTCTGTGATTCCATCATATTGGTTGGCATTTTTACCTTATGCCAATATTTTATCAGAAAACCAGGAACATTTTCCTGGTTCATTTTGAAGCAACTTTTATAATGCTTATTTAACAAAATTTTGAATTGTGAGGCTTGATCATCCCTCATTTCATTTTCACCTGAAAATTAAATGCATGCATGAATGCAATGTCAAGCAAGGAAAGCTAGGGCTGTGACACCGCTTTAGTGAGAGCAGCACGACATTGCTTCTTGGTATGGCTTGTTTGGATCCTCCTGATTCATTTTCTAACTTTGATAAGGACAAAATATTAGCAATGGCTCGTTTGTATCCCGATGATTTTGAAAGTGAAAGCAAGATTGAAGATCTTAGCGTCCAACTTGACAACTTCCTTGAAAATGTTGGTGATGATACAAGACTCTCCAATTTAAAAGGGATTAGTAATCTTTGCAGAAAACTGGTTGAAACAAAGAAGTATACTAGTTTTCCTCTAGTGTTTCTTTTGGTGAAGCTAGCATTGATTTTGCCGGTTGAAACGGCAACAGTTGAGAGAGCATTTTCTGCAATGAAGTATATCAAGTCCGATTTGCGTAATAGAATAGGTGATGATTTCTTGTATCATTGTCTCATTACATACGTTGAAACTGATGTATTCCAGTCTATTAGTACTGATGCTATTATGCATACATATCAAAGTATGCATGATCGCGGAGAGCTGCTACCATAAATATGTTTTGTACTTTTGTAATAAAGTATGATCTTTCTGGTTCATTTTAGTTGTATGTAAAAAAAATATTAGTTCAGCTTGACATCACAAGGTTTCAATCCTGGCACCGCCACTGCGTGGCGACCCAGCGCTTCCTCCTTAGGAGGGGATTGGAGCGGCTGTCGTTGTCGCTCCCTTGAGGCCCGTCGGAGCTTCCTTCGGAAGGAGCCCCATGAGGCCTTCATGAGCTAGCCCCAGACCCGCTACGCTAGTCCGTCTCCTTGAGGGGCTCGGCTGATCCCTCTGTCGGCCCCCTGCGGGGGTCCTCCACCACCACCACCTTGTCATCCTCCTCTACTTCCTCCACGCGCTTGGAGGGTGCAACCATGAACCGAGAATTCTCCTCTTCCTCCTCATCATCGTCGTTGTCCCCCAGCAGTAGCCTACGACGGCTCGGCATGCGGTCCTGCCTGCTGCTGCCGGCGCCAGTGCTTTAAGAGGGACCAACATCCTCAAAGTCCCTTGATGTGGGCACCACGAGGATGGGGTTGTCACGCGGCCCCACATGGCCTTCAGGGACCAGGCTCCACTCATCAAAGATAGGCACCTCAGCCTGAATCTCTGCCCCGTCACCACGGGAGAATAGAGGGAGCGCGTCGTCCGCCATCTCCTCCGGCATGCGCTCCGTGAAGAGGGTCTGCAAGATCGCCTCCAGCGTCGCCTCCTAGAGACTGTCTTTGCATAGGCGGGTCCGATCGACGCGGCCCTCGTACTCCCACACGGGGTGAGAGCAATTCTGGAGCGGGGCAAAGCGGCTGTGCATAACCTCCCGAGGCACCATGGCGCTCGGGATCCCAACTTACCGTAGCATCCGTAGGCTAGCGAGGATGGGATCAAGCCTCGCGTCCGCTAGGTTGGCATGCTCCCAGCCGAAGCTCTTGATGGAGGACTCAGTGGGAGGCGTGAGCAGAGGGTTGTTCTGTCCTACCTCCATGTAGGTCCAGCGCGCTCAGAAGTTCTCCACCTTCTTGAGCATCACCATCTCAATGAAGCGCTCGGACATCTTATCAACCATGCGGAAGGATGCTCATCCCACACTGAAGCCCTGTTTGCATCTCATACTGTAGAAGATGCAAAACAGAGCCACCGAGGGCATCACCCCCAGAAAGGCCTCGCAGAGGAAGGCAAGGTGGCGAGGAGGAAGACGGAGTTGGGGTGAAGATGGAGGGCGTGAATCTGGTAGTGCACGAGCACCACCCGAAAGAAGTCAAAGGACGGAGGGAGCAGACCACCGTAGATGTTGTGGAAGAAGAATGGGAACGTCGTCACCGACAACTCCCGGGCCGGCTTCGAGCCCGACCAGATCTTGGTGGACCCATGCTCGTTGTGAGTAGTGGCAGTCAGCAGAACCAACTTGCCCATCACCACATGGTTGTTGATGGTGGAGGGCAGCAAGGTTGGCTCCACCTGCGCTCCGATGGCAGCAGCGCTCCTCTTCTTCAGGGCCATGGCGGCCGTGAAGCAGCGACGGCGACGAGAGATTGGAGGCGGGGAAGGAGAGCAGCGGGCGATGTGTGCGCAAGGAGGGAGGAGCAGCACGCAAAGGAGGCGTCTGGAGGAAGGCAAGCAATGATGGTGCTTTCACGGCGTGCCCGACAGTCTTAAGGCAGGCGAGCAGTTACTGAAGCATCGTGGGAGTAGTGGGTGCGTCTCGTCCCGTCAAGGCTGCCACGCGCCGCTCCTGGGCCCGTCAGTGTGTCACGCCCCATGGCGTATCGACCCGCCCCGTTTCGTGCTCCACTCACAGAACGTGTGCGCCATAGGCCCGGGGGCTACTGTTGGTCCAGTGGAACCAGGGTGCCACGGCCCATCTACTGTCGGCCCATTCGTCTACGCGAAGAAGGCCCAGCCTGATTGGTAGCCCACTGGAAGACTCCAACAACCACCCCGCAAGGCTCTGGCCTCGCGAGGTCCTTCCCCTTCCCACGAAGTCTCACGCTTCAGGAAGCCCCACATGGTTTCCCCCGCGAAGCAACCCCTACGAGGCCCCCAGGCGTGCCAGCCAAGTATTCACATACCCGTTGTCCATCACGTGGGTGACGTGGTGAGGTTGTAGAGATGGCAAAGACGACACCAGTGGGCGCATAAAGAAGAATATTTCCTGTTTGTGATTAAAGGGAAGCGAGCAGTTGTCCCTCTCCAAAACGAGTCCCAACACTTACCTCTTAGGTGCAAAGAGACCAATGTGACACCGGTCGGCAGGACGGACGTCACCGGCAAGCCCATGACCACGTCATGGACGGCGTCTTTGGCAGGATGAACACCTCCTTTGGCAGATAAGATTGTGCGTTTGTCCCCCGTCGAATTTCCGCCCTGTGGTCGCCCTTTTCCCGCCAATGTTTTGGGAAGAGAGGCCCATGGCAAGGATAAGAGGGGCAGACGGTGACGGTAGAGGGGGACGAATAATTGAGCTCCCATTCTCTCTTGATAACCTTTCTTCTTCCTCATAGCTTGTAACACTTTGGCAACCCAAGAGAGAAGAAAACCACAAAGCAAGAGTAGGGTTTTACACCGCAAGGTGGGCCAAACCTGGGTAAACTCCTGTGTTCATCACGTGCTCTGCGTGCGTTGCCTTGACCATGGTGATGGGCAGGACGTAAATTGCGAGCATCTCCCCTGTGCTCGAACCGGGTTCTTGAGAGGTTTTCCCGTAGGCACAAAACCAATCTCCGATGGCTGCATTGGTTTTGGATCAACTACATGTTTGCATATGTGCCAAGTCAAGCTACTCGAATTACTTAGAGGAGGATACCATGCTAACACACTACAACATAGTCATTTTAAAGCATGTTGACACACAAGATAAATCATTACCCACTCCTAGCTATTTAAGCATGGCATGAGCAACTATAATCTCGAATTGTCATAACAAACATGTCTACTCATAATATGCTGAATCAAGAGCGACTGAGCTAAACATATTGACAAAAACAAAAAACAAGAAGAGTTCATACCAGCTTTCTTTACCACAATCACTCCATCAAATTATCGTCATTATTGCGTTTCACTTGCATGGCCGAATGATGTGAAAATAATAGTGCAAGTGTGTTCTGGACGAAGATAGAATCTGCAAAACATTTATTCAAAGGAGAAGACAAGGTAATATTGTCTCTTTGTTAGATCCACAATATAGCATATAGGAGCCACTCAACATGTTCATCGTCGTATTCTCCTTTCAATGACTTAACGAAAAGAAAAGGAATACAGAGAAGGACACCGAAATATTTTTGGATCTTTTAGTTTTTCTGAACAGAGCAAATTAAAGAAGGAAAGAACAAAAAAGCGAGGAAAATTATTTACACAGGAAAGCTACCGACAAGCAAAAGAAGAACCGGGATTTTTTTTGGGTTTTCTTTTGGTACTACAAACTAATTAGATAAGAAATAAAAACTGAAAATAAGCAAGAACTATTTTTGGGTTTTCAAGTTTTTCAAACACACGAAAGAAAGCGAAAATAAAACTAACATGGATATACAATGAAAAAGGATGAACACCAACAACTGGAATGAAATGTGTGAACATGAATGTAATGTCGGTGAGAAATACGTACTCCCCCAAACTTAGGCTTTAGTACTAGCTTGGAAATCACCATCGCTGGTCTAGATAATAATAGGAATGATAGCTCGTGGAGGCATTCTGTGCGTCCTCCTTAGTCAGATGAGCCGCCTCTACTGCCGTGTTGTACTCATTTGCTTCGTTCTCATAAATAAAATATATTTGGTTGGTATGAAAGTAAAAAAGAGTAGGCACATGCAAAATAATAGAGACAACATCGTATTTATCAAATGTCAAATTATAATCATATCTTTAATCTCTATCATGGTGTTGCATTGCCTTGAAGTCTAAGTATTCATCGGGTAATATGTGATCGTTGGGTCGAGATGAGACCCCTAGACCTGTGGCTACGCGGGAGGCATAAATTCCTCCATACAAAACACATTGCCCACATTGAGGTGCAGCCTACGTGCAACAATTGCCCCAAGATTATACGGTTTAGTGTCTGTCAAAGTGGTATGAATAATGCTCAAGTTAGGAGTCTACAACGCACTATAAGCTTGCTTAACCACAATACATTTCCCATTAAACAATGCAAAGTAGTGAATAGAGGGAAATTGAATACTTTTTATTCTAGCTTGCATGATTCCTCTATCCTCACCATTGCAAAGACTCTTAAGGAACATATCATAATCTGATTTTTGCGGTTTGCTAAGTGAACCCCAATATGGAATTTTGCATGCATCACAGAATTTTTCTAGAGACATACCAGAAGATCAATGATAAAGATGAAACAAAAATCTAGACGTATGGGAATGGTATGCAAACTTTTGAGTGAACGAATGGGTGAGGTTGTAATGTTGAGTACACTTATCTGCGAGGAAGGCGGTGAGCTCAATGTTCGGAATATATTGATCAAATTATTCCTTAATACCAACACCTATCATGAATTCCTTACACGACCACCAACATGATTTAGCTTCGGCAATCTGCGTCGAACTTGCCCTTGGTTCAACGTATGCTTGCTGCCATACCGAGCTCTCGTTCGATGATTCTCGAGAGGACTTTCTCCTTGAAGAACTCCTCCTAAAGATATTCATTTTCCTAAGGACAAATTTCTGAGATTTTTTGGACCACAAAATAATTTCAATAGAACTTTATAAGATTGATAGCAAATTCTCATATGGATGTCTAGAGGCTATATCAAGCATTCAAACTACTTAGAACTCAAAGAATTCAACATGCAAAGTCATTTTTAGTAGCACCAAGAACAGCAAAATACACAAATTATAATCCACTAAAGCAAAAACTAATTGGAGCAATGGAGGAGTCACATACCAAGGAGCAATCCCTCAAAATAGCTCCGAGCAAAGAGATCAAAAATCTCAGGTTTGGCAGCAAGAAGACGAGAGAGGGAGAGAGAGCAACCATGATTTTTTTCTAGAGGTAAGAGATGAAGTAGGCTGAAGTACTAAGTGAGTGGTGTCCCGTGGGACCCACAAGGCATCTAGGTGTGCCCTCGGGGATGGTCGCGCTCTGTTGCCTTGTGAGCAATAGGGGCATCCCCTGGGATGTGTTTAGTTCCACAAATTTTTAAATATTCCAGAAAAAATTGTGAGAAAATTTACGACATTCTGAGCACTTTTATTTTGGGGCCATTTTTATTGCACGATTAATTCAGAAAACAGGATAATCATGGCAATTTACTTTATTAAACTACGAATAATACAGAGCAAACTAAGATTATAGAAGGTTGTGCTTACTAAATTCATCGACCACATGCCCCTAAAAAAGAATCCATTAATAAGGTTGATCAAGTCTTATTAACAAACTATTTCCGACTAACATGAAGCCGAAGAATCTTGGTAGAACACTAGGTTACCTCAATGGGGATATGCATTTCCCCAATAATAAGAATATCATCTCTTTTCTTGACAGTAGGGAGAGGAAGTTTGAACTCTCCTATAGTAATTGTTGCAATTTGCCCAATAGAATTGGTATTGTTCACCACACATTGTTTCCTCACAGAGTATACCATATGTTGATTACCTTGACATGAAAAGTAACCTTGCTTTTATTACAATCAATAATAGCCCTTGCAATATTCAAAAAGGGTCTACCAAGGATAAACAACATGTTGTCATCCTCGGTCATCTCACGAATAACGAAATCCATTATGTCACCCCAGTGGGAACTAGGGTATCCACAGCCCGTCTGCCGCTGGCTCGGAGAACGACGCGTGGGCTGGCCCAAGGAAGGCGGCCCTACCCCGGCCACCTTGGATGAAGCTACCTTGCGAGGGGCATGTCTCGCCAGGACCCCTGCCATCAGCTCAAGCTCCATCGAGGATACCATGCGCCAGGACGCCTCACGAGCCCCCCCCCCTTGCGGGGGCAGCCTCACGAGGCTTGGTGCGTGGAGCCAGCCTCAGGGCCCCGTGCCCATCGCGTGGCCAACACCCCGCTGTCAAGCTAAGGACGACAGTGCAGGACGGAGGCCAGGTTACCTCTTTGGTGATAGGGGAGCAGCGGGCGGTGCCTCTCCAAAAGCAAGTTTCCAAAGGTTAACATTTCGGTGAAAGAGGATAAGATATATCGGCGATGTAGGATGGAGGTCATCACCGAGCCCATGACCGCATCACGAAGACTGCTTTAATAGGCGGAGACCACCTTTAGTCGGGATATGCCTGGCTCCTATCCATTTTCGAATGGCCACCTTGTGGCCACCCTTTCCTGCCGATATTTTCAGGGAAGAGGACCAAGGCACTACAAAGGGGGGAGGGTCATGTCCATGTAAGGGGATTGAATCATTTTCTCCCCCAACCACCTATGTACCGGAGCTTCAAGCTCCTCCTTCTCAGGAATCCAAATCACAAGCAGGAGTAGGACTTTACACCGCACGGTGGCCCGAACCTGGGTAGCTCGTGTGTCTCCGTCGCTTCCAATGAGGTAGAGCGAGTTTGTGTCAACCTTGCCATGTTTGCCATCGTGTTGCAAGTCGCAAGCCAAGCCCCCCAGTGTTCGAACCTTGTTCTTGGAGAAGTTCTTAGACGCAGATCCTAGACTTCGACATTTGCCACACCAGGTAGGGGGACTTGTCGTCTTTGCGCCATCGACCTCGACATCATCCTCGACATAGACGAAGCTGCAGCTCGTCGGGAGCGCGCCGCGCGCCGAGCTGCTGCCAGGTCCTCCGTGGCACGTGGCGCCCGCGGTGCCCCGGGCCAGCGCCCCCGCGCCGCTACCAAGCGCGTCGGGGAGCGTGTGGCCTCGTCCATCCACCCGTCGGTGAACGAACAAGCGTGTGGCCGCTCCACCACCATATCCTCGCTCGCTCACCGCGTCCCTCCTGCTCTGCGCGCCGCGCTCCTCATGGCCCAGGAGCTTCTGTGCTACCGCCCCGCCAACGACGGCTATGACGCCAGGCTCGAGCGCACCACTAAGCTCGTCGACACCGTGCACAACGCCTCGAACCACGATGGCCAGGCGCCCGCCCGCTCCCTTCTCCCTCCACTACCGCGCGCCTACAAAGCCGAGCATGATGATCCTCCTCCTCATCCTCCGGCCCGCGGTGCGTGCGGCGGAGCAGTTACATGAGTCGGCGGCACCTGCTGGTGACGGCGACAGCTGCTAGATCATCCACTGCATGCCCCAGGACGCGCGCATGACCCTCGAGAATACGGGCAACCGCCAGGATCGTGTTCTCCAAGACGTCGCCACGGCTGGGCGCTAGAATCATGCGGCCCTACGGCGGCTTCGCCACCATCGGGGGCTACCTGGCCCTCGCTCCCGAACTGCGGCGAGTGGTGTGGACCGACAAGTTTCAAGCCAGAGCTACCTCCTCACTATGACGGCAGCGCCAACCCCACGGAGTTCCTCCTCCTTTACACCATCAACATCCAGGACGCCAGGGAAGACGACCTGGTCATGGCAAACTGGTTCCCCATGGTCCTCAAGGATGCTGCTCGCGCATGGCTCCTAAACCTCCCAGAGGCGTCCATCTCTTCATGGGAAGACCTGTGCAAGAAGTTCGTCGCCAACTTCACCGGCACGAGCGACCGCCCCCTCACGCTCAACGACTTGCGAGTCGTGCACCAGCGCCCTGACAAGTCCCTCTGCAAGTTCGTCCAGCATTTTAGCCAGGTGCGCAACAAGATCCCGAAGGCCTCCGACGCTGCAATTGTCTCCGCATTCACAAGCAGCGTCACAGACGTAAAGATGCGTGAGAAGCTCTCCGCCAGGGATAAGTTGGACTCCGGAGTGGAGCTCTTCATCCTCGCTGACCGTTGTGCCAAGGCCAAAGAGGGATGCATGTTCCACCAAAATGACCCCAACGCAGAGCCTGGCGCGACAAATCCCAAGGGCAAGGACCCCAAGCGCAAGGGCCCTACTGTTGGGGATATTCCCCACGGTTTGACCCGGCCAGGAGGTATAACCCGTCCCATCACTTGGTGGCTCATGGGAACCTCGCTTGCCGGGTCGGCCTGGATGACAAGGACTAAGGCCCAGTGTGCAACCCGACAGAAGGCCAGCTCACAGAGAGGCCTGGAGGGCCGGCTCGCGGAGAAGGTCCAAGAAGAGGAAAAGTTCCCTGACAAGGGAAGCAAGACCCGGACTAGGGTTCATCTTATAATAGAAAAGAGGCTAGTTGTAGTCCTACTAGGACTCTACATGTAAGCATGCCCCTTCAATTTATATAAGGAGGGGCAAGGCACCCCAAAAGGGGAGAGAAAAAACAAGTCATTAGAGATAGGGAAATTAGAAACCCTGGAGACTAGAGGTAGCACTAGTAGAATGTTGATCAGTAGTCCCGGTCGGGATGTGCCTTTAGTATCGGTTCCCCAACCGGTACTAAAGGGTCGGGACTAAAGGTCCAGACCTTTAGTACCGGTTGGACCACGGACCCGTACTAAAGGCCCACCACGTGGCTGCCTGCGTGGGCTGGTGGTGGAGGACCTTTAGTACCGGTTGGTGATACCAACCGGTACTAAGTGTTCTGTTTTTTTTCGCTTTTAATTAGGTTTTAGTTTTCCTCTCTATTTATTGTGTTTTCCATTCATTTCAAATTTATTTTAGGGTGCTACATACTGTAAACATTAATTACACAAGTTGATGCATATATATATATATATATGTAATATAATATACAATATCTCATACACAGTATATATACAAATGGAATTACACATCCATATATATTCTGGACTTATAACTTAAGGCCCAAAACCCGGCCGGGACTAGCTAGCTAGTGCTCCGGATGAAATCTCAGTTTTCTACTACTGATTTGCTGGCATTATTGAGGCGGCGGTAAGTAATAGTGCTCTCGGTTTACATCAATGACATGTTGAAGAAGAAATGCCGCAAATTCCTCTTGAAGTGCTACAAAGCGTTGCTTGGGTGAGAGCTTCGACATCATCTGCCAAACCTGGAGTTGTCTTTCACGTGCTCCTCTGCGACGTATACGGCCTTCGGTCTGGATGCGAATGTTCTCGCAGAGGAAGTATCCACATAAATTTGTCCCCTGTGGCTGCTTCGCGCACTTTGCAAAAGAATAGAATTCAATAAGATAATTAATAATCAAGCATGATAATGGTATTGAAACTAGAATTAAAGAGATGCGCGGACCCTAATAACCTAAGAACCTAATAACCTAAGAACCTAACTAAATAGGGGTGCTGTGTTGTCGTCGGGGTTGGGGTGTCGGGGGTGTCGTGTCGGGGTAGGGGTGCTGTGTCGTGGTCGGGGGTGCCGTGTCAGGGTGTCGGGGTGTCGTGTCGGGGTCGGGGTGTCGGGGGTGTCGTGTCGGGGTCGGGGTGCTGTGTCGTGGTCGGGGGTGCCGTGTCGGGGTGTCGGGGTGTCGTGTCGGGGTCGGGGTGTCGGGGGTGCCGTGTCGGGGTGTCGTGTCGGGGGTCGGGTTGTCGGTGATGTCGTGTCAGGGTCGATCCTCGACTCCTTTTCCCCTCGATCCTCGACCCCCGACAATCTAAATAAACCTAAACAAAATCTAGCGGGGGGGGGGGGGGGGCTAAACTAAACCTAAACTAAACCTAAAACTAAACCTAAACCTAAACAAAATTAAACCTAAACTAAACCTAAACTAAACAAAATCTAAACTAAATTAAACCTAAACTAAACCTAAACTAAACAAAATCTAAATCTAAACTAAATTAAACCTAAACTAAACAAAATCTAAATTAAACAAAATCTAAATTAAACAAAATCTAAACAAAATCTAAATTAAACCTTAAAAAAAAAGAGGGCAGACTCACGGCGGTAGGGGCGGGGGCGGCCGGCGGCGGGGGCGAGGGCGGCCGGCGGCAGGGGCGGGGGCGGCCGGCGGGGCTGCGGGCGGCGTCGGGGCGGCGGGCGGCGGGGCGGCGGGCTCGGGGCGGCGCGCGGCGTCGGGGCGGCGCGCGGCGGCCTGGCTGCGCGCAAATAAACTTATCCCGGTGCGTGGCTCGCACCAGGACGAGTCCTCCACTATTTATACGTGGAGGACCTTTAGTACCGGTGCGTGGCTCGCACCGGTACTAAAGGGTCTTTAGTACCGGTGCGAGCCACGCACCAGTACTAAAGGTCCTCCCCAAAAAATGCACGGGGCGGTGGACCTTTAGGCTCGCACCGGTACTAAAGGTTTTTTTAATTCAATATTCATTATTATTTTCAGGAAAACCCCTAAACTTTAAAAAATCATAGAAAAAAATCTATGACTCCAATGGAAATAAATAATATATGAAAAAATATCAGAAAAATATAAAGAACCTGTTTATGGCATTTCCATGCATGTTTGAACAACTTCAACTGCTATATAAGACAATTTGATTAAATGGCATTTGAAATGTCATATCTCGAGTTTGAAAAGCAGTACAAATGAACTCTGAAAAGGTTGTAACTTGGCATGACATCATAATTTCACCCACATAGCAACTTCTAAAGAGTTGAGAGGGTTACGGCAAAACCTGGATGCACTTCGTGTACAAATTGGACAATCTCTTTCGAAGTATGAGGGTTTCGGACGAAAACTCATCTATTACCAAGGGATTTCATTTTTAATAACTTATTTTAACTCCATACTTTTTGTGTGTTCAATATGCACCATTCAAAGGCACATCATCAATTTTCAACCCTTTCTGACTTCATTTTATATTTTTCATGCATTTAATGATTTATTTTGAGCTAAATGACCCTGAATTTAAAAAGCAGTACAAATGAACTCTGAAAAGGTTGTAACTTGGCATGACATCATAATTTCACCCACATAGCAACTTCTAAAGAGTTGAGAGTGTTACGGCAAAAACTGGATGCACTTGGTGTACAAATTGGACAATCTCTTTCGAAGTATGAGGGTTTCGGACGAAAACTCATCTATTACAAAGGGATTTCATTTTTAATAACTTATTTTAACTCCATAATTTTTGTGTGTTCAATATGCACCATTCAAAGGCACATCATCAATTTTCAACCCTTTCTGACTTCATTTGATATTTTTCATGCATTTAATGATTTATTTTGAGCTAAATGACCCTGAATTTGAAAAGCAGTACAAATGAACTCTGAAAAGGTTGTAACTTGGCATGACATCATAATTTAACCCACATAGCAACTTCTAAAGAGTTGAGAGGGTTACGGCAAAAACTGGATGCACTTCGTGTACAAATTGGACAATCTCCTTCGAAGTATGAGGGTTTCGGACGAAAACTCATCTATTACAAAGGGATTTCATTTTTAATAACTTATTTTAACTCCATACTTTTTGTGTGTTCAATATGCACCATTCAAAGGCACATCATAAATTTTCAACCCTTTCTGACTTCATTTGATATTTTTCATGCCGTCTGCACAACCAAGGAGGAAGGTTGTAGATACATAGAGTCATGGGCCAGGTGCTGTGACTGGAGCTCTGCTCCCCAAAAGGATTCATGCCGTCTGTACTAGGACCAAACCATAAGTTCGTTGCGTCAGATGCAAAGTCCTCGAACTCCCTCTCAATTTTTCTCCACTGCGACCCATCAGCGGGTCCTCTCAACATCCCGTCTTTCTTACGTTCTTCTTTGTGCCATCGCAACAACTTGGCATGCTCTTTGTTTTGGAACAAACGTTTCAACTGTGGTATTATAGGAGCATACCACATCACCTTGGCAGGAACCCTCTTCCTGTGGCGTTCGCCGTCCACATCACCAGGGTCATCGCGGGGGATCTTATAGCGCAGTGCACCGCATACCGGGCATGCATCCAAATTCTCGTACTCCTCACCGCGGTAGAGGATGCAGTCATTAGGGCATGCATGTATCTTCTGCATCCAAATTCCAGCGTGGTACCCAGCTTTTTCTGGTCATCTTCACAATTTGGATACAATAATTTCTTGTGATCCTCTAACATGCGTTTCAACTTCAACCTTTCCTTGTCACTTTCGCAGTTTCTCTTTGCATCAGCAATGACCCGACCCAAATCATCAGCGGGCTCATCTGATGCCTCTTCTTCAGCTTCCCCCATTGATGCCTCTTCTTCAACTTTCCCCATTGTTGTATCGGCGAAAGGATAGTTGTCATCATCCTCTTCTTCTTCATTGTCTGCCATTATAACCCATCTTTCTCCGTGCTTGGTCCAACAACTATAGCCGGACATGAAACCGGACTTCAGCAGGTGGTAGTGAAGGGTTTTTGAGGTAGAGTAATTCCTATCATTCTTACAGTCACGACATGGACAACACATGAAACCATTCTGCTTGTTTGCCTCAGCCACACGAATAAAATCATGCAGGCCATTAAGAAACCCTGGACTTAGTCGGTCATCGTACATCCATTGCCGGCTCATGTTCACTACACAACATTGAAGTGACCAAATTAATACAACTTCATCATCACATTACAACCAAAAGTAGAGCTAGCAGTGACCAAATGTTATTACTGCAAATAATAGATACTTATAGTTCATACATACATCTCATAAAACAACATACAACTATCTAAAACATGTAAATGCAACAACAAATGCGATCATAATCGCAACTAAAGTAACAATTGAGCCAACGGCATAATGATACCAAGCCTCTTTATCAATGGCATATTTTCTAATCTTTCTAAGCTTCAAGCGCATTCCAGCCATCTTGTTCTTGTGATCATCGACGATATCGGCAACATGCAACTCCAGTCCCATCTTCTCATCTTCAGTTCTTTTCAATTTTTCTTTTAAATGATCAATTTCTTTTTCAGCTTGTGTTAATTTCTCGAGCAGAATTGCATAGTCGGTTGGAATTTCTGGTTCAACTACTTCCTATAGATAAAAACATCTACGTCAATTTGGTGGCATAATTAATTGTCATAGACATTAGATGATGTGTGAAATAGTTATAAAAGACAACGACATACCACATCTGAATCATAGACTGGACGAGGGCCGACGTGGGCTGATACCATAACCATGACACTATAGAATAACTAACAATAATACAAGCAAGTAAATCGTACACGCAGCTATCTAAATCATACAAGTAATTTTTTTTAACAAAAAGGTTTTAAGAAAACAAGAGGCTGACCAAGGTGGCCGGTGCCGCGACGAGACGGTGTGGACGATCGACGGTGGTTAGGACGGGGATGGGAAGGCACCAAATAAACCACACCTACACATATGCAACCTAACAAGTTAATTTGAGCTCAAATTGCAAATAAATCAAATAAACTCCCACATAATGATCACTCCTCCAAAACCTAGCTAAAACCCACAAATCACATATCTTTGAGCATACCACAAGCTAATCTAGCAATGAGAGATGAAGGAGCAAAGTTGCTAACCTTTATGAACACTTGGATAGATGGGGTGCCTTTAAATCTTGACAAATCCTTGGCAAAATGGAGGATGAGCTTCGAGCAAGAAGAAGAACAGGGGAGAAAACAGAGAAATGAGAGCCCCTTCAATCGGCTGCGGACGAAGCGTATATGTAGGAAGTCTTTAGTACCGGCTGGTGACACCAGCCGGTACTAAAGGTGCAAGCGGGGCCCAAGTCTGACCAACAGCCTGCCACGCCCCCTTTAGTACCGGCTCGTGACACGAACCGATACTAAAGATCGCTCACGAGCCGGTACTAAAGGTCGCCCTGCTCCTAGCCGTTGGAGCCGGCACGAACCGGGACTAATACCATCTTTAGTACCGGCTCGTGACCAGACCGGGACTAATGCTCGGGACGAAAGGTCTGTTTTCTACTAGTGTAGCGAAATAGCACCCTTGTAATCGAGATCATCATCATCATCAATAGCAATCAAGCAGGATGTAGGCTTTTACCTCCATCGTGAGGGGCCGAACCTAGGTAAAACTCACGTCTCTCGATTCCGACCAACCCCGTTCAAACCGTCACCATGTTGCGTTGACCTCACACCTAAGTTCTCTCACGAGGACATGTGCCATGACAAAACCATGACAGTTGCCGCCCACCGTGGGGCCTACGCACGATGCTGTTGTGTTTTTGGAGGGAGGTCTCCCAGGTATCGAAAGGCTCGCGATCGAACAGATGAGGAAGAGCCAACGCAGAAAATCTAAATAGGCTCCAATTCGAAGATCGAGCCCCGAAGATGTTTTTCCATGGCAGTTGCGTGTTGGATGTCTAATGGCGAGTACTGGGCGTCGGCGCGCCGGCCCAACCGTTCGGCCGGTCACGCCCCAGCCGATTTAATTATTTTAATCCGTCTGATTAAAGTGGTGAAATAAAGGCTGCGCAGCATGTATTTTCTTTTTTGTTTTTGTACGCTGGCCCACTTGCATTGGCCGGAAGTCATTTTCGTGCATCAGGGCCATGCGGTGGATGTTGCATGCTGTCACGTGGGTGAAACCCATCCAAATAATGATGTGACTTCTCTTTACTATCTGCACTCAATAGTTTCAATAAAAAATGTACAGAGAAAATCTACACTTGTTGTTAAACTGTGTTGTCTATGTAGCATTGCAGCAAAATTTCACAAGAAAAACCAAAAATCAAAATCAAAACAAAAAATAGTTGTATGTTTGTAGCATAGATTTCACTACTTTTACAACGGAAAAAACAAATGTCACATTGTGCAAAAAAGCTCACAAACAAAAAAACTATGAAAGCAAAATCGTTATATGTTTCCGGCATATTTTCTAGGTAAACGTTTAGAGCCGGAGCGCCGGCGGAACGCTCGAGCCAGTCATGTCAACCCCGGCGAGGCCGCCGTCTACACCGCATCGACGGTGAGCTGCGACGGCGAGCGGCGACGACGACTGACCCCGGCAAGGCCGCTGTCTCCCTCGTCTCTGCGTGTACGATCACCTCTTATCCGCAGCTCCAGCTATTCCAGCGCAACGTCTTCAACTCCAGCATTTTCCCAGCTCCGGTGGAGGAGTTGCATAACTACGACGGGGAGGCACACCCACAAAACAGTGGATGCTGAAACCAACATTGAAATTTGCTACATGCTTCAACCGGCATCACAATTTGCTGCAACCAGCATCGCATTCTGCTACCACATGTGTCACATTTTGCTACATCGGACATGGCATTGCGATTTTTGCTACAACCGGCAACGAAAAAAGCTACAACCAGCGGACAGTTTTGCTACAACCATTGTTTTGCCACAACCATTATTTTTTTGCTACAATCGGCGTTCAAATCATTGTTGCAACCGTTGCTGCATTTTGCTACCACCAGCGAGGAATTTTGCTACATCCATCATGTCAGAGCTTAGACCGGAGACGGTGGCAAGATGTTTTGCTGAAACCGTATTTTAATTTTGCTACCATCTGTGAGGGAATTTGCTACATGCATCATGGCAGAGTCGTGACCCGCGACGACGGAGACGACGGTTTTTGCTGCAAATGTCGTGCTTTTTTTCTACGACTAATGTTTTTTTTTGTTACATCCATAAACAACACATCTGGGTGTTGCAGGCATGGAGCTCGTCGGTGACCGACGGCGAGGACAACAACCGACGGCGAGGGGCGGCGACCAGGGACGACCGGCAAAGAAAGTAGCAGCGTGATGTAGGAGATACGGAGGTGGAAGAAACAGGTATGCGGCTTCACTCCGTGCAAAAAATACAAGGATAGATCGTGTGTGGTAGGAAGTGGACCACGTGACATCAGGATGTAGGCAAACAAAAATTGAATCGTACGATCTGAAGCTAATTAACGACACACGTGCAGCCGGCGGAACGGTTCGGCCGGACTGCCGGTGGGAAACGTCCCATGTCTAATTATCGGTCCCGCCACTGCTATCCTCTATCCGATCTGGTGGCTTGCAAGAAAAAGGCAGAGGATTTTTATAGAGGCGGACACCCTAGCCGCAAAACCAGATTGGTCTTGTCACACAAGCTGTGTCCCCCAACAAAAAAAGGGGGCAAAACAAAGGTGCGATAGTCGCCGTCGCGCACTGGCAACGCATCAGAGCAGGTGCTCACGCTCAGCATCGCTATTACTCACACAGGCTGCCAGCTCAACCAATAAAAAGTACAAGGGAAAATTCAGCGGCGGCAATCATGCGACTCATCGAAAAGTTGTCCCGGCTGTGGCCTGTAATATTTTTATGGAGGACAATAGTTTATTACAAAAGTGGCATGGCGTTAGATCGCAAATACGAAGCTCGCGCCAATATCATCATGCGCCAGCGTCCGTCCATGCCGCATTGTCCGTCGGACACGCGTGTATGCCGCCGCCCGTGCGGTCCGGACTACATCAACACGCCACGGCCGACTCGCGTGTCCGCGCAGGCTTCCAAGGCCACGACCGACTCATGAGTCTGCGCCGGTTTCCAACGCCACGGCCGACTCGCGCGTCTGCGCCGTTTTCCATTGACGCGGCCGGCTCTCTCGTCCGCGCTGGCTTCGAACGTGGCAGCCGACTCTCGCGTCCAAGAAAAATTACCAGCTAGCTCTCGCATCTACATCAACACGCCGGGTGATCCGATGGACGCCCGCGTAAAATTCGCTGCCATACGATTCACATTGATTGATCATCAACAAGAAATACTATGGCGAGTCTCATTAATTGAACATCCTGATGGACGTTGCACATGGATTATCGGTCGTCCAAATAAATCAGGACAAGTGCTCACTACAAAGGTGACATAATACTGTGGATATTGAGCCCGTGCCAACATCATCATGCGCCAGCGTCCGTCCATGCCGCACTGCTCGATGGACAGGCGTGCAAGCCGCCGCTCCCGCGGTACGGTCTACATCAACACGTCGGGGCCGTGCCTGCCCATACGAGCCGTCCAACGGACGCGAGCAAGCCGCCACGCCTGCGGTCCGGTCTACTTCAACAATAGTGGAGCAAAAAAGAAATATATATCTATTATTAGCCTTCCACCGGCGCTGGGTTGCCCAATGGATAGGCGCACTGGCCGGCCATCCCCAGTCCGGTCTGCTTCAGTACATCGAACAAATAGGAGTCAGCCATGGAGGAACCGTCCCTGGAGAAGCTAGGTGAGCCGGCAATTCTAAAGCCGGCCGCGAAGCAAAAAGAAAAAATGGCCGTGGATGAGCCATGAGAGCCAGACCAAGAGAGAATAACAAGTAATGGGAGGACATGCGACAAGCATCGTAAAGATCATCAACTCGCCACATCGCATCTGGCTTAAATAAATTTCATCTTTCAGCCATCAACTCTACGTCGGCTTATGCCACAGCCAAGTATGAAGACTCTGAAGCCGACTCCTCGAGTCAACTTAAGACTCGGGGGCTACACAGACATGACTCAGCAGATTTGGTCGGTTTCAACAAATACAAGAACCCCGAGTCATTGCAAGGAAGACAACCCGGTCCCAGGGGCTGGTGCCTTATTTGCGAAAATTTAAAGGTTGCCAAAGAGGACTAGCTGCCATGATGCACTGTTCAAACATAGGTATCCGGCTTTATTGGCTCATCATGTTATGATCAATGGAATAAAGCTGGCTGATCTGGATTCTAGATGTTTTGCAGTAGTAGCATTGTCTCCTGTATATCCTATGCTAAGCTTTTCCATGATCAGATGGTCACTTGGGGGCTCCCGACTCAACGAGTTAGACGTTAATATTCCACTTGACCCGCCTAAATGCACTACTGGAATCAGGAGATTTGCCGTCTGCCATGTCTTTACCGTCTGCTGGCAGATGGCAAAGAAGGTCTTTGCCGTCAGCTGGGTGAAAGCAGACGACAAAGGACTGGCAAATGGCACAGAGGATCTTTGCCATCAGTCAGCTCTTTGCCGTCTGCCAGCAGATGGCAAAGATTGCCAAAGCAGACGGCAAAGAGCCCACCTGGGCCCCACTGGCCCGTGGGGTTTGGTTAGGTCAACTGGGTCATCCGCCGGCTCTTTGCCGTCTGCTTTCCGGCTCTTTACCGTCCGGCAGCAGACGGCAAAGAGGATGCCATAATAACGTCCGTCAACCACCCCACCCTTCTCACTCTCTCTCTCACTCACTCTGTCTCTTGCCCGCCGCCCCTCTCCCCCCGCGCGTCGCCCCCAGCACTGGCCCCCTCCCTGCGCCGCCCTCACCACCGCGCCGCCCCCCACCACCACGCCGCCGCCCTCCCTGCGCCGCCCACACCACCGCAACCCCTCCCCACGCCGCCCCCTTGCCCTCGGCGGCTCCTCGCGCCGCCCCCTCCCCTCACTGGCTCCCGGCGCCGCCCCCCTCCCCGTGGCACCCCGTCCCCGCGGCTTCCCCCTTCCCACCGCCGCCCCGGCCGCCCCCACCGCCCCGGCCCTCCCCGGTGAGTTAGTTTAGTTTATTTAGATATATATTTTATTTTTTGTTAGTTTAGTTTATTTAGATATATAGTTTATTTTCTATTAGTTTAGTTTAATTAGATAGTTTATTTTCTGTTAGTTTAGTTTATTTAGATAGTTAGTTTATTAGGTAGGAAAAACTTAGATAGAAAAGAAAAAACTTAGAAGAATAGAAGAAAATAAAAAAAAACTAGAAGAAAAAAAAGTATGCGTGACCAGTATGCGTCTCCCGTTCGAAACGCGGCATCTATAAATATGCATGTCTTTGCATATTTATAACCGCCATCCTTTCGAATTGTCCAACGTTATCCATGGACAGCCCGAGTATGTGTAGATTGGATTCGTTTTCCCGTATGCTTTGCTCCGGATCCGATGCGGAATTTCGTCAGTGCCTCCCTGTTGTTCTCCGGGTACACATCCTCTCTGCTTATTGCCGAGACGTGTATCAGGAGAACAGCGGGGAGGTGCTGCCGAAATTCTGCGTCGGATCCGGAGCAAAGCATGGGAAAACGAACCCAATCTACACATACTCGGGTGGGATTAGGACCTATCTCTACCTATTAGCGTGTAGGTTGCATGGACATAATAAAAATGACAAACTTGATTAACGGATGAATATAGATAATGAATTATATATATATTTCTTGTGTGTTTAGTAGGTAGGCAAGATGAGTGATCGTGCTTGGATGTACACCGGTCACCCTAGTCAGAAAGAAATGACCATTGAATGGTTAACAAAAACCAAGGGGTTTCTGAGCGCCGCATTTGCAAATGGCCAGGAAATAACCTGGTGCCCCTGTGTCCGGTGCGACAACCATAAAAAGTGGACACGGGATGAAATGGGTAAACACTTGCAGAAGTGGGGTTTTACGACTGATTATACGGTGTGGAGATTTCATGGTGAGTCTGCCCAACGTGCCAGAGCTGAGGTGGTTCGTCGTCGCACCGACGAGCATGGTACCGGGATCGAAGACATGCTGCAAGACTTTGATGATGCTCGGGATTCGGACGATGAGATGGAGGAATCTGCAAAGGCCTTCTATGAAATGTTGGAGTCTTCAAAACGTCCTCTCCACGAGCACACTGAGCTTTGTCAGCTGGATGCCATCGCGCAAGTAATGGCTCTGAAGGCTCAGTTCAACCTGGGCAGAGAATGCTACAACGCGATGATGACGATATTTGGACGCTTTCTACCCAAAGGCCATGTATTGCCAGCAAACCTGTACCAGTCGGACAAAATCCTACGTGCGCTTAAGATGCCCTATGAGAAGATAGATGCCTGTGAGAATGGATGTGCCTTATTTAGTCTTGAGTATGCGGGCTTCAACTATTGTCCCATTTGCAAGTCTTCCAGGTATGTTGGGGTAGACAACGGTATAGGTGAGAAGAGTCAGACCAAAATCCCAGTTAATGTTCTTCGGTATATGCCAATCATACCAAGACTTCAACGTCTTTTCATGGTCGAAGAGACGGCCAGACAGATGACGTGGCATAAATTGGGCAAAAGAACCGAACTAGATGCAGATGGGAATCCGATGTTGGGACACACTTCAGACGCTTTTGCGTGGAAGCACTTCGATGCATTACATAAGGATAAAGCGGCAGATCCAAGGCATCCTCGAGTCGCCATCAGCACGGATGGGTTCAATGTGTTTGGTATGATGGCAACCCAACACAGTTGCTGGCCTGTATTTGTCATTCCACTCAATCTTCCCCCCGGAGAGATTATGAAAAGAAAGAACATTTTCTTGACGTTGATAATTCCAGGGCCCAACTATCCGGGGAAGAATATGAATGTGTACATGCAGCCGCTTAAGGATGAATTGCAAGAAGCTTGGGATAATGGGATCAAGACATATGACGCCGCTACAAAAAAAACTTCAAAATGCATGTGTGGTACATGTACTCGTCGCATGACTTGCCGGCGTATGCGCTATTCATTGGCTGGTGTGTGCATGGAAGGTTCCCATGCCCCACATGCAAGGAAGCTCTTGAGTTCCGTTGGCTGCAGGTGGGTCGCAAGTATTCTTGCTTCGACTTGCATAGACAGTTCCTGGATCCTCGCCATAAGTTCAGAAAAGACAAGAAGAATTTCATGAAAGGTAGAGTTGTCAAAGACTCTGCACCACCTGCATTGACAGGCCAACAGACCCTGGATCAGATAAACACTCTCGAGCCGGATCCAAATCGTCCAGGGTATTTCAAAGGGTATAATTCGAAACACGCCTGGACTCACAAGATATGCTTGTGGGATCTGCCTTACATTAAAGACCTCCTTTGCCCACACAACATCGACGTGATGCACACTGAAAAGAATATCGCCGAGGCCCTTTTTGGTACATTGTTCGGCATAGAGGGGAAGTCGAAGGATAATCCTAAGGCTAGAGTCGACCAGGAGGCTCTATGTGATAGACCGTTACAAAACATGCGACAACCGAAAGGAAAGAAGAACTGGAGGAAGCCAAAGGCATGGTTCAATCTTGGAAGGTCAGCTATGAGGGAAATGATCTTGTGGGTGAAAATGCAGTTGATGTTCCCCGATGGGTATGCAGCGAATCTAAAGAGGGGAGCGAGTCTTGACAAATTGAAAATATTTGATCTCAAGAGTCATGATTGGCACATATGGCTTGAGCGGGTAATGCCGGTGATGTTGTGTGGCTTTATCCCTGAGGATGAATGGCTAGTACTGGCAGAGCTGAGCTATTTCTTCCGTGCTCTTTGTGCGAATGAACTATCGCCTGACGTGCTAGACGAACTGGAAGAGTTGGCACCGGAGTTGATCTGCAAGTTAGAAAAGATCTTTCCACCGGGATTCTTTAATCCAATGCAGCATTTGATTTTGCATCTCCCGACCGAGGCAAGATTGGGGGAGCCTGTGCAAAATCGTTGGTGCTTCGCAACTGAGAGGATGCAGAAGACGCTTCGAGCAAAATGTAAAAATAAACGTAGAATTGCAGCATCGATCGCCGAGGCATTCATTACTGAGAAGGCGGCAAACTTCGTGACAGCACACTACAAAGCCAAGAATCGTCATTTGCATAATCCGAAGCCTCGGTACAATGATGGCGACTCTGAAAAAGGTCAATCCAACCTCAGCCTATTCAAAGGGAAGCTCGCACCAGCCGGTGCTTCGAAAGCAATAGCGTTGGATGTCGAAGAATGGCGGACCATTTCATTGTATATCTTCAACAACCTAACAGAAGTGCGGCCATACATTGAGTAAGTTCTCGGTACATTGTTTCGCAACTTCTAATTCCTTTGAAATGCTCTTATTCCCGGATATGTGATACAGTCGATACGTCGCCAAATTCTCGGATGGAGCGGTGATCCAAAAGGATTCCATCGAAGAGTATGAGCTTCTGGCAAAGCATGGAGGCGGCTATCCCGGTTTCATCTCTTGGTTCAAACAAACATTAATTTCCATTAGACCATTTCATTTCTTCGTCTAGTTTGCGGCTAATGCAACAATCCTTTCGTATTAAACTTGTAGGCTAATGCAGAGTCTATGGACTCCGAATTGAGACAAGTCGCTAATGGTTTTGACAAATACGACATCAACGGGTATCGCTTTCGTTTGACAAATACGACATCAACGGGTATCGCTTTCGTACTTTTGTGCCGACTATAAGGTCCGTTCATTTGACAAATACGACATCAACGGGTATCGCTTTCATACTTTTGGCAAAGAGCTATCTATGGCCGACCGAAAGTCTACAAATTGTTGTGTCTCCGCTGTCGGCGAAGGAGGTGTCGAGTATTATGGAAGAGTTGAAGCAATTTATGAACATATATTCTTTGGTGAAAACCCACCAAGTGTCGTAGTCTTCAAATGTTATTGGTTCCAGCCGAAGGAGACTAGAAGGACTCATGAACATATAGGGCTAGTCGAAATCAAACAAAGCACCCATTTAGATGTTCCCGATGTCTATATTACGGCCCAACAGGCGACCCAAGTTTTCTATCTACCGTGGGCCTGCCAAACTGATCCAAATCTGAATGGTTGGGATGTCGTTTATGATGTGCCGCCACATTTTAGACCACCTCCCCTCAATGAAGATGATTATAAACCTCACATTAACCCAGACACATATGAAGGAGAATTCTTCCAAGAAACACGTCTTTCCAAAATAGTTTCAAGAACCGCTCTACTTCACCCCAGAACATTGAGGTAGACAGCGACAGTGAATCCGACTTCACCCCTGAGCCGGAACAAGAAGAGACGGAAGAAGAAGAGGTTACTGCTGCGGATGACCTCTCAATGCTTGACCGATTACATAAAGGAGGCCTTCCACATGTTGCTCCCGATAGGGATGATGATGCATTTATTAATGATAGTGATGATGATGATGCATTTATTGATCCCGGAGCATATATAGACGATGAAGATTATTATTAGTTCATGTCAGGTATACATGATGATGATACACTCAAATTATATATATACATATTATTATTCATGTCGGTATTCATTTTTTTTATGTTGTACTAATTTCGTTTACTCTTTGTCATGGCAGGTGTTGAAATATGGTGGGCGCGGGTCGAGAGCGATCCGAGGATCCTTCGTCGGCGCGTGGTGGGAGGGGTACTTCCATTCCACCCCAAACTCTCCGGAGAGCGTTGTACGACAGTATTGGGACACCCGAGGGCGCTTCTTCATCGGCGAAGTTGCCGACCGGGAGAGGAGGTCGGGGGAGAGGTAGGAAGGCTCCTAAAGTTACACATGGCGGCCGCGGGAGAGGTAGGAAGGCTGCTACACCTTCCTCTCCGCCACCCCCAGCTGATTCACCCGAGCACATGACTGCTACGGTGGACCCGTCTGAGGTGGAGGCTACAAGGACTCCTGTCCATGAGCCTCGGGTCGATGATCGTTCTGTCTCAGACGCGGCCACCCGCGAGACTCCTGTGCCAGACGCTTCGTCCCGCGAGACTCCTGTGCCAGACGCTTCGTCCTACGAGACTCCACAGGCTTCCACTAGATGAGATACCTGGCCAGATCTGCATCAGCCGGAGCCGAGTGGCCATGCTGATGGTGGTAGGGATCGGCTTTCTGATAGCGGGGACGAGGTGGTTGAGGGCACCGTCTACCAGCGTGGGTGTACATGGCTCCCGCCCGTGCCGGCGACCCGCGAGCAGAGGTGGCTGATTAAGCCTGAGTCGCTGAAGTAAGTGCATTTACTGTTTTTAAACCTTTTGCCTTCATGTTTCTTCACATATCTAATGCGTTGGCTTTGTCATACTGCAGGGGTTGGATTCACGCCAAGGATGTCCGCAGGCCCAACTCCATCCTTGGTGTGATTTTACGGCATAACTTCCCGGGGTTTCATACTGCAGGTAGGATTGAAATGGGAGCACTACTTGGCTGCCCCTGCACCGCCGGAGGAGATGATCGACGGTGTGTTGTGCCACACGAGGGCCGACATGGTCATCAGGAAGTTCTGGGTAATTTCTCCTTTACACAATTAAAAATCAATAATAGCTAGTTATTGTACTAATAAGTGTTGTCTCTTTTGATTGCAGACCTTCTACAGGTGTGAGGAGGGATACGAAGAGGCCGCGGCAAAGCTTATCGATTACGAGTGTAGGCGCCTATTACGGAACTTACGGCATGAGGCTCGGGTACAGGCTGTTCGGGACTACTACGCCTCGCAGCGTATTAAGAAGGCCAAGTCGTCGTCCCGCCGAAAGTTTCTAGACAAGGAGCAGTACATGAAGGTAATTACCTATTCTTAAGGCCTTGTACTTAGTTTCCTTTGCTTTGATTCGTAGGCGTAGCTCTCAAATTTCTCTTTATTAACTTAGGTGCCCCCTAGATGGTGTGCGGATAAGATGGGTTGTTGGGAGGCGTTGGTGAATGAATGGTGCTCTGACCAATGGCGAGTCGTCCATGACGATGCCAAGGCACGGCGTGCCCAAATGGAAGGTGTGCCACACCATCAAGGCAGCGCCAACATTTATCAGTTCGGGCAGAACTGGGTATGTGGTTTGCTTCATGATTCCTGCAACTCATTCTTGTAGTGCTAGGTTTACCCATTATTAATACTTTGTTCCTCTCTTGTAGGCTCATCACAATAAGACGGAGGTGCCAGCGGTGTACGACCTCTATGCCATGGCCCATACTGCCTCATACAAGAAGGTCAAGGCATTCTCTGAGTCTGACCTCGATGATCCCGAGAACTTCAGCAATATCTCCTCCCACCACAAGCTCGGGAGGTACAGAGATGTGGGGAAGGCGGTGAATGGGGAGGACTTCAACCCGAGCCAGCATCCACTTGATCCAGACCTGGTGATGATAGCTGGCCACGGGAGGCCCCATGGCTCGATAGCCATTGGAGATGGACATATACGGTCTTCGAGCACTCTCCGGCAGATCAAGGCGCGCCAAATGAGCTCCTGTCCTGAGATGCCGCCTCGTCCACAGCCCGTCCAGCTCGCCATCGAGGTTAGTCATACGGACTCAGATAGGTTTCCTCCATTACATTGTGTGTGCGAACAAAGATGATTACAATGCTAACGAGGAGTTGTGTTGCAGGCTGCTCTGCAGAAAGAGAGAGAGACAACCCAGGCTCTTCTGGCGGAACAGGCCCGGCAGGCGGCGGAGGAGAAGAGGGATCTGGAGGAGAGGACGGCTAGGTTGTTGGAGGAGGAGAGGGCATGGAACGATGCGTCTAACCGGGCCATGTACGAGCTCATCGTGGTAAGTTTCTTCTTCATATTAGCCAAATCATGCACTACATGTTCTTTTCATTAATAACCAATATGATTGACTTGGCAAAACCAAATGTGCAGACTTTGTGCGAGAAGAATGGCCAGACCCCTCCGCCGATGCCAGTCATTACCACGGCTGGAACAGTGAGCTTCATTTCAATGTTCATTAGTTACTAGTCTTAACATTTCAGCGTCATCATGCTAACGCAAATGATCTTTGGTACAGCATAACTCCCGAGCCGCATCGCACGACCCGAGCAACCCCAGTGCTTCACCTCCGTGATGACGAGGACGGTAAGCCCTAATATGCCACTTACTTGGCTCATTTTCTCAAACAAATACAAACATAGCACTTAGACAAACTTAGCACAATGACAAACTTAGCACTTAGACAAATGTCATATTTTACCTAAGTTAGCTTTGTTTCCTATAAAATGACATAGTAAGCTTACTTACCTCCAAAATGACAAATTGTACCTAAGTTAGCTCTAAAATGACCTATACTTAGCATTGTTTCCTCCACACTGACATAATAAGCTTAGTTAACTCAAAAATGACATAATAGACTTGGTAACCTCATAGATGCCATAGACTTAGCTTATTTTCTTGCAAAATGACACAATAAGCTTAGTTAGGTAAATAATGTGATAATTACCTAGGTTAGCTCTAAAATGACACAAATAAGCAATGAGAAGAAGAAAAACAAGAGGAGACAGAAAGAATCTTGCCACCAAAGTTGAGTTGTGGCAAAGTGTGGCTAGTTGTGTCTTGAAACCAAACAGCCCCTTCATCTTCTTCTAATTCTAGATCTTCTTCTACTTTTTAATTCTAGTATTATTTTTCTAACTTTCTTATTTCCAATTTTGCAGATTTGAGACGAGTTCACGGCAGCTTGCTTTGATGTAGTGCTAGGTTTACTTTCTGTTTTCATGTATTGAGTCATTTGTATCAATGGGACTATATGTATGTATGGTTGAACCTATTGTAATATGGCGAACAATGTGGCATTTGATACTTTTAATTTGGTATAATTGTTGGTTGATCATATATGGCTGTTGCACATTGTTTCTGTGAATTATTTATGTATATATCATATATTGTTTGTTTGAAAATTGCTGAATGTAACAAAAAAAAAGGTAATACAGCCTCTTTGCCGTCTGCGCCGGACGGCAAAGGCCACTATGCCGACGGCCGCCGTCGGCAAAGCTGCCACGTGGCGGCCGCCTGTGAAACCTGGGAAAACAAGACTGGGCCATTTTGCCTCTTTGCCGTCCGCGACAGACGGCAAAGGGGGAGGAGGCAAACGGCAATGGGGGAGCGGGAGGCAGACAGCCAAGGGGGGCACTATGCCGACGGCCGCCATCGGCAAAGCTGCCACGTGGCAGACGGCAAAGGGGGGCGGGAGGCAGACGGCAACGGGGGGCGGGAGGCAGACGACAAAGGGGGGGCGGGAGGCAGACGGCAAAGGGTTGGGTCCGTTAGCCACCTGACGGTGGCGCCGTGAGTACTACGCCGTCCAGGTCCTTTGCCGTCTGCAAGCTGACGGCAAAGATTCTTTGCCGTCCGCTAAGCTGAAGCAGACGGCAAAGAACCCCCTTACCGGAGCTCGTTGGGCCCGAAATTCTGCCGTCCGCCTTTTGCCCTTTGCCGTCTGCCATGGCAGACGGCAAATCTCCTGATTCCAGTAGTGATGCCACTATCAAACTTGGTTAAACCTGCCTGTTTGCAAGATGCTACTCCGAACAAAGTGACCCGTTGTACTTTTGATAAGTCAATCCATATGGACCCTGAACTTTTCAAGGTTAAAACACTAGCTTAAGTCACATGAGAGCCGGCTTATAGAGAGCGAGGATAAAGCATGGGCTATCATGCCAGCTTCATTGAAGCGAATCAGACTCAAGCCTCCAAAGCCGGTCTTTATGTCATACCTTGAAAACTGGCATTTTTATACACTGTTATCATATACATACATCATCCTGCATTGCATCATTGCACAATGCATGATATATACATATCTATATTTGTTTATGTTGCAGAAGCCGGTCTTCAAACCGGGTTATATTGTAACTTCTGCAGGAAAAAATAAATCTTTGATAGCCAAAATGGCTGGATCTTCATCATGGTTTATCATAACCAGTATTAAATGATTGGGGTTTTCCAAGCCACCTCAAAACAAAATGGCTATTCTCAAAGAGCCGGACTATTACATATTGTTGAGCCGGCCTATCACATATTGCTGAGCCGACCCTTGAGGGCTACCAATTGCCCTTGTCGAAAGTTAGAAGTTCAAAAACACAAGGCCCAATCCACTATATCAATAGTGACTCGAAGCTTGGGGGTTACATCAGTCAATTGTGACCAAATTCAGCATGGCTTATATAAATACAGATGGGTTATATTACTCAGTCCCAAGTCGCTGCAGACATGCAACCCGAGACATGGGGGCTAGATCATATCATGGTTTCTTTTCAAAGGAGAAGTACATGTAAGTCCTGAGTCGCTGCAGGCATACCCGGCACTTGGGGGCTACACTACTCAATTCAAGATCTACAAATTTTACAAAAGTCCCAAGTCGCTGCAGGAATGCGACCTGGCACTTTGGGGCTAATGTGTTCGATTGTTTAAACAGATCATAAGGTCCGAATTGAAGACCCGGCCCATCACATACTGATGAGCCAGCCCTTGGGGGCTACGCATGTGAAATGCAAAACATTCAGTTTATAACTCGCGATTCAGATGGTAAACCCGGATTTCTCCAAGCTATCTATCTACGACATTCAACACTAAGTTTAAGTCCCAGGTTGTTGCAGGTAAAACAACCTGACCCTTTTTTTTGAAAGTAAAGAAGTTTTATAAGTATAAGACGATTACAAGTCCCTAGCTGTTGCAGGCAACACAACACAACACTTGGGGGCTACACAGTTAAGATATTTTTCTTCATAAAGCACCAAGTCATCATGAACTGATAAACTCAGACCTTGGGGGCTACAGGTAATATGGAGATAAAAAAGAGGAAGAACATCTTCAAGCTATCAATTTTGAGTGCGCCAGATCTCGTATTCTTGGTGGAGAAATTTGCAAAGTTTATCTCCTCTAAGCTGTTCATAGAAAGGCCTGGAAAGCCGGCTCAATATCATATGGTTTTTTCCAAAATTTGCATCAAGCCAAAGCATTGGAGACCGAACCAACGACAGATGGGTGTTTTATTTCCCAATATTTTTTTAGCATGAGCAAGTTGATTGTGAAGCAGGCTTGTCAATGACAAAGAGGCCCGAAATTTCCAGAAGTCCAATTCCATCACCCGACGGCATTAACCTCCATGACCCGGTAAGCTTGACGCTCGTAACTCGACAAGTTTATATCCACAAGCCAGCAATTATTTCATCCATAATTCAACATTTACTATGTCAAATGACCCGGCGAGCACTCCATGCCTCAGGAAGACGACATCGACATGTTGAAGCATTTGAAAACTGGCTCAAGAATGGATGGGTTATTATTCCCAATATTTTATTGCAAAGGGCACTACCATCAAGTTGATTGTGAAGACGGCTCGTTGATATGAAGAAGAAACCCGGATTTTCCAAAAGCTGGTTCATTGAATAAAGGCGGCTTTTTGGGCGAGCCGTTTTCTCTTAAACATATTAATTATTTTTTCAGGAGCTTAGCATGAATTAATTCAAACTAACTTGGGGCTAATGTTGGGGATATTCCCCATGTTTTGACCCGGCCAGGAGGTATATCCCGGCCCATCACTTGGAGGCTCATGGGTCACCTCGCTTACCGGGTCGGCCTGGATGACAAGAACTAAGGCCCAGTGTGCAACCCGTTAGAAGGCCGACTCATAGAGAGGCTTGGAGGGCCGGCTCGCGGAGAAGGTCCAAGAAGAGGAAAAGTTCTCTGAGAAGGGAAGCAAGACACGAACTAGGATTCAGCTTGTAATAGAAAAGAGGCTAGTTGTAGTCCTAGTGGGACTCTACATGTAAGCATGCCCCTTCAACTTATATAAAGAGGGGGCAAGACACCCCAAAAGGGGAGAGAAAAAACAAGTCATTAGAGATAGAGAAATTAGAAACCCTGGAGACTAGAGGTAGCAAAATAGCACCCTTGTAATCAAGATCATCATCATCATCAATAGCAATCAAGCAGGATGTAGGCTTTTACCTCCACCGCAAGGGGCCAAACCTGGGTAAAACACGCGTCTCTCGATTCCGACCAACCCCGTTCGAACCGCCACCTAGTTGTGTTGGCCTCACACCTAAGTTCTCTCACGAGGACATGTGCCGTGAAAAAACCATGACACCTGCCGTGCTCTCGGCGGAGCCGGACTACAAGCGCGGTCGCGACCGCATCGAAGGCAAGAAGGATGACCACCCCACCTACGCCTACCACAACGTGAACTCCCAAAGCACCTAGGACTGCTACGAGCTCAGGCAACACTAGCCGCAAGGAGCGCGACGGCAGGGATCGTGGTGGCAGCAACGGAGGTAATCATTGGGACAACAACAACAGCAGCAACGGCACCGGCGGCAATAACCACCAGGGCTGGTAGAACCAGCTGTAGCGGACCGATCTTCAGGTCAACGCCGCACTACCACACGTCGGCGACCTCCCTCCCACAGAGAACGTCGGGGGCTACCAGGAGCACCACAGGGTGGCCTGCATCCTCAGTGGGGCCCAGGCTCCACCGTCCAACTGCCACTTCAAGCAGTTCTCTCATGAGGTGAACGCGGCCCTCCCAGCATTCGAGTCCGCCAGCCGCCTCAAATGGTCCGAGCTCCCCATCGCCTTCGACGCCAACGACCATCCCAATTCCACGAAGGCCGTGGGTGCTGCTGTGCACTCCTACTATCAGGCACGTTGTTGTCACCAAGATGCTCATCGATGGTGGGCAGGTCTCAATGTGCTCTCCGTGGAGACCTTCGAGATGCTTCAAGTGACCTACGAGCACCTGATGCCCACCAGGCCTTTCTCTGGCATCACTGATAGCTCCACCATTCCCCTGGGGCAAGTGCGCCTTCCCGTCACCTTCGACACACGCAAGAACTACCACACGGAGTTCGTCGATTTGACGTGGCTCACATCGGCCTGCCCTACAACACCATCTTAGGCTACCCTGTGCTCTCCAAATTCATGGTTGTGACCCATCACGCCTACGGCCTCGTCAAGATGCCCAGCTACGGCGGCACCATCACCATCCGCTACAAAGAGAAGGATGCGGTGCACACCCTCGAGCATTCCTACAAGGCCGCCGCCACCGCATACCCCGCCGACGAGGACATCACCGGACCTGCCAAGGAAGCACCCGCGAAGAAGAAACCCTCGCTCCCTCAGGAGTGGGCCGAGTCCAAGAGGGCGTTGTTGGGTTCTACCGTAGGTGCATCGCATGCAAATTAAAAATTTCCTACGCGCAAAACAACCAAGAACATGCTATGGAGATGGATCATAGATCGTTACCACTAGACGCGCAGTGCCGTGCAGCAGAAGTAGAGTTGGGGCAGAGCGTCCGCGAGGTCCGTCTCCTCCTTGTACGATCTCCCTCAAATAGCCGGTCCGATCTCCGTCGAACTGCCGATCGCCAGATCCCACGTATAGGGTCGCCGGAGCGGCGCAAGTGCACCACCTCTAATGGTATACGCGCGTGCAGAAGGAACACTGATAACCCACAAGTGTAGGGGGTCATTAGTAGCCTTTTTTGATAAGTAAGAGTGTCGAACCCAACGAGGAGCTAAAGTTAGAATTAATATTCTCTCAAGTTCTATCGACCACCGATACAACTCTACACACGCTAACACTTACTTTACATATAACAAGTATGAAACTACTTTGCAGGAAAGAAACTAGAAGCACTTAGTAGGTGTGAAGATAGTTTGCAAGGTAATAAAGAACGTGGAAATAAAAGTTAGGTGTTGTTTTAATAAAAGAATAGTAAAGTAAATTTAGCAAGTGTGGAAAAGTGGTGATAGGATTTGCGAGATTGTCCTAGGCAATTGATAACTAGATCGGTACCATTGTTGCAATTTTATATGAGGGAGAGGTATGAGCTAACATACTTTCCGTACTTGGATCATATGAACTTATGATTGGACCTCTAGCAAGCATATGCAACTACTAGAAATCATTAAGGTAAACCCAACCATAGCATTAAACATCAAATCCCCTTTACTCCCACACATAACAATCCCTCTTACTCGGGTCTGAGTTTCTATCACTCTCGCCACCCACCATAAGCAAATCATGAACTTATTGCAACAGCCTACAGCAAGAATCCTTCATGTGTGCACGGCACGGAAGGCACCATAGTACAACACCAAAATAAAACATACAACTCAAACCGATCACGATCATCAATCAACCCATAAGACAAAAAGGAACTACTCAAACATCATAGGATAGCCACACAATGTTGGATAATAATATATAGCATTAAGCACCATGTTCAAGTAAGAGGTACAACAAGATGCGGGAGAGTGGAATGCTGTAGATAGATGAGGGAAGGTGATGGTGGTGGTGATGACGGCGGCGAAGTTGTTGGTGTAGATCGCCGTCATGATGGTTGCCCCGGCGGCACTCCGGCGCCACCGGGATAGAGGGGGAGAGAGCCCCCTCCTCCTTCTTCTTCCTTGGCCTCCTCCCTAGGTGGGAGGAGGGTTTCCCCTCTGGTCCATGGCCGCCATGGCTCCCAGAGGGCAGGAGCTCCTCCAAGATTGGATTTCTCTCTCTCTGTTTCTCTTCTGTTTTCGCGAATGGTTTTCTGGCCCTTCACCATTTCTTAAATATTTGGAGATCCGTAACTCCAATCGGGCTGAAATTTTGAGGGGATTTTATCGCAAAAATATCTTCCTTGCGGCAGAAGGAGGGCACCAACCGACCTAAGTGCTGGCCAAAAGCCATCAAAGCGCGACCCCCCCTAGGGTCGTGCCCTGTTGGCTTGTGGGGCCCTTGGACATCGTCTTCTGTTGATTCCGACTCTCAAAAATCACATATATTCCAAAAAAATCAACGTAAATTTTTATCGCGTTTGAAATTCGTTTGATATGGATTTTTTGCGAAACAAAAAACACACAAAAAACAGGAACTAGCACTGGGCACTTGGTAAGTAAGTTAGTCCCAAAAAATAATATAAAATATTGCCAAAAGTATATGAAAGTTGTAGCATATTGGCATGAAGCAATCAGAAATTATAGATACGATGGAGACTTATCAGCATCCCCAAGCTTAATTCCTGTTCGTCCTAGAGTAGGTAAATGATAAAAAGATAATTTTTGATGTGGAATGCTACCTAACATAACCTTGAACAATTGTCTAATCATGGCATGAATATTAAGATACAAGTGATTCATGGCAATAGTCTGACAAAAAGACATCCATACTCAGGTTTACTAGCAAACAATCATGTCCTTTCAAAATAACAATGCCAAAGAATGTTATCCCTACAAAATCATATAGTCTGTCATGCTTGGTTTTCCTAGCATAAAGTATAAATCATGAGCACCCCGGTGCAAACCAAGCAATTGGATCGTACTTTTTCAATGTGCATCAACTTTTTATTCTTCACACAATACATGAGCATGAACCGTGGACATAGCACATAGGTGGAATAGAATATAGTGGTAGGTTTCAAAGGGATGAAAGTGGAGAAGAAAGTCTCACGTCAACTCGGCGTATCAAGGGGCCATGGAGATGCCCATCAATAGACATCGATGCGAGGAGTAGGGATTGCCATGCAACAGATGCACTAGAGCTATAAGTGTATGAAAGCTCGACTGAAACTAAGTGGGTGCGCATCCAACTTGCTTGCTCAAGAAGACCTCGGGCATTTGAGGACGCCCGTCATCGGAATATACAAGCCAAGTTCTATAATGAAAAATTCCCACTAGCATATGTAAGTGCCAAAACAAGAGACTCTCTATATGAAGAACATGGTGCCACTTTGAGGCACAAGTGTGGTAAAGGATAGTAGCAAAGTCCATTCTCTCATTTTCTCTCATTTATTTGTTTTATTTGTTTTTTTCATGGTGGGCTTTTTTTCTTTTTCGCCTCTCCCATTTTTTTGTGGTGGGCTCATTTGGCCTCCCCCATTTTTCATTTCTCGTCCAGAGTCTCATCCCGACTTGTGGGGGAATCATAGTCTCCATCATCCTTTCCTCTCTGGGACAATGCTCTAATAATGATAATCATCACACTTTTATTTACTTACAACTCGATATGAAAAACTGGTAGGATGACGTGACTCTATATGAATGCCTCTGGCAGTGTACCAGGATGTGCAATGATCTAGTGTAGCAAAAGATATCAAAAAACAAACAAGCCATGTAAATATCATGCTAGTAATCTTACGATCATGCAAAGCAATATCACAATGGAAGTACAAGTCATATGAAGTGACGGTGGAAGTTGCATGGCAATATTTCTCAGAATGGCTATGGAAATGCCATGATAGGTAGGTATGGTGGCTGTTTTGAGGAAGATATAATGAGGCTTATGTGAAACAGAGCGTATCATGTCACGGGGTTTGGATGCACCGGCGAAAGTTGCACCGATTCTCGAGGTGAGAATGGGCAATGCACGGTACCGAAGAGGCTAGCAAATATGTGGAGGTGAGGTTGCGTATGTCCACGGATTCACATTGGTCATAAATAACTCATATACTTATTGCAAAGTTTTATTAGTTTTATCGCAAATCAAAGTACTACTCGCATGCTCTTAGGGAGGAGGTTGGAAGGAGTTAACCATCGCGCGCCCCCGATTCAACATCACAAATGATTTCAATCAAGAATAAATTATGCTCCAACTTCATCGCATAACTAGAGACTATACGTGCATGCTTCGGGAATCAAAAACCTTAACATCAATATTTTTACTACTCCACAATTATCAACTAGTTCACCCACATATTACTATCTTAATGTCGCAAAACTACTGCAAGGAATCAAACATATCATATTCAGTGATCTACAAGTTTTATGTAGGATTTTATGACTAACCATGTAAATGACCAATTCCTGTTGACTCTCTAAATAGGTATAAGTGAAGCATGAGAGTTTAATTATTTCTACAAAAGAACTGGACATGCTCTAATAAATATAAGAGAAGCAAAAGAGCATTCTACAAATAACGGTTTTCTATATGTAGAGAAACATGCATCCAACTTCAAATGATATAAGTGAAGCACATGAAGCATTCTATAAATCAACCATGGACTTTCCCAAACCAGCATGGTGCATTGATAAAAGGAAAATAAAAGGCACATGACGCTTCGAGAATTTACTCATATCATGTGAACAAAACAAAACCGAGACATACCGATAATTGTTGAAGAAGCAAGATGTGATGCCTTTCGGGGCATCCCCAAGCTTAGGCGCTTGAGTCTCCTTGAATATTTACTTGGGGTGCCTTGGGAATCCCCAAGCTTGAACTCTTGTCTCTCCTTATTCTTCTCATATTGATACCTCCTCGATCTTCGGACACTTCATCCACACAAAACTTGACAAAACTTTTATTAGAAACGTTAGTACACATAACACCAAATCCCATCATGTCTTGCCATAACATTATTTCATAATTATAATATAACATTAACCACTGTATCCTATCACAATTCTATGGCTCCCAAATCAATGGGGCTCAACAAGAATTCAAACATAAGCACGCAAAGCAACTATAACATCAATCTGTGAAAAACAGGACAGTCTGTAAAGATGCAGATGGAACGTATACTTCTATAACTCAACAAATTCTGAAAAATTAGGAAGTAATAAAGAATTTGTATAAAAGTATTGTGTAAACATTTCAGAATTTTTGCACGCTCCAGTAAAATATGAAAATTCAAACACTGTAGAAAAAGTTTTTGTTTTTACACAGCACATATCAAACAAGCAATTCAAACATCCTAAAGGTAATTCTTGGCACATTATTTTTATAATACAATGGATTTGTACAAGGGGATAATTATTTTTGTTGAAAAGTTGTTGTAATCATGATTCACAAAGTTTCCATGGGCATGAACAAAGTTCAAGGCTAGCCCCCACTTCAACGGTGATTGTCCTTCTCACTTTCACTTTTCTTTTTGAAAAAGTTTTAGGTTCCCCACTTTATTTTATTTTTTTTAATTATTTTAAAAGCACACAGCAGAAATAAATTACTCTCTAAAACTTCTGGGTTGTCTCCCTGGCAACGCTTTCTTTAAAGCCATTAAGCTAGGCATATAGTACTCAAGTAATTGATCCACCTGGATCCCAAGGTATATCAAAGTCAATTTTAATTAACAATGATTTGTAATTTCATAGTGAGCACAAAGTGATAAATATCATGTGACAATGAAGTCTAACTCTCTTCCTATGCATTGGCATGTCATACAAGAACAATTCATTCACACAAAGTAAGGGCTAATTCATAGCGTAAGTGGTTTCTTGCAATTTTATTGTATTGGAAACATAGAGAGGTGAAGATTTGGTTCCTCTCTCATAATAATTTCAAGTAGGAGTAGCAAGCACATGCATATTATATCCATCAAAATCATCATGTGTAGTGGTAAAACGCAACCCATCAATATAATCCTTAATGAGCGCAAACTTCTCTGATATAGTGTAGTTGGGAGAATTCAAAACGATAATTGGACTATCATGTGTGGGTGCAATAGCAACAATTTCATGCTTAATATAAGGAACTATAGCAAGTTCATCTCCATAAGTATAATTGACATTGGCATCTTGGCCGCAAGCATAGCAAGCATCATAGCATTCATCCTTTGGTATGTGCGAAGGGAAATTAAACAATGTATGAGCTGAAGAGTTACTCTCATTAGAAGGTGAGCGCGGGTAGCTAATCCGCTCTTCCTCCTTTTGTTGTTCGCTCTCCTCCTCATCGTTTTCATCTAATGAGCTCACAGTTTCAGCAATTTCTTCTTCCATAGATTCCTGCGAAATATATGGACAAGTCGAACGAGCAAACGGCCTCATAATGAGCGGCATCAAGCCACGTTTGGTCCGGTCTCTTCAAGAGTCCGATTGTCAGTGGGTAGAGGAGCTCGACTCCGTTCTATGGGGCTTGCGCACCACCCCGAATAGATCAACGGGATACACACCGTTCTTCATGGTCTACGGGGCCGAAGCGGTCCTTCTGTGTGATATCATTCACGACGCACCAAGAGTGCGCATGTACGAGGAAAGAGAGGCCGAGTTAGATCGGCAGGACGACTTGGACGCCTTGGAAGAGGAGCGTGATATAGCTCGGGCCCATTCTACTTTTTATCAGCAGCAGGCCCGGCGTTACCAGAGCAGGGAGGTCAGGGCACAAGCATACAACGTGGGCGCACTAGTCTTACGACTACCGGAGAAGCAGAAGCATAAACTCAAGCCCAAATGGGAAGGCCCCTTTATCATCGATGAGGTACTCACAGGAGGAGCTTACCGTCTTCGGAACCCGCAGAATAACCGCCTTGAACCAAACCCATGGAACGCAGCTCGTCTTCGGTGTTTCTACGGTTAGACAGGTGTTGTCATACTTTTTACCTTTCTCTTTTCTTTCTTTTCATCGTTATTTCTTCTCCCTCCCACCTTGATTTCTGGCAAGGTTGATTTCTTTTTCTTCCCAACTCTATGTTCGGTTCAACCGATCTTGTACTAATGATTTTTCGGCCTACACCTTTAAGTGTTAAATCCGAACATAGTACCCGGGGGCTTCCTTTCCGAAGCCAATGCTTTTATGTTATAAGCACTTGTGCACATTTCTTGTGTACACATACTTTCCTTGTCGTTCCTTACGCCATCTTATGCATCAATTAGAACTAAGAATTTGCCAAGCTGGGTTGCCTTGCTCCTGTGCTTACCCTCTACGTTCCCGATTGTTCGGCTAGAGGGTAAAGGGAGCACCTCTGCGATTGTTACGACCGGGTCATCCGGATACGTACCTCAGACGGGTGAAGCCAAAAGCTAGCTATCTTCAGTAGATAATTGATCGGCTATGACAGATTTAACCATGGTCGTCATGACCATTATTCGGGCTTCTTCCCTCACCCTGGCCGCATACTAACAGTACACGGCCTTTTTTCCTATGATTTATGTAGTACCCCTGAAGAAAGGTATCGATGGAGTTACTATTTTCTTCGGAAGATGTTTCTTACGCTAAGCAGTAATATAACATATCTCCCTATGTGCTTTCTGTCTGTTCATACCACATGGCCGGATTGCCTGGTTCCCCGAACATAGTTCCCTCCCCGTCGGGTGATAACTTACAAGGAACACTCCCAAGCTCTTAGCACGGGAGGTTAAAGCCGATGGCCGGTTAAGACAAAGTTCACAACACAGACGGAGTAATTTTTCGATTATCAAGTACATAGCTACATATGATCATACACCTGGCTGCTGATCGAGATTATCAATTATGGTGTCCAGGGAGCAGCCTTGTTGCGAGAGACGGGCGGTAGCCATCACCTGGTCATACACCAGGTGGAGCGGCACTTCTTGTCCATCCGCCCCCACTGGTCCAACCTGAGCCATACGCTCGGGGTCAAGTCCAGTATAGCGGGTTTTGATCATCGCCCACGCCTCTCGTGCTCCCTCCCGGCAAGCCGATGTCTTCCACAGCTCGAACCTAGCTCGGGCTCCCTTGAAGCGACCGATTAGTTCGGTCATCCTCTCCGGAGGTTGCTCGGCAGGCCATAGTGCCTTCACCATGCTTTTCATGGCCTTTCGCGCCCGCTCATGAAGGGCGGACAGCTGCTTCAGCAGATTCCCCTGATAGGATCCGATTCCCTCTTCGGGTCGCCCGGACAATAGACCTGCATATGAGTCACGGCATGCGTGTCACACCTCACTTATAAGAGTTACTTTCCGATGTTAAAATCGCTCTTACCAAACATGCCTCTCTGCAAATTCTGGTTTTCCCCTTGGGCCTGGGCCAATTGAGCCTTTAAGCTTTCAATTTGTTCGGCCTGTTGTCTGTTCTCCTCCTTCAGGTGGTTCTTATCTTCAAGATGCCGCTGTAAAACGCGATGGCCAGCTTCCAGCTGGGACTCGGCATATTGTTGAGATTCTCGGGCTACATCCAAATCTTTTTGTAATTGCCCTATCGATTCAGCTGATACATGGTACCCTTGCGTAAGCATGGGGATACTCTAAAGATCAGCGGAATATATATACTCACCGTGTGCTTCCAGAGTAAAGCTCTTCACTTGCTCCAATTCGGCCTTCACAGATTCGACCTGTGTTCGGCTAGCTTCCAGTTCCTTGGCCAGTTGCTCGCACTGTTGCTTAGAGGCCTGCAATACCAGCAAATTGATACGGGATCCTTAATTCGGTCGTACCGACCAATTTAAGGCTCGGGGGCTACTAAGTCTACACGGGTGTTCGGACTTTAATATTCGATTACTTACCTGCAGGCTGGACGATATCAGTTTCACGGCCTCCCCGAATCCGGCTCGGGCAGCCCCGAGATGTGCATCCGCCGTGCGTAGGGCACCGAACTCTTGTTCGGAAAAGGCCGGATGGCGCAGGGCTTCACGTCGCTGCCGATGACGCATAGCACTGCCAACCTCTAATTTGGTGACAGATATGGCATCACCAGAATCGGCTGGAGTGGGATTGACGGTGGGGGCTCCCGTAGCAGGATCAGCATGGGTGGAAGGCCTGGAATCTTGAACACCGCCGGACGTCCTGGCGACGTCCTTGGCCGGGGAGGGCCGAACCCTTTGCCTGAATATTTTGACAAAAAGGTCTCTTGTCAGACTTTATTGAACCATGATGCTAAATCCAGCGATCGAGCAAAATACCTTGGGGATGAACTCATAGGTGCACTCGCCCCTGTGGCCGGCTCGTTTGCCGGATCCTTGTGGCTTTCCAATCCATGTGCTGCCGCTGCGGCCGGTGTGTGTCGCGTGGATCTACGGCGCTTGGGTGTAGAAGCTGGCACGTTGGGGTCAGTAGAGGACACTTGCCTCTTGCGGGAGGTTTTCTTCTTCTTGCTTGTCGCAGGAGAAGGGAAGGATCCAGGGTAATCGGCAATAATAGCCACCTTGGAGCCGTCGAGGCCCTCTTGGTAGAAAACCCCGTCTTCGAGTTCGATTGATAGATCTGGGTCTTCATGATAGCCCGGATCGTCATCACGGGAATAGTCTTCGGGCTGGGGGGCTGGACAGTGGACTGTCTCGATGAAGCTCCTCCATTCCTGTTTGCATGAAAATAAAGACTTCGGTTAAGAAGGGACAAGTAGAAAATCCGAACTATGGTCGCGGGGTTGAAAGGCTCACCCATTCGATGGGATTATGGCTTGAGTATCCCTCTTTGGCCGATCGCTGAATGAAATCTTCTTGCTCCCCTTTGTATAGGTCGGCAAGTGCGGCGGCCAATGCCGTTTGATCGGCAGGACCCAATCTTCGGGAGCGAGTAGTATCGCTTGTCCCATTGTAGCACCACAAGGGGTGTATCCTCGGTTGAAGGGGTTGGACGCACCGGGAGATGGCGGCGGCCATGACGTCTATCATGGTCAGCTTATGGTGGGCTAGTATCCTGACACGAGATGCTAAGCGCTGCACCTCAATGCTGTCTTCCTGGGACAGGCTCTTCGGGCGCTAGTTGTACCTCTTCCTCAAGGGGGCATCGGAGTATTCGGGCAGACCCTTCCGAGCTGGATCGAATAAAGGGACGTCCTCAATATAAAACCATTCCGAAGTCCATAGTTCGGACTCCTTCGGTGTCCCCACGGGGTATCCCGTCCCTGCTATGCGGCATACTTCGGCTCCGCCGACCTCAAAGATTGTCTTATCTCGAGTGCGAGGGGCGAGGCAAAAGTATTTCCTCCACAACTCGAAGTGCGCCTCGCAACCCAGGAACATCTCGCAAAGGGCGACGAAACCCGAGATGCGCAGAATAGACCCTGGGGTGAGGTGGTGGAGCTGGATCCCATAAAACACTAGTAGCCCTCTCAGGAACGGATGAATGGGAAACCCGAGCCCTCGCAGGAGGAATGGCACAAAACACACATTCTCCCCTTTATGTGGATGGGGGAAATTCTCTGCGAGGACCTCGCCGTTGAATGACGTCAAACCGGCGCGGACGGCTGTCAGATCCGAGGAAGGAAGATACCCTTGGGTCTCCAGGTCGCGGAGTCGAAAAAGCGACACGGAGCAGCTGGTCCAATACCCGGGACGGGATCCGTAAGGATCCGAAGAAGAACTGGGGGCGCTCGCCATCTTTGTTGGAGACCTTTCGCTGGAAGTTTTTTTTCGGTGAAGAAGAAGAAGCTGTGGCTTGGACCACGGCTCAGTCAGTTTAAATGGGTGGTACCTCATTTGTGTTAGGGGTAGTTTTGTAAAAAGCTACTGAATCGCTCATCTCCCCATGATACGCAAAGTCCGAGAAACGCTATTATTATGGACCCGGCGATCCCGTGACGTTTGGGATTTCGCCGATGATAGGACGGTTGCCGAACAAGGAGGGTTGAGGGACTCGCCTCGCAAGCCGAAGACCTGCCAGATTGTCCGAACATGCCTCGGCGTTGGAGGCTAGTCCGGGGGCTACTGAGGGAGTCCTGGTTTAAGGGGTCCTCGGATAGCCGGTCTGTCTATTATGGGCCGGACTGTATGGGCTGTTCGCCGGACACTGGATTGATTGAAGACCCGGAGTCCGGAGAGGAAGCTTCAAGGATCATGGCGTGTCATCCACGTTTAAAGTAGCGAATAGGCGTGTTTATCCCCTCAACGTGTAACCGACCATGTGTAAACCCTAGGGACCCCTGGCGTCTATATAAGCCGGAGGGTTTTAGGTTGTAGAACAACAGAACTCATCTAGGGTTTAGTTACTCGATCTCGTGGTAGATCAACTCTGTAATCTCCATACACTCAATATAATCAAGCAGGACGTAGGGTATTACCTCCATAGGAGGGCCCGAACCTGGGTAAAACCTTGCCCCCTTTGTCTCCTATTACCATCGATCCAAGTATCATAGTTCGGGACCCCCTACCCGAGATCCGCCGGTTTTGACACCGACACCCGTCACACATGGTATAAGGCTAAGCAAGACTCAGAGTCCTACGACTTCTGATGAGCGAAACCAGATGAGTAGGATTCCATATGCTTCGGCAATAGGATCCATCATGTATGCCATGCTATGTACTCGGCCTGATGTCGCCTATGCAATAAGCTTAACAAGCATATACTAGGCTGACCCAGGTGAGAGTCACTAGGCAGTGGTGAAAACTATCCCGAAGTACCTAAAAAGGACTAAAGAGATCTTCCTAGTTTATGAAGGTGAGGAGGAGCTCTACGTAAAGGGTTACACTAATGCTAGTTTCCAAATCGACGGGGATGATTGTCGATCGCAAACTAGATTAGTGTCATGAATGGAGGAGCAGTGAGCTGGACAAGTTCCAAGCAAGATACGGTGGCCGACTCCACAGCAGAGGCCGAATACATTGCAGCTTGTGAAGCCACAAAGGAAGGTGTTTGGATTCGGAAGTTCCTGGAAGATCTTGGTGTGTTCCCGGGTTGGGCAAAACCGTTGGACATGTATTGCGATAATTCAGGTGCCATCACATAGGCCACAGAGCCGAGACAATACCACAAGACCAGGCACATAGACCAAAAATATCACCTGATACGAAAGCTCGTAAATAATGGTGATACTAATTTATGCAAGATTCATGCGGATGAAAATGTTGCAGATCCGTTTACTAAGCCGCTTCCACAACCCAAGCATGAGGGGCACGTTAGAGCTATGGGCATTTGATGTCTATTTGATTGACTCTGGTGCAAGTGGGAGACTATTGGAGATATGCCCTAGAGGCAATCATGTATGATGATACTTCCTATGTGTTTATGAATAAAGATAGTCCTTGGATGTTACCAATGATGTGTATTAACAAGTATGTGACTTGTTTGTGAGACTATGTATTGTATGATAACTGTCCTAAATGGTCCCTAGTCGAAAGAGCTGTGTGGACGCTCAGCTAGTTAGACTAGCATATGACATGGTGGATGATCCGGTCTCACTAACCATGTAGCATTGGATGCTAGCCGGATAATATGGACTCAGAAAGATCTTGTTGGATTCGACGTAGTCGGATCCGAGTCGAGATAAGGTCTGAGTTGGACAGACCCAACTATGAGACACAGCGATAGGTCATCTATGAGTCTCTAGTACAACATACATTCTATGTCCTAAGACTTGAGCTGACGCATGTAATCGAGGTGGTGATGGACCTGCTTTGGTCCGACCAAGCGCTACTCCGTAACTCGGTAGTTATAAAGTTAGGTTTCGGGCTTGTCCAAACTGATGCTGCGAGACATGGTTGAGCAAGATGGAATTTGCCCCTACGATCAGGAGAGATATACTCTGGGCCCCTCGTGTGATGCGACCAAGATAACCATGTCCATGCAACAAGGATTATGAGATAATCCGGTTTGTGGTCGGCATCACTGGAACGAGAAACAGGTCGGGCTAGCACAAGGATGACAGACTCGCCTTGAGCCCGACAACTTATATCGTGTGGCAAAGGGAGTAGAAGTGTGATGTACAGGTTCGCCTAACCAGCTTCATTGAACACTTGGAGTCGGCACGTTTTTCTAGAGGCCGCTACCGGCTAGCCGAGCCGGATGTTATCGGACTCGTGACCAAGTGAACGAGAACCTAAAGGGTCACGAGGTTAAGGGAAGGAACCTACGAGGTCGGATTCGAGGACACTGATCGGATGTGATCCGAGCTGGACTTGGGTCATGACCGAGTAGACTTTGGGCTTTAGGATCCGTGCGAGGCCCAAGAGTTAAGCCCGTGCCGGATGCCTATAGATAGAGGAGGTGTGGCACACTTATTCAGTTGATCGCTTTAGCACTGTCATTAGGGCTTTGCATGTGTTACAACTAGCCACCTCCAATCGCCGCCGAACTGTGTGATTAGACCTAGCAGTCCACCACACGGTGTTTGATACATCTCCATCATATTTATAACTTTTTATTGCTTCATGCCAATATTCTACAACTTTCATATACTTTTGGCAGTATTTTATAATATTTTTTGGGACTAACTTACTTACCCAGTGCCAGTGCCAGTTCCTGTTTTTTGTGTGATTTTTGTTTCGCAGAAAATCCATATCAAACGAAGTCCAAACGCGATGAAAATTTATGGATATTTTTTTGGAATATATGTGATTTTGGAGAGTCAGAATCAACGGAAGACGATGCCCGAGGGCCCCACAAGCCAAAAGGGCACATCCCCGGGGGGTTGTTCCCTGATGTCTTGTGGCCATCCCTTAGGTCGGTTGGTGCCCTCCTTCTTCCACAAGGAAGATATTTTTGCGGTAAAAATCCCCTCAAAATTTCAGCCTGATCGGAGTTACGTATCTCCGGATATTTAAGAAACGGTGAAGGGCCAGAAAACCAGTCGCGAAAACAGAAGAGAAACAGAGAGAGAGATCCAATCTCGGAGGGGCTCCTGCCCTCCGGGAGCCGTGTCGGCCATGGACCAGAGGGAAAACCCTCCTCCCACCTAGGGAGGCGGCCAAGGAAGAAGAATAAGGAGGGGGGCTATCTCCCCCTCTCTCCCGGTGGCGCCGGAGCGCCGCCGGGGCAACCATCATGACGACGATCTACACCAACAACTTCGTTGCCGTCATCACCACCACCATCACCTTCCCTTATCTATCTACAGCAGTCCACTCTCTCGCATCCTGTTGTACCCCTTACTTGAACATGGTGCTTAATGCTATATATTATTATCCAAAGATGTGGGGCTATCCTATGATGTTCGAGTAGTTCCTTTTTGTCCTATGGGTTGATTGATGATTGCGATCGGTTTGAGTTGTATGTTTTATTTTGGAGCTTTCCTATGGTGCCTTTCGTGTTGCGCACACGTGGAGGATTCTCGCTGTAGGTTGTTGCAATACGTTCATGATTCTCTTATGGTGGGTGGCAAGAGTGACAGAAACTCAGACCCGAGTAAGAAGGATTATTGCGTGTGGGAGTAAAGGGGACTTGATGTTTAATGCTATGGTTGGGTTTACCTTAATGATTTGTAGTAGTTGCGGATTCTTGCTAGAGGTCCAATCATAAGTTCATATGATCCAAGTACGGAAAGTATATTAGCTCATGCCTCTCCCTCATATAAAATTGCAACAATGATACCGATCTAGTTATCAATTGCCTAGGACAATATCGCAAATCTTATCACCACTTTTCTACACTCGCTATATTTACATTATTGTTCTTTTATTAAAACAGCACCTAACTTTTATTTCCACGTTATTTATTACCTTGCAAAACTATCTTCACACCTAGTAAGTGCTTCTAGTTTCTTTCCTGCAAAGTAGTTTCATACTTGTTATAGGTAAAGTAAGCGTTAGCGTGCGTAGAGTTGTATCGGTGGTCGATAGAACTTGAGAGAATATTAATTCTACCTTTATCTCCTCGTTGGGTTCGACACTCTTACTTAACAAAAAAGTCCACAAACGATCCCCTACGCTTGTGGGTTATCAAGACCTTTTTCTGGCGCCGTTGCCGGGGAGCAATAGCGTAGCGGTTGATATTCTCGTGTGTGCTTGTTTGCTTTATCACTAATTAATTTTTATTTTCTGTTATTAGTTGTTTTATTTTCTGTTATTAGTTGTTTTCTATCTTTAGTTATGGGTAGGAAACGCAAAATACCAAAAAAAATTATATGTACTTGCTAACCCAGTGGTTGAGGAACCACCCAAAATGTTTCGTACTATCGAAGCTTCTTACTTTGATCATCTTCGATCCCTTTGTGCTCATGCTAAAACCCCAACTAGCTTAGTTGAGGGAAAATCATTAAATGAGCATGCTCATTATGTGCGACACCGCTTATCTCAGAAAGGGAAACTCTTGTGGCATCAAATTAATAGTTTTTGTTGCTATGCTTGGAATTTATGCGAAATACATAACTCTACTTGTTGTTCTAAAGAAACTAAAAAACACCTTCCCTACCAATGCGTGTTTAATGATAATGAAATACAATCTTCTTATGCGATGGAGGCCTATTGTTATTATGATGTTGAACAAATCGAACAATTTCTTGCTTTTAAGGGTGCTTATGAAGTTGCTACTTTGATTGAAAACTATGATGCTACTCTTTACAAATCTGAATAAATTTCCGTACTTAAATATTGCTATGAAAACTATGCTTCTAATGCTTATGTTAAAGAATTTTTGAAAGAATGACCGCTGCCTTGGAAGAGATTAGAAACTGCTAGGATTGCGAAACCTGCTAGAAACGAACAAGATGAATTACATAAAAACAAACCAGTTATTGGCATGCCTGTTGTTTCACTTAAAATTGGAGATCATTATTATCATGGCTTATGCGACCTTGGTGCTAGTGTCAATGCTATACCTTTCACCTTATATCAAGAAATTCTGAATGACATAGCACCCACTACGATTAAAGATATTGATGTCACTATTAAACTTGCAAACAGAGATACTATTACACCACTTGGGATTGTTAGAGATGTTGAAGTCTTGTGTGGAAAAGTCAAGTACCCCACTGATTTCTTAGTACTTGGTTCAAAACAAGATAACTTTTGCCCCATTATATTTGGTAGACCTTTCTTGAATACCATTAATGCTGAAATTAATTGTGTTGCTGAAAGGTCAAAGTAGGCTTTAGTGGCGTGTTTCATGAATTTAATTTCTCTAAATTTAATACACAACCTCATGAGAAAGAATTACCTAGTAAGGATGAAATTATTGGTCTTGCGTCTATTGTTGTGCCTCCTACTGATCCTCTAGAACAATATTTGCTAGACCATGAAAATGATATGCATATGAATGAAAGAAATGAAATAGATGACATATTTCTCAAACAAACACCTACACTCAAACACAACGTGCCTGTTGACATTTTAGGGGACCCTCCTCCACCCAAAGGACATCCCGTGTTTGAGCTAAACACATTACCTGATACTTTGAAATATGCTTATCTTGATGAAAAGAAGATATATCATGTTATTATCACTTCTAACCTTTCAGAGCATGAAGAAAGAAGATTACTTAAAACTCTGGAGAAGCACATGGCTGCTATTGGATATACTCTTGATGATCTTAAGGGCATAAGTCCTACTCTATTTCAGCACAAGATTAATATGGAACCTGATGCTAAACCAGTCGTTGATCACCAACGCCGTCTCAATTCTAAGATGAAGGAGATGGTAACAACTAAGATATTAAAACTTCTGGAAGGAGGTATAATTTATCATATTGTTGATAGTAGATGGGTAAGTCATGTTCATTGTGTTCCTAAGAAAGGTGGTATAACTTTTGTCCCTAATGATAAAAATGAGCTTATCCCATAAAGAATTGTAACTGGTTATAGGATGGTGATTGATTTCAGGAAATTAAATAAAGCTACTAGAAAAGATCACTACCCTTTGCCTTTTATTGATCAAATGCTAGAAAGATTATCTAAGCACACACATTTTTGTTTTCTTGATGGATACTCTGGTTTTTCTCAAATATATGTGTCAAAAGAAGATCAAGAGAAAACTACCTTTACTTGCCCTTTTGGAACTTATGCTTATAGGCATATGCCTTTCGGTTTATGTAATGCACCTTCTACCTTTCAAAGATGTATGACTGCTATAATGTCTAACTTTTGTGAAAAGATTGTTGAGGTATTCATGGATGATTTTTTTTGTTTACGAAACTTCTTTTGATGATTGCTTGAGCAACCTTGATTGAGTTTTGCAGAGATGCGAGGAAACTAATCTTGTCTTGAATTGGGAGAAGTGCCACTTTATGGTGAATGAAGGTATAGTGCTTGGGCATAAAATTTCTGAGCGAGTTATTGAGGTAGACAAAGCTAAAGTTGATGCAATTGAGAAAATGCCATGCCCAAAAGATATCAAAGGTATAAGAAGTTTTCTTGGTCATGCTGGTTTTTATAGGCGCTTTATCAAAGAGTTTTCAAAGATTTCCAGGCCGTTAACTAATATTCTTCAAAAAGATATTCCTTTTGTTTTTTATGATGATTGTGTAGAAGCTTTTGAAATACTAAGAAAGGCTTTGATTTCTGCACATATTGTTCAACCACCTGATTGGAACTTACCATTTGAAATCATGTGTGATGCTAGTGATTATGATGTTGGTGTTGTTCTAGGGCAAAGAGTAGACAAGAAATTGAAAGTTATTCCCAGTAAAACTCTAGACTCTGCTCAAAGAAATTATGCCACCACTGAGAAGGAATTTTTAGCAGTTGTTTTTGCATGTGATAAGTTTAGACCTTACATTGTTGATTCCAAAGTAACTATTCACACTGATCATGCTGCTATTAAATACCTTATGGAAAAGAAAGGTGCTAAACCTAGACTAATTAGGTGGGTGCTTTTACTTCAAGAGTTTGATTTGCACATCGTTGATAGAAAGGGAGCTGAAAACCCTATAGCACAGAACCTGTCTAGGATGAAAATGTTCTTGATGACCCAGTTCCCATTGATGATAATTTTCCGATGAGCAACTTGCTGCTATAAATACTTCACGTAGTACTCCTTGGTATGTTGATTATGCAAATTACATTGTTGCTAAATATATCCCACCTAGTTTCACTTATCAACAAAATAAAAAATTCTTCTATGATTTACGACATTACTTCTGGGATGACCCACATCTCTATAAAGAAGGAATAGACAGTGTCATTAGACATTGTGTACCTGAGCATGAACAGGAACATATTCTAAGGAAGTGTCATTCCGAGGCCTACGGAGGGTATCATGCTGGTGACAGAACTGCACACAAGGTATTACAATCTGGTTTCTATTGGCATACTCTTTTTAAAGATGCTCGTAAGTATGTCTTTTCATGTAATGAATGCCAAAGAGTTGGTAATATTGGTAAACGTCAGGAAATGCCTATGAACTATTCACTTGCTATTGAACCATTTGATGTTTTGGGGTTTGACTTTATGGGACCTTTTCCTTCCTCTAATGGGTATACTCATATTTTAGTTGCTATTGATTACGTTACCAAGTGGGTAGAAGCTATTCTGACTAGTAGTGCTGATCATAGCACTTCTATTAAAATGCTTAAAGACATTATCTTTTCGAGGTTCGGAGTCCCTAGATACTTAATGACTGATGGTGGTTCACATTTTATTCATGGCGCTTTCCGTAAGATGCTAGCTAAATATGATGTTAACCATAGAATTGCATCACCATATCATCCTTAGTCTAGTGGTCAAGTTGAGTTGAGTAACCGAGAAATAAAACTAATCTTGCAAAAGACTGTCAATAGATCTAGGAAGAATTGGTCTAAAAACCTAGATGATGCTCTTTGGGCTTATAGAACTGCTTATAAGAATCCCATGGGTATGTCCCCGTATAAAATGGTCTATGGAAAAGCTTGTCATTTACCTCTTGATTTAGAACACAAAGTTTAATGGGCATTTAGAGAATTTAACTATGATTGTAAACTTGCCGGTGATGAGAGGTTATTTGATATTAGCTCACTAGATGAATGGAGGGCACAAGCCTATGAAAATGCTAAGTTATTTAAAGAAAAGGTTATGAGATGGCATGATAAGAGAATCCAAAAATGAGAATTCAATGTAGGAGACCTAGTGCTTCTGTAAAATTCTCCTTTCAGATTTTTTGTAGGAAAACTCCTCTCCAAATGGGAAGGCCCATACGTTGTCGAGGAGGTCTATCGCTCCGGTGCAATAAAAATTAACAACTTCGAAGCCAATAACCCAAGAGTGGTGAATGGGCAAAGAATCAAGCATTATATTTCAGGTGCACCCGTTAATGAGGAAACTAATGTCATCCAAGTTATGACACCAGAAGAACACATAAAAGAGGCCTTCCGGAACACTCCAGAACATGAAAAAGGGGTAGTTATGTGATACGGTAAGTAAACCGACTCCAAAAATTCCAAAAAAATAAATTTTGTTGATTTTGGTATTTTAGAAAAAGTCCAAAAATAAAAGGTAGTCGGGGAGACCCACGAGGGAGGCACAAGCCAACAGGGCACGACCCCCTTAGGGGCGCGCCCTGATGGCTTGTGGGGGCCTCATGTGCCTCCCAGACTCTGGTTTCTTCCCGAGCACGTATTCTGACATAGAAAAAATCATTATATATACTCCCGTATGTTTTGACCACCGCATCGCGAGTTTTCTCTCTATTCTTGTTTCAAGCTATTTTTCTGGCAGAACTGAGAATATGTCGTCTCAAGATTCGGATGGAGAGAGTTGTGTCTCTAACTATGTGGCAGACCCAAAGATCTTTGGGGAGATCTATCCTTATCTATAGTCCACTGAGGAGGATGGAGATTCCGATTCGGAGGAGACGGAAGATGCCGGTCCAGAGGCCAGTTCAGATGAAGAAGAAGATCCGCTTCCTCAACCTGGAGATATGCATGTGGAATTCAAGAAGTCAAGCCTCCCCAACGAAGCAAACCAACCTAAGATCCAATTTATCCCGTCTTGTTTTTTGCGGAAAAGCAAAGCAGCATTGTGCAAACGGGTCTTGAAGCTCGAGCAAGAAAACAATGATCTAAGAGAGGAAAAATTCATTCTCAGGCGTAAAATGGAGAGGAAGGGTACCACCACTCCAACACGACCACCATCACCGAAGAACACTTGAGTACATGAGTATGGGCACCACCCTTAGCTTGTTCCAAGCTTGGGGGAGGTGCCCCGGTATTGTATCACCATCACTTTTTACCATCATCTTTTATCTTAGTTCGATCCTTAGTTATTTCACGATTTAGAGAGATAAATTTCGGATATGCTTTTGCTTAGTGTTTTTCTTTGAGTTCTATCTATCGTTGTAACCGAGTGTGAGAGTTATATAATAAAGTTAGTTGAGCTTGTGTGCCTTACCCTCATTGCATTCTTCATCATAGCATGGATATAAGAAAAATAGAAAGATCGTGTGCTTATCTCATAAGGAGTAATGACTTCACATAAAAGAAAAGTATGAGCAATGAGAAGTTGTTGAGAATGAACAAATGTAGAATTAGTCATTGTGATAATCTATGCAAGACTATGATAGAGAAGAGAGGATTCACATATAAATACACTATGTTGGACATCATCTATGATTGCAAACCCTCGCCAAATATTATATAATGATCAAGTGTTGAAGTTGGACATGGAAGAAACCTAATGGTCATGATTGCTTACATTTGCATAGAAGCTATATAGTCATGGATCCTTTAACATGTGATGCTTGCTTTAGATCTTTTGCTAGCCAAAATTTCCGCACCAAGTAAAGATACTACTTGTGCATCCATAACCCCTTAAACCCAGTTTCTTTCCATGAAAGTCCACCATACCTACCTATGGATTGAATAAGATCCTTCAAGTAAGTTGTCATCGGTGCACAAACAATAAAAATTGCCCATAATCATGTATGATCTTTTATTGAAAAGGAAAACAAGCTTTGTACGATCTTGTGATGACGAAGAAATAAAAGCGATGGAGTGCATACTAAAGTTCGTCATCACAAGGGGCAATTTAAAGTAACGTTCCTTTGCATTAAGAGATTGCACATATAAACAAATATAAGCACATGACAACCTCTGCTTCCCTCTGCGAAGGCCCTATCTTTTTTTATAAAAGTTTTTGCTTTCATGCATGAGTCATTAATATTCTCTCTTCTTACAATTTATATAATTCTTTTAGTTGGCAAGCATCATGTGTTGAGGAAAAATCCAGACATATATATCCAGTTGAATGTAAGAAATCATGACCTATTATTGTTGACATTATCCTTGAGGTAAAAGAGTTGAGTGGCAAATAAAAGCCCCTATCTTCCTATGTGTTTGACGGAAACATTAGCTCCAAAAATATGCAATGAGTGTCAACAATCATAGATGACTAAATGATAGTTGAGTATGTGGACTTGCTAGAATGAAAGCTCTTACATAGACTCTTCTATTGAATATGATGAGCTATGATTATCTCCATGACTAAATGCATTGTTTGTTGGTTGTCAATAAAGTTTATGCTTCATACTTTGATAATTGTGAATGGATCTTTACTTGTTTATGAGAAGCCATATGATGAAAAACTTGCTACTATGATGACATTCATGATGCTCTCATGTCCATATTCTGTTTTTATCGACACCTGTCTCTCAAATCATGTGGTCATTATTTTAGAGCTCGGTTTTCACTTGAGGACAAGCGAGGTCTAAGCTTGGGGGAGTTGATACGTCCATTTTGCATCATTATTTATTATTGATACCTATGATATTCTTGTCCATTATTCCCTATTATCACACAATTCTTATGCCTTTATCTCTGAATATGCAAGGTACACCACAAAGAGGGGAATATCTGGAAACTGGAATTCTGGACCGGAAAACTGAGAAAAAGGCAGAAAAATCACCAGACTCCAAATGACCTGAAATTTAACAAAGAAGTCTTATAGAACATTTGGGAATTTCTGGAGCAAAAATATACCATAGGGGGGCCACCAGCCAGCCACAAGCCAACAGGGCGCCCCCCTAGGGGCGTGCCCTAATGGCTTGTGGGGCCCCTGCTGGCCTCCCGACACCCATCTTCTCCTATATGGTGGGTTTTACCCTAGAAAAAATCATAAGCAACCTTTCGAGATGGAACGCCGCTGCCTCGAGGCAGAAACCTGGGCAGAGGCACTTTGCCATCTGACAGTCAGATTCTGCCGGGGGAATTCCTCTCTGGGAGGGGGAGATCGAAGCCATCGTCATCACCAACGCTTCCTCCTTCGTGGGAGGACCCATCCTCATCAACCACTTCACCAGCACCATCTCATCTCCAACCCTAGTTCATCTCTTGTATTCAATCTTTGTCTCAAAACCTCAGATTGGTACCTGTGGGTTACTAGTTGTGTTGATTACATCTTGTAGTTGATGCTTGTTGGATTACTTGGTGAAAAATATTATGTTCAGATCCTTAATCACTATTATTATACCTCTGATCTTGAACATGTTGATGAGGTGTGATTAGTTACTATTCACTACTAGGGAAATGGTTATAGGTAGGGCACCAGTAGTAGCGCTGGAAAAAAGCAAGCGCTGCTGCTAATTAGCAGTAGCGCTGGTCTGAGGCAGCGCTACAAGTAATGCTTTAGCAGTAGCGCTGTAAAAGTAAAAAGCGCTATTACTAAGTGGGACCTAACGAGCCCACCGACGCTAGCTGTAGTAGCAGCGCTGTCCAGAATACAACGCTACTACTAAGATTTTAGCAGTAGCGCTTTTTTGCAGAGCACCGCTACTGCTAATGGGCCCCACTTAATAGTAGCGCTCTTTCTGGAAAGCGCTACTCCTAAGTAACATAGCAGTAGCGCTTTCTAGAAAACAGCGCTACTCCTAGGCGTGGCCGGTGCCACCTTTTCACCCCCCCTCCCGCTCCTCCCCCCTTTGCCCTCTCTCCCCCTCCTTTCCCCTCTCCTCTCACCATTGTTGCCCTTCTTCTCTCTTCCTCCTACCTCTCTTCTCTCCCCATTAATGCCCCCCTCCACCATAACTCTCCTCCATAAATGGCCTTCTCATCTCTAGCTAGCTCCATAAATGCCCCCTACCTCATTTATTTGGCTCTCCCTCCATTCCATTAGATATAGATCTAGCTAGCTCATATCTCTCCCTCTCCATTAGTTACCTAGAGTCATCTCTCCTCCCCAACAACTAGATCTAGCTAGCTATTTAGCCATCCCCTATAGGTAGCGAAAGGCCTCATCCGGTCGATTGGTCTCTCTCGGGAGATAGGTGAGTAAAAAGTTGTTCATTTCAAGAATGGGAATATGTGTGTGAATGCGAATATGTGTCTTTGGGATATGGAGAGATTTGTGTGAGTGACATGCCCCCGAGTTGCTTATGTTTTGCCGAAACGTCGATTTATTTCCGTTTCGGTGAATTTCGAGCAAACTCGATATGTCCTATTTTTAGGCAAGGTCATGCCAAATTTTTATATGACTTTGATGCATGCATGCATTTGGTTTATAACCCTTTTGCTTGTTATACCGTGCATGCAGTCGGTCATGAAGGTGAGTGGATGGAAGGTGGAGCGATACATGCAATCCGCGGTGATGTACATGTATGCAAATAATCGGACTAGGATTAGATGCCCGTGTACAAGATGCAAAGAAGGAGTCCTTTTGGACCCTTTTGATCGTGGCAGGTTGAAGGCGCACCTGCTGATGAATGGTTTCATGGATGGCTATACTCGGTGGATAAGTGAAGATGATGATGATGATGAGGACGTCCACATGGCAGGGAATAACGACATGGGGCTAGATGAAGAGATGACCGATCGACATGAAGACGATGGCGCCTGACATGGCATTGGGGAAGAGTTAAATGATGGCGGCGGAGAAGATTCCGGACACGGCGAAGAAGAGTCCGGACATGGCGGAGAAGAGGCGGCGGTCACGCCGCAGTCTTCGACGCTACTAAGGGCAGTCATGCAGGACCCTCATGTTTGAGACCTCCTTCGCAAGAGTACGACTAGCGAGAGAGATGCTTCTAGAGAGGAGGCCAAGCTGGCGCAACTTCAAGTAGACTCGAAGACTCCATTGTATGACGGTTGCGATCCCGAGGTGACCCGCTTGAGTTTCACGCTCAAACTTCTAAAGACGAAGGCCAAAAACAAATGGACAGACAAAAGCCTCGATGAGCATTTGAAGTATCTACAAAATAAAGTTCTTCCCGCGGGGAACCTGTGTCCTACTAGTGTCTATGAGGCCAAGAAAATCATTTGCCCTTTTGATTTGCCGCACATTAGGTACCACGCATGCATCAACGATTGCATCATTTATCGGGGGGAGCACGAGGAAAAAAACAGTTGTCCAGTGTGCAATGCTTCTCGATACAAGAAGGCAAGAAAGAAAGCTCCTCGGAAAGTTGTATGGTACTTTCCAATCACTCCCCGTCTGCAGCGGTATTTCGTAGATTCTAAGGAAGCAAAGCTCATGCGCTGGCATGCGGAGAGGAAGAAGCCCGACGATGGAGATGATCCGAAGCTGAGACACCTCGTAGATGGTAGCCAGTGGAGAGCATTCAACGCCGTATATGGATTTGCTGCAGAAGATCCAAGGAACATCGTGCTTGGTGCGAGTACTGATGGCATGAATCCGTTTGGAAACCAAAACACCAACCACAGCACATGGCCCGTCTTTGTATGGATGTACAACCTCCCCCCATGGAAGTGCATGAAGACAAAGTACATACACATGAGCTTGCTGATTCAAGGGCCGAAACAACCGGGAAATAATATTAACCTGTATATGGGGCTTCTGAAAGAGGAGCTAGACACGTTATGGAAAACACCGGCATGGACATGGGACGGCAGCAAAGGAGAGTATTTCTATATGAGAGCCGCGCTGATGACGACGGTGCACGACTATCTCGGTTATGGGTAAACCTTAGGCCAGGTGTGCCACGGATACTGCGGATGCACGAGGTGCATGGATGATACAATATCTCAGCAGCTTACGTCAACGAAAGATGGCGGGTCCGGGAAAATCGTGTACATGGGCCATCGTAGATGGCTCGAGAAGGATGACCCATGGAGAAAGCGTGGAGATCTATTCAATGGGTTGGCTGAGCATTGAGGACCTCCACGTAAGAGGATCGGCACCGAAATCAATGAGCTGTTGAAAAACTGGGAACAGTGCCCCGTGCCGGGAAAGATGAAAAAGGCGCCGGAGCCGCTACTGAAGGTATGGAAAACGAGGTCTGTTTTCTGGGACTTGGAGTACTGGCCCAATCACGACACGCCTCATTGCCTTGATCAAATGCATATCATGAAGAATGTCCTCGAGAGCTTTCTTGGCACACTGATGAACATGCCGGAGAAGACCAAGGACGGGCCGAAGGCAAGGAAAGACTTGGAAGATTTGAAGATTAGGAAAGATCTCCACCGTAAAAAGTCAATGGAGGAGACGGAGACGGAGACGGAGGAGGGGGAAAGGGGAAGAAAAGTCAAAAAGAAGGAGGAGAATTATTGCCCCCCTTCTTGCTTCACCTTAAGTGCGAAGGAGATTGATCAATTCATCAAGTGCCTTATGGGAATCAAAGTCAGTTCCGGTTACTGTGGGAAGATAAGCAGATTTCTAGACCCCAAGAAGAAAAGGTTCAGCGGGATGAAGTCTCATGACTGTCACATGATGATGACGCAAATACTCCCGGTTGCCATTAGGGATAATGGACAAGCACGTCCGTGACACGCTTACTGGTCTCTGCAACTTCTTCGATGTTATCTCTCGAAAGTCCATAAGTGTGAAGCAGCTCCGAAGGCTACAGGAAGAGATCGTTGTCATACTATGTGAGCTTGAGATGTACTTCCCGCCCGCGTTCTTTGACGTCATGGTGCATCTGTGTGTCCACATCATGGAGGACATCATCGACCTCGGGCCGACATTCCTTCACAGCATGATGTCGTTCGAGAGGATAAATGGGGTCATCAAAGGATTCGTTCGTAACATGTCCCGTCCCGATGGGAGCATCGTCCAGGGGTATCTGACGCATGAGTGCATCTCCTTTTGCGAGAATTATATAGGCGTCGGAGACCTTGTTGTTGGTTTGCCCGTCAAGAAGCACGATGGGAGGCTCGGAGGAGAAGGTCACAACAACGGCCGGAGGGAATTGCACGTGGACTACTCGGATCGACGGAACAACTTTGACAGGGCTAACTTAGTAGTACTACAACACCTAGATGTGGTAGATGATTATGTGGCACGGCACAAAGAAACCATCGCAAATAAGTACCGTGATATGGGGATGCTCAAGACGGACGACGAAGTTACTGTAGAGCACAACGCCACTTTCTTGCGTTGGTTCAAAGAGCAAGTTCGGACGGATTGCTCATACACGCCTTAGAACATGGCCCCGCACCCAAACTTGCGACCTATCAGTCATACGATATCAACGGGTACATGTTCTACAAGGAGGCTAAAGATATGGACAGTGATTACCAGAACTCCGGGGTGACGATTGAATGCGTGACCGATGCCAACGGCACAACTGAAAGATTCTACGGAAGGGTCGAAGAGATCTGGGAGCTTGACTATCCTGGAATGCACGATGCGACGATGTTCCGTGTCAGATGGGCTAAGGCCGTTGTAAGAGAAAACAAGTATTTCACTACCATGTCTATACCCGACGCAAAGAGCGCAACCGTGAACGTTAACGTCATCGCCAAAACTGAGCCATGGGTACACGCTAAGCACGTGACACAAGGCTTCTTCATAACCGACCCGACCAATCCCTGCCGTGTTGTCATGAGGAGAGGCAAAAGGAGCATCGTCGGAATGGATGGAGTTGCCAACGAGGAAGACTATGACCAATACGGCAACCCGATGAGGGAAGATGACGATGATGATGAAGCATACGTGAAAAGAAGAATCAATACTACATTACGTAAGAAAGATCATACTCCATGGTTCCGGAAAAGTCACAAGGAGGGGCTAAATTATTCGGCAACGAACAAGAAAGGGAAGAAGCTCAATGTGAAACGTCGTCGACGTAGCTGAGAAACCATCATTTATATATATGTAACTATTTTGTGTACACACTTAAGTAACCGTTATCGGTCAAATGATGTATACATCGTATCCCCTTCAATTACCACCACATGGTTCCGGTGGTATTCGCGCAGTGTGGGAGGGAGACGTTCTCGTCGACTGCGTGCGAGGCCGTCGGGAGAAAAATAAAAAACAAAAACAAAAGGGAGAAAGCAATACAAAAGAAAAAGAAAAGTAAACAGAAAAGGAAAGGAAAATAATAAAAAGAAAAGAAAACTAAAAACTAGAAAAGGAAAATAATAGGAATTAGTAGTAGCGCTGGATTAGGACCAGCGCTATAGCTAAGTTAGCTTAGCGCTGGATTAGGACCAGCGCTATAGCTAAGTTAGCTATAGCGCTGGTCCTAATCCAGCGCTACTGCTATTTTTAGTTAACCCCGCCGCGCGGGCTCAAAATTTAGCCAAGTCCTTATTCCCCCCCCCCCCCCCCCCGCCCTCGATCTCGACCTCTCCCCCCCACTCTGTCGTCGCCGGCTGTCGCCCCTGCCCGCTGTCGCCCCTGCCCGCCGTCGCCCCTGCCCGCCGACGACCTCGACGCCGGCCGTCGCCCGAGCCTACCCTCGACCTCACTGTCGCCGTGCGGGCCCGCCCTCGACCTCACCATCGCCGCCCTCTCCCCTGCCCTCTACCTCGCCGCCGCCGCCCTCTCCCCCGCCCTCGACCTCGCCGCCGCCCCGTAAGCCTCTCCCTCTCCTCTCCCCTGCCCTCCTCTCTCTTTCTCTCTCTCTCTCTCTCTCTCTCTCTAATATGAACCCTAGCTAGGAGTTGGATGTATGAACCCTAGGAGATGAGATGTTGCTGTTGTGATTAGGAATTAGGACAGTAGGGATATTTTTAGGACAATAGGAATTTTTGTAGCATTTTGGAAAAAAATTAATATTTTTTTTTCGGAAATTAGCTATACTATGATGAACCCTAGTGTTTAGGGCAGTAGCAAATTTGTTTAATTAGGGCAGTAGCAAATTGGTTTAGGGCGGTAGCAAATTTAGTTATGGTAGTAGCAAATTTAGCAAATTTAGCTAAATTAGCAAAAAATAGTAGCAAATGTTTTAGGAAATTAGCTAGAGGAATTTTTGTAGGTATATAAATTAGCTATAAATAAAAAACAGTAGCAAATGTTTAGTGAGGTCATTTTGCAAAGGTTTTTGGTTTTTGAAAAGACCACTATTTTGCAATGTTTAGTGAGGTCATTTCACTATGTGCTCCTGTGATTCTCATATGTCATTGATGTTATATGATATATGTCATTGATGTTATATGATTTTGCAATGTTGGTTGAATGTCGAAAAATATCCGAGTGGCCTATGTTTTGTCGGAATGTTGATTCATTTCCGTTCCGGCAATTTCCGGCGCTCCATATGTCCACTTTTTAGCAAAGGTCATGCCGAAAATTTCCGTGATTTTCGGCATGACTCGTGCTAGAAACTAGGACATATGGAGTGCCCAGGATTTGCCGGGGGGAATGAATCAACATTCCGACCAAATATAGGCCCCTTTTTTCTCTTCATTATATCTTTTATTTACAATTGTTGAATAGGAAACATGTCTAGCCACGCCGAAGCCGGGGGTTTTGCTCGCCTCGAAGAAGACCCCATCGAGGCAGCAAATCACTATTTCGATTACCTAGACGAACACCAGATGGGGGTGCATGGTGGCGGCAGTGGCACCAACCCCGACACCGATGCCGACACCGGCACCAGCACTGGCACCGGCACCGACACCACCCCCGAGATCGGGAATGATGTTGTCTTAGCCGGTAAAGCACTAAAGCAGAAGAGGACACGAAGACCAAACGAGCTCGGCATCGGACAAATTGTGGTCACGGAGATGCACCCCAAGAAATTAGAGCCAATGGCGCCGGAGGAAGCGCGCTCGCGCTGGGGCAATCAACTAGGATGCATCCTCAGGGAAACCGCCAACATCAACGATGAGAAGTTGAAGAAGATACCACATATGGAGCACATGCTCCTGAAGAAGTTGCACAATAGGTTCCTGTTCCCCGGCCACACAGAAAGCAAAGAACCGTGGGACGACGACGCCATGACAAAGATAAACAGCAAGGCGATGATGACGTTCACCAATGACTTGTCTGCCTGGAAAGTTCGGGTGAAAAAAGCGATTGAGAAGAATGAACCGTGGTCCAAGATTCATGCTGACAATCCGACACTTACGGAAGAGGACTTTGAAAAGTTCAAGGAGACTTGCGCTAAAGATGAAACCAAGAAAAAGTCAGAGAAAATGAAGGTGCTCCAGGCCAGGAACATGCCTCCCCACTGCCTCGGAAGCCGTGGTTACGAGGGGAAGAGGCACGTATGGGCCAAGGAGGACGCCGAACGTGAAAGTCACGCAATCCCAGACCCCTTGGCGGAGTTCACCGACCCGCTAGAGCGTGACTGGATCAGGGCCCGGTACAAGTGGGACCGCGTCAAGAAGATCTTTTACACGGACCCAAACACGAGGGAGTTCATGAGACTTCTGGTAATTGTTATATTACCACATTATCATATTAGCTTCCAATCAATTCGACTACAAGTTTTGTCACATTATTAGTAAACCATCCACGTTCCTTTTGCAGAAAGAGCAGCACCAAAAGGCAGCCGAAAGCGACGAGTCGTCACAGTCGTCGGCGAGGCCCAAGTGGGACACCCAATTCAACCGGGCCCTAAACATACTGAAAAAGGTCCTGGAGGACAAACCGCCATCCTATGGACGTGTGCACGGCGTCGGAGATGGCGCCTCGTGGAAGACGTGCTACCGCGAGGAGCCAGAGGAAAGAAGGAAGAGACGGGTGCTCAACCAGCAGACCATCGACAAGAAGGTCGCGATTGCGGTCAATAAGACCAAAGCTGAGACCAAAGAAGAGTTGCTCGGGGTAGTCAATGCAGCGGTCAATGATGCGGTGGCTGGCATCACGGCTAACTTCCAATCTGCAATTATTACCAGCTTGATTCCGACAATTATCGATTGGTCGAAGATCAATCCAGAGAAAGGGCCAGAGGACTTTCCCCATCCCAGCTACGTCGGGAGCAATTCGGTGACCATCACACCACCAGCACCTGCTCAAGCAACCGCAAAAGGTCCCGCTCCTGTTCATAGCAGCCCGACCTCCGTCTCTGGCATGCTCGGCGGGCCTTCGTCTATGGCTGAGCTCGACGCCCTCACGGTAATTACGCGTCATACCCTTTTCACCAGCATGTCTATATAGTCTTCCGTTTCAGTTGCCTTTCGGATGTTTGACGTCGCAGACATGTCTTCGTAGGCCAACGATACCCCGTGCACCCTACTATACGACATCAAGGGCCAGAAGGTGGCCGTGGGAAAGGCAACGATCGTGAAGCCGAATGACCGCATGTTCCACAACCGAGAGATGCCCGATGAAGTCTTCAAGGTTAACGTGGCCAGTGTCTTAGTGGGCTTCGAGGATTTGCCTCCTCCGGTACCAGTCGATGATGAGGAGATCCCTCAACGGATTGGCGCATGCAAGAGCTGGTTCTTGCCTTGGCCGAAGACTCTTCTTCATGTCGAGGCGCCCAGTATCACACCAACGACAGCTTCTCAAGAAGGTATGAACACCACCCCATCTACCAAATTACCTGCACCTGTCGTGGCGGGTGATAGCGGATGACGAGAGGGAGAGCCTCCATTAGTGCCAGATGACGTCGCCCCCGTTGTCGAAGAAGCAAATGCTGATGATGACATGGAGGAGGATGATGATGACCCAGACAAGTATTTCAATACCGCCTATGATGATGGAGGATTGATGGCTCAGGACGACGAAGACTTAGGCTATGAGCGTGGAGATCATGACTTGATGCTGCCTGATTTGCCGGAGCCGGAACGTCCTAAGGCGGAATGCAAAAAGTCTCTCTTGAAGCGATCCTCACAGGAGACGCCTCCAGATGCCGCCTCTACCCAACAACAACCCGAGGTCCGTCCACTGATTAGCCCGACGACACTGGGGGTGGTGGTTAGGGAAGGTATGGTGGACTCACTATCGCCACCCGCCAAGAAGCAAAGGAGGAGACCGGACAGGAAAGGCCCTAAAGGCACCAGAGCTGCTTCAAGCAGCCAGCCGCCTCTAAAGCCCTGGGTGGTAGACAGAATACCTGTCGAAGGTGCGAAGCGTTTCCATGTCGCCGGTGACCCGATCCTACCTGCGAAAGCGCTAGAGCACATATTGAACAATGATCTAAGGAGACTCCATGAAGGTGTGCTGGCCAGAGAGAAAAGCCTTCTCATCTCGAAAAAACCAGGATACCCGCTTTACGCGGCTCAGGTGCCGGGTGGGAAGTTGTACGTCGAGGGATGGCCCGCGGATAAGTTCATCCTGTGATTTGACTACATCTACGACATGTTCCACATGACCAAGCTGGATTTCCAGTTCATCCACATGTATGCGCTGTATCTCAACTACTTCATCAGGATCGAGAACATAAAATATATCTGCGTCGCAGACCCGTACCATATGCACGAGAGCTTCTTGGCAGTCTGCAAAGAGCACCGTGACTATGTGAGCAACTACATCGGCGGCTTAATGATCGCTAATAAGGACAAGGAGGCGATTCTCCTGCCTTATCATCCCACATAAGTCATCCGTGCATATCCTTTCGTAAGTGTTAATCATTCCTTTGCAAGCATGGAGGCTAATTTGAGGTGTACTTAATTTGTGCAGCGGGGTGGGGGCGCCATCCTCATCGTTCTGTACCCAGAATACTCCCATGCTATGTACTTGGACTCATCGAAGAACATCAAGAAAAAGGATTACAAGCACATAAAGAGTGTTCTCGGTAGTGCCCTGTTAACCTTCAGCCTGTCTGGTGGATATATCAAGGTGAAAAAGTACAGGAAGAACGGGCTGGTTTTCAGCCATAAGACCAACTTCTGCTGCATCCAGCAACCGCACACCAGTAAGGCTGATGGATTCTACCTCATGCATCACCTGCTCGAGTTCAGAAGGGATAATCAACGCCTTCGCATGTCAGCTACTACCAACGATGCCGAGATTGTCAACTGGGCCACAAGCATAGGAAAGACACCGGATCATCGAATCCGAGCTGAGTTTTATCACGTACAGTGTGAACTTGCCCAAGTGATCATGAAGCAGGTCCTCGAACCAACAAGGATGTTCTACCATGGGCCAATCACGCGGGATGATGTCCGAGCACTGCTAATCGCTCAGCGTCTGGACTTGAAGCCTTTCAAGAAGCTCGGGTGCTTCCTCCCTGACTCTGAAGATTGGACCGCCGACATGGAGGACTGATTGTCATTGACAATATATGTGTCACTACTGTCTTTCTATCGCAAAACTTTGAATTTATGCACGGCGAAACTATGTGATGTAATTAAACCGTGGTCCTGAACTAGCATAGATCGCTCAAGTTAATTAGTTTGGGTATGAGGAACTTCGTCATTTATGTTTACTATAGGTTGCTTGTATTTTGCTAATTATGCCTCTTTGTTTTCTTAAGTACATTATTTTGCATATTATCATTCAGTTCATCAACTGACGATGCAGGTACATAGATCAGAGATGGCAAAGGACTGCTATGCCGTGTTCGTTGGGAGGGTTCCAGGAGTCTACGAACACTGGCCAGACGCTCAAGCCCAGGTGGACAAGTACCCGGGTGCTAGCCAGAGAGGGTTCGACAGCAGAGCCGAAGCGGAAAGTAGTTACTTGAGGTGGACGCTCTGGCAAGAGCGGGGGCGGAACCGCCGGTGCCTCAAGTACTACATAGTCGCGGTCTTGCTCACGCTGATCGCTCTTGTCTTCTACATCATATCATGGTTTAGATAGAGATGATGAAACTTGTGTGTGTGCCATGACCATGTCCCATGTTGTCAGGAACAATAGTAACTACTCACACCTCATCAACATGTTCAAGATCAGAGGTCTAATAATACTGATTAAGGATCTGAACATAATATATTTCACGAAGTAATCCAACAAGAATCAACTAGAAGATGTAATCAACACAACTAGTAACCCACAGGTACCAATCTGAGGTTTTTAGACAAAGATTGAATACAAGAGATGAAGTAGGGTTGGAGATGAGATGGTGCTGGTGAAGAGGATGATGAGGACGGGTCCTTCCATGAAGGAGGAAGCGTTGCTGATGACCATGGCTTCGATCTCCCCCCCCCCCCCCCCGGAGAGGAATTCCCCAGGCAAAATCTGACTACCGGTGGGCAAAAGTGCATCAGCCATATAGGAGGTTTTGGCCTCGAGGCGGCAGTGTTCCATCCCGAAAGGTTGCTTATGATTTTTTCTAGGGTAAAACACAACATATAGGAGAATATGGGCGTCGGGAGGCCTGCAGGGGCCTAACAAGCCATCCTAGGGGCGCGCCCTGTTGGCCTGTGGCCGGCTGGTGGCCCCCCTCTGGTATCTTTTTGCTCCAGAAATTCCCAACTATTCCATAAAAATTTCCGTTAAATTTTACGTCATTTGGAGCATGGTGATTTTTCTGCCTTTTCTTGGTTTTCCGGTCCAGAATTCCAGTTTCCAGATATTTCCCTCTTTGTGGTGTACCTTGCATATTCAGAGAGAAAGTCATAAGAATTGTGTGATAACAGAGAATAATGGACAAGAATATCATAGATATCAATAATAAATCATGATGCAAAATGGACGTATCAGGCGCCCACCTCGCTAGTGTACGGTGGAGAGGCCATCATAGACCTGTTTTTTCTCATACGCTCCTCGAGCTCCACGGGAGATGTGATTGGGCTGATTAGGCTACGACTCTCTGGAGTACGGGATGGGGATCTGGGGGAAAGGGACACCGCCGGCCTAATCGAAAAACTCAGGGCGGCGATGGTGTATGTGGATTGGTGGGGACCCTGAACTTGTTTAGCTATGACGCATGAGCAGACCTGCTGACGTTGGTGGTGGAAGGCGGCGGCGGGATGAGCTAGGGTTCAAGTGGGGGAGGAAGGGGAGAGCTGGTGTTGTGTGGATGGGGGGGGGGGTTGCGGATGTCCAGCTGCTGCTGAAAACTTTAGTAGTAATGGTGTGGGTGGAGATTGTGGTGGACGAGGGATGGCGTTGGTTTAAATGCCTCGGCAGCTGAAATTTTACTATAGGGTCGGTGGTGGACGAGGGAGGGCGGCATGCAGTTGAAATACCGCTTCCACTTTAATTTTGGTAAAGGAACTGAGCAGGGGCGTGAGCAACCAAGATCGCACACGGTCCAAACATAATAAAGTGTTTACGCTGTAACGAAATGCCGTGCCGCGATACGACGAATTTTTGCATCGCTCAAGGCGGGTAGCATTTTTTGAGATTTCTCAAGGCGGGTTCAAATCACACTGTTCATCCTCAATTTCAGTCGCAGACGTGAAATTCATCCTAAATTTCCACATGCCCACAAACATTTGGCAATTTTTCACCACAAAATGCCTTATTTTCCTGCGGATTAGTTGACATTAGTTCATACACTTAGTAATTTACAAATAGTTCATCAATTTACATGAAGATGAACTGCACAAAATATTCACTATGCCATGGATGCATACAAATGCCGTGCCTCCACCGTCATCATGACATTCCTTGGGCCAGAACGAGTATTCAGAGGAGCTCATCAAGTCGATGAGCTCCACTGGTTCCACGGCAGAGGCCGGCGGGGCTACCTCGGCCGGAGCGACCGCGGCGCCTCTCGCCAGGTCTCCCGCTGTCGACAAAGCTGTCGTGACGTCCATGTGGGCCATCGGGATATAGACGGGCATCGCTCTCGCAAGAGTTGCGTCCCTGCTTGCCGTGGCCGCAGCTGGAAGGCCTGCACTGGCCTCCAACATGGCTGAGAGGCATGCGGCAGCCTGCTCCGCCGCCTTCTGGTCCTGGTCCCGCCTCTTTTTACCCGCTGCATCTGAGTTCTTCATCAACCGCTTCCTCTTCGCGCTCTCCTATCGTTTCTGCCGCTTCAGGTCCCTAGCCGCATTGCGGATGGCATCCACAGATGCGATAGACTGTTCCACACCGACACTGAGACGGCACACGTCCTCGTCGCACAGGAACGCATCGAGGCCCAATTCCTAGATGGACAGAGTGATGGTCATCTGCATCCGACGCTGAAACTGGGGGTCGGCGGCGGCGGCGGAAGCCGCAGGAGATGATGGTTCACTGTTGACCGACATGGAGGACAGCGTGTCAGAATCCTCTATCCCATTGTCATCGGCCGCAATAGCTGGTTGTTTGTTGGTGCCCGCCATGGCACCAACGCGTCGGAATTCTGTATCACATTATCATCCAACACTATCAGGACGGTGCCATGCACATCCCCATGGTTGAGCACTGGTTCCATTTGGTGTGTGTGGTGGTGGTGGCGAGCTATCGGCGGAAAAAAATAGCTGTTAGCCGCCATCGACGGGATATTTTATAGGTTGCTGTCGGGTTTGGGTTTTTACTATGCACTTTACCCCTTTGCACTCGCTGACGCTTGCGGTTCCCACCACTACGCAAGGCCGATTTTGCAGTGGACGTGCATCGTACACGGTTAGAGTAGCACATTCTGTCAGAATCGGGGTTCTGGGGACCCAAGAGAGGTTTGATCTCTGGGGTGCACCGACTCTCCAACCTCGCTCGCTCTCCCTATCCTATAGCAAAGCTCCAGCGTGCTTGATCTTGGGGAAGGAACGATGAACACATGATCTACCCAGGTTCGGGCCACCTCGTGGTGTAAAACCCTACTCCTGCTTGTCTGAATTACGTAGTGGTAGTTAGAGAGTACAATGTGTCCTTCTACGTTTGCCGCCTCCTCCCTTTATACCTGGCCTCGGCACTCTTCCCCAAAAATACCCGGCGGGAAGGGCTACCATAACAACCATTTTGAAAGGGGACAGGACTCTAGACCCTCAGACAAAAGTAGTCTTTGCCTGTTAAAGTTTGTCGTTGTGGCGTGCTGGTGAGCTTAGCGATGACGTTCGCCATGCCGGGCTCTCCACCGCAGTCCTCTTTCACCAAAGAGGAAACTTTGAGGCTGCCCTTAGGTCCGGCATACCAACTCTCTCCCCTTGGCATCAAAGGGGAAATCCTCCACATCCGGGCTCGCAAGCGCGCCCCTCAGTGCCACCATGCCCGTCGAGCGTCACCCATGTGGTTACGCGGGAGGGTACGGCCCCGTAAGACCGGATCTAGTGGAGTCGCCTTAGCAGGGCCTGGGGAGGTTGCCCCGTGAAGAGGCCTCGAGGGGGCCTCAGATGACCATTCGTCGCGTGCCTCACGAGGCACGGCCTCTCATGAGGGCCCAAGCCACGGAGCCCATTGGTGGCCTCCCAGGGTCCCGATGCAGGCGCCGCGTCCTGGGCCACAGTTAGACGGGCCAGGGTACCCCTGGTCCCACAGGCCCGACAGTAGCCCCCGGGCCCGCGGTCGCGCACGGTTCGCCTGTTGAAGGGGGCGCAGCGACGCGGGCCCCAACCGCCCGTGGGCCAGGCGCGACGCGTGGCACACGATGGGTCCTGCGCCGCCTCCACTTCCCACAACGCCCCGGGGGTTGTGCTCCTGCCTTGAAAGCCCCATGTGCGCTCCGGGCAAAACCATCATTGCTTGCCTTGTCTCGTACGCCTCCCTCCTGTGTCATTCCTCCTTCCTTGTGTGACCGTCGTTTCCTCCTCCCTTACCTTTGTCATGGCGTAAAATAGGGGATCCGTGGGTGCTGGAGCGCAAGCGGCGTCCTCGGTGCCGCTTGCTCTGGCCGGAGGCAGCGGGGGGCCACGCCCAAGGCCGACTCCGACACGGCTGCGCTGGTCCGCCGATGACGAGTATGTGCATTGCCGCTCCCGATTTGTCTTGTGTATCTTGCTTAAGCCAGCAAGCCTGATCATCAACCCTCCAGGGTGCGTGCGCCCAAGAGGCGAAAGGATGCCTCACCCAAAGCTCTTCCCCACATGCCGCCTGCTAGCGCGGCCTCAGCCCACGCGCCAGGCTCGGCAGCCCCAGGAGGGTCCACGCCCGGGGCCTGGGAGCACGCGGGCACTTCCGCTGCCCACACCCCTCAAAGCACTGCGCGCAAGGCGGAACTGTCCTGCAGGGAGGCGGCCGTGACCGAGCGAGAGGCCGACGTGTCTCTTTGTGAGTGGGAGGTCGCCCAGACCGCCTTCAACCTGGAGGCGGAGCGTGAGCGCCTCGAGACCTTGGAGCGTCAGTTCCTTGCTGACAAGGCCGCCTCTGAGGCGGCACGCGATGAAGCCTTCTTCCAGCTCGAGAGGAAGGGAGGCCGTGAGCAGGGCCGATGCCGATGCACAGGTGGCCCGGGAGCAGGAGGCCGCTCTGGAGAGTATCGCAGCAAGCTGGCCCAGCAAGAGACCCGCTTCCAGCTCCAATGAGATGTGTTCTTGGAGGAGGTGGATGGGTTGAAGGTCCGGCTGCAAGACGCTGAGGCTGCCATCCAGGCCACTCTCAGGAGCAAGGGCGACGTCGAGGCGGAACTGGCGTCGCTGCAGACCCAGGTCGGCATGGCCGCCGATGTTGTGCAGAGGGCCAAGGATGATGAGGTGCAGTGCGCCCGGTAGTTCCTGGACCTTGCTCGGTGCGCTAGAGGCACGCTTTGTCGCTTCGTCAGGCACACCCCGGAACTGACACGCACACATGGGGATGGAGGCTACCTCGACTTCTTGCTCAAGGTGGTGGAGACACTGGAGTCGGGCGTCTCCAAGGTGGACGCAGACATCGAATCGAGCGCCCGCGACCTTTTCGACTGCGCTGACGCATGTCTTCTCCAACTTCCGGTGCTTCAACCCCGTCTTTGACCTCTCCCGCATGGTGGAGCCGGTGCCCGCAGAGCTCCAGAGCCCCCTCAAGGGCGAGGAGTGCGAGCATGTGGAGTCCCCGGTCAGGCGATTTGCGGAGGCTGCGTCTTCTGAGGAAAGCAGTAGCCTTGGCGCGGACCTCTCCAGCGGCCATGAAGACGGCACCTCCTCTGCTTAGATGTTATGTTTCTTTTGCTGCATTGTGCACTATCCTACCCCAGGGGGTGTGAAGACCTTTGCCAGATGCTTTTGTTTTATGTGGTGGTAGCTTGTCTCGCTTGATGTGCTTTTGCTTCTTCTGCGCGGTCTTCCCGTTTTTGTTGTTGTTGTGTGTTTTTTCTTCTCACGCCGTCCCCACGTCCTGCGTCACTGGGGCCTGTCCCTCGAGGATGCCTTTCATCCTTAGTGAGGTCATGCTCTGACGCGAGCCTCGAGGGCTGATGGATGATGGCTCCAGAGTTGGTGGGCTCTTCGAGGCGTGCGCGCGGGGCCCCCATCTCGGGTGCGTGAGGGGTCTCGCGAAGACAACCCCCGAGACGATGTAGTATCAGGCTGCCATTTTGCCAGGGCACCGTCCTTCACTGCGCTTTCCTCGTGGGATCCCCCAGGCGGTGCTTCGCGAGGAAAAGAGGGGTCCCCCGCAGGGTGTCGCGCGCTTGCAAGCTTGCCCTTCGGTGTCACGTGAGGAGACTAGGCACCGAGGACCTTGGCGGGGTGGTATGCATGGGGGCAATCCCGTAAGCCCGGGCCCGCGGTCCTCAAGCCCTTTAACACTGTCGGAACCAGCCCGAGCGCGTGACGCACCACGCCTGTCCCCCGCTCATGTGACTCCTAAGGGGGAGCCGGTTAGTGCGTGTCTTTGGGGCGGGGCGACGCCTTCGTCCGCCATCCACCAGCGCGGACCATGTGGCTTCCACTTGGTGTGGGCATAGTCACGGTTCGACATTTGTTCCACCAGCGCGGAGCATGGGGCTTCCACTAGAGCGTGGGCATAGTCGCGGCTCTATAGTTATTCCGCCAGCGCGGAGCATGGGGCTTCCACTTGGGCGTGGGCGGGGTCCCTCCTGAGGCCACGGGGCGGCGCTCCAGGGGGCTCCGGGGTGTGTACAGCCCCAACCTCATTATTATGTGAGAGGGTTACGGGCGGCGATAAAAGGGGGGGTGAGCGTCCCAAGTGCCGGGCTTGGGGGCTTCCCCCCTCGGTCCTCCAAGCATTTTGCGCCTAATTTTTTGCACGGTCGTACACACTCGCGCCCCTCAATGTGGGCGTGGTGTGCGCCGCGCGGCCACTAGGATGAGGCGCCTGGCGTGACGAAGCGCTCATCCAGTGACCGCGCGAGCTGAGCCGTGCCCCAAAGTCCTCCCATGTTGGTTTTCTGGGGGGGAGACACTAAGGACCCTCGTGAGGTGACCTGCACGGGGGGCCAGCCCGTGAGCCAGAGCTCGGTCACTCAGATTTATCGGCACTGCGAGGATGGATCCTGGCGAAGACGCCATGTCTTAGCCCGCTGCCACGTAACCATTGACGGGACGGTCGTGGGGGCGCGGCAATTCCAGGCGGCGAAGAGGTGTTGAAACTTAGGATTCAAACAAGTGACATAAACTCAACCGAATGGTTAATCGGGTTTGTTACATGACAAGGAAGTACAAGCCCGGTACTGGTGCAACAAACAGAAATGAGACGCTAAATTTGAACGAACCAAAAGGTCACCTAATGCTCGTGCCTCTGTGGGGGCGCTGGACACCCGTTGTAGCAGATCGCGAGAATGCTTCGGGAGCGCCGGGGGCGTCGGGAGCGCTACTCGTGCTCCCTCCTGAGGCGCAGGATGTGCTTGCGCAAAGTCTCCTTGGGGAGGTGCCTCACCCGATGCGGGCCGCGGTCTGGGGAAGAGACGCCGATGAAGTTGTCGATTAACAGCTAGCGGAGCCTGTTCCATGAAGACACAAATTCTTCGGGTAAACCCATGAGCCACAAGCGCGCGCCACCCTTGAGAACCATGGGGAACCAGTTCGCCATGACTTTGTCGTCGTCGCTCACCGTCCTGATGCCTGTCATGTAAAGCCGGAGGAACTCCCTAGGATCTGAGACTCCATCATAGCGCGGGAGCATCTCAGGCCTGAACCCGTCAGGCCAAACCACCCCGCGGAGATCGCGAGTGAAAGCTCGGCAACTCACGCCGACTGAAGGAGCTTTGCGCGCATGAGCTGCCAGACCCTGGTGCCCGGTCCCCGCAGCGCCCTGGGTTACCTGATCCTGACGACGATGCTCCATCCCCTGCTCGGCGGGGCCTGAGCGGATAGCAACTGCCTCTTCCTCGGGGGCGAGACCTCGCGACGCCGAGCGCCCTCCGTGCCTCCCGAGTGCCCGATCGCGGCAACCTGGCGGGTGTGCTCGAGGGACCATGCGGTCTCCTTTTCATCACAGGCGACACTGATGACACCATCGTAGCCCGGGATCTTAAGGACGTTGTAGCCATAGTGGACCACAACCATGAACTTGGCTAGTGCGGGATAACCCAGGATGGCTTTGTACGGGAGGCAGATATGCGCCACGTCGAAGTCGATGAGCTCGACACGGTGGTTGGCGCACGTGCCAAAGTTCATGGGGAGGCTGATCTGCCCCAGAGGAGTGGTAAAGCCACCTGTTACTCCAAAGAACGATCTGGTCGGCGCCAACCCGTCGTAGAGTACCCTGAGCTTCTCGAAGGTCTCGATGGTGGGCACGTTCAAGCCCGCGCCCCTCTCGACGAGGGTCTTGGGGACAGAGACGTTGTTGATGATGGTGGTGCATAGCATGGGAAGCATACCCTAGATGCCGGCGCACGCGCGGTTGCCCTTGGAGTCGAAGGTGATGGCGCACTGCTGCCACCCGGGCGGCCGCGCGGCCTCCGGCCTCCGGGAAGCGACGGCTGGCCCGTGAGGGACTTGCTTGATCCAGGGGCCCAGCGGGGGTGTGAAAGCACCGCTAAAGATACATGTTGCCGCTCGGGCCCCCAGCGGCTCCCGGATCCTTCGCCAGGTTGGATGTGGCCATTTTCCTCGGGTGGTGTCGGCTGGTGCAGGATAATGACATCTCCTTAGGAGCGCGCCTCACGAGGCCGCCCTCGCCCGTAGTGGTCCAACGAGCCCCCGAGCTGACCCTCTCCACGGTCGGCGTCGGGCCTGCGGCGAGCCGCGTGCCAGCCGACACGCTTGCCGTGGGGGGGCTCGAGCGCCCGGCATTCCTCGGTGTTGTGGGTGCGCACATTGTGGTAGGCGCAGTACGACCTGCCGGCCCCCTCGGGCACACCGCCGGCGGGCCCGAGGCCTGGCCCAAGCCCCCCCCCCCACTGGGACTCTGAGGAGGAGGAGGAGGAGGGTGCGGGGATGACCAAGCGGGGGCTCCGCAAGCCCGGGTCCAGCTGGGCCTCCACATGGCAACAGGGGTGCCTCGCGGGCTGCGCCCCCTCCACCAGGCGGCGGGGGTTGCAATGGGTGGTAGGGCGACAGTGCGCCCTCCTGGCGACCGCGACGAGCTCAGCTATGTGGTCCGCCCAAGCGCCATGCCCCCCATCCGTTGGGCGATGACGAAGCAGTTCGCTCGCCATGAGGAGCGCGTCCTGCGTGTTCAGGTCCCCCACCGGATGCAAGCGGGAGGTGTCGCAGGAGGACGGCCGCCCCGCTGCATGGGAGGGCGTGAGGAGTCCTGCTGCTCGTGGGTTGTGTGGTTGGAAGCGGCGACGGCGGCAATGTTGGCAAGGTGGTGGCGACCATCTACCGCTGGACGCCCGGGGCACGCACGACGGGCCTCAGCCATGGGGCCTGTGAGGGTGGAGCCGGAAAGGATTATGAAGAGCGGCGGCGCACCCCTACCTGGCGTGCCAAATATCGGAATCGGGGCTCCGGGTACTCAAGAGATGTTCGAACTCTGGGGTGCACCGGTTCTCCAACCTCGCTCACTGTCCCTATCCTACGGCAAAGTTCTGGCATGCTTGAGCTTCGCGAAGGAACGATGAACACACGGTCTACCCAGGTTCGGGCCACCTCGTGGTGTAAAACCCTACTCCTGCTTGTCTGAATTGCATAGTGGTAGTGAGAGAGTACAATGTGTCCTTCTACGTTTGCCGCCTCCTCCTTTTATACCTGGCCTTGGCCCTCTTCCCCAAAAATACCCGGTGGGAAGGGCTACCAGAACGGCCATTTTGAAAGGGGACAGGACTGTAGCCCCTCTGATGAAAGTAGTCTTCGCCTGCTAAAGTTTCTCGTCGTGGCATGCTGGTGAGCTTAGCGATGACGTCCGCCATGTCGGGCTCTCCACCGCAGTCCTCTTTCACCAAAGAGGAAACCTTTGAAGCTGCCCTTAGGTCCTGTAGACCAGCTCTCTCCCCTTTCCATCAAAGGGGAAATCCTCCACATCCGGGCTCGCTAGCGCGCCCCTCGGCGCCACCATTCCCGGCGTGCATCACCCATGTGGTTACGCAGTTGGGTATGACACCGTCAGACCGGCTCTAGCGGAGTCACCTTACAGGGGCCTCGGGAGGTTGCCCCGTGAAGAGGCCTCGGGGGGGCCTCAGACGACCATTCGTCGAGTGCCTCAGGAGGCACAGCCTCTCATGAGGGCCCAAGCCACGGAGCCCATTGGTGGCCTCCCAGGGTCCTGAGGCAGGCGCCGCGTCCTGTGCTGCGGGCAGACGGGCCTGGGTACCGCCGGTCCCAAAGGCCCGACACACTCATGCCTGTTCGGGATACAATCGCATACGGTTGTTTCGTCATATTCATTTGCTATTTTAGATAATAACATCTTTTGGATAAACGGCAAAAAAACACAACAGAGGGTCAAAACACAACCACGCCCGCTAGTGCCCCAAATATATACTCCCTCCGTTCCTAAATACAAGTCTTTTTGGAGATTCCAGTACGAACTATATACATACGAAGCAAAATAAGTGAATCTACACTCTAAAGTACGTATATATATACATATATATGTATGTAGTTCGTAGTGAAATCTCTAAAAAAGACTTGTATTTAGGAATGGATGAAGTATATATATGTACGAACATGGTGTTGTCATGTTTAAATTCGCAATGCGCAACTTTGATGTGTGGCACATGATGCATATGTGCATGCCTAAAAGTGTCCAGTGTGACAGAAAAGGATTTCATGACAAACGTAGGGTGTTGCCCTCTATAGTATGTGCCGAAGGAGGGGGTCCTATGAACACATGACCTGGTTCAAACTTTGTCACACAATTATCCATGTCTGACTTGTCGTAAGACAACCAAGAGAATTTATACCTTAATTTGGCCAAACCATCACATATTGTTGTCGGACAAGAGGGATATATAGATCGCGCGTTCCCATGAGTTGGCGCGTTGTCGAAGATCGGTTGAGCAGGGCTAGAAGAACACCATCCCCCTGCATATGGCCAAATGTATATAGGAAAATGGCATGGTCCGGTGTTTGAATACACAGTGCACAACACTATGATGTGGCATGCACCTAGGTCAGATAACTAGACGTATATACCCCCCTTAAGATTGGTTATATATATACTACCTAGGTCGTTATGAACGTATATATCGTCCCCCCCTGCCCCCACCCCCACACACACATGACACGTAGCTAGGGTGGCGTTCCAGTGTTGTCAGTCAAATGGATGATATATATATACCCTACATAGCGGCCCATCGATATATAGGTGTGTCGTCGAAAACCGCACAATGGAGGCATGCATGGTCGACACACACACACACACACACACACACACACACACACACACACACACACACACACACATGTGCACATACGTCACCCATCGATCCTTGGCATTCTAGCATGGTCGGTCAAAGCTGGATGACAAACCCTATATACTAGGGGCCTACCGATAGGTGTGTCGTTGAAAACTGCACAACGGAGAGGCACATGGTCCACATACACATGCATGCATGGGTTCACACATGCACGTGCGCATGCACGCACACACACACAACCCCCCCCCCCCCCCCCCCCCTCACACACACACACCGTCACCCATCCTTGGCGTTCCAGCGTTGTCAGTAAAAGGCATGACAAACCCTAAGGGCCCACCGATAGGTTTGTCCTCGGAAACCAAACAATGGAGGCATGGTCCACACACAGGGCTGACATACACACACACATTTTCAAAACAGCAAAAGAAAATCATGGGTTGACACACACGCAAACACATTTTCGAAAAGGCAAAAAAATCACTCAATTTTTTTTCAAAGGCATGGTCCACACACAAATTTTGAAAACAGCAAAAGAAAATCATGGGTTGACACACACATACACATGCACACACATTTTTGAAAAGGCAAAAAAATCACGCAATTTTTTTTCAAAGGCATGGTCCACACACACATACATGGTTTACCACACACGTACACAAATTTTCAAAACAACAAAGGAAAATAGCTCTAAATATTTACAAAATAAGGACCTGAAGATTTATTTAACCGGAATGACATATCACTACATGCATTTACTACTAAACGCCTGTAGTGATCATATCACACCGCCTAAATGAACCTTGAGATCTAGCAACTTCCCAACCGATCACCCATCCTTGGACTACTCCACCCAAAGCACACTTAACTTCCGAGTTCCATTCGAATCGGTTAGGGGGTGGGAAGCTGCAACTTGCAGATAAGGGTTGCCTCCAATAATTTATAAGGGTTGCCCCGATGGGCACCTCGCGGGACCAGTTATGTATCGCAAACGTTTCTGGTAGTACTAGAAACCGTGTGCGATGGTGGAATGGTGCCGCCTGCCGACGCCTGCATTTGCTGATGATGACGTTTTGCTCTAGCTTGATGGCACGATGCCGCTTTTGCCTACTCTCCGGCCTGCTCCGTCTTGTCCCCCTCGTCCGGGAGGTTGATGATGTGACCGTCCCTTCGGCGGGAAACTGATCGGGGCAATGGCGGGAGAAGCACATTTGGATAGAACACCATTTTAATATAATTTGGATAACTTATGAAAGAATGAAGCTCGAGCTAGCACGACACGTGCGCACACCGTGCTTACACACGCACGGGCTCCATGCAGGCGTATAGAACTGCTTTAAATTATTCATGGTTCGTTTGGCCTTTTGTATACTACACTAATTAAGTTTCTAGGCATTTGATGTGCATAATTCAAATTTGAACTAAAAGCACATGCTCCATGCCACCAAAATGGGTTGAAAAACATATTTGTGTGCTTGGGTTCCTTGTATAGGTCCCATGCAATGAACGAGACTGGATTACAAACATCTCGGCGTCGTGACTAGGCCGCAAACATTAAAAAAATTGGTTTTTAAATCCCCATAAATCCCAAACTCGTCTGAAATTCTTGAAACTTACCCCGGTGTCATGACACGACACTTATACATCATGATAATTTTTTTTGTCCAATTTGGCACAAGTTTTGGGACAAGTCTCTTGCACAACAGAACTTCTCAAGAAGTATCGTGGTTTCGATACGGAACACGTCACCTCTGTGGAGGGAACAACATTCAATGTCTCTTCTTGCCTTGATATTTTTTCTACATGCAACATAGACTAATACAAGTGTGGTGCTATAATGTGGAATTATTCAGGGCTCATTTGGCACCCTTTATACATTAATTGAGCTTTTCTATCCATTTAATATGCATAATTCAAATTTGAACTACAGGCACATGCTCCAGGGCACCAAAATGGGTTAGAAAATCATTTTTATGTCCCTGGGCCCCTGTTTAGGTCCCATGCAATGATTACAAATATCACGGCATCGTGACTAGGCTACAAATGTTGAGATACTTGCTTTTAAATTCCCACAAATCCAAAACTCGTCTGAAATTCTTGAAACTTACCCCCGCGTCATGAAATTACACTTATAAAACATGGTATTTTTTACCAATCTAGGACAAGTTTAGGGACAAACCTCTTACAAACTGGAGCTTCCCATGAGAAGAACATCGTCGTTTCAATAGGGAACATGTCACATTTGTGGTCGAAACGACATTGAGTTTTCTAGGAATGCACTTAAGGTGAAGAACTCAATTAATCTATAAAGGGCGCCAAACATTGAGTTTTTTTGGTGTCGTGACTAGGGCGCAAACAATGAGAATCTTGGTTTTTATATCCTCGAGAACCCCAAAGCTCGTTTGGAATTCATGCTATAGTGTGTGAAAATTCGTTGGAAAATCATTTTTGTGTCCCTGGCTGCTTGCTTAGGTCCCATGCAACAAATGTGAACGAATTAGAAACATTTAGGTGCGATAGCTCGGCCGCAGGCTCGACGGGACACATGAGACCAATGTGCTGTGTAGGCTCATCGGGAAGCGAGACTTTGACCTCCACCCTCCGTTCACCACGCTCCCAAATTAATGGCGCCCGACCCGCTGTTTATCATGCGGTTAATGCGCCTGGACGGACGGACTAGTTTCCTTTTTGTTTTTGATTGCGACTAGTTTGCTTCTGATCCTATTTCCCCGCTGAACATAACCATTGTTTTGTTAGTGCCTTGCTGAGAACTTGACTTTTTGCCTGTTTTTGACTTGTATACATGTACCGACGAACGAAATAATATAACGACAAATTCGCATAGGCAAAGGATAATAATTTTCTAACATATTCAAGATAATAAAAAATGCCACATGCGGCAACTCCCCAAAGACACAGGGGCAAAAGAAGAAGGAAGAGGCTGAAGAAGGAAGACACAGACAATGATCTGGGCCGCTGTAATCTAATTCTTGATGGATTGCTGGGCACGGAGTTCCTCAATCTCCTACTTCATCGCATCCACAACCTCCATCTCCTCTCGCCTCTCCTCCGCCATCTTCCGCATTGCGGCCATGGCGTAGGAGTTTTGCTGGAGAGCGTCGATGCTCTTCTTCACATACGCATGAAGTTCCTTGACATGCGCCATGGATTCCTTCACCAGCCCCTCACGCTCAACGTGGAGCTTTGCCAGGTCTTCCAAAAGTTCTTCGGCGAGGTCTTTCATCCTCCTCTCCGAGACACTTTTATCCTCGAACAGCTTCTTCCAGGCGGCGGTCTGCTCCTCCTGCTCTTCGCACTCGTTGCGGAGCTTCATCTTCTCGCCCGTAAGTTTCACGATGAAGTCGTTCGCTTTGTTAAGCGAGATGTTGCTCTTCTCCAGTAGCTTCACCAAGGCATCGATCTCCTCCTTCTTATCGAGCTTAGTGCGCTGATACGTCTCCAACGTATCTACTTTTCCAAACACTTTTGCTCTTGTTTTGGACTCTAATTTGCATGATTTGAATGAAACTAACCCGGACTGACGCTGTTTTCAGCAGAACTACCATGGTGTTGTTTTTGTGCAGAAACAAAAGTTCTCGGAACGGAGCGAAACTTTTTGGAGATTTATTTTGGAGTATTTGAGGAATTATGGAGCCAGAAGCCACCTGAGAGGGGGCCCGGGGTGCCCACGCTCCACCAGGGCACGCCAGGCCCCCTGGCACGGACTGGTGGAGGGTGGCCACCTCGTGGGCCCCCCGACCCTAATTCGAACTCTATAAATTCACAAATCTCCGTAAAAAAATCAAGGAGAAAGTTTCATCACGTTTCATGATACGGAGCCGCCGCCACCTCCTGTTCTTCATCGGGAGGCCAGATCTGGAGCCCGTTTGGGGCTCCGGAGAGGGGAATCTTTGGTCTTCGTCATCATCACCCTTCTCCATCGCCAATTCCATGATGCTCCCCACCGGTAGTGTGTAATGTCGGGACCCCGATCCTAAGCCATAAGAATCTAGCATGTAACACATCACATCACATTGCGGCCTCACGCATGGTTAACTCCACGGCTGCCACCTTACCTGGGCCGGGACCGTTTGCGCCTTTTGGCTCACGTATGTGAACATGTCGCTAGCATCCAAATGTCAAAGAACCCGGGTCGACATGACTAGTCGTAGAACCCAAGTGGCCCATCCGTACAGGGACATGCATACGTAACCCAACAATGCAGATGTCGGCCTCTAGCATGTGTAGACGAGTCAGAGCAAGCTACAAGGACTCCATTACGTCGTGGGACATAAATGTCATCACTGCACGTAGACGAGTCGTAGTAGGCTACAGGGACTCAATTACACTGCGAGACATTTCCCCGAAGGGACAAACACAGCAGCAAAGAACGATACACGCCGGTCAATCGATGTGTCCGGAGCAGTAGCAAGCTACCAAGGCTCAGTGGAAGCACAAAGAGGCAGTTCCCTATAAAGAGTACTACTAAAGGCACACAACTAGGTGTCGAATCCCATACATACCGGTGCACGTCACACGTACGCACGACATGCCCGATATGCATAGATACAACTATGGCATCACAACATAACCATACAACAACACAACATTTATTTAGAAGGCTCATAAGAGCCAACATAGTGTGATATTACAAACAGGGGTCACATGACCCAACACACAAGTCATACAAGCAACAAGTGGAAGCTTAACATGTCTGGGTACAGACATCTAGAAAAGAAGAAGGCTGAGAAAGCCTGTCTATCTACAAGACCCTCCATAGGAACCAGACCTTTGGCTGGGATTCCCAAGCTACTTGGTAGGCATCGATCTTATCGTAGAAACCACTAACGAGACTGGAGTCTCCTCTGCAAAAACATTAATAAAGCAACGGTGAGTACGGAGGTACTCAGCAAGACTTACATCAGAACTAACTACATATGCATCGGTATCAACAAGGGGTTGTGGGGTTCATTGCAGCAAGACAGCTTTGACTCAGTGGCTATCCTGTACTACGACTATCAGTACTTTGAATAATTTTGAGAAAGCGCACACGAGTCCACTAACACCACAACAATACACTACCATGGATCCGCTCCCGTCTTCCTATGAGAGTGCCATCCACGGTACTCACACTTATCTTGAGGCTTTTATGAGTAACCATTAAGTTGTCTATGAACCATATAGGTCTCCAAGTAGTCCATATCCGCGAACGCGGCTATTCAAATAGATTATTACCCTGCAGGGGTGTACTTCATCACACACGCTCCAGCCACTTACCGCCATGTGCACTTAAAAGGCACCTCGGCAACCTTCAAGCGGAAGCCTAGTGAGGGAGTCGGCCACGACCTGACTAACCACACAAGACTCTAGTGTAGGTTTATCGCCTATTTGATACTGAATCCGCAAGGAAGTCCGGCCGAAGTTTCCTCTACAACCCCAAACGATGTGTACAGGGTTCCCAAGCCCACCTCGACGGATGGTACTACGCTTGGTACACCGGGCCACGGTGCCTAGTCTGACCCAAGCCCACCTGTACGGGGTGCTACTCGGTAGACTACTAGCACGGCCTACAAACACCAGAAACTAGTTGCAACTCCTGGACAGAGGTCAAGGTGGTTAATAAGTCGAGAGAGTCAATTAAGGATCCCAATGTGCGGTAGTAGCTAGTCTTGGATAACATACACATGACTCAGTTCTTAAGGACGGTCCCAATGAGATAACCCACCATGTACTCCTACATGGCCTCTCATCGCTACCTTTACCAAAACAGGTTCACCACTTAACTCTCAACATCAGAACACATTCAGTTTACTCCGGTCCATCACCCAGATGAGTCAGACCTGACACAACTCTAAGCATAGCAGGTTAAAGGCACAACATGGCTCAAGCATCTACCAGGTATGCTAGGTTGCTTGGTTCAGCTATTTACTGTGACAATGAGAGGTCATGCAGAGGAATGGGTTCAACTACCGGAACAAGTAAAAGTAGAAACGTTTTGTCCTAATGCAATAAGTGAGAGCAAGAGCGAGAGAGTGGGATTGTATCGGAGATGTTCAAGGGGGGGTTGCTTGCCTGATAAGACGATCACACGTTACAGCTCCGCAGATGGATACTCGACCGTATCCTTCGGAACAGTGCCTAACACGAAGAACAACCATCGAAGGGGAACATATCAATACACATCAAATGCAACATTATGATGCATGAATATGACATGGCAATATGATGTGGTTGAGCTAATGCATCTAGCAATAGATTTAAATGAAGTAGGTTTGAACCCAAGGTTCAAATTCAACTCCATATGTGAGATCACATATTGAATTTGAACAAAATGTCCAAGTTCTCCTATTTATGTTGCTCTATCATGCATGAAAATGGTACAGATGGATTCATTGGATTTTTCTGATCAATTTTCATATATAAACTATTTTCATCTGACCTACAGATTAATTTATATGATTTTTCTAAGTTTTCTGCAATTTCTGGAATTATTTAAAACCTAGAAATGCATTTATTGCATCAGCCTGATGTCATCATGACGTTAGCCGGTCAACAGACCCAGTCCAGGTCAAACCTGACACGCGGGGCCCATATCTCATACACACAGGGTTAATCCCCGCGCTGACTGGGGTTTGACCCGCTTGCGAGGCCCACTGTCAGTGGCTGTGGGGCTTGGTTAGCAGGGTAATTAGACCCTAATGACCGGCCATGTCAGCACCGACCGGAGTATGGCCGGAGGCGACCAATCCGGCAGTGGTTTCTCACCGGAATCGCGTTTCCGGCCACCATTTGGCACGCGGGGCGGCACTATCGGATGCGGGGAGCGAGCCGCATCCATTCCAGCAGGTGGAACGGCGCGGGGCGGCCCGTAGCGTCGTCGGGGACGACGGCTACGGCAGCCGGGGCTCGGGTCAGCACGGGCTCGAGGCCAGGGAGTGCGGCAGGAGGAGCTGGAGGCGGCTACGGTCTCCTGGAGAGGTGCCGAGCACGTGGCCGTGCTCGGGCGCGGGCTGCAGCTGCTGTGGCCATGGCCGGTGGCGAGCTCCTCTCGGCTCCGGTGGCTGGCGGGGCTAGAAGAGGGGATCGATGACGGGGAGAGGGGGAGAAGGACCGGGGACTCACCGCGGAGCTGCTGGTGCTGTTGGCGAGGTCGGGGACGAGCTGGTGCAAGCGAATCAGCGACGGGGAGGTCCGGCGACCGGCGATGGAAGCGGAGACGAAGATGACGTTCCGGGACCTCCAGTCTTGATTCCTCTGGCAGAGAGGTGCAGGGCGATGCGGCGGCTCTACTGGGCGCGACGGAGAGGCTCAGGGGTGGCTGTGGTCACGATGGCGCACGGCGGCGCTCTCGGGTTCGAGGGGAGAAGAGAGAGCAGAGAGGGGAGGGGAGAAAGGCGAGGCCAGCTCGATCTGGACGCCTCTCGCGGTGTCGTCCGCGACGCCTTGCTGGCCGGGGACGGGCAAGCAGGAAGGTGGCATGGCAGCACACCCGCGCGCGCGCCGGCAACATGCCATGTCCACTGGCGCCAGGAGGAAGAAGACCCTCCTGCCCCCAGTGGGCTGGGCCAAAGATGGGCCGGGAGGTAAGTTGCCTCCTTTTCCTTTTTTAGTTACTGTTTTGTTTTTTTCTATTTTTGCAGTTTGTTTCAATTTGATTTTTCAAACCAAATTACTTTAGTTGCTGCTGAAAAATATTGTGGAACCTAAATGGAAATTTCCACAGCTCCACAAAATGTTTCAGAATTATTGGAGCTATTAATATAATTATAGAATTTTATAACTCCAATTCAAGTACTTAATAATTTAATTCAATAGACAAAAGTGACATGGGAAAATATGAGTCACCTCTTGTTTATGTCTCCACATTTTTCCAGAGAAGATGAACATTTTACAGGGCCACTTTGGTTCATTGAAAAATATTTTGGTTGAACCTATTTGAGTTCAAATAGTGCTCGGGTTTGATCATCCCCATTTCAAGTTTAAAGAAATTTAAACATGATGCAAGCACAATCATAAATCCTAATGCATGCTAAGAGTAGGGATGTGACAACTTGCCCCCACTTAAAAGAATCGCGTCCCGAGATTCAGGAGTCGTCGGGAAAAGGGCCGGATACTCAAGTCGAAGACGGTCTTCACGCTCCCAGGTAGCTTCATTCTCGGAATGATGGGAGCACTGAACCTTGAGAAACTTGATGTTCCGACGCCGGGTGACACGCTCATCTTGATCGAGAATACGAACAGGATATTCTCGATACGAAAGATCATCTGAAGATCAAGCGTTTCGTGGTCCACTTCGCGGACAGGGTCCTTCAAGCAACGCCTGAGTTGAGAAACGTGGAACACATCATGGACTCTGGAAAGCTGAGGGGGCAGTTCCAATTGGTAGGCAACTTCTCCTCGTTTAGCAAGAATGCGAAAGGGACCAATGTAACGAGGAGCCAATTTGCCCTTGATACCAAAACGATGGGTACCCTTGAGAGGAGTAACCCGAAGGTAAGCCTTTTCGTCCACCTCATAAGTTACTTCCTTATGATGTCGATTATACTGGCTCTTCTGACGAGACTGAGCTGTCTTGAGATTCTCCCGGATAATGCGAAATTGCTCTTCTACCTCCTGGATCATGTCTAGTCCAAAGAATTGTCTTTCCCTGGTTTCTGACCAGTTCAGAGGTGTTCGACATCTTCGTCCATAAAGAACATCGAATGGAGCTTTGCCCAGACTAGATTGGTAGCTGTTGTTATATGCAAACTCTGCAAATGGAAGGCACTTCTCCCAATTCATTCCGAATGAGATGATACAAGCTCTGAGCATGTCTTCGAGTATCTAATTGACTCTTTCAACCTGACCACTTGACTGAGGGTGAAAAGCAGTGCTAAAGGAGAGATGGGTTCCCATAGCATTCTGGAAACTTTCCCAAAATCGAGAGGTGAAAAGACTTCCATGGTCTGAATTGATTTCCAATGGAACACCATGTAGGGACACTATTCGAGAGATATATAAATCAGCCAACTGACTAGCAGTGATACTCTCTTTGACAGGAAGAAAATGAGCCACTTTGGAGAGGCGGTCAATAACCACAAAGATGGCATTATTTCCTTTCTTGGTCTTAGGAAATCCGATGATGAAGTCCATTTCAACTTTATCCCATTTCCATTCAGGAATAGCTAAAGGCTGAAGGGTGCCAGCAGGTCTTTGATGCTCTGCCTTCACGCGACGACATACGTCGCAATTAGCAACGAAGTCAGTGATTTCCCTCATCATTCTAGTCCACCAGAACCTTTGGCGTAGGTCATGATACATCTTAGTACTGCCGGGATGAATTGTGAGAGGATTTTCATGAGCCTCCTTAAGGATCAACTCTCGAAGTTGTTGCTTCTTAGGAACTACCAGTCGGTTCCAAAGTACACTGCACCTCTACCATCCATGGAGAAACTACCAGCATTTCCTTTCACAATGTTGTTCTTGATCCGGGTAACACCCACATCATACTGCTGGCTGGATATGATCTGATCCTCCAGAGTAGGTTTCGCAACCAAGGTAGAAAGGGATCCGCGAGGAACAATGTGAAGGTTAAGCTTGCAGAATTCCTCATGCAGAAGGGGTTGACCTTGTTGAAGCATGAGATTGTTGCAGTACGACTTACGACTTAATGCATCAGCCATGACATTGGCCTTGCCTGGGGTGTAAGTAATTCCTAAGTCGTAATCCGTAATCAGTTCTAACCATCGTCTTTGCCTGAGGTTCAGATCTGGTTGGGTGAAGATATACTTCAGACTCTGATGATCGGTGTAAATCTCGCAATGATTACCAAGGAGGTAATGTCGCCATGTCTTAAGTGCATAGACTACCGCTGCAAGCTCCAAATCATGTGTTGGATAGTTTTCCTCATGTGGGTGCAACTGTCGATATGCATAGGCGATCACTTGTCGATCTTGCATAAGAACACATCCAAGTCCTTGTATTGACGCGTCGCAATAGATGACAAAGTCTTTGGAGAAATCCGGTGGCACAAGCACGGGAGCAGAGGTCAGACGTCTTTTTAGTTCTTGGAAACTATGCTCACATTGTGGGGTCCACTCGAACTTCTTATCTTTCTTGAGGAGTTCTGTCAGGGGCTTGGCAACTTTGGAGAAGTTCTCAACGAAGTGACGACAATAGCTGGCTATAAACCAAGGAAACTTCTAACTTGCTTAACTGTTTCAGGTGGAGTCCAATCAAGAATGGCTTGAACTCTTTCTGGGTTAACTGCAATGCCCTTACCGGAGATCACATGACCTAGATAGGTCACTTCTGGTAACCAAAATTCACATTTGGAGAACTTCGCATAAAGGCGGTGCTCTCTGAGTTTTTCTAGCACAAGTCTGAGGTGTGCAGCGTGCTCTGCTTCATTCTTTGAATAGATCAGTATGTCATCGAGGTAAACCACAACCAACTTATCTAGGTACTCCATGAAGATTGAGTTCATCAGGCGGGAGAATGTTGCTGGTGCATTGGTCAGACCAAAAGACATGACCGTGTACTCATACTGTCCATAACGAGTGACAAAAGCTGTTTTCGGTATGTCACCGTTCTTGATCTTGATTTGATGGTAGCCTAACCTCAAATCCAACTTGGAGAACACTGAGGATCCAGCAAGTTGATCATACAAATCATTGATCCTGGGGAGCGGATACTTATTCTTTATCGTGACCAGATTGACGGGCCGATAATCTACAACCATTCGGTCCGTTCCATCCTTCTTCTTCACAAAGAGGACGGGACAAGCCCAAGGAGAAGAACTTGGTCTGATGAAACCCTTTTGCAAGGACTCATCAAGTTGTTTCTTAAGCTCGGCTAGCTCCAAGGGTGCCATCTTATATGGTCTTCTTGAAATTGGAATAGTTCCTGGGATGAGGTCTATCACAAACTCTACATCCCTGTCAGGTGGAATTCTTGGCAACTCTTCTGGAAAGACATCCAGAAAATCTCGGACTACCGGAATATCTTCAAGCTCAGGAAGAGGGTTGGCATTGAGCGAATAGAGCTGACGCTTCGCAACTCGAGTTGAAACATTGACTATCTTGCCAGATGGGTGTGTAAGAGTAACAGACCTGGTGGAGCAATCAATCTTGGCATGGTGAGCTATCATCCAGTCCATACCTAAGATTATGTTAATATCTGAGGACATGAGAGCTTTCAACGAAGCAAGGAATACAAGTTTGTCAACAAGGATTTCATTTCCATGGCTTATTCTGGTGGTCTGCCATCTAGAACTTGTAGTCTGAACTTCAAGAGCAGTTGGCATATCGCAAAATGACATGTTATGCAACCGGGCATAGCCTTCCGAGATGAAAGAATGTGAAGCTCCAGTATCGAACAAAACTGATGCTGGATGACAATTGACAAGGAGCGTTCCAAGGAGAACATCATGATCCTCATGAGCTTCTTCGGTTGAGACGTGGTTCACGCAACCACGATTAATGATGGTTGGCTTGGCATAGATCGGCTTGTCACGACCAATTGACTTCCCAGACTAAGGTGAAGCAACATTGGACTGAGTGCAATTTTGAGCAATGTGGCCTGGCTCTCCACACTTGTAACAAATCACTTGGGTTGCACGCGGAACCGCATTGGCAGGCGGTCCACCAGCAGGCTTGGGTGGAACATTTGGCTGAGTTGGACGAGGCGCCACATAGGATGGCCTCGCATATCCAGGTGGAAGTGATGAGTTCGGAACCCAAATCCGGCGCTTTTGAGAACCAGAGCTGGAGGTAGAAGCCGAATCATGGTTGTGCTTGCGAGACTCTTCATAGGTGAGCTGAGCTGTCTCTGCATTAATGGCCTTGTTCACAAGAGCCTGGAAGGTGTCGCAATGATGCAAGTGAAGATCACGACGCAACTTTGGATCGAGACCCTTCCTGAACCTAGCTTGCTTCTTAGCGTCCGTGGACACTTCTTCTGTGGCGTAACGAGCAAGGTTCTCGAACTCTCGACTGTATGCATCTACAGTCATCTTACCCTGAGTAAGGTTATAGAACTCTTCTCTTTTCGGTCAATAAGACCCTGAGGAATATGATGCTCGTGGAAAGCCTCTGTGAATTCTTCCCGGTTAGGGATCTGGCCAGCTGGAATTATAGTCTCATAGTTCTCCCACCATATACTAGCAGGACCCTCCAGGTGATAAGTAGCATAGGTGACCTTGTCAGCCTCAGCCACGTTCGCGGAACGCAGCTTATTGGTGATGCTACGGAGCCAGTCATCTGCATCGAGTGGCTCAATGGAGTGATGGAAGGTGGGTGGATACAGCTTGATGAAGTCACGGATGGTCACTGTCCCAGCGCACTGATGTGCGATGTTTTCCTCAATACGGGCTAGCAAGCGATTTGACTCACGCTTGTCCTTCTCAAGGTCTAGCATGAACTGTGTCAACGAAGGTGAATCCGGCAGAACTTCAGCATCTCTGGTTCCACGTCTTTGGCCCTTCTTGCGGCCAGTGGCAGCTCGGTTACTAAGAGACATCCTGAGGATGAGAAACTAGGATTAATCAGGATGACATACCAGATAGATAGGAAGGAATGCAAAAGCATTAGATCTCCATAGAGATCCTAGGGAAAATTGGACAGCCTAACGGCTGTGAATGCTCAGAAATGAAACATCCTGCAAAAGATTTAGGTGCCACGACACCTCTACATCACAATCTCAAGATTCTGATCGAGCTAAAAAGCTACACCAATAACACTCAAGGCTTGGAATGCAACTCAGATCAACCATTCCTATAAGTCTACGGAATAGTAACTCGAGATCCTGATAGATTGGTAAGAAGCCTAGTTCTTAATCCCCGTAGAAAAGAAGAGGGTGACTCAGAATCAGAATAACATGGGGAAAGGAGTAAAAAGAGCCTTGCGTTCCCTTCCACAATCAATTCCCTTATATAACTAAAGAGTTTGCTAGACTCAACATCGACCAGTTTGGCTTGGTAGTCCTACAGTCAGTCAACTCTGATACCAACGCTGTCGGGACCCCGATCCTAAGCCATAAGAATCTAGCATGTAACACATCACATCACATTGCGGCCTCACGCACGGTTAACTCCACGGCTGCCACCTTACCTGGGCCGGGACCGTTTGTGCCTTTTGGCTCACGTATGTGAACATGTCGCAAGCATCCAAATGTCAAAGAACCCGGGTCGACATGACTAGTCATAGAACCCAAGTGGCACATCCGTACAGGGACATGCATACGTAACCCAACAATGCAGATGTCGGCCTCTAGCGTGTGTAGACGAGTCATAGCAAGCTACAAGGACTCCATTATGCCGTGGGACATAAATGTCATCACTGCACGTAGACGAGTCGTAGTAGGCTACAGAGACTACATTACACTGTGAGACACTTCCCCGAAGGGATAGACACAGCAGCAAAGAAGGATACACGCCGGTCAATCGATGTGTCCGGAGCAGTAGCAAGCTACCAAGGCTCAGTGGAAGCATAAAGAGGCAGTTCCCTGTAACGAGTACTACTAAAGGCACACAACTAGGTGTCGAATCCCATACATACCGTTGCACGTCACACGTACGCACGACATGCCCGATATGCATAGATACAACTATGGCATCACAACATAACCATACAACAACACAACATTTATTTAGAAGGCTCATAAGAGCCAACATAGTGTGATATTACAAACAGGGGTCACATGACCCAACACACAAGTCATACAAGCAACAAGCGGAAGCTTAACATGTCTGGGTACAGACATCTAGAAAAGAAGAAGGCTGAGAAAGCCTGTCTATCTACAAGACCCTCCATAGGAACCAGACCTTTGGCTGGGATTCCCAAGCTACTTGGTAGGCATCGATCTTATCGTAGAAACCACTAACGAGACTGGAGTCTCCTCTGCAAAAACATTAATAAAGCAACGGTGAGTACGGAGGTACTCAGCAAGACTTACATCAGAACTAACTACATATGCATCGGTATCAACAAGGGGTTGTGGGGTTCATTGCAGCAAGACAGCTTTGACTCAGTGGCTATCCTGTACTACGACTATCAGTACTTTGAATAATTTTGAGAAAGCGCACACGAGTCCACTAACACCACAACAATACACTACCATGGATCCGCTCCCGTCTTCCTATGAGAGTGCCATCCACGGTACTCACACTTATCTTGAGGCTTTTATGAGTAACCATTAAGTTTTCTATGAACCATATAGGTCTCCAAGTAGTCCATATCCGTGGACGCGGCTATTCGAATAGATTATTACCCTGCAGGGGTGTACTTCGTCACACACGCTCCCGCCACTTACCACCATGTGCACTTAAAAGGCACCTCGGCAACCTTCAAGCGGAAGCCTAGCGAGGGAGTCGGCCACGACCTGACTAACCACACAAGACTCTAGTCCAGGTTTATCGCCTATTTGAGACTAAACCCGCAAGGAAGTCCGGCCGAAGTTTCCTCTACGGCCCCAAACGATGTGTACAGGGTTCCCAAGCCCACCTTGACGGATGGTACTATGCTTGGTACAATGGGCCACGGTGCCTAGTCTGACCCAAGCCCACCTGTACGGGGTGCCACTCGGTAGACTACTAGCACGGCCTACAAACACCATAAACTAGTTGCAACTCCTGGACAGAGGTCAAGGCGGTTAATAAGTCGAGAGAGTCAATTAAGGATCCCAATGTGCGGTAGTAGCTAGTCTTGGATAACATACACATGACTCAGTTCTTAAGGACGGTCCCAATGAGACAACCCACCATGTACTCCTACATGGCCTCTCATCACTACCTTTACCAAAACAGGTTCACCACTTAACTCTCAACATCAGAACCCATTCAGTTTACTCCGGTCCATCACCCAGATGAATCAGACCTGACACAACTCTAAGCATAGCAAGTTAAAGGCATTACATGGCTCAAGAATCTACCAGGTATGCTAGGTTGCTTGGTTCAGCTATTTACTGTGACAATGACAGGTCATGCAGAGGAATGGGTTCAACTACCGGAACAAGTAAAAGTTGAAACGTTTTGTCCTAATGCAATAAGTGAGAGCAAGAGCGAGAGAGTGGGATTCTATCAGAGATGTTCAAGGGGGGGTTGCTTGCCTGATAAGACGATCACACGTTATAGCTCCGCAGATGGATACTCGACCGTATCCTTCGGAACAGTGCCTAACACGAAGAACAACCATCGAAGGGGAACAAATAAATACACATCAAATGCAACATTATGATGCATGAATATGACATGGCAATATGATGTGGTTGAGCTAATGCATCTAGCAACAGATTTAAATGAAGTAGGTTTGAACCCAAGGTTCAAACTCAACTCCATATGTGAGATCACATATTGAATTTGAACAAAATTTCCAAGTTCTCCTATTTATGTTTCTCTATCATGCATGAAAATGGTACAGATGGATACATTGGATTTTTCTGATCAATTTTCATATATAAATTATTTTCATCTGACTTACAGATTAATTTATATGATTTTTCTAAGTTTTCAGCAATTTCCAGAATTATTTAAAACCAAGAAATGCATTTATTGCATCAGCCTGACGTCATCATGACGTCAGCCGGTCAACAGACCCAGTCCAGGTCAAACCTGACACGCGGGGCCCATATGTCATACACACAGGGTTAATCCCTGCGTTGACTGGGGTTTAACCCGCTTGCAGGGCCCACAGTCAGTGGCTGTGGGGATTGGTTAGCAGGGTAATTAGACCCTAATGACCGGCGACGTCAGCACCGGCCGGAGTATGGCCGGCGGCGACCAATCCGGCGGTGGTTTCTTGCCGGAATCGCGTTTCCGGCCACCATTTGGCACGCGGGGCGGCGCTATCGGATGCGGGGAGCGAGCCGCATACATTCTAGCAGGTGGAACAACGCGGGGCGGCCCGTAGCGTCGCCGGCGACGACGGCTACAGCTGCCGGGGCTCGGGTCAGCACGGGCTCGAGGCCAGGGGGCACGGGAGGAGGAGCTGGAGGCGGCTACGGACTCCTGGAGAGGTGTCGAGCATGTGGCCGTGCTCGGGCGCGGGCTGCAGTAGCTGTGGCCGTGGCTACAGCGGCGAGCTCCTCTCGGCTCCGGTGGCTAGCGGGGCTAGAAGAGGGGATCGGCGACGAGGAGAGGGGGAGAAGGACCGGGGCCTCACCGCGGAGCTGCTGGCGCCGGTGGCGAGGTCGGACACGAGCTGGAGCAAGCGAATCGGCGACGGGGAGGTGCGGCGACCGGCGGTGGAAGCGGCAACAAAGACGACGTTCCGGGGCCTTCGATCTTGATTCCTCTAGCGGAGAGGTGCAGGACAATGCGGCGGCTCTATTGGGCGCGACGGAGAGGCTCAGGGGTGGCTGTGGTCACGGCGGCGCACTGCGGCGCTCTCGGGTCCGAGGGGGGAAGAGAGAGCAGAGAGGGGAGGGGAGAAAGGCGAGGCCGGCTCGATCCGGACGCCTCTCGCGGGGTCATCCGCGACGCCTCGCTGGCCGGGGACGGGCAGGCACACAGGTGGCGTGGCGGCATGCCCGCGCGTGCGTGCGCCGGCCACACGCCATGTCCACTGGTGCCAGGAGGAAGAAGACCCTCCTGCCCCCAGTGGGCTGGGCCCCAGATGGGCCGCCACGTAAGTTGCCTCCTTTTCCTTTTTTTAGTTACAGTTTTGTTTTTTTCTATTTTTGTAGTTTGTTTCAATTTGGTTTTTCAAACCAAATTACTTTAGTTGCTGCTGAAAAATATTGTGGAACCTAAATGGAAATTTCCACAGCTCCACAAAATGTTTCAGAATTATTGGAGCTATTAATATAATTATAGAATTTTATAACTCCAATTCAAGTACTTAATAATTTAATAAATAGACAAAAGTGACATGGGAAAATATGAGTCACCTCTGGTTTATGTCTCCACATTTTTCCAGAGAAGATGAACATTTTACAGGGCCACTTTGGTTCATTGAAAAATATTTTGGTTGAACCTATTTGAGTTCAAATAGTGCTAGGGTTTGATCATCCCCATTTCAAGTTTAAAGAAATTTAAACATGATGCAAGCACAATCATAAATCCTAATGCATGCTAAGAGTAGGGATGTGACAAGTAATTCCTTCGTAGACTTGCTAGTCGGTGAGGAGTTGGATGAGATTCATCATGTAATCGAGTTAGTTTTGTTAGGGCTTGATCCCTAGTATCCACAATGTTCTAAGATTGATGTTGCTATGACTTTGCCATGCTTAATACTTGTCACTAGGGCCCGAGTGCCATGATTTCAGATCTAAACCATTATGTTATCATCATTATATCTATGTTCCTGATCCGATCTTGCCTAGTCATATGCACCTATTACGTGTTATGATCCGTCAACCCCATAGTGACAATATTTGGGATACTTCACGGTGATGATCGTAGTTTGAGGAGTTCATGTATTCACTAAGTGTTAATGCTTTGTTCCAGTTCTCTATTAAAAGGAGGCCTTAATATCCCTTAGTTTCCTTATGGACCGCGTTGCCACGGGAGGGTAGGACAAAAGATGTCATGCAAGTTCTTTTCCATAAGCATTACGACTATATACGGAATACATGCCTACATTACATTGACGAATTGGAGGTAGTTCTGTGTCGCCCTAGGTTATGACTGTTATATGATGAATATCATCCAACAAATACACTAATCCAGTGCCTACGAGTTTTCCACATATTGTTCTTGCTAAGTTACTACTGTTGCTGCTGCTGTTACACTTGCTACAAAATCACTACTGTTATTGTTACCGCTACTGTTACTTCTACTACTGCTATCAACCTATCATATTACTGTTCTACTGATCACTTTGTTGCAGATATTTATCTCTAGGTGTGGTTGAATTGACAACTCAACTGCTAATACTCTCAAATATTCTTTGGCTCCCCTTGTGTCGAATCTATAAATTTGGGTTGAATACTCTACCCTCGAAAACTGTTGCGATCCCCTATACTTGTGGGTTATGAAGACCTTTTTCTGGCGCCGTTGCCAGGGAGCATAGCTATATTTGTTGAGTCACTTGGGATTTATATCAATTGATCACCATGAAGAATCCGAAGGATACTAGAACCATGATTTTTCCCTCTACTACGTGGGGAGGTAAGGAACTGCCATCACACTCTGCACTTGATTCACCATCTGTTAAGAGTAAGCTTGCAACACCACCACATGCTATTAATCCTGATATTGATGATGCTACTTCTGCTATGAATGATGCTTATGATGATGCTAGTATCATGTTTGATGATAGTGTGCCATTAGGTGAATTTCTCGATGAACAAATTGCTAGAGCTAAAGAGGATGAAATTATTGAAACTAATGAATCTGCTGAAACTAATGAGATCTTTGAAACTGATGATTATGAAACACCTAATAGGCCTAGCTCTCCTAGATTTGAAATGCCTAATATACCTGAAGTTTATGCTTTAGATGGAGAAATAGCTAGAGATATTCTTGCTTGTAAGGACAGAAATGATGTTAAGAAACTACTATGCAAGTATAAAGAAAAGACTTTGAATGCTAAAATGAAATGTGATCCTAAGTTTGCTACTTCACCTATCTTTGTTACCGATAAGGATTATGAATTCTCTGTCGACCCAGAGTTAATTACTTTGGTTGAATCCGATCCTTTTCATGGCTATGAAACCGAAACTGGGGTAGCACACCTTACTAAGCAGAATGATATAGCCACCCTATTTGCTCATGATGAGAAGATTCATTACTATTATATTCTCAAATTGTTTCTGTTCTCATTAAAGGGTGATACTAAGATATGGTACAATACTCTTACTCCTGGTTGTGTGCGTAGTCCCCAGGATATGATTTACTACTTCTCTGAAAAATATTTTCCTGCTCATAAGAAACAAGCTGCCTTACAGGAAATGTTTAACTTTGCGCAAACTGAAGAAGAGAGTCTCCCACAAGCTTGGGGGACGCTTCTCCAATTGCTTAGTGCTTTGCCTGATCATCCTCTTAAGAAAAATGAAATACTTGATATCTTCTATAATGGACTAACTGACGCTTGTAGGGACTTCCTAGATAGTTGTGCTGGTTGTGTTTTCAGGGAACGAACTATCGAACAAGCTGAGGAACTATTGAATAATATATTGAAGAATTATGATGATTGGATTCTCCCTGAACCACCAATTGAACCCACTCTGAAGAAGAGGGGTATCTTATTTCTCAGTCCTGCGGATATGCAAGAGGCAAAGAAATGTATGAAGGAAAAAGGTATTAAAGCTGAGGATGTTAAGAATTTACCACCTATTGAAGAAACACATGGACTCAACACACCACCACCTCCATAGCTGGTAGAGGTAAATTCTTTATTAAAGTTTGATGAAGGTGATATCCCTTACAATATACATCCTAGTCAATGCTTATATGAGTTTGATAACTACATTATGAAACAAGAGCACTTTAATGCAAATGTTCTGAAACACTTGAAATATAATTCTGATATGATTGCTCGCTTGAATGACTTGTTATTTAGAATCAGTAATGATGTTAGAGGTGTAGGAAAACATGCCTCTATGGTTCAAACTCAATTAGAACAAGTTGCTAAATCTCAAAGATAATTGCTTGATGAAATGAATAACAATATGAATGATCATGCTATTAGAGTAGTAAATAGAGGAGGTAGAATGACCCAAGAACCTCTTTATCTTGAAGGTCATCCTAAAAGAATTGAACAAGACTCTCAAGGAATTAATGCTGATACACCTAGTCCTTCTAAGAAGAAAAATAAAAAGAAAAATGATAGGACTTTGCATGCTTCTAGTGAACCTGAGATAGAAAAACCTCCTGATGATAAAAATGATGTTTCCATTTCTGATGCTGAAACTCAATCTGGTAATGAACATCCACCTAGTGATAATGATAATGATAGTGATGTTCATGAGGATACCCAACCTAGTAATGATAAAGAACCAGATGAGGATGTTGAAATAGAGCCTGCTGTTGATCTTGATAACCCACAACCTCAAAATAAACGGTATGATAAAAAAGACTTTGTGGCTAGAAAACATGGTAAAGAAAGAGAGCCATGGGTTCAGAAACCCATGCCTTTTCCACCTAAACCATCTAAGAAAAAAGTTGATGAAGAATTTGAACGCTTTGCTGAAATGATTAGGCCGGTCTTTTTGCGTACCCGTTTAACGGATATTTTAAAGATGCCTCCTTATGCTAAGTATATGAAAGACATCATCACTAATAAAAGAAAGATACCTAAACTAGAAATCTCCACCATGCTTGCTAATTATTCTTTTAAGGATGGAGTACCTGAAAAACTTGGGGATCCCGGAATACCAACTATACCTTGCTCCATTAAAAGAAATTATGTCAAAACTGCTTTGTGTGGTTTAGGAGCTGGTGTTAGTGTTATGCCTTTCTCTTTATATAAAAGACTTGATTTGAATAAACTCACACCTACTGAGATATCATTGCAAATGGCTGATAAATCAACTGCCATAACTATCGGTATTTGTGAGGATGTGCCCGTTGTTGTTGCAAATGTTACTATCTTAACGGACTTTGTTATTCTTGAGATGCCCGAGGACGACAACATGTCGATTATCCTTGGTTGATCCTTTTTGAATACTACAGGGGCTGTTAATGATTGCAACAAAAGGAAGGTCACTTTTCATATCAATGGTAATGAGCATACGGTGCACTTTCCGAAGAAACAATTCCAAGTTAATGGTGTTAATGTTATTGAAAATTCTCCAACACTCATTATTGGAAGCTTTAAATTACCTCTACCTACTTTCAAAAAGAAATATGATGTTATTATTTTTGGGGATATGCCTATCCCCGTTGAGGTAACTTAGTGTTTTATGAAAGTTCTTCGGTTTCATGCCAATTGGAAGTGGTTGTTAATAAGACTTGATCAACCTTATTAATGAATCATTTTCGAGAAGTATGAAGTTGATGAATTTAGTAGACACAATTCTCTATATCCACTTTTAGTTTTATGTTTTTCTTAGTTAAATAAAAGAAAATGCTATGATTATCCTGTTTTCTGTTTTTCTCGTGCAATGAAAAATGACCCAAAAATAAAAGTTCTCAGGATGTCCTAAAAATTTAACATTATTTTTTTTCTAATTATTTGTGAATTTCTTGAACAAATAATACCAGGGGGGTGCACCAGGTGGCCACGCTCCACCACGGTGCGCCAGACCCCCCTGGCGCGCCCTAGTAGAGGGTGGGTCCCCCCACTTATCCCTTTAGCCCATGTCACCTCTAACTTCCAGAAAAAAAATCACCATTGCTCTCTCCCTCGTGTTCTTGCTCAAGAACCCGTGGATTTCGATCTCTTTGCTCAAAGCTCTATTTCCGAAACTGTTTTAGGGGATTGCTTGTCGGTATGTAACTCCCCCATTACTCCAATTAGTTTTTGATTTAGTGGTTTATTTTCAGAATAATTAGCTACTCTTGGTGCTGTTGTAGATGAGCTTGCATGTTGAATTCTTAGAGTTCTAAGTAGTTTGAATCCTTGATATGGCCTCTATGCATCCCTAGGAGTAGTTGCTATCAATCTTATTTCGTTTTGTTAACAAATTTTTGTGGACTAAAAATTTTCAGAATTGTATTTGTAGAAAATAAGATGAATTTCTTTAGGAGGTACTCCTCCAAGAAGAATGCTAAGGGAGTTATTGGGGAGTCGTCTGATAGTGACCTACACATTCTGAGGAAGGAAGAAGTGCGGCCGTGCGAATGGCCACAAATTCCTTTTATGGAGGAAGCCGGTTTCTATCAAGAATTTTCTCAATTTATTGACAATGCTGGGCTGACCAACTTCCTCGCAGATAAGTGTGACCAGTATCACATCCTCACAAACTCCTTTGTGAAAAGTTTTACTTTCCTGAATAGGAATAACCCTCCTGAGGTGCAGTTTAATCTATATGCTGAAAACTACAAAATACCATTTACTGACTTTTGCGACATATGTCTGATCCCTTCTGACGGGGAATTAAGAGAGCCTAGACCAGCAGAATTTGAGGACTTTCTCCTCGCTATAACAGTGGGTGACGACAGAGGCGTGTCAAAAACCAATGCCACTAGTTTGCAGTTTCGTTCCGTGCACTACTTTGCTATATTCATTTCTATGTGTTTAACTGCTAAGGAAAAGGTCGGTGCACTTAGTGCTCCGGACCTTGCCATTTTGCGACGTGCATTATATAGTGATCACACCTTTAGCCTAGGAGCTATCGTTGCACGACGCCTGCAACTTAACAAGAGTAAGGGCAAGATACATGGTGGTATTTACGCTACTCGTTTAGTGAATTATTTAGTGGTTCAGATACGTCCTCATGATTATCTTTTGCCCACAGTTTATCTAGATCACAGGTCGTTGCAGGAAAATCACTTTATTGATAAAGCTGATTTCTTCCATAATATCCGTTAAAATTATTATTTAGTGTGATAACCCGTGATATTATCCCGTTGCCTGCACCTGCTTTGTTTGATTATGTTGCCAGGAACGGATACATGATTATGCCAGATGATATTAATGCCTACCGGAACAACTAGGCCGCGGCAGAGGAGGAGCCCCAGGAGTGGGATGCTCAGGTACCTCCACCACCGCACTTCAACATGGGACCGGATGGCTACTACGGATGGTGATTACCAAGCTAGGCCAAAAGCCTAAGCTTGGGGGAGTACTTATTTCCACCGACATTACATTCATGTTCACACATTTCATTTCAGTTGTCGGTGTTCACACTCTTTCATTGTATTATCCATGCTAGATTTATTTTTCTCGTTTTCTTCTTCTGAGTTTAAAAAACTTTGAGAAAATCCAAAAATATTTCTCGCTTCTTTTCGGTTTTTCTTTTCAGTTTAGTTAGTTGTAGTATTAAAATAAAACCCAAAAAGATTTCTCATTTCTTCTTCTACTTGTTGGGAGTTTTCCCGTGTAAATAATTTTCTCCTTTTTGTTTTTCCTTCTCTTATTTGCTTCTTCACAAAAACTAAAAACTCCAAAAATATTTTAGTGTGTTTCTCTGAAATTATTTTCCTTTTATCGAGTCATACCAAGGAGAAGACCACAATGAAAATGCTAAGTGGCTCTCATATGCATTACTATTGATCTAACACAGAGCCCATATTACCTTGTCTTCTCCTCTTGAATAAAATGTTTCCAGATTCCAGCTTAGTCCACGGCACTCTTGCACTATTATTATTTCATATCATTCGATTGTGCAAGTGAAAGACAATAGTGACGATATTTGATGAGTTGACTGTGGCAGAGAAAAGCGGGTATGAACTCAACTTATTATTGTTTTTGTAAATATGTTTAGCCTAGTATCCATGATTCAGCATGTTATGATTGAACATGTTTGCAATGCCAATTAGAGATTATAGTGATTCATGCCATGCTCAAGTAGCTAGGAGTGGATAATGATTTATCTTGGATGTCAACATGCGTTAAAATGGTTGTGATGTAGTATGGTGATATGGTATCCTCCTCTGAATGTTTCAAGCGGCTTGACTTGGCACATGTTCACGCATGTAGTTGAATCAAAACCAACATAGCCTTCATGATATTTATGTTCATGGTGTCCATATCCTACTCATGATAGCCTTCAATGTTTATTATTCATAATGCATGTTTATGACCGTATTCGCTCTCTAGCTGGCCGCTTCTCAATCTATTTGCTAGCCTTCACTTGTACTAAGTGGGAATTTGCTTGTGCATCAAAACCCCTAAACCAAAGTTATTCCAGATGAGTCCACTATATCTACCTATATGCGGTATTACCCTGCCGTTCCAAGTAAATGTGCATGTGCCACCTCTAAAAATTTCAAATGAACATCTTTTTTGTGTGCCTGGACCGCTCATGGAGCGACAGGGAGTGGTCAGTATCTTCCATATTAAGCGGGTTACTCTCATGATGAGTGTTTATTCACTCGTCCTTGCACGAGAAGGGCGGTAATAGGGATTCCCAGTCCCGAAATAAAAATAAATGCAAATAATTAAACAAAACTCCCCCGGGAATGTTGTTGGTTTGGACGGTACTCGTGGATTCGGCTCGCCGTGGAGTGTGTTTGTTGGTGGAGGGGGAGTAAACATTTACTTTTACCGCTTGGGAACCGCCGCTAATTTGTTTAACATGGAAGATATTGATAGCTCTTGGTCGTAATGTTGACAGGAAGGGTGTACCTCCCAAAATCATACTTATCTCTTATTTAATCCTTGAGCTCTGGCACCTATGCAAATCCCTGCTTCCCTCTGCGAAGGGACTATCTATTTACTTTAATGTTGAGTCATCACCTTCTTAAATAAGCGCCAGACCTGAGAGCACTATTGTCATCCTCATGCATTGTGTATAGTGCATGTTGGATGCATCATGACTGGATCTTTTCTACCATGAATTACAATGTTTAGTCGTTGCTTGAACTTCGGAGGTGCTCTGCATTTATGTTTTACGGTCTCAGAAAGGGCTAGCGAGATACCACTATTGTCATATTATATCATGATTGTTTTCATAAATGTTTACACTTGAGATACCTTATTATTGCTCGCTAGTTGTTTGCATCATTGATATGAGTTAATATAATTTTTAAGAGTTATTGTTGACATGGTTAGTCATGACCTTTGCTGAAAACCTGGGTGCTACTTAAGCATATGTATGTAAACAAGAACAAAGGAGTTCGTAAAAGTTTTTCTTTCTCACTTTCAGTTTGTCAACTGAATTCCTTGAGGACAAGCAAGGGTTTAAGCTTGGGGGAGTTGATACGTCTCCAATGTATCTACTTTTCCTAACACTTTTGCTCTTGTTTTGGACTCTAATTTGCATGATTTGAATGAAACTAATCCGGACTGGCGCTGTTTTCAGCAGTACTACCATGGTGTTGTTTTTGTGCAGAAATAAAAGTTCTCGGAACGGAGCGAATCTTTTTGGAGATTTATTTTGGAATATTTGAGGAATTACGGAGGCAGAAGCCACCTGAGAGGGAGCCCGGGGTGCCCACGCTCCACCAGGGCGCGCTAGGCCCCCCTAGCGCGGCCTGGTGGAGGGTGGCCACCTCGTGGGCCCCCGACCCTAATTCCAACGCTATAAATTCACAAATCTCCAGAAAAAAATCAAGGAGAAAGTTTCATCGCGTTTCACGATACGGAGCCGCCGCTACCTCCCGTTCTTCATCGGGAGGGCAGATCTGGAGCCCGTTTGGGGCTCCGGAGAGGGGAATCTTCGGTCTTCGTCATCATCAACCGTTCTCCATTGCCAATTCCATGATGCTCCCCACCGGGAGTGAGTAATTCCTTCGTAGGCTTGCTGGTTGGTGAGGAGTTGGATGAGATTCATCATGTAATTGAGTTAGTTTTGTTAGGGCTTGATCCCTAGTATCCACTATGTTCTAAGATTGATGTTGCTATGACTTTGCCATGCTTAATGCTTGTCACTAGGGCCCGAGTGCCATGATTTCAGATCTGAACCGTTTATGTTATCATCATTATATCTATGTTCTTGATCCGATCTTTCCTAGTCATATGCACCTATTACGTGTTATGATCCGTCAACCCCATAGTGACAATATTTCTGATACTTCACGGTGATGACCGTAGTTTGACGAGTTCATGTATTCACTAAGTGTTAATGCTTTGTTCCGGTTCTCTATTAAAAGGAGGCCTTAATATCCCTTAGTTTCCTTATGGACCCCGCTGCCACGGGAGGGTAGGACAAAAGATGTCATGCAAGTTCTTTTCCATAAGCACGTATGACTATATACGGAATACATGCCTACATTACATTGACGAATTGGAGCTAGTTCTGTGTCGCCCAAGGTTATGACTGTTATATGATGAATATCATCCAACGAATACACCGATCCAGTGCCTACGGGATTTCCACATATTGTTCTTGCTAAGTTACTACTGTTGCTGCTGCTGTTACACTTGCTACAAAATCACTACTGTTATTGTTACCACTACTGTTACTGCTACTACTGCTATCAACCTATCATATTACTATGCTACTGATCACTTTGCTGCAGATATTTATCTCCAGGTGTGGTTGAATTCATAACTCAACTGCTAATACTCTCAAATATTCTTTGGCTCCCCTTGTGTCGAATCTATAAATTTGGGTTGAATACTCTACCCTCGAAAACTATTGTGATCCCCTATACTTGTGGGTTATCACGCGCATGTCGTCGCTGGCCGAGGAATACAACAGTGCCAGCTCGTCTAGTTCACCTTCGAGGTGAATGCGCTTGTGATTGTGATGAGAGCCCTCGCCTCTCCGCGAAAGATCCTCCGAGGCGTCCGCGACGCTGCCAGACATCTCTGCAGCGGCAAACGCGACGTGGCTGGAGCTCTCTGGCGCTTCCATGGCGAGGCAGGGGAGACCTCTCGGTTGCTTCCTCGGCCTTGATCTTTCTTCCCTGGTTATATCTCGACCCAGAACCCCCCTACCGGCCATGGCAGACGGAAGGAATAACTAACAAGAAAGACCAGTTTTTTGGGTGGCGGGGTGAGGAATGTGTGGTAATTTCCGAGTAGGTGTTTTTATAGCCTACCAAAGTAAACAACTGCTAAGTGGGAACATGTTCGGGTTTGGTAGGTGCGAACTGATTTGCAATAAATTTAGCACATGGTAATTTGGAATGTGACGCGAAACAAGCTCAAGATTTATTGATGGTTTTAGTTCCGAAGCACGAAATGCTTTATGGTTTTTAGAAACCGTGTGGGATTTCAATACATGTTGGCGCAATATAGGCACTCATATGTTGTCTTCGTTAGCAGATACATGCAGGACTAGGAGTGAAAAAGTGGCGCAATATAACAATCCCATCGAATGCCTTGAATTCCACCTCACAGAAATTACTTTGAACGAGTACCAAGGCACTAATCCATAGATTCAATTCGCCAGTTTCTTTGTTCAGAAAGCAAGGGTACTGAAGGTAATGAGGTCTGCACTATATTTAGTGCGCCACAATGGATGGTTTACTGCTCAGCTAAGGCGTCTACAGCGGAAAAGGCTCTACAGAAGCTGATTTTCATTTTGGAAGTTCATATGACAGATTATTCGGAAGGCATTCTATCGAGCCGATATATGACTTCTCGGCGGCTGATCCCTTCGCAGAAATATTGCATGCCATGGAGTCTGAAGATTGGATTTGATTTAAAATATCAGTTTGTACCTTATAATCTTTGAATTTGGGCCTTGTAATGCTATAATTTGAACCTTGTAAGATCGCTGGTATTTGTGATACAATATTTGAAAATGCATTGTGTTCTTTTTTGGTTATGCAACCATGTTCTTATAAGTATATATGTTGTTTTTCTATAGGGACATCATAGGTGTTGTGCAGACAGAGCAAATCACAGTACACACAGACTAAACTACGAAACCCGTCGATGATGATTTCATCAATTGCTGACAATTGTTTACCAGCAAGCGTTTCCCCACAACACACACAGGTTATTAGCACCAATCGTCTGTGTTATTTCTGGTGTTCGCAAATGATTCTGATTACTCACCTGTTTGTTGTATATCCCACACATCATGTTATGACGAATCGTTTGTGTTCTGATGTATCATCGCACACAATTTATGGTAGTGAACTGTGTGCCCTCTATCGCACACATCTGAATCTCTATAACCGTTTGTGTTATTTTGGCTAATCGCAAACAGTTCATATGGAAGAACTGTATGGCAGAAATTGCACACGTAAGTCTTTTCTGAATCGTATTTCATGGGTCCACCATCGCACACAGTCCGCGTTATTGGCGATGGAGCTTGAACTATACCGTTTGCGATTCGTGCATCACACACATTTTCGTCGAAGGGTCTCTGATAGATGTGTCGTCTTGGGACCATTCTGCAGTAGTGATGCACCAAGCCTCGTGAGGCCGCACCCGCGAGGGGGGGGCTCGCGAGGCAGCCTGGCGCATGGTAGGCTTGGTGGAGCTTGAGCTGATGGCAGGGGTTCTGGCGAGACGTGCCCCTCGGGAGGCAGCTTCCTCCAAGGTGGTCGGGGCAGGGCCGCCTTCCTTGAGCCGGCCCACGCATCATCCTCTGGGCCAGCGAGAGATGGGCCGTGGTACCCTAGTTCCCTCTGGGTCGACAGTAGCCCCGGGCCCATGGTGCGCATGTGCCGTGAGTGAAGCATGAAAAGGTGCATTCCAAAACGCCGCAGGCCCTGATGAACTGTCGGGCCAGGAGGTGACGTGGGTCAGCCATGATGGGATGGGACGTTCCCACTCCCACATGATGCCCTGGGAAACGTGCGCCAGCCTAGAAAATTGTTATGCGCGCTGGGAGAAACGATCATTGCTTGCCTCCCTTCGCACGCCTGCCTTGCGCATCGCTCCTTCCCATCGTCAGGGCACCGAAGAGGAGTGCTGCCATCACCGGAGCGCAGGCGGAGCCCGCGCCAATACCTTCCTCCCCTAGGAGTGGCGGTAGCCAATGCCCAAGGTCCCTCCCGACGTAGAGGTGTTGGGCCGCTGCTGACGAGTAAGTCCACTGGCCCCCCTTGCCTATCACTGCTCGCCGCCGATGAGGGTAGTGGACTGAGTTGCTGACCCTTGCAGGACGCCTGGGCGCAAGAGCCAGAGGCCGCCTCATCTGCGGCGCCTTCGCTGGTGCTACTTGCCGGGGAGGTCCCCGCACCACATGTCGACCTAGCCCCGGGAGGATTCGGTGCCGAGGGAGCCTACTGGAGGGCCACGGCGAGCCCCCAGCACGCGGCCGGCGACGCTGCCCTGGCCAAGGGCAAGGGCCCCGCAGAGGGGGAGTCCCTTGCGAGGACCTCGTGGGTGGCCGCCCCTGTGGGCAGCGCCATGGCGCCCCTGTGCATGGCCCTTTAGGGGGTCAGGGCCAACGCTCTGGTCCTGCGCGGGGCCTTCGGGAATGCCCGCATCCCTCTGGACACGGTCGATGCCGACCTTCCGGCGGAGGGCGAACGGGGCATGCAGGCTGAGTCCCACGCCTACGGAGAAGAGGAGCAGACCGCCCTCCGCGAGCAGGAGATCCGGGCGCATGAGGATGCTGCCGCCGCGCGCAAGAGGGAACTGGCCCAAAGGGAGGAGGCCATCACCGTCCGGAAGGCCGACTTGGCCCTTCTGGAGCGAGAGGCAGCCTGGACCGCCTCCGACTAGGAGGCGGAGCACGAGCGCCTCCTGACCCTGGAAGGCCAAGTCCTCGCCGACAGAGCCGCCCTCGAGGCAGCGCGTGCCGCGGCGTAGGCCCAGCTTCAAGGTGAGGGAGGCCGCGGTCACCGCCGAGGCCAATGCAACTGTCGCCAGGGAGCGGGAGGCCGCTCTGGAGGAATACCATGGCAGGCTGGCGTAGCAGGAAGCCCGCTTCCAGCTTAAGCACGGCGAGCTCCGAAAGGAGGTCGACGAGCTCAAGGCTCAACTCCAGGACGCCGAGAGCAACCTCCAAGCCGCCCTCGAGGGCAAAGGGGATATCGAGGTAGAGCTGGCGTCGCTCCAGTCGTAGGTTGGCAAGGCCACTGAGGCCGTACAGAGGGCCCGGGACGACGAGGCGCAGGCACGGGCGATGCAATCGTAGCGCGCTAAGCTACTCTTGAGCCTCGCCATGCGCGCCAGCGGTGCGCTTGGCCGGTTCATCGAGGACGTCCCTGCGCTGCCCCGCGCGCACTCCGACGGGGGGCTACCTCGACTTCTTCACCATGGTGGTGGAGACGCTGGAGGCGGGGGCCTCCAAGGTGGACGAGGCCATCGAGGGAGGCGCCCGCAACCTCCTGGACTGCGCGGCGACGCGTGCCTTCTCCAACCTTTGCTGCCACTACCCCGTCTTTGACTTCTCCCTTGTGGTGGAGCTGGTGCCTGCAGAGCTCCAAGGCCCGCTCAGGGACGAGGTGTGCGAGCACGTGGACTCCCTGGTCGAGTGGTTTGCAAAGGTCGAGCCCTCCAACGACGGCGGCAGCCTTGGAGGGGACCTCCCTAGCGACGACGACGAGGGCGGCACCTCCTATGCCTGAAATACCATCCTTCTTTCCTGTTGCACTGTGAATTACCCGGCCCCGTGGGGGCGTAAATACATTTGTAGGAAACTTTTGCTTTAAGTACACGATGCCGGATGTGTTTAATGTGCTTTCGTTCTCCCTTCGAAGCCTCCTCCTTCTTTTTACATTGCCTTTGTGTCCTTCGTCGCCTGGACCCAACCCCCGAGGCGGGCTACGCCGTCGCTGGCATGCCTGAGTCGAGGGCTCAGCAAGGCCATATGGTGTAGGGCTCTTAGGGCTGGTAGAATACCCTGAAGCGCGATGCTCAAGGGCCCCCCTTGACGCTTAGACGGCTTGTGCCAAGGAAGTCAGGCTGCCGCAGGGGGAGGGGGTGGGCGAGAGGAAGAAAACTTGAGAGGCACGTTTATACTTAGCTCCTTTAGGACGTGCGGCTTGGAGCGGATCCTCTGAAGAGAGCGGCTCATGAAGTGCAGTCCCTCGCAAAGCCTTCCGTCTATGGGTCGCCGCTCGCGAGGCCTCCCGAGGGGGAGGGGTCCTCTGAGGCCTCTCAAGTCCTGCACAAGAGGAATTGCCAACTAATGTAGCGGGGGCGCGCTCGTTGGGTCGCCCATGGGTGTCACGTGAGGAGAGGAGGGCACCAAGGACTTGGTGAGGTGACGTACATAGGAGCAGTCCCGCGAGCCAGAGCTCATTCGCTTGTTTTTTTCGGCGCTGCAGGGACTGACCCGAGCACAAGCACCATGCCCAGCCCCTGCTCGCGTGATAGACACGGGGGAGCTTACGAGCGCGCACCCCTCTTGAGGCATAGCCAGCTGTAGGCACACAGGGGATCTGATGAAAACAAGCTTTACTGATGCATGAAGCAAGCTCATTAAATAATAGAAAGATACATACCGCAGTGTTCGAAACGGGTCGGCTTGAGGCTGCGGCCGAAAGGCGCCCCTCAAAAGATGACAGAAAATGATGCCGTGATAGACACGGGTCAGCCTGAGGTTGGTACCGCTGAAAAGCGCCCTCATTGTCAAAAGGTCCACCATGTCTGAGCATAGGGTATCCGCCAGCACAGAGCATAGGGCTTCCACCAGAGTGGGATGGGGCTCTCACGTGTGGAGGGCAGCGTGGGTAGAGAGAGCCCCGGCTCGCTCGTATCCGTGGAGCACAGACAGAACTTAGATGGAGGATGTTCCATGTGTTTTGTACCGGAACACCCTCCGTCGTCATTCGTGGGGCCATGGTGGGCCGGTCGGCGATTGTCCACCACATCCATGATGTGGGACTCCTGGCTCATGCGCGCCAGCCTCGTGAATGTGGCTGCAGTGTTCTCCAAGCTGAAAGACACACGCATGAGCAGAGAAGGAGGAGAGAAGGGCCTCATGAGGCAAGCCTTGTTGAGGGAGACGAAGTCGACGCACATGCGCCTGCCGCCGTGTGGCTTGGAGATGGAGTGGGGCTGCCGACCCACCTGGGGTGGGGAGCCTCGCGGGAGATTCCTGCATCCTGGAGCTTGTAGACTTCCTACCGCTTGACAGGCCGCGCGCTCTGGCTCGCGGCTAAGTGGTGCTCGACCACCTCCCTCGACAGGCCGGGCATGCCTGATGCTATCGATGACGACGCAACAGAGATTGCCTGGAGGAAGGTCACGAGTGCGCCTTCCTATTTGAGGGAGGGGGTGCCGCTGATGGCGCGAGAGGGGCTTGGGCTGCCCCCGTCTGGCGACGCCTATTGGAGATATGGTCTAGATGCAATCATGTATGACGATAATTCCTATGTATTTATGAATAAATATACTCCTTGGATGTTACCAATGATGTGTATTAACAAGTACGTGACTTGTTTGTGAGACTATCCATTGTATGATAACTGTCCTAAATGGTCCCTTGTCGAAAGAGCTGTGTGGACACTCAGCCAGCTGGATGATCTAGTCTCACTGACCATGTAGCATTGGATGCTAGCCGGATAATATGGAGTCAGAAAGATCTTGTCGGAGTCGACGAAGTCGGATCCGAGTCGAGATAAGGTCTGAGTTGGAGAGACCCAACTATGAGACGCGGCGATAGGTTATCTATGAGTCTCTAGTACAACATACGTTCTATGTCCTAAGACCTGAGCTGACGCATGTACTCGGGATGGTGATAGACCTGCTTTGGGACGACCAAACGCTAGTCCGTAACTGGGTACTTATAAAGTTAGGTTTCGGGCTTGTCCGGACCCATGCTACGAGACATGGTTGAGCAAGATGGGAGCTGCCCCTCCGATCAGGAGAGATATACTCTGGGCCCCTCGTGTGATGCGACCAAGATAACCATGGCCATGCGACAAGGATTATGAGATAATCCGGTTTGTGGTCGGCATCACTGGAACGAGAAAGAGGTCGGGCTAGCACAAGGATGACAGACTTGCCTTGAGCACGATAACATATATCGTGTGGCAAAGGGAACATAAGTGTGATCTACAGGTTCGCCTAACCAGCTTCATCGGACACTTGGAGTCAGCAAGCTGTGCTAGGCCGCTACCGGCTAGCCGAGCCGGATGTTATCTACCTCGTGACCAAGTGAACGAGAACCTAAAGGGTCACGCGCTTAAGGGAAGGAACCTACGAGGTCGGATTCGAGGACCTGATCGGATGTGATCCGAGCTGGACTTGGGTCGTGACCGAGTAGACTTTGGGCTTTAGGATCCGTGCGAGGCCCAAGAGTTGAGCCCGCAGAAGATGCCTATATATAGTGGAGGTGCGTCACACTTATTCAGTTGATCTCTTCGGCGCTATTGTTAGGGCTTTGCTGTTGGAAATATGCCCTAGAGGCAATAATAAATTGGTTATTATTATATTTCCTTGTTCATGATAATCATTTATTATCCATGCTATAATTGTATTGATTGGAAACTCAAATACATGTGTGGGTACATAGACAACACTGTGTCCCTAGTAAGCCTCTAGTTAACTAGCTCGTTGATCAAAAGATGGTGAAGGTTTCCTAGCCATAGACATGAGATGTCATTTGATAACAGGATCACATCATTAGGAGAATGATGTGATGGACAAGACCCAAACTATAAACGTAGCATATGATCGTGTCAGTTTATTGCTATTGTTTTCTGCATGTCAAGTATCTGTTCCTATGACCATGAGATCATGCAACTCCCTGACATCGGAGGAGTACCTTGTGTGTATCAAACGTCGCAACGTAACTGGGTGACTATAAAGGTGCTCTACAGGTATCTCCGAGGGTGTCTGTTGGGTTGGCATGGATCAAGACTGGGATTTGTTACTCCGTGTGACGGAGAGGTATCTCAGGGCCCACTCGGTAATACAACATCACAATGAGCCTTGCAAGCAAAGTGACTAAAGAGTTAGCCACATGATCTTGTATTACGGAACGAGTAAAGAGACTTGCCGGTAACGAGATTGAACTAGGTATAGAGATACCGACGATCGAATCTCGGGCAAGTAACATACCGAAGAACAAAGGGAACAGTATACGGGATTAACTGAATCCTTGACATAGAGGTTCAACCGATGAAGATCTTCGTAGAATATGTAGGAACCAATATGGGCATCCAGGTCCAGCTATTGGTTATTGGCCGTAGAGGTGTCTCGGTCATGTCTACATAGTTCTCGAACCCGCAGGGTCTACACACTTAACGTTTGGTGACGATTAGTATAGTTGAGTTATTGTGTTGGTGACCGAAGGTTGTTCGGAGTCCCGGATAAGATCCCGGACATGACGAGGATCTCCGGAATAGTCCGGAGGTAAAGATTGATATATGTGATAATAGTGTTTTGATCTCCGGAAAGGTTCCGGAATTCACCGGAAGGGGTTCCGGGTGTTTACCGAAGTGTTCGGGTGCAGCAACACTTTATATGGGCCAAAGGGGTAAAGCCCACGAGGTATTGGAAAGTGCAGAAGGAAGTTTTGCTGCTGCCTTAAGCGGTACTACCGCTGGTAAGGCAGTACTACCGCGTAAGCGGTACTACCTCTTGTGTGAAGCGGTACTACCGCATAAGCGGTACTACCACTTGTGTGAAGCGGTACTACCGCTCGTGAGCGGTACTACCGCTTGTACGCGATACTGCTGGAATCCGAGTTGGACTCTTTCCGTGCGGGCCAAACCGACCTTGTGCGGGCAAAACCGACCTTGTGGAGGTTTTCTCTCCAAGTTTAGACCCCAGGGCTCAACATATAAATAGAGGGGCAGGGCTAGCACACGGGACACATCAAGATTTCCCAAGCCATGTGTCGGCAACCCTAACCCTCCAGTTCTCCCGTCATAATCTCCGTAGTGCTTGGCGAAGCCCTGCAGAGATTGTTCCTCACCACCATCACCACGCCGTCGTGCTGCCAGAACTCATCTACTGCTTCATCATCGCTCGCTGGATCGAGGAGGTGAAGGCGTCATCAAGCCGTACGTGTGTTGAACGCGGAGGTGCCGTCCGTTCGGCACTAGTTTGTGATCGGATCGAGGGACGACTTGCGATTTGGATCGCGGAGACGTTCGACTACATCAACCGCGTTTCTTAACGCTTCCGCTTAGCGATTTACAAGGGTATGTAGATTCACTCTCCCTCTCGTAGATGCTCATCACCATGGATAGATCTTGTGTGTGCGTAGGAAAATTTTTGTTTCCCATGCAACGTTCCCCAACAGTGGCATCTGAGCTAGGTCTATGCGTAGATGAGATCTCGAGTAGAACACAAACGAGTTGTGGGCGTGGGTGTATACATATTGCTTGTCGTTACTAGTTGATACTTGATTCGGCGGTATTGTGAGATGAAGCGGCCCGGACCGACATTACGCGTACGCTTACGCGAGACAGGTTTCACCGCTACGTGCACTCTTGCATAAAGGTGACTGGCGGGTGTCTGTCTCTCTCACTTTAGTTGAATCGATTTCAATGAAGAGGGTTCTTTTAGAAGATCAAAAAGCAATCACTACACCACGTTGTGATTTTGCGTAGGTAAGAACGGTTCTTGCAAACCCGTAGCAGCCACGTAAAACTTGCAACAACAATTAGAGGACGTCTAACTTGTTTTTGCAGGGTATGTTGTGATGTGATATGGCCAATTACATGATGAGATATATGTGATGTATGAGATGATCATGTGTTGTATAGAATATCACGACTTGCATGTCGATGAGTACGGCAACTGGCAGGAGCCATAGAGTTGTCTTTAATTATTTTCGCCGTTTTGCTTTACTTTATCGCTATGAGTTAGCAATAGTCATGGAAGCAACAGTCGGCGCAACAACCTCATGGCGACACGTTGATGGAGATCAAGATAATGGAGATCATGGTGTCATGCCGGTGACGATGGAGATCATGCCGGTGCTTTGGAGATGGAGATCAAAAGCACAAGTTCATGGCCATATCATGTCACTTATGATTTGCATGTGATGTTAATCCTTTTATGCATCTTGTTTTGCTTAGGACGACGGTAGCATTATAAGGTGATCCCTCACTTAAATTTCAAGATAAAATTTTGTTCTCCCCGAGTGTGCACCGTTGCAAAAGTTCGTCGTTTCGAGACACCACGTGATGATCGGGTGTGATAGACTCTACGTTCACATACAACGGGTGCAAGCCAGTGTTGCACATGCGGAACACTCGGGTTAAACTTGACGAGCCTAGCATGTACAGACATGGCCTCGGAACACAAGAGACCGAAAGGTCGAACATGAGTCATATAGTAGATATGATCAACTTGAAGATGTTCACCATTGAAACCACCTCAACTCACGTGATGATCGGACTTGAGTTGGTGGATTTGGATCATGTTACACTCGAATGACCGGAGGGATGTCAATTTGAGTGGGAGTTTTTAAGTAATATGATTAACTAAACTCATTATCTTGAACAATAGTCTAAGTTGTCTTTTGTAGATCATGGCTCGCGCAGTAGCACCCCTGAATTTTAATGCGTTCCTAGAGAAAGCTAAGTTGAAAGATGATGGAAGTAACTTTGTGGAATGGGCCCGTAATCTAAGGATTATCCTTACGGCTTCCCAGAAGGCTTATGTCCTTGATGCACTGCTTGGTGATCCACCCGCTCCAGTTGAGTCTCTAGACATTGTGAACGCCTGGCAGGCTCGTTCTGAAGATTACTCAATAGTTCAATGTGCAATATTGTATGGCTTAGAACCAGGACTTCAAAGACGTTTTGAACGTCATGGAGCATATGAGATGTTCCAGGAGTTGAAGTTTATCTTTCAGAAGAATGCCCGGATCGAGAGATATGAGATCTCCGATAAGTTCTATGCTTGCAAGATGGAGGAGAACGGGTCTATCAGTGATTACGTACTCAGAATGTCTGGGTACTTCGCTCGTCTGGCTGAATTGGGGATGCCCCTTCCGCCAGAGGCTATCACTGACAGAGTTCTTCAATCACTGCCACCTAGCTACAAGAGCTTCGTGTTGAACTATAACATGCACGGGATCAACAAGTCAGTCGCCGAGCTGTTTGCGATGCTGAAAGCCGCTGAGTCTGAAATTCAGAAGGAGCATCAAGTGTTGATGGTCAATAAAACCACTAGTTTCAAGAAAAATGGCAAGGGTAAGAAGGGTAACTCCAAGAGTGGCAAAGCAGTTGCTCCTCCCGTGAAGAAACCCAAGGCTGGACCCAAACCAGAAACTGTGTGCTTTCATTGCAAGGGAACTGGACACTGGAAGCGGAACTGCCCCAAGTATTTGGCTGACAAGAAGGCGGCCAACAACAAACATGGTATATATGATATACATGTTATTGATGTGTACCTTACCAACTCTCGTTGTAGTGCCTGGGTATTTGATACCGGTGCGGTTGCTCATATTTGCAACTCAAAACAGGAACTGCGGAATAGATGGAGGCTGGCAAAGGACGAAGTGACGATGCGCGTGGGAAATGGTTCCAAGGTTGATGTGATCGCCGTCAGCACGCTCGCTCTTCGATTACCATCGGGATTAGTGATGAACCTGAATAATTGTTATTTAGTGCCTGCGTTAAGCATGAACATTATATATGGATCTTGTTTATTGCGAGACGGTTACTCATTTAAATCAGAGAATAATGGTTGTTCTATTTTTATGAGTAATATCTTTTTTGGTCATGCACCCAATGTGAGGGGTTTATTCGTATTGAATCTCGATAGTAATGATACACATGTTCATAACATTGATGCCAAAAGATGTAGAATTGATAATGATAATACCACTTTCTTGTGGCACTGCCGTTTAGGTCATATTGGCGTAAAACGCATGAGGAAGCTCCATGCTGATGGACTTTTAGAGTCACTTGATTTTGAATCACTTGACACATGTGAGCCATGCCTCATGGGCAAGATGACTAAAACGCCGTTCTCTGGAACAATGGAACGGGCCAATGACTTGTTGGAAATCATACATATTGATGTGTGCGGTCCGATGAGCATTGAGGCGCACGGTGGTTATCGTTACTTTCTCACCTTCACTGATGACTTAAGTAGATATGGGTATATTTACTTAATGAAACACAAGTCTGAAACATTTGAAAAGTTCAAACAATTTCAGAGTGAAGTTGAGAATCATCGTAACAAGAAGATTAAATTCCTACGATCTGATCTAGGAGGAGAATATCTGAGTTATGAGTTTGGCAGTCACTTAAGACAATATGGAATTGTTTCACAACTAACACCGCCTGGAACACCACAGCGTAATGGTGTGTCCGAACGTCGTAATCGAACCTTATTGGATATGGTGCGATCTATGATTTCTCTTGCCGATTTGCCACTATCGTTTTGGGGTTAGGCATTAGAGACAGCTGCATTCACCTTAAATAGGGCACCATCGAAATCCGTTGAGACGACGCCATATGAACTTTGGTTTGGCAAGCCAAAGCTGTCGTTTCTTAAAGTTTGGGGATGTGATGCTTATGTCAAAAAGCTTCAGCTTGAAAAGCTGGAACCCAAAGCGGAGAAATGCATCTTCATAGGATACCCAAAAGAGACAGTTGGGTATACCTTCTACCTCAGATCCGAAGGCAAAGTGTTATTCGCTAAAAACGGAACATTTCTTGAGAAAGAGTTTCTCTCAAAAGAATTGAGTGGGAGGAAGATAGAACTTGATGAGGTTGTTGAACCTTTACTTCAACCTGAGAGTAGCGCAGCACAGAAAGATGTTTCTGTAGAGCCTACATCAGCTGAAGAGGAAGTTAATGATGATGATCATGAAGCTTTGGATCAAGTTGCTATCGAACCTCGTAGGTCGACAAGGACGCGTACTGCTCCTGAGTGGTACGGCAACCCTGTCTTAGAGGTCATGTTGTTGGACAACGATGAACCTATGAGCTATGGAGAAGCGATGATGGGCCCGGATTTCGAGAAGTGGTTAGAGGCCATGAAATCCGAGATGGGATCCATGTATGAAAACAAAGTGTGGACTTTGGAAGTATTACCTGAAGGGTGTAAGGCCATTCAGAACAAATGGATCTTTAAGAGGAAGACGGACGCAGACGGTAATGTCACTGTCTATAAAGCTCGACTTGTGGCAAAGGGTTTTTCACAAGTTCAAGGAGTTGACTATGATGAGACCTTCTCACCCGTAGCGATGCTTAAGTCCGTCAGAATCATGTTAGCAATAGCTGCCTTTTTCGATTATGAAATTTGGCAGATGGATGTCAAAACAGCGTTCCTTAACGGTTTCCTTAAGGAAGAGTTGTATATGATGCAACCAGAAGGTTTTGTCGATCCAGAGAATGCTGACAAAGTTTGCAAACTCCAGCGATCCATTTATGGACTGGTGCAAGCATCTCGGAGTTGGAATCTTCGCTTTGATGAGGTGATCAAAGCGTTCGAGTTTATACAAGTTTACGGAGAAGCTTGTATTTACAAGAAAGTGAGTGGGAGCTCTATAGCATTTCTAATATTATATGTGGATGACATATTGCTGATTGGAAACAATATAGAAATGTTGGAAGGCGTGAAGGAATATTTGAACAAGAGTTTTTCAATGAAGGACCTAGGAGAAGCTGCTTTCATATTAGGCATCAAGATCTATAGAGATAGATCGAGACGCTTAATAGGACTTTCACAAAGCACATACCTTGACAAAGTTTTGAAGAAGTTCAAAATGGATCAGTCCAAGAAGGGGTTCTTGCCTGTATTGCAAGGTGTGAAGTTGAGTAAGACTCAATGCCCAGTGACTGAGGAAGATAGAGAAAAGATGAGTGTCATCCCCTATGCTTCAGCCACAGGCTCTATCATGTATGCAATGCTGTGCACAAGACCCGATGTCAGCCTTGCCATAAGTATGGTCGGAAGGTTTCAAAGTGATCCAGGAATGGAACACTGGACGGCGGTCAAGAATGTCCTGAAGTACCTGAAAAGGACTAAGGACATGTTTCTCGTTTATGGAGGTGATCAAGAGCTCGTCGTAAAGGGTTACGTCGATGCAAGCTTTGACACTGATCCGGATGACTCTAAGTCACAAATCGGATACGTATTTATTCTTAATGGGGGTGCGGTTAGCTGGTGCAGTTCCAAGCAAAGCGTGGTAGCTGATTCTACATGCGAAGCGGAGTACATCGCTGCCTCAGAGGCGGCGAAGGAAGGTGTCTGGATGAAGGAGTTCATGACAGATCTTGGAGTAGTGTCTAGTGCGCTTAACCCAATGACTCTGTTTTGTGATAATACTGGTGCCATTGCTCTAGCCAAGGAACCAAGATTTCACAAGAGGACCAGACACATAAAGCGACGTTTCAATGCCATCAGCGATTACATCAAGGAGGACGACATAAATATTTGCAAAGTACACACGGATCTAAATGTTGCAGATCCGATGACTAAACCTCTTCCAAGGGCTAAACATGAACAACACCAGAACTGCATGGGTGTTCGATTACTTACAATGTAAATCACATAGTGATGTGAACTAGATTATTGACTCTAGTACAAGTGGGAGACTGTTGGAAATATGCCCTAGAGGCAATAATAAATTGGTTATTATTATATTTCCTTGTTCATGATAATCGTTTATTATCCATGCTATAATTGTATTGATTGGAAACTCAAATACATGTGTGGGTACATAGACAACACTGTGTCCCTAGTAAGCCTCTAGTTAACTAGCTTGTTGATCAAAAGATGGTGAAGGTTTCCTAGCCATAGACATGAGATGTCATTTGATAACGGGATCACATCATTAGGAGAATGATGTGATGGACAAGACTCAAACTATAAACGTAGCATATGATCGTGTCAGTTTATTGCTATTGTTTTCTGCATGTCAAGTATCTGTTCCTATGACCATGAGATCATGCAACTCCCTGACATCGGAGGAGTACCTTGTGTGTATCAAACGTCGCAACGTAACTGGGTGACTATAAAGGTGCTCTACAGGTATCTCCGAGGGTGTCTGTTGGGTTGGCATGGATCAAGACTGGGATTTGTTACTCCGTGTGACGGAGAGGTATCTCAGGGCCCACTCGGTAATACAACATCACAATGAGCCTTGCAAGCAAAGTGACTAAAGAGTTAGCCACAGGATCTTGTATTATGGAACGAGTAAAGAGACTTGCCGGTAACGAGATTGAACTAGGTATAGAGATACCGACGATCGAATCTCGGGCAAGTAACATACCGAAGAACAAAGGGAACAGTATACGGGATTAACTGAATCCTTGACATAGAGGTTCAACCGATGAAGATCTTCGTAGAATATGTAGGAACCAATATGGGCATCCAGGTCCCGCTATTGGTTATTGGCCGTAGAGGTGTCTCGGTCATGTCTACATAGTTCTCGAACCCGCAGGGTCTACACACTTAACGTTTGGTGACGATTAGTATAGTTGAGTTATTGTGTTGGTAACCGAAGGTTGTTCGGAGTCCCGGATAAGATCCCGGACATGACGAGGATCTCCGGGATAGTCCGGAGGTAAAGATTGATATATGTGATAATAGTGTTTTGATCTCCGGAAAGGTTCCAGAATTCACCGGAAGGGGTTCCGGGTGTTTACCGAAGTGTTCGGGTGCAGCAACACTTTATATGGGCCAAAGAGGTAAAGCCCACGAGGTATTGGAAAGTGCAGAAGGAAGTTTTGCTGCTGCCTTAAGCGGTACTACCGCTGGTAAGGCAGTACTACCGCGTAAGCGGTACTACCGTTTGTGTGAAGCGGTACTACCGCATAAGCGGTACTACCGCTTGTGTGAAGCGGTACTACCGCTCGTGAGCGGTACTACCGCTTGTACGCGATACTGCTGGAATCCGAGTTGGACTCTTTCCGTGCGGGCCAAACCGACCTTGTGCGGGCAAAACCGACCTTGTGGAGGTTTTCTCTCCAAGTTTAGACCCCAGGGCTCAACATATAAATAGAGGGGCAGGGCTAGCACACGGGACACATCAAGATTTCCCAAGCCATGTGTCGGCAACCCTAACCCTCCAGTTCTCCCGTCATAATCTCTGTAGTGCTTGGCGAAGCCCTGCAGAGATTGTTCCTCACCACCATCACCACGCCGTCGTGCTGCCGGAACTCATCTACTACTTCATCATCGCTCGCTGGATCGAGGAGGTGAAGGCGTCATCAAGCCGTACGTGTGTTGAACGCGGAGGTGCCGTCCGTTCGGCACTAGTTCGTGATCGGATCGAGGGACGACTTGCGATTTGGATCGCGGAGACGTTCGACTACATCAACCGCGTTTCTTAACGCTTCCGCTTAGCGATTTACAAGGGTTTGTAGATTCACTCTCCCTCTCGTAGATGCTCATCACCATGGATAGATCTTGTGTGTGCGTAGGAAAATTTTTGTTTCCCATGCAACGTTCCCCAACATTTGCATGTGTTGCAACTAGCCACCTCCACTCGCCGCCGAACTGTGTGATCGGACCTAGCAGTCCGCCGCACGGTGTTTCGCCTGCATGAGCGGATACCATTATAGGTGGTGCACTTGCGCCGCTCCGGTGAACCTGTACGTGGGATCCGGCGACCGGCAGTTCGAGGGAGATCGGACCGGCTGTTCGAGGGAGATCGGACCGGCTGTTCGAGGGAGATCGGACGAGGAGGAAACGAACCTTGTGGACGCGCTGCCCCAACTCTACTTCCGCTGCACGGCACAGCGCGTCTAGTGGTAACAATCTGTGATCCATCTCTGTAGCATGTTCTTGGTTGTTCTGCGCATAGGAAAATTTTAAGTTGCATGCGATGCACCTATGGTAGAACCTAACAGTGGTATCAGAGCCTCTGCTATTGGTTTTGGTTTCAGATCGGATGCATATTTGATACGTGGAGGCGGCAGATTAGAACTGCCGTCGTTTATTAGATCGGCTATGTGCACCGTTGATGAGATCAACTGCACATGGGGATCATCGAGGCTATGTTTTCTGTCAATCAGAAACGATGAGGTCGTGACACAACCTACCCCTACCGGTCGGTTTCCGCCATCGGGGTTAACAGTGAAAAGTAAATCCGAATCGGATTCACGATGATCGATGAGATCGGTCAGATCAAAAAATTCGGCATGATCGGAGTACACATTTGATCTGTGATTTCCGAAAACTTTGGGCGGTGCCCCTTCGAACTGCGCCTGCTAACCGGCTAGCGGGACCGCTGTGTGCATAGCCCCATATATTTCATACACGATCACTCAAATTGGTAGAATGTGATTATATGCATAACTTAGTTTTGTAGGTTTGATGTGAATAGTATGGCTCATATGTATGTGATGCATGTGTGTAATTTAATATGACCTGCGTGTCATGATTGTTAGCCAACAAGAGCCAAAGTGCTGTCATTATATTGTATAACGACCTGCATGTCGACTTGTGATTCTCTGTAAAATTTATTACTAGTTGTAGTACTTGGAGGACAGATATCAAGTTCGAGGCTTTGGCGTCCCGGTGTCTTGAACAAGATGGAGTTCCGCCTTGGTCGTCGGAGTTGGAGCTGGCCTTGAAGGATGTCCATGAAGGAGCCATACTATTTCACATATTTATGTTTATATGTGATTGATATTGCTTCTTGTTTCGATGCATGTTAAAATGGTAGAAAGGTCCCTCATTAATATCAAGCACATTGCCATTCCGGATGTTGCACCGTCGCACGTCAAGTATGTCTAGTGGTGGGCTCATGAAATTGAGGTGCTACTAGGTGTCCTTGAACTGGAGGGTTCGTGTGGGACACGGACATGCACTGCATCAGGTTAACTTGATGAGGCTATCAAAACGGTTTTGGGCCTTGTGGCAAAGAAGGTCGGGAGCCAGGGTATGAGATACCTACCCGACCGACAGGACTCGTATAGTGATACGATTAGCAAAGAGTTGCTTACCGAATAGGCAAGTTGGTTGACAGTGATGCTAAAGCTCACTAATCGCTTGCTCTGGGCGGATCCTGAATCACTGAGATTTTGCGGAGGGATACTGACTTCAATGGGAGTAGTTCTATTTAAGGCTTTAATTACTCTACATAAACACATTGCTTAGTGATTGCATATTTTCTGTTGTAGATCAATGGCACCATCTGCTCAAAACAACTTTGCATTGAAATCAATTCTGGAAAAGGATAAACTGAATGGAACAAACTTTACCACCTGGTATAGAAATTTGAGAATTGTTCTCAAGCACGATAAAAAGGAACATATTCTAGAGGATCCACTTCTAGAGGCACCTGCCGATAATGCTAATGCCACAACCAAGAATGCCTACCAGAAACTCGTTGATGAATCAAACGAGATCACCTGCCTCATGCTGGCTTGTATGGAGCCCGATTTGCAACAACATTTCAAAGATGTTGGGTCTTTCGGTATGATCGAGAGTCTCAAGAGCATGTTTTAGGTATACGCTAGGACCAAAAGGTTCAACGTCTGGTGATCCTTGATGGATTGCAAGCTGAAGGAAGGTGATCCACTAAGCCCGCATATGATCAAGATGATCGGATACGTGTAAGCTTTGGATTTGTTGGGGTTCCCACTCATGGATGAGCTGGCTACTGATGCAATTCTGGGTTCTCTTCCAGCTAGTTATGGGACCTCCATATCGAACTGTCATATGCATGGCATGGATAAGAAGCTCCCTGAATTGCATGGGATGCTCAAGGTGGTAGAGAAGGATATTAAGAAAGGCACACGTCAAGTGTTGATGGTGCAGGACTCAGCTAAGTACAAGAAGAGTTGGTCCAAGAAAAAGGGTAAGGCAAAGGGCACAGAGAAGGTTGTCTCCGCCACTGAGCCGAAGTTCGGACCGAACTCAAAGACCATTTGCTTTCATTGCAAGGAAGCTGGTCACTGGAAGAGGAACTGTAGCAAGTGGCTTGCTGAGCAGGCAAGAAGGCCGGAGATGCTTCTTCAGGAAAAGGTACACTTGTTACATACGTTATAGATATTTACCTTGCTGACATACCTGGTAGCTCTTGGGTATTTGATACTTGATTGGTTGTTCATATTTGCAACTCGATGCAGGGGCTGGTAAGAACTAGGTGTGTGGCACAAGGGGAGATTGACATCAGGGTCGGCAACAAAGCAAGAGTTGCGGCGATGGAGGTCGGCATGATGCAGCTCCAGCTTCCTTCTGGATTTATTTTGGAATTGACTAATTGTTATTACATTGCCGCACTTAGTCGGAACAATATTTCTCCCTCATGATTGATGAGTCAGGGTTATGAATTAAGTTTAAAGGACAATGGTTGTTCATATTATTTGAATGGAATGTTCCACAGCTATGCACCCATTGTAGATGGGCTATTTATTTTGAATCTAGAAATGGAACCAGTCTATAACGTGAATGTCAAGAGGCATAAGCCTAATGGGATAAATCCGACATACTTCTAGCAATGCAAGCTTGGACACATTAGTTAGAAACGCATGAAGAAGCTCCATGATGATGGACTCCTAACTTCGTCGACTTTGGGTCGTTCAAGACATGCGAATCATGCTTGCTCGGCAAGATGACTAAGTCCCCTTTTGCAAAGAGTTGCGAAAGGGCGTCCGAGCTGTTGGAGATTATACACAGTGATGTGTGTGGTCTAATGAGCACACCGGCTAGAGGCGGCTATCAGTACTTCGTGACTTTTACCGACGACTTGAGTAGATATGGATATATCTATTTGATGAGGCACAAGTCGGAAACTTTTGAAAAGTTCAAAGAGTTTCAGAACGAGGTTGAAAATCAGCTCGGCAAGATGATAAAGCTTCTGCGATTAGATCGTGGAGATGACAACATGAGCCATGAGTTTGATGATCATCTGAAAAGCCAAGGTATAGTACCTCAGCTCACACCTCCAGGTACACCACAGAGAAACGGCTTGTCTGAACGGAAAAATCGAACCTTGTTGGACATCGTCCGGTCTATGATGAGCAAATCGGATTTACCCTTGTCATTCTGGGGATACGCTCTAGAAACTACAGCTTTCACACTTAACAGGGTGCTATCAAAATCCGTAGACAAGACACCACATGAGATGTGGACTGGGAAGAGTCCTAGTTTGTCTTTTCTAAAGATTTCGGGTTGTGAAGCATTTGTCAAGCGACTCATGTCAGACAAGATTACGCCCAAGTCGGATAAATGCATATTTGTGGGATATCCGAGGGAAACCTTGTGATACAACTTCTACAACCGAGAAGAGAACAAAGTGTTTGTTGCTCGGAATAGGGTTCCTAGAGAAAAAGTTTCTCAGTCAGGAGGCCAGTGGGAGAACGGTGCGACTGGAAGAAATTCGAGAGCCACTCGGGGACAACTCGGCTGGTGATGAGATCATACTGAAGTCGGTCAGGGAACCCGTAGTGGAGTCAACACCAGAGCCACGGAGGTCGGAAAGATTGCGTAGAGTGCGTGATGTATTGTTGCTAGAAAGCGACAATCTGACCACGTATGCAGAAGCGATGGTGAGCCCAGATTTCAAGGCATGGCTGGAGGCCATGAGATCCGAGTTGAAGTCCATGGATGTTAATCAAGTCTGGGACTTGGTTGATCCACCACCTAGCGTAATTGCCATTGGTTGCAAATGGGTCTTTAAGAAGAAAACCGATGTGGATGGAAATGTTCAGATCCAGAAAGCTCGGTTTGTCGCTAAAGGTTACAGGCAAGTTCAAGGAATTGACTACGACGAGACTTACTCACCAGTAGTGATGCTAAAGTCGGTGAGGATCATACTAGCTATAGCTGCATATTTCAATTATGAGATATGGAAGATGGATGTCAAAATGGCTCCTTCATGGAAATTTAAAGGAGGATGTATACATGATACAGCCCGAAGTTGGAACATTCGTTTTGATGAAGTCATCGTTGACCTTGGTTTCATCAAGAACGAAGAGGACTATTGTTTATACAAGAAGTCTAGTGGGATCTCGATAGTATTTTTGAGCTTGTATGTGGATGACATACTGCTGATCGGAAATGATGTTTCGATGTTGAACTCAGTCAAGGAATCATTGAATCGCAAGTTTTCGATGGAAAACATTGGAGAAGGAGTATACATTTTAGGCATCAACATCTATAGAGATAGATCGAAGAGGCTGCTTGGCTTGAGCCAGAGCACATACATAGACAAAGTGTTGAAATAGTTCAACATGAGTGAGGCCAAGAAAGGGTTCTTGGCCGTTGAGGGAGTCCTGGTTTAAGGGGTCCTTGGATAGCCGGTCTGTCTATTATGGGCCGGACTGTATGGGCCGTTCGCCGGACACTGGATTGATTGAAGACCCGGACTCCGAAGAGGAAGCTTCAAGGATCATGGCGTGTCATCCACGTTTAAAGTAGCGAATAGGTGAGTTTATCCCCTCAACGTGTAACCGACCATGTGTAAACCCTAGGGACCCCTGGCGTCTATATAAGCCGGAGGGTTTTAGGTTGTAGAACAACAGAACTCATCTAGGGTTTAGTTACTCGATCTCGTGGTAGATCAACTCTGTAATCTCCATACACTCAATATAATCAAGCAGGACGTAGGGTATTACCTCCATAGGAGGGCCCGAACTTGGGTAAAACCTTGCCCCCTTTGTCTCCTGTTACCATCGATCCAAGTATCACAGTTCGGGACCCCCTACCCGAGATCCGCCGGTTTTGACAACGACATTGGTGCTTTCATTGAGAGTTCCGCTGTGATCGCCAGAAGGAATCGATGGCTCGCCCTATCACCAATGGCGAGATCTGTGCCCGGGGGATCCTCGCCCCGGATCAGATCCGCACGGGCGGTGACATCTCGTCGCACGCTTACCCGATCGGCCATCCGTGCCAGATCGGAAACTTTCCCCCCGACCAAGGGATCAGGTTCGGAACCCTAGAGTTCTCGGCTGATTCTCGGGGAAGACTCGTACTGATGGAATCCTTGACTCCTACGAAGAAGCCCGCAGATCCCGACGCCTCGGCACCGAAAACATTGGGCCTCATCTCCGGAGAACAAGTTGCTATTTCCGGATCGTCCGGACCACCCGGTCCGGTCGTCGTTGCCGGATCTACCACGGTTAAGCAGACTCCGAGAACGCTCTCGTGCGACTCTGCAACCGCGACACCGCTAGCCGACCCCACTCGCTTTAGCGACACGCACCCCACCATCGCCTCGTTTCTCAACGAGTTGTTTGATTGGATGGAGACTATGCGAATGGCCGATGACCAAACCCCGGTCTATGACCGGCTCGGGCTTAAACCCGATGACAGGGAGATTCACGTCCCCACGGTCACCCACCTCGTCGCCACCATCGAGTGTCCGACTGGGGGCTCGACTTCCCAGTTACCGGAATTAAAAACGGTTTACACTCCAATCTCCGATTACCGAGACCTTGCTGGCAACCCAGACTCAGGCGTTCGCCCCAGAAACAGTCCGGTATCGGTCCCTGATCCATCACATTGTTCGGAATCCCTGACTCCAAACTCCCACCATGGCGTGGAGTCAAATCTTCACCCACCCACCACCCAAGCCGATGACTCGAGCATCGCATCAGAGCCCAGGTCCTCGGACCCACCAGACATTGTACATTTGTCAGGGGAGTCGGTTCATCAATACTGGGCCAGACTACTACTCTCCCGAAACAAAGTACGGGGCCTTAGTGATCAAGATGTAATGGCAACCTTCAAACATAACTGCCACGACAAGGGAATCCTCAATGCCCTGGTGCGGCAGCACATTATTAACTTCGCCAAACTATCAAACCTGGTACAGAAGTATTGTGCCATGGAAAGTGCTTGGCACGCTGAGCGGCTATTTTCGGAACCCATCCCTACCGAATACCCTAGAGGAGATTGGCACAAGAGGATACCTCCAAACCGGCCAGCCAAACTCGAGCCCGCCAAAAAGAGGAACAGGCCCCTTTCAGGGGTCAGTACCGTCCTGGATGGACTACTGGACAAACCCTGCCCTATACACTCCGTATTGCTTAACACAGCTCCAACTCACAGCCTTAGAACTTGTTGGGTCGTCAGGCAGGTCGCAAAAAGTGGCGAGGCCATTCTTGAGGCACCACCATCTAAACGACGCCCTGCAACGCCATCGGAATATCACGCCGAAGTACTGACGATCTACGAAACATTCCCATCAAGGAACAGGAGGAAAAGAGCTCTTAAAGAACTCGAACAGGTATATCACGTGGCAGCAACAAGTGCATGGGCAGACATACCCATCACCTTCGGAGACGCTGACCGACCAGCCATTCTTCCCGGTCATTCACCGGCCGCACTAGTCCTGAACCCCATCATTGATGGCTTTAGGTTACACAAGGTGCTAATGGACGGCGGCAGTGGTTTAAATCTAATCTACGAGGATACTTTGCAAAAAATGCAGTTCGACCGATCTCGCATCGAACATAGCAACACAACTTTCCGGGGGATAATCCCGGGGAAGGAGGCGCGCTATTCAGGATGTATTACCCTGGACGTCGTGTTCGGCACGCCCGACAACTACCGATCTGAAGAACTTCTCTTCCACATCGTGCCCTTCCCCAGTGGCTACCACGCCCTGTTGGGACGTGACGCCTTCGCTAAATTCGAGGCCATACCACATTACGGGTATATGAAACTTAAGATGCCAGGACCAAACGGAGTAATCACAATGGCTAGTGATCCAAATATAGCCCTACGGGCCGAAAACAAAACAGCGGCGCTCGCCCTCGAGGCTCTAGCTGAATCCTTCACCGCAGAAGAACTGACCGCGCTTTGGTCAACAGTAAACAAAGACGATGTGATCCTCAGCAAGAGTCCCAAATCCACGTCCTTTAAACTGGCAAAGGAAATAGTTAAATTTCAGGTACACCCGACGGACCCGAACAAGACGGCGTCCATCGGAGCCCAGCTCGATCCCGTAGTGGACGAAGCGCTGCGAGCTTTCTTACAAGAAAATTGGGACATCTTCGCCTGGCACCGTTCCGATATGCCCGACATCCCACGATGGCTGGCAGAACATAGTCTGAACATCATCGCAGGCTTTAAGCCCGTAAAACAGACTCTGCGCCGCTTCTCCGAGCCCAAACGCCAAGCTATGGGTGAAGAAATTGCTAAATTGCTAGAGGCCGGATTCATTTGGGACATTAAGCACCCCGAATGGTTGGCAAACCTGGTTATGGTACCAAAGAAAGATAAATCCTGGCGGCTATGTGTCAACTTTAAAGACCTCAACAAGGCCTGCCCCAAGGACCCTTTCCCTCTACCATGAATAGACCAGATTATTGACGCCACAGCCGGACATGACTCGCTGTGTTTCCTCGATGCTTATTCCGGATACCATCAGATTAAAATGAAGGAATCCGATCAAGCGGCAACCGCATTCATCACGCCTTATGGGCCTTTTTGCTTCAACACAATGCCTTTCGGGCTAAAGAACGCTGGGGCTACATACCAGCGCATGATCCAGACCTGTCTTGAAAAACAGGTTGGCAAAACAGTCGAGGCGTACGTGGACGACATGGTCATTAAAACCAAACACGTTAGAAATCTGATCGACGACTTAAGGCAAACATTTGCTAACCTACGCGAATACGATATTCGGCTCAATCCGGAAAAGTGTGTATTCAGCGTTCCCGCTGGCAAATTGCTCGGATTCATCGTCTCCCACAGAGGAATAGAAGCGAATCCGGCCAAGATCCGCGCCTTATCCGAACTTGCTGTTCCCACAGAGCTAAATCATGTCCAAAGATTGGCGGGATGCGTGGCGGCATTAAGTCGCCTCATCTCCCGCCTCGGTGAAAAAGCTTTACCGCTGTACAAGTTGCTGAAACGGACCAAGAATTTCGAATGGACCGATGAAGCAAAGGCTGCGTTAGAAGAAATCAAGACACTCCTGTCAAGTAACCCTATACTCACAGCACCAGGCGCTGGTGAGCCCATGTTATTATACATATCGGCCACCAACCAAGTTGTTAGCTCGGTGCTCGTTGTCGAACGAGAAGAGGAGGGACACAAATTCCATATATAGAAGCCGGTCTATTACGTGACAGAAGTGCTAACGCAATGCAAGTCCAGATACCCGCACTATTAGAAGATAGCCTACACAGTTTTTATGGCATCACGGAAACTACGACACTACTTCCAAGAGTGTTCGGTTACGGTGGCATCCGAAGTCCCCTTGAATGATATAATCAATAACAGGGATGCCACCGGCCGCATAGCCAAATGGGCGATCGAGCTCCTCCCTTTCGAGATTACCTACAAACCACGCCGAGCTATCAAATCTCAGGTATTGGCAGATTTCCTCGCCGAATGGACAGAAGCCGAACTCCCCAGAGAATATAGTACATACTCCCATTGGACGATGTACTTTGATGGATCCAAAACTTTGGCCGGACTGGGGGCTGGAGTTGTTCTCACATCCCCCACAGGTGATAACGTCCGGTACGTATTACAGATCATGTATGCCGACTCCAACAATGCAGCCGAATACGAAGCCCTCCTACACGGTCTTCGGATGGCAGCCTCAATGGGCATACAGTGGCTGGAAGTACGGCGAGATTCCAATCTGGCCATCTCTCAAGTCAACGGCGAGATCGATGCTAAGAATCCAAAGATGGCGGCATATAGAAACGCCGTCCTCAAGATATCCGCACGGTTCGAGGGGCTGGAATTTCACCACGTCGCTAGAGACGACAACCAAGCTGCCGATATATTGGCTCGCTTAGGAGCCAAACATGATCCTGTCCCACCAAACACTTTTCTGGAATGGCTCTTTAAGCCATCCGTGGTTTGGCTAGATCAAGGGGACGCCGATCCGTCCAGTGCAGACAAGGTTGTTCCCCCTGTAAACGAACCAGACGACCAAATCATCGGCGGCTCTGTCATGGACGAAACGCCCTCGGCCCACGAGGTCATGGCAGTAATCGTGCCATGGACCGAGCCTTTTCTCGCCTACCTCCTTCGCAAAGAGCTTCCCGACGATCAGACGGAAGCGCGACGCATAGTTCGGCACTCCAAAGCCTTCAAGGTACACGAAGGAGAGTTGTACAAGAAGAGCACCACCGGAGTACTACAGCGGTGCATATCTAAGGAAGAAGGGAAGCAGCTATTAGCCGAAGTCCACACAGGGATGGGCGGTCATCACGCCGCAGCAAGAGACTTAGTAAGCAAGGCCTTGCGGGCTGGGTTCTTTTGGCCCACAGCTCGGGCGGACGCCCAGTCACTTGTCAAATATTGCGTGGGGTGTCAACTTTTCGCAAACCAAAGTCACATGCCCCCAACAGCTCTTCGGACTATTTCGATCACCTGGCCCATCGCGGTCTGGGGGCTGGACATGGTCGGACCACTTAAAGGGGGGACCAAGAAAAATAAATACTTACTGGTCATGGTCGACAAATTCACCAAATGGATAGAGGCCAAACCCGTTAAATCAGCCAAATCTGGACCAGTAATCGACTTTATATCCAGATATCAAATGTTTTGAAAAGCGATAAAAACCAACTCTCTCTCTCTCTCTCGAAGCCTAAAGATCTATATACATCTTCTCCCCCTTTGCCAACAAGTTACCAAAAAGTTCAAAGGTATATAACTAAGCGCTCTTCTGGGGATGATCTCCTTCGGTGGCTGATGAAGGAGTCGAGAGAACGACATCAGCGAAGACTTCGGCAGACATCCTGGACGGAGTCAGTGTAGCAACTGGAGGAACTGGAGGAGCTGATGGAGCTGAAGAAGCTGTAGCAGGTGCTGATGAAGAAGGTCACAACTCTGGAGCTGGCATTGTAGCTGATCTAGCCTGAGTAGTGAACTGAGTGCTTGGCCTGAGAGGTGCACGATCCTCATCATCATCATCATCATCATCATATGTAGAGTGAGGGCTAGGCAATGCGTCAACTTCCTTCTTGAGCTCATTCACAGTCACTGTGAGCTCATCCACCTTGTTGTTGAGAATATGAAATTTGTTATCAACAATCCTCGAGAGGCTCGCCTGGTTCTTCAATATCTCGCTGATGTCCTTCTGCATGCTGAGCACAGAGCTAAGAAGGAGATCCATCTGCTCACTCCTAGACCTGGGTACCTCAGAACTGGAGTCTCTAGCAGCCTCTGCATGTGCCTGTGCTGTAGCTGAAGTGGGATGATCTGGGTCCATCACCACAACGTTATCTTCTAGATCTAGAAGTAGTGGCAAATGTGGTCTGTCAAGAGCAAAGATGTGCTTCTCTAGCTTGGAGTTGATAAGCATCTAGATGTAGGGTGCATAGCAGCATGAACGCTTCTGATCAGCAGCAACCCTCTTCACAGTCTCCACTATCAGATCCATCACTCTGAATCTTGTATGTTGATCTAGATGGATCAGCATGTTGATGGAGTAGCCTCTAATCATCTTCTCATCTCCATACTTAGGCATCAAGGTATGCCTCAAGATAGTGTTGATAGTGCATAGGCCAGCCTGGAGGAAGTAAATGGATCCTAACTTGTGAGACTTCACATGTGCAGCAGGGACCTCATTTTACATGTTCTTCATAGCATTGTGGCTTGCCTTGGGCTCATTGTAGACATTGATGTCACCATCTTCCACTTGTGGGACTCCTAAGATGGTAGCCCACTCCTCAACAGTTGATTCATATCTTGCTCCTTCAGTCATCCACACAATTCTACCATCTCCATAGAAGTGAGCAGTAGAGTAGAATTGCATGATCATTTCATCGTTCCAAGCAGTAAATTCCTTGCCAACAAACTCATCCAGACCTATGCAGTGAAAGTTCTCTTGCACACTTGAGAAGTAATCTTCATTCTCATTGATGTACTTCCAATCCACATACCTCATGTCACTCACAGCAGGGCTCTTATCAAGCAAGATTGTTTCATAGAAATCTTGTTGCTCCTTTGTATAGAATCTGTAGTCCACAGTTGTTTTCCTTCTCTGTGAATATGGATCAATAGCTCTCCATTCTCTCAAAGCAGAGTCCTTCCTCTTCTTCATGTCCTCAGCAAGCAAGTGGCTGGCATTGTGCTCTGGAAGGTGTGGTCTCAGCTTCATCAAAGCTGACATAGCATCATCCTCAGCTTCCCTAAAGGTGGAGGTCTTGTTCTTGCTAGAAGCTGGTATCTCTCTGGAGAACCTCTTTGGTTTTTCTGCAGCGGCTTTCTTAGGGGCAGTCTTGGTGCCCTTGGATGAGGTAGCCTTAGGCATAGCATCAGCCATGAGCTTCTTCTTCTTCTTAGGAGGGGCCGTGGCAACTAGCTCTTCCTCCTCCTCCTCAGCAGCAGCAGCAGCCTCTGCTGGGTCCTCATACATTGAGGTAGGCCTGCCCATGACATGAATGATCCTCTTCCTGGACCTCTTCTTCTCTCCTGCCTTCTTAGGCATGGACTTCTTGGAGGGCTCAACAGTCATTGTTGCCCTAGAGCTCTCTGGTGCTCTTGTTGACCCTGAGCTAGCATACTCTTTCCTGATAGCCTTCTTCTTCTTGGATGAAGAGGCAACAGCAGTGCTCTTGGCAGCATCATCCTTCTTGGACAGCTCCTCAGGAATAAAGTCCTCATCTTCTTCATCTGAGTTGAGCTTCCTTCTTGCCCTGGTTGTAGCCTTGGGCAGATCAGGAGAGCTAGGAACATCATCATAGCTCCCCTCAGGACTAGTGCCTGAGCTCATGTCAACACTTTGCTCTCTTAGATCATTCTGGCTATCTTCAGCATCTGACATCTCTGACCCTGTGAATTAGAGTATAGAAGAGTGGAAGGGATTTAGTCATCACAAAATGCAGATATTTTTCAAAGGTTTGAACAAAGAAATCCTTAGATATAGTTTTCAGCAAAAAGGGATTTCGGTGTCACCGAGTCAAAAGTTTCGGTACCACCGAGACTCACAGAACTCTTTACAGAAACTTGGCAGCAATTTCGGTCACACCGAAAATTACCACTCAGTTTCACCGAGACTGTCGTCAGTAGTACAAAACAAAATCGGTAGAGCCGATTTTCCTGACTCGTTATCACCGAGATTCGATTTTGCGGATGACTAGACCTAAAAATCTTTCGTTCGCTAAGCTAAAGAGATTTCTAGAGTATTGGGAGGATTGCAATCGGTGGATTATCGATAAAATTTACTCTAATGCGCGTGAATTGAACGGGGAGCGCAAAGAGGGTCGGATCCATACCCTAATTCGGTGAAGGATCCGCTAAGGCGACGACGGCGGTGAAGATTCCGTCGGCAGCGGCGATTCCCAATGGCGTAGACGCACGGGGAGGCAAGGGCGACAACCAGGGGGTCTGGAGCGACAGCTTAGGGTTGGAGGAAAACGGACTTTTGCGGTTGAATTTCAAAAGTCGGGTCCGCCAGGTTATATACCCTTTGCTGTCGGTGACCCTGGTTCGAAATTATCGGTGCCACCGAGTTTCTCAACTGTCAGTTGACAGGGAAACTCGGTGTAACCGAGAATATGGAATCGGTGTTACCGAGATTGAAAATCCAGATCAACCCTAGGCATTCGGTGAGACTGAGATTTTGGTGTTGGTTCCACCGAGATGCACTTGGGAGGTTTTAATGGTCAGTCCTTTGTCGATACAGAACTCCGAGTGCTCCTCACACAGAGGGATCGAAAAGTACTTATTCAAATTTTGTGATGCGGCAAGAATGGAATATGAGACGAGAAAGCATAGACAGCTAGAGAGTGGTCCTAGGCATTCTTGTCCATCCAATCGGCAAAAGAAAAATCAAAAGCCAAATAACAACAATTGGATGTCCTCGAATGGATAAATAAATGCAGACCAACATGCTCACACAATAAGATGTCAAATAAAATCATGGCAAACATGCACATACATACTAGCATCTATCAAGCATTTTGGCGATGACGGAGTCATCTATATATGAGTATATTGACTTAGGAGCCAAGTAAGAATACTTGATCATAGGTCATACTCATCGTTTAAGCACAAGTGGGGTTACCACTTTTACATAAAGCATTTAATGTTGTCACATACTATGAGATGCTTTAACTCAAGTCTTAGAGTAAAGCTCCCCCTTGATGTGACATCCCCCCATAGGAGGGATAAACTAACCTTGGGTTTTGTCGATGAAGACTTCATGTTGGTGAGGTAGTGGTGGATGCTCAAGGTTGATGAAGATCATCAAGAGTTGGGAGCATCCTTGTTGTTTCCTTACTCTTTTCACCTACATGGGTTAGTCCCAACACACAAGAGACAAATACAAGGATATCTATGGACATGGAGTGCAAAGCATACATGATGATGTCCATGGATTTGTTGATTACCTTGTCCCTTGCTTACCTTTGAGGGAATGTGTGACTCCTTGAACTATTGCATGATGTTGACGTTGATTGCAACTAGTTCTTGCCAATAATGAATGTGAGTGAATTTCATTGGCGGAGTCACCCCTCAAGAACTTCTCTAGTTCTTCTTCTTAGGGACCCACATCAACTTGATGGGGATCCTTGGTGTTGAAGTGGCACTTGTAGAAGTTGAGCTTGAAGTAGCCTTGGGAACCCACTCCACCAAAGCTTGGGATTCATCTTCATATGAGTCAATGTCCTTTTGAAGCTTGTTCTTGCCCTTGAGCTTGTGGTCTTGTGGTGGAAGGTCATCTTGAGTATTTGTTCCCTTGGGAAGAGTATGTTCATACTTCTCCCTTTGAGGAACAAACTTGGGCTTGGGGTATTGACCTTCTTCCCATTCAACTCCATTAGCGTTGAAGTAGCCAATGCCATGGTTCTTCTGGTATCCTCCTTGCTTGCGTACAATCTCCTCAAATTTCTTACACCCGGCAAGACTCTTGTAGATACCTTTCTCTATAATTCCTTTCAATAAATTGTTTTCTTGCTCAAGTGTAACTTGGCTAAGAGAATCATCATTAGTGGAATCAATAGAACTACTAGAAGCAACATCATTAGATTTAGCATTTTTATTGTTGCTACTAGATGAAGAACCTTTCTTGCCTTTGTTACTAGTTTGTCTAGGTTTAACTTGTGGCATGAATGTAGACAAGAGTAATCGTTTGGCTATATAAGATGAAGTCTTCTTTCAGAGATCGTCATTGATAGCTTTAAGAAACTCATGTTCTTGCTCCAAGGTGAGCTTCTCGAAGCGTAGCTTCTCATGAGTCCTTACAAGCTCTCTATGATCTTCGAGAGTAGATTCATGGGCTAACTTAAGAGTGTTTAATTCTTTAGTTAGTTGTTCTATTTTCATCTTATCATCATCAAGCGACTTATCTTGACTAGCATGAAAATTATCAAGTTCATTTTGACTAACATCACTAGTTTTATCAAAGAGCAAGTCATCATCACAAAGTAAATCATCTTCATCACTATTGAAATCAAGATACTCGGGGTGTGATACCATGGGGCCTTTAGCCATGAAGCAACTTCCAATCCCTTCATTTGGTGAGTCAAATAGATCATAGGAGTTGGTAGTCACTAGTGCAAGTCCGGCAACACCTTCATATTGACTATAGTTGGAGTTGGAGTGATAGCTTCTCTTGGAGTTGTTGTCGGATTCGGAGCCGGAAACCCATTCACCAACATGAGCTTGATGTCTTCTTCTTGTGTAGCTCTTGGTGTATTTGTCCTTCTTCTCTGAGTCCCTACTTCTCCTTGAGGGTCTTTGTTCATAACGATCATCTCTACTCCTTCTCTCTCTTTGAGGTGATTCATTCCTTGAGCTTCGTCTTCTTGGTGACTCTTCTCTTTGTTTGTAGGGAGCCGTGCACTCATTGGAATAGTGTCCGGGCTGCCCACAATTGTAGTAGTTTCGGTCACGACTTGACGAACGCTTCTCTTCATATCTTGAGTTGGAGCTTCGTTCTTTACCTCTATTCTTGTAGAACTTGTTGAATTTCTTGACCATGAGGCTTATCTCTTCATTGGTGACAAGGTTCTCGCTTGAAGTTGCGGGAGCATCACTTGTGGCTTTGTAAGCACCGCTAGACTTGTTGTGAAGCTCTTCTTTGTCCTTGAGTGTCATCTCATGAGCAACAATCCTTCCAATGACTTCCGTAGGCTTGAGATCTTTGTAGTTGGGCATCATTTGGATCAATGTGCACATGGTGTCGTATCTCTCATCCAAGGCTCTAAGTATCTTCTTGATGATGAATTTGTCGGTCGTTTCTTCGCTTCCTAAGCCGGCAATCTCATTTGTGATGAGAGCTAGCCTAGAGTACATCTCTGCGACTCCTTCACCATCCTTCATCTTGAACTTGTCAAGCTGACTTTGAAGAACGTCCAACTTGGATTCTCTCACGGATTTGGTACCTTCGTGCATATCAACCAAAGTATCTCAAATCTCTTTTGCATTCTCAAGACGGCTGATTTTGTTGAATTCTTCGGGGCATAGGCAGTTGAAGAGAATGTCACATGCTTGAGCGTTGTATTGCAACATCTTCAATTCATCTGAGGTCGCTTCACGATCCGGTTCCTTTCCATCACCAAAGAATTCACCTTGCAAGCCAACACGAACAACAGCCCAAATGGCGGGGTTATGACCAAGAATATGCATTTTCATTTTGTGCTTCCAATTAGCAAAATTTGTGCCATCAAAGTACAGACCTCTACGGTGATAATTTCCCTCACTAGACGCCATACTCTCCTTGGTTGTGAGACCAATGCAATGAAGACCAAAGCTCTGATACCACTTGTAGGATCGAAAGTTTGTCTAGAGGGGGTGATTAGACTACTTGACCAAATAAAATTCTAAATTTTCCCAAATTAGACAACAAGCATATGTAGTAGAGGGTAGGAAGGAAGATCAAACGCAATTTGTAGACACGAAGATTTTTCCCGTGGTTCCGATAGGTGGTGCTATCGTACGTCCACGTTTATGGAGTCTTCAACCCATGGAGGGTAACGGTCGCGAGAGTCTACGGAGGGCTCCACCCATAAGGGTCCACGAAGTAGCAACCTTGACTATTCCATAACGGCTTCCGTCCACGAAGGACTAGCCTCACTATGGGTATATCTTCATGAAGTAGGCAATCTCCTTGCCCATACAAACTTCTTGGTTCAACTCCACAACACGAAGTAGGAGGCTCCCAAGCGACACCTAACCAATCTAGGAGGCACCACCCTCCAAAAGGTAATAGGCTCGGCAATGTCGATGAACTCCTTGCTCTTGTGCTTCAAGATGATAGACTCCTCAACACACAATCACTCTCTCACAGATTTGGCTATGGTGGAAGAGATTGATTTGGTGGAAAGCAACTTGGGGAGGCTAGAGATCAAGATTCATATGGATGGAGTGGAATGGCTTCATCTCAACACATGAGTAGGTGGCTCTCTCTTAGAAAATAGGATGGGGCAAGTATGGAATAGTTCTGAGTGCTTCACTTTCGACTGGGTCGTGGTGAAGGGGTATATATAGGCATCCCCAAAAATCAAACCATTACACCTAAAGTGACCAACTCGGTGACACCGAAGTGTAAAACTCGGTGGTACCGAAGTGACCAAAAGGTAGTAACTTTTGAATCTTGGTGAGACCGATACATAACTCTCGGTGGTACCGATTAGGTGACCAACGGTCAGATTGCACAACTCGGTGACGCCGATCCAAAAAACTCGATAAGACCGATTTTATGAAACGAGGTAACAGAAAGTTGGTAACTGAACTCGGTGGCACCGATGCAGAATCGGTTGCACCGAATGGCTAGGGTTTGGCATGGGTCTGTCTGAGTTTGGGAATTGGTGGCACCGAGTGGGAATTGTTAGTTGCGCCGATTTTCATGAATGGCTTGGACAGACTTTTGTGGAAGAGTTTGTGGGTGTTTTTGGTGACTATCACTTGTGCACGTGGAGCATCTTGTTCACCAACAGTACCTTACCCCCTTTTAAAAGTATTGGCTTTCCTATGGACTCAAAGTGATTTCTCACAAAGTAAAATGTAGAGTCCTCTTGCTTGGAGCTTTGCCAATCCATTTCCTTGCATCATGGGGTTTCTCCACAATCCTTTTGCCATCCCTACCATTGAACTTTTCCTGAAATATGCTTAGTGGAAACATTAGTTCAATGACATATATGTTGTTATTAATTACCAAAACCACCAAGGGAGCAAATGTGCTTTCACTCTAGTGCATCATATTTGCATGGCAATCCCTACTCCTTGCATTGACATCTATCGATGGGCATCTCCATAGCCCGTTGGTACGCCTAGTTGATGCGAGACTATGTTCTCCACTTTTTACCCTATTGATATCTACCACCATATTCTATCCCACCTAAATGATATGTCCAATGGCTCACGCTCATGTATTGCGTGAAGAATAAAAAGTTTATGCACCTTGAAAAAGTACGATCCAATTGCCTGACTTGGGCACAGTGGTGTTTGACATTTGTATTGATGTGGTGAATATGGAGCCATGCCTTGCTAATTAAATAAGATGAATAAGGGGTAAACATCTTTTGAGGATCATATGCTTTAAAAAAATTAATGATTTTGTTCCTTATACTTATAAGTATTACTATGTTAATGTCTATTGATTCATCGTTTCTCAATGAGCATACGTGCAAAAGATTACATAGTGGATAGCATGTCACATCAAAAAAATCTGTTTTTATCATTTACCTACTCAAGGACAAGCAGGAATTAAGCTTGGGGATGGTTGATACATCTCCAACGTATCTACAATTTTTTATTGTTCCATGCTAATATATTATCATTCTTAGATACTTTTTGGGTCATCATTTACCAATTTATAATATTTTTGAGCACTAACCTATTGACCCAGTGCCCAGTGCCAGTTGTTTTTTTCTGCGTGTTTTTTACTTTGGAGATTTACTATACCAAACGAAGTCCAATTGCCACAAAACTTTTTGACAATTTTTTCTGGACAAAAACAAGACCTCGAAGCTTCGGGAGATGGCCAGGAGCCGCACGAGGGATCCACAAGCCATCAGGGCGTGCCCTAGGGGAGCTGTGCCCTGTTGGCTTGTGGACCCCCTATGGCTCCTCCGACCTCGTTCTCTGGCCTATAAATTCTTATTAATTGGGAAAACCCTCAGGAGAGCCCTAAAAACCTTTTTTCGCCGTCGCAAGTCTCTGTTCCACAGCGATCCCATTTGGAGCTCCGTTCCGGCACCCTGCCGGAGGGGGGATCGATCACGGAGGGCCTTTTCATCAACCTTGCTGTCCTCATGATAATGTGTGAGTAGTTCACCACAGACCTACGGGTCCATAGCTAGTACCTAGATGGCAATCTCTCTCTCTCATATGATCTTCAATACAATGATCATCGCATCTTCGCTTTGATTTATCCGATGTAATCCTATTGTGCGGTGTGTCTGTTGGGATCCGATGAATTGTGGGTTTATGTTTAGATTATTCATTAAAAGTATTTGAGATACCTCTGATATATATTGTCTCTTAATTGCATGATAATTATAGCTTCGTAATACTCTCTGATTTATTGTTGTGTTTTGGCAAGTAGATTGATATTTCATCGGTGGGAGTAGTGCGTTGTAGTAGGTTCAACCTGACAAGTTTCTATATCCCAGTGACAGAAAGGGAGAAGATACGTCTTTGTGTTGCTGCTACTAAGGATAAAACGATGGGGTTTATTCATATTGATTGAGTTTACTTTGTCTACATCATGTCATTGTTCTCCAAGCATTACTCTGTTTTACTTAATACTCTAGATGCATGTTGGATAGCGGTCGATGGGTGGAGTAATAGTAATAGGTGCAGGCAGGAGTCGGCCTATTTGCTTATGGACATGATGCCTATATAGACATGATCATTGCCGTGAACATCACATAATTATACGCTTTTTTATCAATTGCCCAAAAGTAATATGTTACCCTTCGTAGGTTGCCTACATGAGACATGCCGCTAGGGAACACTATGGCCCCTAGGTCTATTCACTTATATATTCGCAAACGCTATTGCTACCTTGCTGCCTTTGTTTACCTTTTATTTTATTTTGCAATTTATATTTATCAACAATTATCTACACAACTCATTTGCTTTCAAATAACGAGATCAAGGGGATTGACAACCCTATTGCCGGCGTTGGGTGCAAGTTTATTGTTATTTTGTGTGCAGTCGCTGAAGACGGTTGAGGATTGGTATTCCTATTGGTTCGATAAACCTTGGTTTCATAACTGAGGGAAATACTTACCTACCTTGTGCTGCAACTACTCGTTCCTCTTCACGGAAAACCCCAACGCAGATCACAAGTATCAGTGCCTTACATCATCATCGTTAACACGGCGCCGCTCTTCTCGAAGTATTCTTTGCCGCAACTCATCCGAGCACGGTCGGTGGCCGGGAAGCAGATCGGTGCCCACACGCTGTTCATCACAATGCCTAGAGTGGGGGAGCCGGCATACGACACAAACAAGGAGATGCTCGACATCATCCAGGACAAAGGCGAGGGAGGGGGAGGGGGATATGAGGAAGGGCGGGTGGAAGACTTGGACACCACCTAGTCCGGCAACTACCAGCAACATTTCTACACCCAAATGGCCATGCAGCAGACTTACGCCCGTACTGGCAATGGCACACAGCAACAACAGCATTGGACCGCCGGAGTGCAGCAGCCCGATGGGGAGGAGGAGGGTGACGGCGACGATGATAATTCGGATGATACAGTCAGCTATCCGAAGAAGAAGGGAAGAGGAGAAAGCTTCAACATGCGGGAGGACGAGCTGTTGTGCAATGCATGGTTGGCCACTAGCCTCGATCTCGTCCATGGCATGGAGCAAAAGGGCACAACCTTTTGGATGAAAATTCACATATGGTTCCATGAACACAAGCATTTCACGCACTACTCCGACGCGGTCATCCGCAACCGTGAATGGAAGTCCCTCAACCATCGATGGTACACCATCCAAGAGGCTGCGTCCAAGTATTGTGGTCACTTGAAGCATCTCATCTCACTATGGCTTAGGTGCACAAATCACCGAGCAAGTAAGTTGATCACTAGTCGGATATGCTTTAGTTTCGTTGATGACTAGCCGGACATGTATTGTTTTTTTGCTCACTAGACGGATATGCATTATCGACATTGTTTCATTTTGTACCCTACTCATGCTTGTGTGGTGTACAAGAAGTTGGAGAAGAAGTCCTTCACTATCATGCATTACTGGTTGAAGTTTAATGGGCAACCGAAGTGGAATCTTTTCTTTGCCAAGACCACCATTCAAGGCAACGAGGAAGAAACCGGTGACCCTACTAACCCAACCCAAGAACCACCGAAGAAGGTTAGAAGAATTTGCGGGGGGGAGAAGTGGGAGGAGGAGAGGGTGAAGCGAGAAGGTGCGGCGGCCGAGCTGACGGAGAGATTCGCGGACATCTTGGCGAAGAAGGAGGAGGCATGTGTGGGGCGCTCGGAGATCAAGGAGGAGAAGAAGGTGGATAGGTTAAAACTATTGATGGACGTGACAGACAAGAAGCTCAAGCTCGAAGAGAAGAGGACCATGATCAAAGAAAAGAAGGCCACGCTTGAGGAAAAGAGAGTGAAGATCGCCGCCAATGCGGAGGACGCCAACATCTTGACCATGAATATCGACTCTTTGGATGCCGACGCAAGAATGACCGTATGATCAGTCCACTTCAAGATGTTGTAGCAGTAGAAAGATGTGTTGGTGGCGACTGACTATGAGGACGTGGTGAAGGTGGACACGGATGCGGAGGCGGTGGCAGACGTTCAGGCTGACTACGCGGCGACAAAGACACCTCCTTGATTAGGGAGCAACTGGTTGGGAATGTCGGTCCGGCAGGGCTGAAATGCATGAACTGTCGGACTGAAGTTATTTTCGATTCAGGCATGTAAAAACTAAGCATATTTGCCTCTTGTTGTTGTGATCGGTGATGACCTGCAAGCGCACCGGGCTGTTGTAGAACTTTCGTGTGATAAGTAGTGTCGAACCCATAGGGAGCTTATAGGAAGGCACCACAAACCCCGCAACTACGTTGTCACTTTCACACAGCACGTACGCACCCAAACCGGAGTTTCGAAATAGTCTACTCTATAATTGCTACAAAAACTAGAATAAAAGGGTGATCAACTAAACTACTAACAAGAAGGTGAAAACAAGAATTCGTATGAACGGAACCGATCCATTCTTGTTATTCGATATTGATTTGGAGCACCTTGCATATGGCACTTAGTTGTATTTTGGTGTGATGACAATATGGTTAGAGGAACTAATATCAATTGCTAAAGTTTATCTCGAGATATTGGTTCCATGAAGTTCTCGATGGAGGTGTGTGCCCCCCTCCCCCCAATTCAAAAAGATCAAAGGCGTGGTCTTTCCGACGGCTCGAAGGTTTTTGTTTTGGTTTGATTTGAGTCATAGGGAATACCGCACTATTAAGAGGGCTCCTCGTGGATTTGTGTTGTGTGGTAATACCTCCAAGACATATACACCAGCCGTCCTACCACTTCCACCATCCACATACCCTTTAAGTGTCGTGTTCGGGTACTTAACAAGTTTTACAGAGACTCTTTGAGTACCCCATGCGCACGGAGACCCCGTGCGCACGGGGTGTGATTTCAGTCTCTGAGTACCCTGTGCACACAGGGCTGACTTAGCCCGTGCACACCGGGTCCAATGATCAGAAATCCCCACGCAGCCAAGAACACTATAAAAGTCCCCCTTCTTCTACCTCCATCCCTAACCGTAATGTCTTAATGAGATCCACCATTTTTACACCTCATTTTTCTCAATACTCTCAATCCCTCCACCCAAACTTGTTGAAACTTTGGGGATTGGGAGAGCAAGACCCGATCTACACTTTGACCAAACCTAATTTGTGTTCCCCACAATATTTGTTCACCATTGAATTGCTAGTCTTGGAGCTTGGGCTCATTGGCGGTTAGAGGTTCCTCCTGACGCTTCCTTGCTTGTGGTCTGCTCCGGAGAAGTTTGTAAAGGTGTGATGGTCTCCTTCAAGACCAACCCCGAGTGATTCGATGTTCATCCATTGGGGGTGACTCGAAAGAGATATGATGAGCCTTTAGTGGCGTTTCACAAGCTTTGGCTCCGGCACCGCTCGAAACGGAGAGTAGCTCTTCCCCAAGGAACAGTGAACTTTGGGATAAAATCTGCATCCTCGTCTCACTTGTTGTTAATCCTTTCCCGCACCTTACTTTACCTCGTATGCTTGTAGGCTTGCTAATTAGTTTGTTGCCTAGCATATTTACCTCTACGTGTGTTTTTCATATAGGTTGTGTTCACCTAGTTGCATATATAGTGAACCCTATTTATCCGCTTATCCCTAAAATTGACACACAAAGTTAAAATTTGTAGTCACCTATTCACCCCCCTCTAGTCGACCATATCGATCCTTTCAATTGGTATCAGAGTCGCGTTCTCTTATATAAGGTGTAACAACCTTTGAGGATATGGACGATTATGAGAATGTGGTGGCAACCTATCGCCTTCGGGAATTGGTCCAAACCTTATTCCCGATGCGGCAGAGGTTGTGATACCTCAAGCCGATGCTCCCTTGAACCACCCCAACCTGGTTGCCCCTTCAACTGCAGCAGATATTTTTTCAATGTTTGCGGACCTCAAAACTGCATTATTGAAAGAGATTCGCTCGTCAGTTAAAGAGGAAACTGATGCACGCTTAAAGCCATCCACATCCACATCAAACACCTTCCAAAATGAGGTCTTTGATGCGGATGACTCAAGGGAACCCCTTGCGTCTCTGGGTCGCACTCAAGTTCTTAGGTACAATGCTGCATAACCTTTTACTCTCCTCAACCCTTACAACATCCTCGCATTAATCCTGTTGGGCCTTCGCCCCTTTGAAAACTAATGTGTTTGCTAAGTGGAAGCTAGATATGGAGTCTCACATTCGAAGTGCCTCTACATAACTGTGGTGGATTGTGGTCAATGGCTTCAACCCCAAGGACCCAACTAATCTTACCCCAAGGGAAGCAGTTGATGATCAACTCAATGCAACTGCCCACAACATTTTGTGCATTGTGGTGACCGATGACTATAGCGGCTCCATTGCTCTTCTGAAGACCGCAAAAGAAATTTGGGATTTCCTTGTAGAGGCTCTCGAGGGTGATGAAGCAATTCGAAGATCTAGGTTGGCTTTGCTCAAGCAAAAGGTCAATTTGTTTGTGAGGAATGATGGTGAGTCTGCGAATGAAGTGTACTAAAGATTGAAGTCCCTCGTATTGAATTTGAGAACCTTTGGGTGCTCTTGGGAAAATGATGATTTCATTAAAGACAAGTTCATTGATGCAATGGTTCTAATGTAGCACATCATGGTGATGATGATTCATCAACGACCAGACTATCACAAGTTAACCGCGGCTCAAGTTGTGTCTACCTTCTCCACCCATGTGGTTCTGGAGACCAAGTCAAAGAAGACGTTTGCTATTGCTCAAGCCACCAAGAACACAAATCTTGCTTTGAAGGCCAAGAACGTGGTTGCTCAATCAACTAAAGAAGAAGAAGTGGTTGGAGAAAGTTGTGAGGATGATGTCGACACTACTTGCCCAGCCAATTCTTTGCAGAAGACTTGGCTCTCTTAGTCAAGAAATATTTGGGAACCATGGCCAACAAAGGGAAGAATCTTCAAGGAAGAACGTTTGGAAGAAGAAAGTGTTACAACTATGATAGCCCAAGACACTTTGTGCACAATTGTTCGTATGAAAGACGTGAAGACAAATCCGAGAAGCTTGTGCTCAAGAAGAAGAAATTCTCCAAGTTCACAAAGAGCAAAGATGACAAGGCACTTGTTCATGAGGAGTGCATGTCCGGAGATGATGACGACAGTGATGATGACCAAGTTGGCACGACCGCAATTGCCTTGCATGCCACTGCCTCCTCCTCCACCACCGAACTCTTCGACTCCCCCAACGAGAACAACCCCTTCACTCATCGATGCCTCATGGCTAAAGAGGACTATATGTCCGGAGGATCACAATAGGTGATCGATAGTGGATGCACCAATCATGTAACCGAAGATAGAGAAATGCTTGTGGAGTTCATTGATTCTCTCAATGCCACTTCAACCATTTCGTTTGGTGACAACAACAAGGGCATGTCATTGGGCTTGGGCAAAGTGGTAATCTCTAGTGATTCCTCACTTACAAATGTTATGCATGTTCAATCCCTTCACTATAATTTACTCACAACGATTCAATTGGCACGTGCCAGTTATGATTCTCATTTTGGTGAATTTCATGTGACCGTCTCTAAGGGAAGCAATCTCAAAGTGGTCTTTGTTGGGCATGTTGAAGACAACCTTTACGTGGTTGATTTCTCAAAAGAGAAAACTCATCTTGTAGCATGCCTAGTGGCCAAGCCCGACGTGGGGTGGCTATGGCACCAATGGCTAGACCACGAGGGTATGAGAAATTTACAAGCTCTCTTAAAGGGGGAGCGCATTCTTGGACTAACCAATGTGTTGTTTGCCAAAGATCGTCCTTGTAGTGCTTGCATTGCCGGAAAGCTACATGAAAAACCTCATAAAGCAAAGACTATCACATCCACTTCAAGGCTCCTTGAGCTCCTTCACTTGGATCTCTTTGGACCTCCATCTTATGATAGCTTGGGAGGGAGGATTTATTGTCCAGTCATTGTCAATGATTATACAAGATATACTTGGGTATTCTTTCTCAAGAAAAAAGATGAGACCCAAAAATCTTTCATCAACTTTGCCAAAGAAGCTCAACGTCAACATAATTGTCAGATCAAGGCAATTCGAAGTGACAATGGTATCGAGTTCAAGAATTATACTATGGATGAGCTCTTGAGTGATGAGGGGATCAAGCACCAATATGTCGCGGCCTATACTCCTCAACAAAATGGTGTTGCGGGAAGGAAGAACTGAACTCTTATTGAGATCCCTAGGACCATGTTTGACGAGTACAAATCTCCATATAAGCTTTTGGCCGAAGCCATCAACACCGCGTGCCATGCATCAAACCGGCTTTATCTTCCCAAGCTCAAGAACAAGACCCCTTATGAACTCCTCACTAGGAGAAATTCCAATGTCAAATACTTTCGGGTATTTGGTTGTAAGTGTTTCATTCTAAACAAGAAATCTCGTTTAGCTAAATTTGAGCCTAAAACCTAATTCATATTTGTTGGATATGCTTTGAACTCTCATGCTTACCGTGTTCTCAATAAATCCACTGGATGCATTGAGGAGATGGTCAATATGGCACTTAGTTGTATTTTGGTGTCATGACAATATGGTTAGAGGAACTAATATCAGTTGCTAAATTTTATCTCAGGATATTGGTTCCATGAAGTTCTCGATGGAGTTGTGTGACCCCCACCCCAATTCAAAAAGATCAAAGGTGTGGTCTTTACGGTGACTCAAAGGTTTTCATTTTGGTTCGATTTGAATCGTAGGGAATACCACACTATTAAGAGGGGTCGTCGTGGATTTGTGTTGTGTGGGAATACCTCCAAGACATATACACCAGCCTTCCTACCACTTCCACCATCCACATACCCTTTAAGTGTCGTGCCTAAGTACTCAACAAGTTTTACAAAGACTTTTTGGACACCCCGTGTGCACGAGGTCTTTTGACCCCCGTGCGCACGGGGTACCCTGAAACTCTCTGAGTAGCCCGTGCGCACGGGGTCTGTTGACCCCCGTGCGCACGGGGTACCCCAAAGCTCTTTGAGTACCCCGTGGGCACGGGGTCTTTTGACACCCGTGCGCACAGGGCGTGATTTCAGGCTCTGAGTACCCCATGCGCACGAGGATGACTTAGCCCATGCGCACGGGGTCCAACGGTCAAAAATCCCCACCCAACCAAGAGCACTATAAAAGGGCCCCTTATTCTTCCTCCATCCCTAACCCTAATGTCTTATTGAGCTCCACCATTGCTACACCTCAATATTCTCAGTCCCTCTGCCCAAACTTGTTGAAACTTTGGGGATTGGGAGAGTAAGACCCGATCTACACTTTTACCAAACCAAATTCATGTTCCCCACAATATTTGTTCACCATTGACTTGTTACTCTTGGAGCTTGGGCTCCTAGGCCGTTAGAGGTTCCTCCGGAAGCTTCCTTGCTTGTAGTGTGCTCCGGAGAAGTTTGCAAAGGTGTGGTGGTCGCCTTTAAGACCAACCCCGAGTGATTCGAGGCTCAACCGTTGGGGGTGACTCGAAAGAGATATGGTGATCCTTCCATGGCGTTCCACAAGCTTTGGCTCCGACACTGCTCTAAACAGAGAGTAGCTCTTCTCCAAGGAAGAATGAACTTCAGGATAAAATTCGCGCCCTCATCTCACTTGTGGTTAATCCTTCCCCGCACTTTGATTTACCTTGTATGCTCGTAGGCTTGCTAATTACTTTGTTGCCTAGCATATTTACATCTATGTGTGTTTGTCATATATAAACCTGATCATTTGCCGGGCCGGGTCGGGTTTGGGTTCGGGCCGGGCTTGACAAAGCCCGAAGCAAAAATCCCAAGCCCGAGCCCGGCCCGAAACACATGTACAGTGCCATTTTTTAATTAATTTAATCATATTCTGGATATTATATTAATTTATTATACCTATATTTTAAATAAAAAAGGTATATATGTGCATTTCTGGCTTTATTCGGGCTTTCGGGTCGGGCTTCGGGCGAGAAAGTTGAGCCCGAACCCGGCCCGAACTTCGGGCTTCGGGTTCGGGCCTCCGGGCCGGGTTGTCCATGAACATGTCTAGTCATATAGGTTGTGTTCACCTAGTTGCATATCTAGTGAACCCTATTTACCGCTTATCCCTAAAATTAACACACAAAGTTAAGATTTGTAGTCTACTATTCACCCCCCCTCTAGTCGACCATATCGATCCTTTCAGCAAGCCTATGCCTCACACTTAAGGGAAAGATAGAAAATGGTTGGGGTTTTGAGAAGTAAAAAACAAAGAAGTCTTGCATCAACGCAGCTGACCACTAGGCTATGGAGAAGGCCTTATGATCGATGCCAATGCAAGGATAGTGATCGCCATGCAACTATGATGCACACACAGCTATGAATGTGAAAGTTCTCATATGGACTAAGTGCGGGTGCATCCAACTTGCTTGCTCATGAAGACCTCGAGCTTTTGAGGATGCTCGTCGTCGGAAGATGCAAGCCAAGTTCTATAACGTAAATTCTCCACTAGTATGAAATGTGAAGCTCATGAAACTTTCTACTTGATAATGCATGAAATGGTGCTACTTTGAGGCACAAGTGTATACTAAAAAGGATAATGGTGTTGCTCCTTCTCTCTTCCTCAACGTTTTCATTTTTTTTCTTTTTTTCTTTCTTTTTCTTCTTTTTTTCTTCCTTTTTTTTCTTGTGGCACACTGTGGTGCATCTTTTATTTTGTCTCTCTCTTTTTTATTTTTTTTTATTTTTTGTACGAGCAACACCTCATAAGGATGAATAATACACTTTACAATTACTCACTTCAACTGAATGTAATCATAACTCAAAACTGAAACATGAGAAAAACTATATATGATGATGCCTCTGGCAATGTACCATTATGTGCAATGATCAGGCGTAGCATAGACATCAAAAAATAGACAAGCCATGGAAATGTCAAGCTAGCCATACTATGATCATGCAAGGCAAATGAAAACATGTCTCTAATCATGTAATATAATATGATGGTAGTGCATGGCGATGTACTAGTAATGGCTATGAAAATTCCATGTAGGTAGGTATGGTGGTTGTTTTGTGGAGATGAGGTGTTTTATGAGTAGGAGGACAAGAGGAAGTCCTCCCACGGGTTTGGACGTACCTGCGGAGTATGTTTCAATGTGAGAGTGGGCAATGCATGGTACCGTAGAGGCTAGCAAAATAAGACGAACGGAAGTGCAAAAGGCTTCGAACTTGCCTTAGTCATAAAGAACTCACCAGTACACAAGAGCATTGTGGTGTCATGTTGCATAAGACTCAAAGGCTAAGTACCCCCAACGGGATAGTTTGGCAGAAATAAACCCCGTTACGTGTCCCAGATCAACCAAGGATCCTAGGTTCATCAACAAAAAACATCTACAATCATTAAATCGCTAATCAAGACACCACTAGAGTCCACAACTTAAGTTATTAGGAGAAAGAAAGGCGACAGTTAAAAGGACTTCTTTACTGGGTTTTTGATAAAAGCACATGGCAATGTTTTTCAGAACATAACAAGATTTCCAAATGCTAAGCAAACAAGTGCACAACAAGCATGTCAAAACAGTGGGACACATTAATGCACGAAAACCATATGATTAAGAGCATTGCACAAGACACTACACAAGGAAAAGTAACCTCCCCACACTTAGCAGTTTGCAATACTAAACTAAGGGAAGTTACGAAAATAAAAAGAAATGCAGTTATTAAAAGAGAGCACGAGAAGTGGTTACCTCCCCAAGCTTACGTCTAAGCAAGGGTTAGAAACTTTTACCATTAAGGTGCATGTGACCTCTCTTTTAATAGACGTGGACCTTGCTTCATGTGATATCCTCGTTGTGGTCCGGCGGTTGCCCACCAATAGAACCTGCTAAAAAGAAACTAAAAGCAAACAAAATATTTTTGTGCTTTCATGTTTTTAAATTCTTTAGCACAAAGGATTAGCTGGACAAGTTCTAAAAATGTTTGCCTCAACTAGACCGGTTCATCTTCCCAAGCACCTCAGCTTAAGACGATAAACTAGGTATAGGAGCGTCGACTCTCCCATATTAGACGAAGTGCAAGTGTGACAAGATAAAAAAAACAAGTGTGCATCTCCTAAGTGCCTAATTAAAAGAGAGATCCTCACTTAAGGTAAGAAACTCGGTACTAAGAAACTTTTTATTTGAGAAAGGTTTGAAATGGAAAACAATATCAGCCACTTGTAGTTGATGTTTGTCATGACAAAGCAACCAAGTAGCTTGTGTGGATCTTTTATACAGTTGGCACCATACCATACACGTCACCACATAAGGTCCAAGCCCCTACGAAAATAATACACAAATAAAAACCTTGATTCGGTATACGAACAGAGTTCGTATACCCAACCAGTAAAAAGGAATAAAGAAAATATAGTTGCTAAAGGGAATTATTGGCTAATGTGTTTCAGAGGTAATTGATACTAATTAGAAAGCAAATAGTCGGTTAGAAAACACCTCGTCGACATGAGACATAAAAATGAAGCATATAGAGTTGTTTTTACCCTCATGCAAACACTCAAACGACCAGTTGCGGTCGTATGGAACGCGGTTGTGCATTCTGGTAGACGATGTCTTGCGCCACCCCCTCATACGGGCGCTCGTACGAGCGCAAGCGCTCGTTCAAAACACCGTCTTTGAATCTGGAGTTATGCTTGTCGGGGTAGACTTAGCATACGGGTGCGAGCGCGCGGGCGGTACGCCGTCTTCTGCTCTTTGGAGGTGCTCCTTTGTGGTCACCAGGTGAAACGACTGCTCGTACGCTAGGCCGTCTTTTGCTCTTGTCATGTTCTTTCTTTTAGCCACGAGCTCATACGGGCGCCCAAACGGACGGGACGATAGTATGAAACTCCTTTTTTTCTCTTGGAGCTGCAAAACTGCATGAAAATTCTTGTGCTTCCTCCTCACGTTAGGCACATAGCAATATTAAGGAGGAATGCAACAAAAAACAGGTTACCGACATGCTAAATTTTACCAATGAAAACAACAAGAAACCAACTCAAATAGCAACTACTCAAAATAAAATAAAAGTGCCAATGCAACATGAAGGCACCTAGACTAAGGACACAAAGCTAAGAAAAACACCTACGGACTTCCGGGTTACCTCCTAGGCAGTCCTTTCTTTATAGCAATATATCTAGGCTTCGGTGCTCCATATGGTCATCCATCTAGATCCCAAGGGATATTAACCCCGAGTGTCAGACCTAACTCCGACCGGGGTTTGGAGCAGCTCATAGCAGGGCTCAGTCGGAGTCGCACTCGCTTACGGTTTATCGGCATCATATATGTAAATTTGTACTCACTCTTTGGCGAGTATTGATGCACCGAGCTAAGTGGAGATGTCTGAAAAGTTAGTGGCTGCAACTTCGTAGTAATTTTATAATGGAGAGGATGATGAGCTACAGGTAAATCATAACGTTCATCATTTTTATTAAGCTACGCATTAATCATGTCAAAAAAATTAACATTGGTGGGAGTTTTGGGACAGCGGTCGTTCCATCCTTCATCTCCGTGTCCCTTTGGATCATCATTTTCTGAACAGTTTTGTTCTCGTGGCTCGATGATGTCTTCTTCTTCTTCCTGCGTAAGGTTATCTTCCTGCGTAAGGTTATCTTCTTTCTGGGAGATGGTGTCCATCCGCTTCTCATAGTTTATAACTAAAGGATTTTCATCAAAAGTATTATCTTGACAAAAGTTATAAACTTGTCCAACCAAGTCCTCATACTTAGTCAACGAAGTATGTTCTTCGGCAAACCTACCAATCCACATTAAAAGCTCATGTGATCTAAGCATTAACATCATCTTCTCAATTACCTCAATATCTTCTGGAGGATGTTCACGTCGGGTGTATGATCCCACAACCGGATGTGGGTGATCTATGCAATAAGAGCTCATGTGGAGAAGAGATTGGCACTGTATGCAACCTTTAGGCATATCATTAATTATAATCTATAAATCCATAAATTTATAACCCATTTCGTTACATTTGTTGGTACGCCAGTATTCTGCAAGTATCCTCTTTTTTCATGTTATTGTTTCATTGCAGCCTCTATGTCTTCATCTGACATCTCAAAGCAAGACATTTTTTTGTATTTTTTGGGTTAAGGAAAACAGTAAGATAAAAGCAACAAACAAAATAAACTAAGTGTGTGCGGGTAAGTAATAACCAAGCACTATGCTCCCCGACAACGGTGATAGAAAATTATTGATGACCTGGAAGCACGCCTGGGCATGGGCAGCCCGGCCCGACCGGCCCGAACCGACCCGGCCTGAAAATCCCGGGCCGGGCTGGGCCTGATCTTGCCATCGGACCGGGCTCGGGCCTGGAAAGCGAGCCCGACGAGTAGACCAGGCCGGGCTCGGGCTTGCAAAACACAAATTTTTAGCCTAGATCGGGCCGGGCCAGCCGGGCTTTATCGGGCTTTCCAGGTTCGGGCTGGGTTCGGGCCTGATTTGTTAGGCCCGGCAGCCGGGCCGGGCCGGGCTCAGGCTTGAGGCTTCCCGTTCGGGCTTTTTCAAGCCCGGCCCGAAACCCGGCCGGGCCCGGGTTATGCCCAGGTTTACCTGCATGTGCACAGGGCTGTTGTAGCACTTTCGTGTGATAAGTAAAGTGTCGAAACCACATGGAGCTTATAATATTGCCTGATCAAAATAATTGCCAAGTATGTATGGTGTGGCTGTCTTCGGAGCTGTGGTGCTATGTTGTTGTGAGTTTTTGGGCAGATGGTACTTTATAAAGTTACCGTGTAGGCTTCCTTCTTCAGAAAATACTGTACTCCTTTACTGTCAACGACCAATTCGCCTCTTCTATTACTGTCAAATACATGGATCATCTTTACAACTTATGATGCATGTTTTGTGCCTCTGTATACTTACGAAAGTTCAGATCATTTTATTGAAAAAAATACGGGCGCAGCAACGCGTGCCATCATGGTCTAATTAGTCTTTGGAACCTGGAGGTAATCTAGGAGGCTAGCCTCTGTAGTTTGTTGGGTTAGTTGTATAGTGCATGGATTAATGGGTTAGTGCCGAGAGTGCCGGCTAGTTAGTGTGTGCGTGAGGCAAACCTCATCTCTGTATATATGTTCTTTTTAGTGAATAGGGCTGGAAGAAAAATGTAGCACTTGTGTTTATCAAGGGAAGAGCCTCCTAGCAAAGCTCTTTTGGTCTCCATTGGTACGTGAGTGTGTGTATCTTCCATGATCTTGTGTGTTCTTGAGAGAAACCATCAAAGAGAGTTGAGAGATAGAAGAAGCGGCGCTACAGCGATTCAACTCCAACATTCTTCAAAGCGTCCTTCACCGACGTCTACACCGCTTCCGGCATTCAGAAGCCTTGGTACATCGGCATGCATCCATCCGTAATTGCTGCTGTGACTATTCCTTCCTTCTCCATCACACACATGCATAATACTACAACTGCATGCATGCAATTCTCGGCAACCACGACTACACGGGCGACGCGCTGACGCAGCAGAGCGCCGCCATCCGCGAGGTGGACAATCGGTGGACCTCCGTCAACAAGTCCTTCATCGTGGAAGCGGACATCGCGGACTTCTTCACACGTCGCCCTTCGTCCTCATGTACTAGAACGAGAGCAAGTTCGACTGGAGGAGCGTGGCTCCCCGCGACACCTACATCGCCACCCTCCTCCAGGACCTAAGACGGCGCCCTGACGGCGTCCAACGCGACGAGGAAGGTCATCGTCGGCCACCACCCCATCAGCAGCGGCTGCAAGCACGGCAACACCACCGAGCTCCGCGAGCACCTCCTCTCACTCCTCAAGGTACGTAGGTGTTCATCACCATGTTTAACTAATGCCGCGCATGCATGCATTATTGGCTGACGTACCATGCGGTAAAACAATTTTTGTGCTTTCTTTTGGCATGCAGGCCCATGGGGTTGACATGTACCTCAACATCCACAACAACTGCCTGCAGCGTATCGCATCGACAACCCGGTGGAGTTTGTGACGAGCGGCGGCGGGTCCAAGGCGTGGGCGGGCAAGTTCAAGGCCACGACGTCCGACAAGATGGAGTTCCTGTACGACGGCCAGGGTTCCTGTCCATGCAGCTCACCGCGGACGAGGCGTGCCTCGCCTTTTAGGACGTCTCTGGTGCCGTCCTGCACAGCTGGGGGCTCGCCAAGTCGGCGGCCGCCGCCAGCATCTCGAACGTGAGCTAGCTGGTCGACTTCATCTGTCCATGGCCGCCGGCGCCGGCCATTGTTAACGTGTTTAAAGGGATCAGATGCAAATGCTCTCCGTTAGTGTTTTCTACATGTCACCCCATGCATGTACCTCTGTAACGATGGCGTGGGAAAGAGGAGGTGTTGGGATGGCGTGCGACGCCCGCTGGCACGTCTCGTACGCGGCGGACCTCGTCACCGCGCGGCAGATCCGGTTAGACGACGGCGTGCTGTGGCTCCGGAGGGATGCACTTCGGATCGTGCTCCTCAACACGAGAGGAGAGACGGTGGAGGCCCGATTCCTACGGGCAGGTGAGGAGATTGACATCGGCGACATCGTCCCGTTCCCTTGTCACTTCGCTAGGGTTCTGGACAGGATCCCGGCCACCGGGGATGCTCCTTCCGGCGACGACAAGCCCAGCGACGGCGGTTCTGTGGCGGTGCATGCGCAATCCGGCACGAATGCTGCGGTGCACGGGAGCGTACGCCATGGAGCTGGCCCGCAGCATCGCTCACCCCCGCCGACAGATGGGCCAGGGTTGCTGGGACGTGGACCAGGGGACATCGAAGCTGATGCTCGACACGTGGAGCTGAGGAGATCGGATCACTATGGGGAGGGCGAAACTAGGGTTTCGGTTGGCGACTCACGTATAAATCACACAACAGCCCCTCCTCCCCCCATTCTGGATCTTGTTGTGAGCCTCTCGCACTTCTGGGACGCTCCGAGCGGCGCCAGATCGAGGGTTAGCCAGAGCTTCGAGTGGTGGAAAGTAAAAATCCATGGTGATTCGCGTTCGTTTGCTCAAGTGACCGCATCTCCACCTCCCCCCCCTTCCACCCAAACCTGTGAGGAAGAACTTCGAGATGCAAGGGGATGGTTCGGCGCAGGGCGCCATTGATACGTCTCCAACGTATCTATAATGTTTGCTTGTTCCATGCTGTTATATTATCATTCTTGGATGTTTTACAATCATTTTACTACAACTTTATATTATTTTTGGGACTAACCTATTAACCTAGAGCCCAGTGCCAGTTTCTGTTTTTTCCGTGTTTTTGAGTTTTACAGAAAAGGAATATCAAACGGAGCCCAAACGGAATAAAAATCTACGGTGATTTTTTATGGACCAGAAGAAGCCCAGGGAGCAATGGAGTTGGGCCAGAAGAGCCACGAGGCCACCACAAGACTGCCCCCCCCTAGGGCGCGCCCCCCTGGCTTGTCGTCACCTCGTGGCCCACCTTGACTTGTTTCCGCCGCCAAAAATTCTTATAAATACAGAAACCCCCAGAAACAAACCTAGATCGGGAGTTCCGCCGCCGCAAGCCTCTGTAGCCACGAAAAACCAATCGGGAGCCCGTTCCGGCACCCTGCCGGAGGGGGAAACCATCACCGGAGGCCATCTTCATCATCCCGGCGGTCTCCATGACGAGGAGGGAGTAGTTCACCCTCGGGGCTGAGGGTATGTACCAGTAGCTATGTATTTGATCTCTCTCTCTCGTGTTCTTGAGATGACACGATCTTGATGTACCGCGAGCTTTATCAATATAGATGAATCATATGGAGTTTTCTCCTCTCTATCTTCTTGTGATGAATTGAGTTTTCCCTTTGAAGTTTTCTTATCGGATTGAGTCTTTAAGGATTTGAGAACACTTGATGTATGTCTTGCGATGGGATATCTGTGGTGACAATGGGATGTTCTATTGATCCACTTGATGTATGTTTTGGTGATCAACTTGCGGGTTCCGTGACCTTGGGAATCTATGCATAGGGGTTGGCACACGTTTTCGTCTTGACTCTCTGGTAGAAACTTTGGGGCACTCTTTGAAGTTCTTTGTGTTGGATTGAACATGATGAATCTGAAATTGTGTGATGCATATCGTATAATCAAGCCCATGGGTACTCGTGATGACATTGGAGTATCTAGGTGACATTAGGGTTTTGGTTGATGTGTATCTTAAGGTGTTATTTTAGTACGAACTCTAGGGCTGTTCGTGACACTTATAGAGATAGCTCATAAGATTGATCGGAAAAGATAACTTTGAGGTGGTTTCGTACCCTACAATAATTTCTTCGTTTTTTCTCCGCTATTTGTGACTTTGGAGTGAACTCTTTGTCGCACGTGAGGGATTTACATATGATTCAACTATGTTAGTATTGTTGAGAGAATTTGCACTAGTGAAAGTATGAACCCTAGGCCTTGTTTTCAAGCATTGCAATACCGTTTTTGCTCACTTTTGTTACTTGCTACCTTGCTGTTTTTATATTTTCAGATTACAAAAACCTACATCTATCATCCATATTGCACTTGTATCACCATCTCTTCGCCGAACTAGTGCACCTATACAATTTACCATTGTATTGGGTGTGTTGGGGACACAAGAGACTCTTTGTTATTTGATTGCCGGGTTGCTTGAGAGAGACCATCTTCATCCTACACCTCCCACGGATTGATAAACCTTAGGTCATCCACTTGAGGGAAATTTGCTACTGTCCTGCAAAACTCTGCGCTTGGAGGCCCAACACGAGTCTACAAGAAGAAGGTTGTGTAGTAGACATCAAGCTCTTTTCTGGCGCCGTTGCCGGGGAGGTGAGTGCTTGAAGGTATATCTTTAGATCTTGCAATTGAATCTTTTAGTTTCTTGTTTTTCACTAGTTCGGTTTTATAAAATAAAACTACAAAAAATGGAGTTTAGGTTGCATCATTTGTATCGTCTTTATAATGTCTTTCGTGAAAATAAGGATTCAGAAAATTGTGCTCAATTGGTAGAGGAAGAAATTATGAAAATACTTGATGAGAATTCCTTGAATGATGAAAATGATAGCAATATTTTTAGTTTGAATTCTCTGAATATCCATGATGCTAATGATATGCAAAGCCACAAGTTTGGGGATGCTATGTTTGATGAAGATGATATTTTTAGTCCCCCAAGTTTTGATGAGCAAATTTATTATGATGATGGCATGCCTCCTATCTATGATGATTATGATGATGACATGTATGCTATAAAGAGTGATAGTAACTGTGAAACTTGTCATCATGATTTTAATATTCAAAGTGGTTATGTCAATCAAGTATCTCATGATAGTTATTTTGTTGAGTTTGCTCCCACTATTATGAATGAGAAGAAAATTGCTTATGTGGAGAGTGACAAAATTTCTATGCTTGTAGATCATGAAAAGAATGCTTTATGTGCTGGTTATATTGTGAAATTCCTTCATGATGCTACTGAAAATTATTATGAGGGAGGAACATATGCTTGTAGGAATTGCAATAATATCAAGTTTCCTCTCTATGTGTTCAAAGTTTTGAAGTTATGCTTGTTTTGCCTTCCTATGCTAGTTGATTCTTGCTCCCATAAATTGTTTGCTCACAAAATCCCTATGCATAGGAAGTGGGTTAGGCTTAAATGTGCTAGTCATATGCTTCATGATGCTCTCTTTGTGTTTCAATTCTTATCTTTAATGTGAGCATCATTGAAATCATCTTGCCTAGCTAAAAGGCATTAAAGAAAAGCGCTTGTTGGGAGACAACCCAACACTTTTACTTCTGTTTTTGTGTGTCCACATGATTAAGCTACTGTATTAATCATGTTTTATAGCTTTTGTTTCAATAAAGTGCCAAGTAAAGCCTTTGGGATAGTGTGGATGATAGTTGACTTGATTCTGTGCAAAAACAGAAACTTTTGCTCTCAGTCCAGGAATTTTGTAAATTCACTGGAACGTGCTAATGATCTTAAATTTTTACACAGTCTTGATTTACAAATTCTTCAGGTTGTACTAATTTTTCAGAATTTTTAGGGACAGGGAAGTATGGTTACACTACAGATCTTCACAGACTATTCTGTTTTTGACAGATTCTGTTTTGCATGCATAGTTTGCTTGTTTTAGTGTTTCCATAGCTTATATTTAGTGATATAAATTATGGTAATGGTAGAATACAGTAGGTATCATGTGGGAACAACTATTAATCTTGTCTTGACAGTACCTAAGTGAATGATCTATCTTTATTATACTAACCCATCTCACGAAGTTCCGTTAAGTTTTGTGTGATTGAAGTTTTCAAGTTTTGGGTGAGACACCGATATGAGGAGAATAAGGGGTGACAAGAACCTAAGCTTGGGGATGCCCAAGGCACCCCCAAGGTAATATTCAAGGAAGACTCAAGCGTCTAAGCTTGGGGATGCCCCGGAAGGCATCCCCTCTTTCGTCTTCAACATTATCGGTATATCTTACTTGGAGCTATATTTTTATTCGTAACATAATATGTGCTTTGCTTGGATCGTCATTATATTTTGTTTTTCTCTGTTAGGTGTTATTTATAATCTTGTTTTTCAATAAAAAGTTCTAATAATTGCCTTAGGATGCTTGCATTGCATGTTTGATGTGTGCTGTGTAAAAAACAGAAAAAAATTCTGTAGTGTTTGAATTTTCATATTTTACTGGAACGCGGAAAGTTTCTGAAATTTTTACACAGTATTTTCATATAAATTTTATAGTATGTCCTAAATTTTCATAATTTTTTGAGTTACAGAAGTACACTGTTTTCATAAATTGCTACAGACTATTCTGTTTGGACAGATTGCTGTCATAGTTTTGTTATCTGCTTAGCCTATAGTTTCCATAGCCTATATTGGTAGATATAAATTGTGGAAACGATAGTAAACAGTAGATGATGTTTGGAAATTATCGTGCAACATGTCTTGGCAGTACATAAAGTGTTGATTTGTTCTTATGTGTACTAACCTATCTCACGAGTTCTTTTCAAGTTTTGTGTGGAAGATGTTTTTGAGAGTAGGTGAAACCATGATATGAGAGGATTGAACGAGATACAAAAGCTCAAGCTTGGGGATGCCCAAGGCACCCCAAGTAAATATTTCAAGAAGTCTCAAGCATCCAAGCTTGGGGATGCTACGCATCCCACCTCTCTTCATCAACAATTATCGGTTAGCCTATGTTGAGCCTAAATTTTTATTCGTTCACATGATGCGTGCTATTCTTGGAGTGCTATTTTTCTTTTGCTTGTTGTTGAATAAAATACTCAGATCTGAAAATATTTATTGAGGGAGAGAGAGTCCTCACATAGCTCCTTAATTGTGTGACCACTCATTGATCTTCACTTATATCTTTTGTGAGTAGCTTGTCATTTCCTCTCATGCTTCACTTATACCTTTTTGAGGGATGAAATCTTTATGCTCATGTGCTTCATTTAAATTTGTTTGAGCTTGTCGAAAAAGCAATGGCAATATATGAAACTAGTCCCAAAGTGATAGATATCCAAGGAGGATATAATAAAAACTTTCATGAAGATCATGGGACAAATTAAACTTGATTCTTTGTAATAGTTTTGAAACATGATGATAGTAATATGTGAGTCATGTTAGTGAGTAATTATGCTTTAGTAGGAATATTGGCGTTAAGGTTTGTGATTCCCTATGCAAGTACGAAAGTCAATAGTTATGCAATGAAGTTATATCCTACTTGTGGTGCATTATTCGGTGTTAGTTATGTTCAATGCTCACTTATGTGAATTTTTGTTTCTTGGTTTGGTTGCTTCACAATCTATTTGCTAGCCTCCATTTGTACTAAGTAGAAATACTACTTGTGCATCCAAAATCCTTAAACCAAGTTTTGCCTTATGAGTCCACCATATCTACCTATATGCAGTATTTCCATGCCGTTCCAAGCAAATTTGTATGTGCCATCTCTAAATTTTCAAAATAAATTTTCTCTTTTGTGTGCCCGTACCGCTCATGAAACGGTGGGGAGTGTCCAATATTTTTCCATGCTAGGTGGGTTACTCTCACGATATGTGTTGATTCACTATCATTCACGAGAAAGTGGCTGGTATTCGGGATGCCCAGTTCCATGCTCAAAAATCAAAACAAAACATAATGAAACAAAACTCCCCCATGATTGTTATTTGTATGGACGGTACCCATGGATTCGGCTCGCCGTGGAGTGTGATTGATTGGTGGAGGGGGAGTAAAAAAATTATTTTCTGTTTGGGAACCACCTATGATTTATCTAGCATGGAAAGTATTGTGAACTACTTTGTCGTTTTCGTTGACAGGAAAAGCATGCCACCCAAAATATTTTTTCTTTCTCAATTTAAAACTTTGAGCTTTGGTACCTCTGCAAATCCCTACTTCCCTCTGCGAAGGGCCTATCTATTTACTTTATGCAATTTTTATTTTTGCTTTGAGTCTCCATCTTCTCTGATAAGCACCAACTAGGGGGCACTATGATCGTACTTGAGCATTGGGCATTGCTAATATTTGAGTGTGTTTCATGAATGGATCAATGATTGAGCATGATGGGCTAGGGATAACTTTCTTTAGTGTTGATATTTTGAAAGACATGGTTGCTCGTTGACAAGCTTGAGTATTGAAGTCATTATGTTAAAACTAGAATATTGCTTTGAATCATTTACAAGTCCAAATGTCCATGCTATACAAAGAACAAAACAATATGATGAACATGTTAGGCAGCATTCCACATCAAAAATTCTGTTTTTATCATTTACCTACTCGAGGACGAGTAGGAATTAAGCTTGGGGATGCTGATACGTCTCCAACGTATCTATAATTTTTGCTTGTTCCATGCTGTTATATTATCATTCTTGGATGTTTTACAATCATTTTACTACAACTTTATATTATTTTTGGGACTAACCTATTAACCTAGAGCCCAGTGCTAGTTTCTGTTTTTTCCGTGTTTTTGAGTTTTACAGAAAAGGAATATCAAACGGAGCCCAAACGGAATAAAAATCTACGGTGATTTTTTATGGACTAGAAGAAGCCCAGGGAGCATTGGAGTTGGGCCAGAAGAGCCATGAGGCCACCACAAGCCTGCCCCCCCCCTAGGGCGCGCCCCCTGGCTTGTCGTCACCTCGTGGCCCACCTTGACTTGTTTCCGCCGCCAAAAATTCTTATAAATACAGAAACCCCCAGAAACAAACCTAGATTGGGAGTTCCGCCGCCGCAAGCCTCTGTAGCCATGAAAAACCAATCGGGAGCCCGTTCCGGCACCCTGCCAGAGGGGGAAACCATCACCGGAGGCCATCTTCATCATCCCGGTGGTCTCCATGACGAGGAGGGAGTAGTTCACCCTCGGGGCTGAGGGTATGTACCAGTAGCTATGTGTTTGATCTCTCTCTCTCATGTTCTTGAGATGACACGATCTTGATGTACGCGAGCTTTATCAATATAGATGAATCATATGGAGTTTTCCCCTCTCTATCTTCTTGTGATGAATTGAGTTTTCCCTTTGAAGTTTTCTTATCAGATTGAGTCTTTAAGGATTTGAGAACACTTGATGTATGTCTTGCGATGGGATATCTGTGGTGACAATGGGATGTTCTATTGATCCACTTGATGTATGTTTTGGTGATCAACTTGCGGGTTCCGTGACCTTGGGAATCTATGCATAGGGGTTGGCACACGTTTTCATCTTGACTCTCCGGTAGAAACTTTGGGGCACTCTTTGAAGTTCTTTGTGTTGGATTGAACATGATGAATCTGAAATTGTGTGATGCATATCGTATAATCAAGCCCATGGGTACTCGTGGTGACATTGGAGTATCTAGGTGACATTAGGGTTTTGGTTGATGTGTATCTTAAGGTGTTGTTTTAGTACGAACTCTAGGGCTGTTCGTGACACTTATAGGGATAGCTCATAAGATTGATCGGAAAAGATAACTTTGAGGTGGTTTCGTACCCTACAATAATTTCTTCATTTTTTCTCCGCTATTTGTGACTTTGGAGTGAACTCTTTGTCGCACGTGAGGGATTTACATATGATTCAACTATGTTAGTATTGTTGAGAGAATTTGCACTAGTGAAAGTATGAACCCTAGGCCTTATTTTCAAGCATTGCAATACCGTTTTTGCTCACTTTTGTTACTTGCTACCTTGCTGTTTTTTTATTTTTAGATTACAAAAACCTACATCTATCATCCATATTGCACTTGTATCACCATCTCTTCGCCGAACTAGTGCACCTATACAATTTACCATTGTATTGGATGTGTTGGGGACACAAGAGACTCTTTGTTATTTGATTGCAGGGTTGCTTGAGAGAGACCATCTTCATCCTACACCTCCCACGGATTGATAAACCTTAGGTCATCCACTTGAGGGAAATTTGCTACTGTCCTACAAAACTCTGTGCTTGGAGGCCCAACACGAGTCTACAAGAAGAAGGTTGTGTAGTAGACATCAGCCATGACCGCGGTGCCGGCCGCTTCGACCGCGGCAGAGTGCGTGGATTCGACTCCAACATGTGGAGGCGCAAGGCTGATACATGGACTTCCTCGACGATGAGGGCCTCTGGATCTGGTGATTCAGGCTTTGAGAAGTGGGATGAGGCCGCCGGGGGGAAGCAGGGTGCTCCTCCGCACCAAGAACGCTGGGGCAGTGGGGGCGATGGTGGATCCTTCTCTCACCATGCCAATGGAGCTACTACGGACCTTCATGCTGCCCCTCCCCGTCAGGAGAGACAGGGGGGATCTGATGTCGGCGACGCCCCACGCGCGGCAGGAAGGAACTCCACTCCAATCAAAAAGCACGAGCTACCCACAAGAACTGGTAACATTGTTCCCTCCCCTGCTCCGTGCCAGATCTACAACATTTCTGGGCACGCTACTGCTAGATGCCCGCAGGCTTTATGTGATAGATGCAAGAGAAAAGGACATTTATCTATGATCTGCACAGAATTCATTCTGTGGGAATGCATGCCTGTGATGTGGGCTTTCCAAGCTAAGGGTCAGGGCTTCTTTTACATTCCAGATCTCAATGTGGATAGGCAAAGTAGAGAGAGAAATCATAATGTCATCGTTACCATCCTAGAGAGTCTGAACTGAGTGTGTATGTAGGGCAGGGATGGCGCTGCTCTGCTAAATTTTTTGCACCTTAGAAATTTGTGATGAGAGTGCCCAATCCTAGAGAGGTCGATCATGCTTTGTTTGTGGAACATGTGAAACGTAAAAAATGTGGTGTCAGCGTTAAGTTCTCACCTTGGACCGATGATCTTGACTCCGTGGCTCTGTTGGAAGTTGCCTGGGTTAGGATTGGTAGAATTCCCCTTAACAAAAGATGTGACAAGACCGTTGCTTATGTGGGAGGGCTAGTGGGGATAACTCTGGAGGTAGATATGTCAACCCTGAATCGGCCCTCGTCGGTCAGAGCTAAAATCGGTTGTCGATTTGCTGATCAGCTCCCTGCCTCTACTGAAGGGGTTTTAGGGGGGCGTTTCTATAAGTTCACTTATGAAGTGGAAGAGGTCCTTGTCAAGAACGCTATTGCAGAAGATACCGCAGTGCCTGTTGCACATGAGGGTACTTCCAAACAGAACTTGACCCCGAAGCGCAAGCATGGGGATTAGGATAAGGAGGAAAGCAAATCTGAGTCCTCTGGGGCTGGCAAACATAATCCTTCTGTTCATGGGGGCAAAACCTGTCGTTTGCTTCCCTCTGAAATTGAAACATTAGAATCTTTTGAAAGTGATGTGGATAGCTCGCTGCTGATCGAGTCGATCAAGCATGAACATGAGGAAAAGAACTGTGATGCCTCAAAATGGATTGTTCATGTCGTCCGGGAGGCATCAAACAACTCCCTGGAGCAGGTTGTTGGTTCGCAGGAAGTGCAGGTGAATCTTAATCATGTTGTTCACAAATCTTTGTCATATGCGGCTGTGGTAACTAATTCTTCTCAGGTGTCGGAGGTGGAGGCACATGTTGATCCAACCTTGAAGATTTCGAAGGACTATGTGGTACTCTTACCTGACCCTAATAACATTGAGGAGATTTTCCTTACCCCTCCTCTTGCGCCCGAGGCTGTGCTCAGATTCAGTAAGCGTAATGCACAGGGGATGCAGGAGCAAATGGAGGTCAAATCTAGGAGGCTGACTAGCAAGAAAAAATTGGAAGGTAACCAAAACCACCGCTGCAATTCCTTTGATGTCCTTTTAGATGCTGAATTAATGTGTAGAGCATCCAAAATTGGGGTTATCATTCCTGATAATAACTTCACCAGTATTGATGTGCTTAGAGAGTTGGAACGGGTTAGAGGGGAACTAGAAATTAAAAAAAACTGGCTACTGATAACCAGGAATAGGACATTTCTATCACTGATGGCCTGGGACGCAGCACTCCTGTTAGTTTAGATTGGCTAGACCAGGACGAGGCTGTCTTTGAGAACATGTCTTCTATTAAAGCTAAAAAGAAAATTCAACAAAAACCTATTGTTAAGATTTCTAGTCCTGTGACTAGAAGTCAAAGGAAGGATTGCGCTCCTGTTGAGGTGGTCTGTAACCCTGCTATGCCTCCTGGTAGCGTTACTCGGTCGCAATTCCATAAGAAACGCTCCAAATGAAAGGACTCATTTGGAATTGTCGGGGGGGGGGAGCAGGCAAGAAAGGAATGGCCACCTGTCTCTCCGACTTCATTACTGACCATTCCCTCGATTTCCTAGGTCTTCAAGAGACCATGAAAAAAACTTCTCTCCCAAATGTCTTAGGAGGCTGGACCCCTTCGACCTGTCCAACTGGGAGTGGATTCCCTGTGCAGGGAAATCTGGAGGCATCTTATGTGGGGTCAGACGTGATGTCCTTGATATTATTTCCTCTGAGAAAGGCAAATACATACTACAGCTTATTCTAGATGATAAGAAAAAAAGACCACCTGGGGGCTATTGGTGGCATATGGGTCTGCTCATGAGGAGTTCAAGGAAGAATTCCTTATTGAACTGGCTGCTATGTGTAGCAATATGCAAGTCCCTTACATTGTAGGAGGAGACTTTAATATTCCTAGGCACTCTGGTGAGAAAAATAAAAACAATTCGAACCGCAAAACATCAGATCTGCTCAATGATACGTCTCCAATGTATCTATAATTTTTGAATGTTCCATGTTGATATATTATCATTCTAGGATACTTTTTGGGTCTTTATTTACCAATTTATAATATTTTTGAGCACTAACCTATTTACCCAGTGCCCAGTGCCAGTTGCTGTTTTCTGCGTGTTTTTTTTACTTTTTAGGTTTACAGTACCAAACGAAGTCCAATTGCCATGAAACTTTTTGATGATTTTTTCTGGACCAAAAGAAGACCTGGAAGCTTCGGAAGGAGGCCGGGGGCCGCATGAGGGCCGCACAAGCCAACAGGGCACGCCCCAGGGGGGGCGCCCTGATGGCTTGTGCCTCCCTCGGCTGCCTCCCGACGCCCCTCTCTAGCCTATAAATTCTCTTTCACCCTCAAAATAATAGAGGCAGTCCCGAAACCCTTTTTCCGCTGCCGCAAGTCTTTGTTCCGTCGTGAGGCCATCTGGAGCTCCGTTCCGGCACCCTGCCAGAGGGGGGATCGATCACCGAGGGCCTCTTCATCAAACTTGCTGCCCTCATGATGATGTGTGAGTAGTTCACCACAAACCTACGGGTCCATAGCTAGTACCTATATGGCAATCGCTCTCTCTTATGATCTGCAAAACAATGGTCATCGCATCTTTGCTTTGATCTATCCGATGTAGTCCTATTGTGCGGTGTGTTTCTTGGGATCCGATGAATTGTGGGTTTATGTTTAGATTATTCATTAAAAGTATTTGAGATGCCTCTGAATTATATTATCTCTTATGTGCATGATCATTATAGCTTCGTAATGCTCTCCGATCTATTGATATGCTTTGGCCAAGTAGATTGATATTTCATTGGTGGGAGTGGTGCGTTGTGGTAGGTTCAACCTGGCGAGTTTCTATATCCCAGTGACAAAGTAGGGGACAAGATGCGTCTTTGTGTTGTTGCTACTAAGGATAAAACGATTGGGTTCATTCATATTGTTTGAGTTTACTTTGTCTACATCATGTCATCGTTCTCCAAGCATTACTATGTTTTACTTAATACTCTAGATGCATGCTGGATAGCGGTCGATGAGTGGAGTAACAGTAATAGGTGCAGGCAGGAGTCGTCCTATTTTCTTATGGATGTGATGCCTATATATACATGATCATTACCGTGAAAATCGCATAACTATCCGCTTTTCTATCAATTGCCCAACAGTAATTTGTTTACGCACCGTATGCTGCCTACATGAGAGATGTCGCTAGGGAACACTATGGCCCGCGGGTCTATTCACTTATATATTCACAAACGCTATATTTACCTTGCTGCGTTTATTTACTTTTTATTTATTTTACAATTTATATTTATCAACAATTATCTACACAACTCATTTGCTTGCAAATAACGAGATCAAGGGGATTGACAACCCTCTTGCCCACATTGGGTGCAAGTTGTTTGTTCATTTGTGTGCAGCCGCTGAAGACGGTTGAGGATTGATATTCCTATTGGTTCGATAAACCTTGGTTTCATAACTGAGGGAAATACTTACCCGCTTTGTGCTGCAATTACCCGTTCCTCTTCACGGGAAACCCAACGCAGATCACAAGTATCATTCAACTCTGTCATTAATGCTCTGGCTTTGCGAGAGATCCATGTTGGCGGGGGTAAATACACTTGGACGAACAATCAGGCTCATCCCACTCTAGAAAAGCTTGATTGTATCATGATGTCTGAGTCATGGGAGGATCTGTTTCCCTTAGTTTTAGTGAGGAAACTAGTTTGGGAAATTTCTGACCATAGCCCTTTGCTTCTATCTTCGGGTGAGGAGGGGCGAGACACTCCCAAACCCCATGAATTCTGCTTTGATCTCACTTGGATCAAAGATGAAAATTTTCTGCCTACTGTTAGCAAGATTTGGGCTAGTTTAGTGTGGTCTACTGATAAGTTGAAAAGGATTAAGTCCTATTTCAAAGGATGGGGTTCAGATAAGTTCGGCCGTGACAGGAAAAGAAAAGAGGAACTTAGGGTTGAGCTGGCTCTTTTGGAAGAATTGGAGGAAGATGGACCCCTGCCACCTAATCTTTATAACAGGAAGGTAGACATCAACTTTGAGTTGCATGAGCTGTTGGTCAATGAAGAGATCTTCTGGCTGCAGCAATCGCACGAGAGATGGCTGCTCAAAGGGGACCTGAATACTGACTACTATCACAAAATTGCCAATGCGCGAAAGAGGAAAAAAACAATTCATTCCCTCAAAGTCGGGGATAAACTGATTGAGGGTAATGATGAGCTTATTGCTCATGCTACTGAGTTCTACAAAGAAATCTTTGGCCCTGCTCCTGGCAATATGTTTCATTTAGATCCTGACACCTGGTCGAAGGATGAGAGGTTGAGGAGGCTGATAATCTAATCCTTTGTCGTGAGTTCACGGAATCAGAGGTGAAAGATGCCCTGTTTGCCATGGCTCCTAATAGAGCTCTTGGGCCTGATAATATTCATGTCGAACTTTATCAAACCTGCTGGGAGATAGTTAAAGATGACATTATGTCCTTATTCCATCACTTCCATAAGGGGACACTTGCTGTGCAACGACTCAATTATGGAGTGATTTTGTTGCTACCAAAGTCTCTGGAGCAGAAAGAATTCAACAGTTTTGACCTATTTGCCTCCTTAGATGCCCGTATAAACTTATCACTAAAGTGCTTGACTGCCGTGCGGCTGTTGTCTCTAATATCTTAATCAGTTCGACTCATAACGCTTTTATCAAAGGGAGAAACATCATGGACGGGGTCTTAGCCTTGCATGAGATTCTTAATTACACTCATGTTAAGAAAAAGGTAGGCATAGTGCTGAAACTGGACTTCGAGAAAGCTTATGGCAAGGTTAACTGGGAAATCCTTTTGGAATGCCATAGATTGAGAGGCTTCAGTGAAACCTGGTGTGGCTGGATTAAGTAGATTTTGCATAATGGTACAGTTAGCATTAAATTGAATAACTGTGTGGATCCATATTTCCAAAGTGCCAAAGGGGTGCGCCAAGGGGACCCCCATTCCCCACTTTTATTCAATTTAGCTGCTGAATGCCTCGCTAAGATGATTAAGAATGCACAGAAAATCAAGTTGCTAGTAGGGCTAGCTTCAGATCTCATTCCTGATGGAATTGTTGTTCTGCAATATGCAGATGACACAGTCATTTGTCTAGAACACGATGTAGATAAGGCAGTTAACCTGAAGTTGCTGCTTTATATCTTCGAGATGATGTCAGACCTCAAAGTTAATTTTCAGAAAAGTGAAATTTTCACTGTTGGGGGTGATGACAATGTGGTAAAAACTTACGGTGAACTTTTCAACTGTGATGTTGATGGCTTTCCTATGAAATATCTTGGTATGCATGTCAGTTACACCTCGCTGAGAAATTCTGATTGGGAGTTTATAGTGGAAAAGTATCTCAAGTGGTTCGAGGCCTGGATAGGCAATGCTGCTTCCATGGGAGGCAGACTCACTCTCCCTGATTCTGTTATTACTCAGATTTCCATATATCACATGTCTATGTGGCTCATGAAATAAAACATTCATTGAAAGCTGGATAGACATAGACGGAGGTTTTTCTGGCAAGGTTGTAATAAGAAAAGGAGGTACTATTTGGTTAAGTGGAGTAGGATCTGTAGATCCAAAAATAAAGGGGGCTTGGGGTTAAAGACCTCTGAAAACAGAATATTAGTTTAATGGTTAAATGGTGGTGGAAATTAGAAACACAAAAAGGGATCTAGCAGGATATTATCAAAGCTCGATACCTCAGAAATAAATCTGTGGCTACTGTTGAGCCCAGGTTCTCGGATTCACCATGCTGGAAAGCTATTCTGAAAGCTAAGGAATATTATTTGGAGGGGAGGAAAATAAATATTGAATCTAGGAATATTGCTAGAGTGTGGAAGGATTCAATCAATGGAATGCCTCCTTTCCAAGAGCAATTTCCACTGTTGTTCGATATTTGCAATGAGCCTGAGTGCACTGTGGATAAGTTGCGCTCAGTGGATGCTAACTCCTTCTTTAGAAGAAGGTTGACTCCAGAGCTAAAGGCTCAATGGGAGGAGATGTATAGTTTTATTTCTGAGACCGCCCTGACTCAGAACAATGATAAAGTGTTGTGGGGGCTGACTAATAATGGTAAGTTCTCCACAAAATCCATGTATAAGTGGTTGGAGAAAGCACTTCATGGCTGCCATTACAAGTGGATCTGGAAAGCAAAAGTACCTCTAAAGATTAAAATATTCATGTGGCAACTATCACAGGATGTTGTCTTGACTAGGGATGTGATGAAAGGAAAGAACTAGCCTGGGAACCCTAGATGTTCATTTTGTTGTGAGAGGGAAACCTCCCAACATCTTTTCTTCAATTGCGCTGTTGCTAAGATTGTCTGGAGACCTGTGGGGGTTACTCTGGGGACTGATTACTGCCCCAATTCTTATTAGCAATATTATTCCTGGTGTAATACTTTTTTGCCTGCTGGTGGAAAGTATTACACGGTGGGCCTTGCGGCTGCTTGTTGGGCTATCTGGCTGGCACGTAACCGTGCTACTTTTGAGAACAAACTGATCAAAACCCCATTTGAGATCGTGTTTACAATGTGCTCGTTTATTTTGTATTGGGCAGGTCTACAGCAGGAGGGCGATGAGAAGGAGATATGCGCTGGTGCTAAGATGGTGAGAGCCAATACAATGCAGCTGATGAAGATGTGTGAAGCAGCCAGACAAACCAATTGCAGGGGAGTGATCGATGACCCGGCCTGGACGCGTTGCTGAATCCACATCTGGTTTCATTTTTTCGTTTTTAGTTCAGTTTTAGCTTTTTGTCTGCCCCTCTTGGTTTGTTTTGGGATCTGTAATAGGTATTATGGTTTTATCCTATGTTTGCCAGAGTGGTGCCATGGCATTCGGTTCGACGGCGAGCGAATGTTCCATGGACTCTCTGGCAAATGCTTGAACCTACTCTCCCCCTTATCTCTCCTGGATGTTTCTGGAACTGGTGTATTTCCATTCATTGCAATGGAAAGGGGTTGTGCCCGGTCCAAAAAATGTACCTCTGTAACAAAATGTTATGCGAAATAAATTAACAGACGTTGTTGTTCCAAGTGTATGTTCATGCATGTTTCTATACAAATACAACGCACAAATAGCAAAATACTAGAATGGTTTTGGGATTTGGTGTATCCAGTTTCTAAAACTTAAACTACAGGAAAATAATAATTGGAGCGTGCATGTAACATACTTTATTGCACCCGCTATGATTCCATGTTCCACAAATAGGTAGACCGAGCTGATTCCATGTTCTACCTATTGTTTTATCTTTTCTGAAAGGGATTACCACATTTTTAAGTTTTTTGGTATTACCCATTTAATCAGGGACCCCAATACATAAGCAACATTCCACTTTTAGGGAACCCCTCACTCTCATCATGCTTGCATGCACATAAAAAGGACAAAAGGTGATGATTATAGTTTTGATTCCCTTCAATTTTGAAAGTTTAAAATGTTTTGTAGCTCAAATCGTTGATCCGATTCAAGATCTATTTTCAACATTAAATCCGCGGCAAGATGTTTGAAACTAGATTCTATCTTGGTATCTTTCCATTACTTTTTGGGGGGTTAAAACTTACCTTGTTGATATATGTAAATTACCAACATGCTTAGAAGAAGTTATCGGGGATTTAAAACTGAATTTTTTTCCAACATGTTAATTATTGCGTTTTAGGCCCAAAGTTATCACTAGTGCTAAAAGGCTTACATATATTATTAATATGTTGTTACTGACAAAACATCATAAGGGTTGTCAGACTCCTCATGTATAGTTATCGACTTCAAAATTAGATCTCATTGCAACCATAGTTGTCTCATGTTGGTAACTATCACACGAGCATTCGAGTAACTATATAGTTGACATGTCGCTAATTGTGGCATGGGCAAGTGGTGACTACAGTTGTCTAATGTTGATAATTATAGCATGATCAACCTGATAACAACATAAATATTATGCTGGTAACTATTGTGAGGGTACTTTGGTAACTTTAGCATGTGCGGGTCCCTATAGCCGGAGTTGCTTGATAAAGTATGAGAAACCTGTTAGCTTTAGTGCATGAGCAGCTTGGTAACTCGAGCATGAGTGACCTGATAAGTTTAGCATGCACATCCTGGTAACCATATAATTAGGAATATGATAACTACATAATTGCTACTTTGGTAACTATGTAATGGCCATATTGTTAACTATAGCACATGTAGCCCAGTAACTACATAACCACTATGTTGGTAACTCTAGTATGAGCAATCTAGTAACTTTTGCATAAGCAGTCTAATAACTTTAGCATGATCAGTCCGGCAACTATAACACACTAATACATAATCGGACTTTGTAGGAGGATTTCGTACATGGACCAGCGATGATTACGAAATTTGCCTCAAAGCCTGCGCCGCTAATATTCGGCACAACGACATCGGTTCATAAAGCCGCCTCAAATGCTTGGACCGCCGCAGGCGGTTTGTTATTTCCAACCGCATTGCAACGATCCAGCATACCACTGGATGTTGTTGTATACCAGTCATTGATATAACTCTCATAAGACATCGTCTTATGAACCTTATATCCCCATAAGACAATTACCAGTTGTACTGCCGCATCGAGCGCCCGGGATGGCGGTTGAGCTAGGTGTGGGCCAAGTTTGAGTTCATATCATCGTGACTGGCGTAGAGAGGAAGGAGCGGGCAAATGCACTTGCTTCCGTGCTACCGGTGGCGCCCCTCCACTTTGCTGCGAGAATCAACTTGTCATGGTGGACCTACTGTCGGGCGCGTTGTACAACAGGTAGTCCACCGACTGTTATTGTGGCGACGAGTTGTCATCTGTCACACAGAACAAATGAATGACCACCTCGTAGTTCGAGATGTTTGCGCCCGATTTCGCCGTCGACGATCACGACGACCCCAAGATGCCGATCTCCTTCATCATCGGCGTGTCGGGCTACACCTGTAGTGATAACCCACAAGTATAGGGGACCGCAACAGTTTTTGAGGGTAGAGTATTCAACCCAAATTTATAGATTCGACACAAGGGGAACCAAAGAATATTTGCGAGTATTAGCAGCTGAGTTGTCAATTCAACCACACCTGGAGATTAAATATCTGCAGCAGAGTGATCAGTAGCACAGTAGTATGATAGTTTTGATAGCAGTAGTAGCAGTAACAGTAACAGTAGCAGTGATAGCAATAGTTTTGTAGCAAGTGTAATAGTAGCAGTAGCAATAGTAACTTAGCAAGAACAATATGTGGAAAACTCGTAGGCACTAGATCGGTGAACCCATTGGATGATATTCATCATATAACAGTCATAACCTAGGGCGACACAGAACTAGCTCTATTTCATAAATGTAATGTAGGCATGTATTCCGTAAATAGTCATACGTGCTTATGGAAAAGAACTTGCATGACATCTTTTGTCCTACCCTCCCGTGGCAGCGGGGTCCATAAGGAAACTAAGGGATATTAAGGCCTCCTTTTAATAGAGAACCGGAACAAAGCATTAACACACGGTGAATATATGAACTCCTCAAACTACGGTCATCACCGGAAAGTATCCCGGCTATTGTCACTCCGGGGTTTACGGATCATAACACGTAATAGGTGCGTATGACTAGCAAGATCGGATCAAGAACATAGATATAATGGTGATAACATAAATGGTTCAGATCTCAAATCATGGCACTCGGGCCCTAGTGACAAGCATTAGGCATGGCAAAGTCATAGCAACATCAATCTCAGAACATAGTGGATACTAGGGATCAAGCCCTAACAAAACTAACTCGATTACATGATGAATCTTATCCAACTTCTCACCGACCAGCAAGCCTACGAAGGAATTACTCACTCCCGGTGGGGAGCATCATGGAATTTGCGATGGAGAAGGGTTGATGATGACGAAGACCAAAGATTCCCCTCTCCGGAGCCCCAAACGGGCTCCAGATCTGGCCTCCCGATGAAGAACAGGAGGTGGCGGTGGCTGCGTATCATAAAACTCGATGAAACTTTCTCTCCGGTATTTTTGTCTGAAAATAGGATTTTATAGCATTGGAATTAGGGTCAGTTGGGCCCCGAGGTGGGCACAACCAACCAGGGCGCGCCTGGAGGGGGTGGCATGCCCTGGAGTATCGTGCCCAGCCAGGGCTCCCCCTCCGGTGGTTCTTGGCTCCAGTATTTTTTATTTATTGTAAAATAAATCTCCAAAAAGTTTCATCCAGTTTCGAGAACTTTTATTTCTGCACAAAAACAACACCATGGTAGTTCTACTGAAAACAGCGTCACTCCGGGTTACTTTCATTCAAATCATGCAAATTAGAGTCCAAAACAAGAGCAAAAGCGTGAGGAAAAGTAGATACGACGGAGACGTATCAACTCCCCCAAGCTTAACCCATTGCTTGTCCTCAAGCAATTCAGTTGACAAACTGAAAGTGATAAAGAAAAACTTTTACGAACTCTTTTGTTCTTGTTTACATATATATGCTTAAGTAGCACCTAGGTTTTCAGCAAAGATTATGACTAACCATGCCAGCAGTAACTCATAGAAATTGTATTAACTCATATCAATGACATAAGCAACTAGCGGGCAATAATAAAATATCTCAAGCGCCAACACTTTGTCAAAACAATCATGATATAATATGACAACAGTGGTATCTCGCTAGCCCTTTCTGAGACCGCAAAACATAAATGCAGAGCACCTCCAAAGTTCAAGCAGCGACTAAACATTGTAATTCATCGTAGAAAAGATTCAGTCATGCTGCACCCAACATTAACTATACACAATGCATGAGGATGACAATAGTGCTCTCAGGTCTGGTGCTTATTTGAGAGGGTGATGACTCAACATAAAAGTTAATAGATAGTCCCTTCGCAGAGGGAAGCATGGATTTGCAGAGGTGCCAAAGCTCAAAGTTTAAAGCAGAGGTAAATATAATTTTGGGAGGTACACCCTTCCTGTCAACGTTACGACCAAGAGTTATCAATATCTTCCATGCTAAACACATTAGCGGCGGTTCCCAAGCGGTAAAAGTAAATGTTTACTCCCCCTCCACCAACAATCACACTCCACGGCTAGCCGAATCCACGGGTACCGTCCATACCAACAACATTCCTGGGGGAGTTTTGTTTAATTATTTGTGGTTTTTTATTTCGGGACTGGGAATCCTTATTACCGCCCCTCTCGTGTAAGGACGAGTGAACAAACACTCATCATGAGAATAACCCGCTTAACATGGAAGATACTGACCGCCCCCTGTCGCTCCATGAGCGGTCCAGGCACACAAAACAGATGCTCATTTGAATTTTTAGAGGTGGCACATGCAAATTTACTTGGAACGGCAGGGTAATACCGCATATAGGTAGATATAGTGGACTCATCTGGAATAACTTTTGGTTTAAGGATTTTGATGCACAAGTAGTATTCCCGCTTAGTACAGGTGAAGGCTAGCAAATAGGTTGAGAAGCGGACAGCTAGAGAGCGAAAACGGTCATGAACATGCATTATGAATAATAAACATTGACTACTAGCATGAGTAGGATATGGACACCATGAACATAAATAGCATGAAGTCTATGTTGGTTTTGATTCAACTACATGCGTGAACATGTGCCAAGTCAAGCCACTTGAAACATTCAGAGGAGGATACCATATCATCATACCACATCACAATCATTTTAATGCATATTGACATCCAAGATAAATCATTATCCACTCCTAACTACTTAAGCATGGCATGGGCAACTATAATCTCTGATTGTCATTGCAAACATGTTTGATCATAATATGCTGAATCAAGGATACTAGGTTAAACATATTTACAAAAACAAAAACAAGTTGAGTTCATACCCGCTTTTCTCTGCCACAGTCACTTCATCAAATATCGTCATTATTGCCTTTCACTTGCATGACCGAATGATATGAAAATAATAATAGTGCAAGAGTGTCGTGGACTAAGCTGGAATCTGCAAACATTTTATTCAAGAGGAGAAGACAAAGTAACATAGGCTCTTTGTTAGATCAACAATAGTGCATATGAGAGCCACTCAACATTTTCATCGTGGTCTTCTCCTTGGTACGACTCAAATAAAAGGAAAAGAATTTCAGAGAAACACACTGAAATATTTTTGGAGTTTTTGTTTTTTCTTGAAGAAAGTAAATTAAAGAGGGAAAAACAAAAACGAGAAAAACTATTTACACGGGAAAGCTCCCAACAAGTAAAAGAAGAAGCGATAAATCTTTTTGGGTTTTCTCAAAAAAATTCAAACATGCAAGAAGAAATCGAGAAAATGAATCTAGCACGGATAATACAATGAAAAAGTATGAACACCGACAACTGGAACGAAATGTGTGAACATGAATGTATTGTCGGTGGAAATACGTACTCCCCCAAGTTTAGGCTTTTGGCCTAGCTTGGTAATCAGCATCCGGTCCTAAGTCGAAGTGAGGTGGAGGTGGCACCTGAGCGTCCCATTCCTGGGGCTCCTCCTCAGCAGCTGCTAGGTTGTTCTGGTAGGCTGTAATGTCCTCTGGCATGATCCTGTGTCCGTTCTTAGCTGCAAGGAACTCGGTAAGCCCAGCATTTTCAATGAATTGGACAAACTCTTGATAGAACCCGACCTCCTCCATGAAGGCATCATGCGGCCATTCGCACGGCCGCACCTCCACCGTTCTCGGAGTGTGGAGGTCATTATCCGATGATTCCCCAATGACTTCTTTGGCATTTTTCTTGGAGGAAAACTTCCTAAATAAATCCATCTTATTCCTATAATAAAGATTCTGAAAATTTTAGTCTACAAAATTTTTGTCAAAAAACTTCGTGAAATTGATAGCAACTACTCCTAAGGATGCATAGAGGCCATATCAAGCGTTCAAACTACTTAGAACTCTAAGAATTCAACATGCAAGCTCATCTATAGCAGCACCAAGAGTAGCTAATTACTCTAAAAATAACCCACTAATTCAAAAACAAATTGGAGCAATGGAGGAGGCACATACCAAGTAGCAATCCCCCCAAACAGTTTCGGAAAAGGAGCTTCGAGCAAAGAGATCGAAATCCGCGGGTTTGAGAGCAAGAACATGGGAATGAGAGCTACGGTGAATTTTTTCTCGAGGTAGGGGATGACATGGGCTAAAGGGATAAGTGAGGGGGCCCACGTGGGGGCCACAACCCACCAGGGTGCGCCTGGGGTTGATGACTCGCCCTGGTGTCTTTTGGGCACCAGGTGCACCCCCCTCTGATGTTATTTGCACCAGAAATTCAGAAATATTCAGAAAAAAATCGTATCAAATTTTCAGGACATTCTGAGAACTTTTATTTTTGGGTCATTTTTTATTGCACGGAGAAAACAGAAAACAGGGTAAACATGGCATTTTATTTTATTGGACTAAGTAAAACAGAAAATAAAAGGTGGGGCAGAAGATTGTGCCTACTAGATTCATCAACTTCATACCTCTCAAAAATTATCCATTAATAAGGTTGATCAAGTCTTATTAACAACCACTTCCGATTAGCATGAAACCGAAGAACTTTCGTAAAACACTAAGTTACCTCAATGGGGATATGCATATCCCCAACAATAAGTATATCATATTTCTTTTTGGCAGTAGGTAGAGGTAGTTGAAAGCTTCCAATAGTGAGTGTAGGAGATTCTTCAATAACATTTATACCATTCACTTGGAATTGTTTCTTCGGAAAGTGCATCGTATGCTCATTACCATTGATATGAAAAGTGACTTTGCTTTTATTGCAATCAATAACAGCCCCTGCAGTATTCAAAAAGGGTCTACCAAGGATAATCGACATGTTGTCGTCCTCGGGCATCTCAATAATAACAAAGTCCGTTAAGATAGTAACATTTGCAACAACAACGGGCACATCCTCACAAATCCCGATAGGTATGGCAGTTGATTTGTCAGCCATTTGCAATGATATTTCAGTAGGTGTGAGTTTATTCAAATCAAGTCTTTTATATAAGGAGAAAGGCATAACACTAACACCAACTCCTAAGTCACACAAATCAGTTTTGACATAGTTTCTTTTAATGGAGCAAGGTATAGTTGGTATTCCAGGGTCTCCAAGTTTTTTAGGTACTCCATCCTTAAAAGAATAATTAGCAAGCATGGTAGAGATTTCAGCTTCAGATATCTTTGTTTTATTAGTGATGATGTCTTTCATGTATTTTGTAAGGGGACATCTTTAAGATATCAGTTAAGCGGGTACGCAAAAAGACTGGCCTAATCATTTCAGCAAAGCGTTCAAATTCTTTATCATCCTTTTTCTTAGATGGTTTAGGTGGAAAGGGCATGGGTTTCTGAACCCATGGCTCTCCTTCTTTACCATGTTTTCTAGCCACAAAGTCTCTTTTATCATAACGTTTATTTTTAGGTTGTGGGTTATCAAGATCAACAACAGGCTCTATTTCAACATCATTATCTGGTTCTTTATCATTGTTCAGTTGAGCAACCTCATGAACATCATCATTATCATTATCATTTTCATTATCACTAGGTGAATGTTCATTACCAGATTGAGTTTCAGCATCAGAAATAGAGACATCATTATTATCAGGAGGTTTTTGTATCTCAGGTTCACTAGAGGTATGCAGAGTCCTATCATTTTTATTTTTCTTATTCTTTTTAGAAGGACTAGGTGCATCAGTGTTAATTCTTTGAGAGTCTTGTTCAATTCTTTTAGGATGACCTTCAGGATAAAGAGGTTCTTGGGTCATTCTACCTCCTCTAGTTTCTACTCTAGCAGCAAAATCATTCATATTATTATTCATTTCATCAAGCAATTCCTTTTGAGACTTAGCAACTTGTTCTAACTGGGTTTGAACCATAGAGGCATGTTTGCCTACACCTCTAACATCATTGCCGATTCTAAATAACAAGTCACTCGAGCGAGCAATCATATCAGAATTATATTTCAATTGTTTCAGAACATTTGCATTGAAGTGATCTTGCTTCATAATGTAGTTATCAAACTCATATAAGCATTGACTAGGATGTTTATTGTAAGGGATATCACTTTCATCAAACCTTAATAAAGAATTTACCTCTACCACCTGTGGAGGTGGTGGTGTGTCAAGGCCATGTATTTCTTCAATCGGTGGTAAATTCTTAACATCCTCCGCTTTAATACCTTTTTCCTTCATACATTTCTTTGCCTCTTGCATATCTTCAGGACTGACAAATAAGATACCCCTCTTCTTCAGAGTGGGTTTAGGTGGTGGTTCGGGGAGAGTCCAATCATCATAATTCTTCGATATATTATTCAATAGTTCCTCAGCTTGTTCAACAGTTCGTTCCCTGAAAACACAACCAGCCCAACTATCTAGGAAGTCCCTAGAAGCATCGGTTAGTCCATTATAGAAGATATCAAGTATTTCATTTTTCTTAAGAGGATGATCAGGCAAAGCATTACGCAATTGGAGAAGCCTCCCCCAAGCTTGTGGGAGACTCTCTTCTTCAATTTGCACAAAGTTAAATATTTCCTGTAAGGCAGCTTGTTTCTTATGAGCAGGAAAATATTTTTCAGAGAAGTAGTAAATCATATCCTGGGGACTACGCACACAACCAGGAGCAAGAGTATTGTACCATGTCTTAGCATCACCCTTTAATGAGAACGGGAATAATTTGAGAATATAGTAGTAGCGAATCTTCTCATCATGAGCAAAAAGGATGGCTATATCATTCATCTTAGTAAGATGTGCCACTACAGTTTCAGTTTCATAGCCATGGAAAGGATCAGATTCAACCAAAGTAATTAACTCTGGGTCGATAGAGAATTCATAATCCTTATCGGTAACAAAGATAGGTGAAGTAGCAAACTTAGGATCACATTTCATTCTAGCATTCAAAGTCTTTTCCTTATACTTGCGTAGTAATTTCTTAAGATCATCTCTATCCTTACAAGAAAGGATTTCTCTAGTTGTCTCCTCATCCATAACATAACCTTCATGTATCTTAGGCATTTCAAATCTGGGAGAGCTAGGTCTAATAGGTGTTTCATAGTCATCAGTTTCAAAGGCTTCATAGGTTCAACAATCTCATTAGTTTTAATAATTTCATTCTCTTTAGCTCTAGCAATTTGTTCATCAAGAAATTCACCTAGTGGCACATTATCATCAAGCATGGTACTAGCATCATCATCATAAACATCATTCATAGCAGAAGTAGCATCATCAATAACTTGCGACATATCAGGATTAATAGCATGTGGTGGTGGTGCAAACTTACTCATAACCGAAGGTGAATCAAGTGCAGAGCTAGATGGCAGTTCCTTACCTCCCCTCGTCTTAGAGGGAAAAATCTTGGTTTTTGGATCCTTCAGATTCTTCATAATGATCATTTGATATAAATCCCAAGTGAATCAACAAATATAGCTATGCTCCCCGGCAACAGCGCTAGAAAAAGGTCTTGATAACCCACAAGTATAGGGGCTCGCAACGGTTTTCGAGGGTAGAGTGTTCAACCCAAATTTATAGATTCGACACAAGGGGAGCCAAAGAATATTTGCGAGTATTAGCAGCTGAGTTGTCAATTCAACCACACCTGGAGATTAAATATCTGCAGCAGAGTGATCAGTAGCACAGTAGTATGATAGTTTTGATAGCAGCAGTAGCAGTAACAGTAACAGTAGCAGTGATAGCAATAGTTTTGTAGCAAGTGTAACAGTACCAGTAGCAATAGTAACTTAGCAAGAACAATATGTGGAAAACTCGTAGGCACTGGACCGGTGAACTCGTTGGATGATATTCATTATATAACAGTCATAACCTAGGGCGACACAGAACTAGCTCCATTTCATAAATGTAATGTAGGCATGTATTCCGTAAATAGTCATACGTGCTTATGGAAAAGAACTTGCATGACATCTTTTGTCCTACCCTCCCGTGGCAGCGGGGTCCATAAGGAAACTAAGGGATATTAAGGCCTCCTTTTAATAGAGAACCGGAACAAAGCATTAACACACGGTGAATATATGAACTCCTCAAACTACGGTCATCACCGGAAAGTATCCCGACTATTGTCACTCCGGGGTTTACGGATCATAACACGTAATAGGTGCGTATGACTAGCAAGATCGGATCAAGAACATAGATATAATGGTGATAACATAAACGGTTCAGATCTGAAATCATGGTACTCGGGCCCTAGTGATAAGCATTAGGCATGGCAAAGTCATAGAAACATCAATCTCAGAACATAGTGGATACTAGGGATCAAGCCCTAACAAAACTAACTCGATTACATGATGAATCTCATCCAACTCCTCACCGACCAGCAAGCCTACGAAGGAATTACTCACTCCTGGTAGGGAGCATCATGGAATTGGCGATGGAGAAGAGTTGATGATGACGAAGACCAAAGATCCCCCTCTCCGGAGCCCCAAACGGGCTCCAGATCTGGCCTCCCGATGAAGAACAGGAGGTGGCGGTGGTTCCGTATCATAAAACGCGATGAAACTTTCTCTCCAATTTTTTTCTCCGAAAATAGGATTTTATAGCGTTGGAATTAGGGTCAGTGGGGCCCCGAGGTGGGCACAACCCACCAGGGCGCGCCTGGAGGGGGTGGCGCACCCTGGTGTATCGTGCCCAGCCAGGGCTCCCCCTCCGGTGGTTCTTGGCTCCAGTATGTTTTATTTATTGTAAAATAAATCTCCAAAAAGTTTCGTCCAGTTCCGAGAACTTTTATTTCTGCACAAAAACAACACCATGGTAGTTCTGCTGAAAACAGCGTCAGTCCGGGTTAGTTTCATTCAAATCATGCAAATTAGAGTCCAAAACAAGAGCAAAAGCGTGAGAAAAAGTAGATACGACGAAGACGTATCATGCAGCAACACCACAAATGTGCACGCGATGAGCTTCAACTACCAGCCTCTCATCTAGTATGACACCGTAAGTAAGCACACTAGTGGTGGAGCTTCACTAGAGCCTAGGGGGGCTATGCCCCCTACCCTAGATAAATTATGTGAAATATCATTAGTTGTTAAACTAGAATTTTAATGATTATCACAGTTTAAGCATAATTTCTCCTTTTTTGAGGAACTTATGACAGTGGGGGAAATCCCCACTGACTTTGTATTAATAGGTCAACAGGCAGTCATTACAAATTAGGATGTACAACCAAGGGGGGGAGGGGGAGAGGGGAGGTCAGGTTAAGTTAGGTGCCTACAAACTATCAGCTAGCTCAGCGATGAAAGAGTGGTGTTTTTGTTTTGATCTATGGACAAGCATAGAAAAGTCCTTTTTGAATCTGGCGGTCCACGACGCCAGGGAGGGACGCACCCCTCTGAACAACATATCATTTCTCTCTTTCCAAATCCCCCAGGCAGCAACAGTAAAGACCTCCATGAACAAGGGTCTATTCCAGGCCTCCTTGCCGGCGTGCATCACCCGCAGTCTGCAGTCATCATCCGGCCAAGCGATCTGTAACTTGTCCCAGCATCCTCTACTGAAAGGGCACCGAAAGAACAGGTGAAGCACATCCTCCTCAGGCAGATTGTGGCACAAGAGACATGAGTAATCGTCATCCCTGATCTTATAGTGACGCCTCCTGAGCATATTTCTGGTGTTCAGACGGTCAACTGTGAGTAGCCAAACAAACATCTTCCACTGCATGGTACATTTGGTTCTCCATATCCATTCGAAAACCTCATCCACCTGGATTTGACTGAAGCACTGTTCATAGAATTTGGAAGCCTTGAAATCTGTCCCACCCCAGACACAGATCCAGGAATCGTTGTCCTCCCGGAGGGCCACCTCGGACACCTGTAATTGCAGATTTTGCACCTCCTCCCTCGCTTGTATTGAGAGCGGTAAGTGAAACACCTCTCCCAATCTGTCAGCTGACAGCAATCCATGGACCGTAATGTCCTGATCCTTAGCAAACGAGTAGGCTCTCGGAAATTGGCTTTCAAGGACTACATCAACCCATGGATCTTTCCAAAAGAGAGTTGTGTCTCCCGCAGCTACCTGCACCATGGTAACTCCTCTATATACATCAGACAGTTGCATCAGGTCTTTCCACCAGAAGGAGCCACACGCCTCGGCATTGTGAGGCACTTTACCATTGTAGTATGCATCCCAGATCAGCTTAACCCACGGGGTGTCCCACTTGTTATAGAATTTGTGCAGCTGTTTCAGCAACAGCGCTTCATTCTGAACCTTCAAGTTGATCACACCCAAACCTCCTTTCTGTTTCGGTCTACAGACGAGATCCCACGCCGCTAGGGAGTTTCCTTTAATTCCTTCATCAGTTTTTTTCCTCCAAAAGCATGCTCTTCTGATCTTGTCTATGTGTTCAAGTATCCTGGGGTTAATCTTGATCGAACACATCGCATAAACAGCCAGCGAAGTGACCATCGAGTTCACTAGCGTGAGCTTAGATCCGTAGTCTAACAACGACAACGCTGCAGGCATTCTTCTTTGTACCGAGGTCACCAGAGGCATCAGATCAGCAACTGTTGGTCTTGTGGTCCCCATCGGCAATCCAAGGTAAGTGAACGACATCTGCCCCATGGTACAACCAAAGATTTCCGCAATTTCATTCGCACCCGCATGGCTCAGGTTAATAGGCACAAGAGTTGACTTGTGGAAGTTTATTTTGAGGCCAACGGACGTGGCATAATCCACCAGGATATCTTTCAGTGTTTTTGCCTGGGAAGTACACGCTGGAAGCATCACAATGGTGGCATCCGCATATTGTACCACCGGGTAGTCATCATTGGTCGTGGGGATGGGCAAGCACAGCGATCCTCTCGCATAAGCATCGTTGATCCCAGCCTGAAGAAGATCAGCCGCCAACACAAAGATCAATGGTGACAGCGGATCACCCTACCTCACTCCGCACAAGCACTGAAATTGTTTCCCTGGCGTGTTGTTCAGAAGCACTGCCGACTCTCCTGACGAGAAGATGCATCGGATCCACCCCAACCACCTGTCATTGAAACCCATGCTCTTCATAATTTGCAGCATTGGCTCGTGTTCGATTGTATCGAAAGCTTTGGCAACATCTAGCTTCAGCAGACAACAGGGGCGTTCAGATGCCTGACACTGATGTATATATTCAAAGGCCCAAGCTAAACAATCTTGGATCGACCTACCTCGAACGAAGCCATACTGATTCTTGTGTATGATCTTCAGAATGAGCTTCTGCAGGTGATTGGCTAGGATTTTTGTTATAAGCTTCAAGCAACAGTTTAGCAGAGTGATTGGTCTATAATCATTAGCCGTTTCAGGTGACTGGATCTTGGGTATCAATGTGATAAACCCGATATTTATGCTCCGCAGGTCCAGACCTCCTTCATAAAAATCCGTACACATTTTATAAAAATCCTCTTTAATGATATGCCAGCAAGATTTCAGGAAGCATCCATTAAATCCATCCGGTCCTGGAGCTCTGTCCTTTGGCATTTCACTGACCACCTGGTCGATTTCTTCATGCGTGAAGGGCTTTGTGAGCTCATCAAGCCCATCCACCTTTTTAATGATTCTATATAAATCAAACTTCATGCAGTGAGAGTTTGTTTTGCCTATCCTTTCTTTATAGGGAAAACTTTGTTTTTGCCACTCTAGTTTTTGCCCACTTTACTTATGCCACTCTAGAATTTGACATATCACTTTTGCCACTCCTAGTTTTTGACAATACATCACAATTGCCATCCCATGGCAAAAGCAATAATTTTAGAGTGGCAATTGTGATACATTGTCAAAATCTAAGAGTGGCGAAAGTGAAATAAAAAATTATTACTTTTGCCACGGAATGGCATTTGTGATGTATTGTCAAAAGCTAAGAGTGGCAAAAGTGATATGTCAAATTCTGGAATGGCATAAGCAAAGTGGGCAAAAGCTAGAGTGGCAAAAACAAAGTTTTCCCTTCTTTATACGTGTTGAACAGTTCCTTCTCCTTCCCTGCATGATCAGACACCATAGATCCATCCACATAATTTCTCCTTTTGTCTCCCTTAACTGATTAACCTTGCTTTGCCCCCTCAACAATCTCTGTCAAGATCCGCCACTGAAGCACACAATCTTCGATAGGGTTAACTAGCAATATAATACTATGAGGCAATAGTGGGTAAGAAATGTGTGGTTTGTAGCTGACACAGGGATGTTCTGAGGGGTCAAGAACTACAATGAGATGTTGCTGGGGGACTGGAACGTGTAGACGGAGATGATACTGGAGAAAGACCCGAGCAACTTCACCTTCTCGTGTGGCCGAGCGTTCCCGAGGAGGGTCTACTTCGATGGAAATGAGTGCGTCAGACCACTACCAGGCCAGGCCTTTGCTGCCCAATGTGGCTTGGGCCGTGTGTGTCTCGGCCGTGCAGCGATGGTTGATCGTCGGCTCTCACCTGATCTCGCTAGGACACTTGACTAACCCTGAGTATATGGGGTTTGAGTCTCGGTTTAATTCGCTCCTTGTAGTACAACTATACCTCTTCTTTTAGTGATGTAGATTAACCATTTCTCAGCAACACATGGCCCCGACAAAAGGAAATCATAGAAAACTTCATATTAGGGAAGAATGTCTTCTTAATAGCAATTACATGGACCTTCGATGCTAGCACGGAGTGCAATCTCGGAGATGGATTCTTTGTGGTGGGACCATTGGTGCGACGATCAAATATTCTAAGATGCTTTCCCTACTCTGTTTAACTTTGTGCTGGACAACTTCTACTCGGTCTAATATAAATTCAGTCAAACAATTGGTTGCCAGCACCAAAACCTGTCCTACCTGTAACTGCATCGAGTGAACTATTCAACCACGTCGACCTCCTATCAAGTTGCTAGCCACACGGCAAAGATGACTCTAGAGTAAGCTCTGTGTCGACTAAACCTGCATGCTACTCACCTTCGGAGGGGCTAATTGGATTGTGAAAGTGCTAGTTATCGACTGGAGGGGGGTGAATAGGCAAATTTTATGAATGGCTTTGAAATAGGCAATGTATTCGAAGAATGCGGAAGCTAATCAGGATCAGATAGGGATAACAATCAAGAGTCTAGGCAGAACATGAAATATGATGAAGACATTCAGGCAAGTAAGGCATAATAGTCATGCAAGCTAAGATGAATCGAAGATAAACTTAGACAGTACGAAGACAAATGGCAATCAGATAAATGTCTTCACACAGAGACGAGCAAGCAATGACTTCACAATTCAATACGAAAGGTAAAGAAGTGAAAATGATAGAACCAGTTGCTCGACGAAGACACATGATTTGTTGGACCAGTTACTTCCAGCTGTTGTGACAATTGTACGTCTAGTTGGGGAGGCTGAATTTAACTCTGAATACCTCGTATTCACCTTATTCCCCTCGAGTCAAGGTCACTTAGACCTTGTCCAATCACTCTGGTAAGTCTTCAAGGTAGACTTCTGAAACCTTTACAAACTAGGTCACCCGACAATCCACAATGACTCTTGGATGCTCTAGACCATGACACCTAACCGTCTGGAAGATACACAGTTTTCAAGTGTAACAAGTCTTTGGTTCTCTCATAACAGAATGACTTCGGTGATGCTCAAATACTATGGCTCTAGGTGTTTGGGGTTTATCCTCGCATGATCTCTCTCTCTCTCTCTCTCTCTCTCAAAGTCTTCGAGGTGGGTTGCTCTCAAACGACAAAAGCAGTGCAATAACTCTGAGCAGCCAACCAACTTATGGTGGATGGGGTGGGCTATTTATAGCCAACAGGCAAACCGGCACGATATGACCGAAATGACCCTTGGTCATTGGCCAACCGACAAGTGTCCCAACGGTCGGATTTCAAAGACTCATGCGGCAACATTACTTGGGCTGCAAGCAATGCCGACTCAACCAACTCTGGAAGAGACTTTCTCTCATTGTCTTTGTGCGAAGATATAGGTGTTTGGGTTGAGCATCACGTCCGTTTCTGACTACGATCACTTGGACCCCACTTAACAGTACAGTGGCTCCTATAACTCAAGAAAGAAGAAAACGAAACTACCAAAAGACAAAGTCTTCGCGTCTTATTATCTTCATGCGCTTATCTTCGCGCACCTCCATTGTCTTCAACCGCCTTCAATGTCTTCGGGCATTTTTAGGGGTCGTCTTCGATGGTTAAACTGAATCTCCTGGGACTTCTATTTGTGGTGTCCTGTGAACTCTCACAAACACATTAGTCCTTCAACCACGTTTGTCTTCAATACTCCAAATCAAATAAGGGGTGGCACTAGATGCACTTACAATCTCCCCCTTTTTGGTGATTGATGACAAACTGGTTGAAGTTTTCAACGGGGATAAAAATATGAAGATAAGGACTTGGAGATTTTGATTGCAAGATATAGAGAGCTCCCCCTGAAGATATGCTTTTGGAGATTTTGCTTTTGAATGCAAAAGCACATGGCAGGTTTTGATTGTGGAGATCTCCCCCTATATCTTGGGATCTAATCACCGTGCATACAACATATTATGAATATAATGATATGCACAATGAAAAGTAGGCGTCTGCGGAATGACTTCGAGCGCATAAGATTAACTTAAAACCACGCAAGATTTTGGAAAGCATCAAATGTGCAGACGTCCATCATGACTTAAGTTTTACAACCCAAAGCATCAAATGAACGTAACGGGGGTTGTAAACTGCAAAAATTTATATACAACCCTGCCCAAAAGCCCATTTGAAGACTATCAACGCAATACTTCTCCCCCTTTGTCATCGAATGACCAAAAGGGCAAAGACATGGAGATCTACTCGTTCCCAGCAAGAGTCGAAGATGATGGAGCATCTGGAATGGTGTTGGTGTTGGGCAGAGCAGAAGGGCCTGATGCAGTGTCGTTTCGTGTAGCAGGGGCTGGAGGAGAAGTGACGTCTTCGGCTTCACCATCTATGAGGTTTGCATGTATTGTCTATGCTGAAGATGAGTAGTCACTGTCTTCAAGAGACGACGTCCTATGCCAAGTCTCGGTTTGAGGCGGAGGAGAGCAAAATTTGAAAGTCCGTCTAAAGCCATCCTCCTGAAGATCATCCTTCGAAGCCATTAATGTCAATGACTTCCAAGCACGCCTGCTTGTTTCATGAGCAACAAAGGCATTCTTCGTAGATAGATTCCGAATGTGATTGAGGTGAGACATAAGATTTTGCATTTGACGCTTGCTTCACTCATGATGCCTATCCTGATTTTGATGCAGAGAGACCAGAATCTCTTTGTCAGTTGTCACACGAACACTGCTAGGCTGTGGTTGTTGAGGAAGAGTGCTAGCAGTGGCTTCGGTGGCAGCGGCACTTGGCTGTGGTTGGCGAATGGTGCCAATGAGTCTTGCCTTAGTGGGATCACTTGGTATGTGAAGACCTTCAACATTAGCAGTGCCACTTGTACCTTCCACAATTGGATTCTTGCCCTTAGAAGGATAGATGTCTTCATGAATGACTTCAACTTTGGGAAGAAACACAACATGGTTGCGAGCTGGTGGCAGGTACAGAGTGTTGGATCTTCTCTTGATGAAGCGCATGATCCAAGGAACATAGACTTTGGGATCAAACAAATCCATTCCAGAAGGAGCACACTTCAACATGCGGGAGGACGAGTTGTTGTGCGATGCATGGTTGGCGACTAGCCTCGATGCTGTTCATGGCACAGAGCAAAAGGGCACAACCTTTTGGAGGAACATTCACATATGGTTTCATGAACACAAGCATTTCGCGCCCTACTCCGACGCGGTCATCTGCAACCGTGAATGGAAATCCCTCAACCATCGATGGTACACCATCCAAGAGGATGTCCAAGTATTGCGAGCACTTGAAGCATCTCATCGCACGGTGGCCTAGCGGTGCACAAATCACCGAGCAAGTAAGTTGATCACTAGCCGGATATGCTTTAGTTTTGTTGATCACTAGTCGGACATGTATTGTTTTGTTGTTCACTAAACGGATATGCATTGTCGACATTGTTTCACTTTGTAGCCTACTCGTGCTTGTGTGGTGTACAAGAGTTGGAGAAGAAGTCCTTCACCGTCATGCATTGTTGGTTGAAGTTGAATGGGCAACCGAAGTGGAACCTTTTCATTGCCAAGACCGCCTTCCAAGGCAACGAGGAAGAAACCAGTGACCCTACCGACCCAACCCAAGAACCGCAGAAGAAGGTTAGAAGAAATCTGCGGGGAAGAAGTGGGAGGAGGAGAGGGCGAAGCGATAAGGTGCGGTGACCAAGCTGACGGAGAGGTTCGAGGACATCTTGGCAAGAAGGAGGGGGCATGCATGAGGAGTTCAAAGATCAAGGAGGAGAAGAAGGCGAAGAGGTTCAAACTGTTGATGGACGCGATGGACAAGAAGCTCAAGCTCGAAGAGAGGAAGGTGGCACTCGAGGAAAAGAGGTTGAAGATCGCCGCCAATGCGAAGGACCCAAGATATTGACCATGAATATCGACTCTTTGAATGCCGACGCAAGAATGACCATACAATCCGTCCGCTTCCAGATGTTGCATCGACAGAAAGATGCGTTGGCGGCGGCTGACTATGAGGACACGGCGGAGGTGGATGCGGAGGCGACGACACCTCCTTGATTGGGGAGGAACTGGTTGGGATTGCCGATCTGGCCGGGCAGAAATGCACAGATTGTCGGACGGATGTTCTTTTGGACTCGGGCATGTAAAAACTAGGCATATTTGCTTGTTTTTGTTGTGATCGGGCATGCAATCTGGCACGCTGTGTGGATCAGATCGAAATACATTTGAATTTGAATTTACTGTCGGACATATACAAGCTAGGATTGGATGTCGTCCTCCCGCATCCGTGTCCGCGGACTGGTCTCCCCCCTCTGCGGATGGACGCGGGAGGAAATTTGTGGGTTGCCGTTGGAGATGCCCTAAGATCCGGACCCAAATTTTTTCTTACTTGCAAGATTCGATAAGCCAAAAGATCCGAGTTTTTGAAACAGGACAAACTAGTAAAAGCACTTCAAAGAAAAAAAAAGTTTGAATACCTAGCAACCATATGCGAAACATCAAAGATACAACATTGACTAACTTGCTTCAGATAAGCTTTCAGAATACGTCTTCTACTGTTGCTTTGTTGTTGTCGTCTTTGAGTGACTCACAACAGAATAGCTTGGATCATTCTCGTCTACATCACTGTTGCAAGAACACAAGAGTTTCAGAAAGTGAAGCAGACTGTACTTCAAGAACCGACAGACAAAGCGAAGAACACACTAAAGGGTTTTTCTAAACACTTGTTACATGCATTGTTCAACGAAATATCTGTACCTTCAAAAACAGTCCCACGAAAACATGTATATTACTCCCTCCGTTCCTAAATATAAGTCTTTTTAGACATTCTAATAGGGGACTACATACGGAGCAAAATGAGTGAACCTACACTCTAAAATATGTCTATATACATCCGTATGTAGTTTCCTATTGAAATGTCTTAAAAGACTTATATTTAGGAACGGAGGGAGTACTTTGCATTTACATGTGTAGGGCAAATGCACGAAATACACAGACAAATTTGCGAATATAAGATGTTCTTGTCAACGGAGGGAGTAGGATTTAATAAACCCAAAATCTTCAAAGTGCACGCGCACTTTTTGGAGAAAAGGAGCGGCCGGGCTTCCCAGCCATGCATGTGTTTTTTTTGTCTGCTAGTGCATGTTGCTACTAGTATTAAATGTGTTCACATTGGTTACTTCGGGTTGAAAGAAACAGATTCACATGCATTTATTTCGGTTTTCTGAATTTTAAAAAAGCCATATCTTTCAAACCGTGCGTCGGAATTCAGATCTGTCTTCACCGTTGGATTCTTCGCGACGAGATCTTTGAAACTAGACCCCGCATGGGTATGTATATTTTGACGATTTTTTTATGCCAACTTTGGTGCTATATGATGCAACTTCAATACTGCATAGTGCAACTTTAGTACTACATAGTGCAATTTTTTTAAAACTAGTTTTTGGAGCTGCATGATCTAACTTCACATGAGGCTGCAACCTAGCAACCATGAGAACTTGATGTGCAATTATTCTACTGTCCCGACCAACTATGTAGTAGTCGATGTGCAACCCTTGTCCCTATTCGTGGATGTGTAATTTTTTTTACAATTGACACACCCAACCCCATCTTCCCTACTAGTAATTTGTGCAACTTAGTCTGTTGTTCCAGCCAACTTTCTATTACGCGATGTGCAACTCCTTCCCCTAACTACTTGTGGATATGTAGTTTTGGTTGGCGGGGGCAACAAACGGAGTTGCACAAAGTCTGCTAGGCAGTTGACCGGAGCAACATATAAAGTTGCACATCTCACAGGCAGGGATAGTTGGATGGTGAAAAATTCACATTCATGAGGGTAGTGAAAAGTTACATATTCATGAGGGTAGTAAAAGTTGCATATAAACGGGACGCTAAAGTTGCACATCCCACTAGAGGGGTGGTTCAGAGTGCTAGTAGGGAAATGACACATTCATGAGGTATGAGGGATAGTTGCACATCATTGGTAGGCAGTTGGCGGTGACAGTATCCGAAGTTGCACATCCACTACTAGACAGTTGGCCGAGCATCAAACAATGAAAGCACAACCACGGGCAGTAGGAAAGTTGCACATGAACTACTAGCCAGGTGGTCTGGGCCAAACACGAATTTGAACATCTCACTAGGAGGAGGTAGTTTGGAGGGGGGTGTGCCATTAGTGAAAACTACACTTCCATGGGGTAGGAGAAAAGTTGCACATCCACTGTTAGGTAGTTGCACATCCACTGCTAGGCAGTTGCACAAAACAGAGGCTAAGTTGCACAGAAAAAATTTCGTTGAAATATACCCATGCGGGATCTAGTTTCGAAGATCTCGTCGCGAAGAATCCAACGGTGAAGACGGATCTGGATTCCAACGCGCGGTTTGAAAGATATGATTTTTTAAAAATTCGAAAAGCTCAAATTAAGTGCATTCACACTTGTGCACGTGGGTAGTATGCATTTACTTTTTACTTTTTCTGTTCACACATGTTCACACGTGAGACAAACTGTTTCTATTTATAGATTATTAGAGAAATAAAATATATTATTTTTAGATTACAGAGCAGAAATTTTCTTTTTGGGCCGGCCGCTCCCTAGACACGTCCTTTAATAAAAGACACGCATTTTTCACTCAAAATAAAATAAATAAAAATAAAAGACACGCTGGAACACGTTGCCCGTTTTTACCAGGAGAATCGTGCGCCCTGCCGACTTCACGAGCACGACAGATCACACACAAAGCACACGTAGTTCCAACTTCCAAGGTGGGAAATCTCGGGGCCCAGCGAGCAGACACCGAGCGGTGGAGCGCAGACGTGGCGCTCTTTTCTCCCCACCTCTTTATCACCACTCTGAACTAGCGCGCGCGCACTCCGCTAGAAGCGCCTCCTGCCTTCCTTTTCATTTTCAACCTGAAGCCCAACTGGGCGAAACCAGCAGATTGGAGAAGGTTCCCCCATGGCTTCTGCGGCCCCCGCGAGCGTGTGCCCCATCGCGTCCGTCTCCGGGCGCTCGTCGCCGGCGGGCCACCGGGCCGTGAGGTGCTGGGGGGCGAGGAGGGGGAGGGGGAGGTGGCGGAGGTCGGCGGCGGGGCTGAAGGCGAGGTGCGCGGGCGGCCAGCCCTCCGCCGTGAAGCCCGGCCCGGGGAGCTCCGCGGACGACGGGTCGGTCGGAGACGAGGAGCAGCCGCACCCGCAGTTCGACCTCAACCTCGCCGTCGTGCTCGCCGGCTTCGCGTTCGAAGCCTACAGCACCCCACCCGTGAGCCCCCCTCATCCTTGAACTGCACGCTAATCCTGTGCTCCCGTGAGCTGATGGAGGCTGCCGCTCTGTTCATCTTGTCTGGCAGGCAGATGCGGGCTGGCGCGAGACGGACGCGGCAGAGTGTCAGACGGTGTTCCTATCCGAGTAAGTTGTGGCCGTATCCTTCCCCCACGGGGACAGAATCATAATGTTTGGTTCCGAGCCTCTGACCAACTAGGGCAATGCAATTCTGAAACCTGTCGTCACTCTAAATGTTGCGAATGGTACGGTGGATATTGCAGCGTATTTCTCCGTGAAGTATACGATGGCCAGCTAGTTGTGAGGCTCAAGAAAGGCAACAATCTTCCTGCAATGGATCCATGGGTATGGTGATGAATATGCTAGTGAGTAGTCACTGTTTGTTTTTCAGCAATACATGCTGCATATGTTACAGTTATTTCGTTGCGGAGAATATTGAGTAATTGATGGGTATAGTAAAAATGTACTGTCAGTTGCTGAATCTAGTTATCTAAGATATCTGGAACAATATATAGATACTATTCTCAGTTTTAATGAAGTGGCCCAAGGAGTTTGAGAACTCCCACATTTACTGAATGAAGCAGTAGTTTACACATTTTAACTACCATTACATAAAGCTCTTTTCTTCCACTTCATCAGAAACATCCTTCTCCTTCCATTGCAGGGTACAAGTGATCCTTATGTAGTTCTACAACTTAATGGTCAAACTGCAAAGAGCCAAATTAAATGGGCGTGAGTAACTCTTTCCTTTTTCTTGGACAGGAATTTCCTCTTTCTTTTTGTGTTGGAAATTTCGTCTTTATATTAAGAACATAATTTATGCGATATACATCATGCCTAACGGGGTTGATTTCTTGATAAAATATTTGATACACTTGAGATCGCTATTTTTTCCATCATCGCTGGGGTTTCTGATTCCAGCAGTTGATTAATGTAGGACGAAGGAGCCAACCTGGAATCAAGATTTCACATTTAACATTAGGACGTCTCTAGAAAATCTACTCCAGGTATGAGGAAGTAATGTGAGCTCATAGTGATGTTGGACTCACTTTAAGCTGTGTACTAGGCAATATCTTTGTTGTTGTATAGTTCTGCATCTTAGAAGTTAGCGAATACCGTTCGGGTCTACGATAATCCCGAATCATTCTTTAGAGTGAACCAGTGAGGTTTCCATGGTTGATAAGTTTAATAACAAACTAAAATACACATCTCAGCTCTCTGTTGTGGGGTTAACTCAGAATCAGCGGTATCAGATGATTGGAGTACATGGTGCAAATTCAAAATTTCTTTATTTAATCAACAAGTAGATGAGCAAACTATATGCTTCATTTTAGCAAGTGGCAGTCATATCCCAATTTTGTGCATCTTGTAATTTTCCTTTTAATCACCTACTTCATTATACTCTTGTACCACCATAGATAATTTTTGTGTGTTTCTTTTTTGCATCTGGTGCCATTTTTTCCAATAGGTTGAGGCTTGGGATGCGAACCTTGTCACCCCACACAAACGAATGGGAAATGCTGGATTGTATCTTGAAACACTTTGTGATGGTAACTTTCTGTATTGACCCAAAAAACGGCGATGCTCGTTCCTTGATACTCCTACTTCTTTTCGTGATTACTAGTTATTTCAATATAGGGCCATGAATACTGTTTTACTCCTCATTCTGAGTGGAACTTGTGTCGTGTGTACAGACCCCAATCCAAAATCCATACTGGAATTGAGCTGACCAATTCTCGATCTATGAAGAAATTTGAGAAATACACAGTTTCCATCTGTTGTGTGTGTGCTTATGGAATATTGACTCTTAATCGGAGCGAAAGATGCTACATCTTGGAACCAGACCAACTTGGGAGCGGATTTGAATAAACCTGTCTCAGTTGAAAAATCAGAGTAACTTACTAATTCCACCAATTTGTAAACGTTCAAGATGCAATCTGCCAACTGTATTGGAACTCCTTGTATCAGATACAGTTATTGTTATTTGGAACTGCGGTGACGGCTGCACATGTTGCTCAATTGCATTCAGTGTTGCTGATCTATAACACCGTATGGCTGTATGTAACTTCTAGAGAAACCATGTCGCTCTAACTACTTTATCAGTTATAGCAGTTTGACCAAATGAAAACATATATAGCTCTAGGATGGTAACTTCTTGCCGTGCTACTTCATTTTTCATAGTGCAAGTACATGTGATAACATTGCTTTTAGTGCAATTAGACATTATATTCTCCAATAATATTCAATATGATTATTTGAATTCATTTGGAGACTTTTGGGATAACCTTGTTCTTTTTAGGAAATAAGCATGACATCACTGTCGAATTAGAAGGCCTCGGTGCTGGTGGTGGTGGAACTATTGATTTCGAGGTAAGAATAAGATCTCTACAAGAAAAAAAATAGTCTGGTTGTCGCTGTACTCCCTTGGAATGTGTATGCTATAGTAAACTGATCCTTGTTTCCCAGAGGGATACGAAGTACCTTCCTGAAAACAAATCTCCCTTTTTTTTCACCCTTCTAAAAGCAAAACCTGCGACGCTCTAGGCCACGGGGCGCCACTTGGACGCTGGGGGAGTTCCTGACGGCGGCCACTATGCACCTGAGCTCGGTCCTCCCTGCTCCTGGAAAGCGTGGCCGTCGGCAGCCGCTAAACTTCACCCCTCGCCGCGGTCGCTCTGCGCCATCGGCGTCGAACCACGCCGCTGCGCCGCCCACGGCCGAGCGCCGCGTGCAAGTGCAGGTGCTGCGCACCCTTGGGATCCTCGGCACCAACCAGAAGATCACCGCCGCGGAAATGAAGGCCTACGACGACGTGTTTGCAGCCCCGATCCCACTTGCCGTGCTATCTGCCATCGCGGCATTGGTTGATCGCGAGCTCCCCGTCGATCCGGCGCCTGCGCCGACCATCGTGATGCCCTCTGGGGGTGCGGTCGCGGTCTAGCTTCGCGCTCGGACCCTCCCGTCGACCTCGTGCTCATGGATCACGACCTAAAGGTTGCGATATGGAACGTGCGCGGCCTGAACACACGCGCTAGGCGCACTGCTATCCGCTCGCTGATCATGTCTTGTGGCGCCACCATTGTTTGTCTCCAAGAAACCAAAATGGCTTTGATTTGCTCGTCGGTTGTCCTCGAGGCGCTCGGTTCCGAGTTTGACGAGTATGTGTACCTACCGGCGATTGACAATTGCGGAGGCATTCTGTTGGCATGGAAGAGCCGGGAGGTGACCATCACTGACCCCGAGTTCACCGCCAACACTCTGTCCGCCAAAGTCACCACGCGCTTGAGCCTGCACACACCTTGGTGGATTACTGTTGTCTACGGACCTCAGTCCGACGCCGACAAGATTGCTTTCCTCCAGGAGCTCCGCGATCTGCGCACGGATTGCCCTGGCCCGTGGATGCTTTGCGGTGACTTCAATCTCATTTACCGGGACGAGGACAAGAGCAATGGGAATTTGGACAGGCGCATGATGGGGCGGTTCCGGCGCTTACTAAACGACTTGGCGCTCAAGGAAGTGTACCTGAGCGGCCGCCGGTATACCTGGTCCAACGAGCGATCGCCCCCAACGCTGGTGCACCTGGACAGAGTGTTATGCACGGCGGACTGGGAGGAGCAACATAGCGAGTGCCACCTTCGATGCCTCGCCTCCGTCGTGTCGGATCACAGCCCCCTCCTACTGGATTGCTCCCCGATGCCGCCCAGCCGTCGCCGCTTCCACTTTGAGGATTATTGGGTTCGGCAGCCCGGGTTCCAGGATGTGGTGTCCACGGTATGGCACTCCGTCGGCTGCGTTGACCCCTTCCAGCGGCTTGTGCTGCGCCTGCAAGCCACTGCCCGCAAACTGACCAGCTGGAACGCGCGCACGATTGGCAATGTGCGCCACAAGATGGCACTCTCCCGTGAGCTGTTGTTGCGCTTCGACACGGCGCAGGAGAGTCGGCTTCTCTCGGCGCATGAGGATTGGCTCCGTCGTCAAATCAAGGCCTCCTACATTGGACTGGCATCGCTCGAGCGCACCATCGCGTGCCAAAGAGCGCGCATTGCCACCCTCCAGGACGGGGACGCGAACACCTCCTTCCATCGGCAGTGCGCCTACCGCCGCCAGAAGAACAGAGTGCACAGCCTGGACGTGGATGGCCAAACTCACTGGCCATGACGACATGGCCGCGGCCACTTTCGCGCACTTCGACGACCTCCTCGGCACTGTTGCAAACCGCGATTGCACGCTAAATCTGGCTGAGCTCATCGTGCCTGCCGACGACCTCCATGAGCTTGACGCACCCTTCACCGACGACGAAATCTGGAACGCGGTCAAGCAACTGCCGGCGCGCAAGGCCCCGGGGCCGGACGGCTTTACCGCCGAGTTCCTCCGCGCCTACTGGCCCATCGTCAAGGATGATTTTGTTGCTGTCTTTCAGCAGCTCTACGACATGCGCGGCCGCGGATTCTCGCGCCTAAACCAAGCCCTTCTATCGTTGTTGCCCAAGCATGCCGACGCGCGCTGCCTACGAGACTACATGCCGATCAGCCTTATACACTTGGTGGCCAAGATCTTTGCCAAGGTGTTGTCGCTTCGCCTCGCGCCCAAGCTGGACACGCTCGTCAGCAACAACCAGAATGCCTTCATCTCCGGCCGCAGCTTGCATGACAACTTCGTCTTAGTACGACAGTCCGCACGCCTGCTGCACCAACTTGGGGCACCGCGCGTCCTCCTCAAGCTCGACCTTGCCCGTGCCTTCGACTCACTCTCGTGGCCATTTCTCTTCGAGGTGCTGCGGCAGCATGGCTTCGGCGATCGATTCCTGGAGTGGCTGGCAATCTTGCTGTCTTCTGCTAGCACGAAGGTGCTGCTCAACGGGAGCCCGGGACCTCCCATTTGGCATCGCCAGGGCCTACGCCAGGGCGACCCCGTATCGCCGCAGCTATTCGTCCTTGCCGTCGACACACTTGGCCGCCTGTTCAAGCGCGCCGCGGACATGGGTATTCTACGCAGGCTGCGCCCTTCCAAGCCCATTCCGCCCATCTCGCTATATGCGGACGACGTCGTCCTTTTCTGCCACCCCAACTCTGATGACATTGAGGCTGTCAAGGCGATCCTGCACTTGTTCGGGCGGGCCTCTGGATTGCGCGTAAACTATGCCAAGAGTGCAGCCACGCTCATTCGATGTGACGCCGACGTGGCCGAGCCCGTCGTCGAGCTCCTGGGCTGCCCAATCGTTGAGTTCCCCATCACCTACCTGGGCATCCCGCTCACCATCAGGCGGCCTACTGCTGCCCAGCTGCTACCCCTCGTCGACAAGGTGGCCAGGAGCCTCCCATCTTGGAAAGCTTGGCTGATGAACCGAGCCGGTCGCCTCGCCCTGGTGAAGTCTGTACTGAGCGCCATCCCGCTCCACCAGCTGCTCGTGCTCGCACCTCCGAAAAAGACCCTGAGGCTCCTCGAAAAAATCCAGCAGGGCTTCCTATGGGCCGGCCGCGCCGAGGCCAACGGTGGGCACTGCCATGTCAATTGGCGCCGCGTCGCCCTCCCGCTCTCTATGGGTGGTCTGGGAGTTCATGACCTTGAGCGCACAGGCCTAGCGCTTCGTGTACGCTGGCTCTGGTTCAGCCGTACAGACGACCGTCGCGCTTGGAGTGGCCTGGACCTCCAGTTCTCTACCGAGGAGCATGCCTTCTTCGCCAGCACCTACACCATTCTTGGCAACGGTCAAACCGCGAAGTTCTGGGAGGACAGATGGATCGGGGGACGTTCCGCCCGCGAGATCGCCCCGCTCCTCTACACTTGCATCCCCAAGAGGCGAAGGAAGAACAGGACGGTGGCCGAAGGCTTGCCGGGACACATATGGGCGCGAGACATCCATGGCGCTGTGGGCATTCACGAGATTGGCCAGTACCTCCTGCTATGGCGCCTGATCGAGGCCACGGTACTCTCTGACACACCGGACCAGCTTGTGTGGAAGTGGAACACGTCTGGCACCTACACTGCCAAATCGGCCTACATCGCTTCCTTCCACGGCTCGGCGACCTGCAGCAACTGGAAACTTACTTGGAAGAGCTGGGCCCCCCCTAAAGTGAAATTCTTTCACTGGCTCGTCAGCTTGGACCGCTGCTGGACGGCAGACCGACTCGCCCGACATGGACTGCAGCACCACACTATCTGCCCCCTTTGCAGCCAGGAGCCCGAGACGATGCGACATCTCCTCCTCGGTTGCCCCTTCTCGCGGCACGTCTGGTATGAGATCCTCTCCTGGATGCGCATGACCTGCAGGCCTCCGGAGAACGAGGCCGCCCTCCTGGACTGGTGGCACGACGCTAGGCAGGTCACGCCCAAACCAATGCGCAAGGGTCTGGCATCCGCGACGCTTCTTACATCCTGGATGATTTGGAAACACCGTAATGACTGCATTTTCAATGCCGCGCACCCTTCCGTCCAAACGCTGGTTCGCAGCATCAAAGACGAGGCCAAGCTCTGGGCCGCGGCAGGCGCTGCTGGACTTAGAGTAGTCCTGCCCCCGACCTGGGATGTGCATTAGTTCATGTTCTAGGACTGTTAACCACCTCCTAGGAGGGCTGTAACCTTAAACTCTCTCTTTTCAGTGCAATGAAACGCAAAGGTCCTTTGCGTTTTCCCGAAAAATAAAAGCAAAACCAGCAGAATAATTTTAACAATTGGTTACTAGTAGGTAAAATGGTCTTTTTAATTGCATATAGTCGTATACCGAGGAGTACATAGGCAAAATTCGCCGGTAGGTTAATGCATTTTATATTTAACAGGAGTCCCCGTTTATTATGCATTGCTGCTGTTCTCCTAGCACAAATATGTAAGATGGTATACGGACAGCCTATCCATTATCTTCTGTCCTTAAACAATGTCATAGACTTGATTTCAGGTTTATCTTAATTCTTATTGTTAAAACACTAGGTCAAATACAAGAGTTATGATGACATTGAGCGTGATAAACAATGGTGGAGAACACCTTTTGTGTCTGACTTTCTTGAAAAGAGCAGCCTAGGATCTGCTCTTAGGACGGTCCTTGGATCTGAAACTGTAAATGCAAGCCAGTTCGTGCAATCTGCATTTGGGCAACTGAGTTCTTTCACTGACATAAATCCTCTAAAGCCATCGTCTTCTCGTAGTGAAGCTGAGGTTTCTGAAAGGCCTGAAGAATCCATGGATGACTCTATTGGTTCAGATGAACTGCAACAGCAGAAGATTGATTCAATAGCTTTTGGAGAAAACTCAGATTCCCAGAGTGAATCTGTAGACACTGCTGCCGTTGCTAACAGTGAGGGAAACACATCAACCAATACGAAGGAACCTGATGAGGATTTCTGGAGTGCTTTCACCAAAACACTGAACCAAAATGTTCTTAAGAACTTTGGATATTCTCTTCCAGAGGCTAAGCAATTGGATGGATTTGACCTGTTAAGTTCACTTGGTTTGAAATCTCGTGAAATGGCTGAACAGGTATATTTAGAATCTGGATTGGCGACAGCAGATTCATCAACCAGTGATGGCAGTGAAACAACTCCTGAACATACAGTCAGTGTTGACAATGAAGATAGCATAATGCCAGCTAAAGAGGCAGCGCAGGCTTCCTTTCCAGACATTAATGAAGTATCTCGGGATGTATTGTCGCAAACAGAGAATGTACTAGGAGCTCTGGTGATTCTTTCTAAGAACTTCTCATCTCAAGGCAAGGATTCAGTAGATGAAGCAAACAGAAAAGATAATTCAAACGGAGAAGAACAAGGTGCTGCAGATTCTGTTGATAAGGATGGTGCTACTGTTGTGTCCACAGAAGTGTCCAAAAATACACAGAAAACAGATGATACACGTCAACTGTTTGCAAGTGCCGAGACTGCTGTGGAGGCATGGGCTATGCTTGCCACTTCAATGGGGCGTTCCAGTTTTATAAAATCAGACTTTGAGAAGATATGCTTTCTGGATAATGTTTCAACGGACACACAGGTGAGTAAGACTAGCTATTGTGCTATCAGTGACTTTTGCTGTCTCCTTGCCTTTGTGTTGTGTTGCATATGTTAACAAATCTCTGCAGGTTGCCATTTGGCGTGATTCTTCACGAAGAAGACTGGTTGTTGCCTTTCGAGGAACTGAGCAAGTATGCAATAATAACATGAAGGACCCACTTGTGTTCTCTGAATAAAATCTGTACTAATTAATTTTTTCATCTATCATCTTATCTACTTTGGTTTCTGTATATGTCCTCTCAGACAAGGTGGAAGGATTTGGTAACGGACTTGATGCTTGTTCCTGCTGGGTAAGAGTTAACACATCACAGTTTTTTTTCCCTTCCATTACTTTCCACGTTTTCATTTTAAGAATTACTAGCATTCAAATGTATATTACTTTCTTGTATGTTTACTTAACACAGCATATTTTGAAGTTGATTGCAGACTAAACCCCGAGAGGCTGGGTGGTGACTTCAAACAAGAAGTTCAAGTTAGTAATATATTCTCTGCATTCACTTGTTTATCTGTTTGGTGTCAGTGTATGCTTACCAGCTTCATGTCATATTATGTTTTAGGTTCACAGTGGATTCTTAAGCGCATATGACTCTGTTAGGAATAGGATCATGGCTCTTGTCAGACATGCCATCGGATATATGTGAGTATTTGGTAACAAAATAAACATCTCTTGGTGCAGCAGGAAAAACTCAAGTTGTACCTTTTGTGCATATTCATATTATTCTCCAGATATAAATGCTGGCTGCTATCATGCAAGAGAAACAGTTGTCCAGGCTGAAAGCTTAAATGCTTCTGCTTTTGGTGTATATCAATCCCTTTTTTCAATTATTTCTTGCTAACCTTATTCATAGAGCATCTCGTTTCTCCACTGTAGGGATGAAGAAGATGCAGAAACCATACCTAGGTGGCACGTCTACGTGACTGGACATAGTTTAGGTGGAGCACTGGCAACCCTTCTCGCTCTTGAACTTTCATCAAGTCAAATGGCCAAGTAAGCTTGACTTGATCTTGATCTGTTTTATATAGACAATATGATACCATTCAGCCCAGGGTTTACGTGGAAAGAAGATTCAGTCAAATATCTAACACACACGAGACAATCTTAGTTGAGCGATACCAAATACTTGACTAAAATGCTTTGACGAAGTTTGAACTTTCCCGCCCAGAATTACAAAACCTTAGCCCACGTAACAAAGAAAGAGAGCATCGTCAGGATGCTCTTTCATTTTATTTCAAGTTTTGCTAAACGCATAATGCTTAATAGAATTTACAGTGCACAACTAACACTTGGCTTCCAACTTATTTTTGCTCCTGTTATAAAGGTGTCAACATAGTACACCAAATATATGTATGTATGCTATTTACCTCTTGTCCTGCAGTTTGCAAAATTTATATTCGATGGATGCTCATATTTTTTCATGTCCCCTTGTATAGGAATGGTGTTATATTTGTGACAGTGTACAATTTTGGCTCTCCTAGAGTTGGAAATAGAAGGTTTGCTGATGTCTACAATGCGGTAACTGAATTTTCAACTCTATACATAGACCATTTACTACATAGAAACATGCTAAAATTCAACTGTGAATCATGGAGGGCTGTTTCATGTATTGAATCATGTGTAAATGTATCATTATATGAATTAAGTTGGTAATGCAGATTGTGATCACAGCCTGTTTTTTGAATTTGAACTTCTTTTGGATAAATATATGCAGAAAGTAAAAGATAGCTGGAGAGTTGTCAATCACCGAGATATCATTCCGACAGTGCCACGTCTTATGGGCTATTGCCATGTGGAAACACCAGTTTATCTTAAATGTGGAGATCTAACAGATGCACTGGTAAAATTGTTTTGTATAACCTTTTAATTTCAATCTACCTTTTTTTAATAGTATATTTGGTTAAGTATTGTCAACATTTCCTGCTTTAATCCTTCATATCTTCCAATTTTCACACGAACTTAGAACTGCATTTGTATTCTGACACAGGCGAAGGAAATTTTAGATGAAGACCAAGGTGATGAAATAGGCGAGTACACCCCTGATGTGCTTGTTAGTGAATTTGTGAGTGTCTTTTTCTCCTTACCATAGTGCTTGTTAGTGAATTTGTGAGTGTCTTTTTCTCCTTACCATAGTGACATTGCTTGCAGATTACCAACTACAAGTTGATATGTTTACCTGTATAGGAAATGCCACAAGAAGATTCAAATTCTAGTTTTAGCAATATGGGTGCGTTTGGTTTGAGCCCAAGCTAGCCCTACCAAAAATTGGCTAGCCAATATTTTTGGTCAAGGTTTTGGTTGCCTATGTTTTGGCCAATGTTGGCAAAAAAAATGTGAACTAGAGTTGGCTGGAGTGCCTATGTTTTGACCAATGTTGGCAAAAAAAATGTGAACTAGAGTTGGCTGGAGGGCATGTATGCCAAAGTATTGGCAACCATCCAAACAAGAGTCAATTTTTTGGCTATTACGAAAAAATTGGCATGGCTGATTTTGGTCACCATCCAAACATACCCTGTAAAGAGTAATATGTTATTTTAAGCATGAAACATTAGGAAGAGAAAAAAATGCATAACTAAATAAAATTAATGTTGCTCAAATTGTATTTGACTAGTTGGGCATATTAAACTCTTTCCAGATGAAAGGAGAGACACAGCTAGTGGAGAAACTACTCCAGACGGAGATAAATCTACTCCGCTCAATCAGGGATGGCTCAGCCCTTATGCAGCACATGGAAGACTTTTACTACGTCACACTTCTAGAGGTATCTTGCATCGTTTAGTTTGCCTTCTGCTTAAGAAATATTTCTGCTATTTTTACTCCACAACTTATGCCAAAAGCTTCTCCAAGAGAACATAATAACAAAAACAATTGAATTGATGCAGACTGTGAGATCAAGGTACCAAGTGGTTGATGATGCAGGCCAAGAATAGCACCAAATTGACCGTGTGATCTTATTAAAGTTGTGTGCTGGAACTTCCCAGGCCTGATTCACACTGGAAGGAACAGGGTATTAAGGTACCCTTGAATCAAAGCATGCACATATTGCACATTTTATGCTCATTTTCGAGTGCATGTATTGCGCTTTAATCATTCATATTCATACTAGTCTTCGATTGTACACTTAGCTAGTGGCCGGTGTATTTTGTTCCCTTCATTTTCCCCGCAACAAAAAGGTATTTTGTTCTCACTGTGTTGTCTGATCCTGCATTTGAGCTTGCAGGGTCACTAAGGGTTCAGCTTCGTTCGACAGATATGTACTCCCTCTGTAGTGATCTAAACGCTCTTATATTTGTTTATGGAGGGAGTATATTGATGGAGCATTCGCAAGCAAAGGAAATATGATCTGGAAGAAAAGATCTGGTCGGCGTATTGTTGCCTGCCTAATCTATGTCAACATATTTCTGTCTGGTGAGTGTAACCAATTGGGAGGTCTGCTCCGAAGACGTGCATTTGGCATTTACAAGCCACTGGGTGTATGTATAACAAAGCCTCGACTAAGCCGGACAGCTATCAGATGGATCTAGTCTACACATTACGAATGTGAATATGCTTGGCCTATCCTCATCGGCGTTCATGCTTCTCAGCTGTGATTTGTCTGCCAGAACATTCATGATATGTTACTACATTCATGTGAAAAGCCATGTAAATAACGCCCTTTTGCTCCCAAGGGCTTTGAATCATAACAATAGAAGCTCAAATTTCACGATTAAGGGACCCCCGATTGCTTCCAGAAGTAGTTGTTATGAAGAAAACCGGTCAGATAACAGACCTCTAGTATCCTGACTGAGATGTTTATTTTGGATATGAAGTTGGGTACAAATATGGATGTGCAGTAAATACTAACTCCAGAGTATCCAGATTCCGGAACATGAGCAAGAGAAGAATACTGACAAGATACGCCCTTTTTCCCTGAAGCATACCATGCAATACAAGTGAAGCTACATGGGTATAGAGGCTCAAAAAGGACCCTAATAAGCCAAACACTAACAGTCCGTGGGACGTTTAAGCAGCGTAACTAGCGCCTTGGCTGCTCCAGCTAGATCGCAGCAGCAAACTCCCACAGCCATATTAACTAGAGCTACCTCAATACATTTTGTGACGCAAAAACTAAATTCATGTGACCAATATGCTTTACTGCTTCAGGTTAAAAAAATGCTTTACTGGTTATCTGGGAGGCACTACCCTAGGCCCTGGATTCAAGATCCAGCGAATATAACACATAACGAATCCAGAATTCGATGTTCTTTCCTGTACCTACTTACGGGTCGAGCGGGAAATCCATCATCTCTACAGACCCTGCCCATGAGATTCAGCAGGCTGGTAGAGCGTGCTGAGAAATACAATATTTGACAAAGATTCAAGCAGGATGAAACAGAAAGAAAAAACCCCAAAGGTGTAGACCATTCTGGGAAGACTATCTGTCACGATAAAACGAGTGCTGACGCTTCACACCAAGTCACCAACTCAATGTGTGTTGTTGCCGTCTAGCCTTTCTAGTGCTGGGTGTGAAAACAATCTGTACTCAGATGATAAAATAAATAACTGGAGAGAACACAGAAATCTCTCCAATAAACCTAAAAGGCAAATCATAGGACCTAAAACGATGAGTATTCTGGTAGCAAGTTGGAGCCTTGACCGAGAATTAACCTTGTTTAGTTTCAAGGGCATGTTGAAGCCTCCGACTAATCCTGAGACCAAATTTATTTATGTTTCTATTTCAACCATACAAACCATAAAAAGAACTGCTGCCTTTGTTCCCATGGTTGTAAGGAACTAAAACAAACAAATGGACAAAAATATACATTCCCGCGTACATCAACAGTTCAGATAGTATTATGATATATGTCTACAACCACTACTGATTGCACAATTGCTGGTACCCCAGATGGTGTGCAAGGGTACAAAACCTCAAACTCAGGTAGCAAATCATGCTTCACGCTTTATCTGGGAGAAACTAGAGAGGATGGCTGATCTTGAATTTGCTAACTCCACAATTAGTTCAAGTGCTACATGAAACAAAAATATCAGTTAGATCAACATAAAAATTAAAGCATAGTTTGTTCTTTGTTAGAAACAGAACCTGTTTCAAAGGAAACTTGGGCCGTTCGTAGTTTTGGAGACACCAATGCTCCAAAGACTGATAATGCTTTTGATCTCGCCTTTTGAACCTTGGGTACAAAGCAGAAGAAGAATCAATAGAATTTCAGCATCTAGGAATTACACAACAAATTTCTTATTCATGGCCCTGTATGTAGCTGTATTGTGCGGCTCAGTTTCTGGCCCCTGATTGAATCTGGTGTTTTTCATAATTCAAGATACATACGTTAAGGGGAGGTGGTCACAAACCAACGTTCATACCCCTTTGACCCCAACAAACGAGCCCTGATCGGGGGCGACCCAAACCAACGCGGTGTAGGTCCCCTGTTTACCGGCACCATATATATATAAAGGGGTGGCAGCCGGCCACGCACGATCTGACTTGTTCACGTTCGTCTGTCTACTCTGCCCCCCTACATCCCAAAACCCCTAATACGATCTGGGGGAGCATTGTGCGATGGGAAGACCTTCTCCAACCTCTGCTCCTGTGGCAGGGCAGTACCGTTGGCGCCCGGAGGGACGCCACTATCCACTGCGATCGACTACACCGAGCCTGCATCGTGCCTACATCAAGCAGGCACGGGACATCACATCATCAACACCAATGGCTGCTCCCATTGGTGGTAAGATCCTAAACCACCCTCTGTTCATTATGCAATTAGGTGATCTGATGCTAGGATTACGATCCTATAATGTCATGTCTAATGAATTATATCCAACAATGGTGGCAGAGCTACTCAATCCCAAGCCAATAATTCGGCAGCGTCGCGTGCTAGCCACAAGACTAAGCTACTATTCTGTGCAATAGAAAAAGACTATATATATTTTATCCATTAACGCTACAGCGCCCCAACCTTCGCACGAGGCTGCTTCTCCTCTCGCCGCTTCAGAAGCTTCGTACGGCCCAAGGCCCAGGAAGGGCAACATAGCAGCAATCCTATAATCTGCCTTTTTTCATGTTTGTTCACCTGTTAAATAGTCACACCTCACTTATTTACGTTAAATCCCATCAATTTATATGTGTCCCCGAGTTACCTTGGATATCAACAAGCTGTCTTGGAATTTTTTTGTATGGGAAACGGAAGAGAGGCTGCGAAAAATTAACTCTGCATGGGTAGAGTTAATTTTTTGCAATTTTATTCAATTATGTTCTTTTCCTTTACCTATAAATATTTTGAAATTATGACAACTTATGATCCTCGTGGTTTCAAGAACAAAAATTTCCAGAGATGGAAAGACTAACCGTTGTTGCACTTAGGCTGGCATGAAGTGGACCTTGCTTTTAGCAGAAGCCGTTGGAGCCAAAAAAGGATGTCAATGGGTATGTTGACCTCAAAAAGGCTTATGACGTTAAAGTTGAGAAATGGGACTCCTTGTTATGAATTTCTCTATCTTAAATGATATAGAAGTCTATCCGTGTGAATGAGAATGTTGTTGATTATCTAAATCAACGAAGGAGCAGTTTAAGGTCTCAGAAAAAGTCTATGCTGATGAGGTCTTGCATAAGCTGCTACCAAATATGATGGGCACGGAAATGTATGGGAACATATCTTAAGTATGAGCAATCCTTCGGCAAAGCTCAAAACAATAAAGTGACTCATAAGTATTCAACAACATTCTCTTTCATAGGGATAGCCCCTTTTATACCAGTTGAGATAGAGAAATTCATAACGAGGAGTCTCATTTCTCAACTTTTAACATCATAAGCATTTTTAAGGTCAGCATACCCGGTGGCATTATTTTAGGTTCCTCGGGTACTTTCTCTCAAAGCAAGGTCCACTTCATGCCAGCGTAAGTGCAACAACAGTGAGCCTTTACATGTCTGACTTTTTGTCCAATAAGTGGCTCGATGTTCTTGAAACCACGAGGATCGAAAGTTGTGATAATTTCAAAATATTCATCATAAGTAAATGAAAAGAACATAACTGAATAAAAATGAACGAAAATTAACCCTACGTTGGTTTGATCAATTTGCATGCAAAATTAATTCTAAATCGTTTCACCGTTGAGCAAAAATAAATAAGAAATAATGGAGGGTGATTCAAAATTGCAAAACAACATTGGTCGGAATTAAAATGATGTTCACATTGATCTCAAGTCTAAGATCAATTTTTCAACATTATTAACACATCATTTATTGATATTACCGAGAGACCTCATAATTATGCCATAAAAATGACATAGACATTAGTTTCATAAATTTTGCTGAAAATGGAATTGTTGCCCAATATTCAACGCCTGGTGAACCTCAACAAAATGGAGCAGTTGAACGTCCCAACCGCACCCTTATAGATATGGTGTGGAGCATGCTTATTCATGCAAGTTTACGAGTAAGTCTATGGATGGAGGCATTGAAAACAGCAGCACACATCCTGAATCTTGCTCCAACTAAGTCAGCACCGAGCACAACTTATGAGATGTGGATGGGAAAGAAACCGAGCTTGAATTACTAACATTAGTGGCGCTGCCCTGCTGAAGGTAAAGTATTCATTGGTTACCCTCATAGAGGAAAAGGATACTGTTTTTATTGCCCGGGTCATACCACCAAGTTTGCAGAGACTAAACAAGCAGTGTTTTTTGAAGATAATGAAGTCACTGAGGTTAAGGCAATTGATCTTGAAGAGAAACGGGTGTATGTTCCACCCCTGGTTATCTAAGAGAACTTTATCCCAATGCCTAATATGCACGAGACACCTACTGGTGATTCCGAACCTGATGTGGATCCTCAACATAATGAGGATTCTTAATCTAATGATGAGCCTCAACCCGATGTTAATCCTCGCCCTTCCCGTGCAAGAAAAAATGTACAAATTAATGAGCATGTGAGAAGATCACACAATGGGAAAGAAAAAGAACCACCCCGAGCGACTTTGTCACTTACATGAGTGAGGATGTAAGTGACATGGGGAAGCTTGATCCAACCTCAAATAAGGAAGCCACTAGAAGTGAAAACTTGTCCAAATGGTTTCCCGCCATGGAAGACGAATTGAAATCCATGAGCTCAAATGATGTTTCAGACTTAGTAGAAGCTCCAGATGGAGCCAAAATGGTGGGCTGGAAGTGGGTCTACAAAACCAAGTAGAAGTTCTAGATAGAGCCAAAATGGTAGGCTGCAAGTGGGTCTACAAAACAAAATATATATACCTACTAAAATAGTACGGAAACGTTTCTGCCCGTCCGTCTCCGAATTACCCCAAAAGTTGACAACAATTACCCGCCAAGCCATCCATAAGTGAAAAAAAAACGATTCGGATCCCCTTAAAGAACGACAAGTACGTGCGCGCCCCACTGGTGCGAGGCGCACTCTATCACACGAGAGACCTGAGACCTGGGTTCGATCCTAGGTTCTTCCCTTTTTATTTTTATTCTCTCTAAATTTTCCTCCTTTTTCTTTTTCTTTGCTCTCTAAATTCTCCCTCTTTTCCTTTTTCTTCTTTTTCTTTTCTCTCTAAACCCCCCCCGCCCCCCCTTTACTTATTCTTTTCTCTTTGAATTCTTAGCAGATGGGTTGCGTGATTTTGTTTGTGTAAATAAGTGACTTAAAGTTGATTTTCATATTATTTTAAATTGTGCTCATAAAAGATTTTTGGAAACACATTGAGTACACAAAAAAATCATCCCACCTTTATGCTTTTGCGCAAGACCATTTATCATGTTTTTTCTTATGTGACATCGTGAAGGATTTCAATGGATTTGCTAATGTCATGGAATGTGTGTATGAGGGGTGATTTTTTTCCGTTGCAACGCACGGGCATGTTTGCTAGTGATTCCAAAGGGAAGGTCGGAAGGTTCAAGCAACACTTGTAGCAAAAGGTTTCACACATAGGGAAGGGAACGACTAAAATGAGACCTTCTTCCCTGTGTCGACAAAGCATTCTTTCAGAATCATCATGGCTCTATAGCTCATTATGATTTAGAGCTACATCAAATGGATGTTAAGAGGACATTCTTGAATGGTGACTTGAACGAAGATGTTTACATGACTCAACCGAAATGTTTTGTTGTGAAAGGAAAAGAACACATGGCATGCCGTTTAAAGAAACCCATAGATGGGTTAAAGCAAGCTTCAAGGCAATGGTACCTCAAGTTCGATAAGGTCATAAGAACTTTTGGTTTTAAAGAAAATGAAATGGACAACTGCATATATGTTAAATTTAAAGATAGTAGCTTCACAATCTTAGTCCTATATGTGGATGACATTTTGTTGGCTTGCAACGATAAGGATATGCTGCATGAGACAAAGAATTTTATGTCTTCAAATTATAATACGAAGGATCTCGGCAAAGTCTCGTATGTCCTTGGCATTGCGATTCATCGAGATGGGTCCAAATGAACATTGGGACTATCTCAAAAGGCGTACTTTGAGAGAATGGTAAAGAAATAAAATAGGCATAAGTGCTCTTCCTCGCCTGCCCCTATAGTTAAGGGTGACAAGTTTGGAACATTCCAATGTCCAAGGAACCAAAATGAAACAGATCAGATGAAGTCGGTTCCTTATACTTAAGTTGTCGAAAGCATCATGTCTGCTCAAGTATGTACACGCCCTAATCTTAGCTTTCGTAACCGACATGCTTGGTAGATTCCGATCTAATACAGGACCGGACCACCTGAAGGCCGCAAAGAAAGTCTAGCGTTACATGCAAGGAACTAAGAATTCCATGCTTACATACAAAAAGTCTGATAACCTGGAAGTTGGTTATTCAGACTCTGATCTTGCCAGGTGTGTGGATAGTAAGAAATCCACGTCAAATTATATATTCACACTCGCTGGAGGAGACATCATGAAAAAGCTCCAAGCAAACGATAAATGCCTCATCTACGATGCATGCGGAATCAATAGCATGTTATGAGGCCACCAGGCAGGTTGTATGGCTGAAGAATTTCATTCCCAGACTTAAAGTAATACACAAAATTTTCAAACCACTAACATTGTACTGTGATAATGAGCTCGTAGTTTTCTATGTGAGTAACAAGTCAAGTGTAGCTGCCAAGCACACTGACATAAAGTATCATATTGTAGAAGGTAGAATACCAAAAATTAATGTTAAGCATATCAGTACGACAATGCTTGCACTCTACTTCTAAAGGCTTACCACCCAGTATTTTTCGAGCATGTCGCCGGCATGGGTTTAATGGAAGTCTTTTGATCCTGGAATTATCAGACCACTAATATGAACCACTCCCTATTAAGTAATATGTTTTCCATTCCAAAATAGGATGTATGCTATAAGTACTAAGGTTCGATGGCATTTCATTGGTTGTTGCAACACCTTACTGTGCTATATTATTACTATGGAGAACAGGCAAAAAGTTGAGCCTAACGATCAAGGAGGAGAATGTTGGTATTGATCTAGGCCCAATGGGCTGAAGGGTAACTTAACGTTAAGGGGGGGGGGGGGGGGGGGGGGGTGCCACGAACCAACGTTCGTACCCCTTTAACCCCAACTAACGCGCCCTAGTCGGGGACGACCCAAACCAACGTGGTGTTGGTCCCCTGATCACCAGCGCCATATATAAAGAGAGGTAGCAGCCGGCCACGCACGATCTAACTTGTTCACGTGCGTACCCTGTCCCATACAATCCCAAAACCCCTAAGAGCATCTCCAATAGCTGCCCTATTTTAGGGCACCAAAAGTGGATTTTTTTGGGCACCAATTGGAGGGCGTTTTTTGGCCCAAGTGCCCTGAAAAGAGCTAGTGCCCTAAAATAAGGCAGCTATTGGAGATGCTCTAATCTAATCTGGGGGAGTGTTGCGCAGCAGGAAGACCTCCTCCGACATTTGTTCCGGTGCCATGGCAGTGCCGCTGGTGCCTAGAGGGACGCCGGCACACCGCTATCCGATGCAATTGAGTACGCCAAGCCTGCATCATGCCTGCATCAAGCAGGCATGGGACATCACATCGTCAACACCAATGGCTGTTCCCAGTGGAGATAAGATTCTAAACCACCCTCTGATCATTATGCAATTAGGTGATCTGATGCTAGGCTTACGATCCTATAGTGTCATACCTAAACTTTATCCAACAAGACTAACTTCAGAAAAACATCTCAAACCTGAGTGTCGCTTTTATACGAAAATATTTTAATGCCTTGAAACTTCATGATGATGTACCAACAGGTCTGGCTGTGGCATATTAGGGTGAGGCTTGACCAAATTAACCGCTCAAACACATAAAACTTGGTTTCATTGACTTACTCCGATTCATCATAACCGGTGATCTATTTATGTTGCTTTTAAGCAGTCGTTCACCAGCAATTTCTCTCTATCTTTACCTAGACTTGGCACATTCGCTTTGATAAAACAACACTAGTCCAATTAATACGAGTTGTATATATGTTGCCTTTACCTGCCAGATTTTCAAAAGATAACAGGCTTTTATATTGCACTTTACCTGACTGTTAACGTCAACACCAGTAGAAGACTTTGCAGTAGTTGCATCTGATTCGTTGCTACTATCTATCAAACAAAAAAGATATGAAGGTGAGCAACGGAAATAAATTAACACATATGAACACTAAAAAAGTAGAAATAGTGCACCTGGGGTAGCAGCTGATCCTCTGTACCTTAGTTTTGCAGTAGCGCTATCCTGCGCACTGCCAATATCACTGGAGTTTGATTCTTCTTGCAAACACCACTTTGATAGAGAAAATTGCGGGTTTGATTCTGAAACATGATTAAAGAACAGCTCATGACTTGCACATGGAACTATCACTCTAGTAGTTTGGACAAGAGACAAAGATTAGACTACATGAGAAAACAAGGATGGTTGTCCTAGCAGCTCTGATAACGATTGTCAACTGAAATAATACACAGGTGGTTACCTGATGGTTGCAAGTCTGCAGGATAAACTACTTGCAGCTTAGTGGCTGCAGATTGCTCTTTATGATCAAACAGCGTACTTGAAACACGTGATGCGCCCATCGAGTGGCGTGCACTTGCCAGATCAAGCCAACCCTAGAAAATAAAGCACAGCATTCACGTTTATTTCTGAACCGCAGAGTACATTACTGCATTAGGCAAACAGTTCTCCAGTAAATTCTCACAAAAGTACTCTCGCATAGCAACTTTCGAACTAGATGCAAAAACCTAGATCCAGATGCTTGGTACCAAATGAACATGGATAAAATCATCAGAGCAAACGACTACTGCTCAGCTACCTTCTTTCTACTCTGAAGATTGAAATTGCATAGCAGTTTTTTTTTTTTCGTACCTGGCGAAGAGCGGAGGAGAGCGAATCCATCAGGAGGAGGTAGCCGTCCGCCGAGTCCATGAATCGCAGGATCTCTTCGTCGTCTCCCCGGAGTTCCTCCGCCGCCGCCGCATTACTGGTCTCTTCCACTCGAGGGACGGCCCCCATGTGCTGCAGCAACTCCTCTGCCGCCGCCGTTGCCGCGGCCATCGATCCAATCCTGACACGCCCAAACCCTTTGCTGCGGTGAGAAAAATTGATCGGTTTGGGGATCTGCCAGCGAATTGGCCGAGGTGAGGTCCAAGGAGACTCGGGATTGCTTCAAGATCCGTGCCAAGACGGTGATATTGACCCTACCTTTACCTCAAAGCTTTTTTGCCCATGCAATCCTCTATTTTTCCTACATAAATAAACAGTTGCATATTTGTTCATCAGTTTGCTATCGCTGCCTTTTTTCTGGCTACATGACCGGTGACTTCCCTGTCACTGCATTCAGAGAAAATTACGCATTTCGTTCTCCAACTCTCTCGCATGCCACACTTTTACTCCCTCCATTCCTTTATATAAGGTGTATTTGTTTTTTCAAAAGTTAAATGAGTACATGTTTGACCGAGGTTTTAGAAAAATATATGAATATCCACAATATGGAATTTATATCATTAGATACATCATGAAAAGTAGTTTCATATTTTATCTATTAGGTATTACAGATGTTGTTATTTTATTCTATAATCTTGGTCAAACATTCAAATGGTTGACTTGCACGGAAACCAATACACCTTATATTCTGGAACGGAGGGAGTATACCATAAGTCGAAAAACACTCCAATATGATTCATATACATGAAAATATGTAAGGTACAATATACGGTCCCTCGACCGTCGATCGCTCTGGTGCCGTGGCATAATTCTTTTGCAGAAAACCCTCTCACTTTTATGGAAAACAAACCGCGCTCCATAGTCTCGGGCCCACATGTCGGTCTCCAGCGTCGAGTAGTCAAAGCGTCGATGACAGTCGCCTCCACTCCTCGTCTCTCGCCGTCTCGTCACCTCCTTGTCTTTCTCTCTCTCTCACCCAAATCCCTCATCTCTGTGAAATCCCTAACCCGGAGCACGCCCCGTCCACTTCCACAACCAACCAACCGCCCTGCTCGTGCCGCCCGTCGCCGCCTTTCATCGTCATCGATGGCGAAGATCAACGGATGGGAGAGAATGGTCAACGATTGGTCCGGTACCGATCCGACCAAGATCGCCATCGCCCACGAGATCGGCATCCGGTTCACGAGCGTGCCATTACTCATGAATCACGTGAGTGGCTTGCTGAAGATTTTCAGGGAGGATGAGAAGGCCCGCGTGTTCATCGACGGCAAGGGCGTGCCCGTGGTTGTCGTTATTGTGTGGTGCATGCTCGAGTCGCACTCCGACGATGTTGGCCAGCACACTCGTTGGTGCATGTACTGCTCGTGCAACAGGGGCAACAAGCGACCATTCCCGCGGGATCTAGAGGCAGAGCTGGTCGAGTAGGTTGAGGTTGTTGTGTCCAAGCGGGTCGATCCCAACTACCTCGCCATCGCTCGTAAGAAGCCGCCACCAGGTATGCTCGTGGTCGTCATTGACGACGACGAGGAGCAGGAGGCATCATCGGATGTGGAGGTCGTGGCTCGCCGTGTCGTCGCATGCCACGAGGAGGCGCCCATCAACGAAGGAGTTGGCAAACATTGTTTTTTTGGTGAAGACGGAAGATGAGCCACGGGGTGAGGTGCACGGGGCGAAGAAGGGCGTGCAAGATGCATGCTCGACGCCGATCTGCACGCTTGAGTGGCACCCCAATCCTTCGTTGTTCCGCCTGCCTTAACTGAAGTTGTAGTTTAGAAAATAAAAAGCATTAGTAGTGGCACTTAGGTATGGCAGAAGTGGTGTATAAGTTAACTTATATTTGTAAGTAAGTTAGGATCTAATCGGTGTTGTTGGACTAATGTATGACCTACCTATATGGTGCAAATTGTAGTACTTCTGAACTGTAATAGGTCTCTTTTTCAGTTCAGTTAACTATACTACAATTTTGGCAACATATTTGAGTGTTAGTTTACTCGGTTAGCATCCAATTTTGTCAATATCTATATTTATTAGTTAGTGACAATTGGCTTATGTTTATTTGCCGAGTAGGATCCATTTTTTGACGGGGTTATTACCCCTGGGTATGCCAAGGAGAAGGAGTTCCAGCTCCTTTCCGAAAAACTATACGGCCGGCTGGCCGACGGCCGGCTGGCCCACTGCCGGCTGGGCCGCGACCGGCAGAGAGGTGCCGGCTGACCCCCCTGGCCGGCTGGCTCGCGGCCGGCTGAACAGGAGCCGGCCATCTGGCCCCCGGCCAGGCGCGCCCGGCCGCCACGCGACTAGCTCGCCAGCTGACCTCTGGGCGGGCGGGCACCCGTCCCTTCCCACTGCGGCCAAGCACGCTGATGGGACGCGACCCCCGCGACGAACTCCGATGTAGCTACAGCGGCCGCTGACACACGGGCGTGCTTGGCTACAGTCCGGGCGGTCGTACCGCTGACCGAGACCGATCGAGACCCGGCGGAGCCACTGTACCTCTGCGCCACCGTCCACTCCATTACCTGCCCCGGCGTGGCTACAGCGCTGCAGGCCGTACCGCTGACTTCGGCCGGCTGGCGCAAGACGACACTGGACGGGGCAACCCGTGCCGCGGGAGGTGAGCGCGAGCCAATAGGAGAGCCGGCTGGTGGGCCCCAGCTGGCGATGGGACCGCGCAGCCGGCGGGCCCTACGGGCGACAAGACGACCCAGCCGGCGGGCCCCCTTGCCGGCTGGAGAGGCTGCCAGCCGGGCCCCCCCCTCGTAATACCTTAAGAATACTGTACACCGGGGGGTTGGCCTATAAAGCCCCCCGAAGCCCCCATGCATCGGGCAAGGAAGACACGCACGGAGGCGTTCACCCCTCTCTCACACCCACACATAGCAGGGGAAGAGGAGCCGGCTGCTCCTTCTTCCACCTCCAGACAAACAGCTCAAGGAGCGCCATTGTAACATCTTTCCCCATCCAACTAGACCAGCAGGACTAGGGGTATTACCTCCCACGGAGGGTCCTGGACCTGGGTACGTCGTGTGTCCATCACCGCTCGTACCTAATCCCGCTCCCGGAGCCCGTCAGCGTCCTTCGGCCCCAACCACTCTCGATAAGCCACCCCATGGCATCTGTCGTGAGAAAACGACGACAGTTGGCGCCCACCGTGGGGCCGAACGCGGCGTCGGCCGGAGTCATGCTCCGGGCGGGACCCTTCACCACCTCCCCCGGCCGCCCCGCGTCCGGGCGGAACTACAGGCCCGTGGGGCTTGCTCCTGCGAGGCGGAACCCCGCCTCCGCTGGCCCTACGGGCGACGCTGCCGGCCTCTCCGTTGAGCGACTCGGCAGCGACCCACTGATCGACATCGCCATCCTCACCGAGCGCGTCGGTAGGCTGAGCCTCGCCGACGGGCCAGCTGCCGACGAGTACCCTAGCCAGGTGCTCGACTGCCTCGACCCGCCCTCGTCCGTGGGCGCGCTCGCCCCGGGCGAGGCCGGCGACTCCCGCGTCCGCGCGGGGGTGATGGCCACCGGCTCCTCCACGACCTCCGGCCGTGCTAGGGCGGAGGCGGACGCGGCCGCCGCGGCCGCTCGCGCCGGCACCTCCGACCCCCTCGGCGCCGCGCTTCGGGGCCTCAGCACCCCTGTCGCACCGACGATGAACCCAGCCACGGCTACGGCTGAGCTGGAGGCTGCTCGCCAGCTGCTGTTCGACGAGGCAACCATGCTTGCCGCCACCAAGCGCCGGATGGAGTCCGCGCAGCGCGAGTATAACTCCGCCTATGGCCTCACCCCCGCCGGCAACGAGCCCAGCCGGCGCGGTGAGGTCCGCAACCGCGGCCGCTTGGTCGCGGAAATCCTCGGCGGTAGGCTTCCCACCTACGACACGCCGGCTGCCAACCTAAGGGCAGCTCACGTGGCCTACGCCGACCTTGCCGGCCTGGAGGGCGAGGAGCGAGAACTGCAGGAACGACACATCCAAGACCTCATCGCCACCGCCAACGCCCAGCAGGCCCGGCTCGACGGCGTCAACGCCGGCTCTGAGATCCCCGTCCCCGAGGGGGACCCTCCGCCCACTGCCGGCCAGCGTCGGCTGGTCCAGCAGGCCTCTTCCCCCCGCGGCTCCGGCCGGCGGGGCGCTGGGTCGCACAACGGACTCACCCAGCTTCAAAATGAGCAGCCGGCCGTCAGCAGCCAGCGCAATGACATTCCGGCTGGCGGCAGCCGGCGCAGCCGGGACCATACCCCGCCCCCGCGGCGGGAACGTGCCCGCTCGCCTGCTCCGACTGTGCGCCCCGAACTCGCCGCTCGGCTCGGCCCGCGCATCCCGCGGAGCGAGAACGACGCTCGGACCAGCATCGAGCGGCTGGCGCAGTCGGCCCTCCTCGAGGAGGAGGGCTCGATCGGCCCGGCGTGCTTCGGCCCCCGGATCCGCAACGAGCTGTTCCTGGCCGGTTTCACTCTCCCTCGCGACACCCCGAAGTACAACGGTTCCGCCAAGCTGGAGGACTGGCTGGTCGATTACATCACCGCGGTCGGCATTGCCAGGGGGAACAAGCGCGTAGCCGTGCGCTACGCCCCCCTAATGCCGACCGGCTCGGCCCGGACATGGCTTAATAGCCTGTCGACCGGCAGCATCAACACCTGGACGGACTTCGAGGAAGCGTTCGTCCGCAACTTCACCGGCACCTACAAACGGCCTGGCCGGCCCCGCGAGCTGGCCATGTGCGTCCAGGGGCCGGAGGAGCCTCTCCGAGACTACCTCACGCGCTGGACCGAGCTTCGCAACTCCTGCGAAGGGGTGCATGAGGTACAAGCCATCCAGTACTTCATCGAGGGTTGCCGCGACGGCACCCACCTCAAGCACAAGCTCTTGTACTCCGAGCCGGCTACCTTGGCGGACCTAATGGCCAAGGCGGACAAGTACGCCATGGCCGACTCCGCAATGCGATTGAAGGTCGCCACGCCGGCCAAGCCGGCTCCGCCGCCCACCGCGCCACGGGCGGCCGCCGACAACCAGCAACAGCAGAACAACAAACGCAAGCCCGACCAGCCGGACCCCCGCTACGGGAGCCGGTAGGTCGCCACCGTCGAAGAAGAGCAACCGGCTGCCCAGGCTCCCAGCCAGCGCCAGCGTCCCGGCAAGGCCGCCTGGCAGCCCAAGCTAACCTTCGAGCAAATGCTCGACTTGCCCTGCAAACACCACTCCGGGGCCAAGCCGACCACCCATACGCTCCGGCAGTGCAGCTTCTCCCAGCAGCTAGCCCGAGGCGAGGGCCTCCTGGCTCCTCTGCCTCCGGCTCCCCGCGAGCCGGCTCCGGCCCAGGCCCCGCCGCCTGCTCTGGCCCCGGCAGCCGGCGACGGCCGCCTCCACGACCAATTCCCTCGCCAGGACGGGTCCTACGTCGTCTTCACCAGTGAAGCGACTGACAAGCACAGCGTGCGCCAGCGCCGGCATGAGGTGAACGCCACCGCCCCCCTCGGTCCCTCAGTTCATGCACTGGTCCGAGAAACCGGTCATCTGGAGCCGGGCGGACCACCCGGCCGTGATGCCAAACCCGGGCAGCCATGCCCTCGTCCTCGATCCCACCATCGTCTCCGAGAGGCGCACCTGCCGTTTCTCGCGGGTGCTGATCGACGGAGGCAGCAGCATCAACATCCTCTATCGCGACACGATGCTCAAGCTGGGGCTCAAGGAAAAAGATTTGCGGACAAGCCGGACGGTTTTCCATGGCATCGTGCCAGGAAAGTCCTGCACCGCCATCGGCAAGATCGAGCTCGACATCCTCTTCGACGACCAGAGCCACTTCCGCCGTGAGCCAGTTTGGTTCGAGGTGGTGGACCTCGACAGCCCCTACCACGCGCTGCTCGGCCGACCGGCTCTCGTCAAGTTCATGGCGATCCCCCACTATGCCTACCTCAAGCTCAAGATGCCAGGTCCTAAGGGCATCATCACCATCGCCGGCAACTACAAGATGTCGATCGAGTGCGCTCGCGACGGCAGCCGGCTGGCCGAGGCCCTGGAGATAGCGGAGGAGAAGCGGCAGCTCGACCGGCTCGTGGCTCACGCCTCCAACGAGCCGGCCGTGCTGGCTCCCCCGTCCTAGACAACCGGCGAAGCGTCGTTCCAGCCGTCCAAAGACACTAGGCAGGTGCCGCTCGACCCGGCCAACCCCAAGCAGTGCGTCACCATCGGCGCCAACCTCAGCAGCAAATAGGAAGGCGAGCTCGTCGACTTCCTCCGTGAGAATCAGGACATCTTTGCATGGTCTCCAAAAGACACGCCGGGTGTTCCGAGGAAGTTTGCCGAGCACAAACTTCATGTGCGGCCGGATGCAAAGACGGTCAAGCAACCCCTGCGCCGTTTCTCCGAGGAGAAGCGGCGTACCATAGGAGAAGAAATCGCCCGGCTGCTCGCAGCCGGCTTCATCATGGAAGTGTTCCACCCGGACTGGCTGGCCAACCCAGTCCTGGTGTTGAAGAAAAACAAGACATGGCGCATGTGTATCGACTACACGAGCCTGAACAAGGCGTGTCCCAAGGACCCGTTCGCCCTGCCGCGGATCGATCAAGTTATCGACTCCACGGCCGGCTGCGACCTGCTGTCTTTCCTGGACGCCTACTCAGGCTACCACCAGATCAAACTGGACCCGGCCGACCGGCTGAAGACCTCTTTCATCACCCCCTTTGGGGCCTACTGCTACATCACCATGTCCTTCGGCCTGAAGAATGCGGGCGCCACTTTCCAGCGCTGCATGCAGAAGTGCCTCCTGCCACAGATCGACAGGAACGTCCACGTCTATGTGGACGATATCGTCGTCAAGACCAAGAAGCATTTCAGCCTCCTCGACGATCTCTGGGAGACCTTCGCCAACTTGCGCGAATACAAGATCAAGCTGAACCCGGAGAAGTGCGTGTTCGGCGTGCCAGCCGGCCAGCTCCTGGGTTTCTTCGTGTCCGCCTGCGGCATCGAAGCTAACCCAGAGAAGATCAGGGCCATCGAGCACATGCACAAGCCGGCCAAGCTCGTCGACATTCAAAAGTTCGCCGGCTGTCTTGCCTCGCTCAGCCGGTTCATCAGCCGGCTGGGCGAGAAGGCGCTGCCTCTTTACCAGCTCATGAGGAAGTCACCCAAGTTCGAGTGGACCGACCAGGCGGACGCGGCATTCCGCGACCTCAAGCGCGCGCTATCTAGCGCGCCCATCCTGGCGGCGCCGGCTGAGAAGGAGCCGATGCTCGCATACATCGCGGCCACCACCCGCGTGGGCAGCGTCGTGCTGGTGGTGGAACGACCGGAAGAGGGCAAAGCGCTGCCGGTCCAGCGCCCCGTCTACTACCTCAGCGAGGTCCTTTCCGCCTCCAAGCAGAATTACCCCCACTACCAGAAGATGTGCTACGACATATACTTCGTCGCCAAGAAGGTCAAGCAGTACTTCCAGGAGCACACCATCACCGTGGTGAGCACGGCCCCGCTCGGCGAGATCATGAGTGGCCGGGACGCTACCGGCCGGATCGCCAAGTGGGCCATCGCCCTCGCCGACCACAAGATCCGGTATGAGCCGCGCACCGCCATCAAATCACAGACCATGGCGGATTTCCTCGTCGACTGGGCTGAGACCCAGTTCGTGCCGCCTCCCCCGGACTCCACGTATTGGCGCATGCACTTCGACGGCTCGAAGATGCGGACCGGCCTGGGGGCCGGCATCGTCTTGTCGTCCCCTAAGGGGGACCAGCTCAAGTACGCGCTCCAGATCCTCTTCGCCGCCTCCAACAACGTAGCCGAGTACGAGGCGCTCGTCCACGGCCTCCGGCTCGCCAAAGAGATCGGGATCCGGCGCATCATCTGCTTTGGCGACTCCGACCTCGTGGTGCAGCAGGTCTCTGGTGAATGGGACGCCAGGGATGCCAACATGGCCAGCTATCGCTTCCTCGTCCAGCAGCTCACCGGCTCCTTCGAGGGCTGTGAGTTCCACCACGTCCCCCGAGCGGACAACGAGGCGGCCGATACGTTGGCAAAAATCGGCTCCACCCAGCAGGCCATCCCAGCCGGCGTCTCCCTCGAACGGCTGCTCAAGCCTTCTATCAAGCCTTCCCCCGAATCAGAGTCTATCTTCGTACCAGCTGCTCCGGCAGCTCTGCCGGCGCTGCCGGCTCCGGCTGCCCTACCAGCACCAACGGCCTCGGCGACAGCACCAACGCCGCCGGCTCCGGCATCCGGCACCCCCGCGGCGGCTGGCTTCGACCCTACGGCCGTCCTGACGGCGTTCGCCGCACCCCCCGCTGTCCCAGTCCCGAGGACTGGCGAGCCGGTCCCGGGGGCTGGCGAGCCGGTCCCGGGGGCTGGCGGGCCGGCTCCGGCTGCCCCCGGCGCCCCACTCGAGCTCGAGCCGGCTCCCGTCTCGGCCCCCTCGTGGGCCCAGCCCATTCTGGCTTTTCTCTTACGCGGAGAGCTACCCCCTGACGAAGACAAGGCCCGGCAGATCCAACGCCGCGCCCTAGCTTATAGCTTCATCAACTGCGAGCTCGTCCATCGCAGCACCACCGGCGTGTTCCAGCGCTGCGTCGAGCCCGAGAAGGGGCAAGAAATCCTCCTCGACATCCACCAGGGCGAGTGCGGGCACCACGCCGCCTCTAGAACCCTGGTGGCCAAGGCCTTCCGCCACGGTTTCTATTGGCTGACGGCTTTGGAAGAGGCCAAGCGACTGGTCGACAAGTGCGAGGGATGTTAACGCTTCAGCACGCAGAGCCACCTGCCGGCCACAGCCCTCCAGACCATCCCACTTTCGTGGCCCTTCGCCGTCTGGGGGCTGGACATGGTAGGGCCCTTCAAGACCGCCTGAGGCGGCATGACACATCTGCTGGTGGCCGTCGACAAGTTCACCAAGTGGATCGAGGCCAGACCCATCAAGAAGCTGGACGGCCCCACGGCCGTCCGGTTCATCAAGGATATCACGGTCCGCTACGGCGTCCCCCACAGCATCATCACCGACAACGGCACGAATTTCGCCAAAGGCGCGATGGCGCATTTCTGCTCCCAGGAGGGCATCCGGCTCGACCTCGCGTCCGTGGCCCACCCACAGTCCAACGGCCAGGCGGAGAGGGCAAACGGCTTACTCCTGGCCGGCCTCAAGCCTCGGCTCGTGGTACCCCTCGTGCGGTCGGCCGGCTGCTGGGTCGATGAGCTGCCGGCCGTCCTCTGGAGCCTCAGGACCACTCCCAACCGGTCGACCGGCTACACCCCTTTCTTTCTGGTATACGGGTCCGAGGCAATCATCCCCACGAACATCGAGTTCGACTCACCTCGGGTTACCCTGTACACGGAGAAAGATGCGAAGGAAGCAAGAGAAGACGGCGTCGACCTGCTAGAAGAAGCACGCGAGCTGGCCGTGAGCCGGACGGCCATCTACCAGCAGAAGCTCCGGCACTACCACAGCAAGCGGATCCGGCCCCTCTCTTTCCGTGAGGGGGACCTGGTGCTCAGACGGATCCAGCGAACTGCCGGCTAGCACAAGCTGTCCTCCCCATGGGAGGGCCCATTCATCGTCAGCAAGGCGTTGCACAACAACGCCTACTACCTGATAGATGCCCAGAAGTCGCAGAAGCGCAAAAGAGATGCCTCCGGCGAAGAAACGGAGCACCCATGGAACGCAGCACTCCTCCGACCGTTCTACTGTTAAGAAAAAACCCATGTATGTATGTATGTATCTTCCCTTCCGTCGGAACTTAATGAATGCAATGGGGGCCCCAAGCCGGCACTTGGGGCACGCCCCTTTTCAATTCCTTCGAAGGCGTGTCATTTTTTAGGCAAGGCACCCGGGTCCGGCTCCCTGGCCCGGGGGCTCGCCGGCTCTTCTCCAAAGCAGGCAAGTAGCGTGGGCAAGCAACCCTTTTCTACCCTCCCCACCCAGCCACAGACCGGCCCCCGGCTGTCCGGCTGGCGGAACCATAGGGTAGAAAGAAGCTTACCACGCGAACACCACCTAAGGAGTAGCAGCCGGATAGGTCCAACCGGACCATGTAACCTCTGGAAACCAGCCTCTGCCGGTTCGCCCTAACCCTAGACGAACGACTCTAAGGCCCGCACGTTTTCCCTAAGGACGACGCCCCGTCCCTGTCCCAGACCGGCTCCCGGCTGGCTGACAGGCGGGGCGAAAGCCGGAAGGAACCCGCGCGTGAAATAAGAGGCGAAAGATAAAGGGCAGGGGAGGAGCCGGCACGCAAGTACTTTAAAAACTTCAAATAGATCCATAAGCAAAAGGCCACAGGCCAAGGATTCTTTACAATACACCCCTAGTGGGTGGAAATGCATATTAAACAAGTCTTGCAGCAAAGGGAATCGATACAGCAAAAAGAAAAGAAGGGACGCCTAGGCCTCCGGCGCATCGCCCGCCGGCTCTTCCTCCATGGCCTCGGTGTCGCTGCCGCTGCTGGAGTCGGTGCTCTCGTCGGCAACCTCGTCGTCTTCGGGGCCCTGAGGGTTGCCAAAGGAGTCCTCGGCGACCGGCTCACTGTCTTCACCCAGCGCCGGCAGGAGCTCGTCCGGGTCGACGTACGACGCCAGCTTGTTGGCTCGGCGGACCAGGGCGCCCTCGCGGGCGGCTCGCTCCGCCTCAGGGACCTGGCGCATCGTGATCAGCCGGTCCAGGTTGACGCTGGGGTACCACGAGGTGACGAACCGGAGGGCCATCTGCGCCCCGGAGCGGGCCGCCGACGCCTTCCAAACCTTGAGCCGGGCCACCGCATTTTCCAGCCACAGCGCCACGCGGCCCTCCAGAGCCCCACGACCCGGCCAGAGGGCCGAAATCACCTCCTTGCTGGCCGTAAGGAGCCGCTCCATGCAGCGCTGGACATGGATCAGCCGGTTCTCGACGGCCAACCCAAGCTCCGGCACGTCCCAGCCGGCGTTCTCCTCGATCTCCTGCCCATGCTGCCGCAGGCACTCCCGGTGCTCCGCAACAGCCCGCTCGGCGCGGCGCTGGGTCTCCGGGAATCGGTCTGGGGGGAGAGAGAGGAATCGACGAACAAGACAAAAGCAAGTCGAAAGCAGTCGGCAAAGGAAGAAAAGACTCGAAAACAAAACTTACGCTGGAAGGCCTCGTCCATATCGAGGGCGAACTGAAGGTCTGCGCTCTTCTCCCTCTCCAGCGCCTCCTCCGCATGAGCAAGGGCGACCCCGCGCATCTCGAGCTCCCCCATGAGGCGATCTACCTCATCCTGAAGACCGGTGGCCCGCTGGGTGGCGTCGGCCGCCCGCTTGGCGGCGTCCTCCCGGGCTGCCACCTCCCGCTGCAGCTCCGCGGTCAAGCGCTCCCGCTCCGACGTGGCCGCCTGGAGCTCCTGCCCCAGCCGGTCCCGCTCGGAGGCCAGTTCATCCCTCTTCTGCCGGATCGGGACCAGCTCATCTGCGTAAGAAGCCAAGCATGAGCCACTCAAATGCGGAAGACCCGGACCGGCTGCCGAGCAGTCGGCCCGACTCTCGGGGGCTACACCCAGTGGGTGCGCTCGCACGCCCCCACTGGAATAAACGTACCTTGCGCCTTCTTCAACTCCTCCTTGACCCGGTAGTAGCCGAGCTTGCCGCAGTTGTGGATGTTGACCGCCTCATCGGAAAGTGCCAGCCGCTTGGCGTTCTCAGCCTGCCCCGCGCCAAGAAACAACAAGTCGGACAAGCAAAAAGGGGTTAGATCTGGCCCGGCTGCCACGCGGCCGCGCAGCCGGCCCGAATCTCGGGGGCTACACCCAGTGGGTGCGCTCGCACGCCCCCACTGATAATTCAACGCGAGACAGAAGAGTCTTACCTCCACCGCAGCCTCCACGCGCCGAAAGTTGCTCTCGGCAGCCTCCGCGAACCTAGCCAGCCCCTCACGGCAGTGCGCCATGATGCGGCCGGGCTCCCCAGGCGCGAGGGCTGGGACACCGGCTGGCGGGGCCGGAGCGGCCGTGACGAGGGCCGGCGCCTCCCAGTCCCGGATCACGTCCAGCATGGTCCTCTTCGACCGGCTCGACCCGCCGCTCGACCCGGCGTCCACCACGGCAGCAGCCGGTGGAGGGTTGGCGGTGACCACCAAGGCTCGGGAGTCGGCCTCGGGCCCCTCCACGACCGGCACCGCCGGCTCCACCACCTGCCGGACCAACTCGACTGCCGGCTGGGCCGGCTCACTCCTCCCGTCGGCGGGTGCCTCCAGCACCGCCTCCGGCGCAGCCGGGGCAACGGGCAAGTCCCCCACGGCCGGCTCGACGGCGGGAGGGGTCACCACCGCCTCCCCCCGCTGCGCCGTCTCCGCGGCCGGCTCGGAGGTCGCTCCTGCCGGACGGATCACTTCCGTCACGGGTGGGGCCCCGGTCGTCTCCACGCCCGGCTCTCGCGGCTCACTCGACGAAGGCCTTGACCTCCGCGTCGATTCCGCAGCAGAGTCCATCGCGCGCTCCGGGTCGGTGGACCGCCTCCGCCTCCCGCCGCTCGAGGCCCCCGAACATGAGGGCGCGCCCTTCGCCCCTACCTTTGCGGCTCGCACCTTCGCGAGCCGCCTCTTCTCTTCCCGCGCCTTGGCCGTGTGCTCCTGCGCCTGCAGGGTGGCGGCATCCGCCGGGCCGGCGGCCGACTCCGTGTCGTGGAGCTCGATGGCCTCCCTGGAACAGACAAAAGACGAGGCCTCAGACACTTGCCGGCTCGCAAACCCAAAAAACCAGTAAGAATTCAGAGAAAGATGCTCACCCAACGACGACGGGAAGGACCCGCCTGGCCCGGGCCGGCTGCTTCGCGGCAGCCGCTCGCGCTCTCTTGTGAACTGGCGGCTGTGTCGACGGTTGCCTCACGGCCGGCCTCTTCTCCCGGCGAATGGCCTCGGACGTCTGGCCACGGGTCGGCCGCTCCTCGCTCCGCCCGCGTGTCTCCCGCCGAGCTGCGGGGGGGTGGCGCGTCTAGGATCCGGACATCATCATCGTCGTCATCGTCATCAGTCCAATCTTTGATGGAGGGTCCGGAGGGGAACTCACCAGCCACTCTGGACCCGCCGGCTCCCGGGTCACCCATCGCGCCGTCCGCCTCGACCTCTCCCGAGGAATCGGCCCCCTCTTCGATGCCGCCTCCCAGCTCGAAGTCCTCCAGGTCGGACTCGGCACGCTCCGCCTGGAATACCTGGGGGTGCGGGCCGTCCGGCGTGTTCTGTCGCACGGAGTGCTGCGGTCAGCATGGTGTGTGAGCTGGGAAGGGCCGGCTGAAGAATCAAAGGGGGAGAGAATTACCGCAGCAGGGCGTACCAGGGGCGCCGGGTCGTGCCGGCTGTACGACAGCTTGCCGAACCTCCATGTCCCCGGCTTCAGCTTGAAATTGTTGATGGCGTTCACCCGTTTTGCCACCTGGGCCGTCGACAGGTCGAAGGTGGACAGCCAATAGGGGTCCCGCCGGCCCGACATGTCGCAAATCCGGTGCGGCCTCTGCTGCAAAGGCAGCACCCGGCGGTCGATGAAGGCGGCCACCAAATCAGGCGCGATCAGCCCTTCTCCGGCTCTCATGGTCTTGAGCCGGCCCAGATCCGCGAGGACATCCACGAACGGCCCGTCGCCCGTCCAATTGATCCCGGAGGACGGGGCGTTGACGAAAGCCGGCAGCCGGATGTAGTCCCGCGCCGGGTCGACGTTCTTCACGTAGAAGAACGTCCGGTTCCACCTCTTGAAAGATTCGATGAGGGTGATGCGGGGGAACAATGGGCCCCGGACGCATATCACCGCACCCCCGCAGGCGTACGGCTCGTCCTCGTTCCTCAGGGCCTTGAGGTAAAAGAGTTTCCTCCATAACTCCACGAAGGGGAGCAGCCCGAGGTAGCCCTCGCAGAGCGTCACGAAGCTCGAGAGCTGGAGAATGGAGTTGGGCCCAAGGTGGTGCGGCTGGAGGTCGAACGTATCCATGAAGAAGCGAAAGAATTGGCTCACCGGCAGACCGAAGCCGCGCGAGAAGTGCCACGCGAACATCACGAACTCCCCCTCCTGGGGTTCGGGAGCCACCTCGCTGCCCGGCGGACGGGCGACAACGCGGTCCTCCGACGGCAACATCCGGGCGCGGCGGAGGTGCGCGATATCCTCCTCGGTGATGATGGATCCGCCCCAGCTGTCGGAGGGTCCGTCAGCCATCTCTGCGGCGAACGAGCGCGAGGAAGAAGACGGGTGGAGCAGCGGTGCGAGCCGAGGCGACGAGCCGCGCGAGAGAAGGAAGACGAAGGGGAGAGGGGTGCGTGAACTGCCTCCCCCCCTCCCCCTTCCCTTATAAACACAGGGAGGTGCCCGGGGGACGTGGGGATTAACGGCGCCCACTCCCCCGGGGAATCCGCGGGACGTGGGCATCGTGCGCCGTGGCCGCTGGCGTCCAGGCGCAGAGGATCCCGGCCTGCGGCCCGAGGCCTACCAGGCTAGGCCCGCGGCCTATCGGACTAGGCTCGGGAAGGAGTCCCGTCGGGCCACAGACGCGGGACCCACGGCATCATCACGCCCCGCGTGGCGCGCCGCGGTACGGCATGGGGCCTGAAGCGGCGCGACAGGGCCCGAGGCGTCGGAGGCGGTGGCCGGCGCGGCCGCTCGACCGGTCCCGCACGACAGGCGGGCGTAGCCGGATGAAACCGCCGGTTGCCCCTCGTCAGGTGGACGCAGGCCCCGCCGGCTTCGAGGACTACTGATGGGGTTATTACCCCTGGGTATGCCAAGGAGAAGGAGTTCCAGCTCCTTTTCGAAAAACTATACGGCCGGCTGGCCGACGGCCGGCTAGTCAGTGGCCGACTGCCTCCCTGGCCGGCTGGCCCACTGCCGGCTGGGCCGCGACTGGCAGAGGGGGCCGGCTGACCCCCCTGGCCGGCTGAACAGGAGCCGGCCATCTGCCCCCCGGCCAGGCGCACCCGGCCGCCACACGACTAGCTCGCCCGCTGACCTCTGGGCGGGCGGGCACCCGTCCCTTCCCACTGCGGCCAAGTACGCTGATGGGACGCGACCCCCGCGACGGACTCCGATGTAGCTACATCGGCCGCTGACACACGGGCATGCTTGGCTACAGTCCGGGCGGTCGTACTGCTGACCGAGACCAATCGAGACCCGGCGGAGCCATTGTACCTCTGCGCCACCGTCCACTCCATTACCTGCCCCGGCGTGGCTACAGCGCTGCCGGCCGTACCGCTGACTTTGGCCGGTTGGCGCAAGACGACACCGGATGGGGCAACCCATGCCGCGGTAGGTGAGCGCGAGCCAATAGGAGAGCCGGCTGGCGGGCCCCAGCTGGCGATGGGACCGCGCAGCCGGCGGGCCCTACGGGCGACAAGACGACCCAGCCGGCGGGCCCCCTGGCCGGCTGGAGAGGCTGCCAGCCGGGTCCCCCCTCGTAATACCTTCAGAATATTGTACACCGGGGGGTTGGCCTATAAAGCCCCCCGAAGCCCCCATGCATCGGGCAAGGAAGACAAGCACGAAGGCGTTCACCCCTCTCTCACACCCACACAGAGCAGGGGAAGAGGAGTCAGCTGCTCCTTCTTCCACCTCCAGACAAATAGCTCAAGGAGCGCCATTGTAACATATTTACCCATCCAACTAGACCAGCAGGACTAGGGGTATTACCTCCCACGGAGGGCCCTGAACCTGGGTACGTCGTGTGTCCATCACCGCTCGTGCCTAATCCCGCTCCCGGAGCCCGTCGGCGTCCTTCGGCCCCAACCACTCTCGATAAGCCACCCCATGGCATCTGTCGTGAGAAAACGACGACATTTTTGGTAACACATGTTTATCTAATACAAAAAATTTGGGCAAAAAAAAGGTTGAGCAATGTTTGGCAGCACCCACGTTTGGCAACACCCATGCTACCATTTTCCATGTTGTTGTGGTGTGTATGTGCACCATGCACCTATGCTGGGATTCAAAAGCTAAAATGCAAAGTAGGATTCCGCATGAGTCTTAGCAAACATACAAAGTTCACTTAGTTAAAAAAATGTCTACAACGGTTTATTTACTAAGACATGATGTATGCTAAGACCTGATCTATGTAGTACCAGGTTTCTATTAATGTATTCAGATAGAGACATATCCAAACACATTCATAATTGCATAACATAAAGAGAAGATATAAATATTGCTACAGGAAATGAAGTTCAACATAAATTCATACTTAGCAAAACATAAATTCATCAGGTGCATTACATAATATTGCAATTCTTCAGGTGCATTACATAACATTAACAAACTGTTTTTACTTAAATAGCATCATTACAGTCACCAAAAATATGCATCCATCCTTCCAAGGTATGTTATATATAGGCCTTCTAGTTACTTATCCAGGATTGCCTTCCTCTTCATGCTCGCCAAAAATTGCATTCATCCCCATCCTTCCAAGCATGTTATATATATGCCTTCTAGTTACTTATCCAGGATTGAATTTCTCTTCATACCAACATGATTGCCTTTATCTGCTCCAGCTTCTCCTTGCTCTCATGCCCAGGTCAGCAACAATCTTTTCAAGCTCCTTCTCTTATGCAAGTTGGTCCCTGCCCACCTTGATCTCATGCATGGCCTTCCTGTTCTAAATGATATCTGCCGGAGTCTTAAGGATACACTTTTGCACCTTTGCAAGCCTAAGCTTCTCCATCTTGAAATCCATCTATACCTCTTACTTATTCTTCTTGAGCTGCATCTGGTAGTCCACCTTGTCAACACCATCATGTGAATCAAACATCTTGCTCACTTCATCCACCATTTTTTCGTACTCATTGCACATATGATCGTATTGCTTCTTCATCTTGGCTAGGTTATTGGCATAGGCCACTTTCTATGTCACCCTGCCATAGTTTTGCTTATGGAACATGCCCCATAACTTGGTCAAGCAGTTTTGTAGTATGACAAGCCAAGGAGAATCAACCCACTTCACTACTCCAAAGTTTACACCTCCCTGCTAAAGTAAAGTAAATTTAAGAAATGTTGACAATTTCTACTACCTAGCCATTTCACAGTACCTGAATATGCAATGCTTTCTTAAATCACCTTACTCCTATCTAACTATGAATAAATTAGAGTGTGAATTAGCAAGCTAATAATCAGCGACCAACTAAAGCACCAATATAACATAGTCTCAATTGTGCAGTCAATCTGCTCTACTATACTCTAAGATTTTAGATATATGAGCTAACTCAACTGCTAACTCACCTTCGCATAGCTACACTATACCCTGAATAACTCAGGTCTAACTCATCTTCATATATCAAGTTAATGACCAGTGACCAACTAAAGTACCCGGATATGCAATGCTCCAATATACTCTGCTCCACTTAGCTACTTAGTATGCTCACTGATCAACTAAGCACCAATATAACATAGTGCCAATTTGATTACTCTACTCTACTATCACATCTCAGTTAAATATATTGCCTAGGTACAATCAAACATGTACACAATTAATTGGACAATCTATTCATGTACTGCTAACTCACCTTCACTAGGCAGCCAATGAATTTCCTTCCCGTATGAGTTCCTTCAAAAGGAACACATTTCTTCAGCATAAGCTTGTGCAACATACATTTGAGGAAATCATCCAATGCAGTATTGCATTATAGGGGCTCGAGAATGGTGTCTGAGGTCACCTACATGCATAACCCGCTAGATCAATGAAATATTCTTTGAATCGGTGCACACTAGCTCAAAACAAAAAAAATGTAAGAACCCTAACCCTAACTAAGAGGAGGAATCTTACAAAGTACTCCATTTCCATCATGTTGTCATCCATGTTGATGTCGTCGTCACTGCTATCTTCCACATCCCTCCACGACGACACGGTAACTGGCAACGAATACGGCGATGGCATGGTACAACGGTAGAGGAGAGCTAGCTCGGGGAGAAGAGAATAGTGGAGCACAAGCAAGGGAGAGAGAGAGAGAACTGGCTTAGGTAGTTTTGACCTGGTCAAAACACTTGGCACGTGGGGCCACGATTGAGCGGGGGTTGTTTTCCACAGAAGTGAGGGGGTTTTCTGCAAAGAGCCGCGCCATGCGGTGTCACTAGAGCGATCGACTGTCAAGGGGACTGTATATTGGACCATAGGTGTTACGTATTTTCATGTACATGGATCGTATTGGAGTGTTTCTCGAGTTACAATACCATTGTTAAGGACGAAATATATAATTTTATCCTACATTCACTATTGTGTTTGGTTACTTGCATCGCCTTTTGCCCCTTTGCATACTTGTCCCAGTTGGGCCTAGTTAACCAAATGCATGCAAGAAACCATCATCTGCATGTTTGACTACTTGTTTTCATCCCCTCTAGCCTGCATGTGCCGAAATGGAAGGCATGATGTTTGGTTGCGAACTTGTTTCAGGGAAAACACAAGTCTGGTTGTTTGGTTACATCCATAACAATTGTGTGGTAACCTCCTCCTCGATGTGATGAGGTTATCAGAGGCACAAAACTAGAGCAACCAGAACAAACTTAGGCACACATCAAAGTATTAACCACACATAGTAGTTTAGCATAGTACAATAAGTTTTAAACGAAACTGCATCACATAATATAGTCTTGAACCAACAACCAACACGAAACAGGCAACACGAGGTCATTTAGGCAGTCACGGCGATGGTCTCGTCGTGATTCTTGCACTTGGTGACCACCTCCACATCGTTGTCGTTGAAGACGATAACCTTCATGGTGTTGGTGGTCAGCAACTTGGACGTCACCATGTACCCGATCATGATCTGGTGAATGGCAGCAAATGTGGCCTAACTGTGATGAAGGGTGACCCAGTCGTCGATCAACCTGACTATGACCCTCCATGCGCAGCTGGTGTTCGTCCTGAGCTTGAACTCTGTAGGGACAACGGGGAAGTGCTTCGTGAAGTTGAGAGGCAATGACAGGCTCTCCAGCTTCAGAGCAAAGATAACCTTGCATAAGTGGCTTGGTCCTGACTCCTCATGGTAGTGCTAGTAGTTCCTCTGCTTGGCGCTTGGGTGATCCTGCACCAGCACGTCGACCAATGGTGGAACAACCTCCTTGCCCTTCTCTAATGATGGCACGACCTCCTTGCCCTTGTCGATCTGCATTATGAACATCACACAGTTCAATGATCAGCATTCATTCCTACCGGCCTGACGCTCCTATATTTACCCACACTACTTACCCATCACCTCACTTAAACCCTCTCTGTTTCACCACCCCTCTCTCGCCATGAACTCCAACCCAAACTCTTTCCCCTGGGGCATTGGATGGATGGCCTTCTTCCTCGGGTGCTCACTCGATGACCGCGCAAAGTTTGACAACACCACGGAAGTGTGCTCAAACTTCAGCAGCATCGAAGACATGCATAAGGAGGTCGACGTTGTGATTAAGAAGGCTGTGATGGACGAGCTAAAGGCACTGATTCCTGACCGGCCCGGACAAAGGCGCAATGTCAGTGGTCATTCTGCGCTGGGCCATGAATCAGGCTGACTCCTGCGCCGCTGGACAAAGGGCGGGATGGGCCAAGTACAAGGAGTACAAGGCGCCTCAAGACCAGCACGCCACAACATACTAGACTAGGACATTAGTGTTGCCGGAGGACGACAACGACGCGGTACAGATGGTGGCCAGGGCGCCGACGGCAGGCGATCGTGCAAGACCCATCATTCTTCACGAATACGATGAGGATGAGACTGTGGGTGCTGCATGGTGGAAGAAAAGAAGATGGCTACCCCCCCGCCCCCCCGCGCGCCGCTCGACGCGACTCTAAGGTCATCGTGGCTAGGATTAGGTGCTTCTAAACAAGTTTGTACCCCTATCCCCATCTCAGATGTAATAAAAAAATGACCATAAGAGCCCTAGAAGCCATCAATGCAGAACCGATGAATTCGAGAGTTCATCGATGGTGTATCCCCTAAACCAACCCCCCATCCCCAATGCGGTTAATCCCCCCTAAAGCGCCAATCATGTTCACAAATCAAATCTACTACGACTCGGAAGCAGTAAATTGAGAGACAAGGTAATAAGGGCTTACCACCATGGGCGATGCACTGGTCAATCATGTGCTCGCCGCCATCTTGGATCATCTTGTAGTCGTTCTGGTGGTCACCGCCGCCAGTGTGAGTGGAGAAGAGGGGAGAGAGCGGTGAGGAAGGGGTGAGGGTAATTTATGACGTGACTTCGGGAAACAACACGACGTCTCGGGACCGCATCCACGCGTGTAACCACCCACGCCCACATGCCTAGGGTAGCATCGCTCGGGCCTGGCCTTGAAAAAATGGCCGATTTTAGCGTTCCTCTGAATGTAGGCCCAGAGGTGCTTTAAGCTCTGTGCGGGCCAACTTTTAGATGCGACCCGAGCAACCAAACATGACAAAAACTGCCCGCGCAGGCCTGGCTGGGCCTAATGCAGGTAACCAAACGCGCCCTATGTTACCTTGCTCCAAGGGTATTTCGAAAAGACATCAAGTTATGCTCACAACGTGGATGCGGTACCTTTTGGCGCTCCAAAAAAATATTAAAGCTTCCTAAAGATAAATTTTGCTTGATAAGCTTAACTATTGGATTCTTGAATTTTATTTGAGTTTTGTTAGCTTTCATTTTTTACAGTTATATTTATAGTGGCCCTTGGCCTTTTGCATTCTGGCTTTTGGCCTCCCCTGTACATGTATATATGTTTGCTTTTGCCTCCTGATAATACTAAGTTGGTATTCCTAACATGGTCTTAGAGCTCTAGTTTTTTTTCTGCACGCGCAACTCATGCTCCCCCGATCCAACATTCTTGCGTCCGGCCGTCGCTGCTCCTCTCTCTCCCCGGCCGTTTGCTGGTTCTCATGGCTGCCACCACACCCTCAGCACCATCCATCCACATAATCCATCCGCACTGCTGCAACCTCCACGCCGCAGCACACCAATGCATACATCCACTCAACCCACCAGTCTTCTTGCGCCACGCATCCCAACATCAGATTGAGAAAAGAAACGAAGGGGTTGAGAGAGACCAAAGAGGTGCAACACATCATACGACGAAGCGGCCCTGTCTGGTCCTCCGCGAGATCTCTCACTCCAGCAGGCGTGGGTGTCAGGTCTGGTCAACGCCCAGGCCGGCTGCTTCCTCCCTCTTGTCGCCCATGCCGGATCCCGCACCTCCTCTCCTTCGGTTCACCCCGACCAGGATGTCGGCCCTTTCTCCGTACTAGGCTACCGAGGAGATCTTCGGGCCGCCGCCCGCTGCCTGACGTGGCTTGGACTGCGTCGGTATTTCCCCAAAGAGGAAGGGATGATGCAACACAGCGACGGTAAGTATTTCCTTTAGTTATGAAAACCAAGGTTATCGAACCAGTAGGAGGATCACCACCACCCAATAAGCAGCACCTGCACACAAACAACAAATACTTGCAACCCGACGTGAAAGAGAGGTTGTCAATCTCTCTACGGTAAATAGATAGATTAGGTAGTGATAGATAGGAGAGATAGATCTCTCAAGAACACAAATAAAAAGAGTAAATATGCAGCAAGGTATTTTTGTGTTTTTGGTTTTGTAGATCTGAAAACAAAGATTGCAAAAAACGTAGATCGGAAAGCAATATGATGGAAAAGTAGACCCGGGGGCCGTAGGGTTCACTAGTGGCTTCTCTCATGAGTATAGCGCGCGGTGGGTGAACAAATTACTGTTGGGCAATTGATAGAAAATCGAATAGTCATGACGATATCCAAGGCGATGATCATTATATAGGCATCATGTCCAAGATAGATAGACCGACTCCTGCCTGCATCTACCTCTATTACTCCACATTGACCGCTATCCAGCATGCATCTAGTGTATTAAGTTCATGGAAAAACGGAGTAATGCAATAAGAACGATGACATGATGTAGACAAGATCTATTCATGTAGGAATAGACCCCATCTTGTCATCCTTAATAGCAATGATACATGCGTGTCTTGCTGCCCCTTCTGTCACTGGGAAAGAACACCGCAAGATTGAACCCATCACAAAGCACCTCTTCCCATGGCAAGAAAAATCGATCTAGTTGGCCTAACTAAACCAAAGATTCGAAGAAGAAATACGAGGCTATAAATAATCATGCATATAAGAGATCAAAGAAGACTCAAATAATATTCATGGATAGAAACTGATCATGAACTCAAAATTCATCGGATCCCAACAAACACACCGCAAAAGTTTACATCAAATAGATCTCCAAGAGACCATTGTATTGAGAATCATAAGAGAGAGAGAAGAAGCCATCTAGCTACTGCCTACGGACCCGTAGGTCTATGGTGTACTACTCACGCATCATCGGAGAGGCACTTATGAGGAAGATGAACCCCTCCGTGATGGTGTTTAGATTGGATCTCGAGGTTCTGGAACTTGCGGCGGCTGGAATTGTGTTTCGTCGACTCCCCTAGGGTTTTTGGATTTCCAGGGAATTTATAGGCATGATAGTCGGTTGAGGGGGTGCCGGAGGTGCCCAGCACCCACCAGGGCGCGCCAGGGGGCCTCTGGCGCGCCCATGTGGGTGCTGGCCACCCTGGGGCCCCTCTTCTGGTATTCTTTGGCACATCTGGTTTCTTCTGGTCCGTAAAAAATCCACAAAAATCCCCGCAGCGTTTCATCTCTGTATGGTACTGATTTCCTGCGAAGTAAAAAACAAGCAAAAACAACAACTGGCACTTTGGCACTATGTTAATAGGTTAGTCCCAAAAAATGATATAAAGTTGTAATAAAAAGATTGTAAAACATCCAAGAATGATAATATAACAGCATGGAACAAGCAAAAATTATAGATACATTGGAGACGTATCACTGCCCATCCGGCGTTCATCTGGCCGCAGTTGTCCAGCCGCCGCTGCTCCTCCGGCCCTCCGATCCATCTCGCCCGTCGCCCGTTTTCGCGTGGCGCTTCTCCAGTGCAGGCCCGCATCTGTTCCACTTCGAGACTCATCCGGATCGTGCATTGATGGTTCAGCTTGGTCTTCCTTCGCGAGGGTGCTGCAACAGTTCAGACTGGTTCACGATATGCTATTCCTAACAAAAGGGGTGGGTTGCGGAGAGATAAAAATAAAAGGGGAGGGGTATGATGTTTCCTCTTCGTCGGTGCCTGGAGACTTCCCATGGTGTTCCGTGTACTGATCTTGTCTCGTATATGCACCATCGCTCGGTGCTTGGGGCTCGTCCGTCTGTGATGTTGTCCTCTAAGGCGTCTTTAGCAGTCTGTGTTGGTCGCTATTTGTCGACTCCTCTCACAACTTTCGCGCGCAGTGGTGACCGATCTACGTAAACTCCTCTCGCAGCTTCCACGCATGGTGGTGAGCGCTCTACGTCGACTCCTCTCGCGGTTTCCGCGTGTGATGGTGACCGCTCTATGTCGACTCCTCTCGCGACTTTCGTGCGCAGCGGTGACCGCTCTACGCAGACTCCTCTCACGATTTTCGCACGCGGTGGTGCCCGTTCTACGTCAACTCCCCTAGTGGCTTCCACGTGCGGCTCTACGTCGACTCTACGTGCGGCTTCCATGGATGGCGGCAACTGCACATCATTGACAGATGTTTCTACTCGACCTCTTCTATTGTGTCCTGATACGTCTCCAATGTATCTATAATTTTTGCTTGTTCCATGCTGTTATATTATCAATATTAGATGTTTTACAATCATTTTATAGCAACTTTATATCATTTTTTGGGACTAACCTATTGACATAGTGCGAAAGTGCCAGTTGCTATTTTTGCTTGTTTTTTTACTTCGCAGAATATTGATAACCCACAAGTATAGGGGATCGCAACAATTTTTGAGGGTAGAGTATTCAGCCCAAATTTATTGATTCGACACAAGGGGAGCCAAAGAATATTCTCACGTATTAGTAGCTGAGTTGTCAATTCAACCACACCTGAAAGACTTAATATCTGCAGCAAAATATTTAGTAGCAAAGTAGTATGGAAGTAACGGCAACGATGGCAAAAGTGACAGTAGCAGTTTTGTAGTGATTGTAACAGTAGCAACGGAAAAGTAACTTAGCAAAGATCAATATGTGAAAAGCTCGTAGGCAATGGATCAGTGATGGATAATTATGTCGGATGGCATTCATCATGCAACAGTTATAACCTAGGGTGACACAGAACTAGCTCCAATTCATCAATGTAATGTAGGCATGTATTCCGTATATAGTCATACGTGCTTATGGAAAAGAACTTGCATGACATCTTTTGTCCTACCCTCCCGTGGCAGCGGGGTCCTAATGGAAACTAAGGGATATTAAGGCCTCCTTTTAATAGAGAACCGGACCAAAGCATTAGCACTTAGTGAATACATGAACTCCTCAAACTATGGTAATCACCGGAAAGAATCCCAATTATTGTCACCTTGGGGTATGCGGATCATAACACATAATAGGTGTCTACAACTTGCAAGATAGGATCAAGAACACATATATATTCGTGGAAACATAACAGGTTCAGATCTGAAATCATGGCACTCGGGCCCTAGTGACAAGCATTAAGCATATCAAAGTCATAGCAACATCAATCTCAGAACATAGTGGATACTAGGGATCAAACCCTAACAAAAACTAACTCGATTACATGGTAAATCTCATCCAACCCATCACCGTCCAGCAAGCCTACGATGGAATTACTCACGCACGGCGGTGAGCATCAAGAAATTGGTGATGGAGGATGGTTGGTGATGACGACGGCGTCGATTTCCCCTCTCCGGAGCCCAAAACGGACTCCAGATCTGCCCTCCCGAGGAAGAACAGGAGGTGGCGGCGGCTCCGTATCGTGAAACGCGATGAACACTTCTCCTCTATTTTTTTCTCCACGGATGTGAATATATAGAGTTGGAATTAGGGTCGGAGGAGGTCTGTGGGACCCACAAGCCGCTAGGGCGCGCCCTAGGGGGGGCGCCCCCTGGCTTGTGGCCAATGGGTGGACCCCCTCTGGTTGATTCTTTCGCCAATATTTTTTATTAATTCCAAAAATATTCTCCGTAAATTTTCAGGTCAATCCGAGAACTTTTATTTCTGCACAAAAGTAACACCAAGGCAATTCTGCTGAAAACATCGTTAGTCCGGGTTAGTTCCATTCAAATCATGCTAATTAGAGTCCAAAACAAGGGCAAAAGAGTTTGGAAATGTAGATACGATGGAGACGTATCAACTCCCCCAAGCTTAACCCATTGCTTGTCCTCAAGCAATTCAGTTGACAAACTGAAAGTGACAAAGAAAAACTTTTACAAACTCTGTTTGATCTTGTTGTTGCAAATATGTATAGCCAGCATTCAGGCTTTTAGCAAAGATTATGAACTAACCATATTCACAATAACATTTAGGTCTCACATTTACTCATATCAATGGCATAATCAACTAGCGAGCAATAATAATAAGTCTCGGATGACAACACTTTTTCAAAACAATCATGATATGATATAACAAAATGGTATCTCGCTAGCCCTTTCTGAGACCGCAAAACATAAATGCAGAGCACCCCTGAAGATCAAGGACTGACTAGACATTGTAATTCATGGTAAAAGAGATCCAGTCACAGTCATACTCAATATCAATTAATAACAATGCATACAAATGACAGTGGTGCTCTCTAACTGGTGCTTTGTATAAGAGGATGATGACTCAGCAATAAAGTAAATAGATAGGCCCTTCGCAGAGGGAAACAGGGATTTGCAGAGGTGCCAGAGCTCGAGATTTTAAAACAGAGATGAATAAAATTTTGAGCGGTATGCTTTCATTGTCAACATAACAACCAAGAGATCTCGGTATCTTCCATGCTAGATACATTATAGGCGGTTCCCAAACAGAATGATAAAGTTTTTACCCCCCCTCCACCAATCAAACACACTCCACGGCTAGCTGAATCCACGGGTACCGTCCATACAAACAACAATCCTGGGGGAGTTTTGTTTCATTATATTTTGATTTGATTTTTGAGCATGGAACTGGGCATCCCGAATACCAGCCACTTTCTCGTGAATGACAAGTGAATAAACACTCATCGTGAGAATAACCCACCTAGCATGGAAGATACTGACAGCCCCTAGTCACTATATGAGCGATTCGGGCATACAAAACCAAATATTATTTGAAGGTTTAGAGTTTGGCACATGCAAATTTACTTGGAACGGCAGGTAAATACCGCATATAGGTAGGTATGGTGGACTCATATGGAACAACTTTGGGTTTAAGGAAGTGGATGCACAAGCAGTATTCCCGCTTAGTACAAGTGAAGGCTAGCAAGAGACTGGGAAGCGACCAACTAGAGAGTGACAACTGTCATAAACATGCATTGAGATTAACCAACATTGAATGCAAGCATGAGTAGGATATAAATCACCATGAACATAAATATCGTGGAGGCTATGTTGATTTTGTTTCAACTACATGCGTGAACATGTGCCAAGTCAAGCCACTTGAATCATTCAAAGGAGGATACCATCCTATCATACTACATCACAACCATTTTAAAATGCATGTTGGCACTCAAGACAAACCATTATACACTCTTAGCTAATTAAGCATGGCATGAGTAACTACAATCTCTAATTGTCATTGCAAACATGTTTAATCCATAATGAGCTGAATCCAGAACGATGAGCTAATCATGTTTACAAAAACAAAATAGGTCGAGTTCGTACCAGCTTTTCTCCATCTCAATCACTTCATCATATATCGTCATTATTGCCTTTCACTTGCACGACCGAACGGTGTGAATAATAATAAGAGTGCACGTGCATTGGACTAAGCTGGAATCTGCAAACAATTATTTAAAGAAGAAGACAAGGTAATATGGGCTCTCTGTAAGATAAATAACAATGCATATGAGAGCCACTCAACATTTTCATCATGGTCTTCTCCTCTCGACCCAAAGAAAAGAATTTCAAAACAAGAACGAGAAAAACTATTTACACGGGAAAACTCCCAACAAGCAAAAGAAGAACGAGAAATATTTTTGGGTTTTCTTTTAATACTACAACTAAACATACTAGAAAGTAAAACTAGAGCTAAATTTTTTTGTTTTCTTAAGGTTTTTCTGACACACAAGAAGAAAGAGAGAAAAAGAAATAAACTAACATGGATAATACAATGTAAAAGTATGAACACCGACAACTGGAATGAGTGTGTGAACATGAATATAATGTCGGTGAGAAATATGTACTCCCCCAAGCTTAGGCTTTTGGCCTAAGTTGGTCTATGCCCATGGATCAAAGTAGCCCTCTCCTGGGTACTGAGGAGGATCCTGAGGGTTCCACTGGTTAGCGAGCTCTTGTGGCTCCCACTAATAAACATACTCCTCATACGGGTCAAGTGATGGTTCTGGCTCAGGAACTGGGGATCGAGTCCGCTCCCAGTATGCATAAATATCGTCGGGCATAATAATGTACCTGCCTGAACAAATATCGAACAAAGAAGGTGCAGGCAAAGTAATAATCTGACAGGTACCCTGGCTGAATACTAGGTTATAGATGAGCCGCTTGTCATTGTCTTTGGAAATGAAATCATGTGCTACCATACTATCATAGTCTAAATACTTAGTGGGTAACAACCTTTCTTCCTTTTCTTCTAGTCTAAAGGGTATCTCAAAATGTCTAGCAAGGCGAGAAGAATAAATACCTCCAAAGATAGGACCCTTCGAACGATTTAAACTCAACCATCGAGCAACAATAGCACCCAAACTAAAAGTTCTATCACAATGTAAAGCATGGCGCAAAACAGCTAGGTCAGGAGCGCTTAGGCCTCCACTCTCCCCACGCCCAATCAAACATCTCCCCACAAATAATGAGTAATAGCGCAAAACAGGAAAATGTAAACTAGCCACTCTGGCTCCCGACACCCCTCTCTCTTCCCCTACTGTGGTTTCAGCAATAAAATCTTCCACATCTCTAGGACGGGGTTCACTGACGCTGCCCTCATAAGGTAATTTGCAAACATTGCAAAAATCGTAAAGAGTCATCTTCTTAGGCACATCATATAAGTGAAATTCTACCATAGGAGGATCTTCCCTAAAATGAAAGTGAAAGTTTTGCACGAAGGTATTAGTGAGTAAGAGGTATTGGTCACACTTATCATGGAGGAAGTCGGTGATGCCTGCATTCTCCGCCAAATAGTAAAAATCATTATAAATTCCGGTCGCCTTCAAGAATGCATCACCTGGCCATTCACATGGCCGAACCTCCGCGGTGCGGGGAAGATTGTATTTGGGCTTCTCTTTCTTCTCATTTTCTTTAGAACCCCGGCTTGAAGAGCCTCTTAACAATCTCCTCATCATTTTCTTCCTCTGAAAAATTTCTGAAATTTTAGTAACTCAAAATAAAAGTGAACAAAACTCAACAAAATTCAAAGCAACCACTCCCATAAGTGCCTAGAGGCTAAATCATGCATCAAAACTACTTGAGACCATACAAATTTAACATGCAAGCTCAAGAACAAGGTCACCACAGCAGCAAAAATTTGCAATATATAAAGCACTAGGACAAAAACTAATTGGACCATTGGAGGAGTCACATACCGAAGAACAATCCCCCAAAACAGTTTTGCAAATGGAGCTTTGCACAAGGAGATCGAAAATGGAAGCAAGATGAGCTAGGACACGGGTTTGAGCAATGGTGGGATTTTTTATGGAGGAGGACGGAGTGGATGGGTGCTAGAATAAGTGAGGGGGGGCCACGTGGGACCCATAAGCCACCAGGGCGCGCCCTGGGCGGTGGGCGCGCCCGTGGGCTTGTGGCCCACTGGTGCAGCCCCCCTGGTGTGTTCTCAGTGCCAAATATTCTTAAATATTCTATAAAAAATCATACTAAATTTTCAGGGCATTTGGAGAACTTTTATTTCCAGGTCATTTTTTGTTGTACGGATAATTCAGAAAACAGAAGTATAATAGTATTTTTGCTTTATTTATTCTAAACAACAGAAAGTAAAAGTTGGGTACAGAAGGTTGTGCTTTCTAAATTCATCCATCTCATGCCCGTCAAAAGGAATTCATTAACAAGGTTGATCAAGTCTTATTAACAAACTTCTTTCGAGTAACATGAAACCGGAGAATATTCGAATAACACTAAGTTACCTCAACGGGGACAGGCATGTCCCCTACCATGATTATTTCATATTTGTTCTTGACAGTAGGGAGAGGGAATTTAAAACCTCCAATAACAATTGTTGGAATTTCTCCAATAGAGTTGATACTATGAACTTGAGGTTGTTTCTTCGGAAAGTGCACCGTATGCTCATTACCATTAACATGAAAAGTGACATTGCCTTTGTTGCAATCAATAATAGCCCCTGCAGTGTTCAAAAAGGGTCTACCAAGGATGATCGACATACTATCGTCCTTGGGAATATCAAGAATAACAAAGTCTGTTAAGATAGTAACGTTTGCAACCACAACAGGCACATCCTCGCAAATACCAATGGGTAAAGCGATTGATTTATCAGCCATTTGCAAAGAGATTTCAGTAGGTGTCAACTTATTCAAATCAAGTCTACGATATAAAGAGAAAGGCATAACACTAACACCGGCTCCCAAATCACATAAAGCAGTTTTAACATAGTTTCTTTTAATGGAGCATGGTATAGTTGGTATTCCTGGATCTCCTAATTTCTTTGGTACTCCACCCTTAAAAGTATAATTAGCAAGCATGGTGGAAATTTCAGCTTTCGGTATCTTTCTTTTATTAGTCACAATATCCTTCATATACTTAGCATAAGGAGACATTTTCAGAATATCAGTCAAGCGCATACGCAAAAAGACAGGTCTAAGCATTTCAACAAAGCGCTCAAAATCCTCATCATCCTTTTTCTTGGATGGCTTAGGAGGAAAGGGCATGGGTTTCTGAACCCAAGGTTCTCTTTCTTTACCATGCTTCCTAGCAACGAAGTCTCTTTTATCATATCTTTTATTCTTAGATTGTGGGTTATCAAGATCAACAGCAGGTTCAATCTCCACATCATTATCATTACTAGGTTGAGCATCAACATGAACATCATCATTAACATTATCACCCAGTTCATGTTCATCACTAGGTTGTGTTTCAGCATCAGAAATAGAAATATCATTTGGGTTTTCATGTGTATCTATAACAGGTTCACTAGCAGCATGCAAAGTCCTATCATCATTCTTTTTCCTTTTATTACTGGGACGACTAGGTGCATCAGTATTAATTCTCTGAGAATCTTGCTCAATTCTCTTAGGATGGCCCTCAGGATACAAAGGTTCCCGAGTCATTTTACCACCTCTAGTCACAACTCTAACAGAATGATCATTGTTCTTACCATTCATCTCATTAAGCAAATCATTTTGTGCCTTAAGTACTTGGTCTACTTGAGTAGTTACCATGGAAGCATGTTTACTAATAAGCTTAAGATCATTAACAGTTCTACTCATATAATCACCTAAGCGATCAAGCATGTAAGCATTATGTTTCAATTGTCTACTAACATAAGCATTGAAATTTTCTTGTTTAACAATAAAGTTATCAAATTCATCCAAGCATTGACTAGCAGACTTATTATAAGGAATATCACCTTCATCAAATCTATAGAGAGAATTTACCTCCACTACCTGTGTCGAGTTATCAAGACCATGTATTTCTTCAATAGGTGGTAAATTCTTAACATCTTCAGCTTTAATACCTTTTTCTTTCATAGATTTCTTTGCCTCTTGCATATCTTCAGGACTAAGAAATAGAATACCTCTTTTCTTCGGAGTTGGCTTTGGAGGTGGTTCAGGGATGGTCCAATCATTATCATTGCTCAATATATTATTCAATAGTAGTTCAGCTTGTTCAACCGTACGCTCCCTGAAAACACAACCAGCACAACTATCTAGGTGGTCCCTAGAAGCATCGGTTAGTCCATTATAAAGGATATCAAGTATTTCATTTTTCTTGAGAGGATGATCAGGCAAAGCATTAAGTAATTGGAGAAGCCTCCCCCAAGCTTGTGGGAGACTCTCTTCTTCGATTTGCACAAAGTTAAATATTTCCTGTAAGGCAGCTTGTTTCTTATGAGCAGGAAAATATTTTTCAGAGAAGTAATATATCATATCCTGGGGACTACGCACACAACTAGGAGCAAGAGATTTAAACCATAGCTTAGCATCACCCTTTAATGAGAAAGGAAACAACTTAAGAATATAGTAGTAGCGAATTTTTTCCGCATGAGCGAATAGGGTGGCTATGTCATTCAATTTAGTAAGATGTGCCATAACAGTTTCAGATTCATAACCATGGAGAGGATCAGATTCAACCAAAGTAATTAACTCAGGATCGACAGAGAATTCATAATCCTTATCAGTAACAAAGATAGGTGAAGTAGCAAACTTAGGATCATATTGCATTCTAGCATTCAAAGATTTTTCTTTCCACTTGCATAGTAATTTCTTAAGATCATCTCTATCTTTACAAGCAAGAAAGTCCCTAGCTGCCTCTCCATCCATAACATAACCCTCAGGTATAACAGGCAATTCATATCTAGGAGAGCTAGGTCTAACAGGTGTCTGAAAGTGTTCAGTTTCAATAATTTCATCAGTTTTAGAAATATCATCAGTTTCAGTGATCTCATTCTCTCTAACCCTAGCAAGTTGTTCATCAAGAAATTCACCCAAAGGCACAGTATTATCAAGCATAACAGAAGTGGCATCATCAATTACTTGCGACATATCAGAATTACTAGCATGTGGTGGTGTCACAAATTTACTCATAACAGAAGGTGAATCAAGTGCAGAGCTAGATGGCAGTTCCTTACCTGTCCTCGTAGTAGAGGGGAAGATCTTGGTTTTAGCATCTTTCAAATTCTTCATAGTGATCAACAGATATAAATCCCAAGTGACTCGGAGAATAAAGCTATGCTCCCCGGCAACGGTGCCAGAAAAAGGTCTTGATAACCCACAAGTATAGGGGATCGCAACAGTTTTCGAGGGTAGAGTATTCAGCCCAAATTTATTGATTCGACACAAGGGGCGCCAAAGAATATTCTCAAGTATTAGCAGCTGAGTTGTCAATTCAACCACACCTGAAAGACTTAATATCTGCAGCAAAATATTTAGTAGCAAAGTAGTATGGAAGTAACGGTAACGATGGCAAAAGTGACAGTAGCAGTTTTGTAGTGATTGTAACAGTAGCAACGGAAAAGTAACTTAGCAAAGATCAATATGTGAAAAGCTCATAGGCAATGGATCAGTGATGGATAATTATGTCGGATGGCATTCATCATGCAACAGTTATAATCTAGGGTGACACAGAACTAGCTCCAATTCATCAATGTAATGTAGGCATGTATTCCGTATATAGTCATACGTGCTTATGGAAAAGAACTTGCATGACATCTTTTGTCCTACCCTCCCGTGGCAGTGGGGTCCTAATGGAAACTAAGGGATATTAAGGCCTCCTTTTAATAGAGAACCGGACCAAAGCATTAGCACTTAGTGAATACATGAACTCCTCAAACTATGGTAATCACCGGAAAGAATCCCAATTATTGTCACCTTGGGGTATGCGGATCATAACACATAATAGGTGTCTACAACTTGCAAGATAGGATCAAGAACACATATATATTCGTGGAAACATAACAGGTTCAGATCTGAAATCATGGCACTCGGGCCCTAGTGACAAGCATTAAGCATAGCAAAGTCATAGCAACATCAATCTCAGAACATAGTGGATACTAGGGATCAAACCCTAACAAAAACTAACTCGATTACATGGTAAATCGCATCTAACCCATCACCGTCCAGCAAGCCTACGATGGAATTACTCACGCACGGCGGTGAGCATCATGAAATTGGTGATGGAGGATGGTTGGTGATGACGATGGCGTCGATTTCCCCTCTCCGGAGCCCAAAACGGACTCCAGATCTGCCCTCCCGAGGAAGAACAGGAGGTGGCGGTGGCTCCGTATCATGAAACGCGATGAACTCTTCTCCTCTATTTTTTTCTCCACGGATGTGAATATATAGAGTTGGAATTAGGGTCGGAGGAGGTCTGTGGGACCCACAAGCCGCCAGGGCGCGCCCTAGGGGGGGCGCCCCCTGGCTTGTGGCCAATGGGTGGACCCCCTCTGGTTGATTCTTTCGCCAATATTTTTTATTAATTCCAAAAATATTCTCCGTAAATTTTCAGGTCAATCCGAGAACTTTTATTTCTGCACAAAAATAACACCAAGGCAATTCTACTGAAAACAGCGTCAGTCCGGGTTAGTTCCACTCAAATCATGCAAATTAGAGTCCAAAACAAGGGCAAAAGAATTTGGAAAAGTAGATACGATGGAGACGTATCAAATATCAATACCAAACGGAGTCCAATTGCAACGAAACTTTTTGGAGATTTTTTTTGGGCCAGAAGACATCCAGTGGGCCAAAGAAGTGCCAGAGGGGAGGGTCGAGGAGACCACAACCCACCAGGGCGTGCCAGAGGCCCCGGGCGCGCCCTGATGGGTTGTGCCCTCCTCGGGACCCCTCTCCACCGCCTCTGACGCGTATAAATTTCCAAATAATCCAGAAACCCTAAGGGAGTCGACAAAAAACACATCCAACCGCCGCCAGTTCCAGAACCTCGAGATCCAATCTAACACCATCACGGAGGGGTTCATCATCCTCATTGGTGCCTCTCCGATGATGCGTGAGTAGTCCACCATAGACCTATGGGTCCGTAGGCAGCATCTAGATGGCTTCCTCTCTCTCTTTTGATTCTCAATACAATGTCTCTTGGAGATTTATTTGATGTAAACTTTTGCGGTGTGTTTGTTGGGATCCAATGAATTTTGAGTTCATAATCAGTTTCTATCCATGAATATTATTTGAGTCTTCTTTGATCTCTTATATGCATGATTACTTATAGCCTCGTATTTCTTCTTTGAATCTTTGGTTTAGTTAGGCCAACTAGATCGATTTTTCTTGCCATGGGAAGAGGTGCTTTGTGATGGGTTCGATCTTGCGGTGTCCTCTCCCAGTGACAGAAGGGGCAGCGAGGCACGCATGTATCGTTGCTATTAAGGATAACAAGATGTGGTCTATTTTTACATGAATAGATCTTGTCTACATCATGCCACTGTTCTTATTGCATTACTCCATTTTTCCATGAACTTAATACACTAGATGCATGCTGGATAGCGGTTGATGTGTGGAGTAATAGTAGTAGATGCAGAATCGTTTCGGTCTACTAATCTTGGACATGATGCCTATAAAATGATCATAGCCTTGGATATCATCATGATTATTTGATCTTCTATCAATTGCCCAACAGTAATGTGTTCACCCACCGTGTGCTATACTCATGAGAGAAGACACTAGTGAATCCTACGGCCCCCCGGGTCTACTTTTCCAACATATTGCTTTCCGATCTATCTGTTTGCCGCTTTTGTTTTCAGATCTATTATTCCAAAAACCCAAAAATACCTTGCTGCACTTTTTATTTGCCCTTTTATTTTGTGTTCTTGGGAGATCTATCTCTCTAATCTATCATTACCTAATCTATCTTTTTACCGTAGAGAGATTGACAACCTCTCTTTCGAGTCGGGTTGCAAGTATTTGGTTCTTTGTGTGCAGGTGCTGTTTACGTAGTGGTGGTGATCCTCCTACTGGTTCGATACCTTGGTTTCATAACTGAGGGAAATACTTACCGTCGCTGTGCTGCATCATCCCTTCCTCTTTGGGGAAATACCGACGTATTCTCAAGCCACGTCATGTCCCTATCTGCGTGTGAGATTGCGCAGCTGCGATGCCTGCTTGCTGCTTGGGATTCTTCACCGCCAGGTTCTGCAATTTCTACGACTGACACTTCAGGCACCGAGAAACCACCTTGTACTCATTCAGGTACATCCCCATGGATTCTTAATACTGGAGCGTCTTTTCATATGACTTATGATTCTTCCACTTTGACCCCCGTTTGACCTGTCGAGTCTCTTGTTCATGTTCTTACGGCTGATGACACTCCCCTCTCTGTAGCTAGTCGAGGCACTCTTAACACTTCTTCATTTCATGATCCCTCTGTCGCTCATGTTCCTCGACTTACCATGCAGCTCATATCTGGTGGCCAGATTGTTGATTCTAGTTGTAGGGTCATTCTTGACTATGATTCATGTTTTATTCAGGATTGTTGCATGGGTGCTCTACTTGGTGCTGGCCCTCGACGCCATGATGGTCTTTGGGAGCTTGACTGGCTTCGTCTTCCCTCAGCTGCCACCGCCGCCAGTCTCACAACTCCTGTTGCTGCATCTACCAGCTCTTTTCAGCAGTGGCATCATCGTCTTGTCCATTTATGTGCTTGATACGTCTCCAACGTATCTATAATTTATGAAGTATTCATGCCATGCTTACAATAATTTTATATGATTTTGGTATGATTTGATTAGAACTAACCCGGACTGACGCTGTTTTCAGCAGAGCTACCGTGGTGTTGTTTTTGTGCAGAAATAAAAGTTCTCGGAATGGGCTGAAAATTTACGGAGAATATTTTTGGAAAATATTAAAAATACTAGAGCAAAAAGATACCGGAGAGGAGTCCCGAGGAGGTCACAAGCCTAGGGGCGCCCCCCCTAGGGCGGGCCCCCCTGGCTTGTGGGTCCCTTGAGCACCCCCCTGACGTGATTCCAACGCCAAGTACTCCTATAAATCGAGAAACCTCCAGAAAGAAACCTAGATCGGGAGTTCCGCCGCCGCAAGCCTCCAGAGCCACGAAAAACCAACCGGGAGCCCGTTCCGGCACCCTGCCGGAGGGGGAAACCATCATCGAAGGCCATCTTCATCATCCCGGCGGTCTCCATGACGAGGAGGGAGTAGTTCACCCTCGGGGCTGAGGGTATGTACCAGTAGCTTTGTGTTTGATCTCTCTCTCTCTCATGTTCTTGAGATGGCACGATCTTGATGTACCGCGAGCTTTATTAATATAGATGAATCATATGGAGTTTTCCCCTCTCTATCTTCTTGTGATGAATTGAGTTTTCCCTTTGAAGTTTTCTTATCGGATTGAGTCTTTAAGAATTTGAGAACACTTGATGTATGTCTTGCGATGGGATATCCGTGGTGACAATGGGATGTTCTATTGATCCACTTGATGTATGTTTTGGTGATCAACTTGCGGGTTCCGTGACCTTGGGAATCTATGCATAGGGGTTGGCACACGTTTTCGTCTTGACTCTCCGGTAGAAACTTTGGGGCACTCTTTGAAGTTCTTTGTGTTGGATTGAACATGATGAATCTGAAATTGTGTGATGCATATCGTATAATCAAGCCCATGGGTACTCGTGGTGACATTGGAGTATCTAGGTGACATTAGGGTTTTGGTTGATGTGTATCTTAAGGTGTTATTTTAGTACAAACTCTAGGGCTGTTCGTGACACTTATAGGGATAGCTCATACGATTGATCGGAAAAGATAACTTTGAGGTGGTTTCGTACCCTACAATAATTTCTTCGTTTGTTCTCCACTATTTGTGACTTTGGAGTGAACTCTTTGTCGCACGTGAGGGATTTACATATGATTCAACTATGTCAGTATTGTTGAGAGAACTTGCACTAGTGAAAGTATGAACCCTAGGCCTTGTTTCTAAGCATTGCAATACCGTTTGTGCTCACTTTTATCACTTGATACCTTGCTGTTTTTATATTTTCAGATTACAAAAACCTATATCTACCATCCATATTACACTTGTATCACCATCTCTTCGCCGAACTAGTGCACCTATACAATTTACCATTGTATTGGGTGTGTTGGGGACACAAGAGACTCTTTGTTATTTGGTTGCAGGGTTGTTCGAGAGAGACCATCTTCATCCTATGCCTCCCACGGATTGATAAATCTTAGGTCATCCACTTGAGGGAAATTTGCTACTGTCCTACAAAACTCTGCGCTTGGAGGCCCAACACCAGTCTACAAGAAGAAGGTTGCGTGGTAGACATCAGTGCTTCTCGTCTCTCATCTTTGGTTCATCGCGGTGTTCTTAGGTCCATCTCCGGTAACGCTTCATTGGATTTTCTAGGTTGTAGGCTTGGCAAGCAGATTCAGCTACCCTATCGTCACATTGAGTCAGTGTCCGAGCACCCTTTTGATCTCATTCACTCTGATGTTTGGGCTCTTGCTCCCTTTGCTTCGAAAGGGGGTCATTGTTGGAAATATGCCCTAGAGGCAATAATAAAGTGGTTATTATTATATTTCCTTGTTCATGATAATCGTTTATTATCCATGCTATAATTGTATTGATTGGAAACTCAATTGCATGTGTGGATACATAGACAACATTGTGTCCCTAGTATGCCTCTAGTAGACTAGCTCGTTGATCAAAGATGGTCAAGGTTTCCTAGCCATAGACATGAGATGTCATTTGATAACGGGATCACATCATTAGGAGAATGATGTGATGGATAAGACCCAAACTATGAACGTAGCATATGATCGTATCAGTTTATTGCTATTGTTTCTGCATGTCAAAGTATCTGTTCCTATGACCATGAGATCATGCAACTCACTGACACTGGAAGAGTACCTTGTGTGTATCAAACATCGCAACATAACTGGGTGACTATAAAGATGCTCTACAGGTATCTCCGAGGGTGTCTGTTGAGTTGGCATGGATCAAGACTGGGATTTGTTACTCCGTGTGACGGAGAGGTATCTCAGGGCCCACTCGGTAATACAACATCACAATAAGCCTTGCAAGCAAAGTGACTAAAGAGTTAGCCACGAGATCTTGTATTAGGGAACGAGTAAAGAGACTTGCCGGCAACGAAATTGAACTAGGTATAGAGATACCGACGATCGAATCTCGGGCAAGTAACATACCGAAGAACAAAGGGAACATCATACGGGATTAACTGAATCCTTGACATAATGGTTCGACCGATAAAGATCTTCGTAGAATATGTAGGAACCAATATGGGCATCCAGGTCCCGCTATTGGTTATTGACCATAGAGGTGTCTCGGTCATGTCTACATAGTTCTCGAACCCGCAGGGTCTGCACACTTAACGTTCGGTGACGTTTCGGTAGTATTGAGTTATGTATGGTGGTGACTGAAGGTTGTTCGGAGTCCCGGATGAGATCCCGGACATCACGAGGAGCTCCGGAATGGTCCGGAGGTAAATATTGATATATAGGAAGTCCCGTTTTGGTCACCGGAAAAAGTTCGGGTATCACCGGGAGTGCCGGGAGGGTTCCGGGGGTCCACCGGGAGGGGCCCACTCACCCCAAGGGCCACATGGGCCTAGGGGGTGGCGCACCAGCCCCTGGTGGGCTGGCCGGCCAGTCCCTAAGGGGCCCATGTGAAATAGGAAAGGAGGAGGCCAAGTGGGAAGGAGTCCTCCCAAGACTCCACCTCCCTTGTGGGAGGAGTCCTAGTTGGGGGAGGACTCCTCCTCTATGGTTCGGCCGAACCCTCCTTGGTGGAGGGTTTTGGGCTGCCTCCTTCCCTCCCTTCCTCCTATATATACTAGAGGATTTGAGGGCAGACCTCACCTGAAAAGCCACGACTGCCTCTCTCTCCCTCTAGATCTGTTATCCACTAGATCGTCTTGGTCGTGCTTGGCGAAGCCCTGCCGGGACAGCTCCACCACCACCGCCACCACGCCGTTGTGCTGGCGGAGAACTCATTTACCTCTCCACCCTTGCTTGCTGGATCAAGGAGGTGGAGATCATCATCGAGCTGTACGTGTGCTGAACGCGGAGGTGCCGTCTGTTCAGCGCTAGATCGGAACGACCGTGATTGGATCGCGGGACGGATCGTGATTGGATCGCGGGACGGATCGTGATTGGATCGTGGGACGGATTGCGATTTGGATCGCGAAGACGTTCGACTACATCAACCCCGTTTCTTAACGCTTCCCGCATAGCGATCTACAAGGGTATGTAGATCCACTCTCCCTCTCGTAGATACTCATCACCATGGATAGATCTTGCGTGTGCGTAGGAAATTTTTTGTTTCCCATGCAACGTTCCCCAACAGTGGTATCAGAGCCAGGTCTATGCGTAGATGAGATCACGAGTAGAACACAAAGGAGTTTGTGTGCGTTGCTGCTCAGATTGCTTGCTCCCTTGGTCTTTTCTTGATTCAGCGGTATTGTGGGATGAAGCGGCCCAGACCAACCTTACTCGTATGCTTACGAGAGACCTGTTCCATCAACTGACATGTGACTTCATTGCATAAAGATGGCTGGTGGGTGTCTGTCTCTCCCACTTTAGTTGGATCGGATTCGACAAAGGCGGTCCTTGAGAAGGTTGAATAGCAATTTGTGGATCACCGTTGTGGTTTTTGTGTAGGTAAGAATCGTTCTTGCTAGATGCCCGTAGCAGCCACGTAAAACATGCAACAACAGTTAGAGGACGTCTAACTTGTTTTTGCAGGGTATGTTGTGATGTGATATGGCCAATTACATGATGAGATATATGTGATGTATGAGATGATCATGTTTTGTATAGAATTTCACGACTTGCATGTCGATGAGTACGGCAACCGACAGGAGCCATAGGGTTGTCTTTAATTTATTTTCGCCATTTTTGCTTTACTTTATCGCTATGAGTTAGCAATAGTCGTAGAAGCAACAGTTGGCGTGACAACCTCATGGCGACACGTTAATGGAGATCAAGATGATGGAGATCATGGTGTCATGCCGGTGATGATGGAGATCATGTCGGTGCTTTGGAGATGGAGATCAAAAGCACAAGTTCATGGCCATATCATGTCACTTATGATTTGCATGTGATGTAAATCCTTTTATGCATCTTATTTTGCTTAGGACGACGGTAGCATTATAAGGTGATCCCTCACTAAAATTTCAAGATAAAATTGTGTTCTCCCCGAGTGTGCACCGTTGCGAAAGTTCGTCGTTTCGAGACACCACGTGATTATCGGGTGTGATAGACTCTACGTTCGCATACAACGGGTGCAAGCCAGTGTTGCACATGCGGAACACTCGGGTTAAACTTGACGAGCCTAGCATGTACAGACATGGCCTCGGTACACAAGAGACCGAAAGGTCGAACATGAGTCATATAGTAGATATGATCAACATGAAGATGTTCACCATTGAAACCACCTCATCTCACGTGATGATCGGACTTGGGTTGGTGAATTTGGATCATGTGACACTCGAATGACTAGAGGGATGTCAATTTGAGTGGGAGTTTTTAAGTAATATAATTAACTAAACTAATTATCATGAACATAGTCAAAATGTCTTTGCAAATTATGTTGTAGATTACTAGCTCGCGCTGTAGCTCCCTTGAATTTTTATATGTTCCTAGAGAAATAGAGTTGAAAGATGATGGTAGCAATAATGCGGACTGGGTCCGTGATCTGAGGATTGTCCTCATTGCTGCACAGAAGGCTTATGTCCTTAATGCACCTCTCGGTGCGCCACCCCCTCAAGCGTCGTCTGTGGATGTTGTGAACATCTGATAGGCACGTTCTTATGACTACTTGATAGTTCAGTGCGTCATGCATTACGGCTTAGAATTGAGGCTCCAAAACGTTTTGAACGTCACAGAACATATGAGATGTTCTAAGAGCTGAAATTGGGATCTCAAGCTCGTGCCCGTGTTGAGAGGTATGAGACCTCCAACAAGATTCTTTGCCGGCAAGATGAAGGAGAATAGCTCAATCGGTGAGGATGTGCTCAGATTGTCTGGGTGCTATAATCGCTTGAATCGAGTGGGAGTTGATCTTCCAGATAAGATAGTGGTTGATATAGTTCTCCAAGTCACTGCCACAAAGCTACTAGAGCTTCGTGATGAACTATAAAATGCCAGGGATGGAAATAATGATCCCTAAGCTATTCGCGATGTTTGACACCGCGAAGGTAGAAATCAAGAAGGAGCATCAAGTGTTGATGGTTAGTAAAACCACTAGTTTCGAGAAGGGCAAGGGCAAGGAGGGATACTTCATGGATGGCAAGCCAGTTGCTGCTCCAGTAAAGAAACCCAAGGTTGGACCCAAACCCGAGACTGAGTGCTTCTATTATGAGGAGAACGGTCACTGAAGCGGAACTACCCTAGATACTTGGTAGATAAGAAGGCTGGCAACGTCAACAGAAGTATATTTAATATACGTTTTATTCATGTGTACCTTGGTAGTACTCCTAGTAGCACCTGGGTATTAGATACCGGTTCAGTTGCTAAAAGTTGGTAACTCGAAATAAAAACTACGGAATAAATGGAGACTAGCTAAGGGCGAGGTGACGATGTGTGTTGGAAGTGTTTCCAAGGTTGATGTGATCACCATCGCACGCTCTCTCTTCGGGATTAGTGATGAACCTAAATAAATGTTATTTGGTGTTTGCGTTGAGCATGAACGTGATTAGATCGTGTTTATTGCAATACGGTTATTCATTTAAGTTAGAGAATAATGGTTATTCTGTTTACATGAATAATACCTTCAATGGTCATGCACCCAATGTGAATGGTTCATTGAATCTCGATCGTAGTGATACACATGTTCATAATATTGATGCCAAAAGATGCAAAGTTAATAATGATAGTACCACATACTTGTGGCACTGCCGCCAAGGTCATATTGGTGTAAAGCGCATGAAGAAACTCCATGCTGATGGATCTTTTGACTTACTCGATTTCGAATCAGTTGAGACATGCGAACCATGCCTCTTGGGCAAGATGACTAAAACCCAGTTTTCCAATTTGATGGAGCGGGCAAGTGACTTATTGGAAATGATACATGTTGATGTATGCGATCCAATGAGTGTTGAAGCGTGCGATGGATATCATTATTTTCTTACCTTCACTGATGATTTGAGTAGATATAGGTATATTTACTTAATGAAACACAAGTCTGAAACGTTTGAAAAGTTCAAGCAATTTCAGAGTGAAGTTGAAGATCATCGTGACAAGAAGATAAAATGTCTACGATATGATCGTGGAGGTGAATATCTGAGTTACGAGTTTGGTATGCAACGTAAGGCAATGTGGAAATTGTTTCACAACTCACGCCACCTGGAACACCATGGTGTGATGGTGTGTCCGAACGTCGTAGTCGTGCTCTATTGGATATGGTGCGTACTATGATGTCTCTTATCGTTTTGCCACTATCGTTTTGGGGTTATGTATTAGAGACAACTACATTCACTTTAAAATAGGGCACCATCTAAGTCCGTTGAGATGACACCATATGAATTTTGGTTTGACAGAAACCTAAGCTGTCGTTTCTCAGAGTTTGCGATTGCGACGCTTATGTCTGATAAGCTCGAACCCAAAGCGGAAAAGTGCATCTTCATAAGATACCCTAAGGAAACATTTGGGTATACCTTCTATCTCAGATCCAAGGGCAAAGTGTTTGTTGCTTAAAACGGGTCATTTCTCGAGAAAAAGTTTCTCTCGAAAGAATTGAGTGGGAGGAAAGGTAGAACTTGATGAAGGTTATTGAACCGTCACTTCAGTTGGATGGTAGCACGACACAGAAAGATGTTTCTATGGCGCCTACACCGAATGAAGAGGAAGTTAATGATGATGATCATGACACTTCGGATCAAGTTACTACCAGGCCTCGTAGGTCAACAAGGAATCGTGACGCCCCTGAGTGGTACGGCAATCCTGTCTTGGAGGTCATGTTGTTAGACAACAGTGAACCTACGAGCTATGAAGAAGCGATGGTGGGCCTGGATTCCAACAAATGGCTAGGAGCCATGAAATCCGAGATAGGATCCATGTATGAAAACCAAGTATGGACTTTGGTAGACTTGCCCGTTGAACGGCAGGCCGTTGAGTACAAATGGACCTTTAAGAAGAAGACATACGCTGATGGTAAATGTCACCATTTATAAAGCTTGACTTGTCGCAAAGAAGTTTCTGACAAGTTCAAGGAGTTGACTACGATGGGACTTTCTCACCCGTAGCGATGCTAAAGTCTGTTGGAATTATGTTAGCAGTTGCTGCATTTTTCGATTATGAAATCTGGCAGATGGATGTCAAAACATCGTTTCCTTAACGGTTTCCTTGAGGAAAGGTTGTATGTGATACAATCGGAAGGTTTTGTCAGTCCTAAGGATGCTAAAATGTATGCAAGCTCCAGCGATCCTTCTATGGTCTGGAGCAAGCATCTCGGAGTTGGAATATACGCTTTGATGAGGTGATCAAAGCTTTTGGGTCTATACAAAGTTTATGAGAAACTTGTATTTACAATAAAGTGAGTGGGAGCACTATAGAATTTCTGATAAGTATATGTGGATGACATATTGTTGATCGGAAATGATGTAGAATTTCTGGAAAGCATAAAAGGTTGTTTGAAAGGAGTTTTTCAAAGGAAGACCTGGAATGAAGCTACTTAAATATTGGGCATCAGGATCTATAGAAATAGATCAAGACGTCTGATAAGACATTCAATGAGTACATACCTTGACAAGATTTTGAAAGAGTTCAAAATGGATCAGTCAAAGAAAGAGTTCTTGCCTGATTTGTAAGGTGTGGAATTGAGTGAGACTCAAAGCTCGACCACGGCAGAAGAAAGATAAAGGACGAAGGTCGTCCCCTATGCCTTATCCATAGGCTCTGTATAGTATGCCATGCTGTGTACCACACCTGGTGTGTGCCTTGCCATGAGTCTGTCAAGGGGTACAAGAGTGGTCCAGGAGTGGATCACTGGACAGCGGTCAAAATTATCCTTAGTAACTAAAGGACTAAGGAAATGTTTCTCGATTATGGAGGTGATAAAGAGTTCGTCGTAAAGGGTTACGTCGATGCAAGCTTTGACACCAATCCGGATGACTCTGAGTAGCAATCCGGATACGTATAGTGGGGCAGCCATTTGGAATAGCTCCAAGTGGAGCATGGTAGCATCTGCAGTATGACATATAGATTTGCAAAGAACACAAGGATCTGAATGTTGCAGACCGTTGACTAGAACCTCTCTCACATGCAAAACATGATCGAACCCCAGAACTCATTGGGTGTTAGATTAATTACAATGTTAATCACATGGTGATGTGAGCTAGATTATTGACTCTAGTGCAAGTGGGAGACTGTTGGAAATATGCCCTAGAGGCAATAATAAAGTGGTTATTATTATATTTCCTTATTCATGATAATCGTTTATTATCCATGCTATAATTGTATTGATTGGAAACTCAATTGCATGTGTGGATACATAGACAACACTGTGTCCCTAGTATGCCTCTAGTAGACTAGCTCGTTGATCAAAGATGGTCAAGGTTTCCTAGCCATAGACATGAGATGTCATTTGATAACGGGATCACATCATTAGGAGAATGATGTGATGGACAAGACCCAAACTATGAACGTAGCATATGATCGTATCAGTTTATTGCTATTGTTTCTGCATGTCAAAGTATCTGTTCCTATGACCATGAGATCATGCAACTCACAGACACCGGAAGAGTACCTTGTGTGTATCAAACATCGCAACGTAACTGGGTGACTATAAAGAAGCTCTACAGGTATCTCCGAGGGTGTCTGTTGAGTTGGCATGGATCAAGACTGGGATTTGTTACTCCGTGTGACAGAGAGGTATCTCAGGGCCCACTCGGTAATACAACATCACAATAAGCCTTGCAAGCAAAGTGACTAAAGAGTTAGCCACGGGATCTTGTATTACGGAATGAGTAAACAGACTTGCCGGCAACGATATTGAACTAGGTATAGAGATACCGACGATCGAATCTCGGGCAAGCAATATACCGAAGAACAAAGGGAACATCATACGGGATTAACTGAATCCTTGACATAGAGGTTCGACTGATAATCCCCAAGTGCAAGGAATCATCATAGCAATTTCCAAAGATGGAAGTGATAAGTATGGAGTGTCGAACCCACAAGGAGCTAAAGGTAAGATCAATATTCTCTCAAGTCCTATCTGCCACTGATACGACTCTACGTACGCCGAACGTTTGCTTCCAACAAGAAACGAGAAATAAAACTACGTTGTGGGTATGAAGAGAATAGCTTTGCATGATATCGGAGAACTAGAATATAAAAATAGGTGCTGTTATCATAAAGCTAGAATATATTACAATGTATTACAAACAGCGAGGGTGGAATAATGATGGGTCGGTGTGCGGAATTATCCTAGGCAATTGTTCACAAGATCGGTAGTCATCATTGCAATTTTATATGAGGGAGAGGCATAAGCTAACATACTTTCTCTACTTGGATCATATGCACTTATGATTGGAACTCTAGCAAGCATCCGCAACTACTAAATATCATTAAGGTAAAACCCAACCATAGCATTAAAGCATCAAGTCCCCTTTATCCCATACGCAACAACCCACCTACTCGGGTTTATGCTTCTGTCACTCAAGCAACCCACTATAAGCGAATCATGAACGTATTGCAACACCCTACAGTGGGAATCCTCCACGTGTGCGCGGCACGGAAGGCACCATAGGACAGCACCGAAGTAAAACATACAACTCAAACCAATCTAGATCATCAATCAACCCAAAGGACAAAAGTAATCTACTCAAAACATCATAGGATGGCAACACATCATTGGATCATAATATGTGGCATAAAGCACCATGTTCAAGTAGGGGATTACAGCAGGGTGCGGGAGAGTGGACCGCTAAAAGGAGATGAGGATGGTGATGAAGAAGGTGATGTTGATGAAGACAATCACCGCGGCGATGGTTCCCCCGATGGCACTCCGGCGCCACCAGGAGAGAGGGGAGAAGGTCTCCCCCTTGTGCTTCTTCCCCCATGGCCTCCCCCCTGGTTGGGGGAAGGTTCTCCCTCTAGTCCTTGGCATTCATGGCGATGATGGCCCCTCCGTCCACCTCCTCCATGGTCTCCGGTGAAGGTGACCCCCTCCGGCATGGTGCCGGAGAGGGCTAAGATTGATCTTTCGTGGCTCTGGAGACTTGCGGCGGCGGAACTTCCGATCTAGGTTTCTTTCTGGAGTTTTCTGGATTTATAGGAGAGGTTAGCGTCGAAATCAAGTCAGGAAGGTTCCCGAGGGGCCCACAAGCCTGCAGGGCGCGCCCTAGGGGGGCGCCCTCCTGGCTTGTGGCCTCCACGGGACTCCTCTCCGGTATCTTTTTGCTCCGGTATTTTTTATATTTTCCAAAAATATTCTCTGTAAATTTTCAGCCCATTCCGAGAACTTTTATTTCTGCACAAAAACAACACCACGATAGCTCTGCTAAAAACAACGTCAGTCCGGGTTAGTTCTTATAAAATCATACCAAAATCATATAAAATTATTGTAAACATGGCATGAATACTTCATAAATTATAGATATGTTGGAGACGTATCAGCATCCCCAAGCTTAATTCCTGCTCGTCCTCGAGTAGGTAAATGATAAAAGAAATAATTTATGAAGTGTAAATGCTAGCAAGTGCACAAGTTTGATCAATGATAATTCCAATCACTTTTTCTAGCATCAATATAAACCATAAACAGTAGCTCATCTCATAAAACTTCTCATGATCAAGTAACAAGCTATTCACATGTTTAAAGTATAGACCAGAAAGTTTCTTGAAAACTAACAAACCATATTCCTAGTCATCGAACAATTGCAATTCATCTTATTTTCAGGAAGGGTCTATGTAAGAGCTTTGATTTAGAAAATTCCACATACTCAACTATCATATAGTCTTCCATGATTATTGACACTCAAAGCATATTTTTAGAACAAATAGCATCCATCGAAAACAGAGAAAGATAGGGGCTTAATGTTTCGCCTCCCAACTTATTTATCATATAGATAATTGTCAACAATAATAATTCATGATCAAATATATTTGTGTGGATATATATGTCTAGATCATTCCCCAACACATGACACTTGCCAAGAGAAAAAGGCGAAATATAGGAAGTGGTGAAGATCACCATGACTCTTGCATAAAGGTAAGTACTAGAAAGTAAAAGATAGGCCCTTCGCAGAGGGAAGCAGAGGTTGTCATGCGCTTTTTTATTTTTGGATGTGCAAACCCTTAAGGCAAAGAAACGTCACGTTGTATTGCCCTTTGTGATAGCAACCTTTATTATGCAGTCCATCGCTTTTATTTCTTTACCATCACAAATTCGTGCAACGCTTATTTTCCCTCACAATAAAAGTTCATACATTTTCAGGAGCAATTTTTATTGCCTTTTGCACCGATGACAACTTACTTGAAGGATCTTACTCAATCCATAGGTAGGTATAGTGGACTCTCATGGCAGAACTGGTTTAAGGGTGTTTGGATGCACAAGTAGTATTTCTACTTGGTGCGGAAGTTTTGGCTAGTATGAGGTGGAAGCAAGCACCACATGTTGGAGGATCCATAACAATATAGCTTCTATACAAATATACCCAAACATAACTCATTAAGTTGTCTTCCTTGTCCAACTTCAACTAATTTGCTCAAGTTTGAAAATAGTTAATGGGCATTCACAATCATTGAAGATGTCCAAGATAGTATATTTATATGTGGAATCTCTCTTCCTTCAATATTCTTTCATGAATTGTTCAAGTGACCAATGAGGTGTTTGCTAACTTTCAATAAATTTCACCACCTATACTTATTATGTGTGAAGTCATTACTCCCCATGGGATAAGTATATGAAGCATATTTAATTTCAGATTTATGATATTCAATTCATTCAACCATTTACTCATAGGATATAAGTGAAGCACGAGAGTGAATGACAAACTACTCCAAAAAGATATAAGTGAAGATCAATGAGTAGCCAACAATTAAATAACTATGTGAGGACTCTCTCTCATTCATAATTTCAGATCCAATGATTTTATCCAAACAACAAGCAAAATAAAAATAACACTCCAAGAATAGCATGCATCATGTGAACGAATAAGAATTTAGGTTCAACATAGGCTAACCGATAATTGTTGATGAAGAGAGGTGGGATGCGTAGCATCCCCAAGCTTAGATACTTGAGACTTCTTGAAATATTTACTTGGGGTGCCTTGGGCATCCCCAAGCTTGAGCTTTTGTATCTCGTTCAATCCTCTCATATCATGGTTTTACCTATTCTCAAAAATTTCATCCACACAAAACTCGAAAAGAACTCGTGAGATAGGTTAGTACTCATAAGAATAATTCAACACTTCATGTACTTCCAAGACAAGTTGCACAATAATTTTCAAACATCATCTACTGTTTACTATCGTTTCCTCAATTGATATCTACCAATATAGGCTATGGAAACTAGAGGATAAGTAGATAACAAAACTATGACAGCAATCTGTCCAAACAGAACAGTCTGTAGCAATTTATGAAAACAGTGTACTTCCATAACTTCAAAAATTATGAAAATTTAGGACAGGCTAAGGAATTTATATTAAAATACTGTGTAAATTTTTTCAGAAACTTTCCACGTTCCAGTAAAATATGAAAATTCAAACACTACAGCAAAAGTTTCTGTTTTTTACACAGCACACATCAAACATGCAATGCAAGCATCCTAAGGCAATTCTTGGAACTTTTTATTGGAAAACAAGATTATGAATAACACCTAACAGAAAATAACAAAATATAATGATGATCCAAGCAAAGCATATATTATGTGACGAACAAAAATATAGCTCCAAGTGGGGTTACCGATAATGTTGAAGACGAAAGAGGGGATGCCTTCCGTGGCTTCCCCAAGCTTAGGCGCTTGAGTATTCCTTGGATATTACCTTGGGGGTGACTTGGGCATCCCCAAGCTTAGGTTATTTTCACTCCTTATTCTCCTCATATCGGTGTCTCACCCAAAACTTGAAAACTTCAATCACACAAAACTTAACGGAACTTCGTGAGAAGGGTTAGTGTAATAAAGATAAATCATTCACTTAGGTACTGTCAAGACAGGATTCATAATTGTTCCCACATGATACCTACTGTATTCTATCATTTCCATAATTTATACCACTAAATATAAACTATGTAAACACTAAAACAAGCAAACTATGCATGCAAAACAGAATCTGTCAAAAACAGAACAGCCTGTGAAGATCTATAGTACAGCCATACTTCCCTGTCTCTAAAACTTCTGAAAAATTAGGACAATCTAGGAAATTTGTATATAAATCATGTGTAAAAAATTCAGATCAAACTCACGTTCCAGTGAATTTACAAAATTCCTGGACTGAGAGCAAAAGTTTCTGTTTTGGCACAGAATCAAGTCAACTATCATCCACACTATCCCAAAGGCATTACTTGGCACTTTATTGAAATAAAAGGCACAAAACATGATTACTGCAGTAGCTTAATCATGTTAAAACACAAAAACAGAAAGGGTAAATGCTGGGTTGTCTCCCAACAAGCGCTTTTATTTAATGCCTTTCTAGCTAGGCATGACATTGATACGCTTCCAAACTCAATTCCGATGGAAATTTTATTCATACTCTAAAAGATATAAGTGAAGTTCATAGAGCATTCTACAATTAATGAAGATTAGCCAATACCCAAACTCAAAATATATAAGTGAAGCACACGAAGCATTCTATAAAGCCATACTCAAAAGATTTAAGTGAAGCACAAAGAGCATTCTACAAAGCCATGCTCAAAGGATTTAAGTGAAGCACAAAGATCATTCTACAAAGCCATGCTCAAAGGATTTAAGTGAAGCACAAAGAGCATTCTACAAAGCCATGCTCAAAATATTTAAGTGAAGCACATGAAGCATTCTACAAAATCAATGAAGGACTTTCTCATACTAGAAGGGTGCATAAAAGGAAAAGAAAAACGCATATCATGTGAACAAAACAAAAAACCGAGGTATACCGATAATTGTTGAAGAATAAAGATGGGATGCCTTCCGGGGCATCCCCAAGCTTAGATGCTTGAGTCTTCTTGAAATATTTACTCGGGGTGCCTTGGGCATCCCCAAGCTTGAACTCTTGTCTCTCCGTATTCTTCTTATATCGATACCTCCTCGATCTTCGAACACTTCATTCACACAAAACTTAACGAAACCCTCGTGAGATCCGTTAGTATAATAAAGCAAAATACTACTTTAAGTACTGTTGTAAACTCATTCCAAATTCATATTAGCATTATATCTACTGTAGTCCAACTTCACCATGGTTCATACCCCCCGATACTACCCATAGATTCATCAAAATAAGAGAACAATGCATAGAAAACAGAATCTGTCAAAAACAGGACAGTCTGTAGCAATCTGGAAACTTCGTATACTTATGTAACTCAAAAAATTCTGAAAATTTAGGAAAAATTAAACAATTTGTATATCAGTACTGTGTAAAAATTTCAGAAACTTTTGACGTTCCAGTAATAAATGTAAATTCATGCACTACAGTCAAAGTTTCTGTTTTTGCACCGCACAAAGCAAACAAGCAATCTAATCATCCTAAAACCAAATCTTGGCACATTATTTTTATAATACAAAGGATATATACAAGGGGATAATTATTTTTGAGAAACTTCCATGAAAAATTCTACATTGTTTCCATGAGCATGAACACAAGTGTTCAAGGTCGACCCTCACTTCTCCAATGCACAACTTTCCAATCACTTCTCTTTTTGAAAAACTTCTTAGGCAAGAGGCAAGTAATTCTTTTTGTATTTTTCATTATTTAATTTTTTTTGTTTGTTTCACCCACAACTAAAGAAAGCAAAAACAGAAAACAAAATCTACTTAGTGAAGAAAGCAAACAAGCATACACGAGAATATCAACCCCACGCTATTGTTCCCCGGCAACGGCGCCAGAAAAGAGCTTGATAATCCCCAAGTGCAAGGAATCATCGTAGCAATTTCCAAAGATGGAAGTGATAAGTATGGAGTGTCGAACCCACAAGGAGCTAAAGGTAAGATCAATATTCTCTCAAGTCCAATCTGCCACTGATACGACTCTACGTACGCCGAACGTTTGCTTCCAACTAGAAACGAGAAATAAAACTATGTTGTGGGTATGAAGAGAATAGCTTTGCATGATATCGAAGAAATAGAATATAAAAATAGGTGCTGTTATCATAAAGCTAGAATATATTACAATGTATTACAAATAGCGAGGGTGGAATAATGATGGGTTAGTGTGCGGAATTATCCTAGGCAATTGTTAACAAGATCGGTAGTCATCATTGCAATTTTATATGAGGGAGAGGCATAAGCTAACATACTTTCTCTACTTGGATCATATGCACTTATGATTGGAACTCTAGCAAGCATCCGCAACTACTAAAGATCATTAAGGTAAAACCCAACCATAGCACTAAAGCATCAAGTCCCCTTTATCCCATACGCAACAACCCACCTACTCGGGTTTATGCTTCTGTCACTCAAGCAACCCACTATAAGCGAATCATGAACGTATTGCAACACCCTACAGCGGGAATCCTCCACGTGTGCGCGGCACGGAAGGCACCATAGGACAGCACCGAAGTAAAACATACAACTCAAACCAATCTAGATCATCAATCAACCCAAAGGACAAAAGTAATCTACTCAAAACATCATAGGATGGCAACACATCATTGGATCATAATATGTGGCATAAAGCACCATGTTCAAGTAGGGGATTACAGCGGGGTGCGGGAGAGTGGACCACTATAAGGAGATGAGGATGGTGATGAAGAAGGTGATGTTGATGAAGACGATCACCGCGGCGATGGTTCCCCCGATGGCACTCCGGCGCCACCGGGAGAGAGGGGTAAAAGGTCTTCCCCTTGTGCTTCTTCCCCCATGGCCTCCCCCCTGGTTGGGGGAAGGTTCTCCCTCTGGTCCTTGGCCTTCATGGCGATGATGGCCCCTCCGTCCACCTCCTCCATGGTCTCCGGTGAAGGTGACCCCCTCCGGCAGGGTGCCGGAGAGGGCCAAGATTGATCTTTCGTGGCTCTGGAGACTTTCGGCGGCGGAACTTCCGATCTAGGTTTCTTTCTGGAGTTTTCTGGATTTATAGGAGAGGTTGGCGTCGAAATCAAGTCAGGGAGGTTCCCGAGGGGCCCACAAGCCTGCAGGGCGCGCCCTCCTGGCTTGTGGCCTCCTCGGGACTCCTCTCCGGTATCTTTTTGCTCCGGTATTTTTTATATTTTCCAAAAATATTCTCCGTAAATTTTCAGCCCATTCCGAGAACTTTTATTTCTGCACAAAAACAACACCACGGTAGCTCTGCTGAAAACAGCGTCAATCCGGGTTAGTTCTAATAAAATCATACCAAAATCATATAGAATTATTGTAAACATGGCATGAATACTTCATAAATTATAGATACGTTGGAGACGTATCATCGAACGATAAAGATCTTCGTAGAATATGTAGGAATCAATATGGGCATCCAGGTCCCGCTATTGGTTATTGACCGTAGAGGTGTCTCGATCATGTCTACATAGTTCTCGAACCCGCAGGGTGTGCACATTCAACGTTCGGTGACGTTTCGGTAGTATTGAGTTATGTATGGTGGTGACCGAAGGTTGTTCGGAGTCCCGGATTAGATCCCGGACATCACGAGGAGCTCTGGACTGGTCTGGAGGTAAAGATTGATATATAGGAAGTCCTGTTTTGGTCACCGGAAAAAGTTCGGGCGTCACCGGTAGTGTACCGGGAGGGTTCCGGGGGTCCACCGGGAGGGGCCCACTCACCCCAAGGGCCACATGGGCCTAGGGGTGGCGCACCAGCCCCTGGTGGGCTGGCCGGCCAGTCCCTAAGGGGCCCATGCGAAATAGGAAAGGAGGAGGCCAAGTGGGAAGGAGTCCTCCCAAGACTCCACCTCCCTTGTGGGAGGAGGAGTCCTAGTTGGGGGAGGATTCCTCCTCTATGGTTCGGCTGAACCCTCCTTGGTGGAGGGTTTTGGGCTGCCTCCTCCCCTCCCTTCCTCCTATATATACTAGAGGATTTGAGGGTAGACCTCACCTGAAAAGCCACGGCTGCCTCTCTCTCCCTCTAGATCTGTTCTCCACTAGATCGTCTCGGTCGTGCTTGGCGAAGCCCTGCCGGGACAGCTCCACCACCACCGCCACCAAGCCGTTGTGCTGGCAGAGAACTCATCTACCTCTCCACCCTCGCTTGCTGGATCAAGGAGGTGGAGATCGTCATCGAGCTGTACGTGTGCTGAACGCGGAGGTGCCGTCCGTTCGGCGCTAGATCGGAAGGACCGTGATTGGATCGCGGGACGGATCGTGATTGGATCGCGGGATGGATTGCGATTTGGATCGCGAAGACGTTCAACTACATCAACCGCGTTTCTTAATGCTTCCCGCTTAGCGATCTACAAGGGTATGTAGATCCACTCTCCCTCTCGTAGATGCTCATCACCATGGATAGATCTTGCGTGTGCGTAGGAAATTTTTTGTTTCCCATGCAACGTTCCCCAACAGTCATCGCTACTATATTATCTTTATAGATGATTTTTCTCGGTACACTTGGATCTGTTTCATGTCTTCTCGTAGCGAGGTCTTATCTATATACAAATATTTTGCTGCCATGGTTTATACGCAGTTTTCCACTCCTATTCGTGTTTTTCGCGTAGATTCAGCTGGTGAGTATATCTCCCATGCACTGCGTGGATTCCTTGCTCAGCAGGGTACTCTTGCTTAGTTCTCTTGTGATGGTGCTCATGCCCAGAATGGTGTGGCTGAGCGCAAGCATTGCCACCTCCTTGAGACGACGCGTGCGATGATGATTGTCGCATCTCTTTCACCTCACTTTCGGGCTAAGGCTGTTACCACTTCCATCTATCTCATCAACATCCATGCATCTGCTGCTCTACAGGGTGGTATTCCTCTTGAGCGTCTTTCTGGTCGTTCTCCTGATTATTCGGCGCTTCATTTGTTTGGTTGTGTTTGCTATGTTTTGCTTGCCCCCCCGTGAATGCACCAAACTAACTGCTCAGTCTCTTGAGTGTGTCTTTCTTGGATACAGTGATGAGCATAAGGGCTATCGGTGTTGCGATACCGGATGCGTATTTCTCGCGATGTCACCTTTGATGAATCTTGTCCCTTCTACCCGCGTCCATCCTCCTCGGCCTTTTCCACGGAGGACATCTCTTTTCTTACGTTTCTGGATACACCTCCCTCTGTGTCTAGTATTCCTACTCCTCGTCCCGCTGTTGTAGATCCGACATCATCCTCTCCTATGGTTTCTTCTCCTCCCTCATAGCTTGACTCTCCACCTTCATCACCGATACATTCTCCGTCTCCACCTCCAGTGATTCCACCTCTCCCCTCATTTCCTTTCCATTATACTCGTCATTGACGTGTTATGGATGAGTCTATTGATGTGCTCTCTACTTCTGACGTGTCGTCTTCCTCCCCTCAGGTGACTTATGGTCTTCGTTCTCGGCCTTGTCGGTCTCCTGATCGATATTCTCCTTCTAGCTATGGTCTTTCGACCGTTGTTGAGCCGACTTCTTATCGAGATACTGTTGTTCATCATGAATGGCAGTTTGCCATGGCATAGGAGATTGATGCCCTTGAGCGCACCGGCATGTGGGATCTGGTTTCTCTTCTTCCCCGTGTTCGTCCCATCACTTGTAAGTGGGTCTATAAGATTAAGTCTCGCTCTGATGGTTCTCTTATGCGTTATAAAGCTCGTCTTGTGGCTTGTTGCTTTCAGCAGGAGCATGGTCGTGATTATGACGAGACTTTTGATCCTGTGACCCATATGACCACTGTTCACACACTTCTTCCCGTGACCTCTGTTCGCCATTGGTCTGTGTCTTAGCTTGATGTTAAGAATGCCTTTCTTAATGGTGAGTTGCATGAGGAAGTTTATATGCAACTACCACATGGGTATCCAGTTCCTGATGGCATGGTTTGCCGTCTTTGTCGCTCTCTCTATGGCCTTACGCAAGCCCCCCACGCTTGGTTTGAGCGTTTTGCCTCGGTGGTCACTGCAGCTGGTTTTTCGCCCAGTGCTCATGATCCAGTGTTGTTTGTCCACCTTTCTGCTCATGGTCGCACTCTTCTTCTTCTATATGTTGATGACAAGATCATCACCGACGATGATCTTGAGTACATTGCCTTTGTCAAGGCCTGTCTTAGTGAGCGGTTTTCTATGTATGATCTTGGTCCTCTTCGTTACTTTCTTGGGATTGAGATTTCCTCCACCTCTGATGGCTTTTTTTATTTCCCAAGAAAAGTATATCCAGGATCTTCTTGCTCGTGCGGCTCTTAGTGATGAGCGCACTGTTGAGACTCCTATGGAGCTTAATGTTCACCTCCGTGCTTCCGATGGTGAGACCTTGTCCGATCCGACTCGTTATCGTCATCTTGTTGGCAGTCTTGTCTATCTCACTGTCACTCGTACGGATATCTCCTATCCTGTCCATATCCTGAGTCAGTTTGTTTCTTCTCCCACTTCGGTTCACTATAGTCACCTTTGTGTCCTACGATATCTTCGTGACATGATATCTCACCGTCTCTTCTTTCCTCGTTCCATCTCGTTACAGCTCCATGCCTATTCGGATGCTACCTGGGCTAGTGATCCTTCGAATTGCCGTTCACTTTCTGATTACCGTGTCTTTCTTGGTGGTTCTCTCATTGCCTGGAAGACGAAGAAATAGACTGCAGTTTCCTGTTCGAGTGCAGAGGCTGAGTTGCGAGCTATGACTCTTCTCACAGCAGAGGTGACTTGGTTATGCTCGTTACTTGAGGATTTTGGTGTTACTGTTACTACACCTACTACACTCTTGTCAGACAGTACAAGTGCTATCAGTATTGCACGGGACCCAGTGAAGCATGAGCTTACCAAGCATATTGGTGTTGATGCTTTCTTTGTGCTCGCTGGTGTGCAGGACCTTGTTATTGCTCTTTAGTATGTGCCTTCTGAGTTACAGCTGGCGGACTTCTTCACTAAGGCCCAAACTAGAGAGCAACATGGATTTTACCTCTCCAACACTAATGGAGAAATGGCTAGCCACAACTATTGTTGGTGGCGCGCCGTTTCCAACCGACGCCAACACTATATTTTTCAAATAGTGCTGGCATCGACCATTTTCGTACGACATAGCTACTTACTTAGCGCTGGCGTTGAACGTTCATGGAACACCACTTGTATGTGGCCTCCAATGTTGTGTGCAGGCGTAACTTACTGTTGGCATAGCAGATTTATACCATGCCAGCAGTATTTCCTATAGCTATGGCGTTGCTTTCGCCCAGACGCCAACAATATATTTTGTGGGTCCATTTTTGTCAGTCCACTTTAAGGCCCACATAACACCGGCATAGCGTAATATCGCATGCTAGGAATATAATATTAGTGTTGGCGTTGCCTTCTAGACATCAAGGCAAGATTCAAGAGCACCGACGCGAGTCTGGACACTACATTGGAATATTTACATAGAGTTTTGCCCAAGGGGTTTGTTGCCTAAGAGTGTCGATGAGGCGAAAAAGATCGTGTGCCCTATTGATTTGCCGCATGTAAGATATCACGCATGCGTAAATGATTGCATCTTATATCGTAACGAGCATGAGCACAAAACAGAGTGTCCAACTTGCAAGGAACCCCAATACAAGTGTGGAAAGAAGGAGACTCGAAAGCTTGCATGGTACCTTCTGTTGATTCCACGCCTGCAGCGTTATTTCGTTGACGCGAAGGAAGCAAAGAACATGACTTGGCACAAGATCAGGACATCCAAAAATGATGGCATTCTGAGACATATTGCAGATGGTTGTCGGTGGAAAGCACTAGACTGCATAGAACCAAAATTCGCAGCAGAAGCAAGAAACCCCAGGTTGGGTGTCAGTAGTGATGTACTAAATTCATTTGGCAACCAGAGTAGCACACATAGTACATGGCCCGTGTTTGTTTAGATGTACAACCTCCCACCATGGCTCTGCATGAAACAAAAGTACATACACATGGTAATGCTAATTCAAGGGCCGGTCCAACCAGGCAACGATATCAACACATATCTTGAGATATTGAAGGAGGAGTTAGACATATTGTGGAAGGATGAAGGGGTCAAAACGTGTGACGCTAGCACTGGAAACTATTTTCCCATGAGAGCAGCATTGCTCACGATCGTTCATGACTATCTAGGTTACATATATATTGCCGGACAAGCATGTCATGGACATTGCGGATGTATTAAATGTATGGATGACACATATTTTCGCCGGCTATAAAAAAAGGACAGTTGCAAAAACTTGTTCATGGGCCATCGAAGGTGGCTTGACAAAGATGATGAGTGGAGAACTCGTGGAGATCTGTTCGACAACACGGATGAGGCCCGAGGGCCACCACGTAAGAGGAGTGGAGAAGAAATCCATGAGATGTTAAGGAATTGGAAAGATTGCCCGGAGCTAGGAAGGAAGATAAAGAAGGCCTCTGAGAAAATGCTTCTAAAAGTATGGAAAAGAAAGTCTGTTTTCTAGGGATTGAAGTATTGGGAACTATTCAGTACGCCCCATTCTCTTGATAGAGGCATATCACAAAAAATGTGTGTGAGAGTTTGCTTGGCACACTGATACGTCTCCAACGTATCTACTTTTCCTCACTCTTTTGCCCTTGTTTTTGACTCTAATTTGCATGATTTGAATGGAACTAACCCGGACTATTGCTGTTTTCAGCAGAACTACCATGGTGTTGTTTTTGTGCAGAAATAAAAGTTCTCGGAATGGAACAAAACTTTTTGGAGAATTATTTCAGAATAAATGAGAATTATTGGAGCCAAAATCCACCGAAGAGGGGGGCCAGGGTGAGCATCACCCACCAGGGCGCGCCAGGCCCCCTAGCGCGCCCTGGTGGGTTGTGCCCACCTCGTGGCCCCACTTGCCCTAACTCCGCCACTATAAATTCCTAATTCCGGAGAAAAAATCAGAGAGGAAGAATTATTGTGTTTTACGAAACGGAGCCGCCGCCACCTCATGTTCTTCATCGGGAGGCCAGATCTGGAGCCCGTTTGGGGCTCTGGAGAGGGGAATCTTCGGTCTTCGTCATCTCCAACCTTTCTCCATCGCCAATTCCATGATGCTCCCCACCAGGAGTGAGTAATTCCTTCGTAGGCTTGCTGGTCGGTGAGGAGTTGGATGAGATTCATCATGTAATCGAGTTAGTTTTGTTAGGGCTTGATCACTAGTATCCATTATGTTCTGAGATTGATGTTGCTATGACTTTGCTATGCTTAATGCTTGTCACTAGGGCCCGAGTGCCATGATTTCATATCTGAACCGTTTATGTTATCATCTCTATATAAATGTTCTTGATCCGATCTTGCCTAGTCATATGCACCTATTACGTGTTACGATTCGTCAACCCCATAGTGACAATATTTGGGATACTTCGCGGTGATGACTGTAGTTTGAGGAGTTCATGTATTCACCATGTGTTAATGCTTTGTTCCGGTTCTCTATTAAAAGGAGGCCTTAATATCCCTTAGTTTCCTTATGGACCCCGCTGCCAGGGGAGGGTAGGACAAAAGATGTCATGCAAGTTCTTTTCCATAAGCACGTATGACTATTTACGGAATACATGCCTACATTACATTGATGAATTGAGCTAGCTTTGTATCGGCCTAGGTTATGACTGTTACATGACGAATATCATCCAACGAGTTGCCGATCCAGTGCCTACGACCTTTCCACTTATTGTTCTTGCTAAGTTACTATTGTTGCTGCTGTTCCAACTGCTACAAACCTATTGCTACTACTGTTACCGCTACTGTTAGTGTCACTACTGCTATCAAACTATCATATTACTATGCTACCGATCACTCTACTGCAGATATTTAATCTCCAGGTGTGGTTGAATTGACAACTCAACTGCTAATACTCTCAAGTATTCTTTGGCTCCCCTTGTGTTGAATCTATAAATTTGGGTTGAATACTCTACCCTCGAAAACTGTTGCGATCCCCTATACTTGTGGGTTATCAAGACCTTTTTCTGGCGCCGTTGTCGGGGAGCATAGCAATATTTGTTGAGTCACTTGGGATTTATATCAATTTATCACTATGAAGAATCTAAAGGATCAAAAGACTAAGATTTTTCCCTCTACTACGAGGGGAGGTAAGGAACTGCCATCACACTTTGCACTTGATTCACCTTCTGTTATGAGTAAGCTTGCAACACCACCACATGCTAGTAATCCTGATATGTCACAAGTTATTGATGATGCTACCTCTGCTATGAATTATGCTATTGATGATGCTAGTACCATGCTTGATGATAAAGTGCCACTAGGAGAATTTCTTGATGAACAAATTGCTAGAGCTAAAGAAAATGAAACTGCTAAAACTGATAAGGCTTATGAAACTGATGATGATTATGAAACACCTATTAGTCCTAGCTCTCCTAAGTTTGAAATGCCTGAGATATGTGAAGGTTATGTTATGGACGAGGAGATAACTAGAGAAATTCTTTCTTGCAAGGATAGCGACGATCTTAAGAAATTGCTATGCAAGTATAAGGAAAAGACTTTGAATGCTAGAATGAAATGTGATCCTAAGTTTGCTACTTCACCTATCTTTGTTACCGATAAGGATTATGAGTTCTCTGTCGATCCAGAGTTAATTACTTTGGTTGAATCTGATCCTTTCCATGGACATGAAACTGAAACTGTAGTAGCACACCTTACTAAGTTGAATGATATAGCCACCCTCTTTGCTCATGATGAGAAGATTCACTACTATTACATCCTTAAGTTATTTCCGTTCTCATTCAAGGGTGATGCTAAGACATGGTACAATACTCTTGCTCCTGGTTGTGTGCATAGTCCCCAGGATATGATTTACTACTTCTCTGGAAAATATTTTCCTGCTCATAAGAAACAAGCTGCCTTACAGGAAATATTTAACTTTGTGCAAATTGAAGAAGAGAGTCTCCCACAAGCTTGGGGGAGGCTTCTCCAGTTGCTTAATGCTTTGCCTGATCATCCTCTCAAGAAAAATGAAATACTTGATATCTTTTATAATGGACTAACCGATGCTTCTAGGGACTTCCTAGATAGTTGTGCTGGTTGTGTTTTCAGGGAACGAACTGTTGAACAAGATGAGGAATTATTGAATAACATATTGAAGAATTATGATGATTGGACTGTTCCCGAACCACCACCTAAACCCACTCCGAGGAAGAGGGGTATCTTATTTCTTAGTCCTGAAGATATGCAAGAGGCAAAGAAATCTATGAAGGAAAAAGGTATTAAAGCCGAGGATGTTAAGAATTTGCCACCTATTGAAGAAATACATGGCCTAGACACACCACCACCTCCACAGGTGGTAGAGGTAAATTCTTTATTAAAGTTTAATGAAAGTGATACCCCTCACAATAAACCTCCTAGTCAATGCTTATATGAGTTTGACAACTATATTATGAAACAAGATCATTTCAATGCTCATGTTCTGAAACAATTGAAATATAATTCTGATATGATTGCTTGCTTGAGCGACTTGCTATTTAGAATCAGTAATGATGTTAGAGGTGTAGGAAAACATGCCTCTATGGTTCAAACTCAGTTAGAACAAGTTGCTAAGTCTCAAAAGGAATTGCTTGATGAAATGAATAATAATATGCATGATTTTGTCGCTAGAGTAGTAACTAGAGGAGGTAGAATGACCCAAGAACCACTTTATCCTGAGGGTCATCCTAAGAGAATTGAACAAGATTCTCAGAGAATTAATACTGATGCACCTAGTCCTTCTAGGAGGAAAAAGAAAAAGAAAAATGATAGGACTTTGCATACCTCTAGTGAACCCGAGACACAAAAACCTCTTGATAATAATGATGTCTCTATTTCCGATGCTGAAACTCAATCTGGTAGTGAACATTCACCTAGTGATAATGAAAATGATAATGATGATGTTCACTACGATACCCAACATGGTAATGATAAAGAACCAGATAATGATGTTAAAATAGAGCATGCTCCTGATCTTGATAACCCACAACCTAAGAATAAACGGTATGATAAAAGAGACTTTGTGGCTAGGAAACATGGTAAAGAAAGAGAGCCATGGGTTCAGAAACCTATGCCATTTCCACCTAAGCCATCTAAGAAAAAGGACGATGAAGAATTTGAGCGCTTTGCTGAAATGATTAGGCCAGTCTTTTTGCGTACCCGCTTAACTGATATTTTAAAGATGGCCCCTTATGCTAAGTATATGAAAGACATCATCACAAATAAAAGAAAGATACGGGAAGCTGAAATCTCCACCATGCTTGCTAATTATTCTTTTAAGTATGGAGTACCTAAAAAACTTGGAGATCCTGGAATACCAACTATACCTTGCTCCATCAAAAGAAACTATGTCAAAACTGCTTTGTGTGATTTGGGAGTCGGTGTTAGTGTTATGCCTTTCTCCTTATATAAGAGACTTGACTTGAATAAACTCACACCTACTGAGATATCATTGCAAATGGCTGACAAGTCAACAGCCATACCTATTGGTATTTGTGAGGATGTGCCCCTTGTCGTTGCAAATGTTACTATCTTAACGGACTTTGTTATTCTTGAGATGCCCGAGGACGACAACATGTCGATTATCCTTGGTAGACCCTTTTTGAATACTGCAGGGGCTGTTATTGATTGCAATAAAAGCAAAGTCACTTTTCATATCAATGGTAATGAGCACATGGTGCACTTTCCGAAGAAACAATTCCAAGTGAATGGTATAAATGTTATTGAAGAATATCCAACCATCACTATTGGGAGTTTCCAATTACCTCTACCTACTACCAAAAAGAAATATGATATACTTATTGTTGGGGATATGCACATCCCCATTGAGGTAACTTAGTGTTTTACGAAAGTTCTTCGGTTTCATGCTAATTGGAAGTGGATGTTAATAAGACTTGATCAACCTTATTAATGAATCATTTTTGAGAGGTATGAAGTCGATGAATCTAGTAAGCACAACTCTCTGCTCCCACCTTTTATTTTCGGTTTTAGTTAGTCAACTAAAATAAAATGCCATGATTATCCTATTTTCTGTTTTCTCCGTGCAATAAAAAATGACCCAAAAATAAAAATTCTCAGAATGCCCTGAAAATTTAACACGATTTGTTTCTGAATATTTATGAATTTTTGGTGCAAATAACACCAGAGGGGGGGGGGGGGGGTGCACCTGGTGCCCACAAGACACCAGGGCGCGCCAGCACCCCCAGGCGCGCCCTGGTGGGTTGTGGCCCCCACGTGGGCCCCCTCACTTATCTCTTTAGCCCACATCATCACCTACCTCCAGCAAAAAATCACCACACCCACCATTTTCGTGTTCTTGCTCTCCAACCCGCGGATTTCGATCTCTTTGCTCGAAGCTCCGTTTCTGAAACTGTTTGGATGGATTGCTACTTGGTATGTGATTCCTCCATTGCTCCAATTAGTTTTTGTTTTAGTAGGTTATTTTTAGAGTAATTACCTACTCTTGGTACTGCTGTAGATGAGCTTGCATGTTGAATTCTTAGAGTTCTAAGTAGTTTGAATGCTCAATATGACCTCTATTTATGCTTAGGAGTAGTTGCTAACAATCTTACAAAGTTTTGTTGACAAATTTTTGTGGACTAAATTTTTTCAGAATTTTTATAGGAATAAAAATGAATATCTTTAGAAAGTTCTCCTCCAAGAAAAATGCCAAGGGAGTCATTGGGGAATCATCGGACAATGACCTTCACACTCCAAGAAAGGTGGAGGTGCGGCCGTGTGAATGGCCGCATGATGCCTTCATGGAGGAGGCCGGGATCCATCAAGAGTTCGCTCAGTTTGTCGCAAACGCTGGGTTAACCGAGTTCCTCGCAGATAAGTGTGACCAATATCACATCCTTACAAATTCCTTCATGCAAAGTTTTACTTATCTAGGAAGAAACAACCCTCCTGAAGTGCAGTTCATTCTTTATGCTGAACCTCACACATTGTCGCTAACTGACTTTTGTAACATATGCCTGATCCCTTCTGATGGGGACTTGAGAGAACCTAGGCCGTCTGAGTTTGAGGATTTTCTCCTCGCATTAACTGCGGGTGAGGATAGAGGCGTGTCTAGCGCCACTGCTACTAGCTTACAGTTTCCCTCAGTACATTATTTCTCCTTAGTCATCACTAAGTGTTTAACTGCTAGGGAGAAGGTCGGCGCACTCAGTGCTCCTGACCTTGCTATTTTACGTCGTGCACTTTATGATGATCACACCTTTAGTATGGGAGCTATTATTGCTCGACACTTGCATCTTAACAAAACTAAGGGAAAGATACATGGTGGTATTTATGCTACTCGTTTAGCGACCCACTTTAGAATTCCATTTCGCCCACATGATTATCTCTTATCCCGAGTTTATCTTGATCATAAATCACTGCAGGCTCACCAATTCCTTGATGTAACTGACTCTCCACGTGATATTCATTATAACCTAGTATTTAGCAAAGAAACACGTGATATTATTCCATTTCCTGCACCTGCTTTGTTTGATCCTATTGCCAGGAACAGATACAAGATTATGCCAGATGACATTATAGCTTACTGGAACAACCTAGCAGATGCTGAGGAGGAGCCCCAGGGGTGGGATGCTCAGGTGCTGCCTCCGCCTCACTACGACTTGGGACCGGACGGCTACTACGGATGGTGATTACCAAGCTAGGCAAAAAGCCTAAGTTTGGGGGAGTACGTATTCCCACCAACATTACATTCATGTTCACACATTTTATTCCAGTTGTCGGTGTTCATACTTTTTCATTGTAATATCCATGCTAAATTGTTTTCTTGCTTTCTTCTTGTGTGTTTCAAAAACTTTGATAAAATCCAAAAATATTTCCTGCTTCTTTTTAGCTTTTCTTTCTACCTTAGTTTAGTTGTTGCATCAAAGAAAATCCAAAAAGATTTCGCGCTTCTTCTTTTATTTGTTGGGAGCTTTCCCTTGTAAATATTTTTTCTCGTTTTTGCTTTTCTTCTTTAATTTGCTTTCTTCAAGAAAAACCAAAAACTCCAAAAATATTTCAGTATGTTTCTCTGATTTTTTTTCTTTTTACTCGAGTCATACCTAGGAGAAGACCACGATGAAATTGTTGAGTGGTTCTCATCTGCATTATTGTTTATCTAACAAACAACCCATATTACCTTGTCTTCTCCTCTGGAATAAAATGTTTGCAGATTCCAGCTTAGTCCACGGCATTCTTGCACTATTGTTATCTTCTTATCATTCGGTCGTGCAAGTGAAAGGCAATAATGACGACACTTCATGAATTGACCATGGCAGAGAAAAACGGGTATGACCTCAACTTGTTTTTGTTTTTGTAAATATGTTTAACCTAGTATCCCTTGATTCAGTTCATTATGATCAAACATGTTTGCAATGAACATTAGAGATTATAGTTGTTCATGCCATGCTTAAGTAGCTAGGAGTGGATAATGATTTATCTTGGGTGTCAACATGCATTAAAATGGTTGTGATGCGGTATGATGATATGGTATCCTCCTCTGAATGTTTCAAGTGGCTTGACTTGGCACATGTTTACACATGTAGTTGAATCAAAACCAACATAGCCTTCATGATATTTATGTTCATGGTGTCCATATCCTACTCATGCTAGTATTCAATGTTGATTATATGTAATGCATGTTCAAGACCGTCTTCGCTCTCTAGCTGGACGCTTCTCAATCTACTTGCTAGCCTTCGCCTGTACTAAGCGGGAATACTGCTTGTGCATCAAAAACCTTTAAACCAAGTTATGCTAGATGAGTCCACTATATCTACCTATATGCGGTATTACCCTGCCGTTCCAAAGTAAATTTGCATGTGCCACCTCTAAAAATTCAAATAAACATCTGTTTTGTGTGCCTGGACCGCTCATGGAGCGACAGGGGGCGGTCAGTATCTTCCATGCCAAGCGGGTTATTCTCATGATGAGTGTTTATTCACTTGTCCTTACACGAGAGGGGCGGTAATAGGGATTCCCTGTCCCGAAATCAAAAATCAAAAATAATTAAACAAACTCCCCCAGGAATGTTGTTGGTTTGGACGGTACCCGTGGATGCGGCCCGCCGTGGAGTGTGATTGTTGGTGGAGGGGGAGTAAACCTTTACTTTTATCGCTTGGGAACCGCCGCTAATTTGTTTAGCATGGAAGATATTGATAACTCTTGGTTGTGACGTTGACAGGAAGGGTGTACCTCCCAAAATTATATCTATCTATGTTTTAAACTTTGAGCTCTGGCACCGCTGCAAATCCATGCTTCCCTCTGCAAAGGGACTATCTATTTACTTTTATGTTGAGTCATCACCTTCTCAAATAAGCGCCAGACCTGAGAGCACTATTGTCATCCTCATGCATTGTGTATAGTTGATGTTGGGTGCAGCATGACTGGATCTTTTCTACCATGAATTACAATGTTTAGTCACTGACTGAACTTTGGAGGTGCTCTGCATTTATGTTTTGCGGTCTCAGAAAGGGCTAGCGAGATAATACTATTGTCATATTGTATCATGATTGTTTTGACAAAGTGTTGGCGCTTGAGATATCTTATTATTTCTCGCTAGTTGCTTATGTTATTGATATGAGTAAATATAATTTCTAAGAGTTATTGTTGACATGGTTAGTCATGATCTTTGCTGAAAACCTGGGTGCTACTTAAGCATATATATGTAAACAAGCACAAAAGAGTTCATAAAAGTTTTTCTTTATCACTTTCAGTTTATCAACTGAATTGCTTGAGGACAAGCAAAGGTTTAAGCTTGGGGGAGTTGATACGTCTCCAACGTATCTACTTTTCCTCACTCTTTTGCCCTTGTTTTGGACTCTAATTTGCATGATTTGAATGGAACTAACCCGGACTGACGCTGTTTTCAGCAGAACTACCATGGTGTTGTTTTTGTGCAGAAATAAAAGTTCTCAGAATGGAACGAAACTTTTTGGAGAATTATTTCAGAATAAATGAGAATTATTGGAGCCAAAATCCACCGAAGAGGGGGGCCAGGGTGAGCATCACCCACCAGGGCGCGCCAGGCCCCCTGGCGCGCCCTGGTGGGTTGTACCCACCTCGTGGCCCCACTTGCCCTAACTCCGCCACTATAAATTGCTAATTCTGGAGAAAAAAATCAGAGAGGAAGAATCATCGCGTTTTACAAAACGGAGCCGCCGCCACCTCCTGTTCTTCATTGGGAGGCCAGATCTAGAGCCCGTTTGGGGCTCCGGAGAGGGGAATCTTCGGTCTTCGTCATCACCAACCTTTCTCCATCGCCAATTCCATGATGCTCCCCACCGGGAGTGAGTAATTCCTTCGTAGGCTTGCTGGTTGGTGAGGAGTTGGATGAGATTCATCATGTAATCGAGTTAGTTTTGTTAGGGCTTGATCACTAGTATCCATTATGTTCTGAGATTGATGTTGCTATGACTTTGCTATGCTTAATGCTTGTCACTAGGGCCCGAGTGCCATGATTTCAGATCTGAACCGTTTATGTTATCATCTCTATATCAATGTTCTTGATCCGATCTTACCTAGTCATATGCACATATTACGTGTTATGACCCGTCAACCCCATAGTGACAATATTTGGGATACTTCGCGGTGATGACCGTAGTTTGAGGAGTTCATGTATTCACCATGTGTTAATGCTTTGTTCCGGTTCTCTATTAAAAGGAGGCCTTAATATCCCTTAGTTCCTTATGGACCCCGCTGCCACGGGAGTGTAGGACAAAAGATGTCATGCAAGTTCTTTTCCATAAGCACGTATGACTATTTACGAAATACATGCCTACATTACATTGATGAACTGAGCTAGTTTTGTATCGCCCTAGGTTATGACTGTTAGATGACGAATATCATCCAACGAGTTACCGATCCAGTGCCTACGACCTTTCCACTTATTGTTCTTGCTAAGTTACTATTGTTGCTGTTGTTCCAACTGCTACAAAACTATTGCTACTACTATTACCGCTACTGTTACTGTCACTACTGCTATCAAACTATCATATTTTTGTGCTACTGATCACTCTGCTGTAGATATTTAATCTCCAAGTGTGGTTGAATTGACAACTCAACGGCTAATACTCTCAAGTATTCTTTGGCTCCCCTTGTGTCGAATCTATAAATTTGGGTTGAATACTCTACCCTCGAAAACTCTTGCGATCCCCTATACTTGTGGGTTATCACACACTGTTTGACATGCCAGAAAAAAGTAAAGATGGTCCGAGGGCAAGACAAGACTTGAAAGATATCAGTATTACGGAAGAGCTCCAACCTACATCCCTTAAAAGAACCAAGGAGACGGCCAAGGGAAAAAACATCGCCATAGCCGACGAGAGAAAGAAGGGCAAAACCGTGTCGAAAACCAGAGATGATTATTGCCCCCCCACCTTGCTTCACGCTCGACAAGTATGCACTTTATTAACTTTTCAATTGCCTTGACGACATCAAAGTTCCTTCTAGTTACTCGGGGCTCATACGCAGATATCTTGACTTCTGCAACGTTTTCGACGTTCTCTCTCGAAAGTCAATCAGTGTGCGACATCTCACGTGACTACAAGAGGAGATCATCGCAATACTATATGAGCTTGAGATATATTTTCAACCGTCATTCTTTGATGTGATGGTGCCTCTCCTAGTTCATATTGTTTCTGAGGTTAAAGACCTTGGACCGACATTCTTGCATACCATGTTCCCGTTTGAATGGATGAATGGAACCGTGAAGGGTTACGTTCGTAACAGGGCCCGTCCGGATGGAAGCATCATCCATGCCTATATGACCGAAGAGTGCATATCATTCTACAAGAATGATATAGATGATGATCAATCTCTTGGTTTTCCCACGAGGAAGCATGCCGATAGGCTCGAAGGAGTAGGTCACTCACAGTTGAAGCGTGATTTAAATGTGGATATAAAAAACCGCCGAGATGACTTCGACAAAGCGCACACAGTGGTGTTACAGCAAGCAGATATAATCACTCCTTGGCAGCAGACTCACAAGGACACCTTAAAGAGAGAGCATGCAATGGCAGGGAGGTAGAGGACCGAAGCCCAGATCATTAGAGAGCACAACTCCAAATTTGCAGCTTGGTTAAAAGAGCGAATTCAAGAGAAACCACTGCAAACAAGTATTGCCAATGCAAATCTCATCTATGCATTAACAGTAGGCCCCGCATGCACTATCGCCACCTACCAATCATATGATATATATCAATGGATACACATTCTATACCAAGGCAAAAGACAAAAACTCTGATTACCAGAACTCAGGTGTCACGATACTTACTTTCGCCGAGAATGAAAATAACAGATACTACGGAAGGATCGAAGAGATATGGGAACTTGAGTACGCCGAAGATCACACAGTGCCACTGTTCCGGGTCAGATGGGTGAAGAATGTCGAGAAGGAAGAACATGGTGTCGTTACCATGTCATTGCCCGATGCACAACCTGCTGGTGCAAAGGGTGTGAAAGGAATTACCGCCAAATATGAGCCTTGGGTATTCTCTAAGGACGTGTCACAATGCTTCTACATAACTGACCCGGCAAAGCCGAGTCATGTTGTCGTCAGGAGATCCAAGAGGAGCATCGTCGGGATGGACGGAGTGGCCAACGAGGATGACTATGATCAGTTTGGCATGGACCCAAAAGAAGAGGAGAACTATGATGACGATGAAAATTACACCACCAGAAGGAGCAGAACTATGTTGCCTAAGATAGGATGTCCCTTCCTACGAAAGAGTCATAACGCGGTCCGAAAGTATTCAAGCAAGATTAAAAAGACCCAAACCGTCGTCGAGAGGATTGTCAAATGACGTCATACTTGATTTGTGTACTTTTCATTGTGTAATACTTCACACATTTGTGTAATTCATTTGTGTGTACCTCCTAAATTGTCTTATTATATACTTTGATCCACACTTTTTATGTAATATGCATTTTCACACGCCATCTGTCAATTAGAGCAACCCTAACACAACACTAAATACTGATGGCGTTGGCCACGTCGTTGGCGCCAGCACTAACAACCAACCGGCACTTTAGCTATACTGCCGTGAGAACCACTTATATTCATCATCCTCCTCCACCCCCTTCTCCCCCCGCCGCCGGAACTGTTCTCCCGAATCAGTCGTTCCCCATCGTTCCCCGCCCAACCGTGCCCCCACCCTGCGCCAGCCGTGCCCCCGCGCTGCCCAGCCGTTTCCCCGGCCCACCCGCTCATCGAAGAGCCTCTCCAGCCGGCAAGCTCACCCTCATCACGTTCGGCCGCCCCGTCCGCCCGCAGCACCACCCCATCGCGCAGTCTTCACGGGCGCCCCCTTCTCGCGCCCTCCTGACAGCCGACCCCCTCTCGATCCGGACGGTACAAAACTTCCACTACCATTTGATGAAATGCATTATGTTTATTTGTGAATTGATGAAATGCATTATATATGTGTTGCATCATGTGTTCTTACGAATTGTCTCGCGCTATGTTTCTTTTTGCAGGGAATTGATAACCCACGAGTATAGGGGATCGCAACAGTCTTCACGAGTAGTATTTCACCCTGATTTATTGATTCGACACAAGGGGAGTCAAAGAATATTTATCGACCTTAGCAGTTGAGTTGTCAATTCAACCACACCTGGGATATCTCTCTGCAACAAAGTTTTAGTAGCACGGCAAGTGATAGTAGTAACAGTAACAATAGTAGTGGCATCAATAATTTTGTAGCAGTTGTGACAGTAGCTGCAGCAGTAGTAACTTAGCAAGATTAAGTATATGTAAAGCGTAGGCACGTGGATCGGTGATGGATAATGATTTAGATGACATCAATCATGTAACCGTTACACACTAGGGCGACACAGAACTAGCTCCAATTCATCAATGTAATGTAGGCATGTATTCCGTATATAGTCATACGTGCTTGTGATAAGAACTTGTACGACATCTTTTGTCCTACCCATCCATGGCAGTGGGGCATCCTAATAGAAACCAAGGGATATTAAGGACTCCTTTTAATAGAGAACCAGAACAGAGCATTAACACATGGTGAATACATGAACTCCTCAAACTACGGCAATCACCGGAAAGAATCCCAATTATTGTCACCTTGGGGTATGCGGATCAAGACACGTAATAGGTGCATACAACTTGCAAGATCTGATCCAAATCACTCTTACATTCATGAAAACAGGTTCAGATCTCAAACCATGGCACTCGGGCCCTAGTGACAAGCATTAAGCATAGCAAAGTCATAGCAACATCAATCTCAAAACATAGTGGATACTAGGGATCAAGCCCTATCAACTTAACTCGATTATAAGATCAATCTCATCCAATCCCATCACCGTCCAACAAGCCTGCAAAGGAATTACTCACTCCTGATGGTGAGCATCATGGTGGTGTTGATGAAGAAGGGTTGGTGATGACGACGGTGACGAATCCCCCTCTCCGGAGCCCCAAACGGACTCTAGATCAGCCCTCCCGATGAAGAACAGGAGGTGACGGCGGCTCCGTCTCGGAAAACACGACGAAATCTTCTCTTCTATTTTTTTCTCTGAAGATGTGAATTTATAGGAGTGCAATTAGGGTCTGGGGAGCCACTTGGGCCCCACAAGCTAACAGGGCGCGCCCAGGGGGGGTGGGCGTGCCCTGTTGCCTTGTAGCTCACAGGTTGCCCCCTCCGGTGGATCTTTGCACCATAATTCATTATTTATTATAAAAATAATTCACAAAAAGTTTCGTCAAATTCAAGGAACTTCTATTTCTGCACAAAAATAACACCAAGGTAGTTCTGCTGAAAACAACGTCAGTCTAGGTTAGTTCCATTCAAATCATGCAAATTAGAGTCCAAAACTAGAGCAAAAGTTTTTGGAAAATTACATACGTTTGAGACGTATCAACTCCCCCAAGCTTAACTCATTGCTTGTTCTCAAGCAATTCAGTTGATAAACTAAAAGTGATAAAGAAAACTTTTACAAACTCTTTTATCCTCGTTGTTATACACATGCTTAGCTAGTGTTCAAGTTTTTAGCATAAATCATAAATAACCATATCCATGATAACAATTAAACATCATATTCACTCATGGCAATACATAACCAACTAGCGAGCAATAATAAGATATCTCACATGCCAACAATTTGTCAAAACAATCATGATGTAATATGATGACATGGTATTTCGCTAGCCCTTTCTGAGACCGCAAAACATAAATGCAGAGCACCTCTGAGGTTCAAGCAGCGCTTAAACATTATAATTCAGGGTACAAAAGATCCAGTCATGCTCACATCCAACATTAACTAAACCCAATGCATAAGAATGAAAATAGTGCTCTCCGGTCTGGTGCTTTTAGTAAGAGGGTGATGACTCAACTTAAAAGTAAATAGACAGGCCCTACGCAGAGGGAAGCATTGATTTGCAGAGGTGCTAGAGATCAAAGTTTAAAACAGGATTGAAATTATCATTTTGGGTGGTGCGCTTTTACTATCAATGTCACGACAAAGGATTTCAATATCTTCCATGCTAAACACATTATTGGTGGTTCCCAAGCAGAATTGTAAAGTTTACTCCCATCCACCATACATACACAAGCCATGGTTGACCGAATCCACGGATGGCCTCCAACATATCAACTGTCTCGGGAGTTTTGTTTATTTATTTTTAATTTTGCAGGACTGGGCACCCTTTTTACCAGCCTCTCTCATGCAATGACAGGCAAATAAATGGCCATCTTGAGAATAACCCACTTAGCATGGAAGATATTGAACGCCCCGTCGCTCCATGAGCGGTACGAGCGTACAAAACAAATGTTTATTTGAATATTAGAGGTGGCACATGCAAATTTACTTGGAATGACAGGGTAATACCATACATAGGTAGGTATGGTGGACTCATGTGGAACAACTTGGTTAAAGGATTTTGGATGCACAAGCAGTATTCCTGCTTAGTACAGGTGAAGGCTAGCAATAGATTGAGAAGCGACCAGCTAGAGAGCGAAAACGGTCATAATCATGCATTGCGAATAATTAACATTGAACATAGCATGAATAGGATATGAACACTCGGAATTTAAACATCATGAAGGCTGTATTGGTTTTGAATCAACTACATGTTTGCACATGGGCCAAGTCAAGACGCTCGAATTACTCAGAGGGAAATACCATACTACCATACCACATCATAACCATTTTAATGCATGTTGACACACAAGATAAATCATTATCCACTCCTAGCTATTTAAGAATGGCATGAGCAACTATAATCTCTAATTGTCATCATAAACATGTTCACTCATGATATACTAAATCGAGATCAAACGAGCTAAACATATTTACAAAAAACAAAAAAAAACAAGAAGAGTTCATTCCAGCTTCCTCTACCACGACCACTTCATCAATTATCGTCATTATTGCCTTTCACTTGCACGACCGAATGATGTGATAATAATAATAGTGTAAGAGTGCCATGGATTAAGCTGGAATCTGCAAGGCAGTTTTGTACAAAGGAGAAGATGAGGTAATATTGGCTCTCTGTTAGATCAACAATAATGCATATGAGAGCCACTCAATAGTTTCATCGTGGTCTTCTCCTTTCAACGACTCAATAAAAAGAAAAGAAATTCAGAGAAGCACACTGAAATATTTTTGGAGTTTTTTGTTTTTCTCAAGAAAGCAAAATAAACAAAGAAAAACAAGAACGAGAAAATTATTTACACGGGAAAGCTCCCAACATGCAAAGGAAATCTTTTTGGGTTTTCTTTAATACTACAACTAACCGAATGGGAAAGAAAAACCGAAAATAAGCGAGTAATATTTTTGGATTTTCCAAAAATTTCAAACACACAAGAATAAGATGGAAAAATAAAGCTAACATGGATATATATTGAAAGAGGATGAACACCGACAATTTATATGAAGTGTGTGAACATGAATGTAATGTCGTTGAGAAATACTTACTCCCCCAAGCTTAGACGTTTGCCTAGCTTGGTGATCACCATCCATAGAAGCCATCTGGTCCCGGAGGAAAGTAGTTGGGCTGAGGTACTTGAGCATCCCACACCTAAGCTGCGGCCTCCGCCTCAGCCAACTCGTTCCGGTAAGCAGTTATGTCTGGAGGCATGATGATGTATCCGTTCCTGGCATGATAGTTAAACAAAGAAGGTGTAGACAACACAATAACATTGCGAGTTTCCTCGCTATATACTAAGTTATAACGAATGTGCTGCGGTGGCCGAGGTTCCTCTATGAATTGGTGATCTAGCATGGACTGGTGATCAAGATAAACCTTAGGCAACATGTAGTCAGTGGGGTGTATGGCGACATTAAAATGTTTTGCTAAGCGCGTGGCATAAATTCCACCATGAACCTTGCCCTTGGTTCGATTAAGATGCAAGTGGCGTGCGACAATAGCTCCTAAGTTGTAAGTGTTATCACCATAAAGTGCGCGACACAAAATAGCAAGGGTGGGGCACTAAGACCACCACCCTGAGTCATAGCCGTTACACATTTTCCTATGAATAAAGCAAAGTAGTGCACAAACGAAAAATGTAAACTGGTAGCCCTAGTGTTTGATACGCCCCTAGTTTCTCCCACAGTTAAGGTGAGGAGGAAATCCTCGAACTCCTCTGGTTTAGGATCACGCATTCCCCCGTCAGAGGGAAGCAAGCATATTTCACAAAACTCAGCAAGTGGTAATTCATAATGTGATGCATATAAATTGAAGGGTACCATGGGAGCACTGGGCATATTTGCGAAATGAAAATTTTGCACAAAGGAATTAGTAAGGAGATAGTATTGGTCACACTCATCTGCGAGGAAGTTGGTTAGCCCGGCATTTGCAACGAATTGCATAAATTCTTGATAGAAACCCGCTTTGCTCATGAAGGGTTCATGTGGCCATTCATAGGGCCTAACCTCCGTGTTGCGAAAAATGTTGATGTCTCGATCTTGAGTCCTCCCAATAACTCCCTTGGGGCTCCGGCTCGAAGAACCCCTCCTTAGGAAATTCATTTCCCTAAGCACAAATTTCTGAAATTTTTGGGTCACAAAACTATGTCAATAAAACTTTGCAAGATTGCTAACAACTAGTCATATAGGTACCTAGAGGCCATATCAAGCATTCATACTACTTAGAACTCAAATAATTCAACATGCAAGCTAATTTTCAGTAGCACCAAGTGCAGCAAAATATGCAAAATATAAACCACTAGAGAAAAAACTAATTGGAGGAATGGGAGAGTCACATACATTCCTCAAAACAGTTTCGGAAATGGAGTTCCGAGCAAAGAGATCGAAAATTTCAGTTTCTGGAGCAAGAACACGAGAGAGAGAGAGAGAGAGAGTGAATGAATTTTTGCTGGAGGTAGGGGATGACAGGCTAAAGAGATAAGGCAGGGGGGCCTGTGGGCCCCACAAGCTATCAGGGCACGCCCAGGGGGGTGGGCGCCCCCTGTTGGCTTGTGGCCCACACGTGCACCTCCCTGATGTATTTTCAGCACCAAAAATTCTTAAATATTCCAGAAAAATTCATGTTAAAATTTTGTGGCAATCTGAGACTTTTTATTTTTGGGTCATTTTTATTGCACGGGAAATTCAGAAAACAGGATAATCATGTCATTTTATTTTATCTAACTAAAAATAACAGAGGGTAAACTTATGATACAGAAGGTTGTGCTTACTAAATTCATCAACAACATGGCTTTCAAAAAGGATCCATTAATAAGGTTGATCAAGTCTTATTAATAATCGTTTTCGATTGACATGAAACCGAAGAATTTTCGTATAACACTAGCTTACCTCAATGGGGATTTACATATCCCCAACAATAAGAATATCATATTTCTTCTTGGCAGTAGGAAGAGGAAATTTAAAACCTCCAATGATGATTGTGGCACTTGGCTCAATGACATTAATATTATTAACCAAAGTTTGCTTCTTCAGAAAATGCACGGTATGTTGTTTGCCATTGATGTGAAAAGTAACCTTGCTTTTGTTGCAATCAATAACAGCCCCTGCTGTAAGAACATAATTTTCCCCAAGTAGTTTTGGTGGTTGATGACAATGTCCTTGCGGACTAATCGTGTGCATTAAGCTTTCAGAGATTATTAGGTGGCACGAGACGGTTTTCATCCCCTCGGTTGTTAAAAGAGAAGACGACATTTTTCTATCGATTTAGTGTTGGTGGAATTGAGTTGTAGGAAAATCCATACTATCAAGAGGGGATCCGCATTTGGAAAGGTTGGGAGGACCTATCACGTACACATTTGCACCCCCTTCCATTTCCCGACATAATGGAGTTGCATCCTGCCCCAAAGGCCCCTGAGTTGCATATAAGCGGAAGTACCGCTCCGAAGAGCGGTAGTACCGCCCCAACGGTACTAGGGTCACTACCGCTTATATTTCCTTTCTGGAGCCTTCGGGTGCCTTTGCCCATAATTAGTAGAAGTACTGCTGGGAGCGGAGCGGTAGTACCGCTCGGGCGGTACTGCTGCCCTCCACTTCTGGCCCAACTTCCGCTTATTTTAAGCTCTCTGATGTCTTCAGCAATCAAGCAGATTTTGAGCGGTAGTAATGAGCAGAAGTACCACTCTGAGCGGTACTGCCCTCCTCATTTCTGCTAAGTCTAGGCTTCCTATAGTGCTAAGCGGAAGTACCGCTGGCGAGAGCGGTAGTACCGCTCCGGCAGAACTACTGCCTCCCTAACTAACGTCAACTGCATGTGAAGCCCGGTACTTCCGTGCAAGCGGTACTTGTGGGCAAAAAACGGCCATATTTTCTTCTCCTATATAAGTGGGTCTTCTTCTCCAAGAGACCTCACCTCTTTTCCCCCCAAAAGCTCCATTGTTGCTCCTAAGCTCATTCTTGACCGATGTCTCTCCCTAGCCATCGAATCTTGTTAATGCTCTAGGGATTGGAGGAGAAGGCCTTGATCTACACTTCCACCAAGAGAAATTTGATTCCCCCCACTAATCCCTTGCGGATCTTGTTACTCTTGGGTATTTGAGCACCCTAGACGGAAGAGGTCACCTCGAAGCCATATTCCATTGTGGTGAAGCTTCGTGGTGGTGTTGGGAGCCTCCAATTAAGTTGTGGAGATTGCCCCAACCTTGTTTGTAATGGTCCGGTTGCCGCCTTCAAGAGCACCACTAGTGGAATCACGGCACCTCGCATTGTGTGACGGCGTGAGGAGAATAAGGGTCCTTAATGGCATCTTGGGGAGTATTGTGCCTCCACACTGCTCCAATGGAGACGTACTTCCCCTCAAAGGGAAGGAACTTTGGCAACTGAAAGCACATATGTTCCCTTGGTGGTTTTGATAATTCATGACAACATACATTGTCTCTTGGACTAATATTTCTACCTAGTTTATTTCAGGTCTAGTCCACAGGGATTGTTGGCTAAAGGGTGTGAGGAGATTCCCCAAGAAGAAGAAGAAGATGCAAGGAATAGGATTGCAAAGCTTCAAGCAAGGAGACTCTACATTTTACTTTGTGAGAAATCACTTTGAGTCCATAGGAAAGCCAATACTATTAAAAGGGGGTGAGGTAATGTTGCTGAACAAATTGCTCCACGTGCACAAGTGCTAGCCACCAAAAACACCGACAAGCTCTCCCACAAAATACTCTGTCTAAACCCTACCACACAAAATCGGTGCCACCAAGTTTCCCACTCGGCCCTACTAATTTACCATCTCAGACAGAACCCTAGCTTCTCGATACAACCAAGTTCTTTATCGGTGAAACCGAGTTTTGGTGACCAACATTCTGGTGTCCCATTTTATAAAATTGGAATTTCCAAATTTTATGATTCGGTGTCACCGAGTTTGGAAACTGCCCTCGGCCACTCATATCGGCACTACCGAGAATCATATCGGTCTCACCGAGATTCCTAAAGTTGCCACATTTTGAACAAATCGGTACGACCGAGTTTCACTTCGGTTTCACCGAGTTGGTCAAGAATGGTGTAACGGTTGGATTTTTGGAGATGCCTATATATACCCCTCCACCACATCCCACTCGAGAGTGAAGCACTCAGAACAGTTCCCTACTTCCCATATCCAAATTTCTGAGAGAGAACCACCCACCCTTGTGTTGAGATCAAGATCATCCACTCCAACCATATCGATCTTGATTTCTAGCCTCCCCAAGTTGCTTTACACCCAATCAATCTCTTCTACCAAGACAAATCTGTGAGAGAGTGATTGAGTGTTGAGGAGTCTATCATCTTGAAGCACAAGAGCAAGGAGTTCATCATCACTATCAAGCCTATTACCTTTTGGAGGGTGGTGACTCCTAGATTGCTTAGGTGTTGCTTGGGAGCCTCCTACTTCGTGTTGTGGAGTTGAACCAAGAAGTTTGTACGGGCAAGGAGATCGCCTACTTTGGGAAGATCTACCCATAGTGAGGCTAGTCCTTTGTGGACGGAAGCCGTTATGGAATAGTCAAGGTTGCTACTTCGTGGACCCTTATGGGTGGAGCCCTCCATGGACTCTCGCGACCGCTACCCTCCGTGGGTTGAAGACTCCATAAACGTGGATGTACGATAGCGCCACCAATCGGAACCACGGGAATAATCGTCGTGTCATCTATTGCGTTTGATCTTCCTATCTCTACTCTCTTACATGTGCTTGTCTACTTTCCGCTGCCATACTTGTTGACTAACATGTGTAGGGTGCATTAGACTTGTTATAATTGCTAAAATCTGCCCACCAATTAACTTGGGGAAAATGTTAGGTTTTAATTCTTGCAAGTAGTCTATTCACCCCCCTCTAGACGTCTCTTCTATCAATCCTACAAGTGGTATCAGAGCTTTGGTCTCCATAGCTTCGGTTTCATCACCATGAAGGAAGATGGATGTGTCTAGTTTGGGAAGTATTAGTTGTAGAGTGCCCGTTCTCGATGGGGAGTACTATAGTCAATGGAAATATGAGATGCTTGAGCTATTCAATGAATTCCATTTGAGCAAGTATGTTAAGAACTCCGATGTACCTCCCATTGATCCTTTACATCACACACACGAAGAGGAAATTGATATGCTACGCAATCTTAGAACTGTTAGTCTTATCATTAGAGGATTGCCTAGAATTGTGCTTAATCAAATGAAGAATTTTGAATGCGCTTATACTTTGTGGAATGATTTGGAGAAACGGTATCCAAATTATTCTTTGAGTAATCTTGATGAAATTCTTCATAAAACCATTACTTTTCACAAAATGATGCCTAGTGATCCCAAGTTTGATGATTATCTATTTGAGCTTAGAGACCTCATGCGTGCTAAAGGAGATGTCATAACTATCAACAACATCATTGTTGAAGTCATTCGCATTCATAAACTTGAACATTGTCATGATCATAACTCTAACGACTCTCTTGTCTCTTATGACGAGGATATCCCACTTGATGATGACAATGTGGAACATGGCTACTATGATGAAGATGAGTTGTTCGACATCGAGTATGAGAAGACTATGAAGAATCTAAGTCTCATGGCAAACTTCAAGGATTACATGTCCGGAGGAAAAGAGTAGATTCTCGATAGTGGATGCACCGATCATATGACCGAAGATAGAGACATGTTTGAAGAGATCACACCAAACCATGGACCGGGAAGGTATGTGACTTTTGGAGACAACTCCAAGGGTAAGGTACTTGGTCTTGGTAAGGTGGCCATATCCCATGATAGCTCTATTCAAAATGTCATGCTTGTTGAATCCCTTGGCTACAATCTTCTTTCCGTATCTAGACTTGCCCACTTCGGTTTTAATGTGCTATTTACCAAAGTAGATTGCCAAGTGTTTCGTCAGGATAATCATAGCATGGTATTTACTGGTTTTCGTAGAGGTGATCTATACATTGTTGATTTCACTAAGAGATCCAAACCTCGCACTTGTCTTATTATGAAATCTTCTAAAGGTTGGCTTTGGCATAGAAGACTAGGACATGTTGGTATGCGTAATCTAGACAAGCTCATCAAAGGTGATCATATTCTGGGTGTTAAAGATGTTATCTTTGACAAAGATAGACTTTGTGGTGCTTGTCAAGTCGGAAAGCAAGTAGGTGGAAGTCATCCCGTAAAGAATATAATGACTACTAGGAGACCACTCGAGTTACTTCATATGGATCTTTTTGGTCACAATGCTTACAAGAGCCTCGGTGGAAATTCCTTTGGTCTAGTTATAGTTGATGATTTTTCAAGATTTACATGGGTATTCTTTCTCGATGATAAGTCGCAGGTGCAAAAGATCTTCAAGAACTTCGCTCGCAAAGCTCAAAATCAGTTTGAAGCGAAGATCAAGAAAGTTCAGAGCGACAACGGATCGGAGTTCAAGAACACAAATGTAGACACCTTTCTTGACGAAGAAGGGATTCTACATGAGTTCTCGGCTACGTACATGCCTCAACAAAATGGAGTTGTTGAGAGGAAGAACCGAACTCTTATTGAGATTGCAAGAACGATGCTCAACGAATACAAGACGCCAAGACACTTTGGGCGGAAGCCATTGAGACAACTTGTCATGCCACGAATTGACTCTATCTTCACAAGCTTCTCGGTAAAATGACATACGAGCTACTCACCGGTAACAAGCCCCAAGTTGGATACTTTCGAGTATTTGGCTCTAAGTGTTACATTCTTGATAAGCATCATCGTTCTAAATTTGCTCCTAAATCTCATGAAGGTTTCCTACTTGGTTACGGATCAAACTCTCACACTTACCGCGTCTACAACAACTTCACTCGAAAAGTTGAAGAGACAGTAGATGTGAAGTTTGATGAATCTAATGGTTCGCAAGTCGAACAATTGCCAAATGATGTAGGAGATAAGGAACCTTTGGAAGCTATCCAAGACTTGTCCATCGGCAAGATTCGCCCCATGGAGGTGAAGCAAAGCACTTCATCGGCCCGGGTGGAAGCCCCTACTTCGCGTCAAGGCGAGCCTCAACACGACATGGAGGCATCCACAAGCGGTACACGCCAAGATGAAAAGGAGGAAGAAGTTCATCATGACGATCCACCACAACCACCTTCACCACCACCTCAAGGCAACGACACCTTCAACAACAACGAAGAAGAAGATGATGATGAAGAAGCTCCACCATCCAACAAGCAAAAGCTACCCCGAGTTCGAGCAAGAGTGGACAAAAACCATCCTCTAAATTAAATCTTCGGTGACATACAAACCGGGAGGATAACTCGCTCTAAAACTCGACTAGCTAACTTTTGTGAGCATTATTCATTCATATCTAGCATTGTGCCTTTGAAGGTAGAAGAATCTCTTCAGGACCCGGATTGGGTGAATGACATGCACGAGGAGCTACAAAAATTCGAGAGGAACGAAGTGTACACACTAGTGGAGAAGCCCAAAGACGAGCAAAATATCATCGGAACCAAATGGGTGTTTCGAAACAAACAAGACGAAGACGGTCAAGTCGTATGCAACAAGGCACGTCTCGTGGCTCAAGGCTACACCCAAGTCGAAGGTATGCCCCCGTTGCTAGACTTGAAGCTATCCGCATTCTTCTTGCTTATGCTAATCACCATGATATCACGCTTTACCAAATGGATATTAAAAGTGCCTTTTTAAATGGTGAGATTGAAGAAGAGGTCTATGTTAAACAACCCCCTGGTTTTGTGAATCCTAAGAAACCTAACCACGGTTACAAGCTTTGTAAAGCTCTTTATGGTCTTAAAAAAGCCCCACGTGCTTGGTATAAATGCTTAACGAAGTTTCTCATTGAAAAGGGTTTTGAAATTGGTAAAATTGACGCAACCTTATTCACTAAGAGAGTTAATGGTGAATTATTTGTGTGCCAAATCTATGTGGACGATATTATCTTTGGATCTACTAACCCACAATTTAGTGAAAGATTTGGAAGGTTGATGTCCGAGAAGTATGAGATGTCCATGATGTGTGAGCTGAAATTTTTCCTTGGATTGCAAATCAAGCAAACGAGAGAAGGAACTTTCATCTCTCAAACCAAGCACACCAAGGACTTGATCAAGAAGTTCAACATGCAAGAGTGTAAAGGAATGAAAACCCCTATGCCTACTAGCGGACATGTTGATCTTACCAAGGAGGACAAACCGGTTGATCAAAAGGTTTATCGATCAATGATTGGTTCATTGCTATATCTATGTGCCTCCCGTCCCGACATTATGCTTAGTGTGTGCATGTGCGCTAGATATCAAGCTGCTCCTAAAGAGTGTCATCTTAAGGCCATGAAAAGAATTGTGAGATACTTGATATACACACCAAACTTTGGCATATGGTATCCCAAGGGATCTTCTTTTAACCTTGTTGGCTATTCCGACCCGGACTATGCCGGAGATAAGGTTGATAGAAAATCCACCTCGGGTACATGTCAATTTCTTGGTAGATCTCTTGTGTCTTGGTCATCCAAGAAACAAAACTCGGTATCTCTATCTACCACCGAAGCGGAATACATTGCCGCCGGATCATGTTGTGCTCAATTGCTATGGATGACTCAAACTCTTAAGGATTATGGAATCCATGTGAGACATGTTCCATTGTTGTGTGATAAAGAGAGTGCTATTAAGATTGCTTATAATCCCGTGCAACATTCTCGAACTAAACACATTCAAGTTCGTCATCATTTCATTCGTGATCATGTTGCTAAAGGGGACATTAATCTCAAACATGTTCGCACTAACAAGCAATTGGCCGATATCTTTACTAAGCCACTTGATGAGAAAGTGTTTTGTCACTTGAGGAGTGAGCTGAACATCATTGATGCTTCAAACTTGAGCTAGACTCACTCGGATGCATGCAAGGGCATGAGCTTATATGACTATTCCATGTTACTCTTGATATAATGCTATCATATACCTTGGATATACATGCTCCCTTGTATTGCAACTAACTCTTTGTAGGTACTTGGAAGAACTACACTCCACCAGATTGCCATCAAATCACATCACAAGCAATCTTGTCAAAAGGCAAGTATCCACAACCCTTCTTTGATGATGGAAGGAAGAAGACAACACAAACTATATCCTTGACTTACATATGATGAAAATTTCATTCTTGTCATTTGGATATATCTTATTCTTCCTTGCTTGACTAACCCATGTAGGTGAAAAGAGAACCAAAACGATCAAGGATTGCTTCCAACTCAAGATGATCTTTATCAACATCGAGCATCCACAACAAGTTCTCCTACATGCTACGTCATCAACATCACTCAAAGGTATGTAATCATATCCTTGAAATAGCTTTACTCCAAGTCATGAGATAAAGCAACTCAAGTGATATGAAAACATTAAAATGCTTAATCAAAAAATGGTTACCCCATTTTGAGCTTAACGATGAGTATGACCTATGATCAAGTATTCTTGCTTGGCTCCTAAGTCAATATACTCTAATATAGGTGACCTAGTCACCGACCATCATCTAGATGAAGATTATTGTGTGGTTTATCTTATAGTTGTTTGATTTCTGTGAACCACTCAACCCTCATCTAGTTGATATTTCTTTGTAAATTCTTTTGAATTTCCTTTGCAAATCCTTTTAAAAATTTGTTGAAAGTTTTTTGAAATCATTTGAGATTTTTTGAAAGTTGTCAAGTTTCTGTTTTGCCCTCAGAGCCTCCGATTCAAATAACTCGGTATCACCGACTTTGCAGATAGGCTGCAGAACCATTATTCGGTTCCATCGACTCATTTTCCTCGGAGCCACCGATTTTGCTAACCTCTATGTTCTATGTTAAAATTAGCAAATCTTTATTTCTTCAATGATCCCTTGTTAAAAAAATTGAAGGAGGAGAAATTTTATTCAAGGATCCCTAAGATTAAGGGGGAGAAGTCTTAGAAGCTTTCAGTTCAGTGAAAGGGGGAGAAATTGTACTCTATGATCCCTCAGTTTTAAATGCTCTCTATGATTCTAATCTCTCCATGATCCCTGTTATCTGACCATGTGTATGAACCTTTTTGGAAATTAATGCCAAAGGGGGAGAAATATCAAAGCTTCAATGCAATGGGGGAGATAGACCAAAGGGGGGGATATAAAATTAAGGGGGAGAATATCAAAGATTATGCTTATATACAAGGGGAGAATACCAAAGTCCCGTGCCTATCCATAGGGGGGAGAGAGTATATCAAATCTTGTTCTATCATTTAAGGAGAGAGAAAATATGTTTTATTCTATTTTGACCACTCATGTTAGACTTGTCTCACCCTACCTACTCCAATATCTACATGCTAAGATTCAGGGGAGAGGATGACCTAAAATTTCATATTTAGGGGAGAAAGTTCTAAATGATCTTGGAGACATATCAATCTTAAGGAATACTATTTTTTGTACGTTCTCCACATCTTGGTACTGTTGAGTTCTATTACATTTTTGGTATGAAAAACACTCTTGTGTTCCCTAACATTGTTTTCTCAAGTGTGTTTCTACTATTAGGATGCTCAAGAACTCAAGGTAAGTATATGCATCATATCTTTGATCAAGATGATCTCTTGCTTCTTGCACATATTATTTGCAAGAGTGAAGTCTTGAACAAGGATACAACTCATTCATATATATTTGATGCATATAGCCAAGATACACATGACTCTTCATATCCCTTCTACTATATGTGTGTCCATGCATTCCCAAGAAACTATTCTCTAAAGGGATTGCACACATTTAGGGGGAGCATATTTTAGTCATGTGTCTCTCAAAGTATTCATTATATCTTATCATATATCTACTTGAAGCTTTGATTGTATGTTGTCATCAATTACCAAAAATGGGGAGATTGAAAGCACATATGCTCCCTTGGTGGTTTTGATAATTCATGACAACATACATTGTCTCTTGGACTAATATTTCTACCTAGTTTATTTTAGGTCTACTCCACGGGGATTGTTGGCTAAAGGGTGTGAGGAGATTCCCCAAGAAGAAGAAGAAGAAGATGCAAGGAATAGGATTGGCAAAGCTTCAAGCAAGGAGACTCTACATTTTACTTTGTGAGAAATCACTTTGAGTCCATAGGAAAGCCAATACTATTAAAAGGGGGTGAGGTAATGTTGGTGAACAAATCGCTCCACGTGCACAAGTGCTAGCCACCAAAAACACCCACAAGCTCTCCCACAAAATACTCTGTCTAAACCCTACCAAACAAAATTGGTGCCACCAAGTTTCCCACTCGGCCCTACCGATTTTCCATCTCAGACAGAACCCTAGCCAGACCCTAGCTTCTCGGTACAACCAAGTTCTTTATCGGTGCAACCGAGTTTTGGTGACCAACATTCTGGTGTCCATTTTATAAAATCAGAATTTCCGAGTTTTATGATTTGGTCTCACTGAGTTTGGAAACTCTACTACCGAGAATCATATATCGGTCTCCCCGAGATTCCTAAAGTTGCCACATTTTGAACAAATCGGTACGACCGAGTTTCACTTCGGTTTCACCGAGTTGGTCAATAATGGTGTAACGGTTGGATTTTTGGAGATGCCTATATATACCCCTCCACCACATCCCACTCGAGAGTGAAGCACTCAGAACAGTTCCCTACTTCCCATATCCAAATTTCTGAGAGAGAAGCACCTACCCTTGTGTTGAGATCAAGATCATCCACTCCAACCATATGGATCTTGATTTCTAGCCTCCCCAAGTTGCTTTCCACCCAATCAATCTCTTCTATGAAGCCAAATTTGTGAGAGAGTGATTGAGTGTTGAGGAGTCTATCATCTTGAAGCACAAGAGCAAGGAGTTCATCATCACTATCAAGCATATTACCTTTTGGAGGGTGGTTCCTCCTAGATTGGTTAGATCTTGCTTGGGAGCCTCCTACTTCGTGTTGTGGAGTTGAACCAATAAGTTTGTACGGGCAAGGAGATCGCCTACTTCGTGAAGATCTACCCATACTGAGGCTAGTCCTTCGTGGACGGAAGCCGTTATGGAATAGTCAAGGTTGCTACTTAGTGGACCCTTATGGGTGGAGCCCTCCGTGGACTCTCGCGACCGCTACCCTCCGTGGGTTGAAGACTCCATAAACGTGGATGTACGATAGCGCCACCTATCGGAACCACGGGAAAAATCGTCATGTCATCTATTGCGTTTGATCTTCCTATCTCTACTCTCTTACATGTGCTTGTCTACTTTCCGCTGCCATACTTGTTGACTAACATGTGTAGGGTGCATTAGACTTGTTATAATTGCTAAAATCTTCCCACCAATTAACTTGGGAAAAGGTTAGGTTTTAATTCTTGCAAGTAGTCTATTCACCCCCCCCTCTAGACGTCTCTTCTATCGATCCTACAACAACACATCCTCGTCTTCACCGGTTCCACTTGTGGTTAACTCTTACCTTTACTTTGTGCAAGCTTGATACGTCTCCGTCGTATATACTTTTCCTAACGCTTTTGCTCTTGTTTTGGACTCTAATTTGCATGATTTGAATGAAACTAACCCGGACTGACACTGCTCTTGTTTTGTGCAGAAATAAAAGTTCTTGAAATCGGATGAAACTTTTTGGAGAATTATTTTACAATAAATAAAAAATACTGGAGCCAAGAACCATCGAACGGGGTTCCCTGGATGGGCACGATACACCAGGGCACGCCACCCCCCAAGCGCGCCCTGGTGGGTTGTGCTCACCTCGTGGCCCCCCTGACCCTAATTCCAGCACTATAAATTCCTATTTTTGGAGAAAAAATAAGAGAGCAAGTTTTATCGCGTTTGACGAGACAGAGCCGCCGCCACCTCCTATTCTTCATCGAGAGGCCAGATCTGGAGTCCGTTTGGGGCTCCAGAGAGGGAAATCTTCGGTCTTCGTCATCACCAACCCTCCTTCATCGCCAATTCCATGATGCTCCCCACCGAGAGTGAGTAATTCCTTCGTAGGCACGCTGGTTGGTGAGGAGTTGGATGATATTCGTCATGTAATCGAGTTAGTTTTGTTAGGGCTTGATCCCTAGTATCCACTATGTTCTGAGATTGATGTTGCTATGACTTTGACATGCTTAATGCTTGTCACTAGGGCCCAAGTGCCATGATTTTAGATCTGAACCGTTTATGTTATCACCATTATATCTATGTTCTTGATCCGATCTTGCTAGTCATATGCACCTGCTATGTGTTATGATCCCATAACCCCAAAGTGACAATATTTGGGATACTTTCTGGTGATGACCATAGTTTGAGGAGTTCATGTATTCACTATGTGTTAAGGATTTGTTCCGGTTCTCTATTAAAAGGAGGCATTAATATCCCTTAGTTTCCTTATGGACCCCGCTGCCATGGGAGGGTAGGACAAAAGATGTCATGCAAGTTCTTTTCCATAAGCTCGTATGACTATTTACGAAATACATGCCTACATTGTATTTATGAACTGGAGCTAGTTATCTGTCGCCCTAGGTTATGACTGTTATATGATGAATATCATCCAACGAATTCATCGATCCAGTGCCTACGAGTTTTCCACATATTGTTCTTGCTAAGTTACTATTGCTTTTGCTACTATTCCAACTGCTACCAAATCATTGCTATCACTGTTACCATTACTGTTACTGTTACTACTGCTATCAAAACCATCATATTACTGTGCTACAGATCACTCTGTTGTAGATATTTAATCTTCAGGTGTGGTTGAATTGACAACTCAGCTGCTAATACTCACATATATTCTTTGCCTCCCCTTGTGTCGAATCTATAAATTTGGGTTGAATACTCTACCCTCGAAAACTATTGCGATCCCCTATACTTGTGGGTTATCATGACCTTTTTCTGGCGCCGTTGCCGGGGAGCATAGGTATATTTGTTGATTCACTTGGGATTTATATCAATTTATCACTATGAAGAATCTGAAGGATACAAGAACCAAGATTTTTCCCTCTAAGACGAGGGGAGGTAAGGAATTGCCATCTAGCTCTGTATTTCATTCATCTTCGGTTATGAGTAAACTTGCAACACCACCACATACTATTAATCTTGATATGTCGAAAGTTATTGATGATGCTACTTCTGCTATGAATGATGCTTATGATGATGCTAGTACCATGCTTGATGATAATGTGCCACTAGGTGAATTTCTTGATGAACAAATTGCTAGAGCTAAAGAGAATGAAATTATTGAAACTGATGAGATTACTGAAATTGATGAAGTCCTTGAAACTAAGAACTATGAAACACCTATTAGACCTAGCTCTCCTAGATTTGAATTGCCTAAGATACCTGAGGGTTATGTTATGGATGAGAAGATAGCTAGAGAAATCCTTGCTTGTAAGGATAGAGATGATCTTAAGAAATTAGTATGCAAGTATAAGGAAAAGACTTTGAATGCTAGAATGAAATGTGATCCTAAGTTTGCTACTTCACCTATATTTTATACCGATAAGGATTATGAGTTCTCTATCGACCCAGAGTTAATTAGTTTGGTTGAATCTAATCCTTTTCATGGCTATGAAACTGAAACTATAGTGGCACATCTTACTAAGTTGAATGATATAGCCACCCTTTTTGCTCATGATGAGAAGATTCGTTACTACTATATTCTCAAATTATTTCCATTCTCATTAAAGGGTGATGCTACGATATGGTACAATACTCTTGCTCCCGGTAGTGTGCGTAGTCCCCAGGATATGATTTACTACTTCTCTAAAAAATATTTTACTGCTCATAATAAACAAGCTGCCTTACAGGAAATATTTAACTTTGTGCAAATTGAAGAAGAGAGTCTCCCATAAACTTGGGGGAGGCTTCTCCAATTGCTTAATGCTTTGCCTGATCACCCTCTTAAGAAAAATGAAATACTTGATATCTTCTATAATGGACTAACTGATGCTTCTAGGGACTTCCAAGATAGTTATGCTGGTTGTGTTTTCAGGGAACGAATTGTTGAACAAGCCGAGGAACTATTGAATAATATATTAAAGAATTATGATGATTGGACTCTCCCTGAACCACCACCTAAACCCACTCCGAAGAAGAGGGGTATCTTATTTCTCAGTCCTGAAGATATGCAGGAGGCAAACAAATGTATGAAGGAAAAAGGTATTAAAGCCAAGGATGTTAAGAATTTACCACGTATTGAAGAAATACATGGCCTTGACACACCACCACCTCAACAGGTGGTAGAGGTAAATTCTCTATTAAAGTGTGATGAAAGTGATATCCCCTACAATAAACATCCTAGTCAATGCTTATATGAGTTTGACAACTACATTAGGAAACAACCTCACTTTAATGTAAATGTTGTGAAACAATTGAAATATAATTCTAATGTGATTGCTCGCTTGAGTGACTTGTTATTTAGAATCAGTAATGATGTTAGAGGTGTAGGAAAACATGCCTCTATGGTTCAAACCCAGTTAGAACAAGTTGCTAAATCTCAAAGAGAATTGCTTAATGAAATGAACAATAATATGAATGATTTTGCTGCTAGAGTAGTAACTAGAGGAGGTAAAATGACTCAGGAACCACTTTATCCTGAAGGTCGCCCTAAAAGAATTGAACAAGACTCTCAGAGAATTAACACTAATGCACCTAGTCCTTCTAAAAAGAAAAGGAAAAAGAAAAATGATAGGATCTTGCATACCTCTAGTGAACCTGAGATAGTTAAACCTCCTAATAATAATGATGTCTCTATTTTTGATGCTGAAACTCAGTCTGGTAATGAACATTCACCTAGTGATAATGAAAATGATAGTGATGTTCATGAGGACACTGAACCAAATAATGATAAAGAACCAGATAATGATGTTGAAATAGAACCCGCTGATGATCTTGATAACCCTCAACCTAGAAATAAATGATATGACAAAAGAGACTTTGTGGCTAGAAAATATGGTAAAGAAAGAGAGCCATGGGTTCAGAAACCCATGCCTTTTCCACCTAAACCATCTAAAAAAAGGATGATGAAGAATTTGAACACTTTGCTGAAATGATTAGGCCAGTCTTTTTGCGTACCCGCTTAACTGATATTTTAAAGATGGCCCCTTATGCAAAATACATGAAAGACATCATCACTAATAAAAGAAAGATACCTGAAGCTGAAATCTCCACCATGCTTGCTAATTATTCTTTTAAGGATGGAGTACCTAAAAAACTTGGAGATCCTGGAATACCAACTATACCTTGCTCCATTAAAAGAAATTATGTCAAAATTGCTTTGTGTGATTTGGGAGTTGGTGTTAGTGTTATGCCTTTCTCTTTATATAAAAGACTTGATTTGAATAAACTCACACCTATTGAAATATCATTGCAAATGGCTGACAAATCAACTGCCATACCTATCGGTATTTGTGAGGATCTTCCCGTTGTTGTTGCAAACGTTACTATCTTAACAGACTTTATTATTCTTGAGATGCCCGAGGACGACAACATGTCGATTATCCTTGGTAGACCCTTTTTGAATACTGCAGGGGCTGTTATTGATTGCAATAAAAGCTTTTCATATCAATGGTAATGAGCATACGGTGCACTTTCCGAAGAAACAATTCCAAGTGAATGGTGTAAATGTTATTGACAAATCTCCGACACTCACTATTGGAAGTTTTCAACTACCTCTACCTACTGCCAAAAATAAATATGACATACTTATTGTTGGGGATATGCATATCCCCATTGAGGTAACTTAGTGATTTATGAAAATTCTTTGGTTTCATGATAATTGAAAGTGGTTGTTAACATGACTTGATCAACCTTATTAATGGATCATTTTTTAGAGGTATGAAGTTGATGAATCTAGTAGGCACAACCTTCTGCTCCCACCTTTTGTTTTCTATTCTTCTTAGTCTTATAAAATAGAATGGCATGTTTATCCTATTTTCTGATTTCTCCGTGCAATAAAATTGATCCAAAAATAAAAGTTTTCAGAATGTCCTGAAAATTTAACATGATTTTTTTTGAATATTTCTGAATTTCTGGTGCAAATAACATCAGAGGGGGGTGCACCTGATGTCCACAAGACAACAGGGCGCGCCAGCACTCCCAGGCGCGCCCTGGTGGGTTGTGGTCCCCACGTGGGTCCCCTCACTTACCTCTTTAGCCCATTCCATCTCTCACCTACAGAAAAAATCACCATAGCTCTCTCTCTCGTGTTCTTGCTCTCAAACCCGCGGATTTCGATCCCTTTTGTAACACCCCAAGATTTTTACTTTTTATTTGACAAGTATTTTATTCCTTTGAGATGGAACTTTTAAAACTTTTTGATTTTTCCTCTTCAACTCAAAGGATGAAAAAAAACTTTTTATAAAACTCTTTGACCAACTTTGGTTCTGACCTCCAAAAATTTCTTTTGGAGTTTCTTCCCTACAAAATTTACTTTGGCTTATTCTTAAAATTTTGGTAACAATATCTTTGGAGTTTTGGTTCTACAAATCCTACTTGGTGATCATATTCACTCTTGACTTGCTCTATGTTTCTTAATCCCCTCTCTAATATTTCCTCTCTGACCCAAGGGTTTCAACCCATCTTTTCTCAAGGGACCAACCTAGAATTTTTTTATTATTAATAAAGCCCAAAATCTATTTCTGCCTTTTATTTTGAGATCTCAAGATTTACAAAGGAAGTACCAGATTCCTTTTGAGTTTGACCTCAAATAAATTACCACTAGTACTCCTTAGTACCCACAACCCAATTGTGCAAAAACCTTCTGGTCCACAGTTCAAAATTTTCAAATCTCATTCAAAAGCAATTTGGACCAGAAATCTATTTCTTGTTGGTTACCTCTCCTCCCTTGCTTCAAAAAATTCTGAGAAAAATCAGGGAGCCTCTAGAAGCCCCAATGGATAAGCCCTCCAAGTTTCAGCCCAAGATATTTTCATTTGAGCCCTCTGGCAATCAGTCGAACACCTGGCGTGCACTGTTGCATACAGGTTCAGACTTTTTCAGTTTCGTCAGAGAGAAGCTTCGTCAATCTCAGCAGTAGCAGCAGTGGCACCTTGTGCACTATGGCTAGCACTTATCCACCACGCCGCATGGTCGGTTGGCCGCTTGTGGGCGTCGGTGGTGAGCTGGCTCGCCGGCCCCGCCCCTTCCCGCGGCAACAGGGCCGTCGGCCGCTATCGCCAGAAGCATCCCCTGCAGAACGTCGTTGCGTAGCACTGCCCAAACCTCCAGAGGACTCCGCGTGGCCGTCCCCCACCTGCACGCGCGCTGCAGAGCCATCGGCGTGGCCTGGGCAGCGCAGAGCGCGCTCTCAGCACCCGCCACGGCCGTAAGCCGCCGTTCCATCGAGCGACCCCTCCCCTGTGTAATTGTCGTGTGTTAGAGCAAAAATGGAAACTAGGATGATGCAGCAGCCTGCACCGCAGCCGTAAACCTCTGCTAACCGCGCCGTTCGCCGTGATCCGTGCCGGAGTAAATTTCCGTCATGGCAACCGCCTCGGGCCGGCTATAAATAGGAGCCCCGAGCCTCAGCGCAATCCAGCACCTCATCACCACTCCTCCTCGCCACGCCACGCTCATCAGAGGACCTCGGGGAGGTCTTCTTCCTTGACTCCAGCCACCTCGATCCGCTCCGGGCTCCGGTGAAATTCCCCCTGGTGAGTGAGCCCCCGTGCCCCTAGCCTTGTCAGTAGCTTCTTAGTGCAACTATAGCCATAACCCCCGCTCCAATTTGACGCTAGGTTTCCCCTGCGGTGAGATCCATCATCACTCGATGCCACCTTCCGCCGGAGTAGGAGCCGCCGTCGACGTGGTGCACATCGACGACCATCTCCACCACCCACCGACGCGGGGAATTCTGGTGAGTGCGTAGGTGCCCCTAGCTCCCCTTGCCTCACCGTGGATCATCACCGGCGACCACCGCGGGCCTCTGTCCCCGGTGGCATTTTCAAACCTGACGAGTGGGACCCCCTCGTCAGGGTTCTATTCTTTTCTGAAGCGTTTTCTGAAAGTGCACTCTGTCAAATACGCTTTCTCCTTTTAACTGGCGTATTGCCTGAAAAGCGTTTTCTGCTTTTCTCAGTCTAACCCCTGGAAAGTTTTCTGTTTATAACAGATAGGTCTCTGGGCTTATTTTCTTTATATCTTTTAAACAGAAAATGATTTTGAGTTGATTCTTTTACTGTCACTCTTATTTTGCTGTCTAGTTTTTTATAGTATTTATTCAAAAATACTTTGAGACAACTTTCATACGCGCACGGTATTTACGTAGAACTCGGTATTTTATGTGGAGTAGATACCGATGGAGGAGACGCAGCCATCAACTTCGCCGAGCTAGACTCCGACTACGTTGATCCAGGCAAGCATGTTTGAACCTTTGATATGATGAGTGTTTTCATGTTTGCTTGAATTGTTATTTTCATGGCATGTCATATAAGCATATGATGAATGTTATATTTCATGCATGATAAGTTACAAGTGAGCTAAAAATTTGATGTGATCATGAATGATTGGACAACCTTGTCATGTGGTGATATGATAGGTTGTATGCTGGTATTGTTGGAGCATGCCGGTGTTATCAAAGAAAACTGTTTAACTCCAGTGTTGACATAGATCGAGTCTTGTCCCCGTTCGCCTTATTTTCGTGCTACCACATGCTTTCTGCAAGGAATGCCGTTTAGTAAGTTGTAAACCTCTTTCCATGTACATGCCAAATAGAGGGGCCGTGATGAGGGTTCCATGGCCCTGGATTAAAGCCTTCATCCGGTCAGGGGACATGGGTGTTTCCGGTTGGGACCGAGAGGGGGGCACCCCTTAGTAGCGCGCGATATAAATTTGATCCCATTCTATTCGAGGTGTTGGCCTCCCCGTCTTAAAGTTTTCTTGAATGTTGCCTAGGGTGATACCTGGCATCGGGATGTGAAATGGGTGTGTACTGGTTAGGTGTGTTTTCTTCTAAAATACCGTAGACGGAACTAGTCCTTCGGGATTACTGAAATCCGTTGGCTGTGGGTAAAGAGTACAACCTCTGCAGAGTCAAAACTATTCGAATAGCCGTGTCCACGGTCAAGGACGTTGGTTGACAGCTCAAGTGTCGGTCTCAGTGTCAGTCTCTGGAGAACTAATATGTTAAATGACAAAAGTGAACTTGGCTGAATATTATTTCCGTGAATGAACTAACCAGGTTATTACTGTGATGTGCTGAGTATTCCTTGGGATGGTGCTACCTCCTGGATACTCGTAATTAAATATGAAATATAAGCCCTTTATGTGATGTCGCTCAGATGTCCGACTGTGGCATTCTTGTTGTTTACTTTCCTTATAAGCCCTTTACGTGATGTCGCTCAGACGTCCGACTGTGGCATTCTTGTTATTTATTTTCAGTACAAGCCCTTTACGTGATGTCGGTCAGACGTCCGACTGTGGCATTCTTGTTATTCATTTTCAGTACAAGCCCTTTATGTGATGTCGCTCAGACGTCCGACTGTGGCATTCTATTGTTTACTTTTATTATAAGCCCTTTATGCGATGTCGCTCAGACGTCCGACTGTGGCACGTACTGTTATTTATTTCCAGTATAAGCCCTTTATGTGGTGTCGCCCCGACGCCCGACTGAGGCATGTTTATTTATTTTTACCTTTCGAGGCGTCGCTTCAGACACCCGATCGGTCTTCCTTTATTTTATTGGGATTTCAGGAGGACTACCGCCCGACTTCCTTTTTATTTATCTTGCTGTGCAAATTTATTACCTGGGTGTGTATTACTAATCTGCTCATGTGCATCATGTTTGCATTTGTTATATCTTATGTCCAAACTGTCTTGCGAGTACATTCAAAGTACTCACCTGGCTTGTTGATTTGGCCAGATGTTGACGAAGGCGATCTTATGGATGAAGAGTACGATAGCGAGTCCGACGCCTAGAGGAGTCCCAATCAGTCCCTTGCGATCCTGGAGTCTGCCACTTGTATTATTCACACTTCCGCTACACAAATAAAGTCGTCGAGCCTCACTCCGACGCTTGATGAGTTGTAAGATATTAGAGTCATGTCACCCACTCCACTGTGACATATCCACCACCACTATATATTGCGAGTCAGTAGTACTGCCACCATTTCCATTGTGTCATATCCGCCTTTATACTTAATATTGGCGTGCTTGTAATAAATTGTTGAGCAGCTTCAGCTCAACCCTGTATAATATTAAGTACTACTGGATTTCTGTATCAAGGATTTGTCTACCAGTACGAATTATTTTATGTGCTGGTCCGATTGAAGGGGCGATTTTTTCAATAATTATTTTATTGAAAAACCGGTCATGACAACCTTGGTATCAAAGCCAGGCTGACTGTAGGAAGCCACTAGGTGCGATCGCTAATCGGTTATTAGCGTAATAATATTATTAGCATTATGCAAATTGTAGCAATTTTTCTGTTAGTCATCATAAATTTATGATTTGACTATCTGGAATTTTTGTCTACTTTTGTAGATGGCTGGCGGCGACTGTGAATCATAGGTGTTCGCCAATGTATCGGAGGGGTTTTCCAAGCTCCTCGTCTCCATCGCCAAGATCGCAATCGGGCCATCGACTCGTCCGGAGTTCACACTCTACCAGCACAAGCTCAGCGACAGCGTGACTATGCACCAGGCCTCGGTGCAGTTCAACGGAGGGCATGCTGAATCACGCCGCTTCCGATTTGTTGGGAGGGCCATGCCTATGGAGAGGCATACTGTGCAGATGGCTTCCCGTGAGGCAATTGCCCGTCTCCGGGATGCTCTTCCTTCGATGAAGGCTCGTCGCTACCGCTACCTCCCATGCCACGTGCCATACACTTGTCTCTATGCATTTGCTTGCGCTAGGGGAGAGAGATGAAGCCATTGAGATGCTTGTTGAATATCTCAAGGCTCTTGAGGCAGCTTTTGATAACCTCGTGGATGACTTTGTGGCTGCTCGTATGGACTCAGTTCAGGCATGTGTCCTCAACAGGAGAGAGCTTCTCCATACAGCACCACGACTGTCGTACATCTCATCCGCAGCATCATATTCACCTGCCGTCATGGCCACCGCTTGCCGCCTGCCTACCACTGAGGAGTTTGACCAAGTTATTGCTCCTACCTCAGTTAGAGCTGCACCACCTGCCGCACCCGCACCAGCTCCACAGCCCCGTACTCCCCGCCTAGAGCCTATTCTTGAGGAGGAGGTTGAGTCTCCAGCACCTTGTCTGGGACTTACCCTCGGCAGGCCAAGCGACGTTCTTACCATTTCAGACTGAGTACGCCGAGCAGCAGTGTGATATATGTTTTTATGTACATATAGGCTTGGTGAGAAGTAGTCTGTGTGCGCATCATGTAGGAGTTCAGAGAATTGCACTAGCTTAAATAACATGTCAGGAATGTGTACGTGCATCCTGAGTGATGTATTATATAATTATGGCTTGCTTGTAAGATATGTACCTTGCGGTCCTTCTCCGTACGCAATCAAAAAAAATCGTGAAAAATCTTGGAGTATTTAAATTTTTGCCTTTGCAAAATTATTTATTGTTGCCACACATATTTTTCTCATGTATTTTGCAAAAATACCCCAAAGTGAAAAATGCATCATCCCTGGACTCGTTCCATGCCAAGTCCGCCAGAATAAAATCATGGTACACAGACAGGTAACAATTTCACACAGGGACAGTCAAGTCAACAGGACAGTGAAGCCGCATTTTCTCAAGTATGCCGCCTTTATGAGCAAAGCCAGCAGCAACATCAAGAGATGATGAATCATATTATCAATATGGGGAATCACCGCGAACCATACCAGCAGCGTTCCAAATTATCTGAGCTACAAAAGACACGGCCTACAGTTTTCTCTCACACCGATCAACCCCTGGAAGCAGACGATTGGCTTCGCGATATTGAGAGGAAATTAATTACTGCTCAGTGTTCGGACCATGAAAAAGTATTGTATGCCCCACATTATTTGACTGGAGCCGCTGCATCATGGTGGGAGAATTTCCTACGCATGCACACCAATGAGAACAACATTACCTGGGAAGAATTCAAGGAAAGCTTTCGTGGGGCGCACATCCCCAACAGTGTGATGAAACTCAAGAAGAGGGAATTTGAAGATCTCAAGCAGCGCAGCATGACTGTAACAGACTACCTTAGTCAGTTTACCCAGTTATGCTGATATGCCAATAATGAATATATGACTGCAGGCAAGAAGATGGAAACATTCCTCGATGGGCTCGCACCAGCACTTAAATGCCAACTGGTCGTACACACCTTCCCGGATTTCAAAACACTTGTGGACAAGGCCATTGTATTGGAAAATGAGCGCCGCAGCTTGGATGACATTCGCAAGCGCAAGAGAGACAAGTCTGCTCACCCATGCAACAACAAGCCCAAGAATGATTTCCAGAGAAATGGGGCGCATAAATCTTCAACTGCAGTTCCTCGCCCAAACAATAATTTTCATGCCAGGGACAAGGAATTCACATATCGCCCAAGCATTACTTGCTTCGCATGTGGAGAAGAAGGACACTATGCCAAGCAGTGCCCAAAGCCAAGAAACTCGGCTCCCAAGCCGAACAACAATGGGAATAATTCAGCTCCTAAGCGCAATAATTTCAACCCCAATAACAATCACAGGAAGGGTCACGTGAACCATGTGGCCAAGGATGAAGCACAGAATGCTCCTGACATCGTACTCGGTACGTTCCCTGTCAACACAATTCCTGCCACGGTTTTGTTTGATTCTAGAGCGTCTCACTCGTTCATTTCCAAGAAATTTGCTTTGCAACATGATTTTCCGATTTCTCCTTTGGAAAATTCTATGACCATACAGTCCCCGGGAGTTAAGCATATCACTCAAAGTTACTGCCAAGGTGTGATTATCGAGGTTAAAGGATTAAAGTTTTGGGCAAATCTCATTGTGTTGGAGCACAATGGACTGGATGTTATTCTCGGAATGGATTGGTTAACAACCAACAAGGGTTTTATTGACTGTTTCAATCGGACTGTGACTCTCACTCATCACCATGGGAAGACAATAAGAATTTCAGCCATAGAAAGACCAGCCCCACCACACGTAAGGCTGAACAAGGTGGATATTTCAGAATTAAGCAAAGTTGCAGTGGTGTGTGAATTTCCAGATGTATTTCCTGAAGAGCTACCAGGTATGCCTCCAGACCGGGAGATAGAGTTCATCATTGAACTAGCACCTGGCACCACTCCCATTTACAAGAAACCATACAGGATGGCACACTCTGAGCTAGTAGAATTAAAGAAGCAAATAAAAGAATTACTGGACAAGGGTTATATCAGACCCAGCTCATCACCATGGGGTTCACCAGTATTATTTGCCAAGAAAAGAGATGGAACTCTGAGATTATGTGTGGACTATCGAGCTCTCAACATGGTCACCATTAAAAATAAATATCCGTTGCCACGGATAAATGATTTGTTTGACCAGCTCGCACAAGCCAAAGTTTTCTCAAAAATCGATCTGAGGTCAGGATACCATCAATTAAAAATAAGGACCGAAGACATTCCTAAGACGGCATTCACCTCCAGATATGGGTTATATGAATTTACAGTGATGCCGTTCGGACTGACAAATGCCCCCGCATATTTTGTGCATCTCATGAACAAGGTGTTTATGAAATATATGGACAAATTTGTTGTGGTGTTCATTGATGATATTTTGGTATATTCCAAGACACCAGAAGAACATGCTCAACATCTCAGAATTGTACTGGGAGAATTAACGAAACATCAATTGTACGCCAAATTTAGCAAATGTGAATTCTGGTTAAAACAAGTTGGTTTTCTAGGCCACATACTAACCCAAGAAGGTGTTGCCGTGGACCCTGAAAAGTCAAGGCTGTACTTGAGTGGAAACAACCAGCCAACGTAACTGATATCCGAAGTTTTCTAGGAATGGCTGGATATTATAGAAGATTTATTGACGGATTTTCCACCATCGCAAAACCCATGACAAAGTTACTCAAGAAAGATAAGAAGTTTGTGTGGACTGATGCCTGTGAGAAATGTTTCCAAGAATTAAAGAAGAGATTAACAACAGCACCGGTATTAATCGTGCCGGACATACACAGAAATTTTGAAGTGTATTGAGACGCGTCCAGGAAAGGTCTTGGATGTGTACTAATGCAAGAAGGTAAAGTGGTCGCCTATGCTTCAAGCCAGCTCCGATGACATGAGGAAAATTATCCTACTCATGACTTGGAGTTGGCAGCAGTAATTCATGCACTCAAAGAATGGCGACATTTCCTCCTTGGAAATTGTTGTGAAATATATACGGACCATAAAAGCCTCAAATATATTTTCACACAGCCAGAACTCAATTTACGACAACGACGCTAGTTGGAATTAGTGAAGGACTATGATGTAGGAATTCACTACCATCCAGGCAAGGCAAATGTCATGGCAGATGCTCTTAGTCGAAACCCAAGCTCAGACAGCGGCAGCCTACAAAGTTTGCCACCTGAATTCCATCGGGAGTTTGCCAAGCTGAACATGATTTTAGTCACGGAAGGCACTGTGGCAAATTTGGAACTCCAACCCACCTTAGTGGAACAAATGAAAGAATCTCAGCATGGACACCCCAGCATCGAAGGTATAAAAAGAAAAGTAAGTATGTGCAAGGCCTCAGAATTTGTCGTGGACGACAAAGGAATATTATGGTACGGAGAAAGGCTATGCGTACCAAATATAGAGGACCTCAAACAGCAGATTTTGACTGAAGCCCACACCGCTCCTTATTCCATCCACCCAGGAGGAACCAAAATGTACAAGGACATTCAGGAAAAAATATGGTGGCACGGTATGAAGAGAGATATAGCCACATTTATCGCATGTTGTGACTCCTGCCAGCGCATTAAGGCCGAACATCAAAAACCAGCAGGACTATTACAGCCAAACATGATACCTGAATGGAAATGGGACGAAATTGGAATGGATTTTATTGTCGGACTACCTCGGTCACGACACGGAAATGATGCCATATGGGTCATCACCGATAGATTAACCAAAGTGGCACATTTTATTCCAGTAAAGACAACCCACACCACACAGAAGCTTGCCAGACTTTATCTCGCCTGTATTGTTTGTTTACATGGAGCTCCAAAGACTATAATATCAGACAGAGGCACTCAATTCGTCTCCCGATTTTGGGATCACCTACAACAAGCTCTGGGGACTCAACTAGTATTCAGCACAGCATATCACCCTCAGACTGGAGGACATACTGAACGCGTGAACCAAATACTAGAGGACATGCTAAGAGCATGTGTTCTCACCTATGGAACCAGTTGGGAAGAAATCCTGCCGTATGCCGAGTTCGCGTACAACAACAGTTACCAGGCAAGTCTACAAATGGCACCTTTCGAAGCCTTGTATGGACGAAGATGTCGTACCCCGCTTAATTGGTCCGAGATAGGAGATAGCCATATATTCGGCCCAGACATGCTCAAGGAAGCCGAGGAAAAGATTAAAATAATCGGAGATTGACTCAAGGCAGCCCAGAGTCGACAAAAGAGCTATTATGATCAAAAACACCATGAACTCAATTTTGAGCCAAATGAATATGTATACCTCCAAGTATCCCCGATGAGGGGTCTGCAAAGATTTAAGGTCAGGGGAAAATTGGCACCACCATTTATGAGACCTTTCAGGATAATTGCACGAAGAGGCAGAGTGGCCTACCAGCTAGACCTACCCGCAGAACTGTCAGACGTCCATGACGTGTTCCACATCTCACAGTTAAGGAAATGTGTGAGCAACCCAAAGAAGCATGTATCTCATGAGAGCATTGACGTTCAACCAGACCTCACATACAGGGAACGTCCAATAAAAATATTGGAGGAGTCTGAAAGAAGGACCCATCAGAATACAATCAAATTTTTCAAGGTTCAGTGGAGCAATCACACCGAGGATGAGGCAACATGGGAAAGAGAGGATTTTCTTCGGGAAGAGCACCCACACCTATTTGAGGATCAGCTGAAATCTCAGGGACGAGATTTTTCCTAAGGGGGTAGGTGTTGTAACACCCCAAGATTTTTACTTTTTATTTGACAAGTATTTTATTCCTTTGAGATGGAACTTTTAAAACTTTTTGATTTTTCCTCTTCAACTCAAAGGATGAAAAAAAAACTTTTTATAAAACTCTTTGACCAACTTTGGTTCTGACCTCCAAAAATTTCTTTTGGAGTTTCTTCCCTACAAATTTTACTTTGGCTTATTCTTAAAATTTTGGTAACAATATCTTTGGAGTTTTAGTTCTACAAATCCTACTTGGTGATCATATTCACTCTTGACTTGCTCTATGTTTCTTAATCCCCTCTCTAATATTTCCTCTTTGACCCAAGGGTTTCAACCCATCTTTTCTCAAGGGACCAACCTAGAGAAATATTTTTTTTATTATTAATAAAGCCCAAAATCTATTTCTGCCTTTTATTTTGAGGTCTCAAGATTTACAAAGGAAGTACCAAATTCCTTTTGAGTTTGACCTCAAATAAATTACCACTAGTCCTCCTTAGTACCCACAACCCAATTGTGCAAAAACCTTCTGGTCCATAGTTCAAAATTTTCAAATCACATTCAAAAGCAATTTGGACCAGAAATCTATTTCTTGTTGGTTACCTCTCCTCCCTTGCTTCAAAAATTCTGAGAAAAATCATGGAGCCTCTAGAAGCCCCAATGGATATGCCCTCCAAGTTTCAGCCCAAGATATTTTCATTTGAGCCCTCTGGCAATCAGTCGAACACCTGGCGTGCACTGTTGCATACAGGTTCAGACTTTTTCAGTTTCGTCAGAGAGAAGCTTTGTCAATCTCAGCAGTAGCAGCAGTGGCACCTTGTGCACTGTGGCTAGCGCTTATCCACTGCGCCGCACGGTCGGTTGGCCGCTTGTGGGCGTCGGTGGTGAGCTGGCTCGCCGGCCCCGCCCCTTCCCGCGGCAACAGGGCCGTCGGCCGCCATTGCCAGAAGCATCCCCTGCAGAACGCCGTTGCGTAGCATCGCCCAAACCTCCAGAGGCCTCTGTGTGGCCGTTCCCCACCTGCACGCGCGTTGCAGAGCCATCGGCGTGGCCTGGGCAGCGCAGAGCGCGCTCTCTGCACCCGCCACGGCCGTAAGCTGCCGTTCCGTCGAGCGGCCCCTCCCCCGCGTAATTGTCGTGTGTTGGAGCAAAAATGGAAACTAGGATGATGCAGCAGCCTGCACCGCAGCCGTAAACCCCTGTAACCGCGCCGTCCGCCGTGATCCGCGCCGGAGTAAATCTCCGTCACGGCAACCGCCTCGGGCCGGCTATAAATAGGAGCCCCGAGCCTCAGTGCAGTCCAGCACCTCATCACCACTCCTCCTCGCCATGCCACGCTCATCAGAGGACCTCGGGGAGGTCTTCTTCCCCGACTCCGGCCGCCTCGATCCGCTTCGGGCTCCGGTGAAATTCCCCCTGGTGAGTGAGCCCCCGTGCCCCGAGTCTTGTCAGTAGCTTCTTAGTGCACCTATAGCCATAACCCCCGCTCCAATTTGACGCTAGGTTTCCCCTGCGGTGAGATCCATCATCACCCAACGCCGCCGTCCACCGGAGTAGGAGCCGCCGTCGACGTGGTGCACATCGACAACCATCTCCACCACCCACCGACGCGGGGAAATCTGGTGAGTGCGTAGGTGCCCCTAGCTCCACTTGCCTCGCCGGCGACCACCGCAGGCCTTTGTCGCCGGTGGCATTTTCAAACCTGACGAGTGGGACCCCCTCGTCAGGGTTCTATTCTTTTCTGAAGCGTTTTCTGAAAGCGCACTCTGTCAAATACGCTTTCTCCTTTTAATTGGCGTATTGCCTGAAAAGCGTTTTCTGCTTTTCTTAGTCTAACCCCTGGAAAGTTTTCTGTTTATAGCAGATAGGTCCCTGGGCTTATTTTCTTTATATCTTTTAAACAGAAAATTATTTTGAGTTGATTCTTTTTCTGTCACTCTTATTTTGCTGTCTAGTTTTTTATAGTATTTATTCAAAAATACTTTGAGACAACTTTCATATGCGCACGGTATTTACGTAGAACTCATTATTTTATGTGGAGTAGATACCGAAGGAGGAGACGCTGCCGTCACCTTTGCCGAGCTAGACTCCGACTACGTTGATCCAGGCAAGCATGTTTGAACCTTTGATATGATGAGTGTTTTCATGTTTGCTTGAATTGTTATTTTCATGGCATGTCTTATAAGCATATGATGAATGTTATATTTCATGCATGATAAGTTACAAGTGAGCTAAAAATTTGATGTGATCATGAATGATTGGACAACCTAGTCATGTGGTGACATGATAGGTTGTATGCTGGTATTGTTGGAGCATGCCGGTGTTATCAAAGAAAACTGTTTAACTCCAATGTTGACATAGATCGAGTCTTGTCCCCGTTCGCCTTATTTTCGTGCTACCACATGCTATCTGCAAGGAATGTGGTTTAGTAAGTTGTAAACCTATTTCCATGTACACGCCAAATAGAGGGGCCGTGATCAGGGTTCCATGGCCCTGGATTAAAGCCTTCATCCGGTCAGGGGGCATGGGTGTTTCCGGTTGGGACCGAGAGGGGGGCACCCCTTAGTAGCGCGCGATATAAATTTGATCCCATGCTATTAGAGGTGTTGGCCTCCCCGTCTTAAAGTTTTCTTGAACGTTGCCTAGGGTGATACCTGGCATCGGGATGTGAAATGGGTGTGTACTGGTTAGGTATGTTTTCTTCTAAAATACCGTAGACGGAACTAGTCCATCGGGATTACTGAAATCCGTTGGCTGTGGGTAAAGAGTACAACCTCTGCAGAGTCAAAACTATTTGAATAGCCGTGTCCACGGTCAAGGACGTTGGTTGACAGGTCAAGTATCGGTCTCAGTGTCAGTCTCTGGAGAACTACTATGTTAAATGACAGAAGTGAACTTGGCTGAATATTATTTCCGTGAATGAACTAACCAGGTTATTACTATGATGTCCTGAGTATTCCTTGGGATGGTGCTACCTCCTGGATACTCGTAATTAAATATGAAATATAAGCCCTTTATGTGATGTCGCTCAGACGTCCGACTGTGGCATTCTTGTTGTTTACTTTCCTTATAAGCCCTTTACGTGATGTCGCTCAGACGTCCGACTGTGGCATTCTTGTTATTTATTTTCAGTACAAGCCCTTTACGTGATGTCGGTCAGACGTCCGACTGTGGCATTCTTGTTATTCATTTTCAGTACAAGCCCTTTATGTGATGTCGCTCAGACGTCCGACTGTGGCATTCTATTGTTTACTTTTATTATAAGCCCTTTATGCGATGTCGCTCAGACGTCCGACTGTGGCACGTACTGTTATTTATTTCCAGTATAAGCCCTTTATGTGGTGTCGCCCCGACGCCCGACTGAGGCATGTTTATTTATTTTTACCTTTCGAGGCGTCGCTTCAGACACCCGATCGGTCTTCCTTTATTTTATTGGGATTTCAGGAGGACTACCGCCCGACTTCCTTTTTATTTATCTTGCTGTGCAAATTTATTACCTGGGTGTGTATTACTAATCTGCTCATGTGCATCATGTTTGCATTTGTTATATCTTATGTCCAAACTGTCTTGCGAGTACATTCAAAGTACTCACCTGGCTTGTTGATTTGGCCAGATGTTGACGAAGGCGATCTTATGGATGAAGAGTACGATAGCGAGTCCGACGCCTAGAGGAGTCCCAATCAGTCCCTTGCGATCCTGGAGTCTGCCACTTGTATTATTCACACTTCCGCTACACAAATAAAGTCGTCGAGCCTCACTCCGACGCTTGATGAGTTGTAAGATATTAGAGTCATGTCACCCACTCCACTGTGACATATCCACCACCACTATATATTGCGAGTCAGTAGTACTGCCACCATTTCCATTGTGTCATATCCGCCTTTATACTTAATATTGGCGTGCTTGTAATAAATTGTTGAGCAGCTTCAGCTCAACCCTGTATAATATTAAGTACTACTGGATTTCTGTATCAAGGATTTGTCTACCAGTACGAATTATTTTATGTGCTGGTCCGATTGAAGGGGCGATTTTTTCAATAATTATTTTATTGAAAAACCGGTCATGACAACCTTGGTATCAAAGCCAGGCTGACTGTAGGAAGCCACTAGGTGCGATCGCTAATCGGTTATTAGCGTAATAATATTATTAGCATTATGCAAATTGTAGCAATTTTTCTGTTAGTCATCATAAATTTATGATTTGACTATCTGGAATTTTTGTCTACTTTTGTAGATGGCTGGCGGCGACTGTGAATCATAGGTGTTCGCCAATGTATCGGAGGGGTTTTCCAAGCTCCTCGTCTCCATCGCCAAGATCGCAATCGGGCCATCGACTCGTCCGGAGTTCACACTCTACCAGCACAAGCTCAGCGACAGCGTGACTATGCACCAGGCCTCGGTGCAGTTCAACGGAGGGCATGCTGAATCACGCCGCTTCCGATTTGTTGGGAGGGCCATGCCTATGGAGAGGCATACTGTGCAGATGGCTTCCCGTGAGGCAATTGCCCGTCTCCGGGATGCTCTTCCTTCGATGAAGGCTCGTCGCTACCGCTACCTCCCATGCCACGTGCCATACACTTGTCTCTATGCATTTGCTTGCGCTAGGGGAGAGAGATGAAGCCATTGAGATGCTTGTTGAATATCTCAAGGCTCTTGAGGCAGCTTTTGATAACCTCGTGGATGACTTTGTGGCTGCTCGTATGGACTCAGTTCAGGCATGTGTCCTCAACAGGAGAGAGCTTCTCCATACAGCACCACGACTGTCGTACATCTCATCCGCAGCATCATATTCACCTGCCGTCATGGCCACCGCTTGCCGCCTGCCTACCACTGAGGAGTTTGACCAAGTTATTGCTCCTACCTCAGTTAGAGCTGCACCACCTGCCGCACCCGCACCAGCTCCACAGCCCCGTACTCCCCGCCTAGAGCCTATTCTTGAGGAGGAGGTTGAGTCTCCAGCACCTTGTCTGGGACTTACCCTCGGCAGGCCAAGCGACGTTCTTACCATTTCAGACTGAGTACGCCGAGCAGCAGTGTGATATATGTTTTTATGTACATATAGGCTTGGTGAGAAGTAGTCTGTGTGCGCATCATGTAGGAGTTCAGAGAATTGCACTAGCTTAAATAACATGTCAGGAATGTGTACGTGCATCCTGAGTGATGTATTATATAATTATGGCTTGCTTGTAAGATATGTACCTTGCGGTCCTTCTCCGTACGCAATCAAAAAAATTCGTGAAAAATCTTGGAGTATTTAAATTTTTGCCTTTGCAAAATTATTTATTGTTGCCACACATATTTTTCTCATGTATTTTGCAAAAATACCCCAAAGTGAAAAATGCATCATCCCTGGACTCGTTCCATGCCAAGTCCGCCAGAATAAAATCATGGTACACAGACAGGTAACAATTTCACACAGGGACAGTCAAGTCAATAGGACAGTGAAGCCGCATTTTCTCAAGTATGCCGCCTTTATGAGCAAAGCCAGCAGCAACATCAAGAGATGATGAATCATATTATCAATATGGGGAATCACCGCGAACCATACCAGCAGCGTTCCAAATTATCTGAGCTACAAAAGACACGGCCTACAGTTTTCTCTCACACCGATCAACCCCTGGAAGCAGACGATTGGCTTCGCGATATTGAGAGGAAATTAATTACTGCTCAGTGTTCGGACCATGAAAAAGTATTGTATGCCCCACATTATTTGACTGGAGCCGCTGCATCATGGTGGGAGAATTTCCTACGCATGCACACCAATGAGAACAACATTACCTGGGAAGAATTCAAGGAAAGCTTTCGTGGGGCGCACATCCCCAACAGTGTGTTGAAACTCAAGAAGAGGGAATTTGAAGATCTCAAGCAGCGCAGCATGACTGTAACAGACTACCTTAGTCAGTTTACCCAGTTATGCTGATATGCCAATAATGAATATATGACTGCAGGCAAGAAGATGGAAACATTCCTCGATGGGCTCGCACCAGCACTTAAATGCCAACTGGTCGTACACACCTTCCCGGATTTCAAAACACTTGTGGACAAGGCCATTGTATTGGAAAATGAGCGCCGCAGCTTGGATGACATTCGCAAGCGCAAGAGAGACAAGTCTGCTCACCCATGCAACAACAAGCCCAAGAATGATTTCCAGAGAAATGGGGCGCATAAATCTTCAACTGCAGTTCCTCGCCCAAACAATAATTTTCATGCCAGGGACAAGGAATTCACATATCGCCCAAGCATTACTTGCTTCGCATGTGGAGAAGAAGGACACTATGCCAAGCAGTGCCCAAAGCCAAGAAACTCGGCTCCCAAGCCGAACAACAATGGGAATAATTCAGCTCCTAAGCGCAATAATTTCAACCCCAATAACAATCACAGGAAGGGTCACGTGAACCATGTGGCCAAGGATGAAGCACAGAATGCTCCTGACATCGTACTCGGTACGTTCCCTGTCAACACAATTCCTGCCACGGTTTTGTTTGATTCTAGAGCGTCTCACTCGTTCATTTCCAAGAAATTTGCTTTGCAACATGATTTTCCGATTTCTCCTTTGGAAAATTCTATGACCATACAGTCCCCGGGAGTTAAGCATATCACTCAAAGTTACTGCCAAGGTGTGATTATCGAGGTTAAAGGATTAAAGTTTTGGGCAAATCTCATTGTGTTGGAGCACAATGGACTGGATGTTATTCTCGGAATGGATTGGTTAACAACCAACAAGGGTTTTATTGACTGTTTCAATCGGACTGTGACTCTCACTCATCACCATGGGAAGACAATAAGAATTTCAGCCATAGAAAGACCAGCCCCACCACACGTAAGGCTGAACAAGGTGGATATTTCAGAATTAAGCAAAGTTGCAGTGGTGTGTGAATTTCCAGATGTATTTCCTGAAGAGCTACCAGGTATGCCTCCAGACCGGGAGATAGAGTTCATCATTGAACTAGCACCTGGCACCACTCCCATTTACAAGAAACCATACAGGATGGCACACTCTGAGCTAGTAGAATTAAAGAAGCAAATAAAAGAATTACTGGACAAGGGTTATATCAGACCCAGCTCATCACCATGGGGTTCACCAGTATTATTTGCCAAGAAAAGAGATGGAACTCTGAGATTATGTGTGGACTATCGAGCTCTCAACATGGTCACCATTAAAAATAAATATCCGTTGCCACGGATAAATGATTTGTTTGACCAGCTCGCACAAGCCAAAGTTTTCTCAAAAATCGATCTGAGGTCAGGATACCATCAATTAAAAATAAGGACCGAAGACATTCCTAAGACGGCATTCACCTCCAGATATGGGTTATATGAATTTACAGTGATGCCGTTCGGACTGACAAATGCCCCCGCATATTTTGTGCATCTCATGAACAAGGTGTTTATGAAATATATGGACAAATTTGTTGTGGTGTTCATTGATGATATTTTGGTATATTCCAAGACACCAGAAGAACATGCTCAACATCTCAGAATTGTACTGGGAGAATTAACGAAACATCAATTGTACGCCAAATTTAGCAAATGTGAATTCTGGTTAAAACAAGTTGGTTTTCTAGGCCACATACTAACCCAAGAAGGTGTTGCCGTGGACCCTGAAAAGTCAAGGCTGTACTTGAGTGGAAACAACCAGCCAACGTAACTGATATCCGAAGTTTTCTAGGAATGGCTGGATATTATAGAAGATTTATTGACGGATTTTCCACCATCGCAAAACCCATGACAAAGTTACTCAAGAAAGATAAGAAGTTTGTGTGGACTGATGCCTGTGAGAAATGTTTCCAAGAATTAAAGAAGAGATTAACAACAGCACCGGTATTAATCGTGCCGGACATACACAGAAATTTTGAAGTGTATTGAGACGCGTCCAGGAAAGGTCTTGGATGTGTACTAATGCAAGAAGGTAAAGTGGTCGCCTATGCTTCAAGCCAGCTCCGATGACATGAGGAAAATTATCCTACTCATGACTTGGAGTTGGCAGCAGTAATTCATGCACTCAAAGAATGGCGACATTTCCTCCTTGGAAATTGTTGTGAAATATATACGGACCATAAAAGCCTCAAATATATTTTCACACAGCCAGAACTCAATTTACGACAACGACGCTAGTTGGAATTAGTGAAGGACTATGATGTAGGAATTCACTACCATCCAGGCAAGGCAAATGTCATGGCAGATGCTCTCAGTCGAAACCCAAGCTCAGACAGCGGCAGCCTACAAAGTTTGCGACCTGAATTCCATCGGGAGTTTGCCAAGCTCAACATGATTTTAGTCACGGAAGGCACTGTGGCAAATTTGGAACTCCAACCCACCTTAGTGGAACAAATGAAAGAATCTCAGCATGGACACCCCAGCATCGAAGGTATAAAAAGAAAAGTAAGTATGTGCAAGGCCTCAGAATTTGTCGTGGACGACAAAGGAATATTATGGTACGGAGAAAGGCTATGCGTACCAAATATAGAGGACCTCAAACAGCAGATTTTGACTGAAGCCCACACCGCTCCTTATTCCATCCACCCAGGAGGAACCAAAATGTACAAGGACATTAAGGAAAAAAATTGGTGGCACGGTATGAAGAGAGATATAGCCACATTTATCGCATGTTGTGACTCCTGCCAGCGCATTAAGGCCGAACATCAAAAACCAACAGGACTATTACAGCCAAACATGATACCTGAATGGAAATGAGATGAAATTGGAATGGAATTTATTGTCGGACTACCTCGGTCACGACACGGAAATGATGTCATATGGGTCATCACCGATAGATTAACCAAAGTGGCACATTTTATTCCAGTAAAGACAACCCACACCACACAGAAGCTTGCCAGACTTTATCTCGCCCGTATTGTTTGTTTACATGGAGTTCCAAAGACTATAATATCAGACAGAGGCACTCAATTCGTCTCCCGATTTTGGGATCACCTACAACAAGCTCTGGGGACTCAGCTAGTATTCAGCACAACATATCACCCTCAGACTGGAGGACAGACTGAATGCGTGAACCAAATCCTAGAGGACATGCTAAGAGCATGTGTTCTCACCTATGGAACCAGTTGGGAAGAAATCCTGCCGTATGCCGAGTTCGCGTACAACAACAGTTACCAGGCAAGTCTACAAATGGCACCTATTGAAGCCTTGTATGGACGAAGATATTGTACCCTGCTTAATTGGTCCGAGACAGGAGATAGCCGTATATTCGGCCCAGACATGCTCAAGGAAGCCGAGGAAAAGGTTAAAATAATCAGAGATTGACTCAAGGCAGCCCAGAGTCGACAAAAGAGCTATTATGATCAAAAACACCATGAAATCAATTTTGAGCCAAATGAATATGTATACCTCCGAGTATCCCCGATGAGGGGTCTGCAAAGATTTAAGGTCAAGGGAAAATTGGCACCACAATTTATTAGACCTTTCAGGATAATTGCACGAGGAGGCAGAGTGGCCTACCACCTAGACCTACCCACAGAACAGTCAGACGTCCATGACGCGTTCCACGTCTCATAGTTAAGGAAATGTGTGAGCAACCCAAAGAAGCATGTATCTCATGAGAGCATTGACGTTCAACCAGACCTCACATACAGGGAACGTCCAATAAAAATATTGTAGTAGTCTGAAAGAAGGACCCATCAGAATACAATCAAATTTTTCAAGGTTCAGTGGAGCAATCACACCGAGGATGAGGCAACATGGGAAAGAGAGGATTTTCTTCGGGCAGAGCACCCACACCTATTTGAGGATCAGCTGAAATCTCGGGGACGAGATTTTTCCTAAGGGGGTAGGTGTTGTAACATCCCAAGATTTTTACTTTTTATTTGACAAGTATTTTATTCCTTTGAGATGGAACTTTTAAAACTTTTTGATTTTTCCTCTTCAACTCAAAGGCTAAAAAAAAACTTTTTACAAAACTCTTTGACCAACTTTGGTTTTGACCTCCAAAAATTTCTTTTGGAGTTTCTTCCCTACAAAATTTACTTTGGCTTATTCTTAAAATTTTGGTAACAATATCTTTGGAGTTTTAGTTCTACAAATCCTACTTGGTGATCATATTCACTCTTGACTTGCTCTATGTTTCTTAATCCCCTCTCTAATATTTCCTCTCTGACCCAAGGGTTTCAACCCATCTTTTCTCAAGGGAACAACATGGAAAAATAATTTTATTATTATTAATAAAGCCCAAAATCTATTTCTGCCTTTTATTTTGAGGTCTCAAGATTTACAAAGGAAGTACCAGATTCCTTTTGAGTTTGACCTCAAATAAATTACCACTAGTACTCCTTAGTACCCACAACCCAATTGTGCAAAAACCTTCTGGTCCACAGTTCAAAATTTTCAAATCACATTCAAAAGCAATTTGGACCAGAAATCTATTTCTTGCTGGTAACCTCTCCTCCCTTGCTTCAAAAATTCTGAGAAAAATCAGGGAGCCCCTAGAAGCCCCAATGGATAAGCCCTCCAAGTTTCAGCCCAAGATATTTTCATTTGAGCCCTCTGGCAATCAGTCGAACTCCTGGCGTGCACTGTTGCATACAGGTTCAGACTTTTTCTGTTTCGTCAGAGAGAAGCTTCGTCAATCTCAGCAGTAGCAGCAGTGGCACCTTGTGCACTGTGGCTAGCGCTTATCCACCGCGTCGCACGGTCGGTTGGCCACTTGTGGGCATCGGTGGTGAGCTGGCTCGCCGGCCCCGCCCCTTCCCGCGGCAACAGGACCGTCGGCCGCCATCGCCAGAAGCATCCCTTGCAGAACGCCGTTGCGTAGCACCGCCCAAACCTCCAGAGGCCTCCGCGTGGCCGTCCCCCACCTGCACGCGCGCTGCAGAGCCGTCGGCGTGGCCTGGGCAGCGCAGAGCACGCTCTCTGCACCCGCCACGGCCGTAAGCCGCCGTTCCGTCGAGCGGCCCCTCCCCTGCGTAATTGTCGTGTGTTAGAGCAAAAATGGAAACTAGGATGATGCAGCAGCCTGCACCGCAGCCGTAAACCCCTGCTAACCGCGCCGTCCGCCGTGATCCGCGCCGGAGTAAATCTCCGTCACGGCAACCGCCTCGGGTCGGCTATAAATAGGAGCCCCGAGCCTCAGCGCAGTCCAGCACCTCATCACCACTCCTCCTCGCCACGGCACGCTCATCAGAGGACCTCGGGGAGGTCTTCTTCCCCGACTCCGGCCGCCTCGATCCGCTTCGGGCTCCGGTGAAATTCCCCCTGGTGAGTGAGCCCCCATGCCCCTAGTCTTGTCAGTAGCTTCTTAGTGCACCTATAGCCATAACCCCCGCTCCAATTTGACGCTAGGTTTCCCCTGCGGTGAGATCCATCATCACCCGACGCCGCCGTCCGTCGGAGTAGGAGCCGCCGTCGACGTGGTGCACATCGACGACCATCTCCACCACCCACCGACGCGGGGAAGTCTGGTGAGTGCGTAGGTGCCCCTAGCTCCCCTTGCCTCGCCGTGGATCATCGCCGGCGACCACCGCGGGCCTCTATCGCCGGTGGCATTTTCAAACCTGACGAGTGGGACCCCCTCGTCAGGGTTCTATTCTTTTCTGAAGCGTTTTCTGAAAGCGCACTCTGTCAAATACGCTTTCTCCTTTTAACTGGCGTATTGCCTGAAAAGCGTTTTCTGCTTTTCTCAGTCTAACCCTTGGAAAGTTTTCTGTTTATAACAGATAGGTCCCTAGGCTTATTTCCTTTATATCTTTTAAACAGAAAATGATTTTGAGTTGATTCTTTTTCTGTCACTCTTATTTTGCTGTCTAGTTTTTTATAGTATTTATTCAAAAATACTTTGAGACAACTTTCATACGCACACGGTATTTACGTAGAACTCGGTATTTTATGTGGAGTAGATACCGAAGGAGGAGACGCTGCCGTCAACTTCGCCGAGCTAGACTCCGACTACGTTGATCCAGGCAAGCATGTTTGAACCTTTGATATGATGAGTGTTTTCATGTTTGCTTGAATTGTTATTTTCATGGCATGTCATATAAGCATATGATGAATGTTATATTTCATGCATGATAAGTTACAAGTGAGCTAAAAACTTGATGTGATCATGAATGATTGGACAACCTAGTCATGTGGTGACATGATAGGTTGTATGCTGGTATTGTTGGAGCATGCCGGTGTTATCAAAGAAAACTGTTTAACTCCAGTGTTGACATAGATCGAGTCTTGTCCCCGTTCGCCTTATTTTCGTGCTACCACATGCTTTCTGCAAGGAATGCGGTTTAGTAAGTTGTAAACCTCTTTCCATGTACACGCCAAATAGAGGGGCCGTCATGAGGGTTCCATGGCCCTGGATTAAAGCCCTCCTCCGGTCAGGGGGCATGGGTGTTTCCGGTTGGGACCGAGAGGGGGGCACCCCTTAGTACCGCGCGATATAAATTTGATCCCATGCAATTCTCCCCGTCTTAAAGTTTTCTTGAACGTTGCCTAGGGAGATACCTGGCATCGGGATGTGAAATGGGTGTGTACTGGTTAGGTGTGTTTTCTTCTAAAATACCGTAGACGGAACTAGTCCTTCAGGATTACTGAAATCCGTTGGCTGTGGGTAAAGAGTACAACATCTGCAGAGTCAAAACTATTCGAATAGCCATGTCCACGGTCAAGGACGTTGGTTGACAGGTCAAGTGTCGGTCTCAGTGTCAGTCTCTGGAGAACTAATATGTTAAATGACAGAAGTGAACTTGGCTGAATATTATTTCCGTGAATGAACTAACCAGGTTATTACTGTGATGTGCTGAGTATTCCTTGGGATGGTGCTACCTCCTGGATACTCGTAATTAAATATGAAATATAAGCCCTTTATGTGATGTCGCTCAGACGTCCGACTGTGGCATTCTTGTTGTTTACTTTCCTTATAAGCCCTTTACGTGATGTCGCTCAGACGTCCGACTGTAGCATTCATGTTATTTATTTTCAGTACAAGACCTTTACGTGATGTCGCTCAGACGTCCGACTGTGGCATTCTTGTTATTCATTTTCAGTACAAGCCCTTTATGTGATGTCGCTCAGACGTCCGACTGTGGCATTCTGTTGTTTACTTTCATTATAAGCCCTTTATGCGATGTCGCTCAGACGTCCGACTGTGGCACGTACTGTTATTTATTTCCAGTATAAGCCCTTTATGTGGTGTCGCCCCGACGCCCGACTGAGGCATGTTTATTTATTTTTACCTTTCGAGGCGTCGCTTCAGACACCCGATCGGTCTTCTTTTATTTTATTGGGATTTCGGGAGGACTACCGCCCGACTTCCTTTTTATTTATCTTGCTGTGCAAATTTATTACCTGGGTGTGTATTACTAATCTGCTCATGTGCATCATGTTTGCATTTGTTATATCTTATGTCCAAACTGTCTTGCGAGTACATTCAAAGTACTCACCTGGCTTGTTGATTTGGCCAGATGTTGACGAAGGCGATCTTATGGATGAAGAGTACGATAGCGAGTCCGACGCCTAGAGGAGTCCCAGTCAGTCCCTTGCGATCCTGGAGTCTGCCACTTGTATTATTCACGCTTCCGCTGCACAAATAAAATCGTCGAGCCTCACTCCGACGCTTGATGAGTTGTAAGATATTAGAGTCCTGTCACCCACTCCACTGTGACATATCCACCACCACTATATATTGCGAGTCAGTAGTACTGCCACCATTTCCATTGTGTAATATCCGCCTTTATACTTAATATTGGCGTGCTTGTAATAAATTGTTGAGCAGCTTCAGCTCAACCCTGTATAATATTAAGTACTACTGGATTTCTGTATCAAGGATTTGTCTACCAGTACGAATTATTTTCTGTGCTGGTCTGACTGAAGGGGCGATTTTTTCAATAACTATTTTATTGAAAAACCGGTCCTGACATCTTTGCTTGAAGCTCCGTTTCCGAAATTGTTTTGGTGGATTGCTACTTGGTATGTGACTCCTCCATTGCTCCAATTAGTTTTTGATTTAGTGGTTTATTTTTAGAATAATTAGCTACTCTTTGTGTTGCTGTAGATGGGCTTGCATGTTGAATTCTTAGAGTTCTAAGTAGTTTGCATGCTTAATATGGCCTCTATGCATCCTTAGGAGTAGTTGTTATCAATCTTGCGAAGTGTTTAACCACTAGGGAGAAGGTCGGTGCACTCAGTGCCCCCGACCTCGCCATCTTATGCCATGCACTGCACAATGATCACACCTTGCCCCGACCTCTAATATCGCTACAACTTAGTATTCCGTGTAGTTACCTGTGATATTATCCCGTTGCCTGCACCTGCTTTGTTTGATTCTATTGCCAGGAACGGATACAGGGTCATGCCAGAGGACATTCATGCCTACCGGGATGACCTGGCAGCAGCTGAGGAGGAGCCCCAGGAGTGGGACGCTCAAGTGTCGCCGCCACAGTACCTCCACATAGGACAGGATGGCCATTACGGATGGTGATTACCAAGCTAGGCCAAAAGCCTAAGCTTGGGGGAGTACGTATTTCCACCGACATTATATTCATGTTTACACATTTCATTCCGGTTGTCGGTGTCAACAATTTTTCACTGTATTATCCTTGCTAGATTTATTTTCTCGCTTTCTTCTTGCGTGTTTGAAAAACTTTGAGAAAACCCAAAAAGATTTCTTGTTTCTTCTTTTGCTTGTTAGGAGCTCTCCCGTGTAAATAGTTTTTCTCATTTTTGTTTTTCCCTCTTTAATTTGCTTTCGTCAAGAAAAACTAAAAACTCCAAAAATATTTTAGTGTGTTTCTCTGAAATTCTTTTCTTTTTATTTGAGTCGTACCAAGGAGAAGACCACGATGAAAATGTTGAGTGGCTCTCATATGCATTAATGTTAATCTAACAAAGAACCCAAATTACTTTGTCTTCTCCTTTTGAATAAAATGTTTGCAGATTCCAGCTTAGTCCACGACACTCTTGCACTACTATTATTTTTTATATCATTCGACCGTGCAAGTGAAAGGCAATAATGACGATATTTGATGAAGTGACTGTGGCAAAGAGAAGCAGGTATGAACTCAACTTGTTTTTGTAAATATGTTTAACCTAGTATCCATGATTCAACATATTATGATCAAACATGTTTGCAATGACAATTAGAGATTATAGTTGCTAATGCCATGTTTAAGTAGCTAGGAGTGGATAATGATTTATCTTGGATGTCAACATGCATTAAAATGGTTGTGATGTAGTATGATGATATGGTATCCTCCTCTGAATGTTTCAAGTGGCTTGACTTGGCACATGTTCACGCATGTAGTTGAATCAAAACCAACATAGCCTTCACGATATTTATGTTCATGGTGTCCATATCCTACTCATGCTAGTATTCAATGTTTATTATTCATAATGCATGTTCATGACCGTTTTTGCTCCCTAGCTGGCCGCTTCTCAACCTATTTGCTAGCCTTCGCCTGTACTAAGCGGGAATACTGCTTGTGCAACAAAATCCTTAAATCAAAGTTATTCTAGATGAGTCCACTATATCTACCTATATGCGGTATTACCCTGTCGTTCCAAGTAAATTTGCATGTGCCACCTCTAAAATTTTAAATGAACATCTATTTTGTGTGCCTAGACCGCTCATGGAGCGATGATACGTCTCCATCGTATCTACTTTTCCAAGCTCTTTTGCCCTTGTTTTGGACTCTAATTTGCATGATTTGAATGGAACTAACCCAGACTGACGCTGTTTTCAGCAGAATTGCCTTGGTGTTATTTTTGTGCAGAAATAAAAGTTCTCGGATTGACCTGAAAATTTACGGAGAATATTTTGGAATTAATAAAAAATATTGGTGAAAGAATCAACCAGAGGGAGTCCACCCATTGGCCACAAGCCAGGGGGCGCCCTGGCGGCTTGTGGGTCCCACAGACCTCCTCCGACCGTAATTCCAACTCTATATATTCACATCCGTGGAGAAAAAAATGGAGGAGAAGAGTTCATCACGTTTCACGATACGGAGCCGCCGCCACCTCCTGTTCTTCCTCGGGAGGGCAGCTCTGGAATCCGTTTTGGGCTTCGGAGAGGGGAAATCGACGCCGTCGTCATCACCAACCATCCTCCATCACCAATTTCATGATGTTCACCGCCGTGCGTGAGTAATTCCATCGTAGGCTTGCTGGACGGTGATGGGTTGGATGAGATTTACCATGTAATTGAGTTAGTTTTTGTTAGGGTTTGATCCCTAGTATCCACTATGTTCCGAGATTGATGTTGCTATGACTTTGCTATGCTTAATGCTTGCCACTAGGGCCCGAGTGCCATGATTTCAGATCTGAACCTGTTATGTTTCCACGAATATATATGTGTTCTTGACCCTATCTTGCAAGTTGTAGACACCTATTATGTGTTATGATCCGCATACCCCAAGGTGACAATAATTGGGATTCTTTCCGGTGATTACCATAGTTTGAGGAGTTCATGTATTCACTAAGTGCTAATGCTTTGGTCCGGTTCTCTATTAAAAGGAGGCCTTAATATCCCTTAGTTTCCATTAGGACCCCGCTGCCACGGGAGGGTAGGACAAAAGATGTCATGCAAGTTCTTTTCCATAAGCACGTATGACTATATACGGAATGCGTGCCTACATTACATTGATGAATTGGAGCTAGTTCTGTGTCACCCTAGGTTATAACTGTTGCATGATGAATGCCATCCGACATAATTATCCATCACAAATCCATTGCCTACGAGCTTTTCACGTATTGATCTTTGCTAAGTTACTTTTCCGTTGCAACTGTTACAATCACTACAAAACTGCTACTATCACTTTTGCCATCGTTACCATTACTTCCATACTACTTTGCTACTAAATATTTTGCTACAGAAATTAAGTCTTTCAGGTGTGGTTGAATTGACAACTCAGCTGCTAATACTTGAGAATATTCTTTGGCTCCCCTTGTGTCAAATCAATAAATTTGGGCTGGATACTCTACCCTCGAAAACTGTTGCGATCCCCTATACTTGTGGGTTATCAAGACCTTTTTCTGGCGCCGTTGCCGGGGAGCTTAGCTTTATTCTCTGAGTCACTTGGGATTTATATCTGTTGATCACTATGAAGAATTTGAAAGATGCTAAAACCAAGATCTTCCCCTCTACTACGAGGACAGGTAAGGAACTGCCATCTAGCTCTGCACTTGATTCACCTTCTGTTATGAGTAAATTTGCGACACCACCACCTGCTAGTAATTCTGATATGTCGCAAGTAATTGATGATGCCACTTCTACTATGCTTGATAATACTGTGCCTTTGGGTGAATTTCTTGATGAACAACTTGCTAGGGTTAGAGAGAATGAGATTACTGAAACTGATGATATTTCTAAAACTAATGAAATTATTGAAACTGAACACTTTCAGACACCTGTTAGACCTAGCTCTCCTAGATATGAATTGCCTGTTATACCTGAGGGTTATGTTATGGATGGAGAGGTATCTAGGGACTTTCTTGCTTGTAAAGATAGAGATGATCTTAAGAAATTACTATGCAAGTGGAAAGAAAAATCTTTGAATGCTAGAATGCAATATGATCCTAAGTTTGCTACTTCACATATCTTTGTTACTGATAAGGATTATGAATTCTCTGTCGATCCTGAGTTAATTACTTTGGTTGAATCTGATCCTTTCCATGGTTATGAATCTGAAACTGTTGTGGCACATCTTACTAAATTGAATGACATAGCCACCCTATTCGCTCATGAGGAAAAAATTCGCTACTACTATATTCTTAAGTTGTTTCCTTTCTCATTAAAGGGTGATGCTAAGCTATGGTTTAAATCTCTTGCTCCTAGTTGTGTGCGTAGTCCCCAGGATATGATATATTACTTCTCTGAAAAATATTTTCCTGCTCATAAGAAACAAGCTGCCTTATAGAAAATATTTAACTTTGTGCAAATTGAAGAAGACAGTCTCCCACAAGCTTGGGGGAGGCTTCTCCAATTACTTAATGCTTTGCCTGATCATCCTCTCAAGAAAAATGAAATACTTGATATCTTTTATAATGGACTAACCGATGCTTCTAGGGACCACCTAGATAGTTGTGTTGGTCATGTTTTCAAGGAACGAACGGTTGAACAAGCTAAACTACTATTGAATAATATATTGAGCAATGATAATGATTGGACCATCCCCGAACCACCTCCAAAGCCAACTCCGAAGAAAAGAGGTATTCTATTTCTCAGTCCTGAAGATATGCAAGAGGCAAAGAAATCTATGAAAGAAAAAGGTATTAAAGCTGAAGATGTTAAGAATTTACCACCTATTGAAGAAATACATGGTCATGATAACTCGACACAGGTAGTGGAGGTAAATTCTCTCTATAGATTTGAAGAAGGTGATATTCCTTATAATAAGTCTGCTAGTCAATGCTTGGATGAATTTGATAACTTTATTGTTAAACAAGAAAATTTCAATGCTTATGTTAGTAGACAATTGAAACATAATGCTTACATGCTTGATCGCTTAGGTGATTATATGAGTAGAACTGTTAATGATCTTAAGCTTATTAGTAAACATGGTTCCATGGTAACTACTCAAGTAGAACAAGTACTTACGGCACAAAATGATTTGCTTAATGAGATGAATGGTAAGAACAATGATCATTCTGTTAGAGTTGTGACTAGAGGTGGTAAAATTACTCAGGAACCTTTGTATCCTGAGGGCCATCCTAAGAGAATTGAGCAAGATTCTCAGAGAATTAATACTGATGCACCTAGTCGTCCCAGTAATAAAAGGAAAAAGAATGATGATAGGACTTTGCATGCTGCTAGTGAACCTGTTATAGATACACATGAAAACCCAAATGATATTTCTATTTCTGATGCTGAAACACAACCTGGTGATGAACATGAACTGGGTGATAATGTTAATGATGATGTTCATGTTGATGCTCAACCTAGTAATGATAATGATGTGGAGATTGAACCTGCTGTTGATCTTGATAACCCACAATCTAAGAATAAAAGATATGATAAAAGAGACTTCGTTGCTAGGAAGCATGGTAAAGAAAGAGAACCTTGGGTTCAGAAACCCATGGTAAAGAAAGAGAACCTGTTTTTTGCGTATGCGCTTGACTGGTATTCTGAAAATGTCTCCTTATGCTAAGTATATGAAGGATATTGTGACTAATAAAAGAAAGATACCGGAAGCTGAAATTTCCACCATGCTTGCTAATTATACTTTTAAGGGTGGAGTACCAAAGAAATTAGGAGATCCAGGAATACCAACTATACCATGCTCCATTAAAAGAAACTATGTTAAAACTGCTTTATGTGATTTGGGAGCCGGTGTTAGTGTTATGCCTTTCTCTTTATATCGTAGACTTGATTTGAATAAGTTGACACCTACTGAAATCTCTTTGCAAATGGCTGATAAATCAACCGCTTTACCCATCGGTATTTGCGAGGATGTGCCTGTTGTGGTTGCAAACGTTACTATCTTAACAGACTTTGTTATTCTTGATATTCCCGAGGACGATAGCATGTCGATCATCCTTGGTAGACCCTTTTTGAACACTGCAGGGGCTGTTATTGATTGCAACAAAGGCAATCTCACTTTTCATGTTAATGGTAATGAGCATACGGTGCACTTTCCGAAGAAACAACCTCAAGTTCATAGTATCAACTCTATTGGAGAAATTCCAACAATTGCTATTGGAGGTTTTAAATTCCCTCTCCCTACTGTCAAGAAGAAATATGAAATAATCATGGTAGGGGACATGCCTGTCCCCGTTGAGGTAACTTAGTGTTATTCGAAAATTCTCCGGTTTCATGTTACTCGAAACAAGTTTGTTAATAAGACTTGATCAACCTTGTTAATGAATTCCTTTTGACGGTAATGAGATGGATGAATTTAGAAAGCAAAACCTTCTGTACCCAACTTTTACTTTCTGTTGTTTAGAATAAATAAAGCAAAAATACTATTATACTTCTGTTTTCTGAACTATCCGTACAACAAAAAATGACCTGGAAATAAAAGTTCTCCAAATGGCCTGAAAATTTAGTATGATTTTTTATAGAATATTTAAGAATATTTGGCACTGAGAACACACCAGGGGGCTGCACCAGTGGGCCACAAGCCCAGGGGGTGCGCCCACCCCCCAGGGCGCGCCCTGGTGGCTTGTGGGTCCCACGTGGCCCCCCTCACTTATTCCAGCACCCATCCACTCCATCCTCCTCCATAAAAAATCCCACCGTTGCTCAAACCCGTGTCCTAGCTCATCTTGCTGCCATTTTCGATCTCCTTGTGCAAAGCTCCATTTGCAAAACTGTTTTGGGGGATTGTTCTTCGGTATGTGACTCCTCCAATGGTCCAATTAGTTTTTGTTCTAGTGCTTTATATATTGCAAATTTTTGCTGCTGTGGTGACCTTGTTCTTGAGCTTGCATGTTAAATTTGTATGGTCCCAAGTAGTTTTGATGCATGATTTAGCCTCTAGGCACTTATGGGAGTGGTTTCTTTGAATTTTGTTGAGTTTTGTTCACTTTTATTTGAGACACTAAAATTTTAGAAAATTTTCAGAGGAAGAAATGTTTAGGAAGATATACCAAGGTGGTTCCTCGAGGAAGGAAGCCCTAAGGCTCGCGATACATGAGCCTGACCTTGAACCACCAAGAGAAGCTCAAGTACGGCCTTGCGAATGGCCGTTGGATCAATTCATGGTTCATGCAAATTTCATGGATGAATTTTATGCATACGTACAAAATGCTGGCCTTGAGGATTTCGTGTCAGATAAGTGTCGGCAGTACTATCACCTCACTGATTCATTTGTGCAAAGATTTAAATTTACATCCCAGCGCAATACTCATTCTGTCATGTTTGATCTTTATGATAAATCATATACCATGGACCTAGAAGATTTTAACGATGCATGCAAAATCCCACAATGGGGCATTCATAGTGAGCCTCGCAAAACTGAATTTAACGATTTTCTTGCTAGCATCACGGGGGGAGAGACTAGAAATATCACACAAGCTACCATAGGGAGCATTCATTTTCCTGCCATACACTATTTTGCTCTATTTATAGGTAGATGCATTAACGGTAAACATAATCATTGCCACCTTTGTGCATCAGATCTTAGTATCCTCAAGTGTGCGGTAATGGATGATAAACGATATAACTTGGGGGCTATTATTGCCAGGAGGTTACATCTTAATGCTAAGGATGGAGATTTCTTTGGTGGGATTTATGCCACCCGGTTAGCTATTTATCATGGGGTACCCATAAGGGGGAATGATATTGAGTTACCACCTGCTTTTCTTGATTATAATGCTATGGTACGCTACCAGTTTCTTGAGAGGAACGAACAGTCCCTCCTTTACCGACTAATCTTTGACAGGCAGCGTGTTGTCCATATTACCCTTCCTGCTCCTGCTTTCTTTAACTTTCAGGTAAAATGGAGATATTTTATAACTAGAGAGGAGGCGACTGAGTATGAGAGAGAGGTGGAGGCCGCTCGCCTCCATGCTGCAGCCCTTCAGGCAGTAGCTGCCTCATCCCAGTACGTACCTGACTATAACTTTGGGTATCCACCAGGCCAGCCGTGGCCATAGACCAACTTAGGCCAAAAGCCTAAGCTTGGGGGAGTATGTATTTCTCACCGACATTACATTCATGTTCACACACTCATTCCAGTTGTCGATGTTCATACTTTTTCATTGTATTATCCATGTTAGTTTATTTCTTTTTCTCGCTTTCTTCTTGTGTGTCAGAAAAACCTTAAGAAAAAAAATAGCTCTAGTTTTACTTTCTAGTATGTTTAGTTGTAGTATTAAAAGAAAACCCAAAAAGATTTCTCGTTCTTCTTTTGCTTGTTGGGAGCTTTCCCGTGTAAATAGTTTTTCTCGTTCTTGTTTTGAAATTCTTTTCTTTGGGTCGAGAGGAGAAGACCACGATGAAAATGTTGAGTGGCTCTCATATGCATTGTTGTTTATCTTACAGAGAGCCCATATTACCTTGTCTTCTTCTTTAAATAATTGTTTGCAGATTCCAGCTTAGTCCAATGCACGTGCACTGTTATTATTATTCACACCATTCGGTCATGCAAGTGAAAGGCAATAATGACGATATATGATGAAGTGATTGAGATGGAGAAAAGCTGGTACGAACTCGACCTATTTTGTTTTTGTAAATATGATTAGCTCATCGTTCTGGATTCAGCTCATTATGGATGAAACATGTTTGCAATGACAATTAGAGATTATAGTTACTCATGCCATGCTTAATTAGCTAAGAGTGTATAATGGTTTGTCTTGAGTGCCAACATGCATTTTAAAATGGTTGTGATGTAGTATGATAGGATGGTATCCTCCTTTGAATGATTCAAGTGGCTTGACTTGGCACATGTTCACGCATGTAGTTGAAACAAAATCAACATAGCCTCCACGATATTTATGTTCATGGTGATTTATATCCTACTCATGCTTGCATTCAACGTTGGTTAATCTCAATGCATGTTTATGACTGTTGTCGCTCTCTAGTTGGTCGCTTCCCAGTCACTTGCTAGCCCTCACTTGTACTAAGCGGGAATACTGCTTGTGCATCCACTTCCTTAAACCCAAAGTTGTTCCATATGAGTCCACCATACCTACCTATATGCAGTATTTACATGTCGTTCCAAGTAGATTTGCATGTGCCAAACTCTAAACCTTCAAATAATATTCTGTTTTGTATGCCCGAATCGCTCATGTAGTGACTAGGGGCTGTCAGTATCTTCCATGCTAGGTGGGTTATTCTCACGATGAGTGTTTATTCACTTGTCATTCACGAGAAAGTGATTGGTATTCGAGATGCCCAGTTTCATGCTCAAAAATCAAATCAAAATATAATGAAAAAAAACTCCCCTAGGGCTGTTGTTTGTATGGACGGTACCCGTGGATTCGGCTAGCCGTGGAGTGTGTTTGATTGGTGGAGGGGGAGTAAAAACTTTATCATTCTGTTTGGGAACCGCCTATAATTTATCTAGCATGGAAGGTACCGAGAACTCTTGGTTGTTATGTTGACAATGAAAGCATACCGCTCAAAATTTTATTCATCTCTGTTTTAAAAGCTCGAGCTCTGGCACCTCTGCAAATCCCTGTTTCCCTCTGCGAAGGGCCTATCTATTTACTTTATTGCTGAGTCATCATCCTCTTATACAAAGCACCAGTTAGAGAGCACCACTGTCATTTGTATGCATTGTTATTAATTGATATTGAGTATGACTGTGACTGGATCTCTTTTACCACGAATTACAATGTCTAGTCAGTCCTTGATCTTTAGGGGTGCTCTGCATTTATGTTTTGCGGTCTCAGAAAGGGCTAGCGAGATACCATTTTGTTATATCATATCATGATTGTTTTGAAAAAGTGTTGTCATCCGAGACTTATTATGATTGCTCGCTAGTTGATTATGCCATTGATATGAGTAAATGTGAGACCTAAATGTTATTGTGAATATGGTTAGTTCATAATCTTTGCTGAAAGCCTGAATGCTGGCTATACATATTTGCAACAACAAGATCAAACAGAGTTTGTAAAAGTTTTTCTTTGTCACTTTCAGTTTGTCAACTGAATTGCTTGAGGACAAGCAATGGGTTAAACTTGGGGGAGTCGATACGTCTCCATCGTATCTACTTTTCCAAACTCTTTTGCCCTTGTTTTGGACTCTAATTTGCATGATTTGAATGGAACTAACCCGGACTGACGCTGTTTTCAGCAGAATTGCCTTGGTGTTATTTTTGTGCAGAAATAAAAGTTCTCGGATTGACCTGAAAATTTATGGAGAATATTTTTGGAATTAATAAAAAATATTGGCGAAAGAATCAACCAGAGGGGGTCCACTCATTGGACACAAGCCAGGGGGCGCCCCCCCTAGGGCGCGCCCTGGCGGCTTGTGGGTCCCACAGACCTCCTCCGACCATAATTCCAACTCTATATATTCACATCCGTGGAGAAAAAAATGGAGGAGAAGAGTTCATCACGTTTCACGATACGGAGCCGCCGCCACCTCCCGTTCTTCCTCGGGAGGGCAGATCTGGAGTTCGTTTTGGGCTCCGGAGAGGGGAAATCGACGCCGTCGTCATCACCAACCATCCTCCATCACCAATTTCATGATGCTCACCACCGTGCGTGAGTAATTCCATCGTAGGCTTGCTGGACGGTGATGGGTTGGATGAGATTTACCATGTAATCGAGTTAGTTTTTGTTAGGGTTTGATCCCTAGTATCCACTATGTCGTGGTTTTGTCATGGCATATGTTCCCGTGAAAGGACTTAGGTTCGAGGCCATCGCTAAGGCGGTGAGCTCGAAGGGGTTGGTCGGAATCGGGAGACAAGAGTTACCCAGGTTCGGCCCCTCGGAAAGAGGTAAAAGCCTACGTCCTGCTTTGTGTTGTATTGATTGGGTATCGTTTACAAGGGAGCGAGTTCGCTTGACCTAGCTCTCAATGAGTTGTTTCGTGGCCTAAGCCGCCCAGGTAACCCGCCTTTATATACACAGGTCAAGGCCCTGGGTTTACAAGAGTCCGGGCCGGGTTATACTTGATAACCGACCTCACCTCTAACTACACATGCCTTGTCTAACAAGCCGCCACCGGCGGCTTACGCCACCGGGTTACATCTTGTCTTCTGGCTCCGGGCCTCCAGGCCCATTGAATAAGCTTATGCTAAGCCTGGTCTTTAAACCGCCAACCGTATGACCCGGCCCCACCTGGGCGGGTCTCACCACGGAGTTATATCCCCAACATTAGGCCCCAGATTGATTTGAACCGGTTCATGTCAATCTCCAAGTCTTTTGGTTGGCGAGTCTTGCATTCTTTGACAATCTTCATGACCCGCCGAAAATGGGCGGCGTCATTTCGGATAAACTTTCATAACCCGCCGTGACGTCATCAGAAAAAACAAAAAAGATTCCCCTGACGTCAGAATGGATCTTTCTTTATTAATATGACCAGCCCGAGAATCGAGGTGCCTTCTTAGTCAGTCATCATCGTGCCTCCTCGATCCTCGCGCCGGACCATTACTATTCCATTATATCCCTTTAAATAAGCACGGGGGGGCATTGCTTTCACTTTCCCCGCCGCCACCTTCTTCTTCTTCCTCCGGACGCCCGCGCCGCCGAAGCTCACCGCGCCGTTAGTCCTCACCGTCTTCGTCAACACCGGCTGCTGCATCAACCTGAATGCGTCGAGAACATCGCCGCATCCGCTCTCATCTTCGAGGTTTCATCATTGCCCGGTATTTCAGATCTGCATTCGTTCCTTTCCAATCTTCCTCGAGTTCATTGAGTTTGTTCGGTGTTCATCACTGTTCATCAGGGCTTTTCTTCTTAGATTAGATAAAGAGTACCTCTTTAAAATCTTATAACACTACCCAAATCGTGCGGCCGTCCGCTCCATAATCACGCCGTGCTCATTGTAGATCCACAGCTCATTTTAATCTGCATAGAGGCCGCCTGTTCTTCCACTGGCTTATTAGGGTTTAAATTATTTTTCTTTTTCCTTCGCCCGTAGATCTCAAATCCATAGCTGTAGTTGCGGAATCTGTTTCTCCACACTTAGCAATTTTTCAATACGCACTGATAAACTTGACCCGCCGTAAGGTTGTCGGCTCATGTTGTCACACTGCAAATAGCTTCGGCGGCTCATAACTTTATATTGACTCGCCAATTGCCGTCACCATTTCTAGAGTCATAACGATCTTGGTCATAATGTGCTTTTAACCCGCCAAATATTCATACCTTTCCGCAGTTTCTTAAACCACCGCCATGTCTAAAACCCCATCCACCTGCAACTGGGTAAGGTCTGGTGTGACCGAAGAGTCACTCAAGGAATTTGTCACTATGGGAGTTCTGCCTGCTCTGGATGTTATCCACTGGCGGGTTCCAGGCAATGAGACCACCCCTAAACCCAAAGACGGGGAAGTCATTATATTCACAGATCATCTTCTTCGCGGCTTCTCCCCGCCCGGGTCTAAGTTTTTTCCGAGACGTTTTGCACTCATTCTGTCACCAATATGTGCCAATTTCAAACCTTCTCTGAAGCCTACCTGCAAGAGGAACCGTCTGTTGACCTCTTCAAGGAGTACTTTTACATTAACCGCCAAACAGAAATGGCGGACGGGTTAAGCCTCGAGCTTGGGGGCGTCACTCTTCAGAGACGGAGGGATGTACTCTTCCCAACAGCAACTCTGCCGAGTCACCCCAAGGAATAGAACAAGACTTGGTTCTACTGCCAAATCACTTCACCAAAGGGGGAGAACCCACTGCCGGGTTATCATCCCTACCGGCTTAGCACGGATACAGAGCTTCCAGACCGGATGTCAGCCGCCGGACGTGCTCAATATGCCTCCTCTTTCTCAAAAGTCAGGGCTCTGTTGGCCAACGGGTTGACGGGTGTTGATCTGACCCACAGCTGGGTTTCTTGGAGGATTCTGCCGTTGAGCCGCCGCGGCGCCTTAATGTGCCAGTACACTGGTAAAGTGGACGACCCTCAACGCTTCAACCAGACCCCCTTGAAAGACTAGGATCTCAATACTATCGTCAAGTCTTTGCTGGGGGAATCCTTAGCCGCCTGCAGCAAGACGAGTTTGAATCCCTTCTCTGCACTTAACCCGGCTCCGGATGTAAGTCTTCTCATCTTAACCCTCATTTTTAATGCTGCACTTGACATACTTTACTAAGCCTTTTCTGCCAATATGCTTTGCCACACGCAGGCCGACTCTTCCTTCTGGAAAAAACAGCTGCCCCCTTCTCTCAAGAAGAAGAACAAGGTTCCCAAGGTGACCAAATCTAAGGCGCCCACTCACAGGAAGAGGCAGTCATCCGAAGATTTATTCAATTTCAATGACTCAGAGGTAGAACTTGACCCCCTTGGACTTCTCTTTAAGCAACTCATTGACGATGATTACTCACAGGAAGAAGCAGAAGCAAGTCATGCTGATGCTGTAGAGGTAACCATTATCTCCTCTGACTCGGAACTTTCACCAGTAAAGAGAGTACGGCGGGCTGTACGGAAGGTAAAATGTTCTCGCCCTTTTGCTCACATGGATCCCAATTTTCTTTTGAAGAAACAGCCAGAAGACAGCAGACGTCAGACCCAGAGCACCGGCTCTGAGGAACTTTTAGTCGGCTTACCAAACGAGCCGGCCCCTCGAAAACGGCGCACTGAGGTACTTTCTTGTCTTGAATTTATTTCCTCTGCATGCTAACTTTATGTTGCAGCTTATCAGTATTTAACAATGCTAATCTTTTCAGGACTCGCCTCCCTCTTCCGGCGACTCAACCGCCTCAAAGTTGCCTCCCCTTATCATCAACCAGGGGTAAGTATTTTTATATCCCATTCTTTGTATTAATATCTTCTCCTTGCTTATTTACGTTGTATTTTTACTTTTGCTCATAGGGCTCAAGCCAAACGGAGGAAAACTGGCGGGTCAGCCGCTACTCCTGACGTCCCAGAGTTAGCAAATCCAAAGCCAAACATCCCTGAAGTTCATATCGAGCCTTCTGAAGCCGCCAAAGACACTCATGAAGAAGCTCCTCAGCACAATGAGCCGGCGGATATGGATATTGAGGCTCCTAAAGCTCATACCGAAGCTGATCCTAAGCCGCCCAGCCCCCAGCCGACAACTGAAGACGTGACTTCTCATGAAGAAGTTACTATTACCGGGGCGGCTCACAAATCTCCGGCTCCTTCCAAGACACTATCAAAGCATACCAGCAAGGATGAGGCAGCTCATCTCAAGGAAGGGAAGATGCAATTTGATCTTCCTAACCTCGAAAAGCTTACCGCCGAAGAGTTACATGCTGGCTATCTGAGCCATCTGTCTGCAAGCCGGGATATCGAAGCCAACCTGGTTGGCATGATGAAGAAGAAATATGAGGTACTTCACTTCCCTTGCCTCTTCATATATATACTTATGCAGCCCCCAAGAACCGGTTGACCTCTCAAAAGGTCAGCCGGGTCTTCCATAATCTGCAAACCTTTGAAGAATCACCTTGCAGCCTCCAAGGGCCGGGTCATTATCTTAGTAATGAGCCGGCACTCAATCATAGATTAAGAACCAAGTGTAGCCCCCAAGGGCCGGGTCATTATAGCAATAATGAGCCGGCACTCAATCATAGATTAAGATCCAAGTGTAGCCCCCAAGGGCCGGGTCATTATGCCAATAATGAGCCGGCACTCAATCATAGATTAAGAGCCATTTGTAGCCCCCAAGGGTCGGGTCATTATGCCAATAATGAGTCGACACTCAATCATAGATTAAGAGCCATTTGTAACCCCCAAGGGCCGGGTCATTATGCCAATAATGAGCCAGTTCTATAAGAAAGAGCTGAGATACATTAGCCCCCAAGTGTCAAGTATATTGCTTGCAATCTGCTTGGGACTTGTAACAATTGTGCCAAAGTTTGACAAAAATTGGTATGAGCCGGACAGGTGGCTGAAAACTAACAACCGTGCTCTGTTATGACTTGTCATGCGCAGGAATCTTTGAATGCCGCTGAGTCATCCGTGTCAGACCTGAAGGAGAGTCTGGCACTGCAACAAAAAGGCCGAGCAGAAACTGAAGCCAAGTATCAAATTGCTTTGACGGAGCTGGATGTTATCAAGGCTGAGCTTAAGATACTCAAAAAATCCGCTGAAACGAGCCAAGCCGCCCTGACGAAGTGCGCTGAAAATGCAGAACGCCGTCTCAAAACGGTAACTGACGAGCTGAACAATTTGAAAGGCCAGATATCTCGTATGATTGGAGCCGTCTTTGGTAAGCATTCTTAACCTTCAATATTCAAAAAAGTACTTGTCAAGAATCTTTTCTGGCGGCTTATAAAATTTGACTTGCCTGTAGGTGAACGGAGCCACCAACTGTCAGATAACACCCTGTTGAATCTCAAGGCTTTATACTCTCTTATTGAACAGCTCTATGCCGGATCGCTCTTCACCATAAAAGCAGTGATGACCGAAAAGGGTGTTCCGAAAGTTATGAAAGGCGTACTAGAAGTCCTCTCCACCATCCCGAGGAAAATTGAGGAGCTGAAGAGATCCGCCGCCCGTAAGGGCGCAATGGCGGCTTTGAGCTGGTCGCTGGCTTATGCCCCTGAGCTTAACCCGGCCGAGATGATGGACGGCTTCCCTCAGCTAAAGGATGACGACTCAGAATTCACTGAAGCTGACTATGTCCGCTGTACGAAAGCATCCCGTATTCTCGCAAGCCGGCTGGCCGAACAAGCTGATCTGTCGTCATATCAGGCGGCCTATTCTGAGGAGAACAAGCGAGTTCGAGGTCCCACCTTTGAAGCCAAGTGCCTGAGTCCTAAACGCCGTAAGCACCTCTTCGCTCCTGATGTTGACCCATCTCCCATCATGCACGATGAAGCCACATTCGAGGCCTTAACCAACTGCAATTGGGATGTGGATAACCTCCAGATCCAGGAGATCGAAGACCCGACGCAGGATGACCCGGCGACGAGCTAGTTAACAAACTTGCATCATGTGAAGGTAAACCGGCATTGTTTAATCCGCCGGGTTAGGATTTGCTGAAAAAACTTGAAGTCCGCAGCTTTTGGGCTTTCTGATAGCCTTGTAATAGCAGTAGGAAACATTTAACTGCTTGCTCTTGTGCTTTTGATGCATTGTTTAAACTTCTTTCGGCGACTTAGCAAATTCGTCTTTGATATATAATCGTTTGACTGCCTTGACGCGCCGGGCGGGTTATACTCCCTGAGCAATACCAAGCCGGAATTATCCAAAACTTAGAATCTTATCATGAGAGTACCTGCAAAAAACAAGTAATTTGTATGTCTCGTCCTATAAGTCGGCTTTAAAGGCGTGGCAGGACAAGATAACTCTTGTTTTTTATGAAAAAAAATGTATTGTTTCCGAAGAAACTAGGCGGAAAGCCTAAAAAACTTGTAAGCCGGCTCTCACGTGACATAAATCCGTCGTTTAAACCTTAGCAAGTTCAGGGTCTTTAAAAGATTGACATTGCTATGAGTACAAACAGGCCACATAGCGGAGGGATTACGGCAGACAAGACGAGTTTATCCTAGCTCACTGTAAGCCGGCTCTCTCGTGACAAAAGCCGCCGTTTAAACCTTGACAAGTTCAGGGTCTTTGTGCGAGAATAACTTATGAAAGTTCAGGGTCTCTTATCAAGATTAACTGTCAAGAGTTCAGCGGGTCACATGGTGGAGTAGCAAGTTGCAAACAGGCAGGTTTAACTCGAACATGGCATATAAAGCCTGGCCAAGAGGGTATGAAAGCTAAACCCAGTGGGTTGGAAGCCCCCAAGTGACCTGATGAAGGATTAACTCCTTTGCACAAATTTTAGTGCGGAAAAACGGCAGAGGCCCCTAATCATGGGGATGCCCACTTTATTATATCATAAAAGATGGTATATACAATGACAGGGATATGTACATTGATAAGAGCCGGACTGGCGGCTCAAGTATAGTATGGCCAAAGGTGAGCAATATTCCACGGCCTCTTGGTCTCTTCACCAGAAGTGCGAGACTTGTCACTCTCCCGTATATCAATGAGATAATAGGAACCATTGTTGAGATTTCTGCTGATCACAAACGGTCCTTCCCAGGGAGGTGACAACTTATGCATATCTGACTGGTCTTGAATCAGTCGGAGTACTAAGTCGCCTTCTTGGAACGTCCGGGTCTTGACCCTGCGGCTATGATAGCGACGCAGGTCTTGTTGATAAATCGCCGACCGAGCTGCTGCAAGATCCCGTTCTTCGTCCAAGGCATCCAAAGCATCCTGAAGCACCGCCTCGTTATCAGTTTCCACGTAAGCCGCCACTCTGGGCGAGTCATGACGAATATCACTGGGTTGAACAGCTTATGCGCCATAAACCATGAAGAAAGGCGTATAGCCTGTAGACCTGTTGGGGGTGGTTCTTATGCTCCAAAGAACAGACAGCAACTCCTCCACCCAACATCCCGGCGTGCGCTCCAAAGGAACCATGAGCCGGGGTTTTATACCTTTCAAAATTTCCTGGTTAGCACGCTCAGCTTGACCATTAGACTGCGGGTGAGCTACCGAAGATACATCAAGACGGATATGCTCCTCATCACAGAACTCCTTCATAGCCCCTTAGACAAGTTTGTACCATTATCAGTGATGATACTATGAGGATAACCAAACCAAAAAATCAGCTTTTTGATGAACTGAACTGCTGTTGCGGCATCACACTTGCTGACCGGCTCAGCCTCGACCCACTTAGTAAACTTGTCCACCGCCACCAAGAGGTGGGTCTTCTTGTCCTTAGACCTTTTAAAAGGCCCTACCATATCAAGCCCCCAGACTGCAAACGGCCAGGTGATTGGAATCATCCGTAGCTCCTGAGCCGGCACATGGGCACGTCGCCCAAATTTCTGGCACCCGCCACATTTACTGACCAAGTCCTCCGCATCTTTATGAGCTGTTAACCAGTAGAAGCCATGTCAAAAAGCCTTGGCCACCAAAGATTTTGACCCGGCGTGATGACCACAATCGCCAGCATGGATTTCTTGCAAGATCTCACGGCCCTCATCAGGAGAAACACAGCACTGAAAGACACCAGTCACACTGCGCCGATGTAACTCGCCATTGACAATAGTCATAGACTTAGACCACCTTATGATCTGCCGTGCCAGATTTTCATCTTCAGGTAACTCGCCGCGGGTCAGATATGCTAAATAAGGCAACGTCCAATCAAGAATTGCGCAGAGAGCCGCCACCAATTGCCCTTCCGGGTCAGGTATAGTCAAATCCTCCTCCGATGGTAATTTGAACGACGGGTGATGCAACACGTCCAAGAACACATTAGGTGGCACCGGATTGCGCTGAGACCCCAGCCTTGACAACGCGTCAGCCACCTCATTCTTCTGCCGATCAATATGATCCACCTGATAGCCCTTGAAGTGGCCAGCAATAACATCAACCGCCTGGCGATAAGCCGCCATGCGAGGGTCTTTAGAGTCCCACGTGCCAGAGACTTGCTGAGCCACCAGGTCTGAGTCGCCAAGACACCTGGCCCGGCTCAAATTCATCTCCTTGGCAACACGGAGCCCGTGAAGCAAAGCCTCATATTCCGCTGCATTGTTAGTACAAGGAAACATTAGCCTCAAAACATAACAGAATTTTTCACCTCGTGGGGAAGTTAGAACAACTCCGGCCCCTGAGCCTTCCAATTGCCTGGAACCATCAAAGTGAATCGTCCAATAGGTATTGTCCGGCTTCTCTTTAGGTATTTCACACTCTGTCCAATCATTGATAAAGTCTACCAGGGCTTGAGATTTTACAGCCGTCCGGGGTACATATTTCAGATTAAGAGGCCCAAGCTCAATTGCCCACTTGGCAATCCTACCAGTGGCTTCTCTGTTTTGAATGATATCTCCCAAAGGAGCAGAGCTGACCACTGTAATCGGATGCCCGAGGAAATAATGCTTCAGCTAGCGATTGGCCATGAACACACCAAGCAACAACTTCTGCCAATGTGGGTATCTCTGCTTGGATTCCGTCAAGACCTCACTGACATAATATACCGGCCGCTGAACTAGGTACTCCTTACCAGCCTCCTTGCGCTCGACCACAACTACAGCACTGACAGCTCTGTTGTTAGCCGCCACATATAAGAGCAAAGGCTCCTTTTCCACGGGAGCAGCTAAAACGGGCGGCTCAGCCAACTGCTTTTTAAGCGCCTCAAACGCCTCATTAGCCGCATCACTCCAGACGAAATCGCCTGTCTTCTTCATCATCTGATACAGAGGAATAGCTTTCTCACCCAGGCGGCTTATGAACCGGCTCAAGGCAGCAATACGACCCGCCAGGCACTGAACATCATTAATGCACGCCGGCTTAGACAAGGAGGTGATAGCCTTTATCTTATCCGGGTTAGCCTCAATGCCACGCTCAGAGACCAAGAAACCCAAGAGCTTGCCCGCAGGTACGCCGAACACACACTTTGCCAGGTTAAGCATCATCTTGTAAACCCGCAGATTATCGAAGGTTTCCTTCAAATCAGCCAGCAGAGTTTCCTTCTTCCTTGACTTGACCACAATATCATCCACATAAGCATGAACATTGCGCCCAATTTGACCATGAAGACAGTTCTGCACACAACGCTGGTAAGTCGCCTGGGCACTCTTGAGCCCAAAAGGCATAGACACATAGTAGAAAGCCCCAAAAGGCATAATGAAAGACGTCTTCTCTTGGTCTTTGACTGTCATTTTGATCTGATGATAACCTGAATAAGCATCCAGGAAGCATAGATTCTCACAACCCGCCGTTGCATCAATGATCTGATCGATACGAGGGAGAGCAAACGGGTCAACCGGACACGCCTTGTTAAGATCTGTGTAATCCACGCACATACGCCACGTGCCGTTCTTCTTGAGTACCAACAACGGGTTAGCTAACCACTCCGGGTGAAAAACTTCAACGATGAACCCTGCTGCCAAGAGCCGGGCCACCTCTTCCCCAATAGCCTTACGCCTCTCTTCATTGAAGCGACGGAGGAACTGTTTGACCAGTTTAAACTTAGGATCCACATTAAGGTGGTGCTCAGCGAATTCTCTCGGTACACCCGGCATGTCAGAAGGCTTCCATGCAAAGATGTCCCGATTCTCACGGATGAATTCGATGAGCGCGCTTTCCTATTTGGGATCATATTAGCCCCAATAGTGAACTGCTGAGATGAGTCGCCAGGAGTGAAATCCACTAGTTTGGTATCTTCTGCCACAAACTTGAGGGGCGGCTCAGATTCCGTGCTAGGCTTCTTTAGCGGGTTCATATCTGCTGGGTCAACATTCTCCTTATAAAACTTGAGCTCCGCCTCCGCACAACTCGACTCTGCATATGCTGCATCACCTTCCTCACACTCAAGAGCAATCTTCCGACCACCATGCACAGTAATCGTTCCCTTTAACCCGGGCATCTTGAGCTGTAAGTAGACATAGCAAGGCCTAGCCATGAACTTGGCGTAAGTCGGTCGTCCGAACAAAGCGTGGTATGGGCTCTTGATTTTGACCACCTCGAACCACAAAGACTCCACCCTGTAGTTGAATTCATCGCCAAAAGCTACCTCCAGAGAAATTTTTCCAACTGGGTAAGCCGACTTTCCAAGCACTACACCGTGAAAAACCGTCGAAGATGATTTAAGATCCTTGTCAAGCAAGTTCATCCGGCGGAACGTGGCATAGTATAGGATGTTGATGCTGCTGCCACCATCCATAAGCACCTTGGTGAACACATACCCTCCTACTTGGGGGGTGACTACCAAAGCCAACTGTCCCGGGTTATCAACGCGCGGCGGGTGATCTTCCCTGCTCCAAGTTATGTCATACTCAGACCACTTCAAATATTGCGGGAGAGCCGGCATGACCGCGTTAACTGCTCGCTTGCGCACCTTCTGATCTCGCTTGTCGAGGCTTGTTGTAAAAACATGATACTGGCCTCCACTAAGCTGCTTCGGGCTACTCTGATACCCGGATTGGTTGTTTTGCTACTGACCTCCATTGCCAGACTGTTGGTTATTACCACCATGATTTCCTTGGCTTTGATAACCAGAACCTGAGCCGCCTGCGCCAAAGCCGGACCCAGGAGAGCCGGATCCTGATCCGCCAGACGGTCCACCGCCGCCACCTTGATGCTGGTTAACGCTGTAATTTTGAAACTCCTGCATGATCCAACAATCCCTCCAGGCATGAGTGGATGGCTTATTGGGAAGGCTATGCTTCAGGCAAGGAACATTCAACATCGCCTCCATGTCGACAGGCTTGTGTTTACTGAAAGGCGGCTTGTCGTTGCCCTTGCCACGGTTATTCCTAGCACTAGTGTTGGCCACCAAATCTGACCCGCCGTCCTGGTGCTTCCGCTTTCCGCCGTTGCCATTATTGCTATTTCCTCCCCCATTCTATGGTTGACTCCTGCCATTGTTATTCTTCTTACCCTTGGCCGATTTCTCATCATCGGAATCGGGGTCCTTCATGCTGTCCGAGTCCGCATACTTAGTGAGAGCCGCCATGAGTTCCCCCATGTCCTGGCATGTACGTTTGAGTCGGCCAAGCTTCTGCTTCAGGGGCACAAAGTGGTAATTCTTCTCCAGAATCAGGACCGCTTGAGCCGTCGTAATGTTATCAGAAGAGTGGATGATGGTTGAGACCCGCCGGACCCAATGATTAGCCGACTCATCCTCTCGCTGCACGCAATGATCCAAATCCACAATTGTCATGGGCTGCTTGCACGTTCCTTGAAAATTCTTGATGAACTTCGCCTTCAATTCGGCCCAGGAATTAATGGTGTTGGGTGGCAAACCCTTCAACCACGTGCGGGCCGGCCCTTCCAGCATCATGATGAAAAACTTGGCACAGACTGCGTCACTGATGTCTAACATCTCCATGGCTAATTCATAGCTTTCGATCCAAGCTTCCGGAGGCAGATCAGCCGTATAGTTGGGCACCTTGCGGGGACCCTTAAAATCCTTTGGCAGGCATTCATTTCGCAAGGCCGGCACTAAGCACGGGACTCCCATGGCCCTGGAGGTCACTCCGGCTCCCACCGAAACAGAAGGGGCTGCGGTGGGTTCTTGATAAGCCGCCGCAGCTGCCAACGCTGCCTCCTCTCGCTACGCTCTTGCCCGATCCACCAGCGCCTGAGCATCAAGAGCCGGCTGATCATCTCACGCCGGGTTTTGACGTCGCTCACTGCTAGAGATCGCAGGCGACTCTAAGCGCCGGCTGTAACTGTGGCTCGGGATGGGGGTTGAGTGCACGTGACTCCGGCTGTAAGTGTACTTCTCCTGCTGCCCCACCGATGTCTGCAAATATCCAATGGCGTTCCGCATTTCCTGCGCAAAAGGCGTCCCATCAGGGACGGGGATCGTGCCGAGTCTGACCGCCGCTGTCACCATGTTCTCCGCTGGGTTAGAATAATGACCGGGCGGTGTCGGAAAAGACTGTGGCGGGGTCTGATTCCTGTGGGGCGGGTCTGGCTGCCGATGTTGAACCGCCGCCCTGCTCCCAGGTACTTCCGCCGTCCGGGTTACGGTCAGAGGTGCATTCCGTCCCGTCCCTGGCGTGTTGAAAAGATTTCTGGCCTCATATTGATCCGGTAAACGGGATTGATGCCTCATGGTACTCCGGCTCAGGGTAGCCCTCGAAGCGCCGATCCTACCATGAAGACAGCGGCGCGGTTCGGCGGCTCATAGTACACCGGCTCATGGTACTCCGGCTCAGGGTAGCCCTCGAAGCAGCCCCCAAGCCCGCCGTTGTGAAGCTGGTAGATTGATTTCGCCTCTCCGCTCGAGGATCCCTCCTCTGAGCAGATGAGGGTTTCTTCCCGCGACATGGAACCTTCAAGTTCCGTGCCCTGGGTGAAGCCGACGAAGATGCGCTTCCATCCCGGGTTAACACGGGCGGGTTGCGCGTGCCGGGCCGGCTCGACGAGGTTGGTGCAGATGTCCGGCCCGGGCTTAGATCCGCCAATCTTGCCGATGAAGACGTGAATTCCGCCGAAGGGGACCCAGTACCCGTACTCGATTGAGTCGGCCTCGGGGCCCCAGCCAGCGTCGTCGATGTAGAGCTTGCCGCGGCGACTCTTGGTCATCCTACCAACGGCGTACCCCTCGATCCCTGGGAGAGAGCCCTTCAAGAACTCCACACCACCGAGCGTCAGCCCCACGGTGGGCGCCATCTGTCGTGGTTTTGTCACGGTAGATGTCCCCGTGAAAGGACTTAGGTTCGAGGCCATCGCTAAGGCAGTGAGCTCGAAGGGGTTGGTCGGAATCGGGAGACAAGAGTTACCCAGGTTCGGCCCCTCGGAAAGAGGTAAAAGCCTACGTCCTGCTTTGTGTTGTATTGGTTGGGTATCGTTTACAAGGGAGCGAGTTCGCTTGACCTAGCTCTCAATGAGTTGTTTCGTGGCCTAAGCCGCCCAGGTAACCCGCCTTTATATACACAGGTCAAGGCCCTAGGCTTACAAGAGTCCGGGCCGGGTTATACTTGATAACCGACCTCACCTCTAACTACACATGCCTTGTCTAACAAGCCGCCACCGGGTTACATCTTGTCTTCTGGCTCCGGGCCTCCAGGCCCATTGAATAAGCTTATTCTAAGCCTGGTCTTTAAACCGCCAACTGTATGACCCGGCCCCACCTGGGCGGGTCTCACCACGGGGTTATATCCCCAACACACTATGTTCTGAGATTGATGTTGCTATGACTTTGCCATGCTTAATGCTTGTCACTAGGGCCTGAGTGTAATGATTTCAGATCTGAACCTGTTATGTTTCCATGAATACATATGTGTTCTTGATCCTATATTGCAAGTTGTAGACACCTATTATGTGTTATGATCCGCATACCCCAAGGTGACAATAATTGGGATTCTTTCCGGTGATTACCATAGTTTGAGGAGTTCATGTATTCACTAAGTGCTAATGCTTTGGTCCAGTTCTCTATTAAAAGGAGGCCTTAATATTCCTTAGTTTCCATTAGGACCCCGCTGCCACGGGAGGGTAGGACAAAAGATGTCATGCAAGTTCTTTTCCATAAGCACGTATGACTATATACGAAATACATGCCTACATTACATTGATGAATTGGAGCTAGTTCTGTGTCACCCTAGGTTATAACTGTTGCATGATGAATGCCATCTGACATAATTATCCATCACTGATCCATTCCCTACGAGCTTTTCACATATTGATCTTTGCTAAGTTACTTTTCCGTTGCTACTGTTACAATCACTACAAAACTACTACTGTCACTTTTGCCATCGTTACCGTTACTTCCATACTACTTTGCTACTAAATATTTTGCTGCAGATATTAAGTCTTTCAGGTGTGGTTGAATTGACAACTCAGCTGCTAATACTTGAGAATATTCTTTGGCTCCCCTTGTGTCAAATCAATAAATTTGGGCTGAATACTCTACCCTCGAAAACTATTGCGATCCCCTATACTTGTGGGTTATCAAGCGACAGGGGGCGGTCAGTATCTTCCATGTTAAGCGGGTTATTCTCATGATGAGTGTTTATTCACTCGGGCGGTAATAGGGATTCCCAGTCCCGAAATCAAAAATTGCAAATAATTAAACAAAACTCCCCCGGGAATGTTGTTGGTATGGACGGTACTCGTGGATTCGGCTAGTCGTGGAGTGTGTTTGTTAGTGGAGGGGGAGTAAACCTTTACTTTTACCGCTTGGGAACCGCCGCTAATGTGTTTAGCATGGAAGATATTGATAACTCTTGGTCGTAACATTGACAGGAAGAGTGCACCTCCCAAAATTATATTTATCTCTGATTTAAGCTTTGAGCTTTGGCACCTCTGCAAATTCCTGCTTCCCTCTACGAAGGGATTATCTATTTACTTTTATGTTGAGTCATCACCTTCTCAAATAAGCGACAGATCCGAGAGCACTATTGTCATCCTCATGCATTGTATATACTTAATGTTGGTTGCAGCATGACTGGATCTTTTCTACCATGAATTACAATGTTTAGTCGCTGCTTGAACTTTGGAGGTGCTCTGCATTTATGTTTTGCGGTCTCAGAAAGGGCTAGCGAGATACCACTGTTGTCATATTATATCATGATTGTTTTGACAAAGTGTTTGCATTTGACATATTTTATTATTGCTCGCTAGTTGCTTATGTCATTGATATGAGTTAATATAATTTCTAAGAGTTATCGTTGACATGGTTAATATAATTTCTGAAAACCTGGGTGCTACTTAAGCATATATATGTAAACAAGAACAAAAGAGTTCGTAAAAGTTTTTTTTTTTTTAATTTCAGTTTGTCAACTGAATTGCTTGAGGACAAGCAATGTGTTAAGCTTGGGGGAGTTGATACGTCTCCATCGTATCTACTTTTCATAACGCTTTTGCTCTTGTTTTGGACTCTAATTTGCATGATTTGAATGAAACTAACCCGGACTGACGTTTTCAGCAGAACTACCATGGTGTTGTTTTTTGTGCAGAAATAAAAGTTCTCGGAATCGGACGAAACTTTTTGGAGAATTATTTTACAATAAATAAAAAATACTCGAGCCAAGAACCACTGGAGGGGATGCCCTGGCTGGGCATGATACACTAGGGTGCGCCACCCCCCAGGCACGCCCTGGTGGGTTGTGCTCACCTCATGGGCCCCCTGACCCTAATTCCAGCACTATAAATTCCTAATTTTGGAGAAAAAAATAAGAGAGGAAGTTTTATCGCATTTCACGAGACGGAGCTGCCACCACATCCTGTTCTTCATCGGGAGGACAGATCTGGAGTCCGTTTGGGGCTCCGGAGAGGGGAATCTTCGGTCTTCGTCATCACCAACCCTCCTTCATCGCCAATTCCATGACGCTCCCCACCGGTAGTGAGTAATTCCTTCGTAGGCTCGCTGGTCGGTGAGGAGATGGATGAGATTCATCATGTAATCGAGTTAGTTTTGTTAGGGCTTGATCCCTAGTATCCACTATGTTCTGAGATTGATGTTGCTATGACTTTGCCATGCTTAATGCTTGTCACTAGGGCCCGAGTTCCATGATTTTAGATCTAAACCGTTTATGTTATCACCATTATATCTATGTTCTTGATCCGATCTTGCTAGTCATATGCACCTGCTATGTGTTATGATCCGTAAACCCCAAAGTGACAATATTTGGGATACTTTCCGGTGATGACCGTAGTTTGAGGAGTTCATGTATTCCCTATGTGTTAATGCTTTGTTCCGGTTCTCTATTAAAAGGAGGCCTTAATATACCTTAGTTTCCTTATGGACCCCACTGCCACGAGAGGGTAGGACAAAAGATGGCATGCAAGTTCTTTTCCATAAGCACATATGGCTATTTACGGAATACATGCCTACATTATATTTGTGAACTGGAGCTAGTTCTGTGTCGCCCTAGGTTATGACTGCTATATGATGAATATCATCCAACGAATTCATCGATCCAGTGCCTACGAGTTTTCCACATATTGTTCTTGCTAAGTTACTATTGCTTTTGCTACTGTTCCAACTGCTACCAAATCATTGCTATCACTGTTACCGTTACCGTTACTGTTACTATTGCTATCAAAACCATCATATTATTGTGCTACTGATCACTCTGCTGCAGATATTTAATCTCTAGGTGTGGTTGAATTGACAACTCAGCTACTAATGCTCACAAATATTCTTTGGCTCCCCTTGTGTCGAATCTATAAATTTGGGTTGAATACTCTACCCTCGAAAACTGTTGCGATCCCCTATACTTGTGGGTTATCAAAGCTTTACTTATATTGTATCCTCTACTTGCTTGTGTTGTTATTGTTGCTAGCATCATATAGGTTGCTCACCTAGTTGCATATCTAGACAACCTATTTGTTGCTAACCTAATTTGTTAAAGAAATGTTAAAAATTAATAGTTGCCTATTCAGCCCCCCTCTAGTCAACCAGATCGATCCTTTCACCTGCAGTATTTAAAAAGGGTCTACCAAGGATAATCGACATGTTGTTGTCCTCGAGCATCTCAAGAATAACAAAGTCTGTTAAGATAGTAACATTTGCAACCACAACAGGAACATCCTCGCAAATTCCAATAGGTATAGCAGTAGATTTATCAGCCATTTGCAATGATATCTCAATAGGTGTGAGCTTATTCAAATCAAGTCTTTTATAAAGGGAGAAAGGCATAACACTAACACCGGCTCCTAGATCACATAAAACGGTTTTAACTTAACTTCGTTTAATGGAGCAAGGTTTTGTGGGTATACCCGGATCTCCCAACTTCTTAAGCACTCCACCATCAAAAGAATAATTACCAAGCATAGTAGCAATTTCAGTTTCAGGTATTTTCCTTTTGTTGGTAATAATATCCTTCATATACTTAGCATACGGAGGCATTTTCAATATATCAGTCAAGCGAGTGCGCAAAAGGACAAGTCTAATCATTTCAGCAAAGCGTTCAAAATCCTCATCATCCTTACTTTTAGAATACTTACGAGGGAATGGCATGGGTTTTTGAACCCATGGCTCTCTCTCCCTACCGTGTTTCCTAGCGACAAAGTCTTTCTTCTCATAAAGTTTACTTTTGGGATGTGGGTTATCAAGATCTTCAGCAGGTTCTATTTCTACTTCATTATCATGTTCTTTATTATTATCTGGCTGAGCATCTACGTGAACATCATCATTATTATCATCATCATTCTCATTATCACTAGGTGTGTGTTCACTACCAGATTGTGTCTCAGCATCAGAAACAGAAACATCATTATATTTTTCAGCAGGTTTTTCTATAACAGGTTCACTAGAAGCATGCAAAGTCCTATCATTTCCCTTTTTCTTTTTCTTCTTATGTGGACTAGGTGCATCATCATTAGTTCTCTGAGAATCCTGTTCAATACTTTTAGGATGAACTTCAGGATAAAGAGGTTCCTGAGTCATTCTACCTCCTCTATTTGTTACTCTAACAGCATGATCATTCATACTCATTTAATTCAACAAGCAAATTATTTTGTGACTTAGCAACTTGGTCTAGTTGGGTATGAACCATAGAAGCATGTTTACCTATACCCTTAACATCATTAGCAATTCTAAACATCAAGTCACTCAAGCGATATATCATCATGGCATTACGTCTTAATTGATCTTTGACATAGTTATTGAAATGTTCTTGCTTAACAATGTAATCATCAAATTCATCCATGCATTGACTATGAGTCTTAGTATAAAATATATCACTTTCATTAAAGGCACGGAGAGATTTTACCTCTACTACATGTGTCGGGGTGTCAAGTCCATGTATTTCTTTGATAGGTGGTAACTTCTTGACATCTTCAGATTTAATACCTTTCTCTTTCATAGTTCTTTTGGCTTCTTGCATATCTTCAGGACTGAGGAATAGAATACATCTCTTCTTTTGAATAGGTTCCTACGGTGGCTCGGAAAGTGTCCAATTATCAACATTTTGCAATATGTTATTCAATAATTCCTCAGCTTGCCCAACAGTTCTTTCCCTGAAAACACAACCAGCACAACTATCTAGGTAGTCCCTAGAAGCATCGGCTAGTCCATTATAAAATATATCAAGCATTTCATTCTTCTTGAGAGGATGATTAGGTAATGCTCTTAATAGATGGAGAAGCCTCCCCCAAGCTTGAGGGAGACTCTCTTCTTCACTTTGCACAAAGTTAAATATTTCCTGTAAAGCAGCTTGATTCTTATGAGCAGAAAAATATTTTTCAGAAAAGTAATATATCATATCCTGAGGGCTACGCACACAACCAGGAGCAAGAGTAAGGAACCATTCCTCGGGCTCACCTTTTAGCGAGAAAGGAAAAGGCTTGATGATATAATAGCAGTGCATCTTTTCCTCATTAGTAAACAAAGCGCAATATCATTCACTTTAGTCAGATGTCCAACAATAGTTTCAGTTTCATAACCATGGAAAGGATCAGACTCTACTATAGGGATTAACTCATGGTCTATAGAGAATTCATAATCCTTATCAGTAACAAATATAGGAGAAGTAGCAAATTTAGGATCATGTTTCATTTTCTCCAGCATAGATTTTTCTTTCAGTTTGTAGAGTAGTTTCTTCAAATCATCTCTATCATTACAAGCAAGAAAGTCCCTAGCTATTTCTCCGTCCATAACATAACCCTCAGGTATATCAGGAAATCCATAACTATTTGGAGAGCAGGGTGTAAGAGGTGACTCAAAATCTTCATCAGTTTCAGCATTTTCAAGTTCTCCAGCTTTAGCAATATGAGCATCAAGTAATTCATTTAGTGGCATAGTTTCAGTTTCATCAAGTGTAGTAGTAGTATCATCATTAATTTTAGAAGTAGCATCATAAAATTCATGTGATATATCAAAACGAGCAACATGTAGTGGTGTTATGAGCTGATTCAAAATAGTAGGTGAATCAAAAGCAGAGCTAGATGGTAGTTCCTTACCTGCTCTCGTATGAGAGGGGACGATCTTGGTTCGAGTATCTTTCAGATTCTTCATAGTAGCAATTGGATATCCTCAAGTTAACACAATAAATATAGCTATGCTCCCCGGCAACGGCGCTAGAAAAAGGTCTTGATAACCCATAAGTATAGGGGACCGCAACAGTCTTCGCGGGTAGTATTTCACCCTGATTTATTGATTCGACACAAGGGGAGCCAAAGAATATTTATCGGCCTTAGCAGTTGAGTTGTCAAGTCAACCACACCTGGGATATCGCTCTGCAGAAAAGTTTTAGTAGAACGACAAGTGATAGTAGTAACAGTAACAGTAGTAGTGACAGCAGTAATTTTGTAGCAGTTGTGACAGTAGCAGCAGCAGCAGTAACTTAGAAGATTCAGTATATGTAAAGCATAGGCACGTGGATCAGTGATGGATAATGATTTAGATAACATCAATCATGTAACAGTTACACACTAGGGCGACACAGAAATAGCTCCAATTCATCAATGTAATGTAGGCATGTATTCCGTATATAGTCATACGTGCTTGCGATAAGAACTTGTATGACATCTTTTGTCCTACCCTCCCGTGGCAGCGGGGTCCTAATGGAAACTAAGGGATATTAAGGCCTACTTTTAATAGAGAACCAGAACAAAGCATTAACACATGGTGAATACATGAACTCCTCAAACTACGGCAATCACCGGAAAGAATCCCAATTATTGTCACCTTGGGGTATGTGGATCAAGACACGTAATAGGTGCATACAACTTGCAAGATCGGATCCAAATCACGCTTACATTCATGAAAATATAATAGGTTCAGATCTGAAATCATGGCACTCGGGCCCTAGTGACAAGCATTAATCATAGCAAAGTCATAGCAACATCAATCTCAGAACATAGTGGATACTAGGGATCAAGCCCTATCAACTTAACTCGATTACATGATAAATCTCATCCAATACCATCACCGTATAGCAAGCCTACGAAGGAAATACTCACTCCCAGTTGTGAGCATCATGTCAGTGTTGATGAAGAAGGGTTGATGATGACGACGGCGACGAATCCCCCTCTCCGGAGCCCCAAACGGACTCCAGATCAGCCCTCCCAATGAAGAACATGAGGTGGTTGTGGCTCTGTCTCGTAAAACATGATGAAATCTTCTCTCCTATTTTTTTCTCCGAAGATGTGAATTTATAGGAGTGGAATTAAGGTCGGGGGAGCCACGTGGCCCCCCCAAGCTAACAGGGTGCGCCCTGTTGCCTTGTGGCTCATAGGCAGCCCCCCTCCGGTGGATCTTCGCGCCATAATTCATTATTTATTCCAAAAATAATTCACAAAAAGTTTTGTCCAATTCCAGGAACTTCTATTTCTGCACAAAAATAACACCAAGGTAGTTCTGTTGAAAACAATGTTAGTCTGGGTTAGTTCCATTCAAATCATGCAAATTAGAGTCCAAAAACAAAGCAAAAGCGTTTGGAAAAGTAGGTACGTTTGAGACGTATCAGGAATGTCGAGAGAGTTGCCAATGTTTTGGCGAAACGTGGATTCATTTCCGTTTCATCAAATTTCTGGTACTCAATATGTCCATTTTTTACGGTCATGTCGATTTTTCCGTTGATTTTATATTCTATGAATGCAACACAAAATGGAAGAATGCTCGTACTATTCCGACAAAGGGGGTATGGGCGACGATCCTCACCTTGACAACAATAAATGCTTCTCCATCACGCTACAATGTGACTACAAATATTATACGGTAATCAATCTTAACATTGCTGGCAAATATAATTTCATGTTTTCCCTTCAAAGTGTAATTTATGTTTCTTATTTGTCAACTAGTGTGTCCCTTGCTACGCAAGACCTTTTCTCCTAGACAAGTTTTTTGTCCGCGACATGGAAGAGGTGACTCGGATGACTTCTTACCTCAAGACGATAGATGGTTTCAACTTCAAATGTACGATCTATAATGAGGTAGATCACAAATATTTTGGTTGTGCTAATTGGAAAGGATTGACCAAAGCTTACGGATTTGAGCCTGGTATGAAATTAACATTTGATATCGGCACCTATTCTCTAAGTGATGAAGACATATGGGTGGATTTAGACTTGATGCTTATTCTTCTTCCGTGTAAGTTTCGTAAATAGACTTGTTAAATAACATTTAGATTACACTCCGAAATAGATGTTATTCAACCATAATTTATCTTCTGTATTTAAAATTGACAGCTTATTTTCTATCTCCGAGAAACATACGGAACATAGTAGACGACACCTACTACACTGCCCGCAGTATGCTTACTTGGCAAGAAAAATGTTACTCGTGTTTTTTGTTGCTGACATTGAGTCCCTTAAGGGCATTTATGGAGCTGGTTCAAATGATGCACGATACCTGCCACTAGTTCATTACCTTGAACAAAGGCAACATTTGTAGAAAATGCATGGTAAGAGTTTCGACTATAGCATGTCTTTCACATATATACATTTTTCTTACACAAATCAAGTGTGGGTTACTATATTACTTACTATGTTACTATTTGTTTTAAGGACAGAAGCTCCCAAGATGTGTTGTGCCTCCGGTGATAGATGACCACCAGGATGATATGACTATTATTTTCGCCGAGAAGATCTATTTCAGAGGTACATACTTGATTGCACCAGATGGACAACTCGAAATAAATGAATGGAGGTAACTACTGAGTGACTGCAACTTGAAGATAGGAGATCGGTGGATCTCTGTGCTTCACCATGGAGATGCGGGGATTTTCCTATTCTTCAAGATTGTTCATAAAGTAGAGAAGTACCGTACTAGTAGTTACGATGGTTGGTCTATATATAGAGTAACACTATTCTAATCCCAGGATTAGAATAGTTATTCTGATAACAACGCCCCTATAAGGAGCCGCGGAGGTGTTCCCGAACTCCAGACCAACCACCTCGTGTACTCCCACCACCCATCCCGAGCGCCGCCGGCTTCCCATTCCCCGACGAACTACCCCCACCTCCGAACTTCACTTCCCACGGCATCCGGCGACCGGCGCCTCCGGTGAACTGCCCCCACCTCCGAACCTCGCTGGCACCAGTCCCTGGCGATGGACTTGTTCCTGGATTGGGGAAAAAACTGTCGCATCCTGCCGCCCCTTCCCGTCACGCCAACCGCATCCCACACCACCCGCGCACCTCCGGCCATCAGCCCGCCGCCCCATCCCCGAGCGCGCATCCCGCCGCCGGCGCACACCTCCCGCCACCGCCACGCGACTCCGCAGCGGGATTCCGCGCGTCCGTGTGGCCGCCATGCCCTGCGAATTGCGAGAGCTGCCGCCAAGCTCCGGCCCCGGATGCCATGGCCGGATTCCGCTGCCACCACACACGGGATGGCGGCACTTCCCCAGAACCTCGCTCCATTTCTCCCACCGGCTCCTATGCTTCCAAAGCTGAGAGAGAAGGTCGATATGTGCAGACGCTTCAGTTCGACCTACCCCACACCAACCAAGTTGAAACGGCGTTCCCCTCGGGCTGCCGCCTACCGTCGACGAAGCATCGTCGTCCCATGCAACAGAGAGCAGCTAGGCTGGTGGTCCATGTGTGCAGAATGTAGGCTACTGAAGGTTCAGCAAGATCAGTATTTCTTATCGCAGCTGTTTGTTTTCTGAATTTCTGCTACTACCGACACCCACAGATAAAGAGAAGTACACCACTGATTCTGAACTTCTAACTGAATCTGAACTTCTACCTGTTTGCCACAGGGGTAGGCAAGCAAGAAAGCAGAGTACAAAAAAGTAGAGAATTGGGGATAGGCAGTGACAGCGGGCAGAGCTCAGAAGATTTACAGGTTGGGTTCAGTTTACAGTCTAGTCAAACGAGAACGTACAATGCTGAAACAGCCAGCTACTTGACGAACTGCTGAAATTTTCCCAGGGCCAGCTCGTCAAAGAGTCGCGCAATGAGCTCCCCCCGTGGTGGCTAACTTTCTTTCTTTCTTATTTCCCCTCCGCCCGTGTGAGCGCGCACCGCACCTCCGCGGCTTCTCCGCTTCGAGATGGCAGGTGACTTTGTCGATATCTGAAGTTGGTTCCTTCCCCAGTCCTAAAACTGAATCCAGATCGCCATGGAGCAGAGCAGTGGTGGAGGGAGTTGTCGGCTCAATATATATATATATATGAGCACTACTAGGGAAAAGCCTAGTAGTAGCGCGGGTTAAACAGCTAGTAGTAGCGCGGGTGCCCGCGCTACTACTACGGCGCTACAGCTAACTTGTAGTAGTAGCGTCGGTGTACCCGCGCTACTACTACATCTGTTAGTAGTAGCGTGGGTGCCACCCGTGCTACTACTATTAATTTCAAAAACAAAAAAAATTCTCGATCCCGTGCTTGCTGTCAATGGCAGCAATGGTTCGATCTAGCGACGGCAGGGGTCGCCGGAGGTGCGGAAGGCCAGCGGCAGACCAGATCCATCGACGGCTGCTCCAGAGGGCCCAGATCCATGCCCAGCAAGCCGGCGGCGTGGGGCTCCTCTTCACAGCCAAGGCAGCAAGCTCCTGGTCGTCCATGGTGACGACCTGCACGGGCAAGGACATGGGAGGGTGAGTCAAACCAGAGGGAGAGAGAGAAAAAGAAAAAAGGGGGAGAGAGGAAGGAGATGGAGGTAGCAGCGGGGTTGGTCACCGGTGGTGAGGTGCTCCGGCGTGGTGGCATGGAGATGCGGGGAAGACCGGCGAGCTCCGGGACGCCGGCGGCGCAAGGCGGCGGCCTCTTTTCGCGCCATTGAGGAGGAGGCGCTCATGGGTAGGAGGTCCATGTGAGAGCCTATGGAGAGAGAGGGGGGAGAGTGACGGGGGAGAGGAAGGATTTGGGGGAGGAGATGGGGATTTCAGGGCTCTTCAAAAACCATGTAGTTAGTAGCAGCGTGGGTTTATAGCCCTCGCTACTACTATCAACTTAGTAGTAGCGCGGGTTGATACCCCTCGCTACTACTATGGCCTGTCCCGGGGGGGCACGGTAGTGACCACTTAGTAGTAGCGAGGGGTATAAACCCGCGCTACTACTATCAACTTAGTAGTAGCGAGGGGTATAAACCAGCGCTACTAGTAAGTAGCAGTAGCGAGGGTTATAAACCCACGCTACTAGTAAGCGTCTGCCTATAAGCTTTTCCCTAGTAGTGGAGTTTTCGAAAGTTCAGGTGTAACGAACATCGAAGTTCAAACCAAAAAAACGTAAACAAAAAATCATGGAATTCAAAGAATAAAAACTATGGAGTTTCATGAAAAAAAATTAATAGCACGCGAAGTTCATGTTTCAAAAATTCCGAAGTTCACGTGTACTACGTACAGAAGAAAAATCATCAAATGAAAAAAGGGACCGCCTAGGCCATTTCACCGAAAAGCAAAAAATGAATAAAATGTTGTGACAAAATTCTATAAGAAGTTCAAATTTAAAAACCGAAGCAGGTCAACGTTAAAAAAATGACGTTTTTAATATCTAAAAGACAAATTTGGAAGTTCAAAAAAATTGAGCAAGAAGTTCAAGAAAAAAGTACTTCAAAAATCTTTATAAAAATGGATTTTTCCCGTTTCTAAAAAAATCAGAGAAGTTCAAATTAAAAAGAGGAGCATTTCAAAAGATTGTATAAAAAACGATTTTCCCCATTCTATAAAAACTAGAAGTTCAAATTAAAATAACGGCGCAGTATTATTGTTTATATAAAAAAGCATTTTCCCGGTTACTAACCAATAAAACTAAGAAGTTCAAATTTAAAAAATGGTGAAGTTCGATGTCTATAAAAAATTCGGATTTTTCACATTATTAAAAAAATAAAACCAAGAAGTTCAAATTTTTAAAACAAAGAAGTTCAAAAAACTCAATTTTCTTCGTTACTAAAGAATAAAACTAAGAAGTTCAAAAAATTCAATTTTCTTCATTTGTGCAACTCCGATGAACGGGTGAGAAATTACGAACAAAAATACGTGGTAGAAGTTCAAAGTGAAAACACCGGGAAGTTCAACTACTATACGGAATGCATTTCAAATGAGAATAAAACGAATAAAAAACTAAAAGCCTAAAAGATTTGTTGCAAGAAGTTCACGTGCTCCTCCCGGTGCAGTTCGAGATCTCTAGTGCGAGTATGCTAAAAGACAAATGGGTGAGAAATTACAAACAAAAATACGCGACAGAAGTTCAACGTGGAAACAGCAGGAAGTTCAACTACTGCGCTAAATGAATTTCAGATGGAAATCTTTTAAACCGTCGCGAGTATGAAAAAAATGATCAAGACGGAAAAGTTGCGTGTTTACAGCAGCTTTCAATCGGTATATCACTTGCTCAATTCCGGTGAGTGGATGGAGAGCTACGAGCAAAAAATAGTACGTGAAGAAACAGAGTGAAGTTCAGGTAGACGTGCCGATGAAGTTCAAGTTCTTCACGCGGTGCATTTTCGAAGACCCTGTTTCGCGATAAAAGGCAGAACGCGTCATCTTGCCGTTTTCGAAATTTCGTGAAAACGGCTGGAATTAGAGAAAACCATCTACATGAAAAAGTTGCGCATTTTCCGTAGCTTTTCAACGGTATATTATTTGCCCCATTCTGATAAAATTTCTAGAAATTACGGCCAAAATACATTCTCAGCCATTTTCGAAATTGACTTAAAACCGTAAAGAATTGGAAAAAACAATCTATATATAGAAGTTTCGCATTTATTCAAGCTTTCCAACGCCATATCATTTGCCTCATTCCGATGAGCCGTTGAGAAAATAACGTGAAAATACGCACTCGGTACAGATTCGGCCATTTTCTAAATTACTTTTGAACCGTTCATAGTTAGAACAAAATTTTTATATGGAAAGATGTGCATTTTCATAAGCTTTCCAACGCCATATCATATGCGTAGAAAAGACTAGCCGTTTTGAAACCAACCCCGAAATACGAACCCGGCTGTTCAGTTTCAAAAATTCCGCCATTTTTGAAATTCCTCTTTAACCGTAGGGAATTTGGAAAAACGTTCAACATGTGAAATGAGCGGATTTGCAGCAGCTATCCAACGCCATCTCATTTGACTCATTCCGATGAACGTTTTAGAAACAGCGTCGAAAATACGATTCATGTTTTTTTGTATGAAGAAAAACGGTTTTCAAAACTGCTCTTAAACCGTGTACATTTTGCCAAAAATTCAACCAAGGCTGTTATACTGGTGTCCATAGCTTTCCAACGGCATATTGCAAGACCCATTTGGGGACTTTGTCGGAAGTTCAACCTAGCACTCGGGGAAGTCCAGGTCGAACTACTCAGGCAGTAAAATTGCAGCAGAAGCAAGTTCATCACATCCCCAAGAGCAAATCCGCAACGAGTGAGATTCCTATTTAAAAAGGGCATTTAGTTGCTAAAAACCGTTCCCAGATTACACTTACATCACATAGAACACGACTGACCAGAAAAATTCGCGCGGGGAGACACGGTTGCGAAGATAGCCCGAAGGTCGGGTTCCTACAGAGGGAAGTTCAGGGTTGTGTAACTCAGGAAGTTCAACCCATGATCAGAATAATATTCTGATCCCGTGATCAGAATAGTGTTTATATATATATATAGACCGTCTATTCTGATAACGGGTGCAGAATAACTATTCTGACAACACTTCTGAACTACACGAATAACGCGAGTGCACTGCATCCCTATCAAACGAGCACTGCAATGTTAGCAGAAAAAACTACATGCGTGTTTTCGGCACTGTTTTCACTCTAGTTTCTAAACAGTTTTTCAGAACGAGACGTATAAATTACCATTGGATAGCTATGGAAAATGCAAAACTTTTTCATGTTGATCACTTTTCGAGATTCCTCACGGTTTAAAAGCAGTTTTGAAAACGGTGGGCGCATGACGAGTGGCAGCGAGCGTATTTTTGCGTTTTTTCTAAATCGCTCGTCGGAATGAAGCAAACGATATGGAGTTGGAAAGATATCATCGAGCCGCAACTTTTTCATGTAGATTACATTCTCTAATTCCTTACGGTTTGAGAGTAATTTCAAATTTACTCAAACGCGGAATTCTGTTTTTCGAATTTTTCTATTTTTTCGGTACGGTTTTCGCTCCAGTTTTTTAATCATTTGTCAGAACGAGGCATGTGATACGGCGTTGGAAAGCTGTGTAATAGGTGCAACTTTCATATGTTGATCATTTATTGAGATTCCTCACCGTTTTAAATTAATTTTGAAATCGGTGCGGCTGCCTACGGGTGGCAGCGAGCGTATTTTCATGAAATTTTCCAAACCGCTCGTTGAAACGATGCGAATGATACGGCGTTGGAAAGATATCGACGAGGCGTAACTTTTTCATGTAGAACACTATCTCTAATTTCTTACGGTTTAAGAGCAGTTTTGATTTTACTAAAGTGCGGACACTCTGTTTTCCGCGACACCAAAATCGATGAAAGCACTACATCAGACAAAATAACGCACTGCATCAAACTGAAAAATGCACTGCATCAGACGGGCAAGTTAACTACACGGTTTTATTTCGTTTGACGTGATTTTTTTCTATTTTTGCTAAATTTTTATGATCCACATAGGTTATAAGTGAACCGCAATACTATCCAAACTGAACCGCAACACTACCAAAAGTGAACTCCGATACTACCGAAGTGTACCGCATTCGTTTTTGTTGTCTTTTATCATACTTATTATTTTTTTACCAGCGTACACCGAGCAAGTGGACTACAGAGACTGAGCAAGTGAGCTACATCTAACAAGAAGCGAGCTTCTTTGAGATGATTTTGTTTCTGTTTACCAAGTGAACCACAAAGGAGTTTTATAATGAACTGCATTGGAGAACAAAGTAAGCTGCAAAATCTTCAATCTCCAACGACCGAAAATCCATCTAAAAAACCGAAACGCACCGCACAAATGAACAAACTGTATTTTTTTATACTTCAAACCGAGCCACCGAAGGATTTAAGGAACTGCATCCACAATTAATCCACTTTTTTTGAGAAAGTGAATGATACAAAATAAAAACAAAGTACACAAAAATATATGTGTTGCGTACTGCACACATATGTCCACCGCACCGCACGCCAACACCGACAGACTGCAGCCATATGCGCATCGCACCTCACGCCAAACCAGCAGACTTCATGGCTCTGCTAACCAAACATAGCACACATCTTTTTGTTTTGTGTCTCTGCCTATGGCCGCCAATAGACACACATACATCCATTCATGGTTTTACACAGGCACACACACACAGACATACACACAAAATCATCATTGGGCACACAAAATCATCATTGGGCACCCAGCCGAACTGCAATGGAGGGTCAGCCGAGCTGCAATTTGGTCACAAACCTCCTGCAAATATAGCAAGAAACGAATCACAGGAAGAGATTGGTCTGCATTGACATTACCTGCTGATAGAGGCCGGCACCTTTGATGGCAAGGGGTCAGTACAACGGGCTCACCGGAGACTAACAGGTGATGAATCTGTCCGGAGGAAGCCAAATCAGGGGATACCGGCGCCTCCCACAGCTCCCACCGGGTGTACCTCCTTCCTGTCGCCCGACCCACACCGAAGCTCCTCGGCCTCACCGTTTTGTAGGATGGAGAGGCTGGTGGCCGCGGGGGTATGCATGTAACAGCCCGGGACCGACGCTCCAGAAGATTCCCCTCTTATTCCATTGTCGTCGTGTGATTCATTTGTTTGTCACATTCATCATCGCATCATTCGCATCATCTCCATAGCATCTCACTCGTGTTTGAAAACTTGCATCCGTTCGTAGTTGTCGTTTCTCTCCGTTCGTGTCATCGACCGTTTCGAGCCCAACCACACACACATGCGCCCGCGGCATCGTTTAAAAAATGTTTTTAAAGCGCGCGAAAAAATATTCTCGGATTGGGTTGAAAGTTGGCATGCGGTCTTATTATAGTGTAGCTAGACCGCCTGTCAAATTTTGTCGCAATCAGAATCCGTTTCATACCCGAACGGTCGACCGTAGCGGCACCGTCTTCGGTTTATCGTCGGACGTTTTCGGTGTTTCAAATTGTTGTCGGGCTGCTCATTTCTCCCTCTCTTCTCTCAGCCCAACCAACCTACACAGCCCAACCTAGCCCACCTAACCTATCCCCGCGCCCGGAACCGTCCGATCGTAATCGGAGGGCTCGAAACGATGCAAAACACCCCTAACCCTAAAACCCTGCCTATTTAAGCCCTCCTAGCCCTCCAAAAATGGCCTTCCCTACCTCCCGCATCATTTTCCGTGCCCAGCCACCCTACCGCCGCCACTTGGCGCGCTGCCGCCGCCAGCCAGCCACCTGAGCCGCTGCTAGCAGCCAATCGGGTGCCTCCACGTCGCCCCGCAGCCCGTCTCTCCTTCCTCCACCGCTCCCAGCCGCGGCCCATCGCAGGCCCGAGCCGGGCCGCCACCGCCCGCGTGCGCCCGAGGCGCCCCGCTAGCGCTCCTCCCGCTCGGCCCGAGCTCGCCTCCCGCCGGCGACCTCCCGCGCCCGTCCCGCGCCGCCGCCGCGAGCCGCTGCTGCCTCGCCGCGCAGCGCTGTGTCCCGCTGCCTGCACTGCCGTCGCCCCGCCGCCGTGCCAAGCCGCCTCCTCACGGCTCCTCCCTCGCCGCCGCTCAGAGCTTCGAGCTCGTCGGAGCGCGCCATCGTCGGTCGCCCTCGCCCTGTCTCCGCCAGATCCGGGGCAGGAACCCCCGGATCCGCCGCCCCGTCGCCGTTTGCACCACCTCCGGCGACCACCAGACCGCCGCGCCATCGCCTCCGGCCATCCCCTGCCGCATGGCCGGCCTCCTCTCCGGATCTGGACGTATCCGTCCATCTCCGACCCGGGATGGCCGGGTCCCTCGAACCAAACGCCCGCACCGCGCCTGCACCGCCACGTCCCGGTTCCTCCCCGTCCAGATTCCCACGAGGGTATATTTTCTCTAAGTCCCTAGCGTATGCCTGTTTTTCAGCTTTATTGCATTTTGTGACGCTTGTATCTTGTGAACCATGCATCCAATGGGAGAGTATTATATATGAAATTTGATCTACACAACATGCTCTACATGATGGTACCCTTTGATTGTGCATTAGGTTTCATTTGCATGCCCATAGCCCTGTTGCAAAAGTGCATCTTGTCGTTAGGTGCAAATATGTTATTTTGTTCGATTTGGTGTGGATGATTGCATCTAATCGGTAGGTCTTTTGCATATGGTGTCTTCATGAGTATTGTTGTAGGATATGTCTACTTTGATGCCATGCCTCTGGTTGCTAGGTAGAACATCATTATCATTTTTGTTTGTTGCTCTAAAGTTGCTATCGCGTTTAAACTGAAATCTGTTAACGATAAGTTCCATTTTGCGGTGCTCGTATTAAGCAACCCATGCCTCCTTTAAGTTGTGTCTTTGAAGTGTGTTGTAGTATGCCATGTCTACTTGTGGTTGATAGGTTTGCCATGACGTGAATCTTGTGTTTAGCTATAGATTTCATCATGAGAACAAGATTAATCAATGTTGCTGATTTGAGATGCGAAAATATTTGTAAGTCTAGAATCTGTAATATTTTGTTGTTGTCTTGCCATGTGTTTTGCTAGTGATCTAGAACCCCTTTGGGGTTGGTGCAATGGAGTTATTTGTAGTTCATAATGTCCTCTAGCATGCTGTTAAGTTTCATGCCAATATATGCCATGTAGCGTATAGTTTTACTGCTGCCAATATGCCTACGTGATAATAACTGCTCTGTTAAAAACTGGTATTTTCTCTAAGTCTGAAAACTACTCAGTTCAATATGTCTTCTTGTGAGCTCATTTCCAAATGATCCATGCTTATAGTCAACTTGCTGTTAATAGATGAATTGTTAAGCATCATGTAGGCTTCACCACCATATCCTTGTTATGTATTTTATGTGGCTGTAGCTTGTTGATTTGTGGGTTGCAATATGTCATGTTGCTGTTTTGGGTAGATTTCTACTAAACTTGTGTTGGATGTTGTGGTTGAACCGTAGCTCCGTTTTGGGCATGCCATATATGTAACTTGCTTAGAATTTCATATAGTTTCATATTAACATGTTGCATCCATGTTTTGAAATGCTTGTGGTTGCCATTTTCATGCATTTTGCATTTATGTCATGTTCATCTTGGGTGTGTCATAACTTTTAGGCCGTAGCTCCGTTTTATAAGATTTATATATGTAAATCGACTAGAATGGCGTGCAGAATCACATGATTTACTTTATTTCCCTGTTTAATAAATATAAAACATGGTTAGTTTAGATCTGGACCAAATTCATAACTTACATATGAGGTCACCGCGGAAATACTATAAGTTGTTTCCGACCTCATTTAAGATGCCTAGATAGTGTAGTTTCATTATGCTTCACCTCTTGCCATGTTAACAACATTTAAACGTGCCGTGTAAATAAACGAGAGTGAACTAAATGTTTCGAACATGGAGTTTCGTCAATATGCAACTCGTTGCATATTGAGCTTCACTTAATGTGTATTATTGGATTGTTGCGAATGCCATGCCTTGCATAATTAAACCGGACATGCATCATATTTGATTGTGCATCATGTCATGCATATGTTGTGGTGTTATCGTGTGTTGATTGTTTGTTTTCGGATTGCTTCTTCTCGATAGAGTTCCGAAAGCATTCGGAGTGTGAGGATTCGTTCGACTACGTTGGCTCGTCTTCTTCACGGATTTGTTCTTCTTCCAAGCGGGATCTCAGGCAAGATGATCATTTCCTTGGATACCACTACTATCATTGCCATGCTAGATGTCTCGTTTCTATCGTTGTCTCGTTACCTACCACTTGTTTGTCAAGCCTCCCAAAATGCCATGAAAAGCCTCTAACCCTCCACATCCCAGCAAACCATTGTTTGGCTATGTTACCGCTTGCTCAACCCTTCTTATAGCGCTGCTAGTTGCAGGTGCAAATTGGTTTCCATGTGCCAACATGGATATTTTGATATATCACAATATTATTGCTATTTAATTTAATGCACATATATACTTGGTAAAGGGTGGAAGGCTTGGCCTTTTGCTCGGTGTTTTGTTCCACTCTTGCCGCCCTAGTTACTTGTGAACCGGTGTTATGTTCCATATTTTGTGCTCCTAACATGCTCGGGGTTGTTATGGGGACCCCCTTGACCTTTCGTTTTAGATTAAAATTTGTCTGGCAAGGCCCAACTTTGGTACTACATTTGCCTAATAACTAATAAACCTGCATAGGGAGTAATTAACCCGAGGATCTTTAATCAACAACCCGGGCCAGTGCTCCTCATGAGTGTTGGTCCAAAACAGAGCCACTTGCGGGGCCACCTCGGGGCAACTCGAGGGATTTCTATCAGGTCGCCGTACATAGTGTTCATTCGGTCGTGTCCTGAGAACGAGATACGCGGCTCCTATCGGGTTCGTCGACACGTCGGGCAGTCTTGCTGGATTTGTTTTACCTTTCTCGAATATCTTGCGCGAGGAATTCCGATACTTTGGGCTATCTCGAGGTTGAGGTTTTCCAATGAAATTTCTTAGGAAATCACGGGATTCGTGGTCGAGGTTATTCCTGCGGCGTGTGGTTAGTTTGTGATGGATGAGTTGGAGCACCCCTGCAGGGTTAAATCTTTCGGAAAGCCGTGCCCGCGGTTACGTGGCAACTTGGAAAGTCATAGGAAACTTGAAGTAAACTCAAATAAAATACACCAACCGTGTGCGTAACCGTGACTGTCTCTTCTCGTGAATTTCTGAATCGAGAGAGAACACGGTGGGGTTATGTTTGACCGTAAGTAGGTGTTCAAGATCACTTAGTGATCATTACCAGTTCACGTCCGTTTATGCGACAAACATCCCCCCTTATTCTTGTACTCGTAAGTTAGTCACTCAAATAAATGCTTAGTGCTTGATGCAGCCTCATCACTTAACCATACCTTACCCATTAAGCTTTAATAGTCTTGATATCCTTGGAAATGAGATTGCTGAGTCCCTGTGGCTCACAGATTACTACAACAACAATTGCAGGTACAGGTAATGCGATGATTTGTCGTGAGCGCGATGCTTGTTTGATTTGGAGTTCTTCTTCCTCTTCTTCATCGATCTAGGATGGGTTCCAGGCGGCAGCCTGGGATAACAAGGATGTCATTTATCATTTGATTTTGTCAGTAGTCGAACCCTGCTCTTCTGTATGTTGTTTGAATATGTTGTTGTATTGATGTGACATTGATGTAGCTTGTGACGAGTGTAAACCAATTCCATATACTCATCTCTTTTTTACATGTACTTGTAATGATATCCATTCTTGCGAAACGACGAGATGCGCTCGTATCCGTGTCGAGGCCCTCGTGCCAAAATAAGGATAAATTAGCATCTTGAGCGTTACGATGCATGAAAGCCCCGGATCTGGCCCGAGGTGATGGAGGCGGTCAGGCATCGTCGGCTTCGATCCAGGGGGTGAGCAGCAAACTGCATGTGGCACGCCTCCGAGCTACACAAAAAAAGAAGGGGACGGAGGTCAGCAGGATGTGTCGTTCTCGAGGGATTGGGAGGGGAGGGAGGCAGGGTGCCAATGCGGTTCCACCGCGGCAGCCGCGCGCCAGAGTTGGAGTACTACGTGAGCGCCGTCGATAGATCCGGCCGCCTGGGGAGCCGAGGCGAGGCTCGCCGGGGAGGGCGATGTGGACGACAGCAGCACGACGCCACGGATGCGGCGGCTGGCCATCCACAAGGTGGGCCGTGTCGGTGGGGCGTTGGTGGTGGCGGCCACCACGGTGGTGTGCCTCACCGGCCGCACCTTATCCAACAACCCAGCGGTGGAGGAGCACGGCCATCCCACATGGAGGAGGCCAAGGGATGGAGAGGGAGCCCGATCCAGCGGCGGGGGCATCACGAGAGAGCCGTGGCGGCCCGGATCTTGTGGCGTGGCGGCCCGATTTGGGCGGTGGCGCACCGGAGTTGCAGGGGCGACGTGCGGCAGGGTCCTCGAGATCCATGGAGACGAGAGGTGGGGAGAGGCCGGGGCGGGGCATGGTGGTGGTCGGGGTAGTGCGGGGCATGGTGGTGGCCGGGGGGCGTTGCGTGGTGGCGGGTCGGCGCGGCGCTGCGTCGTGGCCGGGGCGCACGACGCGGGGTGGTGGCCAGGTCGGGAGTGGGAGGGGGCGGCGCCGTTGACTAGGGGGAGCAGTGCGGGGTGGGTTGAGAGATAATTGCATGTTTAGTCCTCCTAGTTGCAGGCGATGTCTAACATGGTCCTCATAATCGGAAACTGCTCCAATACAGTCCTTGTACATGCGAATACGGCGTTTATACGATCCTAGAGGTTGCAGCAGCGGTCCTGTCTAGACGCCTCGCGGACGATAGCCCGTATCCAGCCATTGCCACGTCAGCTAAGGTCCCACACGTCAAAAAGGATAAGGCGCTGTGCCGCTTCGGTGCAAGGAAAAAATCCCCAATTTCCATCGCGCGCACTCTCCCGCAATCCCTAGCCATGGGCGGCGCCAGTACCTCCTCCACCTTCTCCGTCGACGGCGCTAGCTTTGACGGCGGCAGCGTCGCCGCCGCGGTGGTCGCCGGCGGTGGATCCAGCCGCAGCTTGCTGGAGAGGGCTTTTCCCTAGGAGGTTTGGCGGCGAGGAGAGGCTTGTCTCCGCCCGGAGACGAGCCATGTGCTGCTCGCGCGCACGGCTTCCATGGATAAGCTCGAGGCCACGACGGTTGGAGATGGCAACGAGGCTGTCACGCCGGCTGCTCTATTGGCCGCCGTCGAGACGCGCTGCGGCGTGCTGCCGTCGGAGGTGTGCATCGAGGTCGCGCTGCTGACCACGGCCGTTGGAGGCATGCCGCTGGCCATTGCGGTTGGAAGGAGGCTGACACGCCGGCTGCTCTATTGGCCGCCGTCGAGACGCGCTGCCGCGTGCTGCTGTCGGAGTTTCAGTTTTGGACATAGTGTAGTTTGTTTAGTCCAGTGAACTAGTATGTGCCTCTTTTGAACTTATTTGATCCAAATCTATGTACAGTGTAGTTTGGCTAGTCGGTCTATGATCCAAATCTATGTACTGTGTCATGTCAAACAGAGATGAGCCATGTACTTATGAATGAAATGCAGTGTGCATTATTTAAGTGAGTGTTCTGCTGGAATTTCATACTTTTGTGAAATTGAGATGCCAATTGGCTCTGCTAGAATTTCATAAATCTGTCAAACATATATTGAACAAAGAGCTTGGCAGTTTCGCATTTGGACAGTTTAACTACAGTAGCTACAAGCACTCAAACTGAGACATTTAGTCCAACTGAAACTGTAGCTACAAGCAGAAATCTACAAAGCTGGACAGTAACTTTGGCCTTGTCAAACTGAAACTGTACCAATTAAGCAAAAATGTTTTGCCTTTTCAAATTGAAGCTGTAGCTACAAGCTGGACAGTAACTTTTGCCTTGTCAAACTAAAACTGGACAGCAACAGTGCACATAGAGCTACAAGCTGCATTTGTAGGTATAAGTTAACTACAATAGCTACAAGTGAACATGTTAACTACAGTAGGTAAAAGCAAAGTTTGAAATTGACCATTTGTACACTTAAATGACAGGAACCAAACACACCAAATATACTAGCATACACCCAAACACACCGAATATACAGTGATTCATCAGCATACACCCAACTATAAATAAGTGACTTAGTAGCACATAATCACAAAAGTACTTGAGTACATGATCTGGAGCATGATCATGAAAATACACATGACATATAGAAGTACTTGAGTACATGATCTGGAGCATGATCATGAACAGAACATGATCATGCACATGTTCTTCATCTGATCATAAGCAGAACACAAAATGAAAACACCCCTCTGACTTTGAAATTCACCCACCCCTCAATTCATCGAGCATGTTAACTTTTCTTGGTTGTTTAAAGCCTCTCATGTTCTGATTAGAACTTGGTCCAGTTCTCTTGCATGCTTTTGTTGTGTGCTGACATGCATTAAGCCTCTCCTCCTCCGCCCTTGCCTGACTTGCTAGCTCTGCCTCTCACCTATTTTTCTCCTGCAGGTCTTCTTTAGCCCTTGTTGCTGCCTGTTGAATGCTCTGCTGCTCCCAAGCTTGTTGCCTTGCCGCCTCATGTGTCTCCAGAAATGATTTCCTTCTCTCCATCTCATCTGATTGTTCTAAAAGAAACATGGCCTCCTCTACTTCATATGTAGTCTTTGCAATTCTTTTCCTCTCTTCAGCTATCCTCTGTTTTTTTTCAGCCTTCAATTTTTTTGCTTGCTCTGCATTTCTTTTCCTTTGCTCCATAGCTTCCCTTCTTTTGTCTGCCATGGCAAGTTTTTCCTCTAGGACCTTTCTTTTCTTTTCCTCACTAACCTTTCTTCTGTGTTCTGCAGCAAGTTTCTTTTCTTCCAATAGAACCTTCTTTTTCTCCTCAGCAGCCTGTTTTTTTGCTAAAAGTTGATCTTTCTTCTTCTGAGCAGCTAACTTAATTTTTTCTTCTTCTTCTTTCAACTTTGCAATTGCTGCATCAAACTTGGCTTGGTCTGCTATTTCTCTTCTCTCTGCCGCAGCTCTGAGTCTTGCCAATGCAACAACCTCTCTCTTTCTGTGAACATCCCCTCCCTTTGTTGCAGTACTTTGCAGAACTGGTTGCTGTGACTGACTTTGTTGCTGAATGAAAGCATTTTCTGGTAGAGGCCTTTGTTCAACTTCATCTCTCTGCCTTGATTCTCTCTGTATGAGCAAACAAGTATATATGAGCAAACTACAAATACATGAGGAAACAATATATATGAGCAAACAAACTTACTTCCTGGGTTAAAGAAGCTATTATCTCTGGCACATATAGTGGTGGATCATGCTGAAGAACACCTGCTGTTTGCAGATTTATTTCCTGCAAACATGAAACATGACAATCACATGATTAATTTCCTGCAACTTAAAGAAATAGTTAATTCACATAATGGTTCTACTGATTAGTTAATTACTTGATTCAGACCAACTTCTTCATCTGAAGAGGAAACATCTGGCTCTGCTCTGACTTTATGCTTTTCACCCTTTTTCTTAGGTTTTAATCCCAACTTCCAATCAAGGCAGCCATTAATATTATGACCAGGACCACCACAGTAGCCACAATGGATCACTGCACCTGCCCTTGTGATTTTCACACCTCTCTGTCCATGGCTAGGGATTGCGGGAGAGTGCGCGCGATGGAAATTGGGGATTTTTTCCTTGCATCGAAGCGGCACAGCGCCTTATCCTTTTTGACGTGTGGGACCTTAGCTGACGTGGCAATGGCTGGATACGGGCTATCGTCCGCGAGGCGTCTAGCCAGGACCGCTGCTGCAACCTCCAGGATCGTATAAACGTCGTATTCGCATGTACAAGGACTGTATTGGAGCAGTTTCTGACTATAAGGACTATGTTAGACATCGCCTGCAACTAGGAGGACTAAACATGCAATTATCTCGGTGGGTTGATATGGTGGGTGGTAGTTTCTTTTCTATTACCTGGGCGGTTCGGTTCGGGCTTTGTTTGCAGTGTCGAAGTGGTGTCAGAATAAGGACTAGTGGTGTGAGAATAAGGTCTTAAGGGGTGTTGTTAGAATAGACCCACCCTATATATATAAATGTACGCATATATATAAATGATGTGTACCACAGTATTAGTTATGTTGTACGTGTCGTAATATCTTATCGAGATCAATGTGGGACGCAAATGTCTTTATGTATATATTGATACAAAATTGCGTCGCGGTGGCAGCGTTTTTTTTGCTGCGTTTTGTCAATCAGTAATGGCATGCGGAAAAAGGTACGACGCCCGTAATGATCTCTCTAGTTTCTGACGTTGGGAAAGATCGCACGCCATAGATATGTATGATATTGTTGTCGTGGAGATATAACCCACACCATAGGTATCTGAAATACTGCTAGCTTCGGCTTCAACGCCACCACTATTTTCTAACACTGGCGTCATATTGGTGGCGTCGGGTGTCCACGCCAGCAAGATCATTTTTACCATGACATAGCTAGACTTTTCTTCACTAGTGCAAACTCAGTATTGTGAATCCACCATGAGTTTGGGGGCCATTGGCCTTTTGCATTGAGAGAATTCCTTATATAACACTATTTTAAATATTGGTTCCTTATTTAACACTGAAGTTTTTTTCTTCCTTATCTAACATCATGTCTAATTTTTTTTCCCTTTCTAACACTAACGTCAACTCTGTTACGTTACTCCGTTAAAACAGGCATGGACCGATGCCTCTTTTTTTTGTTTGGACAAAAATGCCCCTGCCCATATGCAGTCAACGGAAACGACCGAACCATCCTCTCCCCGTCTGGTCTTCCCCGATACACATCCTCTCCCCATCTCAAACCCTGGCGGCGGCGGCTGGAGACATGCCAGCGGCGACGGCGGCTGGGGACCTGCCAGCGGCGGCGGCGGAGAGCGGCGTCATGGACGGCGGCGGTCCTGCGGATGGGGAAGGCGCCGCGGACGACAGCCAGACCGAGGCTGCGGAGGACGGCCAGTGCGCGGCTGCGGAGGGGCCTGACCTTGGCACTCGGGCAGATCCGGCGATGGCGAGCCTTGGCGACGGCGGGGCTGGGGAGGGGTCGGGCCAGCGCGCGGCTATGGGTGCGAAGGGGCCGGGTCAGCGCGCGGCTTCGACCGCCGGCTGGGCTGGAGGCTCGGACCAGGGCGGGGCATGGGCTGAGGGCTCGCCCGCCGGCGGTGCTGGAGGCTCGGGGCAAGGCACGGCTGGGTCGGCCTCGGCAGCAGCTGTCCAGGGTGCATCTCGGTTGGCCTCAACTACATGGGCGTGTCCAGATGGGTAAGTTCATGGCACTTGATGCAAAATAGTCATGCATACGGTTTGATGCAAAATTGTCATGCATAGGTTTGATGCAAAATTGCCTTCAATTCACAGGATGGATCCAAATTCAAGTTATTTGATAAAAATCAAATTGTTTGGCAATAAAAAAAAGCTCGAAAAGACATTCGATGTTTTTGCTTTGAGAAGATCATTGATTGTGACTTGACAAACTATAAGGATTTGGTTGAATTAATTGTAGAGCAGTACCCTCCGGGTTATTTGGAAGTTGCACATGTGCAGTACTATGATGATGTTCTAAAAATTTGTCCAGAAGTAAAATCTGACCAAGATTTAATGCTTATGTTTGAGAAACACTCGGAGACAAAGGTGTTGAATATGATCATTGCATATTGTGATCCGTCCGATCCGTATGAGCCTATCACTGAGTGGCATAGTGATGTGCATAGCCAACCTAATAACAATGTAGAACAAGAGGATGATACTTACCTTCGCAACCCAAGACCTGAGAATGAGCATGTTGGTGTTGATGAGGAGCATATGTATGAAGTGGATGAACCTATGCCCTTAAATGTGGTTCTTTGTCCTAATAAAGAAAAGGACAAAGACTATATTTTTGAGGATGATAGTGAGGCTGAGAGTGAAGTAGAGGATGATGAAGTAGAGGAGGATGAGGAGTTGCATGAGGCAGAGCATACTCCACATGTAGAGTATGACAAATTAGACCCTCCAATGACAAAAGGCTTTACATATCCCAGCATGAAAGAGTTCAAGTTGGCACTTTCTCAGCATGCAATCAAACGTGAATTTGAGTATAACACCGAGTATAGTACACGCCATCGGTTTAGGGGCTATTGTTCAAGACGAGATGCAGATAATTGTCCATGGAGGATACATGCTTCTACGACAGAGGATAAGTGTACAGTGATGGTAATTGTTTAACTTTACCCATTTGTGAACATTTCTTGCATAATTGTTAAGTCTTTTTTAGCTAATTACATCTGTTTTCTCTCTTGAAGGTGAAGAAAAACCCATGTGGTCATGATTGCTCTAGTACAAGAAGGAAAAAGAAGACAAAGAATGGAACCAAGCATTGGGTATGTGATAAGGTGAAGGATTGGCTGATTGAAGATGCAACTCTCGGAGCGAAGGCATTACAGAAGAAGATTAAAGAACACCACAAGGTTAACCTCCACTACAAGAGAGTATATATGGGTAAGAAGCTAGCTCTGAAAGAATTGTATGGTGATTGGGATAGCAACTTTGACAATTTGTATAGGTTTAAAGCGCAAGTTGAAATATCTTGCCCTGGTAGCATAGTTCAGATTGATCATTACACTATAAGAGGAAAAATCAGGTTTAGAAGGTTCTTCTTTGCTTTGAAACCTTGCATAGACGGATTCCTTAGTGGTTGCAGGCCATATTTGGCAGTAGATAGCACATTCTTAACGGGCAGATTCAAGGGGCAGCTGGCTAGTGCTACCGCTATAGATGGCCATAATTGGATGTATCCACTTTGTTTTGGAATTTTTTATTCCGAAACAAATGAGAACTGGATCTGGTTCATGCAATTGCTTAGGCAAGCCATAGGATCACCTAGAGGTTTAGCCATAAGCACTGATGCTGGGCAGGCGGTGATGACAGGGGTAAAGGAAGTTTTCCCAGAAGTAGAACATAGGGAATGCATGTTTCACTTGGTGTCAAACTTCAAGAAAAAGTATCACGGAAAGGTATTTGATGACCACCTTTGGGCTGCTGCTTACTCATGGAACACATATATATTTGAGAAAAATTGGGTTGCAATGGAAACAGCAAAGCCAGCGGCAACTGCATATCTTAGGAAGTGGCACACTAGGTTGTGGACTAGGAGTCAGTTCTCAACCATTTGTAAGGTGGACTATGTAACCAACAACCTGGCAGAGTGCTTCAATAATTGGATTAAGCACCACAAGCCTTTGAACTTGGACGATTTAATGGACAAGCTTAGGCAGATGATTATGATCATGTGGAATCGTCGAAGAAAAGTAGCAAAGAAGTTATCTGGCTTAATTCTGCCCCACATAATTAAGAAGTTGAATGCAAAGAGTAGAGATTTAAACTTGGAGGTGGTAGAAAGCTCGGAAGAAGTTGCTGAAGTTACTCAATTGGGAGGCAGCGGGTTTAGGTTTGTCGTCAACTTGCATGACAGCATATGTTCTTGTAGACAGTGGCAAGTTTCTGGTCTTCCTTGCAAACATGCTCTAGCATTCATCACATCACTTGTCAATGCACACATACAGAGTTATGTGCACTCGTATTACTCCATTGACAAGTTTAGAGCAGCTTATGGCCAACTAATCCCTGCTATGTGTGACAAGACCCAGTGGCCTGAATCTAACCATGGATTCTTCATGCATCCACCCTTACTAAAAGCAGTAGCTGGTCGGCCCCAAACAGAGAGGCATAAGGGTTGTAGTGAGAAAAAGAGGAAAAGTGGTCAGCACTTATGCCCTATTTGTAAGGAATACGGGCACCATTGGAACAAGTGCAAGAAGGGGAACAAAGATGACATTGTTGCTTTGATGGATGTGAGGTAATCGACTATGCATCCTACTTTCTTATTGCATATTAACTACTTTCTTGCATTACTGTTTCGTAATCAACTATGCATGTGAACTACTTTCTTATTGCTTGTGTAGAGAACCACCAAAGAAGAGGAGGAAGACTACCAAATCAGCCGAGTCATCAATTGTGCCAAGAGTTGATGAAGCACCGGCAGCCGCTATGTATTTTCCACCAAGGTTAACAATTCTACACCTATGCTTGTTGCAAATGAAAAGTGAGTTTGATTAGTGCCAAATGAAAACTGAGTTTGATTTGTGTGTATTCATCTAATCCATAGCCAAAGCTTAGAAATTACAACCAAGAAGAAGGGAAAACATAGCCAAACTTTAGAGACTACAAAGAAGAAAAATGGAAAAGGGTGTAAAAGGTGACCTTTGCTAATTCTGAATTTTAATATCACATATTATGCATAGTTCTTGTCGTTATTTGCTCTCAAATTACTGCTGCCATACATGTACATGTGCAGATCAGAGAAGGCGAAGAAGTTGGAACTTGCTAAAAAGGATGGAAGTTGTCCTATGGTGCCATTTGACAGCCCTGCAATGGGCACTAGAAGCAAAAAGACTAACCCAGCTAGCCCCACAATGAGCACAAGAAGTAAAAGAAGGCTTAGCTTATGAACACATGTCATGTTGTGAGGACTTGGACTCATGTATGTCAAGCTTAAGTCACTTTTGTGCAGTCCATATCATGTATGTATGAGCTTGGACTATGTACGCGAACCTGGATACTATGACAATCCTTTTGTGTTGCTCGTATGATGTGGACTTGGATGTTGGACCCATATATGTGAACCTGATATGTATCAAGTGATATATGTGTATTTGGATGTGAGCCTGGACGTTTATGTGCAAATCTGAATACTATTTGTTGATATGCATCAAATTACAGGGGAGGTTCTGCCCAATTTTTGAACCAAGTTGTGAAATAATTTATATTCAAGAATTTTGGTCACAAGTTCATCAGGGGTAAAATCGTCTTCTCAGGTACCATTTCACACCGTTAGTGGTCAAAATGGATGGAAGTGTTAGAAAGGGAACAAATTTTAGTGTTGGTGTTACATAAGGAAGAAATTTTTTACAGTGTCAAATAAGGCAAAAAAAATTTAAGCTAGTGTTAAATAAGGAATTCTCTCTTTTGCATTATGGCCTTTGGCCTCCCCTGAACATGTATGTATGATGACTTTTGCCTCCTGATAATACTAAGTTGCTATTCCTAACAAGTTACATGGTTATTTATTTCGCACGTCATTTCAGACATTTGTTTTATCTTTTTTGTAAAAGCACCTTATTTATGATTTTCTGTTTTTTCTGTAATGCCGATTTTGCAATTTTGTCCATGTGGGCATGATGGTAGCAAAAATACGACATAAAATAGGTAGCCCTGAGTTTTGTAACCTATTCAGGGTTGTGAAGTGTGTATTTCTCCAAAAGAAATTGAAAAAACAATACAAAAACCCTCATGATGGTAAAAATGAAAAGATTTAAAAAGGATCGCTCAATGTAACATTTTATTCAGTGCAATAAAATGCACCTCCTTTCACATGCTTAGCTTGGACAACAACATCTTGTCACTGTTGGATGTCTATTAGTTGTCACGCGGTTTGTTTTGTCTTAAATCCTATCATTCATACGCCATACGTGGGCTGTACATTTATCGACACATCCTATCGTAACACCACGAAATAAGTACATGGGGGTATTGTATTTGGTAACGAGGCCACGAAATCCAGATATGTTTCTACACACGAACTTCATCTTTCGGTAGGTACCCATGTTGCTTGAGATACCACAGAGCCCCCTGCGCGGCATGCTCTTGTGCGGCCTTCTTATGTAGCTGAGCATCGCTGTAGCACTCCAAGAGTGTCTCCAAGGGTCCCCTGATCTGAACTGTAACCTTGTAGGTGAATCTGCGTCATTTCACGCATGAAGTTAGCAGAGCATGTACACACCTTGATAGGAGAATAATTGCTATTCACAACATTTTCTAGCAAATACGAACACACTATGTGACTAGACAGCAACACATTTATCGCCTCATATACTTATGTTGAATTTTATGTTCAGCGCGCCCGAATTAGATATAATGCATATCATAAAGAAGCATTACCACATAACTAAATAAAATGACAGTGAAACATGTCTTAAGACTTTAAATTTATGTGTTCACTATAGTTTGAACTTGGCTTTTTTTGTATCATACTCATTGACATCACAGTATTTGACTTGTAGCAAATGCTTAGCTCTGAAGCAGTACACCACAGTGAACTTGTATGACAAATACCAGAATACCACTACAAAGTAGATAACACCTTTCCAGACTTGCTGACAATTTTCCTAAGTCAGATATTGACAAATATTCTTGAAACCTTTCCATAAAAAAGTACACTGCTCTCAAACTGTTAAATCTACTGCTGAATAATGACGGTCCTTACCAGCCTAAGCACTCTGCATAAGCTACCCGAAACTACCGTTTATGCAAAGCTTGAGGTTAAGAATAGTATATGTGCTTAGCTTCTGCTTAATCCTCCTTTTTAGAGCACTATTTAACCTAGGTGCATAATTGACATGCCACTCTCCTTACCAGGATAAACACCCAAAAAAAAGGAACTTAGAAATGGACATATATTATGATGGATAAGAAACATATTTTCTACACTGAAGAAACCACAAACTCTGTAAGAAAAGGAACCGTACAAGGAGGTTATAATTCATTGTAATTTGTAATGCAGGCAACTTGATCTATGTTCTCCTTTAAGCAAGCTTACCTTCGGAGGTGGCTTGGCCCTTCTTCTTTGCACAATTCAAATTCAGGGGGTTTCCAATAACTTACGGCACATACTTCAAAAAGGAAAGACTTTGCTGTTTTATTTACCATATGACCTACAAAGGTGATTGAAAGCGTTAAGGCGCTTCCTTTAAAATTAGAACGGAATTTGAAGTGTGAATAATAAAACATAGTTGTATATCCTGCAAATTTAGCAAACTCAATTAAGACATTAACTCGATATGTCTGGGTCCATTTGTTATCTCCCACTCAATAAATGAAGTCGTTTTGACACAGCTATAAATCAAGTTGAATGCACAATAAACAGTCAAATGAAATATGTAATAGCTTCTTTGTATGTAGAATGTTTCAACACCAAATTTACACCACAAATACTGCAAACTTGGTGCTTGAGAAGGACCACAGACATTTCGTACCTTCATAAGAATATATATACCGCTAAAATAAGCTTGAGCGTAAATTTGCTAATCATACGCGCCGACCAAACTATGCGTGCGCACCCATCAAACATTCAAACTACCGTAAAAGTATTACGCTAGTGCGTGCACCACCTACCATAACAACCAACCAACTTTGCTATATCCATCTGCACGTAAGCACTTTACCTAAACATAGTAACAAGTAGTAAGTGATTACTACTCTTCTCTTGCTCTAGTAATTAGCCAACCCAAACATAGTAACAATAATACTCTGGTCCCCAAATTAAGGGTAATACTCAAACATAGTAATTAGCCAACTCAAACCTAGTAACAATAGTAATGGAAAATCACTTACATACAGTAACACTTTTAATCGCATTAACTATGAGGATTAGGTGAATAGCTATATTACTAGGCATGCTGGGTCTACTGCATGTAACCGGTAATGAATTTACTAGTTCCATTACTTTATTTGCTATAGGATTTTACTATAAGGAAGTATGTGAATAAGTAGTACGAATTGGAGGAGTAATGAAGGTAGTCGGTAATTTAGTTAATTCCATTACTGTGTTTTCTATGAATTTTACTAGGTGAATAGCAAGTAAGGGAAGGGGTGTGGGTGTGGTGCATGCATCCAGTAATGAGTTTAGTTTCTTTACTATGTTTTGGGAGGGTTTTTACTAGGAGGGCTTAAGTGACTAGATAGTACGGCGCGAAGCGGAGGATTCATGCATGCAGCCTGTAATGAATTTAATAGCGTTACTTTTTTTTGCTAGGGCGTTTACTAGGAGTTCCAAGATGATTGGTTGGTTTCTCCAAGCGGCGCCTTTAGCCAGGCCGGAGCGTAGAATTAGCACTTCTGCGCTCAGGCTCACTTTAGCGCCACCGTATATAAATATAATCATGGTTAAAAGACAAAACAAACGGCTCATTAATACAAAGGTTCAAAGACAAAACAAATGGCTAATTAATCCAAAATTTAAGTGCTGTTCACAGTGTGACCAGGTAAGTGAGGTCAAAGTCAGACAGTGTGCATGTTTTTTTGACTTTCTAATGGAGAGCATTACGGTGCATAAAAAAGTATTAGATTTAGCATTACCATGATACTCCTTTTTAATGTTTTTCTGAGTTGTTCCCTTCGGCAGACAGCCATTCTGCTTTGCAACCTTGAGCTGATTATTCCTTTCAATACTGACATCATCCTTTGAAAACATGGTATCCCCTGCTGTTCTTTGGCTAGAGGTTCTAAGAGTCCCACGAATAGAAATTTCCGTATTTTGAAAAGAGATGTTTGCATCCCTTTCTTTACCTATCTTCAGATTATTCATTTCTGCAGATATGTCAGCCTCAACTTTGATAGCTTCTTCATTATAACCTAGTAGTTCTGGTTCTTTCTTCCTAGCATCTCGCAAAATCTCTTCCAGTGACTTGTTTTTATGTGTGTATCCATAATTCTGCATGAGTACACAAGGATTCACAAAAGCAGTAAGTTCGCTTTAGCCTTTGAAGTAACAGAATCATTCAACACTACTGAAAATTATCATGTTACGGTAATTTGCAATTACCTGACACCACCATAGAAATAAATCAATAATAACCAAAATAAATATCCAATTGGTCAGAAAAAAACATGTAACATAGCAAGTGAACTTACATGGTTAAATTATATATAATAACCATTTTCACAAGACATGAATCACATAATGACCATAAATGGGGGGAAAATGAAAGGCACTAGTTTGTGAACCGGGCAATGTTCCTCAAGTAGGATGTCTCAGAATGAAGAAACAACCAGGAGACATCTGTTGGAGAATTAGTATTAGGATATATTAAAAGTAGTCTGATTCCAGTCTATAAAGTCCAATTGTATCCACCCTTTGTTGATTTTTTACTTTTACTTCCAGACCTTTTCCAGGGTACTTCTAATAAACAATGGCCAACATTTTGATGCATGTTCAAGGAAAAGTCTTGAATGCATGTTCAAGACAGACTAAAAAGAGACTGGTTGCAGTGGCCAGGCCATGTTATGACTGCATAGTCAATTGACTACACAGCTTTTGAGCAAAACCTTTACATGCAAATTATATGTGTAAATACAAGAAATAACATAAGATTTCGAGAGAAATATGTTTGAGATCACATGTTTGTAGTCCTGGCATCACCACTGGCTGGTTGTATCCACATTAGAGTCTGGCCAGGATTGTAATCAACACACATAACTATTTCCTCTAATTCCTACATGGTATAGAGCTTCATTTCCCGCCTAACCCTAATCACACCATCATTATTCCTGATCACCAGCCTCTTCTACCTTGTCAATGTCATGAGGTTGTCATGGTGATACCAGACACAAAAAGGAAAAAAAAAAGATTGGCATTTGATGTATTTATGTCTTCCAAGCACATAATTTGAGGATGAAAAATGCAGTTCTCAGCATGGCGGCAAGCTTCGATGCATTGCGGCGATCATGGTAGATATGTGCAGCATAGTTTGGTGATTAGGTGTGCAATTTATCTGCGGTCATGAACATATAAAGTGTTTAGTTCAAGGAACCGGAAAATGAATGAGACACACTTGTTTGGTTTGAATTTAGGAATGGAATGTGTTGGTCCATTGCCACCTCATCCCTCGTAAGCACAATGCTAGTTACATACATTGGAAGTGTCATCCCATCAAAATCATGGTATCATCCCATGATGGATCAGAATATTTTAACCAAATACCATAATGCATGTTGACAGTTCATAAAAAACAAATGAAACCATTGAGATTATCGTATTTCATGGTAATTGCAAAACAAAAGTCAAAGGCACCAAAAGCAGATCTTCAGTTTAGAAATTGCTTTTTGTGCACCCAACTGGAATGGCTCAAACGTCACAATTCTGTGGCAAGTTCAAAAATAAAAGACCAAGTAACCAAAATATACCTTCAGTTTAGAAAGTGTTTCTTGCGCAGCAAACTTCCTAGCGACTTTTGAATTCCGGTTTGCAGCCACAGAACTTATCACCTGGCTGTTTATGTTAACTTCCACTTTGACGTGGTACTCTCCATCTGCTTTCATAGGTTTGGGAAGGCCTAACTTAAGTTCATGACATTGACAAAGTTCCCGAATTTCTCTCATGGGATTCATGTGCATGTCAGAGAAGCTCAACACTGGCTCTAGAAGCATAAGCACTAGCGTCCAAACATACTTCAGGTCGAATCCTGAATCTAAAAGAACCGCAGCAACACAAGATTCGACAATATCACCAAGAACCTGCAAGATTACAGTAAAAGGATATAAGTGTTTGCCATAAAAATGGTATGCCATATAAAGTATGTGATTGCTAAGGATATCCTACAAGTCAAACAGAAATCAAATATATCAAATGCAACAATTAGTTACTCAAGAAAATCATATAACCATAGTATGAAAAAATATATGATTCCTATCAAATGCAACAACTAGTTACTCAAGAAAATCATATAACCATAGTACTAAAAAATGTATGATTCCTATACAATTATTGATAATGATAATACTTGTTTTGTGTTTAAAGTCGGCTGACCCCTACTATCCCATCTTATATCGAAAACTTTAATAATCACAATATTTTAGCAGTAACTGTGCACGCTAAAAATGGGTTATCTAAAGAGGCGTAGCAGTTACAAGGATATAACAATACCTTTGGGCATGCTGGTTCTTCTATCAAGTCTCTCTCTGAATTGGGAAGTCTAATATAATTCTCAAACTTGTTCACTGCTGTCGAAAGATAATTTGAATCCTTTATAAGATACTTATGGATACCTTTCTGGACTGCTACATATGCAAGCGAATTATTACTGACAGCTAACGATTTTAAATCAGTTATTTGACCAGGCTTTAGATCAGGATAAGCTGAGTAGAGGTATGAGGTTATCAAATATTCCAAAACAGCATCTCCAAGGAACTCCAATTTCTGATCAAATACGAAAAGAACATAGTCAGCTGAGTAAATCATTGATTACTACATCAGTTCACCAATGACGATGCAAGAAAAAAGAAGCTCTGACCTGGTAGCATCCTCCAGAATGTTTATTGAATGAAGGATGCACAAATGCTTCGAGAATTAGACCCTTATGTTTGAAATTGTAACCAATTAATTCCTCAAGCTCATCGACGTTAGTGTGGTTCGTGAGAGATAAATTGATGGAGCTTGCATCTAATACTCTATATAGAGATGAATCTTTAAAATCAACATCTATTCCCACCCAGTGAAGGAATGCAAATGCAGCTTTGAATCCACCTTCAACAAGAAATGCTCCAACAAGCGATTCAACAGCATCCGCTATAGTCTTCCTATGCAACCAATGATGGGACTTTGTACACCTCAAGTTACAGTTTTCTCGGCTATCTGTGTGTATATTCACTTCTGTGTCAGCATTGCAAACAACTTTACAAGGCCTTCCCAGTGCAATGAACTGTGTCGGTTCAAAGTGTTGATCCCGTATGTACACCTAAGTTTACATACCGACATGCAAAAAAAAAAAAAGATGTTCAGTTAAGCTACATAATTCATGGTAGGTATTTGACAAGGAACATAACTCATTATCTTGTGTAATGATTTTTTTTGCAACAGAAACAAGGATCATGGACCTCTACTAAAATTTTACAAGGCAACAAACCATGTTTTAAATAAGAGGATGTACTTAAATTAGATCATAGGGATAAAACGAATGTTTGACAACCGCCGTAGATAATTATGGTCAGGCCAAGATAATACAGAGCTCATAAAGGCTATAATAACCATCCACAAGTAAGGAGGCTAACGAGTATATGCCTGGCTATCGTTCACAACATTGACAGAAACATGCAGCGTTAAGTTCAGTACCGATAGTCACATGGTGAGTTCGTCTAGAAAAGGCCTTCTCTGGCAGATTGTGAATTAATCTTGCTTTTCTTGTGATGATTGTAGTTGCACTTTATCAGCTGTCATAGACGGCGTCTTAGAGCAATTTTTAAGTAGGGTTATCCAATGAGTTGTATCCAGTCAAGAATGCTGGAGAGATTGAGTAGGCTGCTATATAAACTCATAGGGTGTAATCAATCGACAAAAAAAATAAAATGATTATCTCTTCTCTTTGCCCATGGTCTCTCTTGACGACCCTGATCTAGCTCTTCCCTACATGTTCTGGTCATGATCAGAGAAATCAAGGCATAACATGGGCAGCAGATGAGCTTACTGGACTTGGTCTACATTTGAAACAACAATAACACAACCCATAGGTCACACAAAACTTGGAAGGGAAACAGATATTGGGTTCACTGAAAACATTATCTAACCTGCAAATTTCTTTTGATTGATAACTCGTATAAATGTGAATTATTCACTATAGCAGAACGTCTGCTGGTCAATTGCCCTTCATCAAGTCCTTCATATGTAAGAAAGTTGTGGCGTCCAACTACATACTTCAAAAAAGCATCACCTAAGACTTCAAAGCGCTCCAAAGAAATCCTCTCCAAACACCTCTCAGTGGTAAGTGCTTCAAGGATCTGAAATCGATCAACATTATTTGCAGCATGGATAGGTAATTCAAACTAGAAGTTCAGCATGAAGGGTGCGAAAATTGCATGACTTACACCAGAAGCACTAATTTGAGAAGCCTCTGAGAATGAAGACAACATGACATCCTTCAACTCAATAGCTACCAGCAAATTCTCCAACCGACACATCAACGATGGTAACAAAGACAGGGAGCTACACATATCCTTTGAAAACCCAATTATCTTCAAAGAGCATAGCTCTGGAGGCAACTCCACGAAGTGCTCCATCAATTCACGACCTTCTAAATACAAATCACAAAATCAGAAAAGGTAACACTATCAGAAATACTATACCTAGATAGGGTCCATTAAAGGAATCATAGTAGAGCAGTATATTCCGAATACAATTCATAAATGGCTTGAATCAACAGTGCTCAAAAGCTTACACCAGAGAAGCAAGAACTAGGAAAAATACTAGGTCCAATGCATCCACAAGACCACAAGTACTTCCAGAATGTTGAAAGCAATTCACAAGCGGTTCAAGAAAAATTGACAGCAAGAATTTACATAGAGCAATATTGGCTCACTACCATCACAGGGTGCAAGTGGCGTTAAGAGACGATCTACACGTGTGGGAAAAATTGTACACTCCTGCAGAGACGATCGGCCCATGGTCACCTGGAAATACAAGTTGCATATTTCCTAACATTGTACCTATGTTTTGCTTCTCCTCTTAATGAAAAGATGCACGCCCTCTAAAAAAACTGCCGACGACCATTACAAATATTTCTTCACCTTACGGCAAGTTGAACACTTAGAAGTATTTTAATGCTAAGTAAAATAATGATGTTTTGATAAAGAAGAGTCCAAAATAGGAAAGAGTTTATAAAGGTACTAGTTCTGAAGGGACAAAAAGTGTAACCTGTGGTCTCCCGTAATCGGTCATGAAGCAAATTATGCAGATTGAAGAGCTGCTTAGCGTGCAGAAGTGGCTGCTCGGGATGTGATAGTTTGATACCAAACCTGATTTGAAAAGCCCATCAATAAAGCACTTAAACAGAAATATCGCAACATTTCTTTTAAACTGCTTATTAACAGAAGTTGGTTAGTTAACCAAGAAAAGGCTACCAGGGATGACTAGGATCAGTTCAGTGGACCTATCATACGACCATCACATAGACTACTTGTAAAGCCGTGACAGAAGCAGCACATTTGCTAACATGTTCCCTAAAACTAAAGCTTCTTATGGGGATTTCTACTGGGGTGCTCCTGTGATATTATATCTTTGACTTGCATGGCCTACTTTTCGTAACATCAAGTACATACACATTATCATACTAAAAGTAAATTCGTATATTTTTAAATGGTACAGATAGCTCGCAATCTTAAGGTAGTGAGTGCTCAATGACGGTAGCATGAGAACTGAAAGCAAGAAGGGGGATGAAAATAATCGTTCTGTTTATTACCTTTCCTTGTAATGATCTGCATAAGTAGCACCGTCGTATTCACTTCTAGCATTTAGTTCGTTCAGAATGACATCAATGACGAAAAATGTCTTAATATGGGGAGCAAAGATTAGACTGCCAACGACATCAGTTTTACTGTACATATTATCAAGAAGTCTTAAAGACTCATCTGGCAAATAGGATCCATGCGCAGACACACCAGTTGGATCTTTAAAAACTGGTGATGATAAACAGCGCTTAACTGTTGGCCAGTCAATCATAAATATATCACCATACAATTCCTGCTTGATTGGAAGCAGAAGGTAAAAGGTTGAATTAAACCGTAGTGTTTCATTATTGCCCAACATAACATGAGATACAGTGAACTCAGATCTGTCCAGGAGAACCTTCAGAAACATTTCTTGGAAATTGCGTCCAAGCATCATCTGACAAGAAAAAACAATGTTAACATTTTATACGCCATTCAATAAAAGATCACATGTTAACATATGAAAAAATGAGCAAGACGGTGCCTGTTCTTCGTCAAATGATATCGTTCCTAAATGTTTCATTCCTGCTTTCACAATCCTGCCACGAGCCAGATGCAAATCAACCTCCAACTTTTCAGCTTCCATAGGAAGGGGGTTGATCACAAAAAGACCAAATATCCGATAATGTCTATCTGCTGGTATGGGAAAGAATTGAATATAGTAGAAATGCAAGTTCAATGGACAGTCCAGTTTGCATGTTGAAGGTTTGAGAATTGTGGGAATTAACATCTCATGAAGCTCTTCTCTTAGACTTTCATCTGAAATATGCAAACAATAGATGAGCCGAATCACCAGTATTATGACATTGTAAGAACAAGTGAGTGACCATACCATCATGACTGTTGCTTGCTGACCCGTTTGTTGTTGATGCACTGTTCTTTCTTGAACCTGAACCAGGCAGAAGAAAATCTGTCAAAGCACCCAATTCATACAATTTCACGTATGCCTCTAAGCATGCATCCCTCTTAGCCTCGTCATTTGATTGGCATGGTTGGCCATCCACTTGACGAAAAGCAGCATTTGGTGGAAGAATTACTCTGCAGATTATCCCGTCAGTGTCATCAATGTAGATGAATGCTGGGGAAGGATTGAAGAACCTTCAAGAAGTTTAGTTATATTAGTACAACAAAGAACTAATGAATAAAAGCATGGGCAATCATAACAGGTTGACGTACACAGCAGCCCTTACATGTCCTTGGGAAGGTTGTAGCAGTAGCGATGTAGTAGAGATACACTGCATGCGGTGCTAATGGAAGCACCCGTTTTTTCCACTCGATAACTTTTCTCCTCGAGGTGATCAAACACATCGTTTGAGGTTCTCAAGTCTATCTCTCCATTCATAATGCCCTCACCATCAATATAGTCATTAAGCAACTTTTCTTGAGAATGATTTCCCCTGGTATGTATCAGAACGAATAAGGGCCAAAATCAAGGACTAAAGTACAATCGAACCTATAATATTAACACCAATTGTCCATCTATTTAATGGAAAAATCACCTCTCCAGGAGAACAACATATTTAGAATTTGTCATCCGAGCACGTCCCCTGGACTGGATAAAACTGGCAACAGTTTCTGGAAGATCAAACCGCACAACAAGGCAACAAGTCTGAATGTCCAGACCCTCTTCACCTACACTGGTGGCAATTAAAAGATTCACCTGCAAACAGCGAATGCAAAGGAATAGTGATGCAAGAAGCATAGTAGATATACGAGTATAAGGCCAAAGTTAGATTTTGGGGCGTGTGTCGCAAGTAATTTACCACATGCATTACCAACTCAAGGATAATACAAATGTAGGCCTAAAGCCCTTAGCCCCATGAGTCCGATCCAGGATAGAACCCTGCTTGAGTCAAAAAGACCTACTAAAACCCTATGTCTTTATTATTAGTATAATCTAACAACACTTTGCAAGCCAAGAACCAATCCTTCAGTCTGTCCCGTGTCAATCCTTTTACATTGTAGGTGCCAACTCACTCAGCCGTTACAACATTGGAGCTCACTAACGTCCACCAGAAACGATTAGCCCATGGCCTAGTTAAATTGAATTTGGCTTATACTTGACTGAAACTGCCGACTCGCTGACTCAACTGGTGGATCTCAGAGTCTGTGTATGCTAGCCCTGATGTTGTATGCCAAAAAGTTATATTTATAGTTAGGTGCACACAAATTAGAAAGAAAAAAATCCACCTCGACAACAACCAAGATCAGTACTAGCCACCTAGTTATGATTATGCTCCCAGGTGTGCTCAATTACATATTTACATCACAAAAAATGTTAACTTGCTCTTGAAGAAAGAGCAGACCAAGAATAAATGCAGGATGCGACATATTCAAAATAGTTATCCAAAGAAAACTTTTTATTGTCTTCGGAAGAATTCATGTAGAAGGTATGAATGCCTAATTACACCAATTATTATACCTCGCCAGAAGAGAAATTTTCAACAATAGCATCCATCTTCTGCCTTGACATGTTCTTTGGTCCCGAGTGGCGTCCCACAAGAAACTCACATTTCCAAAGATCAAGGCCTTTCAAATTTTGGAGGATATGTGCTATTGCTCTTGCAACAGTTATTCTTTTCACGAAAACTATGCACTTCATGTTTTCCTCTAGCCTGCTTATTGCAGAAACCAGAGAAAAATAAGCAGGATGATGAGAACAGATAGATGTTGAAACTTTCTCAAGTGGTTATAATTACAATGTTTGAATAGTGGTTTCCAGCTAGATTCTTCTTTCATTTTTACATTTTCATGTGGAACATGTAAGAATGGAAAGGAATTACTGCTACCCAATCAGTAACAAGATTCCGTCACACCCTAAATTAAGTACAGATACTCCGGCACCATAATGTGTCTGTATAAATCCAAAGCATAAGGGATGTTACGAAAAAAGATAGTAGCACTGACAAGTACGCTCACCTGTATCTCGAGAGAATATTAATAAGAACCACAATTTTATTTGAGAAGAAAGGTTCTTTTAGCATCTCTAGATTAAATGAATCATCATGGGTACCTAGAAAGCGCGTCTGTCAGATTCGTGAAGGGCTAATCAGAAAAAATATATGCATTTAAGATGGCAACTATTTCCAATAAAAAACCGTATCAAAAGGTACATATCCACAACAATTCCAGTACTGATTGTTATTAAGGAAACAAGAAGATGTCCAAGTTCTAGTTTTTAGCACAAAATCAAGCATGCTTTTGCAAATAAAAAACAATGCATTCAGAGATCGAACATGTTTATGTACGTACAAACAAGGCCACAACACACGTCCCACCCATAAGCACTAAGCTTGGAAAGTAATGTCATAAGCAATCCGTTGCCCCCCTGCCTTAGCCCACAGTCCTGCCTCTGCATGGGTAGTGTCCAGCAGCGTAGCTATGCCAGACCTTGCACCGCTGAGACACCAGGGTTTTGCTACTTTCAAATCCACCATGCTGTAAGCATTCAACGACGATAACCTTTTATTTGCAAAGATGGAACGGATGTGACAGCTGATCGCCTCTAATCTATGAACTCATTGTCAATTTGATGGAGGTTGCTTTTGCAAATTTTAGTTTGAAGTTTTTCCCTAAATATTGATCTTTGAATTATAAGTACCACATATAGAGTCCAAACACCTCTAAGTGCAAAGCCAAATCCACCAAGATCCATTGCGTTTTCTCGAAAAAATGCTAGAAAAGGCCAAGATGCAATGATGGTAGGCAGCAGGAAATTTGAACAGGTGAAGCCCTAGCGTCGACTACTCCAGTATGATGCTAAAAAAAAGCTACTCCAGTATGTTTTCATGGAAAGTTTTGTAAGATATATTGTTGTTTTAGGAAAACGAATGAGTTCGTATTTCTCTTTTCTGCTTTGAAAATTTTGAATTCCCATTCTGAAATTCAAATAATGAACAGCATTACAGGCACGATATCAAATCCAGCCAATAACCAGGACGATTTGTTGTTAAAAAACTCAAAAAAAATCCACTGCCAGATTTTATAGTGAAGGTGAACCAGATAAATCTAGGAACTAACGTAGGGGTAAAAGGAGCACAATTAGGTGAGAACTTGCATAACAACTCACCGTCTAATATGTTGCAATTCAGAACAGAAATGGCTTTGTTTAGGTAGTGATGCTTAAATCTGGTAGAATTGTCGTTCATGTCAGACTCCTTTCTGTCCAAAACATCACCATCAAATGAAAGGAAAGCCTTTGCAGCCTGCGCCAAAATCAAACAAAATAGGGAATAACACATCTGATACTATCTTAAAAGGAGGCAACAAAAAAAAGTAAAAAACGCTTGTACTACCTCCATTCCTAAATACCCCAAAGTTGGGGCGGTTTAATTTAAACTACCCCAAAGCCTTATATTTAGGAGTGGAGGTAGTATAACAAAGGAGAAAACAGTCAAGAACACTACAACTAAATAGCAAATAAAAGCATAAGCAAAGATTAAAGCAAGAAATATAGAATCCATGACAAACAAGATCGTACACGCCTGCGTACACATTATGCTCCCAACTTCAAAAGGTTAGACACTCAAACGGCAGACAAGGAGAGGAGGATAATCCGACTTAGCAGAGCTTCGCCTTGGGCAGAATTTAGAGTCCGTTAGTGGGGAATCAGCACCATAGGCGGATTTGAATTTGGAGTTGGTAGACGACAAGGGCAGCTACTGGGGTCTCCTGAAAGGTGCCCATTTTGTGCCCATTTTGGGGTCTCCTGAAAGGTGCCAGCACCGGAGAACTAACAGAACTTTCTTGCAATCTACGGAAACACCATGTATGAAGCACTTGTACATCCATAGGCTCGTAGTACCATAAAATCCACTCGGAACATTTGTTACGAGCTAAATGAACATCGCATATGAACAATAAAAACTTTCACCCTAAAATAGTGCCGTTTCTAATTCTGTGACAAATTCTCAAGAACAATTCTTCATTAAACACAACACAATCTATTATTTATCTTGTATTTATGAAGTTCCCAAAATGGACGCTTTCACATAAAAGCAAGGAGCATCCTATAACAGCTCCCAAGCCACATCCCAAAAGAAAAAGAAAATAATTGAACCAACTAACTGAAGAAAAAGGCCGTTCCAAATTAGAGTGAATCCGACAAAAAGGCTTAAGGATATTTCATTATCAACGTATTTGACAAAACAGTGTCAACTTACTTGCAGAGCTCCAAACGAACCAAGTTCTTGCAAACAGAATACTAAATTTCCATGCAACCTCCCCAGGGATTTTAGTTTCTTCTGAGAATCCTTGAAATCGTATAGGCTCTCGCGCAGTATGCGTTCACTCTGTTTCAAACTCACAGAAATAACAAAAAGGAGATGAAAAAGAACAGAAAACATAAGCTTGTGTAATTTAAATTTGAAATAATAATAATCCACTGTATAGCAGAACAAAACTATACCTCAAGCTTTGAGCGATCAAGTTCTTTGTTGTAAGTTACAGTAAGATTAGAGTGACCAAGCGGGACATACGTGTACACCTCCATATCAGGAAAAGCAAGCACACTTTCCAGTTCTGCATTATCAACCGAACAGACCTATCCAACATGAGAGAAGTTTTGCAGAGGCAAATGTCAATAAGTATTATTCCTAAACCCAGCAGAACTCTTGGGGAACACTAGTAGTATGTACCTTGGCATGCAATAATTCTTCAAGGCTGTTGATACATTTGGTGTAAATAAGCTTGTTAGACCCGCCTGTCATATAAAACATAAGAACAGTTGCATGACCACAGATGGTAAAAAAAAGACTTACATCGCAGGGAAGATAGAACAACTATAACCGAATCTGATAGTACAACAGTAGAGACCAACCCAATATTTCAAGTTAGTGCAATGCTAGTCCAACAACTTATTTCTAAGATCCCTGGTAACAGTTGTAGCACTTTATATTAATCTAAAAAAATGTGCCAATGCTGCCATTGCTGAGGTGATTGCTGGGGTTTTCCTCAACCTACCCTTGCAATCTTGCCTCACCAGTCACCACAGCTGCTGATGCAGCGCTCGCCCAATTGAGCTGTCCACCTGACACGTGGCTGGCAAAGCCGACAAGCATGTCATGGGCAGGGGCCTACCCCATTCTTTGTCGCTCCAGTATAGGCCTAGATCCTGGTAACTGGGACCATTTCGCTCTGAAGAAAGTGTAGACCTTCCGGCTCGCTCACCATGGCAACACACGCATACACGGCTTCCTATTCTGACGATGGTGGATTGGTTCAGCCTTGAGCCCTTTCTACACGGTGCCAGACAAGGATCTTGTCCACGTCCTATTTAATTTGTTCCTGGCTTGGCATCTCAGCAGACAATCTGAGCCCGGTCTGGTGTGCTCTTTCACCGGTTCTGCGTCTTTTATGAGCAGTCCATAGTGCACCTGCACCACTCCATCCGCCACACCTTGGTCCTCCTTGCGCTCGGTGCTTCTGAAAAGCCAGAACCGATTGGTCTTCGATGGCGAGCATCTCACGCCACTCGCCATTTGGAGGATGATCCTGGAGCACGCCGCCCTCTCGGATTTGCACTTCTCATATCGTCTCAGCAGTGGCATGCTGGTCGAATGGTGCTCCCGTGTGTCTGGCATAAGTTCTCTTAGCTTGTCGCGCCGTAAATCTCCTAGTATGTATCGAGTTTTTGTTCAATAAAAATTTCACTTCGGGTTGGGTGGGGGGGGGTGAGACCATAGGCCGACACACACACACACACACACACACACACACGTACATGTGGTAAATACGCAGAAAATCTCTTATATATAATAGGGATTACGTAGCTAATCACATACAGGTGTGGTAAATATGCAAAAAATCTCTTATATATAATAGGTGGACACTGAGCTCCATTGGAGTCTCAACCATCAACGTACACTCATTAGTAAGAAAGCAAGAGGATCTTGGATGTACTTCTCTTGGGATACGAATAAGCCATGAGAGGTAGAAGAAACTTCAATCCAAGGAGGTAGCGAAGAGGACCAAGATCAAACATAAGAAACTGCTCACTAAAACGAGCCTTCTTTTCTCTTGGGATATGAAGAAGCCATCAGAGGTAGAAAAAGCCTCAATCCAAGAGGCAACAAAGAGGACCAAGATCAGGCACAAGAAACTGCTCACTAAGACGAGCCTTCTTTTCGCTTGGGATATGAAGAAGCCATCGGAGGTAGAAGAAACCTCAATCCAAGGAGGTAGCGAAGAAAGTTCCAAGACCAGACATAAGAAACTGCTCACTAAGACGAGCCTGCTGTTCTCTTGGATATGAAGAAGTCATCGGAGGTAGAAGAAACCTCGATCCAAGGAGGTAGCAAAGAGAACCAAGATCAGACATAAGAAACCGCTCACTAAGACGAGCCTTCTTTTCTCTTGGGATTTGGAGAGGCCACCGGAGGTAGACGAACCTTCAATCTAAGAAGGTTGCAAAGAGGACCAAAATCAGGCATAATAAAGTGCTCGCTAAGACGAGCCTTCAAAAAGGCAATGAACTCAAATTCATCTCCACTGATGATCATGTCATCAACATATAGAAGACTGACCTCAGGACAAAAGGTAGATAAAAAGCGCAAGACTATTAATTAGGATTACACTAACTAAAATAATAATTATCCTATGCCAACATGACTGTGGTACACAAAAAATGCTATTGAAGAAAACAGGATGTACATTTCTGTTCAAGGAGTTCCACATAACTATCTAGAAAATCTGGCCACATTTACGATGTGATAAATAATTCCTAGAGTTAAAAATAATGGCTCCAAACTTTATTGCAAATAAGAGAGCAATACTATGTCCTAACTCTCAGATAACACAAAAGGTGAGATCAAATATCACGATTTCAAGAGAATGTGGTTGGCCACCAAAGGTAATTAAAAAACCATAACCGCGAAATGTTTCCTGATAGGACTGACATTAGATTACAATTACCTTTTCCCATTACTGGTGAAGCAGTCATGCCAAAAATGCGAGGGGGCTTCACCATGTCATTACTGTAGAATTCCTGAAACAATGCTACAAATGTTTTTCAGACTGAACAGAGTTATCATGTAGAATTCATAAAACAATGTTTCAGGTATATGATTTCCTGAAATAACGTTATTAATGTAGAATTCCTGAAACATGTTTTTCAGATTGCAAGTTCTGCCGTTCACTGAATTTGTTAAACAATACTCCTTGAAAGCTGTCATTTTAGACATAGGTAGGGTCAAACTTTCGAAACTCTGACTACTATATTTCACAGTAAAAAAATATTCGGAACAGATACTTGAAAACAATATGCCTACAGCTGTCTCAAAAAGTATCTACAGAAGTACAGAATAAACAATTTTGCTAGGTTCAATGGAAATACTCGCAATGCAAATTAGTGGTGCGAGTATGCAAATTAGTGGTTTAGACGGTGCAAATGTAAAGCCATATTGCAATGCAAAAGTGGCATCTTCTAGGAAACTAAAGGGGTAGTATTCAACACATATTAGCAGTCATTCAATTTCTGCATTAATTAACTGCTTATTGTAATTAAAGATCAACTGGTTGTTCCAACTTCCAACGAGCAACGTGGTAAGACTGAATATCTGCATGACACTGATACTGTTTGATGATGAGATGACGACAAAGAAGCAGGAAACGAGTGGCCATCAGATTAATGGTCCAGAATACAACCAAGCCAGCTCATGAGCGCTTCTTCTCTCCACCAGGTCGAAGCCAACCTCCCACGCCTCCCACCAGTCCGACTGGTGCCGGTTGCACCGCTGCCTCGGGCCCTCAATGCCGCATACTCCCCTTCGGCTCCACCAAGGCTGATGCCCACCTGGTGTTGGTCGACGTGTCGTCTGTTAAGAGTTATATTAGTGATGTCTTTTGGTCTTTTGCATTCTAGTCTCTTGGCATCCTCATGTAGCCTTTTGGCATCCTTATGTATGTGTATATATGTTGGCATTGGCCTCCTAATAATATAAGTTGTTGTTTCTCTGACATGGTATTAGAGCTTAGGTTTTTTTTAGCACGCGCAACTCGTGCTTGATCCTCCCATCGCGCCGCCGTCATCCCCTTGCCGGTCGTCGCGGATTCTTCTTCATCTCTGCTTCCCACCACGTCACGCTCTGTCCAGCCTCCTGTGCCGGAAGCTGCCCGGGTGTGATCCAATCCACTCCGGTCCGATCCCTCCTGCTGGTAGGGCTGCAACTGCTCCTGACCACCGAGCCAAGTTGCCGGCTGCCCCGTCCGCCCGCATGCCGCCGGCCGCCGGCCTCATCCGTTAGTCGCCGCCGGCCCGGTCCATAGCCGCCGGCCGCCGGCCTCGTCCGTCAGTCGCCGCTGGCCCTGGCCTCATCCGCCAGTTGTCGGCCCCATCCACCAATCGCCGCCGGCCGCCGAAACCGTCCGCGCCGCTGCTGGCTTCCGCGGGAGCTCACACAACGTTGTGTGTGTGGATGTGTTGTTTCACGTACAGGCCTCTAGCTCTCCGGATCGTGGACCGTTTCCAGATCGTGGATCGTGGATCATGGCTTTCAGTTTGGATTGATCTGCTATTGATTGGTCCAGGCCAATTGACTCTTCGAGTGGCTTTCTCTAAAAAGAGAGAGAGAGAGAGAGAGAAAAGAAATAGTGAAATAGAAAAGGAGCACCATGTCTTCAACGTCATCGGGCTATGCCGCCATCTCGCGCTGCCACGGGATGTTCGATGGTGTTCCCTACGTTGACCCAGTCTTGCACATACGTCGTCGCTCGGTGCTTGGTGCCCGTCCATCTGTGACGTTATCCCCTGCGGCGTCTTCAGCAGGCTGTGATGGTCGCTATTCGTCGACTCTTTTCGCAGCGTCTGCCCTCAATGGTGATGCCTGCTCTACGTCGACTCCACTCGTGACTTCCGCGCACGACGGAGACCACTCTACGTTGACTCCTCTAGTGCCTTCCACATGCGGCTCTACATCGACTCGCTACTCTCAGTCGATTCTACACGCTGCTTTCATGAGTGGTGGCGACTGCTCATCATCGGCAGGTGTTTGTACCTCGACCTCTTCGGCCGTGTTCCTGTCTGCGCGTGAGATTGCGCAATTGCGATGCCTGCTTGATACTTGGGATTCTTCACCGACAGGTTCTGCAGTTTCCGTGGCTGACTCTTCTGGCACTGAGAAACCACCATCTACTCATTCAGGTACATCCCGATGGATTCTTGATACTGGAGCGTCTTTTCATATGACTTATGATTCTTCCACTTTGACCTCCGTTCGACCTGTCGAGTCTCCAGTTCGTGTTCTTACGGCTGATGGTACTCCCCTCCCTGTAGCTAGTCGAGGCACTCTTAGCACTTCTTCATTTCATGTTCCCTCTGTCGCTCATGTTCCTTGACTTACCATGCAACTCATATCTGGTGGTCAGATTGTTGACTCTAGTTGTAGGGTCATTCTCGATTTTGATTCGTGTTCTGTTCAGGATCGTCACACGGGCGCTCTGCTTGGTGCTGGCCCTCGAAGCTCTGATGGTCTCTGGGAGCTTGACTGGCTTCGTCTTCCCTCCGCTGCCACCGGCGCCAGTCTCGCAGCCCCTGTAGCTGCATCTACCAGCTCTTTTCAGCAGTGGCATCATCGTCTTGGCCATTTATGTGGTTCTCGTCTCTCGTCTTTGGTTCATCACGAAGTTCTGGGGTCTGTCTCCGGTAACGCTTCGTTGGATTGTCTGCGTTGTAGACTTGGTAAGCAGATTCAGCTGCCCTACCCTCACAGTGAGTTAGTGTCCGAGCGTCCTTTTGATCTCGTTCACTCTGATGTTTGGGGTCCGGCTCCCTTCGCTTCGAAAGGGGGTCATCGCTACTATATTATCTTTATAGACGATTTTTCTCAATACACTTGGATCTATTTCATGTCTTCTCGTAGTGAGGTCTTATCTATATACAAAAAATTTGCTGCCATGGTTCATACCCAGTTTTCCACTCCTATTCGTGTTTTTCGCGCAGATTCAGCTGGTGAGTATATCTCTCATGCGCTGCGAGGATTTCTTGCTGAGCAGGGTACTCTTACTCAGTTCTCCTGCCCTGGTGCTCATGCTGGTGTGGCTGAGCGCAAGCATCGTCACCTTCTTGAGACGGCGCGTGCGATGATGATCGCCGCCTCTCTTCCGCCTCACTTTTGGGTTGAGGCTATTACCACTTCCACCTATCTCATCAACATTCAGCCTTCTACTGCTCTACAGGGTGGTATTCCTCTCGAGCGTCTTTCTGGTCATCCTCCTGATTATTCGACGCTTCGTTTGTTTGGTTGTGTTTGCTATGTTTTGCTTGCTCCTCGTGAACGCACCAAACTGACCGCTCAGTCTGTTGAGTGTGTCTTTCTCGGATACAGTGATGAGCATAAGGGCTATCGGTGTTGGGATCCGGTAGGTCGCCGGATGCGTATTTCCCGGGATGTGACTTTTGATGAGTCTCGTCCCTTCTACCCGCGTCCATCCTCCTCGACTTTTTCAGCGAAGGACATCTCTTTTCTTACGTTTCCGGATACACCTCCCTCTGTGCCCAATATTCCTATTCCTCGTCCTCCTGTTGCAGTTCCGACGCCGTCCTCTCCTACGGATTCTTCTCCTGCCTCATCGCATGACTCTCCACCTTCATCACCGATACCTTCCCCTTCTCCACCTTCATCACCGATACCTTCCCCTTCTCCATCTTCATCACCGATACATTCCCCGTCTCCACCTCCAGTGATTCCACCACTTCCCTCCTTTCCTTTCCATTATACTCGCCATCCACGTGTTGTGGATAAATCCATTGACGTGCCATCTACTTCTAGTGCGTCGTCCTCCTCATCCCAACCGACTTATGGTCTTCGGGCTCGGCCTCGCCCTCCCCCTGACCGCTATTCTCCTAGTCGATATGGTCTTTCGGCTGTTCTTGAGCCTACCTCTTATCGCGATGCCATTGTTCATCGTGAATGGCAATTTGCGATGGCGGAGGAGCTTGCTGCTCTTGAGCGTACCGGCACGTGGGATCTTGTTTCTCTTCCTCCCGGTGTTCGTCTCACCACTTGTAAGTGGGTCTACAAGGTTAAGACTCGCTCCGATGGTTCTCTTGAGCGTTACAAGGCTCGTCTTGTGGCTCGTGGCTTTCAGCAGGAGCATGGTCGTGATTACGATGAGACATTTGCTCCTGTGGCCCATATGACCACTATCCGCACACTTCTCGCTGTGGCCTCTATTCGCCATTGGCCTGTTTCTCAGCTTGATGTTAAGAATGTCTTTCTTAACGGTGAGTTGCGTGAGGAGGTTTATATGCAACCACCGCCCGGGTATTCTGTTCCTGATGGCATGGTATGTCGTCTTCGTCGCTCTCTTTATGGCCTTAAGCAAGCCCCTCGCGCCTGGTTTGAGCGTTTTGCCTCTGTGGTGACCGCCGCTGGTTTTTCAGCGAGTGCTCATGATCCAGCGCTGTTTGTCCACCTTTCAGCTCGTGGGCGGACTCTTCTTCTATATGTTGATGACATGATCATCACTGGCAACGATCCTGAGTACATTGCCTTTGTCAAGGCCCTTCTCAGTGAGCAGTTCCTTATGTCCGATCTTGGTCCTCTTCGTTACTTTCTTGGGATTGAGGTTTCCTCCACCACTGATGGCTTTTTTATTTCCCAAGAAAAGTATATCCAGGATCTTCTTACTCGTGCGGCTCTTAGTGATGAGCGCACTGTTGAGACTCCCATGGAGCTCAATGTTCACCTTCGTGCTTCTGATGGTGAGCCCTTGTCTGATCCGACACATTATCGTCATCTTGTTGGGAGTCTTGTCTATCTCGCTGTCACTCGTCCAGATATCTCCTATCCTGTCCATATCTTGAGTCAGTTTGTTTCTTCTCCCACTTCGGTACACTATAGTCACCTTCTTCGTGTTCTACGATATCTTCGTGGCACGATCTCTCACCGTCTCTTCTTTCCCAGCTCCAGCTCGTTACAGCTCCAGGCCTATTCAGATGCTACGTGGGCTAGTGATCCTACGGATCGCCGTTCACTTTCTGCTTACTGTGTTTTTCTTGGTGGTTCTCTCATTGCCTGGAAGACGAAGAAACATACTGCAGTTTCTCGTTCGAGTGCAGAGGCTGACTTGTGAGCTATGTCTCTTTTGACGGCAGAGGTGACTTGGTTACAATGGTTACTGGAGGATTTTGGTGTTTCTGTTACTGCACCTACCACCCTCTTGTCAGACAGTACAGGTGCTATCAGTATTGCGCGGGATCCCGTGAAGCATGAGCTTACTAAGCATATTGGTGTTGATGCTTCTTATGTGCGTGCTGCTGTGCAGGATCATGTTGTTGCTCTTCAGTATGTGCCTTCTGAATTACAACTAGCAGACTTCTTTACAAAAGCCCAGACTAGAGCGCAACATGGATTTCACCTTTCCAAACTCAGTGTTGTGGATCCACCATGAGTTTGAGGGGGGCTGTTAGAGTTATATTAGTGATGTCTTTTGGTCTTTTGCATTCTAGTCTCTTGGCATCCTCATGTAGCCTTTTGGCATCCTCATGTATGTGTATATATGTTGGCTTTGGCCTCCTAATAATATAAGTTGTTGTTTCTCTGACATCGTCGTCCTCCAGGTCAGTCCGGCCGCCCTCACATCTCCAACAACCTCCCTTCCCACGATTCATGACACCACCCTACGCCTGGACGTCGCCTCTTGGCTCAAATTGGGCATACGCCGAGACGCCGCCCTCCTACGTCGCCTCTCATCGGCTCCGCCGCTCCCCGCCGACTGGATCTCCGGTGACCTCCATTGTCTACGGGCCATCCCTGGTCGACGACTTCCTCACACCTTTTCCTCCTTGCTCATGTCGCACCTCTACAACAAAGGACAACTCATAGGACTGCTCGCCTGTTGACTCACACGCGGCTCTTCCTACAATGCTTGCCTAGTGCTGTTGCATGGCCCGTACAGGGCCCCTTGGCAGATTAGTTCTTCACCAAAAAAAATAAAAAAAAGGCAGGTACAATGTCGTCATCGGTTATCCTTTCTCTCCCACTATCCGATGATTCTTAACGGTGGTCGTTTCATTTACTCATTCTCGCACATGCACCATCCATCAGTGTTGGGTGTTCGTTCGCTGGTTGTTCTTTACTGCTCCTCGTCGGCATCTCACCTGCATAACCTCTCCTACAGACATGATGACTCCTGCTTTATTGGCTCGTGTGTGCTTCCTAGCTTCTAGCTTTTTAATTTTCCATTGTGTCCACCAAGTCCGCTGCTTTTTCGTGTTTATCTGTCATGCTAGTCACCAAACGTTTATCTGTTAGCCTTCTTTTATAGTCTTTGTACTTTTATGTACACTTTACAGTCTTTCATGTCCTAGTTGTATTCTGTAGGACTTTTGTGGCCTCCATTTGCATTGTCATCGATGTATTCCCATTCTCTTGCCGTCGAGATTCTTTCACCACCGGTTTCTTCGGCTATGATCTTTTGTGCAATGCTTCATTTCCTTGATGTGTCGTCTTCTTAGACCCATCTTCCCTTGATACTTATCTTGTATCTTCTCGTGATGGGTTGTCTTCCTCTGACGGGTCATCTTCTCAATACCCTCCTTTGGCTCAACCGTTGTATTTGTTTTTGTGTTATATTTCTTCAAATGCAATGCTAGTCATTGTTGGGGGGGGGGGGGGGGGGGGGCATAAGGAGTGTTCGTACTGGTCTAGGTTTGTATACCTATTCGTGTCGGTCTAGATTCTCTTCCTTGTACTCCATGTCTATTGTACTATATATTTGCCCCATGGGCTATGCAATACAATCAAGTTGCATCGATAAAAGATGGACAAGTGGTGAATAGAAGCCACATCAAGAGGAGTGCGGACACTGGTCATGTAGGCCACAGGAGCAAACGTCTCTTTATAGTCATGACCATGCTCCTGATGTAAGCCACGAGCCACAAGACAAGCCTTGTAATGCTCAAGAGAACCATTAGAGCGAGCCTTAACTTTGTCGGCCCACTTGATGGGACGAACACGGGAGGAAAGGAAACAAGTAGGGCTGCAAAAAAAGTTTGAGCTCCATGAACTATTCGAGTTCGACTCACTTTCGGATCGGCTCGAGCTCGGCATGTAAATGAGCCGAGCTTGAGCTTCGGGTCAAGCTCACGAGCTTATCAAGCTAGAGCTTGAATAGTTCAACAAGGCTTGTTTGGAGGTAATTTTGTCTAAGCTGAGCTTGAGCCTACTCAAGCTTGGTTGAACTTAGATCTTTTGTTTGTGAACATTATTTTGTTATAGTGCAAACTCACTTGATCGAGTCGTGTTCAAGCCTACCCGAGCTTTGTTGAGCTCGCTATATTTTTATATGCGGGAACAGTGACGGTGCATAAACCCGTCAGTACCCTGGTAGGGCAGCAAACGTGGCTGGAAGTACCGGATCTAAGGGCCCACGAAGAGTTTACCTAGGTTCGGTCCTCCGGGAAGGAGTAACACCCTACATCCTGCTTTGTGTTTGTATTCATGATGGGATGCCTCGTGCGAGGGTTACAATGAGGGCTGGAGTATGAGTCTACCAAGAGTATGGTTCTACAGATGTAGATGGGAATGAAAGCCCTTAGCCCCCACCTTTTACATGAGGTAGATCAAATCTGGCCGCCGCCATATTGACTTGGGGACCAAGATAGTCTCTGGATGCATATTTGATCCTCCGGGCTCCTTATTGCCAGATTGTTGGTGGGCCTCCTGGGCCCCATGGCACGCATGTTGTCGGGATCCCCTTCGAGAAGCCATCCCTGGTGTATTACACCGTCAGTAGCCCCCGAGCGTGTTTGGAGTTGGAGTTCCTTGGTCTTCAGGAAAGAGAAACCCAGGCAAGCTCTTTGTTGGTTATCAGGGCTTGTCCTTCGGTAGCCCGGCCTTGAAGGACCTTTCGGGCTTGCCCATTGCGAGACTTTCGGGATGCCATCTTTGTTGATGGGGGGATATCTACGGGCCTCGTCTGAGCCGCTGCAGCCCAAAGTGTTGTAGCATGGGGGTTCCTTGGAAGTCGCGGCATCGCAGACTGAGGTCTGACGTAAGGTTTTCGGTGAATGTTATCACGAGCCAGCCCCATCCTGTCTTGTCATATCAGGAAGGTGGACCGTTGAGGCACCCATCGGTTTCGCATCGAAATTATGATGGTGCCGAAATCCCCCCGCCCACATCTATGAATGGGAAACCATAGAGGACGTGGGACACGTTGCATGCCGCAAAACCCGTCGATTCGGTTCACTACGGCGGTTAAAGGAAGGGGAAAAGAGGGTAATTTCCTCCTTCCTCCTCCGCTTCCAATCTCATCCTTCTGCCTTCCTGCCTTCTCCATTGCTACCCACCCACAACTCGCGCCTTTTTCCCCTTTCCTCGAACCCAAAGAGATGGCCAATGGCAGGTTCGATAGCGGTCAAACAGGCGCTCAGAGCATGGCCCAGGCGGTCCCATGGAGCTTCGCTCGCGGTTTACACGCGCTAAATGCGCACTATTGAGAGTCCCATGGAGCTGAATGTTCACCTCCATGCTACTGATGGTGACCCCTTGTCTAATCCGACGTCTTATCATCATCTTGTTGGGAGTCTTATCTATCTAGCTATCACTCAGTCCGGATATCTCTTATCCAGTCCATATTTTAAGTCAGCTCCCACTTCGGTTCACTACAATCACCTCCTTCGTGTTCTCAGATATCTTTGTGGCACGATCTCCCACCATCCGTTCTTTCCCCGCTCTGGTTCATTACAGCTTCAGGCCTATTCGGATGCTACATGGGCTAGTGATCCCTCGGATCGTCGTTCACTTTCTGCTTACTGTGTTTTTCTTGGTGGTTCTCTCATTGTCGGGAAGACGAAGAAACAAACTGCACTTTCCCATTCGAGTGCAGAGGCTGAGTTGTGAGTTATGACTCTTTTGACAGCAAAGGTGACTCGGGCATGGTGGTTACTTCATGAGTTTGGCGTTTGTCACTACACCTACTCTGCTCTACACACACTGTGATTTTATCCAAATATACAGGTGCTATTAGCATTGTGCGTGACCCTGTGAAGCATGAGCTCACCAAGCATATTGGTGTTCATGCTTCTTTCGTCCGCACTAGTGTGTAGGATCAGGTTATTGCTCTTTAGTATGTGCCTTCCAAGTTACAGTTGGCGGATTTCTTTACGAAGGCCCAGACTAGAGCACAGCATGGCTTCTATCTCTCCAAACTCAGTGTTGTTGATCCACCATGAGTTTGAGGAGGGGTGTTAGAGTTATATATTTAGCCATGTACCCCTTTGTATTTTCCTTGTTCTATAAGGGGTTTTTTGCTTATTGTATCACACCTGTACATGCATATATATTGGCCTAGGGCCACCTACATGTGTATACAGCCACCTTGTAGTTCATAAACCTTTTGATGGTAAACAACAACAACATCATCAACAACCTTGGCAGCAACAATCTCAGGCCGAGTGGCACCCGGGATAAGAGTTGATAGTGTAGGCTCGACAGGAGCAACATGGCACAACGGACAGGAGACCTCACCGAAGAGAACACCCAAGAGACAAAGACCACGCAAGTGAATGCGCATGCGGGCGACGAACTATGTGGTAGTTAACACTTTGAAAGTCATCGGGCAATGAGGGGTGGAAACGAAGAAGACATCACATTTTTTTCTAGAATAGAGCAAAGCTGGCTCGACTCGATCTAAGAATGGAGACACATGTAATGGGGCTCGCTTGGCCACGGGATAAGTTACGTGGGTGGGAAGGGAGGGGAAAAGTGGATGGTAAGGTTGCAACGTGAGGAACAGCCTGATCGATAGACATAGATGACCCAAGAATCGCAACGGTCGTGTGAGGGCGAGCGGAGTCAGTGGAACATGCCAGGTGAAGTAGGGTGTCGAGGGCTTCGAGGAGAAAAATGCATCCGCTGGTCCGAAGGCGGGAACGGCCTGGAAGTGACAATGATGGATAAGGAAAGCAAACAACAAGAGGCTTGATTTGGATGAGGCGCGAGCTAGGCAAGGTGATATCGGTTATGCCTTTATCTACAACTAGGATGGCCCCTTCCGGGAGTGATATGGAAAGCAATGATGACGAGGTGGAGATCAGACAAAATTGATAAAAGAATAGAAAAACAAGGCCGAAACTGATCAAAGTTTGAGTTGTGGCTGCAAAGAAAAAACTATAGGCCTTGATACCATGCTGGGAAATATGCAATGTATATTCCCATGAGGCCATAGGCTATATATACACGTATATGCACGGTACAATATGCACAAAACTCCTTATAGAACAGGATATTACTCCCTCCGTTCCAAATATAAGACCTTTTAGAGATTTCACTATAGACTACATACGGATGTATATAGACATATTTTAGAGTGTAGATTCACTCATTTTGCTCCGTATGTAGTCCATAGTGGAATATCTAAAAGGTCTTATATTTAGGAACGGAGGGAGTACATGGCTAATATATACAAGTCTAATACGTATAACTTACTACACATACTCTCGTAGTTACATGAATGTTAGTGCTTCTTTGAGTGGAGGAATCTTCTAGGAATTTTGGAGGATTTCAATCCATAGGAACCTCATATGGATTGCATCCCTAAGCCCCAATTTCATAGGATTTCAAGCAAAAGGATATATCTGGTTAAAATTCTCCTTTGTACCTTGTATGCACCTTCTCTCAAGTCTCAATATTCTCACAAGATCATTGTTTTTAAGGCGTCGCCTAGGCGTCAGGGCACCCCCAGGTCGCAAGGCGTCGGCCCTGCCTTACATGCATGCCTAAGGCATCCGCCTTAGTCCATAAGGCACCCCTAAGGCGTCGCTTCGGCCCGCCTTAGTCAACTGAGGACGCCTTAGATAGGGTCGTGAGTTTAGGCGGGAAACAGAGCTCTGGGAGGGAAGAAAAGGGCGGGAAACAGAGTTTGGGCGCCAACAGTTACTAGCAGGGGGAGAGAGAGAGAGAGCTCTATGCAGTTTCAGTTTCCCCCCACCCCCACCTCTGGCGGCTGGTTCTGAGCTTCTCCCCCTCCTCTCCAGCAGCTTCTCCCCCTCGTCTCCAGCAGCTTCGCCCCCTCCTCTCCTGCAGATCCTCCTCCCCCTCCTCTCCTGCAGATCCTCCTCCCCCTCTCCTGCAGATCCTTCTCCCCCTCCTCTCGGGCAGACCCTTCTCCCCCTCCTCTCCGGCAGATCCTTCTCCCCCTCCTCTCCGGCAAATCCTTCTCTCCCTCCTCTCCTGCAGTTCCTCCTCCCCCTCTCCTGCAGGCTATACAAACAGTGCCTAGTTGCCTACCAAATTCTGCTCTATTCTACTTCTTAAAACTCTCTAAGGCGTCGCCTTGCCTTATGCCTTAGCGCTTAGGCAGTGAGGCGCCCCCCAGCGCCTTGCCTTGACTTACCGCCTTAAAAACAATGCACAAGATACCTATGGAACATTCAAAGAGTATGTTGCAAATTCCTATGCTTCGACTTCCAATAGGATTCAAGAAGTGGTGACACTCTAATCCTATGTTTTTCCTATACTTGTCATCTGAGAATCATGTGATCCAAAGAGGAACATTCCTTTATTATGTACTCCCTAGGTCCCAAAATAAGTGTCTCAACTTTAGTACAAAGTTGAGAGACTTATTTTGGGACGGAAGGAGTATGTGTTATGTATGTATTGTTGGGAGATACATGCAAGAGTCAATCATAATGATGATTATAATTTTGTGAGTTCATGATTCAATGCACAACATGTTCCTTGAAAAATATCAGTAAGACGGGTAGTCATTCTACCGAATAGATGTCATATACATGCCTAGGTATATGCAGGCCCTAGGGCCCATGGAGCTCACCAACCTAGTTGGGATATGTTCCTAGTTCCTAGCATGGATTTCGAGTCGCTCGACTAGTCGCGACTAGTCGTCAACTAGTCGATGAGTCGCAACAAGAAGGTCGACTCAACTTAGTGTCGACTCAAAAAGCGAGTCACGACTAGTCGTAATTACAGGCTCGACTCTTTCCGAGTCGCTACCCCTGAGCGACTCGCATGAGTCGCGACTCGAAAACCTTGGTTCCTAGAAGGAAGCCTTGTGGGTACTTGGAAAGAGACTACGAGTCCTACTCGTGAATAGTCTAGAATCCTGCTTGTGCACAGAGGGGGACGCCTAATAGAAGGAGATGAGGCCACCCGCCACACCATAGGTATATAAAGGAGGCGAAGACCGCGAAAGAGGGGCAACTTGATCATTTCCACAAGAGATGGAAACCCTAGAGATCTAGAGTGCATTACCTAGTTCGTTCGTAGTAGTCATCGGGTTGCATATCAACTTGACAGATTCCCTCATTGTAACAGCAATTGTACTCCCATCTCGAGATATAACCCAAGCAAAGCAAGAGTGCGGCCATTAACCGTCTCGACAGGGGCTGAACATAGGCAAATCGTTGTCTAGTGATCCCAGGTGTCCCGAGCGTAACTCCACGGCCAAACAAATCATGTACAAACATCGTATTGTTGTGAGGCATCAGCATAATTATCCTTGAAAAGTATGGATGACAACTACTCGACTTGTTTGTGTTATCTTAATAATTATAGTTGAATGTGATCCTTAGTTGGTAAACATACAAGGACACATATGGCGACCAACATATGTATTGGTTAATGACCAAATATATGGAGATATCAAACCAATAACATAGACATGTTATATTCATTTAATTCTCCATTTATTAGAAACTTGATCTACAAGCATGAATTCGCCCATCAGCATGCACCAAACAATTTAAGCTCCAATAGTGTTTTATTAACAACTGTGGCATGTGGATGTAGTTTTATTGAGACGAGTTCAAGTGCAAAGAAAATTCAATGATGCAATGCTACCATCGGGTGGCCAAGAAATGACAAACCTAATTATTCCATCATATGAAGATAGTCTGTGCATTGCAAATTGTACTGCAGGAAGAAGATCTTGACACTACCTTCATAATTTGTGCATATGGGTGCCGCTTATGCGCTTGTGCATGATGGCATTCATCGAATATCAGAAGTGCAATTGAGTCCATCTTGATGAAACAATGCCGCAAACTATGCAACAAAATCTGGGGAGTCATTACAAGAACCTGCAGTGGCATAGGAAGTGATACAAATTAGGTGCAAAACTATGCACAGAGTAGAACAAAACTCTTATCATATTTTGACAAAAAATGGACGCGCAGATTATTAGACTGATGGGTCTATTGTTTATATGTACGCAGAATTAGACCTCTAATTCAGAAGAAATTACACGAGTGTATTCAATAATCTCTGGGTGAAAGTTTGCTAAGAAGTACTCAGGCGTCATAACCTAATTTATGATAAGGCAAATAGCTCCCTACAACATTTTCCAAGCTGGAATGTCATTGTGATTGACCTGCAAGGAGAATGTCGAGCAAACCTTACCTCAGATTCCCCCATTTCTGTCTCCCAGTCCACGTGATCTCTTGGGTTTTTACCATCCCCGTAGTAACTTTGAACTCTGAAATTGGTGGAATTAGCAATCACCGTCGCTTGCTGTAAAAAAGGAGAGCGGTTTTGTTTTCAGAGAAGAAGAGCACTAATTAAACATGTACAGTTGTGCTCAGTCTGGAAAATGCAGTCATAACCTAGAGAGAAATTATGCAGTCGCGTGCCCAATTACACAATTTATTCTAAAAATGTGATGTGTGCAAAGTTGGACAGTAATCTACCTGGAGAACAAGGGGGACTGTTGGGGCGAGGAAGATGCAGACATCACGTCTGGGTTTGCGAATGAGATGGCCAAGTTCGTAAATGAGCAGCACGGCTATATGGGTCTTCCCACATCCCGTGCCTAGGTAGACTATGATGTTCTCCTCAAGGGCCCTCTTGCAGAGATCCAACTGATACCTAAAGCACAAGATATAATGTTGTTATCCAAAATCTGTATAATTAAACAGAGTAAGATATAATGTTATTATCCGATTTGGGTATAGTTTAATGACACAGTGTAATCATTGATCAACAAAAGCTTTGCAACACACCGCCAATTGTTTATCTCGTGACACTGACAAATAAAGGCCGAGTAGCAGAAACTACAGCACTGGAGATTTTCTATCAAAGAAAAGGGTGTCCTTCCTTGCCAGACTAGGGATGCGAGGTACTTCAGAGACACCACGAAATATCGGCCAATTATTTGTCCATTTATTCATCGGCATGTTCTTTTAGCAGGCGCCCTGCATTGTCAAGGTGTAAACTGCTGACAGGTTTGATGTGTCCCCATCTACCGCTATCACAGAAACTGAAGAGCGACACGTGGGAAGGATAGCAGAGCTTTCCCAGAGCAAGTCTCCGAGAGGATCGAATCGTAGAGATTAAGAATGGGGATCGCTTTGCGAACAACTAATTCACGGAGCATTCAACTGTGCAATACATCGCAACTAAACCGGAAACACTTTAGAATTAAACACAGCTGATGGGTCATCTAATCAGATAAATCAACACGAAGTGGGGAGAAAATCGAAACAGTCGAGTACAGAGCATGAACTGCTAACTCTAACATTACCTAATAATCAACAGCAAAAAACAACAAGCGCATCACGAAACATTTGAAACCCATCTAAAACCCCCAAAAGCTCCCAATCAGCAACGGGGGCATGAACCAACCCCCAGAGGCGGAAATCTTCGCCAAACAAACAGGGGTGACTGGCTGACTCTGGTTCCGCTTCGAAGCCGCGCTGCTTCGCCCCAAAACAAATCCGCAACACACGAGACACCGCGGAATCGCAGAAAATGGGGAGGGGGAGACGAGGAGGGCGCGGGGGGCGCGGTCGGTTAGGGGGCAGGGCGCTTACTTGCGCGCGATCGTCCGCGGGTCCTTGGGCTGGGGCTCCTCCCCCGCGCCCGCCACCGCGGTGGAGACGTCGCCCATGGCGGAAGCTTCGCGCGGAAGCAAGGCTCCGTCTCTCCGCGTCTCGCCCCGGGCGCAACTGCTGGGCGCCGCGGAGGAGGCTGCAAAGCGAGGGGAGAAGGACTGGCGTGAGAGGACGAGGGGTCAGTCAGCGAGACGGGGCTGCGAAAAGCGCACATGGTGACGAGGGGAAGGGAAGGGAAGGGAAGGGGGGCCGAGCGGGTCGTGTCGAGTCGAAAGGGAAAAGGGTTCTCGCGGAGCACGAGAGGGCGCTGCGGACGCGTGGGGCCCACGGGTCCGTCCGCCCTCGCTGACGGCTGGGGCCACGGGCACGATGGGACGCAGGCAGGACGGAGACGGGACTGTCACTGGGCTCTCCTCGTCCCCGCAGGGCGTGCGTGCAATAGACGCGGTGTGTGCGGTACTGTACGTGACGACACACGCAGTCGGGATCTAGCCCGTGGGCCGTGCGGGGGCGAGGAGTCGTCCGGGCCCAGGTGATCAGCCGCATGCGTGAGAGAAATTCGGGGAGGAGTTAGCCTCAAAAAAAAAAAAAGAAACTCGGGGAGGACGGTACCAGTCCAGCGCCTCGATGTCACTCTGGCTTGAATGCGAGTAGTAAAAAATATTTAAGGAAGCTTGAATGCGAGTAGATGGTTTCGATGCTCCGTACTGTGCAACTGCTCCAGCAATTTACTGCTCCCTGTACAAACTAGTAAGCTTGCACATGCAATGCACGTCTCGAGTAATGCTCCTTCGAAATATGTGCCAGCTACAAATCGCACCGTATAAGTAAACCGCAACAAACATGAATTCAGAGATCCAACTAAACACACTGATAGCGCTTGAAGATAAAGCTAGGCACCATATTCGGCTCGTTATCATCATGTAAGTTGAGAATCAATGAAAAGTTCTTCAAAGGAAGATCAATGGTGATCATGGTGTCCAATACAGCTGACAGAAGATACTACAAGCAGAAAATAAACATAATGTAAATGAATAAACAATTGGCAAAAGGAATACAACCACAAATAAAGCGCATATAATGGAGGAGAAAATGAAACATAATGTATTAGACAACAATGCCCAACCATGTTATAAATTTTGTAGAGTAGCTTGGAAAATGCAAGGAAGAGTAACTTCAAATTTGAGTGCGAGATATCATCTATTCCAAGTTGATAACACGTAAAAATATATCGGGAAGGGAATATAGAAACAAAGCAATAAAATTGGCTATTGCTCTAGTCCAATAAATTTACTTGTACAACATTGTGCCATCTCCTTTCAAATGTCTTCACTAAGATTATATTCTCTGCACCTCTTTATCCAGATTAGTTACTGAAAAGGCATTTGGGTTGCTCATTCGTCCAAACACAACATGGGAGAGATCAATAATACATTAGCAGTAAAATACAAATATGAAAAGACACTTCACAAGCATGTCTCATATTGCAATATAATTATAGCACTTACTGTTAGTATAAGCAAATAACAACAAAAAACAGCCAAGATTATGCTAAAATATGACATGGTACCATAATTTGCAACTTAGTTTGCTAGCTAACAATCTGAAAATATCGATACCAACTGAAATAAGATGTATCTTGTACAAGCAATCCAAGTACGTATTCAGCCATCCTAACACCAACCATAAAAAAAAAGGTACCAATCCCTGAAAAATAGGTGAACTGTTCTGTCAATAAATACAATGAATGCATGATAGCTGATTAAGTGAGCCAACCATTTCCGCCCAAAATAGTGTAAGCATGCAAGGAAAGATCAGCTGGCTCAAACATGAGTGTAAACGATAATTCAAGATATCAAAGGGTTGTACTCAATATACAGGTATTAGATAATTAATGTGAGTTCTTCTCTACAAAAGACGTCGCCTGTGGTGAAACCAAAAAATACTTTGGATTATCAGGTAGCATAGTAGCATGGAACATGTATGTATATCAGTTTTTCTATGCAAACCGTTTATGTCATCGCTTAAAAACAATTATATCATCAACAAGCTATATGAGGTAGTAGATCATCATAATGTCATACCACTCTTCTGTTGACAATCAAACTTCCCTCTAAATTATAAACATATAAACCATCTATAGTAGCCAACAATGCAGTAATTTTCATTCTTACAGTAAGCAACCAAATTACTGGAAACCAAAAAAGGCAGTACCGTATTTTGGGAAAGAAGCTAGCATAACATCACGGTTTATTCTGGAATAGCACGCCCATGATCAAAATATTCACATGGCAATGAAACTTCTTATGTATGCCTATGTTTCTCTTAATAATAGGCGCCCACATTTTTTTGCATGCATTCCAAGGCAGAAAACATGCCTGTAATCTTAAAAACAATTCTGTAAACCAAGTTAATTTGTTTATACCGTTGAGTCAAATCAGAAGTAATTATAACTATGAATTTCGACATTTTTTTTATACATGGCACTATGACGGTCAAGAGGAAATACATTTATTTAACATCAAAGTGGTAAATCACTTGTTAGTTGTTAGCACTATAAACCTGAAAATATCAGAGTCGACTTCAAGACCCTTGCATATGGCTCCTATATCATAGCATCATAAATCAAAACTAACACTTGGTAGTTACTCTCATAACACAAGAAGTCCTACAGCTACAAAGAAAATTGTGTTGTTCATTCTTTCATAGTAAACACTGACCGAATTATAGTTAACAACACTCATGCATCACAGTGCCAGGAGTCCTGTAAAATAGTAGGAATATCACTATTTTGTAACATATGTAGCACAATACGTAAAAGGAAAATTATATGAATCTCTAGCATTAAAGTGGCAATAATATAGGAGGCTTTTGATTTTCAGTGGAACTTGTAGCAATCACGCACACAGATGAAGTACTACAGAGATAATAATTGGCCAACATGTAGAACAAAATAGTACATCAGAAAACTGAAGTGACAAGTGAGCACACCTGAATAGTGAAAGAGAGGTGACACTGGACTTCCTTGCTATCACTGTGCGGCCACCATGTTGTGGAGCAAATTGAACAGAATTTCAAAATCCAACCATAGATGCATCATGAACCTGAGCATTTGAATCTCTTGTTCGTGCTGTAATGACAAATAGGATAATGTTAAGAGGTGAGGATCTGATACACCTAGGCGGATATACAAGAGAACTTGCATATTTCTTTTGTTGATAATGACAAACCAAAAGTTATACAGGCGTGAATATAAGGAATCACTTAGACCCATAGGGAAGCCATGGAAGCAGTAGAAGCATATGGTTGTTGTTCTTGCCGTTACACTCTTCCAAGCCTAAGCATGTTCAAACAAGTTGCATCATCCTTCCAGACTTGGTTCTCACAATACTGTCTTCTCATCCATCAGCCCATAACTTATGCATTCAGTCCTACTTTTCCTTTTCCCAGACCGGACAACCAAGGCTGACATGGGGAGAAGCGTATATGACACGCTGCACAAATTAACTTCTTTTCTTGTTGCCAGTCTACAATGTAGAATTGAAACAGAAGAAAAAAAAGGCTTCAAGATGACATACCCGAAACTGAACTATGTTCTTATCTGAACCTCAGCTAACTGAACATACATACAGAAGCATACATGCAATCACCAGTAAATCCTCTAAACAGATCGAGCGGTTAGAGTTCATACCAGAGGGGGCAATCACTGAAGGGGGAGCTGGTGTCCGCCCTGGTCATCGGCTTGCCGTCGGTGTCCTGGTTGCCTCCTTTGCGCTGCAGGTCGGAGAAAAATCGGAGAAAGAGGAATCAATTCTTGGTTCGGAGAGACATCCGGTGAGAGAGAATGGATCAAAGAGAAAACGGAGATGCAGTCAGCCGCTCGCTGCCCACCGCTGCCGTCGGCCCAACGAGAGGGTGGGGAGTTCAACCTCCGCCGCTCGCCATTAACCCGCCGGCCTCCGCCGCTCGCCATTAACCCACCGGCCTCCGCCGCTCGCCATCGACACATAGATAGCTACAACAAATCCCTGCAAGCAGTTTCGCCGTACGTATTAGTAGGACCTCTCTGAAGAAAGTTTGAGTTTTGCCAAGCCTAATGTATGTAGTGCAGCGAGCTAATTGGGCATCTGGTTGGTTGGGGAGGAAGAAAACTCACCACCGTGGACACTCGGAGCATGAGAGAGCTGCAGACAACCATGGCGTCGGTAGTAGCGTCGGAGCAGCAGGAGAGCGGCGTCCCGGGGAGAGGCACCTGCGCGCGTGAGGAAACCGCGTCAGGGAACCTTGACGGGGACCAAATCGGAACGAACAGAGAAGGGGGGAGAGAGAGGCGGGGACCTTGGCGACCTGCAGACCTTCCATGGCTGCGGCTGCTGTGGGGGCGGAGCTCCATGGCCGGCGTTGCAGGAGAGAAGAAGCTCTCGGTGCGCGGATGTGGAGAAGGAGTTGGAGGTGGATCCGGCGCCGTGGTCGCTGGTAGCGGCTCGAGCAGTGGAGGCGGCCGGGCTCCTCGCTCCATCTCCCTCATCTCGTTTCTTCTCTTCTCTTCTCCTCTTCTCTTCTCTTCTGATGAGAGAGGAGGGAAGGGGAGGGGAGGGGTGGGGCGGCATGGCCCGAGGGAGAGGTCGGCGGTGGCGACGTGGGAGGGCGGCGGGGAGAGGGCTGCGGCGAGGTCTGAGGGAGGAAGGAAGGAACGAATCGGGAGGGTGAGTGGGGATGGGGATGGGGTCGGGGCTCGGGGGCGGGGAGGCCGGGGTGTGTGGGGCGCGGGGAATCGTGCGGAACGTGCGGATGGGAGGTTTTCTTAGCGATCGTGATCTCAACGATAGTAATTACCGTGGCTTGATGTGTTAAACATAGAAAGATTTCTGGCCTTTAGATATTAGTAATGAACGTCCCTGATTGTTTGGATCTCCGCCTTTCGTCCTTTTTAGGGGTAGTAGAAGAAGATGCCAAACCTAACCGTCACATTTTACAGCGTCGAAATAGCCTCTTTTAACGGGTCGGAGAGTGCTGGCTCCAGCTGCCGCTGTAAAAAATTGCGCGCGCGCCGCTCCAGCAGACACGTTAAACTTACAGCGCGCGCATCCGACGCTTGTAACATGTCTATTTTGAAGACAATATGGTGATATTTCAAACATAAAAAAAGACATAGCATAATTCAATTGCACGACACATCAACAATCATGCTACATCATCTCATCCAACCAAGTTCAAAATCACCAAACCAAGTTCATGACATAAAAAGTTCACACAAACAAATGGCACATCAACAATCATGATGCATCCTCATCTTCGTCCTCCTCTTCCTCCAATTCTTCATCCTCATCCGAAGATGATTCTTCCTCCTCCTCTTCATTGTCGCGCGCCGCATCATCATGGGGAGCTCAAAAAGGTGTTGGCAAGATCTCCAACGACATCATGCGAAGGTATGTGAGGCACACCGGAAGACATGCGTCCACCCATGTCACTCGGAGGTGCTCCTATGCCTCCCATGAGAGACGCAAAACTCATGCCTCTCATGCCTCCCATGGTAGCTCCGAAGCCACCCATGCCTCCCATGCCCCCATGGTAGCTCCGAAGCCACACATGCCTTCAATGCCGCCCATGGTAGCTCCGAAGCCACCCATGCCTTCAATGCCGCCCATGGTAGCTCCGAAGCCTCCTCCCATGGTAGGCATGCCACCCATGCCTCCCATAGTAGTTCCCATGCCTCCCATGGCCATGGCTCTTTTTTGGACCAAGACTTCTTCACAGGCAAGATTGACGTACTCCTTTTGCTTCTCATCGAGGGTAGATGTGTCCATGACAAACAAGTACTTCTCCCATTACAACAATCTAGTTCGCTCCTTCATGGCCAATTTCTTCTCCTCCAATGCCACCTTCCTCTCCTCGGCCGCCAACCTCCTCTCCTCGGTCGCCACATCTTGGTTCCTTGCCATCTTCCTATCCTCGTTCGCTTGCTTTCTTGCGTTCACAATGCTTCCATAACATTTTTTAGGTCATCATCTCCTTTCCTCTTCTTCTTTTTTTGTCCTTTTTTCTTGCCTCCATTTGATCTTTTTGGCTTCGAGTAGGCAACCAAGTTTGGTGTAGGGCTTCTCTTGCCGTCATCACTTGATGCCTCCTCCTCACCATCATCCAAATCAATAGTTCGCTTGCGTTTGTTGCTCTCCTCATCGACACCTTCACGGGGCTTCCATTTCTCACCATCCTTCAACTCATCATAGCAATGGGGCAAGGTAAATGGTCTCCCTTTCTTGATCTTCCGTTCCTTGGTCTTCTTCTCCTCTCCTTGAAATAAGTTTTGTGCAATAGTGAGCTACAAATAAAAGAACAAGTTAGCACTTGAAACACCAAAGAAGAAGCATGAACATGAAAGAATCATGAAAGAAATGCCACTTACCCTATCGCTATCATTAGTGCCACTTGGGTTTAGCGTGTCAACCGCCTTAAGTGCGGCCGCCCATCTTTGACAATCTTTGTCGATTGTCGACCACCGGGAGCGAAGAGATCTTTCCGTGCGATCAATTCCACTTTTGTTGTGTAAATCAAAGTGCTCCTTCATTCGGATCCAATATGCATCTCTACTTTGTTCCGCTCCAACGGTGGCACCCCTAGACACTTTCAACCATGTATTGCATAGCAAGATGTTTTCGTCCATGGTGTAGTTGCCCGCTCTTCCTTTCGGTGCATCGACGATACCCTCACCATCCTCGTCCACCTCAAACTCAAGATCATCTAAATGCACATCATTGGTTTGAGACCAATGAGAATTGTTGGAGCCAACACCCATAGTTGACATATATGTCTCATCATTGAAACTACAAAGTATATACAACAAAACAAATAAGATATACATTCATGTAAAAAACAACAACGAAAAAAATGGACGAAATCATACCTTGTGGGTATTTCATCGAACACCTTGTGCGCATCGGCCGCCGGCGCAACAAGTGAGATCGTCGGCGCTTCGGTCGCCGCCGCATCCGTCGCACGCCCTGTAATTTTCTTCTTCGGACGCCTAGAGGAGCCGTCCGCCGCCTTCTTCTTATTTTCGGACACCTTGCCCGCCTTCGCCACCACTGCATTTGGGGGCTTCGAGAGGGGGGCACGTGGCTTCACGGCGTGACGCCACCCGCGAGGTCGTCCGTGGCGCCATGAAAAGCCCACGCGCGAGCCCGGTGCTTGGAGGAGCACCGGCGGAGGCGAAGCCAAAGCTCCCCGCGCTGGGGTTCGCGCCGGCAGCGAAGGGGTCGCGGGTGTAGGAAGGGGTGAGGAGGATGTCAGCGCGGCCGTCCATCGGGCGAATTTGCCGGGGGCAGTGCGGTGCGGGCGCTCGAGTGTGCAGCGCGCGGGAGCGGGCGCACGAAATAAGCGGCGCGCGATGCCGTTTCGCTCCACGCGCTGAACCACTTATGCCGCGCGCGCATTTTTTGCGCGTCCGCTGGAGCGCTCGGAACGACTGCGCGGGCAAAAAAAATGATAATTTTCCAGCGCGGCGCTAATATTGCGCGCCTGTTGGAGATGCTCTAACTCAAACTACCAGGCGAAGGAGTGGCTGCAAAATTTCATGTTTGGACCCTTTTAAATAGTTTAATTAAATCTGATCCTTTTTTAATAGTTTATTTAAATCTGACCCCGGTTTGAGAAAAAATTGGGATCTGACCCTATTCCTATCGCCGGGGTCCATGACGGTAGGCTTGTATACCCTATTGATACGTCCATTTTGCATCATAATTTTTTACTGTTATTTATAATGTTTTGTTGAATAATAATGCTTTAGGGAGTGATTCTAATGCCTTTTCTCTCATAATATGCAAGGTTTACACAAAGAGGGAGAATACCGGCAGCTGGAATTCTGAACCTGAAAAAGCACATCAGAGATACCTATTCTGCACATCTCCAAATAAGCTGAAACTTTACGGAGAATTATTTTGGATTATATAACAAATACCGGAGCAAATAACTACCGGAGGGGGCCATCCTGGTGAGCACAAGACACCAGGGCGCTCCAGGCCCCCCAGGCACGCCCTGGTGGGTTGTGCTCAGCACGGCCCACCTCCCACTACTAGAAAAATGGCTATAGCCAATATCCCTATTAGTGGCGCACCATGGTGGTGGTGCGCCACTGCTATATAGCAGTGGCGCACCAGAAGCAGGTGCGCCATTGTTATTTTTTTAGTAGTGGCGCACCTTTAGTCCAATGCGCCATTGCTATTTTCCCCCCGGGTCCACCCCCTTCCCCAGGCTTACCAATGGCGCACCTTTGCCAGGTGCGCCATTGCTATTTTGGGTAGTAATGGCGCACCTGGCAAAGGTGCGCCATTGCTAGGGCGTAGGTGTGGCACACCCGACGTGGTGCGCCATTGCTAACTCTGCCCCTTTGACTTAGTCGATTGCCTCCACCGGCCAAATCGAACTCAAACCCCCGCGCCTCCCAGATTCACCTCGCCCGACCGATGCAGCCCCGCCGCCTCGCCTCTCCCCGGCCGCCGGCCGTCTCGCCCTCCCCGCCCTCCCTATTCGCCTCCGTCGAGAGCGGCGCTCGTCGGTGCCATATGGCGGCCGGTCGCACGCACGCACGTGTGCATCTTCACGGAGGCGGCGGCGAGGCCCATCAGATCCAGCGCGGGAACGCCGTCCTTGACAGCGACAAGCGCACGAGGAGTGACGGCGAACCTTAGGGAGTAGACCGCGGCGGCGCCGCACGCCGTCGACAGTCCCTTAGGTAATAACCCACTGACCTCCTTCCTTATCATTAGGGTTCTTAAGGATTGGGGGAAAAATCACTTAGGGTTTCAGATTTTGGGGATTTGTCTTAGGATTTGCATAAATTCGACTTATCCCCTTCCATTATATGCTCAGTCCGAAAACCCTTACCTTAATTTGGGGAGAATTGAGAAATTTGGTACCTAGGGTTTCATAGAATTGGGGAAAAGTTTGGATTTAGCCAATTAATCTAATTTCCCCTCTTAATTGACTTTATTCATGAAACCCTAGCTTTACAACTTACTGATGCAGGTAGTGAGCAAGAACAGGGCACAAACATGAGAGATTTGGGCCAAGACTTAAGGATTTATCAACTAGGGTTTCGGGATTTGGGGATTTTACTTAAAATTTCCATAATTTGCTGTAATCCCCACCTGATCTAACTTAAAACCCGAAGCCCTAGGTCATTAGCTTGCTTATGTTGATGCATAAGCATAATCAGGGCATGAAATTGAATACTTTAGGGCTAAAACTTAGGTAATTTTGGGCTAAAGTAAAATCAACCTTATCTTAAACATAAGAACAACCAATCATAAGCATGATATGCTTGCACAGAAGCATCTAGGGCATATACCTTAGCTTAGCAAACAACATACACACATGAATATGTGCATATGCCCTTGACAGCAGCAAATTGAACATAAAAGGGGCTTGCTAAGAGTAAGTATAAACATAAACATAATAACTTGAGGCATGTGCCCTTAGATCAGATGCATATAGACATGAAAAAAAACTTAAAATGGACTCAATCTTGAGCAAGAAGGCTCTGGTGCCATTGTTGGATCTCCAGGATCATTTAGCACAAGTTTTGAGCCACAAAACTTAAGGGATGGATTTTACCTTAATCTGGTTTCACCCATCTCTTCCTCTTAGCTCAACACCACCAAGAGCTTGGTCTGGTGGCTGTGAAGTACCCTTCCCGGTGCTCCAGCACAGGCTTGATCAGCAGCCTGATTTTCTTGAGAGAGAGAGAGAGCAAAGTGAGTGAGTGTGTATGTATTTGCTTAGAGCAGTAGCAGCAGCAAAACAGCAGCCGTAGCTACAGGCAAGTATTCAGAGTTGAGAAAACAGAGCAAAACCAGAGGAAAGCTAGCATGCATCATCTGTGTTGTTTGATTTCTACAAACCTGGTGATCTTGCCCACCTTGTGTCTACCTACCTGCAGATCAACGGGTCTCTGGCTCGCAGGGCCATCAAGGACCTGATGGAGAGGGGGCTCATCAGGATGGTGTCATCATTTTGGGCTGCCTTCAGGTTGCGTTGCCTTTGCCGCCGGTTAGTAGGCGTTGATGGGTAACATGAGGTAGGAGAAACACTTGTAGTCGTAGTAGCCGAACATGTTGTGCCTGTATATATGTCTGTAGCAGAATGTATGTATGTATATGGTCCTGGTGTTGCGTCGGCATTATATATGTCATATTGCTTGCTTGTTGTGTTCCGTAGGATCTGTATAAATTGTTAAACATTGATATTTTTATATGTATTATTCAGAAGTTCTAACTGCTGTGGTTGGGTGTTGGTAGTCTGCTGTTCGATTATCAAACCTTTGAAGTTAATTTTGATCATATGTGCATCTGTGTGATATATCTAGGTTCAGCTTTGACGCTCCATCGGCAACCAGTTGTTCAATTAAGTCTGTTTGTTACAGTTATCTATATCAAGTGTTGCTTTGTGAATACTGGAAACTTGGTTTTGGTGTCCTTAGTTGGATCAATTTACAGTCTGCTGCAAGAGCCTCTTGTATATGATGCATACATGTACACTGGTGGTGTTCTTTTTGGAAGTTGAATCATACTCACATGTAGTCGCTTCATTTGTTTGACCTGGAAGATGTTTATCTTTCTCAGGTTCCTGTTGGGAGGGCCACCCTTGGACGTGTCATTAACATTATTGGTGAGCCTTGGTGGTCCCCGACGAGGGGGACGGCGAGGACGCCATTGGAGCCTAGCACGGCAGCAGCACCAGTACCTTGCTGCTGTTGGGAATGGAAGGGAGCTGTTCCATGCACCGAATCCAGGGAGAATATCACCTTTGGCATGTACGCCATCACCTTGGGCATGTTCGTGGCGCTGCTGCTCGGCCTCAACATGTCCTGGAGCGCCATTACCGCCGCCCTCACGCTCATCTTCCTCGACTTCAAGGACGCCCGCCCCTGCCTCGAGAAGGTAATTGTCTGTCTGTCCGTCCGTCCGTTTGCAGTTAACTAAGTTGTGCCCCATTGATGTCCTACTACTGTTAATTGTTACTACCATGGTGCTGATGCTGTTCAGAATATGATATGTGCCTTAATTCTAAGTTCTGGTCTCTCTTAAGAGACACTTCTAGCTTTTCTGACTCAAAGTTGTTAACTTGGTACTGCATGAGTTTTACTACTGCTAACACAGAGAGTATTTTGTGCAGTTTGCTCCCATTTGGCTGTGTGAAGGGGGCCAAGGAGAAGCTGCGGCGGGTTTCCTTGTTGCCAAGGTGACTTCTCTCGCCTTTCTCCCCTTATATGCAAGTATATGATCCTACACTAAACTACAGTACTATGTATAAATATTCATCTACTCAAATCTAGAGCAGTAGTTATAACAATTGGAGTTTAGTTATTAAGCAACTGCTTACTGTGATTATGCAATTTTAATGTACATAGTTGTAACAATTTTAATTAACTGAAACTGTTCTTTTAATTAACTGAAACTGTTCTTTTAATGTACATAGTTGTAACAATTTTAATTAACTGAAACTGTTCTTTAGTCAATAGTGCAGCTGAATGGTGTCGATCTAACAGATCCAACATCATTTGGTAAAACTAGATGCTCTGCAGGGCTGATATAGAATGGTGCATAGGATGGTGGAAAAATAAGATATAATCACAAGGTTTTCTATTTAATACAAAAAATAACATATTATGTCTGAAAAAAATAACATATCAACACATTCAATACAAATTTTGTGGTATACTCAGTTAGCAAATACATAACCGTCAGCATACCTTTCCAGCTTTTCTCCTTACTGTTTTAGACATGGTTTATCTGGTGATCTGGGTGCATAGTTGACCCAGTTCGATGGATATAGCTTTAGCTCTTTTTGTTCCTGTGCCACTCTTTATTAATCATTGCTCACAAATTTTTACTGTTTCTATGCCACTCTTTATTTCACTTCTCTGCAATGTTCATTCTCACATATTTCTATCATTCTTTGCAGGGATAAAGTAAAGAAAAAGAAGAAAAGATTACTAGAAGATTAGTTTTAGAATTTTCTTTTATTTCCTTGTAAATTTTCTTTTATTGGATACTTGTAAAGACATTGTAATATTCTTACTATAATTAAAATTATGATTCGATTTCATTTTTTGTTTTTAAATTATTTTTCCTTATAGGTTGTTTTTTGTAAATTTGGACTTTTTTTGTTTTCCAAATACATTACTAGTGGCGCATTTCAGCCCTTATTAGTGGCGCACCTTCCTTTATTACTAGTGGCGCACCTATAAGGCTATTAGTGGCGCACCTAGAGGGAATACCAGTGGAGCACCTAAGGGTTAGTAGTGGCGCACCAGAGGTGCGCCATTACTATCTGTTACTAGTGGCGTGTTAATAGTGGCGCACCTATAGTGCGCCATTACTAACGAAAACAGGTGCGCCACTAATAGGGCTTTTTCTAGTAGTGTCCGGTGCCCATCTTCTGGTATATGAGGTCTTTTGACCTAGAAAAAATTAGGAGAGAACTTTCAGGACAGAACACCGCTGTCTCGAGGCGGAACTTGGACAGGAGCACTTTTGCCCTCTGACGGAGCGATTCCGCCGGGGGAACTTCCCTCCCGGAGGGGGAAATCGAAGCCATCATCATCACCAACACCCCTCTCATCTTTGGGAGGCTAATCTTCATCAACATCTTCAACAGCACCATCTCCTCTCAAACCCTAGTTCATCTCTTGTGTTCAATCTTTGTACCGGAACCTCAGATTGGTACCTGTGGGTGACTAGTAATGTTGATTACATCTTGTAGTTGATGACTATATGGTTTATTTGGTGAAAGATTACATGTTCAAATCCATTATGCTATTCAATACCCCTCTGATCTTGAGCATGAATATTATTTGTGAGTAGTTACCTTTGTTCTTGAGGTCACGGGAGAAGTCATGTTTCAAGTAATCATGTGAATTTGATATGTGTTCGATATTTTGATGATATGTATGTTGTGATTCCCTTAGTGGTGTCATGTGAAAGTCGACTACATGACACTTCACCATCCTTGGGCCTAAGGGAATGCATTGTGGAGTAGTTATTAGATGATGGGTTGCTAGAGTGACAGAAGCTTAAACCCTAGTTTATGCGCTACTTCGTAAGGGGCTGATTTGGATCCAAACGTTTAATGCTATGGTTAGATTTTATCTTAATACTTTTCTCGTAGTTGCGGATGCTTGCGAGGGGGTTAATCATAAGTGGGAGGTTGTTCAAGTAAGAACAGCACCCAAGCACCGGTCCACCCACATATCAAATTATCAAAGTAGGGAACACAAATCAAACCAACATGATAAAAGTGACTAGATGAAATTCCCGTGTACCCTCAAGAACACTTTGCCTATTACTAGAGACTGTTCTGGCCTGTCCTTTGCCACAAAAGGATTGGGCTACCTTGCTGCACTTTATTTACCGTTACCATTACTTGCTTGTTACCAATTATCTTGCTATAAAACTACCTATTACCTACAATTTCAGTGCTTGCAGAAATTACCTTGCTGAAAACTGCTTGTCATTTCCTTCTGCTCCTCGTTGGGTTCGACACACTTGTTGGAAATATGCCCTTGTTGGAAATATGCCCTAGAGGCAATAATAAATTGGTTATTATTATATTTCCTTGTTCATGATAATCGTTTATTATCCATGCTATAATTGTATTGATTGGAAACTCAAATACATGTGTGGGTACATAGACAACACTGTGTCCCTAGTAAGCCTCTAGTTAACTAGCTCGTTGATCAAAAGATGGTGAAGGTTTCCTAGCCATGGACATGAGATGTCATTTGATAACGGGATCACATCATTAGGAGAATGATGTGATGGACAAGACCCAAACTATAAACGTGGCATATGATCGTGTCAGTTTATTGCTATTGTTTTCTGCATGTCAAGTATCTGTTCCTATGACCATGAGATCATGCAATTCACTGACACCGTAGGAGTGCCTTGTGTGTATCAAACGTCACAACGTAACTGGGTGACTATAAAGGTGCTCTACAGGTATCTCCGAGGGTGTCTGTTGGGTTGGCATGGATCAAGACTGGGATTTGTTACTCCGTGTGACGGAGAGGTATCTCGGGGCCCACTCGGTAATACAACATCACAATGAGCCTTGCAAGCAATGTGACTAAAGTGTTAGCCACGAGATCTTGTATTACGGAACGAGTAAAGAGACTTGCCGGTAACGAGATTGAACTAGGTATAGAGATACCGACGATCGAATCTCGGGCAAGTAACATATCGAAGAACAAAGGGAACAGCATACGGGATTAACTGAATCCTTGACATAGAGGTTCAACCGATGAAGATCTTCGTAGAATATGTAGGAACCAATATGGGCATCCAGGTCCCGCTATTGGTTATTGACCGTAGAGGTGTCTCGGTCATGTCTACATAGTTCTCGAACCCGCAGGGTCTACACACTTAACGTTTGGTGACGATTAGTATAGTTGAGTTATTGTGTTGGTGACCGAAGGTTGTTCGGAGTCCCGGATAAGATCCCGGACATGACGAGGATCTCCGGAATAGTCCGGAGGTAAAGATTGATATATGTGATAATAGTGTTTTGATCTCCGAAAGGGTTCCGGAATTCACCGGAAGGGGTTCCGGGTGTTTACCGAAGTGTTCGGGTGCAGCAACACTTTATATGGGCCAAAGGGGTAAAGCCCAGGAGGTATTGGAAAGTGCAAAAGGAAGTTTGGCTGCTGCCTTAAGCGGTACTACCGCTGGTAAGGCAGTACTACCGCGTAAGCGGTACTACCGCTTGTGTGAAGCGGTACTACCGCATAAGCGGTACTGCCACTTGTGTGAAGCGGTACTACCGCTCGTGAGCGGTACTACCGCTTGTACGCGGTACTGCTGGAATTCGAGTTGGACTCTTTCCGTGCGGGCCAAACCGACCTTGTGCGGGCAAAACCGACCTTGTGGAGGCTTTCTCTCCAAGTTTAGACCCCAGGGCTCAGAATATAAATAGAGGGGCAGGGCTAGCACACGGGATACATCAAGATTTCCCAAGCCGTGTGCCGGCAACCCTAACCCTCTAGTTCCTCCCGTCATAATCTCCGTAGTGCTTGGCGAAGCCCTGCAGAGATTGTTCCTCACCACCATCACCACGCCGTCGTGCTGCCGGAACTCATCCACTACTTCACCATCGCTCGCTGGATCGAGGAGGTGAAGGCGTCATCAAGCCGTACGTGTGTTGAACGCGGAGGTGCCGTCCGTTCAGCGCTAGATCGTGTTTGGATCGAGGGACGACTTGCGATTTGGATCGCGAAGACGTTCGACTACATCAACCGCGTTTCTTAACGCTTCCGCTTAGCGATCTACAAGGGTATGTAGATTCACTCTTTCTCTCGTAGATGCTCATCACCATGGATAGATCTTGCGTGTGCGTAGAAATTTTTTTGTTTCCCATGCAACGTTTCCCAACAGTGGCATCTGAGCTAGGTCTATGTGTAGATGAGATCTCGAGTAGAACACAAACGAGTTGTGGGCATGGGTGTATACATATTGCTTGCCGTTACTAGTTGATACTTGATTCGGCGGTATTGTGAGATGAAGCGGCCCGGACCGACATTACGCGTATGCTTACGCGAGACAGGTTTCACCGCTACGTGCACTCGTTGCATAAAGGTGACTGGCGGGTGTCTGTCTCTCTCACTTTAGTTGAATCGATTTCAATGAAGAGGGTTCTTTTAGAAGATCAAAAAGCAATCACTACACCACGTTGTGGTTTTGCGTAGGTAAGAATCGTTCTTGCTAGATACCCGTAGCAGCCACGTAAAACTTGCAACAACAATTAGAGGACGTCTAACTTGTTTTTGCAGGGTATGTTGTGATGTGATATGGCCAATTACATGATGAGATATATGTGATGTATGAGATGATCATGTGTTGTATAGAATATCACGACTTGCATGTCGATGAGTACGGCAACTGGCAGGAGCCATAGAGTTTTCTTTAATTATTTTCGCCGTTTTGCTTTACTTTATCGCTATGAGTTAGCAATAGTCGTGGAAGCAACAGTCGGCGCGACAACCTCATGGCGACACGTTGATGGAGATCAAGATGATGGAGATCATGGTGTCATGCCGGTGACGATGGAGATCATGCCGGTGCTTTGGAGATGGAGATCAAAAGCACAAGTTCATGGCCATATCATGTCACTTATGATTTGCATGTGATGTTAATCCTTTTATGCATCTTGTTTTGCTTAGGACGACGGTAGCATTATAAGGTGATCCCTCACTTAAATTTCAAGATAAATTGTGTTCTCCCCGAGTGTGCACCATTGCGAAAGTTCGTCGTTTCGAGACACCACGTGATGATCGGGTGTGATAGACTCTACGTTCACATACAACGGGTGCAAGCCAGTGTTGCACATGCGGAACACTCGGGTTAAACTTGACGAGCCTAGCATGTACAGACATGGCCTCGGAACACAAGAGACCGAAAGGTCGAACATGAGTCATATAGTAGATATGATCAACATGAAGATGTTCACCATTGAAACCACCTCAACTCACGTCATGATTGGACTTGAGTTGGTGGATTTGGATCATGTTACACTCGAATGGCCGGAGGAATGTCAATCTGAGTGGGAGTTTTAAGTAATATGATTAACTAAACTCATTATCTTGAACAATAGTCTAAATTGTCTTTGCAATATTTATGTTGTAAGATCATGGCTCGCGCAGTAGCACCCCTGAATTTTAATGCGTTCCTAGAGAAAGCTAAGTTGAAAGATGATGGAAGTAACTTTGTGGACTGGGCCCGTAATCTAAGGATTATCCTTATGGCTTCCCAGAAGGCTTATGTCCTTGATGCACCGCTTGGTGATCCACCCGCTCCAGTTGAGTCTCTAGACGTTGTGAACGCCTGGCAGGCTCGTTCTGAATATTACTCAATAGTTCAATGTGCAATAATGTATGGCTTAGAACCGGGACTTCAAAGACGTTTTGAACGTCATGGAGCATATGAGATGTTCCAGGAGTTGAAGTTTATCTTTCAGAAGAATGCCCGGATCGAGAGGTATGAGATCTCCGATAAGTTCTATGCTTGCAAGATGGAGGAGAACGGGTCTATCAGTGATCACATACTCAGAATGTCTGGGTACTCCACCCGTCTGGCTGAATTGGGGATGCCCCTTCCGCCAGAGGCTATCACTGACAGAGTTCTTCAATCATTGCCACCTAGCTACAAGAGCTTCGTGTTGAACTATAACATGCACGGGATGAACAAGTCAGTCGCCGAGCTGTTTGCGATGCTGAAAGCCGCTGAGTCTGAAATTCAGAAGGAGCATCAAGTGTTGATGGTCAATAAAACCACTAGTTTCAAGAAAAATGGCAAGGGTAAGAAGGGTAACTCCAAGAAGAGTGGCAAAGCAGTTGCTCCTCCCGTGAAGAAACCCAAGGCTGGACCCAAACCAGAAACTATGTGCTTTCATTGCAATGAAACTGGACACTGGAAGCGGAACTGCCCCAAGTATTTGGCTGACAAGAAGGCGGCCAACAACAAACAAGGTATATATGATATACATGTTATTGATGTGTACCTTACCAACTCTCGTTGTAGTGCCTGGGTATTTGATACTGGTGCGGTTGCTCATATTTGCAACTCAAAATAGGAACTGCGGAATAGACGGAGGCTGGCAAAGGATGAAGTGACGATGTGCGTGGGAAATGGTTCCAAGGTTGATGTGATCGCCGTCGGCACGCTCGCTCTTCAATTACCATCGGGATTAGTGATGAACCTGAATAATTGTTATTTAGTGCCTGCGTTAAGCATGAACATTATATCTGGATCTTGTTTATTGCGAGACGGTTACTCATTTAAATCAGAAAATAATGGTTGTTCTATTTATATGAGTAATATCTTTTATGGTCATGCACCCGATGTGAGGGTTTATTCTTATTGAATCTCGATAGTAATGATACGCATGTTCATAACATTGATGCCAAAAGATGTAGAATTGATAATGATAATACCACTTTCTTGTGGCACTGCCGTTTAGGCCATATTGGCGTAAAACGCATGAGGAAGCTCCATGCTGATGGACTTTTGGAGTCACTTGATTTTGAATCACTTGACACATATGAGCCATGCCTCATGGGCAAGATGACTAAAACGCCGTTCTCTGGAACAATGGAACGGGCAAGTGACTTGTTGGAAATCATACATACTGATGTGTGCGGTCCGATGAGCATTGAGGCGCGCAGTGGTTATCATTACTTTCTCACCTTCACTGATGACTTAAGTAGATATGGGTATATTTACTTAATGAAACACAAGTCTGAAACGTTTGAAAAGTTCTAACAATTTCAGAGTGAAGTTGAGAATCATCGTAACAAGAAGATTAAATTCCTACGATCTGATCGAGGAGGAGAATATCTGAGTTATGAGTTTGGCAGTCACTTAAGACAATGTGGAATTGTTTCACAACTGACACCGCCTGGAACACCACAGCGTAATGGTGTGTCCGAACGTCGTAATCGAACCTTATTGGATATGGTGCGATCTATGATGTCTCTTGCTGATTTGCCACTATTGTTTTGGGGTTATGCATTAGAGACAGCTGCATTCACTTTAAATAGGGCACCATCGAAATCCGTTGAGACGACGCCATATGAACTTTGGTTTGGCAAGAAGCCAAAGCTGTCGTTTCTTAAAGTTTGGGGATGTGATGCTTATGTCAAAAAGCTTCAGCCTGAAAAGCTGGAACCCAAAGGGGAGAAATGCGTCTTCATAGGATACCCAAAAGAGACAGTTGGGTATACCTTCTACCTCAGATCCGAAGGCAAAGTGTTTGTCGCTAAAAACGGAACATTTCTTGAGAAAGAGTTTCTCTCGAAAGAATTGAGTGGGAGGAAGATAGAACTTGATGAGGTTGTTGAACCTTTACTTCAACCTGAGAGTAGCGCAGCGCAGAAAGATGTTTCTGTAGAGCCTACATCAGCTGAAGAGGAAGTTGATGATGATCATAAAGCTTCGGATCAAGTTGCTATCGAACCTCGTAGGTCGACAAGGACGCGTACTACTCCTCAGTGGTACGGCAACCCTATCTTAGAGGTCATGTTGTTGGACAACGATGAACCTACGAGCTATGGAGAAGCGATGATGGGCCCGGATTCCGAGAAGTGGTTAGAGGCCATGAAATCCGAGATGGGATCCATGTATGAAAACAAAGTATGGACTTTGGAAGTATTACCTGAAGGGCGTAAGGCCATTCAGAACAAATGGATCTTTAAGAGGAAGACAGACGCGGACGGTAATGTCACCGTCTATAAAGCTCGACTTGTGGCAAAGGGTTTTTCACAAGTTCAAGGAGTTGACTACGATGAGACCTTCTCACCCGTAGCGATGCTTAAGTCCGTCAGAATCATGTTAGCAATAGCTGCCTTTTTTGATTATGAAATTTGGCAGATGGATGTCAAAACAGCGTTCCTTAACGGTTTCCTGAAGGAAGAGTTGTATATGATGCAACCAGAAGGTTTTGTCGATCCAGAGAATGCTGACAAAGTTTGCAAACTCCAGCGATCCATTTATGGACTGGTGCAAGCATCTCGGAGTTGGAATCTTCGCTTTGATGAGGTGATCAAAGCGTTCGAGTTTATACAAGTTTACGGAGAAGCTTGTATTTACAAGAAAGTGAGTGGGAGCTCTATAGCGTTTCTAATATTATATGTGGATGATATATTACTGATTGGAAACAATATAGAAATGTTGGAAAGCGTGAAGGAATATTTGAACAAGAGTTTTTCAATGAAGGACCTAGGAGAAGCTGCTTTTATATTAGGCATCAAGATCTATAGAGATAGATCAAGACGTTTAATAGGACTTTCACAAAGCACATACCTTGATAAGATTTTGAAGAAGTTCAAAATGGATCAGTCCAAGAAGGGGTTCTTGCCTGTTTTGCAAGGTGTGAAGTTGAGTAAGACTCAATTCCCAGTGACTCCAGGAGATAGAGAAAAGATGAGTGTCATCCCCTATGCTTCAGCCATAGGCTCTATCATGTATGCAATGCTGTGCACAAGACCCGATGTCAGCCTTGCCATAAGTATGGTCGGAAGGTTTCAAAGTGATCCAGGAATGGAACACTGGACAGCGGTCAAGAATATCCTGAAGTACCTGAAAAGGACTAAGGACATGTTTCTCGTTTATGGAGGTGATCAAGAGCTCGTCGTAAAGGGTTACGTCGATGCAAGCTTTGACACTGATCCGGATGACTCTAAGTTGCAAACCGGATACGTATTTATTCTTAATGGGGGTGCGGTTAGCTGGTGCAGTTCCAAGCAAAGCGTGGTAGCTGATTCTACATGCGAAGCGGAGTACATCGCTGCCTCGGAGGCGGCGAAGGAAGGTATCTGGATGAAGGAGTTCATGACAGATCTTGGAGTAGTGCCTAGTGCGCTTAACCCAATGACTCTGTTTTGTGATAATACTGGTGCCATTGCTCTAGCCAAGGAACCAAGATTTCACAAGAGGACCAGACACATAAAGCGACGTTTCAATTCCATCCGCGATTACATCAAGGAGGACGACATAAATATTTGCAAAGTACACACGGATCTGAATGTTGCAGATCCGATGACTAAACCTCTTCCAAGGGCTAAACATGAACAACACCAGAACTGCATGGGTGTTCGATTCATTACAATGTAAATCACATAGTGATGTGAACTAGATTATTGACTCTAGTGCAAGTGGGAGACTGTTGGAAATATGCCCTAGAGGCAATAATAAATTGGTTATTATTATATTTCCTTGTTCATGATAATCGTTTATTATCCATGCTATAATTGTATTGATTGGAAACTCAAATACATGTGTGGGTACATAGACAACACTGTGTCCCTAGTAAGCCTCTAGTTAACTAGCTCGTTGATCAAAAGATGGTGAAGGTTTCCTAGCCATGGACATGAGATGTCATTTGATAACGGGATCACATCATTAGGAGAATGATGTGATGGACAAGACCCAAACTATAAACGTAGCATATGATCGTGTCAGTTTATTGCTATTGTTTTCTGCATGTCAAGTATCTGTTCCTATGACCATGAGATCATGCAATTCACTGACACCGTAGGAGTGCCTTGTGTGTATCAAACGTCACAACGTAACTGGGTGACTATAAAGGTGCTCTACAGGTATCTCCGAGGGTGTCTGTTGGGTTGGCATGGATCAAGACTGGGATTTGTTACTCCGTGTGACGGAGCGGTATCTCGGGGCCCACTCGGTAATACAACATCACAATGAGCCTTGCAAGCAATGTGACTAAAGTGTTAGCCACGAGATCTTGTATTACGGAACGAGTAAAGAGACTTGCCGGTAACGAGATTGAACTAGGTATAGAGATACCGACGATCGAATCTCGGGCAAGTAACATACCGAAGAACAAAGGGAACAGCATACGGGATTAACTGAATCCTTGACATAGAGGTTCAACCGATGAAGATCTTCGTAGAATATGTAGGAACCAATATGGGCATCCAGGTCCCGCTATTGGTTATTGACCGTAGAGGTGTCTCGGTCATGTCTACATAGTTCTCGAACCCGCAGGGTCTACACACTTAACGTTTGGTGACGATTAGTATAGTTGAGTTATTGTGTTGGTGACCGAAGGTTGTTCAGAGTCCCGGATAAGATCCCGGACATGACGAGGATCTCCGGAATAGTCCGGAGGTAAAGATTGATATATGTGATAATAGTGTTTTGATCTCCGGAAGGGTTCCGGAATTCACCGGAAGGGGTTCCAGGTGTTTACCGAAGTGTTCGGGTGCAGCAACACTTTATATGGGCCAAAGGGGTAAAGCCCACGAGGTATTGGAAAGTGCAAAAGGAAGTTTTGCTGCTGCCTTAAGCGGTACTACCGCTGGTAAGGCAGTACTACCGCGTAAGCGGTACTACCGCTGGTAAGGCAGTACTACCGCGTAAGCGGTACTACCGCTTGTGTGAAGCGGTACTACCGCGTAAGCGGTACTGCCACTTGTGTGAAGCGGTACTACCGCTCAAGCGGTACTACCGCTCATGAGCGGTACTACCGCTTGTACGCGGTACTGCTGGAATCCGAGTTGGACTCTTTCCGTGCGGGCCAAACCGACCTTGTGCGGGCAAAACCGACCTTGTGGAGGCTTTCTCTCCAAGTTTAGACCCCAGGGCTCAACATATAAATAGAGGGGCAGGGCTAGCACACGGGATACATCAAGATTTCCCAAGCCGTGTGCCGGCAACCCTAACCCTCTAGTTCCTCCCGTCATAATCTCCGTAGTGCTTGGCGAAGCCCTGCAGAGATTGTTCCTCACCACCATCACCACGCCGTCGTGCTGACGGAACTCATCCACTACTTCACCATCGCTCGCTGGATCGAGGAGGTGAAGGCGTCATCAAGCCGTACGTGTGTTGAACGCGGAGGTGCCGTCCGTTCGGCGCTAGATCGTGTTTGGATCGAGGGACGACTTGCGATTTGGATTGCGAAGACGTTCGACTACATCAACCGCGTTTCTTAACGCTTCCGCTTAGCGATCTACAAGGGTATGTAGATTCACTCTTTCTCTCTTAACGCTTCCGTGTGCGTAGAATTTTTTTTGTTTCCCATGCAACGTTTCCCAACAGTGGCATCTGAGCTAGGTCTATGTGTAGTTGAGATCTCGAGTAGAACACAAACGAGTTGTGGGCGTGGGTGTATACATATTGCTTGCCGTTACTAGTTGATACTTGATTCGGCGGTATTGTGAGATGAAGCGGCCCGGACCGACATTACGCGTACGCTTACACGAGACAGGTTTCACCGCTACGTGCACTCGTTGCATAAAGGTGACTGGCGGGTGTCTGTCTCTCTCACTTTAGTTGAATCGATTTCAATGAAGAGGGTTCTTTTAGAAGATCAAAAAGCAATCACTACACCACGTTGTGGTTTTGCGTAGGTAAGAATCGTTCTTGCTAGATACCCGTAGAAGCCACGTAAAACTTGCAACAACAATTAGAGGACGTCTAACTTGTTTTTGCAGGGTATGTTGTGATGTGATATGGCCAATTACGTGATGAGATATATGTGATGTATGAGATGATCATGTGTTGTATAGAATATCACGACTTGCATGTCGATGAGTACGGCAACTGGCAGGAGCCATAGAGTTGTCTTTAATTATTTTCGCCGTTTTGCTTTACTTTATCGCTATGAGTTAGCAATAGTCGTGGAAGCAACAGTCGGCGCGACAACCTCATGGTGACACGTTGATGGAGATCAAGATGATGGAGATCATGGTGTCATGCCGGTGCTTTGGAGATGGAGATCAAAAGCACAAGTTCATGGCCATATCATGTCACTTATGATTTGCATGTGATGTTAATCCTTTTATGCATCTTGTTTTGCTTAGGACGACGGTAGCATTATAAGGTGATCCCTCACTTAAATTTCAAGATAAATCGTGTTCTCCCCGAGTGTGCACCGTTGCGAAAGTTCGTCGTTTCGAGACACCACGTGATGATCGGGTGTGATAGACTCTACGTTCACATACAACGGGTGCAAGCCAGTGTTGCACATGTGGAACACTCAGGTTAAACTTGACGAGCCTAGCATGTACAGACATGGCCTCGGAACACAAGAGACCGAAAGGTCGAACATGAGTCATATAGTAGATATGATCAACATGGAGATGTTCACCATTGAAACCACCTCATCTCACATGATGATCGGACTTGGGTTGGTGGATTTGGATCATGTCACACTTAGACAACCTGAGGGATGTTGATTTGAGTGGGAGTTCTTAAGTAATATGATTATTTGAACTCATTATCATGAACATAGTCAAAGTGACTTTGCAAATTATGTTGTAGATCAATAGCTCGCGCTGTAGCTCCCCTGTTTTTATATGTTCCTAGAGAAAATAGAGTTGAAAGATGGTGGTAGCAATAATGCGGACTAGGTCCGTGATCTGAGGATTGTCCTCATTGCTGCACAGAAGGCTTATGTCCTTAATGCACCGGTCGGTGCGCCACCCCCTCAAGCGTCTTTTGTAGATGTTGTGAACATCTGACAGGCACGTTCTGATGACTACTTGATAGTTTAGCGCGTCATGCATTACGGCTTAGAATTGAGGCTCCAAAACGTTTTGAACGTCACGGAGCATATGAGATGTTCTAAGAGCTGAAATTGGGATTTCAGGCTCGTGCCCGTGTTGAGAGGTATGAGACCTCCAACAAGATTCTTTGCCTGCAAGATGAAGGAGAATTGCTCAGTCGGTGAGCATGTGCTCAGATTGTTTGGGTGCTACAATCGCTTGAATCGAGTGGGAGTTGATCTTCCAGATAAGATAGTGATTGATATAGTTCTCCAAGTCACTGCCACTAAGCTACTAGAGCTTCGTGATGAACTATAAAATGCCAGGGATGGAGATGATCCCTAAGCTATTCGCGATGTTTGACACCGCGAAGGTAGAAATCAAGAAGGAGCATCAAGTGTTGATGGTTAGTAAAATCACTAGTTTCGAGAAGGGCAAGGGCAAGGAGGGAAACTTCATTTATGGCAAGCCAGTTGCTGCTCAAGTGAAGAAACCCAAGGTTGAACCCAAATCCGAGACTAAGTGCTTCTATTATGAGGAGAACGGTCGCTGAAGCGGAACAACCCTAGATACTTGGTAGATAAGAAGGCTGGCAACGTCAACAGAAGTATATTTGATATACGTTTTATTCATGTGTACCTTGCTAGTACTCCTAGTAGCACATGGGTATTAGATACCAGTTCAGTTGCTAAATGTTGGTAACTCGGAATATAAGCTACGGAATGAACGGAGACTAGCTAAGGGCGAGGTGACGATGTGTGTTGGAAGTGTTTCCAAGGTTGATGTGATCACCATCGCACGCTCTCTCTATCTTTGGGATTAGTGATGAACCTAAATAAATGTTATTTGGTGTTTGCGTTGAGCATAAACGTGATTAGATCGTGTCTATTGCAATACGGTTATTCATTTAAATTAGAGAATAATGGTTATTCTGTTTACATGAATAATACCTTCAATGGTCATGCACCCAATGTGAATGGTTCATTGAATCTCGATCGTAGTGTTACACATGTTCATAATATTGATGCCAAAAGATGCAAAGTTAATAATGATAGTACCACATACTTGTGGCACTGCCGCTAAAGGTCATATTGGTGTAAAATGCATGCAGAAACTCCATGCTGATGGATCTTTGGACTCACTCGATTTCGAATCAGTTGAGACATGCGGACCATGCCTCTTGGGCAAGATGACTAAAACCCCGTTTTCCGACTTGATGGAGCGGGCAAGTGACTTATTGGAAATGATACATGATGATGTATGCGGTCCAATTAATGTTGAAGCGTGCGGTGGATATCGCTATTTTCCTACCTTCACTGATGATTTGAGTAGATATGGGGATATTTACTTAATGAAACACAAGTCTGAAATGTTTGAAAAGTTCAAAAAAATTCAGAGTGAAGTTTGAGATCATCATGACAAGAAGATAGAATGTCTACGATATGATCGTGGAGGTAAATATCTGAGTTACGAGTTTGGTATGCAACTTAAGACAATGTGGAAATTGTTTCACAACTCACGCTACCTGGAACACCATAGTGTGATGGTGTGTCCGAACGTCGTAGTCATGCTCAGAGGCGGAGCCAGGATTTCACAAAGCCTGGGGCTAAAACTAACTGACTAAATATAACGTCAAATACCACGCACATCAATGTGCGTTATAAGTATGCCAGAAAATCACATTCAAAACGAAATATAAATTCATTATTATCACGAGAGGAAATTCCATAAAAACAGATAGTTTAACAAAGTGCATCATTGCAAACATGGTTTGGTACCAAATTACTGAAGACTTCCTTAATTCAAGGCCATCGTTTCTTCACCAGCAATAGTAGAAGGACCTGGATCTGCAAACATAAAATCAAGTATTTAAAATCAAGACATTGGACATAGACTAAATCAATTGTTCATATGAAATTTTGCAAAAAAAAGAACATATTATACCATTAACACGAAGTCCACGAGGTAGTAGCCCCTTGTGTTTCCTCATTTTTTGATAGCACTGTATAATCTTAATATCGTCAATGCTTGCAAATACATCACGCTCAATATAGCACACTAAACGGTGATTCATCCATTCATCGTTCATCTTGTTTCGCAGATCAGTTTTGACAATGCTCATCGTTCATCGTTCGTCATTCCTGTTCATAGACATGACCTGTTGGTTGACATGGCCCCATGGCCAAATACTCTCTTCTAGCGGCATCCCTAACATCGGCATGCAACTCCTCAATTGGTTTTCGAAGGCCGGGATCAGGATTAATGTCATCTGGATTAAGCTCCACATGTGGTTCACTTTCTTTTGCATAACTAGCGCCGGCGCCTACTAATTCTGTAGGTGATACATCACTGTTGGTATTGTTGGATGGAGGCTGCTTGATGTTTATTGGAAAAAAGATTCAATTGCACGGGCCCTCTTCATCTTGGATTTTTATAATCTCCTGATGACAATGAAATAAAACCGACTAAGTAATATAATTTAACACCACCAATTCACTGAGTTTGCCTGATATAAAAGAACTAGGGAAAAGAATTAGACGATACGGAGTTACAGACTACTTATTACCTGTGTGGCAGAGTGTGCGTGCACTGTAATTTAGCAACAGTTCAAGAAGATCAGAAGAAGGAGAGGCAGGTGGTCAGGACGCCGGACCCGACGGGCGGCGCGGCGGCCGGCGGAGAATCGCGGGTTGACGACTGACGAGGGCGGCGGCGCAGGCGCGCAGCGCATGGGCGCTCCGTTTGAGAGAGGCGAGGGTTTCTCTGTTGCCAATCGGGAGAGGGGTTTTTTTCCTTGGTGAAAGAGCGACAGATCGAAGCGTCGACGTGTACTCCGCGATTGATTTTTTGTTCTGGTCGATCAACTTGAGTTGGGCTAATGGGCTGAAGCCTTGTAGTCTACGTGAAGCCTGGGGCTAATCTTCTATGTATCCCAAATTCATAAAAATTTGCTACTATATGTAAAGGTGCTAGTTGGGCCACGCCTGGGGCTACAGCCCCAGTTGCCTCAGGCCCAATTTCGCCCCTGGTCATGCTCTATTGGATATGGTGCGTACTATGATGTCTCTTATCGTTTTGCCACTATCGTTTTGGGGTTATGCATTAGAGACAACTAAATTCACTTTAAATTAGGGCACCATCTAAGTCCGTTGAGATGACACCGTATGAATTTTGGTTTGGCAGAAACCTAAGCTGTCATTTCTCAGAGTTTGGGAATGCGACGCTTATGTCTGATAAGCTCGAACCCAAAGCGGAAAAGTGCATCTTCATAAGATACCCTAAGGAAACAGTTGGGTATACGTTCTATCTCAGATCCAATGGCAAAGTGTTAGTTGCTTAAAACAGGTCCTTTCTCGAGAAAAAGTTTCTCGCGAAAGAATTGAGTGGGAGGAAAGTAGAACTTTATGAGGTCATTGAACCGTCACTTCAGTTGGATAGTAGCACGACACAGAAAGATGTTTCTGTGGCGCCTACACCAAATGAAGGGGAAGCTAATGATGATGATCATGAAACTTTATATCAAGTTACTACTGAGCCTCGTAGGACGACAAGGAATCGTACCGCTCTTGAGTGGTACGACAATCCTGTCTTGGAGGTCATGTTGTTAGACAACAGTGAACCTACGAGCTATGAAGAAGCGATGGTGGGCCCGGATTCCAACAAATTGCTAGGAGCCATGAAATCCGAGAAATGATCCATGTATGAAAACCAAGTATGGACTTTGGTAGACTTGCCCGTTAAACGGTAGGCCTTTGAGTACAAATGAACCTTTAAGAAGAAGACATACGCTGATGGTAAATGTCACCATTTATAAAGCTCGACTTGTCGCAAAGAAGTTTCCGACAAGTTCAAGGAGTTGACTACGATGAGACTTTCTCACCCGTAGCGATGCTAAAAGTCTGTTGGAATTATGTTGGCAGTTGCTGCATTTTTCGATTATGAAATCTGGCAGATGGATGTCCAAACATCGTTTCCTTAACGGTTTCCTTGAGGAAAGGTTGTATGTGATACAACCGGAAGGTTTTGTCACTCCTAAGGATGCTAAAATGTAGGCAAGCTTCAGCGATCCTTCTATGGACTGGAGCAAGCATCTCGGAGTTGGAATATATGCTTTGATGAGGTGATCAAAGCTTTTGGGTTTATACAAAGTTTATAAGAAACTTGTATTTACAAGAAAGTGAGTGGGAGCACTATAGAATTTCTGATAAGTATATGTGGATGACATATTGTTGATCGGAAATAATGTAGAATTTCTGGAAAGCATAAAGGGTTGTTTGAAAGGAGTTTTTCAAAGGAAGACCTGAATGAAGCTACTTAAATATTGGGCATCAGGATCTATATAGATAGATCAAGACATCTGATAAGACTTTCAATGAGTACATACCTTGACAAAAGTTTGAAAGAGTTCAAAATAGATCAGTCAAAGAAAGAGTTCTTGCCTGATTTGTAAGGTGTGGAGTTGAGTGAGACTCAAAGCTCGACCACGGCAGAAGAAAGAGAAAGGACGAAGGTCGTCCCTTATGCCTTATCCATAGGCTCTATATAGTATGCCATGCTGTGTACCGCACCTAGTGTGTGCCTTGCCATGAGTTTGTCAAGGGGTACAAGAGTGGTCCAGGAGTGGATCACTAGACAGCGGTCAAAATTATCCTTAGTAACTAGAGGACTAAGGAAATGTTTCTCGGTTATGGAGGTGATAAAGAGTTCGTCGTAAAGGGTTACGTCGATGCAAGCTTTGACACCTATCCGGATGACTCTGAGTAGCAATCCGGATACGTATAGTGGAGCAACCATTTGGAATAGCTCCAAGTGGAGCGTGGTAGCATCTGCAGTATGACATATAGATTTGCAAAGAACACACGGATCTGAATGTTGCAGACCGTTGACTAAAAACCTCTCTCACATGCAAAACATGATCGAACCCCAGAACTCATTGGGTGTTAGATTCGTAACAATGTAAATCACATAGCGCTGTGAGCTAGATTGTTGACTCTAGTGCAAGTGGGAGACTGTTGGAAATATGCCCTAGAGGCAATAATAAAATGGTTATTATTATATTTCCTTGTTCATGATAATCGTTTATTATCCATGCTATAATTGTATTGATTGGAAACTCAAATACATGTGTGGATACATAGACAACAAAGTGTCCCTAGTAAGCCTCTACTAGACTAGCTCGTTGATCAAAGATGGTTAAGGTTTCCTAGCCATGGACATGAGATATCATTTGATAACGGGATCACGTCATTAGGAGAATGATGTGATGGACAAGACCCAAACTGTGAACGTAGCATATGATCGTGTCAGTTTATTGCTATAGTTTTCTGCATGTCAAGTATCTGTTCCTATGACCATGAGATCATGCAACTCACTGACACCGGAGGAATACCTTGTGTGTATCAAACATCGCAACGTAACTGGGTGACTATAAAGATACTATACAGGTATCTCCGAGGGTGTCTGTTGAGCTGGCATGGATCGAGACTGGGATTTGTTACTCCGTGTGACGGAGAGGTATCTCAGGGCCCACTCGGTAATACAACATCACAATAAGCCTTGCAAGCAAAGTGACTAAAGAGTTAGCCACGGGATCTTGTATTACGGAACGAGTAAAGAGACTTGCCGGTAACGAGATTGAACTAGGTATAGAGATACCGACGATCGAATCTCGGGCAAGTAACATACCGATAAACAAAGGGAACATCATACGGGATTGACTGAATCCTTGACATAGAGGTTCAACCGATAAAGATCTTCGTAGAATATGTAGGAACCAATATGGGCATCCAGGTCCTGCTATTGGTTATTGACCGTAGAGGTGTCTCGGTCATGTCTACATAGTTCTCGAACCCGCAGGGTCTGCACACTTAACGTTCGGTGACGTTTCGGTAGTATTGAGATATATGTGTTGGTGACCGAAGGTTGTTCGGAGTCCCGGATGAGATCCCGGGCGTCACGAGGAGCTCCGGAATGGTCCAGAGGTAAAGATTTATATATAGGAAAGTGATGTTTGGGTTCCAGAAAAGTTTCGGGTATTTCCGGTAGTGTACCGGGAGTGACGAATGGGTTCCGGGGGTCCACCGGGTGGGGCCCATCCACCCCGGGGGGGCACATGGGCCCAAGAGGTGGCGCACCAGCCCCTAATGGGCTGGGGAACCGACCCCATAAGGGCCCATGTGCCCAAGAGGAAAAAAGGTGGAGATAGGAAGGAATAGGACTCCTTCCTAATATGAATCCACTTCCTAGTAGGAAGTGGATTGGATTCCTCCTTGCCCTGGTTCGGCCGACCCCTAGGGGAAACCCTAGGGAGGCTTGCTCCTCCCTCTCCCTCCTATATATACTAGTGGAATAGAGCCCCAAAGACACACGGCCACGTGCTAGTTCTCTATTCTGTAGTTCCTCCACCAAATAGATTCCGGCAGTGCTTAGGCGAAGCCCTGCCGGGATAACTCCACCAGCACCACGACCACGCCGTCGTGCTGCTGTAGATCTCATCTACCTCTCCGCCCCCTCTTGCTGGATCAAGAAGGTGGAGATCGTCATCGAGTTGTACGTGTGCTGAACGCGGAGGTGTCGTCCGTTCGGCGCTAGATCGGAAGGACCGTGATTGGATCGCGGGACGGATCGTGATTGGATCGCGGGACGGATCGTGATTGGATCGCGGGACGGATCGTGATTGGATCACGGGACGGCTTGCGATTTGGATCGCGAAGACGTTCGACTACATCAACCGCGTTTTTTAACGCTTCCCGCTTAGCGATCTACAAGGGTACATAGATCCACTCTCCCTCTCGTAGATGATCATCACCATGGATAGATCTTGCGTGTGTGTAGGAAATTTTTTGTTTCCCATGCAACGTTCCCCAACAACTCTTACTTATCGAAAGGACTAAGATTGATCCCCTATACTTGTGGGTCATCACCTATCACCAAGGACCCTGGTGGTAGGAAACTTTATCCATGTTAGTGTGACGCATCCTTATCACCAAACAGGCTGACGGTAGCATGTACAACCCTACTGTCAAGGTGCTAGGCGGTAGGTGCAAACACGCATTATATCCGGTACTTAGAATTTTTTAGGTAGGACATGCACCCCTACCGCCATGGACCCCGGCGATAGCAAAATGATCAGATCCCGAAATAATTTTGAAAAGGGGTCAGATATGGTTAAACTTTCTCAAAGAGTCAAAACACGAAATTTAGCCAGGCGCGGCATGGCACTGTAATTCTTTTGTCCGATGAAAAATGTACATATAGAAATTTTAAGACAAATTATAGAAGGGAATAAGAAATGCATTGGAAAGTTGCAAACCACTGTATCTCTTCTTTAATTACCCAAGCCCCAATGACCTAGGTGCATGTAAAAATTAAGAAGACCATGTGTAAAATGTTATTGATCTTGATTATCGTGTGATGAAGAAGAAACTTTTTTATTTTAAAGTGCATTGGAAAGATAGAAGCACACTTTTTTTGAACAAATTTTAAAGTCAAAAGTACGCTCTTCACTGGACGGAGAACATAGTATTTTGTTAAAGCTCTTTTCATCAAACTGTGCGTGAATCTGGTGCTTGCAAATTCTGCGGTTTGGCCCCAACTTGATCCCTTTTATTGTGCTAAGACCGGGAGTTTCAACACATCTACAAGGACAACAAAACCAAGGAAAAACTAATAAAAACTAAAGATTATGCAATCAATTTAATAACATGCATGTAAAATATAAATTCTGTAAAACCGTTATGAAAAAAATTCAGATTGCTACGAGGGATTTTGATACAAAAACATGAATGAAATGAACTCTAAAAAGTGACACAAAATCCAATCATCAACATCGCTAAGCATAAATCTTGTTCGTGCTCGAGCAAAAGGTTGATAAACCCATTGAAGCTATCCATCTAGCTTACAACCGGGGAATGTTGTCCAAAGGCATATCCTTATTTGTTCTGCAAGCTGTAAGCAAGATAGAATGTACTCATACAAGGTAACACAAGCTCAGTTATGTAGTATATTTTGATATCCATACCACTTGAGCTTCAACCAAAGTTTCTCTGACCTTGTCAACGTTAAATGTAACATAACAATGCATTTGGATTCTCCTGCTTATTTTCTTATTTATTTATTTATTTATTTTCCTTTCAACAAAATTTAACACGGGGAGTTGTCCAAATTCAAGAAATAGAGTTTTCAATGTTGCCTACTAATGCCCCCAAGTCAAGACTCTCAAGTAGACCGGGCATGGGCAGCCCCGCCCGAGCCCGTCCTGAAAAACCCGGGCCGGGCCGGGTCGGGCTTGCTATTCAGGCCGGGCTCAGGCCTTGTTCTGCTGCCCGAAAGGTAGTTCGGGTCGGGCTCAGGCTTCTTTTTTTGTATTTCGGGCCGGCTTGCACGTGCGCACACCGGAAAACAGCGTTCGGACCGGGCTCGGGCTTGAAAATAAAGAGTATTTTGGGCTTCGGGCCGGGCTCGGGCTTGAGAATGAAGGTCGGGCTTTTACAAACCCGGCCCGAAACCTGACCCGGCCTGGCGTTTTCCCAGGTTTACTCTCAAGTGCCAGCTTTTCACATACATAGGCATCTCTAAGTTCTCAAGATAATGCCAAAAGGTGGCATATGCAAGCTGAAGTTTTTAGTGGGCGAAATCGAACACTCATGACCAATACTATGTTTTATCCCATTGAGCAAATGATCATTGGTTACATTAGTATCCATCTTTCCAAGGATAACATATCTCTTTCAGAAAACCAAAATTTAACCGCCATAAAATTTCTGTTATAGATGTTAACTAACTCAATAGATGAAATCCAAGCCAAAACTTAGGTAGATTGTTCATTGTCAACATTCCTTGCAGAGGCGACAATGTTTCATATGACACACATAAAGCAAGATCTTATATGTTCACATGATAATTTTTTGCATAATCCTACTAATTGCGAACACATTTTTTACTTTTTAAAAAAATGTCAAGTGTTTACGAATATTATTTTAAATGATATAGACATTTTTTTGTATGTTATGAACATTTACGAAAAATTGTGCGAACTCATTTTTACATTTCATGAACATTTTTTAAAGATGCTACAAACATGCTTTAAAACATGTGAACATACATTGCATGATTTTTTTAACGATACTAATTTTTTTAATAAATTACTTGACCAAAGTTTACACATTCGTGAACATCTTTAAGCGGTGAACATTGTATAAATGACACAAACATATTTTTTGAATGGTATGAACAGTTTTTAAAATTACGCGATTTTTCAAAATTCATGATTTTTTAGTGTGCGGCGTACGTTGCTAAAAATTGAAGAAATTTATTACTGAAATATTTTTTAAAAGAAATCGGAATATAAAAAGAGAAGAAACTAACAAAGAGGAGAAACAAAAAGAAAACCCGTACTGGACCTAGCCTATTTACGGGGGGCGCTCTTGGAGGAGTCGTTGCACTAGGCCTGCTATCGATACATCTTCGCCTGATCCGTACGCCATGCACCCGATAGGAAGTTTTTCGAAATCAATCAAACCGCAAATGGCGAGTTCGTCGGAGAAGGCGCCTTCCCCTGCAGCGGCGGATCTGCCGGAGCGAGGCAAGATTACGGCCGTCAGCGGCCAACCAAAGGCGAAGACGAGGAGGCTGACGCAGGAGGAGATCGACGGCTACATCCGGTACAGGAGCGTGCGCATCCCTGTGGACTCCGTTCTCAGGGGGAGCAGGCTGAGGCTGGCCCTCACCAACCTCGACGACCTCGGCAGCCTCCCGGTGTCCGTGGACGAGCTGGACGACTACGTCACCAACATGATGCGGGAGGTAAACGCGATCGAGGACAGCTTCCAGAAAGAGAGAGATGAGATCGTGAAGGAGTACTACGCAAAGGGCTACGTCGAGCGCGAGGTCAGCGACGACGATGAAGCGGGAGCCAAGAACTCTTGTCCCGTCTGGAGATGGGCTCGCCCTCGCCGAGGAGTGGCCAAGCAGGCCGGGAGCAGTGTAAGGAGGCTCAACTGAACGAACAAATTATCAGACTGTCTCGATCAGCAATGCTTTTGAATAAAACGTCAGTCTGATAAATGATGGATACAGTAGTGTGAGCGCTCCTATGGCGCAATAATAAAATTTCTGTATATCGGCAGCAATCATATTTTCCTTCTTTCTTTTTGACCCATTTATCTAGCTGATTTGTTTGTATCTGGGTTTGATCTGTCGGTAGTTCAGCTTATTATGTGGTTGTGCTATGTATTCCGTTATGTCTGATAGTCACTTGATCTAAGAATCTACATTTTCTGTAATTGCACTGGGATTTTTTTTTACCATATAGTACCTTGACTTTCTGTGGCAAAGCACCTAGGTTTCCCTCAAATAAAAATGGTGAACGATCCGACCATGCCGGTCGATGCAACGCCGGTGCGATTGTATCGAATGCCTCTCTGGTCAACCATGTGACCTTGGTTTTGCATGCTTCCACTTCTCTACCCATGTGCATAACCCCCCCCCCCCCCCCCCCCCCCCCCCCCTTTCTATCTCTCCCCCTCGCTCCGTAGATGGTGTTCGTGGAACTCTCGTCGTGGATGGTTGACCTCATGGTAGAGCTCTAGTTTGCGCCACCAAGCTAGAAAACATCAATACACGAAGAAATGGGTCTAGGGTCATCCAATCTGAATCCAACTAGGCTCTAGCGAGATGGACTGGTCACAAACGAGCCCAAATTTATGGGTGCTAATGCCTCCAATATTGATTATCACGGAGATATTGATCTCCAGTTAGCTCTAATCCGTACGCCATGCACCGGATCGGAAGTTTTTCGAAATCAATCAAACCGCAAATGGCGAGTTCGTCGGAGAAGGCGCCTTCCCCTGCAGCGGTGGATCTGCCGGAGCGAGGCAAGACTACGGCGGTCAACGGCAAACCAAAGGCGAAGACGAGGAGGCTGACGCAGGAGGAGATCGACGGCTACGTCCGGCACAAGGGCGTGCGCATCCCCGTCGACTCCGTTCACAGGGGGAGCAGGCTGAGGCTGGCCCTCACCAACCTCGACGACCTCGGCAGCCTCCCGGTGTCCGTGGACGAGCTGGACGACTACGTCACCAACATGATCCGGGAGGTAAACGAGATCGAGGACAACTTCGAGAAAGAGAGAGACGAGATCGTGAAGGAGTACTACGCAAAGGGTTACGTCGAGCGCGTGGTCGGCGACGACGATGGAGTGGCCGAGCAGGCCGGGAGCAGCGTAAGGAACGTCAACTGAACCAACGAATTATCAGACTGTCCCTGATCTCGATCAACAATGCTTTTGAATAAATCGCCAGTCTGCTAAGCGATGGATACAATAGTATGATCGCTCCTATAACGCGACAATAAAATTTCTCTCTGTCAGCAGCAATCATTTTTTTTCTTTCTTCCTTATTGACTCATTGATTTGTTTATATCTGGGTTTGATCTGTCGGCAATTCAGTTTCCGTGATGCTAGGATTTTCTCATTGATCTCGTCTGATGGTCATTTCATGTAACTAGAAGGATTGTGCGCACTTTGCTGCACCGTTGAATTTGTTGGGATTTTTAAAAAATTTACTCACTCTATATTTCAAAATATATGGTGTACTACTTTTTTGAAAAGTCAAACCTCTTTAAGTTTGATCAAATTTATAAAGAGATATATCAAAATTCATAATATCCAATCGGTGTTATTAGATTCATCATAAGATTAATTTTCATTTTTCTTGTTTAATATTATGGATGTCGATATTTTTGCCTCTGAACTTGGTCAAAATTAAATAAATTTGACTTTAAAAAAAACTAATAACCCTTATATTTTAAACCTGATGGAGTGTTTAGTTTGGCCTGTGGGGAGACGATGGAGTGTATTTTATGTTTATTTATAATGCGGTTATTTAGTGGGTCTTTCGCGGTGTGATTTTGTGTTATCCGCTAATCAATACATATTTATGTGGGATATTTTTTCGTTGTCGGTTGCATGTACTATATTCGTGCTATAGTATCACATGGTGACACTTTTTTATGGGTGATATGAGTCTGCGAGGGGTTGATATATTTTTATAGGCCGATTGCTGCTGACTGATTTGAAAAATCGTTGGCCCGATCAAAATCGTAAACCAAATCCAAAATTGAATACCTCGATCTAATGAAAAAGCTTTAAAATTAGGGAGCATAGAGAATTAAAATAATTAAATAGGAGACCTCCTTGAGAAATTGTTGACCCGGTCAAAATCGGGTGACCAAAGTGTAAATTGAAGCCTCAATTAATTGTGAAGATTTAAAATGAGAAAGCATAGTGTATTGTATACAAAATTAAATGAGAGGAATTTAAAATTTGTTGACCCGGTCAAAATCGGATGACCAAATCCCAATTGGAGACCTCAATTGATTGTGAGGCCTCCAATCCTAGGAGGATTAGTTATATAGTATATTTTAAACATATGGTGACCGCACATGGAGCAAAAGGCTATGACAATTCATTTTTTCTGCTGAAAATACAGAGTTCATTTAATCGCACTAGGATATTCGTTTTACCATCCAGTATGTTCAATTTCTCTGCCAAAATGATGGAGCTCTAGTTTGCGCCACCGAGCTCTAGAAGACGTCAATACTACAAAGAATGGGTCTAGGGTCGTCCGATCCGAATCCGACGGTGCTCTAGCGACCAGACTGATCACAAGCGAGCCCGATCTTCTCGGTGCTAATGCCTCCAATGTTGGTGGTGAGACATCGGAGGCAGATTTTTGAAAGATCCAGCAAATTGCTGGCTTCAATTAGATTTAGCAGAAAGCAGCGGAAGAACAACATGGGGATGATCCGAAGATCAAAGAAAAAGAAGAAAAAACGGCATCCCTATTGGATGCATCACAACACTACACTTACACGGTGGATCGCCCTCTACCCACAACAGGACAACGCAGCTCCGACTCCGGAAGAGAACTACGGAGAACTAGACAAGGTTGGCGTCACGAAAGATCGCCGAACGGACTACATGTCACTCGTCATCGTACGCCGTCGGGGCCCCGCACCGTAGCTTCGACTTCACAACAGCAGCCAACCGAGATAATCTCATGGACACGCCGGATAAGAGCCGACTACCACGACCAATGCCACGCCTCCGTCAATTCTCAGCACCGTCATCGTTGCCCCATAATCCAGATTGATCACCAGCGAGTTCAGATCAGCAATCGCTAATGCCTACAATGTTGACGGTGAGAGATCAGAGGCAGATTGATCACCAACGAGTCCAGATTTGCAATCGTTAATGCCTCCAATGTTGGCAGTGAGAGATCGGAGGCAGGTTGATCACGAGCGAGTCTAGATCAGCTATCGCTAATGCCTCAAATGTTAGCGATGAGAGATCAGCGGATTTGTGTTTTTTATGATGTACTATATGCTATCTCAACGTGCTACGATGGGGATAAGATGTTTGGTGAATGCATCGGATATTATGTAACAAATGTTTTCTCAATGTGTTTCAAGAGAGGTGTTTCTATGTTGTAGTAAACTGTAAAGCCTCCTTTGGCTCATAGGATAGAAATAGAAAATTCATAGGAAATAAGTGACATGCATCTCAATCCCTATAGAGAAATAGATGTCATTTGATGCATGGGATATAAAATTTTCCATTGACTTTAGGTTAGGCCTCTTTTGATTCATAGGTTAGGAAAATCATAGGAATAGAAAAGTCATAGGAAATAAGATGACATGTATCTCAAATCCTATGACTAGAAATAGAAAAAGAGATGTCCTTTGATTCACATCATAGGATTTTTTTTTTCATTGAGTCTAGGCTAATGTTATTTTTCGATAGAAAGAATTTCTCCATAGAAATAGGATTTCATTCCTACAAACTAAAGGACTCTAAAGGTTTTTTTTTTTCTATAAAAATCTAATCCTATGTAAATCCTACAAAATTCCTCCAAACTAAAGAAGGCCTATGTTTTTTTTGAAATATCTCTACTCCTAATAGGTCGTCTCGTCGCTTCGTACCCTACCCCCCATCGAACGATACCATCCCACCTCGCAAGCCTTCCTATCCCCATTGATTTTTTCCATCTCCACCCGCAGAACAGGTGGGCAAATAACCAGGAAAAAACACCAAAAAATCATCGATCCCTCACATACCACAATCGTTCGCTATCCACTCTTTCCTTCCACGTCACAATTTTCCTAATATAACTATCCATATCTTGACCACAATAAATGTATTTAATTAAAAATATTTACAGACTTATATGAATCATCAATCCCTCACGTACCACAATCCATCACTATCCACTATTTCCTTTCACATCATAACTTTTCTAAGATAACTATTCATATCTTGGTCACAATCAATCTATTTAATTAAAAATAATTACAGCCTTATGAATCATCAATCATTCCATAAAATAAATCATCAATCATTCTGTATAGAAAATCAAGCATCCAGGCCTTACACTTCGCGAGCACAAGAGGCCACGAACTGTGGTGTAGAAGCCACCAACACCCAATACGGCGACCATGATGTCAGCCCCGAACCCTCTCTGTCATGAACAAATAGGAGGCAGCGGCAGCGGCGGCTGAATTTTGGACCGGCCACGGCTCTGGAGAACAAGCAAGCGACGGTGACGGCGCTTCAATCTGTACATGTATCATTTCATATACAAAATCAATCATCAATCATTCCATATAGAAAATCAAGCATCCAGGCCTTACACTTCGCGAGAGGCCACGAACGGTGATGTACGAGCCACCAACACCCAAGACGGTGACCATGGAGTCGGCCCCGAGCCCTCTCCTTGACGAACAAATAGGAGGCGGCGGCTGTGGCGGCTGAATTTTGGACTGGCCACGGCTCTGGAGAACAAGCAAGTGACGGTGACTGCGCTTCGACCTGTACATGTATTGCCCATCTCGTCTACCTTTCATCCTCCCTCCCCGTCTTCCTTGCATCTACATACATGTCATTGTTTATGAGTATAGCTACCCCTTGCATCTACGTAAGAATAGCTACTGGAGAAGGCAACGGCTGGTGGAGCAGGTCAGGTTTTCTCTCAAGTTGGTTTTTCGTAAGTATAGCTACCCCTTTCATCTACATATATGTCTTTGTTGTATTCTTTCTAATTGATAGTATATGAGCTTAAAAAATGTTGGTTCCTGTCTAGAATAGTACTACCAACGGACTTCTCGGTCCATATAATTTGTATTCAAGATGTTATTTTCATTATCGTTTTTGGCTTTGTTCTATTGCACATCGTGATCAAACTATTGGAAACTGGTGCATCATGGTATAAATGTGACATTCTTACCCATGTACACACAAGAGGCTTAGAAAACGGGCATGGATCGATCAGGCCGTCAGGGGAATAGTAAATAATGTTAGGAGTACATATTCATAATCTGAATCAAAATACCATCTAAATTTGGATTGTTTTCATGTCAGTTTAATTTCTAAATGCTATTTGAATACATTGGTTTGGATTTTTTTTTCACATAACACCTAAACTAGTGTCCTTATTTGTTCCTGTGAATACCTAATTTAAGAAAATATTCATAAATCATAACCAACTTCGTGGGACAAATATAAATTTGGTTGCTCTTCCATTTTTCTACTAGTTTAGTTAAATAACAAGTGGTATATTTTGCTACTGGTTTAATTTAAAGGCAATATAAAATAATCCTTGATCGTGTTTATTTTCTATTAGTTATCCCTTTCCCAATAAATAAATACCCCCCATCTGAATTATTTAGTAGATAATAGCAACGGTACCACGGAGTTTGTGGGGTTCATGCTCGTTGTTGTTGTTCTACTGTGAATTTTTCTCCTTTTTCATTGATCTGGGCGACAGAGCATGTATATTGTTTTACGGCTAACATGGGAGTTGTCGTCGTCCACCACACCATTGAGAGGTGAGTAGATGCACCGCATCACCCCACTGTCGGTTTTAGCTACCATTGCTTTGGTTTGGTTACTGTTATTGATTGTACGGGTACTTCAATCCATTTCTGGCCCTAGATGAGTTCTCAGGTGAGGGGCGCTTGATCTCTGTTTATTTGCTTTAAATATAATTCTAGCGACAAAAATAAATAGTTTCCGTCCTTATCCGAATTTGCTGCATGCAGTTAACATTTGTGCTCTGGCCGGGTTTCCCGACCATTCACACCAGGATATCAAGACCGTAACCTACATGCTCGAGGTATGCATGCCATCCTGTTGCTGTTTGTGTGCACTTCATTCTTAATTTGCTTAGGAGTTTGGACGGATACAATGACAACTTTATGTGTTTAGGAGTTTGGAGGAAAGGTAGAATTAACTTCAGTACACTCTATGCCAAGAGACTTATTTTGCTGCTAGACATATATTACTGCACACTGTTCTTCTCCAAAGAATTATCACTTTTTTCTCTTTAGCTGGTTGTTGGTTGCGATGACGTCGAGTCGATGGCAGAGTAAGACTCGACATGAAGGCCAGTCTCGAGTGGCCACCTTCTTTTGGATTTTTTGGATTGTTTTTGGAGGTGGTTGACTTTATTTTTTTTGCTCGGATTGTTGTGGCTCGTTTCAGGAGGCGGTGGAGTTGTCTGGTGGCTTGTCGCGGTGCGATTACATGTTATACGATTCGACGCTTTTTTTCTTTGTATGGGTGATTTTAATACTCAGGTAGGAGGATTTGTACGAGTGAAACTATTAGCTCTCATGAAGCGCTTAAATAGAAAATGAGAGCAATTTGGGATTTTTGATGTATAACACTGCAATATTGTTCGGAAAATTATTTAATTTTTCAGATTTTTTAGGAGAGAGTGGATGACGAATGTTGGAAGACATTCAAAGTTATGACAATGGGAATGCGTATGGCAATTTGGTGAACTTAGGGAAAACATATGCGAATTTGAGTTTGGTGGCAATGTAGAGCTAAAACCAAGCGCTCCATGTGGTAGGGATAATGGGACTCAATAATTAAATAAGTTATGAAGATGGAAATGCGTATGGCAATTTGGTGAACTTAAAGAAAACATATGTGAATTTGAGTTTGGTGGCAATGTAGAGCTAAAACCAAGCGGTCCATGCGGTAGGGATAATGGGACTCAATAATTAAATAGACTGGGAGGGAACACGAATTTAATGTGGGGTTACAACATAGTGAAGTGGTAAAACTATAACGCCTGACGGTAGGAAAAGGGTCAGATTTCAAAAAAATTATAAACTAGGGTCAGATCTCGATCAACCTATCCAAAAAGATAAAAACACGAAATTTTGCCGATCTAGCCCGTGGGCCGTGCGGGGGCGAGGAGTCGTCCTGGCCCAGGTGATCAGCATCATGCGTGCGAGAAATTCGGGGAGGTGTTAGCCTAAAAAAAGAAACTCAGGGAGGACGGTACCAGTCCAGCGCCTCGAAGTCACTGGCTTGAATGCGAGGAAAAAAATATATTTAAGGAAGCTTGAATGCGAGTCGATGGTTTCAATGCTCCGTACTGCGCAACTGCTCCAGCAATTTACTGCTCCCTGTACAAGAGAAGATGCCAAACCTGTATTATTTTTAATAAATGGCCCCCGGAGGATCTTATGTCGGGCACTGACCCTCCAAAAAACTTATTTCGTCGCTTGATCCTTGACTTTCGCGCCTTTTCGCTAGGTGTCTTACTTGCACGTATGCACGCCTTACACCTTAACGCCTTTGACCGTGCCCGACGACCGACCACCAGCATGGCAAACGTGGAACACGCCAGCCACTTCGGCGTGACATGGGCGGATGATCCGCGTTTCTTAGCTTGGCCTCGTTCAGACCGTCTGATATATCGAACTACCTGTTGCTCTCGTAGATGCAGCAGACGAATATATAGGATAGTCTGGTGTGGCTGTCCAGTACTCTCTGACTGATGTATGGGTCCCCGATGCCATTTGGTTCGTCCTATTTAGCTTTCGAAACCCTATTTCACTGAAACCATTTGGCATTAGTCACCGCCCCCGCCCACCGCCCCTCGTTCTCCTCTTCCTGCAGCCACGCGTCCTCCTCTTTGCCGCCGCCGGATCAGCCACCTGCACGCGCCTCCGCCGTGCAGCAATCGATATCGATGGCTGACAACCCGAATCCGTCCACGAAGACAAGGAACGAGTTGATTCATGAGTACTTCGAAGAAATGGATCGCCGAGTTCGTGCAAAGCAGGTTGGAAAGAAGCCTGTTGGTGCCACCCCCATGGAGGGAGGACCCAGCAATCCTTGTGCCCATGTAAGTAATCCCGACGCACCATATGATCTATCTACTTTTGGTTGTTTCAAATCTGTAGGATCTATTTTTGATGGTTACTATTTTTGAGAATGCATGCAGCAGCACTGTTTAAATCATAGGTTTGGGGGAGGAACTTGATTCTTGCTGGGGGTCGATAAATATGTACCAATCTTGTCATGTTACTTCTTATCCAAAATATATTCGAATCTATTTCAAATCGTCGGTATCCTATTTTTTTAAGATTCAGTGGGGTCTAATTCACTGGTGCAGCGACGTGCTATACAAACAGTTTTTAACCCCTTTCTGCGACGTACTTTGAAACCGTCACCTTGCATGTGTGGCCGATAGGGGGTGTCCATCCCACACGACATAGAACAATCATCGGCGATGGTGTCCAACGAATGCAAACGTTTGGCAAAACTAAGCGCATGGGATGTCCGTATCTATCACAAACGAGAGTCACCGGTGAACCGTTTGAGATATGGTGGACTTCCCATACGGCCCATCCTTGCAACTCGTGTGAGATCACACTAATATCACGAACACTTATATTGGACGAACCGTTGGCGACATTTAACTAAGACGATAATTTAACCGTCGTACAAGTATCGGATATGTTTAAGAAACGTCTGAATGTCGTACTCGCGTCCGATAGGATAAGTATCGCACACGCTATTCTGTAGTCCAACGTTTGCGATGCATACTACATCACAAATAGTTTATCATTTTAAACTGTGTGCGACAGAGATTCTATCACGAACGTTGAATTCGGTTGCACCGTTTGTTATATTATCTGAAATCACACACATTTGCAAACGACAACTGTGTGCATGGGCGCACACGTTTTCTATCTGTGAAACGTGTCAGATCATGAGGTATATCACAAACGTTGAGACTTACAAACCGTGTGCGGCGTAATGATTCACAGAGAATTTTTTATTATTTTCATCGCTACAATTTAAAATTGTACAAAATTTGAATTTGAAAGTAGGGAGTAGCTTTTTACATATACATAGATAGGTACATCAACCAATGCATTATTCCATTCACAGGTACATACGTTCAAGAATTACGTCAATGAAAGAATTACATAAGCACCAAATAAAGAATGATGAACGACAGTTGAATACTTGTATTAAAGACGGCAAAGAAAGAAGCAAAAGATATTTTGATTGCTGTAAAAGGTGAAGCGAAATGCCCGTAGTGTGCCCTCCTCCATGTCGTATGCACACACGACTCTAGCCCAATCCCTTTTGATGGCCGACCGCCCATCCTTCAATATCTTCATGACTTCTAGATAATCATTCTAGTCTGGTAGAAATACATGTAAATTTGCATGTTCAACAATCATGTAGTTTGAGAGGTGATCTTGCGTAGACTGCGCTGGGAACCACTGCAAAAGAAAAATATACAGAGATTGTCATCTAACAACTCATTATGTGCAGTAAAAAGGGTACATAGTTCTGAGTTAATATACTTCATATCACTGTTGTCTTGGACAAACTGTAAATAAATAGTTTAATTGCCACATTTTGACCCATTGTACTAGCAATCTTTATTAGTTACCTCACATGATGCTCTCTCTGTCCCACTATATAAGATCTAATTACATCCAATGCACGAACATATTCGATGTATTAGCGTCTTATATTATGGGTCGGAGGGAGTATAACATGGGAAACAAATATAGCCATCTGAACAAAAAACCATTAAAATAGGCATATGCTCACTACATCAGGCTTAACAACAACCAAATAAAGTCATTCATAATGGTATTGTTGAATTTGCATAGAACAAAGCTTGTACTTAAACATCAAATTGTATAATTGAACATCACAGAGTGAAAAAAAATAGGGGGTGTATTACCTACACCATGCTTAACAGGAAATAAATATGGCCATTGAACTGGTATTAATCAAATTGTACTGGACATTGTGAATAACTAAATAAACAAGGCATACTACATCAACCAAATAGTCATTCATATCGGTACTGTTGAAATTGCATAGAACGTAACATGTTCTTAAACATCAAATTCTATGATTGGACATCACATTGTTAGAAAACCGAAATAAACAGGGGCATGTTAACTACACCGGCTTTAACAGGAACCAATTGTATGATTGAACAACCAAATCTAGCAATTGAAGTTGGTCATATGTTCACTACAGACAACCAAAAACAAATAAACAAGGTATATGCTCACTACAGACAACCAAACATAGGCGTTCGTGAAATTGAACTGAACAATTCATACTCCAGCGTACGGCGCACTTGTCGACGACAAGTTGTCGTCGTCAATGAGGCCTGCCTTGGCAGCTGACGATGCCAAAACATCGCCATAGAACGCGACTTCCAAAAATGACAAAAGGGTCTCATTGGCGATGAAGGAAAATTCCTGACAGCAAAGCAGAGTAGATCAGATGCATACTACAAACAACCAAATATAGGTATATGCTAACTACAGACAACCAAACATAGGCAGTGAAATTGAACTGAACAATTCATACTCCAGCATATCAAATTACACTTTTGAACATTACAATTCATACTACATCATAGCAAATTCCTGACAGCAAAGCAGCGTAGATCAGAGGCATACTACAAACAACCAAATATAGCAATTGAAACTGGACAAATCATAACCACAAACCACCAAAAAACCTTTAAAGGAAGCATATGCTCACTACAACAGACTTAACAGCAACCAAACAGTCATTCATATCAGTACTGTTGAAATTGCATAGAAGATAGAACGCACCATGTGCTTAAACATCAAATTGTATGATTCAACATCATATTGTGAGAAAACTGAAATAAATATGGGCGTGTTAAATACACCAGCTTTAACGGGAACCAATTGTATGATTGAACAACCTAATCTAGCAATGAAACTGGACATATGTTCACTACAAACAACCACATATCACGCTAAACAAGTTATATGCTCACTACAGACAACCAAACGCATCAGCACTGAAATTGAACTGAACAATTCATACTCTAGCATATCAAATTACACTTTTGAACAATTCATACCCCTTGGAAGAGCCTAGACTGGGGGTGCGCACCGTGCGCTCCCAGTGGTGGCAGCTTAGCTCCTTGCCTTTGGAAGAGCACGTCTGCAGGGTGACGTCCCTGATGTCGTGGATGGGCTATTTCCCCTTGGAAGAGACGGATAGGGCGCCCTTGTCGTTGTCGTCAATGAGGTCTGACTTGGCAGCTGACGATGTCGAGCCACCGCCACTAAAACGCAACCTTCAGAAATGACAAAAGGGTCTCGATGGCGATGAAGGCAAAATCCTGACAGCGAAGCAGAGTAGACCAGCGGCGGCTGGGGGGGCATGGAGGAGATCCAAGGAGGTTGAACCCGAAGGGGTGGGGGTGCATCACTTAACCTGTGTCATAGCCCGCGTCAATCCATCGCTGTCGACGAGCTCGATGTCGTAGCCGGCTGTCGGGACATACAGACATGCGCGAGCCCATTTATTAAAAGCCCCGGGTCAGTCATCGTACTGATCTTCCCTGGGGGGCCTCGACGGCCACCTCGCCGTCGTCCAGCGGACAGGCCTCGAGATACCTCTTTTTGGCCATTCGCTCCTCCAGCTCCCCGGAAAACATAGCCGAGCTGAGGCAGCGACGCTGTGGAGTGTGGGTGAGGATGGGGACGGGGATCTGCGGCAAAGAGGGTGCTTCGCAGGCCGAAACTACGGGGTGGATGAGAGCTGTGCGTGCATTCGACATGGAGGAGCACTATTGTCGATTGCACGGACGACTCTAGTCCGACCCCCTTGTGATGGATCTTCATGAGGACTTCGAGATAGTCACGGGAAGGCCTGCAGAGGATGACGGTGGAGTAGGGGGCGGTGGCGGTGGGGGAGGCGACGGTGGGCTAGCTAGGGTTTGAGCGACGGAGAGGAGTGGTGCGTGCGAGAGCGGAGGTTTTCCTTTTTTTTACGTAATCTGAGCAGAGGTTTTGTGGTGGGGAGGGGGGCAGGTGGTGTTTAAGGAAATGGCGCACGACTACTGAAAATTTTACTAGACGGGAATGCAAGGATGCCGGGGCTACTGAAAATTTTGATTACGGGATTGAAGCGGCACGGCCAGGGCGGGAGCAACAAACATCGCACACAGCAGAAACATAATAAGTGTGTGCCATCAAATAGGAAAAACCCGCGAAACCGCCATTTTTCAAATGGCTCAAGGTGGTAGATATTTTTACGAGGGAAGTCTCGTCGAACCCAATCGTGTCCGGCGCCCACCAGTGGACCGTGCTGATGTGCCGGCTGCGGAGGAAATGGTTTCTGTTGAGTGTACAATCGCAAACGGTTGTTACATTCGAATCGTTTGCTATTTACTCCTAGAATAATAATATATAGGAGCATTTCGTTAAAAAAATGCGGGAAAGGGGTCAGAACACATACACGCCTGCATGTGGAACAAAAATATGTATGCACAGGGTGGTTTGATCGTTCAAAATACCCAATGCGCAACTTTGATGTGGCACATTTCTCCTCCGTCGCCACTTCGTGTCGGTGGAGGGGGAATCCTAGCCACGAATACATGCCCCCAAACAGGTCTTGCGTATCACTCATGCCGTAACACAAAAATGAAACATATACATGAATCCAGCATGGTCAAACCACCCCATTTCTTTTCCAGTCAAAGGTGGACTATGGCCCATGCGCCTCGCAACACGGACATCCCGACCAAAGAATCAACATTTTGGTCAAACCTCTCCCGCTGTCGGTCGAAAGGATTGACATCCACCGAGGCCCATGAATGGGCGTGATGCTGATAACCACGCGGTGGAGTGTCGAAGACAGCCATCACCTGCTGGTGGTGCAAACATATGTACGGAAATGTTGTGTTTGCGTTTGAATTCATTAATATATACCTCATGTGTAACTTTGATGTGTCACATGCTTTGGAACAGGATAGCCCCCCCCCCCCGAGCGAGTGTTCATGACGCGTACAACTAGTATGCCGAGCGTCGATGGGAACGATTCACGCATACGTACGCGTGTGCTCAGACTTGGGTAAGGAAACTCAAATGACCTATATAATATATACCATAACACAAAGCAATTGAAGAATCCACCATGGTATACTCTCTCTCCTTGTCAGTCAATGTGATGGACATCCACACGGGCCCAGGAATGGACTTTCCAACGACAACCACACGAAGGAGTATCCAAAGACAATCACCGTCTAAGCGTGGATCAAACAATATGCATGGAAGTGTTGTGTGATGTTTACATACCCAGCACACTAACTTTAGCGTGGCACACCTTCCTCGGGAATCTTAAAGTCCGCACGGAAAGCATGGTTCACGACGCGTAGTATATATATACCCACCCCCATTCGAGCCGATGGGAGAGACATTCATGCGTACACTACACACACTCAAATTATACCATGTAATCTCACACCCATGGCCTACCGCAAACATCGACCAAAAAAGAATCCACAATAATTAACCTCTCTCGTTGCGGTACAAAAGTACGTGAGGCCACAGATGGGAGTGACACTAATAATTGTGCGAGGGGGCGGTGTCCGAGGATAACCACCGCCTCCATGCTGCCCTAACATATGTACGGAGGTGTTGTGTGATGTTTTGAATACCCAATGCACACCTTTCATGTGTCACCTTCGCAAATCGGAAAAAAATGGAGGTTCACAACTTGTACAATGAGCACGCGTGTGCACACATGTGCCCAAACTTTCGTCTGTAATCTCACCATGATATTCGCCAAAACACGGACTAAGATGAATCCAGCCTTGATCAAACCCCTCTCGCGCACGCCATCCAAGGTGATAGACCACGCGGGGGCAACTAATGGGTGTGTCGGTGGTAAACGCATGAGTGAGTGTACGAGGACCACCACTGCATGCATGAGACACAAACGTATGCATGAAAAAGGTCACGATCAAGATGCTTTAAATATATACCCAATGCACGACTTTAGACGTGGCACGTGTGTCTCACCTGAAGCTGTCATTTTTAAAACCGTTACCCGCATCCCCATGGGTGTTTACTCTATTAGGGCATGGAGAAGTGCGAGCTTGAATTCCCATGGGGAAGATGGTGGGTCAAATACCTTACCCAACGTGCATGACGGGGATGGGGATGGGTCATACATAGCATTACCTGCCTTAACCATGAAATAACTTACATGTGGGCTCTGAAATTAGTAGACCCCACGTAATTTGCGCCCTCGATCACCCAAATTTCCACATATCCCACCCATGTGGCCCAAATATCCCTAAGAAATCCCAAACTTAGCCACAACATATTGTTTATTGTGTTGAAATACTGTTTTTTACTGAAATACTATCGAATGTTGTTCTTAAATGCATGTTGGGTTTCCCCACTGGGATAAAGAAGTGGCGACGAGGATGGGAAACTTTTTATCCCCGCGCACGGGTACGGAGACGGTGATGGGAATGGGAGGGCGGTCATGGGGACGGGGATGGGAAACTTTTTATCCCCGCGCACGGGTATGGAGACGGTGACGGGAATGGGAGGGCGGTGATGGGGACATGGATGGGACTCCAATATACCCGCCTGAGTAATCCCCATTGTCAGCTTGATGCCTAACTAACCGGACAACCCCACGTGGTGGCACGCATACGACGCGTATTGTGTGCCGGACCCCACACCCCCACTCGTCCCACCACATCACCGTCACTTCGAGGCATGCATGCCAAACTTTTTTATGTAATGCACATGTGACAATAGGAGTGCAGTGTTAAAATTTGATTTTTAAAGAACATCAAGACATTTTATACATTAAATTGATTCCTTAGTATTTAATTTGTAAATTTCAAATTTGAACTATATGCACACGTGGTTGTGCGCCCGAATGGATTAGAAATTCATTTTTTTGTCATTGGTGCATGTTTAGTCCCCATGGAAGGAAAAACAACAAATTTCGAACATCTCGGGGCCGCAAACATTGACTCTTGGCTTTCAAATTCCAGCAAACGCCCAGCTCAGCTAGAATTCATGAAACATTGACATGATTTCATGATAGGGACCTTATAAGCCATGGTAAATAAATCGTCTAATTTGAGAGAAGTTTTCATCTAAGCTTCTTGCAAATGGGGGCTTATTAATAGATGCAACACAGAACCGTCACGTTTACATCGCAAACAGTTTATTAATCCGAACTGTTTTATTTAGTCCGCGTATTAGCGTTGGTTAAAGTCAAGCTTTGTAAACTTTGACCAAATTTAGAAAAAAATGTTGACGTTTACAATTAAAAATTATTACCATTAGATTCTTTATTGATTGTACTTTCACATCATATATATGTGTCATGGTAATCATTTCTATTTCTTTCTTTAAAGTTGGTCAAACTGTATCAAGTTTGACTTCAGTCAACTCTAATATGCAGACTAAATAAAAACGGAGGGAGTAAGTTTCGTAGCTTCGCAGAAAAACAATACACGCCCCGCGATCCGTGCACGCAGATATGATTTGACGTGACGCATGCTAGCAGGTCGCCTCGCAGGCTGACCGGGATGTGTGCGAGAAGGTGTGTGAATTGATGGGAGGCGTGTTCGCTGCGCAATTTCGCAGGGAGACGTGCCGTCAGGCGTGCGAATTGACGGTGCGCATGCCAGCAGTCCGATGTGCAGGCGGCTCACCGAGAGGCGAGCCGTCCCTTTAAACCGCCGCCCGCCTCCCTCTCAAGTCCCAACTCCCCTTTATTAACCGCGCCCGAGCCGCTGGTTTTAACATTCTCGCTACACACAATCCTCTCTCACACCCTGCATCCTCGCCGCCATTCTCAATCGTCATCACCGGCCTCCCTGCACCATGGGAGGGAGTAACCACGTCGTTGCCGGCGAGGCACCCGAGCACAACATGAAGGTGGGCACAGAGATTGCCGTCGTCGGAGATGACGTATCGCGCAGATAGCAGTGCGGCCTTGACGTTGTCGCCGCCGCCGTGCTTCCCCAGCCGGAGCCGGTGGTCCACAGCGCCTCCGATGAACACTCCAGCGACGACAACGACTCGGACGAAGAACCGGTTGGTCATATATACCCATTTTTGGTAAATACATATAAAAGGCTGATTGGTTTGCTACCAACATCTGGCATTGCTGCCAATATTTGGCAAAATCAAAAGTTGTCAACATTTCGCAACCTTTTGTGAGATTGATAACGAGAATTGTTATGCAAACAATCTCTAGCCAACATTTGGCAGTTGCTAAAATATGGCATGCCAACTTTTGGCATCAAACCAATTAGTTTCAATTTAGGGTTCACTTTATCGCATGAAATATTATGTTTCATAAACTCTGCCTTGCAAATTCGCATTATAAAATATACGGACGTCACATTTTTTTATTATGTATAGGTGCTATCTGACGATGTGGACAACGAGGATGAAGACGTCCAGGAGAGGTACAAGAGGCAAACGCTGAGAGAGCTTATGGCTGGAAAGCATAACAGGCGTGTCAGGAAGAATGGGGGCTATGGATGCCCGTTCTGCAACCATAAGATTAACAACACGTACTCTAGTGTTCTGGCGCATGCAAGAGGACAAGCCGTTGGCTCCTTCAAGCAGAAGTATTCTCGCAGGATAGCGCACGCCGCGTACGCCCAGTTCCTGGAGAATCTTAACGATCAAGCATGAAGATGAGATGTTGGATTGAATCTATCTAGTTTGTGTGTATTATATCTATGCTTGTGTATTATATTTTTTTTCCCGAGATTGAAACTGTGCGACGACTTTCATTGTGCAGTATCTCCATCACACCGGAGTGCTAGTTTACTTGAGTTGAGAGTAATATTTATATAGGATTTATCACACACGCTTGGATCTAATAAACCGTTTCCTCCGAAGCACATTATTCTAGGACAGAAAACCCTCAGCACCACTTAAAAAAAACCCTCTACACCCACACGTCACAAAACTCTCGCCTGCTCCCCTCCCCTCCCCCTCCCCACTCCCAAGTAGCACCTACACTAACACTAGTACTCCGGGACACTCCATGCATGTCACCGCCTATCCCCACGGCAACCACGTAGCTCGACGCCTGTCGCCGCCGCCGGCTGCCGCAAAACGCCACCGCATATCTCCACTGCCGATTGCCATGGCCTATCGGCACTTACTTTCTCGACGCTGCTCGTTGTCGACCCATCTCGCCCGATTGTGGAATCTTCGGTACTGGTTTTTTTCCCCATGAATAACCAGGTAACTAATCTACTAAAATATTTCCGCTCATCTCTTATCCCAGTCTGTCGGCCCCTTTTAATCACCCATCCGAAATCGCCGTGGATTCATGTTTCTTCTAGCTGATTCGATGGTTTTCATTCATAGAGTGTATTGTGCAAGGACACATCAGGGCTATGCGGCCTCGGCCAAAAAACCAAGGAGTTCCTTCTCAACATACCAGACGACTTCACGAAGCGCACGGTATGTTCAATCTAACACTACCTGTGTTGACATGCATGGCCTATACTTTTTCTGAACCTATACTATATATTGCTACATTTGGGTAAAAGGCGCCACATGCAGCATTTGCATCAAATGTGATTTCTTCTCTTCTTCTTCTTCTTCTTCTTCTTCTTCTTCTTCTATATTAGGCAAATTAATGATGTATTGTTCTTTCGTTTACTCTCATATATATTTGCACGACATCATGGTTACATTATCCCTTTACTTGTAATTTCTTGTCCTTTCATATGAACTGTTGCACTGTTCTTTTAACTATTACTCCCATACTATCATGTTACCTTGTTCTTTAACAATCTTATCAATTCCTGCAGTACATCCCTTGCTTTGCAACGACAACTATAACGCTAAATCTTGGCCTTTACATAAATGAAGACTCCAGGGATGTCATATTGAGCACAAACCATGGATTTACAATCGTTGTTTCTATAAAACTTGATGAAGATTGTCACTGCTATTTTGAAGAAGGCCTTTGGGGAGAATTATCTAAGTTTTATGTACTGAAAGGTGGCACTAAAATTACGCTCCGCCTAAAAGAGCCTTACCATACGATAAATGCTAACTTCCTCGACGGCATTCTCCGTCCATGCTTTGTTGGAAGTAAGTGTTATTTCTAGTATCTGCATGTTGACTTGCGTAGCAATATCAATGTAACTGTGTAGTATTTCAGCAACCAATTGAGATTTCATTTTCTTAATCTGTTAAAACTGTTCCTACCTAGTAACTTGTAATTACCAATGCACTATTCTTATGCACTGATCTAGCTACATAATCACTATCCTCCCACTTCTCTACTCTTGACAAAAAGATACACCGGCGGCCATTCTCTGGACGTGGATGTCGAGGTTGCCAACAAGCGGAGGCGGGCTGAGCCAGAAACACAAGCGCCTCCGATAGGCCCAGACCTCATCAGCAGCCTCCCCGACGATATGTTGAGAGTCATCATCTTCCTCCTCCCTATCGAAGATGGCGTGCGCACAACCGTCCTCTCCCGGCGGTGGTGCCCCCTATGGCGCTGCGCCCCTCTCGGCCTCATCAGCGAGCACATGCTCTGCTGGCTATCGCAAACGCTTGGATGCATTGTCCCAGATCCTCGGCACGCACTATGGCCCAATCAAAGGCCTTACTATGAGAAAGTTCCGTTCCAATGGCAAGGACCGAGCCAAGCTTGACGAGTGGTTCTTATCGACCGCCCTAGATCATCTCGAAGAACTCACTTTTAATGATGGACATATGCGCCCACTACCACCCTCCGCGCTGCGCCTCGCGCCAACACTGCGCATCGCCAGGTTCATGAATTGCCATTTCCCCCAGATTAACGCCAATCCCGCTCTTTTGCTACCTCGACTGAAGCACCTTGAGCTCGTCGCCGTCTGCATCCCCAACAACGACATGGAGCGCCTGCTCCGCGGCTGTACTGCGCTCGAGTACCTTCATCTTCAGGCGATCAATGGGTTGAGTAGCCTCCACATCACCTCCATGAGTCTCCGGACAATTTGTGTGTATTGCTGGTGCTGCAACAGGAGATCGCACAAGGTGAATCACCAAATGGTCATTGAGGACGTGCCTTTACTTGAGAGATTACTTGTTGTTGATCAACAAGGTCCAACAAGAATCAAGGTCACGCAAGCACCGAAATTGACAGTGTTTGGCTACTCGCCCGTCAACTTATCTGAACTTGTTTTTGGATCAATAACTGTCCGGGTACAACAGTCGAACTGTTCTCATTTTTGAATTAACATTTTTTCTCTATTCAAGATGTATGTTCATCTGTCATCCAGAAAATTATATCGACAAGCTCGACCCCGTATCTGCGCACAGTGAAGGTCTTGGCAGTAGAATCTATCGGCCCCGACCTGGACCAAGTTGTCAGATTGGTGAGATGCTTTTCGTGCCCGGAGAAGCTATATATCGAGGTGATGCTCTTTCATGTTAAATTTTAACCACAAGGGAGTTCAACTTTTGAAACCCTGCAAATCATAAGAGGTCCCTTGTGTGTCCAAGCACTAATACATTCTCTTCTTTTGCAGATACGGTTAGGCCCGGTAGTGGATAATGTGATACAATATAACAATCCCATCAAATGCCTTGATCTCCATCTCTCAGATATTACTTTGAACTCCTACCGAGGGACCTTACCGGAGATTATATTCGCCAGGTTCTTTGTTGTGAGAGTAAGTGTGGTAAAGATAATGAGATTTTCCCTACATTTATCACGCAAGAAAGAATGGTTTGCTGATCAGCTCCGGCGACTAGGACAGAATGGAAAAGGCTCTGCAGAAGCTCAATTTCGTTTTGTAACTTCAGTTGACAGACTATTCGGAAGTCCTTATGTCAAGCCCATAAATGACATGTGAGTGGCGGATCCCTTTGCAGAAATATTGAAGTTGCCAAACTAGTAGTAATATCAGTATGAACCTATCATATATGTTCATGTTCAGTTGATCAGCGCGGGCGTCTACAGCTTGATACGTCTCCAACGTATCTATAATTTTTCCTTGTTTCATGCTGTTATATTATCATTCTTGGATGTTTTACAATCATTTTATAGCAACTTTATATCATTTTTTGGGACTAACCTATTGACATAGTGCCAAAGTGCCAGTTGCTGCTTTTGCTTGTTTTATACTTCGCAGAATATCAGTACCAAACGAAGCCCAAACATCGCGAAACTTTTTTGGAGATTTTTTGGGCCAGAAGACATCCAGTGGGCCAAAGAAGTTCCAGAGCGGAGGGTCGAGGAGACCACAACCCACCAGGGCGTGCCAGAGGCCCCAGGGGCGCCCTGATGGGTTGTGCCCTCCTCGGGACCCCTCTCCACCGCCTCTAAGGCCTATAAATTCCCAAATATTCCATAAACCCAAAAGGAGTCGATGAAAAAACACATCCAGCCGCCGCAAGTTCCAGAACCTCGAGATCCAATCTAACACCATTACGGAGGGGTTCATCATCCTCATTGGTGCCTCTCCAATGATGCGTGAGTACTCCACCATAGACCTACGGGTCCGTAGGCAGTAGCTAGATGGCTTCCTCTCTCTCTCTTTTGATTCTCAATACAATGGTCTCTTGGAGATCTATTTGATGTAAACTTTTGCGGTGTGTTTGTTGGGATCCGATGAATTTTGAGTTCATGATCAGTTTCTATCCATGAATATTATTTGAGTCTTCTTTGATCTCTTATATGCATGATTACTTATAGCCTCGTATTTTAGGCCAACTAGATCGATTTTTCTTGCCGTGGGAAGAGGTGCTTTGTGATGGGTTCGATCTCGCGGTGTCCTCTCCCAGTGACAGAAGGGGCAGCGAGGCATGCATGTATCGTTGTTATTAAGGATAACAAGACGGGGTCTATTCCTACATGAATAGATCTTGTCAACATCATGTCACCATTCTTATTGCATTACTCCATTTTTCCATGAACTTAATACACTAGATGCGTGCTGGATAGCGGTCGATGTGTGTAGTAATAGTAGTAGATGCAGAATCGTTTCGGTCTACTAATCTTGGACGTGATGCCTATATAATGATCATCGCCTTGGATATCGTCATGATTATTTGATCTTCTATCAATTGCCCAACAGTAATTTGTTCACCCACCATGTGCTATACTCATGAGAGAAGCCACTAGTGAATCCTACGGCCCCCGGGTCTACTTTTCCAACATATTGCTTTCCGATCTATCTTTTTGCCTCTTTTGTTTTCAGATCTATTATTCCAAGAACCCAAAAATATCTTGCTGCACTTTTTATTTGCTCTTTTTATTTTGTGTTCTTGAGAGATCTATCTCTCCAATCTATCACTACCTAATCTATCTTTTTACCGTAGAGAGATTGACAACCTATTTTTCGCGTCGGGTTGCAAGTATTTGTTCTTTGTGTGCAGGTGCTGCTTATTAGGTGGTGGTGATCCTCCTACTGGTTTGATACCTTGGTTTCATAACTGAGGGAAATACTTACCGTTGTTGTGCTGCATCATCCCTTCCTCTTTGGGGAAATACCGACGCAGCCTCAAGCCACGTCAAAAGGAATTTCTGGCGCCGTTGCCGGGGAGGAAGCGGTCTCTTCTACGTGCCAATCTCTGGCGCCGAGGAGACACCATCATGATCTACCAGGTTCCTAATCACAAATCTCATCTCCTTGCAATTACATTATTTGCCATTTGCCTCTCGTTTTTCTCTCCCCCACTTCACCAAATTTGTCGTTTTATTCGCCCTCTTTTTCGTTTGCCTTTTTCTCGTCAGATCTCTTGCTTGCTTGCAATCTTGTTTGCGTAGTCACGATGACTCAAGAAAACACAAAATTGTGTGATTTTTCCAATACTAATAATAATGATTTTATTAGTACTCCGATTGCTCCTCCCACCACTAGTGCGGAGTCTTGTGATATTAGTGCCGCTTTGTTGAATCTTGTCATGAAAGATCAATTTGCCTATACTCCTAATGAGGATGCCGTGTCCCATCTAAACACATTCATATAATTGTGTGACATGCAAAAGAAAAAGGATGTGGACAATGATATAGTGAAGTTGAAATTATTTCCTTTCTCCTTGCGGGATCGTGCAAAAAATTGGTTTTCTTCGTTGCCTCACAATAGTATCGATTCTTGGAATAAGTGCAAGGATGCTTTTATTACTAAGTATTTTCCGCCCGCGAAAATTATTTCCCTTAGAACACAAATCATGAATTTTAAGCAACTTGAGCATGAACATGTTGCACGATCTTGGGAAAGAATGAAATTGATGCTAAGAAATTGTCCTACTCATGGTTTAAATCTTTGGATGATCATACAAAATTTTTATGCGGGATTGAATTTTGTCTCTAGAAATCTTTTAGATTCTGCCGCGGGTGGTACTTTTATGGAAATTACTTTGGGTGAAGCTACTAAATTGCTAGATAATATCATGGCAAATTATTCACAACGGCATACCGAAAGAGCACCTACTAGTAAAAAGGTTAATTTGGTTGAAGAAATTAGCACTTTGAGTGATAAGGTTGATGCTTTGATGAAGTTGGTTGCTAGTAAAAATGCTACTATTGATATTAATGATGTGCCTTTGTCTACTTTGATTGAGAAAAATAGTGATTCCATAGATGTGAACTTCGTCTCGTGAAACAATTTCAATAACAATGCTTATAGAGGTAATTTTAATCCTAGGCCTTTTCCTGGAAATTCCTCTAACAATTATGGTAATTCCTATGGTAATTCTTCTTACAATAATAATAGGAACACCTCTGATCTTGAGAGTAATATTAAATAATTTATCAATGCGCAAAAAGTTTTCAATACTACGATAGAAGAAAAGTTGAATAAGATTGATGATATGTCTAGAAGCATTGATAGAATTTCTCATGATGTAGAAAATCTCAAGTTGAAAGCTTTTGCACCTAAGATTGATGAATCAATTAAAGCTTTATATGTCTCTATGGATGAAAGCAAGAAAAGAACCGCTATGCTTAGAGCTAAAAGAGAATTCTTAGAAAAATCGTTTTCTAGTGATTGTCTTCAGAAAAATGATGAAGATCTTAAAGTGATTGGTGTTTCTTCTATTGATTCATTGTTTAGTAATATTAAGATTGATGCTAAAGGGACTGAATTAGAGTCAACTTTAGCTAGAAGGCATCCCAATAATTTGGAGGGTGAAAATTTTGATGAAAATTTTGATGACAGTGGGTTTGAAGAGGTCAAAACTTTAACTAGTGATGTGCCCACTATTTTGGATTGCAAAGACTGTAATTATGATAGTTTCTCTTTGATTGAATGTATTTCTTTGCTACAATCCATGTTGAATTCACCCCATGCTTATGAACAAAATAAAGCTTTTTCTAAACATATCGTTGATGCCATGATGAAATCTTTTGAAGAAAAGTTGGAGTTGGAGATTTCTATTCCTAGAAAATTACATGATGAGTGGTAACCTACCATTAAGGTCAATATTAAAAATTATGAGTGCTTTTCTTTATGTGATTTGGGTGCTAGTGTTTCCACGATTCTGAAGTCTTTATGTGATGTGCTTGGTCTCACCAATATTGAAGAATGTTCTCTTAATTTGCACTTGGCGGATTCTACTATTAAAAAGCCTTTGGGAAGAATTAATGATGTTCTTATTCTTGCAAATAGAAACTATGTGCCCATAGATTTTATTGTTCTTGATATTGATTGCAATCCGTCTTGTCCCATTATACTTGGTAGACCGTTCTTACGCACTATAGGTGCCATGATTGATATGAAAGAAGGCAATATTAGATTTCAGTTTCCATTAAGAAAGGGGATGGAACACTTCCCTAGAAAAAGAGTTAATCCACCATATGAATCAATCATGAGAGCATCCTATGGAGCAAAAACCAAAGATGACAATACTTGAATCTATGCGTTATGCCTAGCTAGGGGCGTAAAACAATAGCGCTTGTTGGGAGGAAACTCAATGAATAAATTTATTTTCATCTTTTTCTTTCTGTTTTTGAGTGTTGAAACAATTATGACTCTGTTATGATTGTGTTTTTATGTTTTATTTAGTGTTTGTGCCAAGTAAAGCCTTTAGGATGATTCATAAGATGAGTAGAAACAATGCTGAATCTGAAACATAAACTTTGCCTTCAGTGTTCGAATTTTCATTTTTTACTGGAGCGTGATATTGAGCTGAAATTTAAACACAATATTTCTATACAAATTCTTTACGTTTTCCTAATTTCTCAGAATTTTTGGAGTTACAGGAGTATGGTTAGAGTACAGATTACTACAGACTGTTCTGTTTAAGACAGATTCTGTTTTTGTTGCATTGTGTGCTTGTTTTGATGAATCTATGGGTTGTATTGAAGGGTATGAGCCATGGTAAAGTTAAAATACAGTAGGCATAATGCAAATTTGAATGGGTTTGAAACAGTACTTAAAGTAGTGATTTGCTTTATTATACTAACGGATCTCACGAAGATTTTGTTGAGTTTTGTGTGATTGATGTTTTCAAGTTTTGGGTGAGATCACGATGGATGATGGAATAAGGAGTGAAAAGAGCCTAAGCTTGGGGATGCTACAGCACCCCCCAAGTTATATCCAAAGAGAAACAAGCAACTAAGCTTGGGGATGCCCCGAGTGGCATCCCCTCTTTCTTCTAACGACTATCGGTATTTTACTTGGAGCTATATTTTTATTCGTCACATATCATGAGTTTTGCTTGGAGCGTCTTGTATCTTTTGAGTCTTTGCTTGCTTTGAATTTTAGTTTGTCACTAGTATCCTTGCTGGACACACCTATTTGAGAGAGCCAAAATTATGCTATGATTTGTTATATTGCTCTTTATGCTTCACTTAAACTTTTTGAGCTATAGAATTGCTCTTGTGCTTCACTTATATCTTGTTGAGCACGGTGTGCTTGGAAATTTTGAAGAAATCCTCTCATGCTTCACTTAAACTTGATTCACTTAAATTTGTTTGAGCTTGTCAAAAGCAATGGCAATATATGAAACTAGTCCCAAAGTGATAGATATCGAAGGAGGATATAATAAAAACTTTCATGAAGATCATTGAACAAATTAAACTTGATTCCTTGTAATAGTTTTGAGACATGATTATAGTAATATGTGAGTCATGTTAGTGAGTAATTATGCTTTAGTAAGAATATTGGTGTTAAGGTTTGTGACTCCCTATGCAAGTACGAAAGTCAATAGTTATGCAATGAAATTATATCCTACTTATGGTGCATTACTCGGTGTTAGTTATGCTCAATGCTCGCTTATGTGAATTTTCGTTTCTTGGTTGGTTGCTTCTCAATCTATTTGCTAGCCTCCACTTGTACTAAGTAGAAATACTACTTGTGCATCCAAAATGCTTAAACCCAGTTTTGCCTTATGAGTCCACCATACCTACCTATATGCGGTATTTCCATGCCGTTCTAAGCAAATTTTTATGTGCCATCTCTAATTTTCAAAATAAATTTCCTTTTTGTGTGCTCGTTGACGGTGTCCTGGACTAGGGGGTACTCACCACGTCGTCTCCCGACCAGTGGGTCGGGCCGAGGACCCCCAGGGCGGTTCATTAATGGGCCAGTTTGGACAGCCCATGATGCATACGAGGAAGATTCCACAAGACTTGGTGATCAAGACAAGGACTCCTCTCCACCGACGTAGCCAACTAGGACTCTTGTTATCCTAGGCCTCTGGTGTGTTATATAAGCCAAGGCCAGGCTAGTCATTAGGGACAATCAGATCATCATAGATCATATCATCATACGAGCATAGCTCTTAGGGTTTAGACCACTACATACGATCTTGTGGTAGATCAACTCTGTACTCGATACACCATCATCAATACAAACAAAGCAGGACGTAGGGTTTTACCTCCATAGGAGGGCCCGAACCTGGGTAAACACCGTCTCCCTTGTCTCCTGTTACCCATCGATCCAAGACCCACAGCTCGGGACCCCCTACCCGAGATCCGCCGGTTTTGACACCGACATTGGTGCTTTCATTGATAGTTCCGCTATGGAATCGCTAGAAGGATCGATGGCTCGTCTGCATATTGCAGTTTTTTCTGGACAGCGAATTTGTGTTCGCCGTCCCCGTTTTCTTGAGCGTCGTTTTGATGATTGCTTTGGTGTAATTGTGCGGAATTGTATCTACAACAACCCTGCAAAATTTCGTCGCGTTCCGATGGAGGAATCTCCGGCAATCTCCAATATACCGGAGCCCTATCGAATTTGGATGAGTTTAGGACGAGGTGTCTAGTATCTATATCGGATATCCGTTGGAAAATCCCACCGTTCATCGGCTGTGGAATTCCTATACTGATCACCCCTCAAAATTTCAGCTCGATTCGACCGTCCAAACTCCGGGAAACGTCCGATGAGTACAACGAATTTTGGATCTATTTTCTGCGCGAAAACTAATCCGGCCCGAGTTCATCTTTTTCATGAACGGGTTGTGAGGCGTCCTTTTTGAAGGAAATTTTCTCATCACCTCGGTCAACCGACCAAGAGTTCGGCATCCCGAGGGCCGAATAATCATCAAGAGAACCTCATCATCCGCGGGTTGTACGGGTCGGGCGCTCCGTTGCTTCATCAAGCCAGCATTGACCTCGTCACAAATTCCGACCTGCGTCGGCATCGCTGCGCCGTTACTTTTTCAAGCTGACGTCCACCACGCCGACCTGCTTTTACACGTCGGCTGGCATGGGGCTTTAGCATCACCTTACCGATCTGCTTCGTCACCTCGGCTATACCGGGGGCTTCGTCATCTCCTCATCAACCCGCTCCGGGGACGTCGGCGTCACCAGCCGACCAGCTTCAACACCTCGGCTGGCATGAGAATTCGGCATCACCAGCCGACCTGCTTCGTCGCCTCGGCTGGCGTGAGACTTCGGCGTCACCAGTCAACCTGCTTCGATACCTCGGCTGGCATGAGACTTCGGCGTCACCAGCCGACCTGCTCCGTCACCTCGGCTAGACCGGGGGCTTTGGCATCTCTTCATCAACCTGCTCCAGGGACTTCGGCGTCACCAGCCGACCAGCTTCGCCATGTTAGCTGGACCAGGGACTTCGCCTCTCCACATCGACCGTGCAGCGTTGCCACTTCGTCAAGCCGAACTCTTCGCTCAGGCACCTCGGCGCCCAGGCCATATTCCTTTACTTATTTGCTTCACTTAAATTAATTAAGTAGAAGATTTTTTTAATTATTATCTTTCTTTGTTATTACTTTTGGCTTGCACAATTTTATGAGTGCAGGAAATCGACTTCGACTGCCGTCGCGCGGTCACCCCGGCGTCACCTTGCCGACCTACTCCACCACCTCGGCTGGACCAGGGGCTTCGCCTCGCCACATCGGCCGAGCCGTGACACTACTTCGGAGTGCCGAACTCCTCGTTCGGTCACCTCGGGACGGGCTTGGGGGCTGGGACCTCGGTCATGCCGAAGACTACACACCGGATCTGTCAAAGTTCGATGGGCGTCCTCGTCCCGCCTCAAGCCCGGATCGCGCCATTGACATTGAGCACATTAACCAGCTAAGTCGCTTTCATGCTCAAAAACTTTCAGTTTTAAATTTTGTTCGGTTCGACCACGCATTATACTTTTTTGACAAAAAGTTGTTTGCGAAAAACTTTCTTTGTCAAAACTTTGTTTGTTACAAACAAATTCAAATACCCCGTTTACTTGGGGGCTTCCTTTATGAAGCCATTCCTCTTGCATATGATTATTAATGTATCACACCCTTCCTTGTTCGTGTTTACACCAATATATGCATCATGTTGACTTAAGTGTTCCGCAAAGCTGGGTTGCCTTGCTCCTGTGCTTACCCCTACGTTCCCGATTGTTCGGCTAGGGAGTAAAGGGAACACCTCTGCGATTGTTACGATCGGGTCATCTGAACTCTTACCTCAGACGGGTGAAGCCGAAAGCTAGCACTCTTACTGTTTTCAACTATGCTCGGCCACGACGGAAGACAAGCATACATAAATCTATTGCACACCCCTCATGGTAATCATGAGAACCCAAAGAAAGGAACCGTTGGCGGAACTATTTTCTTTGAAGATGCTTCTTACGTTAAAAAGTAATATAGCATAAGTTCCCTGGGCGCGCTTTGTCTGTTATAGCCTAATGGCCTGATTGCCTGGTTATTCGAAACACCTCCGATATCCTCGGATGGCGTAGTAGATAACACTTTTCGGCCCTTGGCCGAAGAGGGAGAAGCCGACGGTCGGTTAAGACGCGTTTAAAGTTCGGGCGAACACATATATGATATAAGTACTTCCGTACATACAATCATTATACATAAAATTCTTTTACCCAAGTCACTTGGGGGCTCTTAAATTTATATGAGCCGTTTTTTTAATAAATGTGTTTTCTTCTTCGTCATTGCAAAGTCTTTATCTACTACTCCTTTTTCCAATGCGAGTGTGTGGTCAATAGCCGGATAGCCTGGTTTCTTTCTAAAGCCGCTCGAGTTTAGTTCGCTAAACAGGCCTCGGAGAAACACTCCGCCTTCGGGATATGGAGGTTGAAGCGAAAGGTTGACCCGCTTGGAGTCCGGAGATCGGATGTATCATGTTAAAACACGACCGAAGCACACATTACATTTTAGACCAATTTCGGATTGGCACTGTTTTATTTTATCTAAACATAAAGTTTTTTGCATAAGTTTTTTGGTTTTCCAAGCATTACTTTCGCAGTACAACGCCAGATACATTTCACGCATCGGCAATATTAAAGGGGGTCTGCAGCTAGCACCGAACCCACCAAAAACCGAGGTAATCCATGCAGTCCTCGGTGAATGTCCTCGGTACTTCGCATTTATATGCATTGATTTCGAGTTGTGTCTTTGGTCTATAGCTGGATTGCCCGGCTCCTGTGCTTACCCCTTATGTTTCCGCTTTGTTCGGCTAAGGGGTAAAGGGAGCACCTCTGTGATTGTTACTTCCGGGTCATCCGAGTTAGTACCTCAGACCGGGTGAAGCCGAAAGCTAGTCATCTTAAGAATATAAATGGTCGGCAATGACGGAAGTGAAAATTTTGGTTCATAAGACCACAAAGTTCGGGAACATTCGCCGAACTAAATCCTCAATATTTTCCTCCCACATTGATCGGAGTTGAGGTTTCAAGATCATGGTCAACATGATATCCTGGGAAAAGGAACTTATAAATGAACTATTTTTCCCAGAAGATGTTTCTTACGTTAAGTAGTAATATAACATATCTCTCCACGTACCTTTGTTTATAAAACCATATGGCCAGATTGCCTTGTTTGCCGTAAATCTTTGCCCTTATAAAGGCTTTGTAAAGTAGGACAAACACTCCTCGGCTACTGGCCGAGGAGGTTGAAGCCGATGGTCGGTCAACAAAGTCTTGTACAATGCGGATCCGAGCATTAATGATGTAAAGTATTTGGATACGTAGAATCATTACACATAAATTGTGTCAAACATAATAAAGTTTGTGTCAAACAAACATCGATCCTTAATTCGACCACCCGTGCCCAAATTAAGGCTCGGGGGCTACTGCATTGCATATTCAATGCAGCAAATTCAAAGTGCAATACGGTTTTCTGAGGAGATTCGTTCCTTAGGTTGGTCGGCCGCACCCAACCCGAGTCTCGGAAACTACTGCGTACCGCGTTTACATCCCTAACGAATGCCGCCGAGCAAGAACTTGATCCTCAGGCTGATTTTGCAAATCGACCTAAGTCTCAGGGGCTTCTGGGATTAGTGGTTTTATTTTGATTATTATTTTTTCCTTCAGGGGCATCTCAGGTTTTAGACCGACACGCACCTTGAGGGCTACTGGCTATATATCTTGGCAGAGAATAAATTGCACCAATCGAAAATATCCACAAAAAATCGGCGAGCGGTCGGGGTGGTGCACCACCTCGGAAGCAGTCCGGCATAAAGCTCGGGCGCAAGTGGCTGGCTCTATAGAGGGCATTTCCGGCATTAAGATCGGCTGAATTCGTTCAATCTTTCAAAGACCGAGGTAGTTTATGACACCTCGGACACTGATCATCGTTGGAGCTCGGATGCGGTCCGGCGTTGGAGCTCGGAAGCATTCCGGCATAAAGCTCAAGATCGAAGACACTTCGGAAGCAGTCCGGCATAAAGCTTGAATGCGAACGGCTGGCTCCATAAAAGACTATCCCGATATTTAAGTTCGGATGAACTACTTCAAATATTCAGAGACCGAGGTATCCTATGACACCTCGGATGCCGACCAGCGTTGGAGCTCGGGCTCAGAAAGACACCTCGGATACAGTTCGGCGTTGGAGCTCGGACACACGAGGATACCGCCACACGGGAAACACTTCGGACCCAAGTTGTGGCGTAAAAATAATGAGGCATTAATACATGCCGATAACTTAAAGGGGTTCCTCGCATGCCCGACTTGTGAACTCTTCGGATTCACCTCGGCGATCCTCAAGATCAGTGATGGGAAGATTTATTGAACCAGTTTTCAAGACCGACGGCCGGAGACGAAGAACTGTTCGGAAGAACCGAGGAGCGTCCCTAACTTGAAGACTGGTTCAGGGGGCTACTGACGGTGTCCTGGACTAGGGGGTACTCACCACGTCGTCTCCCGACCAGTGGGTCGGGCCGAGGACCCCCAGGGCGGTTCATTAATGGGCCGGTTCGGACAGCCCATGATGCATACGAGGAAGATTCCACAAGACTTGGTGATCAAGACAAGGACTCCTCTCCACCGACGTAGCCGACTAGGACTCTTGTTATCCTAGGCCTCTGGTGTGTTATATAAGCCGAGGCCAGGCTAGTCATTAGGGACAATCAGATCATCATAGATCATATCATCATACGAGCATAGCTCTTAGGGTTTAGACCACTACATACGATCTCGTGGTAGATCAACTCTGTACTCGATACACCATCATCAATACAAACAAAGCAGGACGTAGGGTTTTACCTCCATAGGAGGGCCCGAACCTGGGTAAACACCGTCTCCCTTGTCTCCTGTTACCCATCGATCCAAGACCCACAGCTCGGGACCCCCTACCCGAGATCTGCCGATTTTGACACCGACACTCGTACCACTCATGAAACGGTAGGGGGTGTCCAATATTTTTCCATGCTAGATGTGTTATTCTCAAGATGAGTGTTTATTCACTTGTCATTGCACGAGAGTACGGCGGTAATAGGGATGCCCATTCCCGAAATGAAAAAGTATTTTTTTTACTTTATGTTGTCAAATAATAAATTCCTTGGAAAGTGTTGGTATGGAAGGCAACCGTGGATACATCCAGCCATGGATTGTGAAAGAATGGTGGAAAAAGGAATAAATTTTATTTTCTGTTTGGGAACCGCCTATGATATATCTAGCATGGAAAGTATTGTGAACTACTTTGTCGTTTTCGTTGACAGGAAAGGCATGCCACTCAATTTTTTTCTCTCTTAATTTAAACTTTGAGCTCTGGCACATCTACAAATCCCTACTCCCCTCTGCGAAGGGCCTATCTATTTACTTAATGCAATTTTTATTTTTATTTGAGTCTCCATCTTCTCTTATAAAGCACCAACTAGGGGGCACTATGATCATACTTGAGCATTGGGTGTAGTTAATATTTGAGTGTGTTTCATTAATGGATCAATGATTGAGCATGATGGGCTAGGGATAACTTTCTTTAGTGTTGATATTTTGAAAGACATGGTTGCTTGTTGGCATGCTTGAGTATTAAAGTCATTATGTTAAAACTAGACTATTGCTTTGAACCATCTAAAAGTCCAAATGTCCATGCTACAAAAGAAAAGAATATGTGATGAACATGTTAGGCAACATTCCACATCAAAAATTCTGTTTTTATCATCTACCTACTTGAGGACGAGTAGGAATTAAGCTTGGGTATGCTGATACGTCTCCAACGTATCTATATTTTTGCTTGTTCCATGCTATCATATTATCATTATTGGATGTTTTACAATCATTTTATAGCAACTTTATATCATTTTTTTGGGACTAACCTATTGACATAGTGCCAAAGTGCCAGTTGCTGTTTTTGCTTGTTTTTTTACTTCGCAGAATATCAGTACCAAACGAAGCCCAAACATCGCGAAACTTTTTGGAGATTTTTTGGGCCAGAAGACATCCAGTGGGCCAAAGAAGTGCCAGAGGGGAGGGTCGAGGAGACCACAACCCACCAGGGCACGCCAGAGGCCCCAGGCGCGCCCTGATGGGTTGTGCCCTCCTCGGGACCCCTCTCCACCGCCTCTGACGCCTATAAATTCCCAAATATTCCAGAAACCCAAAAGGAGTCGACGAAAAAACACATCCAGTCGTCGCAAGTTCCATAACCTCGAGTTCCAATCTAACACCATCATGGAGGGGTTCATCATCCTCATTGGTGCCTCTTCGATGATGTGTGAGTAGTCCACCATAGACCTATGGGTCTGTAGGCAGTAGCTAGATGGCTTCCTCTCTCTCTTTTGATTCTCAATACAATGGTCTCTTTGAGATCTATTTGATGTAAACTTTTGCGGTGTGTTTGTTGGGATCCGATGAATTTTGAGTTCATGATCAGTTTCTATCCATGGATATTATTTGAGTCTTCTTTGATCTCTTATATGCATGATGACTTATAGCCTCGTATTTTAGGCCAACTAGATCGATTTTTCTTGCCATGGGAAGAGGTGCTTTGTGATGGGTTCGATCTTGCGATGTCCTCTCCCAGTGACAGAAGGAGCAGCGAGGCACGCATGTATCGTTGTTATTAAGGATAACAAGATGGGGTCTATTCCTACATGAATAGATCTTGTCTACATCATGTCACCGTTCTTATTGCATTACTCCATTTTTCCGTGAACTTAATAAACTATATGCATGTTGGATAGCGGTCGATGTGTGGAGTAATAGTAGTAGATGCAGAATCGTTTCGGTCTACTAATCTTGGACGTGATGCCTATATAATGATCATCGCCTTGGATATCGTCATGATTATTTGATCTTCTATCAATTGCCCAACAGTAATTTGTTCACTCACCGTGTGCTATACTCATGAGAGAAGCCACTAGTGAATCCTACGGTCCCCGGGTCTACTTTTCCAACATATTGCTTTCCGATCTATCTTTTTCCCGCTTTTGTTTTCAGATCTATTATTCCAAAAACCCAAAAATACCTTGCTGCACTTTTTATTTGCCCTTTTTATTTTGTGTTCTTGAGAGATCTATCTCTCCAATCTATCACTACCTAATCTATCTTTTTACCATAGAGATTGACAACCTATCTTTCGCATCGGGTTGCAAGTATTTGTTCTTTGTGTGTAGGTGCTGTTTACGTAGTGGTGGTGATCCTCCTACCGGTTTGATACCTTGGTTTCATAACTGAGGGAAATACTTACCGTCACTGTGTGATGACCCACAAGTATTGGGGATCAATCGTAGTCCTTTCGATAAGTAAGAGTGTCGAACCCAACGAGGAGCAGAAGGAAATGACAAGCGGTTTTCAGCAAGGTTATTTCTGCAAGCACTGAAATTGTAGGTAACAGATAGTTTGATAGCAAGATGATTGATAACGAGCTAGTAACGGTAATGGTAAATAAAATGCAGCAAGGTAGCCCAATCCTTTTGTGGCAAAGGACAGGCCAGAACAGTCTCTAGTAATAGGCAAAGTGTTCTTGAGGGTAGACGGGAATTTCATCTAGTCACTTTTATCATGTTGGTTTGATCCGTGTTCGCTACTTTGATAATTTGATATGTGGGTGGACCGGTGCATGGGTGCTATTCTTACTTGAAAAACCTCTCACTTATGATTAAACCCCTCGCAAGCATCCGCAACTACGAGAAAAGTATTAAGATAAAATCTAACCATAGCATTAAACGTTTGGATCCAAATCAGCCCCTTACGAAGTAGCGCATAAACTAGGGTTTAAGCTTCTGTCACTCTAGCAACCCATCATCTAATAACTACTTCACAATGCATTCCCTTAGGCCCAAGGATGGTGAAGTGTCATGTAGTCGACGTTCACATGACACCACTAAGGGTATCACAATGTACATATCATCAAAATATCGAACACATATCAAATTCACATGATTACTTGCAACATGACTTCTCCCGTGACCTCAAGAACAAAGGTAACTACTCACAAATAATATTCATGCTCAAGATCAGAGGGGTATTGAATAGCATAATGGATCTGAACATATAATCTTCCACCAAATAAACCATATAGTAATCAACTACAAGGTGTAATCAACACTACTAGTCACCCACAGGTACCAATCTGAGGTTCCCGTACAAAGATTGAACACAAGAGATGAACTAGGGTTTGAGAGGAGATGGTGCTGTTGAAGATGTTGATGAAGATTGGCCTCCCAAAGATGAGAGGGGTGTTGGTGATGACGATGGCTTCAATTTCCCCCTCCGGGAGGGAAGTTCCCCCGGCGGAATCGCTCCGCCGGAGGGCAAAAGTGCTCCTGCCCAAGTTCCGCCTCAAGACGGCAGCGCCCCATCCCGAAAGTCCTCTCCTTATTTTTCTTAGGTCACGAGACCCTATATACGAGAAGATGGGCACCGGAGGTGGGCCGAGGAGGGCACAACCCACCAGGGCGCGCCTGGGGGGCCTGGCGCGCCCTGGTGTCTTGTGCCCACCAGGGTGGCCCCCTCCGGTAGTTCTTTGCTCCAGTATTTTTCATATATTCCAAAAATATTCTCCGTAAAGTTTCAGCTTCTTTGGAGTTGTGCAGAATAGGTATCTCTGATGTGCTTTTTCAGGTCCAGAATTCCTGCTGCCGGTATTCTCCCTCTTTGTGTAAACCTTGCATATTATGAGAGAAAAGGCATTATAATCACTCCCTAAATCATTATTATTCGACAAAACATAATAAATAACAATAGGAAATCATGATGCAAAATGGACGTATCAACTCCCCCAAGTTTAGACCTCACTTGTCCTCAAGCGAAAAGCTGATATTGAAAAGCATGTCCACATGGTTTGAGAGAGAGGTGTCAATAAAAACAGAATGCAGACATAGTAGCATCATGCTTATTATCATAACAGCAACAAACTCTAGCATAAAACATATTCATATATCTTTCATCAGATAACTTCTCATGAACAAGTAACAATTCATCACAGCATAGAAGTAGAAAGCATAAACCTTATTGAAAACCAACAAAGTATGTTCTTTGTCAACTTTGCAACTACAATTCATCATATTTTCAGGAAGGGTCTCACGTCAGAGCCTTTTGGCAAGTCCACATACTCAATCATCATTTAGTCTTCTATGATTGCTAACACTCACAGCATACCCATGAGCAAATAGTTTCAACCGGACACATAGAAAGATAGGGGCTTATAGTTTCGCCTCCCAACGTAGTCACCTCAAGGGTGATGTCAACAATAATAACTCATGCTCACTCACATCCAACTGGATATACGTGCCTAGATCTTTCCTCACCACATGATGCTTGCAAATGAGAAAAGTAAAAAGGAATAGGGAAGAATACTTTGACTCTTGCATAAAAGTAATACATAAAAGTAAAAGATAGTCCCTTCGGAGAGGGAAGCAGAGGTTGTCATGCGCTTTTTGGTTTGTATGCCAAATCCCTTAATGTAAAAGAATGTCACGCTATATTGCCCCCTATGATAGCAACCTTTATTATGCAATCCGTCGCTTTTATTACTTTGCTATCATAAGTTCGTATAGCGCTCAATTTTCTCTTACACTAATTGATCAAAACACATTTAGAAGCAATTTTTATTGCCTTATTGCACCGATGACAACTTACTTGAAGGATCTTACTCGATCCGTAGGTAGGTATGGTGGACTCTCAAAGAATGAATTTGGGTTTTGGGTTTTTGGATGCACAAGTAGTATCTCTACTTAGTGTAGAATTTTTGGCTAGCAAAGATATTGAGCAAGCACCACATGTTGAAGGATCTATGACAATATCTCTACCTAATAATAAAGCGCTGATAACTTCTGGTCGTACGTCGTCAGCGATTTTGCAAAAAAGCCTCTGTGTTGTTTCGAATTCAACCCGCAGTCCTATAGTAAGTGGAAAAACATTTTAGTTTTTTAAAAAGGCCTCTGGGTAGCGTCACTCCGGCCCTGCCACTCCGGCGCATCTCGCCTGCGACAGCATCCACCCCTCCCCCCGCCCCCTTTTCCTCCTCCCCTCGCCGCTGACCGTTTGCGTCCTCCGGGCAAAGCGCCCGCGGCCGTGCTGCTCCTCATACGCGGCGGTCCGGTGGCTGCACTCCGCGAAGCGGAAGCAGATGCTGGGCGGGGAGAAGAGGGGCGGGGGCAGGGACGGGGAGGAAGAGGGCAGGAGCACTGATGGGGAGGGACAGGGGCGACGAGGGTGAAGGCTGAGGAGGAGTCCGCGGGGAGGGAGAGGGGCGAGGGCGAGGATGACGAGGAAGAGGGGCGGCGAGGGTGGAGGCGGAGGAGGAGTCGGCGGGGAGGGAGAGGGGCAGCGACGGGTGAGGCGTCTTGCTCCGGTGACGACGACGTCCTGCTAATCCAGAGAAAGAGAGAGACATTGCGTGAGGGAGAGAGGAAGAAAAGAGAAGGGGCACAAGATGAGGGCGGCAGTCGCCGGCGGTGGCGGCCCTGGTGCCCGTCCGACGGGCAGGGAGACGAGCTCCTGTTGAGGCGGCGAGGCTCTGTGCGGGCTGGTTCCTCCGGATCGAGCTCTCCCAAGGCGTGCGGTTGTGGGTGTCTGATGAGTTGGTTTGGCGTCCCCTTCTCAGATCTGCACGTCCCTGATGATTAGAGGTAGGCTAATCACTCTCCTCATTAAAACTAGATGGTTTGCTTCTTTGATCTGGAAAACATAAAGCCCCAGCGATATGTTTCAACATGTTTCTAGGCCTTGATTTGATGTAAAAAGGATCTGATTTTCTTTCCGCTTATGTTCTGGATTTCATCTTTTCTCCATTCACTAATTTACTCATACACGACTCCTGACTTGCTGCATGTGGCTGCTAATCTTCCTACTGCAGGTTCATTGAGTTGCTTGATGACATAAAAGAATTGAAATCTGGAGTTATGCAATTACAGCAACAAGGACGAATGACCAGCTTCACAGGTTAAGCCTCGTACTGTAATTTGCATTCAAGTATGTGCAGTAATAGTGCCATATTTGTCAGTAGCCTGCTAGCTGTTTCCAGATTTTTTAGACATGATTGACTAATTCTACATAGAAGGAGTTTGTTCTAATTTGCTTTCATTCTTTAACTGACTGATAACAAAACAAGCTCTGCAATTCTTATAGTCATCACGCACATGTGAGTCCTTCCACAGTCATGTTTCATGACAACTGATGCAAGTGGTAATTGAATTGAGCTAAAAAAGGGGCAGCTTAGTGATTGCTACTATAGGACATGTAGGTTTCGTGAGATGCCACGTCCTACTTAGTTAAGTGTGTGCATAGTATTCAAGCTTACATAAACTAAGATGACTCTACTATTTTTGGTATGCGTGAAGTAATTCAAGCTTGCCCAAACTAAGATCACAAGAAAAATATACATGCTTCTGAAATTGGCCCGGTGAGTTCTAAAAGTGTGCTGCACTGCTATTTTGTTAATTGCGCCCTATCTAATCAAAACCTGAATATTCCTATTTGTTGTTAATAAATCCTGTTGTTGCTACTTTGTTAATAAATCATGCGCTTCTTAATTTTTTGTGCGCTGCTTGCTGTCAAAACATTAAACTTAACATGTGCTTAATTATATGATTATTCTTTTATCTGGTTGATGATCTTGGCTGCAAGTCGCTGTCAACTGGAGCTCCATCTAGATTCGGGATTCATTTTCATATGGGATGCTTTTGTGCTTATTATGATTATTTCTTTATCTGGTCCTATGTAGCTACTGCAGTTCAGCATCTTTATTTCACAAGTTCGCAACATGATATTCAGGTAGTTAAGCTGCTGGTATTATAGTTCTAATTTACTTTCGTGTCATAACACTTGGTCTCGTAAACAGTTGACGTTATTCTCCATTAAGCTTGTTTTAGCAGAACAATCCGAAGGTTACAAAGGCATCATCTTCCTTGTACGGGCTGCTGGTAACCAGTGCTAGTTGGCAACAAGCAACAGTACATATGTCCTTGATAAAGTAAATTTCCAAGCTTCAAATTTATGTGAAAGAGAACAGTGAACCCAATTCTAATGTTATTACTTGAATCCTTTACCAGGAAGGAAGGTCCTTGTAAGTAACACACCTCTCAAGGCCTTGGTTTATGCAGCGAAACTATCTTAGCTGAAGGTGAAGTTCTTTTACACACCAATGTTAATGTGAAGGTACTATGTTAGCTGAAGCTGAAGGTACTATGTTAGCTGAAGTGGTTGCTAAGTTTGTTTCAACCAATGAAGATGAGATTTGATGCTGAGTTGTTCTTGCAAGACTGAAGGGCATGTTTTCTGAACACATACTAAAACAAATACAAGTCAGTTTGTTTTAGTGTGATTCTTCCCAGCAAGAAGCACTACAACTGGAGGTAGAGGCTAGAACTTTTCTATCATGTGCGCCAAGAAACCATAAGTTGATGCAAATTTTGACAGCAATGCGTGTTCAATGGTGATCACCTTCATTGTCAGTCTTGCTGGTCATGGACTAAAAATAATCATGTCATGTTATGTGTAAACTTGATATGTATGTATATCTATGTTGTGCCTGAGATGCTCCAGTTTGGCATGCACCAAAATTTTTGTGCCTAGGATGGTCGAGTAACTCAAATATATGTGCTTGTAATCCCACGCACAAGTCTTTTCATGTATTATGATTTGAATGATATGATCATAACTGAGCTATGAAAATCGTACAAGAAGGGTATCGTGTGTGCAGCATGGTTCTTCATGTATCACTAATATGCATTTGTGCTAGACCTCGGTGTGTGCCTCCATGCTACCATTGTGTTGACCGTTTTGTTGGGAAACGTTGCATGGGAAACAAAAATTTTCCTACGCACACGCAAGATCTAGCCATGGTGATGAACATCTACAAGAGGGAGAGTGGATCTACATACCCTTGTAGATCGCTAAGCAGGAAGCGTTAAGAAACGCGGTTGATGTAGTCGAACGTCTTCGCGATCCAAATCGCCGAGCATCCCGCGATCCAATCACGATCCGTCCCGATATAGCGCCGAACGGACGGCACGTCCGCGTTCAGCACACGTACAGCTCGATGACGATCTCCGCCTTCTTGATCCAGCAAGAGGGAGCGGAGAGGTAGATGAGTTCTCCGGCAGCGCGACGGCGCGGCGGCGGCAGCGGTGGAACTATTCCAGCAGGGCTTCGCCTAAGCGCCGCTGAAAACTAGAGGACTTGATCTATCGGGGAGAGAGGGCTGCACCGTGGCTTAGGGTTTTCTGGTGCGGCTGCCCTCTCTCCCCTCCAGTATATATAGGAGGAAGGGGAGGGAGGCCGGCGCCCCTAGGGTTCCCCCTAGGGTGCGGCCGAAGTGGGAGAGGTGGATGAGTCCTACTCCAATCCTACTAGGAGTAGGATTCCTCCCCACCTGGAAACCTTTTCCACCTCTTGGGTTTTTCCACCCCTAGCCGCATGGGCTTTAGTGGGGGCTTCGGCCAGTGCACCAGGGGCTGGTTTGCCTCCTCCCACAGCCCATGAGGCCCTTTGGGGCGAGAGGCCCCTCCCGATGGTCCCCCGGTACCCTCCCGGCACTCCAGGTACACTACCGAAGTACCCGAAACTTTTCCGGTGACCAAAATGGGACTTCCTATATATCAATCTTTACCTCCGGACCATTCCAAAGCTCCTCGTGACGTCCTGGATCTCATCCGGGACTCCGAACAACCTTCGGTCACCATCATACATAACTCAACTATACCGAAACGTCACCGAACCTTAAGTGTGCAGACCCTGCGGGTTCGAGAACTATGTAGACATGACCGAGACACCTCTACGGTCAATAACCAATTGCGGGACCTAGATGCCCATATTGGTTCCTACATATTCTACGAAGATCTTTATCGGTTGAACCTCTATGTCAAGGATTCAGTTAATCCCGTACGCTGTTCCCTTTGTTCTTCGGTATGTTACTTGCCCGAGATTCGATCGTCGGTATATCTATACCTAGTTCAATCTCGTTACTGGCAAGTCTCTTTACTCGTTCCGTAATACAAGATCCCGTGGCTAACACTTAGTCACATTGCTTGCAAGGCTTATTGTGATGTTGTATTACCGAGTGGGCCCTGAGATACCTCTCCGTCACATGGAGTAACAAATCCCAGTCTTGATCCATGCCAACTCAACAGACACCCTCGGAGATACCTGTAGAGCATCTTTATAGTCACCCAGTTACGTTGCGATGTTTGATACACACAAGGTATTCCTCCGGTGTCAGTGAGTTGCATGATCTCATGGTCATAGGAACAGATACTTGACATGTAGAAAACAATAGCAATAAACTGACACGATCATATGCTACGTTTCATAGTTTAGGTCTTGTCCATCACATCATTCTCTTAATGATGTGATCCCGTTATCAAATGACATCTCATGTCTATGGCCAGGAAACCTTGACCATCTTTGATCAACGAGCTAGTTAACTAGAGGCATACTAGGGACACAGTATTGTCTATGTATCCACACATGTATTTAAGTTTCCAATCAATACAATTATAGCATGGATAATAAATGATTATCACGAACAAGGAAATATAATAATAACCAATTTATTATTGCCTCTAGGGCATATTTCCAACACGTTTTTATGCTGTTGTGCCACGCTGGTGGATATTTTGATGAACACATTAATTTTCTCTCCGGTTGCAATGCACGGGCATTTGTAATACTCTTACTGTGATACTACTTTTACTTAGTAATTTTAAGATCAATTCTTTCGATTTATAACTATATGTAGAGTAGAGGACCCGACCTTGCATGTGGCCGGTTTAATTTGTTTACTGAAGAAATTAGTTTTAAAAAATCCACATTTTTACACATGTTCACACTATTTTTGTTTCAAAAATATGTTTACACTTTTTTTTTTAAAATAATACAAAATCCAAAAAAACCATTTTTACTAAAAAAAGTCATTTAGAAATGTACGACAAAACCAAAACATTCTTTAAAGAAAAAAGATCTGTTAATTTTTTTGTTTTTCTAGAGAAATGTTCTAATTTTCATAAACGTTTGAGATTCTTAAAGAAGTGTTCCATTTTTTATGTAAAGCTTAACTTCGATTAAAAATAAGAAATTCTCGTGTTTTCCAGAAAAGCCAAAAAATGATTTTTTTTGCGAAGTAAAAAAAAGGATTGACAAACTATTCCATGCAAAACTGCTCTTGCACGTGATGAAGAACGCTAAGTTGGCTTCTTCATGTCCTAACTTGATTCTACAAAAAGCAATAATCGGTTTTACCTTATTATCGATGTTAATTAAAATTGGATATATAAAATAGTGCACAATGGAGTATAAAGCTGGCTGTGCCTCTTTTTTCGCCCGGTGCAACGCACGGGCATTTGTACTAGTAACTTCTATGTAGATAAGAACAAACATAAATCATTACGTTGTCTTCCTTGTCCAACGTCAACCATTTTGACATATAATATTTAATGGGGGCTCACAATCATAAAATATGTCCATTCTCTTCCCTTATTAATTCTTTCATGAGTTACATCATTGACCAATGCTATGTTTGTCAATCTCCAATAAAGTTTACTACTTATACTTTTCCTTATGTGATGTCATTACTCACCATAATATTAGCATATGATTCTTTTCATTTATTTCTCTTTCTTTTTATTTTGATTGCAACAAGAAAGTAGAGAAGCAAAAACTCAAACTAAACTTTATTATATAACTCTCACTCGATTACATAGATAGATAGACCACGAAACTAACACACGAAAATAGATCATGCTAAACTTTTATTCAACTAAATCAAAAGGAAACTAAAAAATCAAACTAGAATAGGTAAAGGTGGATAAAAGTGATGGTGATACGATACCGGGGCACCTCCCCCAAGCTTGGCCCAAGCCAAGGGGAGTGCCCATACCCGTGTGCTCAAGTCTCCTTTGGTGGTGGTGATGAAGTAGGTGGTGGTGATGATGTGGTAGGCTTGTCCTCCAGCTTCCAGGGCAAGGGCTCACCATCAAAAGTTGACGCAAGAGTCCCCTGAGTCCTGCAACTGGCAGCTAAACTCATACCTTTAAATCTTGCTTCATATTCAAAAACTTGGTTTTGAATATCATAAACTTGACTTTGCAGAAAATTGATTTGCTCGTTGAGGGTGGAGATGGTGTCCTTCACGTATCGGCCATCCACCATCTGATCACGGGTGAATTCCGTGATCATGGAGTGATTGGCACTAAGTCCATGCTCCACCATCCTTTGGCACTTGAAGATGTCTTGTTCCACCGCCTCGAGCCTAGCCTCCACGCTTCCGGTCCTCTTGGGTCCCTGAACATCGCGGATGTGGAGCACCCCTCACGCATCTCAATGGCTTGAGGGTGCTTCATCACCTCCGGCAAGTACGGGTTGATGACCTTCTCGAAGAACTTGTCCTTGGAGGAGCTTGGTGGAGCCATGGAGATCTAGATCTGGCGAGAAAACAACACGAACAAGAACAAAGGATTTTTCTACGATGCGGTCGTTAAAATAGTCGGGGGTATATATAGAGAATTTTTATTCTTGGGAAATAAGCATATGGAAGAAAAACAGAGTCGGGAAGGTGTCCGAGGTGGGCACAACCCACCAGGGCGCGCCTGGCAGGGCTGGCGCGCCCTGGTGTATCGTGCTCACCTCGGTTGCCTTCTGGTTTATTTCTTATTTTCCAAAATTTTCTAATATTCCAAAACTGACAAAAAATATTTTTGCAGATTTTTCGGAGTCCGTTTACTTACCATATCACGTACCTCCTATTTTTCAGAATTCTGGAGTGTTCCGGAAGGTTTGTTTTATGTGTTCCTCCGGTGTCATGGTTTGGATAACATTGCTTTCAACATTAATAGGCGTACCTGAGATATAGTGCTTAATTCTTTGTCCATTGACCACCTTCGGGTTAGTACCTTCAGCATTATTAATCTTGATAGCTCCAGAACGATAAACCTCTTCGATAATATAAGGTCCTTCCCATTTGGAGAGAAGCTTACCTGCAAAAAATCTTAAACGAGAGTTGAACAAAAGAACATAGTATCCTATTTTGAATTCCCGCTTTTGGATTCTTTTGTCATGTCATCTTTTTACTTTTTATTTGAATAGTTTGGCATTTTCATAGGCTTGGGTTCTCCATTCATCTAGTGAGCTAATATGAAATAGCCTCTTCTCACTGGCAAGTTTGAAATCATAATTGAGTTCTTTAATTGCCCAAAATGCTTTATGTTCTAACTCTAGAGGCAAATGACAAGCTTTACCATATACCATTTTGTATGGAGACATACCCATAGGATTTTTATAAGCTGTTCTATAGGCCCAAAGTACATCATCTAGTTTCTTAGACCAATTCTTTCGAGACCTATTGACAATTTTTTGTAATATCAATTTTATTTCTCTATTGCTAAGTTCAACTTGACCACTAGATTGAGGATGATAGGGTGATGCAATTCTATGGTTAACATCATATTTAGCAAGCATCTTGAGGAAAGCACCGTGAATAAAGTGTGAACCACCATCAGTCATTAAGTATCTAGGGACTCCAAAACTCGGGAAGATAACTTCTTTAAGCATTTTAACGGAGGTGTGGTGATTAGCACTACTAGTTGGAATAGCTTCTACCCACTTATTGACATAATCAACAGCGACCAAAATATGAGTGTACCCGTTAGAGGAGGAAAAGGTCCCATATAATCAAAACCCCAAACATCAAATGGTTCAACAACAAGTGAATAATTCATAGGCATTTCTTGACGCTTACCGATATTACCAATTCTTTGACATTCATCACAAGACAAGACAAACTTACGGGCATCCTTGAAGAGAGTAGGCCAATAAACACTACAAGAAATATGTCAACTTGTGACCTTCTGGCAGTGACCCTGGAAGAAATGGTCATAAATCTACGACCATTTGAGACCAATTGGTCGTAAGTTGTTCGGGGGGTTCCAAACGCTAAACCATAACGACCATTTTGGTCAGAAAGGTCGTAATTTCCTTACACGAAATGGGCGTAAAGCAGACAACACTGGTCCGCTGCCTTATTTCTAGCTGATCACGATCAATATAGATGGTCATAGCCTTGTAAATTGTGGTGCATTGCTATGATTAGGCACCACCTCATCAGTTTTGCCTATGTGTCATGTCCATGTGTCAATTTTTGCCTATGTGTCATGTCCATGTGTCAATTTTTTCTCTAGGTTGTGAAGCAACCTACATTTCTGTCATTCCCAAAATTCCCAAAAAATTCTCATAAATTCTTTGGATCATATATTCCTCAAATATGTCAAAAACCTTCCTTGCCTAGTTCAAAAATAATTCAAAAAATATTCATTTCCCTATTGTGTTCAGAACATCACTTTGTGAAGGAAGTGATATTTATATTTTCTTGATTGACCTCAAATTTTTTGGGCACTCTTTTCTATCCAAATCATTGCCTCGTGACAAAATTCAGCAACATTTGCCAAGTAAATCTTCCTCAGCAAATTTCCAAAGTTTATGTTTACCTAGAAGCTTTGTGAAGGAAGTACTATCTAGGCATATTCTAATAAGTTGAATTTTTGCCACATCTTCTATATGCCCAAATCATATCTTTCCACAAAATTTTAGCCCCATCTAACAATCCATGTGAGCGCACCATCCGATCATTGTTTCTGCTAATATTTTTAGTCTATGAAACAACTATATTTTGTATTGCTTTATAATTGCTGAAAATTTACCAAGATGTGGCCCTGGCCATAGAACCTCCCTACACCAAATTTTAGCTCATTTAATTTATCCAATTTCCCTCAATATTTTTCCTAATTTTCTGTTCAGTGGAGAGCATTGTGAAGGAAGTACCATTTTTATTTCTCCAAATGGTATGAAATTTTACAGTTCCTTCATATGCACAGATTATCATCCTCCTCAAAATTGCAGATCAATCCAATCATCTATGGGAGCCCGGCATCAATTTCTATTTTCTATCCAGATTGGCACATTGCAAAGCAAGTGCTACCTAGACACCTCCTATCTCCCTCAAACTTTTTGGGCTCTTTTCCATATTCAAATCATTGCCACATGCTAATATTCAACTCCATTTGCCTAGTAAATCTTCATCAGCAAATTTCCAAAGTTTCTATCCAGAGAGAAGCTTTGTGAAGAAAGTACTGGCTAAGTTTATCTAAATGATCTCAGATTTTTCCAAATGTTTCATATGCTCAAATAATCACTATGCACAAAATTTGAGATTTATCCAGCAATCCATGTAAGCTCATCATCCAATCTTTTATTCTGGTCATATTTTCAGTTTGTGAACCAACTATATTTTATATTGCTTAATTATTTCTGACACTTTACCAGGGCATGTTTGTACCTATATAACTTGCCTCCACCAAATTTGAGCTCATTTCATTTAGCCAATTTCTCTCAATATTTTCCCCAATTTTCTGTTCAGTGGAGAGCATCGTGAAGGAAGTACCATTTTTATTTATCCAAATGGTAGGAAATTTGTACAGTTCCTTCATATGACCAGATTATCATGCTCCTCCAAAGTGCAGCTCAATCCAATCATCCATGTGGGCCCAACATCAATTTCTATGTTCTGTCCAGAGAAGAGCATTGTGAAGGAAGTACCACTTTGGCATGTCCAAATTGTATCAAATTTTTACAGTGCCATCCTATGCCCAAATGACCATCCTCCGCCAAATTGCAGCTCAATCCACTTATTCATTTGAGCCCAGCTTCAACATTCATATTTCTCTCCAGTGTGGTACTTTGCAAAGCAAGTGCCACTTAGGCTCCTCCACTTGAGCTGAAAATTTGCCAAGACAGTATCCTTAGTAGACGATCATCCTCAGCCAAAACCCATGCCCATTGGCCATGTTCATTTCCCCCACCGCTAATCAAACACTTGGTTGCTAATTCATGTTTGAACTTAGTTTAGTCTCCTCGTGAGATTCTTCTGTTGTATTGTTCTTCCTAGCACCTACCGGGGGAGTGCCCAACCCATCAGACATGCCTAGGCCACCCAGAACGCGTGGCAACGCTAACGTCACGCGGTGATCACGCGGCTGTCATGCCAGTTTGCGCGCTCTGGAGTTGGGGCCATCATCCACCGTCCAAACCTCGATGTCTCGCCACCAAACCATGTATCTCTGATTAAATAGATACTTATGTACCGAGAAATTATTTTTGGAAAAAATCATGAGCAAACTATAAGGCAGTTGCAGTTCAAATTTGACCCGTTTTCTACTGAATCGATAGAAATTTGTCTTTTTCATGAGAGGTGTCTCAAAGCTTTTGACACCCAACCATTTAGTCAATTGTACATTAAATATGGCCTAATATTTTATAAAATTTATTCGGTCCAATTTTGCAACAAATATATGGTAGGTCCTTCACAAAAAAAACTCATTTTGGGCACTCGAAAAATGGAAAATGAATTTTCCGTCCAAAGAAAATGAAAACTTCCTTAGGCAACATCGTTTGTCATTCCAATATGCACCCTTGTGCACAATATGAGATCATTTGAGCAAACTATGCCATGAATGTGGCCATAAGATTGTTCATTTGGCTTGAAAGCCATGAGTCTTCACACATGATAGCACATTTCTGAGAACACTTTTTAAAAAAAAATTCCGTATTACAAGTTCATTATTTTTCCTGGTAACTTGGTCATATATAATGACACAATGTGAAGGTTTTCCAATTTTTTTGTCTTTTTTAGAATTTTTCATTCCCATTTCAAAATGTGGTCAAAACGGCGGGCATGACCGTTCCTAGATAGGGGTTGAATATTGAAAAACTTTTAGTGTTTATATGATTAAATAGATACTTATGTGACTAAAAATGATTTTTGGAAAAAATAAAGAGCAAACTATGAGGCAGCTGCAGTTCAAATTTGACCCACTTCCTACTGAATCGACGAAAATTTGTCTTTTTCACGAGAGATGGCTCAAAGCTTTTGAAACTCAACCATTTGGTCAATTGTACATTAAATATGGCCTAATATTTTAGAAAATTTATTTGGTCCAATTTTGCAACAAATATATGGTAGGTCCTTCACAAAAAACTCATTTTGGGCACTCGAAAAATGGAAAATGAATTTTCCGTCCAAAGAAAATGAAAACTCCCTTAGGAAACATTGTTTGTAATTCCAATATGGACCCTTGTGCACAATATGAGATCATTTGAGCAAACTATGCCATGAATGTGGCCATAAGATTGATCATTTGGCTTGAAAGCCACGAATCTTCACACATGATAACTCATTTCTGAGAACACTTTCTTAAAATAATTGCCGTATTGCAAGTTTATTTTTTTTCCTGGTAACTTGGTCAAATATAATGACACAATGCGAAGGTTTTCCAATTTTTTAATTTTTTTAGAATTTTTCATGCCTATTTCGAAATGCGGTCAAAATGGTGGGCATGACCGTTCCTAGATAGGGGTTGAATCTTGAAAAACTTTTGGTGTTTCTCTGATTAAATAGATACTTATGTGCCTAAAAATGATTTTTGGAAAAAATAAAGAGCAAACTATGAGGGAGTTGCAGTTCAAATTTGAGCCACTTCCCGCTGAATCGACGGAAATTTGTCTTTTTCACGAGAGGTGGCTCAAAGCTTTTGACACTCAACCATTTGGTCAATTGTACATTAAATATGGTCCAATTTTAGAAAATTGATTTGGTCCAATTTTGCAACAAATATATGGTAGGTCCTTCACAAAAAAACTCATTTTGAACACTCGAAAAATGGAAAATGAATTTTTCGTCCAAAGAAAATGAAAACTCCATTTATCAACATTGTTTGCCATTCCAAGATGCACACTTATGCAAAATTTAAGATCATTTGGAAAAACTGTGCCATGAATTTTGACATAACATTGGCCATTTGTCTTATAAAAGAAACAAAGGAAAAAAACAAAATTACATAACCTTAATTCTGATTGGTGGAATCACTTGTGGCTTGGATCGATCATGTGGCAAACATCAGCCCATCCATTCGTCCATCGATCCATCCATCCAACCCACGGCAGCAAACCCCCCTCTCACTGGCGACCCCCACCCAACCCTCCTGCCCTCCTCTCTCTCGCGCGAACCCTAGCGCTACACTCCTCCCTTGTCGCCGCCACCTTCGGCGCCCGATCCTGGCGACCTCAGGCGGGAATTCGGGGGGAATCCTACTGTCCTCCTCTCACCCCCACCGCCGTCGATCCTTCCCAGGACACCGCCCTGTACCATACCTCTCCTCTCTCCCATGGCACCAGATCGAGCCGACGAGGTCAGTCCGCGGCCAGATCCGCCACGGCCACACCGGGCCTTCCTGATCCATGTCGTCGTCGAGCTGGATCCACGCCTCGTCACGCGGGCTCGTCTGCCTCCGCGGCTTTAGCCTGGTTTGCGCCTCGGAAGCAGGGGCGGGGGCGCATCCTTGGCGGCCGCCGTCTACGCGCTGCGGGTCTACTACGTCCAGTGCTTCTATGTCGTCTCCTACGGCCTCAGCATCGACCTCCTCAACCTCCTCATGGCCTTCCTCTCCCCCAGTCCGGCCCCGCGCTTGCCACCCGCGGCAACGACGAGTTCAAGCCCTTCATCCACCGCCTCCTCGAGTTCAAGTTCTGGTATATCCACCTCTTCTGCTGCTCCGTTCTCGTCTCGAGTCCCCTTTAATTTAATTAATTAATGTGTGAAATTGGTGTTGAATTCGAGATCAGATGCAATACCCTTCTCCACTCCCAGATTTGATTGAAATGCTTCACTGAATGTTGAGATTAGATTTGGCATTGTCTCGATCCATACATAGCTTTCCATGATTGAGCGGCCTGCCATGCTTCAGTCTGGGTATCACATTTTTAGCAATGTGCTGTTGCAGTTGTTGAAGATTGTGTAGGGCCAGGAGCTGACCCTGTTATAGACTGTACATGCAATCCAGCTGTTCGAGCATATAATGGGGTCTGGGGAACATGCTTGCTAGTTGACGAGGAAACATCTTGTAGCCATCAACTATAACTCATGTGCTCTACAAATTGTAATCATCAATTGGACACAGAGACCTTTTAATTGTCTGTATTCAATGAGAGCGACCATTCATGGGGGGTGGATGGATTTTTTTAATACGAAAAATGAAATTATTGCCTTTTGCTTGCTCGAGTGCTAGTGTTCTGAACCGCAATTGGTTAGTTCCATTAGACGATTCATCTTGCTCGAGTGCTAGAATTTCTGTAGTTTGTAACATATAGCTGTGCATAGTCACTGTTTCTTGCGTTTTGATTCCACATCTTGTATCACTTCTAGATGGAAAGGTGTGCGGAAGGGATTTATACCAGTTGACCGGGTAGCAATTAAACGGAAGCGGCTTAGCAAGGTAATCTGTTGCTAACTACAACTGGAACACAAAATTTTATGCTATGGATTAATAAGCTGTTGTGTTACCAAGATAAAATAGTGGAAGAGCACAAGATGGTCAAAGGAATTGTAAAGCGGGATGAGAAGCGTCGCAAAAGAATCAAGGCAGCTGGTATCGATTACGAGTGTCCGGCCCTTGTAAGTAACACTTTATGATGTTCATTGATTTAATAAATTGGTCTTACTTAACCAGATATGAATTAGTTCAACAAATTTCCTGTAAATTTCAACCTTTTTTATTTACCTGGAGCAAAAGGCACTTAATTGTAGTGTCCTAGAGCCAGTTTTGCCATGTATTACTTTGTAGGTTGTTGATAATTATAGTAGTTCTTATTTGTTCTTATCTACATACGCTTACTGGATTCAAGTAGTTTATGCAATAGCCCCAATGTTCATCCCAGGCTTTGCTTAATCATATGTTGTGTTGTGCTTCAATTGTTTTTTTGTTTCGTGCCATATGCGGCCGGTACTCTGTGGACAACTGGACATAGGTTGTAACGGATAAACAATTCATAATTTATCTGTGCCTTTCTCATTTTAGCTAAACGATTGATCAGTATGATTTTTTTTCAATGATTGCATGCTGTGTGAGGTGATGACAAGATATTTCGCTGGTTGCTAATGTTTTTGTTGGTTATACAGATCGGAAGTGTTCAACCTTCAGCTAAGAAGATCAAGTTTGACGAGGATTAGCTATACAGAAGGCAGATGGATCTTGATCCGGTGTGAGTGATGTGACTCTGTTGAGTTAACCTGGCTGGTCTATCCTAGTAGGGATGAGATGGCGATCGTACTTTGGTTTTTATCCGTCTTTGGTCGATCTTATGTAAGTTTAATGATGATTGGTTTGTGTTGGGTGAAGCATAAAAGCTGTGGTGGAAAATTATCGAACTTGCTTTATTTCCTGCCCTATCATAGATATACAGAAGGTTGTTGTCAAAACTTGAAATGATCAGTACTTGTGCATCAGTTTTGGTATGAAAATCATCTATATTCACCATGATCTGTTAGCTTGTAGTCAAACTTGATCATGAGTCTGTTAGCATGTAGTCAAACTTGAATATCAATCTGTATAGCTCTTTATTGTTCTCAACATAAATTCTAGACTGTATAGCTCTTTATTGTTCTCTCGACTTATTTGTATAGCCAAGGATGCTTACTTAACTGTATAGCTCTTTATTGTTCTTTTCCAGGTATTCTATTTGTGCTTCATCCCGAAATCTATTGTGCACTGCTAAGTCCATGAGGCGAAGCGCTCACTGTTCGACCATCTCTTTACTGAACTGGGAGGAAAAGAGGCAAGATATTTAAAACAAGCTGAAGTCCTTTTGATTCTTGATTTCTAGCATACACATGCAACCTGATTGGTGATGTTATTGTAGATATGATGTAGGTTCAGTGCTTACTATTTTTTTGATGTGATGCATGTTACCTTCGTTTCTGTCTATGCCAGCCTTCTTTATTGTTTTGCCAGCTAACTAGTCTATTGGGCGTTTCGAAATATGAAGATGCATGTAAGCACTATTGCTGGCAATCTGGCATATCATATCAGTCTTATCCCTTGTTATGTCACTAGCATACACTACCATTTTAGATAAAAGGGGGCATATCATTTGCTCTATATAATGACACAGTGCTAATTTTGCGCTGATATGCACTTACAACTGTATTACATTGTAGAGTTTTCTGCATGTTGTCGTATCACCAGTTCCATGCTGCCTTCACATTTGAGTCTATTACTTGTTTTTGTTTTTATCCTTGATTAGTATCAATTGTTGTATTGTAGACTTAAAATTGTGGTGGTTCCTCTTTTACAAAAGTTCAAGTGTGAAGCGTGAAGTCGTGAAGTGTGAAGCTGTGAGGTCCTACTCAGTGAAGAGTAGCATATTGTAGCATATCTGTGTTGTAAAGATTGTAATACGTTTATTTAGTGGCATATTTGATGAATTTTATGTGTTCTTTGTTCTATTTGAAATATTGATTATGTATGTGATTTGAAAACTTGTGAAATGGAAACCTGACCAGTGGGGCCACATATGAAAATAATTTGTCAAATTTGTACATTTCTGACATGTGGGACCAATTTGAGAGATGAACATGACAAGTGGGACCCATTTGACTAGTGGGACCAGCTTGAATATATAATGGCTAAAAATAGAAAATCAATAGACTAAAAGGCCACGACCCCGAAAATAAAAAGGCCGAATTGTTGGGCCTGGCCCGTGTGGCTGATCAGAATTAACATGAAAAATAATATTAAATAAGCTGAATTAGTGGGCTTGGCCCAAGTAAAGCGTCGAACTAGACCAGGCTGATTCTAATCAACGACCTTTTCATTTGGTCGCAATTTTGCCATGTCAGCTTGCCACGTCGGATCCGACGTGGTGTTGGCAGATTGCCAGTGATCAAAACAATTGGTCGTAGAACCAACGACCTTGCATTTTGGTCATAACCTCCTACGACCATTTCACAAAAAAGGTCGTTAAGTTTCATTAAAGACGGCCAGCTTTTGACCAACTCTTTTTGGTCGTAAAAAGGTCAAAAATGGAAAACAGTGACCATTCAGTGACCAATATTGATGGTCTCAAGTTGACATATTTCTTGTAGTGAAAAACCAGATTGCAATACCTTGTGAGCAGTTATATCTCCCGCATGATGTCCTCCATAAGCTTCGGAATGACATTTCCATAGGATTTTTTCCTGTTCATGCTCATGTAGACAACGTCTAATAATACCATCTACTCCTTCTTTATAAAGATGTGGGTCATCCCAAAAGTAATGTCTTAAATCATAGAAGAATTTTTTCTTTTGTTGGTATGTGAATCTAGGCGGTATATATTTAACGACAATATAGTTAGCATAATCAGCATACCAAGGAGTGTTTTGAGAAACATTTATTGCAGCTAACTGTTTATCAGGGAAACTATCATCAATAGGTAGTGGGTCATCAAGAATATTTTCTAACCTAGACGAGTTATCAGCTACGGGGTTCTCAGCTCCCTTCCTATCAACAATATGTAAGTCAAATTCTTGAAGCAAAAGAACCCACCTAATAAGTCTAGGTTTAGCATCTTTCTTTTCCATAAATTATTTTATAGCAGCATGATCAGTGTGAACAATAACCTTGGAGTCAACAATATAGAATCTAAATTTATCACAAGCAAACACAACTGCTAAAAATTCTTTTTCAGTAGTAGCATAATTTCGTTGGGCATTGTCTAGAGTTTTACTAGCATAATGGATAACATTCAATTTCTTATCAACTCTTTCTCCTAGAACAGCGCCAACAACATAATCGCTAGCATCACACATAATTTCAAAAGGCAAGTTCCAATGAGGTGGATGAACGATAGGTGCAGAGGTTAAGGCTTTCTTGAGTGTTTCAAAGTCTTCCACACAATCATCATAAAAAACAAAAGGGATATCCTCTTGCAAAAGATTAGTAAGAGGCCTAGAAATTTTAGAGAAGTCTTTAATGAACCTCCTATAGAAACCAGCATGACCAAGGAAACTTCGAATACCTTTAATATCTTTAGGACATGGAATTTTCTCAATTGCATAAACTTTAGCTTTATCCACCTCAATACCTCGTTCAGATATTTTATGCCCCAAGACAATACCTTCATTAACCATAAAGTGGCACTTCTCCCAATTCAAGACAAGATTAGTTTGTTCACATCTCTGCAAAACTCGATCAAGGTTGCTTAAGCAATCATCAAGAGAAGTCCCATAAACAGAAAAATCATCCATGAAAACCTCCACAATCTTTTCACAAAAGTCAAAGAATATAGCAGTCATGCATCTTTGAAAGGTAGCAGGTGCATTGCATAAACCAAAAGGCATACGTCTATAAGCATAGGTTCCAAAAGGGCAAGTAAAAGTGGTTTTCTCTTGATCAGATTGTGACAGAGGTATTTGATAGAAACCAGAATATCCTTCCAGAAAACAAATGTGTGTGTGCTTAGATAATCTTTCTAGCGTCTGATCAATGAAAGGCAGAGGGTAATGATCTTTTCTAGTAGCTTTATTTAATTTTCTAAAATCAATTACCATTCTATAGACAGTGACAATTCTTTGTGGAATGAGTTCATTTTTATCATTAGGAACAACGGTAATACCTCATTTCTTAGGCACACAATGAACGGGACTTACCCATCTACTATCAGCAATGGGATAGATTATACCTGCTTCCAGAAGCTTTAATATTTCAGTTCTTACCACTTCTTTCATCTTAGGATTCAATCGCCGTTGGTGATCAACAACGGGTTTAGCATCAGGTTCCATATTAATCTTGTGCTGACATAGAGTGGGACTAATGCCCTTAAGATCATCAAGAGTATATCCAATAGCAGCACGATGCTTCCTCAGAACTTTTAATAATCTTTCTTCTTCATGTTCTGAAAGGTTAGCACTAATAATAACATGATATATCTTTTTCTCATCAAGATAAGCATACTTCAAAGTATCAGGCAATTGCTTCAATTCAAACACAGGATCACCTTTAGGTGGAGGAGGACCTCCAGGAGGTTCAATAGGCAAATTGTATTTCAGGAGAGGTTGTTGTTCAAAGAAATTTTTATCTATTTCATTTCTTTCACGCAAGTGCATATCATTTTCATGGTCAAGCAAATATTGTTCTAATGGATCAGTAGGAGGCACATCAATAGAAGCAAGACCAATTATTTCATCCTTACTAGATAATGCTCTATCACGGGGTTGTCTACTAAACTTGGAAAAATTAAACTCATGAGACACATCACCAAAACTGACACCGACAATTTGTTTTTCACAATCTATCTTAGCATTGACGGTGTTCAAGAAAGGTCTACCAAAGATAATGGGACAAAAGTCATCTTGTGGGGAACCAAGAACTAGAAAATTAGTAGGATATTTTAATTTCCCACACAAGACTTCAACATCTCTAACAATCCCAAGTGGTGTGATGGTGTCTCTATTAGCAAGTTTAATAGTAACATCAATGTCTTCTATTTCAGCAGGTGCTATTTCATTCATAATTTCTTGGTATAAGGTAAAAGGGATAGCACTCGCACTAGCACCCAAATCACATAAACCATGATAGCAATGATCTCCTATTTTGATTGGGACAACAGGCATGCCCACTACGGGTCTATGTTTATCTTTTTCATCAGGCTTGGCAATTCTAGCAGCTTCATCACAGAACTAAATAACATGCCCATCAACATTTTCTACCAAGAGATCTTTAACCATAGCAACACTAGGTTCTACTTTAATTTGCTTAGGGGGCTTGATACATCTCCAACGTATTTATAATTTTTGCTTGTTCCATGCTGTTATATTATCATTCTTGGATGTTTTACAATCACTTTATATAAATTTTATATCATTTTTGGGACTAACCTATTGACATAGTACCAAAGTGCCAGTTACTGTTTTTGCTTGTTTTTTACTTCGCAGAACATCAGTACCAAACGGAGTCCAATTGCGACGAAACTTTTTGGAGATTTTTTTGGGCCAGAAGACATCCAGTGGGCCAAAGAAGTGCCGGAGAAGAAGGCCGAGGAGGGCACAAGACACCAGGGCGCGCCCTAGTGGGTTGTGCCCACCTCGGGATGCCTCTCCACCGCCTATGATCTCTTGGTCTCTTGGTCCACCATAGGCAGTAGCTAGATGGATCTCTCTCTCTCTCTTTTGATTCTCAATACAATGGTCTCTTGGAGATCTATTTGATGTAAACTTTTGCGGTTTGTTTGTTGGGATCCGATGAATTTTGAGTTCATGATCAGTTTCTATCCATGAATATTATTTGAGTCTTATTTGATCTCTTATAATCATGATTACTTATAGCCTCGTATTTCTTCTTCGAATCTTTGGTTTAGTTAGGCCAACTAGATCGATTTTTCTTGCCATGGGAAGAGGTACTTTGTGATGGGTTCGATCTTGCGGTTTCCTTTCCCAATGACAGAAGGGGCAGCAAGGCACGCATGTATTGTTGCTATTAAGGATAACAAGATGGGGTCTATTCCTACATGAATAGATCTTGTCTACATCATGTCATCGTTCTTATTGCATTACTCCATTTTTCCATGAACTTAATACACTAGATGCATGTTGGATAGCGGTCGATGCGTGGAGTAATAGTGGTAGATGCAGGCAGGAGTCGGTCTACTTATCTTGGACGTGATGCCTATAGAATGATCATCGCCTTGGATACCGTCATGATTATTTGATCTTCTATCAATTGCCCAATAGTAATTTGTTCACCCACCGTGCTCTATACTCATGAGAGAAGCCACTAGTGAAACCTACGCCCCCCGGGTCTACTTTTCCAACATATTGCTTTCCGATCTTTCTTTTTGCCTCTTTGTTTTCAGATCTACTATATCAAAAACCCAAAAATATATTGTTGCACTTTTTATTTGCAATTTTTATTTTGTGTTCTTGAGAGATCTATATCTCATATCTATCATATCCTAATCTATCTTTTTACCGTAGAGAGATTGACAACCTCTCTTTCGCGTCGGGTTGCAAGTATTTGTTATTTGTGCGCAGGTGCTGCTTATTGGGTGGTGGTGATCCTCCTACTGGTTCGATAACCTTGGTTTCATAACTGAGGGAAATACTTACCGTCGCTGTGCTGCATCATCCCTTCCTCTTTGGGGAAATGTCGACGCAGTCTCAAGCCACGTCAAAGGAATTTCTGGCGCCGTTGCCGGGGAGGAAGCGGTCTCTTCTACGTGCTAATCTCAGGCGCCGTGGAGACTCCATCATCATCTACCAGGTTCCTAATCACAAATCTCATCTCCTTTCAATTACATTATTTGCCATTTGCCTCTCGTTTTCCTCTCCCCCACTTCACCAATTTTCCATTTTATTCGCCCTCTTTTTTGTTTGCCTTTTTCTCGTCAGATTTCTTGCCTAGTCATTATGGCTAGTTCTTCCTTTATTGCGTGTACTCTCGATAATGAGGTTCTTAAATTTAAGCAAAGGGGAGGGGAGAACCTAGAAGATGCTTGGTATAGGGTTTGCAATGCTCATAATACACTACTGCAGGATGCTGCTAACGCGACACATCAATCAGAGACCCTTCGACAAAACTGTGTGCGATGACCAAATCGCAAACGGTATAGTTATAGCTCTGTCGCTAATGACGTAAACTGTGTGCGATGGTGTATCCATCAAATATGATCTAAAAAATAGTTGCGTGTGCGATGTTTGGCAAACAGTTAGCCTAGATAAACTGTTTGAGATTGGATAATATAACACAAACGCTTATAAAAATACAAGTGTGTGCGATGTACGGCATACAGTTCACCCCGATAATCTGTTTCGTTGATCAAGCAGAACACAAACGATTGTCCAGATGATCACGTGTGCGATAGACGGCATACAGGTCACTCGGATGAACTGTTTGCGATGAGGTAAAATAACATAAACGGTTACATAGATCAAGATCTGTGTGATAGACGGCATACGGGCCACTGGGATGAACTGTGTGTGATAAGCAAAAATAACACAAATGGTTTCTCAGATCAAGATGTGTGTGATCTACGCAGGCCACTCGGATGTGTTGTGGGCAAACGGTTCCAGATAAAGAACTATCAGGGACTGATGAAATCATCACCGACGGTTTTGGTTGTTTATTCTGTATGCGATGTGATTTGCTCAATCTGCCCACAAACATCTATGCTCTGTTTAGAAGAACATGATTGCATAACCAAATTAACCATCCAATACACACATAACATTTGCGCACACCTTAATAAACTATTACATGCATAATAAACCGATCCCTCTAAAACTACGAATATTTCTGCATAGAGGGAGTATGAGAATTGAGAAATGATCATCAAATCATCTACTTCTTGTGACGCTTGCCGCCAGTGCTCTGCTTGTGGCTCGATCCCTCGTTGACTTCAGGTAGGAGGCACTTCCTCAGGTCAACGATCCGCCTGAACATCTCGTAGCATGTGTACGCTTGCTTGGTCGCGGTCTGGAGGTGATATTCATCCAGTTTCTTCACCCATCCCCTGTGCCAGACAGGCTTGTTCTTTTCGCACTCAGCCTTCATGTCAGCGTAGTAGGGGTCGATGATGGCCTCGGCCAGGTCAACATGGGAGTCCATGTGCTTCTTGCTGCCCCAGACCCTGTAGTGGCCGCGGATGTCGACAAGCTTCTGGCAGGCCAAGCCCGAAGTCTTGAGCACCTTTGGATCGTCGGTGGTGTCCACCGTAGCGAACCTGTAGTTGGGGCTGTTGACAAACCTGGTGAAACGCTCGCAAGGCATTGTGGCCAGGCAGTAGTGGTAGAGGAGGACGTGATGGCCGACGCACAACTGGATGACGGCAACCTTCTGATCATGCCCGGCACGACCGCCGGTGTAAGCGAGGTCGAAGCCGACCACTTTGTACTTGTCATCCGCATCAAGCAGCCACTCCATGGTGTCGATGGAGTCCTCCACCATGCCTAGATCGTTGGTGCACACCACCGTGAGGTCCGTCTTCCTCATGTGGGTCTCCACATGATGCACGCCGAACTCCATTGGAGCGCCGCTGGACATCCTCTCTGTATGCGTCGTCCAGGGTGCGCTTATTGTGTTGTGGGCCGCGATCGAAAGCGTGAAGAGACTATGGTTAATGGCCGTGGGTATAAATGGGGGCCGGACGTCCTGGAAAACCGGCACGTCCAAATGGCAGTTTTTGCAGCGCGTGATTCAGTCGTGGAGCACGTAACTGCATGGGGCGACGCGTGTGGCGCAACCGCATGCATATGGAGCCCCGAACGGGATCGTGGGCCGGCCCCAACCGCTGGCAGAGCGCACGCGGAGGGGCGCAAGAGCAAAGCATGCGCAGGGGCGCGAGAGCAGAGCACACGCAGGGACGCAAGAGCAAAGCATGCGGTGGGGCGCGAGGTCGAACCAGACCACTATGTACTTGTCCTCATCAAGTAACAGGTCCATGACGTTGGAGTTCTCCATCCAGATCGGATGTTTGGTGTACACCACGAACGTACAGGGCGTGTCGCTACGGCATGCATGGTCCAAACACGACACATCAATCAGAGACCCTTCGACGAATCTGTGTGCGATGCATGAATCGCAAACGGTATAGTTCAAGCTCCGTCGCTAATGGCACGAACTGTGTGCGAAGGTGGATCCATGAAATACGATTCAGAAAGTAGTTGCGTGTGCGATCTACGACAGACAGTTTGTTCTTATGAACCGTTTGTTCTTTTAACAGAAACGGTTACCAAAACTACATACGTGTGCGAATTACGGCATACCATTCACTCGGATAAACTGTGTGCGCTGATACAGCAGAACACAAACGATTCGGCATAACAAGATGTGTGCGATATATAGCAAACATGTGAGTAATGAGAATGGTGTGCGAACACCAGATATAACATAGACGATTGGTGCTAATAACTTGTGTGTGTTGTGGGGAAACGTTTGCTGGTATACAACTGTCAGCGATTGATGAAATCATCACCGACGGGTTTTGTAGTTTAGTCCGTGTGTACTGTGATTTGCTCGGTCTGCACAACATCAATGCTGCGCCTACAGAACAACAACATATGTACTTATAAGAACATGATTGCATAAACAAAAAAGAACACAATGCAATTTCAAATATTGTATCACAAATACCAGCAATATTACAAGGTTCAAATTCCAGCATAACGAGGCCCAAATTCAAAGATTACAAGTTACAAACTGACTTTAGAAATCAAATCCAATCTTCAGGATCCATGGGATGAAATATTTCTGCGAAGGGATCATCCACCGAGAAGTCATATATCGGCTCGATAGAATCGCTTTCGAATAATCTGTCATATGAACTTCCAAAGTGAAAATCAGCTTTTGCAGAGCCTTTTCTATTCCGCTCTAGACGCCTCCGCTGGTCAGTAAACCATCCATTGTGGTGCACTAAATATAGTGCAAACCTCATTACCTTGAGCACCCTTCCTTTCTGAACAAAGAAACTGGCAAATTGAATCTCTGGATTGGTGCCTCGGTACTCGTTCAAAGTAATTTCCGTGAGATGGAATTCAAGGCATTCGATGGGATTGTTATATTGCGCCACCTTTTCCACACCAACTCCTGCTTGTATCTGCAAAGGAAGACAACATATCAGTGCTTAGATGCAGTATCGAACACTACGGGCCTCTTTGATTTGCATGATTTATAAAATACACTAATAGATTGGCATGCCATCTTCGATCGTTCATGATTAACATCTCAAAAAAATGTATAGTACACATTTCATTGTAATTATGGGTAAAAGTACCAACAAATTGAACTCTGTTGTGGTTAAGAATTAACAGGAAAGGAACATCACCTCGACGTATAGCTTCTCCGTGCACGGAAAGCATATAAGGAACTTAACAACTTCATCCAGATTGGGGCCGATAGATTGTAGTGCCAAGATCTTCACTGTTCGCAGAGACAATGCGAGGCTTGTGGGAATCATTTTCTGGATGACAGCTAAACATAGATCAACAAAAACTAGATAAAATGTGATGTACAATAATAAGAATGAGAAGAAGATTGTTGTACCTGAACGGGTATGGATCCAGCCATAACAAGTTCAGAGAATTCAGCACACGAATACCCCAGCACTGTCAATTTCGGTGCGCCAATGACCCTGATTCTTGTTCGACCTTCTTTATCAAGTACAAACAATCTCTCTAGGAAAGGCGCATTCTCAATGACCATATCATGAAACTCCCCAACTGACAGCGTGTTGCGGCACCAGCCATCCACATAAATCGTACGGAGATTCGTCGTAGCGATGTGGAAGGTACTGAACCCAAACATCATCTGAAGACGAAGGTACTCGAGCTTTGTACAGCCGCCGAGCAGGCGCTCCAAATCCGACTTTGAGATGCTGACGCCGATGAGCTCGAGGTGCTTCAGTTTAGGGAGATGAAGAGCGTGCGCGGCATTAATCTTGGGGAAAAGGCACCGCATGAACGTAGCACGGCGCAGCGTGGGCGCGAGGCGGAGGACGGACGGAGGCAGCGAGCGCCCATATCCAGCATCAAAGTTGAGCTCCTCGAGCTGATCTAGGGCGGGGGATAAGAACCAGTCGTGAAACTTGGGTTCGGCCTTGCAGTTTGAACGGAAAGTGCCGATGGCAAGGCATCTGACGGGCGCAATGTGCGTGGCGAGGATGTGGGACAATGCGTCCAAGCGTTTGCGATCCCCGCTGCAGAGCTCGTCGTCATTGAGGAGGTCAATGGGGGTGGAGGGCCATAGGGGGCGCCACCGACTGGAGAGGATGGTGGTCTGCACGGCAGCTTTTATGGGGAGGAGGGACATGATGGTTACCAACATCTCGTCGGGGATGCTGCTGATGAAGTCCACGCTCGCCGGAGGCTCGTGTGGTTCAGCCTCCACCCGCCCCCGCTTGTTGGCCGCCTCGTCGTCCATCGAAAAAGGAGGTGATCCGCGGCGGCGGCCCAAATAGATAAGACCGGAGGAGAAGGTGTAGCACTAATGGATAATTTGGGAGAGAATATGGCTGTGGGTGGAAGTCCGAGGTCCAATGGCTTGATTCCCGGTGAGCCAGCTGCGCCTACGCGACGGACTGCTCGCACACATCCCTCCGAGCCTGCGCGGCGGACTACTCGCACGCGTCCCATCTAATCAAACCTGCACCCACAGCACAGGCAGGGCCCACCTCTCATAGAGGCAGGGCCACACGTCTGCTCGATGAGCCCGTTCCCAAATGGTTTCTAAAAACCATAAAGCGTTCCGTGCTTGGGAACTAAGACCATAAATAAATATTGAGCTTGTTTCCTTTCACATTCCAAATTACCACGTGCTAAATTTTTGTCGCAAATCAGTTCACACCTACAAACCTAAACGTGTTCTCACTTAGCAGCTGTTTACTGTAGTAGGCTATAAAAACACAAACTCGTACTCGAAAATTACCCCTCATTCTTCACCCCCGACACCAAAAAGATAGACCTTTATTTGTTAGTCCTTCGTTACGTCTGCCATGGCCGGTAGGGGGGGGGGGTTTCTGGGTCGAGATATAACCAGGGAAGAAAGACCAAAGCCGCAGAAGCAACCGAGAGGTCCCGCCGCCGCGTCGCGGAAGCGCTAGAGAGCTCCAGCCACACCACTTTGGCTGCAGCAGAGATGTCCGGTGGCGCCGCGGACGCCCGGGAGGATCTTTCGCGGAGAGGCGACGGCTCTCACAGTCACAAGCACATTCGCCTCGGAGGCAAAATGGACGATTTGGCAGTCTTTGATTCCTCAGCCAGCGACGACATGCGCGCTGAGCTCGATAGGAAGGACGCCATGATCGATGAGCTAGTGAAGCTGCCGGAGAAGAGCGACGCCTCAGTTGGCAGGGCGACAGGCCTCGTGGAGAAACTTATGGAGGAGAACGACGCCTGGAAGAAACTGCTCGAGAAGAAAAGTCCCTCGGAGGGGAGGCTGAAAGAACTCACTGAGGAACTTTTGGAAGACTTGGTGAAGCTCCACATCGAGCGGGAGGGGCTGCTGAAGGAATCTGTGGAGCGTGTGAAGGAATTTCATGCGTACGCGATGCAGGCCATCGATGCTCTCGAGCAAAGAGCCCGCGCCATGGCCACAATGTGGAAGATGTCGGATGAGAGGCGACAGGAGATGGAGGTTGTGGAGGCGATGAAGAAGGAGATTGAGGAACTCCGCGCCCAGCAATCCATGAAGAATTAGATAGATTGTTTTCTTTGTCTTCCTTCTTCAACCTCTTTCTTCTTCTTTTGCCCCTGTGTCTTTGGGGAGTTGCCACATGTGGCATTTTTATTATCATGCATATGTAAGAAAATTATTATCTTTGCCGGTGCTAATTTGTTGTTATATTATTTCGTTCATTTGTACATGTATATGAGTCGAAAACAGACGAAACGTCAAAGTTCTCGGCTAGGCACGAACAAAACAGTGATCACAAGCAAACTAGTCCCTCCGTCCAGGCGCATTAACCACATGATAAACAGCGGGTAGGACGCCATTAATTCAGAAGTTGGGAGCGAGGTTAGCGGGGGGGGGGGGGGGTGGAGGTCAAAGTATCGCTTCCCGATGAGCAGGCGCAGTAGACTCTCATGCGTCCCGTCGTGCATGCACGGCGGACAGCTCTCACGCATCCTGTCAAGCCTGCGCGGCGGACAGCTCGCACGCGTCCCGTCGAGCCTGCGCGGCGGAAAGCTCACATGCGTCCTGTCATCAACCTGCAGCTATACACGCACGGTTCTCGCATATCAAGTACTCCCTCCGTTTCTTTTTAGTTAGCATATAAAATTTGGTCAAATTCAAAATTTGTGAAGTTTGTCTAGCTTTATAGAAAAATAAATAAATATTTATAATTTAAAATCAACATTATTAGATGCATCGTCAAATTAACTTTCATACTATATAACCTTAGCATTGTAGACGTTGATGTGTTTTTTGTATAAATTTAGTCAAACTATGTTTAGCTTGACTTTGATCAAATCCTATATGCGAAGTAAAAGGAAACAGAGGGAGTAAAAAAATGGACGCGTGGCACCAAATGGTTATCATACAAGTTTTGTATGTACAAGAATTCAATAAACCAATATTATCAATGATTGCGGCCGATCTATCATGCCTAAATGTTTCTAATTCATTCACATTCGTATGAAAAGGGTCCTAGAAAACTCAATTGATGTATAAAAAGGGCCGAATTGGTGCACTAGAGGACACGTTGAATGTAGTTTCGTCACAAAAGGTGACATGTTCCCTATCGAAACCACGAAGTCAGAGCATGTGCCTCTAGTTCAAAATTTGAACTACGCATATTAAATCCCTAGAAAACTCAATTAATGTATAAAAGGGGACGATTTGGTGGACTAACGACTCATTGAATGTAGTTTCACCAACAAAGGTGACATGTTCCGTGGATGTGCCGTGGCATGACACTGTGTAAGTTTCGTGAATTCATGGCAAGCTTTGGGTTCTCTCGGACTTTGAAACCAAGATTATCAATGTTTGCGGTCTAGTCACGACACTGAGATGTTTGTAATTCAGTGACCATCAGTGCATGGGATGTAAACATGGACCCAATGACACAAAATGGTTTTTCATAATCCATTTTGGTGCGCTGGAGCTCGTGCTTGTAATTCAAACTTCAGTTCTTCACATTAAGTGCACGCCTAGAAAACTCAAATGTCGTTTCGACCACAAAGGTGACATGTTCCATATCGAAACCACCATGCTTGTCGTGGGAAGCTCCAATTTGTAAGAGGTTTGTCCCAAAACTTATATACCATGTCCTATAAGTGTCGTGTCGACACACCAGTTTCAATAATTTCATATTTTAGCATTGCAGTTGTATTAGCCTATGTTGCATGTAGATAAAATATCAACGCAAGAATAGACATCGAATGTCATTCCCTCCACAGAGGTGAGATATTGTTCCGTATCGAAACCACGATGGTTCTTGAGAGAAGTTTTGGTGTGCAAGAGACTTCTCCGACATTGGACAAAAACTTATCATGTTGTATAAGTGCCGTGTCATGACACCGGGGCATGTTTCAAGAATTTCAGACGAATTGTGGATTTATGATGATTTAATAGCCAAGTTTCTCAATGTTTGTGGCCTCGTCATGACTTCGAGATGTTTGCAATCCATTCACGTTAATTGCATGGGACCTAAACAAGGAACCCAAGGACACAAATACCTTTTTTCATCCCATTTTGGTGACACGAAGCATGTTCTTTTAGTTGAAATTTAAATTATGCACATTAAATGTCTGCAAACTTGATTAGGGTAGTATGCAAAAAGGTAACGAACCATGAATAATTTAAAGCAGTTCTATACGCCCATCTGAAGCTCGTGCGTGTGTAAGCACGGCGTGCGCGTGTCGTGCTAGCTCGAGCTTCCTTCTTTGAGAAGTTATCCAATTTGTATTAAAATGATGTTCTATCCAAACACGCTTCTCCCGCCACTCCCCCAATCGGTCTCCCGCCACTCCCCTAATCGGTCTCCCGCCACTCCCCTAATCGGTCTCCCGCCACTCCCCCAATCGGTCTCCCGCCACTCCCCCAATCGGTTTCCCGCCGAAGCGCCGGCCCCGTCATCAACCTCCTGGACGAGGAGGACGAGAAGGAGCAGGCAAAAGCGGCATCACGCCATCGAGCATGAGCAAGACATCATCATCAGCCCCCATGCCACCATCGCACACGGTTGCCAGTACTACCAGAAACGTCTGTGATGCGTGTCTGGTCCCACCAGGTGCCCATCGGGGCACACCTTGTATACGATAGGAGGCAACCGTTACCAGCAAGACGCGACTTTCCAGCTCGTTACCCATTCGATGGAACTCGGAAGTTAAGCGTGCTTTCGGTGGAGTAGTCAAGGATGGGTGACCGATTGGGAAGTTGCTAGATTTCAAGGTTCATTTAGGCGATGTGATATGATCACTTTAGGCATAAATAAAATGCCTATAGTCATATGTCATTCCGGCTAAATAAATCTTGAGATTCTTGTTTTGAAAATATCCATGATTTTATTTTGCTTCTTTTGCTGTTTTGAAAATGTCAAGGATCGAGTGTGTGTGTGTGATATGTCATTCCGGGTAAATAAATCTTGAGATCCTTGTTTTGAAAATATCCACGGTTTTCTTTTGCTGGTTTGAAAATGTCAAGGATCGAGTGTGTGTGTGTGTATACCAATGCCTGTGTGTGCACCATGTGCCTACATTGTGCGGTTTCTCATGACTGCTTCTTTTGCTGTTTTGAAAATGTCAAGGATCGAGTGTGTGTGTGTGATATGTCATTCCGGGTAAATAAATCTTGAGATCCTTGTTTTGAAAATATCCACGGTTTTCTTTTGCTGTTTTGAAAATGTCAAGGATCGAGTGTGTGTGTGAGTGTGTGTGTGTATACCAATGCCTGTGTGTGGACCATGTGACTACATTGTGCGGTTTCTGATGACAAACCTATCGGTGGGCCCTTAGGGTCTGCCATGGCTTTTACTGACAACACTGGAAGGCCAAGGATGTGTGTGTGTGTGTGTGTTTGTGTGTGTGTGTGTGCATGTGTGCGTGTGCGTGTGCGTGTGTGTGCGTGTGTGCGTGTGTTGTGTGTGTGTGTGAACCCATATGCTTGTGTGTGGACCATGTGTCTACATTGTGCGGTTTCCGACGACAAACCTATCAGTGGGCCCTTAGGGTGTGTCATGCCTATTATTGACAATGCTGGAAGGCAAAGGATGGGTGACGGTGTGTGTGTGTGTGCAGGGGGGGGGGGTGCACGCGTGTGTGTGTGTGTGCGTGTGTGAACCCATGCTTGTGTGTGGGCCATGTGCCTACATTGTGCGGTTTCCGACGACAAACCTATCGGCGGGCCCTTAGGGTTTGTCATGCCTTTTAGTGACAAACGCTGGAAGGCCAAGGATGGGTCACAGTGTGTGCGTGTGCATGTGTGCGTCTCTCTCTCTCCCTCACTCTCTCCCTGTGTGTGTGTGTGTGTGTGTGTGCGCGCGTGTTGTGTGTGTGTGTGTGTGAACCCATATGCTTGTGTGTGGACCATGTGTCTACATTGTGCGGTTTCCGAAAACAAACCTATCAGTGGGCCCTTAGGGTGTGTCATGCCTTTATTGACAATGCTAGAAGGCAAAGGATGGGTGACGGTGTGTGTGTGTGCGGGGGGGGGGGGGGGGTGTGCGCGCGTGTGCGTGTGTGTGCGTGTGTGAACCCATGCTTGTGTGTGGGCCATGTGCCTACATTGTGCGGTTTCCGACGACAAACCTATCGTCGGGCCCTTAGGGTTTGTCATGCCTTTTAGTGACAAACACTGGAAGGCCAAGGATGGGTCACGGTGTGTGCGTGTGCATGTGTGCGTCTCTCTCTCTCTCACTCTCTCTCTCTCTCTCTCCTTCTCTCTCTCCCACTCTCTCTCCCTGTGTGTGTGTGTGTGTGGACCATGCATGCGTCCATTGTGCGGGGAGGGGAATGATATATATATATATATAACGATCTTGGTATATAATATATATAACCAATCTTAAGGGGGGTATATATATATATGTCCAGTTATCTCAGCTAGGTGCATGCCACATCATAGATAGTGTACCATTGTGTACTAATTGTTGAAACACCAGACCACATCATTTTCGCATATGCATTTGGCCATATGCAAGGGGGTGATGTTCTTCTAGCCCCGCTCAACTGATCTTCGACGACGCGCCAACTTGTGGGACCGCGTGATCTATATATCCCTCTTGTTCGACAACAATATCTGATGGTTTGGCCATATTAATTAAGGCATAAATTCTCTTGGTTGTCTTACGAAAATTCAGGCATGGATAAATGTGTGACAAAGTTTGAACCAGGTCATGTGTTCATATGACCCCATATATCCTCCGGCACATAGTGTAGGGGGCAACACCCTATATTATGGTTGTCATGAAACCCTTTTCTGTCACATTGGACACTTTTAGGCATGCACATATGCAGCATGTGCCACACATTAAAGTTGAGCATTGCGAATTTAAACATGACAACACCATGTTCATACATATATATACTTCATCCGAACATAATTACAAGTCTTTTTTAGAGATTTCACTATGAACTACATATATATTTAGGAACGGAGGGAGTATATATTTGGGCCACTAGCGGGCGTGGTTGTGTTTTGACCCTCTCTTGCGTTTTTTTCTCTCGTTTATCTCAAAGATGCTAGTATTATGTAAAATAGCAAACGAAACTAACGAAACAACCGTATGCGATTGTATCCCGAGCATACACGAATGTGCTACTCTAACCGTGTGCGATGCCCGTAGACAGCAAAATCGGCCTTGCCTAGTGGTGCCAACTGCAAGCGTCAGCCAGTGCAAAGGGGTAATGTGCACAGTACAAACCCAAACCCGACAGCGACCTATAAAAGATCTCGCCGGCGGCGGCTAACAGCTAATTTTTCCGCTGATAGCTCGCCACCACCACCACACACACCAAATGGAACCGTTGCTCAAGCATGGGAATGTACATGGCGCCGTCCTGATAGTGTTGGACGACGACGTGATAGAGGATTCCGACGCGTTGGCCACCATGGCCGGCAACGGCAAACAGCCAGCTGCCGCGGTCGACGACGACAGGATAGAGGATTCCAATGCGCTGTCCTCCATGTCGGTCAATGGTTAACCGTCATCTGCCGTGGCCGTCGACGACGACGACGACCCCGAGTTTCAGCGTCGGATGCAGATGGCCATCGCTCCGTCCGTCCAGGAATCGGGCCTCAATGCGTTCCTGCGCGACGAGGACGAGCGCCATCTCAGTGTCGGTGTGGAACAATCTATCGCATCTGCGGATGCCATCCGCAACGCGGATAGGGATCTGAAGCGGCAGAAATGGTGGGAGAGTGCGAAAAGGAAGCAGAACTCAGATGCAAAGGGCAAAAAGAGGCGGGAGCAGGACCAGAAGGCGGCGGAGCAGGCCGCCGCATGCCTTTCAGCCGCATTGGAGGCCAGTGCAGGCCTTGCAGCTGCGGTCGTAGCTCTGGCAACAGCGGCCACGACGACCAGGGACGCAGCTCTAGCGAGATTGGTGCCCGTCTGTATCCTGATGGCCCACCTGGACGCCACGACAGCTTCGTCGACAGCGGCAGACCTGGCGAGAGGCGCCGCGGTCGCTCTGGCCGAGGTAGCACCGCCGGTCTCCGCCGTGGAACCAGTGGAGCTCATCGACTTGACGAGCTCCTCTGAATACTCATTCTGAGGCGAGGAAGGTCATGACGACGGTGGAGGCACGGCGTTTGTATGCATCCATGGCGTAGTGAACATTTTGTGCAGTTAATCTTCATGTAATTTGACAAACTGTTTGTAAATTACTGAGCGTATGAACTAATGTCAACTAATCCGCTGCAAAATAAGGCATTTTGTGTTGAAAATTTTCCAAATGTGTGTGTCATCTGTTTGTGGGCATGTGTAAAGTTAGGATGAATTTGACGTCTGTGACTGAAATTGAGGATGAACCGTGTGTGATGAACCCACCTTGAGAAATCTCAGAAAGAGCTACCCGCCTCGAGCGATGCAAAAATTTGTGGCTTCGCGGCACGGCATTTCGTTACAGCGAAGAGCGTACACGCTTTATTATGTTTGGACCGTGGGCCATCTTGGTTGCTCCCGCCCAGTTCGTTTGCCAAAATTTAATTGGAAGCGGTATTTCAACTGCATGCCACCTTTCCTCGTCCACCGCACCGACCCTATAGTAAAATTTCAGCTGCCGAGGCATTTGAACCATTGCCATCCCTTGTCCACCACCATCTCCACCCACACCATTACTACTAAAATTTTCAGCAGCAGCGGCACATCCGCAAACACCCCCACCCCCCGTTCGCACAGCACCCCCTCCCCCTTGCTCCCCCGCTTGAACCCTAGCTCACCGCCGCCGCCGCCTCCCACCACCAACCTCAGCTGGTCTGCCCGTGCCTCATAGCTAAACAAGTTCAGGGTCCCCACCGATCCACATACACCATCGCCGCCCTGAGTTTTTAGATGAGGCCGGCGGTGTCCCTTTCCCCCAGATCCCCATCCCGTACTCCAGAGAGTCGCAGCCTAATCAGCCCGACCACATCTCCCGTGGACCTCGAGGAGTGTACGAGCAAAAAGAGGTCTATCATGGCCTCTCCGCCGTACGCTGGCGAGGTGGGCGCCGTTCGCGCCGACCCTTCGATCCCGGACGAACACCTCGCCGCGGGAGCCGGTGAGGACGCTGCCTACATTGCCATGCCAAAGGCTTCAAGTCTGCGGGAACGCGTGTTCCTATATCACAGGAGAGCCAGCTACGACATCAAGCTCGTCAACATCACCGGCTTCACCCGGGCCATGTCACAAGTTAAATGGTCCACCGGCAAAGCCTCTGGTTCAACCACCGTCGATCTCTCCAAAGGCCCCGCCGCTGATCTCCTCCGCCTCGCGGTCATGGATTTGCGATCCTTCTACGCCATCGAGCCCCTTTTGTCCTTTCTGAAGGAAACGTTCTACGGCGGTGGCTTGGGATCCTTAGCTCCAAAGTCATATCTCATCCACCAAGATAATGGCACACACTACGGCTGTTACAAGGGGAAACGTGCCATCTGCGACATCAGGGAGCGCACCCTGGGCACCTCATATCCCAAGTGAAAGGAGCCCATCCATGACAAGTGAGGCAACATCCTGTGAGCAAATCATACCTTTTATAGCTGGCCGTCTCGTACCCATTGTTGTAGTAGCTTTTGCCATGCAATAACCATGCAATGTTTAATTGAGCATTTGTCCAGTTGTCAAGAAGATGCCTTGCTTTTCTGTATCTGGTTGTTAGGTTGGTTGCATTGAGTATTTGTCCAGTTTTCAATGGCTATTGTTGGTTGTTACAGTGAGCATGAATGCCTTGTTTCTTTCAGTTATTCACAATGTGATGTTCATTATGTGCAAGTATGAACTGTGTAGTTCAATTTCATCAATACCACCTGTTATGCCTGGTGTTGTTAACCTGCGCCCTTAACTCCCGCTTTAAACATTTATGCCTTGTTTCTATGAATTTGGTTGCCAGGTTGGTTGCAGTGAGCATTTGTCTAGTTTTCAAGCAGATGCCTTGCTTTTCTATATGTGGTTGTTAGGTTGATTACAGTGAGCATTTGTCTAGTTTTCAAGCTGACGCCTTGCTTTTCATTATCTGGTTGTTAGGTTGGTTCCATTGAGCATTTGTCCAGTATCAAATGGCTATATTTGGTTGTTAATTATAGTGAGCATATATGCCTTGTTTATTTCAAGCAGATACCTCGTATACTTGGTTGATGTTAAGCCTGATGTACTTATCATGACTTTACATGTACTTGCACAGGACAACAATGGGAGTGGCCAACGTTTTCCACCGAGGTTCTTTTCATCCCTCCGCTTATACTCCATCCGTTCTATCATGTAGTCCATATAGATTTTTGTGATGTATCTACATATACCATCTAAAATGTATACAATATAAATTTTTGTGATGTATCTAATGAAATGGAATTGCAATTCTAGATGAAAATGTTTTTCTCTACAAACTTGGTCAAAGGAAGTAAATGTTGACTTCTCAAAATGTTTATATGCAACACATTGTGGAACTGATGGAGTAATATATTACACCATTGTGCAACTGCATTTTAGCTTCTAATATTGGCTTCTTGCTTGTAGGTACATATGTCTTAGGTAAAGATCCATTCCTGGACCCTTTTTGCGTGTGGGGGTAATGAAATATTCATGAACCAGCATCAAGTGAGGAAACTGAAAATGATTGTTAGGGAAAAGAGACGAACAATGCCAATTAGACTATTTGTTTACGCTCTATCCAACACAACAGTGAGCTGTAGGATGGTAACTACGAACTCCGTAGGCTTCTATTAGTACTGCCCATAATGAGTTGTCACACAACAATGTCTGAATCTTTTTCTTTTGCAGTGGTTCCCAAAGCAGTTTACTCAAGATTACCTCACAAAGTACATGATTGTTGGACATGCAATGAAGGTTAAAATAAATCATCGAGACTACAATGAGCATCGAGAAGTCGTAATGAAGACAGTGAAGGATGGACGGGCGGCCATCACTAGGGACTGGCCTAGAGTCGTTCGTGCGTTAGGCATGGAGGAGGGCACAATATGGGCATTCTGCTTCACCTTCTCCAGCATACAAAATGTCTTTCGGCTCTCTCTTTACCGTCTTTAGTACAACCGTGCTTCCATCATTCTTTATTTGTCCCTTCTGTAGTTTTCCTTTTTTTGAGAATTGATGCTTATGTAGTTCTTGAGTATATGTACATGTGAATCGAATTATGCATTCGTTCTTAAACCTAAACATGATTCGATATGAAATACAAGAATTCCTACTTTCAAATTTAAATTATGTGAATTATGAACAAAGGTATTTAATTAGGGGCAAATCCTGCTCTGCATGCCATTACAATGCACACAATTTGAGAAAGCAAAACGTCTGCGATCAACTCCGACATCACACACGTTTCTCCATTCTAGGCGTGTGTGACAAATCTCGTCTTCGCGCACGGTCAGACGAGAAAGAACATGTGAGATTAACAACACCAACGTTTGTGCTAGTCTCCTTATCACACACGATTTTGTATTTTGAACTGTGTACCATCATAAACGTTGGTCAAAGAAGATAGCGTGCGATAGTCCTTCATCCGACACAGTTATTCTGGATGACACGTTTGGGAACTATGGATCACACGTTTGGGACGTTTTATAAATCACAAACGTTTAATAGAAACCCCGCGTGTGGGACATATTCAACCTTCGCATACGGTTTTACAATGATAAATGTATGCACTCTTATATCATATCACAGACGGTCATGGTGGAACTAACTGTGTGCGATTGTCTCCTTATCGTACACGCTTTGTAATTGTGAACTGTTTGTGATTTGGTGCACATCGTAAACGGTGCTTCACAGAATAGCGTGTGCGATGTTAGTGTGATCTCACACGAGTTGCAAGGATGAACCGTATGGGAAATACACACATCTCCAACGATTATCCGGTGACCCTCGTTTGTGATAGGTGCGGACATCCCATACGCTTAGTTTTGCCAAACGTTTGCGTTCGTTGGCCACCATCGCCGACGGGTTTTCCGTGTCGTGTGGGATGGACCCCCCTATCGCCCACACATGCAAGGCGACGGTTTGGAACTACGTCGCGGAAAGGGGTTAAAAACCGTTTGTATAGCACGTCGCTACACCAGTGATAGATCTATCCATAAGCAATCTACCGTTATTCTTCTTCGCAGTTTTTATGTTGGCATAACCACTTGGTATAGATTCGTCCTTGATACGATTACCGGTGGGAATTTCTTGATGTGTCCATCTTGGGATGCTTTTAATGCTTTGTGAAGTTTAGTGGGATCACCACCTATTATGATCAATGAAACAACTTTAACTCTCGAACACGTTATGGAGAGATTAGATGCTATTGAAAAGAAGATGATTACCAAAGAACATCTTGAAGATTTGGATGAGAAAATGCATAATCTTGCTAATAAAATTGGGGCTAAGGCAAGAGATGCCTTTAAATTGCTAAAGGCAAAAGAAAACAGGAAATAAAAAGTGGGAGCAGAGAGCTGTGCTTACTAGATTCATCAACTCCATACCTCTCAAAAATGATCCATTAATAAGGTTGATCAAGTCTTATTAACAACCACTTCCGATTAGCATGAAACCGAAGAATTTTTGTAAAACACTAAGTTACCTCAATGGGGATGTGCATATCCCCGACAATAAGTATATCATATTTCTTTTTTGCAGTAGGTAGAGGTAATTGAAAACTTCCAATAGTGAGTGTCGGAGATTCTTCAATAACATTTATACCATTCACTTAGAATTGTTTCTTCGAAAAGTGCACCGTGTGCTCATTACCATTGATATGAAAAGTGACTTTGCTTTTATTGCAATCAATAACAGCCCCTGCAGTATTAAAAAAGGGCCTACCAAGGATAATCGACATGTTGTCGTCCTTGGGCATCTCAAGAATAATAAAGTCCGTTAAGATAGTAACATTTGCAACAACAACGGGCACATCCTCACAAATACCGATAGGTATGGCAGTTGATTTCTCAGCCATTTGCAATGATATTTCAGTAGGTGTGAGTTTATTTAAATCAAGTCTTTTATACAAGGAGAAAGGTATAACACTAACACCGGCTCCCAAGTCACACAAAGCAGTTTTGACATAGTTTCTTTTAATGGAGCAAGGTATAGTTGGTATTCCCGGATCTCCAATTTTTTTAGGTACTCCATCCTTAAAAGAATAATTAGCAAGCATTGTGGAGATTTCAGCTTCAGGTATTTTTCTTTTATTGGTGATGATGTCTTTCATGTACTTTGCATAAGGGGCCATCTTCAGGATATCAGTTAAGTGGGCACGCAAAAAGACTGGCCTAATCATTTCAGCAAAGCGTTCAAATTCTTCATCATCCTTTTTCTTAGAAGGTTTAGGTGGAAAGGGCATGGGTTTCAGAACCCATGGCTCTCTTTCTTTACCATGTTTTCTAGCCACAAAGTCTATTTTATCATAACGTTTATTCTTAGGTTGTGGGTTATCAAGATCAGCAGCAGGCTCTATTTCAACATCATTATCTGGTTCTCTATCATTGTTAGGTTGAGCATCTTCATGAACATTATCATTATCATTTTCATTATCACTAGGTGAATGTTCATTACCAGACTGAGTTTCAGCATCGAAAATAGAGACATCATTATTATCAGGAGGTTTTTGTATCTCAGGTTCACTAGAGGTATGCAAAGTCCTATCACTTTTCTTTTTCTTTTTCTTTCTAGAAGGACTAGGTGCATCAGTATTAATTCTCTAAGAGTCTTGTTCACTTCTTTTAGGATGACCCTCAGGGTAAAGTGGTTCTTGGGTTATTCTACCTTCTCTAGTTACTACTCTAGCAGCAAAATCATTGATATTATTATTCATTTCATTAAGCAATTCTTTTTGAGACTTAGCAACTTGTTCTAACTGAGTTTGAACCATACAGACATGCTTTCCTACACCTCTAACATCATTACTGATTCTAAATAGCAAGTCACTCAAGCGAGCAATCATATCAGAGTTATATTTCAATTGTTTCAGGACATGTGCATTGAAATGATCTTGCTTCATAATATAGTCATCAAATTCATATAAGCATTGACTAGGATGTTTATTGTAAGGGATATCACCTTTATCAAACTTCAATAAATAATTTACCTTTACCACCTGTGGAGGTGGTGGTGTGTCAAGGCCATGTATTTCTTTAATAGGTGGTAAATTCTTAACATCCTCAGCTTTAATACCTTTTTCCTTCATAGATTTCTTTGCCTCTTGCATATCATCAGGACTGAGAAATAAGATACCCCTCTTCTTCGGAGTGGGTTTAGGCGGTGGTTCAGGAAGAGTCCAATCATCATAATTCTTCAATATGTTATTCAATAATTCTTTAGCTTGTTCAACAGTTCGTTCCCTGAAAACACAACCAGCACAACTATCTAGGAAGTCCCTAGAAGCATCAGTTAGTCCATTATAGAAGATATCAAGTATTTCATTTTTCTTGAGAGGGTGATCAGGCAAAGCATTAAGCAATTGGAGAAGCCTCCCCAAGCTTGTGGGAGACTCTCTTCTTCAATTTGCACAAAGTTAAATATTTCCTGTAAGACAGCTTGTTTCTTATGCGCAGGAAAATATTTTTCAGAGAAGTAGTAAATCATATCCTGGGGACTACGCACACAACTAGGAGCAAGAGTATTGTACCATATCTTAGCATCACCCTTTAATGAGAACGGAAATAACTTGAGAATATAATAGTAGCGAATCTTCTCATCATTAGCAAAGAGGGTGGCTATATCATTCAGCTTAGTAAGATGTGCCACTACAGTTTCAGTTTCATAGCCATGGAAAGGATCAGATTCAACCAAAGTAATTAACTCTGGGTCGATAGAGAATTTATAATCCTTATCGGTAAAAAAGATAGGTGAAGTAGCAAACTTAGGATCACATTTCATTCTAGCATTCAAAGTCTTTTCCTTATACTTGCGTAGCAATTTCTTAAGATCGTTTCTATCCTTGCAAGAAAGAATTTCTCTAGCTATCTCTCCATCCAAAACATAAGCTTCAGGTATCTTAGGCATTTCCAATCTAGGAGAGCTAGGACTAATAGGTGTTTCATAGTCATAAGTTTCAAAGGCTTCATCAGTTTCAACAATCTCACCAGCTTCAGTAATTTCATTCTCTTTAGCTCTAGCAATTTGTTCATCAAGAAATTCACCTAGTGGCACATTATCATCAAGCATGGTACTAGCATCATCATAAGCATCATTCATAGCAGAAGTAGCATCATCAATAACTTACGACATATCAGGATTACTAGCATGTGGTGGTGTTGCAAACTTACTCATAACAGAAGGTGAATCAAGTGCAGAGCTAGATGGCAGTTCCTTACCTCCCCTCATCTTAGAGGGAAAAATCTTGGTATTTGGATCCTTCAGATTCTTCATAGTGATCAATTGATATAAGTCCCAAGTGACCCAACAAATATAGCTATGCTCCCCAGCAACGTCGCCAGAAAAAGGTCTTGATAACCCACAAGTATAGGGGAACGCAATAGTTTTTGAGGGTAGAGTATTCAACCCAAATTTATAGATTCGACACAAGGGGAGCCAAAGAATATTTGAGAGTATTAGCAGCTGAGTTGTCAATTCAACCACACCTGGAGATTAGATATCTGCAGCTGAGTGATCAGTAGCACAGTAGTATGATAGTTTGATAGCAGCAGTAACAGTAATAGTAACGGTAGCAGTGATAGCAATAGTTTTGTAGCAATTGGAACATTAGCAGCAGCAATAGTAACTTAGCAAGAACAATAAGTGGAAAACTCGTAGGCACTAGATCGGTGAACTCGTTGGATGATATTCATCATATAACAATCATAACCTAGGGCGACAAAGAACTAGCTCCAGTTCATAAATATAATGTAGGCATGTATTCCGTAAATAGTCATACGTGCTTATGGAAAAGAACTTGCATGACATCTTTTGTCCTACCCTCCCGTGGCAGCGGGATCCATAAGGAAACTAAGGGATATTAAGGCCTCCTTTGAATAGAGAACCGGAACAAAGCATTAACACACGGTGAATACATGAACCCCTCAAACTACGGTCATCACCGAAAAGTATCCCGACTATTGTCACTCCGGGGTTTGCGGATCAGAACACATAATAGGTGCATATGACTAGCAAGATCGGATCAAGAACATAGATATAATGGTGATAACATAAACGGTTCAGATCTGAAATCATGGCACTCGGGCCCTAGTGACAAGCATTAAGCCTGGCAAAGTCATAGCAACATCAATCTCAGAACATAGTGGATACTAGGGATCAAGCCCTAACAAAACTAACTCGATTACATGATGAATCTCATCCAACTCCTCACTGGCCAGCAAGCCTACGAAGGAATTACCCACTCCCGATGGGGAGCATCATGGAATTGGCGATGGAGAAGGGTTGATGATGACGAAGACCGAAGATTCCCCTCTCCGGAGCCCCAAACGGGCTCCATATCTAGCCTCCCGATGAAGAACAGGAGGTGGCGGCGGCTCCGTATCGTAAAATGCGATGAAACTTTCTCCTTTATTTTTTCTCCAAAAATAGGATTTTAGAGCATCGGAATTAGGGTCAGTGGGGCCATGAGGTGGGCACAACCCACCAGGGCGCGCCTGGGGGGGGGGAGGCTGCCGCGCCCTGGTGTATCGTGCCCAGCCAGGGGCCCCACTCCGGTGGTTCTTGGCTCCAGTATTTTTTATTTATTGTAAAATAAATCTCCAAAAAGTTTTGTCCAGTTCCGAGAACTTTTATTTCTGCACAAAAACAACACCATGGTAGTTCTGCTGAAAACAGCGTCAGTCCGGGTTAGTTTCATTCAAATCATGCAAATTAGACTCCAAAACAAGGGCAAAAGTGTGAGGAAAAGTAGATATGACGGAGATGTATCAAGCCACAAGCAGAGCGGTGGCGGCAAGCATCACAGGAAGTATATGATTTGATGATCGTTGCTCATACTCCTCTACGCCGACATATTTGTAGGTTTAGAGGGATAAGTTTATTATGCATGTAATAGTTTATTAAGGTGTGTGCGCCAATGTTATGTGTGCACTACAGGAATTAGCTGCTTTGCCGTCTGCCATAGCAGACGGCAAAGGCCTGCCTGGCGGACGGCAAAGCCATTGCCGTCCGCCAGCAGACGGCCAACAGTCCGGCCGAATAGTAGCCGGCAAAGGCCACTTTGCCGTCTGCTGGCAGACAGCAAAGAAGCCAAGCTCTTTGCCGTCTGCTGGCAGACGGCAAAGCCCCTGGACGGCAGACAAAAGTTGCCAGCCCCATTAGGAGGCTAACGACGCTCTTTGCCGTCTGCTGGCAGACGACAAAGGCCTTTGCTTCTTTGCCGTCTGCCAGCAGACGGCAAAGAGCTGCAGCTGACGTCAGCTGACGTCAGGCGTCAGTTGGGCAAACGCAGGCTCTTTGCCATCTGCCAGCAGACGGCAAAGAAGCAAAGGTCTTCGCCGTCTGCCAGCAGACGGCAAAGAGGCCAAATAGGCCAGCCCAGGTTGCACAGGCTGCTGCCACGTGGCCTCTTTGCCGTCTGCTAGCAGACGGCAAAGTGGCTATATTGCCACTGTTTTTTTTTCTTAAATTCAATCAATTTCACAGATATATATATATATATTCATTTCAAAATATTTCAACAAGTACATATAGCCAACATATCCCTGCCATATGGATATGATCATCCAACACATATATACACCAAATGAAAAGTCCAACATATCCAACAATTAAGCAAAAGGTCCATATAGTTTCATCCATACATACATATATAGGTAGCAAGTTTCACATTGTTCATCCTACAAAATCACAACAAAAAGGAAGGACAAGGAGAAGAGTAGACTCCAACGCAAGCTTCCGTGATCTGAAGCCAATCTGCAAAATGGGAAAGAAGAAAGTTAGAAGAAGAAGAAGACTAGAAGAAGAAGAAGAAAAAGAAGAAGAAGAAGACTAGAAGAAGAAGAAGAAAAAGAAGAAGAAGAAGAAGAAGAATTTTTCTTCTCTTTCTTTTTCTTCTTCTTATTGCTTACTTGTGTCATTTTAGAGCTAACCTAGTTAAATAGGCCATTTTTGACCTAAATATGCTAAGTATGTCATAAATGAACTAAATAAGCTAAGTATAGGTCATTTCAGAGCTAACCTAGGTAATTATGCCATTTTTGAGCTAATTAAGCATATTAAGTCATTTTGGAGCTAAATAGGTCATTTCTTAAGCATATTATGTCATTTTTGAGCTAGCTAAGCATATTGAGTCATTTCGGAGGAATAAATGGTAAGTATAGGTCACTTTAGAGCTATCCTAGGTTAAATAGGTCATTTGTGAGCTAATTAAGGTTATTATGTCATTTTTGAGCTAGCTAACCATATAAATTCATTTTTGGAGGAATAAATGCTAAGTATATGTCATTTTAGAGCTTTCCTAGGTTAAATAGGTCATTTTGGAGCTAAATAGGTGATTTCTTAAGCTAAGCTAAGTATATGTCATTTGAGAGCTATTCGTGGTAAAATTGGTCATTTTGGAGCTAATTAAGGTTATTATGTCATTTTGGAGGAAATAATGCTAAGTACAGGTCATTTTAGAGCTAAATATGTCATTTCTTAAGCTAAGCTAAGTATAGGTCATTTGAGAGCTATCGATGGTAAAATTGGTCATTTTGGAGCTAAGTAAGGTTATAATGTCATTTTCGAGGAAACTAAGCTAAGTATACGGCATTTTGGAGATAAATAGGTCATTTCTTAAGCTAAGTATGCATTTGTTATGCTAAACACTTGCGAAAACTTACCGTCATCACGGAGGTGTAGTTGTAGGTGTAGTTGTAGGACCGGTCGCGCCAGTGGCTGACGGAGGAGGATCGGTCGATGCTTGTCGGGAGTTATGCTGCACCAAAGATCATTTCCAATGTATCGTTAGCATGATGCAACTCAAATGTGAAGACTAGTAACTAATGACCATTCAAATGAAACTCACCGTGCCCGCCGGAGCAATGACTGGCATCGGCAGAGGGGTCGTCCCGGTCTTCTCGCACAGGGTCTGCACATTTGGTTTTGACGAGGTCAGACTCAGAGAATGCCTTGGCCTTCTTGTACGAGGCAGTATTGGACATGGCATAGAGGTCGAACAGCTGTGGCACTGGAGCCTTGTTCTCTCGCGCCTAAAAGAGAGGAACAGAGTATTAGTTGAGGGCTCAAGCTAGCATGAAGAATAAATTTGCATGAATCATGAAGAAAACCACATACCCAGTTTTCCCCGTACTGATGTAGGTTGACGCTGCCTAGATGGTGTGGGACACCTTTCATTTTGCCACGCTTGTCCTTTGCAGTGTCGTGGGTGGAGCGCCATTGGGGAGAGCACCACTCATCCACCAACGCCTCCCAACAGTCCATCCTATCCGCACACCATCTCGGGGGCACCTAAGTTAAGCAAGAGAAATTTGAGCGCTACGCCTACGAATCAAATCAAGGAAACTAAGTACAAGGCCTTAAGAATAGGTAATTACCTTCATGTACTTCTCCTTACTCAGAAACTTGCCGCGGCACTTCTCTCTTTTCCTCCTAATACCAGTCGAGGCGAAGTAGTCTCGAACAGCCTGCGTCCGAGCCTCGTGCCGAAAGTTTTGAAGTAGGCGCCTGCACTCGTTGTCGATAACCCGAGCCGCGGCCTCCTCCTGTCCCTCAGCACACCTGTATAAGGTCTGCAATAAAACAAGAAAACACGGATTAGTACAATCACTAGGGTTGCCAATCAAAGAAGGAAACACAACGTAGACGGCAAAGGAGAAATTACCCAAAACGTCTGGATCACAATGTCGGCCACCTTGTGGCACTCGACATCGCCGATCCTATGCCCCGGCGGGGCCGGGGCAGCCAAGTAGTGCTCCCAGGTCATTCCTAGCTCTCGAACCCGGCCCTCACCGGGCAACGTGACCCACCCCGGGAAGCTCTGGCGACAAATCACACCAAGGACACTGTTGGGCCTGCGGACACGAGGCTCGTGTGTCCAAGACCTGCAGTATGACAAGGCCAACGCATTAGATATTCGAAGAAACGTGAAGGCAAAAGGTTAAAAAAGAGTAAATGCACTTACTTGTCCCCGTTAGGCGCAATCAACCACCTCTGGTCGGGGGTCGCCGGGGTGGGCGGGAGCTTTGTACCACCACGCTGGTAGACTTTGCGCCCCTCAACCCACTCACCCTCGCTATAGCTATCAGAACTATAGCCACCCTCAGCACGGCCACTTGACTCCGTCGAGTCCACCCATGGGTTCCGCTGCGACTCAGCGTGATCCCTGCTGAGCTCCGGAGTCTCGTGGGACGGAGTCTCGTGGGACGAAGGCTCGTCGGCCCGACGCTCGTCGGCGCGAGGCTCGTCGGCCGTAGGCGCGTCTGCCATAGGCTCGTCGGCCCGAGGCTCGTCGGCCCGAGGCTCGTGGATCGGAGTCCGAGACGGGTCCACCTCAGGCGGCTCCATCTCAGACGGAGCACTCCTGTGGTCGGGTGAATCAGCTGGCGGTGGCGGCGAGGAAGGCGTAGTAGCAGCCTTCCTACCTCTCCCGCCGCCACATCCACCTCTACTAGCCTTCTTCCCCCCCGACCTTTCCCGGCCGAAGAAGAAGCGACCGCCGGTGGTGTTTGCATACTGAGATCCAGCGCTCTCCGGAGGCTATGGGGTGGAATGGAACTACCCCTCCCACCACGCGCCGAGGTAGGAGCCTCGGAGCGCTCTCGACCCGCGCCCACCATCTGTCAACACCTGCAATGACAAAGAGTAAACGAAATTAGTACAACATAAAAAGAATGAATACCTGACATGAATAATATGTATATAATTTAAGTGTATCATCATCATGAACATAATAAAAAATTGAATACCTAAAAAATTGAATACTTAATTTAAGTGTCGGGGTGTCGGGGTGTCGGGGTGTCGGGGTCATGGTGTCGGGGTGTCGTGTCGGGGTCGGGGTGTCGGGTCGGGTCGGGGTGTCGTGGTGTCGGGGTGCCGTGTCGGGGTCGGGGTGTCGGGTCGGGGTCGGGGTGTCGGGTCGGGGTGTCGTGGTGTCGTGGTGTCGGGGTGTCGTGTCGGGGTCGGGGTGTCGTGTCGGGGTCGGGGTGTCGTGTCGGGGTCGGGGTGTCGGGGTGTCGGCGGTGTCGTGTCTGGGTGTCGGGGTGTCGGGGTCGGGGTGTCGGGTCGGGGTCGGGGTGTCGGGTCGGGGTGTCGTGGTGTCGGGGTGTCGTGGTGTCGTGTCGGGGTCGGGGTGTCGGGGTGTCGTGTCAGGGTCGGGGTGTCGGGTCGGGGTGTCATGGTGTCGGGGTGCCGTGTCGGGGTCGGGGTGTCGGGTCGGGGTCGGGGTGTCGGGTCGGGGTGTCGTGGTGTCGGGGTGTCGTGGTGTCGTGTCGGGGTCGTGGTGTCGGGGTGTCGTGTCGGAGTCGGGGTGTCGGGGTGTCGGGGGTGTCGTGTCTGGGTGTCGTGGTGTCAGGGGTGCCGGGGTGTCGGGGTCGGGGTGCTGTGTCGGGGTCGTGGTGTCGGGGTGTCTGGGTCGGGGTGCCGTGTCGGGGTCAGGGTGTCGGGTCGGGGTCGGGGTGTCGGGTCAGGGTGTCGTGGTGTCGGGGTGTCGTGGTGTCGGGGTGTCGTGTCGGTGTCGGGGTGTCGTGTCGGGGTTGGGGTGTCGGGGTGTCGGGGGTGTCGTGTCTGGGTGTCGTGGTGTCCGAGTGTCAGGGGTGTCGGGGTGTCGGGGTCGGGGTGCCGTGTCGGGGTCGGGGTGTCGGGGTGTCGGGGTCGGGGTGCCGTGTCGGGGTCGGGGTGTCGGGTCGGGGTCGGGGTGTCGGGTCGGGGTGTCGTGGTGTCGGGGTGTCGTGTCGGGGTGTCGAGGTGTCGTGTCGGGGTCGGGGTGTCGGGGTGTCGGGGGTTTCTTGTCTGGGTGTCGTGGTGTCGGGGTGTCAGGGGTGTTGGGGTCGGGGTGCCGTGTCGGGGTCGGGGGTGTCCTTTTCTTTTATTTCCTACCTTTCTTCTACTTCTTCTTCTTTCCTTTTTCTTCTTCTCTTCTTCTTTCCTTTTTCTTCTCCTAAATCTTACTCCTATTACCTAAATAATACAAACAAAGAACAAATCTAAAACTAAATCTAATACAAATAAAATTTCTGTCCTAATTTGATACCTTGCTAAATTAACCTAGGGTTCATACTAATTAATCTAGGGTTCATACTAATTAACCTAGGGTTCATACTACCTAATTTGAAACCTAGCTATCCATACTAACTAGTGTTAAATCAATTCTGTTTTCTTTAAATAGCAACAATTGCTTTAACTAAAAAAATTAAATAGCAACATTTGCTTTAACTAAAAAATAGCAACTACCTAATCTGTCCTAGCTAGGGTTCATACTAACTAGCACTAAAAAAGCCACTAATATAGCACTAACATAGCACTAACCTAGGGTTCATATGGCACTAATATTGCACAAATTAATCAACCTAGGGTTCATATGGTAGAGAGACACACACACATACACACACAGAGAGCGAGAGAGCAGAGAGCAGAGAAGAGGGGAGGGGAGGAGGGGGGCTTACCTGCCGGTGGCTGCGGGTGGGGGGAGGTGGCTGCGGGAGGAGGATGGCTGCGGGTGGGGGGGAGCTGGCGCCAGCGACGGGGCGGGCTCCGGGGGGGTGGGGGGCGGTCGACGGGGCGGGCTCCGGGGGGCGGGGGGGGGGTGGCCGGCGACGGGGCGGGCGCCGGGGGGCGGGGGGGCGGTGCGGGGCGGCGGAGGGGGGGCGGCGCGGGGCGGCGGAGGGGGAGGGGCGGGGGAGCGGAGGGCGGCGGCGGCGGGAGACGAAAATTAAAAGGGGAGAGAGAAGAGAGAGAGGGAGAGAGAGAAGAGAGAGAGGAGGGGGGTAACGGCCGTTAGGGGGTTGTTTTCTTTGCCGTCTGCCAGTGGACGGCAAAGTTTCTTTGCCGTCCGCTAGCAGACGGCAAAGAGGTGGGGTGGGCCGTTGCAGTTAACTGGCCTCCACTGGGCCCCCACCCACCTCTTTGCCATCTGCCAGCGGACGGCAAAGAAACTTTGCCGTCTGCCAGTGGACGGCAAAGAGATGGCTGATGGCAAACAGGGTCTTTGCCATCAGCCAGTTCTTTGCCGTCTGCTTTACTAAAGCTGACGGCAAACAACCTGTTTGCCATCTGCCAGCAGACGGCAAAGACCTGGCAGATGGCAAAGACCCTGATTCCAGTAGTGGTGTAGTCACTTATGTATTTGGATGCTTAATTAGGTTATGGCAATCATGTTGTTATGTGTGTAATTGTTTATTGAGGTGTGCCAATGTTATGTGTGTAGTCACTTATGTATTTGGATGATTAATTTCGTTCTGCAATGATGTTGTTGTAAACAGAAGCATATATGTTTGTGGGCAGATTGATTAAATCACATCGCATGCGTAATAAACAACCATATCCGTCGGCGATGATTTCATCAGTCCTTTACAGTTCTTTATCCAGAACCGTTTTCCCACAACACATCCGAATGGCCTGTGTATGTTGTACATCACACACATCTTGATCGGAGCAACCGTTTGTGTTATTTTTGCTTATCGCACATAGTTCATCCCAATGGCCTATATGCTGTCTATCACACACATCTTGATCTATGTAACCGTTTATGTTATCTTATCTCATCACAAACAGTTCATCCGAGTGACCTGTATGCCATCTATCGCACACGTAATCATCTGGACAATCGTTTGTGTTCTACTGGATCAGCGCAAACAGTTTGTCACGATGAACTGTATGCCGTACATCGCACACTTGCATTTTTCTAACCGTTTGTGTTATATTGTACAATCGCAAACAATATATCTGGGTCAACTGTTTGCCACAGATCGCACACGTAACTTTTTTTGCGATTGTATTTGATGGGCCCGTCATCGCACACAGTTCGCGTTATTAGCGAAGGAGCTATAACTATACCATTTGCGATTTGGTCATCGCACACAGTTTTGTCGAAGGGTCTCTGATTGTTGTGTCGTCTTTGGACCATCCTACAGTAGTGATTTGATATTTTTTGAATGCATAGATTGCTTATCCACACCGCTGTAGTTGTCGCTCTGTATTTAGATTTGTCATTCAACAATCTTGTGGCACATGTAGTTCTGAATTGAATATAGTTCATTCGTCCTTAGATTGGTGATTCAGCAAATGGCAGCCTTGTCATGGCGAATCTGGGTGTCGCTGCTGTCGTCGGTGTCACGGAGGATAATAATGAGCATGTGCTACGTGCATGCATTTTAGTGAAGCGGCAAGCGGTATTGAAAATTAAAGTCAGAAGGGAGCAAAGGCGAGCATTGTATCGGCTGGCGGGATTCCTCCCGCCCGTAGAGGAGGATTGGGAGGATGCGGAGGATGCAGATTACAGCTCCGGCAGTGAGCAGATACAGTTGGACCCATATTGCGCTTTCGATCGGTACCTCGACAATGATCGCAATGGGAAGCAAAATAAAAAGGGGAAGACGACCATTGTACATGAAACTGTCATGGCCAACAGGGAGCAGCTTTATATGGACCTGGCAGATTTGCAGCATCAGATAGCCTGCTGGATGGAGGTGTACAAGCATACCAATGAGTCGGTGGAGAAGTTGACCGCCATCATCGAGGAACTTGTGGATGACAAGGCGAAGCTCACAGTCGAGCGCGATGAGATCATGGAGGAATTTGTCGCTCTTCTGAAGCAATGCCGTGAGGACGTGCAACAGCTCATCGCCGCTAACCTCGAGAAATCCAAGGCCATTGTCGCAATGACGGAGTTGGCAAAAGAGAGGCGAGTGCAGACGAAGGTTGTGGAGGTGATGAAGAAAGAGATAGAGGAACTCCGCGGCCAGGAACTCTGAGCCCCCCAGTGTGGGTCTGCGTCCTCCTCCCGATGTGTTTTTCTAGAGTTGCCGCCTATGGCATTTTGAACATGTTGCCTATCGTTAGCCGCCTGTAAGAGACATGTCATCATTTCGTTAGGTTTAGGCATGTTTTAGCTATTACAATCTGGCAGCGTCTGAGTTGTCTTATGTCATGTCCTTATAGTCCATTCGCTTTTTATGTGTTTATGTAGATGCATCATTCCCATGACATTGTTCTAAATCGATCGTTTTGTATGCTGGTTTAATGACCTACCAAATGGAATCCAGGCACCGCAGTCAAGCATTGGACGGTCGAGCCTACCACTGGTTGTGGATGCTGAACTGAAACTCGTTGCTGTAAAAAAAGAAGTATGTTATGTTGTCCGATGTTGTATGTCGTTCAAGCCCCTTGTGTGAGGTAACTGTGGGATTTGATTAATATCCGAACTTGCCCAATGCAGGCATCAGTGCCACCAGCTACTATATTTTCATCACCTGCACGTTTTTCTGTATCCACTGGTGACAAAGCCAGTAAGTTATGTTTTTGTTGGTTTTGCATTGAGACAATTTGTACTTACCAAAGGGTCTAAACTTTGCATTTTTTGTTATTGAGAGGGGAAGTTGGCGTCTGAACTGAAAGCGCTTTATGCTAGCATGGGGCACCACCATGTAGAAAAGGTGCCAAACTGTTTCGTGAGGATCATGCAGGGCAGGTGTGATTCCCGTTTGGTACTACCTGATGGTGCGCCTCTCTTTTAAAGGCCACGAAGCTGAGCATGACAAGGTTAATCAATCTAGGGACGAGCACTGGCTGTTGTTGGCGTGTGGAGTTACATGAAGAAGATGGAGCGCTGGTGTTGCGTGCATGGTGGTGTGCGTTTGCCAAGTTCCATGGCCTTGTGTGTGGTTGCGTTGCTGAATTTGAGGTTGTGCACCCTGAGTTCATGAAGGTGATCATCTACGACAAGACAAAAATCGAGATGACATACAAAGAGTGTGGAACTGTGCAGCTGTTTACGCCCGTTAAGTGAGCCTTCACCATGTCTCCTTAGTCCGGTAGTTACTATCTCATGCTTGTTAGATGGTCTAGCTTGTTACTTTTGTGAATTGCGAAGAACTACATGATTTATCAGATGTTTAGTTGTTGGCGTGAAGTGCTTACAGTTGATGTAGGAGTCGTGTTATAGGGTCTTGGTTAGTGAATTTTGTGAAGTGCGAAGAACTAGATGAGTTATCAAATGCTTAGTTGTTCTGTGTGTTATGCGAACTGCTAATGGTTGATGTAAGAGCCGTGTCAGAGGGTCTCGCTTTTGACTTGTTCGAATTGAAGCTAAATCTGCATCCTTGCATATTGTTCATGGAAGGTATCCGTGTTGTCTGTTCATTATAACCTTGACCACGGGGCTCCTGCGCTTGGCTGTTGCATGTTGGGCTGCACGTCTGAGTGTTATACCTCGCTTGTTCTTAGTAGTATATGATGTCTACTACGCAACTTTATTCTTGTAGACTTTGTTAGGCCTCCAAGCGCAGAGTTTTGTAGGACAGTAGCAATTTTCCCTCAAGTGGATGACCTAAGGTTTATCAATTCGTGGGAGGTGTAGGATGAAGATGGTCTCTCTCAAACAACCCTGCAATCAAATACAAGAAATCTCTTGTGTCCCCAACACACCCAATACAATGGCAAATTGTATACGTGCACTAGTTCGGCGAAGAGATGGTGATCCAAGTGCAATATGGATGATAGATATAGGTTTTTGTAATCTGAAAATATAAAAACAGCAAGGTAGCATGTAACAAAAGTGAGCACAAACGTTATTGCAATGCTTGAAAACTAGGCCTAGGGTCCGTACTTTCGCTAGTGCAATCTCTCAACAATGCTAATATAGTTGGATCACATAACCATCCCTCAACGTGCAACGAAGAATCACTCTAAAGTTCTTATCTAGCGGAGAACATAAGAAGAAATTGTTTGTAGGGTACGAAACCACCTTAAAGTTATCCTTTCCGATCAATCTATCCAAGAGTTCGTACTAAAATAACACCAAGTTATCCTTTCCGATCAATCTATCTAGAGTTCATACTAAAATAACACCATATGATACACATCAACCAACTCTAATGTCACCTAGATACTCCAATGTCACCACAAGTATCCATGAGTTAATTATACGATACGCATCAAACAATTTCAGATTCATAATACTCAATCCAACACAAAGAACCTCAAAGAGTGCCCCAAGATTTCTATCGGAGAACGTAGGACAAGAACATGCATCAACCCCTATGCATAGATTACCCCAATGTCACCTCGGGAATCCGCAAGTTGAGTACCAAAACATAAATCAAGTGAATCAATAGAACACCCCATTGTCACCATGGGTATCCATATGCAAGACATATATCAAGTGTTCTCAAATCAAATATTCAAACCAACATAACGATATCTCAAAGAGAAAGATTCAATTCATCACAACATGATAGCAAGGGAATAATATCATATGATCCGACTATATTAACAAAGCCCGTGATACATCAAGATCGTGACATCTCAAGAACACGAGAGAGAGAGAGAGAGAGAGAGAGAGAGAGAGAGAGAGAGAGAGATTGAACACATAGCTACTGGTACATACCTTCAGCCCCGAGGGTGGAATACTCCCTCCTCGTCATGGCCTCTGCCGGGATGATGAAGATGGCCATCGAAGATGATCTACCCTCTCCGGCAGGGAACTGGAAAGCCTCCAGATTGGTTTTTCGCCGATACAGAGAGTTGCGGTGGTGGAACTTCTCGTCTAGGGTTATTTCTGGGGGTTTCTGAATATATAGGATTTTTGGGCGTCGGTTTCATGCGAAGATGGGCCACGAGTCGACCACAAGACACCAGGGCGCGCCAGGCCCCGTGGCGTGCCCTGGTGGGTTGTGCCCACCTCGTGGCTCTTCTGGCCCTCCAACGAAGCTTCTAGTGCCTCTTTTGTTCCAAAAAAATTTGTCAAAAAGTTTCATTGCATTTGGAGAACTTTGATTTCTGCACAAAAAACAACACCACGGTAGTTCTGCTGAAAACAGCATCAGTCCGGGTTAGTTCTAAATAAATCATGTAAAGTGCATCAAAACCATATAAAAGTATTGTAAACATAGGCAATCATGGCGGAATACTTCATAAATTATCGATATGTTGGAGACGTATCAGTATACTAAGCCTGGTCTTTCCAGTCCTGTGTTCCAAGAGAGCGCCGGTGAAAGTGTGTTTTCCCGATGCCCGCCTAGTAGTCCAGCGTTTGAACGGATGGCTCATATAATTGGAACCTTCCATGCCCCCTTGTTCGGTGGTTCCACGGGTGGTCGTTTAATTGGACACTTATGCGCCTAGTAGTTAGGCGTTTTTAATATGTCTGACAGTGTGGGCCGGGCTCCCCCTGTATTTTGTGCGGTTACGATCCTCGTTGCACACAAACCCGTTCTCACTATCCTCTTCTTATCCTCTTCCTCACGGCCACTCCACAACTACATCCCTCCTGCCGGCGATGGACCTTTCTGCCTTGCGAGCAGAAGAGAGGCAAAGGTTGGTTCAAAGTTTCTGGGATCGGCAGTACAAGAAGCGGGAGATCTTGGAGGCGAAGATTGACGTCGATCGACAACAAGATGTCCAGTCCAGCAGCTGCAATGTGCCCGCTACTGTAAGTTATAATCACCATCCTGGCCTTTTATGAAATACTTAGAAGAAAGAATGATTTGCATGTTCCAATGTATCCTCGGGGCGCTAGGATTTTGATTTGTTGTTGTTTTAAGCATTAAGATCCCCTTGGCTGCTCATTTTACTCACTTTGCTTTTGTAATTGGGGTTGATTTGTTGGTGTTTTAGGTATTAGGATCCCCTTAGTTCATCCATTGGCTCGTACTTCCATTAATACCCTTTTTCCCTCATTGCTAAATGAACGCAGAACGTAACAACGACTGTAGTGACTCCTGAGGAGTGCTCGTTGCTTACAGCAGAACGGGACATTAAAAGACCGACAAAAGTTTTGCCAAGTACCACCAAGCAAGGAACTAGCGATGCGCCTGCTCCTGTAATTACCCGGCATCCCCTAGATTACACACACACTTTACTAGTCCTTTGAAACTACATTCATAGCAAACCTTACGCATTTGCAGGTTCCATGTTTTGCTTCACCTCCAGCGGTGTCTCCACCTGCTCCTGTGCTTGATCACAACAACCTGGTACTGAATATGTTCTCCAAGAAGACAACTGTCGTCACTTATCCCGTGGCACTAGTACAATCCAAGGGAAGGGGCCGTCCTTTTAAAACTGGTCATGTTCATGATTTTCATACTCCTAGGCATTTTACGGTTCAGATACATGAATTTGAAGAACTTCATATGTTCGCGCTCCGTAAAGCAATAGAGCTACATTTCAAGGGGCCTGTCACTCGTGTCATACAGGTGTACACAAGCCCTCATTGCCACTGGAACATCCGTATGACCCGCTGGGAAGACAAACTGGTCTTCAACGATGTGGAAGCTAGTTGGAGGAGTCTTGCAGAACACCATGATCTCAGGAAGGGTGACATCCTCACCTTCACCATGGTTTCTGCTCACAAGCTGGATGTCAAGATCTACAGTGCAAGCAACTCCATGCAGAAGCAGATGATGTGCCATAATCTCACACATTTCGCCTGATCACCTATAATTGTCTTCTGCTGTATTATATTTCGTGCGTAGATCATCTTTTGTGTTGGCCCGTTGTAGTAGGCAAACTCCTTGCATTTAAGTGATCTTTAGAACTTTGTTCGTTTGCTACTTTGCCTTTTGGTTGTATCAGGACGCACTTGCTGAGATTAAAGCGATCATTTAGTTGTACTGTGTTGGCCCGTTACAGGACGCACCCGCTGAGATTTAATTTATCAACTTTTGTGTTGGCGTCTTGTCTAATCAGTTGGTGTGTCTCGTCAATGCAAGTCTGACATTCTGCACACACGCCAGCTCCTGAGGCGCCACAGACACCTATATATAATAATTAGAATATTAGGCCAAACAGTACAATGATCGAAGATTCTCTTCTTTTCTGTAGACGACAAGGTCAATCTCTTCTTGCGCAAAGTGAAGGAAAGTGGTTGAGTCGGAATGGCGTGAAAAATCCCTTTTAGCTCTCACAATATCTTTGCAACACTCTATCCATAGGTCTATGTTATCCTCGATGAGGCGCCGCCAAAGCTCATCCGGGCGCTGCCGAGTTTGGTGGCAGCGAAATCCCAAGAGGGCCATCGATCGTAGAGCTACATGATACATCCCACGTCGGAGGTCACTAAACTTGAATGGAAGTTTCCGTCGGTATCAGAGGGTCGTTCAACATATATAGTGAAGGGAAAGTGAGACTGAATGTGTCACGCCAGGTTGCATGGCATTTGATCTGCCTTTTTTAGTGCCAGAATGTAACACGCCTAACTATCAGGCGTGTATACCATAATGCGCCAACTACCCCACCGCAGATTCTGCGCCCACCTCCCCCGCAGTTAAAAGAAGTTTACCCCCACGCAGATCCAGCATAATAACAACAGGCTCCAAACTACCAGTTCCCTAGGCTTACCCCCCTTCGATTACGATCTAGTATTCGCCTTCCCTTGAGCCTTACATTCAATCCCCTCAGAAACCACCACTACTATGGATGCGCCGGCCCGTGCTCGTCATCGTGGTGGCTGGGTTACCATCGACGATGATGCTCTTGAACAGATCGTCAGTCGTACAGACTTCCTGATCGCCGCAAGACTCGGCGGTACATGCACCAACTACTTTAGAGCATTTTGCGTAAACATGCGAGCGGCAAGGTCATGGTCGTTGGTCTTGTCGGCTTTCTGGGATCGGGGGTACCCAGACCTGCCTGCCTGCTACCCAGTGCATGGCCCACCATGACGGCCCGGTACGGCCTGGCAGCAGATTCCCCAAGACAAGACCCTCGCGAGGGCCCCGGCCTCGACCTCCCAAAGGTTTGCAAGCCTCGGCCCCAACCGGCCTCGACCGGCCTCGCGAGGCGACCAACACCTAGACCTCCAGGGGAGCGGCCTCCTCAGGCTGCCTCCCGAGGAAAGGAGATTCCTATGTAGTTCCGGGCCTCATGAGGCTGGGATGACATGGGCCATGACGACCAAGGTCAGGCGGGCGCCAGCAGGCGCAGAGGGGACAGTTTCCTCTTTGGTGCTAAGGAGGCAAGGACGGACACGGGTTCCAAAGGAATCCCCCAAAGGTTTCTGTTCCGGTGCAACAAGACCAAGACCACGGGCTCGGCAGGACGGATGTCATCGCCGAGCCCACCTCTGTGTCACGCCCAGAAGCTTTGCAGGCGAAGACCACCTTTAGTCAGGATAAGATGTACCTCTTGTCCCCTTTCAAAATTGGTCATTGTGGGATCCCTTCCCGCCTGTGCGATGAGGGAAGAGGACCAAGGCCACTATAAATAGGGACTAGCACCCACCGTAGAGAGAGACCAATCGATCCTCACTTGAGAGCCCTCGCGAGGCCGCTCAACCACTGTACTAGTTCATCCCCAAACCTCCTCATGAGGCCAATCCACCAAAAGCAGGAGTAGGGTTTTACACCGCAAGGTGGCCCGAACCTGGGTAAATCGCTGTGTCCATCTTCTTGTCCGCACGCACGCATTCGATGAGGCTTGGCTAGGGGGCGACGGGCTTGAGGTTAGAGTTGGTTGAGATCTTCTCACACGTCGCAGAGTTCGAACCTTCTTTGGTCTGCGGAGCCCCGATTTCCAGCATTTGGCGCGCCAGGTAGGGGCATGTCGAAGCTCCTTCTTCATCAGCCGCGCTCTGCCCTCGCCTCGTCATCCCCATGGTAGGCGCCGCTCCCCAGGCTTGGTAGCCCGTGGCCTTTATGGGCGTTGTGGTTTGCCCGGCCGTGCCCACGGTCGCTTGTATCCTCGGCGTTCGTAGGCGCCCGCGTCCGGTTGCCATGTCAAGCAGCTTCTCCGCCAGGCGGGCGCAGCGCAGCCACGGCCCGAGGCCCCGTAGAGCAGGGCGAGGTCAGAGACTGACATCACCTTCGACTCTAGGGACCATCCGAGGACGACGGTCGCTGCTGGTGCGTGATAACCCACAAGTGTAGGGGATCGCAACAGTTTTCGAGGGTAGAGTATTCAACCCAAATTTATTGATTCGACACAAGGGGAGCCAAAGAATATTCTTGAGTATTAGCAGCTGAGTTGTCAATTCAACCACACCTGAAAGACTTAATATCTGCAGCAAAGTATTCAGTAGCAAAGTAGTACGGAAGTAACGATAACGATGGCAAAGTGACAGTAGCAGTTTTGTAGTGATTGTAACAGTAGCAACGGAAAAGTAACTTAGCAAAGATCAATATGTGAAAAGCTCGTAGGCAATGGATCAGTGATGGATAATTATGTCGGATGGCATTCATCATGCAACGGTTATAACATAGGGTGATACAGAACTAGCTCCAATTCATCAATGTAATGTAGGCATGTATTCCATATATAGTCATACGTGCTTATGGAAAAGAACTTGCATGACATCTTTTGTCCTACCCTCCCGTGGCAGCGGGGTCCTAATGGAAACTAAGGGATATTAAGGCCTCCTTTTAATAGAGAACCAGACCAAAGCATTAGCACTTAGTGAATACATGAACTCCTCAAACTACGGTAATCACCGGAAAGAATCCCAGTTATTGTCACCCTGGGGGATGCGGATCATAACTCATAATAGGTGTCTATAACTTGCAAGGTAGGATCAAGAACACATATATATTCATGAAAACATAATAGGTTCAGATCTTAAATCATGGCACTCGGGCCCTAGTGACAAGAATTAAGCATAGCAAAGTCATAGCAACATCAATCTCAGAACATAGTGGATACTAGGGATCAAACCCTAACAAAACTAACTCGATTACATGGTAAATCTCATCCAACCCATCACCGTCCAGCAAGCCTATGATGGAATTACTCATGAACGGCGGAGAGCATCATGAAATTGGTGATGAAGGATGGTTGGTGATGACGACGGCGTCGATTTCCCCTCTCCGGAGCCCAAAACGGACCCCAGATCTGCCCTCCCGAGGAAGAACAGGAGGTGGCGGCGGCTCCGTATCGTAAAACGCGATGAACTCTTCTCTCTAAATTTTTTCTCCGCGTATAGGAATATATAGAGTTGGATTGGAGGTCGGAGGAGCTCCAGGGGCCCCACAAGACAGGGGGACGCGACCTAGGGGGGGCGCCCCCCTAGCTTGTGGCCAGGTGGTGGGCCTTCTCCGACTGATTCTTTCGCCAGTATTTTTTATTAATTCCAAAAATATTCTCCATAAATTTTCAGGTCAATCCGAGAATTTTATTTCTGCACAAAAATAACACCAAGGCAATTCTGCTGAAAAAAGCGTCAGTCCGAGTTAGTTCCATTCATATCATGCAAATTAGAGTCCAAAACAAGGGCAAAAGAGTTTGGAAAAGTAGATACGATGGAGACATATCAACTCCCCCAAGCTTAACCCATTGCTTGTCCTCAAGCAATTCAGTTGACAAACTGAAAGTGATAAAGAAAAACTTTTACAAACTCTGTTTGATCTTGCTGTTGTAAATATGTCTAACTAATGTTCAGGTTTTCAGCAAAGATTATAGACTAACCACATTCACAATAACATTTAAGTCTCACATTTACTCATATCAATGGCATAATCAACTAGCGGGCAATAATAATAAGTCTCGGATGACAACAATTTTATCAAAACAATCATGATACAATATGATATAATGGTATCTCGCTAGCCCTTTCTGAGACCGCAAAACATAAATGCAGAGCACCTCTGAAGAACAAGGACTGACTAGACATTGTAATTCATGGTAAAACAGATCCAGTCACACTCATACTCAATATCAATTAATAACAAAGCATACAAATGACGGAGGTGCTCTCTAACTGGTGCTCTTTATAAGAGGAGGATGACTCAACAGTAAATAAAATAGATAGGCCCTTCGCAGAGGGAAGCATTGATTTACAGAGGTGCCAGAGCTCGAGCTTTTAAAACAGGGATGAATAATAATTTTGAGTGGTATGCTTTCATTGTCAACGTAACAACTAAGAGATCTCGATATCTTCCATGCTAGATACATTATAGGCGGTTCACAAACAGAATAGTAAAGTTTTTACTCCCCCTCCACCAATCGATCACACTCCACGGCGGGCCGAATTCACGGGTACCGTCCATACAAACAACAATCCTGGGGTAGTTTTGTTTTATTATATTTTGATTTGAATTTTGGGCATGGAACTGGGCATTCCGAATACCAGCCACTTTCTCGTGAATGATAGTGAATCAACACATATCGTGAGAATAACCCACCTAGCATGGAAGATATTGATAGCCCCTAGTCACTACATGAGCGATTCAGGCATACAAAATGGGATATTTATTTGAAGGTTTAGAGTATGGCACATGCAAATTTACTTGGAACGGCAGGTAAATACCGCATATAGGTAGGTATGGTGGACTCATATGGAACAACTTTGGGTTTATGGAAATGGATGCACAAGCAGTATTCCTGCTTAGTACAAGTGAAGGCTAGCAGAAGACTGGGAAGCGACCAACTAGAGAGCGACAACAGTCATAAACATGCTTTGAGATTAACCAATCATTGAATGCAAGCTTGAGTAGGATATAAATCACCATGAACATAAACATCGTGGATGCTATGTTGGTTTTGTTTCAACTACATGCGTGAACATGTGCCAAGTCAACCCACTTGAGTCATTCAGAGGAGGATACCATCCTATCATACTACATCACAACCATTTTAAAATGCATGTTGGCACTCAAGACAAACCATTATACACTCTTAGCTAATTAAGCATGGCATGAATAACTATAATCTCTAATTGTCATTGCAAACATGTTCAATCCATAACGTTCTGAACTCAGAACAATGAGCTAATCATATTTACAAAAACAAGATAGGTCGAGTTCATACCAGCTTTTCTCCATCTCAATCATTTCACCATATATCGTCATTATAGCCTTTCACTTGCACGACCGAATTGTGTGAATAATAATAAGAGTGCACGTGCATTGGACTAAGCTAGAATCTGCAAGCAATAACTTAAAGGAGAAGGCAAGGTAATATGGGCTCTCTGTAAGATAAACAATAATGCATATGAGAGCCACTCAACATGTCATCGTGGTCTTCTCCTTACGACCCAAAGAAGAAAGGAAAACTATTTACACGGGAAAGCTCCCAACAAGCAAAAGAAGAACGAGAAATATTTTTGGGTTTTCTTTTAATACTACTACTAAACAAACTAGAAGGTAAAGCTAGAACTAATTTTTTGGATTTTCTCAAGGTTAATTAAACACACAAGAAGAAAGCAAAAAGAAGAAATAAACTACCATGGATGGTACAATGAAAAAGTATGAACACCGACAACTGGAATGAGTGTGTGAACATCAATGTAATGTCGGTGAGAAATACGTACTCCCCCAAGCTTAGGCTTTTGGCCTAAGTTGGTCTAGGGCCATGGCTGGAAATAACCATCTCCTGGATACTCCGGAGGATATTGAGGGTTCCACTGGTTGGCGAGCTCCTGTGGCTCCCACTGAAAAACTGGACTCTGATACGGATCAAGGGCTGGTGCCGGCTCAGGTGCTAGGGGTTGCGACAGACCCCAATATCTGTAGATGTCCTCGGGCATAATAGTGTACCTGCCTGAACGAATATCGATCAAAGAAGAAGCAGGCAAAGCAATAATCTCACAAGTACCCTAACTAAATACTAAGTTGTAAAGCAGCCTCTTATCATTATCTTTCCTAATAAAATCATGTGCTACCATGCTGTCATAGTCTAAATATCTCGTAGGTAGCAGCATTTCTTCTTCCTCGTCAAGCCTAATGGGTATCTCGAAGTGTTTGGCTAGACGATATGCATAGATACCTCTGAATATGGGGCCCTTCGAACGGTTTAAGTTCAACCGTTGGGCCACTATAGCGCCCAGACTAAAAGTTCTATCGGCAAGTAGAGCGTGGCGTGGAATGGCGAGGTCGGGAGCATTAAGGCTTCCACTGTCCCCTCGACCAACGAGACACCTCCCCGCAAATAATGAATAATAGCGTAGAACTGGAAAATGCAAACTAGCTGCTCTGGCCTTTGACACCCCTCTCTCTTCCCCCACAGTGATTGCGGCAATAAAGTCCTCCATGTCTCTAGGACGTGGTTCACTGATACTGCCCTCATAAGGTATTTTGCAAACATTGCAAAAATCGTAAAGTGACATTTCCTTAGGCACATCATATAGGTAAAATTCTACCATGGGAGGATTCTTCCTAGGATAAAAGTGAAAATTTTGCACGAAAATATTAGTAAGTAGGAGGTACTGGTCACACTTATCGTTGAGGAAGTCGGTGATGCCTGCATTTTCTGCCAGATAATAGAAATCTTCATAAATTCCGGCCGCCCTCAAGAATGCTTCACTTGGCCATTCACATGGTCGAATCTCCGCGATGCGAGGAATATTGTATCTGGGCTTCTCATTTTCATTTTCTTTAGAACCCCGGCTTGAAGAGCCTCTTAACAATCTCCTCATCATTTCTTTCTCTGAAAAATAATTCTAAAATTTTCAGTGACTCACAATAAAAGTGAACAAAGCTCAACAAAACTTATAGCAACTACTCCCACAAGTGCCTAGAGGCTATATCATGCATCAACACTACTTGGGACCATACAAATTTGACATGCAAGCTCAAGAACAAGGTCACCACAGCAGCAAAAATTTGAAATATATAAAGCACTAGAACAAAAAATAATTGGACCATTGGAGGAGTCACGTACCGATGAAAAATCCCCTAAAACAGTTTTGCAAAAGGAGCTTTGAGCAAGGAGATCGAAAATGGCAGCAAGATGAGCTAGAACACGGGTTTGAGCAATGGTGGGATTTTTTCTGGAGGAAGACGAAGTGGATGGGTGCTGGAATAAGTGAGAGGGCCCCACGTGGGACCCACAAGCCAGAGGGGCGCGCCCAGGGGAGGTGGGCGCGCCCTGCAGGCTTGTGGCCCACTCGTGCAGCCCCCTGATGTGTTCTCAGTGCCAAAAATTCTTAAATATTCCAGAAAAAATCATACTAGAGTTTCAGGGCATTCTGAGGACTTTTATTTTCAGGTCATTTTCTATTGCACGGATAAAACGGAAAGCAGAGAAATAATAGCATTTTTTACTTTATTTAATCTAAAAAAACAGAAAGTAAAAGTTGGGTACAGAAGGTTGTGCCTCCTAAATTCATCCATCAATAAGGTTGATCAGGTCTTATTGACAAACTTTTTCGAATGACATGGAACCGGAGAATTTTCGAATGACACTAGGTTACCTCAATGGGGATATGCATGTCCCCAACAATAAGTATATCATATTTCTTTTTGGCAGTAGGGAGAGGGAATGCAAAGTCTCCAATAATAATCGTTGAAATTTTTCCAATGGAGTTGATACTATGAACTTGAGATTGTTTCTTCGGAAAGTGTACCGTATGCTCATTACCATTAACATGAAAAGTGACATTGCCTTTGTTGCAATCAATAACAGCCCCTGCAGTATTCAAAAAGGGTCTACCAAGGATGATCGACATACTGTCGTCCTCGGGAATATCAAGAATAACAAAGTCCGTTAGGATAGTAACGTTTGCAACCACAACAGGCACATCCTCGCAAATACCGATGGGTAAAGCAGTTGATTTATCAGCCATTTGCAAGGAGATTTCAGTAGGTGTCAACTTATTCAAATCGAGTCTACGATATAAAGAGAAAGGCATAACACTAACACCAACTCCGAGGTCACATAAAGTAGTTTTAACATAATTTCCTTTAATAGAGCATGGTATAGTAGGTACTCCGGGATCTCCTAGTTTCTTTGGTATTCCACCTTTAAAAGTATAATTAGCAAGCATGGTGGAAATCTCAACTTCCGGTATCTTTCTTTTATTTGTCACAATATCTTTCATATACTTAGCATATGGAGACATTTTCAGAATATCAGTCAAGCGCATACGCAAAAACACAGGTCTAAGCATTTCAACAAAGCGCTCAAAATCCTCATCATCCTTTTTCTTGGATGGTTTAGGAGGAAAGGGCATGGGTTTCTGAACCCAAGGTTCTCTTTCTCTACCATGCTTCCTAGCAATGAAGTCTCTTCTATCATATCTTTTATTCTTAGGTTGTGGGTTATCAAGATCAACAACAGGTTCAATCCCCACATCATTATCATTACTAGGTTGAGCATCAACATGAACATCATCATTAATATTATCACTAGGCTCATGTTCATTACCAGATTGCGTCTCAGCATCAGAAATAGAAATAACATTTGGGTTTTCATGTGAATCTATAGCAGGTTCACTAGCAGCATGCAAAGTCCTATCGTCATTCTTTTTCCTTTTACTAGAATGACTTGATGCATTAGTATTAACTCTCTGAGAACCTTGCTCAATTCTCTTAGGATGGCCCTCAGGATACAAAGGTTCCTGAGTCATTCTACCACCTCTAGTCACAACTCTAACAGAATGATCATTGTTCTTACTAATCATCTCATTAAGAAAATCATTTTGTGCCTTAAGTACTTGTTCTACTTGAGTAGTTACCATGGAAGCATGCTTACTAATGAGCTTAAGATCATTAAGAGTTCTACTCATATAATCACCCAAGCGATCAAGCATGTAAGCATTATGTTTCAATTGTCTTCTAACATAAGCATTGAAATTTTCTTGTTTAGCAATAAAGTTATCAAATTCATCCAAGCATTGGCTAGTAGACTTATTATAAGGAATATCACCTTCATCAAATATATGGAGAGAATTTACCTCTACTACCTGTGTCGGGTTATCAAGACCATGTATTTCTTCAATAGGTGGTAGATTCTTAACATCTTCGGCTTTAATAACTTTTTCTTTCATAGATTTCTTTGCCTCTTGCATATCTTCAGGACTGAGGAATAGAATATCTCTCTTCTTCGGAGTTGGCTTTGGAGGTGGTTCGGGAATAGTCCAATCATTATCATTGCTCAATATATTATTCAATAGTAGTTCAGCTTGTTCAATAGTTCGTTCCTTGAAAACACAACCAGCACAACTATCTAGGTGGTCCCTAGAAGCATCGGTTAGTCCATTATAAAAAATATCAAGTATTTCATTTTTCTTGAGAGGGTGATCAGGCAAAGCATTAAGTAACTGGAGAAGCCTCCCCCAAGCTTGTGGGAGACTCTCATCTTCAATTTGCACAAAGTTAAATATTTCCTGCAAGGCAGCTTGTTTCTTATGGGCAGGAAAATATTTTTCAGAGAAGTAATATATCATATCCTGGGGACTACTCACACAACCAGGAGCAAGAGAATTAAACCATATCTTAGCATCACCCTTTAATGAGAAAGGAAACAACCTAAGAATATAGTAATAACGAATTTTTTCCTCATGAGTAAATAGGGTGGCTATATCATTCAATTTAGTAAGATGTGCCACAACAGTTTCAGATTCATAACCATGGAAAGGATCAGATTCTACCAAAGTAATTAACTCAAGATTGACAGAGAATTCATAATCCTTATCAGTAATGAAGATAGGTGAAGTAGCAAACTTAGGATCATATTGCATTCTAGCATTCAAAGATTTTTCTTTCCACTTGCATAGTAATTTCTTAAGATCATCTCTATCCTTACAAGCAAGAAAGTCCCTAGCTACCTCTCCTTCCATAACATAACCATCAGGTATATCAGGCAATTCATATCTAGGAGAGCTTGGTCTAGCAGGTGTATCATAGTGTTCAGTTTCAATGATTTCATCAGATTCAGAGATATTATCAGTTTCAGCATTCACTCTAGCAATTTGTTCATCAAGAAATTCACCCAGTAGCACAGTAGTATCAAGCAAAGTATCATCATAAGCATCATGCATAGTACAAGTGGCATCATCAATTACTTGCGACGTATCAGATTCAATAGCAGGTGGTGGTGTCGCAAATTTACTCATAACAGAAGGTGAATGAAGTGCAGAGCTAGATGCCAGTTCCTTACCTCTCCTCGTAGTTGAGGGATAGATCTTGGTTTTAGCATCTTTCAAATTCTTCATAGTGATCAACTGATATAAATCCCAAGTGACTCAGAGAATAGAGCTATGCTCCCCGGCAACGGCGCCAGAAAAAGGTCTCGATAACCCACAAGTGTAGGGGAACGCAACAGTTTTCGAGGGTAGAGTATTCAACCCAAATTTATTGATTCGACACAAGGGGAGCCAAAGAATATTCTCGAGTATTAGCAGCTGAGTTGTCAATTCAACCACACGTGAAAGACTTAATATCTGCAGCAAAGTATTCAGTAGCAAAGTAGTACGGAAGTAACGGTAACGATGGCAAAGTGATAGTAGCAGTTTTGTAGTGATTGTAACAGTAGCAACGGAAAAGTAACTTAGCAAAGATCAATGTGTGAAAAGCTCGTAGGCAATGGATCAGTGATGGATAATTATGTCGGATGGCATTCATCATGCAACGGTTATAACATAGGGTGATACAGAACTAGCTCCAATTCATCAATGTAATGTAGGCATGTATTCCATATATAGTCATACGTGCTTATGGAAAAGAACTTGCATGACATCTTTTGTCCTACCCTCCCGTTGCAGCGGGGTCCTAATGGAAACTAAGGGATATTAAGGCCTCCTTTTAATAGAGTACCGGACCAAAGCATTAGCACTTAGTGAATACATGAACTCCTCAAACTACGGTAATCACCGGAAAGAATCCGAGTTATTGTCACCCTGGGGGACGCGGATCATAACTCGTAATAGGTGTCTATAACTTGCAAGGTAGGATCAAGAACACATATATATTCATGAAAACATAATAGGTTCAGATCTGAAATCATGGCACTCGGGCCCTAGTGACAAGCATTAAGCCTAGCAAAGTCATAGCAACATCAATCTCAGAACATAGTGGATACTAGGGATCAAACCCTAACAAAACTAACTTGATTACATGGTAAATCTCATCCAACCCATCACCGTCCAGCAAGCCTACGATGGAATTACTCACAAACGGCGGAGAGCATCATGAAATTGGTGATGAAGGATGGTTGGTGATGACAACGGCGTCGATTTCCCCTCTCCGGAGCCCAAAACAGACCCTAGATCTGCCCTCCTGAGGAAGAACAGGAGGTGGCGGCGGCTCCTTATCGTAAAACGCAATGAACTCTTCTCTCTCATTTTTTTCTCCACGAATAGGAATATATAGAGTTGGATTGGAGGTCGGAGGAGCTCCAGGGCCCCCATAAGACAGGGGGCGCGCCCTAGGTGGGGCGCCCCCCTGGCTTGTGGCTAGGTGGTGGGCCTTCTCCGACTGATTCTTTCGCCAGTATTTTTTATTAATTCCAAAAATATTCTCCGTAAATTTTCAGGTCAATCCGAAAACTTTTATTTCTGCACAAAAATAACACCAAGGCAATTCCGCTGAAAACAGCGTCAGTCCGGGTTAGTTCCATTCAAATCATGCAAATTAGAGTCCAAAACAAGGGCAAAAGAGTTTGGAAAAGTAGATACGATGGAGACGTATCAGTGCGCTCCCCATGCTATGCACACCCACCATCAACAACATTGCGGTCACCAAGACCCTCATCGACGGCGGCGCCGGCCTCAACGTCCTTTCCGTGGAGGCCTTCGACATGCTCCAGGTGCCCTATGACCAGCTCGCGCCCTCCAGGCCCTTGTCGGGGGTGGTCAGAGGCTCCGCCACCCCCTTGGGGTAGGTGTGCCTCCCCGTCACCTTCGGCACCCGCGACAACTACCGCACCGAGCTAATCGAGTTCCACGTGGCCCACATCGGCCTCCCGTACAACGCCATCCTGGGATACCCGGCCCTCGCCAAGTTCATGGCGGCAACGCACCCAGGCTACAACATCATCAAGATACCTGGTAGCAGCGGCATCATCACTGTGGCCGGAGATACCAAGGACGCGGTTCGAGCCCTCAAACTCGTCTACAAGGCCGCAGCGGCCTCCCGCCCCGATGCCGAGAGCGTCACGCAGGCTCTGGAGGCCACGCCCGTGAAGAAGAAACAATTGTTCTCTCAGGACCGGGATGAGACGAAGCAGGTACTTGTTGATGACGGGAGCCCGGGCCTGTCGGGACCCCGATCCTAAGCGATATGAATCCAGCCTGTAACATGTCACACCACTTTGCGGCCTCACGCATGGTAACCCACGGCTGCCACCTTACCTTGGCCGGGACCGTTTGCGCCTTTTGGCTCACGGATATGAACATGTCGCTAGCATTCACACGTCAAAGAACCCGGGTCGACATGACTAGTTATAGACCCAAGTGGCACAACCATACAGCGACAGGCATACGTAACCCAACAATGCAGGTGTCGGTCATCAGCGTGTGTAGACGAGTCATAGCAAGCTACAGGGCCTCCATTACGCCATGGGACATAAATGTCATCAACTGCACGTAGACGAGTCATAGCAGGCTACATGGACTCCATTACACTGTGAGACATTTCCCCGAAGGGACAGACACAACAGCAAGAAGGATACACGCCGGTCAATCAATGTGTCCAGAGCAGTAGCAAGCTACCAAGGCTCGGTGGAAGCACAAAGAGGCATTTCCCCGTAAAGCAAGCTACTATAGGTATACAGCTAGGTGTCAAATCCCACACATACCAATGCATTTCAAACATACACGCAATATGCACGATATGTGTAGATACAACATGGCATCACAACAAAACTCTACAACATAACATTTATTTAGAAGGCTCCGACGAGCCAACATAGTATAATGTTACAAGCAGGGTGGGTCACATGACCCAACATTCAGAGCATACAAACAACAAGCGGAAGTTACATGTCTGAGTACAGACATCTAATAAAAGCGGTTGGAAGAGCCTGAAAAGCTACAACGACCCTACCAAAGGAGCCAGACTCCTGTCTGGGTTTCCTAGCTAATCCGTCGATGTCAAAGTCAGAAGAAACATAAAGTGAACAACGTCTATCTCTGCAAAAATGTAAATAAGCAACAGTGAGTAGGAAGGTACTCAGCAAGTCTTACATCAGAACTAACTACATATGCATCATGTTTCAATGAACGGGATTGTGGGGTTTACTGCAGAATGTCAGCTTTGACCTTTGGCTAAACTAGACTACCATAAAGTAACCAATGTATCACTACTCTCTCGTCTCCCTACGAGAGAGCATACACGAGTCCACATATTCACCACATCAATACACCACTATGGATCCTCTCTCGTCTTCCTACGAGAAGGCCATCCATAGCACTCACACTTATCTGGAGTATTTTAGAGTATCCGTTAAGTTGTCTATGAACAATGCAAGTCTCCAAGTAGTCCGTATCCGCGGACGCGGCTATTCGAATAGATAGATTACCCTGCAGGGGTGTACTTCGTCACACATGCTCCCGCCACTTATCGCCATGTGCACGTTAAGAGGCACCTCGGCAACATTCAAGCGGAAGCCAGGCGAGGGAGTCGGCCACGGACGTTAACTTACAACGACTCACGCCCAAGGCAGTCGCCTATCTGAGTTGGAACCCATAATGGAAGTCCAGCCAAGGTTTCCAATTTGGCCTCAAACGTTGTGAGCAGGGCCCCAAGCCGGTCCCGATTGGGCCGTTCATCCACTTCGCAGGCCGTGCCACACCTATCAACGTTTCATCTACCGCAACACAAGTAGCAGTTGAATCGCATTGTCCTAATGCATTGAAATGAGAGCAAGAGCGAGACAGTGGGATTGTATCGAATATTCTCAAGGGGGGTTGCTTGCCTGTTTATCGGAAGAACTCGGCTGTTCTTTGATGTCGTCGATAACTACGTCTCGCAAGTCTATCGACAAGATCAAACAAGGTATAAATTAAGCACGGCAAATGCTTCACAATGATGCATGAAATGTCATGGAAATATGTTGTTGGTTTGAGCTATTGCATCTATCAACATGTTAAATGAAGATGGTTTGAACCCAAGGTTCAAATTCAACTCCATGTGTGAGGTTACATAATGTGTTTTGAACAAAATGTCCAAGTTTGCCTATTTAGCTTGCTCTAACATGCACGAAAATGCCACCATCAGATTCATTGGATTTTTCTGATAATTTTTCATATGTAAATTATTTCAATCTGAGTTACAGATTATTTTCTATGATTTTTAGAAGTTTATATCATTTTCTGGAATATTTCTGAATTATCTTTTATTCCAAAAATGATTAATTACGTCAGCCTGACATCATCATGACATCAGCAGGTCAACATCGCCGGTCCCAGGTCAAACCTGACCAGTGGGGTCCACTGGTCAGTGACCCAGGGACTAATCCCGCACTGACTGGGGTTTGACCCACCTTAGGGGCCCACTGGTCAGTGACTGAGGGCTTAATTAACAGGCAATTAGGCCCTAATGGCCATGCCACGTCGGCGCCCACCGGACTTTGGCCGGCGGCGACCAAATCCATGGCGGAGGCTCACCGGAATTCTTCAAATCGGCGCTACAGGCCTCGGTTTGGGACGCGGCTTGGAGCTACGGCGAGCTGGAGATGCGCCGCATCCAGCTGAGGCCACAGGGGAAGCTGGGGTGGCCAGAGCATTCGACGGCGTCGACTTTTGCGGCGGCGCTGCTACGGCCTACAGGAGCGCGAGGGCTGCGGTGCACAGGCGAGCGAGGCAAGCGGCTGGGCGGACTCACTGGAGCTCCAGGAGCACGCAGAGGTGCTCGGGCACGAGCCGTGGAGGCTGTGGCCACGGCCACGCCATTTCCGGCGGCGAGGAGCTCGGGTTCCGGTGGGGACACTAGCTAGAGGATGGGAGGGACCACGGGGAGAGGGGAAGGCGCATCAGTGGCTCAACGCGGACCCGATGGCGTCGACGGCGAGCTCGGGGAGGGCCTGCGTGCGGCGAATCGACGCCGGGGAGCTCCGGTGACCGGCGGTGGAAACAGCGACGGTGATGGCGGTGAAGGGCCCTCCGGCTCGATTCCTTTGGCGCGGGGAAGAAATGCTCGACGACGGAGCTCTGGGGCACGACAGAGGGGCTTCTCGAGGTCAGTGGCCGCGGTGGCTGCGAGCGACGGCGGTGGTCCTCTCGGGTGCGTGGAAGACAGGCAGACATGCAGACAGGAGGTGGCTCGGGCGCGTGGGAGAGAGGGAGCCCCGTGGCTCTCTCAGCGGCCTCCAGCAGCGACAGGCAGACATGAGGTGGCTCGGGCGCGTTGGCGCTGGCGTCGGGCACACGCCCTCGTGCCTTCTGGCACGAGCTTGAGGACGACTGGCCACTGGGCCAGCTGGGCCTCAGGTAAGCCCTCTTCTTTTATTTCTTTTTCTTTTCTATTTTCTGACATTTGTTTAATTTGGTTTGGCTACCAAATTATTTAATATAATTCTGATATTTTGCAGGTGAGTCCAATGAATCAAACCAGATCACCACAAAAAGTTTCAGAATTAATGGACTTTTATTTTATATATAATAAATATAAGTCCAAGGAAAATAACTGTTGGGTTAAATCAAAAGCCCAAGTTAAATGTTCCTGTGATCCCAAAATATTGGTTGGCAATTTTTACCTTATCCCAATATTTTATTGGAATACCAAGAACATTTTCTTGGTTCACTTTGAAGCAATTTTTATATTGCTTATTTGTCAAAAATTTGAATGATGAGGCTTGATCACTCCTCATTTCAATTTCATTTGAAATTTAAATGCATGCATGAATGCATTGGCAAGCATTAAGAAACTAGGGTTGTGACAACACACCCCCACTAAACAAGAATCTCGTCCCGAGATTCAGGCGTAGTCGGGAAGAGTGCAGGGTACTCAAGCCGAAGACGATCTTCGCGCTCCCTGGTTGCTTCATCCTTGGAATGGTGTGACCACTGAACCTTGAGAAACTTGATGCTGCGACGTCAAGTGCTGCGCTCGGCTTCATCGAGAATACGAACATGATATTCTCGATATGAAAGGTCATCTTGAAGATCAAGCGTTTTGTGGTCTACTTTGCGGACAGGATCCTTGAAGCAACGCCTGAGTTGAGAAACGTGGAACACATCATGAACTTTGGAAAGTTGCGGAGGTAGTTCCAATTGGTAGGCAACCTCTCCTCATTTAGCGAGAATGCGAAAAGGACCAATGTAACGAGGAGCCAATTTTCCTTTGATACCAAAACGATGGGTACCCTTGAGAGGTGTAACCCGAAGGTAAGCCTTCTCGTCAACTTCATAACTTACGTCTTTATGACGACGGTCATATTGACTCTTTTGACGAGATTGGGCGGTTTTCAGATTCTCACGAATGATGCGAACTTGCTCTTCTGCGTCCTGGATCATATCCGGTCCAAAGAATTGTCTTTCACCGGTTTCTGACCAGTTTAATGGTGTTCGACATCTTCGTCCATACAGAACTTCGAAAGGAGCTTTGCCCAGACTAGATTGGAAGCTGTTGTTATCAGCAAACTCGGCGAATGGAAGACATTTCTCCCAGTTCATTCCGAATGAGATAACACAGGCTCTGAGCATATCTTCGAGAATTTGATTGACTCTTTCGACTTGACCACTTGACTGAGGATGATAAGCGGTGCTAAAGGAGAGATAGGTTCCCATTGCATTCTGGAAACTTTCCCAAAATCGAGAAGTGAAAAGACTTCCACGATCTGAATTGATCTCTAGAGGAACACCATGAAGAGAAACTATTCGAGAGATATATAGGTCTGCTAATTGACTAGCAGTCATACTTTCTCGAACTGGAAGGAAATGAGCAACTTTCGAAAGGCGATCGATGACCACAAAGATGGCATCATTCCCTTTCTTAGTGTTTGGAAAGCCGGTGATGAAATCCATACCGACCTTGTCCCATTTCCACTCGGGAATAGCCAAGGGCTGAAGGGTGCCAGCAGGCCTTTGATGCTCTGCCTTAACGCGACGACAAACGTCACAGTTAGCAATGAACTGAGCGATTTCTCTCTTCATCCGGGTCCACCAGAACCTCTGGCGTAGGTCCTGAAACATTTTGGTACTACCGGAATGAATCGTGAGAGGAGATTCATGAGCTTCTCTAAGAATCAGCTCTCGAAGTTGTTGCTTCTTGGGAACCACCAAGTGGTCATCAAAGAATACAACACCTTGATCATCTACCGAGAAGCGTCCAGCAACTCCTCTAGCGAGGTTGCTGTTGATTCGGGAAATTCCCGTATCATGCTTCTGGGCTTCTACGATCTGATCCTGAAGAGTCGGTTTCGCCACCAAGGTAGAAAGGGATCCTCGAGGAACAATGTCAAGATTTAACTTACGAAATTCCTCGTGGAGAAGTGGTTGACTTTGTAGCAACATGAGGTTGTTACAATAGGATTTACGACTTAGTGCATCAGAAATGACATTGGCTTTGCCTGGGGTGTAAGATATTCCTAAGTCGTAGTCCGTAATCAACTCAATCCACCGTCTTTGCCTAAGATTCAAATCCGGTTGGGTGAATATATATTTGAGACTCTGGTGATCAGTGTATATTTCGCAACGATTACCCAGAAGGTAATGTCGCCAAGTGACAAGTGCATGAACTACAGCGGCAAGTTCCAGATCGTGTGTTGGATAATTCTCCTCATGTGGACGCAACTGTCGAGATGTGTAGGCCATCACATGACGATCTTGCATAATAATGCAACCTAGACCTTGTTGCGAGGCATCACAGTAGATAACAAAGTCCTTTGTGAAATCCGGGGGTACAAGTACCGGGGCAGTAGTCAGTCATCTTTTCAACTCCTGAAAACTTTCCTCACACTTTGGAGTCCACTCGAACTTCTTATCTTTCTTGAGGAGTTCAGTTAGAGGTTTGGCAACTTTGGAGAAGTTCTCAATGAAGCGGCGACAGTAGCTCGCTAAGCCAAGGAAACTCCTAACTTGCTTCACCGATTCAGGTTGAGTCCAATCAAGGACAGCTTGAACCCTCTCGAGATTGACAACAATACCTTTCGCAGAGATTACGTGACATAGATAGGTCAGTTCTGGCAACCAGAATTCACACTTAGAGAATTTGGCGTAAAGGCGGTGCTCTCGAAGTTTCATCAATACCAGCCTAAGATGCTCAGCATGTTCTTCTTCGTTCTTTGAGTATATGTGGATATCATCGAGGTAAACCACGACGAATTTGCCCAGATACTCCATGAAGATCGAATTCATTAAGCGGGAGAAGGTGGCTGGGGCATTGGTTAGACCGAAGGACATGATGGTGTACTCGTATTGGCCATAACGAGTGACGAAAGCCGTCTTTGGAATGTCCCCGTTCATGATTTTGATTTGATGATAACCTAATCTCAAATCCATCTTGGAAAAGACTGCGGATCCAACGAGCTGATCATACATATCGTTGATCCTGGGGAGCGGATATTTGTTCTTTATCGTGACCAGATTAACCGGTCGATAATCTACAACCATCCGATCCGTACCATCCTTTTTCTTGACGAAGAGGACAGGACAAGCCCATGGAGAAGAACTAGGACGGATGAAACCTTTCTTCAAATATTCATCGAGTTGGATTTTAAGCTCAGCTAACTCTTGGGGTGACATCGTATATGGTCTCCTAGCAATTGGGGCAGTTCCTGGAATAAGGTCTATGCCAAACTCTACTTCTCTGTCAGGTGGAACACCTGGCAGTTCCTCTGGAAAGACATCCGGGAAGTCACGGACTACCGGGATGTTTTCAAGGTCTGGAAGAGGATTGGCATTGAGAGAATATATCCGGCCTTCTGGATAATGGGTTTGGATATTGACTATCTGGCCAGAAGGATGGGTAAGCTGAACAGACCTAGTGAAACAATCAATTTTGGCATGATGAGCTGTCATCCAGTCCATCCCCAAAATGATATTGATGTCTGAAGTTTTGAGGGCCATCAGAGAGGCAAGGAATACTAAACCATCGACAAGGATTTGGTTCCCATGGCTTACTGCATTAGTTTGCCATTTGGAACCTGGAGTTTTAATTACTAATGGAGAGGGCATAACTTCGAAAGCAATGTTATGCAAGGAGGCATAACGTTCAAAGATGAAGGAGTGGGATGCTCCTGAGTCAAACAGAACTGAAGCTGGGTGAGAATTGACAAGAAGCGTCTTAAGCACGACGTCAGCATCATCTTGAGCTTCTTCTGTAGTTACATGGCGCACACATCCACGAGTATAAAAAACTGACCTCACATTAGGCTTCTTGGTTAGGGGCTTGCAACGAACAACACCACTTGATGAAGAGGGTGGAACATAACCACGCAGGGGACAATCTCTTGAATAATGCCCTGGCGGGCTACATTTGAAGCATGCTCCATAAGTGGGACGTGGGCTTGGGTTGAGCAGTTGGTTGACAAGGTTCTTCTGGGGAGCACATGGCATCGGCAGACGAGGCACCACATAGGATGGCCTCGGTGCATATCCAGCAGGAAGAGCGGCGTGTGGGATCCATATCCTACGCTTCTGGGATATAGCAACTGAAGATGACCCAATATCATTGGTGTGCTTGCGGGATTCCTCATAGGTCATCCGGCTTGTCTCCGCTTGGATTGCTTTGTTCACAAGAACCTGGAAACTAATGAACTCGCAGACTGAGATCATGATGAAGCTTCGGGCTAAGGCCTTTCCTGAACCTTGCTTGCTTCTTGGCAACTATTGATACTTTTTCTGGGGCATAACGCGCGAGGCGTTCAAACTCTCGACTATAGGCATCCACATCCATCTTGCCTTGGGTCAGATTGCAGGACTCCTCTTGCTTACGATCTATCAGGGCCTGGGGAATAAGATGCTCGCGGAAAGCCTCAAAGAATTCCTTCCATGAAGTAGCTTGGCCTGCAGGTCACATGGCCTCGAAGTTTTCCCACCATAGACTGGCGGAACCTTCAAGGTGATATGCGGCATAGGTGACCTTGTCTCCTTTAGCCATGTTTGCATAATGCAGCTTGTTGTTGATACTCCGGAGCCAATCATCTGCATCCAGTGGCTCAATGGAATGATGGAAGGTGGGCGGTTGCAACTTCATGAAGTCTCTGATGGATACTAGCTCATTGCGACGATGGGCTGTATTCTGCTCGATGTGCTCCAACAGATGGTTGGTGGCACGCTTGTTCCTCTCAACTTCTAGCATAACCTCCGCCAACAGAGGCTGGTTGGGAGGATCTTCTTCATCCCTACTGTTGGTGTCAAAACCGGCGGATCTCGGGTAGGGGGTCCCGAACTGTGATACTTGGATCGATGGTAACAGGAGACAAAGGGGACAAGGTTTTACCCAGGTTCGGGCCCTCCTATAGAGGTAATACCCTACGTCCTGCTCGATTATATTGATCGTATAGAGATTACAGAGTTGATCTACCACGAGATCGTATGACTAAACCCTAGATGAGTTCTGTTGGCCTATGACCTAAAACCCTCCGGCTTATATAGACGCCGGGGGTGCCTAGGGTTACACATGGTCGGTTACACGTCGAAGAGATAAACATGCCTAATCTACTTTAAACGTGGAGAACACGCCTTGACTCTCGAAGCTTCCTTCCTGGAGTCCGGGCCTTCAATCAATCCAGTGTCCGGCGAGCGGCGCATATAGTCCGGCCCATATGAGATAGGTCGGCCTCCCAAGGACCCCTTAGTCCAGGACTCCCTCAGTAGCCCCCGGACTAGCCTCCAACGCCGATGTATATCCGGAGAGTCTTGTACAGCGAAGTCTTCGGCTTGCGAGGCGAGTCCCTCTACTCCTTCATGTTCGGCAACCGTCCTGTGATCGGCAAAATTCCAAACGCCGCGAGATTGCCAGGTCCACCGCAGTAATGCTTCTCGAACCTCGCGCATTGTGGGGAGACGAGCGGTTTAACAGTTTTTTACAAAACTACCCCTCCCCAAAAATGAAAACACCATCCATTTAAACAAACTGGATCGTGATCCAAATCACATCGTCACCTTCCCCCTTAGGCGAAATCTCCAGCGAAAAGCCCTCCACCAAAAATGGCGAGCACCCCCAGTTCGTCCTCGAATCCTTACGGATCCCGCCCAGGGGATTGGGCCAGCTGTTCCGTATCGCTCCTTCAACTTCGCAACCTCGAGACCCAGGGATACCTCCCCTCCTCAGATCTGACGACCGTTCGCGCCGGCTTGACTTCATTTAGCGGCGAGGCCTTTGCGGAGAACTTCCCCCACCCATGAAAGGGAGAACATGTATGCTTTGTTCCGTTCCTCCTACGAGGGCTCGGATTTCCCATCCACCCATTCCTGAGAGGGTTACTGGCATTCTACGGGATCCTGCTCCATCACCTCGCCCCAGGGTCTATACTACACATCTCGGGCTTTGTGGTCCTTTGCGAGATGTTCCTGGGGTGCGAGGCACATTTCGAATTGTGGAGGAAGTACTTCTGCCTTGTTCCCCGTACTAGGGACGGGACATTTTTTGAGGTCGGCGGGGCCGAAGTATGCCGCATAGCGGGGACGGGTTACCCCGTGGGAACGCCAAAGGAATCCGAAATGTGGACTTCGGAATGGTTTTATATTGAAGACGTTCCTTTATTTGCTCCAACTCGGAGGGGTTTGCCCGAATACTCCGATGCTCTCCCAAAGAAGAGGTACAACTGGCGTCCGAAGAGCCTGCCCCAAGAGGAAAGTGCCGAAGTGCAGCGCCTAGCAACCCGCGTGAGGCTATTGACCCATCACAAGCTGACCATGATAGATGTCATGGCTGCTGCCCTCACTCGGTGCGTCCAACCCCTTCAACAGAGGGTACACCCTCTGTGGCGCTATAACGGGACAAGTGACACCACCCGTTCCCGAAGACTGGGTCCTACCGACCAAACAGCATTAGCCGCCGCACTTGTCGCTCTATTCAAAGGGGAACAAGAAGACTTTATTCAGCGGTCAAAAAAGGACAGATATTCAAGCCATAATCCCATCGAATGGGTGAGCCTTTCTAACCCCTGCAGTCATAGTTCGGTTTCTCAATATGTCCCTTTTTTTTGACCGAAGCCTTTAAACTTATGCAAACAGGAATGGAGGAGCTTCATCGAGACAGTCAACTGTCTGGCTCCCCAGCCCGAAGACTATTCCCGCGAGGACGATCCGGGTTATCACGAAAATCCGGACCTATCGATCGAACTTGAAGACGGGGTTTTCTACCAGGAAGGCCTCGACGGCTCCAAAGTGGCAATTGTCGCCGACTACCCTGGATCCTTCCCTTTCCCCTGCTGCAAGCAAGAAGAAGAAGAAGACGTCCCATAAGAGACAAGTGTCCGCTACTGACCCTAACATACCGGCGTCTACAACCAAACGCCGTAGGTCCGCGAGACTTACACCGGCCGCAGCAGCAGTGGCCGGATCGGAAAGTAATAAGGATCCAGCAGATAAGCCGATCACAGGGGCGAGTGCGCCTATGAGTTCACCCCAAAGGTACATCGCTCGCCCACAAGTTTTACCATCATGATTTGATAAAGCCCATTCAAAGATTATTTTGCCCGAATATTCAGGCAAGCGGTTAGGCCGTCTCCTACCGAGGACGCCGCCAGGACATCCATTGGTGCGCAAGGTTCCGGGCCTTCCGCCCATGCTAATCCTGCCGCCGGAGCCTCCACCGTCAACCCCGCCCCAGCCGATTCAGGTGACGCCATATCCGTCACCAAATCAGAGGTTGGGAGTGCTATGCGTCATCGGCAGCGACGTAAAGTCCTGCAACATCTGGCCTTTTCCGAACAAGAGTTCGGCGTTCTGCGCACGGCGGATGCATACCTCGGGGCCGCCCGAACTGGGTTTGGGGAGTCCATAAAATTAATATCGTCCAGCTTGCAGGTGAGTTGTTTATTAAAATCCGAACACTCATGTAAACCCAGTAGCCCCCGAGCCTTAAATTGGTCGGCACGACCGAATTAAGGACCCCTTTCTGCTAATGCAGGACTCTAAGCAACAATGCGAGCAACTGACCAAGGAGCTTGAAGCCAGCCAAACACATGTCGAATCTGTGAAGGCCGAGCTAGAGCAAGTGAAGAGCTTTACTCGGGAGGCACACGGTGAGTATATTTATTTGGCTAATAGATTACATGTTCCCGTGCTTACGCGAGGGTACTATGTAGCAGCTGAATCAATAGGGCAATTACAAAAAGATTTGGATGTAGCCTGAGAATCTCAGCGGTATGCCGAGTCCCAGCATGAGGCTGGAGGTCGCGTTATGACATGACACATTGAAGAAAAGAACCGCCTAAAGGAGGAGAACAAGCAGCAGGCCGAGGAAATTGAAAGCTTAAAAGCTCAATTGGCCCAGTCCCAGGGAGAGAACCAAATTTTACAGAGGGGCATGTTCGGTGAGTATGATTCTGACATCAGTAGGTATTAGTCCTTTATGGATGTATTATGACCTGCACGCCGCAATCTCGTGTGTAGGTCTCCTGACCGGACGATCCGAAGAAGAGATCGGATCCTACCGGGGAAGCCTGCTAAAAGAACTGTCCGCCCTTCACGAGCGGGCTCGGAAGGCCATGAAGAGCATGGTAAAAGCACTTTGGCCCGCTGAGCAACCTCCAGAGGGAATGATCGAGCTAGTCGATCGTTTCAAGGGAGCCCGAAATAGGTTCGAGCTGTGGAAGACATCGGCATGCCGAGAGGGAGCGCGAGAGGCGTGGGCTATGATCAAGACCTGCTATAGCGGTCTTGACCCTGAGCGTATGGCTCGGGTTGGGCCCGTGGGGTTAGATGGACAAGAAGTGCCGCTTCTCCTGGTATACAATCAGGTGATGCCTGCCGCCCGTCTCTCACAAGAAGATTGTTCCCTCGATACAATAATCGATAATCTCGATCAGAGGCATGATGAATGATTATATGTAGCTTATGTACTAATAATCAGACAATTGCTCCGCTGTGTTGTAAACTTTATCTTAACCGGCCATTGGCTTTGACCTCCCGTGCTAAACGCTCGGGAGTGTTCCGCAAAAACTATCACCCTTGAGGGACGAACTATGTTCGGGGAACCAGGCAATCCGGCCATGTGGTGCGAACAGACAGAAAGCACGCAGGGAGGTATGTTATATTACTGCTTAGCGTAAGAAACATCTTCTGAAGAAAATAGTACCTCTATCGATACCTTTCGTCAGGTTGCTACATAAATCGTAGACTGGAGCCTGTACCTTTTTAGTATACGGCTAAGGGTTTATTGTAAGAAAACGAACCCTGGTAATGGTCAGGACGACCATAATATGATAGATTAATTCCGTCGTGGCCGATCAATTGTCTACAGAAGATAGCTAGCTTTTGGCTTCACCTGTCTGAGGCACGTATCTGGATGACCCGGTCGTAACAATCGCAGAGGTGCTCCCTTTACCCTCTAGCTGAACAATCGGGAACGTAGAGGGTAACCACAGGAGCGAGGCAACCCAGCTTGGCAAAGTCTTAGTTCGAATTGATGCATATGATGGCTTGAAAACGACAAGGAAAACGTGCACGCACAATGAATGTGAATAAGTGCTGAGAATATAAAAACATTGGCTGCGGAAAAGAAGCCCCCAGGTTCTGTGTTCGGATTCAACACGTGAAGGTGTGAGCCGAAAAAAATCTTATGAAAAGACCGGTTCAGCCGAACATAGAATTGGGAGAAAAATGGAACAAACCTGCCAAAGAAAATTAAGGTGGAAGGAAAATTGGAAAATAAAGAAGGGAACAACGAGGAAAGAAATATAAGGTAAAGAGTGCGACGACACCGGTTTATCCGTAGAAGCGCCGAAGACGAGCTGCGTTCCATGGGTTTGGTTCGAGGCAGTGATCCGACGGATTCCAAAGACGATAAGCCCCTCCCGTGAGTACTTTGTCGATTATGAAGGGGCCTTCCCATTTGGGCTTGAGTTTATGCTTCTGCTTCTCCGGGAGTCATAGAACTAATTCAACCATGTTGTATGCTTGCGCCCTCACCTCTCTGCTCTGGTAACGCCGGGCCTGCTACTGATAAAAAGTAGAACGGGCCCGAGCTATGTCTCGCTCTTCCTCCAAGGCGTCCAAGTCGTCCTGCCGATCTAACTCGGCCTCTCTTTCCTCATACATGCGTAATCTTGGCGCATCGTGAATGATATCACAAGGAAGGACCGCTTCGGCCCCGTAGACCATAAAGAACGGTGTGTAACCCGTTGATCTATTCGGGGTGGTGCGCAAGCCCCATAGTACGGAGTCGAGCTCCTCAACCCACTGACAATCAGATTCTTGCAGAGACCGGACCAAACGCGGCTTGATGCCGCTCATTATGAGGCCGTTTGCTCGTTTGACTTGTCCATTAGTCTGCGGGTGATAAACCGAGGCGTAATCGAGCTTGATGCCCATCTTTGCACACAAGTCTTTGACTTCCTGAGCGGTGAAATTGGATCCGTTATCAGTTATTATACTGTGCGGGACACTGTAACGGTGTATCACGCCGGATATAAAGTCGATTACTGGTCCGAATTTGGCTGACTTAACGGGTTTAGCCTCTATCCATTTGGTGAACTTGTCGACCATGACCAGTAAGTATTTATTTTTCTTGGTCCCCCCTTTAAGTGGTCCGACCATGTCTAGCCCCCAGACCGTGAAAGGCCAGGTGATCGGAATAGTCCGAAGAGCTGTTGGGGGCATGTGACTTTGGTTTGCGAAAAGTTGACACCCTACGCAATATTTGACAAGTGACTGGGCGTCCGCCCGAGCTGTGGGCCAAAAGAACCCAGCCCGGAAGGCCTTGCTTACTAAGGCTCTTGCAGTGGCGTGATGACCACCCATTCCTGCGTGTACTTCGGCTAAAAGCTCCCGCCCCTCTTCCTCAGATATGCACCGCTGTAGTACTCCAGTGGTGCTCTTTTTATATAACTCTCCTTCGTGTACCTTAAAGGCTTTGGAGCGCCGGACTATACGTCGGGCCTCCGTTTGATCATTGGTGAGTTTCTTGCGAAGGAGATAGGCGAGGAAGGGTTCGGTCCAAGGCGCGATTACTGCCATGACCTCGTGAGCCGAGGGCGTCTCGTTCATTACGGAGCCGCCGATGATTTTGTCGTCTGGTTCGTCTACAGGGGGAACAACCGTGTCTGCGCTTGAGAGATCGGCGCCCTTGTGATCGTCCTGCCAAACCACGAATGGCTTAAATAGCCGTTCCAGGAAAGTGTTCGGCGGGATAGGGTCGCGTTTGGCTCCTAAACGGGCCAGTATATCAGCGGCTTGGTTGTCGTCTCTAGCGACGTGGTGAAACTCCAGTCCCTCGAACCGTGCGGATATTTTGAGGACAGCGTTTCGATATGCCGCCATCTTCGGATTCTTGGCGTCGGACTCGCCGTTGACTTAAGAGATGGCCAGATTAGAATCTCCCCGTAGCTCCAGCCGCTGTATGCCCATTGAGGCTGCCATCCGAAGACCGTGTAGAAGGGCTTCGTATTCGGCTGCGTTGTTGGAGTCGGCATACATGATCTGTAACACGTATCGGACGTTGTCACCTGTGGGGGATGTGAGAACGACTCCAGCCCCTAGTCCGGCCAAGGTTTTGGATCCATCAAAGTACATCGTCCAATGGGAGTATGTACTGTATTCCCGGGGGAGTTCGGCTTCTGTCCATTCGGCAAGGAAATCCGCTAATACCTGAGATTTAATAGCTCGGCGTGGTTTGTACGTGATCTCAAAAGGAAGGAGCTCAATCGCCCATTTGGCTATACGGCCTGTGGCGTCCCTGTTGTTGATTATATCATTCAGGGGTACTTCCGATGCCACCGTGACTGAACACTCTTGGAAGTAATGTCTTAGTTTTCGTGATGCCATAAATACCGTATAGGCTATCTTCTGGTAGTGCGGGTATCTTGACTTGCATTGCGTTAGCACCTCTGACACGTAATAGGCCGGCTTCTGTATCTGGATTTTGTGTCCCTCCTCCTCTCGTTCGACGACGAGCACTGCGCTAACCACTTGGTTGGTGGCCGATATGTATAATAACATGGGCTCACCCGTGCTTGGCGCTGTGAGTATGGGGTTACTTGCTAGCAGTGTCTTAATATCTTCTAACGCGGCCTTTGCTTCGTCGGTCCATTCAAAATTCTTGGTCCGTTTCAGCAACTTATACAGCGGTAAAGCTTTTTCACCGAGGCGGGGGATAAAGCGGCTTAACGCCGCCACGCAACCCGCCAATCTTTGGACATGCTTTAGCTTTGTGGGAATTGCAAGTTCTGACAAGGCGCGGATCTTGGCCGGATTCGCTTCTATTCCTCTATGGGAAACAATGAATCCGAGCAACTTACCAGCGGGAACTCCGAAGACACACTTCTCCGGATTGAGCCGAATATTGTATTCGCGTAGGCTTGCAAAGGTTTGCCTTAGATCGTCGATCAAATTGCTAATGTGTTTGGTTTTGATGACCACGTCGTCCACGTATGCTTCGACTATTTTGCCGACCTGTTTTTCGAGACAGGTCTGGATCATGCGCTGGTATGTAGCCCCAGCGTTTTTAGCCCGAAAGGCATTGTGTTAAAGCAGAAAGGCCCATAGGGAGTGATGAATGCGGTTGCCGCTTGATCGGATTCCTTCATTTTAATCTGATGGTATCCGGAATAAGCGTCGAGGAAACACAGCGAGTCGTGTCCGGCTGTGGCATCAATAATCTGGTCTATTCGCGGTAGAGGGAAAGGGTCCTTGGGGCAGGCCTTGTTGAGGTCTTTAAAGTCGACGCACAGCCGCCAGGATTTGTCTTTCTTTGGTACCATGACCAGGTGTGCCAGCCATTCGGGGTGCTTAATGTCCCGAATGAATCCGGCCTCTAGCAATTTAGCTAATTCTTCACCCATAGCTTGTCGTTTGGGCTTGGAGAAACGGCGCAGAGTCTGTTTGACGGGCTTGAAACCTGCCATGATGTTCAGACTGTGTTCTGCCAATTGTCGTGGGATGTCGGGCATATCGGAAGGATGCCAGGCGAATATGTCCCAGTTTTCTTGCAAGAAAGCTCGCAGCGCTTCATCCACGACGGGGTCGAGCTGAGCTCCGATAGACGCTGTCTTGTTAGGGTCCGTCGGGTGTACCTGAATTTTAATGATTTCCTTTGCTGGCTTGAAGGACGTGGATTTGGGCCTCTTGCTGAGGATCACGTCGTCCTTGTCCACTGTGGACCGAAGTGCGGTCAGCTCTTCTGCAGCAAAGGTCTCGGCTAGAGCCTCCAGGGCAAGCGCTGCCGTTTTGTTTTCGGCCCGTAGGGCTGTATTCGGATCACTAGCAATTGTGATTATTCTGTTTGGTCCTGGCAACTTAAGTTTCATATACCCATAATGTGGTATAGCCTGGAATTTTGTGAAGGCTTCGCGTCCGAGAAGGGCGTGATAGCCACTGGGGAAGGGCACGATGTGGAAGAGGATCTCTTCAGATCGGTAGTTGTCGGGCGTGCCGAACACTACGTCCAGGGTAATACATCCTGAACAGCGTGCCTCCTTCCCTGGGATTATTCCCTGGAAGGTTGTGTTGCTATGTTCGATCCGAGATCGGTCGAATTGCATTTTCTCTAGAGTATCTTCGTAGATTAGGTTTAGACCACTGCCGCCGTCCATTAGCACCTTGTGCAACCTGAAGCTGTCAATAATGGGGTTCAGGACTAGTGCGGCCGGTGAATGACCGGGAAGAATGGCTGGTCGGTCAGCGTCTCCGAAGGTGATGGGTGTATCTGCCCATGCACTAGTTGCTGCCACGTGATATACCTGTTCGAGTTCTTTGATAGCTCTTTTCCTCCTGTTCCTTGAAGGGAACGTTTCGTAGATCGTCAGGACTTCGGCGTTATATTTCGATGATGCTGCAGGGCGCCTTCTAGAAGGCGATGCCTCAAGAATGGCCTCGACACTTTTTGCGACCTGCCTGACGACCCAGCAAGTTCTAAGGCTGTGGGTCGGAGCTGTCTTCAGCAATACGGAGTGTATGGGGCAAGGTTTGTCCAGTAGTCCGTCCAGGACAGTACTGACCCCTAGAAGGGATCAGTTTCTCTTTTTGGCGGGCTCACGTTGGGCTGACTGGTTCGGGTGTATCCTTTTTTGCCGATCTCCTCTAGGGTATTCGGCAAAATTTTGTTCCGAAAATAGCCGCTCTGTTTGCCAAGCACTTTCCATGGCACAATACTTCTGTACCAAGATGGACAGCTCGGAAAAGTCAGTAATGTGCCGCCGCGCCAGGGCATTGAGGATTCCCTTGTTGTGGCAATTTCGTTGGAAGGTTGCCATTATGTCTTTATCGCTAAGGCCCCGCACGTTGTGTCGGGCAAGGAGCAGTCTGGCCCAGTAATGGTGGACCGACTCTCCTGACAGATGTGCAATGTCCGGCAGTTCCGCAGGATTGGGCTCTGATGCGATGAGCGAGTCATCGGCTTGGGAGGTGGGTGGGAAAAAGGTTGATCCTTCACCACGATGGGAGTTCGGGTTTATGAATTCCGAACTGTGTGATATGTCAGGGACCGACACCGGACTGTTGCTTGAGTGGACGCTGGTGACTGGGTCGCGGGCAAGGTCTCGGTGATCGGAAATCGGAGTATAAACCGTTTTTAATTCCGGTAGTTGGGAGGTCGAGCCCCCCGCCGGACACTCAACGGTGGCGACAAGGTGGGTGACCGTGGGGACGTTAATTTCCCTGTCATCGGGTTTAAGCCCAAGCCGGTCATAGACCGGGGTCTGGTCATCGGCCATCCGCATAGTCTCCATCCGATCGAACAACTCATTGAGAAACGAGGCGATGGTGGGATGTGTGTCGCTGAAGCGAGTGGGGTCTATATGCGGCGTTGCCGTTCCGGAGCCGCGCGAGGGCGATCTCGGATTCTGCTCAGCCACGGTGGGTCCGGTAGCCATGACCGGACCAGGTGGTTCTGATGATCCGGAGATAGCAACTTCATCTCCGGAGTCAAGGCCCGATATCTCCGGCGTCGAGGCGTCGGGATCTGTGGGCTTCTCCGTAAGAGTCAGGGTTTCCATCAGTACAAGTTCTCCCCGGGAATTGGTCGAGAACTCTAAGGTTCCGAACCTAATCCTTTGATCAGGGGAAGTGTTTCCGATCTGGCATGGGTGGCCGATCGGGTGAGCGTGCGACGAGATGTCGCCACTCTCGCGGATCTGATCCGGGGCCGAAATTCCCCGGGCACAGATTTCGCTGTCGAAGACAAGGCGAGCCATCGACTCCTTCTGGCGATCACAGTGGAACTCTCAATGAAAGCACCAATGTCGGTGTCAACACCGGCGGATCTCGGGTAGGGGGTCCCGAACTGTGATACTTGGATCGATGGTAACAGGAGACAAAGGGGACAAGGTTTTACCCAGGTTCGGGCCCTCCTATGGAGGTAATACCCTACGTCCTGCTCGATTATATTGATCGTATAGAGATTACAGAGTTGATCTACCACGAGATCGTATGACTAAACCCTAGATGAGTTCTGTTGGCCTATGACCTAAAACCCTCCGGCTTATATAGACGCCGGGGGTGCCTAGGGTTACACATGGTCGGTTACACGTCGAAGAGATAAACATGCCTAATCTACTTTAAACGTGAAGAACACGCCTTGACTCTCGAAGCTTCCTTCCTGGAGTCCGGGCCTTCAATCAATCCAGTGTCCGGTGAGCGGCGCATATAGTCCGGCCCATATGAGATAGGTCGGCCTCCCGAGGACCCCTTAGTCCAGGACTCCCTCACCTACCATCTACATGATTCTGACCACGACTAGCAAATCTTCGGTTTACTGGCGACATCCTGAAGGTAAACCAGGGTTCAGAACAAGGAAGAACACCAGAACATATCTATACCTAGAAGAACTCGGACAGCATAACGGCTGTACGGGTATGAAATATGAGGCAACCTGCACAAGATTTGGGCAGCATAACAAATCGACATGATGGTTCAAGGCACAGTGAGAACATTGGCATCACTTCTCACAACTCTGACGAGACATTACTTGACACAAACAACCATTCTATAAGTCTGTGGTCCAGTAACTCGTCATCCTAGCAGATAGATAAGAAGCCTAGTCCTTAGTCCTCGTAGCAAGGAAGAGGGTCACTCAGAATAGAGTGACACAAGGAAAGGAGTAAAAAGAGCCTTACGTTCCCTTCCACAATCAATTCCCTTATATAACTAAAGCATTACTAGACTCAACATTGACCAGTTTGGATTCGTAAACCTACAGACAGTTCAGCTCTGATACCAACGCTGTCGGGACCCCGATCCTAAGCCATATGAATCCAGCCTGTAACATGTCACACCACTTTGCGGCCTCACGCACGGTAAACCACGGCTACCACCTTACCTTGGCTGGGACTGTTTGCGCCTTTTGGCTCATGGATATGAACATGTCGCTAGCATTCACACATCAAAGAACTCGGGTCGACATGACTAGTTATAGACCCAAGTGGCACAACCGTACAGGGACAGGCATACGTAACCCAACAATGCAGGTGTCGGTCATCAGCGTGTGTAGACGAGTCATAGCTAGCTACAGGGACTCCATTACGCCGTGGGACATAAATGTCATCAGCGCGTAGACGAGTCATAGCAGGCTACATGGACTCCATTACACTTCGAGACATTTCCCCGAAGGGACAGACACAACAGCAAGAAGGATACACGTCGGTCAATGAATGTGTCTGGAGTAGTAGCAAGCTACCAAGGCTCGGTGGAAGCACAAAGAGGCATTTCACCGTAAAGCAGGCAACTATAGGTATACAGCTAGGTGTCAAATCCCACACATACCAATGCATTTCAAACATACACGCAATATGCACGATATGTGTAGATATAACATGGCATCACAACAAAACTCTACAACATAACATTTATTTAGAAGGCTCCGAAGAGCCAACATAGTATAATGTTACAAGCAGGGTGGGTCACATGACCCAACATTCAGAGCATACAAACAACAAGCGGAAGTTACATGTCTAAGTACAGACATCTAATAAAAGCGGCTGGAAGAGCCTGAAAAGCTACAACGACCCTACCAAAGGAGCCAGACTCCTGTCTGGGTTTCCTAGCCAATCCGTCGATGTCAACGTTAGAAGAAACATAAAGTGAACAACGTCTATCTCTACAAAAATGTAAATAAGAAACAATGAGTACGAAGGTACTCGGCAAGTCTTACATCAGAACTAACTACATATGCATCATGTTTCAATGAACGGGATTGTGGGGTTTACTGCAGAATGCCAGCTTTGACCTTTGGCTAAACTAGACTACTATAAAGTAACCAATGTATCACTACTCTCTCGTCTCCCTACGAGAGAGCATACACGAGTCCACATATTCACCACATCAATACACCACTATGGATCCTCTCTCGTCTTCCTACGAGAAGGCCATCCATAGCACTCACACTTATCTGGAGTATTTTAGAGTATCCGTTAAGTTGTCTTTGAACAATGCAAGTCTCCAAGTAGTCCGTATCCACGGACACGGCTATTCGAATAGATAGATTACCCTGCAGGGGTGTACTTCGTCACACATGCTCCCGCCACTTATCGCCATGTGCACGTTAAAAGGCACCTCAGCAACCTTCAAGTGGAAGCCAGGCGAGGGAGTCGGCCACGGACGTTAACTTACAACGACTCACGCCCAAGGCAGTTGCCTATCTGAGTTGGAACCCATAATGGAAGTCCGGCCGAGGTTTCCAATTTGGCCTCAAACGTTGTGAGCAGGGCCCCAAGCCGGTTCCGATTGGGCCATTCATCCACTTCGCAGGCCGTGACACACCTATCAACATTTCGAACTACTGCGACTCCTGGACTGAGAACAAAGTAGGTTAATAGGCCGAGAGGGGTCGAGTTACCGGAACCCAATGTGCGGTAGTAGCTAGTCTTGGAACACAAACACGGAACTCAGTTCCTATGAGCGGTCTCAATGAGACAACCCACCATGTACTCCTACATGGCCTCTCATCGCTACCTTTACCAAAACAGGTTCAACACTTAACTCTCATCATCAGGACGCATCCATTTCACTCCGGTTCTTCACCCAGATGAATCAGACCTGACACAACTCTAAGCATAGCAAGCATAACAGGATGATAGCACAACATGGCTCAAGCATCTACCAGGTATGCTAGGTTGCTTGGTTTAGCTATTTACTGTGACAATGACAGGTCATGCAAAGGAGTGGGTTCATCTACCGCAACATAAGTAGCAGTTGAATCACATTGTCCTAATGCATTGAAATGAGAGCAAGAGCGAGAGAGTGGGATTGTATCGAATATTCTCAAGGGGGGTTGCTTGCCTGTTTATCGGAAGAACTCAGCTGTTCTTCGATGTCGTCGATAACTACATCTCGCAAGTCTATCGACAAGATCAAACAAGGTATAAATTAAGCACGGCAAATGCTTCACAATGATGCATGAAATGTCATGGCAATATGTTGCTGGTTTGAGCTATTGCATCTATTAACATGTTAAATGAAGATGGTTTGAACCCAAGGTTCAAATTCAACTCCATGTGTGAGGTTACATAATGTGTTTTGAACAAAATGTCCAAGTTTGCCTATTTAGCTTGCTCTAACATGCATGAAAATGCCACCATCAAATTCATTGGATTTTTCTGATAATTTTTCATATGTAAATTATTTCAATCTGAGTTACGGATTATTTTCTATGATTTTTAGAAGTTTATATCATTTTTTGGAATATTTCTGAATTATCTTTTATTCCAAAAATGATTCATTACGTCAGCCTGACATCATCATGACGTCAGCAGGTCAACAACGCCAGTCCCAGGTCAAACCTGACCAGTGGGGTCCACTGGTCAGTGACCCAGGGACTAATCCCACGCTGACTGGGGTTTGACCCACCTTAGGGGCCCACTGGTCAGTGGCTGAGGGCTTAATTAAGAGGCAATTAGGCCCTAATGGCGATGCCACGTCGGCGCCCACCGGACTTTGGCCGGCGGCGACCAAATCCACGGCAGAGGCTCGCCGGAATTCTTCGAATCGGCGCTACAGGCCTCGGTTTGGGACGCGGCTTGGAGCTATGGCGAGCTGGAGATGCGCCGCATCCAGCTGAGGCCGTAGGGGAAGCTGGGGTGGTCGGAGCAGTCGACGACGTCGACTTCCGCGGCAGCGCTGCTATGGCCTACACGAGCGCGAGGGCTGTGGTGCACAGGCGAGCGAGGCAAGCGGCTGGGCGGACTCACTGGAGCTCCAGGAGCACGCAGAGGTGCTCGGGCGCGAGCCGTGGAGGCTGTGGCCACGGCCACGCCATTTCCGGCGGCGAGGAGCTCGGGTTCCGGCGGGGACGCTAGCTAGAGGACGGGAGGGACCATGGGGAGAGGGGGAGGCGCATCAGTGGCTCACCGCGGACCCGATGGCGTTGACGGCGAGCTCGGGGAGGGCCTGCGTGCGGCAAATCGACGCCGGGGAGCTCCGGTGACCGGCGTTGGAAACGGCGACGGTGACGGCGGTGAAGGGCCCTCCGGCTCGATTCCTTTGGCGCGGGGAAGAAATGCTCGACGACGGAGCTCTAGGGCACGGCGGAGGGGCTTCTCGAGGTCAGTGGCCGCGGTGGCTGCGAGCGATGGCGGCGGTCCTCTCGGGTGCGGGGAAGAGAGAGAGATCATGGGAGAGGAGAGAGCAGCAGGGGGGAATGGATGAGCTCGGGGGAGAGAGGGAGCTCCGTGGCGCTCTCAGCGGCCTCCAGCAGCGACAGGCAGGCAGGAGGTGGCTCGGGCCCGTGGGCGCTGGCGTCGGGCACACGCCCTCGTGCCTTCTGGCACGAGCTTGAGGACGACTGGCCACTGGGCCAGCTGGGCCTCAGGTAAGCCAGGTAAGCTCTCTTCTTTTATTTCTTTTTCTTTTCTATTTTCTGACATTTGTTTAATTTGGTTTTGCTACCAAATTATTTAATATAATTCTGATATTTTGCAGGTGAGTCCAATGAATCAAACCAGATCACCACAAAAAGTTTCAGAATTAATGGACTTTTATTTTATATATAATAAATATAAGTCCAAGGAAAATAACTGTTGGGTTAAATCAAAAGCCCAAGTTAAATGTTTCTGTGATCCCAAAATATTGGTTGGCAATTTTTACCTTATCCCAATATTTTATTGGAATACCAGGAACATTTTCTTAGTTCACTTTGAAGCAATATTTATATTGCTTATTTGACAAAATTTTGAATGATGAGGCTTGATCACTCCTCATTTCAATTTCATTTGAAATTTAAATGCATGCATGAATGCATTGGCAAGCATTAAGAAACTAGGGCTGTGACAGGGCTCCACCTTCACCATTGGCGTCGGCCTTCCCCCGGAGCAGGAGAAGGCGCTGGTCGACTTTCTCCGTGCGAACAAGGATGTGTTTCGTGGGAGGCGTGCGACCTGGTGGGCATCCCGAGGGAGGTGATTGAACACTACTTAATGGTGTACCCCAATGCGCGCCCAGTGAAGCAAAAGGGAAGACGACAAGCACAAGAGAAGCAAGCGTTCATCGTCCAAGAGGTCAGCAAGCTTCAGGAAGCCGGAGTTATTCGGGAAGTGCGGCACCCGGATTGGCTGGCCAACCCTGTCATTGTCCCCAAGAAGGGTGGGAAGGAGCGCATCTGCGTCGACTTCACGAGTCTCAACAAGGCTTGTCCTCAAGACCCCTTCCCGCTCCCGCGCATCGACCAGATCATGGACTCCACCGCCGAGTGCGATCTGCTATGCTTTCTGGATCCTTTCTCAGGTTACCACCAAATCAAGATGACAGTAGAGGACGTCGAGAAGATGACCTTCCTCTCCCCGTGCGGCGTGTATTGCTACACTTGCATGCCCTTCGGGTTGTGGAACGCTGGCGTGACCTTCCAGCGGTTGATGCGCATCGCCCTAGGGCCGCAACTCGGGAGAAATGCGAAGGCATACGCCGACGACATCGTGGTCAAGTCCCGGGAGGCGAGGACCCTGATCGAGGACCTGGAGGAGATGTTCGCCAGCCTGCGTCAAGTGAACCTGAGGCATAACCCGGAGAAGTGCATTTTTGGGGTCCCGTTCGGCAAGCTGCTTGGTTTCTTGGTGTCGCACCGAGGGATCGACGCAAACCCAGAGAAGATCAAGGCAATCGGGAGAATGTGCCCGCCTCAGACCCTCAAGGAAATGTAGAAACTGGCGGGTTGTGTGACCTCCATGGGATGCTTCATTTCCAAGCTTGGCGAGTGCACCCTCCCCTTCTTCAAGCTCATGAAGAGGAAGGGCCCCTTCGAGTGGACCCCGGAAGCGGAGGCAGCTTTCGAGGACCTCAAGCGGTACCTCACGAGCCCGCCCGTCATGGTGGCGCCTCGTCCTCGCCAGCCCCTGGTGCTCTACTTGGCAGCCACCCCCCACTCGGCCAGCGCAGCGCTCGTGGTAGTCCGAGAGGAGCGCGCCGGCGCAGGCGCGAAGCAAGGCGGCCCGTGCGGGGCCGCACAACACTCGCCGCCTCAGGATGGCGCTCCAGAGGCCCTCGTCACTTTATCAACCCACGGGGCACCAGAGTCCCTCGAGCTCCATGCGGAGCAGGGCGACGCCAATACCTCGTCCCTCGTCGAGCACCCGGTGTACTACGTCAGCACCGTGCTGCGGGACGCGCGCGCGCTACCCTATGCAGCAAAAGCTCCTGCTCGCACTCCTCGTCGCCTCAAGGAAACTATGCCACTACTTCGAGGGCCACCCCATCAAGGTCGTCTCCGCATATCCCCTGGAGAAAGTGTTGTGCAGCCCCAACGCCGCTGGAAGGGTTGCAGAGTGGAACATCGAACTGCAGGCCTTCCACCTGGAGTTCAGCACAACCAGGGTCATCAAGGGCGCAGCCCTTGCTGACTTCGTGGCAGAATGGACGGACGCTCCCAACCGGGGGCAGGATGAGAGCCAGTCCCTCGTGCCTGGCGATGAGGCGCCTGACGGTTGGGTCATGCACTTCGACAGAGCCTTCGCACGGCGGGGCACGGGGGCTGGAGTTGTTCTCATCTCCCCGACCAAGGACAATCTTTACTATGCCGTACAGCTTTGCTTCCAACATGGCGAGAAGGTCTCCAACAACATCATGGAATACGAGGGCTTGATCGCTGGTCTCAGGGCCGCTGCCGCCCTGGGGGTCCAGCACCTCACCATCAAGGGCGACTCCCAGCTCCTCGTAAACTTTTCCAACAAGGAGTACAAGCCGAAGGACGAGCACATGGAGGCATACTTGGAAGAGGTACGTAAAATTGAAAAGCGTTTCCAGGGCTTGGAATTGCAGCACGTCCCACGTGATGCGAACAAGGAACAGACGACATCGCCAAGAGGGCGTCGCGTCGTGAGGCTCAGGAGCATGGCGTCTTTGAGGAGAGGCTCTTCAAGCCATCGGCGGCATCCCCGGCCGCAGGCCCGGTGTCGCTTCAGGAGGAGCTGCCACTGGCCCCGCCTTCAGGTGCCCCGGCATGTGGTCCGGCCTCAGGAGCCCGACTGCTCCTGGCGCTGGAACCTCAGGCCGGTGACTGGACCGAGGAGTTCAAGGTGTACCTGCTCCGCAACGCCTTGCCGGAGAAGGAGGAGGACGCGGAGCGCGTGGCCCGCCAGGCCACAGCTTATTGTTTGCAGGACGGCGTGTTGTACTGCAGGCGCCCCAACGACGTCTCGTTGCAGTGCATATCCGAGGAGCAGGGGCGCGAGCTTTTGGCTGACATCCACGGCAGCGATTGCGGGCACCACTCCTCGTCTCGCACCCTCGTGGGGAAGGTGTTCCGCAGCGGCTTCTACTGGCCCACGACGCTCCACGACGCCACTGAGCTGGTCCGATCCTGCGAGGCCTGCCAATTTCATGCCAAGCAGATTCATCAGCCCGCGCAGGGTCTCCAGACTATCCCGCTCTCCTGGCCTTTCACGGTCTAGGGGCTGGATATACTGGGGCCTTTCCCTCGGGCAGTCGGCGGCTACCGCTACCTCTACGTCGCCATCGACAAGTTCACCAAGTGAGCGGAGGTGGAGCCCATGCGCACCATCCCCGCCGGCTCGGCCATCAAGTTCATCAAGGGCCTCGTGAGCTGCTTCGGTGTCCCCAACCGTATCATTACCGACAATGGCTCACAGTTTACAAGCAGTCTCTTTAGAACGTATTGTGCTAACCTTGGAACACAGATATGCTACACTTCAGTGGCGCACCCACGGAGCAACGGCCAGGCTGAGCACGCCAACACGGAGGTCCTGAGGGACCTCAAGACAAGGAGCTTCAAGAAGAAGCTTGAGGCCTGCGGTAGGGGTTGGCTCGGTGAGCTTCAGTCCGTGTTGTGGTCCATCCGCACCACCGCGACTAAGCCCACCGGCGAGACCCCATTCTTCCTCGTCTACGAGGCTCAGGCGGTCCTCCCACACGAGGTCAAACATCGCTCCCCGTGGGTCTTGGCATTTAACGAGGAGCGTCAGGATGCCTCGCGGGGAACAGATCTCATGCTCAGGGAGGAGGCCCGCCGCCAAGCCTCGCTCCGCGCAGCGAGGTACCAGCAGGCGCTGCGGCGCTACCACTGCCGTAGCGTCTGCTCCAGGACCCTCGAAGTTGGTGACCTGCGGGTCCTCTGCACGGAGGGCTTGCACAAGCTCTCGCCCATGTGGGAGGGCCCGTTCAGGGTCGCCCGTGTCTCCAGGCCTGGCGCCGTACGCCTGGAGACGTAGGACGGGGTCCCCATCCAGAATGCCTGGAACATCCAGCACCTCCGGAAGTTCTACTCGTGACACTCTCACGTAATAATGAGTGGGCTGTATACGCCCGGGGTCCCCCGAGGACGCGGAGGGGCCCCCACCCACGCCCAAGTGGAAGCCCCATGCTCCGCGCTGGCGGACGACACGGTCCTCCAATGACTATGCCCACGCCTAGTGGAAGCCCCATGCTCCACGCTGGTGGGAAGACTAGCTTAGGTGCCGGACGCGGCTGTTCTTTGCTCTCTTTTGTAACCAAATTTGCCACTTTTTGGAACGAAACTTGAAGTTTTCGCGTCTTTGTTCAAAAAAGGGGTGGGGATTTTTCTCCTTGCAACGTTTCCCGTTTTGATGTTTCGTTTTTAAGAGGTTTGGCACCCGCCAGTTTTCTCTCTCTCGCACGCCCCGCGAGGGGGGGGGCTGGACACGGTGTGCACCTCGCCAAAGCTTTGGTGTCCTAATCCTCGCGATGCTCTTGAGCAAGCTAGCAAGCACATGTTGCCTAGGGCCCCCGGCCTCAGGAGCGCTCATCTCCTGGCCTTGCCGGGCATCGCGACCCGGCATACCAGCGACGATCGACCCTCGCTCGGGGGCTCCAACCAAAAACGGTCGCTGGGAGGAGGACGACCAAGGAAAGGGAAATCACGATTTGGCTTGTTATCAAGGAACCCTGACCCTATGTAAAGCGCGTTTCAGCACCGTCGCGGGATGCGGTGCCTTGAGGAGGCACCTCCGGAGACCATGACTCTTCGCCAACCCCCCAGGGGCCTCGCGAGCAGCGGGCACCTCTCGAGGCCCTGAAGCCGTCTGGTCCATAAGGAAGAAGCCCCCCGGTGAGATCCCTAAGCTGCCCTGGTGCCCCAGCTGAACCTCACGACGCAGGAACCTGCCACGAGCACACCAAGCTAAGTTGTCCTAATTGCGACAAGCAGGAACTTTCAATTGGTAGCGATATAAATACTAGAGTACGAGATGAAATACAGTAACAGAAAGGCGCAAGAGCCACAGTTCATTACACGCCCGCGCGGGGCCCTCCATCTTTCTTAATGCAGGAAATAAAAAAACAAAAGGTGGCCTCCCGAGGACCGCCACCCCTGAGGCCTGGCTCCGGCGCCGCCCGCGCTCAGTCAGAGTCCTCCTCCTCATTGACGAGGGCACGGCGGCATGGTGGCTTGACGGCCTCCGGGGCAGGGGCACGGCGCCGTGGCGGCTCGCCGCCCTCCTTGGTCCAGGCGCGCTGACATGGCGGCTCGTCGTAGTCGTCGTCGCTCGAGCTCCCCCCGGCGGAGGCGTCGCTGCTGCTAGAGGTGCTGCGGTCATCACCAAGGGCAAGTTCACCACCGAGGATGCCGCCGCCGCGATGGCTGTCGTTGGCGGAGAGGTCGTCGCTGTCGCCGACGTCGCCCTCCGGGCAGCACCCCAAGAGCCTGTCATCCTCCCCGAAGATCTTGACGAAGAGTGTTGCCGCACCGTCATGCTTGAAGTGGAGGGTGCGCCTCCCCTGCAGGCCGTGAGCGCGGGCGAATTTCTACCACCCATGGTTCAGGAAGACATAGCCCGCGGGAGTGACCTCGACCTCCACCCACGAGGCCTCGCTGTAGCAGCCATCGGCCTGTAGCCAAAGGCCAGCAGGCCGTCCGGCCAGAAGCGCCTCAGCGAAGATGCGCGGGAGCTGGAGCCAGGTGATCGCCGGCCTCTCCGCCCACACCACGAACTCCTGGGCCGTGTCGGCCGAGTGAAATCGCGGGCGGGGCGGCCGGGCGCCTGTCGCAAGCTTCCCCCCTCGGCCACGGGCGGCATGGCTACTACAGCCGCCTATGCGGGAGGGAGCCTTCCCACGGCCGCCGAAGGTAGCGCCGACCCTCACAGGGGTGCGCCCGCGCCCTCGGGGGACCAACGCCAGCGTCATGGTGTACTTACGGGGACGGCCGCGGCCCCTCTTGGGCGGCGGCAAGTCCGGTCCCTCTAGGCGGGCCTTCCCTTTCTCGGCGGCAGAAAATCTCCTCACTGGCGGTATGACCGTGGAAGCGGTGGGTTAGAGTGAGGAGGCAAGAGGATGAAGATGGGCTATGGGGCTCTGTCTCCCTCGCCCACTTATAGTTCATCGGAGGCCAACCAGTGCCCCTCCGCATTCCGGGCAATGATGGCCCCGCGTTATGCTCCGGCCTTTGCCAGTCAGGGCAGTTGCCGAGGCGACGTGGGGAAGTGGAGGCGTCTGTTTCCCGTCGTGCGCCACGCGTCGAGCCTAGCCCGCAGGCGGTTGGGGCTTGCGACGCTTCGGTCTTCCTTCTTTGGCTTCGCCCCGAAGCCAACCCGAGCGCGCCTTGGGCCCGGGGCTACTGTCGGCGTTCTGGGATCGGGGGTACCCAGACCTGCCTGCCTGCGGCCCAGCGCATGGCCCACCGTGACGGCCCGGTATGGCCTGGCAGCAGATTCTCCAAGACAAGACCCTCGCGAGGGCCCCGGCCTCGCGAGGCGACCAGCGCCAAGACCTCCAGGGTAGCGGCTTCCTCAGACTGCCTCCCGAGGAGCGGAGATTCCTATGTAGTGCCCCGCCTCATGAGGCTGGGATGACGTGGGCCATGACGACCAAGGTCAGGCGGGCGCCAGCAGTCGCAGAGGGGACATTTTCCTCTTTGGTGCTAAGGAGGCAAGGACGGACGCGGGTTCCCAAGGAATCCCCCTAAGGTTTTCATTCCGGTGCAACAAGACCAAGACCACGGGCTCGGCAGGACGGATGTAATCGCCGAGCCCACCTGTGCGTCACGCCCAGAAGCTTTGCAGGCGAAGACCACCTTTAGTTAGGATAAGATGTACCTCTTGTCCCCTTTCAAAATTGGCTGTTATGGGATCCCTTCCCGCCTGTGCGATGAGGGAAGAGGACCAAGGCCACTAGAAATAGGGACCAGCACCCACCGTAGAGAGAGACCGATCGATCCTCACCCGAGACCCCTCACGAGGCCGCTCAACCACTGTACTAGTTTATCCCCAAACCTCCTCGTGAGGCCAATCCACCAAAAGCAGGAATAGGGTTTTACACCGCAAGGTGGCCCGAGCCTGGGTAAATCGCTGTGTCCATCATCTTGTCCGCACGCATGCATTCGGCGAGGCTTGGCTAGGGGGCGATGGGCTTGAGGCTAGAGCTGGTTGAGATCTTCGCACACGCCCCAAAGTTCGAACCTTCTTGGGTCTGCAGGCCCCGATTTCTGACAGGTCTTCCATGCGTCCTTGAGAAACATGTTTTCTCGTGCTCCAGTCAAGTGCAACGTGGACGAAGATGCAAGATCTCGCCTCTAGAGTGCCCTGCCATGGATGGAACGAGCCAAGAATTGGAAGGCACTAGGATTTTGTCTAGCAATCAGGTAAGTGAACAGATCCGCTTGCCATCAACAAGTACTTCAATTTATAAAGAAATTATTCAAAGAATAACCATGTACTTGCTCAATCATCAATAGGTTTGGGTTGGGTCAAACGGCGATTGGCTTGTTTACATTACGGAGGCTACGGACGTGACGATTCACAACATCTACACTGGCGTCGACGTTGCCGTAGCCCCAATATCCATCGTCGGGTCAAGCCATGCCAATTTGGAGACCATGCACATGCACTACGTTGGCGCCATAGCTACTATGAAGAAGATAGCACTCACGGAACCACCCACAAGGTTGGGCGCGTACGCCGATTTCCGTCTTATTGCGGTGTTCGACATCACGACAGCCATAACCCAGCGTCAGTTAGCCGGAAATGGCTGGTACGTGTTGCCTGCAGCATGTTTGTACCCATACAAGTACGAAGACGTCGTGTATCATGCAGGCCGGGTCTTCGCGGTAACAGACCATGGGGATTGCTTCGTATGGGTTACATCTTATGGTATGCAAAGACAACAAATTAAATCCAGTCTTCATGTATTTATCTGTTACTTCTAATTTCCATCCGGTAATACATGTCCTGCAGGAATGAGCCACCCCCCAATCAGAATCGAACCGCCAGAACTTACAGTTCAACTAGCTCTTACATGGTGACTTGTAACTGACACTGAGCACTTAGAGCATCTCCAGCCGTTCGGTGCCCCCAGGGGAAGAAATAGCGCCGCCTGGGGGTCAACCGGCATAAAAAACGGCGTGGGGGCGGTCTGGTTCCCAGTCGCGCCCCCAAGCTGGCCCCCGACGGCGCTTTTTAAACACGAAAAAACGTCAAATTTCGGCCAAAACGATGCATGTTTGGACAAAATTCAGGCGATTCAGTTGATATTTGTACAAAAAGTAAAATAAAAACATAAAAAACATTGTAAACAAACTAAACTATGCCGCTACTTCGCCGCCGCCGCCTTCTACATGCCCAGGAGGCTGTAGAAGGCGGTGTAGTCACCGCCGTCGTCATCATCGCCGTCGTCATTGCCGCCGTCATCGTCGCCGTCCTGCACGCTGCCGCCGTCCCTGCTGCAACCCTACCATGGGTCGCCGAGGCGATGCATCTTGGGGTTGGATGGCCGGGGCGCATCCTCATCGCTGTCGTCGAGGATGACGACGTCGCCCTCCTCGCGTCCACAGCGGCGAGCGGCGATCTCCTCGAGGGCGCGGCGCTGACGCACCATTTCCTCGCAGATATAGTCGTCCCGAGCCCATTTGAGGGTGGTCTCATCGTCGACGGCCATGTCGAGGTGCTCCTGCTTGACGGCGACCGGCGTCGCCACCGCGTCCGGCTCCGTCTTCGGCCTGACAAGGCAGAGGTGGTCGCGGGAAGAGGGGAGGCTGGCGGCGACCACTGCGCCGGAGCGGCGTCTTGCCGGGCTCGGTTTTCACGGCGACGAGGGGCATCCGTGTGCCGGAGGAGTTGGACTAGGAGCTGGACGATGACGACAACGACGCCCCGGCCATGCGCCTCGGCTGCCACGAGGAGCCGCTCTGACGCGAGAAGGACTGCGCCGGGTAGTCAAGCCGCGGCGAGTTGCCGCCCTCTATGTGCTCGAGGACGGCTTTGAGGGTGCGCCCGGGGACGCCCCACCACCACCGCCGCCCCTCAGAGTTGTGGCGCCCACGGCTGGGCGGAGCACCGTTCATGGACACGAGCTGCTCCTCGTGGCGGCGCTCGAAGTACGTCGTCCACGGGTTGTGGCTGTCCGGGGCGTACCTCGGCTGCTGCCTCGCCGCCTCCGACAGTGAGGACCGGATCCTGGCGATCTCGGCGCCCCGCTCAGCACCAGTGGGCGGCAGAGGCACCGGTACCCCGCCGGCGCTGAGCCTCCAAGTGCCCGACACCCGCATGTCGGGCAGGGTCGGGTACTCCGCCTCATACAGGAGGCGAGCTTCATCCTCGTGCAGGTGGTGGCGGCCGAAGCCGTTGGCCACGGAGCCGTCGCCTGGGAAGCGCTCAGCCATGGCGCGCGTTGGAGAAGAAAGGTCTCCGGGGAAGAGGGAGAGAAGGGCGTCGGCGGCGAGATTGGGAGAGAAAGCTGTGGCGAGAAGTGCCCAGCCACCGACGAGGAGGGCGGCTTTTATAGCGGCGAGCGGGCGACACCATGTGGCCATGTGGCGGGAGAGGGCTGGACGCGCGTCGGCGCGCGTTCACTGCGCCGCCCGTGAGAAATCAATGGAAGGTTGACCAGCGGAAACGAGCGGTCACTTCGCATTGATTCCTGCGGGAAACCGAGACGATGAGGACGGCGAAGCGCCCGGTCGCTGACACGGCGGGCCCACCCGTTTTCGCACCAAAAACCTTTCCCCCGGCGCCCCCAAGCGCCCCAGCGCGTCGGGTTCGGCCTGGGTCCGCCGACGCCAATTTCGGCCCTAACCAGCGAAATTTGGGCTCCTGGGGGGCGCGACTGGGCCGATTTTCAACAGCCGGCGATAAAAAAGTGGCCTGGGGGGCCCTGTTGGGGGCGCGGCTGGAGATGCTCTTAGGACGTAATATCCTATTAGTCCTTGTACACCGTCTCATCGCCGGCACCGGTGTTGGAGCTAGAGTCCCCTATATCAATCGAATCCTCACGATGCAACCAGGTATTGCTTCATAATCGAAACATGTAGTCAATTCAACCTCCCCTTCACCACAGGCATTTTACCTTATGCGTTTAGGTCTGCAATGTGAGCTATACCAGATGGTAGACAACGTGATAGACCTCCGTGTTGCTATTTGGGACCTTCAAACACTCTTGGACAACATTCTATCTTCGTTGGCGACAGCTACCCAATAGTAAGAAGGATGCCACCTTCCGTCCACGATGCCCTTGGCTTGCCATTCATGAAGCATGGGTGCGTATTCACAATCAACCATCGGATAGCTATCTGGGACGGACGGCTACATGATTTATGCCGCTTCAGCTTCGATGTGACTTCTTCATGGGGTATGAAACTAAGCAGTTGCGACAAATATTCTCGCTGTCCACCAGTATGGATCGTGCCATCTATGAGAAATGCATGGGACTGGAACCATGAACGCGATATTCATGCATGATCTTTCATGGCCGCTCATAAGGCATTATTCCTGAATATTCGAGAAAACTTTATGTAAACAAGGCCTACACATAGACGGATGTTTATGTGCGACTGTATGAAACTATCGTTAGCTTTGCCAGTGCGTGCGTTCAAATTTAGACGGCGGCTTAACTTTATGTTTTTGTGCAACGACCGCCACTACCGAGATGTTTGTACTTAAATTGCAAAACCTCTCGCCACTTCTGTTTTCAACTTATCGTTGGCATAAGCACCGAAATAAATGGGTGAAGCACGCCAACAGCCCAGGCGCGTCATCATCACGATCCGTCTTGTCATTGGTACACGCGCCCAGTGAAAATACGCTGCGCCGGCACCCGAACCGACGAAGCCTAGTAAAAATGACTGGTCAAACATGCCCAATGTAGCGACGTTTAATGACCATGATGTGACATCTCGTTCCCATACCCGCCGACCGTCTAGGCGTCTACAAATAGCTCGTGCTCGACCTCCATGAGGGAGTCCTGGACTAAGGGGTCCTCAGGCCGCTGGCCTATCTCCCAATAGGCCGGCTCGATGGGCCACTCTCTAGCTATCACAGGAAGGGCCAGATACATCGAGACCCCACATTCCAGAAGGAAGCCGCGAAGGCACGTCGTGCACTCCAAGTCAAGATGAGGAAATCGACATTTCCATCCTCGGCAGGAGACCTATCATGTGTAAACCCTAGGTACCCCCCGGTGTCTATATAAACCGAGAGGGTTTTAGAATGTAAGGAAGAGAAACTCATCTAGGGTTTTAGCTAGTCGATCTCGAGGTGGATCAACTCTGTAACCTTCATACAATCAATATAATCGAGCAGGACGTAGGGTTTTACCTCCATAGGAGGGCCCGAACCTGGGTAAACATCGTCTCCTTCGTCCCCTTGTTACCATCGATCCTAGACTCACAGCTCGGGACCCCCTACCCGAGATCCGCCGGTTTTGACACCGACATTGGTGCTTTCATTGAGAGTTCCGCTGTGATCGCCAAAGGTATCGATGGCTCGCGTGGTCATCAATGAAGAAGTCCGGAACATGGACCCCTTCGTCCCTGGACATATCTTCGCTTTCGGCAGCATTGTGCTGCACGCTGACCCGACCGGCCGTCTTGGCCAGGTCGGGAGTTTTTCCCCTTTTCAAGAGCTTAGATTCGGGAACTTAGAGTTCTCCATAGACTCTCGGAGCGATCTTTCACTCGCCGGACTCACGGTCTCATCTGACGCACCCGAGGACTCCGAGGCCTTGACCTCGGATGTCGCTCTCGACCCCGCTCACAGGACTAAACCCGGCGATGGTCTGGCTTTTAGTCCGGATCCGACCATAGCGCCAGTGGGCCGGGAACCAGCTCCTGCCGAACACACTTCTTGTACGGACGCATCGGAGGATAACTCCGAAAGCGCTGAGCAAATTGACCCGATCGAGCTCTCGACGCTCAACGAAGCTCTAGATCGGATCTTATCGATGAAAATTACTGACGACCCAACCCCGATCCACGTTCAGATTGGTCTTCAAGCGGGTCAAGAGGAAGTTTTCATCCCACCCACCACCCACTTCGTAGCCACTATCGAAGACTTAACCGATATGTTGGACTATGCCTCCGAGGAGGCAGCAGACATGGATGAAGAGGATCGCGCTCCCACCCCCGTCAACACCGGGCGATGGACTACCACCTCCACCTATGACGTCTACATGGTGGATACTCCAGCCGATAACGGTGAGCGCACACCCGCAAACAATGGTGATGAATCGGGTGAAGCGCCGTCAAGGCGCCGGAAACCGCGCAAACGATCAAAGACAAAAAAGGGAAGGGAAGCTATTGCTGGCACCGGGGAAAACGATACCCCGGAAGACCTCGGCGATCCCGATTTCCCCGAGCATCCGCTAGAGGACCAGGAAAGGCCGGAGGACCAGCGCGACCTCGAAGATCCACATGATTCCAAGGATGACAACTACCTCCCCCTGTAGAGGAGGAGGACACCCCGGAAGCTGAGGACTTCATCGTCCCCGAGAACATGGAGGATCAGGAACGGTTTCGGCAACAGCTTATAGCCACTGCCCGAAGCCTAAAGGCGAAGGAACGGCAGCTCAAGGCCAAACAAGATACCCTCAACGATAGATGGACGAGGGTCCTGTCAGCCGAAGAGGAATACGGCACCGGTCTATTGGACCAACCCAAGAGCTATCCACGCCGACGGCTACTGCCACAATTCGATGACGAGCACCATAATATGCCGTCCCCCAAGCACACTCCATATGACCAGCCGGACCGCCCTCCCCGAGGACGAGATAGGACGGCTGGAGATGCCGGTTACAGGCCGGCGATACCCCGCAGACGGGGAAAAGAGCAAATGGAGCCTGAGGACAGGTACGACCTGCGACACGACCTGGATTATAGAACATGCCGCACGAGATCCATCTACGGATCAAGAGGGTACTCCCCCGGTAGACGGGACGAGTACCCGCCCTGGCTCGACCGAAACAATAGAGGTCGGGACCAAAACCGGGCCAGAACAGACGCCGACTACCGGCGCGATATAGCCCGGGTCAGAGGCGCTGCCCACCCACTGTGTTTCACCGACGAGGTGATGCAGCATCAGTTCCCGGAAGGGTTTAAACCCGTGAACATCGAGCAATACGACGGAACAACTGACCCAACAGTGTGGATCGAGGATTTCCTCCTTCACATTCACATGGTACGAGGAGACGATCTCCACGCCATCAAGTACCTTCCCCTTAAACTTAAGGGGCCAGCTCAGCACTGTTTAAACAGTCTCCCCGAAAATTCTATCGGGAGTTGGGAGGATCTCGAGGATGCGTTCCGATCTAACTTCCAGGGCACCTATGTACGGCCTCCGGATTCCTCCGACCTAAGCAACGTCGTCCAAAAGGCAGGAGAGTCCGCTCGACAATTCTGGAATCGGTTCTTGACCAAGAAAAACCAGATCGTCGATTGCCCAGATGCCGAGGCTATAGCCTCTTTCAGGCACAATATTCGGGACGAATGGCTGGCTCGCTAGCTCGGTCAGGATAAACCTAGAACCATGTCCGCCCTTACGTCACTCATGACCTGATTTTGTGTGGGCGAGGATAACTGGCTAGCGAGACGAAGCCACAACCCCGAAGACCCCGGCACCTCCGAAGTTTGGGATGGAAACGGGAAACCACGACGCAACAAAAATAAACGCCGGCACAGCACTAGCGACGCCGACGACACGGCCGTTAACGCCGGTTTCCGCAACCCTTGATCCGGGCAGCGGAAGAAGCCACCTAAAGGCAATCGCGACGGACCCACCCCGCTGGACCAAATCATGGAGAGGCCTTGCCAGATCCATGGCACTCAAGACAAGCCCGCCAACCACACCAACCATAACTGTTGGGTGTTCAAACAGGCCGGCAAACTCGCAGCCGAAGAGCAAGGCAAGGGCCCACGCAGCGAGGACGACGAGGAGCCCTGCGGTTCGAGCAATGGAGGTCAGAAGCAGTTCCCTCCAGAGGTAAAGACTGTGAACATGATATACGCCACTCATATACCTAAAAAGGAGAGGAAGCGCGCCCTTCGAGAGGTCTACGCCATAGAGCATGTAGCCCCGAAGTGTAACCCATGGTCGGCCTACCCGATCACTTTTGATCGACGAGATCACCCGACCAGTATCCATCATGGGGGGTCGGCGGCCCTCGTCCTAGACCCCATTATCTATGGGTACCACCTCACTAAATTCCTAATGGATGGAGGAAGTAGCCTCAATCTGATTTACTCAGATACAGTGAAAAAGATGGGCATAGATCCGTCAAGGATAAAGCCTAGCAACACTACCTTTAAAGGAGTGATCCCAGGTGTCGAAGCCCGGTGCACAGGCTCTGTTAGCCTGGAAGTAGTGTTCGTTTCGCCCGACAAATTTCGCAGCGAGGACTTGATCTTCGACATTGTCCCCTTCCACAGCAGTTATCACGCCCTGCTAGGCCGCACAGCGTTCGCTCGCTTTAATGCCGTCCCACACTACGCATACCTCAAGCTCAAGATGCCCGGGCCCAAGGGGGTCATTACTATTAATGGCAACACAGAGCGTTCCCTCTAAACGGAGGAACATGCATTGTCCCTGGCGACCGAATTCCATTACGAGGACGATCGGCGAACACCGAAATCTGCCATAAAGGCACGTAAGGTTGACAAATGTGCTCGGTTTCAGTCCGAACTCCAAGAATCTTCTCCTCCCCAGAAATAGGGACACACTCCCCATTGCACAGCCCTAATGCCCGTCAAACACGTGCAGAGAAGGCACAACTTTGCACTCAAGATTCCATGGGCAGCAATGGGGAACAACTATCAAAGGGTAAGTGTTCGGCTGGACCGAACTACTACCAGTACACGTCCACGGACATATCACAGGTACCGTCAAGGACCTGTTAAAGCGTAAAGCTCACCCACCCTTCGGCGACTTCTCTAGATCTTCTTCCCAAAGTCCGCTCGCCGACAGCATCACCCTTAAAGGAACACAACTCCCTAAGAGGCACAGGAGCAGATTGGCGACATGGCACATCGAGGACGTCAATCCATCAATCGAAGACCCCTGGTACAACCTCTCCTCTGTAAATTTTATATTTCATCTTCAAATACCTGTAAACAGTTGCTTCGGCAAATCTGAGCTATAAGAATTATTGAGCAAATACAAGACCATTATACATGGCCACTTCGTTGTATTTTATACATATTCTGTTCTTGACAACGCCTCTTGCGCAACTGCTCGGTATACATTATGATGCAACCGGCTAATAGACCGGGGGCTCGAATTTCAAAAATCACCCTGAGCATCACCCCAGCACAACTGGTCGTGTGTTCAGCGTCTTGGATTTTGCTTTATATGCATCGGATCCGAACTATGTCTTGGGTCAATAGTTGGGTTGCCCGGCTCCTGTGCTTGCCCTCTTATGTTCCGCTCGTTCGGCTAAAAGGGCAAAGGGAGAACCACTGCGATTGTGTTTCCAGCTCACCTGGTCAAGCACCTCAGGGGAGAAAGCCGAAAACTGACCGTCATAGTAAGCGAGAACCGGTCTGCAAATCCGAGCATAAGTGTCATACTACAAGATCGATAGAGGTTATTCCGTTTTATACGATGGGTTTCATCCTTGTACAAACCATGTGATAGTGGCTTCGGCCCCGGTATATCCGAACATCACAACACACTGGGGGCTGGTTATCGGCCCCCGAATTTTTTATGCTCCTACGGCTAAGTGAAAGCAATAAAGCATGATAGTCCGATTGCCCTGTCCCCCACGCGCTACCGCCTTCGGGCACCGATACCTCAGCTAAAGGTCACAGTGCGGAGCCAGAGACACCTCGCGTAGTATCTACGTGGGGGCTGAAGCCGACGACTCGCAACTTTCAGATTAAATGGCCACATGGGAGTCAAAATAAATACTACAAACTTATAAGACATGATAAACCATGCAACGTTAATTATAAAGCATTAAAAAGTCTTCGGACATATTACAAACGTGCTCATTCATACAAAACGTCTTTGGAGCATTGGGCCTCTATTGCCCGAGCACCCTCCATCATTGTGGAGAAGTATAGCTCGGGGCGCCTATGCCCCTTTCCAGGAGGCGGGGGTGCGTTGGCCATCTCGGTCGGCTTGAGCTTCGGCCAGTGCACCACGGTCTTTGCAAAGGCCATCCGAGCTCCCTCGATGCATGTAGAACGCTTTAGCGCGTCAATCCGAGGCGCAGCATCGCATAGTTTCTGCACCAAGCCGAAGTAGCTGCTCGGCAACGGCTCTTTAGGCCAGAGCCGGATGCAGAGATCCTTCATGGCCGGCTCCGCTATTCTGTGCAGCTCCACCAGTTGCTTCATCTACTCGATCAGGAGAGGAGAGCGCTCGGGGGACTCAAATTGTGCCCAGAGTAGCCGAGCCTCATCATCCTCCTCCCGCGAAGCATAGAACTTGTTCGCGTCCGCTGCACTCTTCTAGAGATCTGCACAGACGCCTGAGGAACGCCACACCTGGGTGAGCAAAGCAAACCTGCTACCACCAAAGGCGCATTGTAGTGAATACGGCTTACCATCTGCGACAGCCTTGACTTGGCGAACCTCCTCTTCAAAGGACCGCCTGTCCACCCGCTCCTTATGGAGCTCGGATTTCAGTGCGGCTAGCTCGGCGGCTTGTTCTTTGCCTTTTTGCTCAAGGGCCAAGCACTTCGTGCCGGCATCCTTGAGCTCTTGCTGCACCTCCTCCACCCGGGCCTCATGCTTGGCACTCGCAGCTTTCAAAGTGGAAAGCGCGGCTGCTACTTGTTCGGCGGCCACCTTCTCATCCGCGGCCTCTTGCTTCATTTTCTGGAGCTCGGCCTTGAGTTTTTCAACCTCCAAAGCGGAAGCTGTGGAAGCAATAAATAAATATTTACACTAGTTCACCAGTGCGGATCATTACCGATAAACAGCCCGGATGTCACAATTCGGGTTACCTTGTGCCTCGTCAAACCTCTTGTTCAGGCTATCAAGCTCCTCTTCGGAGATCTTGAGCTTCCGATTTAGCTCGGTAAGCTCAGCGGCATTCACGGCCGCCGCCGATGACGAGGCCTATAAAAAATAAAAACATATATCCGGTTATGTGTGTTCCAACCCCCGAACTGTCAAGGATGTGACCTTATTTTCGGTCCTCTTAATGGCTTTTAGAGCATTGTGGGCCTAATAGTGCCTTATACAAGTTGGTCACTCCTGAATATTTGACCCCCGGGTGCGTTTTCGCAAACCCACCCGGGGCTCGGGGGCTACTGCATATATAAGGATAGCATAAACTTAATAAAATTAAAATGGTTCGGGAAAAGGGTATTATGTGACTCACCTTGAAGCCCGTCAAGAGACCATTAAAGGCCTCCTTCAGTCTGTTATCAACGGACTGAATGCCTTGCAGAACCGCACCCATAAGAGTGCGGTGATCCTCGGAGATGGGGGCACTTGCTAGAGCCTCCTCTATGACCGGCCACCCAGTCGTCGGTGGCACCGGTGGTGACCGGCCAGCCCGATCTTTGATCGGGGACTGAGTCGGTAGCGCCAGAGGCACAGCATGCTCCGGAGAGGTCCTCGGAGGGGACTGGGCGTCCCTCCGCCCTTCCTCCTCAGCGGCCAGGGGAGTATTCTCCCCTGGTCCTCAGCAGCCTGGGGAGTTTCCTCCCCTTGGCCTTCGGCGCCCGAGGCATCAACCTCGGCCATGGCATGGTCACCCCCACCGCCTGTGTTCGGCTCCAAAGGAGCCTGGCGGGATGACACCTCTGCGGAATCCTTCGCGGCCCCTGGAGGTGTGGGGTGCGATGCAGTCCCACTCTCCGCCAGCTCGGCGGGCGAAGACTCCCCATCCGATATTTGGTCAGTGGGGAGAACGCGCGGTGGGCTGCAGATTGAAAGATGTTCTTGCATTTAAAACATTAAAAACTTTGCATAAATGACCCAGGGAGTCTTCGGATTCATACCTTTGAGCGGGGGGCTTGACCCTTAAGTTCCTTCGGGGAACCCTCTCAAAGTCCTCGGACTCTGCATCGGAGTCCGAGCTGTCGTCGGGCAGGATCAACCTCGCCCGGCGCGCCCTCTTCAGGGCAGGAGGAGCTGCATCCTCCGCGGCGTCCGGCGACGCCGCCCTCTTTCTTGTGAGGGGGGAAACGCCTTCCCCCCCCCCCCCGTCTTCATGCTCTTCCTCATGACTAGAGGAGGCATGGGTTTCCTTGGATGCGGCGTCCGGATGGTCCCTCATGCGGAGACCCTCTCTGCCTTTTTTCTTCTTCTCCTTCTTCTCGGGCGCCGAGTACGGCGCCACAACGAGCATCGCCGTCAACAACTCCGACCTGGGACCTTCGGGTAGTGGAAACGGGTAGTTAACTCTCGCGGCTTTGCTCAACCATTTTTGCGAAAATAAGGGAGAAGGCGTTCAGTCTTTTTGTCGAAGAAACAGAGTCAGTGGATTAAAATTATACCGTACCTTGGTAGGAGGGTTATCGGCGCTTAGGCCCGAATCCTCTTCCTTGGCCGGCCAGCTTTTCGGGGGCTTGAATAATGCCTTCCACAACTTCTCAGGGGTAGTGCGGAAGAGTTGGCGCACGGTAGGCTCGTCCACAGGCTGATAAGCCCACATTGGGGAAGCCCGGCGCTGACAGGGAAGAATACGCCGGTGGAGCATGACCTGGACCATGTTGACCAGCTCCACCTTGGCCTCGATCACCGAGGTAATACGCTTCTGCAGCAACTTCACCTCTACATCCGACCCCCAGTCGAGGCCCTTCCTGAGCCATGAGGTCAATCTCGTAGGGGGTCCGGATCTGAACTCGGCAGGCGTCGCCCAGCTCTCATCCCTTGGTTCAGTGATGTAGAACCATTCTTTCTGCCAAATCTTGATTGTGTCGATGAAGGTGCCGGTTGGCCACTCGACGCGGGGGAGCTTGCTGATTACCGCCCCTCCGCAGTTTGCGTGCTCGCCCGCGACGGTCTTCGGCTTGACGTTGAAGACCTTGAGCCACAGGCCGAAGTGCGGCTCGACCCGCAGGAAGGCTTCGCAAAGAATGATGAAAGCCAAGATGTGCATAAAGGAGTTTGGGGGAAGATCATGGAAGTCCAACCCAGAGAAGAACATGAGACCCCTGACGAAGAGGTGGAGCGGGAAGTTCAGTCCCCGGATGAAATGGGGGACAAAAACTACCCTTTCGCCTGGCTTGGGGGTGGGGACGACCTGTTTCGCTTCTGGAGCGCGGTGGAAGACGTTGACAGGGAGGTAGCCGGCAAGCTTTAGCTCCCGGATATCCTGGTCGGTGACCGTGGAGGCCTCCCACTTGCCCATGGAGCCCGAGCCCGCCATGGCTGAGCTCGGAGGGGAAGTTGAGGAAGAACTAGTTCTGGGCTCTTGGAGCTTGGGAAGATTGGGAAAGAACAGGATGCGAATGGGAAGCGTGAGCAATCCTTGGGCTTTTCCCCTTTTATGAGGCGTCACGCCGACTAGCCTCCTTTTACCGCACCGCGAGTCTCTCCGCTTCCCAAGGCGTGTGTGCCGTTATGCACGCGCAAAATAAGCCTAGGGTTCTCATTATATCCCGTGTGAAACGAAGCACGATCTATACATTGATAAGTCGTGTCAATGTAAAAATGGCCTCGAACCGCGAATCGAGATTTCATAACTGGTTCAGCGGTCGTGGTAGGCCACGACCCTTTGTCAGAAGGGGGCGTCAGAAAACACTGTTTACACTTTGACGATTAGCCTTCGGGGCTAAGCAATTCATGGTGTTCGGACGATCGTAGGATCGGATGAAATACGTGTCATCAGAAGCCGGATTGGTCTCAGCCGATCATTTACGGGAAAAAGAACTCACCCCGCAAGCCGAAGACTCTGGTCACAGAAGCTGCCAGAGCTGAGACTCTTGGCGTTGGGGGCTAGTTCGGGGGCTACTGAGGGAGTCCTGGACTAAGGGGTCCTCGGGCCGCTGGCCTATCTCCCAATAGGCCGGCTCGATGGGCCGCTCTCTAGCTATCACAGGAAGGGCCGGATACATCGAGACCCCACGTTCCAGAAGGAAGCTGCGAAGGCGCGTCGTGCACTCCAAGTCAAGATGAGGAAATCGACATTTCCATCCTCGGCAGGAGACCTATCATGTGTAAACCCTAGGTACCCCCCGGTGTCTATATAAACCGAGAGGGTTTTAGAATGTAAGGCAGAGAAACTCATCTAGGGTTTTAGCTAGTCGATCTCGAGGTAGATCAACTTTGTAACCTTCATACAATCAATATAATCGAGCAGGACGTAGGGTTTTACCTCCATAGGAGGGCCCGAACCTAGGTAAACATCGTCTCCTTCGTCCCCTTGTTACCATCGATCCTAGACTCACAGCTCGGGACCCCCTACCCGAGATCCGCTGGTTTTGACACCAACACTCCACACCTGTCAACAGAAGAACAACCCCTTTCTTTTCTTACTACTTCCTTGCTTCTGCCTACGATGGCTCGTGGGGGGCTCAGGTTCCAGAAATAACCAGGGACGATTGACCAAGGCAGCGGAAGCAGCAGAGAAGGCCTGTCAGACTGCGGCGGCCTCAGGCTCAGGCGAGGCCTCTCGGAAGCGCATTTGCAGCGGAGGAGCAAGGAAGCTGAAGGAGGAGATCGCCGCTGACGACATGCCGGATCAAGTACGTAAGCTGAAGGAGGAGATTGCAGGCTGGGCGAAGCTGCATGAGGAGAGCAATGCCTCGCTCGCCGAGAGCAATGTCGCGCTGGAAAAGGCCACGACTCTCATGGTGGAACTTATGGATGACAAGGAGAAGCTATGCATCGAGCGCGACATGGTTAATGAGAAGATAGCCTGCTGGGCGAAGCTGCACGAGAAGAGCAAGACATTGGTGGAGAGCTTGTCCACCATCATCGTCAAACTCAGGGATGACAACGCCAAGCTCAGAAACGAGCGCGCCCGGCTGATGGCCGAATCACTTGTACTTCTGAAGCAAGGCCGGCAGGACAAGACAAAGCTCATTGCCGCTCGCCTCGAGAAAGGCAAGCTCCGCCAACATCGTCAGGAGGTGAAAGAGCTCATCGCCGCTCGCCTCGAGAAAGCCAAGCCGGCAAAGATCGCCGAAGAGTAAGTAGACTGTAAGGACACCACCGATATGTGTCTTTCGTCCTTGTTTTGCGTCAGTCTTTTCAGACTTGCCGCATATGGCATTTCCAACATTAGCCAGTCAAGCTTCTGACTATGCATCAGGTGTCCTAGGTGGTTCTTTCATGTCCTATATTTGACAATTCTAGTATGAATAACATCCCACCTCAAAACCAGCAACACGAAAGGAGTGCGAACACTCGAAATTAACAAATGTACCGACAGGGAAAGCTTGTAACTAAATTCAGAACACAAAAGGAGGGCCAACACTAGTTCATGGTTATAAAAGTGGTTTGCATAACTTCAACACAAAAGCAGCACATAACATCATAGAAGTTCAGATCGAACACATAAAAAGCTAACAACACAAGTAGCATGACGCCTAAAGAGGACGGAAGTCCCTCTCCTTCTCCAGTGCAAAGATGCCATAGGTGTAGGATGACACCGACCGCACCTCCCGCTCCCGATCGACCGGAGCCAGCACCTCAAAGACGGCGTCCATTGGCAGAAGTGGATTCCGGTGATGCAGCCCGGAGAGGATCTGCCCCGCAATGGCGACGGCAGCGCGCACCGCCTCCATGTGTATCAACATCCGCACATTCGAGCCAACACGGTTCAGCTCGTCGGCCATGTAGGTGAAAAAAGAGATCAGGTCGGGAAGTCGTAGCTCGTTGAAGTCAACGGCCTGGTTGTAAGGGGTTAGCCCCACGGCCGACAAGGTGGCGCCTACCCGACGGTACACATCGTGCAGCCGCAATACTTGTGAGGCAACTTCGTCCAGCAAACGATTCAGGCAATCCTGGGCCTCCTCCTTCTCAGACCACTTGCTCTCTGCCTGGCTCAGCAGAAGGGACATCTGGTTGCCTAGCGCATCGGCCGCCTTATCGAAGAATGACTTCGTGGCCTCAAGGGAATTTGTATTCGACTCAAGCAGCTTTGGAAGCAACGCCAACTCTCTCTGCTGACGGAGGACCTTGCCGTCCTTGGCACGGAGCTCAGCATCCTTCGCTAGGAGCTCAACATCCTTCGCTAGCAGCTCCGCATCCTTTGCCAGGAGGAGCTCCTCTGTCAGGCGCTGCGCATCCTTCGGCACGAGCTCTGCATCCTTCGCCATGTTCTCGCCCATGGAATGGGGAAACCAAGCACGCAATGTGGTGGGGTGCTGGGGGTGTGGGTGGGGGGCGGCGTGGGATATCGGATTGGAGGGGACGAATGCGGGGTGGGGTGGTGTGGGTGGGGCGAAGAGCGGCGGATTTTCTTTTGTCTCTTTCGTGCAACTGTAGCGATAAACAACCAGGCGCGGAAAGACCGAAGCGAACGCAACGTATTTTGTTTCTCTCTTGCGTGCAGTCGAAGATTTGTTTGCCGCGCCAGTCACGCCAACTTAATACCCGCCTTCAAGTTCTTATGGTTGAAGGAAAATTTAGCCGTCCGTAGCGACTGACAGCAAGGCGAAACATGCAGGTGGCATGCCTTCTGATATGGCGTCTTCATCTGCGTTGTGTATACACCAAATGAGTACGCGCGGCAACAGGTCAGGTAAAAACGCCGTAATAAAAGGCGTTACAAGTGAACAAAGGAAAACACTAAACAATATGGCATGTTAGGTTAGCCTCGCCGACCTGGCTGGCGTGTTCCACGCTTGCCATGCTGGCGGTCGGTCGTCGGGCACGGTCAAAGGCGCTAAGGTGTAAGGCGTGCATACGTGCAAGTAAGACGCCTAGCGGAAAGGCACGAAAGTCGGGGGTCAGGCGAGGAAATAAGTTTTTCAGGGGTCAGTGCGCGACATAAGATCCGTCGGGGGCCATTTAGTAAAATTAATACGCCAAACCTAACTCAAACTATGAGGCGGAGGCACGGCGGCAAAATTTCGTGTTTTAAGAGCATCTCCAACAGAGGCGCCAAACTTCACGCGCACGGTAAAAACCATTGTTTTCGCGCGCGAGTGGCTACGCGGCGCGCTCCAGCGGACGCGCGAAACCATGACGCGCTATTAAAAATTTCGCGCGCGGGGAAAAGCGGCAGTCTGCGCGTCAATTTTGGCTCGCGGCGGCCAGCGCCCTCTATAAATCCAGCGCCGCGCCAGCCCTCTCCAACCGCCCCCATTCCTTCCCGCGTCTTTCCCCGCGCTCCACCTCGCCGCCCCCGTGCTCCCTCTTCTCTCACCTCCTCGTCGACGCCGCACCCCAACATGCCGCCCCGGAGCAGCTCACGCTTCCGCGGTGTCCGCTGCCGTCCCTCCGGCATATTCTACGCCGAGATTCGCTCCGGCGACACGCGCCTTGGTCTCGGCACGTTCGAGACTGTCCACAAGGCCGTCCGCGCGTACGACGTGGCGGCGTGGCGCCTCCAGCGGCCTCGTGGGCAGATGAATGTCCACGACGTGTCCACGCACAAGCAGGTGCAGGATGTCGCGCCTCCAGCGGCCTCGTGGGCAGATGAATGTCCACGACGTGTCCACGCACAAGCAGGTGCAGGACGTCGCGCCTCCCCCGCGTCTGGTCACCGCGGAGGACCGCCGCCTCCAGCGCAATCGGGAGCGTCGCCTCTTGATCGCCGAGAGCGACGAGGCTGCCCGGAGTAGCGCGCGCGCTTCTCGGAGGACGTTGCCAACGAGAACGCGTTCTCAGCGCAGAGGAGGGCGGAGTGAGTTGCGCGTCGCCAGGACAAGCGTAGGCTCAAGGCACTAGCGATTTCGCAGTTAGACAAAACACGACCTGGAGCTCGGCCGATGACCGGTGGGCGGACGCGTTTCTTACGACGTCGGACTACACCACTGAGGAGGATGAAGAGTAGTCCAGGTGTATTTTTATTTTACTAGCATGTTTTATGAATTTGATTTGCTTGTTAGTTTGAATTTGCGTGCTAGTTTAAATATGCTTGTTAGTTTGAATTTGAATTTTAATGTTTGCCAATGAACTATTTGAATGTGCATATTTTTATTTGTGTATGTTTTGGGCACGCGCGCTGTATTTTTCCCGCATCTGTTGAAGCGCTATTGCGGCGCGCTATATTTTGCAGCGCCTGGAAAATCTACCCCGCGCGCTATAACGCTATTTTGATGCCCGATTTTTTTAGCATGCCGCACACCCGCGCGTCTATTGGAGATGCTCTAATCCTTTTTAAAAGTTTAGTCAAATCTCACCCGGTTTGATAAAAATTCGGGATCTGACCCTATTCCTACCTTCGGGGTCCATGGCGGTAGGCTGGTATACCCTACTGCCGAGGACCCTAGCGGTAGGAAACTTTATCCATGTTAGTGTGACGCACCCCTACCGTCAAACAGGCTGGCGGTAGCCTGTACAACCCTACCGCCAAGGTGCTCGGCGGTCGGTGCGAACACGCACTATATCCGATACTTAGAATTTTCTTATGGTAGGACGTGCACCCCTACCGTCAGGGACCCTTGCGGTAGCTGGTATACCCTACCGCCATGGACCCCGGCGATAGCAAAAGGATCAGATCCCGAAATATTTCCGAACAGGGGTCTGGCTAAACTTTCGTAAAAGGGTCAAACACGAAATTTAGCCAGGCGCGGCATGGCACTGTACTCCTTCCGTCCGGTGGAAAATGTACATATAAATTTTTTAAGACAAATTATAGAAGGGAATAAGAGATGCATTGGAAAGTTGCAAACGACCATCTCTCGTCTTTAATTACGCAAGCCCCAATGACCTAGGTGCAGGTAGAAATTAAGAAGACCGTGTATAGAATGTTATTGATCTTGATTACCGTGTGATGAAAGAGAATTTTTTTTATTTTTTTTAAAATGCAATGGGAAGATAGAAGCACATTTTTTTAACAAATTTTAAAGTCAAATGTACACTCTTTACCGGACGGAGCAAATAGTATTTTGTTAAAGCTTTTTTCATCAAACTGGGTGTGAATCTGGTGCTTGCAATTTCTGCGTTATGGCCCCAACTTGATCCCTTTTATTGTGCTAAGACCATGGGAGTTTCAACACATCTACGAGGGCAACAAAAACAAGGAAAAACTCATAAAAAACTAAATATTATGCAACCAATTCAATAACATGCACCTAAAATATAAATTCTGTAAAACTGATACGAAAATATTCAGATTGCTACGAGGGATTTTGATACAAAAACATGCATGAAATGAACTCTAAAAAGAGACACAAAATCCAATCATCAACATCGCTAAGCATAAACCTTGTTCGTGCTCGAGCAAAAGGTTGATAAACCCATTGAAGCTATCCATCTAGCTTACCAATGAGGAATGTTCTCCAAAGGCATATCCTTGTTTGCTCTGCAAGTTGTAAGCAAGATAGAATGTCGCATACAAGGTAACACAAGCTCAGTTATGTAGTATATTTTGATATCCATACCACTTGAGCTTCAACCAAAGTTTCTATGACCTTGTCAACGTTAAATGTAACATAACAATACATTTGGATTCTCCTACTTATTTTCTTATTTATTTATTTATTTATTTTCCTTTTAACAAAAATTAACACGGGTGGTTGTCCAAATTCAAGAAATAGAGTTTTCAATGCTGCCCACTAATGTCCCCAAGTCAAGACTCTCAAGTGCCATCTTTTCACATACATAGGCATCTCTAAGTTCTCAAGATAATGGCAAAAGGTGGCATATGCAAGCTGAGGTTTTTCGTGGGCGAAATCGAACACTCATGACCAATAATTTGTTTTATCCCATTGAGCAAATGATCATTGGTTACATTAGTATCCATCTTTCCAAGGAAAACATATCTCTTTGAGAAAACCAAAATTTAACCGCCATAAAATTTCTGTTATAGATGTTAACTAACTCAATAGATGAAATCCAAGCCGAAACTTAGGTAGATTGTTCATTGTCAACATTCCTTGCAGAGGCGACAATGCTTCATATGACACACATAAAGCAAGATCTTATATGTTCACATGATAATTTTTTGCATAATCCTAATAATTGTGTGAACACATTTTTACTTTTTAAAAAAGTCAAGTTTTTACGAACATTATTTTAAATGACATAGACATTTTCTGTATGTTATGAACATTTACAAAATATTGCGCGAAAACACGTTTTTACATTTAATGACCATTTTTTAAAGATGCTACAAACATGCTTTAAAACATGTGAACATCTTTTAAATTACATGATTTTTTAATGATACTAATTTTTCTAATAAATTACACGACCAAAGTTTACACCTTCATGAACATTTTTAAGCAGTGAACATTTTATAAATGACACAAACATATTTTTTGAATGGTATGAACCATTTTTAAAATTACGTGATTTTTCAAAATTCATGATTTTTTTAGTGTGCGGCGTACGTTGCTAAAAATTGAAGAAATTTATTTCCTGAAATATTTTTTTAAAGAAATCGGAATATAAAAAGGGAAGAAACTAACAAAGAGGAGAAACAAAAAGAAGGACGTGGATAGGCAGCGCGCGGGCGCCGGATGGTGTGTGTGAGCATACCCTCCGTATTAGGAAACCGATGTGCCACGTCATCATACTCCATCAAAAAAGGTAAGTACATGATCCTCTAACCTCACACTATCAAAAAAGCTAAAAGTCAAGAAGACGTGCATTTATTTGGGGTTTCACGAAATTAAAAAAGCTATAACTTTTGATTTGAGCATCGAAATTAACATCCGTCTTCACCGTTGGGTTTCTCGCGATGAGCTCTTCGAAACTAGATCCCATATGGACAACATTCGACAAAGTTTTTTAGAGCAACTTTGGGTGTTACAGAGACAACTTTATTGCTATATGAGAGCAACTCCTTTTTATTGCCTAGTACGACTATCTATCAGCCAAGAGTCTTTCTAAGTTGGTTACCATGACTACCAATTGACTAGATTCACCTGTAAGTAGCACTATATATATGGAAGCAACTCCTTTTTAGCATAGGACTGTTATGTTGGTTTGTGTAAAAGTGAGAAAAATCACACGAAACATGAGGCGTCTTTAGGGCCAGTTCTTTTGGTGCCTTTTTTGGGCTTCTAGAATAAGCTGTCCCCTACCCAGCTTATTCTAGAAGCCTAACCAAAAATATATTTTTAGAAGCCTACTAGTCAAGTTTTAATTTGCAAACTACTAAATAAATAAATTTGGTTGAGCTTCTAGAATAAGCTAGGTAGGGAGCAGCTTATTCCAGCTTATTTTAGAAGCTAGCAAAAGAAATGGCCCTTAGTGGTACATGCAAGCAACTTCACTACATTATGTGCACCTATTAATTTTGCTAACATTATCACAACATGCATATCGTAGATGATCAGTTTCCTATAAAAATGTGAAATTGGCTATCCTTGATGCCTAGTTGCCTGGTATTGGTAATTAGTTGCCTACCATTGCTGCACAATTGCCCAACTTTTAAAATTAGTTGCCTAGATATATTGTGAAGTTTCTTATCATTGCTTTTCCAAGTTGCCTATAACACTATGAAGTTGCCTATCGGTGATGTTTAGTTGTCTGCTATTGGTAAGCAGTTGCCTACCATTGATGCTCAGTTGCCTAACTTTACAAATTAGTTACCTACATATATTATGAAGTTGCTTAGCATTGCTTTCCTAAGTTGCCTATAACACTCTGACGTTGCCTACCGGTGATGCTTAGTTGCATGCCATTACTATTTCAGTTACCTACAATACATTGAAAAGTTGTACATTATTGTTGCTAAGCTGCCTATATATGAAACTAATTTATTGATCATACTAAAAAGTATTGCATGCAACTAAGGATGATCTTAAGCTACTCGCTAGTCAAGGAAGACAACTTATGATAATGTAAGCCTACCTCGAAAACTAAGTTGCTTACAATATTATCAACTTGGAGGCAAAGCTAGTTATGGTATAATACTTGCCAGTTATGGTAGGAAACTTAAGAGGTGAAACTAGAAAACTTGGTACTCATGGTAGCCAATTGTGAAGGTATTTGCGATGATAGGCAGTCATATTATGCACAATAACAATAAGTTGCTTGCTTATAGTACTAAAGTTGCTTCCATAGCACCCAAAGTTGCTCGTAAAAAAAGTTAGTCGAAACATACCCATATGGGATCTAGTTTTTGAAGAGCTCGTCGAGGGGAACCTAGTGGTGAAAACAGATCTTGATTTCGATGCTCGGTTCAAAAGTTATTACTTTTTAAAAATTTGAAAACACAAATTAAATATATGCACGTGAAATCTTTATGGGAAATGGAACAAGAGAGTGGGCGGTCTGCTTTTTCTACGCGTTAATTTCTCTCCTCGGGTCTCATGATTGGGTTGATTTTAATTCCACTACGTATTAGAGACACGAGAGGAAGAAAAAAAAAGAACAAGAATATGCGCTCGAGACAACGAAAAAGTGAAGTTGCGCTTTTAAGTATTTGGGCAAAAAGAATACCCGTACTGGACCTAGCCTATTTACGGGGGCACTCTTGGACGAGTCGTTGCACTAGGCCTGCTAGCGATATATCTTCGCCTGATCCGTACGCCATGCACCCGATAGGAAGTTTTTCGAAATCAATCAAACCGCAAATGGCGAGTTCGTCGGAGAAGGCGCCTTCCCCTGCAGCGGCGGATCTGCCGGAGCGAGGCAAGATTACGGCCGTCAGCGGCCAACCAAAGGCGAAGACGAGGAGGCTGACGCAGGAGGAGATCGACGGCTACATCCGGTACAGGAGCGTGCGCATCCCTGTGGACTCCGTTCGCAGGGGGAGCAGGCTGAGGCTGGCCCTCACCAACCTCGACGACCTCGGCAGCCTCCCGGTGTCCGTGGACGAGCTGGACGACTACGTCACCAACATGATGCGGGAGGTAAACGCGATCGAGGACAACTTCCAGAAAGAGAGAGATGAGATCGTGAAGGAGTACTACGCAAAGGGCTACGTCGAGCGCGAGGTCAGCGACGACGATGAAGCGGGAGCCAGGGCCGGCCCTGAGCAGGTGCGTCCGGTGCGGCCGCACAGGGCCCTCGTCTGCCAGGGGCCCCCACCTAGGTACGCTCCTGTATATACGAAGGCAGAAAAAAAAGCCTTCTCGAATTAACACCCCGCAATTTCGGTGGAAAGAAGGAATCTGCGACCCGTTCTCCTCGACGACTCCTCGTTCTCCTCCAGCTCCCGCGACTCCTCGTTCTTCTCCGCCTCCTACGACTCCTCGTTCTTCACCACTCCTCCGCCCTAATCACGCCAATAATGGAGCGCTGCTCTCCCCTAGCAGATTTTAGCCGTTTGGGCGGAAAAATTGGAGGAGGAGATCCCGATTTTCCTGATTTCCAACAATCTGCAACGGTTAGTACTCCCTATTCCCCTTCTATAAATTGCTTAGATCTTATAGTTAGTTTTCATTCGATCTCCCAGTCCTTATTCGATTCGCTCCTGCCTGTCCATCGTAGAAGAAAGGGAGGAGCGGGAGTGGCGGCCGGCGGCAAGGGGGCGACCGGAGACGGTGCTGCTGCTATACGGTGGTGCTGCTGCTTGCTGGATAGGGGGATTTGCTTGTGGCAAGCTGTAGCACGCAAGGGCAACAAGATCCAGGTGCTTTTTTTCCAACATTCAATCTTATGTCATAATTTTTGTAGTATTTGTTTCTTGTGTTATGAGATGTCATCTAGAAAGTGTAAGTCTGGTCATGAAAAGAGGCAAAAGAGGAAGAGAGAAAATGAATTTATAGAATCCCAAAAGGGATCCATGCGCAAATTTGTTAGGCCAAAAAGAAGTTCTGCTAGTAATAATCAGGAACTAGCTCTAGTAATTTTTGAACAACCAGATGAAAATTTAGATAAGAACGATAACAATGCTAATGGTCATGAAAATATAGGCGAGGATGTTGCTGCTAGTGGGCATGAAAATTTAGATGGTAATGATAATGACCAAGAACAACAGCCTTTTACTGCAAACATTTATGATCCAGCAAACTGGGATCATTTAGATGATAAAGCAAGAGATGTCTTAGTGGAAAAGGGTCCTATAAGAGAAGAAAATCTTGTTTTTCCTTTGGATGATGATTCTAGGCATTTTTCATATTGTCATTATTCCAAAACATTAAGGAATGGGGAAGTCCATGATCGAGAATGGTTGGTATATTCTAAATATGTTGACAAGGTGTTTTGCTTTTGTTGTAAGCTTTTCAAGTCTAATAATTACAAGAGTGCATTAGCAACCAGTGGATTTAGAGATTGGAGACACCTTAGTGTGAGGATAAGAGAACACGAAAATAGTGTTGAGCATATTAGTAATATGGGCACTTGGAATGAGTTGAGAATAAGACTAGGAAAGGGTCAAACCATTGACAAAGATTTGCAACAACAAATCACAAAGGAAAAAGAACGCTTGAAACAAGTTTTGCGAAGAATAATTGCTGTTGTCAAATATCTAGGAAAACGTAATTTAGCATTTCGAGGTTCTAGTGAGAAGCTTTATTTACTGTACCGGTGACGGTAGCTTCAGCCGAAAGAAGTTTTTCAAAGTTGAAATTACTAAAAAATTACTTGAGGTCAGCAATGTCACAAGAGAGATTGAACGGTCTAGCTACTATATGCATTGAGAAGGATCTGTTAGACAGGGTTAATGTTGATACAATTATCAATGACTTTTCCTCAAAGAATGCTAGAAGAAAATGCTTTACATAACTTGTGCACTTGTCTGTTTTGCAAGATTCGGCAGGAGTGCAAGTTGGGAAGTGAGAGATAGAGGTCTGGAGCGCATAGCTGGATGGAGTGGAAGCTGAAGTGGAGTGCGAGCTGGTTATGCTATGTTTGGTCAAATGTAGTGCCTTTTTCAATTGAACATTGTCAGTTTGTCACCAGTAAAATAATGGGTAGTTTATGTGGTTTAATATATCTATTAAGAATACAGAGAGAATTATGTTCAATGTACAAGTTGCTACCGAAATATCAAAATGAGCTATATAATTTTTTCTGTATAGGGGCCCCAAATTTTTGGCTTGCACCGAGGCCCCGGATTGTCAGGGCCGGCCCTGGCGGGAGCCAAGAACTCTTGTCCCGTCTGGAGATGGGCTCGCCCTCGCCGAGGAGTGGCCAAGCAGGCCGGGAGCAGTGTAAGGAGGCTCAACTGAACGAACAAATTATCAGACTGTCTCGATCAGCAATGCTTTTGAATAAAACGTCAGTCTGATAAATGATGGATACAGTAGTGTGAGCGCTCCTATGGCGCAATAATAAAATTTCTGTATATCGGCAGCAATCATATTTTCCTTCTTTCTTTTTGACCCATTTATCTAGCTGATTTGTTTGTATCTGGGTTTGATCTGTCGGTAGTTCAGCTTATTATGTGGTTGTGCTATGTATTCCGTTATGTCTGATAGTCACTTGATCTAAGAATCTACATTTTCTGTAATTGCACTGGGATTTTTTTTTTACCATATAGTACCTTGACTTTCTGTGGCAAAGCACCTAGGTTCCTCTCAAATAAAAATGGTGAACGATCCGACCATGCCGGTCGATGCAACGCCGGTGCGATTGTATCGGATGCCTCTCTGGCAGGGCCGGCCCTGAGCAGGTGCGTCCGGTGCGGCCGCACAGGGCCCTCGTCTGCCAGGGGCCCCCACCTAGGTACGCTCCTGTATATACGAAGGCAGAAAAAAAAGCCTTCTCGAATTAACACCCCGCAATTTCGGTGGAAAGAAGGAATCTGCGACCCGTTCTCCTCGACGACTCCTCGTTCTCCTCCACCTCCCGCGACTCCTCGTTCTTCTCCGCCTCCTACGACTCCTCGTTCTTCACCACTCCTCCGCCCTAATCACGCCAATAATGGAGCGCTGCTCTCCCCTAGCAGATTTTAGCCGTTTGGGCGGAAAAATTGGAGGAGGAGATCCCGATTTTCCTGATTTCCAACAATCTGCAACGGTTAGTACTCCCTATTCCCCTTCTATAAATTGCTTAGATCTTATAGTTAGTTTTCATTCGATCTCCCAGTCCTTATTCGATTCGCTCCTGCCTGTCCATCATAGAAGAAAGGGAGGAGCGGGAGTGGCGGCCGGCGGAAAGGGGGCGACCGGAGACGGTGCTGCTGCTATACGGTGGTGCTGCTGCTTGCTGGATAGGGGGATTTGCTTGTGGCAAGCTGTAGCACGCAAGGGCAACAAGATCCAGGTGCTTTTTTTCCAACATTCAATCTTATGTCATAATTTTTGTAGTATTTGTTTCTTGTGTTATGAGATGTCATCTAGAAAGTGTAAGTCTGGTCATGAAAAGAGGCAAAAGAGGAAGAGAGAAAATGAATTTATAGAATCCCAAAAGGGATCCATGCGCAAATTTGTTAGGCCAAAAAGAAGTTCTGCTAGTAATAATCAGGAACTAGCTCTAGTAATTTTTGAACAACCAGATGAAAATTTAGATAAGAACGATAACAATGCTAATGGTCATGAAAATATAGGCGAGGATGTTGCTGCTAGTGGGCATGAAAATTTAGATGGTAATGATAATGACCAAGAACAACAGCCTTTTACTGCAAACATTTATGATCCAGCAAACTGGGATCATTTAGATGATAAAGCAAGAGATGTCTTAGTGGAAAAGGGTCCTATAAGAGAAGAAAATCTTGTTTTTCCTTTGGATGATGATTCTAGGCATTTTTCATATTGTCATTATTCCAAAACATTAAGGAATGGGGAAGTCCATGATCGAGAATGGTTGGTATATTCTAAATATGTTGACAAGGTGTTTTGCTTTTGTTGTAAGCTTTTCAAGTCTAATAATTACAAGAGTGCATTAGCAACCAGTGGATTTAGAGATTGGAGACACCTTAGTGTGAGGATAAGAGAACACGAAAATAGTGTTGAGCATATTAGTAATATGGGCACTTGGAATGAGTTGAGAATAAGACTAGGAAAGGGTCAAACCATTGACAAAGATTTGCAACAACAAATCACAAAGGAAAAAGAACGCTTGAAACAAGTTTTGCGAAGAATAATTGCTGTTGTCAAATATCTAGGAAAACGTAATTTAGCATTTCGAGGTTCTAGTGAGAAGCTTTATTTACTGTACCGGTGACGGTAGCTTCAGCCAAAAGAAGTTTTTCAAAGTTGAAATTACTAAAAAATTACTTGAGGTCAGCAATGTCACAAGAGAGATTGAACGGTCTAGCTACTATATGCATTGAGAAGGATCTGTTAGACAGGGTTAATGTTGCTACAATTATCAATGACTTTTCCTCAAAGAATGCTAGAAGAAAATGCTTTACATAACTTGTGCACTTGTCTGTTTTGCAAGATTCGGCAGGAGTGCAAGTTGGGAAGTGAGAGATAGAGGTCTGGAGCGCATAGCTGGATGGAGTGGAAGCTGAAGTGGAGTGCGAGCTGGTTATGCTATGTTTGGTCAAATGTAGTGCCTTTTTCAATTGAACATTGTCAGTTTGTCACCAGTAAAATAATGGGTAGTTTATGTGGTTTAATATATCTATTAAGAATACAGAGAGAATTATGTTCAATGTACAAGTTGCTACCGAAATATCAAAATGAGCTATATAATTTTTTCTGTATAGGGGCCCCAAATTTTTGGCTTGCACCGAGGCCCCGGATTGTCAGGGCCGGCCCTGGCGGGAGCCAAGAACTCTTGTCCCGTCTGGAGATGGGCTCGCCCTCGCCGAGGAGTGGCCAAGCAGGCCGGGAGCAGTGTAAGGAGGCTCAACTGAACGAACAAATTATCAGACTGTCTCGATCAGCAATGCTTTTGAATAAAACGTCAGTCTGATAAATGATGGATACAGTAGTGTGAGCGCTCCTATGGCGCAATAATAAAATTTCTGTATATCGGCAGCAATCATATTTTCCTTCTTTCTTTTTGACCCATTTATCTAGCTGATTTGTTTGTATCTGGGTTTGATCTGTCGGTAGTTCAGCTTATTATGTGGTTGTGCTATGTATTCCGTTATGTCTGATAGTCACTTGATCTAAGAATCTACATTTTCTGTAATTGCACTGGGATTTTTTTTTTACCATATAGTACCTTGACTTTCTGTGGCAAAGCACCTAGGTTCCTCTCAAATAAAAATGGTGAACGATCCGACCATGCCGGTCGATGCAACGCCGGTGCGATTGTATCGGATGCCTCTCTGGCAGGGCCGGCCCTGAGCAGGTGCGTCCAGTGCGGCCGCACAGGGCCCTCGTCTGCCAGGGGCCCCCACCTAGGTACGCTCCTGTATATACGAAGGCAGAAAAAAAAGCCTTCTCGAATTAACACCCCGCAATTTCGGTGGAAAGAAGGAATCTGCGACCCGTTCTCCTCGACGACTCCTCGTTCTCCTCCACCTCCCGCGACTCCTCGTTCTTCTCCGCCTCCTACGACTCCTCGTTCTTCACCACTCCTCCGCCCTAATCACGCCAATAATGGAGCGCTGCTCTCCCCTAGCAGATTTTAGCCGTTTGGGCGGAAAAATTGGAGGAGGAGATCCCGATTTTCCTGATTTCCAACAATCTGCAACGGTTAGTACTCCCTATTCCCCTTCTATAAATTGCTTAGATCTTATAGTTAGTTTTCATTCGATCTCCCAGTCCTTATTCGATTCGCTCCTGCCTGTCCATCATAGAAGAAAGGGAGGAGCGGGAGTGGCGGCCGGCGGCAAGGGGGCGACCGGAGACGGTGCTGCTGCTATACGGTGGTGCTGCTGCTATACGGTGGTGCTGCTGCTTGCTGGATAGGGGGATTTGCTTGTGGCAAGCTGTAGCACGCAAGGGCAACAAGATCCAGGTGCTTTTTTTCCAACATTCAATCTTATGTCATAATTTTTGTAGTATTTGTTTCTTGTGTTATGAGATGTCATCTAGAAAGTGTAAGTCTGGTCATGAAAAGAGGCAAAAGAGGAAGAGAGAAAATGAATTTATAGAATCCCAAAAGGGATCCATGCGCAAATTTGTTAGGCCAAAAAGAAGTTCTGCTAGTAATAATCAGGAACTAGCTCTAGTAATTTTTGAACAACCAGATGAAAATTTAGATAAGAACGATAACAATGCTAATGGTCATGAAAATATAGGCGAGGATGTTGCTGCTAGTGGGCATGAAAATTTAGATGGTAATGATAATGACCAAGAACAACAGCCTTTTACTGCAAACATTTATGATCCAGCAAACTGGGATCATTTAGATGACAAAGCAAGAGATGTCTTAGTGGAAAAGGGTCCTATAAGAGAAGAAAATCTTGTTTTTCCTTTGGATGATGATTCTAGGCATTTTTCATATTGTCATTATTCCAAAACATTAAGGAATGGGGAAGTCCATGATCGAGAATGGTTGGTATATTCTAAATATGTTGACAAGGTGTTTTGCTTTTGTTGTAAGCTTTTCAAGTCTAATAATTACAAGAGTGCATTAGCAACCAGTGGATTTAGAGATTGGAGACACCTTAGTGTGAGGATAAGAGAACACGAAAATAGTGTTGAGCATATTAGTAATATGGGCACTTGGAATGAGTTGAGAATAAGACTAGGAAAGGGTCAAACCATTGACAAAGATTTGCAACAACAAATCACAAAGGAAAAAGAACGCTTGAAACAAGTTTTGCGAAGAATAATTGCTGTTGTCAAATATCTAGGAAAACGTAATTTAGCATTTCGAGGTTCTAGTGAGAAGCTTTATTTACTGTACCGGTGACGGTAGCTTCAGCCGAAAGAAGTTTTTCAAAGTTGAAATTACTAAAAAATTACTTGAGGTCAGCAATGTCACAAGAGAGATTGAACGGTCTAGCTACTATATGCATTGAGAAGGATCTGTTAGACAGGGTTAATGTTGATACAATTATCAATGACTTTTCCTCAAAGAATGCTAGAAGAAAATGCTTTACATAACTTGTGCACTTGTCTGTTTTGCAAGATTCAGCAGGAGTGCAAGTTGGGAAGTGAGAGATAGAGGTCTGGAGCGCATAGCTGGATGGAGTGGAAGCTGAAGTGGAGTGCGAGCTGGTTATGCTATGTTTGGTCAAATGTAGTGCCTTTTTCAATTGAACATTGTCAGTTTGTCACCAGTAAAATAATGGGTAGTTTATGTGGTTTAATATATCTATTAAGAATACAGAGAGAATTATGTTCAATGTACAAGTTGCTACCGAAATATCAAAATGAGCTATATAATTTTTTCTGTATAGGGGCCCCAAATTTTTGGCTTGCACCGAGGCCCCGGATTGTCATGGCCGGCCCTGCTCTCTGGTCAACCATGTGACCTTGGTTTTGCATGCTTCCACTTCTCTACCCATGTGCATGACCCCCCCCTTTCTATGTCTCCCCCTCACTCCAAGTGTTCCGTAGATGGTGTTCGTGGTGTTCGTGGAACTCTCGTCGTGGATGGTTGACCTCATGGTAGAGCTCTAGTTTGCGCCACCAAGCTAGAAAACATCAATACACGAAGAAATGGGTCTAGGGTCATCCAATCTGAATCCAACTAGGCTCTAGCGAGATGGACTGGTCACAAACGAGCCCAAATTTATGGGTGCTAATGCCTCCAATATTGATTATCACGGAGATATTGATCTCCAGTTAGCTCTAATCCATGAGTGATAATGCTCCAATGTTGGCGGTCCGAGATCGCAGAATGATTGATCGCGAGCGAGTCTAAACCGGTGATTGCTAATGACTCCAATATTGGCGGTGGGAGATAGACGAATTTGTGTTTTTTAATGATGCATTCAATATCTCAACATGCTATAGTGGGTGCATGAAGTTCGTTGTGAATGCATGGGATTTATGTTGCAATGTTTTCCCAATGTGTTTCCAAAGGGTGTCTCTATGTTGTAAATTGCAAGTGTTTTTTCCATTGTTGATATATTGTTTCTAAATTTTGCTTACATTGATTTTTCCTGTTGCGTATGTTCAAACCTATTTCTTAACTTGTTGCAATGAAATGAGGATTTATTGCATACCTGAAATGTTTTGTCGCATGTACATGTATGAAATGTTGCCACATTTTTGCATGATTTTCAAACCGCCAGAAAAAAGTATTATAGTAATGATGCATACAGAGTTTATACAAAGTATACATCTGATTCGTGTTTTCCGGGCGAAGAGAACATTTGCTTTGTGAATGGACTAAACTTAACAATTGAAGAGATTCGAAAGGGAAAAAACAGACTCATTGGGGATGGACTGATGCGAGAGCTATATCTTGCTTATGGCGAGATGGAAGGATCTCTCGCGTTAGGTGCAGCGTAAGTGGGCTGGCCCATTAGCGTAGGCATTCGCTTGCAGTGGTTCGCTTGCTGTACATTCGCTATGCTCCTGTTTTCTCTTTTATGTGTTGTGCATCGTTTTTCTTCGGTTTTCTATGTACATTTTTCATGTAATGTGAAACATTTATTTTTATACATGTTAACATTATTTTAGAAAACAAATGTTTTTGATGTCTACATTTTTTGTATACATTAAAATATTTTTATACACGTTTAACATTTGTTAAGACATGATAACATTTTTTAAATGCAATGATTAACATTTATTTCAAATACATGTTTGATGTCTACTTTTAAATACTGTAATTAACCTGTTTTTATAATGTCTTGTACCTGTTTTTATATGCAAAAATGTACAAACAACGCTCAATGCCTGCGGTTCCGCTGGGCGCTGCTTGACGCGAGGCATTGTCTACAAGCGCGAACGCTATATCTCACATTAAGCGAGATGAAAGGATGACTCGTTGAAGGCTCTACAGTACCCGGGGCGGCCAATTTGCAAACAGTAAATGGAAAAGGAGAAGAAAAAGGGAGTGTGGGGGAATCAGACCCTGGTTTCCTGGTTTAGAGTAAGAGCATATCTAGCAGATCCCGCGACCGGTCGGCCCGCAAAACTTTTATACAGTACAACGAGTGCTCCGGCGGAACAGATCCCATAAACTCACCCTGCAAATGTTTTACGGGACGTGTTTAGGGGGTCTGTACCACGCTGGAAGGCTTGCGACGCCGCAAATTTTGCATAGTATAGAACGAATTACAGATTTCAATAATGTGAACCGAATGAAATCATAATATAAATTCAACATATGATATAGATGTTCGTAAAGCAATTCACAATTGAAAGAGCATGGCGCCCCCATGTTTGGTTTGGGTAATTGATGAAAATCTCTATGGACTAATGGTTGTCTTGAGTTATATTTGAAGGGTTTATTGTTGGAAATATGCCCTAGAGGCAATAATAAAATGGTTATTATTATATTTCCTTGTTCATGATAAATGTTTATTATTCATGCTAAATTGTATTGATTGGAAACTCAAATACATGTGTGGGTACATAGACAACAATGTGTCCCTAGTAAGCCTCTAATGGACTAGCTCGTTAATCAAAGATGGCTGTGGTTTCCTAGCCGTGGACAAGAGTTGTCATTTGATAACGGGATCACATCATTAGGAGAATGATGTGATGGACAAGACCCAAACTATGAACATAGCATATGATCGTGTCAGTTTATTGCTATTGTTTTCTGCATGTCAAGTATGTGTTCCTATGACCATGAGATCATGTAACTCACTGGCACCGGAGGAGTACCTTGTGTGTTTCAAACGTCACAACGTAACTGGGTGACTATAAAGATGCTCTACAGGTATCGCCGAAGGTGTCTGTTGAGTTGACATGGATCAAGACTGGGATTTGTTACTCCGGGTGACGGAGAGGTATCTCAGGGCCCACTCGGTAATACAACATCACAATGAGCCTTGCAAGCAAAGTGACTAAAGTGTTAGCCACGGGATCTTGTATTACGGAACGAGTAAAGAGACTTGCCGGTAACGAGATTGAACTAGGTATGGAGATACCGACGATCGAATCTCGGGCAAGTAACATACGGATAAACAAAGGGAACAGCATACGGGTTCAACCGATTAAGATCTTCGTAGAATATGTAGGAACCAATATGGGCATCCAGGTCCCGCTATTGGTTATTGGCCATAGAGGTGTCTCGGTCATGTCTACATAGTTCTCGAACCCACAGGGTCTGCACACTTAACGTTCGGTGACGTTTCGGTATTATTGAGTTATGTATGTTGTGACCGAAGGTTGTTAGGAGTCCCGGATTTGATCCCGGACGTCACGAGGAGCTCTGGAATGGTCCGGAGGTAAAGATTTATATATAGGAAAGAGGTGGCGCACCAGCCCCTGGTGGGCTGGGCAGCCGACCCCATAGGTGCCCATGCGCCCAAAGCAAAAGGAAAAAAAGGTGGAGGTGCCTTGGAGGGGAGGGACTCCTCCCTAGGGTTCCCACCTCCCTTGTGGGAGGAGGACTCCTCCCCCTAGGGTCGGCCGAACCCCTCCTTGGAGGAGGGGCCAAGGCTGCTCCCACCTACCCCTTCCTCCTATAAATAGAGAGGGAGAGGGAGGGCAGCCACCACCCTAAGCCATTGTGCAGCCCTCCTCTCTCCCTAGATCTGTTTCCCCTCTAGATTGGTTCGGTAGTGCACGGCGAAGCCCTGCCGGATCATCTCCACCACCACCGCCACCACGACGTTGTGCTGCCGGAGAACTCATCTACCTCTCCACCCTCGCTTGCTGGATCAAGGAGGTGGAGATCGTCATCGAGCTGTACGTGTGCTGAACGCGGAGGTGTCGTCCGTTCGGCGCTAGATCGTGATTGGATCGCGGGATGGCATGCGATTTGGATCGCAAAGACGTTCGACTACATCAACCGCGTTTCTTAACGCTTCCCGCTTAGCGATCTACAAGGGTATGTGGATCCGATCTCCCCTCTCGTAGATGCTCATCTCCATGGATAGATCTTGTATGTGCGTAGGAAATTTTTTGTTTCCCATGCAACGTTCCCCAACAGTGGCATCATGAGCTAGGTCTATGCGTAGATGAGATCACGAGTAGAACACAAAGGAGTTTGTGGGCGTTGATATTCAGATTGCTTCCCTCCTTAGTCTTTTCTTGATTCAGCGGTATTGTGGGATGAAGCGGCCCGGACCAACATTACTCGTACGCTTACGAGAGACCGGTTCCATCAACTGACATGTAACTTTGTTGCATAAAGATGGCTGGCGGGTGTCTGTCTCTCCCACTTTAGTTGGATCGGATTCGACAAAGGCGGTCCTTGAGAAGGTTGAATAGCAATTTGTGTATCACCGTTGTGGTTTTTGCATAGGTAAGAATCGTTCTTGCTAGATACCCGTAGCAGCCACGTAAAACATGCAACAACAATTAGAGGACGTCTAACTTGTTGTTGCAGGGTATGTTGTGATGTGATATGGCCAATTACATGATGAGATATATGTGATGTATGAGATGATCATGTTTTGTATAGAATATCACGACTTGCATGTTGATGAGTACGGCAACCAGCAGGAGCCATAGGGTTGTCTTTAATTAATTTTCGCCGTTTTTGCTTTACTTTATCGCTATGAGTTAGCAATAGTCGTGGAAGCAACAGTTGGCGTGACAAACCTCATGGCGACACGTTGATGGAGATCATGGTGTCATGCCGGTGACGATGGAGATCATGCCGGTGCTTTGGAGATGGAGATCAAAAGCACAAGTTCATGGCCATATCATGTCACTTATGATTTGCATGTGATGTTAATCCTTTTATGCATCTTATTTTGCTTAGGACGATGGTAGCATTATAAGGTGATCCCTCACTGAAATTTCAAGATAAAAACTGTGTTCTCCCCGAGTGTGCACCGTTGCGAAAGTTCGTCGTTTCGAGACACCACGTGATGATCGGGTGTGATAGACTCTACGTTCGCATACAACGGGTGCAAGTTAGTGTTGCACGTACGGAACACTCAGGTTAAACTTGACAAGCCTAGCATGTACAGACATGGCCTCAGAACACAAGAGACCGAAAGGTCGAACATGAGTCATATAGTAGATATGATCAACATGAAGATGTTCATCAATGAAACCACCTCATCTCACGTGATGATCGGACTTGAGTTGGTGAATTTGGATCATGTGACACTCGAATGACCGGAGGGATGTCAATTTGAGTGGGAGTTTTTAAGTAATATGATTAACTAAACTCATTATCTTGAACAATAGTCTAAGTTGTCTTTGCAAATTTTATGTTGTAGATCAATGGCTCGCGTAGTAGTCCCCCTGAATTTCAATGTGTTCCTAGAGAAAGCTAAGCTGAAAGATGCTGGAAGTAACTTTGTAGACTTTGCCCGTAATCTGAGGATTATCCTCACGGCTTCCCAAAAGTCTTATGTCCTTGATGCACCGCTCGGTGAGCCACCCGCTCTAGTGTCGTCTCCAGACATTACGAACGCCTGGCAGTCGCGTTCGGATGATTACTCATTAGTTCAGTGTGCTATGCTGTATGGCTTAGAGCCGGGATTTCAAAGGTGTTTTGAACGTCATGGAGCATATGAGATGTTCCGGGAGTTGAAGTTTATCTTTGAGAAGAATGCCCGGATCGAGAGGTATGAGACCTCTGATAAATTCTACGCCTGCAAAATGGAGGAGAATGGGTCTGTTAGTGAGCACATACTCATAATTTCTGGGTATTCCAACCATCTGGCTGAGTTGGGAATTGCCCTCCCGCCGGAGGCGATCACTGACAGAGTTCTTCAATCACTGCCACCTAGCTACAAGAGCTTTGTGTTGAACAATAACATGCAAGGGATGAACAAGTCAGTCGCCGAGCTGCTTCCGATGCTGAAAGTCGCTGAGTCTGAAATCCAGAAGAAACATCAAGTGTTGATGGTCAATAAAACCACTAGTTTCAAGAAGAATGGCAAGGGCAAGAAGGGTAACTTCAAGAAGAGTGGCAAATCAGTTGCCCCTCCCGTGAAGAAACCCAAGGCTGGACCCAAGCCAGAAGCTGAGTGATTTCATTGCAAGGGTACTGGCCACTGGAAGCGGAATTGCCCCAAGTATCTGGCCGACAAGAAGGCGGCCAACACCAAACAAGGTATATATGATATACATGTTATTGATGTGTACCTTACCAACTCTCGTTGTAGTGCCTGGGTATTTGATACCGGTTCGGTTGCTCACATTTGCAACTCAAAACAGGAACTGCGGAATAGACGAAGGCTGGCAAAGGACGAAGTGACGATGCGCGTGGGAAATGGTTCCAAGGTTGATGTGATCGCCGTCGGCACGCTCGCTCTTCGACTACCATCAGGAATAGTGATGAACCTGAATAATTGTTATTTAGTGCCTGCGTTAAGCATGAACATTATATCTGGATCTTCTTTATTGCAGGACGGTAACTCATTTAAATCGGAGAATAATGGTTGTTCTATTTATATGAGTAATATCTTTTATGGTCATGCACCCAATGTGAGGGTTTTAGTCTTATTGAATCTCGATAGTGATGACACACATGTTCATAACATTGATGCCAAAAGATGTAGAGTTGATAATGATAGTACCACTTTCTTGTGGCACTGCCGCTTAGGTCATATTGGTGTAAAACGCATGAGGAAACTCCATGCTGATGGACTTTTGGAGTCACTTGATTTTGAATCACTTGACACATGTGAACCATGCCTCACGGGCAAGATGACTAAAACCCCGTTCTCTGGAACAATGGAACGGGCAAGTGAGTTATTGGAAATCATAGATACTGACGTGTGTGGTCCGATGAGCATTGAGGCACGCGTTGGATATCGTTATTTTCTCACCTTCACCGATGACTTAAGTAGATACGGGTATATTTAATTTATGAAACATAAGTATGAAACATTTGAAAAGTTCAAGCAATTGCAGAGTGAAGTTGAGAATCATCGTACCAAGAAGATTAAATTCCTATGATCTGATCGAGGAGGAGAATATCTGAGTTATGAGTTTGGCAATCACTTAAGACAATGTGGAATTGTTTCACAGTTGACGCCACCTGGAACACCACGGCGTAATGGTGTGTCCGAACGTTGTAATCGAACCTTATTGGATATGGTGCGGTCTATGATGTCTCTTGCCGATTTGCCACTATTATTTTGGGGTTATGCGTTAGAGACAGCTGCATTCACTTTAATTAGGACACCATCTAATTACGTTGAGACGACGCCGTATGAACTGTGGTTTGGCAAGAAACCAAAGTTGTCGTTTCATAAAGTTTGGGGATGTGATGCTTATGTCAAAAAGCTTCAGCCTGAAAAGCTGGAACCCAAAGCGAAGAAATGTGTCTTCATAGGATACCCAAAAGAGACAGTTGGGTACACCTTCTATCTCAGATCCGAAGGCAAAGTGTTTGTCGCTAAGAATGGGTCATTTCTCAAGAAAGAGTTTCTCTCGAAAGAATTGAGTGGGAGGAAGATAGAACTTGATGAGGTTGTTGAACCTTCACTTTAACCAGAGAGTAGCGCAGCGCAGAAAGATGTTTTTGTGGAGCCTACATCAGTTGGAGAGGAAGCCAATGATAGTGATCATGAAGCTTTGGATCAAGTTACTATCGAACCTCGTAGGTCGACAAGGGCACGTACTGCTCCTGAGTGGTACGGTAACCCTGTCTTGGAGGTCATGTTGTTGGACGACGATGAACCTATGAGCTATGGAGAAGCGATGGTGGGCCCGGATTCTGAAAAATGGTTAGAGGCCATGAAATCCGAGATAGGATCCATGTATGAAAACAAGGTGTGGACTTTGGAAGTATTACCTGAACGGCGAAAGGCCATTCAGAATAAATGGATCTTTAAGAGGAAGACGGACGCGGACGGGAATGTCACCGTCTATAAAGTTCGACTTGTGGCAAAGGGTTTTTCACAAGTTCAAGGAATTGACTACGATGAGACTTTCTCTCCCGTAGTGATGCTTAAGTCCGTCAGAATCATGTTAGCAATAGCTGCATTTTTCGATTATGAAATTTGGCAGATGGATGTCAATGTTGGAAATATGCCCTAGAGGCAATAATAAAGTGATTATTATTTTATTTCCTTGTTCATGATAATCGTTTATTATCCATGCTATAATTGTATTGATTGGAAACTAAATTGCATGTGTGGATACATAGGAAACACTGTGTCCCTAGTATGCCTCTAGTAGACTAGCTTGTTGATCAAAGATGGTCAAGGTTTCCTGGCCATAGACATGAGATGTCATTTGATAACGGGATCACATCATTGGGAGAATGATGTGATGGACAAGACCCAAACTATGAACGTATCATATGATCGTGTCATTTTATTGCTATTGTTTTCTGCATGTCAAGTATCTGTTCCTATGACCATGAGGTCATGCAACTGACTGACACCGGAGGAATACCTTGTGTGTATCAAACGTCACAACGTAACTAGGTGACTATAAAGATGCTCTACAGGTATCTCCAAAGGTGTCTGTTGAGATGGCATGGATCGATACTGGGATTTGTTACTCCGTATGACGGAGAGGTATCTTAGGGCCCACTCGGTAATACAACATCACAATAAGCCTTGCAAGCAATGTGACTAAAGTGTTAGCCACGGGATCTTGTATTACGAAACTAGTAAGGAGACTTGCCGGTAACGAGATTGAACTAGGTATATAGATACCGACGATCGAATCTCGGGCAAGTAACATACCGAAGAACAAAGGGAACAGCATACGGGATTAAATGAATCCTTGGCATAGAGGTTCAACCGATAAATATCTTCGTAGAATATGTAGGAACCAATATGAGCATCCAGGTCCTGCTATTGGTTAATGACCGTAGAGGTGTCTCGGTCATGTCTACATAGTTCTCGAACCCGCAGGGTCTGCACACTTAACGTTCGGTGACGTTTCGGTAGTATTGAGTTATGTATGGTGGTGACCGAAGGTTGTTCGGAGTCCCGGATGAGATCCCGGACATCAAGAGGAGCTCCGGTATGGTCCGGAGGTAAAGATTGATATATAGGAAGTCCCGTTTTGGCCACCGGAAAAGTTTCGGGTATTTCCGGTAGTGTACCGGGAGTGCCGGAGGGCCATCGGGAGGGGCCACCCACGCCGGGAGGTCACATGGGCCTGAGGGGGGGTGCACCAGCCCTTAGTGGGCTGGGCAAACCAGCCCCATAAGGCCCATGCGGCTAGGAAGGTGGGAAAGGAAACAAACCCAAGTGGGGAAGGTAAACTCCAAGTAGGAAAGGAATCCTACTAGGAATAGGATTGGAGGTGGAATCCTCCACCTCCTCCTGGTTCGGCCGAACCCCTAGGGGAAACCCTAGGGAGGCTGCCTCCTCCCCCTCCCTCCTATATATACTAGAGGAATATAGGCCCCAAAGACATAAGTCTACGTGCTATTTCTCTATTCCCTAGTTTCTCCACCAAATAGATTCCGACGGTGCTTAGGCGAAGCCCTGCCGGAATAGTTCCACCACCGCCGCCGCCGCGCCGTCGCGCTGCCGGAGAAATCATCTACCTCTCCGCTCCCTCTTGCTGGATCAAGAAGGCGGAGATCGTCATCGAGCTGTATGTGTGCTGAATGCGGAGGTGCCGTCCGTTCGGTGCTAGATCATGATTGGATCGCGGGACGGCTAGCGATTTGGATCGCGAAGACGTTCGACTACATCAACCGCGTTTCTTAACGCTTCCCGCTTAGCGATCTACAAGGGTATGTAGATCCACTCTCCCTCTCGTAGATGCTCATCACCATGGATAGATCTTGCGTGTGCGTAGGAAAATTTTTGTTTCCCATGCAACGTTACCCAAAAGTGGCATCATGAGCTAGGTCTATGCGTAGATGAGATCACGAGTAGAACACAAAGGAGTTTGTGGGCGTTGATGCTCAGATTGCTTACTCCCTTGGTCTTTTCTTGATTCAGCGGTATTGTGGGATGAAGCGGCCCGGACCAACATTACTCGTACGCTTACGAGAGACCGGTTCCATCAACTGACATGTAACTTTGTTGCATAAAGATGGCTGGCGGGTGTCTGTCTCTCCCACTTTAGTTGGATCGGATTCGACAAAGGCGGTCCTTGAGAAGGTTGAATTGCAATTTGTATATCACCGTTGTGGTTTTTGCGTAGGTAAGAATCATTCTTGCTAGATACCCGTAGCAGCCACGTAAAACATGCAACAACAATTAGAGGACGTCTAACTTGTTCTTGTAGGGTATGTTGTGATGTGATATGGACAATTACATGATGAGATATATGTGATGTATGAGATGATCATGTTTTGTATAGAATATCACGACTTGCATGTCGATGAGTATGGCAACTAGGAGGAGCCATAGGGTTGTCTTTAATTAATTTTCGCCGTTGTTGCTTTACTTTATCGCTTTGAGTTAGCAATAGTCATGGAAGCAACAGTTGGCGTGACAACCTCATGGTTACACATTGATGGAGATCAAGATGATGGAGATCATGGTGTCATGCCGGTGACGATGGAGATCATGCCGGTGCTTTGGAGATGGAGATCAAAAGCACAAGTTCCTGGCCATATCATGTCACTTATGATTTGCATGTGATGTTAATCCTTTTATGCATCTTATTTTGCTTAGGACGACGGTAGCATTATAAGGTGATCCCTCACTGAAATTTCAAGATAAAAACTGTGTTCTCCCCAAGTGTGCACCATTGTGAAAGTTCGTCGTTTCGAGACACCACGTGATGATCGGGTGTGATAGACTCTACGTTCGCATACAACGGGTGCAAGCCAGTATTGCACGTGCGGAACACTCGGGTTAAACTTGACGAGCCTAGCATGTACAGACATGGCCTCGGAACACAAGAGACCGAAAGGTCGAACATGAGTCATATAGTAGATATGATCAACATGAAGATGTTCACCAATGAAACCACCTCATCTCACGTGATGATCGGACTTGAGTTGGTGAATTTGGATCATGTGACACTCGAATGACCAGAGGGATGTCAATTTGAGTGGGAGTTTTTAAGTAATATGATTAACTAAACTCATTATCTTGAACAATAGTCTAAGTTCTCTTTGCAATATTTATGTTGTAGATCAATGGCTCGCGCAGTAGCACCCCTGAATTTTAATGCATTCCTAGAGAAAGCTAAGTTGAAAGATGATGGAAGTAACTTTGTGGACTGGGCCCGTAATCTAAGGATTATCCTTACGGCTTCCCAAAAGGCTTATGTCCTTGATGCACCGCTTGGTGAACCACCTGCTCTAGTAGAGTCTGCAGACGTTGCGAACGCCTGGCAGGCACGTTCTGATGATTACTCAATGGTTCAATGTGCAATGTTGTATGGCTTAGAACCGGGACTTCAAAGACGTTTTGAACGTCATGGAGCATATGATATGTTCCAGGAGTTGAAGTTTATCTTTTAGAAGAATGCCCGGATCGAGAGGTATGAGACCTTCGATAAGTTCTATGCTTGCAAGATGGAGGAGAACGCGTCTGTCAGTGAACACATACTCAGAATGTTTGGGTATTCCACCCGTCTGGCTGAATTGGGGATGCCCCTTCCGCCAGAGGCGATCACTGACAGAGTTCTTCAATCACTGCCACCTAGCTACAAGAGCTTCGTGTTCAACTATAACATGCACGGGATGAACAAGTCAGTCGCCGAGCTGTTTGCGATGTTGAAAGTCACTGAGTCTGAGATTCAGAAGGAGCATCAAGTGTTGATGGTCAATAAAACCACTAGTTTCAAGAAGAATGGCAAGGGTAAGAAGGGTAACTCCAGGAAGAGTGGCAAAACAGTTGCCCCTCCCATGAAGAAACCCAAGGCTGGACCCAAGCCAGAAACTGAGTGCTTTCATTGCAAGGGAACTGGTCACTGGAAGCGGAACTGCCCCAAGTATCTGGCTGACAAGAAGGCGGCCAACACCAAACAAGGTATATGTGATATACATGTTATTCATGTGTACCTTACCAACTCTCGTTGTAGTGCCTGGTTATTTGATACCGGTTCGGTTGCTCACATTTGCAACTCAAAACAGGAACTGCGGAATAGACGGAGGCTGGCAAAGGACGAAGTGACGATGCGCGTGGAAAATGGTTCCAAGGTTGATGTGATAGCCGTCGGCACGCTCGCTCTTCGATTACCATCGGGATTAGTGATGAACCTGAATAATTGTTATTTAGTGCCTGCGTTAAGCATGAACATTATATCTGGATCTTGTTTATTGTGAGACGGTTACTCATTTAAATCAGAGAATAATGGTTGTTCTATTTATATGAGTAATATCTTTTATGATCATGCACCCAATATGAGGGGTTTATTCTTATTGAATCTCGATAGTGATGATACACATGTTCATAACAATGATGCCAAAAGATGTAGAGTTGATAATGATAGTACCACTTTCTTGTGGCACTACCGCTTAGGTCATATTGGTGTAAAACGCATGAAGAAGCTCCATGCTGATGGACTTTTGGAGTCACTTGATTTTGAATCACTCGACACATGTGAACCATGCCTCATGGGAAAGATGACTAAGACCCCGTTCTCTGGAACAATGGAACGGGCAAGTGACTTGTTGGAAATCATACATGCTGATGTATGCGGTCCGATTAGCATTGAGGCGCGAGGTGAATATCGTTATTTTCTCACCTTCACTGATGACTTAAGTAGATATGGGTATATTTACTTAATGCAATACAAGTCTGAAACGTTTGAAAAGTTCAAGCAGTTTCAGAGTGAAGTTGAGAATCATCGTAACAAGAAGATTAAATTCCTACGATCTGATTGAGGAGGAGAATATCTGAGTTATGAGTTTGGCAGTCACTTAAGACAATGTGGAGTTGTTTCACAATTGACACCGCCTGGAACACCACAGCGTAATGGTGTGTCCGAACGTCATAATCGAACCTTATTAGATATGGTGCGTTCTATGATGTCTCTTGCCGATTTGCCACTATCGTTTTGGGGTTATGCATTAGAGACAGCTGCATTCACTTTAAATAGGGCACCATCGAAATCCGTTGAGACGACGCCATATGAACTGTGGTTTGGCAAGAAGCCAAAGTTGTCGTTTCTTAAAGTTTGGGGATGTGATGCTTATGTCAAAAAGCTTCATCCTGAAAAGCTGGAACCCAAAGCGGAGAAATGCGTCTTCATAGGATACCCAAAAGAGACAGTTGGGTATACCTTCTATCTCATATCTGAAGGCAAAGTGTTTGTCGCTAAAAACGGAACATTTCTTGAGAAAGAGTTTTTCTCGAAAGAATTGAGTGGGAGGAAAATAGAACTTGATGAGGTTGTTGAACCTTTACTTCAACCTGAGAGTAGCGCAGCGTAGAAAGATGTTTCTGTAAAGCCTACATCGGTTGAAGAGGAAGTTAATGATGATGATCATGAAGCTTCGGATCAAGTTGCTATCGAACCTCGTAGGTCGACAAGGACGCGTACTGCTCCTGAGTGGTACGGCAACCCTGTCTTAGAGGTCATGTTGTTGGACAACGGTGAACCTATGAGCTATGGAGAAGCGATGATGGGCCCGGATTCCGAGAAATGGTTAGAGGCCATGAAATCCGAGATGGGATCCATGTATGAAAACAAAGTATGGGCTTTGGAAGTATTACCTGAAGGGCGAAAGGCCATTCAGAACAATGGATCTTTAGGAAGAAGACGGACGCGGACGGTAATATTACCGTCTATAAAGCTCGACTTGTGGCAAAGGGTTTTTCACAAGTTCAAGGAGTTGACTACGATGAGACCTTCTCACCCGTAGCGATGCTTAAGTCCGTCAGAATCATGTTAGCAATAGCTGCATTTTTCAATTATGAAATTTGGCAGATGGATGTCAAAACAGCGTTCCTTAATGGTTTCCTTAAGGAAGAGTTGTATATGATGCAACCAGAAGGTTTTGTCGATCCAGAGAATGCTGACAAAGTTTGCAAACTCCAGCGATCCATTTATGGACTGGTGCAAGCATCTCGGAGTTGGAATCTTCGCTTTGATGAGGTGATCAAAGCGTTCGGGTTTATACAAGTTTACAGACAAGCTTCTATTTACAAGAAAGTGAGTGGGAGCTCTATAGCGTTTCTAATATTATATGTGGATGACATATTGCTGATTGGAAACAATATAGAAATGTCGGAAAGCGTGAAGGAATATTTGAACAAGAGTTTTTCAATGAAGGACCTAGGAGAAGCTGCTTTCATATTAGGCATCAAGATCTATAGAGATAGATCGAGACGCTTAATAGGACTTTCACAGAGCACATACCTTGACAAAGTTTTGAAGAAGTTCAAAATGGATCAGTCCAAGAAGGGGTTCTTGCCTGTATTGCAAGGTGTGAAGTTGAGTAAGACTCAATGCCCAGTGACTGCAGAAGATAGAGAAAAGATGAGTGTCGTCCCCTATGCTTCAGCCATAGGCTCTATCATGTATGCAATGCTGTGCACAAGACCCGATGCCAGCCTTGCCATAAGTATGGCCGGAAGGTTTCAAAGTGATCCAGAAATGAAACACTGGATGGCGGTCAAGAATATCCTAAGTACCTGAAAAGGACTAAGGACATGTTTCTCGTTTATGGAGGTGATCAAGAGCTCGTCGTAAAGGGTTACGTCGATGCAAGCTTTGACACTGATCCGGATGACTGTAAGTCTCAAACCGGATACGTATTTATTCTTAATGGGGGTGCGGTAAGCTGGTGCAGTTCCAAGCAGAGCGTGGTAGCTGATTCTACATGCGAAGCGGAGTACATCGCTGCCTCGGAGGCGGCGAAGGAAGGTGTCTGGATGAACGAGTTCATGACAGATCTTGGAGTAGTGCCCAGTGCACTAAACCCAATGACTCTGTTCTGTGACAACACTGGTGCCATTGCTCTGGCCAAGGAACCAAGGTTTCACAAGAGGACCAGACACATAAAGCGACATTTCAATTCCATCCGCGATTACATCAAGGAGGAGGACATAAATATTTGCAAAGTACACACGGATCTGAATATCGTAGATCCGATGACTAAACCTCTTCCAAGGGCTAAACATGATCAACACCAGAACTGTATGGGTATTAGATTCATTACAATGTAAATCACATAGTGATGTGAGCTAGATTATTGACTCTAGTGCAAGTGGGAGACTGTTGGAAATATGCCCTAGAGGCAATAGTAAAGTGATTATTATTATATTTCCTTGTTCATGATAATCGTTTATTATCCATGCTATAATTGTATTGATTGGAAACTCAATTGCATGTGTGGATACATAGACAAAACTGTGTCCCTAGTATGCCTCTAGTAGACTAGCTTGTTGATCAAAGATGGTCAAGGTTTCCTGGCAATAGACATGAGATGTCATTTGATAACGGGATCACATCATTGGGAGAATGACGTGATGGACAAGACCCAAACTATGAACGTAGCATATGATCGTGTCAGTTTATTGCTATTGTTTTCGGCATGTCACGTATCTGTTCCTATGACCATGAGATCATGCAACTCACTGACACCGGAGGAATACCTTGTGTGTATCAAACATCACAACATAACTAGGTGACTATAAAGATGCTCTACAGGTATCTCCGAAGGTGTCTGTTGAGATGGCATGGATCGAGACTGGGATTTGTTACTCCGTATGACGGAGAGGTATCGCAGGGCCCACTCGGTAATACAACATCACAATAAGCCTTGCAAGCAATGTGACTAAAGTGTTAGCCACGGGATCTTGTATTACGGAACGAGTAAAGACACTTGCTGGTAATGAGATTGAACTAGGTATACAGATACCGACGATCGAATCTCGGGCAAGTAACATACCGAAGAACAAAGGGAACAGCATACGGGATTAACTGAATCCTTGACATAGAGGTTCAACCGATAAAGATCTTCGTAGAATATGTAGGAGCCAATATGGGCATCCAGGTCCCGCTATTGGTTAATGACCGTAGAGGTGTCTCGGTCATGTCTACATAGTTCTCGAACCCGCAGGGTCTGCACACTTAACGTTCGGTGACGTTTCGGTAGTATTGAGTTATGTATGGTGGTGACCGAAGGATGTTCGGAGTCCCGGATGAGATCCCGGACGTCACGAGGAGCTCTGGTATGGTCCGGAGGTAAAGATTGATATATAGGAAGTCCCTTTTTGGCCACCGGAAAAGTTTCGGGTATTTCCGGTAGTGTACCGGGAGTGCCGGAGGGCCATCGGGAGGGGCCACCCATGCCGGGAGGCCACATGGGCCTGAGGGGGGTGCACCAGCCCTTAGTGGGCTGGGCAAACCAGCCCCACAAGGCACATGCGCCTAGGAAGGTGGGAAAGGAAAAAAAAACCAAGTGGGGAAGGTAAACTCCAAGTAGGAAAGGAATCCTACTAGGAGTAGGATTGGAGGTGGAATCCTCCAGCTCCTCCTGGTTCGGCCGAACCCCTACGGGAAACCCTAGGGAAGCTGCCTCCTCCCCCTCCCTCCTATATATACTAGAGGAATAGAGGCCCCAAAGACATAAGTCAACGTGCTAGTTCTCTATTCTAAGGTTTCTCCACCAAATAGATTCCGACGGTGCTTAGGCGAAGCCCTGCCGGAATAGTTCCACCACCATCGCCACCGCGCTGTCGCGCTGTCAGAGAACTCATCTACCTCTCCACTCCCTCTTCCTGGATCAAGAAGGCGGAGATCGTCATCGAGCTGTACGTGTGCTGAACGCGGAGGTGCCGTCCGTTCGGCGCTAGTACCTGAAAAGGACTAAGGAAATGTTTCTCGTTTATGGAGGTGATCAAGAGCTCGTCGTAAAGGGTTACGTCGATGCAAGCTTTGACACTGATCCAGATGACTCTAAGTCTCAAACCGGATACGTATTTATTCTCAATGGAGTAGTGGTAAGCTGGTGCAGTTCCAAGCAAAGCGTCGTAGCTGATTCTACATGCGAAGCGGAGTACATAGCTGCCTCGGAGGCGGCGAAGGAAGGTGTTTGGATGAAGCAGTTCATGACAGATCTTGGAGTTGTGCCCAGTGCACTGGACCCAATGACTCTGTATTGTGACAATACTGGTGCCATTGCTCTAGCCAAGGAACCAAGGTTTCACAAGAGGACTAGACACATAAAGCGACGCTTCAATTCCATCCGCGATTACATCGAGGGAGGAGACATAAGCATTTGCAAAGTACACATGGATCTGAATATTGCAGATCCACTGACTAAGCCTCTTCCACGAGGGAAACATGATAACACCAGAACTGTATGGGTGTTAGATTCATTACAATGTAAATCACATTGTGATGTGAGCTAGATTATTGACTCTAGTGCAAGTGGGAGACTGTTGGAAATATGCCCTAGAGGCAATAATAAAATGGTTATTATTATATTTCCTTGTTCATGATAAATGTTTATTATCCATGCTAAATTGTATTGATTGGAAACTCAAATACATGTGTGGTACATAGACAACAATGTGTCCCTAGTAAGTCTCTCATGGACTAGCTCGTTAATCAAAGATGGCTGTGGTTTCCTAGCCATGGACAAGAGTTGTCATTTGATAACGGGATCACATCATTAGGAGAATGATGTGATGGACAAGACCCAAACTATGAACGTAGCATATGATCGTGTCAGTTTATTGCTATTGTTTTCTGCATGTCAAGTATGTGTTCCTATGACCATGAGATCATGTAACTCACTGGCACCGGAGGAGTACCTTGTGTCTATCAAACGTCACAACGTAACTGGGTGACTATAAAGATGCTCTACAGGTATCGCCGAAGGTGTCTGTTGAGTTGACATGGATCAAGACTGGGATTTGTTACTCCGTGTGACGGAGAGGTATCTCAGGGCCCACTCGGTAATACAACATCACAATGAGCCTTGCAAGCAAAGTTACTAAAGTGTTAGCCACGGGATCTTGTATTATGGAACGAGTAAAGAGACTTGCCGGTAACGAGATTGAACTAGGTATGGAGATACCGACGATCGAATCTCGGGCAAGTAACATACGGATAAACAAAGGGAACAGCATACGGGATTAACTGAATCCTTGACATAGAGGTTCAACCGATAAAGATCTTCGTAGAATATGTAGGAACCAATATGGGCATCCAAGTCCCGCTATTGGTTATTGGCCTTAGAGGTGTCTCGGTCATGTCTACATAGTTCTCGAACCCGCAGGGTCTGCACACTTAACATTCGGTGACATTTCGGTATTATTGAGTTATGTATGTTGGTGACTGAAGGTTGTTAGGAGTCCCGGATGAGATCCCGGACGTCACAAGGAGCTCCAGAATGGTTCGGATGTAAAGATTTATTTATAGGAAAGTGGTATTTGGGTTCCGGAAAAGTTTCGGGTACTTCTGGCAGTGTACCGGGAGTGATGAATGGGTTCCGGGGGTCCACCGGGAGGGGCCCACCCAACCCGGGGGGGGCACATGGGCCCAAGAGGTGGCGCACCAGCCCCTGGTGGGCTGGGAAGCCAACCCCATAGGGGCCCATGCGCCCAAAGCAAAAGGAAAAAAAAAGGTGGAGGTGCCTTGGAGGGGAGGGACTCCTCCCTAGGGTTCCCACCTCCCTTGTGGGAGGAGGACTCCTCCCCCTAGGGTCGGATGAACCCCTCCTTGGAGGAGGGGCCAAGGCTGCTCCCACCTACCCCTTCCTCCAATAAATAGAGAGGGAGAGGGAGGGCAGACACCACCCCAAGCCATTGTGCAGCCCTCCTCTCTCCCTAGATCTGTTTCTCCTCTAGATTGGTTCGGTAGTGCACGGCGAAGCCCTGCCGGATCATCTCCACCACCACTGCCACCACGATGTTGTGCTGCCGGAGAACTCATCTACCTCTCCGCCTTCGCTTGCTAGATCAAGGAGGCGGAGATCGTCATCGAGTTGTACGTGTGCTGAACGCGGAGGTGCCGTCCGTTCGGCGCTAGATCGTGATTGGATCGTGGGACGGCTTGCGATTTGGATCGCAAAGACGTTCGACTACATCAATCGCATTTCTTAACGCTTCCTGCTTAGCGATCTACAAGGGTATGTGGATCCGATCTCCCCTCTCGTAGATGCTCATCTCCATGGATAGATCTTGTATGTGTGTAGGAAATTTTTTGTTTCCCATGCAACGTTCCCCCACATTTATACATAGGCATTGATTGATGACAATTCGTTGGTTTCGTGGTTATTAGAAGAAGATTATGTGTTGACCAAGGTGTTATTAAAGGAGTTATCTAAAGTTTGGTCATGTGAGTGTTCAGCATATCGCAAGCATGTCTTGAAAAAGAAGATTGTGTGAACATTCATGTTTATCTTCGAGACATCACCTTTATGAAGAGACAAGATAAGATTCGAGGGTTGATCAAGACTAAGTACAAAGTGTGGATTCAATTTCATCAACACATAAAGCATAGAAGATGTATTGAGTGCCATCAAGTGATCTCATGGTATGATAAGCATTGTCCATTACGCTTTGTGTACTAACCCATGGTCTATGTGAGATTTCTTTGTGGGGTTAGGTATGTTTCCATGGGCGTGTGTCAAAAGGGAGATATCATATAACCCATGGAGGATGACATCAATTGATGATCATCATCAAGATTGCGTTGTGCAAGTTCAAGTGGAGCATCACGAATAGATCACATGCTTGAAGCTTTGTTGTTCATTATGATGGCAATGGACATGTGAAGATGTGTCGAATAGAGGCTCACCCATAGTGGAGTATGCGAGAGCAGTCTACTAGTCTTCATCGAGCCGGCGCAATCAAGAAAGGTGGTCCAAATTGAGGAGGTCAAGATCGTCATCATCTAGCTCAAGTGAACTATGCGCAAGGCAAAGACTTGACCATGATATGTTTTATGTTTCACCGGTATCATGGTGTTAGTTGGGAGTCCGGGTTATAGGTTTGATTGGCGTACTATCAAGGGGGGCTATCAAGTGAGTACCTTGATCGTATCGTTTGTAGAGAGCTCAAACCATTGCATCCTTGGCATCATCTTTCTTGGTTCTTGTTTGACTTTTCTCCATGTGGTTTTTGGAGCTTATGATCATCTTCATGACAAGCTCGAGTTCATCGAAAAGGATTTCGTATGCATCGTCTTTGTGTTTTCGGTGTTGGATATTTTTTTGGTTTATATTTAGGAAGCTTCTCTTCCTTATCCTATTGCCATTTATTCTGCATTTCTAGTTCTTAATATAACCATTTGCAAAAGCACTTGTCGTCATCTATCCAAAAAGATTGAGTTGTTGAATTCAGAGTCCATTTGCAAAAGTTATGGCAGTTTTAATCTTGAAGAATCCATCTGTTTTGTTTGGGCAAGTTTTCAGCACCCAAGCGGTAGTACCGCTCGGTACCACGGTAGTACCGCTTATGCGGTACTTCCGCTGTGGACTACCGCAGCATGTACTGCTTGGGAATCTCCTTCTGTGCAACATTATGTTGCCTATTTTGTTTTAGTGGTAGTAGGAAGATAATAACTACTACTTGTGAGCTGCGTTACGTTTTTCCCCGAAGAGAAAGGGTGAAGCAATATAGTAGCGATAAGTATTTCCCTCAGTGAGAACCAAGCTTATCGAACCAGTAGGAGAACCACGACAAATTTGCATCAACAATACCTGCACGCACAAAACCAAACACTTACACCCAACGGGGGCAAGAGGGTTGTCAAGCCCATTGAACTCGTTACTTGCAAGGATTACTTCTGATAGTGATAGATAGATAAATAGATAAGTAAAATAAAAATAAAGTAAATAAATTGCAGCAAGGTATTTTTAGGTTTTTAGGAAATATGATTAATTAGACCCGGGGGCCATAGTGTTCACTAGAGACTTCTCTCTCGAGCGCATAACATACGGTTGGTAGACAAATTACTATTGGGCAATTGATAGAAAAGCACATAGTTATGATTATGCATTCATGGCGATGATCATTTATATAGGCATCACGTTCGTGACAAGTAGACCGAAACAATTCTGCATCTACTACTATTACTCCACAAATCGACCGCTATCGAGCATGCATCTACGGTATTAAGTTTATGAAAAATAGAGTAATGCTTTAAGCAAGATGACATGATGTAGACAAAATAAGTAGAAGCAATATGTTCAGACCCGGTCGTTTTACCCTTAGTAGCAACAATGCAATACGTGTCTTGTACCCTTGTGTCACTGGGATATAGAGCACCGCATGATTGAACCCACTACAATGCACTCCTCCTGCTGAAGATAAACCAATCTAGTTGGCCAAACCAAACCGATAGATCGGAGAGACTTGCAAAGCTATAACAATCATGCATAATAGAATTCAAAGAATACTCAATTACTTTTCACGAATAATCTGATCATAAATCCACAATTAATCGGATCCCAATAAGTGTACCGCAAAAGAAGATTACATCGGATAGATCATCGCGAGAATCACGAAAATCTTTGTATTGAAGATCAAAGAGAGAAAAGAAGCCATCTAGCTACTAGCTATGGAGCCGTAGATCTGTGGTGAACTATTCACACATCATCATGGAGGCAGCAAGGTTGATGTAGGCGGCCTCCGTGATGGATTCCCCATCCAACAGAGTACCGGAAAAGGCCTCCAAATGGGATCACGGAAGAACAAAGCCTTGAGGCGGCGAAAAAATTATTTTGGGTGCCTCTTTGATGTTTTTGGGGTAATTGGGAATATATAGAAGTAGAATTAGGCCAGGAGGTGCCAGGGGGTCCACGAGCTAGGGGCGCACCCTACCCCCCAGGGCACGCCGGCCTAGCTCGTGGCCACCCCTTGGGTCTTCTGGCCACCTCCCGAAGCTTCCTGGATCTCTTCTGGTCCAAAAATAACTCCCGTAAATTTTTATCCAATTTGGACTCCGTTTGTATTGATTTTCTGAAAAGTCCAAAAACAGGCAAAAAAACAGAAACTGTCACTGGGCACTGAGTTAATAGGTTAGTCCCAAAAATGATATAAAATAGCATATAATTACATATAAAGTATCCAAGATTGATAATATAATAGCATGAAACAATTAAAATTATAGATACGTCGGAGACGTATCAATAGCCCGGTAGTACCACTTAAGCGGTACTTCCGCGGTCTACTACCGCTTCTAGTACCGCTTCGGAAATACCTTCTGTGCTGATTTTGTTTCCTATTTTCTCTAAGCGGTAGTAGCCTGGTAGTACCGTTTAGGCGGTACTTCCACTGTTTAGTACCGCTCCTGTAGTTTTGTACCAATGTTCCTTTGTACCATGTGATCCTAAGCGGTAGTATCTCTGATGGATGGACAGTAGTATCGCTCCAGTAGCGCTACCTCCCCAGCACTTCATGTGCTTACTCTGCTACTCCTGAAACTCCCTCTTAAGCGGTAGTATAGCTCCTAGGAGCGGTAGTATGTACCGCCTTACTGCAGGCTATGGCATAACGGTTTGATTTTTCCCCACCTACAAAAGGGGGTCTTCTTCCCCAATGGACCTTATCCTTTGAGCTTGTGTTTGCCCCCCATTGTTGATCCTCCTAGAGCTCACTAACTCTCGATCCCGCCAATGTTTCTTGCTCCTCTTGTAGGGAAAAGAGAGAGGATATCTAGATCTACATTTCCACCAACCACTTTCTCCTCTAAGTGAGGGGAACCCCTTGGATCTAAATCTTGGAGTACTTTGTGTTCTCCTTGTTCTTCCTCTCATCTTCCTTCATAGCTTTTGTTGTTGTGGTGGGATTTGGGAGTGAGGGAGTTGACCACTTTATGTGTTCTTGCCATTGCATTAGTTGCATCGATTTGAGTTCTCCACAGTGATACATGGAAGTGAAAAGTTGAGAATCTTATTACTCTTGGGTGTTTGGGCACCCTAGAGCTTGTGCCTCTTGGGTGCTTGGGCGCCCTAGACGGTTAGTGGTGTCTTGGAGCTCAATCATTATGGTGTACAGCTCCAGGCAAGCGTCGGGGTCTCCAATTAGGTTGTGGAGATTGCCCTGAGCAATTTGTACGTGTTCCGGTGACCGCCCACAAGGATTGCCAATTGTACAGGTTTGGTGACCGCCCCAAGGGTCGCCATTTGTATGGGTTCCGTGACCGCCCTCAAGGGTCCCTTAGTGAAATCACGGCATCTTGCATTCTACGAGGGTGTGAGGAGATTACGGTGGCCCTAGTTGCATTTTGGGAAGCATTGTGCCTCCACACCGCTCCAATTGGATATTAGCATCCGCAAGGGTATGAACTGGGGGATACATCGTCGTCTCCAAGTGCCTCGGTTATCTCTCACCCTAGCCCTTTACTTATGCACTTACTTTGTGATACCATAGTGTTTCATGTTATATATCTTGCTATCGCATAGTTGTTTATTTTGCTTAGCATAAGTTGTGGTTCGCATAGGTGATCTTAGTTGATTTAGTTTTGTGCTTGAAAAATTAAACACTAGTTTTATTCTGCATTTGTTCAAGCCTAAACCGTAATTATTTTCAAGCGCCTATTCACCTACCCCCTCTAGGTGACATCCACGTCCTTTCAATAATACAACAATAGTTTTCATTACAACAAATGTTCAAATTCAAATAATTATAACAACACCAAATTATTCAAATCACACACAAATACAAATGAATAAAAGTGGGGATCTAACTCCCCCCATAGAGTTGCCGACGATGCTCTATAACATCATGCTGGAGTGGTTGTGTGAATCATGGTTCTAGATCTTCCGATAGGTCTCAGGAAATGTAGAGATCTCATCTCCGTCCCTGGTAGGCTTCACATGGCTACCAACATTGTCATAATTAATCTCTAAATTCAAATCTCTTTCATCCTCGATGATCATGTTTTGTAAAATTACACAAGCAGTCATGAAGTTTCTATGGGGTTTTTCTTATCCCAGAAGGGAGCATGGCCTTGAACAATGACAAAGCGCTTGCAACACGCCAAATGCTCTCTCAATATCCTTTCGGCAAGTTTCTTGTGCTTCAGAAAAAAAAATTGTACTTCTTGATTTTGGGGTCACTAATGGTCTTTACAAATGTTGACCATGAAGGATAAATCACTACTGGAATTTGGTTATTTGCCGTCTGCCAGATCTTTGTCGTCTGCTGGCAGATGGCAAAGAAGGTCTTTGTCGTCTGCTGCCGTAAAGCAGACAGCAAAGAGCTGGCTGACGGCAAAGGTTCTGTTTGCCATCTGCTAGTCCTTTGCCGTCTGCTAGCAGACGGCAAAGACCCTAAAGGCAGACAGCAAAGAGGCTAGATAGGTCCCACTGGCAAAGAGGTATGCCGTCCTCCTTGTCTTTGCCGTCTGCCATGTTTGGCTTTGTCGTCCGCAAGCGGACGGCAAAGGGGATGCACCTCTAACGGTCGTTTCCCCCCGGCCCCATTACCCCCGCACTCTCTCCCACCCCCCCCCCCCCGGCCCCCCTCTCTCTCTCCACCCACACACATCGCGCGCGGCCAGCTCCCCGCGGCAAGCCCCCTCCCCCCATCGCCGCCCCCCCTCCCCCGCGCCGCCCCCACCACCGCAGCTCCCCGCTGCGAGCCCCCTCCCCGCGGCGAGCCGCCTCCCCCCTCGCCGCCCCCCTCCCCCGCGCTGCCCCCACCACCGCAGCTCCCCGCGGCGAGCCCCCTCCCCCCCTCGCCGCCCCCTCCCCCGTGCCGCCCCCACCACCTGCGCCGAGCCCCCTCCCCTCCTCGCCACCCCACTCCCCCGCACCGGCCCTCCTCCACCCGCGCCTCCCCGTGACGCCCCACCGCCGGAGCAGGACGCGGCGCCGCCCCCCTCTCCGCGGCCTTCCTCCCCCGCACCGGCCCTCCTCCACCACCGCGCCGGCCCTCCTCCACCATCGCGCCGGCCCTCCTCCACCGGCCCTGCAAGGTGAGCTTTTTTCTTTTTTTTCCTGTTTTTACTGTTTAGTTTAGGTTACTAGTGCTAGTTTAGTTTAGTTTACTGTTTTTTTCTGTTTTTATTGTTTAGTTTAGGTTAGTGCTAGTGCTTGTTTAGTTTAGGTTAGTGCTAGTGTTTAGTTTTTTTACTGTTTAGTTTAGTTTACTATTTAGTTTAGTTTAGGTTAATTTGTGTTTGGTTTAGGTTAGTGTTAGTTTTAGGTTTAGGTTTAGGTTTAGATAATTAGAAGAAGAAGAAGATAGATGAGAAAAAATAAGAAGAAAAGAAGAATAAGTAGAAGAAGAGGAAAAAGGAAAAGAAGAAGAAGAAGAAGAAGAAGAAGAAGAGAGGAGGAGGAGGAGGAGGAGGAGGAGGAGGAGGAGGAGCAGAAGAAGAAGAAGAAGAAGAAGAAGAAGAAGAAGAAGAAGAAGAAGAAGAAGAAGAAGAAGAAGAAGAAGAAGAAGAAGAAGAGAGGAGGAGGAGGAGGAGGAGGAGGAGGAGAAGAAGAAGAAGAAGAAGAAGAAGAAAACTGACCCCGACCCCACAGACCCCCGACCCCACTGACCCCCAACGCCACTGACCCCCGACGCCACTGACCCCCGACCCCCGACGCCACTGACACCTGACCCCGACCCCCGACACCTCTTCGGCCTCCTGTTGACCGAAAAGGTGCTCTTCGGCCTTCCAGAGGCCGACGGGGTCATAGTTTTGAAAATTATGAGTTAGGTCATATATATATTCCGATTTTGTTATAAAAAACATCATATTGGTGTTGATCGGGTGGATTTCAATGTGCAGTTGTTCGACGACCTCCCCGTGCGTTTGACGAGCTTCCCGACGCGTTCGTGGGTGAGCACAAATGACATCTCCTCCCCCCCCCTTAATTTGCTCTGATCCGGTCTTCGTGCCGATGAAACTTGCTAGCTATAGGTGTCTTCAATCATCAGTATGCGTGACCAGTATGCGTCTCCCGTTCGAAAGGGCGGCATCTATAAATATGCATGTCTTTGCATATTTATAACCGCCATCCTTTCGAATTGTCCAACGTTATCCATGGACAGCCCAAGTATGTGTAGATTGGGTTCGTTTTCCCTTATGCTCTGCTCTGGATCCGATGCGGAATTTCGTCAGTGCCTCCCTGTTGTTCTCCGGGTACACATCCTCTCTGCTTATTGCCGAGACGTGTATCAGGAGAACAGCGGGGAGGTGCTGCCAAAATTCTGCGTCGGATCCGGAGTAGAGCATGGGAAAACGAACCCAATCTACACATACTCAGGTGGGATTAGGACCTATCTTTACCTATGAGCGTGTAGGTTGCTTGGACGTAATAAAACTGACAAACTTGATTAACTGATGAATATAGATGATGAATTATATATATATATTTCTTGTGCGTTTAGTAGGTAGGCAAGATGAGTGATCGTGCGTGGATGTACACCGGTCCCCCTAGTCAGAAAGACATGACCATTGAATGGTTAACAAAAACCAAGGGGTTTCTGAGAGCCGCATTTGCAAATGACCAGGAAATAACCTGGTGCCCCTGTGTCCGGTGCGACAACCATAAAAAGTGGACACAGGATGAAATGGGTAAGCACTTGCAGAAGTGGGGTTTTACGCCTGATTATACGGTGTGGAGATTTCATGGTGAGTCTGCCCAACGTGCCAAAGCTGAGGTGGTTCATCGTCGCACCGACGAGCATGGTACCGGGATCGAAGACATGGTGCAAGACTTTGATGATGCTAGGGATTCGGACGATGAGATGGAGGAATCTGCAAAGGCCTTCTATGAAATGTTGGAGTCTTCAAAACGTCCTCTCCACGAGCACACTGAGCTTTGTCAGCTGGATGCCATCGCGCAAGTAATGGCTCTGAAGGCTCAGTTCAACCTGGGCAGAGAATGCTACGACGCGATGATGACGATATTTCGATGCTTTCTACCCAAAGGCCATGTATTGCCTGCAAACCTATACCAGTCGAACAAAATCCTACGCGCGCTTAAGATGCCCTATGAGAAGACAGATGCCTGTGAGAATGGATGTGCCTTATTTAGGCTTGAGTATGAGGGCTTGAACTATTGTCCCATTTGCAAGTCTTCCAGGTATGTTGTGGTAGACAACGGTATGGGTGAGAAGAGTCAGACCAAAATCCCAGTTAATGTTCTTCGGTATATGCCAATCATACCAAGACTTCAACGCCTTTTCATGGTCGAAGAGACAGCCAGACAGATGACGTGGCACAAATTGGGCAAAAGAACCAAACTAGATGCAGATGGGAATCCGATGTTGGGACACACTTCAGACGCTTTTGCGTGGAAGCACTTCGATGCATTACATAAGGATAAAGCGGCAGATCCAAGGCATCCTTGAGTCGCCATCAACACGGATGGGTTCAATGTGTTTGGTATGACGGCAACCCAATACAGTTGTTGGCCTGTATTTGTCATTCCACTCAATCTCCCCCCCCCCCCCGGAGAGATTATGAAAAGGAAGAACATTTTCTTGACGTTGATAATTCCAGGGCCCAACTATCCGGGGAAGAATATGAATGTGTACATGTAGCCGCTTAAGGATGAATTGCAAGAAGCTTGGGATAATGGGATCAAGACATATGACGCCGCTACAAAACAAAACTTCAAAATGCATGTGTGGTACATGTACTCCACGCATGACTTGCCGCCGTATGCGCTATTCGTTGGCTGGTGTGTGCATGGAAGGTTCTCGTGCCCCCACATGCAAGGCAGCTCTTCGGTTTCGTTGGCTGCAGGCGGGTCGCAAGTATTCTTGCTTCGACTTGCATAGACAGTTCCTGGATCCTCGCCATAAGTTCAGAAAAGACAAGAAGAATTTCATCAAAGGTAGAGTTGTCAGAAACTCTGCACCACCTGCATTGACAGGCCAACAGACCCTGCATCAGTTAAACGCTCTCGAGCCTGATCCAGAGCGTCCAGGATATTTCAAAGGGTATAATTCGGAACACGCCTGGACTCACAAGATATGCTTGTGGGATCTGCCTTACTTTAAAGACCTCCTTTGCCCACACAACATCGACATGATGCACACTGAAAAGAATATCGCCGAGGCCCTTTTTGGTACATTGTTCGGCATAGACAGGAAGTCAAAGGATAATCCTAAGGCTAGAGTCGATCAGGAGGCTCTATGTGATAGACCGTTACAAAACATGCGACAACCGAAAGGAAAGAAGAACTGGAGGAAGCCAAAGGCATGGTTCAATCTTGGAAGGCCAGCTATGAGGGAAATGATCTTGTGGGTGAAAATGCAGTTGATGTTCCCCGATGGGTATGCAGCGAGTCTTGACAAATTGAAAATATTTGGTCTCAAGAGTCATGATTGGCACATATGGCTTGAGCGGGTAATGCCGGTGATGTTGCGTGGCTTTATCCCTGAGGATGAATGGCTAGTACTGGCAGAGCTGAGCTATTTCTTCCGTGCTCTTTGTGCGAAAGAACTATCGCCTGCCGTGCTAGATGAACTGGTAGAGTTGGCGCCAGAGTTGATCTGCAAGTTAGAAAAGATCTTTCCACCGGGCTTCTTTAATCCAATGCAGCATTTGATTTTGCATCTCCCGACTGAGGCAAGATTGGGGGGCCCGTGCAAAATCGTTGGTGCTTCGCAACTGAGAGGATGCAGAAGACGCTTCGAGCAAAATGTAAAAATAAAAATAGAATTGAAGCATCGATGGCCGAGGCATTCATTACTGAGGAGGCGGAAAACTTCGTGACAGCACACTACGAAGCCAAGAATCGTCATTTGCATAATCCGAAGCCTCGGTACAATGATGGCGACCGTGAAAAAGGTCGATCCAACCTCAGCCTATTCAAAGGGAAGCTCGCACCAGCCGGTGCTTCGAAAGCAATAGCGTTGGATGTCGAAGAATGGCGGACCATTTCGTTGTATATCTTCAACAACCTAACAGAAGTGCGGCCGTACATCGAGTAAGTTCTCGGTACATTGTTTCGCAATTTCTAATTCCTTTGAAATGCTCTTATTCCCGGATATGTGATACAGTCGATACGTCGCCAAATTCTCGGATGGAGCGGTGATCCAAAAGGATACCATCGAAGAGTATGAGCTCCTGGCAAAGCATGGAGGCAGCTATCCCGGTTTCATCTCTTGGTTCAAACAAACGGTAATTTCCATTAGACCATTTCATTTCTTCGTCTAGTTTGCGGCTAATGCAACAATCCTTTCGTATTAAACTTGTAGGCTTATTCAGAGTCTATGGACGCCGAATTGAGACAAGTCGCTAATGGTTTTGACTATAAGGTCCGTTCATTTGACAAATACGACATCAACGGGTATCGCTTTCGTACTTTTGGCAAAGAGCTATCTATGGCCAACCGAAAGTCTACAAATTATTGCGTCTCTGCTATCGGCGAAGGAGGTGTCGAGTATTATGGAAGAGTTGAAGCAATTTATGAACTTATATTCTTTGGTGAAAACCCACCAAACGTCGTAGTCTTCAAATGTTATTGGTTCCAGCCGAAGGAGACTAGAAGGACTCATGAACATATAGGGCTAGTCGAAATCAAACAAAGCACCCATTTAGATGTTCCCGATGTCTATATTACGGCTCAACAGGCGACCCAAGTTTTTTATCTACCGTGAGCCTGCCAAACTGATCCAAATCTGAATGGTTGGGATGTCGTTTATGATGTGCCACCACGTTTTAGACCACCTCCCCTCAATGAAGATGATTATGAACCTCACATTAACCCAGACACATATGAAGGAGAATTCTTCCAAGAAACACGTCTTTCCAAAAAACGTTTCAAGAACCGCTCTACTTCACCCCAGAACATTGAAGTAGACAGCGACAGTGAATCCGACTTCACCCCTGAGCCGGAACAAGAAGAGACGGAAGAAGAAGAGGTTACTGCTGCGGATGACCTCTCAATGCTTGACCGATTACATAAAGGAGGCCTTCCACATGTTGTTCCCGATAGTGATGATGATGATGCCTTTATTGATGATAGTGATGATGACGATGCATTTATTGATCCCGGAGCATATATAGACGATGAAGATTATTATTAGTTCATGGTATTATTCAATTTTTATTATATACATGATGATGATACACTCAAATTATATATATACATATTATTATTCATGTCGGTATTCAATTTTTTTATGTTGTACTAATTTCGTTTACTCTTTGTCATGGCAGGTGTTGAAAGATGGTGGGCGCGGGTCGAGAGCGATCCGAGGCTCCTTCGTCGGCGCGTGGTGGGAGGGGTACTTCCATTCCACCCCAAACTCTCCGGAGAGCGTTGTACGACAGTATTGGGACACCCGAGGGCGCTTCTTCGTCGGCCACCGGGAGAGGAGGTCGGGGGAGAGGTAGGAAGGCTCCTAAAGGTACACGTGGTGGCCGCGGGAGAGGTAGGAAGGCTGCTACGCCTTCCTCGCCGCCACCCCCAGCTGATTCACCCGAGCACAGGACTGCTACGGTGGACCCGTCTGAGGTGGAGGCTACAAGGACTCCTGTCCACAAGCCTCGGGTCGACGATCCTTCTGTCTCAGACGCTTCGACCCACGAGACTCCTGTGCCTGACGCTTCATCCTGCGAGATTCATGTGCCAGACGCTTCGTCCTACGAGACTCCGCACGCTTCGACCGGATGGGATACCTGGCCGGATCTGCATCAGCCGGAGCCGAGTGGCCACGCTGATGGTGGCGGGGATCAGCTTTCTGATAGCGGGCACGAGGTGGCTGAGGGGGCCACCGTCTACCAGCGTGGTTGTACACGGCTCCCGCCCGTGTCGGTGACCCGCGAGCATAGGTGGCCGATTAGGCCCGAGTCGCTGAAGTAAGTGCATTTACTCTTTTTAAACCTTTTGCCTTCATGTTTCTTCACATATCTAATGTGTTGGCTTTGTCATACTGCAGGGATTGGATTCACACCAAGGATGTCTGCAGGCCCAACTCCATCCTTGGTGTGCTTTTACGGCATAACTTCCCGGGGTTTGTCACGTTGCCCGGCGAGGGTCAGCTTCCAGAGTTAGGATTGAAATGGGAGCACTACTTGGCTGCCCCAGCCCCGCCGGAGGAGATGATCGATGATGTGTTGTGCCACACGAGGGCCGACATGGTGATCAGAAAGTTCTGGGTAATTTCTCCTTTACACAATTAAAAATCAATAATAGCTATTTATTGTACTAATCAGTGTTGTCTCGTTTGATTGCAGACCTTCTACAGGTGTGAGGAGGGATACGAGGAGGCCGCGGCAAAGCTTATCGATTACGAGTGCAGGCGCCTACTACAGAACTTATGGCACGAGGCTCGGGTACAGGCTGTTCGAGACTACTACGCCTCGCGGCGTATTAAGAAGGACAAGTCGTCGTCCCGCCGAAAGTTTCTGGACAAGGAGCAGTACATGAAGGTAATTATCTATTCTTAAGGCCTTGTACTTAGTTTCCTTGCTTTGATTCGTAGGCATAGCTCTCAAATTTCTCTTTACTAACTTAGGTGCCCCCGAGATGGTGTGCGGAAAAGATGGATTGTTGGGAGGCGTTGGTGAATGAGTGGTGCTCTGACGAATGGCGAGCCGTCCACGACGATGCCAAGGAACGGCGTGCCCAAATGGAAGGTGTGCCACACCATCAAGGCAGCGCCAACTTATTTCAGTTCGGGCAGAACTGGGTATGTGGTTTGCTTCATGATTCCTGCAATTCATTTTTTGATGCTAGCTTGACCCCTTTATTAATACTTTGTACCTCTCTTGTAGGCGCATTACAATAAGACGAAGGTGCCACAGGTGTACGACCTCTATGCCATGGCCCATACTGCCTCATACAAGAAGGCCAAGGCATTCTCTGAGTCTGACCTCGATAATCCCCAGAACTTCACCAACATCTCCTCCCACAACAAGCTCGTGAGGTACAGATATGTGGGGAAGGCGGTGAATGGGGAGGACTTCAACCCGAGCCAGCATCCTATTGATCCAGACCTGGTGATGATAGCTGGCGACGGGAGGCCCCATGGCTCGATAGCCATTGGAGATGGACTTATACGGTCTTCGCGCACTCTCCGGCAGATCAAGGCGCGCCAAACGAGCTCCTATCCTGAGATGATGCCTCGTCCACGGCCAGTCCAGCTAGCCATCGAGGTTAGTCATACGGACTCAGATAGCTTTCCTCCATTACATTGTGTGTGCGAACAAAGATGATTACAATGCTAATGAGGAGTTGTGTTGCAGGCTGCTCTGCAGAAAGAGAGAGAGAGGCAACCCAGGTGCTTCTGGCGGAACAGGCCCGACAGGCGACGGAGGAGAAGAGGGATTTGGAGGAGAGGACGGCTAGGTTGTTGGAGGAGGAGAGGGCACGGAACAATGCGTCTAACCGGGCCATGTACGAGCTCATCGTGGTAAGTTTCTTCTTCATATTAGCCAAATCATGCACTACATGTTCTTTTCATTAATAACCAATATGATTGACTTGTCAAAACCAAATGTGCAGACTTTGTGCGAGAAGACCGGCCAGACCCCTCCGCCGATGCCAGTCATTACCATGGCTGGAACGGTGAGTTTCATTTCAATGTTCATTAGTTACTAGTCTTAATGTTTCAGCGTCATCATGCTAACGCAAATGATCTTTGGTACATCATAACTTCCGAGCCGCATCGCACGATCCTTCTCCAGGGCCAAGTAGTGCTCTAGCTGACACCGGCCCGAGCAACCCCGGTGCTTCACCTCCGTAAGCCCTAATATGCCACTTACTTGGCTCATTTTCTCAAACAAAGACAAACATAGCACTTAGACAAACTGAGCACAATGACAAACTTAGCACTTAGACAAATGTCATATTTTACCTAAGTTAGCTTTATTTCCTCTAAAATGACATAGTAAGCTTACTTACCTCCAAAATGACATATTGTACCTAAGTTAGCTCTAAAATGACCTATACTTAGCATTGTTTCCTCCACACTGACATAATAAGCTTAGTTAACTCAAAAATGGCATAATAGACTTGGTAACCTCATAGATGCCATAGACTTAGCTTATTTTCTTGCAAAATGACACAATAAGCTTAGTTAGGTCAAAAATGTGATAATTACCTAGGTTAGCTCTAAAATGACACAAATAAGCAATAAGAAGAAGAAAAACAAGAGGAGACAGAGAGAGAAGAAAAACGCTTCTTCATCTTCTTCTTCTACATCTTCTTCTACTTCTAGATCTTCTTCTACTTCTTCTAGTATTCCTTTTCTAACTTTCTTATTTCCAATTTTGCAGATTTGATTGAGTTCACGACAGCTTGCTTTGATGTAGTGCTAGTGTTTACTTTCAGTTTTCATTTTGTATCGATGAACTTACGTGAAACTTTCTACCTATATATATGAGACTATGTATGTATGGATGAAACTATTGTAATATGGTGAACAAAGTGACATTTGATACTTTCAATTTGGTATAATTGTTGGTTGATCATATCCATATGGCAGGGATATTGTTTCTGTGAAATATATATATATATACATATCATAAATTTTCCTGTGGAAAATGTTGAATATAACAAAAACAGAAAAAAAAGAGGCAATACAGCCGCTTTGCCGTCTGCCCCGGACGGCAAAGCCGCTATGCCGACGGCCATCGTCGGCAAAGAAGACACGTGGCAGCCACCTGTTAAACCTGGGAGCGCCAGGCCTGGGCCATTTGGCTTCTTTGCCGACGGTGGCCGTCGGCATAGCGTGGGGCGGACGGCAAAGGGCTGGGGCCATTTGGCTTCTTTGCTGACGGTGGCCGTCGGCATAGCGGGGGCGGACGGCAAAGGGCTGGGCTGGGCCGTCGGGGGCAGACGGCAAAGGGCTGGGCGGGGGCCGTCAGGGGCAGACGGCAAAGACATGTGTGGGCCGTCCGGGGCAGACGGCAAAGGGCTGGGGGGCCGTTAGCCACCTAACCGTGCTACCTTTAGTACTACGCCGTCTGCCATTTTTGCCGTCTGCAGGCTGACGGCAAAAAATCTTTGTCGTCCGCTGTGCCAATGCTGACGGCAAAGAACCCCTTTACCGGGGTTTGTTCGGCCCAAACTTTTGCCGTCCGCTGGCTGACGGTAAAGGCCTTTGCCGTCTGTGGTTGTGCCCTTTGCCGTCTGCCATGGCAGACGGCAAAGAGCCTGATTCCTGTAGTGAATGTCGTTGGCAAGATAGTACCCCATGGTAAAGTCATGGCCATTGACAGTATAGTTGCAAGCCGGAGCTTTGCCACTAGCTAGCTAAGCAAATAGATGAGACCGCTGCAAAACATTGATATCATTCAGAGACCCCAAAATCCAAAGAAGCAATGCCAAATCCATAGATCTTGTGAAGCCACGGCTTCAAGCACGATGGTGGTTTTACGTTTGTGGCCGGTGTATTGTCCTGCCCAAGCCACCGGGCAGTTGTTCGACCTCCAACGCATGCAATCAATACTACCTAGCATTCCCAGCCATCCTCTTGCTTCGTTCATTACCAAGAGCTTCTTTGTGTCTTCTTTGTTTGGAGCTCGAAGGTACTCCGGGCAAAAAATACGGATCATTGTCTTCGCAAAGACGCAGACACATTTGATGGTGGTATCTTCTTCGATGCGAAGATATTCATCCGTGTAATCGGCGGAAACATGCAATCACTGTCATCGCCGCCGATATTTTTTGATATGCAGTTATGCACTAAAGCCAATCAAACCAACGACATTCCTACGCCGAGTGAAAAAACGGCAATTTTGCTCGCAAGCCTCAATGATGCGGACGGAAAAGTGACATACCCATTTGATATCACCTATGAAAGAGGTGAGCCGGATATGTCGGTACCTCAGCGAAGTATTCCTTCATAAGCATCTTGTTGCCGAGAGCTCGGTTGCGGGGAATGCATAGTCGGCCGACCGTGGATCCACGCCGATTTTTCTGCGGCCCCGCCTCAAATTCCTCCACGAGATGCAACAACACTAGGTTGTCGACGTCTTCGTCGAGGATCATCTCTTCTATGTCTGAATCATCATACAAAGACGAGGAAGACAAACTCCAATCCAACTACAAAATGCACACAAAACGTCCATGAATTTCACCTGAACCTACTCCGGGCCAAATCGAGCACAAACCCGCGGGTATTTGACATACCTCGCCTGAAGGCGACCGAAGCAAAGTCACGCCGCCCCTTTCGTCTTCTTCGTAGAAATGAAGAAATTGGGCTCGCGAAAACGGGATCCCACAAAACAATTTCCGGGACGGCCGAGTTTGGGGGATCTATTCGGGCCGGGAAAATCCCCTCCGTCCCGCAAACCGGCGGTTATTTTGCCGGGTGGCCCAGTTTGCGGGATCTTCTTGAGATGCTCTAAGCGCGAGTAGCCACTAGGCATTTCCTAGTTTCGCGACGGAGTAGTAAGGCGACACTATTTAAGTCCAAACAAGTCGCGGTTTCCACTGTTTCTTCTCGTTTATTCCAACTTTTTCTTTTCTTTTTCTTTTTTCTATTTCGTTTATTATTTTTTCTTTTTCGATTTTTTGTCATTATTTTTTATTTGTTTCTCTGGTTTTATTTTTTCATTTCCTATCTCCTTCGGTTTCTTTTGTTTCTTTTGTCAGTTTTTATTTATTTTTGTTTTTTGTTTCTTTTTTATCATTATTTTTGTATATGTCAACAACATTTTTCTAATACACGTTTAATATTTTTCCAATACAAATTTAACTTTTTAAATATATGATCAACATTTTTCTATTTTAACAATTTTCAAATTTTTGATTATTTTTTTAAATACAAGATTATTTTTTTAATACATGGTCAATGTTTAAATATATTTTTTAACATTTTTAAAGTGCTTGATTAATAGTTTTAAAATAAAAATATTAACATTTCTTAAATACATGGTCAACATTTTCTCTATACATATCGAAATTTTTTAAATGCTTGATTAACATTTTTCAAACACTTGTTCAACATTTTTTTCAAATATACATTTTTATATACATGATCCAATCTTCCCGTCATTTTTTATTACATGGTCAACATTTTTTCAAATACTTGTTCAACCTTTTCCAAATACTTGTTCAAAAAAATTGAAATACTTTTTCAATATTTTTTCAAATAATTGATCAATATTTTTTAAATACTTGTTCAACATTTTTCAAATTTATTTTTATAATAGATATTTGGAACATTTTAAAGTATAAACAAAAGTACAAACATAAAGCAAAAAAACAAAAACCGAAAGCATAAAAATCCAAGAAAAGGAGGTTGTGTGCCTCGTGTGCATGTGTCAACCTATCTTGCTCGCCACTCAGCGAGTCGAAAGCTAGACTCGCCGAAGGAGAGATATTGGGGCGCCCGTCTACAAGTCGATACCGCTCAAATCAGGCCTGGTCAAGGCCTTACCGGCAACCCCTATTTGGTGCTTCACGCGCCGGTTGTAATTCAACCTAAAAATCGGCGCACACTACGCCTCAATTCTGGGCCAGCCCATTCTATGTTGTTTTGTTTTAAAAATAAGAAAAAGGGCGCCCGTCTACAAGTCGATGCCGCTCAAATCAGGCCTCCAGTCAAGGCTGGCAGCCTACCACTTGTCACGGGTCAAGGGCTTTTTCGGCATACCCTATTTGGTGCTTGATGCGCCGGTTGCAATTCAACCTACAAATCGGCGCACACTACGCCTCAATTCTGGGTCGGCACATTCTACTTTTTTCTGTTTTAAAACTAAGAAAAAGGGCGCCGGTTTATAGTTTGATACCGCTCAAATCAGGCGTCGAGTCAAGGTTGGCGGCCTACCACTGGTCATGGGTCAAGGCCCTTTTCAACAAACATTATTCGATGCTTCAGGCGCCGGTTGCAATTCAACCTACAAATCGATGCACACTACGCCTCAATTCTGGGCCGGCACACTCTATGTTTTTTTCTATTTTAAAACTAAGAAAAAGGGTGCGGGTGTGTGTGGGGGGGGGGGATGCGACCTACAGGGATCGAGCCTGCGATCACTTCCTTACGAATGAATGACACTAAACACTACGACATGTCGATGCTTGTCAATATATACTTCTTCTTTTACATTTCTATGTAAGGAAATGCCCCGCCTACGTTTCTGATATTTTTTTCCTTTTCATTTTTTTGTTTCATGTTTCTTTTTTCTTTTCTTAAATTCATGAAAAAAGTTCAAATCAATGATTTTTTTTAAATGATGATCCTTTTCCAATTTGAATGACCTTTTTGCATATTCGATTATCTTTTTTCAAAATCAATGGACTTTTTTAAACCCACTAATTTTTTCAAATTCGATGATTTTTTTCAAAATTGTCGAATTTATATAAAATCCGATGAACTTTTTTCACAATTCATAAACATTTTTTCAGATTTGTGAACTGTTTTTCTTTAAATTGATGATCTTTTTCAAAATTGTAACTTTTTCGCAAAATCAATGTTTGTTTTTTCAAATTTATGATTTTTTCCGAAATCGATCAACTATTTTTTCCAAATTTGTGAACTTTTTTCAGAATCGATATCTTTTTTCAATAATCAATGAACAATTTTCAAATTCGTTGAACTTTTTTTCAAAATCAGGCCTCTGGCCGGGCCTCCACTCATTAGAAGCAGCTAAAGTCCAAGTCAGAGTTTTCTTTTTTGAGGGGTAAAGTCCAAGTCAGAGTTATACATACAGGTTCAGCTGAAACATGACGGCGAAGTTAACTCTGACAGTTCATCCCGGCGTGAAGTGTGAACGTTAACGACTCGGAGGGAAGACTGCAGCGGCTTTCCCCTCTGATCTCTGACTCTAAAACATGCAGTAAATATCAGGCCGCCGGCATGAACCCGCGGCACGTTTCGGCCTTGACTCGCGCGCCATTGTTTTCCCAACGCAAAGGTCAACTGCCGAGGCTCCAGAACGCTAGTATCCATGCCAACACGCAACGTAACGATGGAGGAAATTTGGTGGCAGCTCCATGTCTCCGGTGGTCAGGTCATGATGTTAACCCCAGGTTTTCTACAGGTATGACGCGCAGGAATCAATGTGGATCCCTGTCACCCGCGTACGTTGGCTAATCCGGCGACCGAGCACGGATGCCAAATAGAGATGGACTGCCGCTTTCCCGAGCCCCTGTCCTTTGTTGAGCGTCCTTCAGCATGTCACCAGTTGGACATGGCAACGTCAGACCAGCTATAGCGACGCCGTTCGCTCCATCGGTCTGACTTTGCATCTTATATACAAGCGATTACGTCCCTTTTAACTGAATCCAAACCTGTAATCCAGCCAATATGCACTGACAAGTCTCAAAACAGGAAACACTACCAGTAGGCCGAGAGCGACGCCATGTGTTGTTTTAGTTTTAATCGGCCTATTAGCTCAGCCTTGGATTCTTTTACATGCAGCTTGATGCAGAGTTCTGGCCAGATGAACTGTTTCTGAATCGGTTGATGGTATCTTTTGACAAACGACAGGAGGTTGGCATTGCAGCTACTCCTCTTGCCTATTGGAAAATAGAGTAATTGGGTTTTTTCCTTGCTGAGCACTTTAAATGTGATTCTTTAGGTATCTCAGATTCTCAGTATCTGTATACCCAGTGCATCTTTGCTACGTACTGCGTCCTCAAGAATCTCGATCAATCATTTGTGGGAGGGGGTTGCAGCACCAGTTTTGTTATTATTCTGGCAATTGCGCAGACTTTTTTGTGGGAGGGGGTTGCAGCACCAGTTTTGTTATTATTCTGGCAATTGCGCAGACTTTTGCACAACAAAGCCGTGTTGACCTCGCATTAAACATAACCGCATTTGCCAATCGCAGGGTTACAGCCACAGCTTACCAGTGAGGTACTGAAAACTTTCAGTAATGTCAAGTTGCAGAAGATGCCCAGAAGAACTAAAAACGAAAATATGGAATCACAGCTTGGAATAACAAAAGCTTCAGACAAGCATGATGCATTCAACTGCTCGTTGTGTGAGGCTAAACAGAAACAGGCGGCCCGTGTCGGGATGCCGTTGAAGAAGATGCAATTGGGGTGGTTCGTCATCAAGCGGCACTTGTCTTTAATTAGTGAGCAAAGCATCATCTATCTAAGGTACGGCGGCGACGGCGTGCAAACAATGCAGGCAGGCAGGAACGGATGACAGGCATAGAGCTCAAATATACTCCATCTCAGTTCACATGCCACACACACTGATCTGTAATACAAAAGCTGCAGCGAATGGATGAGGAGGCCAAAAGAGGAACTCGTCTCGTAGCATAAAGTAGTGTATAACATATTCCGCAAGATGCCTGTCATCCGTTCTGTTCTAACGGAAACCTGCTGAACCACTAAAGCAAAGTCAGCGATCTCTTCCAACAGACTGCTCGACGCGCGACCATAAACAAGAGCACACCATGGTTCAGATAAAGAAAAAAGAAAGAGACACCAGATCATGCGAGCTACCAACAAAAGTCGAATTTCGCAACCGGAGATGCGACGGGTGGCCCTATCTACCTTACTCTGAATACGCATACGCTGCAGGTAGTATTCTTCTCGAGGAGCAAGATGACTTGGTCTATTCTCGCGGGCGATGGGTTTAGTTTAGTCTCTGATAGCTTCAGATGCGAGTGTGATTGGTAGGGGGATAAACAATGTCTCCATGTTGGCCGCTGACCTTGCGGTGGTGCGGCCGAGGGCGATCGCGGCCCGACTGCGTCGGGTTTCCACGGGAGTTGCTTGTCACATTTGGGGATCCTTTCTTTACGGCTGTGGCTGCGGTCGTCGCCCGCTGCCACCCCGGCGGGGAGCTTACGGCGATCTACCTGATTGCTGGCTGCCGGTAACATGGTTTTCACCGTAAACCAGTGGCTGCCGGTAACATGTAAACAGCTGACAACCACGATTACTTTAACTGATATTTGCATCGCGGTGTCTTATCATCAAGTTGGGCTATATAATTGGTGCTCGCATGGGTTTGCGGCCGGAGCAGAACATGACTAGCTTAAAGTTTAAACCCAGGCCCGATCCAAGACGATGACGATGAATCAAATTTTGATTGACGATCACATCCTCCCTTCGTCCCGAATTACTTGTCAGCAATCACTTGTACAAAATTTGCCACAGAACAAAATAAAGAAAAGAAATGCAGAAGCCCCTAGAAACAGAATTGTGCGGCTGCCAGTTTTGCACGTCCACTGCGTACTTGAACGAACCAGATGAATAGATTATCCACGAACGAGATTGCTCGACTGCAAATACTTTGTCTTTTACAGACAAGCAAACAAAAACGTAGAGGGACTGGATTCCATAATAAACAAATAGTAGAACAGAGAGTACTGTACAGTTGACCGGAGCAAAAAAGAACAGACTATATAAACAGAGGTGTTTGCGGACGGGATTCGTTTCCAGTGACATGTTTTGTTTCACACCAAAAGTCCTCTTCAGTTACGTCACATACATATTTGAATCTTCTGTGTTGAAATTGGGGTATGCTGAACCAATCAAATGATTGATACATGATGGGACTATTTCTCAATTGGGATGCGGAAATCCAATTTGGCTCCCGGGAGCATTTGCTCCTGCGTGCGAAAAATAATTTTTTAAATGTTAAAAAAATTCCAACAATTTTTTTAATGTATTTATAGTCACATTCAAATGCTACCTGCAAATTTATAGGCAAAAAGGATAAACATTTTGGCCTGTGCAAAAATAACAAATTTGAACATCAAAAGTTGCCCCGAAATGTCGCCTCAAATTTGTTTTTTTCACCGACGAAACACTACTGCTCAGTTTCACATGAAAATTGTCAAGCATGCTTGTGACACTAACACGGACATCCACAAAAAAATCCAGAATTTTTTAAAACATTTTACCACTTTTTTGCCGCTACTGTTCACCCGGGAGCAAATGCTACCGGGAGCCAAAACGCCCATCTCATTGGGATGCAACAATAAACATAGAAATCTACTGTTACAAGTTTTTTTTAAAACGAGGATAAACCCTGGCCTCTGTATCGGATGATGCACATGAGAGTAAAATGCATAAAACCGTCACTTCAGCGTCATAGCTCTCGGAAAACCACCACTTTACAAAACGTGACTCTTTACACAACACCGCAAAATTGACAGTGGCAAAAAACACAGAACGAAAAAATGAGCGTGTTTTGACATGGCCGATCACTCGCAGGCCGACATCGCTGACGGCGAGGCGCTAACGGGCGTTAACGGCCGTTCGGTCGGCTGTCGCACGCGGATCGGTCGGATCGAACCCGCATGCTCTGCTTCTCTCTCTCTCTCTCTCTCTCTCTCTCTCTCTCTCTCTCTCTCTCTCTCTCCCTCACTAAGGCGGCCTGGTGGCGGCGGGATCTTCAGAAGGCGGGGTCGAATCCATTGGCGACAAGGGGAACCCACAGGAAGGGCGGATGGGGCCGGATGGCGGCGTGGCAGGGGGCAGCCGCGTCGAGGAGGAGGATTGCTTCGGCAACAACGTGTTTCGCTCATCGTAGGCAACAAGGTCGTCGGCTGATGTCGCCCGCAGTGTGGTGGAGGACCTACCCACTGCAGAAGCGCCACCCACGTGAGCTTTCCGAACCTATCCTTGTAACTACGGTTTCATATTTGCACTGCTAGCTGGAGGGGATACTGGATCTTTCCGAAACAGTTGAATGTTGATGCCATATGTTTTAATCAATGTATTTTAGTACTGAATCTTTCCGAACTAACTGAATGTTGCTGCCCATTTCTGACTGAATTTAGCCTAGCTTAGTATCTGAATTAACTGAATGTACTGGATGTAGCTTAGCTTAGTAACTGAATCTTTCTGAACTAACTGAATGTACTGAATTTTTTGTTTCTGAACTAACTGAATATTGTTGCATTTTATTGTAATTAGGGAAGCTGACATTTTGAAAGTGAGTTTCCAATTCTATGATAGGGATAACTTGGATAGGACAATGGCAGCATTGAAATCACATACAACACACTTTTGGCTATTATGAATTTGGAGGGCTTTGGGAGTACATATTATATTTATTATGTGAAGCAAGAGGGAATTGGCATAGTTGGTTTAGAGTTGCTTGACAACAATGCAATGATTCAGGAAATGCTCAAAGAGTTTGAGCACAATAGATATGTTAAATTCATTGTACTTAAAGGAGATGCCCTAACTCCACTTGATGTGAACAGAGCTTCAAAATATGTGAGGAGCAGATTCCCATCAGAAACATAGGTGAGCGTGTTGTATATGTAGTTGACACCCAGGGGGTTATCAACACACAACAGAGCAATAACCTCTAGAGAAATGGTAAGTTAGGGTTGCATTTTGAGGATTCAAAGGAGATGATGATGAAAGGGAAGATGATCAAGAAGAAAGGGGTTTCATTGCTGATTTTATTTGGCCACCTGAGTTTGGTTATGATCCTAGACCACTGGGTGTTGATGAAGAAGAGTTTGAGTTGCTTCATAGATTGGAGCAACTCAAGTTGCAGAGGGAGGATCATTGGTACCACTATGAAGTAGACACAGATGTGGATGAGCTTTACCAGCCCGAGGAAGATGAAATGGAGGATAGTGAGTCTGTGCCTTCTCCTCCAAAGAACAAGAGACCAGAGAAAGTTGGGCCTTCTAGCAGAGCTCATCATGAAGAGGAAATTGTTCCTTTTCATGACTAGGTGCCTTCAGATGATGATGAACTGATCAATCCTTCAGATGTTAATCACAGTGATTATGATGGAGCTGTCGAAAGGAATTTAATTTAATGTGGCAAGAGGAAAAGAAGGCATAAGAAGAATGATGACATGATTTGGTATGATGAGGAAGCAGAAAATCCTCATCAGCAGATATGTGAGCACTTATGTTTTAAAGATGTGTACCAATTCAGAAGAGCTCTAAGACAATTCCATGTTGTTCCGTTGAAGAATTATAGTTATTGGAGGAATTGCAAAGACGGGATAATTGTTCATTGCAAAGTTGATGGATGCCCCTTCGTGATGACAACTTCTCAAATCAGAAATGAAAAGACATTTACCATTAGAAAATTGAGACTGCCACACACATTCCCTACAGATAGTGAGAACACAAAAGTGATAGCAGTTTGGTTTGCTAAGGAATGTGAGTGTGTAATTTGAATAGATCCCAAGACAAAGGTTGGCACAATATTAGAAAATGCACAGGAGAAGTATGGGGTGGAAATACCCAAGAGCAAGGTCTACAAGGCTAAGAAGAAGGCTTTAAAAGTTGATGAAGGAGATGTTAAAGCATAGTACACTAGATTCAGAGACTATTTGCAAGCAATTTTAGATACAAATTCTGGCAGTAGGTGTATTGTGACAACAAAAAGAGTAGCAGAACACCCAAGCCAAAACCCTAGATCCCATAGGATGTTTATGTGCCTCAATGCATCTAGGGAAGGATTTCTCAATGGTTGTAGGCCAGTCATAGGTATTGATGGGTGTTTCATAAAGTTGAGCAGTGGCCAGCAAATCCTGGCAGCAACAGGCAGAGATGGAAATAACAATCTCTTTCCTATTTCATTTAGTGTGGTTGACAAGGAAGATACCCCGTCTTGGAGATGGTTCTTGTATCAGTTGAAGCAATGCATTGGAGAGGGTAATAAATTTGGCAATTACACTTTCATATCAGACATGCAGAAGGTTAGTACACAACATACACTTTGTATTAAATCAAGAAATGTTTTTTTTCTTTAATTATCACATAGATAAATTTTTATTTATTTCCTGACGGCTTGCTAAATGCTGTTGGCCAAATTTTACCAAATTCACCACATAGTTACTGCCTTAGACATATCTATGCAAATTTTCAAGCAGCTGGATTTAGTGTTGAGGAACTGAAGCAGTATATGGATCAGGGTAGTTATTAATATACTGAAAATGGATTTGATGTTGCAATGGCTAAACTTAAAGATGAGGATTAAGAAGCATGGAAATGGTTGGTTAGAATCCCAAAAGAAACTTGGGCTAGGCATGCAATGGACAAAAAATGCAAAACTGATTTAGTTGTGAACAACATTAGTGAGGTCTTCAACAGGTACATACTAGAGCTGAGGATAAAGCCAATTAAAAATCATGACAGATGGAATAAGATCAAAGCTTATGGTGAAGCATCAAGGAAGCAGAAACAAGATAGAGGAGGCTAGGTGGGAGATAACCCCTACCTATGTAGAGAGGCTAGTGGTGTCCAGGAAGTATTCTAGGTTTTGCAAAGTAGCACAATCTGGCCCACTGTTGTGGCAAGTTAGTAGTGGTGATAAGATATATGCAGTGAACCTTGAGGCATGGACCTGTGGTTGTAGGAGGTGGGGTATGACTGGTGTGCCATGCGACCATGTTGTGGAAGCCATCAATAAAGACAAGCTCCACCCTGATGATTTTGTATTAAACTTTTTCAAGAAGCCGCTCTACAAAGAAGCCTACAAGCACATCATCTATCATGTGCCTGGTCCTGACCTGTGGCACAAAACCAACTCATGAAACATTGATCCACCTGTTTTCAAGAGCAAGAAAGGAGTGCATCAAACTGTTAGGAGGAAAGGCCAGGACGAGTTTGTTGTGCCCAACGTTTCCTCAAGGATGGCAACCATAACCTGCAATAATTGCAAAGAAAAAGGACATAGATACTCAAATTATGGTATCACTCTTAAACCTTCTCTTCAGATGAGGAAAAACAAACATAAGGTACTTCAGCCATAGATAACAAACCGTGGTTTCTTTCATTGCTCACTTCAGCCATAGATAACAATTTGTTTCATGTGCAGCCAAGCAGAAGCTCCTACGGTGAGTAGCCTGGATCATCAGCACAAGGCAGTGCACAGACAGACTCAAGTACAGCAAGGGCTTATGTGAGGGAAACTCCTGTAAGCTCTGCCCCTCAATAAACTGCTACAGCTAGTGCTCCAACAACTACAGTTCCAAAAAGGGATGCATCTCCTGAAGCTAGGGCTCCATATAGGGCTACAATAAGGGCTCCACCATCTCCTGTAGATAGGGCTCCAACAGCAACCAGGCCTCCACCTACATCTCCTATGACAAGATCAATGGCAACAACAGCCAAACCTGTCACAAGATCAAGGGTTGCTGCTATCAGGCAGACTAAAAACAAGGTCAAGGCCTTTCTCTTGCCCCAGAGCAGCTGCTGGCATAGGTCCTTCAAAAAGGCTGATTAAACCAACTATCAGGTTGAAAGATTACCTGACAGCACGTGGTGCTAAGTGGGAGTGATGTATTATGTCATGCTATATGCAAACTAAGTTATTTGCTTTGTCAGAGTGCAAAACTGAAGTAATGTGTTATGGTACTGTGTATGGTGTGCTGCTGCATGGATGACTATAATGTAATGTGATATGGTGTTAGCTTCAAATAAATTATGTATGTGTGAGTTATCTATGTGATGATCCACTTTGTTGTGCCAAATTTGATCATCTTGTTCTACCAATATGTTCATTTGGTTGTACCAATTTGATCCACTTATATCATTAAATAAATACATACTAGGAGTCATTTTGTTGTACTGACTTGGTGTCAATTTAAACTACAACTGCTAGTGGAATATGCTCCCAAATTGGAAAGCTACTTGGTGGAGATGCTACAAACACTACCACAGGAAGGTCCTAAGACGACACATCAATCAGAGACCCTTCGACCAAACTATGTGCAATGCATGATCGCAAACGGTTTATTTCTAGATCCGTCGTCAATAAAATGAACTATGTGCAACGCTTCATTCTTTCCTAAGTTTTCCATTGATGGCGTTATCGAACACGCCACCATTTGCCACCAGTTCCCCTTCAGTTTTTGATAACCCACAACTATAGGGGATCGCAACAGTTTTCGAGGGTAGAGTATTCAACCCAAATTTATAGATTCGACACAAGGGGAGCCAAAGAATATTTGCGAGTATTAGCAGCTGAGTTGTCAATTCAACCACACCTGGAGATTAAATATCTGTAGCAGAGTGATCAGTAGCACAGTAGTATGATAGTTTGATAGCAGTAGTGATAGTAACAGTAATGGTACCAGTGATAGCAATAGTTTTGTAGCAGTTGGAATAGTAACAACAGCAGTAGTAACTTAGCAAGAGCAATATGTGGGAAACTCGTAGGCACTGGATCGGTGAACTCGTTGGATGATATTCATCATATAACAGTCATAACCTAGGGCGACACAGAACTAGCTCCAGTTCATAAATGTAATGTAGGCATGTATTCCGTAAATAGTCATACGTGCTTATGGAAAAGAACTTGCATGACATCTTTTGTCCTACCCTCCCGTGGCAGCGGGGTCCATATGGAAACTAAGGGATATTAAGGTCTCCTTTTAATAGAGAACCGGAACAAAGCATTAACACACGGTGAATACATGAACTCCTCAAACTACGGTCATCACCGGAAAGTATCCCGACTATTGTCACTCCGAGGTTTGCGGATCAGAACACGTAATAGGTGCATATGACTAGCAAGATCGGATCAAGAACATAGATATAATGGTGATAACATAAATGGTTTAGATCTGAAATCATGGCACTCGGGCCCTAGTGACAAGCATTAAGCATGGCAAAGTCATAGCAACATCAATCTCAGAACATAATGGATACTAGGGATCAAGCCCTAACAAAACTAACTCGATTACATGATGAATCTCATCCAACACCTCATCGACCAGCAAGCCTACGAAGGAATTACTCACTCTCGGTGGGGAGCATCATGGAATTGGCAATGGAGAAGGGTTGATGATGACGAAGACCGAAGATTCCCCTCTCCGGAGCCCCAAACGGGCTCCAGATCTGGCCTCCCGATGAAGAACAAGAGGTGGCGGCGGGTCCGTATCGTAAAACACGATGAAACTTTCTCCTTGATTTTTTTTCTCCAAAAATTGGATTTTATAGCGTCAGAATTAGGGTCAAGGGGGCCACGAGGTGGGCACAACCCACCAGGGCATGCCTGGGGGGCGCCCTGGTGTATCTTGCCCAGCCAGGGGCCCCCCTCTGGTGGTTCTTGGCTCCAGTATTTTTTATTTATTCTAAAATAAATCTCCAAAAAGTTTCGTCTAGTTCCGAGAACTTTTATTTCTGCACAAAAACAACACCATGATAATTCTGCTGAAAACAGCGTCAGTCCGGGTTAGTTTCATTCAAGTCATACAAATTAGAGTCCAAAACAAGGGCAAAAGTGTGAGGAAAAGTAGATACAACGGAGACGTATCAGTTTCCTGCCACCAGCAATTGACCATAAGAGCCTAGGCGGCGCTGATACGTCTCCATCGTCTCTATAATTTTTGATTGCTTCATGCCAATATTCTACAATTTTCATATACTTTTGGGAACATTTTATATTATTTTTTGGGACTAACTTACTTATCCAGTGCCCAGTGCCAGTTCCTGTTTTTTTTGTGTTTTTTGTTTCGCAGAAATTCCATATCAAACGAAGTCCAAACGCGATAAAAATTTACGGAGATTTTTTTGGAATATATGTGAATTTTGGGAGTCGGAATCAACGCAAGACGGTGCCCAAGGGAGGCACAAGCCAACAGGGCGCGACCGAGGGGGTGCCGTGCCCTGATGGCTTGTCCCTCCCCCTTAAGTCGGTTGGGGCGCTCCTTCCGCCGCAAGAAAGATATTTTCGCGATAAAAATCCCCTCAAAATTTCAGCCCGATTGGGGTTATGGATCTCCGGATATTTAAGAAACGGTGAAGGGGTCAGAAACCAGTCGCGAAAACAGAAGACAGACAGAGAGATAGATCCAATCTCGGAGGGGCTCCTGCCCTCCGAGAGCCATGGCGGCCATGGACCAGAGGGAAAACCCTCCTCCCACCTAGGGAGGAGGCCAAGGAAGAAGAAGGAGGAGGGGGGCTCTCTCCCCCTCTCTCCCGGTGGCGCCGGAGCGCCGTCGGGGCAACCATCGTGACGGCGATCTACACCAACAACTTCGCCGCCGTCATCACCACCACCATCACCTTCCCTCATCTATCTACAGCGGTCCACTCTCCCGCATCCCGCTGTGCCCCCTACTTAAACATGGTGCTTAATGCTATATATTATTATCTAATGATGTGTGGCTATCCTATGATGTTTGAGTATATTTCTTTTATCCTATGGGTTGATTGATGATCGTGATTGGTTTGAGATGTATGTTCTATTTTGGTTCTGTCCTGTGGTGCCCGCCATGTCGCGCAAGCATGTGGGATCCCCGCTGTAAGGTGTTGCAATATGTTTATGATTCGCTTATAGTGTGCGGCTAGAGTGACAGAAGCTTACACCCGAGTAAGGGGATTGTTTACGTATGGGAAAAAGGGGAATTGATGTTTAATGCTATGGTTGGGTTTACCTTAATGATTTCTAGTAGTTGCGGATGCTTGCTAGAGGTCCAATCATAAGTGCATATGATCCAACTACGGAAAGTATGTTAGCGTATGCATCTCCCTCATATAAAACCGCAACAATGATACCGGTCTAGTTATCGATTGCCTAGGGAAAAATCTTTCTATTGCGTTACACCAAAAGCTTTCTAAACAATTTACTTTATTGTTCTTTATCTAAACAGCCCCTAACTTTTATTTACTTGTTCTTTATTACCTTGTGATACGTCCATTTTGCATCATGATTTCCTACTGTTATTTATAGTGTTTTTATGCATACTAATGCTTTATGGAGTAATTTTAATGCATTCTCTCTCATAATATGCAAGGTTTACACAAAGAGGGAGAATGCCGGCAGCTGGAATTCTGGACCTGAAAAAGCATATCAGAGATACCTGTTCTGCACATCTCCAAATAAGCTGAAACTTCACGGAGAATTATTTCGGAATATATGGAAAATACTGGAGCAAATAACTACCGGAGGGGGCCACCTGGTGACCACAAGACACCAGGGCGCACACTGGTGGGTTGTGCTCAGCCCAGCCCACCTCTGGTGCCCATCTTCTAGTACTTAAGGTCTTTTGACCTAGAAAAAATAAGGATAGGACTTTCGGGACGAAACGCCGCCGTCTCGAGGCGGAACTTGGGTAGGAGCACTTTTGCCCTCCGGCAGAGCGATTCCGCCGGGGGAACTTCCCTCCCGGAGGGCGAAATTGAAGCCATCGTCATCACCAACAACCCTCTCATCCTTGGGTGGCCAATCTTCATTAACATCTTCAACATCACCATCTCCTCTCAAACCCTAGTTCATCTCTTGTGTTCAATCTTTGTACCGGAACCTCAGATTGGTACCTGTGGGCGACTAGTAGTGTTGATTACATCTTGTAGTTGATTACTATATGGTTTATTTGGTGGAAGATTATATGTTCAGATCCATTATGCTATTTAATACCCCTCTGATCTTGAGCATGAATATTATTTGTGAGTAGTAACCTTTGTTCTTGAGGTCATGGGAGAATTCATGTTGCAAGTAATCATGTGAATTTGATATGTGTTCGATATTTTGATGATATGTATGTTGTGATTCCCTTAGTGGTGTTTGAACGTCGACTACATGACACTTCACCATCCTTGGGCCTAAGGGAATGCATTGTGGAGTAGTTATTAGATGATGGGTTGCTAGAGTGACAGAAGCTTAAACCCTAGTTTATGCGCTACTTCGTAAGGGGCCGATTTGGATCCAAACGTTTAATGCTATGGTTAGATTTTATCTTAATACTTTTCTCGTAGTTGTGGATGCTTGCGAGGGGGTTAATCATAAGTGGGAGGTTTGTTCAAGTAAGAACAGCACCCAAGCACCGGTCCACCCACATATCAAATTATCAAAGTAGCGAACGCAAATCAAACCAACATGATAAAAGTGACTAGATGAAATTCCTGTGTACCCTCAAGAACACTTTGCCTATTATAAGGGACTATTCTGGCCTGTCCTTTGCCACAAAAGGATCGGGCTACCTTTCTGCACTTTATTTATTGTTACCGTTACTTGCTCGTTACCAACTATCTTGCTATCAAACTATCTGTTACCTACTATTTCAGTGCTTGCAGAAATTACCTTGCTGAAAACCGCTTGTCATTTCCTTCTGCTCCTCGTTGGGTTCAACACTCTTACTTATCGAAAGGACTACGATTGACCCCCTATACTTGTGGGTCATCAAGACTCTTTTCTGGCGCCGTTGCGGGGGAGTAAAGCGCTCTTTGTAAGTGGAAATCGGTAAGGAAAAACTTATACTACGTGCTGAAATTTATTGTCACTTGCTACTATGGAAAACAATCCTTTGAGGGGTTTGTTCGGGGCAACTTTACCTCGACCGGAACCACAATTAGTTGCCCCTCAGCCTATTGCACCTACTGAAAATATTGGTTATGAAATTCCTTTGGGTATGGTAGAACAACTGCTAGCTAATCCTTATGCAGGAGACGGAACTGAACATCCTGATATGCACCTAATACATGTGAATGAAGTTTGTGAATTATTTAAGCTTGCAGGTTTTCCTGGAGATGAAGTTAAGAATAAGGTTTTCCCTTTATCTTTGATGGGAAAGGCATTGACATGGTATAGGCTATGTGATGATATTGGATCATGGAACTGGAATCGATTGATAGAATTCCACCAAAAGTTTTATCCTATGCATCTAGTTCATCATGATCGGAATTATATATATAATTTTTGGCCTCGTGAAGGAGAAAGCATCGACCTAGCTTGGGGAGGCTTAAGTCAATGTTATATTCATGCCCCAATCATGATCTCTCGAGAGAAATTATTATTTGGAATTTTTATGCTCGGCTATCTCATAATGATCGATCCATGCTCGATACTTCTTGTACTGGTTCTTTTATGAAGAAGACTATTGAATTCAAGTGGGATCTCTTAGAAAGAATTAAACTCAACTCTGAAGATTGGGAACTCGACGAAGGTAATGAGTCAGGTATTAAGCTTAAGTTTGATTGTGCTAAATCTTTTATGAATACCGATGCTTTTCACAAGTTTAGCACTAAATATGGACTTGACTCTGAGATATTAGCCTCTTTCTGTGAATCATTTGCTACTCATGTTGATCTCCCTAAGGAGAAGTGGTTTAAATATCATCCCCCTATTAAAGAAGAAATTAAAGAACCGGTCATAGTTAAAGATGAAATCATCATCTACAATGTTGATCCAGTTGTGCCTACTGCTTATAAAGAAAAACCACCTTTCCCTGTTAGGATAAAGGAACATGCTAAGGTATCAACTGTGGTTCGCAAAAGTAATATTAGAGCTCCTAAGCCCTCTGAGGAAATTAAAGTAGAACCTAGTGTTGCTATGGTTAAAGATCTCTTGGTAGAAAATATTGATGGGCATGTTATTTACTTCTGTGATGAAGCTGCTAGAATTGCCAAACCCGGTGAAAAAGATAAACATAGACCTGTAGTTGGCATTCCTGCTGTCTCAGTTAAAATAGGAGATCATTGCTATCATGGTTTATGTGATATGGGCGCTAGTGTGAGTGATATTCCTTTTATCTTATACTAAGAAATTATGAATGAGATAGCACCTGCTGAAATAGAAGACATATATGTTACTATTAAACTTGCTAATAGAGACACTATCACACCACTTGGGATTGTTAGAGATGTTGAAGTCTTGTGTGGGAAAGTAAAATATCCTACTGATTTTCTAGTTCTTGGTTCCCCACAAGATGACTTTTGTCCCATTATCTTTGGTAGACCTTTCTTGAACACCATTAATCCTAAGATAGATTGTCAGAAAAAAACTGTCGGTGTTAGTTTTGGTGATGTGTCTCATGAGTTTAACTTTTCCAAGTTTAGTAGACAACCACGTAATAAATAATTATCTAGTAAGGATGAAATAATTGGTCTTGCTTCTATTGCCGTTCCTCCTACGGGTCCACTAGAACAATATTTGCTGGACCATGAAAATGATATGCACTTGGGTGAAAGAAATGAAATAGATAAAAATTTCTTTGAACAACAGCCTCTCCTAAAACACAATTTTCCTATTGAAACTCTAGGTCCTCCACCTAAAGGTGATCCTGTGTTTGAATTAAAACAATTGCCTGACACTTTGAAGTATGCTTATCTTGCTGAGAAAAAGATATATCCTGTTATTATTAGTTCTAACCTTTCAGAATATGAAGAAGAAAGATTATTAAAAATTCTGAGGAAGCACCGGGCTACTATTGGATATACTCTTGATGATCTTAAGGGCATTAGTCCCTCTCCATGTCAGCACAAGATTAATATGGAACCTGATGCTAAACCCATTGTTGATCACCAACGACGATTGAATCCTAAGATGAAAGAAGTGGTAAGAACTGAAATATTAAAGCTTCTTGAAGCAGGTATAATCTATCCCATAGCTGATAGTAGATGGGTAAGTCCCGTTCATTGTGTCCCTAAGAAGGGAGGTATTACTGTTGTTCCGAATGAAAAGAATGAACTTATCCCACAAAGAATTGTCACTGGCTATAGAATGGTAATTGATTTTAGAAAATTAAATAAAGCTACTAGAAAAGATCATTACCCTCTGTCTTTTATTGATCAAATGCTAGAAAGATTATCTAAGCACACACACTTTTGTTTTCTGGATGGATATTCTGGTTTCTCTCAAATACCTGTATCACAATCTGATCAAGAGAAAACCACCTTTACTTGTCCTTTTGGAACCTATGCTTATAGACGTATGCCTTTTGGTTTATGCAATGCACCTGCTACCTTTCAAAGATGTATGGCTGCTATATTCTCTGATTTTTGTGAAAAGATTGTGGAGGTTTTCATGGATGATTTTTCCGTTTACGGAACATCTTTTGATGATTGTTCAAGCAACCTTGACCAAGTTTTGCAGAGATGTGAACAAACTAATATCATCTTGAATTGGGAGAAGTGCCAGTTTATGGTTAATGAAGGTATTGTCTTGGGGCATAAAATATCTGAACGGGGTATTGAGGTGGATAAAGCTAAAGTTGATGCAATTGAGAAAATGCCATGTCCTAAAGATATTAAAGGTATTCGGAGTTTCCTTGGTCATGCTGGTTTCTATAGGAGGTTTATTAAAGACTTCTCTAAAATTTCTAGGCTTCTTACTGATCTTTTACAAAAGGATACTCCATTTGTTTTTGATGATGATTGTGTAGAAGCCTTTGAAACACTCAAGAAAGCCTTAACTTCTGCACCTATCATTCCACCACCTGATTGGAACTTGCCTTTTGAAATTATGTGTGATGCTAGTGATTATGCTGTTGGTGCTGTTCTAGGACAAAGAGTTCATAAGAAATTAAATGTTATCCATTATGCTAGCAAAACTCTAGACAGTGCCCAACGAAATTATGCTACTACTGAAAAAGAATTTTTAGCAGTTGTGTTTGCTTGTGATAAATTTAGATCCTACATTGTTGATTCCAAGGTTATTTTTCACACAGATCATGCTGCTACAAAATATCTTATGGAAAATAAAGATGCTAAACCTAGACTCATTAGGTGGGTTCTCTTGCTTCAAGAATTTGATTTACATATCACTGATAGGAAGGGAGCTGAGAACTCCGTAGGTGATAACTTGTCTAGGTTAGAAAATATTCTTGATGACCTACTACCGATTGATGATAGCTTTCCTGACGAACAGTTAGCTGCAATAAATGTTTCTCAAAACACTCCTTGGTATGCTGATTATGCTAACTACATTGTTGCTAAATATGTACCACCTAGTTTCCGATACCAACAAAAGAAAAAATTCTTCTATGATTTAAGACATTACTTTTGGGATGACCCACATCTCTATAAAGAAGGGGTGGATGGTATTATTAGATGTTGTGTACCTGAGCATGAACAGGAACAAATCCTATGGAAATGTCATCCCGAAGCTTATGGAGGACATCATGCGGGAGATAGAACTGCTCACAAGGTATTGCAATCTGGTTTTTATTGGCCTACTCTCTTCAAGGATGCCCGTAAGTTTGTCTTGTCTTGTGATGAATGAAAAAGAATTGGTAATATCGGTAAGCATCAGGAAATGCCTATGAATTATTCACTTGTTGTTGAACCATTTGATGTTTAGGGTTTTGATTATATGGGACCTTTCCCTTCCTCTAATGGGTATACCCATATTTTGGTTGTTGTTGATTATGTTACTAAGTGGGTAGAAGCTATTCCAACTAGTAGTGGTGATCATAACACCTCCATTAAGATGCTTAAATGTCGGAATCGGGGCCCCGCAGACCCAAGAAGGTTCGAACTCTGGGGCGTGTGCGAAGATCTCAACCAACACTTGTCTCAAGCTCGCCACTCCACAGCCAAGCCTCGCTGAATATGCACGAGCGAACGAGAAGACGAACACAGAGATTTACCTAGGTTTGGGCCACCTTGCGGTGTAAAACCCTACTCCTGCTTTTGGTGGATTGGGCTCACGAGGAGGTTTGGGAATGAACTAGTACAGTGGTTGAGCGACCTCGCGAGGGCTCTTGGGTGAGGATGGATCGATCGGTCCCTTCTATGGTGGGGGCTAGTCCCTATTTATAGTGGCCTTGGACCTCTTCCATTATCGCATAGGCGGGAAGGAATCCCACAACGGCCAATTTTGAAAGGGGGCAAGAGGTACATCTTATCCTGACTAAAGGTGGTCTTCGCCTGCAAAGCTTCTAGGCATGACGCAGAGGTGGGCTCGGCGATGACATCTGTCCTTCCGAGCTCGTGGTCTTGGTCTCGTTGCGCTGGAATGGAAACCTTTGGGGGATTCCTTGGGAACCCGCGTACGTCCTTGCCTCCTTAGCACAAAAGAGGAAACTGCCCCCTCTGCGCCCGCTGGCGCCCGCCTGGCCTAGGTTGTCGTGGCTCACGTCATCGCCGCCTCATGAGCCAGGTACCTGCATAGGGATCTCCGCTCCTCGAGAGGCAGCCTGGGGAGGCCACTCCCCTGGAGGTCTTGGCGTGGTTCTCCTCGTGAGGCCGGGACCCTCACGAGGGTCTTGTCCTGGGGAGTTTGCCGCTAGGCCGTACTGGGCCGTCGAGGTGGGCCATGCACAGGGCCGCAGGCAGGCAGATCTGGGTACCCCATATCCCAAAACGCCGACAGTAGCCCCCAGGCCCAAGGTGCGCTCGGGCTGGCTTCAGGACGAAGCCAAATAAGGAAGGCCGAAGCGCCGCGGGCCCCAACCGCCTGCGGGCCAGGCTCGACGCGCGGCACATGGCAGGGCGCGAACGCCTCCGCTCCCACGTCACCTCGGCAACTGCCCAGGCCGACAAAAGCCTGGCGCCCGCTGCCGAGCCATCATTGCTCTTCTTCCTTGCGCCTTTGCTTCCTTGCTCAGATCCCCTTTCCTTCACAAGAGCCTCCTCCAGATCTTGGCGTAGTGCCGTCCTTCCTCTTGCTTCCTGAATCCCTAGAATTCTTCAGATGGCGCCCGCCGAGAAGTTGAAGCCTGAGGCTCAGGCCTCGGCCTCCTCTTCTCCCTTGCCGGCGCTTACAACATCCACCATCACCAAGGAGGGGGACCTCGCCCCCGCAATCCCGTCGACAGCGGGGGGCTCAAATGAGTGGAGGCAGACCTAGATCTGGTGCGGCTCTGCGGAGCAGCGCACCTTGGCGAAAACGGTCTAACCCTTCTTCCTCCATAGCATCTTCTCCGGGCTTGTCCCGCCCTTCTCGGGGTTCTTCTCCGCCATCCTTGCGCATTATGGGATCCAGGCCCTCCATCTCCAGTCCAACTCCATCATGCTCCTGTCTGTCTTTGCCTTCTACAACGAGGCCTTTGTGGGCGTGAGGCCCTCAGTGGTCCTCTTCCGCCACTACTTCAGCCTACGGCTTCACGACTGTGCGCACCGGTCGGCGTGCGCCTCCTTCGTCGCGGTCCAGAGCGGGAATATGCTCTTGAAGGCCGGGAAGAAGGTGGAAGGCTGCAGGCACCGCTGGGTCTTCTTGGATGCCCGAGGCCTCGATCCACGCCTGGAGCTCCCGACAGAGCTGCCCGAGAAGACCCTCGCGTGGGGCTCCGCGAAGCTCACCGATCCCCGGGCGAAGCCCGTCTTGAAGCGGATCTATCTGGACATGGAGGCCAAGCAACTGACCGGGGCAATGATAGTGAAGGAGTTCATGACGCAGCGCCTGGCGCCGCTCCAGTCGCACTCGAAGCCCATGTGGGAGTACAAGGGTGCGAGGGACACCATCAGGCTTCGATCTGCCATCCTGACAGGCGAGGAGCTGGGCAGGGCCGTGGTTACCCTGCTCCACAGCGATCCTGGGGACCTCCCTGAGGCCTACGCCCCGCTGTACCGCCGTGACGACAGGGAGGAGCTGGTTGCCGCCATGCCCGCCTTTGACAAGCAGGGGCTCACGCCACCCGAGCGCCCTAATTCCCCAGTGTCGGTGTCCTCCGGCGATGCTAGCGGCGAGCAAGACTCGGAGAAGACTGTGGACGATGGCCTGGAAGAAGTGTCTCCCCCATCACAGAGCGTGCTCCTCCGCGATCTCGAAGACGACGACGATAGCGACGAGCCCCCGGCCGAGGATTCCCCGCGCTTCACCAGGGTCCTCAGGAGGCCAAGGCCTGCCCTCCAGACCACGCAGACATCTGGCCGGGTGACCCCGAAGAAACACGCGGCCGCGCCTCCTCCGGCGGACTCCCCCCGCTCCAGCAGGGCGATCGAGACTTCGGCGGCCGCTGCCGGGGCAGACGTGGCCTCTCCGGCCGTGGCCCCTCTGGGCGATCCTGCCACCTCTCCGAGCGGCAGCGCCATGCCGAAGAAGGGCGGGAGCGTCCCGACCACCGCCGAGGTGGAGAGGAAGAGGAGGTGGGTCGCGGCCGAGGAGTAAGTAAGCTGCCTCACCTTTGGTCGATTGTAGACTGCGCGCGTACTCACGGCCCCTTCTCCTCTCGATGTCCAGGGGCGGCGACGTGCCGAAGGAGAAGAAGGCGAGCACCAAGCCGAAGGAGCCCCCTGCCCAGAGGGCACCATCGGCTTCTGGCCGCGGACGCGCTGGGGGCGGAAACGTATCGCGCCAACCCAGCGCAACCCTTGGGCGCCCCGGCGACATCGCACCCAGGCAAACGGGTGTGACGCCTACTCCTGGCGCCTTGCCGACGCTGCTCGAGAGGCTGGGCGCCGGTAGTGTAGAGGCTCACGAGGCGGCACTCCTTGCCGCGGCCGTGGCGACCGCAGCGCCGATGGTGGGGGCGACTTCCTGCCCCCTTCTGGCGGAACCTGCCCCCGAGGACGCAGCGACGCAGCCTCAGGAGGAGCCAGCCCCCATGGGCCAGCAGGCTATGAAGTCGTCCGTCCTTGTCGCGCCTGAGGAGAAACTGGAGCCTCCAGCGCCCCAAGTTTGCCATGCCACTGCCCCTTTGGACATAGCGCCTGCCGACGTGCCGGTGCCGCCTCCTGGTCAGGCCCTCGTGCTCGCGAACCTCGGCCCTCTAATCGGGCCCGGCGCCTTGGATGAGGCCTTCACCGCGCTTGGCCGGATCCGGGCCGACCTCCAAGACACCGACAGGCGCTCCCTCGCGAGGGAACACCTGGGGCTTATTTCTGGGTGGCTCCAGGCTGACGCAGCCACCAAGACGGCCTGGGGTCGGGCTGAGGCTGCCGCCGCGGAGAGGACGAAGGAGGCCGCCGAAGCCAAGGAGGCTCGCGACGTGGCACTGGCCGAAGCAGCGTCTGCCGCGGAGCGCTGCGGCGAGGCAGAGGCCAAGCTAAAGGCCCTTCAGGAGGAGCAAGCCGTGCACGCACAATGGCTTCACCAGCGGGAGGAGGACCTCAAGGCCCGCGAGGTGGAGCTCGCCGATCGCGACTCCGTGCTATCCCAGGCGGCTGCTGACCAAGTAACGGAGCGCGATCGTCTAGACAAGCTGAAGAATGAGGTAGCAGAAGCCCAGAGGTCCCATGCCCGGCATGTCTCCGACGTGATGGCCTAGCTGGATGCTAGGGGGAAGACCCTTGCTGCCGCTGAGAAGAAGGCGGCTGCGGAGCGCGACGTCTTCCCCTCCATCAAGCTCAGGATTCGCCAGGCGCTGGACTTCATCTGTAGGGGAGGATTGAAGGAACCACTGGCGACTCCTGAGGGCGGCTACGCGGGGCTCTCCTCCAAGCTCACCGAGGTACTTGAAGGTGCTGCCGCCAAGGTGGACGCCATCCTGGAGGGTGAGTGTCGCGACCTTTTCTCCATGGCCGCGACGCGTGTCTTCAGCCACCTCCACCTCCGCGAGCCCGGCTTTGATTTCGACACGCTGCTCGTCCCGGTTGCACCTGAGTCTCGTGCCGCTGTGACGGCGGCCGTGAAGGATTCCGTGGAGGCGCTGGTGAAGAAGTTTGCCTGAGTCCCAGACTCTGGGCCCCCTGCGGTGGAGGCGAGCAGTGGCGACGAAGGCGTCGGCAGCGATGTTGATGACGAGCCCACCGTGACCGGGACAACCGGCGGCGGCGGCCCTGGCGGTGACAGCTCCTCCTCCTAGATTCTGACCTGCGACATTTATGATGCCTCGTGGAGGCGTAAGACTTGTTTGAATTTGCAAAACATTCTATGTTTGTAATACTATTTGAACTCTGTGATTTCCTTTCGTGCCATGTTTCCTTCCTGCTTGCTTTTGTGCTCTGCGTCGGCGGGGCCCAATCCCGCGCATACCTCGACCGCCGTTGGGGCGTCCGGATCGCCAGGACGAGACCAAGGGGCGAGGGGCTACGTGACTAGTGAGGCCCCTGAGTCGCGATGCTCATGGGTCCCCCTTGACGTGCAAGCAGCCATCATGAAGGAAACATGGCACGACGAGGTTGATTTGGAGCGTCTTAGTACTCTGCGTCAGCAGGGCCCAATCCCGCGCATACCTCGACCGGCGTTGGGGCGTCCGGATCACCAGGACGAGACCAAGCGGCTAGGGGCTACGTGATTAGTGAGGCCCCTGAGTCGGGATGCTCAGGGGTCCCCCTTGATGTGCGAGCAGCTCCCATACCTTTCCTCGCCAGCTTTTGCCTGGGAGGGACGCGAGAAAACCAGATGCCAGGGACCTGGTGAGGCGGCGCGCGCCAGGCATGGCCTGAGCGTAGCCCCCGTCGAGCCCCCTCGCGCGTGCATCCCAGGGGAACGCTGCACGACGGGGCCGAGAGGCCATCCTGAGGTTGGTGCAGCCGCTAGGGCGCCCTCAGTTGTTTATCCACCAGCGCGGAGCATGGGGCTTCCACTCGGCGTGGGCATGGCCGCTGAGCAACCGTGTTGTCTGCCAACGCGGAGCATGGGGCTTCCACTTGGGCGTGGGCATAGCCACTGAGCGACCGTGTCATCCGCCAGCGCGGAGCATGGGGCTTCCACTTGGGCGTGGGAAGGGAGCTCTGTGTTAGAGTCTACGGGCATGTACAGCCCAATTTCGTTCGTACGCGTGGCTGGCACGGCAGAACTGGAGGAGGTGTATCTAGGCACCCGTGAGCCAGCGCGGTGATACGTCTCCAACATATCTATAATTTTTGCTTGTTCCATGCTGTTATATTATCATTCTTGGATGTTTTACAATCATTTTATAACAACTTTATATCATTTTTTGGGACTAACCTATTGACATAGTGCCAAAGTGCCAGTTGCTGTTTTTGCTTGTTTTTTACTTCGCGGAATATCAGTACCAAACGGAGTCCAATCGCGACGAAACTTTTTGGAGATTTTTTCTGGACTAGAAGACACCCAGTGGGCCAAAGAAATGCCGGAGAGGTGGGTCGTGGAGACCACAACCCACCAGGGCGTGCCAGGGGGGCCCCGGCGCGCCCTGATGGGTTGTGCCCTCCATGGGGCCCCTCTCCACCGCCTTTGATACCTATAAATTCCCAAATATTCCAAAAACCCTAGGGGAGTCGACGAAACACAATTCCAGCCGCCGCAAGTTCCAGAACCTCGAGATCCTATCTAAACACCATCACGGAGGGGTTTATCTTCTCATAGGTGCCTCTCCGATGATGCGTGAGTAGTCCACCATAGACCTACGGGTCCATAGGCAGTAGCTAGATGGCTTCCTCTCTCTCTCTTACGATTCTCAATACAATGGTCTCTTGGAGATCAATTTGATGTAAACTTTTGTGGTGTGTTTGTTGGGATCCGATGAATTTTGAGTTCATGATCAGTTTCTATCCATGAATATTATTTGAGTCTTCTTTGATCTCTTATATGCATGATTACTTATAGCCTCGTATTTCTTCTTCGAATCTTTGGTTTAGTTAGGCCAACTAGATCAATTTTTCTTGCCATGGGAAGAGGTGCTTTGTGATGGGTTCGATCTTGCGGTGTCCTTTCCCAGTGACAGAAGGGGCAGCAAGGCACGCTTGTGTCGTTGCCATTAAGGATAAAAAGATGGGGTCTATTCCTACATGAATAGATCTTGTCTACATCATGTCATCGTTCTTATTGCATTACTCTGTTTTCCCATGAACTTAATACACTAGATGCATGCTGGATAGCGGTCGATGTGTGGAGTAATAGTGGTAGATGCAGGCAGGAGTCGGTCTACTTATCTTGGACGTGATGCCTATATAATGATCATCGCCTTGGATATCGTCATGACTATTCTATTTTCTATCAATTGCCCAACAGTAATTTGTTCACCCACCGTGCGCTATACTCATGAGAGAAGCCACTAGTGAACCCTACGTCCCCCGGGTCTACTTTTCCAACATATTGCTTTCCGATCTATCTTTTTGCATCTTTGTTTTCAGATCTACAAAACCAAAAACCCAAAAACATATTGCTGCATATTTTATTTTCCCTTTTTATTTTGTGTTCTTGAGAGATCTATCTCTCCTATCTATCACTACCTAATCTATCTTTTTACCATAGAGAGATTGACAACCTCTCTTTCGCATCGGGTTGCAAGTATTTGTTATTTGTGTGCAGGTGCTGCTTATTAGGTGGTGGTGATCCTCCTACTGGTTCGATAACCTTGGTTTCATAACTAAGGGAAATACTTACCGTCGTTGTGCTGCATCATCCCTTCCTCTTTGGGGAAATACCGACGCAGACTCAAGCCACGTCACGCGGGTCTCACGAGGCCCTACCTCAAGGCAGGTTGCGTCTAAACTTCCTGGCGTGGGGCACGCTTCGAAAACCTGTGTGATGGGGGTAACCTACGCCGAATGAATCTCCGGAGGCCATCGCATGAGAATGCCAAACACCAAGGACCCCAGGAGGTGACGTGAACGGGGCTGGCCCGCCAGACAGAGCTCAGTCGTTGGGATTATCGATGATGCAGGGACGGACCCGAGCACAGACGCCGTGCCCAGTCTTCTCACGCGACAAACCCGAGGAAAAAGTATCCGGCGCGCGGCTCCCGCGACGGCAAAGCGCCGAACCGCGGTTATACGAACCAGGCCGCGCGCCCTGACTCACCCACTCTCGATTAGCTCACGCGAGGACAAAGCACCAAGGACCCCGGGAGGTGTCGTTCACGGGACTGGCCCGCGAGACAGAGCTCGGTCGCTTGGATTTATCAACGCTGCAGGGACGGACCCAAGCACAGACGCCGTGCCAGCCCTTAATCATGAGGCGGTCGAGGGCGGGGTTGTTAGGGCGCAGCAACATTCATGGTGACGAAGTACCGGGCATGCAGGTTGGAATACTTAGAAAACTCATCAAATGCAGAACCAGTTCTGATACATGCGTAAAACGATACAGCTGCAGGGGAGGGCCCTAACATCTTGAGGATGATGCAGCCCGAGGGGCGCCCTCAAATGAACAAACCAAAAGGTCACCTGATAACGATGCTGCTGAAGCGTTGGGGTAGTTGTTGAAGCTTGATCCTCATGAGCCTAAGGGCTCCGGAGGCTTGAGGGGCCCGCGAGGCCCAGGGGGATCGCAAGGGTCCGGGACCTCTTGAAGGACCGTGCGGCGTTGGGCCTCATGAGACGCGTGCACAGCCTGCACGAGGCGCTAGTACGTGGCACCCACGTTCACGAGGCCAAAGGGCAAGCGGACGTAGTTGCAGGGGAAGCCTCCACTGCGGCCGGCACGCGATGGCCAGAAGAGGCCCTGGGATGCGGCCCTGTTGAGGCCCGGGATGTTGACGCAGATGCGCAGCCCTCCGCCCGCGTCGGGGGCAGCAGTTGCACCGGGTGATGCGGGGTGACGCCGGTCGCGCATGGCCCACGCCTCCTGAAGCTCCTCGATCGCGTTGGTGATGAACTCTTATGAGCCTGGCGCCTCGCACCATGCTCCTTGCTTGTGGGGGCGCACGTTGAAGCACGCCTCCAAGTGGTGCCCGAGCACCTCCCTCGTCACAGCGATCAGGCTGGAAGCCCCCGAGCCCGCCCTGAGGGAAGCGTCGGGCGCGCCTTCCTATGCGGGAGGAAGAGACGCCCCAGCAATGGACACAGGGCCTGAGGTGCCGCTCTTGGGGGTCTCTGTCCCCTGATGGCTCACATAGGAATAGTAATTGAAACATGCAAGAGAGCATCATGAATCTCATGACAAGCACATTTAAGTCTAACCCACTTCCTCTGCATAGGGATTTTGTGAGCAAACAATTTATGGGAGCAAGAATCAACTAGCATAGGAAGGCAAAACAAGCATAACTTCAAAACTTTGAACACATAGAGAGGAAACTTGATATTATTGCAATTCCTACAAGCATATGTTCCTCCCTCATAATAATTTTCAGTAGCATCATGAAGGAATTTCACAATATAAATATCACATAAATCATTCTTTTCATGATGCACAAGCATAGAATTTTCATTACTCTCCTCATAAGCAAATTCGTTTTCATCCATGGTAGTGGGAGCAAACTCAACAAAATAACTATCATGTGACACTTGATTGACATAACCATATTCAATATTAAAATCATGATGACAAGTTTCATGGTTGCTATCACTCTTTATAGCATACATGTCATCATCATAATCATCATAGATAGGAGGCATGTCATCATCATAATAAATTTGCTCATCAAAATTTGGGGGATTAAAAATATCTTCTTCATCAAACATAGCATCCCCAAGCTTGTGGTTTTGCATATCATTAGCATCATGGATATTCATAGAATTCATACTAGCAACATTGCAATCATGCTCATCATTCAAGGAACTCTCATTAAGTATTTTCATAATTTCTTCCTCTACCAATTGAGCACAATTTCCTGAATCCTTATTTTCACGAAAGACATTATAAAGACGATACAAATGATGCAACCTAAACTCCAATTTTTTTGTAGTTTTCTTTTATAAAACCAAACTAGTGATAAGACAAGAAACTAAAAGATTCAATTGCAAGATCTAAAGATATACCTTCAAGCACTCACGTCCCCGGCAACGGCGCCAGAAAAGAGCTTGATGTGTACTATGCAACTTTATTCTTGTAGACTTTTTTGGGCTTCCAAGCGCAGAGTTTTGTAGGACAGTAGCAATTTTCCCTGAAGTGGATGACCTAAGGTTTATCAATCCGTGGGAGGTGTAGGATGAAGATGGTCTCTCTCAAACAATCATGCAATCAAATACAAGAAATCTCTTGTGTCCCCAACACACCCAATACAATGGCAAATTGTATAGGTGCACTAGTTCGGCGAAGAGATGGTGATACAAGTGCAATATGGATGATAGATATAGGTTTTTGTAATCTGAAAATATAAAAACAGCAAGGTAGCAAGTAACAAAAGTGAGCACAAACGGTATTGCAATGCTTGAAAACAAGGCCTAGGGTCCGTACTTTCGCTAGTGCAATCTCTCAACAATGCTAATATAATTGGATCACATAACCATCCCTCAATGTGCAACGAAGAATCACTCCAAAGTTCTTATCTAGCAGAGAACATAAGAAGAAATTGTTTGTAGGGTATGAAACCACCTTAAAGTTATCCTTTCCGATCGATCTATCCAAGAGTTCGTACTAAAATAACACCAAGTTATCCTTTCCGATCGATCTATCTAAGAGTTCGTACTAGAATAACACCATATGATACGCACCAACCAACTCTAATGTCACCTAGATACTCCAATGTCACCACAAGTATCCATGAGTTAATTATACGATATGCATCAAACAATTTCAGATTCATAATACTCAATCCAACACAAAGAACCTCAAAGAGTGCCCCAAGATTTCTATCGGAGGACAAGGCATGAAAACGTGCAATCAACCCCTATGCGTAGATCCCCAAGGTCACCGGAATTCGCAAGTTGACGCCATAACATATATCAAGTGAATCACTTGAATACCCCAATGTCACTACGGGTATCCGCATGCAAGACATACATCAAGTGCTCTCAAATCCATAAAAGTATTCAATCCGATAATAACAAAATCTCAAAGGGAAAATTCAATTCATCACAACGAGATAGAGAGGGGGAAACACCATACGATCCAACTATATTAACAAAGCCCGTGATACATCAAGATCATGACATCTCAAGAACACGAGAGAGAGAGAGATTGAACACATAGCTACTGGTACATACCCTCAGCCCCGAGGGTGGACTACTCCCTCCTCGTCATGGCCTCCGCCGGGATGATGAAGATGGCCACCGTAGATGGATTCCCCTCTCCGGCAAGGTACTGGAACGTCTCCAGATTGGTTTTTCGTCGATATAGAGAGTTGCGGCGGCGGAGCGGAGAGTCTAGGGTTATTTTTGATGGTTTCTGTATTTATAGGATTTTTTGGCGTTGGTTTCATGCGAAGGTGAGCCACGAGGTGAGCATGATACACCAGGGCGCGCCCTGGTGGGTTCTGCCCACCTAGTGACTCTTCTGGCCCTCCCACGAAGCGTCTAGTGCCTCTTTCATTCCAAAAAAATCGTCAAAAAGTTTCGGGCGATTCCGAGAACTTTCATTTTCTGCACAAAAACAACATCACGGTAGTTCTGCTGAAAACAGCGTCAGTCCGGGTTAGTTCTAAATAAATCATATAAAGTGCATCAAATCCATATAAAAGTATTGTAAACATAGGTGAATATGGCATGAATACTTCATAAATTATCGATACGCTGGAGACATATCAAGATGCGGTTTGAGGCAGGGGCCTGAGCACCGCCCAGGATGCAGGAGATCGCACGGGGCTCCTGGAAGCCCCCTGGCCCATCATCCTGCCGGTTATCGTCATTCCTCCTTGGCGGCGGCGGCAGTGGAGGGAGGCCAACATTGCCCTGAGGACGGGCCTCGCGAGGTTGATCGTGCAGGGGTTCGTCGCGAGGCTCGTCACGCCAGCGGTCCTTGCGAGGCTGGTCGCGCTAGTCCTGACGTGGGTCGCGGTTGTCCCAGCGGCCTCCGCCTCGGCCCCCTCCATGGCCGTAGCCACGGTCGCCGCGCTCGGGGCGGCGCTCGAGGCGCTTGTCGCAGAGCGTCCTGAGCTCCTGGCAGTCTTCGCTCTTGTGGCTGCGGGTGTAGTGGAATATGCAGAACGGGCGGTTGCCCTTGGGGGGCTCATCATGGTCACGACCGTGCTTCATCTCAGGCTTTTCCACTAGCACGGCGAGGCCTTTGCGCTTCGCCTCCTTAGCGTTGTCCTTCTTGTCTTGAGGGTCTGCTTCCGGAAGCTCGAGGAGGGAGAGGCGGCCCTCTTCGGCCCTTGCGCACTTGTTCGCCAGGTTGAACATCTCCAGGGCCGAGCACAGTTCGTCATGGATGGCAAACTCCTCTTTCATCTTGAAGTCCTTGATGCCATCGGTGAACGCCGAGATGATGGCCTCATCTGACGCCTTCGGGATTTTGAGGCGAACGTTCGTGAAGCGCTGTATATACTTGTGTAGAGTCTCGCCCGGCTGCTGCTTCACGTGCCGCAGGTCATTCACTGCAAGGGCGCGGTCGCGGGTGCCTTGGAAGTTGGCGATGAAGCACTCGCGGAGCTCGTCCCAGGAGGAGACCGATCCCTCCGGGAGGTTTAGGAGCCAGGAGAGCGTGCCACCCTTGAGGGCCATGGGGAACCAGTTCGCCATGACTTTGTCGTCACCGCTCACCGCCACGATGCTCAGCGCGTAGAGCTGAAGGAACTCCGCGGGGTTAGGGGTGCCATCGTAGCGCGGAGGCAGGTCTGGCTTGAACTTGCCGGGCCAGGTGACACGACGCAGCTCCGGGGTGAATGCGCGGCAGCCTGCTCCACTCACAGGCGCGGCGGGTGCGAGGGGAGCCTGGTCTTGGCGTCCGAGCACCGCAGCCTCCGGCGGCGCACGATCCTGGTGCCAGCGCAGTGGTGCGTGGAGTGCACGCGCGTCAACTCATGGCTGCGGCACCACCTAGTAGCTTGCTTCATCCCGTGCCTGTGCCGGCGCCCCATGCGGCAGGTTGCGGGGGCGCGGTTCACGTCTAGGCTAGGGGTCGGCGCCGTGCAGGGAAGGAGGAGGAGGTGCGCCATGAGCCACATCGCCCGCCTGGGAGGGCGGGGGTGGAGCGAGTGGGAGGGCGCCGGGGCCTCGCCGGCGACGCTGACGAGCTTGGCGATGCGACCAAGCCAATCGTCGTAGCAATCGTGGGCGGGGCGGTAGCACAGCAGCTCGCGCACCATGAATAGTGCGGCCTGCGTGTTCGCCGGCCCATAGCGAGCGTGGGAGGACGACGCCGTGGTGGGAACAAGGGACGGAGTAGTGGTGCGCCCATCGCACCGCCCGGTGGGTTGCTGCGACGAGTCCTGCTGCTCGTCGGCGGTTGGATCAGTGGCAGTGTTTGCTGCAGGAGAGGTGGAGCGGCGCGGGGCGCCGCAGCCCACGAGCGCCGTCTGAGCGACGCGAGCAGCCCGACGCTCGGCGCGAACTCGGCGGGCGTCGGCCATGGGAGCGACGAAGCGGAACCGGAGGGAAGATCACGACACGCCCCTACCGGGCGCGCCAAATGTCGGAATCGGGGCTCCGCAGACCCAAGAAGGTTCGAACTCTGGGGCGTGTGCGAAGATCTCAACCAACACTTGTCTCAAGCTCGCCACTCCACAGCCAAACCTCGCCGAATATGCGCGAGCGAACGAGAAGACGGACACAGAGATTTACCCAGGTTCGGGCCACCTTGCGGTGTAAAACCCTACCCCTGCTTTTGGTGGACCCAACCTTACTTAGCGTACTTGCTCCAGCAAGAGCTCCCTGAAGATGAAGAGGAGGCCCGACGGATCATCCGGCGATCCAAATCCTTTGAAGTGATGGGAGAACAGCTATACAAGAAAAGCACTACAGGTGTAACACAGAAATGCATTTCCCCAGAGGAAGGGTTGCAGATCCTGCACGAGATTCACTCGGGAACCTGCGGCCATCATGCGTCCTCTCGGACATTAGTCGTGAAGGCGTTCCGTGCGGGTTTTTATTGGCCCCAAGCTAATAAAGCAGCAAAAGACTTGGTTGACCTTTGTGTTGGGTGCCAGTTCTATAAGAATTAGATGCACAAGCCTGCATCCGCACTGAAGACCATCCTGCTCACCTGGTCGTTCGCCGTGTGGGGTCTCGATATGGTCGGCCCTCGGTGTCATGGTTTTTTCACGGCAGATGTCCTAGTGTGAGGACTTAGATGTGAGGCCATCGCAACTGGGTGGTTAGCTCGTCAGGGTTGATCAGAATCGAGAGACACGGTTTACCCAGGTTCGGCCCCTCACGATCGAGGTAATAGCATACTCCTGCTTTTCTGCTTATTGCTTGGTGATCAATACAAGGGAGCGGATTCGCTTGACCTAGCTATTGATCGATTGTAACTTAAGTCTATCGGCCTCAGGGACTCGCCTTTATATACAGGTCGAGACCCTGAGTTTACAAGAGTCGGAGTCATGCTACGACTCGTGACCAAGTATGTTTCTAACACGCCTTGCCTCCTAAGCAAGGAAACTCTAGGCGGCCTTCCACCTCTTGGGCCTTGAGTCGCCATCTCAGAATACTGGGCCGCAAACCGGCTTACTTGGTAAGCCGCCTTGCCATTCTTGCTCTTCAGCGTTGCAGCCCACCTTGTGTCTCGTACCGAGCGGCCAGGAAGATGACCCGGCCCAATAGGGCAGGTTATATCGTGGGGTTATATCCCCAACATTAGCCCACAGATTGATTTGAATTCATTCGTGTCAATCTCCACCACCTTTACTTGGTGGCTTATCTTCTGATCATATCTGCATCTTCTCCAGGTCATGAAATGCCGGCTTGTGACGCTTCCAGACTTGTAATTTTCTTGCTCTACCCATTAATGACATTACTCCCCAAAAATCCAGGAAGTTCATGATGACATCACAACAGATCTTTGTATATACCCGTTCAGCCTGAAAATCGAGGCGCCTCTGGCTCCGAAATTTACTGTGCCCCCTTGATCTTCGCGCCTGCCTGTTACCCTTTGGTTCTTCGTATTATAAATACTTGTGGGGGGCCCTCTCATTCACTTTTTACCTTACCCCTCGCTTCTTCTTCCTCCTCGAGCCCGAGTTCTCTGCTGTGCCGCCACCGCTGTTCGTCCATCACCGGCCGACCCTTTCCAGGACCGCGGGGTCATCCCAACTTTACCAGGGCTCGGTCAAACATCTCCGCCGCCCCCTGCAACTGTTAGGTAAACTATTTCCTTCCCCTAGATCTGTATCAATTCACCGTTGTTCATCGGAGCTTCCAGAGTTCATTGCTCCCTCCTTACCATTGCTACTTCATATATAGTTTTAATGAATCTTCTCGTGGAAACAATGCGACGTGAGCGACGACACCATTTTATACATAATATGCTTAGATCTCCCTTAGGAATTCACATTCTAGGTCACCACTGCTTCCATGCTTCGTCGCTAGGTTTAGGAATTATTTTCCTTTTTGAACTATTTGTAGATCCATAATTGTAGTTGCTTCAGTAGAAACTTGTTAGCTCCACACTTAGCAAAAAACTAGAAATCTCTGATAATAGTAAGACGCCCTTATGTTTGCCAGCTCTTTATTATGACTGTAACCCGCCATATTTAGAAACTGTTTCGTTTAGATGCCGACTTATCATGAGGCGACTCACCTGTTGTAAATAATTAGACTGTCTTACTCTTGACCGTAGTTGCCAAAACATTGTTGTCTGACCACATAACTTATTTAAACAAGTGGCCATTTACTAAATAATCCGCCATATAACCTTCTGCAGCTCTTTTTACTTTTATTCAGGCGACTCTTCATGTCAAAATCCACCATATGCAACTGGGTGCCTTCCCAAGTTTCCGAGCTCATGCTCAAGGATTATGAGGATCAAGGCCTTCTGCCGTCTCAGGAGGAAATTGGCTGGCGGATTGCCCTTGGGGATGAAATTCCCCAACCTGGTGAAGGAGAAGTAGTGGTGTTCATAGATCACCTTCTCTGGGGTTTTTCTCCCCCCGGGTCAAAATTCTTCCGGGATGTTCTGAACTTTTTCAAGCTTCATCCTCAAGATCTGGGTCCCAATTCCATATCCAACCTATGTCAGTTCCAAGTGTTTTGCGAAGTGTATCTACAAATGGAGCCCATTGTCCCTCTTTTTAGGGAATTTTTCTATCTCACCCGCCAGACTGAGTGTACTGATGGCCCCAGCTTAGAACTCGGCGGGGTCTCAATCCAAAGGCGAAGAGATTGTTCTTTTCCTGCAGCTACTCTGCCGAGCCACCCCAAAGGATGGAACAAGACTTGGCTCTATTCCCGTAACATGGCCCCTATTAATGAAAAGCCTCTGTCAGGTTACAAACCAGGTCGTCTTCCTAGTGCTCTTTTAGGTGGATTTTGAGAGAGCATATCAATTATATGTCATTCAAAAGTGTCATATCTAAGAAAAATTTCCAAAATATTTTTATTAGCTAGGTGATGAAATATGTTTCACATGGTAAGGTCGAGATGATGATTAATGACGAGTTTGGTTCTTGAAATAAACAAGCAAGTGACTAACGCAAGAGGGACCATGTCCCCATTCATATTGCAATAGATGTTTTATCTCTTCTAGTTGGATAGGCTCTCCAACATGGTTTGCTCTATGTTTGGTCCCTAATCTGGTAGATTAGTATGTTGATGAAAATATATTTATGTTCCAAGATGAGTTGGAAGGGGCAACAAATCTCAAATATGTTTATACCTGTTTGAACAATTATGAGGGTATAAGATTAATTTTCCATAAAAACAAATTATTTTGTCGTCTAAAATCCCAGGAAAGAATTAGTGACTATACAACTATATTTACATTTCAAATACATATGTATTCTTATTTACCATGTTAGGTTAAATAAGAATGATTGAAAAAGTATGGAAGAGAGAGAGTTGAGAAAAGCTATTAGCCTGGAAAGGAAAACAACATTCTTATGGAGGGATATTATTTAAATTTAGCTTAAGTAACGTACTTTTTAGATGTCGTCTATGTTTGAGTTGCCAAAAGTTCCTGGTAAGACGATTGCTTTGTGTAGGAAAATATTATTGTGGCAAGAGATGAGGATACTAAGAAATATTGGTATTTAGTAAATTAGCAAGAAGTTTGTACACCTAAAGATGACGAGAGTCTTGGGGTGGTACATTTAGATTTGATGAATGTATGTATTTTGTGTCGATGGTTGTGGAAGTTTTGAAAATGAAAGGTTTCTTTGTTTGCAAGCATTGTTAAGTGAAACACGTTTTTTTAGTTTTGTAAACAAGAAAGGTTGGAAGTGGTAAAATGATCAAGTTTTGGGAATATCACTGGGATAAACCCATTGAGTGTAATGTTTGCAAAGACTTATAGTCTTGTTATTAGATAGAAAGGCTCGGAGAGTATCAAATTTAGAAGGGTGCTATGGGGAGAGAATGTTGGTCCCTAACTTTTATTATGGGATATGTGCAATGGTATATTGTTGTTAGTTGGAGATGATTCTTGTAGATGGACCCTCTGTAAGTGCATCTAGTGCCACCCTTGTTTGGTTTTGGAGTATTGAAGACAAACGTGGTTGAGGGACTAATGTGTTTGTGAGAGTTCACAGGTTAACACAGAGAGAAGTCCCTGGAGTTTCCGTTTAGCCGTCGAAGACGGCCCCCAAAAATGTCCAAAGACATTGATGACGGCTGAAGCCATTGGTGGTAGACGAAGACTTTCGTCTGAAGACAATGAAACGCAAAGACGAAGTCTTTTGGTAGTTTTGTTTCTTCTTTCCTGAGTCATAGGAACCACCGTACTGTTAAGTGGGGTCGATGTTATCGAAGTCAGATGCTGACGTGATGCTCAACCAATACCTATGTCTTCGAGTGAAGACAATGAGAGGAAATCTCTTCCAGAGTTAGTTGAGTCAGCTTTATTTGTAGCCCAAGTAAAGCTGTCGCGTGTGTTTGAAATCCGACCGTTGTGACACGTGTCGGTTGGCCAGTGACCCAGGGTCATTTCGGTCATATCAAGTCGGGTTGCCCGCTGGCTATAAATAGCCCACCTCCTCCACCATAAGAAGGTGGCTGCTCAGAGAGAGATACGGCTTTTGTCGGTTTGGAGCAACCCACCTCGAAGACGTTAAGAGAGACAAATCCTGCGAGGATACACCTAAACACTTAGAGCTAGAGTGTTTGAGCATCACCGAAGTCATTCTTTTCTGAGAGAACTGAAGACTTATTACACTTGAAGACTGTGACCTTCCAGACGGTTAGGCGTCTGGGTCTAGAGCAATCCAAGAGTCATTGTGGATCGCCGGGTGACCAAGTTTGTACGGGTTTCGGAAGTCTCCCCTGAAGACTTACCAGAGTGATTGGGCGCTGTCTAAGTGACTTCGGCTCAAGGGGAATAAGGTGAAGACGAGGTCTTCTGAGTTCAATCTCAGCCTCCCTAACCAGACGTACAGTTGTCATAGCAACTGGAACTGGTCCAACAAATCATGTGTCTTCATCAAGCAACTAGTTCTATCCTTCACCTTCTTACATTCATGTTCCGTATCGTGAAGCCTTTCCCTGTTCATCACTGAAGACTTGCCCTGAAGACATTCATGCCTGCTGTTCATCTTCGTACTGTCTAAGTTTATCTTCGATTCATCTTATTGTGCATGATGTTAAAGCTTAACCTGCTTGTATGTCTTCACTATGATGCATGCCTAGATTAGATCCTTGATTGTATCCCTACCTGATCTTGTTTACATTTCCACACTATTCGAATACATTCATCATTTCAAAGACTTTCATAAAAATCGCCTATTCACCCCCCCCTCTAGTCGATAACTAGCACTTTCAATTGGTATCAGAGCAAGGTACTCCCTTGTTCTGTGTTTCGGTTTAACCGTCGTGGAGTTTTAGCTTTGTCGACTGCAGGGATAATCAAGGTCTCCGCTGCGTGCCCTGTCTTCAATGGCACTGACTACCCCTAATGGAAGAACAAGATGCGCATGCATCTCGAAGCCATTGACAACGACCTATGGTATGTCGTCATGGTGGGCATTCCCGATGTTGGCGAAGGTGTTACTGCTGCTGATGTGAAGAGGTTCGCACAACTCAACTCCACCGCCAAGAACATCATCTGTGGTCATCTGACCAAAGGACAGTATGGTCGTGTGAGTGCACTTAACACTACTAAGCAAATCTGGGAATGGATGTCCAAAGTAAATGAGGGTGTCTCATCTCAAAGAGACTCTCGTATTGATGTGCTTCGCAACCTGTTCAACCGCTTCAAGAGACTCGACAACGAAAAGGTTCAGCTCACCTTTGATCGCCTCACTAACATCTCAAATGAGCTGAATGCACTCGGCGCCACTGATATCACCAAACATGAAGTTGTGAAGTAGCTACTCAGATCACTTGACAGCTCCTTTGACACTCTCGCACTCATGATTCAAGAGCGCCCTGACTTCAAGAGTTTGGATCCAGCTGATATACTCGAGAGGTTGAACACCCACGAATTCCAACAAGCTGAGAAGAGAGATATCTACGGACCAAGCTACAGTCGCTCCCGTGCATTGAAGGCCAAAGCTGTGTTTTCATCTGAAGACAAGTCTGAATGCAGTTCTGATGGTACTGAAGACTTTGGAAAGGAACTTGCCTTGCTTGTCAGAAAGTTTTGGAAGTTTGCCAAGTCAAAGCGCTACGCAAAATCTTCAAAGTGCGATTCCAAGAGGTCTGGTGAAATGTCTTCAAGAGACAGCAAGAAGCAAACCTGTCATAAGTACAAGAAAGTTGGCCATTTCATCGTTGATTGTCCTCGATGAGAGAAGGAATCCAAGAAGAAGAGCAAGGACTATGACTCTGACGACAAGAAGAAGAAGAAGTACGCAAAGTCTTCATCACACAAGAAGAGTTCATCTGGCAAGGCACATGCTTTCATCGGAAAGGAGATGGATTCACAGTCTGAATCTGGTTTAGAATTTGAGGAAGCATCTAAGGAGGAATCTGACGCTGAAGTAGCTGGACTAGCAATTGCTTCAGAATATCTCTCCACGTCTGTCTTCGAACCCGAAGACAATGGCTCCTTCTTCACCGAAGCCAGTGATGATGATGCTACTCCAACCTACTGCTTCATGGCAAAAGCCTCCAAGGTATCCTCAAAATCCTCACGTCATGACTCTGAATCTAAAGCTGAATCTGATAATGACAAGAAACCTAGCTATGCTAAACTTGAAAAAATTGCCACCAAGCAACAACATGCCATGGAGAAAATGCAAACTACTCTAGAGAAAAGCGATGACCTGTTACGCGAAGAGATGAGTCTGAACGAAACTATCGCTGAAGACATGCGTAGTCTTCGTTCAAGGTTTGAGGATCTCCAAAGTCATCATGATGCTCTTTCAACTGATCACGAGAAGCTTTCTCTGGAATATCTACAGAAAAAGATTGATCTTGAGAAGTTGAGGGAAGCACATGATGACCTACGGAAGGAAAACGACTCACTCCTAGCAGAGCAGATCAGTACCGCTCAGGATGAATTTGATGCACCATGCTTAAAGTGTATTGCACGTGAAGCTAATGATTCAACTGCTGAATGTTCAAATGCTTCTGAAAATGCTTTATCTTCAACTATATCTGTGGCACCTAACCCCTCATCTGAGGAAGCCACTGCTATCACTGATGACAATGACAGGTTGAAGACTTTGTTTGAAACTGGCATGTACAAGAGTCTGAAAGGGCATCAGATACTTTGTGATGTCCTAAAGAAGACTATACTGAACAAAAACCCTAGGAAAGAGGGTGTAGGTTTCGAAAGAAACCTCAATGTTGATGGATCCTACTGGACACCTGAGCAATACCCCAAAACCACATGGGTTGCTGCAAAAGGTCCTTCAGTTGATCCTTCCACATTATCAGGCTTCAACTGTGCTAATCCTCTCATAATTGATGAATCCTTTGATTCAAACTATAAACTGTTCAAATGTCAAAATGGTGAGGAGTTTGCCAGATTTATTGGAACTAACTGCAGGAATGGCTCACCTATGAAGAAGATCTGGGTCCCCAAATGTCTTCTAGAGAAGCTTCGCGTGAATGTCCTGACGACATCTCCCAAGAAGAAGACAAACCCTAGATCAATGTCTTCGAGAAGACATAAGTCTTCATACAATGGCACTAACCATTCGGTTTCGCAGGAAAAGACTCAGATGACTCATGAATATGTACACAATGGCATGAACCGCTACGTTCATCCAACAAAGAATTTCTGTGCTTATTCATTTGAGTACACTAACTATTGGGGATATAACCCCGTGGTGAGACCTGCCCAGGTGGGGCCGGGTCATGAGATTGGCGGCTTAGCGATAAAGGTTTGGAAGAAGCTTGCTCAGTGGGCCTGGAGGCCCAGAGGGAGAAGATAGTGTATGACCCGGTGGCGTAAGCCGCCGGGGGCGGCTTGCCCAACAAGGCAGGAGTAGTTAGAGGCAAGGTCGGTTATCATATGCGACCCGGTCCGGACTCTTGTAAGCCTAGGGCCTCGACCTGTGTATATAAAGGCGGGTTACCTGGGCGGCTTAGGGCACGAAACAACTCATCGATAGCTAGGTCAAGCCAACTCGCTCCCTTGTAATCGATATCCAATCAATACAACACAAAGCAGGACGTAGGCTTTTACCTCTTTCCGAGGGGCCGAACCTGGGTAACCCTTGTCTCTCGATTCCGATCAACCCCTTCGAGTTCACCGCCTTAGCGATGGCCTCGAACCTAAGTCCTTTCACTAGGACATCTTCCGTGACAAAACCACGACAGTTGGGGCCCACCGTGGGGCTGACGCTCGGTGGTGTGGAATTCTCGGAGGGCTCTCTCACAAGGATCGCGGGATATGCTGTCAGCAGGATGACCAAGAGTCGCCGCGGCAAGCTCTACATCGACGACGCTGGCTGGGGCCCCAAGGCCGACTCAATCGAGTACGGGCATCGGGTCCCCTTCAGTGGAATTCATGTCTTCATTGGCAAGATCGGCGGATCTAAGCCCGGGCCGGACGTCTGCAACGACCTTGTCGAGCCGGCCCGGTGCGCGCAACCCGCCCGAGTTAACCCAGGTCGGAAGCACCTCTTCGTCGGCTTTACCCAAGGCACAGAACTTGAAGGTTCCATGTCGCGGGAGGAGACCCTCATCTGCTCAAAGGATGGATCCTCGAGCGGAGAGGCGGAATCAATCTACCAGCTTCACAACGGCGGGCTTGGGGCTACTTCGAGGGCTGCCCTGACCCGGAATACTATGAGCCGCCGAGCCGAGCCGCCGTCTTCATGGCAGGGTCGGCACCGGCGCCTGGTAGCACGGCTGCTGTTGCGACCGGGTCTGGATCAGGCAGGCCGCCGGCTCAAGTTTTGTTGGATATGATGAACGAACTTACGACTCTGAAGGGAACCGAGGTCACGGCCAAAAACCAAGCATCCCGTAACACGGAGATCGCGAGGTTGAAGGACCAGATGGCCGGAGTCCAAGAGGAAATCAATGCAATGAAAGCTTAGATGGATGCTGAGTCGGAGCGCCTCAGGGCGGAAGCTTGTCGCCTTGACCTGGAGCAGCGAACCGCAGATGCAGTCCATCGGATGAGGCATCAGTCCCGTCTGCCGGATCAATATGAGGCCAGGAATCTTTTTAACACGCCAGGGACAGGACAGAATGCACCTCTGACCATAACCCGGACGGCGGAAATACCTGGGAGTAGGGCGGCGGTTCAGCACTAGCAGCCAGACCCACCCCGCAGGAATTAGACCCCGCCGCAGCCTTTTCCGACACCTCCCGGTCATTTTTCTAACCCGGCGAAGAACATGGTGGCAGCGGCAGTCAGACTTGGCATGCTCCCCATCCCGGATGGAACGCCTTTTGCGGAAGAAGTGCGGAACGCCATTGGATATTTGCAGACAGCAGTGGCGCAACAGGAGAAGTAAGCTTACAGCCGGAGCGACGTGCACTCGACCCCTATCCCAAGCCGCAGTTACAGTCGGCGTATAGAATCGCCGGCGATTTCTAGCAGTGAGCGAAGTCGGAACCCGGCGCGGGATGGCCTGCCTGCTGTTGATGCCCAGGAGCTGGTTGACCGCGCGAGAGCGCAGTGAGAGGCGGCAGCAGCGGCAGCTGCGGCGGCTTACCAAGAACCCACAGTAGCACCTTCTGTTTCAGTAGGAGCTGGAGTAACCTCCAGGGCTGTGGGAGTGTGATGTCTACTGCACAACTTTATTCTTGTAGACTCATGTTGGGCCTTCAAGCGCAGAGTTTTGTAGGACAGTAGCAAATTTCCCTCAAGTGGATGACCTAAGGTTTATCAATCCGTGGGAGGCGTAGGATGAAGATGGTCTCTCTCAAGCAACCCTGCAACCAAATAACAAAGAGTCTCTTGTGTCCCCAACACACCCAATACAATGGTAAATTGTATAGGTGCACTAGTTCGGCTAAGAGATGGTGATACAAGTGCAATATGGATGATAGATATAGGTTTTTGTAATCTGAAAAATATAAAAACAGCAAGGTAACTAATGATAAAAGTGACCACAAACGGTATTGCAATGCATAGAAACAAGGCCTAGGGTTCATACTTTCACTAGTGCAAGTTGTCTCAACAATACTGACATAGTTGAATCATATGTAAATCCCTCACGTGCGACAAAGAGTTCACTCCAAAGTCACAAATAGCAGAGAACAAACGAAGAAATTATTGTAGGGTACGAAACCACCTCAAAGTTATCTTTTCCGATCAATCTTATGAGCTATCCCTTTAAGTGTCACGAACAGCCCTAGAGTTCGTACTAAAATAACACCTTAAGATACACATCAACCAAAACCCTAATGTCACCTAGATACTCCAATGTCACCACGAGTACCCATGGGCTTGATTATACGATATGCATCACACAATTTCAGATTCATCATGTTCAATCCAACACAAAGAACTTCAAAGAGTGCCCCAAAGTTTCTACCGGAGAGTCAAGACGAAAACGTGTGCCAACCCCTATGCATAGATTCACAAGGTCACGGAACCCGCAAGTTGATCACCAAAACATACATCAAGTGGATCAATAGAACATCCCATTGTCACCACGGATATCCCATCGCAAGACATACATCAAGTGTTCTCAAATCCTTAAAGACTCAATCCGATAAGAAAACTTCAAAGGGAAAACTCAATTCATCACAAGAAGATAGAGAGGGGAAAACACCATATGATTCATCTATATTAATAAAGCTCGCGGTACATCAAGATCATGTCATCTCAAGAATACGAGAGAGAGAGATCAAACACATAGCTACTGGTACATACCCTCAGCCCCGAGGGTGAACTACTCCCTCCTCGTCATGGAGACCGCCGGGATGATGAAGATGGACTCTGGTGATGGTTTCCCCCTCCGGCAGGGTGCCGGAACGGGCTCCCGATTGGTTTTTCGTGGTTACAGAGGCTTGCAGCGGCGGAACTCCCGATCTAGGTTTCTTTCTGGGGGTTTTGGTATTTATAGGAATTTTTGGCGTAGGTCTCACGTCAAGGGGACTCCCGAGGGGCCCACAAGCCAGGGGGCCCGCCCTAGGGGGGGCGCCCCCTAGGCTTGTGGCTGCCTCGGGACTCCTCTCGGGTATCTTTTTGCTCCAGTATTTTTTATATTTTCCAAAAAATATTCTCCGTAAATTTTCAGCCCATTCCGAGAACTTTTATTTCTGCACAAAAACAACACCACGGTAGCTCTGCTGAAAACAGCATCAGTCCGGGTTAGTTCTAATCAAATCATACCAAAATCATATAAAATGATTGTAAACATGGCATGAATACTTCATAAATTGTAGATACGTTGGAGACGTATCAGCATCCCCAAGCTTAATTCCTGCTCGTCCTCGAGTAGGTAAATGATAAAAGAAATAATTTATGAAGTGTGAATGCTAGCAAGTGCACAAGTTTGATCAATGATAATTCCAATCACTTTTTCTAGCATCAATATAAACCATAAACAGTAGCTCATCTCATAAAACTTCTCATGATCAAGTAACAAGCTATTCACATGTTAAAGTATAGACCAGAAAGGTTCTTGAAAACTAACAAACCATATTCCTAGTCATCGAACAATTGCAATTCATCTTATTTTCAGGAAGGGTCTATGTAAGATCTTTGATTTAGCAAATTCCACATACTCAACTATCATATAGTCTTCCATGATTATTGACACTCAAAGCATATTTTTAGAAAAAATAGCATCCATCGAACACAGAGAAAGATAGGGGCTTAATGTTTCGCCTCCCAACTTATTTATCATATAGATAATTGTCAACAATAATAATTCATGATCAAATATATTTGTGTGGATATATATGTCTAGATCATTACCCAACACATGACGCTTGCCAAGAGAAAAAGGCGAAATATAGGAAGTGGTGAAGATCACCATGACTCTTGCATAAAGGTAAGTACTAGAAAGTAAAAGATAGGCCCTTCGCAGAGGGAAGCAGAGGTTGTCATGCGCTTTTTGTTTTTGGATGTGCACACCCTTAATGCAAAGGAATGTCACGTTGTATTGCCCTTTGTGATAGCAACCTTTATTATGCAGTCCGTCGCTTTTATTTCTTTACCATCACAAGTTCATACAACGTTTATTTTCCCTTACAATAAAAGATCATACATATTTAGGAGCAATTTTTATTGCTTTTTGCACCGATGACAACTTACTTGAAGGATCTTATTCAATCCATAGGTAGATATGGTGGACACTCATGGCAAGAAACTGGGTTTAAGGGTTTTGGATGCACAAGTAGTATCTCTACTTAGTACAGAAGTTTTGGCTAGTATGAGGTGGAAGCAAGCACCACATGTTGGAGGATCCATAACAATATAACTTCTATACAAATATACCCAAACATAACTCATTAAGTTGTCTTCCTTGTCCAATTTTAACTAATTTGCTCGAGTTTGAAAATAATTAATGAGCTGACAATCATAGAATATGTCCAAGATAGTATATTCTTATGTGGAATCTCTCTTCCTTCAATATTCTTTCATGAATTGTTCAAGTGACCAATGCGGTGTTTGCTAACTTTCAATAAATTTTACCACCTATACTTATTATGTGTGAAGTCATTACTCCCCATGGGATAAGTATATGAAGCATATTTAATTTCAGATTTATGATATTCAATTCATTCAACCATTTACTCATAGGATATAAGTGAAGCACGAGAGTGAATGGCAAACTACTGCAAAAAGATATAAGTGAAGATCAATGAGTAGCCAACAATTAAATAACTATGTGAAGACACTCTCATGTAAGAATTTCAGATCTTAAGTATTTTATTAAACAGCAAGCAAAATAAAAATAGAACTCCAATAATAGCACGCATCATGTGAACGAATAAAAATTTAGGCTCAACATAGGCTAACCGATAATTGTTGATGAAGACAGGTGGGATGCGTAGCATCCCCAAGCTTAGATGCTTGAGACTTCTTGAAATATTTACTTGGGGTGCCTTGGGCATCCCCAAGCTTGAGCTTTTGTATCTCGTTCAATCCTCTCATATCATGGTTTCACCTATTCTCAAAAACACCTTCCACACAAAACTTGAAAAGAACTCGTGAGATAGGTTAGTTCACATAATAATAAATCAACTCTTTATATACTGCCAAGACAAGTTTCATAATAATTTTCAAGCATTAGTTACTGTATACTATCATTTCCACAATTTATATCTATCAATATAGGCTATGGAAACTATAGGATAAGTAGATAACGAAACTATGACAGCAATCTGTCCAATCAGAACAGCCTGTAGAAATATATGAAAACAGTGTACTTATGTAACTCAAAAAATTCTGAAAATTTAGGAAATGCTATAAAATTTATATGACAATATTGTGTAAAAATTTCAGAAACTTTCCACGTTCCAGTAAAATATGAAAATTCAAACACTACAGCAAAAGTTTCTGTTTATACACAGCACACATCAAACATGCAATTCAAGCATCCTAAAAGGCAATTCTTGGAAATTTTATTGAAAAACAAGATTATAAATAACACCTAGCAGAAAACAAGAAAATAAAATTATGCTCCAAGCAAAACTCATATTATGTGACGAATAAAAATATAGCTCCAAGTAAGATATACCGATAGCGTTGAAGATGAAAGAGGGGATGCCTTCCGGGGCATCCCCAAGCTTAGGCGCTTGAGTCTTCCTTGGATATTACCTTGGGGGTGCCTTGGGCATCCCCAAGCTTAGGTTCTTTTCACTCCTTATTCTCCTCATATCGGTGTCTCACCCAAAACTTGAAAACTTCAATCACACAAAACTTAACGGAACTTCGTGAGAAGGGTTAGAGTAGTAAAGATAAATCATTCACTTAGGTACTGTCAAGACAAGATTCATAATTGTTCCCACGTCATACCTGCTGTATTCTATCATTCCCATAATTTATATCACTCAATATAAGCTATAGAAACACTAAAACAAGTAAACTTTGCATGCAAAACAGAATCTGTCAAAAACAGAACAGTCTGTGAAGATCTGTAGCGTAACCATACTTCCCTGTCTCTAAAAATTCTGAAAAATTAGGAAAATCTAGGAAATTTGTATATAAATCATGTGTAAAAAATTCAGATCAAAAGCAAGTTCCAGTGAATTTAAAAAATTCGTGGACTGAGGGCAAAAGTTTCTGTTTTTGCACAGAATCAAGTCAACTATCATCCACACTATCCCAAAGGCTTTATATAAAACATGATTATACAGTAGCTTAATCATGTGGACACACAAAAACAGTAGGTATAAATATTGGGTTGTCTCCCAACAAGCGCTTTTCTTTAATGCCTTTTTAGCTAGGCATGATGATTTCAATGATGCTCACAAAAAAGATAAGAATTGAAACACAAAGAGAGCATCATGAAGCATATGACTAGCACATTTAAGCCTAACCCACTTCCTATGCATAGGGATTTTGTGAACAAACAATTTATGGGAGCAAGAATCAACTAGCATAGGAAGGCAAAAGAAGCATAACTTCAAAACTTTGAACACATAGGGAGGAAACTTGATATTATTGCAATTCCTACAAGCATATGTTCCTCCCTCATAATAATTTTCAGTAGCATCATGAACGAATTCAATAATATAACCAGCACATAAAGCATTCTTTTCATGATCTACAAGCATAGAAATTTTACTACTCTCCACACAAGAAAATTTCTTCTCATTCATAATAGTGGGAGCAAACTCAACAAAATAACTATCATTACATACTTGATTGACATAACCACTTTGAATATTAAAATCATGATGACAAGTTTCATGGTTACTATCACTCTTTATAGCATACATGTCATCATCATAATCATCATAGATAGGAGGCATGCCATCATCATAACAAATTTGCTCATCAAAACTTGGGGGACTAAAAATATCATCTGCATCAAACATAGCATCCCCAAGCTTGTGGCTTTGCATATCATTAGCATCATGAATATACAGAGAATTCATACTAGCAATATTGCAATCATGCTCATCATTCAAGGAATTCTCATTAAGTATTTTCATAAATTCTTCCTCTACCAATTGAGCACAATTTTCTAAACCATCATTTTCACGAAAGACATTAAAAAGACGAACCAATTGATGCAACCTAAAATCCATTTTTTTTGTAGTTTCCTTTTATAAAACCAAACTAGTGATAAAACAAGAAACTAAAAGATTCAATTGCAAGATCTAAAGATATACCTTCAAGCACTCACCTCCCCGGCAACGGCGCCAGAAAAGAGCTTGATGTCTACTACACAACTTTATTCTTGTAGACTCGTGTTGGGCCTCCAAGCGCAGAGTTTTCTACGACAGTAGCAAATTTCCCTCAAGTGGATGACCTAAGGTTTATCAATCCGTGGGAGGCGTAGGATGAAGATGGTCTCTCTCAAACAACCCTGCAACCAAATAACAAAGAGTCTCTTGTGTCTCCACCACACCCAATACAATGGTAAATTGTATAGGTGCACTAGTTCGGCGAAGAGATGGTGATACAAGTGCAATATGGATGATAGATATAGGTTTTTGTAATCTGAAAAATATAAAAACAGCAAGGTAACTAATGATAAAAGTGACCACAAACGGTATTGCAATGCTTAGAAACAAGGCCTAGGGTTCATACTTTCACTAGTGCAAGTTCTCTCATCAATACTGACATAGTTGAATCATATGTAAATCCCTCACGTGCGATAAAGAGTTCACTCCAAAGTCACAAATAGCGGAGAACAAACGAAGAAATTATTGTAGGGTACGAAACCACCTCAAAGTTAACTTTTCCGATCAATCTTATGAGCTATCCCTATAAGTGTCACGAACAGCCCTAGAGTTCGTACTAAAATAACACCTTAAGATACACATCAACCAAAACCCTAATGTCACCTAGATACTCCAATGTCACCACGAGTACCCATGGGCTTGATTATACGATATGCATCACACAATTTCAGATTCATCATGTTCAATCCAACACAAAGAACTTCAAAGAGTGCCCCAAAGTTTCTACCGAAGAGTCAAGACGAAAACGTGTGCCAACCCCTATGCATAGATTCACAAGGTCACGGAACCCGCAAGTTGATCACCAAAACATACATCAAGTGGATCAATAGAACATCCCATTGTTACCACGGATATCCCATCGCAAGACATACATCAAGTGTTCTCAAATCCTTAAAGACTCAATCCGATAAGAAAACTTCAAAGGGAAAACTCAACTCATCACAAGAAGATAGAGAGGGGAAAACACCATATGATTCATCTATATTAATAAAGCTCACGGTACATCAAGATCGTGTCATCTCAAGAACACGAGAGAGAGAGAGATCAAACACATAGCTACTTGTACATACCCTCAGCCCCGAGGGTGAACTACTCCCTCCTCATCATGGAGACCGCCGGGATGATGAAGATGGCCTCCGGTGATGGTTTCCCCCTCCGGCAGGGTGCCGGAACGGGATCCCGATTGGTTTTTCGTGGCTACAGAGGCTTGCGGCGGCGGAACTGCCGATCTAAGTTTCTTTCTGGGGGTTTTGGTATTTATAGGAATTTTTGGCGTAGGTCTCACGTCAAGGGGACTCCCGAAGGGCCCACAAGCCAAAGGGGCGCGCCCTAGGGGGGCGCCCCCTAGGCTTGTGGCTGCCTCGGGACTCCTCTCCGGTATCTTTTTACTCCAGTATTTTTTACAATTTCCAAAAATATTCTTCGTAAATTTTCAGCCCATTCCGAGAACTTTTATTTCTGCACAAAAACAACACCACGATAGCTCTGCTGAAAACAGCGTCACTCCGGGTTAGTTCTAATCAAATCATACCAAAATCATATAAAATTATTGTAAACATGGCATGAATACTTCATAAATTATAGATACATTGGAGACGTATCAGAGTGTCATGCTTAGTACCGGCTTTACGAAACGAACGCCTGCCGAAGGATTTCAAGGGTCCCCGCAAGGTGCCAAATTATACTGTCGATCTGCCTCCAGAAGCATGGATCGAGAGTTACGAGCTAGCCATGGAGATGTTAGACGTCAATGATGCAGTCTGCGCCAAGTATTTTATCATGATGCTGGAAGGGCCGGCTCGCACGTGGTTGAAGGGTTTGCCACCCAATACCATTAATTCCTGGGCCGAGTTGAAGGCGAAATTCATCAAAAAAAATCAAGGAACGTGCAAGCAGCCCATGACAATCGTGGACTTGGATCATTGTGTGCAGCGGGAGGATGAGTCGGCCCATCATTGGGTCCGGCGGGTCTCAACCATTATCCACTCCTCTGATAATATCACGGCGGCTCAGGCGGTTCTAATTCTGGAGAAGAATTGCCACTTTTTGCCCCTCAAGCAGAAGCTTGGACGGCTCAAGCGTTCATGCCAGGATATGGGGGAGCTCATGGCGGCTCTCACCAAGTATGCAGACTCTGCAGCACGAAGGACCCTGGATCTGATGATGAGAAATCAGCTAAAGGCAAGAAGAATAACAACGGCAAGAGTCAGCAGCAGAACAGGGGAGGAAATAATAATAACGGCAATGGTGGAAAACGGAAGCACCCGAATGGCGGGTCAGACCTGGTGGCCAACACTAGCACTGGGAACAACCGTGGTAAGGGCAACGGTAAACCGCCTTTCGGCAAGTCTAAGCCTTTCAATATGGAAGCGATGTTGAATACCCCCTGCCCAAAACATAGCGTTCCCGATAAACCATCGACTCATGCCTGGAAGGATTGTTGGGTCATGCGGGAGTTCCGGAATTATAGAATTAACCAGCATCAGGGTGGCTGCCATGGACCGTCGGACGAGTCAGGATCCGTCTCTCCTGGGTCCGGCTTTGAGGCAGGCGGCTCAGGTTCTGGCTATCAAGGCCAGGGAAACCATGGAGGTCATAATCAATAGTCTGGCAATGGAGGTCAGCAACAAAATAACCAGTATGGGTATCAGAGTAACCCAAAGCAGCTTAATGGGGGCCAATATCATGTCTTTATGACAAGCCTTGACAAGCGGGATCAAAAGGTGCGCAAGCGGGCGGTTAGTGCGGTCATGCCGGCTCTCTCGTAGTACTTGAAGTGGTCTGAGTATGACATAACATGGAGCAGGGAGGATCACCCACCGCGTGTGGATAACCCGGGGCAGTTGGCCTTGGTAGTGGCCCCCCAAGTCAGAGGCTACGTGTTCACCAAGGTGCTTATGGATGGTGGCAGCAGCATCAACATCCTGTATTATGACACGTTCCGTTGGATGAACTTGCTTGACAAGGACCTTAAACCATCTTCAACAGTTTTCACGGTGTGGTGCCCGGAAAATCGGCTTACCCAGTTGGAAAAATTTCCCTAGAAGTAGCTTTTGGTGATGAGTTTAACTATAGGGTGGAGACCTTATGGTTTGAGGTGGTTAAAATCAAGAGCCCGTACAATGCCTTGTTTGGGCGGCCGGCTTACGCCAAGTTCATGGCTAGGCCTTGTTATGTTTACTTGCAGCTCAAGATGCCCGGATTAAACGGAACGATTACAGTGCATGGTGATTGGAAGATTGCTCTTGAGTGCGAGGAAGGCGATGCGGCGTACGCGGAGTCAAGTTGCGCTGAGGCGGAGCTTAAGTTTTTTAAGGAGAATGTTGACCTGGCAGATATGACCCCGTTGAAGAAGCCCAACACGGAATCTGAGCCGCCCCTGAAGTTTGTGGCAGAAAATACCAAGCTGGTGGATTTCACTCCTGGCGACTCATCACAGCAGTTCACTATTGGGGCCAATATGGATCCCAAATAGGAAAGCGCGCTCATCGAATTCATCCGTGAGAATCGGGACATCTTTGCATGGAAACCTTCTGACAAGTCGGGTGTACCGAGAGAATTCGCTGAGCACCACCTTAATGTGGATCCCAAGTTTAAGCCAGTCAAGCAGTTCCTCCGTCGTTTCAATGAGGAGAGGCGTAAGGCTATTGGAGAAGAGGTAGCCCGGCTCTTAGCTGCAGGGTTTATCGTTAAAGTTTTTCACCCGGAGTGGTTAGCTAACCCTGTGTTGGTACTCAAGAAGAACGGCACGTGGCGCATGTGTGTGGATTACACCAATCTCAACAAGGCGTGTCCGGTTGATCCATTTGCTCTCCCCCGTATCGACCAGATTATTGATGCAACAGCGGGTTGTGAGAGTTTTTGTTTCCTGGATGCTTATTCGGGTTATCATCAGATCAAGATGGCAGTCAAAGACCAAGAGAAGACGTCTTTCATTACGCCTTTTGGAGCTTTCTGCTATGTGTCTATGCCTTTCGGGCTCAAGAGTGCTCAGGCGACTTATCAGCGTTGTGTGCAGAACTGTCTTCATGGTCAAATTGGGCGCAATGTTCATGCTTATGTGGATGATATTGTGGTCGAGTTAAGGAAGAAGGAGACTATGTTGGCTGATTTGAAGGAAACTTTTGATAATCTGCGGGTTTACATATTGATGCTTAACCCGGCAAAGTGTGTCTTTGGTGTACCTACAGGCAAGCTCTTAGGGTTCCTGGTCTCCGAGCGGGGCATTGAGGCTAACCCGGATAAGATAAAGGCCATCACTTGTTTGTCTATACCGGTGTGTATTAATGACGTTCAGCGCTTGGCGGGTCGTATCGCCGCTCTGAGCCGTTTCATAAGCCGCTTGGGTGAGAAGGCTATTCCTCTATATCAGATGATGAAGAAGACAGATGACTTTGTCTGGAATGATGCAGCTAATGAGGCGTTTGAGGCGCTCAAGAAGCAGTTGGCTGAGCCGCCCGTCTTGGCTGCTCCGGCGGAAAAGGAGCCTTTGCTTTTGTACGTTGCGGCTAATAACAGAGTTGTCAGTGCTGCAGTTGTGGTGGCGCGCAAGGAGGCAGGTAAGGAGTACCCAGTTCAACGGCCGGTTTACTATGTCAGTGAGGTCTTGACGGAGTCCAAGCAGAGATATCCACATTGGCAAAAGCTGGTGTTCGGTGTATTTATGGCCAATTGCAAGCTGAAGCATTATTTCCTTGGGCATCCGATCACAGTGGTCAGTTCAGCTCCTTTGGGAGATATTATTCAAAACAGAGAAGCTACTGGCAGGATTGCTAAGTGGGCAATTGAGCTTGGGCCTCTTAATCCGAAGTATGTGCCCTGGACGGCTGTCAAATCTCAAGCCCTGGTGGACTTCATCAATGACTGGACAGAGTGTCAAGCACCAGAAGAGAAGCCGAACAATACATATTGGACGATTCATTTTGATGGTTCCACGCAATTGGAAGGCTCGGGGGCTGGAGTTGTTCTAACTTCCCTGCGAGGTGACAAGTTCTGTTATGTTTTGAGGTTAATGTTTCCTTGTACTAACAATGCAGTTGAATATGAGGCTTTGCTTCATGGGCTCCGTGTGGCCAAGGAGATGAATTTGAGCCAGGTCAGATGTCTTGGCGACTCAGACCTGGTGGCTCAGCAAGTCTCTGGCACGTGGGACTCTAAAGACCCTCGCATGGCGGCTTATCGCCAGGCAGTTGATGTTATCGCTGGCCACTTCAAGGGCTATCAGGTGGATCATATTGATCGGCGGAGGAATGAGGCAGCTGACGCGTTGTCAAGACTGGGTTCTCAGCGTAAGCCGGTGCCGCCTAATGTGTTCTTGGACGTGTTGCATCACCCGTCGGTTAAGTTACCATCGGAGGAGGATCTGGCTATACCTGACCCGGAAGGACAATTGGTGGTGGCTCTCCGCGCAATCCCTGATTGGACATTACCTTATATGGCGTACCTGACCTGCGGCGAGTTACCTCAAGACGAGACTCTGGCACGGCAGATCATAAGGCGGTCCAAGTCCATGACTATTGTCAATGGCGAGTTACACAGGCGTAGCGTGACTGGAGTTTTTCAGCGATGTGTTTCTCCTGACGAGGGCCGTGAAATTCTGCAGGAGATACATGCCGGCGATTGTGGTCATCACGCCGGGTCAAAATCTTTGGTGGCCAAGGCTTTTCGACATGGTTTCTACTGGTTAACAACTCATAAAGATGCAGAGTACCTGGTCAGTAAATGTGGCGGGTGCCAAAAATTTGGGCGACGTGCCCATGTGCCGGCTCAAGAGTTACGAATGATTCCAATAACCTGGCCATTTGCAGTCTGGGGGCTTGATATGGTGGGACCTTTTAAGAGGTCTAAGGACAAGAAGAACCACCTCTTGGTGGCGGTTGATAAGTTCACTAAATGGGTTGAAGCTGAGCCGGTCAGCAAGTGTGATGCAGCAACAGCAGTTCAGTTCATCAAAAAGCTGATCTTTCGGTTTGGTTATCCTCATAGTATCATCACTGACAATGGCACAAACCTGTCCAAGGGGGCTATGAAGGAGTTCTGCGATAGTGAGTATATCCGCCTCGATCTATCTTCTGTGGCTCACCCACAGTCTAATGGTCAAGCAGAGCGTGCTAACCACGAAATTCTGAAATGGATAAAACCCCGGCTTATGGTTCCTTTGGAGCGCACGCCGGGTTGTTGGGTGGAGGAGTTACCTTCAGTTCATTGGAGCATAAGAACCACTCCAACAGATCAACAGGCTATACGCCTTTCTTCATGGTTTATGGCGCGGAAGCTGTTCTGCCCAGTGATATTCGTCATGACTCACCCAGAGTGGCGGCTTACGTGGAAGTTGATAATGAGACGACGCGTCAGGATGCTTTCGATGCCTTAGACGAAGAACGGGATCTTGCAGCAGCTCGGTCCGCGATTTACCAGCAAGACCTGTGTCGCTATCATAGCCGCAGGGTCAAGACCCGGACATTCCAAGAAGGCGACTTAGTACTCCGGTTGATTCAAGATCAGTCAGATATGCACAAGTTATCACCTCCTTGGGAAGGACCGTTTGTGATCAGTAGAAATCTCAACAATGGTTCCTATTATCTCATTGATATACGGGAGGGTGACAAGTCACGCACTTCTGGTGAAGAGACTAAAAGGCCATGGAATATTGCTCACCTTCGGCCATACTATACTTAAGCCGCCAGTCCGGCTTTCATCAATGTACATATTCTTGTCATTGTATATACCATCTTTTATGATATAATAAAGTTGGCATCCCCATGATTAGGGGCTTCTGGCATTTTTTCTGCACCGAGTCTCGTGCAAAGGAGTTGATCCTTCATCAGGTCACTTGGGGGCTTCCAACCCACTGGGTTTAGCTTTCATACCCTCTTGGCCAGGCTTTATATGCCATGATTTTCGTGCAAAGGAGTTGATCCTTCATCAGGTCACTTGGGGGCTTCCAACCCTCTGGGTTTAGCTTTCATACCCTCTTGGCCAGGCTTTATATGCCATGTTCGAGTTAAACCTGCCTGTTTGCAACTTGCTACTCCGCCAGGTGACCCGCCGAACTCTTGACAGTCAATCTTGCTTAGAGACCCTGAATTTTCATAGTCAATCTCGCACAAAGACCCTGAGCTTGTCAAGGTTTAAACGGCGGCTTTTGTCACGAGAGAGCCGGCTTACAGTGAGCTAGGATAAACTCTTCTTGTCTGCTGTAGTCTCTCCGCTATGTGGCCCGTTCGTACTCTTAGCAATGTCAATCTTTCAAAGACCCTGAACTTGCTAAGGTTTAAACAACGGATTTATGTCACGTGAGAGCTGGCTTACGACGTTTTCAGGCTTTTATGCCTAGCTTCTTCGGAAGCAATACAATTTTTTTCACAGAAATAAGAACTATCTTGTCCTGCTGTGCCTTTAAATCCGGCGTATAGGGCAAGAGATATGTAAATTACTTGTTTTTGCAGGTATTTTTCATGATAAAATTCTAAGTCTTTCGGGTAATTTCGGATTGGCATTGCTCATGGAATATAACCCGCCGGGCGAGTCAAGGCAGTCAGACGATTATATGTCAAGACAATTATGCTAAGTCGCCGGTGTATGGATTTAAAGGAGTTTAACAAGTGCACGAAGGCACGAGAGCAGGCGATTAAGTGTTTTCTACTGCTATTACAAGGCTATCAAGGAGCCCAAAATCTGCGGACTCAAGTTTTTGCAGCAAAATACAACCTGGCATGTCAACAGGGCCGGGTTTAACTCTGCGCCGGGTCTTCGGTCTCCCGGATCTGAAGGTTGTCCACATCCCAGTTGCAGTTTGTTAAGGCCTCAAATTTGGCTTCATCATGCATGATGGGAGATGGGTCAACATCAGGGGCAAAGAGGTGCTTACGGCGTTGAGGAATCAAACTTTTTGCTTCAAAGGTGGGCCCTCGAACTCTACTGCACTCAGAGTAAGCCGCCTGATATGACGACATGTCAGCTTCTTCAGCTAGCCGGCTTGCCAAGACTCGGAATGCCTTCATGCAATGGGCATAATCCTCTTGAGTGAACTCCGAGCTGTCATCTTTTAGCTGGGGAAAACCATCCATCATCTCGGCCGGGTTTAGCTCGGGGGCATAAGCCAGTGACCGGCTCAAAGCAGCCATTGCGCCCTTACGGGCGGCTGATCTCTTCAGCTCTTCTATCTGCTTTGGGATGGTAGAAAGGACTTCTAGCACGCCCTTCATAAATTTTGGAATGCCCCGATCAGTCATAACAGCTTTGATGGTAAAAAGAGAGCCGACATACAGTTGTTCAGACAGTGAGTATAAAGCCTTCGGCTTCAACAAACTATCATCTGAAAGTTGGCGACTTCGTTCACGTGCAAGCAAGTTAAAACTTATAAGCCGCCTGGAATAATTCTCGAAAATCCTCTTGCAATGAATATTGATGGTTAAACAACACTTACCAAAGACGGCTCCAACCATACGGGATATATGGCCTTTCAGATTGCTAAGCTCCTCGGTCATCGTTTTAAGCCGGTTTTCTGCGTCTTCTGCGCGTTTGGTCAGGGCGGCTTGGCTCGTTTCAGCATATTTCTTGAGTGTTTTGAGCTCAGCCTTGATTACATCCAGCTCAGTCAAGGCAATCTGGTATTTGGCGTCGACTTCTGCTCGGCCTTCTTGTTGCAGTGCCAGATTCTTTTTAAGGTCTGACACGTTCGACTCAGCGGCATTCAAAGATTCCTGCACAGGAAAAGTAATGACAAGGCAAGATTGTTAGTTCTAATCCGCCTATCCGGCTCATAACGGGGGTTTTTCGAAGTTTGCAGCATCATTACAAGTCTCAAGCAGATTGCAAGCTATATACTTGACACTTGGGGGCTAATGTGTCTCAGTTCTTTCTCATATTACAAGGCACATGAGACCCGGATCATCTTCATGAGGATAACCCGGCCCTTGGGGGCTACAGTCGGCTCTTATTATATGATTGAGTGCCGGCTTATTACTTACGTAATGACCCGGCCCTTGGGGGCTACAGTCGGTTCTTACTCTATGATTAAGTGCCGGCTCATTACTTACATAATGACCCGGCCCTTGGGGGCTACAGTTGGCTCTTACTCTATGATTCAGAAATTGTAAATGATTGAAGACCCGGCTGACCTTTTGAGAGGTAAACCGGCTCTTGGGGGCTACATAAGTATATATGTGGAAAAGCAAGGGAAGTGGAGTACCTCGTATTTTTTTCTTCATCATGCCAACCAAGCTGGCCTCCATATCCCGGCTTGCAGAGAGACGGCTCAGATAGCCAGATTGCAACTCGTCGGCTGTAAGTTTCTCTAAGTTAGGAAGGTCAAATTGAGTCTTCTCTTCCTTATGAGGAGCCGCCTCGTCTTCACGGGTATGTTTTGATAGTGCATGAGAGGGAGCTGGAGATTTGTAAGCCGCCCCGGTAACAGTAACTTCTTCATGAGAAGCCACGTCTTCAGCTATCGGCTGGGGGCTGGGCGGCTTAGGATCAGTTCCTGGATGGGCCTCAGGAGCCTCAATATCCATAGCAGCCGGCTCATTATGCTGAGGTGTCTTTTCATGGGCATCTTTGTCAGCCTCAGACGGCTCAATATGAGTTTCAGGGGTGTTAGGCTTCGGATCTGCCGATTCTGGAATATCAGGAGTGGCGGTTGACCCGCCTGACTACCTCCATTTGGCTTGAGTCCTATGAGCAAAGGTGAAGTTACACGTCAATGAGCAAGGATAGACTATCAACACACGGAGTTATATGAAAATACTTACCCCGGGTTGATGATAAGGGGAGGCAACTTTGAGGTGGTTGAGTCGCCGGAAGAAGGAGGCGAGTCCTGTAAAGTTAGCATTGTCAAATACAAGTAAGTCACAACACAAGATTAGCATACAAAAGAGATAAATTCAAGGCAAGAAAGTACTTCGGTGCACCATTTTCGAGGAGCCGGATCATTTGGTAAGCCGGATAAAAGCTCTTCAGACCTAGCGCTCCGGGTCTGACGCCTGTTGTCTTCTTGCTTCTTCTTTAAAAGAGAGTTGGGATCCAAGTGAGCAAAAGGGCGAGAACATTTTACCTTCCATACGGCTCGCCGTATTCTTTTTACTCGTAAAAGTTCCGAGTCAGAGGAGATAATGGTTACCTCTGTAACATCAGCATGGCTTGTTTCTGCTTCCTCCTGTGAGTAACCATTATCAATGAGTTGCATAAAGAGAAGACCAAGGGAGTCAAGTTCTACCTTTGAATCATCTAGATCGAATAGTTCTTCAGTTGACTGCTTCTTTTTACGAGCTGGCACCTTAACTTTGGTCGCCTTGGGGACTTTGCTCTTCTTCTTGAAGGAAGCGGGTAACTTTTTGTTCCGGAAGGAAGAGCCGGCCTGCATATGATAAAGCGCATTGGCAGAAAGGTTAATAAAATATCTGTAGTACAACATTGAAAGAATGGATGAAGGTTAGGATGGAAAGACTTACATCTGGAGCCAGGTTAAGCACGTAAAAAGGGTTTAACCCCGTCTTGCTACAGGCGGCTTGGGATTCTCCAAGCAAAGACTTGACAATGGTATTGAGATCCTGGTCTGTCAAGGGGGTCTGGTTGAAGCATTGAGGATCAGACACCTCGCCAGTATATTGGCACATTAAGGTGCCTCGGCGGCTCAATGGCAGAATCCTCCAAGAGACCCAGCAGCGGGTCAGATCAACACCTGTTAACCCGTTGGCTAACAGGACCCTTATTTTTGAGAAGGTTGGGCCATATTGAGCACGTTCTACGGCAGACATTCGGTTTGGGAGCTCTGTATCAGTGCTGAGCCGGTAAGGACGGTAACCCAGAACCCGCCAGTGGATGACATCCTGAGCCGGCAGGACTCCCATGGTGATAAACTCTTTGAGTGATTCTTCAGTTACCCCAGACCTCACCCAGTTGTAGGTAGATGGGACTATAGACATGGCGGCGGCTTAAAAGACTGTGGAAGGGCATGAATATATGGCGGGTTAAAAACGTATTATGGCCGAGGCAGTTTTGACTCTAAAAATTGTGACAGTGTTTGGAGGATCAGTATAAAATTATGAGCCGCCGAAGCAGGCCGCAGTATGACCATGTGAGCCGGCAGTACAATGGCGGGTCAAGCTTGTCAATGAGTGTTGGAAAATTTACCAAGTCTGAAGAAACAGATTCCAACAGCTACAGCTACTGAATCAAGATCTACAGGCGAGATAAAAGGAAAATATTCCTAAACCTAAAAAAGCCAGCGAAAGAACAGGCAGCTTCTACATGGACTACAGCGAGCTAGCAATCTACAATGAGCATGGCAGGCCTATGGAGCAGATGACCGCGCGATTGGGGCGATGTTATAAAGCCTAAAGAAGTGTTTTTTTCTCTAATCTACGAATAATGCGCCGATGGGCAGTGATGAACACGAAGAAACCCGATGAACTCGGGGGAAATTTGTAAAGCTAATACAGATCTAGACAAGGGGCGGCGATGGAACCTTGATGATGCAGGCGAACGCGGGAGAGCTCTGGACGTATACAGGGTGATGCAGCGGCCAATGTTGGAGACGATGGTGAGGTCCGGACGGCGCGGCGAGCTTCGGCGGTGCGGGTGTCGCGAGGAAGAAGAAGAAGACGGCAGCGGGGGAAAGTGAAAATAATGGGGCCCCCCACGCCTATTTATGAGGATGTGATGGGATAGCAACAGTCTGGTGCGGGAATCGAGGAGACACGATGACGATTGACCAAGAAAGTGCCTCGATTCTCGGGCTGGTGATTTTAATGAAAAAGATTCGTTGTGACGTCAGGGGAATCTTTTTTATTTTGCTGATGATGTCACGACGGGTCATGAAGATTGATTAGAGATGACGACACCCATTTTTGGCGGGTTGTGAAGATTTATCAGAGAATGCAAGATTCGCCAACCAGAAGACTTAAAGATTGACATGAACCGGTTCAAATCAATCTGGGGCCTAATGTTGGGGATATAACCCCGTGGTGAGACCCGCCCAGGTGGGGCCGGGTCATGAGGTTGGCGGCTTAGCGATAAAGGTTTGGAAGAAGCTTGCTCAGTGGGCCTGGAGGCCCAGAAGGAGAAGATAGTGTATGACCCGGTGGCGTAAGCCGCCGGGGGCGGCTTGCCCAACAAGGCAGGAGTAGTTAGAGGCAAGGTCGGTTATCATATGCGACCCGGCCCGGACTCTTGTAAGCCCAGGGCCTCGACCTGTGTATATAAAGGCGGGTTACCTGGGCGGCTTAGGGCACGAAACAACTCATCGATAGCTAGGTCAAGCAAACTCGCTCCCTTGTAATCGATATCCAATCAATACAACACAAAGCAGGACGTAGGCTTTTACCTCTTTCCGAGGGGCCGAACCTGGGTAACCCTTGTCTCTCGATTCCGATCAGACCCTTCGAGTTCACCGCCTTAGCGATGGCCTCGAACCTAAGTCCTTTCACTAGGACATCTGCCGTGACAAAACCACGACACTAACCCTCCTGTGAAACGTGCATTTAGGGCATCTCTGCCAAAATTCTCTGATGCTGCCTTACGTCTCATTGCTTCTAAGCCACCCCTTCGCATGTGGGTGGTTAAGAACAACTAATATCTTCTATGCAGCATCGGGTCTCCAGTTAGGACGAAGCCTATCCCGAAGATCATCTCTGGGGACCCGGAAACATTCTTGTCTGAACGCAAGAGAACTAATGCATACCTCGTTCAGAATACTTACCACTGTCTTCCGCTATATCTTCATCTTAGCATGTTACTCTTACATACTTTGGTGAACTCGACTAATTCTAAATGCAGGAAGACAAATCCAATGCCACCGAATGGATTATGGATAGTGGATGCACAAGTCATATGACTGGTGATCGAAGCCTATTAACGGAGCAAACTCTTCGACCTCAAACAAAAGATCACATCGTCTTTGCTGACAAGAGCAGCAGCAAAGTGCTGGGGCTAGGTAGAGTTGCTATCTCAAGGGACCGGCACATGGAAAACGTCATGCTTGTCGAATCCCTTGGTTACAACTTGATGTCTGTCTCAATGCTCTGTGACTTAGATATGCTTGTCATCTTCGGCAAATTTCGATGTGTGGTACTAATGGCCTCTGACAAAACCAAAGTCTTCGAAGGTTTTCGAACAGGTGACTTGTACATGGTAGACTTTTCTGCAGGACCACAGGTCACCTCATGTCTTCTAGCAAAAGCTTCGGAGTGCTGGCTATGGCACAGAAGACTAGGGCATGCTGAGATGAGGAACTTGCACACACTCGCCAAGAAGAAGCTCATCATTGGCGTCAAGGGTGTCAAGTTCAAGAAGGACCACCTCTGTGGTGCCTATGAAGCCGGAAAGATGACCAGGGCCAAACACCCCTCTAAGACAATCATGACGACCTCACGTCCCTTCGAGCTGCTACACATGGACTTATTTGGCCCTACTCACTATTCCACCTTCTCTACCACTACAAATCTATATGGCTTCGTGATCGTTGATGACTATTCTTGATTCACTTGGGTGCATATCATTCTTTACAAAACTGAAGTGCGGGATGTCTTCAGGCGCTTCGCAAATAGGTGTATGAATAACTAGAACATCAAGATCAAGCACATCAGGAGTGACAATGGCACTGAATTCAAGAACACCGGCCTGGACACCTTTCTTGATACCCTTGGCATCACTCATGCATTCTCTACTCCATATACTCCTCAGCAGAATGGTGTCGTGGAGCGCAAGAATAGAGCTCTTATTGAGATGGCTCGCGCCATGCTTGATGAATACAAGACACCACTGAAGCTATGGCATGAAGCCATTGACACTGCATGTCACATCATCAACAGAGTTTATCTTCACAAGTTCTTTAAGAAAACATCATATGAGCTTCTCACTGGTAAGAAACCCAATGTAAGTTACCTCAAAGTCTTCGGTGCAAGATGCTGGATAAGGGATCCACACCACACTTCAAAATTTGCACCGAAAGCACATGAGGGTTTCATGCTTGGTTATGGAAAGGATTTGCACACCTACAGGGTCTTCAACATCCTTCACAACATGGTTGTTGAAACTGTAGATGTGCGATTCGATGAAACTAATGGCTCGCAAAGAGAGCACCTGCCTCCTGTGCTAGATGAACTACCTCCTGATGAAGCTATTCGACTGATGAGCACTGGAGAAATTGTGCCTGAAGAACCTGTGGTTGTAGAATAAGTCATCATTCCTCCATCTACTCAGCGCGAAGACAATGCTGAACCCAAAGACAATGCTGCTGATGAAGACAATTCTCAGCAGCCCGAACAAAGTCTTCGCCCTGCTCATCCACGTGTGGCAAATGAAGTCCAAATTGAGAGAATGCTTGACAGCATAAATGCACCAGGTCCACTTACTCGCTCAAGAGCTACTCAATTGGCTAACTTTTGTGGGCACTTTGCTTTTGTATCTATCATAGAACCCACAAAAGTAGATGAAGCTTTCAAGGAACCAGAATGGATTCAAGCCATGCAGGAAGAGCTTCACCAGTTCGAGCTGAACAATGTGTGGGAGCTCGTAAAGCGTCCTGATCCAAGGAAGCACAACATCATCGGTACCAAGTGGATCTTCCGCAACAAGCAAGATGAGTCCGGTCAAGTCGTCAGAAACAAGGCCAGACTTGTGGCCCAAGGTTACACACAGGTTGAGGGTATTGACTTCGGTGAAACCTTTGCACCTGTCGCTAGACTCGAAGCCATTCGTATACTGCTTGCATATGCTAACCATCATGACATATGTTTATATAAAATGGATGTCAAAAGTGCATTCCTCAATGGTAAGATTGAGGAAGAAGTATATGTTGCTCAGCCCCTAGGGTTTGATGATCCAAAGCATCCAGACAAAGTCTTCAAACTCAACAAGGCACTCTATGGCCTCAAGCAAGCACCAAGAGCTTGGTATGACACACTCAAGGAATTCCTCAAGAAGAAAGGCTTCAAACCTAGTTCACTCGATCCCACTCTCTTCACTAAATCCTATGACGATGAACTGTTTGTGTGCCAAATATATGTGGACGACATTATCTTCGGTTGTCCTAACAACAAATACAGTGATGAGTTTGCTTATATGATGCAAGAAAAGTATCAAATGTCGATGATGGGAGAACTGAAATTCTTCCTAGGGCTTCAAATTCGACAACAACCAAATGGCATCTTCATATCTCAGGAGAAGTACCTCAAGGATTGCCTCAAGAAATTCGGCATGAATGAAGCCAAAGGTTACAAGACGCCAATGCCTACCAATGGACACCTCTGCACTGACGAAAATGGTAAAGATTTTGATCAGAAGGTATATTGCTCCATGATTGGGTCTTTATTGTACTTATGTGCATCTAGGACAGATATAATGCTTAGCGTTTGCATGTGCGCCCGATTTCAAGCGACACCAAAGGAGTCGCATCACCTTGTTGTGAGGCGAATACTTAGATATCTGGCTCACACCCTAACACTAGGATTATGGTATCCAAAGGGTTCGAAGTTTGAGCTGATTGGCTATTCAGATTCTGACTTCACTGGCGACAGAGTTGATCACAAGTCTACCTCAGGAACTTGTCACTTTCTAGGACGATCTCTAGTGTGTTGGTCTTCGAAGAAGCAAAACTGTGTTTCACTCTCCACCGCCGAAGCCGAATACATTGCTGCTGGCGCATGCTGCACTCAGCTTCTCTGGATGAAGCAGACACTCAAGGACTACGGCATCAACCTGAAGCATGTACCTCTCTACTGCGACAATGAGAGTACAATCAAGATCTCCCACAACCCCGTACAACACTCGAAGACAAAGCACATTCAGATATGACATCATTTTCTTCGGGATCACGTGATGAAGGGCGACATTAACATCAAGCATGCTGACACTAAAGATCAACTGGCAGATATCTTCACGAAGCCTTTGGATGAGAAGAGGTTTTGCAAGTTGCGGTGTGAGCTAAATATCTTAGAATCCTCAAATGTCCTTTGAAATTGGAACACATCCTAACGCTTATGCATGTTGATGACTTTGATGCACAACACACGATGTAACGTATGTCTTCAATTCATGAAGACTTACAATCTGAATGTGAATACATTAACGAAGAATATGACCTCAGAGCGCCACGATAATTGTGCGCCGTGTCTGTGTCAAACATTCTTATATGGTGGGTAACGCCACCAACCAAACTCGAAGACATTGCTTTTTATCTCATCTTCTTCACATGTCTTCGTGAGCTAAATGTCTTCGAAACAAATTTTTTTGTGTTTGCACGTGTGGTTCAGTTGAAAACTATTTGCAGATCTACATTTGGATTAGAGCTTTGTCCTATACATCATTTGTCCTATAGCCTTGTCTTCAACTTTTTCCTAGGCAAATGTGATCGGACCCGACATTCTCATCAGTTCTTTTCTGGTCCAAGTCTGTTCTAATATAGTCATATGCATTCTATATTGACACGTGTTGACTGTCTTCACTGTGTCCTTGTCAGTCGAAGACAAATCAACCACATATTTAATTCTCAAATCTCAACTGTCTCCGTGTCTTTAGCAACAACTCCCGCGCCGCCGCTTCGATTATGTTAGTAGGTTGTCAAGTGGGTTGCATGCGTGCCATGTGTCCACTTAAACCGAGGAGTCATGGGCATATCCGTCCAAACGGTTCGGATGTTTTTCACCTCTATAAATGCAAGTGCCCCTGCCTCATAATTACCTTCCACCTCTGCCACTCTCGTGCTCAAACCCTAGCGCCGTCGCTGGATTCCATCGTCGCCGAAGACGAAGTGCTTCGCTGCCACGCCTTCTCCGACAACGTACTCACGCCGGCCGCGTTCATCCTCCGCTCGCCGCCGCCGTAGCTGTCTGCCTCCACCGAGTTAGGGTGAGGCAGATCGAACCGCTTGGCTTCTCCGCCTCATCGAGCTGTTCGTCATGTTCTTCACTGCGGTAAATAAAAAAGTTATTTTTACCGCATGTTTGATCTGAAATTTCTACTGAAAATAGTCGGTTGTTGTTTCTTCACTTTCCACTCAACCGCATCTAGATCTAGATCTCTATATCTTGCCAAATACTTTCACTTTTTGGTCTGAAGATTGGTTTGATTCCTCACGTGTACGAATCCTTGGACTTGTACAAATCTAAAATCACCATATAAGCTATAAAAGTGATTGTCTTCGGTAAAAAGGTCAATGTCTTCTAAACACTGTGCTATCTTCCAAATCTTCTGAGAATGCATATGACCTCTCCTCTTCCCTCGCGTCTCTAACTCTTTCACAGGTACATGTCCGCAGCAGAATCGCTTGGATCTCATAGTCTGAATTCATTTGCAGACTACTTGCAGATTCATCTGGAATCCTCTGGTGCGTGCTCATACTTGCGCACTCCTGTGAAGCCTTTGTTGAAGCCTTTGCCGAAGCCAATGGCAGATGATAAACCAGTCAAGAAGGGAGGGAAGCAAAGACGAAAGAATACTGCTAAGGATCTTCCTCCAGATCAATATGAGCAATACAAGTCAGATGAGGAAGAAACTTATCATCAGCGCAAGACTCGAATCCAATGGATTCAAAGATATTGGAGTGTGGAGTGGTTCAACTACCACTTTGTCACCAAGGAATATGCTGAGAAGTGTGCTGAAAAGGCACCATGGACGGACATTATTTACAGAAATCTTCATCCGAAGACTAAGGCAGAAGCCATCAACATGGGATTTTATCCGTGAATGCTCAGGCCCCCAATGCCCGGCAATCCTCATCCATCGGGCATTCTTGGCTGCCCAGATCCTACACAGTCTAACTCGGATGATGATGATGAAGAGCGTCACATTCCAAGGTCTTGTGAACGAGGAACTGATTGTGGCCCATAAGGACTCAGTGTCACATTCCAAGGTCTTGTGAACGAGGAACTAACTATGGCCCAGAAGGCCAAGCAAATGAAGGCCAAGATCAGCCATGAAAAGGATCTTTTCAAGCAAAATGTGCACAGACTCACCGCCGAGCAGATCAAGGGATATCAGTTGATGATGACAGATCTCAAGGCTGCCTTCGAGAAGCGATGTGAACCTGTCAAGGGAGCCCTTGCGCGCCTCAAGAGAAAGACTGCTATCATGGTCCAGGCTCACAATGACATGCTGAAGAGAAAAGCACTTGGCCAGCCCGCACTTGCTCCCGAAGTCATTGCACGCTCCAGGCAAGCTTCGATGTCTTCGGATGTGCCTTCTCCTACACCATCTGTGTGCCATGGCATTGAATTTCCTGCTGGCTTCTCCAGTCCTCGTGCACCTTCGTCTTCCTCTGCTGCTGATAGCAAGAAGACCAAGAAAGCTGAAGCTGAAGCCAAGAAGTGCAAGGCAGCTGCCTCTGAAGCCCAACCTCCAAAGAGGTTGAAGACAAGAAAATCAAAGTCTTCAGAGCCAGCACAAGACACAACACCAGTTCCCCCTACTGCTCCGTCATCAACTCCCGCTCCTCAACTAGAGCCCCTGGTCATCAAGCCAATCTCTGTGGCTCCTCTCGCCTCAGAGAAATCTGAAAGAAGAGTTGTTCTGCATGAGTCTGCTTCCACAGAGACTCAGAATCCAGAAGATACCCAAGCTGCTGAAGACACTGCAGCAGCTGAAGACTTTGCTCATGACGACATTGGTCCTGAAGCCAATGTTGAGCCAGAACATGTTCCACAGGTGAACGCACCAATAGCCAACAAGTGACTTTGTGGATATTGGGACTCCCCTCCGGCCAGAAATTACTGAAGCTGAACTCGGTACACCATCACCACCCTTCTTCCCACCAGTGTCTGCCTCGCCAGAATCTTCATTTGCTCCAGAGGAGATTGACGCCACCACTCGCACTTCCCCACTCAAACGTCTTCATCGAGGCCCTCGCGCTCTCATGTCTCCTATTCCCGAAGACGAAGTATGAGTTTCACCGACTGCACCAGTCGACGAAGTTCTGATGATTGAAGATGTACCTCCAAGTCAACCTGCAACAGACAATACAACAGCCGAAGACATTGCTGCCGATGCCATTATGGGCGATGCCAATGCCCCCTCCCCAGATGAACCTCTTGTTCCTGCCATGCCATCAACTGAAGACAATGACGACAGCATTGTGATGGCTCGCAATAGGGAAGGTGAGATGGTTCCTATCAGATGGCCTCGTCTTATTGCACCACCAAGGATGGGACCACAGTATGAGTTCCATCTTGATCGTCGCCCCAACGTCATGAATCCCATGCCACGTCTTCCATGTCTTCGCCAGTCTGGCCCAGTAAGACCCTTAGTCTTCGAGTTGCAAAGGTTTCGGCTCAACAACACCTTCTTCAACTCTGAACGCAATCCATACAAGCATGCCAGGATACAGTCTGACAGGTTCTGGAGTGCTCCACAACGCCAGTACTACATGTGTGTGCTTTACGGTCAAAACAGGATCTTTCCCCACAAACATCTCAGCTTTGAAGCTATGAAAGGTCTTCCCTGTTATGATCAAGCACTGGATTGTCTTCGCGACGTGGGTCTCCTGCCTTTCTGCATTGACCATGAAGACTGGAATGAAGAGCTCATCCTCCAGTTCTACGCAACTCTCCACATCTCTGGCTTCGGTCGTGACTTGAACACATGGCAGCTGGAGTTTATGATAAGGGATGAGCATATTACTGCTTCACCACTGGATTTCTTTCCTGCAACACCACTTGCTGCCTCTGGTGAAGAGTTGGATCCTCGCTCTGAAGCCTATGCGATTGCCACTCGAAGCCTCTTCCAAATGCGAGAACCCAACATGACTGAGATGCTAACAATGATGAAGCCTTTGGCTAGAGATGCAGAATTGCCCACTTCAATCTTCGTGGATGATCTTCAGTACAGGACTATCTATCACATTCTTCGGCACACTATCTGGCCGATTAAAGGGCACAACTCATCTCGCAAGATTGAAGGGCCTCTAAAGACATTGCTCTACAACATTGTACATGGCATCAGGTTCAATCTTCAAGACTTATTTCTTCGCAACCTTGCTGCCAATGGTTTCAATGTCCTCGAGCCAAAGATATATGCTCCCTGGATCATGCGCTTCATCAAGTACAAAACCAACACCAAGTTTCTTCCTTCTGCTCGCAACCATGGCGTTTATCTTCCAGTATTGAAGTTGTGCCAGCAGATCTGTATCCATCCAAGAGCAAGAATCCTATTGTTGAAGGAACTAGTGGCACTGCTGATATTGAAGGTCTTCACATTCCTTCTGATCCATCAAGGGCAAGACTTATTGGTGCATTTCGCCAGCCAAGATCCGGTGCTACCAACACCGAAGCCACTTCTAGCACTCTGCCTCGTCAACGCCTGCCAAGGAGAGAGCGTGCACTCACTGATCGTGAACTTCTTGTTTCACTGATTCAAAGGCAAGACAAGCACCATGAATGGACTCGGCGCCAGATGCATGCCATGATGCAAGATGTCAATCATGTTCGCAACCTCGCCACCAAGAATGCCTTTGTGGCTTATGAAACCAGTCGCCGCTCATGGAGGACTTTAACTATGCTGGCTCCTGAAGATGAGCTTCGAGGAGATGGCTTTCACCCCCGCTACAGATTTGGTGCACCACCTCCCAGTGCGGAGAAATGGCGCAAGACTCCATCCCTCGAAGACAGTGATTACTCTTCTTCAGCCCCATCCGCCAACGTCAGGCTCGCTGATGAAGCTGATGATGCCACCTCTCTGCCTCCATCGACTCGGCGTCGCTCCACTGCACCAGCCCCCCGCGACCCTGCTGCACCGTCTTCATCGACACCTGCTGGGAACGTTTAGTTCTTCAGTGTCTTCGTCCCTTTTTGGTCATTCGATGACAAAGGGGGAGAAGCATTGGATGATAGTCTTCAAGCGGGTCTACTAATAAGGGCTGGGTGTTAATTTTGCTGAAGTTTACAACTCTCGTTTCTGAACATTTGATGTTTTGGGTTGTAAAACTTAAGTCCTGATGGACGTCTGCACTTCATGTTTACCGTACTCTTTGGCGCTTCTTCAAGTTCTTTTATGCACTCGAAGTCATTCTGCAGACGCCCATTTTTCATTATGCATTTCATTATCTTCGACATATCTATTAATGCATAGTGATTGGATTACAAGGTATAGGGGGAGATCTCCACAAACTACAACCTGCCATGTGCACTTGCATTCAAAGCAAAATTTTCATATGCACATCTTCAGGGGGAGCTCTCTATATCTTGTAATCAAAATCTTCAAAACCTTATCTTCACATATTTTTATTCCCGTTGAAAACTTCAACCAGATTGTCATCAATCACCAAAAAGGGGAGATTGTAAGTGCATCTAGTGCCACCCTTGTTTGGTTTTGGAGTATTGAAGACAAACGTGGTTGAGGGACTAATGTGTTTGTGAGAGTTCACAGGTTAACACAGAGAGAAGTCCCTGGAGTTTCGGTTTAGCCGTCGAAGACGACCCCCAAAAATGTCCGAAGACATTGATGATGGCTGAAGCCATTGGTGGTAGACGAAGACTTTCGTCCGAACACAATGAAACGCGAAGACAAAGTCTTTTGGTAGTTTTGTTTCTTCTTTCCTGAGTCATAGGAACCACCGTACTGTTAAGTGGGGTCGATGTTATCGAAGTCAGATGCTAACGTGATGCTCAACCCATACCTATGTCTTCGAGTGAAGACAATGAGAGGAAATCTCTTCCAGAGTTGGTTGAGTCAGCTTTACTTGTAGCCCAAGTAAAGCTGCCGCGTGTGTTTGAAATCCGACAGTTGTGACACGTGTCGGTTGGCCAGTGACCCAGGGTCATTTCGGTCATATCAAGTCGGGTTGCCCGCTGGCTATAAATAGCCCACCTCCTCCACCATAAGAAGGTAGCTGCTCAGAGAGAGATACGGCTGTTGTCGTTTTGGAGCAACCCACCTCGAAGACATTAAGAGAGACAAATCCTGCGAGGATACACCTAAACACTTAGAGCTAGAGTGTTTGAGCATCACCGGAGTCATTCTGTTCTGAGAGAACTGAAGACTTATTACACTTGAAGACTGTGATCTTCCAGACGGTTAGGCGTCTGGGTCTAGAGCAATCCAAGAGACATTGTGGATCGCCGGGTGACCAAGTTTGTACGGGTTTCGGAAGTCTCCCCTGAAGACTTACCAGAGTGATTGGGCGCTGTCTAAGTGACTTCGGCTCAAGGGGAATAAGGTGAAGACGAGGTCTTCTGAGTTCAATCTCAACCTCCCTAACCAGACGTACAGTTGTCACAGCAACTGGAACTGGTCCAACAAATCATGTGTCTTCATCAAGCAACTGGTTCTATCCTTCACCTTCTTACATTCCTGTTCCGTATCGTGAAGCCTTTCCCTGTTCATCACTGAAGACTTGCCCTGAAGACATTCATGCATGGTGTTCATCTTCGTACTGTCTAAGTTTATCTTCGACTCATCTTATTGTGCATGATGTTAAAGCTTAACCTGCTTGTATGTCTTCACTATGATGCATGCCTAGATTAGATCCTTGATTGTATCCCTACCTGATCCTGTTTACGTTTCCGCACTATTCGAATACATTCATCGTTTCGAAGACTTTCATAAAAATCGCCTATTCACCCCCCCTCTAGTCGATAACTAGCATTTTCACTCTCAATAAGAACAATATATTTTTGTGCATTCTTTATACACGAAACTTGAAGTTGGTCAACTAGAATTGGCCACACAAGAGGCTTTGATTTTTGAAAATCCCTTTGAAAGAAAAAGTTTTCATCTAGTTTGAAGTGAAAATGAATTGTATCTAAGAATGTTGACTAGGATATGGTGGAATGAAGGTAGTAAATACAAATTATGTCAATTAGGAGATGGTGGAATGCAAGGATAGTAAATAAAGATTATGTAATAATTTGGAAACTATGGACCATTTGTTCATCAGGTGTGTTGTATGTAGATACATTTGGAGTGCATCTTCTTGTGCTACTTGGGTGCAAATGATACCGAGAAGCATTGTAGGGATTCGTAGATGAATTATGAAGTTTGATGGTTTCGTGAAGCAACATGTTTCCTGGGTGGGACTTCTGTTATGTGGTCTATTTGGAAGGCCATAATGCAATTTGTTCGGTTTATGTTTACATATTTATCCTATTGTTATTATCTACCATGTATCACATTGGATGTCTTATTGTGTTGATGCGCACGGAGTAAACGAGCAACTAATACGCGGAGGAGCTTATATGCTATATATGTATTCTTCTATGACGGAAAATGTTGGAGGCTACATATGTGAATGATTTGAATGAGATGGATATAATCAAGAGAAGTGGAGGCGAGTGGTGTTGGGCGCAAAGACTAATGCCTTTGCTATGCTCTACGGTTTATAAAATACAACAATTGTTTATGACAATTTTGATTTTTCTAGAATAATGTTTAGTATATGAATTGAGCAGTAAACGGTTATAGATGTTTGCGTGTTGTGATTCTCTAGGTTAAGTTTGTAACCATAGGTCTGATACTTTTTAATTCCCTAGTCCATAGGAAATGAAGTTGGGAGCTTGAAAACAATATGTTGCGGGCTCGCAACTGATTCTGGCAGATCCCTCGGTAGGGTATTCGGGCATGGTGATTAGGTCAGAGGGAAACAAAAGACATGTTTACCCGGGTTTAGACGCTCCTTACGAGGCAAACCCTACTCCTGCTCATGTATATTGCGATTAGGGTGTACAATGTACAGGGATAACCGAGAAATTGTATGATGATCTGTCACTAGCTCGGCCATGGCTTACATAACATACTTGGGCACCTAGGGTTACACAACCTAGTCGGCTGCATCAGTGGAGGGAAGTCCTCCAAACTCGGGCTTCCTTATCTTGGATGACAAGGCTTCCAGAGCCTTCTCCTACAGGACCCGTGGGCTAAACTTATGGCCCAAGGCGGAACCGACCTAAGGGGACTTGAGTGTAGCTTATAGATGGGTACATGGTTGTTTCAAAATTTTGCAGGTGTAAGTGTAGGATCGTAAGTAGGTCTAGAGGCGGGGTGATTAGATTACTTGACTAATAAAAACCTAGCATTTTCCCAATTTTAGTTCTTGGCAGATTTTAGCAATACTAGCAAGGCTAGTCACACCCTACACATGCAAGTCTAATAGTGTTAGCAGCGGAAAAATAATGCTTTGCACATGACCATAAAGGAGGGGTCGAATATAATCAAACGCAATGAAGACACGATGATTTTTGGCGTGGTTCAGATAGGTGGTGCTATCATACGTTCAAATTTGAGGAGACTTCAACCCACGGAGGGTAACGTCTGCGCGAGTCCACGGATGGTTCCACCCACAAAGGGTCTACCAAGAAGCAACCTTGTCTATGCCATCATGACTTACGTCCACAAAGGACTATCCTCACATGGGGTAGATCTTTACGAAGTAGATGGTTTCCTTGCCCTTACAAACTCCTTGGTTCAAATCCACAAGATTTGGAGGCTCCCAAGTGACACCTAACCAATCTAGGAGACGCCACTCTCTAAAAGGTAATAGATGTTGTTATTGATGATGAACTCCTTGCTCTCGTGCTTCAAAAGATATTCTCCTCAACACTCAGTCACTCTCTCATAGATTTGACTATATGGTAGGAGGGATTGAAGTGGAAAGCAATTCGAGGAGGCCAGAAATCAAGGATCAAAGGTTGGAATGGAATCCCCTTTATTTCAACACAAGTGTAGGTTGTTCTCTCTCAGAAAATTGATATGGGAAGTGGTAGCTTCGTCCTGGTTGCTCTCTCTGAGAAGGTGGAGTGGGTATATATTGGCCAACACCAAAAATTCAACCGTTACACACTTTTATGCACTACTCGGTGGGACCGGGTGAAACCACTCAGTGATACCAACTAGTACAAAAGGTCTGAACCTTAAGCGTTTCGATTAGACTGGATGAAACATCTCGATGATACCGATGGATGATGACCTAAGCACTTTCCACACTTCGGTGAGACCGATCGAAACCACTTGGAAATTCCGAAGTGAAATCGATAGGTGACAGAAGGTTGGCAAGTGTACTTTGGTGGGACCGAAGGGCCATCTCGGTGAGACTGAGTTGCTAGGGTTTAGGTTGTGGCTATGTCAAGTGTAACTCGGTGAGTCCGGACTGGATGTTTCGGTGGGACCGAGTTTGATTTAGGATTTAGGACATGGATGAAAATGAGAATGTGGCTCAGGGTTTTGGAGCAATACCTTAAGCACTTGAGTAAATGGTTCATTATCAAAACCTCATCCCCTTTTAATAGTATTGGCTTTTCTATGGACTCAATGTGATCTTGGATCACTTAACCAAAAATGTAGAGTCTTGAAGCTTTGCCGATGCTTGTCCTTTGCATTTTGAGGGGTCCACATCTCCATCCTATAGCCATACCTACATTGAACTTTACCTAAATATTCTTTGAGTAGCCATTAGTCCAATGCTATATATGTTGTTATGAATTATCAAAATCGCCTAGGGATTAGTTGCACTTTCAGCAAGCTTCATCCCTCCAAAGTAAACCCATAGTTGAAAGGAAAAAAGAAATGAACATCCTACGGTGTTAGAGAATGGCTCAACTTCTTTTGTTGCACCGATGTAGTTGGTTACAAGGGCCAAAGGCAACTAGAACATTTATGAATTTAAGGACATTGCAAATGGGGTCATATTGTACCACTCCGATGATGTGTTCCATCATGAAAAGTTTGCATGCACAGTGAGTGACCTCGGTGAGTAGCTAGGTATGCTGCCGTAATTCCTTGTATAACCTTTCCCGTCAGACGCGTTGCACCATTTTGTTCATTGAATGAAGGTTGAGCTTCCCCTCAAAAAGGAGGAGGAAAAGAATGTCCCATTGTATGGTCACATATGTAACGAGAGACCAGCACGCAGAACTTCCGAACGGAGGAACATGAATATTTTGTGTGTTGGAGAGAGAGAGAGAGAGAGTCATGGACTCATGGAGTAGACAAACATTTCAACAGAAAACAGACACGCAAGTGTGTGGTTCACAAATATAAGATGTTCTAACTTTTTGTGTGAATAGACGTATATAGACACATTTTAGTGTGTTAGTTTATTCATTTCAGCATGTATGTAATCTATATTGAATATCGAAAGCAACTTCTATTAGCGAACAGAGAGAGTATTTTTTTTTAGTGGGTATATATTTGGGGCAGGGTGACTAAGAATTGATCGTAGACGACTTTATTTTGGCATCTCTATCTGTAGAGGTAACCATAAAATCTTACTCGAAATGTAGATCTTGCCATAACCATTAACCAACAAGATTCCATGGTCAGCGCAACAATTGCAAAGCTGTAAACCCGAGATCCTCGGGCATTAACTGCCAGCATCAAAGGTTGAAATTTCCAAAGATACAGCTCAGTCCCAACGTGCCAATGTGGTGGAGCACCCGCAAAAAGAAGTTTTCGAGTAACAGAAATATGTACGTATTTTTGAAGAGCAAAACAAGATCGCCAAAATCTAGAAAAACTACCCAAGGATTTGAACAGCCCCGAACCACAACTTGAAAACAGACGAGCAAACCGATACAGCATCTGGTTACTGCCTCGTGCCAACTCTCGACACACAAGCACACGACGGGACGGACGCCCAGCTCTCGATGGTTTCCAGAATCCGGAGATTCCAAAACGGCGCCGCCCCTGATCCGAGCCGGATCCCGGCCACCACAGAAGATTCACTCCGGGCGGGCCCCGCTCCCCAGCCAAAAGCCAAACCAAAACCCCATCGCCGCCACACGATATTCGGGAAAACAAATCTCAACTGTCCGCTTATTCGACCGGCCTCTTTGTTCCGGTGCCTTGCGGCCCGCCCGCCCGCCTCCTATAAATCAGACGGCACCGGTTGGTTGGTTCCCCACAGCCAGCCTCCTCACGCCAATCCCGGCTTCCCGATTCCGATCGCTAGCTGAGCACCAACCACTTTCCTACGCAGAGGGCGTAGCCGCCGCAAGGATGTCGACGACGTGCGCGGCCGACCTGGGGCCGCTGCTGGGGGCGGCGGCGATGAACGCCACGGACTACCTGTGCAACAGGTTCGCCGACACCACGTCGGCGGTGGACTCCACGTACCTGCTCTTCTCGGCCTACCTCGTCTTCGCCATGCAGCTCGGCTTCGCCATGCTCTGCGCCGGCTCCGTCCGGGCCAAGAACACCATGAACATCATGCTCACCAACGTGCTCGACGCCGCCGCCGGCGCGCTCTTCTACTACCTCTTCGGCTTCGCCTTCGCCTTCGGCACGCCGTCCAACGGGTTTATCGGGAAGCACTTCTTCGGGCTCAAGGACATGCCGCAGACCGGCTTCGACTACAGCTTCTTCCTCTTCCAGTGGGCCTTCGCCATAGCCGCCGCCGGCATCACGTCGGGCTCCATCGCCGAGCGGACGCAGTTCGTCGCGTATCTCATCTACTCGGCGTTCCTCACCGGGTTCGTCTACCCGGTCGTGTCCCACTGGATCTGGTCCGTGGACGGCTGGGCCTCCGCGGCCCGCACGTCCGGCCCGCTGCTCTTCAAGTCCGGGGTGATCGACTTCGCCGGCTCCGGCGTCGTGCACATGGTCGGCGGCATCGCCGGCTTCTGGGGCGCGCTCATCGAGGGCCCCCGCATCGGCCGGTTCGACCACGCCGGCCGCTCGGTGGCGCTCAAGGGCCACAGCGCGTCGCTCGTCGTGCTGGGGACCTTCCTGCTCTGGTTCGGATGGTACGGGTTCAACCCGGGGTCCTTCGTCACCATCCTCAAGTCGTATGGGCCGCCCGGGAGCATCAACGGGCAGTGGTCGGGCGTGGGCCGCACCGCCGTGACGACGACGCTGGCGGGCAGCGTGGCGGCGCTCACGACGCTGTTCGGGAAGCGGCTCCAGACGGGGCACTGGAACGTGGTGGACGTCTGCAACGGCCTGCTGGGCGGGTTCGCGGCCATCACCGCCGGGTGCAGCGTGGTCGACCCGTGGGCCGCCGTCATCTGCGGCTTCGTGTCCGCCTGGGTGCTCATCGGGCTCAACGCCCTCGCCGCCCGCCTCAAGTACGACGACCCGCTGGAGGCGGCGCAGCTCCACGGCGGCTGCGGCGCGTGGGGGATCATCTTCACGGCGCTCTTCGCCAAGCGGCAGTACGTGGAGGAGATCTACGGCGCCGGCAGGCCGTACGGGCTGTTCCTGGGCGGCGGCGGGCGGCTGCTCGCGGCGCACATCGTGCAGATCCTCGTCATCGCCGGGTTCGTCAGCTGCACCATGGGCCCGCTCTTCTTCGCGCTCAAGAAGCTCGGCCTGCTCCGCATCTCCGCCGAGGACGAGATGGCCGGCATGGACCTGACCCGGCACGGCGGGTTCGCCTACGTCTACCACGACGACGACGAGCACGACAAGTCGGTCGGCGGCTTCATGCTCAGGTCGGCGCAGACCCGCGTCGAGCCGGCGGCGGCGGCCAACAGCCAGGTCTAACCAATCAGGCCGGAGTACGTGACAAGAAAACTCAGTGGAAATTCGTTCGTCTTTCTGTTTTCGCGCGTGATATCTCCTCATATCGTGATCCGATCGATGTTTTCCGGTGCTGTTTGGGCCAATGCTTTGCCGCTCTTGTGTTCGTTCACAAGATTGTAAAATTACACTAGGACGAGGTTAATTTTCCTTCCCTTTTTTGTGTACATGCGTGCGTTTAGAGAGTGGATGTGTGGTGTGTGGATGGAATCTGCAGGGCTGGGGTGTTTCTTTCTTGGTGATATGTTGTCATTTTTGTGGTGGAATTTGGTGATCGTAAGGGTGTGGTCAAGATAGGTGGCTGCTGAAGGTTGAATTGTTGAAATTTGTCCTCTTGTACGGGCTACCCCTCTCTATCAAAACTTTGGCGCGTTTTCTTGATCGAATGGCTTTTAATCTGTGCGCTGCGTATTTTCCTGACGTTCTATCGAGCATCACACGTACTTCCTCTGTCCCAAAACAAGTGACTCGACTTTGTATTAACTTTAGTATAAAATTAGTATAAAGTTGAGTCACTTATTTTAGAACGGAGGACGTATATTTTTCCGTAAGTTCTTTTTAATCCTCACTATTCAGTTTGATGTTCAGTAAAAATAGTAGTGGGATTGGGATTGGTGCTATGGGCACACTTACACACGACTGACGGCTACACCTACAGAAAAAAAAAGGGTAGTACCTACTATCACTGTATTAATTGAGTCAACATAGACCAAAATAGTTTGGTCATGTAGGAAAGAAGCAACTTATATCATATTCAAACCTTCCTACAATTTGGAGCCAGAAAAGGGGGATCGGATATGGAGTATACAAAACTGTGCTACAAGCTAGTATAATCTGGAGCATGCAAACTCCTGTTGGTAACTTTTTTTCTCGGAAATTGTTGCTAACTTTTTTCCTGTGTATGTCTCCAGTACTTGTGCTCCTACTAACTGAAAGCGGGATCAATTATGCAGTACAACAGCACATATCTCCCTTTCACTAGTCCTGCCAAACAAGGCGCTTGGAGTTGGAAAGAGATTGGAGAGTGCTTGCGGGCTAGCTTCCTCTCGCCAAGTTGCCGGGCCAGGACAACACAGGTCGCGCAGACGTCTCCTAAACAAAGCGCTCCTATGTCACCGGTTGGACAGGGAGGAAAACATTAGATAACTGTCACTGTGTCGCTCTATCGAGATTCTCTATGGCTAACGACCAAAACCTGTGGAGTGTGGACACAGAGATCCGGTGGCATTGCCGTGTCATGCCGTAACATGGCCGTTGGATTAAAAAGAACAATTTAGATCACATATACTGCAGCGTTTGTCATGTAGCACCGGTGCTGTTCATGCACTGTAGCATGGGCGTTGTTTGCGTTGATCTCAGTCGGATGGCTGCGTTTCCCCCCCCCCCCCCCCCCCCAGCGCACCCGGCGCCGAACTTTGGGCGTTTGCGCCGGCAGTTTTTTCGGTATGAGGGAATCAAGTTTCTAGCTCCCTCGGGTTTCGGCCCCAAATGCACAAAAATTTAAAGTTCTCTTTTCCGCTACCAAAAAAGAGACAAGTTTGGCGATCATCATGCCACAAGTCGGTGATCATCATGCCACAGGTCGGCGATCGAACATAGCCAAAGTCCAGCGATCAAAAGGGTAGGAACCATAGACATGGCACTCAAACGGCAGGCTCCTCTGCCCTAGGGCTGGGAGAGGTCGGCGTCGGCGTTGTGGGCACAGCTTCAATGCTCGGCGTTGGCGTAGGCGTGGGCGTGGGTGTAGGGGCAGTGGTCGCCGCCAGTCCCGGCATCTGGTTGAAGATGAGGCCGCGCTCTGCTAGGTACCACGCCTTCACCTGCTCGTCCATCATCGACATGTCTGCTCCCATCAGGAACGCCAGGTCGGTGTTCCTCTTCTTCGCAGCGACGTTGGTCCTGAGAAGGTCGAGCTTGACGTCCTGCTTCGTCATCAACGCCGACCACCTCGCCTCGGACTTCTCCTCCCTCATGGCGGAGTGACTCCTGGCGTCAGCGATGCACTGTTCGATCAACGACTTCAGCCGTTCGGCAGCGGGCGCCGAGTCCCTCGCCGCCTTGGCTTCCTTATTGCCATCAGGTCGCCCTTCTGCTGTTGGGAAACGTTGCATGGGAAACAAAAATTTTCCTACGCACACACAAGATCTATCCTTGGTGATGAGCATCTACGAGAGGGAGAGTGAATCTACATACCCTTGTAGATCGCTAAGCGGAAGCGTTAAGAAACGCGGTTGATGTAGTCGAACGTCTCCGCGATCCAAATCGCAAGTCGTCCCTCGATCCGATCACGAACTAGTGCCGAACGGACGGCACCTCCGCGTTCAACACACGTACGGCTTGATGACGCCTTCACCTCCTCGATCCAGCGAGCGATGGTGAAGTAGTAGATGAGTTCCGGCAGCACGACGGCGTGGTGATGGTGGTGAGGAACAATCTCTGCAGGGCTTCGGCAAGCACTACGGAGATTATGACGGGAGAACTAGAGGGTTAGGGTTGCCGACACACGGCTTGGGAAATCTTGATGTGTCCCGTGTGCTAGCCCTTCCCCTCTATTTATATGTTGAGCCTTGGGGTCTAAACTTGGAGTAAAAGCCTCCTCCAGGTCGGTTTTGTCCGCACAAGGTCGGTTTGGCCCGCAGGGAAAGAGTCCAACTCGGATTCCAGCAGTATCGCGCACAAGCGATAGTACCGCTCACGAGCGGTAGTACCGCTTCACAGCGGTAGTACTGCCTTACCAACGGTAGTACCGCTGAAGGCAGCAGCAAAACTTCCTTTTGCACTTTCCAATACCTCGTGGGCTTTACCCCTTTGGCCTATATAAAGTGTTGCTGCACCCGAACACTTCGGTAAACATCCGGAACCTCTTCCGGTGAATTCCGGAACCCTTCCGGAGATCAAAACACTATTATCACATATATTAATCTTTACCTCCGGACTCTTCCGGAGACCCTCGTCATGTCCGGGATCTTATCCGGGACTCCGAACAACCTTCGGTCACCAACACAATAACTCAACTATACTAATCGTCACCAAACGTTAAGTGTGTAGACCCTGCGGGTTCGACAACTATGTAGACATGACCGAGACACCTCTACGATCAATAACCAATAGCGGGACCTGGATGCCCATATTGGCTCCTACATATTCTACGAAGATCTTTATCGGTCGAACCTCTATGTCAAGGATTCAGATAATCCCGTATGCTGTTCCCTTTGTTCTTCGGTATGTTACTTGCCCGAGATTCGATCGTCGGTATCTGTATACCTAGTTCAATCTCGTTACCGGCAAGTCTCTTTACTCATTCCGTAATACAAGATCTCGTGGCTAACACTTTAGTCACATTGCTTGCAAGGCTCATTGTGATGTTGTATTACCGAGTGGGCCCTGAGATACCTCTCCGTCACACGGAGTAACAAATCCCAGTCTTGATCCATGCCAACCCAACAGACACCCTCGGAGATACCTGTAGAGCACCTTTATAGTCACCCAGTTACGTTGCGACATTTGATACACACAAGGTACTCCTCCGATGTCAGGGAGTTGCATGATCTCATGGTCATAGGAACAGATACTTGACATGCAGAAAACAATAGCAATAAACTGACACGATCATATGCTACGTTCGTAGTTTGGGTCTTGTCCATCACATCATTCTCCTAATGATGTGATCCCGTTATCAAATGACATCTCATGTCCATGGCTAGGAAACCTTCACCATCTTTTGATCAACGAGCTAGTCAACTAGAGGCTTACTAGGGACACAGTGTAATTTCGGCCCAAACCGGCGAAATTCGACGTCCTGAGGCGCGACTGGGCCATTTTTTGGGCGCCGACAGTAAAAAAGACGCCCTGGGAGGCCTGTTGGGTGGGCGGCTGGAGATGCTCTTACTGGTTATCAGTAACATGACCATGACATGTCACTGGATCTCACTCCTGAGTGTAATTAAAAGTCAAAATAACCTTTGAATAATAATCTCGCTGCATAAAAATATAAGTTTTTTTGACAGCGGAGAGGGGGTAGCAGAAAGTTCTCCGGCACGTCTCATTACTGTAGCAAGGTGTTTTTTTTCGTCCAAAAGACCAAAGACCACATATGAATTAACATAAACACTTACAAACACCTTTGCAAAAATTTAAAAAATACATTCAAATCTTTGAGGACGTCAAAATAATTTTCCTCCTTCATCCATCAGTAATCGTGCCATGGGGAAAACTCGTTGCCGCCTTTGCCCTCCGTATTAGTGGAACAAACTTGTTTATTTAAATATAGAATCTCGTAAAAGCATCGATTGAGAAATTGTCGATAAGAAGACGCCATCAACCGCGATTTGCATTGCAAATTGCCGTCACGCGATCTGCGTCTTAAAATGGAGTATATTTCATCAAGTTACAGAAAAATGTGAACGACTCTAATTCGAAATCAATGTCGGTGAACCTGTCATGAAAAATGTCGTTGTACATTTATTTGGTATTCTAAATATTGATAATTTCGTCAAACTTGAAAAGTTTGATACACCATAGAGTTTATATGCCTTATGTTTTGGGGACAGAGTGGTATATTAATATGCAGTCCATCCGTTTCAAAATAAATGCCCTTTACTTTCTTCAACTTTGTCAACACAATTGTCCTTCCAACATTTTCAGTGCATTATCAATCACTGTTTTTCATATTTTGATCAATGCGAGAAAAAAATGCAAATTAAATTCGTTTGACCATGCTTGCCCGTTGTAGGGAATTAGCAATTTATTGATTTTAAGTAAAAAAAATGTAAATTAACTCATTTTGACTGTGCCTGCCCGGCGAACGAACGATTGCTTCGCTCGCAGGCCTCCACGCTAACCACTCTAAAAAACCCCGATCGAGCCTCTAGTTGGGCCAAAAAAAGCGATGTTCTCTAAGAAAAGGTTTAACTTAGTGTTTGAACCTCATTTTTCAAAGTAGGTAAACCAAAAAAGGAAGAAAACTGCACATGACGTACAAAAGGAAAAATTGCCATCTGGTGAGACATACAATGCCAAGATAAAATAAGTAGGAAAATTATTTTTTGGCCACGTGACTATATTGGACCCATTTTACTAAAAAATGCCATGATTTTTTATATGCAATTGAAAATTTCATAAAAAAAATCCATTTGAGTTGCCGCAACTACTTTACAATTTTCCCTGATGTTAAAATAACAAGTCTTACAACAAATTGATATTTCTTTAAAAGGTGGCAAAACTATTGGAAAACATCTCTGATAATGCTACATAAATAGCATGGCAAAAAACTATGGAAAATCAGAATGAACAGAGTACAAAACAAAAATTTGCCATGGAAAATTCATGTAGAAAATTTGCCATGCTATTTATGATAAATTTGTCGTGTATGTAAAAATCACAATTTTTTTGCCATGGCATATGCATATTAAAAATTGCCATCGCGGTTTACTTATAATCGTCATGATTTGTGTAAGAAAATTTCCATGAAAATGTATTCATATATTAAAAAATGACATTACCAATAATCTACAATTTCCATGCTCCATGCAATTGAGTTTCCATTTGTCCCATCAAAGAAAGTAATTTGTTGCCATTGTTGCGAAAAAAGTAAATAATTTGGCATGCCCCATAAACTTCATTTGCCATGCTCCATGAACTTAAGTTGCCATGTCCCCATTAGAAAAGTAGTGTTTTGACATTGATGTGACAAGAAAATAATTTGATATGAAACACAAACTATAATCTCCAAGAACTTAAAATGCCATCGCCACATAAAAAGCAATTTATAGAATCCATAAACTAACATTGCCATGGTCATTTACTAAAATTGTCGTGATCAATCAACTAAATTTGTCATGATCCGTTAACTTAATTTGCCAAGGTAAAGTACTAAAATTGACAGTGCAAATGTAATAAGTTTGCGAGGGTCTAGTTAAAAACTAGTTTCGCCATGGCAAGACTAGTTGTTCTTTGCCATGCATTCCCTCTGGACCACAGGGAGTATGAAAAAATCACCATGGTCCAAAAAAGTAAATGAAAAATATAAAATTCTCGCGATCGATAACAAAAGAAGATCAGAAGATCACGTGGACTCTTTGGTGATATTTTCCATGGTTCATCAAAAAAGCAAAACTTCCCATGAAGTGATGAAAAGTAAAATTTGATGTGGATGTAAAGTTAATTTGCCATGGCAAGTAAAAGGTATAATTGCCATGAGAGATAGAAGTAAAGGTTGTCATCTATATAACAACTGAATTTGCCATGTATGTGAAGGTAAAAATGCCATGGCAATTTAAAAAGGTAAATTTTCCATGGCACAGTCAGATAAGAAATGGTGCCCACGCTTTAAAAGAGTACATTTTCCATGGACAAAGAAAATACATTTCTGATGGTCAAAACTAACAAAAATTTCCATGGTAAAAAAAACAAATAACTTTTCCATGGTTGAGGGGAAAAAGTGACATGTGCAAACAAAAAAGTTTGCCATGGTTCAAAAATTACATTGCCATGGTTTGAAGTATGAATTTGCCATGGGTAAAATAATACAAATGCCATGGTCAGACAAAAATTCTTTGACATGGTTAAAAAATAAATATTTCCATGGCAATAATAATATTTTTTAAATGGCGTCTAGAAAAAAGAAATCTAAAAGTTTCTACGGCAAAGCAAATTAACTTGTAATATGGCTAACATCGCAAAATTTCCATGGTCAGTGTGTCGCGAGTACAAACAAGAATCATGGCAAAAACAACAATAATCTTGAGAAAAAGGTCGCAAGGTCACATGTCAAATTTAAAAAGAAAGATACTATGTACATGGTGGCAAATCGTGGAATTATTTTGTACATGATACATGGGATTTGCCCATGGCAAACACATTCAGTAGCATATATTCATCCCATGAATTTACCATGTGATGCTACACAAATTTGCCATGCTATATTAATTTGAATATTGGAGTCGAGGGAAAAACTGAATTCTCCATGGTGAAAACATTCAGTATCATCTATTCAACCCATATCAATTTGCCATGTGATCATACACATGACAAACTATTCATATGATTTTGTTGATGGGATCCTATAAATTGCCCTGGTCAGAAAAAAAAACTTTGTCGTGGTTGAGGTAAAAATTAAAGGTGACATGGTGCAAACAATTATTTTTTTTGTGATCGTTCAAAAAGTAAAATTGCCATGGTATGAAAAAGGATGAATTTGTCTTGAATGGGATAATGAAAATGCCATGTTTGAAAAAATTACTTTGCCATGGTCAAAAGAGTAAATTTTCCATAGCCAGAAAGTAACTCATCTTTTTTTAAATGTCATGTAGAAAAAGGAAATCTAGAAGTTGACATGGCAAACCAACTTAACTTGCAATATGGCTAGCATTGCTAATGTGCCATGGTAAGAGAAAACATCTTTGATGTGTGTCAAATACAAACAAGGATCATGGCAAAAAGTGGCAAAATTTTCAATGAAAAGACACTATGTAGATTGTGGCAACTTCTCGATTTGTACATGATACATGAAATTTGCCATGTCAAAACACATTAAGTAGCATCTCTTGAGCACATATGAATTTACCATGTGATGCTACACAAATTTGCCATGGTTATACTAATTTGAACTTTGGATTCATGGGAAATTGAATTTGCCATGGCAAAATCATTCAGTATCATCTATTCAAAGCTATGTGAATTTGCAATGTGACCCTCCACAAATTTGCCATGGTATATTAATTTGAAGCATTGGATTTGTAGAAAACTGAATTTGCCATGGCAAAAACACTTAGTATCAATGATTCAGTTAGCTAGGTACCTAACTATCCCCTATCGACTACAGCAAGCACACATTCCGTTATCACAGCACAACGTGTCGAGGGAGAAAAAACTCATTGGCGGGACGGGCATCGACGCTCGATGGCGGGGAATGGACGAAGCAACACTGCCACAACCTCCACAAGATGGCCAGACGAGATGCCAATGCAGATCCGATGGAGGCCCGGTCTCCCTGTACGACTCCTCCCCTTGACGATGTTCGACACTCCTCCTCCCCCTCCTTGCTCCACCTCCTAAAAGTACCTTGTCGACGCCCTCGGGGAGAAAGGCGTGTTGGGGAACGTTGCATGGGAAACAAAAAATTTCCTATGCTTCACCAAGATCAATCTAGGAGATGAGCATCTACGAGAGGGAGAGTGGATCTACATACCCTTGTAGATCGCTAAGCGGGAAGCGTTAAGAAACGTGGTTGATGTAGTCGAACGTCTTCGCGATCCAAATCGCTAGCCGTCCCGCGATCCAATCACGATCTAGCGCCGAACGGACGGCACCTCTGCGTTCAGCACACGTACAGCTCGATGACGATCTCCGCCTTCTTGATCCAGCAAGAGGGAGCGGAGAGGTAAATGAGTTCTTCGCCAGCACAACGGCATGGTGGCGGTGGTGGTGGAGCTGTCCCGGCAGGGCTTCGCCAAGCACGACCGAGACGATCTAGTGGAGAACAGATCTAGAGGAAGAAGAGGGCAGCACGTGGCAATTAGGGTTGGGGGTTGCCCTCAAAATCCCTCAATATATATAGGAGGAAGGGGAGAGGAGGCAGCCTTGGCCCCTCCTCCAAGGAGGGCTTCGGCCGAAGGCAAAGGGGAGGAGTCCACCTCCCACAAGGGAGGTGGACTCCTAGTAGGACTCCTCCCTACTTGGCCCCTACTCCTCCTCCTTGCGCATGGGCCCTTAGGGGCTGGTTGCCCAGCCGACCAGGGACTGGTGCACCACCTCCTAGGCCCATGTAGCCCTTGGGGTCAGTGGGCCCCTCCCGGTGGACCCCCGGAACCCTCCCGGCACTCCCGGTACACTACCGGAAATACCCGAAACTTTTCCGTTGACCAAAACGGGACTTTCTATATATCAATCTTTACCTCCGGACCATTCCAGAGCTCCTCGTGACGTCCGGGATCTCATCCGGGACTCTGAACAACCTTCGGTCACCACCATACATAACTCTATACTACTGAAACGTCATCGAACGTTAAGTGTGCAGACCCTGCGGGTTCGAGAACTATGTAGACATGACCGAGACACCTCTACGGTCAAGAACCAATAGCGGGACCTGGATGCCCATATTGGTTCCTACATATTCTACGAATATCTTTATCGGTTGAACCTCTACGTCAAGGATTCAGTTAATCCCGTATGCTGTTCCCTTTGTTCTTCGGTATGTTATTGCCCGAGATTCGATCGTCGGTATCTCTATACCTAGTTCAATCTTGTTACCGGCAAGTCTCTTTACTCGTTTCGTAATACAAGATCCCGTGACTAACACTTTAGTCACATTGCTTGCAAGGCTTGTTGTGATGTTGTATTACCGAGTGGGCCCTGAGATACCTCTCCGTCACACGGAATAACAAATCCCAGTCTTGATCCATGCCAACTTAACAGACACCCTCGGAGATACCTGTAGAGCATCTTTATAGTCACCCAGTTACGTTGTGACGTTTGATACACACAAGGTATAACTCCGGTGTTAGTGAGTTGCATGATCTCATGGTCATAGGAACAGATACTTGACATGCAGAAAACAATAGCAATAAACTGAGACGGTCATATGCTACGTTCATAGTTTGGGTCTTTGCTACTTCTTGAGCTTGCGTTGGTTTTCCCTTGAAGAGGAAAGGGTGATGCAGCAAAGTTGATAAGTATTTCCCTCAGTTGTTGAGAACCAAGGTATCAATCTAGTAGGAGATACAAGCAAGTCCCCAATCTTCGCACCTACACAAACAATCAAACTCTTGCACCCAACGCTAAAAGGGGTTGTCAATCCCTTCACGGTTATTTGCAAGGATGAGATCTGATAGAGATAGATATAAAAGATTGCTAGAACGTAAAGTAAAACAAAAGTAAAAATAATGCAGCGAGGTATTTTTGGTATTTTTGGTTTATAGATCTGAAAATATAAGATGGAAAATAGACCCGGTGGCCATAGGTTTCACTAGAGGCTTCTCTCATGAAGGAAAATAATACGGTGGGTGAACAAATTACTGTCGAGCAATTGATAGAAAAGCGAATAATTATGACGATATCCAAGGCAATGATTATGCATATAGGCATCACGTCCGTGTCAAGTAGACCGAAACGATTCTGCATCTACTACTATTACTCCACACATCGACCGACTCCTGCCTGCATCTAGAGTATTAAGTTCATGAAGAACAGAGTAACGCATTAGGTAAGATGACATGATGTAGAGGGATAAACTCAAGCAATATGATGAAAACCCCATCTTTTTATCCTCGATGGCAACAATACAAATACGTGTCTCGCTACCCCTACTTTGTCACTGGGTGAGGACACCGCAAGATTGAACCCAAAACTAAGCACTTCTCCCATTGCAAGAATTACCAATCTAGTTGGCCAAACCAAACCAATAACTCGAAGAGACTTGCAAAGATATGAAATCATGTATATAAGAATTCAGAGAAGATTCAAATAATATTCAAAGATAAGTTGATCATAAACCCACAATTCATCGGATCTCGACAAACACACCGCAAAAGAGTATTACATCGGATAGATCTCCATGAAGATCATGAAGAACATGGTATTGAAGAACAAAGAGAGAGAAGAAGCCATCTAGCTACTAGCTATGGACCCGAAGGTGAAAGATCGTGGATGTCGCCTAGAAGGGGGGGGGTTGAATAGGCGCTTTAAAATAATTACGGTTTAGGCTTGAACAAATGCGGAATAAAACAAGCGTTTAATTTGTCAAGCACAAAACCTAAATCGACTAGGCTCACCTATGTGCACCAACAACTTATGCTAAGCAAGATAAACAACTAAGTGATAGCAAGATATTTAACAAGAAACAATATGGCTATCACAAAGTAAAGTGCATAAGTAAAGGGCTCAGGTAAGAGATAACCGAGGCACGCGGAGACGACGATGTATCCCGAAGTTCACACCCTTGCGGATGCTAATCTCCGTTAGAGCGGTGTGGAGGCACAATGCTCCCCAACAATGCCACTAGGGCCACCGTATTCTCCTCACGCCCTCGCACAATGCAAGGTGTTGTGATTCCACTAAGGGACCCTTGAGGGCGGTCACCGAACCCGTACAAATGGCAACCCTTGAGGGCGGTCACCGAACCCGTACACTTTGGCAACCCTTGGGGCGGTCACCGGTACCCGTCAAATTGCTCGGGGCGATCTCCACAACCTAATTGGAGACCCCGACGCTTGCCCGGAGCTTTACACCACAATGATTGAGCTCCAAGGCACCACCAACCGTCTAGGGCGCCCAAGCACCCAAGAGGAACAAGCTCAAGGGTACCAAGTACCCAAGAGTAACAAGCTCTAGGGTGCTCAAACACCCAAGAGTAATAAGCTTCTCAACTATTTCACCACCACGAATCACCGTGGAGAACTCAAACCGATGCAACTAATGCAATGGCAAGAACACACCAAGTGCTCAAGTCCCTCTCTCTCAAATCCCACCAAAGCAACAAAAACTATGGAGGAAAGTGAGAGGAAGAACAAGGAGAACACCAAGAACTCCAAGATCTAGATCCAAGGGGTTCCCCTCACTTAGAGGAGAAAGTGATTGGTGGAAATGTGGATCTAGATCTCCTCTCTCTTTTCCCTCAAGAAGGAGCAAGAATCATTGGAGGGATTGAGAGATAGCAAAGCTCTAGAAGGTCAACAATGGAGGAGAGAGAGCTGCAAGGTGATAAAAGAACCGTTGGGGGCAAGGGGGAAGAAGACCCCTTTTATAACCCCCCACCAAATCGAACCGTTATGCCTGTGCTGGACGCGTACAAGCGGTACTACCACTCAGGCGAGCGGTACTACCGCTTAAGCGGTAGTTCCAGCCAGCAGCAGGCGAGAACACGAAACTGGAGCGGTAGTGCCGCACTAAGCGGTACTACCGTCCAACAAAACGGTACTACCGCTAAGGAGAAAAGAGCACCTCTGCGAAACACACGCGGTAGTAGGAACGGTAGTGGAGGGCGGAAGTACCGCCCTAAGCGGTACTACCGCACTACTACCGTTTAACAGAAAAAGGGCACCAGAAGAATTTCAGCAAGCAGAACTTGCAGCGGTAGTAGAAACCGGAAGTACCGCCCAAGCGGTACTACCGTGCTACTACCGTGCCACTACCGCACAAAGCGGTACTACCGCTCTACTACCGCACTACTTCCGCTTAACAAAAATCGGCAACAGAAGAAATTCCCACGAGCGGTACTCGCTGCGGTATACCACAGCAGTACTACCGCATAAGTGGTACTACCGTGGTACCGAGCGGTACTACCGCTTGGGTGCTGCAAAAGTGCCCAAGCAGAACAGACAGATACAGGAAAACCAGAACTGCCACACCTTCTACATATGAGCTCCGAATTGAGCAAACTCAAGCTTGTTGGATAGAAGACAACGAGTACTATGATATAGAGAAGAGAAACCTCTATGAATGAAGAACCGGCATAAACTCCAACATCAAAAACATCATAGAAGATGCATATATGAACTCCGTTTTCGATGAACTCGAGCTTGTCATGAAGATGACCAAAAGCTCAAAGACTCACAAAGAGAAACACCAAACACGTACCAAGAAAGATGATGCAAGGATGCAATGGTTTGAGCTCTCTACGAACGATATGATCAAGCTACTCATCCGAGAGCCCCCCTTGATAGTATGGCTATCGATCCTACAACCCGGTCTCCCAACTACCACTATGAGACCGGTAAAATAGAAAACCTATCAAGGGCAAACCTTTTCCTTGCGCATAGTCCACTTGAGCTAGATGATGACGATCTTGACCTCCTCAAGTTGGACCACCTTTCTTGATTGCGCCGGCTCGATGAAGACTAGTTGATTGCTCCCCCATACTCCACTATGGGTGAGCCACTCTTCGGCACATCTTCACAAGTCCATTGTCACCACAATGGACGGCAAGCTTCAAGCATGTGATCTCTTCGTGATGCTCCACTTGAACTTGCACACCGCAATCTTGATGACGATCACCACTTGATGTCATACTCCATGGGTTGAATGAGATCTTCCTCTTGACGCAAGCCCATGGAAACATACCTAACCCCACATAGAACTCTCGCATAGAACATGGGTTAGTACACAAAGCGTAATGGACAATGCTTACCATACCGTGAGATCACTTGATCCCACTCGGTACATCTTCTACGCTTTGTGTGTTGATCAACTTGAATCACTCTTCATATTTAGTCTTGATCAACCTTGAATCTTTCCAACTCTCTTCATTAGGATGATGTCTTGAATCTTCTTCTTCAAGACATGCTTTGCACTAGGCTCAACACTCACATGACCAATCGTTGGATAAATCCTTGAATAGTACCTTGGTCAACACATATTCTTCTTCTAATCACCTTGAGACCAACAAATGGTCTACAAGCAAAGCCTATGGACAAACCCTTCAAATATAACTCAAGGCAACCATTAGTCCATAGAGATTGTCATCAATTACCAAAACCAAACATGGGGGCAGCACATGTTCTTTCAGAAGGTCTGTGGTAAACTACTCACGCATCATCGGAGGGGCAATGGAGTTGATGTAGATGCCCTCCGTGATTGAATCCCCCTCCAGCAGATTACCGGAAAAGGCTCCAAGATTGGATCTCACGGGAATAGAGGCTTCCGGCGGCGGAAAAGTATTTTCGTGGCTCTTTTTGGTATCCAGGGAATATTTGGGAATTTATAGGCCGAAGAATAGGGTTAGGAGGGCTGTCGTGGGGCCACAAGCCAGGGGGGCGCCCCCCCTAGGGCGCGCCCTGGTGGCTTGTGACTCCACGGCAGGTCTCCTGCCTTCGTCTCCAAGTCTGTTGGGTTTCTTCTGGTCCAAGAAAAATCATTCCGAAGATTTTATTCCGTTTGGACTCTGTTTAATATTCCTTATCTGCAATACTCAAAAACAAGGAAAAAAACAGAAACTGGCACTAGGCTCTAGATTAATAGGTTAGTCCCAAAAATAATATAAAATAGCATATTAATGCATATAAAACATCCAAAACAGATAATATAATAGCATGGAACAATCAAAAATTATAGATACGTTGGAGACGTATCAGTCTTGTCCATCACATCATTCTCCTAATGATGTGATCTTGTTATCAAATGACATCTCATGTCTATGGCTAGGAAACCTTGACCATCTTTGATCAACAAGCTAGTCTACTAGAGGCACACTAGGGACACAGTGTTGTCTATGTATCCACACATGTATCAATGTTTCCAATTAATACAATTATAGCATGGATAATAAACGATTATCATGAACAAGGAAATATAATAATAACTACTTTATTATTGCCTCTAGGGCATATTTCTAACAGTCTCCCACTTGCACTAGAGTCAATAATCTAGTTCACATCACTATGTGATTTACATTGTAATGAATCGAACACCCATACAGTTCTGGTGTTGATCATGTTTAGCCCTTGGAAGAGGTTTAGTCAACGGGTCTGCAACATTCAGATCAGTGTGTAATTTGCAAATATTTATGTCGTCCTCCTTGATGTAATCGCGGATGGAATTGAAACATCGCTTTTATGTGTCTGGTCCTCTTGTGAAACCTTGGTTCCTTGGATAGAGCAATGGCACCAGTGTTGTCACAGAACAGAATCATTGGGTTCAGTGCACTAGGCACTACTCCAAGATCTGTCATGAACTCCTTCATCCAGACACCTTCCTTCGCCGCCTCCGAGGCAGCGATGTACTCCGCTTCGCATGTAGAATCAGCTACCACGCTTTGCTTGGAACTACACCAGCTTACCGCATCCCCATTAAGAATAAATACGTATCCGGTTTGAGACTTGGAGTCATCCGGATCAGTGTCAAAGCTTGCATCGACGTAACCCTTTACGACGAGCTCTTGATCACCTCCATAAACGAGAAACATGTCCTTAGTCCTTTTCAGGTACATCAGGATATTCTTGACTGCCGTCCAGTGTTCCACTCCTGGATCACTTTGAAACCTTCCGGCCATACTTATGGCAAGGCTGACATCGGGTCTTGTGCACAACATTGCATACATGATAGAGCCTATGGCTGAAGCATAGGGGACAACACTCGTCTTTTCTCTATCTTTTGCAGTCACTGGGCATTGAGTCTTACTCAACTTCACACCTTGCAATACAGGCAAGAACCCCTTCTTGGACTGATCCATTTTGAACTTCTTCAAAACTTTGTCAAGGTATGTGCTTTGTGAAAGTCCTATTAAGCGTCTCGATCTATCTCTATAGATCTTGATGCCTAATATGAAAGCAGCTTCTCCTAGGTCCTTCATTGAAAAACTCTTGTTCAAATATTCCTTCATGCTTTCCAACATTTCTATATTGTTTCCAATCAGCAATATATCATCCACATATAATATTAGAAACGCTATAGAGCTCCCACTCACTTTCTTGTAAATACAAGCTTCTTCGTAAACTTGTATAAACCCGAACGCTTTCATCACCTCATCAAAGCGAAGATTCCAACTCCGAGATGCTTGCACCAGTCCATAAATGGATCGCTGGAGTTTGCAAACTTTGTCAGCATTCTCTGGATCGACAAAACCTTCTGGTTGCATCATATACAACTCTTCCTTAAGGAAACCGTTAAGGAACGCTGTTTTGACATCCATCTGCCAAATTTCATAATCGAAAAAGGCAGCTATTGCTAACATGATTCTGACGGACTTAAGCATCGCTACGGGTGAGAAGGTCTCATCGTAGTCAACTCCTTGAACTTGTGAAAAACCCTTTGCCACAAGTCGAGCTTTATAGACGGTGACATTACCGTCCGCGTCCGTCTTCCTCTTAAAGATCCATTTGTTCTGAATGGCCTTTCGCCCTTCAGGTAATACTTCCAAAGCCCATACTTTGTTTTCATACATGGATCCCATCTCGGATTTCATGGCCTCTAACCATTTCTCGGAATCCGGGCCAATCATCGCTTCTCCATAGCTCGTAGGTTCATCGTTGTCCAACAACATCACCTCTAAGAACAGTATGCGTCCTTGTCGACCCACGAGGTTCGATAGCAACTTGATCCGAAGCTTCATGATCATCATCATTAACTTCCTCTTCAACTGATGTAGGCTCTACAGAAACATCATTCTGCGCTGCGCTACTCTTTGGTTGAAGTAAAGGTTCAATAACCTCATCAAGTTCTATCTTCCTCCCACTCAATTCTTTCGAGAGAAACTCTTTCTCAAGAAATGTTCCATTTTTAGCGACAAACACTTATCTGAGATAGAAGGTATACCCAACTGTCTCTTTTGGGTATCCTATGAAGACGCATTTCTCCGCTTTGGGTTCTAGCTTTTCAGGCTGAAGCTTTTTGACATAAGCATCACATCCCCAAACTTTAAGAAACGACAACTTCGGCTTCTTGCCAAACCACAGTTCATATGGCGTCGTCTCAACGGATTTCGATGGTGCCCTATTTAAAGTGAATGCAGCTGTCTCTAATGCATAACCCCAAAATGATAGTGGGAAATCAGCAAGAGACATCATAGAACGAACCATATCTAATAAGGTTCGATTACGACATTCGGACACACCATTACGCTGTGGTGTTCCAGGCGGTGTCAATTGTGAAACAATTCCACATTGTCTTAAGTGACTGCCAAACTCATAAGTCAGATATTCTCCTCCTCGATCAGATCGTAGGAATTTAATCTTCTTGTTACGATGATTCTCAACTTCACTCTGAAATTGCTTGAACTTTTCAAACGCTTCAGACTTGTGTTTCATTAAGTAAATATACCCATATCTACTTAAGTAATCAGTGAAGGTGAGAAAATAATGATATCCACCGCGCGCCTCAATGCTCATTGGACCGAACACATCAGTATGTATGATTTCCAACAAGTCACTTGCCCGTTCCATTGCTCCAGAGAACGGGGTTTTAGTCATCTTGCCCATGAGGCATGGTTCACATGTGTCAAGTGATTCAAAATCAAGTGACTCCAAAAGTCCATCAGCATGGAGCTTCTTCATGCGTTTTACACCAATATGACCCAAACGGCAGTGCCACAAGAAAGTGGTACTATCATTATCAACTCTACATCTTTTGGCATCAATGTTATGAACATGTGTATCATCACTATCGAGATTCAATAAGAATAAACCCCTCACATTGGGTGCATGACCATAAAAGATATTACTCATATAAATAGAACAACCATTATTCTCTGATTTAAATGAGTAACCGTCTCGCAATAAACAAGATCCAGATATAATGTTCGTGCTTAATGCAGACACTAAATAACAATTATTCAGGTTCATCACTAATCTCGATGGTAATTGAAGAGCGAGCGTGCCGACGGCGATCACATCAACCTTGGAACCATTTCCCACGCGCATCGTCACTTCGTCCTTCGCCAGCCTCCGTCTATTCCACAGTTCTTGTTTTGAGTTGCAAATGTGAGCAACCGCACCGGTATCAAATACCCAGGCACTACAACGAGAGTTGGTAAGGTACACATCAATAACATGTATATCATATATACCTTGTTTGTTGTTGGCCGCCTTCTTGTCAGCCAAATACTTGGGGCAGTTCCGCTTCCAGTGACCAGTTCCCTTGCAATGAAAGCACTCAGTTTCTGGCTTGGGTCCAGCCTTGGGTTTCTTCACGGGAGGGGCAACTGCTTTGCCACTCTTCTTGGAGTTACCCTTCCTACCCTTGCCATTCTTCTTGAAACTAGTGGTTTTATTGACCATCAACACTTGATGCTCCTTCTGAATCTCAGACTCAGTAACTTTCAACATCGCAAACAGCTCGGCGACTGACTTGTTCATCCCGTGCATGTTATAGTTCAACACGAAGCTCTTGTAGCTAGGTGGCAATGATTGAAGAACTCTGTCAGTGATCACCTCTGCTCGAAGGGGCATCCCCAATTCAGCTAGACGTGTGGAATACCCAGACATTTTGAGTATGTGTTCACTGACAGACCCGTTCTCCTCCATCTTGCAGGCATAGAACTTATCGGAGGTCTCATACCTCTCGATCCGGGCATTCTTTTGAAAGATGAACTTCAACTCTAGGAACATATCATATGCTCCATGACGTTCAAAACGTCTTTGAAGTTCCGGTTCTAAGCCATACAACATTGCACATTGAACCATTGAGTAATCATCAGAACGAGCCTGCCAGGCGTTCACAACGTCTGGAGACTCAACTGGAGCGGGTGGATCACCAAGCGGTGCATCAAGGACATAACCCTTTTGGGAAGCCGTAAGGATAATCCTCAGATTACGGGCCTAGTCCACAAAGTTACTTCCATCATCTTTCAACTTAGCTTTCTCTAGGAACGCATTAAAATTCAGGGGTGCTACTGCGCGAGCCATTGATCTACAACATAAATTTTGCAAAGACAACTTAGACTATTGTTCAAGATAATGAGTTTAGTTAATCATATTACTTAAACAACTCCCTCTCAAATTGACATCCCTCTGGTCATTCGAGTGTCACATGATCCAAATTCACCAACTCAAGTCCGATAATCACGTGAGTTGAGGTGGTTTCAATGGTGAACATCTTCATGTTGATCATATCCACTATATGACTCATGTTCGACCTTTCGGTCTCTTGTGTTCCGATGCCATGTCTGTACATGCTAGGCTCGTCAAGTTTAACCCGAGTGTTCCACATGTGCAACACTGGCTTGCACCCGTTGTATGTGAACGTAAAATCTATCACACCCGATCATCACGTGGTGTCTCAAAACGCCGAACTTTCGCAACGGTGCACACTCGGGGAGAACACAATTTTATCTTGAAATTTAAGTGAGGGATCACCTTATAATGCTACCGTCGTCCTAAGCATAATAAGATGCATAAAAGGATTAACATCACATGCAAATCATAAGTGACATGATATGGCCATGATCTTGTGCTTTTGATCTCCATCTCCAAAGCACTGGCATGATCTCCATCGTCACCGGCATGACACCATGATCTCCATCATCTTGATCTCCATCAACGTGTCTCCATGAGGTTGTCGCGCCAACTATTTCTTCTACAACTATTGCTAACTCATAGCGATAAACTAAAGCAAAAACGGCGAAAATAAATTAAAGACAACCCTATGGATCCTGCCGGTTGCCATACTCATCGACATGCAAGTCGTGATAATCTATACAAAACATGATCATCTCATACATCACATATATCTCATCATGTTTCTGGCCATATCATATCACATCATACCCTGCAAAAACAAGTTAGACGTCCTCTAATTTGTTGTTGCATGTTTTACGTGGCTGCTATGGGTATCTAGCAAGAATGATTCTTACCTACGCAAAACCACAACGGTGATATACAAGTTGCTATTTCACCTTCTACAAGGACCGCCTCTGTCGAATCCAATTCAACTAAAGTGGGAGAGACAGACACCCGCCAGCCATCTTATGCAACAAAGTTACATGTCAGTCGATGGAACCGGTCTCTCGTATGTGGACGAGTAAGGTTGGTCCGAGCCGCTTCATCCCACAATACCGCTGAATCAAGAAAATACTAAGGAGGGAAGCAATCTGAATATCTACGCCCACAAACTCCTTTGTGTTTTACTCGTGATCTCATCTACGCATAGACCCTAGCTCATGATGCCACTGTTGGGGAACGTTGCAAGGGAAACAAAAAATTTCCTACGCTTCACCAAGATCAATCTAGGAGATGAGCATCTACGAGAGGGAGAGTGGATCTACATACCCTTGTAGATCGCTAAGCGGGAAGCGTTAAGAAACGCGGTTGATGTAGTCGGACGTCTTTGCGATCCAAATCGCTAGCCGTCCCGCGATCCAATCATGATCTAGCGCCGAACGGACGGCACCTCCACGTTCAGCACACGTACAGCTCGATGACGATCTCTGCCTTCTTGATCCAGCAAGAGGGGGCGGAGAGGTAAATGAGTTCTCCGCCAGCACAACGGCGTGGTGGCGGTGGTGATGGAGCTGTCCCGGCAGGGCTTCGCCAAGCACGACCGAGACGATCTAGTGGAGAACAGATCTAGAGGAAGAAGAGGGCAGCACGTGGCAATTAGGGTTGGGGGCTGCCCTCAAAATCCCTCAATATATATAGGAGGAAGGGGAGAGGAGGCAGCCTTGGCCCCTCCTCCAAGGAGGGCTTCGGCCGAAGGCAAAGGGGAGGAGTCCACCTCCCACAAGGGAGGTGGACTCCTAGTAGGACTCCTCCCTACTTGGCCCCTACTCCTCCTCCTTGCGCATGGGCCCTTAGGGGCTGGTTGCCCAGCCCACCAGGGGCTGGTGCACCACCTCCTAGGCCCATATAGCCCTTGGGGTCAGTGGGCCCCTCCCGGTGGACCCCCGGAACCCTCCCGGCACTCCCGATACAATACCGGAAATATCCGAAACTTTTCCGGTGACCAAAACGGGACTTTCTATATATCAATCTTTACCTCCGGACCATTCCGGAGCTCCTCGTGACGTCCGGGATCTCATCCGGGACTCCGAACAACCTTCGGTCACCACAATACATAACTCTATACTACCGAAACGTCACCGGACGTTAAGTGTGCAGACCCTGCGGGTTCGAGAACTATGTAGACATGACCGAGACACCTCTACGGTCAATAACCAATAGCGGGACCTGGATGCCCATATTGGTTCCTACATATTCTACGAATATCTTTATCGGTTGAACCTCTACGTCAAGGATTCAGTTAATCCCGTATGCTGTTCCCTTTGTTCTTCGGTATGTTATTGCCCGAGATTCGATCGTCGGTATCTCTATACCTAGTTCAATCTCGTTACCGGCAAGTCTCTTTACTCGTTCCGTAATACAAGATCTCGTGACTAACACTTTAGTCACATTGCTTGCAAGGCTTGTTGTGATGTTGTATTACCGAGTGGGCCCTGAGATACCTCTCCGTCACACGGAGTAACAAATCCCAGTCTTGATCCATGCCAACTTAACAGACACCCTCGGAGATACCTGTAGAACATCTTTATAGTCACCCAGTTACGTTGTGATGTTTGATACACACAAGGTATTCCTTCGGTGTCAGTGAGTTGCATGATCTCATGGTCATAGGAACAGATACTTGACATGCAGAAAACAATAGCAATAAACTGACACGATCATATGCTACGTTCATAGTTTGGGTCTTGTCCATCACATCATTCTCCTAATGATGTGATCCTGTTATCAAATTACATCTCATGTCTATGGCTAGAAAACCTTGACCATGTTTGATCAACAAGCTAGTCTACGAGAGGCACACTAGGAACACAGTGTTGTCTATGTATCCACACATGTATCCGTGTTTCCAATTAATACAATTATAGCATGGATAATAAACGATTATCATGAAGAATGAAATATAATAATAACTACTTTATTATTGCCTCTAGGGCATATTTCCAACAAGGCGGGGGGCATAGGGGACGCCCATCGACGTGAACCATAGTGGGGACGAACTTTGCCGGAGAATGGACGCGCTCGAGCCACCGTCGTGCACGTGCGTGTCCCCGCGCTCGAGGCCGCTGGAGCCCATCGGGCGGGCGTCCCCGCTTGGCGGCGCGAGCCATCCCATAGTCGATTTGGACGCCGACGGAGAAGAGACTGTCGTTCCTACGGGAGACGAGCTGCCGAGTGACGATCGCATCCTCAAACTCCGCTCGCCCCCCTGTACGTCGCCATCGCAGCCGCCGTCGGCAAGCTGCCGCGCTGACCGCACCTCCTTTATTCTCTCCCTCCACGTGTGCGCTGAGAAGAGAGTGGAAAATGATATGGTTGGAGGGATAGGAAGATATTGGGAGTGGGAGAAAGAAATCGTTCGCAACCACGCGGTGGTATTCCGAACGAAAAGAAAAGCTGACCTGGCTAATATTTAAGATAAAAGATTTATGTATGAAAATGAACTGTGCAGAAGACGTTCAGCTTGACATCCAAAAATTATTACATCTGGTACTTATCTTTTTCAAAAAGTATACGCCCATATTAAAGTTATACTAGAACAACGTCAATTAATTTGAATCGGAAGAAGTATATATTTCTTTTGTTTTGGAAAACAAAGACCAAAGCCTCACGTTGCTTTGCCTACGGAGATGTTAGCGCGTCGTATAAATAAATTTGACAAAGCCAAATCCTAGGATAGAGTCCCGTAAAAGGGAAACGTTTGGGGCCGGTGCGCCGGCCGAACGCTTCGGCCGGTCTGTCCACTCGCTCGCGGCAGCGAATTAAATTGGAAGGGTCCATCACGTTATCTTCTTCCTCATCCTGCGTCCTTCTCCTTCCTTTTTTCCAATCTCCCGGTTGCCATGGGAATCCTACCCCGGCGATCTCCTCCAGCGAGCCCCGTCTTCTTCTCCGGCGAGCACCTTCGAACTCCCCTCGATTTCCCCTCTCTCAACTGCTCCATGGCGACCGGTGCTGCAACGGACATGGCCGGCGAAGTTGCAGCTCAGTAATTTACTACATGCTTCAACCGGCATCAAAATTTGCTACAACCGGCACCGCATTTTGCTATCACCGGTGTCGCATTTTGCTACATCGCACATGGCGTCGCGATTTTTGCTACATGCGGTGTTTCATTTTGCTACAACCGGCATAACGTTTTGCTACAACCGGCACGGCTGAGCTGCATCTCGGACAGCGTAGAGCTTTGACGGTCACCATGGCCAGCTGGAGAACCATGCTCGCGTTTGTTGCAACCGTTGACAGAAAAAGCTTCAACGGTATATGAAAAATGTTTCAACCGGCAATAGAGAAAGCTTCAACCAGGCACTCGTTTTTGCTACGTGCATCATGGCAGAGCTGGGAGCGACGGCGAGGGCCGCGACCGACGGCGAGAGAAGATGAGGAGGCGAGGCGTGGGGTGCAGCGTGTGCGGGGGCGGCGCCCTCCTTTTTTTCTCTCCCGTGTGGGAGGTTGAAGATGGGATGCGGAAGAGGAGGGAGGAGATCTGACGGCTACGCGTGTTTAAATCGGACGGATCTGGGCTGACCGGCCGAAAAGATTGGGCCGGCGCAGAGCGCTGCCCCCCGTAAAAAGGGGCAGGAAATTTAACAATCCGAAAGCAAATAATTCTGGTAGAGGCAATGTTCACATGGTAGAATTTTCTTTTGGTAAAAGCCGCTTTGCACCGTTTTTCAAACCACGCGCGGGTACGGAAAAGGACGGACACTCGCGCACGCACGCACGCACTTCCCTCGTCGCGGGAGCTCTTTGGGTGATGTCACCAACGCAACGGAGCAGCCGCACTAGCCCGTGCACCGGACCGGGGCTGCCGCCTTTCCCGTCCGCGAGGGAGGCCGAGCCGGCCAATCGGCGCGCGCCATCCATCCAGACCTGAGACTTCTGTCTTCTTCCCTTGGCGTAGCGTTGGGATGAGAACTCGGAGCAGATGAGAGATGACAACAACACGCGGAGAAGTTCATTTATTAGTAACCGAAAAAAAAAGGTGGTCGTGTCGTGCGTGCATGCATGCCTTTGCCTTGGAGGGGCGGTGCGCCCATGGCGCGTTTCGGTGGTTCACGGGGATCCCGGGCCAGTCCAAAAGGCGACGGCTCCACGGGGTGGCGAGTGAAATCTGCCCCCGTTCTGCCTTTGTTTATCGAAATCCCCGGCCGAGAGGGCGTATCTGTTGCGGGTGCTGCCGCTCGGGCTGTCCATTGGCTGCGCGATTGGCCAAATCTTTTCCCTGCATGCATATGCTGCAGCTGTGGTCGATCGTTAGCTTGATAAGCTTTTTAAGTCACCGGCAAAATCTGGGCTGGTCGTACTACAACGGTTTCCAAAACGTAGCGTCTTGGCAAGATTCTCGTCCAACGGAAAAAATCTACCGAGGAAGCTACCTGGAAACGTGGCTGGTATGTAGTATACTTGGACTGTTCTACCGTGCGCTACTACGTACCAGTATTATATAGCCTCACTCGATCTCGCTGTCACACACGATAAGCCTGCCGGATCCACGTGTCTGGATTGTTTTTAGTCTCTCGTAGTCTAGTTTTTAGGCTGTTCATCGTCATGGCTTCGACGGCAACGATGACGGCGCTGAATAAAGATTCTTCGGATCCTTCCTTGACGAGGCTATCAGTCCTATCATTGGGGATGGATTTGGAAACCAGTCTGTTCAAGCAAGGATGGCGTGGCGGCGGCGGCATCCTCGTGGTGGACCTGTGTCCTCGGGCTCCGCCGTTGCGGCGACGTTTGCTCCAACGTCGGCGCGGAGCTTGGGAGGTAGTCCAGGAGCGGATGCAGATTGTGGTCTGCGTCGACGACATCTGGAAGACGGAACGTGTGCTGGGTTCGTGGTTCGTGGATGACAGATATGGTTTCCTCCTTCGGCGTCCAAGTCGTGGTGGGGTGCCAGATCTGGAGTTCGATGGCGTGTCCGGGGTGTTGCCCCGGTCTGATTCGTTCAACGGTAATGGCTTCACTTTTGGTGAGCCACCTTGGAGGTCCGCAAAGCTGTATATCAGCGATGGAGCCGCGTCGAGCTCGGGTGAGGAGGTGATTCGTCATTCTTTTCTTCGGTGGCTGCTGTGGTGGTGCCGAAGACAGGTGACGGACGTTGGTGTCAAACTCAGATATGTTCTTCTATCTTTTTAGTTTTGTCATGTCGGTCTTTATGTGACTTGTACTTTGATCTTTATGATATGAATAAGACACATATTACCAAGCAAAAAAAACAAAAAAAAAACACACGATAAGGCTGGCTTCCGTAAACAACTCCGAAACAAGGTGACTAAAATAAGCAGCTGGGTGACACCCCGCGTGATAGGCGAGCATCAACGGTCTGCGCTCGGGCGTCGAGAGTCGAGACCTCGCGGTTGGACTGAACTCCCATGTGGCCAGTGTACCCATCATGTCCTCCTCCATTCATCATGGAATCAACGGCGTCGGATTTTTGGGGCGGAGCGGCGTGCATGAAGACACCACCGACTGCGTGGGAATCCGCGACGCATGCAGCACGAGCCCTTTGTTTATTTTTTTTCTCCCTTTCTCGTGTAGCTGGACGCCTGGACTGATGGAGATCGTCTGACGGTATACAGTATACTCGTGTTGCCAACCTGCTGCTGAAAGGTCGGGAGGTCACGTTAGGAAGATACGCAGGTTGAAGTGGAACCAGCAGTACTGGTTACGTTTCTGATGTTCGAACACGGGTGGACGGTGTGCGCAACTGGCAAGCTAGCCTTGTGTATCCAGATTCGCAAACACTGAACGAGATTCAGTTGGGCTGCATGCAGCTAGACACCGGCCGACGACACAGCTCTTGACTAAGGATGACAACGTACCGGGCTACCGGGCATGAACAGGAAGACGCAGCCGTTGAGAGCAATGGCATCGGGACCAGGCAACCGAATCAAGTTATTACGGCGACCAGGTCTATGGATCGACCCACACTAGCTGCTGCGTGCTGACCGAACGCAAGTCGGTCAACTGGGATGTGACCCAGAAGCAAAGCCGTACGTGCGTAAAGGCTGTGGAACGATCGTTTTCGTGTGTCCTGTGCGTCTATGCCGGCTCAGTCAAGAAGTGGACGAGACGCCGAGCGGTGGAGCCGATCTTCCACGCGCGGTCGCAGCAAAGTTTGAACCTCGACAAGGTGATCAACCAAGGAGCACAGTGTTGACGTGAGCAGATGCATGCATCCACCGCAGTGCAGTTCAGATGGATGGTTGTTGCTTGTCCACAGGAGTACTGCTCCCTCCGTTCATAAATATTAGACCTTTTAGAAATTCGAGTATAGACTAAATACGAATGCATATAGATATATTTTAAAGTATAGATTCACGCATTTAGTTCTGTATATGTTTTATAATGAAATTTCTAAAAGGTCTTATATTTTGGAAAATATGCATGGCAGGGCCGCATGGGCAGCAAATGGTCCACCCGAGCTGTCTACGTACTGCTGGGTCGGACAGTACAGCACCATCCTCTCTTGTGCAACTCTCTCTTTTCCCATGATTGCACCATGTCTCAGACACGTGTACTTTGGATCTTTCCTCTAGCTTGCTTTAATCAGTTCTACTACTACTGCCACCCAAATGTTTTATCGAAAAAGTCTTTCGCCCCGCTTTATATATAAAGCAACCATCGCCAACATTCCGTTACAGACGCACGCCACCACACCACACGCACACACCCAAGACAAGATACATAGGTGTTGAGCGCAGCAACACCACCCCTAGCGCTACAGGAGCAACCGGGTTACTCCACCGTGAACATGCCACCGCGAAGAGATGAAGCCGCATACGACGAACCGTGGGCTCCAAGACGGCGCCTTCAGAAAGGTTACGACGCTGGAGCGCCGCCGCCGCCCGATCCAAGAATCAGAGTTTCCCCTGGAGCAACACGACGGGCAATGAGAGCCGCGACGACGCCTTCAAGAAGGGAACGAGTTTCGCCGCCGCCGGTCCGTCCGAAGATAGAACAAGTTTTCACCCCGGCCAATACTCACCGCCACCGAACGCCACACCCCAGCGACCACGCCATCCACACGGCCATGGTCACCGGGCAACACCGAGCCACGGGCTCTGCCCAAGAGCACCGCGCTACCACCACCAAGGCCGCCGCCCCCGCATCCGGGACCCTGACACCACCGCACCCGAGACATGCCGCTACCTCAACCAAAGAGACGAGAGAAAGGAGCCACCTTTCGTACCCCTGGACGCCCCCCAGCACCGAGAACCGATAGGCCGGCCAAAACTGGCCTCCATCGACCCGTCCTGCAGTACCGATCGCGGGACGAGCTCGGTCCTGCAGCACCGGGCGCAAGACGAGCTCGGTCCTGCTGCACCGGGCAGAGACGAGCTCGGTCCTGCCACTCCGGACGCGAGACGAGAGATGGACCGCAGCGGGGAGGGGCCCAGCTCTCTGACGCACGTAGCAAGCCCATGGCGAGAGGGTGAAGCGAGGGTCGATATGGTCCGCGCGCAGACGAGCCGACGCCGGAGAAAGCCGACCGTCGCCGCGGGCAGATCCGCCAAGCCACCGTGTAGCCGACGCGCCACCGAGAGGCCACTGCCCGTGTCGGGCCTCCACGCGCGGCCGCCCACAGCCGGAGCACCAGCCATGCCAGGCCGCTGCCCCACCTGCGCTGCCACGAAGTCAGATCTGGCCGGTCCTCCGCGGCCGCCGTCCCCGACCCCCGGCCCGCACCACCCGACCGCCCGGGCGGCCACCACCACCACACCACATGCGTCACCACGCCCTGGCTAGGACCAGCCGATGCCCAGCCACCCCCACCGGAGTAGGATGAACACCGGCTGCAACACCACCACCTTAGAAGGACCGCCGGTCACCCCAAGCGTTGTCAACCACCGCTACCAGTCGGATCTGGGCAGAGGGCTGCCAGATCCGCCGCCAGCACGCCCCCGTGCCTCCAGAACCCCACGAGCCGAGGTGGAGGGGGAGGAGGGGAGGAGGCGGCGCCGGCCGGCCACCAGGAGCAGGCGGACGGGAAGCCGGAGGAGAGGGCGGCCGACGGCCGGCGCCACCGGGCAGGGGAGGACGCCCCGTGGCGTCCGCGACCCGCGCGAGGGAGAGAGTCGCCCCGCCGCCGCATGCGCCACGCGGCCTTTGGCCAGCGATGCCACCGGCGGCGGCAAGGGAGGGGGCAGGGCGAGGGGACGAGGGGCGGCGGCGCTAGGGTTCCCTCCCGGGGGCGCCCGCGGGAGCGCCTCGGGAGGGGAGGGGATTTTATTTTATTTTTCGAAACCTTGCCGTTCACACAAAGTTCTTTCACCCCACGCAAATGTTTTTCCCTTGCTCCAGCAGGAAAGGTGGCCATCCGTTAAAATAGCAAAAAAAAGAAGAAGGAAAGGTGGCCACAATCGTCGTGGGCTCGTGGCCCACATGATTGAGGGAAGAACGATCGGGAGCAGCACAAGACTGACTGAACCCGAGCACCTCCAAATCACTCTCTGCCTCTGATAGCCTATCTGCTTTCCCGCTTTCAGCTATCAGATTACCGATTGGAAGGTTGCCGCCCCAGAGTCAACAGACCACCTAACCCCTGCCAGGCGGCCTCTTTGTTGTATCTTGAACGTCCAAAGATTCCACCTATCGCTGCTATGCATAGCTAACGTGGTGGTTTTGCCTTCTCACGGGTCGGGTCAGCATCCCGATGGCCGTGTCACGCATTATCCATCGGTGTGAAGAAAAGTTGATAAGCGTGCGTGCATCCCAGTTACAGAGTTTCAGAGAGAAATGATGCTTCAGTAGTTTTGAAGTACTGTACCACTGTATTTACCCACATGAATTCCACTGCAGACTGCATGCAGTTTTCAGTTTCAGTAGTTCAAGCAGTGCTATGTGATTTTCACTCTGAACTTTTGACTCTGCAGTGGTACATGGTTCAACTTCCTTGTTGGAGGCACTCTAGTAGGCTTGAGAAGGACCGATGCTTGCAAGTTGAAAGTGATTGAACCATGGTCCATGAAACAAGTAGAACCAAAATACTACTCCCTCCGTCCGAAAATACTTGTCGGAGAAATGAATAAAAATGGATGTATCTAAAACTAAAATACATCTAGATACATCCATTTCCCCGACAAGTATTTCCGGACGAAGGGAGTAGTAAATTTGCCAACCCGCCCAATAATTCTCATGACAGTGGGCATAGATCATACAGCACGCCGAGTCACCGAGGAAAATGCAATCTGACGTCTCAAAAGGAAATAAGAGACTAAGCTACATTGTAAGCATAAGATTGCTAAAGATCTCCAAATTCCTATCCTGTTCCATATTTCTTGTCCATCATATACGACTCTGACCGCCTTTAATTGACAGCTTGATGCAGTGGCCATTTCATGGTCCAGCATGTACAGTCAATGTGCAGAGGCAACTTTGGTTCAGTGGCCTGCATTAGAGATGTTCCCACAAGTATTCATCCATATGGCCATGTTGTCTATGGATCGACGGCCCGAGAAAGATGCGCCCTAGAATGCCACATCGTCTGGTCATCAGGCATCATATCTTGGCCGTTATCTGCAGATGGGTACTCACAACTACTGATGAACGAAAATTAGATGCCACAGGGATACGATAAGATGGCCGATTTGCCGCGTATTGTAAAGGAACGGATGACAAGTGAAGATGTTTGGTTTGGACATGATCTATCTTCAAGTAGCAAAGAAAGCCAATGGCACCAGCAAACAAGATCAGCAGGTCCCAAGGCGAATCTCATACATGTTTGAACAAGAAAGACATTGTGAAAACCTTTGTGCAGCATAAAGGCCGCTACAAATCAATAATAGACCAGACAAGAGGTATCTTCACATTAGCTATTCTTCTATTCAGGAAAGGTAGACCTGTAATTTATTTTTTCTGAACATGATAATAACACTGAAAGTAAAATAATGGTTGTATATTGTAATTTTACATCAGCAATAATTTGACATGTCTAAACCTACCCCAGAGGATGATAGTAGCGAATTACAGTTCACATCCTTAGGCAGAAAAGAAGAAAAAAAAGCATCCGTGCGCAGAGGCTGAACCGTTGAATGCAAGTTAATTAGGTGCCATGCAACTGACACTTGTTTTGTGTGTACTCTGGTTCGATGCCACGTTTGGAATGCAGAAATTACAAGGATATGTTCTTGCTAAAACCAAAAAACTTGTTGAACAAAGGATTACAGTTTGTAATTTACAAACAGGCTTTCTTTAACGTGGAGGGACTCATGTCTCAACCTCAAATTTCGTATTTGCCCCATACTACTAAACATATTGAGGAAATCATCTTCACATTAAAATAGTATTTTCAGGCCAAAAACCAATTATGAAAATAACTTTTGAGACAAGCAATATGATCTAGCAAATTAAGAACTGCTTTAACCTGCATACATTATGATTTTAGCTGTATAGATTTCGTATGTGCCTGCCAAATTACACCCATCCTTCATCTGCAATTGTATCAATACGGTGGCAAATATATTCCAAAGGTACTAATTGATAGGAATTAAACAGCTTCGCACCTTAAAAAGGAGAAATTAAAGAGAGCATATAAATTAGAGAAAAGTAGATGATTACAGAAGACTCAATAAAACTAGTTAAGGTTCATAAATTCAGACATAGGATGAGCATCCAATCAGTACATGCAGGATATATACTCATTCTTCTCCAGAAGACACCAAAATTTCTCAAAAAATTAAAGGACATGGAAGGCTATTTATCTCCAAAGATCTCTGAATTCAGGTGGTATTCAGTAACTTGTGGAAGCTAACATGAGAACCAAGATGAGTATTCTAAAACTTCCAAGACTTGCTTGCCTTTTCTAACATATCTACTAAGTTTGTCTCCTCCAAATGATCTCTAGAAAGTGAAAAGTGAAGGATAAGACTAGTACATCCCAGGTGGTTACATGTTAACTAAGCTAACTATTCTAACCCAGGATGGGTACAATTAAATTTGAGAAGCTTCATAACTCTCTCCAAGATATTTACTGAGACAGCAGGGCATGATTTCTTGAGGTGCACATACCCTTGGCTTGCCAACACATCATCCATTCTATTTGAAGACGTGATGAATTCAGCACAAGCATCTTTTAGCCTGCCGCAGTGATGCTGATCGGCTAGAGCTGACGTGGTCGCCACAGTCTCAACATCCAGAGTTTTGCAAAGAATGTCTTCGCACATCATCTTCATCCTTTCCATCGCATACCGATCTGCAGCCACTAGCAAGTGCCTGACCATTTCTTTTCTCTCTTCATCATCAAGTTTGTCGCTGGAAGGCAATGAATCCGTGTAGATAAAGTGAAGCAATGCCTTGAAGACAGCAGGCTGCATGTCTTGGACGGTGATGTTCTGTCCACGCTTGCCTCTCATCGGACCATACAGCTCTGCCTTGAAGACCGGAGACCGCGTTGCGAGCACGATCTTATGTGCAGGGAAGATCTCACCTTCGACCTCGAATGTCACATCTGCTTCCTCGGCCGCCTCTAGCAATTTTCCGAAATTTTCTGCCAAGTCTGAGGGTGGCATCTGGACCTCGGCTGTTGTCGCGGCGTCGGCAACAAGTGGTTCCTTGATGACAGTTAGATCGCACTCAATTACAAGACGGTCATCCCGCAGGTAAGCCGACTCCTCCAGCTCACTCCTCTTCTTAAAACTGCGAACACCCCAAATATAATAATCATCGGTCCCTCTGGTATCGAGAGAATTGAACACTACCGGGGATTTCAAGGGTGCCACCGCCGATGACGGCAGCCCGCTGGCCTGGTCGAGCAGCCTCAAGTCGTAGAGCACCCTTAGCTTGGCACCCTTGCTCAGGAGCTCCAGGTAGACTGAGACGTAGCCCTGGCTTTCCTTGTTGCCTCCGTCTGGGTAGTAGCGGATGCACCACTCGTACCCGCCAACGGAGACGGTGGTGGACCGGATGAATTTGCCGATGCCCATGCCCTTATGCAGGCTGTACCCGGCGATCTCGAAGACGAGCGTGGCCCGCGAAGTGACTGGGGTGCATCTCGACACCCTCCTTTCCGCTGGCCTCTTGGATGATGAAGCCATTGTGTTGTGGGAGCTTCCCTGCGGGCTGAGGATGGCCGATGGCGTGGGGTGGGGATCAAGGCGGCGGCGGCGATGGGAGAGCTCGGGAAGGGGGGGAACGTCGATGCGATCTGGGCGTGGGAGACAGGACAGCGACACGACGGCGGAAGGCAGGCGGGCGGCGCGATCGACCCGGAAGTCGACGCGAGGGTGTGGGCGAGCAACCGGCCGGGGACGAGGGCTCCGGAATTTGAAGCTAAAACCCTCCGTTTCCGAGTATATGTACCTCTCTCCTATTCCGCTGGCTCGACGAAACTGTCTTCCCGATCGATCTCGTGTGGGCCACGTGAACAACGTAAGTGTCCCTAGCGACCGGTGGCTCACTCGGTCTCCCCTCCGTTGACGTCCAGGCCGGAGCGGCCTACGTCCCGCGGTCTCGCGCTTGGGACACGTCACCGAAGCCAGCGCCATGCTCTCTCGCGTGCAAGGACGGGCGTGCGACTGCGACTCCCGCGGCGTTGCCGCTGTGGAGCCTGATCGAGGTCAACGGTGAACAGACCCAGCGGCCAGCTTGGCCACTTTGGGACTCGCCTCGTGTCCTCGCGTACGTTGCTGGCAGCGCCGGGTTCAGCTGCCGTGGCGGGCGCGCCGCGCACGACCTACCGGGCAGGGAGGTGCAGGCGATGAAATGGCTGCAGCAACAAGGAGATCACCCACGGGCCGTAGCCCGTAGGGCCAAGTGCGGTGGTACATCTGCATGTATGATGACAGTTTTGCAGACGTGGCGCATACGGAATGGATTTTTTTTTCAAAACTAGGCCATTTTTTTTAGCATTTTCGAAAACTAGCAGTGCTAGCGCGTAATTTGCAAAACTAGCAGCCCGTCGGTCAGCCGTTGGCCGAAGAGGGCCTTTTCGGCCAGCCGAAGACCGAAGAGGCCTCTTCGGTTACGCGTAGGCCGAAGAGTGGGTGAGCTGGGCCGAAGACGGGCCTCTTCGGCCAGCCAGCGGCCGAAGACCTTTTCGGCTAACCAGCGGCCGAAGAAGGGCCTTTTCGGCCAACCAGCGGCCGAAGAGCTCGTGGATAACGCCCGAGTCAGCTTCTTCTTCCTCTGGCTGTTCTTACGAGCTCTCTCTCCCGTTCCTCTCTGTAACGTCGCCCCCCCTCGCTGATCTCTCCGTTTCTCCACCCATTTTCGAATCCAAACCACAGAAACGGTAGATCGTAGCCATCTCCACCGGCCTACGGTCATTTTTTCCCTATGGGATAGCTATTTGTGCGTACAAGTGAGTTGGAGTCATGGTGGGGTGAGGAGGAGGAGGAGGCGGTTTGGCTGGTGAGGAGGAGGTGCAGCTTCTTGCCGCCGAGGGGGTGGCGTTGGTGTTGTCCGTTGGTGCAAGTTCTCCGTGAGGTGGCCACACGCGTCGAAGGTATAATCACGCGTCACATTTTTTTAGTGTTAATTGGTTTGTGATGTCATTTTAGCGGTTAGTTAGTGTAGCGGGTAATAATTTTGTTCGTTGTGATTAATGAGATGGAAGTGTCTGACAGGTTAAAATGTCTGAATCAGTAAATTTGACTGTTTACTATGGCCCTGGCAATGTTCGATATAATGAGTTGGGGGTTGATCTTAGCGAGTATAAAAAATGTGTCATGACACTTCCATACCCGGACAGACTGGACATTAGACAGTTGAAGTACTGGTTGACAACTAGTTTTGGGCTGGATCCTGGGGTATGTTCTGTCAGTATTCAAGCATTGTGGACCAAATCGTGTAAAAATGTGAAGTGGGAGTTGATGCTGATAGATAGGAGCCAGAAGTGGTTGACCCTGTTAAGGCGTTGCAGAGACCGAAAAATCCACCCATATGCCCTAGTTCAACCTGTGGCGAAGGAGGAGAATACCAGACAACCAGAGGGGGGGGGGGTATGAACCTGGGCAGGGCAGTCAAGTGGCTAACGAGATTTATTTATCCGGGTCACAGCCAATGGATGTGGATGCTAGCCAACCCGAGGAAGAGCCAGATTACGTGCCACACAATTTGTGTGGTAACGATACTGGGCAGAGTAGTCGGTCGCTAATATTAGCTGGTTCTGGTTTTGCTGATGGCGATGAGGAAGGGGAGGAAATGCAGAGGGTGATGGAGGAAGAGGACGAGGATGGACTGGCTGAGGATCTGGATTCTGAAAATTCCGTGGATGAAGTGGAGGTACCGATTCCTGCCGCATGGGATCAGGACCTATCGACCGGTCTCACGGTCAACGATGGCCATGAGACTCCATGGCAGTATCATCTGAACCAAGTCCAGATAGGTTCTATGTATGATACAAAGAAGAAATTGAAATATGCGGTGGTAAAGTGGGCTATGTCCACGCAGAGGGTTTTCCGGACACACATATCAAATCGAACAGACTATACCGTGAAATGTGTTGAAACAGGTTGTCCTGGGAAGGTGCACGGGCACGTGCCGAAGTATAACATCCACTGGGTTGTCACTGATGTTGTTCCACATACTTGTGTGAGGAAAAACCTTCTGATGAATCATCCGAACCTGTCTTCAACTCTCATTGCGCAACTCATGTATACTGAGATAATGCAGAAGAAAGATATGAAAGCAAAACACATCCAGACAGCAGTGAAGGTCAGATGGAATTATGTCATTCCTTACGGGAAGGCTTGGAGGGCTAAGCAGAAGGCTATGGAGGAAAGGTTTGGGACGTTCTTCGACTCATATGATAATGTTGTGCGGCTCCTTCAAGTATTGAAGGAGAGGAATCCCGGCACTTATGTTAATGTACAACACACAAGATTGGCGAGTATACCAGATTTTAAGGTGTTGAAGAGAGTATTCTTTTCTTTTGCTATTTGCATCGAAGCTTTCCGGCATTGTCCTCCTGTGATGTTTGTGGATGGCACATTCCTGACTGGTCAGTACAGAGGGCAAATCCTTACTGCTATTGGTGTTGACGGGAACAATCAAATCATCCCACTTGCCATGGCATTCGTGGAGGGTGAGAACTTTCCAAGCTGGATATGGTTCTTGAGGCAAGTGAAAATTGCCATCGTGAAGGACCGACCGAACGTGTGTGTCATTCATGACAGACATGCTGGTATATTGAAGGCCGTGAAGACACTGAGGGATCCAACTGAGAACGAATCAACACCATGGAAGGACCTGCAGAGCCGGTGGTGCATGCGCCATCTTGGGGCAATTTTTTTCTCACAGTTCAAGAACAAGCGGTTGATGAACTTGTTCAAAAAATTATGCAAGCAGAATCAGCCACGGAAATACAATTTTATTTGGTCAAAACTAGATGAGTTTACTAAGAAGCAGGTTAAAGCCAGACAGAAAATGGAACAAGATCAGGTTAAATTAGCAATAATCATCGCGGAGCTAGAGCAGCCTGTAGCTCTTTGTGACTTGCCAGCAATTGACCCTCCTGGCACTAAGCGGCCGAATGGCAGGGCAATAAAGAATTTTACTCAGTGGATAGAGAAAGAGCCTCCCGTGAATTGGTCTCTCCTGCATGACACCCATGGAGCTAGGTATGGCCACATGACAACCAACCTTGCTGAGGTGTATAACTTTGTACTTAGAGGGAATAGAGCATTGCCACTCACAGCTATTGTGGAGGCTGTATTCCATGGCACTTTGAGATATTTCAGAGAAAGGCTCGAGTTAGCAAAGAAGCATATTGCAGATCATCCGAAGACACCTTATTGTAGCCGTGTCATGGAGTACATGGCAAATAAGATAGAGAAAGCAAAGAAGCACACTGTCAGACTCATAGGTAATCAGGAAAGGAGGTATGAGGTTCAGCTACCTACCGATGGTTTTGGTACGTCAAATGAGGTGAAGACGCATGAGGTAAAAATTGGAACGGAATTTTATCCAACGTGTGAATGTACATGCAACAAACCGAAGTTGTTGCACCTTCCTTGCTCACATGTGTTGGCTGCGTGCGGCCAAATTCAGTTGGATGCCATCTCCTTCGTGTCCCCATACTATTTGAAAGAGTCAGTACGCAACACATGGACCGGTGAGATGACAGGGTTTAGAGTCGTCGGCAATTTCAACAAGGTAAACGATGATGAGAGAGTATACATCCCGGATCCTGATCTTCGGCGAACCAGTAGGGGTAGACGTAAGGTCCGTCGAATCCGTAATGATATGGACCAATCTAAAGCTGGTGGAGCAACCAGACAGTGTTTGCTATGCGCGAATTATGGGCATAGGATGAAATATTGTCCCGACCTTAACAAAGACGGTGCGTCCACATCGACGAGTGCGACAACAGGAGCAAGAGGTGGACGTGGTCGAGGCAGTCGAGGCCGAAGGGGACAACGAGGAAGAAATAACTTAGAAGCTATATAATGAGTCAGACTATGTTTTAATTTGTAATATGTCGGACTATGTTTTAATTTGTAATATGTCGGACTATGTTTTAATTTGTAATATGTCGGACTATGTTTTAATTTGTAATATGTTGAACTATGTTTTAATTTGTAATATGTCGGACTATGTTTTATTTTCTAATATGTCGAACTATGTTTTAATTTTAGATATGTCTTCGTATGCGTTGCTTAAAGATACAATCGATAAAAAACACCGGGCCGCACTTATGCAAGTGGGCAAGAATTTAGATGTGTTGATCCCTCGCACCCCAAAGTCTAACTGGATGATACACCCTGAATGGGTTGATAGGTATGTTTGCATATCATGTTTTAATTCGTAATAGGTAATATTTGATGCCCGCTAACTGTTTGCTGTACATTCTTTTTATTTTGTAGGTTAATGTGGGCTGGACTGCTACCCTTGGCACGGCTGGTTGAGGGTACATTGGATGAGTGGGTTGATCATCCGGAGTTGGATGAAGCTGGTGAACCAATGCAGCTACGCAAGAGGAAAATGAAACGCTTCTCTTACGACAGGTCACTCCTTACCTGCTTAGTAGATAGATGGAGACCGGAGACACATACGTTTCACTTTCCCTGGGGAGAGATGGCGCCTACTCTACAGGATGTGTCTTACTTGTTGGGATTACCATTGGCCGGTGCTGCCATAGGTCCTTTAGAGGCAGAACCTGGCTGGTTAGCTACGATGCAGGCCCGTTTTCTAGCTGCGGTGCCAACTGCTGTGGCCTTAGACAACGATCCTCACGGGCCTCGTTTTAAGTGGTTGAGCCAGTTTCAGGTAACCTTCTCGGTCAGCTAAATGAATGTTGTTTTTATAGTTGTCCTCACTACATAGAATAATACAGTCGTTTGGGTTTATATGTAGATTGTCTCATTAGGATACCCCGGACTTCAGTTGTCCGAGGCACAGGTTGATCGGTCCCTAGAGGCATATATTCTTTGGTTGTTCGGGAAGACGATGTTCACGGAGAACCACGTGACCACTGTCGATGCACGCCTCATCAGCATTGCACGAGAGATAGCTGACGCTCGTTGCCCAGGGGACATTATGCAGAGGAGTTTTGGTTCTGCTGTGTTGGCAGCTACGTACAGAGGCCTGTGCAAAGGTTGCATGTTGAGCTCCCATAGATCAGGTCTGGTTGGATGTCCACTATTGTTGCAGCTCTGGTCATATGAGAGGTTCCCTATAGGACGACCCTATGTCTGCGTTGATAAACCGTTTGGGTTGGTAGACATAGCAGGGGCTTATGTGCAACATATCGGCGACTTGCCTACTGTGGGATCTGTTTGGGCGCGAAGAGAGGTAATTTTGTATTACGTAACATTTCATTAGATTATTTCTTGCCATGCAATACTATTACTAATGTTTATTTGTTGTCATGCACAGAGACAGTATGCGGGTATGCAGGTGAAGAGCTGCTACCCGTCCTTCACGTCGCAGTTTGATGCTTTGCACGAGGATGTTGTTATCTGGGAGCCCTACTCGCATCATGCTATAACATCTAGGTATCCAGTTGGGATATCTGCCTTGTGCACTAGAGATCGGCACTACTGGATGACCAAGGCGAGATTGGTGTTCGACTTGACGGTGGAGGAAATGGCTCTTCATAGGGTGATGAGACAGTTCAGTCGATGTCAAGAGGATGAAATTCCAGTTATTCCACACATACCGGCACACGTGCACAAGTAAGTAATTCTATTTTTGTTGTCAGCACTGCTTTCAGAATTTTGCTTACCACGTTACCCGGATGTTAATGTCAGGTTGAGCCGCGTAGGAGGGAACAAGTCCATGGATTTCTGGCTTCAGAACATTGGCCCTTATGTTCTAGAATGGACGACCGCGCCAACACATATCTGGGATGAGGTTCGACCCTTTGACTGGGACAAGTTCGGGTTGTATCTGTAGCGTTACAGGCATTCAATGAGGATCTACTTGGTTCCATGTGCTGCTCCTGATCAGATTGAAGCGCCTCTGACCAGCGATATGTACCCAACTTCCTCTATTATGGGAACCAGACACCACACGGTACGTACCCAACTTCCTCTATTATGGTTCTAATATGTGTACTCATGTCATAACCTGAACATTTACAATTGGCTAACTCTTCAATGTACAGAGTGACTTGACAGTCGAGGCACGAGAGGAGGTTTCCGCTTTAATGCGGCGGGTTGAGAGGGGGGAGACTATCCCACAGCCAGAGCACCTCTCATGGTTGAAGCGTTTTGATGAGAAGCTACGAGGGATTTACGCAGCAGTGACATGTAGAAGATCTTCGGACGTTGCGGTTCCTCGTCCAGCACTTCGTCCGCCACGTCCATCTGTGCATCGTTCAGAGTCATGGCACATGGCTTCACCGGTGCCACCTCCTTCACAACCAGGAAGGTCGTCATGGCATCAGCCACCTCCTTCACATCCAGGGAGCTCGGCATGGCAAGAGCCATCTCCTTCACAGCCAGGGAGCTTGGCATGGCAAGAGCCATCTCCTTCACAGCCAGGGAGCTCGTCATGGCATGAGCCACATCCTTGACAACCAGGGGGGTCGGCCTGGCATGAGCCACATCCTTCACAACCAGGGGGGTCGGCATGGCATCAACAAATGGGGCCAGGTAACTTTACTTTTTGTTTTTCTTTTAAGCAGTGTACGTTCGCAATTCAATTTGACATGTGCTTCACTACTACAGTCAGCAACCAGCCGCATCCGTTCACGCATGTCATGCAGTCGCCGATGCTTAGTGGTGATGGTTCGTTCTTAGATGGCTACGGCGATGACGATGACCAAGCTGCAAACACGTATGACTTCTCTCAGCCGCTGTATCATACTCCACCACCACCACCGACGCAGGAGACACAGACCGTGACAAGCAAGGTTATGTACGGTTGTGGTTTTCGTGACCCTCGCCCACCGCGTCAGCGCTTATCGCCTTCCGGTCCTCGTCAGAGGAAGGTCCAGACTCGTCGCCGTCCCCAGCAGTGATATGATTATATATGTATGAGACACCCATGTTAGTTTCAGACTATTCTCATATGTGAGGACTTATCTATGTATCAGACATCCTTCATGTATGTGTTACTATCTATGTATGAGTCATTATCTATGTAAGAGACTGATTTGTTTTCAAGACACTTGTCTACTTCATATTAGTAGTACATCTGAATTAAACGGTACGACTCAACTAAACGGTACGAGATACATTTCCAAACAGACTACAACAGATAATTAAGATAGAAGTACATCTGAATTAAATGGTACGACTTAACTAGAAAAATACATCCCACAAATTACATGAAGTCATCGTCGTCATCCTCCGTTGATGCAACACTCTTCCCCTTCAACGGTGCGGTAGTCTTGGACTTCAACTATGTGGGTCTCCTGGCCTTGGTGATCGGCATGAAGTCATCGTCGTCATCCTCCGTTGATGCAACACTCTTGCCCTTCGACGGTGCGGTACCCTTGCACTTCGACGATGCAGGTATCTTGGGCTTGGTGCTCGGCATGAAGAGGTCGTCTTCGTCCTCACTGTCTGCTGACCATAAATCTGAATTATGTACGGCAAGCCTGAGGTAAGATTCACCTTTATGCAGTTGCTTCTGCCATCTGCCATGCAACCTAAGAAGTTCTTTCTGTATCTCCTCAAATGTCCTGGGAGGCCACCCACTCTTAGCTAATGAGTGAGCCAACTCATTCATTATGGTGTCACTACTGATGAGTTCCTCCCATGGAACTACTCTATCATCGATCTTGAAATTGGCGGCTAGACGGAGAAGACGATCGGACATACCAGAGTGAAAACTACGATCAAAAGGATAATGGGAAATCTCCACGAAACTACACTTGCCGGCTCACCCACCTTACCGCGGAGGGGGTTATATAGGTTCAGAAGAGAAGATGTCGGGAAAGAATGGTGGGAGAGAAAGGCGGGAAAGAAAATGGCGGGAGAGAATGGCGGGAAAGAAAATGGCGGGAGAGAATGGCGGGAAATAAAATGGCAGGAGAGAATGGCGGGAAAGAAAATGGCGGGAGAGAATGGCGGGAAAGAAAATGGCGGGAAAGAAGGGCGGGAAAGAAAATGGCGGGATAGTAGGGCGGGAAAAGAAAATGACGATCACTGCGGCAGAGGGCTGAAAACAACAGCAAGCTCTTGATCACGCTCTTTGAAGGTTATGAGCACCAAATTGTTTACTTCAATAGACGATGCCCGAAGAAAATTACCGAAACCTTCCTTGTTGAACACCATTCTACCACCCAAGCCAATAAAGTAGGAACAAGGAATGCTCACAGATATATCATCATCTTCAGAATCCAAAGTAATTTCAAGAGTTAAAGAACCAGTCCTAGGAATTGACAAAAAATCCTTCAAACTCCTCACAACCATGCTCGGAATAACCTGACAAAAAACATCAAGTTATATGATGTCCAGCTTACAAATTTAAAACAGTATACTAGATCAAAGAACAAATAAATAAACAGTAGCCAAAAACAAAGCTCACCATATGTTGACCATTAACATTCATGGAATCAATCCTATGAACAAAAGGAGTACACAATATGTAGTTGTCATCAAAGTGCTGTCGCGACATGAAATACATTTGCTGATAATTCAAACTGACACCACGATTATAAAAACAACTGTCAACAAGTTCCCTCTGAGTTTCACTCAGATCCTCAAGAGCTACAAAAAAATAATTTCACAAATTGAGGAGAACAGCAAAACGTATAAGCTGAAACAAAACTTTAAATCACTCAAAAAAAAACTTACCAACACAGGGTAAAGGGAACAACATAACACCTTCCCGATGAAAATCAACACCAATCATAGTTCCATAGTTCTCAAGCCTAACAATCATCATGTCACGATGACGGAGACCATAATCATTCACAAGTTCCTCCCAGGAAGGACCATGGAATTTACTGCTCACCCGACCATGTCTAAACAGAACACCATATAAGTTACCCTCACTGTTGTGAAGGGCAAGATCAATATCTGTGTCACCCCTCTGAATAGCTAAAGCTCTGCACTCCTCAATGTACCGAGCAAGATGTGATCTAACACTGCATGGAACATACTACAAAAAGAATGGAAGCAAACATCATAATTATATAAACAAAGGCATTAGAATACATTCCAACCAAAACAACATCAACTATATGCCACAATCAGATAAACAAGATATAGAATCTTACAACACGCCTTGAACAGCGACGATCCAGCACCACAGTGAAGACAGACGCACAAGAATCAAAGGAAGAACAAGGGCCACCTGGAGCTCGGCAAAAGGGGCAAGCCATTACCTGCAAAGAAACGGTGACCAAAAAAAATCACTACACTTGCCTGCTCACCCACCTTGCCGCGGAGGGGGTTTTATAGGGTCAGAAGAGAAGATGGCGGGAGAAAATGGCGGGAAAGAAGGACGGGAAAGAAACTGGCGGGAAAGAAGGGCGGGAAAGAAACTGGCGGGAAAGAGGGGCGGGAAAGAAAATGCACTCTTCGGCCAAGGAAATACCGAAAAGGACTCTTCGGCCAACGAAAGACCGAAATGTCTCACATGTAACTTCGGTCAGGCGCTGACGTAAAGTGCATGAACTATTCGGCCAACGAACGACCAAAGAGGACTCTTCGGCCATGTGCTGGCCGAAGACAGGTCTTCGGCCCAGCACAGCAGGTCTTCGGCCAACGCCTGACCGAAGAGTCCCTTTTCGGCTAACGGATGACCGAGGAGTCCCTCTTCGGCCAACGGCTGACCGACGGGTTGCTATTTTTGCAAAAAATGTGTTCGCACTACTACTTTTCAAATTTGCTATAAAAAATGACCTAGTTTTGAAAAAAAATCCGGAATGCAGCGGCTGTGTGGTGGCTTGGTGGCTGCCGCCGGCCAGTCCACTCCTGATGGTGTGGAGTGTGGCAATGGCAACGGCCGCATCCACGCCGCGGCATGGGTGACACCCGATAGCCGTGGAGATGGGCATCTATAGCCCGAACTTACAAAAATGATCCCTCAAACGTGTGCGGACGTGTGGCACGGAAAGTGACCAGACATGATTCAAATAAACATTACTGCATCCAGACATCTCATACTAGATTCTTAAATCCATACAAAAGCATGCAAACAAAATAACCTACGTACTACGTAAAACCTAACTACTATTCGTCAGAGATTTGGACGATCTCCGTGCCCTCCGGCGGATAAATGTTCGGCAGCTGCAGCTCCGCCCCCTCCGACGCCTCCGCTGCGGCCCCCTCCGGCGCCTCCGGCTGCTCCGTTGTGGCCTCCTCGCCGCTGTCTCCGCATCGAGCTCGTCAAAGAGGGCGTCGCCTCCGCCTGGCTCTGCCGGATGAGCCTGCGGTTGGCCTCCACCTCGGCCTCATCCCGGATGGAATCCAGGATGGCCTGCTACTCCGCCTGTCTTTGTTGGATGAGCCTACGGTTGGCCTCCACCTCGGCCTTATCCCGGATGGAATCCAGGATGGCCTCCTGCTCCGCCAACTCCTCGGCTTGGGCGATGGCAAACTTCGCCTCCGCCATGTTCAAGCCTGGAGCAGGCTCGTCCACCTCGATCTGCTCCGCCTCGTCCTCCTCCATCGCCTCTGACAGCTCCTCCTCCCCCTCCTCCTCCGGCTCAGGCGAGTCCGGAGGCATACCCGCATCGATGCGGGCGGCGCGTCGAGCCTAGATCTCCACCTCGATTTGCATCTGACGCTCCGCCGTGAGCATAGCGTACGTGGTGATCCTACGACGGACCATACCGACGTCGGAGAGCGGGGGAGAGGAGGTGGATGGGCTCTGGTGGCGGCAGATGGAGGGAGGAGGTGGATGTGCTAGGGCTGGGGGACGCCGGCCGGCTTAGATAGCCGGTTATGGCCGCGGGCGGCGAGCCAGAGCGGCACCACACGGCGTTCACACCGCGGCGACGGTCAACGCGTCCGTCGGACCGTCGGGTTTTCGGGCGATTCTGCATGGGGCCCTATCGTCAGGCCAACGTGGCGGGCGCGCCCGGGCGCCCCCATATCCGCCTCATATTTGGTTTGGATATGAAGGGTGCCGGCCAGCCCGGACGTTTGAGGCCGGTTTGAGAGGCACGACTAGGTCAAAATTTCGTGACCCGTTAGTGACAGGGAGGCATGCCCGGGTGTTTAAGGGGGGTATGAGGGGTCCGGTTGTAGATGCTCTAAGAAGGTGAGAAGAATTGTCATGAATACGCTAAAGAGGAAGTGGTAGTATTTAACCACGTAGAGGATGCGGTATGGATGATTAGCAATAAAGGAAAAATGTGGCAAGTTTTTATTGACATAATGGCTGGTCTTCCATAGCAATTTTGTCCTTGCATGGACATATGTGCTATATGATAGAACTAATAGTCTTGTGGCTAGGGTTCTGAAAAACTACGTGTCGTGGGAGTAATGCTGACAGTAGTAGGGGGGTACGTAAGAGTTAGGGCGAAGCCTAGGTACGGCACAAGTGTAACACTCGGATGTACGAGTTCAGGCCCCACTCGGAAGTGGTAAAGACCCTACGTCTCGAGCCCAGAGGCTTAGTGTTTGCTTATGTGCGTATCTGAATACAAGGAGTTCGTAGCCCTCGTTCTGGCGCCAGGGGGTGGCTTATATAGAGTGCGCCACCTCCAGCCGAGCGCCATTACTAGGGCAATAAATGACGGTAACTGCTGGAGTTACTGGAAATGGCTGTGTTAACTAGAGGCGTTACAGGTAACGTAGTCTTCACAACACCTTATACCAATTAAGTCCCTCGAACGTTGTAGCTCCCACGTCGCCTCTGCTTCTTCACGTCCGAGTGCCAAAGACCGGCCGACTAGCTGACGATGTCCGAGTGACTTCCAAGGATCCGAGTGGATCTAGTACATTCGTCCGAATGCCAAGGTAGTCCACAGACTTCCATGAACTTGTAGGACCCCTGGTGTGCCCTAGATGTAAGGTCCATGACCCTACTAAGGGTAGGTGACCTCATCAGTAGCCCCCGAATCGGTTGAGGTTTGGGGGACGAGTGACCGACGTGACGTGACGTGACGTGACGTCGGTGGTGTTTCGGAAACGCCTGGAAACGAGTCGGGCCGTTTCACACTCGGCGTTCAAACCACAACCGATTCAGGTTAAATAATTTCTGAATGTCCCGAATAGCCTGACTGTTCGAGTCACTCGACCTGAGTCGGGCTCGCTCTCGGGAGAGGCGACCCAAAGGCTTGAAAATTAGATTGTTGGAACCTTCAACTGGTAATGTTAGAAGCCTCTCTCCATTCGGATATTCCTGGGGCAGCTGAAGATTTGTCCGAATGCCCGACAGATCTACTCTATTCACCAGTGGACACGGAGTCCATTCGGGCCATGACGCAGCAAAATCTCTGGCGATTTCGAAATCATGGGGAAGCGGGCGCGCGTCTGGCAGTTGTGTCAGGGAAGTGGGGATAGTGGCCGCAGCGCCTCGATTTTCGCGCCGCGAATTTCGCCACGCGTCCCCACAGTGCTGCCCAAAGATTTCGGGGATCTGCATGCGTCCGTTGATTGCGCGACAGCAGCTGATCCGATGGCCGTGATTTTGCAGAGGCGGGGTATATAAATTGACCGGGAGGGAGCAAGAGAGAGACATCTCTTATTCTCCCACCCCTCCGATTTCACTTTTCCTCCGCCGAGAGCTTCGCCCGCACCACTGTTCCGCCGATTCACCATCCCACCTCGCCGGAGATGACGAGGAGCGCCACCACGAAGGACGAGAAGGCGAAAAAGGCCTCACGCGTGTCCTCTTCGAGCGCGGGCGCCACGACGGGTTTTTGTACAGGGTGATTGGAAGCCGCCCCGGACTTCCGCCAACCGGCTGATGGAGTTGGAGAGCCAGGGCCTCCTGGCTGCTGGGAGCTAGCGGCTGCTGACGGCAGGCGAGGTCGAGCCCGCGCCGCGTGGGGACGGGAGGGTCCTCCTCACGACCCACATCGACCGAGGTTTTTTTCCTTCCCCCCTCATCCTTTCTTCCGCACTTTCTTGGACTTCTTCAGGGCTCAGCTCCATCACCTCCCCCCAATGCCATCTCCTATCTGGCTGCCTTCATTTCTCTTTGCGAAAATTTGCTTGGCTGTCATCCACATTGGGGCCTGTTCAAACACTTGTTCACGCGTCGAGTGATGACCGTGAAGAAATCCGCGCAGACGGGGGGGGGGGGAGACGAATGTAGTCCAGCTGTGCGGGGGTTTAGGTATCCAGTTGAGGGGGAAGGGTAGTTTCCCGCAAATGAACTTCCCCGACACGGCCAAGGGTTAGCAGGGGACCTGGTTTTATTGCCAGGACATCCCAGTCGGAGAGGGCCAGTCGGGCCTCCCACTGTACTCAGCCGAGCGCATTCGGAGCCTCCCCAAACTTAACGTGTCCAAGGAGGAGAAGGTCGACGTAGATATCCTTGCTGGTAGCCCTCGTGAATCAGGGCATCAATGGTCTGGACTTGTTGGAGGTCTTCTTCTAGAGAAGAATTCAACCACTGCAGGCCAGAGCCCACCCCATGTGGCTGTACTCGGGTCCGGGTGACTCCACACGTATGCACCCAGATGAGCTCAGCGCCGAGGCCATGGAGAACAAACTCAAGGCCATCACTCCGGCCCGGGACAACCCCAGGGGCACGAGGCGGGTGCCTCCGCTCTCGGTTGAGAATCCGGCGAATAAAGTAAGTTCCGAATGCCATTATTGTTTCCGAATGCTTATTGACAGAATCCTCGATTGACGTAACTCTCACTCGACAGGCCTTCACGGGCATGGTGAGCTTGATCCCCGCCGTCAACCACGCCCCTGCTGATGTGGCGAGTGACAACGAGCGCCATGAGGGCTCGGACGTCGAGGAAGAGTACGTGGAGGACAACGAGGAAGGTGAAGAAGAGGAGGAGGAGGAGTCGGACCCAGGTGATGAGGCGGAGTCCTCTCCGTCAGAGGAGGTCCTGCCCGAGCCTTGCTCGCACCAAGGCGCGCCAAGACCCAGGGACCCAAGGAGGCAATGCCAAAGGGCCAGGTGGCGCCAAATCTTCCATGACTGTCCCCCCCACTCGGACCTCAAAGTGTGGGCGAAGCGAGCCCACGCCGTCACCCGAGAAAATTGCCAAGCAGCCGAAGGTCACCACCAACAAACCTCGGAAGGCTGTCTTGTCCAAGACCAAGATGAATGTGCCGGTGGACTCAGCGTAAGTGTCTTTGTACTGACCGCCATCTCGAATATGTAGCCAAGTGATTTCACTTCAGGGCTGACACGTCGACCGCTTCGCTGGAGAAGGACAAGGCCGACGTTGACGCCGCGTCTTCAAAAGGTAATTCTTGATTTCACTCGGAAATGATCTTTGAATTCTGTGTTTCTCTTTGGAGCTTGCTCTCGAATGGTCTTTGAACGTTTGCAGGACCGCGTGAAGTGATAGAGCTTGATGCAGACGACAGGGTCAACCCGCCGAATCCCTCTGCCGACGCAGACGTCGTGATGCGGGATGCTTCACCTGCTAAGGCATCAGTACCTGCTCAGATGGCCTCTTTGGGGGATGGAACCGGACTCGGATCTCCTCTACCAACTCCTCCTGCAACCAGCATCTTCAATCTGCCCCACCTCCCAGAGGACCAGGTGGGGGCGAGCAAGGAGGCGCTGATCCAGCTGAGGTTGATGAACGACAAGCTGAAGGAGGCCTGTGATGCCGGCGAGGCTCTGGAGAAGAATGTCTGAGTAAGTACTCTTGTAAGTACCTCCTTTAGTCGGAAATTTTGCGATGTATGTATTTTTTGAAATCCCGAGTGGGTTTGCGTCGGGGGCACACCCACTGGGTGTTCACTGATTCCAGTGGGGGCGTGCTTAGTGCACCCACTGGGTGTAGTCGCCGAGGCTGCCATCGACTGAAGCAGTCGGCGGGAGTCTGAGAATCCGAATGACGTTTGTAGAAATGATTGTAGACATGCTTGTCGAAGAGGATGCGGTGGTGGTCCATGGACCAGAGCTTCTCGACGTTGACCGTCGGGGTGTAGAATCTGTAGTTCTCCAGTGGGGGCGCGCTGAGCGCACCCACTAGATGTAGTCTCCGAGGCTGTCGTCGACTGAAGCAGTCGGCGGTAGTCTTAGAGTCCGAATGTAATAGAGTGTGATAGATAACCCCGAGTGATGAGATACTTGTCGAAGAGGATGCGGTGATGGTCCATGGACCAGAGCCTCTCGACGTTGACCGTCGGGGTGTAGAACCTTTAGTTCTCCAGTGGGGGCGCGCTGAGCGCACCCACTGGGTGTAGTCCCCGAGGCTGCCGTCGAATGAAGCAGTCGGCGGTAGTCGTAGAGTCCGAATGGTATTGAACCTTAACCTTATATCCAATTGTTGTCATTGATGTTCCGTTGTTTCTTGTCGGCAGAGCGTGTGCGAGCTCGGGGCCCTCTACAACACCCTAGAGAAGGAGGTACATGACCTGCGTCTCAGCCTTGAGGCTGAGAAGACCAAGAGTGCACGTCTGGAGCAAGAGAAGCAATCACTCGGAGGTAAGTGTGTCTTGCCCAATTGCTTTGAACTTGATCCTTTTCCCTGTCCGACTGGAAGTACTTTATCAGATGTACGTAGTGAAAATCTTCAACTTACTAAGATGCTCCGGGCTTCCATTTCTATAGAGACCATGAAGGAGGCCCTGGAGAAGAAAGACCGTGAACTGGCATCTGCCCAGAAGGAAGCCAGTCGGAAAATGAAGGAGGCCGAGGACAATATGAAGTCTCTCGAGAAGTGGGATGAGGAGAAGAAGGCGTTGGTGGCAGTTGCCCAGAGGTCCACAGCGGAAGCTGTTGAGGCCGAGACGAAGCTGAAGCAGGTCAGTTCCAAGAAAGTCGAGTTGGAGAAGGTCATCGAAGACTACTGCAATGAGATGAATGAAAGGCTCAAAGGTATGTGACCGGGCCGACTGTGTTTGAAGTCACTTCGATTTTTCACTCGTCCTCCATTATCTCCCTTTTCCCATGTATTCATCAGAACTCTGCGTGGATGTTGAAGAGGAGACTTCCAAGATTGAGAAGGAGCTAGATCCGAGTGCGGGTATCCTTCATGATAGCTCAGCTCTTGCATTGCTTTGACTGGACGAACGCACTGCACAGGTAAATATCTTCCTCAACCGTTTACGCAATGCAGTCAAGGACATCGACAAGGAAGTCGCCCCCGGAGAGGAGTCCCTAAATGACTTGGATGCTCTCATCAACCAAATGCAAGACGTTCCACGCCGAGTGCAATCATGGAAGAAATCTTCGGCTCGTGCTGGTGCCGATATCACCCTTTCTCTCGTCCGCATGCATTGCAGGGGCGTGGATGAGGAGAAGTTGAAGTCGCTCAAGGTCGCCAACATGAAGAATGCCAAGATTGAAGATTTCATGGAGACATTCCTGCCGGCAGCCACTCGGATCGCAGACTTCATCGACCTCGACACCTACATAGATGCAGCAACTCCGACCGCAACCGAGTGATCCTTGGATAAAAAAATTAAGTGATATTTGCCTCGGTATGCCGAGTGGTTTCTATAACCGTACATTCGCCGTGACTTAGCGGCCACAGCTATCTGCTCGTTTGCTTTGAACTGCATGCCGTTTGGATGCCTTTGTTTAACTGTTTGAGCGCTTGGCTCGATTATCACCCGGAGTGAACTTTTTAACTTAGGCAATTACAGGATCGCAGCTAAGCCCCTGAGTGTGGACGACGTCTTCACTCGGAGTAGTTTTTGACTTAGGCGATTACATGATCGCAGCTAAGTCCCCGAGTGTGGATGATGTCCTCACTCGGAGTAGTTTTTTAACTTAGGCGATTACAGGATCGCAGCTAAGCCCCCGAGTGTGGACGATGTCCTCACTCAGAGTAGTTTTTAACTTAGGCGAAATCAGGTTCGCAGCTAAGCCCCCGAGTGTGGGCGATGTCCTCACTCGGAGTAGTTTTTAACTTAGGCGAAATCAGGTTCGCAGCTAAGCTTCTGAGTGTGGTTGATGTCCTCACTCAGAGTAGTTTTTAACTTAGGCAACATCAGGTTCGCAGCTAAGCCCCCGAGTGTGGATGATGTCCTCACTCGGAGTAGTTTTTAACTTAGGCGATTACAGGATCGTAGCTAAGCCCCCAAGTGTGGATGATGTCCTCACTCGGAGTAGTTTTTAACTTAGGCGAAATCAGGTTCGCAGCTAAGCCCCCGAGTGTGGATGATGTCCTCACTCGGAGTAGTTTTTAACTTAGGCGAAATCAGGTTCGCAGCTAAGCCCCCGAGTGTGGATGATGTCCTCACTCGGAGTAGTTTTTAACTTAGGCGATTACAGGATCGCAGCTAAGCCCCCGAGTGTGGATGATGTCCTCACTCAGAGTAATTTTGAACTTAGGCGAAATCAGGTTCGCGGCTAAGCCCCCGAGTGTGGATGATGTCCTCACTCGGAGTAGTTTTTCACTTAGGCGAAATCAGGTTCGCAGCTAAGCCTATCCACACACCCACTGAGGGTGAGGAAAACAAACAAAAGTGAAAAAGTTTTGACAAGGAGTAGGAAAAGTAAGAACTTTTATTCATCAACTCCACTTGGTGGCTCATTACAGGAATGACAGAGTGTTTTCTAGATTAAGTGTAGAACTTGCGGAGCAGATCCACGTTCCATGCTCGGGGTTCTTCCGCATCGGTGTTGAAATTATACAACCGATAAGCTCCATTGTTCAGGACTTTGGAGATCGCGTAAGGCTCTTGCCACGGAGGCGCCAACTTGTGTGGCTTTTGCTGGTCCAGTCGGAGAACGAGGTCGCCTTCCTGGAAAGCACGCCCTCTGACTTGTCTGTCGTAGTAGCACCTCAAGTCTTGCTGATAAAGCGTCGACCTGACCAGGGCTAGCTCTCTCTCCTCTTCCAAGATGTCCAGGCCGTCTTGTCGTGCCACTTCTGCTTCGTCTTCGTTGTAAAGTTCCACTCGGGGAGCATTGTGGCGTACATCACTCGGCAGGACGACTTCAGATCCATATACCATGAAGAAAGGAGTGCGCTAGGTTGAATGGTTCGGGGTCGTCCGAATGCCCCATAAGACAGACGACAGTTCTTCGACCCAAGCTCCAGCAGCGATCTCTAGATCTCTCATCAATCAGGGCTTCAATCCTTGAAGAATCATCCCATTTGCTCGTTCTGCTTGTCCGTTCGACTGCGGGTGAGCTATGGAGGCATAGTTCACCTGAGTGCCTTGGGAGTAACAGAATTCACGGAACTCCCCCAAATCGAAATTCTTCCCGTTATCACTGATGATATCATGGGGAACTCCAAATCTGAAGATTATCCGCCGAATGAAACTGACAGCGGTAGATGCATCCAAGCTCTTGATGGGCTTCGCTTCAACCCACTTGGTGAACTTATCCATTGCTACCAGCAGATGGGTAAACCCACTCGACCCGGTACGCAGGGGGCCGACCATATCGAGGCCCCACACAACAAACGGCCAGGTGAGCGGAATGGTCTTCAGTGCGGATGCAGGCTTGTGCGTCCGATTCTTGTAAAACTGACACCTGACACAAAGGTCGACCAAGTGCTTTGTTGCTTCGTTGGCTCGGGGCCAATAAAAACCCGCACGGAACGCCTTTGTGACCAACGTCCGCGAGGACGCATGATGGCCACAGGTTCCCGAGTGAATATCTGTTGGAAATATGCCCTAGAGGCAATAATAAATTAGTTATTATCATATTTCCTTGTTCATGATAATCGTTTATTATCCATGCTAGAATTGTATAGATCGAAAACTCAGATACATGTGTGGATACATAGACAACACTATGTCCCTAGTGAGCCTCTACTAGACTAGCTCGTTGATCAAAGATGGTCAAGGTTTCCTGGCCATAGACATGAGTTGTCATTTGATAACGGGATCACATCATGAGGAGAATGATGTGATGGACAAGACCCAAACTATGAACGTAGCATATGATCGTGTCAGTTTATTGCTATTGTTTTCTGCATGTCAAGTATGTGTTCCTATGACCATGAGATCATGTAACTCGTTGACACCGGAGGAGTACCTTGTGTGTATCAAACGTCACAACGTAACTGGGTGACTATAAAGATGCTCTACAGGTATCTCTGAGGGTGTGTGTTGAGTTGACATGGATCAAGACTGGGATTTGTTGCTCCGTGTGACGGAGAGGTATCTCAGGGCCCACTCGGTAATACAACATCACAATGAGCCTTGCAAGCACAGTGACTAAAGTGTTAGCCACGGGATCTTGTATTACGGAACGAGTAAAGAGACTTGCCGGTAACGAGATTGAACTAGGTATGGAGATACCGACGATCGAATCTCGAGCAAGTAACATACCGATGAACAAAGGGAACAACGTACGGGATTAATTGAATCCTTGACATAGAGGTTCAACCGATAAAGATCTTCATAGAATATGTAGGAACCAATATGGGCATCCAGGTCCCGCTATTGGTTATTGACCGTAGAGGTGTCTCGGTCATGTCTACATAGTTCTCGAACCCGTAGGGTCTGCACACTTAACGTTCGGTGACGTTTCGGTATTATTGAGTTATGTATGTTGGTGACCGAAGGTTGTTCGGAGTCCCGGATGAGATCCCGGACATCACGAGGAGTTCCGAAATGGTCCGGAGGTAAAGATTTATATATGGGAAGCCATATTTTGGCAACTGGAAAAGTTTCGGGTTTTTCCGGTATTATACCGGGAAGCTTCTAGAAGGTTCCGGAAACTTCCAGAGGAGTCCGGAAGTCCACCAAGGGTTCCACCACGTCCCAAGGGTTTGCATTGGCTGAGGGGATGCGCCCTGGCCTTATTGGGCCAGGCACACAAGTCCCTCAAGGCCCATGTGGCTTGGGAGAGGTGGAAAGTCCACCTGTTTATGGAAAGGGAGGGAATTGGACTAGGAGCCCAACTCCTCCCCCTTGGCTGCGCCCTAGGGCTTGGAGGGGCTGATCTCCACGCCCCTCCACCAATATATAGAGGGGAGGGGGCGCCCCAAGAGCACACACGAAGCCCTTGGCACCCCTCTCTCTCCCTAGATCGTTTTCTCCTTCGTTCGCGGTTTCGGTAGTGCTAGGCGTAGCCCTGCCGGGATAGCACCACCACCACCTCCAGCACACCGTCATGCTGCCGGAGAACTCATCTACCTCTCCGCTCCCTCTTGCTGGATCAAGAAGGCGGAGATCGTCATCGAGCTGTACGTGTGCTAAACGCGGAGGTGCCGTCCGTTCGGCACTAGATTGGAAGGACCGTGATTGGATCGCGGGACGAATCGTGATTGGATCACGAGACGGATCGTGATGGGATCACGGGACGGCTTGCGATTTGGATCACGAAGACGTTCGACTATATCAACCGCGTTTCTTAACGCTTCCGCTTAGCGATCTACAAGGGCATGTAGATCCACTCTCCCTCTCGTAGATGCTCATCACCATGGATAGGTCTTGCGTGTGCGTAGGAAATTTTTTGTTTCCCATGCAACGTTCCCCAACAGTGGCATCATGAGCTAGGTCTATGCGTAGATGAGATCACGAGTAGAACTCAAAGGAGTTTGTGGGCATTGATGCTCAGATTGCTTCCTCCCTTGGTCTTTTCTTGATTCAGCGGTATTGTGGGATGAAGCGGCTCGGACCAACATTACTCGTACGCTTACGAGAGACCGGTTCCATCAACTGACATGTTACTTTGTTGCATAAAGATGGCCGGCGGGTAACTGTCTCTCCCACTTTAGTTGGATCGGATTCGACAAAGGTGGTCCTTGAGAAGGTTGAATAGCAATTTGTGTATCACCGTTGTGGTTTTTGCGTAGGTAAGAATCGTTCTTGCTAGATACCCGTAGCAGCCACGTAAAACATGCAACAACAATTAGAGGACGTCTAACTTGTTTTTGCAGGGTATATTGTGATGTGATATGGCCAATTACATGATGAGATATATGTGATGTATGAGATGATCATGTTTTGTATAGAATATCACGACTTGCATGTCGATGAGTACGGCAACCGCAGGAGCCATAGGGTTGTCTTTAATTTATTTTCGCCGTTTTGCTTTACTTTATCGCTATGAGTTAGCAATAGTCGTAGAAGCAACAGTTGGCGCGACAACCTCATGGCGACACGTTGATGGAGATCAAGATGATGGAGATCATGGTGTCATGCCGGTGACGATGGAGATCATGCCGGTGCTTTGGAGATGGAGATCAAAAGCACAAGATCATGGCCATATCATGTCACTTATGATTTGCATGTGATGTTAATCCTTTTATGCATCTTATTATGCTTAGGACGACGGTAGCATTATAAGGTGATCCCTCACTTAAATTTCAAGATAAAATTGTGTTCTCCCCGAGTGTGCACCGTTGTGAAAGTTCGTCGTTTCGAGACACCACGTGATGATCGGGTGTGATAGACTCTACGTTCACATACAACGGGTGCAAGCCAGTGTTGCACATGCGGAACACTCGGGTTAAACTTGACAAGCCTAGCATGTACAGACATGGCCTCGGAACACAAGAGACCGAAAGGTCGAACATGAGTCATATAGTAGATATGATCAACATGGAGATGTTCACCATTGAAACCACCTCATCTCACGTGATGATCGGACTTGGGTTGGTGAATTTGGATCATGTAACACTCGGATGGCCTGAGGGATGTCAATTTGAGTGGGAGTTCTTTAGTAATATGATTAACTGAACTCATTATCATGAACATAGTCAAAATGTCTTTGCAAATTATGTTGTAGATCACTAGCTCGCGCTATAGCTCCCCTGTGTTTTTATACGTTCCTAGAGAAAATAGAGTTGAAAGACGATGGTAGCAATAATGCGGACTGGGTCCGTGATCTGAGGATTGTCCTCATTTGCTGCACATAAGGCTTATGTCCTTAATGCACCGCTCGGTGCGCCACCCCCTCGAGCGTCATATGTAGATGTTGTGAACATCTGACAGGTACATTTTGATGACTACTTGATAGTTTAGTGCGTCATGCATTACGGCTTAGAATTGAGGCTCCAAAACGTTTTGAACGTCACGGAACATATGAGATGTTCTAAGAGCTGAAATTGGGATCTCAGGCTCGTGCCCGTGTTGAGAGGTATGAAACCCCCAACAAGATTCTTTGCCTGCAAGATGAAGGAGAATAGCTCAATCCGTGAGCATGTGCTCAGATTGTCTGGGTGCTACAATCGCTTGAATCGAGTGGGAGTTGATCTTCCAGATAAGATAGTGATTGATATAGTTCTCCAAGTCACTGCCACTAAGCTACTAGAGCTTCGTGATGAACTATAAAATGCCAGGGATGGAAATAATGATCCCTGAGCTATTCGCGATGTTTGACACCGCGAAGGTAGAAATCAAGAAGGAGCATCAAGTGTTGATGGTTAGTAAAACCACTAGTTTCGAGAAGGGCAAGGGTAAGGAGGGATACTTCATGGATGGAAAGCCAGTCGCTGGTCCAGTAAAGAAACCCAAAGTTGAACCCAAACCCGAGACTGAGTGCTTCTATTATGAGGAGAATGGTCACTGAAGCGAAACTTCCCTAGATACTTGGTAGATAAGAAGGCTGGCAACGTCAACAGAAGTATATTTGATATATGTTTTATTCATGTGTACCTTGCTAGTACTCCTAGTAGCAGCTGGGTATTAGATACCGGTTCAGTTGCTAAATGTTGGTAACTCAAAATAAAAGCTACGGAATAAACGGAGACTAGCTAAGGGCGAGGTGACGATGTGTGTTGGAAGTGTTTCCAAGGTTGATGTGATCACCATCGCACGCTCTGTCTACCTTCGGGATTAGTGATGAACCTAAATAAATGTTATTTGGTGTTTGCGTTAAGCATGAACATGATTATATCGTGTTTATTGCAATGCGGTTATTCATTTAAGTTAGAGAATAATGGTTATTCTATTTACATGAATAATACCTTCAATGGTCATGCACGCAATGAGAATGGTTTATTGAATCTCGATCGTAGTAATACACATGTTCATAATATTGATGCCAAAAGATGCAAAGTTAATAATGATAGTACCACATACTTGTGGCACTGCCGCCAAGGTCATATTGGTGTAAAGCGCGTGAAGAAACTCCATGCCGATGGATCTTTTGACTCACTCGATTTCGAATCGATTGAGACATGCGGACCATGGCTCACGGGCAAGATGACTAAAACCCCGTTTTCCGATATGATGGAGCGGGCAAGTGACTTATTGGAAGTGATACATGTTGATGTATGCGGTCCAATGAGTGTTGAAGCGTGCGGTGGATATCGCTATTTTCTTACCTTCACTGATGATTTGAGTAGATATGGGGATATTTACTTAATGAAACACAAGTCTGAAACATTTGAAAAGTTCAAACAAATTTAGAGTGAAGTTTGAGATCATCGTGACAAGAAGATAAAATATCTACGATATGATCGTGGAGGTAAATATCTGAGTTACGAGTTTGGTATACAACTCAAGACAATATGGAAATTGTTTCACAACTCACGCCACCTGGAACACCATAGTGTGATGGTGTGTCCGAACGTCGTAGTCATGCTCAATTGGATATGGTGCGTGCTATGATGTCTCTTATCGATTTGCCACTATCGTTTTGGGGTTATGCATTAGAGACAACTACATTCGCTTTAAAATAGGGCACCATCTAAGTCCGTTGAGATGACACCGTATGAATTTTTGATTTGGCAGAAACCTAAGTTGTCATTTCTCAAAATTTGGGAATGCGACGCTTATGTCTGATAAGCTCGAACCCAAAGAGGAAAGGTACATCTTCATAGGATACCCTAAGGAAACAGTTGGGTATACCTCCTATCTCAGATCCAAGGGCAAAGTGTTTGTTGCTAAAATGGGTCCTTTCTCGAGAAAGAGTTTCTCTCGAAAGAATTGAGTGGGAGGAAAGGTAGAACTTGATGATGGTAATTAAACCGTCACTTCAGTTGGATGGTAGCACGACACAGAAAGATGTTTCTGTGGCGCCTACACCGAATGAAGAGGAAGTTAATGATGATGATCATGACACTTCGGATCGAGTTACTACCAGGCCTCATAGGTCGACAAGGAATCGTACCGCCCCTGAGTGGTACGACAATCCTGTCTTGGAGGTCATGTTGTTAGAAAACAGTGAACCTACGAGCTATGAAGAAGCGATGGTGGGCCCGGATTCCAACAAATGGCTTGGAGCCATGAAATCCGAGAAAGGATCCATGTATGAAAACCAAGTATGGACTTTGGTAGACTTGCCCATTAAACGGCAGGCCGTTGAGTACAAATGGACCTTTAAGAAGAAGACATACGCTGATGGTAAATGTCACCATTTATAAAGCCCGACTTGTCGCAAAGAAGTTTCCGACAAGTTCAAGGAGTTGACTACGATGATACTTTCTCACTCGTAGCGATGCTAAAGTCTGTTGGAATTATGTTAGCAGTTGCTGCATTTTTCGATTATGAAATCTGGGAGATGGATGTCAAAACATCGTTTCCTTAACGGTATCCGTGAGGAAAGGTTGTATGTGATACAACCGGAAGGCTTTGTCAGTCCTAAGGATGCTAAAATGTATGCAAGCTCCAGCGATCCTTGTGTGGATAGGATCAAGCATCTCGGAGTTGGAATATACGCTTTGATGAGTTGATCAAAGTTTTTGGGTCTATACAAAGTTTATGAGAAACTTGTATTTACAATAAAGTGAGTGGGAGCACTATAGAATTTCTGATAAGTATATGTGGATCACATATTGTTGATCGGAAATGATGTAGAATTTCTGGAAAGCATAAAGGGTTGTTTGAAATGAGTTTTTCAAAGGAAGACCTGAATGAAGCTACTTAAATATTGGGCATCAGGATCTATAGAGATAGATCAAGACGTCTGATAAGACTTTCAATGAGTACATACCTTGACAAGATTTTGAAAGAGTTCAAAATGGATCAGTCAAAGAAAGAGTTCTTGCCTGATTTGTAAGGTGTGGAGTTGAGTGAGACTCAAAGCTCGACCATGGCAGAATAAAGAGAAAGGACGAAGGTCGTCCCCTATGCCTTATCCATAGGCTCTATATAGTATGCCACGCTGTGTACCGCACCTAGAGTGTGCCTTGCCATGAGTCTGTCAAGGGGTACAAGAGTGGTCCAGGAGTGGATCACTGGACAGTGGTCAAAATTATCCTTAGTAACTAGAGGACCAAGGAAATGTTTCTCGGTTATGGAGGTGATAAAGAGTTCGTCGTAAAGGGTTACGTCGATGCAAGCTTTGACACCTATCCGGATGACTCTGAGTAGCAATCCGGATACGTATAGTGGAGCAACCATTTGGAATAGTTCCAAGTGGAGTGTGGTAGCATCTGCAGTATGACATATAGATTTGCAAAGAACACATAGATCTGAATGTTGCAGACCGTTGACTAAAAACCTCTATCACATGCAAAACATGATCGAACCCCAGAACTCATTGGGTGTTAGATTCATAACAATGTAAATCACATAGCGATGTGAGCTAGATTATTGACTCTAGTGCAAGTGGGAGACTGTTGGAAATATGCCCTAGAGGCAATAATAAATTAGTTATTATCATATTTCCTTGTTCATGATAATCGTTTATTATCCATGCTAGAATTGTATTGATCGGAAACTCATATACATGTGTGGATACATAGACAACACTATGTCCCTATTGAGCCTCTACTAGACTAGCTCGTTGATAAAAGATGGTCAAGGTTTCCTGGCCATAGACATGAGTTGTCATTTGATAACGAGATCACATCATTAGGAGAATTATGTGATGGACAAGACCCAAACTATGAACGTAGCATATGATCATGTCAGTTTATTGCTATTGTTTTCTGCATGTCAAGTATGTGTTCCTATGACCATGAGATCATGTAACTCATTGACACCGGAGGAGTACCTTGTGTGTATCAAACGTCACAACGTAACTAGGTGACTATAAAGATGCTCTACAGGTATCTCTGAGGGTGTCTGTTGAGTTGACATGGATCAAGACTGGGATTTGTTGCTCCGTGTGACGGAGAGGTATCTCAGGGCCCACTCGGTAATACAACATCACAATGAGACTTGCAAGCAAAGTGACTAAAGTGTTAGCCACGGGATCTTGTATTACGGAACGAGTAAAGAGACTTGCCGGTAACGAGATTGAACTAGGTATGGAGATACCGACGATCGAATCTCGAGCAAGTAACATACCGATGAACAAAGGGAGCAACGTACGGGATTAATTGAATCCTTGACATAGAGGTTCAACCGATAAAGATCTTCATAGAATATGTAGGAACCAATATGGGCATCCAAGTCCCACTATTGGTTATTGACCGTAGAGGTGTCTCGGTCATGTCTACATAGTTCTCAAACCTGCAGGATCTGCACACTTAACGTTCGGTGACGTTTCGGTATTATTGAGTTATGTATGTTGGTGACCGAAGGTTGTTCGGAGTCCCGGATGAGATCCCGGACGTCACGAGGAGTTCCGAAATGGTCCGGAGGTAAAGATTTATATATGGGAAGTCATATTTTGGCAACCGGAAAAGTTTCGGGTTTTTCCGCTATTGTACCGGGAAGCTTCTAGAAGGTTTCGGAAACTTCCGGAGGAGTCCGGAAGTCCACCAAGGGTTCCACCACGTCCCAAGAGTTTGCATGGGCTGAGGGGAGGCGCCCTGGCCTTATTGGGCCAGGCACACAAGTCCCTCAAGGCCCATGTGGCATGGGAGAGGTGGAAAGTCCACCTGTTTATGGAAAGGGAGGGAATTGGACTAGGAGTCCAACTCCTCCCCCTTGGCTGTGCCCTAGGGCTTGGAGGGGCTGATCTCCACGCCCCAAGAGCACACACGAAGCCCTTGGCGCCCCTCTCTCTCCCTAGATCGTTTTCTCCTCCGTTCGCGGTTTCGGTAGTGCTAGGCGTAGCCCTGTCGGGATAGCACCACCACCACCGTTACCACGCCGTCGCGCTGCCGAAGAACTCATCTACCTCTCCGCTCCCTCTTGCTGGATCAAGAAGGCGGAGATCGTCATCGAGCTGTACGTGTGCTGAACACGGAGGTGCTGTCCGTTCGGCACTAGATTGGAAGGACCGTGATTGGATCGCGGGACGGATCGTGATTGGATCGCGAGACGGATCGTGATGGGATCACGGGACGGCTTGCGATTTGGATCGCGAAGACGTTTGACTACATCAACCGCGTTTCTTAACGCTTCCGCTTAGCGATCTACAAGGGTATGTAGATCCACTGCCCCTCTCGAAGATGCTCATCACCATGGATAGGTCTTGCATGTGCGTAGGAAATTTTTTGTTTCCCATACAACGTTCCCCAACAATATCATGCAGGATCTGCATCCCTTCCTCTGGGGAAATGCATTTCTGCGTTACACCCGTAGTGCTTTTCTTGTATAGCTGCTCTCCCATCACCTCAAAGGATTTGGATCATGGGACGATCCGCTGGGCCTCCTCTTCGTCTTCAGGGAGCTCTTGCCGGAGCAAGTATGCTAAGTAAGGTTGGGTCCACTCGGGAGTGATCACAAACATCTCGTGGACGAGATCCACTATGGCTGGAATGTCGACTACAGTCGGGTTCGAAGGTCCAATTGCTTGCGGGGGCTCTTCAATAAAAGGATCTTTTTTGACTAAAGGAGAGTGTAGGTGCTCAAGAAATATTCCTTTCGGAACGACCCGCCAAGTGGAGCCGATCTTGGCCAGGTCGTCGGCAGCCTGGTTCTTCGCTCGGGGTATGTGATGCAGCTCCAGGCCTTCAAACTTCTTCTTCAATTTCCGGACTGCATTACAGTACCGGTCATAGCCGGACTCCGGATATCCCATTCCTTCATCACTTGATTGACCACGAGGTCCGAGTCACCGAATATCATCAAGCGTCGAATACTGAGCGAGATAGCCATTCGGAGCCCATACAGGAGGGATTCGTACTCGGCCTCGTTGTTGGACGAATCGAAATGGATTTGAAGGATGTATCTCAGTCGGTCTCCCTTGGGGGAAACAAGAACCACCCAGGCTCCGGATCCTTGGAGCGTCTTGGAACCATCAAAAACATGGTCCAGCGTTCGGGGATACCTGGGGCTGGCTATTCCTGCTCTAACCACTCGGCCGAAAAGTCCACAAGTGCTTGAGACTTGATCGCCTTCATGGCTTCAAACTTGATCTCCAACGGGAGGAGCTCAATCGCCCATTTTGCCACTCGGCCCATGGCGTCTCTGTTATGCAGGATTTCCGACAGGGGAGAATCGCTGATAACTGTGTCCGAGTGCTCTTGGAAGTAATGAGCTACCTTCTTGACAGTGAGGTAAATGCCATAAACCAACTTCTGGTAGTGTTGATACCTTTTCTTGGAAGGAGTCAAGACTTCTGAAATGTAATAGACGGGACTTTGCACTTTGAATGCTTTTCCCGATTCCTCGCGCTCCGCAGTAAGGACAATGCTGACCACTTTGCTGGTAGCCGCGATGTACAAGAGCAAAGGCTCTCGGCTGCTCGGAGCAGCTAACACCGGCTGGCTGGAAAGCAAGGCCTTGAGCTGATCGAATGCGGCTTGCGCTTCAGGAGTCCATTCAAAGCTATCGGACTTCTTCGTCAATCAGTAATAAGGCAATGCCTTCTCACCGAGACGAGAGATGAATCTGCTCAGGGCTGCAAGGCACCCCGTGAACTTTTGCACGTCATGCAGACGGACTGGTTTCTTCATCCGGACGATGGCGATGATTTTGTTGGGATTAGCATCGATCCCCCGTTCGGAAACGAGAAAACCGAGTAGCTTACCCGATGGCACTCCGAATGTACACTTTGCAGGATTAAGTTTTATTTGAAAGCGCCGCAGGTTCACGAAGGTTTCGGCGAGGTCAGTCACGAGGTCGGAACCTTTCCTGTACTTGACCACGATGTCATCCATATAAGCCTCCACGTTCCGACTGATTTGCTTTTGCAAGCACTTTTGTATCATGCACATAAAGGTTGCCGCAACATTCTTGAGACCGAATGGCATAGTGATATAGCAGAAACATCCGAATGGGGGTGATGAAAGCTGTTTTTATTTCATCTGGTCCATACATTCGGATCTGGTGGTACCCGGAGTACGCATCCAGGAACGACAGACGTTCACATCCAGCAGTGGAATCTCCTATCTGATCTATGCGGGGAAGTGGAAAATGATCTTTCGGGCATGCCCGATTGAGGTGCTTGAAGTCGGTGCACATCCGGAGGGACTTGTCCTTCTTGGGCACCAACACTGGGTTGGTTAGCCACTCGGAATGGTAGACTTCGCGAATGAACTCGACAGCTAGGAGTCGAGCGATCTCTTCACCAATCGCCTTGCGCTTCTCGACGGAGGATCGACGCAAGTGCTCCTTGACTGGCTTGATATTCGGATCGACTCGGAGTCGGTGCTCAGCCAGCTCCCTGGGAACCCCTGGCATGTCAGACGGTTTCCATGCGAAGATATCCCAGATTTCACGGAGGATCTGGATGAGCTCGGCTTCCTATTTTTCACCGAGTGTCGTCGAGATGTTGGTTGGAGCAGCACTCAGATTGTTTGGGTGAATGTGAACCTGCTTGGTCTCACCGGCCGACTGGAAAGTTGATTTCGTTGCCGGCCGTTTGGACTTGAGCAGATCCGCCGTGTCCACCGCTTTCTTGTACCCGTCGAGTTCCACCGCGAGTAGTTGTTCATTGGCAATCTTGGAGCCCTACTGGAGGCACTCCTCGGCGACTATCCGATCACCGGTCACCGTGATAACTCCTTTCAGCCCTGGCATCTTAAGTTTAATATACACATAATATGGACGGGCCATTAAATGCGCGTAGGCAGGCCTACCCAGGATGGCGTGATAAGCGCTCCGAAAGTCCACCACTTCGAACGTCAAGCGTTCCTTTCAGAAATTCTTTTCCCCGCCGAACACGACGTCCAGAGCTATCTGGCCGAGTGACTCGGCTTTCTTCCCGGGGATGACCCCGTGGAAATGCATGTTACTCTTGCTCAGTCGGGACATCGGAATGTCCATTGCTCTGAGCGTATCCGCGTAGATTATGTTGAGCCCGTTGCCCCCGTCCATGAGGACTTTGCGCAATCGGACTCCATTCACAATTGGATCGACAACCAGCGCCTGCCTCCCAGGGATGTCTATGCGGGCTGGGTGATCCGACTGATCGAAGGCAACGGGAGTCTTCGTCCAGTTGAGGTACTTGACGATAGTTAGAGCTGCCATGTTCACTTCCCGATTGACGACCTTCAACCGACTCTTGCTTTTGACGTCGGCAAAGATCATGTTCAGGACCTTGTCGATGTTCGGATACTCGGGAGCATCCTCACCTTCCTCGTCGTCGTCCTTCTCAATAGAGGTCTCTCTACCCATCTCTTGCTTGAGCATTCGGCACTCCCGAGTGGTGTGCTTGGGGTAGATCATGTTGCCCTCTTCATCTTTCTTAGTATGGACAACACAGGGTTGATCCAATACCTCCATTTTGTACTCGGGCTTCTTCTTATTGGCCCAATCCTTCTTTTTATTTTTCTTCGGCTTAGGCTTACCTTGGCCTGGAACCGCAGCAACTTCTGCCTTTCCCCGAGAATCGGCTTTCCATTTCTGCTTTTTGCCTACGTTTCCCCCCGACTGAGGGGTGTCGCCGGCTCGTCATTTGCCGCTTCGGAGGCGGTCCTCTTCCTCGCCATTGGCGTACTCGTTAGCAATTTCCATGGCCCGACTAAGAGACAGATCTCCCGATCGACCAAACTTGAGGATGACCTCTCGATACCGAGTGCCTGCCTTGAAGGCGCAGACGGCCTGATGCTCTGTAACGTTCGCAACCGTGTTATGGAGCTTAGTCCATCGCCGAATGTACTCCCGGAGAGTTTCATTGTTCTTCTGGACATAGTGCTGCAATTCTGTCAGTCCACCCGGACGCTTGTAGGTGCCTTCAAACGTCTTGATGAACACCTGCGCCAGGTCCTCCCAGCAGTAGATGCAGCTAGAAGGCAACTGCTTCAACCAGGCTCGTGCAGATCCCTCTAGCATGAGAGGAAGATACTTCATCGCCACATAATCGTCGCCGCGTCCAATCTGAACGGCCACTCGGTAATCATCAAGCCATGTTTCCGGCTTGGACTCGCCGTTAAACTTTCCGATCCCCATTGCCAACCTGTAGTTGGAGGGAATCTCGGCCTCTCGGAGGTATCTACTGAAAAACTCGAGCCCTGACGTCCCCCATCTGCTCACTCGGTCTTGACCAACCGGTTTTTGTCCACCACATTCTGCGTGATGATAGATCTGGCGTTGAGCAGCGGGGGCCGCTGACCACCTTCTTCGTAGCCCCTGGGGCGAGCGGGACTCCGATTGCGGTCCCCTCGGCGAGGTTGCCCGCTGTCATAGGGCCGCTTGCCATACGAGTCGCCCCTCGGAGAGGGCATCCGACTGACGTCGCGGTCGTCACGCCAACGTCCTCCATGCTGGCCTCTCGGAGGAGGAGGACAATATCGACGCTTCCCATGAGCATACGGGCTGTCCTTGGACTGAACTATGTCAACCCGAGCGGACTTGCGGTAGATGCGCTGGTGCGACTGGGACACCTCTAAATTTTGCCTCAGGGTGGTCTTCAACAAAGTCCGAATCTGCTGAATGCCCTCTCCAGCCGCAGAACCGGATGGCTAAATAGATTCAGCTATCCGAGTGGCTGCGGCCAAGTTCTCCATCGGTGTGCGCATCACCGTGATCTTGGGCGGCTTGTCATCCGGAAATAACCGCCGCCGACTATGATTGGAGCTGGGTTGCTCTCTGGCTGCGCGGTCATCGAGTGACCGCTGGAGTCGCTCAAGGCGCTCGCGCTCAGCCAAGGTGGCTTGGCGCGTAGTCTCCAGAGCTATCTCCTCCGGGAAAGTTCCCGTGATGGGGATGAGTAGGACTTCGTCGTCCCTCCTCCTCCTCACCTCCCGCTGCTCCCGACTGAGAGGCTAGGGAAAATAGGCGTCAGTGTGGCTGTCGTTGCGGCCACCGTCTGTAGGATCGAAAGTATGTCTAGAGGGGGGATGATTAGACTACTTGACCAAATAAAAATCTAACCTTTTCCCAATTTTAGTTGAAGGCAGATTTTAGCAATTTTTACAAGTCAAGTACATCCTACACATGCAAGTCTAAGAGTATAGCAGCGGAAAGTAAAGACATGCAAATGTAAGATGTTAGGGATTGGAACATCAAACGCAATTTGGAGATGTGGAGATTTTTTCCCGTGGTTCCTGTCGTGGGAATGTCCCTGACAATAGAACTAGGGGTACGAATGGAGGGGCGAAGTCTAGCTACGGCTCAGGTGTTTCACTCGGATGTGTACGAGTTCAGGCCCCACTCGGAAGTGGTAAAAGCCCTACGTCTCGAGCCTGGAGGCTGGTTTGTTTTGCTTATGTGGGAGTATGAGAATACAAGTGTCGGAACCTTCCTACGGCGTCCGGTGGTGGCTTATATAGAGTGCGCCACCACCAGCCGAGCGCCGCATTGAATGTTAGTTAAAGCTACGTTACAGAAACTACCGCTTTAACTAGTGCGTTACTGGTAACGCATGACTGATCAATCCCAGAGGACGTCTCTTTATATTACTCAACGCTACGTCTCCTGGACCGTTGAGTTCTTATTGACCGAGTGTAGATGTAGACATCCGAGTGTGTCTTCAGGTGCGTCCGAGTGACTCCTCAGGTCTGACCGAGTGCACTTCTATTTCTGAGCTTTGATGCCGATGTGGGACCATTGGTGGGCCCCAGATGTCAGGTCTGTGACCCTACCCAGGGTAGACATCCTCATCAGTAGCCCCCGAATCCACGAGGTTTTATTTGTCCAGTGATCGACACTCGGAAGCATCGACGATCTTTCGGAAAAGTTTGAGAGACGATCATGTCGTACCTCACTCGGCCTCAAACCAAGATGGATTCAGGATCAATGTCTTCGATGAAAACTATCTTGCTGTTTAATCCGAGTGGCCAGCTGGTGTGAACCATTCACTCGGTTCGAAAGAGGGTGTCATCAGGGCTCTCGTGGTGCGGTGCCTGTCTCATTTGAACACGGAGGAATTTCCGCGCGTTCGAAATCACCAAAATTGTGTGTGGGCGCGTGACGGAACGGTCGCATCCCGATAATTTGGGGTAATGGGCACGATGCCTCGATAACCGCGCCAGGAATTACGCCACGCGTCCACGAGGTCCTGTATAGTAGATCCGCGGATCTCGCTCTGTTTGCGGATTGACGGCCAGAGATCGCGCCAGATCCTCGATATAAATAATGGGGAGTACTGTTGGGGTGAGAACGGATCTCATCTTCCCCTTGTCCTTCGTCTTCTCCGACGCCCACCTGCACACATTCTTCCTTTCCTTCGTCGAAGGCGGCTCCGAGCTCGTCGGCGAAGATGTGGACGGCGTCCGCGACCACGAAGGCCGAGCGGGCGAAGAAGAGCTCCCGCGCTTCCTCTTCCAGCGCCGGAGCGCCGGCCGGATGGACGCAAGGCGAGTGGCTGCCATCGCAGGTGACCAAGGCCCGGATGCTGGAGCTGGAGGGTCAAGGACTCGTGCCTGAGGGAAGCTGGCGGCTGCCGGGAGCGGGCGAGGATGAGCCATCACCGAAGGGAGACGAGCGCGTGCTCTTGGTTACTCACCTCGAGCGAGGTTTCTCTCTGCCGCCCCATCCTTTCTTCCAAATATTCTTGGGTTTCTTCGGTGCTCAACTTCACCATCTCCCACCCAATGCTGTCGTCTATCTAGCCGCTTTTGTTTCCTTGAGCGAAAACTTCTTGGGTTGTCATCCTCATTGGGGTTTGTTTAAACACCTTTTCACTTGCCGAGTGATGACCGTGAAAAAACCCACTCGGTCGAGAGACAAAACCAATGTGGCCCAGCTATGCGGGGGACTCGGAATCCAACTGCGGGGCAAGGTTTGTTTCTCGCAGATGACATTTCCTGACTCGGTAAAGGGGTGGCAAGAGAACTGGTTATACTGCCACGACATCCCAGTCGGCGAGGGTCAGTCGGGACTTCCCCCATATTCTTCCGAGCGCATTTGGCCAGTTCCCCGATTGACCGTGACCAAAGAGGAGAAGACCGAAGTAGACATCTTAGTGATAGCGTTGGTGGCTCTGGTGCAGAAAGGCGTTAACGGCCTCAACCTGTTAGAGGTTTTCCTCCAAAGGAGGATCCAGCCGCTGCAAGCCAGAGGTCACCCCATGTGGGAATACTCCGGACCGGATGATCCCACTCGAACTCACCCGGAGGAGCTCAAGGAGGATGAGGTGAGGCTAAGATCAAGGCGATCACCCCAGCGTGCGACAATCCTAGGGGGAGCAGGCAGGTGGCCCCACTCTCATTAGAGAATTCGGCGAATGAGGTAAATTCCGAAGGTTTATCAACCGAGTGATATTTGCATATTTGTTGTAGTTGATCCGACTGACCCTGTTCTCCATTCGACAGGCCTTCACACAAATGAGAAGCCATGTGCCACTCGTGGATAGGGGTCCGGTCGATGTTGCCATCGACACCGACCATCCAGATGACTCGGCCGAAGCAGGAGAGGCCGAAGCAGGAGAGTATGAAAAGCCGAATGACGACGAGGACACCGAGGAAGACGACGAGGAAGGGTCGGAGGAAGGCGACGAAGTGGAGTCGTCGCGCTCGGAAGACCAAGCGCCCGAATCCCGTTCCAAAGCGCGCCATGACTCGGGAATCCGCGGTGGTGGTCCCGAAGGATCGAAAGCCGCCAAACCGACTGGGTCTGCCCTCCCAACCCGTGCTTTGAAGCGCGGGCATGGAGAGCTTGTCTCTTCTCCTGAGAAGACGGCAAAGCAGCCCAAAGTTGCCACAACCAAACCTCGGAAGGCGGTCTTCATCCCGAAGATTAAGATGGCTATCCTGGTGGCCTCAGCGTAAGTGTTTTCATTCCAATGGTTGTTGTCTATTCTGATCCGAGTGATCAATGATCCGAGTGTTTCCTTTGCAGAGCTGACACTTCGATTGCATCGCCCGATCCTCAAACTCTGGAGAAAGAGCGGGCCGACGCTGATGTTGCGTCTTCGAAAGGTAAGCTCCAGTCTCACTCGGTAATTATAAGTAATTTCCGAATGTTTATTCATCTTCGAGTGTCTTGAACACTTGCAGTGCCGCATGAAGTGATCGACCTTGATGCAAATGACAAGGTTGACCCGGCGAACCCTCAGGCCAACGCAGACATTGTGATGCAGGAGACATCGCTTGCCTATACTTTGGTGCCCGCACAAGAGGTCGGCTCGGGAGCCGGGGCAGCACTCGGTACCGGTACTTCATCTCACTCGTTGACTCCTTCTGCGCCCAATATCTTTGCGCTACACTATGTCCCGGAGGACCTAGTGGGAGCAAGCAAAGAGGCGCTAATCCAGCTGGAGATAATGAGTGACCGACTAAAGACGGCGTACGATGCAAGTGAGCCTCTGAAGAAGAATGTCCGAGTAAGTACTATTGTAAGTACCCTCCGTAGTAAAAAAAATTATATTTCTGTCTTGTGAGGATTCGTATCCGAGTTCGAGTGGGGGCGCGCTGAGTGCACCCACTGGGTGTAGTCCCCGAGACTGTCGTCGACTGGAGCAGTCGGCGGGAGTCTTAAAGTCCGAATGATTGTAATGTTCAATCCATCCGTTTTGTTTTTGATTTTCCAGTGGGGGCGCGCTGAGCGCACCCAGTGGGTGTAGTCCCCGAGGCTACTGTCGACTGAAGCAGTCGGCGGGAGTCTTAGAGTTCGAGTCAAAATATTGACCAATATCCTTTGCTTTAAATCTCGTTTGCAGTCTGTTTGTGAGATCGGAAGCCACTACAAAACTCTGGAGAAGGAGGTGCTGGACCTGCGCATTAGCCTTGAGGACGAGAAGACCAAGAACACCCGATTGGAGGAGGAGAAAAAGGCACTTGAAGGTATGTTCTTCCTGTCCGACTATAATATTAGCTTTCCCCTTCTCCATCCGACTGAATATGTTTCATCAGATCTTCGTAGAGAAAATCGTGAACTTGTCCAACGGCTGAAGAATTCTATTTCTTTAGAAACTGTGAAGACTGCTCTTGAGAAGAAGGATACCGAACTGGCGGCCGCTCAGAAGGAGGCCAGCCGAAAAGCCAAGGAGGCCGAGGAGAAACTGAGGTCAGTCGGAAAGCTGGAGGAGGAGAAGAATGCTTTGGAAGCCGCTGCTTAGAAATCCAATGAAGAACTCGTGGAATTAAAGAGGTTGCAAACCGAATGGGAGACCAAACTCAAGCACATTACTGCCAAGAAAGCTGAGCTAGAGGTGTATGTTGAGGAATTCAGCGGCGAGGCCAATGAAAAGTTCAAAGATAACCTTTCCGAATGACACTCATGGAACTTGATTAAGCCGAATGAAATTTGTATGTCCCTGAACTCTTTCTTCATTTGTCCGAATCTAGCATTTTGTGACAATGTGGCGGAGGAGACGGACAAAATCGAGAAGGAGCTGGACCCCAGCCAGGGTTTACTCAAGGACAGTGCTGCCATGAGCGTGCTCCGCTTGGAAGAGCGTGTTGAGCAAGTGGCCCTGTATATCAGGGAGCTTAGCACTGCCATCTCTGCGATTGATTGCGACGTCTTTTTTGACGACGAGCCTTCGAAGGATCTAGAAACTGTGTTAGTTCAAGTGAAGGCAGTGCCAAGCCGAGTGAAAGACTGGAAGAAATCCGCGGCCCGGGCTGGTGCTGACATCGCCCTCTCGTTGGTCCGCATCCACTGCAAGGGGGTGGATGAGAAGAAGTTGAAGTCCGTCGAGGTGGCTAGCAGGAAGCACGCCAAGATCGATGATTTCATGGTGATGTTCATGGAGGCTGCCACTCGGATAGCGGACATCATCGACCTGGACACCTTCGTGGAAGCAGTGCCCCCGCCGGAGTGATCGTCAGGTCAAAATCTTTTAAGTATTTGCCTCGGAATGCCAAGTGGTTGCTGTAACCGCAAAAATTTAAGTGAGCCTGAGGCTCTCATCGTCTGAACCTTTATCCGTACTTTCGATTCGAATGATGCAGTTCTTATTTGTCTTGGCTTTATTCGATCTTTGGTTTCCGGATGTTTTAAACTTAGGTGATGAGGTATCGCAGCTAAGTCCCCGAGCATGGGCGAGACCCTTACTCGGAGTAGTTTGTCCTTAGATGAACAATGATAGTCCTGTTCATCTTAGCAGCCGAGTGTGGAGGGTGTCCCACTCGAAATGTTTTTTAACTTAGGCGACGCGGAACCGCTTCTTAGCCCCCGAGTGTGGGCGAGACCCTCACTCGGAGTAATTTGTTCTTAGATGAACAATTATGGTTTTGTTCATCTTGACAACCGAGTGTGGAGGATGTCCCACTCGAAAGGTTTTCTAACTTAGGCGACGTGGTGCCACGGCTAAGCCCCCGAGTGTGGGCGAGACCCCCACCCGGAGTAATTTGTTCTTAGATGAACAATTATGGTTTTGTTCATCATGACAACCGAGTGTGGAGGATGTCCCACTCGAAAGGTTTTTTAACTTAGGCGACACAGAGCCGCTGCTAAGCCCCCGAGTGTGGGCGAGACCCTCACTCGGAGTAATTTGTTCTTAGATGAACAATTATGTTCTGTTCATCATGACAACCGAGTGTGGAGGATGTCCCACTCGAAAGGTTTTCTAACTTAGGCGACGCGGAGCCGCGGCTAAGCCCCCGAGTGTGGGCGAGCCCACTTGGAGTAATTTGTTCTTAGATGAATAATTATGGTTCTATTCATCTTGACAACCGAGTGTGGAGGATGTCCCACTCGAAAGGTTTTCTAACTTAAGCGATGCGGAGCCGCGGCTAAGCCCCCCGAGTGTGGGTGAGACCTCTACTCGGAGTAGTCTGTCTTTAGACGAACAATGATGGTCCTGTTCATCTTGACAACCGAGTGTGAAGGATGTCCCACTCGAAAGGTTTTCTAACTTAGGCGACGCGGAGCCACGGCTAAGCCCCCCGAGTGTGGGTGAGACCCGCACTCGGAGTAGTTTATACTTAGGCAAAATCAGGTTTGCAGCTAAGTCTTTTGTGTTTTACACCCACAGGGGGTGGCAGTCAGATTTCAACAAGACATAATGAAATAAAACTTTATTCGTCGAGATCACTTGGATTCATTACTGGAATGATAAACTAGAATAGTTATGTTCTAAGTGTAGAACTTGCGGAGCAGATCCGCGTTCCAAGTCCGAGGCTCTTCTACTCCATCTTTGATATTGTAAAGCCGGTAGGCTCCATTATGCAAGACCTTAGAGATTGCATACGGCCCCTGCCACGGAGGCGCCAACTTGTGAGGTCTCTGCTGATCCAGTCGGAGAACCAGGTCTCCTTCCTGAAAGGCTCGGCCCTGGACGTGTCTGTCATGGTAACGCCTCAGATCTTGCGGATAGAGCATCGATCTGATGAGGGCCAGCTCTCTCTCTCTTCCTCCAGAAGGTCGAGGCCGTCTTGCCGAGCGGCTTCGGCTTCAGCTTCATCATATAGTTCCACTCGGGGGGAATTGTGCTGAAGATCACTCGGTAACACCGCCTCTGACCCGTACACCATGAAGAAAGGCATGCACTTCGTAGAGCAGTTTGGAGTTGTCCAAATACCACATAAGACAGAAGGCAATTCTTCAACCCAAGCTCCGGCAGCATACTTCAGGTCTCTCATTAATCGAGGCTTCAAACCTTGCAGAATCATTCCGTTTGCGCGCTCTGTCTGTCCATTCGACTGCGGGTGAGCCACTGAGGCGTAATTAACCTGACTGCCTTGAGAGAAACAGAATTCGCGAAACTCTTCTGAGTCGAAGTTCTTCCCATTATCCGTGATAATATCATGTGGTACTCCGAACCTGAAGATGATCTGCCGAATGAAACTGACGGCAGTACCTACATCCAAACTCTTGATGGGCTTCGCTTCGACCCACTTGGTGAAATTATCAACCGCGACGAGCAGATATGTGAATCCACTCGACCCAGTCCGTAAGGGGCCGACCATATCTAGGCCCCATACTGCAAACGGCCAAGTGATCGGGATAGTCTTGAGCGCGACCTTGTAGAACTAACACCTGACACATAGGTCTACCAGGTCCCTTGCTGCTTCATTGGCTCGGGGCCAATAAAAACCCGCTCGGAAAGCTTTAGCGACCAAAGTCCGAGAGGACGCATGATGGCCACAAGTTCCCGAGTGGATTTCATGGAAGATTTGCAGCCCTTCCTCTTGGGAGATGCACTTTTGGGTGACTCCTGTGGTGTTTTTCTTGTACAACTGGTCGCCCATAACTTCGAATGACTTGGATCGACGGACGATCCGACGGGCTTCTTCTTCGTCTTCTGGGAGTTCTTGCCTGAGCATGTATGCCAAATAGGGTTGAGTCCACTCGGGAGTGATTACCAGCATTTCGTGGACCACATCCACTATAGCTGGGACTTCAACCTCAGTCGGATCAGATGGACCGACTGCTTGCGGGGGCTCTTCTGTGAAAGGATCTTCTGCGATCGTTGGAGCGCGAAGATGTTCAAGGAATATATCTTTCGGGACTGCTCGCCGAGTGGACCCAATCTTAGCCATGTCGTCTGCAGCCTGATTCTTTGCTCGAGGGATGTGATGCAGTTCTAGGCCTTCAAAATTCTTCTCTAGCTTTCTGACCGCGTTGCAATATCCGATCATTGCTGGACTCCGAATGTCCCACTCCTTCATCACTTGGTTAACGACAAGGTCCGATTCACCATATACCATCAAACGACGAATGCCGAGTGATATAGCCATGCGGAGCCCGTATAGGAGGGCTTTGTACTCAGCCTCATTGTTTGACGAGTCGAAATGGATCTGGAGGACATAGTTCAGGCGGTCTCCTTTGGGAGAGACAAGAACCACGCCAGCCCCCGAGCCATTGAGCATCTTGGATCCGTCGAAGAACATAGTCCAATGTTCGGGAACACTCGGAATTGGTTGCTCCTGCTCGATCCACTCGGCCATAAAATCAACCAATGCCTCAGACTTGATAGCTTTCTTAGCTTCGAACTTGATCTCCAGTGGAAGGAGCTCGATTGCCCACTTTGCCACTCGGCCAGCGGCGTCCCTGTTGTGCAGGATCTCCGACAGGGGGGCACTGCTGACGACCGTGACCGAGTGATCTTGGAAGTAATGAACCACCTTTTTGGCAGTCAGATAAATGCCATAGACCAGCTTTTGATAGTGCGGGTACCTTTGCTTGGAAGGGGTTAGCACTTCTGAGATATAATATATAGGTCTTTGAACTTTGAATGCTTTTCCTGGCTCTTCGCGCTCTACCGCAAGGACTGTGCTCACTACCTGGCTGGTCGCTGCAATGTACAGGAGTAAAGGTTCCCGGCTGCCCGGAGCAGCTAACACTAGCTGGGTGGAAAGCAATGCTTTGAGCTCTGCGAACGCGGCTTGCGCTTCATTGGTCCACTCGAATTTGTCTGACTTCTTCATCAATCGGTAGAGAGGGAGTGCCTTCTCTCTGAGTCTTGAAATGAATCGGCTCAAGGCCGCAAGGCATCCTGTCAACCTTTGCACATCATGTAAGCGCTCTGGTTGCTTCATTCGGACTATAGCGCCGATTTTGTCTGGGTTAGCATCGATTCCTCGTTCAGAAACAAGGAAACAGAGTAACTTTTTGGCGGGCACTCCGAATGTGCACTTAACGGTATTCAGCTTGATCCTGAAGCGTCGTAGGTTTGCGAAGGTTTCGGCATGGTCAGTCAGGAGGTCAGAACCTTTCGTAGACTTGACTACGATATCGTCCATATATGCCTCCACATTCCGACTGATTTGCTTTTGCAAACACTTCTGGATCATACGCTGAAAAGTGGCTCCAGCATTCTTCAGGCCGAATGGCATTGTGACATAGCAAAAACACCCGGATGGGGTGATAAAGGCTGTTTTTATTTCATCGGGACCGTACATTCGGATCTGGTGGTACCCAGAGTACGCATCCAGGAACGACAGACGTTCGCATCCGGCTGTAGAGTCTACTATCTGATCTATCCGGGATAGAGGAAAATGATCCTTCGGGCAGGCCCGATTGAGATGTTTGAAGTCAATACACATGCGGAGTGACTTGTCCTTCTTCGGTACCAAGACCACATTCGCAAGCCACTCGGAGTGGTAGATCTCACGAATGAACTCAGTAGCGAGAAGCCGAGCTATCTATTGACCAATCGCATTGCGCTTCTCGACGGAGGATCTGTGCAAGTACTCCTTGACTGGCTTGGCCTTGGGATCGGTTCGGAGTCGGTGCTCAGCCAGTTCCCTGGGTACACCAGGCAAGTCAGACGGTTTCCATGCGAAGATGTCCCAGTTCTCACGGAGGAACTGGATGAGCTCGGCTTCCTATTTGTCTCCGAGTGAAGTGGAGATGTTTGTCGGAGCGGCGCTCGGGTCACTCGGATGGACATGAACTTGCTTTGTCTCGCCGGCTGACTGGAAGGCCGATTCTGAAGCCGGCTGCTTTGACCTAAGCAGATCAGCCGTATCCACCTCTCTCTTGTACCCTTCAAGCTCGACTGCAAGCACTTGTTCATTGGCTATCTTTGTGACCTGCTGAAGGCACTCTTCGGCGACTTTCCGATCACCAGTGACTGTAATCACACCCTTAGGCCCTGGCATCTTGAGCTTGAGATATACATAACATGGTCTGGCCATGAAACGTGCGTAGGCGGGCCTACCCAGGATGGTGTGGTATGCACTGCGGAAGTCTACCACCTCGAAAGTCAGCTTTTCCTTTCGGAAATTCTTCTCGCCGCCAAATACTACGTCCAGAGCGATCTGGCCGAGTGACTCTGCCTTCTTTCCAGGGACGATCCCATGAAAATGCATGTTGCTCTTGCTCAATCGGGACACCGGGATGCACATAGCCTTGACCGTATCGGCGTATATGATATTGAGCCCGTTGCCTCCGTCCATTAGGACCTTGCGCAGTCGGATACCGCCCACCGCTGGATCAACGACCAGCGCCTGCCTCCCAGGGGTGGCAATGTGGGGCAAGTGATTGGACTGGTCGAAGGTGACTGGCATCTTCGTCCAGTTGAGGTATTTGGGAGCAATCGAAACCGCCATATTGACTTCCCGATTGATAACCTTCAACTGCCTCTTGCTCTCAACATCAGCGAAGATCACATTGAGGACTTTATCCACTTTAGGATACTCGGAAGTATCTTCTTTATCTTCGACATCGACCTTCTCACTCGAGGGCTCAGCGCCCATCTCCTGCTTGAGCAGGCGACATTCCCGAGTGGTGTGCTTTGGAAGCACAACGTTGCCTTCTTCATCCGTCTTGGTATGAATCTGGCACGGTTGGTCAAGAATGTCGGACATGTACTCGGACTTCTTCTTGGGTATCCATTCTTTCTTCTTCTTCTTGGGCTTCGGCTTGCCTTGCCCTTGCCCTTGGACAGCTGCGACTTTGGCCTTGCCGGAGGCGTCAACTTTCCGCTTCTGATTCTTTCTGGCGTTGCCTCCCGATTGAGGGGCGTTGCTGGCTCTTGCTTTGCCGCTACGGAGGCGGTCTTCTTCTTCTCCATTAGCATACTTGTTCGCAATCTCCATGGCTCGACCGAGGCACAGATCCCCAGATCGGCCAAACTTCAAGACTAACTCCCGATACCGAGTGCCTGCCTTGAAGGCGCACACGGCCTGATGCTCAGTGACGTTCTCCACGGTGTTGTGCAATGTGGTCCAGCGCTGAATGTACTCTCGGAGAGTCTCATTGTTCTTCTGAATGCAGTGCTGGAGTTTCGTCAGCCCACCCGGACGCTTGTAAGTGCCTTCGAATGTTTTGACAAACACTCGGGCCAAGTCATTGATAATCCCCAAGTGCAAGGAATCATCATAGCAATTTCCAAAGGTGGAAGTGATAAGTATGGAGTGTCGAATCCACAAGGAGCTAAAGGTAAGATCAATATTCTCTCAAGTCCTATCTGCCACTGATACGACTCTACGTACGCCGAATGTTTGCTTCCAACTAGAAACGAGAAATAAAACTACATTGTGGGTATGAAGAGAATAGCTTTGCATGATAGCGGAGAACTAAAATATAAAAATAGGTGATGTTATCATAAATTTAGAATATATTACAATATATTACAAATAGCGAGTGTGGAATAATGATGGGTCGGTGTGCGGAATTGTCCTAGGCAATTTTTAACAAGATCGGTAATCATTATCGCAATTTTATATGAGGGAGAGGCATAATCTAACATACTTTCACTACTTGGATCATATGCACTTATGATTGGAACTCTAGCAAGCATCCGCAACTACTAAAGATCATTAAGGTAAAACCCAACCATAGCATTAAAGCCTCAAGTCCCCTTTATCCCATACGCAACATCCCCCTTACTCGGGTTTAAGCTTCTGTCACTCTAGCAACCCACTATAAGCGAATTATGAACGTATTGCAACACCCTACAGCGGGAATCCTTCACGTGTGCGTGGCACGGAAGGCACCATAGGACAGCACCAAAATAAACATACAACTCAAACCAATCTAGATCATCAATCAACCCATAAGACAAAAGAAATCTACTCAAAACATCATAGGATGGCAACACATCATTGGATCATAATATGTGGCATAAAGCACCAAGTTCAAGTAGGGGATTACAGCGGGATGCGGGAGAGTGGACCGCTGAAAAGATATGAGGACGGTGATGAAGAAGGTGACGTTGATGAAGACGATCACCGCGGCGATGGTTCCCCCGATGGCACTCCGGCGCCACCGAGAGAGAGGGGGAGAGGGTCTCCCCCTTGTGCTTCCTCCTCCATGGCCTCCCCCCTATGTGGGGAGAGGTTCTCCCTCTGGTCCTTGGCCTCCATGGTGATGATGGCCCCTCCGTCTTCCTCCTCCATGGTCTCCGGTGATGGTGACCCCCTCCGGCAGGGTGCCGGAGAGGGCCAAGATTGATTTTTCGTGGCAACAGAGACTTGCGGCGGAAGAACTTCTGATCTAGGGTTCTCTCTGGGGGTTTTGGTATTTATAGGAATTTTTGGCGTCGGTCTCACGTCAAGGGGGTGCTCGAGGAGTCCACAAGCCGAGAGCACCCTCCCGGGGGGGGGGGGGGTAGGGCGCGCCCCCTAGGCTTGTGGCCTCCTCGGTCACTTCCTGGCCCAGCTCCGGTGCTTCGGGGGTCTCTTTTGGTCCATAAAAAATCACCGTAAATTTTCAGCCCATTCCGAGAACTTTTATTTCTGCACAAAAAACGACACCATGGTAGTTCTGCTGAAAACAGCGTCAGTCCGGGTTAGTTCTAATAAAATCATACCAAAATCATATAAAATTATTGTAAACATGGCATGAATACTTCATAAATTATAGATACGTTGGAGACGTATCAGCATCCCCAAGCTTAATTCCTGCTCGTCCTCGAGTAGGTAAATGATAAAAGAAATAATTTATGAAGTGTGAATGCTAGCAAGTGCACAAGTTTGATCAATGATAATTCCAATCACTTTTTCTAGCATCAATATAAACCATAAACAGTAGCTCATCTCATAAAACTTCTCATGATCAAGTAACAAGCTATTCACATGTTAAAGTATAGACCAGAAAGTTTCTTGAAAACTAACAAACCATATTCCTAGTCATCGAACAATTGCAATTCATCTTATTTTCAGGAAGGGTCTATGTAAGAGCTTTGATTTAGCAAATTCCACATACTCAACTATCATATAGTCTTCCATGATTATTGACACTCAAAGCATATTTTTAGAACAAATAGCATCCATCGAACACAGAGAAAGTTAGGGGCTTAATGTTTCGCCTCCCAACTTATTTATCATATAGATAATTGTCAACAATAATAATTCATGATCAAATATATTTGTATGGATATATATGTATAGATCATTCCCCAACACATGATGCTTGCCAAGAGAAAAAGGTGAAATATAGGAAGTGATGAAGATCACCATGACTCTTGCATAAAGGTAAGTACTAGAAAGTAAAAGATAGGCCCTTCGCAGAGGGAAGCAGAGGTTGTCATGCGCTTTTTGTTTTTGGATGTGCAAACCCTTAATGCAAAGGAACGTCACATTGTATTGCCCTTTGTGATAGCAACCTTTATTATGCAGTCCGTCGCTTTTATTTCTTTACCATCACAAGTTCGTACAACGCTTATTTTCCCTTACAATAAAAGATCATACATATTTAGGAGCAATTTGTATTGCTTTTTGCACCGATGACAACTTACTTGAAGGATCTTACTCAATCCATAAGTAGGTATAGTGGACTCTCATGGCAAAACTGGTTTAAGGGTGTTTGGATGCACAAGTAGTATTTCTACTTGGTGCGGAAGTTTTGGCTAGTATGAGGTGGAAGCAAGCACCACATGTTGGAGGATCCATAACAATATAACTTCTATACAAATATACCCGAACATAACTCATTAAGTTGTCTTCCTTGTCCAATTTCAACTAATTTGCTCAAGTTTGAAAATAATTAATGAGCTCACAATCATAGAAGATGTCCAAGATAGTATATTTATATGTGGAATCTCTCTTCCTTCAATATTCTTTCATGAATTGTTCAAGTGACCAATGCGGTGTTTGCTAACTTTCAATAAATTTTACCACCTATACTTATTATATGTGAAGTCATTACTCCCCATTGGATAAGTACATGAAGCATATTTAATTTCAGATTTATGATATTCAATTCATTCAACCATTTACTCATAGGATATAAGTGAAGCACGAGAGTGAATGACAAACTACTCCAAAAAGATATAAGTGAAGATCAATGCGTAGTCAATTAGTTAAATAGCCATGTGAGGACTCTCTCTCTTATTCAAAATTTCAGATCCAATGCTTTTATTCAAACAGCAAAACAAAATAAAATGATATTCCAAGGATAGCACATATCATGTGAAGAAGCAAAAACTTAGGTTCAACCGATACTAACCGATAATTGTTGAAGAAGAAAGGTTGGATGCCTACCTGGGCATCCCCAAGCTTAGATGCTCAAGACTTCTTGAAATATTAATTAGGGATGCCTAGGGCATCCCCAAGGTTGAGCTCTTGTGTCTCCTTAATTCCTTTCATATCACGGTTTTCCTAAATCTCAAAAACTTCATACACCCAAAACTCAACAAGAACTCGTGAGATAAGTTAGTATAAATCAATGCATAACCTTATCATTCCCTACTGTAGCAAATCACTAAAATTATTATTTGACATTGAATAATAAATTCCTCTGCATATTTAATACTTCCATCCTCAAATAGAATCATTAAACAAGCCAACATATGCAAACAATGCAAACATAACAGCAATCTGCCTAAACAGAACAGTCTATAAAGAATGCAGAAAGATCCATACTTAATTAACTCCAAAAATTCTGAAACTTTACCACACTTTATAAAATTTATAAGAGCATTCTGTGTCAAAATTTCAAGATTTTATGACATACTGACTATTCTAGGGAATATTTGTACTAACAGCAAACTTTCTGTTTTGAAACAGCAACTCGTATACTTGCAAATTGAGCATGGTGCAGGTTACCCTTGACACTTTTATTGAAATAAAAGATGCAAAACATTAATCTAAATAACAGAAAGCAAATCCTAACAAAATAAAATGACGCTCCAAGCAAAACACATATCATGTGACGAATAAAAATATAGCTCCAAGTGAGGTTACCGATAATGTTGAAGACGAAACAGGAGATGCCTTCCGGGGCATCCCCAAGCTTAGTTGCTTGGATCTTCATTTAATATTACCTTGGGGTGCCTTGGGAATCCCCAAGCTTAGGGTCTTGCCACTCCTTATTCTCCTCATATCGATATCTCACCCAAAACTTGAAAACTTCAATCACACAAAACTTAACGGAACTTCGTGAGATGGGTTAGTATGATAAAGAGCAAATCATCCAGTTAGGTACTGTCAAATACAAGATCCATAATTGTTCTCGCATAATTTCTACTGTAACTTATCATTTCCACAATTTATATCACTTAATATAAGCCATGGAAATGCTAAACCAAGCAAACTATGCAAACAAGGCACATTCTGTCAAAAACAGAATAGTCTGTAATGATCTGAACAAATACCATACTTCTGCAGCCCCAACAATTCTGAAAAAATAGGAAAAAGTAGGAAATTTGTATATAAATCATGTGTAAAAAATTCAGAAGCTTTTGACTCTGTGGTGAATTTATAAAAATTCTGGACTGGGCACCAAAGTTTCTGTTTTTTGCACAAAATCAAGTCAACTATCAACCACATCATCCCAAAGGCATTACTTGGCACTTTATTGAAAGAAAACATATAAAAAATAGTTACTACAGTAGAATAATCATGATAACACACAAAATCAGTAGGGGTAAATATTGGGTTGTCTCCCAACAAGGGCTTTTCTTTAATGCCTTTTTAGCTAGGCATGACATTTTAATGATACTCTTCCAAGCCTAATTCAGATGATAATTTTATTCATACTCTAAAAGATATAAGTGAAGTTCATAGAGAATTCTACAATTAATATAGATTAACCAATATCCAAGCTCAAAATATATAAGTGAAGCACACAAAGCATTCTATAAAGCCATACTCAAAAGATTTAAGTGAAGCACAAAGAGCATTCTACAAAGCCATACTCAAAAGATTTAAGTGAAGCGCATGAAGCATTCTACAAATCAATGAAGGACTATATCATACTAGAAGGGTGCATAAAGGAAAAGAAAAACACTAAAGACGCATATCATGTGAACAAAACAAAAACCGAGATATACCGATAATTGTTGAAGAATAAAGATGGGATGCCTTCCGGGGCATCCCCAAGCTTAGATGCTTGAATCTCCTTGAAATATTTACTTGGGGTGCCTTGGGCATCCTCAAGCTTTAACTCTTGTCTCTCCGTATTCTTCTTATATCGATACCTTCTCGATCTTCGAACACTTCATCCACACAAAACTTAACAAAACCCTCGTGAGATCCGTTAGTATAATAAAGCAAATTACTACCTTTACGTACTGTTGTAAACTCATTCCAATTTCATATTAGCATTATATCTACTGTATTCCAAGTTCACCATGGTTCATACCCCCCGATACAACCCATAGATTCATTAAAATAAGTGAACAACACATAGAAAACAGAATCTGTCAAAAACAGGACAGTCTGTAGCAATCTGGAAACTTCGTATACTTCTGTAACTCAAAAAATTCTGAAAAATTAGGAAAAATTAAACAATTTATATAGAAGTACTGTGTAAAAATTTCAGCAACTTTTGAAATTTCAGTAAGAAATGTAAATTCATGCACTACAGTCAAAGTTTCTGTTTTTGCACCGCACATAGCAAACAAGCAATCTAATCATCCTAAAAGCAAATCTTGGCACATTATTTTTATAATACAATGGATATATACAAGGGGATAATTATTTTTGAGAAGCTTCCATGAAAAATTCTACATTGTTTCCATGAGCATGAACACAAGTGTTCAAGGTGGACCCTCACTTCTCCAATGCACAACCTTCCAATCACTTCTCTTTTTGAAAAACTTCTTAGGCATAAGAGGCAAGTAATTCTTTTTGTATTTTTCATTATTTAATTTTTTTGTTTGTTTCACCCACAACTAAAGAAAGCAAAAAGGGAAAACAAAATCTACTTAGTGAAGAAAGCAAACAAGCACACACGAGAATATCAACCCCACGCTATTGCTCCCCGGCAACGGCGCCAGAAAAGAGCTTGATAATCCCCAAGTGCAAGGAATCATCGTAGCAATTTCCAAAGGTGGAAGTGATAAGTATGGAGTGTCGAACCCACAAGGAGCTAAAGGTAAGATCAATATTCTCTCAAGTCCTATCTGCCACTGATACGACTCTACGTACGCCGAACGTTTGCTTCCAACTAGAAACGAGAAATAAAACTACGTTGTGGGTATGAAGAGAATAGCTTTGCATGATAACGGAGAACTAAAATATAAAAATAGGTGATGTTATCATAAAGTTAGAATGTATTACAATATATTACAAATAGCGAGTGTGGAATAATGATGGGTCGGTGTGCGGAATTTTCCTAGGCAATTTTTAACAAGATCGGTAATCATTATCGCAATTTTATATGAGGGAGAGGCATAAGCTAACATACTTTCTCTACTTGGATCATATGCACTTATGATTGGAACTCTAGCAAGCATCCGCAACTACTAAAGATCATTAAGGTAAAACCCAACCATAGCATTAAAGCATCAAGTCCCCTTTATCCCATACGCAACAACCCCCTTACTTGGGTTTAAGCTTCTATCACTCTAGCAACCCACTATAAGCGAATCATGAACGTATTGCAACACCCTACAGAAGGAATCCTTCACGTCTGCGCGGCATGGAAAGCACCATAGGACAGCACCAAAATAAACATACAACTCAAACCAATCTAGATCATCAATCAACCCATAAGACAAAAGAAATCTACTCAAAACATCATAGGATGGCAAAACAACATTGGATCATAATATGTGGCATAAAGCACCATGTTCATGTAGGGGATTACAACGGGATGCGGGAGAGTGGACCGCTGAAAAGATATGAGGACGGTGACGAAGAAGGTGATGTTGATGAAGACGATCACCGCGGCGATGGTTCCCCCGATGGCACTCCGGCGCCACCGAGAGAGAGGGGGAGAGGGTCTTCCCCTTGTGCTTCCTCCTCCATGGCCTCCCCCCTAGGTGGGGAGAGGTTCTCCCTCTGGTCCTTGGCCTCCATGGTAATGATGGCCCCTCCGTCTTCCTCCTTCATGGTCTCCGGTGATGGTGACCCCCTCCGGCAGGGTGCCGGAGAGGGCCAAGATTGATTTTTCGTGGCTACAGAGACTTGCGGCGGCGGAACTTCTGGTCTAGGGTTGTTTCTGGGGGTTTTGGTATTTATAGGAATTTTTGGCGTCGGTCTCACGTCAAGGGGGTGCTCGAGGAGTCCACAAGCCGGGAGCACCCTCCCGGGGGGTAGGGCGCGCCCCCTAGGCTTGTGGCCTCCTCGATCACTTCCTGGCCCAGCTCTGGTGCTTCGGGGGTCTCTTTTGGTCCATAAAAAATCACCGTAAATTTTCAGCCCATTCCGAGAACTTTTATTTCTGCACAAAAAACGACACCATGGTAGTTCTGCTGAAAACAGCGTCAGTCCGGGTTAGTTCTAATAAAATCATACCAAAATCATATAAAATTATTGTAAACATGGCATGAATACTTCATAAATTATAGATGCGTTGGAGACGTATCAGTCATCCCAGCAATAAATGCAGTTGGCAGGCAACTGATTTAACCATGCCCGCGCAGATCCTTCCAACATGAGCGGAAGGTTCTTCATGGAAACGAAATCATCGCCGCCGCCGATTTGGACAGCGACGCGATAATCTTCGAGCCAAGTCTCTGGCTTGGACTCGCCATTGAACTTTCCAATTCCGGTTGCTAATCAGTAATTGGGTGGTATTTCTGCCTCTCATATGTATTTGCCGAAACACCCAAGGCCAGTAACGCCCCAACCGCTTGCCCGGTCTCTGTCATACTTGTTCCGATCAACCACTCGCTGAGTGATGTCAGATCGAGCGTCATATCCCCTGTGCCGATCAGGACTCCGCTCGCGGTTTCTCCCGAGTGGATAGCCTCCGTCATACGGACGTTGGCCGCGCGGACCGCCCCTCGGAGGGGGAGTTCGACTGAAATCGCGGTCTTCATGTCCGCGTCCTCCGTAAAGGCCTCTCGGATGAGGAGGAGTTCGCAGATCTTTCCTCGGCGCAAGCGGACCGTGTGCCGACTGCACAATATCCGCCCGAGTGGATTCATTATGGATCCGATGATGAGATTGTGATACCTCAGAGTTCTTTTGTAGGGCAGTCTTGAGCAAGACCTGGATCTGCCGAATGCCCTCGCCTGCTGCCGAATTGGACGGCTAGATCGAATTGGCGACCCGAGTGGTCGCGGCCAGGTTCATCAAAGGTGTACGCATCGATGGGATGGTGTACGGGCGATCCTTCGTGAACGTCAACTGGCGGCGGCTACGGCTGGAACTGGGAAGCTCCCTTGCCGCGCGCTCATTGAGTGAGTGCTGTAGCCGCTCGAGGCGCTCACGCTCAGCCAGAGTGGCTTGGCGAGCAGCCTCAAGGGCTATCTCTTCGGGGGTGTTCCCCGCAATAGGAGTCTGGAGAACTTGGTCGTTCTTGCGCCTGATCTCTTCCCGCTGCTCCCGAGTGAGCGGTCGGGGGATGTAGCCGTCGAAGTTGGCGTTGCGGCGGTCGCCGTCCCGATCGCGGGTATTTCCCGCCGAGTGTCCTGAGGCGACGTCTCGGGCCGGGCCGGCCATCAAGACCTCCGCCACTTTGCCGCTGCTCTCGAAACCGGCAGCGTCGGAAGAATCATCGTCCGAAGACGAGAAAAGGCAGTGGACTGACTCATCTGCTTCGAGTGCAGCCACTTGCTGTCCTGCGGCCTGGGCCACCGCGGCTTGCTTAATCCAGCGCTCCAGCCGAGAGCGCTCGGAGCGCCGGCGAAAAGCCGCAAGACGAGTAGGGGAAACCAGTCGATAAGGCGTGGACGGTTGCCGGAGAAGAACTCCGAACATCGCCGCGCTAAAGTGCACAGCGCCGCGGGCGGGCAGTGCCTCAGCGTCCAGCGGTGCCTCCTGCAGCCACGCCGAATCATCGACGACGAAGCTGAGTGACCCGAAGAGGATCTCGCCGCCGAAAATGTTCATGATGAACGGGAGAATGGAAATTCCACCTGCGCCGAAATTCGCTAGATGTGCCGCCCCACGGTGGGCGCCAACTGTCGTGGGAATGTCCCTGACAATAGAACTAGGGGTACGAATGGAGGGGCAAAGTCTAACTATGGCTGAGGTGTTTCACTCAGATGTGTATGAGTTCAGGCCCCACTCGGAAGTGGTAAAAGCCCTACGTCTCGAGCCCGGAGGCTGGTTTGTTTTGCTTATGTGGGAGTATGAGAATACAAGTGTCGGAACCTTCCTACGGCGTCCGGTGGTGGCTTATATAGAGTGCGCCACCACCAGTCGAGCGCCGCATTGAATGTTAGTTAAAGCTATGTTACAGAAACTGCCGCTTTAACTAGTGCATTACTAGTAACGCATGACTGATCAATCCCAGAGGACGTCTCTTTATATTACTCAACGCTACGTCTCCTGGACCGTTGAGTTCTTGTTGACCGAGTGTAGATGTAGACATCTGAGTGTGTCTTCAGGTGCGTCCGAGTGACTCCTTAGGTCTAACCGAGTGCACTTCTATTTCTGAGCTTTGATGCCGATGTGGGACCATTGGTGGGTCCCAGATGTCAGGTCTGTGACCCTACCCATGGTAGACATCCTCATCAGTTCCGATAGGTGGTGCTATCGTATGTCCATGTTTATGGAGACTTCAACCCACGGAGGGTAACGGTCGCGAGAGTCCATGGAGGGCTCCACCCACGAAGGGTCCACGAAGTAGCAACCTCGTCTATTCCATGATGGCCTACGTCCCCGGAGGACTAGCCTTACTCGGGGTAGATCTTCACGAAGTAGGCGATCTCCTTGCCCTTACAAACTCTTGGTTCAACTCCACAATCACGAAGATGGAGGCTCTGTAACACCCCAAAAATTTAATCATGTTTTATTAAATAAAATGTTGCCAGAAATAATTATTTTCTATTTTTTTGGATTTTCTATTGATTTCTGAGCCACTCCTTTTGTCTGAATTTCAAAAATTCTCCTCTCATATCTGAAGCTTTTGAATAATGTTGTGTGGATTGAATGTTTTATTAAATCATTTGATTACATTTAGTAAAACCAGTGGAATAATTTTTATAATAAAATTTGCCAAGTTTTAATTCTTTTAATAGCATTTTCATCATTTTTAAGGCTACTGTTGCACTGCAACCCTTTCATAAACTCATTTATAAATCCCACAAAAATTTGTAGATGTCATGTGATGTTCCTGGATCACTTTTATGCAAAAACCCAGCTTTGTGTTTTGGGATTTTTGAGCAAGGCATCCTATTTTCTATTCTGGACCAGTTTAAGGATTTGAGCTACAAACCATCTTTATTTTGACCTAATGCCCTTGGGATTTTTACTGCTTGTAGCTATCCCTACCAAACCCTTAAGTCCAGGAGAGAAGCCACATTAGAGTAATTTAAGCCCATGCAATAATGGCCTATAGTTTCTGTCTAGAAACAAAGTTTTGTAAAATTTACACTAGGAAGTTTCTGATTTGGCCAAACCAACCATGCCATCACTCTTAGCACCCAAAGAGACTACAACCTGAAAATTTTGGTGGCCAACAAGATGCACTAGATGCATTTGGCATTTCATCAAACAGGTTGTGGGCATGGACAGAATTGACATGGTTTCTGGTTTGCACTATGGACTTATTATCCTTGCCAAATTACCATGTCCATTAAGCCCCTAGGACTCCCATTAGTGACCCTGTTAAGTTGCACCTTAACCCAAGCCATATAACCTGTAATGGCATTTGGTCGAGCACCTGGCATGCATGCACTGGGCGCGCCCAGAGCGCGTCTACTGCAGACAGCGCAACCGCGTCGCCGCGGCCCACCTAACCGCATCCCTGGCCTTTCCCTGCCCGTAGGGACACGCTCCCGACCCCTCCTAGCCCGCAGAGTCGCCCCGACCGCCTCCTGGCATCCGACAACGCCGCCGCTGTAGTTCCTTGGAAGCACGCCGGCGTCCACGACTGTCTCTGCCATGGCCGGCTCCGTCCAGCCTCCCCTCGAGCGCCAGCTATCCCTAAAATAGCTCGAACCTATCCGCTCGCGCCGCCAGCCTCGCCGTCCAGCGCCACGTCGCCCTGCTGCAGCAGAAGCGGTTGGCCGACGATCTTATCCTCGGCCACCGCGGGAACCGCCTCGCCGCGCTATAAATAGAGACCCCCGAGCTCTCGGACGAAGCATGAGTCCTCCTCTGCCCCTCGGGATCCCTCTGTAAGAGCCAATTGAGACCGAAAGGATCATCTCCTTCGTCTCCAGCAACAATGGCCGCCACCGCCATCCGGTCAAATTCGACCTGCCCGGAAGCCTATCCCTCTCCTCGCTCACTCCTAGAGCCCCTGGAGTTTTCCTGGATCCTTCCCGAGGCCAATTTTAGCCATAGGAGCACCAGAGAGAGATACCCAAGTTTTGGCTCCGCCGGAGCTTTTCGGGTGAGCTCGCCGCCGGTGATCTTGCCCACTTTGGCGACCTCGCAGCCCCTCCACTGGACCCCCGTGACCTCCTGAGCATCCTCATGTGTTTTCCACCTCGCGTGAAGCTCCCCCTCACCGGCGTTGGTCGCCGGAGCTCCGTCCCGGCTCAGTCGCGGGAGGAAAGAGGAGGAGACCGGTCAAACCTGACCAGTGGGCCCGATGGACCCACTGTCAGTGACCCCCGAGTCATGCGTGCGTTGTATAAGTGGAGGCGCATTTCACAGAAGTACGTCTCCCCCTCCCGAAAGCGTATTATCTTCTGAAGTGTTTTCTTTTCTGTTATTTATTAAAAATCAGAATTTGACCAGACTTTGACTGGCTCTAACTTTTAAACTAAAAACCCAATTGACTTGATTCTTTTTCCCACCTCTCTCAAATTTCACCTAGTTTATTTTCATATTTATTTGAAATTTTTTCCAAATAACTTTTCTGTACTGTTTTTAAATTGTGTGTTAATTAGAATATTTTCAAATAGGAATTTGGAGGGAAAAACTTTCAAAAGTTTTTGGAGTGCTCATCCCCTACCTACACATTGAAGGCAAGCATTCTGAATCTTGGTATAATATTTGTTGTGTGTTGTTTAATGTGACTACAACACCAAGTTGGCTTGAAGTATGCATTATTTCATGTGATGATGTGATCATGTTTACAAGTGCATGATGATAATTCCTTGTTGTTGGAATTGAAATGCTTGTGACAGTATTCATCCTCTTATGCCTTTCATGCCTACCGGAAGGAATCCGGAGAAGTTTCTGTCTCGGGTAGACACGAGCTTGATACTGACATTTCGTTAGGACGAGTATGATCAGTAAGGCATGGTGAGGTATGATGAGTGGTGATTCTGTCCGATGGTGTGGAAAATATTTGCTGTGCTAACCATGAAGGGAACCCGTAAACCTCCCGAGTCGACCATAGATCGAGTCTTGTTCCAGTAACCCCCATGCTAGTTTCATACTACCACTTGTCCCTGCCGCAGGTAGGGTACGGTTCAGTAAGTTGTCAACCCCTTTCTTGTCACACACCGTACAGAGAGGCCATGGTGGAAGATACCGGGTGCATCCGGTAGGCATGCCACCTGGTCCGGGGGCATGGGTGTTCCGGTGAGTCCGAGGGGGTAGCTCCCCTGTTTTGCACGCAATATAAATTTTGTGATCCCATGCTAGTCGAGGTTGTAGCCTCCCCACTTAGAGTTTTGCTTAACGAGTGTCGTGGGTGATTCCAGGCACCGGTAAGTTAAGCTGGTGTGTGCGGGTCAGGTGTGTTTTCAATTCAAAGACCGTAAGCGGAATTAGTCCCGGTGGACTAAAGGAATCCGTTACTTGTGGGTAAAGAGTACACCCTATGCAGAGTTTATATCTATTCGACTAGCCGTGTCCGCGGTTAAGGACTACAGTCTGGGATGGGTCAAGTGTCGGTCTTAGTGTCGATCTTCGGAGGAAAACTTCTAAAACCAGAATATTGATCATGACGTGTGACGAATGATGATTATGATTATTATTATTGTGGACTAACCCTTTACATTATTTGGATTATTGAGTATCCCTGGGATGGTTCTACCTCCTGGATACTCATCGTGATTATTACTTTATAAGCCCTTTATGTGGCGTCGCTCAGACGCCCGACTGTGGCATGCTTGTGTTTATTTTCCTTATAAGCCCTTTATGTGGCGTCGCACAGACGCCCGACTGCGGCATGTATGTTACTTAATTTCCTTATGAGCCCTTTATGTGGCGTCGCTCAGACGCCCGACTATGGCATGCATGTTATTTATTTTTCTTCTAAGGCCTTTATGTGGCGTCGCTCAGACGCCCGACTGAGGCATGCTTTATATTATTATCCTTTCGAGGCGTCGCTTCAGACACCCGATCGGTTTATTTTTATTCTTTGATTACTTATTCATGTTTAATATGAATGACCTGCTTGCGTGCATCATGAATTTTATTTTCTGACTGGTTAAGTTATCGTGGATTATTTCAGTGCATGAATACCACCTGCTATGTTATACCTGTTTTCGTTATGTTTGCGAGCACATTCAAAGTACTCACTGGCTTGTCCCTGGCTATTGTCTTGGCCAGATTTCCTGCTTGGAGAGAAGCGAAATGTCGACAGCCCCGGAGCCTAGGCATCGAAGATAGCAGCCACGCGAAGATAGGAGTTATCCAGGTTAGCTGTTCCTGTGGGAAATGGAGTCCCATAGACGTTGATGACCTCGAACCGCTTCCGCCACCAACCACTAGAAACCTTTTGTTGTACTCATAGACCATAATGGTCTTGTACTTCAGATTTTGTAAATTTTGCTTGGAATTTCTGTATCAAGGAGTGTCCACCAGCTAACAGTAATCCTGGGGCTGGTGAGCACAAGGACCCTTTGCTGGGAAATTAATATCCTAGAAAACCGGTCCTGACAGTGGACCCCTGGTGCATCTCCTTGCCCTCCTCCGAAGCTGCTAGGTCTTGTATTGGTCCAGAAAAAATCACCAAAAAGTTTCGTGGCAATTGGACTCCGTTTTGTATTGTAACTCTCAAGAGGCTAAAACATGCATAAAACATGAACTGGCACTGGGCACTGGGTCAATAGGTTAGTGCTCAAAAATATCATAAATTTGTAAATAAATACCCAAAAAGTATCCTAGAATGATAATATATCAGCATGGAACAATAAAAAATTATAGATACGTTGGAGATGTATCACCAGGTTTCTGTAATATGAGAGTGTCAGTCTCAGTGGCTCCGAATTCTCTAACTCGGTGGTACCGAAACCCATTTTGCAGAAATCCAAAACTAAGAATTTGAGTTCAAATTTAAGAAAAACTTCTGTGTTTTGTGATGCTCAACCCCTCTGCTCTTCTATACTCCATTCACAGGGTCAGCATGTCAGGTTCTGATGATAGCCAGAATGATTTGAGGCAGATGGAGGTTGACTTGTGTCCAGGCACCAGCCCTAATGCCAGTTCATCTTCTTCAGAGGATCCAGGCACCCCAAGTTCACATGGGCTGCCCAAAGCTGCCACCAGGGCAAGGAAGAAGCTGAATTCTGATGAGGAGGATTCTGATTTTGTGCCAGAGGAGGATCTTGCAAAGATAGTGCAAGAAAAGAAGGACAAAGCTGCAAAGAAGGCTGCTTCTGAGGCCACATCAGCTAAGAGGACTGTCAGGAAGGAGTATGGCACCTCTGAAACTATGAGACCACCTGAGAGTGCTAGAGAAAACACATCTATATTAGCTGAGCCTCCAAGAAAATCTGTGCCTAAGAAGGCCAGGAGAGAAGAAGAGAGCCAGGAAGAGGATTGTCCATGCCATTGGCAGACCTACTTCTATGTATGAAGACCCAGCAGAAGCTGAGGAAGAGACTCAGGAGGAAGAGACAGCTACCAAGGATCCTCCATCCAAGAAGAAGAAGTTACTTGTTGATGCCATGCCCAAGCAAGCTCCTTCAAAGAGCAAGAAGTCTGAATCTAAGAAGCCGGTTCCTCCAAAGTCCAAGAAGACTACTAGGAACATCCCTCTTGCTGCTAAGAACAAAAGATCTTCCACCATGGAAGAAGAAGATGATCTGTCAGTGTTGAGGAAGCTAAGACCACATTTGTCATTGCATAATGATGCACACCCAGTAGCTGAAGACATGAAGAAGAGGAAGGATGCAAGACTGAGATTGTGAAGGGCAAATGATCCTTATGCCTCCAGGAGGAAAACCTCTGTAGATGACAAATTCTACACCAAAGAACAGCATGATTTCTATGAGACTATCCTATTGGACAAGAGCCTAGCAGTCAGTGACATGAGATATGTTGACTGGGCATATATCAAGGAGAATGAAGATTTCTTTCCAAGTGTGCAAGACAACTTCAAATGCATTGATATTGCAAATTTTGTTGGAAGAGAGTTCACTACTTGGAACGATGAGATGATCATGCAGTTTTACTCTACTGCTCACTTCTACCCAGATGGCAAGATTATATGGATAACTGAAGGAGTCAGATACCAATCCATAGTTGATGAGTGGTCTACCATCTTAGGAGCCCCACAGGTAGAAGAAGGAGATCTGGATGTGTATGCTGAAGCAAAGATGAATCATAGCTCTATGGCAAATATGTACAAGGAGATCCCAGCTGCTCATGTGTATTCGCATAAGTTTGGCTCAGTCTATCATCTGCAAGCAGGACTACCCACTACAAACACTATCTTGAGGTACACTTTGATGCCCAAGTCTGGAGATGATAAGATGATTAGAGGGTACTCAATCAATATGCTGCACCACATAGACACCCACACCAGGATTAGGGTGATGGACCTGATTGTGGAAACAATTAAGAGGATAGATGCAAACCAAAAACGATCTTGTGGATATGCACCGTACATTCATATGCTCATCAACTCCAAGTTGGAGAAGAATGTATATGCACTTGATCGACCTCATATGCCACTACAGCCAGATTTCGAGGACAATGTTGTGGTGATGGATCCCAGTCATCCCACTTCATCTACTGCACAGGCAGAGGCAGAGGCAGCTAGAGCCACTAGTGCTCAGGTTCCCAGGTCCAAGAGCGAGCAAATGGATCTACTCTTTAGCACCATTCAGAGCATGCACAAGGATATCAAGAACATTTTGCTGAATCAACAGAGCATTGAGAGGATTGTGGAAGACAAGTTCACCATGATGAACAACAAGGTAGATGGGCTGACGAAGACTGTGGATGAGCTTAAGATGGAAGTGGATGCAGTGCCTAGCCTCATTCCTCCGATGATGACGGTAGTACACCTCTCAGGACCAGCACACAGTTCAAGACCCAAGCCAGGACTCCTACCGTGCCAGTTCCAGAGACGAGGCCTACCTCATCAGCACGTGCCGAAGCTCCATCAGCTCCTCCAACACCTCCAGTGTCTACACCACCACCTCAGAGGCCTTCAGCTGAACTCTTCACGGATGCTCTTCTCTTGACTCCTTCGACAACCACCAGAGCAACTTCATCATCTCATGGAGGAGATCATGCCCAGAGCGATGAGTAGCTCTATAGCTTTGAACTTTTAGGTAACTTGTTGCCAAAGGGGGAGAGGTTATAGATCATAGGGCTTCGAGAGAGAGAGAGAGAGAGTGTGTTGCATTTTGATCCCTCTCTGCACCTTTAAAAATATTTGGTTTGTCGTTTGGTTGAAACTTTGTTGGTGATTGATCATATACTTTTGTGTGATGCTACTATTTCCTATCCTTGAGATATCTATGAGATGATCACTCACTTGTTTGGTGTGATGTGCTTATGCAATTCATTCATATTAATTTTTGCGCACCACCAAGTTGTATGTGACATGGAAGAGTGACCCATGATCCTAATCGATTGTGCATTTGCATTCAAACGCAAATTTAAAATAATGCACAAATTTAGGGGGAGCTCTTGCTTATCACATACTTCTCAAAGCGACGATGCTATTCATTGATTATATCTCTCATCGAAGCTTTGATCTATATGTTGTCATCAATTACCAAAAAGGGGGAGATTGAAAGCACAACTTCTCCCTAGGTGGTTTTGGTAATTAATAACAACATATATTTCATTGGACTAATGTTTCCACTAAGTGCATCTGAGGAAAAAGTTCAATCATGGATTGGCTAAAAGATTGTGTGGAGAACCTCACCAAGGAAAGGAAGGAATAGGATTGGCCATGTTTCAAGATCAAGGACTCTACATTTTATATTTTGTGAGAAATCACTTTTGAGTCCATAGGAAAGCCAATACTATTAAAAGGGGATGAGGTAAATATGATGATCTGGTTGCTCAAGTGCTTAGAGGTAGCCACCAAAAATACTCACCCACTTTCCCGCACATATCATTTGTCCAAAGTCTAAAGTAAAAATTCGGTGCCACCAATATTCCATTTCGGATCCACCGAGTTTATCCAAGACAGAAGCCAAACCAAACCCTAGCATCTCGGTACTACCAACTTTTCATTCGGTGCCACCAAAAATAGTGACCAACTTCCTCGTTAGCCATTTTCTAGATTCGATCCCATCAAGTTTGGAAAATCGGTACCACCGAGAAGTTGGACCAACTTTCTGTTAGCCCATTTCTCTAAATCGGTCCCATCGAGTTTGAGGAATCGGTCTCACCGAGATTTGGTAACTGCCTAGGTCACCCATATCGATACCACCGAGATTCATATATCAGTTCCACCGAAAAGCCTAAATTTGCCACATTTTGAACTAGTCGGTGCCACCGAGTTTCTACTTCGGTTTCACCGAGTTGGGCCATAATGTTGTAATGGTTGGATTTTTGGAGAAGCCTATATATACCCCTCCACCACCATTCACTCGCAAGAGAAGCACTCAGAACACACACCCACTTGCCATATCCAATTTTCTGAGAGAGAGCCACCTACCCTTGTGTTGAGGTCAAGATCATCCACTCCAACCATATGGATCTTGATTTCTAGCCTCCCCAAGTTGTTTTCCATCCAATAAATCTCTTCTACCCATGCCAAATCTGTGAGAGAGTGATTGAGTGTTGAGGAGACTATCTTTTGAAGCACAAGAGCAAGGAGTTCATCATACTACGACATCTATTACCTTCTGGAGGGTGGTGCCTCCTAGATTGGTTAGGTGTCGCTTGGGAGCCTGTGAGAGCCTGGCTTAATAGGAATGATAGACTACTCATATCATCAAGGAATTCCTTCTTTTCCGGGAGCCCACTTGAAAAGAACTCCAAAGTTAAGCATGCTTGGCTTGGAGCAATTCTAGGATGGGTGACCGACCGGGAAGTTGGTCCCGGGTGCGCACGAGTGAGGACAAAGTGCGCAGGAAAGACTAGTGTTGGTCTGTGGGGCCAGTCTAGATCCCGCCAGGCGTAACGGGGTGTTACAGTTGGTATCAGAGCCGACCCTTGTGGTTACATGGGCATGCACAGGTCAGGTGCGTGGGCATGTGGCGTGTGGCGCGTGTGGCCCGTTGTGGCACATGACATGGCACATGTGTCGGACTGGACACGCATACGTGTGCCAAGAGGGAACGTTCCTGATGGGCCGACGAGGACGTAGGTTCCTTTGAGTGGGGGTGTGTGAGAGCCTGGCTTAATAGGAATGATAGACTACTCATATCAACAAGGAATTCCTTCTTTTCCGGGAGCCCACTTGAAAAAACTCCAAAGTTAAGCGTGCTTGTCTTGGAGAAATTCTAGGATGGGTGACCGATCGGGAAGTTGGTCCCGGGTGCGCACGAGTGAGGACAAAGTGCGCAGGAAAGAGTAGTGTTGGTCTGTGGGGCCAGTCTAGATCCCGCCAGGCGTAACGGGGTGTTACACCCACAAGCCATCTGGCCGTGCCCCCAGGGGGGCGGCCGGATATGTTGTGGCCCCCTGGAGCCTCTCCCGACATCGTTCTCTGGCCTATAAATTCACATCTACCCTAAAAACACCAGAAGCGCTCCCAAAACACTTTTTCCGCCACCGCAAGTCTCTATTCCGACGGGAGGCCATCTACAACTCTGTTCCGGCACCCTGGCGGAGGGGAGATCGATCACGGAGGGCCACTTCATCAACCTTGCTGCCCTCACCATGATGTGTGAGTAGTTCACCATAGACCTACGGGTCCGTAGGTAGTACCTAAATGGCAAGTCTCTGTTCATCGCATCTTTGCCTTGATCTATCCGATGTAATCCCTTTGTCTGGTGTGTTTGTTGGGATCCAATGAATTGTGAGTTTATGTTCAGATTATTCATGAAAAGTATTTGAGTCAAACCTGATTACTATGATTCTTATTTGCATAATCATCATAGCTTCTTAATGCTCTCCGGTCTATTGAGATAGTTTGGCCAACTAGATTGGTATTTCTTCGGTGGGAGTGGTGCGTTGTAGTAGGTTCAACCTGACGAGTTTCTATATCCCAGTGATAGAAGGGGACAAGTTGCGTCTTTGTGTTGTTGCTACTAAGGATAAAATGATGGAGTTTATTCATATTAGTTGAGTTTACTTTGTCTACATCATGTCATCGTTCTCCAAGCATTACTCTGTTTGTCATGAACTTAATACGTAGAGAGGCAAGCATAGAAGCGCTCTTGAAGTGGAGTAATAGTAGTAGGTGCAGGCATTAGTCGGCCTATTTGCTTATGGACGTGATGCCTATATACACATGATCATTGTCGTGAACATCGCATAATTATTCGCTTTTCTATCAATTGCCCAACAGTAATTTGTTTACCAACCGTATGCTTTGTTTATGAGAGATGCCACTAGAGAACTCTACGGCCCCCGGGTCTATTCACTTATATATTCACAAACGGTATCATTACCTTGCTGTTATTTATTACCTTTTATTTTATTTTGCACTTTACTATTATCTACAATTATCTACCTAACTCACTTGCTTGCAAATAACGAGATCAAGGGGATTGACAACCCTCTTGCCGGCGTTGGGTGCAAGTTGTTTGTTCTTTTGTGTGCAGCCGCTGAAGAAGGTTGAGGATTGGTATTCCTACTGGTTCGATAAACCTTGGTTTCATAACAGGGAAATACTTACCCACTTTGTGCTGCGATTACCCGTTCCTCTTCACGGAAAACCCTATGTAGATCACGAGTATCAGGAAGAATTTCTGGAGCCGTTGCCGGGGAATACCATCACCAACTATCAAGTAACTTCGCACAAAATTTCATTCACTTGTTCTTCTTTTTATTTGCTGTTATATTTAGCTTGTCTCATAAAAATCAAAAATACAAAAATATTTACTTTACTAGTTTGTTACTTTGCTTGTTTCGTCTCTAGTTTGCTTGCTTGCCTAGCTATGTTATCTTTATCTTTATCGCACACAAACAGAAAGTAAAAGGTAAAAATAAAGATAAAATGGATCCTCATCCACTTTCTAATCTTTTCAAAAGACCCGATTATGTTGAACCAATTACTAGTGAGTTGAGTGCACTAGGTTTTCCTTATGAGGTCTTGCTTGAAAATCATGAATCTAAAAATTGTGATGAAGTGTTAAAAGAAATATATAAAGTGATTCATGATAGTTCCTTGAATGAAAAGCATGATTGCCATGTTGCTAGCATAAATTCTATGAATATCAATTGTGCTAATGATCATGATTGGGGTGATAATCATGATGTTCCTTGTGATCTTGATAATTATAGCCTTCATGATGAATCCATTATTAACTATGATATTCGCAACACTACTAAAAGTGGGGTTGGAAGAGTTTCAACTTTAGGTAATAATGATCCCACTACTATGGAGAATGATCAATATTATGATAGTTATATTGTTGAGTTTGATTATGATCCTACATATAATGAGAGAGGCAAACATGGTTATAAGAATTTGCATGTTACTCAATTACCTCTCTTTGTGTTGAAATTATTAATGCTTCATTCTTCCTATTTGCATATTCTAGATTTCACTTGTCTTGAGAATTTGTTTTCCAATAAAATTCCTATGATAGGAAGTATGTTAGACTTAGATGTGTTTTTCACATGCTTTATGATGCTCTCTTTGTGCTTCAATTCTTGTCTATTATCAGAGCATCATTGAAATCTCAAGCCTATCTTAATGGCTATAAAGAAAGAGCTTGTTGGGAGACAACCCAATATTTTCTGTTTTTGTGTGATAACATGATTCTTGCCTCTGTAATGATTGTGTTTTTATTTTTTAATTAGTGTTTCTGCCAAGTAAAGCCTTTGGGATGACTCACAAGATGAGTAGAAACGATGCTGAATCTGAAACAGAAACTTTGACTCCAGTGCAGGAATTTTCATTTTTTACTGGAGCGTGATAATGATCTGAAATTTTAACAAAGTATTTCTATACAATTTCTTTACGTTTTCCTAATATTTCAGAATTTTTAGAGCTATAGAAGTATGTGCTCGTTACAGATTGCTACAGACTATTCTGTTTTAAACAGATTCTGTTTTGCTTGCATAGTTTGCTTGTTTTGATTATGCCATGGACTATGTCGGGGGGTGTAAGCCATGGGTAAGTTATAATACAGTACCTATTATGCAAAAGTGAATTTGAATCAATTTATCACAGTACCTCAAGTATGCAATATGTTTCTTATACTAACGGATCTCACGAAGTTTTGTTGAGTTTTGTGTGATTGAAGTTCTCAAATTTTGGGTGTGATCACGATGGACTACGGAATAAGGAGTAGCAAGAGCCCAAGGCACTCCAAGTATAATTCAAAGGAGACTCAAGCCTATAATCTTGGGTATTCCCCGGAAGGCATCCCCTCTTTCATCTCAATCCATCGGTATGTCACTTGGAGCTAAATTTTTATTCATCACATGATATATGTTTTGCTTGGACCGTCGTTTGCTTTTACTTTCAGTTTGTCACAATCATCATTTGCTGGACACACCTATTTGAGAGAGACACACTTTCATGATAATTTGCTAGAATACTCTATGTGCTTCACTTATATCTTTTGAGCTAGGCAATTGCTCTAGTACTTCACTTATATCTTTTTGAGCACGGTGGCGTGTAGATTTTATAGAAATAATATGCTCGTGTTCTTCACTTATATTTGTTTGAGAGCTGAGTAATAGTGACAGTAATTTGCATGGGTCATAAGACTAGTCCAAGAATATTAGGTATTCAATGAATGATAATCAAAACCATCGTGTAGCACATATAGAGAAGTTGTGGATTAATGGCATTGATGTGGTAATATGAAAAAGGTGTGAGTCCAATTTTTTTGATTCATAGAAGTGTCGATATTAAGCGGTGTTAACTTTTTATTCATCTAAAAATTAAAGAGGCATGTTGATGATGTGTGAGCATTTATATTCCTCGTTGAAATCCTAGTGTTGTTTTGAGTCGGGGGCGCACGATGGTTAACTCCTACCTACCTCCTCCCTCGGGGCATGCGAGGAGTACTTTGATTTGTGATAAAACTAATAAAACTTTGCGATAAGTATGTGAGTTCTTTATGACTAATGTGACACCATGGACATACGCATCTTCACCTTCTCATATTTGCTAGCCTCTTCGGTACAGTGCATAGCCCATTCTCACCTCAAGGATCGGTGCAAATATTCGCCGGTGCATCCAAACCCCATGACATGATACGCTCTGTTGCACATAAGCCTCATTATATCTTCCTCAAAACAGCCACCATACTTACCTATTATGGCATTTCCATAACCATTCCGAGATATATTGCCATGCAAATTCCATCGTCACTTCACATGACTAGTTCGTTCATCATCATAATGCTTTGCATGATCGTATAGAGCTGACATAGTATATGTGGGAAAGCCACCGTTCTTCATATTTTTGATACATGTCACGCTAGATCATTGCACATCCTGGTACACTGCCAGAGGCATTCATACAGTGTCATATCTTCCTATCAGTTCTTCATGTTGAGCTTGTAAGTAAATAAAAGTGTGATCATCATCATTATTAGAGCATTGTCCCAGTGAGGAAAGGATGATGGAGACAATGATTCCCCCACAAGTCTGGATGAGACTCGAACGAAAAATGAAATAAATTTTGGGGAGGCCAAATGAGCCCACCCAAAAAAAAGAGAAAATGGGAGAGGCATAAAAAAAAGTGAAAAGCCCACCATAAAAAATGAGAGAAAAGAGAGAAGGGACTTTGCTACTATCCTTTACCACACTTGTGCCTCAGAGTAGCACCATGTTCTTCATATAGAGAGTCTCCTATGTTGACACTTCCATATGCTAGTGGGAATTACCTTTTCATATAATAAACTTGGCTAGTATATTCCTATAACGGGCTTCCTCAAATGCCCGTGGTCTTCATGAGCAAGCAAGTTTGATGCACACCCCACTTAGCTTCAGTTGAACTTTCATACACTTATAGCTCTAGTGCATCATTTGCATGGCAATCCCTACTCCTCGCATTGATATCTATCGATGAGCATCTCCATAGCTCATTGGTACGCCTAGTTGATGTGAGACTATCTTCTCCACTTTTTACCCCTTTGATACCTACCACCATATTCTATTCCACCTATATGCTAGTTCCAATGGTTCATGCTCATGTATTGCGTGAAGAATAAAAAGTTGATGCATATTGAAAAAGTACGATCCAATTGCCTGACTTGGACACCGTGGTGCTTAACATTTGTATCTATGTGGTGAAGATGGAGTCAAGCCTTGCTAATATAATAAGATGAATAGGGGTAAACATTCTTTTATGATCGTATACTTTGAAAAATTCATTATTTTGTTTCTTGTACTTATAAATATTACTATGTTGCTGTTTGTTAATTCATCATTTCTCAATGAGCATACATACCAAAGATTACATAATGGGTAGCATGTCACATCAAAAATTCTGTTTTTATCATTTACCTACTCCAGGACGAGCAGGAATTAAGCTTGGGGATGCGGATACATCTCCAACGTATCTATAATTTTTGATTGTTCCCTGCTGATATATTATCATTCTTGGATACTTTTTGGGTATTTATTTACCAATTTATAATATTTTTGAGCACTAACCTATTGACCCAGTGCCCAGTGCCAGTTCTTGTTTTCTGCGTGTTTTTGCCTTTTCAGAGTTACAATAGTAAATGGAGTCCAATTGCCACGAAACTTTTTGGTGATTTTTTAAGGACCAGTAGACCTAGAAGCTTCGGAGGAGGGCAATGAGATGCACCAGGGGCCCACAAGCCATATGGCCGCGCCCCCAGGGGGTGCGGCCAGATATGTTGTGGCCTCCTGGAGCCTCTCCCGACGTTGTTCTCTGCCTATAAATTCACATCTACCCTAAAAACACCAGAAGCGCTCCCGAAACACTTTTTCTGCTGCCGCAAGTCTCTGTTCCGACGGGAGGCCATCTACACCTCCGTTCCTGCACCCTGCCAGAGGGGAGATTGATCACGGAGGGCCTCTTCATCAACCTTGCTGCCCTCACCATGATGTGTGAGTAGTTCACCACAGACCTACGGGTCCGTAGGTAGTACCTAGATGGAAATCTCTCTCTCTCTCTCTTGATCTTCAATACAATGTTCATCGCATCTTTGCCTTGATCTATGCGATGTAATCCCTTTGTATGGTGTGTTTGTTGGGATCTGATGAATTGTGAGTTTATGTTCAGATTATTCATTAAAAGTATTTGAGTCAAACCTGATTACTATGATTCTTATTTGCATGATCATCATAGCTTCGTAATGCTCTCCGATCTATTGAGATAGTTTGGACAACTAGATTGATATTTCTTCGGTGGGAGTGGTGCGTTGTAGTAGGTTCAACCTGACGAGTTTCTATATCCCAGTGACAGAAGGGGACAAGTTGCGTCTTTGTGTTGTTGCTACTAAGGATAAAACGATGGGGTTTATTCATATTAGTTGAGTTTACTTTGTCTACATCATGTAATCATTCTCCAAGCATTACTCCGTTTGTCATGAACTTAATACGTAGAGAGGCAATCATAGAAGCGCTCTTCAAGTGGAATAATAGTAGTAGGTGCATGCAGGAGTCGTCATATTTGCTTATGGACGTGATGCCTATATACACATGATCATTGCCATGAACATCGCATAATTATTTGCTTTTCTATCAATTGCCCAACAGTAATTTGTTTACCCACCGTATGCTTTGTTTATGAGAGATGCCACTAGAGAACTCTACGGCCCCGGGTCTATTCACTTATATATTCACAAACGCTATCATTACCTTGCTATTATTTATTACCTTTTATTTTATTTTGCACTTTACTATTATCTACAATTATCTACACAACTCACTTGCTTGCAAATAACGAGATCAAGGGGATTGACAACCCTCTTGCTGGCGTTGGGTGCAAGTTGTTTGTTCTTTTGTGTGCAGCCGCTAAAGACGGTTGAGGATTGGTATTCCTATTGGTTCGATAAACCTTGGTTTCATAACTGAGGGAAATACTTACCCACTTTGTGCTGCGATTACCCGTTCCTCTTCATGGAAAACCCAACACAGATCACAAGTATCACCTGGCAACTCTTTTTGGTGAGACCGAAAAGAGAAACTTGGTTTCGCCGAGAGTGTTCTCGGTTGCCCTAAATCACATATCGGTAAGACCGATATTTCCAACTCGGTGTCACCGAGACACACTTGGCGGCCGTCCAACCCTAAAAAAAATTGATCTTCTATTTTAATGGAAGTGTTTCGTGGATAGATCGATTTCTAACCGTGGCTTATAGATGGAGAAACCCTAATGTGCAAGAAATTTGAAAGGGAGTGCAAGAGGGGATCGAAATCTCACCCTAACTCGGTGAGGAGTCCGCTACGGTGACGACGCCGGTGAAGATTCTGTCGACGACGAGGATCCCAGAGGCGAGGGCGCATGGGGAGTCGAAAGGGAAGTCTGAACACGCGAGTGGGAGCTAAGGTTTGTGGGGACCATGGCTTTGAAGAAGTGAATTTCAAAAACCGGTTCCGCGGAATATAAGTACTCGTAGCTGTCGGTGACACCAGTTCTAAAATGTCGGTGCCACCGAGTTCCGCTACTATTTGTTGATAGGGAAACTCGGTGAAGCCGAGATTGTGGAATCGGTGCTACCGAGATTCTAAAACCAGATCAACCCTAGGCATCGGTGAAACTGAGATTTTGGTGTTGGTTACACCGAGATTGCACTGGGGAGGTTTTGGAAGTCAGCTCTTAACGAAACGGAACTCTGAGTGCTCCTCACACAGAGGGTTCGAGAAGTGCTTGCTCAAATTTTGTGATGTAGCATGAATAGAATTTGAGACGAGAAATCATAGATAGATAGAGGGAGGTACTTAGTCATTCTTGTAAATCCAATTGGCCAAAGAGAAAATAAAAGCCAAATAACAACAATTGGATATCCTTGAATGAGAAAAGATATGCATACCAACATGCTCACACAATAAATTGTCAAATAAAATATGGCAAACATGCAAAACCACTCTAGTATCTACCAAGCACTTTGGCGATCATGTACTCATGTATATATGAGTATATTGACTTAGGAGCCAAGTAAGAATACTTGATCATAGGTCATACTCATCGTTTAAGCACAAGTGGGGTTACCACTTTTACATAAAGCATTTAATGTGTTCACATCTTTAAGAGATGCTTTAACTCAAGTCTTAGAGTAAAGCTCCCCCTTAATGTGACATCCTCCCTTAGAGGGATAAACTAACCTTGGGTTTGTCGTAGAAGACTTCATGTGGGTGAGATAGTAGTGGATGCTCATTGTTGATGAAGATCATCTTGAGTTTGGAGCAATCCTCATTGTTTTCTTACTCTTCTCACCTACATGGGTTAGTCCCACACAAGAGACAAATACAAGGATATCTATGGACATGGAGTGCAATGCATACATGATGATTGATAACCCACAAGTATAGGGGATCGCAACAGTTTTCGAGGGTAGAGTATTCAACCCAAATTTATAAATTCGACACAAGGGGAGCCAAAGAATATTTGCGAGTAGTAGTAGTTGAGTTGTTAATTCAACCACACCTAGAGATTAAATATCTGCAGCAGAGTGATCAGTAGCACAGTAAATGATAATTTTGATAGCTGTAGTAACAGTAACAGTAACGGTAGCAGTGATAGCAATAGTTTTGCAGCAAGTGTAACAGTATCAGTAGCAATAGTAACTTAGCAAGAACAATATGTGGAAAACTCGTAGGCACTGGATCGGTGAACTCGTTGGATGATATTCATCATATAACAGTCATAACCTAGGGCGACACAGAACTAGCTCCAGTTCATAAATGTAATGTAGGCATGTATTCCGTAAATAGTCATACGTGCTTATGGAAAAGATCTTGCATGACATCTTTTGTCCTACCCACCCGTGGCAGCGGGGTCCATAAGGAAACTAAGGGATATTAAGTCCTCCTTTTAATAGAGAACCGGAACAAAGCATTAACACACGGTGAATACATGAACTCCTAAAACTACGGTCATCACCGGAAAGTATCCCGACTATTGTCACTCCGGGGTTTGCGAATCAGAACACGCAATAGGTGCGTATGACTAGCAAGATCGGATCAAGAACATAGATATAATGGTGATAACATAATGGTTCAGATCTGAAATCAAGGCACTCGGGCCCTAGTGACAAGCATTAAGCATGGCAAAGTCATAGCAACATCAATCTCAGAACATAGTGGATACTAGGGATCAAGCCCTAACAAAACTAACTCGATTACATGATGAATCTCATCCAACTCCTCACCGACCAGCAAGCCTACGAAGGAATTACTCACTCCCAGTGGGGAGCATCATGGAATTGGTGATGGAGAAGGGTTGATGATGACGAAGACCAAAGATTCCCCTCTTCGGAGCCCCAAACGGGCTCCAGATCTGGCCTCCCGATGAAGAACTGGAGGTGGCGGCGGCTCCGTATCGTAAAACGCGATGAAACTTTCTCTCTGATTTTTCTCTCCAAAAATAGGATTTTATAGCGTCGGAATTAGGGTCAGTGGGGCCACGAGGTGGGCACAACCCACCAGGGTGCGCCGGGGGGGGGGGGGGGGGGCTGGCGCGCCCTGGTGTTTGTGCCCAGCCAGGGCCCCCCCTCCGGTGGTTCTTGGCTCCGGTATTTTTTTATTGTAAAATAAATCTTCAAAAAGTTTCATCCAATTCCGAGAACTTTTATGTCTGCACAAAAACAACACCATGGTAGTTCTGTTGAAAACAGCGTCAGTCCGGGTTAGTTTCATTCAAATCATGCAAATTAGAGTCCAAAACAAGGGCAAACGTGTGAGGAAAAGTAGATACGATGGAGACGTATAAACTCCCCCAAGCTTAACCCATTGCTTGTCCTCAAGCAATTCATTTGACAAACTGAAAGTGATAAAGAAAAACTTTTACGAACTCTTTTGTTCTTGTTTACATATCTATGCTTAAGTAGCACCCAGGTTTTCAGCAAAGATTATGACTAACCATGCCAACCATAAATCTTAGAAATTATATTAACTCATATCAATGACATAAGCAACTAGCGAGCAATAATAAAATATCTCAAACGCCAACACTTTGTCAAAACAATCATGATATAATATGACAATAGTGGTATCTCGCTAGCCCTTTCTATGACCGCAAAACATAAATGCAGAGCACCTCTAAAGTTCAAGCAGCGACTAAACATTGTAATTCATGGTAGAAAAGATCCAGTCATGCTGCACCCAACATTAACTATAAACAATGCATGAGGATGACAATAGTGCTCTCAGGTCTAGCGCTTATTTGAGAAGGTGATGACTCAACATAAAAGTAAATAGGTAGTCCCTTCGTAGATGGAAGCATGGATTGTCAGCGGTGCCAGAGCTCAAAGCTTTAAAACATGGATAGATATAATTTTGGGAGGTACACCCTTCCTGTCAACGTTACGACCAAGAGTTATCAATATATTCCATGCTAAACACATTAGCGGCGGTTCCCAAGCGGTAAAAGTAAAGGTTTACTCCCCCTCCATCAACAATCACACCCTGAGGGAGTCCGGCATTAAGGGGTCCTCGGACTACCGGCCTATTCATTATGGGCCGGACTCGTGGGCCACTCGTTGGAGGATCGGACTGACCGAATACCCCGTGACCAGGGAGGAAACCTAAGGAGCCGTGGCGTGCCCTTCAAGCCTAAGATGGTAGAATAGGCCTGTTTACTCCTTCGACAAGTAACCGACTATGTGTAACCCTAGGGACCCCTGGTATCTATATAAGCCAGAGGGTCTAGGTCATAGAGGGTAGGGGAACTCATCTACGGTTTAGCAACTTGATCTCGAGGTAGATCGACTCTGTAATCTTCATACACATCAATATAATCAAGCAGGACGTAGGGTTTTACCTCCATAGGAGGGCCCGAACCTGGGTAAACATCGTCTCCTTCGTCTCCTGTTACCCATCGATCCTAATCTCACAGCTCGGGACCCCCTACCCGAGATCCGCCGGTTTTGACACCGACATTGGAGCTTTCATTGAGAGTTCCACTGTGGGATCGCAATAGGAATCGATGGCTCGCCTTATCATCAGCAATGAAGTCCGCAGCAAGGACGTTTTCGTTCCTGGTCAAATCTTCGCGTTCGGCAGCATCGTATCGCATGCCGATCCGGCCGGCCATCTTGGCCAGGTCGAGAATTTCATCCCCGATCAGGAAGTCAGGTTTGGGAACCTTGAGTTTGTTGCCGACTCCCGGGGAGATCTCGTTTTAACAAAGCTCTCAGCTCTCAGGGGGGAGCCCGCAGGCCCCGACACCTTGACGCCGGAGGCAGCATGCCCCACCGCTGAGGTGGCCTCTGTCCCTAGGTCGGCCATAATGCCCAACCCAGCCGATATGCCCGGATCTGCCACGGCCGAATACAACACAGGTGCGTCGTCAAGCGAACCTGAGATAACGGTGCTGCGGATCGACCACATGCCCTCCAGCGACATGGACCCCGCCGACATCTCGTCGTTAAAAGAGTTGCTTGGTCGGATTCAAACCATGGGTGTGACCGACGGCCAAACCTCAATCTACGACCGGATCGGGTTTAAACCCGATGATAGGGAGATTCATGCCCCATCGATCACTCACTTAGTCGCCACCATTGAGTGTTCGGCTGGAGGTTTATCCTCTCAACTACCGGAATTAAAAACCATTAACATCCCGGTGTCCGACTGTCAGGATCTCTCCTACAATCCGGAACCCGGAAACCACGCCTGAAATAGCTCGGGATCAGCCGCCGATCTAGCGCGCGGCCTAGAACCCACGCAGAGGGGTCCTGTTTATAATATGGACTCCAAACTTGCCACGCCGGATCCCGTGATGACACGGGAGGCAAGCGCCGTGAGCCCGAACTCACATCCTGGCGAGAAACTAAAATTTTCCCCGCCCACCACCCAAGTCGAGCACTCCTCAAGCGCAGGAGAGCCCAAGTTACCGGGCTTACGGGAAATTAAACAACAGCCAGGGGAGTCAGTCCGGCATTTTTGGGCTAGACTCCTCCTTATTACAGACAGAGTACCAGACTCTAGTGGCCAGGAGCTAATAGCAACCTTCAGGCAGAATTGCCACAATGAAGGAATCCTCAATGCCCTAGCCCATCGTCACATTCATGACTTCACCGAGCTATCGGACCTGGTAAAAAATATTGCGCAATGGAAAGCACTTGGCAAGCTGAACATTTGTTTTCGGTTCCGGTCCCTGCTGAACACCCTAGAGGAGATCGGAAAAAGCGGATACCTCCGAAACGGCCAGCCGAACACGAACCCGCTGAGAAAAAGAATAGACCCCCTACGGGAGTCAGATCTGTCCTTGATGGGCTATTAGACAAGCCATGCCCTATACACTCTGTATTACTGAACACAAGCCCGACTCACAGCCTTAGAGCTTGCTAGGTCGTCAGGCAGGTAGCAAAAAGCGGAGAGGCCATCCTCGAGGCCTTGCCTCCAGGCAGAGGTTCAACAGCGCCACAAGAATGCAACACCGAGATCTTGACGATCTACAAAATGTTTTCCTCAAGGAATAAGATGAACAGAGCTCTTCGAGAACTCGAACAAATCTATCAGGTGGCAGCAACGAATTCATGGACAGACACACCGATCAGCTTCGGAGAAGCTAATCAACCAGTCATCCACCCCAGCCGAACACCTGCCGCACTGGTCCTCAACCCCATCGTCAATGGTTTCAGGTTACAAAAGGTGCTAATGGACGGTGGCAGTGGTTTAAACCTCATTTACGAGGATACCTTGGAAAAAATGCAGTTCGACCGATCCCGCATCGAACATAGCAACACAACCTTTTGTGGGATTATCCCTGGGAAAGAGGCACGTTGTTCCGGATGCGTTACCCTCGACATGGTATTCGGCACGCCCGAAAACTACAGATTCCAAGAACTTCTCTTTCATATCGTGCCCTTTCACAGTGGTTACCACGCTCTGTTGGGGCATGACGCTTTCACAAAATTTCAAGCTATACCACATTACGGGTATATGAAGCTCAAAATGCCGGGCCCAAACGGGGTGATCACAATCACTAGTGACCCGCATACAGCCCTTCGAGCCGAAAACAGAACAGCAGTGCTCGCCCTCGAGGCACTAGCCGAGACCTTTGCAGTAGAGGAATTGACCGCACTCCGGTCAACTGTGGACAAGGATGATGTGGTCCTTAGCAAGAGGCCCAAACACATGTCCTTTAAACCTGCAGACGAAATCGTCAAATTTCAGGTACACCCAACGGACCCCAATAAAACAGCGTCCATTGGACCTCAGCTGGACCCCCTTGTGGACGAAGCACTGTGAACATTCTTGCGAGAAAAATGGGATATCATTGCCTGGCATCCTTCAGATATGCCAGGAATCCCACGACGGCTAGCAGAACACAGTCTGAACATAATCGCAGGCTTCAAGCCCGTCAAACAGGCTCTACGCCGATTTTCCGAACCCAAGCGACAAGCTATGGACGAAGAACTAGCAAAATTGCTGGAGGCCGGATTCATAAGATAAATCAAACACCCAGAGTGGTTGGCAAACCTGGTGATGGTACCAAAGAACGATAAATCCTGGCGGCTGTGTGTCGATTTCAAAGACCTTAACAAAGCTTGCCCCAAGGACCCTTTTCCCTTACCACGCATAGACCAGATTATTGACGCCACAGCCGGACACGACTCATTGTGCTTCCTCGACGCTTACTCCAGATACCATCAGATCAAAATGAAGGAATCCGACCAAGCTGCAACTGCATTCATCACCCCTTACAGGCCATTCTGCTTTAACACAATGCCTTTCGGGCTAAAAAACGCAGGTGCTACATACCAACGTATGATTCAGACATGTCTCGAAAAACAAGTCAGAAAAACAGTCGAGGCATATGTGGACGACGTGGTCATTAAGACCAAACACATCAGCCAGCTGATAGACGACCTCAGGCAGACTTTTGCTAGTCTACGGGAATATGATATACGGCTCAATCCGGACAAATGCGTCTTCGGAGTTCCCGTTGGTAAACTACTTGGATTCATTGTTTCCCATAGAGGAATAGAAGCGAATCCTGCTAAGATTCGCGCCCTATCTCAACTTGTGATTCCTATGGAGCTAAAGCACGTCCAAAAACTGGCGGGATGCGTGGCGGCTTTGAGCCGCTTTATCTCCCGCCTTGGTGAAAAGGCTTTACCGCTCTACAGGCTGCTGAAACGGACAAAAAACTTCGAGTGGGCCGATGAAGCAACGACTGCACTAGAGGAAATTAAAACACTGCTAGCCAGCAACCCCATACTCACGGCGCCAGGCGCCGGTGAACCAATGTTACTGTACATCTCGGCCACCAATCAAGTGGTTAGTGCGGTGCTCATCGTCGAACGAGAGGACGAGGGTCACAAATTCCGGGTGCAAAAGCCAGTCTACTATGTGTCACAAGTGCTAACACCATGCAAGTCCAGATATCCGCACTACCAGAAGATAGCCTATACAGTGTTTATGGCATCACGAAAGCTCAGACACTACTTTCAAGAATGTTCGGTCACGGTGGCATCTGAAGTACCCCTAAACGATATAATCAATAACAGGGACGCCACCGGCCGCATAGCCAAATGGGCCATCGAACTCCTTCCTTTCAAAATCGCCTATAAGCCACGATGAGCTATTAAATCTCAGGTGTTGGCCGATTTTCATGCCGAATGGACAGAGGCCGAGCTAGCCAGAAATATAGTACATACTCCCATTGGACGATGTACTTCGACGGATCCAAGACACTGGCCAGACTGGGGGCTGGAGTTATCCTCACATCTCCCACGGGAGACAACGTCCGATATGTGTTGCAGATCATGTACGTCGATTCCAACAATGCGGCCGAATACGAAGCACTATTGCACGGGCTTCGGATGGCAGCATCGATGGGCATAAAACGGCTTGAAGTACGGGGAGATTCTAATCTCGCCATCTCTCAAATCAATGGCGAATTCGATGCTAAAAACCCAAAGATGGCAGCGTATAGAAATGTTGTTCTTAAAATATCCGCACGGTTCGAGGGACTAGAATTCCACCATGTCGCTAGAGACAGCAATCAGGCTGCGGACATACTCGCCCGTATGGGGGCCAAGCGCGACCCCGTCCCGAAAAACACCTTCCTTGAACGGCTTTTCAAGCCATCGGTGGTATGGCAGGACGAGAATAATGGCGCTGGAGCCATAAGTACGGAAGAGATTGTCCCTCCTATAAACGAACCAGAAGAGCAAATCATCGGCAGTTCCATAATTGAAGAAACGCCTTCGGCTCACGAGATCATGGCAGTAATCGCACCGTGGACCGAGCCCTTCCTTTCTTACCTTCTCCAACAAGAACTCCCCGACGACCAGACAGAGGCAAGACGCATAATTCGGCGATCCAAGGCCTATAAGGTCCACGAGGGTGAGTTATATAAGAAAAGCACTACCGGGATACTCCAACGGTGCATATCTAAGGAAAAAGGAAGACAACTTTTGGCCGAAGTCCACGCAGGCATGAGCGGCCACCACGCCGCAGCATGAGCCTTAGTAAGCAAAGCTTTTCGAGCCGGATTCTTTTGGCCCACCGCTCGAGCAGACGCCCAAGAACTCGTCCAACGTTGTGTTAGATGTCAACTATTCACAAATCAAAGCCACATGCCCCCGATAGCTCTTCGGACCATTCCGATCACCTGGCCTTTCACGGTCTGGGGGCTAGATATGGTCGGACCACTTAAAGGGGGGACCAAGAAAAATAAATATCTACTGGTCACTTTCGACAAGTTCACCAAATGGATCGAAACAAAACCACTAAGATCAGCTAAGTCCGGACTGATAGTCGACTTTATATCCGGCGTGGTACACCGTTATGGTGTCTCGCACAGCATAATAACGAACAATGGATCCAACTTCACCGCCCAGGAGGTGAAGGACTGGTGCGCAAACATGGGCATTAAGCTCGATTACGCCTCAGTGTATCACCCGCAGACCAATGGACAAGTCGAACGGGCCAACGGCCTCATCATGAGTGGCATCAAACCACGACTGGTCCGATCTCTTCATGAATCCGACTGCAATTGGGTAGAGGAGCTTGACTCCGTTCTGTGGGGTATGCGTACCACTCCGAATCGATCAATGGGATACACACCGTTTTTTATGGTCTACGGGGCAGAAGCAGTCATTCCCTGCGATATCATTCACGACGCACCTAGGGTGCGCATGTACGAAGAAAAGGAGGCCGAGTTAGATCGGCAGAACGACTTAGACGCCTTGGAAGGAGAGCGCGATATAGCTCGGGCCCGCTCTACTTTCTATCAACAGCAGGCTCGGCGCTACCAAAGCAGGGAGGTTAGAGCGAAGGCATATAATGTGGGCGAACTCGTCTTACGACTCCGAGAGAAGCAGAAGCATAAACTCAATCCTATGTGGGAGGGCCCTTTCATAATTGACGAAGTACTTACAGGAGGGGCTTATCGCCTCCGCAACCCGCCGGACAATCGCCTCGAACCAAACCCATGGAACGCAGCTCGTCTTCGGCGCTTTTACGGCTAGGTCGGTGTCGTCGTATTTCTTACATTTCTTTTTCTTTTTCCTTTCTCTTTCGTATTTGTTCCTTTCCCTCTTATCTTTACAGGATCGGATATCATCTCCCAGCCATGTGTTCGGCTAAACCGAGCTTGTGTTAAGTTTTTTGGTATACATCTTCAAATGTCCTATCCGAAAAAACACCTGGGGGCTTCTTCTAGAAGCCGATTATTATATATTTTGTGCACTGACTCACATGTATTGTGCATGCACACTTCCCTTATCGTTTTTAAGCCAATATATGCATCAATTGGACCTAAGATTTTGGCCAAGCTGGGTTGCCTCGCTCCTGTGCTTACCCTCTACGTTCCCGATTGTTCGGCTAGAGGGTAAAGGGAGCACCTCTGTGATTGTTACGACCGGATCACCCGGATACGTACCTCAGACAGGTGAAGCCGAAAGCTAGCTATCTTAAGAAGAAAATTGGTCGGCCACGACGGAAGTAAAAAACTTGTGGTGGTTATCACCATTGCCTGGGATTATTTTTCCCAAGGAAGCCATTATCCGCATACTAGTAGTATACGGCCATGATATCTACGATCTACATAGCAACCTGAAGGAAGGTACCGATAGAGGAACTATTTTCTTCAGAAGATGTTTCTTACATTAAGCAGTAATATAACATATCTCCCTATGCACGTTCTGTCTGTTCGCACCGCATGGCCGGATTGCCTGGTTCCCAGAAATAAGTTCCTTTTATCGAAGGACATTTGATACGGAACACTCCCAAGCTCTTAGCGAGGGAGGCCAAAGCCGATGGCCGGTTAAGACAATGTTTACAACATAGACGGAGCAGTTTTTGATCTAAAGTACATAGTTACATAGAATCAAACACCTGGCTGCTGGTCAAGATTATCTATTAAGGTATCCAGGGTGCAATCTTCTTGCGAAAGACGAGCGGCGGGCATCACTTGGTCGTAAACCATGTGAAGCGGCACTTCTTGCCCATCCGGCCCTACCGACCCAACCCGAGCCATATGCTCTGGGTTAAGTTTGGTAAAGCGGGTCTTGACCATCGCCCACGCCTCACACGCTCCCTCTCGACAAGCCGATGTCTTCCATAACTCAAAACAACATCGGGCTCCTTTAAACCGGTCAGCTAGCTCGAACATCCCTTCTGGAGGCACCTCGGCAGGCTAGAGTGCTTTGGCCATGCTCTTCATGGCTCTCCGAGCCCGCTCATGTACGACGGACAAGTCCTTCAGTAAGTTCCCTCTGAATGATCCGATTTCTTCCTCGGGACGTTCGGTCAGGAGACCTAGACACAAGATGAAGCATGTCCCTTACAATATAATAAAGGTACTTTTTGAAATTACGAAGATATAAGTGCACTTACAGAACATGCCCCTCTGTAATCTCTGGTTCTCTTCCTGGGTTTGAGCCAATTGAGTTTTCAAGCTCTCAAGTTCTTCGGCTTGCCGCTGGTTTTCAGCCTTCAGCCGGTTCTTTTCCTCAAGACTTCGGGTTAGCACACGGTGGCCAGCCTCTTGTTGAGATCCGGCATACCTCTGAGATTGTCGGGCCGCAGCCAAATCTTTTTGCAACCGCCCTATGGATTCATCTGCTATAAAGTACTCTCTTATCAGTACGGGAATGTCGAATAAACTGGGCAAATTGACATACTCACCGTGCGCCTCTCGGGTGAAATTCTTCACTTGCTCAAGCTCGGCCTTCACGGTCTCTACTTGTGTTCGGCTCACCTCGAGTTCCTCAACCAACTTCTCATTTTGCTGCCTTGAAACCTACATTATCAGTAAAACATTATTCAGATCCTTAACTCGGCCGTTCCGGCCAAATCAAGGCTCGGGGCCTACTGGATTAATATTTGTGTTCGGTTGTTAAAACCGATTACTCACCTCCAGGATGGACGATATCAGCTTAGCGGCTCCCTCAAGCCCAGCTCGGGCAGCTCCGATGTATGCATCCACCGAACTTAGGGCATTAAACTCTTGATTGGAAAACGCTTGGTGGCGCAGGGCTTCCTTTCGCCACCGGTGATTCATCGCACTCTCTACCTCAGAGTTAGTGACTGAGACGTCCCCGGAATTTTCAGGGGGCTGATCCGTCACCGGGGCCTCCGCGTCAAGTTCAGCCTGAACAGAAGACCTTGGTTCATGATGGTTGCCTGGCTCCTCGGTGACGTTCCCGGAAGGAGGTGGCTGTACTCGTCTCTTGAGTATTTCAACACAAGATTTTGTGAGTTCCTACTGCAACCATGACGATGGTCGAGCTGAACGGTTAGATAACATACTTCTTGTTTGAGTGCACGGCCGAGGTGGTCTCCGCGGTTGGCTCGCGGGGAGGATTCCTGATGTTGCTCGGTACGGGCCCTGCTGCCGTAGACGACGTTCGACGCGTGGACCGACGACCCTTGGGAATAGGGATCGGCACACTCGGTTTGGCAGGGGTCACTCGCCCTTTACAGGAAGAGACCTTCTTTTTACCGGTGGTGGAACAAGGAAGTGGTCCAGGGTGATCGGCTAGAAGAGCCACCTTGGAGCCGTCAAGGCTCTCCTGGTAAAAGACCCCGTCCTCGTATTCAATTGATAGCTCTGGGTCGTCATGGAATCCGGGATCGTCTTCATGAGAATAACTCTCTGGTTGAGGCGTCGGACAGCTGACTGTCTCGACCCAGCACCTCCAGCTCTGTTCGGACAGATTGAAAGTTTCGATCAGAAGAATTATACATAAATATCCGAACTCATAAAACAAATATAAAGGCTTACCCATTCGATGGGGTTATGACTCGAATAGCCTTCCTTGGCTGACAGTCGAGCGAAATCTTCTTTTTCTCCTTTAAAAAGATCAGCCAGTATTGCTGCCTGATTGGCAGGACCCTGCCGTTTGGAACGGGTGGTGTCACTTGTCCCGTTGTAACGTCACAGGGGGTGTATCCTTTGCTGAAGGGGTTGAACGCATCGAGCAATGACGGCTGCCATCACGTCGATGATGGTTAGCTTACTGTGAACTAGTAGCCTCACTTGGGCGGCTAGGCACTTTACTTCGGCACTTTCCTCTTGGGATGGACTTTTTGGTCACTAGTTGAACCTTTTCTTTAAAGGGGTGTCGGAATATTCGGGCAGACCCCTCCGAGCCGGGTCGAACAGGGGTCGTCCTCAATATAGAACCATTCCGAGGTCCATTCTTCGGACTCTTTCTTCGGAGTCCCCACGGGATACCCCGTCCCGGCTATACGCCATACTTTGGCTCCGCCCACTTCCCGAATTGTCCCGCCTCGGGTACGGGGGACAAGGCAGAAATACCTCCTCCATAAACCAAAATGGGCCTCGCAGCCCAAGAACATCTCGCAGAGGGCAACAAAGCCCAAAATGTGCAGGATGGATCCAGGGGTAAGATGATGGAGTTGGATCCCGTAGAATTCCAGTAGTCCCCTCAAGAAGGGATGAATGGGGAATCCTAGGCCCCGTAGGAGGAAGGACACGAAACATACCAGCTCTCCCTGGTGTGGAACATGGAAATTCTCTGCGAAGGCTTCGCCATTAAAGGAAGTCAATCTGGCACGGGTAAACGCCGGATCCGAGGCAGGAAGATAACCCTGGGTCTCAAGGTTGCGCAGCTGGAGGAGAGATACTGAACAACTTGCCCAATCTCCGGGGAGGGGGCCGTGAGGACGCGAGGAGGAGCCAGGGACGCTCGCCATATTTTCAAGTTTTTTCGCTTGGGGCTTTTCGATGGTGAGGAAGAGGAAGGAGTTGCCTAGGCCACAATTCCACTTGCTTAAATGGGCAGTTCCTCCCCTTCGCTTGCAGGAAAGGCAGTCCTGTAAAAGGCTGCTGGGCCGCCCGTCTCCCATTGGCGCACCCGAATCGAGGGGCGACGGAGTTAATGCTGTGGGCCCCGCGACGTCTCGAAGATCGCAGACCGGATTATTGTTTACCGAGCATAGAGAGGGAGAAGAACTCACCTCGCAAGCTGAAGATTTTGGAGCACGGGACCATCCGGACTACATACCTCGATATTGGAGTCTAGTTCGGGGGCTACCCAGGGAGTCTGGGATTAAGGGGTCCTCGGACTACCGGCCTATTCATTATGGGCCGGACTCGTGGGCCACTCGTTGGAGGATCGGACTGACCGAATACCCCGTGACCAGGGAGGAAACCTAAGGAGCCGTGGCGTGCCCTTCAAGCCTAAGATGGTAGAATAGGCCTGTTTACTCCTTCGACAAGTAACCGACTATGTGTAACCCTAGGGACCCCTGGTATCTATATAAGCCAGAGGGTCTGGTTCATAGAGGGTAGGGGAACTCATCTAAGGTTTAGCAACTTGATCTCGAGGTAGATCGACTCTGTAATCTTCATACACATCAATATAATCAAGCAGGACGTAGGGTTTTACCTCCATAGGAGGGCCCGAATCTGGGTAAACATCGTCTCTTATTACCCATCGATCCTAATCTCACAGCTCGGGACCCCATACCCGAGATCCGCCGGTTTTGACACCAACACACTCCACGGCTAACCGCATCCATGGGTACCGTCCAAACCAACAACTTTCCTGGGGGAGTTTTGTTTAATTATTTGTAATTTTTGATTTCGGGACTGGGAATCCCTATTACCGCCCCTCTCGTGTAAGGACGAGTGAATAAACACTCATCATGAGAATAACCCGCTTAACTTGGAAGATACTGACCGCCCCCTGTCACTCCATGAGCGGTCGAGGCACACAAAATAGATGTTCATTTGAATTTTTAGAGATGGCACATGCAAATTTACTTTGGAACGACAGGGTAATACCGCATATAGGTAGATATAGTGGACTCATCTGGAATAACTTTGGTTTAAGGATTTTGATGCACAAGCAATATTCCCGCTTAGTACAGGCGAAGGCTAGAAAATAGGTTGAGAAGTTGCCACCTAGAGAGCGAAAACGGTCATGAACATGCATTACAAATAATAAACATTGAATGCTAGCATGAGTAGGATATGGACACCATGAACATAAATATCATGAAGGCTATGTTGGTTTTGATTCAACTACATGCGTGAACATGTGCCAAGTCAAGCCACTTGAAACATCCAGAGGAGGATACCATATCATCATACCACATCACAATCATTTTAATGCATGCTGACATCCAAGATAAATCATTATCCACTCCTAGCTACTTAAGCATGGCATGGGCAACTATAATCTCTAATGGTCATTGCAAACATGTTTGATCATAATATGCTGAATCAAGGATACTAGGTTAAACATATTTACAAAAACAAAAACAAGTTGAGTTCATACCCGCTTTTCTCTGCCACGGCCACTTCATCAAATATCGTCATTATTGCCTTTCACTTGCACAACCGAATGATAAGAGAATAATAATAGTGCAAGACTGCCGTGGACTAAGCTGTAATCTGCAAACATTTTATTCAAGAGGAGAAGACAAGGTAACATGGGCTCTTTGTTAGATAACAATAGTGCATATGAGAGCCACTCCACATTTTCATCGTGGTCTTATTCTTGGTACGACTCAAATAAAAGAAAAAGAAATTCAGAGAAGCACATTGAAATATTTTTGGAGTTTTTGGTTTTTCTTAAAGAAGGCAAATTGAAGAGGAAAAACAAAAACAAGAAAAACTATTTACACGGGAAAGCTCCCAACAAGTAAAAGAAGAAACAAGAAATCTTTTTGGGTTTTCTTTTGATACTTGATACGTCTCCAATGTATCTATAATTTTTGCTTGTTCCATGCTGTTATATTATCATTCTTGGATGTTTTACAATCATTTTATATCAACTTTATATCATTTTTTGGGACTAACCTATTGACATAGTGCCAAAGTGCCAGTTGCTGTTTTGCTTGCTTTTTACTTCGCAGAAAATCAATATCAAATGGAGTCCAATTGCGACGAAACTTTTTGGAGATTTTTTCTGGACCAGAAGACACCGGTGGGCCAAAGAAGTACCGGAGAAGTGGGCCGAGGATACCACAACCCACCAGGTTGTGCCCTCCTCGGGACCCCTCTCCACCGCCTCTGATGCCTATAAATTCCCAAATATTCCAAAAACCCTAGGGGAATCGACGAAACACAATTCCAGCTGCCGCAAGTTCCAGAACCGCGAGATCCAATCTAAACACCATCACGGAGGGGTTCATCTTCTTCATAGGTGCCTCTTCGATGATGCGTGAGTAGTCCACCATAGACCTACGGGTCCGTAGGCAGTAGCTAGATGGCTTCCTCTCTCTCTCTCTCTCTTATGATTCTCAATACAATGGTCTCTTGGAGATCTATTTGATGTAAACTTTTGCGGTGTGTTTGTTGGGATCCGATGAATTTTGAGTTCATGATCAGTTTCTAACCATGAATATTATTTGAGTCTTCTTTGATCTCTTATATGCACGATTACTTATAGCCTCATATTTCTTCTTCGAATCTTTGGTTTAGTTAGGCCAACTAGATCGATTTTTCTTGCCATGGGAAGAGGTGCTTTGTGATGGGTTCGATCTTGCGGTGTTCTTTCCCAGTGACAGAAGGGGCAGCAAGACACGCATGTATCATTGCTATTAAGGATAACAAGATGGGGTCTATTCCTACATGAATAGATCTTTTCTACATCATGTCATCGTTCTTATTGCATTAGCCCGTTTTTCCATGAACTTAATACACTAGATGCATGCTGGATAGCGGTCGATGTGTGGAGTAATAGAGGTAGATGCAGGCAGGAGTCCGTCTACCTATCTTGGATGTGATGCCTATATACTGATCATCGCCTTGGATATTGTCATGACTATTCGATTTTCTATCAATTGCCCAACAGTAATTTGTTCACCCACCGTGCGCTATACTCATGAGAGAAGCCACTAGTGAACCCTATGGTCCCCCGGGTCTACTTTTCCAACATATTGCTTTCAGATCTATCTTTTTTGCATCTTTGTTTGCAGATCTACAAAACCAAAAACCCAAAAACATATTGCTGCATATTTTATTTGCTCTTTTTATTTTGTGCTCTTGAGAGATCTATCTCTCCTATCTATCACTACCTAATCTATCTTTTTACCGTAGAGAGATTGACAACCTCTCTTTCGCGTCGGGTTGCAAGTATGTGTTGTTTGTGTGCAGGTGTTGCTTATTTGGTGGTTGTGATCCTCCTACTAGTTCGATAACCTTGGTTTCATAACTGAGGGAAATACTTACCGTCGTTGTGCTGCATCATCCCTTCCTCTTTGGGGAAATACCGACGCAGTCTCAAGCCACGTCAAAGGAATTTCTGGCATCATTGCCGGGGAGGAAGTGGTCTCTTCTACGTGCCTGTTGTAGGCGCCGAGGAGACTCGATCATCATCTACCAGGTTCCTAATCACAAATCTCATCTCCTTGCAATTACATTATTTGCCATTTGCCTCTCGTTTTCCTCTCCCCCACTTCACCAATTTGCCGTTTTATTTGCCCTCTTTTTTGTTTGCCCTTTTTCTTGCCGGATCTCTTCCTTCTTTGCAATCTTGTTTGCGTAGTCATGATGCCCCAACGAAATTACTATGAAGTTCCTTATCCCAATATTTTGCTTGAAATTGAGAAAAGTACTAAGGAATATATGACTACACAATTTGAGCATAATAAGTATTTTATTGATGAGCTTAGAGAACACTCTACCGTGCTAGATGCCATAACAAAACAACTTGATGATATCAGTAGAGAAGTTTGCAATCTTCAATCTAAATATGCTCATGCTGAAAATTTGCTTGGTAAAATCTCCGATGCGCTAGCTACTTTGATAAAAAAATGGCCGCCAAACCAATCTCTCTACAGGATAAAAAAGATGAAGATCTTAAAGTAATTGGTGTTTCTTCTATTGATTCCTTGTTTCGTAATATTAAAATTGATGATAAAGGGACTGAAGTAGAGTCAACTTTAGCTAGAAGGCGTCCCAATAATTTGGAGAGTGAAAATCTTGATGAAATTTTTGATAAAAGTGGGTTTGAAGAGATCAAGACTTTAACTAGTGATGTGCCCACTATTTTGGATTGCAAAGATTTTAATTATGATAGTTGCTCTTTGATTGAATGTATTTCTTTGCTGCAATCTATGTTGAATTCACCCCATGCTTATGAGCAAAATAAAGCTTTTACTAAACATATTGTTGATGCCATGATGAAATCTTTTGAAGAAAAGTTGGAGTTGGAGATTTCTATTCCTATAAAATTACATGATGAGTGGGAACCCACTATTAAAGTCAAGATTAAAAATTATGAGTGCTTTGCTTTATGTGATTTGGGTGCTAGTGTTTCCACGATTCCGAAATCTTTATGTGATGTGCTTGGTCTTACCAATATTGAAGAATGTTCTCTTAATTTGCACTTGGCAGATTCTACTATTAAAAAGCCTTTGGGAAGAATTAATGATGTTCTTATTCTTGCAAATAGAAATTATGTGCCCATTGATTTTATTGTTCTTGATATTGATTGCAATCCGTCTTGTCCCATTATACTTGGTAGACCGTTTTTACGCACTATAGGTGTCGTGATTGATATGAAAGAAGGCAATATTCGTTTTCAGTTTCCCTTGAGAAAGGGTATGGAACACTTACCTAGAATAAGAATTAAGACACCATATAAATCAATCATGAGGGCATCCTATGGATCCAAAACCAAAGATGACAATATTTGAAACTATGTGTTATGCCTAGCTAGGGGCGTAAAACGATAACGCTTGTTGGGAGGCAACCCAATGAATAAATAATTTTTTCCTTTTTTCCTTTCTATTTTTGAGTGTTGACACAATTATGCCTCTGTTATGATTGTGTTTTTATGGTTTATTTAGTGTTTGTGCCAAGTAAAGCCTTTAGGATGATTCATAGGATGAGTAGAAGTGATGCTGAATCTGAAACAGAAACTTTGCATCCAGTATATGAATTTTAATGTTTTGCTGGAGCGTGATCTTGAGCTGAAATTTTAACACAGTTTTTATATACAAATTCCTTACGTTTTCCTAATGTTTCAGAATTTTTAGAGTTACATAAGTATGGTTAGAGTACAGATTACTACAGACTGTTCTGTTTAAGACAGATTCTGTTTTCGTTGCATTGTGTGCTTGTTTTGATGAATCTATGGGTTATATTGAAGGGTATGAGCCATGGTAAAGTTAAAATACAGTAGGTATAATTGAAAAATAAAATATTAATGGGTTTGCAACAGCACCTAAAGTAGTGATTTGCTTTATTATACTAACGGATCTCACGAAGATTTTGTTGAGTTTTGTGTGATTGAAGTTTTCAAGTTTTGGGTGAGATCACGATGGATGAAGGAATAAGGAGTGATAAAACCCTAATCTTGGGGATGCTACCGCACCCCCAAGATATATCCAAAGAGTAACAAGCAACTAAGCTTGGGGATGCCCCCGAGTGGTATCCCCTCTTTCTTCTAACAACCATCGGTATTTTACTTGGAGCTATATTTTTATTCGTCACATATCATGAGTTTTGCTTGGAGCGTCTTGTATCTTTTATTTCTTTGCTTGTTTATTTTTCCTTTGTATCCTTGCTGTACACACCTACTTGGGAGAGCCAAAATTATGCTATGATTTGTTAGAATTGCTCTCTATGCTTCACTTAAACTTTTTGAGCTATAGAATTGCTCTAGTGCTTCACTTATATCTTTTTGAGCACGGTGTGCTTGGAAACTTTTGTAGAAATACTCTCATGCTTCACTTAGATTAATTTGAGAGTTAGTAAATTTTGAAGAAATCCTCTCATGCTTCACTTATATCTTTTTGAGAGATGAAATCTTCATGCTCATGTGCTTCACTTAGATTTGTTTGAGCTTGTCAAAAAGCAATGGCAATATATGAAACTAGTCCCAAAGTGATAGATATCAAAGGAGGATATAATAAAAACTTTCATGAAGATCATTGGGCAAATTAAACTTGATTCCTTGTAATAGTTTTGAAACATGATGATAGTAATATGCGAGTCATGTTAGTGAGTAATTATGCTTGAGTAGGAATATTGGTGTTAAGGTTTGTGATTCCCTATGTATGCACGAAAGTCAATAGTTATGTAATGAAATTACATCCTACTTTTGGTGCATTATTCGGTGTTAGTTATGATCAATGCTCACTTATGTGAATTTTCGTTTCTTGGTTTGGTTGCTTCCCAATCTATTTGCTAGCCTCCATTTGTACTAAGTAGAAATACTACTTGTGCATCCAAAATCCTTAAACTAAGTTTTGCCTTATGATTCCACTATACCTACCTATATGCGGTATTCCCATGCCGTTCCAAGCAAATTTGTATGTGCCATCTCTAAATTTTCAAAATAATTTTTCTCTTTTGTGTGCTTGTACCGCTCATGAAACGGTGGGGAGTGTCCAATATTTTTCCATGCTAGATGTGTTCTCAAGATGAGTGTTTATTTACTTGTCATTGCACGATAGTGCGGTGGTAATAGGGATGCCCATTCCCGAAATGAAAAAGAAAAAAATATTTACTTTATGTTGTCAAATAATAAATTCCTTGGAAAGTGTTGGTATGGTAGGCAACCGTGGATACGGCCCGCCATGGAAAGTGAAAGTTTGGTGGAAAAATGAATAAACTTTATATTCTGTTTGGGAACCGCCTATGATATATCTAGCATGGAAAGTATTGTGAGCTACTTTGTCGTTTTCGTTGACAGGAAAAGCATGCCACCCAAAAAAATTTCTCTCTCAATTTAAAACTTTGAGCTCTGGCACCTCTACAAATCCCTACTTCCCACTGCGAAGGGCCTATCTATTTACTTTATGTATTTTTAATTTTTACTTTGAGTCTCCATCTTCTCTTATAAGCACCAACTAGGGGGCACTATGATCGTACTTGAGCATTGGGTATAGCTAATATTTGAGGGTGTTTGGGCTAGGGATAACTTTCTTTAGTGTTGATATTTTGAAAGACATGGTTGCTTGTTGACATGCTTGAGTATTGAAGTCATTATGTTAAAACTAGACTATTGCTTTGAATCATTTACAAGTCCAAATGTCCATGCTATACAAAAGAAAAGAATATGATGAATATGTTAGGCAGCATTCCACATCAAAAATTCTGTTTTTATCATTTACCTACTCGAGGACGAGTAGGAATTAAGCTTGGGGATGTTGATACATCTCCAACGTATCAATAATTTTTGCTTGTTCCATGCTGTTATATTATCATTCTTGGATCTTTTACAATCATTTTATATCAACTTTATATCATTTTTTGGGACTAACCTATTGACATAGTGCCAAAGTGCCAGTTGTTGTTTCTCCTTGTTTTTTACTTCGCAGAAAATCAATATCAAACGGAGTCCAGTCGCGATGAAACTTTTTGGAGATTTTTTCTGGACCAGAAGACACCCAGTGGGCCAAAGAAGTACCGAAGAAGTGGGCCGAGGAGACCACAATGCACCAGAGCGCAAGGGGGGCCCCGGCACGCCCTGATGGGTTGTGCCCTCCTCGGGACCCCTCTCCACCGCCTCTGATGCCTACAAATTCCCAAATATTCCAAAAACCCTAGGGGAGTCGACGAAACACAATTCCATCCGCCGCAAGTTCCAGAACCGCGAGATCCAATCTAAACACCATCACGGAGGGGTTCATCTTCTTCATAGGTGCCTCTCCGATGATGCGTGAGTAGTCCACCATAGACCTATGGGTCCGTAGGCAGTAGCTAGATGGCTTCCACTCTCTCTCTCTCTTATGATTCTCAATACAATGGTCTCTTGGAGATCTATTTGATGTAAACTTTTGCGGTGTGTTTGTTGGGATCCGATGAATTTTGAGTTCATGATCAGTTTCTATCCATGAATATTATTTGAGTCTTCTTTGATCTCTTATATGCATGATTACTTATAGCCTCGTATTTCTTCTTCGAATCTTTGGTTTAGTTAGGCCAACTAGATCGATTTTTCTTGCCATGGGAAGAGGTGCTTTGTGATGGGTTCGATCTTGCGGTGTTCTTTCCCAGTGACAGAAGGGGCAGCAAGACACGCATGTATCGTTGCTATTAAGGATAACAAGATGGGGTCTATTCCTACATGAATAGATCTTTTCTACATCATGTCATCGTTCTTATTGCATTAGTCCGTTTTTCCATGAACTTAATACACTAGATGCATGCTGGATAGCGGTCGATGTGTGGAGTAATAGAGGTAGATGCAGGCAGGAGTCGGTCTACTTATCTTGGACGTCATGCCTATATAATGATCATCGCCTTGGATATCGTCATGATTATTTGATCTTCTATCAATTGCCCAATAGTAATTTGTTCACCCACCGTGCACTATACTCATGAGAGAAGCCACTAGTGAACCCTACGGCCCCCGGGTCTACTTTTCCAACATATTGCTTTCAGATCTATCTTTTTGCATCTTTGTTTTCAGATCTACAAAACCAAAAACGCAAAAACATATTGCTGCATATTTTATCTGCTCTTTTTATTTTGTGCTCTTGAGAGATCTATCTCTCCTATCTATCACTACATAATTTATCTTTTTACCGTAGAGAGATTGACAACCTCTCTTTCGCATCGGGTTGCAAGTATTTGTTGTTTGTGTGCAGGTGCTGCTTAGTTGGTGGTGGTGATCCTCCTACTGGTTCGATAACCTTGGTTTCATAACTGAGGGAAATACCTACCGTCGTTGTGCTGCATCATCCCTTCCTCTTTGGGGAAATACCGACGCAGTCTCAAGCCACGTAAATACTACAACTAAATTAAGCTATACAGAAAAACCGAAAAGAAGTAGGAAATATTTTTGGATTTTCTCAAAGTTTTTCAAACACACAAGAAGAAAGCGAGAAAATAAATCTAGCATGGATATTACAATGAAAAAGTATGAACACCGACAACTGGAATGAAATGTGTGAACATGAATGTAATGTCGGTGGAAATACGTACTCCCCCAAGCTTAGGCTTTTTGCCTAGCTTGGTAATCACCATCCGCATGGATAATAATCTGAGCGATAGCCCACCGAGATCCTTGGTGCAGCCTCCTTAGCCCTCCTGGCAGCTTCAACCTTCGCATTGTACGCACGGGCCTCGCTCTCAAGAACATAGTATCTTCCCCTTCTGTGAAAATCAAAGAGAGCAGGAGCAGGCAAAGTGACAGGCACACCTTTTTTTTTATAAATCTCAAGTTATAGGTGTAGTTAGTGACTATGCCCGTAAGGAACTTATGATGCTTCATGGCCTCAAAGTCTAAGTACTGAGTAGGTAAAATGGGGTCATTAGGCCAAGGTGATACATTTAGCTTCTCTGCTATACGGGAGGCATAAATTCCTCCATAGAAATTACCACTAGCAGCGTTATGTTGCAGTCTCCGTGCAACAATTGCTCCAAGATTATAACATTTATTTCCAGTTATGGCAGTGTGTATGAGACTCAAATCAGGAGCACACAGGGTGCTACAATCTTGTTTGCCTACAATACATTTACCATTAAAGAGTGTGAAGTAGTGTATTGATGGGAAATGGATGCTTTTAGTTCTTCCTTGTGTTACTCCCCTATCTTCACCATAGCACAGGTTAATCAAAAATGACTCATACTCAGATTTTGGTGGTTCATCAAGGGAACCCCAATATGGAATTTTGCATGCTTCACTGAACATTTCTAAGGGCATGGTGAAGGAATGGTCATAGAGGTTGAATGAAACTCTAGACTCACGAGGAAAATATTTAAACTTCTTTGTGAATGTTTTCGTGAGTTCGAGATGTTGAGGGCACTTATCTGTGATGAAGGGAGTGAGTTCTGCATTGTGGATATATTGTTTAAATTCCCCCTTAATACCTGCACCTTCCATGAACTCATCACACGGCCACAAGCATGATTTGGTAGCGGAATCTCGCATCGAGCTTTCGCTTGGCTCAACATAAGATTCTCGAATCGAGCTTCCACTTGATGAGGCCTCCGAGGATCTCCTCCTCGAGGAACTCCTAAAGAATTGCATTTTTATTTGCGAACAAATTTCTGAAATATTTTTGAGACAAAAAATTTTGTCAACAAAACTTCGTGAAGTTGATAGCAACTACTCCTAAGGATGCATAGAGGCCATATTAAGCATTCAAACTACTTAGAACTCTAAGAATTCAATATGCAAGCTCATCTACAGTAGCACCAAGAGTAGCTAATTACTCTAAAGATAACCCACTAAAGCAAAAACTAATTGGAGTAATGGAGGAGTCACATACCAAGTAGCAACCCCTCCAAACAGTTTCGGAAACGGAGCTTCGAGCAAAGAGATCGAAATCCACGGGTTTGAGAGCAAGAACATGGGAATGGAGGCTAAGGTGATTTTTTTCTGGAGGTAGGGGATGACATGGGCTAAAGAAATAAGTGAGGGCGCCCACGTGGGGCCCACAACCGACCAGGGCACGCCTGGGGTTGCTAGCGCCCCCTGGTGTCTTGTGGGCACCAGGTGCACCCCCTCTGATGTTATTTGCACCAGAAATTCAGAAATATTCAGAAATAAATCGTATCAAATTTCCAGAACATTCTGAGGACTTCTATTTTTGGGTTATTTTTTATTGCACGAAGAAAACAGAAAACAGGATAAACATGGCATTTTATTTTATTTGACTAGGTAAAATAGAAAATAAAAGGTGGAAGCAGAGAATTGTGCTTACTAGATTCATCAACTTCATACCTCTCAAAAATGATCCATTAATAAGGTTGATCAAGTCTTATTAACAGCCACTTCCGATGAGCATGAAACCGAAGAACTTTCGTAAAACACTAAGTTACCTGAATGGGGATGTGCATATCCCCAACAATAAGTATATCATATTTCTTTTTGGCGTTAGGTAGAGGTAATTGAAAAATTCCAATAGTGATTGTCGGAGATTCTTCAATAACATTTATACCATTCACTTGGAATTGTTTCTTTGGAAAGTGCACCGTGTGCTCATTACCATTGATATGAAAAGTGACTTTGCTTTTATTGCAATCAATAACAGCCCCTGCAGTATTCAAAAAGGGTCTACCAAGGATAATCGACATGTTGTCGTCCTCGGGCATCTCAAGAATAACAAAGTCCGTTAAGATAGTAACATTTGCAACAACAACGGCACATGCTCACAGATACCGATAGGTATGGCAGTTGATTTGTCAGCCATTTGCAATGATATTTCAGTAGGTGTGAGTTTATTCAAATCAAGTCTTTTGTATAAGGAGAAAGGCATAACACTAACACCGGCTCCCAAATCAGACAAAGTAGTTTTGACAGAATTTCTTTTAACGGAGCAAGGTATAGTTGGTATTCCCGGATCTCCAAGTTTTTTAGGTACTCCATCATTAAAAGAATAATTAGCAAGCATGGTTGAGATTTCAGCTTCAGGTATCTTTCTTTTATTAGTGATGATGGTCTTTCATGTATTTTGCATAAGGGGCCATCTTTAAGATATCAGTTAAGCGGGTACGCAAAAAGACTGGCCTAATCATTTCAGCAAAGCGTTCAAATTCTACATCATCCTTTTTCTTAGATGGTTTAGGTGGAAAGGGCATGGGTTTCTGAACCCATGGCTCTCTTTCTTTACCATATTTTCTAGCCACAAAGTCTCTTTTATCATAACGTTTATTTTTAGGTTGTGGGTTATCAAGATCAACAACAGGCTCTATTTCAACATCATTATCTGGTTCTTCATCATTGTTAGGTTGAGCATCTTCATGAACATCATCATTATCATTTTCATTATCACTAGGTGAATGTTCATTACCAGACTGAGTTTCTGCATCGGAAATAGAGACATCATTATTATCAGGAGGTTTTTGTATCTCAGGTTCACTAGAGGTATGCAGAGTCCGATCATTTTTCTTTTTCTTTTTCTTTTTAGAAGGACTAGGTGCATCAGTATTAATTCTCTGAGAGTCTTGTTCAATTCTTTTAGGATGACCTTCAGGATAAAGTGGTTCTTGGGTCATTCTACCTCCTCTAGTTACTACTCTAGCAGGAAAATCATTCATATTATTGTTCATTTCATCAAGCAATTCCTTTTGAGACTAAGCAACTTGTTCTAATTGAGTTTGAACCATAGAGGCATGCTTTCCTACACCTCTAACATCATTACTGATTCTAAATAGCAAGTCACTCAAGCGAGCAATCATATCAGAATTATATTTCAATTGTTTCAGAACATGTGCATTGAAATGATCTTGCTTCATAATATAGTTGTCAAACTCATATAAGCATTGACTAGGATGTTTATTGTGAGGGATATCACTTTCATCAAACTTTCATAAAGAATTTACCTCTACCACTTGTGGAGGTGGTGGTGTGTCAAGGCCATGTATTTCTTCAATAGGTGGTAAATTCTTAACATCCTCAGCTTTAATACCTTTTTCCTTCATAGATTTCTTTGCCTCTTGCATATCTTCAGGACTGAGAAATAAGATACCCCTCTTCTTCGGAGTGGGTTTAAGTGGTGGTTCAGGAAGAGTCCAATCATCATAATTCTTCAATATGTTATTCAATAGTTCCTCAGCTTGTTCAACAGTTCGTTCCCTAAAAACACAACCTGCACAACTATCTAGGAAGTCCCTAGAAGCATCAGTTAGTCCAATATAGAAGATATCAAGTATTTCATTTTTCTTGAGAGGATGATCAGGCAAAGCATTAAGCAATTGGAGAAGCCTCCCCCAAGCTTGTGGGAGACTCTCTTCTTCAATTTGCACAAAGTTAAATATTTCCTGTAAGGCAGCTTGTTTCTTATGAGCAGGAAAATATTTTTCAGAGAAGTAGTAAATCATATCCTGGGGACTACGCACACAACCAGGAGCAAGAGTATTGTACCATGTCTTAGCATCACCCTTTAATGAGAACGGAAATAACTTAAGGATATAGTAGTAACGAATCTTCTCATCATGAGCAAAGATGGTGGCTATATCATTCAGCTTAGTAAGATGTGCCACTACAGTTTCAGTTTCATAGCCATGGAAAGGATCAGATTCAACCAAAGTAATTAACTCTGGGTCGTCAGAGAATTCATAATCCTTATCAGTAACAAAGATAGGTGAAGTAGCAAACTTAGGATCACATTTCATTCTAGCATTCAAAGTCTTTTCCTTATACTTGCGCATCAATTTCTTAAGATCATCTCTATCCTTACAAGAAAGGATTTCTCTAGCTATCTCTCCATCCAAAACATAACCTTCAGGTATCTTAGGCATTTCAAATCTAGGAGAGCCAGGTCTAATAGGTGTTTCATAGTCATCAGTTTCAAAGGCCTCATCAGGTTCAGTAGTTTCATCAGTTTCAATAATTTCATTCTCTTTAGCTCTAGCAATTTGTTCATCAAGAAATTCACCTAATGGCACATTATCATCAAGCATGGTACTAGCATCATGATAAGCATCATTCATAGAAGAAGTAGCATCATCAATAACTTGCGACATATCAGGATTACTAGCATGTGGTGGTGTTGCAAACTTACTCATAACAGAAGGTGAATCAAGTGCAGAGCTAGATGGCAGTTCCTTACCTCCCCTCATCTTAGAGGGAAAAATCTTAGTCTTTGGATCCTTCAGATTCTTCATAGTGATCAATTGATATAAATCCCACACTACTACAGAATGGTCCAAAGACGACACATGAATCAGAGACCCTTCGTGGAAACTGTGTGCGATCCATCAATCACAAACGGTATAGTTCAAGCTCCGTCGCTAATGACACGAACTGTGTGTGATGGCGGATCCATCAAATACAATCCAGAAAATAGTTGCGTGTGTGATGCTGGGCATACAGTTGGTGCTTATGAACTGTTTGCGATTAGACAAGATAACACAAACGGTTCTCAAAATACATATGTGTGTGAAGTACGGCATACAGTTTATTCAAATAAACTGTTTGCGTTGATCGAGCTAGAACACAAACGAGTTACCATAACAAGGTGTGTGTGATACCAGTCAAATAGTTCATTCATCAGAATTGTGTGGGAAGACCAATAATAACCCAAACGATTCATACTGACAAGCTGTGTGGGTTGTTGGCAGACGGTTGCTGCCAAACAATTGTCAGCGATGGATGAAATCATTACCGACGCTTCATTGGGAAGTGTCGTTTGCCTGTATAATATCGCAGACGTTTTATAATTATGACCCATGTGCCTGCGCATCACCCCGTCCTCCTCTCTCGCGTCTTGTCACCGCGTTGCCGCCCGACGATTCCAGTGCACGCTTCGGCACCGCTTTTGGCCACGCGTCCGCTCGATGAGTCCGTTCCTGCGCACATCCGCGTAGGTTCCCGCACACAAAACCATCCTACGGCTCTAGCTTTCCGCCCGGCTCGGTGAAATCCCCAATGCTTGCCGGCCTGCTATATAAACCCTCACAGCCGGCGACTCCACATTGCCTTCATCCCCTCCCTCCCCGTAGCTTGTCTAGTTTGATTCTCCCCCAATCGCCAATGGCACCGGCCGTTCGTCGTCGCCCAGCCACTCCGCCAGAGGACAGCTCCAGCTGGGAGGCTTCACCGCTTCGGCGCAGCAGTCCTCTGAAGCGTATGGTGCACGTGGCGTCCCTGGTGGGTCTGCGCACGCCACCAACTACACGCTCAACCACCGCTGCCCGAAGGCAGTTGCTGGCAGTGGCCGCCGTGGCCGCCAACACGCCGGCAGCCGCCCGGGCTGCCACCCCACTGTCGTCCGTCTTTGCCACGACCCCGCCGTCAGGCGGCGGGGTCATCACCCGCTCCGCCACCAAGGCCCGAATGCAGGAGGTGGAGGCCGCCAAAGGCCCGCCGCCGGGCTTCTGCGTCGCAACCCTTGCTCGCTACATCTACTTCCTAGAGAAGGAGGTGGAGCGCCAGGTCGCGCACGCGAAGAAGCTCACCGACGCCGTGGACGCAGGAGAAGCCGCAGCGGCGGCGCGGAATGCGGAGATCTACGCCGAGTCTCGTCGCTTCGAGGAGGGGCGTCTTGAGCGCCGGAGGGCAACACTGACAGGCAACGGACACGACTTTAGCAACTCGCGGCAGGGTCCTCCTCCACTTGCTCTTACTGAGCGCGCACGATTCTGCTGGAAGTGGTACAAAGCCCCTCCGTAGTACTAGTATTTAGGGGATATTTTGTTCAGTTCATCTAACTATAGATATGGTTGAACTGTACCACGTACTTTAAATTAGCTAGTATATATAGTTGAACTAGCTATTTCAGTACGTGGTTGGCAACAATTGGGGAAAAGTTTGTTCGATTCAGCTATCGAGTTGAACTATTTTGTACAAGGACCAATGGTTAATCTATGAATGAAATCCATGTTTGCTGAATTTTAGTTGCAAAAGTGCACCGTAATAGTGATTTTGTTCCTGTGAAATTTGACAAATGCCAGTGCTATAATGTAGACAAATGTCAATGTTACTGGATCGATAGATGCCAATGCTTCTGATTTGACACATGGCAATTTACCCAATATGATAGATGCAAATCTTCCTGGATTGTCTGTACTAGGCACACGGGTCATATTAGAGAAATGTTTGCGATGACGCATTGCACCAATCCTGCGCGCCAATATTTTCACTTGGCTTACGGGCAAAGGAAAGATAGGTGTCGATCTGTATACGGGTATTCAACCTGAACCGTTTGTGATGAGTGTTTATTCAGAGAAAACGATGATGGTTTTTTGTTTGCTATGTGAATTCATAGATAAATACTTAGTTCATTAAACCATAGATTTCATTCAGTCAAGCTTTGACTTTACATTCATACAATCGAGATACAATATCTCGAACATGATGACAGGGAAAACTAGATCTCCACTTGCGCCGGAGTTTGCTAGACGTGCTGCCCCATGGTGGGCGCCAACTGTCGTGGGAGTAATGCTGACAGTAGTACGGGGGGTACGTAAGAGTTAGGGCAAAGCCTAGCTATGGCGCAAGTGTAACACTCGAATGTACGAGTTCAGGCCCCACTCGGAAGTGGTAAAGACTCTACGTCTCGAGCCCAGAGGCTTAGTGTTTTCTTATGTGCGTATCTAAATACAAGGAGTTCGTAACCCTCACTCTAGCGCCAGGGTGTGGCTTATATAGAGTGCGCCACCTCCAGCCGAGCGCCATTACTAGGGCAATAAATGACGGTAACTGATGGAGTTACTGGAAACGGCTGTGTTAACTAGAGGCGTTACATGTAACGTAGTCTTCACAACACTTTATACTAATTAAGTCCCTCGAACGTTGTAGCTCCCACGCCGCCTCTGCTTCACGTCCGAGTGCCAAAGACCGTCCGACTGGCCGACGACGTCCGAGTTACTTCCAAGGATCCGAGTGGATCTAGTACATTCGTCCGAATGCCAAGGTAGTCCAGAGACTTCCATGAACTTGTAGGACCCCTGGTGTGCCCTAGATGTAAGGTCCATGACCCTACCAAGGGTAGGTGACCTCATCACTACCTGTTCTATTCTATTCTTTGCCAACCACAAAAACTACTGATCGTTTCAATTGAAATCAACCATGCTTATGATAGGTTGGGTCTGCATGATTGGTTGACCGTTAAGTTTAATGTTACAACAGGTGGGCCCAGTGGTGGAGACAGGGGGACCAGCAGGGCCTGCCCCCTAAGATTGCTGATTTGCTACTCGTTAGTAAATTATCAGTGTAAAATTTAGACAAAAATACATAAATTAGTATTGTTTGGCCCCTGTAATCAAAAGATTGAGTCATTTGCCTCCCCCTCCCCCTTAATTCATGGCTCCGCCACTGGGTGGGCCCACATGCCAGCTTCTTCTTTACCCCTTCCTCCCCACCACCGGTAACCCCTTATCCTCCGACGTTCTCACACCACTAGTATCTGGTAATGTACTAGGCTAGTCAAGCATGAATGCATCATGTTTAAATTCTTTAAACTTGAATTGAGGAAACTCAAAGCCTCAGAAGATATATTTTTCAACAAGATTCAAAACCCGAATATTTTCAATGAACCCAAAATGCTAGTCTTTAATGTCTGTTTTTGCCAAGAGGTTATGACTCAAACCAAGAATTATGAACATTTTTAAAGAATTGTTTGGGACTTTCAATTAAATCAATATGTTATTTTACGCATAGTTATATTTATCTACAAAATATTTATAGGTTAAAAATGATATAATTTTTGTGTTGATCCGCATAAATCCTTTTAGTCCACACAATAAATTTCAGAAGCTACAAAAATAGTTTGATTTCAAAACCAAATCAGAACATACTGAAAAAATGGAAAACAGAAAGAATAAAGAAACACACACACACAGAGAGAGAGAGTTCTTTTGGGCGGCTTAAAAAAATAAGCCACCTTTCCCCAGCTTAAAAAATAAATCACTCTTCAAATTTGTTGAGACTTCTAAATTAGTTATCGCATAATTAGTTTAGAAGCCCTAGTGAGTAAGAGAGGCAGCTTATGAAAAAAGCTGGCGAGGAGACGGCTTATTTTTTAAGCTGCCAAAAGAACTGACCAAGACTTACCTGCGGCCCAGGCAGCCAGCAACCCACAAGGGGCTGGATCGTCTTCCATCTCGTGCTAGTAGGCAAGGCGCGTTCTCGACGCGCACATAATCCCTTCTCAACAACTCCTGCCTGCCTGCTACCACGTCGACACAAGTGGATAAGCCCCTGGAGACGTCCAAATCGAGTTCTCCCCTCCCTCACTTTGTCCCCCACCTCCCTCGTTTCCAGATCCACTTAGAGGAGCCGGAGCACGCCGTCGCCGTTCGCGTAGCCACCACCACCGGTTCATCCAACCATCGTGTCTATAGGCTCCACCTCCACGCCTTCTTCCTCTCCACCGATGCATGCATGCCTAGACGCCCCGCTTCCTCGCCATCGCCGTCGTCTTCAACCTCGGGAGTCGATGACCGCTGCCATCAGTTCGTCGTCTCCATCCCTTCCCCAAGCCCGCCGATTTGCCCATCAAATTCGTCAGGACCTCCTACCTGTTTCCCCTCTCTCCTTGTCGCCGACTCCATGTTGTAGCTAGCCCAGATGCCATAGTCGATAGCTCCACTCCACCGGCCATGACGCCGTCGTGGCTATAGCACACGCAGATCGTGTCTGAGCACCCCATCGTGCTCAACGTGCTCCTAGGAGGTCGTAGAACCCAGCAGCTCGTCGTGGCATGGACCGTAACACCGATGCCATCGATCACATACTCTGACCGCCGCGCAAGTCGTCGCCGCCGTTGTTTCAGGCCGCCCCAGCAGCTCAACGTGACGTAGACTATAGCACCGACGTCGTCTATCCCGTACTCCGACCTCCGCAAAAGTCGTCGTTGTTGTTGTTTCAGGTCACCCCAGCGCGAGCCAGTTGCACCGTTAGACACGCGTGAGTCCCAGCTTCGCGTAGATGCCCTTTGCCGCGCGAATGGTCGTAGGAACAAGAAACCTCTTATTACTAATTAACAAAAATGCTAAAAAAATCCTTGCTTCAAAAGTAACTTTCTTCCATTTATTTTGTAGTTTGGCTCTCGCTCAAAAAATGGAAACACTTCCCAAGTAGACACATCCAAAAAATATGATGCTTCACTTTTAGGTTATAATCAATTCTTCCAAGCCCATGTCATATCATTGGCAAAGTTCGTGCATTTTTAAAAATCTCGTAAATTTTGAAAATTTGTTCGTGATTAGAAATTTTTAACGGCTTAAAAAGTTCATGATTTCTTTTCAAATCACTGTATTTCAGAAAAATATTCGAAACTTTAAAAATTTGTATAATTTTAAAATAATTTTGAATTTTATAGAATTTCCATGTAGTAAAAAGGTGCTGAATTATGTTTTATGTTTTTTGAAAATTTGTAAAAAATGTCCATGTATTTTTGGAGAATATTCACAAGTTTTATAAAATGTTCATACATGTTTATTAAAATTCACAAGATTTAAAATTTGTTTTTATAAAAATATACTTGTTTTTTCATGGAAAACAAGAAAACGGATGAAACCCAGAAAAACCAAAGAAATAGATTTTGTTTTCGAGAGAACCAAAAGAGAGATAAAGCCGCCACGCTCAACGTAGACGCCGAACTGGACCGGCCCACCAAGCCCGCCTGTGCGATTCATCGACTATAGACGCAATGAGAATCGTACCCGGCCACTCGCACTCCACATCAAACTGGAAGATTCTCTCTCTCAGAAAAGGGAGAAAACTTAACCGGAAGCGCCATGTCCCTCTCGGCGGTAGCGGTGCGGCGGCGAGACGAGCCGAGGGCGCCAGTCGGAGCCATTCGACCCAGATTCATCCACCGGAGGTGAGCACTATTAGAATTCCAATAATTTGCTCCCTTGACTCCTGCCAGAACCCACCGAACCCTCTAGGGTTTTGGGGGAGGGTCTCTGTTCTGGTCTCGGCGCCCGGCTTCGCTGTTAAGGTCTTTTTTCCAAGCTTTTCTTGTTATTCCGCAATGCGGTGTCCTAGATAATAGATAGGCGAGTGAAGCCCCCAGAGGATTTTGGTTTGATTGGTCTTGGTTCTCTGATATCCTCTGACGGGAACAATGGCCGACCTGGAACGCTGCCCCACATCTGGGTGGGGTGAAAAAAAATCCACAATTGTGGTTCGATTTACCTTTTATTGATGTGTGATCTGTTAGGGAGTGGGCGTCTGTAGGTTTAGCAGCCTAGGCGTGTCGGCTTTGGTACATTGTATCTGAGATTCTGGGGACGTTTTCACAATACTATGTGTTTTCATTCTGGAGGTACTTGGATGATTTAGCATATGTATATAAATTCGTCCTAATTAAATACATGAGTACCGCTTAAGCATTGGTGTCTGATCAGGCACTCATGCTTCAATATTATAAGCACCAGTGACATCCTAAGTGGCAAGAAAAAATGGTTTAGTTTAACAAGAACCTCTCCAAGCATTTGCACTGTACATGCTCTTAGGTGCATCTCAGCATCTGTACGTTTCTTCAATTAACAGGCATTGGTAGAAATTATGAAATTATTATGTGGATTCCTCTACCTTTATATGTATTATGATCCAAAATACGGCTTCTTAAACCAAAATACCTTGCCAAAGGAGAACAGATTATCACTTCTGAAACCGAAACACCCTGCATTAGCAGTATTGTCAAATGCTGTAGATGGTGAGAGATTTATAGGGATACCACCCAATGCTTGACAAAGGTTATGTTAGAGAGTTGTTGCTCATTCAGAGCCTTCTTGATATTAGTTACGGATGGGTGTGTATCGGGGGATATCTGTTTTGGCTTTTGTTAGTTGGCACAGGGGATTCAAGCAAGGACTGCATTGAGTTTGGGATATGTGATAACCCTCTACAGTCCATGTATCTGTTGCCACTACTAGTCAATATACTATGTCTTGTGTCTGTCATTGCCATATCGATGAACTTTTCTGAGAGATACTTGTACTTTATTCAAACACCACAACCATTACAAATGTACCGTGGAGTTCCATATCTATGAACTTGAATGCGTGTTAAAAAGGAGTTGTCTGAAAGAGTGTTTCTGGACACATTTCTTAATTGTAGCCACTAGTTCTGTGAGAGATACTAGAGAAATGTAGAATGTAATAGGTAAGGCAGAATGAAATGATTATTCTCAGTCAAATCGTAAAACTAAGTTCTTTAATTTAGGAGTTGCTTGCACTACTAGCAATTTTGGGATCCCTATAGAGGGACTGATGAATAGCTGAATACATATAGTCATCTATTTACACACCTTAATGTACATTAGGCAATCATATTTGTTGATATATTTTTTTCATTTATAGAAGCTTTTGTCTGTTTTATGTGCAATCTGGGGGGGGGGGGGGGGGGGGGCTATATGTGTGTGTGTGTCTACTAGTACTATATACGACTTCTTATGGTTTGCTTGTTAAAGCTGACTAGGGCTATGTGCGACTTTTTATGGCTTGCCTGTTAAATTAGAGGAGGAACTGAACCCAATTAGTTCTCAGCACATTTCTGAAGGCTTTAATTTTCAACAGCATGGTAGGCTAATTTTATGTTCTGTGTGGTTGTAGCTTGTCTGCATGTAAACTTGCCATGGCTAACAGTATGTTTAAAGCAGATGGAAGCGAATCACCAACAAGGATTTCGAGTTGAACAGAAGTCAGGACCAGAGCAAACAGATGAGATGCTAGGATCACAGGTTAACCAAAAGTTCAGGGAGATGTGCCTAGACGATGCTGCTGTGGAAGCTGGCATTGTTCAAGAAAAGCAAGATGAACCAGAGGCAAAATTGGAGGTTCATCAAAAGTTTGCTGAAATGTGCCTAGACACTGCTATGGAAACTGACACCAACCAAGAAAAGCAATCTGATCAAGAGGCAAGATCAGAGGCTGATCAAAAGCCTGCAGAAACTATCAGGCAGTGCACGGTTGCAGAAGCCAATGTTAAGCCAGAAGAGCAGGCTGCTGCTATTCCAGGTGTCATTTACCGCTGCAAAAAGTGTCGGAGGATGGTGGCAACACAAGAGTACGTCGTCAAGCACGAGGTAGGCCTAGGAGAGGCAGGCTTCTTAAGGCGCAGAAACGGTGCGGACGAGAAGAAGCCTGAATGCAGTGCCTGCATCTTCGTGGAGCCCATGAAGTGGATGCAGGCTGGTGAGTTCATGCTAAATGGTATTCATGTATAATAATTCGCTAATAGCCGGCTATGGCCTGCAATAGCGTGGATATAGCTGATTTGGATGACTATCATTATTTCGCGTAACCCGCTATTTAAAACACATATAGGTGGCCTCTTTGTATTAAAAAACTATTTATTTTCGAACTTTGTATTTTCCGAACGTTCGTGATTTGGAAATAGATCCGAACGATCTGATTCCTGTCAGATGCGGATTCTCCGCGCGCGTTAGCCGTGCGATAATTTCTCGCCAGATCCGGATTTCACGCGCCGAACCAAGGGATTTCACGATGTGATTACCGCTCGTGCAAAAAATGACACTTGATGTGGGATTCGAACAAACAACCAGCTGGCTGGAACGCATGCTCTCAACCACCTGAGCTAGCTCTATATTACGTTGTCATCTAAATTAGTTTTTGTCTTTGTACTAAACTCTATGCGAGTAAAATAAAAATCAACAATTAAGACCACAACATTGAAATTGTGGCACAATGACCAAGTTACATTCGCCTTAGTTGTTGTTCTGGGCATTCTACTTAGCCTAGCAAGTAACCAATGTTCTTCATTGTGCTATTCTGAAACCATGTGTCTAGTTCTACATCACTAAGAGCGTCCGATTCTGAAAATTGTAGATGAGGTGGTGGTGCTACCTATGTACCATGTTCACCACATGGACTGAAAATTGTAGACGGGGTAAATGACATCGTAATCACCTTTTGTGCAACATGGTAATTTGTGCACCGGGACGCGATAACTTACGTATAAATGTCATGGTAACTTTGACCGGGGGTGAAAAAATTATTAAAACATCTCCCGGGTAATTTATGTGTAAACAACACGGTAATTTCTGCATGACAACCCTGATAACTTAGGCAGAAACACCATGACAACTTTGACCTGAAAGAAAAAGTTGTCAAAAATATACCCCGGTAACTTTTTGTTTAAACATCATGGTAATAACACATCATATACATGATAATTTAGGTACAAACACCATGATAATTTGAATCCCGAGGAAAAATTGTTGAAAAATGACTCCGGGATAAAATTTTGTTGAAAAACATACCCTGATAACTTGTGTGTAAATAACATGGTAATATACATACAACAGAGCCGATAACTTACTTAATCCAGACGTGGTAACTTTTTGACCAGGGAAAAATGTTGTTAAAAAATACCTCCCAATAACTCATGTGTAAACCACATTATAATACACACACATGAGAGCTGATAACTCATATAAAATCGCGGTAATTTTTTGACCGAGGAAATGAAAATTGTTGAAAAACATACCCCAATAACTTTTGTGCAGCATGGTAATATACACAACAATGCTGATAACTCACTGCAAACATCGTAATCACCTTTTGACCCTGGGATAAGAATTTGTTGAAAACATACATCGAAAACTTTTGTGTAAATGACATGGTAACTTATGTCTGACAGACGTGATAACTTACGTAGCCCAGATGTGGTAACTTTTGGTCCGAAAAAAAGTTATCGGAACATATCAACATGGGATCTAGTTTCAAAGATCTTGTCGAGACGATTATTTTTTATGAAGACGGTTTTTCAATCGGAGCGACGGATTGATCTACAAAACATTTTGAAGTTTGAAAAAGGAAAGAATCTATGATGACATTAGCTTTTCGTCGTCTAGTGCATATATGCATGCAATTAGAGGAAGAAGTGTACGTTAAAAAAAATTAGTCATTATAATGCATGCATGTATATAATTAGAGTGAAACAAGGGTCGTTCTTGTCTATTGCTAAAATCGAACGTTTGGTATATATTAAAGTCCATTTATTTTCAGGACTTATATTAAATCAGATCTAGCCAAACCCTTATCCGGTTTAACTCCTAAATCGGAGCTAGTGCTAAAAAGCCTAATTACATTTAGATGTGACTTAACACGCTACCTCCATATAATATTGGATGCAATCTTGATAATTAACAAACCAATCTCATAGGTAGTAATAAAAATAAAAAAGCAAACAGGCAAGTAGATCAAACTTGTACTCTTTCTTTTGAGTCATATTCCGACTTGTACTTATATTTGAGAACACTCCAATTCTACGGTCTACGGAGGTCCTATTTGTATCACTATATATATATATATACATCAATTCGTTCAAAAAACATGAATACATAAGAGCATCTCCAACAGCGCGCAACGCGCAGCGCGTAAAAAAAGGTTTTACAACACGGAAATAGCATTTTTTTAGCGCGCCGGAGAGCGCCGGCTCCAGCGGCCGTAGAAATTTTTTGCGCGCGCGGGGCGCTCCAGCAGACGCGCTAAACTACAGCGCGCGCGAGCAGCCGGCGCTTGCAACATGCATTTTTTTATGAAGACAATATGATGATATTTCATCAAAAATAAAAAATAAAAAGACATAGCTTAGTTCAATTGCACGGCACATCAACAATCATGTCACATCATCTCCTCATCCAACCAAGTTCAAAATCACAAACGAAGTTCATGACATATATAACAAGTTCATACAAACAAATAGCACATCAACAATCATGCCGCATCCTCATTTTCGTCCTCCTCTTCATTGTCTCCCGGAGGTGCCGAAGGTATGTGAGGCACACCGAAAAACATGCGCCCACCCATGTCACCCGGAGGTGCTCCCATGCCTCCCATTAGTGATGCAAAACCCATGCCTCACATGCTTCCCATGGTAGCTCCGAAGCCACCCATGCCTCCCATGCCCCCCATGGTACTTCCGAAGCTACGCATGCCTCCCATGCCGCCCATGGTAGCTTCGAAGCCACTCATGCCTCCCATGCCACCCATGCCTCCCATGGTAGCTCCCATGCCATCCATCCCTCCCATGGTATCTCCCATGCCACCCATCCCTCCCATGGTAGCTCCCATGCCACACATGCCTCCCATGATAGCTCCCATGCCTCCCGTGCCTCCCATGGCCATTGCTCTTTTTTGGACCAAGGCTTGTTCACGGGCAAGATTGACGTACTCCTTTTGCTTCTCACTGAGGGTAGATGTGTCCAAGAAGAACAACGACTTCTCCCATTCCAACAATATAGTTCGCTCCTCCATGGCCAATTTCTTCTCCTCCAATGCCACCTTCCTTTCCTCAGCCGCCAACCTCCTCTCCTCGGCCGCCGCATCTTGGTTCCTTCCCATCTTCCTCACCTCGTTCGCTTCCTTAACAATAGATGTTGGAAATATGCCCTAGAGGCAATAATAAAGTGGTTATTATTATATTTCTTTGTTCATAATAATCGTTTATTATCCATGCTATAATTGTATTGATTGGAAACTCAATTGCATGTGTGGATACATAGACAACATTGTGTCCCTAGTATGCCTCTAGTCGACTAGCTTGTTGATCAAAGATGGTCAAGGTTTCCTGGCCATAGACATGAGATGTCATTTGATAACGGGATCACATCATTAGGAGAATGATGTGATGGACAAGACCCAAACTATGAACGTAGCATATGATCGTGTCAGTTTATTGCTATTGTTTTCTGCATGTCAAGTATCTGTTCCTATGACCATGAGATCATGCAACTCACTCACATCGGAGGAATACCTTGTGTGTATCAAACGTCGCAACGTAACTGGGTGACTACAAAGATGCTCTACAGGTATCTCCGAGGGTGTCTGTTGAGTTGGCATGGATCAAGACTGGGATTTGTTACTCCGTGTGACGGAGAGGTATCCCAGGGCCCACTCGATAATACAACATCACAATAAGCCTTGCAAGCAAAGTGACTAAAGAGTTAGCCACGGGATCTTGTATTACGGAACGAGTAAAGAGACTTGCCGGTAACGAGATTGAACTAGGTATAAAGATACCGACGATCGAATCTCGGGCAAGTAACATACCGAAGAACAAAGGGAACATCATACGGGATTAACTGAATCCTTGACATAGAGGTTCAACCGATAAAGATCTTCGTAGAATATGTAGGAGCCAATATGGACATCCAGGTCCCGCTATTGGTTTTTGAACGTAGAGGTATCTCGGTCATGTCTGCATAGTTCTCGAACCCGCATGGTCTACACACTTAAGGTTCGGCGACGTTTCGGTATAGTTGAGTTATGTATGTTGGTGACCAAAGATTGTTCGGAGTCCCGGATGAGATCCCGGACATCACGAGGAGCTCCGGAATGGTCCGGAGGTAAAGATTGATATATAGGAAGTCCCGTTTTGGTCACCGGAAAAGTTTCGGGTAATTCCGGTAATGTACCGGGAGTGCAGGGAGGGTTCCGGAGGGCCATCGGGAGGGGCCACACACGCCAGGAGGCCACGTAGGCCTTAGGGGTGGCGCACCAGCCCTTAGTGGGTTGGGCAAGCCAGCCCCTAAGGGCCCATGCGGCTAGGGTGAGGGGAAAGGAAAAAACCCCAAGTGGGGAAGGGAGACTCCAAGTAGGAAAGGAATCCTACTTGGAGTAGGATTGGAGGTGGACTCCTCCACCTCCTCCTGGTTCGGCCGACTCCTAGGGGGAACCTAGGGGCGCCGGCCCTCCTCCCTCCCTCCTATATATACTAGAGGGGAGAGAGGGCCAACCCACCTAAGCCACGGTGCAGCCCTCTCTCCCCAATAGATCGTCTCCCCTAGTTTTCGGCAGTGCATAGGCGAAGCCCTGCCGGAATAGTTCCACCACCATCGCCGCCACGCCGTCACGCTGCCGGAGAACTCGTCTGCCTCTTCGCCCCTCTTGCTAGATCAAGAAGGCGGAGATCGTCATCAAGCTGTACGTGTGCTGAACGCGGAGGTGCCGTCCGTTCGGCGCTAGATCGGGACGGATCGCGGGACGGCTCGATTTGGATCGCGAAGACGTTCGACTACACCAACCGCGTTTCTTAACGCTTCCCGCTTAGCGATCTACAAGGGTATGTAGATCCACTCTCCCTCTCGTAGATGCTCATCACCATGGATAGATATTGCGTGTGCGTAGGAAAATTTTTGTTTCCCATGCAACGTTCCCCAACAGTGGCATCATGAGCCAGGTCTATGCGTAGATGAGATCACGAGTAGAACACAAAGGAGTTTGTGGGCGTTGATGCTCAGATTGCTTCCTCCCTTGGTCTTTTCTTGATTCAGCGGTATTGTGGGATGAAGTGGCCCGGACCAACCTTACTCGTACGCTTACGAGAGACCGGTTCCATCAACCGACATGTGACTTTGTTGCATAAAGATGGCTGGCGGGTGTCTGTCTCTCCCACTTTAGTTGGATCGGATTCGACAAAGGCGGTCCTTGAGAAGGTTGAATAGCAATTTGTGTATCACCGTTGTGGTTTTTGCGTAGGTAAGAATCGTTCTTGCTAGATACCCATAGCAGCCACATAAAACATGCAACAACAATTAGAGGACGTCTAACTTGTTTTTGCAGGGTATGTTGTGATGTGATATGGCCAATTACATGATGAGATATATGTGATGTATGAGATGATCATGTTTTGTATAGAATATCACGACTTGCATTTCGATGAGTACAACAACCGGCAGGAGCCATAGGGTTGTCTTTAATTTATTTTCGCCATTTTTGCTTTACTTTATCGCTATGAGTTAGCAATAGTCGTAGAAGCAACAGTTGGCTCGACAACCTCATGGCGACACGTTGATGGAGATCAAGATGATGGAGATCATGGTGTCATGCCAGTGACGATGGAGATCATGCCGGTGCTTTGGAGATGGAGATCAAAAGCACAAGTTCATGGCCATATCATGTCACTTATGATTTGCATGTGATGTTAATCCTTTTATGCATCTTATTTTGCTTAGGACGACGGTAGCATTATAAGGTGATCCCTCACTAAAATTTCAAGATAAAATTGTGTTCTCCCCGAGTGTGCACCGTTGCGAAAGTTCATCGTTTCGAGACACCACGTGGTGATCGGGTGTGATAGACTCTACGTTCACATACAACGGGTGCAAGCCAGTGTTGCACGTGCGGAACACTCGAGTTAAACTTGATGAGCCTAGCATGTACAGACATGGCCTCGGAACACAAGACACTGAAAGGTCGAACATGAGTCATATAGTAGATATGATCAACATGAAGATGTTCACCATTGAAACCACCTCATCTCACGTGATGATCGGACTTGAGTTGGTGAATTTGGATCATGTGACACTCGAATGACCAGAGGGATGTCAATTTGAGTGGGAGTTTTTTAAGTAATATGATGATTAACTAAATTCATTGTCTTGAACAATAGTCTAAGTTGTCTTTGCAAAATTTATGTTGTAGTTCAATGGCTCGCGCAGTAGCACCCCTGAATTTCAATGTGTTCCTAGAGAAAGCTAAGTTGAAAGGTGATGAAAGTAACTTTGTAGATTGGGCCTGTAATCTGAGGATTATCTTTACGGCTTCCCAAAAGGCTTATGTCCTTGATGCACCGCTTGGTGATCCACCCGCTCACTACAACAGGACGGATCTTTGGTAACACGGTAATATGTTACTACAAGCGCAAAAAGGTGTTACTAGCCCATGCAGTAACACGTTTTGAAATGTGTTCCATTAGACCGTGTTACTAAGCGTATACACTGTCACACGTAATAATTGTTACCACAGTTTAAAAAGTGTGTTACAATTACGTTGTGGTAACATGCATATTATGTGTTACTACATACACTGGTAACATATTATTATAGCTATAGTAACACCCGTAGTAACATACTTATATAGACGTACAACACTGGTGGTAACATACTATTGTAACTATAGTAACACAACTGGTAACACCTTTTCTAGCTTCAAAACAAAACTAGTAACATGATATCCAAATTGTAGCATTATAATTTATAGTTGTCACTACCGTAGTAACACATTTTGTAACACCAGTAACTCCATTAGTAACACCACTATATTAGCATCACAACATAATTAATATATTTCTTTTTTATTAAAAAAATTGGGTACACATTTTATTGAATATACATTTATTTAATAAAATTTCCGCACATGCACAAATAACTAACGTTTTATTATGATGCTTGTCATCATTAAAATGTAGAGAAATTGAAGGGCACCACATACAGAAATTGAAAATTTCAAGATATTTATTACAAATATACAAAAGTATAATTGTACCTATCATAGCGTAATTAAATTTCACTAGAATTAATATAAATATCTTCATATCATTCGGTAGTATTCCTAACAGTTCAAATGTTTAGGAAACACTACTTCGGAAAATATTGCAATTTTTCATCCATCGACATAAACTACACTTGCTGGTTTTCAGTGGACTAATTTGCATCTTGAATTCATCTTGAGCATGAGCATAGGATCCAACCGCAGGAGCTCTGCAATTACTTCATCTCTATGTTCTGAAAACAATAAATGAGAGAAATAAGCAACCACCTTCACCATTGCAAATGAAAATATTGTACTGTATGTTAATCAAGAAATGGAAAAACATAACTTCTACCATTTGAAATAGTAAGAGAACTGTAGCTAAAAGACATACCCATGCTGCTAGTGTAGTGGCTCATACGGTATGGTGTTATTACAACCTTGACGCCTTCCTCTGTATTCTTTATCCTATAAAAAGTACTAAGGTAATAACATGCAGTCCACAATTAGTTCAAGTATAATTTTTCATATAATTAAAATTGACGACAGAAGAGGGAGCATATCACAAGTAGGGTTCAGCATTGCATTGCCAGTATAACAGCTACTAGCAAGCAAAGATGCAGGTTTGACCAAATTAACAAAAGCTTAACGCATACCACAAAGGTGACGGAGACATATAACAAAATGGAGCATCCATACAGTAAAATCTGTCAAGATATGTCTGTAAGCCTTATTGCTTACTGGACTAGCTTTCCATCAGAGGGAGTACATCTCTCTGATTAAAAGCGTGTACTGATACAAATGTCACTGGTCTCAGAATTTTCTTTCACTGACGGGTGTTCTACGACTTAATAACATCTGGATGCTAAAATAGTTGTAAGGTCTCTGAAATGGTTCCATGACGCAGGAACAAAGCAGTTAATTTTTTATAGCCTGACAACTATAGCAGAAGATGTGAAGGGAAATAACTATGTGAAAACAAATTGAAGATGTAAATGTAGAAAAAAGTAAGCATATATGAAGAAATTGTCCATGAAAAAAACTGCAATTCAAGCTCTTACTCACATTTTTTCACCGTGGTTTAAATTTAATTATCATAGTAGAAGATGTTCCAATGCATGCTACTAGGTTCAGCATTGCTCCATGTATCTGCGATAACAGTACCAATCATCTAATAGTATCCACTCACAGTCAAAATGAGAGTGGCTGCGTAAGTGGGTATAATTAAGAAACACATATAGGGATGTAGCTGTGTTAAAAAGATGCCAGGTCAGTTTCAACCCGAAATAGGACCTAAGCTAATACACTAATGCTCCAGTTAAAACCATCGAGACAGCTCAAGCCCACTTATAGCCTGATAAATATCATTGGAAGGCCAGTCACAAGGACACCACGCTTTGGTGTCCCTGCCTTGCTGTAGAGAAGCTTCGTGAGCTCATTTGTGTTTGTAAGTGACCTAATCGTAAGAGAAAATATATGTTTGGCCCAAAAGAGTGAGTCCTTTTTCTGAATATCAAAAAGATCATGTTTTTACGCCTTATATAACTACACACAATTTGTTCCATCATCGGCCACACAGACGTGCACCATGGTGACTAATTAATCCCATGAAGGAGAACATTTATAAGTCACCAATTTAATAAGTGGCAATTTTAGAAAGAAGCATAGAGACATGTGCACAACAAGTCAGTAATGTTGACATCGCCAAGCACATTAGTTTAGGATCCACCAAATCGATCAAAACTAATAGTTGGCCTGAGCATCACCATACCTTGCAGAGCAAATTAGGTGTCACATTTCAAATTAAGTCAGGAGGTAGAACCTATTGATCTGCCATCAGTCACCTTCCCACATTAAGGATTTAGGAAAAACAATTGCACCAACTATATGCAAGCGGGTATCCGTGTATTAAAAAAAATCATCAAAACACGATCTGTATACAAACATGATCAATTCAGAATGCAATTTAGGAAGTCATCGTCTAGAAGTGCGCTGCCACACAGCTGTATGGTCGAGCAGAGAGGGTGGCCCATCGTCAGATCTCACCCGATCCCGCTGGATCTCGCTGGGTAACGGGGAGGCGGAGAGGCAGGAGATTTGGTGAACGAGGAGCACGACGATGTGCTCGCCGTTGCCTCCCTCGAGTCGCAGTTTGACGTACCTTCCAGATCCGTCGGATGAGCCAACCCTCGCAATGCAATGACGGGAGGGGGAGGTCCAGGTCTTCGCCACGCCAAGCAGGAATAGGCCTCTATCGCCGTGATGTTCGTGTGATCGAGACAGAGAGGCACCGAATTCGTGGATCCCGATGACGACCAACACGTAGCCTCAGAGCAACGACCTCGTCGGAGATCTTGGCCAGCATGGGGAGGGATGTACAAAGGGAAAGAGGGAGTCATGGGGAGGTGCGTGACGGCCGTCGTGGCGCTTTGTTGCCTCAGATCTAATAGCCGCCGCCACACGAGAGAGAGGTAGAAAATATCACGGGATAGGGATTACGGGGCAGTGATTTATAGCTCCAAAATTTTATTTAGCTGCTTATATAACCACCACCACCACCCCCCCACTCCAATTTTGGATCTCAATGTAACGACCTCTAAAATATTTGATCCGTTGATCATGAGAATTAATAGCGCGGATTTTAGAGTTGATAGATCTAAAATATGTGACATATATAAGTACATAACGCATGTATGTATATAAGTAAGTGTTGGTTCGTGGAGGCACACACGTGTGATGGTTGGACTCAAGAGATTTAAATCGATGGTAAATTGTGGCACGTATATACAGAAAGAATTCATGGCGCGTTTTAAAAATGCCGCATAATTATTGTACAGTTTCAATTTGCATATGATTTTAAAAGTTTTATAATTTTATAATTTGGAATTTGTTCTAAAAAATATAATTATCATTAGTGAATCGATACTTGTTAACATAGTGCATTTGTGTTTGGATACACCACTCGCCTCCTATTGGTGCACAACCTACACCACGGAAATGCCTCACACCTTGCCAGCGTGGAAACACGTCCACGTAATTGATCGGCTCACGGTACGTCGAGGGCGTAGTTGGATCTGAAAGACCTCGAGTTCTGACGATCTGAGCCTTTCGAGGTCACCCACCAAACTCTTCTTTCGAGCCTCCTATTTAATCATAGGAATCGTAATCTCTCTCATGTAAGTCGTTTGATACCCCCTTCACCCCCACCTACGATACCCACTTGTGAAGAAGAACACAGAGTGTAAGTGTCACGTTCCACCGACATATGTAGTTTGGTTCGTGTTGAAAAATAATGAAGTTATTTTAGAAGTTACATGTACAAGGAAAATGACAGTCATAGTTTGACTTAAAATGTGTAAGAAACATCCTAGAAGATCCACCCATAACAAAGAAAAGTACAATAAAACTTTTGATTAATCTCGTGAGACTTTCTAATTAGAATTGTTTGAAAGTAAACGTGTTTCGAAGTATTGACTATGTTTAATGGGTATTCCCGTGCATCACAAGGTAAAATTTAGGTAGGTTTCTATTGTTTTAGATGAAAAATGTCGTTGAAACCCTAAAAGTAGCAGATGAGATATTGTAAACCTCGAAATTTGTAATTATATCTAGCGTGTGGTCTGCTTCTTGTAGAAAATTTATGGAGTGTATTGGATAAATATTTCTACATTGTGCTTCGCAAAAGTACTAGTTTTTAGATGTTTACAAAGTAGGAAAAATAATGACAAGCGACAATATGAAGTCGAGTTTGTCAACAGTACTGATGATGTAGATGATCTATTCCATTTTTTAAGTTACATGTAAAAGAAGACGGTTGGTCAATGTAAAAACCTCATAGTTGGACTTGAATATCTAGGAAACATCATAGTAGATCACCCATTACAAAGCAAAATACACGATTTTTTACAAATCTCATGATACCTTTCCCCTTATCTTATAAAAACATGACATGATCGCATGCAAAAGTATCGACATTTTATACTCATACTTTTCAAAGTCGGACAAGTGGGTCTTGAATTCCGGTCCAGGTCGAATGTTGTCACATTGTATCAGCCGTGGAGGTTGCATATGATCTCGGACCAATATGAACCAAAACTTTGTTTGTTTCGATGAGACGAACAAGTTTCATGTTGAACGTCTTTTCGTTTGAAGCCATTTTGATGCTGACATACTTAATGTATTAATAAGATATGTAGTTAAGTAGGCTAACTTCTTTTGTTTGAGCACAAAGCCAACGTTGAAAGGATGGCTACTGCGTTTCATCACCTCATAACGCCCAAGACCAGGGTTCAAATGCCATAGCACCTATTTTTCCTTTATTTTTCAAAATAATAATACATGATAGGTAGGTCCTCTGTTTAATTAGAATAGTTCTAAGAGAACGTGTTTTTTGTTTATTTTTTCACAGAAATATACATGTAATGCCGTTGGACGCACTAAAAAAGAATTGCTCTATAAATGATTACCACTAATTAAATGCTAGCCTGGTGGCTTACCTCCCTGTACATTATGCCCATAACCACGGTTCAAATGTCAAATATAGCATGTATTTTTACTTCATTTTTTTGTAAATAAAATATGATAGGTGGGCCCGCTTTTTAATTAGACTTGTTTCAAAGTAACGTGTTATTTTGTTCTTTTATTTTCTAAATGTACATGGAGTGTCTCTTTTTTTCCTAAAAAGTATATATGGTATCATTCGACATACTAAAAAAAACTTTAGCTACACAGTATAATCATTAATTGCATGCTAGGCTAGTGGTAAACCTCTTAGTCCCACCGGTATGTAAATCCAAGATTATGGGTTCGAATCTTGATTACTGAATTTTTATATTATGTTTATATTTTCTGTCCAAAATATTAATTTTTTTATGAAAATGTCTTTTAATTTAAACCCTAAAAGAGCAAAGGAGATCTTGAAAATCTCGAAAATTGGAATTATTTCTAGTCTATGGTCTAGTTATTGTAGAGAAATTATGGAGTGCCTTGGATAAGTATTTTTTGCATTGTGCATCACAAGGTACCAATTTTTAGGTACATACAAAGTAGGAAAAATAATTTATGACATCACAAGCGACAGTATGAAGTTGAGTTTGTCAATACTAAAGGTGAAGTAGATGATTTTCCAATTTTAAGTTATATGTACAAAGAAGATGATTGGTCAATGAAAACCTCATAGTGATCCAGCTATTACAAACTAAAGTACAGGAAACCTTTTTCCAAATCTCGTGATACTTTTTCCCCTATTGATCTCATAATACCTTGCATGACTGCATGCAAAAGTATCGGCATATGATCTCAAATCAAGATGATCCAAAAATCAAATTTGTAAGCTTCCACGAGACGAACAAGTACATGTTGAACATTTTTTTTCATTTGAAGCCTTCTGGATGCCGAATACTTCACATATTTATAAGATACACACTCAAGTAAGCTAACTTCATTTATTTTAACACAAAGTCGACATAGGAAAGATGGCTAGTGTGTTGTATCTCCTTGTGAGGCCACAGACCAAGGTTCAAATCCCATTCTTTAGATTTCTTTCAAAATAAGTAAACGTTATTGGTAGGGTCCGCTTTTTAACTATAATAGTTTCAGAAAAAACAAGCCTACTTTTTTTGGATTTATCAAAATAAAACATGACAAGTAGGTCTGCTTTTTAATTAGAATATTTTAGTCTTTCTATTTATATCTCCTTTACTAACTCGTCCAACATTTTATTTTATTTTTACATTTTTGAGTTGACCCATCCTATATTTTTATTTTATTATATGTTGGAGTTACATAAAGCTACAACTTCGAAACTCAAAAGCGTACAAATATTACTTCTAGCACATAATCAATAACAAGGTCTTTTGGCCATAACCGTTTTTTTAATTGGTAACTGATTGAAATTATCATGCTCACCATCCAGGATTCATGACACAACAATGGTCTGCAGGTTGGTGCTCGATTGATGCTTTTAGTTGTACTACCATAAACTTCAGCAATTATGCTCTCGTTTGTTGCTAGTATTTCGCTCCTTCATGAGTACACACATTGACATCAATTGCTTAATTTTGTATGATCAATTTAAAGTGTGTGCATTTGACATGTATGGTCACCGAGTCTTCCTAAAATTCGTGTCAAATTTGGTAAGTATCGTATTTACCGAAACTGTGTCAAAATAGTTCGGTATTTGCCGAAACCAAACCGTATGTTTGTTTCTTATCGTCTGTGCCAAAAAAACTATTTTTTTACTTTTACAAACAATTTCATGTTGACATGTGGGACCTATATGTTAAGGTAATGGTGACATACTCATGCAATTCATTTTAGTTTTTCTATTTCCCCCTATAACAGAGGTTGAACTCTATGGATCAACACATGATTATTTGTTACTTCCTTAACGTTCGTAACACATTCGTCCAACACATATTTATATGTAACTCAGTCAATATATCTGTAACACATTACTGCAACACATAATTATATGTTACATAATTGATATCGTGGTAACACATTTCCGGGTATTATATAGTATGTGTTACTACCTTTCGTTGCAACACAAATGATGTGTTCCTGAAATTTCACTTGTAACATCTTTTACCATGTGTTACATGATTGTGTTACCAAAGCTCTGTCTTGTTCTAGTGGCTCCAGTAGAGTCTGCAGACGTTGCGAATGTCTGGCAGACACGTTCTGATGATTACTCAATAGTTCAATGTGCAATGTTGTATGGCTTAGAACCGGGACTTCAAAGACGTTTTGAACGTCATGGAGCATATGATATGTTCCAGGAGTTGAAGTTTATCTTTCAGAAGAATGCCCGGATCGAGAGGTATGAGACCTCTGATAAGTTCTATGCTTGCAAGATGGAGGAGAACGGGTCTGTCAGTGAACACATACTCAAAATGTCTGGGTATTCCACCCGTCTGGCTGAATTGGGGATGCCCCTTACGCCAGAGGCAAACACTGACAGAGTTCTTCAATCACTGCCACCTAGCTACAAGAGCTTCGTGTTGAACTATAACATGCAAGGGATGAACAAGTCAGTCGCCGAGCTGTTTGCGATGTTGAAAGTCGCTGAGTCTGAGATTCAGAAGGAGCATCAAGTGTTGATGGTCAATAAAACCACTAGTTTCAATAAGAATGGCAAGGGTAAGAAGGGTAACTCCAAGAAGAGTGGCAAAGCAGTTGCCCCTCCCGTGAAGAAACCCAAGGGTGGACCCAAGCCAGAAACTGAGTGCTTTCATTGCAAGGGAACTGGTCACTGGAAGCAGAACTGCCCCAAGTATCTGGCTGACAAGAAGGCAGCCAACACCAAACAAGGTATATATGATATACATGTTATTGATGTGTACCTTACCAACTCTCGTAGTAGTGCCTGGGTATTTGATACCGGTTCGGTTGCTCACATTTGCAACTCAAAACAGGAACTGCGGAATAGACGGAGGCTGGCAAAGGACGAAGTGACGATGCACGTGGGAAATGGTTCCAAGGTTGATGTGATCGCCGTTGGCACGCTCGCTCTTCGATTACCATCGGGATTAGTGATGAACCTGAATAATTGTTATTTAGTGCCTGCGTTGAGCATGAACATTATATCTGGATCTTGTTTATTGCGAGACGGTTACTCATTTAAATCAGAGAATAATGGTTGTTCTATTTTTATGAGTAATATCTTTTATGGTCATGCACCCAATGTGAGGGGTTTATTCTTATTGAATCTCGATAGTGATGATACACATGTTCATAACATTGATGCCAAAAGATGTAGAGTTGATAATGATAGTACCACTTTCTTGTGGCACTGCCGCTTAGGTCATATTGGTGTAAAACGCATGAAGAAGCTCCATGCTGATGGACTTTTGGAGTCACTTGATTTTGAATCACTTGACACATGTGAACCATGCCTCATGGGAAGATGACTAAGACCCCGTTCTCTGGAACAATGGAACGGGGAAGTGACTTGTTGGAAATCATACATACTGATGTGTGCAGTCTGATCAGCATTGAGGCGCGCGGTGGATATCGTTATTTTCTCACCTTCACTGATGACTTAAGTAGATATGGGTATATCTACTTAATGAAACACAAGTCTGAAACGTTTGAAAAGTTCAAACAATTTCAGAGTGAAATTGAGAATCATCGTAACAAGAAGATAAAATTCCTGCGATCTGATCAAGGAGGAGAATATCTGAGTTATGAGTTTGGCAGTCACTTAAGACAATGTGGAATTGTTTCACAATTGACACCGCCTGGAACACCACAGCGTAATGGTGTGTCCGAATGTCGTAATCGAACCTTATTAGATATGGTGCGTTCTATGATGTCTCTTGCCGATTTGCCACTATCATTTTGGGGTTATGCATTAGAGACAGCTGCATTCACTTTAAATAGGGCACCATCGAAATCCATTCAGACGACGCCATATGAACTGTGGTTTGGCAAGAAGCCAAAGTTGTCGTTTCTTAAAGTTTGGGGATGTGATGCTTATGTCAAAAAGCTTCAGCCTGAAAAGCTGGAACCCAAAGCGGAGAAATGCGTCTTCATAGGATACCCAAAAGAGATAGTTGGGTATACCTTCTATCTCAGATCTGAAGGCAAAGTGTTTGTCGCTAAAAATGGAACATTTCTTGAGAAAGAGTTTCTCTCGAAAGAATTGAGTGGGAGGAAAATAGAACTTGATGAGGTTGTTGAACCTTTACTTCAACCAGAGAGTAGCGCAGCGCAGAAAGATGTTTCTGTAGAGCCTACGTCGGTTGAAGAGGAAGTTAATGATGATGATCATGAAGCTTCGGATCAAGTTGCTATCGAACCTCGTAGGTCGACAAGGACGCGTACTGCTCCTGAGTGGTACGGCAACCCTGTCTTAGAGGTCATGTTGTTGGACAACGATGAACCTACGAGCTATGGAGAAGCAATGATGGGCCCGGATTCCGAGAAATGGTTAGAGGTCATGAAATCCGAGATGGGATCCATGTATGAAAACAAAGTATGGGCTTTGGAAGTATTACCTGAAGGGCGAAAGGCCATTCAGAACAAATGGATCTTTAAGAAGAAGACGGACGCGGACGGTAATATCACCATCTATAAAGCTCGACTTGTGGCAAAGGGTTTTTCACAAGTTCAAGGAGTTGACTACGATGAGACTTTCTCACCTGTAGCGATTCTTAAATCTGTCAGAATCATGTTAGCAATAGCTGCATTTTTCGATTATGAAATTTGGCAGATGGATGTCAAAACAGCGTTCCTTAACAGTTTCTTTAAGGAAGAGTTGTATATGATGCAACCAGAAGGTTTTGTCGATCCAGAGAATGCTGACAAAGTTTGCAAACTCCAGCGATCCATTTATGGACTGGTGCAAGCATCTCGGAGTTGGAATCTTCGCTTTGATGAGGTGATCAAAGCGTTCGGGTTTATACAAGTTTACGGAGAAGCTTGTATTTACAAGAAAGTGAGTGGGAGCTCTATAGCGTTTCTAATATTATATGTGGATGACATATTGCTGATTGGAAACTATATAGAAATGTTGGAAAGCGTGAAGGAATAGTTGAACAAGAGTTTTTCAATGAAGGACCTAGGAGAAGCTGCTTTCATATTAGGCATCAAGATCTATAGAGATAGATCGAGACGCTTAATAGGACTTTCACAGAGCACATACCTTGACAAAGTTTTGAAGAAGTTCAAAATGGATCAATCCAAGAAGGGGTTCTTGCCTGTATTGCAAGGTGTGAAGTTGAGTAAGACTCAATGCCCAGTGACTGCAGAAGATAGAGAAAAGATGAGTGTCGTCCCCTATGCTTCAGCCATAGGCTCTATCATGTATGCAATGCTGTGCACAAGACCCGATGTCAGCCTTGCCATAAGTATGGCCTTGTTGGAAATATGCCCTAGAGGCAATAATAAAGTAGTTATTATTACATTTCATTCTTCATGATAATCGTTTATTATCCATGCTATAATTGTATTGATTGGAACTCAATTGCATGTGTGGATACATAGACAACATTGTGTCCCTAGTATGCCTCTAGTAGACTAGCTTGTTGATCAAAGATGGTCAAGGTTTCCTGGCCATAGACATGAGATGTCATTTGATAACGGGATCACATCATTAGGAGAATGATGTGATGGACAAGACCCAAACTATGAACGTAGCATATGATCGTGTCAGTTTATTGCTATTGTTTTCTGCATGTCAAGTATCTGTTCCTATGACCATGAGATCATGCAACTCACTCACACCGGAGGAATACCTTGTGTGTATCAAATGTCGCAACGTAACTGGGTGACTATAAAGATGCCCTACAGGTATCTCCGAGCGTGTCTGCTGAGTTGGCATGGATCAAGACAGGGATTTGTTACTCTGTGTGACGGAGAGGTATCTCAGGGCCCACTCGGTAATACAACATCACAATAAGCCTTGCAAGCAAAGTGACTAAAGAGTTAGCCACGGGATCTTGTATTACGGAACGAGTAAAGAGACTTGCCGGTAACGAGATTGAACTAGGTATAGAGATACCGACGATCGAATCTCGGGCAAGTAACATACCGAAGAACAAAGGGAACATCATACGGGATTAACTGAATCCTTGACATAGAAGTTCAACCGATAAAGATTTTCATAGAATATGTAGGAGACAATATGGACATCCAGGTCCCGCTATTTGTTATTGACCATAGAGGTGTCTCGGTCATGTCTGCATAGTTCTCGAACCCGCAGGGTCTGCACACTTAAGGTTCAGTGACGTTTCGGTATAGTTGAGTTATGTATGTTGGTGACCAAAGATTGTTCGGAGTCCTGGATGAGATCCCGGACGTCACGAGGAGCTTCGGAATGGTCCGGAGGTAAAGATTGATATATAGGAAGTCCCGTTTTGGTCACCAGAAAAGTTTCGGGTAATTCCGGTAATGTACCGGGAGTGCCGGGAGGGTTCCGGAGGGCCATCGGGAGGGGCCACTCATGCCGGGAGGCCACGTGGGCCTTAGGGGTGGCGCACTAGCCCTTAGTCAGCTGGGAAAGCCAGCCCCTAAGGGCCCATGCGGCTAGGGTGAGGGGAAAGGAAAAAAACCAAGTGGGGAAGGGAAACTCCAAGTAGGAAAGGAATCCTACTTGGAGTAGGATTGGAGGTGGACTCCTCCACCTCCTCCTGGTTCGGCCGACTCCTAGGGGGAACCCTAGGGGCGCCAGCCCTCCTCACTCCCTCCTATATATACTAGAGGGGAGAGAGGGCCAACACACCTAAGCCACGGTGCAGCCCTCTCTCCCCAATAGATCGTCTCCCCTAGTTTTCGGCAGTGCATAGGCGAAGCCCTGCCGGAATAGTTCCACCACCATCGCCGCCACGCCGTCGCGCTGCTGGAGAACTCGTCTGCCTCTTCGCCCCTCTTGCTGGATCAAGAAGGCGGAGACCATCATCAAGCTGTACGTGTGCTGAACACGGAGGTGCCGTCCGTTCGGCGCTAGATCGGGACGGATCGCGGGACGGCTCGATTTGGATCGCGAAGACGTTCGACTACACCAACCGCGTTTCTTAACGCTTCCCGCTTAGCAATCTACAAGGGTATGTAGATCCACTCTCCCTCTCGTAGATGCTCATCACCATGGATAGATATTGCGTGTGCGTAGGAAAATTTTAGTTTCCCATGCAACGTTCCCCAACAATAGCTTCCCTAACATTTGTTAGGTTATCATCTCCTTTCCTCTTCTTATTTTCTTGTCCTTCTTTCTTGCCTCCAATTGGTCTTTTTGGCTTCAAGTAGGCAACCGAGTTTGGTGTAGGGGTTCTCTTGCCGTCATCACTTGATGCCTCCTCCTCATCATCATCCAAATCAATAGTTCGCTTGCGTTTGTTGGTCTCCTCATCGACACCTTCACGGGGCTTCCATTTCTTATCATCCTTCAACTCTTCATAGCAATGGGCAAGGTAAATGGTCTCCCTTTCTTGGTTTTCTTCTCCTCTCCTTGAAATGAGTTTTGTGCGATAGTGAGCTATACACAAAAAAACAAGTTAGCACTTGAAACACCGAAAAGAAGCATCAACATGGAAGAAGCATGAACATGAAAGAATCATGAAAGAAATGACACTTACCCTATCGCTATCATTAGTTCCACTTGGGTTTAGCGTGTCAACCGCCTTAAGTGTGGCCACCCATCTTTGACAATCTTTGTTGATTGTCGACCACCGGGAGCGAAGAGATCTTTTCGTGCGGTCAATTTCACTCTTGTTGTGTAAATCAAAGTGCTCCTTCATCTGGATCCAATACGCATCTCTACTTTGATCTCCTCCAACGATGGCATCCCTAGACACTTTCAACCATGTATTGCATAGCAATTTGTCTTCGTCCGTGGTGTAGTTGCCCTCTCTTCCTTTCGGTGCATCGAAGATACCCTCACCATCCTCGCCCCCCTCAAACTCATCATTGGTTTGAGACCAATGAGAATTGTTGGAGCCAACACCCATAGTTGACATATAGGTTTCATCATTGAAACTACAAAGTATATACAACAAAACAAATAAGCTATCCATATGTATCCATTCATGTAAAAAACAACAACGAAAAAAAATTGTCGAAGTCATACCTTGTTGGCATTTCATCGTACACCTTGTGCGCATCGGCCGCCGGCGCAACAAGCGTCCTCGCCGGCGCTTCGGCCACGCGCCCTGCAAGATTCTTCTTCGGCCGCCTAGAGGAGCCGTCCGCCGCCTTCTTTTTCCCGGTCACCTTCCCCGCCTTTGCCACCACCGTATTTGAGAGCTTCGAGAGGGGGTCATGTGGCTTCACGGCAGGCGCCGGCGCGACGCCACCCGCCGAGGTCGTTCGTGGCATCATGAAAAGCCCGCGCGCGAGCCTGGTAGAAATGAGAAATCTTTTTGGGTTTTCTTTAAATGCTACAATTAAACTAAGCTAGAAAGGAAATCCGAAAAGAGGTAGGAAATATTTTTGGGTTTTCTCAAAGTTTTTTCAAACACACAAGAAGAAAGCGAGAAAACAAATTTAGCATGGATATTACAATGAAAAAGTATGAACACCGACAACTGGAATGAAAAGTGTGAACATGAATGTAATGTCGGTGGAAATACGTACTCCCCCAAGCTTAGGCTTTTGGCCTAGCTTGGTAATCACCATCCATATGAATAATAATCTGGCTGATGGCTCATCGAGGCCCTTGGTGCAAACTCTGTGGCCCTTCTGGCAGCTTCAACCGCTGCATTGTACGCATAGGCTTCACTCTCAAGAACATAGTATCTTCCTCTACTGTGAAAATGAAAGAGAGCAGGAGCAGGCAAAGTGACAGGCACAACGTTTTTTTTTATTAAATCTCAAGTTATAAGTGTAGTTAGTGGCCGTACCCGTAAGGAAGTTATGACGCTTCATGGCATCAAAGTCTAAATACTGAGTAGGTAAGATGGGGTCATTAGGTCATGGTGAAACATTTAGTCTTTCCGCTACACGGGAGGCATAGATTCCTCCATAAAAATTACCATTAACAGCATTAAGCTGCAGTCTCCGTGCAACAATTGCACCAAGATTATAATATTTATTTCTAGTTATGACAGTCTGTATGCGACTCAAATCGTGAGCACACAGTGTGCTACAATCTTGTTTGCCTACGATACATTTACCATTGAAGAGTGCGAAATATTGTATTGATGGGAAATGGATGCTGTTAATTCTCCCTTGTGCTACCCCTCTATCTTCACCAAAGCAAAGATTGACTAAAAATGACTCATATTCAGATTTTGTTGGTTCGTCGAGGGAACCCCAATATGGAAGTTTGCATGCTTCACTGAACATTTCTAATGACATGGTGAAGGAACGGTCATAAAAGTTGAATGAAACTCTAGACTCACGAGAAAAATATTTAAATTTCTTTGTGAAGGTTTTCGTGAGCTCGAGGTGTTGGGGGCACTTATCTGCGATGAAGGGACCAAGCTCTGTATTGTGGATATATTGTTCAAACTCCTCCTTAATACCTGCACTATCCATGAACTCGTCGCACGGCCACAAGCATGATTTAGTGGCGGCATCACGCATCGAGCTTTCACTCGGCTCAACATAGGATTGTCGAACTGAGCTTCCACTTGATGAGGCCTCCAAGGGTCTCCTCCTCGAAGAACTCCTAAAGAATTGCATTTTATTTGCGAACAAATTTCTGAAATATTTTTAAGACACAAAATTTTGTTAACAAAACTTCGTGAAATTGATAGCAACTACTCCTAAGCATGCATAGAGGCCATATTGAGCATTCAAACTACTTAGAACTCTAAGAATTCAACATGCAAGCTCATCTAAAACAGCACGAAGAGTAGCTAATTACTCTAAAAATAACCCACTAAATCAAAAACTAGTTGGAGCAATGGAGGAGTCACATACCAAGTAGCAATCCCTCCAAACAGTTTCAGAAACGGAGCTTCGAGCTAAGAGATCGAAATCCGCGGGTTTGGGAGCAAGAACACGGGAATGGTGGCTGTGGTGAATTTTTTCTGGAGGTTGGTGATGATGTGGGCCAAAGAGATAAGTGAGGGGGGCCACAACCCACCAGGGCGCGCCTGGGGGTGCTGGCGCGCCTTGGTGTCTTGTGGGCACCAGGTGCACCCCCCCCCTCTGATATTATTTGCACCAAAAATTCAGAAATAATTGGAAAATAATCGTGTTAAATTTTCAGGACATTCTGAGAAGTTTTATTTTTGGGTCATTTTTTATTGCACGGTAAAAATAGAAAACAGGATAATCACGGCATTTTATTTTATTTGACTAACTAAAACAGAAAATAAAAGGTGGGAGCAAAGAGTTGTGCTTACTAGATTCATCGACTTCATACCTCTCAAAAATGAGCCATTAATAAGGTTGATCAAGTCTTATTAACAACCACTTCCGATTAGCATGAAACCAAAAAACTTTCGTAGAACACTAAGTTACCTCAATGGGGATGTGCATATCCCCTACAATAAGTATATCATATTTCTTTTTGGTAGTAGGTAGAGGTAATTGGAAACTCCCAATAGTGATGGTCGGAGATTCCTCAATAACATTTATACCATTCACTTGGAATTGTTTCTTCGGAAAGTGCACCGTATGCTCATTACCATTGATATGAAAAGTGACTTTGCTTTTATTGCAATCAATAATAGCCCCTGCAGTATTCAAAAAGGGTCTACCCAAAATAATCGACATATTTTCGTCCTCGGGCATCTCAAGAATAAAAAGTCCGTTAAGATAGTAACATTTGCAACAACAACGGGCACATCCTCACAAATACCGATAGGTATGGCCGTTGATTTGTCAGCCATTTACAATGATATTTTGGTAGGTGTGAGTTTATTCAAATCAAATCTTTTGTATAAGGAGAAAGGCATAACACTAACACCGGCTCCCAAATCACACAAAGCAGTTTTGACATAGTTTCTTTTAATGGAGCACGGTATAGTTGGTATTCCTGGATCTCCAAGTTTTTTAGGTACTCCATCCTTACAAGAATAATTAGCAAGCATGGTGGAGATTTCAGCTTCAGGTATCTTTCTTTTATTAGTGATGATGTCTTTCATATACTTTGCATAAGGGGCCATCTTTAGGATATCAGTTAAGCATGTACGCAAAAAGACTGGCCTAATCATTTCAGCAAAGCGCTCAAATTCTTCATCATCCTTTTTCTTAGATGGCTTAGGTGGAAATGACATTGGTTTCTGAACCCATAGCTCTCTTTCTTTACCATGTTTCCCAGCCACAACATCTTTTTTATCATAACGTTTATTTTTAGTTTGTGGGTTATCAAGATCAGCAGCAGGCTCTACTTTAACATCATTATCTGGTTCTTTATCATTGCTAGGTTGAGCATCATCATTATCATTTTCATTATCACTAGGTGAATGTTCATTACCAGACTGAGTTTCAGCATCGGAAATAGAGACATCATTATTATCAAGAGGTTTCTGTATCTCAGGTTCACTAGAGGTATGCAAAGTCCTATCATTTTTCTTTTTGTTTCTAGAAGGACTAGGTGCATCAATATTAATTCTCTGAGAGTCTTGTTCAATTCTTTTAGGATGACCTTCAGGATAAAGTAGTTCTTGGGTCATTCTACCTCCTCTAGTTACTACTCTAGCAGCAAAATCATTCATATTATTATTCATTTCATCAAGCAATTCTTTTTGAGACTTAGCAACTTGTTCTAGCTGAGTTTGAACCAAAGAGGCATGCTTTCCTACACCTCTAACATCATTACTGATTCTAAATAGCAAGTCACTTAAGCGAGCAATCATATCAGAATTATATTTCAATTGTTTCAGGACATGTGCATTGAAATGATCTTGCTTCATAATATAGTTGTCAAACTCATATAAGCACTGACTAGGATGTTTATTGTAAGGTAAATCACCTTCATCAAACTTTAATAAATAATTTACCTTTACCACCTGAGGAGGTGGTGATGTGTCAAGGCCATGTATTTCTTCAATAGGTGGTAAATTCTTAACATCCTCAGCTTTAATACATTTTTCCTTCATAGATTTCTTTGCCTCTTGCATATCTTCAGGACTGAGAAATCAGATACTCCTCTTCTTTGGAGTTGGTTTAGGCGATGGTTCAGGAAGAGTCCAATCATCATAATTCTTCAATATGTTATTCAATAATTCCTCAGCTTGTTCAACAGTTCGTTCCCTGAAAACACAACCAGCACAACTATCTAGGAAGTCCCTAGAAGCATTAGTTAGTGCATTATAGAAGATATCAAGTATTTCATTTTTCTTGAGAGGGTGATCAGGCAAAGCATTAAGCAATTGGAGAAGCCTCCCCCAAGCTTGTGGGAGACTCTCTTCTTCAACTTGCACAAAGTTAAATATTTCCTGTAAGGTAGCTTGTTTTTTATGAGCAGGAAAATATTTTTTGGAGAAGTAGTAAATCATATCCTGGGGGCTACGCACACAACCAGGAGTAAGAGTATTGTATCATGTCTTAGCATCACCCTTTAATGAGAACGTAAATAACTTAAGAATGTAATAGTAGCGAATCTTCTCATCATGAGCAAAGAGGATGGCTATATTATTCAGCTTAGTAAGGTGTGCCACTACAGTTTCAGTTTCATAGCCATGGAAAAGATCAGATTCAACCAAAGTGATTAACTCTGGGTCGACAGAGAATTCATAATCCTTATCGGTAACAAAGATAGGTGAAGTAGCAAACCTAGGATCACATTTTCTAGTATTCAAAGTTTTTTCCTTATACTTGCGTAGCAATATCTTGAGATCGTTTCTATCCTTGCAAGAAAGAATTTCTCTAGTTACCTCCTCGTCCATAACATAACCTTCGGGCATCTTAGGCATTTCAAATTTAGGAGAGCTAGGACTAATAGGTGAAAGGATTGATATGGTTGACTAGAGGGGGGGGTGAATAGGCAACTACTAGTTTTTAACTTTTCTTTAATAATTTATGCTTAGCAATAAATAGGTTGGCTAGATATGCAACTAGGTGAGCAACCTATATGATGCTAAACACAACAAACAATTCAAGCAAGCAAGATAAACAATGTAAGTAGCTTGCGTGAAGTAAAGGTAAGAAATAACCACAAGAGGAACCGATGGAGACGAGGATGTGTTGCCGAAGTTCCTTCCCGGTAAAGGGAAGTACATCTCCGTTGGAGCGGTGTGGAGGCACAATGCTCCCCAAGAAGCCACTAGGGCCACCGTATTCTCCTCACGCCCTCACACAATGCGAGGTGTCGTGATTCCACTAGTGGTGCACTTGGAGGCGGCAGCCGGACCTTTACAAACAAGGTTGGGGCAATCTCCACAACTGAATTGGAGGCTCCCAACGACACCACAAAGCTTCACCACAATGGACTATGGCTTCGAGGTGACCTCTTCCGTCTAGGGTGCTCAAACACTCAAGAGTAACAAGATCCGCAAGGGATTAGTGGGGGGAATCAAATTTCTCTTGGTGGAAGTGTAGATCGGGGCCCTCTCAACCAAACCCTAGAGTATCAACAAGTTTTGTTGGCTAGGGAGAGAGATCAGGCAAAAATGAGCTTTGGGCAACAATGGAGCTTGGGGAAGGATAAGAGGTGAGGCTTCTTGGGGAAGAAGAGCCCTTATATAGTGGGTGGGGGAATCTGCCCGTTACCTCTGTACCAGCCACAGGCAAGCGGTAGTACCGCTGGTTGGGGCGGTACTACCGCCCATCTGTGAACAAGCGTACCAGTAGAAGGGGCGGCGGTAGTACCGCTTAGTACTACCGCCACAACTACCGCTGCGGCTGGGTGCTGGCGCGGGGCACCAGACACTCACATATATGTGTCTGATGCCTCGTGAGAGGTGCCCAGCCCTCCCCTCTTTCCCTCAGCAGTACTACCGCCGGCTAGGGCGGAAGTACCGGCTGAGCGCGGTACTACCGCTTCCCAGAACGGTACTACCGCTGAGCGAAAGAAAGAGAGAGCAGGGCAAGGACAGAGACTCCGTGTTGCCGAGAAACGAATGGGGGTGCGAGTGTGTACGTGATGATTCCTCCCAACCTTTCCCACTGCGGACCCCCTCTTGATAGTATGGATTTTCCTACGACTTATGTCCACCGACACTAAATCGTCGAAAAGACACCGTCTTCTTTTTAGCTTCCTGAGGGGTAAGATAATCGTCTCGTGCCACCTGATATTCTCTGAAAGCTTAATGCACACGATTAGTCCGCAAATGTATTCTCATCAATCACCAAAACCATTAGGGCATAAATATGCCCTTACAATCTCCCCCTTTTTGGTGGATTGATGACAACACAGGATTTGCACAGAGGATAATATATAAGAGTAGAAGCAAACCCCAAGGTCTTAGACGGGCTCCCCCTAGATGTGTGCACTATTCTTAGATATGCTTTTGGAATGCAAAGTGCACAAACATAGGATCAACACTCCCCCTATATTTTATAGACCGACGACTACTTGCAATAAGAGATATATGAGAGAGATATGATTTCAAGACAAGATATGTGAGTAAGGTAAAAGGCACAAGATAGGGAAGACTCACATAATATTTAAGACATAACGAGATAATAGCAGGTAGCATATGTCTTACACCATACGATGAAGTGACTGAAGTCTCACAACCATAAGCAAAGCAAAGCAAGGCAACTAGAAAGAGTTCACAAGCAATGACATAAAAGAAGGCAACACAGAAAGCAAACGCATGCTCGTGACTTGGCAAATACCTACACTCTCTCCCCCTTTGGCAGCGAGACACCAAAAGGGCAGGGAAGACTAAGACACACAGGTGGCAGAACACAAGGACCCATCATCAGTACTCTCCAGACTCTAGAGTGTGGGAAAACGGTGCCGGGCAGAGCTGGAGCAGAAGAGCCAGGCAGATCATCCTCAGAGTCCCCCTTGCAGTGCCGTGAGATCTAGACCTCCTCAGAACCACTGCGAACCTCCAACCCAACGTGTCTGCCAAGAGCCTTGTGACGCCGTCTAGCTTCCTTCTCAGCAACATGAGCCCTGTACTGACCCTTAGCCTGTAAACAGAACAACTTCTTCATCTTCTCCTTGAGCTTCTTAGCCCAAGATGGTTCAGCCAGAGAAGGTGCAGAATGAGGAGCCGCACCACCCTGGACCACAAAGTCCTCATCATCCTCGGCATCCTCATCTTCATCCTCAACATCATCATCAGCCAAAACAGCCTCGGGAGCAACATAGTTTGCCCATTTGACCTTCTGACGGAGCTGCACAACCTTATGAGAAACCACCTCACCTTGCTCAAAGATGATGCCTGGATGGGTCTTAGCCCACGTGATCTCAAGAAGAAGCATCAAGTACGGGCCATAAATAGGAACCTTACGATCAAAGACAACAGAGTGGAGTTCAGACCACATGATGTGAGAAATATCCAGAGCAGGCACCTCAGCAGAGTCCTTCATATGCTGACAGAAGAGCAAGAGATCCACCAGGTAGGAGTGCACCATGTCCAAGTTGCCAACACGAGGAAACAAGGTGTTCCAGAAAATGCGGTGCATAATATCAAGGAACGGCTGCAGAACATAAGTAGCTTTGCCAGTAGTGGAGGATACCTTCTCAGTGGAGTAGGGCCAAAGATTGTGCTTGTGAGTTGCCGTAGATTCCTTGTGTGGGCGGAAACCGACAGGGTCATCGAGCCCCCTGTCCTCAACGTGAAGAAGGTCCATGAACTCCTTCCATGTAGCAGACAACTTCCTCCCATTAGTCATCCAAGTCAAAGTCATGTCATCATCAGTCCCAAAGTGAACGGTAGCATAAAACACGGCAATCATCTCAGCATCAAAGTCCTTGTTGAATTCCATGAGATGGGTGATCTGAAGCTTCTGACAGAGCTCAATATCCTGGCCAAAGTATTGGGCCTTCTTTTCCAAGCACTCCATATCAATTGACTTGACATTTGGCACAAAGATGTTTTCCTTACCCAGAAGCACGTCATTGTAAATACACAACTGTTGCTTGGTCCAGAAGGGACGGTTGCGAACAGCATTCTCTTGAGGAGTGACATATGGATCGCGACGACGAATGGCCCAGTAATCTTTGAGAGGGATCTTGTCCAGGGATGGCTGCGACCTCTCGGAGGCAGCCTTCTTCGTCTGCTGCTTGGGAGAGTTGACTAAGCTATCTTTTTCTGAGGTGTGCGGTCGCTTGGATCCTGTCTCATGGCTCGGGTTCCTCCTCCTACCACCTGGAAACCAAACGAGAACACCAAACGAGAAGAAAAGAGGGTAAAACAGTTTGCATAAGCCAGAAAAATAAAATAAAACAATTCTGAAGATTTTAACAGAAAAACATGGGCAGTTGGCATCACCAACGGTAGTACCAAGCGGTAGTACTACCTCTCCAAGGGGTGGTAGTACCGCGCGGGCGAAAACTGTAGGCGAACCTACAGCTGCCGGTGAGATCCGGTACTACCGGAGATGTCAAATGCACATATTTGACTGCTAAACATTGACAAATACTTCCTAGCAATCTTTTATAAGAGAATCATGCCCGGATTTGACCAAAAATAGATGGAAACACCACGCATTGTCCAAGACCTAGATTCAAAAAGAGGAGAACCTAGGGAGAGAAAAACGGGACAATACTGGCGTCCATGGCGAGAGGGAGGGTTGGAGATCGACTCCTCCGGACGGTTTTGCGAAAGCTTGGCCGGAATCGGAGGACCGACGACGGCCTCCGCGGCCTTGGAAGCGCCCTGGAGAGAGAGAGCCATGAGAGAGAGGGGTGAATGGGTATGGGGAAGTTGCCACTTCCCCTGCCCCGTCCCATATCCCTTCGTGGAACCTCACGAGCGGTAGTACCGCTTAGTACTACCGCCCAAGACAGCGGTAGTACCGCCCAGGGTGATATTGGGACAGAAATACCAGCAAATCAAAAAGGCTTATGCAAGAGTGACGTTTGGAAAAGAGGTTGGAGACAACAAATCTTTGAGGAACTAACAGAAAAACATTTTGATAACTCCGATCATAATCAAAACAAGCAGGTTGGAGAGACCTTGAAACCACAAAAACGTGCTTCTCAAAAAGCAAATGCCTCGCTAGGAGGGGCGGTGGCCGAGGCCACCTATGTTTGAGTCAATTGGTATGGCACCGCGAAGATTTGAACCTTGGGCCCATGACCAAAACTCGTCTTTGAAGCACAATAACCATCAAGAATGGCGAATGTGAAAGAGTTTGATTACTTTATGCATAATAGGAGGAGGCATAGTTCATTGAGAGAACTAGACTCCCCCTAAATCCATGCCTACATCTAGACAAGACATAATGATGAGTGTGGTGGGGTGTGCACTAAGTCAAGCCACATTGCTCGAATCAATGATATTTAGCTCATGCCTTAACTCGCGAAATCTTGCTTCATCCAATGGTTTCGTGAATATATCAGCAAGCTGTTCTTTGGTATAAAGATGAATAAGATCAATTTCTCCACGCTTGATGTGGTCCCGGATGACGTGATGATGAATCTCAATATGTTTCGTCTTGCAGTGTTGAACCGGGTTGTTGGAGATCTTGATCGTGCTTTCATTGTCGCAGTAAATAGGCACTTTGTCACAGTTGACACCATAATCCTTTAAGGTTTGCCTCATCCAAAGAATCTGAGCACATCAGCTTGCGGCGGCTACATACTCGGCCTCGGTGGACGAGAGAGAAACACAGTTATGTTTCTTTGAAGACCAACTTACCAAAGAGCGACCAAGAAATTGGCAGCCTTCGGAAGTGAAATTCCTTTCCACACGGTCTCCCACCCAATCCGAGGCAGTATATCCAATGAGATCAAATGAAGCACCTTTGGTGTACCATAAGCCAAAGTTTGGGGTATGAGCCAAATATCGAAAGATTCGCTTGACAGCCACATAGTGACTCTCCTTAGGTGCAGCTTGAAATCTTGCACAAATTCCCACACTCAACATAATATCCGGTCTAGAGGCACTTAGGTAAAGCACAGATCCAATCATGGAGCGATATACCTTTTGATCCACAGCTTTACCATTGGGATCACTGTCAAGTTGGCATTTGAGCGGCATTGGAGTATTGGCCTTGGGAGGATTGAGCTCATCCAACTTGAACCTCTTGAGCATGTCTTGAGTGTATTTTGCTTGGTTGATGAAGGTTACTTGGCTTCGTTGCTTGACTTCGAATCCGAGGAAGAACTTCAACTCTCCCATCATAGACATCTCAAACTCTTTGGTCATTAGTGCGGCGAACTCATCATTAAAAGCTTTGTTAGAAGAACCAAAGATAATATCATCTACATATAGTTGGCATACGAACAAGTTCTCGTTAACCCTCTTAGTAAAAAGAGTTAGATCGATTTTCCCAATTTCAAACCCACGATCTTGCAACATCTCGGTAAGGTGCTCATACCACGCACGTGGGGCTTGTTTAAGGCCATAGAGTGCCTTATCGAGAACATATACATGATTGGGGAACTTGGGATCTTCAAACCCCGGGGGTTGCTTGACATATACCAACTCCTTAAGTGGACCATTAAGAAAAGCACTCTTCACATCCATTTGATATAATTTGAAATCATGATGAGAGGCATAAGCAAGCAACATGCGAATAGATTCAAGGCGAGCAACAGGGGCAAAGGTTTCACCGTAGTCGATGCCCTCGACTTGGGAGTAGCCTTGAGCCACCAGTCTTGCCTTGTTGCGAATAATAATATCATGTGCATCTTGCTTGTTCTTAAAGATCCATTTGGTTCCAATGACATTGTGCTTCTCCTTTGGCCTTGGCACCAATTGCCACACTTTGTTGCGCTCAAAGTTGTTGATTTCTTCATGCATGGCTTCAAGCCATCCCTCGTCTTCGAGCGCATCTTGTACCTTGAGGGGTTCAAAGCAAGAAACAAACGCATGTTGTGCACAAAAGTTTGTTAATTGACGACGTGTAGTTACCCCTCTCTTCAAACTTCCATAAACATTCTTTAATAGGTGTTGCTTGACTCTTAGTTTGGAAGCGATCTTGGCAGCTCGTCTTTCAAGAATTTCCTCCATGGAAAGTTGAGGCTTGGTAACTTGACGAACTTCGGTACTAGCACCGGCTTGCTCTTGATCTTGAGCATGGTCTTGATCTTTAGCTTGACCTTCATCTTGAGCTTGATCTTGGTCTTGAGCTTCATCTTGATCTTGAGCTTGCACGGGAGTGTGAGCAAGATCTTGAGCATCATGTGATGTAGAATCATCACCATTTAGTTGATCTTGCCCTTGATCTTGATCACGGGGTTGAGGGCCTTCACTTTGTTCTTCGGAAGCGTGTGGGTCGTGCGTCGGTGATGGTTCCACTTGAGTGGAACATTGTCCTTCTCCTTCAGCCACAAGGGGTTCCTTAACGGGTAGGAAGTATCCCACACCCATTCTTCTTATGGCTTGGGGAGGAGTTTCATCACCTACATCATAAAGACCACTTTGCTCCACTTGGGAGCCATTATTTTCATCAAACTCTACGTTACTCGTCTCCTCAATGAGTCCCGTGGACTTGTTAAGGACACGGTAAGCATGAGAGTTTGCAGCATACCCAACAAATATGCCCTCATAAGCTCTAGATTCGAATTTTGACAAACGAACACCTTTCTTGAGAATGAAACACTTACAACCGAACACCCGGAAGTACTTGAGGTTGGGCTTGTTCTCGGTAAGAATCTCATACGGAGTCTTGTTCAAGCCTTTCCGGAGATAGAGCCGATTTGATGCATGACACGCGGTGTTGATGGCTTTGGCACAAAAGTTGTACGGAGATTTAAACTCTGCCATCATGGTTCTTGTTGGGGAACGTTGCATGGGAAACAAAAATTTTCCTACGCACACACAAGATCTATCCATGGTGATGAGCATCTACGAGAGGAAGAGTGAATCTACATACCCTTGTAGATCGCTAAGCGGAAGCGTTTAAGAAACGCGGTTGATGTAGTCGAACGTCTCCGCGATCCAAATCGCAAGTCGTCCCTCGATCCGATCACGAACTAGTGCCGAACGGACGGCACCTCCGCGTTCAACACACGTACGGCTTGATGACGCCTTCACCTCCTCGATCCAGCGAGCGATGATGAAGTAGTGGTTGAGTTCCAGCAGCACGACGGCGTGGTGATGGTGGTGAGGAACAATCTCTGCAGGGCTTCGCCAAGCACTACGGAGATTATGACGGAGGAACTAGAGGGTTAGGGTTGCCGCACACGGCTTGGGGAAATCTTGATGTATCCCGTGTGCTAGCCCTGCCCCTCTATTTATATGTTGAGCCTTGGGGTCTAAACTTGGAGTAAAAGCCTCCTCCAGGTCGGTTTTGCCCGCACAAGGTCGGTTTGGCCCGCAGGGAAAGAGTCCAACTTGGATTCCTGCCGAACCGTGCACAGCCGCGCACAAGCGGTAGTACCGCTTCACACAAGCGGTAGTACCGCTCGGGCGGTAGTACCGCTTCTCACAAGCGGTAGTACCGCTTGGGCGGTAGTACCGCTTCACACAAGCGGTAGTACCGCTTACGCGGCAGCAAAACTACTTTTTGCACTTTCCAATACCTTGTGGGCTTTTATCCTTTGGCCCATATAAAGTGTTGTTGCACCCGAACACTTCGGTAAACATCCGGAACTCCTTCCGGTGAACTCTGGAACTCTTCCGGAGATCGAAACACTATTATCACATATATCAATCTTTACCTCCGGACTCTTCCGGAGATCCTCGTCATGTCCGGGATCTTATCCGTGACTCCGAACAACCTTCGGTCACCAACATAATAACTCAACTATACTAATCGTCACCAAACGTTAAGTGTGTAGACCCTGCGGGTTCGAGAACTATGTAGACATGACCGAGACACCTCTACGATCAATAACCAATAGCGGGACCTGGATGCCCATATTGGCTCCTACATATTCTACGAAGATCTTTATCGGTCGAACCTCTATGTCAAGGATTCAGTTAATCCCGTATGCTGTTCCCTTTGTTCTTCGGTATGTTACTTGCCCGAGATTCGATCGTCGGTATCACTATACCTAGTTCAATATCGTTACCGGCAAGTCTCTTTACTCGTTCCGTAATACAAGATCCTGTGGCTAACTCTTTAGTCACTTTGCTTGCAAGGCTCAATGTGATGTTGTATTACCGAGTGGGCCCTGAGATACCTCTCCGTCACACGGAGTAACAAATCCCAGTCTTGATCCATGCCAACCCAACAGAAACCCTCGGAGATACCTGTAGAGCACCTTTATAGTCACCCAGTTACGTTGCGACGTTTGATACACACAAGGTATTCTTCCGGTGTCAGTGAGTTGCATGATCTCATGGTCAAAGGAACAGATACTTGACATGCAGAAAACAATAGCAATAAACTGACACGATCAAATGCTATGTTTACAGTTTGGGTCTTGTCCATCACATCATTCTCCTAATGATGTGATCCCGTTATCAAATGACATCTCATGTCAATGGCCAGGAAACCTTAACCATCTTTGATCAACGAGCTAGTCAACTAGAGGCTTACTAGGGACACAGTGTTGTCTATGTACCCACACATGTATTTGAGTTTCCAATCAATACAATTATAGCATGGATAATAAACGATTATCATTAACAAGGAAATATAATAATAACCAATTTATTATTGCCTCTAGGGCATATTTCCAACAGTCTCCCACTTGCACTAGAGTCAATAATCTACTTCACATCACTATGTGATTTACATTGTAATGAATCGAACACCCATGCAGTTCTGGTGTTGTTCATGTTTAGCCCTTGGAAGAGGTTTAGTCATCGGATCTGCAACATTCAGATCCGTGTGTACTTTGCAAATATTTATGTCGTCCTCCTTGATGTAATCGCGGATGGAATTGAAACGTCGCTTTATGTGTCTGGTCCTCTTGTGAAATCTTGGTTCCTTGGCTAGAGCAATGGCACCAGTATTATCACAAAACAGAGTCATTGGGTTAAGTGCACTTGGCACTACTCCAAGATCTGTCATGAACTCCTTCATCCAGACACCTTCCTTCGCCGCCTCCGAGGCAGCGATGTACTCCGCTTCACATGTAGAATCTGCTACCACGCTTTGCTTGGAACTGCACCAGCTAACCGCACCCTCATTAAGAATAAATACGTATCCGGTTTGCGACTTAGAGTCATCCGGATCAGTGTCAAAGCTTGCATCGACGTAACCCTTTATGACGAGCTCTTGATCACCTCCATAAACGAGAAACATGTCCTTAGTCCTTTTCAGGTACTTCAGGATATTCTTGACCGCCGTCCAGTGTTCCATTCCTGGATCACTTTGAAACCTTCCGACCATACTTATGGCAAGGCTGACATCGGGTCTTGTGCACAGCATTGCATACATGATAGAGCCTATGGCCGAAGCATAGGGGATGACACTCATCTTTTCTCTATCTTCTGCAGTCACTGGGCATTGAGTCTAACTCAACTTCACACCTTGCAATACAGGCAAGAACCCCTTCTTGGACTGATCCATTTTGAACTTCTTCAAAACTTTGTCAAGGTATGTGCTTTGTGAAAGTCCTATTAAGCGTCTCGATCTATCTCTATAGATCTTGATGCCTAATATGAAAGCAGCTTCTCCTAGGTCCTTCATTGAAAAACTCTTGTTCAAATATTCCTTTACGCTTTCCAGCATTTCTATATTGTTTCCAATCAGTAATATGTCATCCACATATAATATTAGAAACGCTATAGAGCTCCCACTCACTTTCTTGTAAATACAAGCTTCTCCGTAAACTTGTATAAACTCGAACGCTTTGATCACCTCATCAAAACGAAGATTCCAACTCCGAGATGCTTGCACCAGTCCATAAATGGATCGCTGGAGTTTGCAAATTTTGTCAGCATTCTCTGGATCGACAAAACCTTCTGGTTGCATCATATACAACTCTTCCTTAAGGTAACCGTTAAGGAACGCTGTTTTGACATCCATCTGCCAAATTTCATAATCGAAAAAGGCAGCTATTGCTAACATGATTCTGACGGACTTAAGCATCGCTACGGGTGAGAAGGTCTCATCGTAGTCAACTCCTTGAACTTGTGAAAAACCCTTTGCCACAAGTCGAGCTTTATAGACGGTGACATTACCGTCCGCGTCCGTCTTCCTCTTAAAGATCCATTTGTTCTGAATGGCCTTACGCCCTTCAGGTAATATTTCCAAAGTCCAGACTTTGTTTTCATACATGGATCCCATCTCGGATTTCATGGCCTCTAACCACTTCTCGGAATCCGGGCCCATCATCGCTTCTCCATAGCTCGTAGGTTCATCGTTGTCTAACAACATGACCTCTAAGACAGGGTTGCCGTACCACTCAGGAGCAGTACGCGTCCTTGTCGACCTACGAGGTTCGATAGCAACTTGATCCAAAGCTTCATGATCATCATCATTAACTTCCTCTTCAGCTAATGTAGGCTCGACAGAAACAACTTTCTGCGTTGCGCTACTCTTAGGTTGAAGTAAAGGTTCAATAACCTCATCAAGTTCTATCTTCCTCCCACTCAATTCTTTCGAGAGAAACTCTTTCTCAAGAAATGTTCCGTTTTTAGCGACAAACACTTTGCCTTCGGATCTGAGATAGAAGGTATACCCAACTGTCTCTTTTGGGTATCCTATGAAGACGCATTTCTCCGCTTTGGGTTCCAGCTTTTCAGGCTGAAGCTTTTTGACATAAGCATCACATCCCCAAACTTTAAGAAACGACAGCTTTGGCTTCTTGTCAAACCAAAGTTCATAAGGCGTCGTCTCAACGGATTTCGATGGTGCCCTATTTAAAGTGAATGTTGCTGTCTCTAATGCATAACCCCAAAACGATAGTGGCAAATCGGCAAGAGACATCATAGATCGCACCATATCTAATAATGTTCAATTACGACGTTCGGACACACCATTACGCTGTGGTGTTCCAGGCGGTGTTAGTTGTGAAACAATTCCACATTGTCTTAAGTGACTGCCAAACTCATAACTCAGATATTCTCCTCCTCGATCAGATCGTAGGAATTTAATCTTCTTGTTACGATGATTCTCAACTTCACTCTGAAATTGTTTGAATTTTTCAAATGTTTCAGACTTGTGTTTCATTAAGTAAATATACCCATATCTACTTAAGTCATCAGTGAAGGTGAGAAAGTAACGATAACCACCGCGCGCCTCAATGCTCATCGGACCGCACACATCAGTATGTATGATTTCCAATAAGTCACTTGCCCGTTCCATTATTCCAGAGAACGGCGTTTTAGTCATCTTGCCCATGAGGCATGGCTCACATGTGTCAAGTGATTCAAAATCAAGTGACTCCAAAAGTCCATCAGCATGGAGCTTCCTCATGCGTTTTACGCCAATATGACCTAAACGGCAGTGCCACAAGAAAGTGGTATTATCATTATCAATTCTACATCTTTTGGCATCAATGTTATGAACATGTGTATCATTACTATCGAGATTCAATAAGAATAAACCCCTCACAATGGGTGCATGACCATAAAAGATATTACTCATATAAATAGAACAACCATTATTCTCTGATTTAAATGAGTAACCGTCTTGCAATAAACAAGATCCAGATATAATGTTCATGCTTAACGCAGGCACCAAATAACACTTATTTAGGTTCATCACTAATCCCGACGGTAATCGAAGAGCGAGCGTGCCGACGGCGATCACATCAACCTTGGAACCATTTCCCACGCGCATCGTCACTTCGTCCTTTGCCAGCCTCCGTCTATTCCGCAGTTCCTGTTTAGAGTTGCAAATATGAGCAACCGCACCGGTATCAAATACCCAGGCACTACAACGAGGGTTGGTAAGGAACATATCAATAACATGTATATCATATATACCTTGTTTGTTGTTGGCCGCCTTCTTGTCAGCCAAATACTTGGGGCAGTTCCGCTTCCAGTGTCCAGTTCCCTTGCAATGAAAGCACTCAGTTTCTGGTTTGGGTCCAGCCTTGGGTTTCTTCACAGGAGCAGCAACTGCTTTGCCACCCTTCTTAGATTTACCCTTCTTACCCTTGCCATTTTTCTTGAAACTAGTGGTTTTATTGACCATCAACACTTGATGCTCCTTCTGAATTTCAGACTCAGCGGCTTTCAGCATCGCAAACAGCTCGGCGACTGACTTGTTCATCCCGTGCATGTTATAGTTCAACACGAAGCTCTTGTAGCTAGGTGGCAATGATTGAAGAACTCTGTCAGTGATAGCCTCTGGCGGAAGGGGCATCCCCAATTCAGCCAGACGGGTGGAGTACCCAGACATTCTGAGCACGTGATCACTGATAGACCCGTTCTCCTCCATCTTGCAAGTATAGAACTTATCGGAGATCTCATATCTCTCGATCCGGGCATTCTTCTGAAAGATAAACTTCAACTCCTGGAACATCTCATATGCTCCATGACGTTCAAAACGTCTTTGAAGTCCCGGTTCTAAGCCATACAACATTGCACATTGAACTATTGAGTAATCATCAGAACGAGCCTGCCAGGCGTTCACAACGTCTAGAGACTCAACTGGAGCGGGTGGATCACCAAGCGGTGCATCAAGGACATAAGCCTTCTGGGAAGCCGTAAGGATAATCCTTAGATTACGGGCCCAGTCCACAAAGTTACTTCCATCATCTTTCAACTTAGCTTTCTCTAGGAACGCATTAAAATTCAGGGGTGCTACTACGCGAGCCATGATCTACAACATAAATATAGCAAAGACAGTTTAGACTATTGTTCAAGATAATGAGTTTAATTAATCATATTACTTAAAAACTCCCACTCAAATTGACATCCCTCCGGTCATTCGAGTGTAACATGATCCAAATCCACCAACTCAAGTCCGATCATCACGTGAGTCGAGGTGGTTTCAATGGTGAACATCTTCATGTTGATCATATCTACTATATGACTCATGTTCGACCTTTCGGTCTCTTGTGTTCCGAGGCCATGTCTGTACATGCTAGGCTCGTCAAGTTTAACCCGAGTGTTCCGCGTGTGCAACATGGCTTGCACCCGTTGTATGTGAACGTGGAGTCTATCACACCCGATCATCACGGCGTGTCTCGAAACGACGAACTTTCGCAACGGTGCACACTCGGGGAGAACACAATTTATCTTGAAATTTAAGTGAGGGATCACCTTATAATGCTACCGTCGTCCTAAGCAAAATAAGATGCATAAAAGGATTAACATCACATGCAAATCATAAGTGACATGATATGGCCATGAACTTGTGCTTTTGATCTCCATCTCCAAAGCACCGGCATGATCTCCATCGTCACCGGCATGACACCATGATCTCCATCATCTTGATCTCCATCAACGTGTCGCCATAAGGTTGTCGCGCCGACTGTTGCTTCCACGACTATTGCTAACGTTTAGCGATAAAGTAAAGCATTACATAGCGCTTAATGATTGACACGCAGGTCATACAATAATTAAAGACAACTCTATGGCTCCTGCCAGTTGCCGTACTCATCGACATGCAAGTCGTGATATTCTATACAACACATGATCATCTCATACATCACATATATCTCATCATGTAATTGGCCATATCACATCACAACATACCCTGCAAAAACAAGTTAGACGTCCTCTAATTGTTGTTGCAAATTTTACGTGGCTGCTACGGGTTTGCAAGAACCGTTCTTACCTACGCAAAACCACAACGTGGTGTAGTGATTGCTTTTTGATCTTCTAAAAGAACCCTCTTCATTGAAATCGATTCAACTAAAGTGAGAGAGACAGACACCCGCTAGCCATCTTTATGCAACGAAGTTACATGTCAGTTGAAGGAACCTGTCTCGCGTAAGTGTACGCGTAATGTCGGTCCGGGCCGCTTCATCTCACAGTACCGCCGAATCAAATATCAACTAGTAACGGCAAGCAATATGTATACACCCACGCCCACAACTCGTTTGTGTTCTACTCGAGATCTCATCTACGCATAAACCTGGCTCTGATACCACTGTTGGGGAACGTTGCATGGGAAACAAAAAATTTCCTACGCACACACAAGATCTATCCATGGTGATGAGCATCTACGAGAGGAAGAGTGAATCTACATACCCTTGTAGATCGCTAAGCGGAAGCGTTTAAGAAACGCGGTTGATGTAGTCGAACGTCTCCGCGATCCAAATCGCAAGTCGTCCCTCGATCCGATCACGAACTAGTGCCGAACGGACGGCACCTCCGCGTTCAACACACGTACGGCTTGATGACGCCTTCACCTCCTCGATCCAGCGAGCGATGATGAAGTAGTGGTTGAGTTCCAGCAGCACGACGGCGTGGTGATGGTGGTGAGGAACAATCTCTGCAGGGCTTCGCCAAGCACTACGGAGATTATGACGGAGGAACTAGAGGGTTAGGGTTGCCGCACACGGCTTGGGGAAATCTTGATGTATCCCGTGTGCTAGCCCTGCCCCTCTATTTATATGTTGAGCCTTGGGGTCTAAACTTGGAGTAAAAGCCTCCTCCAGGTCGGTTTTGCCCGCACAAGGTCGGTTTGGCCCGCAGGGAAAGAGTCCAACTCGGATTCCTGCCGAACCGTGCACAGCCGCGCACAAGCGGTAGTACCGCTTCACACAAGCGGTAGTACCGCTCGGGCGGTAGTACCGCTTCTCACAAGCGGTAGTACCGCTTGGGCGGTAGTACCGCTTCACACAAGCGGTAGTACCGCTTACGCGGCAGCAAAACTACTTTTTGCACTTTCCAATACCTTGTGGGCTTTTATCCCTTGGCCCATATAAAGTGTTGTTGCACCCGAACACTTCGGTAAACATCCGGAACTCCTTCCGGTGAACTCTGGAACTCTTCCGGAGATCGAAACACTATTATCACATATATCAATCTTTACCTCCGGACTCTTCCGGAGATCCTCGTCATGTCCGGGATCTTATCCGTGACTCCGAACAACCTTCGGTCACCAACATAATAACTCAACTATACTAATCGTCACCAAACGTTAAGTGTGTAGACCCTGCGGGTTCGAGAACTATGTAGACATGACCGAGACACCTCTAGGATCAATAACCAATAGCGGGACCTGGATGCCCATATTGGCTCCTACATATTCTACGAAGATCTTTATCGGTCGAACCTCTATGTCAAGGATTCAGTTAATCCCGTATGCTGTTCCCTTTGTTCTTCGGTATGTTACTTGCCCGAGATTCGATCGTCGGTATCACTATACCTAGTTCAATATCGTTACCGGCAAGTCTCTTTACTCGTTCCGTAATACAAGATCCTGTGGCTAACTCTTTAGTCACTTTGCTTGCAAGGCTCAATGTGATGCTGTATTACCGAGTGGGCCCTGAGATACCTCTCCGTCACACGGAGTAACAAATCCCAGTCTTGATCCATGCCAACCCAACAGAAACCCTCGGAGATACCTGTAGAGCACCTTTATAGTCACCCAGTTACGTTGCGACGTTTGATACACACAAGGTATTCTTCCGGTGTCAGTGAGTTGCATGATCTCATGGTCAAAGGAACAGATACTTGACATGCAGAAAACAATAGCAATAAACTGACACGATCAAATGCTACGTTTACAGTTTGGGTCTTGTCCATCACATCATTCTCCTAATGATGTGATCCCGTTATCAAATGACATCTCATGTCAATGGCCAGGAAACCTTAACCATCTTTGATCAACGAGCTAGTCAACTAGAGGCTTACTAGGGACACAGTGTTGTCTATGTACCCACACATGTATTTGAGTTTCCAATCAATACAATTATAGCATGGATAATAAACGATTATCATTAACAAGGAAATATAATAATAACCAATTTATTATTGCCTCTAGGGCATATTTCCAACAGTTCTTACCGCATCCATCAACGTCCGGTTCTTCCTCTCCGTGACACCATTCTGTTGAGGGGTGTAAGGTGTGGAATATTGGTGCTTTATCCCCTCATCACTGAGAAACTCATCGAAGGTGTAGTTCTTGAACTCAGTGCCATTGTCACTTCTAATCATCAAGATATTTGCTTCATGTTGCCGTTGGACTTCATTTGCAAAGTTGATGACGGTCTGTTGGGTCTCACTCTTCTTCTTGAAGAAGTATACCCATGTGTATCTTGAGTAATCATCCACAATCACCAAGCAATACTTTCTTCCTCCAAGACTGTCAAAAGATGGAGGACCGAAGAGATCCATGTGAAGGAGCTCTAAGGTCCTCTTTGAGTAGATTGTAGTAGTAGGACGATAAGCCTTTTCATGTAACTTTCCTTCGATACAAGCACTGCAAGCACGATCTTTAGCAAAACTCACATTTGTTAGTCCAAGAATGTGATCCCCTTTGAGGAGACTTTGCAAAGATCTCATATTGACATGGGCTAGTCGGCGATGCCAAAGCCATCCCACATCAACTTTAGCCATTAGACATGTCGCGGTCTTAGTGGGTCGCTCCGAGAAGTTAATCACATAGAGACCGTTTTCGACATGCCCAACAAAGGCTACTTTAAGAGTCTTGCTCCACAAAAGGGTCACGGTATCAACGCCAAAGAAGGTACTAAAACCCATGAGTGCAAGTTGACGAACGAAAAGTAAATTGTATGCAAGGGTCTCAACAAGCATGACTTTCTCAATGGTTAAGGTCGGAGAGATAACCACCTTGCCAAGACCCAATACCTTTGAGATTGCGTCATCGCCAAAGGAGACTTGGGTGGCCACGGATGCATCGGGTTGAACATCCACCACCAAGTCCTTGCTTCCGGTCATATGATTTGTTGCTCTGCTATCAAGCAACCATGAGACTCCCCCGGAAGCAAAGTCATTGGTGATACCTTTTGCCATGAGGCACGGAGCAATGTGGTTCTCGTTGGGGGCATCGAAGAGTGACACCTTTGTTGGGGTAGAAGATGCAATCGCCACAGATGCAATTGCCATTCCTTCACCACTTGTGTCTTCGTCATCTCCGTCATCATCGGAAACATACTCTTCTTGAGCCACCAACACTTTGTGAGGAGCCTTGTTGGTGAAGTTGGTCTTGTTGGGGAAAGACTTGGCCTTATGTTTGCGGATGAGCTTGCCACCATTGTCTTCCCTCTTCTCATATGGACAATCCACCACAAAGTGACTCACATTACCACAGTTGTAGCAGGTTCTCACACGTTGCTTGCCCTTTGACCCGCTTGAGTTGTTCTTGGAGAAGTTGGGCCTTGTGTTTCTCTTGTTGCCCCAGAATTGCCTAGACGCTAGAGCCATATGCTCATGGTAAGCATATTTGTTGTCCTCGGGCAACCCTCCTCTTCTTCTTCTTCATCTTCCTCTTGACTGACCTTGGCCTTCAAAGCAAGGTTGGGAGATGATTTCTTTGACCGTTGCACACGAGCAAGAGCATTGTCTGCGGTTATGTTCAAGATATTCATTGCAATAAATTCATCCAACACATCGCTAGAGGACAAGTTGTGAAAGTCCGGTCTTTGGCGGATGACGACGGACATGGCCTTGTTGAAGGGCATGATGGCCTTCAGAAACTTACGCTTGATCCAGGTGTCATCCACATCCTTGTTGCCATGATCTCGGAGGGCAACGGCAAGAGTAGTTACCCTCCTATAGAGCTCACGCGGTTCCTCATCTTCTATCATTACAAACTCATCTGACTGATCAAGCACGACCTCATAGTTCGACCGTTGAATGCTTGAGCTGCCCTTGTACATGGAGACAATGTGTTCCCAACACTCTTTAGCAACAGTGAAGGGACGCAGGTGATGTAGGTCTTCGGTAGGAACTGCAGCTTGGAGTATGAACAAGGCGGAGGAATTTAGCTGTTTATCAGCCTCTTCTCTTGGAGTGAGGTTGCGTGGATCACGAGGATAGTATCCTTCTTCAATGACTCTCATGAGTTGAATTGAGCTGTGATCCAAATGAGACTTGATACGAAAAACCCAATTAGCAAAATTATTCTTAACAAGTTTAGGAGGAGGACCGAGATTAACTATATGAGGTGGGTGCACCGGTCCTCCATAGACCAAGGGAGGGGGAACTGAGGCAAAGGTCCCCGACCCATTAATTCCTTGAGAATGAGTGTCCTTATCAGCACTAGCCCCCTCCTTACCGGAGTTGGCATCCGATGTCGAGTTAGTGGGATTAGCCACTTGCACCGCATCGGTGGAAAGTTTAAGAGTATCAAGGAATTCTTTAAATATGGATTTGACCTTGGTCGTCATGGAGGATTTAAGTGAGGACATGGCCTCGTTTAAATCCTCACGAGAGACCGTGTTCACACCCATGGCCTCGGGGAGTTCAACCGGCCGGTCCCCATCGTTAACCATACTCTTCGGGTGGTGAAACCCTTAATAAAGAGACGAGGCTCTGATACCAATTGAAAGGATCGATATGGTTGACTAGAGGGGGGGTGAATAGGCAACTACTAGTTTTTAACTTTTCTTTAACAATTTATGCTTAGCAATAAATAGGTTGGCTAGATATGCAACTAGGTCAGCAACCTATATGATGCTAAACACAACAAACAATTCAAGCAAGCAAGATAAACAATGTAAGTAGCTTGCGTGAAGTAAAGGTAAGAAATAACCACAAGAGGAACCGATGGAGACGAGGATGTGTTACCGAAGTTCCTTCCCGGTAAAGGGAAGTACGTCTCCGTTGGAGCGGTGTGGAGGCACAATGCTCCCCAAGAAGCCACTAGGGCCACCGTATTCTCCTCACGCCCTCACACAATGCGAGGTGCCGTGATTCCACTAGTGGTGCATTTGGAGGCGGCAGCCGGACCTTTACAAACAAGGTTGGGGCAATCTCCACAACTGAATTGGAGGCTCCCAACGACACCACAAAGCTTCACCACAATGGACTATGGCTTCGAGGTGACCTCTTCCGTCTAGGGTGCTCAAACACCCAAGAGTAACAAGATCCGCAAGGGATTAGTGGGGGGAATCAAATTTCTCTTGGTGGAAGTGTAGATCGGGGCCCTCTCAACCAAACCCTAGAGTATCAACAAGTTTTTTTGGCTAGGGAGAGAGATCGGGCAAAAATGAGCTTTGGGCAACAATGGAGCTTGGGGAAGGATAAGAGGTAAGGCTTCTTGGGGAAGAAGACCCCTTATATAGTGGGTGGGGGAATCTGCCCGTTACCTCTGTACCAGCCACGGGCAAGCGGTAGTACCACTGGTTGGGGCGGTACTACCGCCCATCTGTGAACAAGCGTACCAGTAGAAGGGGCGGCGGTAGTACCGCTTAGTACTACCGCCCTTACTACCGCTGCGGCTGGGTGCTGGCACGGGGCACCAGACACTCCCAGATATGTGTATGATGCCTCGCGAGAGGTGCCCAGCCCTCCCCTCTTTCCCTCAGCGGTACTACCGCCGGCTGGGGTGGAAGTACTGGCTGAGCGCGGTACTACCGCTTCCCAGAACGGTACTACCGCTGAGAGAAAGAAAGAGAGAGCAGGGCAAGGACAGAGACTTCATGTTGCCGGGAAACGAGTGGGGGTGCGAGTGTGTACGTGATGATTCCTCCCAACCTTTCCCACTGCGGACCCCCTCTTGATAGTACGAATTTTCCTAAGACTTACGTCCACCGACACTAAATCGTCGAAAAGACACCATCTTCTTTTTAGCTTCCTGAGGGGTAAGATAATCGTCTCGTGCCACCTGATATTCTCTAAAAGCTTAATGCACACGATTAGTCCGCAAATGTATTGTCATCAATCACCAAAACCATTAGGGCATAAATATGCCCTTACAATATGTGTTTCATAGTCATCATCAGTTTCATGGGTTTCATCAGTTTCAGCAATCTCATCAGTTTCAGTAATTTCATTTTCTTTAGCTCTAGCAATTTGTTCATCAAGAAATTCTCCTAGCGGCACATTATCATCAAGCATGGTACTAGCATCATCATAGGCATCATTCATAGGCATCATTCATAGCAGAGGTAGCATCATCAATCACTTGCGACATATCAGGATTACTAGCATCTGGTGGTGTTGCAAGCTTACTCATAACAGAAGGTGAATCAAGTGCACAGCTAGATGGAAGTTCCTTACCTCCCCTCTTCTTAGAGGGAAAAATCTTGGTCTTTGGATCCTTCAGATTCTTCATAGTGATCAATTGATATAAATCCCAAGTGACTCAACAAATATAGCTATGATCCCCGGCAACGGCGCCAGAAAAAGGTCTTGATAACCCACAAGTATAGGGGATCGCAACAGTTTTCGAGGGTAGAGTATTCAACCCAAATTTATAGATTCGACACAAGGGGAGACAAAGAATATTTGCGAGTATTAGCAGCTGAGTTGTCAATTCAACCACACCTGGAGATTAAATATCTGCAGCAGAGTGATCAGTAGCACAATAGTATGATAGTTTTGATAGCAGTAGTAGCAGTAACAGTAACGGTAGCAGTGATAGCAATAGTTTTGTAGCAAGAGTAACAACAGCAGTAGCAATAGTAACTTAGCAGAACAATATGTGGAAAACTCATAGGCACTGGATCGGTGAACTCGTTGGATGATATTCGTCATGTAACAGTCATAACCTAGGGCGATACAAAACTAGCTCCGGTTCATCAATGTAATATAGGCATGTATTCCGTAAATAGTCATACGTGCTTATGGAAAAGAACTTGCATGACATCTTTTGTCCTACCCTCCCGTGGCAGCGGGGTCCATAAGGAAACTAAGGGATATTAAGGCCTCCTTTTAATAGAGAACCGGAACAAAGCATTAACACACGGTGAATACATGAACTCCTCAAACTATGGTCATCACCATGAAGTATCCCAAATATTGTCACTATGGGGTTGACGGATCATAACACGTAATAGGTGCATATGACTAGGCAAGATCGGATCAAGAACATAAATATAATGATGATAACATAAACGGTTCAGATCTGAAATCATGGCACTCGGGCCCTAGTGACAAGCATTAGGCATAGCAAAGTCATAGCAACATCAATCTTAGAACATAATGGATACTAGGGATCAAGCCCTAACAAAACTAACTCGATTACATGATGAATCTCATCCAACTCCTCACCGACCAGCGAGCCTACGAAGGAATTACTCACTCCCGGTGGGGAGCATCATGGAATTAGCGATGGAGAAGGGTTGGTGATGACGAAGACCGAAGATTCCTCTCTCCGGAGCCCCAAACGGGCTCCAGATCTGGCCTCCCGATGAAGAACAGGAGGTGGTGGCGGCTCCGTATCGTAAAACGCGATGAAACTTTCTCTTTGATTTTTTTCTCCAAAAATAGGAATTTATAGTGGCGGAATTAGGGTCAGTGGGGCCACGAGGTGGGCACAACCCACCAGGGCGCGCCCAGGGGGCCTGGCGCGCCCTGGTGGGTGCTGCTCACCCTGGCCCCCCTCTTCGGTAGATTTTGGCTCCAACAATTCTTATATATTCTGAAATAATTCTCTAAAAAGTTTCGTTCCGTTCCGAGAACTTTTATTTCTGCACAAAAACAACACCATGGTAGTTCTGCTGAAAACAGCGTCAGTCCTGGTTAGTTTCATTCAAATCATGCAAATTAGAGTCCAAAATAAGGGCAAAAGTGTGAGTAAAAGTAGATACGTTGGAGACGTATCAACGACGAGAAGGCATTCGCGGCTCTGATGAAGGAGGAAGCCGAGGCCGACACCGCCGAGGAGGAGCACCTCATGATCCTCGCCGCGCTGGCCGGCCTGTTCGCGAACGATGCCAAGCCGCGGCGAGGTGGCTCGGCGCCGGGCCGCCGCAAGAGCAAACAGAGGCATCGAATTGAGGGCTATTGCATGCTCTACGCCGACTACTTCGCCGACGCTCCTCTGCACAGCGAGAAAGTATTTCGGTGCTGTTATTGGATGGGTTGGAAGCTCTTTCTCGGGATTGTGAATGCCATCCGGGAGTTCGACAGCTATTTCATTTGCAAGAAGGATTGCACCGGCACGGTTGGATTCTCCTCACTCCAGAAGTGCACCACAGCTATGAGGATGCTTGCATACGGAACTCCCGGTGATATACAGGAAGACTATGGACGCATGGCCGAGTCCACCACCATTGAGTGTTTGTACAAGTTCTGCAGGGCAGTGGTGGCAGTGTTTGGACCACAATATTTGTGATCACCCAATGCTGAAGACACTGCTCGGATCCTATCACAGAATGCAGCAAGAGGATTTCCTGGAATGCTTGGAAGCATCGACTACATGCATTGTGCATGGAAAAACTACCCATTTGCTTGGCAGGGGATGTACAAAGACGCCAAAGGAGGTTGCAGTGTGGTACTTGAGGCAGTGGCCACACATGACCTATGGATTTGGCACTCCTTCTTTGGTATGCCAGGAACTCACAATGACATCAACGTCCAGCAGTGCTCGAATGTCTTTGCCAAGCTTGTTGAAGGTCATGCTCCTCCGGTGAACTTCAAGGTCAATGGGAGCCACTACAACAAGGGATACTATCTAGCAGATGACATCTATCCGAGATGGTCCACATTTGTGAAGACTATCTCAAACTCTGTGCCAGGAGGCAAGAAGTCACACTTTGCTAAGTGTCAGGAGGCTTGCAGGAAGGATGTCGAGCAAGCATTTGGTGTGCTCCAATCTCGATTTGCTGTTGTCCTGTACCCCGCTCTGACCTGGTCTAAATCGCAGATAGGGGAGGTGATGAATTGTTGTGTCATCTTGCATAACATGATAATTGAGAGCGAGCTGGAAGAGCCAGTGTATGACACTGAACCATATTTCAAGCAGGGTCCTCTTACAGTTGTTGATCACCAGGTACCGGCAATATGGGCTGCCTTCCTCAGTATGCGCCAGGAGATTCGAGACCCACAGATGCATCAAGAACTGCAGGACGATCTGGTGGAACACCTATGGAGGCTCAAGGGCAATGCCTAGTTCGATTTGTTTTAATTTGTGTTGGAATTATGAGATTGCTTCGTTGAACTATTTTGATTTGTATTGATTTCTGTTATAAACTTTGTCATAAAAATTTAGTTTTTGTTGAATTTGTGCCGAAAGTGCGTCGAATTTGGGCCGAACTTGGTCCTAATTTGTGCCGAAATTGGACCGAAGTCGCCGGCTGGGGGCCGACCTTGGGGGCGGCTGGGAAGCCGAGCATCCCAAGCCGATTATAGCGTCGGTTCGCCTCCAAACGACGCTATTTGAGGCCCTTAGGGAGCTGAACGGCTAGAGATGCTCTTATATCCTCAGGAATTCTGTCACGTTGGAGGCGATGACGATAGATCCAAAGCCAACGGTAGCTGCCGAGCAGTGTTGTCTGGCATGGAAAAAAGACGGGTTTTCTTACGTGGATGGCTACAGAGTTGCGAAGAAATACCTTCTCAGAGCAGACCGCCGCGGCGTTGTTGACGTCGTAAAAGCCGGGCGTAAGGATATTGAAGCTCTGACGAACGCTCCGTATAAGATGCCTTTTTTTTTAACACTCCGTATAAGATGCCTCAAGAAGCTATAGCTTTGTTTCATGCGCGGACTCGCACAGCTGCCTTCTTTCAGTTCAGTTTTGTTCCCAACTTCCCATGGTCTGTTTAGCAGTGTTTCTTCCATGTGTTCATCGATGGCACTTCCTATTTCGGGCGTTGTGTGACCCAAATCCCACCAAACGCGCACGCTCCTCCCATACGCGATTTTGGGCGGCCTGTTCTTTTTTGTTTTTTCCTTACTTTTTTTTCTTCCTTTTCTTCCTTTTTTTAAGTAACAAAAATGTTCTTGAATCCCACATTCGAAAAAACTTAGGGATTTCAAAGAAGTTCTGAAATTCAAAAGTGTTCAAGATTGATTTTTTTAACAAGCTGAATTTCAGAAAATCTTCATGATTCAGAAAAATGTTCTCAAAATTTTAAAATGGTTCACTAATTTGAAAAATGTTCAAAAATTCGAAGAACAAAAGATGTTCCTGGATTTCAGAAATATTCATAAATCTAAGAATGTCACGATTTGAAAATAAGTTCCACATCAAAAAAATATTCATGAATTTGCAAAAAAATGTTCATGGATTGGAAAAATGTTCACAAATTTGAAAAAAATCACGGATTTAACAATGTTCGGGGTTTCAAAAACAATCTCGGACTTGAAAAGTTCTTTGCAAATTTACAAAAATTGTTCCTAAATTTCAAAAAATGTTCACGGTTTGAGAAAAATGTTCACCAATTTCAAAAGAATTACTGGTTTTTAGAATATGTTTGTGAATTTTAAATAAAAAGGAAAAAGTAACTAAAAAATAACATGTATAAAAGAAAGGAGCAAAAAATAAGAAAAAAAAAGGAAAACAAATTGAAACAAAAAACGGTCAGGGAACCCCTAAAATGGGACATAGGTCGGTCGGCCCAATTTATGTAGCGGCGGCACGGGGTTTTGTGATACGTGGGTATCCCCGCATTACGTTGGGAATAGGATACCCACCGTTTCACGCAGCACTGCAGCCCAGATGACCTCTCCACAACCTCAAATAGATAGCGCCCCAATGAGCAGCGCCTAGTCCCCAGAATCACTAAATAGAAGGCCCTGGTAGCAGGAAGTTGCAAAGAAGTTTTGATAAAATCAACTGTGCACGGTATCCCTATTTACTCTAGTCAATTTTTAAACTCCCTAGAGTGCTTTGCCAAAGTGTGACGTCCATGGTTAAAAAAAAATTTGGTAGGGAAGCAAGGCCGGTGAACGAAAAACTGCATGGGGTGTCTTGGAACTCGATGACTATGCCAAAATCTAGAGGTGGGCTGGGCTTCCACGATATGGAACTTTTTAATCTCGCATTTTTCGTTCGCGAGGCATGGCAAAATTTTCAGGAGCCTTATTCACTAAGTGTACGGTTGTTGAAAGTGTGTACTTCCTAGACACAGACTTACTCTCGTCTGATGTTGGTACCCACCCTCTCAGGCATGGCCGCCATTTGTGAAGGAAGGAATACCCTCACACCGAGTCTTATTCGCGGGATTGGAGATGACAATGACACGAAACATATGGTGCGACAACTGGTTGCCAAGGGAATATTAGTTACGACATGTGTATGCCATGACGCCACAACCACTGGTGATGATATTCTAACATGTTCGACCACCCGGGAGTGGGATGAGGAAACACCGAATTTGCATTTGCTCCCAATTGGACTCAAGGTTATTTGATCAATCCCATTATGTTACTCAATTAGCAAGACTGTTGGGCCTGGTACTAAAAGAAAAAACGGGATTTTCATGGTTTGTCCCTGCTACAAATTGATTGTCAAAAGTATGGGGAGACATGAAGCATGGCTGGATGGCAATATAGAGAACTCAAATGTCGATCTAATGAGAAGAACTGGAATAATATATGGAAGACAAAGGTTCCTCCTAAACCGCTCACCTTTGCTTGGAGACTTGCACGATCCTCTATCTCGACCAGTGAGGTCCACGCTCATAGGAATATGGTGCCTACTTTGGTGTGTACTATCTACAATGCAACAAACACCACATGGAGACACGTGTTGCTTGACCGCAGCATGTCAAAGACCATCAGACTTTGCAGGGTGATGATGAGGCGCTGCCAATCTATGGGGACGAGAAACAACACCTTATGCAAAACATTATATGTTTGGGCTTTGCAACACGTTGAACAACGACAAGTTCATCAAAGTCATCTTCATCTTGTGTGCAATATGGTATGCTCGCCGACGTGCCATACACGGACATGAGTACCAAAGCCCTCTATCAACACATTTATTCACAAGCCGCTACATTGATGTGATTCCAAGTTGTCATTTTATGTCGAGCTCTTGGGCGGGCTGGTTGTGCCTCGCGCTTCACGAGGTGGCTCCCTCTTTTTCCCGGGGTGTATGAAGATGAATACTGATGGGGCGATAGTGAAGGTTCAAAGCAAGGGTGTGGTTGTTGTTGTTGCGCATTGAGATGTGCCGAGAAAGTTTCAGGGGGCATCAAAACATTCTTAGAGGTTGCCGATATGGATAATCTGCTATAGCCCACGAGCGATATTGCGTGATGGTGTGCCCTACAACTACATGTCTACAATAGGGTACACTGTACACCCAATTGACAAACATTAATCAGCTGGCAGTTCCATATCATGTACTCCCTCCGTTCCTAAATATAAGTCTTTTTAGAGGTTCCACTAGAAAACTACATACTGATGTATATAGACATACGCTAGAGTGTAGATTCACTCATTTTACTCCGTATGTAGTCCCCTAGTGAAATCTCTAAAAAGACTTATATTTAGGAACGGAGGGAGTACTACATAAAGGATTCCATAGCCCTTTCTTCAAGAACCGCAATAACTGGATGACATTCCCCAGAGGAGGAGGCACCAGCGAACGATCATCCCCTGACAGAACATTTAGTACCCCCTCCTCCCCCGCCCGATCACCATTTTGCAAAAATCTAATTTTTACCATCTTATAAAAACAACAGCTAAAAATGAATTATCCCTGGGTCGGTTTCTGAATGCATAAAAAAAGTTGCCATGATTTTACTATAGATAATTGCCATCCCTAAAAAAATACTCTACAAAAAAATTTCAAAAAAATTGCGAGTGACATATTTGAATTTTTTATGAATTTTTTCATGAGATTTTTCATGCCATGTTACTGTGAAAAAAAGCCATGTTTGTGAGATCATTTGTTCTTTGTTTTTGCCATGGACCAATACAAAATGCCATGTCACAGTACCAAATAACCTAAAAGCTTGCCATCCTCTTAATAATGAAATACTATTATTAATAATAAAACCGCCATGTACAAAAGCAAACTTGACTTGTGAACATTAGAAGAAGAAAAATCAAATTTGCCATGTGACCGAGTCAAAAAATTATAAAAACGACGTGTTATTATTATTATTTTTAAAATTGCCATGTACCTAGAAAAACACATTTTGCCATCCAGTAAAAAAAGAGGAAAAAAAAAAGAGGGACCAGATTATTTGGTCAGGTCTTGCAGCTGGAGGGCTAGCCAGTGTGGTGGGCATTAGTGTTTTGAAGAGAGTAACGTTTGATGTGTTTTCTATCATAAAGAAGGAGTTTAAAATTTTACTTGCTTTCGCAAGGATTGTCCCCCTGGCGAACGGTCGACGGTTAACATTTCCGTTCTTCAATTAAAATATATCAGTTGGCCTTCACCTGCAAGTGGGCATTAGTATGTAGCCCATGTATATATATTCTTAAAAGTAAATGGCAACGAATTCAAGGGCTCCCCACCTTTAAGAAAAAAGAGAAACGAAAGATAGCAGATATAAACTGGATTCATCTCAGATGGCCATGTATCAAGTAAGGACATGTAATAAGCTGACACATGAATGATGAGCATATATACTAAAATCTCCAACATTTAGTTGCTCCTCATAAAGATATCTAGAATTGACAAGTGAGCATAAGACTCCCTCTGTACCTAAATACTTGTAGTTGAGAAGAACTACCAACTATAAGTATTTAGGTACAAAGGAAGTACGTGTTAACTGAACCAACTAATCCAAGTCTACCCCGGAATGAGCACACTGAACTTTGGGAGACTTCGTTACTCTCTCTAGGATATCTCCCAAGACAGCGGGGCATGATCTTTTCAAGTGAACATACCCTTGGCTTGCAACCACACCACCCATTCTATTACAAGAGATGGCAAATTCAATGCAAGCATCTTTGAGCCCGCTGCAATGATACTAATCGGCTAGAGCTAACGTGGCCGCGACAGTGTCGACAGTAAGACTTTTGCAGAGAGTGGCTTCGCACATTATCTTCATTCTTTCCATGGCATATCGATCTGCAGCCACCAGTAAATGCTTAACCATGTCGCCATTCTCATCATCGAGGTAGTCCAGGGAAGGCAACGAATCCTTGTAGATGAAGTGAAGCAGATCCTTGAAAACATCAGGCTGCATATCTTCCACGGTTATGTTCCGCACCGTTCTATCTCCCATCGGTCCATAGAGCTGTGCCTTGAAGACCGGTGACCGCATCGCGAGCACGATCTTATGCGCAGGGAAAGTCTCCCCTCTAACATTGAATGTCACATCTGCTTCCTCCCCCGTGTCTAGCCATTTTCCCAGATTATCTGCCAAGTCTGAGGGTGGCACCTGGATTTTAAGGGTCTCCTCGACAAGTGGTTCCTTGATCACGGTGAGATCACACTCAATCACGAGGCGGTCATCCCGCAAGAATGGAGACCTCTCTAGTTCGCTTCTCTTCTTAAACTTCTTTCTCCCGACGAGAAACGGGTTCTTACTGGCCTCCAGGGAATCGAACTCTATTGGCGATTTCGGACAGCACCTCCCCGTGGAGATCCCGATGTCGCGGTTGACCAGCCTCAGGTCGTAGATCAGCCTCACCTTGGCACCCTTGCTCAGGAGCTCTAGGTAGACCGACACGTGGTCCTCGTCTCCGTCGGGGTGGTACCGTATGCACCATTCGTAGCCGCCGACGGAGACGGGGTTCGACTGGATGAATTTGCCGGCGCCGATGCCTTTGTGCAGGCTGTACCCGACGATCTCGAATACGAGCTTGGCCCGCGCCGTCGTTGGGGTGCACACCGACACCACCCTTTCTGTTTGCCTCTGGGATGCTTCCATTGGGAGGGTTTTGCGGCGGGACGGGGATCAAAGGCGGCGCGGTGCTCGGAGTCGTGGAGCTGGGGATTGAGAAGCGTCGCGGTGGTCTGGGCGTGAGACGGGACCGGCGGCGGGATCGAACGAGGGACGAGGGTTTTGAGCGAGCGACCGGGAGTCCGAGGAGAGGGTTTGAGAATTGGAAAGTTTCTCCGCTCTGCCGCTGCTATGTTTAATATCATGAAGCTGTCCCAGGACGTGACGGCCTACAATAACAACGGCTGACGGTGTGCACTATAACAAATGTGCTTTAGCAAAACTGAAAAAAAATATTACATCATTTACCAGTTGGCTACCTAAAAAAACCGGAGGTTCATTAGCCCAACTACTATTGTCGCAACATATAATAGTTTGCCCAGTTAATTAGGTTGGTTGGTTCTTTCACATGGTAACTCTGAAGGGGGGCGTATAATTAATTTTCGTACAAACAACACCTAGTACTCCCGGCTCCCGACTTCCTGAGTAGTAATTCACTAACAAACATTACATGCCGCTTAGAGCCATACAAAGTCAATACAAAATCAGAACTGTTTCGGAGAATTTAAAATAAAACAAAATCAAGTGAGCCGCCGGAGTCGCTGACGACTAGCCGGAACCGGAATCACCCGAAGTTTCTGCTCCGGCCTCTCGCTCCTTGGCACTCCTGGCCGTCGACCCGCGTGGCGCGGCTGTTGCTACTTCCGCAGTGGTTGCCGGAAAAACCTCCGCACCCATCTGCGCTCGCCCTATGGAGCACGGTTGTCGAACATGACTCCCCGGCCGCGGCCAAAGAGACCGAAAGTGCCTTCTTCGGGTTCTTCCTCCCGCGCCTTCCCCGGCGTTGCCATGGTAGGCCGGACCGACCCCGCGTTCCGCCACTCGCCACCACCGGAGCCGCTATCGTCTCTTCTACAGTGGAAGCGCCATCAGCCGCCGCGTCATCTGGGTCCGGCAACTCCGAAAGTACGCCGTTGTCGACGGTTGAGCCATTACGTTGGCCCGCGGACTCCTCCGCCGCGATGGCGGCTTCGTCGTCGCGGTCCACTTCCTCCAGGAACTTCTCGATCAGGTCGATGATGTGGCTCTGGTCATCGCCGCCGACGTCGTTCTCCGGTTCAAGTTCGACGGCGCCTTGGTACGGCGCCCCCATACTGAACAAGGTGTTGAACAGGTAGGTCGGATTTTGAATTAAGAGCATCTACAGCCGGACCCCTAACCCTCCTTAAACACCCGGGCAGGCCGCCTGGTCACTGCCCGGTCACAAAAAATCGACCCAGACGGGCCTCTCAAACGGCCCTCAAACGCCCGGGCGAACCAGCACCCCCCATATCCAGCCCAAATATGAGGCGGGTATGGGGGCGTCCGGACGCGCCCGGGCACGCCCGCCACATCGGACTGACGGCGTGGCCCCACACGGACTTGCCGGGAAACCCGAAGGTCCGACGGGCGCCTCGACCGTCGCCGCGGTGTGAACGCCATGTGGCGCCGCGTGGCGCCGCTCAGCCTCCCCGCCCGAGGTCGGGGCCGACTATTTAAGCCGGCCGGCGCCCCCCAACCCTAACACATCCGCCTCCTCCCTTTCTCCGCCGCCAGTCGAGCCCTTCCACCTCCTCTCGCTGTTCCCTCTCCGTCAGGATGGTCCTCCGGCTCATCACCACCTACGCGCAGCTGACGCCGGAGCGGCGCCGACAAATCGAGGAGGAGTACCACGCTCGCCGCGCCGCCCGCATCGCTGCGGGTCTCCCTCCGGACTCGCCGGAGACAGAGGGGGAGGTGGAGGAGGAGGAGCCGGAGGCAATGGAGGAGGAGGAGCCGAAGCAGGAGGCTCCCGGCTTGACCATGGCGGAGGCGGACGCGGAGTTCGTCATCGCCCAATCGGACGAGATGGCGGAGCAGCAGGCCATCCTGGATTCCATCCGGGATGAGGCCGAGGTGAAGGCCAACCGCCGGCTCATCCGGCAGAGGCGGGCAGAAGCCGACGCCCTCTTCGACGAGCTGGAGGCCGAGATTGAGGCCGAGGAAGCCGCAGCGGAGGGGGCAGCAGTGCCGGCGCCGGAGGGGGCGGACCTACGGCTGCCGCACATCTATCCGCCGGAGGGGACGGAGATCGTCCACATCTCCGACGAAGAGTAGATAGCTTTTCACGTAGTACGTAGGTTTTATTTAGTTGCATGCTTTTGTATGGATTTGAGGAAGAAATATGAGATGTCCGGATGCAACGAGCTTTATTTGAGGCGTGACCGGTCAGTGTCCGCGGACGCGCCCGGGCGCGTCCGCGGGCGTTTAAGGGACCGGATTTGCAAGGTCCGGCTGTAGATGCTCTAAGCTGGTTGATTATCCTCGGGCGGTACGCCGACGTAGCCAGTGGCGGTTCCACCATTGAGGCGAGCTGGGGCGGCCACCCCGGCTCTCCGGCGATGGAGCAGGGTATCTCCCGTGCCTAGCGACCATCGACGTAGTGCAATGAAGCTCCATCGTCATCCGTCGTCCCGGCAACCCTCAATATGTTGGTCGGCCACTGCACGTAGCTACCTGACCGAAGAAAACACTTGTAAAAAAACGCTTTAAGAAATCTTATTTGGCGAACGTCAGCCAAGGGGATTGTTCTAGCGAACGCCCTATCTCCCGTCGGATTCGTTTGCACGAATCCTGAAGTAGGATCCAAGCCATGTTGGCTTTCCAAATCAGTTCGCTATAAGAAAAAGGTCAGAGAACTATTTTCAAAACACTACACCCACCGCATTGGCTAGCACCGCGACCCTCCATCCTGGACACCTGGGTTTGAATCTCAGTCTTACAATTGTTTTTCACCAGATGGCAATTTCAATAGAAAAATTAACATGGCTGTTTTAAAAAAATTCAAACTATGTCACATGGCATTTTTTTAATATTAAGAGATGCCATTTTATGATTAAAAGATGGCATTTTTTATCTTAAGATATGATATTTTTTTTGTTAAGAGATATCATTCTTTATTATTAAGAAATGACATTTTCTATTATTCAGAGACGAATTTTTTTATTATTAAGAGATGACATTTTCATTGTTGAGAATGGCATTTTCATTATTCAGAGCATGACATTTATAAATTTATATTTATTTATTTCTCAAGACAATTTTTTGTTATTTAAGATATGGCACTTTTTGTTATTTAAGAGATGCCGTTTTTTGTTTATTAAAGATGACATTTTTACTTTTATTAACAGATGTCATTTTTATATTAAGAGACGACATTTTCCTTTTTGTTGATATGGCCCAGTAAGGTGGCATGAGGGTTGTGGGGGTTCGCGCGGGGGGGGGGGGGGGGGGGGGGGGAGGGGCCGGCGAACGAGATCGTTCGCTGGTCCTTTGACTGTCCTGGTGAACTAATCGACAACTAGGAGCTTCACCGACACCTGTAGATCCTGTACCTAGCTAAACAGCGGTACAACTATGAATCCCACCATAATTCATGATAAAGTGGCTAATAATGTTCTGACTACTACGCACATGAGTAATGCAAGTTTCTCTTTCTTGCAGTTTCCCCTTTGATCTCTTGCACCAGGAATGAAAATCTTGATCTATCAAATTTATAATTTTTCAAAAGATATATGGCCTCCAAACAATCTGACTCCACAAGCAAAGGAAGATTGCTCCATTGCAGCGCCAAAGATACTCCTTAAGAGATAGCACATAAGTTTGTTTCCGGTGCATCATGGAAGGAGATTAAGTGGTGATATGCACTGAAAATTATGTTACCTTCAGCATCCCTCGAAACCATACCAGTTGCTGCAGAGCCGTCATCATGAATGGAAGAGCCATTGGTGTTTAGCTTCACAAAGCCTCTATTTGGAGGAACCTAAGACAAGCTTGGGTGAGCATGAATCACAACTTTCTCTAACATGAGGGGGTCCTCATTATCAGCTACACATATACCTTTGACCGGATTATTGCCTTGGTTCAGAGTTGTATTTAGGATGGAAGAAACATAACTGCTCAGGAATTTCTTTGAAACATCCAAAGGAGGAGCTGGTTTAATGTACCACTTCATTTCGTACGTACCATATCAGCCAACGCAACATGAACAGCTTGAGTCATTGGATTTTAGATAGCTCACATGCATGCAGTATGGAAGATCCATTATGTGTTGGTGTTCCTTATTTGTGAGATGTCAGAAAAAGAAGCAGCTAGAGGGCATCAACATAGGGCATGAAAAGTGTCTTTAGGCTCGCCATCACATAACGGGCAAACACTAGTTTGTTCCAAGTGACTGGAGTGCTTCAGCAACCATGTTGGGAGCGAGTTTATTGCTAGCCTCGAAATAGATGTTTTTACCTTTGGATGTGTACTTCCTTTCTAAAGAAGTTTTCACGACTGATGACCCATAAGGATAGGGGATCAATCATAGTCTTTTCGATAAGTAGGAGTGTCGAACCCAACGAGGAGCAGAAAGAAATGACAAGCGGTTTTCAACAAGGTATTCTCTACAAGTGCTGTAAGTAATAGTGATAAATAGTTTTGTAGCAAGATAGTTCGTAACAAGTAACAAGTAACAATAGTAGCAAAGGTGCAGCAAGGTGGCCCAATCCTTTTTATAGCAAAGGACAAGCTGTAAAGTTCTCTTATATAAAGTAAAGTGCTCTCGAGGACACATGAGAATTGTCGTCTAGTCATGTTCATCATGCTGAGTTGATTCGCGCTCGTTACTTTGATAATTTGTTACTTTGATAATTTGATATGTGGGTGGACCGGTACTTGGATGGTGTTCTTACGTGAACAATAAACCCACGTATGATTACCCCCTCTCGCAAATATCTGCAACTACGAAAGAAGAATTAAGATAAATCTAACCATAGCATGAAACATATGGATCCAAATCAGCCCCTTACGAAATAATGCATAAACTAGGGTTTAAGCTTCTGTCACTCTAGCAACCCATCATCTACTTATTACTCCACAATGCCTTCCCTTAGGCCCAAGTATGGTGAAGTGTCATGTAGTCGACGTTCACATGACACCACTAAAGGAAGCAACAACATACATATCATCAAAATATTGAACGAATACCAACTTCACATGATTACTTATAACAAGACTCTTCCCGTGTCTTTGAGAACAAAAGTAACTACTCACAAATCATCACCATGTTCAAGATCAGAGGTATAATGAATATGATTAAGGATCTGAACATATAATCTTCCACCAAATAAACCAACTAGCATCAACTACAAGATGTAATCAACACTATACTACTAGCAACCCACAGGTACCAATCTGAGGTTTTGAGACAAAGATTGAGTACAACAGGTGAACTAGAGTTTGAGATGAGATGGTGCTGGTGAAGATTGGTCCTCCCACGAAGGAGGAAGCATTGGTGATGACGATGGCTTCGATTTCCCCTCCCGGAGGAAGTTTCCCCGGCAGAATCGCTCTGTCGGAGAGCAAAAGTGCTCCTACCTAGGTTCCTCCTCGAGACAGCGGCGATTCGGAATGAAAATATCTTTATTATTTTTTCTAGGTCAAGACCCCTCATATAGCAGAAGATGGGCACCGGAGGTCATTTGTGGGACCCACAAGGCATCAAGACGCGCCCAGGGGGTGGCCGCGCCATGTTGCCTTGTGGGTAAGTGGTGGGCCCCTCTGGTATTTCTTTGCTCCAGTATTTTTTATATATTTAATAAAAATATTCCGTAAAGTTTCAAGTCATTTGGAGTTCTACATAATAGGTATCTCTGATGTAGCTTTTTTAGGTCCAGAATTTCAGCAGCAGGTAATCTCCCTCTCCATGTAAATCTTGCAAATTAAGAGAGAAAGGACATTAGAATTGCATCATAAAGTGGAATAATGACCAAAAACAATATAAATAATAGTAGTAAATCATGATGTAAAATGGACGTATCAACTCCTCCAAGCTTGGACCTCGCTTGTCCTCAAGCGAAAGCTGAACTCGATAATAATGACCACATGTTTAGAGAGAGAGAGTTGTCGATAAAAACAAAAATACGGACATGATAGCATCATGATTATTAACATAGCAGAAAGTATTTGTCATATAGCTTCTCATAAACAAGTAACAATTCATCCAATTTTTTATTAAAGGATGAAGCACAAACTTTATTGAAGACAAACAAACTATGTTCTTAGTCATAGAAAAAAATCACAATTCATATTTCCAAAAAGAGTCTATGTAAGAGCTTTTGTTTTAGCAAGTTCCCATACTCAACCATCATTTAGTCTTCTATGATTGCTAACACTCAATGCATATTTTGGGAACAAACGTTTTCGTCAGACACATAGAAAGAAAGGGGCTTATTGTTTTCCCCTCCCAACTTGTTTGCCTCGAGGATAATGTCAACAATAATAAATCATGATCACCTACATCCAACTGAATATATGTGTCTGGATCTTTTCCCACCACATGATGCTTGCCAACTAAAGAATTAATAGATCGGAATAGGGATGACCATTATTGACTCTTGCACAAAAGTAAATACAGAAAAGTAAAATATAGGCCTTTCGCAAAGGGAAGCAGAGGTTGTCATGCACTTTTAATTTGGGATGTGCAAGCTCTTAATGTAAAGGAATGTCACTTTAAATTACCGTTTATGATAGCAACCTTTATTATGCAGTCTGTCGCTTTTATTTCTTTGCCATCACAAGATCGTACAAAGCTTATTTTCCCTTACAATAAAATATCATACATATTTAGGAGCATTTTTTATTGCTTATGCACTGATGACAACTTACTTGAAGGATCTTATTCAATCCATAGTTAGATATGGTGGACTCTCATGGAAAGAAACTGGGTTTAAGGGTTTTGGATGCACAAGTAATATCTCTACTTGGTGCGAATTTTTGGCTGGCAGAAGGTCCTAGACAAGCACCACATGTTAGAGGATCCATGACAATATATCTTCTGTGTGAATATAAGCAAACATAACCCATTACATTGTCTTCCTTGTCCAACATCAACTATTTAATCATGCAGAAAATATTTTATGGGGGCTCACAATCATAAAAGATGTCCAAGATAGTATATTTATATGTGAATCTCCTCTCCTATTTTATAATTTTGCATGAATTGTATCAATGACTAACACTGTGTTTGTTAATTTCCAATAAATTTTATCAAGCATACTCTTTTTATGTGAAGTCCTCACTCCCCATGGGATTAGCATATGATCTTTTTATTTATTATTTTTCCTTGCTATGATTGATGCATACGAGTAAAGCAAATAAACTTAAATTAATCTTTATTATATAACTCTCACACTCGGTTATAGGAATAGACAGATCACAAAGCAAGCACTCTAAGCAAAAAACCATACTAAAGTTTTATTTTTCTAAATCACAAAATAACTAAGGATCGAACTAAGATAGATAATAATGATAAAAGTGATGGTGATACGATACCCGAGAACCTTTCCCAAGCTTGGAACAAGCTAAGGGTGGTGCCCATTGATAACCCACAAGTGTAGGGGATCGTTTGTAGCCTTTTTCGATAAGTAAGGGTGTCGAACCCAACGAGGAGCTAAAGGTAGAACAAATATTCCCTCAAGTTCTATCGACCACCGATACAACTCTACGCACGCTAATGCTTGCTTTACCTAGAACAAGTATGAAACTACTTTGTAGGTGATAGGATAGTTTGCACGAATAAAACTAGAAGTACTTTGCGGGAAATAAAACTACGAGTAAATTGCAAGATAATGAAAGTTAGTTGTTTAGTAGAAAGCTTTTGTCAATCAAGAAGGTTATTTGTCCCTAGGCAATTGATAACTAGACCGGTAATCGTTCTTGCAATTTTATATGAGGGAGAGGCATGAGCTAACATACTTTCTCTACTTGGATCATATGCACTTATGATTGGAACTCTAGCAAGCATCCGCAACTACTAAAGATCATTAAGGTAAAACCCAACCATAGCATTAAGTATCAAGTCCTCTTTACTCCCATATGCAATAACCCACCTACTCGGGTTTATGCTTATGTCACTCAAGCAACCCACCATAGGCAAATCATGAACACATTGCAACACCCTACAGCGAGGATCCCTCACGTTTTCGCGAGACGGAGGGCACCGTAGGACAGCACCATAATAAAATATACAATCATACCAACCACGATCATCAATTAGCCCATAGGACAAATCGGATCTACTCAAACATCATAGGATAGCCATATATCATTGGGAAATAGTATATGGAGTTGAGCACCATGTTTAAGTAGAGATTACAGCGGGGAGAAGGGGAGTTACACCGCTGCATAGAGGGGGAGAGAGTTGGTGTTGACGGCGGCGAAGTTGTTGGAGTAGATCGCCGTCACGATGCTTGCCCCGACGGCGTTCCGGCGCCACCGGGAGAGAGGGGGAGAGAGCCCCCCTCCTTCTTATTATTCCTTGGCCTCCCCCCTAGATGGGAGGAGAGTTCCCCCTCTGGTCCATGGCCGCCATGGCGGCGGAGGGGCAGGAGCCCCTCCTAGATTGGATCTCCCTCTATGTTCTCTTCTGTTTCACGTTCCTGTTTTCTGGCCGAAAACCGTTTCTTATATTCCCGGAGATCCGTAACTCCGATCAGGCTGAAATTTTGAGGGGATTTTTATCCAAAAATTAGCTTCCTTGCGCCCGAAAGAGAGCTCCAACCGACGTACGAGGTGGGAAGCACCCACTAGGCCACGGTTGGGCCCCCTGGCCACGCCCTGATGTATCGTGGGGGCTGTGGGACTCCGTTTGCGTTGATTCCACTTCTCAAAATTCACAAATATTACAAAAAAATATCCGTAAATTTTTATCGCGTTTGGACTTCGTTTGAGATGGTAATTCTGCGAAACAAAAAACATGCAACAAACAGGAACTGGCACTGGGCACTGGATCAATAGGTTAGTCCAATAAATCATATAAATTGTTGCCAAAAGTATGTGAAAGTTGTATAATATTGGCATGAAACAATCAAAAATTATAGATACGACAGAGATGTATCACCCATACCCGTGTACTCAAGTTTCCTTCTTTGGTGATGTCGGTGATGAAGTGGTAGGCTTGTTTTTCATAATGGACAGCAGGGCATCTTTCAAGCCCCGCATCTCCTGGACATAGTTCCGAACCGTCGCCTTGCATGTAAACGTATGCGAAGTCGTAACCTATCCCACACGCCACACTTTGATGATACGTTTGTGGTCAAGCACACATCCGAGATGATGGCACAGATATATTCGTGTGCGATACATTTTCGGATCGCACACGCGAAACGTATGTCAACCGTCTCTTGATCGTCCTACATTACACACGCACGCAAGTTCGTAACCGTTTCTGCTATTAAAGGCAAGCGCACACAGTTACGGCGTGCAAACGCGTGTGTGACAGTGCTCGCATCCCACACGTGCAAAATATAAGACCGTGTGTTGTAAAGCTGATAATCACACACACTATTATTCAAACAATCGTGTGTGACATATGACACCATCGCACACGGTTTAATCGTTCTAGCTGTGTGCGCTGTAATTTAGTACCTAATAGCTTATTTTCGTTAATTTATTATTAGAATTGGAAATTTCAAATTTTTAATTATGAAATGTGGATTTCACATCCATCAATACATACCCAAATTACAATGGTTCAACAACCAATGCATAAATCAAAATCTCAGTACATGTTCCATGGTAACATAGTTCGGTAGAAGATTAAATATGATGAACCACAATATATAGTACTAGAGGCGGTAAAGGTGAAGAGAGAATTGTAAATGCTTTTGGCTGTCGATGGTGTTGAAGAAGCGGAATACCCATAATGTGCCCTCCTCCATGTCAAAGGTGCGCACAACTTTTCTCCAACCCCTTGTGATGATCGCCCGTCCATCCTTCACCGCCTTCAGAAAGACTTCTAGACCATTATCATGGTAGCATGAATTATATACTATAACCTTCATTGCCTCCACATCGGTCAGGTAGTTTGCTAGGTAATCTTGAATAAATTCCTTTGGAAACCACTGAAAAGAGACAACTTTCAGGTATTCATCTATAATAGAGTAACTTGTTCTGGGCTGGAAAAGAAGGCAACAGATTACTTACCATCCTAAAGCTCACTGATGTCTTGGATAAAGTATAAATAAAGAGTTTAATTCCAATCAGATGTCTCTTCTGCCTAACAATTTTTCTTAGTTTCCTCACTTGATGCTTGTTCATGTTTATCTCATTGCCCCATATGCAAAGGGGGTCGAAGCGTGAATCAGTACCGCTGATATATGTACCTACAAGCAACAAATCAATGTTAGAACATAAGCTGCAATTACACAGATGATGTAAAATATTATAAGAAAATGGGAGGTGACTAACCTCGATGGTAAACAACAGCGTCGCGCATTGTAGCCCTACATAAGCACATAGAAAGGCGTGTTAAATACAACAGGGTTAACATCCACCAAAAATAGCAAATGTTAACTAAACGACAATATCTCCGGTGATATTTTCATTGCGAGGAGTAGCGCGGTAACAAAGGGACAGGTATTGGTGAAATTAAACCGGATGTGTTAACTTCAGAGTTCAGACAACCTTACATAGTCATTACAACTAGTACCAGTGATATAGAAATTGACACATTTAAACATCACGAGCCAGTTCATACTTGGTAAATCCCGAGGGGTAGTTGCTGGGGTACTTCAACTCGGCCAGAGCCCGCACAAAGTCGGTGGCTAGGTGTTCCTGCTGGTCGCGGCGTGGATCAGTACTGCTAACATATGTACCTACAAGCAACAAGTAAATGTTAGAAGCTAAACTGCAACTGAACAAATGATGTAAAGTACTATAAGATATTGGGATGTGACTAACCTCGACGATAAACAACATCGTCGTGCATTATGGAACTGCGTAGGTACAAGGAAAGGCATGTCAACTACAACAGGGTTAACATGCACCAAAAATATATAATGGTAATTGATGGACATCATCTCCAGTGATATCTTCTTTGCGAAGAGTAGCACGCTACCGAATGGACAGCATAAATAATGGATATAACTGTTCACTACAGCAGGCTTAATAACAACCTAGCATAGGCATTGTAAGTTTGTAACTGGTATTGTTAAAATTGAATTGGACAGTTCATACTTGAACAACACACTGCGCATAACTGAAATGAACAACGGAAACCTAACATGGCAATCTAAACGTGTACCGTTGAAACTGAAATTGACACGGTTAAACATTGCTATACTGGTATTCGTAAAAATGAACTGGACAGGTCATACTTGGTACGTCCCGGGGGGTAGTTGCTTGGGGATTTCATCAAGGCCAGAGCCGGCACCATGTTGGCGGCGTCGGCGGCGAGGTGTTCCTCTGGGTCGGCACGCATAGCATTCACCGCGTCATCGACCGCCATGATCAGCTCCTCGACCTCCGCGTGATATGCGGTTGGGCTTACGCGGGGATGCTCGGCGATAGGGAGTGGGGATGTGGAGGCGTGAGGGTGGTTCGCATGCTCCATCTGAGCTATCGGGGCGGGGCGGAGATGGAGATCGGAGGTTACCTCACTAGATCGACGAGCGAGACTGGTGCAGAACGTAGATTTGGTTGCGGCGGCGGCGGCGGCGGTTTGGGCTGCAGTTAGAGCGGGGGGAGAGGGGGGCGGTGGGGATAGGGGGGAAATGTTATGAGTTGATATGGGTTGGGAGGAATAACTACTGAAATCGCGCGCCTATTGAAAATTTGGCGGCGAAACTCGAACCTTACGGGGGGGAACACGCAACGCAGACGAAGCGCATCAAATACCCGTGTGCGATAAAAGAGAAAATTGGTGATCCCGCGTCGGAGAAAATTCAAGTCTTCTCTCTCTCTCGTGCCATCGGACGCTTTGCAAACGGTTTGTTGTAAGAAAACGTTTGCCATTAAAGATGTATTAAAAACATAAAAGACCTAGAAAATACACAAAAAAGGACTAAATACGATAAACGAGCCTGAAAATTGTGAAATTTGGACATGGTGCATTCTAGTGGGTATGTTGTTCGTAGAAAATAAATCAAGTTGAAAGGACCAAGAAAATATGGGTTCCCCTTGAAAACATGGCAATTTTCGCTCCCGGAACCATGAAACTCCATAGGTGATGGTCCGGTTTATGAAGAGTGTCTATCACGACATTATCCATACCTCCTCAATTTTTTACCGAATCATATTGAGGTCATGCCCGGGCACCACACGAGATAACATGTTCTTCAAGCATGTTTTCCATTTTTCTAGAGATATAAAATAAATAAAGGACACATCTCTGGTTGCCTCTTCCCACACATATGCTTTAAAATTGTATTAGTTTCCTATAAAATACATGAAAACTTATCCAACGACACAATTACGAATTTTCGAGTCCTTTTTGAACGCATTTTCATGTACAGAACGTTCTAACCTGAATTATAAGCACAAAGGACATAGAAAGTACACAAAAGGGACCAAATACGATGAACGAGCATGATTATTGTGAAATTTGGACATGGTGCATTCTAGTGGGCATGTTGATCGTATAAAATAAATCTAGTTGAAAGGACCAAGGAAAAATATGGGTTCCCCTTGAAAACATGGCGATTTTCGCTCCCGAACCATGAAACTCCATAGGTGATGGTCCGGTTTATGAAGAGTGTCTATCACGACTTTATCCATACCTCCTCAAAATTTTACCGAATCATATTGAGGTCATGCCCGGGCACCACACGAGATAACATGTTCTTCAAGCATGTTTTCCATTTTTCTAGAGTTACAAAATAAATAAACGACACATCTATGGTTGCCTCTTCCCACACATATATATCCTTTAAAATTGTATTAGTTTCCTATTGAATACATGAAAACTTATTCAACGACACAATTACGAATTTTCTAGTCCTTTTTGAACGCCTTTTCATGTGCAAAACGTTCTAACCTGAATTATAAGCACACAGGACCTACAAAGTACATAAAATGGGACCAAATACGATAAACGGGCCTGAAAATTGTGAAATTTGGACATGGTGCATTCTAGTGCGTATGTTGATCGTATAAAATAAATCAAGTTGAAAGGACCAAGGAAAAAGTATGGGTTCCCCTTGAAAACATGGCAATTTTCGCTCCCCGAACCATGAAACTCCATAGGTGATGGTCCGGTTTATGAAGAGTGTCTATCACGACATTATCCATACCTCCTCAAATTTGTACCGAATCATATTGAGGTCATGCCCGGGCACTACACGAGATAACATGTGCTTCAGGCATGTTTTCCATTTTTTCTATAGTTCCAAAACAAATAAACGACACATCTCTGGTTGCCTCTCCCCACACATATCCTCTAAAATTGTATTAGATTCCTATAAAATACATGAAAACTTATCCAACGACACAATTACGAATTTTCGAGTCCTTTTTGAACGCCTTTTCATGTACAGAACGTTCTAACCTGAATTATAAACACAAATGACCTAGAGAGTACACAAAAGGGACCAAATACGAAAAATGAGCGTGGAAATTGTGAAATCTGGACATGGTGCATTCTAGTGGGTATGTTGATCGTATAATATAAATCTAGTTGAAAGGACCAAGGAAAAATATGGGTTCCCCTTGAAAACATGGCGATTTTCGCTCCCAGAACCATGAAACTCCATAGGTGATGGTCCGGTTTATGAAGAGTCTATCACGACATTATCCATACCTCCTCAATTTTCTACCGAATCATATTGAGGTCATGCCTGGGCACCACACGATATAACATGTTTTGAACACCTTTTCATGTATAAAACGTTCAAACTTGAATTATAAGCAGTAAATGCCTAGAAAAGTACACAAAAAAAGACTAAATATGGTAAATGAGCCTGAAAGAATGTGAATTTTGGACACGTTGCATTCTAGTGGGTATGTTGATAGTAGAAAAATAATAATGGAAACGACCAAGGAAATATGGGTTTCCCTTGAAACTTTGTGATTTGTTTGGGCAAACAGTTACTTTGCGAATGCCGTGTGCGTTCACCCCCATTCTGCGGTGTGTTCTGATTGGCCAGAACACCAGCCACACGGATCGCGCATGCGCACCGTAGGATGCACCGCGATCGAACGGCAATCCAAACTTCTCCCGTCACACCCGTGTACTGTAGTTGGGATTTTAGTTCGTACATGCACTAAATTCTTCAATGGCAGTAATCACACACGGTTCATGTTTACGAACCGTTTCCTACGAGGACCCTCTACCGCAAGTCCCCGACCCTCTCCCCCTTCTTCCTCATTCGCATTGTTGTATACTTGCTCGTTCTTGACCTCGGCCCGACCAAATCATCGAGCTCGACGAGCGCCTGTCGCAGCCGGCTGCCGCCGACGAACGCAACCATAGTGTCCACAGTGCAAGCACAAATCAGGCATTAGCAATTCAATCGAGCATTTACATGCTCAAATTGGTATAGTGCATAGTTGGCGGAGTAATTTACAAAACATTAGCTCGCTATAAATTTTACATCAGTATAATACATATGAACTGCGCGCGCACAAAAGTGCTATTGCTCCTAACGCCGACCCAGCACGCACAGCTACCATCGTCCATCGATATCGTGTCGTTCCTTGGCTCAGGAGGACAGGAGGTCGCCAAGTCGATGACCTACACCTTGATCGACCGAGGAAGGGTCAGCCTCGACGACGGCGGCCGACGAGACCCTGACCATCGCCAATTCTGCAGCAACGACCGCTTGTCCTCCCCCGGCATCCGGAGCTGCCTCCTCCTCCATCTGGGACATAAGCATGCCCCTCGTGCGGCGGCCACTGACACAGTTGTCCTTGCGGCGTCGCGGTTCCTGCTCCACCGCCCGCACCATCCGGCGCACTCTGCGCCGAGCCCGCAATATCACCCGCTGGTGATCGCTAGCTGCTTTCAAGACGACCCTGGCTAACTTCTTGGCTTGCTCATGTCGTGATTCCTGCCTCCTCTGGCTGTCGTCGGGAGAGGTAGCGACATGGCCGTCGATCCTCAAGCCGACCATCGCGCACGCAGCCTCGATTCCGCCGTCGCCCAACTCCATCCTGTCATCGGCCGTTGGGGGTTTGATGGTGTGTGTGGCAACTAGCCAGGGGATCATTGACTCGCCGCCGCCGGCCATCGCTGTGGTTATTTATAGCTAGTTGCTGCCAAGGGGGTTGGGGATTTTATAATTTACCGCTGTGGCTGGCGCATGCGCTTGCGCGGGAAGCATTTTCACAGTTTTTGAGTTCTTTTCCGTGCACACATAATCGCACATAGAACACATATAGCAATTGTATGCAATCATGTATAGGGTCATAAATTAATATCACCACTCTTCGCTCTCCACCGTCTCTTTCCCCTCTCGCACCCCCCAAATATGTCCTTCTCACCATTGTCCTCGCCTCCACAAAATCCTCAACATTACACATGTCATCCGCACGGAGGACCCCGCTGTGGAGGAGCGCGCGGTTGAGGCAGGTACGCGCTGTTGTGGGTCCGGAGGCCTTGGCAGCGGTACACGCTGCTGAGACCACGCTGCGGAGGAGAGCGCGGTTGAGGCAGGTACACGCTGCTGAGGGTTCGGAGGCCTTGGCGGCGGTACGCGCTGCTGAGGGTCCGGAGGCCTTGGCGGCGGTACGCGCTGCTGAGGGTCTGGAGGCCTTGGCGGATAAAGAGGAAGAGCTGAAGGTTATATCAGATCGGTTGTTGGCAAGCGCGGTTCTGTACGCGGAACGCGCGGCTGTGGCCTTCGAAAGAGCATCATGCGCCGACCAGTCCGCCGTTGCCTTGCCGCCTCGCGTGGATTTGGCCTCGGTAAGGGCAGCAGCCTCCTTACTGCAGTCTCCTATCGCTCTAGCACAGAGCGCAGCTCTTGACTATGTTGTTTACGACCGCTTTGAATATCTCCATCGTAAGAGGGCCGTACGCATGCAGTTGGCTATGGACGGGATTTTCCATGATACCGGAGCTACCGTGATGGGGTATGAGAAGAGGAAAGTCCGTGCCTATGAAGCGTTCAAGAACATGGTCAATGCCAACCCGAAAGCGAATCCTACTTCCATAGAGAGGATGTTGCATGAGTGCAGAAGATATTTCTACTAAGGCGAACCAACAGTCCAGCTCCGCAACAACGACGACGAGTAGCTGTTTCCATTTTGTTGTTTTCTGAACCTTGCTGATATGTAATGTCGCTATTATGTTCTTTAGTCGATTATGTAGGAGTGCGAACGATAATTTGTGCTATCACTTTCTGAATCAGGTGCTTATTACCACGAATCCTCTATGTTATTATATGTCTGTGTTATTTTCTGTCTTTCCACACAATTTAGATTACTGACCTGTTTGCTGGGCATCACACACATCTTGTTACGCCCAATTATTTGTGTTATTTTGGCTCGCACATTTCATCCGAGCGCACGGTATGTCGTCTGTCGCACACATCTTGATCTGTGCAACCGTTTGTGTAGGCAGCATAGATGTTGTGCAGACAGAGCAAATCACAGTACACACGGACAAAACTACGAAACCCGTCGATGATGATTTCATCAATCGCTGACAGTTGTATACCAGCAAACGTTTCCCCACAACACACACAGGTTATTAGCACCAATCGTCTATGTTATATCTGGCGTTCACACACGATTCTCATTACTCACCTGTTTGTTGTATATTGCACACATCTTGTTATGCCGAATCGTTTGTGTTCTGCTGTATTAGTGCACACAATTTATCCGAGTGAACTGTATGTCGTACTTCGCACACATCTTGTTATACTGAATCGTTTGTGTTCTGCTATATTATCGCACACAGTTTGTAGTGATGAACTGTGTGCCCACTATCGCACACATCTGGATCTGTGTAACCGTTTCTGTTATGTTCTCTAATCACAAACGGTCCATAAGAACAAACTGTCTGCCGTAGATCGCACACGCAATGACTTTCTGAATCGTATTTGATGGATCCGTTTTTGCACACAGTTCGTGCCATTAGCGACGGAGCTTGAACTATAACGTTTGCGATTCATGCATCGCACACAGTTTCGTCGAAGGGTCTCTGATTGCAGTGTCGCGTTAGCAGCATCTTGCAGTAGTGATCATATTTAGCTAGAAGTTTACGGAAAGCACCATGAATAAAATGCGAACCACCATCAGTCATTAAATATATAGGGACTCCAAACCTCGAGAAAATAACTTTTTTAAGAATTTTAATAGAAGTGTTATGATCAGCACTACTAGTTGGAACAGATTCTACCCACTTAGTAACGTAATCAATAGCAACTAAAATATGAGTATACCCATTAGAAGAAGGAAAAGGTCCCATATAATTAAAACCTCAAACATCAAATGGTTCGATAACAAGTAAATAACTCATAGGTATTTCTTGATGTTTACGAATATTAGCAATTCTTTGACATTCATCACAAGAAAGGACAACCTTTCGTACATCTTTGAAGAGAGTAGGCCAATAAAAATCAGGCTGTAGTACCTTATGCGCAGTTCTATCTTCAGCGTGGTGCTCTCCGTATGCCTCGGAATGACATTTTCGTAGGATTTGTTCATGTTCATGCTCAGGTACACAACGTCTAATAACACCGTCTACTCCTTCTTTATATAGATGTGGGTCATCCCAAAAGTAATGTCTTAAATCAAAGAAGAACTTTTTCTTTTGTTGGTATGTGAAACTAGGTGGTATCTATTTAGCAACAATGTAATTGGCATAGTCTGCATGCCAAGGAGTATTACGTGAAGCATTTATAACAGCTAATTGCTCATCAGGAAAACTATCATCAATAGGCAGTGGGTCATCGAGAATATTTTCCATCCTAGAAAAATTATCTTCTACATGATTCTCAGCTCCCTTTCTATTAACAATATGCAAGTCAAATTCTTGAAGCAAAAAAACCCACCTAATTAGTCTAGGCTTAGCATCTTTCTTTTCCATTAGGTATTTAATAGCAGCATGATCGGTGTGAATAGTAACTTTAGAATCAATAATATAAGGCCTAAACTTATCACATGCAAACACAACTGCTAAAAATTCTTTCTTAGTGGTAGCATAATTTCTTTGAGCACTCTCTAGAGTCTTACTAGCATAATGAATAACATTCAGTTTTTTGTCTACTCTTTGCCCTAGAACAGCACCAACAGCATAACCACTATCATCACACATATTTTGAAATGGTAAGTTCTAATCAGGTGGTTGAACAATAGGTGCAGAAATTAAAGCCTTTTTAAGTATTTCAAAGGCCTCTACACAATCATCATCAAAAACAAATTGAACATCCTTTTAAAGGAGATTAGTTAGTGGCCTAGAAATCTTTAATGAATCTTCTATAGAAACCAGCATGACCAAGGAAACTTCTTGTACCTTTTATATCTTTAGGACATGGCATTTTCTCAATTGCGTTAATTTTAGCTTTATCTACCTCAATACCTGGTTCGGAAATTTTATGCCCAAGTACTATACCTTCATTCACCATAAAGTGACACTTCTCCCAATTCAAGACTAGATTAGTTCTTCGCATCTCTGCAAAACTCGATCAAGGTTTGTTAAGCAATCGTCAAAAGAAGTCTCATAAACGGAAAAATCATCCATGAATACCTCAACAATCTTTTCACAGAATTCAGAGAATATAGCATTCATACATCTTTGAAAGGTAGCGGGTGCATTACATAAACCAAAAGGCATACCTCTATAAGCATAAGTTTGAAAAGGACAAGTAAAAGTAGTTTTCTCTTGATCTTCTTTTGACACAGGTATTTGAGAAAAAACAGAATATACATCAAGGAAATAAAAGTGTGTATACTTAGATAATCTTTCTAGCATTTGATCAATAAAAGGCAAGGGGTAATGATCTTTTCTAGTAGCTTCGTTTAATCATTAGGAACAACGGTTATACCTCCTTTCTTAGGGACACAATGAACAGGACTTACCCATATACTATCAGCTATGGGATAAATTATACCTTCCTCCAGAAGCTTTAATATTACGGTCCTTACCACTTTCGTCATTTTAGGATTAAGACGACGTTAATGATCAACGACGGGTTTAGCATCTGGTTCCATATTAATCTTATGCTGACATAAGGTGGGGCTAATGCCCTTAAGATCATCGAGAGTATATCCAATAGCAGATCGATGCTTCTTCAGAGTTTTCAGTAATCTCTTTTCTTCATGCTCTGAAAGGTTAGCACTAATAATAATAGGATATATCTTCTTTTCATCAAGATAAGCATACTTTAATGTATCAGGTAGTTTCTTTAAGTCGAACATGGGATCTCCCTTAGGTGGGGGAGGATCTCCTGGAATGTCAACATGCAAATTGTGTTTAAAGATAGGTGCTTGTTTAAAGAATATCTCATCTATTTTATTTCTTTCATTCATATGCATATCATTTTCATGATCTAGCAAATATTGTTTTAATGGATCAGTAGGAGGCATGACAATAGAAGCAAGACCAATAATTTCATCTTTACAATAGAAGCGCCTAGAACTTTGACGGTCTTGAAACATGTTTTCCCTCTATGGTTTGCACATTCTGGAAATTCCTTGGAAAATTGGTCGGCATTCCCACATGTAAAGCATTATAGATGAACTTTGTTCATCATCTTGGTCTTGAAGGAAGTATTCTTGACAAGCATATTGAAAACTGACTTATGCCCTTTGTTTATGTGGGTTTCTCAGCGCCATTTGGCGCTATACTGGCCCTCCCACCTTTCTAATTAGTGTACTTAGCCCGAGCCTTTTCCTCAACATCAAGAGACGATATTAGGTTTTTACCGATATCTCTTGTCTCTTATGCTTCAGAGTAGTGGCGAAACTCCTCCATGAAGGAGGCAGCTTCGCAATCATGTACCCACCCATGAATTTGTCGGGTAAGGGCTAGTTCCTTTGGGGCTTATGGCCAATTGTGGAAATAATTTGCCCCTCCCGAGCTTATTCTAAAAACCCAACCTAAAATTTTATTTTAGAAGCCTTCCAAATTAAGGGTTAACTAGTAGGATTCTAAATAAAACTTTAGGTGGGTCTTCTAGAATAAGTTATGGAGGGGAAGATTATTTCCACACCCGAACATAAACCCCAAAAGAACTGGCCCGAAGACACAATAAAGGAGTTGAGTTCCTTTACAATGCATTGTATCTCATGAGATTGTTCAACTACAAAATGGTTATTCACCACCGTCTAGTCATGGAAGCTCTCCATGATGTATAGTTCATTGTCAACATCTTTTGCACCAAGTTTATCATTCAGTGCATCCTTATGTTGCTTTCCGTCATGTATGTGCATGTAAACATCACACAAACGGTGAGTAAAAACACTCAAAATGCATCCCACGAAGATAGTATTGGCTTCATGAAATTCCTCTGATCTTTGTCAGAGATTCCCGTTCGCATGCCAGTACTAATAGGAAACCTTTCATATCAGTCATCCAGAGTGTGGACTTTACTTGCCACTCATTAGAGTGTACACCGGTCAACTTATCCGGCATCAGTGCATCAGCAAACCAGCCAAATTTATGAAATTACGTACAATTAGGATTTTTCAAATGTTGACAAGTTAGGCAATTTAATGATTAATTTCATAATACATATCATGATTAAAGCAATAATTAGCATGTATATGTCGAACATACTAGATGCGCTAAACAACAACCGCATCGCACATGCAACGTTGTGAGTAGTTGTAGCATTATTTTTGTAAGGCCATAGCCTGAGCTCACTTTTATGAAAATAGGTCGAAGCACCGAGATACTTCTGCACGAAACACACCCGCACAGCCATCTATCCATGGAACTTTATAGGAATGATGAAAACATTGCCTCTCAAAGCCTGCTTGGTCCCAATCTCTCTCCTGGATTGCACTAAAAACATATCTCTCCCGAGCGAACATTCTCACCCCTCCTGAGCGAGTGAAGAAGCATGTTCTCTCTCCCCTTCCACCCTCCAGTTGTTAGAATTCCTCATCAATATCTGCTCATGATGCCATACCACCGTAAACTCTTCCCTCCCTGTCGACCCGCATCCAGTTGTCGCATCACCAGCTATGAAACAAACAACCTTCATCACAATGGCTTTCCTCACACATCGATTTTACCACCACATCGAGCCCACCACAACTTCTATCATAGTTTCAATCCATATAAACAAGATCTAAACCTATTCGGACTACTGCATGACCCATGTTGAACTTTAACATTCGTGTCTCGGATATCTATAAGGCGCAATGCTATCCATGAGGAGATCTACCAACCTCCACTATGTCCATTCATTTAATTAGAGGTTCATCTGAGGCTTGTAAAATAAGAAGATGAAGAGCATAATGACAGTGTACCTCGAGCTATTGAGGCAAGCTGGCCTCCTCCTCCTCTCGGGGAGATCAATTTCAAGGTGGATATTGCGGCAGGCAGGAACTAGAATCGGGGCATTGCCGATTGTTGTTGTCGTTGGCCTAAAACCGTGATGGTCTTTATGTGGGAGCTTTGGCAATAATGCATGAAGGAAGCTCCAATCTAGAAATTCTGGAGGCAAAGACGTGTAATGAAGTTTTGAGTCTAGTTGACGACATTCTCGCACGCAAGATTATAGTCGCGACCGACTGCCAGCAAGTAGTCAAGAGCTCACATACCTGCACCAGGGGAGTGTAGGCTCATATCATACATGATAAGGAAGAGGATGTCGTTGTTCGAGAGAGTAAACACCATCCACGAGCATAGAAACACCAACGAGGAAGCTCACTCCTTAGCTCGCAGTGTTTTATACGAAGTTGCTGGTTGGAATGTATGGCTTTCCTCTAAGGTGGTTAACATCCCTGTAATTTTTGCACGTTTGAGCTTATAAAAAGGTTGAGGTCCAAAGTGGATATACGTAAACCCTTTGTAATTCAGGTTTTATATCATAGCCGATCACCAAATATGCATAACGGTTTGCCAAAGTTTATGTGGCCATGGTCGTAAGTAGTGTGGCCAGTGGACTGGTGGCTGAAATCTTCACACTTACATGTTTAAAATTAGGCAAGGTGTCGGTCCACCGGCGCCAGCCTAGATCGATCGTCGCCCTAACCATTTGATCCCGATGCAATCAGCCATTGCGATTGCATGTTCCCCAGTTCGCACCTCGCACGCATGCACCAAACAAGGGACCGATGCAGGGATGCCAATGCCCGCAACTAACTACCTATCCTCACTAGCACCGCACCGCGCACCTCCGATACCCGGCTTGCGCAGTTTGCAGTCATCGCCGGTGGGCTTGGCACCACCGGCTTATCCCTTGTTGCATCAGTTCATCGCAGGAGGCTTCGTAACATCATTGTGTATGGTTGTAACACACCCATGTGCCAGTTTTAGTGGGAGCCAGTCGCCGCCAAGAGGCTTTGCAGCATCGATGTACGCCGTCGTACCTCCCAGTGTTGCTGCTTGCAGCATCCTCGCCTTTGCCATGTTCCCCATCGCAGCATCACGCGATGGTAGTCACAACTCTTGGTGCCAACTCCTCGACCCTCCATTCGCAATATCGGCCCCCGCCGGTTGCAACATGTCAGCCACACTCCTGCCCCTCTGCCGCAGACTCGTCGTAGCTCCCGGTGCATCATTGTTGTGCCCCCCACCGTGGTTGAAGTATTGCACCCGGTAGGTCCCAGTTGCGCGCCACATCGGTCGCAACATCGATGATGCATGTTCACAGCTTAGACTCGCTGCATGGCCGGAGACGACATTGCAGCTCACAACACCCTCTTGTCCACCGTTCACAGTGGCGACAATCATCAGTGGTGCCACCTTGGGGCATCAACCCATATTTGCAGCGCCCTCGGGACAGAGCAGGGAGGGTAGGCGGCACTACTGCATAGTTAGCGCCCCCTCCCTCGTCCCTGTCGCCGGTTGTCGATTCGTCCCCAAAATGGTCCCACCTAGGCTCCCCGCTCGCAATCCACTAGATTTTGCGGGTTGTTTGTGGGGTCAAAGGAGCAGCCCCTGATCTAGCTTGCAAAAGTGTTCGTGGTTGTGGAGAGAGGGAAGCGGCTCAGCCGCGTAGGCGTCGACATGGAGAGACGAGCGAGCTAAGCGGGGGCATGGAGAAAGGGAATGGAAGCGGCCATGCAGAGAATGATAAAGAAACGAGCGGAAGGGAAGACTTGCAAAGAGATAGGTGCACGTGGATGCATGGCACCTGCGCAAGCAACCGACACGATTCGAGATTTGTTAGCCGATTATGAACTTTTTACTTAAGATTATTGGGATAGGCTGGTTTTTATTTGGTCTTTGTAACTAAAAATGAGCTCATGCTCTCATGCTTTGGCCACATAGCATATCCATAGTATTTGGTGACCCAAATGCTAGTCTGAACTCAAACGTTTTGAAGAATTTTTTTGAACATAGTATAAGTGCAACCCTTTATACAAACACACATACATTTATTTCTATGAATATACGCATATACATCCTACATGTATGAGCACCTTTGAGATATTGAGCTGACATCACAATCCTTTCGTAGTCAAAGCAATGACTCTTCCCACTAAAGAACATCTACAGATAACCTGTAATATCCAGAAAAATGTAAGCAACAATACCATATCTAAAACTTGAAAGCTAGTAGGTTGGTTCCAAGTTCCAACACAAAGAATATAACCATATGAGCTACGTGACGCTGTTAAGATTGGCATGTTCTCCCCTAAACTAAAGAACCCGAACGGTTTAGTGTATTCTAGCCAGCCGTAAATTGGTGTGCCCTAGACTGAACTTGATCGCTTCAAAGATTTTTTTTTTGGCTTAAGCATAGCTTTGTACTTGAATGACTTCGCTCTTTGTTGATGTGTTTTTGTGTGTCTTTGTTGGTGTTTGACGTGTGTATATTAATTAGAGATAAATACACTATTGGTCACACAACTCTCATGAGATGTGCAGTTCGGTCACTCATCTAACGCAATGGAAAAAGCTGGTCACTACACTCTGTTTTATGAGCAGAGTGGGAACTTTGCCGTTCTCTGCCGCAACCGAAGTCTACGTGGCATGCTAACTGGGATCCAGGCCCACAGCTGATCATTTGTTGCGCGAAAAATAAGTCACGTGAGTGAGGCATGGGTTGGTATTTTTGCAATGCGGCCCCTGCAGTAGTTTGTAGGTGTTCTTTGTAAAAGTGTCTGACGGGTCAAAAGCACCCTAAATCCCAAATCGATCGATCCCCAAGTCCGAAATCCCTAGCTCTCTCCTGTCTCCTTCGTCTCTCCCACTCCACAAATCGAAAGATCGATCCGGTGCGGAGGGGATGGATATGCTAAAGGAAGGGCGCGTCTTTTTCCCCGAGGAGATGTGGAGGCGCGGCAAGCCGGAGCTCTGGCCAGAGCAGGGTCGATGCATGCTGACGCGCACGCGCGGCATGTACGCTTTGGAGGGGAAGCTACGAGGCCATGCCCTCTTCGCGACTGTGCAAGGTGCTCGGCCGCCGGTGTCTCCGACAATGCTGCTGGCGGCGTTGGAATCGCAGTGTTGTGTCAGTTCTGTGGACGTCATGGTTGAGGTGACCTCGCCGCCGGCGGATTTCTTTGTCCGATTCCGGCGCAGTGAAGACTGCACTCGCGTGGTTGTCAATTACTCCCGTGTTCTTGATGTTGGTGGTGAGACAATTCATTTCAGGCGTTGGCATCGCGGGTCATTTTGCAAGGATTCCTCGCTGCCATTTCTTACGAAGCTGAGCTTCGATGGCCTCCCCCAAGAGGCATGGGAGAAGGAATTTTTGGGGAAGCTTGTGAACCAGCTAGGCGGCGAGCTCATCAAGTGTTTGAAGCCTGATGATCGCTAGTGCATTAGTGTGGAAGCATGGATGAAGGATCCTAACAAAGTTCCTAAGCGCTACGATGTCGAGTTGCCGGAGCCGGATGAGCCAATGTTCTGTTTCTCTCCGGACTCCGACGAAGAAATATCGCCGCCAACACCACGAGAGCGTACTGAGAAGCGGAGTGTAGTGCATCCAATCAGCATCCATGTCAATTGGGTTGTTGATCATTCTCCAATCTTACAAGAGTTTCCTACATTGCGCGACTACGAGGACGAGGACACTACTCGGCTTCACACATATACCACCTGGAATGGTACAATTGATGGCACTACTTCTCCTCTTGAAGAAGATGGTAGCTGTGGGTTTGCTAGGCCAAGCTCCCAGGCGCGTGTAGGAGGAATGTTCCACTGAATTGTCTATGTTCTCGTAGTTATGATGTTCATGTACTTAATTATGTGCTGGCTACTTTTGTTCCACTATGAAGTGTTGTACTGTATTATGTTTATGTACTGGCTACTCTTGTACCACTATCAACTGATGTTTTGAATTGAAATCATTTGAACATCAAATATATGTTAACAAAGACCTTTTTTCAACATGAGACTTTCAACATCAGTAATAATTTTCAACATCAGTACAAATACTAGTTGTTCTTTAGTATCATAGCCATGACAAAATATGTGTGAGCAAACTGAGAATTTCATGTATCACACAAACTAGGGGACAAAAGATCAGATTTTGACTACAACTAACATGATCTACTCCTGTGACATGTCAAATGGTGCACTCTGAGTGTTGTTCATTTCAGTAGGAGCAGTATGCCTTTCTCCATCACCAAACAGTAGGTGTTCCCAGCCTCTTGCAGCAGCTCCTCTCCCTCTTGTAGCAGCTCCTCCTCCTCCTCTTGCACCGGCCCCTCTGCCTCTTGCACGAGCCCCTCCTCCTCTTGCACCGGCACCTCTGCCTCTTGCACGAGCCCCTCTTCCTCTTGTACCATCCCCTCTCCCTGTAGTTATGCTAGCACCACCAGCAGCAACAGCTACAGCAGCAGCCGCAGCAGCAGGACCTCTCCTTCTCTCAGATCTATTTCTCCCCCTACCTCTTAATGCTGCTAATCCTTCAGTTGTTGCAGTTGTGACCCTAGCTGCTGGTATGGACAATCTATTAGCAGCAACAAATGCAGACTCTGTTGGGAAAGGAGTGTCTTCTTCAATTTGAAAATGTGGTTCGTGCAGTTAAGTTGCAAAATGTATGAGCACCAACACAACACATAAGAAAAAGCTTGAAAATAAAGAGAAAATAAATGTCTTGATTATTTATACCTGTTGCCCAAGCTGTGAAACCATACTTGATCTGTCATTCAATGGATCTAGCCTAGGATCCAGGTAAACCTCTTCAATGTACTAAATGAAAACACTTATGTGAGATCTTGATCTGTACAAAAAGAAGAGAAAGAAGGACTTGGAAAAAGTGAACCTGAAGTATCTATGGTATGTCTACATCTCCATTTTCATCTAATGTTGTGGGCCCTCTATTAGTATTAATAGTTGACATGCCCACTTGCTCATGCACTGTTCTCCTTCTTTTTATCCTAGGTCTTTCAGCTGGTTGTGTTTCATCCCCTTCAGCTTGTTCTTCTGCATGCCCTTGAGCTTGTTCATGTTCATGTCCTTGATTTTGTTCCTGTGCATGCCTCTGAGTTGCTGCTTCAGCCTGTGCAATGGCCTTCAGTCTAGGACACCCACCCCTGTTATGATTAGGGCCTCTACAATACCCACAGTGTATTGTCACTCCATGTTTGCTCAATTTTGTCCCACCTACTTTTTCCTCAGGAGCTTTTATTCTACTCTTCGGTGGCCTGCCTACTTTCTTGTCATAAGATGGAGGCAAAATTGTTGGCCCATGTACATGCTGCCACTCTGTCTGGTCTCTCAGGGGCATAATATTTGCACCATATGCTTGCATATAGGAATGTATTGAATAATAGTTGTTAACCATCTGCTCGGGTTTAATCCTCTCAGATCTCAAGCATGCTATGGAGTGGCTACATGGAATGCCAGTTAGCTGCCATCTATGACATGAGCAAGCTACAAGGTTCAGCTCCACTATGTATGTCATATCAATGCTTTTGACAGAAAATGTTGCCCTACCATATCCTTCTGCACGACAGTTAGCAGCATATTTAGTGTTTTTCTCTATTTTCTATCTAATTTTAGGACATATATGTCTTGTCCAATTAGTGGCCTCTCTTTGCTTCTTGTAGTATATGTTCCAAATTTTACATGCTATGTGCTCTAACATGGACAGAACAGGCAATTCCTTAGCCTCTAAAATCCACCTAATATATATTCAGAGAGAGCAACACTTGTTAAATACTAAGATATGTTATATAATGAGAGCAGAACAGTAGTATAAATATAGAGAAGAGGGAATTACTTGTTAAATACTTCACAACTATTGTTTGTCAGAACATCACACTTCATAAAGTCACTGAAAAATGCGCTACACCATTGATTGGGGGGCTTTTCTTCTAACCATGCATAAGCATCTGGACAATCCACCTTGAATGCATCCATGTTAGCCCTCCATTTTGTTTCATTGCTTGACCTTGCACATTTCCACAAGTGATTTTTCACCACTTCTCCCTTGTGTAGCCGGTTCATGTTCTGGTACAAATGTCTGACACAATACCTGTGCTCAGAATCTGGAAATCCTTCATTAACTACTCCAATCAGCCCCTGCATGCAACATATCTCAATCATAATTATTGTGTACTTCACAACATAAAGAAATTTTCAGCATAAACAAAACACAAGTTTATTTCATTCCGCCCTGCAGGAGAAGACGAAAGGACTAGGTGTGGAACTGAAAGTCTAATGCGGGCAGGGTCTTTTGTGCACAAAACACTTGACCTCTCAGCACCCGGATCCCAGTCAGCATGCCACGTAGACTTCGGTTACGGTAGAGAACGGCAAAGTGCCCACTCTGCTCATAAAACAGAGTGTAGAGACCAGTTTTTCACATTGCGTTAGATGAGTGACCGAATTGCACATCTCATAAGAGTTGTGTGACTGTAGGATCACTAGAAGTGTGTGTGTCTAGAGGGGGGGTGAATAGACTACTTGCAAAAATTTAAAACCTAACATTTTCCCAAGTTAATTGGTTGGCAGATTTTAACAATTATAGCTAGTCTAGCACACCCTACACATGCAAATCAACAAGTATGGCAGCGGAAAGTAAAGACATTGCACATGGAAGTAAGGAGTTGAGATAGAGAGATCAAACGCATGAGGGATACGAAGATTTTTCCCATAGTTCCGATAGGTGGTGCTATCGTACGTCCATGTTTATGGAGTCTTCAACCCACGGAGGGTAACGGTCGCGAGATTCCACGGAGGGCTCCACCCATAAGGGTCTACGAAGTAGCAACCTTGACTATTCCATAACGGCTTCCGTCCACGAAGGACTAGCCTCACTATGGGTAGATCTTCACGAAGTAGGCGATCTCCTTGCCTGTACAAACTTCTTGGTTCAACTCCACAACACGAAGTAGGAGGCTCCCAAGCGACACCTAACCAATCTAGGAGGCACCACCCTCCAAAAGGTAATAGGCTCGGTAATGTCGATGAACTCCTTGCTCTTGTGCTTCAAGATGATAGACTCCTCAACACACAATCACTCTCTCACAGATTTGGCTTTGGTGGAAGATATTGATTTGGTGAAAAGCAACTTGGGGAGGCTATAGATCAAGATTCATATGGATGGAGTGAAATAGCTTGATCTCAACACATGAGTAGGTGGCTCTCTCTCAGAAAATTGGATGGGGCAAGTATGGAATAGTTCTGATTGCTTCTCTTTCGAGTGGGTGGTGGTGAAGGGGTATATATAGGCATCCCCAAAAATCCAACCGTTACATCTAAAGTGACCAACTCGGTGACACCAAAGTATAAAACTCGGTGGTACTGAGTTGCTCCAAAGGTAGCAACTTTTGAATCTCGGTGAGACCGATACAGAGATCTCGGCTGTACCGATTAGGTGACCAACGGTCAGTTTCCAAAACTCGGTGACACCGATGCAAAATCTCGGAAATTCCGATTTTAAGAATCGAGGTAACAGAAAGTTGGCAAGCTGAACTCGGTGGCACCGAAGCAGAATCGGTTGCACCGAAGAGCTAGGGTTTGGCATGGGTCTGTCTGAGGTGGGAATCGGTGGGACCGAGTGGAAAAAGTTGGTTACACCGATTTTCATGATAGGCTTGGACAGACTTTTGTGGAAGAGTTTGTGGGTGTTTTTGGTGACTATCACTTGTGCACGTGGAGCATCTTGTTCACCAACAGTACCTTACCCCCTTTTAATAGTATTGGCTTTCCTATGGACTCAAGGTGATTTCTCACAAAGTAAAATGTAGAGTCCTCTTGCTTGAAGCTTTGCCAATCCATTTCCTTGCATCTAGGGGTCTCTCCTCACAATCCTTTTTGCCAACCCATCTCTCTCTATGGACTTTCACCTGAAATACACTAGGTAGAAATATTAGTCCAAGAGACAATGTATGTTGTCATGAATTATCAAAACCACCAAGGGAGCATATTGTGCTTTCAATCTCCCCCTTTTTGGTAATTGAAGACAACATACAATCAAAGCTTCAAATAAAGATATGCATGAATATAATGAAGACTTTGTGAGACACATGACTTAGACTTGCTCCCCCTAAATGTGTGCAATCCCTTTAAAGGATAGTTGCTTTGGAATGCATGGACACACATATAGTAGAAGGGATATAATGAGTCATGTGTATCTTGGCTATATGCATCAAATATATATGAGTGAGGTGTATCCTTGTTCAAGACTTCACTCTTGCAAACAATATGTGCAAGAAGCAAGCGATCATCTTGATCAAAGATATGATGTATATACTTACCTTGAGTTCTAAAGCATTCTTGTAGTAGAGATACACTTGAGAAAACAATGTTAGGAAACACAAGGGTATTCTACCAATCAAAAAGCAATAGAGCTCAAAAGTACCAAGATGTGGAGAACATGTAGAAGGTAGTATTCCTTAAGATTGAAATGTCTCCAAGATCATTTAGAACTTTCTCCCCTAGATATGAAATAGTAGGTCATCCTCTCCCCCTGAATCTTAGCATGTAGATATTGGGATTGGATAGGGTGAGACAAGTCTAACTTGAGAATAACAAATAAGAGTATCAAATTAGAAAGAGATTGGGCATGCTCTCTCTCCTTTGGAAAATAGCGAACCTTCTCCACCTACTTTGTTATTCTCCCCTTGTCTATGTAAGCATAATCTTGGATATTCTCCCCCTTGATTGTCTCTCCCCCTTTGCATTGAAGCATGTATCTCCCCCTTTAGCTTTTTGAAGCTTTGATATTTCTCCCCCTTTGGCATTAATTTCCAAAAAGGTCCATACTCAGGGTCAGACACAGGGATCATGGAGTAAGAAGGGATCCTTGAGAACAAGGGTCATAGAATGTAGGAATCATGGAAAGTTTAGAATTATAGAGAGCATTAAAAACTGATGGAACATAGAGAATAATTTCTCCCTCTTTCACTGAGAGCTTGTAAGACTTCTCCTCCTTTCAGCTAGGGATCCTAAAATAAAGTTTCTCTCTCCCCTTTTTTTTAATTAGGAATCATCGAAGAAATGGAGAATTGCTAATTTTAACAAAGGATAGAAAAGATAGCAAAGTCGGTGGCTCCGAGGCAAATAAGTCGGTGGAACCGAGACGTGTATTTGCGGCCTATCTGCATGATCGGTAGAACCGAGTCATTTGAATCGGAGGCTTCGAGGAGATAACAGAAACTTGGCAATGTTTTAGAAACTTGCAAGTGAGTTTCGAAAACTTGTAACAAAATATCAAAAGGATCTTCAAAGGAAATGCAAAAGACTTTACAAAGAAATATCAACTAGAGAAGATTTGAGTGGTTCCAAGAAATCTTGTAAATAAGGAATGAACCAAACAAGATACTTAATCTAGATGATGGGCGGTGACTAGGTCACCTATATTAGAGTATATTGACTTAGGATCCAAGCAAGAATACTTGATCATAGGTCATACTCATCGTTAAGCTCAAAATGGGGTTACCATTTTTCGATTAAGCATTTTTATGTTTTCATATCACTTGAGTTGCTTTATCTCATGACTTGGAGTAAAGCCTTTTCAAGGATATGAGTACATACCTTTGAGTGATGTTGATGACGTGGCTTGTAGGTGAACTTGATGAGGATACTCGAGATTGATGAAGTTCATCTTGAGTTGGGAGCAATCCTTCTTGTTTTGATTCACTTATCACCTACATAGGTTAGTCATGCAAGGAAGAACATGATATGACATGATACCAATTGTGAAATTCAAATATGTGTCAAGGATAATTTTTTGTTGTCCTCTTCCTTCCATCATCAAGAGGGGTTGTGGATACTTGGTCATGACAAGATTGCTTAAGATATGAGTTGATGGCAATCTTGTAGAATGTTGTTCTTCCAAGTACCTACAAAAGGTTAGATGCAATACAGGGGAGCATAGAATTCCAAGTTATATGAAATTCATGGTAATGATAGCATGGAATGGTCAAGTAAGCTCATCCCCTTGCATGCATCCGAGTGAGCTTAGCTCAAGTTTGAAGCATCAATGATGTTCAACTCACTCCTCAAGTAACAAAACACTTTCTCATCAAGTGGCTTAGTAAAGATATCGGCCAATTGCTTGTTGGTACGAACATGCTTGAGATTAATATCTCCTTTGGCAACATGATCATGAATGAAATGATGTCGAACTTGAATATGCTTAGTTCGATAATGTTGCACGGGATTATGACCAATCTTAATAGCACTTTCATTGTCACAAAGTAATGGAACATTTTCACATGGATTCCATAATCCTTAAGCGTTTGTGTCATCCATAGCAATTGTGCACAACACGATCCGGCGGCAATATACTCAGCTTCGGCGGTAGATAGAGATACCGAGTTTTGTTTCTTGGAGGACCAAGATGAAAGAGATCTACCAAGAAATTGACATGTACCCGAGGTGGATTTTCTATCAACCTTGTCACCGGCATAGTCCGAATCGGAATAGACAACAAGGTTAAAGGAAGATCCCTTGGGATACTAAATGCCAAAGTTTGGTGTTTGTATCAAATATCTCACAATACGTTTCACGGCCAAAAGATGACACTCTTTAGGTGCAGCTTGATATCTAGCACACATGCAAACACTAAACATAATATCGGGACGGGAGGCACATAGATATAGCAATGAACCAATCATAGATCGATAAACTTTTTGATCAACCAGTTCGTCCTCCTTGGTGAGATCAACATGTCCACTAGTAGGCATAGGAGTTTTCATACCTTTACACTCTTGCATGTTGAACTTCTTGATCAAGTCCTTGGTATACTTGGTTTGAGAGATGAAAGTTTCTTCTCTCGTTTGCTTGATTTGCAAACCAAGAAAGAATTTCAGCTCACACATCATGGACATCTCATACTTCTCGGACATCAACCTTCGAAATCTTTCACTAAATTGTGGGTTAGTAGATTCAAAGATAATATCATCCACATAGATTTGGCACACAAATAATTCACCATTAACTCTTTTAGTGAATAAGGTTGCATCAATTTTACCAATTTCAAAACCCTTTTCAATGAGAAACTTCGTTAAACATTTATACCAAGCACGTGGAACTTGCTTAAGACCATAAAGAGCTTTACGAAGCTTGTAGACGTGATTAGGTTTCTTAGGATTCACAAAACCAGGGGTTGTTTGACATAGACCTCTTCTTAAATCTCACCATTTAAAAAGGCACTTTTAATGTCCATTTGATAAAGCGTGATATCATGGTGATTAGCATAAGCAAGAAGAATGCGAATAGCTTCAAGTCTAGCGACAGGGGCATAGGTCTCACCGTAGTCCATACCTTTGACTTGCGTATATCCTTGGGCTACGAGACGCGCCTTATTGCGTACAACTTGACCGTCTTCATCTTGCTTGTTCCGAAACACCCATTTGGTTCCGATGATGTTGTGCTCGTCCTTGGGCTTCTCCACGAGTGTCCACACTTCGTTCCTCTCGAAGTTGTGAAACTCTTCATGCATGGCGTTCACCCAATCCGGGTCTTCAAGAGCTTGTTCTACCTTCAAGGGTTCAATGCTAGAGATGAAAGAATAATGCTCACAAAAATTAGCTAAGCGAGTTTTAGAGCGAGTGATTCTCCCGGTTTGTATGCCACCGAAGATTTGGTTTAGAGGATGGTTCTTGGTCACTCTTGCTCGAACTCGGGGTAGCTTCGGCTTGTTGGATGGTGGAGCTTCATCATCATCATCTCCTTCATCTTCATTGTTGTTGAAGGTGTCGTTTTCTTGAGGAGGTGGTGAAGGAGGTTGTGGTGTATCTTCATGGTGTACTTCCTCCTCTTCATCTTGTCGTGTACCGCTTGTGGATGCCTCCATGTCATGTTGAGGATCACCTTGACGTGAAGTAGGGGCTTCCACTTGAGTTGACGAAGTACTTTCCTTCACCTCCATGGGACGAATCCTGTCGATGGACAAGTCTTGGATAGCTTCCGAAGGATCCTTATCTCCTACATCATTTGGCAATTTGTTCGACTTGCGAACCATTAGATTCATCAAACTTCACATCTACCGTCTCTTCAACTTTTCGAGTGAAGTTGTTGTAGACACGGTAAGTGTGAGAGTTCGATCCATAACCGAGTAGGAAACCTTCATGAGATTTAGGAACAAATTTAGTACGACGGTGCTTATCAAGAATGTAGCACTTGGAGCCGAATACCCGAAAGTATCCAACTTGGGGTTTGTTACCGGTGAGTAGCTCGTATGCCGTTTTACCAAGAAGCTTGTGCAAGTAGAGTCTGTTTGTGGCATGACATGCTGTTTCCACGGCTTCTGCTCAAAAGTGTCTTGGCGTCTTGTATTCGTCAAGCATCGTTCTTGCCATCTCAATAAGAGTCCAGTTCTTCCTCTCAACAACTCCATTTTGTTGAGGCGTGTATGTAGCCGAGAACTCATGTGAAACACCTTCTTCGTCAAGAAAGGTATCTACATGGGTGTTCTTGAACTCCGATCCGTTATCGCTCCGAACCTTCTTGATCTTCACTTCAAACTGATTTTGCGCTTTGCGAACAAAGTTCTTGAAGATCTTTTGTACCTGCGACTTATCATCAAGAAAGAATACCCACGTAAATCTGGAAAAATCATCAACTATAACTAGACCATAGGAATTTCCACCGAGGCTCTTGTAAGCATTGGGACCAAAAAGATCCATGTGAAGTAACTCGAGTGGTCTCCTATTAGTCATGATATTCTTTACGGGGTGACTTCCACCTGCTTGCTTTCCAGCTTGACAAGCACTACAAAGTCTATCTTTGTCAAAGATAACATCTTTAACACCAAGTATATGATCACCTTTGATAAGCTTGTCTAGATTACGCATGCCAACATGTCCTAGTCTTCTATGCCAAAGCCAACCTTTAGAAGATTTTGCAATAAGACAAGTACGAGGTTTGGATCTCTTAGTGAAATCGACAATATATAGATCACCTCTACGGAAACCGGTAAAGACCATGTTATGATTATCTTGACGAAACACTTGGCAATCTACTTTCGTGAATAGCACATTAAAACCGAAGTCGGCAAGTCTAGATACGGAAAGAAGATTGTAGCCAAGGGATTCAACAAGCATGACATTTTGAATAGAGCTATCATGGGATATGGCCACCTTACCAAGACCAAGTACCTTACCCTTGGAGTTGTCTCCAAAAGTTACATGCCTTCGCGGTCCATGGTTTGGTGTGATCTCTTCAAACATCTCTCTATCTCCGGTCATATGATCGGTGCATCCACTATCGAGAATCCACTCTTTTCCTCCGGACATGTAATCCTTGAAGTTTGCCATAAGACTTAGATTCTTCATGATCTTCTCATGCTCGATGTCGAACAACTCGTCTTCATCATAGTAGCCATGCTCCACATTGTCATCATCAAGTGGGAATTCCTCATCATGAGAAGCAAGAAATTTTTTAGGGTTGTGATCATGACAATGTTCAAGATTGTGAATGTGAATGGCTTCTACAATGATCTTGTTGATAGTTATGACATCTCCTTTAGCACGCATGACGTCTCTAAGCTCAAATAGATAGTCATCAAACTTGGGATCACTAGGCATCATTTTGTGAAAGACAATAGTCTTATGAAGAATTTCATCAAGATTACTTAATGAATAACTTGGATATCGTTTCTCCAAGTCATTCCACAAAGTATAAGCACATTCAAAATTCTTCATTTGATTAAGCACAATCCTAGGCAATCCTCTAATGATAAGATTAACAGTTCTAAGATTGCATAGCATATCAATTTCCTCTTCGTGTGTGGGATGTAAAGGATCAATGGGAGGTACATAGGGGTTCTTAACATACTTGCTCAAATGAAATTCATTGAATAGCTCAAGCATCTTATATTTCATTGACTATAGTACTCCCCGTCAAGAATAGGCACTCTACAACTCAAACTCTCCACACTAGACACATCCATCTTCCTCCATGGTGATGAAACCGATGCAATGGAGACCAATGCTCTGATACCACTTGTAGGATCACTAGAAGTGTGTGTGTCTAGAGGGGGGTGAATAGACTATTTGCAAAAATTTAAAACCTAACATTTTCCCAAGTTAATTGGTTGGCAGATTTTAACAATTATAGCAAGTCTAGCACACCCTACACATGCAAATCAACAAGTATAGCAGCGGAAAGTAAAGACATTGCACATGGAAGTAAGGAGTTGAGATAGGGAGATCAAATGCATGAGGGACACGAAGATTTTTCCCGTGGTTCCGATAGGTGGTGCTATCGTGCGTCCACGTTTATGGAGTCTTCAACCCACGGAGGGTAACGGTCGCGAGAGTCCACGGAGGGCTCCACCCATAAGGGTCCACGAAGTAGCAACCTTGACTATTCCATAACGGCTTCCGTCCACGAAGGACTAGCCTCACTATGGGTAGATCTTCACAAAGTAGGCGATCTCCTTGCCCGTACAAACTTCTTGGTTCAACTCCACAACACGAAGTAGGAGGCTCCCAAGCGACACCTAACCAATCTAGGAGGCACCACCCTCCAAAAGGTAATAGGCTCGTTAATGTCGATGAACTCCTTGCTCTTGTGCTTCAAGATGATAGACTCCTCAACACACAATCACTCTCTCACAGATTTGGCTTTGGTGGAAGAGATTGATTTGGTGGAAAGCAACTTGGGGAGGCTGGAGATCAAAATTCATATGGATGGAGTGGAATAGCTTGATCTCAACACATGAGTAGGTGGCTCTCTCTCAGAAAATTGGATGGGGCAAGTATGGAATAGTTCTGATTGCTTCTCTTTCGAGTGGGTGGTGGTGAAGGGGTATATATAGTCATCCCCAAAAATCCAACCGTTACACCTAAAGTGACCAACTCGGTGACACCGAAGTATAAAACTCGGTGCTACCGAGTTGCTCCAAAGGCAGCAACTTTTGAATCTCGATGAGACCGATACAGAGATCTCGGCTGTACCGATTAGGTGACCAACGGTCAGTTTCCAAAACTCGGTGACGCCAATCCAAAATCTCAAAAATTCCGATTTTAAGAATCGAGGTAACAGAAAGTTGGCAAGCTGAACTCGGTGGCACCGAAGCAGAATCGGTTGCACCGAAGAGCTAGGGTTTGGCATGGGTCTGTCTGAGGTGGGAATCGGTGGGACCGAGTGGAAAAAGTTGGTTACACCGATTTTCATGATAGGCCTGGACAGACTTTTGTGGAAGAGTTTGTGGGTGTTTTTGGTGACTATCACTTGTGCACGTGGAGCATCTTGTTCACCAACAGTACCTTACCCCCTTTTAATAGTATTGGCTTTCCTATGGACTCAAGGTGATTTCTCACAAAGTAAAATGTAGAGTCATCTTGCTTGAAGCTTTGCGAATCTATTTCCTTGCATCTAGGGGTCTCTCCTCACAATCCTTTTTTCCAACCCATCTCTCTCTATGGACTTTCACCTGAAATACACTAGGTAAAAATATTAGTCCAAGAGACAATGTATATTGTCATGAATTATCAAAACCACCAAGGGAGCATATTGTGCTTTCAGTGACCAATAGTGTATTTATCTCTGTTAATTATGGAGAACCAGAACTTGTGCTCATTATATTTGTATATCCCTTGCTTTATTTTAAGTCGATAAAATTCAAGAAACTTGAAAAATATGTGATGAACGGTACATCTCATATATATATATATAATTAAATAGCTTAGCTACATCGTTTCAGCATCAATTAATATGGGAAGGAGGTGAAATAAAAAATAGAATTTTCTATCACGTGTGTTTCCTCCCCTAACTCTAGGCTATTAGGGCAAAGTCTCCCCTTCAGGCTTCATCGGCGTGCCTGTGGATTCGCCTCCCCTCTGCCTGCCGCTCTAGCGGCAGGTGATGGGGAGAGGATCCAGGTGCCTCCGCTATTGTTAGTATTTTAGGTTCGGGATTTTTAGTGCTCACAGGTGCGCCGTTTGGGTGGATGGCGGTGCTTCTTCTTCAAGTTTGTCTTTCGGGCTTCGATCCTTCTCGAGTTCGTCTGTCTGAACTTACTTGACGGAGCTTCAGCGTAGATTCATGACGTCTCGTTGGGGCGATAAGATTAGAGTTTCTCGTAATTTGTTGAGATTTAGTGAGAGGTGTTTCAGATCTATGCAAGGGTTCAACGGCGATAATTACGGCTCCAATGCGCTGGTCCTTAAGGGCACATGCTAGAAGACTTCTCGGCTGTCATCGACAAGGTCATGTCGGCTCCGGTAGGCGTGCGGCGACAGCGGCGCATCGGTGGCTCGTTGGCAGGGGTGATCATTCGGTGGTCTCGAATCTCGAAATAGTTTTTATTAGGTTTGAGATGTTTTGTACTTTCGGTGAACTTTTATAAAAGATCCAATCATTTTCGGGAAAAGAAATGGGACGAAGGTAGGTACAAATTTCTCTGGACATGTAAACAAGTCACCTTAACATGCAATTGAGAAAACAATAATGCTACTTATATTTAATAAATAAATAGTTTACAATATATATAATAATTACATGCAGTAATCTTAACTATTTTCTGTTCTCGTATTATTAATCCAATATTTATGTTCCAATTTTAATGAAATATATCAACTAATTTTCCAGGAACTATTGGGTATCTAGCAACAGGAAATATGCACAGTGCATGCACTTAATTTGGTCGTCGAGCTTAGAAAATCTTACACGGGAGTTTGTCCGATCTTGCCATTACATGGACGTACATGGGTCTCTGCTACTAGCTAGCCTACTGCTACATCTCTTCCACGGCTTCCAGTATGCATCTCTTACAAAGTGTCATTGATCAATCAATCAGTTTTAAGAAATCTTGCAGTGTGAAAAATTCATATCGACCAAGAAATCCTGTCGTTGGTGGACTGTCAACGCTGCACTCGGCCGCTTCCAGGCGCAAAGCATCCAAGGCCTCGTCAACATCCAAGACCATCTCGCGGTAGTCTTCTAGTTCCTCCAAGAAGGCCTCCTCCTCCTCCTCCTCGTACATCTCTTGCTGAACCCGATCGTCCAAGGAGGCATCGCCGGCCGCGGCCGAGAGTGCTTCACCCCTGGCCGCGCCCGTCGCTGCATTCTCTTTGTCAATGGCCTCCGTGAGGTGGCGGGTGATGTCCTTGGCGGCCTCGATGAGCAACCGCGTGGTGTCCATCACCCAGTCAGCTTTGCCTGCCGCGGCCGCCACCGCGATCAACCTGATGGTCTCGTCGATTTCGAGAATGAAGTCGCCCGTGGCTACAGAGTTCAAGTAGTACAAGACGTGCTCGCCGGCCGCGGCTGCCGTTGCTACTATCTTCCAAACGACCTCGCTGAGCTCCGCGAGGGCATCCAGGACGTCCTTGTCGGCCACGTCCGCCGCGATCTTGTCCAGGTCCCCTCGGAGCTTGCGGGCGAAGGAGGCGAAGCCGCTGGGCCTCGTAAAAGCTTCATCGCCGCCCGATGTCGCCGCGTCCTTCTGCTCGTCGAATGCCGAAGCCCCCATCTCCCTGCACGTTTGTTTCGCTCGTTCTCTGTGGATTCGCGGCGAGAACCAAGGAAAGGGCTATGATCAACAGATCAAGTTCTGATTATTACTGTGACGGGGATGGAGAGAGGCAATGTGGATGTTAATATAGGCAGAGGCCCCTGCCGCTGCTGTCTCTTGTGAGAGTCGGGGAAGGAATACAGTTGTCTATCGGAATTCGGATTCGATGTTGAGCCGGTTTCCTTACCTCAAGTCGAATTGGATGTCCCATAAGAAAAATATTTCCCCCTTTTTTTATCATTTCTTCAATTTTAATGCGGCATTTTTTTTTTTCTGAAGAGGAGGTTTAAACCCCGGCCTCTGCATCAATTGATACATACAGCCATCTTTATTAATTATTTAACAAAGGTCTGACAAAAACATACATCAAGTCACCCGAAGCCATCACTCACACATACAAACCCGATAATGTGGAGTGCTCTCACTCCCCATATATAAACTAGTGTCGTCGCCGATCCATCCGCATAACGTATCGGAACCTATAACCGGTGCAGTAAACCTAAAACGCACATCACAATCACACGTTTTAGAAGCCGTCATCATCATCGAACCGCTGACCCATCTTCAGAAAAGAGATTTGCATCATTCCTGCCATTCCGGCCATCTATCGATGCCACCACGGCGTCCAACGGCACCACCTCCCTGCGCGCAAACTACTGAGCACGTCGCTTTCACCACTGGTGCACCGCGGCATCATGCCGCCAAGTACCACCGGCCGACACAGCTTGAAGTCTCTGAAAGATCTGTCGTGCGTAGCACCTGCCGAACAAACATGACACAGCGTAGCACCTGTCGGCCAAGCATGACTTGACATCTCCTCAAAGCTTCGTGCAAGACGAAGCCGCTCCACCTCCTGCCTCTGTCTTACAGCGATGCTCCACAAACGATACTTCCAAGAGAGAAACGACACCGCAGTGCCACCATATTTAGTGCCAAAAATGTGTTGCTTTGTACTATATAATCAGCTGCTTGAACAATAATCTTTTAACGTATTTTAAAATATACAACCTTCCAGTGATCGCCCTTGTCATCCTCCTCATCCTCCTCCTTCAAGGGATAGTATAGGAAAGCGTAGGGTTCTAACTCACGACCGGCAGCCGCGAGCTGCCACTGCTCCTCGTTGGTTGTTCACCACAGGAAATATGCTAACTTGCGACCATCAATATTGGTCACTGAATGGTCATTGTTTTTCATTTACGACCTTTTTGTGACCAAAAACAGTTGGTCAAAAGCTGGCCGTCTTTAATGAAACTTAACGACCTTTTTTGTGATATGATCGTAGAAGGTTACGACAAAAATAAAAGGTCGTTGGTCCTACGACCAATTGTTTTGGTCGCTGGTTGTCTGCCCAGGCCACGTCGGATCCAACGTGGCAAGCTGACATGGCAAAATTACGACCGATTGAATTGGTCGTTGATAAGAATCAGCCCGGTCCAATATAGCCGTCTCTATGGGCCGAGCCCAATAATACAGTCCATTTAAAAAAAAATTCCTAATAATTTTGATAGAAACATGGGCCAAGCCCAATAATTCGGCCCAATAATTTTGGGCCTCGGCCTTTTTACGGTCCGTTTCTTTTTTGGGTGTTTCCTGTGAATATTATTTGGTAAATGGCCTTTTTGGATGCCAAATACTATTAGGTCCCACTTGTCAGGTTCTAATTAACGATGGCCCAGGTTTCAATTTCCACAATTTGAAACAATTATTTCAGTGAGAACAGTAAACAGATGGAAATTATCAAACCACATGCCAATTTTGGCTAATAGCACAATCTTTACATCATTCATTTCACCCAGATATAACATATAACTATTACTACAAATATACTTCTGACTTCATCACTTTCTGGCTAGAGCTCTTGTAAATGTGAGGAAACACCATTTCTGGGTATGTTCGTTGAGGTTGAACGAAGGCATCTAGCAATAAACAAAGAGTTAGAAATCTACATTTCCACCAGGTTTATACCAAAATCAAAGAGATGGGACATCAGACTACAAACTTTCAACTACTACTGGATGCATAGCATTTGTGTAAATTATCATAGTTTCTACTTCACATCATTACAAACACATGAGCTTGTCTGATTTAACTACTACCTAATAACAGTAGAAACTTCATAAGATTGCCGTTGATAAAATCTCAGAGAATTTTGATAAACCTAGATAGTACTTCCTTCACAAAGCTTCTCTCTGGATAGAAACTTTGTAAAATTACTGAGGAAGATTTACTACGCAAATGGAGCTGAATATTGTCATGTGGCAATGATTTGAGTATGTAAGAGTGCCCAAAAAGTTTGATGGCAATATGAGGGGTCTAGGTAGCACTTGCTTTGCAATGTGCTAATCTGGCCAGAAATAGAAATTGAATCTGGGCTCGCATAGATAATTGGATTGAGCTGTAATTTGGTGTAGGATGACAACTTGGTCATATGAAGGTACTGTACAAATTTCATCCTATTTGAATAAATAAAAGTGGTACTTCCTTCATAATGCTCTCCACTGAACAGAAAATTGGGAAAAATATTGAGGAACATTGGCTACATTAAAATCAGATAAAATTTGGTATAGAGACGTTCTATGGGCAGGGTCATCTCCTGGTAAATTTTCAGAAATTATAAAGCAATATAAAATATAGCTGCTTCACAAATTGAAAATATTACCAGAAACAAAGATTGGATGGTGAGCTCACATGGATTATTAGATGGGGATCAAAATTTGTGGAGAGATATGATTTTGGCATATAGAATATGTGGAAAAAATTCAGCTCATTAGGAGATGCCTATCTAGTACTTACTTCACAAAGATTTTAGCTGAACAGAAACTTTGGAAATTTGCTGAGGAAGATTTAATAGGCAAATGGATCTGAATTTTGTCATGAGGCAATGATTTGGATAGAAAAGAGTGCCCAAAATTTTGAAGGCGATCCAAAAAATATAAATAACACTTCCTTCACAAAGTGTTGTTCTGGACAAAATAGGAAATTGAATATTCCTGAATTATTTTTTAACTAGGCAAGGAAGGGTTTTGACATATTTGAGGAATATATGATCCAAAGAATTTATGTGAATTTTTTGAGAATTTTGGGAATGACAGAAATGTAGGCTCCTTCACAACCTAGGGCAAAAATTGACACATGGACATGACACATAGGCAAAACTGATGAGGTGGCGCCTAGTCATAGCAATGCACCACAATTTACAAGGCTATGACCATCTATATTGGTCGTGATCAGCTAGAAATAAGGCAGCGGACCAATGTTGTCTGCTTACGACCATTTCGTGCAAGGAAATTACGACCTTTCTGACCAAAATGGTCGTTATGGTTTAGGGTTTGGAGCCCCCTGAATAGCTTACGACCAATTGGTCTCAAATGGTCGTAGATTTACGACCATTTCTTCCAGGGTCATTGCCAGAAGGTCACAAGTTGACATATTTCTTGTAGTGGTTGCGGGTGGGAACTGTCACCGGATGCGCTCCTTGTTGCGAGCTTTGAGGGCGGAGAGCCACAGTACGTCGTCGAGTGGATCCTCGAGCTCTGGCACTGCGTTCGACTGGCCTCGACGAGGAGAGCGTCGTTCATTGGAACGAGGGGGACAGCGAGGCTGACGAGGACATCCTCCTCCTTCACCCGGACAAGGGGGCAAGCCCTACGCCATCAACCACTAGTGGGAGGAAGATCCGGCGGCTGCCGCGCGGGGAGAGTTCGCATCAGGTGCGCGCCATCTAGGACGTGAGGTTCCTCAGCCGCCAAATTGAGCCAATAGGCTACGTTCTTGCGCGACGGCATTGTCCCGGATGTTGAAGGAGATGGGAGGGGAGGAGGAGGCAGGAAAGGGGAGGAGGCGGCTAGGGCTTTGGCAATGAGGATGCCTCGCCACCAGGCTTTTATAGTTGGGGATGAAGCCACTTGACCATCCAAACAGCTGCCTCGGGAATCAAAGGATGTGGTAGAGACCATTAATGTGCAGGTGGTTGGTCGTGCATTCACCATGGCTCACCGGTGATTATTTGTGCGTGAACATGTGCCGACAACTTCAAAACCTAGGCATGGCACGAGGAGAAAGAAGTTGAAACTTGCCTCCTGCGTTGGTGGTTGGATATGGAGCAAGCTCCAAACGGGGCCTTCACGGCCTTCATATTTGAAGTCTATGAGCTCGTTTTTTTAGCGAACTTCATAGATAGGGAGGTATATGAGGACTTTGCTAGGGTGCAATTTTAACTCAAAATCACCATATTAGTAGTTAATTGTGGTGATTGGGACCATATGGCCACTCTGTTGGAGTCGCTCTTAGCATTAGGTTCAGCGTCATAGGTGCAATCTGATCCGTTGAATGAAAACATTATAGATCTAACAACGAGCTAGAAGATTGTGATTTTGTACGATGCCAAGTAGACACTCGCGGTTAGACTCTTAGAGAACCCGTGCATACTCTTGCTCTGATATTTGGTGAAGACACATGTACCTCTGGCCAAACAATAACAAATCGAGACCCTTTATTCTCGTTATTACTGCTATTACTGTTTACATTTCTTTCGGACAATTCTTCTACGTGCTTGCTTTTTAAGCAATGGTGAAATACCTGCCTGAATAAATTGATGGCATAATTGTACCTGTAGCACACCTGGATTGGATATACTGTTATAGTCTATATGTTGTCCGTATTGAAATCTCTAAAAAACTTATATTTAGGAACGGAGGGATACGTGTTATTTCGTGTGAAAACTATATGTGTTATTACTTCACCTTTTTAAATTTGCAGCCACATGTTTTCTAATTTGAAAAGTATATGTGTCCTTGTCTTCCTTTAGACAATGGGATTCTTTGGTGTGCGAGGCCATCCTTGAAACAGGGGGGTTACTGGGATTGGCATCATGCCAAAAGTCGGCTAGTGGCTTCATCCATTTGCCAATGTTCATTGGGTGTGATGAACGGTTGTCTTAGGTTGGTATCCCGGGTTGGAGGTTGGGGCATTGGCAAATGCCTTGTATGTTAATGCTCGCGACAACGATGTCCACAGATGCTTTTATTCCTTGGAGGCATTGTTTATCCTACCCCTTCTCCTTCAAAATGTTGTTATCTTGTACTGTCAGGCCCTTTGCTATGTTTTTGCGCCTTTGAAAGAGTGACCCGCTTCGCAAGATGTGTCGAGGCGCTCCAGGAAGATTTGTGCTGATTGTTAGGATCAAGCTAGCTCTTTTAGTTCTTGTGCGTAATTACTTAGTTTACTTGTTTCTTGTTTTTGGTCCCTTGTTTAGATGGTTTTGAGCCCATTTTGGCTCCCGGGTCCAAATGATCCTGGAATATGGGCCGCACAAGCACTCTGTGATGCACGCCCATGTTGTATTCCATATTGTATTCGAACCAATCAAATCCACCGGTTGACCCAATAGTGCACGGATTCAATGACCTGCGTCGTTATCAGCCAGGTGGTACAGATGAAGATGTGGGTCGGTACGACGGACACATCACCACCGCCCCTACCGCACACTCTTCTCGCACACCAATTCACACGCAGTCGATGATTCGCCAGATCCAACGATGCCCCGCGCACAGACCCAAGAACAGTTGCCTCCTGCTCCCCTACTCTTGTCGCCGTCGCGGCCGTAGTCTTCTTTGTGCCGCAAGTTCAAGGTAATAATGCTCACCAGCACACCCACCCCCGTCCATGCGACCAAAAGCATTAGAGATAGATCCACACATGAGCATCCTTAATCACTGGTTCTTTTATTTATTTTTCCGTAGCAATCATGCATGCATCATGTAGCTCCGACAATTTTTGCGATGGGCAGAGATGCGCACCTAATTCGGCAGCTCCGAAATCATCCGCTAGTAAGGGTTCGACATCAAGCAATTGATCTGATGCACTTCCCCCAAACTCAACATCTAAGTTCTGTCAAGCATGTTGTTTTTGCCATGGAAGGATTTACAGACTACAAAAGGTGGTTAGTCAAAGAGAGGGAATGCTTGAACTGCCAATGATTCAAAAGCTACATTTCAAGCTTAGTTCATGGTCCATGAGCAAGATGGATGTTCGCCAACACGCAATTGTCATCAGTGATAAGAAACTGCTTCGACTCACGCCAGCAGATGTGGCTATGGTGTTTGGAATCCCTTGTGGAAATAGAGATGTACGTGCTTGAGACGGCAACATCAATGAAGAGTTGATTTCCTTCATAAAGAAAACCCTTGGCATGGACCAAGCAGCATCGCATAGCCTACGTGCTGAAGAGGAGGATAACTGAAGGTTCAAGCAAGCTAGAGAAAGATTGTTTTCAGATAGCCTATGTGATTTTGGTGATGGGTCACGTGCCTTTGTTTCTGCCCGTCCGTCATACGTTTTACAAAAAAGTTCCTGATTTTTTCTTTAAATAACCCGCGGTTCACCATTAAGTGCCTATTTCTGTTGGGCTTCGGCCCAATTGCGATAGCCCCTATCTTGCACTTCTGGGCGCTGGTTAGTATTTCGTGCATGCCCAGTTTGCTCTGTTTTCGGCCCGTTTAGGTCCCTGGTCTTTTATTATCTGCAACAAATATTTTAACTTTTCAACCGTAACTCGGATTAAACTAATTTTTATATGTAATTTGATCAGAAAAATGTGTAGTTTCCAACCATGCTATTATTTGTTCCAGTTAACAAGTTTAAAATTCTATTTAACCTTAATAAACCTAATTAATTGCAATGGTGTATTTTGGAAAATGCTATAAAAACACACGATATAATTTTTTATAATATCTTTATAAATATGAATGTTAGAAGGGCCTATATGGATCGGAGGGAGTACAAATGATCGGTTCTAATGGGCATATGTTAGTAATAAAGAAAGGAGAGAATAAAGGGCATAAGCATAAAAAAGGAAGATTAAAAATATATGAAGGAGAGAATAACAAAAGGGAATTGATATTAATATTAAGGGTATGGCATGCATGCAATGCAATAATGAAAAGGAATTAACCCTAAAGAACGTGGAAGGGGCACGCATATATGTGTTGTTGCGCAATGTGCGTCCGTTATGTGCAACTGAAATAACGCAACCAGGAAGGTGAGAGACACTTTGTGAGCATCGAGTTAAATGCAACGACCTAGGGTCATTTCGCTCACACGTAGACAACTTTTTTTATTAATCTTCAAGTGTATGTGTATGTGAAGATGGGCTAAAACGCATTTAATAGAATCCTTTTATTGAGATTTTTCTCACGATTTGGTGTAAATATCGAACATTGCTTTAACTTACAAATAATGCCTTGGTATTAAAAAAAATAAAAAACAGGCTCTTTAAGATCAGAATCGCCGTACCAAAAGTATTGTTTGTGTAGCATGCTTTTTAATGTACTATCGATATGAATTTCTACTAGACCTCAGTGTGCGTCTCTCTGTCGTGATCGGACACAATTTAAATGTTGTTGGGCCGTGCTGACAAATATCCAACTGAATACGTCAACTTTATCCACCGTTGCAACGTACGGGCATATGTGTTATCTTATCTACTAATAAAGGAATGAGTGCTTCTGCCCGTCCGTCATCAAAATTGCGCCTAAAGTTGCAAAATATTATCCACCAATGTCACCTATAAGTGATAAAAAAAAACGTTTCACCTAGAGTAATCTCGGTCTGGGCCGGCCCATACCGCAGGAACCTACTATACTGCGCTCTACGCATTAGGAGAAGCACAGCCCGCCTATTGGGGACGGCCCATGTATGGGCGACCTGTTTTATAAATTTCGTTTTTCTTTTCGGTCATTGTTTTTTCCTACTTTAAATAATTGGGAAATTCCAAAAGTTTCGAAAATTTAAAAATTAGAATTTTAAAATAAAATGTTTAATAATTCATATTTTTTGTGGATTAAAAAAAGTTTGAGATTTTAAAAAATGTTTGCATATTCAAAAAATGATCGTCAATCTTAATACAAATGTTCAGGAAATTAAAATACGTTCATGATTTTTTTAAAGTTCGTATATTAAAAATGTTAATGAAATTGAACAGAATTTTTCCAATTCAAAAAATGTTCATTAATTGAAAAATATATTTAAAATAAAAACAGTTATAAAATTAAAATAATAATTTATTTATTCATAAAATGGTCGCTGATTCAAAAAAGATCATGCATTTCAAAAAATGTTCATCAATTTCGAAAATTGTTCCACCAATTTTCCAAAAAAAGTTCGTCGATTCTAAAATGTGCGCGGATTCAAGAAAAAAGATTTAAAAATGATCACTTTTTTACAAAAATGTTTGCCAATAGTATAAAATGTTCATGAATTCAAAAAATGTTCATGATTTTAGAAAGTGTTTGCGAATTTGAAAGATATTCGAGATTTCAAATACGTTAATGAGTTTAAAAAAATGTTCATGATTTTTAAAAATTATACACGGTTTCTCGAAAATGAGAGTGATAGTATATCTCGATTATGCAGCAAAATGTGATCATGACCATTGAAGATTATGATTTTTTTTCTCTCGTTGCAACGCACGGGCCGTTTGCTAGTACACGTTTAAAATTATTGGTGTGTTCTCTTCTCTAAAAAAAAAGATTGATAGACTGAACTCAAACGATCTCAAGATTGGTGTGGTCTCTCCTCTATCAAAAAGATTGGCGTGTTCTTGCCAGCCGTAAGAACACTGATTTCAAATGCATAAGACCAAAGACTCTCTAATGAGAGAACTGATGAACCGTAAATATATCCTATATATGATTAAAATAGGCTCCTTCCTAACATACTTTTTTCAACTTGTAAACATGTCATCTCAACATGCAACAATGTATGGTAGAAAATGGACCCCAACATGTAATCGAGAAAACTATTATTGTATTTAATAAATATTTTACAACTACTCCTATGTAAAAATCACACACAGTAAATCTTATCAATTTTTGCGAACCTATCTGTGGTTGGATGGTTAGAGGGACAGTGGTATCCCAGCCCACCAGGGTTCAAATCCTGATGCTCGCATTATTCCTGGATTTATTTTAGGATTTCCGGCGATGCTCATTCAGTGGGAGGAGACGTTCCCGTCGACGACGAGGCGCCTACGATGACTTCATAAATCTCAAGATGATATGCCGTCTCAGTCTCTCGGAAGTGCTCATAGGGGTAAGGTGTGCGTGTGTGCATTCATAGGGGTGAGTGTATGCGCGTGTATGTGAACGCTTGCGTTTGTACTGTGTTAAGAAAAAATCTTGTCAATTTTTTGTCCTCATATCCACGCACAAAAAAAATGCTCTCATATTATTAACACAAATATTTTTTGTTCCAATCTTATTGAAATATATCACAACTAATTCCCCAAGAAAGATGAGGCATCTAGTAGATATAGCAAGAAGAAATATGTACCAGTGGTTTGGTCGTCCAGCTTAATTAGAAAATCTTACACATGAGTTTGTCCGATCCCGCCCTTACATGGACGTACAGGGTCCCTGCTACACCACTTACAAAGCGTCATCGATCATCAACCAGCTTCAAGAAATCTTGCAATGTGAAAAATCCATATCGACCAAGAAACCCTGTCGTTGGTGGACGGTCACCGCTGCACCCGGCCGCCTCCAGGCGCAAATCATCCAAGGCCTCGTCAACAGCCAAGACCATCTCGCGGTAGTCCAGTTCCTCCAAGAAGGCCTCCTCCTCCTCCTCGTACATCTTCTGCTGAACCTGAACGCACAAGGAAGCGTCGCCGTCCACGGCCTGTTCTTCAAGTTCAACCCCGCCGGCGCCCGAGACTGCTTCACCGCTGGCCGCGCCCGTCGCTGCTTTCTCTTTGTCGATGGCCTCCGTGAGGTGGCGGGTGATGTCCTCGGCAGCCACCATGAGCAACCGCGTGGTACCCATCACCCAGTCAGCTTCGCCTTCCGCGGCCGCCACCGCGATCAACTCGATGATCTCGTCAATCTGGAGGGTGAAGTCGCCCGTGGCTACAGAGTTCAAGTAGTACAAGACGTGCTCGCCGGCCGCGGCCGCCGTTGCTGCCATCTTGCCTACGGCCTCGCTGAGCTTCGCGACGGCTTGCAGGACGCGCTCGTCGGTCCCGTCCGCCACGATCTTGTCCAGGTCCGCTCGGAGCTTGCGGGCGAAGGAGGCGAAGCCGCTGGGCCTCGTAAAAGCTTCATCGCCGGCCGATGTCGCCGCGTCCTTCTGCTCGTCGAATGCCGAAGCCCCCATCGCCGCGCACGTCTGTTTCCCTCGTTCTCTGTGGATTCGCGGCGAGAACCAAGGAAAGGGCTATGATGAAGTTCTGATTACTGGGACGAAGATGGAGAGAGGCAATGTCGATGTTAATGTAGGCAGAGGCCCCTGCCGCTGCCGTCTCTTTGTGAGAGTCGGGGAAGGAATACCGTTCTCTATCGGAATTCGGATTGGATGTGGAGCCTGTTTCCGTATCGGAAGTCGGATTGGATGTCCCATCAGAAAAATGAATCATTTTTTATAATTTTTTTAAAAAAAATTAAACACAGTACAGACGCAAAGGCTCATATACACGCGCATACAGTCACCCTATGAACGCGCACACGCACACCCTACCCATATGAGCATCTCCGAGAGACTGAGTCGGCATATCATCTTGAGATTTACGAAGTCACCGTAGGCGCCTCGTCGTCGACGGGAACGTCTCCTCCCAGTGAATGCGCATCGCCGGAAATCCTGAAATAAATCCAGGAATAAAATGCGAGCACCAGGACTTGAACTCTGGTGGGCTGGGAATACCACAGTCCCTCTAACCATCCAATCACAGGTTGGTTCGCCATTTCTTCAATTTTATAGGGGCAATTTAAGCACGGAAACCTTTTTCTTAGAGAGAGAGAGTAAGCACGGTAACTTAATAGCAATTATATTTAGTGCCAAAATATGTCGTTTAATATATAATAGCGGTTTGAACAATCTTTTAACAATATTTTAAAGTACATATACAATGTGGTTACCTGGAACTACCTACACTGGTCGGTGGCCGGCACCATTTGGTCATGGCCCTCGTCGCCGTCCTCCTCCTCCAAGGTATAGTCTAGGAAGACGTAGGGTCTAACTCACAAGCGGTGGCCGCAAGCTTCAAGAGGGGCCTCCACATCCTCCATATTTGAAAGCTATGAGCTCGTTTTTGGAAGGTATATGGGGACTCTACGGAAGTGTTATTCTGAGTCAAAATCGTCATGTTAGTAGTTATTGTGGTGATCAAGGCCATATGGCGACTCCGTCGGAGTCACTCGCGTTAGGTTCAGCGTCATAGGTGCAATCTGATCCGTTAAATGAAAACATTACAGATCAGCAACAAGTTACGTACTCCCTCCGTCCAAAATTAATTGTCACGGAAATGAATAAAAATAAATGTATCAAGAACTAAAATATGTCTAGATACATCCATTTCTTTGACAAGTATTTTCAGACGGAGAGAGTAGAAGATTGTGATTTTGCACACTGCAAAGTACAGTAAACACTAGCGGTTAGGCACGTACAGAACCCTGCTTGCTTTTGAAGCATTGGTGAAATACCTGCCTGAATAAATTGATGGTTGAAGTCAGCGAAGACATAACTGTACCTCTAGCACACCTGGATTGGATATACCGTTAGTCTTCTGTTTCATTGAGCACACATGGATAGACCAACACCTAATCAAGTCAAGGTCCATAATAGCACAGGCCCTAAAATCCCCACCAGATATAGCATCTGGGCGAACTCACTCGAGACAACAAAAATTTCAGCACTCAAAGATAAACTGTGATAACGTGCACATATTACAGAGATGAGTCGATTGTTACGGCGTGCAATCTCTGCTGGGGCTCGGTTCAAACTTAACTTCAGCTGCAAAACACGGAATACATGGCCGCGGTCTCATTTCCACCAACTGACGTATTTAGTGCCTTCAATCGTCTTTCTTGTCAAAATCATCAGAGAAGGCATGCATTCTCGGAAGGAATCGTGGAACTGAAGTGGCCTGATGATGAAGTAGCCCGGCACATTTACCCCTCCTAACCCCCGAGACGAACAATCTCAAAACAATACATGCCTCCTCTTTCAGTATTTCATTTATTATTCAGTCTCTCTCTTTAGCACTTCTCCTGTCCTTTCTCTTTTGTTCTCGTGTGCCTGAAAATAGAAGGCGGTACTTATAAGGTGGGTGTGCTCTGTCCGTACAATGTTTGTACTGTTTTTCATTGTAAGTATAGTTAAGGGGATATTGGAAATGTAAAACACTTGATCAGAGACATGTTACATCAAATATTCATCTGACTGCAAGTAATAAGGAAATACAATAAAAAGATGATAGAAGTTTACTTTTCTTCTCTTCGTGTTTCTTTCGCCTCCAGTTCTCAGCAAGTCTTCTCTTCTCCCTTTGCTTGTCCATGTTCACACAAATCTGACAGAATAAAATGAAAAGCAATTAATATGTGAACTATATGCACAAACAAAAGCAACTAATGTATCAACTACATACACAGGATACAAGCTTGATTCTGGTTACGAATACTGTAAATAGTCTATAGAAACCTAACCTCTTGCCCAGAATCTTGAAGAGCTTGCAACGGTTCCACACGATCCTGGCCAATAATAACAAATCGCGACCCTTTATTATCATCATTACTGCTATTACTGTTTACATTCCTCTTGGACAACTCTTCTAGTTGCTTTTGAAGCAATGGTGATATACCAGCCTGAATAAGTTGATGATTCAAGTCAGTGAACACATAATAGACACTCTAGTCAGGTTAGGATACCATAATCGATCCATAACATTTACTCCATGACAGAAAACTAACCCCAGCCAAATAGCGGCGTGAGAATGTCTTAGGCTGCAAGGGATGTTGCAAGAGTGCATTCAAATCCTGTGATAAAGGAAAATATGTTTACATACGGGCCAGATAGGTAAACATTGTAAAAATCATGAACACCTACAAATAGATTGGTTTACCGATATTTTAACCCTGCTATGTAACCCTAATATAATCATCTTAAACATTCAAACCTGTTGAAGTTTCTGGAGTTGTGCCGAAGTAGCCTTTCGTTGCTTGTGGCCCCGTACACGTTCTTCCTCACTGTCACTAGCCTCCAATATCAAACCCATGGAATCAGCATTCCTCTGAAGCCAGGATTTGTTAGCATTTTCCTGAAAAGCAGAGGAAAATCAGAGCGTAGACAACCATAACCTAACATTAATCAGAGGCCAGTGGTTAATCCATACGTGTTGGAGATGACCAAAGAATGCGATTGAAAATATAACAAACCCCTTGCCTTTGAACTTTTACTTGATATCTTGTCAATCTGCCGAGCAAGGGAGAGCCTATTCATTATTGCAGGCATGTATGCCTGATCAACAGGAAACTGCTGCAGGTTCTCCTGTGATTTTCAATCAATGGTTATTAGTCAGCTTAATCCGTGAAAGAACCATTGTAAAATTATGCACCACGTTGAGTGGTTGAGACTTGAGAGCGATGGAAGTGCAGTTTGTAGCAACAGGTGCAAAATAGAAGAGAAAAGCTATGAAATTCATATATCGAAAACGGCGGACAAAAAATTCAGTTACGACAAGCCATGAGAGATTGAATATGCCGCGTATGCAGTAATATTTAATGTATGAATACATATGAAATAAATCACCTTTGAAAATGACTTGCAAAGAGAGTAAAACTTGGCTTTGTCAGCAGGGGAGATTAATGCAATACTGCAGCCAGTCAATGATTTACGCGCTGTCCTTCCACTCCTGTGGATATAAACCTACGGGGACAAACAAGAATTTTAACAACTCTAGTTAGCTTGGTGTATATCTCGGCAAGTATAGGTTTGAGAAATAAACAGAGCACTTACATCACTTGTGTGTGGTAGTTGATAATGGATAACAGTTCGAACATTATCAAAGTCCATGCCCCTTGCAAAACCATCAGTCGCGACCAAAACAGAGTTCTCACCTTCACGGAAACGATCCACAGCCTGAATGAACATAGGAAAACCTCAACGCTTTATGTTACAGAAGGCAAAGCTAAACAAGGTTATATGAGAAGTGCTTAACTTTATTTGGACATAACCAGTCATATGGGTCAATGTAAAATAAAGTCAATGTAAAATAAACAAGAACAAAAAAAACTACAGTGCAGAAGGTAGATCATATATTATCATAGAACTTGAAAAGAAAAGTAAAGCATCCTCTTATCCCAGAGTCAGTTATTAACTGATAATTTTAGACAAACATTAGTGCATTACTTACTGTTAGCAACATCCAAAGATGAGAGTGCATGTCCCAATAAAAGGCATAACTTTCATGAGTACCAGATTGTGTGGGTTACAGGAATTCTGGCAATAACCATTTAAGTATATAACAGATAAAATCTAAACTGAATGATAATTCCAAAAGCTTAGTAAATGTTAAATGTAAGTATCCTGTGTAGTTTATGGGAGAAAATCACCTTCATGCGAGCCCTTTGTTGCATTTGAGCATGATTTGTCAAGACATTTATTCCAAGAGTGCGTAATAAGGAAGAAATGTGACGCAATGCAGAAATCGATGTGCAAAATACTATCATGCGGCCTTGCCCATGAACACTCAATATATAATAAAGGTTGGCATCCTTATCATCATCACTACACCTGCAAAACAAGCGATGATTTTTCAGTGTCAAACTGTCTATTATAATTTTGTCATAAAGTACAAGCCAAAAAAAAAAATAGTGGCCATAATAACAGAAGTACAAAAAGAAGAGAAGGCATACTCGATGAATGATTCTTCAAGTTTCTCAGGCAAGATCGAAGCATTTGTCAAATCAACTATTTCTGCATTAGGTTTCATACCAGCCTGCTTCGAAAGTTCTTCAATAGAACTAAGATCATCAGCCGTCGATGCCTTTGAAGTAGAAAGCCCACGCTTCAACTTCTTGCGAAAATTAGCTGAAAGCGCAAGCGTTGCTGAGAAGACAAAGGTTTGCCTCTTCTTTATTTGCAAATTTGCCACTGTTTCACAGCTTGACGTGGCTTTTACAGTTTGCTCATCAGAACTATTGGATAATGGAAGCATCTCAATGATAGATTGCACTTCTTTAAAATGACCCCGCTCTATCATTCTATCAGCCTCGTCCAACACGAAGAATGACAATGAATGCAGCTGAGTGATAAAAAACAGAATATTGTGACAGTTAGCACCATGTCTTCAACATAAAATAACCACAAAATGACAACTGCAATAAGTAGAAGATGCCAAATTTATACACTCATTCTCTCTTCTGAAATATAAAGTGAGTTCAGTTAACTATTGGGTTCGTTTGTCCAGAAGTCCAAAATAGCAGTAATAACCATCAGACATAGGTTAGGTTCAACCAGAGATCACTGGGTTCCATCAAATAGAAAAAATGAGTTTCAGATGAGCTTATGATTGATGATAATATTTAATTTATTATTCCCTATGCTGCATTCCCAGGGGTATGAATGTTGTATGTTGATGATACACTGAAATGACAAAATGTACACTGACAATTTGGCATATGCTTTCAGACTTTCACATACTAACCTCAACTAGGTGCTGATTGCCTGATGACATTAGCTCCCATAATCTTCCTGGAGTTCCAACAACAATTTCAGGCTTCTTTTTCAAAAGTCGTTCTTGCTTTTCCATGGATAAACCACCAACAATAGGAACAACATGAATTCCTAAGAACTTAGCAGCTTCTTTTAGATGATCACAGACCTGTGAATAAGAATCATAACATGTGCATGAGTGGGTGACACATAGTACCTCATATTTGAATACAGGTAACATGTTGCACAGAAGAAATTACAGGACCTATGATGTTCAGAATTCAAACTGAATAAGCTAGGGAAAGTTGAACCCAATTAGGCGCTAAGGGCAATAGGATGCAGAGCGTAGATTTATAGCTACAGTGCTCAGCATCGTCAAATATTTAAATTCCACGCCAAAGGTAAACCACACTACGTTAGGTCATTCTTATACCTGTTTGGCGAGTTCTCTGGTGGGTGTCAAAATAAGTGCTCTGAGTGGGCCTCCTGTAGAACTTCCTTCCGCCGCTTTTTCATCTTCTACATGTAATCTTGTGGTCTTCTCTCGTTCTTCAAGAAGGCGTTGCAAAATAGGGAGACCAAAAGCAAGTGTCTTGCCAGAACCTGTCTCAGCTGCTCCAATAACATCCTGTTGCAGTGTAAAATATATATAGAAGGCATAGTTAAAAGACCTAAGGCTTCACGATTAATAATTAGTTAACTAAGAGGGAAAATAGCACTATCAGTTTAATACAATAATATATCTATTAGGCAACTTATGAAAGCAACAAGCACAAGAACAATACCATATTTTCAGTAAAGAATAGTGTCACCATTTTCATGTAGAAAAAGCTAATGGTCAGTGGCCTATGGGTTAAAATTGACAAACCTTGCCTTGATGAGCCCCTGCAGGAATGCAAGCCTTCTGTATAGGTGTTGGTTCATTGAACCCAAGCCTGTGCATTGCCTTGATAAGAAGGGGATGTAATCTTAGCTCGAGCCACGCATAAAGTTCATCCTCGCCCAATTTCACCTCATCTTTGCTGTCTTGTTCCATATTTTCAATGCCAACTTGCATATCTGGAAGCACACAACAGTATTATTAACTATAAATTTGGCAAATCACAACTAACAGAAGCACAAAGTAAATAATGAAAAACTACAGTCTAAGAAGTAAGAGCTACAAAAGCAAATGATCCGAAGCCACAAGCTGAAAATGAGAAACTAAGCACCTTCCACATTGTCATCAGCAACGTCCTCTTTGCTCACTGAATCATTATCCTCCACCTTCCTCTTCTTCTTGTTCCTCTTCTTCCTCTTTCCTTTCTTCTCACCCTTCTTACCCTCCTCCTCGCTCTCAGCTACGGAATCGCCTGCACAATCGCCATCACCATCGCCGCCGATATCGACATCCAAGCGCTTGGCATCCCCTCGCTTGCGTTTCTTTTTCTTCTTCTTCTTCTGGTCATTCCACGCTTTCTTCTCACTTGCTCCCACGTCCTCCACGCCGCTCCCGAAGATCCCAAAGTCGGCCCCGTCTATCTCCTCCAGCTCCAGGAACCCTGCGCCGAATCCCCAGACACGTCAGTAACCACAGAGACAAACCGAACCAAGGTGGAGCCCGGTACTGGAAAGTCAGTTCGTTACCTCCTTCCTTGCCGCCGGCGAGGACGAGGAAGGGGTCCTCGACCATGGTGGCGCCAGAGGGGGAGGGGGAGGGGGCGGCGGCGGCGGCTTTCTTCGGTTTCTTCCTGCGGCCTTTCTTATTTTTCTTAGGCCTTTGGATGGCCTCCTGCGGCGGTGTGGGCGGGTCCGACGATGACTGCTCCGGTGCGTCGGCCATCGGAGACCGAGGGCGGCGGGAGGAAGAGGCGGTGGCGCTGGCGGCGACGGCAGAAGGGGAGGAAGAGGTGAGGGTTTGGGTTTGGACTTCTTTTTTTGGAGGTTGGGTTTTGGTTTGGACTAATCTTGTAATTGGGCCTTTAGGCTGACTACTGACGGATTGGGCCAACTTGTCTACTAGACTTCGGGTACCTCTTCAGTTTACCCTCGTTCTCCCGGGCTAATCCTATTCGGCGCTTAACGCGCCGTTTATAGTGCCTTTAGCTCCAGTTCTTTTTTGCCTAAAAAAAAAGATTCAGTTCTTTTCGCAGCTTAAAAAATAAGACGTATCCTTCCTAACATTTTTCATAAACCGTTTCTCTTGCGGCCTTTAAAACTAGCTATGAAATAACTTTTTTGAAGTCTAAAATAATTTAAGATGCTACTTACTTTTTAAATTGGAAAGAGGCAGTTATTTTTTAAGCCACCCAAAAGAACCGGCCCTTGAGGCGGCTTATTTTTTAAGCCATGTAAAAAAAACTGGCCCTTGAACGTACGTAGTGCCCACGAGTGCTTCCCATGAGCCGACCCAAATAACCCTTCGGTTTCAGGATGTTCTCGTCATTTTTTTGTGTTTTTATTATTGCTGGTTTTTTTCTATGTGTTTGTTTGGTCGGTTTTTATTTTGTTTTTATTTTTTCAATTTTCTTCTTCTTTTAATTTTTTTAACATATTTCAAATCCGTGTAAAGTCAAATTCATAATATTATAAATTTTGCTTTAAAAATCAAATTTAATAAACTTTTTTCAAATCCATGAACTTCTATTTGAATTTGTAAAATAAATTCAAAACTGTGAACTCATTTCAAATGCGCGAACATCCTTCAAATTCACAAACTTTTTTCAATTTCACAATCTTTTTCAAATTGCGAACTTACAATCCATGATTTTTTAAATCGAGAAATTTTTCCAAAACCGTGAACTTTTTTTAAATTCATGATTTTTTTCTGAATTCATGAACTTTTTCATATTCACAAACTTATTTCAAATTCATGTACTTTTTTGAACGTCCAAATACTTTTATTGTATGAAAAAATTTCATGAGAGAAGTCATTGTGCCCAACCAATCAGGAGCGGCACTACCATGTCATCGACCCATAGCAAAATTCCCAAAACGAACCAGCACCCGAATCATGTGTTTCCTCCACGCAACTGCAGCGAGGCGACCGAATCCACAACCCTCTAGAATGTATTTTGTTGGATTTCTTTGGGTTTTTTTAATGGCTTTTCTCTCTTTTACAACTCTAGTTTTTGGCCGGTTTTCTATTGTTTTCTTTAAAAAAACATTTTCCCTTTTCCTGTTGTTTTTCTTTCTTCTTATGTTTTCAAATTTGTGAACATTTTTCAAAATCAAGAATCTATTCAAATTCATGATTACAAATTCAGAATTTTTAAAAATTCATGTACCCTTTTCAACTTCTTTGATTTTTTTCACCTTGGTGAACCTTTTCAAATTTGTGAATTTTTTCTTTTTTTTAACTCGTGACCTATTTTGAATTTGCAAACTTTTGTTGAATTCATTAACTTTTTTGAATTCGTAAATAAGGATGGCATGGGGAGGATATGGGCACATTTTCATGCCCATGGACAATGCCCGAATTTTTTCTAACTAGTCGTGGATAAGACATGTGTATGATTTTATGAACATGGTACGTTCAGACCCTACCCCGTTACCTTATTGGTGGGTCACATGTGTTATAAACACTAAGCTATTGAGTCTTTGTATGTAAGCTTTGTACCTCCCTCCCATCCTCCTCCCAATAACCAATTCCCCAACCATAGAAATTTCTCGATGGCAGCCAACGCCTCCACCACACATGAAACTAGCAATAACGCTACCACCCTTCGATGTTATATTGATACGCCCGATTTGTATGCATCGGGCACGGATACCCCATAGGGTATGGGCGTGGGCATGGATATTTGCCCGATGTGTAGGGTATGGAATACGATCTTATGCCCATGAGAAACATAGGTATGGTATGGGATTATTGTACACACACCATACTCCTATCCATTGTCATGTTTATTCGTGAACTTTTTCCAAATAAAAGTGCTTGACAAAATATACGATATGACAATTCTAGGTTGGCAGGAGAAAACTTTGTCCAAGAAAGGTGAAGATATTATGATTAAGGCGTGTACACAAGTTATCCCTATTTCTGCAATGGGTTGTTTTACCTCACAAAAAGGTTTTTGTGAACAAGTGAACTCGATGATTAGGCGATACTGGTGGACACAACAAGAGAATGACCTAAAAAATTGATTCGTTGAGCAAGCAGAAACTCATAATGACAAAGAAAGAGGGTGGCCTTGGATTTAAGGATTTGCATACTTTCGATTTGGTGATGCTCGCCAAGAAAGAGTGGCATCTCCTTACTCACCCAGAGTCATTGTATGCAAGAGCAAGGCTACATACTATCCTAGTACATATATGTGTTGGCAGTCGAGCCAAGGGTTGGGATTCCATATGCGCGGAGAAGTATTCTAAAAGGATTTGAGGTGTAATACTAACGTGGCGCGTATAGTCGGAGATGTGGATAGTATTTATATTTGAAAAGATTGGTAGCCTTCAGGAGAGGGGTCTATGAGGCATATCACGCCGAGAGCACATAATGTGATAAGTAAAGCTTCATAGCTCATAGATTCGGTCTCGTGCTACTGGAATGAGCAACTGAGCGGGACATGTTTTGGCCTCAAGACGTCAATTACATCCATGTGATCCCCTATTTGAAGATGTGGGATAGTTGGGCATGGAACCTAGTGCGAAAGGGTTGTTCACTATGAGGTCGACGTACAAGGTGCAACAACAGGTTGAGGATATGACCAAGAAGCGTGCGTAAGCCTCAAGCAGCAACAATTGATATTGAAAGCTCAATGTGAGGGGATAGATCCATCATTTCTTATGGCGGCTTGCTTATATAGTCTGTCGCTCCACCATAATATTACACGTTTTATATGCAACCGACATTTTATTGTGTAGAGCGTATTTTGGTTTTATAATGTATACTATGTACCCAATACTCACATTCTACCATAATAAATAAAAAAATATAAAGAGACTAGCAAGAGCAAAAGGAAAAAACATTTTAGATGGTTAGGAGGGTTGTGATACCTTGGCCCACCAAAGACTCACATATAACGTCTTGATGTCTCATTAATATGGATTATCATTAAGTGTTATTTGATGTTCCCATCTATAGCGAGACGCACATGGTTAGTGGTTACTTCATCAATCTTAAAGCTCCACAACTCATACCTGATGTTTGGTAGGCGTGGTGTGAGTATGTGTATGGTGGTGTGAGTGTATGTCTACGTTCTCCCCGATGTTTAAATAAAAAAAGACGTTTTAGCCCCCGAACCCACATGTTATCAAGTGAATATTAAACTAACTTTTTTATTATTATTTTAACAACAAACATGTTTATGTGTTAAAAATATATATTTGGTGACCTAAAATAAAATAAAACCAGTGCTTCAGAAAGGAATAGAGCATTGATTTTTTTCCTAGTCTCATTCTTCGTGAATTTTTGCATGTAGTTAGAAGAGGGATACTCCCTCAATTCATAAATATAAGATGTTTTAACTTTTTTTTCTAAACCAGATGTATATAGACACGTTTTAGTGTGTTTGTTCACTCACCTCAGCTCGTATATAGTCCATATTGATATATCTAAAACATCTTACATCGATGAAAGAAGAGAATACCTTTTTCTATCTTGTTTGATTTTGATGTTTCTTTGCTATTCTTTTAAGCGTAATATTACACCGAAAATGCAAGGAATATAGTCCCACGCGCACCATGTGAATTTCAAATTCAAAGTAATACTAGAAAACAAAAAAAAACCGGGGTATCAACCTTGCTCGACCATTCTACTCTTTTTTGCATGGTAATACTTGTCTCATTCATATCATAAAGATCAAAGTACAAGTCACGTAAGGACTGACATGACAAAACTGAAAAGATAACAGAACGTCTCTGAGCTTGACACCAACGCCTGTCACCTGCCTCCGGCACCACCACAGCAGCCACCGAAGAAAAAAATGACGGATCACCTCCTCACCCGAGCTCGACGCAGCTCCATCGCTGATATGCAGCTTTGCGAACCTCCAAGGTGGCTCACTAAAAGTGAAGCCATTGCTGTTAAACTAATCGGAACGGGGCAACACCCCGGACACGTCATCGAACTCTAGATCTGGCACCCCACCATGACTAAGACGTCGAAGGTGGAAACCATACCTGCCATCCATGAACCACGAATCCAGCACAAGTTCCGTCTTTTGGATGTCGTCGATGCAAACCACAATCTGCATCCGCTCCTGGACTACCTCCCAAGCTCCACGCCGACGCTGGAGCAAACGTCATCGCAACGGCGGAGACCGAGGACACATGTTCACCACGAGGATGACGTCGCCGTCACGCCATCCTGCTTGAACAGACTGGTTTCCAAATCCATCCCTAACCATAGGACTGATGGCCTCGTTAGGAAAGGATCCGAAGAATCTATATTCAGCGTCGTCATCGTCGCTGCCGAAGCCAAGACGATAAACAACCTAAAAACCTAGACTACGAGAGACTAAAAACGATCCACACACATGGATCCAGTGACTCCCCTCACCAGCGATGACCGAGGTCGCCAACGAAAGGGAGTCGCCGGAGGACGGTGCTGGAATATTGGCCTCTCTTGGCGTCGGCTAGGGTTCCTCGACCATTCTACTCAAACGTATGAAGTTTAATGAAGAAATGACACGCGGGTATTCGGTAGTAAAGAAAATGCATATGATCTTACTATTCCTTCAAACAATGTTTTTGAATATAACTTATTTTTTTATATCTTTGTGCAAAATACCACGAATGTCATTTTTTCATGAAACTTCGTACGTGAGTATACGTGTTGATCATCTGTATTAAAATCAGTTGTTTCCTTAATACTGGTATTATTTTTTTTGATATTTGTGCAATCTTAATTCAAAACTACAACACTTATTTTGTATCGGAGGGAGTAGTATTTAGTATTCCAAGGGGTCCTCGTGGAACTATGTTCCAGGTCAAACATCACACCCAAGTAGTAGAACGTCTGTGCATTGCTACGCGCTACAATGCATATAAATAAATCAAAAAATATTATGGTCGTCTTCAACGTTGAAGCTCATTTCTTCCTCGTAAGTCTGGCGTGTTGGACATCAAAGGGGCGCCCAACAGGCTCCCCAAAAATCAACCGTCTCGACAGTCTGAACTATGATACGCCTCCGTTGTATCTACTTTTCCTAACGCTTTTGCTCTTGTTTTGGACTCTAATTTGCATGATTTGAATGAAACTAACCCGGACTGACGCTGTTTTCAGTAGAACTACTATGGTGTTGTTTTCGTGCAGAAATAAAATTTCTCAAAACTGGACAAAACTTTTTGGAGAATTATTTTACATTAAATAAAAAATGTTGGAGCCAAGAACCACCGGAGGGGGTGCCCTGGCTGGGCACGATACACCCGGAGGGGGTGGCACGCCCTGGTGGGTTGTGCCCACCTCGTGGCCCCACTAACCCTAATTCCAGCACTATAAATTCATATTTTCAGAGAAAAAAAAGAGGAGAGAAAGTTTTATCATGTTTCACAAGACGGAGCCGCCGCCACCTCTTGTTCTTCATCGGGAGGCCAGATCTGGAGCCCGTTTGGAGCCCCGGAGAGGGGAATCTTTGGTCTTCGTCATCATCAACCCTTCTCCATCACCAATTCCATGATGCTCCCCACCGGGAGTGAGTAATTCCTTCGTAGGCTCGCTGGTCGGTGAGGAGTTGGATGAGATTCATCATGTAACCGAGTTAGTTTTGTTAGGGCTTGATCCCTAGTATCCACTATGTTCTGAGATTGATGTTGCTATGACTTTGCCATGCTTAATTCTTGTCACTAGGGCCCGAGTGTCATGATTTCAGATCTGAACCGTTTATGTTATCACCATTATATCTATGTTCTTGATCCGATCTTGCTAGTCATATGCACCTATTACGTGCTATGATCCGTAAACCCCATAGTGACAATATTTAGGATACTTTCCGGTGATGACCGTAGTTTGAGGAGTTCATGTATTCACCATGTGTTAATGCTTTGTTCCGGTTATCTATTAAAAGGAGGCCTTGATATCCCTTAGTTTCCTTATGGACCCCGCTGTCACGGGAGGGTAGGACAAAAGATGTCATGCAAGTTCTTTTCCATAAGCATGTATGACTATTTACGGAATACATGCCTACATTATATTTATGAACTGGAGCTAGTTCTGTGTCACCCTAGGTTATGACTGTTATATGATGAATATCATCCAACGAATTCACCGATCCAACGCCTACAAGTTTTTGACATATTGTTCTTGCTAAGTTACTATTGCTACTGCTACTGTTACACTTGCTATAAAACCATTGCTATCACTGTTACCGTTATTGTTACTGTTACTACTGCTATCAAAACTATCATACTACAATGCTACTGATCATTCTGCTACAGATATTTAATCTCCAGGTGTGGTTGAATTGACAACTCAACTGCTAATACTTGCAAATATTCTTTGGCTCCCCTTGTGTCGAATTCATAAATTTGGGTTGAATACTCTACCCTTGAAAACTATTGCGATCCCCTATACTTGTGGGTTATCAAGACCCTTTTCTGGCGCCGTTGCCGAGGAGCATAGCTATATTTGTTGAGTCACTTGGGATTTATATCAATCGATAACTATGAAGAATCTAAAGGATACAAGAACCACGATTTTTCCCTCTAAGACGAGGGGAGGTAAGGAATTGCCATCTAGCTCTGTACTTGATTCACCTTCGGTTATGAGTAAATTGCAACACCACCACATGCTATTAATTCTGATATGTTGCAAGTTATTGATGATGCTACTTCTGCTATGAATGATGCTAGTACCATGCCTAATGATAATGTGCCACTAGGTGAATTTCTTGATGAACAAATTGCTAGAGCTAAAGAGAATGAAATTAGTGAAACTGATGAAACTACTGAAACTGATGAAGTCTTTGAAACTGAGAACTATGAAACACCTATCAGACCTAGCTCTCCTAGATTTGAAATTCCTAAGATACCCGAGGGTTATGTTATGGATGAGGAGATAGGTAGAGAAATCCTTGCTTGTAAGGATAGAGATGATCTTAAGAAATTACTATGCAAGTAAAGGAAAAGACTTTGAATGCTAGAATGAAATGTGATCCTAAGTTTGCTACTTCACCTATCTTTGTTACTGATAAGGATTATGAATTCTCTGTCGATCCAGAGTTAATTGCTTTGGTTGAATCTGATCCTTTTCATGGCTATGAAACTGAAACTGTAGTGGCACATCTTACTAAGTTGAATGATATAGCCACCCGTTTTGCTCATGATGAGAAGATTCGCTACTACTATATTCTCAAATTATTTCTGTTCTCATTAAAGGGTGATGCTAAGATATGGTACAATACTCTTGCTCCTGGTTGTGTGCATAGTCCCCAGGATATGATTTACTACTTCTCTGAAAAATATTTTCCTGCTCATAAGAAACAAGCTGCCTTACAGGAAATATATAACTTTGTGCAAATTGAAGAAGATAGTCTCCCAAAAGCTTGGGGGAGGCTTCTCCAATTGCTTAATGCTCTGCCTGATCACCCTCTTAAGAAACATGAAATACTTGACATCTTCTATGATGGACTAACTGATGCTTCTAGGGACTTCCTAGATAGTTGTGCTGGTTGTGTTTTCAGGGAACGAACTGTTGAACAAGCTGAGGAATTATTGAATAATATATTGAAGAATTATGATGTTTGGACTCTCTCTAAAACACCACCTAAACCCACTCCAAAGAAGAGGCGTATCTTATTCCTTGATGTCTACTATGCAACTTTATTCTTGTAGACTTTGTTGGGCCTCCAAGCGCAGAGTTTTGTAGGACAGTAGCAATTTTCCCTCAAGTGGATGACCTAAGGTTTATCAATCCGTGGGAGGTGTAGGATGAAGATGATCTCTCTCAAACAACCCTGCAATCAAATACAAGAAATCTCTTGTGTCCCCAACACACCCAATACAATGGCAAATTGTATAGGTGCACTAGTTCGGCGAAGAGATGGTGATACAAGTGCAATATGGATGGTAGATATAGGATTTTGTAATCTGAAAATATAAAAACAGCAAGGTAGCAAGTGTAAAATAGCGAGCAAAACGGTGTATAAATGCTTCAAAACAAGGCCTGGGGTCCGTACTTTCGCTAGTGCAATCTCTCAACAATGCTAATATAATTGGATCACATAACTATCCCTCAACGTGCAACGAAGAATCACTCCAAAGTTCTTATCTAGCGGAGAACATAAGAAGAAATTGTTTGTAGGGTACGAAACCACCTTAAAGTTATCCTTTCCGATCGATCTATTCAAGAGTTCGTACTAAGATAATATCAAGTTATCCTTTCCGTTCGATCTATCTAAGAGTTCGTACTAGAATAACACCATATGATACGCATCAACAAACTCTAATGTCACCTAGATACTCCAATGTCACCACAAGTATCCATGAGTTAATTATACGATACGCATCAAACAATTTCAGATTCATAATACTCAATCCACACAAAGAACCTCAAAGAGTGCCCCAAGATTTCTATCGGAGAAAGTAGGACAAGAACGTGTATCAACCCTTATGCATAGATTACCCCAATGTCACCGCGGGAATCCGCAAGTTGAGTACCAAAACATATATCAAGTGAACCAATAGAACACCCCATTGTCACCACGGGTATCCACATGCAAGACATATATCAAGTGTTCTCAAATTCTATATTCAATCCAACATAACGATATCTCAAAGGGAAAGATTCAATTCATCACAACAAGGTAACAAAGGGAATAGCATCATGTGATCCGACTATATTAACAAAGCCCGTGATACATCAAGATCGTGACATCTCAAGAACACGAGAGAGAGAGAGAGAGAGAGATTGAACACATAGCTACTTGTACATACCCTCAGCCCCGAGGGTGGACTACTCCCTCCTCATCATGGCCTCCGCCGGGATGATGAAGATGGCCACCGGAGATGGATTCCCCTCTCCGGCAGGGTACTGGAACGTCTCCAGATTGGTTTTTCATTGATACAGAGAGTTGCGGCGGCGAAACGAGAAGTCTCGGGTTATTTCTGACGGTTTCTATATTTATAGGATTTTTGGGCGTCGGTTTCACGCCAAGATGGGCCACGAGGAGGGCACGATACACCAGGGCGTGCATGGGCCCTCTGGCGCGCCCTGGTGGGTGTGCCCACCTTGTGGCTCTTCTCCGGTGGTTCTTTGCTCCAATATTGCTTATTTGGTCCAAAAAATCACCAAAAAGTTTCGGGCGATTCTGAGAACTTTCATTTTCTGCACAAAAACAACACCACGGTAATTCTGTTGAAAACAGCGTCAGTCCGGGTTAGTTCTAAATAAATCATATAAAGTGCATCAAAACCATATAAAAGTATTGTAAACATAGGTGAATATGGCATGAATACTTCATAAATTATCGATACGTTGGAGACGTATCAGCATCCCCAAGCTTAATTCCTGCTCGTCCTCGAGTAGGTAAATGATAAAAGAACAAATTTATGAAGTGTGAATGCTAGCATAATATATAAGTTTGATCATTGATAATTCCAGTCAATTTTCTAGCATCATAACCAACAACTTTTTCTCATAAAAATCATCATGATAGAGTAGCAACCAATTCACATGATATGGTTCAAACAATGAATTCTCTTGAAACTTAACAACCTATGTTCTTAGTCACCAAACAATTGCAATTCAACTTATTCTCAACAAAGTCTAAGTAAGAGCTCCACATAATCAATCATCATATAGTCTTCTATGATTGCTAGTACTCTAAGCATATTTTTAGAAAAAATAGCATCCATCGAACACAGAGAAAGATAGGGGCTTAATGTTTCGCCTCCCAACTCATTTATCATAGAGATAATTGTCAACAATAATAAGTCATGATCAAATATATTTGACTGGATATATATGTTTGGATCTTTCCTCACCACATGATGCTTGCCAACTAATAGACTGAGGTTGGAATAAGAAGTTGACTCAACATGAATAGTAATAACATGAAAGTAAATAGATTGTCCCTTCGCAGAGGGAAGCAGTGATTTGCAAAGGTGTCAGAGCTCATTGTTTAAAAACAGAGATGAATATAGTTTTGGGAGGTGCACCCTTCCTGTCAACGTTACGACCAAGAGTTATCATTATCTTCCATGTTAAACACACTAGCGGAGGTTCCCAAGTGGTAAAAGTAAAGGTTTACTCCCCCTCCACCAACAAACACACTCCACGGCTAGCCGAATCCACGGGTACCGTCCATACCAACAACATTCCTGGGGGAGTTTTGTTTAATTATTTGCATTTTTTTATTTCGGGACTGGGAATCCCTATTACCACCCTTCTCGTGCAAGGACAAGTGAATAAACACTCATCATGAGAATAACCCGCTTAACATGGAAGATACTGACCGCCCCCTGTCGCTCCCTGAGCGGTCCAGGCACACAAAACAGGTGATTATTTGAATGTTTAGAGGTGGCACATGCAAATTTACTTGGAATGGCAGTGAAATGCCATATATAGGTTGGTATGGTGGACTCTTATGGAAGAAACTTGGCTCAAGGATTTGGATGCACAAGTAGTATCTCTACTTAGTACGAAGTGTTGGCTAGCAAAAGGTTCTAAACAAGCACCACATGTTGGAGGATCCATAACAATATAACTTCTATGCAAATATACACAACCATAACTCATTACGTTGTCTTCCTTGTCCAACTTCAACTAATTTGCTCAAGTTTGAAAATAATTAATGGGTATTCACAATCATAGAAGATGTCCAAGATAATATATTTGTATGTGAAAGTTCTCTTCCTTATACTAATCATTCACGAATTGCTTGTATGACCAATATTGTGATTGTTAAACTTCAATAGATTTTACTTTCTAAACCAAATGTGAACTTTCTACTAAGAATATAGCACATTGATAATTTCATAATTATGATATTTCATTCATTCACAATTTACTATTAAGATATAAGTGAAGCACAAGAGTAAACATCAAACTACTCTCAAAAGATATAAGTGAAGATCAATGAGTAGTCAAACAATTAAGTAGCTATGTGAGGACTCTCTTTCTCTCAATAAAGATTTCCAGATCTGAGTATTTTATTCAAACAACAAACTAAACAAAAATAGAACTCCAAGAATAGCACGCATCATGTGAACGAATAAAAATTTAGGCTCAACATAGGCTAACCGATAGTTGACAAAGAGAGGTGGGATGCGTAGCAACCCCAAGCTTAGATGCTTGAGACTTCTTGAAATATTCACTTGGGGTGCCTTGGGCATCCCCAAGCTTGAGGGTAATTGATACGTCTCCAACATATCTATAATTTTTGCTTGTTCCATACTGTTATATTATCATTCTTGGATGTTTTACAATCATTTTATAACAACTTTATATCATTTTTTGGGACTAACCTACTGACATAGTGCCAAAGTGCCAGTTGCTGTTTTTGCTTGTTTTTTACTTCGCAGGAAATCAATAGCAAACAGAGTCCAATCGCGACGAAACTTTTTGGAGATTTTTTCTGGACCAGAAGACACCCAGTGGGCCAAACAACTGCCGGAGAGGTGGGCTGTGGAGAGCACAACCCACCAGGGCGCGCCAGGGGGGCCCCGGCGCGCCCTGATGGGTTGTGCCCTCCTCGGCCCCCTTCCGCACCACCTCTGATGCCTATAAATTCCCAAATATTCCAAAAACCCTAGGGGAGTCGACGAAACACAATTCCAGCCGCCGCAAGTTCCAGAACTGCGAGATCCAATCTAAACACCATCATGGAGGGGTTCATCTTCCTCATAGGTGCCTCTCCGATGATGCGTGAGTAGTCCACCATAGACCTGCGGGTCCGTAGGCAGTAGCTAGATGGCTTCCTCTCTCTCTCTTATGATTCTCAATACAATGGTCTCTTGGAGATCTATTTGATGTAAACTTTTGCGGTGTGTTTGTTGGGATCCGATGAATTTTGAGTTCATGATCAGTTTCTATCCATGAATATTATTTGAGTCTTCTTTGATCTCTTATATGCATGATTACTTATAGCCTCGTATTTCTTCTCCGAATCTTTGGTTTAGTTAGGCCGACTAGATCGATTTTTCTTGCCATGGGAAGAGGTGCTTTGTGATGGGTTCGATCTTGTGGTGTTCTTTCCCAGTGACAGAAGGGGTAGCAAGACACGCATGTATCGTTGCTATTAAGGATAACAAGATCGGGTCTATTCCTACATGAATAGATCTTGTCTACATCATGTTGGGACCCCGACTCATAAGTCGTGATCACCGAATGCACGTGTACAGTGATCCCAGAGATCAATGCTCACTGAACACACAGAAGCTGAATAACAAGAGTCTTACATCCACATTTAGCGTCTTACACAAATAAAGACCATGAAGGTCAAGTCTTACATAGATAGGGCCGCAAGGGCCAAACACTTAAACATAACAAGCAGCGGAAATCTTGATCGGAAGCGTGAACCCATGCCATCTGCCTTAAACCTACAGGCATTCTGACTGGGAAGCATCCTAGTTCGCATGTTCGTCACCAACGAACTCTTCGCCATATTCCTGCTCTTCCATGCCTGGCCAATTAAATAACCAGTGGCAAGCCAATGAGTACTTTGAATGTACTCGCAAGCAAACCATGTTTGGAACAAGGCAATAACAATGCATGATATAGCACTAAATAGGTATGTTTGCGGAAAGCTAATTTTGAATGGACTGACATGATCAATTACTTGTAAAGCGTGAATCATGAGGATTCAAGTATTCATATGAACAGGTTACAGATATCAATATGAACAAGGATCGAACATCTCATGTTCATTCATCATGCCAAGTCATCGGACTCAACTCAAGTTTCCTTTGAACACCTCACGTTCAGTCATCGTGCCAAGTCATCTGGCTTAGCTCAAGTATCAGCCTTTTATTCCACACACTCACACCAAGTTTGGTAAACACTGTACGTAGTTTAAGCAGCACCACCCAACTGTCCTTGACCGTGGACATGGCTATTCAAATAGTTTTACACTCTGTAGAGGTTGCACACTTTACCCACAAGACTCGGGGAACTTCCGTGTCATCCATGACACGCGGTATATTTCATACCCGAGGTAAGCACCCGAACAATGCCTTTCCCCTAGCGATACTAAACAAGGAGTCCACTCGTTGGTACCATCCCTCATGATATACATCACACGTATCATCCATGAGGGCACGCAACGGTGTGCCCGGTGCCTGTAAAGACAGCGCATGGTCGCCCTACCAGGCACGATCCCGTATCGAGAGTGACCTCGTCACTCCCGCCACTAGTAATGTGGGCTCTATGCTAGTACCCACCAAGGTAATCAACAAATCCCTGTCCCATAAGGGGTATCGTGGTTGTACATGTAAGGTTGGGACGGTCGACAAGTCTTAAATCTAATCCGTTTTCGAAAACACACACACACACACACTCACTTGCTCCGGTACACCACTTCTTTCTCAAGTGGTTACCTAACTCAACATCATCTCCCTCGGGCATTAGTGGCACCCGACGGGGTTTTCGAAAAGTCTTTGAAATCACTTTCGTTTCCATCACCATGCATATTCCCGTCCCAATTTGCGTAGCATCAACTAAGCATCCTTTCTACTCCCACCCGCACAACCATCATAAGGAGGTAGGGTCATGCACGATGCAAGTATCAATGGTAAAAGTATCGGAGGCATCCCACCGTAGTGGTCACCACATCAACATGATCAACATCAAGAAATAAAGTGCTATATGACATGCATGAAAATGGTTCTTAACATGGTCAAAGGGCTGCTTTCCTGGATCAACAAAGTCTTCGGGTCCAACTCCCTCGTCAACCTCGCAATCTATCGTCGCGATAAATAACGGTAAAAATAAGAATCATCACAAAAACAGAGCACAAAACTCACTTCTAAAATGTTGCCCTACTCTGATAAATACAACAACCTATATTAAAAATATTTGCCTAAGGTTCTGTTGTGAAAAAGATTTTGAAAACTATTTAAACAGAGGCTAAAAATAATCAAAACTAGCCTTTAGATAAAACCAGTACATAAAATGTTTTCAAAAATTTGCACAAGTGGCACTATTAAATACTACAGAATATTACAAGATTTGTGGTGGAAAAATATTTGGAATTGGAAAAATATTGAACTCTGTGGGATTTTTGCAAAACCCCACAGAAAGGAAAAATAAAAAGGGCTCACTGCCCTGGGCCAGAGCCAGCCAGCTGCTGGGCCGGCCCACTGGCCAGCTAGGCCAGGCGCGCTGGCGCCCCCGCGCACGCCAGGTTTGAACCTGATGTGCGGGGCCCAGAGGCCAGCGGCTGAGGGGAGGAGAGGGGGCGAGGTGGAGGCCGACAGGTGGGGCCCTCCTGTCGGGACCTTCGTCCACCTATGGACAGAGGGGAACGGGGCTCACCGACGATGATTCCGACGACGAAGAGATGAGCTGGTGGTGGGAACGGACTCAGCGTCGAGCCGCCGTTCCTCTGGAGGTGGAGAAAAGACCGGAGGTGCCCTGGCTCGCCGGCGACGAACACCCGCGGCGGAGGAGCTTCGGGAGGGGGGTCGGAGTCATAGATTTTTGCAGCAATTCGAGCAGAGGAGTGGTGGGGAAGGGCCAGGAGCCAGCTGCGGTCACGATGGAGGTGAGAGGAGAGCCGGAGCGGGCATGTGTCCCGAGATCGACGGAGCCCCGACACGGCGGCGCCTCAGTCGATCTCGAGCACTGGTGCTCGGGGGGCTCGAATGGGGGCTTGGGATGGCCGATTGAGAGTGGAGGGGAGTCAGCAGAGGGAAGAGAGAGACCCGGGGTGGCTTTATATAGCCGGGGCGCGGGTGCACCGAGCTCGGGTGCGCCGGTGAGGAAGAGGTGCTTGCTGGAGGGCATGGGTGAGAGAGAGAGAGCGCGTCTGGGGTCCTTCTGGACGCGGTCCAGGACCAGGGGAGGGGAGAAAGAGAGCGGGGAAGCTCGCACGTGCGAGGTCCGCGGTTGGCCGAACCGGGCGGCGTCGGGCGCGCGTGTGGGAGGGTGAGAGAGAGAGAGGGAGAGGAGGCTCCCGACACGGCAGCGTGTCGCGGATGCCGAGGCGCCACAACTGGCGCGAGGGGGCGGCTCGAGGTGGCCAGAGTATGGGCAGGGCACGCCGGCATGATGGGCTTTTGGCGCGCTCTGGCGCGTCCACTAGTGTCCACCGACTGCGCAAGGGCTAAACAAAGGGGAAAAGGGGCATGGGATGCCCTGGAGCTTGCCAGGAGGGAGAGAGAGCTGAGAGAAGGGGGAAAAAGTGGCTGTCCAGGGGGTGCAAGTGGGGTTTTTACCCCCTCAATCATGGAGCTAGCCGTTGGGCTTTCTACTGGAGGTGCTGGGGGTCTAGGTGGAGCTGTGGTAAAAATTTGTGCTCAAGGAGAACAAGGGAAGGGGCTCAATTATCTCTACTCCTAAAGGGGGAGTCTGCGGTCGTGATGGTAGGTTTGGTAGCCGACGTTCACCGGTTTATTTTCGTCTCTCCTCCCACCTTCGTCTGGTTTTTTTTCCGTCTCTCCTCCCACCAACATCTATTTTGTCTGATTTTTTCCATCTCACCTTCCACCATCACCCCTTCACACTGGTTTCATGCCCACCGTTTTATTTCCGCTCCACTCTTTCCTTACAAATCAATACTTTCCTAACATACAAAAGATCACATATCTAACTTTCTGAAATTAACCAAATCAACTGATCCCTCCATTAGTGCAATTTTATTTAGAAAATCCACTGATTTATTTCCACTCCACTCTTTCCTTACAAATCAGTACTTTCCTAACATACAAAAGATCACAAATCTAACTTTCCAAAATTAACCAAATAATCTGATCCCTCCATTAGTGCAATTTTCTTTAGAAAATCCACTGATTTATTTCCTCTCTATTCTTTCCTTACAAATCAGTACTTTCCTAACATACAAAAAATCACGGATCTAACTTTCCTAAATTAATCAAATCAGCCGATCCCTCCATTAGTGCAATTTTCTTTAGGAAACAAATAATCTCTACTCCTAAAGGGGGACTTGGTAGCTTCCGTTCCGGATTTTTTTCCGTCTTTCCTTCCACCTGTTTTTTTTTCGTCTTCCCTTCCACCTCGTCTTTTTTCGTCCGTTTTTTTTGCTCCCCACGATCCCGCCCGCAAACAAATGAACCAGGGAAGAAAACCCAGCAAACCCAACTAACCGAAAACCTACGAACCTGCCTCCTTTCCTCACGAGCCGCTCGCGCGGGCGGCTCCGGAGGACCCAAACCCTAGCCAGCAACCCCTATCTCCGTGCTCATCTGGCCGCCGTCGCCGGCGGTGGTGGTGGCGGTGCCCGGCCGTCAAGGGCGGTCAGCATGGTGGGCACGCCCCGACGGGCTTCCCTCACGCGGGGGCGAGACATCAAGCGGGCGGCACAGCGGGATTCTTCCGGATAGTCGACGCACGGCGGGGAGCGGCTGCAAGGCGGAGCATGGTCGGGGGCTCGCGGAGATGGTGCTGGTGCATGGCGGAGTCCTCCTGGATGCGGTCGGTAGGGGATACGGAGGCGGCGGCGCGGCTCAGCCATGTATGCGATGCGACGGAGCTCGGCCAGGAGTGCTATGCGAGCGGCGGCTGGGTGCTGCTGGATTGGCTGTGAGCCATGGCTGGCGCGTGGTGGTGTTCTCATGATGGTGGTGCCGGCGGCGGTGTCCAGATCTGGCTCCTTTGCCATCGGTTTGGGGTCACACGACTACAAGACAGACGAGGTGAGGGAGATCGACCGTCCCCGACCGTCCTACAGTGACTAGGCAACGACAAGGTGGAGGTACCAAGGTTGTGGGGGTGGAGCCGTGATGAGGTACATCCGTGGATTGGCAATCAACCGTTTACGACACGCGACACGATGTTGTGTGGCTATGGTGACTTCTCTTCGGTGGCTGCGTCACAGAACCTCGTCGTCGACGTCGCTGGATGGACGAACTCCTTGTTTATGACGATCGGACGCGACGATGTCGTCGCCTGTTGCTGAACACACTCCCCATCGATGTTGGGCGCATGCCCAGACGACTCCTTGTTAATGGGGGTTGCACGTCAATATGTTGTCATCGGAGAGAGTATTGATTAAATCGAAGGTGTTACCGTTGAGTTCCGTTGATCAATCGAGATAAGACATTGCTTCTTATTTTGCAGTTAGCTTGCTGCAAACTTGGATCCCATCGGGAGCGCCGACCATGCATGCACCACGCCGGCAACGAGGTCCTCCGGCGTGACCATTTACAAGAAGCCACCACAGTATTGTGTCGCGCCGCCATAGGTGATAGTTTCCTATTGCATCGTCTACCACCGTCGGTGAACTTATTCTATTACCCGCTGAGAAGTCTGAACAATACAACTTCTGAATATATATCTGGTTAATATATATGCAGATTTATTGGCAAGTTGATAGATCAGGCTTCAGGGATTCGGAACTACCAACACTCAGCATCTTAGCACTTGTTTCTTACTATTGCTACCCAAAGTTTCCAATTGCAGAATGACTAATTGATAACTGAGATATGGCTAAGAAATCTGGCAACCTCCCTTTTTTCTAAAAATTTGACATTTCAGATTTTATAAGTTAACATGTAGTGCCAGTCCGAAGAATTAATGCGCCGATTCAATTGAGGAAATGAACCGTTGCATACAAATGACATCTCTACTACTATTTCTAATGTGTGTTTTAATGCTTTTACATTAGAGATATTGTTCGTCTTTTACACGCGCGGTCAACTAGAACAAGATAATAATCCCATGGATTTTTTTTTCAAAAAAAAGACCTTGGTGGGAATGATACTTTGAAACGGGATTGAGAAATTTGTTTTTTTTTCTATTTTTTACTTGCTGAAATGTACGATTTTTTTCAGGTTTAAGAAGGATAATGCTATGGCATACGAAGAGGTACATGCAAGTTGGTGAAGACCTAAGGTGCTTTTGTGATAGTTGGGTGATGAGCAATTGGAGTTCACTAGCTTGTAATGCAGGGGCAGGGCAGTGTTACTTCCGTTGTAGTTAGAATGAATGTGAAATTTAAGACATATCTCTATAGTGGTAGGTTAAGTATACACCACAATGTTGTTAGTATGCTTCAAAAGAAATTACTTATAAAAAACAATGTTTTTAGTGGTTTTGTCTCTCTTACGACAACGTTGTATATATTTTTTTGTATATAAAGTACTACTTAGCTATTTGACCTCAAAGTAAGATAATGATGAATCATGAACTCCATATAATCCTCAACCTAGATTGCATGCTCCTACTTGCATTAAAAATGTTCTTTAATGTCTGTCAAAATGGTACGCAGGAGCAAGAATTGCACGATCAAGACAAAGACTTGAGGAAGAAGGTAGTATTATTGAGCTTACATGTTACTCTTTCTGTGTGTAACATAGTTTTGTTACAATTAAATTGGATCTTCTCTTTGTTGCCAACACAAATTCTAGACCTGATTGATGGTAGGTTTGGTAGTCGGCGTTCACCGGTTTATTTTCGTCTCTCCTCCCACCTTCGTCTGGTTTTTTTCGTCTCTCCTCCCACCAACATCTATTTTGTCTGATTTTTTCCATCTCACCTTCCACAATCACCCCTTCACACTGGTTTCATGTCCACCATTTTATTTCCGCTCCACTCTTTCCTTACAAATCAATACTTTCCTAACATACAAAAGATCACAGATCCAACTTTCTGAAATTAACCAAATCAACTGATCCCTCCATTAGTGCAATTTTATTTAGAAAATCCACTGATTTATTTCCACTCCACTCTTTCCTTACAAATCAGTACTTTCCTAACATACAAAAGATCACAAATCTAACTTTCCAAAATTAACCAAATAATCTGATCCCTCCATTAGTGCAATTTTCTTTAGAAAATCCACTGATTTATTTCCTCTCTATTCTTTCCTTACAAATTAGTACTTTCCTAACATACAAAAAATCACGGATCTAACTTTCCTAAATTAATCAAATCAGCCGATCCCTCCATTAGTGCAATTTTCTTTAGGAAACAAATAATCTCTACTCCTAAAGGGGGACTTGGTAGCTTCCGTTCCGGATTTTTTTCCGTCTTTCCTTCCACCTGTTTTTTTTCGTCTTCCCTTCCACCTCGTCTTTTTTCGTCCGTTTTTTTTTGCTCCCCACGATCCCGCCCGCAAACAAATGAACCAGGGAAGAAAACCCAGCAAACCCAACTAACCGAAAACCTACGAACCTGTCTCCTTTCCTCACGAGCCGCTCGCGCGGGCGGCTCCGGAGGACCCAAACCCTAGCCAGCAACCCCTACCTCCGTGCTCATCTGGCCGCCGTCGACGGCGGTGGTGGTGGCGGTGCCCGGCCGTCAAGGGCGGTCAGCATGGTGGGCACGCCCCGACGTGCTTCCCTCGCGCGGGGGCGAGACGTCAAGCGGGCGGCACGGCGGGATTCTTCCGGATAGTCGGCGCACGGTGGGGAGCGGCTGCAAGGCGGAGCATGGTCGGGGGCTCGCGGAGATGGTGCTGGTGCATGGCGGAGTCCTCCTGGATGCGGTCGGTAGGGGATACGGAGGTGGCGGCGTGGCTCAGCCATGTATGCGATGCCACGGAGCTCGGCCAGGAGTGCTGTGCGAGCGGCGGCTGGGTGCTGCTGCATTGGCTGTGAGCCGCGGCTGGCGTGTGGTGGTGTTCTCATGATGGTGGTGCCGACGGCGGTGTCCAGATCTGGCTCCTTTGCCATCGGTTTGGGGTCACACGACTACAAGACAGACGAGGTGAGGGAGATCGACCGTCCCCGACCGTCCTACAGTGACTAGGCAACGACGAGGTGGAGGTACCAAGGTTGTGGGGGTGGAGCCGTGATGAGGTACATCCGTGGATTGGCAATCAACCGTTTACGACACGCGACACGATGTTGTGTAGCTATGGTGACTTCTCTTCGGTGGCTGCGTCACAGAACCTCGTCGTCGACGTCGCTGGATGGACGAACTCCTTGTTTATGACGATCGGACGCGACGATGTCGTCGCCTGTTGCTGAACACACTCCCCATCGATGTTGGGCGCATGCCCAGACGACTCCTTGTTAATGGGGGTTGCACGTCAATATGTTGTCATCGGAGAGAGTATTGATTAAATCGAAGGTGTTACCGTTGAGTTCCGTTGATCAATCGAGATAAGACATTGCTTCTTATTTTGCAGTTAGCTTGCTGCAAACTTGGATCCCATCGGGAGCGCCGACCATGCATGCACCACGCCGGCAACGAGGTCCTCCGGCGCGACCATTTACAAGAAGCCACCACAGTATTGTGTCGCGCCGCCATAGGTGATAGTTTCCTATTGCATCGTCTACCACCGTCGGTGAACTTATTCTATTACCCGCTGAGAAGTCTGAACAATACAACTTCTGAATATATATCTGGTTAATATATATGCAGATTTATTGGCAAGTTGATAGATCAGGCTTCAGGGATTCGGAACTACCAACACTCAGCATCTTAGCACTTGTTTCTTACTATTGCTACCCAAAGTTTCCAATTGCAGAATGACTAATTGATAACTGAGATATGGCTAAGAAATCTGGCAACCTCCCTTTTTTCTAAAAATTTGACATTTTAGATTTTATAAGTTAACACGTAGTGCCAGTCCGAAGAATTAATGCGCCGATTCAATTGAGGAAATGAACCGTTGCATACAAATGACATCTCTACTACTATTTCTAATGTGTGTTTTAATGCTTTTACATTAGAGATATTGTTCGTCTTTTACATGCGCGGTCAACTAGAACAAGATAATAATCCCATGGATTTTTTTTTTCAAAAAAAAGACCTTGGTGGGAATGATACTTTGAAACGGGATTGAGAAATTTGTTTTTTTTTCTATTTTTTAGTTGCTGAAATGTACGATTTTTTTCAGGTTTAAGAAGGATAATGCTATGGCATACGAAGAGGTACATGCAAGTTGGTGAAGACCTAATGTGCTTTTGTGATAGTTGGGTGACGAGCAATTGGAGTTCACTAGCTTGTAATGCAGGGGCAGGGCAGTGTTACTTCCGTTGTAGTTAGAATGAATGTGAAATTTAAGACATATCTCTATAGTGGAAGGTTAAGTATACACCACAATGTTGTTAGTACGCTTCAAAAGAAATTACTTATAAAAAACAATGTTTTTAGTGGTTTTGTCTCTCTTACGACAACGTTGTATTTTTTTTTGTATATAAAGTACTACTTAGCTATTTGACCTCAAAGGTAAGATAATGATGAATCATGAACTCCATATAATGCTCAACCTAGATTGCATGCTCCTACTTGCATTAAAAATGTTCTTTAATGTCTGTCAAAATGGTACGCAGGAGCAAGAATTGCACGATCAACACAAAGACTTGAGGAAGAAGGTAGTATTATTGAGCTTACATGTTACACTTTCTGTGTGTAACATAGTTTTGTTACAATTAAATTGGATCTTCTCTTTGATGCCAACACAAATTCTAGACCTGATTGATGGTAGGTTTGGTAGCCGGCGTTCACCGGTTTATTTTCGTCTCTCCTCCCACCTTCGTCTGGTTTTTTTTCCGTCTCTCCTCCCACCAACATCTATTTTGTCTGATTTTTTCCATCTCACCTTCCACCATCACCCCTTCACACTGGTTTCATGTCCACCGTTTTATTTCCGCTCCACTCTTTCCTTACAAATCAATACTTTCCTAACATACAAAAGATCACAGATCCAACTTTCTGAAATTAACCAAATCAACTAATCCCTCCATTAGTGCAATTTTATTTAGAAAATCCACTGATTTATTTCCACTCCACTCTTTCCTTACAAATCAGTACTTTCCTAACATACAAAAGATCACAAATCTAACTTTCCAAAATTAACCAAATAATCTGATCCCTCCATTAGTGCAATTTTCTTTAGAAAATCCACTGATTTATTTCCTCTCTATTCTTTCCTTACAAATCAGTACTTTCCTAACATACAAAAAATCACGGATCTAACTTTCCTAAATTAATCAAATCAGCCGATCCCTCCATTAGTGCAATTTTCTTTAGGAAACAAATAATCTCTACTCCTAAAGGGGGACTTGGTAGCTTCCATTCCGGATTTTTTTCCGTCTTTCCTTCCACCTGTTTTTCTTCGTCTTCCCTTCCACCTCGTCTTTTTTCGTCCGTTTTTTTTGCTCCCCACGATCCCGCCCGCAAACAAATGAACCAGGGAAGAAAACCCAGCAAACCCAACTAACCGAAAACCTACGAACCTGTCTCCTTTCCTCACGAGCCGCTCGCGCGGGCGGCTCCGGAGGAGCCAAACCCTAGCCAGCAACCCCTACCTCCGTGCTCATCTGGCCGCCGTCGCCGGCGGTGGTGGTGGCGGTGCCCGGCCGTCAAGGGCGGTCAGCATGGTGGGCACGCCCCGACGGGCTTCCCTTGCGCGGGGGCGAGACGTCAAGCGGGCGGCACGGCGGGATTCTTCCGGATAGTCGGCGCACGGCGGGGAGCGGCTGCAAGGCGGAGCATGGTCGGGGGCTCGCGGAGATGGTGCTGGTGCATGGCGGAGTCCTCCTGGATGCGGTCGGTAGGGGATACGGAGGCGGCGGCGCGGCTCAGCCATGTATGCGATGCCACGGAGCTCGGCCAGGAGTGCTGTGTGAGCGGCGGCTGGGTGCTGCTGCATTGGCTGTGAGCCGCGGCTGGCGCGTGGTGGTGTTCTCATGATGGTGGTGCCGGCGGCGGTGTCCAGATCTGGCTCCTTTGCCATCGGTTTGGGGTCACACGACTACAAGACAGACGAGGTGAGGGAGATCAACCATCCCCGACAGTCCTACAGTGACTAGGCAACGACGAGGTGGAGGTACCAAGGTTGTGGGGGTGGAGCCGTGATGAGGTACATCCGTGGATTGGCAATCAACCGTTTACGACACGCGACACGATGTTGTGTAGCTATGGTGACTTCTCTTCAGTGGCTGCGTCACATAACCTCGTCGTCGACGTCGCTGGATGGACGAACTCCTTGTTTATGACGATCGGACGCGACGATGTCGTCGCCTGTTGCTGAACACACTCCCCATCGATGTTGGGCGCATGCCCAAACGACTCCTTATTAATGGGGGTTGCACGTCAATATGTTGTCATCGGAGAGAGTATTGATTAAATCGAAGGTGTTACCGTTGAGTTCCGTTGATCAATCGAGATAAGACATTGCTTCTTATTTTGCAGTTAGCTTGCTGCAAACTTGGATCCCATCGGGAGCGCCGACCATGCATGCACCACGCCGGCAACGAGGTCCTCCGGCGCGACCATTTACAAGAAGCCACCACAGTATTGTGTCGCGCCGCCATAGGTGATAGTTTCCTATTGCATCGTCTACCACCGTCGGTGAACTTATTCTATTACCTGCTGAGAAGTCTGAACAATACAACTTCTGAATATATATCTGGTTAATATATATGCAGATTTATTGGCAAGTTGATAGATCAGACTTCAGGGATTCGGAACTACCAACACTCAGCATCTTAGCACTTGTTTCTTACTATTGCTACCCAAAGTTTCCAATTGCAGAATGACTAATTGATAACTGAGATATGGCTAAGAAATCTGGCAACCTCCCTTTTTTCTAAAAATTTGACATTTTAGATTTTATAAGTTAACACGTAGTGCCAGTCCGAAGAATTAATGCGCCGATTCAATTGAGGAAATGAACCGTTGCATACAAATGACATCTCTACTACTATTTCTAATGTGTGTTTTAATGCTTTTACATTAGAGATATTGTTCGTCTTTTACACGCGCGGTCAACTTGAACAAGATAATAACCCCATGGATTTTTTTTCAAAAAAAAGACCTTGGTGGGAATGATACTTTGAAACGGTATTGAGAAATTTGTGTTTTTTTCTATTTTTTACTTGCTGAAATGTACGATTTTTTTCAGGTTTAAGAAGGATAATGCTATGGCATACGAAGAGGTACATGCAAGTTGGTGAAGACCTAAGGTGCTTTTGTGATAGTTGGGTGACGAGCAATTGGAGTTCACTAGCTTGTAATGCAGGGGCAGGGCAGTGTTACTTCCGTTGTAGTTAGAATGAATGTGAAATTTAAGACATATCTCTATAGTGGTAGGTTAAGTATACACCACAATGTTGTTAGTACGCTTCAAAAGAAATTACCTATAAAAAACAATGTTTTTAGTGGTTTTGTCTCTCTTACGACAACGTTGTATATATTTTTTGTATATAAAGTACTACTTAGCTATTTGACCTCAAAGGTAAGATAATGATGAATCATGAACTCCATATAATGCTCAACCTAGATTGCATGCTCCTACTTGCATTAAAAATGTTCTTTAATGTCTGTCAAAATGGTACGCAGGAGCAAGAATTGCACGATCAACACAAAGACTTAAGGAAGAAGGTAGTATTATTGAGCTTACATGTTACACTTTCTGTGTGTAACATAGTTTTGTTACAATTAAATTGGATCTTCTCTTTGTTGCCAACACAAATTCTAGACCTGATTGATGAAGTTTATGAACTACACGGAATAAAAGCAATATTTATTCTAATATAAAAAGTCCTTTGTAGCAAATAAAGTATATCATCACTCTTTTCTTGCAAGACACCAGGTGTGCTGAGAATGAGTTATATATGTCCTGGCAAGATAGATGGCAAAGTAGCTCAATTGTGCATGCTGATGAGACTTACCCGAGACTTCTGGAACAATCGGAAGACGATTCATCCATTCAAATTGGGTATGTCTTTCTACATGGTATGTGGTATAACCTGCCAAATCACTCATAGGCATAAATGTTTTTAAGCATGGTACCCAAATGATTCACCCATGACCCATTCTTGAAATTTATTTATAATAACTATTCAGAACACAAGTGGTTGATTTTTTAGGCTGAAAAGATGACAATGAAGCTAAGAGAAGAGAGCCTAACTATGATCCATGAACATGATGTGCATCAAGAGATGGTATGACTTCTTCAGAGAACCATCTTGATTGTTCTATTTTCTCCATATATGGCTGACCATTGGCAAGGTTATTCAACAGTGACAGAACACACTATCATGTTCCCAAAATATCTTGGTCATTTTTCTATTATGTAAAACAATCATTATTTAAATGATGATAAACTATAGTTGAAAACATATACAAAGAAGTAGAAAAACTAAAAGTTCCTCCGAGGCCATAACCCCTGCATGTTACATGCCCCTCACGTCTTTGCCAATGACCATGAGGGTCATGCACTTCAGTTGCATAAGATACAATGAGCTTTCATGTTAAATCTTCAACAAAAGAAATCCAGGCGGCAATTCTAGGTTTATTAGTTTGTATATGATTGCATATGATGGTTTATAAAATTCACCATCAAGGTATATTTCGGATGTGGTCGAGAAGGAGCTACCATCGCGGTTGATTGTGTTCGTCCTGGACTAATCATGACCAATTTGACGAGGCACTCCTTTGCTCTGATGAGTAAGATCTCCTGCTAATTCTTTCTTCTGAATGTATTTGTTAAATGTCAAGTTTAAGCTATACAAGAGTAGAGTGGAAAATGCCTTTATTTCCCACAACGTTATGATTTTTTTCACTTGTAGGGGCAGTTCAAGTTGTCTCACATGATTTGGAAGATTCTAATATGGATATGTTTAATCCTTTTTCTCCTTGATTCTTCATGTAATAGTTGTAGCTGCACTGATTGTATTATTATAAATAAGCACACAAGTAGGTTACATACCACCAATGCTAGGTGTTGATTGAGTTGTTTTTTGTTTCAGATCTTAACAACGGAGCAACTGTCCGATGGAAGTGAAGTTAGAGATTGGCTCTGTGACTAAGGCACTAAGCAGAAACATAATGAAGCCCGTCATACATTAGGGTAGAGCTGGAGAGAAGAGGTCATTTTGTGTTGTTTTACATTTGTCAGTGTGATGGAATATGTGCATGTTCTGGTAACCAGAAGACACTATCTTCACCCTATAAATATAACATATTTGACTTATGAGTTGCTGGCGTTGGCAGCGATAATACATTGTATATATTACTTTGTTGTTCTACTAGAATACAAGGAGACACAAAGGTTGAATCTGTGAGGGAGGAGTTAACAATATGTGGTGAATCGGAATGGCATTGGTTAAAAAGTTTGTGACTTGAAGCCGCTTCTTATGAGCACATTAGTTAAAGTTAGTGTTAGTGTCGTGGAGTATTGAATTTGTAGGAACGATATAATAGTTTCAATTAGGCGAGTTTATTGTAGTTTTATCAATATACATAGAAGTTTCTTACCACTATGGCTTTGTACCGAAGATTAAGATGCTGGTTTTATATCCATTATCTACTTAGCTCAACATTTTTTGAATAACAAATTGGTGGAACTTGTACATGTATTCTGGTCAAAATCAGTGAAGTAAAATTAACGGTTCTTTAACCAATTACCATTTGACCATTGGTCCATTTCTATATATTTATCAACCCGTGGCAACGCACGGGTACTATGCTAGTTGATTCTTGGATTCTGCCTGAAGGTGTTTGATCAGTGATTGGGCAAGCAAATGGAGTTTTCTTGCCATGAGATTTAACAGGGTTATAATGTATGTAAAATTAGAGGGGGCCACCAAGTTTGAGATGGTTTGAGGAAAGTTCACAATGTAAACTTGGTAAACCCTAGAATTTGGCAGAATCAGATTTCTGTATATCCAAGCATGCATTTCACTTCCCCCAAATCCACCACTTGGTGTGGTATCATTATTTGGGGTTTAGCACATGCCCACAAAGTTTGGGGTCAAGGGAAGAAACTTCACAATGTAAAGTTGTTCAAATTTGACTCTAGACAGGAATGGTTTTGGAATTTTTTGGTGAAGCAAATCAATTGGGATTGAGATGAAACTTTGCAAGATCACCACATATAGCATGTGTGTCTTTCTGGAATTTTGTTGGAATTTATTGAGAATATTTCTTATAGAAATATTTCAAAAGCTTGATTTGGGCAGAAAGGGTTTTGAAGTGTTTTGCCCATGATTTTGAACATGACCATGTGTTGAAACTCATATATATGGAAAATATATGTCCACTGAGTTTCCCTAAATTTTCTCAAATATTTTTAAAGCATTTAAATAATTTTCCCATGATTTTGGGAATTAATATATATAGTGGGTTTCAAATAAAGCCTTTGGGGAAAAAGGATCCGCCCAATTTGAGGACTTGTAGTGCAAACCTCAATTCAGGGGTTTTTGAAAACCTAGTTTGAATAAATCCTTTTTGGCCAAAATAATTTTTGATAAAAATATTCTTGGGTACTATTCACATGGCATGATCATTGGGCAAGAAGTTTGGATCAAGGAAGATAAATATGGAGAGGAGTAGTACCTAAGAGTGACATACATAAACAGCTAAACAAGCAAACAAGCAACAATTCAAACAAGCTCATGCAGTGAAAAAGTTTTAATTGGTTCCAAATTTTATAAATCCATAGCATAGAAAAGTGATACAAACACAGGGTGTGACAGACCTACCCCCCTTACAAGAATCTCGTCCCCGAGATTCCTAGGCTAAGCGCTAAAAAGATAAGGGAACTCAGATCTAAGATAGTCTTCACGCTCCCAGGTTGCTTCTGCTTCATGTAGGGGGACGCGATAGAAAACAAAAAAATTCGGTACTGCGAGCATGCCCAGGATCACTATGGAGATGCATACAAGGTTTGATTTGATCTGTACCGACTTGTAGCACAGCGGAAGTAGAGTCGATGAAGATCGGTGGTGCAGATCCCCGCAGCTAGGATATACAACCTCCCAACTGCGAGGATGTTCTTCCTCGTCGAACAGCCCTTCGGGAGGCAGTCGGACAGTCCCTCGGACAATGTCACGGACAGCCCTTCGGGAAGACCCTCGAAGCTCGAACGGAAACTCGGACAGCCCTCCGGGAGGACCCTCGAACAGCCTCACGGGCAAAAGATCGAAACTACGACCTCTCTACAGGGTTGCACACATACGGTGTTAGCTATCCGGCAGGGCTTTGCCGTTCAGAACTAGTTCCCGCCGGAACCCAGACAGCCTTTCAGCTCTACGAAACTATTTTGCTGGGAGGGAGAGAGAAAGCCAGATCATGCATGGCATGTGTATGTGAGAAGAGAGTTAGTGTGGAGAGTGCATCTCCACCTCTATTTATAGGAGGAGCAAGGGCTAGTGGCAAGTGGTGAAAAGACCAAAAGGGGTTTGGATATTTCACCATGCCACATAAGGAGGGCTTGATCTTATCCACCAAATGGTGGAAGGAAGCCCCAAGGGCCCCTCCAAGCCCATGAACGAAAATGGCTGCCCCCTTGGGGGGGGCCCACCACCTTCCATCCACCTTATCCTCACTCCAAAAATAGGGAATTCCTCCTAGAAGAAAACCCCATTAAAACCAGCCCATAAAGTGCTTTTCACAATTCATGAAACCATTTTTTCACGGCCGTTAAATCCGAAAATATTTCTGTGGGTCTTAGAATAATTCCAGTACCCACTAAAACAACTCTGGACGCGTTCGAAACATTTTCAGATAAATGATTTTCATCTGCGAAAAGCAACCAAAGCGGTTCCGGCAGTCCGGAAAATTTTCGGGTTTTGTCTTCGAAAAATCCCAGAAGTTACCGGAACAATTCTGGTACCCTCCAATAATTTCCAGGCATATGCCGAAATCAATTTGACTTAATGGTATACTCAGAAACAACTTTTCGGTTTTACCAAAACTCTTCCGGTGTTCTCTCTCCAGAACTCTTCCGTTGTCCCCGAAACTTTTCCGGTGATTTTCTCTCAGACTCCATGTCTGGCGTTCAGCAGATAGATGACCCTTAAGCGTGTGACCCTATAGGTTCGGTGAAGTATAGACATGACCCGGAACACCTTCCGATCAATGATCAACATCGGAGCCGTGGACACCCATATTGACCCCTATACCCACACGAATGAATATTCGAGTGAACCTCCAGTTGTTGTGTGCTATTCCTTTTACTTCGCGATATGTTACAAAACCTGAGGTGAGATTTATCGGCATCCCCGTGGATCAACACTTGTCCACAATGCCAGTTACCTCGTTGCCGGTTTTGTTCTCTTTTCTCGTTTCCGCGTTCCGGCATCCCCGTGATCAAATCACAATGTGTCTAGCCAGACGATGATGGATACCGTTACACCGAGAGGGCCCGAGAATATCTCTCCATCGTCGGAGGAGAAATCCCAATCTTGATCTATCAAGTTACTTGTCATACTTTTCCATGAACCCGTAAGCCGCCGTAATAGCCATCCAGTTACGGATGACGTTTAACAAACCCCAAAGTTCATGAAGCAAGCATGAAGAAACTCGATACTCTCATGGTCTAAGGAATCATGCAAACATTAACTTTCTCTGTGTTATTAACCATTAACTTGTGACGAATGTATCTCATAGCATAACATCAAATCTGGTTAATTCAACACAAATATTCTTCTAATATTGTGCCCTCAAAATTGCCGGCATAGCCATGCCTATGATCAGGAAAACAGAACCATCATGCAACACTTGAGCTAGTCTTAGAGGCCAGACTAGGAATACATTTTACCGTTTGTTATTCCATACGTGCATATGAGTCTTCCTCCGAGCCTCGTGGTTATTGTAGACTCGAGAACCATAGCAGTTATAGCATGGAATATAAACTTAATTAGGAACATGGGGATAAATAATAACATGTATTATTGCCTCTAGGGCATATCTCCTACACTTCAGTGTGGTTGCTCCATTGTACCTTGAAATACTTGATGGTGCGGCTTCGGGTGCAACGCTCAGCTTCATCCAAAATACGAACTGGCCTCTCACGATAAGTGAGGTCTGGCTGAAGGTCGATGGCTTGATGGTTGATGTTCTTGTAGAGGTCGGGGCGGTTGGGAACTTGAAGACACTTCCGGAGTTGTGACACGTGGAAAACGTTGTGCACATCAGACAGCTCGGAAGGTAGTTCTAGCTGATAGGCAACTTCTCCTCGTCTTGCGGTGATCTTGAAGGGGCCGATGTATCTTGGTGCGAGCTTTCCCTTGATGTGGAAACGCTTAGTCCCTTTAAGAGGTGTGACTCGAAGATAGACATAATCTCCGACGTTGAGGTTCACTTCTCGGCGGTGAGAGTCGGTGTAGCTCTTCTGTCTTGTCTTGGCGGTCTCGAGATGCTCTCGGACGAGTTGAACTTGCTCTTCTGCTTCGCGGAGGATGTCTGGGCCAAAGACTAGTCCTTCTCCGGTTTCCGACCAATTGAGGGGAGTGCGGCACTTGCGTCCGTACAACACCTCAAATGGTGCCATCTGAAGACTCGACTGGTAGCTGTTGTTGTAGGAGAATTCGGCGAATGGTAAGCAATCTTCCCACTTGGCTCCATATGCCAAAACACAAGCACGGAGCATATCCTCGAGTATCTGGTTTACTCGTTCCGTCTGTCCACCGGTCTGGGGGTGAAAAGCAGTGTTGAAGGAGAGCTTGGTTCCCATTGCTTCTTAAAACTTCTTCCAGAATCTTGAGGTGAACTGGGTTCCTCGGTCTGACACAATCTCCTTTGGAACTCCGTGAAGACTCACGATGCGGTTGGTGTAGAGGTTTGCTAGCTGGCTTCCATCATAGGTGGTCTTGACGGGAATGAAGTGGGCTACCTTGGTCAGGTGATCGACAATGACCCAGATGGAATCATATCCTTTGCTTGACCTAGGTAATCCGGTGATGAAGTCCATCCCGACCTTGTCCCACTTCCATTCTGGTACCTTGAGAGGTTGCAATAGTCCAGCGGGTCGCTGATGCTCAGCTTTGACTCTCTGGCATACGTCACACTTAGCAACGAAGGTGCCTATTTCCTGTTTCATGCCATGCCACCAGAATCTTGCCTTGAGGTCTTGGTACATCTTGGTTCCTCCAGGATGGATGGAATACGGAGTGTTATGAGCTTCTTGCAAGATCAAATTCTTGAGCTCTTCCTTGTTGGGTACGCAGATACGATTTCTGAACCATACAACTCCTTGTTCATCTACCAAGAATCCTGGAGCCTTGCCTGCCTTGATCTTCCGCCTGATGCCTTCAATGCTTTCGTGTCCCTTCTGAGCTTCCTTAATATCATCCATCAAGGTAGGCTTTGCTTCGAGGTTGGCGAGGAATCCAGGTGCAACTAGTTCCAAGCCAAAGCTTTCAAGTTCTTCATACAGGGCGGGTAGCCTTTCCTTAATCATAGCATTCAGGGAACAAGCCTTCCTGCTTAGGGCATCTGCTACCACGTTAGCCTTTCCAGGGTGGTATTGAACACTGAGGTCATAGTCCTTGATCAACTCCAACCATCTTCGCTGCCTCATGTTCAATTCCTTTTGAGTGAAAATATACTTCAAACTCTTGTGGTCTGTGTATATCTCACATCGCTTCCCCAGAAGGTAATGACGCCATGTCTTCAAGGCATGAACTACGGCTGCCAACTCAAGATCATGAGTAGCGTAGTTCTCTTCATGAGGACGTAGCTGTCTGGATAGATATGCTACGACTATGCCTTCTTGCATCAGAACACCTCCAAGCCCGGTTCTCAATGCATCACAATATATCACAAACTCCTTGTGAATATCGGGGGTGGCCAAAACTGGGGATGTGGTCAATCTCTTCTTGAGCTCTTGGAAGCTTTCTTCACACTTCAGCGTCCATTTGAACTTCTTGTCCTTCTTCAAAAGCTGAGTCATGGGTCGGGCAATGCTCGAGAATCCTTCAACGAACTTGCGGTAATATCCCGCGAGTCCGAGGAAGCTTCTGACCTCCTTCACATTGGTTGGGGATTGCCATTCAGTCATGGCTTCAATCTTAGCAGGATCCACTGACAATCCTTCTGCAGTCAACACGTGACCCAAGAATCCCACTTCATGCAGCCAGAATTCACACTTGCTGAACTTGGCATAAAGCTGGTGCTCTCGAAGCTTGTCTAGGACCAACCTCAAGTGTTGCTCATGCTCTTCTTTGGACTTGGAGAAGACGAGTATGTCATCAATGAAGACGACAACAAACTTGTCCAAGTACTCCATGAAGACTTTGTTCATGAGGTACATGAAGTAAGCAGGGGCATTGGTTAGCCCAAATGACATGACCATGTATTCATACAGGCCATACCGGGTTACAAATGTCATCTTCGGAATGTTTGGGGCCTGATCTTCAACTGGTAGTACCCAGACCTGAGGTCGTTCTTGGAAAACACCTTAGCTCCATTCAGTTGATCGAACAGGTCTTCAATCTTGGGGAGTGGGTACTTGTTCTTTATTGTGACCTCATTGAGGGAATGGTAATCGACACAGAGTCGGATAGTTCCGTCCCTCTTTGACACAAATAGAACAGGTGATCCCCAAGGAGAGGCACTAGGGCGAATGAATCCTTTTCTGAGCTGCTCTGCCAGTTGCTTCTTCAATTCAGCCAACTCTTCGGATCCCATTCTATAGGGCTTCTTATAGATGGGTCCTGCTCCGGGCATTAGCTCAATGATGAACTCAATGTCGCGGTCAGGAGGCATTCCGGGCAGCTCATCAGGAAAAACATCGGGGTATTCGCATACCACTGGCACTTGATCCAACTCAATTCCCGACAGACAATTTACCCGAGGGGCTCGAGTGGAGGCAGGGTTGGGAATATACTTGACTTCTACTCCTTGGCTATTGGTTATGGTAATGATCCTTTTGGCACAGTCCAAGTAGCCTTGGTTCTTGGTCAACTAATTCATGCCAAGGATGACGTCCAAGCCTGGTGAATCCAGAACTATGAGGTTTGCTAGGAAGTCTACCCCGTTGATGATAAATTCAACTCCTTTACATCCTATCTTGGACTTCAGAACCGAACCCGGGGTTTGTATCAACATATGACTACCCAGGGGTGTAGGCTTCATACCACTCTCTAGTGCAAACTTTTGAGTGACAAAAGAATGCGAAGCTCCACAATCAAACAGTACGGTTGCTGGGATTGAGTTGACGAGGAACGTACCCAATATGACGTCCGGGTCTTCCTGGGCTTCCTCAGCGGTGACATGATTCACACGACCCTTGCCATTGTTGGGCTGGTTGCGGGGAGCTGGGTTCCTTGGTGGCAATCCACGGCCTTGACCTTGGTTTAGCGCATTGGGGCGCGGTGCATCTGGCTTCTTGTTGGGGCACTGCTTAGAGATGTGTCCAAGCTGTCCACACCCAAAGCAAGTGACTTGACCATAGTTGTTGTTGTTGTTCCTACCGCCGTTGTTGTTATTGGGGTTGTTGTAGGCTAGCCTGGGATTGGCATACTGCTGAGGCTGGTAACTCGGATGAGGTGCAGGAGGTCTAGCCTGCTGCGGCTGATAGGTTGGCTTGGCTAGGGCTGGCTGCCAGGGGCGATGCTTCTGGTTGCTGGAACTACCCTTGCTGATCATCTTGCGTTTGCGAGTGTCGTCTATGACGCGACGCTTGTCTTCCAGCATGAGGGCCTTGTTTACCAGATCGAAGAAGGTCCGACAGTCGCAGACGATTAGTTGGTACTGCAGGGTCTGCTGGAGTCCTTCCATGAAGCGTTCCATCTTAGCAGCCTCCGTGTTGACATCTTCAGGTGCATACCTTGACAGCAGGTTGAACTTCTGCATGTACTCCTTGACAGAGCCACTTCCTTGCTTCAGCGCTCAGAATTCTCTCTTCTTGATAGCCATGATCCCAGAAGGAATGTGGGCGGTGCGGAATCCTTCCTTGAAGTTATCCCAGGTGATCACACGATCGCCTTGCATGACCTTGAACCCATCCCACCAAGCTCTGACGGTACCTCCGAGGCAGTGAGAGGCATACAACACCTTCTCACGATCCTCATTGCAATTGACCAATGCAAGGAGGTCCTCGATGGTGCGGATCCAGTCATCGGCATCCAGTGGTTCAGCAGTCTCTGTGAAGGTTGGGGGCGAATTCCTCATGAACTCAGATAGAGTGGAGCGGCCATTGCCGTTCCTGCCTTGCTACTGGTTGTTCACAAGGACTTGAGCCATCTGCTGGATAGCAGCAGTGTTGGCCTGGCATTCCTCCCGAAGAACTTGGAGAAACTGAGCCATGGTCATGTTCTCCGGTGGAGGTGGTGGCGGGGGAATGTCGCCTTGTGGCTGCTCCGGGTGATCTCCAGCGTGAGCAGCCCCACCCGCTCCCTATTGCTGGCTGGAGTTGCCGGCTTCACGGTAGGTGAAGAAGCAGTTACGGGTTGCAGTCACCATCCTGTTTGGAGCAGCCAAGTCAAACAACCGGGATAGACTAGAGAAAAAGAAATAACGGAGAAAGCGCGCCTAAGGGGGTTGGTATAGTGCAAGTGTGGTAAAACGAAGGTCGAAAGACCCATACATATATTAAGATAAGATAGACGATGGAGTCGCTTACACGTTGCCTAAGGCAAAAGTGCGACTTGCATCGGGACACAAACAACAAAACAAACAACAAGCACACATGGTTTCATATGAACCATTACATGGACTCGACTTCGCATGAGGGGTACATGACTGATCCTACCCTAGGGGTTCTCGGACTCAGGTGGTGGAGTGCTCGGTCTCGTAGTCACGCTCCTCTGGGTCTTCCTCCTGATCATCATCCGTACGGGCATCGTCTCCGGTCGAAGGGGTCGGAGAACGAGGAGGTCCATCCCGACTACACTTCATCGGTGGGTTAGTGAAGAGCTCACGGTACTCCTTCGCACTCATGCGACGTCGCCGTGTGGGTGCATCTCTAGCTGGGGGTACTCCTCCTCGGTAAGCGACAGTTGGTCGTCCCTCAGGGGCTCCATCCTTCTTGATCCTGTCTGGCTTCGTCTTGGCTTGACGAAGTAGCTCTCGGGTGTGGTGAAGTTCCTCGCGGAGCTTCATGGACTCCTTAATCAAGTTGTGAACCAGACTGTCGGTGAAGAGGCTGAAGTAGATCTAGAACCTGAGTGGCATCCCATCCTCCTTGGACGGAATCAACGTCCAACTCTCGCCATTCCCATCCTTCTTGAAAGGTAGGTAGCGATTAGCTGGCTCGTCAGCCATCTCTGGAATGATGTCTCGAAGGTGGATAAGTGCCTTGCGTCCAGCCGTCTCGACTGCGAGTGCCAGGGTCTCCATCTGTGGTCCTTCAAAGAACCAACTGGTCGGGGAGTCGTTTGCCCTCACGACCACATTAACGTGGTACTCCTTCGTGACGGCATCGACCCAGTGCTCGTGGTAGAGGAAAACGGGTGGTCGGCGATACTGGCACTTCTCCAGGCTATACTCAAGGAGTAGGGGAAAGCCGGATGCTAGGAGGGCTTCAGGTACAACGGCCATCTACAAGGTTTGAAGGGAGGGGAGTCAGTATAGTGCTGTGAGAAAACTACAAGGGGTAAGAAGTGCAGAACTCCCAAGTATATGTGTAGTTTTGAAAACGGTTTTATCCTAGCTAACGTCCATGCTAACTAAGAGCTTCCTACAGTCAGGATGGCTCTGATACCAGCTCTGTGGGGACCCCGACTCATAAGTCGTGATCACCGAATGCACGTGTACAGTGATCCCAGAGATCAATGCTCACTGAACACACAGAAGCTGAATAACAAGAGTATTAGATCCACATTTAGCGTCTTACACAAATAAAGACCATGAAGATCAAGTCTTACATAGATAGGGCCGCAAGGGCCAAACACTTAAACATAACAAGCAGCGGAAATCTTGATCGGAAGCGTGAACCCATGCCATCTGCCTTAAACCTACAGGCATTCTGACTGGGAAGCGTCCTAGTTCGCATGTTCATCACCAACGAACTCTTCACCATATTCCTGCTCTTCCATGCCTGGCCAATTAAATAACCAGTGGCAAGCCAATGAGTACTTTGAATGTACTCGCAAGCAACCCATGTTTGGAACAAGGCAATAACAATGCATGATATAGCACTAAATAGGTATGTTTGTGGAAAGCTAATTTTGAATGCACTGACATGATCAATTACTTGTAAAGCATAAATCATGGGGATTCATGTATTCATATGAACAGGTTACAGATATCAATATGAACAAGGATCGAACATCTCATGTTCATTCATCATGCCAAGTCATCGAACTCAGCTCAAGTTTCCTTTGAACACCTCACGTTCAATCATTGGGCCAAGTCATCTGGCTTAGCTCAAGTATCAGCCTTTTATTCCACACACTCACACCAAGTTTGGTAAACACTCTACGTAGTTTAAGCAGCACCACCCAACTGTCCTTGACCGTGGACACGGCTATTCGAATAGTTTTACACTCTACAGAGGTTGCACACTTTACCCACAAGACTCGGGGAACTTCCGTGTCATCCATTACTCGCGGTATATTTCTGATGTCTACTACGCAACCTTCTTCTTGTAGACTCGTGTTGGGCCTCCAAGCGCAGAGTTTTGTAGGACAGTAGCAAATTTCCCTCAATTGTATGACCTAAGGTTTATCAATCCGTGGGAGGCGTAGGATGAAGATGGTCTCTCTCAAACAACCCTGCAACCAAATAACAAAGAGTCTCTTGTGTCCCCAACACACCCAATACAATGGTAAATTGTATAGGTGCACTAGTTCGGCGAAGAGATGGTGATACAAGTGTAATATGGATGGTAGATATAGGTTTTTGTAATCTGAAAATATAAAAACAGCAAGGTAGCAAGTAACAAAAGTGAGCAAAAACGGTATTGCAATGCTTGGAAACAAGGCCTAGGGTTCATACTTTCACTAGTGCAAGTTCTCTCAACAATACTAACATAGTTGAATCATATGTAAATCCCTCACGTGCGACAAAGAGTTCACTCCAAAGTCACAAATAGCGGAGAACAAACGAAGAAATTATTGTAGGGTACGAAACCACCTCAAAGTTATCTTTTCCGATCAATCGTATGAGCTATCCCTATAAGTGTCATGAACAGCCCTAGAGTTCGTACTAAAATAACACCTTAAGATACACATCAACCAAAACCCTAATGTCACCTAGATACTCAAATGTCACCACAAGTACCCATGGGCTTGATTATACGATATGCATCACACAATTTCAGATTCATCATGTTCAATCCAACACAAAGAACTTCAAAGAGTGCCCCAAAGTTTCTACCGGAGAGTCAAGACGAAAACGTGTGCCAACCCCTATGCATAGATTCCCAAGGTCACGGAACCTGCAAGTTGATCACCAAAACATACATCAAGTAGATCAATAGAACATCCCATTGTCACCACGGATATCACATCGCAAGACATACATCAACTATTCTCAAATCCTTAAAGATTCAATCCGATAAGAAAACTTCAAAGGGAAAACTCAATTCATCACAAGAAGATAGAGAGGGGAAAACTCCATATGATTCATCTATATTAATAAAGCTTCGCGGTACATCAAGATCGTGTCATCTCAAAAACACGAGAGAGAGAGAGAGATCAAACACATAGCTACTGGTACATGCCCTCAGCCCCGAGGGTGAACTACCCCCTCCTCGTCATGGAGACCGCCGGGATGATGAAGATGGCCTCCGGTGATGGTTTCCCCCTCCGGCAGGGTGCCGGAACGGGCTCCCGATTGGTTTTTGGTGGCTACAGAGGCTTGCGGCGGCAGAACTCCCGATCTAGGTTTCTTTTCGGAAGTTTCTGTATTTATAAGAATATTTGGCGTTGGAATCACGTCAAGGGGGTGCTCGAGGGACCCACAAGCCAGGGGGGCGCGCCCTAGGTGGGGGGGGGCGCCCCCTAGGCTTGTGGCCTCCTCGGGACTCCTCTCCGGTATCTTTTTGCTCCAGTATTTTTTATATTTTCCAAAAATATTCTCCGTAAATTTTCAGCCCATTTCGAGAACTTTTATTTCTGCACAAAAACAACACCACGGTAGCTCTGCTGAAAACAACGTCAGTCCGGGTTAGTTCTAATCAAATCATACCAAAATCATATAAAATTATTGTAAACATGGCATGAATACTTCATAAATTATAGATACGTTGGAGACGTATCAGCATCCCCAAGCTTAATTCCTGCTCGTCCTCGAGTAGGTAAATGATAAAAGAAATAATTTATGAAGTGTGAATGCTACCTAACATGTTCATCATATTCTTTTCTTCTTTGTATAGCATGGACATTTGGACTTGTAAATGATTCAAAGCAATAGTGTAGTTTTAACATAATGACTTCAATACTCAAGCATGTCAACAAGCAACCATGTCTTTCAAAATATCAACACTAAAGAAAGTTATCCCTAGCCCATCATGCTCAATCATTGATCCATTCATGAAACACACTCAAATATTAGCCATGCCCAATGCTCAAGTACGATCATAGTGCCCCCTAGTTGGTGCTTATAAGAGAAGATGGAGACTCAAAGCAAAAATAAAAATTGCATAAAGTAAATAGATAGGCCCTTCGCAGAGGAAAGTAGGGATTTGTAGAGGTGCCAGAGCTCAAGGTTTAAATTGAGAGAGAAAAATATTTTGAGTGGCATGCTTTTCCTGTCAACGAAAACAACAAAGTAGCTCACAATACTTTCCATGCTAGATACATTATAGTCGGTTCCCAAACATAATGGTAAAGTTTTTTTACTCCCCCTCCACCAATCAATCACACTCCACGGCGAGCCGAATCCACGGGTACCGTCCATACAAACAACAATCCTGGGGGAGTTTTGTTTCATTATATTTTGATTTGAATTTTGAGCATGGAATTGGGCATCCCGAATACCAGCCACTTTCTCGTGAATGATAGTGAATCAACACATACCGTGAGAATAACACACCTAGCATGGAAAAATATTGGATACTCCCCACCGTTTCATGAGCGGTACGGGCACACAAAAGAGAAAATTTATTTTGAAAATTTAGAGATGGCACATACAAATTTGCTTGGAACGGCATGGAAATACCGCATATAGTAGGTATGGTGGACTCATAAGGCAAAACTTGGTTTAAGGATTTTGGATTCACAAGTAGTATTTCTACTTAGTACAAATGGAGGTTAGCAATTAGATTGGGAAGCAACCAAACCAAGAAACGAAAATTCACATAGGTGAGCATTGAACATAACTAACACCGAATAATGCACCACAAGTAGGATGTAACTTCATTGCATAACTATTGACTTTCGTACTTGCATAGGGAATCACAAACCTTAACACCAATATTCCTACTAAAGCATAATTACTCACTAACATGACTCACATATTACTATCATCATGTTTCAAAACTATTACAAAGAATCAAGTTTAATTTGTCCCATGATCTTCATGAAAGTTTTTATTATATCCTCCTTGGATATCTAGCACTTTGGGACTAGTTTCATATATTGCTATTGCTTTTTCGACAAGCTCAAACAAATTTAAGTGAAGTACAAGAGCATAAAAATTTCATCTCTCAAAAAGGTATAAGTGAAGCATGAGAGGAAATGACAAGCTACTCTCAAAAGATATAAGTGAAGATCAATGAGTAGCCAACAATTAAATAACTATGTGGAGACTCTCTCATCTAAGAATTTCAGATCTTAAGTATTTTATTAAACAACAAGAAAAAGAAAAATATCACTCCAAGAATAGCACGCATCATGTGAACGAATAAAAATTTAGGCTCAACATAGGCTAACCGATAATTGTTGATGAAGAGAGGTGGGATGCGTAGCATCCCCAAGCTTAGATGCTTGAGACTTCTTGAAATATTTACTTGGGGTGCCTTGGGCATCCCCAAGCTTGAGCTTTTGTATCTTGTTCAGTCTTCTCATATCATGGTTTCACCTATTCTCAAAAACTTCATCCACACAAAACTTGAAAAGAACTCGTGAGATAGGTTAGTACACATAATAATAAATCAACTCTTTATGTACTGCCAAGACAAGTTGCACAATAATTATCAAACATCATCTACTGTTTACTATCATTTCCACAATTTATATCTACCAATATAGGCTATGGAAACTATAGGATAAGTAGATAACAAAACTATGACAGCAATCTGTCTAAACAGAACAGTCTGTAGCAATATATTAAACCAGTGTACTTATGTAATTCAAACAATTATGAAAATTTAGGACATGCTCTAAAATTTATATGATAACACTGTGTAAAAATTTCAGAAACTTTCCTCGTTCGAGTAAAATATGAAAATTCAAACACTACAGCCAAAGTTTCTGTTTTTACACAGCACTCATCAAAACATGCAATGCAAGCATCCTAAGGCAATTCTTGGAACTTTTTATTGAAAAACAAGATTATAAATAACACCTAACAGAAAACAACAAAATAAAATGATGCTCCAAGCAAAACTCATATTATGTGACGAATAAAAATATAGCTCCAAGTAAGATATACCGATAGTGTTGAAGATGAAAGAGGGGATGCCTTCTGGGGCATCCCCAAGCTTAGGCGCTTGAGTGTTCCTTGGATATTACCTTGGGGGTGCCTTGGGAATCCCCAAGCTTAGTTTCTTGTCACTCCTTATTCTTCTCATATCGGTGTCTCACCCAAAACTTGAAAACTTCAATCACACAAAACTTAACGGAACTTCATGAGATGGGTTAGTATAATAAATAAAGATCATTAACTTAGGTACTGTCAAGACAAGATTCATAATTGTTTCCACATGATACCTACTGTATTATATCATTCCCATAATTTATATCACTGAATATAGGCTATGGGAACACTAAAACAAACAAACTATGCATACAAAACAGAATCTGTCAAAAACAGAACAGTCTGTGAAGATCTGTAGTGTAACCATACTTCCCTGTCTCTAAAAATTCTGAAAAATTAGGAAAACCTAAAGAATTTGTATATGAAAACTGTGTAAAAATTTCAGATCATTATCACTCTCGAGAAAAAATGAAAATTCCTGTACTGGAGTCAAAAGTTTATGTTTTGGTTCAACATCAATTCTACTCATCTTGTGAGTCATCCCAAAGGCTTTACTTGGCACTTTATCAAAATAAAAGGCACAAAACATGATTACCACAGTATATTAATCATGTGAACACACAAAAACAGAAAGTATAAGTGTTGGGTTGTCTCCCAACAAGCGCTTTTCTTTAATGCCTTTTAGCTAGGCATGATGATTTCAATGATGCTCACAAAAAAGATAAGCATTGAAACACAAAGAGAGCATCATGAAGCATATGACTAGCACATTTAAGCCTAACCCACTTCCTATGCATAGGGATTTTGTGAACAAACAATTTATGGGAGCAAGAATCAACTAGAATAGGAAGGCAAAACAAGCATAACTTCAAGAATTGGAACACATAGAGAGGAAACTTGATATTATTGCAATACCTACAAGCATATGTTCCTCCCTCATAATAATTTTCAGTAGCATCATGAAGGAATTTCACAACATAACTATCACATAAAGCATTCTTTTCATGATCTACAAGCATAGAAATTTTACTACTCTCCACACAAGAAAATTTCTTCTCATTCATAATAGTGGGAGCAAACTCAACAAAATAACTATCATGAGATACTTGATTGACATAACCACTTTGAATATTAAAATCATGATGACAAGTTTCATGATTAATATCACTCTTTATAGCATACATGTCATCACAATAATCATCATAGATAGGAGGCATGCCATCATCATAATAGTTTTGCTCATCAAAACTTGGGGGACTAAAAATATCATATTCATCAAACATAGCATCCCCAAGCTTGTGGCTTTGCATATCATTAGCATAATCACTCTCATCATTAATAGTATGAATAGCACCAATAGTATAGCAATTATTATCATCATTCTCCAACTTGGTGCCATAAATATTTTCAAGATTATAAGAAGTATCATTATCTTCCCAATCATAATTATCACAACAAGCAATAGGCATAACAAAATCATCCTCAAGTGTATCATCTTCCACAACTATTTTTGATTCATTCTCATGAGGCCTATCAATAATGGGAGCAACATTATTTGGGAGAGATACCTCTTTACCTTTACTTTTCCTTCTTTTCTTCTTCTTCACCACATTATGTGTGGGTTTATTTAATTCCTCCAAGCTTCTTTTTGAAGAGGTTGGTTGAATAAAAAGCTCCTCCTCGTTACCTGATTCATCATAAGAAAAAATAGGAGGATATTGGGAAACCTCTTCCCCTTCATTAGTATTCTCTTCATCTTCTATTTGTTTTCTTGTCTTTAATTAATTGGCAATATAAGGATTCTCAATGCAATTTACCACGCAATACATATAGATTTCATTTAGATCAAAATCAATCATTTTCATGAGAACCCAAGCTGGAACATCCTTAGTTTTATGTTTCATTTCTTCATACCCCAAAAATAGACTAAGTTCATTATGATGCTCAAGGGTAATGAGGTTATCACAATTTTTGGACACAATTCGATCATGAAATAATTCACATTGGAAATTAAAATGACCGCTTTCATTGCAAAGTTCACAAGGACGGCGAGAAATATTAAGTCCTTCAGCACAAACATATAGCCTCTCTTACAACCATTTAGTTTCTAAATACGTATGCCTCTTACAAAATCTATCTTCCCTTTTAGGCATGTCTTCACAAACTCTATGCACTCCACAAAAATTGACATGCTTATAAGAAATCTTTTTATCATGACTAGTGCAATCATCATTAGTACTATGGATATTCAAAGAATTCATACTAACAACATTGCAATCATGCTCATCACTCAAAGATTTAGTGCCAAACATTTTAATAACTTCTTCTTCTAACACTTGAGCACAATTTTTCTTTCCACCATTTTCACGAAAGACATTAAAAAGATGAAGCATATGAGGCAACCTCAATTCCATATTATTTTTGTAGTTTTATTTTATAGACTAAACTAGTGATAAAACAAGAAACTAAAAGATTCAATTGCAAGGTCTAAAGATATACCTTCAAGCACTCACCTCCCCGGCAACGGCGCCAGAAAAGAGCTTGATGTCTACTACACAACCTTCTTCTTGTAGACTCGTGTTGGGCCTCCAAGCGCAGAGTTTTGTAGGACAGTAGCAAATTTCCCTCAAGTGGATGACCTAAGGTTTATCAATCCGTGGGAGGCGTAGGATGAAGATGGTCTCTCTCAAACAACCCTGCAACCAAATAACAAAGAGTCTCTTGTGTCCCCAACACACCCAATACAATGGTAAATTGTATAGGTGCACTAGTTCGGCGAAGAGATGGTGATACAAGTGTAATATGGATGGTAGATATAGGTTTTTGTAATCTGAAAATATAAAAACAGCAAGGTAGCAAGTAACAAAAGTGAGCAAAAACGGTATTGCAATGCTTGGAAACAAGGCCTAGGGTTTATACTTTCACTAGTGCAAGTTCTCTCAACAATACTAACATAGTTGAATCATATGTAAATCCCTCACGTGGGACAAAGAGTTCATTCCAAAGTCACAAATAGCGGAGAACAAACGAAGAAATTATTGTAGGGTACGAAACCACCTCAAAGTTATCTTTTCCGATCAATCGTATGAGCTATCCCTATAAGTGTCATGAACAGCCCTAGAGTTCGTACTAAAATAACACCTTAAGATGCACATCAACCAAAACCCTAATGTCACCTAGATACTCCAATGTCACCACAAGTACCCATGGGCTTGATTATACGATATGCATCACACAATTTCAGATTCATCATGTTCAATCCAACACAAAGAACTTCAAAGAGTGCTCCAAAGTTTCTACCGGAGAGTCAAGACGAAAACGTGTGCCAACCCCTATGCATAGATTCCCAAGGTCACGGAACCCGCAAGTTGATCACCAAAACATACATCAAGTAGATCAATAGAACATCCCATTCTCACCACGGATATCCCATCGCAAGACATACATCAAGTGTTCTCAAATCCTTAAAGATTCAATCCGATGAGAAAACTTCAAAGGGAAAACTCAATTCATCACAAGAAGATAGAGAGGGGAAAACTCCATATGATTCATCTATATTAATAAAGCTTCGCGGTACATCAAGATCGTGTCATCTCAAGAACACGAGAGAGAGAGATCAAACACATAGCTACTGGTACATACCCTCAGCCCCGAGGGTGAACTACTCCCTCCTCGTCATGGAGACCGTCGGGATGATGAAGATGGCCTCCGGTGATGGTTTCCCCCTCCGGCAGGGTGCCAGAACGGGCTCCCGATTGGTTTTTGGTGGCTACAGAGGCTTGCGGCGGCGGAACTACCGATCTGGGTTTCTTTTCGGAAATTTCTGTATTTATAAGAATATTTGGCGTTGGAATCACGCCAAGGGGGTGCTCGAGGGACCCACAAGCCAGGGGGGCGCGCCCTAGGGGGGCGCCCCCTAGGCTTGTGGCCTCCTCGGGACTCCTCTCCGGTATCTTTTTGCTCCAGTATTTTTTATATTTTCCAAAAATATTCTCTGTAAATTTTCAGCCCATTCCCAGAACTTTTATTTCTGCACAAAAACAACACCACGGTAGCTCTGCTGAAAACAGCGTCAGTCCGGGTTAGTTCTAATCAAATCATATAAAATTATTGTAAACATGGCATGAATACTTCATAAATTATAGATACGTTGGAGACATATCAATTTCATACCCGAGGTAAGCACCCGAACAATGCCTTTCCCCTAGCGATACTAAACAAGGAGTCCACTCGTTGGTACCATCCCTCATGATATACATCACACGTATCATCCATGAGGGCACGCAACGGTGTGCCTGGTGCCTGTAAAGACAGCGCATGGTCGCCCTACCAGGCACGACCCCGTATCGAGAGTGACCTCGTCACTCCCGCCACAAGTAATGTGGGCTCTATGCTAGTACCCACCAAGGTAATCAACAAAGCCCCGTCCCATAAGGGGCATCGTGGTTGTACATGTAAGGTTGGGACGGTCGACAAGTCTTAAATCTAATCCGTTTTCGAAAACACACACACACACTCACTTGCTCCGGTACACCACTTCTTTCTCAAGTGGTTACCTAACTCAACATCGTCTCCCTCGGGCATTAGTGGCACCCGACGGGGTTTTCGAAAAGTCTTTGAAATCACTTTCGTTTCCATCACCATGCATATTCCCGTCCCAATTTGTGTAGCATCTACTAAGCATCCTTTCAACTCCCACCCACACAACCCTCATAAGGAGGTAGGGTCATGCACGATGCAAGTATCAATGGTAAAAGTATCGGAGGCATCCCACTGTAGTGGTCACCACATCAACATGATCAACATCAAGAAATAAAGTGCTATATGACATGCATGAAAATGGTTTCTTAACATGGTCAAAGGGCTGCTTTCCTGGCTCAACAAAGTCTTCGGGTCCAACTCCCTCGTCAACCTCGCAATCTATCGTCGCGATAAATAACGGTAAAAATAAGAATCATCACAAAAACAGAGCACAAAACTCACTTCTAAAATGTTGCCCTACTCTGATAAATACTACAACCTATATTAAAAATATTTGCCTGAGGTTTTGTTGTGAAAAAGATTTTGAAAACTATTTAAACAGAGGCTAAAATAATCAAAACTAGCCTTTAGATAAAACTAGTACATAAAATGTTTTCAAAATTTTGCACAAGTGGCACTATTAAATACTACGGAGTATTACAAGATTTGTGGTGGAAAAATATTTCAAATTGGATAAATATTGAACTCTGTGGGATTTTTGCAAAACCCCACAAAAAGGAAAAAGAAAAAGGGCTCACTGCCCAGGGCCAGAGCCAGCTAGCTGCTGGGCCGGCCCAGTGGCCAGCCAGGCCAGGCGCGCTGGCGCCCCCGCGCGTGCCAGGTTTGAACCTGACGTGCGGGGCCCAGAGGCCAGCGGCTGAGGGGAGGAGAGGGGGCGAGGTGGAGGCCGACAGGTGGGGCCCTCCTGTCGGGACCTTCGTCCACCTCTGGACAGAGGGGAACGGGGCTCACCGGCAATGATTCCGGTGTCGAAGAGATGAGCTGGTGGTGGGAACGGACTCAGCGTCGAGCCGTCGTTCCTCTGGAGGTGGAGAGAAGACCGGAGGTGCCCTGGCTCGCCGGTGATGAACACCCGCGGCAGAGGAGCATCGGGAGGGGGGGCGGAGTCATCTATTTTTGCAGCAATTCGAGCGGTGGAGTGGTGGGGAAGGGCCAGGAGCCAGCTGCGGTCACGATGGAGGTGAGAGGAGAGCCGGAGCGGGCCTGTGTCCCGAGATCGACGGAGCCCCGACGCGGCGGCGCCTCGGTCGATCTCGAGCACTGGTGCTCGGGGGGCTCGAATGGGGGCTCGAGATGGCCGATTGGAAGTGGAGGGGAGTCAGCAGAGGGAAGAGAGAGACCTGGGGTGGCTTTATATAGCCGGGGCGCGGGTGCACCGAGCTCGGATGCGCCGGTGAGGAAGAGGTGCTCGCTGGAGGGCTCGGGGGAGAGAGAGAGCGCGTCTGGGGTCCTTCTGGACGTGGTCCAGGACCAGGGGAGGGGAGAAAGAGAGCGGGGAAGCTCGCGCGTGCGAGGCCCGCGGTTGGCCGAACCGGGCGGTGTCGGGCGCGCGTGTGAGTGGGTGAGAGAGAGGGAGAGGAGGCTCCCGACACGGCAGCATGTCGTGGATGCCGAGGCACCTCGACTGGCACGAGGGGGCGGCTCGAGGTGGCCAGAGTATGGGCAGGGCATGGGGTCAACCCTCTACCTGTCCTGTAGCGCACTCCAGAGCACGTCTTTGGCCGGCATGATGGGCTTTTGGCGCGCTCTAGCGCATCCACCAGTGTCCATCGACTGCGCAGGGGCTAAACAAAGGGGAAAAGGGGCATGGGATGCCCTGGAGCTTGCCAGGAGGGAGAGAGAGCTGAGAGAAGCGGGAAAAAGTGGTTGTCCAGGGGGTGCAAGTGGGGTGTTTACCCCCTCAATCATGGAGCTAGCCGTTGGGCTTTCTACTGGAGGTGCTGGAGGTCTAGGTGGAGCTGTGGTAAAAATATGTGCTCAAGGAGAACAAGGGAAGGGGCTCAATTATTGATTCTTGGATTCTGCCTAAAGGTGTTTGATCAGTGATTGGGCAAGCAAATGGAGTTTTCTTGCCATGAGATTTAACAGGGTGATAATGTATGTAAAATTAGAGGGGGCCACCAAGTTTGAGATGGTTTGAGGAAAGTTCACAATGTAAACTTGGTAAACCCTAGAATTTGGCAGAATCAGATTTCTGTAGATCCAAGCATGCATTTCACTTCCTCCAAATCCACCACTTGGTGTGGTATCATTAATTGGGGTTTAGCACATGCCCACAAAGTTTGGGGTCAAGGGAAGAAACTTCACAATGTAAAGTTGTTCAAATTTGACTCTGGACAGGAATGGTTTTGGAATATTTTGGTGAAGCAACTCAATTGGGATTGAGATGAAACTTTGTAAGATCACCACATATAGCATGTGTGTCTTTCTGGAATTTTCCTGGAATTTATTGAGAATATTTCTTATAGAAATATTTCAAAAGCTTGATTTGGGCAGAAAGGGTTTTGAAGTGTTTTGCCCATGATTTTGAACATGACCATGTGTTGAAACTCATATATATGGAAAATATATGTCCACTGAGTTTCCCTAAATTTTCTAAAATATTTTTCAAGCATTTAAATAATTTTTCCCTATGAAAAACCATTTATGTTCTTAAGAAAAAGCCTTTAAATAAAATAGTAAAATAATCTTTAAAATTAATATTTGATGGTTTTGGGAAGTAATATATATAGTGGGTTTGAAATAAAGCCTTTAGGGAAAAAGGATCCACCCCATTTGAGGACTTGTAGTGCAAACCTCAATTCAGGGGTTTTTGAAAACCTAGTTTGAATAAATCCTTTTTGGCCAAAACAATATTTGATAAAAATATTTTTGGGTACTATTCACATGGCATGATCATTGGGCAAGAAGTTTGGATCAAGTAAGATAAATATGGAGAGGAGTAGAACCTAAGAGTGCCATACACAAACAGCTAAACAAGCAAACAAGCAACAATTCAAAGAAGCTCATGCACTGAAAAAGTTTTAATTGGTTCCAAATTTTATAAATCCATAGCATAGCAAAGTGATACAAACACAGGGTGTGACACATCATGTCATCGTTCTTATTGCATTACTCCGTTTTCCATGAACTTAATACACTAGATGCATGCTGGATAGCGGTCGATGTGTGGAGTAATAGAGGTAGATGCAGGCAGGAGTCGGTCTATATATCTTGGACGTGATGCCTATATAATGATCATCGCCTTGGATATCGTCATGACTATTCGATTTTCTATCAATTGCCCAACAGTAATTTGTTCACCCACCGTGTGCTATACTCATGAGAGAAGCCACTAGTGAACCCTACGGCCCCCGGGTCTACTTTTCCATCATATTGCTTTCCGATCTACGTTTTTGCAATCTTTGTTTTCAGATCTACAAAACCAAAAAAACCAAAAATATATTGCTGCATATCTACTCTTTTTATTTGTGTTCTTTAGAGATCTATCTCTCCTATCTACCACTACCTAATCTATCTTATTACCGTAGAGAGATTGACAACCTCTCTTTCGCGTCGGGTTGCAAGTATTTGTTGTTTGTGTGCAGGTGTTGTTTATTGGGTGGTGGTTATCCTCCTACTTGTTCGATAACATTGGTTTCATAATTGAGGGAAATACTTACCGTCGCGGTGCTGCATCATCCCTTCCTCGTTGGGGAAATACCGACGCAGTCTCAAGCCACTTCAAAGGAATTTCTGGCGCCGTTGCCGGGGAGGAAGCGGTCTCTTCTACGTGCCTATCGTAGGCGCCGAGGGGACTCCACCACCATCTACCAGGTTCCTAATCACAAATCTCATCTCCTTGCAATTACATTATTTGCCATTTGCCTCTCGTTTTCCTCTCCCCCACTTCACCTGTTTGTCGTTTTATTCGCCCTCTTTTTCGTTTGCCCTTTTCTCGCTGTATCTCTTGTTTGTTGCTATGACTAGCGTTACTACTCCCCCTCTGTCACCAGATTTTGAAGTTCTATACTTCAAACAAAAACAAGGGGAAAATTTGAAAGATCCCTGGTATAGGCTAATGGAATCCTATCATATTTCCAATCTAAAAGGAGACGCCAAAGTTTTGCTTAGAAATTTTTACATTGGATTGGCTTTGTATCATAGAGACCTTTTGGATTTCGCCTCAAAGGGGAATTTTATTGAACTTGATGCAAACGCCGCTTATGAAGTTTTGGAAGGAATTTTGGGGGTTCCCCCACCAAAAAAGGGGCTTGCTTTTTCACAAGAGGGAGTTCAAATTCTTGACAAATTGGGTGACTTACATAAGCACTTGGTCGAGTTACAAAAATATCACGAACCCCTCAAACATATTAGTGGGAACCTCAATCGCTTGAACACTTTGATTACCCTTTGCAATAAGCATTTGGATATTTTGGATCTTAAGATGGTTTCTTCTCTTGAAAATTTGGGGAAGCGGAAAGAGCCCCCCCGGATTCGAGAAGGCCCTCACAAAAGTGGCCAAAACCAAAGATGACAACACTTGAATCTACCCATTATGCCTAGCTAGGGGCGTAAAACGATAGCGCTTGTTGGGAGGCAACCCAATGAATAAATAATTTTTTTCTTTTTTCTTTCTGTTTTTGAGTGTTGACACAATTATGCCTCTGTTATGATTGTGTTTTTTTTGGTTTATTTAGTGTTTGTGCCAAGTAAAGCCTTTAGGATGATTCATAGGATGAGTAGAAGCGATGCTGAATCTGAAACAGAAACTTTGTGTCCAGTATATGAATTTTAGTTTTTTTCTGGAACGTGATCTTGAGCTGAAATTTTAACACAGTGTTTCTATACAAATTCCTTACGTTGTCCTAATTTTTCAGAATTTTTAGAGTTACATAAGTATGGGTAGAGTACATATTACTACAGACTGTTCTGTTTAAGACAGATTCTGTTTTCGTTGCATTATGTGCTTGTTTTGATGAATCTATGGGTTATATTGAAGGGTATGAGCCATGGTAAAGTTAAAATACAGTAGGTATAATGCAATAATAAAATATAAATGGGTTTGCAACAGTACCTAAAGTAGTGATTTGCTTTCTTATACTAACGGATCTCACGAAGATTTTGTTGAGTTTTGTGTGATTGAAGTTTTCAAGTTTTGGGTGAGATCACGATGGGTGAAGGAATAAGGAGTGATAAAAGCCTAAGCTTGGGGATGCTACCGCACCCCCAAGATATATCCAAAGAGAAACAAGCAACTAAGCTTGGGGATGCCCCCGAGTGGCATCCCCTCTTTCTTCTAACGACCATCGGTATTTTACTTGGAGCTATATTTTTATTCGTCACATATCATGAGTTTTGCTTGGAGCGTCTTGTATCTTTGCTTGCTTTGTTTGTTAGTATTTACTTTGTATCCTTGTTGTACACACCTATTTGAGAAAGCCAAAATCATGCTATGATTTGTTAGAATTGCTCTATGTGCTTCACTTAACTTTTTGAGCTATAGAATTGCTCGAGTGCTTCACTTATATCTTTTTGAGCACGGTGTGCTTGGAATTTTTTGTAGAAATACTCTCATGCTTCACTTAGATTAATTTGAGAGTTAGTAAATTTTGAAGAAATCCTCTCATGCTTCACTTATACCTTTTTGAGAGATGAAATCTTTATGCTCATGTGCTTCACTTAAATTTGTTTGAGCTTGCCAAAAAGCAATGGCAATATATGAAACTAGTCCCAAAGTGATAGATATCCAAGGAGGATATAATAAAAACTTTCATGAAGATCATTGGATATACTAAACTTGATTCCTTGTAATAGTTTTGAAACACGATGATAGTAATATGTGAGTCATTTTAGTGAGTAATTATGCTTAGTAGGAATATTGGTGTTAAGGTTTGTGATTCCCTATGCATGCACGAAAGTCAATAGTTATGCAATGAAGTTACATCCTACTTGTGGTGCATGATTCGGTGTTAGTTATGTTCAATGCTCACTTATGTGAATTTTCGTTTCTTGGTTTGGTTGCTTCCCAATCTATTTGCTAGCCTCCATTTGTACTAACTAGAAATACTACTTGTGCATCCAAAATCCTTAAACCAAGTTTTGCCTTATGAGTCCACCATACCTACCTATATGCGGTATTTCCATGCCGTTCCAAGCAAATTTGTATGTGCCATCTCTAAATTTTCAAAATAAATTTTCTCTTTTGTGTGCCCATACTGCTCATGAAACGGTGGGGAGTGTCCAATATTTTTCCATGCTAGATGTGTTATTCTCAAGATGAGTGTTTATTCACTTGTCATTGCACGAGAGTGCGGCGATAATAGGGATGCCCATTCCCGAAATGAGAAAGAAAAAAATATTTACTTTATGTTGTCAAATAATAAATTCCTTGGAAAGTGTTGGTATGGAAGGCAACCGTGGATACGACCCGCCATGGAAAGTGAAAGTTTGGTGGAAAAAGGAATAAACTTTATTTTCTGTTTGGGAACCGCCTATGATATATCTAGCATGGAAAGTATTGTGAGCTACTTTGTCGTTTTCATTGACAGGAAAAGCATGCCACCCAAAATATTTTTTATCTCTCAATTTAAAAACTTGAGCTCTCGCACCTCTACAAATCCATACTTCCCTCTGCGAAGGGCCTATCTATTTACTTTATGCAATTTTTATTTTTTTTGCTTTGAGTCTCCATCTTATCTTATAAGCACCAACTAGGGGGCACTATGATCGTACTTGAGCATTGGGCATAGCTAATTGTGACGCCCTGGTTTTGTGCTACAGTAATCTCTGTAATTAAGCTATAGTGATCCCACGCTAATGTTGCCACGTCACCACAATTACTGTTGTTAAACTCGCGTTGGTTCAAACCCCGTTCAATTCCGTTGCAAATTTAATTCGTTTGAAAAGTGGATTTTAAAAGTTTTGCGAAACTGAAAATAAAAATGTTGGATGGGTTGCAAATATTCCCAAAGGATTTATAAAATTGGAACCGGAGTTTTTCGAAGTATTTTAGAGCCTCTACATAATTAAAACAGACGCTGTTTAATAATAATAATAAAAAAATTTAAAAAAGGAAAAGCCTAACCGGGCCGAATTAGGCCGGCCTGGCTGGACGCTATAAGGCGCCAGGGGCAACCCTAATCGCCCGAAGCCCCCTCCGGTCGATCCCCATCCCCCCCGCCGCCGGTTTTCCACTGGCCGAGCCGCCGCCCGTCCCCCTCGCCCCCCCCCCCCCCGACGACGGCCTGGACCGGCCGGCCCCGACCCGGTTCGCCCCCCCCCCCCCGCCGGCGGATCCGGCTGCCCACGCGCCCGTGCGCGCTGCGGCCTGGCCCGGCCCCGTCCGCCGCCCCGTCACCCCTCCGCCGACCGGCGCCTCCCGCCGGCCCCGCCGCCGCCCGCGCCGCCGCCTCCATCCACCTCCTCGACCCGCGCCCGCCGCTCGCCGCCTCCTCGACCGCCATTCGGCGCCCCGATGTGAGACCCCCCCCCCCCCCCGCCGCCGGCGGCCGCCGGGCTGCCGCGGGCGCGCGCGCGGGGGTGCGTGTGTGCAGGTGTGTGTGTGTGTCTGTGCAGTGTATGTATGTACATATGTATGCGTGTATGCGTGTGTGTATGTACGTATGTGTATGTATGGGCATGTCCCACTGACATGCGGGGCCCGCCCCTGTTAAAACGAAATTAATACTAAAAATGATTTTTATAAATAGATAAATATATTTAGTAATATTAATAAATTAATTAATTAGATTAATTAATTAGTTAAATAGTAATTACTATTGTTTAGGATAATTTGGAATTATTAATTAAAGAATTTTAGAAAATGATTAAATCTTTAGAAATTAATATAAAATAAACCGTAGTCCGGATGAAAAAGTTTTGAACATGAAAGTTGCTCAGAATAATTCTACGAATCCGACTACGTTGTTTGTTCGTCTGTCACATGCCTCTAGCATAGCGAACATGGAACTTTTCCATCATTTTCGTCTGTCCGGTAGTAGCCCGAGACCCGGAAAATATCGTCAGATATTCTTCCGACCCGTGTGCGATGTGTAATACTGCGTTAGTGCATGCCTAGCCCTGCATATTGCCATGTCATGCATCGTGATGCATTTGTCTGCTTTGTATTTATTGTTTCTCCCCCCTCTTCTTACCGGTAGACCCCGAGACTGACGCTGCTGCCGGGTACGACTACACCGTTGACGGTCAGCCTTTTGTCGCAGAGCAGCAAGGCAAGCAACCCCCCTTGAGCATTCCGATATCGCCCATTCCTTTCCCTCTTATTCTTGCATTAGAATTTGCTACTGTATTAGTTAGCTCCTATTCTGATGCATAGCCTATTTTTGATAAACTGCTACTATCCCTGCAATAATATCAACTGCTTAGTATAGGTTGATCAATGAATCCCCTGTGACCCCCTTAGTCCCAGTTGCCCCTGCTTCTTCATCGACGACCCAACGACTTGAAGACTCGAAGACTCGGTCAACCGACCGACAAGCCAGGCCCCTCACATCACCGCACACCCCTTGGTTGTATGACTCTGCAGAGCTACTATCGAGTACCGAGGGTGACACCTCGTGAAATACTCATGATGCTAGCTCTGTAGTGCAGCTAGTCGGTCATGGTTATCGAGGGTGATTCCTCCTTCGCCACTCCCGACGATGACTCTGTCGTGCAACCCCTCAAGTGTGGGACCCTCGAGGGTGATTCCTCTAAGTCCACCTTGACGGTTTCATCGAGCGGGACCCTTTGAGGGTGATTCCTCAGGTTCCGTCTTGATGTTTTATACACATAGTTACTATGACCTGGTTACAGAAACATGTTGGTGATGGGTCGGCCCTGAGGGGTACCCACGGTTTGGTGATGATGAGGCGTGGACGGGCAGGAGAGGCCCTTGCCACACATCCTCGAGACGGGGCGACGGGACCGCACTTCATGGGTCGCGCTTTCCCCGCATTAATAAAATGCTAACGGGTTGGGTATTTGATCTGAGTTGGGTCGTTGGCCTTTTTACGCACCAAACCATCGCGTGGGAGAAGTTATGGGTACTCAGCGTCGTTGTATCAGCCGAAGCTCTTCGGACGTCAGCAATGGAGCGGCGCGCGCCCGAGTGGTCCGCAACGGCACCGCGCTTGTTATAAGGGGTGCTAGGACTGACCTCGGCCGCCCTCGCATCGTGCAGGTGTGCAAAGGGCGATTGGCCCATGACCCCTGCGCGCTTAGGATTTAGACCGGCAGGCTGGCCTCTTCGTTGAGCCTAGGTGGGGCGACGACGTGCTGCTATCCCGAGGCCGGGCATGACCCAGGAAAGTGTGTCCGGCCGGAGGTGATCAGGCGTGTTGGAAATGCGGTGCACCCCTGCAGGGATGAATTATCTATTCGAATAGCCGTGTCCACGATAACAGGATGACTTGGAGTTGTACCTTAACCTTATACAACTATAATTGTGACTTTAAATTGAAATGAATGTTGGCTCCGGGATTGCTTCCTCGCAGGGAGTCGGGGAAGAATCTCTGGGCGTGGTTACTTAATAAAATTGCTACAATAATATGACTATATATGAGATACCAGTCTACTCTCTTCTAATGCTGCAAGATGTTGAAGATGCTAGTCTTCGATAGGACTAGGCCTTCCCCCTATTCTTGCTTTCTGCAGTCAGTCCAGATATAACCCCTCCCCTTGATACTGATGCATACTTAGCATAGTTCTGATGTCAGTCTTGCGAGTACTTTGGATGAGTACTCACCGCTGCTTTGCTTTCTCTTTCCCCCTCGATGCGATTCTGCGTTCAGACGACGAAGCCCAGGAGATAGAGTACGCCGGAGACGACTACTACACCACCGTTGGAGCCTACTACTACGGGGAGAGTGCCGACGCTCAGGAGTAGTTAGGTTGGCTCCCAGGCAGGAGGCCTCGCCTCTTTCGATCCGCTGCTTATATTTGTGCTAGCCTTCTTAAGGCAAAACTTGTTTAACTTATGTCTGTACTCAGATATTATTTGCTTCCGCTGACTCGTGCTTGTCGAGCTTTGTATTCGAGCCCTCGAGGCCCCTGGCTTGTAATATGAAGCTGTATGACTTTAATTGGTGTCTAGTGTTGTGTTGTGATATCAATCAGTGAGTCCCTAATCTTGGTCGTACGCATTGTGTGTATGATTAGCGTACGGTCGAAATTGGGGGCGTCACACTAATATTTGAGTGTGTTTCATGAATGGATCAATGATTGAGCATGATGGGCTAGGGATAACTTTCTTTAGTGTTGATATTTTGAAAGACATTGTTGCTTGTTGACATGCTTGAGTATTGAAGTCATTATGTTAAAACTAGACTATTGCTTTGAATCGTTATAAGTCCAAATGTCCATGCTATACAAAAGAAAAGAATGTGATGAACATGTTAGGCAGCATTCCACATCAAAAATTCTGTTTTCATCATTTACCTACTCGAGGACGAGTAGGAATTAAGCTTGGGGATGCTGATACGTATCCAACGTATCTATAACTTTTGCTTGTTCTATGCTGTTATATTATCATTCTTGGATGTTTTAAAATCATTTTATAACAACTTTATATCATTTTTTGGGACTAACCTATTGACATAGTGCCAAAGTGCCAGTTGCTGTTTTTGCTTGTTTTTTACTCCGCAGAAAATCAATACCAAACGGAGTCCAATCGCGACGAAACTTTTTGGAGATTTTTTCTGGACCAAAAGACACCCAGTGGGCCAAACAACTGCCGGAGAGGTGGGCTGTGGAGAGCACTGTTGGAAATATGCCCTAGAGGCAATTAATAAAGTGTTTATTATCATATTTCTCCGTTCATGATAATGGTTTATTATTCATGCTAGAATTGTATTGACCGGAAACTTAATACATGTGTGGATAATAGACAAATACTGAGTCCCTAGTAAGCCTCTACTAGACTAGCTCGTTGATCAAAAGATGGTCAAGATTTCCTGACCATGGACATGAGTTGTCATTTGATAACGGGATCACATCATTAGGAGAATGATGTGATGGACTTGACCCAACCATTAGCATAGCAAATGATCGTTCAGTTTATTGCTATTGCTTTCACTATGTCAAATACACGTTCCTCTGACCATGAGATCATGCAACTCCCGGATACCGTAGGAATACTTTGGGTGTATCAAACGTCACAACGTAACTGGGTGATTATAAAGGTGCACTACAGGTATCTCCGAAAGTGTTTGTTGAGTTGGCATGGATCGAGATTGGGATTTGTCACTCCGACTATCGGAGAGGTATCTCTGGGCCCTCTCGGTAATACAGCATCACAGAAGCCTTGCAAGCACCGTGACTAAAGAGTTAGTTGCAAGATGATGTATTACGGAACGAGTAAAGAGACTTGTTGGTAACGAGATTGAACTAGGTATTGGATACCGACGATCGAATCTCGGGCAAGTAACATACCGCCGGACAAAGGGAACAACGTATGTTGTCATATGAGGTTCGACCGATAAAGATCTTCGTGGAATATGTAGGAACCAATATGAGCATCCAGGTTCCGCTGTTGGTTATTGACCGGAGAGCCGTGTCGGTCATGTCTACATCATTCCCGAACCCGTAGGGTCCGCACGCTTAAGGTTCGATGACGATTTAGTATTATATGAGTTATGTGATTGGTGACCGAAGTTTGTTCGGAGTCCCGGATGAGATCACGGACATGACGAGGAGTCTCGAAATGGTCGAGAGGTAAAGATTCATATATTGGAAGGCTATATTCGGACGTCGGAAAGGTTCCGAGTGATTCGGGTATTTTTCGGAGTACCGGGGAGTTACGGGAATTCACCGGGAGAAGTAATGGGCCCTATTGGGCCATACGGGAAAAGGAGAGGTAGGCCACGTGAGGAGGCACGTGCCCCCCCCCTTGCCCAAACCGAATTAGACTAGGGGAAGGGGCGCAGCCCCCTCTTTCCTTTCCCTCTCCCTTCCCCCTTTCCTACTCCGTATGGGAGGTGGAATCCTACTAGGACTAAGGAGTCCTAGTAGGACTCCCCACACTTGGCGTACCCCTAGGGGGCCGGCCTCCTCCCTCTCATCCTTTATATACGGGGGCAAGGGAGCACCCCAAAGAACACGATTCATTGTTAGCCGTGTGCGGCGCCCCCCCTCCACCGTTTACACCCTCGGTCATATTTTCGGAGAGCTTAGGCGAAGCCCTGCCGAGATTACTTCACCGTCACCGTCGCCACGCCGTCGTGCTGACGGAACTCATCTACTTCCTCGACGTCTTGCTGGATCAAGAAGGCGAGGAACGTCACCGAGCTGCACGTGTGTAGAACTCGGAGGTGCCGTACGTTCGGTACTCGATCGGTGGAGCTCGAAGGATTGTTCGACTACATCAACCGCGTTGTGAGACGCTTCCGCTAAACGGTCTACGAGGGTACGTAGACACACTCTCCCCTCTCGTAGCGATGCATCTCCATGGATAGATCTTGTGTGAGCGTAGGAAATATTTTGAAATTCATGCTCCGTTCTCCAACAAGCACAACCCACCAGGGCGCGCTAGGGGGGCCCCGGCGCGCCCTGATGGGTTGTGCCCTCCTCGGCCCCCTTCCGCACCGCCTCTGATGCCTATAAATTCCCAAATATTCCAAAAACCCTAGGGGAGTCGACGAAACACAATTCCAGCCGCCGCAAGTTCCAGAACCGCGAGATCCAATCTAAACACCATCACGGAGGGGTTCATCTTCCTCATAGGTGCCTCTCCGATGATGCGTGAGTAGTCCACCATAGACCTACGGGTCCGTAGGCAGTAGCTAGATGGCTTCCTCTCTCTCTCTTATGATTCTCAATACAATGGTCTCTTGGAGATCTATTTGATGTAAACTTTTGCGGTGTGTTTGTTGGGATCCGATGAATTTTGAGTTCATGATCAGTTTCTATCCATGAATATTATTTGAGTCCTCTTTGATCTCTTATATGCATGATTACTTATAGCCTCATATTTCTTCTCCGAATCTTTGGTTTAGTTAGGCCGACTAGATCGATTTTTCTTGCCATGGGAAGAGGTGCTTTGTGATGGGTTTGATCTTGCGGTGTTCTTTCCCAGTGACAGAAGAGGCAGCAAGACACGCATGTATCGTTGCTATTAAGGATAACAAGATGGGGTCTATTCCTACATGAATAGATCTTGTCTACATCATGTCATCGTTCTTATTGCATTACTCCATTTTTCCATGAACTTAATACACTAGATGCATGCTGGATAGCGGTCGATGTGTGGAGTAATAGAGGTAGATGCAGGCAGGAGTCAGTCTATCTATCTTAATCGTGATGCCTATATAATGATCATCGCCTTGGATATCGTCATGACTATTCGATTTTCTATCAATTGCCCAATAGTAATTTGTTCACCCACCGTGCGCTATACTCATGAGAGAAGCCACTAGTGAACCCTACGGCCCCCGGGTCTACTTTTCCATCATATTGCTTTCCTATCTACGTTTTTGCAATCTTTGTTTTCAGATCTACAAAACCAAAAAAAACAAAAATATATTGCTGCATATCTACTCTTTTTATTTGTGTTCTTGAGAGATCTATCTCTCCTATCTACCACTACCTAATCTATCTTATTACCGTAGAGAGATTGACAACATCTCTTTCGCGTCGGGTTGCAAGTATTTGTTGTTTGTGTGCAGGTGCTGCTTATTGGGTGGCGGTGATCCTCCTACTGGTTCGATAACCTTGATTTCATAACTGAGGGAAATACTTACCGTCGCTGTGCTGCATCATCCCTTCCTCTTTGGGGAAATACCGACGCAGTCTCAAGCCACGTCAGTAATGAACATTCACCTAGTGATAATTAAAATGATAATGATGATGTTCATGAAGATACTCAACCAAACAATGATAAAGAACCAGATAATGATGTTGAAATAGAACATGTTGTTGATCTTGATAACCTGATGATCCACAAGTTTAGGGGGTCAATCGTAGTCCTTTCGATAAGTAAGATTGTCGAACCCAACGAGGAGAAGAAGGAAATGACAAGCGGTTTTCAACAAGGTAATTTCTGCAAGCACTGAAATTGTAGGTAACAGATAGTTTGATAGCAAGATAAAATGAGCAAGTAACGGTAACGGTAAATAAAGTGCAACAAGGTAGCCCAATCCTTTTGTGGCAAAGGACAGGCCAGAACAGACTCTTATAATAAGCAAAGTGTTCTTGAGGGTACACGGGAATTTCATCTAGTCACTTTTATCATGTTGGTTTGATTCGCGTTCGCTACTTTGATAATTTGATATGTGGGTGGACCGGTGCTTGGGTGCTGTTCTTACTTGAACAAACCCCCCACTGATGATTAACCCCCTCGCAAGCATCTGCAACTACGAGAAAAGTATTAAGATAAAATCTAACCATAGCATTAAACGTTTGGATCCAAATCAGCCCCTTACGAAGTAGCGCATAAACTAGGGTTTAGGCTTCTGTCACTCTAGCAACCCATCATCTAATAACTACTCCACAATGCATTCCCTTAGGCCCAAAGATGGTGAAGTGTCATGTAGTCAACGTTCACGTGACACCACTAAGGGAATCACAACATACATATCATCAAAATATCGAACACATATCAAATTCACATGATTACTTGCAAATAATAATCATGCTCCGTCACCTCAAGAACAAAGGTAACTACTCACAAATAATAATCATGCTCCGTCATATCATCAACATACACAACATGACTTCTCCCGTGACCTCAAGAATAAAGGTAACTACTCACAAATAATAATCATGCTCTAGATCAGAGGGGTATTGAATAGCATAACGGATCTGAACATATAATCTTCCACCAAATAAACCATATAGTAATCAACTACAAGATGTAATCAACACTACTAGTCACCCACAGGTACCAATCTGAGGTTCCGGTACAAAGATTGAACACAAGAGATGAACTAGGGTTTGAGAGGAGATGGTGTTGTTGAAGACGTTGATGAAGATTGGCCTCCCAAAGATGAGAGGGGTGTTGGTGATGACGATGGCTTCGATTTCCCCCTCCGGGAGGGAAGTTCCCCCGGCGGAATCGCTCCGTCAGAGGGCATAAGTGCTCCTGCCCAAGTTCCACCTCGAGACGGCGGCGTTCTGTCTCGAAAGTCCTCTCCTTATTTTTTCTAGGTCAAAATACCTTAAGTGCCAGAAGATGGGCACCGGAGGTGGGCTGGGCTGAGCACAACCCACCAGGGCGCGCCTGGGGGGCCTGGCGCGCCCTGGTGTCTTGTGCTCACCAGGTGGCCCCCCTCCGGTAGTTATTTGCTCCAGTATTTTTCATATATTCCAAAATTATTCTCCGTGAAGTTTCAACTTATTTGGAGATGTGCATAATAGGTATCTCTAATGCTTTTTCAGGTCCAGAATTCCAGCTGCCGTCATTCTCCCTCTTTGTGTAAACCTTGCATATTATGAGATAAAAGGCATTAGAATTACTACATAAAGCATTATTATGCATAAAAACATTATAAATAACAGTAGGAAATCATGATTCAAAATGGACGTATCAACTCCCCCAAGCTTAGACCTCGCTTGTCCTCAAGCGAAAGCCGATATCGAAAAACATGTCCACATGGTTTGAGAAAGAGGTGTCAATAAAAACAAAATATGGACATAGTAGCATCATGCTTATTAGCATAACAGGAACAACTTTATCATAGAACTTATTCATATAACTTCATCATATAGCTTCTCATGAACAAGTAACAATTCATCACAACATGGAATTATAAAGCATAAACCTTATTGAAAACCAACAAACTATGTTCTCAGTCAACTTTTGCAACTACAATTCATCATATTTTCAGGAAGGGTCTCGTGTCAGAGCCTTTTGGCAAGTCCACATACTCAACCATCATTTAATCTTCTATGATTGCTAACACTCACATCATACCCATGAGCAAAAAGTTTCAACCGGACACATAGAAAGATAGGGGCTTATAGTTTCGCCTCCCAACGTATTCACCTCAATGGTGATGTCAACAATACTAACTCATGCTCACTCATATTCAACTGGATATATGTGCCTAGATCTTTCCTCACCACATGATGCTTGCCAAAAGAAAAAGTAAAAAGGAATAGGGAAAGATACTTTGACTCTTGCATAAAAGTAAATACATAAAAGTAAAAGATAGGCCCTTCGCAAAGGGAAGCAGAGGTTGTCATGCACTTTTTGGTTTGTATGCCAAATCCCTTAATGCAGAAGAACGTCACGTTATATTGCCCCTTATGAAAGCAACCTTTATTATGCAGTCCGTCACTTTTATTACTTTGCCATCATAAGTTCGTACAATGCTCAATTTTCTCTTGCATTAATTGATCAAACACATTTAGAAGCAATTTTTATTGCCTTAGTGCACCGATGACAACTTACTTGAAGGATCTTACTCAATCCATAGGTAGGTATGGTGGACTCTCAAAACATGAGTTTGGGTTTATGATTTTTGGATGCACAAGTAGTATCTCTACTTAGTGCGGAATTTTTGGCTAGCAAAGATATTGAGCAAGCACCACATGTTGAAGGATCTATGACAATATAACTTCTATGTGAATATGAACAAACATAAATCATTACGTTGTCTTCCTTGTCCAACGTCAACAATTTTGGCATATAATATTAAATGGGGGCTCACAATCATAAAAGATGTCCAAGATAATGTATTTGCATTTGAATCTTCTCTTCCCTTATTAATTCTTTCACGAATTGCATCATTGACCAATGGTATATTTTGTCCCAATAAATTTTACCACTTATACTTTTCCTTATGTGATGTCATTACTTAGCATAACATTAGCATATGATCCTTTTCATTTATTTTCCTTTTTATTTTGGTTGCAACAAGAAAGTAAAGAAGCAAAAGCTCAAATTAAACTTTATTATATAACTCTCACTCGATTGCATGGATAGATAGATCACGAAACTAGCACTTGAAAATAGATCATACTAAACTTTTATTCAACTAGATCAGGAAAGAGCTAAAGATCGAACTAAAATAGGTAAAGGTAAATAAAAGTGATGATGATATGATACCGGGGCATCTCCCCCAAGCTTGGCTCAAGCCAAGGGGAGTGCCCATACCCGTGTACTCAAGTCTCCTTTGGTGGTGAAGATGATGAAGGTGGTGGTGATGAAGTGGTAGGCTTATCCTTCGGCATCCACGGCAAGGGCTCACCATCATAAGATGATGCACGAGTCTCCCGAGTCCTCCAACTGGCAACTAAACTCATACCTTTAAATCTTGCTTCATACTCAAAAACTTGGTTTTGAAGATCATAGATTTGGCTTTGCAGAAAATTGATTTGCTCGTTGAAGGTGAAGACGATGTCCTTCATGGACCGGCCATCCACCATGTGATCACGGGTGAATTCCGTGATCATGGAGTGATTGGCACTAAGTCCATGCTCCACCATCCCTTGGCACTTGAAGATGTCTTGTTCCACCGCCTCGAGCCTAGCCTCCATGATTCCCGTCCTCTTGGGCCCCTGAACATCTCGGATGTGGAGCACCCCCTCACGCATCTCAATGGCTTGAGGGTGCTTAATCACCTCCGGCAAGTACAGGTTGATGACCTTCTCGAATAACTTGTCCTTGGAGGAGCTTGGTGGAGCCATGGAGATCTAGATCTGACGAGAAAACAACACGAAACAAGAACAGAGAATTTTTCTGTGATGCGGTGGTCAAAACAATCGAGGGTATATATAAAGATTTTTTTTTATCTTGGGAAGCAAGAATATGGAAGGAAAACGGAGTCGGGAAGGTGTCCGAGGTGGGCACAACCCACCAGGGCGTGAGGCAGGGCAGGCGCGCCCTGGTGTATCGTGCTCACCTCGGTTGCTTTCCTATTTATTTCTTATTTTCCTAATTTTTGTAATAATCCAAAACTGGCAGAAAATATTTTTGTGGATTTTTCGGAGTCCATTTACTTACTGTATTACGTACCTCCTCTTTTTCAGGATTCTGGAGTGTTCCGGAAGGTTTCTTTTATATGTTCCTCCGGTGTCATGGTTTGGATAATATTGCTTTCAACATTAATAGGCGTACCTGAGATATAGTGTTTAATTCTTTGTCCATTGACCACCTTCGGGTTAGTACCTTCGGCATTATTAATCTTGATAGCTCCAGAACGATAAACATCTTCGATAACATATGGTCCTTCCCATTTGGAAAGAAGCTTTCCTGCAAAAAAACTAAAATGAGAGTTGTACAAAAGAACATATTCTCCAACTTTGAATTCCCGCTTTTGGATTCTTTTATCATGCCATCTTTTAACTTTTTCTTTGAATAGGTTGGCATTTTCATAAGCTTGGGTTCTCCATTCATCTAGTGAGCTGATATCAAATAACCTCTTTTCATCAGCAAGTTTGAAATCATAATTTAGTTCTTTAATTGCCCAAAATGCTTTATGTTCTAACTCTAGAGGCAAATGACAAGCTTTTCCATATACCATTTTGTATGGAGACATACCCATAGGATTTTTATAAGCTGTTCTATAGGCCCAAAGTGCATCATCTAGTTTCTTAGACCAATTCTTTCGAGACCTATTGACAGTTTTTTGTAATATTAATTTTATTTCTCTATTGCTAAGTTTAACTTTACCACTAGATTGAGGATGATAGGGTGATGCAATTCTATGGTTAACATCATATTTCGCAAGCATCTTACGTAAAGCACCATGAATAAAGTGTGAACCACCATCAGTCATTAAATTTCTAGGGACTCCAAACCTCGGGAAGATAACTTCTTTAAGCATTTTAATGGAGGTGTTATGATCAGCACTACTAGTTGGAATAGCTTCTACCCACTTAGTAACATAATCAACAGCAACCAAAATATGAGTATACCCATTAGAGGAAGGAAAAGGTCCCATATAGTCAAAACCCCAAACATCAAATGGTTCGACAACAAGTGAATAATTCATAGGCATTTCCTGATACTTACCGATATTACAAATCCTTTGACATTCATCATAAGATAAGACGAACTTACGGGCATCCTTGAAGAGAGTAGGCCAATAAAAACCAGATTGCAATACCTTGTGAGCAGTTCTATCTCCCGCATGATGTCCTCCATAGGCTTCAGAATGACATTTCCGTAGGATTTGTTCTTGTTCATGGTCAGGTACACAACATCTAATAATACCATCTACCCCTTCTTTATAAAGATGTGGGTCATCCCAAAAGCAATGTCTTAAATCATAGAAGAATTTTTTCTTTTGTTGGTATGTGAAACTAGGTGGTATAGATTTAGCAACAATGTACTTAGCATAATCAGCATACCAAGGAGTGTTTTGAGAAACATTTATGCAGCTAACTGTTCATAAGGAAAACTATCATCAATAGGTATTGGGTCATCAAGAATAGTTTCTAACCTAAACAAGTTATCAGCTACGGGGTTCTCATCTCCTTTTCTATCAATGATATGTAAATCAAATTCTTGAAGCAAGAGAACCCACTTAATGAGTCTAGGTTTAGCATCTTTCTTTTCCATAAGATATTTTATAACAGCATGATCGGTGTGAACAATAACTTTGGAATCGACAATGTAAGATCTAAATTTATCACAAGCAAACACAACTGCTAAAAATTCTTTTTCAGTAGTAGCATAGTTTCTTTGGGCACTGTCTAGAGTTTTGCTAGCATAATGGATAACATTTAATTTCTTACCAACTCTTTGTCCTAGAACAGCACCAACAGCATAATCACTAGCATCACACATAATTTCAAAAGGCAAGTTCCAATCAGGTGGTTGAACAATAGGTGCAGAAGTTAAGGCTTTCTTGAGTGTTTCAAAGGCTTCTACACAATCATCATTAAAAACAAATGGAATATCCTTTTGTAAAGGATTAGTAAGAGGCCTAGAAATTTTAGAGAAGTCTTTAATAAACCTCCTATAGAAACTAGCATGACCAAGGACACTCCGAATACCTTTACTATCTTTAGGACATGGCATTTTCTCAATTGCATCAACTTTAGCTTTATCCAACTCAATACCTCGTTCAGATACTTTATGCCCCAAGACAATACCTCCATTAACCATAAAGTGGCACTTCTCCCAATTGAAGATGAGATTAGTTTGTTCACATCTCTGCAAAACTCGATCAAGGTTGCTTAAGCAATCATCAAAAGAAGTTCCGTAAACGGAAAAATCATCCATGAAAACTTCCACAATCTTTTCACAAAAATCAGAGAATATAGAAGGCATACATCTTTGAAAGGTAGCAGGTGCGTTGAATAAACCAAAAGGCATATGTCTATAAGCATAGGTTCCAAAAGGACAAGTAAAGGTGGTTTTCTCTTGATCAGATTGTGATATGGGTATTTGAGAGAAACCAGAAGATCCATCCAGAAAACAAAAGTGTGTGTGCTTAGATAATCTCTCTAGCATTTGATCAATGAAAGGCATAGGGTAATGATCTTTTCTAGTAGCTTTGTTTAATTTTCTAAAATCAATTACCATTCTATAGCCAGTGACAATTCTTTGGGGGATAAGTTCATTCTTATCATTAGGAACAACAGTAATACCTCCCTTCTTAGGGACACAATGAACGGGACTTACCCATCTACTATCAGCTATGGGATAGATTATACCTGCTTCCAGAAGCTTTAATATTTCAGTTCTTACCACTTCTTTCATCTTAGGATTCAATCATCGTTGGTGATCAACAACGGGTTTAGCATCAGGTTCCATATTAATCTTGTGTTGACATAGAGTGGGACTAATGCCCTTAAGATCATCAAGAGTATATCCAATAGCAGCCCGGTGCTTCCTCAAAAAATTTAATAATCTTTCCTCTTCATGTTCTGAAAGGTTAGCACTAATAATAACAGGATATATCTTTTTCTCATCAAGATAAGCATACTTCAAAGTGTCAGGCAATTGTTTTAATTCAAACACATGATCACCTTTAGGTGGAGGGGGACCTCCCAGAGTTTCAATAGGCAAATTGTGTTTTAGGAGAGGTTGTTGTTCAAAGAAAATTTTATCTATTTCATTTCTTTCATGCAAGTGCATATCATTTTCATGGTCTAGCAAATATTGTTCTGGTGGATCAGTAGGAGGAACGGCAATAGAAGCAAGACCAATTATTTCATCCTTACCAGATAATTCTTTATTACGTGGTTGTCTACTAAACTTGGAAAAATTAAATTCATGAGACACATCACCAAAATTGACACTGACGGTTTCTTTCTTGCAATCTATCTTAGCATTAACAGTGTTCAAGAAAGGTCTACCAAAGATAATGGGACAAAAGTCATCTTGTGGGGAACCAAGAACTAGAAAATCAGTAGGGTATTTTATTTTCCCACACAAGACTTCAACATCTCTAACAATCCCAAGGGGTGTGACAGTGTCTCTATTAGCAAGTTTAATAGTAACATCAATGTCTTCTATTTCAGCAGGTGCTATACCATTCATAATTTCTTGGTATAAGGTAAAAGGAATAGCACTCACACTAGCACCCATATCACATAAACCATGATAGCAATGATCTCCTATTTTAACTGAGACAATAGGCATGCCAAGTACGGGTCTATGTTTATCTTTTTCATCAGGTTTGGCAATTCTAGAAGCTTCATCACAGAAGTAAATAACATGCCCATCAATATTTTCTACCAAGAGATCTTTAACCATAGCAACACTAGGTTCTACTTTAATTTGTTCAGAGGGCTTAGGTGCTTTAATATTACTTTTGCGAACCACAGTTGATACCTTAGCATGTTCCTTTATCCTAACAGGGAAAGGTGATTTTTCAATATAAGGAGTAGGCACAACTGGATCAACATTGTAAATAATGGTTTCATCTTTAGCTACGACCGGTTCTTTAACTTCTTCTTTAATAGGGGAATGATATTTAAACCACTTCTCCTTAGGGAGATCAACATGAGTAGCAAATGATTCACAGAAAGAGGCTACTATCTCTGAGTCAAGTCCATATTTAGTGCTAACATTGTGAAAAGCATCGATATTCATAAAAGATTAACACAATCAAACTTAAGCTTAATACCTGACTCATTACCTTCGTCGAGTTCCCAATCTTCAGAGCTACGTTTAATTCTTTCTAAGAGATCCCACTTGAATTCAATGGTCTTCTTCATAAAAGAACATGTACAAGAAGTATCGAGCATGGATCAATCATTATGAGAAAGCCGAGCATAAAAGTTCTGAATGATAATTTCTCTCGGGATATCATGATTGGGGCATGAATATAACATTGACTTAAGCCTCCCCAAGCTAGAGCGATGCTTTCTCCTTCACGAGGCCAAAAATTATATATATAATTCCGATCATGATGAACTAGATGCATAGGATAAAACTTTTGGTGGAATTCTAATTGCAATCCATTCCAGTTCCATGATCCAATATCATCACATAGCCTATACCATGTCAATGCCTTTCCCTTCAAAGATAAAGGGAAAACCTTCTTCTTAACTTCATCTCCGGATAGGCCTGCAGTCTTAAATAATCCACAAATTTCATCCACATGTATTAGATGCATATCAGGATGTTCAGTTCCGTCTCCTGCATAAGGATTAGCTAGCAGTTGTTCTACCATACCCGAAGGAATTTCATAACCAATACTTTTGGTAGGTGCAGTAGGTTGAGGGGCAACTAATTGTGGTTCCGGTCGAGGTGAAGATACCCCGAACAAACCCCTCAAAGGATTGTTTTCCATAGTAGCAAGTGGCAATAAATTTCAGCACGTAGTATAAGTTTTTCCTTACCGATTTCCACTTAACAAGAGCGCTTCACTCCCCGGCAATGGCGCTAGAAAAGAGTCTTGATGACCCACAAGTATATGGGGTCAATCGTAGTCCTTTCGATAAGTAAGAGTGTCGAACCCAACGAGGAGCAGAAGGAAATGACAAGCGGTTTTTAGCAAGGTAATTTCTGCAAGCACTGGAATTGTAGGTAACACATAGTTTGATAGCAAGATAATTGGTAATGAGCAAGTAATGGTAACGGTAAATAAAGTGCAGCAAGGTAGCCCAATCCTTTTGTGGCAAAGGACAAGCCAGAACAGTCTCTTATAATAAGCAAAGTGTTCTTGAGGGTACACGGGAATTTCATCTAGTCACTTTTATCATGTTGGTTTGATTCGCGTTCGCTACTTTGATAATTTGATATGTGGGTGGACCGGTGCTTAGGTGTTGTTCTTACTTGAACAAACCTCCCACTTATGATTAACCCCCTCGCAAGCATCCGCAACTACGAGAAAAGTATTAAGTTAAAATCTAACCATAGCATTAAACGTTTGGATCCAAATCAGCCCCTTACGAAGTAGCGCATAAACTAGGGTTTAAGCTTCTGTCACTCTAGCAACCCATCATCTAATAACTACTCCATAATGCATTCCCTTAGGCCCCAAGATGGTGAAGTGTCATGCAGTCGACGTTCACATGACACCACTAAGGGAATCACAACATACATATCATCAAAATATCGAACACATATCAAATTCACATGATTACTTGCAACATGATTTCTCCCGTGACCTCAAGAACAAAGCTAACTACTCACAAATAATATTCATGCTCAAGATCAGAGGGGCATTGAATAGCATAATGGATCTGAACATATAATATTCCACAAAATAAACCATATAGTAATCAACTACAAGATGTAATCAACACTACTAGTCACCCACACGTACCAATCTGAGGTTCCGGTATAAAGATTGAATACAAGAGATGAACTAGGGTTTGAGAGGAGATGGTGATGTTGAAGATGTTGATGAAGATTGGCCTCCCAAAGATGAGAGGGTTGTTGGTGATGACGATGGCTTCGATTTCCCCCTCTTGGGGGGGGAGGGGAGTTCCCTCGGCGGAATCGCTCCGCCGGAGGGCAAAAGTGCTCCTGCCCAAGTTCCGCCTCGAGACGGCGACGTTCCGTCCCGAAATTCCTCTCCTTATTTTTTTTCTAGGTCAAAAGACCTTAAGTACCAGAAGATGGGCACCGGAGGTGGGCTGGGTTGAGCACAACCCACCAGGGCACGCCTGGGGGGGCCTGGCGTGCCCTGGTGTCTTGTGCTCACTAGGTGGCCCCGCTCCGGTAGTTATTTGCTCCAGTATTTTTCATATATTCCAAAATAATTCTCCGTGAAGTTTCAACTTATTTGGAGATGTGCATAATAGGTATCTCTAATATGTTTTTTCAGGTCCAGAATTCCAGCTGCCGTCATTCTCCCTCTTTGTGTAAACCTTGCATATTATGAGAGAAAAGGCATTAGAATTACTACATAAAGCAATATTATGCATAAAACATTATAAATAATAGTAGGAAATCATGATGCAAAATGGACGTATCATAACCCACAACCTAAAAATAAACGATATGATAAAAGAGACTTTGTGGCTACAAAAATGGTAAAGAAAGAGAGCCATGGGTTCAGAAACCCATGCCTTTTCCACCTAAACCATCTAAGAAAAAGGATGATGAAGAATTTGAACGCTTTGCTGAAATGATTAGTCCAGTCTTTTTACGTACCTGCTTAACTGATATTTTAAAGATGGCCCCTTATGAAAAATACATGAAAGACATCAACACTAATAAAAGAAAGATACCTGAAGCTGAAATCTCCACCATGCTTGCTAATTATTCTTTTAAGGATGGAGTACCTAAAAAACTTGGAGATCTTGGAATACCAACTATACCTTGCTCCATTAAAAGAAATTATGTCAAAACTGCTTTGTGTGATTTGGGAGCTGGTGTTAGTGTTATGCGTTTCTCTTTATATAAAAGACTTAATTTGAATAAACTCACACCTACTGAAATATCATTGCAAATGGCTGACAAATCAACTGCCATACCTATCGGTATTTGTGAGGATGTGCCCGTTGTTGTTGCAAATGTTACTATCTTAACAAACTTTGTTATTCTTGAGATGCCCGAGGATGACAACATGTCGATTATCCTTGGTAGACCCTTTTTGAATACTGCAGGGGCTGTTATTGATTGCAATAAAAGCAAAGTCACTTTTCATATCAATGGTAATGAGCATACAGTGCACTTTCTGAAGAAACAATTCCAAGTGAATGGTATAAATGTTATTGAAGAATCTCCGACACTCACCATTGGAAGTTTTCAACTACCTCTACCTACTGCTAAAAAGAAATATTACATACTTATTGTTGGGGATATGCATATCCCCATTGAGGTAACCTAGTGTTTACGAAAGTTCTTTGGTTTCATGCTAATCGAAAGTGGTTGTTAATAAGACTTGATCAACCTTATTAATGGATCATTTTTGAGAGGTATGAAGTTGATGAATCTAGTAGGCACAACCTTCTGCTCCCACCTTTTGCTTTCTATTCTTCTTAGTTAAATAAAATAAAATGCCATGTTTATCCTGTTTTCTGATTTCTCCGTGCAATAAAAATGACCCAAAGATAAAAGTTCTCAGAATGTTCTGAAAATTTGACATGATTTTTTTCTGAATATTTCTGAATTTCTGGTGCAAATAACATCAGAGGGGGTGCACCTGGTGTCCACAAGACACCAGGGAGCGCCAGCAGCCCCAGGCGCGCCCTGGTGGGTTGTGGTCCCCACGTGGGTCCCCTCACTTATCCCTTCAGCCCATTCCGTCTCCTACCTCCAGAAAAAAATCACCATAGCTCACTCTCTCTCTCTCTCTCTCGTGTTCTTGCTCTCAAACCCGCGGATTTCGATCTCTTTGCTCGAAGCTCCGTTTCCGAAACTGTTTTGGGGGATTGCTACTTGGTACGTGACTCCTCCATTGCTCCAATTAGTTTTTGAATTAGTGGTTTATTTTTAGAATAATTAGCAACTCTTGGTGGTGCTGTAGATGGGCTTGCATGTTGAATTATTAGAGTTCTAAGTAGTTTGAATGCTTAATATGGCCTCTATGCATCCTTAGGAGTAGTTCCTATCAATCTTACGAAGTTTTGTTGACAAAAAATTTTGTAGACTAAAATTTTCAGAAATTTATCTATAGGAATAAGATGAGTTTCTTTAGGAAGTTTTCCTCCAAAAGGAATGCCAAAGGAGTCATTGGGGAATCATCGGACAATGACCTCCACACTCCGAGAACGGCGGAGGTGCGGCCGTGCAAATGGCCGCATGATGCCTTCATGGAGGAGGCCGGGTTCCATCAAGAGTTTGCCCAATTCGTTGCAAAATTGGGCTAACCGACTTCCTCGCAACTAAGTGTGACCAACACCACCTCCTTACAACTTCCTTTGGGCAAAGTTTTCATTTTTCTGAGTAAGAATAATCCTCCTGAGGTGCGGTTTGATTTATATGCTGAGACCCGTCAGATACCGCTCACTGACTTTTGTGACATATGTTTGATCCCTTCTGATGGGGAATTAAGAGAGCCTAGACCAGCGGAGTTTGAGGACTTTCTCCTCACTTTGACAGTGGGTGATGAAAGAGGCATGTCAAATGCCACTTCCACTAGTTTGCAATTTCCTTCCGTGCATTACTTTGCTTTATTCATCGCGAAGTGTTTAATCGCTAGGGAGAAGGTCGGTGCACTCAGTGCCCCCGACTTCGCCATTTTACGCCATGCACAGCACAATGATCACACCTTTAGCATGGGGGCTATTATCGCACGTCGCCTACACCTTAACATGGCTAAGGGCAAGATACATGGTGGTATTTATGCTACTCGCTGATACGTCTCCATCATATCTATAATTTTTGATTGTTTCATGCCAATATTATACAACTTTCACATACTTTTGGTAACAATTTATATGATTTATTGGACTAACCTATTGATCCAGTGCCCAGTGTCAGTTCTTGTTTGTTGCATGTTTCTTGTTTCGCAGAATATCCATATCAAATGAAGCCAAACGCAATAAAAATTTACGGAGATTTTTTTTTGGAATATTTGTGAATTTTGAGAAGTGGAATCAACGCAATCGGAGGCCCACAGCCCCCACAAGACACCAGGGCGCAGCCAGGGGGGCCAGGCGCGCTCTGGTGGGTTGTGCTCACCTCGTATGTCGGTTGGAGCTCTCCTTTGGCCGCAAGGAAGCTAATTTCTGGATAAAAATCCCCTCAAAATTTCAGCCCGATCGGAGTTACGGATCTCCGGGAATATAAGAAACGGTTTTCGGCCAGAAAACAGAAACGTGAAACAGAAGAGAACAGAGAGGGAGATCCAATCTAGAAGGGGCTCCTGCCCCTCCGCCGCCATGGCGGACATGGAACAGAGGGGGAACTCTCCTCCCATCTAGGGGGAGGCCAAGGAAGAATAAGAAGGAGGGGGGCTCTCTCCCCCTCTCTCCCGGTGGCGCCGGAACACCGCCGGGGCAAGCATCGTGACGGCGATCTACTCCAACAACTTCGCTGCCGTCAACACCAACTCTCTCCCCCTCTATGCAGCGGTGTAACTCCCCTTTTCCCCGTTGTAGTCTCTACTTAAAAATGGTGCTCAACTCCATATACTATTTCCCAATGATATATGGCTATCCTATGATGTTTGAGTAGATCCGCTTTGTCCTATGGGCTAATTGATGATCGTGGTTGGTATGATTGTATAGTTTATTATGGTGCTATCCTACGGTGCCCTCCATCTCACGCAAACGTGAGGGATCCTCGTTGTAGGGTGTTGCAATGTGTTCATGATTTGCCTATGGTGGGTGGCGTGAGTGACAGAATACACAGACCCGAGTAGGTGGGTTGTTGCATATGGGAGTAAAGAGGACTTGATACTTAATGCTATGGTTGGGTTTTACCTTAATGATCTTTAGTAGTTGCAGATTCTTGCTAGAGTTCCAATCATAAGTGCATATGATCCAAGTAGAGAAAGTATGTTAGCTCATGCCTCTCCCCCATATAAACTTGCAAGAATGATTACCGGTCTAGTTATCAATTGCCTAGGGACAAATAACCATCTTGTTTGACAAAAGCTTTTTACTAAACAACTAAATTTTATTATCTTGCTTTTTACTCGTAGTTTTATTCCCGCTAAGTACTTCTAGTGTTATTCGTGCAAACTATCCTATCACCTACAAAGTAGTTTCATACTTATTCTAGGTAAAGCAAGCATTAGCGTGCATAGAGTTGTATCGCTGGTCGATAGAACTTGAGGGAATATTTGTTCTACGTTTAGATCCTCGTTGGGTTCGACACTCTTACTTATCGAAAAAGGCAACAAACGATCCCCTACACTTATGGGTTATCAAGACCTTTTTCTGGCGCCGTTGCCGGGGAGCAATAGCGTGGGGCGAATATTCTTGTGTGTGCTTGTTTACTTTATCACTAAGTAATTTTTATTTTCTGTTATTAATTGTTTTATATCTTTAGTAATGGATATGGAACACGAAACACCAAAAAAATTAGTGGTACTTGCTACTCATGGAGATGGGGAACCTCCTAAAACCCTCGATGCTAGTTATGTGGGACGCGTTAATTACTCCTTTGATAATCCTAAGAAATCCTCATCGAACTTTATAATGGGAGACACGTTGGATCAACATGAGTACTTTAGGTTTTATCGCTTGTCTCAAAAAGGGAAACACTTATGGGATCAAATTAGAATATTGCAATGATTTGCTTGGGATGCATGCTCGAGATGTCACTTTACTTGTTGCTCTAAGATAGAAGCTCGACACCTTCCCTTTCAATGTAAATTTAATGATAACGAAACCTTGACTTCTTATGCTAAAGGTATTTATGATTATTATGATGTGGAACTAATAGAAGAATTTGTTGCGTTTAAAGGTGCTTATGAAATTGCTTCCTTACTTGAAAAGTATGATGATGATGTTCCCTACGAATCTGAAAATTTATCCATACTTAAATATTGCTATGAGAATTATGATTGCAACGCTGATATTATTGAATTTATTGAAAGAATGACCGCTGCCTTGCAAGAGACTAAAACTTTGCAGGAATCTATGGAAGAGGAAGTTGCTGAAATTGTGAGCTCATTAGATGAAAAAGATGAGGAGGAGAGCGAAGAACAAAAGGAGGAAGAGCGGATTAGCTACTCGTGCCCACCTTCTAATGAGAGTAACTCTTCAACTCATATATTTTTTAATTTCCCTTCACACATACCGAAGGATGAATGCTATGATGATTGCTATGATCCCTTGGATTCATTTGAAATATCCCTTTTTGATGAACTTGATGCTTGCTATGCTTGTGGCCATGATGCCAATATAAATTATGCTTATGAAGATGAACTTGCTATAGTTCCTTATGTTAAGCATGAAATTGTTGCTATTGCACCCACACATGATAGTCCTATTATCTTTTTGAATTCTCCCAACTACACTATATTGGAGAAGTTTGCTCTTATTAAGGATTATATAGATGTGTTGCGTTTAGCTACTACACATGATGATTTTGATGAATATAATATGCATGTGCTTGCTGCTCCTACTTGCAATTATTATGAGAGAGGAACTACATCTTCACCTCTCTATGTTTCCAATACTATAAAATTGCAAGAAACTGTTTATACTATGCATTGGCCTTTACTTAATGTGCATGAATTGTTCTTGTATGACATGCCAACGCATAGGAAGAGGGTTAGACTTTGTTGTCGCATGACATATATGTTGGAAATATGCCCTAGGGGCAATAATAAAATGGTTATTATTATATTTCCTTGTTCATGATAATCGTTTATTATCCATGCTATAATTGTATTGATTGGAAACTCAAATACATGTGTGGATACATAGACAACAAAGTGTCCCTAGTAAGCCTCTACTAGACTAGCTCGTTGATCAAAGATGGTTAAGGTTTCCTAGCCATAGACATGAGATGTCATTTGATAACGGGATCACATCATTAGGAGAATGATGTGATGGACAAGACCCAAACAATGAACGTAGCATATGATCGTGTCAGTTTATTGCTATAGTTTTCTGCATGTCAAGTATCTGTTCCTATGACCATGAGATCATGCAACTCACTGACACCGGAGGAATACCTTGTGTGTATCAAACATCGCAACGTAACTGGGTGACTATAAAGATACTCTACAGGTATCTCCGAGGGTGTCTGTTGAGCTGGCATGGATCGAGACTGGGATTTGTTACTCCGTGTGACAGAGAGGTATCTCAGGGCCCACTCGGTAATACAACATCGCAATAAGCCTTGCAAGCAAAGTGACTAAAGAGTTAGCCACGGGATCTTGTATTACGGAACGAGTAAAGAGACTTGCCGGTAACGAGATTGAACTAGGTATAGAGATACCGACGATCGAATCTCGGGCAAGTAACATGCCGATAAACAAAGGGAACATCATACGGGATTGACTGAATCCTTAACATAGAAGTTCAACCGATAAAGATCTTCATAGAATATGTAGGAACCAATATGGGCATCCAGGTCCTGCTATTGGTTATTGACCATAGAGGTGTCTCGGTCATGTCTACATAGTTCTCGAACCCGCAGGGTCTGCACACTTAACGTTCGGTGACGTTTCGGTATTATTGAGTTATGTATGTTGGTGACCGAAGGTTGTTCGGAGTCCCGGATGAGATCCCGGACGTCACGAGGAGCTCCGGAATGGTCCGGAGGTAAAGATTTATATATGGGAAGTCATATTTTGGCGACCGGAAAAGTTTCGGGTTTTTCCGGTATTGTACCGGGAAGCTTCTAGAAGGTTCCGGAAACATCCGGAGGAGTCCGGAAGTCCACCAAGGGTTCCACCACGTCCCAAGGGTTTGCATGGGCTGAGGGCAGGCGCCCTGGACTTATTGGGCCAGGCGCACAAGTCCCTCAAGGCCCATGTGGCTTGGGAGAGGTGGAAAGTCCACCTGTTTATGGAAAGGGAGGGAATTGGACTAGGAGTCCAACTCCTCCCCCTTGGCTGCGCCCTAGGGCTTGGAGGGGCTGATCTCCACGCCCCTCCACCTATATATAGAGGGGAGGGGGCGCCCCAAGAGCACACACGAAGCCCTTGGCGCCCCTCTCTCTCCATAGATCGTTTTCTCCTCCGTTCGCGGTTTCGGTAGCACTAGGCGTAGCCCTGCCGGGATAGCACCACCACCGCCGCCACCACGCCGTCGTGTCGCCGGAGAACTCATCTACCTCTCTGCTCTCCCTTGCTGGATCAAGAAGGCAGAGATCGTCATCGAGCTGTACGTGTGCTGAACGCGGAGGTGCCGTCCGTTCGGCGCTAGATCGGGACGGATCATGATTGGATCGCGGGACGGCTTGCGATTTGGATCGCGAAGACGTTCGACTACATCAACCGCATTTCTTAACGCTTCCCTCTTAGCGATCTACAAGGGTACGTAGATCCACTCTCCCTCTCATAGATGCTCATCACCATGGATAGATCTTGCGTGTGCGTAGGAAAATTTTTGTTTCACATGCAACATTCCCCAACAGTGGCATCATGAGCTAGGTCTATGCGTAGATGAGATCACGAGTAGAACACAAAGGAGTTTGTGGGCGTTGATGCTCAGATTGCTTCCTCCCTTGGTCTTTTTTTGATTCAACGGTATTGTGGGATGAAGCGGCCCGGACCAACCTTACTCGTACGCTTACGAGAGACCGGTTCCATCAACTGACATGTGACTTTGTTGCATAAAGATGGCCGGCAGGTGTCTGTCTCTCCCACTTTAGTTGGATCGGATTCGACAAAGGCAGTCCTTGAGAAGGTTGAATAGCAATTTGTGTATCACCGTTGTGGTTTTTGCGTAGGTAAGAATCGTTCTTGCTAGATACCCGTAGCAGCCACGTAAAACATGCAACAACAATTAGAGGACGTCTAACTTGTTTTTACAGGGTATGTTGTGATGTGATATGGCCAATTACATGATGAGATATATGTGATGTATGAGATGATCATGTTTTGTATAGAATATCACAACTTGCATGTCGATGAGTACGGCAACCGGCAGGAGCCATAGGGTTGTCTTTAATTTATTTTCGCCATTTTTGCTTTACTTTATCGCTATGAGTTAGCAATAGTTGTAGAAGCAATAGTTGGCGCGACAACCTCATGGTGACACGTTGATGGAGATCAAGATGATGGAGATCATGGTGTCATGCCAGTGACGATGGAGATCATGCCAGTGCTTTGGAGATGGAGATCAAAAGCACAAGTTCATGGCCATATCATGTCATTTATGATTTGCATGTGATGTTAATCCTTTTATGCATCTTATTTTGCTTAGGACGACGGTAGCATTATAAGGTGATCCCTCACTAAAATTTCAAGATAAAATTGTGTTCTCCCCGAGTGTGCACCGTTGCGAAAGTTCGTTGTTTCAAGACACCACGTGATGATCGGGTGTGATAGACTCTACATTCGCATACAACGGGTGCAAGCCAGTGTTGCACGTGCGGAACACTCGGGTTAAACTTGACGAGCCTAGCATGTACAGACATGGCCTCGGAACACAAGAGACCGAAAGGTCGAACATGAGTCATATAGTAGATATGATCAACATGAAGATGTTCACCATTGAAACCACCTCATCTCACGTGATGATCGGACTTGGGTTGGTGAATTTGGATCATGTGACACTCGAATGACCAGAGGGATGTCAATTTAAGTGGGAGTTCTTTAGTAATATGATTAACTGAACTCATTATCATGAACATAGTCAAAGTGATTTTGCAAATTATGTTGTAGATCAACTAGCTCGCGCTGTAGCTCCCCTGTGTTTTTATACGTTCCTAGAGAAAATAGAGTTGAAAGATGATGGTAGCAATAATGCGGACTGGGTCTGTGATCTGAGGATTGTCCTCATTTGCTGCACAGAAGGCTTATGTCCTTAATGCACCGCTCGGTGTGCCACCCCCTCAAGCGTCGTCTGTAGATGTTGTGAACATCTGACAGGCACGTTTTGATGACTACTTGATAGTTCAGTGCGTCATGTATTACGGCTTAGAATTGAGGCTCCAAAACGTTTTTGAACGTCACATAACATATGAGATGTTCTAAGAGCTGAAATTGGGATCTCAGGCTCGTGCCCGTGTTGAGAGGTATGAGACCTTCAACAAGATTCTTTGCCTGCAAGATGAAGGAGAATAGCTCAATCGGTGAGCATGTGCTCAGATTGTCTGGGTGCTACAATCGCTTGAATCGAGTGGGAGTTGATCTTCCAGATAAGATAGTGGTTGATATAGTTCTCCAAGTCACTGCCACAAAGCTACTAGAGCTTCGTGATGAACTATAAAATGCCAGGTGAAAGAACATGTGCTGCCCCCATGTTTGGTTTTGGTAATTGATGACAATCTCTATGGACTAATGGTTGCATTGAGTTATATTTGAAGGGTTTGTCCATAGGCATTGCTTGAAGACCATTTGTTGGTTTCAAGGTTATTAGAAGAAGAATGTGTGTTGACCAAGGTGCTATTCAAGGATTTATCCAAAGATTGGTCATGTGAGTGTTGAGCCTATTGCAAGCATGTCTTGAAGAAGAAGTTTGTGTGAACATTCATGTTTACCTTCAAGACATCATCCTAATGAAGAGAGTTGGAAAGATTCAAGGTTGATCAAGACTACATATGAAGAGTGATTCAAGTTGATCAACACACAAAGCATAGAAGATGTACCAAGCGAGATCAAGTGATCTCATGGTATGGTAAGCATTGTCCATTACGCTTTGTGTACTAACCCGTGTTCTATGCGAGAGTTCTTTGTGGGGTTAGGTTTGTTTCCATGGGCGTGCATCAAAAGGAAGATATCACACAACCCATGGAGGATGACATCAAGTGGTGATCGTCATCAAGATTGCGGTGTGCAAGTTCAAGTGGAGCATCACGAAGAGATCACATGCTTGAAGCTTGCCGTCCATTGTGGTGACAAGGGACTTGTGAAGATGTGCCGAAGAGTGGCTCACCCATAGTGGAGTATGGGGGAGCAATCAACTAGTCTTCATCGAGCCGGCGCAATCAAGAAAGGTGGTCCAACTTGAGGAGGTCAAGATCGTCATCATCTAGCTCAAGTGGACTATGCGCAAGGCAAAGGTTTGCCCTTGATAGGTTTTCTATTTTACCGGTCTCATGGTAGTAGTTGGGAGACCGGGTTATAGGATCGATAGCCGTACTATCAAGGGGGCTCTCAAGTGAGTAGCTTTATCGTATCTTCGTAGAGAGCTCAAACCATTGCATCCTTGCATCATCTTTCTTGGTTCGTGTTTGGTGTTTCTCTTTGTGAGTCTTTGAGCTTTTGGTCATCTTCATGACAAGCTCGAGGTCATCGAAAACGGAGTTCATCTATGCATCTTCTATGATGTTTTTGATGTTGGAGTTTATGCCGGTTCTTCATTCATAGAGGTCGCTGTTGGATAGTATTTGTCGTCATCTATCCAACAAGCTTGAGTTTGCTCAATTCGGAGCTCATTTGCAGAAGTTGTGGCAGTTCAGGTTTTATTGTATTCTCTGTTGCTCTCTGTGCGGTAGTACCGCTCTGATCAGCGGTAGTACCGCTTGTGCGGTAGTACCGCTCTCCAGTGCGGTAGTACCGCTGGCTTGCGAGCTTTCCCGGCAAGTCCTTGCCGGGAGCGGGTCTTGCCGGGACCACAGCTTCTCTGGGCAGTTTTCCTGTCACCCAAGCGGTAGTACCGCTCGGTACCACGGTACTACCGCTTATGCGGTAGTACCGCTGTGGTCTACCGCAGCGTGTACCGCTTGGGGGTATTTCTTCTGGTATCGTTTTCTGTTAAACGGTAGTAGCGCGGCAGTAGTGCGGTTGTACCGCTCAGGGCGGTAGTACCGCTCTGCTGGGCGGTAGTACCGCTTGGTGCGGTACTTCCGCCCTCCACTACCGCTGCTACTACCGCTTGTTTTTTCGCAGAGTGTGCAAGCTTCTGTTGCTCTTTTCGCTTTAGCGGTAGTACCGCTTGGTTGGAACGGTAGTACCGCTAAGTGCGGCACTACCGCTCCAGTTCCGTGTTCTCGCCTGCTGTTTTTTGAATTACTACCACCCGAGCGGTAGTACCGCTCTGCGGAGCGGTAGTATCGCGCTGTGCGGGCTGAGACAGGTAACGGTTGGATTTGGGGGCTCCTTTAAAAGGGGGTCTTCTTCCCCCTTGCCCCCAACGGTTATTTTATCCCCTTGCAGCTCTCTCTCCTCCATTGTTGACCTTCTAGAGCTTTGCTATCTCTCCATCCCTCCAATGATTCTTGCTCCTTCCTGAGGGAATAGAGAGAGGAGATCTAGATCCATCTTTCCACCAATCACTTTCTCCTCTATGTGAGGGAAACCTTGTGGATCTAGATCTTGGAGTTCTTGGTGTTCTCCTTGTTCTTCCTCTCACTTTCCTCCATAGCTTTTGTTGCTTTGGTGGGATTTGAGGGAGAGGGACTTGTGCACTTGGTGTGTTCTTGCCATTGCATTAGTTGCATCGGTTTGAGTTCTCCACGGTGATACGTGGAAGTGAGAAGTTGAGAAGCTTATTACTCTTGGGTGTTTGAGCACCCTAGAGCTTGTTCCTCTTGGGTGCCTTGGCGCCCTAGACGGCTTGGTGGTGCCTCGGAGCTCAATCATTGTGGTGTAAAGCTCCGGGCAAGCGTCGGGGTCTCCAATTAGGTTGTGGAGATCGCCTCGAGCAATTTGTCGGGTACCGGTGACCGCCCCCAAGGGTTGCCAAAGTGTACGGGTTCGATGACCGCCCTCAAGGGTTGCCATTTGTACGGGTTCGGTGACCTCCCTCAAGGGTCCCTTAGTGGAATCACGGCACCTTGCATTGTGCGAGGGCGTGAGGAGATTACGGTGGCCCTAGTGGCTTCTTGGGGAGCATTGTGCCTCCACACCGCTCCAAACGGAGATTAGCATCCGCAAGGGTGTGAACTTCGGGATACATCGTCGTCTCCGCGTGCCTCGGTTATCTCTTACCCGAGCCCTTTACTTATGCACTTTACTTTGTGATAGCCATATAGTTTCTAGTTATATATCTTGCTATCACTTAGTTGTTCATCTTGCTTAGCATAAGTTGTTGGTGCACATAGGTGAGCCTAGTCTATTTAGGTTTTGTGCTTGACAAATTAAACGCTAGTTTTATTCCGCATTTGTTCAAGCCTAAACCATAATTATTTTAAAGCGCCTATTCACCCCCCCTCTAGGCGACATCCACGATCTTTCACCAGGGATGGAAATAATGATCTCCGGGCTATTCACGATGTTTGACATCGCGAAGGTAGAAATCAAGAAGGAGCATCAAGTGTTGATGGTTAGTAAAACCACTAGTTTCGAGAAGGGCAAGGGCAAGGAGGGATACTTCATGGATGGCAAGCCAGTTGTTGCTCCAGTAAAGAAACCCAAGGTTGAACCCAAACCCGAGACTGAGTGCTTCTATTATGAGGAGAATGGTCACTGAAGCGGAACTGCCCTAGAAATTTGGTAGATAAGAAGGCTGGCAACGTCAACAGAAGTATATTTGATATATGTTTTATTCATGTGAACCTTGCTAGTACTCCTAGTAGCACCTGGGTATTAGATACCGGTTCAGTTGCTAAATGTTGGTAACTCGAAACAAAAGCTACGGAATAAACGGAGACTAGCTAAGGGCGAGGTGACGATGTGTGTTGGAAGTATTTCCAAGGTTGATGTGATCACCATCGCACACTCTCTCTACCTTCGGGATTAGTGATGAACCTAAATAAATGTTATTTGGTATTTTCGTTGAGCATAAACGTGATTAGATCGTGTTTATTGCAATACGGTTATATATTTAAGTTAGAGAATAATGGTTATCCTGTTTACATGAATAATACCTTCAATGGTCATGTACCCAATGTGAATGGTTCATTGAATCTCGATCGTAGTAATACACATGTTCATTGATGCCAAAAGATGCAAAGTTAATAATGATAGTACCACATACTTGTGGCACTGCCGCCAAGGTCATATTGGTGTAAAGCGCATGAAGAAACTCCATGCTGATGGATCTTTTGACTCACTCGATTTCGAATCAGTTGAGACATGCGGACCATGCCTCTTGGGCAAGATGACTAAGACCCCGTTTTCCGAAATGATGGAGCGGGCAAGTGACTTATTGGAAATGATACATGTTGATGTAGCGATCCAATGAGTGTTGAAGCGTGCGGTGGATATCACTATTTTCTTACCTTCACTGATAATTTGAGTAGATATGGGGATATTTACTTAATGAAACACAAGTCTGAAGCGTATGAAAAGTTCAAACAAATTCAGAGTGAAGTTTGAGATCATCGTGACAAGAAGATAAAATGTCTATGATATGATCGTGGAGGTAAATATCCGAGTTACGAGTTTGGTATGCAACTTAAGACAATGTGGAAATTGTTTCACAACTTACGCCACCTGGAACACCATAGTGTGATGGTGTGTCCGAACGTCGTAGTCGTGCTCTATTGGATATGGTGCGTACTATGATGTCTCTTATCGTTTTGCCACTATCGTTTTAGGGTTATGCATTAGAGACAACTACATTCACTTTAAATTAGGGCACCATCTAAGTCCGTTGAGATGACACCATATGGATTTTAGTTTGGCAGAAACCTAAGCTGTCATTTCTCAGAGTTTGGGAATGCGACGCTTATGTCTGATAAGATCGAACCCAAAGCGGAAAAGTGCATCTTCATAAGATACCCTAAGGAAACAGTTGGGTATATCTTCTATCTCAGATCCAAGGGCAAAATGTTTGCAGCTTAAAATGGGTCCTTTCTCAAGAAAAAGTTTCTCGCGAAAGAATTGAGTGGGAGGAAAGTAGAACTTGATGAGGTTGTTGAACCGTCACTTCAGTTGGATAGTAGCACGACGCAGAAAGATGTTTCTACGACGCCTACACCAAGTGAAGCGGAAGCAAATGATGATGATCATGAAGCTTCGGATCAAGTTACTACCGAACCTCGTAGGTTGACAAGAACTCGTACCGCCCCTGAGTGGTACATCAATCCTGTCTTGGAGGTCATGTTGTTAAGACAACAGTGAACCTACGAGCTATGAAGAAGCGATGGTGGGCCCGGATTCCAACAAATGGCTAGGAGCCATGAAATCCGAGAAAGGATCCATGTATGAAAACCAAGTATGGACTTTGGTAGACTTGCCCGTTAAACGGCAGGCCGTTGAGTACAAATGGACCTTTAAGAAGAAGACAGACGCTGATGGTAAATGTCACCATTTATAAAGCTCGACTTGTCGCAAAGAAGTTTCCGACAAGAGACTTTCTCACCCGTAGCGATGCTAAAAGTCTGTTGGAATTATGTTAGCAGTTGCTGCATTTTTCGATTATGAAATCTGGCAGATGGATGTCAAAACACCGTTTCCTTAACGGTTTCCTTGAGGAAAGGTTGTATGTGATACAACCGGAAGGTTTTGTCAGTCCTAAGGATGCTAAAATGTATGCAAGCTCCAGCGATCCTTCTATGGACTGGAGCAAGCATCTCGGAGTTGGAATATATGCTTTGATGAGGTGATCAAAGCTTTTGGGTTTATACAAAGTTTATTAGAAACTTGTATTTACAAGAAAGTGAGTGGGAGCACTATAGAATTTCTGATAAGTATATGTGGATGACATATTGTTGATCGGAAATAATGTAGAATTTCTGGAAAGCATAAAGGGTTGTTTGAAAGGAGTTTTTCAAAGAAAGACCTGAATGAAGCTACTTAAATATTGGGCATCAGGATCTATATAGATAGATCAAGACGTCTGATAAGACTTTCAATGAGTACATACCTTGACAAGATTTTGAAAGAGTTCAAAATAGATCAGTCAAAGAAAGAGTTCTTGCCTGATTTGTAAGGTGTGGAGTTGAGTGAGACTCAAAGATCGACCACGGTAGAAGAAAGAGAAAGGACGAAGGTCATCCCCTATGCCTTATCCATAGGCTCTATATAGTATGCCATGCTGTGTATCGCACCTAGTGTGTGCCTTGCCATGAGTCTGTCAAGGGGTACAAGAGTGGTCCAGGAGTGGATCACTGGACAGCGGTCAAAATTATCCTTAGTAACTAGAGGACTAAGGAAATGTTTCTCGGTTATGGAGGTGATAAAGAGTTCATCATAAAGGGTTACGTCGATGCAAGCTTTGATACCTATCCGGATGACTCTGAGTAGCAATCCGGATACGTATAGTGGAGCAACCATTTGGAATAGCTCCAAATGGAGTGTGGTAGCATCTGCAGTGTGACATATAGATTTGCAAAGAACACACAGATCTGAATGTTGCAGACCGTTGGCTAAAAACCTCTCTCACATGCAAAACATGATCGAACCCCAGAACTCATTGGGTGTTAGATTCATAACAATGTAAATCACATAGCGATGTGAGCTAGATTATTGACTCTAGTGCAAGTGGGAGACTATTGGAAATATGCCCTAGAGGCAATAATAAAATGGTTATTATTATATTTCCTTGTTCATGATAATCGTTTATTATCCATGCTATAACTGTATTGATTGGAAACTCAAATACATGTGTGGATACATAGACAACAAAGTGTCCCTAGTAAGCCTCTACTAGACTAGCTCGTTGATCAAAGATGGTTAAGGTTTCCTAGCCATAGACATGAGATGTCATTTGATAACGGGATCACATCATTAGGAGAAAGATGTGATGGACAAGACCCAAACAATGAACGTAGCATATGATCGTGTCAGTTTATTGCTATAGTTTTCTGCATGTCAAGTATCTGTTCCTATGACCATGAGATCATGCAACTCATTGACACCGGAGGAATACCTTGTGTGTATCAAACGTCGCAACATAACTGGGTGACTATAAAGATACTCTACAAGTATCTCCGAGGGTGTCTGTTGAGCTGGCATGGATCGAGACTGGGATTTGTTACTCCGTGTGACGGAGAGGTATCTCAGGGCCCACTCGGTAATACAACATCACAATAAGCCTTGCAAGCAAAGTGACTAAAGAGTTAGCCACGGGATCTTGTATTACGGAACGAGTAAGGAGACTTGCTGGTAACGAGATTAAACAAGGTATAGAGATACCGACGATCGAATCTCGGGCAAGTAACATGCCGATAAACAAAGGGAACATCATACGGGATTGACTGAATCCTTGACATAGAGGTTCCACCGATAAAGATCTTCATAGAATATGTAGGAACCAATATGGGCATCCAGGTCCCGCTATTGGTTATTGACCGTAGAGGTGTCTCGGTCATGTCTACATAGTTCTCGAACCCGCAGGGTCTGCACACTTAACGTTCGGTGACGTTTCGGTATTATTGAGTTATGTATGTTAGTGACCGAAGGTTGTTCGGAGTCCCGGATGAGATCCCAGACATCACGAGGAGCTCCGGAATGGTCCGGAGGTAAAGATTTATATATGGGAAGTCATATTTTGGCGACCGGAAAAGTTTCGGGTTTTTCCGGTATTGTACCGGGAAGCTTCTAGAAGGTTCCGGAAACATCCGGAGGAGTCCGGAAGTCCACCAAGGGTTCCACCACGTCCCAAGGGTTTGCATGGGCTGAGGGCAGGCGCCCTGGCCTTATTGGGCCAGGCGCACAAGTCCCTCAAGGCCCATGTGGCTTGGGAGAGGTGGAAAGTCCACCTGTTTATGGAAAGGGAGGGAATTGGACTAGGAGTCCAACTCCTCCCCCTTGGCTGCGCCCTAGGGCTTGGAGGGGCTGATCTCCACGCCCCTCCACCTATACATAGAGGGGAGGGGGCGCCCCAAGAGCACACACGAAGCCCTTGGCGCCCCTCTCTCTCCATAGATCGTTTTCTCCTCCGTTCGCGGTTTCGATAGCGCTATGCATAGCCCTGCCGGGATAGCACCACCACCACCGCCACCACGCCGTCGTGTCGCCGGAGAACTCATCTACCTCTCCGCTCTCCCTTGCTGGATCAAGAAGGCGGAGATCGTCATCGAGCTGTACGTGTGTTGAACGCGGAGGTGTCGTCCGTTCGGCGCTAGATCGGGACGGATCGTGATTGGATCGCAGGACGGCTTGCGATTTGGATCGTGAAGACGTTCGACTACATCAACCGCGTTTCTTAACGCTTCCCGCTTAGCGATCTACAAGGGTACGTAGATCCACTCTCCCTCTCATAGATGCTCATCACCATGGATAGATCTTGCGTGTGCGTAGGAATTTTTTTGTTTCCCATGCAACGTTCCCCAACAATATATCACTTTGTGCTCACTACTAAATTACAAATCATTGCTAATTAAAATTGGCTTTGATATACCTTGGGATCCGGGTGGATCCACTACTTGAGAACTTTATGCCTAGCTTAATGGCTTTAAAGAAAGCGCTGCCAGGGAGACAACCCGGAAGTTTTAGAGAGTCATTTATTTCTGTTGTGTGCTTTTGTAAAGTTTAAAAAAAATATAGGGGGAACCTAAAACTTCACAAAAGGAAAGGTGAAAGTGAGAGAGATGATGAGCATCGTTGAAGTGGGGGACGTCCTTGAACTTTTGTTCATGCCCATGGAAACTTTGTGAATCTTGAATCACGGAAACTTTTCCAACAAAAATAATTATCCCCTTGTACAAATCCATTGTATTATAAAAATAATGTGCCAAGATTTGCCTTTAGGATGATTAGATTGCTTGTTGGTATGTGCGGTGTAAAAACAGAAACTTTAGATGTAGTGCGTGAATTTTCATTTTTTACTAGAACGTCAAAAGTTTCTGAATTTTTTACACAGTATTTCTATACAATTTTTTTAATTTGTCCTAATTTTTTAGAATGTTTGGAGTTACATAAGTATGGTCAAAGTTCAGATTACTACATACTGTCCTGTTTAAGACATATTCTGTTTTTGATGCACTGTTTTGCTTGTTTTGATGAAACTATCGATTTTATCGGTGGTGTAAGCCATAGAAAAGTTATAATACAGCAGGGATAATGCAAATATAAAATATGAATTGGTTTGCAACAGTACTTAAAGTAGTATTTTGCTTTATTATACTAACGGATCTTACCAGTCTTCTGTTAAGTTTTGTGTGGATGAAGTGTTCGAAGATCGAGGAGGTCTCGATATGAGGAGAAGAAGGAGAGGCAAGAGTTCAAGCTTGGGGATGCCCAAGGCACCCCAAGTAAATATCCAAGGAGACTCAAGCGTCTAAGCTTGGGGATGCCCTGGAAGGCATCCCATCTTTCTTCAACAAGTATCGATATGTTTTCGGATTCGTTTCATTCATGTGATATGTGCAAATCTTGGAGCGTCTTTTGCGTTTAGTTTATGCACCATGCTGGTATGAGATAGTCCATGGTTGATTTATAAAATGCTCATTGCACTTCACTTATATCTTTTGAGTATGGCTTTATAGAATGCTTCATGTGCTTCATTTATATCATTTGAAGTTTGGATTGCCCGTTTCTCTTCACATAGAAAACCGTTATTTGAAGAATGCTCTTTTGCTTCACTTATATTTATTAGAGCATCGTATTTTGTAGAAAGAATTAAACTCTCTTGCTTCACTTATATCTATTTAGAGAGTCAACAGGAATTGGTCATTCACATGGTTAGTCATAAAATCCTACATAAAACTTAGGGATCACCGAATAAGATATGTTTGATTCCTTGCAATAGTTTTGCGATATAGAGATGATAATATGTGGGAGGTACTAGTGGATGATCGTGTTTAGTAAGATATTGGTGTTAAGGTTTGTGATTCCCGAAGCATGCACGTATAGTCTCCCGTTATGCTAGGAAGTTGGAGCACAATTTATTCTTGATTGTCTATCTTTGTGTGAAGGTCGGGGGCACGCGATGGTTAACTCCTACCAACCTCCCCCCTAGGAGCATGCGTAGTAATACTTTGCTTTGAGAGAGCTAATAAAACTTTTGCAATAAGTATGTGAGTTCTTTATGACTAATGTGAGTCCATGGATTATACACACTCTTACCTTTCCGCAATTTGCTAGCCTCTACGGTACCGTGCATTGCCCTTTCTCACCCAGAGAGTCGGTGCAAACTTCGCCGGTGCATCCAAACCCCGTGATATGATACGCTCTATCACACATAAGCCTTATTATATCTTCCTCAAAACAGCCACCATACCTACCTATTATGGCATTTCCATAGCCATTCCGGGATATATTGCCATGCAACTTCCACCGCCTCCGTTTTGATGACTTGAGCATTCATTGTCATATTGCATTACATGATCGTAAGATAGCTAGCATGATGTTTCCATGGCTTGTCCGTTTTTTGATATCTTTGCTACGCTAGATCATTGCATTCATATAGAGTCATACTTTGTTCTACTATCGTTGTAATATTAAGTTGTAAGTAAATAGAAGTGTGATGATCATCATTATTCATTATTAGAGCATGCCCCAGTGATGAAAGGATAATGGAAACTATGATTCCCCCACAAGTCGGGATGAGGCTCCGGACAAAGAAAAAAATAGAAAAAAGGGGGGAAAATAAAAAAAAAGAAAAGAAAGAAAAAAAATGAAAGAAGAAGGAATAGGGGCATGCTAATTCCACACTTGTGCTTCAAAGTGGCACCATGTTTTTCATATAAAGAGTCTCTTGTGTTGTCACTTTCATATAGTAGTGGGAATTTTTCATATAGAGTTAGATGCATACCCACTTAGTTTCATATTGAGCTTTCATACACTTATAGCTCTTAGTGCATCCGTTGCATGGCAATCCCTACTCCTCGCATTGATATCTATTGATGGGCATCTCCATAGCCCGTTGATATGCTGAGTTGATGCGAGACTTTCTTCTCTACTTTTACCCCTTTGAAACCTACCACCATATTCTATTCCACCCATAGTGCTATATCCATGGCTTGCGCTCATGTATTGCGTGAGAGTTGAAAATGCTGAAGCGCGTTAAAAAGTATGAACCAATTGCTTGGCTAACACCGGGGTAGTACATGATTTATACTTTGTGTTAAGAAGACATAGCATGACAAGGCTATATGATTTTGTAGGGATAGCGTTCTTTAGCGTTGATATTTTGAAAGACATGATTGTTTGTTGGGATGCCTGAGTATTAATGTCTTTATGTCAAAACTAGACCATTGCTTTGAATCACTTGTGTCTTAATATTCATGCCATGATTAGATATATGATCAAGATTATGTTAGGTAGCATTCCACATCAAAAATTATCTTTTTTATCATTTACCTACTCGAGGACGAGCAGGAATTAAGCTTGGGGATGCTGATACGTCTCCGTCATATCTATAATTTTTGATTGTTTCATGTCAATATTATACAACTTTCACATACTTTTGGCAACAATTTATATGATTTATTGGACTAACCTATTGATCCAGTGCCCAGTGCCAGTTCCTGTTTATTGCATGTTTTTTGTTTCGCAGAATATCCATATCAAACGAAGTCCAAACGCGATAAAAATTTACGGAGATTTTTTTTGGAATATTTGTGAATTTTGAGAAGTGGAATCAACGCAATCGGAGGCCCACAACCCCCACAAGACACCAGGGCGTGGCCAGGGGGCCCAGGAGCGCCCTGGTGGGTTGTGCTCACCTCGTATGTCGGTTGGAGCTCTCCTTTGGCCGCAAGGAAGCTAATTTTTGTATAAAAATCCCCTCAAATTTCAGCCCGATCGGAGTTACGGATCTCCGGGAATATAAGAAACGGTTTTCGGCCAGAAAACAGAAATGTGAAACAGAAGAGAACAGAGAGGGAGATCCAATCTAGGAGGGGCTCCTGCCCCTCCGTCGCCATGGAGGCCATGGACCAGAGGGGGAACTCTCCTCCCATCTAGGGGGGAGGCCAAGGAAGAAGAAGAAGGAGGGGGGCTCTCTCCCCCTCTCTCCCGGTGGCGCCGGAACGCCGCCGGGGCAAGCATCGTGACGGCGATCTACTCCAACAACTTCGCCGCCGTCAACACCAACTCTCTCCCCCTCTATGCAGCGGTGTAACTCCCATTTTCCCCGCTGTAATCTCTACTTAAACATGGTGCTCAACTCCATATACTATTTCCCAATGATATATGGCTATCCTATGATGTTTGAGTAGATCCGCTTTGTCCTATGGGCTAATTGATGATCGTGGTTGGTATGATTGTATATTTTATTATGGTGCTGTCCTACGGTGCCCTTCGTCTCGCGCAAACATGAGGGATCCTCGTTGTAGGGTGTTGCAATGTGTTCATGATTTGCCTATGGTGGGTGGCGTGAGTGACAGAATACACAGACCCGAGTAGGTGGGTTGTTGCATATGGGAGTAAAGAGGACTTGATACTTAATGCTATGGTTGGGTTTTACCTTAATGATCTTTAGTAGTTGCGGATGCTTTCTAGAGTTCCAATCATAAGTGCATATGATCCAAGTAGAGAAAGTATGTTAGCTCATGCCTCTCCCTCATATAAAGTTGCAAGAATGATTACCGGTCTAGTTATCAATTGCCTAGGCACAAATAACCATCTTGTTTGACAAAAGCTTTCTACTAAACAACTAACTTTTATTATCTTGCTTTTTACTCGTAGTTTTATTCCCGCTAAGTACTTGTAGTGTTATTCGTGCAAACTATCCTATCACCTACAAAGTAGTTTCATACTTGTTCTAGGTAAAGCAAGCATTAGCGTGCGTAGAGTTGTATCGGTGGTCGATAGAACTTGAGGGAATATTTGTTCTACCTTTAGCTCCTCATTGGGTTCGACACTCTTACTTATCGAAAAAGGCTACAAACGATCCCCTACACTTGTGGGTTATCACTCGCTTAGCGACACACTTTAATGTTCATATTCGCCAACATGATTATCCCTTGCCCCAAGTTTTTCTAGATCACAAGGCATTGGTGGATCATCAATTTATTGATGTAGCTGATTCTTTTCATAACATTCGCTGCAACTTAGTATTTAGCGTGATTACCCGGGATGTTATCCCGTTGCCTGCACGTGCTTTGTTTGATTCTATTGCCAGGAACGGATACATGATCATGCCAGAGGATATTACAGCCTATCGGAACAACCTGGTAGCGGCCGAGGAGGAGCCCCAGGAGTGGCACGCTCAGGTGCCGTAGTCACTGCACTTCGACTTAGGACCGGATGGCTATTATGGATGGTGATTACCAAGCTAGGCCAAAAGCCTAAGCTGGGGGGAGTACGTATTTCCACCGACATTATATTCATGTTTACACATTTCATTCCAGTTGTCGGTGTCCATACTTTTTCATTGTATTATCCATGCTAGATTTATTTTCTTGCTTTCTTCTTGCGTGTTTGAAAAACTTTGAGAAAATTCAAAAATATATATTTCTTGCTTGTTTCTTCTTTCTAATTAATTGTAGTAGCAAAAGAAAACCCAAAAAGATCTCTCATTTCTTCTTTTACTTGTTGGGAGTTTTCCCATGTAAATAGTTCTTCTCGTTTTTGTTTTTCCCTTTTTGATTTGCTTTCTTTAAGAAAAACCAAAAACTCTAAAAAATATTTCAGTGTGTTTCTCTGAAATTCTTTTCCTTTTATTTGAGTCATACCAAGGAGAAGACCACGATGAAAATGTTGAGTGGCTCTCATATGCATTATTGTTGATCTAACAAAGAGCCTAAATTACTTTGTCTTCTCCTCTTGAATAAAGTGTTTGCAGATTCCAGCTTAGTCCACGTCACTCTTGCACTATTATTATTTTCTATATCATTCGGTCGTGCAAGTGAAAGGCAATAAGACGATATTTGATGAAGTGACTGTGGCAGAGAGAAGCGGGTATGAACTCAACTTGTTTTTATTTTTGTAAATATGTTTAACCTAGTATCCATGATTTATCATATTATGATCAAACATGTTTGCAATGACAATTAGAGATTATAGTTGCTCATGCCATGCTTAAGTAGCTAGGAGTGGATAATGATTTATCTTGGATGCCAACATGCATTAAAATGATTGTGATGTAGTATGATGATATGGTATCCTCCTCAGAATGTTTCAAGTGGCTTGACTTGGCACATGATCACGCATGTAGTTGAATCAAAACCAACATAGCGTTCACGATATTTATGTTCATGGTGTCTATATCCTACTCATGCTAGCATTCAATGTTTATTATTCATAATGCATGTTCATGACCGTTTTCGCTCTCTAGCTGGCCGCTTCTCTACCTATTTGCTAGCCTTCGCCTGTACTAAGCGGGAATACTGCTTGTGCGTCAAAATCCTTAAACCAAAGTTATTCCAGATGAGTCCACTATATCTACCTATATGCGGTATTACCCTGTTGTTCCAAGTAAATTTGCATGTGCCACCTCTAAAATTTCAATGAGCATCTGTTTTGTGTGCCTGGACCGCTCATGGAGCGACAGGGAGCGGTCAGTATCTTCCATGTTAAGCGGGTTATTCTCATGATGAATGTTTATTCACTAGTCCTTGCACGAGAGGGGCGGTAATAAGGATTCCTAGTCCCGAAATAAAAAAAATTGCAAATAATGAAACAAAACTCCCCCAAGAATGTTGTTGGTATGGACGGTACCCGTGGATTCGGCTAGCCGTGGAGTGTGTTTGTTGGTGGAGGGGGAGTAAACCTTTACTTTTACCGCTTGGGAACCGCCGCTAATGTGTTTAGCATGGAAGATATTGATAACTCTTGGTCATAACATTGACAGGAAGGGTGTACCTCCCAAAATTATATTTATCTCTTATTTAAGCTTTGAGCTCTGGCACTTCTGCAAATCCCTGCTTGTTCGGGAACGCGACAGAAAACAAAAAAAAATGGTACAGTGAGCACGCCCAGGACCACTATGGAGACTGCATACAAGGTTTGATCTGATCCGTACCGACTCGAAGCGCAGCGGAAGAAGAGTCGGTGGAGATCGTCGGTGCAGATCCCCGCAGCTAGGATTTACAACCTCCCAACCGCGAGGATGTACTCCCTCATCGGACAGCCCTTCGGGAGGCGGTCGGACAGTCCCTTGGACGATGTCACGGACAGCCCTTCGGGAGGACCTTCGAAACTCGGACGGTCACACGGACAGCCCTTCGGGAGGACCTTCGAAACTCGGACGGTCACACGGACAGCCCTTCGGGAGGACCTTCGAAACTTGGACGGTCACACGGACAGCCCTTCGGGAGGCACTCTCGAACTAAGACCGAAACTACGATCTCTCTACAGAGTTGCACACATACGGTGTCATCTATCTGGCAGGGCTTCGCCGTCCAGAACTAGTTCCTGCCGGAACCCAGACAGCCTTTTGGCTCTACGAAACTATTTCGCTGGGAGGGAGAGAGAAGCCAGACAAGTCAAATGGCATGTGTATGAGAGAAGGGATGAGGTTTGGGCAGCCCACTCACCTCCTATTTATAGGAAAACCAAGGGGTAGGATGGGTATTCAAAATACCAAAAATACCCATGAAGGAAACACTTTCCAAGGGTAAAAGGGGGAAGCAAGTGGGCAAGTGGGGCTCCAAGGTGGAGCCCCCTTCTTGGCCGACCACACCCAATGTGGGGCCCCCCCATGGGGGTCCTCATCCATCCATCCCTTCTAGAAGCCTTTTGGGAAAATATCCCAAAAGGTGGTTTTCCAAAAATATCCAAAAAGCACTTTCACTATTCATGACGACATTTTTCAGCGTCCGTCCGAACTGAAAATATTTATGTGGGCTTAGAACATTTCTAGTACCCACTAAAATAATTTTCAATGCGTTCCAGAACAATTCCGGATTAGTGATTTTCATCTGCGAAAAGCATCCGAAGCGGTTCCGGCAACTCCGGAACATTTCCCGTTTTTCTTCCGGAAAATTCCCAGAAGTTTCCAGAATGATTCTGGCACCCTCCAAGAATTATCAGGCATGTGCCGAAACCAATTTGACTTAATGGTATCCCCTGAAACAACTTTTTAGTTTTACCGAAACTGTTCCGGTGTTCTCTCTGCGGAACTTTTCCGGTGTCCGAAGCTTTTTCGGTGATTTTCTCTCAGACTCCCTGCCTAGTATTCAGCAGATAGATGACCCTTAAGCGTGTGACCCTTTAGGTTCGGTGAAGTATAGACATGACTCGGAACCCCTTCCGATCAATGATCAACATCGGAGCCGTGGACACCCATATTGACCCCTATACCCACACGAATGAATATTCGAGTGAACCTCCAGTTTTCGTGTGCAATTCCTGTTGCTTCGCGATATGTTACAAACAGCCGAGGTGAGATTTTCTGCATCCCCGTGGATCAACAACTTGTCCACTATGCAAGTTACCTCGTTACCGGTTTTGTTCTCTTTTCTCGTTTTCGTGTTCCGGCATCCCTGTGATCAAATCACACTGTGTCTGGCCAGACGATGATGGATACCGTAACACCGAGAGGGCCCGAGAATATCTCTCCAACGTCGGAGGAGCAAATCCCAATCTTGAGCTATCTTGTTACTTGCCATACTTTTCCGTGAACCCGTAAGCCGCCGTAATAGCCACCCAGTAACGGATGACGTTTAACAAACCCCAAAGTTCACGAAGCAAGTACGAAGGAACTCGATACTCTCATGGTCTAAGGAATTATGCAAACATTAACTATCTCTGTGTTATAAACCATTAACTTGTGACGAAAGTATCTCATAGCATAACATCAATTCGGGTTGATTCAACACAAGTGTTCTACCAGCATTGTGCCCTCAAAATTGTCGGCATAGCCATGCCCATGATCAGGAAAACAGGATCATCATGCAATACTTGAGCCAGTCTTAGAGGCAAGACTAGGAATACATTTTACCGTTTATTATACCACACGTGCAAATGAGTTTCCCTCCGGGCCTCGTGGATATTGTAGACTCAAGAATCATTGCAGTTATAGCATGGATCATAAACATTCATTACAAACTCGGAGATACAAAATAACTGTTATTACTGCCTCTAGGGCATATCTCCTACAGACTCCCACTTGCACTAGAGTCATAATCCAGTTACATGGCTTCCCTAACACCAATGGCTATCCGGTGTTGCTCATGCTTTGCTCGTGGTAGAGGCTTTGTCATCGGGTCTGACACGTTCAGATCCGTGTGAACTTTGCGTACTTTCACTAAACCTTCTTCAACATGATGTCGAATGAGTTTACATTTGCGTTGAATATGCATTGTCTTATGGTGCGAACTTGGCTCCCTTGCCTGAGCCACGGCGCCACTATTATCACAATAGATCTCCACCGGGTCCAGCGCACTTGGGACCACACCAAGGTCTTCAAGAAATTGCTTGATTCCGACAGCCTCCTTGGAGGCTTCTGAAGCAGCAACATATTCCGCCTCTGTTGTAGAATCCGCCACAATCTTTTGTTTGGAACTTTTCCAATCAACTGCACCGCCGTTCAATATGAAAACATAGTCTGATTGAGATTTGAAGTCATCTGGGTCAGTCATGAAGCCTGCATCAGTGTAACAACTTACAATGAGCTCTTCATCACCTCCGTACACAAGGAGTAAATCCTTGGTCCTTCTGAGGTACTTAAGAATACCCTTGACTGCGGCCCAGTGTTCCAATCCTGGATCACTTTAGTACCGGCTGCTAACACTTAGCGCATAGGAAACATCCGGTCTTGTACATAGCATGGCATACATAATAGAACCAACTGCCGAAGCATATGGAACATCATTCATTTGTACTCGCTCATCGAGGGTCCTAGGACACTGATTCTTGCAAAGCACTGTGCCAGGTGACATGGGGAGTAGGCCTTTCTTGGAGTTCTCCATGTTGAACCTTTTCAACACCTTGTCAATGTACGTGCTTTGGCTAAGCGCTATCAGGCGTCTTGATCTATCTCTATAGATTCTGATGCCCAATACATATGCCGCTTCGCCTAAGTCTTTCATTGAAAAACTCTTCTTCAATGAGTCTTTTATTTCGCTAAGAAAATTCACGTCATTTCCAATCAACAATATGTCATCCACATACAAGACTAGAAATGCTTTTGCGCTCCCACTAAACTTCTTGTAAACACAAGATTCTTTATCGTTCCTGATGAAGCCAAACTCTTTGACCACTTCATCAAAACGAATGTTCCAACTCCTTGACGCTTGCTTCAGACCATAAATGGCTTTCTGAAGTTTGCATACCTTTCCAGCATCCTTATGAATGACAAAACCTTCTGGCTGTATCATGTATACATCCTCTTTGAGGTTTCCATTTAGGAAAGTCGTTTTGACATCCATCTGCCATATTTCATAATCGAAATAAGCAGCAATTGCTAGTAATATCCGAACAGACCTAAGCATAGCTCCGAGCGAGAAAGTCTCGTCGTAGTCTACCCCTAGAACTTGCGTGAACCCTTTTGTGACAAGTCTAGCTTTGTGGATAGTAATGTTACCATCCGCGTCCGTATTTCTTTTGAAAATCCATTTACAACCAATGGGTTTTACGCCATCTGGAAGTTCTTCCAAGTTCCAAACTTGGTTTTCGTACATGGATTCCATTTCGGAATTCCCTTGAGCTAGGCCCCGCCATCGCTTCCTTGTAGTGCGCAGGTTCATCGTCTTCAAGAATGAAGATTTCGTTATGAAACCACTCAGGTGGCTGGATAGCCCTACCTGATCTGCGCGGTTCAGTTACAACATTGTCTGAAGTCTCCGCATCACATGCGACAACTTCCGGCTCGGTTGTAGGGATAATTAGCGGAATTTCTTCCGGTTCCTTAGCCATATCAATGGTTGCTGAAGATTCACTAATCTCATTAAGTTGTACTGTCCTCCCACTCAGTTCTTTAGCGAGAAACTCTTTCTCGAGAAAATGTCCAACTCTTGCGACAAACACTTTGCCCTCGGACTGGTTGTAGAAGGAATACCCAATGGTGTCTTTGGGATAACTTACAAAGTAACATTTGTCTGATCTGGGATCAAGTTTGCTTGGTTGTAAACGTTTTACATAAGCTTCACAACCCCAAACCCTGAGATGCGACACACTGGGTTTCTTCCCATACCATAATTCAAATGGTGTCGTCTCAACTGACTTAGACGGTGCTCTGTTAAGTGTGTGAGCGGCAGTAAGTAGTGCGTGACCCCAAAAAGATATCGGTAGATCTGTAAGAGACATCATTGACCTTACCATGTCTAACAGGGTTCGGTTACGTCTTTCCGACACTCCGTTTCGCTGTGGAGTTCCGGGAGGCGTAAGCTGTGAAACGATTCCACGGTCACTCAGATATTGGCCAAACTCATGACTAAGATATTCGCCTCCGCGATCAGACCGCAGAAACTTAATCTTTTTGTTACGATGATTTTCTACCTCATTCTGAAATTCTTTGAACTTTTCAAAGGTTTCCGACTTATGCTTCATTAAGTAGATATAGCCATACCTACTCAAATCATCAGTAAAAGTCACGAAGTAGAAGTACCCACCCCGTGCGATTGTGCTCATTGGACCACATACATCACTATGTATTATTTCCAACAATTCACTCGCCCGTTCAGGATGACCCGTGAACGGCGTCTTGGTCATTTTCCCCATCAAGCAAGCTTCACAAGTGTCAAATGATTCAAAATCAAAAGACGGTAAAACTCCATCTTTATGGAGTCTTTGCATGCGTTTCTTTCCGATGTGGCCAAGCCGACAGTGCCACATGAAAGTGGTGGTGGTATCAGCCTTCTCAAGGCGTTTAGCATTTACGTTAAAGACATCATTTCCACATTCAAGGTTTAGAATGAAAAGGCCCCCAACAATGGGTGCAAATCCATAAAACATATCCTTACAATAAAGTGAACAACCATTGTTCTCAGACTTGTATGAATACCCATCGTGTACAAAACATGATCCAGAGATAATGTTTCTACACAACAATGGAACAAAATAACAGTTACTTAGTTCCAAAATAAATCCTGAAGGGAGACGTAGAGGCATAATGCCGACGGCTTGAGCGGCGATCCCAGCGCCGTTCCCGACACGCATCACGACTTCATTCTTTGCCAGCTTGCGCACCTTCTGAAGCCCCTGTATCGAGTTGCAAATGTGAGCAACCGAGCCGGTATCAAATACCCAAGACTTAGAATTTTCGCTAGCAAGCAAAACGTCAATGACATTAACTTGTATAACAATTATACCTTTTCCAGTTTTCCCGGACTTCTTATCTTCCAGATACTTCTTGCAGTTTCTCTTCCAGTGTCCTGTGCCCTTGCAGTAGAAGCACTCAGTTTCATTCTTGGCTCCGCCCTTAGATTTGCTTTGGGAGCCGGTCTTACCGGCGCCCTTGCCCTTCTTTGGCTTGCCTTTCCTTTTGAAACTGGCACTTTTATTCACAAGCAACACTTGCTTGCGATTTTTCCGCAGTCCTCCTTCAGCAGTTTTCAACATGGAAAGCACCTCATTTGTTGTTTTGTCCATCCCATTCATGTTGTAGTTCATGATAAAACCGTCGTAAGACGGGGGGAGTGAACCGAGCAACATGTCCATAACATGCTCTGGCGAAAGTGGAAATTCCAGGGTTTTAAGCCTTTCAGTGTAGCCAATCATATTGACTATGTGCTCGCCAACTGAACTGCCCTCAGCCATCTTGGTCTCCATCATCATCTTCATGATATCAAAACGTTCAGACCGTGCATTAAACTTGTACAGAGCATCCAGTTCCTTGATCATATCAAAGGAGTTATGGAATTCAAAACGTTTTTGAAGCTCTGAACTCATGCAAGACAGCATGAGGCACTGTACTAAGTTGAAGTCATCATCCTTAGTGGCCCAGACATTTTGTTCATCTGCCGGGGCGGTTGCCGCCGGCTTAGGTGGAAGAGGTCCGTCAAGCACGTACACTTTCTTAGCACTCCTGAGGACAATCCTCAGGGTACGGACCCAGTCCGCATGGTTGTTTCCATTCGCAGCTAACTTCTCTTTCTCTAACATCGGGCCTAAGTTGAACGCGTTGTTACGAGCCATTTGTTCTACAACGGTAAACACAAAATTCACTTTAGACTTTGTTCATAATGAATTTGCACTAGTGAATAAATAGTTTTATTCTAAGGTGCGCTCCCACTCAAATCAATATCTCTCAAAATTGATTATGAGTGATTCAAGACCCGTATTTCCATTCATCGTCACGATTTGAGATGAACTCAAATGGCGTGAACTTCAATCGGTAGGCAAACTTGCCGATCACATCTCTATGTGATTCTTGTTCATCTTTCAATGCGTATGTTCCGAGATCAGGACTGTCCTGCCTGAACGTCAAGACAACCAAGTGATCTCGCTGCGAGGTCTCAACTCACCCGCCTCACACTTCTCTAATCGTTCGCACCCATGGAGATCATGTGATGCCCCGAAGAGATAGGTGCCGTGACGGTGCTACACTTGGGAGAACACTAACTACTTGATATTTTTAAGTGAGAGATCACCCTAATAAAAAGCGACTACCGCGCAATCAAGAAGGGTGCAACATAAGGGATAAACATCTCAGGCAATTCATAATTAGCATGATATGGTATATCCCTTTCTGACGAAGAAGTCAAGTATTTCTTCGTCTTCGGCATTCGCGTCGGTGTTCACCTTCGCGAAGATTGCCACCACCTTGTCGATGCACCAGATAAGATTGCTATCTCCATAGCGGATAAAATAAATGCATCACATAAGGTTGACACGCAGGTCATTTAAAATGCAATCATATGGCTCCAGCCATCATGCCGAATCATGACACGTAGGTCATGTTAATTACATCATATAGTCATCTCATACATAATCAAATTGAATATGAGCATTGCTATACCACATCTCATGCACATCCTGCAAAACCAAGTTAGACGCCTCTAATCGGTTTATGTAAAATTTTATTTTTCGTGGCTTCTAAGGTTTTGACTTAAACCGCAGCTACCAACGTTCATCATCAAGTATGATAATTCAAGTTGCTAGATTAACTTTCCAGGGTGTATGAAACATGAGATAATAAAATCTCGAGCCCCATACTAAACTTCGTCATACGCATGACCCCCGTGCAGATCACATCTGCATTGCCCTTTCGTCTGCGAAACATCCATCTTTCTCAACTATGGTGGAACCCAAAGACACTGAAGCACTTCGTTAATCTGTCAATCAGCATACTCAGGAGTAGCATGAAAGGATCGCGGATTGCCAAAACTTTGTCAGATTCCACCATGCCATCAAGATCAGGACTACGCAAATTCATGGGAAGCAACAAGAATATCGGGTAATAGATTTCATCTACTACCCACACAAATAATTTTCAGCAATAGATCTCATCTACTACAAAATTATACTATGCAATACCCATACATCTCATGTATTCTAGATCATAACATGCATCTACGCATAGCCTGGCTCTTGATGCCACTGTTCGGGAACGCGACAGAAAACAAAAAAATTCGGTACAGCGAGCACGCCCAGGACCACTATGGAGACTGCATACAAGGTTTGATCTGATCCGTACCGACTCGAAGCGCAGCGGAAGAAGAGTCGGTGGAGATCGTCGGTGCAGATCCCCGCAGCTAGGATTTACAACCTCCCAACCGCGAGGATGTACTCCCTCGTCGGACAGCCCTTCGGGAGGCGGTCGGACAGTCCCTCGGACGATGTCACGGACAGCCCTTCGGGAGGACCTTCGAAACTCGGACGGTCACACGGACAGCCCTTCGGGAGGCACTCTCGAACTAAGACCGAAACTACGATCTCTCTACAGAGTTGCACACATACGGTGTCATCCATCCGGCAGGGCTTCGCCGTCCAGAACTAGTTCCTGCCGGAACCCAGACAGCCTTTCGGCTCTACGAAACTATTTCGCTGGGAGGGAGAGAGAAGCCAGACAAGTCAAATGGCATGTGTATGAGAGAAGGGATGAGGTTTGGGCAGCCCACTCACCTCCTATTTATAGGAAAACCAAGGGGTAGGATGGGTATTCAAAATACCAAAAATACCCATGAAGGAAACACTTTCCAAGGGTAAAAGGGGGAAGCAAGTGGGCAAGTGGGGCTCCAAGGTGGAGCCCCCTTCTTGGCCAGCCACACCCCATGTGGGGCCCCCCCAAGGGGTCCTCATCCATCCATCCCTTCTAGAAGCCTTTTGGGAAAATATCCCAAAAGGTGGTTTTCCAAAAATATCCAAAAAGCACTTTCACTATTCACGACGACATTTTTCAGCGTCCGTCCGAACTGAAAATATTTATGTGGGCTTAGAACATTTCCAGTACCCACTAAAATAATTTTCAATGCGTTCCAGAACAATTCCGGATTAGTGATTTTCATCTGCGAAAAGCATCCGAAGCAGTTCCGGCAGCTCCGGAACATTTCCGGTTTTTCTTCCGGAAAATTCCCAGAAGTTTCCAGAATGATTCTGGCACCCTCCAAGAATTATCAGGCATGTGCCAAAACCAATTTGACTTAATGGTATCCCCTGAAACAACTTTTCAGTTTTACCGAAACTGTTCCGGTGTTCTCTCTGCGGAACTTTTCCGGTGTCCGAAACTTTTTCAGTGATTTTCTCTCAGACTCCCTGTCTAGTATTCAACAGATAGATGACCCTTAAGCGTGTGACCCTTTAGGTTCGGTGAAGTATAGACATGAGTCGGAACCCCTTCCGATCAATGATCAACATCGGAGCCGTGGACACCCATATTGACCCCTATACCCACACGAATGAATATTCGAGTGAACCTCCAGTTTCCGTGTGCAATTCCTGTTGCTTCGTGATATGTTACAAACAGCCGAGGTGAGATTTTTTGCATCCCCATGGATCAACAACTTGTCCACTATGCAAGTTACCTCGTTACCGGTTTTGTTCTCTTTTCTCGTTTTCGTGTTCCGGCATCCCTGTGATCAAATCACACTGTGTCTGGCCAGACGATGATGGATACCGTTAGGGCCCGAGAATATCTCTCCAACGTCGGAGGAGCAAATCCCAATCTTGAGCTATCTTGTTACTTGCCATACTTTTCCGTGAACCCGTAAGCCGCCGTAATAGCCACCCAGTAACGGATGATGTTTAACAAACCCCAAAGTTCATGAAGCAAGTACGAAGGAACTCGATACTCTCATGGTCTAAGGAATTATGCAAACATTAACTATCTCTGTGTTATAAACCATTAACTTGTGACGAAAGTATCTCATAGCATAACATCAATTCGGGTTGATTCAACACAAGTGTTCTACCAACATTGTGCCCTCAAAATTGCCGGCATAGCCATGCCCATGATCAGGAAAACAGGATCATCATGCAATACTTGAGCCAGTCTTAGAGGCAAGACTAGGAATACATTTTACCGTTTATTATACCACACATGCAAATGAGTTTCCCTCCGGGCCTCGTGGATATTGTAGACTCGAGAATCATTGCAGTTATAGCATGGATCATAAACATTCATTACAAACTCGGAGATACAAAATAACTGTTATTACTGCCTCTAGGACATATCTCCTACACTGCTTCCCTCTGCGAAGGGACTATCTATTTACTTTTATGTTGAGTCATCACCTTCTTAAATAAGCGCCAGATCTGAGAGCACTATTGTCATCCTCATACATTGTGTATAGTTAATATTGGATGCAGCATGACTGGATCTTTTCTACCATGAATTACAATGTTTAGTCGCTGCTTGAACTTTGGAGGTGCTCTGCATTTATGTTTTGCGGTCTCAGAAAGGGCTAGCAAGATACCACTGTTGTCATATTATATCATGACCGTTTTGACAAAGTGTTGGCGCTTGAGATATTTTATTATTGCTCGCTAGTTGTTTATGTCATTGATATGAGTTAATATAATTTTTAAGAGTTATTGCTGACATGGTTAGTCATAATCTTTGCTGAAAACCTGGGTGCTACTTAAGCATATATAGGTAAACAAGAACAAAAGAGTTCGTAAAAGTTTTTCTTTATCACTTTCAGTTTGTCAACTGAATTGCTTGAGGACAAGCAATGGGTTAAGCTTGGGGGAGTTGATACGTCTCCGTCGTATTTACTTTTCCTAACGCTTTTGCTCTTGTTTTGGACTCTAATTTGCATGATTTGAATGAAACTAACCCGGACTGACGTTGTTTTCAGCAGAACTACCATGGTGTTGTTTTTGTGCAAAAATAAAAGTTCTCGGAATCGGACGAAACTTCTTGAAGAATTATTTTACAATAAATAAAAAATACTGGAGCCAAGAACCACCGGAGGGGGTGCCTTGGCTGGGCACGATACATGAGGGCGTGCCACCCCCCAGGCGCGCCCTGGTGGGGTGTGCTCGCCTCGTGGCCGCCCTGACCCTAATTCCAGCACTATAAATTCCTATTTTTGGAGAAAAAAATAGGAGAGGAAGTTTTATCGCGTTTCACGAGACAGAGCCGCCGCCACCTCCTGTTCTTCATCGGGAGGCCAGATCTGGAGTCCGTTTGGGGCTTCGGACAGGGGAATCTTCGGTCTTCGTCATCACCAACCCTCCTTCATCGCCAATTCCATGATGCTCCCCACCGGGAGTGAGTAATTCCTTTGTAGGCTCGCTGGTCGGTGAGGAGTTGGATGAGATTCATCATGTAAGCGAGTTAGTTTTGTTAGGGCTTGATCCCTAGCATCCACTATGTTCTGAGATTGATTTTGCTATGACTTTGCCATGCTTAATGCTTGTCACTGGGGCCCGAGTGCCATAATTTCATATCTGAACCGTTTATGTTATCACCATTATATCTATGTTCTTGATCCGATCTTGCTAGTCATACGCACCTATTACGTGTTATGATCCGTAAACCCCATATTGACAATATTTGGGATACTTTCCGGTGATGACCGTAGTTTGAGGAGTTCATATATTCACCATGTGTTAATGCTCTGTTCCGGTTCTCTATTAAAAGGAGGCCTTAATATCCCTTAGTTTCCTTATGGACCCCGCTGCCACGGTAGGGTAGGACAAGATGTCATGCAAGTTCTTTTCCATAAGCACATATGACTATTTACGGAATAGATGCCTACATTATATTTATGAACTGGAGCTAGTTCTGTGTCGCCCTAGGTTATGACTGTTATATGATGAATATCATCCAACGAATTCACCGATCCAATGCCTACGAGTTTTCCACATATTGTTCTTGCTAAGTTACTGTTGCTACTGCTACTGTTACACTTGCTACAAAACCATTGCTATCACTGTTACCGTTACTGTTACTGTTACTACTGCTATCAAAACTATCATACTACTATGCTACTGATCACTCTGCTGCAGATATTTAATCTCCACGTGTGGTTGATTGACAACTCAACTGCTAATACTTGCAAATATTTTTTCGCTCCCCTTGTGTCGAATCTATAAATTTGGGTTGAATACTCTACTCTCGAAAACTGTTGCGATCCCCTATACTTGTGGGTTATCAAGCTATCCCAAATCCAACCTATATGTGGGGGAGAAATGTGGTTTTTCGGACTATCCACCATGTTATATCCAACACGTGGTCCCAACAAAAAGCCCCACCCCACTACGCATCCTTCCCTTTTCTTGCATGACCCTCACCTCCCCGCTTGATTTCACGTCGTGGCGGGACATTTCTCACTGAGACCATCTCCTTTAAAACCGGATGATGCCCACCTCGCCTTCGCCATGGCGCCCTTTGTTCTTCACATCGTACCTCCCCATGGACCTAAAGGAGATGATAAATATGTACGTAAAACTCAAAGGAGATAATAAGAACCTAGGTAAATGATGGTGTCTGTCCGACTAGCTGAAGTCGCGCTCCGGTCATGCGTTAGTCATTGGAAAATTTCAAGCCAATTGCCCAAGGGTTACAAGGGGGCATACATATTTTTAATAGTTCATCACTAATCATGTCTAACATATACTTAGGATTCTCTTGTGGCGTGTGATGAGTGTATTATCATGTTTTTCTACATCATAAATGCTTCCAATAATTAAAAACAACAACAAATTATAAAGCCTTTCTTATATAGTTGGATACATGGTCTTTTTCGAGCATTGATTGTTGCAGGCTTGCAGCCTCTCATAGATATCAGGCTAGGCCTCTAAAGCATGATGTGTCTAGACAAAAAATAGGCCTTAACCTACACTTAGTTTGCATGCAGTATTAAGATATAAACATTGTATAATTGACATGGCTATCGAAGAAGATAAGCACCAACTTTATGTGAAGTTGCTACAATTAAGGGTCCACATTGTTTAAACAAAGAACACACACAAGGGATAGCCCCCCTAATTCAATTACTATTAACAAGAAGCATCACGTGGGCAGCAATCTGAAGTAGGGAAATTGTGCAAATCCATAGGCATCAACATGGGAAAAAGGTAATACAGAGCGACACTGGCTCGCCCGTGGAGATCCAACTGTGTTGCTTGCCGTTTGTCCGTACAAAACGCCTATATGTTTCTAGGAGCCGCTTAGGCGAGAGCTAGGTGCTAGGCAGAGCAAAATGTTCACTAAAGTCCTTGCGCTTAATTCTGTCTTTGGCATCTTCATATTGTTGGAAATATGCCCTAGAGGCAATAATAAATTGGTTATTATCATATTTCCCTCATCATGATAAACTTTTATTATCCATGCTAGAATTGTATTGACCGAAAACTCAGATACATGTGTGGATACATAGACAACACCGTGTCCCTAGTGAGCCTCTCTAGACCAGCTCGTTGATCAAAGATGGTTATGGTTTCCTAACCATGGACATGAGTTGTCATTTTATAACGGGATCACATCATTAGGAGAATGATGTGATGGACAAGACCCAACCGTAAGCTTAGCATATGATCATATCACTTGAGTTTACTGCTTTCTTCATGTCAAGTATCTGTTCCTAAGACCATGAGATCATGCAACTCCCGGATACCGAAGGATTACCCTGTGTGCTATCAAACGTCACTTCGTAACTGGGTGATCATAAAGGTGTTGTACAGGTATCTCCGAAGGTGTCTGTTGGGTTGACGTGGATCGAGACTCAGATTTGCCACTCTCTATGACGGAGAGGTATCTTGGGCCCTCTCGGTAATACAACATCACAAGAAGCTTGCAAGCAATGTGGCTAATGAGTTAGTCACGGGATCCTGTATTACGGAACGAGTAAAGAGACTTGTCGATAATGAGATTGAACTAGGTATGGAGATACCGACGATCGAATCTCAGGCAAGTAACATACCGATAAAGAAAGGGAACTGCATACGGGATTGACTGAATCCTTGACATCGTGGTTCGACCGATAAATATCTTCATGGAATATGTAGGAACCAATATGGGCATCCAGGTCCCTCTATTGGTTATTGACCGGAGAGGTGTCTCCGTCATGTCTACATGATTCTCGAACCCGTAGGGTCCGCACGCTTAACGTTCAATAACGCTAGAGTAGTATTGGGATATGTACGTTGGTGACCGAATGTTGTTAGGAGTCCCGGATGAAATCCTAGACGCCAGAGGAGCTCCGGAATGGTCCGGAGGTAAAGATTTATATATGGGAAGTCATATTTTGGCTACCGAAAAAGTTTCGGGTTTTACCGAAAAATTATAGATCTAACAATTCTCAATGTGTAGTGCTTACCATGGTTTAAATCAACACCGCCATCAAACCTATATGCAAGAAAACTTTTAATTTTAAAATGAATTGGGTGCGAAGAACATGAAATAAATTTTGTTTTTGACTGAATTGGATATGCAAGAACAATCTCTGATTAGAACATACACCAAATCCAAGACTTCTTGTGATGACAAAAGAAAAAATCAGTAATATCGAAGAGGGGATTATCGCTACACTAAGAGTGCATCATGTATATACATAGCCCAAGGAGTTGGAAAGGAGCATAAGCACGTGTGAGCATCTGATGCTATGTTGCAACAACTAAAAGCAATTCTCGATGTCAGCACAAAAGGCGAAGTGGTCTATGCAACACAAAATAGTTGTGCTATAGCCAACAATTCTCTTTGTTCTAATTCATAACCCGTGACACCAGGGCGGAGTTCATAGTGTGGGATTTTACCATTGAGTAATGCTTCAGTATCTGGCTAGCAACCCTTCTCTCGTCAGGTCGCCCACCATGGCTGACATGGCCTCAAGATGCTCTCTTCTGTTCATCAAGTTCCATTGCATATATCTAGTATAGATAAGGTCTTGTCATAAGATCATCAAAAGGCTGTAGAACCCGTAGTAGACTTAGCAGGTGCAACAATTGATTTTGATGTCAAAACATAAACCTACCATGAGTGCGCAAAAATAGACTCAGATTAACATATTTTACACTTGCAGCACAAGTCATGTCCATCCATCATCCTAATGTGCATATTAAAAATACATGATAAGAAGTACCTCAAGATCAGGGCATCGATAGAATAAGGAATCTCGAGCATCAACTACCAATATCAGCCTCATAGAAGAAAAGAAAGCAATACTTGGTAATTATACTTGATAAATGCAGAAAGGAAATATTAGAAGAAATGATTAAAAAGTACAGAATATTAAATGCAACATCATTGTATAGCAGATAAAGTGTAATCGTGACCTTGCAAATACATCTTTACGGTTGGGAGTGCCTCTGATGACAGCAAATGCGGGCATGGTAGCTTTTGTCGGTCTGTGTCACCAATTTTCAGTCAGAATTGCGGGGATGGAATATATTTTCAAGACAAATGGGAAACTCATATACTATGTTGCAAAATCATTAACTAAATCTTTGAAAATATACAATGCAAGGGAACGACAAGATTAGCCCGGATCCTGCGCGATGAACTAACAAATTTCGATGTTCTTGGTCATCGGAGAGGAGTGTGGTGGGAGTCATCGCCCGTCATCGCCGCATCTGGGAAGGAGCAAGGGCGGCCATCGTGATTGGGTTGTGTTCGCCGTGACCCCGCCTTGTGGTCGTCCGCATCTGATGATGTCCGGTGGCATTTTCACGAGAATGATGCCCTGGGGACGGTGGCACATCGAGAGGAAGAATGGGAGGAGGGAATGTGTGAATAGGGGTGGGCGGTTGTGGCCCTCTCTTGTCGCATTGGATCCTTTTGTGTGAACCAGGCAGACTGGCGAGGAGGGACGAACGAAAGAACGAAAGACAGTAGAGTTCGGAGAGGGGACGGGAGGGATTGGAGAAGAAAAGAAAAGTTAAGATTCTGCCCATAAGTGTTGATTGAATTATATTTGGAGAAGGAAGGTTTAGATACATATCTGTCGATTAGTCAATCAGATTTTTTGCTTAAACTATGTTATTTGTTTCCTAAAACAAATTGCATTGATGGGAGATTATTTGTATGTTGGTAAGTGTTGATTTACAAGGAAAGAGTGAAGAGTAATTTTTTTTGCTTAAAATATGTTATTTGTTTACTAAAACAAATTGCATTGATGGGAGATCTTTTATATGTTAGGAAAGTATGATTTTAGAAAACATGTGTGAAATTGGATTTTATTATTTGTTAACGGTCTATCGCTGCCTGCCCGTTTGTAACGTGTCTCGTTAGGCAAGTTTAAAAATGTTAAGAAAGTTTTTAATGGGATAGTGAAAAAATCAACGTGAGAAGATGATGGTGGGACGTGAAGCGAAAATAGACCAGACGAAAATAAACTGGACGAAAATAAACCGTGAAGACGAAATTATCGAGTAAGGCTTTAGGAGTAGAGATTCTTTGTGATCTCAATGTTTATTTGTTTTTGCTAAAAGAAATGATCGTGTGCTATAGCACGGTGGGGTCCCCACAGGCTCAGCTCCGCCAGCCGAGCCACTTTTCCCGGGACCCACCCGCAATGGGCACAGCCGGAGCCTGGAGACCGGATCGCAACCACCCCGCGTCTCCGCGCGACTTGACCAACCAAACCAGAACCAGAGCGAGACGACCGGGACGGCTCCCGCAAAGGAAACGGGATGGCGATCGTAGGAAGGCAGTAAACACGCCAGCGAGGCAGCCAGGCGGCGACCAGTGAACCCATTTTAAAACCTCCCCTTCCCCTCCCTCCCCGTTTCGATCCCCCCGTCCCCAACCCGCCTCCGTTATTTCAAAAAAAAAAAAAAAAAAAAAAACCCACCTCCGTTCCCCGCACCTACAAGCCGACGCGACGCGACGCGCCTCCGCCCCAGCCCCCCCCGCAAACCCTAGCCCGCCCCGCGCCCCGCCCTCCCCCCCGCCGCGCGCGCCTCGCGTAGAGGACGCGCCGTCGTCCCCGACCCGAGGCCCGCCCCCGCTAGGGTTTTCGCCGGCCATGGAGGAACTGCGGCGGGAGCAGCACCGCATCGCCGGCCACCCCTACGCCTTCGAGGTGAGCGCCGCGCAGGCCCGAAACGCGCCGAGTATACATAGAAACCCACGCGCGGGTGGTTTGGTTGGGGGAGGAGGAGCCTGGGGTTTTCGCCTGACGCGTAGGGTTTTGTTTTGTGGTTGGTTTGCCCGCAGGTGGGGTCCTACTTCCTCGCCGGCTACTACAGCGTCCTGGCCAGCACCCCGGAGCTGGCGCGCCAGTTCTACACGGACGGCAGCACCGTCGTGAGGGTCGACTGCCAGACCATGGAGTCCCAGTTCGGGGAGACGGCCGAGGTATGGACCCAATCTGCCCGTGTTTCTACCGTTTTCACTCCCCTTTGGCGCCGATAGTCATCGCCATGATGTGTCGTGCCAAGCACAATGTAATGCATGTTGATGTCAGGTCTGTTTGGTGGAATTTTGGTGATTATATGCATCCGACCGAATGTGCGTAGTTTATGTTGAGATTTTGTGTTGCTTGCTGAACATTTGGAACATGGAGGCAGCGGTTGCAAAGTTCCGAAAGATGATCTATTAGGAAAAACGCCGATACGAAATTAAGAAGTTTTTATTTTTACGGTTCAGGATCTGGTGCTCAAATTGTTTTCTTAGGGGTGTTGGGATTTGTGTCAGTTCATGTAGAACTTCTGGTCATGTTTCTGCTGTACTCACTCCCCTTTGGCGCCAATAGTCATCGCAATGCTGTGTTGTGCCAAGTACAAGTGGGTGGTGTGTAATGCATGTTGATGTCAGTCCTGTTTGGTGGAATTTTGGTGGTTATATGAATCTGACTGAATGTGCTTTATGTCTTACTTTTGGACGCCTTGGTTTATGTTGAGATCTTGTGTTGCTTGCTGACCTTTTGGAACGCGTAGGCAGCGGTTGCAAAGTTCCGCAAGACAATCTATTAGGAAAAATGCTGATACCAAATTGAGAAGTTTTTATGATTCAGGATGTGATGCTTGAATTGTTTTGTAGGGGTGTTAGGATTTGTGTCAGTTAATGTAGAACTTCTTGTGTTGTCTATTTGGTTTTCATCCATTTCCTGGTTTCGTTGTTCAATTCATAGAAGTAAGCATAGTGTTCAAGGGTATACAGAGAAAAATATGTGGATTTTGGTTTGGTCTTGCATGTTAAGTTGGTTTCTCATTCTGTGCAATTTAAATGCAGAAACATCATTTTATAACCTCATCTTTTACCAGGTGATCTTTGCATTTTATTACTTATATGTTTTATGATAAATTAGTTATCACAGTTCATAAGGTTTCTTTGGATTATTGGTTATCTTTGTATTTTATTAGTTTTTATGATAAATTAGTAATCACAGTTCATAAGGTTTCTGGTTAATGTTGATTCCCTGAGGATTATAGTTCTTTGGTCTCGTTGTCCTTTCGGATGTTTCATAGTTCAGTTTCTTGAAAATTGGCATTGAAGTAATACGATCTATAATTTATATTTTATAGATCGTCTTGTGTTAATGGTTTCAGCCTGCAAACCTAAGGTTTCTGATTTCTCTCACCTTCTGTTCTTTCGAAATATGCAGGAAATCAATGATATATTGATGTCCATGAATGTTCAAAAGGTCGAGATTAAAACGGCTAATTTCTTGGAATCATGGGCTGGAGCCATCACTTTGTTGGTTACTGGCTTAGTGCAATTGAAAGGCTACCCTTCACGCAAGAGATTCTCCCAGAGTATCATTCTTGCTCCTCAGGTCAAACCAGATGGATTTTTTGTAGACAGTGACATCTTTCAGCTCATCTGTGATGAGTATGATGGTCATTACCAAGTTGATGATTACGGTTATGCTAACCAATTTCCTCAGATGGTTGCTCATAATACCATGACCGAAACAGGTATCGCTTCCTGACACCTCTATAATTTGAGTTACATGACAACTGTTCTATGATATATTGTCAGCAAATCAACTTCATTTCGGTTCTTCTTTCTCTATCTAAAGTTCATTTAGGTGCTGGTTCTCTTTGACAAATATGTTTATTTTGGCCTGTTTTTCATTTACCTCCTCCTTTTCATTCTAAGCGCTATTACTATGGTCATAATTTTCGTGGTAACCCTTTTTACATGGGCAGTACTCCTCTCTACACAATCCTACTTTCTTCATTTATTTCCAGTTCATTTGTGTATTCTTCTGCATTATTTATTGAGAAAAACTTTCTTCCAACTGTAGCCACGGTCAAAATGATAACCCTTTTTTTTTGTTGGTTGATCCCTCAGCATTTGATTATGTGGCTGAAGAACTTGAATTAAAGGGGTTTGCAGCTCCTGCTGATACCGACGAAAGGGTTAATGGTATTATATATGAAAATCATGAAATGCAGCAGCAAGATCCTTTGGAATTTGAGTCTGCAATCAACGGAGAAACTCATTTCGAAGATCCTGCTCCCTCCCTCCCTAGTTTGGCAGACGTTAAACAGGATGCATCTCTTGCTCCTCCCCACCCTCCTTCCCCACCTACACCTGAAGAAGAGCCTGTGGGAGAACCGCCTAAGCAAACATATGCTTCAGTGGTAAGCTAGCATAGTTGTAATTTATTCATGCTGAATTCTTAGTTTTAACTTGATGTTAATTGGGTGCAAATTTGTCAGCTGCGAGCAAATGCTGGTCATCAGGTTATCCACTCCACTCCGGTTAACAGGGCTATGCCAGGGACTGCAGAATCGCAGCTGGTTGGACAAACTCAGCCTGTGCCAGTGCAAGAAAAATCCAACTTGGACACTCGTCAGGATGTCAGTGTCCCTGAGGATGAAGGTTTCTTTCTACTCTATATTTTTTTACTCTCGTGAATCCTTTGCCGGCACCTGCCCTATGATTTTTTTTGTTATTACTAAGTACTAACATTGGGCAAAACTCATCTACCCACTAATGATTAGCTGTTCTCTGTTTGACACCCTCTGCCCTTTAGCACTGGGAATGGGTTTCAACTTGTTTGTTATTCAAACATTCCTGTCTTGGATTTGATCACAACTTCTTTGTTAGGTAGTTTGAATCATAGTTAAAAAGGCGCTTGGCGTTAATTGTGCGTTTTGCCACTGCCTGCGCTTTTTTGACCAAAGCGCACACTTACGCGCTATTAAGCGTTAGGCGTTTTGCTATTCTAGGCGCACTTAAGTTCCCGCCTAGGCTGTTTAGTTGGGCTTATTGTTAAGTATCTTAACTTTTTCACTTTGGCTTAAAAGCCTAAAAAGCTTCTGTTTATGGGCTTTTTGGCTTTGGCTTTTTTATTATATCATCATGTAATAATATTGAGTCATAAGCCAAAAGCCCATAAATAGATGCATTTTTGGCTTTTAAGCCTAAGTGCAAAAGCCAAGAATAAACCCAACCAAACACATCTGAATATTGCACGGAAAATTCTTGAACATTGCCAAAGCCGCCCCTTAATGCCCATTTTTTATCCATCAGTTAGGTGAAATCTTCAGTGAGGAAGCTCTTGTTTGAGTATGTACACAGGCTTTGTCTTCGGTTTGATTTTAAACTCAAGGCACATTCTGTTTTTTTTGTGTGTTTTGTATTGTAGTAACTTATGTTATTGGTATTTGAGAGTGGCTATATAATCATGAATTATGGGGGTTAACGGTAGCGGTATCTTATTGCTCGTTTGATGATTTCCCCCTCCAATCATTGTGTAAGCATGCTAGTTGTCCATCTGCTGCTGATTAACTATGTGTTTAAGAATTGGAAATCGGGTAATGCTGTAATTTTCTTGCTGGAAGAGCTTATTGGAAACTTAAATCTTGCATGTTCTTTTAGATTCATTAATATGCTAATGATTCTGTATGTGTGCTTTTTCTTCACATGTGGATTTTCTGGCCTGGTAGTTGAGTGAAGTTTTTTTGGGCGCATGTAAAGTGCAGGAAACTGAGCAATATACCTTTGAACTTGTGTGGTATTTTGCATATACTTTTGGTCTCTTGTCCAGAGCCATTTGAACCTGTTTTGTTATATCAATTTTATATTTCTTGCAAAAGAAAAACACTAATTTTCATCTGCAACGTGTAGGTATTAGTGTCTGTCTGATAATTCCTGTGGACATAATCTTTTTGTTTGTGTATTGACTGATGATGGTTTTTCTTTTCTACCAGAAGAGTTCCTATCAGTATATGTTGGTAATCTTTCTCCAGCTACTTCTGTCTTCGATCTTGAGAAGGTCTTTCAGGCTTTTGGAAGAATTAAACCTGATGGAGTTGCTATACGTAGTCGCAAGGTATCTTGCCTTCTATCTAGGCTTTTCCTCTTCTTCCTTATGTTGGGTTTCCTAATTCTTGTACTAATATGCAGGAGGCTGGAGTTTTCTTTGGCTTTGTGGAGTTTGAAAACATGAGTGGCATTCAGAATGCGTTGGATGTGAGTTTCTTCTCATGCTTCTGCTTTATTATAGCACAACCTGTGCAGGTGACCCTGGATTCAAAAGAACAAAGGGGGCCTTGAATCACTTCGTACAACTACATTGTGAATTACATCAAATTTGGTGGCTGAAATGCCCAAGTGCCTAACATTTATCTTTTCACATTCTACAGTAAGAAACATAACAAAAACAAATATTTTGCTGAAAGGTCAAAATTACATAGAATAGCCATGGACTTTATTTGTTGCGTAATCAAAGCAACATAATCAAGATCTTTTATCCTCCACTTCACCAGACAAGTAAACTATTAGTAGATTAGATTGCATGATTAGATCATGAATCTTCATTATTTGTATTCTAGTTTGAGCTAGTGTTTGATGTCCATAAAATGTGTGGCAGAGTGGTTTGTGCATGGCTGAAACAGAGTGGTCTGTGAATGGCTGAATGCCATCTATATGATGTCATATTTTACCTGAACATATCTTGTTATGGTGATCTTTTTGTACATCAGGCATCTCCAATAGAGTTGAATGGGCGTCTAGTACATGTTGAGGAGAGGAGGCCTGGCAGTGGTTTCTTTCGCGGCGGCGGAAGTAAGTATAAACTTTGATTTCCTCATGACCGTAGTTTAGCAGATATATTTTTCCAACGATCTTTGTTCTGTACTAAACCTATGCTTGACACGTTGAATGAGGCTTCTGGAGCCTCATTATTTGGGGACAGTACTATGATCTTTCATGTTATCAAGTGCAATTTAATTTCTCCACTGTCAAATACCCTATAGAACATGACTAGATGATAGAAAATTCATCATAATTCTAAGTCGCTACTTTCAAAGAAACGCGACAACTACCCCTGTATTGTATTTGATCAAAATCGAGTTTAATAAACAAGCCTTATTTATTTTGGAAACTTACTCACTTTGCAGGGCGAGGGCGGGGAAGAACAGCTGATTTCTCAAGGGGACAATATGGTGGGCGCTACGACGGGGATTACGCTGCACGGTCAAAGGGCAATGGTTACCAAAGGAGGGGCGGGCGCCAATACGACGGCTACGAGTAGTCTCACACTTGCTCTGCTGGCGAATGGTCGCGTCCCATTTGGTGCTCTCGATCTGGTGCGGCCTGGCCATATTTTTGTCACAACAAAGCGCGATTACCTGGAGAACTTGCGTTTAGCTTAGCTGCTATCGAGCATGACTCTTTCTAGATGGGATTCTTTTAGCGTTCTGCTGCATGATCGTGTCGCCTATCTGGTTTGAACGAAACCTGACCTGCCAAAGGCGTGGGAAAGAAATGGATCAGTGTTATCGTCTGATCCTTGTCTATTTGTTAACACTGTCAAAAGTATTCCGATTGTCAGTCTTCCCAGCTTGTTGCCATGAGCCAGTGGTGTCGTCTAACATGTCTCTGATGGCACGCTGCCTTCTAGGGTTGAATGGTTTGCTTTGGCTCACCTGCAGGCAGCGTCATGCATCATCCGGTATGAACCTGTAGTTTATGTGAAGCACGCACGACGCCGTAGGTGAAGGCTGGTTCACACAGGTCATGGCTTCGTACCGCACTGTGCGTTGCCGTTGAGCTCTGGCGCTGGGTTGCGACGAGTGGTAGACATTCGCGCGGCCACCTTCACTTCTGGTAGTGTTTTTTAGTCTTGAAGTGCCAGCTTTGGGGCGCTCAGCGCGTTTATGCAGATAGAGATAGTAGTGTTTTATTTTGTCTGCGCGCCGTATTAATCTGAATCAGCGAGTATAGTTCATCATGCATTCTGCCCGCTCTCTCCATGTGTAAAGCCAGCATGGGGAGTTGAAGCGAGCCAAGAAACACAGGAAAATCTGCAGACGGAATCACCAAAGTTTAGAGCCTTCCTCCAACCATTCCCTTACCTTATTCATTACTAGTATATATTCGGCCTCGTCGTCCATACATTTCGCAGATTACACACAAGCATCATGCAAGCATATATGCGCATCAGCACAAAGATCGTTGGTACGCACGCCTCGCCTCGAGCGGTCCTGGCCCCCCTGGTAGACATGTAGTCAAATGGCAGCAGAAGCCAGCTGCCTCGGCTCCGCAGCACGCCCGGGTGCTCCCTGCTCGCCTCCCCCAAGATCGTCATCGTCGTCGTCGTCATCCTGCTCCCACAGGAAGCTGGCGTACGCCGCGAGGACGTGGCTGCCATGCACGTCGCCACAACACCACGCACCACGGTCAGCCATGCCGGCCAGCTCGAAGGAGCCTAGATTTATTATTACAGTATTTGTGTGGTGCGTACCTGTTCCGCGGGGCTGCCTGCACCGACTTCTGGAAGTAGGTGAGGGACCTCTCGTGGTCGCGGTGCACCGCCCACACCAGCTTCGCGTACTGCGACATGATCTCGCCGTCGGTCGGGTCGGCCAGCATCGCGCGCGAGTAGTACTCCTCCGCCCTCCTCGGGTCACACTTCACCTGATTCATTCACCAGGGGACACCAGATTAAGAACCAACGGTGTAAATCAAAGATCTTTCTGCAGTCAAGAAGGTAGCAGAGCCGCCAGATGACACGACACGACGGCGACGCACCTCGTGCAGGAACTGCGCGTAGTTGCGCAGGAACAGCGCGTTGCCGGGCTGCTCGTCCACCATCGCCTTGTACTGGGCGTCCAGCGCCAGCACGGCCGTCTCGTCCACCCCGCTGGCCATCCTGGCCAGGGCCGCCTCGGACCCCATGCCGGCGGTGAAGAGGCCGGAGGCGAGGCGGTCGATCCCCATGCCCCTCGCCAGGAACAGCGGCAGCTCCGGCAGCTCAGGCTGCGCCGCCGCCGCCTGCTCCTGCTGGTCCTCCTCCATCTCCCGCTCCTGCTCCTGGTGGGGCTCCAGCTTGGCCTTGCTGAAGGTGTTGTAGATGGAGAAGGAGAGCTCGGTGTGGAGGCCGGTGGTCTTGCTGTTGTCGTTGTCGCCGGAGGAGGAGGAGTTGAGCGAAGGGAGGTGGCCGTCGGAGAAGGCTCTCGCCGGAGCTGGAGGGAGGAAGGGGGCGAAGGGGTGGAGGAGGAGAGGAAGGACCGCAGGAATGGCGTGGAGGAGCTCCTCAGCAGCATCCTCTCCTCTCCTCTGGGCGTCTTCTTGTGAGAAGTATGGTGTGAGTTGGTGATGCTCCCAGCCTCCCAGGCTCAGATATCGCCTCAAGTGGCTTGATCGATTTTATTAGTACTATATCACATGAACCGCGTTGCTTGTACTTGTATGGCGGTCGGCAGCTCAATATTTTTCTGGCCGGAGCGCCGGTTCAAGTGGCAGCGGGCGCATGCACGTGAACTACCATTGTCGAACTTACAAGAAACAAGCTCTACAGGTTGAAAACACGTCTGCTCGATCCGGAAGAGAGAAAAATGAGAGCTTCAACCGAGCTGATCTCCACACATCTCGTGACTCCTGACCGCCGGCGACGGCGCCTCATGCTTTAACTCCAAGCTTATGTATGTGGGATGCTACAATTCTGTAGTGTGTACATTTTTTTTAGAAACATTGCGTACGCACTCTCTACTCCTATAAGCATCTGAGAGACTAAACTGACAGATTGTGAGATCAACGAAGTCATCACAGATGCCTCGTAGTTGACAGACACGTCATACCATTGAAAGAATAGCGTCGAAGAACATGAAATAAATCCAAAAAATATGTGAGCACCCGTCCATCCGAACTGAGCTTAGGTCGTTCTGGCAACTGCAAATGCAAGCCAAGAATTGCTGAAAGTCCCACTCCCCCCTTTTACGGCAAGAGGATATACTAGACTAAGCCATTTGTCAACCGGGCTTTGCTTGGAGATGCAGGATCGCGGGTCAATTTGCAAGCGCAGGAACCTAAGCCACCGTTCGAAAAACTAAGCCACCGTCGTCCGGTTTCATGTATCTCACGTGCTCGTCCCAGACTTTGTGGCCACATCTCCTCACAAGTCAAATCACACGCCGTGTAACCTGGACCTCCAGGCTGCGTTGCTTACTCTGCCTAGGGCTCCTGTTCGGGAACCAACTTCAGTTTCGACAGCTAAAAGTGAATGAAGATGAATCTCGAAAAGAGAAGCAGCACACAACACATTCATCAACTTGATGCTCGCCGGCAGGTTCCAAGAAAAAAAAACCCGCGCGAGCTCAGGATTCAGGAACGCCCAGCACCGTGGGAGAGCAAATGGTGCCAACAAGAGAGGGCTGGGCATAAAAGATCAGATTATTCTCGCGCCTTCCGTCCAAAAGAACAAACACATCATTCAACCAACGTGAAGCCATTCTTGACGTACTGCAGACAGAGAAACGGCAGGTCCAGCGCCCGCTCGACCATGCTTGACCTCGACAGAAGCTTGCTGAGAACAAAATCCCGATGGCTGCGCCCCACCGGCGCGCCGCGCAGTATCGCCTCGTCGTGGCAGGCGACCAGAGTGATGTTGCAGAGCCAGGGGGCGGCCACCGTGAACGCCAGCCCGAAATGCCGCTTGTAGGCCCGGCAGACGTGGGAGACGTACCTGCCCATGGGGAGGACGTTCTCGAAGGGGGCCTCGTCGTCGACGTCGGGGGACGCCGCCTCCGAGTCGGAGTGCAGGTTCACCACCACGGTGCCGTGCACGGGGTGGACCTTCTCCTCCAGGTTCCTCAGGAACGGCCCGTCGGCGTCCCAGAGCTTGCGGGGGAATATGTCGTTCCCGTCGTACGCGTCGATGAAGACCAGGTCGTAGACGTTGCTGTCGCCGGCGATGAAGTCTTCCGCGTCTTCTATGTGGAGGGAGATGCGGTCGTGGACGCCGTTCCATAGCAGCTCGTCGCCGTCGGCGGGTTGCATGGTGTGGTCTGATAGCCCTTTCGCACATGATGCGGGGAAGCCCATGGATTCGACTGAGGCTGAAACGACGACTGGATCGATTTCCACAATGTGGACATCAGCACCTGAAACAGATGAATATGTTGAGTGTTTCGATGAGATGGACAGCTGCAGAATTAAGGATCTGCAGGTAGAACTACATTAGGAGTACTATATATGTTAGACCCAGTGTTCCATCAAATGACCTGAATCCAACTATTTAGAGCTGGGAGTGCATTTGTCCATCTAAAATTTATTGCATATTCACATGTATAAGTTATTACTCCCTCCGTTCCTAAATATTTGTCTTTTTTAGAGATTTCACTATGGACTACATACGGATCCGTATGTAGTCCATAGTGAAATCTCTAAAAAAGACAAATATTTAGGAACGGAGGGAGTACTTGTTAGTATTGCACTTTGCAGTTAAGCAAGCCAACTGACCAACAAAGGCCAGAAGATAATAACTTAATGTCAAGTTCAGTCTAAAGGAAGCAATGTATGAGTGGAACAAATAAAAATCAGTAATAATCTATCCAGTACTCCCTCTGTAGACTAATATCACTAAAGTAGTGATCTAAAAGATCTTATATTACTTTACAGAGGGAGTAATAAACATTAGTAAAGTCTGTGGTAGTACATACCTCTAAATTTACTAGCCAAAAATAATGGTATGCTGCCGCCACCATGACCGATACAAAGAATTTTCATAGTGTCCGGCTCAGAAACTGCTCGAGCGAGATCATAAGAACAACTAGGGAGTGCTGTCAACCCTGCTGATACCATGCTCTTGACATCTGCAAACAATGACTGTCAGATGATAGTATCAAAGCAAAAGACAAAACACAAGTGCCAACAAAGTTGCTTTAGTTTTGCAAATAACAGTTCCGTGCACATCTACCAGAAATTCTTCTTGTGATCTCGATGGCATATAATCAAGGAATCATGTTTACTGATGTCTTTTTACCTGTAAGTGCGTGTATACTTGATTTGTATGTAAGAAAATATCTTTCTAAGTTATGCTTATAGATTAACAGATGCAAAATGAATCAAAAAAATAAATAAACACCAGCATGGATATATTATCATCAATCAGCATTGGTGTGAACACAGTACAAGTGAACTCACAAGGAACAGCTAAACAATTGGGTTGCTGCATTGAGTATAATGCTCTATCAGCCCCAGAGCGGTAACACGCCATTACTTTTGCAGTACTTTGCCGTGTATGGTCGTTAAAGCGCATTACTCGCCACTGGTAGCCTAGTATCTTGAACTGGTCAACACCACTTGATTCTGGGTATATTGTCAAATTTCTTTCTTGGAGCCATCTCTCCATCACTGGCCACTGATCGCTGGCCTGTCACAACACAACAATTTGTATTTCTGTATTGAGTCCAAAATAGGTTGAACTAAAAGGTAAAAAAGAGAGCTAAAATCTTCAAAAATTCATATTAACAGTGCGACAAATCACAATACTCATAAAAGATCATAGTGGCACATAATCAAAGTGATTATTATGATAAGTAGCATACTAAAATTTAAGTTGGACAAAATGTAGAGTGGTAGCATTTTCCCCCATGTGGCCATGTCCTAAACCACAAGAGGTGGAAATTGCATCTAAAGAATCCTTTTTGCCTGGAACCAGCATGGATCTAAACGACAAATTTATACCGAGAAATTTGATGCCTAAGTTTCTAGTATTTGGATGATACAACTTCTAGTGGCTCTAATTGGCAAACAATGTTCCCCTCGTTAGCTTCTGTAAACATTGGCAGGAGACGACGAGCTGTTCATCTCCATTTCTTCAAGCAAGAAATAGCCCAAGAGGGAAGTAGGGGGAGGGTAAGGGGAAGCTACCGGTATTGAGGCTGGGTATGCGGCGACGGAGACGACGCCATTGCCATGCTCGGAGTGGCGGCGGAAGACGGTGTGAGCTCCGTCGCCGGGGCCGTCGTCCTCGCCCCACCACTCCTTGTAGTAGGACCAGTCCCCCTCGTCGAGGGGAGGCTTCCTCCGCGCGCATGCCGCTGCTGGGTACGACGCCACCGACAGCCACCGGATGGCGCCGCCGGCGCACCTTGACGCCGCCGCCCGCAACATGGTTGCCCTGTTCCCGCTGAGCCCGCGGGTGTGTTCTGTGGGCTGTGGCTGGCGGGCTAACAGCAAAAGGGCAGAAGCCCGCTTAAGCCCAGAACACAACCACGAATTAGGGAGTCAGCTTGGAAGACAAAAATGAAAACCCTAGAAAAAAAAAACCGAAATACTCCCTATGTCCCAAATTACCTGTCGTAGAAAAGAATAGAAATGAATGTATTGGATGTATTTGGAAGCATGGACGGATTCAGGCCTAACATTCTGGGCCTGGCTCATTCCTGGTCCGCCACTGTTTGAAAGATACATTCATTTCCGCGACAAGTAATTTGACACGAAGACGAACAAAAAGCAATCACTCAGGTTGTAAGAATGCGCCTTCTCGCCCTAACATTCAAGTTTAAGGGAGGATGACACAACGATTAGAACGATATGTTGCTTTGTGAATCAAGTATTGTTAAAACCACCTTAGGCACGTAGTCAATCCATGCTGAAACAAGCAATCACACGAGACAAGACATCGAAATTTATTAATGAGCTTATCGAACATCGACTACATCTCCAGGACCTGACTATGTGCGCTTCTCCCATGATATCGCTACAAATACCTCACCCCGGTCATCCAGGAGCCAGTTCTCTTGCGCGCATGTGCTATTATATTAGCATACAAAACTAAATACGACTCCTATTCTTGCCCGATATACCTCACCCCAGTCATTCGGGAGCCAGCTCTCTTGCACGCATGTGCTATTATATTAGCATATGTTACACCGTGTGTTTACCACCACACTATATGAAAGGCCTAAGATAAAATTGTCCTATATGGACACAACTCTATACTCTATCTACACACAGTTTGAATCCAAATTCAATTTAACCTACCTTGTACAAATATTATTTGTCACTTTCAACAAACTCAATCTTGGCGAATATTCTCCATCACTCTACATTGGACTTGAGATTATACCATGAGCAACGTTGCTACTCGCAGACTTCATGTGACTCTACCTGCAACTATAGTATTTTCTTGTCTTCTTCATAGTCAATACTTGATAAAATAAAATTACTCTTTACTCTAGCGTGCACTCCCACCTTGACGGAGCTAAATCCGGAGGATCTCAGGAGGAGGGTGTAGGAGATATGCCCTAGAGGCAATAATAAATGTTATTGATTATCTCCCTGTTCATAATTAGGTTTATGTTCCATGCTATAACTGCTATGGTTCTCGAGTCTGCAATAACCACGAGGCTCGGAGGAAGACTCATATGCACGTGTGGAATAATAAACAGTAAAATGTATTCCTAGTCTGGCCTCTAAGACTGGCTCAAGTATTGCATGATGATCCTGTTTTCCTGATCATGGGCATGGCTATGCCGGCAATTTTGAGGGCAAAATGTTAGAAGAACATTTGTGTTGAATCGACCTGAATTGATGTTATGCTATGAGATACATTCGTCACAAGTTAAATGGTTTATAACACAGAGATGGTTAACGTTTGCATGATTCCTCAGACCATGAGAGTATCGAGTTTCTTCATGCTTGATTCATGAACTTTGGGGTTTGTTAAACGTCATCCGTTACTGGATGGCTATTACGGCGGCTTACGGGTTCATGGGAAAGTATGTCAAGTAACTTGATAGCTCAAGATTGGGATTTGCTCCTCCGACGATGGAGAGATATCTCTGGGCCCTCTCAGTGTTACGATATCCATCATCGTCTGGCCAGACACTTTGTGATTTGATCACGGGGATGCCGGAACACGGGAACGAGAAAAGAGAACAATACCGGTAACGAGGTAACTGGCATAGTGGACAAGTTGTTGATCCACGGGGATGCCAACATATCTCACCTCGGGTATTTGTAACATATCGCGAAGCAACAGGAATAGCACAGGACAACTGGAGGTTCACTCGAATATTCATTCGTGTGGGTATAGGGGTTAATATGGGTGTCCACGGCTCCGATGTTGATCATTGATCGGAAGGGGTTCCGGGTCATGTCTATACTTCACCGAACCTATAGGGTCACACGCTTAAGGGTCATCTATCTGCTGAATACTAGACAGGGAGTCTGAGAGAAAATCACCGGAAAAGTTTCGGACACCGAAAAAGTTTCGGACAACGGAAAAGTTTCGCAGAGAGAACACCGGAACAGTTTCGGTAAAACCGAAAAGTTGTTCCAGGGGATACCATTAAGTCAAATTGGTTTTGGCACATGCCTGATAATTCTTGGAGGGTGCCAGAATCATTCTGGAAACTTCTGGGAATTTTCCGGAAGAAAAACCGGAAATGTTCCGGAGCTGCCGGAACCACTTCGGATGCTTTTCACAGATGAAAATCACTAATCCGGAATTGTTCCGGAACGCGTTGAAAATTATTTTTGTGGGTACTGGAAATGTTCTAAGCCCACATAAATATTTTCAGTTCGAACGGACGCTGAAAAATGTCGTCATGAATAGTGAAAGTGCTTTTTGGGATTTTTATGGAAAGTACCTTTTGGGATTTTCCCAAAAGGCTTCTAGAATGCCTTAGGCACTAAGGAAGCCCCCTTGGGGGGGTCCCCCATGAGGGTGGCCGGCCATGGTGGTGCTCCTTCATGGAACTCCACATGGCACACCTTTTTGCCCTTTATTCTTTTATGTATGACATAAAGTAGGGGCACTTCGGTACTTTTGTATGCCAATTTTACCCCTTGGCTTTCCTATAAATAGAAGTGGATGGGCTGTCCCAAACCACACTCTTGCTCTCATACACAAGCCATGCATGATCTGGCCTTCTCTCTCCCTCCCAGCGAAATAGTTTCGTAGAGCCGAAAGGCTGTCTGGGTTCCGGCAGGAACTAGTTCTGGACGGCGAAGCCCTGCCGGATAGATGACACCGTATGTGTGCAACTCTGTAGAGAGATCGTAGTTTCGGTCTTAGTTCGAGAGTGCCTCCCGAAGGGCTGTCCGTGTGACCGTCCGAGTTTCGAAGGTCCTCCCGAAGGGCTGTCCGAGTGACCGTCCGAGTTTCGAAGGTCCTCCCGAAGGGCTGTCCGCGACACCGTCCGGGGGACTGTCCGACCGCCTCCCGGAGGGCTGTCCGAGGGGCAGATGAGGGTATACATCCTCGCGGTTGGGAGGTTGTAAATCCTAGCTGCGGGGATCTGCACCGCCGATCGTCATCGACTCTACTTCCGCTGCGCTACGAGTCGGTAACGAAAAGATCAAACCTTGTATGCAGTCTTCATAGTGGTCCTGGGCTGGTGCGTAGGTCGGAATTTTTTTGTTTTCTGCTGCGTTACCCTACAGAGGGTTCCAAACCGATGATTTTAGCTTGATGGTAACAGGACGAACGAGAGATACGATGTTTACCCAGGTCCGGGCCCTCTCAAAGAGGTAAAACCCTACGTCTTGCTTCTGTTGCATTGATTGTGTTGGAGTACAGAGTACGGGATAATCTACCTCGACATTGTATGTATGAATCTAACGTTACCTGCCCCTACGAACTAAACTCCATGGCTTATATAGGGACCAAGGGTACCTAGGGTTATATGTAGTACGTTAGTTACATCTAGGGAGAAGCTTGCCGATGAATTGAATATGTCTTGAAGTGTATGCCAGTCTTCGAAGAATTCCATCTTGAGTACCCGGGGACCATGATAGACATGAACCTCTCTTCAGTTGCCGGGGGGGGGGGGGGGGGGGGGGGTCCTCGGCCCAGACGACGTGGCTAGCACCCCCTAATCTAGGAAACCGTCAATAGCGAGTATATGGATCATCTCCTTGGAGTGGCTTCAACTTCGGTCACCGGCTTCGTAGGCGAGTTATTAATATTCTAGTCTTCTAGTTGAACCCCTTGTCCGAGGACATAGGATCCGAGGTCCTCCATGCCGAAGTAAATTTATTAAGGGCAAGCAAGCTTCTCCCCAGGACCAATGACATGTCTCATTTGACAGTCTTCTGATGTAATCCCCCTCTCCGAGGCCCACAATTGACATGTCCAATCAACAGAGTTGTAGTAGATCCGGAGCTCGACTTTAACGGAACCATTAATATCTGCCCTTGATTCGCGTGCACACGAATATAAGGCCCCCTTGATTCGCGTGCACACGAATATAAGGCACAAGGCACGACACTTGGAAAACCCGTGGATTTCGACAAGTTTCCCCATATAAAGCAAAGGAAAGACATAAAAGACTTCACACTGTTCGCGTTATTAGCACGACGCTCTAACCAGCTGAGCTAATAGGCCTTGTTGCTTTGTAGTTCTCAGACAGCCTTATCATATCTATAGTATCTGCAATCGACGTTCTCCGCCGGCGAAAGAGAGGAACCAGAGAAGGACGGGGCTAAACATATGTGGCATATCACGTTATTTATGTTTCACATATGTGGTCTGTTGTACATACACAACTGAGATCCACCGTGGCGCCACAGCTCACATCTCACAGTACTCAGAATATGATCTAGGACATCTTGACGTGCTCCATGCGCTGCCTCTCCATGAACTCGAAGAGGCTGCCGTCGTACATGCGCCGGATGGCCTCCCTCGACAGGTACCCTTCGTCGTCCCGCGCCAGCACGTACAGGATCGACCACTCCAGCTTCATCGCAATCCTGCATCCATCCATCGATATCATCGCACACCAGTTAGTTGCACAACCCAGCCTATCTACAGAGATCGAAGGTCCATTCATGGCATGCTGATCGTTGAGCGATTAGTCAGTTACCATCCCAAGAAGTCGAACACCTCCCGGCACCCCTCGGTCATCCGCCACATCTCCCGGTAGCTCAGCCTGTCCGGGTACGTGCGGGCGTACTTGCTGAAGATGTTCTCGAAGTTCACCGGCATGAACCTGCACGTACAACACCACAACATTTCACATTCGCCGGCAGCTATTCAGTACATAATTAACTGTAATTGCTAGTACAACATACCGGCCCTCTTTGTCATAGGTCCCCGAGTCACTCCCGTGCTTGCTCTTGTGGATGTTGTGGACGTAGATCGGGAAGAGGGGGTTCGGCAGCCAACCCTGCACGGCCACAAATCGCAGTCAATACATCCAAAGACTGAATGAAGCACGGTGTGATTTCTGAATTTAATTCCTCTCTTGGTTGTAGGTTCACTCACTGGCAGGGTGGGATAGCTCATGACCAGGTTCACCAGAAACGCGATGAATGCAGACATGAACATGTTGAACCCAACCGCACGGCATCCTACATCAATCGTGCATGGACAAAAAAGAAGACCTTAAAATGTCTTCTGCCCTAGCGGAACTGAAATCACAAATCAAGACAAATCACACATGCATACCATCGTAAGTCTCCCAGGGATAGATGATGCCGTTGTTGTCGCGGTCGAAGAAGGCGACGTGCTGCTGCAGCACGCTCATGTTGTGGTGCTGGTGATCATCCGTAGTCCCCTCCGGGTGGTACATGTCCGGAGCCGCCAGGGCCCTCGCCAAGTCTGCTCAGCCCAGTTATTAAAAGCACAGGATGCGGCCAAGCAAACTTGTCTGTTAGACACTACAGCGGCAGACTGAAATGGCAGACATATGCATGTGTCGCTTACAGGGCTTGGGGACGTGCTCCTCGAGGTCGCCGCGGACGGGGCGCTCCACGGTGACCGGCGCCTGCAGCGCGACGATCTTCAGGGAGTCCTTCCCGTTGATGCCCCGGAGGTCCCCGACCCTGCCGCCGGCGTCGTCATGCCCTTCCGTCCTGTTCGCGCCGCGGAGGCCGACGCCGCCGGCGGTGTCGTGGTCGCTCTTCCCCTCACGGACGACGTGGACGTCCGCGGCGTCGCCCTTCCCCTCCGTCCTGCTCGCGTCACGGACCTCGACTTTGCGCGCCTTGGTGGCCATCTTCGCCGCTCTGCTACGGCGCACCAGAACCGGGTGGCAACTGATGAACTGTGAGTGGAATCGTGGAGAAGCTTGTAGACTGGACTGCTGCTCTTGCTTCCGAGGTTTCAGTGTGGGGAGTAGCGCCGAGGCCGGGCAGCCATATAAAGCGGCTGAGAGCAGCGGGACGTGGCGGCGGTGGCACGACGTGGGCGCGTGCATGGTGGTGCCGCCCTGCTCGGCCGTAACGTGTCGCTGGGCGCAGCTACAACTCACCTAGGAATCGTCGTGTCCGGAGGTTTCTCATGGCATCTCGAGGGCTGGAGTAAAGCACTCCGGTCGTCGCCGAGCGGGGGCGGCGTTGTCTCGCCTCTGGCGAGGTATGTACCGTCCCCTCTGGTGCTATTTAAATGGGCCAGGCCCATAAGCGCGCACACCAGCCTCTGTCTATATTTCAAAATATTATACGTATAAATATTTCAAAAAATATTCTATTAAATTTCTCAAAACGTTCATCACACGTTGAACAAATGTTCGTGAAACTTTAATTTTTAATAAAATTAAACAAATGTTCATGTTTTTAAGAAATTGTGACATTTCAAAAACATGTTTTAGACAATGTAAAAAAATGTTTCGCATGATTAAAAACAAATTTTGCCATTTTAACAAATGTTCACGCATTTCAAAAATATGTTCGTCACATTTGGGAAAAAAACTTTATACAATGTAAAAAAGGGTAAATGTACATAAAAAAATGTTTGTGCCATTCAACTTTTTTTTTAAATTTAAAAAATGTTCACGCATCCCAAGAATATATTCGTGACTTTAAAGTTTTTTATTCAATGTAAAAAAAGTTCGCCTACTTTAGAAAAATGTGCATCCATTCAAAAAATGTTCAGTGCATATTTTATTTTCAACATTTATTTGAAAGAATCAAATATATATTTGTAAAAATGTTCATCATGCATTTGAGAAATGTTGAATATGTATCAAAATGATGTTCCACTAGTAGGTGGAAGGCGCGGCGGCACGCCGCGCAGGTGCCGTGTGCATGTATGTTGTTTCTTATTTTAAGATGAGAAAATGAATGACAATAGGTTTGAGGTCTCATGTTTGATGTATTTTTTTTTCCAGATATACTTTATTTGGTAACTTTATAGGGGTTTTTAATCTGCTTATATTTTTTTTGTTGAAAGTATTGGTCGTGGTACTATTCGTATGAGGCACTATTCATACAGAGGCAGTGGTTAAATACAATTACTGTTCATATGTGCCGTTGGTCATCCAAAGTATTGCTTATACAAATTTACTGTTCACCTAAGATAATTATTCGTATATGATCACTATTTGCGAAGCAATCTATGGTTGTGTCTCGGACAGTGATATCTCTTGCCCACCAGAGTACAAGTCTCAGACTTGACATTGATGTTCGGATTTTCTTGAATTTATTTCAGACCTTTCGACGATGTGCGTTTAGTAAGGAGACGTTCCCGTCGACTACAAAGGTGTGTGTGTTGACTTCGTAAATCTCAAGATGATGTGCTGACTTAGTCTCTTGGGGTGCTACAAAGGTGTGTGTTGACTTCGTAAATCTCAAGATAATGTGCTGACTCAGTTTTTTGAAGGTGCTCATAGAAATAGGGTGTGTTGAGTACGTTCATAGGGGCGCTTGTATGATTGTGTATGTATGCGACTTCGATGGTACTGTGGTAAAAAAATATGGACACTATTTTTTCCGGTGGGCTATTTAACTGTGCTACGTGTCGTCTTAGGAGAGTGCCCGGCGGATGCACCTCGTGCGAGCTAGCTTAGTAGCTTTATATATTGTATATATGTGTATAAAAAATGTACATCGTGTATTGAAAATATTGGACATGTATTAAAAGAAATAAATGAAAAAGAAAAAAAACTAAAAAACTGAAGAGCCCCGAAGAATAATGATGAAAGAAACAAAGAAAGCCGATGAAAACTGATAAAAAAAACACAAAACTCGTGCCAGCTAAAGAAACACAAACCTTCTAAAACTAGACCGAACCGGTCCATACAAGTTTCCCACAACTGCTCTTGGCAACTATAATACTGAGTTTGTCCACTAACCTCGTGCCTTCGAAGGATCTGTCGGTGATATAACACTGGCGGTCATTAGAAGTCCGAACAATTGGTCAATTTATAACCACATGCTTATCGTTTCCTACATCCCATATGTAAAGGTTCATGACACATATAACGAGACATTGAAGTTGGGGTTATGGGCCTCTTGAATTCTCGTCTTGCTCATATAGCCCACACAATACAAACAATATAAATACAAAACTAAACTGCGTAGCATTTCGATTTCCTCCATTTTTGGGGCGTCATAACGAGCGCTTGAAAATTATTTTTGCTCTTGATTTGGTGTACATCGATTTCTTGGGTTCGACTGAGGTAACCTGTTTGCAGTCGCATCGTTTTATTGCTAGATATTTTCACCATTATGCGCTTATCTTGCATTATCTAAAAAATTCTCTCTCTCTCTCCCTCTCTCACTCTCTCTCTCCGATCAACGTGGCACCCTCCTCGCCTTTCCTTCCGTACTCCACATCTCTCTCATGGCAGTGCCTCAACTCGTCACATTTGGGTCCTTCGTGCTCACCGTTGACTCACATCGGAGAAGCCGCTTCGTCTGCTTGACGTGGAGAGGGATTCGAGGTCGGCAACGAGCACCTTGCCCAGGTCGACCGCGCAGGACACCACCATGTGTCATGATTCATCCTTGAGTCGCGTCATTGCGACCTAGAGAGCGTTGGAAGCCCCCGCTAAAAGACATGAACGAGCAATCCTATAGCTGGATGTTTACAACCCATTTCACTAGAATCCAGGAGTGTTGGAATTAAGAGTTTACTAAACTCTATGAGTTGGACTTCGTGCTTCTTCCATGACATCCTGTGCCAACCCGAGGCTTCTGTTGTCGTGTACCGATGGGCAAGGAAGACAAGCGGTTCCAAATGTGTGCCTTATATTACATGCATACTCTATAACGCTAAGCTACCCGACCCCCGCGTCGCCTCTGCTCTGGCGACTCGGGGGAGCCCCCACCGGCGCAGCCACCTCTCCCCTCCTCCCCCTCCCCTCGTCTCGCCGCCGCCTGAGGAGCCCGCCGGCGAAGCCCGCGCTGGCTCCAGGGAGGGTGGCGGCGGGGCACCTCGCTGGGTGGCGCGGCGCGCGGATCCCGGCCGCTCGGGTGCGATTCGGCGGCGGCTGGCGTCGCGGAGGCTGCTCCGGGTGTCCGGTAGCGTCGGCCCTCGGTGTTGCTCCCTTGCTCCGGCGCGGGCGGTGGGACGCGGCTGAGGGGCGGCGGAAGGTGCGCGGCGGCCGGATCTGGCCGGTCTTGGTCGGATTCGGAGTGGCAGCGGCTGGGCACGTCGTCAGAGGAGGTTGGCGGGGCGCGGGGAGGTCTGCGGTGGACGCGGTGGCGGGCTACATTGGCGCGCGAGCGGTGCCGTCGTCTCACGGCATGAGGGGCTCGGGCAGCAGCTGCATAAGGGGCTCGGGCGTCGTGGTTCTGGCGTCGAGCGGGGTCTAGCACGTCACTCACGGCATGAGGTGTTGTGGTTGCCAGCGCGCTTGCGAGGTGCGGCAGCAGCTGCACGACGAGGTGGAGCCGGTGGAAGTCGACCATGGGGATTGTGTGCTGTGCAGTGCTTCGGATCTGCTCGGATTCGGAAGTGTGGAGGAGCTCCGGGCGAAAGTCTAGCACTGACCGTGGGTCGGTGCCGGCAACAGCGGCGCCATGGCCATGGTGTCGTCCCCCTTCTTGAAGGTGTTGCCGTGGAGCTCCATTACACGACTCTCCGGGAGAAATCCCTAGCTTCGGATGGTCGAAGCGGGCGATGACGGCGGCTACGTCGTTTCCTTCTTTGAGGCATCGTCTTGGAGAGTCAGCATGTTGCAGTTTGCACGGATCTCTTCGTCGTCTGAGACTGTGGACGTCGGGGCGGCGGCTCCGGGTGGTTTCTGATTGTGTGGCGAGATGGCGATCTCGGGAACAATGTGAGTGGCAGCTCTATGAGGTGGGGCACTATCTCGACATTGGTTGGGTGGCATCCTTGTCCCGCTTGGGCGGTAGGGGTGTCGGCTCGGTCGATGCGCCCCAGAGGGGGTGGTCTGACTTTACGTCGGGGCGGCGGCCCCGGATGTGGTGCGACGTTCGTGGTCTGCGAGTGGTTTCCCTGAGCAGTGTGGGCTGCGGGCAGCTGGGTTGTGCGGCGTTGCTGCTCGATGGGAGCGGTGGTATGTCGGGGCGGCGGCCCCGGAAGGCGGTGCTGGTGGATTGCGCTGGGCGCGATGGAGCGGTGGATGTCGGGGCGACGGCCCCGAGAATCACTGTGGGGTCCAGACTTCTGTGGCAACGATGATGGTGGGAGCGATGTCGGCGACGCGACAATGGTTGCGGTAGCCGACTCTTCTCCGGCGTGTCCACGGCTTTGCCTCGGTTTGCTTGTTGCTGTGGAGTCGAAGCTGCGGCGGCAGGGCCCTGTGGTGTACGATGACTGGCTGCAGGTGGCCCGTTCGGTGATCTTCCGTGGCGCCAGCCGTGCCTGGTTTTGTTCTTCTAAGTTCTCCGTCAGAGTCGGAGCTGCGTTGTCTGGCTACAGGTCGACTTGTCGTCGATGAGGGTGGGCTTTGCCCTGTGTGTTTCTGTGTATGGGAGTGGGCTTGGCCCTTGTTGTTCCGGTTTTTGCCCGATTTTCCGTAATTAACTGGGCAATTCTCTTCTGCTTAATTAATAGATGAGGCAATCTTTGCCTCCATTTCAAAAAAAAAAATAACGCTAAGCTACCTAGTTTTAAAGAGCCCACGTTTAATTGAGGTCTCCAATTAGAATTGGCTCATTCGATTTTGATAGGGTCAACAATTTTTCAAAGCTCTTTGTTCATTTCTTCATACTATTCACTATGCTTCTTAATTTTTAAGGTCTCTTAATTAACTAAGCTATTCAATTGAGAATTGGGTCATCCGATTTTGACCGGGTCAACAATTTTTAAAGCACTCCCATTCAATTATATTAATTTACTCGGTTCCCTAATTTTGAAACTCTTTTATTCAATTTTGGATTTGATTTACGATTTTGACCGAGCCAATGGTTTTTTAAATCAATCAGCAGTAATCGGCCAATAAAAACATAGCAATCCCGCGTACCCTTCCACCATCTAAAAAATAAGCGCCATCATTTGATATTGTAGCATCAATATAGTACATGCAAACGTCGGCATGGAAATTTCTCCACAAAAATCCTCTATAACACTAAGCTCTCTAGTTTTGAAGGGATCACACTCAATTGAGGTCTACAATTGAAATTGGGTCATTCAATTTTGACCTCAACAATTTTCAAAGCTATCTCATGCAATTGTTTTATACTATACCCCATCCTTTCTAATTTTAAGGGACCATAATTAATTGAGATCTTTAATTTAAAAGTGAGTCACTCAATTTTGATCGGTTTAACAATTTCTCAAACAACTCTCCCATTTAATTATTTTAATTCACTATGTTCCATAATTTTGAAGCTCTCCAACTTGATTGAGGTATTCAATTTTGGATTTGATTATGATTTTGATCGGGCTCAACCGACCTATAAAAATATATCAATCCCACGCACCCTCCCATCACCTAGAAAAATGAAATGCCACCATGTAATACTATAGCACCAATATAATATATGCAGCTACCGACGCACAAATTTCACCACATAAATATAGGTTTATTAGCAGAGAACATATAATCACACCTAGAAAGGCGAACGAAATCATCGGATTATAGAAAAATAAACACACAACATCATCTCACCGCCCCGCCAAACTAAATATTTTACCAATTCCAAAATATAGGGGTAGTAGTTCTTTGAAAAGTCAAATTCTTTAATTTTGACCAAGTTCAAGCCAAAAATATCAACATCCACAATATTAAACAAAAAATAAATATGGAAATTCATTTCATGAGGAATCTAATTATCTAATTTAATATATTTCTATACAAATTTGATCAATTTTAAAAAGGTTTGAATTTTTAAAAAGTAACACACATTATATTTTGAAACAGAGTGAGTATTTTTTGTAAAAAAATCCAAAACACCAACGGCGCAGCAAAGCGCGCCCAACCCTTCTAGTAAAGTATGAATCTCCCTCGTTTATATGGATGTTTATTAAAAATCATCACATAATTATTCTAGTAGGTTAATCCATGATTTACCTGCCCGTATTGATGTGATTATATAAAAAACATTTTATTTAATAAATACTTATCCCCTGTTTCTTAATCTTCTATATTTAAATAGGGGCACCCCACTAAGTAATTTTCCTGCCTTCTTATGAGGCCACGTCACTCAAATTGTTATAGCCGTTGATGCGGTACAGCTCAAGAGTCTGAGGCCGTCGGATCAAAGGTCACGAAATAATTAAAAGCTGCCACCGCTTAGTGAAACATACCGATTCGTTCTTTCCAGCCGCTCCGCTCGCTGCCTGCCTCCGAGTTGGGCTGTGCAAGTACGCTTCCATTTCTGACTTGGGCTGGCGCAGCCAGGTTGTGGGCTAGATAGTTGACTGCTTTTCCCTTCCTGTGTGGCCCATGTGGCCTGCATATTGGTCCATCTACTATATTTGTCAGAAAGCCCACTTAGCGCCATTGTTTTCTGCAAAGAAAAATCTGAGCTCCTGGTCAGGAGGCGCCGCATCCTGTCGTCTCCCCAATTACAACCCCCGTTCCTACTGAGCCGATTGATTTCGCACGGCTCTCTTCATATTCTACACCAGATCTTCTTCATCTTCTCCACTAAGCAAACGCATTAATAACGGATAGAGTTATTAATCCTCGATCTAAGTTTATCCCTCGAAAAATCAATTTGTTGGACGCCTGGACTGACGAATTTGGAGTCGCAACCGACACCCATCGAAGCATCACCATGCCCTTACCACCACCGTTTTGGACAGGGTGATCGAAGCTTCAGCACCGGCAAAGCGCTTCATGGCGATGTGCCTCCATGTCGTTGTGTACGCGCTCCGTGGAGGAAGTTGCGGTACCGACCCTGGATGATGCCCGCTGGATTAAGAACAAGTCCTGCTACTTTCTTTCCTTCGACAGTGCCGAGGACCTCGACCGTGAGTAGGTAATGAGATCTCACAAATTAGCCTCACCGTGCATAGGACTCTTGCTGCTCCTATTAGTAGATACAAATCTCATCTCTGAAATTTATTTGAACTGGATAAACAGTAAACACATGCACATGCGGTCTTATTTTTATTTCAGCACGTAAGACAACATAGGAATATGATTCCCTTCATTCTAACGTGCCGCGGCTGCAGATTCTGAGTTTGCTGCGGCTTAAGACGCGCATCCGCGTAGCGCGACCTCTGGAAGCAGCGGCGGCCTGTGTCCTCGCCGCCCGACCTCTGACTCCCGTCGGACGCGTCCCTCTGGCTGAGATGGGGGACCAACTGGTTGTCGTCGGCATGTGGGGAGTTCGGTGAAACGAGATTTGTTCAGTTGTCGACTGCCGTCCATCTGCAGTTTTCTATCAAGTTCAATCTTCCATTTGGAGAGGTACAGTTCAACCTTCGTCACCCATTAACACGCCATGCTCCAACCCTGAGTTCCTACATCCCAAGCCTTAAAAATCTTCTTAGCATATATGCGTTCTGCAGCCAGCAATCCAAATCTACTGTAAGGATAATCAAGCCCAAAATAGAGGTGTATGGACATCAATTTTAAGCAGATTGATCTGGTAACACAGTATTTCCAATCCGCATTGTCTTTGTTCAGTCTACACAGGACCTACTGGCATCATGGGCATACGGTGAAATGGTGACAGCGCCATGACCCATCCGCTTCTGCATAGACATTGCAGTGGCTTCTCGATCATTCCAAATGATGCACCTTGCCCGATTTGGAGCAGCAATATGCGCGCACTCGAGGACATCCTTTTGCGCACTGTTCCGTGTCCAGGCAAGCATGCACGCAATTTCGTTATACGTTGTTAAGCAGATTCTGATAATGTCATTCAGGTGATACTAAGCAGATGCACACTACTTATTATTCCTTGATTCTTCGAGTTTTGGTGGAGCTAGACACCCCGAGTTGGAATGATCAGAAAACCATGTCATTTTTGTCAAAATTTCCCTCCTTCAGAGATTTAGTCCAGTATCGCCAGTGCTTCACTTTTGCCATTCAGAAGTACAATTAGCTTCAGGGATGTAGAGATCATTGAATTGTTCATATGCATGTCTGATAGTTAGTGTTGTGATTCGGTCATTGGCTGTGGAGTTAATTCTTGCATACGCATTGTGTTATTGAGCAACATTATTTTGAACATGTTATGAATCATCACTTAATCTTTGTGAACATCATGTTAGACTACAAAGCCCATTGAGTCCATATTATATCTTCCTTTTTTGCTGATTATTTATAAAATAAAATGGTTGTCGCAAATTGTTCCGCAGCAACGCGCGGGGTATCTTCTAGTAGATATAATCCGCCGTCTAATTTTTCTAGCCATGCAACATAAGTAAGTAATGCATTTAAGTCATAAGTTATTTCCCGCATTAGTGTATGCATGCAATGCTATCACATCATTAGTTCCCAACCGTGTGCCCAATCATTTTGTCTAAATATTTATTCTTAATAACCGAGGTAACGTTGCATGGCGGTAAGTGCTCGTGGTGGTTGGACAGTTGACTCTTGATGCATGTCGCGCACCGATTAAGACGTACTTTGGATACATCTTCCACATCATCATGTCGCAAGCACATATTAATGGTTTTCTTCCGGTGCACAAATTAATATCATGATGATACCGAGTATAAATATAGGGTTATGAGAGTAAGACCTCATACTCACATATGTTTTAATTCTACACTTTACACCTCCAAGATTGTTAAAGGTCCGATTCAACGAAGACTTGTCAAACCCTTTGGCGTAGTACACATCCTCTCGTTGGTTTGATAACTCGGGGTCACTCCTTAAGAAAAGGCACGGAACTTTTCTGTTATTTAAACCGGATCTTAAAGGGCATCGGATGGATCAATAAGAATTAGAGGTTGAAAAGTTGAGGCAATTTTCTAAGAAAACAACGAAAAAAGCCAAAATGAAATATAAAAAATTTCAAACAAAAAAAGAGATCCTAGGTAATGTTGAAAGGAGTATGAGAGGACATAAGAGCATCTCCAACGCCATGCATAAAATCGGACATACCGCCACGATGAACGTGTCCGCGAGCGGTAATGGAGCCGGTCATCCTATCCGGTGCACCGAATGTCCGCCCTGACTCCAGATGTATATCCAGCCTCCTTCATTTGGCATGCATATGTAGATCAATAACAATTTAGCATTTGTAAATATAAGTGCAGACATATGCAATCAGAACCAAAAAGCGCAGGATGTTCATACGTGTTCTACATGTGATCAATCCCAAATGTTGTCGGTCTGGTTGTCCATGCAGAAAACCTCTTTTTTTTGCCTCCCACACCAAATTATTTAATGTGCGTCCGACTTCTCCATTTCGGCCGCCAAGCACTTCAACATCCTAGTCTGGTAGGTTTGCACGATTTTCGCTGCATAGGGATAAAAGTCAATATCTTCATGATAAACATTTTGGTATCCTCCGAAGCGGAGCCGAGCTCAACATTCTTCCCTTATAGCTCTTGATCATCTTCTGTTGCACCACGATGAGCTTGTCAAACTTATTGGCCTTATTTTCCTCCTCCATGTCATTGCACTTTACACATGTCTCCTCCTTCTTCGCCATGATGTTCTCGAACCTCTCGGTCATCTTGGGTGCCATCCCTTCTCGCTTATCCGTCTCCTCCTCTCACTTCTTCTGTCGGTTCGTAGTCATCATTTTAGTTGGATTAAGGCCTCTTTTGATTGGCTCACCATCTTCACCTACATTGGCGGTTTATACGCAATTGGCAACGACATTGAGTCACTAGGGTGCGCATTTAACTTCAATCAACAATGCATGAAGAGGAAGTGTTTTTTCTGCGTCCCATATAATAATGTCACCGCACAGCTGTAAGAGCATAATTTTCCTCAAGTAGTTTTGGTGGTTGATGACAATGCTTTTGCGGACTAATCGTGTGCATTAAGCTTTCAGAGATTATCAGGTGGCACGAGACGATTTTCATCCCCTCAGTTGTTAAAAGAGAAGATGGCGTTTTTTTTATCGATTTAGTGTTGGTGGACTTGAGTCGTAGGAAAATCCGTAGTATCAAGAGGGGATCCGCATTTGAAAAGGTTGAGAGGAACTATCACATACACACTTGCACCCCACTCTCTTTCCTGTCACAATGGAGTACTTCCTACCCCCTGGCCCCTAAAGTAACATATAAGCGGAAGTACCGCTCCACAGAGCGGTAGTACCGCTCCAACGGTACTGTCGCACTGCAGTACCGGTACTTCTTTCGCTTGTGTATTTCTTCTGGTGTTCTTGGGTGGCTTTGCCCTCTTTTAGCGAAAGTACCGCTGGGAGCGGAGCGGTAGTACTGCTCGGGCGGTGCTGCCGCCCTCCACTTCCGGCCCCACTTCCGCTTATTTTTTGCTCTCTGATGTCTTCGGTCTCGAGCAGTTTTTTGAGCGGCAGTAACTAGCGGAAGTACCGCTCTGAGCGGTACTGACGTATTGCCCTCCTCTTCTACTGCTAAGTCAGGGCTTCACACAGTGCTAAGCGGAAGTACCGCTGGCGGGAGCGGTAGTACCGCTCCGGCGGAACTACCGCCTCCCTGACCCACGTCTACTGCCTGTGAAGCCCGGTACTTCCGTGCAAGCGGAAGTACCGCTCCCCCGAGCGGTACTACCGCTTATGCACGACTTGTGGGCAGAAAACGGTCAGATTTTCTTCCTCTATATAAGTGGGTCTTCTTCTCCAAGTGGACTCACCTCTTTTCCCCCAAAAGCTCCATTGTTGCTCCTAAGCACATTCTTGCGCCCGATCTCTCTCCCTAACCATCGATTCTTGTTGATGCTCTAGGGTTTGGAGGTGAAGGCCTCGATCTACATTTCCACCAAGAGAAATTTGATTCCCCCACTAATACCTTGCGGATCTTGTTACTCTTGGGTGTTTGAGCACCCTAGACGGAAGAGGTGTTGTTGGGAGCCTCCAATTAAGTTGTGGAGATTTCCCCAACCTTGTTTATAAAGGTCCGGTTGCCGCCTTCAAGTGCACCACTAGTGGAATCACGGTATCTCGCATTTGTGTGAGGCCGTGAGGAGAATACGGTGGCCTTAGTGGCATTTTGGGGAGCATTGTGCCTCCACACCGCTCTAACGGAGACGTACTTCCTCTCAAAGGGAAGGAACTTCGGTAACACACCCTCGTCTCCATCGATTCCACTTGTGGTTACTTCTTACCTTTACTTTGTGCAAGCTTTACCTATCTTGTATCCTTTGCTTTCTTGTGTTGTCATTGTTGTTAGCATCATATAGGTTGCTCACCTAGTTGCATATCTAAACAACCTATTTGTTGCTATACCTAATTTGCTAAAGAAAAGTTAAAAATTGGTAGTTGCCTATTCACCCCCCTCTAGTCAACCATATCGATCCTTTCAATAGCTAGCCTAGAAGAAAAGACATGATCAACAAACAAAATATCTGGACAAATGACCAACATAAGTTGCATATCCGGCCAAATGACCAACATAAGTTGCATATTCAGACAAATGACCAACAAATAGAGCATATCCGGCCAAATGACCAACACACATTGACCAACAAAAAACTTATGATCTCGTGTAATGCCACACCAATTGGCCACCTGATTTGCAGTTGTTCGTAGAAGTCGCAATAGTTACTCGTGGCCTCTTAAATGGTGTAACATCAACTAGTGAGCGACTTTGCATTGTGCATGGATCACTTCCATGTGATAGGAATCATAGTGAATTTTCTCATGGAATCAACCATGCACACTTCTCCAAAAGATTCCACCCCTTCGCTCATTTCCATGAATTGGATCAATTCCTGCGGACAACCACACATCAACCAACAATTATCGTCCTTCAAGTTGAAATTTTCTCCCCTTTTCTTCTTTGGGTCCACAACCGGTGCCCAGATGTCGTCCGGATCACCGTTCAGCTGGTGGGTCTACATCTATTGGGTGTCCGACATCTGGGTGTGTGTCTGCTGGGTGTTCACCTCCGAGGGGAGTCCTCCACCTGCCCATCTTCATGGATGCTTCTGTCGTGGATCATGTTCATCAGTTTCTCCTCTTTATCCACCGTCGCACCCGATTGAGACATTCCGACAAATAGAAACCAGACACCGAAGGGTGTGGGAGCCGACATCCGCGAATGTACAAGTGCCTATGAATGCGACTCCGTGAAGGTGTACTCGCATTGAGGTCGACATTGTACGACACTGATCGCCGACAATGATGGTGGACGCAGACTGCTGTTGCAGACCGAGCCTCTGGGCAACGTAGTAGTATGACAGATGCAGCTATGCCGGCCAGGGCGGCGATGATTGCACGACCTAGACCCACCCGTCGATTCACACACTTTGTCGGATGAGGTATTGGGTGACCGGCCGCCGCCAAAGCATCCTCCCTCTTCTTCTGTTTGCAGCGACGGACATTGCGTGTGGCTGTGTTGACCTTGCGGGTGGCCACCATCGACGGATCCTCCGGCTCCAGGCCTGGTAGGACTATGAAGATCTCTGTTAGTACCTCCTCTGGCTCCATCACAACGATGGATGAGAAATGGGCGGGAACTAGGGTGGGTGGCAACGACGATTGGAGCGGAGACAATGGGGAAAGGACGAGATTTTCGTGTGAAAACTGTGTGGAATTTTCCAAATTCACGCGCTCCGCCTCGGTTTTGGCTTGTCAGACTTGTCGGACGCCTACGTGGCGGCAGTTTGGATGTCCACAAACCTTCCCTAGTTTTGCTTCCGCTTGCAAGAATTCGTATCTACGGACGGGTCGCATACGTTTGATGTAGGACCTTGGATGACACAAATTGTTCGAATCGTGCTGCTCGGATGTTTACGGACGTTTGGATGTATCGGGTTGAAAATGCCCTACACGAAATAGGCTTTCATCCCGCTTTATAAATAAAGCCAATATTTTTTAAGTAGAGGAGATAATAAACAATGGAGTCCCTAAAAAACAATGGAGTGGTGTATTGCACATCATTTACATGAATTTAATTAATTCATCCATCCGACGGCTGTGAACCATTCGGTAAATTACTTATTACCGTGGACTCAGTGTGCCGCCGCTCTCCCCTCTGACGGCCGCCGGACCTCACCTTCTGCCGGTGGCCGGCGGTCTAGACAGTTCGAATCACGCGGGGCCCGGAGGGGTGGCGGTGGGGTGGGGTGGGGAAGGGAACCGCCGGTAGTGGAGCCGTGGAGGTGAGGGACGGGCCACAGCACGGCAGGCGGTGGGCATTCAGGCTTGGGTGGCGGCGGAACAATGGAGAGGCCGACGAGGGGAATAGGGAACGGGCATAGGGACGGCGAGCTGCCGAGTCTCCGTCACGCGGGCTCCATTTACTTCCATTCCGGTGGTTCACGGCGGCGGCGGCCTCCCTGATTCGGTTCTACAAGCTGAGCAATGGCTGCTGCTGGTGAGCTTTCTCCTCTGTCCTACCCCGTATTATATTCTCTTCTCCTCCACAAAGAAAGTTAAACTGCTCACGCTCATTTCGTCCTGTTCTACATCAGACCATCGATTGTTTATTTCTTCTCTCTCTAAAAAAAGGATAGATTTTGTTTATTAGTACTTGCTGCTTCATGTGTTGCCATTCTTCCTATTCTGCCAATATACAAGAGGAGGCAGCCTATTCTTTTAGATATATATATATTGATGTATGCTTCATTTCCTTTACCCTGAACTTGGAAATTTTACAGTGGAAAAACTTGCCTGCAGTTAGGTTTCTGAGTTCCTTTCTGACCTTCTGCACTATGAGAGAAGTTGGACTTCATTTCAGTCATGAAGGGGTGAATCCAGTGAGCACTCTGAGGGTGGCTCCAGCCGATAAGTTTAGTGGAAGCTTCATTGGAAGTCCTCCTTGGTGTGCCTCGTGCCGCGTAGCACACGGTTTCCATGGCAATACTTCTAGCGCCTTGCTCATTGTATTCTATACAGAGATGATAGCCCCAAGTCCAAGTGGGCATGCTCAAGTGGCAGCCCCAAGTGGGTATACGCAGCCAGTGCTGTCCTAGTCACCAATCTTGACTTCCCCTGCCTCCCTGCTTGTTCACACTCTTGTTCCTCTTCCATTTTATCTGTAACTATATACACCCTCTTCTTCCTTCTCCAAATAGCAGAGTAAAGAAACATTCACACTCTCCTCCATGCCTCCCCTCTACGTGTTATCGCTCGGGCTTCTCCTCCTCTTGCACATTCCTCATTGGTGCCCCTTGTCCGCAGCTGCTGCAAGCGATACCCTCACGGCGGGCCAATCGCTCGCCGTCGGCAGCAAGCTCGTCTCAAGAAACGGCAAGTTTGCGCTCGGCTTCTTTCAGCCAGCAGCAGGCATCATCAGTAAGTCCCTGAACACCACCAGCTCCAGCTGGTACCTTGGCATATGGTTCAACAAGATCCCAGTTTTTACTGTTGTGTGGGTTGCTAATAGAGATCAGCCCATCACTGGCCCCAACCTCAACCTAACACAGTTCAAGATATCGAGCGACGGCAATCTTGTCATCGTGAACAATGATACTGTAGTTTGGTCCAGTCACATTGTCAATAATAGGACACAAACCAGCAGCATAAACACCACCACTGGTGCTGCCGTTCTCTTGAACAGTGGAAACCTTGCCCTTACAGTCACAGAGAGCCCATCATCATCTGACCTACCATTGTGGCAGAGCTTTGATTACCCAACAGATATTTTTCTTCCTGGTTCCAAGTTTGGCCGGAACAAGGTCACCGGCTTGGTTCGTCAGAGCATCTCAAAGAAGAGCCTCATTGATCCGGGTCTTGGCTCATACAGCATTGAACTAGAAGAAACCAAGGGGATCGTCCTCAAGCGCCGCAATCCCTTGGTAGTGTATTGGCATTGGGCATCCTCCAAAGCATCATCGTTGAATCTTATACCAGTACTCAAGTCCTTTCTGGATTTGGATCCACGGACCAAAGGTTTGATTAACCCAACATATGTTGATAACGACCAAGAGGAGTACTACACGTACACTTCACCGGATGAATCATCTCCCACATTTGTCTCACTAGACATCTCTGGTCTGATAAAGCTGAATGTTTGGTCACAAGCCAACCAGTCTTGGCAAATTATATATACCCAGCCTGCCGATCCCTGTACTCCGGCTGCTACCTGCGGACCTTTCACAGTCTGCAATGGCATTGCACAGCCATTCTGTGACTGTATGATGAACTTCTCTCAGAAGTCACCTCTGGATTGGCAGTTTAATGATCGAACAGGAGGATGCATCAGAAATACGCCGTTACACTGCAACACTAGTAGTAACAACAAAAACATCACAAGTTCAACAGACATGTTCCACCCCATTGCTCGAGTTACATTGCCCTACAACCCGCAAAGCATAGACATTGCTACCACACAGAGCGAATGCGAAGAAGCTTGTCTCAGTTCCTGCTCCTGCACTGCTTATTCCTATAACAGTAGCAGATGCTCTGTCTGGCATGGGGAATTGCTTAGTGTAAATCTGAATGATGGCATTGATAATACTTCTGAAGATGTTCTTTACCTTCGCCTTGCCGCCAAAGATTTGCCGCCAAGTTTGAGAAAAAACAAAAGAAAACCAAACGTTGGAGTGGTCACTGCTGCAAGCATTTTTGGTTTTGGGTTACTAATGCTCATGGTGTTGTTACTTATTTGGAGGAACAAATTCAAGTGGTGTGGTTCCCCTTTATATGACAATCAAGGTAGTGCTGGTGGGATTATAGCCTTCAGATACACCGAATTAGTTCATGCTACTAAAAACTTCTCAGAAAAGCTTGGAGGAGGTGGTTTTGGTTCTGTATACAAGGGAGTGTTAAGTGACTTGAAGACTACTATAGCAGTGAAAAAGCTTGATGGTGCTCAGCAAGGAGAGAAGCAATTCAGGGCCGAGGTGAGCTCAATTGGACTGATCCAACATATCAACCTTGTCAAATTGATTGGTTTCTGCTGCGAAGGTGATCATAGATTACTTGTATACGAACACATGTCAAATGGGTCTCTTGATGGTCATCTATTTAAGAAGAGCAATAATGCTGATGCTGCTGTCCTAAATTGGAACAGCAGATATCAGATAACCCTAGGAGTTGCCAGAGGGTTGTCCTACTTGCATCAGAGTTGCCACGAATGCATCATACACTGTGATGTTAAGCCAGAAAACATACTTGTGGACACATCATTTGTTCCTAAAGTTGCAGACTTTGGGTTGGCAGCGTTTGTGGGAAGGGATTTTAGCCGAATTCTAACTACATTCAGAGGAACTGCAGGCTATCTTGCCCCAGAGTGGCTTACCGGAGTTGCTATTACACCGAAAGTTGATGTTTATGCCTTTGGCATCGTCCTGCTGGAGATCTTATCAGGAAGGAGGAATTCACCTGAAATATACAACACTAGCAGCAGCGGCAGTTACCATGTTGAATATTTCCCGGTGCAAGCCATCAGCAAGCTTCATGGGGAAGATGTGAAGAGTTTGGTGGATCCACGGCTGCATGGTGACTTCAATTTGGAAGAGGCTGAAAGGGTTTGCAAAGTTGCAGGTTGGTGCATCCAAGATAATGAGTTTGATCGGCCAACGATGGGTGAAGTGGTCCGGGTTCTCGAGGGTCTACAGGAGATTGATGTGCCCCCGATGCCAAGACTACTTGCAACTATAACGGCACAACCTAGTGCTGCAACTTGAGTGTAATAATAACAAGCAGTCGATGATAATAATATCTGTTCATTTCAGCAAATTTTAAAGTTGTAGTAATGTTGAGCGGAAGGAATAAAGGAAGGCAAAGCTTGTAGTTGCTAATTAAATTATCGCTTATTTAGTGCCGTATGTAATCAAGCATTGTAGCAAAGTATGGCAGACCTAGAAATATGTGTATCTATTGTTGATGGGATAGTTTGATACCTATCTTTAAATCGAGGAAGGTGTCAATGTACATGTATGCCACAACCCATTCTTGATCAAGAGTACGCATGGCCTGGTCATCCCTCATGCTCACTCGGTGGTCTGGTGTTCTGGCACGAAACCGTGTGGCCTGGCCCTACACCTGCGCGGCGAAATTTGCGGCAGGCTCCAGTGCCGGCATGGATGCGAAGGAAAATATGGGTACAAATGAAAAAGGAATTCAGGTTTGAAGACGGCCAAAGGTGACATGACGGTATGTAATATATTTGACTATTGCCACATATAAACCCACTTAATGTCTGCTGAACAGCTGAACTTTCTGCTATCGCCATCTTCTCTTGAGGATATGATTGCCTTTTGAGTTTCTTGGAGATTATAGTAATGATAGAATTCTTATTTATGTACACCATACTATGTAAGACAAGGAATGTGATGGCACTATTATTTATTTCTGTAGAATGATTTTGCTCCAACACCTTTGCTAATCATGAGGCTATTACATTCAGTCCCTTAGAAGAAAGCAACTGACAGTAAGGTTCATAACCCTACTAGGGAAAGCATAACAAGTGCTCTAGATCCTTCAGTCCATGCTGACAAAGCAATGAAGAAGCATCCTCCTACTGGACAACACCTTTGGTTTTAAGCATCCTAAGTTTTGCAAATTTGTAAAGATTCCCCACCAGCAACAGAAAACTGTTTCTCTTCTGATTGCCGCATTTTTTTCCTTTTGTACTCTTTGCAGATGTTTTGATGAATATATGTGTTCCGTTTAGTATTTGCACATCTGGACAGGAGCATGAAGCACAGGCTTTTCAAGGCACTGCACTGCACTGTTTTTGCCTGCTCATATTAAATTGCCGAGAGCAAAAGCGCAGCCAGTCATCCTCAATAAAAACATCTAGGTGAAAGTTGAGGTGTTCTTTTCAGACTTAGGATGGTAACTTCAGAACTTCTTATTACAATGCAGGGATGGGTTACTAATAGCTTGCTTAGGCAAGATGCCAGCTATAGTTTAAATAATTGATTTTTCTGGAAAATTAAATAATTGATTTCAAACTATACCTAATCAAGAGACCAACTATACTCTATAATCGCTTGGTATATCCAAATTTTTATCTGAGGCCTTTTATTATTCTACCACAGTAGAAGAGGCAGCCTATTCTTATCTATGGGTGCTATTCTTTATTTTCTTTATCCTAAACTTGGAAATGTTTCATGAAAATGCAAAAGTTTTGTGTCGTGATGCATGTCAGTAGAAAAAGTTATGTACAAGCTCTATAAAGGGAAACGCCCCAAAATTACAACGATGCACTCCTAAGCGCTAGGGACCACCAGGAGAAGCGCCGCCAATCCGACCGTCCCTGCTTTCGCCCACTTGACAATGTCGAGGAAGCGGGCAATGTCGGGTCTCTCATTATCAAGCGCGCATCTTTCTTTCTGTAGAATGATTTGCTCCAATGTAACTCGGCCAATTATGAGATTATTCTATGCATTTCACAAATTTGGTAAAGATTTCCCACCAAGCAGCAAGAACTGTTTCTATTCTGATTGCCACATTTTTGTTTCTTTCTACTGTATGGAAATGCTTTGCTGAATTTATGCGTTGTGTTTAGGTGTTTTCCTTTGAAAGCATAGGCATCTGGAAGTTAGCATGACGCACATGCTTTTCAAGGTACTGAACTGCACTATGCTTATGTGTTCATACTAAATTGCCTAGAACAGAAGCTGCAGAAAATCATCCCCAATAAAAACATCTAGGTAGTAGTACAGGTGTTTTTATAGACGTGGGATGGTAACTTCAGAACTTCTAATTATCGTGGATAGGTTACTATTGGCATGCTTAGGCAACATGCCAGGTATAGATTAAAATAATTGTTTTCAGACTGTACCTAATTATGTCCATTGGCATTTTCTTATTCTGCCAATGTAGAATAGGCAGCCTATTCTACCCTACGAGTGCTATACATTATTTACTTTATCCTAAACATGGAAATGGTATAAGGGAAAAAGCTTGGCAGTTAGGTTCCTCAGTAAGTTGCTTTCTATCTGACATTATGTAGAATTAACTACCATTGCCCCTTACAAGCGTGATGCAGAGAATCGTCTGGCTTCACAATTGGCGTGTGATCGACCAAATGAGAGTGACTGAGCAAATAGTTCAATCAACTCATATTTGAAACTGAAAGAGACATTGGTCCAATTAATGAGCCTGGGACACACACGTCTCAAAGCTTGTCTAGGTATAAATTGAATTTCAGTCCTGCAGAGGTGAGTCTGGTACTCTGATATTGGCACTACAACCACCGTCTCATGTGTTTTAAGTTTGCCAACATTTTGTTATATTTCTGTATGTGGTCGTGCTTTTTTAGGGAGCTTTTGGTTGAATTTGCATTTGTAATATTCATTGTAGGAAATATTCAGGGGTTGGATTTACAAAAATTGTATGGTATGGTTAGTACCTGCCATATATCACTAGAATATTGTAAGATCTGCCTGGTAAGCTTGGTGGAAACTTCATGATTGACTTGACTGTGACCATGGTCGTCCATGGCTGGCTCCATGCAGCCACTTGGTGGAAGCTTCATTGATGGTCCTCCTTGTAGGCAAGCTAAACCAGCACTTGTTTTTCTCGTAATATCTCCATTATATATAGAGAGATAGATAGCACCGAATGGGTGTACAGCTACCCATCTCAAGTTGCCATGCCAAGTGGGTACGTAGCTAGTGCCGTCCTAGTCACCAATCTTGACTTCCCCGGTCAGTCAGCTTATGTTCTGTAGATTAACACTCAAGTGTGATTCAGAGCATTGACTGCTTTCAATAAGCGTGTGATTGACCAAATGAGAGGAATTGAGGAATCTACCAAACAGGACCTTGGTCCAATGAGCCTGGGATGGTTCCATATCTTGTATATGTATAAGTTGAATTTCAGTTCAGAGATATCGCCAATATAGCGCCGCCCCTTTTGGTTAATTTGTGCTTTTCCCCCCTAGCTCTATGTTACGTGTTATAAGTTACCGTTTTTTTGGCCAGGTATGTGTTTTAAGCTGCCAACTTTAGCTTACAACATTTCTTTTTCTTTCTCTGGTCACGCTTACGCAGGGAGACTTTGTGTTGATATCCATTGAATTTGCATTTGTAACACAAACATTTATCTTTTTCATTATCTAAAAAAACATTTATCTTTGTGGGTTGGTTAGTAAAAAGGATATCGACAGTACTACGACCGTCCCTTTTGGTTCATTTGTGTTCCTTTTCTAGGTGCTCTCTTGTGTGTTTTAAGTTTGCCAACTCTAACTTACAACATTTGTTATTTATGTCTGGTCGTATTTTTGTTGGCAGAGCTAAAATACTGAAGGCTCTGTTTGGTAAGCTTGGTGGCAACCTCATGATTGACTTGACCCTGACCATGGTCGTCCATGGTGGTTCTATGGAAGCTCCATTCAAGGTCCTCCTTGTAGACACGCTAATCCAGCACCTGCTTTTTATGGTAATACTTTCTTCAAGATCAAGTTGCAGCCCAAGTGGGTACATAGCTAGTCGCTAGTGCTGTCCGAATCTGAATAATTGGTCCAAAGTGGATTGTAGTGAATTCTCTGGTCAGTCAGCTGAACATGCATGCATGCCTAACTACATTTTTAGGCTCAGCCTCTCCCATCCTGTCTATATATACACATTCTCTTCTGCTTCTCTGAATAGCATTCACCATGCCTCCCCTCTGCATATTATCACTCGGGCTTCTCCTCTTGCACACTACTCCGTGGTGCTCCTCCTCTGCAGCTGCAAGCAATGACACTCTCATGGCAGGCCAAGAGCTGGCCTTCGGTGACAAGCTCGTCTCGAGAAACGGCAAGTTCGCGCTTGGCCTCTTCCAGTTCCATCCAGCAAGCACCATCAGTAAGTCATCCCACAACACCACATCTCCCAGCCCCAGCCCGTGGTACCTTGGCATATGGTTCAATAAGATCCCAGTTTTCACAACTGTATGGGTTGCTAATAGGGATACGCCCATCACCAACTCCAATGTCAACCTAACACAGCTCAAGATATCAAGAGATGGCAATCTTGTCATAGTAAACCATGCCGCCAACAATGAATCCATTGTTTGGTCCACTCACATTGTCAATAATAGGACACACAAGAGCATCAACGCTACTAGTTCTGCCGTTCTCTTGAACAGTGGAAACCTTGTCCTCAAAGAGAGCCGGTCATCTGACCTACTGGCATGGCAGAGCTTCGACTACCCAACAGATGTTGTGCTTGCTGGTGCCAAGTTAGGCCGAAACAAGGTCACTAGTTTCACTCGCCAACCCATCTCAAAGAAGAGCCTCATTGACCCGGGGCTCGGCTCATATAGCATTGAATTAGAAGACACCAGGGGGCTTGTCCTCAGTCGCCGCAACAACCCATCTCTAGTGTATTGGCAGTATGCATCCTCCACAACATCATCATTCAATCTTGTACGAGTACTCAACTCGCTGCTTGATTCGAATTCTCTGACCAAAGGTTTATATAACCTAGTATATGTTGGTAACGACCAAGAGGAGTACTACATGTACACTTCACATAATGAATCATCGCCTTCTGTATTTGTCTCACTAGACATGTCTGGTCAGATAAAGCTGAACCACTGGTCGCAAGCTACTCGGTCTTGGCAAATCATATATGCCCAACCTGACGATCCCTGCAACCCGCCTGCTGCTTGTGGACCTTTTACAGTCTGCAGAGGCAATCCAAATCCATCATGTGACTGCATGGAGAGCTTCTCTCAGAAGTCGCCGCAGGATTGGAAGTTTCAAGATCGAACAGGGGGGTGCATCAGAAATACACCTTTACATTGCACTAGTGACAAAAACATCACAAGTTCAACAGACATGTTCCAGCCCATTGCTCAAGTTACATTGCCCTACAACCCACAAACCATAGCCGTTGCTACCTCTCAGAGGGAATGCGAAGAAACTTGTCTCGGTTCCTGCTCCTGCACTGCTTATTCCTATAATAATAGCAAGAGAGACAAAACTTATCTTGCAACCCTCTTTGCTCCTCTGCCGTGGCGCTCCCGCGAGCGCCCGGGGAGGAAACCCTAGCCGCCCAGCCGAGCCCCCCACCTCTCCCGCTCTCCCCTCGCCGCCGGCGGCGGCGCGTTGGCGGGCGAAGCCCTTCCAACGCCGGCGGCGGCGGGCCTCTCTTCTTCCCCCTCTCGGTGGTGTGCGGCGCGGGCCGTGGCCGTCGGGTGGTGGCGCGGCGCTGAGCACGGGGCGCGGCGGCACGGCCGCGGGAGCTGGCGGCTTGGCGGCGGCCCTCGGGTGGCGGTGCGAAGGGCTGTGGGCGGCGGCGGCGACGCGCGCCGTGGCTGGACCCGGCGGATCGGGCGGCGGCGGATCCCTCCTCCCGTCGTCTCTGGCACCTTCCCCCTCGGCCTCTGCCTCGATCCGGCTGGATGGGCGCCAGATCCGGCCTCCCTGGTGGCGGGCGGCGCCGCCCGTGGCCCCCAACGGGCTGGTTCATGGGAGGTCGGGGTCTCCAGCTCAAGATGGGGCCTTTCCGTCCTTCCGGCGTTGGGGGTGATGTTCGAGGGTTGGTGCTTCGTGACGGCTGGATGCGCGGGTGCGTGCCCGGCGGCTCCGACGCCTGGAGCTCGCCGGGCGGCGCGGGTTGGGCAGTGGCCCGGGGCGGCTGCTGCTCTGGCCGTGGGTGGCTCCACGGTGGCTTGGCAAGTCGGCTGCGGCGGCGGCTGGCATGTACCGGCGTCGGCTCGTCTGTAGGCGGCTTGTGTCGGCCCTTGATCTATCTCCTCATCGTCCGGGTGCTATTTCCGCTGCAGGGATGGCCCTCTCCACGCTGCGGCCCATCGCTTGTCTCGCGCCCGGGCAGCAGGACCGAGCTCGTCTAGCGCCCGGCAGCAGGACCGAGCTCGTCTCGCGCCCGGCAGCAGGACCGAGCTCGTCTCGCGCCCGGCAGCAGGACCAAGCTCGTCTCGCGCCCGGTGCTGCAGGACGAATCGATGGAGGCTTGTTTACCCCGGGTTCTGATCATCTCTTCGGTTGGGGTAGCGGTGGGTGTCGGGTGAGGTGGAGTCTGGGTCTTGGATGCCGGGGCGGCGGCCCTGGTGGTGGTAGCGCGGTGCTCATGGGCAGAGCCCGTTGCTTGGTGCTGCCCGGTGGCCATGGCCGTGTGGGCGGCGTGGTAGTCGGGGTGCGGCGTTCGATGGCGGTGAGTGTTGGCCGGGGTGAAAACCTGCTCTATCTTCGGACGGACCGGCGGCGGCGTAGCTCGTTCCCTTCTTGAAGGCGCCGTCGCGGCTCTCATTGCCCGTCGTGTGGCTCCAGGGGAAACCTTGATCCTCGGATCGGGCGGTGGCGGCGTTTCGGTGTCGTAACCTTCCTGAAGGCACCGTCTTGGAGCGCACGGTTCGTCGTATGCGGCTTCATTTCTTCGTGGTGGCGTGTTCACTGGTGGAGCCCCCGGGTGCTCTTGTAGTGCTAGGGGTCGTGTTGCTGCGCTCAGCGCCTCTGTATCCCGCCTTGGGTGTGTGCGTGTGTTGTGGTGGAGTGCGTCTGTACCAGGATGTTGTTGATCATTGCTTTATATATAAAGCGGGGCGAAAGCCTTTTTCGGTATAATAATAGCAAATGCTCTGTCTGGAACGGGGAGTTGCTTAGTGTAACTCTTAATGATGGCATTGAATACACTTCTAAAGATGTTCTTTATCTCCGTCTTGCTGCCAAAGATTTCATGCCAAGTTTGAGGAAAAATAAAAGAAAACCGAACGTTGGAGTGGTTACCACTGCAAGCATTATTGGTTTTGGGTTACTCATGCTCATGTTTCTGTTACTGATTTGGAGGAACAAATTTAAGTGGTGTGGTTTTCTTCCGTTATACTATGACAGTAAAGGCAGTGTTGGTGGGATTATAGCCTTCAGATATACTGATTTAGTTCGTGCTACTAAAAACTTCTCTGAGAAGCTGGGTGGTGGAGGTTTTGGTTCTGTGTACAAGGGGGTGTTAAGTGACTCAAAGACTACTGTGGCAGTGAAAAGGCTTGATGGTGCCCGTCAAGGAGAGAAGCAGTTCAGGGCCGAGGTGAGCTCAATTGGACTGATCCAACATATCAACCTAGTAAAATTGGTTGGTTTCTGTTGTGAAGGTGATCACAGATTACTTGTGTACGAGCACATGTTAAATGGTTCTCTTGATTGTCATCTGTTTAAGAAGAGCAATAATGTTGATGCTGTTGTGCTAAACTGGAACACCAGATATCAGATATCCCTAGGAATTGCTAGAGGATTGTCCTACTTGCATCAGAGTTGTCGCGAGTGCATCATACACTGTGATATTAAGCCAGAGAACATACTTGTGGATGCATCATTTGTTCCTAAAGTTGCAGACTTTGGGTTGGCAGCATTTGTGGGAAGGGATTTTAGCCGAATTCTGACTTCATTCAGAGGAACTATAGGTTATCTTGCCCCAGAGTGGCTTAGCGGAGTGGCGATCACACCGAAAGTTGACGTTTACGGCTTTGGTATGGCATTGCTGGAAATTATATCAGGAAGGAGGAATTCCTCACCTGAAATATCACATAACACTAAGAGCAGCAGCAACAGTTACCAACATCATGGATATTTCCCTGTGCAAGCCATCAGGAAGCTTCACGGGGGAGATGTGAAGAGTTTAGTGGATACACAATTGCATGGTGACTTCAATTTGGAAGAGGTTGAAAGGGTTTGCAAAGTTGCATCTTGGTGCATCCAAGATAATGAGTTTGATCGGCCGACGATGAGTGAAGTGGTCCGTGTTCTCGAGGGTCTACAGGAGATTGATATGCCCCTGATGCCAAGACTCCTTGCAGCTATAGTGGAACAATCTGATGCTGCAACTTCAATGTAATAATAATAACTCAGAGAGAGTATCTACTACAATTTTTTTAAGCTGTAATGCAGAGTAGAAGGAATAAAGGAAGGAGGCGAGCTTCGGTCTCGAAATTGTCTGTTATTTACTTTTCTTATGGCAAAGCAAGCATTGTAGCCAAATATGCCACTACTTTGTTGAGAAAGATGTATTCCCAATACTTCATTCTTACAGATGTGTCACTTGTAAGTTGCGTATTCACTACTACATAGACAACTATATTTGAGACGTATGTATTAAAAAATAATTCCCTATGATGGAAAATAAACACGAACATCCATAATTCGGGCAAGGTCATCAAATTGCCACCAAGTAAGAAGTTTTTACAACCACCAGGAAAAAAAAGGTGCATCTTCTCAGACAACTTATAAAGGCTCCGTTCTTCAGAACAGAAGCCACTCGCCAACATTACATCAGGAAAAAAAATCCATTTCCCTTTTAAACCAACTAGCAGAGTGCCCCTCGCAAATGCGAGGGTGTCATCTTTGGGGTGTTTAATTAAAATGTGGGGGCATCATTTTTTATCATGTTAAAGATGTTTAAAATAATTTTTATGATTTCATAGATAATCATGTGGGTTGTATGTTCATTTTTGTGTGATAACATATTAGTACACATAATCAAAGTTTGTTTGTGACATTACATGAGTAAATGGAGTTGACATTCAGTAGTTTGTATGCGGTATTAGATGTATACAGTAAACAAATACATCCCCATTTACAGGTAGGACATTGAATACTTATATCTTATCAATATATGTATGCTTCTCCTTTACTCACATAGTCCAAGTTACATGACATTTTATATAACAGTTTCTTAGATATAAATTTGATAATTATTTGAACCATTGTTTACAATTACATTTTGGTGGAATGATGAAATACTTTTTAACAAAAATCTACTCATGTTATTTTCTTTTAACCAATCTCAACATCTATTTATATATACAGATAGTAAAGTAAAAAGGTTTTCTCTCTAAACTTGTGAATAAATTCATTTTTTAAATTATCATATTGTTATTTAAATAATATATATATATATATATATATATATATATATATATATATATATATATATATATATATATATATATATATATATATATGACTACTTTTCTGTACTCCTGGGTGTATGTACTCCCATCCTTAATATACCTTGTATATGCATTGATTATACCTCTTTATCATTCTCAATATACTTCATTAAATATTCTAAGATACCTCAATACAAGTTTTGTTGAAAAAATATCACTTGCGACGTACTTTTTGTAATATACCTTTTTCACATATAAACAAATCAGCATATACGTACACCTTTAAAAATATGTAGACTCACATGAATTTTTTCATGAAACTCATTTTGAGGTATCTAGTAATTATTAGTGAAGTATATTAAAAATAATAATGAGGTATAAAAGATTCATTTATGTGGTATATGAGGAGCGGGAGTACGTACTCTCAAGAGTACAGAGCCATTTTCATATATATATATATATATATATATATATATATATATATATATATATATATATATAGGACAAATGTTTGGTACGACCGGGTGTAGTTACTCCCACTTTTGTTTCGTATGCTATAGGTAGTATCTATCATTCTGAAGTGTATGTATGCGTAGTATGTAGTATATAAGAATGTTTAGGTAGTATATATACAAATTTTTTGATAATATGTCTCATATTTTGAGCATATACTTTTTTACGTACAAATATGTACGTATTTTATAAATATAATAAAAATATGAGTCAACTTGCAATTTTTTCATAGAATTCACTTTGGAGAATCTTAGATATAGTATATGAACATACTAAAAATAATAAAATAGTATATATACTATCACATGATAATATATGAGACATGAGAGTAACTACACCCGGTCGTAGGATGTATTTTTCCTATATATATTTCTGCTCTCTTTTACTCTCTATGTTACCTCATACTCCATTCATAGATCATACGTTCTCTTTTGCATCATCACACGTACTCCCTTGTGTTAAACGTATTATGGTTAGCCGGCTAGAGCTATTAGGAGTTGTTAGAGGACATCCCTTTAATTTAGCGTATCTCTACCTTATCTCTTGTAACCTCTCGCATGTATCTCTCCAGTCTCCTCTCCTCTGCCCCAACACAGACCTGACCCTCCCACCCCCGCGTCGCCCTCCTCTGGCGGCTCGGGGGGAAACCCTAGATCCGCCGCCGCCTCCCCCCACTCTCACCCCTTTCCTTGCCGCCGCCTGAGGGGCTCGCCGGCGAAGTCCGGCCGGCTTCGGGGACGGCGGCGGCAAGGCATTCTTCTGCCGCTGTGACGGCTTCCAGAGGCTTGGCCTCGTTTCGTCAGGTGGCGGCCGGATCTCGGGCTGGTTTCAGCCAAGACCGGCGTGGTGGCGGGGATGCTGGCCGTCGGCGCGTGGAGCGCCCATGGAGGCTTGGTGCGGCGACCTTGCTCGAGACGATGAAGCACGAGGGCTGGTTGCGGTGGTGGCTGCTGCGGGCCGGCCAGATCCGAGCCTGTTTGGGCCGGAGGAGGACGCGCAGGTTGCAATGCGTAGTGGTGGAGGTTGGAGGCGACGCTCCTCTGTCGCGCCTCCGGTGTGTGTGCTGCGGCGGCTGCGGGCAGGGCCAGCCAGATCTGGGCCCTTCCTTGCCCGTGGCTGGTGCGAGAGGTGGTGCGGACCGCGGCGTGTGGCGCGGATGTCGATGCTTCGTCATGATCCGGCCTGGACGTGAGGAGGGGCAGCTCCAGATCAGCTAGTGGGTGCGTCCGGGGAGCTATCCCGGCGTAGGTATGCAATTTCTCCGGACGAAAGTCCTGCTCTTGGCCGGTGTTGGCAACGCCCGCGGGTGTTGTTTCCTTGATGAAGGCCTCACCGAGGAGACCTTGCACCTCTCTCGTCTTCGAGTTCGATCTCCGGGTGAAAACTAAGATCTGCCTTGTGTGGATCGGCGATGACGACGTCCTTCACGTCGTTTCTTTGTTGGAAGCATCGCTATGGAGATTTGACCTCTTGATGGGATCACATGGTTTGTGGTAAGGTGCCCAGTCCAGAGTTGGCGGTGGCGGGGTGGTGATAGGGTCTGCGGTGGCGTGTTGGGGGCTGGCTGTTGGCCGGCGGTGTTTGGGCATTGGAGCACTCTTGGCATGCAGACAACGCCAAGCAAGGCATATTGGCTGTCCTCTTGCTACCGGAGCGGCACATGTCTGCTCCTCTACGGATATGTCTTCTCTCTCCGGTGTCGATGAAGCTGTTCAACATGCTTGAGGCTGCCATGATCGATGCGACAACTTGGTGCACTGGTGTGATGTTGCTGTGAAGTCGAAGTCGTCGGGCCGTGAGCACGGTTGGTGATGTACGATGACGCCGCTTGTATCACCGATGTTCCTTCTGTTTGTTTGGTTTCTTGGCGCTTTTGTATGACATGTGGTGCTTAGACCTAGTTTAGCTAGGTGTGATGTGTCCTTTGTATAGGTTTTCGCCTGGTTTTCCTTCAATAAACCGAGCAGTTTCAGCCATCGGCTCCTTCTTCTGCAATGGAATCTTAGCAGCTCTCCTGCTAACTTTCAAAAAAAAAACAGTCTCCTCTCCTCTCGTGACCTGTTTTTCTTTTTTGAGGGAAACCTCTCGTGACTTGTTGTATGCGTCAGTGGAAGGTGCATCAATATGGTATACAGAGCTAGCTCTTCCATCACATCTAGCTCCACCGAATCAATATAAACCATGCATGCCTCCTATTTGAAGGCTGAGATGCTTAACACTTTTCCTCACATGGTATACAGAGCTAGCTCTTCACTCGCATCTAGCTCCACCGAACCCTAGCCCATCATGTCGTCTTCCACTCATGTCGTCTTCCACCTCGGTCGTCTCTTCCGTCCTAAAAAACAACACATCCGAGCATTTGACTCGCACAAACTACGTCCTATGACGTGCCCAATGTTGGTGAACATTGCATGGGAAACAAAAATTTTCCTACGCACACGCAAGATCTATCCATGGTGATGAGCATCTACGAGAGGGAGAGTGAATCTACATACCCTTGTAGATCGCTAAGCGGAAGCGTTAAGAAACGCGGTTGATGTAGTCGAACGTCTTCGCGATCCAAATCGCAAGCCGTCCCGCGATCCCATCACGATCCGTCTCGCGATCCAATCACGATCCGTCCCGCGATCCAATCACGGTCCTTCCAATCTAGTGCCGAACGGACGGCACCTCCGCGTTCAGCACACGTACAGCTCGATGACGATCTCCGCCTTCTTGATCCAGCAAGAGGGAGCGGAGAGGTAGATGAGTTCTCCGGCAGCGCGACGGCACGACGGCGGTGGTGGTGGAACTATTCCGGCAGGGTTTCGCCTAAGCACCGCTGAAACTAGACTAGAGGAGAAACGATCTAGAGGAAGAAGAGGGCAACACGTGGCAATTAGGGTTAGGGGCTGCCCTCTCTTTCTCCAATATATATAGGAGGAAGGGGGAGGGGCTGGCACCCTAGGGATCCTCCCCTAGGGTCGGCCGAACCAGAGGTGGAGGAGTCCACCTCCAACTAGGAGGTGGGCGTGGGGGAATCCTACTCTGACTAGGATTCCTCCCCTCTCCTCTTTCTCCTACGCATATGCCTTCTTGGGCTGGCTGCCCAGCCCACCAGGGGCTGGTGCGCCACCACTAAGGTCCATGTGGCCCCTTGGGGGTGTGTGGGCCCCACTTGGTGGCCCCCCAGAACCCATTCGTCACTCCCGGTACACTACCGGAAATGCCCGAAACTTTTCCGGAGTTCAAACACCACTTTCCTATATATCAATCTTTACCTCCGGACCATTCCGGAGCTCCTCGTGACGTCCGGGATCTCATCTGGGACTCCGAACAACCTTCGGTCACCAACATACATAACTCAACTATACCGAAACGTCACCGAACCTTAAGTGTGCAGACCCTGCGGGTTCGAGAACTATGTAGACATGACCGAGACACCTCTACGGTCAATAACCAATAGAGGGACCTGGATGCCCATATTGGCTCCTACATATTCTACGAAGATCTTTATCGGTTGAACCTCTATGTCAAGGATTCAGTTAATCCCGTATGCTGTTCCCTTTGTTTCTTCGGTATGTTACTTGCCCGAGATTCGATCGTCGGTATCTCTATACCTAGTTCAATCTCGTTACCGGCAAGTCTATTTACTAGTTCCGTAATACAAGATCCCGTGGCTAACTCTTTAGTCACTTTGCTTGCAAGGCTCATTGTGATGTTGTATTACCGAGTGGGCCCCGAGATACCTCTCCGTCACACGGAGTAACAAATCCCAGTCTTGATCCATGCCAACTCAACAAACACCCTCGGATATACCTGTAGAGCATCTTTATAGTCACCCAGTTACGTTGCGATGTTTGATACACACAAGGTATTCCTCCGGTGTCAGTGAGTTGCATGATCTCATGGTCATAGGAACAGATACTTGACATGCAGAAAGCAATAGCAATAAACTGACACGATCATATGCTATGTTCATAGTTTGGGTCTTGTCCATCACATCATTCTCCTAATGATGTGATCCCATTATCAAATGACATCTCATGTCTATGGCTAGGAAACCTTGACCATCTTTGATCAACGAGCTAGTCTATTAGAGGCATACTAGGGACACAGTGTTGTCTATGTACCCACACATGTATTTGAGTTTCCAATCAATACAATTATAGCATGGATAATAAACGATTATCATGAACAAGGAAATATAATTATAACCATTTTATTATTGCCTCTAGGGCATATTTCCGACACCCAAGCCCGATCACAGATCATGGGTGCCGGTCTATACGACTATATAGATCAAACCATTGAAGAGCCCTCCAAAGCAATCACCACCAAAACCACAGATTGCAAGGATCAGGTCGTTGCTAATCCTGCCTATGCCCCCTGGATGATCCAATACCAACAGATAGTCACATACCTCCTCCAAAATATATCCAAAGAAGTTCTTGTCCAAGTTGCATCATTGGATAAGTCGCATGCGATATGGGATGCGTTGGGGAACATGTTCTGTGCCGTATCCCTGTCTTGCGCGAACAACATACGTGCTGCCCTCACCAATGCACAAAAGGGATCACAATCGGCCTCGGCGTACTTCGGCCACATGCGATCTCTTGCCGATGAGCTCGCGACAGAGGCAAACGGATCGGCTAGACTGATTTCATCTCCTTCATCATCGCTGGATTATATATGGAGTACCAACCGATCGTCTCCATGTTGGATGTTCGCACCGAGCCGATCATCATCGACACCCTCTTCTCTCTGGTGGCAAATTTTTACTAGAGGGTCGAGATGTTCCACGTTAATGGCTCTGGCGCATTCAAATCTTCAGCAAATATTGCTTCCCGTAGTAGGCAGGGCGGTGGCAAAGGAGGCTACTGCAATCAGAAAGGCAACGGTGGCGGATCTTGTGGTGGTGGCGGCGGCTACAGATACAGTGGCAATGACGGCGACGACTATGGTGGCGGCGGCCCTAGTAGCGACGGAGCCGGCTACAACAATACTAGTGGTGGCAGTCACTTCGGTGGTCCTGGCGGCTACCATACGAACAACCACAACGACAGTGGTGGCCATCATGGTGGTGGTGGTGGAGGCTACTATCACCACGGCAATTCCAACACCAACAACCAGCGTTGCCCCCACTCCAACAACAACCAGCGGCGCAATTTTCAGGGCTATGAGGGCTACGAAGGGAAGTGTCAAATATATAAGAAAACAAAAACAAATTATATTAATAATGACTGTGATTGGCGCTATGCCGATGACACCTCCCAAAAGAAAGAAAAATTGTAGCTGCAGCCGACGTGTCATACAGTGTCGATAACAACTAGTATATGGACACATGTGCCACAAATCACATCACTGGAGAGTTAGAGAAGCTAACAATGGATGAAAAGTATCGTGGCCATGGCCAAGTCTACACCGTGGCAAATGGTGCGGGTATGGAGATAAGTTATATTGGTCACTCATTAATCAAAACCCCACACAAAAATCTTGAGATCAATGAAATCTTGCATGTTCCCAATGCATCTAAAACTTTGTTGTCTTTCCATTGTATTGCTCTTGATAACAATGTTTTCCTAGAATTCCACCCATTCTTCCTTTTGATTAAGGATCAGGTCACGAAAAAACTTTTCCATAGGGGTGTTTGTGTGGAAGGACTCTATGCATTGCTTCTCAAGTATTGCCAATACAATAAACAAGTGCACTAGTGGAGAAATGGCTAGCCACAACTCTTGTCTACGGTTAGATTTGCAGTCTCGAAGGTCAGATGGCGGCGCTGAATGTCGAGATAACTGATATCAATAAGGAGATACAAGTCCTGCAGGCCGAGAGGCATCAACTGAAGACGGAGAAAGTGCATTACATCCAAGAGGGGCAGACGAATAGGAATAAGCTTCGTGAGCTTAAAATGGTCCTTAGAAAAAACTAGGTAGTGTCGATCGAGAGAGGGGAAGATCGATATATACATTGTGAGAAGTAATTGGTACTTTCCTTTTGTGAATTTGGTATCTTTTGTGAATTACTGAAATGTTTAGTATCTTTTGTGAATTACTGAAATGTTCAGTATCTTTTGTGAAGCCGGTATTTTTTTATTAGCAAAATATGACGGTGCGGAGTGTGCAACTCTGTCCAACGCCAGCCGGTATTCAAAATACTGCTGGCGCCGTCTCCAACGCCACCACTAAATTCTAACACTGGCGCCATATTGGTGGCGTTGGGGGTCCACGCCAGCAGGTCCCTTTTTGCCACGCCATAGCTAGGCTTTTCTGCACTAGTGGTGTATGGTGCTGATACGTCTCCAACGTATCGATAATTTATGAAGTATTCATGCCATATTCACCTATGTTTACAATACTTTTATATGGTTTTGATGCACTTTATATGATTTATTTAGAACTAACCCGGACTGACGCTGTTTTCAGCAGAACTACCGTGGTGTTGTTTTTGTGCAAAAAATGAAAGTTCTCGGAATCGCCCGAAACTTTTTGACGATTTTTTTTGGAACAAAAGAGGCACTATACGCTTCGTGGGAGGGCCAGAAGAGCCACGAGGTGGGCACAACCCACCAGGTCGCGCCAGAGGGCCCAGGCGCGCCCTGGTGTCTTGTTCCCTCCTCGTGGCCCACCTTCGCGTGAAACCAACGCCAAAAATTCCTATAAATATAGAAACCATCAAAAATAACCCTAGACTCTCCGCTCCGCCGCCGCAACTCTTTGTATCGACGAAAAACCAATTTGGAGGCGTTCCAGTACCCTGCCGAAGAGGGTAGATCATCTCCGGTGGCCATCTTCATCATCCCGGCGGAGGCCATGACGAGGAGGGAGTAGTCCACCCTCGGGGCTGAGGGTATGTACCAGTAGCTATGTGTTCAATCTCCCTCTCTCGTGTTCTTGAGATGTCACGATCTTGATGTATCACGGGCTTTGTTAATATAGTCGGATCATATGATGTTATTCCCTTGTCATCATGTTGTGATGAATTGAATCTTTCCCTTTGAGATATCGTTATGTTGGATTGAATATTGGATTTGAGAACACTTGATATATGTCTTGCATGTGGATACCCGTGATGACAATGGGGTGTTCTATTGATTCACTTGATATATGTTTTGGTACTCAACTTGTGGATTCCCGCGGTGACATTGGGGTAATCTATGCATAGGGGTTGATACACGTTCTTGTCCTACTTTCTCCGATAGAAATCTTGGGGCACTCTTTGAGGTTCTTTGTGTGGATTGAGTATTATGAATCTGAAATTGTTTGATGCGTATCGTATAATTAACTCATGGATACTTGTGGTGACATTGGAGTATCTAGGTGACATTAGAGTTGGTTGATGCGTATCATATGGTGTTATTCTAGTACGAAATCTTAGATAGATCGAACGGAAAGGATAACTTGATGTTATCTTAGTACGAACTCTTGAATAGATCGATCGGAAAGAATAACTTTAAGGTGGTTTCGTACCCTACAAACAATTTCTTCTTATGTTCTCCGCTAGATAAGAACTTTGGAATGATTCTTCGTTGCACGTTGAGGGATGGTTATGTGATCCAATTATATTAGCATTGTTGAGAGATTGCACTAGCGAAAGTACGGACCCTAGGCCTTGTTTTCAAGCATTGCAATACCGTTTGTGCTCACTTTTGTTACTTGCTACCTTGCTGTTTTTATATTTTCAGATTACAAAAACCTATATCTACCATCCATATTGCACTTGTATCACCATCTCTTCACCGAACTAGTGCACCTATACAATTTGCCATTGTATTGGGTGTGTTGGGGACACAAGAGATTTCTTGTATTTGATTGCAGGGTTGTTTGAGCGAGACCATCTTCATCCTACACCTCCCACGGATTGATAAACCTTAGGTCATCCACTTGAGGGAAAATTGCTACTGTCCTACAAAACTCTGCACTTGGAGGCCCAACAAAGTCTACAAGAATAAAGTTGCATAGTAGACATCAGGTGCCATCAAGCTTTCTGCTCAAAGGTGGCACAATCAGTTAGGTCATCCATCTTTTGCTACCATTCATCAAATTCTTAGTAGAAATGAACTCCCAGTTTTTGGTGAGAGAAACTTAGAAACTATTTATGATTAATGCCAAAGAGCAAAAAGTCATCAATTGCCATATCCTGTATCCACTAGTGTGGTACCCAAGCCTTTGCAACTTGTTTTTTCTGATGTTTGGGGGCCTGCATCCACTTCTGTTGGTCGACACTCATACTATGTGAGCTTTGTTGATGATTTTAGCAAATACACATGGATCTATCTTCTTAAAAAGCGTTTTGATGTGTTTCAAGTTTTTCACTACTTATAAGCTCTTGTTGAACGCAAGTTCATAGCAAAATTATTGCCGTACAATCTGATTGGGATAGTGAATACGAGAAGTTCAACCATTTCTTTCAAAAGATTGGTATTTTTCATCATGTCTCATGCCCACACGCGAACCAACAAAATGATTCTACCGAACGCATGCATAGACATATTGTTTAAGTAGGTCTAGCCATCCTAGCTTCTACCTCTATGCCACTCAATTTTTGGGATGAGGCTTTTCTTACCGTTCTTTATCTTATCAACATGTGGCCCAGTCGCACCATCTCCAATGAAACTCCCACTGAACGTCTCTTCCATGTCACACCAGATTACACCACACTTTGAGTTTTTGGTTGCGCATGTTGACCCAATCTTCGTCCCTATAACACCTATAAACTTATGTTTAGTTTCAAGCAGTGTGTCTTCCTTGGATACAATGCTCAACACAAGGGTGTCAAATGTCTTGATGTTGCTATTGGCCGCGTCTATATTTCACGTGACGTTGTCTTTGATGAAACCCAATTTCCTATTAAAAACTTCATCCCAACGCTGGGACACTCCTTAAGAAAGAAATTCTCCTTCTTCCTTCCCATCTTACTAGAATTGATCGTGTGGGTAATGATTCTTGTGATGATTCAATATTGACTAATTCTCCTAATATCCTACTTGAGTCTGATGCTGGGACGAACCATCAGTGAAAACGGCGATGCAAATAGTAACTTTTTTTTTGTAGAAAACAATGTCATAGAGGGTTCTAACGAAGACACAAGCGATCCGGCACGATCCTCCTCGGGATCGCCGCATTTGACTCCGCCAGACCCGGCAACATCCACGTTGGGATCCGGGACTCGTCAGGTGGCCCGCGCCTGCCCACCTAATTCCCCCTCGTGCCAACCGGGTTCTGGCACGCGGCAACCCACTAGGGAGTTCGCCCGCACGGCTGAGGCACGTCAATTGCTAGGTGCGGGCCAGCCGACAGGGCGCTACGCATCCACGCCCCATGTCTACACCGGGTTGGCCCCGCGCCTCAACACATCTGTGGCAGGCGGACCGACACGTCTTTCGAGGATGCCTCGCCTCAGTCGCCCAGATCTTCTGCGCCATCTTCACCAGCTTCCGCGGCCATGTCTGCCACAGATGATCCGATGAGTCTGGATGAGGTTGTCCCCTCGGGATCAGATGGATCTACTGCAGGATTTGATGGATCTTCTGCTTAGGTAGCTATAGATTGTACATGATCTTCTGTGCACATCGCTACACCACCTCGTACATGTCTTCAAACCGGCAAAACACAAACTGTGAATTACAAAGTATGGTTTAGTTGTTTCTATTGCATCTACATGAGAGCCATGTACTGTTCATGAGGCACTAGCTGATCCCAAGTGGAAAAATGCCATGGATGAAGAATTTTGTGCACTCCAGAAAAATCACACTTGGCACCTTGTTCCGTCACATCTAGGTACAAATCTCATTGATTACGAATGGGTGTTCCGCATCAAAAGGAGGTCGGATGGTACATAGATCACTATAAAGCAAGGCTTGTTGCCAAAGGATTCAAGTAGAGGTATGGACTAGATTATGAGGATACATTTAGCCCTATTGTTAGAGCTGCCACTATTCATCTTGTTCTCGCAATTGCTGTGTCTAGAGGATGGAGTCTTCTCCAGCTAGATGTGCATAATGCGTTTCTTCATGGTGTTCTCGAAGAGGAAGTTTATATGAAGCAACCTCTTGGTTTTGAAGATCAAAATAAACCATTCCATATTTGCAAGCTTGACAAATCTTTTTATGGCCTGAACAAGCTCCACGAGCATGGTACTCTCGCTTTAGTTCCAAGTTGCAAACCCTTGGCTTTGTTCCCTCCAAGTCTGAGACTTCCCTATTTATTTACAATAAGTCACACACCACTGTCTTTGCACTTATTTATGTTGATGCCATCATTGTTACAAGTTCATCCTATAAGGCAGTGACTACTCTTTTGGAAGATTTAAACTCGGAATTTGCTCTTAAAGATCTAGGTGAGTTGCATTTTTTCTTGCTATTGAAGTCGAGAGAACCAAAGATGGTGGCCTTCATCTTTCTCAAGAAAAATATGCAACTGATATTTTGAGCAAGGCAGGGTTGCAGGGATGTAAACTATCAACAACACCACTTTCCAACTATGAAAAGCTATCTCTCGCAGAGGGTACTTCCTTGAGTCAAGAGGATGGCACAAAATATAGAAGTTTGGTAGGGGCACTTCGATATTTGACTCTCACCATGCCTGATATTTCCTTTGCAGTAAATAAAGTATGTCTGTTTCTTCATGCACCTACCTCAACTCATTGGACTGAAGCTAAGCGTATATTGAGATATGTGAAACATACTCTAAGTGCTGGACTAACCTTCACCAAGTCATCCTCTACCCGTGTTAGTGCTTTCTCTGACTCTGGCTAGGCAGGTTGCTTCGATGATAGGAGGTCAACATGTGGTTTTGCAGTGTTCTTTGGACCCAATTTAATTTCAAGGTGTGCAAATAAACATGCAACAATATCAAGATCAAGTACAGGGGAAGAGTATAAGGCTTGGCAAATGCAACAGAGAGATTATATAGGTTAAGTCTTTTCTCAAAGAACTTGGAATATGCTACACACAAACCCCATCCATTATTGTGGTAATATTAGTGCCACGTATCTCTCTGCTAATCATGTTTTTCATGTAAGAACTAAGCATATTGAGATTGATTATCATTTTGTTAGAGAAAGAGTTGCTAGCAAAGAATTGAACATTCGTTTCGTTCCCTCAAGAGGCCAGGTTGCAGATGGCCTTACAGAAGCATCACCATCAGGACCATTAGAGAAAGAGTTGCTAGAAAATAATTCAAGCGCAATCTGAATTTGACAAAGTTCTGATTAAGGGAGGGTGTTAAACATATTATGGTTAGCCGGCTAGAGCTGTTAGGAGTTGTCAGAGGTTATCCCTTTAACTTAGCTTATCTCTAGCTTATCCCTTGTAACCTCCCATATATCTATCTCCAGATGTATCTCCTCTCCTCTCGTGACTTGTTGTATGCGTCCTTGGGAGGTGCGCCCAACTGAATCAGTATAAATCCCGCGGGCCTCCTGTTTGAGGTTGAGACACTTAACACTTTTCCTCACATCTTGTTGCAAAATTATATGGATCCACATCATTATATTATGTAAGTTGTACCAACAATTGAACTAATAGATTTTAACTATATGAAATTCATATGTGTGTCCCATTGGTGAGAGTGAGATAGTTTGTTCTCATCTACCCAGGTACTCCTTAGGACTGGCACGACCATTCTGCCATATTAGTTGAAGTATATGCATGTGTGCATGTTAAGTGGGACAATGCCTACCGGCCCTACGAGAGAATGGTAACACCTCCAATGTTTTAAGAGCATTTAGAAGAATGCATGCTTGTATGACTACCGAATTATCAAATTATCAAAGGTAATTCTGTTGTGGTATAACTATTTTTTCCTATTTAAATTTTATTTTTGTTTGGGCACCAAGTACAACATACAGACTGAGCCAAAACAAATACCAAGATAGTACCAATGATGAATGGTAAGTTGGTAACTAAAAATGAATAATCTATAACACCATCATTGGAACTAATACAAATATGCACTAGTCCATAACATGAAATTTTGGAACATAGTGTTGATGCCCGCTTCAATACATTTTGAAGATGAACATTTTGTCCATTATAAGTATAGAAAATTACTTTCTTCTAGCCGATCACATCAACATGAAAATTTGTAGATTTTTTTGTGCGATTTCCCACATAGCAAATAGATAAACATTGATGTTCTGATCAAGCCTACCCGATCTCCTTGTAGGTGCGAGTTGTGTTTATTTTTTCTTGGCTTGGCGATCTCCCGTGCTATTTGTAGATGTACACCATCAATCTATGTGCATTGCGATCTGTCTTTTGTTAATCATGTCTCACACAAGAGATAATGGACAAAAGCTCTAAGATGACATACATATGTTAAGACCAGAAGAAGAAGGTAATGATTGCAAAGAGATCGAGGAGATGGGGCCAGTGAACTGACAACATATCAAATATAGATAACCAAAATTTAACAATAGATGTTTATTAACAATATGGGGTCCACAGAATAGACGGTCATATATGTCCTTTTTTTACTTTCTATAGCACATCTATCTTTTTTTTTGGGTGAGCAGTGCTTCCTTTGGGCTTTTGTTAGGCTGGGGTGAAGGAGGGAGGGTTGGCCCGTTAAAAGGACGCTTATAGTTTAAATTAAAATTCACTAACACTTCAAGTATATTAGATATGCTTCACTACCTCTGTTCTGATATCATGATAAATAAAATAAGGACTATAAAAAGTAACATTGTTTTTTTCAATGCCCTCTTTCAACATAATGCCTTCAGATTGCCACTTTCAAGTGCATAGGAAATTCACATCGAGGAAAAGAAACGTAGCCATGTTCACTGAAGAACAACTAGATAGGTATTGCGGAAGAACAACACAGAAGTCCTAAACTTGATGGGAGAAGTGATTAAACACAATTATTACAACTGAGATAGTGTTTTTATACCTTTTGAAGAAATTCATAAACTTAAGATTGTAGTGAATATACGATTGCAATGCAAAAGTACATTTATCATCACTACACTAAATGAATAACCAAAATTTTATCTGCCGAGAGGCATAATATTGACCCAGAAAGGTGATTCGTTCTCTCGTAGAATGATTGTTTTCTTGTGAAAACAACCTACAACCTATTAGAAGTTGATTTTATTTTTCACTTATATTTCATATGCACAATAGCCAAATTTGCACATAAATAAAAAGGGAGACAGTTCCAAATTCCCTGAATACTAATATCATTTTTTGTTAGACATTATCATTTTTTTAGAAAAACCCCAACCACCCGTATATTAACCTAGAGAGGTACAACAGTCCTTCTGGAGGATAGATCGAATATTTGGAGGAACATCTCCTATGGTAAAGAACTCGCCAGTTCTCCTAGCCAAGGCGGCCAATTCATGAGCCACATTGCTGTTGGGTCTTCTTATGTCCCTGAACGGAACCTTCCCAAACTTACTACAAGTGTTCCAAACATCGGAGACAAGGGGAGATATCACTGTTAGGTTGCTCTCTTTGTTGTTTAGTATGCTTGAGATGGAGGCACAGTCAGTTTCAACACATACTGGCCCTGTGTAGTATTTGCTTAACATAGACAGGCCATGTAGCACAACCGCTAGTTCAGCTTCTTCTGCATCCTTGCATGATTGCATCCGCGTTCCACCTGACATGGTCACTTTTGTTGGAAATATTCCCTAGAGGCAATAATAAATTGGTTATTATCATATTTCCCTGTTCATGATAAACGTCTATTATCCATGCTACAATTGTATTGATCGGAAACTCAGATACATGTGTGGATAGATAGACAACACCGTGTCCCTAGTGAGCCTCTACTAGACTAGGTCGTTGATCAAAGATGGTTAAGGTTTCCTAACCATAGACATCAGTTGTCATTTGATAACGGGGTCACATCATTAGGAGAATGATGTGATGGACAAGACCCAACTGTAAGCATAGCATTTGATCGTATTAGTTTATTGCTACTGCTTTCTTCATGTCAAGTATCTGTTCCTAAGACTATGAGATCATGCAACACCCTGGCACCGGAGGAATGCCTTGTGTGTATCAAACGTCACTCCGTAATTGGGCGATCATAAAGGTACTCTACAGGTATCTCCAAGGGTGACTGTTGGATTGGCATGAATCGAGACTGGGATTTGTCACTCCGTATGACGGAGAGGTATCTCTGGGCCCTCTCGGTAATACAACATCACAAGAAGCTTGCAAGCAATGTGAATTAGGAGTTAGTCACAAGATCTTGTATTACGGAACGAGTAAAGAGACTTGCCGGTAATGAGATTGAACTAGGTATGAAGATACCGACGATCGAATCTCGGGCAAGTAATATACCGCTGGACAAAGGGAACTGCATACGGGATTGATTGAATCCTTGGCATCGTGGTTCGACTGATAAAGATCTTCGTTGGAATATGTGGGAAACAATATGGGCATCCAGGTCCCGCTATTGGTTATTGACCGGAGAGGTGTCTCGGTCATGTCTACATGATTCTCGAACCCGTAGGGTCCGCACGCTTAACGTTCGGTGATGATATAGTATTATTGGGTTATGTATGTTGGTGACCGAATGTTGTTTGGAGTCTCGGATGAGATCCCGGACATCACGAGGAGCTCCGGAATGGCTCGTAGGTAAAGATTTGTATATGGGAAGTCATATTTTGGCTACCGGAAAAGTTTCTGGTTTTTCCGGTATTGTACCGGGAAGCTTCTAGAAGGTTCCAGAAACTTCCGGAGGAGTCCGGAAGTCCACCAAGGGTTCCACAACGTCCCAAGGGTTTGCATGGGCTGAGGGGAGGTGCCCTGGCCTTATTGGGCCAAGAGAACAAGTCCCTCAAGGCCCATGTGGCTTGGGAGAGGTGGAAAGTCCACCTGTGTATGGAAACGGATGGAATTGGACTAGGAGTCCAACTCCTCCCCCTTGGCTGCACCCTAGGGCTTGGAGGGGCTATTCCCCACTCCCCTCCACCTATATATAGAGGGGAGGGGGTGCCCCAAGAGGACGCACCAAGCCCTTGGCGCCCTTCTCTCTCCCTAGATCGTTTTCTCCTCCGTTCACGGTTTCGGCAGCGCTCGACGTAGCCCTGCCGGGATTGCTCCACCACCATATCCACCACGCCGTTGTGCTGGTTGAGAACCCATCTACTACTCCGCCCTCGCTCGCTGGATCGAGGAGGCGGAGACGTCATCGAGCCGCACATGTGCTGAACGCGGAGGTGCCGTCCATTCGGCGCTAGATCGGGACGGATCGCGATTGGATCGTGAAGACGTACGACTACATCAGCTGCGTTATATGCGCTTCCTCTTAGCGATCTACAAGGGTATGTAGATACACTCCCCCTCTCATAGCTATACATCTCCATGGATAGATCTTGCGTGTGTGTAGGAAATTTTTTGTTTCCCATGCAACGTTCCCCAACAGTGGCATCATGAGCTAGGTCTATGCGTAGATGATATGCACGAGTAGAACACAAAGAGTTTGTGGGTGTTGATGTTCAGATTGCTTACCTCCTTAGTCTTATTTTGATTCGGTGGTATTTTGGGATGAAGCGTCCCAGACCAACCTTACTTGTCCACGTACAAGAGACCGGTTCCACCGACTGACATATAACCTAGTTGCATAAAGGTGGCTGGCGGGTGTCTGTCTCTCCCACTTTAGTTGAATCGGATTCGACAGAGGCGGTCCTTGTAGAAGGTTAAAAGGCAACTTGATTATCACAGTTGTGGCTTGCGTAGGTAAGAACGGTTCTTACTAGTTGCCCATAGCAGCCACGTAAAACTTACAACAACAAAGTAGAGGACGTCTAACTTGTTTTTGCAGGGCATGTTGTGATGTGATATGGCCAAGACGTGATATGATATATGTGATGTATGAGATGATCATGTTTTGTATAGTTATCATGACTTGCATGTCGATGAGTACGGGAACCGGCAGGAAACATAGGATTGTCTTTAATTTAATTGTGCCATTTGCTTTACTTTATCTCTATGAGTTAGCAATAGTCGTAGAAGCAATAGTTGGCGCGACAACCACATGACGACACGATGATGGCGATCATGATGATGGAGATCATAGTGTCATGCCGGTGACGATGGAGATCATGCCGGTGCTTTGGAGATGGAGATCAAAAGCACAAGATGATGATGGCCATATCATGTCACTTATATGATTTGCATGTGATGTTTATCCTTTTATGCATCTTATTTTGCTTAGGACGACGGTAGCATTATAAGATGACCGCTCACTAAAATCTCAAGATAAATTGTGTTCTCCCTGAGTATGCACCGTTGCGAAGGATCATCGTTTCGAAGCACCTTGTGATGATCAGGTGTGATAGATTCTACGTTCGCATACAACGGGTGTAAGCCAGATTTACACACGCATAATACTTTGGTTAAACTTGACGAGCCTAGCATGTACAGACATGGCCTCGGAACACAGGAGACCGAAAGGTTGAATATGAGTCACATAGTAGATATGATCAACATGGAGATGTTCACCATTGAAACCACCTCATCTCACGTGATGATCGGACTTGGGTTGGTGGATTTGGATCATGTCACACTTAGATAACCCGAGGGATGTTGATTTGAGTGGGAGTTCTTTAGTAATATGATTAATTGAACTCATTATCATGAACATAGTCTAAAGTTGTCTTTGCAAAATTATGTTGTAGATCAATAGATCGCGCTGTAGCTCCCCTGTATTTTGATACGTTCCTAGAGAAAACTAAGTTGAAATATGATGGTAGCAATTATGCGGACTAGGTCCGTGATCTGAGGATTGTCCTCATTGCCGCACAGAATGATTATGTCCTTGATGCACCGCTCGGTGCGCCACCCGCTCAAGCATCGTCTGTGGATGTTGTGAACAGCTGACAGACACGTTCTGATGACTACTCGATAGTTTAGTGCGCCATGCTTTACGGCTTAGAATCGGGGCTTCAAAGACGTTTTGAATGCCATGGAGCATATGAGATCTTCCAAGAGCTGAAATTGGAATTTCAGGCTCATGCCCGTGTTGAGAAGTATGAGACCTCCGACAAGTTCTTTGACTGCAAGATGGAGGAGAATAGCTCAATCGGTGAACATGTGCTCAGAATGTCTGGGTGCTATAGTCGATTGAATCAAGTGGGAGTTAATCTTCCTAGATAAGATAGTGATTGACAGAGTTCTCCAAGTTATTGCCACCAAGCTACTAGAGCTTCGTGATGAACTATAACATGCAAGGGATAGAGAAGATGATCCCTGAGCTATTCGCGAGGTTTTACGTCGCAAAGGTAGAAATCAAGAAGGAGCATCAAGTGTTGATGGTAAGACCACTAGTTTCAAGAAGGGCAAGGGCAAGAAGGGAAACTTCAAGAATGGCAAACCAGTTGCCGCTCCAGTGAAGAAACCCAAGGTTGAACCCAAACCCGAGACTAAGTGCTTCTATTATGAGGGGAACGGTCACTGAAGTGGAACTACCCGAAATATTTGGCAGATAAGAAGGCTGGTAACGTCAACAAAGGTATATTTGATATACATGTTATTAATGTGTACCTTACTAGCTCTCATAGTAGTGCATGGGTATTAGATACCGGTTCAGTTGCTAATATTGGTAACTCAAAACAAAAGCTACGGAATAAACGGAGACCAGCTAAGGGCGAGGTGACGATGTGTGTTGGAAGTGTTTCCAAGGTTGATGTGATCACCATCGCACGCTTCCTCTACCTTCGGGAATAATGATTACATCATGTTTTTTGCAATACGGTTATTCATTTAAGTCAGAGAATAATGGTTGTTCTGTTTACATGAATAATACCTTCTATGGTCATGCACCTAATGTGAATGGTTTATTGAATCTCGATCGTAGTGATACACATGTTCATAGCATTGATGCCAAAATATGCAAAGTTAATAATGATAGTACCACTTTCTTGTGGCACTCCCACTAAGGTCATATTGGTGTAAAGCGCATGAACAAACTCCATGCTGATGGATCTTTGGACTCACTCAATTTCGAATCACTTGAGACATGCGGACCATGCCTCATGGGCAAATGACTAAGACCCCGTTTTCCGCAAGAATGGAGCGGGCAAGTGACATGTTGGAAATCATACATACTGATGTGTGCGGTTCGATGAGTGTTGAAGCGCGCGTTGGATATTTTTATTTCCTTACCTTCACGGATGACTGATGTCTACTACGCAAATTTATTCTTGTAGACTTTGTTGGGCCTCCAAACGCAGAGTTTTGTAGGACAGTAGCAATTTTCCCTCAAGTGGATAACCTAAGGTTTATCAATCCGTGGGAATTGTAGGATGAAGATGGTCTCTCTCAAACAACCCTGCAATCAAATACAAGAAATCTCTTCTGTCCCCAACACACCCAATACTATGGCAAATCATATAGGTGCACTAGTTCGGCGAAGAGATGGTGATACAAGTGCAATATGGAAGGTAGATATAGGTTTTTGTAATCTGAAAATATAAAAACAGCAAGGTAACAAGTGTAAAACAGCGAGCAAAACGTTATATTAATGCTTGGAAACAAGGCCTAGGGTTCATACTTTCACTAGTGCAATCTCCCAACAATGCTAACATAGTTGAATCATATGATCACCCCTCAACGTGCAACAAAGAATCACTCCAAAGTTCCTATCTAGCGGAGAACAATAAGATGAAATTGGTGTAGGTAGTAGAACCACCTCAAAGTTATTCTTTCCGATCAATCTTTTGGGCTATTCCTATAAGTGTCACAAACAGCCCTAGAGTTCGTACTAGAACAACACCAATGATACATATCAATCAACCCTAATGTCACCTAGATACTCCAATGTCACCTCAAGTATCCGTGGGTAAATTATGCGACATGCATCAAACAATTTCAGGTCTATCATATTCAATCCAACAAAAAGAACTTCAAGGAGCACCCCAAGATTTCTATCGGAGAACGTGGTATGAAAACATACAATCAACCCCTATGCATAGATCCCCAAGGTCACCGGAATCCGCAAGTTGATGCCTCAACATATATCAAGTGAATCAATAGAATACCCCAATGTCACTACGGGTATCCCACGCAAGACGTACATCAAGTGTTCTCAAACCAATATATTCAATCCAACATAACGAGATCTCAAAGGGAAAGATTCAATTCATCACAACATGATAGCAAGGGAATAACATCATATGATCCGACTATATTAACAAAGACCGTGATACATCAAGATCGTGACATCTCAAGAACACGAGAGAGAGAGAGAGATTGAACACATAGCTACTGGTACATGGCCTCCGCCGGGATGATGAAGATGGCCACCGGTGATGGTTTCCCCTCTCCGGTAGGGTACTAGAACGTCTCCAGATTGGTTTTTCATCGATACAGAGAGTTGCAGCGGTGGAACAGAGAGTCTCTGTTTATTTCTGGGATTTATTGGATTTTTAGCGTTGGAATCACGCGCAACGGAGCCACGTGAGCCCCACCACATATCAGGGCGCGGCCTAGGGGGCGCCCTGATGGCTTGTGCCCCACGGGTTGCTCCCCTCCGGTGGTTCTTCGCTCCAATATGGCTTATTTCTTCCAGAAAAAATCATCAAAAAGTTTCGGGCGATTCCGAGAAGTTTCATTTTCTCCACAAAAACAACACCATGGTAATTCTGCTGAAAACAGCATTAGTCCGGGTTAGTTCTAAATAAATCATATAAAGTGCATCAAAACCATATAAAAGTATTGTAAACATAGGAGAATATGGCATGAATACATCATAAATTATCGATACGTTGGAGACGTATCAGCGTCCCCAAGCTTAATTCCTACTCGTCCTCGAGTAGGTAAATGATAAAATAAATAATTTATGAAGTGTGAATGCCAGCATAATATATAAGTTTGATCATTGATAATTTCAATCACTTTTCTAGCATCATAACCAGCAACTTTTTCTCATAAAAATCATCATGATAGAGTAGCAATAAATTCACATGTCATGGTTCAAACAATTCATTCACTTGAAACTTAACAATCTATGTTCTTGGTCACCAAACAATTTCAATGCATCATCAAGTCTAGTAAGAGCTCCACATACTCAATTATCATATAGTCTTTTATGATTTCTAATACTCAAGGCATATTTTTAGAACAAACAACATCCATCGAACACATAGAAATATAGGGGCTTAATGTTTCGCCTCGCAGCATACTTATCACGAAGATAATTGTCAACAATAATGAATCATGATCAAATATATTTGAGTGGATATATATGTTTGGATCTTTCCCCACCACATGGTGCTTGCCAACTAATAGATTGAGGTTGGAATAAGAAGTTGACTCAAGATGAAAGTAAGTAATCATGAAAATAATAGATTGTCCCTTCGCAGAGAGAAGCAGGGATTTACAGAGGTGCTAGAGCTCATTGTTTAAAAACAGAGATGAATAAGTAATTTTGAGTGGTGTGCCTTTCCTGTCAACGTGACAACAGAGTTTTCAATATCTTCCATGCTAATCACATTATTGGCGGTTCCCAAACAGAATTTTTTTTACTCCTCCTCCACCATTCAAACACATTCCATGGCTGGCCGAATCCACGTTTGCCCTCCAAACAATCAACTTTCTATGGGGAGTTTTTGTTTATTTATTTTTGTATTATGTAGGACTGGGCATCCTTTTTACCAGCCTCTCTCGTGCAATGACAAGTGAATAAACACCCATCTTGAGAATAACTCGCTTAGCATGGAAGATAATGACCGCCCCGTTGCTCCATGAGCGGTACGAGCACACAAAACAGATGTTTATTTGAAGGTTTTAGAGGTGGCACATGCAAATTTACTTGGAATGGCAGTGAAATACCATATATAGGTAGGTATAGTAGACTCTCATGGAAGAAACTTGGCTCAAGGATTTGGATGCACAAGTAGTATCTCTACTTAGTACGAAGTTTTGGCTAGCAAAAGGTTCTAAACAAGCACCACATGTTAGAGGATCCATAACAATATAACTTCTATGCAAATATACACAACCATAACTCATTACGTTGTCTTCCTTGTCAACCTTCAACTATTTGATCAAGTTTGAAAATAATTAATGGGTATTCACAATCATAAAAGATGTCCAAGATAATATATTTGTATGTGAAAGTTCTCTTTCTTATACTAATCATTCATGAATTGCTCATATGACCAATACAGTGATTGTTAAACTTCAATAGATTTTACTTTCTACACCAAATGTGAACTTGATACTAAGAATATAGCACATTGATAATTTCAGATTTATGATATTTCATTCATTCACAATTTACTCTTAGGATATAAGTGAAGCACAAGAGTAAACATCAAACTACTCTCAAAACATATAAGTGTTGATCAATGAGTAGTCAAACAATTAAGTAGCTATGTGAGGACTATCTCTCAATAAAGATTTTAAGATCTGAGTATTTTATTCAAACAGCAAACTAAATAAAAATTCATTCCAAGAATAGCACATATCATGTGGACAAATAAAAATTTAGGCTCAACATAGGCTAACCGATATTTGCTTGATGAAGAGAGGTGGGATGCTTAGCATCCCCAAGATTAGATGCTTGAGACTTCTTGAAATATTTACTTGGGGTGCCTTGGGCATTCCCAAGCTTGAGCTTTTGTATCTCGTTCAATCCTCTCATATCCTGGTTTCACCTATTCTCAAAAACTTCATCCACACAAAACTTGAAAAGAACTCGTGAGAAAGGTTAGTGCACATAAGAATAAATGAACTATTTATGTACTGCCAAGACAAGTTTCATAATAATTTTAAAATATTATCTACTGTATACTATCATTTCCACATTTTATATGTACCAATATAAGTCATGAAAACTATAGGAGAAGTAGATAACAAAACTATGACATCAATCTGTCTAAACAGGACAGTCTGTAGCAATTAATTTACAAAGTGCACTTATGTAACTCAAACAATTTTCACAATTTATGACATTATAAATAATTTATATTACAATACTTTGTAAAAATTTCATAAACTTTCCACGTTCCAGTAAAATATGAAAATTCAAACACTACAACAAAAGTTTCTGTTTTTACACAGCACACATCAAACATGCAATAGAGACATCTTAAGGCAATTCTTGGAACTTTTTATTGAAAAACAAGATTATAAATAACATATAACAGAGAACAAAAAAAAATGACGCTCCAAGCAAAACACATAATATGTGACAAATAAAAATATAGCTCCAAGTAAGATATACCGATAGTGTTGAAGATGAAAGAGGGGATGCCTTCCGGGGCATCCCCAAGCTTAGGCGCTTGAGTCTTCCTTGGATATTACCTTGGGGGTGCCTTGCGCATCCCCAATCTTAGGTTCTTGTCACTCCTTATTCTCCTCATATCGGTGTCTCACCCAAAACTTGAAAATTTCAATCACACAAAACTTAACGGAACTTCGTGAGATGGGTTAGTGTAGTAAATAAAGATCATTCACTTAGGTACTGTCAAGATAAGATTAATAATTGTTCTCACATCATACCTACTGTATTATACCATTCACATAATTTATATCACTGAATATAAGCTATGGGAACACTAAAACAAGCAAACTATGCATGCAAAACAGAATCTGTCAAAAACAGAACAGTCTGTGAAGATCTGTAGTATAACCATACTTCCCTTTCTCTAAAACTTCTGAAAAATTAGGAAAACTTAAATAATTTGCATGTAAATACTGTGTAAAAATTTCAGAATGTTTTGACGCTCCAGTGAAATCATAGAAATTCTTTACTGGAGGCAAAAGTTTCTGTTTTTGCACAGAATCAAATCAACAAGTATCCATACTATCCCAAAGGCTTTACTTGGCACATTATTGAAATAAAAGGCACAAAAAATGATTACTACAGTATCTTAATCATTTGAACACAAAAAAATAGAAATGAAAAGTGTTGGGTTGTCTCCCAACAAGCGCTTTTCTTTAATGCCTTTTAGCTAGGCATGATGATTTCAATGATGCTCACGTAAGAAAAATGATTGAAACATGCAAGAGAGCATCATGAATCACATGGCGAGCATATTTAAGTCTAACCCACTTCCTATGCATAGGGATTTTGTGAGCAAACAATTTATGGGAGCAAGAATCAACTAACATAGGAAGGCAAAACAAGCATATTTTCAAGATTTTCAACATATAGAGAGGAAACTTGATATTGTTGCAATTCCTACAAGCATAAGTTCCTCCCTCATAATAATTTTCAATAGCATCATGAAGGAATTCAAGAATATAACTATCACATAAAGCATCCTTTTCATGATCTAAAAGCATAGAAAATGTATTACTCTCCACATAAGCAATTTTCTTCTCATTCATTGTAGTGGGAGCAAACTCAACAAAATAACTATCATGAGATACATGATTGACATAACCAAATTGAAAATTAAAATCATTATGAAAAGTTACATAGTTATAATTATTCTTTATAGCATACATGTCATCATCATAATCATCATACATAGGAGGCATTCCATCATCATAATAAATTTGCTCATCAAAACTAGGGGGACTAAAAATATCATCTTTATCAAACATAGCATCCCCAAGCTTGTGGCTTTGCATATCATTAGCATCATGGATATTCAGAGAATTCATAATAGCAATATTGCTATAATGCTCATCATTCAAGGAATTCTCATTAAGTATTTTCATAAATTCTTCCTCTACCAATTGAGCACAATTTTCCAAACCATCATTTTCACGAAAGACATTAAAAAGATGAAGCAATTGAGGCAACCTAAACTCCATTTTTTGTAGTTTTCTTTTGTAAAACAAACTAGTGATAAACAAGAAACTAAAGATTTAATTGCAAGATCTAAAGATATACCTTCAAGCACTCACCTCCTCGGCAACGGCGCCAGAAAATGGCTTGGTGTCTACTACGCAACTTTATTCTTGTAGACTTTGTTGGGCCTCCAAGTGCAGAGTTTTGTAGGACGGTAGCAATTTTCCCTCAAGTGGATAACCTAAGGTTTATAAATCCGTGGGGGGTGTAGGATGAAGATGGTCTCTCTCAAACAACCCTGCAATCAAATACAAGAAATATCTTGTGTCCCCAACATACCCAATACAATGGCAAATTGTATAGGTGCACTAGTTCGGCAAAGAGATGGTGATACAAGTGTAATATGGAAGGTAGATATAGGTTTTTGTAATCCAAAAATATAAAAACAGCAAGGTAACAAGTGTAAAACAATGAGCAAAATGTTATATTGATGCTTGGAAACAAGGCCTAGGGTTCATACTTTCACTAGTGCAATCTCCCAACAATGCTAACATAGTTGAATCATATGATCATCCCTCAACGTGCAACAAAGAATCACTCCAAAGTTCCTATCTAGCGGAGAACCATAAGATGAAATTGGTGTAGGTAGTAGAACCACCTCAAAGTTATTCTTTCCGATCAATCTTTTGGGCTATTCCTATAAGTGTCACAAACAACCCTAGAGTTCGTACTAGAACAACACCAATGATACATATCAATCAACCCTAATGTCACCTAGATACTCCAATGTCACCTCAAGTATCCGTGGGTAAATTATGCGACATGCATCAAACAATTTCAGGTCTATCATATTCAATCCAACATAAAGAACTTCAAGGAGCACCCCAAGATTTCTATCGGAGAACATGGTATGAAAATGTGCATTCAACCCCTATGCATAGATCCCCATGGTCACCGGAATCCGCAAGTTGATGCCTTAACATATATCAAGTGAATCAATAGAATACCCCAATGTCACTACGGGTATCCCACGCAAGACGTACATCAAGTGTTCTCAAACCAATATATTCAATCCAACATAACAAGATCTCAAAGGGAAAGATTCAATTCATCACAACATGATAGCAAGGGAATAACATCATATGATCCGACTAAAATAACAAAGCCCGTGATACATCAAGACCATGACATCTAAAGAACACGAGAGAGAGAGAGAGAGAGATTGAACACATAGCTACTGGTACATACCCTCAGCCCCGAGGCTGAACTACTCCCTCCTCCTCATGGCCTCCGCCCGGATGATGAAGATGGCCACCGGTGATGGTTTCCCCTCTCCGGCAGGCTACTGGAACGTCTCCAGATTGCTTTTTCATCGATACAGAGAGTTGCGGCGGTGGAACGGGGAGTCTCTATTTATTTCTGAGGTTTCAGGGATTTATAGGATTTTTCAGCGTCGGAATCACGCGCAACGGAGCCACATGGGCCCCGCCACATATCAGGGGGCGCCCTGATGGCTTGTGCCCCACGGGTGGCTCCCCTCCGGTGGTTCTTTGCTCCAATATGGCTTATTTCCTCCAGAAAAAATCATCAAAAAGTTTCGGGCGATTCCGAGAACTTTTGTTTTCTGCCCAAAAACAACACCACACTAATTCTGCTGAAAACAACATCAATCCGGGTTAGTTCTAAATAAATCATATAAAGGGCATCAAAACCATACAAAAGTATTGTAAACATAGGTGAATATGGCATGAATACTTCATAAATTATCGATACGTTGGAGACGTATCAATGACTTGAGTAGATATTGGGATATTTACTTAATTAAATACAAGTTTGAAACTTTTGAATACTTCAAAGAAAATTTTAGAGTGAAGTTGAAGATCATCGTGACAAGATGATAAAATGTCTACGATGTGATCGTGGAGATGAATATCCGAGTTACCAGTTTGGTATGCATTTAAGACACTGTGGAATTGTTTCACAGCTCACGCCACCTGGAACACCACAGTGTAATGGTGTGTCCGAACATCGTAACCATACTCTATTGGATATGGTGCGTTCTATGATGTCTCTTATCGTTTTGCCACTATCGTTTTGGGGTTATGCATTAGATACAAGTACATTCACTTTAAATAGGGCACCATCTAAATCCGTTGAGACGACACCGTATGAATTATGGTTTGGAAAGAAACCTAAGTTGTCGTTTCTTAAGGTTTGGGGTTGCGACGCTTATGTGAAAAGGCTTCAGCCAGATACACTCGAACCCAAAGCGGAGAAGTGCGTTTTCATAGGATACCCTAAGGAAACAATTGGGTACACCTTCTATCTCGGATCCGAAGGCAAGGTCTTTGTTGCCAAGAATGGATCCTTTCGAGAGAAGGAGGTTCTCTTGAAAGAAGTGAGTGGGAGGAAGGTAGAACTTTATATGGTTATTGAACCATCACTTGAATTGGAAAGTAGCGCAACACAGAAAAGTGTTCTTGTGATGCGTACACCAATTGAAGAGGAAGCTAACGATAGTGATCATGAAACTTCAGATCAAGTTACTATCGAGCCTCGTAGGTCGACAAGGACTCATATCACCACTGAGTGGTACGGCAATCCTGTCTTGGAGGTCATGTTGTTAGACAACGGTGAACCTACGAGCTATGAAGAAGCGATGGTTGGCCCGGATTCCAACAAATGGCCAGGACCCATGAAATCAGAGATAGGATCCATGTATGAAAACCAAGTATGGACTTTGGTAGACTTGCCCAATGACCGGCAGGCCATTAAGTACAAATGGTTCTTTAAGAAGAAGACAAACGCTGATGGTAATGTCACCATTTATAAAGCTTGACTTGTTGCAAAGAGGTTTCCGACAAGTTCTAGGAGTTGACTATGATGTGACTTTCTCACCCGTAGCGATGCTAAAGTCTGTTGGGATTATGTTAGCAGTTGCTGCATTTTTCGATTACGAAATCTGGCAGATGGATGTCAAAACAGAGTTTCCTTAACGGTTTTCGTGAGGAAAGGTTGTATGTGATACAACTGGAAGGTTTTGTCGATCCGAAGGATGCTAAAAGGCATGCAAGCTCCAGCGATCCTCCTATGGACTGGTGCAAGCATCTCAAAGTTGGAATATACGCTTTGATGAGGTGATCAAAGCTTTTGGGTTTATACAAAGTTTATGAAGAAACTTGTATTTACAAGAAAGTGAGTGGGAGCACTATAGCATTTCTGATAAGTATATGTGAATGACATATTGTTGACCGGAAATGATGTAGAATTTCTGGAAAGCATAAAGGGTTGTTTGAAAGGAGTTTTTCAAAGGAAGACCTAGGTAAAGCTGCTTACATATTGAGCATCAAAATCTATAGAGATAGATCAAGACGCGTGATAAGACTTTCATAGAGCACACACCTTGACAAGATTTCGAAGGAGTTCAAAATGGATCTTTCAAAGAAGGAGTTCTTGCATGTATTGTAAGGTGTGAAGTTGAGTAAGACTCAAAGCTCGACCACGGCATAAGAAAGAGAAAAGACGTAGGTCGTCCCCTATGTCTCAGCCATAGGCTCTATACTGTATGTCATGTTGTGTACCTCATGTGATGTGTGCCTTGCCATAAGTCTAGCAGGGGGGTACAAGAGTGATCCAGGAGTGGATCACTGGACAACGGTCAAAATTATCCTTAGGTACCTAAAGAGTACTAAGGAAATATTTTCTCGGTTATGGAGGATATAAAGAGTTCGTCGTAAAGGGTTACGTCGATGCAAGATTTGACACCGATCCGGATGACCCTGAGTTATAAACCGGATACGTATAGTGGAGCGGTCATTTGGAATAGCTCCAAGTGGAGCGCGGTAGTAGCATCTACAGTATGACATATAGATTTGCAAAGTACACACGGATCTGAATGTTGCAGACCCGTTGACTAAAACCTCTCTCACAAGCAAAACATGATCAAACCCCAGAACTCATTGGGTGTGAATCACATGGCGATGTGAACTAGATTATTGACTCTAGTGCAAGCGGGAGACTGTTGGAAATATGCCCTAGAGGCAATAATAAATTGGTTATTATCATATTTCCCTGTTCATGGTAAACGTCTATTATCCATGCTAGAATTGTATTGATCGTAAACTCAGATACATGTGTGGATACATAGACAACACCGTGTCACTAGTGAGCCTCTACTAGACTAGCTCGTTGATCAAAGATGATTAAGGTTTCCTAACCATAGAAATGAGTTGTCATTTGATAACGGGGTCACATCACTAGGAGAATGATGTGATGGACAAGACCCAACCGTAAGCATAGCATTTGATCGTATTAGTTTATTGCTACTGCTTTCTTCATGTCAAGTATCTGTACCTAAGACCATGAGATACATGCAACTCCCTGGCACCGGAGGAATGCCTTGTGTGTATCAAACGTCACTTCGTAACTGGGTGATCATAAAGGTACTCTATAGGTATCGCGAAGGGTGACTGTTGGGTTGGCATGAATCGAGACTGGGATTTGTCAATCCGTATGACAGAGAGGTATCTCTGGGCCCTCTCGGTAATACAACATCACAAGAAGCTTGCAAGAAATGTGACTAAGGAGTTAGTTGTGGGATCTTGTATTACGGAACGAGTAAAGAGACTTGTCGGTAACGAGATTGAACTACGTATGGAGATACCGACGATCGAATCTCGGGCAAGTAACATACCGCTGGACAAAGGGAGCTGCATATGGGATTGATTGAATCCTTGGCATCGTGGTTCGACCGATAAAGATCTTTGTTGGAATATGTGGGAACCAATATGGGCATCCAGGTACCGTTATTGGTTATTGACCGGAGAGGTGTCTCGGTCATGTCCACATGATTCTCGAACCCGTAGGGTCCGCACGCTTAATGTTCTGTGATGATATAGTATTATTTGGTTATGTATGTTGGTGACCGAATGTTGTTCGGAGTCCCAGATGAGATCCCGGACGTCACGTGGAGCTCCGGAATGGTCCGTAGGTAAAGATTTATATATGGGAAGTCATATTTTGGCTACCGGAAAAGTTTCGGGTTTTTCCGGTATTGTACCGGGAAGTTTCTAGAAGGTTCCGGAAACTTCCGGAGGAGTCCGGAAGTCCACCAAGGGTTCCACAACGTCCCAAGGGTTTGCATGGGCTGAGGGAAGGCGCCCTGGCCTTATTCGGCCAGGAAAACAAGTCCCTCAAGGCCCATGTGGCTTGGGAGAGGTGGAAAGTCCACCTATGTATGGAAAGGGATGGAATTGGACTAGGAGTCCAACTCCTCCCCCTTGGCTGCGCCCTAGGGCTTGGAGGGGATGTTCCCCATGCCCCTCCACCTATATATAGAGGGGAGGGGGTGCCCCAAGAGGACACACCAAGCCCTTGGCGCCCCTCTCTCTCTCCCTAGATCATTTTCTCCTCCGTTCGCGGTTTCGGTAGCGCTAGGCGTAGCCCTGCCGGGATTGCTCCACCACCATCTCCACCATGCCGTCGTGCTGGTTGAGAACCCATCTACTACTCCACCCTCGATCGCTGGATCGAGGAGGCGGAGACGTTATCGAGCCGCACGTGTGCTGAACGCGGAGGTGCCATCCATTCGGCGCTAGATCAGGACGGATCACGATTGGATCGTGAAGACGTACGACTACATCAATCGCGTTATATATGCTTCCGCTTAGCAATCTACAAGGGTATGTAGATACACTCCCCCTCTCGTAGCTATGCATCTCCATGGATATATCTTGCATGTGCGTAGGAAATTTTTTGTTTCCATGCAACGTTCCCCAACCACTTGTCCCAGGTGATTTCTAACAATGAAGCCAGCTGAAGATTCACCTGTGTTCAGTAAGAAAGAAGCATCGATGTTTAATTTCCACGTCCCTGCCTTGGGCGATGTCCACCTGCTTACTGAATACTGCATGGAGTCCTTCACTAACTCGTTTGATTGGATTACATGCCCTCTTCTCCCGTCTCCTGCACTCTTGTCGTTGTTCAATAGTGACAATTTGGATTGCTTCCCTTTTTAATCTCAGCTCGACGCGCTTTGTCGGTGCACTAGTACAGGGGTACCCAGTGCCCCTGACTTATGCACAGGCGGTAGAAGCAAAAAAACCCCGCCAGCAATCAAAACAAGACTCCAGCAAGCTCAACACGGCAGCCCAAGCCTGGGCTGCAACGCGCCAATCACGCCCCCGACGCTTGCCGGGGACCAAGACACACACCTCCCAGAAGACCCGGCAGGCCACTCCCCGGCAGGCATGAGCCAGCCAGCCACCGCTGCACCGCATCGCTACGCCTGCCACTTATCGATGCGGTGTCGAGCCCTCAGGCGGTTAATCACCTCTCACTAAGCACGTGGCGACACATTGGAAGGGAAGTTACGCTCGATTGACACCCGCCCTGCAGCGTGTCAAGATCTTAAGCAATGACCGGCCAAGCGGTGGCAAGAGTTTGCCGGGGATGCACCCCCAAGCGCCACCTAGGCAAGTAATCATGGCATTTTGTCCTAAATGCCAGAGTTAGGTATGATAGCTCTACTTAGCTATCTAATCGATAGATAATGTCTGTTTTGCCATTGTGGTAACCCCTTGCACTATAAAAGGAGGCCCAAGGCAACCTAACTCAAGGTTGGCAATTCGAACCCCCGAACACTTGTACTCGCATAGCCGCTCTTTCCCCGACAGCAGTCCTTGCCGGGGGGAGGCGCCCTGCGTTCTTCGTGTTCCCCCAATCAATCCACCAAAAAGCAGGAGTAGGGTTTTACGCTTAGCAGTGGCCCGAACTTGGGTAAAATACATGTGTCCTGATCGTTGCGTCGTCTCATGCTCTCCGCTCTTCATGCAACGTGACCCCCCTTGCCGAACCACAAGGGATCTCTGGTCCCATAGGTGATCGTGAGCATCTGTGCCCCGACATCTTTGGCGCGCCAGGTAGGGGGCGTGCATCATTTGCGCGAACCCGAGTTCATGAACGGCGAATCGATCTTCATCATCATCTTCTTCAACGATGGCTCCGAAGAAGAAGTCCAGCGCGGCCGCGCATCCTTCCACTTCAAAGCCCCCCTCACACGCGACCGCCGGCGCCGTAGGCACCGCGGCGGCTGCGGGCGAGGTGGGCATCGTGGACAACGCGGTCGGCGCAGGCGGCGCCCCCGTCCAGCCCTTCACGGCCGGGGATGGAGCAGGAGGCTCCGCAGAGGAGCAACTACAGCAGCAACATGGCGAGCTCGGTCCCGACGCCACGGGCGGAGGGAACATCCGTTCATCACCTCCTCGCCGTGTGGATGGCCGAGGCCGCCTCAGCGGCGTCCAGTCCGGTGCGAGCCGTGACCTTCCGGCCGCACCCGTCGCTAGCGAGATCGTTGGGCATGCACCCCATGCGGAGCGAGACGGGGCGCCCAACGGAGCGGCGGCCCCGCCAGATCGGCCCGCTGCCCACCAGAAAACTCCAGCGAGTGGCGCACGGCATCAAGGGCGCGGCGACGCTTCTCTTGGTCCTACCAAGAGTTGAGCAACGTCGCGGTCCGCCTCTTTCGCCATGCCGGGCACCACAGAGGAGGCCATGGCGCGGGTCCAGACGCTGCTCAATTCATGCCAGCGGCAGATAAGATGGATGAATGGAGAGCCACCATTCAGAGTTTGATTTCCTTCGTTGAAGCCAACAAGACCCAGCATGCGGAGCCGTCGCGACGTATGCGAACAGCTGCGGTGGCCCGGGGCGGCGAGCGTGTTGAAGGGGCCACCCCAACGGTGTAGTCCCCTCCACGACAACAGGCCCAGAGGCAACCTCATCAAGCTTCACGTGCTGACGACCGTGACGAGGCGTCCATAGTCTCGTCTGGCCCGCACGACCGCTAGGATCAACGGTGTGTCCTTGAAGACCGGCATAAGGAAGACGTGCGCATCACTATCGAGCGACGCCGGGAAGCACACTGTCAATCTGACAAGCGCAACGGTCCAGACGTCGGCGACCCCGCGCCCAGTGTCGGCGGGTACCTTCCTTACGAGGTTGGTTGCCCTGCCTTTACTAGCGAGCTGCGACAAGCCCGCTGGCCGTCGACCCGAGCTTTCAAGCCTGAGCTACCGGAGAAATACGACGGGAAGCTGAATCCCGCGGAGTTCTTGGGCATCTACACGATAGCTGTTCAAGCTACGGGAGGGAGAGATGAAAAGGTGCTCGCCAACTATTTCCCTTTGGCGCTCAAGCCAAACGTGAGATCATGGCTGATGCACCTGCCGGAGAATTCCATTTCCTCTTGGGCTGATCTGTGCAACGAGTTCGTTGGCGCCTTCACCGGTGGTCATCAGGAACCAGGCTAGCCCAGCGATCTCCAAGTCCTCCCACAAAAGGAGGGAGAGACCTTGAGAAAGTATATCCAGAGATTCAGTCGAGTGCACCGCAACATCCCAGAGATCCATCCGGCAGCGATGATTGCCGCGTTCCACTCGAACGTGCGCAACAGGAGGATGCGAGCCAAGATGAACGTCAAGCTCCCCAAAACTGTCAATGAGCTTTACACCTTGGCGGATAAGTGTGCTCGAGCTGAAGAAGGAAGGCGACTCCCCGGAGAAGAGGCGGGCGTCGAAGTGGACTCTGATGACGACGACGATGCCCCCGACCCGAAGGGAAGGAACAGGAAGCGCAACAAGAAGCGTAAGGGAAAAGCAGTGCTGGCTGTTGAGAGCTCCGGAGACCTCAGTGCAGGCAAGAAGGCAAAAGCCGAAACCCCCGGCAAGGGAGCTGCCGCATGCGCTGATTGCCGGGAGGCTGCTGCCGCTGAGAAGGCCGGGAAGTCCGACGGGCCGTACTGCAAAATTCACCGCACCAAGGGCCATGATCTCCAAGAATGCCGGCAGGTCAAGCAACTTGTTGAGAAACAGAGGGCCGAGTACGAGAAACGCGACAAGGAAAAAGGCCAGGACGGTGCTGCCGGGAAAGGCAATGGCGGCAGAGGTGGTCGCCGCGGCAAAACCTCGCAACAAAAGAAAAAACCCGCCAGAGGCCGAGAGAAGAAAGAAAGAGATGATATGAGTGAAGATGAGGATGATGATGAGGATTCAAGTGATAGGGAGTTCCAGAAAGCAACCGAAGCCATGTGCGTTGACGGGGGTGCGTCCTTGCACTCCTCTCGCCGCCAGCTCAAGCAGTGGGCACACGAGGTCAATGCTGTAGAACCGTCTGCAGAATCTAGGAAGCCACTCAGATGGTGAAAGCACATTTGCTCCCTTGGTGGTTTTGGTAATTAATAACAACATATATGTCATTGAACTAATGTTTCCACTAAGCATATTTCAGGAAAAGTTCAATGATAGGGATGGCAAAAGGATTGTGGATAACCCCAAGATGCAAGGAAATAGATTGGCAAAGCTTCAAGCAAGAGGACTCTACATTTTACTTTGTGAGAAATCACTTTGAGTCCATAGGAAAGCCAATACTATTAAAAGGGGGTAAGGTACTGTTGGTGAACAAAATGCTCATACGTGCACAAGTGATAGTCACAAAAAACACCCACAAGCTCTTCCACAAAAGTCTGTCCAAAGTCAAATATCCAAAATCGGTGCAACCGACACTTTCCACTCGGTGCCACCGATTCCCAAACTCAGACAGACCCATGCCAAACCCTAGCACATCGGTGCAACCGATTCCACTTCGGTGCCACCGAGTTTGGGTTGCCAACTTTCTGTTACCTCAATTCACAAAATCGGTACCACCGAGTTTGTTGGATCGACGTCACCGAGTTGCGCAATCTGACCGTTGGTCACCTTATCGGTACCACCGAGAATTATATATCGGTCTCACCGAGATTCAAAAATTGTCACCTTTTGATCACTTCGGTACCACCGAGATTCACACATCGGTGTCACCGAGTTGGTCACTTTAGGTGTAACGGTTGGATTTTTGGGGATGTCTATATATACCCCTTCACCACCACCCACTTGAAACAGAAGCACTCAGAACTATTCCATACTTGCCCCATCATATTTTCTGAGAGAGAGCCACCTACTCATGTGTTGAGATCATGCCATTCCATTCCAACCATATGAATCTTGATCTCTAGCCTCCCCAAGTTGCTTTCCACCAAATCAATCTCTTCCACCATAGCCAAATCTGTGAGAGAGTGATTGTGTGTTGAGGAGTCTATCATCTTGAATCACAAGAGCAAGGAGTTCATCGATATTGCCGAGCCTATTACCTTTTGGAGGGTGGTGCCTCCTAGATTGGTTAGGTGTCGCTTGGGAGCCTCCTACTTCATGTTGGGGAGTTGAACCAAGAAGTTTGTACGGGTAAGGAGATCGCCTACTTCGTGAAGATCTACCCATAGTGAGGCTAGTCCTTCGTGGACGGAAGCCGTTATGGAATAGTCAAGGTTGCTACTTCGTGGATCCTTATGGGTGGAGCCCTCCGTGGACTCTCGTGACCGTTACCCTCCGTGGGTTGAAGACTCCATAAACGTGGACGTACGATAGCACCACCTATCGGAACCACGGGAAAAATCTTCGTGTCTACAAATTGCGTTTGATCTTCCTTCCTACCCTCTACTATACATGCTTGTTGTTACTTTCCGCTGCTATACTCTTAGATATGCATGTGTTGGGTGTGCTTGAATTGCTATCAATGCTAAAATCTACCAAAACTTAAAATTGGGGAAAGATAGGATTTTTATTTGGTCAAGTAGTCTAATCACCCCCCCTCTAGACATACTTTCGGTCCTACAAGTGGTATCAAAGCTTTGGTCTCCATTGCATTGGTCTCACAACCTAGGAGAGTATGGCATCTAGTGAGGGAAATTATCACCGTAGAGGTCCGTACTTTGATGGCACTAATTTTGCTAGTTGGAAGCACAAAATGAAAATGCATATTCTTGGTCATAACCCCGCCGTATGGGCTGTTGTTCGTGTTGGTTTGCAAGGTGAATTCTTTGGTGATGGAAAGGAACCGGATCGTGAAGCGACCACGGATGAATTGAAGATGTTGCAATACAATGCTCAAGCATGCGACATTCTCTTCAACTGCCTATGCCCCGAAGAATTCATCGAAATCAGCCGTCTTGAGAATGCAAAAGAGATTTGGGATACTTTGGTTGATATGCATGAAGGCACCGAGTCCGTGAGAGAATCCAAGTTGGATGTTCTTCAAAGTCAGCTTGACAAGTTCAAGATGAAGGATGGTGAAGGAGTCGCGGAGATGTACTCTAGGCTAGCTCTCATCACCAATGAGATTGCCGGCTTAGGAAGCGAAGAAATGACCGACAAATTCATCATCAAGAAGATACTTAGAGCTTTGGATGAGAGATACGACACCGTGTGCACGTTGATCCAAATGAGGCCCAACTACAAAGATCTCAAGCCTACGGAAGTCATTGGAAGGATTGTTGCTCATGAGATGACACTCAAAGATAAAGAAGAGCTTCACAACAAGTCTAGCGGTGCTTATAAAGCCACAAGTGATGCTCCCGCAACTTCAAGCGACAACCTTGTCACCAATGAAGAGATAAGCCTCATGGTCAAGAAATTCAACAAGTTCTACAAGAATAGAGGCAAAGAACGAAGCTCCAACTCAAGATATGAAGAGAAGCGTTCGTCAAGTCGTGACCGCAATTGCTACAATTGTGGGAAGCCCGGACACTACTCCAATGAGTGCACGGCTCCCTACAAACGAAGAGAAGAATCACCTAGAAGACGAAGCTCAAGGAATGAATCACCTCAAAGAGAGAGAAGGAGTAGAGATGATCGTTATGAACGAAGACCCTCAAGGAGAAGTAGGGATTCGGAGAAGAAGGACAAGTACACCAAGAGCTACACAAGAAGAAGACATCAAGCTCATGTTGGTGAATGGGTTTTGCGGCTCCGACTCCGACAACAACTCCGAGAGAAGCTATCACTCCAACTCCGACTATAGTCAAGATGAAGGTGTTGCCGGACTTGCACTAGTGACTACCAACTCCTATGATCTGTTTGATTCACCAAATGAAGGGAGTGGACGTTGCTTCATGGCTAAAGGCCCCAAGGTATCACACCCCGAGTATCTTGATTTCAATAGTGATGAAGATGATTTGCTTTGTGATGATGACTTGCACTTTGATGAAACTAGTGATGCTAGTCAAAATGAACTTGATAATTCTCATGCTAGGCAAGATAAGTCATTTGATGATGATAAGATGAAAATAGAACAACTAACTAAAGAATTAAACACTCTTAAGTTAGCTCATGAATCTACTCTTGAAGATCATAGAGAGCTTGTAAGGACTCATGAGAGGCTACGCTTCGAGAAGCTCACCTTAGAGCAAGAGCATGAGTTTCTTAAAGCTATCAATGACGATCTCCGAAAGAAAAATTCATATTATCTAGCCAAACGATTACTCTTGTCTACATTTATGCCACAAGTTAAACCTAGACAAACTAGTAACAAAGGTTCTTCATCTAGTAGCAACAATGAAAATGCCAAATCTAATGATGTTGCTTCTAGTAGTTCTATTCATTCCACTAATGATGATTCTCTTAGCCAAGTTACACTTGAGCAAGAAAATGCTTTATTGAAAGGAATTATAGATAAAGGTATCTACAAGAGTCTTGCCGGGTGTAAGCAATTTGAGGAAATTGTACGCAAGCACGGAGGATACCGGAAGAACCATGGAATTAGCTACTTCAACGCTAATGGAGTTGAATGGGAAGAAGGTCAATACCCCAAGCCCAAGTTTGTTCCTCAAAAAGAGAAGTATGAAAATACTCCTCCCAAGGGAACAAACACTCAAGATGACCTTCCACCACAAGACCACAAGCTCAAGGGCAAAAACAAGCTTCAAGAGGACATTGACTCATATGAAGATGAATCCCAAGCTTTGGTGGAGTGGGTTCCCAAGGCTACTTCAAGCTCAACTTCTACAAGGGCTACTTCAACACCAAGGATCCCCATCAAGTTGATGTGGGTTCCCAAGAAGAAGAACTAGAGAGTTCTTGAGGGGTGACTCCGCCAATGAAATTCACTCACATTCATTATTGGCAAGAACTAGTTGCAATCAACATCAACTCTATGCAATAGTTCAAGGAGTCACATATTCCCTCAAAGGTAAGCAAGGGACAAGGTAATCAATAAATCCATGGACATCATCACACATGCTTTGCACTCCATGTCCATAGATATCCTTGTATTTGTCTCTTGTGTGTTGGGACTAACCCATGTAGGTGAGAAGAGTAAGGAAACAACAAGGATGCTCCCAACTCATGGTGGTCTCCATCAACTTTGAGCATCCACCACTACCTCACCAACATGAAGTCTTCATCGACAAAACCCAAGGTTAGTTTATCCCTCCTATGGGGGGATGTCACATCAAGGGGGAGCTTTACTCTAAGACTTGAGTCAAAGCATCTCTTGGTATGTGAGAACATTAAATGCTTTATGTAAAATTGGTAACCCCACTTGTGCTTAAACGATGAATATGACCTATGATCAAGTATTCTTACTTGGCTCCTAAGTCAATATACTCATATATAGATGACTCCGTCATCGCCAAAATGCTTGATAGATGCTAGTGTGTATGTGCATGTTTGCCATGATTTCATTTGACATCTTATTGAGTGAGCATGTTGGTCTGCATTTATTTATCCATTCGAGGACATCCAATTGTTGCTATTTGGTTTTTGATTTCTCTTTTGCCAATTGGATGGACAAGAATGCCTAGGACCACTCTCTAGCTATCTATGCTTTCTCACCTCATATTCCATTCTTGCTGCATCACAAAACTTGAACAAGCACTTCTCGATCCCTCTGTGTGAGATGCACTCGGAGTTCCGTGTCGAAAAGGGCTGCACTCCAAAACCTCCCAAGTGCATCTCGGTGGAACCAACCAAAATTCTCGGTCTCACCGAATGCCTAGGGTTGATCTGGTTTTTCAATCTCGGTAACACTGATTCCTTATTCTCGGTTACACCGAGTTTCCCTGTCAGCTGACAGTTGAGAAACTCGGTGACACCGAAAATTTCGAACCGGTGTCACCGACAGCAAGGGGTATATATGCTGTGGACCCGACGCTTTGAAATTGACTCCTCAAACCGTTGCGCTCCAAAACCCTAAGCTGCCAAAAAGGACCCCCCGGTCGTCGCCCTTGCCTCCCCGTGCTCCTCCGCCGCTGGGATCCTCGCCGTCGACGGTCATCTTCGCCGCCGTCTTCGCCGTAGCGGACCGTCACCAAGCTAGGGTACGGATCCGATCCTCTCTTGCGCTCCATCATCTAATTCTTGCGCATTGAGATGTTCTTATCTATAAGCCACCGTGTGTAATCCTCCCTATCCACCAGAGTTCCCGTAGATTAGCGAACAATGAAAATTTGAGGGTTAGCTGTCCGCAGATTGCATCTCGGTACCACCGAGTTGAAAAAATCAGTTCCACCGATTGTGTTTTAGGGTTACTGAGAACCATATCGGTGAGACCGAAGCAAACTTTTCGGTTCCACCGAAAAGGCTGCCAGGTCTCTGTTGATGCATATGGTCAGTCTCTGTGACTCCAAAAAATACCACTCGGTGACCCCGAAATACCTTCTGCAGAAAGCTAAAACTAATGTCTTCCTTGTTCAAAATTTTGAAAATCTTTGTGTTTTGTGTTGCCCAACCCCTCTGCTCCTCTATACTCTATTCACAGGGTCAGATATGTCAGAGGCTGAAGATAGTGAGAACAACTTCAGAGAGTAGAGTGTTGACATGGACTCAGGCACTAGTCCTGAGGGAAGCTTTGATGATGTGCCTAGTTCTCCAGATCTGCCCAAGGCTGCAACAAGGACTAGGAGGAAGCTCAATTCTGATGAGGAGGATGAAGACTTCATCCCTGAGGAGCTGCCTAAGAAAGATGATGCTGCCACTTCTTCCAAGAAGAAGAAAGCTATGAGAAAGGAGTATGCTAGCTCTGAGACAGTGAGAGCACCAGAGAGCTCCAAAGCAACCATGACTGTTGTGCCTCCCAAGAATCTATGCCTAAGAAGGCAGGGGAGAAGAAGAAATCCAGGAAGAGGATTATCCATGTTGTTGGCAGGCCTACCTCCATGTATGAGGATCCAGAGGAGGCAGCTGCTGAAGAGGAGGAGGTAGAGCCAGCTGCAAAGGCCCCTCCCAAGAAGAAGAAGAAGCTTATGGCAGATGCTATGTCTAAGGCTACCACTTCCAAGAGCACCAAATCTGCTCCAAAGAAGGCTGCTGCTGCTGACAAACCCAAGAGGTTCTCCAGAGAGATTCCAGCTTCTTCCAAGAACAAGACCTCCACTTTCAGGGAAGCTGATGATGATGATGACATGACTGCTTTGATGAAGCTCAGACCACACCTTCCAGAGCACAATGCCAGCCACCTGCTTGCTGAAGATATGAAGAAGAGGAAGGATTCTGGTCTGAGGGCATGGACAGCGATTGATCCATATGCTCAGAGGAGAAAAACAGCTGTGGACTATGTGTTCTATACCAAGGAGCAACAAGATTTCTATGAGACTATCTTGCTTGATAAGAGCCCAGCTGCCAGTGATATGAGATACGTTGACTGGAAGTACATCAAGGCGAATGAAGATTACTTTCCAAATGTTCAAGACAATTTTCATTGCATTGGCCTAGATGAGTTTGTTGGCAAAGAATTCACTGCATGGAACGACGAGATGATAATGCAATTCTACTCCACTGCTCACTTCTATGGAGATGGTCAGATTGTGTGGATGACTGAAGGAGCAAGATATGAATCCACTGTTGAGGAATGGGCTGCCATCTTAGGAGTCCCAGAGGTGCAAGATGGTGACTTGGATGTCTATTCTGAATCCAAGGAGAGTCATGATTCCATGAAGAATATGTACAATGAGATCCCTGCTGCCAACTTGAAATCTCACAAGTTAGGATCCATTTACTTCCTCCAGGCTGGCCTCCGCACCATGAACACTATCTTGAGGCACACATTGATGCCTAAGTCTGGAGATGAGAAGATGATTCGAGGCTATTCCATCAACATGATGATCCATCTTGATAGACACACCAGGATACGAGTGATGGACTTGATATTAGAGACTGTGAAGAGGGTTGCTACTGATCAGAAGCGCTCATGCTGCTATGCACCCTATATTCAGATGCTCATCAACTCCAAGCTGGAGAAGCACATTTTTGCTCTTGACAGGCCCCATTTGCCCCTACAGCCAGATCTTGAGGACAACGTTGTGGTGATGGACCCAGATCATCCCACATCAGCTGCAGCATAGGCAGAGGCAGAGGCAGCTAGAGCCACTAGTGCTCAAGTCCCTAGATCCAGTAACGAGCAAATGGATCTCTTGATCACTGCCGTCCAGGGCATGCAGAAGGACATCAAGAACATACTGGGGAATCAAAATAGTCTTGTGAGGATCTTTGAGAATAGGATCAAGACCCTAAATGACAAAGTGGATGGGCTGACAAAGACAGTGAACGAGCTGAAGAAGGAAGTTGACAGCGTGCCCAGTCCCGACACTTCAGATGATGAGGATGACTCTCCTCTCAGGCCAGGCACTCACTTCACTACCCAGGCCAGATCAGCCACAGTGCCAGTTCCAGAGTTGAGGCCTTCTTCATCAGCACCTGCTACTGCCTCCTCAGCTCCATCAGCTCTAGTACCTCCAGTTGCCACTCCAACTCCATCCATGACATCAGCAGAGGTCTTCGCCGACGCAGTTCTCTCGACTCCTTCATCGACTACCGGAGGAGATCAGCCCCAGAAGAGCGCTTAGACATATACCTTTGAAATTTTTGGTAACTTGTTGCCAAAGGGGGAGAAGTGTATATAGATCTTTAGGCTTCAAATGAGAGAGCGTTTGGCTTTTATCGCGTTTTCAAAAAAAACAATTGGTCTTTTGATTGCTTGTGTTAAAAGTTTGTTGGTGTTTGATCATACGCTTAATATGTGTTGCTACTATTTCCTATCATTATGATGCTGATGAGATGATCATTCACCTTTGCTTGATTGTGTTGTGCTATGATGTTCATTCTTATTATTCTCGCACACCACCAAGTTGTATGTGAAAGCACATTTGCTCCCTTGGTGGTTTTGGTAATTAATAACAACATATATGTCATTGAACTAATGTTTCCACTAAGCATATTTCAGGAAAAGTTCAATGATAGGGATGGCAAAAGGATTGTGGATAACCCCAAGATGCAAGGAAATAGATTGGCAAAGCTTCAAGCAAGAGGACTCTACATTTTACTTTGTGAGAAATCACTTTGAGTCCATAGGAAAGCCAATACTATTAAAAGGGGGTAAGGTACTGTTGGTGAACAAAATGCTCATACGTGCACAAGTGATAGTCACCAAAAACACCCACAAGCTCTTCCACAAAAGTCTGTCCAAAGTCAAATATCCAAAATCGGTGCAACCGACACTTTCCACTCGGTGCCACCGATTCCCAAACTCGGACAGATCCATGCCAAACCCTAGCACATCGGTGCAACCGATTCCACTTCGGTGCCACCGAGTTTGGGTTGCCAACTTTCTGTTACCTCGATTCACAAAATCGGTACCACCGAGTTTGTTGGATCGGCGTCACCGAGTTGCGCAATCTGACCGTTGGTCACCTTATCGGTACCACCGAGAATTATATATCGGTCTCACCGAGATTCAAAAGTTGTCACCTTTTGATCGCTTCGGTACCACCGAGATTCACACATCGGTGTCACCGAGTTGGTCACTTTAGGTGTAACGGTTGGATTTTTGGGGATGCCTATATATACCCCTTCACCACCACCCACTCGAAACAGAAGCACTCAGAACTATTCCATACTTGCCCCATCATATTTTCTGAGAGAGAGCCACCTACTCATGTGTTGAGATCATGCCATTCCATTCCAACCATATGAATCTTGATCTCTAGCCTCCCCAAGTTGCTTTCCACCAAATCAATCTCTTCCACCATAGCCAAATCTGTGAGAGAGTGATTGTGTGTTGAGGAGTCTATCATCTTGAAGCACAAGAGGAAGGAGTTCATCGATATTGCCGAGCCTATTACCTTTTGGAGGGTGGTGCCTCCTAGATTGGTTAGGTGTCGCTTGGGAGCCTCCTACTTCGTGTTGTGGAGTTGAACCAAGAAGTTTTGTACGGGCAAGGAGATCGCCTACTTCGTGAAGATCTACCCATAGTGAGGCTAGTCCTTCATGGACGGAAGCCGTTATGGAATAGTCAAGGTTGCTACTTCGTGGACCGTTATGGGTGGAGCCCTCCGTGGACTCTCGCAACCGTTACCCTCCGTGGGTTGAAGACTCCATAAACGTGGACGTACGATAGCACCACCTATCGGAACCACGGGAAATATCTTCGTGTCTACAAATTGCGTTTGATCTTCCTTCCTACCCTCTACTATACATGCTTGTTGTTACTTTCCGCTGCTATACTCTTAGATATGCATGTGTTGGGTGTACTTGACTTGCTATCAAAGCTAAAATCTACCAACACTTAAAATTGGGAAAAGGTAGGATTTTTATCTGGTCAAGTAGTCTAATCACCCCCCCTCTAGACATACTTTCGGTCCTACAGATGGTCCCGCACGCCTATCATCTTTGACGAAGAGGATCATCCTTACCGTACCACTACGGTTGGGTGTTTGCCATTGTTGGTTTCCCCAACAATCTGCAACCTCAAGGTGTCTAAGATGTTAGTTGACGGTGGGGCCGGATTGAACTTGATCTCCCCTAGAGTGGCTGAGAAACAGCAGATCCTTGATGAAGAGCTCGAAGCCACGAGTACGTTCCAAGGGATCAACCCCGGCAGGAGCTGACCTGAAGGAAAGATCACTCTACCTGTGACATTCGGCGGGGAGTTGAACTTCCGAACAGAAAGGATAGTGTTCGACATCGCCGAGATCCCACTGCCTTACAACGGAATCCTCGGTCGCCCAGCTCTGGCAAAGTTCATGGCGGCATCCCACTATGCCTACAATACTTTGAAGATGCCAGGGCCCATTGGGGTCATTTCCATCCCATCCGACAATAAGAACGCGGTTATCTGCGTGGATCAGATGTATCGCGATGCGGTAGCAGCTGAGGCCACAGAAATCCTAGCACCCGCCAAGGATGCAAAGAAAATAAAGAAGGCTGGCAAGAACACTGACAAGGACTCCGGGAAGCGTGCCTCCTCGGAGTGCGCCACACCTGACGATGACCTGCCAGAGAGTTCCGCTAGCAAGAAGACCAAGGTCACCTATCCTGAGACGAAGAAAGTCCCGGCAAGGGAGGATGGCACTGGTGGTACCTTTACCATCAATGCTACCCTTACTGACAAATAGAAAAGCGCGCTCGTTACCTTCCTGCGGGAGAATGTCGATGTGTTTGCCTGGCAACCATCTGACATCCCCGGTGTTCCCAGGGAGGTAATTGAGCACCACCTTGCTGTCTGCCCTCATGCCCGACCCGTCAAGCAAAAGGTTAGGAAACAGGCCTTGGAGCGGCAACAGTTCATTGCCGAGGAAATCAAGAAGCTTGAAGTAGCTGGTTTGGTCAGAGGAGTGCTGCATCCAACTTGGTTGGCAAACCCGGTGGTGGTACGAAAGGCAAATGGGAAATGGAGGCTTTGTATAGACTTCACAGACCTAAACAAAGCTTGCCCAAAGGACCCTTTCCCCTTGCCGCGCATAGATCAAATTGTTGACTCCACCTCCGGATGTGACTTGCTCTCCTTTTTGGATGCTTACTCCGGCTACCACCAGATATTTATGAACAAGGAAGATGAGGAGAAGACCGCATTTATAACTCCCTGTGGCACGTACTGCTTTGTATGTATGCCCTTCGGGTTAAAAAGTGCTGGTTCGACTTTCGCCAGGGCTGTTCAAATCGGTTTTGGACCTCAGCTGCACAGAAATGTGGAAGCCTATATGGATGACATCGTGGTCAGAACCAAGGATGAAGCCACTCTCATACAAGATCTGGAGGAAACTTTCGCAAACTTGCGAAAGATCAACCTGAAGCTCAACCCTGAAAAGTGTGTGTTCGGTGTCCCATCCGGCAAGCTGCTTGGGTTCTTCGTATCTCAGCGAGGAATAGAAGCCAATCGCGACAAGATCAAGGCGATCGAGCAGATACAGGCACCCAAAACCATCAAAGATATCAGACGCCTGACCGGATGTGTTGCCGCGTTGAGTAGGTTCATCTCCAAGTCCGCTGAGGGCGCCTTGCCATTCTTCAAAATCCTGAAGAAGGCTGGCCCGATGAAGTGGACCCCGGAGGCAGATGCAGCGCTGCAAGACTTAAAGAAATACCTGTCCTCTGCTCCCACATTGGTCGCTCCAAAACAGCAAGAGCCGTTGCTGCTATATTTAGCGGCAACAAATCAAGTGGTTAGTGCAGCGCTGGTGGCGCAGCGGGGGGTGGATGAAGATTCAGCAGCCGCTGCTGATGCTGCCGGGAGTGAGAAAGAAACATCTGTGGCAGAGCTCGACATAGGTCAAGGGGGATCTCATCAAATGGTTGACAGTGAATCCAAGGAAGTGGAAAAGAAGAAAATGGTGCAGTGACCCGTGTACTTTGTCAGTTCCCTACTACAGGGGGCTAGATCAAGGTACTCCAGAGTACAAAAGCTGATCTTCGGCCTCATCATGGCCTCGAGGAAGCTGCGCCACTACTTCCAAGCCCATGAGATAACAGTTGTCACCCGTTTCCCATTGCAACGCATACTGAGAAACCCCGAAGCCACTGACAGGATAGTTGAGTGGGCACTGGAGTTATCAAGCTTCGGATTAAAGTATGAGAGCACTTCCACCATTCAAAGCAGAGCCTTGGCGGAGTTTATTGCAGAATGGACACCCACGCCAGATGATGAAGCTCCGGAGATAGCCCTCCCCGGCAAAGAGGCACCAAAGGATTGGATCATGTACTTTGACGGTGCTTTCTCACTCCAGGGGGCTGGAGCAGGCGTGCTCCTCATCGCCCCGACCGGAGAGCACCTCAAGTACGTCATTCAGATGCACTTTCCCCGGGAGGAGGCCACCAACAACACCGCTGAGTACGAGGGACTCCTTGCCGAACTCAGAATCGCGGTAGAGTTGGGGATAAAGAGGCTGATCGTCCGAGGAGATTCTCAACTTGTGATAAAGCAAGTCAACAAGGATTACCAAAGCCCGCTGATGGAAGCCTACGTGAAAGAAGTGAGGAAATTGGAGGAGCACTTCGCTGGACTGCAAATAGAGCATGTGCCGCGAGCAGAAAACAGCATTGCTGACCACCTATCGAAGTGCGCTGCGCAGAAGCTTCCTGTGGAACCAGGAACCTTTGTTCTCCGCCTCACCCAACCATCAGTGTCCCCATCCGCGATGTCCAAGAAGAGAAGGAAGCTAAACTCCGGCAAGCATTTCCCGGCAGAGCTTCCCGAAGCCACTGGTAGAGAGGCTGCCGGGGGAAACCCCGTTCCGGTTGGCAAGCAGCTCCCTCCCGCGGGACCTCAGGGTCTAGCGGTTGAGACAAGCGCTCTCGGAGATGAGGAGATGCCTTTAGTCCTTGTTGTCGAGCCACATCCTCCAACCTGGGTGCATCATATAGTCCATTTCCTTCAAACAAGAGAACTCCCCGAAGAGCAAGAAGAAGCCGAAAGAGTAGCCCGTCGGTCAAGTATGTACTAGTTTGTCGACGACACCTTGTACATAAGGCGGCCGAGCGGTGTGAAATTGAGGTGTATCTGTCGGGAGGATGGACTAAAGCTGTTGGCAGAGATTCACGGAGGAGTGTGTGGTTCCCACATTGGATCAAGGGCCCTTGCCGGGAAAGCTTTCCGACAGGGTTTCTATTGGCCCACTGCCCTCATGGACGCTATTGAGCTGGTCACCAAGTGTGAAGCCTGCCAGTTCCATTCCAAGAACATCCATCAACCAGCGCAAGCCCTGCAAACAATCCCTCTATCTTGGCCATTCTCGGTCTGGGGGCTCAATATCTTGGGCCCCTTCCCCCGTGCTGTCGGGGGCTTTGAGTTCTTGTTCGTGGCAACCGACAAGTTCACAAAGTGGCCTGAGCTAGAACCAGTGAGAAAGGTGACCGCACAGGCAGCTATCAAGTTCATGAAAGGACTGGTGTGCCGCTTTGGAGTACCTAACAGAGTAATCACCGACAACGGCACCCAGTTCACGAGCCGCGCCTTCATGCAATATATCCAAAACCTTTGAAGCAAGGTCTCTTTTGCCTCTGTTGCTCACCCAAGAAGCAACGGGCAAGTCGAGAGGATGAATGCAGAAGTGCTGCGAGGACTCAAGACAAGGACTTTCGATAAGCTGCGAAAGAGTGGCAGGCGCTGGATAGATGAGCTGCCGGTGGTTCTTTGGTCCCTCAGAACGACACCAAATCGAGCTACCGGCCAGACGCCCTTCTCATTGGCAATTACCCCCTCACATTGCACGCCTGTGCATGAAACTTGGGCCTAACCCAACGGCACTTGGCAAGCATGTGTGGGCCAGTCCCGAGGGCTCCTGTCGGTGCACTAGTACAGGGGTACCTAGTGCCCCTGACTTATGCACAGGCGGTAGAAACAAAGAACCCCGCCAGCAATCAAGACAAGACTCCAGCAAGCTCAACGCGGCAGCCCAAGCCTGGGCTGCAACGCGCCAATCACGCCCCCGATGCTTGCCGGGACCAAGACACACACCTCCCAGAAGACCCGGCAGGCCACTCCCCGGCAGGCATGAGCCAGCTAGCCACCGCTCCACCGCATCGCTACGCCTGTCACCTATCGATGCGGTGTCGAGCCCTCAGGCGGTTAATCAGCTCTCGCTAAGCATGTGGCGACACATTGGAAGGGAAGTTACGCTCGATTGACACCCGCCCTGCAGCGTGTCAAGATCTTAAGCAATGACCGGCCAAGCGGTGGCAAGAGCTTGCCGGGGATGCACCCCCAAGTGCCACCTAGGCAGGTAATCATGGCATTTTGTCCTAAATGCCAGAGTTAGGTATGATAGCTCTGCTTAGCTATCTAATCGATAGATAATGTCTATTTTGCCATTGTGGTAACCCCTTGTACTATAAAAGGAGGCCTAAGGCAACCTAGCTCAAGGTTGGCAATTCGAACCCCCGAACACTTGTACTCACATAGCCCCTCTTTCCCCGACAGTAGTCCTTGCCGGGGGGAGGCGCCCTGCGTTCTTCGTGTTCCCCCAATCAATCCACCAAAAAGCAGGAGTAGGGTTTTACGCTTAGCAGCGGCCCGAACCTGGGTAAAATGCATGTGTCCTGATCGTTGCGTCGTCTCATGCTCTCCGCTCTTCGTGCAACGTGGCCCCCCTTGCCGAACCACAAGGGATCTCTGGTCCCATAGGTGATCGTGAGCATCCGTGCCCCGACACGCTTCTTTCACCATGGGTCTCTGGTTGCATGCAGTTTGCTACTGGCTTTGCAATCTACATCCCGCCCCCTGTTTGATCTCCTCAGCATATTTAATTAGATACTACACAAACTGGCTGATCATGGCCTTGCCTTATACGTGGATACAGTCTTCCCGTAACCACCATGCCTGCGATAGCAGCAGGAGTACCTTACCCTAGACTTCACCGTCGCATGAACCTAAGAAGTTTTGAAGCCAATCATTGCCCGTGTACCGAAATTGATCTTTAGTGGACAATTCCCAAAAGTTCCTCTTCTCCTCTCTTAGTCCTCTTGCCTTTGTACACTTCAACACAACATGGAATTCGTCTTCGGTTTCACTCCCACAAATGTTGCATATGTTGTCAGTTTCTAGGCTGTGTTTACATTTATTCTTCTTAGTGGCCAATGTTTCTGTAGCCACCTTCCATGCGAAGATCCGTACTTTCTCCAGGACTTTTGCTTTCCATATGAGATCCCATATACTCCTATTATCTGCATCATTAGATGAACTGGACGCATTCATAATGCTTTGCTGTTTAAGGCGAGCCCCCCAGCTTATAAGCACTGCGAACCGAGAAAAATCCTGATTTTTACTCATGCCAAGCAACACAGTCCTCCACCCTACTCCTCGGGATTTTTATTTTACAGATTTCCTCCGCATCATAGATATGAAAGAGTTTATTAACAAGTGTTACACCCCACTCATTTGTTCCAGGTTTCATGAGTTGGTTTACCCATCTCAATCTCGAGCGCCTCTTGAATTCCGTAATTTTTAGGCCACTCTTCCTGGGCACCCATTGGTTTCTTTGAATCTGAATTTTCTCTCCAATCCCCACTCTCCAAATCAGTCCTTTCTTAAGCAATTCCAGTCCATGCTCAATACCTCTCCACGCTTGTGAGGTGATACGTCTCCAACGTATCTATAATTTTTGATTGTTCCATGCTATTATATTATCATTCTATGATACTTTTTGAGTAATAATTTACCAATTTATTGTATTTTTAGCACTAACCTATTGACCAAGTGCCCAGTGATAGTTGCTGTTTTCTGCGTGTTTTTGTCTTTTTAGGTTTACAATACCAAACGAAGTCCAATTGCCCCGAAACTTTTTTATGATTTTTTCTGGACCAAAAGAAGACCTGGAAGCTTCAGGAGAAGACCGGAGGCCGCACGAGAGAGGCACAAGCCAACAGGGCGCGCCCAGGGGGGTCGGCATGCCTTGATGACTTGTCCCTCCCTGGTGGCCCTCCTACCCCCGTTCTCTGCCCTATAAATTCACATATATTCCAAAAACCCTAGAAGGCATCCCGAAACACTTTTTCCGCCACCGCAAGTCTCTGTTCCGCCACGATCCCTTCTGGAGCTCCGTTCCAGCACCTTGCCGGAGGGGGGGGGGGTCGATCACGGAGGGCCTCTTCATCAACCTTGCTGCCCTCATGATGATGGGTGAGTAGTTCACCACAGACCTACGGGTTTGCAGTTAGTACCTAGATGGCTATCTCTCTCTCTTTTCATGTTCAATACAATGATGATCGCATCTTCGCTTTGATCTATTTGATGTAATTCTTTTGTATGGTGTGTTTTTTGGGATCCGATGAATAGTGGGTTTATGTTTCAGATTATTCATGAAAAGTATTTGAGTCACCTCTGGATATTATGATTCTTATTTACATGATCATTATAGCTTCGTAAATCTCTCCGATCTATTGAACTAGTTTGGCCAACTAGATTGATATTTCTTCAGTGAGAGGGGTGCGTTGTAGTGGGTTCAATCTAGTGGTGCTCTATATCCCAGTGACAGAAAGGGACAAACCACATATTTGTATTGTTGCCACTAAGGATAAAACGATGGGGTTAGTTCATATTAATTGAATTCTCTTTGTCTACATCATGTCAATGTTCTCCAAGCATTACTCTGTTTTACTTAATACTCTAGATGCATGCTGAATAGCGGTCGATGGGTGGAGTAATAGTAATAGGTGCAGGCAGGAGTCGACCTATTTGCTTATAGACATGATGACTATATATACATGATCATTGTCGCGAATATCACATAACTATGCGCTTTTCTATTAATTGCCCAACAGTAATTTGTTTACCCACCGAATGTTGCCTATATGAGAGATGCCACTAGGAAAAACTATGGCCCACAGGTCTATTCACTTATATATTTACAAACGCTTTCATTACCTTGCTGCCATTATTTATCTTTTATTTTCTTTTGCAATTTACAATTATCTACTACCATCTACACACTTCACTTGCTTGCAAATAACGAGATCAAGGGGATTGACAACCCTCTTGCCGCGTTGGGTGCAAGTGTTTGCTCTTTTGTGTGCAGCCACTGAAGACGGTTGTGGATTGATATTCCTATTGGTTCGATAAACCTTGGTTCTTAACTTAGGGAAATACTTATCCGTATTGTGCTGCAATTACCCGTTCCTCTTCACAGAAAACCCAACGCAGATCACAAGTATCATGAGGCTTCCGAGGAAAACACGGTCTCAAGGAGGTTACCTTTTGGGTAATATTTTGACTTTAAAACCCTTGCACACAAGCTGTCAGGCTTTTGGAGGAGGCGCCAACCTTGCCTAGCTAGGAGCGCTTGGTTGAAGACATGCATATCTCAAAATCCAATGCCTCCCGCTATTTTTGGTTTGATCATGTGTTCCCAAGCCATCCAATGTACCTTCCTTTGGCCCTCTTCTTCTCCCCACCAAAATTCTCTTATTAGTTTCTCATATTCGTAGAAACCCATAGGAAATTTAAAGACCCCCACGGCATAGGTGGGTAGGCCTTGCACCACCGATTTGACATGTACCTCCTTTGCTGCAAAGGACATATGCCTCCCCGTATAGTCACAACATCTCTTCATGAATCTGTCCATTATGGGCTACAATTTTTTGTCTTTAATTCTGCCTTCCTGGGTTGGTAGACCAAGATACTTACTTTCAAAGGTACTTGTTTCACACACCAGAGTCTTCTTAATTTCTTCCTGCAACACACCAGGGCAGTGTTCACTAAACAAAATGGAGCACTTGTTACTGCTCAAGAGTTGTCTAGTACACTTTTGGAAGAGATTTAGTGCATCCTTCACCACTCTAGCTTGCTCGACCGAGGCTTTAAAGGACACCAAACTGTCGTCAACGAATAAGAGGTTAGAGATACCAGGGATGTTGCATGCCACCTTGACTGGAGATATGCGACCACCCTGCACCTCTTTATTAAATATGGCCGCCAGCCCATCAGCATCGATCCGGACCTGGCGCCTTGAGTGGTCCTATTTGAAAAAGAGCGTCATGACGTGGCTTGAGACTGCGTCAGTATTTCCCCAAAGAGGAAGGGATGATGCAGCACAACGACGGTAAGTATTTCCCTCAGTTATGAAACCAAGGTTATCGAACCAGTAGGAGGATCACCACCACCCAATAAGCAGCACCTGCACACAAACAACAAATATTTGCATCCCAACGCGAAAGAGAGGTTGTCAATCTCTCTACGGTAATAAGATAGATTAGGTAGTGATAGATAGGAGAGATAGATCTCTCAAGAACACAAATCAAAAAAGTAAATATGCAGCAATATATTTTTGGATTTTTTGGTTTTGTAGATCTGAAAACAAAGAGTGCAAAAACGTAGATCGGAAAGCAATATGATGGAAAAGTAGACCTGGGGGCCGTAGGGTTCACTAGTGGCTTCTCTCATGAGTATAGTGCACGGTGGGTGAACAAATTACTATTGGGCAATTGATAGAAAATCGAATAGTCATGACGATATCCAAGGCGATGATCATTATATAGGCATCACGTCCAAGATAGATAGACCGACTCCTGCCTGCATGTACCTCTATTACTCCACACATCGACCGCTATCCAGCATGCATCTAGCGTATTAAGTTCATGGAAAAACCGAGTAATGCAATAAGAACGATGGCATGATGTAGACAAGATCTATTCATGTAGGAATAGACCCCATCTTGTTATCCTTAATAGCAACGATACATGCATGTCTTGCTGCCCCTTCTGTCACTGGGAAAGAACACCACAAGATTGAACCCATCACAAAGCACCCCTTCCCATGGCAAGAAAAATCGATCTGGTCGGCCTAACTAAACCTAAGATTTGGAGAAGATATGAGGCTATAAGTAATCATGTATATAAGAGATCAAAGAAGACTCAAATAATATTCATGGATAGAAACTGATCATGAACTCAAAATTCATCGGATCCCAACAAACACACCGCAAAAGTTTACATCAAATAGATCTCCAAGAGACCATTGTATTTAGAATCATAAGAGAGAGAGGAAGCCATCTAGCTACTGCCTACGGACCCGTAGGTCTATGGTAGACTACTCACGCATCATCGGAGAGGCACCTATGAGGAAGATGAACCCCTCCGTGATGGTGTTTAGATTGGATCTCGAGGTTCTGGAACTTGCGGCGGCTGGAATTGTGTTTCGTCGACTCCTCTAGTGTTTTTGGAATATTTGGAAATTTATAGGCATCAGAGGCGGTGCGGAAGGGGGCCGAGGAGAGCACAACCCATTAGGGCATGCCGGGCCCCCCCTGGCGCGCTCTGGTGGGTTGTGGTCTCCACGGCCCACCTCTCCGGAGTTCTTTGGCCCACTGGGTGTCTTCTGGTCCAGAAAAAATCTCCAAAAAGTTTCGTCGCGATTGGACTCCGTTTGGTATTGATTTTCTGCGAAGTAAAAAACAAGCAAAAATAGCAACTGGCACTTTGGCACTATGTCAATAGGTTAGTCCCAAAAAATGATATAAAGTTGTTATAAAATGATTGTAAAACATCCAAGAATGATAATATAACAGCATGGAACAAGCAAAAATTATAGATATGTTGGAGACGTATCAGCATCCCTAAGCTTAATTCCTACTCGTCCTCGAGTAGGTAAATGATAAAAACAGAATTTTTGATGTGGAATGCTGCCTAACATGTTCTTCTCATATTCTTTTCTTTTGTATAGCATGGACATTTGGACTTATAATGATTCAAAGCAATAGTCTAGTTTTAACATAATGACTTCAATACTCAAGCATGTCAACAAGCAACCATGTCTTTCAAAATATCAATACTAAAGAAAGTTATCCCTAGCCCATCATGCTCAATCATTGATCCATTCATGAAACACACTCAAATATTAGCTATGCCCAATACTCAAGTACGATCATAGTGGCCCCTAGTTGGTGCTTATAAGAGAAGATGGAGACTCAAAGCAAAAAATAAAAATTGCATAAAGTAAATAGATAGGCCCTTTGCAGAGGGAAGTAGGGATTTGTAGAGATGCCAGAGCTCAAGGTTTAAATTGAGAGAGAGAAAATATTTTGGGTGGCATGCTTTTCCTGTCAACGAAAACGACAAAGTAGCTCACAATACTTTCCATGCTAGATATATCATAGGCGGTTCCCAAACAGAAAATAAAGTTTATTCCTTTTTTCACCAAACTTTCACTTTCCATGGCGGGCCGTATCCACGGTTGCCTTCCATACCAACACTTTCCAAGGATTTTATTATTTGACAACATAAAGTAAATATTTTTTCTTTTTCATTTCAGGAATGGGCATCCCTATTACCGCCGCACTCTCGTGCAATGATAAGTGAATAAACACTCATCTTGAGAATAACACAGCTAGCATGAAAAAATATTGGACACTCCCCACCGTTTCATGAGAGGTACGGGCACACAAAAGAGAAAATTTATTTTGAAAATTTAGAGATGGCACATACAAATTTGCTTGGAACGGCATGGAAATACCGCATATAGGTAGGTATGGTGGACTCATAAGGCAAAACTTGGTTTAAGGATTTTGGATGCACAAGTAGTATTTCTACTTAGTACAAATGGAGGCTAGCAAATAGATTGGGAAGCAACCAAACCAAGAAAAGAAAATTCACATAAGTGAGCATTGAACATAACTAACACCGAATAATGCACCACAAGTAGGATGTAACTTCATTGCATAACTATTGACTTTCGTGCATGCATAGGGAATCACAAACCTTAACACCAATATTCCTACTAAGCATAATAACTCACTAACATAACTCACATATTACTATCATCATGTTTCAAAACTATTACAAGGAATCAAGTTTAATTTGTCCAATGATCTTCATGAGAGTTTTTATTATATCCTCCTTGGATATCTATCACTTTGGGACTAGTTTCATATATTGCCATTGCTTTTTGGCAAGCTCAAACAAATTTAAGTGAAGCACATGAGCATAAAGGTTTCATCTCTCAAAAAGGTATAAGTGAAGCATGAGAGGATTTCTTCAAAATTTAATAACTCTCAAATTAATCTAAGTGAAGCATGAGAGTATTTCTACAAAAATATTTCCAAGCACACCGTGCTCAAAAAGATATGAGTGAAGCACTAGAGCAATTCTATCGCTCAAAAAGTTTAAGTGAAGCACATAGAGAAATTCTAACAAATCATAGAATGATTTTGGCTTTCTCAAATAGGTGTGTCCAGAAAGGATACATAGGAAAAACTAACAAACAAATCAAGCAAAGATACAAGATGCTCCAAGCAAAACTCATGATATGTGACGAATAAAAATATAGCTCCACGTAAAATACCGATGGTCGTTAGAAGAAAGAGGGGATGCCACTCGGGGCATCCCCAAGCTTAGTTGCTTGTTTCTCTTTGGATATATCTTGGGGGTGCGGTAGCATCCCCAATCTTAGGCTTTTATCACTCCTTATTCCTTCATCCATCGTGATCTCAACCAAAACTTGAAAACTTCAATCACACAAAACTCAACAAAATCTTCGTGAGATCCGTTAGTATAATAAAGCAAATCACCACTTTAGGTACTGTTTAAAACCCATTAATATTTTATTATTGCATTATACCTACTGTATTTTAACTTTACCATGGCTCATACCATTCAATATAACCCATAGATTCATCAAAACAAGCACACAATGCAACGAAAACAGAATCTGTCTTAAACAGAACAGTCTGTAGTAATATGTACTCTACCCATACTTATGTAACTCTAAAAATTATGAAAAATTAGGACAACGTAAGTAATTTGTATATAAACACTGTGTTAAAATTGTAGCTCAAGATCACGTTCCATCAAAAAATTAAAATTCATATACTGGACGCAAAGTTTCTGTTTCAGATTCAGCATCACTTCTACTCATCCTATGAGTCATCCTAAAGGCTTTACTTGGCACAAACACTAAATAAACCATAAAAACACAATCATAATAGAGGAATAATTGTGTCAACACCCAAAAACAGAAGGGAAAAAGCAAAAATTTATTTATTCATTGGGTTGCCTCCCAACAAGCGTTATCGTTTTACACCCCTAGCTAGGCATAATGGATAGATTCAAGTATTGTCATCTTTGGTTTTGGATCCATAGGATGCCCTCATGATTGATTCATATGTTGGATTAATTATTGTTCTAGGGAAGTGTTCCATACCCTTTCTCAAGGGAAATTGAAAATGAATATTGCCTTCTTTCATATCAATCACGGCACCTATAGTGCGTAAAAACGGTCTACCAAGTATAATGGGACAAGACGGATTGCAATCAATATCAAGCATAATAAAATCAATAGGCACATAGTTCCTATTTGAAAGAATAAGAACATCATTAATTCTTCCCAAAGGCTTTTTAATAGTAGAATCCGCCAAGTGCAAATTAAGAGAACATTCTTCAATATTGGTAAGATCAAGCACATCACATAGAGATTTCGAAATCGTAGAAACACTAGCACCCAAATCACACAAAGCAAAGCATTCATAATTTTTAATATTGACCTTAATGGTAGGTTCCCACTCATTTCTAGGAATAGAAATCTCCAACTCCAACTTTTCTTCAAAAGATTTCATCATGGCATCAACGATATGTTTAGTAAAAGCATTATTTTGCTCATAAGCATGGAGTGAATTCAACATGGATTGCAGCAAAGAAATACACTCAATCAAAGAGAAATTATCATAATTAAAGTCTTTGCAATTCAAGATAGTGGGCACATCACTAGTTAAAGTTTTGACCTCTTCAAACCCACTTTTATCAAAATTTTCATCAAGATTTTCACCCTCCAAATTATTAGGACGCCTTCTAGCTAAAGTTGACTCTACTTCAGTCCCTTCATTACGAATTTTAATATTACTAAACAAGGAATCAATATAAGAAACACCAATCACTTTAAGATCTTCATCTTTTTTATGAAGGCAATCACTAGAAAACGATTTTTCTAAGATTTCTCTTTTAGCTCTAAGCATAGCGGTTCTTTTCTTACTTTCATCCATAGAGACATATAAAGCTTTAATAGATTCATCAATCTTAGGCACAAAAGCTTTCAACTTGAGATTTTCAACATCATGAGAAATTCTATCAATGCTTCTAGACATATCATCAATCTTATTCAACTTTTCTTCTATTGTAGTATTGAAAGCCTTTTGTGCATCGATAAATTATTTAATATTACTCCCAAGATCAGAGGTGTTCCTATTATTATTGTAAGAAGAATTACCATAGGAATTACCATAATTATTAGAGGAATTTCCAGGAAAAGGCCTAGGATTAAATTACCTCTATAAGCATTGTTATTGAAATTGTTTCGCGAGACAAAATTCACATCTATGGAATCACTATTTTTCTCAATCAAGGTAGACAAAGGCACATCATTAAGATCAATAGGAGCATTTTTACTAGCAACCAATTTCATCAAAGCATCAACTTTATCAATCAAAGTACTAATTTCCTCTACCGAATTAACTTTTTTACTAGTAGGTGCTCTTTCGGTATGCCATTGAGAATAATTAACCATGATATTATCTAGCAATTTAGTAGCTTCACCCAAGGTAATCTCCATAAAAGTACCAAACGCAGCGGAATCTAAAAGATTTCTAGAGAGAAAATTCAATCCCACATAAAAAAATTGTATGATCATCCAAAGATTTAAATCATGAGTAGGACAATTTATTAGCATCAACTTCATTCTTTCCCAAGATTGTGCAACATGTTCATGCTCAAGTTGCTTAAAATTCATGATTTGCGTCCTAAGGGAAATAATTTTCGCGGGCGGAAAATACTTAGTGATAAAAGCATCCTTGCACTTATTCCAAGAATCGATACTATTGCGAGGCAAAGAGGAAAACCAAATTTTAGCACTATCTCGCAAGGAAAAAGGAAATAGTTTCAACCTCACAATATCATTGTCCACATCTTTTTTATTTTGCATATCACACAATTCTACGAACGTGTTTAGATGGGACGCGGCATCCTCATTAGGATTACCGGCAAATTGATCTTTCATGACAAGATTCAACAAAGCGGCATTAATATCACAAGACTCCGCACTAGTGGCGGGAGGAGCAATAGGCGTACTAATAAAATCATTGTTATTAGTATTGGAAAAAATCACACAACTTGGTGTTCTCTTGAGTCATCGTGACTACGCAAACAAGATTGCAAGCAAGGAAGAGATCCAGAAAGAAAAAGGGAAAACGAAAAAGAGGGCGAATAAAACGGCAATTTGGTGAAGTGGGGGAGAGGAAAACGAGAGGAAAACGAGAGGAAAACGAGAGGAAAATGGCAAATAATGTAATTGCAAGGAGATGAGATTTGTGATGAGGAACCTGGTAGATGATGGTGGAGTCCCCTCGGCGCCTACGATAGGCACGTAGAAGAGACCGCTTCCTCCTCGGCAACGGTGCCAGAAATTCCTTTGACGAGGCTTGAGACTACGTCGGTATTTCCCCAAAGAGGAAGGGATGATGCAGCACATCGACGGTAAGTATTTCCCTCAGTTATGAAACCAAGGTTATCGAACCAGTAGGAGCATCACCACCACCCAATAAGCAGCACCTACACACAAACAACAAATACTTGCAACCCAACGCGAAAGAGAGGTTGTCAATCTCTCTACGGTAATAAGATAGATTAGGTAGTGATAGATAGGAGAGATAGATCTCCCAAGAACACAAATAAAAAGAGTAAATATGCAGCAATATATTTTTGGGTTCTTTGGTTTTGTAGATCTGAAAACAAAGAGTGCAAAAACGTAGATCGGAAAGCAATATGATGGAAAAATAGACCCGGGGGCCGTAGGGTTCACTAGTGGCTTCTCTCATGAGTATAGCGCACGGTGGGTGAACATATTACTGTTGGGCAATTGATATAAAATCGAATAGTCATGATGATATCCAAGGCGATGATCATTATATAGGCATCACGTCCAAGATAGATAGACCGACTCCTGCCTGCATCTACCTCTATTACTCCACACATCGACCGCTATCCAGCATGCATCTAGCGTATTAAGTTCATGGAAAAACCGAGTAATGCAATAAGAACGATGACATGATGTAGACAAGATCTATTCATGTAGGAATAGACCCCATCTTGTTATCCTTAATAGCAACGATACATGCATGTCTTGCTGCCCCTTCTGTCACTGGGAAAGAACACCACAAGATTGAACCCATCACAAAGCACCTCTTCCCATGGCAAGAAAAATCGATCTAGTCAGCCTAACTAAACCAAAGATTCGGAGAAGAAATACGAGGCTATAAGTAATCATGCATATAAGAGATCAAAGAAGACTCAAATAATATTCATGGATAGAAACTGATCATGAACTCAAAATTCATCGGATCCCAACAAACACACCGCAAAAGTTTACATCAAATAGATCTCCAAGAGACCATTGTATTGAGAATCATAAGAGAGAGAGAGGAATCCATCTATCTACTGCCTACGGACCCGTAGGTCTATGGTGGACTACTCACGCATCATCGGAGAGGCACCTATGAAGAAGATGAACCCCTCCGTGATGGAGTTTAGATTGGATCTCGAGGTTCTGGAACTTGCGGCGGCTGGAATTGTGTTTCGTCGACTACCCGAGGGTTTTTGGAATATTTCGGAATTTATAGGCATCAGAGGCGGTGCGGAGGGGCCCCGTGGAGGGCACAACCCATCAGGGCGCCCCCTGGCGCGCCCTGGCGGGTTGTGCTCTCCACAGCCCACCTTCCTGGCCCTTCTTTGGCCCACTGGGTGTCTTCTGGTCCAGAAAAAATCTCCAAAAAGTTTCGGCGCGATTGGACTCTGTTTGGTATTGATTTTCTGTGAAGTAAAAAACAAGCAAAAACAGTAATTGGCACTTTGGCACTATGTCAATAGGTTAGTCCCAAAAAATGATATAAAGTTGTTATAAAATGATTGTAAAACATCCAAGAATGGTAATATAACAGCATGGAACAAGAAAAAATTATAGATACGTTGGAGACGTATCACATCACTTATTTCTTTATCTGTGAATTCTTTTGTTAGACTGGTATTCATGTCATCCATAACCCGACGAGGTAGAAGGTAGATATGTCTCCAACGTATCTATAATTTTTGATTGTTCCATGCTATAATATTATCATTCTAGGATGCTTTTTGGGTGATTATTTACCAATTCATATTATTTTTGAGCACTAACCTATTAACCCAGTGTCCAGTGCCAGTTGTTGTTTTCTGCATGTTTTTGACTTTGCAGGTTTACAGTACCAAACGAAGTCCAATTGCCCCGAAACTTTTTTACGATTTTTTCTGGAGCAAAGGAAACCTCGAAGCTTCGGGAGGAGGCCGGAGGCTCCACGAGGGAGCCACCACACAACAGGGCGCGCCCAGGGGGGTGGTCGCGCCCTGTTATATGGTGGCCCCCTCGGGCGTCTCCCGACGCCCCTCTTTGTCCTATAAATTCCAATAAATCTCCAAAACCCTAGAGAGCCTCCCGAAACACTTTTTCCACCGCCGCAAGTATCTGTTCCGCCGTGTGCCCATCTGGAGCCCTGTTCCGGTGCCCTGTCGGAGGGGGGATCGATCACAGAGGGCCTCTACATCAACCGTGCTGCTCCCATGGTGATGTGTGAGTAGTTCCCTACAGACCTACGGGTCTGTAGTTAGTACCTAGATGGCTATCTCTCTCTCTCTCTTGATCTTCAATACAAAGTTCACCGCATCTTCGCGGTGATCTATTCGATGTAATCACTTTGTGCGGTGCATTTGTTGGGATCCGATGAATTGTGGGTTTATGTTCAGATTATTCATGATAAAAGATTTGAGTCTTCTCTGAATTCTATTATGATTCTTATTTGCATGATTATCATAGCTTCGTAAATCTCTTCGATCTATTGAAATAGTTTGGCCAACTAGATTGATATTTCTTCAGTGAGAGGGGTGCGTTGTAGTGGGTTCAATCTTGTGGTGCTCTATATCCCAGTGACAGAAGGGGACAAGACACGTATTTGTATTGTTTCCACTAAGGATAAAACGATGGGGTTAATTTATATTGATTGAGTTTTCTTTGTCTACTTCATGTCATCGCTCTCCAAGCATTACTCTGTTTGTCATGAACTTAATACTTAGAGAGGCAAGCATAGAAGCGCTCTCGACGTGGAGTAATAGTAATAGGTGCAGGCAGGAGTCGGCCTATTTTCTTATGGACGTGATGCCTATATACACATGATCATTGCCGTGAATAAATATTGCATGACTATGCGCTTTTCTATCAATTGCCCAACAGTAATTTGTTTACCCACCGTATGCCTACTAGATGAGAGATGCCACTTGAGAACACTATGGCCCCCGGGTCTATTCACTTATATATTTAAAAAAGCTTTCAATACCTTGCTGCCATTTATTTTCTTTTATTTTATTTTGCAATTTACTTTATTCAACTATCATCTACACACTTCAATTGCTTGCAAATAACGAGTCCAAGGGGATTGATAACCCTCTTGCCCACGTTGGGTGCAAGTGTTTGCTTCTTTGTGTGCAGTCGCTGAAGACGGGGGTTACGTGCTACTCCTATTGGTTCGATAACCTTGGTTTTCACTGAGGGAAGTACTTATCTATAGAGTGCTGCATCAACCGTTCCTCTTCATGGAAAACCCAACGCAGATCACAAGTACCAGGAAGGATTTCTGGCGCTGTTGCCAGGGAGTATCACCAACGTACTATCAAGTAACTTCGCACAAATTATCATTCACTTGTTCTACTTTTTATTTTCTGTTATATTTTTCTTGTTTCATAAAAATCAAAAATACAAAAGTATTTATCTTTGCTTGTTTGCTTGTTACTATAGCTAGTCTTACTTATGTTCCCTTTACTCCCGAGAATGAGGTGCTTAATTTTAAACAAAGGGGAGGAGAAAGTTTGCGAGATGTTTGGCATAGGATTTGCAATGCTGAAAATAAACCAATTCATAAGCAATCCCCTAATATCTTGCTTCGTAATTTTTATGTGGGTATTACTACTTGGTATAGGTTCGTACTTGATACTATTACCGGTGGTAATTTCTTAATGAGTCACACTTCAGATGTTTTCAAAGCCATGGAAAATTTAATTGGGACACCACCTCTTGTTATTAATGAAACTACTTTGACCTTGGAACATGTTATGCAAAGGCTTGATATTATTGAAAATAAAATTGCCACTAAAGAACAAGTTGAGGAGTTGGATAAAAAGATTCACAATCACATTACTCAATTTGGGTCAAAGATAGGAATCACTGTGAAAGCACTAAAGGAGAAGGATACAACTATTAATGAGTGGCTAGAGCAAAGTTTTGGTAGAATTGATAAAATTGAGGAAGAATTTGATAAAATGGGTTTCGCTTTTACCCCATGCAAAGCTAATGCTAGCGCCTCAAAAGGAAAGAATTCTAAGATTATGCATGTCCCCAAGAATACTAGTATCACTCTGATACGTCTCCAACGTATCTATAATTTTTGCTTGTTCCATGCTGTTATATTATCATTCTTGGATGTTTTACAATCATTTTATAGCAACTTTATATCATTTTTTGGGACTAACCTATTGCCATAGTGCCAAAGTGCCAGTTGTTGTTTTTGCTTGTTTTCTACTTCGCAGAAAATCAATACCAAACGGAGTCCAATCGCGACGAAACTTTTTGGAGATTTTTTCTAGACCAGAAGACACTCAGTGGGCCAAAGAAGTGCCGAGGGAGTGGGCCAAGGAGACCACAACCCACCATCCCCCCTGGCGCGCCCTAATGGGTTGTGCCCTCCTCGGGGCCCCTCTCCACCGCCTCTGATGCCTATAAATTCCCAAATATTCCAAAAACCCTAGGGGAGTCAACGAAATACAATTTTGGCTGCCGCAAGTTCCAGAACCGCGAGATCCAATCTAAACACCATCACGGAGGGGTTCATCTTCTTCATAGGTGCCTCTCCGATGATGCGTGAGTAGTCCACCATAGACCTACGGGTCCGTAGGCAGTAGCTAGATGGCTTCCTCTCTCTCTCTCTCTCTTATGATTCTCAATACAATGGTCTCTTGGAGATCTATTTGATGTAACCTTTTGCGGTGCGTTTGTTGGGATCCGATGAATTTTGAGTTCATGATCAGTTTCTATCCATGAATATTATTTGAGTCTTCTTTGATCTCTTATATGCATGATTACTTATAGCCTCGTATTTCTTCTTCGAATCTTTGGTTTAGTTAGGCCGACTAGATCGATTTTTCTTGCCATGGGAATAGGTGCTTTGTGATGGGTTCGATCTTGCGGTGTTCTTTCCCAGTGACAGAAGGGGCAGCAAGACACGCATGTATCGTTGCTATTAAGGATAACAAGATGAGGTCTATTCCTACATGAATAGATCTTGTCTACATCATGTCATCGTTCTTATTGCATTACTCCATTTTTCCATGAACTTAATACACTAGATGCATGCTGGATAGCGGTCGATGTGTGGAGTAATAGTGGTAGATACATGCAGGAGTCGGTCTACTTATCTTGGACGTGATGCCTATATAATGATCATCGCCTTGGATATCATCATGACTATTCGATTTTCTATCAATTGCCCAACAGTAATTTGTTCACCCACCATGCGCTATACTCATGAGAGAAGCCACTAGTGAACCCTACGCCCCCCGGGTCTACTTTTCCAACATATTGCTTTCAGATCTATCTTTTTGCATCTTTGTTTTCAGATCTACAAAACCAAAAACCCAAAAATATATTGCTGCATATTTTATTTGCTCTTTTTATTTTGTGTTCTTGAGAGATTTATCTCTCCTATCTATCACTACCTAATCTATCTTTTTACCGTAGAGAGATTGACAACCTCTCTTTCGCGTCGGGTTGCAAGTATTTGTTGTTTGTGTGCAGGTGCTGCTTATTGGGTGGTGGTGATCCTCCTACTGGTTCGATAACCTTGGTTTCATAACTGAGGGAAATACTTACCGTCGCTGTGCTGCATCATCCCTTCCTCTTTGGGGAAATTCTGACGCAGTCTCAAGCCACGTCACACTCCTACTAAAAGAAATGAGGATCTTAAGATGATTAGTGTGCATCCCAATTTTATAAGTTTGATAAAAGATCCTATCTTCAAGATCCCTTCTTTTAAGAAACATGGTTGTGTGATTGAGAAGCTTGAGACCAAAGATGACTACACTTGATACTATGCAATATGCCTAGCTAGGGGCGTAAAACAATAGCGCTAGTTGGGAGGCAACCCAATAGTTATCTTATTTTCTTGTTTTTTACTTTCTGTTTTTTAATAACACGATTATTACCTCTGTAATGATTGTGTTTTTATGTAGAAATTAGTGTTTGCGCCAAGTAAAGCCTTTGGGATGACTTGCGTGATAAGTAGAATTAATACGTTGCAAAAACAAAAACTTTAGCAATCAGTGCAGAATTTCTCTGGTTTTACTGGAATGTCTTTTGATCTAATTTTTTTACACATTATTGCCATACAAATTCTTCAGGTTTTCCAAATTTCCAGAATTTTTGGAGTTACAAAAGTATAGGTTCTCTATAGATCTTTACAGATTGTTCTGTTTTAGACAGATTCTGTTTTTCCTTACATAGTTTGCTTGTTTTGATGATGCTATGGATTGTATCAGGGGGTATAAGCCATGGAGAAGTTAGAATACAGTACCTTATGTAATAATAAAATAAGAATCAATTTATAACAGTACCTAAAGTATTTGATATGTTTACTGACTAACGGATCTCACGAAGGTTTTGTTGAGTTTTGTGTGCTGAAGTTTTCAAGTTTTGGGTGCTATCACGATGGATGAAGGAATAAGGATTGGCAAGAGTCTAAGCTTGGGGATGCCCAAGGCACCCCAAGGTAATATTCAAGGAATACTCAAGCGTCTAAGCTTGGGGATGCCCCGGAAGGCATCCCCTCTTTCGTCTCAATCCATCGGTATGTCACTTGGAGCTATATTTTTATTCATCACATGATATGAGTTTTGCTTGGAGCGTCGTTTGCTTTACTTTGATTTTTGTTTTAGTTTTCCACAATCATTCTTTGCTGGACACACCCATTTGAGAGAGACACTAGATCACCATGATTTGTTAGAATACTCTATGTGCTTCACTTATATCTTTTGAGCTTAGCAGTTGCTCTAGTAATTCACTTATATCTTTTAGAGCACGGTGGCGTATAGATTCTATAGAAATAATTGCACTCTAGTGCTTCACTTATATTTGTTTGAGAGTTAATAAATAGTGACGGTAATTTGCATGGGTTATAAGACTAGTCCAAAAATAATAGGTATCCAATGAGTGCATAATCAAAACCACATGTTGCACATAAAAGAGAAATTGTGGGTTAATGATATTGATGTGGTAATATGAAAGGGCATGAGTGCATGATCATTGGTTAGTAGAAGTATCGTGAATTAGAGGGTGTTAACTTGCTATTCATCTAAATATTTTTTATGGCAAGGTGATGATGTGTAAGCATACTTATTCCTCGTTCAAATCCTAGTGATGTTTAAGTCGGAGGCGCGCGATGGTTAACTCCTCCCAACCTCCTCCCTAGGGGCATGCGAGTGGTACTTTGCTTCGAGAGAGCTAATAAAATCTTGCAATAAGTATGTGAGTTCTTTATGACTAATGTGAATCCATGGATGTACGCACTCTCACCACCTCATATTTGCTAGCCTCTTCGGTACCGTGCATTGCCCATTCTCAACTTGAGGATCGGTGCAACATTCGCCGGTGCATCCAAACCCCGTGACATGATACGCTCTGTTGCACATAAGCCTCATTATATCTTCCTCAAAACAGCCACCATACCTACCTATTATGGCATTTCCATATCCATTCCGAGATATATTGCCATGCAACTTCCACCGTTACGTCATATGACTAGTACTTTCATTGTCATATTGCTTTGCATGATCATATAAGCTAACATAGTGTTTGTGGCAAAGCCATCATTCATAATTTTTTATACATGTTACGTGTGATCATTGCACATCCTGGTATACTGCCAGAGGCATTCATATAGAGTCATACTATATTTTTCATTTTGGGTTGTAAGTAAATAAAAGTGTGATGATCATCATTATTAGGGCACTGTCTCAGTGAGGAAAGGATGATGGAGACAATGATTCCCCCACAAGTCGGGATGAGACTCCAGACGATAAATAAAAGAAAAAGGAAAAAAGAAAGAAAAAAGAAAAGAGAAAGAAAGAAAGAAGAAAAAAAATAAAAAAATAAATGAGAGAAAAGAGAGAAAGGACAGTGCTACTACTTCTTTTTCCACACTTGTGCCTCAACGTGGCACCATGTTCTTCATATAGAGGGTCTCTTGTTTTATCACTTTCATATGCTAGTGGGAATTTTTCATTATAGAACTTGGCTTGTATATTTCGATGACGGGCTTCCTCAAATGCCCGAGGTCTTCATGAGCAAGCAAGTTGGATGCACACCCACTTAGCTTCATTTGAGCTTTCATACACTTATAGCTCTAGTGCATCCGTTGCATCGCAATCCCTACTCCTCGCATTGATATCTATTGATGGGCATCTCCATAGCCAGTTGATACGCCTAGTTGATGCGAGACCTTCTTCTCCACTTTAACCCCTTTGAAACCTACCACCAAATTCTATTCCACCTTTATGCTATATCTATGGTTCACGCTCATATATTGCGTAAGTAATAAAAGGCTAAAGCGCGTTAAGAAGTACGATCCGATTTCCTGACTTGACACCGTGGTGCTTGACATTTCTATTTATGTGGTGAAGACGGAGCCATGCTATTCTAATATGATAAAATGAATAGGGGGTGAACATTCTTTAAGGATCTATATTTTGAAACTTGATGATTATGTCTCTTATGTTTATAAGTATTACTACGTTGATGTTTATTAATTCATCGTTTCTCAATGATCATACCTGCAATAGATTACATGTTGGGCAGCATGTCACATCAAAAATTCTGTTTTTATCATTTACCTACTCGAGGACGAGCAGGAATTAAGCTTGGGATGCTAATATGTCTCCAACGTATCTATAATTTTTGATTGATCCATGCTATAATAGTATCATTCTAGGATATTTTTTGGGTGATTATTTACCAATTCATATTATTTTTTAGCACTAACCTATTAACCTAGTGCCAGTTGTTGTTTTCTGCATGTTTTTGACTTTTCAGGTTTACAATACCAAACAAAGTCCAATTGCCTCGAATTTTTTTATGATTTTTTCGGGACCAAAAGAAGACATGGAAGCTTCGGGAGGAGGCCGGAGGCTCCACGAGGGAGCCACCACACAACAGGGCGCGCCCGGGGGGTGGCCGCACCCTGTTATGTGGAGGCCCCTCGGGCGTCTCCCGGCGCCCCATTCTGGCCTATAAATTCCAATAAACCCCCAAAACCCTAGAGAGCCTCCCGAAACACTTTTTCCACTGCCGTAAGTCTCTGTTCCGCCGTGTGCCCATCTGGAGCCATGTTCCGATACCCTGCCGGAGGGGGGATCGATCATGTAGGGCCTCTACATCAACCTTGCTGCTCCCATGGTGATGTCTGAGTAGTTCCCTACAGACCTACGGGTCCGTAATTAGTATCTAGATGGCTATCTCTCTCTCTCTCTTGATCTTAAATACAAAGTTCACCGCATATTCGCGGTGATCTATTCGATGTAATCACTTTGTGCGGTGCATTTGTTGGGATCCACTAAATTATGGGTTTATGTTCAGATTATTCATGATAAAAGACTGAGTCTTCTCTGAATTCTATTATGATTCTTATTTGCATGATTATCATAACTTCGTAAATCTCTTCGATCTATTGAAATAGTTTGGCCAACTAGATTGATATTTCTTCAGTGAGAGGGGTGCGTTATAGTGGGTTCAATCTTGCGGTGCTCTATATCGCAGTGATAGAAGGGGACAAGACACGTATCTGTATTGTTTCCACTAAGGATAAAACGATGGGGTTAATTTATATTGATTGAGTTTTCTTTGTCTACATCATGTCATCGTTCTCCAAGCATTACTCTGTTTGTCATGAACTTAATACTTAGAGAGGCAAGCATAGAAGTGCTCTCGATGTGGAGTAATAGTAATAGGTACAGGCTGGAGTCGCCTATTTTCTTATGGACGTGATGCCTATATACACATGATCATTGTCGTGAATAAATATTGCATAACTCTGCGCTTTTCTATCAATTGTCCAACAGTAATTTGTTTACCCACCGTATGCCTACTACATGAGCGATGCCACTAGTGTAGGACCGAAAGTATGTCTAGAGGGGGGGGGGTGATTAGACTACTTGACCAAATAAAAATTCTACCTTTTCCCAATTTTAAGTGTTGGCAGATTTTAGCAATGATAGCAAGTCAAGTACACCCTACACATGCATGTCTAAGAGTATAGCAACGGAAAGTAACAACAAGCATGTATATAGAAGAGGGTAGGGAGGAAGATCAAACGCAATTTGTAGACACGAAGATTTTTCCCGTGGTTTCGATAGGTGGTGCTATCGTACGTCCACGTTTATGGAGTCTTCAACCCACGGAGGGTAACGGTCGCGAGAGTCCACGGAGGCCTCCACCCATAAGGGTCCACGAAGTAGCAACCTTGACTATTCCATAACGGCTTCCGTCCACGAAGGACTAGCCTCACTATGGGTAGATCTTCACAAAGTAGGCGATCTCCTTGCCCGTACAAACTTCTTGGTTCAACTCCACAACATGAAGTAGGAGGCTCCCAAGCGACACCTAACCAATCTAGGAGGCACCACCCTCCAAAAGGGAATAGGCTCGGTAATGTCGATGAACTCCTTGCTCTTGTGCTTCAAGATGATAGACTCCTCAACACACAATCACTCTCTCACAGATTTGGCCTGGTAGAAGAGATTGATTTGGTGGAAAGCAACTTGGGGAGGCTAGAGATCAAGATTCATATAGATGGAGGGGAATAGCTTGATCTCAACACATGAGTACGTGGCTCTCTCTCAGAAAATAGGATAGGGCAAGTATGGAATAGTTCTGAGTGCTTCTCTTTCGAGTGGGTGGTGGTGAAGGGGTATATATAGGCATCCCCAAAAATCCAACCGTTACACCTAAAGTGACCAACTCGGTGACACCGATGTGTTAATCTCGGTGGTACCGAAGTGACCAAAAGGCAGTAACTTTTGAATCTCGGTGAGACCGATATATAAAACTCGGTTGCACCGATAAGGTGACCAACTGTCAGATTGCCCAATCTCGGTGACGCCGATTCCACAAACTCGGTCGGACCGATTTTGTGAAATTGGGTAACAGAAAGTTGGCAACCCAAACTCGGTGGCACCGAAACAGAATCGGTTGCACCGAAAGGCTAGGGTTTGGCTTAGGTCTGTCTGAGTATGGGAATCGGTGGCACCGAGTGGGAAGTGTTGGTTGCACCGATTTTGGATATTTGACTTTGGACAGACTTTTGTGGAAGAGCTTATGGGTGTTTTTGGTGACTATCTCTTGTGCACGTGGAGCATCTTGTTCACCAACAGTACCTTACCCCCTTTTAATAGTATTGGCTTTGCTATGGACTCAAAGTGATTTCTCACAAAGTAAAATGTAGAGTCCTCTTGCTTGAAGCTTTGCCAATCCATTTCCTTGCATCTTGGGGTATCTCCACAATCTCCACAATCCTTTTGCCAACCCTTCTCTCCATGGACTTTTATCTGAAATACACTAGGTAAAAGTATTAGTCCAAGAGACAATGTATGTTGTCATGAATTATCAAAACCACAAAGGGAGCACATTGTGCTTTCAATCTCCCCCTTTTTGGTAATTGATGACAACATACAATCAAAGCTTCAAATGAAGATATGCATGGATATAATGAAGACTTTGAGAGACACATGACTTAGACTTGCTCCCCCTAAATGTGTGCAATCCCTTTAAAGGATAGTTTCTTTGGAATGCATGGACACACATATAGTAGAAGGGATATAAGGAGTCATGTGTATCTTGGCTGTATGCATCAAATATATATGAATGAGATGTATCCTTGTTCAAGATTTCACTCTTGCAAACAATATGTGCAAGAAGCAAGAGATCATCTTGATCAAAGATATGATGCATATACTTACCTTGAGTTCTTGAGCATTCTTGTAGTACAAACACACTTGAGAAAACAGTGTTAGGAAACACAAGAGTATTCTACTAATCAACAAGGCAATAGAACTCAAAAGTACCAAGATCAGAGCCGACTGCATGTAGGTAGCCCCCTTTCCAACTCCTTGGCCGAAGTTGAGTCTAGTACTTGAAAAACTTTTACTAACATTGTTGTGTGGGTTACGGGCCCACATCTCAATCGGGTGGTATTAGGATCTTTTACTCCTCATCTATACTCTGGGTTCTGACCTCTCTTCTCTTTCGGGTTAAAGATTTTGCTAACTCTAACTCTAGGTTCTCGTAACTACTTCCCCGGAGAGCCCCTCATTCCAGACGATGACTTGATTCGTCAGAAGACTTCGAAGATATTCTCTGATGTTCTCTCGAGAACTTGTGCTCGTCGCTTTTGCGATTCCCTTCCGCCGTCAACCCCTATGGATGACAACATGCAATTGTCGCTCATACTTTCATATCCAGTTGCTCTTGTTATTACAAGGTACATCGAATTATCTTACCGGAGATTCGTTCTTCCTCGGTTGATCATGTGTTTCACAGAGTTCTTTGAAACGCTATTCGATCTTCCGTAATCCTCTGTAGCCTTTTGCTCTTGACCTTTCTCACCTGCTTGCATTGTGGTTAATTCCATATGTCTAGCAATATTCATTGAAATCCCTCGTGATTGTCATTTGATCTTATTGATTCAACTTCTGTGTGAATGCACACAATCCTCACTTGATACTCATAAATTATCCGTCCGGCTCAGACGTCTTTCCAAACATGGGTTGGTTCCCGACAAATCAACCTTGATTGATTGCCCATCTAAGTCCTTTCATCTTACTTGTATTTGATCAGAACATCTATTTCCGATACACCAATTGGGAAATCTTAATTCCTTTGGTTATTTAAGCATCAAATTATTTGGATGTTCTATGATCTGACGCCTTACATTCCTTCTTCCTCTGATTGGGTACCGATACTCACATCAGGTCCTTTGTGGACCGCCAGACCCAGTGTTGGGTTATTATCAGATAGCATCCTTCACATTCAAAATTCTTGTGATGTTCTTCCCCTGATACATGATGCCATTGGTAAACTGTGTCTTCTCCCTATGATAAGTTGTATCCTATGCTTTCGTCAGTCGTGCTCTGTTTGCAAGCATGTGTTAATTACTCTTGAAGCTTGTGGTATATGTTCCTAAGATGCCCCGATGGGTTGAACCTATGCCTTCCTTAATCCGTGTGAACCCGACAGTTTTCACGCGTCTTACTCTCCTGGTGTTTTGCCAGTTAAACTTTCAAAACTACAACATTATCAAATGCGAGGAGTAAATGGAAGGTGATGCATTGATGAAGTGGGAGTCGACCTTGAACTTTGTGCTCATGCCCATGGAAGCAATGTTGATCTTATCATAGGAGCTTCTCGTAACGATAAATTTCTCTTGGCATAATTTGATCCGGTATCTGTGATCTTGTCCTTTACAATCGTGGTTCCGACCATGTTGTTCTACTTTGGTTTCATTCTCAGACAAGTTAAAGTGTTTGTTCTTCCACAGATCAATACACTAGTCTAACCTTTATTCTGATCTACCTCCGAGTTTTATCATTGGTATCTCGTGAATATCACGGAGCTATATAACTTTTTATGAGCTCCTCATCAACTATGATATTCCACTGATTCCAGTTTCCTCGTGTTCTGAGTTGTTGGACACTAAAGGACACCGATAATTAAATCGAGTACGCATTGCGATTCAACAACTCTTAGTAATCTTCCTTGCTTATGGGTTGGTACTCGATCATGTCGTTCCAAACTGTTAAGCTACATCATCATTGTCATGCTAGAGCTTGACCATGATATCTTTGTCCTTCATCCCCGGAACACAATTCCAACAGTGCGCTAAGCTTATATCGAGTTTTCAACGTCATGTTGGTTGTCTTGATAGGCAATTTCGATTCTGAGCTAGCAATCTAATCTATGGTTCTGACAACCTTTCGCTTCACCATTTCCTTGCTTGATGTTGTCGCTGATCGATTACATATTCAAGAGACTTCTTGACATTTGTGTCGTGATCCTCATCAGCATAACGGGCTCTTCCAGGATATCAAGTAAATTCATGATGAGAGTAGCATCCTTGCCCCTTGGTAATTGGTATTGCCGTTGACGACATCCTTGCCTCCCTTCCAAATGCAGACTTGGTCTTATTTTGGGTGCACCTTTCGATTAATGTTGAATTATGGATGTTTTTCCTCGGGCTTACCTCAATATATCATCTGGTTTGACCAATGCTATCACCTTGTTCATTCAATCATGGGAATCCATCTTTGTGGAAATCTCGATAAATTGTTGCTGAGCCCATCAGCCACATCCTCATCTTCTTCGTGGTTCATGATGAACAGTTAAGTTAGTGTTGGAAACCTTTGGAAGCATTATCTTTGTGCCTAGCTCATGAAGAATATGTTTGATAAAATAAGTGTTTTTACATAACTTCACGTGCATTCTGCCGTCGTAAATATGGGAAGTTTTGTTTCGCTTCCTCTAGGATCATCCCAATTCATTCACGCATGTGCAAAGTGTTATATGTTTTGAGGATTTGCTACCCTCACTCCATATGAATTTCCTAGCACCCCAAGCCACTGATTGATTTGATCTAGGAAAATAAGTTCTACGTAAGAGCTAATCCGGACTTACATCGGTACTTTGATATCCTCGATGATGGTTCCCAACCTTAGCTTGGTGGTACCGAAGTGACCAAAAGGCAGTAACTTTTGAATCTCGGTGATACCGATATATAATTCTCGGTGGTACCGATTAGGTGACCAACGGTCAGATTGCGCAACTCGGTGACGCCGATCCAGAAAACTCGGTGGTACCGATTTTGTGAATCGAGGTAACAGAAAGTTGGCAACCCAAACTCGGTGGCACCGAAGTGGAATCGGTTGCACTGATGTGCTAGGGTTTGGCATGGGTCTGTCTGAGTTTGGGAATCGGTGGCACCGAGTGGGAAGTGTTGGTTGCACCGATTTTGGATATTTGACTTTGGACAGACTTTTGTGGAAGAGCTTGTGGGTGTTTTTGGTGACTATCTCTTGTGCACGTGGAGCATCTTGTTCACCAATGGTACCTTACCCCCTTTTAATAGTATTGGCTTTCCTATGGACTCAAAGTGATTTCTCACAAAGTAAAATGTAGAGTCCTCTTGCTTGAAGCTTTGCCAATCCATTTCCTTGCATCTTGGGGTATCTCCATAATCCTTTTGCCATCCCTATCATTGAACTTTTCCTGAAATATGCTTAGTGGAAATATTAGTTCAATGACATATATGTTGTTATTAATTACCAAAACCACCAAGGGAGCAAATGTGCTTTCAATCTCCCCCTTTTTGGTAATTGATGACAACATATAGATCAGAGCTTCGACATATGATATAATCAATGAATATAATCGTCGCTTTGAGAAGTATGTGATAAGCAAGAGCTCCCCCTAAATTTGTGCATTATTTTGAATTTGCGTTTGAATGCAAATGCACAATCGATTAGGTACATGGGGCACTCTTCCATGTCACATACAACTTGGTGGTGTGCGAGAGTAATGAATATCATAGCACAACACAATCAAGTAAAGGTGAATGATCATCTCATAAGCATCATAATGATAGGAAGTAGTAGCAATACACATCAAGTGTATGATCAAACACCAACAAAGTTTAACACAAGCAAACCAAAAGATCAAATGTTTCGTAAAGCGATAAAAACCAATGCTCTCTCTCTCGAAGCCTAAAGATCTATATACATCTTCTCGCCCTTTGGCAACAAGTTACCAAAAAGTTCAAAGGCATATAGCTAATCGTTCTTCTGGGGATGATCTCCTCTGGTAGCTGGTGAAGGAGTCGAGAGAACGGCATCGGCGAAGACTTCAGCAGACGTCATGGACGGAGTTGGAGTAGCAACTGGAGGAACTGGAGGAGCTGATGGAGCTGAAGAGGCGGTAGCAGGTGCTGATGAAGAAGGCCTCAACTCTGGAGCTGGCACTATGGCTGATCTGGCCTGAGTAGTGAACTGAGTGCCTGGCCTGAGAGGAGAGTCATCCTCATCATCTGTAGTGTGGGGACTGGGCACACTATCAACTTCCTTCTTGAGCTCATTCACGGTCTTGGTCAGCCCATCCACCTTGTCATTGAGTGTCTTAATCCTGTTCTCCATGATCCTCACAAGACTATGCTGATTCGCCAAGATGTCCTTGATATCCTTCTGCATGCCCTGAATGGTACTGATCAAGAGATCCATTTGCTCGTTCCTGGATCTAGGGACTTGAGCACTAGTGGCTCTAGCTGCCTCTACCTCTGCCTGTGCTGCGGCTGAGGTGGGATGATCTGGGTTCATCACCACAATGTTGTCCTCAAGATCAGGCTGTAGGGGCAAATGTGGCCTATCAAGAGCAAAGATGTGCTTCTCTAGCTTGGAGTTGATGAGCATCTGAATGTAGGGTGCATAGCAGCATGAGCGCTTCTGATCAGCAGCAACCCTCTTCACAGTTTCTACTATCAAGTCCATCACCCTTATCCTGGTGTGTCTATCAAGATGGATCAGCATGTTGATGGAATAGCCTCTAATCATCTTGTCATCTCCAGACTTAGGCATCAAGGTGTGCCTCAAGATGGTGTTCATGGTGCGGAGACCAGCCTGGAGGAAGTAGATAGATCCTAGCTTGTGAGACTTCACATGTGTAGCAGGAATCTCATTATACATGTTAGCCATTGCATTGTGGCTCTCCTTGGATTCATAATAGACATCCAGATCTCCTTCTTCCACCTTTGGGACTCCTAAGATGGCAGCCCATTCCTTAACAGTAGATTCATACCTTGCTCCTTCAGTCATCCACACAATCCTACCATCTCCATAGAAGTGAGCAGTGGAGTAGAATTGCATGACCATCTCATCATTCCATGCAGTGAATTCCTTGCCAACAAATTCATCCAAACCAATGAAGTGAAAGTTGTCTTGAACACTTGGGAAGTAGTCTTCATTCTCCTTGATATACTTCCAATCAACATATCTCATGTCACTCACAGTTGGGCTCTTATCAAGCAAGATTGTCTCATAGAAATCTTGTTGCTCCTTGGTATAAAATCTGTAGTCCACAACTGTTTTCCTTCTCTGGGCTTATGGATCAATGGCTCTCCATTTCCTCAAACCCGAGTCCTTCCTCTTCTTCATGTCCTCAGCAAGCAAGTGGCTGGCATTGTGCTCTGGAAGGTGTGGTCTTAGCTTCATCAAAGCAGTAATATCATCAACATCCTCAGCTTCCCTAAAAGTGGAGGTCTTGTTCTTGGAAGCAGCTGGGATGTCTCTGGAGAACCTCTTGGGTTTATCTGCAGCAGCAACCTTCTTGGGGGCAGTCTTGGTGCTCTTGGATGTGGTAGCCTTAGGCATAGCATCTGCCATAAGCTTCTTCTTCTTCTTTGGAGGTGCCTTTGTAACTGGCTCTTCCTCCTCCTCCTCAGCAGCTGCCTCTGCTGGATCCTCATACATAGAGGTAGGTCTGCCCATGACATGTATAATCCTCTTTCTGCTCTTCTTCTTCTCACCAGCCTTCTTAGGCATAGACTTCTTGGGAGGCTCAACAGTCAAAGTTTCCCTAGAGCTCTCTGGTGCTCTAGCTGACTCAGAGCTAGCATACTCCTTCCTTATGGCTTTCTTCTTCTTGGAAGAAGAAGCAGCAACAGTGGTGTTCTTGGCAGCATCTTCCTTCTTGGATAGCTCCTTAGGAATAAAGTCCACATCCTCCTCATCAGAATTGAGCTTCCTCCTTGTCCTTGTAGCAGCCTTGGGCAAATCAGGAGAACTAGGAACATCATCATAGCTCCCCTCAGGACTAGTGCCTGAGCTCATGTCAACACTCTGCTCACTGAGATCATTCTGACTGTCTTCAGCATCTGACATATCTGACCCTGTGAATTAGAGTATAGAAGAGTGGAAGGGATGAGTCATCACAAAATGCAGATATTTTCAAAAGATTGAACTAAGATTTTTCAAGTTTTGCATTCTGCCAAATGTATGTCGGTACAACCGAACCAAATATTTTGGACCTACCGAGACAGACAGTCTCTATAACATAAACTTGGCACCACTTTCGGTGAGACCGAAAATGGGCACTCGGTTTCACCGAGACTGTTCTCAGTCGACCAGAAAAGCGAATCGGTGCTACCGATTCTTTTGCGTCGGTTCCACCGAGATTCATGTGGCGGACGGCAAAACCAAAAAAATCGTTCGTTCGCTATTCTACTGGAGTTTCTCGTGGATGAATCAATTCTCAAACTATGGATTATCGATGGAGAAGCCCTAATGCGCGAGAATCGGAGGTTGGAGCGCATGAGGGGGTGAAATCGTACCCTAGCTTGGTGACGACTTCGCTACGGCGGCGACGGGGGAGAGGATTCCGTCGACGGCGGAGACTTCCAACGGCGGAAGCGCTCGGGAAGACGAAGGCGATGACCAGGGGCCTTGGTTCGGCAGCAAGGGTTTCGGAGGGGGCGACGTTTGAATAATAGATTTCAAAAGTCGGGTCCTCCTCTATATAAACCCATGGCTGTCGGTGACACCGATTCTAACTTTTCAGTGTCACCGAGTTCCTCAACTGTCTGCAGACAGGGAAACTCGGTGTAACCGAGAAGATGGAATCGGTGGTACCGAGATAGAAAACCAGATCAACCCTAGGCATTCGGTGAGACCGAGATTTTGGGTTGGTTCCACCGAGATGCATTTGGGAGGTTTTAATGGTCAGTCCTTTGTCGATACGGAACTCCGAGTGCTCCTCACACAGAGAGATCGAAAAGTCCTTGTTCAAATTTTGTGATGCAGCAAGAATAGAATATGAGGTAAGAAAGCATAGATAGCTAGAGAGTGGTCCTAGGCATTCTTGTCCATCCAATTGGCAAAAGAAAAATCAAAAACCAAACAACAACAATTGGATGTCCTCGAATGGATAAATAAATGCAGACCAACATGCTCACACAATAAGATGTCAAATGAAATCATGGCAAACATGCACATACATACTAGCATCTATCAAGCATTTTGGCGATGACGGAGTCATCTATATATGAGTATATTGACTTAGGAGCCAAGTAAGAATACTTGATCATAGGTCATACTCATCGTTTAAGCACAAGTGGGATTACCACTTTTACATAAAGCATTTAATTTTGTCACATTCTAAGAGATGCTTTAACTCAAGTCTTAGAGTAAAGCTCCCCCTTGATGTGACATCCCCCCATAGGAGGGATAAACTAACCTTGGGTTTTGTCGATGAAGACTTCATGTTGGTGAGGTAGTGGTGGATGCTCAAGGTTGATGAAGATCACCAAGAGTTGGGAGCATTCTTGTTATTTCCTTACTCTTCTCACCTACATGGGTTAGTCCCAACACACAAGAGACAAATACAAGGATATCTATGGACATGGAGTGCAAAACATGTGTGATGATGTCCATTGATTTGTTGATTACCTTATCCCTTGCTTACCTTTGAGGGAATGTGTGACTCCTTGAACTATTGCTTGTTGTTGACTTTGATTGAAAATAGTTCTTGCCAACAATGAATGTGAGTGAATTTCATTGGCGGAGTCACCCCTCAAGAACTTCTCTAGTTCTTCTTCTTGGGGACCCACATCAACTTGATGGGGATCCTTGGTGTTGAAGTGGCCCTTGTAGAAGTTGAGCTTGAAGTAGCCTTGGGAACCCACTCCACGAAAGCTTGGGATACATCTTCATATGAGTCAATGTCCTCTTGATGCTTGTTCTTGCGCTTGAGCTTGTGGTCTTGTGGTGGAAGGTCATCTTGAGTGTTTGTTCCCTTGGGAGGAGTATGTTCATACTTCTCCTTTTGAGGAACAAACTTGGGCTTGGGGTATTGACCTTCTTCCCATTCAACTCCATTAGCGTTGAAGTAGCCAATGCCATGGTTCTTCCGGTATCCTCCGTGCTTGCGTACAATTTCCTCAAATTGCTTACACCCGGCAAGACTCTTGTAGATACCTTCCTCTATAATTCCTTTCAATAAAGCTTTTTCTTGCTCAAGTGTAACTTGGCTAAGAGAATCATCATTAGTGGAATCAATAGAACTACTAGAAGCAATATCATTAGGTTTAGCATTTTTATTGTTGCTACTAGATGAAGAACCTTTCTTGCCTTTGTTACTAGTTTGTCTAGATTTAACTTGTGGTGTGAATGTAGACAAGAGTAATCGTTTGACTAGATAAGATGAAGTCTTCTTTCGGAGATCGTCATTGATAGATTTAAGAAACTCATGCTCTTGCTCCAAGGTGAGCTTCCCGAAGCGTAGCTTCTCATGAGTCCTTACAAGCTCTCTATGATCTTCTAGAGTAGTTTCATGGGCTAACTTAAGAGTGTTTAATTCTTTAGTTAGTTGTTCTATTTTCATCTTATCATCATCAAGCGACTTATCTTGACTAGCATGAGAATTATCAAGTTCATTTTGATTAACATCACTAGTTTCATCAAAGAACAAGTCATCATCACAAAGTAAATCACCTTCATCACTATCGAAATCAAGATACTCGGGGTGTGATACCTTGGGGCCTTTAGCCATGAAGCAACTTCCACTCCCTTCATTTGGTGAATCAAATAGATCATAGGAGTTGGTAGTCACTAGTGCAAGTCCGGCAACACCTTCATCTTGACTATAGTCGGAGTTGGAGTGATAGCTTCTCTCGGAGTTGTTGTCGGAGTCGGAGCCGGAAACCCATTCACCAACATGAGCTTGATGTCTTCTTCTTGTGTAGCTCTTGGTGTACTTGTCCTTCTCCGAGTCCTTACTTCTCCTTGAGGGTCTTCGTTCATAACGATCATCTCTACTCCTTCTCTCTCTTTGATTCATTCCTTGAGCTTCGTCTTCTAGGTGACTCTTCTCTTCGTTTGTAGGGAGCCGTGCACTCATTGGAGTAGTGTCCGGGCTTCCCACAATTGTAGCAGTTTCGGTCACGACTTGACGAACGCTTCTCTTCATATCTTGCGTTGGAGCTTCGTTCTTTGCCTCTATTCTTGTAGAACTTGTTGAATTTCTTGACCATGAGGCTTATCTCTTCATTGGTGACAAGGCTGTCGCTTGAAGTTGCGGGAGCATCACTTGTGGCTTTGTAAGCACCACTAGACTTGTTGTGACGCTCTTCTTTGTCCTTGAGTGTCATCTCATGAGTAACAATCCTTCCAATGACTTCCGTAGGCTTGAGATCTTTGTAGTTGGGCATCATTTTGATCAATGTGCACACGGTGTCGTATCTCTCATCCAAAGCTCGAAGTATCTTCTTGATGATGAATTTGTCGGTCATTTCTTCGCTTCCTAAGCCGACAAACTCATTTGTGATGAGAGCTAGCCTAGAGTACATCTCTGCGACTCCTTCACCATCCTTCATCCTGAACTTGTCAAGCTGACTTTGAAGAACGTCCAACTTGGATTCTCTCACAGATTCGGTACCTTCATGCATATCAACCAAAGTATCCCAAATCTCTTTTGCATTCTCAAGACGGCTGATTTTGTTGAATTCTTCGGGGCATAGGCAGTTGAAGAGAATGTCACATGCTTGAGCGTTGTATTGCAGCATCTTCAATTCATCCGCGATCGCTTCACGATTCGGTTCCTTTCCATAACCAAAGAATTCACCTTGCAAGCCAACACGGACAACAGCCCAAATGGCGGGGTTATGACCAAAAATATGCATTTTCATTTTGTGCTTCCAACTAGCAAAATTAGTGCCATCAAAGTACGGACCTTTACAGTGATAATTTCCCTCACTAGACGCCATACTCTCCTAGGTTGTGAGACCAATGCAATGGAGACCAAAGCTCTGATACCACTTGTAGGACCGAAAGTATGTCTAGAGGGGGGTGATTAGACTACTTGACCAAATAAAAATTCTACATTTTCCCAATTTTAAGTGTTGGCAGATTTTAGCAATGATAGCAAGTCAAGTACACCCTACACATGCATGTCTAAGAGTATAGCAGCGGAAAGTAACAACAAGCATGTATATAGTAGAGGTAGGGAGGAAGATCAAACGCAATTTGTAGACACGAAGATTTTTCCCGTGGTTCCGATAGGTGGTGCTCTCGTAACGGTCGCGAGAGTCCACGGAGGGCTCCACCCATAAGGGTCCACGAAGTAGCAACCTTGACTATTCCATAACGGCTTCCGTCCACGAAGGACTAGCCTCACTATGGGTAGATCTTCACAAAGTAGGCGATCTCCTTGCCCATACAAACTTCTTGGTTCAACTCCACAACACGAAGTAGGAGGCTCCCAAGCGACACCTAACCAATCTAGGAGGCACCACCCTCCAAAAGGTAATAGGCTCGGTAATGTCGATGAACTCCTTGCTCTTGTGCTTCAAGATGATAGACTCCTCAACACACAATCACTCTCTCACATATTTGGCTTGGTAGAAGAGATTGATTTGGTGGAAAGAAACTTGGGGAGGCTAGAGATCAAGATTCATATGGATGGAGTGGAATAGCTTGATCTCAACACATGAGTACGTGGCTCTCTCTCAGAAAATAGGATAGCGCAAGTATGGAATAGTTTTGAGTGCTTCTCTTTCGAGTGGGTGGTGGTGAAGGGGTATATATAGGCATCCCCAAAAATCCAACCGTTACACCTAAAGTGACCAACTCGGTGACACCGATGTGTTAATCTCGGTGGTACCGAAGTGACCAAAAGGCAGTAAATTTTGAATCTTGATGAGACCGATATATAATTCTCGGTGGTATCGATTAGGTGACCAACGGTCAGATTGCGCAACTCGGTGACGCCGATCCAGAAAACTCGGTGGCACCGATTTTGTGAATCGAGGTAACAGAAAGTTGGCAACCCAAACTCGGTGGCACCGAAGTGGAATCGGTTGCACCGATGTGCTAGGGTTTGGCATGGGTCTGTCTGAGTTTGGGAATCGGTGGCACCGAGTGGTAAGTGTTGGTTGCACCAATTTTGGATATTTGACTCTGGACAGACTTTTGTGGAAGAGCTTGTGGGTGTTTTTGGTGACTATCTCTTGTGCACGTGGAGCATCTTGTTCACCAACAGTACCTTACCCCTTTTAATAGTATTGGCTTTGCTATGGACTCAAAGTGATTTCTCACAAAGTAAAATGTAGAGTCCTCTTGCTTGAAGCTTTGCCAATCCATTTCCTTGCATCTTGGGGTATCTCCACAATCCTTTTGTCATCCCTATCATTGAACTTTTCCTGAAATATGCTTAGTGGAAACATTAGTTCAATGCCATATATGTTGTTATTAATTACCAAAACCACCAAGGGAGCAAATGTGCTTTCAACTAGAGAACACTATGGCCCCCGGGTCTATTCACTTATATATTTACAAAAGCTTTCAATACCTTGCTGCCAGTTATTTGCTTTTATTTTATTTTGCAATTTACTTTATTCAACTATCTTCTACACACTTCACTTGCTTGCAAATAACGAGTCCAAGGGTATTGACAACCCTCTTGCCCGCGTTGGGTGCAAGTGTTCTCTTCTTTGTGTGCATTCGCTGAAGACGGGGTTGCGTGCTACTCCTATTGGTTCCCTAACCTTGGTTCTCACTGAGGGAAATACTTATCTATACCGTGCTGCATCACCCATTCATGTTCACAAAAAACCCAACGCAGATCACAAGTATCAAAGGTCAATCAGCTCAAGAGGAGCCACATTCTTATCCTTTGTATAGAGCTCTTTGAAAAAGTCGATGGTCATTTTGTGCATCTCCTCTTTCTTTTCAACCGAGGCTCCATTGCCATCTTTTAACTTATTTATCTTATTTTTCTTCTGACGCCATGTTGCTTTCTCATGGAAATACCTCGTATTCTGGTCTCCCTCTCTGATCCACGTGGCCCTAGAGCGTTGGCGCCACATCAGTTCTTCCTCAATCAGTTACTCGTCCAATTCTGCTGTAGTCTTTCTAATCTCTACCTCATCTCTTTGCAGAATAATTGTATCTGTCAAACTCTTTAGTCGTTGCCTACTCTTCTTTATATTCCAAGTGACAGACCCAAAGTCATTTTTAGACCAGGCGGCCAGAGAGTTTTGTACTGTCTTCAGCTTACCCGCCACCTGTGCAAGATTCTTGGTCGAGGCCTCTGTACCTCAAGCTTCCTTTACAGTCGGTTCAGAGTGTGTACTCTTTCCCACATAATTTCATACCTTAAGATTCTTTTTCTTCCATGGGGATGATCATTTTCAAGTGTAACCAGAAGAGGAAAGTGGTCTGGTCTTGAAGTAACGATGTGATGCACTACAGATCGCTCCAACACATCGAGGCCACCCCTCGGTCTAGCCTAGCTGTCACATTTTTTCTTCCAACTTGTTTGTTATCATAGGTCCAGTTCGGCCCTCTGTATCCCAGGTCCTTCAAGCTACAATGAGATAGCACATCTGTAAGAGCACATTTATCCATGTGTGGTTTTGGTAATTGATGACAATCTGTGGGATCACTAGAAGAGTGTCTAGAGGGGGGGGGGTGAATAGACTACTAGCAGGAATTTAAAACCTAACCTTTTCCCAAGATAATTGGTTGGCAGATTTTAACAATTATAGCAAGTCTAGCACACCCTACACATGCAAGTCAACAAGTATGACAGCGGAAAGTAAAGACATTGCACATGAAGTAAAGAGTTGAGATAGGGAGATCAAACGCATGAGGGACACGAAGATTTTTCCCGTGGTTCCGATAGGTGGTGCTATCGTACGTCCACGTTTATGGAGTCTTCAACCCACAGAGGATAACGGTCGCGAGAGTCCACGGAGGGCTCCACCCATAAGGGTCCACGAAGTAGCAACCTTGACAATTCCATAACGGCTTCCGTCCACGAAGGACTAGCCTTACTATGGGTAGATCTTCATGAAGTAGGCGATCTCCTTGCCCATACAAACTTCTTGGTTCAACTCCACAACACGAAGTAGGAGGCTCCCAAGCAACACGTAACCAATCTAGGAGGCACCACCCTCCAAAAGGTAATAGGCTCGGCAATGTCGATGAACTCCTTGCTCTTGTGCTTCAAGATGATAGACTCCTCAACACACAATCACTCTCTCACAGATTTGGCTTGGTGGAAGAGATGGGATTGGTGGAAAGCAACATGGGGAGGCTAGAGATCAAGATTCATATGGTTGGAATGGAATGTCATGATCTCAACACATGAGTAGGTGGCTCTCTCTCAGAAAACTGGATGGGGCAAGTATGGAATAGTTCTGAGTGCTTCTCTTTCGAGTAGGTGGTGGTGAAGGGGTATATATAGGCATCTCCAAAAATCCAACCGTTACACCTAAAGTGACCAACTCGGTGACACCGATGTGTTAATCTCGGTGGTACCGAAGTGACCAAAAGGCAGTAACTTTTGAATCTCGGTGAGACCGATATATAAAACTCGGTTGCACCGATAAGGTGACCAATTGTCAGATTGCCCAATCTCGGTGATGCCGATTCCACAAACTCGGTCGGACCGATTTTGTGAAATTGGGTAACAGAAAGTTGGCAACCCAAACTCGGTGGCACCGAAACAGAATCGGTTGCACCGAAAGGCTAGGGTTTGGCTTAGGTCTGTCTGAGTATGGGAATTGGTGGCACCGAGTGGGAAGTGTTGGTTGCACCGATTTTGGATATATGACTTTGGACAGACTTTTGTGGAAGAGCTTGTGGGTGTTTTTGGTGACTATCTCTTATGCACGTGGAGCATCTTGTTCACCAACAGTACCTTACCCCCTTTTAATAGTATTGGCTTTGCTATGGACTCAAAGTGATTTCTCACAAAGTAAAATGTAGAGTCCTCTTGCTTGAAGCTTTGCCAATCCATTTCCTTGCATCTTGGGGTATCTCCACAATCTCCACAATCCTTTTGCCAACCCTTCTCTCCATGGACTTTTATCTGAAATACACTAGGTAAAAGTATTAGTCCAAGAGACAATGTATGTTGTCATGAATTATCAAAACCACAAAGGGAGCACATTGTGCTTTCAATCTCCCCTTTTTTGGTAATTGATGACAACATACAATCAAAGCTTCAAATGAAGATATGCATGGATATAATGAAGACTTTGAGAGACACATGACTTAGACTTGCTCCCCCTAAATGTGTGCAATCCCTTTAAAGGATAGTTTCTTTGGAATGCATGGACACACATATAGTAGAAGGGATATAAGGAGTCATGTGTATCTTGGCTGTATGCATCAAATATATATGAATGAGATGTATCCTTGTTCAAGATTTCACTCTTGCAAACAATATGTGCAAGAAGCAAGAGATCATCTTGATCAAAGATATGATGCATATACTTACCTTGAGTTCTTGAGCATTCTTGTAGTAGAAACACACTTGAGAAAACAGTGTTAGGAAACACAAGAGTATTCTACTAATCAACAAGGCAATAGAACTCAAAAGTACCAAGATATGGAGAACATATGGAAGATAGTATTCCTTAAGATTGATATGTCTCCAAGATCATTTAGAACTTTCTCACCTTAGATATGAAAATAGTAGATCATCCTCTCCCCCTGAATCTTAGCATGTAGGTATTGGGATTGGATAGGGTGAGGAAAATCTAACATGAGTAGACAAATGAAATAAACATATTTTTTGCCGAACATATTTTTCTCCTCCTACTTTGGTGTTCTCCCCTTGTGTATGTATATGTAAGCTTTGATATTCTCCCCCTTGATTATATCTCCCCCTTTTCATAAGCATGTATCTCCCCCTTTAGTATTGAAGCTTTGGTATTTCTCCCCCATTGGCATAAATTTCCAAAAAGGTCATACATAGGGTCAGATACAGGGATCATTGATAAGAAGGGATCCTTGAGAACAAGGATCATTGAAAGTAGGGATCATAGAAAAGAAGATTTGAGGGAATCATTGAAAATAATTTCTCTCCCTTTGGCTGATCTGAGAGCTTGTAAGACTTCTCCTCCTTTAAGTTAGGGATCCTTGAATAAAGAATTTCTCCCCCAAATTTTTTTTAAATAAGAAGGGATCACCGAAGAAACAAAGACATTACTTGTAAGATCACTAAAGAAACACAGATTTAGAGAACAAATAAAATCGGTGACTCCGAGACAAACGAATCGGTGGTACCGAGATTTTGTGGTGCAGCTCATCTGCTAATTCGGTAGAACCGAGTTATTTGTATCGGTGGCTCCGAGGCTAAAATAGAAACTTGGCAAGGTGATTTTGAAATCAGAGACTCCAAAGTAGATCGAGATTTCTCAAACATTGCCAATAACAAAGTGTCAAAAGAAATTTTCAAGAAAAATGCAAAAGACTTTACAGAAAGATATCAACTAGAGAAGATTTGAGTGGTTCCAAAAGATCTGGCAAATAGAGAATGAACCACACAAGATTCTTAACTAGATGATGGGCGGTGACTAGGTCACCTATATTAGAGTATATTGACTTAGGAGCCAAGCAAGAATACTTGATCATAGGTCATACTCAACGTTAAGCTCAAAATGGGATTACCATTTTTCGATTAAGCATTTTAATGTCTTCATATCACTTGAGTTGCTTTGGCTCATGTCTTGGAGTAAAGCCTTTTCAAGGATATGAGTACATACCTTTGAGTGATGTTGATGACGTGGCTTGTAGGTGAACTTGTTGAGGATGCTCGAGGTTGATGAAGATCATCTTGAGTTGGGAGCAATCCTTCTCGTTTTAGTTCACTTGTCACCTACAAAGGTTAGTCAAGCAAGGAAGAACATGATATGACACGATACCAATTGTGAAATTCAAATATGTGTCAAGGATATGTTTTTGTTGTCTTCTTCCTTCCATCATCAAAAGGGGTTGTGGATACTTGGTCATGACAAGATTGCTTATGATTGGAGTTGATGGCAATCTTGTGGAATGAAGTTCTTCCAAGTACCTACAAAAGGTTAGATGCAATACAAGGGATCATAGAATTCCATGGTATAAGATAATATATCAAGAGTATCATGGAAATATCAAGAAAGCTCATGCCCTTGCATGCAACCGAGTGAGTCTAGCTCAAGTTTGAAGCATCAATGATGTTCAACTCACTCCTCAAGTAACAAAACGTTTTCTCATCAAGTGGCTTAGTAAAGATATCGGCCAATTGCTTGTTAGTGCGGACATGCTTAAGATTGATATCTCCTTTGGCAACATGATCATGAATGAAATGATGTCTAACTTGAATATGTTTAGTTCGAGAATGTTGCACAGGATTATGACCAATTTTAATAGCACTTTCATTGTCACAAAGTACTGGAACATTTTTAACATGGATTCCATAATCCTTAAGCGTTTGTGTCATCCATAGTAATTGTGCACAACAAGATCCGGCAGCAATATACTCAGCTTCGTCAGTAGATAAAGATACCGAGTTTTGTTTCTTGGAGGACCAAGACACAAGAGATCTACCAAGAAATTGACAAGTACCCGAGGTCGATTTTCTATCAACCTTGTCACCGGCATAGTCCGAATCGGAATAGCCAACAAGGTTAAAGGAAGATCCATTGGGATACCAAATGCCAAAGTTTGGTGTTTGTGTCAAATATCTCACAATACATTTCACGGCCAAAAGATGACACTCTTTAGGTGCAGCTTGATATCTAGCACACATGCAAACACTAAGCATAATATCGGGACAGGAGGCACATAGATATAGCAATGAACCAATCATAGATCGATAAACTTTTTGATCAACCGGTTCATCCTCCTTGGTAAGATCAACATGTCCACTAGTAGGCATAGGAGTTTTCATACCTTTGCACTCCTGCATGTTGAACTTCTTGATCAAGTCCTTGGTATACTTAGTTTGAGAGATGAAAGTTCCTTCTCTCGTTTGCTTGATTTGCAAACCAAGAAAGAATTTCAGCTCACACATCATGGACATCTCATACTTCTCGGACATCAACCTTCCAAATCTTTCACTAAATTGTGGGTTAGTAGATCCAAAGATAATATCATCCACATAGATTTGGCACACAAATAATTCACCATTAACTCTCTTAGTGAATAAGGTTGCGTCAATTTTACTAATTTCAAAACCCTTTTTAATGAGAACTTGGTTAAGCATTTGTACCAAGCACGAGGGGCTTGCTTATGACCATAAAGAGCTTTACGAAGCTTGTATACGTGATTAGGTTTCTTAGGATTCACAAATCCAGGTGGTTGCTTAACATAGACTTCTTCTTCAATCTCACCATTTAAAAAGGCACTTTTAATGTCCATTTGATAAAGCGTGATATCATGGTGATTAGCATAAGCAAGAAGAATGCGAATAGCTTCAAGTCTAGCGACGGGGGCGTAGGTCTCACCATAGTCCATACCTTCGACTTGCGTATATCCTTGGGCTACGAGATGTGCCTTGTTGCGTACGACTTGACCGTCTTCGTCTTGCTTGTTCCGAAACACCCATTTGGTTCCGATGATGTTTTGCTCATCCTTGGGCTTCTCCACGAGTGTCCACACTTCATTCCTCTCGAAGTTGTGAAGCTCTTCATGCATCGCGTTCACCCAATCCGGGTCTTCAAGAGCTTGTTCTACCTTCAAGGGTTCAATGCTAGAGATGAAAGAATAATGCTCACAAAAGTTAGCTAGGTGAGTTTTAGAGCGAGTGATTCTCCCTGTTTGTATGTCACCAAAGATTTGGTTTAGAGGATGGTTCTTGGTCACTTGTGCTCGAACTCGGGGTAGCTTTGGCTTGTTGGATGGTGGAGCTTCTTCTTCATCATCATCTTGTCGTGTACCACTTGTGGATGCCTCCATGTCGTGTTGAGGTTCACCTTGACGTGAAGTAGGGGCTTCCACTTGAGTTGATGAAGTACTTTCCTTCACCTCCATGGGACGAATCTTGCCAATGGACAAGTCTCGGATAGCTTCCGAAGGGTCCTTATCACCTACATCATTTGGCAATTGTTCGACTTGCAAACCATTAGATTCATCAAACTTCACATCTACCGTCTCTTCAACTTTTCGAGTGAAGTTGTTGTAGACACGGTATGTGTAAGAGTTCGATCCATAACCGAGTAGGAATCCTTCATGAGTTTTAGGAGCAAATTTAGTATGACGATGCTTATCGAGAATGTAGCACTTTGAGCCGAATACCCGAAAGTATCCAACTTGGGGTTTGTTACCGGTGAGTAGCTCGTATGCCGTTTTACCGAGAAGCTTGTGCAAGTAAAGTCGGTTTGTGGCATGACATGTTGTTTCCAAGGCTTCTTCCCAAAAGTGTCTTGGTGTCTTGTATTCGTCAAGCATCGTTCTTGCCATCTCGATAAGCGTCCGGTTCTTCCTCTCAACAACTCCATTTTGTTGAGGTGTGTACGTAGCCGAGAACTCATGTGAAACACCTTCTTCGTCAAGAAAGGTATCCACATGGGTGTTCTTGAACTCCGATTTGTTATCGCTCCGAACCTTCTTGATCTTCACTTCAAACTGATTTTGCGCTTTGCGAACGAAGTTCTTGAAGATCTTTTGTACCTGCGACTTATCATCAAGGAAGAATACCCACGTAAATCTGGAAAAATCATCAACTATAACTAGACCATAGGAATTTCCACCGAGACTCTTGTAAGCATTGGGACCAAAAAGATCCACGTGAAGTAACTCGAGTGGTCTCCTAGTAGTCATGATATTTTTAACGGGATGACTTCCACCTACTTGCTTTCCAGCTTGACAAGCACTACAAAGTCTATCTTTGTCAAAGATAACATCTTTAACACCAAGTATATGATCACCTTTGATAAGCTTGTCTAAGTTACGCATGCCAACATGTCCTAGTCTTCTATGCCAAAGCCAACCTTTAGAAGATTTTGCAATTAAACAAGTGTGAGGTTTGGATCTCTTAGTGAAATCGACAATGTATAGGTCACCTCTACAGAAACCGATAAAGACCATGTTATGATTATCTTGACGAAACACTTGGCAATCTACTTTCGTGAATAGCACATTAAAACCAAAGTCGGCAAGTCTAGATACGGAAAGAAGATTGTAGCCAAGAGATTCAACAAGCATAACATTTTGAATAGAGCTATCATGAGATATGTCCACCTTACCAAGACCAAGTACCTTACCCTTGGAGTTGTCTCCAAATGTTACGTACCTTCGCGGTCCATGGTTTGGTGTGATTTCTTCAAACATTTCTCTATCTCCGGTCATATGATCGGTGCATCCGCTATCGAGAATCCACTCTTTTCCTCCGGACATGTAATCCTTGAAGTTTGCCATGAGACTTAGATTCTTCATGATCTTCTCATATTCGATGTCGAATAGCTCATCTTTATCATAGTAGCCATGTTCCACATAGTCATCGTCAAGTGGGAAATCCTCGTCACAAAGAACAAGAGATTCGTTAGGATTGTGATCATGACAATGTTCAAACTTGTGAATTCGAATGGCTTCTACAATGATGTTGTTGATAGTTGTGACATCTCCTTTAGCACGCATGAGGTCTCTAAGCTCAAACAGACAATCATCAAACTTGGGATCACTAGGCGTCATTTTGTGGAAGGCAATAGTTTTATGAAGAATTTCATCAAGATTACTCAATGAATAACTTGGATATCGTTTCTCCAAGTCATTCCACAAAGTATAAGCACATTCAAAATTCTTCATTTGATTAAGCACATTTCTAGGCAATGCTCTAACAATGAGATTAACAGTTCTAAGATTGCATAGCATATCAATTTCCTCTTCGTGTGTGGGATGTAAAGGATCAATGGGAGGTACATAGGGGCTCTTAACATACTTGCTCAATTGAAATTCATTAAACAGCTCAAGCATCAAAGTTTTCCATTGACTATAGTACTCTCCATCAAGAATAGGCACTCTACAACTCAAACTCCCTATACTAGACACATCCATCATCCTCCACGGTGATTAAACCGAAGCAATGGAGACCAATGCTCTGATACCAATTGTGGGATCACTAGAAGAGTGTCTAGAGGGGGGGTGAATAGACTACTAGCAGGAATTTAAAACCTAACCTTTTCCCAAGATAATTGGTTGGCAGATTTTAACAATTATAGCAAGTCTAGCACACCCTACACATGCAAGTTAACAAGTATGGCAGCGGAAAGTAAAGACATTGCAGATGAAGTAAAGAGTTGAGATAGGGAGATCAAACGCATGAGGGACACGAAGATTTTTCCCGTGGTTCCGATAGGTGGTGCTATCGTACGTCCACGTTTATGGAGTCTTCAACCCACAGAGGATAACGGTCGCGAGAGTCCACGGAGGGCTCCACCCATAAGGGTCCACGAAGTAGCAACCTTGACAATTCCATAACGGCTTCCGTCCACGAAGGACTAGCCTTACTATGGGTAGATCTTCATGAAGTAGGCGATCTTCTTGCCCATACAAACTTCTTGGTTCAACTCCACAACACGAAGTAGGAGGCTCCCAAGCGACACCTAACCAATCTAGGAGGCACCACCCTCCAAAAGGTAATAGGCTCGGCAATGTCGATGAACTCCTTGCTCTTGTGCTTCAAGATGATAGACTCCTCAACACACAATCACTCTCTCACAGATTTGGCTTGGTGTAAGAGATGGGATTGGTGAAAAGCAACTTGGGGAGGCTAGAGATCAAGATTCATATGGTTGGAATGGAATGGCATGATCTCAACACATGAGTAGGTGGCTCTCTCTCAGAAAACTGGATGGGGCAAGTATGGAATAGTTCCGAGTGCTTCTCTTTCGAGTAGGTGGTGGTGAAGGGGTATATATAGGCATCTCCAAAAATCCAACCGTTACACCTAAAGTGACCAACTCGGTGACACCGATGTGTTAATCTCGGTGGTACCAAAGTGACCAAAAGGCAGTAACTTTTGAATCTCGGTGAGACCGATATATAAAACTCGGTTGCACCGATAAGGTGACCAACGGTCAGATTGCCCAATCTCGGTGACGCCGATTCCACAAACTCGGTCGGACCGATTTTGTGAAATTGGGTAACAGAAAGTTGGCAACCCAAACTTGGTGGCACCGAAATAGAATCGGTTGCACCGAAAGGCTAGGGTTTGGCTTAGGTCTGTCTGAGTATGGGAATCGGTGGCACCGAGTGGGAAGTGTTGGTTGCACCGATTTTGGATATTTGACTTTGGACAGACTTTTGTGGAAGAGCTTGTGGGTGTTTTTGGTGACTATCTCTTGTGCACGTGGAGCATCTTGTTCACCAACAGTACCTTACCCCCTTTTAATAGTATTGGCTTTCCTATGGACTCAAAGTGATTTCTCACAAAGTAAAATGTAGAGTCCTCTTGCTTGAAGCTTTGCCAATCCATTTCCTTGCATCTTGGGGTATCTCCACAATCTCCACAATCCTTTTGCCAACCCTTCTCTCCATGGACTTTTATCTGAAATACACTAGGTAAAAGTATTAGTCCAAGAGACAATGTATGTTGTCATGAATTATCAAAACCACCAAGGGAGCACATTGTGCTTTCACAATCCCTATGGACTAATGGTTGCCTTGAGTTATATTCAAAGTATTTGTCCGTAGGTACTTCTTGAAGTCCATCTGTTGGTTTCAAGGAGTTTATATGGTGACCAAGGTGGTATTCAAGGTTTTATCCAAAGATTGGTCATGTGAGAGTTGAGCTTATTGCAAGCATGTCTTGAAGAAGAAGATTGTGTGAGCATTCATGTTTACCTTCAAGACATCATGTTTATGAAGAGAGAAGATAAGATACAAGGTTGATCAAGACTAAGTCAAAGAGTGAACCAAGTTGATCAACACACAAAGCGTACACGATATACCGAGAGGGATCAAGTGATCCCATGGTATGGTAAGCATTGTCCATTACGCTTTGTGTACTAACCCATGTTCTTTGTGGGGTTAGGTATATTTCCATGGGCTTGCATCAAGAGGAAGATCCCATACAACCCATGGAAGATGGCATCAAGTGGTGATCGTCATCAAGGTTGCGGTGTGCAAGTTCAAGTGAAGCATCACGGAGAGGTCATGCTTGAAGCTTGCCGTCCATTGTGGTGACAATGGACTTGTGAAGATGTGCCGAAGAGTGGCTCACCCATAGTGGAGTATGGGGGAGCAATCTACTAGTCTTCATCGAGCTAGCGCAATCAAGAAAGGTGGTCCGTCTTGAGGAGGACAAAATAGTCATCATCTAGCTCAAGTGGACTATGCGCAAGGCAAAGGTTTGACCTTGATAGGGTTTTCTATTTTACCGGTCTCATGGTGGTAGTTGGAAGACCGGGTTATAGGATCGATAGCCGTACTATCAAGGGGGGCTCTCAAGTGAGTAGCTTGATCGTATCGTTCGTTGAGAGCTCAAACTATTGCATTCCTGGCATCATCATCTTTCTTGGTTCTTGGTTGGATTTTCTCTATGTGGGTTCTTGAGCTTATGTCAGCTTCATGACAAGCTCAAGTTCATCGAAAACGGAGTCCATATGCATCTTCTATGATGTTTTCGATGTTGGAGTTTTTGCCGGTTCTTCATTCATAGAGGTTTCACACCTCTATATCATTGGCTTTTTTTTATACTGCCTTTTTTTATACTGTCGCTATTGGATCGCTCTTGTCGTCCTGAATCCAACAAGCTTGAGTTTGCTCAATTCGGAGCTCATTTGCAGAAGTTATGGCAGTTCTGGTCTTACCTGTTTTCTTGATACGGTTGTACCGCTTGGCCGGTACGTCCGGTGCAACTACCGCCCCAGGGGTGATACCCTGGGGTCGCTGCTCACAGGTTAATGCCAGCGGTTATACCGCTGCCTCCGGGCGGTTGTACCGACCAGGATCTGGCCAACCCTGGAGAGTGGCTTAAGGCGGTTGTACTGGCCCAGCACCGCCCCACCACCGGACGGGGTTCTGTTTTGGTGCAGTTCTTGGCCGGTGGTGGCCCGGTAGTTCCGGTCAAATCTTTTTGACCTGTACTACCGGTGTCCAGAGCGGTTGTACCGCTCGGGACTTTGCCACTCCACCGCCCGTGCTCGGTCCCAGCGGTTGTACCGGTCTTCATAGCGGTTGTACCGCCCCTGTGTTATTCTGCACATAACGGGCAGATTTGTGGGGACCTATTTAAGGGGGTCTTCTTCCCCAATGGTTCCCCATCCTTTTGAGCCCGTGTTTGCCCCCATTGTTGACCTTCTTTGAGCTTGCTAACTCTCAATCCCTCCAATGATTCTTGCTAGTTCTTGAGGGAAAAGAGAGAGGAGATCTAGATCCACATTTCCACCAATCACTTTCTCCTCTTTGTGAGTGGAACCCCTTGGATCTAGTTCTTGGAGTTCTTGGTGTTCTTCTTTGTTCTTCCTCTAATTTTCCACCATAGCATTAGTTGTTGTGGTGGAATTTGGGAGAGAAGGACTTGGGCACTCTGTGTGCCCTTGCCATTACATTTGGTGCATAGGTTTGAGTTCTCCATGGTGATACATAGAAGTGAAGTTTGAGAAGCTTATTACTCTTGGGTGTTTGAGCACCCTAGAGCTTGTTCCTCTTGGGTGCCTTGGCGCCCTAGACGGTTGGTGGTGTCTCAGAGCTCAATCATTGTGGTGTATAGCTCCGGGCAAGCGTCGGGGTCTCCAATTAGGTTGTGGAGGTTGCCCCGAGCATTTGAGGTCACCTCGAAGCCACAATCCATTGTGGTGAAGCTTCGTGGTGTTGTTGGGAGCCTCCAATTAAGTTGTGGAGATTGCCCCAACCTTGTTTGTACGGGTTCGGTGACCGCCCTCAAGGGCCCCTTAGTGGAATCACGACATCTTGCATTGTGCGAGGGCGTGAGGAGATTACGGTGGCCCTAGTGGCTTCTTGGGGAGCATTGTGCCTCCACACCGCTCCGAACGGAGATTAGCATCCGCAAGGGTGTGAACTTCGGGATACATCGTCGTCTCCGCGTGCCTCGGTTATCTCTTACCCGAGCCCTTTACTTATGCACTTTACTCCGTGATAGCCATATTGTTTCATGTTATATATCTTGCTATCACTTAGTTGTTTATCTTGCTTAGCATAAGTTGTTGGTGCACATAGGTGAGCCTAGTTGTTTTAGGTTTTGTGCTTGACATATTAAACGTTAGTTTTATTCCGCATTTGTTCAAGCCTAAACCGTAATTATTTTAAAGCGCCTATTCACCCCCCTCTAGGCGACATCCACGTCCTTTCAACATCTCTGAAGTTACACATATTTTTTTCTGAACGTTTTGCTGCTCAGAAATGTTCTCCTTGCCACATAGTCTCATTAGAATCCCATATCATCATCCATGGTTCACTTGATATATTTTTTATTCTCTTGAGTAAAGTCCACATGAGGTGCCTTTCATGAGCTCTAGGCTCTCCATACACAAAAGTACCCCGCCACCAGGGGCCATGGGGATCATAACGAATATGCACATCAATGTACCTCGGACCATATGAGAGCATCTTTATTTCCACACTAACGTCCCAAAATAGGGCGATGCCTACACCTTTGCCCATGCCATCATGGGTAATACAATTCTTTAGGCCTATTCTCCATCTTATTTTCTTGACGCTCTGCTCGCACTGCCGTGTCTCAGAGATAAACACGACAAAGGGGCGATGAGTATTCACGATAACAAACATCTTCAACTTCTTCAACTTCAACTATAAGGTAAGAATGTAGAGAATGAGCTTGAGATATATACACGATAACAAACATCTTCAACTTCTACTATATACCTTGCATGTTCACAACCTCTTGTACTCATTTCAGAACCATGTATGAATTATCAAGCATCTCTCTACTCTATGTTGTAGCTACAACAAGACCTTATGAAGGAAACACATCATCTCATCTCTACATTTACTCCGTTTAACACTATCTCATACACCGAAATTTGTAGTGCGTAAACCAATTCACAGTTGTAATAATCCAGGTACATAGGAGTGTAAAAAAATGAGAATCACAACATATGAAGAATCCAATGGAAAGTATCAAATTAATGCTATTGTGGTAAACATACAATTGAAATCACAAAAGTGGTCTTAACCTGCAATAATGGAATTTTAGACACATGACATAATTTTAGCATTATTATCTAGTGATTTGTACGTTGCCACTTTCACAATTGATCCTAGAAAGTAAATGAGACTCATTATACTGAAAAAGCAATTCAATCAACCTATTCGAGCTCCTGAGACACAACAAAATTAGTTGTTCGTTTGGTTGTGATTAGACCTAGCCATGGGCAGCCCGGCCCGGACGGCCCGACCCGAAAATCCCTGGCCGGTCTGGGCCTAATCGTCCATCGAGACGGTATTAGGCCTGGAAAATGAGCCCGACGGTCGGGCCGGGCCGGGCTCGGGCTTGTGAAAACCACGATTTTAGCCATAGTCGGGCCAGGCCGATCAGGCCGGGTCAGGCTTTTTCGGGTTCGGGCCTGGCTCGGGCCCGATTTGTTAGGCGTGACGGTCGGGCCGGCCTGGGTTTTCAGCACCGGGCTTTTTTTTGCCCGGCCCAATACATGCCCATGTATAGTTGTGATGAGATGTTTTTGTGTGTGAATAGTTAGCAGCTAGACACCAAGTATCCACATAATAAACTATCTAATAGATCAAACTGACGTGCTACTTGTGGAACTAACTAAGAAGTGATAACATGAACTGTTTGTCCTCGTCACCGGCTTTTGTCCCCTATTGCCTCCTTTGCGTGGCAGAACGAAGATAAATCAATCAAAGAAACACATAAACACATAGGAATCGCATCAGTGAATCAAATACACAGAGAAAAATTAAGCAAAGAGAGAACTCGGAAAATCAAAATCCTAGCTCGTCTCCTCCCCTAAACAAAGATGTGGCCGCTCGCCCTCGACTCTTCGGAACCGAGAAGTCGTCACTCATTGTTGGTGCCAGCACAGTGTCGCCCATCATCCATGAGCCGGCATCTCTCGCCCTCCTTCCCTCTCGATTAGAAAGAGAGACCGGGGACAGAGAACATGCACCACGATTTGCTTGCAGTAACTCACCCCAAGTTGAGATAAAGAAAGAAGGGGTGGCGGCGCCTCCCTCCGTTCACGCAGTTTTTGAATGGTTGCAATTTTTGAATGTCCACTTAAAAAAACAATAATTAGATATTAATAATTTCTCATAATTCTTAACTTTTACTTGTCAAAATCATAATTAAATTTTAGTTCTTTGGTTTGTGCGATCCTTGATGCTAATTTTGACACTTTGACACAATATTCCAAATAAAATTCCATACGACTTGCGTCAGCGTTGCATGATAATCCGCATTGAAAGGAATTACCAGCTAAGATTTCTTTGGATGAAATTATACTTCTACTTGATCTTATTGGCAATCATAGGCTTACTTTTAAACCGATGCAAATGTAAATGTGTTTATACAAGCAACACATTATAGTAGAGTAAATAGCAAAAAACTACCACATTACAGGCTAGGGTGACAAAAAAACTACATGTTTTCTTAATTTTTCAAAAAACTACCAAAAAAATGGTGGGTTGTTCCAAAAAACACTAATGACTCACTTATGACTATGTTGGTTAACTTTAAACATGATTATGACAGCTCGGGCCCATTCATCAGGTTGACCATTAGCTTTGATCGTTAAGTTGACCGCTAGCAGGTGGGACCCACATATTTTTTAAAGGCAATCTAGTCTCTACAAAAAAAATTAAAAGCAATCGGGTACCTGTATTTTTATTAGGCAATCGGGTCCGTGTGGAAAAAATTAAAAGCAATCAGGTCCCTATAGTTTTTTAAAGCAATCGGGTCCCTATTGGTTGTGGCCGGCGGCCGGAGATGGCCGGCCGTGGCTGTGGAGCGGCCGGAGGTGGCCGACTGTGCTCTTGCCATCCCGCTGAATGGAGGGAGTGACCGGAGGGAGCGGCCGGAGCTCCTGCTCCTGCTCCCACTGAACAGAGGGAGTGGCCGGAGCTCCTGCTCCTACTCCTGCTGAACGGAGGGAGTGGACGGAGGGAGCGGCCAGAGCTCCTGCTCCTGTTGAATGGAGGGAGTGGCCGGAGGGAGCCCGTCATGACGTCTCCTGCACGCGGCCAAAGCTCCTGCTCCTGCTGAACCTCGCCACTGGGAGCGGACGGCGGGAGCCCATCGTGCCGGCTGCTGCACGCGGCCGGAGCTCTTGCTGAGCGTCACCATGGGGAGCGGCCGGAGGGAGCCGTAGGTCGCTCGGGAGAGAGAGATAAGGAAAGATCGGGGGAGAAGAAAGAGAAGGGGAAGGAAGAGAGTGCTGACATGTGGAAACAACATGTCATTTAACGGTCAAACAAACAATTAACAAACGGTTTGTTTAGGAGCGGGCCCTACCTGTCATAATTCAAATTAAATTTTAATCATCTCTTCATTAGTGTTTTTTGGAACATCCCACCAATTTTGTGATAGTTTTTTGAAAAATTAAGAAACGGGTAGTGTTTTGTTACCCTAGCCTATAATGTGGTAGTTTTTTTGTTAATTACTTCATTATAGTAAGTTTATGGAAGTTACATTTTTATTTTTTCTAGACATTTTTTGTCAACTTTGCTCGGCCTACCCTATATCCAACCCCTGGCTCCGCCGCCGCTCTAGAAGTGTGTTGGATCTCACTAATTCAACGATGAATTAAAAAGCCAAATTGGTATGCCCCATTTTGAATGTGATAGATTTGTCCAGGTGTGGCCTCCCCCACGAGCCTCTGCGTCTTGTATTCCTAGAAATACGAAATTTTACACCATCTCCTTGCCGGTTGCGTGGTCTCGCAAATTACATGGCATGAAATTCTCTCTTGGGCACGCCTTCCTTAGGAGTCGCCTGATGGCTCATCGAGCTTCTTCACTTGATGGTCTGCCACCTCTTCTGCCAGCACCCAAAGTCAACGGAAAGGGCTGCCTTGCTAATCTGGAAGCACAGGAATGCTTGCATCTTCGACGATGAGACCCCCTCCACCCACAAGATCATCGTTGACGGTCAAAGAGGAGGTGCAACGCTGGGCTAGGGCTGGCGCCAAAGGTTTATGCATCGTTTTACCTATAACTTAAATTCTTGGGGCTAAGCACCCCCCCCCCCCCCTTCCCCCACTGCTCATCGACATCACTGCCTATCTGTGTACGGCATCGTGGACTGCCTAACTGTTGTTTCTTTCCTCCTATCAATGCAATGATACGCCCCTAGCGTATTCCTGAAAAAAAAGTGTGACAGATTTTAAGTACTCCTACTTCGCTATGAATGACCAAAACCATATTTATTCAATCGCAACATGGCAGGATCAGATGAATCGTTGGCTCACTCACGCACGGACAGCATCATCAACGTGTAGCTAGCAGCAGCACGCAAGCAACAGAGAAACAACATACGCACTATGGAAATATGGAACCACTCAACACTTGAAACTTAATTATTTGGTACTCCTGGTACTACCTACTCTAGCGATGATTAGATGGCTAGCTCGACAGCCATGCCGGCCGGGGCGCGCCGGCGCCCTTACACCACCTGAACGATGGCGCCGTCCTCCCGGAGCCTCGTGACGTCGATCGATCCCGCAGCCTTTGGTTTGGCGCAGTCCAGCATGCACTGGAATTCCGCCACCGTATCGCCATGGTGGTTCATTTGGCAGGTCTCAAAACAATCAGGAAAGCGGCTGGCGACTCCGTTTCTGGCGCCGGCCTCCACCTCTTGCCTTAGTTCCCGTCCGGCCTCCACCCCAGCCGCCGCCAAAATCACGGCGAGCAGGAGACACCACACAGCGCTACTCGTACGCTTGGAAGTGTCCATGGCTCAGATGGCTGCTGCAAAGCTACAGTTGAAGAGCGTGAGATAAGATGGGCTTGGAGGAGCAAGACGACGCTGTATTTATGCACAGCGAGGGGACACGACGATGTGCATCGCTCCGACACTCGCGCGCGTGCACGTCGGCGAGGGGGGACACGGCGGCGTGCACCGATCCGACACTCGCGAGCGGGCGCGTCGGCGGGCACGGCGTTCACGATGAGTTTGACTGACGTACTAGCTCGTGCTTGCTGGGGTGTGCGTTTATTTCGGGCGTGTTTGGTTGCAGCTACAGTACCCGCATTGCATGTCCATCTCCAGCCAGCCTGATTCTTCATATGCAGCAGATGCAACCTGTTTGGTTGCCTGCATCGCATGAAGGGGCACTTACCCCCTTGCTGTTTGGTTGCTGTTTTTGTGCTTAGGGTGTGAGCAGATGCAAACTTCAGCTGTTTGGTTGCAAACAGCGTTTGTGTTCTGCTCACCCCATTCAAATGTGGTGGCCTTACCACCACATGATCAGCACAACAGCAAGCAAAACAAGCAACCAAATGAGATCAAACAAAGCAAGCAACGGAAATGACAACAAACTACTTAGATTAACAGCAGGGGCATCCTCCTTCCCTGCTTCACGCCAGGGTGCTGCTCGTGGCCAAAATATTAACAAGTTCACAGCACAAGTACCATAAGTTCTAGCCACAGAACATAACAAGTTCAACACTAACACCTAAGTTAACTACATTGCATGCTCAATGTCACCAGCGCAGTTGTGCTTGCTGCAACGAAACCTGCACATGATCGAGGAGTCGTGGTTGTAGATTTGGACCTTCAGGCCGAGTCCTGAGATGCGCAGAACGAGGAGCTCGCCGGGGACGATCCGGTGGCGGCGGCAGAAGTAGTTCCAGCCCCGGCCAAGCACCATGTGCCCCTCGAAGTTCTGGACCTGCACCCAGAACTCGCACCACTTGTTCGCCGACAGCCTGACCACGCGCGGGAGCCGCCTAATGACCAGCCACTCGTTCATCACCTCCACAAACTTGCGAGGGATGACGAGCATGGCGAGGTCTTCGGCGTCCTTGATCTGCTGGTAGAAGCGCAGCGGCTCCCGGGCCCCCTCCTCGTGGCCGGTCCTCGAAGATCGTCCCCTTGAACGAGGCATGCTCATGAAGGCGACCCTGCCAGGCAGGTCCACCCTCTTGAGCCACCTGTTCGTGGGGATGAGATCCTCGGCGCCCTCAGCTCCGGCCACCACCTGAGCTCCTCCACCCGCCACGTCCCAGTCACTCTTCAATATCTTGTCAGGTAAGATGACAAGTATTAGAGGTGCTTGCAAAATGAACAACCACTTATCAGTGGCATTAGCTCTTCTGCAAATGCCACTGATCAGTTGCACTAGCACTACAGCAAATGGCACTGATCAGAGACATTTGCCCAAGAGCAAATGCCACTGATCAGTGCACAAACTCTTTGCCAAATGCCACTTATAAATGGCACTTGCTCTTGAGCAAATGCCACTGATCAGTGGCATCTGGTCTTCTGCAACTGCCACTCATCAGTGCACTATCCTAAGCATGGAAACATCTAAAAATAGCACCCATGTGCACCCATGCACATTTGGCAGCATCCTAAAATGGTCCTACTACATGCACGTATAACAATCTAGAGCATGCAACACAAACCCTAGCTTGAACATGTATGTAGCAACATGAACAGCAACATGAACATGATCCTAGCATGAACATAGATCCTAGGAAAGCACTAGCAGAAGAACACTATCCTAGAACACACACTGTAGCAAACAAGAACAGATCGGTCGGATTCGATTCGATTGGGATCGCATCGAATCGGATCTACTCGAATCCTATAAAAGTACGAGCACATGCCTAAGAAAGAAACCCCTAATCTACATCTACGAGCAAGCATTGGGGATTCTTTGACTCACCGGAGCTTGCGCAGTCGCAGCGAACCGAGGCCGGGGTGAAAACCCCGGCAGGAAGGAGAGAGGTGGGGGAGCAGAGGAGGAGCCGGCCCTGGCGATGGCCGGTGGCATCGGCCCCGTGCTCATGGCCACGCCGGAGGTCGAGGAGGACGACACGCCGACGGGAGAAAACCCTTGGACGGGGGTCAAGAAAACCGCCCTGCCCAATGGGGTCCCAAGAAGTGGCGGCTCCGTGGACGGCGCCGGCGCCGAGCCCACGACCACGAGGTTCGGTGTAACACCCTGGTTTTCGCTCCTGTTTTTTTCCTTTGCGGGATTCGACTCCCGTCCTTTTTCTCGGTGTTATCGGATTTCTCTAGCTCTTGGGTATATGAAGATGGTCATTTAGCTTTCCCTTCCCTATCCAACCAGAGATTCTCCCCAGTCCAACCTTGCCACCCAAGATCTATTCTCAGGTTTTGCCGTCGAAACCCTACCTTCCGAGTTATCGGAAGGGAAACCCTAATCCTTTCAGTTTCAAAGGAACCCCAATTTCCTTGACCTTCTGCCTCCCAAACCTTTTCCCAGTGATCATCCCACATCTATAAACCCTGGATATGCAAAAATATTGCCAAGTCATTTGCAATATTTTTCATTTATAATTAATTCCTTTTTCTGCCAGTTAAAGGAATTAAATCCAGGAAAATATCTATCCATCTCCAAAGTTCATGAAAACTTGTGGAGATATTCTTTGTGATCATATTGAGCTCCCATAAAAATATTGGCCATAATTAAATAGGGGAAATGGCCTTTTCCTATTTAAAGCCAATATTGCCTTTTGGGCCCTTTCTAAAGGAGCTACCATTTTGGTAGCCAGGAAAAATCCCAAATAATTTGTGGAGCTTCTCCTATCCATATCTTCGCCAGTTCCATCTAGAACCCAAGTTCCATAGTTTAAATTTTGAGCACAACATCAATTTGCAAATTTTGTCTAGTTGGGCAATTTGCAAAGGAAGTGCTTTATTCATTGATCCATTTGAGCTGAAACTTTTCATGGTGGTGAACATTGCTAAATCACTCATTGAAACCAAAAACCAGCTCAATCCCTCTATCCATTCTCCCATAGCATTTTTCCTAAGTTCCTGTCCATTTGAAAGCACTATGAAGGAAGTACCATTTTGGTGTACCCAAATGGTATGAAACTTTTACAGTAGCTTCATATGTCCAAATCATCACTCTCCACTAAATTTGAGCCAAATCCATGTAGCCATTTTTCCCCAGCACCAGCATCTCCATTTTTGGCCAGAATACATGGTTACAAAGGAAGTACCATCTATACTGGCCTATTGGTGATGAGACTTTGGCATCATGTCCACCTTAGTGGATGACTAATCCATGCCAAAGATCAGGCCAAGATCACTACTGTGGTGGCCACACCACATGGCAAACACCTTCCTGTCAGAAGCTGTTTCTGCTAGTTTCTCTCACCCCAGAGCCTTCCAGTTGATTCCAGCCACTCCTATCATCTAATTGAGCAGTGAGGCACATGTTTGACAAGCCTAGAGAGGCTGAGACATGCCAGAACACGCGGACCGCGTGGTGACCGCGTAGCTAGAAAGCAGAACGGGCGCTCTGCGCCGCGCGTCGCCTCTGCCGACCGCTCCGGCCAGCCGTAGCTTGTCCCTTGGTGCCGACTTGACTCCCCGTCGTCCACACCCTCCTCTCTGGTCATTTCCCCCCTCTCTTCTTCTTCCCCACGCCACGGCAACTCCGGCGAACTATTCCGCCCGTGACGCCGATGTCGTTTTCTCCTCTGTCCTCATCTCCCTCGAGCTCTCTCTCCTCCTCGTGAAGCCACCCGACCCCGCTACCATCCAGCCACGCCATCCCCAGAGCTCCAGTGAGCCGATAAGGTCGCCACGGCGACCGAGCTCATCCGCTCGCCGTCGGGCACCTATTTATAGGCCCTCCCCGCACCCCTCGAGCTCACCCGCAGCTCCACCACTCTCCTAGCGTCCTTCCCATCTTCTCACCTGAGCTCGAGAGCCACTCCCCGCCGCCCATTGCCGCCATGGCCGCCGGCCTCCTCCTCCTAAATTGGTTCAAGGCCGAGCCCTTCTCCCCCTCTTTCCTACTCCAAAAGGCCACCCGGAGCACGGCGACCCTCCCCATCATCTCTGCTCGCCATCGGAGCCCCTGAGGCCGCCGCTCCCCTCGATCGGCCACCGCCGCCTGTGCCTTCTGTCCTCGCGCAGTGCCGCCGTTCGGCCCCTCCCCGGCGCCCGCTACCTATCCAGACGGTTGCGCCGCCCCTCTCTGCGCCCGCTGGTGCCTCCCATTCGGCCGGGGACTGCCGGAGCCGCCGTGGCCGTCGCCGGCGCCGCGGCACTCCCCTGCTCTCCTCTGTTCTGTCGGGAACAGAGGGAGGAGGGAGATGCCCCTGCAGGCGGGCCCGGGCCGTCAGTGGCTTCACCTCCCCTCCACCGTTTTTTTAAAAAAGGGGTAGGGCAAGTGGGCCGGCCCAGGAGCAACAGCAGCAGCGGCGGTGAGATGCAGCCCAGAGCGGCCCAGCAGCACAGTGCTCTTTAATTATTTTTCCAGAAAATCAGCCAGGGACCTAGAGGTAAATATTTATTTACAAACAGGTCCTTCCACTTCAATCCCCCATATCTTTTTCCTCGTAACTCCGATCTAGGTGAAACCAACGCTCACTTCTTCAGTTCGTCGAGCCCGTTCCGATGGTATCATTTTCATAATGTTTGCACATTGTGAAAATGACCATTTTGCCCTTGCCTCCAAACAGCCCCCTCCATGAGAGAACGATTTCCGGCGATCCTTTCCGCGGACTCTCCGCACTTCTTCCCGGAGTATTCTTCGACCCTAGGCAAGCCGACCATCTGATATATGCCCTAACGCATTGCTCTGTGTTATTCTTGCGTGTTTAATTAATGATATGCTTGTGCTAGAAATAATTAAACTCCTGCCATTTCGATATTGTCATTTACATTACTTGCTACTGCTCATCTTATCATTGCACTAATGACTTGTCGTGATATTATATGGAGATAGGTGGTTATGTTTTTATCATGCTTAGCTACTGCCATCTCAAGTTATTGTAATAAACAACCATGCTTGTTAAATACTTGCTAAGGCTAAACCTAGTCGGTTGATCTAGAGTCACCTGTCCGGGTTTATCCGTGCAGCCACATTTGCCGGTATGGGACGGCCTTGACTTGGTCTGATCACGTGCTCTTTCACCGGTACCTCCAGACAGGGAAGGTTATGCGCGCGCGCTACCCTGGCCCGGTAGGCGGCGATAACCTTGTGAGCCCAGTTGATTGTTTAACCCAGGAGTCCCCGTTTGGGACAGTTTGTGTGGCCACGACGGTGGCAGGTGTCACGCGGTGACACAGGGGCCACCCAGGGCAGGACTCCGGGGGAGGATGAATGCCGGTGGTACGATGGGAGAGTCACGGGTCAGGCGGGTTTCGTTGGAGCAACGCTGGTCCACCCGAATGGGATCACGAGGCCAGGTGCTCCATGGTGTGGGTAAAGTGCGCAACCTCTGCAGAGTGAAGAATCTATTCGAATAGCCGCGTCCACGGTATTGGACAGTCCGTCCAGGCCTCACTAGGTGGTCAACCGTAACAGTGATAATAATGATGGAAGAACTTGTCCTATGATCAGAAGTACTCGATGACTCGTGAGTATTCCGAGGGTTGTGGGACAACCCGTAAGAGAGTAAGTTGGATCTGGTTAAGAGTTGGATTGGATCCTGAGAATGTTCGAAGTATGGATTATTTACTTGCCATGCTTACTTTACTCTAGTAGTATCACACTGGATAATCCTGTTACAACATGATAATTAATATTGCTAGATAGGTATGCTATGTCATGATGATTAATATTGCTCTAATAACAAATGCATGCTTGAATGCCATGGATTGCATTGCTTGGTGTATATGTTAGTTTGGTTTGCTTGCGAGTACATTCAAAAGTACTCAGCGGCCTTTAACATGGCCAGGTTCACATAAGGATCCGTCGTCCGTCGATGAGGAGCCGGAGCGTTCGCGAGCTAGAAGAGTAACCCAGTCAGATCCCTGTGGATTGGAGCCGCACCAAGACCATGCTGCCTTAGATAGAGCTTTTCCGCTGCCATCACTCTTGTAATATATCTTGTAAGACTGATATATCCATTAATAGAAATGCCTGTGTTCATGATACTTGTTGTAAACGCACATGCCAGAGTGATTTCCTGGGCTGGCGTGCGTGGCGACCGTCTGGCTACAGTGGTAATCAGGCGAGACGCCACATCCGGAAACGGCAGCGGAGCAGGAATGGCCGGCACCGCATTGGCCGGCCCTCGTGGTGGCCGGCAGCAGATGGGGGACGGCACTCGCAGCGCCGACGCCAGGTCCCTGCCCGAGTTCTGGAGCCCGGCCACCCAGCGCTCGTGGATGCTGGCGATGCGCTGGTCGACGGGGGTCAGAGGACGGCGCGGCGATGGGCGAGGCGGAGCCATCGGAGGAGAGGAGAGGGAGGGGCGGTGAGGCAGAGAGGCGTGCTAGCGGTGGGAACAGTGCGGGCGGTGACAGGAGAGTGGGAGGGGAGTTATGAGACGTCCCCTCCGTCTCCCGCGCTGCCCGAGGCGTGCAACCTCCTCGCACGTGTGGCCGCGCCGAGCCAGCCTCGTGAGAAACTGCCGATTCGGCAGTTTCCGCCGAGCCAGGCTCATGCCTGCTTTAAGGTTCGTGCGGGCCACGAATCGCATGCAGCCCAGCCAACCAAACAGGCCACGCACATCCCGCGCGGGCCTGGTTGGGCTGCATGCGGGCAACCAAACGCGCCCGAATTGTTTCGGGGCAGTCGGGCAGATGCATATGCACGCAGTGTGTGTGTGGCTTGCTTGATCTGACCTTCCCCGTGCATTGACTCCGTTCAGTCCAGTTGCCTCAAGCACGTGGGGGGTTTACTTCCATCGACACTTGCTTCGATCAACCAGATAAAATATTGTAGCCTGCTGATCACTCCCATGCAGTTGTCGAATGGCTCTACGTTGAGGGCGCCTCTTTGTCTCGCCTTCAACGAGAGAGGGGAGGAACCGAGTGCATATCTGGTGATACCGTGCATGATATGATACCATGATACGGAAGCATGTCGGCCGTCGGATCTGGACTAGAGGCACAGGATTGAGCAGCCTCGCTTCACGTTGGAAAGTATGCAAAAGACACCCTGTGTTATTCCGTAATAATTCGTGAAGGAAGTGCATGTCGCTCTGTTCTGTTCCGCTTTTCTTCGATACGATCGTACGACTTGTTTCACGGTACATGAGTTGGTGCATTACATAACCGTGCCTGCTTTCGTTTATTTTTCTGTACCAAATTTATCTTACAGTGTGTGTGTGTATATATATTACAAGGATGCATTTAAAAAGGATATATTAGAGAAGAAAATAGACATACCAAACCTAATGTGTGAACAGAAAAAAGATGGGAACGTAGAACATTTACCTGCATAGTTAGAGAAGAATGAAGAAAGAATGTCTTGTGTACAACATTTGCATATGAGAAACATCGTAGCCCTTGAATGTTCTCAAAGAATATTGAAATCCTCTAGCCTTATGAAGATAAGAGCATCTATAACCGGACCCCTCATATCCGTCTCAAACGCCCGGACATGCTGTCCGGTCAGCGCCCAGTCAGTCAGCGGCAGCGAGCGAGGGAGAGGGGGAGGCGCTGGCCACGCGGCGTTCGATTGCGAGCGCGCCTGTCGACCCTAAGGACGCGTTCCTCGTGGGCGTCCTTCGTCGCTCGCTAACGACGGCGGAGACGGATGAGCGCCACCTCCGCCGCAAAAATGCCAACGCGCTCCGACTGGCCATCTAGTTATCGAACCGCGAGGCAGCGAAAGAGGCGGTGGCGAAGGCGAAAGCGACCCGCCACGCGAAGGACCATGACCGTCTGCTCTGCAAGCTGTCCGGCATGCGGTGCAGCTCGGACGTGGACGACGACGACGCCTCCACCTCCGACTTCTATGACGACGACGACGACGCTCCACCACACGCCGATGCCTACACGAAGGAGGGGCATAGCCGCGTGGACGACCGGAAGGGGAAGGGGTCGGCGAGGAAATGGTGATTTCCTCCGCTCTTCTCCTTTTTTTTAATATTTTAAGTATGTTTAATTAGTTTATCGTTTGGATTTGTTGATGAACTTCGATGAATTATGCTCCTTTTGTTCGGCGATGCAATCCGATCCGATGAAGCGTGTTGATGTACTTTCTTTTCGTAGCGTTGCATGGGTTGTATGGATATGAGGGTTCGGATATGAGGGACGCGGATGTGGTAGGCAACAAATGAGGTGCGCCCGGTCAGTGTCCGCGGACGCGCACACGCGCATCCGCGGGCCCATATTAATAAGTTCCGATATGCTCTAAGACATGGTGAAACGGGGCTGATGAAGTGCTTTCCATCGCTAACTTCGGCAAAGAAATTTGGGATGGACATTGATTTCTTGTAAATAGCTTTGACTGAAAATTAAATCACATCTGCACCAAGTTATATCTATTCTATGGTAACAAAGTGGGGTGCTATCGTTTAATTCTTTCATGGTTTCATAGGTTAATAACTGTTTTTTTTTTACATGGTCTTGTAAGGTCAAGAAACATTAAAATCGACAAGGAGAATTAGATGGTGCGATATGCATGACAGTTATTTGGCATCACCAAGGTGTTTAAACATTCTGACATACTTAGAGCAACTCTAGCAGACCCCGCATAACGCGCGAACCCGCATAATTCCGGCGAGTATACGGGCTCGGCCCAATTTTCTGGCCAGAACAGAGCCCGTATACTCGTCCGGCCCGTAAATATTTTTACCGCAGCCCGCAAACGATACCCCCGAAGCAGTATAACTACGGGTTTGCGGGGCAGATGCGGGTCGAAACCTTATCCCCCCGCAGCCGCGTTTCCCCCCTGATTCCCCACCGCGCCGCTCGATTTCTCGCTGCCGGCAAGCTTGCGAAAGCCATGGACAGCTCTGGGGATGAGGCGGAGCGCCGCCGCCACGCCAGATCTGACGCCGCGCGCAAGCGGGGGGCGCGTCGTTGGCTCAACCGCGGTAGCCGGCCGCCGCCGGCGTTCGACCGCCGCGAGCTGGACGAGTTCGATCGCGAGCTCGCCCGCCGCCGCCGCGAGCTGGACGAGTTCGATCAAGGCTGACCTGCGACTGATGAAGGCGGAGCAGGCGAAGTTCTACATCGACCTCGACTCCTCCGACTCCGATTGAGAGCCGCCGCTGGGCAGCTACCGCACGAGCTCCGGTGAGCTCAATTTTGTGTAGTGGTACGATAGCGTAGGCCCGGTCTAGCTCCGGTGAACTTATATGTAATATATGCATGCTGTGTACGAACTTATGTAAAGAAGAACTATCTATGCGAGCGAGCTCTGGCGAGCTTTTGCTTAAATTTCTCGCGCGAAACAAGTTTTTTAAATTTTACGGGTTTGGATACAGTTTCTGTTCTGCCGCGGCGATTTTGAGCCTGCATAAACGCCCCTGTGCGAACTGTAAACGCAGTTTACAGTTTCGCGGAATGCAGGGTCTGCTAGAGTTGCTCTTAATACATACTGTATGGTTTTCCCGAAAGTTTTTTGTTGTTGCTGTAATTCTTGATTTTATCATGTAGGTGTTATTTTGTGTCCGCCACTATGGCGTACAAGGAATATCAGGAATATCAAGTGAACTGGAGTGAAGTTGTTTCGTACAACTATGTAAATCTTTGAACCATACGGTACTCTTGTAAATTTATATATGGTAAGGTCATGTTAATTTCAAGACAAAGAACTTAAGTTGTTGAAGTGGTTTGTTTCCGGTGATTTTTGGATGGTGTGAGCGAATGAATGTGCCATGTCTTGGAAATTTATGTTCCCGACACTTGTCCCGTGGTCGGATAGCGCTCATGACTTGTATTCCCAGTGCCTTACTATAAGCCCGGCTTCCAGGGGAAGCGAGCAATGCAAACTGAAGGCAATACATTTTCCTCCTCTTGTACATGTCAAGCAGTTTATTTTGGAGAGATTAGCATGTCTCAATAACATCTCTTTCCTGCGTTTCAACGAATAAATATGTCACACATAAAAATTATAAGGTGCCTGCAATGTCGTCCTAATGATGTGGTTTAAGTTTGATTAATCCACACAAGTTGATTTGAAACAAATTAGGTCATCGCATGTGTCCCATGACAGGAGTTGCTGGCGAGAATGTTATAATAATGGGGATCTGGAGGAGAGATGTGGAGACTTGTTGTGATTCTGCAAGAATAGAAAAGGGGCTATATGTAAATAAGCGAGTGACTTGAGCCTGTCCCTTCGATGCAAATCCAAAGGACAACCCAATCCTGGAGCAGCGTATCATATGAAGGACAGTATCACTAGATATTTTCCCGGGAGGAACCCTCGCTAAGAGCATCTCCAACAGAAGCGCTGCCTTAATTTTTCTTTTTTTGATGTTGAAATAGCATTTTTGAGACGCGGACGTGTGTAGCAGGCACTGAAAGCTTTAGCGCGCCGCAGGTCGTGCTCCGACAGTGGCGCTAAATATACAGCGCGTGCGTCCGACACAAACACATTTCCCACTCAAATATAAAATCAAGAAGATCAAACATATACAAAATAAATCAACAATAAATAGTTATTTCAACTCAAACAAATAGTTCATCAATAGTACAACAAATAATTCATGAAAAATACAACAAATAGTTCATGGTTTATTTTCAACTCAAACAAATAACATTAATTCGTGCGCTATCCATTTCATGACCACCACTCCTTAAGTAGATCCTTTTGAAGCTCATCATGCGTGTCGGCATATCGAATGGCATGATAGGAGGCAACAAAGTGGGCCATCTTCGCAGGGCTCCTCCGCACTCTCACGGGTCTTCCCATCAACTCGTATTGCGAATAGTCTAAATCTTGTCCACGCTCATTCTCGATGATCATATAATGCATGATCACAGAAGCGTTCATGGTGTATCAAAGGATCTTTTGATCTCAAAATCTAGTCGGTCCTCTCACAATAGCAAACTGGGCTTGCACAATCCCAAAAGCTCTCTCCACATCTTTTCTAGCCGCCGCTTGTGCATTGTGAAAATCAACATTTTTCTTACCTTGTGGTACCTTCAACGGCTTCACAAATGTTTGCCACCTTGGGTAGATGCCATCCACAAGATAGTATCCATACGTACGGCCATTTGCTACAAACTCCACCGGTGAAGTTTCACCATTTGCAATCTTAGTCATGAGTGGTGACCGTTGAACAACATTGATGTCATTGCAAGATCCGGGCATTCCAAAAAAAGCATGCCAAATCCAAGTCTCATAATCGGCCACCGCTTCAAGGATTATAGTGGAACCCTTTTTCTGGTCGTGGAATTGTCCATGCCATGCAGCACGACAATTCTTTCAATTCCAATGCATGCAATCTATTGAGCCAAGCATACCTGGGAACCCGCGAGCTTTGTTGAACTGCAGAAGCCTTGCGGTGTCTTCAGCATTGGGAGCTCTCAAATATTCCGGACCAAACACTTGCACAATTCCAACTGTGAAGTGCTTGACACACATGATGGCTTGACTCTCACCCATGGCCAGGTGGTCATCAACTAGATCCGCCAGAATACCGTATGCCAATATACACAAAGCGGCGGTCACCTTTTGGAAGGTGCTATGCCCGAGTTCTCCGGCGGCATTCCTCCTTTGCTGAAAAAACCGATCATGCCTCGTCAGTCTCTCCACAATGTGTTTGAACAACTCGATGCTCATCCTAAAACGGCGCCGAAAGTAGGAAGCGGGGTATGTGGGATTCTCCACAAAGTAGTTCCTCATTAATCTGTTGTGGGCATCAATCCTCTCCCTCCACAATTTCTGACGATCGAAAACTGAACCACCGTGCTTCGGCTTTTTATTGACGTGCATAGCTAGGATCATTAACATTTCCTCCTCCTCTTGAAGATCAAATTCTTCATCGGAAGAATTAGGTGACGAACACATCTACAAACTTGAATTAAAACTAATTTAAACTACAAAAAACATGCAGCAAATGCATCTACAAAAATATAAAAGTAAGAAATATATACCTTTGAAGTATTTTGTTTTGTCGAACACCTTGTGGGCGTCGAGCTACAAACGGCCGCCGGGCGCTGTTCGACGGAGGAACGGAGCGCTCGAGGGGCGTCGACGAGGAGAGCAGGTAAGCGGCGGCCACCGGGAGCAGCAGGGGGCGGCGGCGCGTTAGGGAGAGGCGGGGGGAAACGAGCCAACGGGAGGAGCGGGCGGAGGCGCCGGTGCCTGGAGGCTTCAGATCTGATGGTTGGTGGTTCGCACGCGCGAATCGTTTTGTTCCACGAGCGCGAGCAGGCACACCAAATATGATGCGCGCGATGCAGTTTCGTCCAGCACGCGGGCACGTTTTTACCGCGCGCGGCATTATTGCGCGGCCGCTGCAGCGCTGCTTTCGCCCCCGCGCGCGCCAAATAGCCGGGTTTTTTGACGCGCCGCTTATTTCACACTTCTGTTGGAGATGCTCTTAGACTTGGCACCGAATCAAAAAAGGAGGGGACTAAGAAACAAAAATTCATAGATAAGAAGAGACCTTTGACTGGTTCATTACCTATGGTCTTTCTCATACATGTATTAGAACTAGTACGTTAATCTGACTCTTCACATCACTATATTATAAATATTTCGCTGATGTCTGGCGGCATAGCGGGCTGACTGCTGTGAAATTAAGGACCCAAAATGAGAAACAAATGCACCCAATAATTTAAGAGGCAATGACGAACAGCCACTTCAAGGCCTGAAAGACAGAGATATATGTTAGTAGTAAGTAAGTACGTGAATAAATCATTGCAGAAGGTAGGCTAGGTACCTCCATCTGACTTTGAACAGATGACCCAAATCTCGCATTAATTTTCGCTAATGCGCGACGCATGTGGGGTTGGCTGCTGTGAAACGGATGACCCAAATCGAGAAAAGATACACACAATAGTATCTTATACAATGGCGGCGGCAGTCACCTGGAGGCTTGAAAGACCGAGATATATGTTAGCAAATTCGTGAATAAATCATTGCAGAGAGTAGACTACTAATACCTTAAATGTGGCTTTGAACACGAAAATTGCTTTTGGAGACCGGGCTCCATGAAGGCCTTCTTTTCCAAAATTTAAAATTCACCAAAATTCATATTTTTACAATTCAAAAAATTCTGAAAAAAAATTACAGATATACATGGAGGCATAATGTACATGTGTGTAAATTTTCAAGACAAAATGCGTTGAAATGAGAGCTGTGCAAAAAAGACAAATCTGAGGCTTTTTAATACATGATACTATTCATCCTCAAAGTCCAGAAATTTGTTTTTTTTTTGTACAGGTCGTATTTAAAAGTATTTCATCCTGAATTTTTACACACATATAAATTTCATCCTTGTATAGTTGCATATTTTTTCGGAATTTTTTGAAGTCAAAAAGTTTGAATTTTGAATTTTTCAAAAATAAAGGGCTCCGTGGAGCTCGGTCACCAAAACGACATACTCCTTTGAACATGCCTATACTGTTAATTTTCGCATGCCAACGGCATGGCGGGCTTGCTGCAGTGAAAGCGATGACCCAAGAGGAGACACATATGCACCTAGTAATATCAAAGGCAATGGCCGTAGCCACCTGGATGCTTTAGTGACGGAGATATATGTTAACAATACGTAAATAGAACATTATAGAAAGTATACTGGTACCTTGATTTACGGCTTAGAAGAAGGGTATGAAGGCAAGAGGATAAGAAATAAGAGAATCTTTTTTGGTCTTTGCTGTGATACATTTAACAAAAACACAATATGTATACTTGCGAAAGGGTTAACGTACAAGCATGTTACCCATATCTTACCACCATGTGCAGTTTATTCATGCATGTATGCGATGGCTCCGTACTTGGTCTATAATGCAGAGGCCGAAGAACAGAAACATTTTTATGATGGTGTCTACACGTCTGAAGCATACGGCCAGGGAGGTTCTCTTCCCTCCATGGATGGCGGTGTAATCTTCGGATAGGATCTGCCCCACCCTAGGCTTGACTAGTTTATTATTGTTGTAAACGACGTTTAGTTTTGGATCTGTTGGACTTGATGGCCATGTGCATCATGCTATGCAGAGGCCGGACATTCTTTTAATGCGGCTGTATCGCCTCGATATATCAATTCAATAAAATGTCCTTTATCGAAAGAAATATCTTTCCACCAATTTAAACCTTAGAAGAATCACCAAGTTGAATTGCATTCCCCCACAATATCAATATAAACAATTGAGACTTTATTCTAAAGCACGTCTATTGCAACCCGGTTTAAATCCAAATCCAAGACCCGAAGCCTATACAACATGAAATGGTGGAAAAGGACAACTGGAGTGATGAGATTGCTGAGTTTGTCAACCGGGTGGCTCATGCAGTTACAAATTATTGTAAAAGTATGAAGAGTCAAGGTAAGTTGATAGGCAATGTTTCCTTCTATATACTTCAACAGACTGAAAACAACTATACGAATGTAGATTACGGGCAGTTGGGTGATAATTGGGAATATTAATTTAGTCGAGAAGGCAAGAGATAAAAGTAAAAGAAAATCAACCGTCTTCAGACGAACTTGTTTAAGGATGATGTACAAGTCTTGGATTTGTCTTAATTTACCTGGTTGCATGGCATTTCACATGGTCAAACAAAGCTTCCACGAATCCTTTTACCACCATCCTATGCATTGAGGCTCATGTGTGAGATGTGTTCTGGTGGCATCTCGTTGGCCTCTCGGCAGTTGATGTATGACAGCCTAAGAACCCCCAAACAAGATAAAAGTCGAGAAAATGATTGGTAGCAGGCGTTTCCTAGGAAATCCCAAACATGAGTTGGAAAGAATGTCTCATGTTGTAAAATAGAAGTAAATTTTCTTAGCTAGATATGCAATACCTACCAGTCAATGGTATTAAAACACATCAGGATTATTTGTTCCACGGGAAGCAATTCAGTTGACCAAGCATTGAAATATATTACCTCTTCCATTTCGTGGTCTGTGTTCCTTCGCACCGTTCAACACGTTCAACTCATGTGTGCACTTACATAGTTGCATGCGATTATCTTCCACGTGAGCTAGCGATGGCTATATATACATACGTGCCATTGCAAGCAAAATACATCGAAAGCAGTTCCCATACACTAGTATTGATTGCCGAGAAGATCTTGTCCATCGTCATTTTCCACTAGCTCCATCGCCAACTCCGCCGATCGACCTGTTAAGGAGATTCAATGCCGACTCTGCCGAAAGCCGCGGCATCCATGGATCACACGGTGGAGGGCGCCATGAGCGCCACCCTGCTGAGCCTTCTCGACGTCACGGCCAAGTCGGAGATGGGCGCGGCGGCCACGGACGACAAGGTGGAGTGGCTCCGGTCGCAGCTGATCGGCAAGGACGTCGAGTTCGACACGCCGTTCGGGCGCCGTGCACTAACTTATGCCGACCAAACGGCGTCCGGCCGGAGCCTGAGCTACATCGAGGACTATCTCGTAAAACAGGTCCTCCCGTTCTACGGAAACACGCACACGGATGACAGCCACGTCGGGAGCAAGACGACGCGGCTGGTGCACAAGGCGGCGCGCTACATCAAGCGCTGCATGGGCGCCGGCCCCGGCGACGCGCTGATCTTCTGCGGCGCCGGCACGACGGCGGCCATCAAGCGCCTGCAGGAGGTCATCGGCGTGGCGTTGCCGTCCGTCGAGATGCGCAACCGGCTCTCGGCGCAACTGCGTGCCGAGGAGCGGTGGGTGGTCTTCGTCGGGCCGTACGAGCACCACTCCAACCTTCTGTCCTGGCGCCAGAGCCTGGCGGAGGTGGTTGAGATCGGCGTCGACGCCGACGGACTCGTCGACGTCGCCGCGCTCCGCCGCGCGCTCGGATCGCCAGAGTACGCGGACCGACCGATGCTGGGGTCTTTCTCGGAGTGCAGCAACGTCACCGGCGTCATGACGGACACGCGCGAGATCGCCCGCGTTCTTCACCAGCGCGGCGCGTTCGCATGCTTCGACTTCGCCGCGAGGTGCTGTGATACTTGTTTTTTTAGCTCTCTTTTTCGTGGCATGTGACCTGCATGGATTTGACAATCTGACTTTAATTTTCTCTTATAACTAAGCTAACCTAACCACCATACTTAGTGTAATTAAGCTCCTCCAAAGTGCATGCGTCCCTTCAAAACAAATCAGTATACAATGTTTTTTTTTTCTGTTCCTACTGATTTGCATACTTGGCAAATGCAAGATCAATTGTGACTACCTGGTCGATCTTGCCTGCGTGTATTTAGAGGAAATTAACTGGTAAAAAGCATAGTGTGTAATTATATTAGCACACCATTTATTTATTGCAGGAATATTTTAGCGCACCATGACAACATTGAATTTCTCACTTGTCGATTCCAGCTTGTGCTTCATCTCTACTATTTCATGCTTAGATCAACAAACTTGGTCCAGAAATTTAAATTACTATCCTTTGTGTAGTGGACCATATGTCAAGATCAATATGAAGTCTGGTGACAGTGATGGATATGATGCTGTTTTCTTGAGCCCTCACAAATTTGTCGGGGGACCGGGCACACCGGGCATCCTTTTGATGAACAAATCATTGTATAAGCTCAATTCCCAGCCCCCTCAACGTGCGGAGGCGGCACGTGGCCTATGTCAATGGCTTCAATGAGGAGGTGAGCAAACAATGCAAGCATCACCGTCAAGTATGTGTATTGTGTGCCATACAAATAAATATATAATTGTGTGATACGCAGGATACACTTTACTACGACGATATCGAGAAGCGTGAGGATGCTGGCACACCGCCGATACTGCAAAAGATCCGTGCATCGCTTGCGTTCTGGGTGAAGGAGTATGTTGGGTATGGCACGATGGACCTTCGTGAGCGAGTGTTCTCAGAGATGGCAATGAAAAGGCTTGTCCATAATCCAAATGTTAGGGTGCTAGGAAACACAAGTGCCCATCGTCTACCAATCTTCTCATTCCTAATCTACCCATTAGTTACCGTGAAGAAACAATTTAATGATTTTGACGAGCCTGGTTGTGATAAACAATTGGAGACTATGAGGCACAAGCAACTACCACTCCATGGTCGTTTTGTGACTAGCCTTTTGAATGATCTTTTCGGCATCCAGGCGAGGGGAGGTTGTGCTTGCGCAGGTCCCTATGGTCACACCTTGCTCAACGTCGACAACGAACTCTCACTTCGCATTCGGTCTGCTGTCCTTGAGGTATCACAAACTTTAGAACAAAGTTCAACTTGCTTGCTTCAATACATGGTACTAATGTTACTATTTGCCATCACAAAATTTTCAGGGTTATAGTGGACTGAAGCCAGTATGGACCAGATTGAGCTTTAGTTACTACCTCTCCAAGGAGGAGTTTAAATTTATCCTTTCCGCCATCGAGTTCATAGCGACATACGGTCACCGCTTCCTCGCTTTGTACCAGTTCAACTGGATCACTGGCAACTGGACCTTTAGGAAACAGGCAGTCAAGTACCACATCATGAGGGAGGAATTATCTCTTGGCATAGAACCACTGAAGCAAAAAAATGACCAACCAAAGCTTGCAGATATAATGCATAAGCCCACGGTCAATCATAAGAAGTTTCAGAGCTACTTAGAGAGTGCCAATAAAATTGCACTCTCCATGTCGGACTTTAGTAATCAGATTGTCAGCTTTCCGAAAGGAGTAGACCCTGATTTGGTTCTTTTCCATATATAGAACCATAGATACATAATGTAACTTGGTAGAGCGTTTCGCCAGTTACCATTAGCTCTAAGTTTCAGTGATAAGCTGCACTTTAACAAAATTGAAAATAAATGCGTGAATGAAATGGATGCCAATTTATGAAATGCTATTTACTATGTCAGAAGAATTTTGTTTGTGCTGATCTATTTATTTCTCATTGTAAAATTCCAAAGGTCTATTTATTTGTTACTTTTTTTAAGGGAAGTAAAAGACTATGTCTTGGTGTATTTGTTACGGTAACTTGAGATTTTATTTCTTGCCATTTTATCAGTCAACATAATTTTATGTTGACTAACTACATATGCATTGCACATAGTAAATGATGTCATAAGTTTACTTTTTCTTGTGCCAGATGATTTAAACTATTTCTTTACGCGTCTGTGATAGATTGAGCATTGTCGGTGAAATTGTGAAATGGCCAAGGGTATGCCGATGTAGTTACTCTCACATATATTTATCTCTCATTCCTCATATGATAAATCCACAAACCCTGCCAACCCTATCACCTCGAAAGTATTGTGGTTTGGATTTTCACTCATTTTTTATATTATTTTTTTATCTATATGAGAAAACACAGATATGTCTTGCAACTACACAAAGGCACTTTTGGTTATTTCGAAATTTGGGCTATTAGACAAGAATACTCTTGGTCATTACTCTATCACAACAGTAGTGTTCTAGATTAGTTCAGAGAAAATGAGTGTTTTTAAAAACAAACACAAAAAACGTCAAACTTTAAATTAATAAAGCCAACAGAGGCCAAGCAACAATGTTAATGTATTACAATCCAAGAAACATGAAAGTCTAAAAACACACACGGAGGTAGAGCTAGCACGTGTACATAGCGCGACTAAAAGATGAAATGAGACAACAAAACGACCTAATCTAGCTCAAGCATTCCTATGAATGGTGTGAACCTGTTGATCTTGAGAAGAATATCTGTCGTCGTGTAACTATATTTTCTCTTCCCTAGAGGTCGCCACTGCTGAAAAGTATAGGCCGTTTAAAAATGTAGTTAACGAGATGAGATGGATTAGTTGTTGGGGAACGTTGCATGAAAAATAAAAAAACTCCTACGCACACGCAAGATCGATCTATGCATGGAGATGCATAGCTACGAGAGGGAGAGTGTGTCTACACACCTTTGTAGATCGCTAAGCGGAAGCGTTAAAAACGCGGTTGATGTAGTCGTACGTCTTCACGATCCTATCGTGATCCATCCCGATCCAGCGCCGAACGGATGGCACCTCGACGTTCAGCACACGTGTAGCTCGATGACGTCTCCGCCTCCTCGATCCAGCCAGCGAGGCCGGAGTAGTAGACGGGGTCCCTGGCAGCACGACGTCGTGGTGACAGTGGTGGTGGAGCTAGTCCAGCAGGGCTTCGCCAAGCGCTACTAGATCTAGAACGGAGGAGAAACAGGAGGGAGAGAGGGCAGCCGCCGGGGCGTGGAGAAGAGGTGTGTGGCAGCCCTCCCACCCCTCCTCTATTTATAGGAGTAGGGGGAGGGGCGCCGGCCCTCAACCCCTCCTCCAAGGAGGGGGGCGGCGGCCTAGGGGTGGAGTAGCCCCCAGGTTAAGGGGCGCCCCCTTAGGGTTTCCTCCCACCAACCCTAGGCACATGGGCCCTTGGGAGGGGCGGTGCCCAGCCCACCAGGGGATGGTGTGTCCCCTCTCTCAGCCCATTAGGCCCTCCGGGGCAGGTGGACCTCCCCGGTGGACCCCCGGAACCCCTTTCCCCACTCCCGACAAAAACCGGTAAAACCCGGAACCATTCCGGAGTCCGAATACCAACTTCCCATATGTGAATCTTTACCTCCGGAGCTCCTCGTAACGTCCGAGATGTCATCCGGGACTCCGAACAAGATTCGGTCACCAACATACATATCCCAATAATACTATATCGTCATCGAACGTTAAGCGCGCGGACCCTACGGGTTCGAGAATCATGTAGACATGACCGAGACATCTCTCCGGTCAATAACCAATAGCAGGACCTGGATGCCCATATCTTTATCGGTCGAACCACAATGTCAAGGATTTAGTCAATCCCGTATGCAGTTCCCTTTGTCCATCATTATGTTACTTGCCCTAGATTCGATCGTCAGTATCTTCATACCTAGTTCAATCTCGTTACCGGCAAGTCTCTTTACTCGTTCCATAATACAAGATCCCATGACTAACTCCTTAGTCACATTGCTTGCAAGCTTCTTGTGATGTTGTATTACCGAGAGGGTTCAGAGATACCTCTTCGTCATACGGAGTGACAAATCACAGTTTTGATCCCTTGCAACCCAACAGACACCTTCAGAGATACCTATAGAGCACCTTTATGATCACCCAGTTACGAAGTGACGTTGATACACACAAGGCATTCCTCCGTGTTAGGGAGTTGCATGATCTCATGGTCTTAGGAACAGATACTTGACATTGAAGAAAGCAGTAGCAACAAACTAAGTGATACAATCATACCCTATGCTTATGGTTGGGTCTTGTCCATCACATCATTCTCCTAATGATGTGATCCCGTTATCAAATGACAACTCATGTATATGGCTACGAAACCTTAACCATCTTTAATCAACGAGCTAATCTAGTAGAGCCTTACTAGGGACATGGTGTTGTTTATGTATCCACACATGTATATGAGTTTCCGGTCAATACAATTATAGCATGAACAATAAACGATTATCATGAACAAGAAAATATGATAATAATCACTTTATTATTGCCTCTAGGGCATATTTCCAACAGTCTCCCACTTGCACTAGAGTCAATACTCTAGCTTTACATTGCAATGAATCTAACACCCATAGAGTTAGATGGTCCGGCCCAGCAGCGTGGGAGGCAACAACCTCTTTTTCCGTTTTTTATGTTTTTTACTTTTATTTATATTTAATAATATTTTAAATGTATATATTACAAAACAAAACACTCTATTAAAATATTTGAAAAATGTTGAGCAATTATTTGAAAAATGTTGAACAAGTATTTGAAAAATATTGAAAAAGTATTTAAAAATATGTTGATCATGTTTATAAAAATATTAATCAAGCATTTAAAAAATGCGAAAAAAGTATTTAAAAAAATTGAACAAGTATTTGAAAAAATGTTGATCATGTATATAAAAATTTTAATCAAACATTTGAAAAGAAATGTTCAACAAGTATTTGAAAAATGTTAATCAAGCATTTGATAAATGTTAAATGTGTTATGTGTATATAGAAAATGTCGACCATGTATTAAAGAAAATAATGAATTTTTTATTATGTATATGAAAATGTTAATCAAGCATTTGGAAAAAAATGTTGAACAAGTGTTTGAAATGTTTTAATCAAGCATTTGAAAAACAAATTGAACAAGTGCTTGAGAAATGTTAGTAAAGCCTTTGAAAAATGGTAAAAGTGTAAATAAAATTGTTGATCATGCATTCAAAAACATTTCATCTTTTTATTTGATAACTATTAATCAAGCATTCAAAAAAGTTTAAAAAATTGTATGCAAAACAATATTGATCATGTATTAAACAAATGTATAAAATGTATAAAAAGATGTTGACCATGTATTCAAAAAATATTAATCTTGTATTTGAAAAAGTTTAAAACTATGTATAGAAAAATTGTTGACCATCTATTACAAAATGCAAGATTTGTATTGAAAAATGGTAGATGTATATTGGAAAAATGTTGTTGACATATACAAAAAATATAGAATAATAACCAAAAGAACAAATAAGCCCGAAAATAGAAACAAAATAAAAAAAAAGAGAATAAAAAAGAAGAAACAAGGAAACAAAATGCAAAAAGAATGAAATGGAATGAAAGAAAAACGGAGAGGAAAAAAGAAACAAAATGAAATAAAACAAAGAAAATGTAAAAAATCCTGAAAACACCGGCTGAAGTGGCGTCAAGCAGGACGTGCCCCTATCTTACCACAAAATTAACTTGGATGGAGTGGTTAGGCCGGCCCAATCCGACGCGAGGAAAAAAATGCTTCAGCGAGAGCTGCTAGTTGGATTGCTTAAGGCGATAAATAGTCATCACGCTACGTTGATGGCAAACTTGCGGACATATAGGGCCTCCCATGGGCCTGTGCGGGCTGTGGGACCACATAGTTCTGGGCTGACTTTACTATATACTATCTATTTCGCCTTTTTGTTTTCTTCTTCTGTAGAAGAGGAATGTACGGGGGTCCTATTTATCGCGCGGGTCAATACATAGCGAGCAAACGCGTAGCCCTCCTCTCCCATACGCAGTTTTTTCACGTTCATTTCCTCCCACTGGATCTGGTCTAAGTGGTTTTGATTTTCTATGTGTTTTTCCTTTTTATCTTTTATATTTTTTACTTTAAAAAATTCGTTGAAATTTGAAAATATTTTTTAAAAATCTTGCAAGATTTGTTTTAAACTATTCACATTTTTTAATTTCGTGGGCATTTTTTAATTCATGAACATTTTTTGAATTGAGAAACAGTTTTTTTAATTCATGAGCGTTTTTTAAAATTTGCGAACATATTTTGAAATTCGTGAACATTTTTCTTAATTAGCGAATATTTTTTTGGCGAACTATTTTTAATCGACAAGAATGTTTTTGAATTTGGGATTTTTAAAAGCAATCTTGAAAATTGTTTTGAAATTCGTGAACATTTTTTGGATTCACGATTTTTTAATTTTTGGATCTCTTTTGTAATTCTTTATGTGGTTTGAAAATAAATATTATTTTTTTATTTGCTACAAATGTGGGTTTTTAGGAAAAACAGATGCAAACTAGTCTATTAAACATATATGCAACTACTAGTTGGTTGACCGTTAGTTGACCATCAAGTGGAAGGTGAAAAGACAATTCTGCCCTTGGCCTACGTTGTAGCAACGATATGAGTGACCACTGTAGCGTTTGTTGCGCTTTAGCAACCAGTACTGTAGCAACCATTTTGTTTTCAAAAATGAGTTGGTTTTCCAAAACTTTGTTCACTTTTAAAATTTTGTTCATGTTTGAACATTTTTTTTAAACATTTCTTCATGTTTTGCATATTTTGTTCACAATTCAAAAAAAGGTTTGGAACTCAAAATTTGTTCGCAATTTCAACAAATGTTCACATTTTAAAAAAAACGGGCGCTACAGTACTTAACGCTACAGTGCATCAAATGCTACAGTGCTCGTTCCGTGTCTTTGCTACATGGTAGGCCAAGGGCAGACTTGTCTTTTCACCTTCCACTTGACGGTCAACCAGTCAATAGTGGCATATATGTACGCAGTGCAAAAATTTAGTGGCACATTAGGAATAGAGAAATTTAGAGTGGCATATGGGGGTGACGAGGTAACCTACCCTAGGTAGGGTCATAGACCTCTTATCTAGGACACACCTGGGGTCCTACAAGTTCACAGAAGTCCCTCGACTACCTTAGCACTCGGACGAATGTACAAGATGCACTCGGATCCTTGGAAGTCACTCGGACGCTAACAACCACTCAGCCTAGCTCTGACACCCGGACGTGAAAAAGCAGAGGCGACGTGGGAGCTATAACGTTCGAGGGACTTAATTAGCATTGAATATTGTAGACGTTGCGTTACCTGTAACGCTCATAGTTAACACGACAGTTTCCAGTAACTCCGGCAGTTACTAGCATTAATGACCCTCGTAATGGCACTCGGCTGCCGGTGGCGCACTCTATATAAGCCACCCCCGACACCAGAAGAGGGGTTACAAACTCTCTGTAATCAGAACACATACTAAGCAACACTTAGCCCCCGGGCTCGAGACGTAGGACTTTTACCACTTCCGAGTGGGATCCGAACTGGTAAATACCGAGTGTTACACTTGCTCTATAGCTAGGCTTCGCCCTACTCATACGTACCCCCGTACTACTGTCAGGATTACTCCCACGACAGTTGGCGCCCACCGTGGGGCGGCAGTTCTAGCAAACTCCGGCGCAAGTGGAGATTCCTTTCTTTTTCCGGCCATCATGCTGGCAATCGGCGGTGAGATCCTCTTCGACAACCTCCGCTTCATCGCAGACGGTTCGGCCTGGTTGCACGATGCTCCGATGGACCCGGACGCGCTCCCCGTCCGTGGGGCTGTGCATTTCAGCGCGGCGGCGCACGGGGTCCTCCTGCGACAGTCGTCAGCGCCGTACGGCTCAGTGCCGGCTCGTTCAGTGTCCAGCCGCCGCAAGCGTTCTGAATGCTCGCGGCTGCAGCGGTTGCTCAAGCATGTCGTGGCGCGGCAATCTACTTCCGAGAAGGTCGCCGTACTCGACTCCGGCGAACCCACCGTCGGCTTGTCGCTCACATCGGATGATGAGCTGTCTGATGAGTCCGAGTGTGAAATCAGCGGAAACGCCACTGAGATACTGATGGCACATTCCACTGATCATGGTGCCCCTGAGTACTCCATGGGTGGCTCCCGTGGCCGAGACGGAGGCCGCCTCGACGACGGTCCTTCTGGCGGTTATTTTCCCCAGCCTCTCTCTCGGGAGCAGCGGGAGGAGAGGAGAAGGAGGGATGACGAGGTCCTCCTTATCCCCATCACAGGAACGTCACCCGAGGAGATAGCCTTGGAGGCCACGTACCAGGCCACCTTGGCTGAGCGTGAGCGTTTAGAGAGGCTCCAGTGAGCACTTGACGAACGTGCAGCAAGAGAGCAACCAAGCTCCAGTTACGCCAGGCGGCGGCAGATCCCGAGCGATAAGCCGCCCAAGATCCCAGTGATGCACACTCCTATAGAGAACCTAGCTGCAGCCACTCGGATAGCTGAATCCATTCAGCCGTCCGGTTCTGTGGCTGGAGAAGGCATTCGGTAGATTCAGACTCTGCTGAAGACGGCGATGAGACAGAATGCAGAAGTGTCTCAGTCGAATTAGTGTGTTTACACCAAGTCCCTTCGGGCTGACACTGTCCAGTCCGCGCATAGTCCACATGCTTATGGGAAACACCGATAGTCTCCTTCTCCTCTGAGAGGCCGGCATGGAGGGCATTGGGTGACGACCGTGACATCAGTCAGACGCCCCCTCCGAGGGGTGGTTCACACGGTAAGCGCCCCTACGATGACGGTCGACCTCACAGAGAAGACCGCAATCGGACTCCCCCTCGCCCCAGAGGTTATGAGGAAGCAGGCAGACGCCCCCCGTTGCTCAATGCCAGGTCTACCATCACTCAGAGATTGGTGGATAAAAGCCGATTGGTCAGGGACCGAGTGAGCGGATGGGGGACGTCAGGTCTCGAGTGTTTTTGCAGATATATCCGAGAGGCCGAGATTCCCCCCAATTACAGGTTGGCAACAGGGATCGGGAAGTTTATCGGTGACTCCAAGCCTGAAACTTGGTTCGAAGATTACCGAGTGGCAGTTCAGATTGGGGGTGGTGATGACTTCGTGGCAATGAAGCATCTTCCCCTCATGCTAGAAGGATCTGCTCGGGCATGGTTGAACCAGTTAGCTTCTAGCAGCATCTATTGCTGGGAGGACCTAGCGCAGGTGTTCATCAAGATGTTTGAGGGCACTTACAAGCATCCGGGTGGATTGACAGAGTTGCAGCATTGTGTCCAGAAGAGCAATGAAACTCTCCGGGAGTACATACATCGATGGACCACTCTGCACAACACGGTCGAGAATGCCACCGAGCACCAGGCCGTGTGCACTTTCAAGGCAGGCACTCGGTACCGGGAGCTCATCCTGAAATTTGGCCGATCGGGGGATCTGTCTCTCGGTCGAGCCATGGAAATCGCCAACAAGTATGCCAATGGCGAGGAAGAAGACCGCCTCAGCAGCGGCAAAGAGCGAGCCGGTGATGTCCCTTAGTCGGCGAGGAACGCAGGCAAGAAATAGAAGCGGAAAGCCGATCCTCCGGGAAAGGCGGAAGTGGCTGCAGTTCCTGGTCAGGGGAAGCCGAAGCCCAAGAAGAATAAGAAAAAACATTGGGCTAACAAAAAGAAGCCCGAGTACAATTCTGAAGTGCTGGATCAGCCCTGTGCTATCCACACGAAAAAGGATGAGGAGGGCAACCTCATTTACCCAAAGCATACCACTCGGGAGTGCCGGATGCTCAAGCATGAGATGGGTAAAGAGGCCTCTACAGAGAAGGACGATGACGAAGAAGGCGAGCGCGATTCTGAGTATCCTCACGTCGACAAGGTCCTGAACATGATCTTCGCGGATGTCGAAAGCAAGAGCCGATTGAAGGTCATCAATCGGGAGGTGAACTTGGTGGCCCCGACTGCCGTCAAGTACCTCAATTGGACAAAAACTCCTGTTACTTTCGATAAGTCCGATCACCCAGCCCATATAGCCACCCCCGGGAGGCAGGCGCTGGTTGTCGATCCGGCTGTCAATGGAGTCCGACTGCGCAAAGTTTTGATGGACGACGGTAGTGGGCTAAACATAATTTACGCGGATACACTCAGCGCAATGGGCATTCCGATGTCCCGCCTGAGTAAGAGTAACATGCATTTCCATGGGGTCATCCATAGAAAGAAAGCCGAGTCACTAGGTCAGATCGCTCTGGACGTCGTCTTTGGCGGAGAGAAGAACTTCCGAAAGGAACGCCTGACGTTCGAAGTGGTTGATTTTCGGAGTGCGTATCATGCTATCCTGGGTAGGCCTGCCTACGTGTGTTTCATGGCCCGACCATGTTACGTGTATCTTAAGCTTAAGATGCCAGGACCGAATGGTGTGATCACGGTTACCGGCGATCGGAAGGTTGCTGAAGAGTGCTTCCAGCAGGGCTCTAAAATTGCAAATGAGCAAGTACTCGCTGTCGAACTCGACGAGTACAAGAAGGCAGTGGACGCTGCAGATTTGCTAAAGTCCAAGCGACCTGCGATGGAATCAGCTTTCTAGTCGGCCGGCGAAACTAAGCAGGTTCACATTCATCCCACCGATTCGAGTGCGGCTCCGACCAACATCTCGACAACACTCGGTGAAAAATAGGAAGCCGAGCTCATCCAGTTCCTCCGTGAGAACTGGGATATCTTCGCATGGAAGCCATCTGACATGCTGGGGGTTCCTAGGGGACTGGCTGAGCACCGACTCCGAGTGGATCCTAAAGTCAAACCTGTCAAGGAGCACTTGCGCCGATCCTTCGTAGAGAAGCGCAAGGCGATTGGTGAAGAGATCGCTCGGCTCCTAGCTGTTGAATTCATTCACGAAGTCTTCCATTCCGAGTGGCTAGCCAACCCAGTCTTGGTGCCCAAGAAGGACAAGTCCCTCCGGATGTGCATCGTCTTCAAGCACCTTAATCGGGCCTGCCCGAAAGATCATTTTCCCCTTCCCCGCATAGATCAAATAGTAGATTCCACCGCCGGATGTGAACGCCTGTCGTTCTTAGATGCGTACTCCGGGTACCATCAGATCCGATTGTATGGACCAGATGAAATAAAAACAGCTTTCAACACCCCATTTGGGTGTTTCTGCTACATCACTACGCCATTCGGCCTTAAGAATGCTGGGGCAACTTTTATGCGCATGATTCAGAAGTGTTTGCAAGAGCAAATCAGTCGGAACGTAGAGGCTTACATGGATGGCATCATGGTCAAGTCCAGGAAAGGTTCCGACCTCCTGGCTGACCTCGCTGAAACCTTCGCCAACCTCCGCCGTTTCCAAATAAAACTCAATCCTGCAAAATGCACATTCGGAGTGCCCTCGGGTAAGCTACTCGGTTTTCTCATTTCCGAGCGAGGAATTGATGCTAATCCGGACAAGATCGGCGCCATCGTCCGAATGAAGAAACATGTCCGTCTGCATGACGTCGAGAAGCTCACGAGATGCCTTGCAACCCTGAGTAGATTCATATCTCGACTCGGTGAAAAGGCCTTGCCTCTTTACCGATTGATGAAGAAGTCTGATACCTTTGAATGGACCCCTGAAGCGCAAGCCGCATTCGATCAGCTCAAGGCCTTGCTTTCCACCCAGTCGGTGTTAGCTGCTCCGTGCAGCCGTGAGCCTTTGCTCTTGTACATCGCGGCTACTAGCCAAGTGGTCAGTACTGTCCTCACTGTGGAGCGCGAGGAATCGGGAAAAGCATTCAAAGTGCAGAGGCCCGTTTATTATATTTCGAAGGTTTTGACTCCTTCCAAGAAAAGGTATCCACACTATCAGAAGCTAGTTTATGGCATTTACCTCATTGTGAAGAAGGTAGCTCATTACTTCCAAGAGCACTCAATAACAGTTATCAGTGATGCTCCCCTGTCGGAGATCCTGCATAACAGAGACGCCACAGGACGAGTGGCAAAATGGACGATTGAGCTCCTACCATTGGAGATCAAGTTCGAAGCCAAGAAGGCGATCAAGTCTCAAGCACTTGTGGACTTTTTAGCCGAGTGGATAGAGCAGGAACAGCCCACGCCGAGTGTTCCCGAACACTGGACCATGTTTTTTGATGGATCTAAGATGCTTCAAGGGTCCGGAGCTGGAGTAGTTCTTGTTTCCCCCAGAGGAGACCGATTGAGCTACGTCCTTCAAATTCATTTTGACTCGTCAAACAACGAGGCCAAGTACGAAGCCCTCCTGTATGGGCTCCGAATGGCTATCTCGCTCGGTATCCGATGCTTGATGATATTCAGTGACTCAGACCTCGTGGTCAATCAGGCCATGACTGGGTACTGTAATGCAGTCCGGAAGTTGGAAAAGAGCTTTGAAGGCTTAGAGCTGCATCATATACCCCGAGCAAAGAACCAGGCCACACTAGTAGAAAACAGACCTTTTGTCCAAAGCATTAGTCCCGGTCTGGTTTTGAACCGGCACTAATGTGACCATTAGTCCCGGTTCAGGACGGGCATCATTAGTCCCGGTTTGTTCCGGACCTATAGTCCCGGTTCGTAACACGAACCGGGACTAAAGGGGTGGTGGCAGGCTGGTGTCAGCCTGGGGCCCCATGATCACCTTTAGTCCCAGTTCGTGGCACGAACCGGGACTATAGGCTCACCATTAGTCCCGGTTTGTGTCACGAACCGGGACTAAAGATCCCCTATTTGAACCCTCCGGCCAGCCCGAGCACACTCCTCCCTGTTTTTCCCCTTCTTCCTCTCCTTTGTTCTTCCCCTTGCTCGAGCTCACCTCCATTTTTGCCAAAATTTGTCAAGATTTGGAGGCACCCCATCCATCCAAGTGTTCACAAAGGTTAGCAAACTTTGTCCTTTCATCTCTCATTACTAGATTAGCTCTTGCAATGCTCTATAAGTATAGTGATTTGTGGGTTTTAGTTTGGGAGTATTTATATGTGGTAGTTTATTTGATTTATATGCAATTTGAGCTCAAATTAACTTCTTACTTTGCATGTGTAGGTGTGGTTTACTTAGTGCCTTCCCGTCCCCGTCCTAACCACCGTCGATCGCCCGCACCGTCCCGTCGCCGGCACCACCTTGGTGAGCCTCTTGTTCTTATCCTTTTTATAAAAAAAATCATGTTTGTAAGATTTAGATAGTTACTTGTATAGTTTTCTTACCTATATGGTTGTTTGTTATACATAGTGGCATGGTTTTGATATCCGTCCCCGTCGGCCCTCGTCCGGTTTATGATTCGGATGTGGTATATACTATCTTTTATAACTATTTATTGCATTTCGTGTTTATGACAATTATGCCCATCAAGTTGACATAGATATTTTTATCTAGGAGGTATGTGAACCGGAAATTGCAACCGACATAGATATTCTTGTCAAGAAGTTAAATTTAGTTGAAAAAGAAAACGAGTATTTGAAAGAAAAATTGAAAAGAGTTGAAGAAGAGAAAATGAAACTGGAGTTGTATGTTACCGATGTCGTCGATGATCACAAGATCAAGATGGATGCAATGCGCTTGAAGATTAGAAAATTTAAAAAATATGCCATTGATAGTGAGGCTTGGTATCACTATGCTGTTGGATCAATTGTTACCTTTGTTGCAATCTTGATCGCATTTGTTGTTGCATTTAAATGCTTTAGCTAGAGAGTTTGTATGTTGTTTTATGAGAACAAGTGTGTATGAACTTTATGTATGAACTTGTATTAATTTGGTCTTTTCGGTGTTGTGTAATGAAGATGAGCCGGCAATGGATGTACGATGACCGATGCTCTCCCCAGTTCATTAATGGCGTGAATACTTTTCTGGTTGCGGCTGAGGCAAACAAGCGGGCGGATAGTTTTATGTATTGTCCATGTGCTGGCTGTAAGAATGATCGAAATTACTCTAACTCAAGAACCATTCACGTCCACCTGTTTGAGTCCGGTTTCATGTCCGGCTATAACTGTTGGACCAAGCACGGAAAAAGAGGGGTCCTAATGGAAGAGAATGAAGAAGAAGAGGATGTCGACAGCTATCCTGGCCATGGGTTCCATGAATACGATGGTACAACAATGGGGGAAGAAGCTGAGCCGGCAATGCGGGAAGGAGCTGAAGAAGAGGCATCAGATGAGCCCGCTGATGATCTTGGTCGGGCCATTGCCGATGCAAAGAGAAACTGTGCAAGTGAAAGGAGAAGCTGAAGTTGCAGCGCATGTTAGAGGATCACAAGAAATTGTTGTACCCAAATTGCGAAGATGACAAGAAAAAGCTGGGTACCACACTGGAATTGCTGCAATGGAAGGCAGAGAATGGTGTATCTGACAAGGCATTTGAAAAGTTGCTGATAATGTTAAAGAAGAAGCTACCAAAGGACAACGAATTGCCCGACAGTACGTACGAAGCAAAGAAGGCTGTCTGCCCTCTAGGATTAGAGGTGCAGAAGATACATGCATGCCCTAATGACTGCATCCTCTACCGCGGTGAGTACGAGGATTTGAATGCATGCCCGATATGCTGTGCATTGCGCTATAAGATCGGCCACGATGACCCTGGTGATGTTGAGGGCGAGCGCCCCAGGAAGAAGATTCCTGCCAAGGTGATGTGGTATGCTCCTATAATACCACGGTTGAAACGTTTGTTCCAAAACAAAGAGCATGCCAAGTTGATGCGATGGCACAACGAAGACCGTAAGAAAGACGGGAAGTTGAGAGTACCCGCTGACGGATCGCAGTGGAGAAAAATCAAGAGAAAGTGGAAGGACTTTGCAAAGGACGCAAGGAACGTATGGTTTGGTTTAAGTGCAGATGGCATTAATCCTTTTGGGGAGCAGAACAGCAATCATAGCACATGGCCTGTGACTCTATGTATCTATAACCTTCCTCCTTGGTTGTGCATGAAGCGGAAGTTCATTATGATGCCAGTGCTCATCCAAGGCCCCAAGCAACCCGGCAACGACATTGATGTGTACCTAAGGCCATTAGTTGAAGAACTTTTACAGCTGTGGAATGGAAAAGGTGTACGTGCGTGGGATGAGAAAGAACAGGAGGAATTTGACCTACATGCGTTGCTGTTTGTAACCATCAATGATTGGCCTGCTCTCAGTAACCTTTCAGGACAGACAAACAAGGGATACCACGCATGCACGCACTGTTTAGATGATACCGACAGTATATATTTGGATAAATGTAAGAAGAATGTGTACCTGGGGCATCGTCGATTTCTTCAGAGCAGGCATCCCGTAAGAAAGAAAGGCAAGCATTTCAAAGGTGAGGCAGATCACCGGAAGAAGCCTCGCCACCGTACTGGTGATGATATACTTGATATGGTCAAGGATTTAAAAGTAATCTTTGGAAAGGGTCCTGGCGGACAATCTGTTCCAAATGATGCTGACGGACGCGCACCCATGTGGAAGAAGAAATCTATATTTTGGGACCTACCCTATTGGAAAGACCTAGAGGTCCGCTCTGCAATCGACGTGATGCACGTGACGAAGAATCTTTGCGTGAACGTACTAGGCTTCTTGGGCGTGTATGGGAAGACAAAAGATACACCGGAGGCACGGGAGGACCAGCAACGTATGCACGGAGAAGACGGCATGGATCCAAAGCAGTTTCAGGGTCATGCCAGCTACGCTCTTACCAAAGAAGAGAAGGAAATCTTCTTCAAATGCCTGCTCAGTATGAAGGTCCCGTCTGGCTTCTCGTCGAATATAAAGGGAATAATAAATATGGCAGAGAAAAAGTTCCAGAACCTAAAGTCTCATGACTGCCACGTGATTATGACGCAACTGCTTCCGGTTGCATTGAGGGGGCTTCTACCGGAAAACGTTCGATTAGCCATTGTGAAGCTATGTGCATTCCTCAATGCAATCTCTCAGAAGGTAATCGATCCAGAAATCCTACCAAGGTTAGAAAATGATTTGGTGCAATGTCTTGTCAGTTTCGAGTTGGTGTTCCCACCATCCTTCTTCAATATCATGACACACGTCCTAGTTCACCTAGTCGAGGAGATTGCCATTCTGGGTCCTATATTTCTACACAATATGTTCCCCTTTGAGAGGTTCATGGGAGTCTTAAAGAAATATGTTCATAATCGTGCTAGGCCAGAAGGAAGCATCTCCAAGGGCCATGAAACAGAGGAGGTCATTGAGTTTTGTGTTGACTTTATTCCTGACATTAAGCCGATTGGTGTTCCTGAATCGCGGCATGAGGGCAGACTGGGTGGAAAAGGCACGCTAAGAAAGAATTCAGTAATATGCCAGGACGGGCATTCTTTGGCGCAAGCACACTACACAGTTCTACAAAGTTCCGCCTTGGTGGCTCCGTATATCGAGCAACACAAGAATATTCTACGCTCCAAACACTCGGAGCAGTCTGATGACTGGATTACACATGAACAAACGGTGACTTTCGCCGGTTGGTTGCAGACACGTCTCATGCATGACGATACTGTTGCAGATGACCTGTACTTGCTGTCCAAGTTACCATCTTCGACTATATTGACTTTCAAAGGGTACGAGATAAATGGGAATACATTTTACACGATCGCCCAAGATAAAAAGAGCGCCAACCAAAACAGTGGTGTCCGCTTTGATGCAGCAAACACCAATAGGCCAAAGGACACATATTATGGTTACATAGAGGAGATATGGGACCTTGACTATGGACTTGGTTTGAAGGTCCCGTTGTTTCGGTGCAAATGGGTCAATCTGACAGGAGGCGGGGTAAAGGAAGACCCGCAGTACGGAATGACAATAGTGGATCTCAACAATCTTGGGTACGCAGATGAACCATTCGTCCTAGCCAATGATGTGGCGCAGGTTTTCTATGTGAAGGACATGTCTACCAAGCCGAGAAAAAGAAAAGATAAGGAAGAGAATACATCATACGATGAGCCAAAGCGCCACATAGTTCTTTCAGGGAAAAGAAACATCGTGGGAGTGGAGGACAAGACAGACATGTCAGAAGATTATGAAAAGTTTCATGAAATTGCTCCCTTCAGAGTGAATGTTGACCCGAGCATCAAGTTAAACGATGAAGATTGTCCATTGTTACGACGCAAAGGGACACACGCAAAGAAAAAGTTTTATACCCAAAGATCCCACTCTGGGATGTGACCGGCTTCTCTAGTTAATTTTCGGACTTATATATCTGGAAAGTCCCACTTCGGACAAACCGGAGGGAATCTTTGTAATAGTAGTGTACTTATGTGTTTTGGCATTTGAAACGCGTCGAAATATTATGTCCAAAGCCACGTTATCAATTTTCAACCCTTTCTGACTTCATTTGCTATTTTTCATGTATTTACTGATTTTTTGAGCTAAATGACCCTGAAATTGAAAAGCACTACAAATGAACTCTGAAAAGGTTGAAAGTTGGCATGGTATCATCATTTCACCCACATAGCATGTGCTAAAAAGTTGAGAGGGTTACGGCAAAAACTGGATGCACTTCGTGTACAAAATGGACAATCTCTTTCGAAGTATCAGGGTTTCAGACGAAAACTCGTCTGTTACTAAGGCATGTCATTTTTTAAACTTATTTCAACTCCAGACTTTTTGTGTGTTCAGTATGCACCATTCGAAGCCACGCCATCAATTTTCAACCCTTTCTGACTTCATTTGCTATTTTTCATGCATTTACTGATTTTTTTGAGCTAAATGATCCTGAAATTGAAAAGCACTACAAATGAACTCTGAAAAGGTTGAAAGTTGGCATGGTATCATCATTTCACCCACATAGCATGTGCTAAAAAGTTGAGAGGGTTATGGCAAAAACTGGATGCACTTCGTGTACAAAATGGACAATCTCTTTCGAAGTATCAGGGTTTTAGACGAAAACTCGTCTGTTACTAAGGCATTTCATTTTTTTAAACTTATTTCAACTCCAGACTTTTTGTGTGTTCAGTATGCACCATTCGAAGCCACGCCATCAATTTTCAACCCTTTCTGACTTCATTTGCTATTTTTCATGCATTTACTGATTTTTTGAGCTAAATGACCCTGAAATTGAAAAGCACTACAAATGAACTCTGAAAAGGTTGAAAGTTGGCATGGTATCATCATTTCACCCACATAGCATGTGCTAAAAAGTTGAGAGGGTTACGGCAAAAACTGGATGCACTTCGTGTACAAAAATGGACAATCTCTTTCGAAGTATCAGGGTTTCAGACGAAAACTCGTCTGTTACTAAGGCATTTCATTTTTTAAATAACCTAAGAATTACCAAATTGAATATAATGATAAAACACGCTAATATTAAACAGCAGAAAAAAGAATCACTGAAAAATCTACTTTTAAAATAAAGTTATTCACAAACTAGTGATTCACACAAATTTCAAATAATTCAAATTTAAACTATTCAAATTTGAAAACTACTGACACTAACAGAAAGTTTATATTTTTTTTTACCTAAAGCAAAAAGATTCACAAAGAAACTCTAAATAAAGCAAAAAAGAACTCAGAAACAAAAGAAAATAAATAAAGCAGAAAAAACAGAAAAATAAATAAATTAAAAAAAAAGCCCGCCTATTGGGCCGCCACGGCCTGCATACGACTAGAAACCCAACCTCTAGTTGTGACAGGATGCAGGCCCGTACGGCCCAGTAGGCCCCACTGGGCGGCAAAGGTGTGATAGGCCCAGTAGGCCTGCATTAGAGAGGAGCTCGACACGGTAGCCGCGGCGGGGCTTATAAACCGGTGCGAGCTCCTCTCAACTAGCGAGGTGGGACTAAACATTTCAATACGGGAAGCCAGGCCTTTAGTCGCGGTTGGTGCCACCAACCGCGACTAAAGGCCCCCCTTTAGTCCCGGTTGGAGCCACCAACCGCGACTAAAGGGGGTCGCTTCCCGCCGCTTCGGCTGGTGAAATTCACCTTTAGTCCCGGTTGGTGGCTCCAACCGGGACTAAAGGCCTCCTTATATATATACAACACTTCAAAAAAATTCAGTTCCTCTGCTTTCTTCGACCTCTTCGACATCGCCGCGCCGTCGCCGTCTTGCCTCCCCGACGCCGGAGCTCGTCGCCGCCCCCGACGCCGGCCGCCCGCGCCTCCTCGCGCTGATCCCCGACGCCGCCCGCGCCCGCTCCTGCCCGAGCCCGGCCTGACGCCGCCCGGGACGCCGCCCGCGCCCGCTCCTCCGGCCCCGAGTTCCTCGCCGTCGCCGCCCCCGACTCGCCTCGCCTCGCCGTCGCACCGTCGCCCCGCTGTGAGCCCCCCCTCTCCCCCCTCTCCCTCGCCCCCTGTGTCGCCATGGCGGCCGCCGACCCCTCCCCGAGCCCCCCCCCACACACACGTATATGCATGAACACACACACACACACACACAGTAGATGATTAGATGTATAGATGATTAGATGATTAGATGCAAGAATTTTGATGTATAGAAAAAAGTTAAGGAATTTTGACATTTGAGGAATTTTGACATAGATGCAAGAATTTTGACATTTTTTTACTAGATGATTAATTAGATGTATAGAAAAAAGTGAAGGAATTTTGACATTTGAGGAATTTTTACATTTTGATCCAATATGTATAGAAATTAGTATATATATATGTATGAATACAATGTATAGAAAAAAGTTGATGAATTTTGACATTTGATCCAATGTATAGCAATTAGTATTTGCAAAAGTTGCATATTTTAATGTTGTATTTGCAATTAGTATATGTATGTATACAATAGATTCTCTTAGTCCTTTAAGGGATTTATCAAGAATGCCCCCATTATGGATGTGCACAAGTTGATCCAATTTTTTTCTGATCTCATGCATCTACCCTTCTATATGTCACGTTTTGTCTAGCTAGTGTCAATGGATTCAAGAAAACCATGGCTTCATCATTAGCCGGAAGTAACAGGCGCATGATGGTACGAAGCTTTTCAAAGTTGTTTTGGAACGGAGTTCTTGATAGAATAATTAGTTTTTTTGGTACGAAGTTCAGCAAAGGCCTTCCAAATAGCGATATTCGGAAGGCTCTTGCTGAACTTCGTACCAAAAAGCTAATTATCCTATCCGGGACTCCGTTCCAAAACAACTTTGGACAGCTTCGTACCATCATGCGCCTGTTACTTCCGGCTAATGATGAAGCCATGGTTTTCTTCCTTTGACACTAGCTAGACAACGTGACATATAGAAGGGTAGATGAGATCAGGAAAAATATGGACCATTTTTTGCACATCCACAATGGCGCCATTTTATTAAATCCCTTAAAGGTTAAGAGAATCCGTTAGGATTCTCAAGGTTCCTCGTATATAAGAAATCACAATCAAGCATTTAAAAAATGTTAATTTTGCATAGAATTTATTCTCGGAGTCAACGATGCCCGGCCCGCATCCTCGTCGTCGACTCGTTCGCGATGACGTCCTGCTTCAGAGGGGCAACGTTCGGGACTGGGCTCCGCCGGGCTGGCACTGGGAGGTGCTACCTTCAGGGGCGCGCAGCTTGGTGAGGAACCCGGCCCCGGGTCCCGTCGTCGACCCGGAGCTTCTTTGGTGGCGTTCTTGTGGGCCACTTTCGGTGCGGAGGCAGCCGGCCCCGCCGGAGGTGGTACGTCGCCGTGTCAGGGAGGAGGACGAGCACGTCCGTCGCTACATGGATGCGTTGGACGTCAGGTTCTCCAATACCTGGCAGGTTCTTCAGGGATCTCACCCGAGCTATGATCCTGTGATGGTTCCTTCTCTTTGGGTGTCCACCGCCCGCGCCTCAGGAACCGCGAGTGAACTAGATTCTTCGATAATATTCGATCTGTATTAACTAGTGATAATACTCGAGATGTATTCGAGATTATATTCGATAATATTCGAGACGATTTATTCGAGATTATATTCGATGATGCATATTATATGAATTATTCGAGATGCATATTATGTACTATGATTCAGTTTTTCCTTATTGATTGCATGCATTCTAATTTGAATACTAAATTGTTTTATCTTTCTTCTGGATTAGTTAAATAAAAGCTATGGACAATGCCGGCAGAGAAGGAGAAGAGGCTCTGTTCGACATCATACGCTCCTCCCCGAGCCCAGAGCATGAACCTGAAGATGATGACGACTCGCAATATCTGAACAATTCTGGTGAGGGTTGTATGATATTTGATGAAGACGAACGAATAGATGAAGGCGACGACAACGATGTTGACGAAGAAAATGTTCTTCAAATAACAAAGACCGGCGAGGTATATTTATTATATAAGCCATCTGGTGATCATTACATGTCTTAATTGATTTGTATGTATTAAAGAATCGATCTTTCTTCTTTTAGGCCTCCGGATCGAGCAAATCTTCTACAAGCGACAGGGTAGTTCGAGGCCCGGCCAGAAAGTTGGATCCTGGCGTAAAGTTCAACATCGATTCCATCAAAACATCAACTGGCGAACCTCTTGAACCTAGGAAAAATGCGACCAAGTTCAAGAATCAATGCGGAGTTATTGTCAGGGACCAAATCCCGATCTCCGTTCAAGAATGGAAAAAGCCAGCAAAGGGAGATCGAGCAGGAGTTACTTTTGTCGACGAAAGAGCAAAAGATGTGCTTTGGACATCGCTCATGGAACATTTCACCCTACCAGATAATTTGACAGATGCAGATCTGAAGAAAGTCAGAAACTATGCTCTTAAAAAGATGGCGATCGCATTCAACACCTTCAAGAAAAATGCATGGACTAAGTACGTCAAATCAAAAAAGAAGACTCCAAAATTCACGGGAGCACTGGTGAAGGCAAAAGATCACTGGGACGCTTTCGTGAAGTTCAAGGAATCGGAAGAAGCTAAGGAACGGTCGAGAAAAAACAAGATTAATGCTGCGAAAAAGAAGTGGCACCATACTCTGGGGCCAGGTGGCCCTGCCTAAGTGGGATCAATCTGAGCAAAAGATGATTAGTGCAGGGGTCACTCCATTTACATTGACATGGCCCCCCAGGTGCAGGACATGGTTTTATGCGCATGGGGGGAAGTTGGACCCAGAGACAGGGCTGGTTATGGTGAAGGCAAGTCTTAAAGAAGCGATAGACGAAATACTTATTGCAATAGAAGAAGCTCGAACGGGGGTGTTCACGCCCAACAAAGAGAACGACGAGCTTACGCGCGCCCTGAAGAATCCTGAACACCCGGGAAGAACATGAGGCAAAGGCGTTGTTCCATGGTTTGAGGGGTTTGCGGATTGGAACGACGACTAGAGAAGCCATGCGAGAAAGAAGATGCAGGAGGAGCAGAAGAAGAAGGAGGAAGCACTCCGCCTTGAAGGCCTAGAATCAAAGCACCTGGAGTTGGAACGATTTGTCAGGCGGCAGCAGGAGCAGATCGACTCACTCAGCCAGGAAAGGGCGTCTCAGCGGCAGTATGAGCAGATCGATCCAGCATTGGATAGCACCGTCCCATCTATGCCGAGAAGCAGCGTGGGTTCTGCCCCGGCCGATATCGATAATGCACTGCTAGCTAGCTACCCATTGGATGATATCAAAGACATGACTAACTGTGAGCTACACATGAAAGTGAAGAACTTATCCATGAAGGTGGCGGACGGCTATGCTTTAGCAAATCCCCCTGAAGCAACCTTCCATTGCAATCCCATTCCAGCTGGCTATGCTCGTGTCGGGGTTGATGAAGTGATGTCAGGATATCATGAGCTACAACTTGACATTCTTGGAGGTGACGAGGAGAGAACACTAGGAGAGGCCATACATCGTATCATTCTATGGAAAAAGGATTGCATCGTCTTTCCAAGGCCACCGACTCCTCCTCCTCCAAGTCCGCCGCCGCGTCAGTCGACTCCTCCTCCTCCAAGTCCGGCACCGCGTCAGCCGACTCCTCCTCCAAGTCCGGCACGGCGTCAGCCAACTCCTCCTCCTCCAAGTCCGCCAGCACCGCGTCAGCCTCCTCCTCCTCCAAGTCCGGCACCGTGTCTGCCGTCTCCGCCGACTCAGCGTGCTCTGTCGCCTAAGCAACAGCGGAAGAGAAAGGCCGCAGCTACGACGGCTAGCGGTACAACAGGCAAGAATTTCAAATATGGTCCAAGCCTCAAGCCTCTTCCGAAGTTGTCTTACCACCTGACTGAGGAGGAACTCAACACCGTAGTGGATGCCCAATTGAAGGCCCATTTTGGACCGAAACAGCCCCCGCCGCCAAAGGAGAAAGTACCTGAGCATGTCTCACAAAACTTTATTGATATGGCTCGACCGGCTGACAATCAGAAGGACTCCGACTATGTGCAGTCTATCAAGAAGTCATATTTAGCAGGACAAAAGGAGTCGAGCTCGAGCTCGAGCAAAGCAATTGGCAAAAAAAGCGGGAAAACTGTTCCCCAGCTGGGAGAACAGGCAGTGCAATCGATCCCCCCGCTCATTGTACAAACACCTGTGAGTACCGCTGATCGGCTGGTAATAACCGACGATCATAAAAGGCAGGCTAAAGAGGCCGGTGTCACTGTTGAACAACTCCTAGGCCTTGAGGAAATCCCCGGGATTACAGAGGAGGAAGTAAAATACCAATATGTCCGCGGCAAACCTCTGGTCAAGCCTAACGATGTCAAGCTTCTACCAACGAGATTGTACAATTTGCATACATGGTACATGCAAGAAACAGCAAATACCAATCAAGAGTCCCTCATGGTGAAAGTCAAGAGAAAGCATTACTTCCATAAAAAAGATTTGTGGATTCATTATTCAGAGTTGTTTCAGTTATTCAATCAAGACGCACTCGACAAATCTATCGTCAGTTGCTATTGTCTGTAAGTGATTTCTTTCTGTAATTTAAGTCTCTAGCTAGCTAGATGTGTTCTCGTTCATTACCTGTAATTATCCTCACTATATTCTTTTCTGTGGTATTATGCAGAATGAAGATGTATGAAATGAAAAAAGCTGGACGCTATGGCATTGGGTTCATTGACCCAAATACGGTTAATCAAGCGATATGGGAAGATGAATATTCGAGAAAAGACACAGAGAGATTCCTGCTAGAGTTTTTGAAGCAACTAAACACCCAACCAGAAATACTACTTCCTTACAACTTCGGGTGAGTGTTACTATATCTTGTACTACAAATTCTATTTTTTGCTTACTAGATGTTAATAAGTGTAGTTGATGAGTTATGCACATGCCCGCTTAATTATACAAAACGTGTGCGCATGCAGTTACCACTAGATCTTGTTAATCATTGAAGTTGACAAGGGAAAAGTTGAAGTACTGGACTCACTATATAAGAATCCATCCGAATACGCAACCGTGAGGGGGATGGTCGACAGGTAATTTCAATCATTATCGCACTATGTCGGCCTCTTTACTTCATTTCCTGATATCAACTAGTTAATAACTCCTTTATTCATTTTCTTTGCCGGCGGGCAGGGCTTGGGCCAAGTTCATCAAACTGGTCCCAGGCGACTTCGCACAAAAGCTGAAATGGGTGCGACCCAAGGTAATTAAGTAGTACTAGCTAGCTACGTCCGTGCATCTCTTTAATTCTAGTTTCAATACCATTATCATGCTTGATTAATTATTACCTGATTGAATTTTATTCTCGTAAAGTGCATGAGGCAGGAGCAGGGGAATAGTTTATGCGCATACTACATTTGCGAGAACATTCGCATGATCACGTCTGAAAGGAGCAGAAACGAAAGAAATCTTTGGGTACGTTTGCCAGAACACTATCCATAATTTTTTTTATCATGATCTAGCTAATATATATACACACAACTAAGATATTCATCTTGATCTCCTTCTTATAGCTGACGGACATGCGGGGCCAGCTCCTACCAACGGCTCGCGTACAAGCAATTCAAGAGGAAATAGCTGGATTTCTGGTCGACCAGGTCATAGATCCCAAAGGAGAATACCATTACAAGATCAAGCAGTAATGCCTGCATATGTAATGATCCGCAAATTGTAGGAGAAATTGTATATACCAAATTGTATATATATATGTATGTGAATGGTCGTCGTACGAGAAATTCGATGATATATATATATATGGTGGGTTCTACGAGAAATTCTATTTATATATATATGCACAACGTGTACAGTATGTAGTAGCGTAATATATGTTTGAAATGAAAAATAATTAAATGGAAATCACAAAATTAAAAGGAAAAATAAACCATAATTAATTCATAAACCCCTAAAGGATTAAAAGGAAAAATAAACCAAAATTAAAAGAATTAAATACTTTTAGTCCCGGTTGGTGTTACCAACCGGGACTAAAGGTCCCCCAGCCCACGGCGCCGGTAGGTGCCACGTGGTGGGCTTTTAGTGCCGGGCCGTGTTGAACCGGGACTAAAGGGGGGGGCCTTTAGTCCCCACCCTTTAGTGCCGGTTGGAGAACCGGCACTAAAGGCCCTTACGAACCGGCACAAAAGGTCTGTTTTCTACTAGTGCCACCGATGACTTGGCTAAAATCGGCTCTACTCGGCGGGTTGTCCCGAAGGGCATATTCCTTCAGCACCTGTACTCTCCTTCAGTCAAAGAAGACCCTTTTAGTGAAGAGCCCCCGCAGGCAGTCGAACCCTCCGATCCGACTGAAGTTGACATTCCGGCTGTAGTGGATCTCGTTCAAGAGATGTTGGTGATCACTCCCGAGTGGACCCAACCTTACTTAGCTTACTTGCTACGGCAAGAGCTCCCTGAAGATGAAGAAGAAGCCCGACGGATCATCCGATGATCCAAATCCTTTGAAGTGATGGGAGAACAGCTATACAAGAAAAGCACTACAAGCGTGGCACAAAAATGCATATCCCCAGAGGAAGGGCTGCAGATTTTGCATGAAATTCATTCAGGAACCTGTGGTCATCACGCGTCCTCTCGAACGTTGGTCACAAAGGCATTTCGTGCAGGGTTTTATTGGCCCCGAGCCAATGCAGCTGCAAAAGACATGTTCGATCTCTGTGTTGGATGTCAGTTTTTCAAGAATCAGACACACAAGCCTGCATCTGCACTCAAGACCATCCCGCTCACCTATCCGTTTGATGTGTGGGGCCTCGACATGGTCGCCCCCCTGCGTACAGGGTCGAGTGGGTTTACCCATCTGTTGGTTGCAGTGGATAAGTTCACCAAGTGGGTCGAAGCAAAGCCCATCAAAAGTTTGGATGCAGCTACTGCTGTCAGTTTCATTCGGCAGATTATCTTCAGATTCGGAGTGCCCCATGATATCATCACTGACAACGGGAAGAATTTCGATTCGGATGAATTCCGTGAGTTTTGCTATACTCAGGGCACTCGGGTTAATTACGCCTCTGTAGCTCACCCGCAGTCGAACGGGCAAGCAGAATGAGCAAACGGGATGATTCTTCAAGGATTGAAGCCCCGATTGATGAGGGATCTGAAAATTGCTGCTGGCACTTGGGTTGAAGAACTACCGTATGTCCTCTGGGGCATTCGGACGACTCTGAATTGTTCGACCAAGCGCACTCCTTTCTTTATGGTATACGGGTCCGAGGCGGTTCTGCCGAGTGACGTTCGCCACAACGCTCCCCGAGTGGAACTTTACAATGAAGATGAAGCAGAAGTGGCACACCAGGACGGTCTGGACCTCTTAGAGGAAGAGAGAGAGTTAGCCTTGATCAGGTTGACGATGTATCAGCAAGACTTGAGGCACCTTTACGACTGACAAGTCAGAAGGCGCGCTTTTCAAGAAGGTGATGTTGTTCTCCGATTGGATCAGCAGAAACCTCATAAGTTAGCGCCTCCGTGGCAAGGGCCTTACGCAATCTCCAAAGTCCTGAACAATGGAGCTTACCGGTTGTACAATTTCGAAACCGATGCGGAAGAGCCTCGAGCGTGGAACGCAGACCTGCTCCGCAAGTTCTACACTTAGTTTAAAAACACCCTGTCATTCCTGTAATGAACTTCCGAGTGAATTCGATAAATAAAAGTCTTTACTTTCTTTACTCCTTGTGGAAACTTTCTTAATTTTGTTTGTTTTCCTCACCCCCAGTGGGTGCGTGGATAAAACTTAGCAGCGAACCTGACTTTGCCTAAGTTAAAAACTACTCCGAGTGAGGACATCATCCACACTCGGGGGCTTAGCTGCGAACCTGATTTCGCCTAAGTTAAAAACTACTCCGAGTGAGGACATCATCCACACTCGGGGGCTTAGCTGTGAACCTGATTTCGCCTAAGTTAAAAACTACTCCGAATGAGGACATCATCCACACTCGGGGGCTTAGCTGCGAACCTGATTTCACCTAAGTTAAAAACTACTCCGAGTGAGGACAACATCCACACTCGGGGGCTTAGCGGCGAACCTGATTTCGCCTAAGTTACAAACTACTCCGAGTGAGGACATCATCCACACTCGGGGGCTTAGCTGCAAACATGATTTCGCCTAAGTTACAAACTACTCTGAGTGAGGACATCATCCACACTCGGGGGCTTGGCAACGAACCTGATTTCGCCTAAGTTACAAACTACTCCGAGTGAGGACATCATCCACACTCGGGTGCTTAGCTGTGAACCTGATTTCGCCTAAGTTACACTACCCCGAGTGAGGACTTCATCCACACTCGGGGGCTTAGCTGCGAACCTGATTTCTCCTATGTTACAAACTACTCCGAGTGAGGACATCATCCACACTCGGGGGCTTAGCTACGAACCTGATTTCACCTAAGTTAAAAACTACTCCGAGTGAGGACATCATCCATACTCGGAGACTTAGCAGCGAACCTGATTTCGCCTAAGTTAAAAACTACTCCGAGTGAGGACATCATCCACACTCGGAGGCTTAGCAGCAAACTTGATTTTGCCTAAGTTAAAAACTACTCCGAGTGAGGACATCATCCACACTCGGGGGCTTAGCAGCGAACTTGATTTCGTCTAAGTTAAAAACTACTACGAGTGAGGATATCGTCCACGCTCGGGGGCTTAGCAGCGAACTTGATTTCGCCTAAGTTAAAAACTACTCCGAGTGAGGACATCATCCACACTCGGGGACTTAGCTGCGAGCCTGACTTCGCCTAAGTTACAAACAATTCCGAGTGAGGACATCATCCACACTCGGGGACTTAGCAGCGAACCTGATTTCGCCTAAGTTGAAAATCAAGACGAACGTTCAAAACAGTCAAATAAAGGCATTCGAATGTCATGCAGTTCAAAGCAAAAGTGCAGATAGTTGTAGCCGCGAAGGCACGACAAATGTATAGATACAGAAACCACTTGGCATACCGAAGCAAATATGACTTAAAAGTTTTTTATCCGAGATTCACTCGGCTGCTGTCGGGGATGCTGCGTCGGTGAAGTTTTCAAGGTCGATGACCTTCGTAATCCGAGTGGCCGCCGACAGGAAGGTCTCCATGAAATCTTCGATCTTGGCGTTCTTTCGGTTGACAACCTTCAGCGCCTTCAACTTCTCCTCGTCTACACCCTTGCAATGCACACGAACAAGGGAGAGTGCAATGTCTGCGCCAGTGCGGCCGCAGATTTCTTCCACAATTGCACTCGGCGCGGAATGTCCTGCAGATGGTTGATGAGGGTTTCCAAGTCACTCTGGGGCTTCTCTTCAGGAGCGACTTCCTTGTCGATCTCCTTGGCCGCTTTACGTAAACGGTTGAGGAAGATGGCTGCCTCCGAAGTGCGCTGATACGTCCATTTTGCATCATGATTTCTTACTGTTATTTACTTTGTTTTATTGAATAATAATGCCCTTGGGAGTGATTCTAATGACTTTTCTCTCATAATATGCAAGGTTTACACAAAGAGGGAGAATACCGGCAACTGGAATTCTGGACCTAAGAAAAGCACGTCAGAGATACCTATTCTGCACAATTCCAATGAAGCTGAAATTTTACGGAGATTATTTTTACATTTAATAAAAAATACTGGAGCAGGAAACTACCGGAGGGGGCCTCCCAGGTGAGCACAACCCACCAGGGCGCGCCATGCCCCCCTAGGCGCGCCCTGATGGGTTGTGGCCACCTCGACCCACCTCCGGTGCCCATCTTCCGGTATATGGTCACTCTTGACCTAGAAAAATCAGAGGAGGACTTTCGGGACGAAGCGCCGCCGCCTCGAGGCGGAACTTGGGCAGGAGCACTTTTGCCCTCCGGCGGAGCGATTCCGCCAGGGGAACTTCCCTCCCAGAGGGGGAAATCGAAGCTATCGTCATCACCAACACCCCTCTCATCCTTTTGGGAGGCCAATCTTCATCAACATCTTCAACAGCACCATCTCCTCTCAAACCCTAGTTCATCTCTTGTGTTCAATCTTTGTACCGGAACCTCAAATTGGTACCTGTGGGTGACTAGTAGTGTTGATTACCTTGCGTAGTTGATTACTATATGGTTTATTTGGTGGAAGATTATATGTTCAGATCCATTATGCTATTCAATACCCCTCTGATCTTGAGCATGATTATTATTTGTGAGTAGTTACCTTTGTTCTTGAGGTCACGGGAGAAGTCATGTTGCGAATAATCATGTGAATTTGATATGTGTTCGATATTTTGATGATATGTATGTTGTGATTCCCTTAGAGGTGTCATGTGAACGTCGACTACATGACACTTCACCATTCATGGGCCTAAGGGGATGCATTGTGGAGTAGTTATTAGATGATGGGTTGCTAGAGTGACAGAAGCTTAAACCCTAGTTTATGTGCTACTTCGTAAGGGGCTGATTTGGATCCACATGTTTAATGCTATGGTTAGACTTTGTCTTAATACTTTTCTCGTAGTTGCGGATGCTTGCGAGGGGGTTAATAATAAGTAGGTTGTTAGTTCAAGTAAGAATAGCACCTTAGCACCGGTCCACCCACATATCAAATTATCAAAGTAGCGAATACGAATCAAACCAACATGATAAAAGTGACTAGACGAAATTCCCGTGTACCCTCAAGAACACTTTGCCTATTACTAGTGATTGTTCTGGCCTGTCCTTTGCCTCAAAAGGATTGGGCTACCTTGCTACACCTTGTTTACCGTTACCGTTACTTGCTTGTTACCAATTATCTTGCTATCAAACTATCTGTTACCTACAATTTCAGTGCTTGCAGAAATTACCTTGTTGAAAACCGCTTGTCATTTCCTTCTGCTCCTCGTTGGGTTCGACACTCTTACTTATTGAAAGGACTACGATTGATCCCCTATACTTGTGGGTCATCCAGACTCTTTTCTGGCGCCGTTGCCGGGGAGTGAAGCGCTCTTGGTAAGTGGAAATCGGTAAGGAAAAACTTATACAACATGCTGAAATTTATCGCTACTTGCTTCTATGGAGAACAATCCTTTGAGGGGTTTGTTCATGGTATCTTCACCTCGACCGGAACCACAATTAGTTGCCCCTCAACCTACAGCACCTACTGAAAATGTTACTTATGAAATTCCTTCGAGTATGTTAGAACAACTGCTTGCTAAACCTTATGCAGGAGATGGAACTGAACATCCTGATATGCACCTTTTATATGTGAACGAAATTTGTGGATTATTTAAGCTTGCAGGTTTACCCGGAGATGAAGTTAATAAGAAGGTTTTCCCTTTATCTTTGGAGGGAAAAGCATTGACATGGTATAGGCTATGTGATGATCTTGGATCGTGGAACTGGAATCGTTTGCAATTGGAATTTCACCAAAAGTTTTATCCCATGCATCTAGTTCATCGTGATCGGAATTATATATATAATTTTTGGCCTCATGAAGGAGAAAGTATCGCTCTAGCTTGGGGGAGGCTTAAGTCAATGTTATATTCATGCCCCAATCATGACATTCCGAGAGAAGTTATCATTTAGAATTTTTATGCTCGGCTTTCTCATAATGATCAATCCATGCTCGATACTTCTTGTGTTGGTTCTTATATGAAGAAGACTATTGAATTCAAGTGGGATCTCTTAGAAAGAATTAAATGCAACTCTGAAGATTGGGAACTCGACGAAGGTAATGAGTCAGGTATAAAGCTTGAATTTGATTGTGTTAAATCTTTTAGGAATACCGATACTTTTCGCAAGTTTAGCACTAAATATGGACTTGACTCTGAGATAGTAGCCTCTTTCTGCGAAGCATTTGCTACTCACGTTGATCTCCCTAAGGAGAAGTGGTTTAAATATCATCCTACTATAAAATAAGAAATTAAAGAACTGGTCATAGCTAAAGAAGAAACCATCTTTTACAATGTTGATCCAGTTGTGCCTGCCGCTTATATTGAAAAACCACCTTTCCCTGTTAGGATAAAGGAACATGCTAAGGTATCAACTGTGGTTCGTAAAAGTAATATAAGAGCACCTAAACCCTCTGAGCAAATTAAAGTAGAACCTAGTGTTGCTATGGTCAAAGATCTCTTGGTAGAAAATATTGACGGGCATGTTATCTACTTTTGTGATGAAGCTGCTAGAATTGCTAAACCTGATGAAACAGATAAACATAGACCCATAGAAGGCATGCCTGTTGTCTCAGTCAAAATAGGAGATCATTGCTATCATGGTTTATGTGATTTGGGTGCTAGTGTGAGTGCTATCCCTTTTACCTTATACCAAGAAATTATGGATGAAATAGCACCTACTGAAATGGAAGACATTGATGTTACTATTAAACTTGCTAATAGAGACACTATCACACCACTTGGGATTGTTAGAGATGTGGAAGTCTTGTGCGGGAAAGAAAAATACCCTACTGATTTTCTAGTCCTTGGTTCCCCACAAGATGACTTTTGTCCCATTATCTTTGGTAGACCTTTCTTGAGCACTGTCAATGCTAAGATAGATTGTGAAAAACAAACTGTCGGTGTCAGTTTTGGTAATGTGTCTCATGAGTTTAATTTTTCCAAGTTTAGTAGACAACCTCGTGATAAAGCGTTATCTAGTAAGGATGAAATAATTGGTCTTGCTTCTATTGTTGTGCCTCCTACTGATCCATTAGAACAATATTTGCTTGACCATGAAAATGATAAGCACTTGCGTGAATGAAATGAAATAGATCAAATTTTCTTCGAACAACAACCTCTCCTGAAACACAATTTGCCTATTGAAACTCTTGGAGGTCCTCCTCCACCTAAAGGTGATCCTGTATTTGAATTGAAACAACTGCCTGACACTTTGAAGTATGCTTATCTTGATGAGAAAAGGATATATCCTGTTATTATTAGTGCTAACCTTTCAGAACATGAAGAAGAGAGATTATTGAAAAGTTCTAAGGAAGCACCGGGCTGCTATTGGATATACTCTTGACGATCTTAAGGGCATTAGTCCCACTCTATGTCAGCACAAGATTAATATGGAACATGATGCTAAACCCGTTGTTGATCACCAACAACGATTGAATCCTAAGATGAAAGAAGTGGTAAGAACTGAAATATTAAAGCTTTTGGTAGCAGGTATAATCTATCACATAGCTGATAGTAGATGGGTAAGTCATGTTCATTGTGTCCCTAAGAAAGGAGGTATTACCGTTGTTCCTAATGATAAGAATGAACTCATTCCACAAAGAATTGTCACTAGCTATAGAATGGTAATTGATTTTAGAAAATTAAATAAAGCTACTAGGAAAGATCATTACCCTCTACCGTTCATTGATCAAATGCTTGAAAGACTATCTAAGCACACACACTTTTGCTTCTTAGATGGATATTCCGGTTTCTCTCAAATACCTGTGTCACAATCAGATCAAGAGAAAACTACCTTTACGTGCCCTTTTGGAACTTATGCTTATAGACGTATGCCTTTTGGTTTATGCAATGCACCTGCTACCTTTCAAAGATGTATGACTGCTATATTCTCTGATTTTTGTGAAAAGATTGTAGAGGTTTTCATGGATGATTTTTCCGTTTACGGAACTTCTTTTGATGATTGCTTAAGCAACCTTGATCGAGTTTTGCAGAGATGTGAACAAACTAATCTCGTCTTGAATTGGGAGAAGTGCCACTTTATGGTTAATGAAGGCATTGTCTTGGGGCATAAAATATCTGAACAAGGTATTGAGGTGCATAAAGCTAAAGTTGATGCAATTGAGAAAATGCCATGTCCTAAAGATATTAAAGGTATTCGAAGTTTCCTTGGTCATGCTGGTTTTTATAGGAGGTTCATTAAAGACTTCTCTAAAATTTCTAGGCCTCTTACTAATCTTTTGCAAAAGGATATTCCTTTTGTTTTTGATGATGATTGTGTGGAAGCCTTTGAAACACTCAAGAAAGCCTTAACCTCTGCACCTATTGTTCAACCACCTGATTGGAACTTGCCTTTTGAAATTATGTGTGATGCTAGTGATTATGCTGTTGGTGCTGTCCTAGGACAAAGAGTTGATAAGAAATTGAATGTTATCCATTATGCTAGTAAAACTCTAGACAGTGCCCAACGAAACTATGCTACTACTGAAAAAAAATAGCAGTTGTGTTTGCTTGTGATAAATTTAGATCCTATATTGTTGACTCGAAAGTAATTGTTCACACCGATCATGCTGCTATAAAATACCTTATGGAAAAGAAAGATGCTAAACCTAGACTCATTAGGTGGGTTCTCTTGCTTCAAGAATTTGACTTACACATCGTTGATAGGAAGGGAGCTGAGAACCCCATAGCTGATAACTTGTCTAGGTTAGAAAATATTCTTGATGACCCACTACCTATTGATGATAGTTTCCCTGACGAACAGTTAGCTGCAATAAGTGTCTCACAAAACACACCTTGGTATGCCAATTATGCTAACTACATTGTCGCTAAATATATACCACCTAGCTTCACTTACCAACAAAAGAGAAAAAAATTCTATGACTTAAGACATTGCTTTTGGGATGACCCACATCTTTATAATGAAGGAGTAGATGGTATTATTAGGAGTTGTGTACCTGAGCATGAACAAGAACAAATCCTACGAAAATGTCATTCCGAAGCTTATGGAGGACATCATGCGGGAGATAGAACTGCTCATAAGGTATTGCAATCTGGTTTTTATTGTTCTACTCTCTTCAAGGATGCCCGTAAGTTTGTCTTGTCTTGTGATGAATGTCAAAGAATTAGTAATATCGGTAAGCGTCAGGAAATGCCTATGAATTATTCACTTATTGTTGAACCATTTGACGTTTGGGGTTTTGATTATATGGGACCTTTTCCTTCCTCCAACGGGTACACTCATATTTTGGTTGCGGTTGATTATGTCACTAAGTGGGTAGAAGCTATTCCAACTAGTAGTGCTGATCATCACACCTCCATTAAAATGCTTAAAGAAGTTATCTTCCCGAGGTTTGGAGTCCCTAGATATTTAATGACCGATGGTGGTTCACATTTTATTCATGGTGCTTTCCGTAACATGCTTGCTAAATATGATGTTAACCATAGAATTGCATCACCCTATCATCCTCAATCTAGTGGTCAAGTTGAACTTAGCAATAGAGAAATAAAATTAATATTACAAAAAACTGTCAATAGGTCTCGTAAGAATTGGTCTAAGAAATTAGATGATGCACTTTGGGCCTATAGAACAGCCTATAAAAATCCTATGGGTATGTCCCCATATAAAATGGTGTATGGGAAAGCTTGTCATTTGCCTCTAGAATTAGAACACAAAGCATTTTGGGCAATTAAAGAACTTAACTATGATTTCAAACTTGCCGGTGAGAAGAGGCTATTTGATATTAGCTCACTAGATGAATGGAGAACCCAAGCGTATGAAAATGCCAAGCTATTCAAAGAAAAAGTAAAAAGATGGCATGACAAAAGGATCCAAAAGAGGGAATTCAAAATAGGAGATTATGTTCTTTTGTTCAACTCTCGTTTAAGATTTTTTGTAGGTAAGCTTCTCTCCAAATGGGAAGGACCATATATTATCGAAGAGGTTTATCGTTCTGGAGCTATCAAGATTAATAACGCCGAAGGTACTAACCCGAAGGTGGTCAATGGACAAAGAATTAAGCATTATATCTCAGGTACGCCTATTAACGTTGAAAGCAATGTTATCCAAACCATGACACCGGAGGAACACATAAAAAAAACCTTCCGGAACACTCTAGAATACTTAAAAATAGGAGGTACATGATACGGTAAGTAAACGGACTCCGAAAAATCCACAAAAATATATTTTTTCAGTTTTGGAATATTTTAGAATTTTGGAAATAAAGAAATAAACCGGAAGGTGATCGAGGTGAGTGATACGTCTCCAACGTATCTATAATTTTTGCTAGTTCCATGCTGTTATATTATCATTCTTGGATGTTTTACAATCATTTTATAGCAACTTTATATCATTTTTTGGTACTAACCTATTGACATCGTGCCAAAGTGTCAGTTGCTGTTTTTGCTTGTTTTTTACTTCGCAAAAAATCAATACCAAACGGAGTCCAATCGCGACGAAACTTTTTGGAGATTTTTTCTGGACCAGAAGACACCCGTGGGCCAAAGAAGTGTTGGAGAGGTGGGCCGTGGAGATCACAACACACCAGGGCGCGCCAGGGGGGGCCCGGCGTGCCCTGATGGGTTGTGCCCTCCTTGGGGCCCCTCTCCACTGCCTCTGATGCCTATAAATTCCCAAATATTCGGAAACCCCCAAAAATAACCCTAGACTCTCCGCTCCGCCGCCGCAACTCTCTGTATCGACGAAACCAATCTGGAGACGTTCCAGTATCCTGCCGGAGAGGGGAATCCATCTCCAGTGGCCATCTTTATCATCCCGGCCGAGGCCATGACGAGGAGGGAGTAGTTCACCCTCGGGGTTGAGGGTATGTACCAATAGCTATGTGTTCAATCTCTCTCTCTCTCGTGTTCTTGAGATGTCACGATCTTGATGTATCACGGGCTTTGTTAATATAGTTGGATCATATGGTGTGTTTCCCTTACTATCTTGTTGTGACGAATTGAATCTTGCCCTTTGAGATCTCTTTATGTTGGATTGAATATTGGATTTGAGAACACTTGATATATGTCTTGCATGCGGATACCCGTAGTGACAATGGGGTATTCTATTGATCCACTTGATATATGTTTTGGTACTCAACTTGCGGATTCCCGTGGTGACATTGGGGTAATCTACGCATAGGGGTTGATACATGTTTTCATGCCTTGTTCTCCGATAGAAATCTTGGGGCACTCTTTGAGGTTCTTTGTGTTGGATTGAGTATTATGAATCTGAAATTGTTTGATGCGTATCGTATAATTAACTCATGGATACTTGTGGTGACATTGGAGTATCTAGGTGACATTAGAGTTGGTTGATGCGTATCATATGGTGTTATTTTAGTACGAACTCTAGATAGATTGATCGGAAAGGATAACTTGGTGTTATTTTAGTGCGAACTCTTGGATAGATCGATCGGAAAGGATAACTTTAAGGTAGTTTCGTACCCTACAAACAATTTCTTCTTATGTTCTCCGCTAGATAAGAACTTTGGAGTGATTCTTCGTTGCACATTGAGGGATGGTTATGTGATCCAATTATATTAGCATCGTTGAGAGATTGCACTAGCGAAAGTACGGACCCTAGGCCTTGTTTTCAAGTATTGCAATACCGTTTGTGCTCACTTTAGTTACTTGCTACCTTGCTGTTTTTTATATTTTCAGATTACAAAAACCTATATCTACCATCCATATTGCACTTGTATCACAATCTCTTCGCCGAACTAGTGCACCTATACAATTTGCCATTGTATTGGGTGTGTTGGGGACACAAGAGATTTCTTGTATTTGATTGCAGGGTTGTTTGAGAGAGACCATCTTCATCCTACACCTCCCACGGATTGATAAACCTTAGGTCATCCACTTGAGGGAAAATTGCTACTGTCCTACAAAACTCTGCGCTTGGAGGCCCAACATAGTCTACAAGAATAAAGTTGCGTAGTAGACATCAAGCTCTTTTCTGGCGCCGTTGCTGGGGAGGTGAGTGCTTGAAGGTATATCTTTAGATCTTGCAATTGAATCTTTTAGTTTCTTGTTTTATCACTAGTTTGGGTTATAAAAGAAAATTAAAAAAAATGGAGTTTAGGTTGCATCATTTGTTTCGTCTTTATAATGTCTTTCGTGAAAAGAAGGATTCTGAAAATTGTGCTCAATTGGTAGAGGAAGAAATTATGAAAATACGCAATGAGAATTCCTTGAATGATGAGCATGATTGCAATGTTGTTAGTATGAATTCTACGAATATCCAAAATACTAATGATGATTGCACTAGTCATGATAAAAATGTTTCTTATAAGCATGCCATTTTTTGTGGAGTGCATAAAGTTTGTGAAGACGTGCCTTATAGGGATGATAGATTTTGTAAGAAGCATAAACATGATAGAACCAATTTTTTGCTCAAAGTGATAGATGAATTTGCTACAAAATTATGTTCTCTATGTCCTATCACTTGTGAACTTTGCAATAAAGTTGGTCATCTTAATTTCCAATGCAAACTTTTTCATGATCAAATCATGGCCAAATATTGTAATGACTTGATAACCCTTGACCTTTATGATGAGCTTTCTCTATTTTTGGGGAGTGAAGAATTGACACATAAAAATAGTTGGTTCGAAGTATTCATTCTCACGGACGACATTGAAACTAATCTAAAAAATATCTATATGTTTTGCATGGTAAATTGCAATGAGAATGCTTATATTGCCAACTATATAAAGATGGGAAAACCAATAGAATATAAAAGGAACACTAATGAAAGGGTAAAGAATTCCACTTTCCCTCCTATTGTCTCTCATGATGTAATAGGTGATGAGGAGGAGCTCCCTATTCAACCAATCTCATCAATAAGAAGCTCGAAGAAATTAATTAAACCCACACATGATGTGGTGAAGAAGAAGAAAAGAAGAAAGAGTAGAGGTAAAAAGGTATCTCTCCCAAATGATGTTGCTCCTATTATTGTTGTGCCTCACCAGGATGAATCAAAAATAATTGTGGAAGATGATACACTTGATGATGATTTTGTTATGCCTATTGCTTGTTGTGATGACTATGATTGGGAAGATAATGATACTTCTTATAATCTTGAAAATCTTTTTGGCACCAACTTGGTAAATTATGATGATAATAATTGTTATGCTATTGGTGCTATTCATACTATTAATGATGAGAGTGATTATGCTTATGATATACCAAGCCACAAGCTTGGGGATGCTATGTTTGATGACAATGACATGTTTGAGAATTTATTTGCTGCAATTAATGTTTGTTCCAAGCTTGGGGATGTTATGCTTAATGAAGATGATCTTTTTAGTTCCCCTACTTTGAATGATCAAATTTGTTATGATGATTGCATGCCTCCTATGTATGATGATTGCGATATTTATGAAAGTGGGTTTGGAAGAGTGACAACTTTAGATAATTATTATCCCACTATTTTGGAGGGTGTTGAATTTTATTATAATGATAAAAGTGGATTTGGAGAGGTCATGACTTTATTTAGTAATGATTCCACTATTTCGGAAGAGGTTTCACTTGACTATGATGAGAACAAAGTTGCTACTTATGATGATTATTGTGATGATACTTATGTTATAAAAAGTAGTGATAATTATTGTCATAATTTTGAATATCATTTTATTGAACATTACTCTATTAATGTGGAAACAATTTATAGTATTCGAGTTTCATTTGATGCTCCCACTATTATGAATGAGAAGAAATATGCTTATGTGGAGAGTAATAAATTTTCAATGCTTGTAGATCATGAAAAGAATGATTTATGTGATAGTTATATTGTGAAATTCCTTCATTATGCTACTGAAAATTATTATGAGGTAGGAACATATGCTTGTAGGAATTGCAATGATATCAAGTTTCCTTCCTATGTGTTCAAAGTTTTGAAGTTATGCTTGTTTTGCCTTCCTATGCTAGTTGATTCTTGTTCTCATAAATTGTTTGCTCACAAAATCCCTATGCATAGGAAGTGGGTTAGAATTAAATTTGCTTGTCATGAGATTCATGATGCTCTTTTGCATGTTTCAAATACTATTCCTATGTGAGCATCATTGAAATCATCATGCCTAGCTAAAAGGCTCTAAAGAAAAGCGCTTATTGGGAGGCAACCCAATGAATAAATAAATTTTTGCTTTTTCCTTTCTGTTTTTGTGTGTTGACACAATTATGCCTCTGTTATGATTGTGTGGTTTATTTAGTGTTTGTGCCAAGTAGAACCTTTAGGATGATTCATAGGATGAGTAGAAGTGATGCTGAATCTGAAACAGAAACTTTGCGTCAAGAATATGAATTTTCATTTTTTGCGGGAACGTGATATTGAGCTGAAATTTTAACACAGTGTTTCTATACAAATTCCTTACGTTGTCCTAATTTTTCAGAATTTTTAAAGTTACATAAGTATGGGTAGAGTACATATTACAACAGACTGTTCTGTTTAAGACAGATTCTGTTTTCGTTGCATTGTGTGCTTGTTTTGATGAATCTATGGTTTGTATCGGGGGGTATAAGCCATGGTAAAGTTAAAATACAGTAGGTATAATGCAATAATAAAATATGAATGGGTTTTCAACATTACCTAAAGTAGTGATTTGCTTTCTTATACTAACGGATCTCACGAAGATTTTGTTGAGTTTTGTGTGATTGAAGTTTTCAAGTATTGGGTGAGATCACGGTGGATGAAGGAATAAGGAGTGATAAAAGCCTAAGCTTGGGGATGCTACCGCACCCCGAAGATATATCCAAAGAGTAACAAGCAACTAAGCTTGGGGATGCCCCCGAGTGGCATCCCCTCTTTCTTCTAACGACAATCGGTATTTTACTTGGAGCTATATTTTTATTCGTCACATATCATGAGTTTTGCTTGGAGCGTCATGTATCTTTGCTTGCTTTGTTTGTTAGTTTTTCCTTTGTATCCTTGCTGGACACACCTATTTGAGAAATCCAAAATCATGCTATGATTTGTTAGAATTGCTCTATGTGCTTCACTTAAACTTTTTGAGCTATAGAATTGCTCTAGTGCTTCACTTATATCTTTTTGAGCACGGTGTGCTTGGAAATTTTTGTAGAAATACTCTCGTGCTTCACTTAGATTAATTTGAGAGTAGGTAAATTTTGAAGAAATCCTCTCATGCTTCACTTATACCTTTTTGAGAGATGAAATCTTTATGCTCATGTGCTTCACTTAAATTTGTTTGAGCTTGCCAAAAAGCAATGGCAATATATGAAACTAGTCCCAAAGTGATAGATATCCAAGGAGGATATAATAAAAACTTTCATGAAGATCATTGGACAAATTAAACTTGATTCCTTGTAATAGTTTTTGAAACATGATGATAGTAATATGTGAGTCATGTTAGTGAGTAATTGTGCTTTAGTAGGAATATTGGTGTTAAGGTTTGTGATTCCCTATGCATGCACGAAAGTCAATAGTTATGCAATGAAATTACATCCTACTTGTAGTGCATTATTCGGTGTTAGTTATGGTCAATGCTCGCTTATGTGAATTTTCGTTTCTTGGTTTGGTTGCTTCCCAATCTATTTGCTAGCCTTCATTTGTACTAAGTACAAATACTACTTGTGCTTCCAAAATCCTTAAACCAAGTTTTGCCTTATGAGTCCACCATACCTACCTATATGCGGTATTTCCATGCCTTTCCAAGCAAATTTGTATGTGCCATCTCTAAATTTTCAAAATAAATTTTCTCTTTTGTGTGCCCGTACCGCTCATGAAACGGTGGGGAGTGTCCAATATTTTTCCATGCTAGATGTGTTATTCTCAAGATGAGTGTTTATTCACTTGTCATTGCACGAGAGTGCGGCGGTAATAGGGATGCCCATTCCCGAAATGAAAAAGAAAAAAATATTTACGTTTTGTTGTCAAATAATAAATTCCTTGGAAAGTGTTGGTATGGAAGGCAAACGTGGATACGCCCCGCCATGGAAAGTGAAAGTTTGGTGGAAAAAGGAATAAACTTTATTTTCTGTTTGGGAACCGCCTATGATATATATCTAGCATGGAAAGTATTGTGAGCTACTTTGTCGTTTTCGTTGACAGGAAAAGCATGCCACCCAAAATATTTTCTCTCTCTCAATTTAAAACTTTGAGCTCTGGCACCTCTACAAATCCCTACTTCCCTCTGCGAAGGGCCTATCTATTTACTTTATGCAATTTTTATTTTTGCTTTGAGTCTCCATCTTCTCTTATAAGCACCAACTAGAGGGCACTATGATTGTACTTGAGCATTGGGCATAGTTAATATTTGAGTGTGTTTCACGAATGGATCAATGATTGAGCATGATGGGCTAGGGATAACTTTAATGTTGATATTTTGAAAGACATGGTTGCTTGTTGACATGCTTGAGTATTGAAGTCATTATGTTAAAACTAGACTATTGCTTTGAATTATTTACAACTCCAAATGTCCATGCTATACAAAAGAAAAGAATATGATGAACATGTTAGGCAACATTCCACATCAAAAATTCTGTTTTTATCATTTACCTACTCGAGGACGAGTAGGAATTAAGGTTGGGGATGCTGATACGTCTCCAACGTATCTATAATGTTTGCTTGTTCCATGCTGTTATATTATAATTCTTGGATGTTTTACAATCATTTTATAGCAACTTTATATCATTTTTTGGGACTAACCTATTGACATAGTGCCAAAGTGCCAGTTGCTGTTTTTCCTTGTTTTTTACTTCGCAGAAAATCTATACCAAACGGATTCCAATCATGACGAAACTTTTTGGAGATTTTTTCTGGACCAGAAGACACCCAGTGGGCCAAAGAAGTGCCGGAGAGGTGGGCCGTGGAGACCACAACCCACCAGGGCGCGCCAGGGGGGCCCCGGTGCGCCCTGATGGGTTGTGCCCTCCTCGGGGCCCCTCTCCACCGCCTCCGATGCCTATAAATTCCCAAATATTCGGAAACCCCCAAAAATAACCCTAGACTCTCCGCTCCGCCGCCGCAACTCTCTGTATCGACGAAAAACCAATCTGGAGACGTTCCAGTATCCTGCCGGAGAGGGGAATCCATCTCCATTGGCCATCTTCATCATCCCGGCGGAGGCCATGACGAGGAGGGAGTAGTTCACCCTCAGGGCTGAGGGTACGTACCAGTAGCTATGTGTTCAATCTCTCTCTCTCGTGTTCTTGAGATGTCACGATCTTGATGTATCACGGGCTTTGTTAATATAGTTGGATCATATGGTGTGTTTCCCTTACTATCTTGTTGTGATGAATTGAATCTTTCCATTTGAGATCTCGTTATGTTGGATTGAATATTGGATTTGAGAACACTTGATATATGTCTTGCATGCGGATACCCGTAGTGACAATGGGGTTTCTATTGATCCACTTGATATATGTTTTGGTACTCAACTTGCAGATTCCCGCGGTGACATTGGGGTAATCTATGCATAGTGGTTGATACACGTTTTCATGCCTTGTTCTCCGATAGAAATCTTGGGGCACTCTTTGAGGTTCTTTGTGTTGGATTGAGTATTATGAATCTGAAATTGTTTGATGCGTATCGTATAATTAACTCATGGATACTTGTGGTGACATTGGAGTATCTAGGTGACATTAGAGTTGGTTGATGCGTATCATATGGTGTTATTTTAGTACGAACTCTAGGTAGATTGATCGAAAAGGATAACTTGGTGTTATTTTAGTACGAACTCTTGGATAGATCGATCGGAAATGATAACTTTAAGGTGGTTTCGTACCCTACAAACAATTTCTTCTTATGTTCTCCGCTAGATAAGAACTTTGGAGTGATTCTTCGTTGCACATTGAGGGATGGTTATGTGATCCAATTATATTAGCATTGTTGAGAGATTGCACTAGCGAAAGTACGGACCCTAGGCCTTGTTTTCAAGTATTGGAATACCGTTTGTGCTCACTTTAGTTACTTGCTACCTTGCTGTTTTCTATATTTTCAGATTACAAAAACCTATATCTACCATCCATATTGCACTTGTATCACAATCTCTTCGCCGAACTAGTTCACCTATACAATTTGCCATTGTATTGGGTGTGTTCGGGACACAAGAGATTTCTTGTATTTGATTGCAGGGTTGTTTGAGAGAGACCATCTTCATCCTACACCTCCCACGGATTGATAAACCTTAGGTCATCCACTTGAGGGAAAATTGCTACTGTCCTACAAAACTCTGCGCTTGGAGGCCCAACATAGTCTACAAGAATAAAGTTGCGTAGTAGACATCAGTGAGCACGATACACCAGGGTGCGCCAGGCACCTATATCTACCTTCCCGACTCCGTTTTCCTTCCATATGCTTGTTTTCCAAGAATAAAAATTCTCTATATATACCCCCGGTTGTTTTGATGACCGCATCGCAGAAAAATCCTCGGGTCTTGTTTCTTGTTGTTTTCCTATCAGATCTGTCAAGTCAGGCATCATGTCTTCTCCCTCTTCTAACAACGTGAAAGAAGATGCCTGGCTAATGAAAATAGAGTTGAAGAGAGAGGAGCCGGAAGAAGCCAACAAGGAAGAGAAGGGCAAGGAGGCTGTGGTTGACCATCCCCCTGGAGGAGATCAACCCATGCCAGCAAAGGAGGGAGAGGAAGAAGATATCCTTCAACCTTACTACAGTCATCTCACACCTATTGAAATTGAAGCCTTTAGAGCTTTCGAAGCGGTTCGTGTTCAGAATAAATTTCTCATCCGTGAAAATATTTTGCTAGAAGAGCACATCAATAATCTTAGGAGGGTCATCCGCAAGTTGGAGCATCTCTTGAGGCTGAAGTGTGACATCATAACTCCTCCACCTTCTTCATCACCACCACCAAAGGAGACTTGAGCACACGGGTATGGGCACTCCCCTTGGCTTAAGCCAAGCTTGGGGGAGGTGCCCCGGTATCGTATCACCACCACTTTTATTAACCTTTACCTATTTTAGTTCTATCTTTAGTTTTCCTTTGCTTTAGTTGAATAAAAGTCTAGCATGATCTATTTTCGTGTGTTAGTTCCGTGGCTTACCTATCTATGTAATCGAGTGAGAGTTATATAATAAAGTTTAGTTTGAATTTTTTTCCCTCTCTACTTTCCTGTTGCAATCAAGTTAAGGAAAAGAAAAACAAATGAAAAGAATCATATGCTAATCTTATGGTGAGTAATGACATCACATAAGAAAAAGTATAAGTAGTAAAATTTATTGGAGATTGACAAACATAGCATTGGTCAATGATGCAATTCATGAAAGAATTAATAAGGGAAGAGAAGATTCAGATGCAAATACACCATCTTGGACATCTTTTATGATTGTCAGCCCCCATCAAATATTATATGTCAAAATTGTTGACGTTGGACAAGGAAGACAACGTAATGATTTATGTTTGTTCATATCCACATAGAAGTTATATTGTCATAGATCGTTTAACATGTGGTGCTTGCTCAATATCTTTGCTAGCCAAAAATTCCCACTAAGTAGAGATACTACTTGTGCATACAAAAACCCAAACCCAAATTCTTTCTTTGAGTGTCCACCATACCTACCTATGGATCGAGAAAGATCCTTCAAGTAAGTTGTCATCGGTGCAACAAGGCAATAAAAATTGCTTCTAAAAGTGTTTTGATCAATTAGTGTAAGAGAAAATTGAGCGCTATACGAACTTATGATGGCAAAGTAATAAAAGCGACGGCCTGCATAATAAAGGTTGCTATCATAGGGGGCAATATAGCGTGACGTTCTTTTACATTAAAGGATTGGGCATACAAACCAATAAGCGCATGACAACCTCTGCTTCCCTCTGCGAAGGGCCTATCTTTTAATTTTATGTATTTACTTTTATGCAAGAGTCAAAGTATTCTTCCCTATTCCTTTTTACTTTTTATTTTGCAAGCATCATGTGGTGAGGAAAGATCTAGGCACATATATCCAGTTGGATATGGGTGGGCATGAGTTATTATTGTTGACATCACCCTTGAGGTGAGTAAGTTGGGAGGCGGAACTATAAGCCCATATCTTCCTATGTGTCCGGTTGAAACTTTTTGTTCATGGGTATGCCGTGAGTGTTAGAAATCATAGAAGACTAAATGATGGTTGAGTATGTGGACTTCTCAAAAGGCTCTGACATGAGACCCTTCCTGAAAATATGATGAATTGTAGTTGCAAAGTTGACTGAGAACATAGTTTGTTGGTTCCCAATAAGGTTTATGCTTCATACTTCTATGTTGTGATGAATTGTTACTTGTGCATAAGAAGTTATATGATAAACTTATGTTGAATAAATTTTATCTTAGAGTTTTTTGCTGTTATATTAATAAACATGATGCTTCTATGTCCGTATTTTGTTTTATCGACACCTCTCTCTCAAACCATGTGGACATGCTTTTCATTATCGGCTTTCGCTTGAGGACAAGCAAGGTCTAAGCTTGGGGGAGTTGATACGTCCATTTTGCATCATGATTTACTACTGTTATTTACTTTGTTTTGTTGAATAATAATGCCCTTGGGAGTGATTCTAATGACTTTTCTCTCATAATATGCAAGGTTTACACAAAGAGGGAGAATACCGGCAGCTGGAATTCTGGACCTAAGAAAAGCATGCCAGAGATACCTATTCTGCACAACTCCAATGAAGCTGAAATTTTACGGAGATTATTTTTGCATTTAATAAAAAATACTGGAGCAGGAAACTACCGGAGGGGGCCTCCCAGGTGGGCACAACCCACCAGGGCGCGCCCTGATGGGTTGTGGCCACCTCGGCCCACCTCCGGTGCCCATCTTATGGTATATGGTCACTCTTGACCTAGAAAAAAATCAGAGGAGGACTTTCGGGATGAAGCGCCGCCGCCTCGAGGCGGAACTTGGGCAGGAGCACTTTTGCCCTCCGGCGGAGCGATTCTGCCGGGGGAACTTCCCTCTCGGAGGGGGAAATCGAAGCTATCGTCATCACCAACACCCCTCTCATCCTTGGGAGGCCAATCTTCATCAACATCTTCAACATCACCATCTCCTCTCAAACCCTAATTCATCTCTTGTGTTCAATCTTTGTAGCGGAACCTCAGATTGGTACCTGTGGGTGACTAGTAGTGTTGATTACCTTGCGTAGTTGATTACTATATGGTTTATTTGGTGGAAGATTATATGCTCAGATCCATTATGCTATTCAATACCCCTCTAATCTTGAGCATGATTATTATTTGTGAGTAGTTACCTTTGTTCTTGAGGTCACGGGAGAAGTCATGTTGCGAGTAATCATGTGAATTTGATATGTGTTCGATATTTTGATGATATGTATGTTGTGATTCCCTTAGTGGTGTCATGTGAACGTCGACTACATGACACTTCACCATTCATGGGCCTAAGGGGATGCATTGTGCTGTAGTTATTAGATGATGGGTTGCCAGAGTGACAGAAGCTTAAACCCTAGTTTATGCGCTAATTCGTAAGGGGCTGATTTGGATCCACATGTTTAATGCTATGGTTAAACTTACTTTTCTCGTAGTTGCGGATGCTTGCGAGGGGGTTAATCATAAGTAGGTTGTTATTTCAAGTAAGAACAACACCTTCGCACCGGTCCACCCACATATCAAATTATCAAAGTAGCGAACACGAATCAAACCAACATGATAAAAGTGACTAGACGAAATTCCCGTGTACCCTCAAGAACACATTGCCTATTACTAGTGATTGTTCTGGCCTGTCCTTTGCCTCAAAAGGATTGTGCTACCTTGCTGTACCTTGATTACTGTTACCGTTACTTGCTTGTTACCAATTATCTTGCTATCAAACTATCTGTTACCTACAATTTCAGTGCTTGCAGAAATTACCTTGCTTAAAACCGCTTGTCATTTCCTTCTGCTCCTCGTTGGGTTCGACACTCTTACTTATCGAAAGGACTACGATTGATCCCATATACTTGTGGGTCATCATGCGCTCATCGAGTCGAAGCAGTGCAAGAGCCGAGCTGTCGCGAAGAAGACCCGCACTCGGATCTAGCTCCTTCTCGATTTTGGAGGTTTCCTCCTCGGCGTCCCAACATAGATCTGCTAATCATTCGGAAAAAAGAGAGTTAAGGGAGAAGAAGAGTTGGAATGAAATGATTCGGAACTTGGCCGTGCCTGATGCGTACCTTTGAGCTTGTCATTCATATCGTTGCAGTGGTCCTCGATGAGCTTCTCCATGTAAGTGCATCTAGTGCCCCTTAGTGATTTTGGTGTATTGAAGACTTATAGGTTAAGGGACTAATATGTGTGTGAGTGTACACAGGCTCTATAAGTCTCTAAGGAGTTTGATATATACGAAGAATGTCGACCCCTAAAAATGAATGTCTTCAGCTGAAGACTTTGGTGAAGACTTTGATATTTCCCTGAAGACTTTGAAGCTGAAGAATTCGGTGTGACCTTGAAGATATTAACGAGGACTATGAAGCGTGAAGACTTTTGTTTTCGTAGTTTAATTTCCTTTCTTTGAGTCATAGGAAACACCGTACTGTTAAAGGGGGGCGAGGTAATACTAAGGAAAAATTTCCAACTGATGCTCATCTCAAAAGCCTCAACATAACCAATCCTTCGAGTGAAGACTTTGGAAATATCTTACAGCTCAGTCAAGTTCTTCAGTGACAGAGACGATGTTCTTCTGGTCTCTGAGGAATTTGGTCTGACTGAGGAGTTAGGATTTCGCCAGTGCGAATTGCCTACCGTGAGGAATATGATAAGCCCTGAGGAATTTGACAGTTCAAATTCCGACCGTTGCTGTGCTTTGCGCGAGCTGTCCAGATATCTTATCCACCTAATGGTCATATCATTGGGGGGGCATTTATGTCTTATCATGTCGGGTTGAACCTGGCTATAAATAGCCGCCGCCCCACAACCACTAGCTGGTTGGCTGCTCCAAGAGAGAACTTGACACTTGTCATTTGAGAGCAACCCATTCCTCGAGGACTTTGAGAGAAAATCATCAGTGAGGAAAAACCCAAAACTCAAACCACCAAAACCCAAAGTGATTGAGCATCACTGAACAGATTGTTCCTGTGTGGAACCGACGCTTTTTACCTTTGAAGACTATGCATCTTCCAGACGGTTAGGCGTCATGGTCTAGAGCATCCAAGAGGAAATTGTGGATTGCCGGGTGACCGAGTTTGTGAGGGTTTGGAAGTCTACGCTAAAGACTTACCATGAGTGTTAGCGATGTCTGTGTGACCTTAGATCAAGGAGAATACTGTAAGGACTGTGTGTCCTTTGGTTTAAATACCAAGCCGCTTCGAACCAGACGTACGACTGTCACAGTAGTTGGAACTGGGTCATCAAATCACTGTCTTCATCGAGCACCTGGTTCTATTTCCTCAACCCCTTCATTTCCTCGAAGTATTTGTTGATGAATCTGATCGTTACTGTTTGAAGAATTTGACTGAAGACTTTCTCAATTTCCTCATTTCAAATTCTTCAGTCACTTTATCTTCTGCCTGCTTATCCTGTTCACGCTACTTATGCTCTGTGTATGCTTCATTTCATCATGATGACTATGCTACTGCTATGTTTCGCTTGCACTTGAGCACTTATTTCGCTGCTAGTAGTTCGTCACTTAGCAAATTCCTCAACTAGTAATTCCTCAGTGATGAATTTGTAAAAATTGCCTATTCACCCCCCCTCTAGTCGATATAACGCACTTTCAATTGGTATCAGAGCAAGGTACTCCCTTGTTCTGTGTGATTTTGGTTTAACCACCTGGAGTTTTAGTTATGTCGACTGCAGGCATGATCAAGGTCTCAGTTGGGTGTCCTACCTTCGATGGGACGGACTACCCCTACTGGAAGAACAAGATGCGCATGCATCTTGAGGCAATTGACAATGATCTCTGGTATGTTGTGGAAAATGGTGTTCCCCGCGTCACTCCCACTGTCACTGCTGCCGATGTGAAGAGATTCAAGCAACTCGATTCTCAAGCGAAGAATATCATATGTGGCCATCTGAGCAAAGGTCAGTATGGCAGAGTGAGTGCTTTGGAGAATGCTAAGCTTATCTGGGATAGGTTGTCCAAAGTCAATGAAGGTGTTACAACTCAACGTGACTCTCGAGTTGATGTTCTTCGCAATCTCTTCAACCGATTCAAAAGACTCGACAACGAAAATGTTCAGTAAACCTTCGATCGTCTCACTGATATCTCCAATGAGCTCCAAGCTCTTGGTGCCACTGACATCACCGACCATGAGGTGGTGAAGAAACTGCTGAGATCTCTTGATTCCTCCTTCGATACACTTGCTTTGATGATTCAAGAACGTGGAGACTACAAGTCACTAGATCATGCTGATATTCTTGAGAGACTCAACACTCATGAATTCCAACAAGCTGAGAAGAGAGACCTCTACAGGCCAAGCTATGGAAGATCTCGTGATTTAAAGGCTAAGGCAATTTCCTCATCCGAAGGCGAATAATCTGACAGTAGCCTTGGTGATCCTGAAGAACTGAGTCAGGAGCTTGCAATGCTCGCGAGGAAATTCCAGAAGTTCTCAAGGAGAGCTCGGTTTGGAAAATCATCAAGAAGTGGCATGAAGAACTCAGAATCTTCATCAAGCGATTACAAGAAGAGAACTTGTCACAAATGCAAGAAATCTGGCCACTATATTGTTGACTGTCCTCTCTGGGAAAAAGAATCAAAGAAGAAGAAATACAAGGATGATAGTTCTGATGACTCAAAGAAAAAGAAGAAATCTTCAAAGTCCTCATCTTCAAAGTCCTCATCGCACAGGAAAAATAACTTAAGGAAGGCTCGGGCACTTATTAGCAAGGAAATGGATTCTGAAGAAGAATCTGAAGAATATGAAGAAGAGGAGGAATCTGAAGATGAGTCTGACTCCGGTGTGGCTAGCCTAGCTCTCGCTATTGCCTTCGTCAGCAAGTCAATCTTCAACACTGAGGAAAGTGATGATGACTCCAACCTTGGCAACAATGACTTTGCTCCCACCTACTGCTTCATGGCAAGAAGTGCCCAGGCAACCACAGTGTGCCCTGTCTTTGATGGATCTGACTATCCCAAATGAAAAGTCCTCATGCGGAAGCACCTCATATCGAAGAACAGCGAGTTATGGATTGTTACTGAGCTTGGGCTGACAGATCTTTGCAAGATGGCAAACGCTGATGACATTCATAAGTACACACAGCTGGACACTCAGGCGAAGAATATCATATGCTCTAGCTTATCAAAGGTCATGTTCAAAAGCATCTACCATCTTCAGAATGCAAAGCTCATCTGGGACAGGCTCTCTGATGTTCATGAAGGTTATCGCACTCGTCAAGATCCCATGTTCATCGAATACAAGAACTTCCTCAAAAGTCAGGAGACCGATCCAACTTCATCTTCCTCGTCTATGTGCCTCATGGCAAAAGGTTCAAAGGTACTCAAACATCATTCCTCATCTGAATCCAGTGAATGTGAATCTGATGAAATCTCATATGAAGCACGCAGAATGATGAACTCTTTACCACCCCTCCAGATGTGGGTGGTGAAGAAATTGAACTAATCCCTTATGCAGGTTCAGGTCTCTAGACGAACTTAAAATGTCTGATGAATTTGCTGGAGACCTGAAGAAATGCTTGAAAGGACGCAAGCTAATCATGAAGAAATGAATCATTCATTTCTCACGTCCTCATATTACTTTGCTTGCTATTCTATGTGATGAAATTCAATCTGATGAATTTGATGCCATATTCTTCACTCTGAAGCATATGCGTTCGTAAGCTATACTAATTCATCTGCAGGATGAAACGCCCAAAGCAACTGAGTGGGTCCTCGACAGTGGATGCACCAACCACATGACTGGTGACAAGAACCTATTGATGAACATTCCACTGGCCCCTTCTCATCTGAAGCATATCACCTACGCTGATAAAGGAAAAAAGCAAGCTATTGGGTCTAGGTAAGGTTGCAATCTCGAAGGATCGACACATGGATAAGGTGATGCTTGTCGAGTCCCTAGGTTTCAACCTCATGTCTGTCTCAATGCTTTGTGATCTTGATATGGTTGTCATCTTTGGCAAATACCGTTGTGTTGTCATCATGGAATCTGACAAATCCAAAGTCTTCGAAGGCTTTAGGAGAGGAGATTTGTATATTGTTGATTTCTCTACAGGTCCACAGTCGACCACATGTCTACTTGCAAAAGCTTCAGAAGGCTGGTTATGGCATCGACGACTTGGACACGCTGGCATGAGGAACTTGCAGACGCTCGCGAAGAAAAAGCACGTCATTGGTATTGAGGGTGTCAAATTCCTCAAAGATCACTTGTGTGGGGCTTGTGAATCTGGAAAGATGACCAGATACAAGCATCCATCCAAGACTATCATGACTACTACTCGTCCTTTTGAATTGCTTCATATGGATCTCTTTGGTCCCACTCACTATGCCACACTAACAAATACTCCATGCTTATATGGTTTTGTCATTGTTGATGATTTATCTCGCTATACTTGGGTGCACATTATCCTGTACAAATCTGAAGTGCAGAATGTCTTCAAACGATTTTCTTCAAGGGCCTCGACGAATTTCGACATCAAGATCAAGCATATCAGGAGTGATAATGGGACTGAGTTCAAGAACACTGGTCTTGATGATTATCTTGATGAACTTGGTATTACTCATGAGCTATCTGCCCCTTATACTCCTCAGCAGAATGGCGTTGTGGAGCGCAAGAATAGGACTCTTGTTGAGTTGGCTCGCACCATGCTTGATGAATACAAGACCCCTCGTCGCTTCTGACCTGAGGCAATCAATACTGCTTGCCACATCATCAACAGGGTATATCTTCACAAATTCCTCAAGAAGACTTTATATGAACTCCTCACTGACAAGAAACCCAATGTGAGTTATTTCAAAGTCTTCGGTGCTAAATGCTGGATTAGAGATCCTCACCACAGCTCTAAATTTGCACCAAAAGCACATGAAGGTTTTATGCTTGGTTACGGAAAGGACTCGTATACCTACAGAGTCTTCAACACCTATCACAACAAGGTTGTTGAAACTGTAGATGTGCGGTTCGATGAAACTAACGGCTCGCAAAGAGAGCACCTACCTCCTGTGCTAGATGAAATTCCTCCTGAGGAATCCATTAGGTTCAAGGCCACTGAAGACGTCATCCCTACTGAAGAACAACCACTCTCTGAAGAAGTTGTACCAACCGTTGAAGATATTCATGCTGATACACCTGAAGAAAATGGCGCTGAAGAAATTGCTCATCCTCAGCAAAGTCATCAACCTGCTCATCCACGACTTGCAAATGAAGTGCAGATCAAGAAATTCCTCGACGACATCAATTCACCAGGTCCTCTCACTCGCTCAAGAGCTTCTCATTTGTCTAACTTTTGTGGTCATTTTGCTTTTGTTTCTATCACAGATCCCACCAAAGTTGATGAAGAATTCTTGGAGCCTGAGTGGATTCAAGCCATGCAAGAGGAATTTCAACAATTCAAGCTCAGCAATGTGTGGGAACTTGTCAAGCGCACAGATCCTCGGAAGCACAATGTCATAGGTACCAAGTGGATCTACCGCAACAAACAAGATGAACTTGGTCAGGTAGTGAGGAATAAGGCCTGTCTTGTGGCACAGGGCTACACACTGCTTGAAGGAATTGACTTTGGTGAAACTTTTGCACCTGTTCCTAGACTTGAAGCTATTCGCATATTGCTTGCTTATGCTAACCCTCACAATATCATCTTATATCAAATGGATGTGAAAAGTGCATTCCTCAATGGTAAGCTTGAGGAAGAAGTATTTGTTGCTCAACCCCCAAGTTTTGAAGATCCTAAGCATCCGGACAAAGTCGTCAGACTCAACAAGGCTCTCTATGGCCACAAGCAAGCCTCTCGGGCGTGGTATGACACACTGAAGGAATTCCTCATGAATAAAGGCTTCAAACCCGGTTCACTTGACCCAACTCTTTTCACAAAATCATATGATGATGAATTATTTGTGTGCCAAATATATGTGGACGATATCATCTTTGGATGCACTGACAAACGTTACAGTGACGAATTCGCATATATGATGAGTGAAGAATATCAAATGTCTATGATGGGAGACCTCAAATTCTTCTTAGGGCTTCAAATTCGTCAACAACGCAATGGCATCTTCATCTCTCAAGAGAAATACCTCAAGGATGTCCTGAAGAAATTCGGCATGCAGGATTGCAAAGGCATCAAGATTCCTATGCCCACATCAGCTCAACTCTGCACTGACGAAAGTGGTAAAAATTTCGATAAGAAGGTATATCGCTCCATGATTGGTTCTTTATTGTATCTATGTGCATCTAGGCCAGATATTATGCTTAGTGTTTGCATGTGTGCCCGATTTCAAGTAAAACCGAAGGAATCACACCATAAGGCTGTGAAGCATATTCTTCGATATCTAGCTCACACACCAACACTAGGATTATGGTACCCCAAGGGCTCAGATATTGACCTCATTGGATACTCTGACTCTGATTATGCTGGTGATCGTGTGGACCGCAAGTCAACATGAGGCAAATGTAATTTCCTCGGACGATCCATAGTCTGTTGGTCCTCGAAGAAGCAGAACTGCGTGTCACTATCTACTGCTGAAGCTGAGTACATTGCTGCTGGTTCTTGCTGTGCTCAATTGCTAGGGATGAAGCAAACCCTCAAGGACTACGACATCAACGTGAAGAATGTCCCTCTCTACTGCGACAACGAAAGTGCCATCAAGATTGCTTACAACCCAGTTCAGCACTCAAAGACCAAGCACATCCAGATTCGTCATCATTTTCTTCGTGACCATGTGATGAAGGGAGATATCTTCATCGACCACGTGAAGACTGAAGAACAACTGGCTGATATATTCACAAAGCCCTTGGATGAGAAGAGATTTTGCAAGTTGCGGTGTGAGCTAAATATCTTAGAACTTCGAATGTTCTTTGAAAGGACACACATCCTAACACTTATGCAAAATTGATGACTTTGATGTGCAACACACGAAGTAACGTTTTTCTTCAATCAATGAAGACTAACTCTCTAAGTGTGAAGAAATTAATGAAGAATTTGATCCTCAGAACCCTACGACAATTGTACGCGGTGTCTGAAATCATCATTCTTATATGGTGGGTCACGCCACCAACCACAGTTGAAATTCTTCATGTTTGAGTTTTTCCTCGTTTTGCAAATTCTTCAAATTTTCAAATTCTTCAAGTTTGCAAAATCCTCAAAATCTTCAAATTCTTCAAACTTTCAACTTGAGATCTTCATTGATATATATATATATATATATATATATATATATATATATATATATATATATATAAATATATATATTTGAGTTTTTCAATGTCCTCAACAGCATTCACTTATAGCCAATTCTTCAAGTTGATTTTCCTCTAAGTGAATGTGACCGGACCCGTTTCCCCTCTATGCTAAACTCAACCCAGTCTGTTCACAAATTCTTCATATGCGTTCTACTTTGAAACCCGTTCAAAGTCTTCACTGTGTCCTTGTCAGCTGAAGAATTTGCTAACGAATACTTTAAAATTTTCAATTTCATTTTTTGGCGGTTGCCGCTCAAACCGTTCTGATTCCCACGACTGGATAACCCATGATCCCCCACTATGTCCACAACACAGTACGTGGGTGACACATGTCGCGTGGATAGCAAGGGTCAGGGGTATACTGGTCCAAAATCTTCGGACCAGTTAGTTTTTACTGCCGCTATAAATACCCCCTCCCTTCCACCTGCTCGAGTTACTCCTCACTCTCATCCCTTTCGAGCTCCAGACCAAGCGCTGCCGCTAACTATAAGTGCATCTAGTGCCCCTTAGTGATTTTGGTGTATTGAAGACTTATAGGTTAAGGGACTAATATGTTTGTGAGTGTACACAGGCTCTATAAGTCGCTGAGGAGTTTGATATATTTGAAGAATGTCGACCCCTAAAAATGAATGTCTTCATCTGAAGACTTTTGTGAAGACTTTGTTGAAGACTTTGGTATTCCCTGAAGACTTTGAAAATGAAGAACATGGTGTGACCTTGAAGATATGAACGAGGACAATGAAGCATGAAGACTTTAGTTTTTATTGTTTCATTACCTTTCTTGGAGTCATAGGAAACACCGTACTGTTAAAGGGGGTCGAAGTAATACTAAGGAAAAATTTCCATCTGATGCTCAACTCAAAAGCCTCAACATAACCAATCTTTCGAGTGAAGCCTTTGGAAACCTCTTGCGGTTCAGTCAAGTTCTTCAGTGACAGAGACGATGTTCTTCTGGTCTCTGAGGAAATTGGTCTGACTGAGGAGTTCGGATTTCGCCAGTGCGAATTGCGTAAAAGTGAGGAATATGATAAGCTCTGGGGAATTTGACAGTTCAAATTCCGACCGTTGCTGTGCTTTGCGCCAGCTGTCCAGATATTTTATCCACCTAACGGTCATATCATTGGGGGGCATTTATGTCTTATCATGTCGGGTTGCACCCTGGCTATAAATAGCCGCCCCTCTCAACCACTAGCGGGTTGGCTGCTCCGAGAGAGAACTTTACACTTGTCATTTGAGAGCATCCCATTCCTCGAGGACTTTGAGCGAAAATCATCCGTGAGAAAAAACCCCCAAGAACCCAAACCATCAAAACCCAAAGTGATTGAGCATCACTGAAGAAATTATTCCTGTGTGGAAACGGCGCTTTTTACCTTTGAAGACTGTGTATCTTCCAGACGGTTAGGCGTCATGGTCTAGTGCATCCTGCAGTCAATTGGGGATCGCCGGGTGACCGTGGTCTAGAGCATCCAGCAATCAATTGTGGATCGCCGGGTGACCAGTTTGTGAGGCTTTTGGAAGTCTACCCTGAAGACTTACCACGAGTGTTGGGCGAGGACTGTGTGACCTTAGCTCAAGGAGAATACGGTAAGGACTATGTGTCCTCTGGTTTAAATACCAGGCCGCTCCAAACCAGATGTACGACTGTCACAGCAGTTGGAACTGGGTCATCAAACCATTGTCTTCATCGAGCTACCTGGTTCCATTTCCTCAACCCTTTCATTTCCTCGTATATCTGTTGATGAAATTGATCGTTACTGTTTGAAGAATTTGACTGAAGACTTTCTCAATTTCCTCACCTCAAATTCTTCAGTCACTTTATCTTCTGCCTGCTTATCCTGTTCACGCGACTCATGCTCTATGTATGTTTCATTTCATCATGATGACTATGCTACTGCCATGTTTCACATGCACTTGAGTACTTATTCCGCTGCGAGTAGTTTGTCACTTAGCAAATTCCTCAACAAGTATTTCCTCAAGTGACGAATTTGTAAAAATCGCCTATTCACCCCCCCTCTAGTCGATATAACGCACTTTCAATTGGTATTAGAGCAGGGTACTCCCTTGTTCTGTGTGATTTTGGTTTAACCACCTGAAGTTTTAGTTATGTCGACTGCAGGCATGATCAAGGTCTCAGCTGGGTGTCCTACCTTCGATGGGACGGACTACCCCTACTAGAAGAACAAGATGCGCATGCATCTTGAGGCAATTGACAACGATCTCTGGTATGTTGTGGAAAATGGTATTCCCTTTGTCACTCCCACTATCAACGCTGCTGATGTGAAGAGATTCTAGCAACTCGACTCTCAAGCGAAGAATATCATATGTGGCCATCTGAGCAAGGGTCAGTATGGCAGAGTGAGTGCTTTGGATCCTGCTAAGCTTATCTGGGATAGGCTGTCCAAAGTCAATGAAGGCATTTCAACTCAACGTGACTCTCGAGTTGATGTTCTTCGCAATCTCTTCAACCGCTTCGAAAGACTCGACAACGAAAATGTTCAGCAAACTTTCGATCGTCCCACTGATATCTCCAATGAGCTCCAAGCTCTTGGTGCCACTGACATCACCGACCATGAGGTGGTGAAGAAACTGCTGAGATCTCTTGATTCCTCATTCGATACACTTGCTTTGATGATTCAAGAACGTGGAGACTACAAGTCACTAGATCATGCTGATATTCTTGAGAGACTCAATACTCATGAATTCCAACAAGCTGAGAAGAGAGACCTCTATGGGCCAAGTTATGGAAGATCTCGTGCTTTGAAGGCTAAGGCAATTTCCTCATACGAAGATGAAGAATCTGATAGTAGCCTTGGTGATCCTGAAGAACTGAGTCAGGATCTAGCAATGCTCGTGAGGAAATTCCAGAAGTTCTCAAGGAGAGGTCGGTTCGGAAAATCATCAAGAAGTGGCATGAAGAAATCAGATTCTTCATCAAGCGACTACAAGAAGAGAACTTGCCACAAATGCAAGAAATCTGGTCACTTTATCTTTGATTGTCCTCTCTGGGAAAAAGAGTCAAGGAAGAAGAAATACAAGGATGACAGTTCTGATGACTCGAAGAAAAAGAAGAAATCTTCAAAGTCCTCATCTGCAAAGTCCTCATCCTCAAAGTCCTCATCGCACAAGAAGAACAACTTAAGGAAGGCTCGGGCACTTATTGGCAAGGAAATGGATTCTGAAGAAGAATCTAAAGAATATGAAGAAGAGGAGGAATCTGAGGAGGAGTCGGACTCTGGTGTGGTGAGCCTAGCTCTCGCTACTGCTTTCGTCAGCAAGTCCATCTTCAATGATGAGGAAAATGGCAACTCCAACGACTCTGGCGTCAGCAACAATGACTATGCTCCCACCTATTGCTTCATGGAAAAAGGTGCCAAGGTACTCAAACACCATTCCTCCTCTGAATCAAGTGATGGTGAATTTGAGGATTACATGAAACCTAGCTATTCCAAACTTGCTAATGTTGCTACTAAACAACAAAGTGTCATTGAAAAGCTTCAGAAACAGCTACACATGTTGAATGAGGAAGTGGATCATACTCAAACTTTGACTAAGGACCTTCAAAGTCTTCAGTCCAAGTATGATAACCTTCAAAGTCGTCATGAGGCTCTCTTAGTTGATCATGAGAAGCTTTCTTATGAATTTCTTCAAAGAAAGCAAGATCTTGAGAAACTAAGGGTGTCTCATGAAGATCTTCAAAGGGATAATGACTCCTTGCTTGCTCAACAGATCAGTACCGCTCAGGAAGATTTTGCTCCACCTTGCTTGAAATGCATCGAACGTGAAACTGCTCATTTTTTACCTTAAAGTTCAAATGCTTCTATCACTGCAAATTCTTCAACTATTTCTGTGGTCACAAATTCCTCTTCTGAGGATACCACAAGTGTCACTGACGACAATGCAGGGTTGAAGGAATTGTATGTGACAGGCATATACAAAAGTCTCAAAGGGCATCAAACCCTTTGCGATGTCCTCAAAAAGCAGATTCTGAACAGGAACCCTAGGAAAGAGGGTATTGCATTTGAGAGGAAACTCAATGCTGATGGATCTTACTGGAAACCTGAGCAGTATCCCAAAACCTCAGGGTTGCTGCAAAAGGACCTCATGTAGATCCATCTACTTTATCTGGCTTTACTTGTGAATCTTCATATTCCTCTGATGAGTCAATTGACTCCAACTATAAACTGTTCAAAAATCAGAATGGTGAAGTATTTGATAGATATGTTGGAACTAACTGCAGGAATGGTCCCCCTTTGAAGAAAATCTGGGTCCCTAAAAGGTAACTTGAAAATCTTCAAGTGAATGTCCTCATGACACCACCAGTGAAGAATAGGAACCCCAGATCAAATTCTTCAGTTGGACCAAAGTCTTCACAAGGACCAAAGTCCTCACATGGACCAAATTCCTCATATGGTCAAAAATCATATCATTCTCGTGCTAGTGCTTCTGTTTCGCAGGGAAAATCTAAGGGTCATGAATATGTTCATTATTCTTCAAATCATTATGTTCATAAGTCCTCGAAGAATTTCTCTGCTTATTCATATGAGTACTCTAACCCCCGTCCTGTGAAACGAAGTGCACTTTCTTCTATGCCACCCTTCTCATATGGTGCTCGCAGAATGATGAACTCTTTGCCACCCCTCCAGATGTGGGTGGTGAAGAAATCGAACTAATCTCTTATGCAGGGTCAGGTCTCCAGACGAACTTGAACGTCTGATGAATTTGCTGGAGACCTGAAGAAATGCTTGAAAGGACGCAAGCTAATCACGAAGAAATGAATCGTTCATTTCTCACGTCCTCATATTACTTTGCTTACTATACTTTGTGATGAAATTCAATCTGATGAATTTGAAGTCATATTCTTCACTCTGAAGCATATGCATTCGTAAACTATACTAATTCATCTGCAGGATGAAACTCCCAAAGCAACTGAGTGGGTCCTCGACAGTGGATGCACCAACCACATGACTGGTGACAAGAACCTATTGATGAATATCCCACTGGCTCCCTCTCATCTGAAGCATATCACCTACACTGACAAAGGCAAAAGCAAGGTATTGGGTCTAGGTAAGGTTGCAATCTCAAAGGATCGACACATGGAGAAGGTGATGCTTGTCGAATCCCTTGGATTCAACCTCATGTCTGTCTCAATGCTTTGTGATCTTGATATGGTTGTCATCTTTGGCAAATATCGTTGTGTCGTCATCATGGAATCTGACAAATCCAAAGTCTTCGAAGGCTTTAGGAGATGAGACTTGTATATTGTTGAGTTCTCTATAGGTCCACAGCCAGCCACATGTCTACTTGCAAAAGCTTCAGAAGGCTGGCTATGGCATTGACGACTTGGACACGCTGGCATGAGGAACCTGCACACACTCACGAAGAAAAAGCATGTCATTGGTATTGAGGGTGTCAAATTCCTCAAGGATCACTTGTGTGGGGCTTGTGAGTCTGGGAAGATGACCAGATCCAAGCATCCATCCAAGACCATCATGACTACCACTCGTCCTTTTGAATTGCTTCATATGGATCTCTTTGGTCCCACTCACTATGCCACACTAACAAATACTCCATGCTTATATGGTTTTGTCATTGTTGATGATTACTCTCGCTATACTTGGGTGCACATTATCCTGTACAAATCTGAAGTGCAGAATGTCTTCAGACGATTTTCTTCAAGGGCCTCGACGAACTTCGGCGTCAAAATCAAGCATATCAGGAGTGATAATGGGACTGAGTTCAAGAACACTGGTCTTGATGACTATCTAGATGAACTTGGTATTACTCATGAGCTATCTGCCCCTTATACTCCTCAGCAGAATGGCGTTGTGGAGCGCAAGAACAGGACTCTTGTTGAGATGGCTCGCACCATGCTTGATGAATACAAGACCCCTCTTCGCTTCTGGCCTGAGGCAATCAATACTGCTTGCCACATCATCAACAGGGTATATCTTCACAAATTCCTCAAGAAGACTTCATATGAACTCCTCACTGACAAGAAACCCAATGTGAGTTATTTCAAAGTCTTCGGTGCTAAATGTTGGATTAGAGATCCTCATCACAGTTCTAAATTTGCACCGAAAGCACATGAAGGTTTTATGCTTGGTTACGGAAAGGACTCGCACACCTACAGAGTCTTCAACACCTATCACAAAAAGGTTGTTGAAACTGTAGATGTGCGGTTCGATGAAACTAACGGCTCACAAAGCTAGCACCTGCCTCCTGTGCTAGATGAAATACCTCCCGAGGAATCTATTAGGTTCAAAGCCACTGAAGATGTGATACCTACTGAAGAACAACTGCTCTCTGAAGAAGTCGTACTCAACACTGACGAAACTCATGCTGATACACCTGAAGACAATGGTGCTGAAGAAAATGCTCAGCCTCAACAAAGTCTTCAACCTGCTCATCCACGACTTGCAAATGAAGTGCAGATCGAGAAAATCCTCGACGACATCAATGCACCAGGTCCCCTCACACGCACAAAAGCTTCACATTTGTCTAACTTTTGTGGGCACTTTGCTTTTGTCTCTATCACAGAGCCCACCAAAGTTGATGAAGCATTCCTGGAGCCTGAGTGGATTCAAGCCATGCAAGAGGAATTGCATCAATTCAAGCTCAACAATGTGTGGGAACTCGTCAAACGCCCAGATCCTCACAAGCACAATATCATAGGTACCAAGTGGATCTACCGCAACAAACAAGATGAACTTGGTCAGGTAGTGAGGAATAAGGCCCGTCTTGTGGCACAGGGCTACACACAGGTTGAGGGAATTGACTTTGATGAAACTTTTGCACCTGTTGCTAGACTTGAAGCTATTCGCATATTGCTTGCTTATGCTAACCATCACAATATCATCTTATATCAAATGGATGTGAAAAGTGCATTCCTCAATGGTAAGCTTGAGGAAGAAGTATATGTTGCTCAACCCCCAGGTTTTGAAGACCCTAAGTATCCGGACAAAGTCTTCAGACTCAACAAGGCACTCTATGGCCTCAAGCAAGCCCCTCGGGCATGGTATGACACACTGAAGGAATTCCTCTTGAAGAAAGGCTTTAAACCCGGTTCACTTGACCCAACTCTTTTCACAAAATCATATGATGATGAAATATTTGTGTGCCAAATATATGTGGACGATATTATCTTTGGATGTACTGACAAACGTTACAGTGACGAATTTGCCTATATGATGGGTGAAGAATATCAAATGTCTGTGATGGGAGAGCTCAAATTCTTCCTAGGGCTTCAAATTCGTCAACAACGCAATGGCATCTTCATCTCTCAAGAGAAATACCTCAAGGATGTCCTGAAGAAATTCGGCATGCAGGATTGCAAAGGCGTCAAGATTCCTATGCCCACATCAGCTCAACTCTGCACTGACGAAAGTGGTAAAGATTTCGATCAGAAGGTATACCACTCCATGATTGGTTCTTTATTGTATATATGTGCATCTAGGCCAGATATTATGCTTAGTATTTGCATGTGTGCCCGATTTCAAGCAAAACCGATGGAATCACACCATAAGGCTGTGAAACATATTCTTCGATATCTAGCTCACACTCCAACACTAGGATTATGGTACCCCAAGGGCTCAGATCTTGACCTCATTGGATATTCTGATTCTGATTATGCTGGTGATCGTGTGGACCGCAAATCAACGTCAGGAACTTGTCATTTCCTCGGACGATCCTTAGTCTGTTGGTCCTCTAAGAAGCAGAACTGCGTGTCACTATCCACTGCTGAAGCTGAGTACATTGCTGCTGGTTCTTGCTGTGCTCAATTGCTATGGATGAAGCAAACCCTCAAGGACTACGGCATCAACGTGAAGAATGTCCCTCTCTACTGCGACAATGAGAGCGCCATCAAGATTGCTCACAACCCTGTTCAGCACTCCAAGACTAAGCACATCCAGATTCGTCATCATTTTCTTCGTGACCATGTGATGAAGGGCGATATCTTCCTCGACCATGTGAAGACTGAAGAACATCTGGCTGATATCTTCACAAAGCCCTTGGATGAGAAGAGATTTTGCAAGTTGCGGTGTGAGCTAAATATCTTAGAATCTTCGAATGTTCTTTGAAAGGACACACATCCTAACACTTATGCAAAATTGATGACTTTGATGTGGAACACACGAAGTAATATTTTTCTTCAATCAATGAAGACTAACTCTCTAAGTGTGAAGAAATTAACGAAGAATTTGATTATCAGAACCCTACGACAATTGTATGCGGTGTCTGAAATCATCATTGTTATACGGTGGGTAACGCCACCAACAACAGTTGAAATTCTTCAAGTCTAAGTTTTTCATCATTTTGCAAATTCTTCAAAATTGTCAAATTCTTCAAGTTTGCAAATTCCTCAAGATTTCAAATTCTTCAAACTTTTCAACTGATATTTCTCTTATGTGTTTTTCTTCATAGACTATATATATATTTGAGCTTTTTCAATGTCCTCAACAGCATTCACTTATAGCTAATTCTTCAAGTTGATTTTCTTCTAAGTGAATGTGATCGGACCCATTCCCCCTCTATGCTAAGCTCAACCTAGTCTGTTCACAAATTCTTCATATGCGTTCTACTTTGAAACCCGTTCAAAGTCTTCACTTTGTCCTTGACAGCTGAAGAATTTGCGAACGAAACTTTAAAATATTCAATCTTAATTTTTGGCAATTGCCGCTCAAACCGTTTCTATTCCCACGACTGGATAACCCACGATCCCCCACTATCTCCACTACACAGTACGTGGGTGACACATGTCGCGTGGATGGCAAGGGTCAGGGGCATACTGGTCCAAAATCATCGGGCCAGTTGGTTTTTACTGCTGTTATAAATACCCCCTCCCTTCCACTTGCTCGGGTTACTCCTCACTCCCATCTCTCCCGAGCTCCAGACCTAGCGCCGCCGCTAACCTCATCGTCACCGGAGAGGAAGAGCTTCACTGCCTTGACCTCCCCGTCGTCGTACTCGCATCGGCCGCGGAAGTCTTCATCCCGCCGCCGCTGTAGCTGTCTCCCTCTGCCAAGCTAGGGCGTGGGAGATCTGGACTGACAAACTCCTTCACCTCACTTGACTGTTCGTCGTGTTCATCGCTTACAGTAAATAAAATCTAGTTTTATTACCATTTTTGATCCCGATGATTTTCACAAAATCCTCATATGGTGTTTATTCTTCAAGCAATCCATCTCTAAAGCACCAAACAAACTCCTTCTCTTGATTTATTTCGCTACGTTATGATTTTCTTCAAGATTCCTCAATTGTGTGGATCCTCAAATCTATACAACTCTGGAACCTAAGTCAAGAACACTTACTGAAATTCTTCAAGGCATCTATGGTCAAATTCCTCAAACTTGATACTTTTTGCAAAAATTTCTGAGAACGCATATGACCTCTTCAAATTCCTCGCACCTATACTCTATTCACAGGTACAAATGTCAGCTGATGAATCTCTAGGTTCTCATCAACTTAACTCATTTGCAGCGTTTCTCGAAGAAAAGTTGCACACTTCCTCAGAAACTTCAGCAGTTCATAATCCTCAGCTGAAGAAAATGGCAGATAGGAAAAGACCACAGAAAGGAGGAAAGAAACTTGAATCCAATACTGCATTTGAGATCCCTGATGATATCTATCCATAGTATTGCACACCGGATGAAGAAATTTATGGGAAGGAGACCAAGGAAAAGCGAAAAATTCGCATCCAAAAGATTGAAAGGAGATGGATGAAGGAATGGAGAGAATATCGCTATGTCACACCTAAGTACATGAAGAAGTTTGCGCTGAAACCACCTTACAGAAGACCTCCACTGGGAAATAACCAGGCAGCTGATCCCACTAGCCTCATGAGAGGTGAGGATTTTCCTATAGAATGGGCAAAACATCAGAAAAAGCTTCAAAAGATCTCTAAAGAAGCTGTGAGGCAATTCAATGTGGACTCTGCTGCTGCTGCTGCCTCTGCTAGTGCACCTGCTCCAAAGAAATCAGTGGTGAAGAAATCCACTGCAAAATCCTCAGCACCAAAGTCCTCAGCCCCAAGTTCCTCACAGCAAATGCCTCAGGCAAAATTCTCAAGGGCTCCTGCAATGCCCTCAGTGGCTGCAAAATCCTCAACAGCTGCTGTCAAGTCATCAACACCAGTGCATCCGGCATCTTGTCAGAGGACTGCTGGTTTTTCAATTGCTTCAGGGGCATCTGCAACTTCATCTGCCCAAGCACAATCCTCAAGCAGTCCCACTTTGCTGAAACTAAAGGCAACAGCTGGACGAGGCAGGAGGCCAAGTCCTCACAAGAAGCAAGTGGTATTCAACATTCCCTAAGCGTCTGAGGAAGATGAAGCAAGTGATGGCGAACTTGCTGCCATTGTCAGAAATAAGCAAGAGCGAGTGGCTCAAGCCAAGGGCACTTCAATTCCTCTCTTGCTGGATCCAAGAACTGTGCATGACTTCATTGACATATGGCACAACGATCCAAACACTCCAATTGATGACTTGAAGCTTCCTCCCGGTCCTAGCCATGTCCTCACCGCGTTCATCGGTGAAGAAAAGTAGAAGTTCGAGAAGGCCAGAAAGGCAAAGAAGGCTCAGTTCAAGAAAGAGCACTTCATGAAGAACAATGTTCTCAATCTGACGCCAGACCAACTCGTCTCTGTCCAAAAGGACATCAAAGGCCTCAGCGATGAATTCAACAAGTACTATGCTGACTGGAAAGGTGCCAAGGTCCGATTTGTCAACATTGCTGACAAAGTCATCAAAGATCACAACTCAAGGGTTGCAGCACGATCGCAACCGCAAATTCCTCAGGCTAAAACTTATGCTCAGCCTGCTGATGAAACTGCAAATGCAGCTGAAGAAATTCATGCTGCTGAAGAAGTTCCCAGGGCAACTTCCAATGTTGCGCCTGAAGAAATTGAGAGGCCAGCTGAAGAAACTGTTGTGCCTGAAGAAACTGCCAGGGTGACTGCATCAGTCGTGCCTGAAGAAACTGCTCCAACTTCACCCCAGGCTCCCCCAGCAAAATCATCAAAGGTGAAGACTGTCACCCTTCCTTCTGCATCAGAAGCGAAGAAAACCAAGGCTGCAGAAAAGGCAGCTGCTCTAAAAAGGAAAGCATCACCATCTGCAGATTCCTCAGCTGCGAAGAAATTGAAGACTTTGCCAAGATCTTCAAATGAACCAATTGATGTTGTTCCTATTTCATCAGTTCCATCCTATGAAATTGTCCCATTTGGTGAAGACTATGTCATCCCAAGTGAGAACGATGATGAAGAAACTCAATCTGTTGCTTCCTTAGAGCAGATTGATGAGGAAATAGAGGTTGAAGAAAACGCGTCAACCCCACTGACATCATCGCCCCAGCCTCAGTTAACTGCTGAAGAGGTTGGCGTTGAAGAAATGGATGAGGAAGTGGACATTGGATCTACCACTCCAGTCATCCATGATGAATTCTGGGATGCAGCACACCCAAATTCACCAATGGCCAATCCTCTAACACAGATTCCTCAGTCTCCTGCTCCAACTGAAGAAATTCAAACTGAGTCTGCCGGTCTGTCCACTCCCATCATGTCTATTCCTGAAGATATTCCAGCTACATCAGCTGATGAAATTCATGCCCAGAATGTTCCTGATGAAACTGCTGCACAAGTTCCTCAAGTTGAAGAAACTGCTATTGTTCCAATCGAGACTAGACGGCGCTTCAAGCCTAATCTTCAGCCGAAGCAAAAGCTTCCCTTCAAAGGTGTGAAGCGTCCCAAATTCATCAAGGCAAATTTCTTTGATGAGCACATATTCTTCACAGGACCAAATCCTTATGACTCAGCAAGGGTTGGTCGCTCAAGGTTCTGGACTCCAGCTTAGATAAATTTCTATGTTGTTGTGCTGTTTGACAAGGATAAAGTCTTCCAGCATCATCAAATTCCTCATGTGGATATGGAATCCATCCCATGCTTCACTCCAGTTCTCGCAGTTCTTCATGATGTTGGACTTCTTCCATTCTGTGCAGATGTCTGCGATTGAATGAAGAACCGATTCTTCAATTCTATGCAACTCTGCATATCTCTGGTGAAGCTTCTGATATCAACACATGGATTCTGGATTGGATGACAGGCAACACACACTATGCTGCTTCTGCAAATGAATTGCTTCAATGTGTTCCCATTCCAATTCCTTCAGAAGGAGCGAGATGCATCTATGATGAACCGGAGCTGCAGAATCACATGATGCAAGTGGTGATGAAGCCTTTGGCACAAGGGAAACCTCCAAGAACCACCTTCTTAGTGAAGGATTTGCTGTATGTGCCAAGAACAATCTATAGAATATTGACCAAAACCTTCAGTCCTATCAAAGGCCACAACTCTGAAGAAGAAGTTGTTGGCATCGTGAAGAATTTGCTGTTCAACATCATTCATGGGATTCCCATCAACTATCATGATTTCTTCATGAGGACTTTGGCCAATATTGCAGTGTCACCGTTCGAGTTGAAGCCTTATGCTCCCTGGATCATGAAATTCATCAGATCAAAGTCTTCAATTCCCTTCAAGGCTGACTTTCAGAATCACTTTAGTTTCTTGCCTCCGATTGAATTCCTCAAGAAGACATTTTCTTCAGTTGAAGGAAAAGGCAAGGCTGTCATTGATGAAGGCCATCGTCCATTGGATGGTCAGTTTCGCAAAGCTGCATCTTACTCCACCAATGATGACTCTGCCACACAAGATTCTGCTGCAAAAGCCTCAGCTCAAAAACCTCAAGCTTCTGCTCCTCATGTGATGACTGATCGTGAGCTTCTTCTAAGTCTTCATCAGAAGGTCGATCATAATCACAAATGGGTAAAGCGTCAGTTTGCTTCAATTCTTCGTGACATGACTGTGACGCATAACTCTGTGAGGAAAGTTCATTACTATGTGCATGAAATCTTCGATCGCTCTTGGGCCATTCTGTCTCATCTCAAGACTCCTGAAGAACTCAAGGAGATGGAATTTCAAATGGACTTTGATTGGTTAATTCCTCCTAAGAAGAAGTGGAAGAAAGTTCAAGTTCCTCAGCTTGTGACAAGTTCATATTCTTCATCGCGTGCGACGGATGAAGCTGAGGACATTGACGACACTGCTGCAGGCCCTGCTCCACCAACCGACCCCGACAATGCTGGCGCTCCTCCTCCACCTTCATGATGAAATTCTTCAGGGGCGTTAGTCCTCAATTTCGTCCCTTTTGGTCACTTGATGACAAAGGGGGAGAAATGTGAGTTAGTCTTCAAGCGGGTCTATATATGGGCTGTTTTTGTTGAAGTTACAACTCTTGCTCTTCTGAGGTGTTTGTTTGATGAGTTGTAAACTTAAGTCCGATGGTGGTCTGATTCTTTTGAACTGCTTTCTGCATGCTTATTTCCTCAAGCATCTTAATGCACGCATGCTGAATTTCCTCAGACCCCATTTTCCATCATGCATTTCAATTTCCTCATGATATATATAAAATGCGTGTATGGATTACAAGATATAGGGGGAGAGCTCCAAGATTTTATCCTGCCATGTGCATTTGCAGTCCAAAGCAAATTCCTCAAATATGCACATCTTCAGGGGGAGTTCCTCTATATCTTGCAATCAAATTCCTCAAACTCAGTACTTACACTTCATATGTTTATCCCCGTTGAAAACTTAACCTATTTGTCATCAATCACCAAAAAGGGGGAGATTGTAAGTGCATCTAGTGCCCCTTATTTGGTGTATTGAAGACTTATAGGTTAAGGGACTAATATGTTTGTGAGTGTACACAGGCTCTATAAGTCGCTGAGGAGTTTGATATATTCGAAGAATGTCGACCCCTAAAAATGAATGTCTTCATCTGAAGACTTTGGTGAAGACTTTGCTGAAGACTTTGTTGAAGACTTTGGTATTCCCTGAAGACTTTGAAAATGAAGAACATGGTGTGACCTTAAAGATATGAACGAGGACAATGAAGCATGAAGACTTTAATTTTTATTGTTTCATTCCCTTTTTTGAGTCATAGGAAACACCGTACTGTTAAAGGGGGTCGAGGTAATACTAAGGAAAAATTTCCATCTGATGCTCAACTCAAAAGCCTCAACATAACCAATCCTTCGAGTGAAGCCTTTGGAAACCTCTTGCAGTTCAGTCAAGTTCTTCAGTGACAGAGACGATGTTCTTCTGGTCTCTGAGGAAATTGGTCTGACTGAGGAGTTAGGATTTCGCCAGTGCGAATTGCCTACAAGTGAGGAATATGATAAGCCCTGAGGAATTTGATAGTTCAAATTCCGACCGTTGCTGTTCTTTGCGCCAGCTGTCCAGATATTTTATGTACCTAACGGTCATATCATTGGGGGGCATTTATGTCTTATCATGTCGGGTTGCACCCTGGCTATAAATAGCCGCCCCCCTCAACCACTAGCGGGTTGGCTGCTCCGAGAGAGAACTTGACACTTGTCATTTGAGAGCATCCCATTCCTCGAGGACTTTGAGCGAAAATCATCTGTGAGAAAAAACCCCAAGAACCCAAACCATCAAAACCCAAAGTGATTGAGCATCACTGAAGAAATTGTTCCTGTGTGGAACCGACGCTTTTTACCTTTGAAGACTGTGTATCTTCCAGACGGTTAGGCGTCATGGTCTAGTGCATCCTACAGTCAATTGGGGATCACCGGGTGACCGTGGTCTAGAGCATCCAGCAGTCAATTGAGGATCGTCAGGTGACCAGTTTGTGAGGGTTTTGGAAGTCTACCCTGAAGACTTACCACGAGTGTTGGGCGAGGACTGTGTGACCTTAGCTCAAGGAGAATACGGTAAGGACTATGTGTCCTGGGACTGTGTGTCCTCTGGTTTAAATACCAGGCCGCTCCAAACCAGACGTACGATTGTCACAGCAGTTCGAACTGGGTCATCAAACCATTGTCTTCATCGAGCTACCTGGTTCCATTTCCTCAACCCTTTCATTTCCTCATATATCTGTTGATGAAATTGATCGTTAGTGTTTGAAGAATTTGACTGAAGACTTTCTCAATTTCCTCACCTCAAATTCTTCAGTCACTTTATCTTCTGCCTGCTTATCCTGTTCACACTACTCGTGCTCTATGTATGTTTCATTTCATCATGATGACTATGCTACTGCCATGTTTCACATGCACTTGAGTACTTATTCCGCTGCGAGTAGTTCGTCACTTAGCAAATTCCTCAACTAGTATTTCCTCAAGTGAAGAATTTGTAAAAATCGCCTATTCAGCCCCCCCTCTAGTCGATATAATGCACTTTCACTAACCTCATCATCGCCGGAGAGGAAAAGCTTCACTGCCTCGACCTCGCCGTCGTCGTACTCGCATCGACTACAGAAGTCTTCACCCCGCCGCCGCTGTAGCTGTCTCCCTCTGGCAAGCTAGGGCGTGGGAGATCTGGACTGACGAACTCCTCCACTTCACCTCTCTGTTCTTCGTGTTCTTCATCAGTGGTAAATAAAAGTCAATTTTATTACTGTTTTTGATCCATAATTTTTTTTCAATATCCTCAAAAGGTGTTTATTCTTCAGCAATCCGTCTCTAAAGCACCAAACAAATTCCTCTCTTGATTTATTTTGCTAAGTTATGATTTTCTTCAAGATTCCTCAATTGTGTGGATCCTCAAATCTACACAACTCTCGAACCTAAAGTCAAGAACACTTACTGAAATTCTTCAAAATCATCTATGGTCAAATTCCTCAAACTTGATACTTTTGCAAAAAATTCTGGGAACGCATATGACCTCTTCAAATTCTTCGCACCTATACTCTATTCACAGGTACAAATGTCAGCTGATGAATCTCTAGGTTCTCATCAACTTAACTCATTTGCAGCGTTCCTTGAAGAAAAGTTGCATACTTCGTCAGAATCCTCAAAAGTTCAAGATCCTCAGTTGAAGAAAATGGCAGATGGGAAAAGACCTCAGAAAGGAGGAAAGAAACCTGAAGTGGACACTGCTTTTGAAATTCCTGATGACTTGTATGCTAAATACTGCACACCAGATGAGGAAATATATGCGAAGGAAACTAAAGAGAAGCGTAAAATACGCATTCACAAAATTGTGAGGAGATGGGCAAGAGAATGGAGAGACTATCGTTATGTTACTACAAAGTACATGAAGAAATTCGCTCTCAAGCCCCTATGCTGAAGACCACCTTTGGCTGAAGGCCAACGTGCTGATCCCACCAGTCTCAAATCTGGTGAAGACTTTCCACATGAATGGGAAAAACTTCAGGCCAAGTTGGCAAGGACTGCCAAAGAGGTTGTGAAGAGATTCAATGAGGACTCTGCTGCTGCTGCATCCGCTCGGGCCTCTACTAGTGCACCTGCTCCGAAGAAAACCATGATGAAGAAATCTGGCTCAAAGCCAAAATCTTCAAGCCAAATGCCCTCACGGCGAAGTTTTTCACAGCAAATTCCTCAGGCAAAATCATCAAGGGCTCCTGCAATGCCCTCAATGGCTGCACAATCTTCAGCTGCCGCTGCCAAGTCATCAACTCCAGTGCACCTCACAACGTGTCAGAGGACTGCTAGTTTTTCAATTGCTTCAGAGGCATCTGCAACTTCATCAGCCCAAGCACATTCCTCAAGCAGTCCCACATTGCTGAAAATGAAAGCTACCACAGGACGCGGCAGGAGGCCAAGTCCTCATCAGAAGAAAGTGGTATTTCAAGTTTCCTTAAGATATGAGGATGATGAAGCTGATGACGATGAACTCGCTGAAATCGTCAGAAACAAACAAGAGAGAGTGGCTCAGGCAAAGGGCACTCAAATTCCTCTCCTGTTAGATCCAAGGACTGTGCTAGACTTCATTGATATATGGCACAATGATCCAAACACTCCAATTGATGACTTGAAGCTTCCTCCTAGACCGAGTCATGTCCTCACTGCCTTCATCGGTGAAGAAAAGTGGAAGTTTGAGAAGGCCAGAAAGGCAAAGAAGGCTCAGTTCAAGAAAGAGCACTTCATGAAGAACAACGTTCTAAATCTGACGCCTGACCAACTTGTCTCTGTCCAAAAGGACATCAAAGGCCTCATCGATGAATTTGACAGGTACTATGCTGATTGGAAAGGTGCCAAGGTCCGATTTGTCAACATTGCTGACAAAGTCATCAAAGATCACAACTCAAGGGTTGCAGCTTCTTCGCAACCACAAAATCCTCAGGCAAGCACTTCTGCTCCGCCTGCTGAAGAAACTGTGAGTGCAGCTGAAGAAATTCATGCTGCTGAAGAAATTCCCAGGGCAACTCCCAATGTTGCGCCTGAAGAAATTACCAGGTCAGCTGAAGCACCTGCTGCACCTGAAGAAACTGACAGGGTGACTGCATCAGTCGTGCCTGAAGAAACTGCACCACCTTCACCCCGTGCTCCCCCAGCAAAATCTTCAAGGGTGAAGAAAGTCACACTTCCTTCTGCATCAGAAGTGAAGAAAACCAAGGCTACGGAAAAGGCAGCTGCTCAGAAAAGGAAAGCATCACCATCTGCAGATTCCCCAGCTATGAAGAAATTGAAGACTTTGCCAAGTTCTTCAAATGAACCAATTGATGCTACTCCTATCTCATCTGTCCCAGCCTATGAAATAGTTCCATTTGGTGAAGACCATGTCATCCCAAGTGAAGAAGATGAAGAAAATCACTCTGTTGCTTTCTCAGAGCAGATTGATGAAGAAATAGAGGTAGAAGCAAATGCTTCAACCCTCAAGTATCACCGCCCCAGCCTCAGTTAACTGCTGAAGAGGCTGGAGTTGAAGAAATGGATGAGGATGTGGACATTGGAAACACCACTCCACTTATCAATGATGAATATTGGGAGGCTGCTCACCCCAACTCACCAATGACCACTCCTCTCACTCAGATTCCTGAGTCGCCTGCTCAGACTGAAGAAATTCAAACAGGGTTTGAAGGTCTGAACACTCCCCTCATGTCTATTCCTGAAGAAATTCTAGCTGCATCAGCTGAAGAAATTCATGTCCAGAATGTGCCTGAAGAAATTGTTGCACATGTTCCTCAAACTGAAGAAACTGTTGTTATGCCTAAGGAGATTGTGGGCCGCTTCAAGCCAAATCTTCAGCCTAAGCCAAAGCTGCCATTCAAAGGCTCAAAGCGCCCCAAATTCATCAAGGCGAATTTCTTCAATGAGTACATATTCTTCACTGGACCAAATCATTATGACTCAGCAAGAGTTGGTCGCTCAAGGTTCTGGACTCCTTCGCAGATGAATTTCTATGCTGATGTACTGTTTGACAAATGCAAACTCTTCCAGCATCATCAAATTCCTCATGTGGATATGGAATCCATCCCCTGCTTCACTCATGTGCTCATAGTTCTTCATGATGTCGGGCTTCTGCCTTTCTGTGCTGATGTTTGCGATTGGAATGAAGAGCTAATTCTTCAATTTTATGCAACCCTGCACATCTCTGGTGAAGCTTCTGATGTTAACACATGGATTCTGGATTGGATGTCTGGCAACACCCACTACACTGCTCCAGCAACCGAATTGCTTCACTGTGTCCCAATTCCAATTCCTTCAGAAGTAGCAAGATGCATCAATGATGAACCTGAACTGCCAAATCACATGATGCAAGTGCTAATGAAGCCTTTGGCGCCAGGCAAACCTCCAAGGACCACCTTCTTAGTGAAGGATTTGCTATATGTGCCCAGGACAATATATCGTATATTGACTAAAACCCTCAGTCCAATCAAAGGCCACAACTCTAAAGAAGAAGAAGTTGTTGGCATCATGAAGAATTTGCTGTTCAACATCATTCGTGGGATTCCCATCAATTATCACGATTTCTTCATGAGGACATTGGCAAATATAGTTGTCTCACCAAGCCTTATGCTCCCTGGATCATGGAATTCATCAGATCAAGGTCTTCAATTCCCTTCAAGGCTGACTTTCAGAATCACTTCAGTTTCCTACCTCCAATTGAAGTCCTCAAGAAGACATTTTCTTCAGTTGAAGGAAAAGGCAAAGCTGTAATTGATGAAGGCACTCGTCCATTGGATGGTCAATTTCGTAAGGCTGCATCTTACTCCACCAATGATGACTCTGCCACACAAGATTCTGCTGCAAAAGCCTCAGCTCAAAATCCTCGAGCTTCTGCCCCTCATGTGATGACCAATCGTGAGCTTCTTCTAAGTCTTCATCAGAAGGTTGATCATAATCACAAGTGGGTCAAACGTCAGTTCAAATCAATTCTTCAGAACATGACTGTGGCACAGAACTCAATGAGGAAGAATCATTACTATGTGCATGAAATCCTCAACCGCACCGGGGCCATCCTCTCACACCTCAAGACTCCTGAAGAACTCAATGAGAAGGATTTTCAGCAGAGCTTCGACTGGTCTCATCTTCCTGAGAAGAAATTCAAGAAGGTCAAAGTCCCTCTGCTCGTCACAAGTTCATTTTCTTTATCGCATGCAACGGATGAAGCTGAGGACATGGAAGATACTGCTGAAGGCCCTACGCCACCAACCGACCCCGACAACGCTGGCGCTCCTCCACCACCTTCAAGATGAAATTCTTTAGGGGCGTTAGTCCTCAATTTCGTCCCTTTTGGTCACTTGATGACAAAGGGGGAGAAATTTGAGTTAGTCTTCAAGCGGGTCTCTTAATATGGGCTATTTTTGTTTAAGTTACAACTCTCGTTCTTCAGAAGTGTTCATTTGATGAGTTGTAAACTTAAGTCCGATGGTGGTCTGATACTTTTGAACTGCTTTCTGCATGCTTATTTCCTCAAGTATCTTAATGCACGCATGCTGAATTTCCTCAGACCCCATTTTTCATCATGCATTTCAATTTCCTCATGATATATATATAAAATGTGTGTATGGATTACAAGATATAGGGGGAGATCTCCAAGATTTTATCCTGCCATGTGCAATTGCAGTCCAAAGCAAATTCCTCAAATATGCACATCTTCAGGGGGAGTTCCTCTATATCTTGCAATCAAATTCCTCAAACTCAGTACTTACACTTCATATGTTTATCCCCGTTGAAAACTTAACCTATTTGTCATCAATAACCAAAAAGGGGGAGATTGTAAGTGCATCTAGTGCCCCTTAGTGATTTTGGTGTATTGAAGACTTATAGGTTAAGGGACTAATATGTGTGTGAGTGTACACGGGCTCTATAAGTCTCTGAGGAGTTTGATATATACGAAGAATGTCGACCCCTAAAAATGAATGTCTTTAGCTAAAGACTTTGGTGAAGACTTTGATATTTCCCTGAAGACTTTGAAGCTGAAGAATTCGGTGTGACCTTGAAGATATTAACGAGGACAATGAAGAGTGAAGACTTTTGTTTTCGTAGTTTCATTTCCTTTCTTTGAGTCATAGGAAACACCGTACTGTTAAAGGGGGCCGAGATAATACTAAGGAAAAATTTCCAATTGATGCTCATCTCAAAAGCCTCAACATAACCAATCCTTCGAGTGAAGCCTTTGGAAATATCTTACAGCTCAGTCAAGTTCTTCAGTGACAGAGACGGTGTTCTTCTGGTCTCTCAGGAAATTGGTCTGACTGAGGAGTTAGGATTTCGCCAGTTCGAATTGCCTACCGTGAGGAATATGATAAGCCCTGAGGAATTTGACAGTTCAAATTCCGACCGTTGCTGTGCTTTGCGCCAGCTGTCCAGATATCTTATCCTCCTAACGGTCATATCATTGGGGGGCATTTCTGTCTTATCATGTTGGGTTGCCCCTGGTTATAAATAGCCGCCCCCCACAACCACTAGCTGGTTGGCTGCTCCAAGAGAGAACTTGACACTTGTCATTTGAGAGCAACCCATTCCTCGAGGACTTTGAGAGAAAATCATCAGTGAGGAAAAACCCAAAACCCAAACAACCAAAACCCAAAGTGATTGAGCATCACTGAAGAGATTGTTCCTGTGTGGAACCGACACTTTTTACCTTTGAAGACTGTGCATCTTCCAGACGGTTAGGCGTCATGGTCTAGAGCATCCAAGAGGAAATTGTGGATTGCCGGGTGACCGAGTTTGTGAGGGTTTGGAAGTCTACCCTAAAGACTTACCACGAGTGTTGGGCGAGGTCTGTGTGACCTTAGCTCAAAGAGAATACGGTAAGGAGTGTGTGTCCTAGGACTGTGTGTCCTTTGGTTTAAATACCAAGCCGCTCCGAACCAGACGTACGACTGTCACAACAGTTGGAACTGGGTCATCAAATCACTGTCTTCATCGAGCACCTGGTTCTATTTCCTCAACCCCTTCATTTCCTCAAAGTATTTGTTGATGAATCTGATCATTACTGTTTGAAGAATTTGACTGAAGACTTTCTCAATTTCCTCATTTCAAATTCTTCAGTCACTTTATCTTCTGCCTGCTTATCCTGTTCACGCTACTTATGCTCTGTGTATGCTTCATTTCATCATGATGACTATGCTACTGCTATGTTTCGCTTGCACTTGAGTACTTATTCCGCTTCTAGTAGTTCGTCACTTAGCGAATTCCTCAACTAGCAATTCCTCAGTGAAGAATTTATAAAAATCGCCTATTCACCCCTCTCTAGTCGATATAACGCACGTTCACTCCAGCTCCTCCTTCTTTAACTCGACTTGCTTCAGTTTCGCCTCAGCCTCGACCGTCTCCACAGTGCTCGTCCTAGCAACGTCCTTGAGGGCCTTCTTCTCCTCCTCCCACTTCTCAAAGGATTTCAGCTTGTCTTCAGCTTCCTTTGCCTTCCAACTGGCCTCCTTCTGAGCAGTTGCCAGTTCGCGGTCTTTCTTCTCCAAGGCCTCCTTCATGGTCTCTATAGAAATATAAGCCCGGAGCCTCTTAGTAAGTTGAAGATTCTCACTACGTACATCTGATGAAGTACTTTCAGTCGGACAGGGAAAAAGGTTCAAGTCCAAAAGTACTCGGTCAAGATTCGATTACCTCCGAGTGATCGCTTCTCTTGTTCCAGACGCGTACTCTTGGTCTTCTCAGTCTCCACACTGCGACGCGGCTCCTGTACTTCCTTCTCAAGGGCATTGTAACGAGTCCCGAGCTCACACACGCCCTGTCGACAAGAAACAAGGAAACTTCAGTGATAACAGTCAAACATCAAGACAAATAACATTCGGATTTTGAGACTGCCACCGACTGCTTCAGTCAACGGCAGCCTCGGGGACTACACCCAGTGGGTGCGCTCAGCGCGCCCCCACCGGAGAACTACAGGTTCTACACCCCGACGGTCAACATCGAGAGGCTCTGGTCCATGGACCATCACCGCATCCTCTTCGACAAGTATCTCGTCATTCAGATTGAACTACATTCGGTTTTTGAGACTGTCGCCGACTGCTCCAGTCGATAGCAGCCACGGGGACTACACCCAGCGGGTGCGCTCAGCGCGCCCCCAACGGAGAACTATAGGTTCTACACCCCGACGGTCAACGTCGAGAGGCTCTGGTCCATGGACCATCGCTGCATCCTCTTCGACAAGTATCTCATCATTCGGATTGAACTACATTCGGATTTTGAGACTGTCGCCGACTGCTTCAGTCGACGGCAGCCTCGGGGACTACACCCAGTGGGTGCGCTAAGCGCGCTCCCACTAGAAAACTACGGATCCTACACCCTAACGGTCAGCGTCGAGAAGCTCTGGTCCATGGACCATCACAACATCCTGATAACCCAGAAGTGTAGGGGATCGTATGTAGCCTTTTTCGATAAGTAAGATGAAAGATCGTGGATGTCGCCTAGAGGGGGGGGGGGTGAATAGGCGCTTTAAAATAATTACGGTTTAGGCTTGAACAAATGCGGAATAAACCTAGCGGTTAATTTGACAAGCACAAAACCTAAATTGACTAGGCTCACCTATGTGCACCAACAACTTATGCTAAGCAAGATAAACAACTAAGTGATAGCAAGATATATAACAAGAAACAATATGGCTATCACAAAGTAAAGTGCATAAGTAAAGGGCTCGGGTAAGAGATAACCGAGGCACGCGGAGACGACGATGTATCCCGAAGTTCACACCCTTGCGGATGCTAATCTCCGTTTGGAGCGGTGTGGAGGCACAATGCTCCCCAACAATGCCACTAGGGCCACCGTATTCTCCTCACGCCCTCGCACAATGCAAGGTGCCGTGATTCCACTAAGGGACCCTTGAGGGTGGTCACCGAACCCGTACAAATGGCAACCCTTGAGGGCGGTCACCTAACCCGTACACTTTGGCAACCCTTGGGGGCGGTCACCGGTACCCGTCAAATTGCTCGGGGTGATCTCCACAACCTAATTGGAGACCCCGACGCTTGCCCGGAGCTTCACCACAATGGAATGTGGCTCCGAGGCACCACCAAGCCGTCTAGGGCGCCAAGGCACCCAAGAGGAACAAGCTCAAGGGTGCTCAAACACCCAAGAGTAATAAGCTTCTCAACTACTAACTTCCACGTATCACCGTGGAGAACTCAAACCGATGCAACTAATGCAATGGCAAGGGCACACGGAGTGCCCAAGTCCTCCTCTCCCAAATCCCACCAAAGCAACTAATGCTAGGGAGGAAAATGAGAGGAAGAACGAAGAAGAACACGAAGAACTCCAAGAACTAGATCCAAGGGGTTCCCCTCACTTAGAGGAGAAAGTGATTGGTGGAAATGTGGATCTAGATCTCCTCTCTCTTTTCCCTCAAGAAGGAGCAAGAATCATTGGAGGGATTGAGAGATAGGCAAGCTCAAGAAGGTCAACAATGGGGGGAGAAATGAGCTCAAAGGATAAGAAAACCGTTGGGGAAGAAGACCCCTTTTATAGGGCCACCCCAAATCCAACCGTTACCCGTGCTGGATGCGTACAAGCGGTACTACCGCTCTTGCGAGCGGTACTACCGCTTAAGCGGTAGTAATTCAAAAACAGCAGGCGAGAACACGAGACTGGAGCGGTAGTGCCGCACCAAGCGGTACTACCGCTCAACTAAGCGGTACTACCGCTAGAGGGAAAAGTGGTAACAGAAACTCGCACACAGGGAAAACCCCAAGCGGTAGTGGAAGCGGTAGTAGGGGCGGTAGTACCGCGCAAGCGGTACTACCGTTCTAGTACCGCTCTACTACCGCTAGAGGGAAAAGTGGTAACAGAAACTCGCACAGAGGAAAAACCCCAAGCGGTAGTGGAAGCGGTAGTAGGGGCGGTAGTAATTCAAAAACAGCAGGCGAGAACACGGAACTGGAGCGGTAGTGCCGCACTTAGCGGTACTACCGTGCCAACCAAGCGGTACTACCGCTAAGGAGAAAAGAGCAACAGAAGCTTGCACACTCTGCGAAAAACAAGCGGTAGTAGCAGCGGTAGTGGAGGGCGGAAGTACCGCACCAAGCGGTACTACCGCCCAGCAGAGCGGTACTACCGCCCTGAGCGGTACTACCGCACTACTGCCGCACTACTACCGTTTAACAGAAAACGGCAACAGAGACGTGCACAGAAGGAAACCCCGCAAGCGGTAGTGGCGGCGGTAGTAAGGGCGGTAGTACCGCCAGAGCGGTACTACCGTGCTACTACCGCTCTACTACCGTGAATGGCAAACTGGCAACAGAAAGTTGCACGCTCGGGGAAACCCCAAGCGGTAGTGCCACGGAAGTACCAGCGGTACTACCGCATAAGCGGTACTACCGTGGGCACCAGCGGTACTACCGCTTGCAATCTACTGAAAATCCACAGAAACAGAGGATACAAATAAAACCAGAACTGCCATAACTTCTGCAAATGAGCTCCGAATTGAGCAAACTCAAGCTTGTTGGATAGAAGACAACGAGTACTATCCAAACAGCGACTGGTTATAATAAGAAGTGGCAGGGGAGATATGCCTAACATATAGAGATGAGAAACCTCTATGAATGAAGAACCGGCATAAACTCCAACATCGAAAACATCATAGAAGATGCATATATGAACTCCGTTTTCGATGAACTCGAGCTTGTCATGAAGATGACCAAAAGCTCAAAGACTCACAAAGAGAAACACCAAACACAAACCAAGAAAGATGATGCAAGGATGCAATGGTTTGAGCTCTCTACGAATGATACGATAAAGCTACTCACTTGAGAGCCCCCCTTGATAGTACGGCTATCGATCCTAAAACCCGGTCTCCCAACTACCACCATGAGACCGGTAAAATAGAAAACCTATCAAGGGCAAACCTTTGCCTTGCGCATAGTCCACTTGAGCTAGATGATGACGATCTTGACCTCCTCAAGTTGGACCACCTTTCTTGATTGCGCCGGCTCGATGAAGACTAGTTGATTGCTCCCCCATACTCCACTATGGGTGAGCCACTCTTCGGCACATCTTCACAAGTCCATTGTCACCACAATGGACAGCAAGCTTCAAGCATGTGATCTCTTCGTGATGCTCCACTTGAACTTGCACACCGCAATCTTGATGACGATCACCACTTGATGTCATCCTCCATGGGTTGTGTGATATCTTCCTTTTGATGCACGCCCATGGAAACAAACCTAACCCCACAAAGAACTCTTGCATAGAACATGGGTTAGTACACAAAGCGTAATGGACAATGCTTACCATACCGTGAGATCACTTGATCCCACTCGGTACATCTTCTACGCTTTGTGTGTTGATCAACTCGAATCACTCTTCATATTTAGTCTTGATCAACCTTGAATCTTTCCAACTCTCTTCATTAGGATGATGTCTTGAAGGTAAACATGAATGTTCACACAATCTCCTTCTTCAAGACATGCTTGCAATAGGCTCATCTCTTACATGACCAATCTTTGGATAACTCCATGAATAACCTTGGTCAACACATATTCTTCTTCAAATCACCTTGAGACCAACAAATGGTCTACAAGCAAAGCCTATGGACAAACCCTTCAAATATAACTCAAGGCAACCATTAGTCCATAGAGATTGTCATCAATTACCAAAACCAAACATGGGGGCAGCACATGTTCTTTCATAAGAGTGTCGAACCCAACGAGGAGCTAAAGGTAAAACAAATATTCCCTCAAGTTCTATCGACCACCGATACAACTCTACGCACGCTAATGCTTGCTTTACCTAGAACAAGTATGAAACTACTTTGCGGGAATAAAACTAGAAGTACTTTGCAAGAAAATAAAGAACGTGGAGATAAAAGTTAGGTGTTGTTTTAATAAAATAACAATAAAAGTAAATAACTTGGTAGAAAGCTTTTTGTGTAACGCAAGAGAAAGATTGTCCCTAGGCAATTGAATATAATATGATAGATACTTGTCATATGCAATGGGGGAGAGGCATACGCTAACACACTTTCCGTACTTGGATCATATGCACTTATGATTGGAACTCTAGCAAGCATCCGCAACTACCAAAGATCATTAAGGTAAAACCCAACCATAGCATTAAGTATCAAGTCCTCTTTACTCCCATACGCAACAACCCACCTACTCGGGTTTATGCTTCTGTCCCTCAAGCAACCCACCATAGGCAAATCATGAACATATTGCAACACCCTACAGAGGGAATCCCTCACGTTTGCGCGACACGGAGGGCACCATAGGACAACACCATATCAACATACAACTCACATCCATAACATCATACCACAAATAACCCATAGGACAAAAGAGATCTACACAAACATCATAGGATAGCCAAATATCATTGGGAAATAATATATGGAGTTGAGCACCATGTTTAAGTAGAGATTACAGCGGGGAAGAGAGGTGTTACACCGCTGCATAGAGGGGAGAGAGTTGGTGTTGACGGCGGCGGAGTTGTTGGTGTAGATTGCCGTCACGATGATTGCCCCGACGGCGTTCCGGCGCCACCGGGAGAGAGGGGGAGAGAGCCCCCCTCCTTCTTCTTCTTCCTTGGCCTCCCCCTAGATGGGAGGAGAGTTCCCCCTCTGGTCCATGGCCTCCATGGCGGCGGAGGGGCAGGAGCCCCTCCTAGATTGGATCTCCCTCTCTATTCTCTTCTGTTTCGCGTTTTTGTTTTATGGCCGAAAACCGTTTCTTATATTCTCAGAGATCCGTAACTCCGATCGGGTTGAAATTTTGAGGGGATTTTTATCCAAAAATTAGCTTCCTTGCGCCCGAAGGAGAGCTCCAACCGACGTACGAGGTGGGCACAACCCACCACCACGCGTTTGGGCCCCCTGGGCGCGCCGTGGTGTATCTTCGGGGTTGTGGGCCTCCGTTTGTGTTGATTCCACTTCTCAAAATTCAAAAATATTCGAAAACAAATCTCCATAAATTTTCATCGCGTTTGGACTTCGTTTGATATGGATATTCTGCGAAACAAAAAACATGCAACAAACAAGAACTGACACTAGGCACTGGATCAATATGTTAGTTCAATAAATCATATAAAATGTTGCCAAAAATATGTGAAAGTTGTATAATATTGGCATGAAACAATCAAAAATTATAGATACGACGGAGACGTATCAGCATCCCCAAGCTTAATTCCTGATCGTCCTCGAGTAGGTAAATGATAAAAAAGATAATTTTTGATGTGGAATGCTACCTAGCATAATCTTGATCATATATCTAATCATGGCATGAATATTAAGACACGAGTGATTCAAAGCAATAGTCTAGTTTTGACATAAAGACATCAATACTCAGGCATCCCAACAAACAATCATGTCTTTCAAAATATCAAGGCTAAAGAACGCTATCCCTACAAAATCATATAGCCTTGTCATGCTGTGTCTTCTTAACACAAAGTATAAATCATGTACTACCCCGGTGTCAGCCAAGCAATTGGTTCATACTTTTTAACGCGCTTCATCATTTTCAACTCTCACGGAATACATGAGCGCAAGCCATGGATATAGCACTATGGGTGGAATAGAATATGGTGGTAGGTTTCAAAGGGGTAAAAGTGGAGAAGAAAGTCTCGCATCAATTCAGCGTATCAACGGGCTATGGAGATGCCCATTAATAGATATCAATGCGAGGAGTAGGAATTGCCATGCAACGGATGCACTAAAAGCTATAAGTGTATGAAAGCTCAATATGAAAACTAAGTGGGTGTGCATCTAACTCTATGATGAAAAATTCCGACTAGTATATGAAAGTGACAACATAGGAGACTCTCTATATGAAAAACATGGTGCTACTTTGAAGCACAAGTGTGGAATTAGCATGCCCCTTCTACTTCTTTCTCTTTTTTTCCTTTTTTTTCTTTTTTTTCTATTTTTCTTTCTTTTTATTTTTTTCTTTGTCCGGAGCCTCATCCCGACTTGTGGGGGAATCATAGTTTCCATCATCCTTTTATCATTGGGACATGCTCTAATAATGAATAATGATAATCATCACACTTCTATTTACTTACAACTCAATATTACAACGATAGTAGAACAAAGTATGACTCTATATGAATGCAATGATCTAGCGTAGCAAAGATATCAAAAAACGGACAAGCCATGGAAACATCATGCTAGCTATCTTACAATCATGTAATCCAATATGACAATGAATGCTCAAGTTATCAAAATGGAAGCGGTGGAAGTTGCATGGCAATATATCTCGGAATGGCTATGGAAATGCCATAATAGGTAGGTATGGTGTCTGTTTTGAGGAAGATATAATAAGGCTTATGTGTGATAGAGCGTATCATATCACGGGGTTTGGATGCACCGGCGAAGTTTGCACCGACTCTCGAGGTGAGAAAAGGCAATGCACGGTACCGTAGAGGCTGGCAAATTACGGAAAGGTAAGAGTGCGTATAATCCATGGACTCACATTAGTCATAAAGAACTCACATACTTATTGCAAAAGTTTATTAGTCCTCGAAACAAAGTATTACTACGCATGCTCCTAGGGGGGAGGTTGGTAGGAGTTAACCATCGCGCGCCCCTGACCTTCACACAAAGACAGACAATCAAGAATAAATTGTGCTCCAACTTCCTAGCATAATGTGAGACTATACGTGCATGCTTAGGGAATCACAAACCTTAACACCAATATCTTACTAAACACGATCATCCACTAGTACCTCCCACATATTATCATCTCTATATCGCAAAACTATTGCAAGGAATCAAACATATTATATTCGGTGATCCATAAGTTTTATGTAGGATTTTATGACTAACCATGCAAATGACCAATTCATGTTGACTCTCTAAATAGATATAAGTGAAGCAAGAGAGTTTAATTATTTCTACAAAAGACCAAGCTCTAACAAATATAAGTGAAGAAAAAGAGCATTCTACGAATAACGGTTTTCTATGTGAAGAGAAACAGGCAATCCAAACTTCAAATGATATAAGTGAAGCACATGAAGCATTCTATAAAGCCATACTCAAAAGATATAAGTGAAGTGCAATGAGCATTCTATAAATCAACCATGGACTATCTCATACCAGCATGGTGCATAAAAGAAAAGTGAAAACTAAACACAAAAGACGCTCCAAGATTTACACATATCACATGAACGAAACGAAAACGAAAACATACCGATACTTGTTGAAGAAAGATGGGATGCCTTCCAGGGCATCCCCAAGCTTAGAAGCTTGAGTCTCCTTGAATATTTACTTGGGATGCCTTGGGCATCCCCAAGCTTGAACTCTTGCCTCTCCTCCTTCTCCTCATATCCACACATCCTCGATGTTTGAACACTTCATCCACACAAAACTTAACAGAAAACTGGTGAGATCCGTTAGTATAATAAAGCAAATTCCTCCTTAAAGTACTATTGCAAACCCATTCATATTTTATATTTGCATTATACATGCTGTATTATAACTTCTCCATGGCTTATAACACCGATAAAATTGATAGTTTCATCAAAACAAGCAAAACAATGCATCAAAAACAGAATCTGTCTTAAACAGGACAGTCTGTAGTAATCTGAACTTTGACCATACTTATGTAACTCCAAAAATTCTGAAAAATTAGTACGAAATAAAACTTTTGTATATACATACTTTGTAAAAATTTCAGAAACTTTTGACGTTCCAGTAAAAAATGAAAATTCACGCACTACAGCCAAAGTTTCTGTTTTTACACCGCACATACCAACAAGCAATCTAATCATCCTAAAGGCAAATCTTGGCACATTATTTTTATAATAAAATGGATTTGTAAAAGGGGATAATTATTTTTGCTGATAAATTTTCCGTGATTCAAGACTCACAAAGTTTCCATGGGCATGAACAAAGTTCAAGGATATCCCCCACTTCAACGATGCTCATCATCCCTCTCACTTTCACCTTTCCTTTTTGTGAAGTTTTAGGTTCCCCTCTATATATTTTTTTGTTTTTAAACTTTATAAAATCACACAACAGAAATAAATTACTCTCCAAAACTTCCGGGTTGTCTTTAAAGTCATTAAGCTAGGCATAAAGTGCTCAAGTAATGGATCCACCCGGATCCCAAGGCATATCAAAGCCAATTTTAATTAACAATGATTTGTAATTTAGTAGTGAGCACAAAGTGATATATATCATGTGACAACAAAGTCTAACTCTCTTCCTATGCATCGGCATGTCATACAAGAACAATTCATGCACATTAAGTAAAGGCCAATGCATAGTATAAACAGTTTCTTGCAATTTTATAGTATTGGAAACATAGAGAGGTGAAGATTTGGTTCCTCTCTCATAATAATTGCAAGTAGGAGAAGCAAGCACATGCATATTATATTCATTAAAATCATCATGTCTAGTAGCAAAACGCAACCCATCAATGTAATCCTTAATAAGAGCAAACTTCTTCGATATAGTGTAGTTGGGAGAATTCAAAAAGATAATAGCACTATCATGTGTGGGTGCAATAGCAACAATTTCATGCTTAACATAAGGTACTATAGCAACTTCATCTTTATAAGCATAATTCATATTGGCATGGCCACAAGCATAGCAAGCATCAAGTTCATCAAAAAGGGATATTTCAAATGTATCCACGAGATCATAGCAATTATCTTTTGGTAAGCACGAAGGGTAATTAAATAATGTATGAGTTGAAGAGTTACTCTCATTAGAAGGTGGGCACGGGTGATCAATCCGCTCTTCCTCCTTTTGTTCTTCGCTCTCCTCCTCATCTTTTTCATCTAATGAGCTCACAATTTTAAAAATTTCTTCTTCCATAGATTCCTGCAAAATATTAGTCTCCTCCAAGGCAACTGTCATTCTTTCAATAGATTCGTAAGGAACATCATCATCATACTTTTCAAGCAAAGAAGCAATTTCATAAGCACCTTTAAAAGCAACAAATTCTTCTATTCGTTAAACATCATAGAAATCATAAATACCTTTAGCATATGAAGTCAAGGTTTCATTATCGTTGAATTTACATTGAAAGGGAAGGTGTCGAGCTTCTATCTTAGAGCAACAAGTAAAGTCACATCTCGAGCATGCATCCCAAGCAAACCATTGCAATATTCTAATTTGATCCCATAAGTGTTTCCCTTTTTGAGACAAGCGATAATCCCTAAAGTACTCACGTTGATCCAACGTGTCTCCCATTATAAAGTTCGATGAGGATTTCTCAGGATTATCAAAGGAGTAATTAACGTGTTTCACATAACTATCATCGAGGGTTTTAGGAGGTTCCCCATCTCCATGAGTAGCAAGTACCACTAATTTTTTTGGTGTTTCGTGTTCCATATCCATAACTAAAGATATAAAACAACTAATAACAGAAAATAAAAATTACTTAGTGATAAAGCAAACAAGCACACACGCGAATATTCACCACACGCTATTGCTCCCCGGCAACGGCGCTAGAAAAAGGTCTTGATAACCCATAAGTGTAGGGGATCGTTTGTAGCCTTTTTCGATAAGTAAGAGTGTCGAACCCAACGAGGAGCTAAAGGTAGAACAAATATTCCCTCAAGTTCTATCGACCACCAATACAACTCTACGCACGCTAATGCTTGATGTCTACTACGCAACTTTCTTCTTGTAGACTTTGTTGGGCCTCCAAGCGCAGAGTTTTGTAGGACAATAGCAATTTTCCCTCAAGTGGATGACCTAAGGTCGTTTATCAATCCGTGGGAGGTGTAGGGTGAAGATGGTCTCTCTCAAACAACCCTGCAATCAAATACAAGAAATCTCTTGTGTCCCCAACACACCCAATACAATGGCAAATTGTATAGGTGCACTAGTTCGGTGAAGAGATGGTGATACAAGTGCAGTATGGATGGTAGATATAGGTTTTTGTAATCTGAAAATATAAAAACAGCAAGGTAGCAAGTAACAAAAGTGAGCACAAACGATATTGCAATGCTTCAAAACAAGGCCTAGGGTCCGTACTTTCGCTAGTGCAATCTCTCAACAATGCTAATATAATTGGATCACATAACCATCCCTCAACGTGCAACGAAGAATCACTCCAAAGTTCTTATCTAGCGGAGAACATAAGAAGAAATTGTTTGTAGGGTACGAAACCACCTTAAAGTTATTCTTTCCGATCGATCTATTCAAGAGTTCGTACTAAGGTAACATCAAGTTATCCTTTCCGTTCGATCTATCTGAGAGTTCGTACTAGAATAACACCATATGATACGCATCAACCAACTCTAATGTCACCTAGATACTCCAATGTCACCACAAGTATCCATGAGTTAATTATACGATACGCATCAAACAATTTCAGATTCATAATACTCAATCCACACAAAGAACCTCAAAGAGTGCCCCAAGATTTCTATCGGAGAAAGTAGGACAAGAACGTGTATCAACCCCTATGCATAGATTACCCCAATATCACCGCGGGAATCCGCAAGTTGAGTACCAAAACATATATCAAGTGAATCAATAGAACACCCCATTGTCACCACGGGTATCCACATGCAAGACATATATCAAGTGTTCTAAAATCCAATATTCAATCCAATATAACGAGATCTCAAAGGGAAAACTCAATTCATCACAACAAGATAGAGAGGGAATAACATCATGTGATCCGACTATATTAACAAAGCCCGTGATACATCAAGATCATGACATCTCAAGAACACGAGAGAGAGAGAGAGATTGAACACATAGCTACTGGTACATACCCTCAGCCCCGAGGGTGGACTACTCCCTCCTCATCATGGCCTCCACCGGGACGATGAAGATGGCCACCGGAGATGGATTCCCCTCTCCGGTAGGGTACTGGAATGCCTCCAGATTGATTTTTTGTCGATACAGAGAGTTGCGGCGGTGGAGCGGAGAGTCTAGGGTTATTTCTGATGGTTTCTATATTTATAGGATTTTTGGGTGTCGGTTTCACGCCAAGATGGGCCACGAGGAGGGCACGATACACCAGGGCGCGCCTGAGCCCTTTGGCGTGCCCTGGTGGGTTGTGCCCACCTCGTGGCTCTTCTCCGGTGGTTCTTCGCTCCAATATTGCTTATTTGGTCCAGAAAAAATCACCAAAAAGTTTCGGGCAATTCCGAGAATTTTCATTTTCTGCACAAAAACAACACGACGGTAATTCTGCTGAAAACAGCGTCAGTCCGGGTTAGTTCTAAATAAATCATATAAAGTGCATCAAAACCATATAAAAGTATTGTAAACATAGGTGAATATGGCATGAATACTTCATAAATTATCGATACGTTGGAGACGTATCAGCATCCCCAAGCTTAATTCGTGCTCGTCCTCGAGTAGGTAAATGATAAAAGAACTAATTTATGAAGTGTGAATGCTAGCATAATATATAAGTTTAATCATTGATAATTTTAGTCAATTTTTCTAGCATCATAACCAGCAATTTTTTCTCATAAAACTCATCATGATAAAGTAGCAACCAATTCACATGTTATGGTTCAAACAATGAATTCTCTTGAAACATAACAACATATGTTCTTAGTCACCAAACAATTGCAATTCAACTTATTATCAACAAAGTCTAAGTAAGAGCTCCACATACTCAATCATCATATAGTCTTCTATGATTGCTAGTACTCAAAGCATATTTTTAGAACAAATGGCATCCATCGAACACGGAGAAAGATAGGGGCTTAATGTTTCGCCTCCCAACTCATTTATCATAGAGATAATTGTCAACAATAATAAATCATGATCAAATATATCTGACTGGATATATATGTTTGGATCTTTCCCCACCACATGATGCTTGCCAACTAATAGACTGAAGTTGGAATAAGAAGCTGACTCAACATGAATAGTAAATAACATGAAAATAAATAGATTGTCCCTTCGCAGAGGGAAGCAGGGATTTGCAAAGGTGCCAGAGCTCATTGTTTAAAACAGAGATAAATATAATTTTGGGAGGTGCACCCTTCCTGTCAACGTTACGACCAAGAGTTATCAATATCTTCCATGTTAAACACATTAGCGGCGGTTCCCAAGCGGTAAAAATAAAGGTTTACTCCCCCTCCACCAACAAACACACTCCACAGCTAGCCGAATCCACGGGTACCGTCCATACCAATAACATTCCTGGGGGAGTTTTGTTTAATTATTTGCATTTTTTTTATTTCGGGACTGGGAATCCCTATTACCGCCCTTCTCGTGCAAGGACAAGTGAATAAACACTCATCATGAGAATAACCCGCTTAACATGGAAGATACTGACTGCCCCCTGTCGCTCCATGAGCGGTCCAGGCACACAAAACAGGTGTTCATTTGAAATTTTAGAGGTGGCACATGCAAATTTACTTGGAATGGCAGTGAAATACCATATATAGGTAGGTATGGTGGACTCTTATGGAAGAAACTTGGCTCAAGGATTTGGATGCACCAGTAGTATCTCTACTTAGTATGAAGTGTTGGCTAGCAGAAGGTTCTAAACAAGCACCACATGTTGGAGGATCCATAACAATATAACTTCTATGCAAATATACACAACCATAACTCATTACGTTGTCTTCCTTGTCCAACTTCAACTAATTTGCTCAAGTTTGAAAATAATTAATGGGTATTCACAATCATAGAAGATGTCTAAGATAATATATTTGTATGTGAAAGTTCTCTTCCTTATACTAATCATTCACGAATTGCTTGTATGACCAATATTGTGATTGTTAAACTTTAATAGATTTTACTTTCTAAATCAAATGTGAACTTGCTACTAAGAATATAGCACATTGATAATTTCAGATTTATGATATTTCATTCATTCACAATTTACTCTTAGGATATAAGTGAAGCACAAGAGTAAACATCAAACTACTCTCAAAAGATATAAGTGAAGATCAATGAGTAGTCAAACAATTAAGTAGCTATGTGAGGACTCTCTCTCAATAGAGATTTTCAGATCTGAGTATCTTATTCAAACAGCAAACTAAATAAAAATTCATTCCAAGAATAACACATATCATGTGGACAAATAAAAATTTAGGCTCAACATAGGCTAACCAATAATTGTTGATGAAGAGAGGTGGGATGCGTAGCATCCCCAAGCTTAGATGCTTGGGACTTCTTGAAATATTTACTTGGGTTGCCTTGGGCATTCCCAAGCTTGAGCTTTTGTATCTCGTTCAATCCTCTCATATCCCGGTTTCACCTAAGTCTCAAAAACTTCATCCACACAAAACTCCAAAAGAACTCGTGAGATAGGTTAGTACACATAAGAACAAATCAACACTTCATGTACTGCCAAGACATGCACAATAATTTTCAAACATCATCTACTGTTTACTATCGTTTCCACAATTTATATCTACCAATATAGGCTATGGAAACTATAGGATAAGTAGATAACAAAACTATGACAGCAATCTGTCCAAACAGAACAGTCTGTAGCAATTTATTAAACCAGTGTACTTATGTAACTCAAAAAATTATAAAAATTTAGGACATGCTAAATAATTTATATGAAAACACTGTGTAAAAATTTCAGATCATTATCACGCTCCAGTAAAAAATGAAAATTCCTGTACTGGAGTCAAAAGTTTCTGTTTTGATTCAGCATCAATTCTACTCATCTTGTGAGTCATCCCAAAGGCTTTACTTGGCACTTTACTGAAATAAAATGCACAAAACATTATTACTACAGTAGCTTAATCATATGAACACATCAAAACAGAAAGTATAAGTGTTGGGTTGTCTCCCAACAAGCGCTTTTCTTTAATGCCTTTTTAGCTAGGCATGATGATTTCAATGATGCTCACATAGGAATAGTATTTGAAACATGTAAGAGAGCATCATGAATCTCATGATAAGCACATTTAAGTCTAACCCACTTCCTATGCATAGGAATTTTGTGAGCAAACAATTTATGGAAACAAGAATCAACTAGCATAGGAAGGCAAAACAAGCATAACTTCAAAACTTTGGACACATAGAGAGGAAACTTGATATTATTGCAATTCCTACAAGCATATGTTCCTCCCTCGTAATAATTTTCAGTAGCATCATGAAGGAATTTCACAATATAAATATCACATAAATCATTCTTTTCATGATGCACATGCATATAATTTTCATTACTCTCCACATAAGCAAATTCCTTTTCATCCATGGTAGTGGGAGCAAACTCAACAAAATAACTATCATGAGACACTTGATTGACATAACCACATTCAATATTAAAATCATGATGACAAGTTTCATGGTTACTATCACTCTTTATAGCATACATATCATCATCATAATCATCATAGATAGGAGGCATGCCATCATCATAATGAATTTTCTCATCAAAACTTGGGGGACTAAAAATATCATCTTCATCAAGCATAGCATCCCCAAGCTTGTGGCTTTGCATATCATTAGCATTATGGATATTAATAGAATTCATACTAGCAATATTGCCATCATGCTCATCATTCAAGGAATACTCATTAAGTATTTTCATCATTTCTTCTTCTACCAATTGAGCACAATTTTCTGAATCCTTATTTTCACGAAAGACATTATAAAGATGATACAAATGATGCAACCCAAACTCCATTTTTTTAGTTTTCTTTTATAAAACCAAACTAGTGATAAAACAAGAAACTAAAAGATTTAATTGCAAGATCTAAAGATATACCTTCAAGCACCCACCTCCCCGGCAACGGCGCCAGAAAAGAGCTTGATGTCTACTACGCAACTTTCTTCTTGTAGACTTTGTTGGGCCTCCAAGCGCAGAGTTTTGTAGGACAGTAGCAATTTTCCCTCAAGTGGATGACCTAAGGTTTATCAATCCATGGGAGGTGTAGGATGAAGATGATCTCTCTCAAACAACCCTGCAATCAAATACAAGAAATCTCTTGTGTCCCCAACACACCCAATACAATGGCAAATTGTATAGGTGCACTAGTTCGGCGAAGAGATGCTGATACAAGTGCAGTATGGATGGTAGATATAGGTTTTTGTAATCTGAAAATATAAAAACAGCAAGGTAGCAAGTAACAAAAGTGAGCACAAACGGTATTGCAATGCTTCAAAACAAGGCCTAGGGTCCGTACTTTCACTAGTGCAATCTCTCAACAATGCTAATATAATTGGATCACATAACCATCCCTCAACGTGCAACGAAGAATCACTCCAAAGTTCTTATCTAGCGGAGAACATAAGAAGAAATTGTTTGTAGGGTACTAAACCACCTTAAAATTATTCTTTCCGATCAATCTATTCAAGAGTTCATACTAAGGTAACATCAAGTTATCCTTTCTGTTCGATCTATCTAAGAGTTCGTACTAGAATAACACCATATGATACGCATCAACCAACTCTAATGTCACCTAGATACTCCAATGTCACCACAAGTATCCATGAGTTAATTATACGATACGCATCAAACAATTTCAGATTCATAATACTCAATCCACACAAAGAACGTCAAATAGTGCCCCAAGATTTCTATCGGAGAAAGTAGGACAAGAACGTGTATCAACCCCTATGCATAGATGTGATGCCCCCATTCTCGACCGTACGCTAATCAATCACGCAATGCGTACGACCAAGATTAGGGACTCACTGATTAGTACCACAACACGACAAAAGACACGAATATAAAGTCATACAGCTTAATATTACAAGCCAGGGGCCTCGAGGGCTCGAATATAAAGCTCCGACAAGCACAAGTCAGCGGAAGCAACAAAATCTGAGTACAGACATAAGTTAGACAAGGGTGCCTTAAGAAGGCTAGCACAAACATAGGTAGCGGATCGAAAGAGGCGAGGCCTCCTGCCTGGGAACCTCCTAACTACTCCTGAGCGTCGGCGGTCTCCACGTAGTAGTAAGCTCCATCGGCGGTGTAGTAGCCGTCTCCAGCGAACTCCATCTCCGGGGCTCCATCCTCTGAACGCAGCAACGTATCGAAGGGGGGGAAAGGGGGAGCAAAGCAGCGTGAGTACTCATCCAAAGTACTCGCAAGACTTATATCAGAACTAAGCTAGATATGCATCATACTCAATGAAAGGGGGGTATCTCTGGACTGACTGCAGAAAGCAAGAATAGGGGGGAAGACCTAGTCCTATCGAAGACTAGCATCTTCAACATCTTGCAGCATGAGAAGAGAGTAGACCTGCAGCTCATGCATATATCATATTGTTGAGCAATTTTAATTAAGTAACACGCCCAGAGATCCTTCCTCGACTTCCCCGCGAGGAAGCAATCCCGGAGCCACAATTCATTTTAAATTAAATTATGATTAAAGTTGTATAAGGTCATGGCACCTTTCCAAGTCGTCCTGTTACCGTGGACACGGCTATTCGAATAGATATTTCATCCCTGCAGGGGTGCACCACATATTCCCCAACGCGCCTGAGTCACCTCTGGCCGGACACACTTTCCTGGGTCATGCCCGGCCTCGGGATATCAGCACGTCGTCGCCCCACCTAGACTCATCGCAGAGGCCAGCCCGCCGGTCTAAATCCTATGCGCTCAGGGGTCATGGGCCCAATCACCCTTTGCACACCTGCACGGTGCGTACGCGGCCGGAAACAGACCTAGTACACTCCACTCCAGAGCTGTACGTTCCAGCCCAATCCGTCGCGCGCCGCTCCATTGCTGACGTCCGAAGAGCTTCGGCTGATACAACGACGCTGAGTGCCCATAACTACCCCACGCGAAGGTTAGTGCGTATTAAGGCCAATGACCTAACTCAGATCCAGCACCCAACCCATTAGCAATTTATTAGGTGCGGGGCAAGCTCGAACATATTGCAGCTCGTCGCCCCGCCAAGAACACTCGAGTGCCTTCCGGCGCACCCCACCAAGTCTCCAGATGCCTTGCGGCGCATCCCACCAATATCTCTCGCGGGTACCCTTGGGGCCGACCCGTCTTTAACATAATCAGTAACCCGGTCATAGTAACTGTGTGGTTATACGCCAAGTGGAGATCTGAGGAATCACCCTCGATGGATCCCGCTCGCGATAAGAGTAAGACAAGAGTCGTTACCGGTAAATGGAAAGGAGGAATCACCCTCGATACCCATTACCGATAACTACGCTACAGAATTAACATCGGGAGTGCTAAGTGAGGTATCACCCTCGGCACTCGATGGTAGCTCTGCAGTGCCCTACTAAAGGGGTGTGCAGTGATGTGAGGGGTCTGGCTCGTCGGTCAGTTGACCGAGTCTTCTGTCGTCAAGTCCTCGGTGTCGTCGATGATCAAGCAGAGGCAACGGGGACTCAGGGGGTCTCAAGGGTTCACTGATCCACCTATTCTAGGCAGTTGATATAATCAACAAATACAGTAGCAGTTCATCAAAATCAGGCTATGCATCAGAATAGGAGCTATCTAATACAGTAGCAAAATTCTAATGCATGAATAAGAGGGAGAGAGATGGGTGATATCGGAATGCTCAAGGGGGTTTTGCTTGCCTTGCTGCTCTGCGGCAAAAGGCTGGTCGTCAAGTGCGTAGTCGTACCCGGCAGCTCCGTCAGCCTCGGGGTCTACCGAAGAGAAGAGGGGGAAGAAACAATAAATACAATGCACACAGATGCAACACGATGCATGACATGGAAAAATGTTTAGCTAGGCATGCACTAACGCGGCACTACACGATACCGAGAAGGGGGGAACCCATCCGGGAATGTTTTCCCGGTTCCGGACAAATGTCAGACAGATGACCGGAGGGGGGGCAATGTCCCAGGCTGCGATGTTAGAAGCATGGGACAGCTAGAAGGTAGGTGCAGGGTGATACACTGCCTATCTAAGTGCTCTAGTTAATTTAGGGATTTATCTGGAATTATTTTATTAAAATCGCGCACTATTCACCCGCCAGAAACAGGCAAAAAGTTACAGGTTTGCTATGCTAGGGACATCTGACAGACTAACGGGCAGCGTAACCGGATTCGTCTCGTCGTTCTGAGCAACTTTCATGTTCAAAACTTTTTAATCCGGGCTACGGTTTATTTTATATTAATTATTAAAGATTAAACAATATTCTGGAATTTATTTAATTATTTAATTCGAATTAATTCCGAATTATCCAAAACAGTAAATATTACTGTTTAATTAACCTAAACAGTAATTACCGATTAATTAAATTAATTAATTCACTAATTAATTAATCTAATTAAATAATTATTAATTTTAATTATTAATTATTTATTTTATAATTTTATTTTTATTAATATTTTCTTTTATTTCTATTTTCTTACCGGTGTATATGTGTATGTATATATATGTATATACGTATTTTCATACGTATATACATACACACACTTTACACACACACGCACGCTACACGCACACACGCCACGCACACACATCCACAACACACACACACAGCACACGCGCGCGCGCGCGCAGTCGGCCGGGTCGGGCCGGTGCGGCGGCCGGCCGGCGATGGCCGCCGTCGGCGGCGGGGGGGGGGGGGAGGGGGGAGCGCTCACCCCGGGGCGATGACCGGCAGGCGGTGAAGCGAAGCGGCGAGGTGGCAGGCGGCGGCGCCGGCGGCGCGGATCCGGCGGCGGGGAGGCGACGACGGAGGCGGCCGGCGGCGACGCAGCGACGGATCCGGGCGGCGGCGGCGCGGTCGGTGCGGGGGCGCGGCGACGGAGGCGGGTCCGGGCGGCGGAGCTTCAGGCGACGGCGGCGGTCGGCCGCGGCGCGGGCCGGCTGGGCTGGCCGCGTCCACGGGGGGGGGGAAACGGGGCCGGACCGCTCGGGCCGGCCGGGCCTGCTCCGGCGGGGGGGGGGGGGGGGGATGAGGCGGGCACGGGGGCACAAGGGGACGCCCCGTCCTTTTATACGGGCGGCCTGGGCCGAACCAGTTTCGTCCAAATCCGGTCCAACAAACGGTCTAAATTCCCTACGATCCAAAAACACGTTTTAAATACTTTCGGGGCACCAAACAAACTCTAAAAATGCCCGTTTTAATTTTATAAAACTTTGCGGAATATGCGCGATCCATCCAACATTTTTAATTTTAGTTTCGAACAACTTTATCATCCGCCTTTTTCGGACGATTTAAATTGCAACGAAAATCAACGGGGTTTGCACGGACGCGAGTTCAACAACAGTGATCGCGGCAACAGTGATTGCGGTGACGTGGCATCACTAACGTAGGATTACTGTAGCTTAATTACAAATATCACTGTAGCAAAAGCCCAGGATGTCACAATTCTCCCCTACTAACAAGAATTCTCGTCCCGAGAATTAAGAAGTAGAAGGGGAGAGCCCGGGGTATTCTGCACGAAGATGATCTTCGCGTTCCCAAGTGGCTTCATCTGCAGAATGATTCGCCCACTGCACTTTGAAAAACTTGGTGACCTGGTTTGCGGCACTTGAAGCATAGACCATCTTCAGGGCGAAGAGGAGCAACACGCGGTGGAGCAGCTTGAACTCTTGGTTGCCTCGGTGGTGGAGGAGGCAGACGGGGTGCAGCATAAGAGGGTCTTGGCGCTGGGGCAGCTGGACGGTACACACTGTTGGGAATCCAGATACGACGCTTCTGTGCTGGGCTCGAAGATGAGCCAATGTCACGATAGCGCTTCTGCGACTCCTTGTGCTTGATCTGAGCGGTCTCAACCAGAATAGCCTTGTTCACGAGAGTGGCAAAGTCGGTGACGTCTTGAGCAGCAAGCGCAAGCTCGAGGTCTGGGTGCAGTCCACTACGGAACTTCTCCTGTCTACGAGCATCAGTTGGAATGTCTTCTTCAGCATAGCGAGATAAGTTAAGGAACTCCCGCTGATAGGCTTCGACGGTCTTGTTGCCCTGAACGAGGTTGCGGAACTCGGTCTTCTTCCGATCTATGATCCCCTGAGGAATATAGCGAGCACGGAAGGCAGTCTGAAACTCATCCCAAGTAACGATGGTCCCAGCGGGCAGTGTACGCTTGTGAGTGGACCACCATTGAGCAGCGGGGCCCTTCAGGAAGTAGGTCGCGAAGGCGACAAGGCTTTCAGGGGCGACATTGGCAGACTCCATCTCAAAGGCGATGTCGCGGAGCCAGTCATCGGCATCCAGTGGCTGTTCAGAATTGCGATAAATAGTGGGGTTGAGGCGCACAAACTCTGACAGTGTTATTGAAGCTGGGTTGTGGTTCTGATTGTTCTGATGCGGAAACTGAGCCATAATATTAGTCATAAACTGACGGTTGAGCTCAAATTGTTGCATCATTGCGGCCATGTAGTCGGGCGGTGGAGGATGCTCAGGGGCACGACCACGACCACGACCACCTGGTCTAACCATCCTGCTAAAATTTCAACAGGGGGTAGTTTAGAAAAAGCACTTGCGAGTGTTTAGCGACAAACATAATGTAACACGACAATGAATGAGTAGTGCATCATTACATAGTAATAGTCAATTACGACATACAGATCCATACACAGAGTCGGTTACATGCGGACAGCATAACGGCGTAAAATTAAGGAAAAAGACATACTAGGCGGCGCGCATGCACGCGGTAAGGAACTACACAACGAGACATAGCAAAGGCTACATCAACGTCGGGGAAAACCACTGAAACGGGGTAACTGCAAGTGCAAGTGCGGACGATGAATCTCTGTAGCAGAAAGGTCCTGCTCTCCGTGTGCACTCTGATGCAGAACCCGGTCTCGAACTGAAAGAAGAGGTCCACGCGCAGGCCTGTGACCTCCAACAGCAGGCCAATCGATACCTGCCGGCATCTGAGTCCTGCGCGGGTAAAGGATATACTCCGGATGTATCCCTGCTCGAACAGCTGGTAGCAACTGCGTCATAGCATCGTAGAGACGTGCTCGAGTGGCAAACAGCTCGACTGTAAGAGCCCGGTTAGTGCGATCCAGAGCCTGAGTGTACTGAATCAACACGTGCGGGTCATATCGACGACGCTCGTAAGGGGCACAGATAGCTGTGTAGTATCCAGTAGCATCTCCGGTCGGTGCATATGGAATGTACCGGAACTCAGAGGCATCCAAGGTAGTATGCTCTCCACGAAGTCGTGCGACAGCAGAATAGGCAGCATCATGGACTGCCATCTCAATCGTCACACCGATACCGTGAAAAAGGTGCAACTCGGTGTCTGAGTCATCCCTCTGATCATAGATGCGAACATCAGCATGATACTGCTCCTGGTTGAACTCGCGGTAATCCTCGTAGACCATGTACTCGGGGTACCAGCGGTAACCAAGTCTGGTCAGGAGGGCGATCAGGATAGCTGGAAAGCCAGGGGCATTGCGAGCCGAAGTGCGAAGCACAAGCTGCGTCGCGGGGCGTGGTGGGAACAGACGATCCATCTGAAACAGAGGCAACTCAGGATTGTCAAACGACAATGACAAATATAATATAATTTGGAGAGAAAGATTAAACAGACCAATGGAAAGGAAAATGTGATTATCAGAATAATCAGATCAATGATATGGAACCAGCACTGATAATCCAGCTCTCCGGGTGGACAAGATTACGAGATCCTAGTGTCGGCGTTAGTAAAATTCATTTAACCCGAAAGGAAGAGAGTTCAGAGTCCCAGAGTATAGAAGAGAAATAAAAGATCCTAATACCACCCAGTTGGCGACGTGGGCCCGTAAGCCACACAGCCATGTTAGTAAAACAGTTTTCGGAAATACTAGACTCAACTACGGCCAAGGAGTTGGATAGGGGCTTCCTACAGGCAGTCGGCTCTGATACCAACTTGTGACGCCCCCATTCTCGACCGTACGCTAATCAATCACGCAATGCGTACGACCAAGATTAGGGACTCACTGATTAGTACCACAACACGACAAAAGACATGAATATAAAGTCATACAGCTTAATATTACAAGCCAGGGGCCTCGAGGGCTCGAATATAAAGCTCCGACAAGCACAAGTCAGCGGAAGCAACAAAATCTGAGTACAGACATAAGTTAGACAAGGGTGCCTTAAGAAGGCTAGCACAAACATAGGTAGCGGATCGAAAGAGGCGAGGCCTCCTGCCTGGGAACCTCCTAACTACTCCTGAGCGTCGGCGGTCTCCACGTAGTAGTAAGCTCCATCGGCGGTGTAGTAGCCGTCTCCAGCGAACTCCATCTCCGGGGCTCCATCCTCTGAACGCAGCAACGTATCGAAGGGGGGGAAAGGGGGAGCAAAGCAGCGTGAGTACTCATCCAAAGTACTCGCAAGACTTATATCAGAACTAAGCTAGATATGCATCATACTCAATGAAAGGGGGGTATCTCTGGACTGACTGCAGAAAGCAAGAATAGGGGGGAAGACCTAGTCCTATCGAAGACTAGCATCTTCAACATCTTGCAGCATGAGAAGAGAGTAGACCTGCAGCTCATGCATATATCATATTGTTGAGCAATTTTAATTAAGTAACACGCCCAGAGATCCTTCCTCGACTTCCCCGCGAGGAAGCAATCCCGGAGCCACAATTCATTTTAAATTAAATTATGATTAAAGTTGTATAAGGTCATGGCACCTTTCCAAGTCGTCCTGTTACCGTGGACACGGCTATTCGAATAGATATTTCATCCCTGCAGGGGTGCACCACATATTCCCCAACGCGCCTGAGTCACCTCTGGCCGGACACACTTTCCTGGGTCATGCCCGGCCTCGGGATATCAGCACGTCGTCGCCCCACCTAGACTCATCGCAGAGGCCAGCCCGCCGGTCTAAATCCTATGCGCTCAGGGGTCATGGGCCCAATCACCCTTTGCACACCTGCACGGTGCGTACGCGGCCGGAAACAGACCTAGTACACTCCACTCCAGAGCTGTACGTTCCAGCCCAATCCGTCGCGCGCCGCTCCATTGCTGACGTCCGAAGAGCTTCGGCTGATACAACGACGCTGAGTGCCCATAACTACCCCACGCGAAGGTTAGTGCGTATTAAGGCCAATGACCTAACTCAGATCCAGCACCCAACCCATTAGCAATTTATTAGGTGCGGGGCAAGCTCGAACATATTGCAGCTCGTCGCCCCGCCAAGAACACTCGAGTGCCTTCCGGCGCACCCCACCAAGTCTCCGGATGCCTTGCGGCGCATCCCACCAATATCTCTCGCGGGTACCCTTGGGGCCGACCCGTCTTTAACATAATCAGTAACCCGGTCATAGTAACTGTGTGGTTATACGCCAAGTGGAGATCTGAGGAATCACCCTCGATGGATCCCGCTCGCGATAAGAGTAAGACAAGAGTCGTTACCGGTAAATGGAAAGGAGGAATCACCCTCGATACCCATTACCGATAACTACGCTACAGAATTAACATCGGGAGTGCTAAGTGAGGTATCACCCTCGGCACTCGATGGTAGCTCTGTAGTGCCCTACTAAAGGGGTGTGCAGTGATGTGAGGGGTCTGGCTCGTCGGTCAGTTGACCGAGTCTTCTGTCGTCAAGTCCTCGGTGTCGTCGATGATCAAGCAGAGGCAACGGGGACTCAGGGGGTCTCAAGGGTTCACTGATCCACCTATTCTAGGCAGTTGATATAATCAACAAATACAGTAGCAGTTCATCAAAATCAGGCTATGCATCAGAATAGGAGCTATCTAATACAGTAGCAAAATTCTAATGCATGAATAAGAGGGAGAGAGATGGGTGATATCGGAATGCTCAAGGGGGTTTTGCTTGCCTTGCTGCTCTGCGGCAAAAGGCTGGTCGTCAAGTGCGTAGTCGTACCCGGCAGCTCCGTCAGCCTCGGGGTCTACCGAAGAGAAGAGGGGGAAGAAACAATAAATACAATGCACACAGATGCAACACGATGCATGACATGGCAAAATGTTTAGCTAGGCATGCACTAACGCGGCACTACACGATACCGAGAAGGGGGGAACCCATCCGGGAATGTTTTCCCGGTTCCGGACAAATGTCAGACAGATGACCGGAGGGGGGGCAATGTCCCAGGCTGCGATGTTAGAAGCATGGGACAGCTAGAAGGTAGGTGCAGGGTGATACACTGCCTATCTAAGTGCTCTAGTTAATTTAGGGATTTATCTGGAATTATTTTATTAAAATCGCGCACTATTCACCCGCCAGAAACAGGCAAAAAGTTACAGGTTTGCTATGCTAGGGACATCTGACAGACTAACGGGCAGCGTAACCGGATTCGTCTCGTCGTTCTGAGCAACTTTCATGTTCAAAACTTTTTAATCCGGGCTACGGTTTATTTTATATTAATTATTAAAGATTAAACAATATTCTGGAATTTATTTAATTATTTAATTCGAATTAATTCCGAATTATCCAAAACAGTAAATATTACTGTTTAATTAACCTAAACAGTAATTACCGATTAATTAAATTAATTAATTCACTAATTAATTAATCTAATTAATTAATTATTAATTATTAATTATTAATTATTTATTTTATAATTTTATTTTTATTAATATTTTATTTTATTTCTATTTTCTTACTGGTGTATATGTGTATGTATATATATGTATATACGTATTTTCATACGTATATACATACACACACTTTACACACACACGCACGCTACACGCACACACGCCACGCACACACATCCACAACACACACACAGCACGCGCGCGCGCGCGCAGTCGGCCGGGTCGGGCCGGTGCGGCGGCCGGCCGGCGATGGCCGCCGTCGGCGGCGGGGGGGGGGGAGGGGGGAGCGCTCACCCCGGGGCGATGACCGGCAGGCGGTGAAGCGAAGCGGCGAGGTGGCAGGCGGCGGCGCCGGCGGCGCGGATCCGGCGGCGGGGAGGCGACGGCGGAGGCGGCCGGCGGCGACGCAGCGACGGATCCGGGCGGCGGCGGCGCGGTCGGTGCGGGGGCGCGGCGACGGAGGCGGGTCCGGGCGGCGGGCGGTGCGGAGGCGCGGCGGCGGAGCTTCAGGCGACGGCGGCGGTCGGCCGCGGCGCGGGCCGGCTGGGCTGGCCGCGTCCACGGGGGGGGGGGGGAACGGGGCCGGACCGCTCGGGCCGGCCGGGCCTGATCCGGCGGGGGGGGGGGGGCGGACGCGCGAGACGGCGGGGGGGGGGGGATGAGGCGGGCACGGGGGCACAAGGGGACGCCCCGTCCTTTTATACGGGCAGCCTGGGCCGAACCGGTTTCGTCCAAATCCGGTCCAACAAACGGTCTAAATTCCCTACGATCCAAAAACACGTTTTAAATACTTTCGGGGCACCAAACAAACTCTAAAAATGCCCGTTTTAATTTTATAAAACTTTGCGGAATATGCGCGATCCATCCAACATTTTTAATTTTAGTTTCGAACAACTTTATCATCCGCCTTTTTCGGACGATTTAAATTGCAACGAAAATCAACGGGGTTTGCACGGACGCGAGTTCAACAACAGTGATCGCGGCAACAGTGATTGCGGTGATGTGGCATCACTAACGTAGGATTACTGTAGCTTAATTACAAATATCACTGTAGCAAAAGCCCAGGATGTCACAATAGATTACCCCAATGTCACCGCGGGAATCCGCAAGTTGAGTACCAAAACATATATCAAGTGAATCAATAGAACACTCCATTATCACCATGGGTATCCACATGCAAGACATATATCAAGTGTTCTCAAATCCAATATTCAATCCAATATAACGAGATCTCAAAGGGAAAACTCAATTCATCACAACAAGATAGAGAGGGAATAACATCATGTGATCCGACTATATTAACAAAGCCTGTGATACATCAAGATCGTGACATCTCAAGAACACGAGAGAGAGAGATTGAACACATAGCTACTGGTACATACCCTCAGCCTCGAAGGTGGACTACTCCCTCCTCATCATGGCCTCCACCGGGACGATGAAGATGGCCACCGGAGATGGATTCCCCTCTCCGGCAGGGTACTGGAACGCCTCCAGATTGATTTTTCGTCGATACAGAGAGTTGCAGCGGCGGAGCAGAGAGTCTAGGGTTATTTCTGATGGTTTCTATATTTATAGGATTTTTGGGCGTCGGTTTCACGCCAAGATGGGCCACGAGGAGGGCACGATACACCAGGGCGCGCCTGAGCCCTCTGGCGTGCCCTGGTGGGTTGTGCCCACCTCGTGGCTCTTCTCTGGTGGTTCTTCGCTCCAATATTGCTTATTTGGTCCAGAAAAATCACCAAAAAGTTTCAGGCGATTCCGAGAATATTCATTTTCTGCACAAAAACAACACCACGGTAATTCTGCTGAAAACAGCGTCAGTCCGGGTTAGTTATAAATAAATCATATAAAGTGCATCAAAACCATATAAAAGTATTGTAAACATAGGTGAATATGGCATGAATACTTCATAAATTATCGATACGTTGGAGACGTATCAATGCTTGCTTTACCTAGAACAAGTATGAAACTACTTTGTAGGAATAAAACTAGAAGTACTTTGCAAGAAAATAAAGAACGTGGAGATAAAAGTTAGGTGCTGTTTTAATAAAAGAACAATAAAAGTAAATAACTTGGTAGAAAGCTTTTTGTGTAACGCAAGAGAAAGATTGTCCCTAGGCAATTGAATATAATATGATAGATACTTGTCATATGCAATGGGGGAGAGGCATACGCTAACACACTTTCCGTACTTGGATCATATGCACTTATGATTGGAACTCTAGCAAGCATCCGCAACTACCAAAGACCATTAAGGTAAAATCCAACCATAGCATTAAGTATCAAGTCCTCTTTACTCCCATACGCAACAACCCACCTACTCGGGTTTATGATTCTTTCACTCAAGCAACCCACCATAGGCAAATCATGAACATATTGTAACACCCTACAGCGGGAATCCCTCACGTTTGCGCGACACGGAGAGCACCATAGGACAGCACCATCTCAACATAGAACTCACATCCATAACATCATACCACAATTAACCCATAGGACAAAAGAGATCTACTCAAACATCATAGGATAGCCAAATATCATTGGGAAATAATATATGGAGTTGAGCACCATGTTTAAGTAGATATTTTAGCGGGGAAGAGAGGTGTTAACACCGCTGCATAGAGTGGGAGAGTTGGTGTTGACGGCGGCGAAGTTGTTGGTGTAGATCGCCGTCACGATGATTGCCCCTGCGACGTTCCGGCGCCACCGGGAGAGAGGGGGCGAGAGCCCCCTCCTCCTTCTTCTTCCTTGGCCTCCCCCTAGATGGGAGGAGAGTTCCCCCTATGGTCCATGACCTCCATGGTGGCGGAGGGGCAGGAGCCCCTCCTAGATTGGATCTCCCTCTATGTTCTCTTTTGTTTCGCGTTTTTGTTTTCTGGCCGAAAACCGTTTCTTATATTCCCGGGGATCCGTAATTCCGATCGGGCTGAAATTTTGAGGGGATTTTTATCCCAAAATTAGCTTCCTTGCGCCCGAACAAGAGCTCCAACCGACGTACGAGGTGGGCACAACCCACCACCACGCGTTTGGGCCCCCTGGGCGCGCCGTGGTGTATCTTGGGGGCTGTGGGCCTTCGTTTGCATTGATTCCACTTCTCAAAATTCACAAATATTCCAAAAAAATCTCTGTAATTTTTCATCGCGTTTGGACTTCGTTTGATATGGATATTCTGCGAAACAAAAAACATGCAACAAACAGGAACTGGCACTGGGCACTGGATCAATATGTTAGTCCAATAAATCATATAAAATGTTGCCAAAAATATGTGAATGTTGTATAATATTGGAATGAAGCAATCAAAAATTATAGATACGACGGAGACCTATCACATCCTCTTCGACAAGTATGACTGCAAGATCTCCTATAAACAACATTCAGAAGTCTCGAAGACTCCACCCAATGGGTGTGCTCCTGATGCAAACCTCCTCGGAACATCAAAAACATCTACAACGCGCAAAAACTTTGTCTAAAGAAGGTGCTTACAAGAGTACTTACTCGGACATTCTTCTCCAAAGCCTCGCCGGCGTCGCGTGCCTCCTTTAGCTTGTCGTTCATCAGTCTCAGTTGGATCAGAGCCTCCTTACTTGTTCCCACTTGGTCCTCCAGGATGTGCTGCAGCCCGATGGCGCTGGACGCAGTTGGGACGGTTAGAGACATTCCGAGTGCTGATCTAGTTCCCGAAGAGGTTCCCCGAGCTGGTGCTGGCACTTGAACAGGCGAGACGTCCGGCATTATGACATCCACGCTGGAGATGGGATTCGGTGGTGTGACCCGGTCGTCCACGTCGATCTCAATCACTTCGCGTGGCTCTGCAAGTATTCGAAAGCCATTCAGAAATAAGTTCAAAAAGGAAATGAGGTGTTCGAAGATTATATACGATCAGGATCGATTGCGGCGTTAACCTCGCCCTTGTCCTTCTCTAGTGAAGCAGTCGACGTGTCAGCCCTGCAGAAGAATCACTCGGAATGTTATTGCGTTCGATCAGTCATTCGGAACGATAGTCAGAGTGAAGGTACTTACGCAGAATCCACCGGCACGTTCATCTTAGTCTTGGGCAGAACCGCCTTCCGAGGTTTGCTGGAAGTGATCTTCGGCAGCTTGCTGCTCTTCTCTGGAGATGGAACAAGCTCGGCATGCCCGCGCTTTGAAGTCCGAGTGGGAGGAATAGCCACGGAGGACTTGGCGGTGCTCAGTCCCCCTACGTTGCCTCCACGGACCCCAGGGTCTTGGCGCGTCCTCTTGCGGGGCTCGGGAGGTATCTCCTCCGAAGGAGAATACTCCGCCTCGTCCCCTAGTTCCGACTCCTTCTCGTCCCCTTCATCTTCACTATCTTCCACATACTCCTCATCTCCGTCCGAGTCATCGTGACGCTCATTGTCACTGGCCACGTCAGCGGGAGCGTGGTTGCCGGCAGGTATCAAGCTCACCATGCCTGTGAAGGCCTGTCTGAATAAAAGTTACTTCAATCAAGATTTGATAATTAAAAGTTGCATCACTCGGGAACGAAAATGGCACTCGGAATTTACCTCATTCACCGGATTCTCCATCGAGTACGGAGGCACGCGCCTCGACCTCTGGGATTATCCCAAACTGGAGTGATGGCCTTGAGTTTGTTCGCCACGGACTCCTCACTGAGCTCCTCCGGGTGCGTACGCGTAAGGTCATCCGGACCCGAGGACAGCCACATGGGGTGGGCTCTGGCCTGCAGCGGCTGAATCCTTCTCTGGAAGAAGACCTCCAGCAGGTCCAGTCCGTTGATTCCATGGTTCACGAGGGATACAAGTGGAATCACAAGTATGTCTACATCTACCTTCTCGTCCTTGGACACAGTCAGCTTAGGGAGTCGCCGAATGCGCTCAACCGAGTATGGTGGGAGACCCGACTGACCCTCTCCGACTGTGATGTCCTCACAGTAGAACCAAGACGACTGCCAACCCTTGACAGTGTCCGGGAAAGTCATCGATGGGAAACTACTTTTGCCCCTCAACTGAATACCCAGGCCCCCGCACAACTGAACTACATTTGTCTTCTCCTCCGTCAGATTGGTTTTCTTCACACTCATCACTCGCCATGTGAACAAGTGTTTGAACAAACCCTAGTGTGGGTGGCAACCAAGGAAGTTCTCACAGAGCGAAACGAAAGCGACCAGATAGGTGATGGAATTGGGGGGAAGATGATGAAGTTGGGCTCCGAAAAAATCCAAGAAAGTACGGAAGAAAGGATGCGAGGGCAAAGAAAAACCTCTGTCGAGGTGAGTGGTGAGGAGGACCCTCTCGTTCCCGCGCGGCGCGGGCTCTACCTCCCCCTTCTTCAGCAGCCTCCAGCTTCCGGCGACTAGGAGACCCTGGCTCTCCAGGTCCTCCAACCGACTGGCCGTGACCCGAGAGGCCAGCCAATCGCCCTGGACGAAGCCGGCAGGGGCGCCCGCGCTCGAGGAGGACTCGCGCGAGGTCTTCTTCGCCCTCTCGTCTCTCACAGTGGCGCTCTTCGTCATCTCCGGCGAGGAACGGCAGCAAATCGGCGGAAAGCGGAGCTCTCAGTGGAGCGGAGGAGTAAATCGGGAAAGTAGAGAATGGAGATGTTTTTCCTATCTCTCCCGGCCTTCTTTTATACTCTGGCTCAGCGAAATCTCAGTCGTCGGATCTGCAGCAACCGCGCCATCAACGGGCGCATGCAGATCTGCGATATCTCTGGGACAGAATTGCGGGGACGCGTGGCAAAATTCCTGGCGCAGAAATCGAGGCGCCGCGGCCACTTCCCCCACTTTCCTGACACAACCGTCACGATCGCACGCGCGCTTCCCCACGATTTCGAAATCGCTGGAGATTTCGCGGAACCGCTGTCCGAATGAACTCTGTGTTCGCTGGTGCATTCCAATGCATCAAAACTGCCCGAGTGAACTCTGTGTTCGCTGGCGCATTCCGATGCGTCAAAACTGACCGAGTGAGCCCCGTGCTTGCTGGTGCGTTCCAATGCACCAAAACTGACCGAATGAGCCCCGTGCTCACTGGTGCGTTCCTATGCACCAAAACTGACCGAGTGAGCTCCGAGCTCACTGATGCGTTCCGATACGCCAAAACTCGCCGAACGAACCAAAAAGTCCCATCGAGCACTCGGTTGAATCTTACACCAATTCAAGAGCATCCAAGTGAAGGGCAAACGGAAGGTTCGGTATCTCATCTCTAAGTCGTAAGGTTGTTTCTCCCGAGAACTGATCTGCCCCTGGTCGAGTGGCTGAAACAGTCGGGTTGTTCGAGTCATCCAGAAGTTACTTAACCTGAACCGGTCGCGGTTTCGATGCCGAGTGAGGAACGATCCGCCTCGTTCTCTAGCGTTCCCGAAACGCTACCAACGGCCTAGTGCGTTGGTCACTCGGCTCCCAAAAACCTCAACCGATTCGGGGCTACTGACGAGGTCACCTACCCTAGGTAGGGTGATAGACCTCTTATCTAGGACACACCTGGGGTCCTACAAGTTTACAGAAGTCCCTGGACTACCTTAGCACTCGGATCCTTGGAAGTCACTCGGACGCTATCAACCACTCGGCCTAGCTCTGACACCCGGACATGAAGAAGCAGAGGCGACGTGGGAGCTATAACGTTCGAGGGACTTAATTAGCATTGAATATTGTAGACGTTGCGTTACTTGTAACGCTCGTAGTTAACACAGCAGTTTCCAATAACTCTGGCGGTTACTAGCATTAATGACCCTCGTAATGGCACTTGGCTGGCGGTGGCGCACTCTATATAAGCCACCCTCCCCCCCGACATCAGAAGAGGGGTTACGAACTCTCTGTAATCAGAACACATACTAAGCAACACTTAGCCCCCGGGCTCGAGACGTAGGACTTTTACCACTTCCGAGTGGGGTCCGAACTCGTAAATACCGAGTGTTACACTTGCTCTGTAACTAGGCTTCGCCCTACTCATACGTAGCCCCGTACTACTGTCAGGATTACTCCCACGACAGAAGGTATGACCAAAATTTCAGTGGCATATATGGAATTCACCCTATCGTATTTGTGACCTCAAATGGCTGTGGGGGGTTGTCTAACGTGCCTCTGTTTTACTGTCTCTTCGATTAGGATTTTTTGTTTTTGTTTTTACTGTCTTTTAAGGCTCCGGCCAGTAAACCGAAACTCCGATCGATCCGTCAGTTTGGAAAGAGGCGCGCTGGATCCAATGCAATGGACGCCAGCCATTGCGTCAGCACGACATGCCAGTGCGCGCGCTCGGTCGCCCGGCCAATCGCTGCGGCGCAATTCTTCACCTTGTTCGATCGTGCTCGATCCAGACAAAAGGAAAACGGAACTTTCGTGAATATTTACTGTCGTGTTGTTGATTTGATCAGCTTGTTTCTATCTCCCAAGGTAACCACGCATCACAGAGGTCAAAAGAGTTGCATGGTTTCCATCACAAATCTTGTCAGAGCTCACCTCCGAACTGTCACCGCATCACTGTATAAATATCCATGTATTTACAGGCAGTCAGGCAGTACCAAGTTAAAACCAATCCACGTATCAGAGCTCGGAAGCTAGGCCAGCGCCATGGGGGAAGCTGCAGCTGTTGTCGCCGCCTCGCGCGATGGATTCTTCGGCCTGGGCGAGTGCAAGGGCCAGGTGGAGATCGACGGCGAGCAGGTGCCGCTGGTCCTGACGCCGGGCAGCGAGGTGGTGAGCGGCCACGACCACAAGGCGCTGGTGGCGGCCCTGGTGGCCAACCGGGAGTGGGTGGAGGAGAAGGTGGTGGCCAACAGCGGCGTGCTGCTGCGCGGCTTTGGCGTGCGCGACGCCGTGGAGTTCGATGCCATCGTGGACGCGCTCGGGTGGCCGGACATCCGGTACGTCGGCCCCGCCCCGCGCACCCACGTCCACGGCCGCATCTGGACCGCCAACGAGGGCCCCCTCGAGGAGTTCATCTACTACCACCACGAGATGGTCCTTGTAAGTACTCCCCTGCAGCTCAATCTTGCTTGCTTTCCATCGCTCGTTCGCCATTAATTGATGGACGAACGACAACGGCGCCATGCCGTGTTGTTGTCAGGTGTAACAAATTAACGTGTGCAGATCAAGGAGTTCCCGGGAAAGGTGATCCTGTTCTGCGAGGTGCCGCCGCCGGAGGGCGGGGAGACGCCGTTCGTGCCGAGCTTCCGGGTGACGGAGCGCGCGCTGCAGGAGTTCCCGGAGATGGTGGAGGAGCTGGACGCCAGGGGGCTCCGCTACACCTTCACCGCGCTCAGCAAGGACGACACCAAGTCCATGCGGGGGCGAGGGTGGGAGGACGCCTTCGCCACCACCGACAAGGCCGTGGCCGAGCAGAGAGCCCGCGCGCTGGGGATGGACGTCGAGTGGCTGCCGGAGCAAGGCGGCGTCAGGACCATCCTCGGGCCCAGGAAGCTCACGCAGGTGTTCCCGGGCCGCAAGGGCCGCCGGATGTGGTTCAACACCGTGGTGGGGATGCACGGCAAGGAGCTCAGCTCCGCCACCTTCGCCGACGGCTCAGAGATACCGGCGGACTTCGTGCGGCGGTGCGGCGAGATCATCGAGGAGGAGAGCATCCAGTTCCGGTGGGAGAAGGGTGACGTGCTCATCCTCGACAACCTCGCAACGCTCCACGGCCGCCGGCCGTCGCTGCCGCCCAGGAGGGTCCTCGTCGCCACATGCAAGTGATGATCTCATTTCGTCACCCCCCACGCCTTAACTGATTTAGTTAGTTATAATCAAGCTTCAGGATGATTAACTAATTATTAATCTTAGCTGGGGCTGGGGATGCTACAGTCGGCGCTTCTCTATAATTAATAAGCTGTCTTTAGTTACTGCAGTAAAACGTACGGCTTTGTGCATCTTGTGATGATGCACAGGCTGGGTACTCCTTTCTCAGGGGAAAAAAAGTTACTACGGTAAAATAAGAGCTGAAGGTTTGATAAGTCAGTCGGCTTAATACTTGTTACAGCCAGCAAGGGTGTGGTAGTTTCTTCCGTAATTATTTGCAGTAGTTTTTTTTTTTGCGAGAATTATTTGCAGTAGTTTTGCATCCATCATCATGCTGGGTGACATGCATTACGACATGTAAGGCTTACTTTCCTCGGGTGATACTAAATAATCATATGGATGCATGCAGCAGTGTTATGCATCCTCTGTTTACATTACTTGTGTACTCTCTATGTTCATGAATACATGTCGTTGTTGGGCATGGACACAATCCAACACACGACTTCATCAGTTACTTTACGTGCAATTATGCTAACAAAAATACAAATAATATGGTATTATAAAATCGTAAAATGACTCTAATGATGCATTTCAACAATTGTCATACAAAATATGGGCATCTAGGGATGGCAATGGGTACCCTTTACCCGTGTATCCTGCCAGTACAAACCCTATTATGATAAGGGTATGGGACAAAAATTTACACATGGTTACTTAAATGGAAAAATAGCATACCCATCGAGTAGAGAGGATACGGGTATGGGATCGTATAACCCATACGCGCGTACCCATGTGTCCATCTAAAATGTTAACAATTGGGTTTCCTTTAATATCCTAACGTATTAACTTTTTTCCCTAATCGCACTAGGTAAAAATTCTAATGGGCAGTCATATTATCCTTATAATTTATTGGATTTTGTGAACTTAAAGTGTATGATTATGTGTTATTATTTATGATTATGTGTTGTTGTTTAACATTTTTAGGTGTTGCTTTATAGGCTACTTTTTTTGGTTTATGAGAATGTGTTGTTGTTACACTATGTTGTTGTACATTGTTGTTTAAAATGTGTTGATATTAATATTTTATGATTGTATGTTTCTTTTTGCAAGTATTTTCTGAACAATATATGAATTATTTTTACAATTTATGAACAATTTCTTAGTATTCATAAATATTTCTTAAAATGAGCATTTTTTTTAAAATTCTCAAATATCGTAATTTTTAAAAATAAAATATTTTTGAACATATTTAATATTTGGTAAATCTAAGACTTTATAAAATTCATGATGTTTTAAATAATTCATTATTTAGATAAAAAAATGATAGCCATTTTTCGGAGCCAAGAGTGAGTGATATTTTCAATCGTTTTTTTCCTTTCGACTGTGCATCATCCATTTATTTTGTTGAGTATGTGGGATAGCCCGTTTACGGGAGATCACCGCAGCGCAAATAATCGAGTTAATACTAAACCCTAGTTGACATTCACAACCTTCAACTTGGTGTGGCGATGCTCACAGCCGCAACAGGTGGGCCAACACGGTTTGGCAACGCGCGCCGTGCGTTCGTTTGCTGACTTTGGTTTTTCTATTTTGCCTTTTAGTTTATTCTTTCTTTGCAGTTTTTTTCCTGCTTTTCTTGTTTGTTTTGTTTTTGTGTTCAGTTTTCTTCACGGTGAACAATTTTTTAGTACACGGAGAATAATTCTTTAATGAGCGATGAAAATTTGGGAATATGCACTAGCCATTTTTTTAATATACGGCAAACATTTTTTTATTCCTGCTTTTCTTGTTTGTTTTGTTTTTGTGTTCAGTTTTCTTCACGGTGAACAATTTTTTAGTACGCGGAGAATAATTCTTTAATATGCGATGAAAATTTGGGAATATGCACTAGCCATTTTTTTAATATACGGCGAACATTTTTTTAATAAATTTGTTTTCTAATACAAACTGAAATTTATAATGCATGGTGAAAAGATCTTTAATACACGATGAACATTCTTCAAATACTGGACTTTTTCCATACAGTGAAGTTTTTTTAATACACAGTGAACTTTTCTTAATGCACACTGAACATCTTTTTTACCATTTGTATTTATTAAAATAGGTTTCTATTTAGATCCTTTAAAAACTACTCCCTCCGTCCCAAAATAAGTGTCGCAAAATTAGTATTAAATTAGTACAAATTTTATACTAGATCAACGACACTTATTTTGGAACGGAGGGAGTACAACAGTCGATTTTTCGGGAAAAAGCTGAGTAGAAAATCAAAGTGAAAAAAGCAAATCAAAACCGAGCCCACCAGAGTCCCAAAGCGGCTCGGTCAGCCGTCGCCTCAAAAAAAAAAAAAAAGGCGTCGCCTCCTCTATTGAACACTATTATATTTCTTTACTTCAACAATAACAGTACGGAATACTTATGTTCTTGAGTTTAATGATGATGACTGAGAAGTGTACAACTTTATTCATTCTCTGAACTTCGTACCCGTTCCTCTCTTATTTCATAGGCATACATGAGGTAATTAATCAATCTTGTCGTATGTACTGACGAAGATGACAGCGTTGCACTCTAGTGCTGCTTCTCGTGGGCTTCCCTCCTTTGCTGGGCGACGAACTCGAACAGGCTACCGTCGAAGCAACGGCGAACAGCTTCTCTGGAGACGAAGCCCTCCTCGTCCTTGGCAAGCACGTACAGCTGTATCCACTCTCCCTTGCTCACCAACCTGAACACGCATCAGTTCAGGCCAAACATGAGCGGAACAACGTAATTAGGGTTCATTTTGCGTTGCAGAGCGCAGATGGAGCAGAATTGAGAGTTCCTAATTCTTCACCATCCAAAGAAGTCGTACTGCAGCCGGTTGCCTTCAGTCATCCTCCAGATGTCCGCGAAGCTGAGCTTGTCCGGCGCCGTGCGGGCGTACTTGCTGAAGATGCTCTCGAAATTTACCGGCATAAACCTATATTTGTTTCACAGTTGTAATTAACGTACAGTACCTCTTTTAGAACTGAAAGATGGTGTAACAACGTTTTGAACTAGTAGTAAGCAAGTTTGGAGTGTGGATTTAACTACCTCCCCTCAGTGTCGTAAGTGGAGGAGTCGCTGCCATGCTTATCCCTGTGGATGTTCTTGATGTGTATGGGGAACAAGGGAGACGGTATCCAGCTCTGTATATACCCAGCATGAAAAGCAAAGATTAATGAATAAGAGGTTGGTGAATTATTTAAAGAACAAAAATGATGGTACTGTATCAAAGTTTCAGCTCCTTTTCGAAAACTTACAGGTAGAGTTGGGAAGCTTAGACCAATATTTATGGCAATTGCCGCTATGAAACACAGGACCACGTTGAAGCCCAGCGACCGCATTCCTAAAATTTCATGCAACATAAGGTACATAACCAATTAAACCGTGGACGGATAAGTGTAGTACAACGGTGATGGTACACGTGCTTAATGATTTATACCTCTGTAAGTCTCCCGGGGATAGACGATGCCGTCGCCATCCAGGTCGAAGAAGGACACATGCTGCTGAAGCACGCTCTTCTGCCCGTGCTCGTGCCCCTCCCCGCTCTCTCCTTCAGGATGGTACACATCGGGCACGACCAGAGCTCGAGCCAAGTCTGCATCATTGGATCCATGACTGTTAGTTATGCTTTCTACCTTGCTGATGAATGAAACCAGCCGACGTAAGAACCGAAGGAACGGGGCAGGCACTCACATGGCTTCGGAAGGCGCGCCTCCAGGTCTGCCCGGACCGGCCGCTCGGCCGTCACCGGCGCCTCCTCCGCCACCGTCGACATTGCGTCGCTGGGCGCCTTGGCTTCCTCCGCCATGGCTCACTTTGCGCGTGCGTACCACACTTTGCTGCTCAATCTCGCGAGTCGAGATCGAAAGCAATAATCTACGGCGGCGGCAAATTCTACCGCGCGCCCTGCACTTCTTATACACGCGAAGGAAGGAGAAGCACCCACGGTGCATGTGAAGGGAGCGAGAAGTGAAAGTGTGTACAGAACCTTCCCGTGGCGGCTTGTGCATGGAGATCGCTCTCAGGAACCGTTGTCCGTGAGTCCGTCCATGTCATATCATTGCCCATTCGCACACCAAACTGTGGTTGGATGGTTAGAGGGACAGTGGTATCCCCAGCCCATCGGGTTCAAATCCTGGTGCTTGCATTATTTCTGAATTTATTTCAGGATTTCCGGCGATACGCTTTCAGTGGGAGGAGACGTTCCCGTCGACGACGAGGCGTCTACGGTTGACTTCGTAAATCTCAAGATGACATGCCGGCTCAGTCTCTCGGAGGTGCTCATAGGGGTAGGGTGTGCGTGTGTGCGTTCATAGGGGTGAGTGTATGCGCGTGTATATGAGCGTCTACGTCTGTACTTTGTTCAAAAAAAATATCATTGCCCATTCAACCGTACCCCGTCGTGCTGTGCCACATGTAGTTTGCGGTTAATCTGCTTGATACGGAAACGTTAAGCGCCTCTGGTTTTCGCCCGCGTGCACGTTGTGAACATTTGTGTTTCTTTTTCCGGAATTAGATGCGGTTTTGTAAATGGAAGTTTTTCTGGTTTTCTGTTACTCTCTGTCTATCTATATCTAAATGATAGTACTAAAACCATAAAGGTGTTCCGTTTGTCACTCTCTCGGCCAAGGCGAAAAGGACCGCGCTACGTGTCGGTCAGGTGAAAACTGAAAAGAAAAACGACCATTGAGCATACACCGCCAGGAACCATGGGCATTTCCCGGAGTGGACAATGACGTTTGGTTCCGGGCGACATTTGTCCGTGGACCATCTTGCTGCGCCTCGTATCAGTACATAAAGTAGTGTTCTATCCAATACGAACTGTCAGAATTCTAAGAAATGGGTAACATACGAGAGGCATGCGCAGTGGCATACGAGACTTGGTGCAGAAGAGAACATGATCTAGTTTCAAGGTCAAATGTTGCCAGAACTGGACATTCAATTTTTCTGTTGCATCTAAGGATGTTAGTCTTTTCATCTTCCATGGAGGTAATATCTCAAATTACCTTAGAGAATTTGGAAAGTCATGTTCTGCTCCCGAGCTCAAATGAGCTCGGGTGGAACGGTAAATTCCACAAAAAATGAAAAACATTTTAAAAAATTCCGAATTTTTTTGGGTGCAATTATTGACAAAAGTTTTCAGTGCTTGCAAAATTTCATCAAAAAATAACATTGCTTTAAGTCGTGGGAAAAAAAACAAAATCAGTACTCCAAAATGTTATCAAAAACAACACTTTTGGAGCATCAATTTTGTTTTTTTTGCTACGACTTCTAGAAATGTTATTTTTTGACGAAATTTTATGAGCACTGAGAACTTTTGTCAATGTTTGCACTAAAAAAAATTCAGATTTTTTTGAACATTTTCCGGCGGTACTGTTCATCCGAGCTCATTTGAGCTCGGGCTCAAAAACATCACGTCCAGAGAATTCGAGCTTTTCTGTCGTGAAAAGGATGATGAGTGGACTCAAGTTTTCAGAAAAGGGAAAACGAAATCTTATGCACAAGCTGTTCAAACTCCTTGAATTTTCAATACGGATAGAGCTCGTATCTCCGTTTTTGATCGCCTGGAATTTTCTTCTGCTCATTCTGCGACAGTTTCACCAGAGCCGATGAAGAGGAAAAAGAAGGACCTGCGTCTCGCCCCCCGTCGGGCGGACGGCCCGGCTGCGCCGCCGCCGCTGTCCCCTGCCGACAGGCCCTTCCCCACCCCAATCCCTTCCACCCAGTGCAGCCCCGCTAGCCTGTTCTACTCCCCCCCCCCCCCGGTCGCCTTCGTCGGAGCGTCCCGCTTGGAGCTCAGAGGAGGGGGGGCTCGGCGAGATCCCAGAGGTGCCGCCGGCTCTCCAGTTCCAGGCCGGCGCGTCTGAGATGGTGAGGGCCGACGCCGGAGCTCGCGGTGCTGACCGGGGCCGGCGCGCCCGCGTTGGTGCTGGGGAGGATCTCCCGGAGACGCCGTCGGCTCCTCTCCAGATCCAGGATGGCGCGCTCGGGTTGGAGTGGGCGGACGTTGGTGCCGGTGCACTCGCTGCTGCCTTGGGCCGGCGCGCGAGCGATGGAGATGGCCGGCGGTTCTTGGCCAGCGCTCCCGACGCGCGTGCGCTGCCGCCGCCGCCACCTCCTCTGCCGTCCCCGCCCCTTGCCCTCCCTCCGCCTCCGTTCAAGCCCACCACCCTCGCCACTGCCGCATCCAGCTCGTCCGCACCGTCGCGACCCTCCTCTGCGTCGGCATCGGGTCTGGTTCCCGACCTGGATGCGCCATCCCCGTCATCTCGCCCGGGGCTCTCTGGCTCGTCCTCCGGGAAGGTCGTCGGTCTGTCTGCACCGTCCAGCGGCTCGGATCCATCGCCTGAAGCCCCTCCGCCTCCGCCTCGTCTCAAATCCATCGTGATCCAGGAGCCCGCCGCCGGGATGCGCACCGCCGACCATCTCAATGCTGCACGGGTCGCTGCCTTGGACCCTGGAGGATGGATCGAGGTGCGGGGGAGCAAGGGATGTGCAGATGTTTCCAGGGGCGGCCGGGCTGAGCCGCCACTGAAACGCCCGGTGGTTAGTCTGGCTGAGCGCGCCGCCTACCTCAAATGGATGGATGGTCGCTGTTTTCGTTGTCTCAGCCGCAAACATTTCGCCAAGGATTGCGAGGAGCCGATGAAGTGTTGGCGTTGCTACAAGGATTTCCATCTTGCCAGTCAATGTTCTGGCACTCCGCCGAAGCCTTCCTCGTCGGTGCCTCCCTTGGGCCCTCGAATCGGTGTTGGGGTTCGTCGTGACGCGTCGCCAATCCATGCTACTAGACAGCGTTCGTATGCCGAGGCTCTTTTGGCGCCGCCCCTTGGAGATCGCTCTGCTCGTCGTGTGGACTGCTGCATCTTCCCTCACGCTCCTGTCGAGCAGGATCTCCTTGCCGCTATGCTCTCGGCTAGGCCGGTGGGCATTGATCCATGGCATGATGATCCTATGCTTGATGAAGCAATGCCGTCTTCTCCTCAGGTTTTGCCTGTCATCATAGGTCCTTTGGACTGCTCTGCTTGGGATGATGGCATGTGGTTGACCCATGATGCCTCGTCGGTGGGGAGTGAGGAATCTGTTGATCCTATGTGCTTGGAGGCTACGCTACGGTCGTCACGCTCAGGAGGCTCCTTCTCGTCTCCCGTGGTGCACTCCCTTGTATGTCCGATGCCGAGTCCAGAGGAACCTCTTGACTTCAACACACCCAACGTTCTGGTTGAGCCTGTGGTTGAGATGTGCAATGTTGTTGCAAAGGTGGCACAAACTAAAGCAACATCATTATCTCTGGAGGATTTTCTCAGCAAGGTTACGTGCCCGCTCACACAACCTCTGCTCGGGACCCGGTGCCTTCGAATGGGAAGAAGAATGACGAGCGGCGGAGCGGGCGTCTGGATAAGAAGAACAAGGCATGCAACATCCCGACATCCAAGCGCGCAGAGTATAGGATGTTGGAGGTTTTTGGTGAGCTGCCGGAGGTCAGCAAAGTTGAGGGTCCAGAGCAAAAGATGCAAGCATACAAAGATATGTACAAAAAACCGATTTCGCCGCAAGTGATCGAGGCGTTGAGCTCTTTGGCGAGGATCACGGGAAAGTCAAAGTTCGACCCCTCAGGATGGTTACCACAAGATAATGTTAGCACATGATTCTTTGAGGCCACGACGGGAGAGTCATTCAATATGGATGGTTTTCCTTCGGCGAGTGGCGGTCAATTTGGTTGCACTTGAGCCTCGTCAAACTGTTTTGGGCCTAGGTGCTCTAGTATCCGGCTCCGACGATGTCCCTTGATGTTGCCTTTTTATCATCCCTATTCCCTAGTTCTTGTGTCTCTTTTTTTCGTTTTCTTTTTCTTTCTTATTGGGTTTTCATTCGGTTTTCCCTGATTAGCCGAGAATGTTTGGTTTTTGGGTCCGGTTTTCCCTTATAAACTGGATCAACTCTCTTCTTCTTAATGAAATGCAGGAACCCCTGCCCCTCTCGAGGTGTTCTCGAAAAGAAAAAAAATCTGCGGCAGTTTCTGGTGTTAATGGTGCATACAGATCAAGGGCAGGATTACATGACTTTTATTCAAATGGAAAAGGTATACTTGGACCTGCGCCAGCTTCTAGGCAGGCTCAAGGCCGAAATCAGTCGGTCTGTGCTAGATACCTCCTCCCGGGCCATGTGCGGATGGCCTGCTCAAATCGCATTTGTTGTTGGGTGTCACATCTCAAATTTTTCACACATCTGGTATGTTAAGAAAAATTACAGGGAATGAAATAATCATGCATGCATGCATGCAACAGTTGTTATGCATCTTCTGTTTACTGGTGTACTCTCTATGTTCATGAATACATGTCAGTGTTGGGCATGGGCAGAATCCAACAGACGACTTCGTCAGTTCCTTTACATACAATTATGCTAACAAAATATAAAACATATGATATTGTAAACATCCTAAAATGACTCTGATGATATAATATTTTTATATACTACATACTACATATAATTAATCTCGGTTTTGACAGATACAACATACAAAACTCACGTGAGGGTAACTACCACGGGTGGTAGGGAACATTTGTCCTACCAATTTTTATGGCCTGAGAACCAATTGAGGTCTACAATTTGAAATAGGATCATCGATTTTGACCGGTCAACAATTTCTTAAGGAGCTTTCTTTTTCATTTCGATTAATACACTATGCTCCCTATTTTTATAGTCTCACAATCAATTGAGGTCTCCGATTTAAAATTGGGTCATCCGATTTTGGTAGTATCAGCAATTTCTCAAGGATTTCTCTCGTTTAATTTTTTATAATTCAATATGCTCCTTAGTTTTGGAGTTTTTCCATTCGATTGAGGTATCAATTTTAGATTTGGTTCACAATTTTGGCCGGGCCAATGATTTTCAAATCAATTAGCGGCAACCGGCCTATAAAAACATATTAATCTCGCACATCCTCTCGTCACCTAGAAAAAAGAAGTGCCATCATGTGATCCTATAGCACCAATATAGTACATGCAGTAATCGAGAATTTCCCTAAATAAATATGGATTAATTAGTAGATAACACAGAATCACATCACGAAAGACCCACCAAAAGACCACATTATATAAATAAAAATAAAACACACTTCATCATCTCCCCCACTCGCCAAAATATTCCCTCAATTCCAAAATATTAGGTGTATTAGTTTTTTGGAAAGTCAAAATTCTTTAACTTTGACCAAGTTTAGAGCCACAAATATCAAACACCCACAATACAAAATAAATAAAATATAAAAATTCATTTCATGAAGAATCTATGATACTGATTTGATATTATGCATTTTGATATAGTTCTTTACAGATTTGATCAAACTTAAAGAGGCTTGACTTTCAAAAAAATTAATACAACTTATATTTTGAGACAGACTGAGTATTTTTTTCTTGAAAACCCAACAACACTAACGGTGCAGCAAAGTGTGCTTAACCCTTCGAGTATCGATACGAAACCAAGCAGGGTCCGCACTACAAAATAAACATGAAGCCTCGTCTCATTGACATCATGACTTTTCCCTTAATCACTCATTTTCTGATAAAGGGCATATTTTATTAATTTAAAATATAACATCAAAATAATAGCAAGCATAATATGTACACGCTGGCCTCTACATAACCAGGGTGTACATAGTCAAACCCAAATGAGCACACACCAATAATTCTCTCCAATAAGAAAGCAAAGCCATATGAGAGCAAAACTAAACCTACGACATAGAGTGTGGGTAACCTATCCGAAGACCATACCGCCAACCATGCTGGGTACAAACACCTTGCTCACGTGCTCCGACCCTCACACACACACATCGGTGTAAATAGCAACCGGTGCTTCTATCATTTTAGAGAACATCACAATCGGAGCTACTGTGTAAACTGGAAATTAACTTACATGGAGAGGAATTTTTACCACTAAAACTCAAATAGTATATCAAGACTGACACTCCCACGCTAATACGCGCGCAAAACTGTTGTGGAACTCCTGTCATCCAACATCCAAACATTGCCCCGGGGGGGGGGGGGGGGGGCTATAAGTTGGAGGCAACTTGGATAACCAACCATATAGAACGCGTAAATTCACATTGCCAAGATAAAAAGTGTCATCACGATGACAGAAACAACACTATTACTCTTTAGCCAATTCCGGCGAGCGAGGTTGTCCTTTGTTAGGATCACTCCTTGACGAAGATACTGGAGGAAAATTTTAACTTTTAATGGTACCTTCGACATCCAAATCTTTTTGTTATTGTGTAGTCTCAAAGTGTGTAAGTGTCATGTACATGTAATCTTCTGTAAAAGTTCCATTATGTGTAAGGTGCCAGCGGAACTCATCCCGGCCTTGTGTCAGCTGGATCACAACTAGTCAACCAAGAGAAAGTGTCTTGACATAAGGCGGAGACCGACCAGATCCTGCTTAAAAGAAATATTAGGCGAATATGTGCTCAAAATAAGTGAACTTACTATTATTGCGAGAAATATAGTCTTGGGCAGGATATTGTTCTCGAAGAGTGGTGTTACCCAACCATGTATCCTCCCCGAAATGTATCTCCAAGCCATTCCTTATTGCGAAAGATTCAAAGCGGACGAGATGTTTCTTCATCGTCATCAGACCCGCCCAAAAATGCCAGTCTACAGGTTTCCGATATGCCTTGGACAAAGGTTTTGAGCCTAGATACTTGTTGTGCAAGTTTTACTATACAACATCCTTAGTCAAAAGCTTAGGGCTCCTTTGATTCAAAGGATTTTCACAGGAATTTTAGAGGGTTACAATCCTTAAGATTTTTTCCTATGTTGGTTGTTTGATTCTTAGGATTGAATCCTATAGGAATTTATCCTTAGGATTTCTATGTACTACATCCCATAGGATTTCTAGTATCCACTCAAATCTCTTTCAAAGAATCCTTTGTTCTTCCTATGATGCAATCACACAACCAAAAATCCTGTATGGTTGAGCATGACATGTCAATCCAATGTCTTTCATATTCCCACGTTTTTAGAATCCTATGAATCAAAGAGGCCCTTATAAATGTATTTGTCGAGCAAAGCGTCGTTTTATCTTGGCGGTCTTGAATAGCAAGCCAACCTTAGTCTTTGGATGACAAACCACGCTCCATCTGGTCAGTCAATTACTCATACACGTAAATAAAGCAAGTACTTAAAATCCCATTTATGAGGGGTAAATAAACATGTGTCTATGCAATAAGAGTATTGGTTCGGATGTGGAGTATCTGCTCCCGAGCTCAAATGCACCATGATGAACAATAAAATCTACAAAATAGTAAAATATTTCAAAAAATTCTGAATCTTTTTGTGGTAAACTTTGTCAAAACATTTGTGTGCTTGAAATGTTTAAACACAAAATGACATTTGTGTGCTTAACCCTTCTAGTATCGATACGAAACCAAGCAGTGTCCGCACTACAAAATAAACATGAAGCCTCGTCTCATTGACATCCTGATTTTTCCCTTAATCACTCATTTTCTGATAAAGGGCATATTTTATTAATTTAAAATATAACAACAAAATAATAGAAAGCATAATATGTACACGTCGGCCTCTACATAACCAGGGTGCACAGAGTCAAACCCAAATGCGCACACACCAATAATTCACTCCAATAAGAAAGCAAAGTCATATCAGAGCAAAACCAAACCTACGACATAGAGTGTGGGTAACCTATCCGAAGACCACACCGCCAACCATGCTGGGTACAAACACCTTGCTCACATGCTCCGACCCTCACACACACATCGGTGTAAATAGCAACCGGTGCTTCTATCATTTTAGAGAACATCACAATTGGAGCTAGTGTGTAAACTGGAAATTAACTTACATGGAGAGGAATTTTTACCACTAAAACTCAAATAGTATATCAAGACTGACACTCCCACGCTAATACGCGCGCAAAACTGTTGTGGAACTCCTGTCATCCAACATCCAAACATTGCCCCAGGGGGGGGGGGGGCTATAAGTTGGAGGCAACTTGGATAACCAACCATATAGAATGCGTAAATTCACATTGCCAAGATAAAAAGTGTCATCACGATGACAGAAACAACACTATTACTCTTTAGCCAATTCCGGCGAGCGAGGTTGTCCTTTGTTAGGATCACTCCTTGACGAAGATACTGGAGGAAAATTTTAACTTTTAATGGTACCTTCGACATCCAAATCTTTTTGTTATTGTGTAGTCTCAAAGTGTGTAAGTGTCATGTACATGTAATCTTCTGTAAAAGTTCCATTATGTGTAAGGTGCCAGCGGAACTTATCCCGGCCTTGTGTCAGCTGGATCACAACTAGTCAACCAAGAGAAAGTGTCTTGACATAAGGCGGAGATCGACCAGATCCTGCTTAAAAGAAATATTAGGCGAATATGTGCTCAAAATAAGTGAACTTACTATTATTGCGAGAAATATAGTCTTGGGCAGGATATTGTTCTCGAAGAGTGGTGTTACCCAACCATGTATCCTCCCCGAAATGTATCTCCAAGCCATTCCTTATTGCGAAAGATTCAAAGCGGACGAGATGTTTCTTCATCGTCATCAGACCCGCCCAAAAATGCCAGTCTACAGGTTTCAGATATGCCTTGGACAAAGGTTTTGAGCCTAGATACTTGTTGTGCAAGTTTTACTATACAACATCCTTAGTCAAAAGCTTAGGGGTCCTTTGATTCAAAGGATTTTCACAGGAATTTTAGAGGGTTACAATCCTTAAGATTTTTTCCTATGTTGGTTGTTTGATTCTTAGGATTGAATCCTATAGGAATTTATCCTTAGGATTTCTATGTACTACATCCCATAGGATTTCTAGTATCCACTCAAATCTCTTTCAAAGAATCCTTTGTTCTTCCTATGATGCAATCACACAACCAAAAATCATGTATGGTTGAGCATGACATGTCAATCCAATGTCTTTCATATTCCCACGTTTTTAGAATTCTATGAATCAAATAGGCCCTTATAAATGTATTTGCCGAGCAAAGCGTCGTTTTTATCTTGGTGGTCTTGAATAGCAAGACAACCTTAGTCTTTGGATGACAAACTACGCTCCATCTGGTCAGTCAATTACTCATACACGTAAATAAAGCAAGTACTTAAAATCCCATTTATGAGGGGTAAATAAACATGTGTCTATGCAATAAGAGTATTGGTTCGGATGTGGAGTATCTGCTCCCGAGCTCAAATGCACCATAATGAACAATAAAATCGACAAAATAGTAAAATATTTCAAAAAATTCTGAATCTTTTTGTGGTAAACTTTGTCAAAACATTTGTGTGGTTGAAATGTTTAAACACAAAATGACATTTGTGTGCTTAACCCTTCTAGTATCGATACGAAACCAAGCAGTGTCCGCACTACAAAATAAACATGAAGCCTCGTCTCATTGACATCCTGATTTTTCCCTTAATCACTCATTTTCTGATAAACGGCATATTTTATTAATTTAAAATATAACAACAAAATAATAGAAAGCATAATATGTACACGTCGGCCTCTACATAACCAGGGTGTACAGAGTCAAACCCAAATGCGCACACACCAATAATTCACTCCAATAAGAAAGCAAAGTCATATCAGAGCAAAACCAAACCTACGACATAGAGTGTGGGTAACCTATCCGAAGACCACACAGCCAACCATGCTGGGTACAAACACCTTGCTCACATGCTCCGACCCTCACACACACACACATCTTTGTAAATAGCAACCGGAGCTAGTGTGTAAACTAGAAATTAACCTACATGGAGAGGAATTTTTACCACTAAAACTCAAATAGTAAATCAAGATTGCCGCTCCCACCCTAATACGCGCGCAGAACTGTTGTTGAACTCTTATCATCCAACATCCAAACACTCCCACCCAAAGTTTGCGTTGCATATAATTTTTCTTTGGTTTGACAAAACGCAAAAAAAAGTGGATGAATATCGGCTCGGTTCACCCTTTCGACCGTCGCCGCACCAAGCGTCCAAAGTCCACGCGAGCGGGCAAAAAACACATATTTGACCTGTTTGCGAAACTAATTCACGATCTGAACTGCCCTTGAAAAAAATTCACAAACTGATCGTTTTGTGTGGCGCCTGACAGCCGGGCGCTGCACTGCACTATGCAGCGCCTTGGTCTTAGGCGCCACACTCCCGGCCAGCGTGGCAGCCCGGGACCAGGCACGGCCCCACAGCCAGCCATGCAACGCCTAAGAGCGAGGCACCACACAGTATAATGTGCAGCGCCTAGCGCTTAGGCGCCATACATGAAATGTGCAGCGCCCAGCCCTTAGGCGCTGCACTGTTTGTGTGTCACTTAGGCTGCCCCCACCCCACCCACACCCGAAGCTAAGCGCCCCCCCCCTCTCCCCCTCTCCCCCCTCTCAAATCCTTCTCAAATCTTGCAAATCCGGAGTATTTGTCCATGGATTTCAAAGCCAACCCCTCCCTTAAGGTAATCTCCTCCGATCCCCTCGTTTTCATCCATAGGAATTGTCACATTTGCTCAAATCTTGCTACTTTGGGGAAACCCTAGGTTTGGCTTGGATTTGGAAATTTGTGTTGAAACATGTTATGTTTCTTTGCCAATTTGCTAGGGTTAGGCTTCCTTCTATGCTAGGGTTAGGTTTATGTGTGTTGTTATGTTGGGGTTAGGGTTATGCTATGGTTAGGGTTGTGGTTATTGTTAAGTGGGGGTTAGGGTTATTGTTTCATATCTATGTTAGGGCTTATGTAGTTTGTGCAAATATTCGGTTAAGTACTTATTGGATATATGTGTGTTTTTGATTATTTTAGGGATGGGAAGAACATGTGTTTATGTTCATCATGTGGATAAAGAGGCCTTTTTGAAAGGCAATGTTGAGCCGGACCCGGATGAGCTTGACATGGTGTTTGAGAGTAGTCCTAGCTATGCGGATGTCTTGGAACAAGTGAGGAAGGATTTGAATTGGATGGACCCAAGTGACGTTGTTGAGTTGGAGGGAAGGCATAATGTTGGTTTTGGAATGCACATCCGTTGGAAGACAATGCGTGTGAACTCCGAGCAACGTTGGGTTGCATACAAGGAGACGGTTGCCGAATCTCTAGACAAGGCTCTTGAGTTATTTGCCTCCAAGAAGGTTGAGTCTAGTTTGCATTTGGACTTGAACCGGAACCCCTCCCCGTTGGTTGCTAGTACTCCCCCACCCATGAACCAAGATCAAATGAGTGAACCTCATTTGACGCAACAAGTTTGGCCAACATTGAGCCCGATTTCAAACAACCAAAATGAAGCTTTTCAAGAGGAGAATGATGAGTACGAGGAGGATGACAACGAAGTTGATCTCCATGACAACAATGTGGGTGATCTCGACAAATATAATGTGCAAGAGACAATGGACCAATCCATCCCTTTTTCCCGTTCATATGCATCGGACTCGGATGACAATGGTCCCGATGAAGAAGTTGATGAGGAGGGGTTCACGACGAAGGAGGCCGAAGCATTTAAGAAGGTATTCCGACGGGATCACAAGACACCATTGTTCAAGGATCTTAGTCTCGCGGATGAAGCCATTGTAGATGGTGGCAAATGTATATCTCTTGGAGCTAGGCCAAGTTCTCACCGTGATTTAGAAGACGGCAAGAACGGGATATATCCCGGTTGTGAGTTTGGATCCTTCTTGGAATTGAAGATGTGGCTCAACAACTACTCGGTTACGCATTATCGTCCACATAGAGTGGCCAACTCGGACGTCAATGTGCGTTACACGGTTCAATGTGAAGTGCCAAGATGTCCATGGATTGTGCGTGCAAGGCCATGGAAAGGATGTCCCACTTGGCGCATAGTGAGTTGTGTACCAAGTCACATGTGCCGACACAAGAATGCGGATGGCAAGCTTGTGTCTCAAGAACACAGACAACTCACGTCCGAGTTCATCGCTTACAGGTTTTCCAACCAAATATCCACACTTCCAACAATGGGCATTAAGAGTGTCATTGACCTTGTGAAAGCCATCTTTCATTACAAGGTGAAGTACGGTAAGGCATGGAAGGCGAAGCAAGCCGCATTCAAGATGTTGTATGGCAATTGGGAGGAAGCATACAACCGACTCCCTAGGTTGTTGTTAGCTATGGCCGCCACAAACCCAGGCATGGTTCACATGGTCGAGCCTCATGGGCACCAAACATTGATTCACAACGGGAGGACCGACCGAGTATTTGGCCGTGCATTTTGGGCCTTTGAGCAATGCGTGAGGGCTTTTGAGCATTGTCGGCCCGTCATCGCCATTGATGGCACGTTCTTGACCGGACAATACAAGGGCACTATATTGGTTGCAATAGCAAGTGATGCCAATAACCGGGTGTTACCTTTGGCTTTCGCTTTGGTTGAGGTCGAGAACAATGATAACTGGGAGTGGTTCTTGCGTCAATTGAGAACAAGGGTAATACCGGCTGAAAGGGAAATTTGTGTCATATCAGTGGGCACCGCATAAGCCAAAGATCCCTATCCCGCAAGCACATCGGGTGGAGGACAAACTCGTGGGTGACCCCTAATGTGTCATTCGCGCCATATGGCTGCTATTCCACCTATGAAATAGGACAACAACGCAACATTGATGACAAGTTTTCAGGCAAGCATGAAATGACTGATGTAATGTCCTCGTTACCTGCTCAGGCGTAATCGTGTCCAACTCGGCGATGTACTTTTGGTACATGAGATTGACATCGTTCGTCATCTCGGATACCACATCCCACTTGTAAGACCAAGTGGGGCGTCGTAAATCGTCTTCTTTATCCCAAGAATTAAACGTGACGCTCTTCGGGCGTCCAACAGGCAAACGCTCCCAGCTCCATACAGAAAGTAGAAGCAGATTACCACCAATGCATGCACTATCTGTGATCCTGCAACATGCATCGTCCAGCTGCATATAAAAGTAAACAATGTTAACTTAACAGCAAGGTTGCATTGCTAATGAAGAAATGAATTGATAACAAAACAAACCAACTACCTGTCGGTACAAGTAGGCAAGAGTCGTTGAACCCCAGCTCCATCTGCTCTCGAAGACGGTCAACGCCTTCAGCCACATCCATGGAGCGTTCTTGCCTGTGGCGTCAGGAAACAAAGTCCTCGAGATAACGTACCACATATAGACACGAGCATGTGTCTGGATCACATCATCAGTGGCATCCGTAGGGCAATGCGCAAAGTTTGCTTGAATCCATGTGAAAGCAGCTCCGGCTGCTTTCCTTTCCTTCTTCTTCTTCTCTTGTCCCTCCTCTACATCAGCCTCAGCCTCGGTAGGAGCCATACCGATAAGAGCAATCATCTGCTGGCGCCACCCATCAGAATCGGTGCTCATACAGAGAGGCCTCCCGTCGATAGGAAGACCGGTGATCAAGGAGACATCCTGGAGCGTCACGGTCATCTCCCCGGTCCGAAGATGGAAACTGTGCGTCTCCGGCCTCCACCGATCAGCAAGAGAGGACACCAGTGGAGCGTTGAGGTTCGACGTGGACCGGCTGACCAACTGAATCCACGGGAGGAGTCCTGCATGCTCGATGTAGGGTGTGTACCGCTCATCGTAGGGCATGGCAGCACTAGAGACCCCGTGATACCGAATCTTCAGAGGTTCAAGCTTCTGCAAAAAACAAGTAATGACAAATCTTAGGGCATGTCAATTTCAACTAAAGGCAAATTTGCAAAATATCTAGATTACTCATTATTACCATCCCCTTCTCGCGCATCATGTAGGCCCGATGTTGTGTGTCATAGGCATCGTCGAGAAGGCAAACCATCCTTACAAAGTTCAAACAATAAACATATATGAGTTCATCTCAAATATCGGTATACACTAAACATCTCATATGTGTTCATCTAAATATCTCATATGTATTCATCTACATAACTCAACATTTCATATATACCTACAAAACTCAACATCTCATAATTATCTACAAAACTAGGCATCTCATATATATCTAAAAACATAACTCAACATTTCATATATACCTACAAAACTCAACATCTCATAATTATCTACAAAACTAGGCATCTCATATATATCTAAAAAAACTAAACAATCTAGGGTTTCACTAACAAGAATCATATATTGTGAACTAATGAATAATACTAGGGTAGTACCACTATGACTACACATCCTACATCACAACACCCAATCTTGGACAAATAAAGATCCAAACCAAGCAAATCAAGGGGTCCACCCAATCTTGGACAAATCTCTAAAATGGCAACGAATTTACGGAGGAAAAGAAAGGGAACGGGGGACTTTACCTGAGAGGAACTGCCTGGGGAGGGCTGGCCCGATGCGGCTTAAGTCAATGTGCAGCGCCACACAAAACGGTCAGTTTGTGAATTTTTTTCAAGAGCAGTTCAGATCGTGATTTTTCAAGAGCAGTTCAGATCGTGAATTAGTTTCGCAAACAGATCAAATATGTGTTTTTTACCACGCGAGCGCACGCGCTACACAAAGCCTCTATGCATGTGAATGTAGTATTATATGCAACAAGGGGAGAGATCCTTATATGCTGCTCACAGCCTCCTTCCCCCGGCGAGGTGGGACTAAAAAGTCTTGGATGGATGAGTGAGTGGACGGGCGGGCGGGGCAGCCATGCATGCATGCATGAGGCCTTTCCTTTTTTGGTGGAGGCCGGCGTATTGGTGCTGGGCTAGGCCGAGCTCCATGGAGGCCTCTAAATGCAAAGTCCAAAATTCATGAAAATTCATAATTTTACATTTCAAAAAATTCTGAAAAAAAATACAGAGATAAGTGAGGGTGTAACACACATGTGTGTAAATTTTCAGAAAAAAATACGTTGAAATGAGGCCTGTACAAAAAAAACAAATTTGGGACTTTTTAACACATGATACTATTCATCATCTCAGGCCATGAATTTGTCTTTTTTGTGCAGATCGTATTTCATCCTAAAAATTTACACACATACACTTAACATCCTTCTTTACTTGCATAATTTTTTTCAGATTTTTTTTAAACCAAAAAGTTTGAAATTTGATTTTTTCAAAAATTTCGAACTCCATGGAGCTCGGCCTCCAAACGTCCGTTCTCAAGGCCTACATGCATCAGTTAGGACGTTGTGAGTATTAAAATATGTTTACACAGTGAGTGAGTGAGTGCATGTCAGCTCATGGGTCGTGGCTCGAGTGAATAGATTTAATGTAATGCATTCGTGAATAGATTTTAGTAAGCAAAACAGCTCTTAGAATATATTTAATGGAAAACAACTAATCTAGAAATGTAGTTTGCTTGAATTGCTTTCCCTTCTTGTGAAATGAAGTTTGCTCCGGATGCAACTACAAATTATTCTGATATGAGAAAACATTTGCTTCGGCTATAACCGTTCATTTTAAATGTACCAAGACCGTTTCTGTCGGACTAGACAATAATTTGCTTCCTTGTTGCCTCCACATCGACGATGACAATAACACGCTCCATCCTTTCATATAATTTGTTTCCAACCACCCAAATATTTGCTTCATTCAGGTCCTTAATATCATAGTGCTTCATATTATTATATCACATGTCTAGTGCATAATACTATTTGCTTTGTTCTGCCAGTAGGAAAAAAATTAGATGGTTTCTATAAATAAACATAATACATGGAACTTATTTCATAACGGCATGGCAAGGGTTTGGCAACATTTTTGTGTGTGTGTGTATCCTAAATCCTAATATACTTTCCTGTTTCCTGAAGCGCATTCCTGGACAGAGGGGGAGCAACAAGGGACAGCGAGCCGCACAGGCAACATCGTATACACGCATCGATCGCCGGTGCCCACCTGAGCTCACTCGTCAGGCAACTCAAGCAAGATGAACTTATCTTACCAAGCACGACGGTAGTTAGCAGCTCTTGGAAATTCAGAAAGCACTTCCAGCCAACTTGTCACGAAGACAACAACGACTGCATGTCCGGCAAGGCAAGTGCAAAGCCGCCTAAACCAAAATGGAAGCAAAAATGCTCCAGCCTTTGTATGTTCCCATTTGAATTACAACATCCAACAGGCCACAAGGAATGTGCTCACATTTGAATTCACAAAGTTTTTGCATGTTGATCAACATCGAAATGGGCCAGGACGCCACAGCAAGCTCAAAACGAAAATGAAAAATACAAGCACATGTTGGATACATATGGACTGGCAACCTTCTTTCAAAGGTCCTACCTTACCATCTACTCCCTCCGTTCCCGAATATAAGACTTCTTAGAGTTTCCAATATGGACTACATACGGATGTATAGATATATTTTAAAGCATGTACTTCATATTGAAATATCTAAAAGGTCCTACATTTAGGAACCGAGGGAGTATTTATCCACCTGTTGCTTCCAAACCTCAGCTCCGGAAGAAAGTTCACGGCTTTTGACGGTAACATCTTCATCGTCCAAGGCAGAGGAGCTCCGTGTTGGGGCCGTGCCTCCTGGCGAGCCTGCGGGGGGGAGGGCGCCAATGAGGTGCAGGTGCCCGATGATTGGCAGTGCTGGCGGCGAAGACGGGAGGGGGGGTGCATTCTTCTCGCTGTTGTTGCATTTTTTCTGTCTTCCCAACGTACCAGTAATGCACAAACAAATAGGAAGAGGGGGAAGAGCAACAGAAACCATGCCATGGTAAATTACTTTGTAGAGCTCCGCACGCAAAAAAAATCCTGTGAACCAGCTTAGTATGTCATGGCAAGCCCGATCTGTTGCTTATAAGAGCATCTCCAATAGATGGTCCAAAACCGGAGATGTAAAATATGGACCGTCAAATGGTGCGTTTTGGAGCTTCGAAAAATGCTCAACTCCAACAGATGGTCCAAATCGGAGATGTAAAAAAGAGAGCAACTCCAACAGATGGTCCAAAACGAAAATGTATTTTGAAAACGACCAACTACTACTTCATCTCAACATAGTTCAAACATGAAATTCAACATAGTTCGAACATAGATGACATAAATTTAAACTAGCAGAACTACTCGTCGTCCGAGGGCATCCAGTACGACTCTTCGGAGTCATCCGAGAGCCCCCAGAACTCCTCGTCCTCCTCCTCCGACGATGACTCGATGGGGATCACCGTCGAGGGGCCAGCCTCGTCCTCCTTCTTCACCTCCTCCTTCTTCTTCTTGGCATCACGCTTCCAGTAGAACTCCTGCTCGGCCTGGACGTACTCGGGATGCTCCCGCGCAAACCGAGCCATCGCCGCCTCGTCGCTCTCGCCGGGAGTGACGACAACCGCCGGTCTCTTCTTCTTCTTCTTCTTCGCCGGCATCTCCTCCATCCGGATGCCCTGTGGCACGAGCCACTCCACCTCCGCCCGGGTCTCGATCTCAGGGAAGTTGAGGTCCGTCTTCGGCCGTCCGGCACGCCACACCGCCACGTCGTAGGCACGCGCGGCCTCATCGGCGGTGGGATACGTGCCGAGCCACCAACGCCGCCCGGCGTCGGAGAACTCCACTCCGAAGTTCCCGGAGGGCTTCGCCCTCAAGCCGAAGAAACCCGACTTGCCCTTCGGCGTCTTCTTCAGCGCCATCGAGGAGCGGGCGGCAACCGAGCGGGGAGCGGGGCGGCGGACGGACCGATGGCAGAGGCGACCGAAGAGGAGGCGGACGGAGCGGGGCCGGGCGGAGGACGGACCGGAGGCGGAGGCGACCGGAGAGGAGGCGGACGGGGTCAGGGCGGGGCGGACGCGATGGGGCGGCAGGCAACGGCCCAGGTGGGGTGGAATCGGCGGCGGGGGTCTAGATCTACGGCGGGGCGGCGTCGGAGAGCTGCGGCGGGGCGGTGGCCGAGCGGGGAGCTGCGGCGGGGCGGCGGACGAGCGGGTCGCGGGCGGGCGATCGCGAGGCGGAAGGGGAATGAAGTGGCGGTTGGGCGTTTCGCGGGCGGCCACGGTTTTACATCAGTTGCATCTCGTGATGTAAATTTGTATCACGAAGTTTTCAATTTTACATCACCGGGAGGCCGCGGTCCAATTTTTTTTACATATGGAATGTCTGTTGGAGCAGCGTTTTTTGGCCCAGACGGTCCAAAAGTTAGGTATTTTTACATTTGGACAGTCTATTGGAGATGCTCTAAGCTAGCCAAAGGAGTAAAAACTACTCCCTCCGTCCCACTACTATCAAAAAACATCTTACATTATGGGACGGAGGGAATACATATTACAAAAAATCATCACGGGTTTAATTGTGGCCTGGAGCACACAGATTCTATACCTCAAAGAAAGAAAGAACTACTAGCCACCTACTAGAGGATTATAAAAGTAAAAAGGCAAAATTTTAGGCCTCAATGCCCCTGCTTTGTCGCTCAGACATGCTCTCTAGGGTCAAAACCAAAAGATCTAAACCTCGGTTGTTGGATCCATCGACCGAGGTTTAGATCTTTGGTTTTGAGCCTAGAGAGCACCAAACCAAAACAAATCTCGGCTTCTAGTTTTATACTAAGGCTCGGTATGCCAAGAAGGATGCATGGCATCGGGCCAAAACAAAATGTTGACAATAATCTAGGAGAGAGAGAGAGAGAACTAATAGAAAGCACTACACTGATCCCTCAGAGACCCCGTTTAAAAACAAACACAAAGCTGAATCAAGCCGGTACCAATGTGTATTTCAATCTCAGACCAAATCAGAGTTCTTATCATACAATGATGGACAGTTGCAGCAACGGCAGAGAAGCAGCTGATGGTGAGTGTCATACACAAGCAGGGGAGCTCACCTATGCAAGTTGTAGCCGAGACGGGCATCACAACCACCATGGTTGTGGCGTGGCAAGCAAAATCACAAACAGCGCCACCGGTCTCGTCCACCTTCACCATCAACTTTGATATGATAGGGCCCACCCTCAGGTTGGCACAGTGCTTGGCAATATTCTCTTAGGCTGTAAAAGCTCAGGTAGCACAAAGGTACACAATGGTGATCAGTGTAGTAGAATATCTAGGAATGTATTAAAATTTAACAATATGCATCCTTGTTGAAGAAAGACACCTAGGAGGCAACAGATCAGACCACATGAATATCCGTAAATTGAGCCAAAATTTAGAGTATGGTAGACAGAGTAAGGTTTAGCCTCAACACACATGATCCTTGTGCCATTTCACCTACACAACAGTCATGCTTCTAGTAATAACAGTATAGCCTTGATGCAAACAGTTTGTCTTTGACAAATAAATAAACTAAGCAATCAACATGAGCACAGGAACAGCACATGCATCATGGATCAAACCAGCAAGGAAACCTATTTTTTTATCCATTCCAGCAAACCTTTTGGATGTCTGACCATTTATTACTTATAAGAATCAATACAACACATGAAAATTGGCATTGCAGTATGTCACAAAAGGTTACTTTGGTACGTACTATAAATTTGCTATTGTATAGAACGAAAATTAGGTCCAAAAATAATAATTCCTATTGCTGGAGATCACATGACGAGGAGATGAATAAATTTGATTTGGCACAGACAGTCAAAAGGCCTTTAGATGATGACGTCTAGAAACCCTTTGTATGTGCAAGCAATCGAATCAAAACATCCATCCATAAACACACAAGAGGAGAGAAAACCAGTAGACAAGAAAAATAATCCTGCCTTCGAAAATTGCAGTCCTTTGGTCAACTAGGTGTCACGTCATGTTTTTGCTAACTGCAACTACCAGCGGTCCTCTGGTCAAATTGTAACCATGCTAGAATTTTCAATGAGCCGCCTGTACTAAAATGACGAATCAAGCAAGGTAAAGAAGACGTATTTTTACTATCTACATGTAAGGCAGACAATAAAGTCACCATCTTTTCTTTCTTTTGCATATATCACTTTCAGTGAAGAATTTCTTCTTCGCATGGCAAGTTCATCCATAGTTTAAGAAATCATCTCATCGACCAAACCAGAGTATCAAACAGACTATGTTCTGGATATAGAATTTAACCTTACAACATACACTTGATTGATTTCCAAGAGAAGCTATCAGAATTCTACAAGATACTAGCATGCTAAATCATACTACCTCCGTCCGGAATTAGTTGCTGCAGAAATGGATGTATCTAGCCGTATTTCAGTGCAATACATCCATTTCCGCGACAACTAATTCTGGACGGAGGAGGTACAATACACAACATCTCTACAAAATCTGCAAGCAATTTGTTCTACAAGGGCAGTAAAATAAGCAACAACTGGAAATAATGTCAGCAAGTGTGGTGCGGAAACTAAGCAAAGCAAGACGCAGAAACTCATGAAGTCTGAGCTGCCAGGTGTTGAAATAGTTAGTTTTTGCCATATAATGCCATGTTTGTGTTTGCATAGATGAGGCCCAGAACCATGGAGGTTATCCCTATGTGACCAGCAAACTACAACAAGCAAGAGAGAGAGAAAAGCACCAGAGGCACAATACAAAGAGAAGCAGTGTGGTAAGACACAAAAATGCTTCAACTTTTATACTATGGCTCAGTATGCCAAGCAGGATACATGGCATCGGGACCAAAAAAATGTTGATAATAATCTAGCAGAGAGAGAGAGAGAAATAATAGAAAGCACTACACTGATCCCTCAGAGACCCCGTTTAAAAACAAACACGAAGCTGAATCAAGCAGGTACCAATGTGTATTTCCATCTCAGACCAAACCACAGTGCTTACCATACAAGGATGGACACTTGCAGCAGTGGCAGAGAAGCAGCTGATGTACAGTCTCATACACAAGCAGGGGAGCTAACCTATGCAAGTTGTAGCCGAGACGGGCATCACAACCACCATGGTTGCGGCGTGGCGAGCAAAATCACAAACAGCGCCACCGGTCTCGTCCACCTTCACCATCAACTTGGATATGATAGGGCCCACCCTCAGGTTGGCACAATGCTTGGCAATATTATCTTAGGCTGTAAAATCTGCAAGCACGGTTGGAGTCGCTAAAAGCTCGGCAGCAGAAAGGTAAACAATGGTGATCAGTGTAGTAGAATATGTAGGAATATATTAAAATTTAACAATATGCATCCTTGTTGAAGAAAGACACCTAGGAGCCAACAGATCAGACCACATGCGTATGGAAATTGAGCCAAAATTTATAGTATGAGAGAGTAATAACAGTATAGCCTCGATGTTAAGGTTTAGCCTCAACACACATTACCCTTGTGCTATTTCACCTACACAACAGTCATGCTTCCAGTAATAACAGTATAGCCCCGATGCAAACATTTTGTCTTTGAGAAATAAATAAACGAAGCAATCAACATGAGCACAGGCCAGAACAGGACATGCATCAAGCATGGATCAAACCAGCAAGGAAATCTATTTTTTTATCCATTCAAGCAAACCTTTTGGATGTATGACCATTTATTACTTATAAGGATCAATATAACACATGAAAATTGGCATTGCAGTATGTCACAAAAGTTTACTTTGGTACGTATAAATTTGCTAGTGTATAGAAAGAAAATTAGGTCCAAAAATAATAATTCCTTTTGCTGGAGATCACATGGCAAGGAGATGAATAAATTTGAGTTGGCACAAACACTCAAAAGGCCTTTGGATGATGACGTCTAGAAACCCTTTGATATGTGCAAGCAATCGAATCAAAACATCCATCCATAAACACACAAGAGGAGAGAAAACCAGGAGACAAGAAAAAAATCCTGCCTTCAAAAATGGGAGTCACAACTAGGTGCCACGTCATGTGTTTGCTAATTGCAACTACCAGCAGTCCTCTGGTCAAATTGTAACCATGCTAGAATTGTCAATGAGCCGCCTGTACTAAAATGATGAATCAAGCAAGGTAAAGAAGACATTTTTACTATCTATTATTGAAGTGTTGAAATGCTTCTTTGTGCTTTAGTGCTGTAGTGACTTGGCAAGAACCAGACATTGATAAATAACCACGAGCCAGACGTTGATGGAATTGAGAAAGCAGATAACTTTGGATCGAGAAAAAAAAACAGATAATTTCTTAGGTGATAACAACGAACATTGTAACTTTTCCCCTCAAATGACAGATATTTTAACATTCCAGTGACAAAAGCATAGAGGTGACATGAAAAAGGCTCATCTTTTGGACAGAAAAGAAGCATATCAAATTAAGAGATGTTATATGCAAGCTCTTATTAGCAAGATGGAGGCCATGTTTTATGGATTAGGAGGCATTCCGCCAAAAAGGTTGAATATTACAAACATGCAACAGAACAACACTCATTAGAATATCTAGTCATCAATTATATGAACGTCATCAAACTTTTGACATATAGTGAGTGGCCTCTAGTGCTCACAAATGAACTAATGCACCATATTTCATAATTGAATGAGCACACTACGATATCACCGCCACGAACATCACTTTCAGTTTGATGGCCAGCACATAAATTGGTCGTAGCTTGGAGGCTATGTCCCAGAGCATTATAGATAGGTGAAACATATAACTTACAAGTTGTCGCCAATGCTCAACATCAACATGGTAGCGGCAGCCGACAACCCACAACAAAGTCGCACACCATGCCGACGATGACCACCAGGTCGCGCCAACGACCGCGTTCATGAGAGAAATGCAAGAAAGATGAGACCGCAGTGGGATCACCATCAAACTCCGCACTTGCACAGAAGTTCTGCGGCTGCAAGGAAAACAAAAAAGATTAGAGGAGCTCTTAATATCATTCTTTTCATCCAAATATATAGCGCATTCTACAAAGCAAACCTCATAAAAGACCCCTAGGAAAATATATTATCTACACTTCACACATTGCAATACCCAGCAAGCATGGACCACAACTTCTGATCAAACCATCCAAGTAAAAGTAGCCATCACCAGCAAATGTTCAAACCAGCAAGGTAATGATAATTCCAAAGCCAACACCTTTTAACCAACAAAAGAACACCCTACAAAACTAGCTCCATATCAGGAAAAGCCCACATGACTAATAGAGATTAGCTTTCACATGAATTCCGACTAATCTACGATTTTCAGTAATGAGTAAAGCCACTATCAATGCCGCATTTTTAAGCATTGACATTTCTCTTAAGAAAATAAGAGTTTCCAGCAACAGGACAAACACTATTTCTGTTGTATGTGAGGCCCATGAGGCCCAGGCCCATGTCAGCCAAGTGACCACTGACCTAGAAGGAGAGTGCTCCCGTTCTGTCCAGGAGAGCCGCCACACACGAGACCAACTCGCGCGAGCCACCAGACACCAGCTAGAGGGCTGTCTGAAGGTACTCCCCTCTCCCTGTTTCTACATGGTATCAGACTAGGCGGCGTAGTCGCTCGCCGGCGAGGCGGCGGGGCCAGGCGAGAAGAGGCCGCTGTGCGCGGGCTGCGTGCGTTGCGGAAGGGCGGCGCGGCGGGTGCTGCAGGAGGCACAGGACTGCGCGCGCCAGCGAGGAGGAGGCGCAGCGCGCGGGGACTCGGGTCCTGCTGGCTGCGGAGGAAGAAGGTGGCGGAGCTGGGCGCCGGCTGCGTGGAGGTGAGGTGAGGTGTGTGCGTGTGGAGGTGGTGCTGCTGATTCTGCTCCTCCTGCTGGTCTGTGTTTGCTGCTGCTGCGCGAGCGGGGAAAAGGCAGTGGAGAGATCGAGCGGAGAGGTGCTGCTGCTGACTCTGTTGCTGCTGGTGTTGGTGCTGCTGGAGCAGCTGCTAGACAGAGGAGAAGAAGAAGGTGCTGCTGTGTGGTGCTGTACTAGTTGCTGCTGCTGCTAGTGGTGGTGTGGCTGAGGAGAAGAAGAAGGTGCTGCTGTGTGGAGAGGAGAAGGTGGCAGTGAGCTGCTCAGGGCTCTTCAGGGTGTTGATTTGCTTCTGCTGCTGCTGATTGAAAGGGAAGAAGAGGCAGCACTGAGGCTGCTGCTGGAACTACTCCTGGAGGTGTGTTGCTGCTGCTGGGAGCTGTTGCTGCTGTGTGCAGCTGCTTGCCAGGGGGAGAAAGGAGGCTAGCTGCTGCGTGTGGCTGCCTAGGAGGAAGATGACTGGTGGTGAGGAGTCCATGGTCATGGATTCGGTGCAGTCGGATGATGGATGTTCGTGTGGTGCAAAGGAAGGAGGAGGAAGGCACGTAGGAGATGAAGTGCTGAGAGGAGGCGGAGATGTAGTTGGGTGTACCTCGGCAAGCAGAGACTTGGAGGATGCCCTGCTCGCCGCCATCCAGGAGGAAGCTGTGCTGCGTGCACGTCTGGCCTCCACGTCTGGCCTCCACCGAAGCGTCCTTAGATGCTGCGCGGGCAAAGGTGGCTCGCATGATGTACACGACATCGGTCATCGAGGAGGAGAGGACAAGTTCGGCCCTCTTTATCTGTACCAATGAAGATGGCACTGAAAAGGCCACAATTGCTGCTCATAGGACTGATCCGGAGTGGATTCTAGACTCTGGTGCTTCTCAACATGTTGCAGGTGACTTCAGGGAGTTTTGAGTCATATGATGAGCTCACTCCCTCTCAAAGTAAAACGATATGTACTGCTGACGGGACATCGCAGCCTATTAAGGGCATTGGGACAGTTCAATGTACACCTGATATTAAGTTATCTTCAGTCCTACATGTGCCATCTTTTCCGGTCAATCTGTTGTCTTTTAGTGCTCTAATTGACCAGGTGGACTGTAGGATAACAGTTGACAGAAAAATGTGCTTGATTGTGGACGGGCCGACTGGAAGGAGGATTGGGACTGGAATAAGGCGTAGGGGGCTGTGGTACATGGACCGTGAGGGGCTTGGTCAGACGGGCAGCCCAATGTTTGCGGCAATTGTGGAAGAAAGAGAGTCTGTGGCGATGAAACATCACTGCAGAATGGGGCATGTATCCTTTGATAAAATGTCCAGGTTGTTTCCTGATGTAATGCATGGAGTCGATAAGAACAAGCTGAAATGTGATGCGTGTGAGTTTGCAAAACACACGAGGACGTCTTATGTGAGTAAGGGACTTAGGAGTATATCCCCATTCATGCTTGTTCACTCGGATGTGTGGACAAGTCCGGTGGTGTCGGTTAGTGGCGCAAAGTATCTTGTGACCTTTATCGACTGCCACTCACGTATGACATGGATATATTTGATGCGTCACAAGGATGAAACTTTCCAATGCTTTAAGACTTTCTATGCCTATGTGAAAAATCACTTCAATGTTCAGGTACAAGTGATAAGAAGTGATAATGGCACTGAGTATGTGAACAAAGTGTTTGGGACTTTCTTATCAGAGCACGGGATTTTGCATCAAACCTCATGTCCGGATACTCCTCCTCAGAATGGGGTGGCAGAAAGGAAGAATCGCCATATTCTGGAGGTTTCTCGATCACTGATGTTTACTATGAATGTGCCGAAATTCTTGTGGAGTGAAGCTGTGATGGCTGCGACACACCTGATCAATCGCACATCATCGAGAGTACTGGGTATGAAGTCACCTTCTGAGTTACTTCTGGGAAAGAATGATTTTGTGGTTCCTCCCAAGCTGTTCGGTTGTGTCTGCTTTGTCAGGGATCGCAGGCCATCTGTGGGCAAATTGGATCCACGGGCCGTCAAGTGCATCTTCACTGGGTACTCTTCTGGGCAGCGCGGCTACAAGTGTTGGAGTCCTTCTGAACGGAGGACCTTTGTGAGCATGGATGTCACCTTCAGGGAATCCGAACCATTTTATGGTGAGAAAACCGATCTTAGTGGATTATTTGAAAGTCTTGACCATACCCAGTCTACTGTGATAGGTCAAGAGGGGGAGAGTGGTGGTGGTGCCGATTCTGGTGCCGATTCAGTGCTGCAGCAACCAATTGAGGGTGATATTCCGGTAGTACAGCGAAGAGAGCAGCAACCCCAGGAAATGATAACACCACAGAGTGAAGGACCGATTGTGACTGATGGGATGCCGAGTCAGGCAGGCGGTGCTCCCACCCAGATCGGTTGTGTACCGAGGTGGACGGCAGAGCAAGAGGAGCAGCTAAAGGTGTATTCACGGAAGCAAGGTGATGCTTCTCATAGGTGGCAGAAGGTGAATGAGGAGCGTAATCCTCAAGTATATTCAAGACGACAGCATCATGTTCAGGGGGAGCATCAAGGCATCAATGCAAGCTCATCTGACACCAGGACTTGCCAATTGCGTTGAGAAAAGGTACTCGAGCAAAAGCAGGGATACCAGAGCCAAAGTATGGGTTCGATGCCAATGATATTGGAAATTATGTTTCGTATGAAGCATTATCTCCAGCCCACAAAGCATTTGTTGCTTCTCTTCAGCTGGTGTCTCTTCCAACTGACTGGAAGGCAGCAAAAGTGGATCCAAAGTGGCGAGCAGCTATGATAGAGGAGCTGGAGGCATTAAGTAAGAACAAGACATGGGTATTAACACCTCTTCCAAGAGGAAAGAAGGCAGTCAGCTGCAAGTGGGTATACACTGTGAAGCAGAATGCAAAAGGGAAGATTGAAAGATACAAAGCAAGGCTTGTGGCAAGGGGGTATAGCCAGACCTACGGCATTGACTATGATGAGACCTTTGCTCCAGTAGCAAAGATGAACACTGTGAGGATCCTGATCTCCTGTGCAGCGAATTTCGGGTGGTCCTTACATCAACTTGATGTGAAGAATGCTTTCTTGCATGGGGACTTGAAGGAGGAGGTCTACATGGAGATCCCACCGGGGTTCTCTACGTCTGAGACGGTTGGCAAGGTATGCAGGTTAAAGAAATCTCTTTATGGTCTGAAACAGTCTCCGAGAGCATGGTTCGACAAGTTCAGACGTGCTGTATGTAGTATGGGGTATGGGCAGTGTAACGATGATCATACACTGTTCTACAGACATAAAGAAGGGAAAATCACTATACTTGCAGTATATGTGGATGATATTATTATCACAGGGGATGACAAAGAAGAAATAGCAAGACTGAAAGAGTGTTTGGGTAAGGCCTTTGAAGTCAAAGATCTGGGCCAACTCAAATACTTCCTGGGCATAGAAGTGGCCAGGTTTGCCAATAGGATTGCGCTATCTCAGAGGAAGTATACTTTAGATCTCCTAAGCGATGTAGGAATGCTAGGATGTCGGGCAGCCCCAACCCCAATTGATCAAAACCACAAAGTGACTGCTCAATCAGGAGAGCCAGTGGATAAGGAGAGGTATCAGCGATTGGTGGGAAGATTGTTGTACTTGTGTCATACACGACCGGACATTGCATTTGCAGTAAGTGTTGTGAGCAGATACATGCATGAGCCTAGAAGTGGACATCTTGACGCAGTACATAGAATCTTGAGATACTTGAAAGGTTCTCCTGGGAAAGGACTGTTGTTCAAGAGTTATGGACACCTAGTTGTAGATGGTTATTGTGATGCTGATTGGGCTAGCTGTCTGGATGACAGAAGATCAACTTCAGGGTACTGTGTCTTTATAGGAGGAAATCTAGTTTCTTGGAGAAGCAAGAAACAACCTGTTGTTTCCAAATCAACTGCAGAGGCTGAATACAGAGCCATGTCTCAGGGACTGAGTGAGTTATTATGGACAAGGAATCTATTAGCAGAATTGAAGATATTGAAGACTAGTTGCATGAATGTGTGGTGTGATAACAAATCAGCAATCAACATAGCACATAATCCGGTGCAGCATGATGGAACCAAACATGTGGAGATAGACAGATTCTTTATCAAAGAAAAGCTGGATGCTGGGATCATCAAGATAGAGCATGTGAGTTCAGGGCAGCAAATTGCAGATTGCTTGACTAAAGGACTGGGAACCAGAGAATGCAGTTTAGCGTGTGACAAGATGGGAATGATAGATATCTATCACCCCTCTTGAGGGGGAGTGTTGTATGTGAGGCCCATGAGGCCCAGGCCCATGTCAGCCAAGTGACCACTGACCTAGAAGGAGAGTGCTCCCGTTCTGTCCAGGAGAGCCGCCACATACGAGACCAACTCGCGCGAGCCCCCAGACACCAGCTAGAGGGCTGTCTGAAGGTACTCCCCTCTCCCTGTTTCTACAATTTCATTTCAGAAAAAACAAATGAAGTATCCAGCAACAGGACAAGCACTATTCCATTTCAGAAAAACAAATGAAGTTCCGAACCAACTACTTATCAGGATAAGCACAAAGCACGTCTCAACTACTTAAACAGAAAATGACACTATCTATAGTTTTTTGCATTTACGAACGCATTATCAATGGTTGAACACCAACAGATGATAACCTGATTACCAAAACAGTAAGAATGCACTAAAATGGCTCAGTTTTATTCAGTGAAAGATCAAACAAACAGAGAAAACTCCAAGAATGTTCGGTGGGTACATTTAGAACAACCGAAAAGGTATGGAGATATCATACATGACAGCATGCTTATGCCAAAAATCAAGACTCTCCACAGCAAATAAAGAACACAGAGAACCAATCCAACTTAAACTAACCACTTAATAACTCATGTAATTACTCTACTAAGCATCAACATACACTATGAACTACTTCCTCCGTTCCTAAATACAAGTCTTTTTAGAGATTCTACTAAGGACTACATACGGATGTACATAGACATATTTAAGAGTGTAGATTCACTCATTTTGCTCCGTATGTAGTCCGTAGTGGAATCTCTAAAAAGACTTATATTTAGGAACGGAAGGAGTAGAAGTTAAACAGTTGTCGCTAGTTGTGAGCCATGACGAAAAATAAAGGTCCGGGCAAAGTAAGTAAACTTAATTGATGTAGTCTGAAACTACAAGCCGTATTTCATATCCTCGGGTATAGTTTCAGACAACTTGTAGTTTCCTGAAGAAAATGGACGGTAATATAAAAGAAGAAAGATGTTCACAACCACCTCCTTTACCTTACGATAAGGCCCCGACTTGCTAATTGATTATTTCCAACTAATTACTAAAAGAAAAGTTTAGGTCCAGTGAACTAATACACTCGTGAGGGAGGGACCTTGATGACGACGACAGTGACTGATTTGTCGGAGTAGAAGAAGGTGCTGAAGCAGCGGGCGAACTGCTCCGACTGGGATCACCATCAACTTGTGCTCCGACCCATCTGCTGCTGCTCCCCCAGGCAGGCTAACACTGGAAGGTGATTAATCGCCTGAAGGGGCAGAGAAGAGCTCCAAAGTTGACCCCTATGGTAAGCAAACCCCTGCAAAAAGGGTTTTCTTTCAGTTACAATATATCAACCATCAATGAAGGAGTGTATATCAACTCAACCAAGCGAGGCAGTAAGCATGTGTTAACATAATCCCAGCTAGTACATGGTATCTAATTAATCTAGGAGAAGGAAAATAATCCCAGAAGAGCAGACATCTAATAAAACTACTAAACAAGGATTGCTACAATGTCAATGAGCTTAGGCAACCAGCAGCTACAAATCATCAATGAATGAACCACTTTTCCCCTCTGCATCGGTGATCATGACGTACCCAATCGTGCACAAGGAAATCACAAATAACAGCTCGAGTCCAAAACCAGAAGAACAATCATGGGGATCAAGAAAGAAAGGAGCAGCTATCTCACCTGGACTTGACTGTCGAGCTTGGCCACACACAGCTGTGGGCGACCTTGTTGTGGTACACCAATGGATTGCTCCCGGCCAGCAGCTGCACACGCATCACATCACATAGGAAAAAAGAAGTCAAACACAGGGGAATCCAAGAGAAAGAAAGAAGTCGAACATTTGAGGCAAGGAATAAACAGGGGAGCATTCAATGTACTCTGTTGCACAGTAAGTTAGTTGCAACCATGTGTGCTAGGAGCAGAGTGGAGTGGTGGGGGATCCTGCTTAAATTAACTGCAATAATTAAAACTAGTAGTTGCTTCTGCTTGTAATAAATACTCCAAATGAGATTATCCACCAACAAACAATAGATGTGTGACGTAATTCCATCAGTACACCAGGCAGGTGAGACTTGTGTAACTAGTGATACAAGTGTATGAGGCCTCGCTGTGATTGGTCTTTCACCTTTTTAGTTCTTTGGATTAGATAGAGGAACTGACTTAGTTGATGGTCTACACAAGACATCTGGATGTTTGACTGAAACAACTAGATGTTGTTTGATGATCATAACAATCAAACATATACACACAAGTGTGGTGGCTTGAAGCCAGAACTAGTGTTTGCCGTCAAGCCAATGAATCCTCAGGACACACACACACACACGCACGTCTACCTCATAAGACAATCATAGCACTTGAAAAATTCAGTTCGAAACAAATCAAGATGTACAAGAAAAATCTGGTGGTGCTTTACATCACTCGTAGATAGACAAACCAATGGCGTTTTCTTATAAGAAAAGGCAATCTAGATAGACAAAATAATGGTGTTTTATTTTAAAATTTTGTGTTGTTTTCCCTGGTACCCTATGAACAAGTAGGATCTGCAGCGCCACACATCAGAGGAGACTAGCTAGCACTAGCACAAGCTATGGACTTGGCATGATGGGGAAGGAAGGAGGGCATACCTTGGCTGTCGGGAGAGGGGTCGGAGATGCTGCGGGTGTTTCCTACCACCAAGTCGTCGTCAAGTGAACTAAGCCACTCGTGAGGGAGGGGCCTTGATGACGACGGTGGTGACCAACTTGTCGGAGCAGAAGAAGATGTTGGAGCGGCGGGCGTACTGCTCATCACCATCAACTTGTGCTCCGACCCATCTGCTACTGCTCCCCATGTTGGGCTGCCATGGGAAGGTGATTAATCAGCTGTAGGGGCAGAGAGGAGCTCCAATTGGACCCCTATGGTCAGTAAGCTCCAATTGAGCATTAGTGCAGCAGTTTCTGCTCATGTAACCAGTTACAAAAAAAAGTGTTAGCACATCTTACTGAAAAGTCTTTACGTGTCTCTATTAACTACTCCCTCCGTCCCATGATGTAAGACGTTTTTGCAAGCTATTTTAGCTTGCAAAAACGTCTTACATCATGGGACGGAGGGAGTATATGTTGTAGAGCTGTAGGGTAGAGGGAAGGAAAAGCTACCTTCTTTTCCATTGTCAGAGTTACAGCGGGAGAGGGCATGACTTATCCAATGGTTGAGTCCAACTGCATCATAAGAGCAGGTAAGGATGGATCGGCATCAGCAGGAACCTTTACATACTGAATCTCAGAAAGTTCAACAACAACAACAAAATCCCGCATTATACTGAAATACAGTCTTGTGCGCATGTACTGGCCACACCAAGCCAAAGAAGAATGTGTTCCGCTTGGAAATACATCAAGTTTAGAAATGGTACAGTAGGATAGTTTATGCCCGGGTAAAATGAGAGGCTTGGAAGTATGGATCTTTTTTCAGGCAGGGATGTTTGAAATACACAAGCTGCCGTTCATCCAACATTTATTCAGCCTAAACTAAATTGGCCCTAGATTAAAATAAATCCTCTCTTCTTATTGTGTCGCCTCGCAACACCCAGTCACCTTCCACTAGTAATCCCATCCTTTTCAACTGGCAAAACAAACTCATCTAAGCTAGGTAGCACATGAGAGGACTTGGCAGGACGGGGAAGGAAGGAAGGATCGGTAGTAGAGGGGTCGGAGATGCTGTACCACAAAGCCGTCGCCGTCAAGATGTGCCACGCCCAGCTGAGAGAGGGGATCGACCCGATGCGTCGCGCTGCAGGCGCCGTAGTTGGGTGCGGAGGATGAGATGGGAGCGAGCAGTCCGTCCGTCCCCTTGAGTTGTTGGGTGCAGCAGCCTCCTCTCCTCTCCTCTGCTCTCCCCCGCAGCAGCAACTCCATTGACAGAGACAAGACAACCAACTGAGAGAGAGAGAGAGACCTGCAGACGACCGCACTCACGCATCAGATGCCTAGTAGGAGGAGCAAGAAGAGGCGCAACAAGGGGGAGGGGATGAACTCACCTTCACCTCGCCTCATCTCGCCTCACCTCACCGGAGAAGATGAGGAATCCGCCAGAGGAGGGGCTCCCGAAACCCAACCCCTAGCCACGGGCAGGGGTTGCGGGTCGGCGCATCTGGACGGAGGGGAGGACGCCGCGGAGCGAGGCGAACTCGGATGCGTGCTGCGCGGTGGCGGGAGTCGGCCAGCTGGCCGGGCGGCGTTAGGCGGCGGTGGCGGGCGGTGAGGAGGAGAGTTGGGTGGGAATGGTATGTGTATGTAGGTGCGTTGGTGTGGTGTCGATTCATGGATGCATGCTTTGCTTCATCCGAAAGAAAAAAGACTCATGCACGCATGCAGTATGTATGTATAGATATGGTCACTTGGTTTCCGTCGTCCGCCGGTCAATCAATCAACAAACAACAAAGAGAAAAGAAAAGGAAGAAAGAAAGACTTGGCGCCGGGGCAGCCAATCGAATCGAACAGAGTACTTATGTTCTCGAGTTTAATTGAGACGTGTACAACTTTATTCTCTGAACTTCGTACTCGTTTCTCTCTTATTTCATATAGGCATACATGAGGTAATCCATCTGGTCTATAATCCTACTCATGAAGATGACAACGTTGCACTCTAGTGCTGCTTGTCGTGGGCTTCCCTCCGTTGCTGGGCGATGAACTCGAACAGGCTACCATCGAAGCAGCGGCGAACAGCTTCTCTGGAGAGGAAGCCCTCCTCGTCCTTGGCAAGCACGTACAGCAGTATCCACTCCCCCTTGCTCACAATCCTGAACATACAAGAGTTCAGACCAAACATGAGTGGCGTCACTGACTGCCAAGTAAACTGCCGATGAAATGAGAATTCGCGAGTGCTCTGTTCACCATCCAAGGAAGTCGAACTGCAGCCGGTTGCCTTCGGTCATCTTCCAGATGTCGCCGAAGCTAAGCTTGTCCGGCGCCCTGCGGGCATACTTGCTGAAGATGCTCTCGAAATTTACCGGCATGAACCTATATTTGTTTCACAGTTGTAATTAACGTACCTCTTTTAGAACCGAAAGATGGTGTAACAACATTTTGAACTAGCAGTAAGCAAGTTTGGAGCGTGGATTTACCTTCCCTCTGTATCATAAGTTGAGGAATCACTACCATGCTTACCCCTGTGGATGTTCTTGATGTGTACGGGGAACAAGGGAGATGGTATCCAGCTCTGTATATACACATCATGAAAAGCAAGGATGAATAAGAGCTTGGTGAAACTTTTTATGGAAAAAGAATGTCGAGTATAGTGTATAATAATGGTAATCATATTTCAAATCTTTTTGTACTTACAGGTAGACTTGGGAAGCTGAAATAGGTCCGCTATAATTTTTAAAGCGCCCTCTCGCTAAAGCTATGCATATTTATCACTAAACTAAATATGATGTTAATAACTCACTAATTTCCGTTGCAGCGCTGAATTCAAAGTTACTTAGTGCCGCTAAGCCGTTGCGGCCATAGAAATAATGCAAGTGAGTTCCATAAAACCATCCATCTGCCTTATTCTTTCTTCTCATTTTTCATATATAGGATGCATTGATGCAACACTCGCTTATTTAATTAGCATGCTTGTGTGAAATGTATCACTAATCCATTAACTCAAACTGATTGCACACTTTAGACCATAAACTCAGGAATTGAACGATTTAGGCCATAAACTCATTAATTGGAGCACATAAGGCCAAAACCGATCCGGAGAAGCAAAAAACGACTACATGGCTGCCACGCGAGCGTTCTCTAGACCACTTGTGAACTAACTAATTTTTATAGGTCCGTCGCAAAAAAAAACTAATTTTTACAGGGATCTACTTGCAAACCGATTGGTTTTTCTCTCACATACCATGCTGATGGTGTCTGGAAGAAAAATAAAATAAAATAATATTGCATGGGATTCGAACACAAGCCCTTTGAGGGCAGCAACAATCACACTAACCACTAGAATGTCTACCAATTGGTGTTTTCTTATGCAACCCACACTACATATTAGATTGATACCTTGAAATTAATCATCTTAAGATTAAGTACAATCTCCCTCCTGGACAGGTCGATTTCCTTCTGTCTTTGCTCGCTCAATTTCCTTCCTTTGGCGATTGTATTAACTCGTTTCCTTTCTATATTATTAATTGTTTTGAAAGCACTTTTTTGAAAAATAAAGATATATATAAGCACACAATGCATTGGTTTGGTTGGGGCTTGAACCCACACCCTAAGGTAAGGACCAAAGCGTATTGATCGCTAGAATGCAAAAATGTCTTATGCATCTAGTGGGTTACATACTATATACATGATTAGTGGATTTCTAGACAATACAAAAGTGAACTTTATAAATCTTGAGGATAATGCGGTGGGATCTGGAGATCGTGTGGGTTTAGGAAGTGGGGTCGCCTGATTGAGTAGGTTTAGGAAGTTGGGATATGCCTACCTTATTTTCTCTATTTCGAATATGCTTTTGCTGGCATGGAATATATAATATACGGTGTAAATTCCTTTATGTACACAAATAGTTCAGCGGTCTATTGGTAGCCATCTATCCTTTGAAGATGGAGGGTGTGGGTTCGAACACATTGAATACTTGTTTTTCCCTTTTTTATATAAAACGAGTGAAAAATGAATTGTGCAAAAAAGACCTTATATGTATTAACCAAAGCGTAAACAATCAAAGGTGTTGCCTTTTTTATATAAAACGAGTGAAAAATGAATTTTGCAAAAAAGACCTTCTATGTATTAACCAAAGCATAAACAGTCAAAGGTGTGCTGACGTGGCAGCCATGTGGCCGGTTTTACTCTTCCGGGTCGGTTTTGGCTTTATTTGATCAAATTAATGAGTTTATGACCTAAATCGATCAATTCCCGAGTTTATGGCCTAAAGTGTGCATTCGGCTTGAGTTAATGGACCAGTGATGCATTTCACTCCTTATTTTTTTATGCCTGGTGATGTGTACGTTCAATATATGTGATATATTCTACATATGATGTCTGATTGTATGCTTATTTTCTCTTACGGACAAAAAATATGCTTATTTTTTCACGATTCAAGAAAAATACAAAATAAAACTTAGTTGGAAGCACCTATCCGTCAGGTGCCTGAATTTAATCCAAGTTTCAGTCTCTTTTTCTATACCCTTCGATTAATATCCAAGGGACTACACCCTTAGATTAAAGATTCAACCAGCAAAGCGCGTGGGCCCTGGGAGTCTCCACCCGGTCTCTTAATTCAGCCCAAAAGCCTAATGGTGGGACCGTTCTTGCATTCTTGTACTCCATCTGTATCGAAATACTTGTAGTTGGGGGAACTTGTACTAGTTTTCTCCATCTACAAGTATTTCACTACAGAGGTAGTAGCATGCATGTAAGTTTGCATTCCCGAGATTTGCACGCATGCAAGTTTTCAATTTCCCGTGATGTTGCAGCAAGGCTAAGGGCATGTACAATGATTGATAAGACAGTTTTATCTTAAGCTTTGCAATTGCATGTAATTTAAAGATGATAATAAAACATGTCTACAATGAGTTATTTCTTAGCCTTATTTTTAATAACTAGTCATTCCTAAAAGTGTGGTGAGACATATTGTGCTAAAAGATCAACTCTTAAATAAGAGAAGCCAAATCTTTTCTTATGATTTCTCTCTTGTCCACCTCAACATTTATCCTACATGACACTTCTAAGATAGCAACATTGTACATGCGCTAAGACCTAAACGCCCTAAGCTCACGTAATCTTGGCGTTACTGATTGTGCGGCTTCAACTTGATTAGAAAGAATTTGCAAGCATGACAAGTAATTAGCATATATGAAAAACATTCAAGGGTCAAAATCGACTAAGCAACAATAAAAAGAGCAAAAATAATAATGAATATATGGTAGTGCAATTTTCAAACAACAGTATGATATGTACACATATCGCATAGAAACTACGTGTATACAACCATGTTATATAACCAAAGTAAGAGAGACGAATCGTCTCTTGACATGTCAAACATGAATTAAATCTCATACTAATGGTGTCGTGTCCGATCTCTCTTTCTTCGTGTGCGCGCGCACACATACTCATGAAGTCATGAATACCTATTCGTGTGCTGCACACGTACACAAAAACATGCATGAATATGCGCACGCACGCACACATAAGAACACACACGAAGCAGGCACACAAGAACAATAAGTTGGTTGAACTTGAAAGAAGGACATATAATACCATACAAACACATAATAGAAGAAATCAATCTAAACAAAAAAAGGGTAAACTAATACTAAAAAAGACATGTACAAAATTAAAAACAAAGACAAAAACATATATTTTTTTCTAAGGAAGAATGAATTAAAGGATATTTGGTATTACCCTAAAGAAGAAGGAAACTAAAAAAACATCAAATAAATGATGACACGAAAAATTGCACACAATTGGTACAAAAATTGTGTCGTTTCATAATATCAAAAATACATGGTGTTTATGTTATAAATTAACTATCTTGACATGCCCAAAATAAAATATATCTTGATAATCTTATCACTTCTCCCAGCAAGCACACACGATGGATATACACAAGGAGCACACCCACGCATGAACATGCACAGGGCCACAAACAGGCACACACACACACATGAGCACATAGAAACACACACAAACTGCAAACCAACATATGGTTGGATGGTTAGAGGGACAGTGTTATCCTTAGCCCATGAGGGTTCAAGTCTTGGTGCTTGCATTATTCCTAAATTTATTTTAGGATTTCCGGCGATGCGCATTCAGTGGGAGGAGACGTTCCCGTCGACGACGAGACGCCTACGGTGACTTCATAAATCTCAAGATGATATGTTGGCTCAGTCTCTCGGAGGAGCTCATAGGGATAGGGTGTGCATGTGTGCGTTCATATAGGTGAGTGTATGCGCGTGTATATAAACGCTTGCGTCACACACACAAACCTACATGCACAGGGCCACAACCCGCTCCGACGAGTGTGGTCTTTGCTGAGTGGTCAGAGGACGTCCTTGTATTTATTTATTTTTTAGGGTGATTTGTACTACATCTGAATCTTTAATATAATCCTGAGGTCCTTTTCACAAAAAGAACATACAAAACACATATACATAGAGGCGTACGGAAAAGAAAGACACATGCACTGGCAGCTTGCCGTTTCCAGGGAAAATAAATTGACTAACACTAAAAGTAAAATCAGGTACCTAAAGGATAGCGAAACCGAACTTAGTTTTGATATAGATTCGTGTTTTGCTTCGCTACACCCTCCTAAAAGGTTTACACTAATCTTAAATTTACCAAAAAAAGGGCTATCACCATCAGTATTGAATATATTGATTTGGATACAAAATCCTATTTTACCATTTTTGATTGAAGGGGTAAATTCTAATGTTCACCTTTAACCCGCATTGAAATCTATACTATTTTTAAGGGGGGTGTATCGAAACAAAGTTCGTTTTTAGTTTTTGATAGCTTCTGGCCAAGCTGCAGCTAATGGCCACCACTTAATCCTTTGAAAGTAATTGAACCTCTTCACATGAATTTTACGAACATGCCATCATACCGTGCAACATAAACAAGTACGTACATACCTCCGTAAGTTTCCCAGGGATAGACGACGCCGTCGCCATCCAGGTCGAAGAAGGCAACATGCTGCTGAAGCACGCTCTTCTGCCCGTGTTCGTGCCCCTCCACGGTCCCTTCAGGATGGTACACGTCGGGCACGACCAGAGCTCGAGCCAAGTCTGCATCATATGGATCCATGACTGTTAGTTATGCTTTCTGCCTTGCTGATGAAACCAGTGCAGAACGCACGTACGAACGGAAGAAACGGGGCAGGCACTCACAGGGTTTTGGAAGGTGTGTCTCCAGGTCTGCCCGGACCGGCCGCTCGGCCGTCACCGGCGCCGCCTCCGCCACCGTCGACATTGCGTCGGGCGCCTTAGCTTGGTCCGCCATACCCCTCTGTGCACGTGCACCACACTTTCCGGCTTGATCTCTCGAGTCACGACGGGCTTGATCTCTCGAGTCACGGCGGCGACAAATTCTACCGCGCGTCCTGCTCTTCTTATATACACGCAAAGGAAGGAAGCACACCCACGGTGCGTGTGCAGCGAGCGAGAAGTGAAAGTGTGCACGGTTGTTTTACACCCGAGGTGTCACGTCGTGATTTGGCACTGAGAGCCTTCTCTGTGGCGGGTTGTACAGTGAGGCCGCTGTCCGGATCCGTTGTCCGTCCATGTCACATCATTGTCCCTTGAGCCGTACGGTCCCATCTCCCTCGTGCTATGCCACATATATTTTGCGGTTAATCTGCTTGATACGGAAACGTTAAGCGCCTCTGGTTTTCGGAATTATATGCGCTTTTGTAGATTCTCAAAAAAACAAAAAAGATGCGCTTTTTAAATGGAAGTTTTTCTGGTTCTCTCTTACTCTCTGTCTATCTAAGTATCTATATCTAGAAGATAAAACCATAAAAGGTGCTCGTCTAAAAAGGCGAAGGTATGTAAACATAAAAATGATTCATCATAAGTCATGTTTTGGAATAGCAGAGGTCTTGATGACTTGACTAAACACAAACTTATTGCTAATTGTGTAAGGGATCATGCGTTGGAGTTTGTGGTCATCACTGAGTCGGGGATCATGCGTTGGAGTTTGTGGTCATCCCTGAGTCGGGGAAATGTATTGAATATTGTGGATTTAACCCACAGGGATGGCTCGCGTCTCGCTCCCGAACCAGGCCCCCCGCCGCCCACCCCCCGCGCTGGCCACCGTGGCTTCGCCGGCCACCAACCCCCGGTGCCCTCTCCTGCTGTCGCGCCCACCTGCCGCTGGACTTCACCCCGCAGGTTGTCCCTGCAGAAGGGTCGTCGTCGCCAGTACGGGAGGAGTCCAGATCCAGCTCGCCGGACCAGTCGCCGCCGACCTAAGGCTGGATCCCGGAGCAGGCGCTAGTGGAGATGGTGCCGGAGACGCAGCCCGAACTCCATGGCACCCAGCTGCGGGTCGCACCCAGCATCGTCGTCCCGTCGCCTGGCATCCATGGCGTTGCGTCCTCCTCCACTCCCGCCTCCAATGCGGCCCGCTGCAGCTCTTCAGCGGAGGCTCGACGCGATGCAGATGATGCCGGCGAGGGATGAAAGCTCGTGTCCTCCAGGCGTGGCCCGCGCCTCCCGCCTCCTCCAGCTCCGGCCTCCCCTCGACGCCCTCTCCCTGCCCGGCTTCACGGAAGATGCTGCCGCTGCCTTCATCTAGGTCATCGTGCAGTGGTTTGCCGGAACCCTTTCAGATGCTCCCGCTGCCTCCAGCCCGACCATCGTGCTCGCGGATGCACCAACGCCTGGCACCCGCTCAGCTCCTTGGAGCCCCTGCGTCGGTCTGCTACAACGATTGCTACGCCTCATGCGCCCCCCTGCTCCCTGACCTCCTGCTCGTGGTTGGCCTGCACTTCCGCAAGCCCAGCCGATTCATTCTGCAGCATGGCCTCGGCTCGGTGACGCCGCCCGAAGGGGGAAAGACCCTGTAACCAGTTTGTCCATTGCAAATGTGCAACAACAGAATGGCAAAGTTGCGGTCGTTTGGCTCGCTGGGGCGCAGTCCGACGCCTCTTGTCGGGTCGTTGTCGAGGTCATTGCAACAACTATTGGCATGAGCGTCGCAGATATCAAGGTAGTGCGCCAATATGCAGATCATCCCGTCGTGGTTCGCGAGGTGCCGCACTCCAGTGTCGCTCCACCAGCCAAGCAAACGCCTACTTCGTCCGCACTGGTGATCGGCTCTACTGCGCGCGACGCCGAGCACACGTCCGTGGGGAGGGGCGTCGGCCCATGGCCCTGATGGATAATTTGGACGCCACTATGGTGTTGGGTCGCAATCGCAGCCCGGCCAGGTAGAACAGTCCACCGACGTCACCCCCACTCTCGCCCACATCAGTGATGCGGGCCCTATCCCGCTCGAAGTGTGGCACCACTGTCATGCCAGTGCTGGACGTTCACCTTTGCTCTCCAACGACCTTGCTCCCAACGCACATCGAGTTCTCGCCGGTGAGGCCGCCGGGCTTTGAGGCCACCCCCACACCGACGCTCAACTACAACGGAGAGCTGCGGCGCACCCCACCTCCACCGAGACGTGCCATCGACATGGAAGTAGCTCCTGGAGCGGAAGAGCTGCCTCTCGGCTTCGAGGACCTCTTCCTTCCAGGGAAGGAGGCTCTTCTCCCAGCGCCGGCTTCATCTCCGCCGCCTCCACCTGCTGATAACCCACAAGTATAGGGGATCGCAACAGTTTTCGAGGGTAGAGTATTCAACCCAAATTTATTGATTCGACACAAGGGGAGCCAAAGAATATTCTCGAGTATTAGCAGCTGAGTTGTCAATTCAACCACACCTGAAAGACTTAATATCTGCAGCAAAGTATTCAGTAGCAAAGTAGTATGGAAGTAACGGTAACGATGGCAAAGTGACAGTAGCAGTGTTGTAGTGATTGTAACAGTAGCAACGGAAAAGTAACTTATCAAAGATCAATATGTGAAAAGCTCGTAGGCAATGGATCATCGATGGATAATTATGTCGGATGGCATTCATCATGCAACGGTTATAACATAGGGTGACACAGAACTAGCTCCAATTCATCAATGTAATGTAGGCATGTATTCCATATATAGTCATACGTGCTTATGGAAAAGAACTTGCATGACATCTTTTGTCCTACCCTCCCGTGGCAGCGGGGTCCTAATGGAAACTAAGGGATATTAAGGCCTCCTTTTAATAGAGAACCGGACCAAAGCATTAGCACTTAGTGAATACATGAACTCCTCAAACTACGGTAATCACCGGAAAGAATCCTAGTTATTGTCACCCTGGGGGATGCGGATCATAACTCGTAATAGGTGTCTACAACTTGCAAGATAGGATCAAGAACACATATATATTCATGAAAATATAATAGGTTCAGATCTGAAATCATGGCACTCGGGCCCTAGTGACAAGCATTAAGCATAGCAAAGTCATAGCAACATCAATCTCAGAACATAGTGGATACTAGGGATCAAACCCTAACAAAACTAACTCGATTACATGGTAAATCTCATCCAACCCATCACCGTCCAGCAAGCCTACGATGGGATTACTCACGAACGGGGGAGAGCATCATGAAATTGGTGATGAAGGATGGTTGGTGATGACGACGGCGTCGATTTCCCCTCTCCGGAGCCCAAATCAGACCCTAGATCTGCCCTCCCGAGGAAAAACAGGAGGTGGCGGCGGCTCCGTATCGTAAAACGCGATGAACTCTTCTCTCTGATTTTTTTCTCCACGAATAAGAATATATAGAGTTGGAATTGAGGTCGGCGGAGCTCCAGGGGGCCCACAAGACAGGGGGGCGCGCCCTAGGGGGGGGCGCCCCCCTGGCTTGTGGCCAGGTGGTGTACCTTCTCCGGTTGATTCTTTCGCCAGTATTTTTTATTAATTCCAAAAATATTCTCCGTAAATTTTCAGGTCAATCCGAGAACTTTTATTTCTACACAAAAATAACACCAAGGCAATTCTGCTGAAAACATCGTTAGTCCGGGTTAGTTCCATTCAAATCATGCAAATTAGAGTCCAAAACAAGGGCAAAAGAGTTTGGAAAAGTAGATACGATGGAGACGTATCAACTCCCCTAAGCTTAACCCATTGCTTGTCCTCAAGCAATTCAGTTGACAAACTGAAAGTGATAAAGAAAAACTTTTACAAACTCTGTTTGATCTTGCTGTTATAAATATGTCTAACTGATGTTCAGATTTTCAGCAAAGATTATAGACTAATCACATTCACAATAACATTTAGGTCTCACATTTACTCATATCAATGACATAATCAACTAGCGAGCAATAATAATAAGTCTCGGATGACAACAATTTTATCAAAACAATCATGATACAATATGATATAATGGTATCTCGCTAGCCCTTTCTGAGACCGCAAAACATAAATGCAGAGCACCTCTGAAGAACAAGGACTGACTAGACATTGTAATTCATGGTAAAAGAGATTCAGTCACACTCATACTCAATATCAATTAATAACAAAGCATACAAATGACGGTGGTTCTCTCTAACTGGTGCCTTTTTATAAGAGGATGATGACTCAACAGTAAAGTAAAATAGATAGGCCCTTCGCAGAGGGAAGCATTGATTTACAGAGGTGCCAGAGCTCGAGCTTTTAAAACAGGGATGAATAATGATTTTGAGTGGTATGCTTTCATTGTCAACATAACAACCAAGAGATCTCGATATCTTCCATGCTAGATACATTATAGGCGGTTCCCAAACAGAATAGTAAAATTTTTACTCCCCCTCCACCAATCGATCACACTCCACGGCGGGCCGAATCCACGGGTACCGTCCATACAAACACAATCCTGGGGGAGTTTTGTTTTATTATATTTTGATTTGAATTTTGAGCATGGAACTGGGCATCCCGAATACCAGCCACTTTCTCGTGAATGATAGTGAATCAACACATATCATGAGAATAACCCACCTAGCATGGAAGATACTGACAGCCCCTAGTCACTACATGAGCGATTCGGGCATACAAAACGGGATATTTATTTGAAGGTTTAGAGTATGGCACATGCAAATTTACTTGGAACGACAGGTAAATACCGCATATAGGTAGGTATAGTGGACTCATATGGAACAACTTTGGGTTTATGGAAATGGATGCACAAGCAGTATTCCCGCTTAGTACAAGTGAAGGCTAGCAGAAGACTGGGAAGCGACCAACTAGAGAGCGACAACAGTCATAAACATGCTTTGAGATTAACCAACATTGAATGCAAGCATGAGTAGGATATAAACCACCATGAACATAAACATCATGGAGGCTATGTTGGTTTTGTTTCAACTACATGCGTGAACATGTGCCAAGTCAAGCCACTTGAATCATTCAGAGGAGGATACCATCCTATCATACCACATCACAACCATTTTAAAATGCATGTTGGCACTCAAGACAAACCATTATACACTCTTAGCTAATTAAGCATGGCATGAGTAACTATAATCTCTAATTGTCATTGCAAACATGTTCAATCCATAACGAGATGAATCTAGAATGATGAGCTAATCATATTTACAAAAACAAAATAGGTCGAGTTCATACCAGCTTTTCTCCATCTCAATCACTTCATCATATATCGTCATTATTGCCTTTCACTTGCATGACCGAACGGTGTGAATAATAATAAGAGTGCACGTGCATTGGACTAAGCTGGAATCTGCAAGCAATAACTCAAAGGAGAAGGCAAGATAATATGGGCTCTCTGATAGATAAACAATAATGCATATGAGAGCCACTCAACATGTCATCGTGGTCTTCTCCTTACGACCCAAAGAAGAAAGGAAAACTATTTACACGGGAAAGCTCCCAACAAGCAAAAGAAGAACGAGAAATCTTTTTGGGTTTTCTTTTAATACTACAACTAAACAAACTAGAAGGTAAAGCTAGAACTATTTTTTTTGATTTTCTCAAGGTTAACTAAACACACAAGAAGAAAGCAAAAATAAGAAATAAACTACCCTGGATGGTACAATGAAAAAGTATGAACACCGACAACTGGAATAAGTGTGTGAACATGAATGTAATGTCGGTGAGAAATACGTACTCCCCCAAGCTTAGGCTTTTGGCCTAAGTTGGTCTAGGGCCATAGTTGGCCCGGATAGTATCCAAAGTCATAGTTGGGGTTAAACTGGGCTGCGGCAGCTACTGCCTGAGCGGCTGCAGCGCGGAGGCGGACGGCTTCCGCCTCTCTCTCGTACTCGTTTGCCTCCTCTCTGGTTATAAAGTATCTCCGTTTTTCCTGAAAGTTAAAGAAGGCAGGAGCAGGAAGGGTAATATGGACAGCACGCTGTCTGTCAAAAATTAGTCGGTACAGGAGGGGTTGTTCGTTTCTCTCAAGAAACTGGTAGCGCACCATAGCCTCATAATCAAGAAAAGCAGGTGGTAACTCAATATCATTCTCCCTTATGGGTACCTTAAGATAATTAGCTACACGGGTGGCATAAATTCCACCAAAGAAATCTCCATCCTTAGCATTTTTATGTAGCCTCCTAGCAATAATGGCTCCCAAGTTATATCATCTATCACCCATGACCGCACTCTTAAGAATACTAAGATCAGGTACGCAAAGGTGACTATGGTCATGTTTACCGTTAATACATCTACCTATGAAGAGAGCAAAATAATGTATGGCAGGAAAGTGAATGCTCCCCAAGGTAGCCTGTGTAATGTTTCTAGTTTCTCCCACAGTGATGCTAGCAAGAAAATCATTATATTCAGTTTTGTGAGGATCACTATGGCTGCCCCATTGTGGAATTTTGCATGCATGGTTAAAATCCTCTAGGTCCATAGTATAAGATTCATCATAAAGATTAAATAGAACGGAATGCGTATTACGCCTGGATGAAAATTCAAACCTTCGCACGAAGGAATCCGTGAGTTGATAATATTGCTTGCATTGGTCTGAAACAAAATCTTCAAGGCCAGCATTTCGTATGTACGCGTAAAATTCTTCCTTGAATCCGGCATTGACCATGAATGGATCCGACGGCCATTCACAAGGCCGCACTTGAGCTTCCCTCGGTGGTTCAAAGTCGGGCTCACGTATCGCGAGTCTCGGGGTCTTCCTGCTCGAGGAACCACCTTGGTATATTCTCCTTAACATTTTTCTTTCTCTGAAAAATTTCTGAAATTTTTAGTGACTCCAAATAAGAGTGAACATAACTCAACAAAACTTATAGCAACTACTCCCACAAGTGCCTAGAGACTACATCATGCATCAAAACTACTTGGGACCATACAAATTTGACATGCAAGCTCAAGAACAAGGTCACCACAGCAGCCAAAATTTGCAATATATAAAGCACTAGAGCAAAAACTAATTGGACCATTGGAGGAGTCACATACCGATGAACAATCCCCTAAAACAGTTTTGCAATGGAGCTTTGAGCAAGGAGATCGAAAATGGCAGCAAGATGAGCTAGAACACGGGTTTGAGCAATGGTGGGATTTTTTCTGGAGGAAGACGAAGTGGATGGGTGCTGGAATAAGTGAGGGGGCCCCACGTGGGACCCACAAGCCATGGGGGCACGCCCATGGGGGGTGGGCGCGCCCTGCAGCCTTGTGGCCCACTAGTGCAGCCCCCTGATGTGTTCTCAGTGCCAAAATTTCTTAAATATTCCAGAAAAAATCATACTAAATTTTCAGGGAATTCGGAGAATTTTTATTTTCAGGTCACTTTTTTATTGCACGGATAAATCAGAAAATAGAAAAATAATAGCAATTTTACTTAATTTGCTCTAAATAACAGAAAGTAAAAGTTGGGTACATAAGGTTGTGCTTTCTAAATTCATCCATCTCATGCCCGTCAAAAAGAATCCATCAATAAGGTTGATCAAGTCTTATTGACAAACTTTTTTCGAATGACATGGAACCGGAGAATTTTCGAATAACACTAGGTTACCTCAATGGGGATACGCATGTCCCCAACAATAAGTATATCATATTTCCTTTTGGCAGTAGGGAGAGGGAATTCAAAGTCTCCAATAATAATCGTTGAAATTTTTTCAATGGAGTTGATACTATGAACTTGAGGTTGTTTCTTCGGAAAGTGTACCGTATGCTCATTACCATTAACATGAAAAGTGACATTGCCCTTGTTGCAATCAATAACAGCCCCTGCAGTATTCAGAAATGGTCTACCAAGGATGATCGACATACTGTCGTCCTCGGGAATATCAAGAATAACAAAGTCCATTAGGATAGTAACGTTTGCAACTACGACAGGCACATCCTCACAAATACCGATGGGTAAAGCAGTTGATTTATCAGCCATTTGCAAAGAGATTTCAATAGGTGTCAACTTATTCAAATCAAGTCTACGATACAAAGAGAAAGGAATAACACTAACACCAGCTCCAAGGTCACATAAAGCAGTCTTAACATAATTTCCTTTAATAGAGCATGGTATAGTAGGTACTCCGGGATCTCCTAGTTTCTTTGGTATTCCACCTTTAAAAGTATAATTAGCAAGCATGGTGGAAATCTCAGCTTCCGGTATCTTTCGTTTATTTGTCACAATATCTTTCATATACTTAGCATAAGGAGACATTTTCAGAATATCAGTCAAGAGCATACGCAAAAAGACATGTCTAAGCATTTCAACAAAGCGCTCAAAATCCTCATCATCCCTTTTCTTGGATGGCTTAGGAGGAAAGGGCATGGGTTTCTGAACCCATGGTTCTCTTTCTCTACCATGCTTCCTAGCAACAAAGTCTCTTTTATCATATCTTTTATTCTTAGGTTGTGGGTTATCAAGATCAACAACAGGTTCAATCTCCACATCATTATCATTACTAGGTTGAGCATCAACATGAACATCATCATTAATATCATCACTAGGCTCATGTTCATTACCAGATTGTGTCTCAGCATCTGAAATAGAAATATCATTTGGGTTTTCATGTGAATCTATAACAGGTTCACTAGCAGCATGCAAAGTCCTATCATCATTCTTTTTCCTACTATTACTAGGACGACTAGGTGCATCAGTATTAACTCTCTGAGAATCTTGCTCAATTCTCTTAGGATGGCCCTCAGGATACAAAGGTTCCTGAGTCATTCTACCACCTCTAGTCACAACTCTAACAGAATGATCATTGTTCTTACTAATCATCTCATTAAGCAAATCATTTTGTGCCTTAAGTACTTGTTCTACTTGAGTAGTTACCATGGAAGCATGTTTACTAATAAGCTTAAGATCATTGACAGTTCTACTCATATAATCACCCAAGCGATCAAGCATGTAAGCATCATGTTTCAATTGTCAACTAACATAAGCATTGAAATTTTCTTGTTTAACAATAAAGTTATCAAACTCATCCAAGCATTGGCTAGCAGACTTATTATAAGGAATATCACCTTCATCAAATCTACGGAGAGAATTTACCTCTACTACCTGTGTCGGGTTATCAAGACCATGTATTTCTTCAATAGGTGGTAGATTCTTAACATCTTCAGCTTTAATACCTTTTTCTTTCATAGATTTCTTTGCCTCTTGCATATCTTCAGGACTGAGAAATAGAATACCTCTTTTCTTCGGAGTTGGCTTTGGAGGTGGTTCGGGAATAGTCCAATCATTATCATTGCTCAATATATTATTCAATAGTAATTCGGCTTGTTCAACAGTTCGTTCCCTGAAAACACAACCAGCACAACTATCTAGGTGGTCCCTAGAAGCATCGGTTAGTCCATTATAAAAAATATCAAGTATTTCATTTTTCTTGAGAGGATGATCAGGCAAAGCATTAAGTAATTGGAGAAGCCTCCCCCAAGCTTGTGGGAGACTCTCTTCTTCAATCTGCACAAAGTTAAATATTTCCTGCAAGGCAGCTTGTTTCTTATGGGCATGAAAATATTTTTCAGAGAAGTAGTAAATCATATCCTGGGGACTACGCACACAACCAGGAGCAAGAGAATTAAACCATATCTTAGCATCACCCTTTAATGAGAAAGGAAACAACTTAAGAATATAGTAATAACGAATTTTTTCCTCATGAGTGAATAGGGTGGCTATATCATTCAATTTAGTAAGATGTGCCACAACAGTTTCAGATTCATAACCATGGAAAGGATCAGATTCAACCAAAGTAATTAACTCAGGATCGACAGAGAATTCATAATCCTTATCAGTAACAAAGATAGGTGAAGTAGCAAACTTAGGATCATATTGCATTCTAGCATTCAAAGATTTTTCTTTCCACTTGCATAGCAATTTCTTAAGATCATCTCTATCTTTACAAGCAAGAAAGTCCCTAGCTACCTCTCCCTTCATAACATAACCCTCAGGTATATCAGGCAATTCATATCTAGGAGAGCTAGGTCTAGCAGGTGTCTCATAGTGTTCAGTTTCAATAATTTCATCAGTTTCAGAGATATCATCAGTTTCAGCATTAACTCTAGCAATTTGTTCATCAAGAAATTCACCCAGTGGCACAGTAGTATCAAGAAGAGTATCATCATAAGCATCATGCATAGTAGAAGTGGTATCATCAATTACTTGCGACGTATCAGATTCAATAGCAGGTGGTGGTGTCGCAAGTTTACTCATAACAGAAGGTGAATCAAGTGCAAAGCTAGATGGCAGTTGCTTACCTCTCCTCGTAGTTGAGGGATAGATCTTGGTTTTAGCATCTTTCAGATTCTTCATAGTGATCAACAGATATAAATCCCAAGTGACTCAAAGAATAGAGCTATGCTCCCCGACAACGGCGCCAGAAAAAGGTCTTGATAACCCACAAGTATAGGGGATCGCAACAGTTTTCGAGGGTAGAGTATTCAACCCAAATTTATTGATTCAACACAAGGGGAGCCAAAGAATATTCTCAATTATTAGCAGCTGAGTTGTCAATTCAACCACACCTGAAAGACTTAATATCTGCAGCAAAGTATTCAGTAGCAAAGTAGTATGGAAGTAACGGTAACGATGGCAAAGTGACAGTAGCAGTGTTGTAGTGATTGTAACAGTAGCAACGGAAAAGTAACTTAGCAAAGATCAATATGTGAAAAGCTCGTAGGCAATGGATCAGTGATGGATAATTATGTCGGATGGCATTCATCATGCAACGGTTATAACATACGGTGACACAGAACTAGCTCCAATTCATCAATGTAATGTAGGCATGTATTCCATATATAGTCATACATGCTTATGGAAAAGAACTTGCATGACATATTTTGTCCTACCCTCCCGTGGCAGCGGGGTCCTAATGGAAACTAAGGGATATTAAGGCCTCCTTTTAATAGAGAACCGGACCAAAGCATTAGCACTTAGTGAATACATGAACTCCTCAAACTACGGTAATCATCGGAAAGAATCCCAGTTATTGTCACCCTGGGGGATGCGGATCATAACTCGTAATAGGTGTCTACAACTTGCAAGATAGGATCAAGAACACATATATATCATGAAAACATAATAGGTTCAGATCTGAAATCATGGCACTCGGGCCCTAGTGACAAGCATTAAGCATAGCAAAGTCATAGCAACATCAATCTCAGAACATAGTGGATACTAGGGATCAAACCCTAACAAAACTAACTCGATTACATGGTAAATCTCATCCAACCCATCACCGTCCAGCAAGCCTACGATGGGATTACTCACGAACGGGGGAGAGCATCATGAAATTGGTGATGAAGGATGGTTGGTGATGACGACGGCGTCGATTTCCCCTCTCCGGAGCCCAAATCAGACTCTAGATCTGCCCTCTCGAGGAAGAACAGGAGGTGGCGGCGGCTCCGTATCGTAAAACGCGATGAACTCTTCTCTCTGATTTTTTTCTCCACGAATAAGAATATATAGAGTTGGAATTGAGGTCGGCGGAGCTCCAGGGGCCCCACAAGACAGGGGGCACGCCCTAGGGGGGGCACCCCCTGGCTTGTGGCCAGGTGGTGGACCTTCTCCGGTTGATTCTTTCGCCAGTATTTTTTATTAATTCCAAAAATATTCTCCGTAAATTTTCAGGTCAATCCGAGAACTTTTATTTCTGCACAAAAATAACACCAAGGCAATTCTGCTGAAAACAGCGTCAGTCCGGGTTAGTTCCATTCAAATCATGCAAATTAGAGTCCAAAACAAGGGCAAAAGAGTTTGGAAAAGTAGATACGATGGAGACGTATCACCTGCTGCGCGGCGCAAGACACTGGCTGGGGTCGCCGTATGTAGGACGGGCGACCTATCACTCCAGCGAACCAGCGCCAGACTTGGAGCCAAGGGTCGTGCTCATAAGTTAGCGTCTACTATTGAGAAGGCGTCCGGTGCGATGGTTTTCCGCAACATCGGCATCATTGAAGATGGCGAGGACATCACCGAGGTGGCACTGGACAAGTTCGCGGGAAAGTTCAAAGACCAGGTTTCGGCTGACGTGTTGGCGGCAATGTGCACACTATTCAAGATCGATGACCCACACGCAAATGCCATTGAAGACACGCTCATCAACCATGGAGGCGAGGACACACTGGATCATGAGGCCAACACGGTCCATTCTGCCTGATGCTCTTGGTGTACTGTGTTAACACTAGTCTCCAATGATAGTACAACCTATAAATGTTATGTGCTGGAATGTGAGAGGTCTCAATTGTCCCAAGCGACGTGCTACTGTCAACGAAACAATCACCGTCTCTTCATGTTGAATTGTATGCATTCAAGAAACGAAGCTCGACAATATTGATCCATTCACCGCTGGGTTCCTAGGAGGGGGTAGGCTAAGCAGTTTTGCTCAAAGGCCGGCGGCCGGAACTAGGGGTGGTATCCTCATGCTTTGGGATGACCAGCTCCTTCATGTCACTAGCATCACCACCACTACGCATTGTCTCTCCGCCATGGTTCTAATTAAAGCATCAAATGTGAAATACAAGATCACAACTGTGTATGGACCGTCCTCCCGCTCTCTCAAGGGCGCTTTCTTTGCCGAGCTCATCACTCAAAAGCCTCCCATTGGTACCCTATGATAATCCCCAAGTGCAAGGAATCATCGTAGCACTTTCCAAAGATGGAATTGATAAGTATGGAGTGTCAAACCCAGAAGGAGCTAAAGGTAAGATCAATATTCTCTCAAGTCCTATCTGCCATCGATACGACTCTACGTACACCAAGCATTTGCTTCTATATAGAAACGAGAAATAAAATAGTGTTGTGGGTATAAAGAGGATAGCTTTGCATGATAGTGGAGAACTAAAATATGAAAATAGTTACTGCATAGATAAAGTTAGAATATATTACAATATATTACAAATAGCGAGTGTGGAATAATGATGGTATGGTGTGTGGAATTGTCCTAAGCAATTGATAACAAGATCGGTAATCATTTTTGCAATTTTATATGAGGGAGAGGCATGAGCTAACATACTTCCGTACTTGGATCATATGAACTTATGATTGGACCTCTAGCAAGCATCCGCAACTACTAGAAATCATTAAGGTAAACCCAACCAAAGCATTAAAAATTAAGTCCCCTTTACTCCCATACGCAACAATTCCCTTACTCGGTTGTAAGCTTCTGTCACTCTAGCCCCCCACTATAAGCGAATCATGAATGTATTGCAACCCCCTACAGCGAGAATTCCCTCACGTGTGTGCGGCATGGAGGGCACCATAGGACAAAACCAAAATAAAACATACACTAAAACCAATCAAGATCATCAATCAACCCAAAGGACAACATAAATCTACTCAAACATCATAGGATGGAAACACATCATTGATTAATAATATGTGGCATGAAACACCATGTTCAAGTAGGGGATTACAACGGGGTGTGGGAGAGTGGACCGCCGTAGATAGATGAGGGAAGGTGATGGAGACGGTGATTTTGATGAAGACGATCACCACGATGATGGTTCCCCCGGCGGCACTCCGGCGCCACCGGAAGAGAGGGGGAGAGAGTCTCCCCCCTTAGGCTTCCTCCTCCATGGCCTCTCCCTAGATGGGAAGAGGTTCTCCCCTCTGGTCCTTGGCCTCCATGGCTCCCGGAGGGGCGAGAGCCCCTCCGAGATTGGATCCCTCTCTCTGTTTCTCTCTTGTTTTCTCTACTGTTTTCTCTCCAGATTGGTTTTTCATCGATATAGAGAGTTTCGGCGGTGAGGCGGAGAGTCTCGGTTAATTTCTGATGGTTTCTCTATTTATAGGATTATTTGGCGTTGGAATCACGCAGAAAGGAGTTACGAGGGCCCCACAAGCCATCAGGGCCCTTTGACCCCCCTGGGCGCGTCTTGATGGCTTGTGAGATCCTGGTGGCCCCCCTCCGGTGGTTCTTCGCTCCAATGTTGCTCATGTGTTCCATAAAAAATCACCAAAAAGTTTCGGGCAATTCCGAGAACTTTCATTTTCTGCACACAAAAAATGACACCACTGTAATTCTGCTGAAAACAGCGTCAGTCCGGATTAGTTCTAATTAAATCATAAAAAGTACATCAAAGCCATATAAAAGTATTGTAAACATAGGTGAATATGGCATGAATACTTCATAAATTATCAATACGTTGGAGACGTATCAAGTGGGATGATCAATTTGGTAGCCACATCCTTCACGCACTCTCATCCTCGCTCTCTGATCACTGTCCACTCCTCCTCGCCAAGGTTAGGGGACCCCGGAGGCCGCAAAGCTTCAAGTTCGAGAATTTTTGGGTTTCCCTACCAGGTTTCAAGGAGGTCCTCCTCAAGGCTTGGAATGAGCATACCGACCATACCGAGCTGTACCAAATCCTACACTATAAGCTCAAGAAGACCGATACCCGCTTGTCTGAGTGGCGTAGGGGGTTGTTCTCTAGAGCGAAGGTCCAACTCCACGCTGCCCTCTTGGTGAGGACAACCGGCAACTATCTGTGGAGGAACGGGACCTCCGCAAGCGACTCAAAAGACGAGTCATCAGCTTAGCGTTTATGGAGAGGGCTCGGAAGAAACAGTGCGCGAGGCTGGCTAACATCAAGGAGGGTGATGCGAATACCAAATTTTTTCATCGGAGGATCGATGGGATACACCGCAAAAATTTCATTCACAGATGTAAGCATAATCAGGGATGGATCACCGACCATGATGCCAAAGAAAAGGTTGTACACGACCACTTCGCCGAGGCCATGGGAAAAGGGTGCCCGCAGACGCGCGACTTCAATTGTGAAGAGCTTGGTTTGGAGGTTCACAACTTGGATTCCCTCGCAGAGCCCATCACCATGGAGGAGGTGCACTAGGCAATTAACCAAATGCCAAGCGACAAAGCTCCTGGTCCGGATGGTTTCATCGGTTTGTTCTTCAAGAGTTGTTGGGACATTACCAAGGATGGCATCATGATGTTTGTCTCTCTTTTTGGCAACCTGCACATGGCAAATCTCCACTGGCTCAACTCCGCAAAGATTGTACTTCTACCAAAGAAGGAGGGTGCCGAGGGGATCTCTGATTTCCATCCTATTAGCCTCATCCACGCCATCGCGAAGATTGTTGCAAAAATTCTAGCAATGCGGCTCGCCCCTCACATGAACAAGCTTGTCTCAAATGCACAAGTGCCTTCATCAAGACGAGGAGTATTCATGACAATTTCATGTATGTGAGAAATCTTGCGCATCGTCTTCACAAGAGCAAAACTCCGTCCCTCCTCTTCAATCTTGATACAAGGAAGGCCTTTGATTCTGTGAGATGGGAGTTCATCATTGACATCCTCCAGCAAAGGGGGTCCCGAGCACCTTTCGAAATTGGATCAACGCCCTACTTTGCACCTCCTCATCACGGGTTCTCCTCAATGGCATCCCTGGTAGCCCCATTGCCCACGAACGGGGCCTTCGGTAGGGGGACCCTCTCTCCCCCCTCCTATTTGCCATCGCCATCGACCCCCTTCAGAAGATTCTTGAACTGGCAACTAGGGAGGGGCTGCTACATAAAATCCGTGGTCATGGACCCATCATGAGAACATCTCTCTATGCCGACGATGCGGCTATGTTCATTGCGCCCATCAAGAAAGATATTGACAACCTCTCCTCTTTGCTCAGTGTGTTTGGTGGCGTAACAAGCCTATGCGTTAACTTCTAGAAGAGCTCAGTGGTCCCGATTCGATGTGGGCATCTTCAGCTTGACACAATTCTCCGGAGCTTCCTTGCTGCCCACGCTTCCTTCCCAATAAAATATTTGGGGCTACCTCTTTCGGTGTGGCAGCTCAAAGCCTGGGACTTCCAGTTCCTCGTGGACAAGGTGGCTGCCAAGCTTGTTCCTTGGGAGGGACAAAGTATCACCTCCATCGGTAGGGCTGCCCTTGTCAAGTCTGTGCTTGCCTCGCAGGCCATATACTTCATCACCCCACTCATTGCCTCACGACCATCCTCCACAATGTCAACAAGCTTGAGAGAGTCTTCCTTTGGGCAGGAACGGATAAGACTACCGGTGCAAAGTGCAAAGTTAATTGGGAGTCCGTATGTCAGCCTGTCGAATACGGAGGTCTTAGGGTGCTAAACACGGAGAAATTTGCCAGGGCGCTTCGTTTGCGTTGGCTTTGGTTCGAATGGAAGGAGCCCACCAAGTTGTGGGTTGGGTCCGGCAACCCGTGCGTCGAGAGGGACAAAAATCTTTTCTATGCTTCCACGACTATCACCGTTGGCAACGGTGCACGCACACCTTTTTGGGACTCCCCTTGGGTGCGGGACCGCAAACCAAGAGACATCGCTCCACTTATCTATTGGGCATCCTCTCGGAAGAGTTGATTGCTCCGCGAAGCCCTCAAGGATGACGCTTGGGTTGGCAAGATCAAGGTCACTTCCAGCTTCACCTTTGAACACTTCCGTCAATTCGTCGAGCTTTGGTCCACCATCCGTGACTTCCCTCTTGAGGTGAACACTGAAGACGACATCATGTGGAAGTACACAAAGAGCGGGATATACACTACCAAGTCTGCCTATCTTGCCCAATTCTTCAGCACCTTCCGCTCTCCCATGGAACTTGCAGTGCAGAGGGCTTGGGCTCTGCCTAAGGTCAAATGTTTTGCTTGGCTGGCCATGCAAAACAGAGTTTGGACTGCTGACCGCTTGGCCAAGCGGGGATGACCTAATTGTGGGCTCTGTCCACTGTAAGCGCGGTCAAGAATCCATCGACCACCTCCTCTTCAAATGCCGGTACACTACTAGACTTTGGGGAATGATCAAAGATTCGCTCCAACTTGAGAACATCAACACTTCTACTTGGCACTTGTCACGTTCGATCGAGGAGTGGTGGATAGGGCTTTCCTCCTCCACCATTCCGAATAGGAAGGCCATGGCGACGTTCTCCATGCTCATCTATTGGACAATCTGGAATGAAAGGAATGCTCACATCGTCCATCTCAAGAGTGCCCCACTGACGGTTCTATTTGCTAAAATCAAGATTGAGGCCCAAACCTGGGTCACCGCGGGTGCAAAGAAATTGGGATCCATCATGCCACGAGAGTAGACCTTTATTGGTGTTGTAACATGTTGGGCGTTGTAACACAAACTTTACACTCTTTCCCTCTTAATTAATGAATGAGGCAAATCTTTTGCCTCCTTTAAGAAAAAACTAAGTCAGGGAAACATGATTTTCAGACACGTCATCTAGACCACTTTTCATTTGGTTTGATTATGTACGGCATGTCTTACCCCCATCCGGAAGGTCGGATGGAATTTTTCTTGGGATCCTCTCGACATATTTGGAACTTTTGTCCACGTTGAAGGGTGAATATCACATCAAATTTCACCTTCGAAACAAGTCTGACAACTTTCTTTGGAGCCTAGCGGTTGTATATGGCGCTGCTCAAGAGGAGTTTAAGTCCGCTTTTCTTAAGGAACTTGTTAATACCTGCCGAGACAATCGTCACCACATGTTAATCAGGGGGGTGATTTTAATATCCTTCAATATCAGCAGAAAAAACAATGATCGGTTTGACACTAGATGGCATTTCCTCTTCAATGTTGTTATTGACAACTTGGACCTGCGGGAGCTCACTAAGTTTGTTTGTTAGTACACCTGGGCCAATAAACAATCTATCCAACTTATGAAAAACTCGACCGGGTGCTAGTAACCACCAACTGAGAGTATAAATATCCCCTTGCCTCAGTACGTGCACTAGAAAGAATTTAGGCCTTCGCCAAGGGGACTGCATATCCGCCATTTTGTTCAACATCGCGGCCGATATGTTAGCTATCCTTGTTGAGAGGGCTATGTGGCCGATCCTATTAGCGATGGTATCCTCCATTTAGTAGAAGAAGGTCTATCTATTTTACAATACGCATATGGCACTATTATTTTTATGGATAATGACCTAGATAAAGCTAGAAACCTCAAGCTGCTTTTATGTGCATTCGAGGAGCTCTATGGTATCAAAATTAATTTTCATAAGAGCCAGCTTTTCTGCTTCAGTGACGCTGTAGAATCCGAAGTTGAGTATGCCAACGGCTGCCAGCTCAGGCAGTTCCCGATTCGGTATCTCGGTATTCCGATTCACTATTAGTGCTCAACTATTGCTGAGTGGAAGCATGTGGAAGAGAGAGTTGAGGAACGGCTAGCCAGCTGGAAGGCCAAACTCTTGTCATATGGGGGGGGGGGGGCAATTGATTTTGTTCAATTCCGTCCTCGGTATATGGTTCTATACATGTTGTCTTTCTTCCACTTACTGAAAGGGGTTCTTCACCGTCTAGATTACTTTAGATCCGTATTTTTTGGTAATGCGATAATGAATCCCAGAAATATCGGCTGCAAGGTGGGCTGTATTATGCCGCCCTAAAATTCAAGGGGTCCTTGAAATTCAAGATCTTGAGATTAAAAACACCGCTCTTCTAAGTAAATGGGTTAAAAAAATTACTCACTAAGAATGGAGGGTTACAGGAAATCATTCGTAACAAATACGTGTGGTCCAAAGCCATTTCTCAAGTTCATTGGAAACCCGATGATTCACATTTTTGGTATGGTGTTATGAAGGCCGAGGAATTCTTTTTTTAATTTGGTACCTTCTTAGTTAGGGATGGTTCCCAGGTTCGATTCTGGGAAGATACTTGGCTAGGCGCCACACCATCAATGGTGCAGTACCCTAGCTTGTACAAGATGGTTAGACATAAGTTTGTCACGATCAAACAAGTTTTGGGACAAGAAAACTAAGATATTTATTTTCATCGGGATCACTTTGGCCCTTGCCTGGCAGCATGGAATGAATTACTCTCTCATCTCGAGGACATTCAGCTGACAGGCAAACCGGGTAAGTTTTGATAAAAGTTGCATCAGAACGACAGTTTCTCGGTCATGTCCTTGTACAATGCAATGGCTCATAGTGATGTTCTTGTTGATAACAAAAAAATGTGGAAGCTAAATATACCTCTAAGAGTTAAGATATTACTCTGGTTTTTAAGAAAAGGGGTCATCTTAACTAGAGATAACCTGACACAACGTAACTGGCAAGGTAATAAGACATGTGTCTTTTGCCAATATGACTAGTCTATTAAACACTTATTTTTGAGTATAACTTTGCTTGTGCGGTATGAGCCATAGTTAAAGTCGCTTCAAATCTATATCCCCATGTAGTTCACGTATCATGTCCGTAAATTGGTTGCAGGGTATTGATAAACAATTTCCAGTACATATTCTTGTGGGAGCGGCTGCCTTATGCTGGATTCTGGCTTATCTGAAATGATGGGTTTTTAATAATAAATGTGTTTCTTCTTGTGTGCAGGTGATACGTCTCCAACATATCTATAATTTTTGCTTGTTCCATGCTGTTATATTATCATTCTTGGATGTTTTACAATCATTTTATAGCAACTTTATATCATTTTTTGGGACTAACCTATTGACATAGTGCCAAGTGCCAGTTGCTATTTTTTCCTTGTTTTTTACTTCGCAGAATATCAGTACCAAATGGAGTCCAATCGCGACGAAACTTTTTGGAGAATTTTTTTGGACCAGAAGAAGGCCAGTGGGCCAAAGAAGTAACCAGGAGGGAGCCCGGGGTGCGCCCTGATGGGTTGTGGCCACCTCAGGAGTCTTCTCCACCGCCTCTGAGCTCTATAAAAACCCAAATATTCCAGAAACCCTAGAGGAGTCGAAGAAAAATACATCCAGCCGCTGCAAGTTCTAGAACCGCGAGATCCAATCTAACACCATCACGTAAGGGTTCATCATCCTCATATGTGCCTCTCCGATGATGCGTGAGTAGTCCACCATAGACCTACGGGTCTGTAGGCATTAGCTAGTTGGCTTCCTCTCTCTCTTTTGATTCTCAATACAATGGTCTCTTGAAGATCTATTTGATGTAAACTTTTTGCGGTGTGTTTGTTGGGATCCGATGAATTTTGAGTTCATGATCAGTTTCTATCCATGAATATTATTTGAGTCTTCTTCAATCTCTTATATGCATGATTACTTACAGCCTCGTATTTCTTCTTCGAATCTTTGGTTTAGTTAGGCCAACTAGATCGATTTTTCTTGCCATGGGAAGAGGTGCCTTGTGATGGGTTCGATCTTGCGGTGTCCTCTCCCAGTGATAGAAGGGACAGCAAGGCACGCATGTATCGTTGCTATTAAGGATATCAAGATGGGGTCTATTCCTACATGAATAGATCTTGTCTACATCATGTCGCTGTTCTTATTGCATTACTCCGTTTTTCCATGAGCTTAATACACTAGATGCATGCTGGATAGCGGTCGATGTGTGGAGTAATAGTAGTAGATGCAGAATCATTTCGGTATACTAATCTTGGACGTGATGCCTATATAATGATCATCGCCTTGGATATCGTCATGATTATTTGGTCTTCTATCAATTGCCCAACAGTAATTTGTTCACCGATACGTCTCCAACGTATCTATAATTTTTGCTTGTTCCATGCTGTTATATTATCAATCTTGGATGTTTTACAATCATTTTATAGCAACTTTATATCATTTTTTGGGACTAACCTATTGACATAGTGCCAAAGTGCCAGTTGCTGTTTTTGCTTGTTTTTTTACTTCACAGAATATCAGTACCAAATGGAGTCCAATTGCGATTAAACTTTTTGGAGATTTTTTTTGGGTCACAAGACATCTAGTGGGCCAAAGAAGTACCAGAGAGGAGGGCCGAGGAGACCACAACCCACCAGGGCGCGCTAGAGGCCCCGGGCGCGCCCTGATGGGTTGTGTCCTCCTCGGGACGCCTCTCCACCGCCTCTGATGCCTATAAATTCCCAAATTTTCCAGAAACCCTAAGGGAGTCGACGAAAAATACATCCAACCGCCGCAAGTTCCAGAACCGCAAGATCCAATCTAACACCATCACGGAGTGGTTCATCATCCTCATTGGTGCCTCTCCGATGATGTGTGAGTAGTACACCATAGACCTACGGGTCCGTAGGCAGTAGCGAGATGGCTTCCTCTCTCTCTTTTGATTCTCAATACAATGGTCTCTTGGAGATCTATTTGATGTAAACTTTTGCGGTGTGTTTGTTGGGATCCGATGAATTTTGAGTTCATGATCAGTTTCTATCCATGAATATTATTTGAGTCTTCTTTGATCCCTTATATGTATGATTACTTATAGCCTCGTATTTCTTCTTCAAATCTTTGGTTTAGTTAGGCCAACTAGATCGATTTTTCTTTCCATTGGAAAGAGGTGCTTTGTGATGGGTTCGATCTTGCGGTGTCCTCTCCTAGTGACAGAAGGGGCAACGAGGCATACATGTATCGTTGCTATTAAGGATAACAAGATGGGGTCTATTCCTACATGAATAGATCTTGTCTACATCATGTCACCGTTCTTATTGCATTACTCCGTTTTTCCATGAACTTAATACACTAGATGCATGCTGGAGAGCGGTCGATGTGTGAAGTAATAGAAGTAGATGCAGAATCGTTTCGGTCTACTAATCTTGGACGTGATGCCTATATAATGATCATCGCCTTGGATATCGTCATGACTATTTGATCTTGTATCAATTGCCCAACAGTAATTTGTTCACCCACCGTGTGCTATACTCATGAGAGAAGCCACTAGTGAAACCTACGGCCCCCGGCTCTACTTTTCCAACATATTGCTTTCCGATCTATCTTTTTCCGCTTTTGTTTTCATATCTATTATTCCAAAAATCCAAAAATACCTTGCTGCACTTTTTATTTGCCTCTTTTATTTTGTGTCCTTGAGGGATCAATCTATCCAATCTAATATATCCTAATCTATCTTTTTACCGTAGAGAGATTGACAACCTCTCTTTTGCGTTGGGTTGCAAGTATTTGTTCTTTGTGTGCAGGTACTGTTTACATAGTGTTGGTGATCCTCCTACTGGTTCGATATCTTGGTTTGATAACCGAGGGAAATACTTACCGTCGCTGTGTTGCATCATCCCTTCCTCTTTGGGGAAATACCGACGCAGTCTCGAGCCATGTCAAAGGAATTTCTGGCGCCGTTGCCGGGGAGGAAGCGGTCTCTTCTACGTGCCAATCTCTGGCGCCGAGGAGACACCATCATCATCTACCAGGTTCCTAATCACAAATCTCATCTCCTTGCAATTACATTATTTGCCATTTGCCTCTCGTTTTCCTCTCCCACACTTCACCAAATTTGCCGTTTTATTCGCCCTCTTTTTCATTTGCCTTTTTCTCGTCAGATCTCTTGCTTGCTTGCAATCCTGTTTGCGTAGTCACGATGACTCAAGAAAACACCAAATTGTATGATTTTTCCAATACTAATAATAATGATTTTATTAGTACCCCGATTGCTCCTCTCGCCACTAGTGCGGAGTCTTGTGATAATAATGTCGCTTTGTTGAATCTTGTCATGAAAGATCAATTTGCCGGTACTCCTAATGAGGATGCCGCGTCCCATCTAAACACATTCATAGAATTGTGTGATATGCAAAAGAAAAAATATGTGGACAATGATATAGTGAAGTTGAAAATTTTCCTTTCTCCTTGCGGGATCGTGCAAAAATTTGGTTTTCTTCTTTGCCTCGCAATAGTATCAATTCTTGGAATAAGTGCAAGGATGCTTTTATTACTAAGTATTTTCCACCCGCGAAAATTATTTCCCTTAGGACTCAAAATCATGAATTTTAAGCAACTTGAGCATGAACATGTTGCACAATCTTGGGAAAGAATGAAATTGATGCTAAGAAATTGTCCTACTCATGGTTTAAATCTTTGGATGATCATACAAAAATTTTATGCGGGATTGAATTTTGTCTCTAGAAATATTTTAGATTCCCCAGCGGGTGGTACTTTTATGGAAATTACTTTGGGTGAAGCTACTAAATTGCTAGATAATATTATGGCAAATTACTCACAATGGCATACTGAAAGAGCACCTACTAGTAAAAAGGTTAATTCGGTTGAAGAAACTAGTACTTTGAGTGACAAAGTTGATGCTTTAATGAAGTTGGTTGCTAGTAAAAATGCTCCTATTTATCTTAATGATGTGCCTTTTTCTACTTTGATTGAGAAAAATAGTGATTCCATAGATGTGAATTTCGTCTCGCGAAACAATTTCAATAACAATGCTTATAGAGGTAATTTTAATCCTAGGCCTTTTCCTGGAAATTCCTCTAATAATTATGGTAATTCCTATGGTAATTCTTCTTACAATAATAATAGGAACCCCTCTGATCTTGATATTAATATTAAACAATTTATCAATGCGCAAAAGGTTTTCAATACTACGATAGAAGAAAAGTTGAATAAGATTGATGATATGTCTAGAAGCATTGATAGAATTTCTCATGATATAGAAAATCTCAAGTTAAAAGCTTTTGCACCTAAGATTGATGAATCAATTAAAGCTTTATATGTTTCTATGGATGAAAGTAAGAAAAGAACCTCTATGCTTAGAGCTAAAAGAGAATTCTTAGAAAAAGCGTTTTCTAGTGATTGCCTTTAGAAAAATGATGAAGATCTTAAAGTCATTGGTGTTTATTCTATTGATTCCTTGTTTAGTAATATTAAAATTGATGATAAAGGGACTGAAGTAGAGTCATCTTTAGCTAGAGGGTGTCCCAATACTTTGGAGGGTGTAGATCTTGATGAAAATTTTGATGAAAGTGGGTTTGAAGAGGTCAAAACTTTAACTAGTGATGTGCCCACTATTTTGGATTGCAAAGACTTTAATTATGATAGTTGCTCTTTGATTGAATGTATTTCTTTGATGCAATCCATGTTGAATTCACCCCATGCTTATGAACAAAATAAAGCTTTTACTAAACATATCGTTGATGCCATGATGAAATCTTTTGAAGAAAAGTTGAAGTTGGAAATTTCTATTCCTAGAAAATTACATGATGAGTAGGAACCTACCATTAAGGTCAAGATTAAAAATTATGAGTGCTTTGCTTGATGTGATTTGGGTGCTAGTGTTTCCACGATTCTGAAATCTCTATGTGATGTGCTTGGTCTCACCAATATTGAAGAATGTTCTCTTAATTTGCACTTGGCGGATTCTACTATTAAAAAGGCTTTGGAAAGAATTAATGATGTTCTTGTTCTTGCAAATAGGAACTATGTGCCCATAGATTTTATTGTTCTTGATATTGATTGCTATCCGTCTTGTCCCATTATACTTGGTAGACCGTTCTTACGCACTATAGGTGCCGTGATTGATATAAAAGAAGGCAATATTAGATTTAATTTTCCACTAAGAAAGGGTATGGAACACTTCCCTAGAACAATAATTAAGACACCATATGAATCAATCATGAGAGCATCCTATGGAGCAAAAACCAAAGATGACAATACTTGAATCTATGCGTTATGCCTAGCTAGAGGCGTAAAACAATAGCGCTTGTTGGGAGGCAACCCGATGAATAAATTTATTTTCATTTTTTCTTTCTATTTTTGAGTGTTGACACAATTATGCCTCTGTTATGATTGTGTTTTTATGTTTTATTTAGTGTTTGTGCCAAGTAAAGCCTTTAGGATGATTCATAAGATGAGTAGAAACAATGCTAAATCTGAAATAGAAACTTTGCCTCCAGTGTGCGAATTTTCATTTTTTACTGGAGTGTGATATTGAGCTGAAATTTTGAAACAGTATTTCTATACAAATTCTTTACGTTGTCCTAGTGATTCAGAATATTTAGAGTTACAGAAGTACGGTTAGAGTACAGATTACTACAGACTGTTCTGTTTAAGACAGATTCTATTTACGTTGCATTGTGTGCTTGTTTTGATGAATCTATGGGTTGTATTGAAGGGTATGAGCCATGGTAAAGTTAAAATAAAGTAGTTATAATGCAATAATAAAACTTGAATGGGTTTACAACAGTACTTAAAGTGGTGATTTGCTTTATTATACTAACGGATCTCACGAAGGTTTTGTTGAGTTTTGTGTGATTGAAGTTTTCAAGTTTTGGGTGAGATCACGATGGATGAAGGAATAAGGAGTGAAAAGAGCCTAAGCTTGGGGATGCTACAACACCTCCAATATATATCCAAAGAGAAACAAGCAACTAGCTTGGGGATGCCCCGAATGGCATCCCCTCTTTCTTCTAACGACCATCGGTATTCTACTTGGAGCTATATTTTTATTCGTCACATATCATGAGTTTTGCTTGGAGCGTCTTGTATCATTTGAGTCTTTGCTTGCTTTGCTTTTTAGTTTGTCACTAGTATCCTTGCTGGACACACCTATTTGAGAGAGCCAAAATTATGCTAAGATTTGTTTGAATTGTTCTTTATGCTTCACTTAAATTTTTTGAGCTATGGAATTGCTCTAGTGCTTCACTTATATCTTTTTGAGCACGGTGTGCTTGGAAAATTTTGAACAAACACTCTCATGCTTCACTTAGATTAATTTGAGAGCTAGTAAATTTTGAATAAACACTCTCATGCTTCACTTAGATTAATTTGAGAGTTAGTAAATTTTGAAGAAATCCTCTCATGCTTGACTTATACTATTTTGAGAGATGAAATCTCTATGCTCATGTGCTTCACTTAGATTTGTTCGATCTTGTCAAAAGCAATGGCAATATATGAAACTAGTCCCAAAGTGATAGATATTCAAGGAGGATATAGTAAAAACTTTCATGAAGATCATTGGACAAATTAAACTTGATTCCTTGTAATAGTTTTGAGACATGATGATAGTAATATGTGAGTCATGTTAGTGAAAAATTATGCTTTAGTAAGAATATTGGTGTTAAGGTTTGTGATTCCCTATGCAAGTATGAAAGTCAATAGTTATGCAATGAAATTACATCCTACTTATGGTGCATTATTCGGTGTTAGTTATGATCAATGCTCGCTTATGTGAATTTTCGTTTCTTGGTTGGTTGCTTCTCAATCTATTTGCTAGCCACCACTTGTACTAAGTATAAATACCACTTGTGCATCCAAAATCCTTAAACCCAGTTTTGCCTTATGAGTCCACCATACCTACCTATATGCGGTATTTCCATGTCGCTGTAAGAAAATTTGTATGTGCTATCTCTACTTTTCAAAATAGAATTCCTTTTTGTGTGCTCGTACCGCTCATGAAACGGTAGGGGGTATCCAATATTTTTCCATGCTAGATGTGTTATTCTCAAGATGAGTGTTTATTCACTTGTCATTGCACAAGAGTATGGCGGTAATAGGGATGCCCAGAACCGAAATGAAACAAAATTACTTTATGTTGTCAAATAATAAATTCCTAGGAAAGTGTTGGTATGGAAGGCAACCGTGGATACAGTCAGCCATGGATTGTGAAAGAATGGTGGAAAAAGGAATAAACTTTTCTTTATGTTTGGGAATCGCCTATGATATATCTAGCATGGAAAGTATTATGAACTACTTTGTCGTTTTCGGTGACAGGAAAGGCATGCCACTCAAAATATTTTTCTCTCTCAATTTAAACTTTGAGCTCTCGCACCTCTACAAATCCTTACTTCCATCTGCGAAGGGCCTATCTATTTACTTTATGCAATTTTTATTTTTATTTGAGTCTCCATCTTCTCTTATAAAGCACCAACTAGGGGGCACTATGATCATACTTGAGCATTGGGTGTAGTTAATATTTGAGTGTGTTTCATGAATGGATCAATGATTGAGCATGATGGGCTAGGGATAACTTTCTTTAGTGTTGATATTTTGAAAGACATGGTTCCTTGTTGGCATGCTTGAGTATTAACGTCGTTATGTTAAAACTAGACTATTGCTTTGAACCATCTAAAAGTCCAAATGTCCATGCTACAAAAGAAAAGAATATGAGATGAACATGTTAGGCAGCATTCCACATCAAAAATTATGTTTTTATCATTTAACTACTCGAGGACGAGTAGGATTTAAGCTTGGGGATGCTGATACGTCTCCAACGTATCTATAATTTTTGCTTGTCCATTCTGCTATATTATCAATCTTGGATGTTTTACAATCATTTTATAGGAACTTTATATCATTTTTTGGGACTAACCTATTGACATAGTGCGAAGGTGCCTGTTGTTGTTTTTGCTTGTTTTTTACTTCGCAGAATATCAGTACCAAACGGAGTCCAATCGCGACGAAACTTTTTAGAGACTTTTTTTGGCTAGAAGACATCCAGTGGGCCAAAGAGGTACCAGAGAGGAGGGCCGAGGAGACCACAACCCACCAGGGTGCGCCAGAGTCCCCGTGCGCGCCCTGATGGGTTGTGCCCTCCTCGGGACGCCTCTCTATCGCCTCTGATGCCTATAAATTCCCAAATATTCCACAAACCCTAAGGGAGTCGACGAAAAACACATCCAGCCGCCGCAAGTTCCAGAACCGCGAGATCCAATCTAACACCGTCACGGAGGGGTTCATCATCCTCATTGGTGCCTCTCCGATGATGTGTGAGTAGTCCACCATAGACCTACGGGTCCGTAGGCAGTAGCTAGATGGCTTCCTCTCTCTCTTTTGATTCTCAATACAATGGTCTCTTGGAGATCTATTTGATGTAAACTTTTGCGGTGTGTTTGTTGGGATCCGATGAATTTTGAGTTCATGATCAGTTTCTATCCATGAATATTATTTGAGTCTTCTTTGATCTATTATATGCATGATTACTTATAGCCTCGTATTTCTTCTTAGAATCTTTGGTTTAGTTAGGCCAACTAGATCGATTTTTCTTGCCATGGGAAGAGGTGCTTTGTGATGGGTTCGATCTTGCGGTGTCCTCTCCCAGTGACAGAAGGGGCAGCGAGGCACGGATGTATCGTTGCTATTAAGGATAACAAGATGGGGTCTATTCCTACATGAATAGATCTTGTCTACATCATGTCACCGTTCTTATTGCATTACTCCGTTTTTCCATGAACTTAATACACTAGATGCTTGCTGGATAGCGGTCGATGTGTGGAGTAATAGTAGTAGATGCAGAATCGTTTCGGTCTACTAATCTTGGACGTGATGCCTATATAATGATCATCGCCTTGGATATCGTCATGACTATTTGATCTTGTATCAATTGCCCAACAGTAATTTGTTCACCCACCATGTGCTATACTCATGAGAGAAGCCACTAGTGAAACCTACGGCCCCCGGCTCTACTTTTCCAACATATTGCTTTCCGATCTATCTTTTTGCCGCTTTTGTTTTCAGAGCTATTATTCCAAAAACCCTAAAATACCTTGCTGCACTTTTTATTTGCCTATTTTATTTTGTGTTCTTGAGGGATCAATTTATCCAATCTATCATATCCTAATCTATCTATTTACCATAGAGAGATTGACAACATCTCTTTCGCGTCGGGTTGCAAGTATTTGTTCTTTGTGTGCAGGTGTTGTTCACGTAGTGTTGTTGATCCTCCTACTGGTTCGATACCTTGGTTTCATAACTGAGGGAAATACTTACCGTCACTGTGCTGCATCATCCCTTCCTCTTTGGGGAAATACCGACGTAGTCTCAAGCCACGACATTCACCCACCGTGTGCTATACTCATGAGAGAAGCCACTAGTGAATCCTACTGCCCCCGGGTCTACTTTTCTAACATATTGCTTTCCGATCTATCTTTTCGCCGCTTTTGTTTTCAGATCTATTATTCCAAAAAAAAAATATTGTTGCACATTTTATTTGCCTGTTTTATTTTGTGTTCTTGTGAGATCTATTTATCCAATCTATCATTACCTAATCTATCTTTTTACCGTAGAGAGATTGACAACCTCTCTTTCGCGTCGGGTTGCAAGTATTTGTTCTTTGTGTGCAGGTGTTGTTTACATAGTGTTGGTGATCCTCCTACTGGTTCGACACCTTGGTTTCATAACTGAGGGAAATACTTACCGTCGCTGTCCTGCATCATCCCTTCCTCTTTGGGAAATACCGACGCAGTCTCAAGCCACGTCAAAGGAATTTCTGGCGCCGTTGTCGGGGAAGAAGCTTTCTCTTCAACGTGCCAATCTCTAGCGCCGAGGAGACACCATCAACATCTATCAGATTCCTAATCACAAATCTCATCTCCTTGCAATTACATTATTTACCATTTGCCTCTCGTTTTCCTCTCCCCTACTTCACAAAATTTGCCGTTTTATTCGCCCTCTTTTCCGTTTGCCTTTTGCTTGTTTGCTATCTTTGCTTGTGTTGCCATGTGCCTTCTATTTGCTTGCATCTTCGCTTGCTAAAAATCTATTGATATGGATCCTCATACACTTGCTAATCTTTTCAAAAGGCCAAATTATGATGAACCAATTGCTAGTGAGTTGAGTGCACTTGATTATCTCTATGAAGTTTTGCTTAAAAATCATGAATCTGAAAATTTTGATGAAGTGTTGAAAGATGAAATTTATAAGGTGATTCATGATAGCTCCTTGATTGAAAAGCATGATTGCAATGATGTTACTATAAATTCTATTAATGTCAATTGTGTTAGCTATATGCAAACTACAAGCTTGGGGATGATAATTTTGTCATGTCCACTTCTTATTGCAATGATCATGATTGGGGTGATAATGCTTCTTATGATCTTGACAATTAATTTAAGCCTCATGTTGAATATGTTATTGATAATAATGTTCGCAATAGTATCGAAAGTGGGTTTGGAAGAGCGTCAACTTTAGGTAAAAAGAATCCCACATTTTTGGAGAGTGCTCAATCTTATGAATTTTTTGGATAAAGTGGGTTTGGAGAGGTCATAACTTTAGTTGATGATAATCCCACTATTTTGGAAGATGGTAAAAACTTTATGCATGTTCATCATAAAGAGAGTATTGTTTATGATAAATATATTGTTGAATTTGATTATGAGCCTACATGTAATTATTATGAGAGAGGAAATTATGGTTGTAGAAACTTTCATGATACTAAATTACCTCTCTTCATGTTGAGATCGCTATTGTCTCTTTCTTCTTCCTTCCATATGCTAGTTTTTGCTTGCCTTGATAATTTGTTTGCTTATAAAATGCCTATGCATAGGAAGTATGATAGACTTAAGTGTGTTTTCCATATGCTTCATGATGCTCTCTTTGTGTTGCTATTATTATCTTTCATGAGGGCATCATTGAAATCTCAAGCCTATCTTAATGGCTATAAAGAAAGAGCTTGTTGGGAGGCAACCCAATGAATAAATTTATTTTCACCTTTTTATTTCTATTTTTGAGTGTTGACACAATTATACCTCTGTTATGATTGTGTTTTTATGTTTTATTTAGTGTTTGTGCCAAGTAAAGCCTTTAGAATGATTCATAAGATGAGTAGAAACAATGCTGAATCTGAAACAGAAACTTTGTCTCCAGTGCGCGAATTTTCATTTTTTACTGGAGGGTGATAATGAGCTGAAATTTTAACACAGTATTTATATACAAATTCTTTACGTTGTACTAATTTTTCAAAATTGTTAGAGTTACATAAGTATGGTTAGAGCACAGATTACTACAGACTGTTCTGTTTAAGACATATTCTGTTTTCGTTGCATTGTGTGCTTGTTTTGATGAATCTATGGTTTGTATTTAGGGGTATAAGCCATGGTAAAGTTAAAATACAGTAGGTATAGTGCAATAATAAAATTCTAATGAGTTTGCAACAGTACTTAAAGTGGTGATTTGCTTTATTATACTAACGGATCTCAAGAAGATTTTGTTGAGTTTTGTGTGATTGAAGTTTTCAAGTTTTGGGTGAGATCACGATGGATGAAGGAATAAGGAGTGAAAAGAGCCTAAGCTTGGGGATGCTACAGTACCCCCAAGATATATCCAAATAGAAACAAGCAACTAAGCTTGGTGATGCCCCGAGTGGCATCCCCTCTTTCTTCTAACGACCATCGGTATTTTACTTGGAGCTATATTTTTATTCGTCACATATCATGAGTTTTGCTTGGAGCGTCTTGTATCATTTGAGTCTTTGCTTGCTTTGATTTTTAGTTTTTCACTTGTATCCTTGCTGGACACACCTATTTGAGAGAGCCAAAATTATGCTATGATTTGTTAGAATTGCTCTATATGCTTCACTTAAATTTTTTGAGCTATGGAATTGCTCTAGTGCTTCACTTATATATTTTTGAGCACGATGTGCGTTGAAATTTTGAAGAAATACTCTCATGCTTCACTTAGATTAATTTGTGAGTTAGTAAATTTTTAAGAAATTCTCTCATGCTTCACTTATATTATTTTGAGAGATGAAATCTTTATGCTCATGTTCTTCACTTAAATTTGTTTGAGCTTGTCAAAAGCAATGGCAATATATGAAACTAGTCCCAAAGTGATAGATATTCAAGGAGGATATAATAAAAACTTTCATGAAGATCATTGGACAAATTAAACTTGATTCCTTGTAATATTTTTGAGACATGATGATAGTAATATGTGAGTCATGTTGGTGAGTAATTATGCTTTAGTAAGAATATTAGTGTTAAGGTTTGTGATTCCCTATGCAAGTACGAAAGTCAATAGTTATGCAATGAAATTGCATCCTACCTATGGTGCATTATTCGGTGTTAGTTATGCTAAATGCCCGTTTATGTGAATTTTCGTTTCTTGGTTGGTTGCTTCTCAATCTATTTGCTAGCCTCCACTTGTACTAAGTAGAAATACTACTTGTGCATCCAAATTCCTTAAACCCAGTTTTGCCTTATGAGTCCACCATACCTGCCTATATGCGGTATTTCCATCTCGTTCTAAGCAAATTTGTATGTGCCATCTCTAATTTTCAAAATGAATTTCCTTTTTGTGTTCTCGTACCGCTCATGAAATCGTAGGGGGTATCCAATATTTTTCCATGCTAGATGTGTTATTCTCAAGATGAGTGTTTATTCACTTGTCATTGCACGAGAGTACGGCGGTAATAGGGATGCCCAATCCCGAAATGAAAAAGAAATTTACGTTATGTTGTCAAATAATAAATTCCTTGGAAAGTGTTGGTATAGAAGGCAACTGTGGATACGGCCAGCCATGGATTGTGAAAGAATGGTGGAAAAGGGAATAAACTTTACTTTATGTTTGGGAACCGCCTATGATATATCTAGCATGGAAAGTATTGCAAACTACTTTGTCGTGTTCGTTGACAGGAAAGGCATGCCACTAAAACATTTCTCTCTCTCAATTTAAACCTTGAGCTCTGGCACCTCTACAAATCCCTACTTCCCTCTACGAAGGGCCTATCCATTTACTTTATGCAATTTTTATTTTTAATTTGAGTCTACATCTTCTCTTATAAAGCACCAACTAGGGGGCACTATGATCATACTTGAGCATTGGGTGTAGCTAATATTTGAGTGTGTTTCATGAATGGATCAATGATTGAGCATGATGGGCTAGGGACAACTTTCTTTAGTGTTGATATTCTGAAAGATATGGTTGCTTGTTGGCATGCTTGAGTATTAAAGTCTTTATGTCAAAACTAGACTATTGCTTTGAACCATCTAAAAGTCCAAATGTCCATGCTACAAAAGAAAAGAATATGTGATGAACATGTTAGGCAACATTCCACATAACAAATTCTGTTTTTATCATTTACCTACTCGAGGACGAGTAGGAATTAAGCTTGGGGATGCTGATACGTCTCCAACGTATCTATAACTTTTGCTTGTTCCATGATGTTATATTTTCATTCTTGGATGTTTTACAATCATTTTATAGCAACTTTATATCATTTTTTGGGACAAACCTATTGACATAGTGCCAAGTGCCAGTTGCTGTTTTTTCCTTGTTTTTTACTTCGCGGAATATAAGTACCAAACGGAGTCCAATCGCGATGAACCTTTTTGGAGAATTTTTTTGGACCAGAAGAAGGCCAGTGGGCCAAAGAAGTAACCAGGAGGGAGCCCCGGGCGCGCCCTGATGGGTTGTGGCCGCCTCGGGAGTCCTCTGCACCGCCACTGAACTCTATAAATACCCAAATATTCCAGAAACCCTAGAGGAGTCGAAGAAAAATACATCCAGCCGCCGCAAGTTCAAGAAGCGCGAGATCCAATCTAACACCATCACGGAGGGGTTCATAATCCTCATTGGTGCCTCTCCGATGATGCGTGAGTAGTCCACCATAGACCTACAGGTCCATAGGCAGTAGCTAGATGGCTTCCTCTCTCTCTTTTGATTCTCAATACAATGGTCTCTTGGAGATCTATTTGATGTAAACTTTTTGCGGTGTGTTTGTTGGGATCCGATGAATTTTGAGTTCATGATCAGTTTCTATCCATGAATATTATTTGAGTCTTCTTTGATCTCTTATATGCATGATTACTTATAGCCTCGTATTTCTTATTCGAATCTTTGGTTTAGTTAGGCCAACTAGATCGATTTTTCTTACCATGAGAAGAGGTGCTTTGTGATGGGTTCGATCTTGCCGTGTCCTCTCCCAGTGACAGAAGGGGCAACGAGGCATGCATGTATCGTTGCTATTAAGGATAAAAAGATGGGGTCTATTCCTACATGAATAGATCTTGTCTACATCATGTCACCGTTCTTATTGCATTACTCCGTTTTCCATGAACTTAATACACTAGATGCATGCTGGATAGCGGTCGATGCGTGGAGTAATAGTAGTAGATGTAGAATTGTTTCGGTCTACTAATCTTGGACGTGATGCCTACATAATGATCATCGCCTTGGATATCGTCATGACTATTTGATCTTCTATCAATTGCCCAACAGTAATTTGTTCACCCACCGTGTGCTATACTCATGAGAGAAGCCACTAGTGAATCCTACGGCCCCCGGGTCTACTTTTCCAACATATTGCTTTCCGATCTATCTTTTTGCCGCTTTTGTTTTCAGATCTATTATTCCAAAAAACCCAAAAATATCCTGCTGCACTTTTTATTTGCCTCTTTTATTTTGTGTTCTTGTGAGATCTATTTATCCAATCTATCATTACCTAATCTATCTTTTTATCGTAGAGAGATTGATAACCTCTCTTTCGCATCGGGTTGCAAGTATTTGTTCTTTGTGTGCATGTGATGTTTACATAGTGTTGGTGATCCTCCTACTGGTTCGATACCTTGGTTTCATAACTGAGGTAAATACTTACCGTCGCTGTGCTGCATCATCCCTTCCTCTTTGGGGAAATACCGACGCAGTCTCAAGCCACGTCAGCAGGTTATTCATGCATGTACGTGATGGCACCGTATTTGGCTTATCCTGCAAAGGCCAGAGGACAAAGACCTTTTTATGATGGCGTCTACACGGCTGAAGCGTATGGCCAGGGAGGTTTTCTGTCTTCATGGATGATGGTGTAATATCCGGGTAGGATTTGCCCCACCGTAGGCTGGATTGATTTATTTTGTGGTAAAACTATGTTTATTTTTAGGTCATTTGGACTTGTTGGTTGTGTGCATCATGTTATGCAGAAGTCAGGCATTCCTTTGATGCGTTTGTATCATCTTGATAAATCAATTCAATGAAATGTCATTTATCGAAAAAATAAAAGGTGTTCAGTTTGTCACTTTCTTGACCAATGCGAAAAGGGCAACGTTACGTGTCGGTCATGTGAAAATTGAAAAAAATGACCACTGAGCATATACCGCGAGGAACCATTGGGCATTTCCGGAGAACGCGGATGTTTGGTCCCTGGCGACATTTTTCTCTGGAATCTCTAGCATCCCGCGGTGCCTCGTGATCACCACATAAATAGTGTTCTATCCAATACGAGCTGTCAGAATTCCAGGAAATGGGTAACATACGATAGGCATGCATAGCGGCATAGGAGACTTGGTGCGGAAGAGAACATTATGTAGTACATCGTTTCGATCGCATTCTACTGCCGTGGGCAGTAAGAGTATGGTTAATAATATAGTCAACTGATGGCTATAACATCTTGTCATGTCAATTTTAGCCAACGTAACAGTCATCATGTATAGTAGTGAGCTAGAAGAAAGTACTACTTTATTGCCGCATGACCCATCATACACTCTCATATAACATTTGGGAGCCCGTGCTAAGCCGGTCGTAAATGTACATCCCGCTTCTCTTCTCTCTCCTCTTCTCTCTCATCCAACTCAGAAAATAATAATATTTAAAGTCTAATAGCCCGCCTATGTCATCTTATTATACTTGCTATAAATGGTTAGCTATCTGACGTACGTAGAGCCTTAAGTCAATGTTGTGTGAGTCAAAAGCTGTCCCCCGACAGCTGCGGAGTAGTAAATTTGTATCATATGCTTCTAAATGTCATATTGGAGTATTAACTTGTGTTATACATAACTACACTGTAATAAGGTATATTTGAAAGTAAAAAGGTATGCACATATGGTTAGTTCATTGCGTATGAAATTTCAATTACAAAATGGGAGAAGTGTAACAATATATTCTTAGGACCAAAATAAATGGCATGATATTGATTTAAATGAAAGTTTAAATGAATTTAAGATTAGTATAAACATCAGATGTGTTGGATGTAAAATAATCAAGAAAATTAGTGACATAGTCCTTTAGTCCATGCGATTAAATGATTTAGTTATTAAAAATACAACGGGTGCAAGGATATTACTTGCAAGACATATAAATCTTATTTTATTTTGGATACATGAACTGTGAACAGATGTTACTTGAAGGATTAGAGCGCCGTTTAGTGGATTTTATGTTTCTAGTTCATAGTTACCCGAACAAGCACTTTTGGCTCTTGGTGTATATATGTCGGATTTCGGGCTCCGCAAAAACCCTAGGAAGTTTGAACTCAGGGGCGTGTGCGAAGATCTCCAACAGCTTCATCCCCCCAAGCTCACAACTCGATGGCCCCGCTCGATGGCGAGGAAGAAGATAGCACACGAGAGTTTACCCAGGTTTGGGCCGCTGCAAAGCGTAAAACCCTACTCCTGCTTTTGGTGGATTGCCTCACGAGGAGGTTTGTGGATGAACTGGTATAGTGGCAAGTTGCCTCGCGAGTGCGTTTGGGTGGCCTCGGATCTCCCTCTCCCTATAGAGCAGCCTAGCCTCTATTTATAGTGGCCCGGGTCCTCTCCCCTTATCGCAATGGCGGGAAGGGATCCCACAACGGCCAAATTTGAAGGGGGACAAGGAGTACATCTTATCCTGACGAAAGGTGGTCTTCGCCTGCAAAGTAGCTATTGGTGATGCAGTGGTGGGCTCGGTGATGACATCCGTCCTGCCGCGTCCGCTGGCCCGGTCTCGTTGCACCGGAATGGCAACCTTTAGCGGGGTGCCTCGGGAACCTGCGCTCGTCCCTGCCTCCTTTGCACCAAAGAGGAAACTGTCCCCTCTGGCGCGCTGGTGCCCGCCTGGCCTGGCTGGCGTCACCCTTGACCTTCCGAGGCCGAGCATTACCTAGAGATCTCCGCTGCTCAGGAGGGGGCCTGGGGAGGCCTCCCCCTTCCGGGAGCCTTGGCGTTGTTCTCCTCGCGAGGGTGGGACTCTCGCGAGGGTCTTGTCTTGAGTGAAACCGCGCAGGGCCGTACGGACCGTCAAGTGGGCCATGCCCTGGGCCGCAGGCAGGCATGTCTGGGTACCCCCGTTCCTAGAACGCCAACCCTTTCTTCCTCCACAGCATCTTCTCCGGGCTCGTTCCGCCCTTCTCTGCGTTCTTCACCACCGTCCTCGAGCACTACGGGATCCAGGCTCTCCATCTACAACCCAACTCCATCCTGCTCCTGTCCGTCTTCGCCTTCTACTGTGAGGCCTTCATGGGCGTGAAGCCCTCGGTGGCCCTGTTCCGCCATTTCTTCAGCTTGCGGCTTCATGACGGCGCTCAGCGGTCGGCATGCGTCTCCTTCGTCACGGTCCAGAGCGGGAACATGCTCTTTAAGGCCGGGAAGAAGGTGGAGAACTGCAGGCACCGCTGGGTCTTCTTGGATCTCAAAAGCGTCAACCCCCGCCTGGAGCTTCCAAAGGGGCTGCCGGAGAAGACTCCTGCGGGGAGCTCCGCGAAGCTCTCCGACCCCCGGGCCAAGCCCGTCCTGGAGCGGATCTTTCGAGACATCAGCGCCAGGTAGTTGACTGGGGGAATGATAGTGAAGGAGTTCCTAGCGCAACGCCTGGCGCCCCTCCAGTCCCATTCGAGGCCCATGTGGGACTATCAGGGCGGTGGCGATGACATCAGGCTCCGCTCTGCGCCTGACCTCCGAGGAGTTGAACAGGGTTATGGCGACCCTGCTCAACGGCGACCCCGGGGACCTTCCCGAGGCCTACGCCCCGCTGTACTGCTGCGACGACAAGGCCGATCTGGTCGCCGCGATGCCCCTCTTCGACGAGCTGGGGCTCTCTCCGGCCGAGTGCCCTGGCGCCCTTGTGGCGGTGTCCTCCGACGAAACCGTGGATGAGGAAGACTCGGAGGAGACAGCAGATGACGATCTGGAGGAAGTGTCCCCTCCATCGCGGAGTGCGCTTCTCTGCGGTTTCGATGACGACGACGCCGGCGAGCCCCCTGCTGCAAGTCCGCCGTGACTCACCAGGGTCCTCAAGGCGCCGGGGCCCACACTTCGGGCTGCACGGTCCGCCTACCGGGTGACCCCAAGGAAACGCGAGGCTGGGCCTCCGCTGGAGCACCCAGCCCGCACCAGCAAAATAGCTGAAGTGCCCGCCTCGCCCCTACCCTAGTCGCAGCCTGTGGGCGAGGCGGCCGCGTCTAGGGCTGGCGCGACTTTGCCGGCCGTGGCCTTCACGTGCGGTTCCACTGCTCCCTCATGCGACGGCACCTCCCCAGATAAGGACGGGGGTATTCCCGTCTTCGCCGACGTGGAGAGAAAGAGGAAGTGGGTCGACGTCGAGGAGTAAGTAGTCCCGCTTGGTTTCTGGCCGCCTTCTGATGGTTTCTATGCTGATGGTCCCTTCTTTGCTTGACAATCAGGAGCGCCGCCGTGCCAAAGGCGAAGAAGAAGAAGGCCGGCATCAAATCGAGGGCGCCCTCCGACGTGACGCCCGTTCCTGGTGCTCTGCCGACGCCTGACGAGGCGCCGGATGTCGCGGTCGAGGAGGCTCGCGGGGCGACTCTCCTTGTCACGGACGCAGAGCCCTCGGTGCCCGTTGGAGAGGCTGCTTCCGCCCTTGGGGGCGCGTCCGCGCCGTTGCTTGAGGGGCCAGCCCCCGAGGGCCAGCTAGGTGTAGGGCCACCCGTCCCTGCCTTGTCCGTGGTAGTAGCGCAACCACCGGTGCCTTCTGCTCTCCATGCTCCTGCTCCTCTGGAGGCGGCTCCTGCCGCCGCGCAGGCGCCACCTCCGGGCCGGGCCCTGGTGCCACCGACTTGTGGTGCTCCGCAAAAACCCTAGGAAGTTCGAAATCAGGGGCGTGTGCGAAGATCTCCAACAACTTCACCCCCCCAAGCTCACAACTCGATGGCCCCGCTCGATGGCGAGGAAGAAGATAGCACACGAGAGTTTACCCAGGTTCGGGCCGATGCGAAGCGTAAAACCCTACTCCTGCTTTTGGTGGATTGCCTCACGAGGAGGTTTGTGGATGAACTGGTACAGTAGCAAGTTGCCTCGTGAGTGCGTTTGGGTGGCGTCGGATCTCCCTCTCCCTACAGAGCAGCCTAGCCTCTATTTATAGTGGCCCGGGTCCTCTCCCCTTATCGCAATGGCGGGAAGGGATCCCACAACGGCCAAATTTGAAGGGGGACAAGGAGTACATCTTATCTTGACGAAAGGTGGTCTTCACCTGCAAAGTAGCTGTTGGTGATGCAGTGGTGGGCTCGGTGATGACATCCGTCCTGCCGCGTCCGCTTGCCCGGTCTCGTTGCACCGGAATGGCAACCTTTGGCGGGGTGCCTCGGGAACCTGCGCTCGTCCCTGCCTCCTTTGCACCAAAGAGGAAACTGTCCCCTCTGGCGCGCTGGTGCCCGCCTGGCCTGGCTGGCGTCACCCTTGACCTTCCGAGGCCGAGCATTGCCTAGAGATCTCCGCTGCTCAGGAGGGGGCCTGGGGAGGCCTCCCCCTTCCGGGAGCCTTGGCGTTGTTCTCCTCGCGAGGGTGGGACTCTCGCGAGGGTCTTGTCTTGAGTGAAACCGCGCAGGGCCGTACGGACCGTCAAGTGGGCCATGCCCTGGGCCGCAGGCAGGCATGTCTGGGTACCCCCGTTCCCAGAATGCCAACAGTAGCCCCCGGGCCCATGGCGCGCTCGAGTTGGCTTTGAGGGGAAGCCGAAGAAGATGGCCCGGAGTGCCGCAGGCCCTTATTGCCTGCATGCCAGGTCTGGCGTGCGGTGCGCGGTTGGACGCGGGCGTCCCCGCTCCCGGGTCTCCTCAGCAACTGCCCGAACCGACAAAAGCTTGACGCCCAGCATTGAGCCATTATTGCTTTCTGCTTCTGCGCTCCTTCTCCTCCTTCCAGATCTCCATACTTTGTGAGAACCTCTCCAGATCTTAGCTCCGCACCATCTTCCTCCTTGCTTCCTCGGCCCCAAAGACTTCTCAATGGCTCCCGCCGGCAAGTCAAAACCTGAAGCTCAGATCTCGGCTTCCGCTTCTATCTCGCCGGCGCTCTCAGAGTCCACCATAGCCAAGGACGGGGACCTCGCCCCGGTGCTTCCGTCGACGACGGATGGCACCAATGAGCGGGGGCGGACCTTGATATGGTGCGGCTCCGCAGAGAGGCACCGCCAGGCCAAGTCGGTCTACCCTTTCTTCCTCCACAGCATCTTCTCCGGGCTCGTTCCGCCCTTCTCTGCGTTCTTCACCGCCGTCCTTGAGCACTACGGGATCCAGGCTCTCCATCTTCAACCCAACTCCATCCTGCTCCTGTCCGTCTTTGCCTTCTACTGCGAGGCCTTCGTGGGCGTGAAGCCCTCGGTGGCCCTGTTCCGCCATTTCTTCAGCTTGCGGCTTCATGACGGCGCTCAGCGGTCGGCATGCGTCTCCTTCGTCGCGGTCCAGAGCGGGACATTGCTCTTTAAGGCCAGGAAGAAGGTCGAGAACTTCAGGCACCGCTGGGTCTTCTTGGATCTCAAAAGCGTCAACCCCCGCCTGGAGCTTCCAAAGGGGCTGCTGGAGAAGACTCCCGCCTGGAGCTCCGCGAAGCTCTCCGACCCCTAGGCCAAGCCCGTCCTAGAGCGTTTCTTTCGAGATATCAGCGCCAGGAAGTTGACTGGGGGAATGATAGTGAAGGAGTTCCTAGCGCAACGCCTGGCGCCCCTCCAGTCCCATTCGAGGCCCATGTGGGACTATCAGGGCGGTGGCGATGACATCAGGCTCCGCTCTGCGCGCCTGACCTCCGAGGAGTTGAACAGGGTTATGGCGACCCTGCTCAACGGCGACCCCGGGGACCTTCCTGAGGCCTACGCCCCGCTGTACTGCCGCGACGACAAGGCCGATCTGGTCGCCGCGATGCCCCTCTTCGACGAGCTGGGGCTCTCTCCGGCCGAGTGTCCTGGCGCCCCTGTGGCGGTGTCCTCCGACGACACAGCGGATGAGGAAGACTCGAAGGAGACAGTAGATGACGATCTGGAGGAAGTGTCCCCTCCGTCGCGGAGTGCGCTTCTCTGCGGCTTCGATGACGACGACGCCGGCGAGCCCCCTGCTGCAAGTCCTCCACGACTCACCAGGGTCCTCAAGGGGCCGGGGCCCACACCTCGGGCCGCACGGTCCGCCTGCCGGGTGACCCCGAGGAAACGCGAGGCTGGGCCTTCTCTGGAGCACCCAGCCCGCGCCAGCAAAGTGGCTGAAGCGCCCGCCTCGCCCCAGCCCGAGCCGTAGCCTGTGGGCAAGGCGGCCGCGTCGAGGGCTGGTGATACGTCTCCAACGTATCTATAATTTTTGATTGTTCCATGCTATTATATTATCTGTTTTGGATGTTTTATATGCATTAATATGCTATTTTATATTATTTTTGGGACTAACCTATTAATCTAGAGCCTAGTGCCAATTTCTGTTTTTTCCTTGTTTTTGAGTATTGCAGATAAGGAATATTAAACGGAGTCCAAACGGAATAAAATCTTCAGAATGATTTTTCTTGGACCAGAAGAAACCTAGCAGACTTGGAGATGAAGGCAGGAGACCTGCCGTGGCGTCACAAGCCACCAGGGCGCGCCCTAGGGGGGGTGCGCCCCCCTGGCTTGTGGCCCCACGGCAGCCCTCCTAACCCTATTCTTCGGCCTATAAATTCCCAAATATTCCCTGGATACCAAAAAGACCCACGAAAATACTTTTCCGCCGCCGGAAGCCTCTGTTCCCGTGAGATCCAATCTTGGAGCCTTTTCCGGTAATCTGCCGGAGGGGGATTCAATCACGGAGGGCATCTACATCAAGTCCATTGCCCCTCCGATGATGCGTGAGTAGTTTACCACAGACCTTCGGGTCCATAGCTAGTAGCTAGATGGCTTCTTCTCTCTCTTTGTTCTTCAATACCATGTTCTTCATGATCTTCATGGAGATCTATCCGATGTAATACTCTTTTGCGGTGTGTTTGTCGAGATCCGATGAATTGTGGGTTTATGATAAGCTTATCTATGAATATTATTTGAATCTTCTCTGAATTTTTATATGCATGATTTCATATCTTTGCAAGTCTCTTCGAGTTATTGGTTTGGTTTGGCCAACTAGATTGGTAATTCTTGCAATGGGAGAAGTGCTTAGTTTTGGGTTCAATCTTGCGGTGTCCTCACCCAGTGACAAAGTAGGGGTAGCGAGGCACGTATTTGTATTGTTGCCATCGAGGATAAAAATATGGGGTTTTCATCATATTGCTTGAGTTTATCCCTCTACATCATGTGATCTTACCTAATGCGTTACTCTGTTTTTCATGAACTTAATACTCTAGATGCAAGCAGGAGTCGGTCGATGTGTGGAGTAATAGTAGTAAATGCAGAATCGTTTCGGTCTACTTGACACGGACGTGATGCCTATATGCATAATCATTGCCTTGGATATCTTCATAATTATTCGATTTTCTATCAATTGCTCGACAGTAATTTGTTCACCCACCGTATTATTTTCCTTCATGAGAGAAGCTTCTAGTGAAACCTATGGCCCCCGGGTCTATTTTCCACATTATATTTTCAGATCTATAAACCAAAAAATACCAAAAATACCTCGCTGCATTCTTTTTACTTTTGTTTTACTTTTCGTTTTAGCAATCCTATCTATCTATCTCTATCAGATCTCATCCTTGCAAGTAACCGTGAAGGGATTGACAACCCCTTTATAGCATTGGGTGCAAGTGTTTGATTATTTGTGTAGGTACATCTATTGGGGACTTGCTTGTATCTCCTACTGGATTGATACCTTGGTTCTCAACAACTGAGGGAAATACTTATCTACTTTGCTGCATCACCCTTTCCTCTTCAAGGGAAAACCAACGCATGCTCAAGAAGTAGCAAGAAGGATTTCTGGCGCCGTTGGCGGGGAGATCTACATCAAGCCTTCCAAGTACCCATCACAAACTCATCTCTTGCATTTACATTAGTTGCCATTTGCCTCTCGTTTTCCTCTCCCCCACTTCTAAAACGATTTTCAGAAAAACCAAAAAGATTTGCCTTTTTATTCGCCCTTCTTCCGTTCGTCTTTCCGTTTGCCTTTCGTTTGCTTGCATGGTAGATTGCTTGCTTTGTCACGATGACTCAAGAGAATACCAAGTTGTGTGACTTCTCCAATACTAATAATAATGATTTTATTATTACTCCGATTGCTCCCGCCACTAGTGCGGAATCTTATGAAATTAATGCCACTTTGCTTAATCTTGTTATGAAAGAACAATTTTCTGGCCTTCCTAGTGAAGATGCCGCATCCCATCTAAATACTTTCGTTGAGTTGTGTGATATGCAAAAGAAGAAAGATGTGGATAATGATATTGTTAAATTGAAGCTATTTCCGTTCTCACTTCGAGATCGTGCTAAAAGTTGGTTTTCATCTTTGCCTAAAAATAGTATTGATTCATGGAATAAGTGTAAAGATGCTTTTATTTCCAAGTACTTTCCGCCCGCTAAGATCATCTTCCTTAGGAACGATATAATGAATTTTAAGCAACTTGATCATGAGCATGTTGCACAATCTTGGGAGAGGATGAAATTAATGATTAGAAATTGCCCCGCGCATGGTTTGAGTTTATGGATGATTATACAAATTTTCTATGCGGGGTTGAATTTTGCTTCTAGGAATCTCTTAGATTCCGCCGCGGGTGGTACTTTTATGGAAATCACATTAGGAGAAGCTACTAAACTCCTAGATAATATTATGGCAAATTACTCTCAATGGCATACCGAAAGATCTCCTACTAGTAAAAAAGTGCATGCTATTGAAGAAATAAATACTTTGAGTGAAAAGATGGATGAATTGATGAAATTGTTTGCTAGTAAGAGTGCTCCTATTGATCCTAATGATATGCCTTTGTCTTCTTTGATTGGAAATAATAATGAATCTATGGATGTGAATTTTGTTGGTAGGAACAATTTTGGTAATAACGCGTATAGAGGTAATTTCAATCCTAGGCCGTTTCCTAGTAATTCCTCTAACAATTATGGTAATTCCTACAACAACTCTTATGGAAATTATAATAAGATGCCCTCTGATCTTGAGAATAATATTAAAGAATTTATTAGCTCGCAAAAAGGTTTCAATGCTATGATTGAAGAAAAATTGCTCAAGATTGATGATTTGGATAGGAACGTTGATAGAATTTCTCTTGAGATTGATTCTTTGAAAATTAGATCTATTCCACCCAAGCATGATATTAATGAGTCTTTAAAGGCTATGAGAATTTCTATTGATGAGTGTAAGGAAAGAACCGCTAGAATACGTGCTAAGGGTGAATGGCTTGAAAAAGTGTTTTCTCGTGATAATAATGATGAAGATCTTAAAGTGATTGATGTGACTCCTATTGAATCTTTGTTTTCTAATATAAATCTTGATAAATATGGGACTGGAGATAAGTCAACTTTAGTTAAAAGGCGTCCCAATGATTCGGAGTTTATAGATCTAGATGCTAAGATTGATAAAAGTGGGATTGAAGAGGTCAAAACTTTAGATAGCAATGAACCCACTCTTTTGGATTTCAAGGACTTTAATTATGATAGTTGTTCTTTGATTGATTGTGTTTCCTTGTTGCAATCCATGTTGAATTCTCCGCATGCTTATAATCAAAATAAAGCTTTTACTAAACATATCGTGGATGCTATGATGAAATCTTTTGAAGAAAAACTTGAGTTGGAAGTTTCTATACCTAGAAAGCTTTATGATGAGTGGGAACCTACTATTAAGATTAAAATTAAAGATTATGAGTGCCATGCTTTGTGTGATTTGGGTGCTAGCGTTTCCACGATTCCAAAAACTTTATGTGATGTGCTAGGTTTCCATGAATTTGATGATTGCTCTTTAAATTTGCATCTTGCGGATTCCACTATAAAGAAACCTATGGGAAGGATTAATGATGTTCTTATTGTTGCAAATAGGAATTATGTGCCCATAGATTTCATTGTTCTTGATATAGATTGCAATCCTACATGTCCTATTATTCTTGGTAGACCTTTCCTTAGAACGATTGGTGCAATTATTGATATGAAGGAAGGAAATATTAGATTCCAATTTCCATTAAGGAAAGGCATGGAGCACTTTCCTAGAAAGAAAATAAAATTACCTTATGAATCTATTATGAGAGCTACTTATGGATTGCATACCAAAGATGACAATACCTAGATCTATTGCATTATGCCTAGCTAGGGGCGTTAAACAATAGCGCTTGTTGGGAGGCAACCCAATTTTATTTTTATGCTTTTGTTTTTGCTTCTATTTTTGAGTGTTTTACACATTATTACCTCTGTAGTAATTGTGTTTTCTTGTTTAAATTAGTGTTTGAGCCAAGTAAGACCTTTGGGATGGTCTATGGTGTTTGTGATTTGATTTTGCTGAAAAACAGAAACTTTTGCTCTCAGTCCAGGAATTTTGTAAATTCACTGGAACGTGATTTTGGTCTGAAATTTTTACACAAGATTGATATACAAATTTCCCTGATTGTCCTAATTTTTCAGAATTTTGACAGAAATATTCGAAGTCTATAGATTGCTACAGACTGTTCTGTTTTAGACAGATTCTGTTTTCTTTGTGTTGTTTGCTTATTTTGATGTATCTATGGGTTGTATCGGGGGGTATGAACCATGGAGAAGTTGGAATACAGTAGATATTACACCAATATAAATAAATAATGAGTTCACAACAGTACCTAAAGTGGTGATTTATTTTTCTTATACTAACGGATCTCATGAGTTTTCTGTTGAGTTTTGTGTTGTGAAGTTTTCAAGTTTTGGGTAAAGATTTGATGGACTATGGAATAAGGAGTGGCAAGAGCCTAAGCTTGGGGATTCCCAAGGCACCCCAAGCCATATCCAAGGATACCAAAAAGCCTAAGCTTGGGGATGCCCCGGAAGGCATCCCCTCTTTCGTCTTCAATCCATCGGTAAATTTACTTGAGGCTATATTTTTATTCACCACATGATATGTGTTTTGCTTGGAGCGTCTTTCATGATATGAGTCTTTGCTTTTTAGTTTGCCACAATCATCCTTGCTGCACACATCTTTTGAGAGAGACACGTTGAATCGTGAATTTATTAGAATACTCTATGTGCTTCCCTTATATCTTTTGAGCTAGGCAATGTTGCTCTAGTACTTCACTTATATCTTTTTAGAGCACGGTGGTGTTTTATTTTATAGAAATTATTGAACTCTCGTACCTCACTTATATTATTTTGAGAGTCTTTAAACAGTATGGTAATTGGTTTAGGTTATGAATTTAGTCCTAATATAATGGGCATCCAAGAGGGATATAATAAAAACTTTCATATTAAGTGCATTGAATACTATGAGAAGTTTGATTCCTTGCATATAGTTTTGAGATATAAAGATGGTAATATGAGAGTCATGCTAGTGAGTAATTGTGAATTGGAAGAAAAACTTGTGTTAAAGTTTTTGATTCACGTAGCATGCACGTATGGTGAACCGTTATGTAACGATGTCGGAGCATGATTTGTTTAATGATTGTCAACCTTTGTGTGAGGGTCGGGAGCGCACGATGGTTTACTCCTACCAACCTCTCCCCTAGGAGCATGCGTCTAATGCTTTGCTTCGATAACTAATATACTTTTGCAATAAGTATGTGAGTTCTTTATGACTAATGTTGAGTCCATGGATTATACGCACTCTCATCCTTCCACCTTTGCTAGCCTCTCTAGTACCGCGCAACTTTCGCCGGTGCATTAAACCCACCTTCCTCAAAAAAGCAACCATACCTACCTATTATGGCATTTCCATAGCCATTCCGAGATATATTGCCATGAAACCTCCACCGTTCCGTTTTTCATGACACGCACCATCACTTTCATATTGCATATAGAGTCATATTTTGTTCTAGGTATCAAGTTGTAATTTTTGAGTTGTAAGTAAATAAAAGTGTGATGATTTTCATTATTAGAGCATTGTCCCGTGAGAGAAAAGGATGATGGAAGCTATGAATCCCTCACAAGTTGGGATGAGTCTCCGGACTTTACAAATAATAAAAGAGGCCAGCGAAGCCCAAATAAAAAAAAGAGGCCAAAGATGCCCACCAAAATAAATTAAAAAAAATGACGAGAGAAAGAGAGAAGGGGCAATTGCTACTATCTTTTTCCACACTTGTGCTTCAAAGTAGCACCATGATCTTCATGATAGAGAGTCTCCTATTTTGTCACTTTCATATAACTAGTGGAATTTTTCATCATATGCACAACCACTTAGTTTTCTTTTTGTGCTTCCATACACTTATAGCTCTAGTGCATCCGTTGCATGGCAATCCCTACTCACTCACATTGATATCTATTGATGGGCATCTCCATAGCCCGTTGATACGCCTAGTTGATGTGAGACTATCTTCTCCTTTTTCCTAACAATCTCCACCATATTCTATTCCACCTATAGTGCTATATCCATGGCTCACGCTCATGTATTGCATGAGAGTTGAAAAGGTTTGAGAACATAAAAGGTGTGAAACAATTGCTTCACTTGTCATCGGGGTTGTGCATGATTTAGATACTTTGTGTGGGGAAGATGGAGCATAGCCAGACCATATGATTTTGTAGGGATAACTTTCTAAGGCCATGTTATTTCGAAAGGACGCAATTGCCTTGTTGGTATGCTTGAAGTATTACTGTTTCTATGTCAATATTAGACTTTTGTTTTGAATCTTATGGATCTGAATATTCATGCCACAATAAAGAATATTACATGGATAAATATGTTAGGTAGCATTCCACATCAAAAATTCTGTTTTTATCATTTACCTACTCGAGGACGAGCAGGAATTAAGCTTGGGGATGCTTGATACGTCTCCAACGTATCTATAATTTTTTATTGTTCCATGCTATTATATTATCTGTTTTGGATGTTTTATATGCATTAATATGCTATTTTATATTATTTTTGGGACTAACCTATTAATCTAGAGCCTAGTGCCAGTTTCTGTTTTTTCCTTGTTTTTGAGTATTGCAGATAAGGAATATTAAACGGAGTCCAAACGAAATAAAATCGTCGGACTGCTTTTTCTTGGACCAGAAGAGACCCAACAGACTTGGAGATGAAGGCAGGAGACCTGCCGTGGCGTCACAAGCCACCAAGGCACGCCCTAGGGGGGGCGCGCCCCCCTGGCTTGTGGCCCCACGGCAACCCTCCTAACCCTATTCTTCGGCCTATAAATTCCCAAATATTCCCTGGATACCAAAAAGAGCCACGAAAATACTTTTCCGCCGCCGGAAGCCTCTGTTCCCGTGAGATTCAATCTTGGAGCCTTTTCAGGTAATCTGCCGGAGGGGGATTCGATCACGGAGGGCATCTACATCAACTCCATTGCCCCTCCAATGATGCGTGAGTAGTTTACCACAAACCTTCGGGTCCATAGCTAGTAGCTAGATGGCTTCTTCTCTCTCTTTGTTCTTCAATACCATGTTCTTCATGATCTTCATGGAGATCTATCCGATGTAATACTCTTTTGCGGTGTGTTTGTCGAGATCCAATGAATTGTGGGTTTATGATCAGCTTATCTATGAATATTATTTGAATCTTCTCTGAATTCTTATATGCATGATTTCATATCTTTGCAAGTATCTTTGAGTTATTGGTTTGGTTTGGCCAACTAGATTGGTAATTCTTGCAATGGGAGAAGTGCTTAGTTTTGGGTTCAATCTTGCGGTGTCCTCACCCAGTGACAAAGTAGGGGTAGCGAGGCACGTATTTGTATTGTTGCCATCGAGGATAAAAAGATGGGGTTTTCATCATATTGCTTGAGTTTATCCCTCTACATCATATCATCTTACCTAATGCGTTACTCTGTTCTTCATGAACTTAATACTCTAGATGCAGGCAGGAGTCGGTCGATGTGTGGAGTAATAGTAGTAAATGCAGAATCGTTTCGGTCTACTTGACACGGACGTGATGCCTATATGCATAATCATTGCCTTGGATATCTTCATAATTATTCGATTTTCTATCAATTGCTCGACAGTAATTTGTTCACCCACCGTATTATTTTCCTTCATGAGAGAAGCTTCTAGTGAAACCTATGGCCCCCGGGTCTATTTTCCACATTATATTTTCAGATCTATAAACCAAAAAATACCAAAAATACCTCGCTGCATTCTTTTTACTTTTGTTTTACTTTTCGTTTAAGCAATCCTATCTATCTATCTCTATCAGATCTCATCCTTGCAAGTAACCGTGAAGGGATTGACAACCCCTTTATAGCGTTGGGTGCAAGTGTTTGATTATTTGTGTAGGTACATCTATTAGGGACTTGCTTGTATCTCCTACTGGATTGATACCTTGGTTCTCAACAACTGAGGGAAATACTTATCTACTTTGCTGCATCACCCTTTCCTCTTCAAGGGAAAACCAACGCATGCTCAAGAAGTAGCAGCTGGCGCGACTTTGCCGGCCGTGGCCTTCACGTGCGGTTCCGCTGCTCCCTCACGCGACGGCGCCTCCTCGGAGAAGGACGGGGGTATTCCCGTCTTCGCCGAGGTGGAGAGAAAGAGGAAGTGGGTCGACGTCGAGGAGTAAGTAGTCCTGCTTGGTTTCTGGCTGCCTTCCGGTGGTTTCTATGCTGATGGTCCCTTCTTTGCTTGACAATCAGGAGCGCCGCCGTGCCGAAGCTGAAGAAGAAGAAGGCCGGCATCAAGCCGAGGGCGCCCTCCGATGTGACACCTGTTCCTGGTGCTCTGCCGACGTCTAACGAGGTGCCGGATGTCGCGGTCGAGGAGGCTCGCGGGGCGACTCTCCTTGTCACGGCCGCGGAGCCCCTGATGCCCGTTGGAGAGGCTGCTTCCGCCCTTGGGGGCGCGTCCGCGCCGCTGCTTGAGGGGCCAGCCCCCGAGGGCCAGCTGGGTGTAGGGCCGCCCGTCCCTGCCATGTCCGTGGTAGTAGCGCAATCACCGATGGTTTCGTACCCTACAATAATTTCTTCATTTGTTCTCCGCTATTTGTGACTTTGGAGTGAACTCTTTGTCGCACGTGAGGGATTTACATATGATTCAACTATGTCAGTATTGTTGAGAGAACTTCCACTAGTGAAAGTATGAACCCTAGGCCTTGTTTTCAAGCATTGCAATACCGTTTTGGCTCACTTTTGTTACTTGCTACCTTGCTGTTTTTATATTTTCAGATTACAAAAACCTATATCTACCATCCATATTACACTTGTATCACCATCTCTTCGCCGAACTAGTGCACCTATACAATTTACCATTGTATTGGGTGTGTTGGGGACACAAGAGACTCTTTGTTATTTGGTTGCAGGGTTGTTTGAGAGAGACCATCTTCATCCTACGCCTCCCACGGATTGATAAACCTTAGGTCATCCACTTGAGGGAAAATTGCTACTGTCCTACAAAACTCTGCGCTTGGAGGCCCAACACGAGTCTACAAGAAGAAGGTTGCGTAGTAGACATCAAGCTCTTTTCTGGCGCCGTTGCCGGGGAGGTGAGTGCTTGAAGGTATATCTTTAGATCTTGCAATTAAATATTTTAGTTTCTTGTTTTTCACTAGTTTGGTTTTATAAAAGAAAACTACAAAAAAAATGGAGTTTAGGTTGCATCAATTGGTTCGTCTTTTTAATGTCTTTCGTGAAAATGATGGTTTGGAAAATTGTGCTCAATTGGTAGAGGAAGAATTTATGAAAATACTTAATGAGAATTCCTTGAATGATGAGCATGATTGCAATATTGCTAGGATGAATTCTCTGAATATCCATGATGCTAATGATATGCAAAGCCACAAGCTTGGGGATGCTATGTTTGATGAACATGATATTTTTAGTCCCCCAAGTTTTGATGAGCAAATTTATTATGATGAAAGCATGCCTCCTATTTATGATAATTATTGTGATGACATGTATGCTATAAAGAATAATGATAACCATGAAACTTGTCATCATGATTTTAATTTTCAATTGGATTATGCTTCACATGATAGTTATTTTGTTGAGTTTGCTCCCACTATTAGTCATGAGAAGAAATTTTCTTGTGTGGAGAGTAGTAAAATTTATATGCTTGTAGATCATGAAAAGAATGATTTATGTGCTGGTTATATTGTTAAAATCCTTCATGATGCTACTGAAAATTATTATGAGGGAGGAACATATGCTTGTAGGAATTGCAATAATATCAAGTTTCCTCTCTATGTGTTCAAAGTTTTGAAGTTATGCTTGTTTTGCCTTCCTATGCTAGTTGATTCTTGTTCCCATAAATTGCTTGCTCACAAAATCTCTATGCATAGGAAGTGGGTTAGACTTAAATGTGCTTGTCATGAGATTCATGATTCTCTTTTGCATGTTATAATTATTATTCCTATGAGAGCATCATTGAAATCATCATGCCTAGCTAAAAGGCATTAAAGAAAAGCGCTTATTGGGAGGCAAGCCAACACTTTTACTTTATGTTTTTGTGTGTTCACATGATTAAGTTACTGTATTAATCATGTTTGTTTCTTTTATTTCAATAAAGTGCCAAGTAAAGCCTTTGGGATGACTCACAAGATGAGTAGAATTGATGATGAACCAAAACAGAAACTTTTGACTCCAGTACAGGAATTGTTATTTTTTACTGGAGCGTTATAATGATCTGAAATTTTTACACAGTATTTATATACAAATTATTCAGGTTTTCCTAATTTTTCAAAAAATTTAGGGACAGGGAAGTATGGTTACACTACAGATCTTCACAGACTGTTCTGTTTTTGACAGATTCTGTTTTGCATGCATAGTTTGCTTGTTTTAGTGTTTCTATAGCTTATATTGAGTGATATAAATTATGGGAATGATAGAATAAAGTAGGTATGATGTGGGAACAATTATGAATCTTGTCTTGACAGTACCTAAGTGAATTATCTTTATTTATTATACTAACGCTTCTCACGAAGTTCCGTTAAGTTTTGTGTGATTGAAGTTTTCAAGTTTTGGGTGAGACACCGATATGAGGGGAATAAGGAGTGACAAGAACCTAAGCTTGGGGATGCCCAAGGCACCCCCAAGGTAATATTCAAGGAAGACTCAAGCGTCTAAGCTTGGGGATGCCCCGGAAGGCATCCCCTCTTTCGTCTTCAACATTATCGGTATATCTTACTTAGAGCTATATTTTTATTCGTCACATAATATATGCTTTGCTTGGATCGTCATTATATTTTGTTATTTTCTGTTAGGTGTTATTCATAATCTTTTTTTTCAATAAAAATTTCCAAGAATTGCCTTAGGATGCTTGCATTGCATGTTTGATGTGTGCTGTGTAAAAAACAGAAACTTTTGCTGTAGTGTTTGAATTTTCATATTTTACTGGAACGTGGAAAGTTCCTGAAATTTTTACACAGTGTTGTCATATAAATTGTTTAGCATGTCCTAAATTTTCATAATTGTTTGAGTTACATAAGTACACTTTTTTAATAAATTGCTACAGACTGTTCTGTTTGGACAGATTGCTGTCATAGTCTTGTTATCTGCTTATCCTATTGTCTCCATAGCCTATATTGGTAGATATAAATTGTGGAAACGATAGTAAACAGTAGATGATGTTTGGAAATTATTATGAAACTTGTCTTGGCAGTACATGAAGTGTTGATTTATTATTTTGTGTACTAACCTATCTCACGAGTTCTTTTCGAGTTTTGTGTGGATGAAATTTTTGAGAATAGGTGAAACCATGATATGAGAGGATTGAACGAGATACAAAAGCTCAAGATTGGGGATGCCCAAGGCACCCCAAGTAAATATTTCAAGAAGTCTCAAGCATCTAAGCTTGGGGATGCTACGCATCCCACCTCTCTTCATCAACAATTATCGGTTAGCCTATGTTGAGCCCAAATTTTTATTCGTTCACGTGATGCGTGCTATTCTTGGAGTGCTATTTTTCTTTTGCTTGCTGTTTAATAAAGCACTTAAGATCTGAAATTCTTAGATGAGAGAGTCTTCACATAGTTATTTAATTGTTGGCTACTCATTGATCTTCACTTATATCATTTTGGAGTAGTTCGTCATTCACTCTCGTGCTTCACTTATATCCTATGAGTAAATGGTTGAATGAATTGAATATCATAAATCTGAAATTAAATATGCTTCATATACCTATCCCATGGGGAGTAATGACTTCACACATAATAAGTATAGGTGGTAAAATTTATTGAAAGTTAGCAAACACCGCATTGGTCACTTGAACAATTCATGAAAGAATATTGAAGGAAGAGAGATTCCACATATAAATATACTATCTTAGACATCTTCTATGATTGTGAGCTCATTAATTATTTTCAAACTCGAGCAAATTAGTTAAAATTGGACAAGGAAGACAACTTAATGAGTTATGTTTGGGTATATTTGTATAGAAGTTATATTGTTATGGATCCTCCAACATGTGGTGCTTGCTTCCACCTCATACTAGCCAAAACTTCCACACCAAGTAGAAATACTACTTGTGCATCCAAACACCCTTAAACCCAAAGTTGTTCCATATGAGTCCACCATACCTACCTATATGCGATATTTACCTGCCGTTCCAAGTAAATTTGCATGTGCCAAACTCTAAAGCTTCAAATAATATTCTGTTTTGTATGCCCGAATCGCTCATATAGTGACTAGGGGCTGTCAGTATCTTCCATGCTAGGTGGGTTATTCCCACGATATGTGTTGATTCACTATCATTCACGAGAAAGTGGCTGGTATTCGGGATGCCCAGTTCCATGCTCAAAAATCAAATCAAAATATAAGGAAACAAAACTCCCCCAGGATTGTTGTTTGTATGGACGGTACCCGTGGATTCGGCTCGCCGTGGAGTGTGATTGATTGGTGGAGGGGGAGTAAAAACTTTACCATTCTGTTTGGGAACCGCCTATAATGTATCTATCATGGAAGATACCGAGATCTCTCGGTTGTTATGTTAACAATGAAAGCATACCGCTCAAAATTATTATTCATCTCTGTTTTAAAAGATCGAGCTCTGGCACCTTTGCAAATCAATGCTTCCCTCTGCGAAGGGCCTATCTTTTACTTTCTAGTACTTACCTTTATGCAAGAGTCATGGTGATCTTCACCACTTCCTATATTTCGCCTTTTTCTCTTGGCAAGCGTCATGTGTTGGGGAATGATCTAGACATATATATCCACACAAATGTATTTGATCATGAATTATTATTGTTGACAATTATCTATATGATAAATAAGTTGGGAGGCGAAACATTAAGCCCCTATCTTCCTCTGTGTTCGATGGATGCTATTTGTTCTAAAAATATGCTTTGAGTGTCAATAATCATGGAAGACTATATGATAGTTGAGTATGTGGAATTTGCTAAATCAAAGCTCTTACATAGACCCTTCCTGAAAATAAGATGAATTGCAATTGTTCGATGAAAGGAATATGGTTTGTTAGTTTTCAAGAAACTTTCTGGTCTATACTCTAATATGTGAATAGCTTGTTACTTGATCATGAGAAGTTTTATGAGATGAGCTACTGTTTATGGTTTATATTGATGCTAGAAAAAGTGATTGGAATTATCATTGTTCAAACTTGTGCACTTGCTAGCATTCACACTTCATAAATTCTTTCTTTTATCATTTACCTACTCGAGGACGAGAAGGAATTAAGCTTGGGGATGCTGATACGTCTCCAACGTATCTATAATTTATGAAGTATTCATGCCATGTTTACAATAATTTTATATGGTTTTGGTATGATTTGATTAGAACTAACCTGGACTGACGTTGTTTTCAGCAGAGCTACCGTGGTGTTGTTTTTGTGCAGAAATAAAAGTTCTCGGAATGGGCTGAAAATTTACGGAGAATATTTTTGGAAAATATAAAAAATACTGGAGCAAAAAGATACCGGAGAGGAGTCCCGGGGAAGCCACAAGCCTAGGGGCGCGCCCCCTGGCTTGTGGGTCCCTCGAGCACCCCCCTGACTTGATTCCAACGCCAAGTACTCCTATAAATCGAGAAACCTCCAGAAAGAAACCTAGATCGGGAGTTCCGCCGCCGCAAGCCTCTGTAGCCACGAAAAACCAATCGGGAGCCCGTTCCGGCACCCTGCCGAAGGGGGAAACCATCACCGGAGGCCATCTTCATCATCCCGACGGTCTCCATGACGAGGAGGGAGTAGTTCACCCTGGGGGCTGAGGGTATGTACCAGTAGCTATGTGTTTGATCTCTCTCTCTCGTGTTCTTGAGATGACACGATCTTGATGTACCGCGAGCTTTATTAATATAGATGAATCATATGGAGTTTTCCCCTCTCTATCTTCTTGTGATGAATTGAGTTTTCCCTTTGAAGTTTTCTTATCGAATTGAGTCTTGAGAGCGGCTTCGTGGGGCTCTCTTCCAAGCTCGCCGAGGTGCTTGAGGGTGCCGTCGCCAGGGTGGAGAACGTCTTGGAGAGTGAGTGCCGCGATCTCTTCTCCGCGGCCGCGACGCGCGTCTTCAGCCACCTCTACCTTCGCGAGCCGAGTTTTGATTTCGGCTCCATGATTCGCCCGATTGATCCCGGGGTTCGCGCCACCAGGGCGACAGCCGTGTAGGTCGCCGTGAAGGCGCTAATGAAGAAGTTCGCCTGCGTCGCCGTTCCCTCACCTCCTCCTGCGACTGCAAGGGTTAGTGACGACGATGACAATGGCAGCGATGTCGACGACGAGCTCCCCGCGGCCGGGACGAGAGGTGGTGCCAGCTCCTTCTAGCTTCTCTTCTTGGGTCTTTTCCTGTAATGTTCATCGTGCCTCGTGGAGGCGTTAGACTTGTTTGCATTTTCGGAGACATTTTAATGCTTGTAATGACTGCTAAGTTGTGTGGTTTTATTTCCTCGCCTTGTTTCCTTCCTACTTGCTGTAGTGCTCTGCGTCGGCAGGGCCCGGTCCCGCGCATACCTCGTCCGTCGTTGGAGCGTCCGGATCACCAGGACGGTGCCAAGGGGCGAGGGGCTACGTGACCAGTGAGGCTCCTGAGTCGCGATGCTCAGGGGTCCCCCTTGACGTACGAGCAGCCCTCACGAAGGGAAGGCGGCGAAGACGGGGTTGACTTGGCGATTTGGAGCGCCTTGAGCTCTGCGTCGGCAGGGCCCGGTCCCGTGCATACCTCAACCGTCGTTGGGGCGTCCGGATCACTAGGACGGTGCCAAGGGGTGAGGGGCTACGAGACCAGTGAGGCTCCTGAGTCGCGATGCTCAGGGGTCCCCCTTGACGTACGAGCGGCTCCCATACCTTTCCTTGCCAGCTTTCATCTGAGAGGGACGCGTGAAGACCAGGTACCAGGGACCTGGGGAGGTGGCGTGCGCCAGGCCTGGCCTGAGCGTAGCCCCCATGCAGCCCCCTCACGCGTGTATCCCAAGGGAATGCAGCGAGATGGAGCCGCGAGGGGCCGTCCTGAGGTTGAATGCACCCGCTAGGGCGCCCTCAGTTGTTTATCCCCAGCGCAGAACATAGGGCTTCCACGTTGCGTGGGCATAGCTGCTTGGGCGACAGTGTTGTCCGCCAGCGCGGAGCATGGGGCTTCCACTTGGGCGTGGGAATGGGGGGCCCCGGCTCCTGTGCCCCCCGGGCGTGTACAGCCCATTAAGTTCGTACGCGTGGCCTGCACGGTAGAACTGGGAGGTGTATCTGGGAGCTCGTGAGGCAGCTCGGGTCTCACGAGGCCCTACCTCAAAGGCGGGTTGCGCCTGAGTCTTCTGGTAGAAAGCGCCGCTTGATGTCCTGTATTTTGAGAAACCTGCGCCGAATGGATTTCCAAGGGCCATCGCATGAGAAGGCCAAACACCAATTACCCCAGGAGGTGACGTGAACGGGGCCGGCCCACCAGACAGAGCTCAGCCATTGGATTTGTCGACACTGTAGGGACGGACTCGAGCACAGACGCCATGCCCAGTCTTCTCATGCGACAACTCCGAGGGGAAAACACCCGGCGCGCGGCTCCCACGACGGTGAAAGGCCGACTGTGGTTGTAGGAACCGTGTCGCGCGCCCTGACTCACCCACTCCCGATTAGCTCATGCGAGAGCGAAGCACCGAGGGCCATGGGAGGTGACGTTCGCGGGGCTGGCCCGCGAGACAGAGCTCGACCACTTGGATTTGTCGACGCCGCAGGGACGGACCCAAGCACAGATGTCGTGCCAGCCCTTAATCATGAGGCGGTCGAGGGCAGGATCATTAGGGCGCGGCGACATTCATGGCGGCGAAGCACCGAGCATGCAGGTTGGAATATTTAGGAAATAGATCAAATGCCTGAAAGGATCTGATATATGCGAAAACGACGCGGCCGGGATGAGCCCTGGCCGCCTAAGGATAACGCAGCCCGATGGGCGCCCTCAGACTGAGCAAGCCAAAAAGTTACCTGGTACAGACCAAAAAAGAATCACCTGGCGGCAATACCGTTGAAGCGTGGAGGTAGTTGTGGGAGCTTGGCCTTGCGTCTCCGCGAGGCTCAGGGCACTCGCTCGGGCCTGGGACCTCCTCCAACTCCTCGCGGTGCCTGGCCCGGTAAGGCGCGAGCATGGCCTGAGCAAGGCGCTAGAACGTGGCGCCCGCGTTCGCCAGACCGAAGGGCATGCGGATGTAGTTTCATGTATAGACCCCGCCGCGACCGACGCGCGTCGACCAGAAGATGTCCTGGGATGCGGCCCTGTTGATGCCGGGTACGTTGACGCAGACGCGCGACGTGCCGCCCGAGTTGACGACGGCGACCGCACTCGGTGGTGCAGGGCCACGCCCGCCTCGCATGGCCTGTGCTTCCTGAAGCTCCTCGATTGCTCTGGTGACGAACTCCCGCGAACTTGGCGCCTCGTGCCGTGCTCCTTGCTTGGATGGGTGCGCGCCTACGCACGCCCCCAAGTTGTGCCCGAGCACCTCCGTCGTCTCACTGGTCAGGTCGGTAGCCTTCCGGGTGGAAGCTCCCAAGCCCGACCCAAGGGAGGCGTCGGGCGCGCCTTCCTATGCGAGGGAGGGAGGGGCCTTTGCCCCAGGCGCGGAGCCTGAGGCGCCGTCCTTAGAGGTTTCAGCCCCCTGGCGCCCCTTGGAAAGGAGCTGCTTCTTCTTCCTGGGGACATCCTCGCGAGGCAGGATGTCTCCTTCGTCGTCTGAGTGTTCGGCCGCTGTGGCACGGTAGGCGCGCTCGAGGGAGCAGACGGCATCCTTCTCATCGCAGGCGACGGTGATGACGCCGCCACTCCCCGACATCTTGAGGACGTTGTAGCCATGGTGGGTCACCGCCATGAACTTGGCGAGGGCTGGGTACCCGAGGATCACGTTGTACGATAGGTGGATGTGGGCGACGTCAAAGACGACGAGCTCGGTGTTGTAATTGTTGCGCCCGCCAAAGGTGACGGGCAGGCGGACTTGCCCGATGGGGACTGTGGAGCCGTCAGTGACCCCTGAGAAAGGCTTGGTTGGCATGAGCTGGTCGTAAGGCACTTGGAGCGTCTCAAACATCTCGATGGAGAGGAAAATGAGCCCCGCGCCGCCGTCGATGAGGGTCTTGGTGACAAGGACATTGCTGATGGTAGGCGTGCACAACATGGGGAGTGCACCGGCGGCGGTCGTTGTTCTGGGGTGGTCGTTGGGGCCGAAGGTGATGTCGATCTTCGGCCACGTTCGAGGCTGCGGGGTCTCGGACCGTGGCCGAATCCCGCTTGCCTGGCAGAGGAACTGCTTGACTTGGCGGTTGGAGGCGGGCGCCTGCGATCCGCCAAGGATGCAAGCGACCGCAGGGTCGACCCTACGAGCCGCGGCGATACCGCGCGCCAAGGGCTGCCCGGCCTCGGGGGTCGCGCCGGCCATGGAGCCGGTGAATCGGGGCCCGACTGCAGCCGCAGATGGGGAAGCTTCGACACGCCCCCTACCTGGCGCACCAAATGTTGGATTTCGGGCTCCGCAAAAACCCTAGGAAGTTCGATCTCAGGGGCGTGTGCGAAGATCTCCAACAGCTTCACCCCCCAAGCTCACAACTCGATGGCCCCGCTCGATGGCGAGGAAGAAGATAGCACACGAGAGTTTATCCAGGTTTGGGCTGCTGCGAAGCATAAAACCCTACACCTGCTTTTGGTGGATTGCCTCACGAGGAGGTTTGTGGATGAACTGGTACAGTGGCAAGTTGCCTCGCGAGTGCATTTGGGTGGCCTCGGATCTCCCTCTCCCTATAGAGCAGCCTAGCCTCTATTTATAGTGGCCCGGGTCCTCTCCCCTTATCGCAATGGCGGGAAGGGATCCCACAACGGCCAAATTTGAAGGGGGACAAGGAGTACATCTTATCCTGACGAAAGGTGGTCTTCGCGTGCAAAGTAGCTGTTGGTGATGCAATGGTGGGCTCGGTGATGACATCCGTCCTGCCGCGTCCGCTAGCCCGGTCTCGTTGCACCGGAATTGCAACCTTTGGCGGGGTGCCTCGGGAACCTGCGCTCGTCCCTGCCTCCTTTGCACCAAAGAGGAAACTGTCCCCTCTGGCGCACTGGTGCCCGCCTGGCCTGGCTGGCGTCACCTTTGACCTCCCGAGGCCGAGCATTGCATAGAGATCTCCGCCGCTCAGGAGGGGGCCTGGGGAGGCCTCCCCCTTCCGGGAGCCTTGGCGTTGTTCTCCTCGCGAGGGTGGGACTCTCGCGAGGGTCTTGTCTTGAGTGAAACCGCGCAAGGCCGTACGAACCGTCAAGTGGGCCATGCCCTGGGCCGCAGGCAGGCAAGTCTGGGTACCCCCGTTCCCAGAACGCCGACAATATACACCCTATATAATTTTCTTTGGTAATTACAAAAAAGGTAAAAAAAATCAGAACTTTTTTGAAATAATCTTGACGTTTTGTTGTACTCGTTTAAAAAGTTAGGCCAAGGAATAACTTCCATGGTATTCTGGTGAAAAAAATCAACACTACAGAGAACTTACATGTTATTATTCACACTTTTTGTCATTGAAATTTTGTTTTTTCCCCTGAATTCAATGGGGGTTTCTCCTTCGTGAAACTTTATATATGGGTACAAAAGAAGGTGAAATTTATTTTAAAAAAAGTTTCAGAATTTTCTGACCTAGTCAAAGGGTATTTCCCATTACGGACAAGCACGTTTGGTTCTTCGGGGTATATATAATTATATATCCTATCAAAAAATAGTAATTACAAAAAAATCCAGAAAAATCATTTATTTTAGATAAACTTGACCTTATGTTGTACATGTATAAAAAGTTAGTACTCATAACTACTCAAACTGTCTTTTAAAGTTTGTTCTGTTTTTGTTCTAAAGTCGACGATAGTTTTTGCCTTCCCGACACTTTTTACATGAGTACAAAAAGAAGATCAAGTTTATTTTAAAAAAATCTATTTTTCTAACATTCTCATAATTACTCGTACTATTTTCTTGGAACTTTGAAAAACCTCGCATAAGCATTATATTGTCAGGCCAATAAGATTTCCCGTATTAAGTAGAAACTTTTGAAAAACTTGAATAGGTACAGATAGTGTCTTCCTTAGTAGCAAGAACTGAGAAGATTGGTTAGTTCAGCTCTTGTTCAGGAGCGAACAGAAAGTGAAGTTGACTTAGTACAAAACATAAGAGGACGAGTGATTAGCTAAAAAATCTAATCCCAACGGATGGAGAGACACATATGCAGCTACAGTGTCTTACAGGCACAAAGGCTATGCTGCAGCTAGTCTTGTCTAACCACATGACATATATGATAAGCAACCTAAATTATTAAAAAAAAAAACTAGTCTTGTGTAAGACGAAAATTGCAAGTTGTGCACGGGTACCATGGTGCCCGTTTGCAAAAAAAAACTATGTTCTACAACGTAAAAAAATAAACTTTTATGTAAATACACACGCACATGTATATTACTTATGTGTAAAATTTTACAATATTTTACTTTCACATGTGACGTACAAAGAAAAGACAAATATATACTATTTTTGAACTAGCCTCCTTTTTTTTGTTTTTGGGCTGGAATTTCTTTTTTTTTGTATGGCTTACAAATTACCTTTCTTCAAAACAAAATTTTATGGATCCACATTGGACACATACAAGTTTTTACGGAATTTTTGGGATATTTTATAAAACTTCTAACTATGTTTTTTTAACTTTTCAAAAGAAAAAAGTCCATTTTACTACCTTGAAAAAATTTGGTGGCTCCCATAACCCCCTGATCTATTTTTCTACTCCTTTGCCCCCCTAAACAATCCCAAACCGGACAAAAATCATCCCTGACTCGTTTGCCTGCTGGTTAAAGGTTATATTTGACAAGTGAGCCCAAAGCCCACACCCCACCGAACACTAAATCCTCACCCTCCTCCTCCTTGTTGTGCCCCATCGGCCATGGCCGCCGGTGGCTAAGGGCAACCGCCCTTGTGCCCCGGTTCATCCGCTCCCTCGTCCTCCCGCGGGACGCCGCGTCTACGACTCCGGCACGTGCCTCGGCTCGCCTGCTCGAGCCCTGCCATGGAGCGCCGCCCTGCTTCACTAGCCCGCCGACCCTGCCACCTATTTGTCGCCCTGCTCCCCCGCCGGCCCTTGTTGCCGCCTCCACGCCGATGTCCGGCCCTTGCTGCCGCCTCCACGTCAATGGTAGGCCGCCTCTTGTCGATGGGAGGCCACACCCTCTACAGCCGCCATGATCGCCGCTCCTAGCTCCTCTGCGCACGGGTGCACTTGAGCACCACCGCGGGATGCGCCGCCGATGGTGCCCTCCACGCCGGTAACCTCTACTCCCAGCACCATTCCGTCGCCAGCCGCTGCAGCACCTCCCCGCCATTCGTGCCCTTAGTTCAATCGTGCTCCGGTTAGCCACCGGCTAAACCTATCATTAACACTTAGTTAATCCTCCCCCTGAGTCACAGCTAAACGGGTCCCAGTGCCTAATTAACAACATGCTAATTTCCTGTTTCGGTTAAGTTAATCCTCGTGGCCCCACCCGCAGGTCAAAACCACCATTGACCTACGCCATGTCAGTTGCAAGTTGAGACAAACCACCCGGGGGGTCTTTTGTCCGGTATGGGTTGTCTAGGGGGTGAAAAGAGCAAAAAAATAGATCAGGGGGTAATGTGAACCACCAAATTTGTTTAGAGTAGTAAAATGGCCATTTTTCTTCTCAAAATAAAGGGCAGCATGGTGCGGTGCACCACTACTTCGCTCAGCCTAAGAAGTTGTGGGTTGTGGAGCCGCTGAGCTGGCAGCTCTTGTCCCGCTACTTGTGGTGGAGACCATCGCAAGTCCCTCTTCCACCCGCCGCTACTGCACGCACCCCTCTTCCAATAGTCTCGCCGCTGCTGCGGGCGAGCGCGGTGGGGCGGGCACGTGGCCGCCCTCTTCTTGTTCTCGGCCTCCCTCGGCAGCTACATCGGTTGTGTGCTCGTCGACGCCGGCGATGGTCGCCCCTTCTAGGTGTTCGGTGAAATGCTAGTGGCGGATAACTCACCAAATGGGACAACACCAACGGGTACATATCCTCTTGCCGGGCGCATCCGTCTGTCCGTTGTCCATTCTCGTGACCCAAACGGACAAAATCCGGACAAATATGACATCTGTTTGGTGTTATGCGTTGGAGTTGGCCTAATGATACACAATGTGGCGGACGAGAAGGTCCTCAAACAAAGAAGATCCAAAGATACATAAAGCCTAGAACTAGCCTAACACCTCGTCGAGACCTGACCGATGACGCCTGAGCTCTATGAAAACGCCCTAAGAAGGCGATGATGCAAAGTGTCGTTGCTGTTGAATCTGAGCAAATAGAGTGAGATTTCCACCCGGAGCCCCGGCACTGATACGTCTCCGGCATATCTATATTTTTGGATTGTTTCATGCTATTATATTATAAATCTTGGATACTTTATTGGAAATCATATGCTATTTTATATCATTTTTTGGGACTAACCTACCCAGTGCCAGTTCCTGTTTTTGCACTTTTCAGAAAATCAATATCAATCGGAGTCCAAATTGGATAAAAACTTACGGGGGTTATTTTTCGACTAAAAGAGACCCAGGAAGCTTCGGGAGGTGGCCAGAAGACCCATGAGGTAGGGCGCGCCCCTGGCTCGTGTGCCCCTCATGGTACCTCCTGACCTAATTCCACTTCTATATATTCCCAATTACCTAAAAACAGAGTGACACCTGAAACACTTTTTCCGCCGCCGCAAGCCACTGGTCTTCCGCGATCCCATCTAGAGGCCTTTTCCGATACTCTGCCAGAGGGGGAATCGGTCACGGAGGCCGTCTACATCAACCTTGGTGCCTGCATGATGATGTGTGATTAGTTCACCACAGATCTACGGGGCCATAGCAAGTAGCTAGATGGCTTCTTCTCTCTCTTTGATCTTCAATACCATGTTCCTTGCGATTCTCGTGATGATCTATCCGATGTAATCCTCTTTTGAGGTGCGTTTGTTGGGATTCGATGAATTGTGGGTTTGTGATCAGATTATTCATTGAAAGTAATTGAGTCTTTGCTTTGTAATTCTTTCCGGTCTATCCGTTTGGTTTGGGCAACTAGATTAATTTATCTTCAGTGAGAGGAGTGCATTGTAGTGGGTTCAATATTGCGGTGCTCTATATCCCAGTGACAAAAGGGGACAAGACAAGTATTGTATTGTTGCTACTAAGGATAAAACGATGGGGTCTGAACATATTAGATGTCTTACTTTGTCTACATCATGTCATTTTGCTTAATGCGTTACTCTGTTTGTTATGAACTTAATACCTGGAGAGGCAAGCAAAGAAGCGCACTCGAATTGGAGTAATAGTAGTAGATGCAAAATCATTTCGGACTACTTGTCACAGACATGATGCCTATACACATGATCATTGCCATAAATAAAATCATAACTATGCGCTTTTCTAGCACTTGCCCAATAGTAATTTGTCTACCCACTGTATGTTATGTGTTCGAAAGAGAGACCTCTAGTGAAAACTATGGCCCCCAGCTCTATTCAAATCATATTACTAAAACCCTAACAACCTTGCTTCAATTTTTTATTTTTCTATTTTTTTATCTATCACTATCAGAAGTAATCCTTGCAAGTAACGAGTTCAAGGGGATTGACAACCCTCTTGCCCGCGTTGGGTGCAAGTGTTTGGTTTTGTGTGTGCAGATATTGATGACATAAAGTTGTTGTGATTCTCCTACCGGTTCGATAACCTTGGTTCTCACTGAGGTAAATACTTATCGCCACTATATTGCTTCACCCTTCCTCTTCGGGGAAAAACCGAACACAGCTCACAAGTAGCAGGCATAGGGACAAGACCCACGAAGAGGTCTTCAGGAAGAATACGACACCCATGGGCTCCGTCAGAGCGCGAAGGTTTCACTCAAAAAATCGCTTGTACCACCAAAAGGTTTCCCGGTCACGAACGCAACAAGGGCTGATACGTCTCCAACGCATCTATAATTTTTGATTGTTCCATGATATAATATTATCATTCAAAGATACTTTTTTGGGTATTTATTTCCAATTTATATTTTTTTGAGCACTAACCTATTGACCCAGTGCCAAGTGCCAGTTCCTGTTTTCTGCTTGTTTTTGGCTTTTCATGTTTACTGTACCAAACGAAGTCCAATCGACCTGATTTTTTTTATGATTTTTTCTGGACCAAATAAAGACCTGGAAGCTTTAGGAGAAGACCAGAGGCCGCACGAGGGGCCCAGGACCCATCAGGGCGCGACCAGGGGGGTAGGGCACGCCCTGATAGCTCCTGGCCCCCTCGGCCGCCTCCCGACGCCCCTCTCTGGCTTATAAATTCACATATATTCCAAAAACCCCAAGAGAGCTCCCGAAACCCTTTTTCCGCCGCCGCAAGTCTCTGTTCCGCCGTGATCCCATCTGGGGACTAATGACCCACAAGTATAGGGGATCAATCGTAGTCCTTTTGATAAGTAAGAGTGTCGAACCCAACGAGGAGCAGAAGGAAATGACAAGCGGTTTTCAGCAAGGTAATTTCTGCAAGCACTGAAATTGTAGGTAATAGGAAGTTTGATAGCAAGATAATTGGTAACAAGCAAGTAAGCGTAATGGTAAATAAAGTGCAGCAAGGTAGCCCAATCCTTTTGTGGCAAAGGACAGGCCAGAACAGTCTCTAGTAATAGGCAAAGTGTTCTTGAGGGTACACGGGAATTTCATCTAGTCACTTTTATCATGTTGGTTTGATTCGTGTTCGCTACTTTGATAATTTGATATGTGGGTGGACAGGTGCTTGGGTGCTGTTCTTACTTGAACAAACCTCCCACTTATGATTAACCCCTTCGCAAGCATCCGGAACTACGAGAAAAGTATTAAGATAAAATCTAACCATAGCATTAAACGTTTGGATCGAAATCAGCCCCTTACGAAGTAGAGCATAAACTAGGATTTAAGCTTCTGTCACTCTAGCAACCCATCATCTAATAACTACTCCATAATGCATTCCCTTAGGCCCAAGGATGGTGAAGTGTCATGTAGTCGACGTTCACATGACACCACTAAGGGAATCACAACATACATATCATCAAAATATCGAACACATATCAAGTTCACATGATTACTTGCAACATGACTTCTCCCGTGACCTCAAGAACAAAGGTAACTACTCACAAATAATATTCATGCTCAAGATCAGAGGGGTATTGAAAAGCATAATGGATCTGAACATATAATCTTACACCAAATAAACCATATAGTAATCAACTACAAGATGTAATCAACACTACTAGTCACCCACAGGTACCAATCTGAGGTTCCGGTACAAAGATTGAACACACGAGATGAACTAGGGTTTGAGAGGAGATGGTGCTGTTGAAGATGTTGGTGAAGACTGGCCTGCCAAAGATGAGAGGGGTGTTGGTGATGACGATGACTTCGATTTCCCCATCCGGGAGGGAAGTTCCCCCGGCGGAATCGCTCTGCCGGAGGGCAAAAGTGCTCCTGCCCAAGTTCCGCCTCGAGACGGCGACGTTCCGTCCCGAAAGTCCTATTCTTATTTTTTCTAGGTCAAAAGACCTTATATACCAGAAGATGGGCACCGGAGGTGGGCTGTGCTGGGCACAACCCACCAGGGTGCTCCTGGGGGGCCTGGCGCGCCCTAGTGTCTTGTGCCCACTAGGGTGGCCCCCTCTCATAGTTATTTGCTCCAATATTTTTAATAGAATCCAAAATAATTCTCCGTAAAGTTTCAGCTTATTTGGAGATGTACAGAATAGGTATCTCTGATGTGCTTTTGCAGGTCCAGAATTCCAGCTGCCGGTATTCTCCCTCTTTGTGTAAACCTTGCATATTATGAGAGAAAAGGCATTAGAATCACTCCCGAAAGCATTATTATTCAACAAAACATTATAAATAACAATACGAAATCATGATGCTAAATGGATGTATCAACTCCCCCAAGTTTAGACCTCGCTTGTCCTCAAGCGAAAGCCGATATTGAAAAGCATGTCCACATGGTTTGAGAGAGAGGTGTCGATAAAAACAGAAATACGAACATAGTAGCATCATGCTTATTATCATAGCAGCAACAAACTTTATCAAAGAACTTATTCATATAACTTTTATTATATAACTTCATCATATAACTTCCACTACTAGGAGAAAGCCTACTAGTAGCGCTTGAAATACCTATAGCAGTAGCGCTGGGTCCAGCGCTACTGCTAACGCGCTACAACTAAGTTGTAGCAGTAGCGCTGGTTGGTGCAGCGCTACTGCTAAGTATGGTTAGTAGTAGCGCTGCGCTGACCAGCGCTACTGCTAATTATCTGTAGCGCTGCAGAAAGGCAAGCGCTGCTGCTAATCCAGCGCTGCTGCTAGATGCCTTCCAGCGCTGCTGCTAGTATTCCTGCTTTCTCAGATTCATACCCCCTCTACGTATTTGTGATGTATTTGTAAAATCTCTACACAGTAGTTTCATCAGATCACAATAAACATACACTATTCTCATCATATCATACACATGCAGTAGTCTTGTCATACCATCATCATCATCATTCAACACAAATATCATCACATCTCGAAAATAGTGATCCACAGGTCATGTCATGTCTTGAATAAGTGCAACTGCATGGTCATGGCACACACACAAGTTTCATCATCTCTATCTAAACCATGATGTAGAAGAGAAGAGCGATCAGCATGAGCAAGACCACGACTATGTAGTACTTGAGGCACCGGCGGTTCCGCCCCCGCTCTTGCCGGAGCATCCACCTCAAGTAACTACTTTCCGCTTCGGCTCTGCTATCGAACCCTCTGTGGCTAGCACCCAAGTACTTGTCCACCTGGGCCTGAGCATCTGGCCAGTGGTCGTAGACTCCTGGAACCCTCTCAACGAACACGGCGTAGCAGTCCTTCGCCATCTCTGATCTATGTACCTGCATCGTCCGTTGATGAACTGAACGATAATATGCAACATAATGTACTTAAGAAAACAAAGAGGCATAATTAGCAAAATACAAGCAACCTATAGTAAACATAAATGACGAAGTTCCTCATACCCAAACTAATTAACTAGAGCGATCTACGCTAGTTCAGGACCACGGTTTAATTACATCACATAGTTTCGCCGTGCATAAATTCAAAGTTTTGCGATAGAAAGACAGTAGTGACACGTATATTGTCATCGACAATCAGTCCTCCATGTCGGCGGTCCAATCTTCATAGTCAAGGAGGAAGCACCCGAGCTTCTTGAAAGGCTTTAGGTCCAGACGCTGAGCGATTAGCAGTGCTCGAACATCATCCCGCGTGATTGGCCCTTGGTAGAACATCCCTGTTGGTTCGAGGACCTGCTTCATGATCACTTGGGCAAGTTCACACTGTACGTGATAAAACTCAGCTCGGATTCGATGATCCGGTGTCTTTCCTATGCTTGTGGCCCAGTTGACAATCTCGACATCGTTGGTAGTAGCTGACATGCGAAGGCGTTGATTATCCCTTCTGAACTCGAGCAGATGATGCATGAGGTAGAATCCATCAGCCTTACTGGTGTGCGGTTGCTGGATGCAGCAGAAGTCGGTCTTATGGCTGAAAACCGGCCCGTTCTTCCTGTACTTTTTCACCTTGATATATCCACTAGACAGGCTGAAGGTAAACAGGGCACTATCGAGAACACTCTTTATGTGCTTGTAATCCTTTTTCTTGATGTTCTTCGATGAGTCCAAGTAGATAGCATGGGAGTATTCTGGGTACAGAACGATGAGGACGCCCCCCCCCCCCCGCTGTGCAAATTAAGTACACCTCAAATTAGCCTCCATGCTTGCAAAGGAATGATTAACACTTACGAAAGGATATGCCCGGATGACTTACGTGGGATGATAAGGCAGGAGAATCGCTTCCTTGTCCTTATTAGCGATCATGAAGCCGCCGATGTACTTGCTCGCATAGTCACGGTGCTCTTTGCAGACTGCCAAGAAGCTCTCATGCATATGGTACGGGTCCGCGACGTAGATATATTTTATGTTCTCGATCCTGATGAAGTAGTTGAGGTACAACGCATACATGCGGATGAACTGGAAATCCAGCTTGGTCATGTGGAACATGTCATAGATGTAGTCAAATCGCAGGATGAACTTATCCGCGGGCCATCCCTCGACGTACAACTTCCCACCCGGCACCTGAGCCGCGTAAAGCAGGTAACCTGGTTTTTCCGAGATGAGAAGGCTTTTATCTCTGGCCAGCACATCATCATGAAGTCTCCTTAGATCATTGTTCAGTATGTCCTCTAGCGCTTTCTGAGGTAGGATCGGGTGGCCGGTGACATGGAAACGCTCCACACCTATGACAGGTATTCTGTCTACCTCCCGGGGCTTCAGAGGCGGCTGGCTGCTTGAAGCAGCTCTGGCGCCTTTAGGGCCTTTCCTCTCCGGTCTCCTCCTTTGCTTCTTGGGGGGTGGCGGTAGTGAGCCCACCATACCTTCCCTAACCACCACCCCCAGTGTCGTCGGGCTAATCAGTGGACAGCCCTCGGGTTGTTGCTGGGTAGAGGCGGCATCTAGAGGCGTCTCCTGCAAGGATCGCTTGAAGAGAGACTTTTTGCATTCCACCTTAGGACGTTCCGGCTCCGGCAAATCAGGCAGCATCAAGTCATCATCTCCACGCTCATAGCCTGAGTCTTCGTCGTCCTGAGCCATCAATCCTTCATCATCATAGGCGGTATTGAAATACTTGTCTGGGTCATCATCATCCTCCTCCATGTCATCATCAGCATTTGCTTCTTCGACAACGGGGGCGACGTCATCTGGCACTAATGGAGGCTCTCCCTCGTGTCGTCCGCTATCACCCGCCATGACAGGTGCAGGTAATTTGGTAGGTGGGGTGGTGTTCATACCTTCTTGAGAAGCTGTCATTGGTGTGATACTGGGCGCCTCGACACGAAGAAGAGTCTTCGGCCAAGGCAAGAACCAGCTCTTGCATGCGCCAATCCGTTGAGGGGTCTCCTCGTCATCGACTGGTACCGGAGGAGGCAAATCCTCGAAGCCCGCTAAGACACTGGCCACGTTAACCTTGAAGACGCCATCGGGCATCTCTCGGTTGTGGAACATGCGGTCCTTCGGCTTCACGATCGTTGCCTTTCCCACGGCCACCTTCTGGTCCTTGATGTCGTACAGTAGGGTGCACGGGGTATCGTTGGCCTACGAAGACATGTCTGCGACGTCAAACATCCGAAAGGCAACTGAAACAGAAGACTATATAGACATGCTGGTGAAAAGGGTATGATGCGTAATTACCATGAGGGCGTCGAGCTCAGCCATAGACGAAGGCCTGCCGAGCATGCCAGAGACGGAGGTCGGGCTGCTATGAACAGGAGCGGGACCTTTTGCGGTTGCTTGAGCAGGTGCTGGTGGTGTGATGTTCACCGAATTGCTCCCGATGTAGCTGGGAAGGGGAAAGTCCTCTGGCCCTTTCTCTGGATTGCTCTTCGACCAATCGATAATTGCCGGAATCAAGCTGGTAATAATTGCAGATTGGAAGTCATTGACCCTTGCATTGACTACCCCGAGCAACTCTTCTTTGGTCTCAGCTTTGGTCTTATTGACCGCAATCGCGACCTTCTCGTCGATGGTCTGCTGGTTAAGCGCCCGTCTCTTCCTTCTTTCCTCTGGCTCCTCGCGGTAGCACGTCTTCCACGAGGCGCCATATCCGACGCTGTGCACACGTCCATAGGACGGCGGTTGGTCCTCCGGGACCTTTTTCAGTATGTTCAGGGCCCGGTTGAAATGGGTGTCCCACTTGGGCCTCGCCGACGACTGTGACGACTCGTCGCTTTCGGCTGCCTTTTCGTGCTGCTCTTTCTGCAAAAGGAACGTGGATGGTTTACTAATAATGTGACAAAACTTGTAGTCGAATTGATTGGAAGCTAATATGATAATGTGGTAATATAACAATTACCAGAAGTCTCATGAACTCTCTCGTGTTCGGGTCCGTGTAAAAGATCTTCTTGACGCGGTCCCACTTGTACCGGGCCCTGATCCAGTCACACTCCAGCGGGTCGGTGAACTCCGCCAAGGGGTCTTGGATTCCATGACTTTCACGTTCGACGTCCTCCTTGGCCCACACGTGCCTCTTCCCCTCGTAACCACGGCTTCCGAGGCGGTGGGGAGACGTGTTCCTGGCCTGGAGCACCTTCATTTTCTCTGACTTTTTCTTGGTTTCATCTTTAGCGCAAGTCTCCTTGAATTTTCAAAGTCCTCTTCCGTAAGTGTCGGATTGTCAGCATGAATCTTGGACCACGGTTCATTCTTATCAATCGCTTTTTTCACCCGAACTTTCCAGGCGGACAAGTCATTGGTGAACGTCACCATCGCCTTGCTGTTTATCTTTGTCATGGCGTCGTTGTCCCATGGTTCTTTGCTTTCTGTGCGGCCAGGGAACAGGAACCTATTGTGTAACTTCTTTAGGAGCATGTGCTCCATATGTGGTATCTTCTTCAACTTCTCGTCGTTGATGTTGGCGGTTTCCCTGAGGATGCATCCTAGTTGATTGCCCCAGCACGAGCGCGCTTCATCCGGTGCCGTTGGCTCTAATTTCTTGGGGTGCATCTCCGTGACCACAATTTGTCTGATGCCGAGCTCGTTTGGTCTTCGTGACCTCTTCTGCTTCGGTGCTTTACCGGCTACAACAACATCGTTGCCGGTCTCGGGGGTGGTGTCGGTGCCGGGGCCAGTGCTGGTGCCGGTGTCGGCGTCGGTGTCGGGGTTGGTGCCACTGCCGCCACCATGCACCCCCATCTGGTGTTCATCCAGGTAATCAAAATAGTAATTTGCTGCCTCGATGGGGTCTTCTTCAAGGCGAGCAGAACCCTCGGTTTCGGCGTGGCTAGACATGTTTCCTATTCAACAATTGTAAATAAAAGATATAATGAAGAGAAAAAAGGGGCCTATATTTGGTCGGAATGTTGATTCATTCCCCCCGGCAAATCCCGGGCACTCCATATGTCCTAGTTTCTAGCACGAGTCATGCCGAAAATCACGGAAATTTTCGGCATGACCTTTGTTAAAAAGTGGACATATGGAGCGCCTGAAATTTGCCAGAACGGAAATGAATCAACATTCCTTCAAAACATAGGCCACTCGGATATTCTTCGACATTCAACCAACATTCCAAAATCATATAATATCATGCGCAGATTCAGATCAAATTTTCTTTGCATAAGCATTTTTCTCTAGTGCAGCATAACAAATTCTTGTAGCACTAAGCACATAAGTAACACAGCTTTGTAACAATACCAGGGCAGTTCAACATCTCAATACCCTTGCTGAAATTATCAGGAAGAGTATAATTTCTAATACACTGATCTGAATATGCTTCCAACTTGCTCAAATAATATGCTACTACTATACCATCAATGCAGGCCCGAAGCAAAATCATATGGAGCAGAGAGAGAGAGAGAGAGAGAGAGAGAGAGAGATTGAGAGAGAGAGAGAGGGCAGGGGAGAGGAGAGGGAGAGGCTTACGGGGCGGCGGCGAGGTCGAGGGCGGGGGAAAGGGCGGCGGCGGCGAGGTAGAGGGCAGGGGAGAGGGCGGCGGCGGTGAGGTCGAGGGCGGGCCCGCGCGGCGATGGTGAGGTCGAGGGAGGGCTCGGGCGACGGCCGGCGTCGAGGTCGACGGCGGGCAGGGGCGACAGCGGGCAGGGGCGACGGCCGGCGGCGACAGAGTGGGGGGGGGAGAGGTGGAGATCGAGGGGGGGGGACAAGGACTTGGCCAAATTTTGAGCCCGCGCGGGGGGGGGGGGGGGGGGGGGTTAACTTAACTTAGCAGTAGCACTGGATTAGGACCAGCGCTATAGCTAAGTTAGCTATAGCGCTGGTCCTAATCCAGCGCTACTGCTAATTTTATTATTTTCTTTTTATTATTTTCCTTTTCTAGTTTTTAGTTTTCTTTTCTTTTTATTATTTTCCTTTCCTTTTCTGTTTACTTTTATTTTTCTTTTGTATTGCTTTCTCCCTTTTGTTTTTGTTTTTTGTTTTTCTCCCGACGGCCTCGCACGCAGTCGACGAGAACGTCTCCCTCCCACACTGCGCGAATATCACCGGAACCATGTGGTGGTAATTGAAGGGGATACGATGTATACATCATTTGACCGATAACGGTTACTTAAGTGCGTACACAAAATAGATACATATATATAAATGATGGTTTCTCAGCTGCGTCGACGACGTTTCACATTGAGCTTCTTCCCTTTCTTGTTCGTTGCCGAATAATTGAGCCCCTCCTTGTGACTTTTCCGGAACCATGGAGTATGATCTTTCTTACGTAATGTAGTATTGATTCTTCTTTTCACATATGCTTCATCGTCATCATCATCTTCCCTCATCGGGTTGCCGTATTGGTCGTAGTCTTCCTTGTTGGCGACTCCATCCATTCCGACGATGCTCCTTTTGCCTCTCCTCACGACAACACGGCTGGGATTGGCCGGGTCGGTTATGAAGAAGCATTGTGTCACGTGCTTAGCGTGTACCCATGGCTCAGTTTTGGCGATGACGTTAACGTTCACGGTTGCGCTCTTCGTGTCGGGTATAGACATGGTAGTGAAATACTTGTTTTCTCTTACGACGTCCTTAGCCCATCTGACACGGAACATCGTCACATCGTGCATTCCAGCATAGTCAAACTCCCAGATCTGTTCGACCCTTTCGTAGAATCTTTTAGTTGTGCCGTTGGCGTCGGTCACGCATTCAATCGTCACCCCAGAGTTCTGGTAATCACTGTCCATGTCTTTGGCCTCCGTGTAGAACATGTACCCATTGATATCGTATGACTGATAGCTCGCGAGTTTGGGCGCGGGGCCGTGTGCTAAGGCGTGTATGAGCAATCCGTCCGAACTGCCCTCTTCCGGGGGATTTTCAAGAACCTTCTCTTTGAACCAACGCAAGAAAGTGGCGTTGTTCTCTACAGTAACTTCGTCGTCCGTCTTGAGCATCCCCTTATCACGGTACTTATTTGCGATGGTTTCTTTGTGCCGTGCCACATAATCATCTACCACATCTAGGTGTTGTAGCACTACTAAGTTAGCCCTGTCAAAGTCGTTCCGTCGATCCGAGTAGTCCACGTGCAATTCCCTCCGGCCGTTGTTGTGACCTTCTCCTCCGACCCGCCCATCGTGCTTCTTGACGGGCAAGCCAACAACAGGGTCTCTGACGCCTATATAATTCTCGCAAAAGGAGATGCACTCATGCGTCAGATACCCTTGGACGATGCTACCATCGGGACGGGACATGTTACGAACGAATCCTTTGATGACCCCATTCATCCTCTCGAACGGCATCATGCTGTGAAGGAATGTCGGCCCGAGGTCGATGATGTCGTCCACGATGTGGACACACAGATGCACCATGACGTCAAAGAACGCGGGCGGGAAGTACATCTCAAGCTCACATAGTATGACAACGTTCTCTTCCTGTAGCCTTCGGAGCTGCTTCACACTTATGGACTTTTGAGAGATAACGTCGAAGAAGTTGCAGAGACCAGTAAGCGTGTCACGGACGTGCTTGTCCATTATCCCTCTAATGGCAACCGGGAGTATCTGCGTCATCATCACGTGACAGTCATGAGACTTCATCCCGCTGAACCTTTTCTTCTTGGGGTCTAGAAATCTGCTTATCTTCCCACAGTAACCGTAACTGACTTTGATTCCCATAAGGCACTTGATGAATTGATCGATCTCCTTCGCACTTAAGGTGAAGCCAGAAGGGGGGCAATAATTCTCCTCCTTCTTGTTGACTTTTCTGCCCCTTTCCCCCTCCTCCGTCTCCGTCTCTGTCTCCTCCGTTGACTTTTTACGGTGGAGATCTTTCGTGATCTTCAAATCTTCCAAGTCTTTCCTTGCCTTCGGCCCGTCCTTGGTCTTCTCCGGCATGTTCATCAGTGTGCCAAGCAAGCTCTCGAGGACATTCTTCGTGATATGCATTTGATCAAGGCAATGAGGCGTGTCGTGATTGGGCCAGTACTCCAAATCCCAGAAAACAGACCTCGTTTTCCATACCTTCAGTAGCGGCTCCGGCGCCTTTTTCATCTTTCCCGGCGCGGGGGCACTGTTCCTAGTTTTTCAACAGCTCGTTGATTTTGGCGCCGCTCCTCTTACGTGGAGGTCCTCGATGCTCAGCCAACCCATTGAATAGATCTCCACGCTTTCTCCATGGGTCATCCTTCTCGAGCCATCTACGATGCCCCATGTACACGATTTTCCCGGACCCGCCATCTTTCGTTTGACGTAAGCTGCTGAGACGTTGTATCATCCATGCACCTCGTGCATCCGCAGTATCCGTGGCACACCTGGCCTGAGGTGTACCCGTAACCGAGATAGTCATGCACCGTCGTCATCAGCGCGGCTCTCATATAGAAATACTCTCCTTTGCTGGCGTCCCATGTCCATGCCGGTGTTTTCCATAACGTGTCTAACTCCTCTTTCAGAAGCCCCATATACAGGTTAATATTATTTCCCGGTTGTTTCGGCCCTTGAATCAGCATGCTCATGTGTATGTAGTTTGTATTCATGCCCTTCCATGGGGGGAGGTTGTACATCCATACAAAGACGGGCCATGTGTTGTGGTTGGTGTTTTGGTTTCCAAACGGATTCATGCCATCGGTACTCGCACCAAGCACGATGTTCCTTGGATCTTCTGCAGCAAATCCATATACGGCGTTGAATGCTCTCCACTGGCTAGCATCTGCGAGGTGTCTCAGCTTCGGATCATCTCCATCGTCGGGCTTCTTCCTCTCCGCGTGCCAGCGCATGAGCTTTGCTTCCTTAGGATCTACGAAATACCGCTGCAGACGGGGAGTGATCGGAAAGTACCAGACAACTTTCTGAGGAGCTTTCTTTCCTGCCTTCTTGTATCGAGAAGCATTGGACATTGGACAGCTGGTTTTTTCCGCGTGCTCCCCCCGATAAATGATGCAATCGTTGATGCATGCATGGTACCTAATGTGCGGCAAATCAAAAGGGCAAACGATTTTCTTGGCCTCATCGACACTAGTAGGACACAGGTTCCCCGCAGGAAGAACTTTATTATGTAGATACTTCAAATGCTCATCGAGGCTTTTGTCTGTCCATTTGTTTTTGGCCTTCGTCTTTAGAAGTTCGAGCGTGAAACTCAAGCGGGTCACCTCGGGATCGCAACCGTCATACAATGGAGTCTTCGAGTCTACTTCAAGTTGCGCCAGCTTGGCCTCCTCTCTAGAACCAGCTCTCTCGCTAGTCGTACTCTTGCGAAGGAGGTCTCAAACATGAGGGTCTTGCACGACTGCACTTAGTAGCGTCGAAGACTGCGGCGTGACCGCCGCCTCTTCTCCGCCATGTCCGGACTCTTCTTCGCCGCCGCCATCATTTAACTCTTCCCCGCCGCCATGTCCGGCACCATCGTCTTCGTGTCGATCGGTCATCTCTTCGTCTAGCCCCATGTCGTTATTCCCTGCCATGTGGACGTCCTCATCATCATCATCATCTTCACTTATCCACCAAGTATAGCCATCCATGAAACCATTCATCAGCAGGTGCGCCTTCAACCTGCCACGATCAAAAGGGTCCAAAAGGAATCCTTCATTGCATCTTGTACACGGACATCTAATCCTAGTCCGATTATTTGCATACATGTCCATCACCGCAGATTGCATGTATCGCTCCACCTTCCATCCACTCACCTTCATGACCGACTGCATGCACGGTATAACAAGCAAAAGGGTTATAAACAAAATGCATGCATGCATCAAAGTCATATAAAAATTTGGCATGACCTTGCCTAAAAATAGGACATATCGAGTTTGCTCGAAATTCACCGAAACGGAAATAAATCGACATTTCGGCAAAACATAAGCAACTCGGGGGCATGTCACTCGCACAAATCTCTCCATATCAGAAAACACACATATTCCCATTCACACACATATTCCCATTCTTGAAATGAACAACTTTTTACTCACCTATCTCCCGAAAGAGACCGATCGACCGGATGAGGCCTTTCTCTACCTATAGGGATCGAAAGTGTGGATGGCTAAATAGCTAGCTAGATCTAGTTGTTGGGGAGGAGAGATGACTCTAGGTAACTAATGTAGAGGGAGAGAGATGAGCTATCTATATCTATATCTAATGGAATGGAGGGAGAGCCAAATAAATGAGGTAGGGGCATTTATGGAGCTAGCTAGAGATGAGAAGGCCATTTATGGAGGAGAGTTATGGTGGAGGGGGGCATTAATGGGGAGAGAAGAGAGGTAGGAGGAAGAGAGAAGAAGGGCAACAATGGTGAGGGGAGAGGGGAAAGGAGGGGGAGAGAGGGCAAAGGGGGGGAGGAGAGGGAGGGGGGTGAAAAGGTGGCACCAGCCACGCCTAGCAGTAGCGCTGTTTTTCAGAAAGCGCTACTGCTATGTTACTTAGTAGTAGCGCTTTCCAGAAAGAGCGCTACTATTAAGTGGGGCCCATTAGCAGTAGCGGTTCCACGAAAAAAGCGCTAGTACTAAAATCTTAGTAGTAGCGCTGTATTCTGGACAGCGCTGCTACTACCAACAGTGTCGGTGGGCTCGTCGGGTCCCGCTTAGCAGTAGCGCTCTTTCTGTTTCCAGCGCTACTGCTAAGTCTTTACTTGTAGCGCTGCCGAAATCCAGCGCTACTGGTAATTACCAGCAGCGCCTGTTACTTTCCAGCGCTACTGATAGTGTCCTACCTATAAGGTTTCTCCTAGTAGTGTTCTCATGAACAAGTAACAATTCATCACAACATAGAAGTATAAAGCATAAACCTTATTGGAAACCAACAAACTATGTTCTCAGTCAACTTTGCAACTACAATTCATCATATTTTTAGGAAGGGTCTCATGTCAGAGCCATTTGGCAAGTCCACATACTCAACCATCATTTAGTCTTCTATGATTGCTAACACTCACAGCATACCCATGAGCAAAAAGTGTCAACCAGACACATAGAAAGATAAGGGCTTATAGTTTCGCCTCCCATCATACTCACCTCAAGGGTGATGTCAACAATAATAACTCATGCTTACTCACATCCAACTGGATATATGTGCCTAGATCTTTCCTCACCACATGATGCTTGCAAAAGTAGAAAAGTAGAAAGGAATAGGGAAGAATACTTTGACTCTTGCATAAAAGAAAATACATAAAAGTAAAAGATAGGCCCTTCGCAGAGGGTAGCAGAGGTTGTCATGCACTTTTTGGTTTGTATGCTCAATCCCTTAATGTAAAAGAACGTCACACTATAGTGCCCCCTATGATAGCAACCTTTATTATGAAGTCCGTCGCTTTTATTACTTTGCCATCATAAGTTCGTATAGCGCTCAATTTTCTCTTACACTAATTGATCAAAACACATTTAGAAGCAATTTTTATTGCCTTATTGCACCGATGACAACTTACTTGAGGGATCTTACTCGATCCGTAGGTAGGTACGGTGGACTCACAAAACATAAATTTGGGTTTTTGGTTTTTCGATGCACAAGTAGGATCTCTACTTAGTATGGAATTTTTGGCTAGCCAAGATATTGAGCAAGCACCACATGTTGAAGGATCTATGACAATATAACTTCTATGTGAATATGAACAAACATAAATCATTACGTTGTCTTCCTTTTCCAACGTCAACAATTTTGACATATAATATTTAATGGGGGCTCACAATCATAAAAGATGTCCAAGATAGTGTATTTGCATGTGAATCTTCTCTTCCCTTATTAATTCTTTCATGAATTGCTTCATTGACCAATGCTACGTGTGTCAATCTCCAATAAATTCTACCACTTATACTTTTCCTTATGTGATGTCATTACTTACCATAAGATTAGCATATTTCCTTTCTATTTTGATTGCAACAAGAAAGTAAAGAAGCAAAAGCTCAAACTAAACTTTATTATATAACTCTCACTCGATTACATAGATAGATAGATCACGAAACTAACACACGAAAATATATCATACTAAACTTTTATTCAACTAAATAAAAAAAGGCTAAAGATCGAACTGAAATAGGTAAAGGTGAATAAAAGTGATGGTGATACGATACCGGGGCACCTCCCCCAAGATTGGCTCAAGCCAAGGGGAGTACCCATACCCGTGTGCTCAAGTCTCCTTTGGTGGTGGTGATGAAGAAGGTGGTGGTGATTGATACGTATCCTTCGTATCTACTTTTGCTCACACTTTTGCCCTTGTTTTGGACTCTAATTTGCATGATTTGAATGAAACTAACGCGGACTGACGCTGTCTTCAGCAGAACTACCATGCTGTTGTTTTTGTGCAGAAATAAAAGTTCTCGGAACTGGATGAAACTTTTTGGAGATTTAATTTACAATAAATAAAAAATACTGGAGCCAAGAACCACCGGAGGGGGAGCCCTGGCTGGGCACGATACACCAGGGCGCGCCACCCCCTCCAGGCGCGCCCTGGTGGGTTGTGCCCACCTCGGGGTCCCACTGACCCTAATGCCGACGCTATAAAATCCTATTTTCGGAGAAAAAAATCAGAGAGAAAGTTTCATCACGTTTTACGATACGGAGCCGCCGCCACCTCCTGTTCTTCGTCGGGAGGCCAGATCTGGAGCCCGTTTGGGGCTCCGAAGAGGGGAATCTTCGGTCTTCGTAATCATCAACCCCTCTCCATCGCCAATTCCATTATGCTCCCCACCGGGAGTGAGTAATTCCTTCGTAGGATTACTGGTCGGTGAGGAGTTGGATGGGATTCATCATGTAATCGAATTAGTTTTGTTAGGGCTTGATCCCTAGTATCCACTATGTTCTGAGATTGATGTTACTATGACTTTGCCATGCTTAATGCTTGTCACTAGGGCCCGAGTGCCATGATTTCAGATCTGAACCGTTTATGTTATCAAAATTATATCTATGTTCTTGATCCGATCTTGCTAGTCATACGCACCTATTACGTGTTATGATCCGTAAACCCCGGCGTGACAATAGTCGGGATACTTTCCTGTGATGACCGTAGTTTGAGGAGTTCATGTATTCACCGTGTGTTAATGCTTTGTTCCAGTTCTCTATTAAAAGGAGGCCTTAATATCCCTTAGTTTCCTTATGGACCCCGCTGCCACGGGAGGGTAGGACAAAAGATGTCATGCAAGTTCTTTTCCATAAGCACGTATGATTATTTACGGAATACATGCCTACATTATATTTATGAACAGGAGCTAGTTCTGTGTCGCCCTAGGTTATGACTGTTATATGATGAATATCATCCAACGAGTTCACCGATCCAGTGCCTATGAGTTTTCCACATATTGTTCTTGGTAAGTTATTATTGCTACTGCTATTGTTCCACTTGCTACAAAACTATTGCTATCACTATTACCGTTACCGTTATTGCTACTACTGCTATCAAAACTATCATACTACTGTGCTACTGATCACTTTGTTATAGATATTTAATCTCCAGGTGTGGTTGAATTAACAACTCAGCTGCTAATACTCGCAAATATTCTTTGGCTTCCCTTGTGTCGAATCTATAAATTTGGGTTGAATACTCTACCCTCGAAAACTGTTGTGTTCCCCTATACTTGTGGGTTATCAAGACCTTTTTCTAGCGCCGTTGCCGGGAAGCATAGCTATATTTGTTGAGTCACTTGGGATTTACATCAATTGATCACTATGAAGAATATAAAGGATCCAAAAACCAAGATTTTTCCCTCTAAGACGAGGGGAGGTAAGGAATTGTCATCTAGCTCTGTACTTGATTCATCTTCTGTTATGAGTAAGCTTGCAACACCACCACATGCTATTAATCCTGATATGTCGCAAGTTATTGATGATGCTACTTCTGCTATGAATGATGCTTATGATGATGCTAGTACCATGCTTGATGATAATGTGCCACTAGGTGAATTTCTTGATGAACAAATTACTAGAGCTAAAGAGAATGAAATTATTGAAACTGATGAGATTGCTAAAACTGATGAAGCTCTTGATTTGAAATGCCTAAGATACCTGAAGGTTATGTTTCGGATGGAGAGATAGCTAGAGAAATCCTTTCTTGCAAGTATTGAAACGATCTTAAGAAATTGCTACGCAAGTATAAGGAAAAGACTTTGAATGCTAGAATGAAATGTGATCCTAAGTTTGCTACTTCACCTATCTTTGTTACCGATAAGGATTATGAATTCTCTGTTGACCCAGAGTTAATTACTTTGGTTGAATCTGATCCTTTCCATGGCTATGAAACTGAAACTGTAGTGGCACATCTTACTAAGCTGAATGATATAGCCACGCTCTTTGCTCATGATGAGAAGATTCGCTACTACTATATTCTTAAGTTATTTCCATTCTCATTAAAGGGTGATGCTAAGACATGGTACAATACTCTTGCTCCTGGTTGTGTGTGTAGTCCCCAGGATATGATTTACTATTTCTCTGAAAAATATTTTCCTGCTCATAAGAAACAAGCTGCCTTATAGGAAATATTTAACTTTGTGCAAATTGAAGAAGAGAGTCTCCCACAAGCTTGGGGGAGGCTTCTCCAATTGCTTAATGCTTTGCCTGATCACCCTCTTAAGAAAAATGAAATACTTTATATCTTCTATAATGGACTAACTGATGCTTCTAGGGATTTCCTAGATAGCTGTGTTGGTTGTGTTTTCAGGGAACGAACTGTTGAACAAGATGAGGAACTGTTGAATAATATATTGAAGAATTATGATGATTGGACTCTCCCTGAACCACCGCTTAAACCCACTCCAAAGAAGAGGGGTATCTTATTTCTCAGTCCTGAAGATATGCAAGAGGCAAAGAAATGTATGAAGGAAAAAGGTATTAAAGAAGAGGATGTTAAGATTTTACCACCTATTGAAGAAATACATGGCCTTGACACACCACCACCTCCACAGGTGGTAGAGGTAAATTCTTTATTAAATTTTGATGAAAGTGATATCCCTTACAATAAACATCCTAGTCAATGCTTATATGAGTTTGATAACTACATTATGAAACAAGATCACTTCAATGCAAATGCTCCGAAACAATTGAAATATAATTCCGATATGATTGCTCGCTTGAGTGACTTTTTATTTAGAATTAGTAATGATGTTAGAGGTGTTGTAAAATATGCCTCTATGGTTCAAACCCAGTTAGAACAAGTGGCTAAGTCTCAAAAGAATTGCTTGATGAAATGAATAATAATATGAGTGATTTTGCTGCTAGAGTAGTAACTAGAGGAGGTAGAATGACCCAAGAACCACTCTATCCTGAAGGTCATCCTAGAAGAATTGAACAAGACTCTCAAAGAATTAATGTTGATACACCTAGTCCTTCTAAGAGGAAAAAGACAAAGAAAAATGATAGGACTTTGCATACCTCTAGTGAACCTGAGATACAAAAACCTTCTGATAATAATGATGTCTCTATTTCTGATGCTGAAACTTAGTCTGGTAATGAACATTCACCTAGTGATAATGAAAATGATAATGATAATTTTCATGAGGATACTCAACCGAACAATGGTAAAGAACTAGATAATGATGTTGAAATAGAGCCTGCTGTCGATCTTGATAACCCACAACCTAAAAATAAACGATATGATAAAAGAGACTTTATGGCTAGAAAACATGGTAAAGAAAGAGAGCCATGGGTTCAGAAACCCATGCCCTTTCCACCTAAACCATCTAAGAAAAAGGATGATGAAGAATTTGAACGCTTTGCTGAAATGATTAGGCTAGTCTTTTTGCGTACCCGCTTAACTGATATCTTAAAGATGGCCCCTTATGCAAAATACCTGAAAGACATCATCACTAATAAAAGAAAGATACTTGAAGCTGAAATCTCCACCATGCTTGCTAATTATTCTTTTAAGGATGGAGTACCTAAAAAGCTTGGAGACCCTGGAATACCAACTATACCTTGCTCCATTAAAAGAAATTATGTCAAAACTGCTTTGTGTGATTTGGGAGCTGGTGTTAGTGTTATGCCTTTCTCCTTATATAAAAGACATGATTTGAATAAACTCACACCTACTAAAATATCATTGCAAATGGCTGACAAATCAACTGCCATACCTATCGGTATTTGTGAGGATGTGCCCGTTGTTGTAGCAAATGTTACTATTTTAACTGACTTTGTTATTCTTGAGATGCCCGAGGACGACAACATGTCGATTATCCTTGGTAGACCCTTTTTTAATACTGCAGGGGCTGTTATTGATTGCAATAAAAGCAAAGTCACTTTTCATATCAATGGTAATGAGCATACGGTGCACTTTCCGAAGAAACAATTCCAAGTGAATGGTATCAATGTTATTGAAGAATCTCCGACACTCACTATTGGAAGTTTTCAATTACCTCTACCTACTACCAAAAAGAAATATGATATACTTATTGTTGGGGATATGCACATCCCCATTGAGGTAACTTAGTGTTTTACGAAAGTTCTTCGGTTTCATGCTAATCGGAAGTGGTTGTTAATAAGACTTGATCAACCTTATTAATGGATCATTTTTGAGAGGTATGGAGTTGATGAATCTAGTAGGCACAATATTCTGCTCCCACCTTTTGTTTTCTGTTTTACTTACTCAAATAAAATAAAATGCCATGTTTATCCTGTTTCTGTTTTCTCCATGCAATAAAAAAATGACCAAAAAATAAAATTTCTCAGAATGTCCTAAAAATTTGATACGATTTTTTCTGAATATTTCTGGTGCAACTAACATCAGAGGGGGGGGGTGCACCTGGTGCCCACAAGACACCAGGGCGCGCCAGCAACCCCAGGTGCGCCCTGGTGGGTTGTGGCCCCTATGTGGGCCCCCTCACTTATCCCTTTAGCCCATGTCATCCCCTACTTCTAGAAAAGATCACCATTGCTCTCACTCCCGTGTTCTTGCTCTCAAACCCGTGGATTTCGATCTCTTTGCTCGAAGATCCGTTTCCAAAACTGTTTGGGGGGATTGCTACTTGGTATGTGACTCCTCCATTGCTCCAATTAGTTTTTTATTTAGTGGGTTGTTTTTAGAGTAATTAGCTACTTTTGGTGCTGTTGTAGATGAGCTTGCACGTTGAATTCTTAGAGTTCTAAGTAGTTTGAATGCTTAATATGGCCTCTATGCATCCTTAGGAGTAGTTGCTATCAGTCTTACAGAGTTTTGTTGACAAATTTTTTGTGGACTAAAATTTTCAGAATTTTTATTATAGGAATAAGATGGATTTCTTTAGGAAGGTTTCCTCCAAGAAAAATGCCAAATGAGCCATTGGGGAGTCATCGGACAATGACCTCCACACTTCGAGAACGGTGGAGGTGCGGCTGTGCGAATGGCCGCATGATGCCTTCAAGGAGGAGGCGGGTTCCATCAAGAGTTTGCTCAATTCGTTGCAAATGCTGGGCTGACCGAGTTCCTCGCAGCTAAGTATGACCAACACCACATCCTTACAAATTACTTTGTGCAAAGTTTTCATTTTATGAGTAGGAATAATCCTCCTGAGGTGCAGTTTAAGCTATATGCTGAAACTCACAAGATACCTCTCACTGACTGTTGCGACATTCGCTTGATCCCTTCTGATGGGGAATTGAGAGAGCCTAGACCAGCGGAGTTTGAGGACTTTATCCTCACTTTAATAGTGGGTGAAGATAGAGGCGTGTCAAAAGCCACTGCTACCAGTTTGCAGTTTCCTTCTGTGCACTACTTTGCTTTATTCATCGCGAAGTGTTTAACCGCTAGGGAGAAAGTTGGTGCACTCAGTGCTCCCGACTTCGCCATTTTACGCCGTGCATTGCACAATGATCACACTTTTTGCATGGGGGCTATTATTGCACGTCGCTTACACCTTAACAGGACTAAGGGAAAGATACATGGTGGTATTTATGCTACTCGCTTAGCGAGACACTTTAATGTTCAGATTCGCCCACATGATTATCCCTTGTCCCAAGTTTATCTAGATCACAAGGCGTTGCAGGATCACCAATTTATTGAGGCAACTGATTCTTTTCGTAACATTCGTTACAACCTAGTATTCATCATCGAAACCCGTGATGTTATCCCGTTACCTGCACCTGCTCTATTTGATTTTATTGCCAGGAACGGATACAGGATCATGCCAGAGGACATTACATCCTACCGAAACAACCTAGCAGCGGCTGAGGAGGAGCCCAAGGAGTGGGACGCTCAAGTGCCGCCTCGACCTCACTTCGACTTAGGACCGTATGGTTACTACGGATGGTGATTACCGAGCTAGGCCAAAAGCCTATGCTTGGTGATTACCGACTTAGGACCGTATATCCACCGACATTATATTCATGTTTACACATTTCATTCCACTTGTCGGTGTCTACACTTTTTCATTGTATCATCCATGCTAGACTTATTTTCTCGCTTTCTTCTTGCGTGTTTGAAAAACTTTGAGAAAATCCAAAAATATTTCCTACTTCTTTTCGGTTTTTATTTCTAGTTTAAATTAATTGTAGTATCAAAAGAAAACCCAAAAAGATTTCTCATTTTTTCTTTTGCTTGTTGGGAGCTTTCCCGTGTAAATAGTTTTTTCTCTTTTTTTGTTTTTCCCTCTTTAATTTGCTTTCTTCAAGAAAAACCAAAAACTCCAAAAATATTTCAGTGTGTTTCTCTGAAATTCTTTTCCTTTTATTTGAGTCGTACCAAGGAGAAGACCACGATGAAAATGTTGTGTGGCTCTCATATGCACTATTGTTAATCTAACAAAGAGCCCATGTTACTTTGTCTTCTATTCTTGAATAAAATGTTTGTAGATTCCAGCTTAGTCCACGACACTCTTGCACTATTGTTATTTTCATATCGTTCGGTCGTGCAAGTGAAAGGCAATAATGACGATATTTGATGAAGTGACGGTGGCAGAGAAAAGCGGGTATGAACTCAACTTGTTTTTGTTTTTGTAAATATGTTTAGCCTAGTATCCTTGATTCAACATATTATGATCAAACATGTTTGCAATGACAATTAGAGATTATAGTTGTTCATGCCATGCTTAAGTAGCTAGGAGTGGATAATGATTTATCTTGGTTGTCAATATGCATTAAAATGATTGTGATGTGGTATGATGATATGGTATCCTCCTCCGAATGTTTTAACTGGCTTGACTTGGCACATGTTCATGCATGTAGTTGAATCAAAACCAACATAGCCTTCATGATATTTATGTTCATGGTGTCCATATCCTACTCATGCTAGTTTCAATGTTGATTATTCATAATGCATGTTCATGACCGTTTTCGCTCTCTAACTGGCCGCTTCTCAACCTATTTGCTAGCCTTCGCCTGTACCTAGCGGGAATACTGCTTGTGCATCAAAATCCTTAAACCAAAGTTATTCTAGATGAGTCCACTATATCTACCTATACGCGGTATTACCCTGCCGTTCCAAGTAAATTTGCATGTGCCACCTCTAAAAATTCAAATGAACATCTGTTTTGTGTGCCTGGACCGCTCATGGAGCAACAGGGGGCGGTCAGTATCTTCCATGTTAAGCGGGTTATTCTCATGATGAGTGTTATTCAATTGTCCTTCCACGAGAGGGGTGGTAATAGGGATTCCCAGTCCCGAAATCAAAAATACAAATAATTAAACAAAACTCCCCCGGGAATGTTGTTGGTATGGACGATACCCGTGGATTCGGCTAGCCGTGGAGTGTGATTGTTGGTGGAGGGGGAGTAAACCTTTACTTTTACGGTTTGGGAACCACCACTAATGTGTTGAACATGGAAGATATTGATAACTCTTGGTCGTAACCTTGACAGGAAGGGTGCACCTCCCAAATTATATTTATCTCCGTTTTAAGCCTTGAGCTCTGGCACCTCTACAAATCCCTGCTTCCCTCTGTGAAGGGACTATCTATTTACTTTTATGTTGAGTCATCACCTTCTCAAATAAACGCCAGACCTGAGAGCACTATTGTCATCCTCATGCATTGTGCTCGCTAGTTGCTTATGTCATTGATATGAGTTAATATAATTTCTAAGAGTTATTGCTGGCATGCTTAGTCATAATCCTTGCTGAAAACCTGGGTGCTACTTAAGCATATATATGTAAACAAGAACAAAAGAGTTCGTAAAAGTTTTTCTTTATCACTTTCAGTTTGTCAACTGAATTGCTTGAGGACAAGCAATGGGTTAAGCTTGGGGGAGTTGATACATCTCCGTCGTATCTACTTTTCCTCACACTTTCGCCCTTGTTTTGGACTCTAATTTGCATGATTTGAATGAAACTAACCTAGACTGACACTGTTTTCAGCAACACTACCATGGTGTTGTTTTTGTGCAGAAATAAAAGTTCTCAGAACTGGACGAAACATTTTGGAGATTTATTTTACATTAAATAAAAAATACTGGAGCCAAGAACCACCGGAGGGGGAGCCCTGGCTGGGCACGATACACCAAGGTGCGCCACCCCTTCCTAGTGTGCCCTGGTGGGTTGTGCCCACCTCGGGGAACCACTGACCCTAATTCCGACACTACAAAATCCTATTTTTGGAGAAAAAAATCAGAGAGAAAGTTCCATCTCATTTTACGATACGGAGCCGCCGCCACCTCCTGTTCTTCGTCGGGAGGCCAGATCTGGAGCCCGTTTGGGGCTCCGGAGAGGGGAATCTTCCGTCTTCGTCATCATCAAACCCTCTCCATCGCCAATTCCATGATGCTCCCCACCGGGAGTGAGTAATTCCTTTGTAGGCTTGCTGGTCGGTGAGGAGTTGGATGAGATTCATCATGTAATCGAGTTAGTTTTGTTAGGGCTTGATCCCTAGTATCCACTATGTTCTGAGATTGATGTTGCTATGACTTAGCCATGCTTAATGCTTGTCACTAGGGCTTGAGTGTCATGATTTCAGATCTGAACCGTTTATGTTATCACCATTATATCTACGTTCTTGATCCGATCTCGCTAGTCATACGCACCTATTACGTGTTATGATCCGTAAACCCCGAAGTGACAATAGTCGGATACTTTCCAGTGATGACCGTTGTTTGAGAAGTTCATGTATTCACCGTGTGTTAATGCTTTGTTCCGGTTCTCTATTAAAAGGAGGCCTTAATATCCCTTAGTTTCCTTATGGACCCTGTTGCCACGGGAGGGTAGGACAAAATATGTGATGCAAGTTCTTTTCCATAAGCACGTATGACTATTTACGGAATACATGCCTACACAATATTTATGAACTGGAGCTAGTTCTGTGTTGCCCTAGGTTATGACTGTTATATGATGAATATCATCCAATGAGTTCACCGATCCAGTGCCTACGAGTTTTCCACATATTGTTCTTGCTAAGTTACTATTGCTACTGCTACTGTTACACTTGCTACAAAACTATTGCTATCACTGTTACCGTTACCGTTACTGCTACTACTGTTATCAAAACTATCATACTACAGTGCTACTGGTCACTTTGCTGCAGATATTTATTCTCCAGGTGTGGTTGAATTGACAACTCATATGCTAATACTCGCAAATATTCTTTGGCTCCCCTTGTGTCGAATCTATAAATTTGGGTTCAATACTCTACCCTCGAAAACTGTTGCGATCCCCTGTACTTGTGGGTTATCAGTGATGAAGTGGTAGGCTTGTCCTCCAGTTTCCAGGGCAAGGGCTCACCATCAAAAGTTGACGCACGAGTCCCCTGAGTCCTGCAACTGGCAACTAAACTCATACCTTTAAATCTTGCTTCATATTCAAAAACTTGGTTTTGAAGATCATAAATTTGACTTTGCAGAAAATTGATTTGCTCGTTGAGGGTGAAGATGGTGTCCTTCACAGACCGGCCATCCACCATATGATCACGGGTGAATTCTGTGATCATGGAGTGATTGGCACTAAGTCCACGCTTCACCATCCTTTGGCACTTGAAGATGTCTTGTTCCACCGCCTCGAGCCTAGCTTCCACGCTTCCGGTCCTCTTGGGTCCCTGAACATCGCGGATGTGGAGCACCCCCTCACGCATCTCAATGGCTTGAGGGTGCTTCATCACCTCCGGCAAGTACGGGTTGATGACCTTCTCGAAGAACTTGTCCTTGAAGGAGCTTGGTGGAGCCATGGAGATCTAGATCTGACGAAAAAACAGCACGAAACAAGAACAGAGGATTTTTCTATGATGCGATGGTCAAAACAGTCGGGGGTATATATAGAGAATTTTTATTCTTGGGAAGCAACCATATGGAAGGAAAACAGAGTCGGGAAGGTGTCCGAGGTGGGCACAACCCACCAGGGCACGCCTGGCAGGGCTGGCGCGCCCTGGTGTATCGTGCTTACCTCAGTTGCTTTCCCATTTATTTCTTATTTTCCTAATTTTTGTAATATTGCAAAACTAACAGAAAATATTTTTGCGGATTTTTCGGAGTCCGTTTACTTACCGTATCACGTACCTCCTCTTTTTCAGAATTCTGGAGTGTTCCGGAAGGTTTCTTTTATGTGTTCCTCCGGTGTCATGGTTTGAATAACATTGCTTTCAACATTAATAGGCGTACCTGAGATATAGTGTTTAATTCATTGTCCATTGACCACCTTTGGGTTAGTACCTTCGGCATTATTGATCTTGATAGCTCCAGAACGGTAAACCTCTTTGATAATATATGGTCCTTCCCATTTGGAGAGAAGCTTACCTGCAAAAAATCTTAAACGGGAGTTGTACAAAAGAACATAGTCTCCTATTTTGAATTCTCGCTTTTGGATTCTTTTGTCATGCCATCTTTTTACTTTTTATTTGAATAGTTTGTCATTTTCATAGGTTTGGGTTCTCCATTCATCTCGTGAGCTAATATCAAATAGCCTCTTCTTACCGGCAAGTTTGAAATCATAATTGAGTTCTTTAATTGCCCAGAATGCTTTATGTTCTAACTCTAGAGGCAAATGACAAGCTTTTCCATATACCATTTTGTACGGAGACATACCCATAGAATTTTTATAAGCTGTTCTATATGCCCAAAGTGCATAGTTTCTTAGACCAATTATTTCGAGACCTATTGACAGTTTTTTGTAATATTAATTTTATTTCTCTATTGCTAAGTTCAACTTAACCACTAGATTGAGGATGATAGAGTGATGCAATTCTATGGTTAACATCATATTTTGCAAGCATCGTACGGAAAGCACCATGAATAAAGTGTGAACCACCATCAGTCATTAAATATCTAGGGACTCCAAACCTCGAGAAGATAACTTCTTTAAGCATTTTAATGGAGGTGTGGTGATCAACACTACTAGTTGGAATAGCTTCTACCCACTAAGTGACATAATCAACAGCAACCAAAATATGAGTGTACCCGTTAGAGGAAGGAAAAGGTCCCATATAGTCAAAACCCCAAACATCAAATGGTTCAACAACAAGTGAATAATTCATTGGAATTTCCTGACGCTTACCGATATTACCAATTCTTTGACATTCATCACAAGACAAGACAAACTTACGGGCATCCTTGAAGAGAGTAGGCCAATAAAAACCAGATTGCAATACCTTGTGAGCAGTTCTATCTCCCGCATGATGTCCTCCATAAGCTTCTTCGGAATGACATTTTCATAGGATTTGTTCATGTTCATGCTCAGGTACACATTGTCTAACAATACCATCTACTCCTTCTTTATAAAGATGTGGGTCATCCCAAAAGTAATGTCTCAAGTCATAGAAGAATTTTTCCTTTTGTTGGTATGTGAAACTAGGTGGTATATATTTAGCAACAATGTAATTAGCATAATCAGCATACCAAGGAGTGTTTTGAGAAACTTTCATTGCAGCTAAATGTTCATCAGGGAAGCTATCATCAATAGGAAGTGGGTCATCAAGAATATTTTCTAACCTAGACAAGTTGTCAGCTATGGGGTTCTCAGCTCCCTTCCTATCAATGATATGTAAGTCAAATTCTTGAAGCAAGAGAACCCACCTAATGAGTCTAGGTTTAGCATCTTTCTTTTCCATAAGATATTTTATAGCAGCATGATCGGTGTGAACAATGACTTTGGAATCAACAATGTAGGATCTAAATTTATCACAAGCAAACACAACTATTAAAAAAATATTTTCTAGTAGTAGCATAATTTCGTTGGGCACTGTCTAAAGTTTTGCTAGCATAATGGATAACATTTAACTTCTTATCAACTCTTTGTCCTAGAACAGCACCAACAGCATAATCACTAGCATCACACATAATTTCAAAAGGCAAGTTCCAATCAGGTGGTTGAACGATAGGTGCCGAAGTTAAGGCTTTCTTGAGTGTTTCAAAGGCTTCTACACAATCATCATCAAAACCAAAAGGGATATCCTTTTGCAAAAGATTAGTAAGAGGCCAAGAAATTTTAGAGAAGTCTTTAATGGACCTCCTATAGAAACCAGCATGACCAAGGAAACTTCGAATACCTTTAATATCTGTTGGACATGGAATTTTCTCAATTGCATCAACTTTAGTCTTATCCACCTCAATACCTCGTGCAGATATTTTATGTCCCAAGACAATACCTTCATTAACCATAAAGTGACACTTCTCCCAATTCAAGACGAGATTAGTTTGTTCACATCTCTACAAAACTCGATCAAGGTTGCTTAAGCAATCATCAAAACAAGTTCCGTAAACGGAAAAATCATCCATGAAAACCTCCACAATCTTGTCACAAAAGTCAGAGAATATAGCAGTCATACATCTTTGAAAGGTAGCAGGTGCATTGCATAAACCAAAAGGCAAATGTCTATAAGCATAGGTTCCAAAAGGACAAGTAAAGGTGGTTTTCTCTTGATCAGATTGTGATACATGTATTTGAGAGAAACCAGAATATCCGTCCAGGAAACAAAAGTTTGTGTGCTTAGATAATCTTTCTAGCATCTGATCAATGAAAGGCAGAGGGTAATGATCTTTTCTAGTGGCCTTATTTAATTTTCTAAAATCAATTACCATTCTATAGCCAGTGACAATTCTTTGTGGAATGAGTTCATTTTGATCATTAGGAACAACGGTAATACCTCCTTTCTTAGGGACACAATGAACGGGACTTACCCATCTACTATCAGCTATGGGATAAATTATACCTGCTTCTAGAAGCTTTAATATTTCAGTTCTTACCACTTCTTTCATCTTAGGATTCAATCGCCGCTGGTGATCAACAACGGGTTTAGCATCAGGTTCCATATTAATCTTGTGCTGACATAATGTGGGACTAATGCCCTTAAGATCATCAAGAGTATATCCAATAGCAGCCCGATGCTTCTTCAAAATTTTTAATAATCTTTCTTCTTCATGTTCTGAAAGGTTAGCACTAATAATAACAGGATATATCTTTTTCTCATCAAGATAAGCATACTTCAAAGTATTAGGCAATTGCTTTAATTCAAACACAGGGTCACCTTTAGGTGGAGGAGGACCTCCAAGAGTTTCAATAGGCAAATTGTGTTTTAGGAGAGGTTGTCGTTCAAAGAAAATTTTATCTATTTCATTTCTTTCACGCAAGTGCATATCATTTTCATGGTCAAGCAAATATTGTTCTAGTGGATCAGTAGGAGGCACGGCAATAGAAGCAAGACCAATTATTTCATCCTTATTAGATACTTCTCTATCACGAGGTCGTCTACTAAACTTGGAGAAATTAAACTCATGAGACACATCACCGACAGTTTGTTTTTCACAATCTATCTTAGTATTTACGGTGCTCAAGAAAGGTCTACCAAAGATAATGGGACAAAAGTCATCTTGTGGGGAACCAAGAACTAGAAAATCATTAGGGTATTTTACTTTCCCACACAAGACTTCAACATCTCTAACAATCCCAAGTGGTGTGATGGTGTCCCTATTAGCAAGATTAATAGTAACATCTATGTCTTCTATTTCAGTTGGTGCTATATCATTCATGATTTCTTGGTATAAGGTAAAAGGAATAGCACTCATACTAGCACCCAAATCACATAAACCATGATAGCAATGATCTCCTATTTTGACTGAGACAACAGGCATGCCCACTACGGGTCTATGTTTATCTTTTTCATCGGGTTTAGCAAGCCTAGCAGCTTCATCACAGAAGTAAATGACATGCCCAACAATATTTTCTACCAAGAGATCTTTAACCATAGCAACACTAGGTTCTACTTTAATTTGCTCAGGGGGCTTAGGTGCTATAATATTACTCTTGCGAGCCACAGTTGATACCTTAGCATGTTCCTTTATCCTAACAGGGAAAGGTGGGTTTTCAATATAAGGGGTAGGCACAACTGGATCAACATTGTAAATGATGGTTTCATCCTTAGCTTTTACCAGTTCTTTAATTTCTTCTTTAATAGGGGGATGATATTTAAACCACTTCTCCTTAGGGAGATCAACTTGAGTAGCAAATGCTTCACAGAAAGAGGCTACTATCTCGGAGTCAAGTCCATATTTAGTGCTAAACTTGTGAAAAACATCGGTATTCATAAAAGATTTAACACAATCAAACTTAAGCTTTATACCTGACTCATTACCATCGTCGAGTTCCCAATCTTCAGAGTTGCGTTTAATTTTTTCTAAGAGATCCCACTTGAATTCAATAGTCTTCTTCATAAAAGAACCATTACAAGAAGTATCGAGCATGGATTGATCATTATGCGAAAGCCAATCATAAAAATTCTGAATAATAACTTCTCTTAGGATATCATGATTGGGGCATGAATATAACATTGACTTAAGCCTCTCCCAAGCTATAGCTATGCTTTCTCCTTCACGAGGCCAAAATTTATATATATAATTCTGATCACGATGAACTAGATGCATGGGATAAAACTTTTGATGGAATTCCAATTGCAATCGATTCCATTTCCATGATCCAATATCATCACATAGCCTATACCATGTCAATGCTTTTCCTTTCAAAGATAAAGGGAAAACCTTCTTCTTAGCTTCATCTCCAGATAAACCTGCAAGCTTAAATAATCCACAAATTTCATTCACATATAATAGGTGCATATCAGAATGTTCGGTTCCATCTCCTACATAAGGTTTAGCAAGCACTTGTTCTACCATACTCGAAGGAATTTCATAGCCAATATTTTCAGTAGGTGCAGTAGGTTGACGGGCAACTAATTGTGGTTCCTGTCAAGGTGAAGATACCCCGAACAAACCCCTCGAAGGATTGTTTTCCATAGTAGCAAGTGACAATAAATTTCAGCACGTAGTATAAGTTTTTCCTTACCGATTTCCACTTACCAAGAGGGGTGTTGGTGATGACGATGGCTTCGATTTCCCCCTCCGGGAGGGAAGTTCCCCGGCGGAATCGCTCTGCCGGAGGGCAAAAGTGCTCCTGCCCTAGTTGCGCCTCGAGACGATGGCGTTCTGTCCCGAAAGTGCTCTTTTCTTATTTTTTCTAGGTCAAAAGACCTTATATACCAGAAGATGGGCACCGGAGGTGGGCCGTACTGGGCACAACCCACCAGGGCGCGCCTGGGGGGCCTGGCGCGCCCTGGTGTCTTGTGCCCACCAGGGTGGCCCCCTCCGGTAGTTATTTGCTCCAATATTTTTAATATAATCCAAAATAATTCTTCGTAAAGTTTCAGTTTATTTGGAGATGTGCAGAATAGGTATCTCTGATGTGCTTTTTCAGGTCCAGAATTCCAGCTGTCGGTATTCTCCCTCTTTGTGTAAACCATGCATATTATGAGAGAAAACGCATTAGAATCACTCCCTAAAGCATTATTATTCAACAAAACATTATAAGTAACAGTAGGAAATCATGATGCAAAATGGACGTATCAGAGACCTTTTTCCGATACTCTGCCGGAGGGGGAATCCACCACGGAGGCCTTCATCATCATCCTCGTTGCCTCCATGGTGATGTGTGAGTAGTTCACCACAGACCTGCGGGTCCGTAGTTAGTATCTAGATGGCTCTCTCTCTCTCTCTCGATCTTGAATACAATGATCATCGCATCTTTGCTTCTATCTATCCGATGTAATGCTTTTGTGCGGTGTGTTTGTTGGGATCCGATGAATTGTGGGTTCATGTTTAGATTATTCATGATAAAATATTGGAGTCTTCTCTGAATTATTTTATTGATTCTTATTGCATGATCATTATAGCTTCGTAAATCTCTCCGATCTATTGATTTGCTTGGGCCAAGTAGATTGATCTTTCTTCAATGAGAGGGGTGCGGTGTAGTGGGTTCAACCTAACGAGTTTCTATATCCCAATGATAGAAGGGGACAAGATACGTCTTTGTGTGGTTGCTACTAAGGATAAAACGATGGGGTTCATTCATATTGATTGAGTTTACTTTTTCTACATCATGTCATCTTTCTCCAAGCATTACTCTGTTTTACTTAATACTCTAGATGCATGCTGGATAGCGGTCGATGAGTGGAGTAATAATAATAGGTGCAGGTAGGAGTCGGCCTATTTGTTTATGGACGTGATGCCTATATAAACATGATCATTGCCGTGAATATGAACATGATTATTCGCTTTTCTATCAATTGCCCAACATTAATTTGTCTACCCATCGTATGTTTCCTACATGAGAGATGCCACTAGAGAACACTACGGCCCCCGGGTCTTCTCACTTATAAATTACAAAAAGGTTTCAATACCTTGCTGCCTTTATTTATCTTTTATTTTATTTTGCAATTATCCATTATTGTCTACTTGTTTCACTTGCTTGCAAATAACGAGTCCAAGGGGATTGACAACCCTCTTGCCCGCGTTGGGTGCAAGTGTTTGCTCTTTTCTGTGCAGTTGTTGAAGACGGTGGTTGCGTGTTACTCCTATTGGTTCGATTAACCTTGGTTCTTAACTAAGAGAAATACTTATACGTTTATGCTGCAATTACCCGTTCCTCTTCACGGAAAACCCAACGCAGATCACAGACATCAGGAAGGATTTCTGGCGCCGTTGCCGGGGAGTATCACCAATCTACTATCAAGTAACTTCGCACAAATTATCATTCACTTGTTCTACTTTTTATTTGCTATTATATTTTTCTTGTTTCAAAAAAATAAAAAATACAAAAATATTTACTTTACTAGTTAGCTAGTTTGCTTGTTTCGTCTATAGTTTGCTTGTTTTGCTTGTTACTTTGCTTGCTTGGTCACCATGTCTCAAGATACTACTAAGTTGTGTGACTTTTCTAATGCTAATAGAGATGACTTTATTAGCACTCCTATTCCACCCGCCACTAGTGCGGAGGCTTTTGATATTAATGCCACATTATTGAATCTTGTGATGAAAGAACAATTTTCGGGAAGTCCTAATGAGGATCCCGCTGCTCATCTTAATATTTTCTTGAACTATGTGATATGCAAAAGAAAAAGGTTATTGATAATGATGAAGTCAAATTAAAATTATTTCCTTTTTCACTTAGAGATAAAGCTAAGGCTTGGTTTTCATCTTTACCACGTAATAGTATTGGACCATGAGATAAGTGTAAAGATGCTTTCATTTCCAAGTATTTTCCTCCTGCCAAGATCATCTCCCTTAGGAATCATATAATGAAGTTTAAACAACATGATCATGAACATGTTGCACAAGCTTGGGAGAGGATGAAATTGATGATTAAAAATTGTCCAACTTATGGTCTGAACTTGTGGATGATTATCCAAAATTTCTATGTTGGACTAAACTTTGTGTCTAGAAATCTTCTACATTTTGCCGCAGGTGGTACCTTCATGGAGGTGACACTAGGAGAGCCCACTAAACTTCTGGACAACATCATGGCAAACCATTCTCAATGGCATACCGAGAGAGCTCCAACTGGTAAGAAGGTAAACTCCGTTGAAGAAATTGCTTCTTTGAGTGAAAAAGTGGATGCTCTCATAAATATGTTCTCTACTAAAAATGCCCATGTTGTTCCCAATGATATGTCTTTGTCTACCTTGATTGAACATGATGATGCTATTGTTGTGAACTTTATCTCAAGAAACAATTTCAACAATAATGCCTATAGAGGAAATTTCAATGCTAGACCGTATCCTGGTAACTCCTCTAACAACTATAGCAACTCTTATGGTAATTCTTATGGAAATCCTTCTACCATTAATAATAAGTTATCCTGTGATCTTGAAAACATTATTAAATAATTCATTAGTTCTCAAAAAGTTTTCAACACTATGGTAGAGGAAAAGTTGCATAAAGTTGATGATTTGGCTAAGAACATGGATATAATTGCTCTTGATGTAGAATCTCTTAAAAATAAAGTTTTTCTACCTAAGCATGATTTTAATGAGACTATCAAATCTATCCAAACTTCTATTAATGAAAGTAAGGAGAGGACCGCTAGATTAAAAGCTAAGCGGGAATTCTTAGAAAAGCTCTTTCACCCGATTTTTACCGGAATCATGATGAAGATCTTAAAATGATTGGTACTTCTCCTATTGATGATTTGATTAGTTCTCTGAATTTAAATGAAGGGACTAGATTTAAACCAACTCTAGCTAAGGAGAGTCCCGTTTACTTGGTGAGTGATGATTCTAAAGATAAAACTGAAAAAGGTGGGTTTGGAGAGGTTACAAGGATTTTAATTATGAGAGATTCTCTTTAGTAGAATGTATTTCCTTGTTGCAAACCTTGATAGCTCCTGGCCCCCTCGACCGCCTCCCGACGCCCCTCTCTGGCATATAAATTCGCATATATTCCAAAAACCCCAAGAGAGCTCCCGAAACCCTTTTTCCGCCGCCGCAAGTCTATGTTCCGCCGTGATCCCATCTGGGGGCCTTTTCCGATACACTGTCGGAGGGGGAATCCACCACGGAGGCCTTCATCATCATCCTCGTTGCCTCCATGGTGATGTATGAGTAGTTCACCACAGACCTACGGGTCCGTAGTTAGTATCTAGATGGCTATATCTCTCTCTCTTGATCTTCAATACAATGATCATCGCATCTTCGCTTTGATCTATCCGATGTAATTCTTTTGTGCGGTGTGTTTGTTGGGATCTGATGAATTGTGGGTTTATGTTCAGATTATTCTTGATAAAATATTGGAGTCTTCACTGAATTATTTTATTGATTCTTATTGGATGATCATTATAGCTTCGTAAATCTCTCCGATCTATTGATTTGGTTTGGCCAAGTAGATTGATCTTTCTTCAGTGAGAGGGGTGCGTTGTAGTGGGTTCAACCTGACGGGTTTCTACATCCTAGTGACGTAAGGAGACAATATACGTCTTTGTGTTGTTGCTACTAAGGATAAAACGATGGGGTTCATTCATATTGATTTAGTTTACTTTGTCTACATCATGGCATCTTTCTCCAAGTATTACTTTGTTTTACTTAATACTCTAGATGCATGCTGGATAGCGGTCGACGAGTGGAGTAATAGTAATAGATGCAGGCAGGAGACGGCCTATTTGTTTATGGACGTGATGCCTGTATACACATGATCATTGCTGTGAATATGAACATGATTATTCTCTTTGCTATCAATTGCCCAACAGTAATTTGTCTCCCACCATATGTTTCCTACATGAGAGATGCCACTAGAGAACACTACGGCCCCCGGGTCTTCTCACTTATAAATTACAAAAAGCTTTCAATACCTCACTGCCTTTATTTATCTTTTATTTTATTTTGCAATTATCCATTACTATCTACTTGTTTCACTTGCTTGCAAATAACGAGTCCAAGGGGGTTGACAACTCTCTTGCCCGCGTTGGGTGCAAGTGTTTGCTATTTTGTGTGCAGTCGCTGAAGACGGTGGTTGCGTGTTACTCCTATTGGTTCGATAAACCTTGGTTCTTAACTAGGGGAAATACTTATCCGTCTGTGTGGCAATTACCCGTTCCTCTTTATGGAAAACCCAACGCAGATCACAGACATCAAGGGCCAGCTCATCCACACCCGATCTGGATACCGCCAGAGTAGGCCAGAGTGTCCCATCGCCGCAACCCTGGCAACCCACACGGCCAAGAGATGAAGCCGCCATCGCCACCACAGAGCATGTTGGAAAGCCAACCGTGTGGGCTGACGTGGCTTGAGATTGCGTCGGTATTTCCCCAAAGAGGAAGGGATGATGCAGCACAGTGACGGTAAGTATTTCCCTCAGTGATGAAACCAAGGTTATCGAACCTGTAGGAGGATCACGACCACCCAATAAGCAGCACCTGCACACAAACAACAAATACTTGCAACCCGACGCGAAAGAGAGGTTGTCAATCTCTCTACGGTAAAAAGATAGATTAGGTAGTGATAGATAGGAGAGATAGATCTCTCAAGAACACAAAATAAAAAGAGCAAATAAAAAATGTAGCAATATGTTTTTGGGTTTTTGGTTTTGTAGATATGAAAACAAAGATGAAAAAAGATATATTTGAAAGCAATATGTTGGAAAAGTAGACTCGGGGGCCGTAGGGTTCACTAGTGGCTTCTCTCATGAGTATAGCGCACGGTGGGTGAACAAATTACTGTTGGGCAATTGATAAAAAATTGAATAGTCATGACGATATCCAAGGCGATGATCATTATATAGGCATCACGTCCAAGATAGGTAGACCGACTCCTGCTTGCATCTACCTCTATTACTCCACACATCGATCGCTATCCAGCATGCATCTAGTCTATTAAGTTCATGGAAAACGGAGTAATGCAATAAGAACGATGACATGATGTAGACAAGATCTATTCATGTAGGAATAGACCCCATCTTGTTATCCTTAATAGCAACGATACATGCGTGTCTTGCTGCCCCTTCTGTCACTGGGAAAGAACACCGCAAGATCGAACCCATCACAAAGCACCTCTTCCCATGGCAAGAAAAATCGATCTAGTCGGCCTAACTAAACCAAAGATTCGAAGAAGAAATACGAGGCTATAAGTAATCATGCATATAAGAAGACTCAAATAATATTCATGGATAGAAACTAAACATGAACTCAAAATTCATCGGATCCCAACAAACACACCGCAAAAGTTTACATCAAATAGATCTCCAAGAGACCATTGTATTGAGAATCATAAGAGAGAGAGAGAGGAAGCCATCTAGCTACTGCCTACGGACCCGTAGGTCTATGGTGGACTACTCACGCATCATCGGAGAGGCACCTGTGAAGAAGATGAACCCCTCCGTGATGGTGTTTAGATTGGATCTCGAGGTTCTGGAACTTGCGGCGGCTGGAATTGTGCTTCGTCGACTCCCCTAGGGTTTTTGGAATATTTGGGAATTTATAGGCATCAGAGGCGGTGGAGAGGGGCCCCGAGGAGGGCAGAACCCATCAGGGCGCGCCGGCCCCTCCTGGCGTGCCCTGGTGGGTTGTGGTCTCCACGTCCCACCTCTCCGGCACTTCTTTGGCCCAATGGGTGTCTTCTGGTCCAAAAAAAATCTCCAAAAAGTTTCGTCGCGATTGGACTCCGTTTGATATTGATATTCTGCGAGGTAAAAAACAAGCAAAAACAGCAACTGGCACTTTGGCACTATGTCAATAGGTTAGTCCCAAAAAATGATATAAAGTTATTATAAAATGATTGTAAAATATCCAAGAATGGTAATATAACAACATGGAACAAGCAAAAATTATAGATACGTTGGAGACGTATCATGGGCCGCTATCCAGGGCCATCGCCCAGGCATACTAAGGCGAACTCATCACCGACGCCATAACATGTTGTCACCACCCCAACCAATCCACGAGACACTGCCTCAACTTGAGCAGAAAAGGATCAGAGCACAAGTGAGGAGAAACCGGCCCCTGACAGGGGGTCAAGTCCAACCCCTGCACCAGTGGCCTGCTCACGTCGCTGGCCATCTCCATCCTACGCTAACAGGAGGGTGAGCGTCGCACCATCAGATCTGGTCACTCCAGATCCAAACAGGGGACCCCCCATGTTCGTTAGCCCTTTCAGCCACCTGGTGGTAGTCAGTACCTCTAGCTGCCAAACACTCACCTTCGTCGGCTCGCCGCGACTAATCTGCCACAACCGTCCCCCGCCGAGGGCCACCGCGCCAACCTGTAATACCCTGTCACCATGCGCCCATAGAAAAGATTGTCACAACCTACTCGTTGCTAGCGGGTAGGTGCCACTGCCACCACATCGCTGCATCCCCCGCCCGGAATCCATGGAGAAACCTTTCGACCACAGCAGTAGCAGCTCCACATCCCACGCCGCCCTACGTAGTAGAAGGGACAAAGAACGTCACCGGTCGAGCCACCCCCTCCTCTTGGTCGAGCCACCCGCGCTTCCTGGTCGGGTGAGCTCCGCCTACTTCTTGCACACAACCATCTATGCTTCCACCGCTAGACTTCATCTCCGCCTCACAACACCCTACACAGCGTCGCTCCTCTGCTCGACGCAGCCGGACCACGCTAGCAAGCACCGTGAGGAAGGGGATGAGGCCTCGCCGTCGTCGACGTTGTCCAAGCTTTGCCTGGTGGCCTGTTCTGTCGGCGACGAGGGAGCAGCGGGGCTAGAGTGGGCGCTGGAGGTGGTTGTGCTAGGGTTTGCCTTCCCACTCATCGGAGTCGGTCGGGCGGGACGAAAATGTCTCTTTGCCTAACTGTAGACACATGCCATGTCATGTGAAGTCTTCATGAAAATCACTTATATAATAGGTTGGTTGTTAGATTTACTGTTAGGTTGGCTCTAAGAATGTATTGCTTGCATGCCTGATGCATAGGATTGGGAGGAAGCTACATGCATACTATTTTTTCTTGGTCCATGTGTTTCACCCGGGCTATGCACGGATGGGATGTAAATTTCCCATCCCAATCGTGGTATGACACATATAATTGTGGTCGATGTGATTGATATAGAAACATTTAGTACCTCTGGGTTTAGCCCGCATGTTTTCTTCTTCCCACCCAACCAATTACTGGTGACTAAGGTTGACCAAGATTGTTGAGGGGACCAAGAAATTTTGAGAGGGCAAAAAAGACATGTTTTTTCGAAGCAATAACCATAGAACAATTAGTTCTACAGTCATTTCAATAAATAATATAAAGTATGTATAAAAGGAGAAATAAATAAAAATAAGAAGCCCAGGATCAACCAATTCCATCTCTAGAAAGCTCATTTGATGAGATAAATCTTTTATCTGAGATGAAGTTCGATCCAATTCTTGAAATTTGTCGCATGTTTACTCTTCATCTTATAGTTGGTGTGCAACATGCCATTCTTCAGAACAACTAGCAATGCTTTGATAGTGTAGATCTCATTTTAAAAAATCTTTGAAGTGCTTAGCATCCAGATATTCCAACATCCCATGAAAATAATGTCAAGGGAAAAACTATTGGGCAGAGTTATGATAGTCAAAGTAATTTCATCAAGAACGGCGCTAACTTTTTTTTAGAAACTGATAGTGTCCCAACAGGCGAGAGTAAACAGACAATCCTAGAAACTATGAAGGGTCGTTTCTTCAGTATATAGGGAGCACAGTTCACAGTTGTAGGATGAGAGGTCAAATTTTCCTATGATGCAAATTTCTTGAGTTGTCCCTCTCATGCATTAACAACCAGAAGAAGATTTTGTGCCTAAGCATTGTAGACTTTTCCATAATTTCCTAAAAACAAAGTGAGATGGTACATATTGCTTTAACACCTTGTACATCTGAGTAGATCAGTAACCATAGTGTTTCTGGGGATATTCCTATTTATCAGGTTGTTCATTGAGTTGGTATTGCTGGGTAAAGAATAGTAGGCTTGATATTGTTGCAAAGCTAGCATGGACAAAGGGGTATATTATTGATCTAATTGTCCTCCTTCGAAAACTCTTTGACACAAACATGACCATTGAGAGCAAAAGAGAATATCTAGTGGACAGGGGGGCATGTGGTGGGCCGCCTAGCACCCCTTCGCACCGCCTTTCGCCCATTTTTTTCCTATAAATTATGCAATTCCCGAAACCTTCCATACAATTTTTCACGATTTTTCCTGGCGCTGCAAGTTCCTATTCCACGGAGACCCAATCTGGAGGCATGTTCCGGCGTGCTGCTGGAGGGGGAATCCACCACCGGAGGCTTGTTCATCAACATTGCTTCCACCATGACCATGTGTGAGTAGTTTCCTTAGGACCTTGGGTCCATAACAATATCTAGATGGCATCCCCTCTCCTTTGTGATCCAATACAAAATTCACATGATCGGGATCCATATGATGTAATCGTTGTTGTGTTTGTTGGTTAAATTGTTCATGAATTATATTGAATCTCTTATGGTTTCTTTGTTGCATAATGAAATAGTCATATATGCTTTCCGATCTACATGTTGTTCTTTGACCAAGTTTGATGTGTAGATCTTTAGAGGAAGTTGTGTATTGATGACCCATGAGCATAGGCAAGGGGATCGCGACAGTCTTCGAGGAAAGTATTTGAACCCAAATTTATTGATTCGACACAAGAAGAGCCAACCCACAGTAATTTGCTATAGAGATTTTTTAATTTCTATTAAATAAAAATAAGATAATATAAGATATTATATTATTGCTGGAATAAATTGCTATTTGATTTGATACATTGTGATCCTTAACGTTGATGAATTAAGAAAAACGGAAAGAGAGGGATTCGAACCCTCGGTAAACAAAAGTGTACATAGCAGTTCCAATGCTATGCCTTGAACCGCTCAGCCATCTTTCCTACATAACTTATTATGGAAAAAGAATATTTATAAGTCTTAGCAATTGAGTTGTCAATTCAACCACACCTGGATAGATAACTTGCTTGCAACATTTATTAGTAGTACAATAATATAATAGTGATAGCAGTAGTGATACAGTTAGTAACAGTAACAAGATTTCAGAGTAGTGGCGGAATGCAATAGGAGCCCAAGTACTTCTATATGAGGGCTCTTTTTCTACCTCAGGTGCAAGTCCAAGCTCAGCCCGTAACAGGGGCTGAAATTTCTTTCGCCCCAGTTACAAGTCAACATTCGACTTTTAATTGGGCTTGAACCTACTTTTGCCTTAGTAACAAAGTCACTCTTAACTTGCCACTCACTTGTATGTGGAAGAAGGATGAAGACACCAAGCAGAACACCAAACCTACTATATGTTTGTACTTCTATATGATTTCCAAACAGGACCCCAAGTACTTCTATACTAGAAGGACTGAACGCGCTTTGCTGCGATGTTAGATTTAAAAAACCTAATCACTCTGTTTCAAAATACAATGTGTATACTTTTTAAAAAAATCAAACCTTTTAAGTTTGATTAAATTTGTAGATAAATATATCAAATTGTTGTGATTAGATTCATCGTTAAATGAATTTTCATATTTTTTATTTAATATTTTGGATGTCGATATTTTTGCTCTCAACTTGGTCAAACTTGAAGAATTTGGCTTTCCAAAAAACTAATACCCCTTATATTTTGAAACTAATGAAATATTTCGTTTGATGTGTGGGGAAGATGACATAGAGTGTTTTATTTTTATTCATAATTCGGTAATTTGTTGGGCCTTTCGTGGTAATTTATTTTTGCTGACATGAAACACGTTATAATCTGCTGACTGAGATTTATTATATGTGCTCCTATAGACATGTCTCATCATTATCTGACCAGCGACCTTGGGTGCAGCGCGGAACCAAATCATGCGGACGCAGGGCACGAGCGCTAATCGCAAAGCCGCCGCACGACGAGACAGCCATGCATATGTACGTTGATTAGATTTTCCCATCAAACAAACAAAGTCAAACAAATACGCCATAAACAGTTGTTGGTGTCATTTTAGATAAGACATAATTATGTCCCATCTAAATGAACCATAAACACATTAAAAAAGAAAAGCAGTGTTCTCGTTCTCTGCATCATAGATGCATGCAGTCTGACTTATTACACCGTTTATTGGAGGTCACAGACAGGTAACCTAACCGCAAGGTGAGATAGACCACAAATAGCATCATGATCATATATCTAAAAAAAGTGTGATATGCAGCGCATAACAGTAATCCTCACACTTTGAAGCGTATCACTGCCAAGCCATGCAAATCGAACATGAACTCATTGGTAGCCCAGTCAAGTTTCTTCACATCATATTTCATCGGCTCCTTTCGGTAACAACACGCAGGACAACCAACTGGTACATGAGAGCAGCACATGCGTGCAAGATTGAACTTTCTCGTTATAAAACACAAAATTATTGCTCTCGAAACAGGCTTTCGCCCCGCTTTATAAATAAACCCACATTCGAAAAGGTACACGGCCAAACGATACAAGGTGGTGAGTTGATCCACTTACAAAGCCGATCCTAAGATATCCGGCAAGGCCAAAAGAAAATACAGAAAGACCTGAAGCACAACACCACACTACGCCCAAGCACACCTAAGCTCTACGACAATGCCCTCAGGAGGGAGAACGGCGCCAAGCGTCGCCGCTGCCGCGTCCGCAACGAACGGGGTTTTCACCCGGAGCCCTGGCACGGACAGAAGAATCACGACAACATCATCAGGAAGAAAGCGGCGCCCGCAAGCGTCGCCGTAGTTGGCGCCGAGGCGCAGAGCTTTTGCTCGGCAACTCACCCATGCCACCACGAGGTGTCCAAGGCTAGCACGGTGAGGTCAGGTCCCCAGATCCGAATCGGAGCACAATCCCGGAGAGACAGACAGGACGCCTGAGCCACTCACCTCACCCGTCCTATCGCCCACACGACCAAGACAGGGAGTCACCACCGCCACGAGGTTGCCCACCGGAGAGCCAACCAAGTGGACCGCCATCCGAGGCCGTCACCCCGGCCATCCATGTCCAAGCCATCACTAGGCACCCGCATCACGGAGTACCCACCACGGTATAAGGGGTAAAAGGGGTCTCCTTTCAGCCCTAGCCCGGTATCAGCCACAAAGTCTGGATCAATGCCACCACTGTAGGGGCATCGACACTTGTGCCTCCAACCAGCCCTGGTGGACTGGGGGAGGCACAACTCCGTGACTACCGATGGCCTCTGGCGGACATGGCCACACGCGGCCATATCCGTAGTCTCCGACTCCGATCTGCCCGACGGACACATGATGACCCGACCACCGCCAACATCCGCCGTACCCGCAAGTGAAAGACCTCGACTCCCGCAGGCATCACCTAGACCGAGCCTACCATAGTCTACCCGGAGCGGAGCTCCGACCCGTCCCGGGCTCAAAACTGGTCCGCCCGAGCACGAGCTCCCTGTCATGGCCGTCCCGCCGCACGAGCATCCCGCGCCGCCGGCCCGAACAAGGAAGAAGAGAGGCGCCACCACCACCCGCACCCCGTCACCGTACGCCAGTCGCCACCAAGCAGCAGCCTTTGCCCGCCGACTGGTGTCACCACCCACCCCGACCATCCGAGAGGGCCCTGGTCACGGCAGCCGCCCGCAGCCCTAGCCGACCGCGGCCCGCGGTGCCACGAGGTCAGATCTGGACGAGAACCGTCGTCCCCAATCTCGACCCGCCACACCTCCACCCACTACGGCTACGCCACCACCACCCACCGCAGCAACGACAGAGGTGGCCACGAGCAGCCTGTGCCGACCACAGCCCGTACGTGCCACCTCGCGCCAAATCTGGCCGCACCGGACCACCGCCGCCGTCTCTGGCACCCAGGCGCACCACCCACCTGACCGCCCGCCGCGGGGGAGGCACGAGCGCCAGAACGCCGGATCTTCCTGCCGCGCCACCGTGGGGCCCCGCCGCAGCACCACGTTCTGGCCTTGAGCGCCGGCCCGCGCCAGCCCCATCCGAGCAGGAAGACACAAGGGACCCACCATCGGCGGCGACAGCAGGGCTTTGCTCGGCTGTGCCCCTGGGTGGCAGCGAGGGAGGAGGAAGGAGAGGGGGTGGCTGCGGGGGGAGTCAGGGTCGCCTCCAGGTCGCCTCGCGGGGGGCAACTGAAAGGATCGGGGATGACCTAGAGGGGGGGTGACTAGGTACAATTACAAATTTTAATTGTTACTTAGCAATTTTAGGCAATATTGCGGAATATGAAAGTGAGCCTAACAATTGCAAAGATGATAGTCGTGCTATGTGTACTAAGCAAGGCAACAAGTAAGTAGATAGGCAAGCACAAGTAATACAAGTAATACCACAAAGACAAATAACCACAAGTAGGGAGTTAGGGTTAGGGATAACCGCAACTCCGAGAGATGAGGATGTATGCCGATGTTCACTTCCTTGGAGGGAAGCTACGTCACCGTTTAGAGAGGTGGATGTTACCACGAAGGCACACCAACGCCACGAAGGCTCACCCTATTCTCTCCTTGAGACAACACCACAAAGGCGTTTCTCAAACACTAGTGGTAGACCTTGGGGTGGTCTCCAAACCCTCACAAACTTTCCGGGGGTAATCACAATGAACGATTCCTCGTCGGAGTACTCCTACCGCCTAGGAGTCTCCAACCTCCAAGAGTAACAAGATGCACCGCAAAAACAAGGGGGAATCAACTTTTGCTTTGGTGAATGTGTAGATCAGGCACTCCTCCTTCACTCCTCAAAATATCAAGAGCTTTGGTTGGCTAAGAGGGAGAACTCCAAGAAATCGAGGTATGAAAATGATGGAGAGAGAAATGGAGTCGTCGCCTTCTTCGTGGGGAAGAAGAAGACTATTTATAGGTGGGGATAGAATCCAGCCATTGGGGCCAGATTCCTGCGAAGTCCGGAAGTTTTGGGAATGCCCGGAGGTTCCGGACACCGGAAGTTCCGGCCAAATTCCGGGTAGGTTCCGGGCTACACAGAGAGTTTGCATCCTCTCGGGAGTACCCCGGAAGCTGCCAGAACGGGGGCGGATGTTCCGACGCCCGGAAGTTCCGGCCGTCCCGGATGTTTCGGGGGACAGAAGTTTCGGCCAGGGTCCGGCAAGGTTCCGGCCTACACAGAGAGATTGCACACAAGAGCAGTTTCTCTCGGTGGCCCAGAAGCTTCCCGGACCTTCTGGTCCCCGGAAGTTCTGACCGTCCCGGAAGCTCCGGCCTAGGCTGAGACTTTGCGCCGTGTAATTCAGACCAATTTTGAGAATTGATTTTGCCAGATCATATGTGTATGTGGAGTTGATTCCCAAATGTTTTCATGATGCACCCCCTCTTAATAGTGCGGCTGCCCTAGGGACTCAAGAAAGAAAGAAAACAATTATGGCACTCCGCCTTTTTCCTTTTTCCGAGTAGAGGGGAAATAACCATACATGCTTCACTTCAATTTTGATGGTGTTGTTTACACTAGAGCATTTGGTTAGAAACACAAATGAAATTGTCATAGATGTCAAAAACTATTAAGGGCAACAATGCACTTTCAATCTCCCCCTTTTTGACATAGATGACAATAATGCTTGAGAGGGTAGACACACAAAGTATGTATGCTATAAAGCAGTTTTGATGAAAGGAAATAACTCCCCCACAACCTATGCCTTATTTTAGATTTGTATTTGAATATCAAAGGCACGATTGGAAGTAGCCCCCCCTCACACTGTGCTACCCACACAAGAAAGACATAGCGACATAGAATGATTTACTAACCTTGATTTTTGTATGTGACGAGACATATATGGATATATCACTCATGATAGATGTCGGTCACAATATGAGATGAGAATATGGAATATGCCATGCAACACATTGTAACCCATAAAGTGCTCACACGTGGATAGATAGTTAACGAACACACAACGGTAAGGTTCAAGAACTGTTCAAATAGGACCAAATAAGAGCAAGGGTTCAAATAAAAATAGGCAAATGATAAAACGACGAGTCAACGCCCCTATCAAGCAATACAACATCTCCCCCTTTGTCATAAAGATGGCAAAAAGGAAAAATGAAGGATGCACTACTCCAGCCCCTAGCTGTGGGAATCAGATGAGTCGTCGGACGACTCTCCAGAAGACACTGGGTCGTGAGGGCAATGAGAAGACGCTTCATCTCCAGCTTCGACATCAAACCGAGCAAACTTGGACTGATATTTATCAAACGGAGTCACATTACACTCAGAACCATGAGCAAGGGTCATACTAGATGCACGCATGCCATCCTTAAGGGCCTTCATGCCCTCCTTCCTAGACTTGTGCTCCTCCCACTACTTCTTGTGCATATCTTGCTGTAGACAGAACATGTTCTTCAGAAGGCGCCAAAGTTTGTTGCTCTTCCTTGACCCGGAATCACTAGGTTCCCCACGACGATAAGCATGAGAGCGAGAGTGAAGTTCAAAGTGTTTTAAACCTCCAGTATGAAGATCCTCTTCCTCATCATCATCACCCTCATTAATGGTTGCCTTGCCTTTCTTAACCAACAAGTTAACACTTGCGGTTCATCACAACACTGTACATTTCATGCCATATGAAATCCATCACATCAATAGGGCCCTTATCAGAGTTGTGATAAGTGTAGTGAAGGAGGTTGATGAGATGACCACGAATCTTGTTTTTGTCACCCACCTTGACTGCAAGCACTTCGCGAAAGATCCGGTGCATGATATCATAGACGGGCAGAAGGTCACCAACAGAGCCAACCTATCCACCAGAAGGGTACAACTCAGCCAAGTGATGAACCTGAAAGACTCCTTTGTCATGGATCTTGTACCCACGATCAACAGTAGTGTCAGTGTACGCATAGCCCAAAAGACGAGCCAACACAGAGAACGGGGCAGAGAACTTCTCATCACCAGACATCCATGTAAGAGTTCGCTGTATATCAGTCCCAAAATGCACCGTGGCATAGAACTGAGCCACAAGAGGTGGGGACACATCATGCTAAAAATTCATGAGAGGAAGAAGGTTGAGCTTGACACACATACTCTGGACCCCCACAAAATATGCAGTGTTTGTGGGAGTCTTGTCAAAGTGAGCGATGTTGATACTCTTCTGAATGACACACTTGTTGACAAACTGAGTGAAAATCTCATCATAAGTGTGTTGCTGAAATAGAGTCCAGAACTTGGAGTCAGTCACATGTTCACGTTCTTCATGATAAGGATTGACCCTACGCTGAGCATCCCACTCCGGTGCCGGCAACTCTTTCATAGAGATGGGCACGAGAGGAGGAGGATGAACGTGAACTGGCTTGCCCTTTTGGAAGCAGTCTTCCGCTTCCTTGAGTGGGTGGGAGCAGGAGAAGGGGAGCCTTGGTCTTCGGAACCAGCATCAGGCTCAGGATGACAGTCAAACATGTTCTCAGGGCCTAACACAACATCCTTTGTCTTCTTGACCCTCTCTCTGGATTTCCGTTCATACACCTTGGATGGGCGAGCACGCGAGCCAGAACCACCTGCTGAAAGGAGGTGAGAGAAATAGCAAGAGGATAGAATAAGTGCACAAGCTTCAAAAGGAAATCAAAGAATCACATCATGTGAAAGTATGCCAGGACTCTGCTTAGGCCGGAAGTTCCGAGTGTGGGCCGGAAGGTCCGGCGGACGGAAGTTCCGGGAGACCGGAAGTTCCGGCCAATGATACGTCCATTTTGCATCATGATTTCCTACTGTTATTTACTTTGTTTTGTTAAATAATAATGCTTTGGGGAGTGATTCTAGTGCCTTTTCTCTCATAATATGCAAGGTTTACACAAGGAGGGAGAATACCGACAGCTGGAATTCTGGACCCAAGAAAAGCACGTCAGAGATACCTATTCTGCACAAATCCAATGAAGCTGAAATTTTACAGAGAATATTTTTGCATTTAATAAAAATTACTGGAGCTGAAAACCACCAGAGAGGGCCTCCCAGGTGGGCACAACCCACCAGGGCGCGCCAGGCCCCCCTGGGCGCGCCCTGATGGGTTGTGCTCAGCCTGGCCCACCTCCGGTGCCCATCTTCTGGTATAAATTCCCCAAAAACCTAAAAATATTAGGAGGAGTACTTTCAGGACGAAGTGCCGCCGCCTCGAGGCGGAACTTGGGCAGGAGCACTTTTGCCCTCGGGCGGAGCGATTCCGCCAGGGGAACTTCCCTCCCGCAGGGGGAAATCGAAGCTATCGTCATCACCAACACCCTTCTCATCTTTGGGAGGCCAATCTTCATCAACATATTCAATAGAACCATTTCCTCTCAAACCCTAGTTCATCTCTTGTGTTCAATCTTTGTACCGGAGCCTCTGATTGGTACCTGTGGGTGACTAGTAGTGTTGATTACCTTGCGTAGTTGATTACTATATGGTTTATTTGGTGGAAGATTATATTTTCAGATCCATTATGCTATTCAATACTCCTCTGATCTTGAGCATGATTATTATTTGTGAGTAGTTACCTTTGTTCTTGAGGTCACGGGAGAAGTCATGTTGCGAGTAATCATGTGAATTTGATATGTGTTCGATATTTTGATGATATGTATGTTGTGATTCCCTTAGTGGTGTCATGTGAACGTCGACTACATGACACTTCACCATTCATGGGCCTAAGGGAATGCATTGTGGATTAGTTATTAGATGATGGGTTGCTAGAGTGACAGAAGCTTAAACCCTAGTTTATGCGCTACTTCGTAAGGGGCTGATTTGGATCCACATGTTTAGTGCTATGGTTAGACTTTGTCTTAATACTTTTCTCGTAGTTGCGGATGCTTGCGAGGGGGTTAATCATAAGTAAGTTGTTATTTCAAGTAAGAACAGCACCTTAGCACCGGTCCACCCACATATCAAATTATCAAAGTAGTGAACACGAATCAAACCAACATGATAAAAGTGACTAGACGGAATTCCCGTGTACCCTCAAGAACACTTTGCCTATTACTAGTGATTGTTCTGGCCTGTCCTTTGCCTCAAATGGATTGGGCTACCTTGATGCACCTTGTTTACCGTTACCGTTACTTGCTTGCTACCAATTACCTTGCTATCAAACTATCTGTTACCTACAATTCCAGTGCCTGCAGAAATTACCTTGCTGAAAACCGCTTGTCATTTCCTTCTGCTCCTCGTTGGGTTCGACACTCTTACTTATCGAAAGTACTACGATTGATCCCCTATACTTGTGGGTCATCAAGACTCTTTTCTGGTGCCGTTGCCGGGGAGTGAAGCGCTCTTGGTAAGTGGAAATCGGTAAGGAAAAACTTATACTACGTGCTGAAATTTATTGCTACTTGTTACTATGGAGAACAATCCTTTGAGGGGTTTGTTCGGGGTATCTTCACCTCGACCGGAACCACAATTAGTTACCCCTCAACCTATAGCAACTACTAAAAATGTTACTTATGAGATTCCTTCGGGTATGCTAGAAAAACTTCTTGCTAAACCTTATGCAGGAGATGGAACTGAACATCCTGATATGCATCTTTTATATGTGAACGAAATATGTGGATTATTTAAGCTTGCAGGTTTATCCGGAGATGAAGTGAAGAAGAAGGTTTTCCCTTTGTCTTTGGAGGGAAAAGCGTTGACATGGTATAGGCTATGTGATGATCTTGGATCGTGGAACTGGAACCGTTTGCAATTGGAATTCCATCAAAAGTTTTATCCTATGCATCTAGTTCATCGTGATCGGAATTATATATATAATTTTTGGCCTCGTGAAGGAGAAAGTATCGCTCTAGCTTGGGGGAGGCTGAAGTCAATGTTATATTCATGCCCCAATCATGACATTCCGAGGGAAGTTATCATTCAGAATTTTTATGCTCGGCTTTCTCATAATGATCAATCCATGCTCGATACTTCTTGTGCTGGTTCTTATATGAAGAAGACTATTGAATTCAAGTGGGATCTCTTAGAAAGAATTAAACACAACTCTGAAGATTGGGAACTCGACGAAGGTAATGAGTCAGGTATAAAGCTTGAATTTGATTGTGTTAAATCTTTTATGAATACCGATACTTTTCACAAGTTTAGCACTAAATATGGACTTGACTCTGAGATAGTAGCCTCTTTCTGCGAAGCATTTACTACTCACGTTGACCTCCCTAAGGAGAAGTGGTTTAAATATCACCCCCCTATTAAAGAAAAAATTAAAGAACCGGTCATAGCTAAAGAAAAAACCATCTTTTACAATGTTGATCCAGTAGTGCCTACCGCTTATGTTGAAAAACCACCTTTCCCTGTTAGGATAAAGGAACATGCTAAGGTATCAACTGTGGTTCGTAAGAGTAATATAAGAGCACCTAAACCCCCTGAGAAAATTAAAGTAGAGCCTAGTGTTGCTATGGTTAAAGACCTCTTGGTAGAAAATATTGATGGGCATGCTATCTACTTTTGTGATGAAGCTGCTAGAATTGCCAAACCAGATGAAAAGGATAAACATAGACCCGTAGAAGGCTTGCCTGTTGTCTCAGTTAAAATAGGAGATCATTGCTACCATGGTTTATGTGATTTAGGTGCTAATGTGAATGGTATCCCCTTTGCCTTATACCAAGATATTATGGATGAAATAGCACATGCTGAAATGGAAGACATTGATGTCACTATTAAACTTGCTAATAGAGATACTATCACCCCACTTGGGATTGTTAGAGATGTTGAAGTCTTGTGTGGGAAAGTAAAATACCCTACTGATTTTCTAGTCCTTGGTTACCCACAAGATGATTTTTGTCCCATTATCTTTGGTAGACCTTTCTTGAGCACCGTCAATGCTAAGATAGATTGTGAAAAACAAACTGTCGGTGTCAGTTTTGGTAATGTGTCTCATGAGTTTAATTTTTCCAAGTTTAGTAGACAACCTCGTGATAAAGCTTTATCTAGTAAGGATGAAATAATTGGTCTTGCTTCTATTGTTATGCCTCCTACTGATCCGTTAGAACAATATTTGCTTGACCATGAAAATGATATGCATTTGCGCGAAATAAACGAAATAGATAAAAATTTCTTCGAACAACAACCTCTCTTGAAACACAATTTGCCTATTGAAACTCTTGGAGGTCCCCCTCCACCTAAAGGTGATCCTGTGTTCGAATTGAAACAATTGCCTGACACTTTGAAGTTTGCTTATCTTGATGAGAAAAAGATATATCCTGTTATTATTAGTGCTAACCTTTCAGAACATGAAGAAGAAAGATTATTGAAAGTTCTAAGGAAGCATCGGGCTGCTATTGGATATACTCTTGATGATCTTAAGGGCATTAGTCCCACTCTATATCAGCAGAAGATCAATATGGAACTTGATGCTAAACCCTTTGTTGATCATCAACGGCGATTGAATCCTAAGATGAAGGAACACTAGTAGGAGAAAGCCTAGTAGTAGCGCTGGAATTACACATACCAGTAGGACTGGTGGCAGCGCTACTGCTAAGGCGCTACAGCTATGTTTTAGTAGTAGCGCTGGGCGACCAACGCTACAACTATAGTTTAGCAGTAGCGCCCGTTAACCAGCGCTACTGCTAACTTATTTAGCAGTAGCGTTCTTTCCTAACCCGCGCCACTAGTAAATGCACATATTTCTTTTTATATATTTATGTTGTATTTAAACACGGTTATACATATTAATATACAACATCCATTATTATTGTGCCAGCAACAACATTTAGATTAAAGTGGATGGATGCAAGTGATCATGTTGAATTAAAGGGAAATATGACGTTGCGAATCAGCAACGTCATATTCCCCTCTAATTCAACATGATCACTTGCATCCATCCACTTTAATCAAATATATGTCATATAAGTCATCATCATCTTACTCATCTAACAACTCATCATCATCTTAATCATATCAAGTTAAAATCTCATAAAACAAAAAAACATCATACTAATAATCATCCTAATCGATCATGCAAGTTAATATAAACCAGAAAAACTTCCCTCTCATCGGACCTAGTCCTCCCTCCTAGGTAAAATGACATAAAATAGAATAACACCTATCTCCATGATGAAGCAAAGAGATCCAACGGTCTCCAACTTGTGGCTTGCGATCCTTCTTTATTTCTCCCCATGCTTCAATTTGGAGCCGTCTTGGTGGTTTGCGCTCAGTCGAGTATGCAAAAGAGAACTGGGGCCTCATAGGGCTTTTAATTGTCATATTACCTTTGCCATGCATCAACGGAGGCACAACTTCATTTGGCAGTTTCTGTTGAAGAACATAATAGTAGCCTAGTTAGCAATGTAATCAATACCATTTACGCAATAGTAGTGTTCTTAATTAGCAACTCTTACCAAGATATTTCGGCGAATGTCATCCCCCCTCAACCTATGCACTAGTGTCCTGTACAATGTATAATTTGGGCCAGTTCCCAAATTATACGGGAAGATCTCCCTACCAACTAGGACACCAATAACAAAGTTGATAAGATCATCCTTCTCCTCCCAAGTTAGATGTGATCCATAAGTGTAGTGTGTCGTGTCAATTATTTTCTGTGTATCACTCGAAGAAACGAAATAAGCTGTAAATTATAAATTAACAAATTTAGTATGGATGAACACCAACTATTTTTAAATATAGATTGCAAATTACTTGACAAATATGCATGGTTGATAAACTCACATGGAGGTAAAACAGGAAGCATATCGACATCCACCCAAATGTCGATGTTACCTTCAATATGATCTTCAGGACGAAGATCGAAGGTTATTTCCATATCCTCCTGAAATACATATTCCTTGCAAAGAGCTTCCCAATTTGAGCACCCTAATTCTGTGTTCTTAACTGCATTCATTACTTTGACCAGAAATGTGTGACCATGTTTAGTCCTCAGGTTAGCTCTCCTCGTCTCCATACTCTCGTGGTCCTCGAAACCGAGCCTCTCCAAGACATACCGTCTTGCATGACAGGGGATGAACTAGTCGAATTGTATAAAACAGAAATTACACGTTGAAGCAAAGAAACAAAAGTCATGCTTAATTACAAAAAAACACTTGTCATCGTTGCGTACCATAGAAACAATGAAGGTCTCGTCAAGCTTGAAGGTGAAGAACCTGTCGTCTCGCAGCACAGGCTGGTCGCAAAGACCCTTATCTTCGACGCAGAATTCACACGCTTGGATCCTATCGTCGTCATCAGACGACGCATTTCATGTGTTCATGATTCAAAAATTACGGCATGACCATTGCTAATGTAAGACATATTTAGCGCCTAAAATTTGCCGGAACGGAAATAAATCAACATTCCGGCAAAACATAGGCACTAGGAGGGGTTCCCTGCAATAACATACACACATGTCCAAATAGACCTAATTCAATATCGGTTGACTTTCGGTCCGTCGAGGCTTTCCTTAAATAACTCTCATATCTTATGGTGTGTTGGTGCGCACTCTCTCACACTGATATGGTGGTGTATATATGATGGTGGACACTCTCTCACAATAATAGTTCGACCGTCGGTGATGGGCGCACCCCCTCTCCTCTCCTTGCGCATTATACCGAGGTATATATCGCAAGAAGAGAAGAGGAGGAAGCGCCCCCCACGACAACAGTCGGGATTCCTCCATCAAGAACACACATGAAAGTCACACAAGGAGCAACGACGGACCGAAAGTACCTGATTTTTTTACTAAAAATTTCTCGAATATTATCATATAATATCACTAATACATCATCTCGAATAATCCGTTTAATGCATCATCGAATATTATCACTAATACATCTCGAATATTATCATATAATATCAGTAATACAGATCCAGTTGACGTCTCACGGCGCAGGCGGTGGACACCCAAAGAGAAGGAACCATCACCGGATCATAGCTCGGGTGAGATCCCTGAAGAACCTGCCAGGTATTAGAGAACCTGGCGTCCAACGCAGCCATGTAGCGACGGACGTGCTTGTCCTCCTGCCTGACACGACGACGTACCACCTCCGCGGGGGCCCGCTCCCTCCGCACCGATAGTGGCCCACGCGACCGCCACCAAAGAAGCTCCGGGTCGACAACGAGACCCGGATTCCTCACCAAGGTGCGCGCCCCGGAAGGTAGCACATCCCAGTGCCAGCCCGGCGGAGCCCAGTCCCGGACATGGCGCCTCTCAAGCATGTCGCCGCCGAGTCGACGACGAGGATGCGGGCCAAGCATCGTTGACGTCGAGAACAATTTCCTATGAGAACATTTTCTTATCGTTTAATGTTCGACATGTTTCCTACGATTAAGTCTCCTCATTTAATTCTTAAACTATAATAAAATGAGTAATGACAAATCCCGGCACTCTATATGCCTACTTTCTAGCACAAGTCATGCCAAAATTCACGGGAAATTTTGACATGACCTTTGCTAAAAAGAGGACATATCGAGCGCTTGAAATTCACCGGAACGGAAATGAATCAACATTCCGGCGAAACATAGGCCACTCGAATCATTTACCCTGCAAATAAAAAAAGGCCACTTGGGCACATTCATATATAGGGCACTTGGGCACAATTATCGAACAATTCAAAGTTCTATATAAAAGGACCACTTCAAGAAAATATAGAACTTGAAGAAAATTTCCTATAAACCATTGAGCATTGGGTCGACAGCAACTCTCTCATACTATCCTAATTTGCAAATCTCTCATACTATCCTAAAAAAATTAGTTAACTACATTGGGTCCAAAGCAAGCTTATTTCTATATTGATTTTTTGCTCCAAACTAATTTTTTCCACTACAACCATCAAGAAAAAATCACTAATTCAAGCGTGAAGATGAAGAAAACTACATTGGGTCCAAAGCAAGCTTATTTCTATATTGATTTTTTGCTCTAAACTAATTTTTTCCACCACCACGAACTAACTATATTGGGTCCCTAGAGAGATTTTTTCTGATATAACAAAACCTAACCCTAGAATCAACCTAACCCCCCCTAACCCAAGAATCAACTGCTCTGCCTATGAACCTGGACGGCCGGATGTGAGAGGGGGTGAAGGGAGTGAGGGGAGAGGGAAGAGGGAGGAAGGAGGGAGTGGTGGCTACCTGCGGAGGGAGGGGGCACGGCTGTGAGGGAGGGGTGTGACGGTGGTGGCGTCCGGGTCGGGGCTCGGGGGTAGGCGAAGGCGAGGGAGGGGGCGCGATGGCGAGTGAGGGGGCGCGACGGTGGCGGTGTCGAGGCGATGGCGACGGCGGCGGTCGGTGGAGAGGGAGTGATGAGAGGGAGACGGGATTGAATGGAGAGAGGGAGACGGTGGGGGATAGCAGTAGACGAATGGAATATAGTAGTAGCGCGTTTTATAGTCGATGCGCTACTGCTATGTTGGTAGCCATAGCGTGTTTCTGGGAGCGGCGCTACTACTACACCTAGCCGGTCGGCAACGGTGTGGCAATTATAGTAGTAGCGCGTTTTATAGTCGACGCGCTACTGCTATGTCGATAGCAGTAGCGCCCTTGCCGTCCACGCGCTACTGATAATTAGCAGTAGCGCCTCCTTTTAAAGAGCGCTACTGATAAGCTTCTGTGTATAAGGTTTTCCCTAGTAGTGGAAGTGGTAAGAACTGAAATATTAAAGTTTCTGGAAGCAGGTATAATCTATCCCATAGCTGATAGTAGATGGGTAAGTCTCGTTCATTGTGTCCCTAAGAAAGGAGGTATTACCGTTGTTCCCAATGATAATATTGAACTCATTCCACAAAGAATTGTCACTGGCTATAGAATGGTAATTTATTTTAGAAAATTAAACAAAGCTACTAGAAAAGATCATTACCCTCTACCGTTCATTGAACAAATGCTAGAGAGACTATATAAGCACACACACTTTTGTTTCTTAGATGGATATTCTGGTTTCTCTCAAATACCCGTGTCATAATCTGATCAAGAGAAAACTACCTTTACTTGCCCTTTTGGAACCTATGCTTATAGACGTATGCCTTTTGGTTTATGCAATGCACATGCTACCTTTCAAAGATGTATGACTGCTATATTCTCTGATTTTTGTGAAAAGATTGTGGTGGTTTTCATGGATGATTTTTTCGTTTACGGAACTTCTTTTGATGATTTCTTAAGCAACCTTGATCGAGTTTTGCAGACATGTGAACAAACTAATCTCATCTTGAATTGGGAGAAGTGCCACTTTATGGTCAATGAAGGCATTGTCTTGGGGCATAAAATATCTGAAAGAGGTATTGAGGTGGATAAAGCTAAAGTTGACGCATTTGAGAAAATGCCATGTCCTAAAGATATTAAAGGTATTCGAAGTTTCCTTGGTCATGCTAGTTTTTATAGGAGGTTCATTAAAGACTTCTCTAAAATTTCTAGGCCTCTTACTAATCTTTTGCAAAAGGGCATTCCTTTTGTTTTTGATGATGATTGTGTGGAAGCCTTTGGAACACTCAAGAAAGCCTTAACCTCTGCACCTATCATTCAAACCACCTGATTGGAACTTGCCTTTTGAAATTATGTGTGATGCCAGTGATTATGCTGTTGGTGTTGTCCTAGGACAAAGAGTTGATAAGAAATTGAATGTTAACCATTATGCTAGTAAAACTCTAGACAGTGCCCAACGAAACTATGGCACTACTGAAAAAGATTTTTTAGCAGTTGTGTTAGCATGTGATAAATTTAGATCCTATATTGTTGACTCCAAGGTTATTTTTCACACCGATCATGCTGCTATTAAATACCTTATGGAAAAGAAAGATGCTAAACCTAGACTCATTAGGTGGGTTCTTTTGCTTCAGGAATTTGACTTACACATAATTGATAGGAAGGGAGCTGAGAACCCCATAGCTGATAACTTGTCTAGGTTAGAAAATATTCTTGATGACCCACTACCTATTGATGATAGTTTCCCTGACGAACAGCTAGCTGCAATAAGTGTCTCACACAACACACCTTGGTATGTTGATTATGCTAATTATATTGTCGCTATATATACCACCTAGCTTTACTTATCAACAAAAGAGAAAAAAATCTATGACTTGAGACATTACTTTTGGGATGACCCACACCTTTATAAAGAAGGAGTAGATGGTATTATTAGACGTTGTGTACCTGAGCATGAACAGGAACAAATCCTACGGAAATGTCATTCCGAAGCTTATGGAGGACATCATGCGGGAGATAGAACTGCTCATAAGGTATTGCAATCTGGTTTTTATTGGCCTACTCTCTTCAAGGATGCCCGTAAGTTTGTCTTTTCTTGTGATGAATGTCAAAGAATTGGTAATATCGGTAAGCGTCAGGAAATGCCTATGAATTATTCACTTGTTGTCGAACCATTTGACGTTTGGGGTTTTGATTATATGGGGCCTTTTCCTTCCTCTAATGGGTACACTCATATTTGGTTGCGGTTGATTATGTCACTAAGTGGGTAGAAGCTATTCCAACTAGTAGTGCCGATCACCACACCTCCATTAAAATGCTAAAAGAGGTTATCTTCCCAAGGTTTGGAGTCCCTAGATATTTAATGACCGATGGTGGTTCACACTTTATTCATGGTGCCTTCCATAATATGCTTGCTAAATATGATGTTAACCATAGAATTGCATCACCCTATCATCCTCAATCTAGTGGTCAAGTTGAACTTAGTAATAGAGAAATAACATTAATATTACAAAAAACTGTCAATAGGTCTCGTAAGAATTGGTCTAAGAAATTAGACGATGCACTTTGGGCCTATAGAACAGCCTATAAAAATCCTATGGGTATGTCTCTATATAAAATGGTATATGGGAAAGCTTGTCATTTGCCTTTAGAACTAGAACACAAAGCATTTTAGGCAATTAAAGAACTCAACTATGATTTCAAACTTGCCGGTGAAAAGAGGCTATTTGACATTAGCTCACTAGATGAATGGAGAACCCAAGCCTATGAAAATGCCAAGCTATTCAAAGAAAAAGTAAAGAGATGGCATGACAAAAGAATCCAAAAGCGGGAATTCAAAATAGGAGATTATGTTCTTTTGTTCAACTCTCGTTTATGATTTTTTGCAGGAAAGCTTCTCTCCAAGTGGGAAGGACCATATGTTATTGAAGAGGTTTATCGTTCTGGAGCTATCAAGATTAATAACGCCGAAGGTACTAACCCGAAGGTGGTCAATGGGCAAAGAATTAAGCATTATATCTCAGGTACGCCTATTAACGTTGAAAGCAATGTTATCCAAAGCATGACACCGGAGGAACACATAAAAGAAACCTTCCGGAACACTCGAGATTATTTAAAAATAGGAGGTATGTGATATGGTAAGTAAATGGACTCCGAAAAATCTGCAAAAATATTTTTTGTCAGTTTTGCAATATTTTAGAATTTTGGAAATAAAAAAATAAACCGGAAGGTGATCGAGGTGAGCACGATACACCAGGGCACGCCAGGCACCCCTGGGCGCGCCCTGGTGGGTTGTGCCCACCTCGGATGCCTTCCCGACTCCGTTTTCCTTCCAAATACTTGTTTCCCAAGAATAAAAATTCTCTATATATACCCCGACTGTTTTGACGACCGCATCGCAGAAAAATCCTTTGTTCTTGTTTCTTGTTGTTTTCTCATCAGATCTAGATCTCCATGGCTCCACCAAGCTCCTCCAAGGACAAGTTCTTCGAGAAGGTCATCAATCCGTACTTGCCAGAGGTGATGAAGCACCCTCAAGCCATTGAGATGCGTGAGGGGGTGCTCCACATCCGCGATGTTCAGGGACCCAAGAAGACCGGAAGCGTGGAGGCTAGGCTTGAGGCGGCGGAACAAGAAATCTTCAAGTGCCAGAAGATGGTGGAGCGTGGACTTAGTGCCAATCACTCCATGATCACGAAATTCACCCATGATCAGACGGTGGATGGCCGGTCCGTGAAGGACATCATCTCCACCCTCAACGAGCAAATTAATTTTCTGCAGAGCCAAGTTTATGATCTTCAAAACCAAGTCTTCGAATATGAAGCGAGATTTAAAGGTATGAGTTTAGCTTCCAGTTGCAGGACTCAGGGGACTCTCGCGTCAACCTTTGATGGGGAGCCCTTGCCCTGGAAGCTGGAGGACAAGCTTACTACATCATCACCACCACCTACATCAACACCTCCACCTTCTTCATCACCACCACCAAAGGAAAATTGAGCACACGGGTATGGGCACTCCCCTTGGCTTAAGCCCATCTTGGGGGAGGTGCCCCGGTATCGTATCACCACCACTTTTATTCACCTTTACCTATTTTAGTTTGATCTTTAGTTTTCCTTTGCTTTAGTTGAATAAAAGTTTAGCATGATCTATTTTCGTGTGCTAGTTCCGTGATCTATCTATCTATGTAATAGTGTGAGAGTTATATAATAAAGTTTAGTTTGAGTTTTTGCCTCTTTACCTTGTTGCAATCAAATAAAGAAAAGAAGAACAAATGAAAAGAATCATAGGCTAATCCTATGGTGTGTAATGACATCACACAATGAAAAGTATAAGTAGTAAAATTTATTGGAGATTGACAAACATAGCATTGGTAAATGATGCAATTCATGAAAGAATTAATAAAGGAAGAGAAGATTCACATGCAAATACACCATCTTGGAGATCTTTTATGATTGTGAGCCCCCATCGAATATTATATGTCAAAATTGTTGACGTTGGACAAGGAAGACAACGTAATGACTTATGTTTGTTCATATCTACATAGAAGTTATATTGTCATAGATCCTTTAACATGTGGTGCTTGCCCAATATTTTGCTAGCCGAAAATTCCGCACTAAGTAGAGATACTACTTGTGCATCCAAAAACCCAAACAAAAACTCTTTCCTTGAGTGTCCACCATACCTACCTATGGATCGAGAAAGATCCTTCAAGTAAGTTGTCATCGGTGCAACAAGGCAATAAAAATTGCTTCTAAAAGTGTTTTGATCAATTAGTGTAAGAGAAAATTGAGCATTATACGAACTTATGATGGCAAAGCAATAAAAGCGACGGACTGCATAATAAAGGTTGCTATCATAGGGGGCAATATAGCGTGATGTTCTTTTACATTAAGGGATTGAGCATACAAACCAATAAGCGCATGACAACCTCTGCTTCCCTCTGCGAAGGGCCTATCTTTTACTTTTATGCACTTACTTTTATGCAAGAGTCAAAGTATTCTTCCCTATTCCTTTTTACTTTTTATTTTGCAAGCATCATGTGGTGAGGAAAGATCTAGGCACATATATCCAGTTGGATATGGGTGGGCATGAGTTATTATTGTTGACATCACCCTTGAGGTGAGTAAGTTGGGAGGCAAAACTATAAGCCCCTATCTTCCTACGTGTCCGGTTGAAACTTTTTGTTCATGGGTATGCCGTGAGCGTTAGCAATCATGGAAGACTAAATGATGGTTGAGTCTGTTGACTTGCCAAAAGGCTCCTACATGAGACCCTTCCTGAAAATATGACGAATTGTAGTTGAAAAGTTGACTGAGAACATAGTTTCTTGGTTCCCAATAAGGTTTATACTTCATACTTCTATGTTGTGATGAATTGTTAGTTGTTCATGAGAAGCTTTATGATAAAAATGTATGGAAATAAGTTCTTATGTTAGAGTTTGTTGTTTTTATGTTAATAAGCATGATGCTTCTATGTCCGTATTTTGTTTTTATCGACACCTCTCTCTCAAACCATGTGGACATGCTTTTCGATATCGGCTTTCGCTTGAGGACAAGCGAGGTCTAAGCTTGGGGGAGATGATACGTCCATTTTGCATCATGATTTCCTACTGTTATTTACTTTGTTTTTTTTGAATAATAATGCTTTGGGGATTGATTCTAATGCCTTTTCTTTGATAATATGCAAGGTTTACACAAGGAGGGAGAATACCGGCAGCTGGAATTCTGGACCCAAGAAAAGCACGTCAGAGATACCTATTCTGCACAACTCCGATGAAGCTGAAATTTTACGGAGAATAATTTTGCATTTAATAAAAATTACTAGAGCCGAAAACCACCAGAGGGGGCCTCCCAGGTGGGCACAACCCACCAGGGTGCGCCAGCCCCCCTGGGCGCGCCCTGATGGGTTGTGCTCAGCCTGGCCCACCTCCGGTGCCCATCTTCTGCTATAAATTCCCAAAAAACCTAAAAAAAATAGGAGGAGGACTTTCGGGACGAAGCGCCGCCGCCTCGAGGCGGAACTTGGGCAGGAGCACTTTTGCCCTCCGGCGGAGCGATTCCGCCGGGGGAACTTCCCTCCCGAAGGGGGAAATCGAAGCTATCGTCATCACCAACTCCCTTCTCATCTTTGGGAGGCCAGTCTTCATCAACATCTTCAATAGCACCATCTCGTCTCAAACCCTAGTTCATCTCTTGTGTTCAATCTTTGTACCGGAACCTCAGATTGGTACCTGTGGGTGACTAGTAGTGTTGATTACCTTGCGTAGATGATTACTATATGGTTTATTTGGTGGAAGATTATATGTTCGGATCCATTATGCTATTCAATACTCCTCTGATCTTGAGCATGATTATTATTTGTGAGTAGTTACCTTTGTTCTTGAGGTCACGGGAGAAGTCATGTTGCGAGTAATCATGTGAATTTGATATGTGTTCGATATTTTGATGATATGTATGTTGTGATTCCCTTAGTGGTGTCATGTGAACGTTGACTACATGACACTTCACCATTCATGGGCCTAAGGGAATGCATTGTGGAGAAGTTATTAGATGATGGGTTGCTAGAGTGACAGAAGCTTAAACCCTAGTTTATGCGCTACTTCGTAAGGGGCTGATTTGGATGCACATGTTTAATGCTATAGTTAGACTTTGTCTTAATACTTTTCTCGTAGTTGCGGATGCTTGCGATGGGGTTAATCATAAGTAGGTTGTTAGTTCAAGTAAGAACAACACCTTAGCACCGGTCCACCCACATATCAAATTATCAAAGTAGCGAACACGAATCAAACCAACATGATAAAAGTGACTAGACGGAATTCCCGTCTACCCTCAAGAACACTTTGCCTATTACTAGTGATTGTTCTGGCCTGTCCTTTGCCTCAAAAGGATTGAGCTACCTTGCTGCACCTTATTTACCGTTACCGTTACTTGCTTGCTACCAATTACCTTGCTATCAAACTATCTGTTACCTACAATTTCAGTGCCTGCAGAAATTACCTTGCTGAAAACCGCTTTTCATTTCCTTCTGCTCCTCGTTGGGTTCGACACTCTTACTTATCGAAAGGACTACGATTGATCCCCTATACTTGTGGGTCATCAGCCAATGGAAGTACCGGCCCCTGCGCGGACGTGGAAACCCTAGAGAGTCCGGAAGTTCCGGCCTGCCCGGAAGTTCCGGGCACCAGTCTGGTCACAGGACACCATCCGGATCCAAGTAATGGACAGGCATAATTCGTGCAATGGATTTGAAGGGAAGAAGTACCGCAGATCTATGGTGGATGCAGTATAGGAGATGTAGTGATTGTTTTTATCCTAATACCATAAGCTTGACTACAATCCCTAGGAGTGAATCCAGAGAGAAGGCAGAGAAATCGCTTAGGTTACCTTTCTCCATGGAGATGGTGAAGAGCACAAGAGATGCCCTCCGAACACGATGGAAGGGAGGAAGGCAGGAGGTTCCGAGGGCCGGTGGCTCGCCCGGAAGTCGTCGATGGGAGAGGGGGCGCCGCAGGAAGAGGAGAGGAGGGGAGGGGCAGGGGAACAAATGGGGGAATACCCCTTTGGCATCCCCTGCCCACTGTTAAGTGCCTCAAACCCGCGACGCCCGGAAGTTCCGGTCAAGTCCGGAAGTTCCGGCAGCCGGAAGTTCTGGGTTATCCAGAGAGAACAATGGTCTCTCTGAAATCCCGAGAACTTGAGGGAGTGGGTCCGAAAGCTGCCAAGACCACCACAGGCCCAACAACATTTATGTGGATGGAAGAAGCTTGTGAACCAAGAGAAATATCAGAGGTTTTTAAGATGAGAGAGGCTTAGGTAGTACCTGAGCTATGGTCATATAGATCTACTACACTCACATTGCAAAAACGGAAAAGCGAATGAGAGAGAAAAAGCCCCAAATATGAGTGTAGAGATCAGGGAAAAATATATATATATATATATATAGATGAAAGAAAAACCATGAGAGATGAAGATAGTCCAACCTCTCAGAGAGAGAGGGCGGTGGACGGATCCACCATATTTTAGTATATGTGACTTGGCACTGCGAAAATATTAACCTTGAGCCCAACATCACAACTCCATCATTTAAAGTACCAAGTCACAAAAGTGAGACATAGTAACTTTGAGAGTGTTTGGTTTGTTTTATGCATCATATAGGGTGAGAGAACTCATGAATTGAGTGTCTCCCTGATACGTCTCCAACGTATCTATAATTTTTGGTTGTTCCATGCTGTTATATTATCATTCTTGGATGTTTTACAATCATTTTATAACAACTTTATATCATTTTTTGGGACTAACCTATTGACATAGTACCAAAGTGCGAGTTGTTGTTTTTGCTTGTTTTTTACTTCGCAGAATATCAGTACCAAACGGAGTCCAATCGCGACGAAACTTTTTGGAGATTTTTTCTGGACCAGAAGACACCCAGTGGGCCAAAGAAGTGCTAGAGAGATGGGTTGTGGAGGCCACAACCCACATGGGCGCGCCAGGGGGCCCCCGGCGCTCCCTGGTGGGTTGTGCCCTCCACGGGCCCCCCCTCCACCGCCTCTGACGCCTATAAATTCCCAGATATTTAGAAAACCCTAGGGGAGTCGACGAAACACAATTCCAGCCGCCGCAAGTTCCAGAACCTCGAGATCCAATCTAACACCATCACGGAGGGGTTCATCTTCTTCATAGGTGCCTCTCCGATGATGCGTGAGTAGTCCACCATAGACCTACGGGTCCGTAGGCAGTAGCTAGATGGCTTCCTCTCTCTCTTTAGATTCTCAATACAATGGTCTCATGGAGATCTATTTGATGTAAACTTTTGCGGTGTGTTTGTTGGGATCCAATGAATTTTGAGTTCATGATCAATTTCTATCCGTGAATATTATTTGAGTCTTCTTTGATCTCTTATATGCATGATTACTTATAGCCTCGCATTTGTTCTTCGAATCTTTGGTTTAGTTAGGCCGACTAGATCGATTTTTTCTTGCCATGGGATGTGATGGGTCCGATCTTGCGGTGTCCTTTCCCAGTGACAGAAGGGGCAGCAAGGCACGCATGTATCATTGCCATTAAGGATGACAAAATGGGGTCTATTCCTACATGAATAGATCTTGTCGACATCATTTCATCATTCTTATTGCATTACTCCATTTTTCCATGAACTTAATACACTAGATGCATGCTTAATAGTGGTAGATGCAGGCAGGAGTCGGTCTACTTATCTTGGACGTGATGCCTATATAATGATCATCGCCTTGGATATCGTCATGATTATTTGTTCTTCTATCAATTGCCCAACAGTAATTTGTTCACCCACCGTGTGCTATACTCATGAGAGAAGCCACTAGTGAAACCTACGGCCCCCGGGTCTACTTTTCCAACAAATTGCTTTCCGATCTATCTTTTTGCATCTTTGTTTTCAGATCTACTAGACCAAAAACCCAAAAATATATTGCTGCACTTTTTATTTGCTCTTTTTATTTTGTGTTCTTGAGAGATCTATCTCTCCTATCTATCACTACCTAATCTATCTTTTTACCATAGAGAGATTGACAACCTCTCTTTCGCGTCGGGTTGCAAGTATTTGTTATTTGTGTGCAGGTGCTGCTTATTGGGTGTTGGTGATCCTCCTACTGGTTCGATACCTTGGTTTCATAACTGAGGGAAATACTTACCGTCGCTGTGCTGCATCATCCCTTCCTCTTTGGGGAAATACCGACGCAGTCTCAAGGCACGTTAAAGGAATTTCTGGCGCCGTTGCCGGGGAGGAAGCGATCTCTTCTACGTGCCAATCTCAGGCACCGAGGACTCCATCATCATCTACCAGGTTCCTAATCACAAATCTCATCTCCTTACAATTACATTATTTGCCATTTGCCTCTCGTTTTCCTCTCCCCCACTTCACCCAATTTGCCGTTTTATTCGCCCTCTTTTTCATTTGCCTTTTCTCGTCAGATCTCTTGCCTTTCCATTATGGCTAGTTCTTCCTTTATTGCGTGTTCTCCCGATAACGAAGTTCTTAATTTTAAGCAAAGGGGAGGGGAGAACCTAAAAGATGCTTGGTATAGGATTTGCAATGCTCATAATAGATCTATCCATAAGCAATCTACCGTTGTTCTTCTTCGCAGTTTTTATGTTGGCATAACCACTTGGTATATATTCGTCCTTGATACGATTACCCGTGGGAATTTCTTGATGTGTCCATCCTTGGATGCTTTTAATGCTTTGGGAAGTTTAGTGGGATCACCACCTATTATGATCAATGAAACAACTTTAACTCTCGAACACGTTATGGAGAGATTAGATGCTATTGAAAAGAAGATGATTACCAAAGAAGATCTTGAAGATTTGGATAAGAAAATGCATAATCTTGCTAATAAAATTGGAGCTAAGGCGGGAGATGCCTTTAAATTGCTAAAGGCAAAAGAAACTGTAGTTAACGAAAGGGTAGAAGAGAGTCCTTACCGGATTGATAAAGTGGAAGAGATATTTAGTAATTTGGGTTAGGCTTTTTCTTCTATCAAAACTATTGAAAAAACTCCCATAAAGATTTGCAAAAGCTCGCAAATCAGTAAGAACAAATTTGCTACACCTAGTAGCCACAAGGGAGATGTTAAAATGATTAGTATTCATCCCGACTTTGTTGAAATAGTAAGAGACCCTATTTATAAAAATGAATTCTTTGGTATTTTCCCTAGAAGTGTTGTCATTGGTAGCATGCATGCTAAATCTTTGAAGAAATCTAGTTGTGTGATTGAAGAGTTGAAAATCAAAGATGACAATACTTGAATCTATGCGTTATGCCTAGCTAGGGGCGTAAAACGATAGCGCTTGTTGGGAGGCAACCCAATGAATAAATAAATATTTGCTTTTTTCCATTATGTTTTTGAGTGTTGACACAATTATGCCTCTGTTATGATTGTGTTTTTATGGGTTATTTAGTGTTTGTGCCAAGTAGAGCCTTTAGGATGATTCATAAGATGAGTAGAAGCGATGCTGAATCTGAAACAGAAACTTTGTCTCCAGTGCGCGAATTTTCATTTTTTACTGGAGGGTAATAATGAGCTGAAATTTTAACACAGTATTGCTATACAAATTCTTTACGTTGTACTAATTTTTAAAAATTGTTAGAGTTACAGAAGTATGGTTAGAGCACAGATTACTACAGACTGTTCTGTTTAAGACATATTCTGTTTTCGTTGCATTGTGTGCTTGTTTTGATGAATCTATGGTTTGTATTTAGGGGTATAAGCCATGGTAAAGTTAAAATACAGTAGGTATAGTGCAATAATAAAATTCTAATGAGTTTGCAATAGTACTTAAAGTGGTGATTTTCTTTATTATACTAACGGATCTCAAGAAGATTTTGTTGAGTTTTGTGTGATTGAAGTTTTCAAGTTTTGGGTGAGATCACGATGGATGAAGGAATAAGGAGTGAAAAGAGCCTAAGCTTGGGGATGCTACAGCACCCCCAAGATATATCCAAAGAGAAACAAGCAACTAAGCTTGGTGATGCCCCGAGTGGCATCCCCTCTTTCTTCTAACGACCATCGGTATTTTTTTTGGTGGGCATCTTTAGCCTCTTTTTTTATTTGGGCTTCGTTGGCCTCTTTTATTATTTGTAAAGTCTGGAGACTCATCCCAACTTGTGAGGGAATCATATCTTCCATCATCCTTTCCTCACATGGGACAATGCTCTAATAATGATGATCATCACACTTTTATTTACTTACAACTCAAGAATTACAACTCGATACTTAGAACAAAATATGACTCTATATGAATGCCTCCGGCGGTGTACCGGGATGTGCAACGATCTAGCATAGCAAATGACATCAAAAAATGGACAAGCCATGAAAACATCATGCTAGCTATCTTACGATCATGCAAAGCAATATGACAATGTTGGTGCGTGTCATGATAAACGGAACGGTGGAAGTTGCATGGCAATATATCTCGGAATGGCTATGGAAATGCCATAATAGGTAGGTATGGTGGCTGTTTTGAGGAAGGGAATATGGTGGGTTTAATGCACCGGCGAAAGTTGCGCGGTACTAGAGAGGCTAGCAATGGTGGAAGGGTGAGAGTGTGTATAATCCATGGACTCACATTAGTCATAAAGAACTCACATACTTATTGCAAAACTCTATTAGTTATCGAAGCAAAGTATTAGGCGCATGCTCCTAGGGGAGAGGTTGGTAGGAGTTAACCATCGTGCGCTCCCGACCCTCACACAAGGGATGACAATCAATAAACAAATCATGCTCCGACTTCGTTACATAATGGTTCACCATACGTGCATGCTACGGGAATCACAAACTTTTAACACAAGTATTTCTACCAATCCACAATTACTCACTAGCATGACTCTAATATCACCATCTTTATATCTCAAAACTATATGCAAGGAATCAAACTTCTCATAGTATTCAATGCACTTTATATGAAAGTTTTTATTATATCCCTCTTGGATGCCCATTATATTAGGACTAAATTCATAACCTAAACCAATTACCATGCTGTTTAAAGACTCTCAAAATAATATAAGTGAGGTAGGAGAGTTCAATTATTTCTATAAAATAAAACACCACCGTGCTCTAAAAAGATATAAGTGAAGCACATAGAGTATTCTAATAAATTCACGATTTATGCGTGTCCCTCTCAAAATATGTGTGCAGCAAGGATGATTGTGGCAAACTAAAAATCAAAGACTCATATCATACAAGACGCTCCAAGCGAAACACATATCATGTGGTGAATAAAAATATAGCCTCAAGTAAATTTACCGATGGATTGAAGACGAAAGAGGGGATGCCTTCCGGGGCATCCCCAAGCTTAGGCTCTTTGGTATCCTTGAATATTCCTTGGGGTGCCTTGGGCATCCCCAAGCTTAGGCTCTTTCCACTCCTTATTCCATAGTCCATCAAATCTTTACCCAAAACTTGAAAACTTCACAACACAAAACTCAACAGAAAACTCGTGAGATCCGTTAGTATAAGAAAAATAAATCACCACTTTAGGTACTGTTGTGAACTCATTCTTTATTTATATTGGTGTAATATATACTGTATTCCAACTTATCCATGGTTCATACCCCCCGATACAACCCATAGATACATCAAAATAAGCAAACAACACAAAGAAAACAGAATCTGTCAAAAACAGAACAGTCTGTAGCAATCTGTAAACTCCGAATACTTCTGTAACTCAAAAAATTCTGAAAAATTAGGATAATCTGGGAAATTTGTATATCAATCTTTTGTAAAAATTTCAGACTCATTCGACACTCTGGTGAATTTATAAAATTCCTGGACTGAGCGCAAAAGTTTCTCTTTTTTAGCAAGATCAAATCAACAATCACCGTAGACCATCCCAAAGGTCTTACTTGGCTCCAACACTAATTAAAACACTAAAACACAATTAATACAGAGGTAATAATGTGTAAATCACTCAATAACAAAAACAAAAACAAAAAACATAAAATAAAATTGGGTTGCCTCCCAACAAGCGCTATTGTTTAACGCCCCTAGCTAGGCATAACGCAGTAGATCTAGGTATTGTCATCTTTGGTATGCAATCCATTCTCAACCATATCTTCCAAAACCCTTTTTAGCAAATCCTTTATTTCTTTTCTTTCCTTTCTAATAGGAGAACTTAGTTCATGAAAAAGGAGTTTGATTAGTAACTTTGACATTCATAAACTCATAATCTGGATCATCACCATAAATGTCATCATATAAAACGCGTATCTCATTTTTAACGGGTTCCCTGATTTTTTCTTCTAACCAATCATCATTGAATCCTACATAAATGCCCCTAGTGATCCAATCAAATTCATCATAGGTTTCAAGGTAAATGGTTTGGGTAATTTCGGAATACGGAACTCTTCTTCTAAAATTGTCACGGTAAGATTGATAATCCCTAGACTCAAAGCTACGCAAGGTTTCTTTATCGTGTAGGATTTCTTCAATCGGAGGGTGTTCAATATCATTTTTATAGAAAGCAAAAATTTCCCTGGCTTCTTGTATGATAAAATCAAATTCACGCATAAGGATGATAGTGGCAATCTTTTTAGCCTTAGGATGATTAATTTTGGGAAGTTCATAAAACACCTTTTGTAAAGCGGGATGGACGTGCACAAATTTTCTTTCCAATTTTTCAACGAGCATGACAATAGCATCCACAGAACAATTGGTGCTAAGAAGAATAGATCTCTTATTCATAGGCATTACCCCCGTACAATCAAAGAACTCTTGAATAACACTCTTCCCAATAATATCACCATCTCCCACTTGAAAAGTTTTAGCTTTATAATTAGGAGGAGGTTCAGTTTCATGATCTAGAGAGCAAGATCCAAATTTTTCCTCAAGATTTGTACTAGCAATACCCTCAAAATTTTCAATGATAACCTTCCTAGATTCAGACATGGTAGCAACGAATCGATCCAGCACCCAAGCAAACGAGAAGACGAACGGAAGAAGGGTGAATAAAAAGGCAAATCTTTTTGGTTTTTTCCGAAAATCGTTTTAGAAGTGGGGGAGAGGAAAACGAAAGGCAAATGGCAAATAATGTAAATGCAAGAGATGAGTTTGTGATGGGTACTTCTTAGGCTTGATGTAGATCCCTCCGACAACCACGCCAAAAATTGGCAATTTGATGGGAGAGTTCTTGTCTTGACTTGCTATGTATCCTCCCCGGCAATGGCGCCAGAAATCCTTCGTGCTACTTCTTGAGCTTGCGTTGGTTTTCCCTTGAAGAGGAAAGGGTGATGCAGCAAAGTAGATAAGTATTTCCATCAGTTGTTGAGAACCAAGGTATCAATCCAGTAGGAGGTACAAGCAAGGCCCCAATCTATGCACCTGCACAAACAATCAAACACTTGCACCCAACGCTATAAAGGGGTTGTCAATCCCTTCACGGTTACTTGCAAGGATGAGATCTGATAGAGATAGATATAAAAGATTACTAAAACGATAACTAAAATAAAATTAAATAAATTGCAGCGAAGTATTTTTGGTATTCTTGGTTTATAGATCTGAAAATATAATATGGAAAATAGACCCGAGGGCCATAGGTTTCACTAGAGGCTTCTCTCTTGAAGGAAAATAATACGGTGGGTGAACAAATTACTGTCGAGCAATTGATAGAAAAGCGCATAGTTATGACGATATCCAAGGCAATGATTATGCATATAGGCATCACGTCCGTATCAAGTAGACCGAAACGATTCTGCATCTACTACTATTACTCCACACATCGACCGACTCCTGCCTGCATCTAGAGTATTAAGTTCATGAAGAACAGAGTAACGCATTAAGTAAGATGACATGATGTAGAGGGATAAACTCAAGCAATATGATGAAAACCCCATCTTTTTATCCTTGATGGCAACAATACAAATACGTGCCTCGCTACCCCTACTTTGTCACTGGGTGAGGACACCGCAAGATTGAACCCAAAACTAAGCACTTCTCCCATTGCAAGAATTACCAATCTAGTTGGCCAAACCAAACCAATAACTCGAAGAGACTTGCAAAGATATGAAATCATGCATATAAGAATTCAGAGAAGATTCAAATAATATTCATAGATAATCTGATCATAAATCCACAATTCATCGGATCTCGACAAACACACCGCAAAAGAGTATTACATCGGATAGATCTCCATGAAGATCATGGAGAACATGGTATTGAAGATCATAGAGAGAGAAGAAGCCATCTAGCTACTAGCTATGGACCCGAAGGTCTGAGGTGAACTACTCACGCATCATCGGAAGGGCAATGGTGTTGATGTAGATGCCCTCCGTGATCGAACCCCCCTCCGGCAGATTGCCGGAAAAGTCCCCAAGATGGGATCTCACGGGAACAGAGGCTTGCGGCGGCGGAAAAGTATTATCGTGGCTCTCTTTGGTATTGGGGGAATATTCCTGAATTTATAGGCGAAGAATTAGGGTTGGAGGAGCTACGGGGGGCCCACAAGCCAGGGGGCGCCCCCCCCCCAGGGACGCGCCCTGGTGGCTTGTGGCCTACCCGTAGGTCTTCTGGCCTCTTCTCGAAGCCTTCTGGGTTCCTTCTGGTCCAAGAAAAAACAGCGTAGAATTTTATTCCGTTTGGACTCCGTTGGATATTCCTTTTCTGCAATACTCAAAAACAAGGAAAAAACAGAAACTGGCACTGGGCACTAGGTTAATAGGTTAGTCCCAAAAATAATATAAAATAGCATATTAATGCATATAAAACATCCAAAACAGATAATATAATAGCATGGAACAATCAAAAATTATAGATACGTTGGAGACGTATCAGTCACACATATTTGAGAGAGCCAAAGTTATGCTATGATTTGTTAGAATTTCTCTATATGCTTCACTTAAACTTTTTGAGGTATAGAATTGCTCTAGTGCTTCACTTATATCTTTTTGAGCACGGTGTGCTTGGAAATTTTTGTAGAAATGCTCTCATGCTTCACTTAGATCAATTTGAGAGTTAGTAAATTTTGAAGAAATCCTCTCATGCTTCACTTATACCTTTTTGAGAGAAGAAATCTTTATGCTCATGTGCTTCACTTGAATTTGTTTCAGCTTGTCAAAAAGCAGGCAATATATGAAACTAGTCCCAAAGTGATAGATATCCAAGGAGGATATAATAAAAACTTTCATGAAGATCATTGGACAAATTAAAACTTGATTCCTTGTAATAGTTTTGAAACATGATGATAGTAATATGTTAGTCATGTTAGTGAGTAATTATGCTTTACTAAGAATATTGGTGTTAAGGTTTGTGATTCCTTATGCATGCACGAAAGTCAATAGTTATGCAATGAAGTTACATCCTACTTATGGTGCATTATTCTGTGTTAGTTATGCTCAATGCTCGCTTATGTGAATTTTCGTTTCTTGGTTTGGTTGCTTCTCAATCTATTTGCTAGCCTCCATTTGTACTAAGTAGAAATACTACTTGTGCATCCAAAATCCTTAAACCAAGTTTTGCCTTATGAGTCCACCATACCTACCTATATGCGGTATTTCCATGCCGTTCCAAGCAAATTTGTATGTGCCATCTCTATATTTTCAAAATAAACTTCCCTTTTGTGTGCTCGTACCGCTCATGAAACGGTGGGGAGTGTCCAATATTTTTCCATGCTAGATGTGTTATTCTTAAGATGAGTGTTTATTCACTTGTCATTGCACGAGAGTGCGGCGTTAATAGGGATGCCCATTCCAGAAATGAAAAAGAAAAAATATTTACTTTATGTTGTCAAATAATAAATTCCTTGGAAAGTGTTGGTATGGAAGGCAACCGTGGATATAGCCCGTCATGGAAAGTAAAAGAATCGTGGAAAAAGGAATAAACTTTATTTTCGGTTTGGGAACCGCCTATGATATATCTAGCATGGAAAGTATTGTGAGCTACTTTGTCGTTTTCATTGACAGGAAAGGCATGCCACCCAAAATATTTTGCTTTCTCAATTTAAACTTTGAGCTCTGGCACCTCTATAAATCCCTACTTCCCTCTGTGAAGGGCCTATCTATTTAATTTATGCAATTTTTATTTTTACTTTGAGTCTCCATCTTCTCTTATAAATCACCAACTAGGGGGCACTATGATCGTGCTTGAACGTTGGGTATAGCTAATATTTGAGTGTGTTTCATGAATGGATCAATGACTGAGCATGATGGGCTAGGGATAACTTTCTTTAGTGTTGATATTTTGAAAGACATGGTTGCTTGTTGGCATGCTTGAGTATTGAAGTCATTATGTTAAATCTAGACTATTGCTTTGAATCATCTACAAGTCCAAACGTCCATGCTACAAAAGAAAAGAATATGAGATGAACATGTTAGGCAGCATTCCACATCAAAAATTCTATTTTTATCATTTACCAACTCGAGGACGAGTAGGAATTAAGCTTGGGGATACTGATATGTCTCCAACGTATCTATAATTTTTCTTGTTCCATGCTGTTATACTATCATTCTTGGATGTTTTACAATCATTTTATAACAACTTTATATCATTTTTTGGGACTAACCTATTGACATAGTGCCAAAGTGCCAGTTGACGTTTTTGCTTATTTTTTACTTCACAGAATATCAGTACTAAACAGAGTCCAATCGCGATGAAACTTTTTGGAGATTTTTTCTGGACCAGAAGACATCCAGTGGGCAAAAGAAGTCCCAGAGAGGTGGGCTGTGAAGGCCACAGCCCACATGAGCACGCCAGGGGGCCCCCGGCGCGCCCTGGTGGGTTGTGCCCTCCACAGGGCTCCCTCCACCCCCTCTGACGCCAATAAGTTCCCAAATATTTAGAAAACCCTAGGGGAGTCGACGAAACACAATTCCAGCCGCCGCAAGTTCCAGAACCTCGAGATCCAATCTAACATCATCACGGAGGGTTCATCTTCTTCCTAGGTGCCTCTCCAATGATGCGTGAGTAGTCCACCATAGACCTACGGGTCCATAGGCAGTAGCTAGATGGCTTCCTCTCTCTCTTTTGATTCTCAATACAATGGTCTCTTGGAGATCTATTTGATGTAAATTTTTGCGGTGTGTTTGTTGGGATCCGATGAATTTTAAGTTCATGATCAGTTTCTATCCATGAATATTATTTGAGTCTTCTTTGATCTCTTATATGCATGATTACTTATAGCCTCGCATTTCTTCTTCGAATCTTTGGTTTAGTTAGGCCGACTAGACCAATTTTTCTTGCCACGGGAAGAGGTGCTTTGTGATGGGTTCGATCTTGCGGTGTCCTTTCCCAGTGACAAAAGGGGCAGCAAGGCACGCATGTATCGTTGCCATTAAGGATAACAAGATGGGGGCTATTCCTACATGAATAGATCTTGTCTACATCGTGTCATCGTTCTTATTGCATTACTCCATTTTTTCATGAACTTAATACACGAGATGCATGCTGGATGGCGGTCGATGTGTGGAGTAATAGTGGTAGATGCAGGCAGGAGTCGGTCTACTTATCTTGGACTTGATGCCTATATAATGATCATCGCCTTGGATATCGTCTTGATTATTTGATCTTCTATCAATTGCCCAACAGTAATTTGTTCACCCACCGTGCGCTATACTCATGAGAGAAGCCACTAGTGAAACCTACAGCCCCCGGGTCTACTTTTCCAACATATTACTTTCCAATCTACCTTTTTGCAATCTTTGTTTTCAGATCTACTAGACCAAAAACCCAAAAAAATATTGCTGCATTTTTTATTTGCTCTTTTTATTTTGTGTTCTTGAGAGATCTATCTCTCCTATCTATCACTACCTAATCTATCTTTTTCCGTAGAGAGATTGACAACCTCTCTTTCGCGTCGGGTAGCAAGTATTTGTTATTTGTGTGCAGGTGCTACTTATTGGGTGGTGGTGATCCTCCTACTTGTTCGATACCTTGGTTTCATAACTGAGGGAAATACTTACCGTCAATGTGCTGCATCATCCCTTCCTCTTTGGGGAAATACTGACGCAGTCTCAAGCCACGTCACTCCCCCTAAACACTTGCCTACATCTAGACAAGACATGAAGTAAATGTATGCAGGTGTGCAAAAATTTCACATAATGCTATCAAGCTCCAAGATACCAAGTTCACGCCTAAGTTGACAGAACCTAGCTTCATCCAACGGTTTGGTAAAGATGTCAGCAAGTTGTATGCCCGTGCCAACATGACTAAGAGCAATGACACCCTTTTGCACATGATCTCTTAAGAAGTGATACCGAATGTCAATGTGCTTGGTGCGAGGGTGATCAACAGGGTTTTCAGCAAGCTTGATGGCACTTTCATTGTCGCATCATAGAGGCACATGTCTGTAAGTTATACCATAGTCCATCAAAGTTTGCCTCATCCATAGAAATTGTGTTGCACAACTTGCAGTTGCAATATATTCGGCTTCAGCGGTGGATAGGGAGACACAATTTTGCTTCTTCGAGGACCAACTTACCAAGGAGCGTCCAAGAAACTGGCATGCCCCGGAGGTGGATTTCCTTCCCACCTTGTCTCCAGCCCAGTCCGCATCCGTGTACCCAATGAGATCAAACTTGGCATCCTTGGGGTACCATAGACCCAACTTTGGGGTGTGAACAAGGTATCTAAGAATATGCTTAACCGCCTTATGATGACTTTCCCTAGGGGTAGCTTGAAATCTTGCACAAATGCCTACACTTAACATGATGTCTGGTCTAGATGCACAAAGGTAAAGCAATGAACCAATCATAGAGCGATAAAGAGATGGGTCAAACGGGATACCGTTTGTGTCTTCGTCAAGAAAATTTTTGGTTGCCATGAGCGTCTTGCATGGACTGGCGTCTCTCATTCTGAACTTCGCAAGAATGTCCTTGAGATACTTGGTTTGAGATAAGAAAATTCCTTCTTGAAATTGTTGAATTTGAAAACCAAGAAAGAACTTCAAGTCCGCATTGAGTGACATCTCAAAGGTCTTGGTCATGGATTCCGCAAACTTCTTGCATAAATGAATGTTAGGAGAACCAAAGATGATATCATATACGTAAATTTGGCATAAGATCAAATCACCCTTTTCCCTTTTAGTAAAAAGAGTAGGGTCAATCACCCCTCTCACAAAACCATTATCGAGTAAAAACTTCTTAAGATGATCATACCAAGCACGAGGTGCTTGTTTGTGGCCATACAGAGCCTTGTGAAGTTTGTGCACATAGTCTTTGTGATCGGGGTCAACGTAACCGGGTGGTTTTGATACATAGACCTCTTCTTGTAGAGGACCATTAAGAAATGCACTCTTCACATCCATTTGATGTAAAGTAAAACCATTGAAAGCAGCATAAGCAAGTAAGATGCGAATTGATTCAAGAGGGGCAACGAGAGCAAAGGTCTCATCAAAGTCCAAACCTTCAACTTGTGAGTAAGCTTGTGCCACTAACCTTGCCTTGTTTCTGATGATTACATCATGTTCATATTGCTTGTTCTTGAAGATCCATTTTGTTCCAATAACATTGTGTTCCTTAGTTGGCCTTTTGACTAAACACCATACTTTGTTGCCCTCGAAGATGTTTAGCTCTTCTTGCATTGCAACAAGCCAATCGTTGTCCATCAACGCATCTTGTGCCTTGAGTGGCACTACACTAGAGACAAACGAAAAGTGAGCACAGAAGTTTGTTAATTGTTTACGAGTGACTCTACCTTCCAATATGTCGGTATGGATTTGCTTAACATCAACACGACGGGCCACACGAGGCATGATGGAGGTTAAGGTTTCACGAGGTTCAATTTCGTCCATCATCAACATCTTCAACATGTGGATCTATCGGGTGTGGTGGAAGATCTTGTTCTTCATGCATCATTTGTTGAGATTCACCATCACTAGAGGATTCATCATCATCGACATGTGCATGTTCTTGTTCTTGTTCTGGATGATGAACTTGTTCTTGTTCTTGTCCTTGATGATGTTGTAGGTCCCGTGTAGGACCTAGTTCTTGTTCTTGGATTATGAACTCCTCTTGGGGAATGGGATCTTGTGGTGATGTTGGTGTAGTATTAGTTTGAGCATGAGTGGTGCTTGTGTCCTCATTTGCACCTTCACAAGGAACATGTTCCATTGGAAGGAGAGCACCTACACCCATGGTAAAAGTGTCTTGTGAAGGATCTTCATCACCTGCATCACTTAGATCAACTTGCTCCCCATGGGAGCCATTAAATTCATCAAACACCACGTCACAAGTTTCTACAACACATCCGGGGGATTTGTTGTAGACCCTATAGGCATGGGAGTTTGATCCATAACCAACAAATATTCCTTCGGTTGTTTTAGATTGAAATTTTCCTAACCGTTCTATCTTGTTGATAATGAAGCATTTTCAACCAAAGACCCAGAAATATTTGACATTTAGTTTGTTTCCGGTTATGAGTTCATATGGGGCCTTCTCCAAGATCTTGCGAAGGAATAGACAATTTGATGCATGACATGCTGTGTTGACAGCCTCTGCCCAAAAGCTATGAGGTGATTTGTACTCATCCAACATGGACCTCGCCATTTCCACAAGTGTGTGGTTCTTCCTCTCGGCTACCCCATTTTGTTGTGGGGTATATGGTGCGGAGTATTGATGCTCAATTCCTTCATCACTAAGAAACTCTTCCAAGGTATAGTTCTTGAACTCGGAGCCATTGTCACTTCTTATTTCCAAGATTTCTTTGTCAAACTTGCGTTGAGCTTGCTTGGCAAAATCAATGAAGGTGATTTTTGTCTCGTCCTTGGACTTGAGAAAGAACACCCATGTGTATCTTGAGTAATCATCAACAATAACAAAACCATACTTCTTCCCACCAAGACTGTCCCATGAAGGAGGCCCAAAGAGATCCACGTGAAGGAGCTCCAAAGGTCTAGAAGTTGATACTATGTTCTTGGGGGATGCTTTGATTGATGTTGCTTCCCTGCTATGCATGCACTACACACACGATCTTTCTCAAAAGATACATTGGTTAGTCCAAGGATGTGTTCACCCTTTAAGAGATCATGAAGATTTCTCATGCCGACATGGGCTAGCCAGCGATGCCATAGCCATCCCTTGTCGGCCTTGGCCATGAGGCAAGTTGCATGGAACATGCTCTCTTTCAAGAAATCAACCGTGTAAAGGTTGCCATCCAACTCCCCCACAAAGGCAACTTCAAGAGTATCTCTCTTAAAGACTTTCACATCCGTTAGTCCAAATAGTGTATCATAACCAACATAAGCCAATTGACAAACAGAAAGCAAATGATATTTTAGGGATTGGACAAGCATGACATTTGTAAGTGACATGTCATTGGTGATAGCCACCTTGCCCAAACCAAGTACCTGTCCTTTAGACCCTCCACTAAAGACAATGCTCATAAATGGTCGAATAGCTTCCATGAAGTCCATGAGCAATGTTCCATCTCCGGTCATATGATTTGAGCAACCGCTATCAATCACCCATTTGACTCTACCGGAGACAACAACCTACAAACAATTCAAGTCTTGGTTAGAGGCACCCATTTTACAATGGGACCTCTCAAGTTAGTAACAAGGGTCTTAGGAACCCAAATTGCATAAAACCGAAAAGCATTTCTAGGGCCAACAAACTGAGCATAAATATCTCCATCTTTTCCCTTACGAAGCACATATGATGGAGGCATAAATTCTTTTGGCTTGTCGGGTGTAGGTTTGCCCCTGGTGGCCTTCCTACTCACAGCCTTGTCAACCTTACCCTTTCCTTTCTCCTTGTGCCCTTCTCGCACAAATGTCTCCTTGAGGGGAGTTGTAGACTTATGTGTTGCTACCTTATTCTTGCTTGTGATTGGATCAAATCCAAGCCCTTCCTTGGCCACTACCTCCTTGTGTTGACTCAACACTTCATTGAGGTTCTTTTGTCCTTGGGAACCTGACATGAGCCCTTTTTAAATTTGATCCTTTAACACCCGATTCTCCTCAAGTAAGCTATCTAGGTCACCACTGTGGTTAGTATCATAAGTATCAACATTTATAATAGGAGAGGAATAGGCATTCCCAAGTGTGTTAAGATAAGTGAGTTTGAGTTCGTCAAACTTCTTAGTAAGGAGATTGAGGTCTTCTTCCTTTGTCTTGAGAGACAAATGTAGGAGCTCACAATCTTTAGTGTGCCTATCAATGTTTGCACCTATTTTTAATCACAGTTCATCATTACGTGCTTCCTCATATAGGACTTTCTGCTCAAGGATTTCACATTTTTCCTTTTCCTCAGTAACGAGGGTTTCGAGTTCCTTGATGGAGATGGTGTGCTTACTCACCATCTCCATAAGCATACGAAACATAACGAGCTTCTTTCCTTTGAGAGAGCACATGACTTTCTCCATTTTAGCAAACATAGCATCGCTTATTTCATATTCATGATCATGATCCTCAGCATCAAGATATTCATCACTAGGTGTGGTAGGAATAAATAGAGGAGGGTTTGGACGTGGAGTTACCTTCACCTTGTCCAGAGAGGCTTGACCCTCATCATCCTCTACTGTGGCCTTTGCCATGAGACATTTGTGTGCGTTGCCTTCGTAGTCTTTCGTATAGTTGTATGTGACAACATCATCGGTCTTGTTTACAAGTCTCAGTGTGGTTTGAGTGTCTTGGGCTACACCTGCAACACCTCTAACATCATCGGGGTTGGACTCGTCTTGGGCAACCATAGCCTTCCCATCTCTCTTCTTGAACTTGGAGTTCAATGGGTTGGGCAACTTCTTCTTCACAAATGTCTTCGGAAATCTTGGTTTATCTTCTCTCTTTCCATAGGGGCACTCATTTTAGAAATGGTTGGTTTCTTCACAATTGTAGCAAGTCCTTACTTTCTTCTTTTGGAATCTTCCCTTGAATTTTCCCGCACTGAACTTCTTCACAAAGAGAGCCATGTCTTCATATGAGGGCCCCTCGTCTGAGTCAACTTCATAGCCTTCTTCTTCAACATCTTCTTCTTCACTCTCATCCTCATCCTTTACGAGCTTGGCCTTCAAGGCTAGGTTTGTCTTGGGTGATGAGGAACCATGCATGGCAAGGTATCTTGTAGCATTTGCCTTTGATTCTTCAAATAGTTGGAAGGTTGAGATGACATCATCGGGAGACATGTCCTTGAATCCATGTTCTCTTCTTATGTCCCATACCATTTGATGGTGATATGGAGCAAGAGCATTCAGCAATTTGTCCACAAGAAAACGCTTGGTCAAGTTGAACCCATCTTGGCTCTTGTCACAATCATATGATTCAATGTTAGTGGCAAGTGTCATCAATTGCTCATGAAGTTGCTTGGGGTCTTCACCTTTCTCCATGCAGAAATATTGTAATGCCCCTTTTGCAATCTCATATGGTGCAAGGCGGAGGGAGGAAGTTCCAGTCTTGGTCATCACAAGGCTATCCCATAGTTCTTTTGCATTTGTGAGGTGAATGTAGGGTCTTTTCTGCTTGTCAGACATGCCCTTTCTTATGAGCATGATTGCGGTGTCATTGAGGTGTTTGTCATATTCTTCACCTGGTGTGAGATCCTTGGGATTCACAGGGTTGTAACCTTTCTATATGACCTCCAGCATTTCATCGTTTACAAACCTAAGATGATCCTGCATACCAACCCTCCATAAAGAAAAATCGGCAGTGTTATCAAGTAAATGAGGGTTTCCTGCGGCATTATACCTAGGTTTCTCAACTCTAGATTTTGCATACAACCATGGGACACCGGTATGGTCACCAGCTTGAGGTTGTTGGCCCAAACTAGGAAGGGGTGCATTTGGTTGCTTTATCACACACCCTAGGCTTTCCAGTGGTGGAGTTCTTGCAGCTAATGCATCCAACCTCATTTTGACCAAGGCCTCAATAGAAGCATCATGCTCCTCCTTTTGCTTAGCGAGGGCCCTTTCAAGATCCTCAGAGGTGAAAGATTTTCGGACTTCCGAAGAAGATGACCCTTTCTCAAGAGGAAGTGCAGCTAAAGGGTTCCCATCGTTATCCATCTCGCTCCAGGGCGGTTAAGCCACAAGATTAGAGCATGAGGCTCTGATACCAATTGAAAGGATCGAGATGGACCTATAGGGGGGTGAATAGGTACAATTACAAATTTTAATTGTTACTTAGCAATTTTAGGCAATATTGCGGAATATGAAAGTGAGCCTAACAATTGCAAAGATGATAGTCGTGCTATGTGTACTAAGCAAGGCAACAAGTAAGTAGATAGGCAAGCACAAGTAATACAAGTAATACCACAAAGACAAATAACCACAAGTAGGGAGTTAGGGTTTGGGATAACCGCAACTCCGAGAGACGAGGATGTATGCCGATGTTCACTTCCTTGGAGGGAAGCTACATCACCGTTTAGAGAGGTGGATGTTACCACGAAGGCTCACCCTATTCTCTCCTTGAGACAACACCACGAAGGCCTTTCTCAACCACTAGTGGTAGACCTTGGGGTGGTCTCCAAACCCTCACAAACTTTCCGGGGGTAATCACAATGCACGATTCCTCGCCGGAGTACTCCTACCGCCTAGGAGTCTCCAACCTCCAAGAGTAACAAGATGCACCGCGAAAACAAGGGGGAATCAACTTTTGCTTTGGTGAATGTGTAGATCAGGCACTCCTCCTTCACTCCTCAAAAGATCAAGAGCTTTGGTTGGCTAAGGAGGGAGAACTCCAAGAAATCGAGGTCTGAAAATGGTGGAGAGAGAAATGGAGTCGTCGCCTTCTTCATGGGGAAGAAGAAGACTATTTATAGGTGGGGATAGAATCCAGCCGTTGGGGCCAGATTCCTACGAAGTCTGGAAGTTCCGGGCATGCCCGGAGGTTCCGAACACCGGAAGTTCCTGCCAAGTTCCGGGCAGGTTCCGGGCTACACAGAGAGTTTGAATCCTCTCTGGAGTACCCCGGAAGCTGCCAGAACGGGGGCGGAAGTTCTGACGTCCAGAAGTTCCGACCGGCATGGATGTTCCGGGGGACGGAAGTTCCGGCCAGGGTCCGGCAAGGTTCCGGCCTACACAGAGAGATTGCACACAAAAGCAGTTTCTCTGGGTGGCCTGGAAGCTTCCTGGACCTTCTGATCCCCGGAAATTCCGGCCGTCCCGGAAGCTCCGGCCTAGGCAGAGACTTTGCGCCGTGTAATTCAGACCAATTTTGAGAATTGATTTTGCCAGATCATATGTGTATGTGGAGTTGATTCCCAGATGTTTTCATGATGCACCCTCTCTTAATAGTGCGGCTGCCCTAGGGACTCAAGAAAGAAAGAAAACAATTATGGCACTCCGCCTTTTTCCTTTTTCCGAGTAGAGGGGAAATAACCATCCATGCTTCACTTCAATTTTGAAGGTGTTGTTTACACTAGAGCATGTGATTAGAAACACAAATGAAATTGTCATAGATGTCAAAAACTATTAAGGGCAACAATACACTTTCAGCAACGCGGAGGGAGGGAGGGAGGGAACTCTGGTTAGCTTACACTGACCGTACCACAGAACATTATTGCTACATATAGAAATGGACAAAACAATATTTGCAGTCTTGCCCATAATCTTTCTTGTTATAAAACACAACATTATTTCTACATATATAAATGGACAAAACAATATTTGCAGTTCTGCCCATAATAAGTGATAGTAAATACTATTTGCCCCCTGCGGCCACGTCCAAAAAGCATGTGAAATAATGTGGATTGGCATAGTATTGAATCACATTGGTGTTTGAGCATCCACAGCCGGACCCGCCATATTGCACCTGTACATTTCGAACGGACGACCAAGCCTCAACAAAATGAAACGCAACCGGGCCCCCTCAAAGCCAATCCTATACACGCGGGTTTATCCAGCACCACTCTGCCCATCTTTGAAGCGGACAAGGAAAACCTCAACCCCCCCCCCGACGAATCGGTCATGTTGGAATGACGAGCGGGACCCACATGGAAACATGCAGAAACTTATCCGGTCGGACGGTAGCTCACCAGTGCACATTCATGTCACCGCTCCAGTGCACCGCCCGATGGGCCATACCCGGCTAGTTAAGTCAGGTGCCTCAATCCTAGTCGCCCTCATTTCCAACCTTTCCATCCCGTCTGCACCGCCACCGCGACCCCCTCTATGCCCTGTTTTTAGTTTCGAACTCGCATTCTGCAGGTAGCCTTGGTCCGCCAAAAGGTTACCTACTACAAGATGCTGACCCCACAATGTCGGGCAGAGATCAGGCGGACATGGAGGCCATCCAGGCATGACGCGACGTTGAGATTGCAACCAGCCTACCTCTGAACTCCCCGGAGGAGGAGTAGGAGGATGCACCAAAGCAGGAGGTGGCACAAGGAGGCCCCAGAAGCAGAGATGGAGGAGGTGGAGCGGTGGGACGAAGAGGAAGGCGAGGACGATCCAGAGTCACAACAGGCCGGTTTTTCCATGGAGGACGCACTCGAGATCTTCCTAACGGAGGAGGCGTAGGATTAGCATGACATTCGCGAGTTCATCCGCTCGAAGCTCTAGGCCAAGGCCAACTGCAGCTACATCCACGAGGCGGACTGGTACTTGAGTAGCTCTTTGCCGACGAGGAGGACGCTCTAGAGATTCATTCCACTGCCAATGATCATGACGCCGGTGCCTTCGGCAAGGACGACGAGTAGATAGGCTAGCTATGTACGTAGATGATTTTTACGTTGCATTTGCTAGCATAGATTTGAGAATCAAGAGATAAAGGCTATGGTTGCAATGTCTAAGAATTAAGGGGTGATCGGTCACTACCGGAGATGTCCATGAACATACAGAGACCCGGATTTGTGAAGCTCGTCTTAGGGCATCTCCAACGCCGACCCTCAAACCCCTCACAACCGTCTGGACTGCACGGTCTGGACATGTTTTACCATCCAACACGCTCCTACATCGGTCCCCTGACCGGTTCAGATGCACTTTTTCCTGCAAACGAGAAACAAACTGGGAGAGGGGGCTTTGCGGGCATCCGGACAGCTGCCACGCCCGCTTCTGACAACCGTGGCCCACCAGAAAACCTTCCCTTGTCCGAACGCGTTCCCACTCGAAGCCACCTACACGCATTCACGCCGCTCTAGAGCGGCAGCTCCGCATTGACACCAGACGTGACCGCTCACTGACGCCGACATTGAAGCGGCTAGCCGGTCAAGGGCGCCGCCCATGCCGCGTCGTTGGTGTCCATGCTTGTTCAATGCCGGAGATATGTTTACTGGACGGGACAGGATGGATATCTACCATGTCCATTCAATGCATGTCCCTCCATCTTCCACCATTAAACAGGCTCACCGACTGAGAAACCAACTCCAATGCCCATGCATAGAAGCATCCGGACACTTTGCCTCAACATCGTCCAGTATTTAAAGGCCACACCCGGCGAACAACACACTACAACCCCATCCGCTCCACATCTTCCTCCCGTGCACCACTTCGCCATGACCTTGAGCGGGAACGCTCTGTGGGAGAGCATGTCGTCAGAGATGAAGCATGAGGGGCCTTTGCAGCTGCCTGGTAGAGCCACCATGCTAGGAGGATCGAAGCCGGCATTCCATCCATCTCCCCCGAGATCTTCGGTGATGACTCGGCGTCGGAGCCAGTGCCAGTGCATGTTCTCTTACCATGGAGCAGGCACATGTGCACTTCAATGCCGCCATGGCAAAGGAGCAGCATGCGTTGGCGCCTATGTCGGCGTTCCATCGGGCGGTCGAGCAGCACCGGCTGGCGGAGGTCCATATCTACGGCGAGCGTGCGAGCGAGGAGGCCATGGCGTCCATGGCAGCGGCAAACCCTAACTTCGTCGCTGAGCAGTAGGCCCTATACGAGGCCGCCCACGCTCAAGCCGCTCGCAATGCACATGCGGCACAACCGGGCGCGGAGGCGATCGCGGAGGAGAACGCCGCCAGATGCGCGTCCTACGTGCCGTCAAACTCTGTTTGGCCGGTCTTGGACGACAACAGATACCGACCCCTCCATTTCCATCATGGACATCACGTCCACCGGCGACGGACAGGTCCCGGACTCCCTCGAGGATGAGTAGGGCATGTGAGGCGGTAGGGCATTGTTCCCTATGTGGGACGATCTGTCTCTCATATTCTACTCTTCCTCACCGGCGACTGCACCTTACTACTCCTGTAGTAGTTGTCGGATTTCCCCGAAAAGGAAAGATGATGTAGCACAGCAACAGAAAGTATTTCCCTTGGTTAATAACTAAGGTTTAATCGAACCAGTAGGAGTCTACAAGCTAACAAGATAATCTGCACCTGCACACAAACAAAATAAGAGCTTGCACCCAACTTGGCAAGGGGGATGCTAATGCCTCGTGTTACTAGTTGCAAGGTTAAAAGCAAATAGTGATAAATAGTGATATGACAAACAGCAAAATAATAAAAGAGCAATAGAGCAACACAAATATTAATTTAGAATGCACCAGGGGGCATAGATCACTAGTGGCTTCTCCGTCTGCCAAAGCACCAGAACAGGGTTTCAGATGGGATCGCTTCGGGTCAAAGGCTTGCGACGAAGATAAAATTCTTTCGGGTTCGCTTATGAAGGTTTCGGGAGTTATAAGATCTATATGCAGAAGAATTAGGTTAGACGGAGGCTAAAGGGCCCCACATGGATAGGTGGCGCGGCCACACCCCCCCCCCCCCGGTCGCACCACGTGACCATGTGGCTTCCTCATGGGTCCCCTCGACCTCCCCCGAGGCTTCTAAGGCCCTCTAGTATCCAGAAAAAAGGTCAAAAAATGGCACCGTATTTGGACCTTACTAAATATGGATTTTCCGTAAAACCAAAAACAAGCAAAAAACAGAAACTGACACTGGACACTGAATTAATAAGCTAGTATAAAAATAATATAAAATGATATAGAAAGCATACAAAAGTGATAATATAATAGCATTTAACGATCAAAAATTATAGATACATTGGAGATGTATCACACCTTCACTTCATGTGCCTTATCGCCACCGCTCATGGTGGCGGGGGATGGAGGATGTGATCGCCGGAAGGGAACAACAAGGACTTGGACGACGGTTGCCACCGTAGTTTACGTTTAGGTCCGGTCCCTCTTTTTTATTGAAAACTTTTCGAAATCTAATGGACGTGCTCCGGTTTGTATGAAAATCACCTGGCTTGCACGAATTTCATCGGTTTCAATTAAACTTGTTTTGAAATGTATGTGGATAAGGGTTGCGTCGACGATCGCATTCGGCGAAGTTGGAGTCGTCTGCTCAAGGTTTAGGGATGGTGATGACGCCTCTAGGGGAGGAGTGATGACGATTACGCCTGCGTGCTGTCTCGGTTAGGCCCTCGTTGGAGTGGTGTGTGGGGTATCTAATGTGTGTCGCTCAGCGGTTGTACGGGTTTTTGCTCGGTTTCCCATAATTAACCGGGCAATTGGTTTTCGCTTGGTTTTCCCTAATTAACTGAGTAACTCTTTTGTTCTTAATGAATGTTGGAACCCTGGCATTTTGAAGAAAAAAATGCATGTGGATAGCATTGGATGACCTTGTCCCGTCTTCATGTCCATGGATCAGTCTCTTTCCTGTCCGCTGATGAATGCGGGTCCGGTTTACGGTCAGTACTCCCTCCGTCAAGGTTTATTAGACCCCCTTTCATTTTGAGCCAAAGTTTGACCATGAATTTAACTAATAAAATATAAACTATATGTCACAAAAATTATACCATAGAAAACCTCTTTCAAATACAAATCCAACAATATACTTTGTGTAGCATATACTTCATATATTTTTAATTAAATACATGATCAAACTTGGACACAAAATAGAAGGGCCTAATAAATCCGGACGGAGGTAGTATTGAAGATGCCTTTAGTAGGTTCATGTGGCAGCAGAAAGTAAGAAATTTCAAGGCACTAATTGCAGATCTTTGACCCCATATATCGCCGTCAAAGAAGGAAAGAAACTTGAGTTTTTCACAAATAAAACTTATAAAAAAATGCCCCATGCATAGCACGTGCATTTGTTGAGCACGCATAGAACGTTGTTGCGTGAAGAAGGGGGTCGGTGTGTGGATCCGAACGGGCCGGTGGCTCCATGGGTGGCTGCACTGTCATTGTCCTAGGCCATGGGTCACTGTATCTCTGACGGCCTGCAACTTCGCAAATTGTCTATATAAACCACATGCAGGAGTGATACGGTAGCAAAAACCCAGCTAGCTAGATCTCTAGTGAACACACATGCAAATGTCGGCCTCCATCCCTGTGGCTGCGACCATGCCTTGGGTTGTTCTCGTGGGCATGGCGGCCCTCTTATCTGCCTGGTTGATTCATTTGGTCATGAGATGGAACATGAATCCACAATGCAGTGCAGGGGTAATGCTGCCGCCGGGGTCGCGGGGTCTCCCCGTTCTCGGGGAGACGCTCGAGTTCTTCGCCCGGAACCCATCGCTCGAGCTGATCCCTTTCTTGAAGCGACGTCTAGATAGGTAATTGCTCTTACTAATCAGTTTAGTCGTGCATGCATGCATGCATTGCCTACCTCTCATATCGTCTGACTCCTACTGTGACGCAGCTGAAAAAACTCCCGTAGTTACGCGTAATAAAATCATGTAAATACCCTCTCAGATTTTTTTAAGCGGTTGGTGGATTTGTCTCATCCACGACACACGAATTTCATAATTTGTAAGAAATATTTTGATAGACACTTTTATTAACTTAAAATGTACGATAACATCAAGCGGATACAACGAGCAACACTCGACATCTATATATGTAAGTTGCATACAGTCAAATACCAACAGTATGAAAATAGAAAAATGAATAAATTGGCATATCGGCAACAATATAGAGTCATATAGGCCGACATTATCCTTATATCGAAGGAGATGATGGACATATTCAGAGATTATTCTGCTATCCATGTTGGATAAAAAAACCGAGCACTCACTTCAACCGCATACACACCGTCTTGAAACAGCATTTGATACTTGGTTCAGTATAGCATAGACCACGTACGAAGCGAGTGCGTATGGCAGAGAATGACCGGCAAAGGAGTAGAGTTTTCGCTATTAAAAATCAAATCATTTTATATAACCAAAGCAACCATAATAAGGCATACTAGCTATGCCCCCAACTTTATTAGCGTTTCAAATATATTGAAAAACAGTCCAACAAATGACAAAAAATATTGGCAACACTTGTTGACAGATACAAATTAGATGCTATTTGAATGATTGATCACGTGCAATGCCCAAACTTGCACTTAAAAAGAGGTGTTCCACTGTCTCATCGTGAGTGTAAAAACTACACTTATTGCTTCTTTGTTAGTTGTGACGGACGAGATTGTCCTTGGTTACCACACCCCCTTCAAAGATATCACATTAAAATTTTAATTTTTAGTAGAATCTTTGATTTTTTAAATTTTCTTATTATTATCCATTAGCATCTCTGAATGCTTGAGCACACGACACATAGAGTCGTCTGTAAATTAGGACCAAGATATAGTAAAATTATAGCGAAACACATCATATCAATGTGTCAGGTTAATCAAATCCAATCAGGATTTTTCTTTTTGACATGACATAAGACGTCAATTTGCCTTAACTGAGAGGGGGAAATGCAGCGTTCAGAACTTAACCTCCAAACTACTTGAGTTAGCAGTTTTCTTATGCATGTCTGGCTCCAAGGGCCACAGCTGAAATCAATGGATATATATGCTAAACTTGATTTGGCTATATTTTGTCCTCTCAAGTCTCAAGTAAGTTGAACATGTGAGGCATAGACCGGTCTATGTTCTAGAGCCCTATAACATATGCACAAGGAGGGCAGCAGCGGCGGCGCGTGGCAAACGGAGTTACGTGGTCGGTGCTTGTGTGCGTTTCACTGCTGTCGTACAATTTGATGTGAGATAAATTTAGATGGGCTCATGATGTCTCAGCGTATGCATCGAGCAAGTAAACTGGAAATAAATGTTTATGCTCTCATCGGTGAAGAAATAGATAGGCATTGAAGATCAAAAGGGCGATTCCTTTATTAACCATGGCATTAAATGAAGAAAAAGCGTGTTAGGGCATCTTCAATAGTTTGTATGTAGTCTTATTGGTAAAATTGTCCATGTCATCAACCAACAAAGGATCATACAACTACTCCAATGGTTGCATCTATATTATCCAATAGGAGAAAAGAGAATAAATGCAATTGCTCTCTATGTAACCTTGGAGCTTGTGCAAGAGCTGTTGGTTAATATACATACAGTTTTCATCTCTCTCCTCATTTATTTATTGCCACATCATCATATATCCTAGGTGGCAAATTTTACTAACAACTATCTTACTCAATATTTTGGTAGCTGTGAGCACACTGTTTTCTAGATATTTGTAACACCAAAACTATACCCGTTCCATTGATACAATGTTGACAACTTGTCTTGGCTCCGATAAACTAACGAGTAACAACCCAAGTCATATCTAATGAATCCTATATCTACTTGATCTTAAACCTTCATCTAAATCACTCTTATCCATACGGAAAAATTAAACTAAAGATATGATGAATGATTTTGCAACGATCATCGAATGCAAGAAGAGAGGTAGAGGTTGAGGCCGCACGTGGTTGGTTCGCAGCCATATTTTGTCTTTTTTGCCCAGTTGTGGTTGAATGTTAGGTAAAAAAAATTACGGTGAATAAATTGTTTGCCGCAAGTTAGGCAAGGTTCTACAGAAGGCAACGGGTATTCAAACAATAATATGGCTGCGAACGGCATTATGTCAAAATTATTAGGCAAGTTGTAAAAGTTTTTTTTATTTTAAAAAAAGAATCAAAGTACCGCAAATAAATATCTAATAATAAAAAGGATATTTCTTCTTGCGGTATGTCATAGAATTTGCCTTAAAGTTACAAAATATTACCCATCAATGTCACCTATAAGTGATAAAAAAGTTCACATAGTAGAATCATCCATCTGGGCCGGCCTATGCAGTAGGGACCTCCTATAATGCGCTCTGCACGTTGGAAGAAGACACAGCGCGCCCGTTTTGTCCAGTCCATGTTCGGAGCGGCCTGTTTTTTTTTTATATTTTGAATAATTTAGGAATCTAAAAAAGTTTCAAAAATAAGAAAAATGAGAATTTTTAAACAAATTTGTAATAAATAATAAAATGTTTGTAGATTAAAAAAATGTTCACGATTTTATAAAAATGTGTTTGATTATTCAAAACATGTTCGAAATATTGAAAACAAATGTTCTGGAAATCAAGAAATATTCATGATTTTCTGAAAAAGTTCGTGTACTAGAAAATGTTAATGGAATTGGAAAAAAAATTGCCAATTCAAAAATGTTCACGAATGAAAATTATCCTAAAAAATCAAAAATTGTTAGTGACCTACAAAATAGTTTATTCATTCATAAAATGTTCGTTGATTCAAAAAATGATCATGCATTTCAAAAAATGTTTGTTAAATAAAAAAATGCTCGTTAAATAATAAAAATGTCTGTGAATTTCAAAATTGTTCCACCAATTCATCCATTCTAGAAACGTTCGCCGATTCAGGATTTAAAAAAAAACATGTTTACAAATAGTATAAAATGTTCTTGATTTTAGAAAAAAAAAATCTATTTTTTTAAATGTTCGTGAATTTGAAAAATGTTCACGATTTCAAATATGTTCACGAGTTAAAAAAAATGTTCATGATTTCACAAAATTGAGAGTGATTGTGTATCTCAGTGATGCAGCAAAATGTGATTATGACCATTAAGATTAGGATTTAATTTTCTTCCGTTGCAACGCAGGGGCCCTTTTGCTAGTATAATAAAAACTATATTGAGGTTAGTGGGCCACCGGACGGCCACTGCTGCCGCCAGAACGAGCTGTCAACGTGCCCCTGTTGCCGCTCCCGTACTTGAGCCAGACTGACCTTGTCGACGACAATTGAGTAGTTTTCGTGCATGTGTACCTAAGGACCAATGTCCTGGAGGCGTAGTTGTCGTCACTCAACCATTGAATTGATCTGAGAAATCTGACACCAAATCTCGTCGGTGCATACGCACGGTGAGAAAACCTAACCATGCCGTCCCAAGGAGCTCACATGAATCTACTCCAGAGCCCGAAGTAATCCGTCCCAACGGACAAACTTGAGGAGGATCGGAGCCCGGAAGAATGACTCAAAGAAGAAGCGTCGCCATCCATCCAAGTGACACCCCTGCGAGGACTAAAACCTACCCTATCTACTAGCTGGAGCAGGCGCCGGGATTCCCCTCCCTGCCATCGGCCGTCAGAGCGGCATGCGAAGGGGAGACGAATCCACGGGCTCGCCAGTGGAGATTGAGGGGAGGATGACTTTTTCCTAGTCGCCTTGCGAGAGGGAAGAGAAAAGCGAGAACCACCTAACTATTTTTTTGGTACTCAACTTTGTGTCAAAGTTTGAAAGTTTGGCAAGATGTGGCCATGAACCAAACTTGTCCTTACCAAAGATTACCTCTACCTGCATTCCAATTGTTTTGATAGCAAAAAAGTAAAAACTACTAACAACATACTATTAATTACCAAATTCTATATTTCAAAACATTTTCCTGGTTCAACAATTTATTTGATTCATGGTCTGTTTTATCAATTCCTATTTTCCAGGACACAACAATACTGCATTCCAATGGGATAAGTTCTAACAACATTTCATTTCTTTGCATAAGAAGTTACCATATATTAACTCCCTTCTTTCCGGTTTGAATGCTATATGTAAACCTAGATCGACCATCCGATCAATATAATATAAATTATACTTCACAAAAGTTATACCATTAAAAAATATAACATTGAAAGTTTCCGGTATTTTTTGAGAGATATAACTCGTGTCATGTGACGTTGGTCAAATAGTTGATCTAGGAATATGTGTGGGACTTTTAAACCGAAAAGGTGGTAGTATGTATAAGTATGGTGCTACTAGTTATAATGTTTGAGCCTGTGTGTTTCTGAAAATGATTTACTAGGCGTTCATTATGTGCATATAGCGAGGAGGTGATATAGGTTGATCTACAGCTGTCCGGGTAGGTTAATGACTCATCAATTCACCATCCAGCAACAAAAGTATGGTAAGAAGACATTATGTTTCACACTTATGTATAGTCATAGCGCAATAATATTATAGGCTGGTGACCACAGAGAATTAGTGACTTGATAACTAGAGTGGAGAATCACGTAACCAGCTATACAATGACACGTTCTTTTATGAGCTTACCGTTGGTGGGGAGAAAACAATACTATATGTTGATAATAACAAAAATAAGTTTCAGAAATACGAGTTATTGTTTTCATAAAAAATGAAATAATCATCGATGATCTGACACAATTCTGTAAGGTCAATCTTACCCGGATATTGATCATTTTACAAGGATGAATACCCAAACGTAATATGACAGCCGTACTAAATTCATGGAAGGCCAAAATTTCAGGTACGGTCCAATTTTTAGGACAAATTTGATCGGCGAAGATCTCATTGTCTCCCTAGATGGTATCCAGAGTCGCTCATGAGAATCATGGGAGCGGACTGCATTATCACAACGCTTGGGACTTTTCACAAGCACCTTAGGACTCTGGTACTTCGACTCTTCGGCCCAGAAAACCTCAGGGTGGTTCTGCTCCATGAAGTACAACAGACGGCCCATGCCAGCTTACTCTCCTGGCTTGACCATCCTAGTATCGAAGTGAAAGAGGCAACTGCTAGTGTATGTCCTCCTATTCCTCTCCCTATATTGATGTTGTTCTGGTTTAAGTTGAACAACTTGATTAATTAGGATATACTACAAGTTCTTTCACAAAATTGATGTTTAATTAATAAATCTTATTCATATACATGGTGTTTCAAGCAACTCCAACTTTCCTTATTTTAGATGATATTCAGCATCACAGCAAAGCGGTTAATCAGCTATGACTCCTCAAGCTCGGATGGGAAGTTGTGGAAGGAATTTGATGCATTTCTTCAAGGACTACTAGCATTTCCACTTTACATTCCTGGCACAGCATTCTACAAATGTATGCAGGTAACTAGGGACTACTACCACCCACATATTTCTCCATATCATAGCACAAATAAATTAATACATACAAACAATTCTACTAATAGACAACTCTAGCTTATTCTTTTGCATCCACCATTGAATTCTAGTGTACAACAATATGTCGGATGAATTGCACCCAATACCATTTCCTCAAACAAAAATTGCACCCAGTAGTAAGAAAAGTGTGTATATAGAGCCTGATTAATTGGGGCTCCATGGTGCTCACGCACGTGATTTCAATACACAAATTAAAAATATATTTGATAACACTATTGCAAAAATCAGTTTTTCATATACGTATGGTTCCTTCATTGACTAGGGCCGGAAGAATGTCATGAAGATCTTGAAAAAATTGCTAAATGAGAGGAAGAAGGATCCATGTCGAGAGAGTGTTGATTTTATCGATATCTTGATCAGTGATTTGAAGGAGAAGAAAACTTTAATGAATGAGAAAATTGCATTGGATTTGCTCTTCTTATTGCTGTTCACGGGCTTCGAAACTACGTCATCTGGGATAACTGCTGCACTCAAGTTTTTATCTGATGATCCCAAGGCCCTGCAAGAATTAACGGTAAGTGCGGACAAAGGAAAGTAGACAATTAAGTGTTTTAATGGTCCGAAAAGAATATATGCCTTGAGACGTACACACTAGAATTCTTCACCCACACTGCTAGGCATACATCTGCATATGTGCATTGTGTTGCACATAATCCACTAATTTAGCGTTAAGACTTCCATCTATAATTATTGAGCAAAATATACATGACTATCCATATAAGAAATACCCATCTTGTTCATGGCTATAGTTACAGATGTGTCTCATATGCCACCAAAAATATAGTCACGTGTAAGGCGGAAACTCAATTTGGCTCCCGGGAGCACATGCTCCCGGGGCCAATTTTTTTTTTTCAAATGTCAAAAAAATCATGACAAAATTTTTATGTGATCTTAGTCATATCCAAATGCTAACTGCAAATTTTGAGACAAAAAGGTTAAGCATTTTGGGCTATGCAAAAAAAAACAAATTGAACATCAAATGTTACCCCAAAATGTCACCCCAAATTTGTTTTTTTCACCGACAAAAAAATGCCGCTCCGTTTCACATGAAAATTGTCAAGCATGCTTGCGACACTAACACGAACATCCACAAAAAATTTCAGAATTTTTTGAAAACATTTAGTATTTTTTTCGCGTTACTGTTCATCCGGGTGCATTTGCACCCGGGAGCCAAAACGCCTCCCCCCGTGTAAGGGGTCTATTGTTTGTTACTACCACCATATACTCAGTATGTTACAAACCCCTTAGATCATTTGAAATGCATGTGGATATAACTACACCTAGTAATACCCAAAGGCCTTCATATCCATAATCCAAGAAAATATTGTGTGTGTGTGTGTGTGTGTGTGTGTGTGTGTGTGTGTGTGATTTGGTAATTCATGTATACAAATGACTAATTAAGGTAGAGTTATCAATTCCAGGAGGAGCACAACAACATCCGGAAAAGGAAGGCCAACCCTGACTCTGAAATCACATGGGAGGAATACAAGTCCATGAAATTTACATCTCATGTATATAGTTTGTGTCTCTTCGGCTTTTCTTTTTCATGATATCAACCATAAACAAATATAAGATGGTTCATTCTTATTGTATAATAGTGACATGAGCACTTGTACAAGTCGCATTATTTCATCAGCTTCATTGTTATTTGTAGGTCATACATGAATCATTAAGGCTGGCTAACATCGCTCCCGTAATGTTTAGAAAAGCAACAGAGGAAGTTAATATAAGAGGTGAGAAGATTTTATAAGGGCACGAGACATGTAGGAGTAACCAATCATAGATTTATGAGAGATTAATCGGTGCACATATAGTAGAGTGTGTTCAACCTCCCTGTAATCAAAAGCAAGGTAGAGAGAGGGGGAAGAGAGAGGATGCAATAATTTAACTAAATGATGTCTTAATATTTATTGAATATACACTTGTGATTCGTGGAGGTTATACTATCCCAAAAGGATCGAAGATCATGGTTAATCCTTCTAGCATTCATCTCGATCATACTATTTACAAGGATCCCAATGCATTCAATCCTTGGAGGTGGAAGGTTCGCAACATTTGACTATTTCAAAGAGATGTTCCATGTCACTTCTAATAAACCAACACATATGTTCTTATCATAAAGCAACAAACTTTGGTTGAATGATATACATTGTATCCAAAATACACGATATTTTATCATAATTTTTTCTTGATATTATCCCGGTTTTAAGTTATTAGTTAACGTGCATCCACAACATAGTTGGAAATTTATATTATTACATTAGAAAATTAGGTAAAAACCTTTCCAATAAAGGAAAAGTAGCTCATGATCAATAGCTTCAAACTAAGTAAAGTTATATTTCTAACAAAATAAACATAGGGAGTACTGAATAATCTTTCAAGAGGGAAGTAAAGTATGAAAAATAGGATTTAAAATGTAGGAGAATACATGGATTTTGGTTCTTTTATCTCTAATATTTTCCTGTTGAAACACTAAAAAGGGGATTTCTAAGAATATTTCAAACAAAGGCTGGTATTAATTGTTAAGCCAAAAAAACTCTCTCTAAAACCTAGTGAAAACTTTGTACACAGGATACTGCTGAACCAGTGGGTGGCTCCTCAAAGGAGTTCATAGCCTTTGGAGGCGGGCTACGATTATGTGTTGGTGCCGACTTTGCTAAGCTACAAATGGCTATCTTCCTACATTTCTTAGTTACTAAATACAGGTGAATTATTCTTTCTTGTGCTCAAAATATTAATAAATGGTTAGTCTGCCAACAATAGTAAGTATTTGTTACCTCTTATTTAATAATAGAGACATGAGTCCTAACTCATGTAGTTCTAGATATTCGCTTGCATATAAATTATAACACTAGGGTTAAACGTCGTCAGTTATTACTTTGTTTCTTGGGGACAAGATGTATATTTAGCCATAAGATCTTACTCAAAGTGAACCTAGTGTGCTGCAAAAAGATTTGTAGTATACTTCAATAAAATAGTATAGTATATAAAAAAAGAAAAATCATTTCATAAAATCAATGCTACATTGTGAGTTTTAAGTAACATACTTAAAAAAAGTAGAAAAACTCACATCAAATAAAATAATACGAAAGAAATGAAAACATAAAATTAAGTATCCACCAATCCATTCACCCACTCCACCCCTTCTCAGGTTCCTTTGCTCAACACTATAATGCCCATTCCTCTTACGCTCAATATTCTTCGAGCCAGACTAGAAGAAGAAAACTAAACATGTTGCCTTAATGGAGGATGCAATGCCTAGGGAAGGGGCGGGTGTGTTAACATGATGAGTAGGAGGGTGCATCTAACTTCACTAGCACAATTATGTTGTATAAACACGTTCTTATATATATCCATAATAGATTTTTTTATTTTCCTGATAAATAATTGGATAGATATAATCTATATTATTTTCCTTGCCATTATATGTTATATGGAAAGTTTCTATTTATGAAAAAAATTCATTACAGCTTGCTCCAAGACATATGACTTCGTCAAAACCATGCACTTGAATTTCTTTCATAGACACTAATTAGTCAAAAAAATGTATTTGATTAAATACAAATATATTATTAGTTTTCCATAGAACGTCGTTCAACAATGTAAATGTATGATCATTTACATGCACATTAATAAAAATCATCAATCAAAGTTTCTAGCGCCGCAAAAAATTGAGTGAAAAATAGTATGCTTGCATGTTTATGAGCGCACAACTACTTCTTAATATTCGAATTTGATTTGTCCAAAAATAACCTCTAGGATCAATGTCTCATATTAAAGGTTAATGTTACCCCCATGGAGGTAATCAGCATAGAGCATCTACAATGTGTTAAGTACAAATGAAATAGAATATAGTATAAAATAGAAATATGATGGGAGTGCATTACTCTATGAAAAACAAATGAATATTGTGCTCTTTTTGTTGTAGGTTTGTATACAAATATATATTTTTCAATACTATTTTACATAGATTTTTACTCTCAATTTTAAACTTGTGTTCACCTTCTACAGTTGGAAAGTGATCAAGGGAGGAACCATGGTGCTTTCTCCCGGACTTCAGTTTCCTTGTGGTTTTCACATACAACTGCTCCCAAAATCTTGATGCACCATTTTTAATGCTTTAATATGGGCAAGACCTCTAAGGGCATGGGGGATTCACAATGTTGTTGTTTGGCTAAGTATCTAGTGATGTATCATGTGTGTCTATGGATTAATAAAATAATGTATAAAAACTGGTGGTACCATTTTTGTTTCAAAATCTTGTTCTTAGCACAATATGTGTCGATGTGCCCGCTTTCCAACCATGTTGCGATGAGTTTATCTTCCTCACAAGGAACCATGCTACATTCTTAGTCCACGTGTATTGAGCCCCAATCCTAGGAATTTCTATTAACTCCAGATCACCTAGCGTGTCATTGAACATATTCATTTTCTTCTTACATTTGTTACCGGAAGATTTATCTTCAACTGCGCAGATTAAGTTGAAATCTCCTCCAATGATGAAGGGGCTCAAAATGGTGGGCACGTAAGCACGCAACTCGTTTAAGAAATCCAGGGAAAACGTATGGTCAAATGGACCATAAACAACACATAATTCCCAAGAGGCAAGGAGGCCCTGGCAGTAATTGAGGCACTGAGAAAGAAACACTCCTGCATCCATCGAAAAACTGAAAAAAGGTACTTGTCAATGCCTAATAGCAAGCCTCCTAAAAGCCCAATCGCGAGCACCTACTGTTGGAGGTATGCCCTAGAGGCAATCATGTATGATGATATTTCCTATGTGTTTATGAATAAAGATAGTCCTTGGACATTATCAATGGTGTGTATTAACAATGTGACTTGTTTGTGAGACTATGCATTGTATGATGACTGTCCTAAATGGTCCCTAGTCGAAAGGGCGGTGTGGACGCACACCCAGTTAGACTAGCATATGACACGGTGGATGGTCCGGTCTCACTGACCATGTAGCATTAGACGCTAGCCGGATAATACGGACTCAGAAAGATCTGGTCGGATCCGAGTCGAGACAAGGTCTAAGTTGGACAGACCCAACTATGAGACGCATCGATAGGTCATATGTGAGTCTCTAGTACAACATACGTTCTATGTCCTAAGACCTGAGCTGACACATGTACTCGGGATGGTGATAGACCTGTTTTGGGCCGACCAAATGCTACTCCGTAACTGGGTAGTTATAAAGGTAGGTTTCGGCCTTGTCCGGACCCATGTTGCGAGACATGGTTGAGCAAGATAGGATTTGCCCCTCCGATCAGGAGAGATATACTCTGGCCCCCCTCGGGTGATCTGACCTGGATAAGCATGGCCATGCAATGAGGATTATGAGATAACCCGAAGTGTTGGTCGGATTCACCGGAACGAGAAAGAGGTTGTGCTGCAACAAGGATGACCATGTCGCCTTGAGCACGACAACATATATCGTGTGGCAAAGGGAACAGAAGTGTGAAGTACAGGTTCGCCTAACCAGCTTCATCGGACACTTGGAGTCGTCACGCTTTGCTAGAGGCCGCTATCGACTAGCCAAGCCGGGTGTGATCAGAGTCGCGACCAAGCGAACGAAAACCTAAGGGGTCACGCGCTTAAGGGAATGAACTTATGGGCTTTAGGATCCATGCGAGGCCCAAGTGTTGAGCCTGCGACGGATGCCTATATATAGTGGAGGTGCGGCACACTCATTTGATTGATCGCTTCGGCGTCGTCATTAGGGCTTTGCATGTGTTGCAAGTAGCTGTTGGGGAACATTGCATGGAAAACAAAAAAAATTCTACGCACACGCAAGATCTATCCATGGAGATGCATAGCTACTAGAGGGGGAGTGTGTCTACGTACCCTCGTAGACCATAAGCGGAAGCGTTAGAACAACACGGTTGATGTCGTCGAACAACTTCACGATCCAACCGACCGAGTACCGAACGTACGGCACCTCCGCGTTCAGCACACGTTCAGCTCGGTGACGTCCTCGACTTCTTGATCCAGCAAGACGGCGAGGTAGTGGATGAGTTCCGGCAGCACGACAGCGTGGTGACGGTGATGGTGATGCTATCTCCGCAGGGCTTCGCCCAAGCACTGCGAAAATATGACCGAGGGACGGAACTGTGGAGGGGGGCGCCGCACACGGCTAAGACAATGTTGTGTCTTGTTTGGGGCGCCCCCTCTCCTCTATTTATATATGTGTAGGGGCTTGGAGTAGAAGGAATAGTGCCACGTGAACAGTACCACGTGAACAGTACACACGTGGACTTGGACTCCAAAGTCCAATCCTATTCCTACTAGGACTCTCCCTTTTTGCTTCCCTAGCTGTGTGGGCTTTTGAGGACTTGGTGCGCCTGGCCCAATAAGGCCAGGGGGCCTCCCCATAGCCCATGCCAGCCCTTGGGACATGGTGGACCCACTTGTGGACTTCCGGACCCCTCCGGAATCCTCCGGAACCTTCTGGAAGCTTCCCGGTACAATACCGAAAAAACTGCACCTTTTTCCGAAACCCAAAATATGACTTCCCATATATAAATATTTACCTCTCAACCATTCCAAGACTCCTCGTGACGTCCGGGATCTCATCCGGGACTCCGAACAATATTCGGTTACCAATTCACATAACTCATATAACACTATATCGTCAACGAACGTTAAGCGTGCGGACCCTACGGGTTCGGGAATGATGTAGACATGACTGAGACGCCTCTCTGGTCAATAACCAATAGCGGAACCTGGATGCTCATATTGGTTCCTACATATTCCACGAAGATCTTATCGATCGAACCGCAATGACAACATACGTAATTCCCTTTGTCCGTCGGTATGTTACTTGCCCGAGATTCGATCGTCGGTATCTCCATACCTAGTTCAATCTCGTTACCAGCAAGTCTCTTTACTCGTTCCGTAATACATCATCCCGTAACTAACTCCTTAGTCACTTTGCTTGCAAGCTTCTTATGATGTGCATTACCGAGAGGGCCCAGAGATACCTCTCCGAAACACGGAGTGACAAATCCCAGTCTCGATCCATGCCAACTCAACAGACACCTTCGGAGATACCTGTAGAGCATCTTTATGATCACCCAGTTACGTTGTGACGTTTGATAGCACACAAGGTATTCCTCCGGTATCTGGGAGTTGCATGATCTCATGGTCGGAGGAACATGTATTTGACATTCAAGAAAGCAGTAGCAATAAACAGAACGATTATATGCTAAGCTAACAGATGGGTCTTGTCCATCACATCATTCTCCTAATGATGTGATCCCGTTATCAAATGACAACTCATGTCTATGGTTAGGAAACCTTAACCATCTTTGATCAATGAGTTAGTCTAGTAGAGGCTCACTAGGGACACGGTATTTGTTTATGTATTCACACATGTATTTAAGTTTCCGGTCAATACAATTCTAGCATGAATAATAAACCTTTATCATGAACAAGGAAATATAAAATAATAACAACTTTATTATTGCCTCTAGGGCATATTTCCATCAGTCTCCCACTTGCACTAGAGTCAATAATCTAGTTCACATCGCCATGTGATTAACACCCAAGAGTTCACTAGAGTCAATAATCTAGTTCACATCACCATGTGATTAACACTCAAAGAGTTCTAAGGTGTGATCATGTTTTGCTCATGAGAGAGAATTTTAGTCAATGGGTCTGCAATATTCAGACCCATGTGTACTTTGCAAATCCTTATGTCATACTATAGATGCTGCTATCACGCTTTACTTGGAGCTATTCCAAATGACTGCTCCATTATACGTATCCGGTTTGCTATTCAGAGATATCCAGATTGGTGTCAAAGCTTGCATCGACGTAACCCTTTACGACGAACTCTTTATCACCTCCATAATCGAGAAACATTTCCTTAGTCCTTTAGTTACTAAGGATAATTTTGACCGCTGTCCAGTGATCCACTCCTGGATCACTCTTGTACCCCCTTTGCCAGACACGTGGCAAGGCACACATTAGGTGTGGTACACAGCATGGCATACATTATAGAACCTATGGCTGAGGCATAGGGAATGACTTTCATTCTCTCTCCATCTTCTGCCGTGGGCATTGAGTCTTACTCAATTTTACACCTTACAATACAGGCAAGAACTCCTTCTTTGACTGATCCATTTTGAACTCCTTCAAAATCTTGTCAAGGTATGTACTCATTGAAAGTCTTATCAAGCGTCTTGATCTATCTCTATAGATCTTGATGCCCAATATATAAGCAGCTTCACCGAGGTCTTTCATTCAAGTATCCTTTTATGCCATCCAGAAATTCTATATCATTTCCAATCAACAATATGTCATCCACATATAATATTAGAAATGCTACAGAGCTCCCACTCACTTTCTTGTAAATACAGGCTTCACCATAAGTCTGTACAAAACCATATGCTTTGATCACCTCATCAAAGCATATATTCCAACTCCGAGATGCTTGCACCAGTCCATAGATGGATCGCTGGAGCTTGCACACTTTGTTAGCACCCTTAGGATCGATAAAACCTTCTGGTTGCATCATATACAACTCTTCTTTGAGAAAACCATTAAGGAATGCAGTTTTGACATCCATTTGCCAGATCATAAAATGCGGCAATTGCTAACATGATTCGGACAGACTTAAGCATCGCTACGGGTGAGAAAGTCTCATCGTAGTCAACCCCTTGAACTTGTCGAAAACCTTTCGCGACAAGTCGAGCTTTGTAGACAGTGATATTACCATCAGCGTTTGTCTTCCTCTTAAAAATCCATTTATTCTCAATGGCTTGCCGATCATCGGGCAAGTCCACCAAAGTCCATACTTTGTTCTCATACATGGATCCTATCTCAGATTTCATGACCTCAAGCCATTTGTCGGAATCTGGGCTCATCATAGCTTCTTCATAGTTCGTGGGTTCGCCGTTGTCTAACAACATGACTTCCAGAACAGGATTACCGTACCACTCTGGTGCGGAACGTACTCTGGTCGACCTACGAGGTTCAGTAGTAACTTGATCTGAAGTTTCATGATCTTCACCATTATCTTCCTCTCTTATTGGTGTAGACATCACGGGAACGGTTTTCTCTGATGAGCTACTTTCCAATTCGAGAGAAGGTACAATTACCTCATCAAGTTCTACTTTCCTCCCACTCACTTCTTTCGAGAGAAACTCCTTCTCTAGAAAGGACCCATTCTTGGCAACAAAGACCTTGCCTTCGGATCTGTGGTAGAAGGTGTACCCAATTGTTTCTTTAGGGTATCCTATGAAGACGCACTTCTCCGCTTTGGGTTCGAGCTTATCAGGTTGAAGCTTTTTCACATAAGCATCGCATCTCTAAACTTTAAAAAATGACAGCTTAGGTTTCTTGCCAAACCACAGTTCATACGGTGTCGTCTCAACAGATTTAGACGGTGCCCTATTTAACGTGAATGCAGCTGTCTCTAATGCATAACCCCAAAACGATAGTGGCAAATCGGTAAGAGACATCATAGAACGCACCATATCCAATAAAGTACGGTTACGACGTTCAGACACACCATTACGCTGTGGTGTTCCAGGTGGCATGAGTTGTGAAACAATTCCACATTTTCTTAAATGAAGGCCAAACTCGTAACTCAAATATTCGCCTCCGCGATCGGATCGTAGAAACTTTATTTTCTTGTTACAATGATTCTCTACTTCACTATGAAATTCTTTGAACTTTTCAAATGTTTCAGACTTGTGTTTCATCAAGTAGATATACCCATACCTACTCAAATCATCTGTGAAGGTTAGAAAATAACGATACCCGCCGCGTGCTTCAACATTCATCGGACCGCATACATCGGTATGTATTATTTCCAACAAATCAGTAGCTCGCTCCATTGTTCCGGAGAACGGAGTTTTAGTCATCTTGCCCATGAGGCATGGTTCGCAAGTATCAAATGATTCATAATCAAGAGATTCCAAAAGTCCATCAGGATGGAGTTTCTTCATGCGCTTTACACCAATATGACCTAAACGGCAGTGCCACAAGTATGTTGCACTATCATTATCAACTTTGCATCTTTTGGCATCAATATTATGAATATGTGTATCACTACGATCGAGATTCAACAAGAATAAACCATTCACAAGGGTGCATGATCACGAGGGATATTATTCATGTAAACAGAATAACCATTATTCTCCGACTTAAATGAATAACCGTCTTGCAATAAACAATATCCAGATATAATGTTTTATGCTCAACGCAAGCACCAAATAACCATTATTTAGGTTTAATACTAATCCCGAAGGTATTACGAGCGTGTCGATATTGATCATATCAATCTTGGAGACACTTCCAACACATATCGTCACCTCGCCCTCAGCTAGTCTTCGTTACTCTGCAGCTCCTGCTTCAAGTTACTAATATTAGCAACTGAATCGGTATCAAATACCCAGACGCTGCTACGAGCACTAGTGAGGTACATATCAATAACATGTATATCAAATATACCTTTGTTCACTTTGCCATCCTTCTTATCCGCCAAATACTTGGGGCAGTTCCGCTTCCAGTGACCAGTTCCTTTGCAGTAGAAGCACTCAGTTTCAGGCTTGGGTCCAACTTTGGGTTTCTTCGTGGGAGCGGCAGCTTGCTTGCCGTTCTTCTTGAAGTTCCCCTTCTTTCCCTTGCCCTTTTTCTTGAAACTAGTGGTCTTGTTAACCATCAACACTTGATGCTCCTTCTTGATTTCTACCTCCGCCGATTTCAGCATCGCGAAGAGCTCGGGAATTGTCTTCTCCATCCCTTGAATATTATAGTTCATCACGAAGCCTTTATAGCTTGGTGGCAGTGGCTGAAGAACTCTGTCAATAACACTCTCAAACGGAAGATCAATTCCTAGCTGAGTCAAGTGGTTGTGGTACCCAGACATTCTGAGTATGTGTTCACTGACAGAATTGTTCTCCTCCATCTTACAGCTAAAGAACTTGTTGGAGACTTCATATCTCTCAACCCGGGCATTAGCTTGAAATATCAATTTCAGCTCTTGGAACATCTCATATGCTCCGTGGCGTTCAAAACGCTTTTGTAGTCCCGGTTCTAAGCCGTAGAGCATGGCACACTGAACTATCGAGTAGTCATCAGATCGAGCCTGCCAGGCGTTCACAACGTCTGCAACAGCTCCTGCAGCAGGTCCATCATCTAGCGGTGCATCAAGGACATAATCCTTCTGTGCAGCAATGAGGATAATCCTCAAGTTATGGACCCAGTCCGTGTAATTGCTACCATCATCTTTCAACTAAGCTTTCTCCTGGAATGTATCAAAAACAGGGGAGCTACAACGTGAGCTATTGATCTACAACATAATTTGCAAAGACTATCAGAACTAAGTTCATGATAAATTAAGTTCAATTAATCAAATTACTAATGAACTCCCACTTAAATTAACATCCCTCAAGTTAACTAAGTGATACATGATCCAAATCAACTAGCCCATGTCCGATCATCACGTGAGATGGGATAGTCATCAATGGTGAACATCTCCATGTTGATCATATCTACTATATGACTCATGTTCGACCTTTCGGTCTCCAGTGTTTCGAGACCATGTCTGTACATGCTAGGCTCGTCAAGTTTAACCCAAGTATTCTGCTTGTGTAAAACTGGCTTACACCCGTTGTATGTGAACGTAGAATCTATCACACCCGATCATCACGAGGTGCTTCGAAACGACGAACTTTAGCAACGGTGCATACTCGGGGAGAACACTTTTATCTTAAAATTTAGTGAAGGGATCATCTTATAATGCTACTGTCATTCTAAGCAAAATAAGATGCATAAAGGATAAACATCACATGCAATCAAAATATGTGACATGATATGGCCATCATCATCTTGTGCTTTTGATCTCCATCTCCAAAGCATCGTCATGATCTCCATCGTCACCGGCTCGACACCTTGATCTCCATCGTTGCGTCGTGGTCGTCTCGCCAACTATTGCTTCTACAACTATTGCTAACGCATAGCGATAAAGTAAAGCAATTACATGGCGCTTGCATTTCATACAATAAAGAGACAACCATAAGGCTCCTGCCGGTTGCCGATAAATTACAAAACATGATCATCTCATACAATAACGTATATCACATCATGTCTTGACCATATCACATCACAGCATACCCTGCAAAAACAAGTTAGACGTCCTCTACTTTGTTGTTGCAAGTTTTACGTGGCTGCTACGGGCTTCTAGCAAGAACCGTTCTTACCTACGGCACAAAAGCACAACGGTGATTTATCAAGTTTGCTGTTTTAACCTTCAACAAGGACCGGCCGCAGTCAAATTTGATTCAACTAAAGTAGGAGAAACAGACACCCGCCAGCCACCTTTATGCAAAACAAGTTGCATGTCTGTCGGTGGAACCGGTCTCATGTACGTGGACATGTAAGGTTGGTCCGGGCCGCTTCATCTTACAATACCACCGAATCAAAATAAGACGTTGGTGGTAAGCAGTATGACGATCACCGCCCACAACTCTTTGTGTTCTACTCGTGCATATCATCTACGCATAGACCTGGCTCATGATGCCACTGTTGGGGAACGTTGCATGGAAAACAAAAAAATTTCTACGCACACGCAAGATCTATCCATGGAGATGCATAGCTACTAGAGGGGGAGTGTGTCTACGTACCCTCGTAGACCATAAGCGGAAGCGTTAGAACAACGCGGTTGATGTCGTCGAACAACTTCACGATCCAACCGACCGAATACCGAACGTACGGCACCTCCGCGTTCAGCACACGTTCAGCTCGGTGACGTCCTCGACTTCTTGATCCAGCAAGACGGCGAGGTAGTGGATGAGTTCCGCTAGCACGACAACGTGGTGACGGTGATGGTGATGCTATCTCCGCAGGGCTTCGCCCAAGCACTGCGAAAATATGACCGAGGGACGGAACTGTGGAGGGGGCGCCGCACACGGCTAAGACAATGTTGTGTCTTGTTTGGGGCGCCCCCTCTCCTCTATTTATATATGTGTAGGGGCTTGGAGTAGAAGGAATAGTGCCACGTGAACAGTACACACGTGGACTTGGACTCCAAAGTCCAATCCTATTCCTACTAGGACTCTCCCTTTTTCCTTCCCTAGCTGCGTGGGCTTTTGAGGACTTGGTACGCTTGACCCAATAAGGCCAGGGGGCCTCCCCTTAGCCCATGCCAGCCCTTGGGACGTGGTGGACCCACTTGTGGACTTCCGGACCCCTCCGGAATCCTCCGGAACCTTCTGGAAGCTTCCCGGTACAATACCGAAAAAACTGCACCTTTTTCCGAAACCCAAAATATGACTTCCCATATATAAATCTTTACCTCTCGACCATTCCGAGACTCCTCGTGACGTCCGGGATCTCATCCGGGACTCTGAACAATATTCGGTTACCAATTCACATAACTCATATAACACTATATCGTCAACGAACGTTAAGCGTGCGGACCCTACGGGTTCGGGAATGATGTAGACATGACTGAGACGCCTCTCTTGTCAATAACCAATAGCGGAACCTGGATGCTCATATTGGTTCCTACATATTCCACGAAGATCTTATCGGTCGAACCGCAATGACAACATACGTAATTCCCTTTGTCCGTCGGTATGTTACTTGCCCGAGATTCGATCGTCGGTATCTCCATACCTAGTTCAATCTCATTACCGGCAAGTCTCTTTACTCGTTCCGTAATACATCATCCCGTAACTAACTCCTTAGTCACTTTGCTTGCAAGCTTCTTATGATGTGCATTACCGAGAGGGCCCAGAGATACCTCTCCGAAACACGGAGTGACAAATCCCAGTCTCGATCCATGCCAACTCAACAGACACCTTCGGAGATACCTGTAGAGCATCTTTATGATCACCCAGTTACGTTGTGACGTTTGATAGCACACAAGGTATTCCTCCGGTATCTGGGAGTTGCATGATCTCATGGTCGGAGGAACATGTATTTGACATTCAAGAAAGCAGTAGCAATAAACAGAACGATTATATGCTAAGCTAACAGATGGGTCTTGTCCATCACATCATTCTCCTAATGATGTGATCCCGTTATCAAATGACAACTCATGTCTATGGTTAGGAAACCTTAACCATCTTTGATCAATGAATTAGTCTAGTAGAGGCTCACTAGGGACACAGTATTTGTTTATGTATTCACACATGTATTTAAGTTTCTGGTCAATACAATTCTAGCATGAATAATAAACCTTTATCATGAACAAGGAAATATAAAATAATAACAACTTTATTATTGCCTCTAGGGCATATTTCCATCAGTAGCCACCTTCACTCGCCGCCGACTGTGTGATCGGACCTAGCAGTCCGCCTCACGGTGTTCCTCCTGCACGGGCGGATATCATTAGAGGTCGGTGCACTTGCGCCGCTCCGGCGAACCTGTATGTGGGATCCGACGACCGGCTATTTCGAGGGAGATCGGATGAGGAAGAGACGGCTCTGGATGCGCTGCCCCAACTCTACTTCCGCTGCACGACACTGCGCGTCTTGTGGTAACGATCTGTGATCCATCTTTATAGCATGATCATGGATGTTCTGCACGTAGGAAAATTTTATATTGCTGCCGATGCACCAATCGTAGAACCCAACACCTACTTCGAGGCGAATTATTCTCTCAGGTCGATGGATTTGAGGTCCAAAAAGGAGAAGTCGGCTTTAACTATTTCTTGCAATGCCACACAATCTATATTTTCATGGGCAAGGTAATCTTTTAGAAGAGAGCGACATCCCGTGTGACTGAAGCCTCTAATGTTCCAAAAATAACTCTCATGGGAAATTCTCTTGCGCAACCGAACTCCTTTGGAGTCAGCTCGGGAAGGTGTAGGAGGCACACTTTGGTCGGCCTCCTCCTGACGCGGATCTACCATGTTTGACTGCCTGACAGGAGCTACCTCGTTCTCTCTGGTCTTAGCAGCAACACTCATTGCAACTTATTTCTTACTTGCAACAAGGGCTAGCGCAGCTTGCGGCGGCTCCTTGGCTCTTGTCATATCTATGAACCCTATTCCTTCCCCAATCTCACCGTCTAGGGATACACAATTAGAAATTATCTCGGAAATATGTGTATGATCGTAATCTTGAAGAATAGAGAACTTGGGGAAGATGTTATCTATCTCTTCCAGATTCTTCTCAGCAACACGGTGGTGAGCTTTTTAAGCAGGGAGACACCCTAGATGTCTTTGCCACGCTCGCTGCTTCTAGTAGGGATGAGCGCCAGCTTCTTAGAGTGATAACCTTTGGTAATTACTGAGGATCCTGGTACAAAGTTAGGCATGGTAGAGGGTGGGCACCTGCTGTTGTGAGGCACCGTCATGGCCTCCGAGCAAGGAGAAAGCACACGCGTTGGGAGAGTGGTAGCCAAGGGAGTGGATGGAGTAGACATAGTGGCCTTGGCAGCGCTGTGTTTTGCAGCAGAGATAGGCGAAGAAGGCGAATCGAGGTCCTTGGATCCCATAGACAGCAAAGTCGCACCTTACTGATAGCCAGACTGCTTGAGCGCCACCTAGTGAGCATGAATCTTGTCAGCCGAGAAGTCCCAATTTGCTGGGGTTGCCCAGCTTAATTCTTCCCTCACTTTCTGTGGTAGCTTTGCCAGGGCAAATTCGAGTCACAACCTTTGATGTTTATGGAGAGGATGAGATGTTGACCACAGAGGAAGATTGTTTGGAACAAGTGAAGTCCAAAGCCTCAATGAAAGGGCAAGACGCATCAACCAGAGAGGGGCACATCATAGGGGTTTGGCAGCGGAAGAAAGGCCTTCTCCCGAAAAGTGAGACACAAATTGGTCCGGTTCAGTAGCTAAGAAGCGGTAAATAGGCATTTTACGAACTACATAGATGGATTTGGAAGGCAGAGGCACCTCCCTGGCCACGTGGGAAGAAACGGGCACCACCTTGGATTTGAACACGAGCTCCTTGGGAACATGGGATTTGGGAACTAAAGATCCCTTTGGAGCCAGGAAGCGAGATCTTTTATGTTTGTGATTACAATCCCTCATGTTGTTGTCTTCATCTTCATCTTCCAAACCATTGGGAGGTGGAGGAGGCGGAGGTAGGACATCCAAGATCCTTCTAGGAAGTTTTGGCTTGTAGAGGATCATGTAGCCCTCAAAGTTGACGAAAATAAAGTTCGTCCAGAAGAGCTTCGAAGGTTAATTCAGTAGGTGAGAGCACGCACTGGACCGAGCCTGACCTACAAAGATGGGCAACATCCACGAAGATGACATCCATCTTGGAGATGGGCAACTTCATAGCTCCATTGTTGAGGCAGAGGCATTGCTTATTTGGAAAAGTCACCAAAAAGTTTCTGATAGCTACGTGCAATGCAACCTGATACGTCTCCAATGTATCGATAATTTATGAAGTATTCATGTCATATTTGCCTATGTTTTCACTATTGTTTTATGATTTATTGGGAATAACCTATTAATGGTTGCAAAATTGCACAAGTTCTTGTTTCACACTTTGATGTGTAGGAATTAATTGGAAATTGTTGAAAAAACACAAAAGGAGCCTTGTTGGTGGAGGACTCTGACTTTCCTGAAATTTGTCCACGAATAGTTTTTAGAGATCATCAGTTTGACCCCCGGACATGGCGTCAAATGGAAAACGTTAAAACTAGGAAAGTGTGGGGAATTTTATGGCAATGATTCTGGACTAGAAATTTGTCCAAAACGGAGTTCGGATGCGATCTGACGACCCGTTTTACTGAAGCAAAATATCTGATTACGGGATTACGTGAATTGATGCCGTGATTGAGTCAAACTCTTACCATATCTGTTATATTCGGCCAAGCCACGACTTTGGGGACTCATGAGGGTTGTGAGGAGCCCCTAGGAAGGTTCTAGAGGTTCCCAAGAGCCATTGGATGAAGGGTCCATCCATCGGAGGGCCATAGAGCACCACAGAGGTACATATAACGAGAGGAAAACCCTAATTTTGGGAGAGCCACCAAGAGCCACGAATTTGCCTCTCCCTTGGCAGCCGCCAAGAAGGGGAGAGGCTCCTCCATTGCAGCACCAAGAAAAAGGAAGAAGGGGGGGGGGGGGGGGGGGGGGGCAAGTGGCCGCCGCCCGTCGCCGGCGCCGTGGCCGCCATCGCCTCCATCTCTTCGGGGCTGCACCTCTCCATCAACAAATCTCTCTTTCTCACCATGATAATGTGTGAGTAATCCTCGTCGGGGCTGAGGGTATGTACTAGTAGCTATGTGTTCAATCTCTCTCTCGTGTTCTTAAGATGTCACGATCTTGATGTATCACGGGCTTTGTTAATATAGTCGGATCATATGATGTGTTTCTCTCTCTATCTAGTTGTGATGAATTGAGTTTTCCCTTTGAGATTTCGTTATCGGATTGAATACTTATATGGATTTGAGAACACTTGATATATGTCTTGCATGCGGATACCCGTGGTGACAATGGGGTGTTCTATTGATTCACTTGATATATGTTTTGATACTCAACTTGCGGATTCCTGCGGTGACATTGGGGTAATCTATGCATAGGAGTTGATACACGTTCTTGTCCTACTTTCTCCGATAGAAATCTTGGGGCACTCTTTGAGGTTCTTTGTGTGGATTGAGTATTATGAATCTGAAATTGTTTGATGCGTATCGTATAATTAACTCATGGATACTTGTGGTGACATTGGAGTATCTAGGGGACATTAGAGTTGGTTGATGCGTATCATATGTTGTTATTATAGTACAAACTCTTAGATAGATCGAACGGAAAGGATAACTTGATTTTATCTTAGTACGAACTCTTGAATAGATCGATCGGAAAGGATAACTTTAAGGTGGTTTCGTACCCTACAAAAAATTTCTTCTTATGTTCTCCGCTAGATAAGAACTTTGGAGTGATTCTTCGTTGCACGTTGAGGGATGGTTATGTGATCCAATTATATTAGCATTGTTGAGAGATTGCAATAGCGAAAGTACGGACCCTAGGCCTTGTTTTCAAGCATTGCAATACCGTTTGTGCTCACTTTTGTTACTTGCTACTTTGCTGTTTTTATATTTTCAGATTACAAAAACCTATATCTACCATCCATATTGCACTTGTATCACCATCTCTTCACCGAACTAGTGCACCTATACAATTTCCCATTGTATTGGGTGTGTTGGGACACAAGAGATTTCTTGTATTTGATTACAGGGTTGTTTGAGAGAGACCATCTTCATCCTACACCTCCCACGGATTGATAAACCTTAGGTCATCCACTTGAGGGAAAATTGCTACTGTCCTACAAAACTCTGCGCTTGGAGGCCCAACAAAGTCTACAAGAATAAAGTTGCGTAGTAGACATCAAGCTCTTTTCTGGCGCCGTTGCCGGGGAGGTGAGTGCTTGAAGTTATATCTTTAGATCTTGCAATTAAATCTTTTAGTTTCTTGTTTTTCACTAGTTTGTTTTATAAAAGAAAACTACAAAAAATGGAGTTTAGGTTGCATCAATTGGTTCGCCTTTTTAATGTCTGTCGTGAAAATGATGGTTTGGAAAATTGTGCTCAATTGGTAGTGGAAGAATTTATGAAAATACTTAATGAGAATTCCTTGAATGATGAGCATGATTGGAATATTGCTAGTATGAATTCTCTGAATATCCATGATGCTAATGATATGCAAAGCCACAAGCTTGGGGATGCTATGCTTGATGAAGATGATATTTTTAGTCCCCCAAGTTTTGATGAGAAAATTTGTTATGATAATGACATGCCTACTATCTATGATGATTATGATGATGACATGTATGCTATAAAGAGTGATAGTAATCATGAAACTTTTCATCATGATTTTAATATTCAAAGTGGTTATGTCAATCAAGTATCTCATGATAGTTATTTTGTTGAGTTTGCTCCCACTATTATGAATGGGAAGAAAATTGCTTATGTGGAGAGTGACAAATTTTCTATGCTCGTGGATCATGAAGATAATGCTATATGTGATAGTTATGTTGTGAAATTCCTTCATGATGCTACTGAAAATTATTATGAGGGAGGAACATATGCTTGTAGGAATTGCAATAATATCAAGTTTCCTCTCTATGTGTTTAAAGTTTTGAAGTTATGCTTGTTTTGCCTTCCTATGCTAGTTGATTCTTGCTCCCAAAAATTATTTGCTCATAAAATCCCTATGCATAGGAAGTGGGTTAGACTTAAATGTGCTTGTCATGAGATTCATGATGCTCTCTTGCATGTTTCAATTACTATTCCTATACAAGCATCATTGAAATCATCATGCCTAGCTAAAAGGCTTTAAAGAAAAGCGTTTGTTGGGAGACAACCCAACACTTATACTTTCTATTTTGATGTGTTCACATGATTAAGCTACTGTAGTAATAATGTTTTGTGCCTTTTATTTCAATAAAGTGCTAAGTAAAGCCTTTGGGATGACTCACAAGATGAGTAGAATTGATGCTGAACCAAAACATAAACTTTTGACTCCAGCACAGGAATTTTCATTTTTTACTGGAGCGTGATAATGATCTGAAATTTTTACACCGTCTTGATATAAAAATTCTTCAGGTTGTCCTAATGTTTCAGAATTTTTAGAGACAGGGAAGTATGGTTACACTACAGATATTCACAAACTGTTCTGTTTTTGACAGATTCTATTTTGCATGCATAGTTTGCTTGTTTTAGTGTTTCCATAGCTTATATTTAGCGGTATAAGTTATGGGAATGATAGAATACAGTAGGTATCATGTGGGAACAATAATGAATCTTGTCTTGACAGTACCTAAGTGAATGATTTATCTTTATTACACTAACCCTTCTCACGAAGTTCCGTTAAGTTTTGTGTGATTGAAGTTTTCAAGTTTTGGGTGAGACACCGATATGAGGAGAACAAGGAGTGACAAGAAACTAAGCTTGGGGATGCCCAAGGCACCCCCAAGGTAATATCCATGGAAGACTCAAGCGCCTAAGATTGGGGATGCCCCGGAAGCATCCCCTCTTTCGTCTTCAACATTATCGGTATATCTTACTTAGAGCTATATTTTTAGAGAGAATTCCTTATTTGACACTCTCTTAAAATTGCGTTCCTTATTTGACACTGTAGAAATTTTTCTTCCCTATATGACCTCTAGTCTTATTTTTTCCCTATATGACACTCTAGTGCATTTTGTACACATGAAAAGACCATTTTAACCATATGTATAATATGACCACAAATATGCAATCGGATCAGGCTTCCTTCGGGCTGATGTTTTATCTCCTCTTGATGTACACGTCTGTGAACAAAACAAAGTATGAGACGTACGTACCTCGCTGGCTGCAGATGGACTGGTTTCTCGGCCGAGCGCGTAGCGTGTGTGCGGGTATTCAGAGACTTAGGTGCATGCGTCCGGCCAGTACGGGTATCCAGCTAAGTACGTGTAGTACATGCGCATCCATTGGAAATATATGCTTACCTGCATGTACGGATGGATATGAGCTAAACAAGCTCATGCAAGAAAAACTAGTACGTCCATGCATATGAAGACACGCCTAAATGTTAATGACATGTATATCAAGTATGTGTGAATATGCATGACTTTTTTTTAATGTGACACAGAAATGTTTTTTGACTTAAATGATATGAAAAAAATGGGTCAAACACTACGATAGATTGCATCTAGTACCAACAAAATATATTAGCTAATTATGCTCAATGCTACATATTTCTGGTCACATTATGTACAGGGGTAAAAAAGTCTTTTCACGTGTACAAAATGAACTAGAGTGTCATATAGGGGAAGAAATTAAGACTATAGGTCATATAGGGAAGAAGATTTTCTTCAGTGTCAAATAAGGAACATTATTTTAAGGGAGTGTCAAATAAGGAATTCTCTCATATTTTTATTCTTCACATAATATGTGCTTTGCTTGTATCATCATTATATTTTGTTATTTTCTGTTAGGTGTTATTCATAATCTTGTTTTTCAATAAAAAGTTCCAAGAATTGTCTTAGGATGCTTGCATTGCATGTTTTGATGTGTGCTGTGTAAAAACAGAAACTTTTGCTGTAGTGTTTGAATTTTCATATTTTACTGGAATGTGGAAAGTTTCTAAAAATTTTACACAGTGTTTTCATATAAATTATTTAGCATGTCCTAAATTTTCATAATTTTTTGAGTTACGGAAGTATACTATTTTTATAAATTGCTACAGACTGTTCTGTTTGGACAGATTTCTGTCATAGTTTTGTTATCTGCTTATCCTATAGTTTCCATAGCCTATATTGGTAGATATAAACTGTGGAAAAGATAGTAAGCAGTAGATGATGTTTGAAAATTATTTTGCAACTTGTCTTGGCAGTACATAAAGAGTTGATTTATTATTATGTGCACTAACCTATCTCACGAATTTTTTTCAAGTTTTGTGTGGATGAAGTTTTTGAGAATAGGTGAAACCGGGATATGAGAGGATTGAACGAGATACAAAAGCTCAAGCTTGGGGATGCCCAAGGCACCCCAATTAAATATTTCAAGAAGTCTCAAGCATCTAAGCTTGGGGATGTTACGCATCCCACCTCTCTTCCTCAACTATCGGTTAGTCTATGTTGAGCCTAAATTTTTATTCGTTCACATGATGCGTGCTATTCTTGGAGTTCTATTTTTGTTTAGTTTGATGTTTGAATAAAATACTCAGATCTGAAAATCTTTATTGAGAGAGAGAGTCCTCACATGGCTACTTGATTGTTTACCTACTTATTGATCTTCACTTATATCTTTTGAGAGTAATTTGATGGTTACTCTTGTGCTTCACTTATATCCTATGAGTAAATTGTGAATGAATTGAATATCATAAATATGAAATTATCAATGTGCTTTATGCTTAGTAGTAGCTTCATATCTGGTTTAGAAAGTAAAATCTATTGAAGTTTGACAATCACAATATTGGTCATACAAGCAATTCTTGAATGATTAGTATAAGGAAGAGAACTTTCACATACAAATATATTATCTTCGACATCTTCTATGATTGTGAATACCCATTAATTATTTTAAAAATTGATCAAATTAGTTGAAGTTGGACAAGGAAGACAACGTAATGAGTTTTGGTTGTGTATGTTTGCATAGAAGTTATATTGTTATGGATCCTCCAACATGTGGTGCTTGTTTAGAACCTTTTGCTAGCCAAAACTTCGTACTAAGTAGAGATACTACTTGTGCATCCAAACCCTTGAGCCAAGTTTCTTCGATGAGAGTCCATCATACCTACCCATATATGGTATTTCACTGCCATTTCAAGTAAATTGCATGTGCCACCTCTAAAATTTCAAATGAACACCTGTTTCGTGTGCCTGGACCGCTCATGGAGCGACAGGGGGCGGTCAGTATCTTCCATGTTAAGCGGGTTATTCTCATGATGAGTGTTTATTCACTCGTCCTTGCACGAGAGGGACGGTAATAGGGATTCCCAGTCCTGAAATCAAAAGAAATTGTAAATAATTAAACAAAACTCCCCCAGGAATGTTGTTGGTATGGACGGTACTCGTGGATTCGGCTAGCCGTGGAGTGTGTTTGTTGGTGGAGGGGAGTAAACCTTTACTTTTACCGCTTGGGAACCGCCGCTAATGTGTTTAGCATGGAAGATATTGATAACTCTTGGTCGTAACATTGACAGGAAGGGTGTGCCTCCCAAAATTATATTCATGTCTGTTTTAAACAATGAGCTCTGGCACATATGCAAATCCCTGCTTCTCTCTACGAAGGGCCAATCTATTTACTTTCATGTTATTTACTATTCATGTTGAGTCAACTTCTTATTCCAACCTCAACCTATTAGTTGGCAAGCATCATGTGGTGGGGAAAGATCCAAACACATATATCCAGTCGAATATATTTGATCATGATTCATTATTGTTGACAATTATCTTTATGATAAGTATGTCGGGAGGCGAAACTTTAAGCCCCTATCTTTCTCTGTGTTCGATGGATGTTGTTTGTTCTAAAAATATGCTTTGAGTACTAGCAATCATAGAAGACTATATGATGATTGCGTATGTGGAGCTCTTACTTAGACTTTGTTGAGAATAAGTTGAATTGCAATTGTTTGGTGACTAAGAACATAGGTTGTTAAGTTTCAAGAGAATTCATTGTTTGAACCATGACATGTGAATTGATTGCTACTCTATCATGATGATTTTTATGAGAAAAAGTTGCTGCTATGATGCTAGAAAAATTGATTGGAATTATCATTGATCAAACTTATATACTATGATAGCATTCACATTTCATAAATTATTTCTTTTATCATTTACCTATTCGAGGACGAGTAGGAATTAAGCTTGGGGATACTGATACGTCTCCAACGTATAAATAATTTATGAAGTATTCATGTCATATTTGACTATGTTTTTACTATTGTTTTATGATTTATTGGGACTAACCTATTAATGGTTGAAAAATTGAACAAGTTCTTGTTTCACACTTTGATGTGTAGGAATTAATTGAAAATCGTTGAAAAAACGCAAAAGGAGCCTTGTTGGAGGACTCTGACTTTCCTGATATCTGTCCACGAATAGTTTCTAGAGATCGTCATTTTGACCCCCGAAGATGGCGTCAAATGGAAAAAGTTAAAACTAGGAAAGTGTGGGGAATTTTATGGCAATGATTCTGGACTATAAATTCGTTCACAACGGAGTTCGGATGCGATCTGGAGACCCGTTTTACTGAAGGAAAATATCTGATTACGGGATTACGAGAATTGATGACGTGATTGAGTCAAACTCTTACCATATCTGATATATTCGGCCAAGCCACGACTTTGGGGACTCAAGAGGGCTGTGAGGAGCCCCTAGGAAGGTTCTAGAGGTGCCCAAGAGCCATTGGATCTAGGGTCCATCCGTCGGAGGGCCATAGAGCACCAGAGAGGCACATATAAGGAGAGGAAAACCCTAATTTCGGGAGAGCCACCAAGAGCCACGAATTTGCCTCTCCCTTGGCAGCCGCCAAGAAGGGGAGAGGCTCCTCCATTGCAGCACCAAGACAAAGGAAGAAGGGGGGCAAGTGGCCGCCGCCCGTCGTCGGCGTCGTGGCCGCCATCGCCTCCATCTCTTCGGGGCTGCACCTCTCCATCAACAAATCTCTCTTTCTCACCATGATAATGTGTGAGTAATCCTCTTCGGGGCTGAGGGTATGTACTAGTAGCTATGTGTTCAATCTCTCTCTCTCTCTCTCTCTCTCTCGTGTTCAACCAAGAGCCACGAATTTGCCTCTCCCTTGGCAGCCGCCAAGAAGGGGAGAGGCTCCTCCATTGCAGCACCAAGACAAAGGAAGAAGGGGGGGGCAAGTGGCCGCCGCCCGTCGCCACCGCCGCCGCCCGTAGCCGGCGTCGTGGCCGCCATCGCCTCCATCTCTTCGGGGCTGCACCTCTCCATCAACAAATCTCTCTTTCTCACCATGATAATGTGTGAGTAATCCTCCTCGGGGCTGAGGGTATATACTAGTAGCTATGTGTTCAATCTCTCTCTCTCTCGTGTTCTTGAGATGTCATGATCTTGATGTATCACAGGCTTTGTTAATATAGTCGGATCATATGATTTGTTTCCCTCTCTATCTAGTTGTGATGAATTGAGTTTTCCCTTTGAGATTTCGTTACCGGATTGAATACTTTTATGGATTTGAGAACACTTGATATATGTCTTGCATGCGGATACCCGTGGTGACAATGGGGTGTTCTATTGATTCACTTGATATATGTTTTGGTACTCAACTTGCGGATTCCTACGGTGACATTGTGGTAATCTATGCATAGGAGTTGATACACGTTCTTGTCCTACTTTCTCCGATAGAAATCTTGGGGCACTCTTTGAGGTTCTTTGTGTGGATTGAGTATTATGAATCTGAAATTGTTTCATGTGTATCGTATATATAATTAACTCATGGATACTTGTGGTGACATTGGAGTATCTAGGTGACATTAGAGTTGGTTGATGCGTATCATATGGTGTTATTCTAGTACGAACTCTTAGATAGATCGAACGGAAAGGATAACTTGATGTTATCTTAGTATGAACTCTTGAATAGATCGATCGAAAAGGATAACTTTGAGGTGGTTTCGTACCCTACAAACAATTTCTTCTTATGTTCTCCGCTAGAAAAGAACTTTGGAGTGATTCTTCGTTGCACGTTGAGGGATGGTTATGTGATCCAATTATATTAGCATTGTTGAGAGATTGCACTAGCGAAAGTACGGACTCTAGGCCTTGTTTTCAAGCATTGCAATACTGTTTGTGCTCACTTTTGTTACTTGCTACCTTGCTATTTTTATATTTTTAGATTACAAAAACCTATATCTACCATCCATATTGCACTTGTATCACCATCTCTTCGCCGAACTAGTGCACCTATACAATTTGCCATTGTATTGGGTGTGTTGGGGACACAAGAGATTTCTTGTATTTGATTACAGGGTTGTTTGAGAGAGACCATCTTCATCCTACACCTCCCACGGATTGATAAACCTTAGGTCATCCACTTGAGGGAAAATTGCTACTGTCCTACAAAACTCTGCGCTTGGAGGCCCAACAAAGTCTACAAGAATAAAGTTGCGTAGTAGACATCACAACCCGATGTCAATCTTCCACTTCAAGCAAGTTGTTTAGTTACAAGGGCAGCTTTTCCACAGAGATCGAACCGGACTCCAACAGAATGAAGCAGAGGAGACCAAATTCCACAAAATGAAGCATCTTTGCACTCATGCAAGCCAATGTGGAAGAACATGTCCCCTGGACACCAGGACCCATCATGTTGAGTTGCAGGGCCACCGCACTGGCCATCCTGGCCCCACAATCACTAGAAGAGTGCACCTGGGGGACCGATCGCACCCAAAGATAGACTCGGCCCACCTGGGCCAACCTCAACATCACCCAAACGCTCTAGCCCACAGCCCAAGATTGGATAGCTCGGTCCATGCACATCCATAGGGTCGACCAAAACCCTGGCCACATCTTGATTCCCCTCCCGCGACACGTGGCCACCCAGATCCTCTACCAGCCTCATGAGCGTTGATGTCTTCCACCATGGCTCCACCGACGACAGCAGCGGTGGGCAACCCGCTGATAACCCACAAGTATAGGGGATCACAACAGTTTTCGTGGGTAGAGTATTCAACCCAAATTTATAGATTCGGCACAAGGGGAGCCAAAGAATATTTGCAAGTATTAGCAGTAGGGTTGTCAATTCAACCACACCTGGAGATTAAATATCTGCAGCATAGTGATCTGTAGCACAGTAGTATGATAGTTTTGATAGCAGTAGTATAAGTAACAATAACGGTAACAGCGATAGCAGTAGTTTTGTAGCAAGTGTAATAGTAGTAGTAGCAATAGTAACTCAGCAAGAACAATATGTGGAAAACTCGTAGTTACTGGATCGGTGAACTCGTTGGATAATATTCATCATATAACAGTCATAACCTAGGGCGACACAGAACTAGCTCCAGTTCATAAATGTCATGTAGGCATGTATTTCGTGAATAGTCATACGTGCTTATGGAAAAGAACTTGCATGACATCTTTTGTCCTACCCTCCCGTGGCAGCGGGGTCCATAAGGAAACTAAGGGATATTAAGGCCTCCTTTTAATAGAGAACCGGAACAAAACATTAACACATAGTGAATACATGAACTCCTCAAACTACGGTCATCACCGGAAAGTATCCTGACTATTGTCACTCCGGGGTTTACGGATCATAACACATAGCAGGTGCATATGACTAGCAAGATCGGATCAAGAACATAGATATACTGGTGATAACATAAACGGTTCAGATCTGAAATCATGGCACTCGGGCCCTAGTGACAAGCATTAAGCATGGCAAAGTCATAGCAACATCAATCTCAGAACATAGTGGATACTAGGGATCAAGCCCTAACAAAACTAACTCAATTACATGATGAATCTCATCCAACTCCTCACCGACCAGCGAGCCTACGAAGGAATTACTCACTCCCGGTGGGGAACATCATGGAATTGGCGATGGAGAAGGGTTGATGATGACGAAGACCGAAGATTCCCCTCTCCGGAGCCCCAAACGGGCTCCAGATCTGGCCTCCCGATGAAGAACAGGAGGTGGCAGCGGCTTCGTATCGTAAAACGCAATGAACCTTTCTCTCCTATTTTTTTCTCTGAAAATAGGATTTTATAGCGCTGGAATTAGGGTTAGTGGGGCCACGAGGTGGGCACAACCCACTAGGGCGCGCCCTGGTGTATCGTGCCCAACCAGGGCACCCCCTCCAGTGGTTCTTGGCTCCAGTATTTTTTATTTATTGTGAAATAAATCTCCAAAAAGTTTCGAACCGTTCTGAAAACTTTTATTTCTACACAAAAACAACACCATGGTAGTTCTGCTGAAAACAGCGTCAGTCCGGGTTTGTTTCATTCAAATCATGCAAATTAGAGTCCAAAACAAGAGCAAAAGTGTTAGGAAAAATAGATACGACAGAGACGTATCAAATCCCCCAAGCTTAACCCATTGCCTGTCCTCAAGCAATTCGGTTGACAAACTGAAAGTGGTAAAGAAAAACTTTTACGAACTCTTTTCTTCTTGTTTACATATATATGCGTAAGCAGCACCCTGGTTTTCAGCAAAGATTATGACTAACCATGTCAGCAATAACTCTTAAAAATTATATTAACTCATATCAATGGCATAAGCAACTAGCGAGCAATAATAAAATATCTCAAATGCAAACACTTTGTCAAAACAATCATGATATAATATGACAACGGTGGTATCTCACTAGCCCTTTCTGAGACCGCAAAACATAAATGCAGAGCACCTCCAAAGTTCAAGCAGCAACTAAACATTGCAATTCATGGTAGAAAAGATCCAGTCATGCTACACCCAACATTAACTATACACAATGCATGAGGATGACAATAGTGCTCTCAGACCTGGCGCTTATTTGAGAAGGTGATGACTCGACATAAAAGTAAATAGATAGTCCCTTCGCAGAGGGAAGCAGGGATTTGCAAAGGTGCCAGAGCTCAAAGCTTTAAATCAGAGATAAATATAATTTTGGGAGGTACACCCTTCCTGTCAACGTTACGACCAAGAGTTATCAATATCTTCCATGCTAAACACATTAGCGACGGTTCCCAAGCGGTTAAAGTAAAGGTTTACTCCCCCTTCCACCAACAAACACACTCCACGGCTAGCCGGATCCACGGGTACCGTCCATACCAACAACATTCCTGGCGGAGTTTTGTTTAATTATTTGCAATTTTTTATTTCAGGACTGGAATCCCTATTACCACCCCTCTCGTGTAAGGACGAGTGAATAAACACTCATCGTGAGAATAACCCGCTTAACACGGAAGATACTGAACGCCCCCTGTCGCTCCATGAGCGGTCCAGGCACACAAAATAGATGTCCGTTTGAAATTTTAGAGGTGGCACATGCAAATTTACTTGGAACGGCAGGGTAATACCACATATAGGTAGATATAGTGGACTCATCTGGAGTAACTTTGGTTTAAGGATTTTGACGTGCAAGCAGTATTCCCGCTTAGTACATGTGAAGGCTAGCAAATAGGTTGAGAAGCGGCCAGCTAGAGAGCGAAAACAGTCATGAGCATGCATTATGCATAATCAACATTGAATATGTCAGGGGGGGATTACCCCCGGGTAGGCTCAAGGAGGCGACTCAACATTTTAAAACAACGGGGCGGCCGACGCCCCTTTGTCCGGCTGGTACCCCGGTCCGGCCGGCTACTGAGTCCGGCCGGCTCCCTGCCCAGCCGGCTTCTTCGACCGACCCCCCGTCCGGCTGCTCCAGTCGGCCTACTGCGAGAAGTCAACCACGACGTCCCGTCGGACACGACGTGAAGACACTATAGCCTGCGTCATGCATCACTTCACTGCGCTCCAATAGTGGCGCACTGTAGCCTGCATCATACGTCACCTCGCATGTCATCTCCAATAGTGGTGTACTACTGCCTGCATCACTTGTCATCTCCAATAGTATTTAGTTGGCCATGCAGGCCGCCCCTTGTCCCCTGGGCCTCCCTATATAAGAGGCACCAAGGGGAGCCTCTCAAGGCAATACACGCACACACACATGGAGCTTCTCTCATCCTCTCCCATTCCCTCATTCTTATACACGTGAGGTCATGGAGGGAGCAGCCAGCTCCCTCTTCCTCCTCAAACACAGCTCCAGGAGCAACCCTGTACAGCAGACACACTTCATATACAGACATGCAGGAGTAGGGGTATTATCTCTCCGGAGAGTCCTGAACCTGGGTAAACCACCATGTGCTACTACCCTATCCCGTCCCGGATCTTCCACGGCAGCCTTGCTCTCATCTTGATTAGCCACCCCCTGGCATGTGTTGTGACAAAACGACGACAGTTGGCGCCCACCGTGGGGCAAGCTGCTGCTGGAACCGCGGTCCAGGCGGGACCATTCTCATCACCACCATCGCGACGTCGCTGCCGTCTCTCCGGCGGCGCTCGGGGGCTCGACATCAAGACGCCCCCGGGGCAACCGCGCGGGACGGCACGTCCTCACTGGCGGCCTCGGCACTGTCTCCTTTGCTCTCCGCTCCCACGAGATCAAGCTTAAGCCCTCTCATGTGTCCTTCTCGCGCTAGTGCCGCTCCCGACCGCCGCGCTCGCGTTGGCACCTGCAACGTCGCGGCAGCCGCTGCGGCTGCTGCTCGACCCGTCATCGTTCTCGTCGTTCCCCGATTTCGACTGCACCTCCGTCCCTGTGCGGGCGCCCGGAAGGCGTGGGTTTCCCCCGTCCAGTACACCCACCCCGTGCCTAGCTAGCTAGCTAGCGAGGCCAATGGATAGGCTACGTACGTGCTAGCTTGGCTAGCTAGCTTGGCTGGTGTGCGTTCATGAGGCCCGTCCAGAAGGCCTGCGCGGCTGCCAGTGCAACGCTCGCACGCCTGCATCGCCCCGGGCGGCCGTTCCCGGCACCGGCGCCGCTGCTCCGTCGTCGGGCAACCGCGGGCCGCACCGGGCATTCCTCGCCGCCGCGGACCGTCCCGCTCTGCCCCGACCACGCTCACGTCTCCGCGGCCAGCGTATCGCTCCGCCCGCAACGCCTCCTTGCGCCGGCTCCACCCCGTGCCGGCTGCTCTGCACGCGCGTCTGCACCACCATTCCGCCTGCTCCAAAGCCGCGGCGAGCTCGGCCTCGCGCCCCTCCGCGGACCTCCGGCGGCTCTTTGTCGCCGTCACGGACCGTCCCGCACCGCACGGCGGCCCCCCCCCCGCGGCAGCCGCTGCTCCTCCACGATCTCTCTGGCTCTCCCCATCAGTCGCGCGTGGGAGGACGGGTGGTGAGCTCCCGCGCCCAGCCTCCATCCGCGAGGCTCCCTCCTCTCCTGTTGTGCCGCCGTTTGCCCTGCTCAACTCGATCCACTCCATCGCCGGCTCCATCTACGTCCCCGCGGTCGCACGTGCGCAGGCTCGCCGCGGCCTCCGCCTCGCCCCGTCCGCGCCCCGTCGTTCGATCGCGCCTACCCTGGCCCCGACCGCTCAGCTGCTCCAGGCACGCGCGGCCCCCGCCGCTGTCCGAGCCCGGCCTCCCCCGCGCCCGGCCGGCTCGTCGCCCAGCGTCCGCTCCTCCGCCTCGCCGGCTCGCTAGCCATCCGGCTCCGCCCCGCTCCCCTCGCCGGCTCAACCTCGGCCGGCTCCGTTTGGAGTGCCGCGGGGCGCCCGGCCTCGCCCCCTGCAACTCCTCGACCGGCACGGGCTCGCGCCCCGGCCGGCTCCGCTCCTTCGCCTCGCGCCGCATCCGGCTCCGGCCCGGCACCCCTCGCCGGCTCAAGCTCTCGCCCCAGCAGCCGCATGCCCGAATGCCGCGCCGCTCCGGCCTCTCGCCCCGGGCCGGCTGCTGCCCCGCCTGCGCCTCCGCGGCTCAGCGCTCCCCGCGCGCGCCCCCCCTCTGCCTCCGCCTGCAGGTCCCGCCCCCCCATCGCCGGCTCCGCCCCGCGCCCGCCTACCGGTCCGCGTCCCGGCTGCCCGTGGCCGGTCCATCCGTCGCCGGTTCAACCGCGCGCCCGCGGCTACGCGCCCCAGCCTCCGTCGCCGGCTCCGCCCCGCACGGCCCCGCCTGCCCCGCCGCGCCTCTGCCACGCCGGGCCTCTCCGCTCCGGCCGCCCTGCACCCCTCGCGGCTCCGCGCCCCGGCTTCGGCTCGCCGTCTCCCACGCCGCTACAGCCGCCTCCCACGCGACTCCGGGGCCCCTGTGTGGCCGGTCGCGGGTGTAAACAAGAAAACGAAAGAGACGGAGCTGGCTGCCCAACCGCCTAAAAAAAAGAGAAAAAAAAAGAGAAGAGAGACAAAAGGCAAAGGGAGCCTGCGTTGGCTCAGTCGGCTGGTCCGCCAGTCCGCTTCGCCGTATGGCCGGCTGGCCTGCCTGCCTCGGCACCGGCCGCCTGGCTGGCACGACCATCGACCGCCGGAGGTTCGATGGCCACAGACAGCGGGTGTGCCGGCACGCCCCGCTCGTAGAAGGCCGCGCCGATCGTCATCAATAACGACCGCTTCAACAGACGCCTTGCCGGATCGGCCCGGTCCCCACCTGCCTGCGTCACCGTCTGACCTGCCCGCCTGCCTCGACATCGGCCCGGCCACCCGACCGCTTCGACGCTGGCCGGTCGGGACCGGCCGGCCGACACCTCCATCAACCTCCCATGGAGGGCTGGCTACACCCAGCGGGTGCGGCCGGCGCGTCCCGCTGGCAAAAAGCCACGCCGGCTGTCATCGAGCCCGGTCCCCACCTGCCTGCGTCACCGTCTGTCCTGCCCGCCTGCCTCGACATCGGCCCGGCCACCCGACCGCTTCGACGCTGGCCGGTCGGTACCGGCCGGCCGACACCTCCATCAACCTCCCATGGAGGGCTGGCTACACCCAGCGGGTGCGGCCGGCGCGTCCCGCTGGCAAAAAGCCACGCCGGCTGTCATCGACAACAACCGCCTCGCCGGCACCAAAAACCAATGTGAGCTCCCAATCGCCCACCCTCGGGCCACGCACAAACAACGGATACCCCGAACGTCCCTCGGAGGCAATCTCCGCATTTATTTCAGCAACTTTACTATTCACCCCGGCGCCAGCTAGTCTCGCCGGGGCCGGCCGCTTGGCCCGATACGTGCGTTCCCACGAAACGGCTTAGTAGCGTGTACGGTACCAAAGGCACACTCTTTGTCTCAGCTACAGACCGCACCGCGGCTGTCCGGCTAGCAAGAGCAAAAGCTGAAGGTCACCACACACGAAAAACGTCCGGGGAGAAAACGGCTTGGGCGACACGCTCATTTCATTTGTGAGTATCTGCTCGGTCGAGTCTGCTCCCAGAGTCCGAGTACTGTACGCTCCGCTCCGCGGCCCACTCTTCGCTTCAGCCACAGACCGGCTCCCGGCTGTCCGGCTGGCAAGAGCAAAAACCAAAGAGTGGAGAGGACACGAAAAACGCTTAAGGGGGCTCGGACGAAACCGAGCCGACACCCTCTGCATAAACTTGCACTACCAAAATCAAATATTTGATATATCTGTGCCGACTAAACCTTGTCTTCTGCACGATCATTTCCATGAGGAACCTCCTCGTCCGGAGGCTCTGAGGCTACTCCCGGCAGGGTCCCGCGCCCGTCAGCCGGCGGACCCCGCGTCCGCCCTCAGCAGCGCCTCGCGCTCGTCAGCCGGCGGACCCCGCGTCCGACCTCGGCAGGGCTCCGCGCTGTTCATCCGGCGGACCCCGTGAACGTCCTCGGCAGGGTTCTGCGCCGTTCAGCCGGCGGACCCCGCGTCCGCCCTCGGCAGGGCTCCGCGCCGTTCAGCTGACGGACCCCGCGTCCGTCCTCGGCAGGGCTCCGCGCCATTCAGCCGGCGGACCCCGCATCCGCCCTCGGCAGGGCTCCACGCCCATCAGCCGGCAGACCCCGCGTCCACGACCGGCAGTGCCTCGCGCTCGATAGCCGGCGGGCCCCGCGTCCGCCCTCGGAAGGGCTCCACGCCCATCAGCCGACGGACCCCGCGTCCGCGCCCGGCAGCGCCTCGCGCTCGACAGCCGGCGGACCCCGCGTCCGCCCTCGATAGGGATCCGCACCCATCCGCCGGCGGACCCCGCGTCCGCGCCCGGCGGCGCCTCGCGCTTGACAGCCGGCGGACCCCGCGTCCGCCCCCGGCTGGGCTCCGCGCCCATCAGCCGGCGGACCCTGCGTCCGCCCCGGCTGGGCTCCGCGCACATCAGCCAGCGGACCCCGCGTCCGCGCCCGACATCCCTGACGCCACCGTCTGCTTCAGCAACAGCAAAGACCCTCCGCCCGACTCTTCGAGTTGCCCGGAGGCTCGGAGGCTACACCGAGCGGGTGCGCTGGCGCGCCCCCGCTGGAAACAGCCAGCCGGTGGACTCCACGTCCACGCCCGGCAGGGCCCCCGCACCCATCAGCCGGCAGACCCCGTGTCCGCACCAGGCAGGGCCCCACGCCTATCAGTTGGCGGACCCCGCGTCCGCGCCCGACGTCCTCGACGCCACCGTCTGCTTTAGCAACAGCAAAGACCCTCCGCCCGACTCTTCGAGTCGCCCGGAGGCTCGGAGGCTACACCCAGCGGGTGCGCTGGAAGCAAGCCACGCCGTCCCCGGCCCGCAATCGACCATCATCAACAACTTCTGTAACAACAACGACGACGACAAAGACCCTCTGCACGACTCCCCAAGTCGCCCAGAGGCTCGGAGGCCACTGTCGGGGGGATTACCCCCGGGTAGGTTCAAGGAGGCGACTCAACATTTTAAAACAATGGGGCGGCCGACGCCCCTCTGTCCGGCTGCTCCGGCTGGTACCTCGGTCCGGCCGGCTCCCTGCCCAGCCGGCTGCTTTGACCGACCCCCCGTCCGGCTGCTCCAGCCGGCCTACTGCGAGAAGTCAACCACGACGTCCCGTCGGACACGACGTGAAGACACTATAGCCTGCGTCATGCGTCACTTCACTGCGCTCCAATAGTGGCGCACTGTAGCCTGCATCATACGTCACCTCGCATGTCATCTCCAATAGTGGTGTACTACTGCCTGCATCACTTGTCATCTCCAATAGTGTTTAGTTGGCCATGCAGGCCGCCCCTTGTCCCCTGGGCCTCCCTATATAAGAGGCACCAGGGGGAGCCTCTCAAGGCAATACACGCACACACACATGGAGCTCCTCTCATCCTCTCCCATTCCCTCATTCTTATACACGTGAGGTCATGGAGGGAGCAGCCAGCTCCCTCTTCCTCCTCAAACACAGCTCCAGGAGCAACCCTGTACAGCAGACACACTTCATATACAAACATGCAGGAGTAGGGGTATTATCTCTCCGGAGAGTCCCGAACCTGGGTAAACCACCATGTGCTACTACCCTATCCCGTCCCGGATCTTCCACGGCAGCCTTGCTCTCACCTTGATTAGCCACCCCCTGGCATGTGTTGTGACAAAACGACGACAGTTGGCGCCCACCGTGGGGCAAGCTGCTGCTGGAACCGCGGTCCAGGCGGGACCATTCTCATCACCACCATCGCGACGTCGCTGCCGTCTCTCCGGCGGCGCTCGGGGGCTCGACATCAAGACGCCCCCAGGGCAACCGCGCGGGACGACACGTCCTCACTGGCGGCCTCGGCACTGTCTCCTTTGCTCTCCGCTCCCACGAGATCAAGCTTAAGCCCTCTCCTGTGTCCTTCTCGCGCTAGTGCCGCTCCCGACCGCCGCGCTCGCGTTGGCACCTGCAGCGTCGCGGCAGCCGCTGCGGCTGCTGCTCGACCCGTCATCATTCTCGTCGTTCCCCGATTTCGACTGCACCTCCGTCCCTGTGCGGGCGCCCGGAAGGCGTGGGTTTCCCCCGTCCAGTACACCCACCCCGTGCCTAGCTAGCTAGCTAGCGAGGCCAATGGATAGGCTACGTACGTGCTAGCTTGGCTAGCTAGCTTGGCTGGTGTGCGTTCATGAGGCCCGTCCAGAAGGCCTGCGCGGCTGCCAGTGCAACGCTCGCACGCCTGCATCGCCCCGGGCCGCCGTTCCCGGCACCGGCGCCGCTGCTCCGTCGTCGGGCAACCGCGGGCCGCGCCGGGCATTCCTCGCCGCCGCGGACCGTCCCGCTCTGCCCCGACCACGCTCACGTCTCCGCGGCCAGCGTATCGCTCCGCCCGCAACGCCTCCTTGCGCCGGCTCCACCCCGTGCCGGCTGCTCTGCACGCGCGTCTGCACCACCATTCCGCCTGCTCCAAAGCCGCGGCGAGCTCGGCCTCGCGCCCCTCCGCGGACCTCCGGCATCTCTTTGTCGCCGTCACGGACCGTCCCCCACCGCACGCCCCCCCCCCCCCGCGGCAGCCGCTGCTCCTCCACGATCTCTCTGGCTCTCCCCATCAGTCGCGCGTGGGAGGACGGGTGCTGAGCTCCCGCGCCCAGCCTCCATCCGCGAGGCTCCCCCCTCTCCTGTTGTGCCGCCGTTTGCCCTGCTCAACTCGATCCACTCCATCGCCGGCTCCATCTACGTCCCCGCGGTCGCACGTGCACAGGCTCGCCGCGGCCTCCGCCTCGCCCCGTCCGCGCCCCGTCGTTCGATCGCGCCTACCCTGGCCCCGACCGCTCAGCTGCTCCAGGCACGCGCGGCCCCCGCCGCTGTCCGAGCCCGGCCTCCCCCGCGCCCGGCCGGCTCGTCGCCCAGCGTCCGCTCCTCCGCCTCGCCGGCTCGCTAGCCATCCGGCTCCGCCCCGCTCCCCTCGCCGGCTCAACCTCGGCCGGCTCCGTTTGGAGTGCCGCGGGGCGCCCGGCCTCGCCCCCTGCAACTCCTCAACCGGCACAGGCTCGCGCCCCGGCCGGCTCCGCTCCTTCGCCACGCGCCGCATCCGGCTCCGGCCCGGCACCCCTCGCCGGCTCAAGCTCTCGCCCCAGCAGCCGCATGCCCGAATGCCGCGCCGCTCCGGCCTCTCGCCCCGGGCCGGCTGCTGCCCCGCCTGCGCCTCCGCGGCTCAGCGCTCCCCGCGCGCGCCCCCCCTCTGCCTCCGCCTGCAGGTCCCGCCCCCCCATCGCCGGCTCCGCCCCGCACCCGCCTACCGGTCCGCGTCCCGGCTGCCTGTGGCCGGTCCAGCCGTCGCCGGTTCAACCGCGCGCCCGCGGCTACGCGCCCCAGCCTCCGTTGCCGGCTCCGCCCCGCACGGCCCCGCCTACCCCGCCGCGCCTCTGCCGCGCCGAGCCTCTCTGCTCCGGCCGCCCTGCACCCCTCGCGGCTCCGCGACCCGGCTTCGGCTCGCCGTCTCCCCCGCCGCTACAGCCGCCTCCCACGCGACTCCGGGGCCCCTGTGTGGCCGGTCGCGGGTGTAAACAAGAAAACGAAAGAGACGGAGCTGGCTGCCCAACCGCCTAAAAAAAGAGAAAAAAAAGAGAAGAGAGACAAAAGGCAAAGGGAGCCTGCGTTGGCTCAGTCGGCTGGTCCGCCAGTCCGCTTCGCCGTATGGCCGGCTGGCCTGCCTGCCTCGGCACCGGCCGCCTGGCTGGCACGACCATCGACCGCCGGAGGTTCGATGGCCACAGACAGCGGGTGCGCCGGCACGCCGGCGTGCCCCGCTCGTAGAAGGCCGCGCCGATCGTCATCAATAACGACCGCTTCAACAGACGCCTTGCCGGATCGGCCCGGTCCCCACCTGCCTACGTCACCGTCTGACCTGCCCGCCTGCCTCGACATCGGCCCGGCCACCCGACCGCTTCGACGCTGGCCGGTCGGGACCGGCCGGCCGACACCTCCATCAACCTCCCATGGAGGGCTGGCTACACCCAGCGGGTGCGGCCGGCGCGTCCCGCTGGCAAAAAGCCACGCTGGCTGTCATCGAGCCCGGTCCCCACCTGCCTGCGTCACCGTCTGACCTGCCCGCCTGCCTCGACATCGGCCCGGCCACCCGACCGCTTCGACGCTGGCCGGTCGGGACCGGCCGGCCGACACCTCCATCAACCTCCCATGGAGGGCTGGCTACACCCAGCGGGTGCGGCCGGCGCGTCCCGCTGGCAAAAAGCCACGCCGGCTGTCATCGACAACAACCGCCTCGCCGGCACCAAAAACCAATGTGAGCTCCCAATCGCCCACCCTCGGGCCACGCACAAACAACGGATACCCCGAACGTCCCTCGGAGGCAATCTCCGCATTTATTTCAGCAACTTTACTGTTCACCCCGGCGCCAGCTAGTCTCGCCGGGGCCGGCCGCTTGGCCCGATACGTGCGTTCCCACGAAACGGCTTAGTAGCGTGTACGGTACCAAAGGCACACTCTTTGTCTCAGCTACAGACCGCACCGCGGCTGTCCGGCTAGCAAGAGCAAAAGCTGGAGGTCACCACACACGAAAAACGTCCGGGGAGAAAACGGCTTGGGCGACACGCTCATTTCATTTGTGAGTATCTACTCGGTCGAGTCTGCTCCCAGAGTCCGAGTACTGTACGCTCCGCTCCGCGGCCCACTCTTCGCCTCAGCCACAGACCGGCTCCCGGCTGTCCGACTGGCAAGAACAAAAACCAAAGAGTGGAGAGGACACGAAAAACGCTTAAGGGGGCTCGGACGAAACCGAGCCGACACCCTCTGCATAAACTTGCACTACCAAAATCAAATATTTGATATATCTGTGCCGACTAAACCTTGTCTTCTGCACGATCATTTCCATGAGGAACCTCCTCGTCCGGAGGTTCTGAGGCTACTCCCGGCAGGGCCCCGCGCCCGTCAGCCGGCGGACCCCGCGTCCGCCCTCAGCAGCGCCTCGCGCTCGTCAGCCGGCGGACCCCGCGTCCGACCTCGGCAGGGCTCCGCGCTGTTCAGCCGGCGGACCCCGTGAACGTCCTCGGCAGGGTTCTGCGCCGTTCAGCCGGCGGACCCCGCGTCCGCCCTCGGCAGGGCTCCGCGCCGTTCAGCTGACGAACCCCGCGTCCGTCCTCGGCAGGGCTCCGCGCCATTCAGCCAGCGGACCCCGCGTCCGCCCTCGGCAGGGCTCCACGCCCATCAGCCGGCAGACCCCGCGTCCACGACCGGCAGTGCCTCGCGCTCGATAGCCGGCGGACCCCGCGTCCGCCCTCGGAAGGGCTCCACGCCCATCAGCCGACGGACCCCGCGTCCGCGCCCGGCAGCGCCTCGCGCTCGACAGCCGGCGGACCCCGCGTCCGCCCTCGATAGGGATCCGCACCCATCCGCCGGCGGACCCCGCGTCCGCGCCCGGCGGCGCCTCGCGCTTGATAGCAGGCGGACCCCGCGTTCGCCCCCGGCTGGGCTCCGCGCCCATCAGCCGGCGGACCCTGCGTCCGCCCCGGCTGGGCTCCGCGCACATCAGCCAGCGGACCCCGCGTCCACGCCCGACATCCCTGACGCCACCGTCTGCTTCAGCAACAGCAAAGACCCTCCGCCCGACTCTTCGAGTTGCCCGGAGGCTCGGAGGCTACACCGAGCGGGTGCGCTGGCGCGCCCCCGCTGGAAACAGCCAGCCGGTGGACTCCACGTCCACGCCCGGCAGGGCCCCCGCACCCATCAGCCGGCAGACCCCGTGTCCGCACCAGGCAGGGCCCCACGCCTATCAGTTGGCGGACCCCGCGTCCGCGCCTGACGTCCTCGACGCCACCGTCTGCTTTAGCAACAGCAAAGACCCTCCGCCCGACTCTTCGAGTCGCCCGGAGGCTCGGAGGCTACACCCAGCGGGTGCGCTGGAAGCAAGCCACGCCGTCCCCGGCCCGCAATCGACCATCATCAACAACTTCTGTAACAACACCGACGACGACAAAGACCCTCTGCACGACTCCCCAAGTCGCCCAGAGGCTCGGAGGCCACTGTCGGGGGGATTACCCCCGGGTAGGCTCAAGGAGGCGACTCAACATTTTAAAACAATGGGGCGGCCGACGCCCCTCTGTCCGGCTGCTCCGGCTGGTACCTCGGTCCGGCCGGCTACTGAGTCCGGCCGGCTCCCTGCCCAGCCGGCTGCTTCGACCGACCCCCCGTCCGGCTGCTCCAGCCGGCCTACTGCGAGAAGTCAACCACGACGTCCCGTCGGACACGACGTGAAGACACTATAGCCTGCGTCATGCGTCACTTCACTGCGCTCCAATAGTGGCGCACTGTAGCCTGCATCATACGTCACCTCGCATGTCATCTCCAATAGTGGTGTACTACTGCCTGCATCACTTGTCATCTCCAATAGTGTTTAGTTGGCCATGCAGGCCGCCCCTTGTCCCCTGGGCCTCCCTATATAAGAGGACCAGGGGGAGCCTCTCAAGGCAATACACGCACACACACATGGAGCTCCTCTCATCCTCTCCCATTCCCTCATTCTTATACACGTGAGGTCATGGAGGGAGCAGCCAGCTCCCTCTTCCTCCTCAAACACAGCTCCAGGAGCAACCCTGTACAGCAGACACACTTCATATACAGACATGCAGGAGTAGGGGTATTATCTCTCCGGAGAGTCCCGAACCTGGGTAAACCACCATGTGCTACTACCCTATCCCGTCCCGGATCTTCCACGGCAGCCTTGCTCTCACCTTGATTAGCCACCCCCTAGCATGTGTTGTGACAAAACGACGACAGTTGGCGCCCACCGTGGGGCAAGCTGCTGCTGGAACCGCGGTCCAGGCGGGACCATTCCCATCACCACCATCGCGACGTCGCTGCCGTCTCTCCGGCGGCGCTCGGGGGCTCGACATCAAGACGCCCCCAGGGCAACCGCGCGGGACGGCACGTCCTCACTGGCGGCCTTGGCACTGTCTCCTTTGCTCTCCTCTCCCACGAGATCAAGCTTAAGCCCTCTCCTGTGTCCTTCTCGCGCTAGTGCCGCTCCCGACCGCCGCGCTCGCGTTGGCACCTGCAACGTCGCGGCAGCCGCTGCGGCTACTGCTCGACCCGTCATCGTTCTCGTCGTTCCCCGATTTCGACTGCACCTCCATCCCTGTGCGGGCGCCCGGAAGGCGTGGGTTTCCCCCGTCCAGTACACCCACCCCGTGCCTAGCTAGCTAGCTAGCGAGGCCAATGGATAGGCTACGTACGTGCTAGCTTGGCTAGCTAGCTTGGCTGGTGTGCGTTCATGAGGCCCGTCCAGAAGGCCTGCGCGGCTGCCAGTGCAACGCTCGCACGCCTGCATCGCCCCGGGCGGCCGTTCCCGGCACCGGCGCCGCTGCTCCGTCGTCGGGCAACCGCGGGCCGCGCCGGGCATTCCTCGCCGCCGCGGACCGTCCCGCTCTGCCCCGACCACGCTCACGTCTCCGCGGCCAGCGTATCGCTCCGCCCGCAACGCCTCCTTGCTCCGGCTCCACCCCATGCCGGCTGCTCTGCACGCGCGTCTGCACCACCATTCCGCCTGCTCCAAAGCCGCGGCGAGCTCGGCCTCGCGCCCCTCCGCGGACCTCCGGCGGCTCTTTGTCGCCGTTTCGGCCTGCTCCCGAGTAACTCTGCTCGCGAGCTCACGAGCGCCGTCACGGACCGTCCCGCACCGCATGGCGGCGCCCCCCCCCCCCCGCGGCAGCCGCTGCTCCTCCACGATCTCTCTGGCTCTCCCAATCAGTCGCGCGTGGGAGGACGGGTGGTGAGCTCCCGCGCCCAGCCTCCATCCGCGAGGCTCCTTCCTCTCCTGTTGTGCCGCCGTTTGCCCTGCTCAACTCGATCCACTCCCTCGCCGGCTCCATCTACGTCCCCGCGGTCGCACGTGCGCCGGCTCGTCGCGGCCTCCGCCTCGCCCCGTCCGCGCCCCATCGTTCGATCGCGCCTACCCTGGCCCCGACCGCTCAGCTGCTCCAGGCACGCGCGGCCCCCGCCGCTGTTCGAGCCCGGCCTCCCCCGCGCCCGGCCGGCTCGCTAGCCATCCGGCTCTGCCCCGCTGCCCTCGCCGGCTCAACCTCGGCCGGCTCCGTTTGGAGTGCCGCGGGGTGCCCGGCCTCGCCCCCTGCAACTCCTCGACCGGCACGGGCTCGCGCCCCGGCCGGCTCCGCTCCTTCGCCTCGCGCCGCATCCGGCTCCGGCCCGGCACCCCTCGCCGGCTCAAGCTCTCGCCCCAGCGGCCGCATGCCCGAATACCGCGCCGCTCCGGCCTCTCGCCCCGGGCCGGCTGCTGCCCCGCCTGCGCCTCCGTGGCTCAGCGCTCCCCACGCGCGCCCCCACTCTGCCTCCGCCTGCAGATCCCGCCCCCCATCGCCGGCTCCGCCCCGCGCCCGCCTACCGGTCCGCGTCCCGGCTGCCCGTGGCCGGTCCAGCCGTCGCCGGTTCAACCGCGCGCCCGCGGCTACGCGCCCCAGCCTCCGTCGCCGGCTCCGCCCCGCACGGCCCCGCCTGCCCCGCCACGCCTCTGCCGCGTCGGGCCTCTCCGCTCCGGCCGCCCCGCACCCCTCGCGGCTCCGCGCCCCGGCGTCGGCTCGCCGTCTCCCCCGCTGCTACAGCCGGCTCCCACGCGACTCCGGGGCTCCTGTGTGGCCGGTCGCGGGTGTAAACAAGAAAACGAAAGAGACGGAGCTGGCTGCCCAACCGCCTAAAAAAAGAGAAAAAAAAGAGAAGAGATACAAAAGGCAAAGGGAGCCCGCGTTGGCTCAGTCGGCTGGTCCGCCCGTCCGCTTCGCCGTATGGCCGGCTGGCCTGCCTGGCTCGGCACCGGCCGCCTGGCTGGCACGACCATCGACCGCCGGAGGTTCGATGGCCACACACAGCGGGTGCGCCGGCACGCCGGCGCGCCCCGCTCGCAGAAGGCCGCGCCGATCGTCATCAATAACGACCGCTTCAACAGACGCCTTGCCGGATCGGCCCGGTCCCCACCTGCCCGCGTCACCGTCTAACCTGCCCGCCTGCCTCGACATCGGCCCGGCCACCTGACCGCTTCGACGCTGGCCGGTCGGGACCGGCCGGCCGACACCTCCATCAACCTCCCATGGAGGGCCGGCTACACCCAGCGGGTGCGGCCGGCGCGTCCCGCTGGCAAAAAGCCACGCCGGCTGTCATCTACAACAACCGCCTCGCCGGCACCAAAAACCAATGTGAGCTCCCAATCGCCCACCCTCGGGCCACGCACAAACAACGGATACCCCGAACGTCCCTCGGAGGCAATCTCCGCATTTATTTCAGCAACTTTACTGTTCACCCTGGCACCAGCTAGTCTCGTCGGGGCCGGCCGCTTGGCCCGATACGTGCGTTCCCACGAAACGGCTTAGTAGCGTGTACGGTACCAAAGGCACACTCTTTGTCTCAGCTACAGACCGCACCGCGGCTGTCCGGCTAGCAAGAGCAAAAGCTGGAGGTCACCACACACGAAAAACGTCCGGGGAGAAAACGGCTTGGGCGACACGCTCATTTGATTTGTGAGTATCTGCTCGGTCGAGTCTGCTCCCAGAGTCCGAGTACTGTACGCTCCGCTCCGCGGCCCACTCTTCGCCTCAGCCACAGACCGGCTCCCGGCTGTCCGACTGGCAAGAACAAAAACCAAAGAGTGGAGAGGACACGAAAAACGCTTAAGGGGGCTCGGACGAAACCGAGCCGACACCCTCTGCATAAACTTGCACTACCAAAATCAAATATTTGATATATCTGTGCCCACTAAACCTTGTCTTCTGCACGATCATTTCCATGAGGAACCTCCTCGTCCGGAGGCTCTGAGGCTACTCCCGGCAGGGCCCCGCGCCCGTCAGCCGGCGGACCCCGCGTCCGCCCTCAGCAGCGCCTCGCGCTCGTCAGCCGGCGGACCCCGCGTCCGACCTCGGCAGGGCTCCGCGCTGTTCAGCCGGCGGACCCCGTGAACGTCCTCGGCAGGGTTCTGCGCCGTTCAGCCAGCGGACCCCGCGTCCGCCCTCGGCAGGGCTCCGCGCCGTTCAGCTGACGGACCCCGCGTCCGTCCTCGGCAGGGCTCCAGGCCATTCAGCCGGCGGACCCCGCGTCCGCCCTCGGCAGGGCTCCACGCCCATCAGCCGGCAGACCCCACGCCCACGACCGGCAGTGCCTCGCGCTCGATAGCCGGCGGACCCCGCGTCCGCCCTCGGAAGGGCTCCACGCCCATCAGCCGACGGACCCCGCGTCCGCGCCCGGCAGCGCCTCGCGCTCGACAGCCGGCGGACCCCGCGTCCGCCCTCGATAGGGATCCGCACCCATCCGCCGGCGGACCCTGCGTCCGCGCCCGGCGGCGCCTCGCGCTTGACAGCCGGCGGACCCCGCGTCCGCCCCCGGCTGGGCTCCGCGCCCATCAGCCGGCGGACCCTGCGTCCGCCCCGGCTGGGCTCCGCGCCCATCAGCCAGCGGACCCCGCGTCCGCGCCCGACATCCCTGACGCCACCGTCTGCTTCAGCAACAGCAAAGACCCTCCGCCCGACTCTTCGAGTTGCCCGGAGGCTCGGAGGCTACACCGAGCGGGTGCACTGGCGCGCCCCCGCTGGAAACAGCCAGCCGGTGGACTCCACGTCCACGCCCGGCAGGGCCCCCGCACCCATCAGCCGGCAGACCCCGTGTCCGCACCAGGCAGGGCCCCACGCCCATCAGTTGGCGGACCCCGCGTCCGCGCCCGACGTCCTCGACGCCAACGTCTGCTTCCGCAACAGCAAAGACCCTCCGTCCGACTCTTTGAGTCGCCCGTAGGCTCGGAGGCTACACCCAGCGGGTGCGCTGGAAGCAAGCCACGCCGTCCCCGGCCCGCAATCGACCATCATCAACAACTTCTGCAACAACAACGACGACGACAAAGACCCTCTGCACGACTCCCCAAGTCGCCCAGAGGCTTGGAGGCCACTGTCGGGGGGATTACCCCCGGGTAGGCTCAAGGAGGCGACTCAACATTTTAAAACAACGGGGCGGCCGACGCCCCTCTGTCCGGCTGCTCCGGCTGGTACCCCGGTCCGGCCGGCTACTGAGTCCGGCCGGCTCCCTGCCCAGCCGGCTGCTTCGACCGACCCCCCGTCCGGCTGCTCCAGCCGGCCTACTGCGAGAAGTCAACCATGACGTCCCGTCGGACACGACGTGAAGACACTATAGCCTGCGTCATGCGTCACTTCACTGCGCTCCAATAGTGGCGCACTGTAGCCTGCATCATAGGTCACCTCGCATGTCATCTCCAATAGTGGTGTACTACTGGCTGCATCACTTGTCATCTCCAATAGTGTTTAGTTGGCCATGCGGGCCGCCCCTTGTCCCCTGGGCCTCCCTATATAAGAGGCACCAAGGGGAGCCTCTCAAGGCAATACACGCACACACACATGGAGCTCCTCTCATCCTCTCCCATTCCCTCATTCTTATACACGTGAGGTCATGGAGGGGAGCAGCCAGCTCCCTCTTCCTCCTCAAACACAGCTCCAGGAGCAACCCTGTACAGCAGACACACTTCATATACAGACATGCATGAGTAGGGGTATTATCTCTCCGGAGAGCCCCGAACCTGGGTAAACCACCGCGTGCTACTACCCTATCCCGTCCCGGATCTTCCACGGCAGCCTTGCTCTCACCTCGATTAGCCACCCCCTGGCATCTGTTGTGGCAAAACGACGACAGAATACTAGCATGAGTAGGATATGGACACCATGAACATAAATATCATGAAGGCTATGTTGGTTTTGATTCAACTACATGCGTGAACATGTGCCAAGTCAAGCCACTTGAAACATTCAGAGGAGGATACCATATCATCATACTACATCACAATCATTTTAATGCATGTTGACATCCGAGATAATTCATTATCCACTCCTAGCTACTTAAGCATGGCATGAGCAACTATAATCTCTAATTGTCATTGCAAACATGTTTGATCATAATATGCTGAATCATGGATACTACGTTAACCATATTTACAAAAACAAAAACAAGTTGAGTTCATACCCGCTTCTCTCTGCAGCAGAGTGATCAGTAGCACAGTACTATGATAGTTTTGATAGCAGTAGTAGTCGTAACAATAACGGTAACAGCGATAGCAGTAGTTTTGTAGCAAGTGCGACAGTAGCAGTAGCAATAGTAACTCAGCAAGAACAATATGTGGAAAACTCGTAGGCACTGGATCGGTGAACTCGTTGGATAATATTCATCATATAACAGTCATATCCTAGGGCGACACAGAACTAGCTCCAGTTCATAAATGTAATGTAGGCATGTATTCCGTAAATAGTCATACGTGCTTATGGAAAAGAACTTGCATGACATCTTTAGTCCTACCCTCCCGTGGCAGCGGGGTCCATAAGGAAACTAAGGGATATTAAGGCCTCCATTTAATAGAGAACCAGAACAAAACATTAACACATAGTGAATACATGAACTCCTCAAACTACGGCCATCACCGGAATGTATCCTAACTATTGTCACTCCGGGGTTTACGGATCATAACACATAGCAGGTGCATATGACTAGCAAGATCGGATCAAGAACATAGATATACTGGTGATAACATAAACGGTTCAGATCTGAAATCATGGCACTCGGGCCCTAGTGACAAGCATTAAGCATGGCAAAGTCATAGCAACATCAATCTCAGAACATAGTGGATAGTAGGGATCAAGCCCTAACAAATCTAACTCAATTACATGATGAATCTCATCCAACTCCTCACCGACCAGCGAGCCTACGAAGGAATTACTCACTCCCGGTGGGGAGCATCATGCAATTGGCGATGGAGAAGGGTTGATGATGACGAAGACCGAAGATTCCCCTCTCCGGAGCCCCAAACGGGCTCCAGATCTGGCCTCCCGATGAAGAACAGGAGGTGGCGGCGGCTCCGTATCGTAAAACGCAATGAAACTTTCTCTCTTATTTTTTTCTCTGAAAATAGGATTTTACAGCGCTGGAATTAGGGTTAGTGGGGCCACGAGGTGGCACAACCCACTAGGGCGCGCCCTGGTGTATCGTGCCCAACCAGGGCACCCCCTCCGGTGGTTCTTGGCTCCAGTATTTTTTATTTATTGTGAAATAAATCTCCAAAAAGTTTCGTCCCGTTTTGAAAACTTTTATTTCTGCACAAAAACAACACCATGGTAGTTCTGCCGAAAACAGCGTCAGTCCGGGTTAGTTTCATTCAAATCATGCAAATTAGAGTCCAAAACAAAAGCAAAAGTGTTAGGAAAAGTAGATATGACGAAGACGTATCAAATCCCCCAAGCTTAACCCATTGCTTGTCCTCAAGCAATTCAGTTGACAAACTGAAAGTGGTAAAGAAAAACTTTTATGAACTCTTTTGTTCTTGTTTACATATATATGCGTAAGCAGCACCCTGGTTTTCAGAAAAGATTATGACTAACCATGTTAGCAATAACTCTTAAAAATTATATTAACTCATATCAATGGCATAAGCAACTAGCTAGCAATAATAAAATATCTCAAATGCAAACACTTTGTCAAAACAATCATGATATAATATGACAACAGTGGTATCTCGCTAGCCCTTGCTGAGACCGCAAAACATAAATGCAGAGCACCTCCAAAGTTCAAGCAGCGACTAAACATTGTAATTCATGGTAGAAAAGATCCAGTCATGCTACACCCAACATTAACTATACACAATGCATGAGGATGACAATAGTGCTCTCAGATCTGGCGCTTATTTGAGAAGGTGATGACTCGACATAAAAGTAAATAGATAGTCCCTTCGTAGAGGGAAGCAGGGATTTGCAGAGGTGCCAGAGCTCAAAGCTTTAAATCAGAGATAAATATAATTTTGGGAGGTACACCCTTCCTGTCAACGTTATGACCAAGAGTTATCAATATCTTCCATGCTAAACACATTAGCGACGGTTCCCAAGCGGTTAAAGTAAAGGTTTACTCCCCCTTCCACCAACAAACACACTCCACGGCTAGCCGGATCCACGGGTACTGTCCATACCAACAACATTCCAGGGGGAGTTTTTTTTTAATTATTTGCAATTTTTAATTTCGGGACTGGGAATCCCTATTACCACCGCTCTCGTGTAAGGACGAGTGAATAAACACTCATCGTGAGAATAACCTGCTTAACATGGAAGATACTGAACGCCCGCTGTCGCTCCATGAGCGGTCCAGACACACAAAATAGATGTTCGTTTGAAATTTTAGAGGTGGCACATGCAAATTTACTTGGAACGGCAGGGTAATACCGCATATAGGTAGATATAGTGGACTCATCTGGAGTAACTTTGGTTTAAGGATTTTGACGTACAAGCAGTATTCCCACTTAGTACAGGTGAAGGCTAGCAAATAGGTTGAGAAGCGGCTAGCTAGAGAGCGAAAATAGTCGTGAGCATGCATTATGCATAATCAACATTGAATATGTCGAGGGGATTACACCCGGGTAGGCTCAAGGAGGCGACTCAACATTTTAAAACAACGGGGCGGCCAACGCCCCTCTGTCCGGCTGCTCCGGCTGGTACCCCGGTCCGACCGGCTACTGAGTCCGGCCGGCCCCCTGCCCAGCCGGCTGCTTCGACCGACCCCCCGTCCGGCTGCTCCAGCGGGCCTACTGCGAGAAGTCCACCACGACGTCCCGTCGGACACGACGTGAAGACACTATAGCCTACGTCATGCGTCACTTCACTGCGCTCCAATAGTGGCGTACTGTAGCCTGCATCAAACGTCACCTCGCATGTCATCTCCAATAGTGGTGTACTACTGCCTCCATCACTTGTCATCTCCAATAGTGTTTAGTTGGCCATGCGGGCCGCCTCTTGTCCCCTGGGCCTCCCTATATTAGAGGCACCAGGGGGAGCCTCTCAAGGCAATACACGCACACACACATGGAGCTCCTCTCCTCCTCTCCCATTCCCTCATTCTTATACACGTGAGGTCATGGAGGGGAGCAGCCAGCTCCCTCTTCCTCCTCAAACACAGCTCCAGGAGCAACCCTGTATAGCAGACACACTTCATATACAGACATGCAGGAGTAGGGGTATTATCTCTCCGGAGAGCCCCGAACCTGGGTAAACCACCGCGTGCTACTACCCTGTCCCGTCCCGGATCTTCCACGGCAGCCTTGCTCTCACCTCGATTAGCCACCCCCTGGCATCTGTTGTGACAAAACGACGACAGAATACTAGCATGAGTAGGATATGGACACCATGAACATAAATATCATGAAGGCTATGTTGGTTTTGATTCAACTACATGCGTGAACATGTGCCAAGTCAAGCCACTTGAAACATTCAGAGGAGGATACCATATCATCATACTACATCACAATCATTTTGATACATGTTGACATCCAAGATAATTCATTATCCACTCCTAGCTACTTAAGCATGGCATGAGCAACTATAATCTCTAATTGTCATTGCAAACATGTTTGATCATAATATGCTGAATCATGGATACTACGTTAAACATATTTACAAAAACAAAAACAAGTTGAGTTCATACCCGCTTCTCTCTACCACCGTCACTTCGTCAAATATCGTCATTATTGCCTTTCACTTGCATGACCGAATACTAAAGAAAATAATAATAGTGCAAGAGTGTCATGGACTAAGCTAGAATCTGCAAACATTTTATTCAAGAGTAGAAGACAAAGTAACATGGGCTCTTTGTTAGATTAACAATGCATATGCGAGCCACTCAACATTTTCATTGTGGTCTTCTCCTTGGTACGACTCAAATAAAAGGAAAAGAATTTCAGAATAACATATTGAAATATTTTTTGAGTTTTTTGTTTTTCTTAAAGAAAGCAAATCAAATAGGGAAAAACAAAAACGAGAAAAACTATTTACACGGGAGAGCTCCCAACAAGTAAAAGAAGAAACGAGAAATCTTTTTGGGTTTTCTTTTGCTACTACAATTAAGTTAAACTAGAAAAAAAACCAAAAATAAGTAGGAAATATTTTCGGATTTTCTCAAAGTTTTTCAAACACGCAAGAAGAAAGTGAGAAAATAAATCTAGCATGGATAATACAATGAAAAAGTGTGGACACCGACAACTGGAATGAAATTTGTAAACATGAATATAATGTCGGTGGAAATACGTACTCCCCCAGGCTTAGGCTTTTGGCCTAGCTTGGTAGTCACCATCCATAATAGCCATCCGGTCCTAAGTCGAAGTGTGGTGGAGACGGCACCTGAGCGTCCCATTCCTGTGGCTCCTCCTCAGTCGCTGCCAGGTTGTTCCAGTAGCCTGTAATGTCCTCTGGCATGATCTTGTATCCGTTCCTGGCAGTAGAATCAAACAAAGCAGGTGCAGGCAACGGGATAACATCTCGGGTACTGACGCTGAATACTAAGTTGTAGCGAATGTTATGAAAAGAGTCAGCTACATCAATAAATTAATGATCCTGCAATGCCTTGTGATCTAGATAAACTTGGGACAAGGGATAATCATGTGGACGAATCTGAACATTAAAGTGTCTCGCTAAACAAGTAGCATAAATACCACCATGTATCTTGCCCTTAGTCCTGTTAAGGTTTAAGTGACGTGAAATAATAGCCCCCATGTTAAAGGTGTGATCATTGTGCAGAGCGAGGCGTAAAATGGCAAAGTCGGGGGCACTGAGTGCACCAACCTTCTCCCTAGAGGTTAAACACTTCGCGATGAACAAAGAAAAGTAATGCAGAGAAGGAAACTGCAAACTGGTCACAGTGGCATTTGACACGCCTCTTTCATCACCCACTGTTAAAGTGAGGAGAAAGTCCTCAAACTCCGCTAGTCTAGGCTCTCTTAATTCCCCATCAGAAGGGAACAAGCATATGACACAAAAGACAGTGAGCGGTATCTTATGAGTTTCAGCATATAGCTTAAACTACACCTTAGGAGGATTATTCTTACTTAGAAAATGAAAACTTTGCACAAAGGAATTTGTAAGGAGGTGGTTTTGGTCACACTTAGCTGCGAGGAAGTCGGTCAGCCCAACATTTGTAACGAATTGGGCAAACTCTTGATGGAACCCGGCCTCCTCCATAAAGGCATTATGCGGCCATTCGCATGGCCGCACCTCCGCCGTTCTTGGAGTATGGAGGTCATTGTGCGATGATTCCCCAATGAATCCTTTAGCATTCTTCTTGGAGGAAAACTTCCTAAAGAAATCCATCTTATTCCTCTAATTAAATTTCTGAAAATTTTAGTCTACAAATTTTTTGTCAATAAAACTTCGTAAGATTGATAGCAACTACTCCTAAGGATGCATAGAGGCCATATTAAGCATTCAAACTACTTAGAACTCTAAGAATTCAACATGCAAGCCCATCTACAGCAGCGCCAAGCGTAGCTAATTATTCTAAAAAAAAACCACTAAATCAAAAACTAATTGGAGCAATGGAGGAGTCATATACCAAGTAGCAATCCCCCAAAATAGTTTCGGAAACGGAGCTTCGAGCAAAGAGATCGAAATCCGCGGGTTTGAGAGCAAGAACACGGGAGTGAGAGCTATGGTGATTTTTTCTGGAGGTAGGAGATGACATGGGCTAAAGGGATAAGTGAGGGGACCCACGTCAGGACCACAACCCACCAGGGCACGCCTAGGGCTGCTGGCGCGCCCTGGTGTCTTGTGGACACCAGGTGCACCCCCCCTCTGATGTTATTTGCACCAGAAATTCAGAAATATTCAGAAAAAAATCGTGTCAAATTTTTAGAACATTCCGAGAACTTTTATTTTTGGGTCATTTTTTTATTGCACGGAGAAAACAGAAAACAGGATAAACATGGCATTTTATGTTATTTGACTAAGAAGAATAAAAACAAAAGGTGGGAGCAGAAGGTTGTGCCTACTAGATTCATTAACTTCATACCTCTCAAAAATGATCCATTAATAAGGCTGATCAAGTCTTATTAACAACCACTTTCGGATAGCATGAAACCAAAGAACTTTTGTAAAACACTAGGTTACCTCAATGAGGATATGCATATCCCCAATAATAAGTATGTCATATTTCTTTTTGGCAGTAGGTAGAGGTAGTTGAAAACTTCCAATAGTGAGTGTCGGAGATTCTTCAATAACATTTATACTGTTCACTTGGAATTGTTTCTTCGGAAAGTGCACCGTATGCTCATTATCATTGATATGAAAAGTGACTTTGCTTTTATTGCAATCAATAACAGCCCCTGCAGTATTCAAAAAGGTTCTACCAAGGATAATCGACATGTTATCGTCCTCGGGCATCTCAAGAATAACAAAGTCTATTAAGATAGTAACATTTGCAACAACAACGGGCACATCCTCACAAATACCGATAGGTATGGCAGTTGATTTGTCAGCCATTTGCAATGATATTTCAGTAGGTGTGAGCTTATTCAAATCAAGTCTTTTATATAAGGAGAAAGGCATAACACTAACACCAGCTCCCAAATCACACAAAGCAGTTTTGATATTATTTCTTTTAATGGAGCAAGGTATAGTTGGTATTGCAGGATCTCCAAGTTTTTTAGGTACTCCATCCTTAAAAGAATAATTATCAAGCATGGTGGATATTTCAGCTTCAGGTATATTTCTCTTATTAGTGATGATGTCTTTCATGTATTTTGCATAAGGGGCCATCTTTAAGATATCAGTTAGGCGGGTGCGCAAAAAGACTGGCCTAATCATTTCAACAAAGCGTTCAAATTCTTCATCATCCTTTTTCTTAGATGGTTTAGGTGGAAAGGGCATGGGTTTCTGAACCCATGACTCTCTTTCTTTACCATGTTTTCTAGCCACACAGTCTCTTTTATCATATCGTTTATTTTTAGGTTGTGGGTTATCAAGATCAACAGCAGGCTCTATTTCAACATCATTATCTGGTTCTTTATCATTGTTTGGTTGAGTATCTGCATGAACATCATCATTATTATTTTCATTATCACTAGGTGAATGTTCATTACCAGATTGAGTTTCAGCATCGGAAATAGAGACATCATTATCTTTAGGAGGCTTTTCTATCTCATGTTCACTAGAGGTATACAAAGTCCTATCATTTTTCTTTTTCTTTTTAGAAGGACTAGGTGCATTTATGACCCACAAGTATAGGGGATCAATCGTAGTCCTTTCGATAAGTAAGAGTCTCGAACCCAACGAGGAGCAGAAGGAAATGACAAGCGGTTTTCAGCAAGGTAATTTCTGCAAGCACTGAAATTGTAGGTAACAGATAGTTTGATAGCAAGATAATTGGTAACGAGCAGGTAACGGTAACGGCAAAAAAGGTGCAGCAAGGTAGCCCAATCCTTTTGAGGCAAAGGACAGGCCAGAACAATCACTAGTAATAAGCAAAGTGTTCTTGAGGGTACACGGGAATTTTGTCTAGTCACTTTTATCATGTTGGTTTGATTCGTGTTCGCCACTTTGATAATTTGATGTGTGGGTGGACCGGTGCTAAGGTGCTGTTCTTACTTGAACTAACAACCTACTTATGATTAACCCCCTCGCAAGCATCCGCAACTACGAGAAAAGTATTAAGACAAAGTCTAACTATAGCATTAAACATGTGGATCCAAATCAGCCCCTTACGAAGTAGCGCATAAACTAGGGTTTAAGCTTCTGTCACTAGCAACCCATCATCTAATAACTACTCCACAATGCATTCCCTTAGGCCCATGAATGGTGAAGTGTCATGTAGTCGACGTTCACATGACACCACTAAGGGAATCACAACATACATATCATCAAAATATCGAACACATATCAAATTCACATGCTTACTTGCAACATGACTTCTCCCGTGACCTCAAGAACAAAGGTAACTACTCACAAATAATAAACATGCTCAAGATTAGAGCAGTATTGAATGGCATAATGGATCTGAACATATAATCTTCCACAAAATAAACCATATAGTAATCAACTACGCAAGGTAATCAACACTACTAGTCACCCACAGGTACCAATCTGAGGTTCCGGTACAAAGATTGAACACAAGAGATGAACTAGGGTTTGAGAGGAGATGGTGCTGTTGAAGATGTTGACGAAGATTGGCCTCCCAAATATGAGAGGGGTGTTGGTGATGGCGATAACTTTGATTTCCCCCTCCGGGAGGGAAGTTCCGCCGGCGGAATTGCTCCGCCGGAGGGCAAAAGTGCTCCTGCCCAAGTTTCGCCTCGAGGCGGTGGCGCTTCGTCCCGAAAGTCCTCCTCTGATTTTTTCTAGGTCAAGAGAGACCTTATACCAGAAGATGGGCACCGGAAGTGGGCCAGGCTGAGCACAACCCATCAGGGCGCGCCCAGGGGGGCCTGGCGCGCCCTAGTGGGTTGTGCCCACCTGGGAGGCCTCCTCCGGTGGTTTCCAGCTCTAGTATTTTTTATTAAATTTAAAAATAATCTCCGTAAAATTTCAGCTACATTGGAGTTGTGTAGAATAGGTATCTGTGACGTGCTTTTCTTGGGTCCAGAATTCCAGCTGCCGGTATTCTCCCTCCTTGTGTAAACCGTGCATATTATGAGAGAAAAGGCATTAGAATCACTCCCCAAAGCATTATTATTCAACAAAACAAAGTAAATAACAGTAGGAAATCATGATGCAAAATGGACGTATCAACTCCCCCAAGCTTAGACCTCGCTTGTCCTCAAGCGAAAGCCGATATTGAAAAGCATGTCCACATGGTTTCAGAGAGAGGCGTCGATAAAAACAAAATACGGACATAGAAGCATCATGCTTATTATCATAATAACAATAAACTCTAACATAAGAACTTATATCAATAAATATTTATCATATAGCTTCTCATGAACAAGTAACAATTCATCACAACATAGAAGTATGAAGCATAAACCTTATTGGGAACCAACAAACTATGTTCTTAGTCAACTTTGCAACTACAATTCATCATATTTTCAGGAAGGGTCTCATGTCGGAGCCTTTTGGCAAGTCCACATACTCAACCATCATTTAGTCTTCTATGATTGCTAACGCTCACGGCATACCCATGAACAAAAAGTTTCAACCGAACACGTAGGAAGATAGGGGCTTATAGTTTTGCCTCCCAACTCACTCACCTCAAGGGTGATGTCAACAATAATAACTCATGCCCACCCATATCCAACTGGATATATGTGCCTAGATCATTCCTCACCACATGATGCTTGCAAAAGAAAAAAGTAAAAAGGAATAGGGAAGAATACTTTGACTCTTGCATAAAAGTAAGTGCATAAAAGTAAAAGATAGGCCCTTCGTAGAGGGAAGCAGAGGTTGTCATGCGCTTATTTGTTCGTATGCCCAATCCCTTAATGTAAAAGAACGTCACGCTATACTGCCCCCTATGATAGTGATACGTCCATTTTGCATCATGATTTCCTACTGTTATTTACTTTGTTTTGTTGAATAATAATGCTTTTGGAAGTGATTCTAATGCCTTATCTCTCATAATATGCAAGGTTTACACAAAGAGGGAGAATACCGGCAGCTGGAATTCTGGACCCAAGAAAAGCACATCAGAGATACCTATTCTGCACAACTCCAATGAAGCTGAAAATTTACGGAGATTAGTTTTGTATTTAATAAAAATTACTGGAGCTGAAAACTATCGGAGGAGGGCCCCTAGGTGGGCACAACCCACCAAGGCGCGCCAGGCCCCCCTGGGCGCGCCCTGATGGGTTGTGCCTAGCCTGGCCCGCTTCCGGTGCCCATCTTCTGGTATAAATTCCCAAAAAAGCCTAAAAAATGAGGAGGAGGACTTTCGGGACGAAGTGCCGCCGCCTCGAGGCGGAACTTGGGCAAGAGCACTTTTGCTCTACGGCGGAGCGATTCCGCCGAGGGAACTTCCCTCCTGGAGGGGGAAATCGAAGCTATCGTCATCACCAACACCCCTCTCATCTTTGGGAGGCCAATCTTCACCAACATCTTCAATAGCACCATCTCCTCTCAAATCCTAGTTCATCTCTTGTGTTCAATCTTTGTACCGGAACCTCAGATTGGTACCTGTGGGTGACTAGTAGTGTTGATTACCTTGTGTAGTTGATTACTATATGGTTTTTTTGGTGGAATATCATATGTTCAGATCCATTATGCTATTCATTACTCCTCTGATCTTGAGCATGTTTATTATTTGTGAGTAGTTACCTTTGTTCTTGAGGTCACAGAAGAAGTCATGTTGCGAGTAATCATGTGAATTTGATATGTGTTCGATATTTTGATGATATGTATGTTGTGATTTTCTTAGTGGTGTCATGTGAACGTCGACTACATGTCACTTCACCATTCATGGGCCTAAGGGAATGCATTGTGGAGTAGTTATTAGATGATGGGTTGCTAGAGTGACAGAAGCTTAAACCCTAGTTTATGCGCTACTTCGTAAGGGGCTGATTTGGATCCACATGTTTAATGCTATGGTTAGACTTTGTCTTAATACTTTTCTCGTAGTTGCGGATGCTTGGGAGGGGGTTAATCGTAAGTAGGTTGTTAGTTCAAGTAAGAACAACACCTTAGCACCGGTCCACCCACATTTCAAATTATCAAAGTAGCGAACACGAATCAAACCAACATGATAAAAGTGACTAGACGAAATTCCCGTGTACCCTCAAGAACACTTTGCCTATTACTAGTGATTGTTCTGGCCTGCCCTTTGCCTCAAAAGGATTGGGCTAACTTGCTGCACCTTGTTTACCGTTACCGTTACTTGCTCGTTACAAATTACCTTGCTATCAAACTATCTGTTACCTACAATTTCAATGCTTGCAGAGATTACCTTGCTGAAAACCGCTTGTCATTTCCTTCTGCTCCTCGTTGGGTTCGACACTCTTACTTATCGAAAGGACTATGATTGATCCCCTATACTTGTGGGTCATCAAGACTGTCGGATTTCGGGCTCCGCAAAACCCTAAGGAATTCGAACCCAGGGGTGTGTGCGAAGATTCCCCAGCAGCTTCGCCCCCTCCAAGCTCACAACGCAATACCCCGCTCGATGGCGAGGAAGACGATGGCACACGAGAGTTTACCCAGGTTCGGGCCGCTGCGAAGCGTAAAACCCTACTCCTGCCTTTTGGTGGATTGCCTCGCGAGGGGGTTTGTGGATGAACTAGTACAGTGATTTGTCTGCGGGGTGGTTGCTCTGCCCCTCTACCGAGCTACCTAGCCTCTACTTATAGCGGCCTGGGTCCTCTTCCCTTATCGTAATGGCGGGAAGGGATCCCACAATGGCCAAATTCGAAGGGGGACAGGAGGTACACCCTATCCTGACGAAAGGTGGTCTTCGCCTGCAAAGTAGTCGACGGTGATGCAGTGGTGGGCTCGGTGATGACGTCCGTCCTGTGGGGCTTGGGGTCTTGGTCTTGTTGCACCGAAGTGGAAATCTTTGGCGGGCGCTTTGGGAACCTGCGTGCGTCCCTGCCTCATTTGCACCAAAGGGGAAACTGTCCCCTCTGGCGTGTGCTGGCGTCACCCTCGGCCTCCTGAGGTTATGCGTTGCATAGGAGTCTTGGCCGCTCAGGAGGGGGCCTGGGGAGGCCTACATCCCTGCGGGTCTTGGCGCTGCTTCCCTCGCGAGAGCGGGGTCTCGCAAGGGCCTTGTGTCAAGAGTGGCCGCGCCGGGCCGTAACTGGTCGTTGAGGTGGGCCATGCCTGGGACCGCAGGCAGGCAAGTCTGGGTACCCTGGTATCCAGAACACCGACAGTAGCCCCCGGGCCCGAGGCGAGCTCGAGTTAGCTTCGGGGCGAAGCCACGGTGGATGGGCCGGAGCGCCGTGGGCCCCAATCGCCTGCGGGTCCGACTCGATGCGTGGTGCACCACGAGCCGTGGGCGTCTCGGCTCCCCGAGGGCGTCGGGAACCGCCTCGGGTCGGGCCGACCCCTGGCCTGCACGCCTCCTTCGCCATCATTATCCTTCCTTGAATGTTGTTTGACCCCTTGCGTCCTCTCCCGCCTCGGGCTATGCGGATGTGACCCGACGGAGGCAGGGGAAACGACGTGAGGCAGGAGAGCACGCCAGTCGAGTCCGACACGCGCCGGTCGAGGTGCCTGGCGACTCCACTTCCCACGTCGCCCCGCGTGCAGTGGTTGCGCCTATAAACTCGCCCCGCTTGGAGAGCCTTGCCATCACGTCGCGCCCTCTCACTTCTTTCCCTTCCAAGTTATCTTCCTTGTCTTCCTCCTTTCCTTTGCTCACTCATGGCGTCCAGCGGAAGCGCGGTAGGTGCTGGGAAGCGTCCAGAGCCCCTGGCTTCACCGGCGGCCCCCGGAGGCAGCAGTGGGGGGCCCTCAAGGCTAGCCCAAGTCCGCCGGCGCTGGCCCATCCTTGATGAGTAGGCTCCTTGCCTCCCACTTTCTTCTCTTGTAATCGCGACGGCCGCGCCGGTCTTGATCGTTCCCTACTCCCAGGGCGCCCGCGCCCAAGAAGCGCAGGCTTGAGGAACTCCACGAGTAGGCCGATGCGCTGAGGGTCCAGCTTGCGGACGCCGAGGCCGCCCTCCAAGCCGTCCTCAGGGGCGAGGCGGAGGCTAGGGCGGAGCTGGCGTCGCTCCAGACCCAGGTCCAGGGGGCCGTCAACACCGTGCAGGCCGCCCAGGACGAGGCGGCCCACGCGAAGATGCTGGAGGCGCAGCGCGCCGTGCAGTATCGGGACGTCGCCATCCGCGCGGTCGGCGCGGTGAGCCGGTTCGTCGGGGAGGCCCCTGCGCTGCCGTGCGCGTACGGCGACGGGGGCTACCTCAATTTCTTCGACAAGGTGGTGGAGGCGCTGGAGACCGGCGTCTCCCGGGTTGACGAGGACAACGTGTCCAGTGCGTGGGACCTCCTGGACCTCGCGCTGACACGCGTCTTCTCCAAGCTTCGCCGCTTCGTCCCCGAGCTCGACCTCCTCCGCGTCATGGAGCCGGTGCCCGAGGAGCTCCAGAGGCCCCTCAGGGACGAGACGCGCCCGCACGTGGAGTTCTTGGTGGAGCGGTTCATCCAGGAACCCCTCCCCGATGAGGGCGACGACTCCGGCGCCACGGCGGGCGACGGCTCGGGCGACGACAGCGGCTCCTCCGCCTAGTCCTCCTCTATTTTCTCTTCCCAGCACCTGTCATGTCAAACAGCACCTGGCCCCTGGGGGCGTTAACTTTTGCGTTTTTACCTTCGTGTTCCTCCTCCTTTTTGAGCTGTTGATTGTTTGTTTTGCGTGGCACGTCCCTGCTTCTCCTGCGGGGCCTTGCGTCATCGCCGACGCGCCGCGGCGCCCCCTGAGAAGCCCGCGAGGGTACTGTGCTAAGATCGGCGACAGCGTCCGGTCGGGCCTTTGCGGGGCGGGCCCTCCTGAGGGGGAGTGTGCCGCCCCCAAGGGCAGGCCCTCAGCCCCGCCGCCTAGAGTGGCAGGGTTCCTTCCCTCGCGCGGCTCTCCCTTGCTCCTGGAACCACCAGAGTCCCGATGGGGTCACGTAACGGACGTAGCGCCTGCATTTTCACATTAGCGCTCACGCCTCCTGCCCGGCATTGGGGCCATTAATTGACTAGAAGGTTTTGCCCTTGTTAGGCGTGTGTACTTAGCTCTTTGGGTCGCGGCGAGCCCGAGTGTATCGAAGCGTAGGCGGAGCGTCCAGGGAGGTCGAGGATCCCGCTTGGGAGAGCTTCTTCCTTGCTTTCGGGGTGGTTCGGGAGCCCTTTCTGCACTCTGCGTCGACGGGGCCCGATCCTGAGCAGACCTCGACCACCGTTGGGATGTCCGAATCACCAGGACGAGACCAAGGGGGCGAGGCCTCGGCCGCAATTGGAGCGTCCGGATCACCAGGACGAGACCAAGGGGCGCGGAGCTACACGATCAGTGAGGTTCCCAAGACGTAGAGCCTGGGAACCCCCCCCCCCCTCTAACGCTCAAGTGGCGCTCTGCGTCGGTAGGGCCCGATCCCGAGCAGACCTCGACCGCTGTTGGGGCATCCGAATCACCGGACGAGACCAATGGGAGCGAGGCCTCGGCCGCAATTGGGGCATCCGGATCACTAGGACGAGACCAAGGGGCGCGGAGCTACGCGATCGGTGAGGCTCCTGAGGCGCGTTGTTCAGGAGTCCCCCTTGACGCTCAAGTGGCGCTCTGCGTCGGCAGGGCACGATCCCGAGCAGACCTCGACTGCTGTTGGGGCATCCGAATCACCGGACGAGACCAATGGGAGCGCGGCCTCGGCCGCAATTGGGGCGTCCGGATCACCAGGACGAGACCAAGGGGCGCGGAGCTACGCGATCGGTGAGGCTCCTGAGGCGCGTTGCTCAGGAGTCCCCCTTGACGCTCAAGCGACTTCCTTACCTTTCCGCGGGCTACCGCCTTGGGAGGCGCCTGAGCCTCCCGAGGTTCCGTGATGTCATGCCGGGCCGTGGCTGGAGCCACCGAGCAGGGGGTTGACCGTTTAAGCGATGAGTGCCCCCGAGGTGATAGGCCCTTACCGGCCTGCTCTGAGAGGCCACGAAGAGGGGCCAAAGGGCGAGAGCTGTGCTTGACATGGTGTCAATCCAAAAGGAGAAAGACTTCAAGCCCAGAAGGAGGAATCACGAAGAGAGAAAAGTTCCCGCCCCTTTTTCAAATAGATTTGCGAAATCTTCAACTTAATTTCAAAAAGTGGCAATACGAACACAAAAAAGAAGCAAGCAACAGCCGCGTCCGGCACCTAGGCTAGTCTTCGCCTTCGTCTTCCCCCAGCGCGGAGCGTAGGGCATCCACGTTGTGTGGGCATAGCCATTGCAGGGCAGTGTTGTCCGCCAGCGCGGAGCATGGGGCTTCTACTTGGGCATGGGATGGAACCCCTCCGCGTCCTCGGGGGGCTCCGGGCGTATACAGCCCACTCATTATTACGTGAGAGTGTCACGGCCGAAGATAGCTGGGCAAGCAGCCAGGCGTACGGCCTAGGTGCTCCCAACTCAGTTTAGAGCCATCCCACGCATTACTGCGTGGTTGCGCGCCCCTGCAGCCCAAACCTATGTGCATTGCTCCCCGCGTAGCCGCGGGAGTGCGCTCCCGCGGCCCAAACATGAGTGCAATACACCCAACGCAGCTGCAGAGGTGTTGTGTCGGTGAAGCCTCCTCGTGAAGTGTCGTGGCGCCGGCCGGACCCCGGCCCGCGGGCCTCATGAGGACCCGCCTGCCGAGGGCCGCTCCGGCGCCTCCGTTGCCGCGGGTGGCCCGCGTCACTCGTACCCTGCCGATTCCCCAGGCGGCCGCTCCTGAGGGCTTAGGCCCGACTGTGCGCTCCTTGCTCGTGGGGGCGGTGGCTGCGCCGCGCCCCCGTGCTTCCCGGGACGCTCCCCCCTCTTCCTCGCTCGCATAAACCTGGCCTGGAGCCCCCTCCATGGGAGCCCCATGTCGGGCTTGGGGGAGAGCGTCCGGGGCACCTCCTTATCTCGGGATGGTGCCGGCGTCCTTAGAGGGCGCCTGATCCTCCGCGCCTTCCGCAAGTACGACCTAGCTCGGAACGTAGGGCTCCGTATAGAGGCTTTGGCCCCCTCCTGAGTCATCCCTGCGCGCTCCCAGGGAAGTCTCCCCGGGTGGCGAGATGACTCCATCCTGGGCGCGCGGGCCACAGATCCTCCTGCGACGGGCCTCTGCCCGAAGTTGCCTGGCTCTCCCGCTGCCGTTGGGTGGGCCGCGCGTTTCTTGCTGTGAGTTGCCTCCCTGATCTTCCATTGCGCCTCCATTACTGTTACCTGCCTGACCGAAAGCTTGAGCTGCCTGCTCCCTATGCCGGTTGGCGCGCTCCCGCCGGGTCAGGCCAGGCTGTTGATGATCCAGTCAGGCATGGGCGTGCGCGTCGGGGTGTGCGTGGAGCGTCCCGTCGCCTTCCTCAAGGGTGCCGCCGACGTGGCCGGGCGGTGCTCCGAAGCCTGTCACCGGGATCCGGAGGAGAAGGAGCACGGCGTGCGGCGGGCCCTGCTCGGGTTCGCCCGGGGGTGGAGCGGGCGCGTCGCCTGCAGGCGAGGCGACGGGCATGGTGAGTGAGCCCCGGGCGCCCATTGCCGGTGGTCGCGAAGAGGGGTGGGGAAGCCAGGCCCTCCTCATGACGTTGACCAACTCGGCGATGTGGTCGGCCCAGGCGTCGAAGCCCCCGTGCGTTGGGCGGTGGCGAAGCATCTCACTTGCCATCAGGAGCGAATCATATGCGTTGAGGCCTTCCATGTTGGTATGGTGCGACGCCGATCCCGTGGGCGCCGCTCGTCCGCCCCGCACCTGGTCGGCACGAGCGGCGGCTGTGGTGGAGACGACACTGGTGGCCTGGTAATGGCCACCCTGCACCGCACTGTTGTGGCATGGGTCTTGGACGGCAGTGGCGAGGTTGGTGGAGGCAGAACCGCCTAGACCGAAAGGAGCTTGTCGGGCATCGGCCATCGACGCATCGGGGTGAAGGAGAAACGAAGCTTGTTGAAGACTCCGACACGCCCCCTACCTGGCGCGCCAAATGTCGGATTTCGGGCTCCGCAAAACCCTAAGGAATTCGAACCCAGGGGCGTGTGCGAAGATTCCCCAACAGCTTCGCCCCCTCCAAGCTCACAACGCAATACCCCGCTCGATGGCGAGGAAGACGATGGCACACGAGAGTTTACCCAGGTTCGGGCCGCTGCGAAGCGTAAAACCCTACTCCTGCCTTTTGGTGGATTGCCTCGCGAGGGGGTTTGTGGATGAACTAGTACAGTGATGTGTCTGCGGGGTGGTTGCTCTGCCCCTCTACCGAGCTACCTAGCCTCTACTTATAGCGGCCTGGGTCCTCTTCCCTTATCGTAATGGCAGGAAGGGATCCCACAACGGCCAAATTCGAAGGGGGACAGGAGGTACACCCTATCCTGACGAAAGGTGGTCTTCGCCTGCAAAGTAGTCGATGGTGATGCAGTGGTGGGCTCGGTGATGACGTCCGTCCTGCGGGGCTTGGGGTCTTGGTCTTGTTGCACCAAAGCGGAAACCTTTGGTGGGAGCTTTGGGAACCCGCGTGCGTCCCTGCCTCCTTTGCACCAAAGGGGAAATTGTCCCCTCTGGCGTGCTGGCGCCCGCCTGGCCTGGCTGGCGTCACCCTCGGCCTCCTGAGGTTATGCGTTGCATAGGAGTCTCCACCGCTCAGGAGGGGGCCTGGGGAGGCCTACATCCCTGCGGGTCTTGGCGCTGCTTTCCCCGCGAGAGCGGGGTCTCGCGAGGGCCTTGTGTCGAGAGAGGCCGCGCCGGGCCGTAACTGGTCGTTGAGGTGGGCCACGCTTGGGACCGCATGCAGGCAAGTCTGGGTACCCTGGTATCCAGAACGCCGGCAAAGACTCTTTTCTAGCGCTGTTGCCGGGGAGTGAAGCGCTCTTGGTAAGTGGAAATCTGTAAGGAAAAACTTATACTACGTGCTGAAATTTATTGCTACTTGCTACTATGGAGAACAATCCTTTGAGGGGTTTGTTCGGGGTATCTTCACCTTGACCGAAACCATAATTAGTTACCCCTCAACCTACAGCACCTACTAAAACTGTTACTTATGAAATTCCTTCGGGTATGCTAGAAAAACTGCTTGCTAAACCTTATGCAGGAGATGGAACTGAACATCCTGATATGTATCTTTTATATGTGAACGAAATATGTGGATTATTTAAGCTTGTAGGTTTACCCCGAGATGAGGTTAAGAAGAAGGTTTTCCCTTTATCTTTGGAGGGAAAAGCATTGACATCGTATAGGCTATGTGATGATCTTGGATCATGGAACTGGAATCGTTTGCAGTTGGAATTCCATCAAAAGTTTTATCCTATGCATCTAGTTCATCGTGATCGGAATTATATATATAATTTTTGGCCTCGTGAAGGAGAAATTATCGCTCTAGCTTGGGGGAGGCTTAAGTCAATGTTATATTCATGCCCCAATCATGACATTCCGAGGGAAGTTATCATTTAGAATTTTTATCCTCGGCTTTCTCATAATGATCAATTCATGCTCGATACTTCTTATGTTGGTTCTTATATGAAGAAGACTATTGATTTCAAGTGGGATCTCTTAGAAAGAATCAAACGCAACTCTGAAGATTGGGAACTCGACGAAGGTAATGAGTCAGGTATAAAGCTTGAATTTGATTGTGTTAAATCTTTTATGAATACTGATACTTTTCATAAGTTTAGCACTAAATATGGAATTGACTCTGAGATAGTAGCCTCTTTCTGTGAAGCATTTGCTACTCATGTTGACCTCCCTAAGGAGAAGTGGTTTAAATATCATCCCCTATTAAAGAAGAAATTAAAGAACCGGTCATAGCTAAAGAAGAAACAATCTTTTACAATGTTGATCCAGTTGTGTCTACCGCTTATATTGAAAAACCACATTTCCCTGTTAGGATAAAGGAACATGCTAAGGTATCAACTGTGGTTCGTAAGAGTAATATAAGAGCACCTAAACCCCCTGAGAAAATTAAAGTAAAACCTAGTGTTGCTATGGTTAAAGATCTCTTGGTAGAAAATGTTGATGGGCATGTCATCTACCTTTGTGATGAAGCTGTTAGAATTGCTAAACCTGATAAGAAAGATAAACATAGACCTATAGAAGGCTTGCCCGTTGTCTCAGTTAAAATAGGAGATCATTGCTACCATGGTTTATGTGATTTAGGTGCTAGTGTGAGTGCTATCCCTTTTACCTTATACCAAGAAATTATGGATGAAATAGCACCTGCTGAAATGGAAGATATTGATGTTACCATTAAACTTGCTAATAGAGACACTATCACACCACTTGGGATTGTTAGATATGTTGAAGTCTTGTGTGGGAAAGTAAAATACCCTACTGATTTTCTAGTCCTTGGTTCCCCACAAGATGACTTTTGTCCCATTATCTTTGGTAGACCTTTCTTGAGCACCGTCAATGCTAAGATAGATTGTGAAAAACAAACCGTCGGTGTCAGTTTTGGTAATGTGTCTCATGAGTTTAATTTTTCCAAGTTTAGTAGACAACCCCATGATAAAGAATTATCTAGTAAGGATGAGATAATTGGTCTTGCTTCTATTGCTGTGCCTCCGACTGATCCATTAGAACAATATTTGCTTGACCATGAAAATGATATCCACTTGCGTGAAAGAAATGAAATAGATCAAATTTTCTTCGAACAACAACCTCTCTTGAAACACAATTTGCCTATTGAAACCCTTGGAGGTCCTCCTCCACCTAAAGGTGATCCTGTGTTTGAATTAAAACAATTGCCTGACACTTTGAAATATGCTTATCTTGATGAGAAAAAGATATATCCTGTTATTATTAGTGCTAACCTTTCAGAACATGAAGAAGAGAGATTATTGAAAGTTCTAAGGAAGCACCGGGCTGCTATTGGATATACTCTTGATGATCTTAAGGGCATTAGTCCCACTCTATGTCAGCACAAGATCAATATGGAACCTGATGCTAAACCCGTTGTTGATCACCAACGACGATTGAATCCCAAGATGAAAGAAGTGGTAAAAACTGAAATATTAAAGCTTCTGGAAGCAGGTATAATCTATCCCATAGCTGATAGTAGATGGGTAAGTCCCGTTCACCGTGTCCCTAAGAAAGGAGATATTACCGTTGTTCCTAATGATAAGAATGAACTCATTCCACAAAGAATTGTCACTGGCTATAGAATTCTAATTGATTTTAGAAAATTAAATAAAGCTACTAGGAAAGATCAATACCCTTTGCCTTTCATTGATCAAATGCTAGAGAGACTATCTAAGCACACACACTTTTGTTTCCTAGATGGATATTCTGGTTTCTCTCAAATACCTGTGTCACAATCCGATCAAGAGAAAACTACCTTTACTTGCCCTTTTGGAACCTATGCTTATAGACGTATGCCTTTTGGTTTATGCAATGCACCTGCTACCTTTCAAAGATGTATGACTGCTATATTCTCTGATTTTTGTGAAAAGATTGTGGAGGTTTTCATGGACGATTTTTCCGTTTCTGGACCTTCTTTTGATGATTGCTTAAGCAACCTTGATTGAGTTTTGCAGAGATGTGAACAAACTAATCTTGTCTTGAATTGGGAGAAGTGACACTTTATGGTTAACGAAGGCATTGTCTTGGGGCATAAAATATCTGAACGAGGTATTGAGGTGGATAAAGCTAAAGTTGATGCAATTGAGAAAATGCCATGTCCTAAAGATATTAAAGGTATTCGAAGTTTCCTTGGTCATGCAGGTTTTTATAGGAGGTTCATTAAAGACTTCTCTAAAATTTCTAGGCCTCTTACTAATCTTTTGCAAAAGGATGACGATTGTGTGGAAGCCTTTGAAACACTCAAGAAAGCCTTAACCTCTGCACCTATCGTTCAACCACCTGATTGGAACTTGCCTTTTGAAATTTTGTGTGATGCTAGTGATTATGCTGTTGGTGCTGTCCTAGGACAAAGAGTTGATAAGAAATTGAATGTTATCCATTATGCTAATAAAACTCTAGACAGAGCCCAGCGAAATTATGCTACTACTGAAAAAGAATTTTTAGTAGTTGTGTTTGCTTGTGATAAATTTAGATCCTATATTGTTGACTCCAAAGTTATTGTTCACACCGATCATGCTGCTATAAAATATCTTATGGAAAAGAAAGATGCTAAACCTAGACTGACATATCGTTGATAGGAAAGGAGCTGAGAACCCCGTAGCTGATAACTTATCTAGGTTAGAAAATATTCTTGATGACCCACTACCTATTGATGATAGTTTCCCTGACGGACAGCTAGCTGCAATAAGTGTCTCACACAACACACCTTGGTATGCTGATTATGCTAATTACATTGTCGCTAAATATATACCACCTAGCTTTACATATCAACAAAAGAAAAAAAATTCTTCTATGACTTGAGACATTACTTTTGGGATGACCCACATCTTTATAAAGAAGGAGTGGATGGTATTATTAGATGTTGTGTACGTGAGCATGAACAGGAACAAATCCTACGGAAATGTCATTCCGAAGCTTATGGAGGACATCATGCGGGATATAGAACTGCTCACAAGGTATTGCAATCTGGTTTTTATTGGCCTACTCTCTTCAAGGATGCCCGTAAGTTTGTCTTGTCTTGTGATGAATGTCAAAGAATTGCTAATATCGGTAAGCGTCAAGAAATGCCTATGAATTATTCACTTGTTGTTGAACCATTTGACGTGTTGGGTTTTGATTATATGGAGCCTTTTCCTTCCTCTAACGGATACACTCATATTTTAGTTGCGGTTGATTATGTCACTAAGTGGGTAGAAGCTATTCCAACTAGTAGTGCTGATCACCACAGCTCCATTAAAATGCTTAAAGAGGTTATATTTCCAAGGTTTGGAGTCCCTAGATATTTAATGACCGATGGTGGTTCACACTTTATTCATGGTGCTTTCTATAAGATGCTTGCTAAATATGATGTTAACCATAGAATTGCATCACCCTATCATCCTCAATCTAGTGGTCAGGTGGAACTTAGCAATAGAGAAATAAAACTAATATTACAAAAAACTGTCAATAGGTCTCGTAAGAATTGGTCTAAGAAATTAGATGATGCACTTTGGGCCTATAGAACAGCTTATAAAAATCCTATGGGTATGTCTCCATATAAAATGGTGTATGTAAAAGCTTGTCATTTGCGTCTAGAACTAGAACACAAAGCATTTTGGGCAATTAAAGAGCTCAACTATGATTTCAAACTTGTCGGTGAGAAGAGGCTATTTGATATTAGCTCACTAGATGAATGGAGAACCCAAGCGTATGAAAATGCCAAACTATTCAAAGAAAGAGTAAAGAGATGGCATGACAAGAGAATCCAAAAGCGGAAATTCAAAATAGGAGATTTTGTTCTTTTGTTCAACTCTCGTTTAAAATTTTTTGCAGGAAAGCTTCTCTCGAATTGGGAAGGACCATATATTATTAAAGAGGTCTATCGTTCTGGAGCTATCAAGATTAATAACGCCAAAGGTACTAATCCGAAGGTAGTCAATGGACAAAGAATTAAGCATTATGTCTCAGGTACGCCAATTAACGTTGAAAGAAATGTTATCCAAACCATGACACCGGAGGAACACATAAAAGAAATCTTACGGAACACTCCAGAATACTTAAAAATATGAGATACGTGATACGGTAACTAAACGGACTCCGAAAAATCCGCAAAAATATTTTTTGTCAGTTTTGCAATATTTTAGAATTTTGGAAATAAAAAAATAAACCGGAAGGTGATCGAGGTGAGCACGATACACCAGGGCGCGCCAGACACCCCTGGGCGCGCCCTGGTGGATTGTGCCCACCTCGGATGCCTTCCCGATTCCGTTTTCCTTCCAAATACTTGTTTCCCAAGAATACAAATTCTCTATATATACCCCCCGACTGTTTTGACTACCGCATCGTAGAAAAATCCTCTGTTCTTGTTTCTTGCTGTCCTTCTATCAGATCTGTCAAGTCAGGCATCATGTCTTCTCCCTCTCCTAACAATGTGGAAGAAGATGCCTGGCTAATGAAGATAGAGTTGAAGAGGGAGGAGCCGGAAGAAGCCTACAAGGTGGAGAAGGACAATGCAGCTAAGGTGGATTATCTCCCTGAAGGAGATCAATTCAAGCCAGCAGAGGAGGGAGAGGAAGAATATATCCTTCAACCTTACTACAGTCATCTCACCCCTATTGAAATCGAAGCCTTTAGAACCTTCGAAGCGGTTCATGTTCAGAATAAATTTCTCATCCGTGAAAATATCTAGTTGCAAGAACACATCGACAACCTTAGGAGAGTCATCCGCAAATTGGAGCATCTTTTGAAGCTTAAGTGTGACATCGTATCACCACCGCCTACATCAACACCTCCACCTTCTTCATCACCACCACCAAAGGAGATTTGAGCACACGGGTATGGGCACTCCCCTTGGCTTGAGCCAAGCTTGGGGGAGGTGCCCCGGTATCGTATCACCACCACTTTTATTCACCTTTACCTATTTTAGTTCGATCCTTCGTTTCCCTTTGCTTTAGTTGAATAAAAGTTTAGCATGATCTATTTTCGTGTGTTAGTTCCGTGGCCTATCTATCTATGTAATCAAGTGAAAGTTATATAATAAAGTGTAGTTTTAGTTTTTGCTTCTCTACTTTCTGGTTGCAATCAAATAAAGGAGAAGAAACAAATGAAACAAATCATATGCTAATCTTATGGTGAGTAATGACATCACATAATGAAAAGTATAAGTAGTAAAATTTGTTGGAGATTGACAAACATAGCATTGATCAATGATGCAATTCATGAAAGAATTAATAAGGGAAGAGAAGATTCACATGCAAATACACTATCTTGGACATCTTTTATGATTGTGAGCCCCCATCAAATATTATATGTCAAAATTGTTGACGTTGGACGAGGAAGACAACGTAATGATTTATGTTTGTTCATATCCACATAGAAGTTATATTGTCATAGATCCTTTAACATGTGGTGCTTGCCCAATATCTTTGCTAGCCAAAAATTCCGCACTAAGTAGAGATACTACTTGTGCATCCAAAAACCCAAACCAAACTCTTTCTTTGAGTGTCCACCATACCTACCTATGGATCGTGAAAGATCCTTCAAGTAAGTTGTCATCGGTGCAATAAGGCAATAAAAATTGCTTCTAAAAGTGTTTTGATCAATTAGTGTAAGAGAAAATTGAGCGTTATACGAACTTATGATGGCAAAGTAATAAAAGCGATGGACTGCATAATAAAGGTTGTTATCATAGGGGGCAATATAGCATGACGTTCTTTTACATTAAGGGATTGGGCATGCAAATCAATAAGTGCATGACAACCTCTGCTTCCCTCTGTGAAGGGCCTATCTTTTACTTTTATGCACTTACTTTTATGCAAGAGTCAAAGTATTCTTTCCTATTACCTTTTTACTTTTTCCTTTTGCAAGCATCATGTGGTGAGGAAAGATCTAGGCACATATATCCATTTGGATATGGGTGGGCATGAGTTATTATTGTTGACATCACCTTTGAGGTGAGTGAGTTGGGAGGCGAAACTATAAGCCCCTATCTTCCTACGTGTCCGGTTGAAACTTTTTGTTCATGGGTATGCCGTGAGCGTTAGCAATCATAGAAGACTAAATGATAGTTGAGTATGTGGACTTGCCAAAAGGCTCTGACATGAGACCCTTCCTGAAAATATGATGAATTGTAGTTGCAAAGTTGACTGAGAACATAGTTTATTGGTTTCCAATAAGGTTTATGCTTCATACTTCTTTGTTGTGATGAATTCTTACTTGTTCATGAGAAGCCTTATGATAAAAATGTATTGAAATAAGTTCTCATGTTAGAGTTTGTTGATGTTATGTTAATAAGCATGATGCTTCTATGTCCGTATTTTGTTTTTATCGACACCTCTCTCTTTAGGATGTTAATTACCAGATTCATCATTTCTGGTAATGATGTCTCTATTTCCGATGCTGAAACTCAATCTGGTAATGAACATTCTAAAGAGAGAGGTGTCGATAAAAACAAAATATGGACATAAAAGCATCATGCTTATTATCATAACAGCAATAAACTCTAACATAAGAACTTATTTCAATACATTTTTATCATATAGCTTCTCATGAACAAGTAACAATTCATCACAACATAGAAGTATGAAGCATAAACCTTATAGGGAACCAACAAACTATGTTCTTAGTCAACTTTGCAACTACAATTCATCATATTTTCAGGAAGGGTCTCATCTTGGAGCCTTTTGGCAAGTCCACATACTCAACCATCATTTAGTCTTCTATGATTGCTAACGCTCACGGCATACCCATGAACAAAAAGTTTCAACCGGACACGTAGGAAATAAGGGGCTTATAGTTTTGCCTCCCAACTCACTCACCTCAAGGGTGATGTCAACAATAATAACTCATGCCCACCCATATCCAACTGGATATATGTGCCTAGATCTTTCCTCACCACATGATGCTTGCAAAAGAAAAAAGAAAAAAGGAATAGGAAATAATACTTTGACTCTTGCATAAAAGTAAGTGCATAAAAGTAAAAGATAGGCCCTTCCCAGAGGGAAGCAGAGGTTGTCATGCGCTTATTGGTTTGTATGCCCAATCCCTTAATGTAAAAGAACATCATGCTATATTGCCCCCTATGATAGTGATACGTCCATTTTGCATCATGATTTCCTATTGTTATTTACTTTGTTTTGTTGAATAATAATGCTTTGGGAAGTGATTCTAATGCCTTTTTCTCTCATAATATGCAAGGTTTACACAAAGAGGGAGAATATCGGTAGCTGGAATTCTGGACCCAAGAAAAGCACGTCAGATATACCTATTCTGCACAACTCCAATGAAGCTAAAAATTTACGGAGATTATTTTTGTATTTAATAAAAATTACTGGAGCTGAAAACTACCGGAGGAGGGCCCCCAGGTGGGCACAACCAACCAGGGCACGCCCTAATGGGTTGTGCCCAACCTGGCCCGCTTCCGGTGCCCATCTTCTAGTATAAATTCCCAAAAAAAACCTAAAAATGAGGAGGAGGACTTTCGGGACGAAGCGCCGCCGCCTCGAGGCGGAACTTGGGCAGGAGCACTTTTGCTCTCCGGCAGAGCGATTCCGTCGGGGGAAGTTCCCTCCCGGAGGGGGAAATCGAAGCTATCGTCATCACCAACACCCCTCTCATATTTGGGAGGCCAATCTTCATCAACATCTTCAACAACACCATCTCCTCTCAAACCCTAGTTCATCTCTTGTGTTCAATCTTTGTACCGGAACCTCAGATTGGTACCTGTGGGTGACTAGTAGTGTTGATTACCTTGCGTAGTTGATTACTATATGGTTTATTTGGTGGAAGATCATATGTTCAGATCCATTATGCTATTCATTACTCCTCTGATCTTGAGCATGTTTATTATTTGTGAGTAGTTACCTTTGTTCTTGAGGTCACGGGAGAAGTCATGTTCAAAAGTAATCATGTGAATTTGATATGTGTTCGATATTTTGATGATATGTATGTTGTGATTCCCTTAGTGGTGTCATGTGAACGTCGACTACATGACACTTCACCATTCATGGGCCTAAGGGAATGCATTGTGGAGTAGTTATTAGATGATGGGTTGCTAGAGTGATAGAAGCTGAAACCCTAGTTTATGCGCTACTTCGTAAGGGGCTGATTTGGATCCACATGTTTAATGCTATGGTTAGACTTTGTCTTAATACTTTTCTCGTAGTTGCGGATGCTTGCGAGGGGGTTAATCATAAGTAGGTTGTTAGTTCAAGTAAGAACAACACCTTAGCACCGGTCCACCCACATATCAAATTATCAAAGTAGCGAACACGAATCAAACCAACATGATAAAAGTGACTAGACGAAATTCCCGTGTACCCTCAAGAACACTTTGCCTATTACTAGTGATTGTTCTGGCCTGTCCTTTGCCTCAAAAGGATTGGGCTACCTTGTTGCACCTTGTTTACTGTTACCGTTACTTGCTCGTTACAGATTACCTTGCTATCAAACTATCTGTTACCTACAATTTCAGTGCTTGCAGAGATTACCTTGCAGAAAACCGCTTGTCATTTCCTTCTGCTCCTCGTTGGGTTCGACACTCTTACTTATCGAAAGGACTACGATTGATCCCCTATACTTGTGGGTCATCAGATTGCAACCTTTATTATGCAGTCCGTCGCTTTTATTACTTTGCCATCATAAGTTCGTATAACGCTCAATTTTCTCTTACACTAATTGATCAAAACACTATTAAAAGCAATTTTTATTGCCTTGTTGCACCGATGACAACTTACTTGAAGGATCTTTCTCGATCCATAGGTAGGTACGGTGGACACTCAAAGAAAGAGTTTGGTTTGGGTTTTTGGATGCAAAAGTAGTATCTCTACTTAGTGCGGAATTTTTGGCTAGCAAAGATATTGGGCAAGCACCACATGTTAAAGGATCTATGACAATATAACTTCTATGTGGATATAAACAAACATAAATCATTACGTTGTCTTCCTCGTCCAACGTCAACGATTTTGACATATAATATTTCATGGGGGCTCACAATCATAAAAGATGTCCAAGATAGTGTATTTGTATGTGAATCTTCTCTTCCTTTATTAATTCTTTCATGAATTGCATCATTGACCGATGCTATGTTTGTCAATCTCCAATAAATTTTACTACTTATACTTTTCCTTATGTGATGTCATTACTCACCATAAGATTAGCATATGATTCTTTTCATTTGTTTCTTTTCCTTTATTTGATTGCAACATGGAAGTAGAGAGGCAAAAACTCAAACTAAACTTTATTATATAACTTCCACTCGATTACATAGATAGATAGGACACGAAACTAACACACAAAAACAGATCATGCTAAACTTTTATTCAACGAAAGCAAAGGGAAACTAAAGATCGAACTAGAATAGGTCAAGGTGAATAAAAGTGGTGGTGATACGATACCGGGGTACCTTCCCCAAGCTTGGCTCAAGCCAAGGGGAGTGCCCATACCCGTGTGCTCAAGTCTCCTTTGGTGGTGGTGATGAAGAAGGTGGAGGTGTAGAGGAAGCCTTCTTCTTCAACTTATATTTAAGCATAAAGTTTTCCTCCCTTAGATCATCATTCTCCAACTCAAGCTTTAATATCCTTTGGCATAGGGCATTCTTGCTTTCCTGCAGAAAACGAGACGGGATAAATTGGACCTTAGGTTTGTATCTTCTAGGGAGGCTTGATTTTCTTGAATTCCACATGCATGTCTCCGGGTTGAGGCAATGGATCATCCTCTTCCTCAGAGCGGGCATCTTTTGTTTCCTGCATGGTAGCATCTTCTTCCTCCTCCGAGGTCCATAGATAGGGGTAGATTTCTCTAAAGATCTTTGGGTCTGGAACATAGGGATAAACATGGCTCTCCCCCTCCGAATCTTGAGACGACATATTTCCAGATCTGCTAGGGGAACAGCACGAAACAAGAACAGAGGATTTTTCTGTGATGCGGTCGTCAAAACAGTCGGGGGTATATATAGAGAATTTGTTTTCTTGGGAAACAAGTATTTGGAAGGAAAACGGAGTCAGGAAGGCATCCGAGGTGGGCATAACCCACCAGGGCGCACCCAGGGGTGCCTGGCGCGCCCTGATGTGTCGTTCTCATCTCGATCACCTTTCGGTTTTTTTTTTTATTTCCAAAATTCTAAAACATTCCAAAACTGACAAAAAATATTTTTGCGGATTTTTCGGAGTTCGTTTACTAACCATATCACATACCTCCTATTTTTAAATAATCTGGAGTGTTCCGGAAGGTTTCTTTTATGTGTTCATTCGGTGTCATGGTTTGGTTAACATTGCTTTGAACGTTAATAGGCGTACCTTAGATATAATGCTTAATTCTTTGTCCATTGACCACCTTCGGGTTAGTACCTTCGGCGTTATTAATCTTGATAGCTCCAAAACGATAAACCTCTTCGATAATATATGGTCCTTCCCATTTTGAGAGAAGCTTTCCTGCAAAAAATCTTAAACGAGATTTGAACAAAAGAACATAATCTCCTATTTTGAATTCCCGCTTTTGTATTCTTTTGTCATGCCATCTTTTTACTTTTTCTTTGAATAGCTTGGCATTTTCATATGCTTGGGTTCGCCATTCATCTAGTGAGCTAATGTCAAATAGCCTCTTTTCACCGGCAAGTTTGAAATCATAGTTGAGTTCATTAATTGCCCAAAACGCTTTGTGTTCTAGTTCTAGAGGCAAATGACAAGCTTTCCCATATACCATTTTATATGGAGACATACCCATAGGATTTTTATAAGCTGTCCTATAGGCCCAAAGTGCATCATCTAATTTCTTAGACCAATTCTTATGAGACCTATTGACAATTTTTTGTAATATTAATTTTATTTATCTATTGCTAAGTTCAACTTGACCACTAGATTGAGGGTGATAGGGTGATGCAATTCTATGGTTAACATCGTATTTAGCAAGCATCTTACGGAAGGCACCATGAATAAAATGTGAACCACCATCGGTCATTAAAATGTAGGGACTCCAAACCTCGGGAAGATAACCTCTTTAAGCATTTTAATGGAGGTGTGGTGATCGGCACTACTAGTTGGAATAGCTTTTACCCACTTAGTGACATAATCAACCGCAACCAGAATATGAGTGTACCCATTGGAGGAAGGAAAAGGCCCCATATAATCAAAACCCCAAACGTCAAATGGTTCAACAACAAGTGAATAATTCATAGACATTTCCTCGCGCCTTACCGATATTACCAATTCTTTGACATTCATCACAAGACAAGACAAACTTACGAGCATCCTTGAAGAGAGTAGGCCAATAAAAATCAGATTGCAATACCTTATGAGCAGTTCTATCTCCTGCATGATGTCCTCCATAAGCTTCGGAATGATATTTCCGTAGGATTTGTTCCTGTTCATGCTCAGGTACACAACGTCTAATAATACCATCTACTCCTTCTTTATAAAGATGTGGGTCATCCCAAAAGTAATGTCTCAAGTCATAGAACTTTTTTTCTCTTTTGTTGATAAGTATAGCTAGGCGGTATATATTTAGCGACAATGTAGTTAGCATAATCAGCATACCAAGGTGTGCGTTGTGAGACACTTATCGCAGCTAGCTGATCGTCAGGGAAACTATCATCAATAGGTAGTGGGTCATCAAGAATATTTTCTAACCTAGACAAGTTGTCAGCTACGGGGTTCTCAGCTCCTTTCCTATCAACGCTGTGTAAGTCAAATTCTTGGAGGAAGAGAACCCACCTAATGAGTCTAGGTTTAGCATCTTTCTTTTCCATAAGGTATTTTATAGCAGCATGATTGGTGTGAACAATAACTTTTGAGTCAACAATATAGGATCTAAATTTATCACAAGCAAACACAACTGCTAAAAATTCTTTTTCAGTAGTAACATAGTTTCGTTGGGCACTGTCTAGAGTTTTACTAGCATAATAAATAACATTTAATTTCTTATCAACTCTTTGTTCTAGGAAAGCACCAACAACATAGTCACTAGCATCACACATAATTTCAAAAGGCAAGTTCCAATCAGGTGGTTGAACGATAGGTGCAGAGGTTAAGGCTTTCTTGAGTGTTTCAAAGGCTTCCACACAATCATCATCAAAAACAAAAGGAATATCGTTTTGAAAAAGATTAGTAAGAGGCCTAGAAATTTTAGAGAACTCTTTAATGAACCTCCTATAAAAACCAGCATGACCAAGGAAACTTCGAATACCTTTAATGTCTTTAGGGCATGGCATTTTCTCAATTGCATCAACTTTAGCTTTGTCCACCTCAATACCTCGTTCAGATATTTTATGCCCCAAGACAATGCCTTCATTAACCATAAAGTGGCACTTCTCCCAATTCAAGACAAGTTTAGTTTGTTCACATCTCTGCAAAACTCGATCAAGGTTGCTTAAGCAATCATCAAAAGAAGTTCCGTAAACGGAAAAATCATCCATGAAAACCTCCACAATCTTTTCACAAAAATCAGAGAATATAGTAGTCATGCATCTTCGAAAGGTATCAGGTGCATTGCATAAACCAAAAGGCATACGTCTATAACCATAGGTTCCGAAAGGGCAAGTAAAGGTAGTTTTCTCTTGATCGGATTGTGCCACAGGTATTTGAGAGAAACCAGAATATCCGTCTAAGAAGCAAAAGTGTGTGTGCTTAGATAGTCTCTCTAGAATTTGATCAATGAATAGTAGAGGGTAATGATCTTTCTAGTATCTTTATTTAATTTTCTAAAATCAATTACCATTCTATAGTCAGTGACAATTCTTTGTGGAATGAGTTCATTCTTATCATTAGGAACAACGGTAATACCTCCTTTCTTAGGGACACAATGAATGGGACTTACCCATCTACTATCAGCAATAGGATAGATTATAGCTGCTTCCAGAAGTTTTAGTATTTCAGTTCTTACCACTTCCTTCATCTTAGGATTCAATCGCCGTTGGTGATCAACAACGGGTTTAGCATCAGGTTCCATATTGATCTTGTGCTGACATAGAGTGGGACTAATGCCCTTAAGATCATCAAGAGTATATCCAATAGCAGCCCGGTGCTTCCATAGAACTTTTAATAATCTTTCTTCTTCATGTTCTGAAAGGTTAGCACTAATAATAACAGGATATATCTTTTTCTCATCAAGATAAGCATACTTCAAAGTGTCAGGCAATTGTTTCAACTCAAACACAGGATCACCTTTAGGTGGTGGAGGACCTCCAAGAGTTTCAATAGGCAAATTGTGTTTCAAGAGAGGTTGTTGTTCGAAGAAAAATTGATCTATTTCGTTTCTTTCACGCAAATGCATATCATTTTCATAGTCGAGCAAATATTGTTCTAATGGATCAGTAGGAGGCACAACAATAGAAGCAAGACCAATTATTTCATCCTTATTAGGTAACGCTTTATCACGAGGTTGTCTACTAAACTTGGAAAAATTAAACTCATGAGACACATTTCCAAAACTGACACCGACAGTTTGTTTTTCACAATCTATCTTAGCATTGACGGTGCTCAAGAAAGGTCTAGCAAAGATAATGGGACAAAAGTCATCTTGTGGGGAACCAAGGACTATAAAATCAGTAGGATATTTTACTTTCCCACACAAGACTTCAACATCTCTAACAATTCCAAGTGGTGTGATAGTGTCTCTATTAGCAAGTTTAATAGTGACATCAATGTTTTCCATTTCAGCAGGTGCTATTTCATCCATAATTTCTTTGTATAAGGTAAAAGGGATAGCACTCACACTAGCACCTATATCACATAAACCATGATAGCAATGATCTCCTATTTTGACTGAGACGACAAGAAAGCCTTCTATGGGTCTATGTTTATCTTTTTCATCAGGTTTAGCAATTCTAGCAGCTTCATCACAAAAGTAGATAACATGCCCATCAGTATTTTCTACTAAGAGATCTTTAACCATAGAAACACTAGGTTCTACTTTGATTTTCTCAGGGGGTTTAGTCGCTCTTATATTACTCTCATGAACCACAGTTGATACCTTAGCATGTTCCTTTATCCTAACAGGGAAAGGTGGTTTTTCAATATAAGCGGTAGGTACAACTGGATCAACATTGTAAAATATGGTTTCTTCTTTAGCTATGACCGGTTCTTTAATTTCTTCCTTAATAGGGGGATGATATTTAAACCACTTCTCCTTAGGGAGATCAACGTGAGTAGCAAATGCTTCACAGAAAGAGGCTACTATCTCAGAGTCAAGTCCATATTTAGTGCTAAACTTGTGAAAAGTATCGGTGTTCATAAAAGATTTAACACAATCAAATTCAAGCTTTATACCTGACTCATTACCTTCGTCGAGTTCCCAATCTTCAGAGTTGCGTTTAATTCTTTCTAAGAGATCCCACTTGAATTCAATAGTCTTCATCATATAAGAACTAGAACAAGAAGTATCGAGCATGGATTGATCATTATGAGAAAGCCGAGCATAAAAATTCTGAATGATAACTTCCCTTGAAATGTCATGATTGGGGCATGAATATAACATTGACTTAAGCCTCCCCCAAGCTAGAGCGATACTTTCTCCTTCACGAGGCCAAAAATTATATATATAATTCCGATCACGATGAACTAGATGCATGGGATAAAACTTTTGGTGAAATTCCAATTGCAAACGATTCCAGTTCCACGATCCAAGATCATCACATAGCCTATGCCATGTCAATTATTTTCCCTCCAAAGATAAAGGGAAAACCTTCTTCTTAACTTCATCTCCAGGTAAACCTGCAAGCTTAAATAATCCACAAATCTCTTTCACATATAAAAGGTGCATATCAGGATGTTCAGTTTCGTCTCCTACATAAGGTTTAGCAAGCAGTTGTTCTAGCATACCCGAAGGAATTTCATAAGTAACATTTTCAGTAGGTGCTATAGGTTGAGGGGCATCAAATTGTGGTTCCGATCGAGGTGAAGATACCCCGAACAAACCCCTCAAAGGATTGTTCTCCATAGTAGCAAGTAGCAATAAATTTCAGCACGTAGTATAAGTTTTTCCTTACCGATTTCCACTTACCAAGAGCGCTTCACACCCCGGCAACGGCGACAGAAAAGAGTCTTGATGACCCACAAGTATAGGGGATCAATCATAGTCCTTTCGATAAGTAAGAGTGTCGAACCCAACGAGGAGCAGAAGGAAATGACAAGCGGTTTTCAGCAAGGTAATCTCTGCAAGCACTGAAATTGTAGGTAACACATAGTTTGATAGCAAGATAATTGGTAACGAGAAAGTAACGGTAATGGAAAACAAGGTGCAGCAAGGTATCCCAATCCTTTTGAGGCAAAGGACAGGCCAGAACAATCACTAGTAATAGGCAAAGTGTTCTTGAGGGTACACGGGAATTTCGTCTAGTCACTTTTATCATGTTGGTTTGATTCATGTTCGCTACTTTGATAATTCGATATGTGGGTGGACCGGTGCTAAGGTGCTGTTCTTACTTGAACTAACAACCTACTAATGATTAACCCCCTCGCAAGCATCCGCAACTACGAGAAAAGTATTAAGACAAATTCTAACCATAGCATTAAACATGTGGATCCAAATCAGCCCCTTACGAAGTAGCGCATAAACTAGGGTTTAAGCTTCTGTTACTCTAGCAACCCATCATCTAATAAGTACTCCACAATGCATTCCCTTAGGCCCATGAATGGTGAAGTGTCATGTAGTCGACGTTCACATGACACCACTAAGGGAATCACAACATACATATCATCAAAATATCGAACACATATCAAATTCACATGATTACTCGCAACATGACTTCTCCCGTGACCTCAAGAACAAAGGTAACTACTCACAAATAATAAACATGCTCAAGATCAGAGGAGTAATGAATAGCATAATGGATCTGAACATATGATCTTCCACCAAATAAACCATATAGTAATCAACTACGCGACGGACTGCTTAATAAAGGTTGCTATCTGATGACAAAGTAATAAAAGCGACACACTGCATAATAAAGGTTGCTATCTGATGACCCACAAGTATAGGGGATCAATCATAGTCCTTTCGATAAGTAAGAGTGTCGAACCCAACGAGGAGCAGAAGAAAATGACAAGCGGTTTTCAGCAAGGTAATCTCTGCAAGCTCTGAAATTGTAGGTAAGAGATAGTTTGATAGCAAGGTAATTTGTAACGAGAAAGTAACGGTAACGGTAAACAAGGTGCAGCAAGGTAGACCAATCCTTTTGAGGCAAAGGACAGGCCAGAACAATCACTAGTAATAGGCAAAGTGTTCTTGAGGGTACACGGGAATTTCGTCTAGTCACTTTTATCATGTTGGTTTGATTCGCTACTTTGATAATTTGATATGTGGGTGGACTGGTGCTAAGGTGTTGTTCTTACTTGAACTAACAACCTACTTATGATTAACCCCCTCGCAAGCATCCGCAACTACGAGAAAAGTATTAAGACAAAGTCTAACCATAGCATTAAACATGTGGATCCAAATCAGCCCCTTACAAAGTAGCGCATAAACTAGGGTTTAAGATTCTGTCACTCTAGCAACCCATCATCTAATAACTACTCCACAATGCATTCCCTTAGGCCCATGAATGGTGAAGTGTCATGTAGTCGACGTTCACATGACACCACTAAGGGAATCACAACATACATATCATCAAAATATCGAACACATATCAAATTCACATGATTACTTTTGAACATGACTTCTCCCGTGACCTCAAGAACAAAGGTAACTACTCACAAATAATAAACATGCTCAAGATCAGAGGAGTATTGAATGGCATAATGGATCTGAAGATATAATCTTGCACCAAATAAACCATATAGTAATCAACTACGCAAGGTAATCAACACTACTAGTCACCCACAGGTACCAATCTGAGGTTCCGGTACAAAGATTAAACAAAAGAGATGAACTAGGGTTTGAGAGGAGATGGTGCTGTTGAATATGTTGATGAAGATTGGCCTCCCAAAGATGAGAGGGGTGTTGGTGATGACGATAGCTTCGATTTCCCCCTCCGGGAGGGAAGTTCCCCCGGCGGAATTGCTCCGCTGGAGGGCAAAAGTGCTCCTGCCCAAGTTCCGCCTCGAGGCGGCGGCGCTTCATCCCGAAAGTCCTCCTCTGATTTTTTCTAGGTCAAGAGAGACCTTATACCAGAAGATGGGCACCAGAGGTGGGCCAGGCTGAGCACAACCCATCACGGCGCGCCTAGGGGGGCCTGGCACGCCCTGGTGGGTTGTGCCCACCTAGGAGGCCTCCTCCGATGGTTTCCAACTCCAGTATTTTTTATTAAATGTAAAAATAATCTCCGTAAAATTTCAGCTTCATTAGAGTTGTGCAGAATAGGTATCTCTGACATGCTTTTCTTGGGTCCAAAATTCCAGCTGCCGGTATTCTCCCTCCTTGTGTAAACCATGCATATTATGAGAGAAAAGGCATTAGAATCACTCCCCAAAGCATTATTATTCAACAAAACAAAGTAAATAACAGTAGGAAATCATGATGCAAAATGGACGTATCATGCATCAATGTTAATTCTCTGAGAGTGTTGTTCAATTCATTTAGGATGACCCTCAGGATAGAGAGGTTCTTGGGTCATTCTACCTCCTCTAGTTACTACTCTAGCAGCAAAATCACTCATATTATTATTCATTTCGTCAAGCAATTCTTTTTGAGATTTAGCAACTTGTTCTAACTGGGTTTGAACCATGGAGGCATGTTTTCCTACGCCTCTAACATCATCACTAATTCTAAATAACAAGTCACTCAAGCGAGCAATCATATCAGAATTATATTTCAATTGTTTCAAAACATTTGCATTGAAGTGATATTGTTTCATAATGTAGTTATCAAACTCATGTAAGCATTGACTAGGATATCACTTTCATCAAACTTTAATAAAGAATTTACCTCTACCACCTGTTGAGGTGGTGGTGCGTCAAGGCCATGTATTTCTTCAATAGGTGGTAAATTCTTAACATCCTCAGCTTTAATACCTTTTTCCTTCATACATTTCTTAGCCTCTTGCATATCTTCAGGACTGAGAAATAAGATACCCCTCTTCTTCGGAGTGGGTTTAGGCGGTGGTTCAGGGAGAGTCCAATCATCATAATTCTTCAATATATTATTCAATAATTCCCCAGCTTGTTCAACAGTTCGTTCCGTGAAAACACAACCAGCACAACTATCTAGGAAGTCCCTAGAAGCATTAGTTAGTCCATTATAGAAGATATCAAGTATTTCATTTTTCTTAAGAGGGTGATCAGGCAAAGCATTAAGAAATTGGAGAAGCCTCCCCCAAGCTTGTGGGAGACTCTCTTCTTCAATTTGCATAAAGTTAAATATTTCCTGTAAGGCAGCTTGTTTCTTATGAGCAAGAAAATATTTTTTAGAGAAGTAGTAAATCATATCCTGGGGACTACGCACACAACAAGGAGCAAGAGTATTGTACCATATCTTAGCATCAACCTTTAATGAGAACGGAAATAATTTGAGAATATAGTAGTAGCAAATCTTCTCATCATGAGCAAAGAGGGTGGTTATATCATTCAACTTAGTAAGATGTGCCACTACAGTTTCAGTTTCATAGCCATGAAAAGGATCAGATTCAACCAAAGTAATCAACTCTGGGTCGACAGAGAATTCACAATCCTTATCGGTAACAAAGATAGGTGAAGTAGCAAACTTAGGATCACATTTCATTCTAGCATTCAAAGTTTTTTCCTTATACTTGCATAATAATTTCTTAAGATCATCTCTATCCTTACAAGAAAGGATTTCTCTAGCTAGTTCTCCATCCAGAGCATAACCTTCAGGTATCTTAGGCATTTCAAATTTAGGAGAGCTAGGTTAATAAGTGTTTCATAGTTCTCAGTTTCAAAGACTTCATCAGTTTCAGTAATCTCATCAGTTTTAGTAATTTCATTCTCTTTAGCTCTAGCAATTTGTTCATCAAGAAATTCACCTAGTGGCACATTATCATCAAGCATGGTACTAGCATCATCATCATAAGCATCATTCATAGAAGAAGTAGCATCATCAATAACTTGCGACATATCAGGATTAATAGCATGTGGTGGTGTTGCAAGTCTACTCATAACCGAAGGTGAATCAAGTGCAGAGTGTGATGGCAATTCCTTACCTCCCCTCGTCTTAGAGGGAAAAATCTTGGTTCTTGTATCCTTCAGATTCTTCATAGTGATCAATTGATATAAATCCCACATGACTCAACAAATATAGATATGCTCCCGGCAACGGCGCCAGAAAAAGATCTTGATAACCCACGAGTATAGGGGATCGCAACAGTTTTTTAGGGTTGAGTATTCAACCCAAATTTATAGATTCGACACAAGGGGGGCCAAAGAATATTTGCAAGTATTAGCAGTTGAGTTGTCAATTCAACCACACCTGGAGATTAAATATCTGCAGTAGAGTGATCAGTAGCACAGTAGTATGATAGTTTTGATAGCAGTAGTAGCTGTAATAGTAACGGTAATAGCGATAGCAGTAGTTTTGTAGCAAGTGTAACAGTAGCAGTAGCAATAGTAACTCAGCAAGAACAATATGTGGAAAACTCGTAGGCACTGGATCGATGAACTCGTTGGATAATATTCATCATATAACAGTCATAACCTAGGGCGACACAGAACTAGCTCCAGTTCATAAATGTAATGTAGGCATGTATTCCGTAAATAGTCATACGTGCTTATGGAAAAGAACTTGCATGACATCTTTTGTTCTACCCTCCCGTGGCAGTGGGGTCCATAAGGAAACTGAGGGATATTAAGGCCTCCTTTTAATAGAGAACCGGAACAAAGCATTAACACATAGTGAATACATGAACTCATCAAACTACGGTCATCACCGGGAAGTATCCCGACTATTGTCACTCCGGGGTTTACGGATCATAACACATAGCAGGTGCATATGACTAGCAAAATGGGATCAAGAACATAGATATATGGTGATAACATAGACGATTCAGATATGAAATCATGGCACTCGGGCCCTAGTGACAAGCATTAAGCATGGCAAAGTCATAGCAACATCAATCTCAGAACATAGTGGATACTAGGGATCAAGCCCTAACAAAACTAACTCGATTACATGATGAATGTCATCCAACTCCTCACCGACCAGCGAGCCTACGAAGGAATTACTCACTCCCTGTTGGGAGCATCATGGAATTGGCGGTGGAGAAGGGTTGATGATGACGAAGACCGAAGATTCCCCTCTCCGGAGCCCCAAACGGGCTCCAGATCTGGCCTCCCGATGAAGAACAGGAGGTGGCGGCGGCTCTGTATCGTAAAATGTGTTGAAACTTTCACTCCTGTTTTTTTCTCCGAAAATAGGATTTTATAGAGCTGGAATTAGGGTCAGTGGGGCCACGAGGTGGGCACAACCTACCAGGGCGCGCCTGGAGGGGGTGGCGCGCCCTGGTGTATTGTGCCCAACAAGGGCACCCCCTCCGGTGGTTCTTAGCTCCAGTATTTTTTATTTATTGTGAAATAAATCTCCAAAAAAGTTTCGTCCAGTTCCAAGAACTTTTACTTCTGCACAAAAACAACACCATGGTAGTTCTGCTGAAAACAGCGTCAGTCCGGGTTAGTTTCATTCAAATCATGCAAATTGGAGTCCAAAACAAGAGCAAAAGCGTTAGGAAAAGTAGATACGATGGAGAAGTATCACCCGCCTCAGTAGCGCTGCCCTCCTCACTCCACGCACGCCATACTGGTGAGAATCGGAGAGGCGGCTCCCTCACTGCAGCCTTTCCCGGCGCAAAACAGACATGGCGAACAGAGAATGTCTAGAATCCCCCTTGCTGTAGGCCACCATGTCGGTGTGAAAACCGACGGATCTCGGGTAGGGGGTCCCGAGGTGTGAGATTAGGATCGATGGGTAACAAGGGACGAAGGAGACAATGTTTTACCCAGGTTCGGGCCCTCCTATGGAGGTAAAACCCTACGTCATGCTTGATTATATTGATGTGTATGAAGATTACAGAGTAGATCTATCTCGAGATCAAATAGCCAAAACCCTAGATGAGCTTGTCTGCCTTCTACAATCAAAACCCCCTGGTTTATATAGACACCGGGGGTACCTAGGGTTTACACATGATAAGTCTTTAGCCGGATGTGAAGATGTCGATCCTCTCATCTTGACTTGGAGTGCACGCCGCCTCTTCGGAGGTTTCCTTCTAGAATACGGGGTCGCCGCATACCCTGGCCCTTCCTGTGACAACAAGAGAGCGGCCCACCGAGCCGGCCTATGAGAAATAGGCCGGCGGCCCGAGGACCCCTTTGTCCAGGACTCCCTCAGTAGCCCCCGAACTAGCCCCCGACGCCAGGGATCATGACACTAGCAGCTTCGAATGATCGGAGTCTCCAGCTTGCGGGGTGAATTCTTTTCCCCCTTTATGAACGGCTGGCTCTAGTCCGGCCGCCGATGATATGTAATTACCCGAACATATAGTCATCCAGGCGCCTTAAATCGCTTAATCCCGAAGGCCGAAGCGTCAAAGTATGAACAGTATTTCCTGACAACCTTCTTGACGAAGGGTCGCGGACTATCACGACCGCTGAGTCGGTTACTCAAACTCGATTCGCGATTCGAGGCCGTTTATCCATCGGCACGTCTTATCCATGTGTAGATCGTGTCTCGTTTATTACGGGATATGCTCAAATCCATGGGTTATCCCACGCGCGCATAAAGGCACGATTATTTCGGGAAGTGGCGAGGCCTGCGGCGCAGTAAAAGGGTGGCTCTTGGTATTACGGCACCCCATAAAAAGGGAGAAAACCCCCAAGGCCTACTCACGCTCCAAATCCGCACCCCTTGCCTCCTCAATCTTTCCAAGCTCCGAGAGCCTAGATCCAGTTCTCCCTCAAGCTTCCCTCCGAGCTCGGTCATGGGGTGTTCAGGCCCCATGGGCAAGTGGGAGGCCTCCTCCGTCACCGACAATGACATCCAGGAGTTAAAGCGCGCCGTCTACCTCTCCGCCAACACCGCGCACCAGAGGCTAACCAGGTGGTTCCCACACCGAAGCCGAGCGAGAGGGTGGTGTCCGTTCCCCATTTCATCCGGGGACTAGGCTTTCCACTCCATCCCTTCATCAGGGGCCTCATGTTCTTTTATGGGCTAGACTTCCACGACCTCCCCCCGAACTCCTTCATGCACATCTCGGCATTCATCATTATCTGCGAAGCCTTCTTGCGGGTACAACCGCACTTCGGCCTGTGGCTCAAGGTGTTCAATGTCAAGCCGAAGACAGTTGCGGGCGCGCATGCGGATTGCGGAGGAGCGGTAATCAGTAAGCTCCCCCGTGTCGAGTGGACGGACGGCACCTTCATCGACACGGTCAAGATCTGGCAAAATGAGTGGTTTTATATCACCGAACCAAGGAGCGCGGATAGGGCGGCGCCTGCCGAGTTCAGATCCAGACCCCCCGCGAGGCTAACCTCGTGGCTCAAGAAAGGCCTTGACTGGGGGTCGGCCACAGAGATAAAATTGCTGCAGAAGCGCATCTCCTCGATGATCGAGGCCAAGATCAAACTGGTCAACGTGATCCAGGTTATGCTCCACCGCCGTCTCCTTCCCTGCCAGCACCGGGCCTCCCCAATGTGGGCCTACCAGCTTGAGGATCCGGCCACCGTGAGCCAATTCTTCCGCACTACCCACGAGAAATTGTGGAAAACGCTATTCAAGCCCCAGAAGAGCTGGCCGGCCGAGGAAGAGGACACCGGTCTCACGCCGAAACCCCTCCTACCAAGGTATGATAAATTTTAATTCTCCGTCTTTGGTTTTTAACAAAGAGCCGATCCCCTTCTCCCTCATCTTCGCAGAAATGGCTGAGCAAGGCCGAGCACATTGACTGTCCGGCCCCGCAGCCCGAAGATCCTCGGTCGGATCTGCTGGCGGAGATGCTCGTCGTGGCGCCGTATTCGGCGCCAGAGAGGAAGGAGAAGAAGAAGAAAGGAGAGAAGAAGGAGGCCCGAGAGGGTGTTCGTCAAAGGGGCCTTCCAGACTCTAATTCCGAGGAGACCCATGCTTCTTCTACTCACGAGGAAGAGCACGAGGATGAGGGGGAATGCGGCTCCCCCCTCACAAGGAAAAGGGCGGCGTCAGCGGACGCCGCGGAGGATCTACCCCCTCCGGCCCCGAAGAGGACATGCCGGACAAAGGCTGTCCTGGCCGATGATAACTCAGACTCCGATAAGGAGTCTGAGGATTTTGAGAGGGTTCCCCGAAGGAACCCAAGGGCTAAGCCCCCAGCCCAGAGGTATGAGTCAGAAGACCCTCTGTATTACTTATATAGAGCTTTTGATGCCTAACGGACGAGCGTCTTTCAATTTGCAGCCCCCCACGCGATCTCCCCACCGATCAAGTTTCAGACGGGGAGTCTCCGCCCGCCGAACTGGCGGAAAGTGGGACTGCGTCACACCCTACTCCTCCTGAGGTCTCGAAAGAGGCCGCGGAGGTGTTATCGCGCCGGGCTCCTTCTGAGTCGAACACTAGCGGCGGGGGTGACGATGTTATGGCTGAGGTTAATGCCTCGGCCGCTGAAGACAAGGAGAAAGAAACTCCCCTCGCAACTGAAGAGGGGGAACGGAGCTTGGCCCAGCCCCCTCCGAGGGTATCTCCGGAGCGCTCTACGCCTCCGGAGGTGCCAGCCCAGTCCCCGATGATGACCCACAAGTATAGGGGATCTATCGTAGTCCTTTCGATAAGTAAGAGTGTCAAACCCAACGAGGAGCAGAAGGAAATGACAAGCGGTTTTCGGTAAGGTATTCTCTGCAAGCACTGAAATTATCGGTAACAGATAGTTTTGTGATAAGATAATTCGTAACGGATAGCAAGTAACAAATGTAACAAAGGTGCAGCAAGGTGGCCCAATCCTTTTTGTAGCAAAGGACAAGCCTGGACAAACTCTTATATAAAGCAAAGCGCTCCTGAGGACACATGGGAATTTCTGTCAAGCTAGTTTTCATCATGCTCATATGATTCGCGTTCGTTACTTTGATAATTTGATATGTGGGTGGACCGGTGCTTGGGTGCTGTCCTTACTTGGACAAACCTCCTACTTATGATTAACCTCTCTCGCAAGCATCCGAAACTACAAAAGAAGAATTAAGATATCTAACCATAGCATGAAACATATGGATCCAAATCAGCCCCTTACGAAGCAACGCATAAACTAGGGTTTAAGCTTCTGTCACTCTAGCAACCCATCATCTACTTATTACTTCCCAATGCCTTCCTCTAGGCCCAAATAGTGGTGAAGTGTCATGTAGTCGACGTTCACATAACACCACTAGAGGAGAGACAACATACATCTCATCAAAATATCGAACGAATACCAAATTCACATGATTACTTATAACAAGACTTATCCCATGTCCTCAGGAACAAACGTAATTACTCACAAAGCATATTCATGTTCATAATCAGAGGAGTATTAATTATCATTAAGGATCTGAACATGTGATCTTCCACCAAGTAAACCAACGAGCGTGAACTACAAGGAGTGATCAACACTACTAGCAACCCACAGGTACCAATCTGAGGTTTTGAGACAAAGATCGAATACAAGAGATGAACTAGGGTTTGGAGAGGAGATGGTGCTAGTGAAGATGTTGATGGAGATGGACCCCCTCTCGATGAGAGGATCGTTGGTGATGACGATGTCTTCGATTTCCCCCTCCGGGAGGGAAGTTTCCCCGGCAGAACAGCTCCGCCGGAGCCCTAGATTGGTTCTGTCCAAGTTCCGCCTCGAGACGGCGGCGCTTCGTCCCGAAAGCTCCCTTATGATTTTTTTTCCAGGTCAAAACCCTCCATTTAGCAGAAGATGGGCACCGGAGGCCTGCCAGGGGGCCCACAAGCCACAGGGGCGCGCCCAGGGGGGTAGGGCGCGCCCCCCTGGCTTGTGACTCCCTGGTGGGTCCCCTCTGGTATTTCTTTCGCCCAATATTTTTTATATATTCCAAAATAATTCTCCGTAGATTTTCAGGACTTTTGGAGTTGTGCAGAATAGGTATCTCAGATTTGCTTCTTTTCCAGTCCAGAATTCCAGCTGCCGGCATTCTCCCTCTTCATGTAAACCTTGTAAAATAAGAGAGAAAAGGCATAAGTATTGTACCATAATGTGTATTAACAGCCCATAATGCAATAAATATCGATATAAAAGCATGATGCAAAATGGACGTATCAACTCCCCCACACTTAGACCTCGCTTGTCCTCAAGCGAAATCCGAAATCGATAAATATGCCCACATGTTTAGAGATAGAGGTGTCGATAAAATAAAATACGGACATGAAGGCATCATGGTTATCTTTAGAACAGCAACGTATATTGACATATAATTTCTTATGCTAGAGTAACAATTCATTCACAAGGTAAAGTATGAATCAAGAACTCTATTGAGAACCAACAAACTATGATCTCAGTCATTGAAGCAATTCCAATTTATCATAACGTAGGAAAGACTCAATATAAGAGCTTGTAAAGCAAATCCACATACTCAATCATCTTTTAGTCTTTCATAATTGCTAACACTCACGCGGTACCTATGAGGTCAAAGCTTCAATCGGACACAGAGAAAGATAGGGGCTTATAGTATTGACTCCCAACTATTTACCTCAAGGGTAATGTCAACAGAAATAACTCATGCTCACCCACATCCGAGTGGATATATGTGTCTAGATCATTCTCCAACACATGACGCTTGCCAAGAGATAAAGGCGAAATAAAGGAAGTGGTGAAGATCACCATGACTCTTGCATAAAGGTAAGTACTAGAAAGTAAAGGTAACAGATAGGCCCTTCGCAGAGGGAAGCAGAGGTTGTCATGCGCTTTTATAGTTGGATGCGCAATCCCTTAATGCAAAAGAACATCACTTTATATTGCCCCTTGTGATAAAGAACTTTATTATGCAGTCTGTCGCTTTTATTTCTTCCATATCACAAGTTCGTATAAAGTTTATTTTCCTCACACTAATAGATCACACATATTTCGAGAGAAATTTTTATTGCTTGCACCGATGACAACTTACTTGAAGGATCTTACTCAATCCATAGGTAGGTATGGTGGACTCTCATGGCAAAACTGGGTTAAAGGTGTTTGGATGCACAAGTAGTATCTCTACTTGGTGCGGAAGTTTTGGCTGATATGGGGTGGAAGCAAGCGACACATGTTAAAGGATCTAAAACCATATAACTTCTATTCAGAAATAAGCAAACATAACCCATTATGTTGTTTTCCTTGTCCAACATCAACTTCTTAACATATAATATTTTAATGAGTGCTCACAATCATAAAAGATGTCCAAGATGATATATTCATATGTGAACCTCTCTTTCTTTATTACTTCCTTTTAATTGCAACAATGACCAATAGCTTTGTTTGTCAACTCACAACAAATTTCAATCGACATACCTCTTATATGTGAAGTCATCACCCCCCATAAGATTATCATATATACTCTTTGCTTTTATTCTATACTTCTTTCTATTTCTTTTTCTCAAGATCATAGCAAGCAAGCAAGCCCTCAACTCAAAACTACTCTTTATTATATAACTCTCGGACTTGCTTACATAGGGGGAACATAAAGCAAAACTCAAAACTAGATCACACTAAATACTTTATTGTACTAGATCAAGATATAACCAAAAGGATCGAACTAAGAAAAACGATAAAAGTAAAAGATGTGATGGTGATACGATACCGGGGAACCTCCCCCAAGCTTGGCACAAGCCAAGGGGAGTGCCCAAACCCATGTGTTTAGTTGTCTTTCTTCGGAGGTGGCGATGTTATATTCTTGGCGATGATGCCCCTCAGAATGCGATTCTCCTCCTCAAGCTTATTATTTTGCTGTCTGAGATCCATTATTTCCTTGCGAAGTTTTCCAGTGACGGTTAGAGCTCCCATAACCCATGGATGTTTCATTGCTGCGGGGGAAGAAGCAACACTCTTTTTCATATTTTCATAAGTAAGAAATTTAGCATTGGGAGGGATAACCGAATTCGGAATTGTTGAGCTCTGAAGTTCTTCCAACATGGCTCCAGGTTGTAGACGAGAGGTAACTTCTTGGTCTTCCTCCATGGCATCTATCCTTTTCAAGTCGGCCTCCATCTCTTCCTCCGTGGCCTGCCCGAAGTGGTTGGCTTCGCTGAATGCTCCGGACCCCGGTGTCAGGTGAGAGGCACGGCTCTCCTCGATCGACTCTTGCGAAGACATCTTGCTCTAAATCTACTGCAGAAACAACTCAAAACGAAAACAGGAGGTATTGTCATGATTCGAACGTCAAAACCTTCGGGAGATTATATAATGAATTTTTACCGACCTGAAGGAGTATACCACAAGAAAACGGAGTCCGTAGGGTACACGGGGTGGCCACAAGCCACAGGGGCGCGCCCAGGGGGGTAGGGTGCGCCCCCCTGGCTTGTCGCCTCCTCGTGCACTCTTCGGACTACTTTAAATTTTCCTAATTTATTAAATATTCCAAAACGGATAAAAATTGCCATTGGAAAAGTTTTGGAGTCGATTTGCTTACCGTAACACATACCTATTCCTTTTCGGAGTCTGAAACGTTCTGGTAGGTCTCCCTAATGTACTCCTTCGGAGTTATGGTATTGATAATATTGGTTTCAACATTTATGGGAGTACGTGAGATATAATGTTTGATTCTTTGCCCGTTTACCACCTTCGGATTTGTGCCTTCGCGTTGTTGATCTTGATGGCACCGGAACGATATACTTCCTCGATAATGTAAGGCCCTTCCCATTAAGAGAGAAGTTTTCCTGCAAAAAATCTTAAACGAGAATTGAATAGCAAGACATGGTCACCTACATTGAATTCACGCTTTTGTATCCTTTTATCATGCCATCTCTTAACCTTTTCTTTAAACAACTTGGCATTCTCATAGGCCTGGGTTCTCCATTCATCAAGTGAGCTAATGTCAAATAACCTCTTCTCACCAGCAAGTTTGAAATCATAGTTGAGCTCTTTAATTGCCCAATAAGCTTTATGTTCTAGCTCTAGAGGTAAGTGACATGCTTTACCATAAACCATCTTATACGGAGACATACCCATAGGTTTTTTATAAGCAGTTCTATAAGCCCATAATGCATCATCAAGTTTCTTAGACCAATTCTTTCTGGATCTATTAACAGTCTTCTGCAAGATCAATTTAATTTCTCTATTGCTCAATTCTACTTGACCACTAGACTGAGGATGATAAGGAGATGCAATTCTATGATTAACATCATACTTAGCAAGAAATTTACGGAAAACACCATGAATAAAGTGTGAACCACCATCAGTCATTAAATATCTAGGGACTCCAAATCTAGGGAAAATAACTTCTTTAAGCATTTTAATAGAAGTGTTATGATCAGCGCTACTAGTTGGAATAGTTTCTACCCACTTAGTATAATAATCAACAGCAACTAGAATATGAGTATACCCGTTAGATTGTGGAAAAGGTCCCATATAATCAAAACCCCAAACATCAAATGGTTCAATAACAAGAGAGTAATTCATAGGCATTTCCTGACGTCTACTAATATTACCAATTCTTTGACATTCATCACAAGACAAGACAAACTTACGAGCATCCTTGAAGAGAGTAGGCCAATAAAAACCAGATTGTAGTACCTTATGTGCAGTTCTATCTCCAGCGTGGTGTCCTCCGTAGGCCTCGGAATGACACTTGTGAAGGATCTGTTCATGTTCATGCGCAGGCACACAACGTCTAATAACACCATCTACTCCTTCTTTATAAAGGTGTGGATCATCCCAAAAGTAATGTCTTAAATCATAGAAGAACTTTTTCTTTTGTTGGTATGTGAAACTAGGCGGTATAAATTTAGCAACAATGTAATTAGCATAATCAACATACCATGGAGCATTACGCGAAGCATTTATGACAACAAATTGTTCATCAGGAAAGCTATCATCAATAGGTAGTGGGTCATCAAGAACATTTTCTAACCTAGACAAGTTGTCTGCTACGGGGTTCTCAGCACCCTTTCTATCAATAATATGCAAATCAAATTCTTGTAGCAGAAGAACCCATCTAATCAGTCTAGGTTTAGCATCTTTCTTTTCCATAAGATATTTAATAGCAGCATGATCAGTGTGAACAGTTACTTTGGAATCAACAATATATGGTCTGAACTTATCACAAGCAAACACAACTGCTAAAAATTCCTTTTCAGTGGTAGCATAATTTCTTTGAGCACTGTCTAGAGTTTTACTAGCATAATGGATAACATTTAATTTCTTATCAACACTTTGTCCTAGAACAGCGCCAACAGCATAATCACTAGCATCACACATAATTTCAAAGGGTAGGTTCCAATCCGGTGGTTGAACAACAGGTGCAGAAATCAAGGCTTTCTTAATAATTTCAAATGCTTCTACACAATCATCATCAAAAACGAATGGAACATCTTTTTGCAAAAGATTAGTGAGAGGCCTAGAAATCTTAGAGAATTCTTTAATAAACCTCCTATAGAAACCAGCATGACCAAGGAAACTTATTATACCTCTGATATCCGTAGGACACGGCATTTTTTCAATAGCATCAACTTTAGCTTTATCCACCTCAATACCTCTTTCGGAGATTTTGTGCCCCAAGAAAATACCTTCATTAACCATAAAGTGGCACTTTTCCCAATTCAAGACAAGATTAGTTTCTTCGCATCTCTGCAAAACTCGATCAAGGTTGCTCAAGCAATCATCAAAAGAAGTTCCGTAAACGGAAAAATCATCCATGAAAACCTCAACAATCTTTTCACAAAAGTCGGAGAATATAGCCATCGTACATCTTTGAAAGGTAGCAGGTGCATTGCATAAACCAAAAGGCATACATTTATAAGCAAAGGTACCGAAAGGACAAGTAAAAGTGGTTTTTTTTTATCCTCTTTTGACACAGGTATTTGAGAGAAACTAGAGTAGCCATCTAGAAAGCAAAAATGTGTATGTTTGGATAGTCTTTCTAGCATTTGATCAATAAAAGGTAGAGGGTAATGATCTTTCCTAGTAGCTTTATTTAATTTCCTAAAATCAATTACCATTCTATATCCTGTAACAATTCTTTGCGGGATCAATTCATTTTTATCATTAGGAACAACGATAATACCTCCCTTCTTAGGGACACAATGAACGGGACTAACCCATCTACTATCAGCAATAGGATAAATTATACCTGCCTCCAGAAGCTTTAGTATTTCATTTCTTACCACTTCTTTCATTTTAGGATTTAACCGTCGCTGGTGATCAACAACTGGTTTACCATCAGGCTCCATATTAATTTTATGCTGACATAGAGTGGGACTAATGCCCTTAAGATCATCAAGAGTATATCCAATAGCAGCACGGTGCTTCATCACAGTTTTCAATAATCTCTTTTCTTCATGCTCTGAAAGGTTAGCACTAATAATAATAGGATATATCTCTTTTTCATCAAGATAAGCATATTTTAGAGTATCCGGTAATTGTTTAAGCTCAAACACGGGATCACCCTTGGGTGGAGGAGGATCCCCAAATATTTCAACAGGCAGGTTGTGTTTCAAAATAGGTTGCTGATCAAAGAAAATCTTATCTATTTCATTCCTTTAATTCATATGCATATCATTTTCATGGTCTAGCAAATATTGTTCTAAAGGATCAGTAGGAGGCACAGGAATAGAAGCATGACCAATAATTTCATCTTTACTAGGCAATTCTTTGTCATGGGGTTGTCTACGAAATTTAGAGAAATTGAACTCATGAGACACATCCCCAAAACTTACAGTAACAGTTTCTTTCTCACAATCTATCTTAGCATTAACAGTATTCAAGAAAGGTCTACCAAATATAATGGGACAAAAATCATCTTGTGGGGAAACAAGAACAAGAAAATCAGTAGGATACTTTATTTTCCCACACAAGACTTCAACATCTCTGACAATCCCAACTCGTGCTATAGTATCTCTATTAGCAAGCTTAATAGTAACATCAATTTCCTCTAATTCAGCTGGTGCAATATCGTTCATAATTTCTTGATATAAGGTAAAGGAAATTGCACTCACACTAGCACCCACATCACACAAGCCATGATAACAATGATCTCCTATTTTAACAGAAACAACAGGCACGCCAACAATAGGTCTATGTTTACCTTTAGTATCAGGTCTAGCAATTCTAGCAGCTTCATCACAGAAATGAATAACATGCCCATCAACATTATCAACCAAGAGATCTTTAACCATAGCAATACTAGGTTAAACTTTAATTTGTTCAGGGGGCGTAGGTGTTCTAGTACAACTATTACGAACCACAGTTGAAGCTTTAGTATGTTCCTTTATTCTAACAGGGAAGGGCGGTTTCTCAATATAAGCAGTAGGAATAACAGGATCAGCATTATAAATAATAGTTTCTTCTTCAACTTTAATAGGTTCAACTACTTTAACTTCAATGGGAGGATGATATTTAAACCACTTCTCCTTAGGGAGATCAACATGAGTAGCAAAAGATTCACAGAAAGAAGCTACTATCTCAGAGTCAAGTCCATATTTAGTGCTAAAATCACGAAAAGCATCGGTGTCTATAAAGGATTTAACACAATCGAACTTAAGGTTTATACCTGACTCCTTACCTTCGTCGAGTTCCCAATCTTCAGAGTTGCGTTTAATTCTTTCCAATAAGTCCCATTTGAATTCAATATCTTTCTTCATAAAGGAACCAGCACAAGAAGTATCGAGCATGGATTGATCATTACGAGAAAGTCGAGCATAAAAATTCTGAATAATAATTTCTCTCGGGAGCTCATGATTGGGGCATGAATATAACATTGACTTAAGCCTCCCCCAAGCTTGAGCGATTCTTTCTCCTTCACGAGGCAAAAAATTATAAATATAATTCCGATCACGATGAACCAGATGCATAGGATAAAACTTCTGATGAAATTCCAATTTCAATCGGTTGTAGTTCCATGATCCAATATCATCACATAGCCTATACCATGTCAATGCCTTCTCCTTCAAAGATAACGGAAAGACCTTCTTCTTGACATCATCCTCGGGCAAACCTGCAAGCTTAAATAATCCACAAACTTCATCTACATAGATTAGATGCAAATCAGGATGTAGTGTTCCATCTCCTGCATAAGGATTAGCTAGCAGTTTCTCTATCATACCCGAAGGAATTTCATAATAAATATTTTCAGTAGGTGCAGTAGGTTGCGGAGCATCTCTTTGTGCTTCCGGTCGGGGTGAAGATACCCCGAACAAGCCCATCAAAGGATTATTTTCCATAGTAACAAGTGACAGTAAATTTCAGCACACTATATAAATTTTTCCTTACCAAGTTCCACTCACCAAAGGCGCTTCACTCCCCGGCAACGGCGCCAGAAAAGAGTCTTGATGACCCACAAGTATAGGGGATCTATCGTAGTCCTTTCAATAAGTAAGAGTGTCGAACCCAACAAGGAGCAGAAGGAAATGACAAGCGGTTTTCAGTAAGGTATTCTCTGCAAGCACTGAAATTATCGGTAACAGATAGTTTTGTGATAAGATAATTCGTAACGGATAGCAAGTAACAAATGTAACAAAGGTGCAGCAAGGTGGGCCAATCCTTTTTTTAGAAAAGGACAAGCCTGGACAAACTCTTATATAAAGCAAAGCGCTCCCGAGGACACATGGAAATTTTTGTCAAGCTAGTTTTCATCATGCTCATATGATTCGCGTTCGTTACTTTGATAATTTGATATGTGGGTGGACCGGTGCTTGGGTGCTGTCCTTACTTGGACAAGCCTCCCACTTTTGATTAACCTCTCTCGCAAGCATCCGCAACTACAAAAGAAGAATTAAGATAAATCTAACCATAGCATGAAACATATGGATCCAAATCAGCCCCTTACGAAGCAACGCATAAACTAGGGTTTAAGCTTCTGTCACTCTAGCAACCCATCATCTACTTATTACTTCCCAATGCCTTCCTCTAGGTCCAAATAGTGGTGAAGTGTCTTGTAGTCGACGTTCACATAACACCACTAGAGGAGAGACAACATACATCTCATCAAAATATCGAACGAATACCAAATTCACATGATTACTTATAACAAGACTTATCCCATGTCCTCAGGAACAAACGTAATTACTCACAAAGCATATTCATGTTCATAATCAGAGGAGTATTAATTATCATTAAGGATCTGAACATGTGATCTTCCACCAAGTAAACCAACTAGCATCAACTACAAGGAGTAATCAACACTACTAGCAACCCACAGGTACCAATCTTAGGTTTTGAGACAAAGATCGAATACAAGAGATGAACTAGGGTTTGGAGAGGAGATGGTGCTGGTGAAGATGTTGATGGAGATTGACCCCCTCTCGATGAGAGGATCGTTGGTGATGACGATGGCTTCGATTTCCCCCTCCGGGAGGGAAGTTTCCCCGGCAAAACAGCTCCGCCGGAGCCCTAGATTGGTTCTGTCCAAGTTCCGCCTCGAGACGGTGGTGCTTCGTCCCGGAAGCTCCCTTATGATTTTTTTTTCCAGGTCAAAACCCTCCATACAGCAGAAGATGGGCACCGGAGGCCTGCCAGGGGGCCCACAAGCCACAGGGGCGCGCCCAGGGGGGTAGGGCGAGCCCCCCTGGCTTGTGACTCCCTGGTGGGTCCCCTCTGGTATTTCTTTCGCCCAATATTTTTTATATATTCCAAAATAATTCTCCGTAGATTTTTAGTACTTTTGGAGTTGTGCAGAATAGGTATCTCAGATTTGCTCCTTTTCCAGTCCAGAATTCCAGCTGCCGGCATTCTCCCTCTTCATGTAAACCTTGTAAAATAAGAGAGAAAAGGCATAAGTATTGTACCATAATGTGTATTAACAGCCCATAATGCAATAAATATCGATATAAAAGCATGATGCAAAATGGACGTATCACCCGACCAGAGGGAGGGCTAGCGGGTCAACGCCGGTGCCGCCCATGACTGGGTGGCCGGCCACGATGGAGGAAGCTTTAACCGGCTCCTCCATTGCCGAAGATCACCGCGCCCTAATGGGTGCGGTTTTGCAAGGCATTCAGTCCATCGATAGCGGACTGAAAGAGGCCTTCAACGGTCTCTTGACGGGCTTCAAGGTGAGCCACGTAATACCCTTTCTTCCCGAAAAGGTTAATTTACCGAATTTATACAACTCTTATAAGTGTAGTAGCCCCCGAGCCCTGGGTGAGTTGGAAAAACCCACCCGGGGGTCCAATGTCCGAAAATTAGCAATGATGCTCAAGGCACCCTTTGTTCCTTACTATTCTAGGAGCTCCGAAGAGTACGTAGCAGAGGGTCTGAATCTAACAGCTCAGGAGTTTTAATGCACATAAGTTGTTTTGCAGGCCTCGTCGGCGGTGGTGGCCTCCAATGCAATGGAGCTTGCCGAGCTAAATCGGAAGCTCAAGAGCTCTGATGAAGAGCTCGATCGCCTGAACCAGAGATTTGACGAGACGCAAGGTGAGTCCGCATTGTATTATTCGGGCTATGGTCTATCCTCATTGACTGAGATATCCGGATTATTATCTCTAAGTGTTATCTTCCCTTTTTTATCACAGCTGTGGCCGTGGAGGTTGAGAAACTCAAGGCCGAGTTGGAAAAGGCGAGGCAGGAGGCCGCTGAGGAGAAGGCGGCAGCCAAACAAGCAGCAGCCGAACTCTCGACGCTAAAAGCCGAGAGCGACAAGCACGAGGCCCAGGTAGGAGAGGTGCAGCTGGAGCTCAAGGATGCCAGCACGAAGTGCGAGGCCCTTGAGTAAAAAAACCAAGACCAGGCCGCCGAACTATCCACGTTAAAATCCGAGCTCAAAGCTGAGCGTGTTGATAGGCGGTTCTTTAAAGAAGAACTCCGCCAAGTCAAGGCGATCGCGGATGGTAAGCCGTACTTACTGCAATGTGCCTTTGGTGGTAACAGGTTTGCATTGCTCACCCGGGTGTGGCGTTCCTCAGGCGCCTTTATGGACCTCCCGAGGAGTGAAGCGGACGCGAACAGATACTTCGCCTCTTGGGATGGGGATGTTGAGCCTCGGCTGTTCTGGGCGCAATTTCAAGCCCCCGAGCATCCTCCCCTCCTGAGCAAGCAGATGAAACAACTGATGGAGCTGCACAGGATGGCGGAGCCGGCCATGAGGGACCTCTGCATCCGGTTGTGGCCTGCAGAGCCGTTGCCGAGCGGTTACTTCGGATTGGTGCAGAAACTGTGCGACGCTGTGCCTCGAATTGACGCTATAAAGCGTTCTACATGCATCGAGGGGGCTCGGATGGCCTTTGCAAGGACCATGGTGCACTGGCCGAAGATCAAGCCAACCGAGATGGCCACCGCGCCTCCGCCCCCTAGGAAGGAGCATAGGCGCCCCGAGAAATACTTTGCCACCGTGATGGATGGTGCTCGAGCGATAGAAGCTCAATGCCCTAACGATGTAATGTATGAGTGAATGTTTTGTCATGTATCCGATGACTGTTCTGCTTTATAATGCGGTTGCATGGTTTATCATGTCTTTAAGCTTTGTATTATTTTGACTCCTGTGTGGCCATTTTATCTGAAAGTTGCGAGTCGTCGGCTTCAGCCCCCATGTAGATACTACACGAGGTGTTTCTACCTCCGCACTGTGACCCTTAGCCGACGTATCGGTGCCCGAAGGCGGTAGTGCGAGGGGAACAAGGCAATCGGACTATGATGCTTTAGTGCTTTCACTTAGCCGTAGGAGCTTGACTGCGGGGGCTGATGACCAGCCCCCAGTGTTTTGTGATAATCGGGTATACCGAGGTTGAAACCAACATCACATGGTTCGTAATAGTACAAACCCCTCGTATAACACGGAATAATCTCTATCAATTTTTAGTTTGACACTTATACCCGGATTGCAGACCGGTTCTTGCTTATTATGACAGTCAGTTTTCGGCTTTCTCCACTCAAGCACTTGACCAGGCGAGCTGGAAGCACAATCGCAGTGGTTCTCCCTTTACCCTTTTAGCCGAACGGGCGGAACGTAAGAGGGCAAGCACAGGAGCCGGGCAACCCAACCATTGACCCAAGACATAATTCGGAACCGATGCATATAACGCGACATCCGAGACACCGAACACATAAAGAATAGTGTCGGGGTGATGCTTAGGGCGATTTTTATAGTCAAGCCCCCGGTCTATTAGCCGGTCGCATCGTAACATGCACTGAACAGCTTCGCTATCGGCGTCGGTGAGCAGAGAAGAAAGTATGTGACATCAAATACAGCGAGGAGGCCGTAAAGGATGGTCTTTATTTCTGATGAATTCTTACAACTCAAACTGCCGAAGCAACTGTTACAAGTATGTTGAAATGAGGAAAATAAAGCTTACGAAGGAGAGTTTTTACCCGGGGTCTTCGATAGGTGGCTTGACGTCCTCAATTTGCCCTGTCGCATGTCTGCTCCTTTGCTCCTGAGGGGGTTGCGTTCCTTTAAAGGTGATTGATATCGGCGAACGGACCTTGGGAAGAACATCTTGAGAAGTCGCCGAAGTGTGGATGAGCTTGACGCGTGAAAGGTCCTAGATGGTACCTGCGGTTTGTCCGAAGACATGTGTTGGCAGTAGTTCGGTCCAGCCGAACACTTTGCCTTTCATAGTGGGTCCCCACAGCAGCCATGGTATTTTGAGCGCGAAGTTGTGCTTTCTTGGCACATATTTTACGGGAACTAGGGTTGTGCTGTGGGGTGCGTATTCCTATTTTGGTTGGGTGGAAGATGATTCTGGGAGTTCGGTTTGAGACCGAACTCGCTTGCTATCATGTCGTGCCTTTATAGCTGTTTTGGGCGTCGGACTACCATCGCCCTGCTGGAATTCAGCTGCCAGGGCCGCTGTGTGTTCCTCAGTTCGGAGAGGGCGCTCTGTGTTGCCGTTGACAGTAATGACCCCCCTGGGCCCGGGCATCTTTAGCTTCAGGTACGCGTAGTGGGGGACGGCGTTAAAGCAAGCGAATGTCGTGCGGCCGAGTAGGGCGTGATAACCGCTGCGAAACGGGACAATGTCGAAGATCAAGTCTTCGCTGCGGAAGTTATCGGGCGAGCCGAACACTACTTCCAGATTCACGGTGCCCGAGCAGCGGGCTTCGACGCCTGGGATCACTCCTTTAAAGGTAGTGTTGCTGGGTTTGATCCTTGACGGATCTATACCCATCTTTTTCACCGTGTCTGAGTAAATCAGATTAAGGCTACTTCCTCCGTCCATAAGGACTCTAGTGAGGTGATACCCATCGATAATGGGGTCTAGGATGAGGGTTGCCGAACCTCCGTGACGGATACTGGTCGGATGATCCCGTCAATCAAAGGTGATCGGGCAAGCCGACCATGGGTTATACTTCGGGGCTACGGGCTCTACGGCGTAGACTTCCCGAAGGGCGCGCTTCCTCTCCTTTTTGGGTATGTGAGTGGCATATATCATGTTCACAGTTTTTACCTCTGGAGGGAACTGCTTTTATCCTCCATTGCTTGGACCGTGGGGCTCGTCATCGTCCTCGCTGCGTGGGCTCTTGCCTTGCTCCTCGGTTGCAAGTTTGCCAGCTTGTTTGAATACCCAACAATTACGGTTGGTGTGGTTAGCGGGCTTGTCTTGGGTGCCGTGGATCTGGCATGGCCAATCCATGATTTTGTCCAGCGTGGTAAGTCCATCCCTATTACCTTTAGACGGTTTCTTCCGCTGTTCGGATTTTGGGTTGCGGAAACCGGCATTGACGGACGTGTCCTCCGCATCGCCGTTGTTGTGCCGGCATTTGTTTTTGTTACGCCGTGGTTTCCCGTTTCCATCCCGGACTTCAGAGGTGCCGGGGTCTTCGGGGTTATAGCTTCGTCTAGCTAGCCAGTTGTCCTCACCAACGCAAAAGCGGGTCATAAGTGAGGTGAGGGCGGACATTGTCCTCGGCTTGTCCTGGCCGAGCTAATGAGCTAGCCACTCGTCCCGGATGTTGTGTCTGAAAGAGGCTATTGCCTCGGCGTCCGGGCAGTCAACGATCTGGTTTTTCTTGGTCAAGAACCGATTCAGAATTGCCGAGCCGATTCTCCTGCTTCCTGGACAACATTTCTCAAGTCGGAGGAGTCCGGTGGCCAGACATAAGTGCCCTGGAAATTAGATCGGAAGGCATCCTCGAACTCTTCCCAGCTCCCGATAGAATTCTCGGGGAGACTGTTTAACCAGTGCCGAGCTGGCCCTTTAAGCTTTAGGGGCAGATATTTGATGGCGTGGAGATCGTCTCCTCGTGCCATATGAATGTGGAGGAGGAAGTCCTCGATCCACACGACTGGGTCTGTTGTCCCGTCGTATTGCTCTATGTTAACGGGTTTAAACCCTTGAGGGAACTGATGCTGCATCACCTCGTCTGTGAAGCACAGTGGGTGGGCAGCGCCTCTGACCCGAGCTATGTCATGCCTATGATCGGCGGTAGGTCGGGCCCGGTATTGTTCCCGACCTCTATCGTTACGGTCAAGCCAGGACTGTTGCCCGTCCCGTCTAGCGGGGGGCAGTACCCTCTAGATTCGTAGATGGATCTTGTGCGGCCTGCTCTGTAATCCAGGTCCTGTCATAAGTCATACCTGTCCTCAGGCCCTGCTGGCTCTTTTCCTCTCCTGCGGGGCACCGCAGGTCTGTACTCGGCCTCGCCGGCCGTTCTATCCCGTCCTCGGGGAGGGCGGTCCGGCCGGTCGTATGGAGTATGCCTGGGAGGCGATGTTTCAAGCGCCTCATCATCGAATTGCAGCAGCAGCCGCCGGCGCAGGTAGCTTTTGGGTTGGTCCAGAATATCGGTACCGTACCCTTCTTCGGCTGCCAAGACCCACGTCCATCTATCATTGAGGGTGTCCTGTTCGGCCTTGAGCTGCTGTTCTTTTGCCTTCAGGCTTCGGGCGGTGGCTAAAAGCTGCCGCCTGAACCGTTCCTGGTCCACAGGGTTTTCGGGGAAGGTGAGGTCTTCGGCTTCCAGGCTGTCTTCCTCCTCGACAGGGGGAAGGTAGTTGTCGTCCTCGGAATCATTAGGATCCTTGGTGTCACGTTGATCGTCGGGCCTTTCCTGGTCCTCCAGTGGCTGTTCGGGATCTTCGGGGTCGCCGAGGTCTTTCGGGGTGTCGTTTTCCCCGATGCTTGTAATGACTTCCCTTCCCTTGTTTGCCTTAGATCGTTTGCGCTGTTTCTGGCGCCTTGACGGCGCCTCACTGGATTTATCGCCATTCTTCTTAGGGGTGTGATCTCCCTAATCGTCGGGGGTGTCTACCATGTAGACGTCGTAGGTGGAGGTGGCAGTCCATTGCCCAGTGTTGACGGGGGCGGGGGCGCCGTCCTCTTCATCCATGTCTTCTGCCTCCTCGGAGGCGTAGTCCAGCATATCGGTTAAGTCTTCGATAGTGGCTACTAAGTGGGTGGTGGGTGGGACGAAAAATTCCCCGTGACCTGCCTTCAGACCGATTTGAGCATGGGTCGAGGTCGGGTCATCTGTGATTTTCATGGATAGGATCCGATCGAACGCCTCGCTAAGCGCCGAGAGCTTGACCGGACCGATCTGCATAGGACTTTCGGAGTTAACCTCCAACGTGTCCGTACAAAAAGTGTGTTCGGCAGGGGCCGACCCCTGATCCTTAGGTACTATAGCCAGATCCGGACTAACGGCTAGATCGTTGGCAGGGATAGACCCGAGGACGGAGTCGACAGGGGGATCCGAAGTTAAAGCTTCAGAGACTTCGGGCTCGTGAGACGGAATCGCGAGCCCTGAGAATGAAAGGTCGCCTCGGGAGTCTACGGAGAACTCTAGGTTCTCGAATCTGATCTCTTGATCGGGGGCGAAAATCCCTGTCCGGCCAGGGTGGCCGGTCGGGTCGGCGTGCAGCACAAAGTTGCCGAAAGCGAGGATCTGTCCGGGGGCGAAGGAGCCCCCGTTACGGACCTCATCGCTAATGGTTAAGCGGGCCATCAATTCCTCTCTCGATCCCACAGCGGAACTCTCAATGAAAACACCAATGTCGGTGTGAATACCGGCGGATCTCGGGTAGGGGGTCCCGAGCTGTGAGATTAGGATCGATGGGTAACAAGGGACGAAGGAGACAATGTTTTACCCAGGTTCGGGCCCTCCTATGGAGGTAAAAACCTACGTCCTGCTTGATTATATTGATGTGTATGAAGATTACAGAGTCGATCTACCTCGAGCTAAAGTAACCAAAACCCTAGATGAGCTTGTCTGCCTTATACAATCTAAACCCCCTATTTTATATAGACACCGGGGGTACCTAGGGTTTACACATGATAAGTCTTCAGCCGGATGTGAAGATGTCGATCCTCTCATCTTGACTTGGAGTGAACGCCGTGTCTTCGGAGGTTTCCTTCTAGAATACGGGGTCGGCGCATACCCTGGCCCTTCCTGTGACAACCAGAGAGCGGCTCACCGAGCTGGCCTGTGAGAAATAGGCCGGCGGCCCGAGGACCCCTTAGTCCAGGACTCCCTCACACCACGCCCACCGGTGCGAAAGCACAACAACGATCTTGCTTCGACCTCACTTCACGGCAACATGCCTCCAAAAGCTCACCCAACTCCCGGCTCGTGGGCGGCGCAAAGCAAACTTACCCGGACTACCCTTGCCAGGCCTGGATCACTCTCGTCTTTTGAGCCATCACCGAATGAGGAGAGAGCCAAAAAGCAGCCGCCCAAGATCTCCCCGACTTGCACCAGTGATTGCACTATCGAGTGCAGCTCTCTGGGAAGACAGAGGAAGGCGAACCGCGGATTTGTGAGCGCCCAGACGGGCGCCTCGCGCTTCCCTTCCATGAGAAGAGAGCCGCGTACCCCTTCATTCTGCCATTCTTTGTATTTACCTTCTGTGTGTTGCTTGCACATCTAGCTGGTAAGAACTGCATATGACAACCACGTATGTGGGCTCGTGGGCATCTCGGCCCAACTGATTATCTGCATGAAGTCTTGAGCCAACCTATTTTTGTCCCTAGCCGAAAGCACAACTTCGGAGTGCACCCATCAGGTCAGGCATCGTGCACGAAGAGAAGCAACATGGTCGGCTGATCAGGCCTGAGACAACAAAGGGTGGCTAACCACAAAAGACCTTTCATTTTAAAATTTCAACCGTCAATTTTTATGGTTAACATATATTCAACAGATATAAATGGGTGATGGGAGAAGAACCAATAAACATTTTGCCTTTATTATTAGGTATAGAATAGATAGAGATTATTATAAGGAAGACACTGATCGACAAGTGTGATTTAGCAAAATAAAATTACACAATCTTGATATTACAATCAATAGGACATACACAATGTACGCACACACCCAGGTTCTACTACTTCTTCGTGTGCTTCCTTCATTTCCTTTTTTTTGAGGGAAACAGCAGGACTATGCTGCGTATTTTTATTGATTTTTAAAATAAGTAGTACAAAAAACAAGAGGTCCGAAAGAATAAAAGAATCTATACAAATAACTGAAGAAAAACCTATAGGAAAAACAGAAAAACATGGGTTGAAGAACCCAACTATACAAAATTTGAAACCCACCTCTCAAAATCCACATATGATTTCCTTGTGGATCTATGCACCAACCACTTTATCTCAGTCTTGAACTTCTGTCTGCAACGATAAAGGTTTGGTGGGATTTTGTTAAAAATCCAATCATTCCTTGTTGTCCAAATGGCCCAAGATACCAGTATAATCAATTCCAGAAAAAAAGCTACCCCAAGCTGGGCTTTCATGGAGTTTATGTCATCTTGAATGCCCTGATGTTGTGGATCCCAAGATGGAATAGCCCCAACAGGTTCGAGCAAATGGAGAGTGAAAGAATAAATGATCCCTCGTCTCTAATTGTTGTTGGTTGCAAAGGACACATGTGTAATCTTCGATGAAGAAGTGCTTGCATAGCAACATGCCCCTGGTGTTCAGTCGATTGTTAATGAGAAGCCAGAAAAAGATTTTATGCTTTAGTTGACAACAAGTTTGCCAAGTCCATTTGATTACAGGCAGAACTTCCTGGTGACCCACAAGTAGTTTGTAGATGTCAGAAACTTTGTAGTTTGCAGCTATTGTGGGGCGTCGCCAGAGATCTGAATCATCCTGAATGGTATGCCTCCCACATAGTATGCCTTCCACACTAAATGGACCCATGGGGTATCATTCTTATTAAAGAATTTGTGGAGCATTTTCATTAGCAGGCTAGTATTTTGAGTGTGCAGATTTAGAATCCCAAGCCCACCTTGGTCCTTAGGCTTACAGATGAGTTCCCAAGCAGCTAAAGGAGGATTCTTTTTTTCCAAATCAATACCTCTCCAAAAAAGGTGTCTTCTATATTTATCAATTTGAGCAAGAATGCCATTTTAAAGCATGAGACAACTCATAAGAAAAGTGTGCAAATACGAGAGTACTGCATTCACCATGAGTAGTCTGCCATCATAACTCAGATATTGAGAACATCCATTTAATCTCTTCTGGATACGCTCAATGATGTACATGAAATACTCCATATGAGGTTTGGTAATGCTAAGAGGTGCACCAAGATATGTAAACGGGAACTGAGCCACTGAGCAGCCAAGAATTGCAGACAAAGAGTTAAGATCATCCGGCAACACAGTAATAGGAATCAAATTGGACTTCTCATAGTTGACCTTGAGACCTGATGATGCAAAGAAAGTGTTGAGGATTTGCTTTAACTGAACAAGTTGCGTTGGGCAGGCCGGCAGAATGATGAGAGTATCATCTGCATATTGAACCACCGGAAAGTTTGGACAAGAAGCAAAGTTGATTGTGTTTTGCAGAATGCCTTTCTGCATAGCATCATTTAGGATGGTTTGCAAGAAGTCTGCAGCCAGCACAAAAAGGAGAGGTGAGAGGGGATCTCCCTGCTTGACACCCCTCCTGCACTTGAAAGAATTCCTAGGAACCCCATTAAGAAGAACAGCAGATGAAGCAGAGTTTAGAATCTGAGTAATCCAGATACACCATTTGTTACCAAAGCCTTTCTGTTTAAGAATGGTTAACATCATACTATGGTCAATCTTATCAAATGCCTTTTCAAATTCCAATTCGAGAACCACAGTAAGTTTTTTGCTCTTATTGCATTGGAATACGAATTCATATGACCAAGCAATGCAGACATGAATAGATCTGGATTTGAGAAATCCATACTGATTAGCATGTACTAGTTCTAAGATCACTGATTGCAGTCGATTTGCCAGTAGCTCGGTCAGGATTTTGATAGTACAGCTAAGAAGAGAAATTGGTATGTAATCATTGACAGTGGAAGCTCCAGGTTTCTTAGGAATCAGAGTAATAAATGAGTGACTGATGCTCTGTAAGTAGAGATCCCCTCTGTGAAACTGTGTGCAAAGATCATAGACATCATGTTTGATGATTGGCCAACACTTTTTGATGAAGTCAGAATTGAAACCATCTGGCCCAGGAGATTTATTTGAGGGCAACTCCTTGATTACAGCATCAATTTCTTCATGAGAAAAAGGCTCCTCTAAGAAGATGTGATCATGATGAGGTTGAAGCAAGTTTAAGAGATCTGGTGGAACTTGAGAAGGTTCAGATTGCCCCAATCTATCCTTAAATGCTGCATGCAAAAGAGCACCTTTACCTTCATGACTAGAGATGAAGGTTCCATCAGCTTGCTAAAGAGAGGCAATGGAATTAGTCCTATTCTGAATTGTGGCCACTGACTGGAAGAATCTGGAATTCTCACTGCCCAAAGTTACCCACTTGATCTTCCCTCTTTGTTGCCAATACAGTTTTTGCTGCTTCAGTAAAGCAGTCAAATGAGATTTCAATTGGCCTCTAAATGCAGATTCGGAAGCAATAAGATCTCTAGTGTTTTCAATAGCATCAATCATTGAAATAAAAGCATTAATATCTGCAATATCAACTTTAAGATTGGAGAGGGTTCGGGCCCAGGTCTTTAAACTTTTCCTTAGGATTTTGAACTTTGCATTGATTCACTTAGCTGCATCAGCATAATGAATACTTTGTGTCCCGATAGACTTAACCAAGTGCTGAAAGTGCTCATGTTCCATCCACCAGTTCTCAAATCTGAAAAGATTACCCTTGGGCATAGTTGTTTGAATTTGAATAACACATGGGATATGATCTGACGTTGTCATGGCCAAAGGAAAAGCCAAGGTGTTAGGATAGGAAAGTGTCTAGGCTGGTGATGTGAAAATCCAATCTAGCTTTTCAAGTAGCGGATTATCCTGCATATTACTCCATGTGTACTGCCTCCCTTTAAGGTGAATTTCCACTAACCCAAGCTGACTAATGACTTCGTTGAACTGAAGCATATCATTAACATTACCTCCCGGTATGGTCTTGTCTTGAAAACCCCTAATAAGGTTAAAGTACCCTACAATTAACCAGTCCAATTCTGTTGGGATGGTGATATCCGCAAGCCAAGCAAAAAAGTCATGTTTTTTATCATCCAAGCAGGGAGCATATATGTTGGTAAGGGTCCAACAACTACCACATCTCATAGATTGCAATTCAACTGACAAGGAATATTCATTTTGGGACACCACCACACCTTTAAAAGCATTGGAGCACCAAATTGTTAAAATCCCTCCCGACCTTCCATTTGAAGGTTGATATGCAAAAGAGTAAAATCTAGGGGGGCAAAATTTCCTGATGAAAGAAATATCTATAACCTCTTTTTTTTGTTTCCTGAAAGCACACAATCTGGCAAGAGCTTTCATTAATCTTATTATTAACATGCAACCATTTATCTGCTGAGTTTAGGCCCCTGATATTCCAATTCAAGACTTTCCAAGATTGAGAAACCATGATATGAAGGGGATGTTAACAAAACAGAGGCTAAGAAGCTCCAAGCTCTTAGCAACCCAAAGCATTAACCTGGAGAGGACCAGGCACTCAATAAGTAAGAGATGCAAAAGGAACACAGTATGAAATCCCCACTGTCTGACATAAGCATTAAGCAACACAAATAGTCCAAGGAGGGCATTAATAGTCCACATGAAAACTAGCAGCATTAAGCAAAAGATCTGGCACATAAAAGACAAAGCAGAGAATGCACATGATAGTGGATCATTTCTTCCTGGGCTGCTTCTTGGGCTTGTCATCATTCTTGGGTTGGGGCTTGGAAGTCTTGTTGTCCTTCACTGGACTCGACTGAGCATCAACCATTCCAAATTTTGTGACCAGATTTTGTACTACTTTCTTCTTCAGAAGGGGAGCAACAGCAACACATGCTAGACAGTGTTTATCCATGCATGTTTTCCCCTTATGGCCCTGATTGATCAGCTTAATCCTGTCACTTCTCCTGACCTGCGATGTCACTAGAGGTGTCTTCTTCTTTCTCTTTCTGAGGTGAAGAACAGATGTACTGTACTGCATCACTAGAGGAACATGCAATGTGTCAGTTCTTACTTCTTGTGGTGTGGAAAATCCCCTTGTAGTTTCTTCAACAGCAGCAAATAAGTGGCAGGTAGGAGGTGAAGATGTTGGGCACCTGGTAGGAATGACAAATTCAATAAAAATCCCCTCCTGACAACCCTCTTGAAATAAGGCCCAAAGCTTTGATTGGAGCACAATCTTAGCCCAATCAAAATCAGTTGGGGATAGCAGCTTACTAGTAAAGAAATCAGCCCAAGAGGAAGGAACTAGGATAGATGGCCCAGTATCTGAGTTGGGACAAAAGAACTGCTCCCAGGCCCTTAAACCTTGGTTTGAGAGAACTTTTGCAATTGGATGGTTATTGGAAGGAACTTCAGCCACCTTTGGCAGAAAAGAGTGCTCAACAGCTTGCAATGAAGCCACTTGACTGACTGGGAGGCTATGAAAATCAATTTCAGGCTGGATTAGAACCATCCCAACATTAATGTTCTGAACAAATGGATCCCCTTCCTGAAGATGTTGCACTGGTTGAGCCTCCTGAGGCATAATCATCTCAACATCATTCTGAATTGGAATTGGATTATCATGCAGACCAATAGGCACCTCCCCCACATTCGGATGAGCTTGATTCACAGCCAGACCAACAGGCACCACCACCAGATTCAGATCAAACGCAGGACCAGCAGGAGCAAACAAACCATGCACAGAACCACCAGAAGTATTTTCAGAGTTAGTACTAAAAGTAACTGTCAGCTCACTATTCTCCTCTGGAATAGGCTCATTGAGATCAAGCTGCATATTGATGGCATGTTGGATGGGAGGGTGATTTTGAATGACAGGGTTTAGCAAATCATTCAGATGTTCAAACTCTGTTTGACTAAGCTCAGGAACTGCATTGCACTGTAAGTCATTAAGCTCCATAAAATCTCCATTCTGAAATTGAACCTGATTTGCATCACCGTGGTTGGCCCCAAGATTGCCCCTGTGGGCCAAAAATATGCTGCAAATTTTGGCCTGCATTGTTGAATTGCGTCCCCTGCATTGAAAACCTATTGATCTGGAGCAGCAGCAGCAAGATGATTGTTCTCTGGCACTGTCGTGGTTTTGTCATAGCAGATGTCCTCATGCAAGGACTTAGGTGTGAGGTCATCACCGCTAGGTGACGACTCAAAGGGGTTAAATAGAAACGGGAGGCGAGTTTGCCCAGGTTCATCCCCTTCGATGGAGGTAATAGCCTGCATCCTGCTTTGTGTCTATATTGATGATGATCTCGATTACAAGGGTGCGGAATCACTAACCTAGCTTTCGAGGGTGTCTAACTTAAGTCTTTCGGCCCTAGAGGCTCGCCTTTATATACAGGTCGAGAGCCTAGGGTTTACAACAGAGTCCAAGTTATATTACAACTTGTAACTTACCATGTCTCTTAACACGTCTTGCCTCTCAAGCAAGGAATCCTCTGGCGTCTTCCGCCTTACAGGCCGTGAGTCGCCGTCTTCGTGTGCTTGGGACGCCCGGCGGCTTATTTGGCAACTGCCTTGTTTGCTTTATCTTCACGACACGGCCCATCTTGAGTACGATGCCAAAGCTGCCATTATGTTGACCCGGCCCAATAAGACGGGTTATACGGCGGGGTTATATCCCCGACATTAGGCCCTAGATTGATTTGAATTCATTCATTTCAATTTCCCTTACCTTCTCTTGGTGGGTTATCATCCGCTTGCATCTACGTTCTTCATGGATCCCGAAGTGAACGGCTCGAAATACATCCAGACTTGTCATTTTTCCAATGTCTGTTTGTTAGTGACGTCATCCTTGCTGACCATTGTCCTTTGGAGTCATCATAACGTATCTTTTGACAACTGCGCCAAATCCAGGCCAATGCAAAAATCGAGGCGCACTTCTAGCCACAAATTATCGCAACCGTTTTGTCTTTCACAGCGTCGTTCCGTTTTCCCTCTTTATAAATAAGTCCACTGAGCCCCTGCAGTAACTTTCCATCATCTTCTTCCTCTCGCTCCTTCTTCAGCCGAACACCACCGGAGCTTCGGAGGCATCACCGGGATCCCCAGCTCTACCATCGACGCCATCGAGCCTTCTCACAGCCGTCAGAGCGAGCACGATCATCTCCGTTTTCGTTCCAACACAATCCGGTATGAAACCCCTCCATTTAGGGTTTGATACTTCCGGTGTTTATGCCATGTTCGTCTGAGATGTAGTTCGTAGATCCATGCACTCGATATTCTTTAGTATTGCGTAGCTTTAGTATAATCTCCGCCTTGTTTTCCTCATAAGTAGATCTAAAATGAGCGACCGAGGCTATCCTTTGAATGCCGTAGTTTCGGTCTTTCCGTCAGCTAGAACGCATATTTCATCATTTTTCCTCATTTAATTAGATCCATCCGAAAGAAAGCTTTCGTAGAAACCTGTTTGTGTGTCAACACGGTCGCTAAGTCTTGTGGAGATACGCCTTCGACCTCCTTTGATTTTGCCGGTTTAAAATAGTAAATTAGTATAGGTGACTCATAATCCGCACAGGCTCATTTTTCTTGTCGCTCTTGTACTTGCTCTATAACCCGCCATGGCTCCTAAGAACTCCAAAGTCTGTAACTGGGCCAAGACCAAAGAATCCAAGCTCACCTTAGGTAACCTCGTGGATCAAGGTTTCTTTCCGGCTCGAAAAGTCATAGAGTGGCAGGCTCCCAAAGAAGAGTCATACCCATAGCCACGGCAAGGAGAAGTTGTTGTCTTTACTGATCATCTGCGTAGAGGTTTCCGTCCTCCCGGCTCAAAGTTCTTCAGGGACCTCTTGCACTTCTTCAAACTCAGGCCTCAAGACATTGGTCCAAATTCCATGACCAATATTTGTCAGTTCCAAGTGTTATGCGAGGTATATCTCCAGGTTGAGCCGTCCGTGACCCTTTTGAGGGAATTCTTTTATCTCAACCGTCAGATTGAGGTGAAGAATGGTGCTCCATGTGAACTTGGTGGAGTTTCCATTCAAAAGAGGAAGAACAACGCCTTCCCTAAATCAAAACTGGCGATTCATCTGAAAGGATGGAACAAGACCTGGTTCTACTGCTAGAATACCGCACCTGAAGGAGAAAATCCTCTGTCGGGTTTCAGACTGGAAAGACTCAACAGCAACGTGGAATTTCCGGGTTGGCCAACAGATGAAGAGAGGGCTCCATTGGCGCCTCTTCATACAAAATTTAGAGCTCTGACCGCACATGGCTTAACCGGGATTGATCTGATTCATTGCTGGCTAAAGTGGCGAATCCAACCGGTCAGTGTAAGGACGGCTTGATGTGCACTCAGGCGCCTCCTCTGATCCTCAGTGTTTCTCTCGTGAGGGTCTGACTGATGATGCCCTCAACAAGGAAACAAAGAAGTTCTTTTCCGACTCAAAGGAACAGTGCAGTGTTACCGGCTTGGGTCCGTTTTATCTGCTCAACCCGCCACCTCCGGTATTGATTATTTTTGTTGTCTTTTATCAATTTACTTTGACCCGCCGTTCCTTACCGCATGCTTTTATATGTTGTAGTAGAACTCTATTTTCTGGAAGGTCACACCTCAAGCCCCTGTTTCCTCGTCGGATAGAAAAGATAACCCAACCCCTGTTTCATCTTCTGGGGAGGAATCCGAGGTAGAACTTGATTCTCTTGGCCGCCTATTTATTGAGCTTGCTGACGCATCTTCTTATCAGGGTGACGCGGAATCTAGCCAAGCCGGCGAAATTGAGGTAACTCCAATCTCCTCCAGTTCTTCAGAAATGTTTGTTCCCAGAAAGCCAAGACAAACCGTCCGGAAGGTTAAGTTGACACACCCAGATGCTCACGTGGCTCCCGATTTTCTTTTGAAGAAAGCACAATTCACTGGCTCATCAAAACGCAAGACCCGGAGTGGTTCGGGCGACTTAGACCCTGGTTTGTCTCATGCACCGCCGGCTCGCAAACCACGCTTCGAGGTGCCTCACAGTCCAACCAATTCTCATTCCAGAGCTGGTTTGTTTAAGCAACCTCTTAGTCCTTCGAATTCACTTTATCAGGCCTCCTCTCCATCTTCGGGCGACTCAACTGCAACGCAGCTTCCCACTTTCAACGTCAACCGCGGGTAAGCTCCTAAACTTGCACTGTTGACTTATGTCATTTTACACCTTGAGCTATATTTTCCTTAGCATAATATTTGATTTTCGCAATTGTAGGGCCAAGGCTACTTTGTCAAGGAGGGCTGGCGGGTCATCTTCTGGTACTGTAAACCAAAACATGTCAGACCCCCCGCCAGTGAGAACAACCACAGGAACTGGCCCCTTTGTAGAGAAGGAAACAGACGCGAGGGCTAAGGTGGCAATCGACGTTGATACCCCTAGGCCGAATGAGCCAATTTTTAATGATATGCCACCTGAAGCCCACGACACGTCAGATGACCCATCTGCCCATCTGCCAAGCCCGGTTCGTTCTTCCAGCCAAACGATTCATTTGGATGATCCCAAGGCGCTGGCAGAAGCAAGCCTTCCGGATGTTATCATTGTGAAGGAGGGTTTCCAAGTTCCCATTGTTTCCACTTCCTTGGCTAAAATTGTGGCTAAGGAGGAGCCGGGTTATTTGGACAAAGGGAAGGCCAAACTGGAGATTCCAGAATTGTCTGGTACTGAAGATTTACACCAGCAATACTTCACTCGGCTGTCTGAGAGCCGGGAAATTGAAATCAGCATGATAAATGCTATGAAGGAGAAGTATGAGGTAAACTTCTTGTTTTACCACTATCTTTATACTGTCATTAGCCTCCAAGGACCAGCTTACTGTGGTAAGTTGATTTCATAAAATAACTATGACCTGTAGTTGTAGCCCCCAAGGGCCGGCTCATCTTCTTGAGATGAGTCGGGTCTTGTTAATACTTTGAAGAATTCGACCTATAGCACCCAAGGGCCGGCTCATCTTCTTGAGATGAGTCGGGTCTTGTTAATACTTTGAAGAATTCGACCCTTAGCCCCCAAGGGCCGGCTCATCTTCTTGAGATGAGTCGGGTCTTGTTAATACTTTTGAAGAATTCGACCTGTAGCCCCCAAGGGTCGGCTCATCTTCTTGAGATGAGTCGGGTCTTTCCATGCTAAGATTTTTAAGAAAAAACTGGCATGCATTAGCCCCCAAGTGTCAAGGATATTGCTTGCAATCTGCTTGGGACTTTGATAGAAAAAAGTAGTTCGTCATAAGGCAGTTTGAAGCTGTTGTAGAAATATTTGCTAATTCTTCTTGTACATCTGTCAGGAGTATGTTGAGGATGCTGAGTCGATTGCTGTGAAACTGTAGAAACGGCTCAAAGAAGAACGAAAGCTAAAAGCTGATGCTGAGTTCATGACGGCTCGTTTTGAGGATTCTGCACGTCAGGCTAATGAACGCCTTGAACAAGCCGTAAAGCTGTTTGAAGCAGAAAAGGCCATCCTTTTAAAATGTACAGAAAAGGCTGAAAAGAAGCTCGATCCATTGAAGGAAAAATATGCCACTCTTGTGAAACAGATCAATGAAATGATCACGGCAATCTTCGGTATGTGTTCTGTCTCTCCTTTGTAATTTACTGGCTTACGATTGTATGGCGGCTCATTGTCTCCCTTTTTATTTGTAGGGCGGAAAGACCATAATCTTGTAGAGCTACCTATTGTGAAATTGAAGGTCATTTTCACATATGTAGAGCAACTGTTCACAAGATCTGTTTACTCCATTATGGCGGTGAAGAATCTAAAATACACGCAAAGAAGCATCAAGGACATGTTGAAGCAGCTTTCCACCGTGCCACAATGGGTGACTGAGACCCGGAGAGCGGCGGCTCGAGGAGGGGCAAACATGGCGCTTGCTCGAGCAAAAGCATATTTACCCGAATTGGATGTGGAGCTCTTAAAAGGCGGCTTTCCTGAGTTCAAACTCGATGGCTCCATGTTCACTCATTCAGACTATGCAAAATGCATCACAGAGACTCGGCCAGTGGCGACTCTGATAGCTGAGGAGATTGACCTCTCGAAATACCATCCTGCATACACCAACGATAATGAGCGCATTAACCCGCCCAAAGATGAGTCGTCTGAGTTGGTGCCTCCCCGACGTAAGAGACCTTTTGCCCCTGATGTTTACGCATCATCTCTTGTTGAGGGAACGTCAAATTTTGAATCGTTGAACTCAATTCGATGGCAACAGAAGGGCCAGCAGGTTGATGAAGATGATGAGCCGGTGGAAGCAGACCCAGAGGCGGCCGATGAGGAGAAGGCATGAAGGCATCTCCGAAGATGAATGAGTCGCTAAACTGAGCTAGCCACCAAGAAAATTGGGAAAACTTGAGTATTTTGTGGCTCTATTATGGGCCTGTAATAGGGGTAGTCTTTAAAACTTCTCTGACATGCTTGTTCGTTCCATCGTGCATGTGTGCACCTTTATTGGTGTAGAACTCCAATCTTTCGAGCTGTTTGCTGAGATAGGATTTATGCTGCTCTTTTGCTTATCTTTGAATATCTCTGTTGTTGTGCTCAATGAGTCAGTTGATTGAAAACAGAAAAAATAAGTCAAAAAACAAGCCGGCAAAAGAGCTTGACTTTCGAAGCCCAAATCCGTTGAACCTTTCCACAATGATATTGGGAATAGGCAATTTAAACCTGGTCATAATAGGACCGTGGTTTGTTAACCCGGACACTCATATATGAGCCGGTAATAAGGACAATATTGTTCCTGAAAATGCATATGTGATAATAAAGAATTTATTTATATGAAGTACTGAAAATAGGCCGGCTCAATGAGACTCGGCAAAAAGAGACTGGCTTTTGAGGCTCAAGTCTTGCTTCAATGAAGTGGGTATGATAACCCATGGTTCATCCTAGCTTTCTATATGCCGGCTCTCACATGACTCAAGCCGGTGTTTTAACCTTGAGAAGTTCAGGGTCCTAAAGAGGATTGACTTGCAAGAGTACACGGGGTCACCAGATCGGAGTCGCATCAAGCATACAGGCGGGTTTAACCATATATTGTGGCGTTTTTGCTGGGTCAAGAGGGTGAGAAAGCTAAACTCGATGAGTTGGAAGCCCCCAAGTGACCTATGTTGCAAACAATACAGAATCATACTCAATTTATAGGCTGAAATGACAGAGACCCCGAGTTTTGAGGGTGTCGGCTTTATTATATTTGAACATAAAGAAGTATATACATAATTTGCAGGGGGGGATTACAAAAAGGGAGTCGGTGGCTCTTTTAAGTATAACAAGGCCGCAGGTGAGCGATGTTCCAGGGTCGGGTTGTCTCCTCCTCAGAAGTGTATGATCCTTCTCGTAAGTCCACCAGATAATATGACCCGTTATTGTGGTTTCTGCTGATGACAAAAGGACCCTCCCAAGGTGGGGAAAGTTTATGCATCCCTGTCTGATCTTGAATCAGACGTAGCACTAAGTCGCCCTCTTGAAAAGTACGGCTTCAGACGGCTGTGATAGCGGCATAGGTCTTGCTGATAAATGGCAGATCTGGCTACTGCTAAGTCATGCTCTTCTTCCAAGGCATCCAGGGAGTCTTGGCGTGCTAGCTCATTATCCGCCTCAACATAGGCAGCTACCCGAGGCGAGTCATGGCGAATATCACTTGGTAGAACCGCCTCGGCTCCATACACCAGGAAGAAAGGTGTGTATCCAGTGGATCTACTCGGAGTTATGCAAATACTCCAAAGTACTACGGGGAGCTCTTCAACCCAATAGCCCGGAGTACGTTCTAGTGGTACCATAAGTCGGGGTTTGATTCCTCTGAGGATCTCCTGATTAGCTCGTTTGGCTTGTCCATTGGACTGTGGGTGTGCAACTGCTGCCAGGTCAAGCCGGATGTGTTCTCGTCGACAAAACTGTTCCATGGCTCCCTGAGATAAATTGGTACCGTTGTCAGTTATAATGCTGTGAGGGTAGCCAAAACGGAAAATCATTTTTTTCAAGAACTTGACCGCAGTCTCTGCATCCCAACTACTAACCGACTCTGCTTCAACCCACTTGGTGAAATTATCAACCGCCACCAAGAGGTGGGTCTTCTTGTCAGAAGACGGCTTGAACGGGCCAACCATGTCAAGCCCCCAAACTGCGAACGGGCAAGTAATTGGGACGCAATTCCTGAGCCAGCACATGGGCCTGTCGACCAAACTTTTGACATCCATCGCACTTGCGCACAATCTCTTATGCATCTGCGTGAGCTATCAGCCAATAGAACCCATGTTGAAAAGCTTTTGCCACCAGGGATCGTGAGCCGGCATGATGTCCACAGTCGCCAGCATGGATTTCATTAAGAATCTCCTGGCCTTCCTCGGGGGAAACACATCGCTGAAACACGCCAGTGCTGCTTCGCCGATGTAACTCGCCATTAACGATAGTCATTGATTTGGACCGCCGAATTATCTGCCGAGCGATGATTTCCTCAGCCGGGAGCTCGCCTCGAGTTAGATAAGCCAGGTATGGCACAGTCCAGTCAGGGGTAGCATAGAGAGCCGCCACCAAGTGTGCCTCCGGGTCAGGAATAGCTATGTCCTCCTCAGATGGCAACTTGACCGAAGGATTATGAAGGACATCTAAGAAGACATTGGGGGGAACCGGCTTCCTTTGTGAGCCGAGTCGTGACAGGGCGTCGGCCGCCTCGTTAAACCGGCGATCTATATGATCAACCTGATAGCCTTGAAAATGACCTGCCACATCAGAGACCGCCCGCCGGTAAGCCGCCATTAGGGGGTCTTTAGAGTCCCAAGTCCCTGAAACTTGTTGAGCCACCAAATCCGAGTCTCCCAAACACCTGACCCGGCTCAGATTCATCTCCTTAGCTATTTTGAGCCCGTGTAGGAGGCCCTCGTACTCAGCTGCATTGTTAGTACAAGGGAACATGAGCCGTAGAACATAACAAAATTTATCACCTCGTGGAGAAGACAATATAACTCCAGCCCCCGAGCCCTCCAACTGTCTAGATCCATCAAAGTATATAGTCCAGTACGTGTTATCTGGCCTATCTTCTGGAATCTGTAATTCTGTCCAATCATTGATGAAATCTACCAGTGCTTGGGACTTGATGGCGGTTCGGGGCACATACTTTAGATGGTGATCACCAAGTTCAATAGCCCACTTAGCAATCCGTCCAGTGGCCTCCCGGTTTTGTATGATATCACCGAGGGGTGCCGAACTGACCACCGTGATTGGATGCTCCTGGAAATAGTGCTTCAGTTTCCGGCTTGCCATAAAAATTCCGAAGACTAGCTTTTGCCAATGCGGGTACCGCTGCTTGGACAAAGTTAAAACTTCACTGACGAAGTAAACGGGGTGCTGAACCGGATATTCCTTCCCTTCCTCTTTCCACTCAACAACAACTGCTACACTCACCACTTTGGAATTGGCGGCAATGTACAGGAGCATCGGCTCTTTGTCGGTAGGGGCGACTAAGACGGGCGGGTTAACAAGTTGTTTCTTGAGTGCTTCAAAGGCCTCATTGGCGGCGTCAGTCCACTTAAAGTCGTCTGTCTTCTTCAGCAATTGATAAAAAAGGATAGCTTTTTCTCCCAGGCGGTTTATGAAACGGCTTAAAGCCGTGATGCGACCCGCCAGGCGTTGAACCTGGTTTATATTTGCCGGCTCCGCCAACGAAGTCACTGCCTTAATCTTGTCTGGGTTAGCTTCGATGCCTCGCTCAGAAACTAGGAAACCCAATAGTTTGCCTGCAGGAACACCAAAAACACACTTTGCCGGGTTAAGTTTCATCCGGTACACTCGAAGATTATCAAACGTCTCCTTGATGTCCTCCAAGAGCGTCTCCTTCTTCTGAGATTTCACCACGATGTCATCAACATAGGCGTGAACATTGCGCCCAATCTGCGGCTGGAGGCAATTATGGACACAGCGCTGATAAGTCTCCCCTGCGCTCTTAAGCCCAAAGGGCATAGAGACATAGCAAAAAGCACCAAAGGGAGTGATGAAATCCGTCCTCTCTTGATCCTCAACAGCCATCTTGATCTGGTGATAGCCGGAGTATGCATCTAGGAAGCACAACCGCTCGCAACCCGCCGTAGAGTCAATGATCTGATCAATACGCGGGAGAGCAAAAGGATCCTTCGGACAAGCTTTGTTGAGGTCTGTATAGTCAACACACATGCCCCAAGTGCCGTTCTTTTTCAAAACAAGCACCGGGTTAGCCAACCACTCGGGGTGAAAAACTTCAACAATAAACCCGACAGCTAGGAGCCGGGCCACCTCTTCTCCAATAGCCTTGCGTCTCTCCTCATTAAAACGACGAAGATATTGACGTACTGGTTTTATCTTTGGATCCACGTTAAGATGGTGCTCAGCGAGTTTTCTCGGGACTCCAGGCATGTCAGAAGGCTTCCATGCAAAGATGTCCCGATTCTCATGGATAAACTCGATGAGCGCGCTTTCCTATTTGGGATCCAAGCCGGTCCCTATAGTGAACTGCTTGGACGAATCGCCTGGCGTGAAATCTATCTGCTTAGTATCTTCAGCCGGATTAAACTTGAGCGAGGGCTCTGACTCGGTATTGGGCTTCTTGAGGGGGCTCGTATCAGCCGGGTCAACATTGGCGGTATAGAACTTCAATTCCTCAGCCGCGCAAGCCGACTCGGCGTAAGCCGCGTCTCCTTCCTCGCACTCCTGAGCTATCTTCCGGCTTCCGTCCACGGTAATCATGCCATTTGGTCCAGGCATCATGAGCTTGAGATAGATATAACAAGGCCGGGCCATGAAACGAGCATAAGCCGGTCACCCAAAGAGGGCGTGATAAGGGCTCTTTATCTTGACTACCTCAAACATCAGAGGCTCGCATCTTAAATTGTACTCATCGCCGAAAGCAACGTCGAGTTTGATCCGCCCGATCGGATAAGCCGACTTTCCGGGAACAATCCCGTGAAACACCGTCGTCGAGGGAAGCAGTGTGCTCTCAGGTAGGTTCATCCGGCGGAAAGTTTCGTAGTATAAGATGTTTATGCTACTGCCTCCATCCGTAAGGACCTTGGACAAGGTGTAACCGCCGACTTGGGGCGCCACCACCAAAGCTAAGCCGCCGGGGTTATCAACCCGGGGGGGATGGTCCTCCTTGCTCCAGGTAATCGGGTGTTCAGACCAGTTGAGATACATGGGTGCTGCCGGCTCAGCCATGTTGACAGCTCTGCTCTTGACCTTACTGTCTCGCTTGCAAGTACTAGTGGTGAAAATGTGGTACTAGCTGCGATTCGGGTGCTTAGGTTTGCTTTGGAAAACCTGGTTAGTGGGCTGCTGACGAAACTTAGCTCCTGAGTCACCCCGTGGCAAGGCTGAGCCGCCCGATGCTCCAGCCGCGGATGGGGCTTGGGCCACCATGATTCCCGTTATAGAAACAACAAGTTGACGAGGCGACTCACGCAGCTCCCTGAGGATCTTGGTCTCGTGACGCCGGCCTGGTTGGGCGTGCCGAGCCGGCTTGATGATGTTGGTGCATATGTCCGACTCGGGCACCGACGTGCCGATCTGGCTGATGAAGACATGGATCTTGCCGAAGGGGACCCGGTACCCGTACTCAATTGAGTCGGCCTCGGGGCCCCAGCCTGAATCGTCGATGTAGATCTTGCCGCGGCGGCTCTTGGTCATGCGACCCGCCACGTAGCTTCCGAACCCTGGAAGGGCTCCCTTTGAGAACTCAACTCCACCGGGCGAGGGCCCCACGGTGGGCACCAACTGTCGTGGTTTTGTCACGGCAGATGTCCTCGTGCAAGGACTTAGGTGTGAGGCCATCGCCGCTAAGTGGTGACTCAAAGGGGTTAAACGGAAACGGGAGGCGAGTTTACCCAGGTTCGGCCCCTCCGATGGAGGTAAGCCTACATCCTGCTTTGTGTCTATATTGATGATGATCTCGATTACAAGGGTGCGGAATCGCTAACCTACCTTTCGAGGGTGTCTAACTTAAGTCTTTCGGCCCTAGGGGCTCGCCTTTATATACAAGTCGAGAGCCTAGGGTTTACAACAGAGTCCAAGTTATATTACAACTTGTAACTTACCATGTCTCTTAACACATCTTGCCTCTCAAGCAAGGAATCCTCTGGCATCTTCCGCCTTACAGGCTGTGATTTGCCGTCTCCGTGCGCTTGGGCCGCCCGGCGGCTTATTTGGCAACTGCCTTGTTTGCTTTATCTTCACGACACGGCCCATCTTGAGTACGATGCCAAAGCCGCCATTATATTGACCCGGTCCAATAAGACAGGTTATACCGCGGGGTTATATCCCCGACAGGCACCCACGCAGGCCAGTTGGCATGATTATTTTGCGCCTGTGCATGAGGCTGAGGATTTGGCAGTGGATGGGGATTGCCTCCATCAGGTGGTGGCAGGTCTTCATCAGCAGGTAGGGCACCCAGGAGATTGTGACCAAGGATGACAATGGGCATCGACCAGGACTCTGCCTAATGCTTGCTACCAGTTGAAACCACACAGCTCAAAGGAATAAGAGACACATCAGCCACCAAGACCTTAACTACCACATGATAGAAGTCACTGGCGATTTTATCCCATTGCACTAATAGCCCAAAATCTTCCACAGCCCCTCTAATGTGCTTCAACTCCCAAAGATCGGCAGGAAAAGCAAGCAGAGCAAGCCAACATTCTTGGTTGCATGTGAAGCTTCTGTGATTAATGCCCTCATTATGCTTAACAAAAGTGATTGTCTGATGCATGAACTGGTGTGGACTATTAGTAACAAGCCAATCCCTATCTGGATTTTCCACACCACAAGCAGTAAGAACTGACACATTGCATGTTCCTCCAGTGATGCAGTATAGTACATTTGTGCTTCACCTCAGAAAGAGAAAGCAGAAGACACCTCTAGTGACATCGCAGGTCAGGAGAAGTGACAGGATTAAGCTGATCAATCAGGGTCATAAGCGGAAAACATGCATGGATAAACACTGTCTAGCATGTGTTGCTGCTGCTCCCCTTCTGAAGAAGAAACTAGTACAAAATCTGGTCACAAAATTTGGAATGGCTGATGCTCAGTCCAGTCCAGTGAAGGACAACAAAACTACCAGGTTCTACTTCTATTTTCATGAATACGCATCGTTGCGTATCATTTCATTGATACATGAAAAGAAAGAACATATAGGGTACCGCTCGTGGGGACGTACACACATCGGCATCCCAGGAGCGTGAGAGGAGCATGTTGGAGTTTGCTCAGCCTCGTTACAAGAGATCTAGACTACAGGGATCACGCTATCTAATCCCTTGGCTCCGGCCCTAGCCTAGAGGCGGGCCTCCAGCTTCTACTTCTTCTAGTGTGCTTCCTTCATTTCCTGCTAGATCGAGACTCGGGCCGACGTGGAGTTAATCGGGATGAACAATAATTATGTTTAATTTAGAACTGTGTTTGCTCCAAATATACTTGTTATATTTGAATTGCGTTTGAAATGATGTAGTAGTTGAAGTAGTTTTACATCTTCAAATACATCATCTGTTGGAGTTGAAATTTTACATCACCAAATATACATCATCCGTTGGAGTTGAAACTTTTTCTAAAATGTAAAAAGCATTTTTGGTGATTTAAATTATACAACACATACTTTTACATCTCCAAATATACATCTTTTATTGGAAATGCTCTTAATAAATTTTTAACGATCTGATTTTTGGTAGAGGTTCCACAATAAATAAGCTTCTTTTAAGTTTGTCATCTATTTAGGAACCAGTCCGCAAATTATACTTTACTAGAGAATACCCCGCGTGTTGCTGCGGGAATCGACTGTAATATATTTCAAGTGATTTGATAGTATGAAACATCAATACTTTAATTAATAATATATGGACTAAATCTAAAAATATATACTATATATTTTATTTTATTGTGTGTAGTCAAAGTATTTTGAATATAAATGACATATTATAATGGAAAACATTTTCTCATGCATGTTGAGTGACTCTTTGATAAGGAGACATGTGCATGATGCGGGATGTGTGCATGAGATCAACTAATAATAAGAAAAAAAAACATGCATAAGTTGTGGCGGACCTTTGATGAGGTGGCATGTATGCATGTTAAGATAATAGAGGTAGTGGAGACGAACTATTTATTTATATACGATAAGGGAAAGTTTTTGGTAGTTATAGAATTCTCGTACTTTTTCGACTCGAAGACCAAAAGGAAGAAAAAAATATGATTAAGTGATTATAGTAGAAGCATATCCTGAATGTGGCTGATAGATCCCATTTTTTCATGATGCTAATCGCTAAGTGGAATTTTGCGACGAAATAAATTACATGGTCGTGATATTACAATCCAAAGGACATTTAGCATTCCTATGATTATATATTTCCCTAAACTTATAGCGCAAATGAGTTCTATTTATTTCTTGGACATACGCAAAGTACGCAGACCCTCAAATTGTACTTCTTCTCGTGTGCTTCCTTCATTTCCTGCCAATTAGTTCTGCTTCTTCTCTTGTGCTTCCTTCCTTTGCTGGGCAATAGACTCGAACAGGCTTCCATCGAAGCAGCCACGAACTGCCTCCCTTGAAAGGAACCCATCCTTGTCTTTCGCAAGCACGTACAGCACTATCCACTCCAGCTTACACGCCATCCTGAATTAACAACATGATAATGAGCATTTCAGTGATTGAGCAAATGAAACTGAAGGTAAGCAATCAAATGAGATCATCGCTGCAAAATGTGTGTTCACCGTCCAGGTAAGTCGAACGCCAGCCGCTGGCCTTCGGTCATCCTCCAGACCTCACCAAACGTGAGCTTGTCCGGCACCGTGTGAGCGTTCTTGCTGAATATGTTGTCGAAATACACGGGCATGAACCTATAAGCTCTCACAATTGCACAAGGCGGTCATGTAATGTAACCGAACCAAGCAGACAATTAATACAAAGCTTCTGAGCTAGAATGAATTCAAGCTACCTTCCTTCGGTGTCATAAGTTGAGGTATCGCTGCCATGTTTAGCCCTGTGGATGTTGCTGATATAGACCGGGAACAGGGGAGATGGCATCCAGCTCTGTGAAAGATGAGACGAATGAGAGTTTCACGTTCAGACAACCGTACATCCGTTATATTTTCACAATAGGGTATTCTCATCTTGGATTGGCTGGGGCACTGTGCTTTTCAAGTACTTACTGGCAGAGTTGGAAAGCTTAGGCCAACGTTTATGCCTATTGCCAAGATGAAGGACGCGATCACGTTGAAGCCTAGCGCCCTTAGTCCTGGAATTCGTGGAGCATCGACCATGAACGGGACAGTCGACAAGCAGCGTAGAACAGTAAAGAGATCAGCCTACCCTACCTCCATAAGTTTCCCAGGGATAGACGACGCCGTCGCCGTCCAGGTCGAAGAAGGCCACGTGCTGCTGCAGCACGCTCCTCTTCCGGTGCTCGTGCCGCCTCTCCTTGGTTCCTTCAGGATGGTGCACGTCCGGCGCAACCAGAGCCCGGGCCAGGTCTGCACAGAGGTAAGTACATTCGTTAATGCAGTGCTGCGAAACCATGAATATGGTAGCGAGGAATCGAGGAAATCTGGCACTCACAGGGCTTCGGAACATGTGTCTCCAGGTCTGCCCGGACCGGCCAGTCGGCCGTCACCGGCGCCGCCTCCGCCACGGACGACATTGCGTCGGTGGGAGCCTTAGCCTCGTCCGCCATGGCGCTCCCTGCCTCTGTGCCACTCTTACTACGTTGCAAATGGCGATCAGTGGTATGGGTGAGTTCATCCTCCCGCGTCGTCCTGCTCTTCTTATACACGCGCGAGGAACCGAGCGCGGGAAAGCCCGGCGGAACTCACGAAGTCTGCGTGTAAGGCATAGTACATGTGCTGCCGTGCCGAGCAGACCTTCTTTGTGCTGCTAAACGTACGTACGCCGTGGCGCTCGTTCTCGCCGTCCATTGGAAGACAGGTACGAGTTCATGCACGGACACGTGCCGCCAGACACATATAATTGCACCCGATTTGCCAGTATGGGAACGTTAGGCAGGCGGCACGTTCGTTGGATTTGGCTCGTGTTGATCGCAAAGATGGAACGGTAGAAGTCCGCACGTACGTGCTCTGGCTCGCACCGGCAAGAAGAAGTTGGCGGGTGCCTAGATACCTCCGCCGACGGGAACGATAGGCAGGGACGGCCGATCGCGGCGCAGAGGCCAAAGGAGCACCGAGAGCACCAGCGCGGAATGCAGGTTGCGCAGATTTGATTTGATTTTTAGATGTCTTGCTCATAGCTGCTTCGACTTCAAAGCTAGAGCATGTTCCTGATATTATTTCTTCGGAAGCTGCCGCACTTGTGGAGGGCCTCAAGCTGGCACTGGATATTGGGTGCAACTCCATATATATTTAAATGGACGAAAAAAAATCGAATTGACAGAGTTCATGCATGGATTTATTAAGAAGAAAAGAGTTACTCCGTTAATTTGAGGAAACTAAGCGAAAACCACATTGTCCAGTTAATTATGAAGAACCGGAAGAAAACCATCCCAACCACTGAACGACACACATAAAAACCCCACGCACACCACTCCAAAGAGGGCCTCAGCGAGACAGCATGCAGGCGTCATCGTCATCACTCCTTCCCTAGAGGTGTCATCGCCATCCCTAAACTCTGAGCAAGCGACTCCGACTTAGTGTCGTATCGTCCGATCACAAGATCAAGGGTTTCCCCTGGAGAGACTGGATGGCTGAATCCGTGCAGGAAGGGTGCAGTAGCAAAGCAGCGATGCCTCCAGGAAGGTCAACAACGACCATAGCCGCCGCAATCGCTGGTCACGGCACAAGGCCCAGACAGGGTCTTCACCCAAGCTCCCACACCACCTCGCCGCACATCATCCCGCACAGGCACCGGCAAGCCCACCAACCGCCACCGCCATCGAACCTGCCCGTCGATATAGAGGCATCGAGACGGCCGCAGCCAATCGCACCTCACGAAGACCACCGTCGGTCAACCTCCAACCCAAGGGCCACCACCACCATAGCCACAACCACCAAACATGTCACGACGCAACCAACGCAGCCACCCACACCTCGCGGAGACCATCGCCGGCCCTCCCTCCACGCAGGTCAGCAGATTGACGACCGACCGGAGTAGGGCCACCGGACGCAGCACGAGCCACCGCGCCGTACCGAGCACCATGCCGGCAAGGCACAAAGGAGCGCCGCCCGAGGCCACAGACAACCACGGTTCTTGGTCGTAGTCCATGCACATCTGCCGGTGCAGATCAGCTACCACCATGCCACGGAGCGCCTCCTTGCACCGCCCTAGGCCTCCGAGCCGCGCTTCCCGAGCTCCACTGCGGCAGCTCCAAAAACCAGATCCGCGCTACTCGAAAGCCCATCGCACCCACGTCGCGCCCAACGCATGCACGCAACCCCTCACCGCTCAGGCACACCAGGCCGCCCCTTGACATCCTCGCCCGAGCTGTCTGCACACCACACCCGAGCTCCTAGCATGCCCAACCCGCATGCACATCATCGTCGGGGACTAGAGCCGTCGCACAACAGTATAAACCATCGTGCGGCGCCCGTGCCCCTGCACCCTCGCCGCTCCCACTCCTCCTCCACAGATTGACGCCGCTCGACGCCGCCCGCCTCCTCTGCTCACCTAGCGAGGCCCCTCACGCAGATCCACGCCCACGTCCTGTCCTGGATGCCCGTGACCTGCCGGCGCGCGTGGATCCGTGTCGCCCCTACGCTGCCTCGCCGCGTTGCCCCAAGCCGGCGCGCACGCTACCCGGGCTCCCGCTAAAGAGCACGTCCCGCGCCGCATTTTCTTGGGCAGAAGGAGGAAGGGACCCCCGCCGTCGCCGAGCCACATGGACTTTGCCCAGCGACACCGTCCGACGATGGCGAGGGGAGGCGGGGATGGTGGGTGTGACTCTGGCTGCGGCGGCTAGGGTTTGCTCCGGGCCGCCCGCGGGAGCAACCAGGGAGCCAAATTGGCAATTTGATGATTGTTGAAGCACTTAAACAAAACACTGGATACTCAATGGTCACTGCCCCTATACTTGATGAATGTCGAAGTTTTCTAGAGCAATTCAGAAAGGTTCTTATTGAGCATTGTAATCGGGAATCTAATTTCGTAGATCATGTACTAACCGAGTAGGGCCGTGTTGATCCACCGATGGTGTGGTTGGATGCACCCCGTGACATTATTTTGAGTTTCTTAACGGACGATGTAACTCTTATTTGAGTTAATAAAGCTAACCATGAAGGCATTTCCGTAAAAAAAAACAATTTTTGGTATGTTTTAGTTTTTTTTTTTTTGAAAAAAGAAATGCAAAAAAGAAAACACCGAAACATATTAAACAAATAGATTTCATATAGGACGCTCGCGGGCAGAAAACAGCCTCGCCTGCACATGCGCGATCCGGATGGGCGCCCATTTGGCATGCAGCGAAGGACCATAGCAATCGACGTAACGTACTAAAATGAACATTGTAGTGAACTGGCTTTTTGGTTACGTTTTATATATATTTCTAAAAATGGAAGAGTCTGAAATTTGTGAAAAATGTGATCATTTTTTAACAGGACGAATAATGTTTAAAATTTATGAAAACCTTTTGAAAATTGTTCCGCATGTGTTCCTCGTTATAAATCAAAATTGTTTATCGTATATAAAAAAAAAGTTCAGGTATATAAGGAAATTTTCATCGTATATTTAAAAAAAATCAGTGTGTTTTTGAAAAATGTTCATTGTATATTAAAAAAAGTTTAGTGTCGACTTCAAAAAATATCACCGTAAGTTGGAAAAAATATGCATAGTATATTGCAAAATTTAGGAAAAAGGAAAATGTGCAAAGAGAAAAAAACAGGAGAGAACCAAATCTGAAAAGGAGAAAAAAAAATCAAAATCAAAACACAAAAAAAAGAAAAAAAAAGGCTGAAAAAGAAACAGCCGGAAAAAAGTGACTCTTCTGGAGGCTCGCTTCAGCGAAGCCGCGACTATTTTCCGCCCGCAGGCGGCATGTAGGATTGAGCTCAAACAAATCAACAGTACAAACATTTCTGGAAATAAAAAATTACTTTCTCTGTCAACTAATATAAAAGCGTTTAGTAGTAGTGATCTAAACGCTCTTATATTAGTTGACAGAGGGAGTACATCGCAATCCCTACGGGTTGGTAGCCTCCCTCCTCCTGAACAGGCCTATGGCCCGCCACCGCATGTAGCTCCATCGCCGGATCTAGATGTCATTGTTGGTCAGGTTAGAGCATCTCCAGCCGCCCCCCAACAGCCCCCCCCCCCCCAGGCCATTTTTTTGCGCCGGCGGGCGAAAATCGGCCCAGTCGCGCCCCCACGAGCCCATTTTTCGCCGGTTAGGGCCGAATTTAGCGCCGGCGTACCCAGGCCGAACCCAGCGCGCTGGGGGCGCCGGGCGAAACGTTTTGGCGCGAAAACGGGGTGGGTCCGCCGAGTCAGCGACCGCGTGGCGTCGTCGTCCTCATCGCCTCGATTTCCCGCGGGGAATCAATGCAAGGCTACCGCCGGTCAGCCTTCCATTGATGCCGCGCCTTCACGAGCCGGCGTTCACGGGCGGCGCAGTCAGTACGGGGCGACGCGCGTCCACACCTCGCCTCCCACGCGTCCGCACGGTGCCGCCCGCTCGCCTGCTATAAAAGGCGACCTCGCCGGTGTTCGCCACACCTGCCCCCAAGTCCCGACCAGCGATGCCCCTCTCTCTCCCCGGCGATCTTCTCTCCTCCTCTCTCCCCCGCAATGGCCGAGCACTACCCTGGCGACGGTGCGGCCCGCAACGGCTTCGACCGCCGGCACCTCCACGAGGACGAGGCCCGCCTGCTGTTCGAGGCGGAGTACCCGACGCCGCCGGACATGCGGGCGCCCGGCGCCTGGAGGCTCAGCGCGGGCGGCGTCCCCGTGCCACCGGAGCCGAGCGGCGCACCGAGATCGCCCGGATCCGGTCCTCCCTGTCCGAGGAGCATCGCCGGCAGCCGAGGTACACCCCGGACAGTACCAACCTCTGGACGTCCTACTTCGAGCGCCGCCGCGAGGAGCAGCTCGCCTCAACCAACGGCGGCCCAGCGCGCGGCCGCAACAACAGCGAGGGCCGCCGTCTTTGGTGGGGCGTCCCCGGACGCACTCTCGAGGCCGTCCTCGAGCACATCGAGGCCGGCAACGAGCCGCGCCTCGGGTACCCGGACGAGCCGACGTCCATCTCCCGCCGGAGGGGCTCGTCGTGGCAGCCACGGCGCATGGAGGCGCCGTCGTCGTCGTCCTCGCACTCCTCCCACTCCTCCGGCGCAACGCGCACGCCGCTCGTCGCCGTTAAGGCCGAGCCCGGCATGTTGTCGCCGCTCCGACGCAGCGGGCGCAGCGGTGGTGGCGGCATCACCATCAACGAGGGCCGTCGCCGCGAGCCGTCGCCGCGAGCCCTCGCCTCCCCGCGGCCACCTCCACCTTGTCAGGCCGAAGACGGAGCCTGGCACGCCGGCGGTGGTCAAGCAGGAGCACCTGACCATGGCCACCGCTGACGACGAGGCCGCCCTGAAGTGGGCGCGGGACGACTACGTCCGGGAGGAGGTGGAGCGGCAGCGCCGGGCCCTCGAGGAGATCGAGACTCGCCACCGTGCCCGCCACGAGGAGGAGATCGCCGGCCTCATCATCCTCGACGACGACAGCGACGGGGAGGCGCCCGGGCCCTCCAACCCCGACCTGCACCATTTCAGCGACGCAGGGCAGGGCTGCAGCAGGGACGGCGGCCGCGGCGCGCCGGACGGCGACGGCAGCGACGACGACAGGGACGACGGCGGCGACTACACCGACTTCTACAAGCTCCTCGGCATGTAGAATGCGGCGGCGCGGCGACGGGACGGCGGCGGCGGGACGACGTAGCCGATGTAGTCTCTCTTTTTTTAGCTTTTGTATTATATTTCAATGAAAATCCGAAACTTTTTTAATGTTTTGGGCCGATTCTACGCCCATAATGGGCTGAAAGCGGCGGTTGGGGGGCGACCCCGGGGCCGTGACTGGGAAGCCGAGCCCCCAGGCCGATTTTAGCGCCGGCTGGCCCCCAGACGACGCTATTTCGGGCCCCTGGGGGGCCAACGGCCGGAGATGCTCTTATCATGGCCACGATCCTACCCTAGATAAGATGTCATCAAAATAGAAGAGTCGCAAATCCAAGAGCAATACCTACATTACTTCTGGAGGTCTCACGCGGGCATTGGAAGGCACACGGACGTGGTGAAGATGAAGCTGGATCGGAAAACGAAGTCATTTGTTCTTTATCTTCTTATTTATGTGTGTTTTGTAAAGTAGATTAAAAAGCTCCTATTTTTGCCGTCCCATCAAGTGATCGAGTTCATCATATACTACCTTTTTTCAGTTTATAAGGCTTGCGTGTATCTTTAAATTGACAAATAGACCAACGTAATACAAGTTATATATCATAAGAAACTGTAAATTGTTTACTTTTTAATGCTATAATTTTTAAACCATACAACTCATTTTATGTTGGTCAAATTATAAATCTAGGGATACGCGCAAGCCTTAGAGCATCTCCAGCCGTTGCCCCCCCCCCCCCCTAGGGGGCCGAAATAGTGCCGCCTGGGGCCGAGCCGACGCTAAAATCGGCTTGGGGGGGCTCGTTTTCCCAGTCGACCCCCGGGGTCGCCCCCCAACCGCCGCTTTCGGCCCATTATCGGCGTAGAATCGGCCCAAATTCGGCCCAGATTCGGCGCTATTTCGGCTTTAAAATCAACAAAATCGACGCTCTTTCGGCACAAAATCAACAAAATCGGCGCTCTTTCGGCATAAATTCAACAAAAAACGGAATGTTTCGTACCAAAGTTCATCATAGAAATTAATACAAAATCAAATAGTTCAATGAAGCAAGTTCCAACATAAATTAAAACAAATCGAGCTAGGCGTTGCCCTTGAGCCTCCATAGGTGCTCCACCAAATCGTCTTGCAGTTCTTGATGCGCTTGTGGGTCTCGGATCTCCTGGCGCATATTGAGGTAGACAGTCTATGTTGCTGGTACCTGGTGATCAACAACTGCAAGAGGTCCCATCCTGTGATATGGTTCAGGATCAAACACTGGCTCTTCCTGCTCGCTCTCAATGATCATGTTGTGCAAGCAGACACAGCAATTCATGATCTCCCACATCTGCCTTTTGGACCAGGTCATAGCGGGGTACCGGACAACAGCAAATCGCGATTGGAGCACACCAAATGCTCGCTCGACATCTTTCCTGCAAGCCTCCTGACACTTAGCAAAGTGCGCCTTCTTTGGCGCCACAGGTTTTGAGATAGTCTTCACAAATGTGGACCATCTCGGATAGATACCATCTGCTAGATAGTATCACTTGTTGTATTGGCGTCCATTGACCTCAAAGTTCACCGGAGGAGCATGACCTTCAACAAGCTTGGCGAAGACATTCGAGCACTGCAAGACGTTGATATCATTGTGAGTTCCTGGCATACCAAAGAAGGAGTGCCAAATCCATAGGTCATGTGTGGCTACTGCCTCAAGTACCACACTGCAACCACCTTTGGCGCCTTTGTACATCCCCTGCCAAGCAAATGGGCGGTTTTTCCATGACCAATGCATGCAGTCGATGCTTCCAAGCATCCCTGGAAATCCTCTTTCTGCATTCTGTGCTAGGATTCGAGCAGTGTCTTCAGCATTGGGTGATCGCAAATATTGTGGTCCAAACACTGCCACCACTGCCCTGCAGAACTTGTATAGACACTCAATGGTGGTGGACTCGGCCATTCGCCCATAGTCTTCTTGTATGTCCGCGGGAGCTCCGTATGCAAGCATCCTCATAGCTTGGGTGCATTTCTGAAGTGAGGAGAATCCAACTGTGCCGGTGCAATCCTTCTTGCAAACGAAATAGTTGTCGAACTCCCGAACGGAATTAACAATCCTGAGGAAGAGCTTCCGGCTCATCCGGTAGAGACGCCGAAATACTTTCTCACCGTGCAATGGACAGTCGGCGAAGTAGTCGGCGTAGAGCATGCAATACCCCTCCATCTGATGCCTCTGCTTGCTCTTGCGCCGGCCCGGCGCCGAGCCACCTCGCCGGGGCTTGTCATTGTTGACGAACAGGCCGGCCAGCGAGGCGAGTATCATGAGGTGCTCCTCGTCGGCGGTCTCGGCCTCGGCTTCTTCCTCCAACAGGGCCGCGAACGCCTCCTCGTCGTCCGAGTCCATGGCCGGGCAGGCAAAACGTCGAACACCTTGTCGGCGTGAACGGGCGAGCAGCCGCCGGCGTGGCTTGGGCCGGAGGACGGCGATGGGCGATGGTCGGGAAGCGAAATCCGGCGAGGGAGGCCGAAGCGGGGCCTTCTAGCGGCGGCGCAGTGGCCGTGAACAGGCGAGGGGCGCCGGGGTCGGCATTGGGGAGGGGGTCGGGGAACGCGGGGGGAGTGGCTCGCCGCCAGGAAAATGACGAGATTCGCCTGACAGTGGTGTCCCACACGCCGGTTTGTTACCGCCGGAGCCCCCCAAGAGGCCCCAGTGCTTTGGGTTCGGCCTGGGTTCGCCGGCCCAAAAAAGGGCTCAAACCGGCGAAAAACGGGGTCCTGGGGGCGCGACTGGGCCGATTTTTCGGCGCCGACGATGAAAAAGGGGCCTGGGGGTCCTTTGGGGCCGCGGCTGGAGATGCTCTTATAAACCGAAAAAGAGGCTTTTAATTTTCTAGCACGAACACATACACATTGGTCTTGCTCTAGAATGCCTACCCTCTATCTTATGTTGTTTCTCAGCACGACAATATCATGAATATCAACGAGACACCACGCCGGTGTCACTGAACATGGGAAGTCGTAGAACACAAATAATCCAGTAGAATAAAGTTAAACATATAATCGAAAACAACAGTATTCTTTTTCTCTGATGAAATTTTAAAGATGGCAGTGGCACAACTTATTTCATATGCATACATGAGATGGTAGCTATAGTCCACAGACATACACACGACACAAAGACATTTTGCTTTTCGAGACATTTCGGGATGACAGCGTCGCATGCATGCTAATGCCGCTTCCCGTGTGCCTGCCTCCTCTCATCCGCGATGAACTCGAACAGGCTACCATCGAAGCAGCGGCGAATAGCCTCTCTGGGAAGGTTCCCCTCCTCGTCCTTGGCGAGCATGTACAGCAGTATCCACTCCCCCTTACTCGCCGCCCTGAATCAATCAGGATTTAGGACACATGGATTTATCCTTAGGCTTTCTATCGTTTCTTCCGAGAGAATGGAGCACAAAATAAGCATGCAAATGGTCCAACGTTATCAAATGAAAACAGCGCTGCGAGTGCTCACCATCCAAATGGATCGTTCGCCTGCCGCTGGCCGTCGGTCATCTCCCAAATCTCCCGGAATGTGAGCTTGTCCGGGGACGAGCGGGCGTTCTTGCTGAATATGTTCTCGAAATTCACCGGCATGTACCTAAAAAAGCGTTCACGATCGCACGTTATTACTATTATCATGACTAGCAGATGGCAGGTCGACGTACGTTCTGAATTAGAAAGGACTGGGTCGCGGTTACCTTCCCTCGGTGTCGTAAGTCGCGGTGTCGCTGCCATGCTTGGCCCTGTGGATGTTGCTGATGTAGATTGGGAAGAGGAGAGATGGTACCCAGCTCTGCGTCCGGACCATGAAACATCAGATGAAAATTTCACTCTGCTCTACAAGCTCACAAAATATCGAATGCGTATACCATAGGGTATGTTCTAACAGCCGGGTACCGTGGAAGAAGTTCCTCGAGTTAATTGTGACATGTTTTTGAGACTTACGGGCAGAGTTGTGTAGCTGAGAGTAGCATGTATGCCTATGGCGATGACGACGGACACGATGATGTTGAAGCCCAGTGCCCTAAATCCTGAAACCAGTGCAATATTACCAACAACGAACACTTTTACCGGCAAGTGTATATATGTCAGATTTTTCAGACAACACTACAAGATCCTGTCCGTGGAGGAAATTAAATTTTACTGACTGCTACTACTAACTGACGTAACCGAAAGTTCACCTTGGTAGGTTTCCCAGGGATAGATGACGCCGTCGCCATCCATGTCGAAGAAGGCGACGTGCTGCTGCAGCACGCTCCTGTTCCGGTGCTCGTGCCCGCCCTCCTTGCTCCCTCCAGGATGGTACACGTCCGGCGCCACCAGGGCTCGGGCCAGGTCTGCATGTCACAGGTCCGATTTCAGTTCACCGACATGCATGGCAGCAGGGGAGAACCGAACTCGAAGAACCAACTGGGGTTGACTGGGAACTCACAGGGCTTTGGGATGTGCTTCTCCAGGTCCGACCGCACCGGCCGCTGGGCCGTCACCGGCGCCGCCTCCGCCACCGGCGACAGCTCTTCCCTGGCCGCCCTATTAGCCTCCTCCGCCATGACGCCCGGTTGCTATCTCAGGATCAACGGTGTGTGTGTGGGTGAGTAGATTCTCAGGCGTTGTGCTCTTCTTATACGGCGCAGGGGCGGTGCCGGCGGCCGAAGCGTGTACCGTGTACGTATATGGTTGCGGAGCCAGGGAAGTGATGAGGATGCTGACTCGTCCCTCGTCCGTCGTGTGCCGCTTGGTGGCCAAACGTGGTGGCTTTCGTCGTGGCACTCGTTCACGCTCGTCCCTACGTGGCGGTTGCGGTGGATCTGCTCGGCATGGGGGCGTTAGGCGGCACCGTTTGGTTTGGCCCGTCTCGCAAAAGTAAGCGATAGGTGTCGCAGGTATCGTGCCGTGACGCCATGGAAAAAGGGCGCCACGCCGTTACGGCCTGCCTACACGGGTTCACGGCCGGCTCCCCGGGAACGCGATCTGGCATAGAGAGCGCGCCCACACATCCAACACACAACTGGTGACGGAAAACTCGTGTTAAAAGAAGAGAGAAGGAGGCACGCCAGTCGAACTGTGTGAATCTCAACTTCCTCTTCTTCTTTTTTTCTTTTTTTTTTTTTTTTTGCGGGAGTGTGAATCTCAATTTCAACGAAGAAGTGTGTTGTGAGTCCACAACCAGCGGGGTACACGAAATACACCTGAGAGCAATATGCACTATGTTTTGCATTGCAACTACAACATCTGTAATGCGCCTCCGTTCTAAAAGAAAAACATCTGTAATGCGGGTGCTAGAAAGTTGGAATATATACTTCCACGAGAGTAGTTGATCATTTTCATTTGGGCGGTTGCGGCTCCGTCGTCTGTGTTATAACATGAACAATAACTCTATTCCTCTTATTTAACTAGTAAGCATGCACGTGCAATCGCACGTCATTATTAAATTATGTTCTACCATGAAACTTAATAGTTCTGTCATAACATAAATCTACCTTTTGAACAGCTGGTGATGAACATAACTCTGCAAAGAAAATGGAAAAGTGAGAAGGAGATTAACAAACGTAGATGTACATATGCTACATAAATTTGCATCTAATCTTCTCACCTTGTTCCCGTATGTTGTCTTGCTCGTCCAACCTGAACTCCCTGTAGCACTTTATTTGTGAGGATATAACATGAGTCAATAACAAATTTATCATTGTTACTCATGTCATGATAATAGATCATTGTTATTAATGACAAGATAATAGATCATTCATAAATATATATTTTCTTGGCTATTGATTACTGGAAAGTAATACCAATATGGCCTTACAAGTTTGGGCATGTTTCTTTGCGATGACATCTATTAGCATAGGTAAATCATAATATTATTGACATATATTACTAATAGAAAATATTGAGAAAATACTAATTTTATTTTTATATTACTTAAATTAGAAAAACAATTTCTTGCATATCCCGAAACATCTCATAGAGCTAATTTTGGGTTAGGATAAAATCATGGGTTTTCTCCAAAAAAAAAACAAGACCAATATGAAAGAAACCCCAAGAATTCAAGCCTATGAGACAATCATGCATTTCCGATGGCATGTCAACAATCACACATACCAAAACCTTTGGTCCTCAATTTTTTCCCACTACAAAATTAACTGTGAAACAACAAACATAATCTTTATGCCAGCAATACATATTAATATTAGAAGATCAAAATGTGTTTCACTATGTAACATTTCAATTGCATGTGCATAACATGTTATGCATCAGACCCCCCTGCATGAGCCTCCTCTGTCGCGGCAACGCTCATATCAGGTGGTGGTGGAGTAGCCTAGGCCGTGGAGCAGGGAAAGGAGCACAACATACCAGTGCGGCCGGCGACGACGGAGACACCACAGACTGCTCGGCCTCCTGGTCCCCATGATGCTTTAACTATCTTGGGTATCTATAAAGAATTCATGACTTCAAAGAAACACAATAACCCATTAGATCACTTGCATTACCATGTAAAACATTGAATAGGTATGCATCACTCATCATTTCAAAAGTCTCCGAACAAAAACATTCAACACCTCTAACTCCACAAAGACTTAAGAAATTTGGGTGCCTAAATCTTTATGCAGAACCGGGGACATCTTACTTATTAGTTAGACAACCACCGTAATCAAGTGGCCCAATTACATGAATACTATGAGTATGGATTATAAGTATGAAACATTAAACTTTCTGAAAAGGTCAGTACTTATTAGGTCTCACACTTTACATATAGAAACTTGAGACTGCAGACATGGACGATCGACTTTGAAACTCCACTCAAATCACCCCATTATCTAAGCATGCTCAGTTAGCAACAGTAAAACAAATTACAGAATCTGAAACCTCAGACATTTTTAGAGGGTTCCTTATTTTCTGTTCTTGTTACACTGCAAGCAATGTACACTCTGAATGAAAAAGAAACAACACTTGATTGATATGGTCAACATATATGAAATATGACAGTATGTGACAAAGTATATAAAACCGTAGATTTTGATGTACTACTGATATTCAGTCATCCAAACTCGTATAATAGTTGCTCACCTGCAAATCCTTCAGTAGTTGTGCTAACATAAGAACATCTTCATGATCTCTGTAACCTGAATTCTATGATAACACAAAGCTCAAATCAAAAAATAAAATCACACCGTAGGACATCTACAGGTTATGTTTACACAAAAGGAGACTTGAAAATACATACAAAGGAAAAGGAGGCACCTGTTTAAATAAGCCATTGAAACCAGGCTACGCGGAGCTCGACATATCGCCTTGCAGATCAAGCTCAATATCAACATTTCTTCGGCCCCAGTCATGTTTGCTGATCTCAAACTAATCCTGTTAAATTTCACAAAATAAATGTCCTTACGAGATTCACAATTCAAATCATTTGTGTATTCTAACCACGAAGATGGAATTCAATCTTCAGTGTGGCTTGAACCCAAGTGTCATAAGTAATACATTATCGTCCAGTTCTTGTGTTGTTTCCCAAAAATATAAAATATTAAAGAACAGAACATGAAAAATATGTATTATAACATAATACTGTTAAATAAAAGATGAAGCGAAGCTATACTTCTATGTTCATCAGCTTGTTGAGTTTAAAACACACGGCCCCTTTTCTTGAGGGTCTTTTTTTCAAGAAAACCCAAAGGACCTTTGCGTTTCATTGCATTGAAAAGGTGCAGTTTTGATACAATCCTCCTAGGTCAAGTATACAAGTGAAAAAACATTGAAACTAATGCACATCCCATGTGGATGGCAGGATGACGTGGAGGCCACGTGCGCCGACTCTTGCCCACTGCTCAACCTCTTCCTTGATCTTGGATACCAGGACATGAACCAGGAGTTGGGCGCCATCAAAGATGCATTCATTACGCTGCTTCCAGATCATCCATGGTGTCAATAGGGCAATGGAGCCAAGACCTTTACGCATCAGTGTCGGCGTGTTTTGCCTGGCCTGTAGCCACCAGTCCATGAGGGAGTCTTCGTGACTTGGTCCTGCGGTGGTCATCCGTAGCCAGGAGAGGATTTCGAGTTCTGATTAAACGATTTGGTCAACATATTTTAGAACTCTGCAATCTCTAACTGAAATCTGCACTACCATTATTAGTCTAAAAAATGCTAGTGGGCAAGGATAGCAAGATAATTTTTGAATTATATAATATTGCCGAGGGGACAACAATCGTAAGGCAACATATCTCTACACATGTGAAATAAAAAGAGATGCATGTTGTTGACATGATATATGTACTATATGGCATTTCAGCATTCAAGTAGTTGCTCACAGAAAGTAAACCATCACAATTGGAACAGAAAAAAATAACTCAGTATGACATGCAAATAACAGAGGAACATTAATGCTATAGAAACATAAAAAATACTTCAGTATGACATGTTATTAATCACCATCAGCAATCCTCAATGTAAGGTGGAACAGTAAATGCAAAGGCAACATGAGAGTTGTAGCTACTGAAGAAGGATCAAAAGGAATAGAAAAAGGTGTTCTTTTTATCACAACAGAGGAACCAAATAACAAAGATAAGAATACATGTAAATCCCATTGCCAAAACTACTCAGTATAGAAACATGGCTATGCCGGTGATTAATTCTCTGACCACTAAGTCTGTATATGAATCTTTCATACTATAGTATCATTAATCTGTTGACTTGAAACCTTGAAAAAAAGCATAAATAAGCTTAAGGTATGTGGGGGGGGGGGGGGGGGGGGGGGGTAGTTTAAGCACTCAAGCATGGAATTACCAATAGTCTGGGATAAAAAGTGCCCGAAAAGCATGTATTAGCCTTTCAGCTGGCTCTTCTTGCATCACGTCCTGAGTCACTATAACACCAACATTTGTTAGGAGGTTTTATTTTAATATTAAGTTCAGATACAATAGATATGAGTCCCTTGTGCAATGATAGACACAAAAACGGTAGTGTTTTTACCAAACAGGAGACAGGAATAAGTGAAGTTAATACCATATCCATGTTAGAGAGGTTAGTAGATGAAAATTGCAATCTATGAGTAATATCTACTGAGAATGGCTTGTGCAAATATGGAGAGCTTAGTTTGTCGCTGACAAACAGGGAGGTTAGTAGATGAAAACTGCAATCTATGAGTAATATCTACTGAGAATGGCTTGTGCAATATGGAGAGCTTGGTTTGTCGCTGACAAACAGGGAGGTTAGTAGATGAAAATTGCAATCTATGAGTAATATCTACTGAGAAATTTTAACTTTTACCACATAATACATGCAGTGGTGAACTGTCATCCCACATTATTTTTCCTTCAATTTGCCACATTATCCTGTTGATCATTGCATCAAGATGATCTAGTAACCTGCACATTCAGAAAAAAATGATAAAAGCCAGTAGCAAAAATAAATCTTCTAGCCATCTTTTCTGATGAGACGCATTAAACCAACACCCAGAGGAACCGCAAAAGTTTTTCATAGAAAACACTGACCATGAATCAAATAGTAAAGAACTGCATATATACTCACTTCTAAAAAATTTCAGGCATTTCCTCAAACATATTGTGAGCCACTTATAGCCATCGTTAGGGCCAGAAAGAGCAAACATCTTGAAATTAATGGCAGAAGGATATCCAACGTCAATCTTCGGAGCAAGAACATATACAGGGGAATGGGTTTGGGAGAGAAATTGATTTGTTACCTTCATCGAGGATTTATGACTGACTGCCTCGATCCAGTGGTAGTTAAGGTGCATGCAAACTTAAGTAGAATGCCACGCAGGACACCAAAGACATGAATGCCAGCAATGGGGTACAGCAAATGTCGACAGTAGACGGGATGGGGAACGGCGACGTGGAGGAGCATGGCCCGTGGATGTGGAGGAGCGTGGAAGAGGAGCACGCGGCTACATCCGTTCGATGTTGGTCTTGACGGGACGGCGGATCGAGACATCGAGGTCCTCCAGTGGGTGTCATACGGGTGCAGCGACCTCGCCGGACGGAGCAGCGCCGCTGCCTAACTCCGGGGGTCGTCGTCCTTGAGGAGGGGAGGACGGGAGGACACAGGTCTCGTGCCCGCCTGCCGAGATCCCCTCTATGACGAACCCCTCCGCCTCCATGTCCTTGCGCTGCACCTGGGCGCGCTCGCGGCAGTACTCCTCCTCGTCGGTGAGTGCCCGGTCGATCACCGAGCGCAGCCCGCTCCCCGTGCCCCCCCACCGGGCACGGAGACGGTTCAGGCAGCCGCCTCCTTCGAGGCGAGAGTCTCGAAGCGTGAGGCCCTTCCGGGGGTGAGGGGAGGAGGCGGCAGTGGTTGAGGCGGAGGAGAGAGATGCGAAAAGAGGAAACATGGGAGATCCCCGCCCGCGTCGTGTGGGGCGGCGGTGGAGTCACGCGGCGGTGGAGTACTACTGGCGACGGGGCCATGTGGGGTGCTAAGCGGGCGAGGTGAGGGAGCAGTTTTTCTTGGGAGATCGTGGAAGGGAGATCGCGGACGTGCGAGGCGGGGCTGAGCGTTTTGTTAGCAAGGTAATTTATAGTAGAAAAAAACGTGGTCAGGGGCTTGATGTTAAACATGGAACAATCTGGTACATTGGATATGAAAAGATGTGTGCAGATATTTTAGATCTTCGCCTTTCGTCTTTTTTAGGGGTAGTAGATGAATGAGGCAAATATGTTGCCTCTTTTCAGAAGAAAAAATCTCCAACATCTGAGAGGCTAAACTTGGCACAAAATTACTATAGTAGCATGTTGACTCAGAAAATATCAAGCAAAGAAGCCAGCAAATAAAGATGCAATAGTAACTAGGTAAGATAGATAACAAGAGTGTAGTGTGACGGTATGAAGGACCATTTGTTAAGTAGAGATTCTCCGGCAACGAAGCCAGAAATTTTGACTGCTTCCGCAGAAGCTGTTGGAATTTCCCCATGTGTAAGAGTGAAGCAGAACGATAGCAGGTATTTACCTTAGTTAGAGAACCAAGGTTAAGTAGGAGTCCCCTGACTAAGGGCATCTCCAACTGCAACCCGTAAATTTCCTCCAGCATCCGTTCGTGGACAGGGGGCAGTCCACGGACACAGATCGGGAGGACGCCATCCAACCGTAGCCGCATACACTTTGACAACAACTCAAACCAACCAGAGGCAATTCGTGCAAACACGGTCGGATTTCATGCAAACACGACGGATTTCATTACATTTACATCAGTCCGATTCTAGAGAGGTATAGTTAATACATAACCTAAATTGTCACCGGCGCCCGTTCTTCGTGTCCGGCCATGAACCCCAAGAATTGAAGCTTCGCCTTCTCTAGCTCCGCATCGGTGCTCTCCAGCTCCGCCTCCGTAACCTCCTCCTTCGGAGGCCCGGCAAGCGCAGATGTCCGCCTCCACGTCGCCGCCAAGCGACTAATTGGCCACCGATGTTCAGCCCACCAAGCTTGGCATCGACGGGAGGGGAGGAGCGGTGGCCTTCCTGGGACCTGAGCATCGGCGACCTCCCGTGCACTACTCTTCGCCGCTGCCGACGGGGCCCGTGGACGCGCCAGCTGCCTTGGGCACGGCCTTAGTGTTGTCCTACTCCTCGTCGATGTCATCGAACAGCGGCACGCCCTCCTCGTCGGGGTCGTCCCTAGTCGCGGCCGCCACCTCTGCCACTCGCCGTCTGTACTGCCAGCACGCAAGACGAATATCGCGTGCGGAGCAGTAGGACTCTAGGAGCACCACTTGCTCCGCCAGGCCCGCGTCGGGCGCGACCGCCCTACCGGCGACGAGTTGCTCCTCCAGGAGGTGGTGGTTGTAGGCGGCGTCGGCCTGCACCTCCCGGAACCGCTCCTCCTGCACCATGGCCATGTAATGGGCACGGGCCTCGCCTATGGTCATGGTGCAGTGCACTGGCGAGGGAGGCACGACGGAGGAGGAGGGTGGCACGACGGAGGAGGAGGGTGGCACGACGGAGGAGGAAGACGAGGGTAGCATCAGGTCGTCCTCGGTCGCGTCCTCCATTGGGACATCGACGTCTTCCGGTTGCGTGCTGGCCCGCTAGCTGGCAGCAGTGAGGGCCATCTCCTTCTTCTGCTCCAACATGAGCCCGTCCCAGAGCTTTGGCGGGGGAGGAATCCATGGTGGGAGAGGGGTCGGAGGCTGATGACTGTGGCTATGGTCGGGGCAACGCTTTATATAGCAATGGCAGGCAGCTTATGGACCGACGGGTGGCACCGGAAGAGACGCCTCGGCAACCGCGTGCCATCAATGTGGGCGGGCGGCCGTCATGTCGTTTGAAAGCGCAGCAGTCGCCTGCACCAGGGAAGCGGCACGGGTGGCGCGCTGCTTCAATGTCGGTGCCATGCGGGCACTGATGCTGTGGAGCGGTGCTAGTCGTTTTGCGCGGGAGGGGGAGGGGTTTTTGGTGGGCCAATGCGATCAAAATCGGACGAAGTAGCGGTCCGTAGTCCCGCAAAAGTTTGCGGGAGAAATCGCGTTCAAACCGCTACGCGGACCGATACAGGATCACGTTGGATGGCTTCCACGGTCCGAACCATTGCAATGTATCACAGCAAAGTAGAAGTAGCAATTGTGTTGAATATTTCAATAATGGAAAATAGACCCATTTACCATAGGTCACTAGTGTCATCTCTCTCGAAACAAGCAAGTAGTGTGGTAGACAAATTACAATTGGGCAGCAATTAAATTGCAATATTTATATTTATGACTATGATCATTCATGATACAATCTCATATAGGCACCACGTCTGTGATAAGTAGGTTGTTAATCCAACTGCATCTACTACTAATGCTACATCCCAAAACCGGTATCCAACACGCATCTAAGGTATTAAGTTTGAATGAAACGAAGAATCATAATAAACAAGATGATATACTGGAGACATCAAAACATCAATCAATATGACGAGACATCATTGTTTTGTCCTTATTGACAATAATACGATATGTGTCTTGGCCTAATTGTCATTGGGTTAGAGCATCACAAGACTGAACTCACTACAAACCATCACTCCCTCTGAAGATAAACACATCAAACTTGACCATAGAAGATAGATAGATCGAAGAGCATGCAAAGCTATTTAATTATACAACAAGAAAACCTCAAAATATTACATTGATTTCAATGACAATCCATCATATCCGACAAACACAACATCAACATTGCATCGAATTGATTCCGATCATGTTAGGCAGCTCACAAAAACTTGGTATTAAAGAGCTAAAAGAGAGAACCATCATCCTAGTACTATGAACGCTAAGGTCCTACTACTACTGGACTCTGCAGCAAATCTTAACACCAACCAATCCTTTTACAAAGCAGATACTGCATCAACAACGAAAAGGAAGAAAAAAATGAAGACAGCAGGTCACCTTGGCGAAGACCTGGAAAGGGGTGAAGGAGTCCAAAAGTTTCTGAAACAAAAAAAAAATACTTTCGTAGGCTACTCCAACACTGAAACAAAAGTACATTACCTGCTCTACTAAACTCAAGGGGAAAACTTCAACAAGTACTCCCTCTGTAAACTAATATAAGAGCGTTTAGATTACTAAGTAGTGATCTAAACGTTCTTATATTAGTTTACGGAGGGAGTACATATCAACAGTGTTTTTATCGTAGCTACTCTTTTTCCAAAGAACAAAAAAAAAGGCCGTAACGTAACTAGAATGACTAAACGCGACGGAGGCCTCTACACACAAGTCTTGTACGGTACGGTTATTGCTACAGATCCTAGTTGGAACCGAAGAATTCAAACAGCTAGCGTCGATGCGGATTTCACGGCATAGAGCGCCGAATTTCACGCCCTTTGGGGTGGTACCGCTTCCAAGGCTTGTAGTCCTTCCTCTCGAGCATCTTCTCCACCTCCTCGAACTGCATGCCCTTGGTCTCCGGCACCGTGAGGAACACGACAGCGAGCGCAAAGAACGAGACGCTGCAGAAGAGTAAGAAGGTGGCCGCCGAGCCCAGCACCTTGGTCAGGGTCAGGAACGTCTGCGTCACGATGAGGTTGGACACCCAGTTGGCCACCGCGGCGATGCCGCCGCAGACCCCCCTGAACCGCAGCGGGTATATCTCCGAGTTGACGATCCATGGCACGGTGCCCATGCCGGGCGAGTAGGAGATGATGTATGCACCCAGCGCGAGCATCGCCAGCCACCCGTAGTTGTTTGGGCACCCTTCGGAGAAGAACTCACGTTCGTGGTCAGCATGGCACATCCCTCGCGTTTCGTTGTTCAGTGCCAGGCAAGCGCCGGGAAGAAGCTGTGTATGGAAAGATTTGCAGATCATGAGCAGTTCTTACAGAAGAATGACACCAGTTTTACAATGATGAACAAGAAGGGATGGAATTTACCGTGTTTCCTTGATGAGCACAAAACCCGCACGTGGATGCGGCCCTGAGGCAATCCATGCAGCTCCAGCGGACTTTGGGGTTGTACTCTGGGCACGTCTGGTTAGCGAACGGACGCGTCTCCACGTAGCTCACAGGTGGGGCACTGTGCGCGGCTTCGAGGAAAGTGACGCCAAGAACAGCCAGCCACATGACAATGCCAACTAGACTGAGGAGCATCAGGCGCCTCCGGCCGGCCCTGTCCACGAAGAACATGCTCACGATCGAGCCCATGGCATTAAGTCCTGAGGTGATGAGTGAGAGGGCCATGGCTGTGTTGTTGGACGCAAAACCTGCCAGCTGGACGATCGTCGGGCTGTAGTACATGACGGTGTTGATGCCGACAAACTGCTGGGCGACCTGCACAACGACGCCGGCCACGAGGCCACGGCGGACAACCTTGCTTCCAAATGCCTTCTTCAGCTTGCCAAATATGCTCTGGCCGCCTATGGACCCCTCCAGGAGCATCTCATCTTCAACTGATTTTTGCAAGGACTCAATCTCTTCTTCCACCTCATTTGCAGGGTAGATCTTCCGCAGGATGGCAGCAGTTTCTTCTTTCCTACCCTGTTAACCAAGAGAACGCAACCTTTTAGAAAATTTGAGCACAATTCTTTTGAAGAGACATACTGCCAACATTTTAATTTCTCAGCAACAATTTTCCACGATATTGTACTATGTATAACAGACACCAGGATATGTGACAATGGTGTTTTCCAATAATCTGACAGCTCATTTGTGCAGAAATACGGACCTGCCTGTATAGCCATCTTGGTGATTCTGGGAGCGTCAACATTAGTATGAACTGAAGAAGGGCAGGGAATCCTGAAATGCCAAGCATCCACCTCCAAGTTCCCGGCACCTGACGGAATTCACAGAGATATCATTATTGCTACTATTTGGTGAAAGGATTTGATTCATGTATCAAACAATGGAACTTCAAAGTCCGTCATTGGTACCTTGGTGAATGCCAGATTAATAAGGTATGCGATGAACTGCCCTCCAGTGATAAGAAGGCCATTTGTGCTCACTAGCGCCCCTCTTATTCTAGCCGGGGAGGCTTCGGAGATGTACAGAGGCGCTGTCACGGAAGCCATTCCAACTCCAAGACCAACAAAGACCCTCCCAACAATGATAACAGTGGGTGACGGGGCAAAGCCCATGATAGCGGCACCTGCAAGGAACAGAACATCTGCGATAATGAGGGAAGGCCTCCTTCCAAATTTGTCATTCATCCAGCCACCAAGTCCAGCTCCAGCGATAGCTCCAGCTACAGCCATACTCACTATTGTTTCCTGCATTAGAATCAGTCACACCATGAGATATTATAGCTACATGAGTAATTTACTTAGTTAAGGCTTAAGATTACAGAAACTGAAGTCGAACCAGACTGCAAAATTCATTAGTAATATAATCACACGTACCCTTAGAGTAGTGTTCTTTTGTAACTCGATAAAATCATCTCGGATGAACAGAAGTGCTCCAGATATGACACCTAGCAACAAAAATAGTATGTTAACAATGAGCTAAATTTGCCATCAACTGCAGCCCCAAATTTTAGTTAAACGTACAGAAGAAACATAAGCACCATCATGGTACCTCAGCAGTAAAAACAGAGACCGCCGATGTAACAATATAGTTCATACCCGTATCATATCCGAAAAGAAGACCGCCGATGCCAGCAGAGAAAACAAGTCGAAGAATATAAGGCTGGCTCCAAGTCAGGCGTAAGCACTCCTTAAACTCAGCATTATCTGCTGCACTGGCACCCCCTTCCATTGCATTCAGCAGCCCTTGTGCGCCTGACGAACGTTCAGATGGTCACACACGAGTAAGAAGAAATCCACATGTGGTAGTAGAGACTAGAGAGAATACAGGATTTGGGCTAAATAAATATATGGTTGCTAAACAAAGATAGAGGAGATTATTACTGAAACTTTACAAATTGAGTAAACTATTCCGTTGACAAATAATACATGCTTTTATTGGATCACAGAATCTCAACATCAACATCAGTGAACGCAAACTGAGTAAGGAATCTGGACAAACATGCATGGGGTACTAGAAGCTGACACTCATGGGTGGATAGCCTTAAACAATGCCTCTTTAGGCTCGGCCAACACAGAAAAACAATGCTACTTCGGGAGTCTATCCATAAATCAGGAAGATGGAACCAAATCCCGATATGTCCTAGTGGATATACATACAGATATACCAATGTAGATCCTATGATCGTACGCTACCGTGATAAACAAAGCCTAAATCTACGAGAATCTGCCGAAACAATGATATAAAACCAAATTTCTCCCCTCTAACCCCCAAACCAATGTCGCACTGAGGACCCGCAGGTGCGGATCCAGATTCTAGACTGTGTCGTGGAGGTCAGTATGATTTAACCAATCGCCCGATTTTGAAGGTAGAAAAATTCCTCGAGGAAGTTCTAACCATCGGATGAGTGAAACGGCTCGTACCTCAGAAAGCAGTTCCCAAAACTGCGGACGGGGCCGCGGCGTCGACTCGACGAGGTAGGACCGGGAACGGCGACGCGCATTCGTCAGTGGCCAAAGGGGTTTGCCGGGGTCGCGAAGCGGCGGCGGCGGCGAGACGGGAGACGAAACCACGGCCCGGCGGCAGTCCTAGGGCGCAGCAGAAATATCGGAGAGATCTTTATTGCCGCGTCGCGTCTGAGTGGAGCTTTGAATAGGCCGGGGGCACGACACGGGTCGGAGGAGCGGCGGGCGGGGCGGGGCGGTGGGGAGGGAAAGTCGGTGGCGGTCTGGCGGAGGCGATCGATTTTGATTCGATGCGATTGGCGGGGACGGGCCGGATACCCGGTGCGAAACCCTCCGGGAAGCTCGGGAGTCCATCACGGGTCCATTGCTCTGTGTGTGTGTGTGTGTGATGTCTGATGTGTAGGGAAGGAAGGGGAAAACACCCCACGGTGCGTGTTTGGATTTGGTATACCTGGCCATTCATCGGGCCGGGCTGGACTTCGGACGGGGCCTAACCAAGCCCGAGCCTGGCCCGATCGTCGGGCCTGATTTTTAGGCCCAAATCCGGCCCGTCGGTGACAAAGCATGCCGAGCCTCGGGCCTCTGGCCGGGTCCCTTCCCTAAAAGGCCAAAAAGCCAAGCCCAAGCCCGGCCCGACCTGTGCTTCGGGCTGAAATCTCAGGCCCAAGCCCGGCCCGCGGGCAAGACCGGGCCAGGTCGGGTCAGGCTTTTTCGGGCCAACCAGGTCGGGTATCCCATGGCCAGGTATAGTGACGTGCTTCCAAATCATGCTAGCATAACCAAAAATTTAGGGGACCAATTTACATATATGTATTTTTTGTAGGAATTCGGATGGATATGAATTGATTCATTTGAAGCCGTTTGGTTTGTATGCATGGATTTCTATTCCTGTGTAGGAGAGGAATCGATCCTTTGCATTTCAAAGAAAAGGAAACGTTGGCCTAGCCCTGATGAAAAAATTGTTATTCTACTATTCAAATGGCGTCTCTTTTCCCTACAAAAAGAGGGATGCATGTTATCTCATTTTCTATATTTTTTCTATTTCTGTGATATCCACGTCCATTGCACTAAAGGAGACCAATTGTTACGAGTTAGAAGAGCCAAATACATGTTTGGTACATTAAGTTGCGCAGGATGATCATGTGTCTAAAGTCAAAAAATTGTGTGAAACTGTTGCTCAAACTTGTCTCGTGGTGTAAATACGATGCAACTTATGTTTGTAGCCATCGATGGTGCATGCATCGTTGCCACCATGATGCTCGGCTCACTGTCAATGACTAGAAGGGAACTAGTAAGCTTGCACGTGCAACTCACGTATAACCTTAAACAGAAATCTTATTGTTCATCTCTGTGATTTGAATCAACAAATTCTTCTCTTCAATCTCACCATTGCTTACATATTGATCAGTCCAAAAAAATCAAAAAAATCAATACTATATATATTTTGAGCATACATAGCAGGTCTATTTACATATGTTCTGAAAGTAATATGTATATCTTTATCAAAATCTTCTAACCTATAGTGCAACATCATGTGCAATTTTGTTTGTTTCTAATGCTAGAAGCAATCAGAGCACTCCTGCATGTCAACCCTCGCTTTGTTGGTCGCTCAATGTCCGTGTCGTCGATGTTGATGACGGCTTTGCCTTTGACACACCCTACTGACTATGGCAACGACGACAAGTTTCACTGGACAGAACCGCATGTCTGGAATAAGACTTGCATAACTAAAAAGCATCTGGTACTCATTAGGACTTCACTATTTAAAGAGAGTGCATTATTATGAGTACATACACCACTAGTAGAAAACAGGCCTTTCGTCCGGGGCATTAGTCTCGGTCGGGTTTTGGACCGGGACTAATGTGACCACTAGTCCCGGTTCCAACGGCTAGGCTTTAGTCCCGGATCATTTGTGACCTATAGTCCCGGTTGGTGTTACCAACCGGGAATAAAGGGGTGGTGGCAGGCTGGCGTAAGGCTGGGGCCCCTGCGAGCCCCTTTAGTCTCGGTTGGTAGCACCAACCGGGACTAGAGATGGACATTTAGTCCCGGTTGATATCACCAACCGGGACTAAAGATATCACTATATATAGTGCTTCGTCCAGCCGCCCGAGCCCAAGCTCTCCTTTCTCTGTTTTCTCCTTTCTCTCCTCTGTTCTCTTCCCCTTGCTCGAGCTCATCCTCCATTTTTGCCAAGATTTGTCAAGATTTGAGGCACCCCATCTATCCAAGTGTTCACAAAGGTTAGCAACTTTGTCCTTTCATCTCTCATTGCTAGATTAGCTCGTGCAATGCTCTATAAGTATAGTGATTTGTGGGTTTTAGTTTGGAAGTAATTATGTGGGAGTTTATTTGATTTATATGCAATTTGAGCTCAAATTAACTTCTTAGTTTGCATATGTGTAGGTGTGGTTTACTTAGTGCCTTCTCGTCCCCGTCCTAACCAACATCGATCGCCCGCACCGTCCCGTCGACGGCACCACCTCGGTGAGCCTCTTGTTCTTATCCTTTTTATAAAAAAAATCTTATTTGTATGATTTAGATAGTTACTTGTATAATTTTCTTACTTGTATGATTGTTTGTTATACATAGTGCCATGGTTTTGATATCCGTGCCCGTCGGCCCTCTTCCGGTTTATGATTCGGATGTGGTATATTCTCTTTTGTAACTATTTGTTGCATTTCGTGTTTATAACAATTATGCCCATCAAGTTGACATAGATATTTTTATCTAGGAGGTATGTGAACCGGAAATTACAACCGACCCTCTTGTCGAGAAGTTAAATTTAGTTGAAAAAGAAAACGAGTATTTGAAAGAAAAATTGAAAAGAATTGAAGAAGAGAAGATGAAATTGGAGTTGTATGTTGCCGATGTCGTCGATGATCACAAGATCAAGATGGATGCAATGCGCTTGAAGATTAGAAAGATTAGAAAATATGCCATTAATAAAGAGGCTTGGTATCATTATGCTGTTGGATCAATTACTATCTTAGTTGCGATTTTGATCGCATTTGTTGTTGCATTTAAATGCTTTAGCTAGATAGTTTTATGTTGTTTTATGAGAATAAGTGTGTATGAACTTTATGTATGAACTTGTATTAATTTGGTATTTTCTGTGTTGTGTAATGAAGATGAGCCGGCAATGGATGTACGATGACCGACGCTCTCCCCAGTTCATTAGTGGTGTGCATAGTTTTCTGCGTGTGGCTGAGGCAAACAAGCGGAATGGTTATATGTCTTGTCCATGTGGTGTCTGTAAGATTGATAGGAATTACTCCACCTCAAAAACCCTTCACATCCACCTGTTTACGTCCAGTTTCATGTCCGGCAATAACTATTGGACCAAGCACGGAGAAAGAGGGGTTCTAATGGAAGAGAATGAAGAAGAAGAGGATGATGACAACTATCATGGGTTACCTGAATACGATGGTACTACAATGGGGGAAGAGAATGAAGAAGAAGAAGCTGAAGAAGAGGCCTCAGATGAGCCCGCTGATGATCTTGGTCCGACCATTGCTGATGCAAAGAGAAACTGCGAAAGTGAAAAGGAGAAGTTGAAGTTGTAGCGCATGTTAGAGGATCACAAAAAAATGTTGTACCCAAATTGCGAAGATGACAAGAAAAAGCTGGGTACCACAGTGGAATTGCTGCAATGGAAGGCAGAGAATGGTGTATCTAACAAGGGATTTGAAAAGTTGCTAAAAATGTTAAAGAAGATGCTTCCAAAGGACAACGAATTGCCCGACAGTACGTACGAAGCAAACTGATGGCTGCCCTCTAGGATTAGAGGTGCAGAAGATACATGCATGCCCTAATGACTGCATCCTCTACCGCGGTGAGGAGTACGAGAATTTGAATGCATGCCCGGTATGCGGTGCATTGCGCTATAAGATCAGTCGCGATGACCCTGGTGATGATGTTGAGGGCGAGCGCCCCAGGAAGAGGATTCCTGCCAAGGTGATGTGGTATGCTCCTATAATACCACGGTTGAAACGTTTGTTCCAAAACAAAGAGCATGCCAAGTTGTTGCGATGGCACAAAGAAGACCGTAAGAAAGACGGGAAGTTGAGAGTACCCGCTGATGGGTCGCAGTGGAGAAAAATCAAGAGAAAGTGGCCGGAGTTTGCAGGTGACGCAAGAAACTTATGGTTTGGTCTAAGTGCAGATGGCATCAATCCTTTTGGGGGGTAGAGCAGCAATCATAGCACCTGACATGTGACTCTATGTATCTATAACCTTCCTCCTTGGTTGTGCATGAAGCGGAAGTTCATTATGATGCCACTGCTCATCCAAGGCCCTAAGCAACCCGGTAACGACATTGACGTGTACCTAAGGCCATTAGTTGAAGAACTTTTACAGTTGTGGGACATAAAAGGTGTACGTGTCTGGGATGAGCACAAATAGGAGAAATTTGACCTATAAGCGTTGCTGTTTGTAGCCATCAATGATTGGTCTGCTCTTAGTAACCTTTCAGGACAGACAAACAAGGGATACAATGCATGCATGCACTGTTTAGATGAGACCGAAAGTATATATTTGGATAAATGTAAGAAGGTTGTGTACCTGGGATATCGTCGATTTCTTCCGATCAAGCATGCCTTAAGAAAGAAAGGCAAGCATTTCAAAGGTGAGGCAGATCACCAGAAGAAGCCTGACCACCGTACTGGTGATGATATATTTGATATGGTCAAGGATTTAAAAGCAATCTTTGGAAAGGGTCCTGGCGGACAATCTGTTCCGAATGACGCTGACGGACACGCACCCATGTGGAAGAAGAAATCTATATTTTGGGAGCTAGAGTATTGGAAAGTCCTAGAGGTCTGCTATGCAATCGACGTGATGCACGTGACGAAGAATCTTTGCGTGAACCTGCTTGGCTTCCTGGGCGTGTATGGGAAGACAAAAGATACACCGGAGGCACGGGAGGACCAGCAACGTATGAACGAAAAAGACGGCATCCATCCAAAGCAGTATCAAGGTCCTACCAGCTACGCTCTTACCAAAGAAGAGAAGGAAATCTTTTTTGAATGCTTGCTCAGTATGAAGGTCCCATGTGGCTTCTCGTCGAATATAAAGGGAATAATAAATATGGCAGAGAAAAAAATTCAAAACCTAAAGTCTCATGACTGCCACGTGATTATGACGCAATTACTTCCGGTTGCATTGAGGGGGCTTCTACCGGAAAATGTTCGATTAGCCATTGTGAAGCTATGTGCATTCCTCGATGCAATTTCTCAGAAGGTAATCGATCCAGAAATCCTACCAAGGTTACAGAATGCTTTGGTGCAATGTCTTGTCAGTTTCGAGTTGGTGTTCCCACCATCCTTCTCCAATATCATGACGCACGTCCTAGTTCACCTAGTTGAAGAGATTGCCATTCTGGGTCCTGTATTTCTACACAATATGTTCCCCTTTGAGAGGTTCATGGGAGTCTTAAATAAATATGTTCATAACCGTGCTAGGCCAGAAGGAAGCATCTCCAAGGGCCATGAAACAGAGGAGGTTATTGAGTTTTGTGTTGACTTTATTCCTGACCTTAAGCCGATTGGTGTTCCTGAACCGCGGCATGAGGGGAGACTGAGTGGAAAAGGCACGCTAGGAAAGGATTCAGTAATATGTAGGGACGGGCATTCTTGGGCCCAAGCACACTACACAGTTCTACAAAATTCCACCTTGGTGGCTCCGTATATCGTGGAACACATGGATATTGTACGCTCCAAGAACCCGAAGCAAGCTGACCCCTAGATTAAACGTACACACATGGCGACTTTCGGCGGTTGGTTGCAAACACATCTCATGAATGACGACAGTGTTGGAGATGAGATGTACTTGTTGGCCAAGTCACCATCTTCGACTATATTGACTTTCAAAGGGTACAAGATTAATAGGAATACATTTTACATGATTGCCCAAGATAAAAAGAGCACGAACCAAAACAGTGGTGTCTACTTTGATGCAACAAACACCAATCGGGAAAAGGTGTCGGATTTCGGGCTCCGCAAAACCCAAGAAGGTTCGAACTCTGGGGCGTGTGCGGAGATTCCAACCAGCTTCGGCCTCTATCTCGCCACTCCATAGCCAAGCCTTGCCAAACTCACGCGAGCGGGGAAGAAGATGAACACAGAGATTTACCCAGGTTCGGGCCGCTGCGAAGCGTAAAACCCTACTCCTGCTTTTGGTGGATTGGCCTCATGAGGAGGTTTGTGGATGAACTAGTACAGTGGTTGAGCGACCTCGTGAGGGCTCTCGAGTGAGGATCGATCTGTCCCGTCCCTACCGTGGAGGCTAGTCCCTATTTATAGTGGCCTTGGTCCTCTTCCCTTATCGCACAGGCGGGAAGGGATCCCACAACGGCCAATTTTGAAAGGGGACAAGAAGTACATCTTATCCTGACGAAAGGTGGTCTTCGCCTGCAAAGCGTCTGGTGGTGACGCAGAGGTGGGCTCGGCGATGACATCCGTCCTGCCGAGCCCGTGGTATTGGTCTTGTTGCACTAGAATGGTAACCTTTGGGGGGCTCCTTGGTAACCCGCGTCTGCCCTTGCCTCCTTAGCACAAAAGAGGAAACTGTCCCTCCTGCGCCCGCTGGCGCCCGCCTGGCCTTGGTCGTCATGGCACATGTCATCCCAACCTCATGAGGTCGGGCGCTGCATAGGAATCTCCGCTCCTCGGGAGGCGACCTGGGGAGGCCGCTCCCCTGGAGGTCTTGGCGTCGTTCTCCTCGCGAGGCTAGCGCCCTCGCGAGGGTCTTGTCTTGAGGGGCCTGCTGCCAGGCCGTACCAGTCCGTCGAGGTGGGCCACATGTTGGGCCGCAGGCAGGCAGGACTGGGTACCCCCGTTCCCAGAACGCCGACAGTAGCCCCCGGGCCCAAGGCGCGCTTGGGTTAGCTTCGGAGCGAAACCTAAGAAGGTAGGCCTGAGCGCCGCGGGCCCCAATCGCTTGCGGGCCTGGATCGAAGCATGGCACACAAAAAGGCGCGGACGCCTCCACCTCCCCAAGGCCACGGGAATCGCCCCGAGTCAAGCTGACACGAAGCCTGCGCGCCGCGCCGGTCATCATTGCCCTTCCTTGATTGATGCTGCTTGGGATGCCGGGTGTCGGGAGTGTGGGGGCTCATGAGGCGGCGCTCCTTGCTGCGGCCGTGGCGGGCCCACCGCCGATGGATGGGGTAATCTCCCGTCCCCTCCTGCCGGAGTCTGCCCCTGAGGGCGCTGCGACGAAGCTTCAGGTGGAGCCAGCCCCCGTGGGCTAGCAGGCTGTGAAGTCATCCGCCCTTGTCGCGCCTGAGGAGAGACTGGAGCCTCCAGTGCCTCAAGTCTGCCATGTTACTGCCTCCCTGGACGCAGCACCCGCCGAGGCGCTGGCGCCACCCTCTGGTCAAGCCCTCGCGCTCGCGGACCGCGGCCCACTGATTAGGCCCGGGGCCTTGGATGAGGCCTACCTCGCGCTTGACCGGCTCCGGGACGACCCCAAGAAGGGCCCCCCACGGTGAAGGCGAGCGGTGGTGGCGATGGCGATGGCGGCTCTTCCTCCTAGATTTTAACCTGCAGCATTTATCACATCTCGTGGAGTGATACGTCCATTTTGCATCATGCTTTTATATTGATCTTTATTGCATTATGGGCTGTTATTACACATTATGGTACAATACTTATGCATTTTCTCTCTTATTTTACAAGGATTACATGAAGAGGGAGAATGCCGGCAGCTGGGATTCTGGACTGGAAAAGGAGCAAATCTGAGATACCTATTCTGCACAACTCCAAAAGTCCTGAAAATCTACGAAGAATTATTTTGGAATATATAAAAAATACTGGGCGAAGAAAATACCAGAGGGGACCCACCAGGCAGCCACAAGCCTGGAGGGCGCGCCCTAGTGGCTTGTGGGCCCCCTGGCAGCCCTCCGGTGCCCATCTTCTGCTATATGGAGGGTTTTGACCTGGAAAAAATCAGAAGGGAGCTTTCGGGACGAAGCGCCGTCGTCTCGAGGCGGAACTTGGGCAGAACCAATCTAGGGCTCCGGCGGAGCTGTTCTGCTGGGGAAACTTCCCTCCTGGAGGGGGAAATCAAAGCCATCGTCATCACCAACGATCCTCTCATCGAGAGGGGGTCAATCTCCATCAACATCTTCACCAGCACCATCTCCTCTCCAAACCCTAGTTCATCTCTTGTATCCGATCTTTGTCTCAAAACCTCAGATTGGTACATGTGGGTTGCTAGTAATGTTGATTACTCTTTGTAGTTGATGCTAGTTGGTTTACTTGGTGGAAGATCATATGTTCAGATCCTTAATGATAATTAATACTCCTCTGATTATGAACATGAATATGCTTTGTGAGTAGTTACGTTTGTTCCTGAGGACATGGGATAAGTCTTGTTATAAGTAATCATGTGAATTTGGTATTCGTTCGATATTTTGATGAGATGTATGTTGTCTCTCCTCTAGTGGTGTTATGTGAACGTCGACTACATGACACTTCACCATTATTTGGGCTTAGGGGAAGGCATTGGGAAGTAATAAGTAGATGATGGGTTGCTAGAGTGACAGAAGCTTAAACCCTAGTTTATGCGTTGCTTCGTAAGGGGCTGATTTGGATCCATATGTTTCATGCTATGGTTAGATTTATCTTAATTCTTCTTTCATAGTTGCGGATGCTTGTGAGAGAGGTTAATCATAAGTGGGAGGCTTGTCCAAGTAAGGGCAGCACCCAAGCACCGGTCCACCCACATATCAAATTATCAAAGTAACGGACGCGAATCATATGAGCATGATGAAAACTAGCTTGACAGAAATTCCCATGTGTCCTCGGGAGCGCTTTGCTTTATATAAGAGTTTGTCCAGGCTTGTCCTTTGCTACAAAAAGGATTGGGCCACCTTGCTGCACCTTTGCTACATTTGTTACTTGTTACCCGTTACGAATTATCTTATCACAAAACTATCTGTTACCGATAATTTCAGTGCTTGCAGAGAATACCTTACTGAAAACTGCTTGTCATTTCCTTCTGCTCCTCGTTGGGTTCGACACTCTTACTTATCGAAAGGACTACGATAGATCCCCTATACTTGTGGGTCATCAAGACTCTTTTCTGGCGCCGTTGCCGGGGAGTGAAGCGCCTTTGGTGAGTGGAATTTGGTAAGGAAAAATTTATATAGTGTGCTGAAATTTACCGTCACTTGTTACTATGGAAAATAATCCTTTGAGGGGCTTGTTCGGGGTATCTTCACCTCGACCGGAAGCACAAAGAGTTGCTCCTCAACCTACTGAACCTACTGAAAATATTTATTATGAAATTCCTTCGGGTATGATAGAGAAACTGCTAGCTAATCCTTATGCAGGAGATGGAACACTACATCCTGATTTGCATCTAATCTATGTGGATGAAGTTTGTGGATTATTTAAGCTTGCAGGTTTGCCCGAGGATGATGTCAAGAAGAAGGTATTTCCTTTATCCTTGAAGGAGAAGGCATTGACATGGTATAGGCTATGTGATGATATTGGATCATGGAACTACAACCGATTGAAATTGGAATTTCATCAGAAGTTTTATCCTATGCATCTGGTTCATCGTGATCGGAATTATATTTATAATTTTTGGCCTCGTGAAGGAGAAAGTATCGCTCAAGCTTGGGGGAGGCTTAAATCAATGTTATATTCATGCCCTAATCATGAGCTCTCAAGAGAAATTATTATTCAGAATTTTTATGCTCGGCTTTCTCGTAATGATCAATCCATGCTTGATACTTCTTGTACTGGTTCCTTTATGAAGAAAGATATTGAATTCAAATGGGACTTATTGGAAAGAATTAAACGCAACTCTGAAGATTGGGAACTCGACGAAGGTAAGGAGTCAGGTATAAACCTTAAGTTTGATTGTGTTAAATCCTTTATAGACACCGATGCTTTTTGTGAATTTAGCACTAAATATGGACTTGACTCTGAGATAGTAGCTTCTTTTTGTGAATCGTTTGCTGCTCATGTTGATCTCCCTAAGGAGAAGTGGTTTAAATATCATCCTCCCATTGAAGTGAAAGTAGTTGAACCTATTAAAGTTGAAGAAGAAACCATTATTTATAATGTTGATCCTGTTATTCCTGCTGCTTATATTGAGAAACCACCTTTCCCTGTTAGAATAAAGGAACATGCTAAAGCTTCAACTGTGGTTCGTAAGAGTTATACTAGAACACCTACACCCCCTGAACAAATCAAAGTCGAACCTAGTATTGTTATGATTAAAGATCTCTTGGTTGATAATATTGATGGGCATGTTATTCATTTCTGTGATGAAGCTGCTAGAATTGCTAGACCTGATACTAAAGATAAACATAGACCTGTTGTTGGCATGCCTGTTGTTTCTGTTAAAATAGGATATCATTGTTATCATGGCTTATGTGATGTGGGTGCTAGTGTGAGTGCAATTCCCTTTACCTTGTACCAAGAAATTATGAATGATATTGCACCAGCTGAATTAGAAGAAATTGATGTTACCATTAAGCTTGCTAATAGAGATACGATAGCACCAGTTGGGATTGTTAGAGATGTTGAAGTCTTGTGTGGGAAAATAAAATATCCTACTGATTTTCTTGTCCTTGGTTCCCCACAAGATGATTTTTGTCCCATTATATTTGGTAGACCTTTCTTGAATACTGTTAATGCTAAGATAGATTGTGAGAAAGAAACTGTTACTGTAAGTTTTGGGGATGTGTCCCAGGAGTTTAATTTCTCTAAATTTCGTAGACAACCCCATGACAAAGAATTTCCTAGTAAAGATGAAATTGTCGGTCTTGCTTCTATTGCAGTGCCTCCTACTGATCCCTTAGAACAATACTTGCTAGACCATGAGAACGATATGCATATGAATGAAAGGAATGAAATAGACAAGATTTTCTTTGATCAGCATCCTATTTTGAAACACAACCTGCCTGTTGAAATACTTGGGGATCCTCCTCTACCCAAGGGTGATCCCGTGTTTGAGCTTAAACAATTAGCGGATACTCTGAAATACGCTTATCTTGATGAAAAGAAGATATATCCTGTTATTATTAGTGCTAACCTTTCAGAGCATGAAGAAAAGAGAGTATTGAAAACTCTGAGGAAGCACCGTGCTGCTATTGGATACACTCTTGATGATCTTAAGGGCATTAGTCCCACTCTATGTCAGCATAAAATTAATATGGAGCCTGATGCTAAACCAGTTGTTGATTACCAACGACGGTTAAATCCTAAAATGAAAGAAGTGGTAAGAAATGAAATATTAAAGCTTCTGGAGGCAGGTATAATTTATCCTATTGCTGATAGTAGATGGGTTAGTCCTGTTCATTGTGTCCCTAAGAAGGGAGGTATTACCGTTGTTCCTAATGATAAAAATGAATTTATCCCGCAAAGAATTGTTATAGGATATAGAATGGTAATTGATTTTAGGAAATTAAATAAAGCTACTAGGAAAGATCATGACTCTCTACCTTTTATTGATCAAATGCTAGAAAGACTATCCAAACACACACACTTTTGCTTTCTAGATGGTTATTCTGGTTTTTCTCAAATACCTGTGTCAAAAGAGGACCAAGAGAAGACCACCTTTACTTGTCCTTTCGGTACCTTTGCTTATAGACGTATGCCTTTTGGTCTATGCAATGCACCTGCTACCTTTCAAAGATGTATGACTGCCATATTCTCTGACTTTTGTGAAAAGATTGTTGAGGTTTTCATGGACGATTTCTTCGTCTACGGAACTTCTTTTGATGATTGCTTGAGCAACCTTGATCGAGTTTTGCAGAGATGCGAAGAAACTAATCTTGTCTTGAATTGGGAAAAGTGTCACTTTATGGTTAATGAAGGTATTGTCTTGGGGCACAAAATCTCCGAAAGAGGTATTGAAGTTGATAAAGCTAAAGTTGATGCTATTGAAAAAATGCCGTGTCCTACGGATATCAGAGGTATAAGAAGTTTCCTTGGTCATGCTGGTTTCTATAGGAGGTTTATTAAAGACTTCTCTAAGATTTCTAGGCCTCTCACTAATCTTTTGCAAAAAGATGTTCCATTTGTTTTTGATAATGATTGTGTAGAAGCATTTGAAATTCTTAAGAAAGCCTTGATTTCTGCACCTGTTGTTCAACCACCTGATTGGAACCTACCCTTTGAAATTATGTGTGATGCTAGTGATTATGCCGTTGGCGCTGTTCTAGGACAAAGAGTTGATAAAAAATTAAATGTTATCCATTATGCTAGTAAAACTCTAGACAGTGCTCAAAGAAACTATGCTACCACTGAAAAGGAATTTTTAGCAGTTGTGTTTGCTTGTGATAAGTTCAGACCTTATATTGTTGATTCCAAAGTAACTGTTCACACTGATCATGCTGCTATTTGCTACTTCTTGAGCTTGCGTTGGTTTTCCCTTGAATAGGAAATGGTGATGCAGCAAAGTAGATAAGTATTTCCCTCAGTTGTTGAGAACCAAGGTATCAATCCAGTAGGAGATACAAGCAAGTCCCCAATCTTCGCACCTACACAAACAATCAAACACTTGCACCCAACCCTATAAAGGGGTTGTTAATCCCTTCACGGTTACTTGCAAGGATGAGATCTGATAGAGATAGATATGAAAGATTACTAAAAAGAAAAGTAAAAAGATTGGAGCAAAGTATTTTTGGTATTTTTGGTTTATAGATCTGAAAATATAATATGGAAAATAGACCCGGGGGCCATAGGTTTCACTAGAGGCTTCTCTCTTGAAGGAAAATAATACGGTGGGTGAACAAATTACTGTCGAGCAATTGATAGAAAAGCGCATAGTTATGATGATATCCAAGGCAATGATTATGCATATAGGCATCACGTCCGTGTCAAGTAGACCGAAACGATTCTGCATCTACTACTATTACTCCACACATCGACCGACTCCTGCCTGCATCTAGAGTATTAAGTTCATGAAGAACAGAGTAACGCATTAAGTAAGATGACATGATGTAGAGGGATAAACTCAAGCAATATGATGAAAACCCCATCTTTTTATCCTTGATGGCAACAATACAAATACGTGCCTCGCTACCCCTACTTTGTCACTGGGTGAGGACACCGCAAGATTGAACCCAAAACTAAGCACTTCTCCCATTGCAAGAATTACCAATCTAGTTGGCCAAACCAAACCAATAACTCGAAGAGACTTGCAAAGATATGAAATCATGCATATAAGAATTCAGAGAAGATTCAAATAATATTCATAGATAATCTGATCATAAACCCACAATTCATCGGATCTCGACAAACACACTACAAAAGAGTATTACATCGGATAGATCTCCATGAAGATCATGAAGAACATGGTATTGAAGAACATAGAGAGAGAAGAAGCCATCTAGCTACTAGCTATGGACCCGAAGGTCTGAGGTGAACTACTCACGCATCATCGGAGGGGCAATGGAGTTGATGTAGATGCCCTCCGTGATCGAATCCCCCTCCGGCAGATTACCGGAAAAGGCTCCAAGATGGGATCTCACGGGAACAGAGGCTTCCGGCAGCGGAAAAGTATTTTCGTGGCTCTTTTTGGTATTGGGAGAATATTTGGGAATTTATAGGACGAAGATTAGGGTTAGGAGGCCTGCAGGGGGGCCACAAGCCAGGAGGGCGCCCCCTAGGGCGCGCCCTGCAGGCTTGTCGTCTCCCGGCAGGTCTCCTGCCCCCCTCTCCAAGTCTGGCAGGTTTCTTGTGGTCCAAGAAAAATCATATCGAAGATTTTATTCCGTTTGGACTCCGTTTAATATTCCTTATCTGCAATACACAAAAAGAAGGAAAAAACAGAAACTGGCACTGGGCTCTAAGCTAATAGGTTAGTCCCAAAAATAATATAAAATAGCATATTAATGCATATAAAACATCCAAAATAGATAATATAATAGCATGGAACAATCAAAAATTATAGATACGTTGGAGACGTATCACTATTAAATATCTTATGGAAAAGAAATATGCTAAACCTAGACTTATTAGATGGGTTCTCTTGCTACAAGAATTTGACTTGCATATTGTTGATAGAAAGGGTACTGAGAACCCCGTAGCGGATAACTTGTCTAGGTTAGAGAATGTTCTTGATGACCCACTACCTATTGATGATAGCTTTCCTGATGAACAATTAGCTGTCATAAATGCTTCACGTAATGCTCCATGGTATGATGATTATGCTAATTACATTGTTGCTAAATTTATACCACCTAGTTTCACATACCAACAAAAGAAAAAGTTCTTGTATGATTTAAGACATTACTTTTGGGATGATCCACACATTTATAAAGAAGGAGTAGATGGTGTTATTAGACGTTGTGTACCTGAGCATGAACAGGAACAAATCCTACGCAAGTGTCACTCCGAGGCCTACGGAGGACACCACGCTGGAGATAGAACTGCACACAAGGTATTACAATCTGGTTTTTATTGGCCTACTCTCTTCAAGGATGCTCATAAGTTTGTCTTGTCTTGTGATGAATGTCAAAGAATTGGTAATATTAGTAGATGCCAGGAAATGCCTATGAATTACTCTCTTGTTATTGAACCATTTGATGTTTGGGGTTTTGATTATATGGGACCTTTTCCAAAGTCCAACGGGTATACTCATATTCTAGTTGCTGTTGATTATGTTACTAAGTGGGTAGAAGCTATTCCAACTAGTAGTGCTGATCATAACACTTCTATTAAAATGCTGAAAGAAGTTATTTTCCCTAGATTTGGAGTCCCCAGATATTTAATGACTGATGGTGGTTCACACTTTATTCATGGTGCTTTCCGTAAATTGCTTGCTAAGTACGATGTTAATCATAGAATTGCATCTCCATATCATCCTCAGTCTAGTGGTCAAGTAGAATTAAGCAATAAAGAAATTAAATTGATCTTGCAAAAGACTGTTAATAGATCTAGAAAGAATTGGTCTAAGAAACTTGATGATGCATTATGGGCTTATAGAACTGCTTACAAAAACCCTATGGGTATGTCTCCGTATAAAATGGTTTATGGTAAAGCATGTCACTTACCTCTAGAACTAGAACATAAAGCTTATTGGGCAATCAAAGAGCTCAACTATGATTTCAAACTTGCTGGTGAGAAGAGGTTATTTGACATTAGCTCACTTGATGAATGGAGAACCCAGGCCTATGAGAATGCCAAGTTGTTTAAAGAAAAGGTTAAGAGATGGCACGATAAAAGGATACAAAAGCGTGAATTCAATGTAGGTGACCATGTCTTGCTATACAATTCTCGTTTAAGATTTTTTGCAGGAAAACTTCTCTCTAAATGGGAAGGGCCTTACATTATCGAGGAAGTGTATCGTTCCGGTGGCATCAAGATCAACAACGCCGAAGGCACAAATCCGAAGGTGGTAAACGGGCAAAGAATCAAACATTATATCTCAGGTACTCCTATAAATGTTGAAACCAATATTATCAATACCATAACTCCGGAGGAGTACATTAGGGAGACCTACCAGAACGTTTCAGACTCCGAAAAGGAATAGGTATGTGGTACGGTAAGCAAACCGACTCCAAAACTTTTCCAATAGCAATTTTTCTCCGTTTTGGAATATTTAATAATTTAGGAAAATTTAAAGTAGTCCAAAAAGTGCACGAGGAGGCGACAAGCCAGGAGGGCGCGCCCTACCCCCCTGGGCGCGCCGTAGTGGCTTGTGGCCACCCCATGTACCCTTCGGACTCAGTTTTCTTGTGGTATACTCCTTTAGGTCGGTAAAAATTCATTATATAATCTCCCAAAGGCTTGGACCTTCGTATCACGACAATACCTCCTGTTTTCGTTTTGAGCTGTTTCTGCAGCAGATTTAGAGCAATATGTCGTCCCAAGATTCCGATGGGGAGAGCTATGTATCGCATTATCTTGCCAATCCCAAGCTCTATGGGGACTTAGATCCTTATGGATTGTTCTCGGAGGAGGAACAAGAAGGCAAGTATGAGGAAGAAAGCTCGGATGAAGAAGAGACCCCCCTGCCTCAACCAGGAGATATGCACGTGGAGTTCAGGAAATCGAGCCTCCCAAACACAAGGAGTAAACCCAAGGTTCTATTTATCCCTTCTCGTTTTCTGCAGGAGAGCAAGCAAGAATTATGTCAAAGGATATTGAAGCTCGAGCAGGAAGTAGACGATCTGAGGGAACAGAATTTTATGCTTAAGAGGAAACTGAACAAGCTTAAAAATCCTTCTCCAACATCACCACCTCCGAAGAAAGACAACTAAACACATGGGTATAGGCACTCCCCTTGGCTTGTGCCAAGCTTGGGGGAGGTGCCCCGGTAACGTATCACCATCACATCTTTTACTTTTATCGTTTTTCTTAGTTTGATCCTTTTGGTTATATCTTGATCTAGTAGAATAAAGTTTTTAGTGTGATCTAGCTTTGAGTTTTGCTTTATGTTCCCTCTATGTAATCGAGTCTGAGAGTTATATAATAAAGATTAGTTTGAGTTGAGGGCTTTGTTTTCTTGCTATGATCATGAGAAAAAGGAAGTATAGAATAAAAGCAAAGAATATATATGATGATCTTATGGGGAGTGACGACTTCACATATAAGAAGTATGTCGATTGAAATTTGTTGTGAGTTGACAAACGTAGCGATTGGTCACTGTTGCAATTAAAAGGAAATAATAAAGAAAGAGAGGTTCACATATAAATATATTATCTTGGGCATCTTTTATGATTGTGAGCACTCATTAAAATATTATATGCTAAGAAGTTGATGTTGGACAAGAAAGACAACATAATGGGTTATGTTTGCTTATTTCCGAATAGAAGTTATATGGTTATAGATCCTTTAACATGTGACGCTTGCTTCCACCCCATATTAGCCAAGACTTCCGCACCAAGTAGAGATACTACTTGTACATCCAAACACCCTTAACCCAGTTTTGCCATGAGAGTCCACCATACCTACCTATGGATTGAGTACGATCCTTCAAGTAAGTTGTCATCGGTGCAAGCAATAAAAATTGCTCTTTAAATATGTATGATCTATTAGTGTGAGGAAAATAAACTTTATACGAACTTGTGATATGGAAGAAATAAAAGCGACAGACTGCATAATAAAGTTCTTTATCACAAGCGGCGATATAAAGTGACGTTCTTTTGCATTAAGAGATTGCGCATCCAACTATAAAAGCGCATGACAACCTCTGCTTCCCTCTGCGAAGGGCATATCTATTACTTTTACTTTCTAGTACTTACCTTTATGCAAGAGTCGTGGTGATCTTCACCACTTCCTTTATTTCGCCTTTCTCTCTTGGTAAGCGTCATGTGTTGGGGAGTGATCTAGACACATATATCCACTCGGATGTGGGTGATCATGAGTTATTTCTGTTGACATTACCCTGGAGGTAAATAGTTGGGAGGCAAAACTATAAGCCCCTATCTTTCTTTGTGTCCAATTAAAGCTTTGACCTCATAAGTACCGCGTGAGTGTTAGCAATTATGAAAGACTAAAAGATGATTGAGTATGTGGATTTGCTTTACAAGCTCTTATATTGACTCTTTCCGATGTTATGATAAATTGCAATTGCTTCAATGACTGAGATCATAGTTTGTTGGTTCTCAATAGAGTTCTTGATTCATACTTTACCTTGTGAATGAATTGTTACTCTATTATAAGAAATTATATATCAATAAGTATTGTTGTTCTAAAGATGATCATGATGCTCTCATGTCCGTATTTTATTTTATCGACACCTCTATCTCTAAAACATGTGGACATATTTATCGATTTCGGTTTTCATTTGAGGACAAGCGAGGTCCATGCTTGGGGGAGTTGATACGTCCATTTGGCATCATGTTTTTATATTGATCTTTATTGCATTATGGGCTGTTATTACACATTATGGTACAATACTTATGCCTTTTCTCTCTTATTTTACAAGGTTTACATGAAGAGGGAGAATGCCGGCAGCTGGAATTCTGGACTGGAAAAGGAGCAAATCTGAGATACCTATTCTGCACAACTCCAAAAGTCCTGAAAATCTATGGAGAATTATTTTGGAATATATAAAAAATACTGGGCGAAGAAAATACCAGAGGGGACCCACCAGGCAGCCACAAGCCTGGAGGGCGCGCCCTACCCCCCAGGGCACGCCCTAGTGGCTTGTGGCCCCCTTGGCAGCCCTCCGGTGCCCATCTTCTGCTATATGGAGGGTTTTGACCTGGAAAAAATCAGAAGGGAGCTTTCGGGATGAAGTGCCGCCGTCTCGAGGTGGAACTTGGGCAGAACCAATCTAGGGCTCCGGCGGAGCTGTTCTGCCGGGGAAACTTCCCTCCCGGAGGGGGAAATCGAAGCCATCGTCATCACCAACGATCCTCTCATCGAGAGGGGGTCCATCTCCATCAACATCTTCACCAGCACCATCTCCTCTCCAAACCCTAGTTCATCTCTTGTATCCGATCTTTGTCTCAAAACCTCAGATTGGTACATGTGGGTTGCTAGTAGTGTTGATTACTCTTTGTAGTTGATGCTAGTTGGCTTACTTGGTGGAAGATCATATGTTCAGATCCTTAATGATAATTAATACTCCTCTGATTATGAACATGAATATGCTTTGTGAGTAGTTACGTTTGTTCCTGAGGACATGGGATAAGTCTTGTTATAAGTAATCATGTGAATTTGGTATTCGTTCGATATTTTGATGAGATGTATGTTGTCTCTCCTCTAGTGGTGTTATGTGAACGTCGACTACATGACACTTCACCATTATTTGGGCCTAGGGGAAGGCATTGGGAAGTAATAAGTAGATGATGGGTTGCTAGAGTGACAGAAGCTTAAACCCTAGTTTATGCGTTGCTTCGTAAGGGGCTGATTTGGATCCGTATGTTTCATGCTATGGTTAGATTTATCTTAATTCTTCTTTCGTAGTGGCGGATGCTTGTGAGAGAGGTTAATCATAAGTGGGAGGCTTGTCCAAGTAAGGGCAGCACCCAAGCACCGGTCCACCCACATATCAAATTATCAAAGTAACGAATGCGAATCATATGAGCATGATGAAAACTAGCTTGACAGAAATTCCCATGTGTCCTCGGGAGCGCTTTGCTTTATATAAGAGTTTGTCCAAGCTTGTCCTTTGCTACAAAAAGGATTGGGCCACCTTGCTGCACCTTTGCTACATTTGTTACTTGTTACCCGTTACGAATTATCTTATCACAAAACTATCTGTTATCGATAATTTCAGTGCTTGCAGAGAACACCTTACTGAAAACTGCTTGTCATTTCCTTCTGCTCCTCGTTGGGTTCGACACTCTTACTTATCGAAAGGACTATGATAGATCGCCTATACTTGTGGGTCATCATGGAGGCATCAGACTCGGTTGAGAGTGTAAAACATTCAGTGCTTGTAATGACTTGTTTGAATTCTGTGGTGTTCCTTTCGCGCCTTGTTTCCTTCCCACTTGCTTTTGCGCTCTGCGTCGGTAGGGCCTAGTCCTGCGCATACCTCGACCGCCGTTGGGATGTCCGGATCGCCAGGACGAGACCAAGGGGCGAGGGGCTACGCGACCAGTGAGGCGCCTGGGTCGCGATGCCCAGGAGTCCCCCTTGACGTACGAGCGGCCTTCATGAAGGAAACATGGCGAAGAGAAGGCTGATTTTGAGCGCCTTTGTGCTCTGCGTCGGCATGGCCTAGTCCCGCGCATACCTCGACCGCCGTTGGGGTGTTCGGATCGCAAGGACGAGACCAAGGGGCGAGGGGCTACGTGACTAGTGAGGCCTCTGGGTCGCGATGCCCAGGGGTCTCCCTTGACGTACGAGCAGCTCTCGTGAGGAAACATGGAGACAGTGGGGTTGATTTTCGCAGCGCCTTACGCTCTGCATCGGCAGCGCCCAGTCCCGCGCATACCTCGACCGCCGTTGGGGTGTCTGGATCGCCAGGACGAGACCAAGGGGCGAGGGGCTACGTGACCAGTGAGGCCCCTGGGTCGCGATGCCCAGGGGTCCCCCTTGACGTACGAGCGGCTCCCATACCTTTCCTCGCCAGCTTTTGCCTGGGAGGGACGCGAGAAGACCAGGTACCGGGGACCTGGTGAGGTGGAGCACGCCAAGCCCGGCCTGAGCGTAGCCCCCGTGCAGCCACCTCGCGCGTGCGCCCCAGGGGAACGCTGCGAGACAGGGCAGGGAGGGGCCGTCCTGAGGTTGGTGCAGCCGCTAGGGCGCCCTCAGTTGTTTATCCACCAGCTCGGAGCATGGGGCTTCCACATTGCGTGGGCATAGCCGCTAAGCGGCCGTGTCGTCCGCCAGCGCGGAGCATGGGGCTTCCACTTGGGCGTGGGCATAGTCATTGGAGGACCGTGTTGTCCGCCAGCGCGGAGCATGGGGCTTCCACTTGGGCATGGGTGGGAACCCCTCCGCGTCCTCGGGGGGCTCCGGGCGTATACATCCCACTCATTATTACGTGAGAGTGTCACGGTCGGAGATAGCTGGGCGAACACCCAAGCACGAGGCTCAGGAGTTCCCAACTCGGTTCTTGAGTCACCCCGCGCATTTCAGCGCGGTTGCGCGCCCCTACAGCCCAAACATGAGTGCATTGCTCCCCGCACGACCGCGGGATTGCGCTCCCGCGGCCCAAACATGGGCACAACGCACCCCGCGCGACCGTAGGAGTATTATGTTGATGTAGCCGCCACGGGATGCGTCAGGGCACCGACCAAGCCGTGTCTCGGAGGCCTCGCGAGGCCCTGCCTCCTGAGGATCCTCCGCTTCCAGGTAGGCGACGCCCGGCCCGGAGACATGGGCGTGTGTTCCACCCTCCGTCTCCAGGCAGGCAACGCCCGGTCCGGAGACATGGGCATGTGTTCCACCCTCCGTCTCCAGGCAGGCAACGCCCGGTCCGGAGACACGGGCACCTGCTCGAGATAGCCCCCAGCCTGAGGGCGTGCCTCGCGAAGTCGCCCGCGCCAGGCATCTTCACAAGGCCGACCTCGCCAGCCGCCTGCGCCAGCCCCGGCGAAAGCCGCTCGCGAGGCCACTGCCGCTCCTCCCGTCGTTGTAGTGACCGGTGTTGCGTCCGTCGCGGTCCGGACGCCAGCTGGCATGCTCATCAAGGAGGGGCTCGAGCCCCTGGGCGTTGGTGTGGATGCGTCGTCGACCGCCCGCTCGGGGGGCGGCAGCTACGCTGGACGGCACGAGGCGGCGCCCGCCTCGCACGACCAATGCCTCCTGAAGCCCCTTGTCCGCGTCGGTGAGGAACTCCTATGAACTTGACGCCCCGCGCCATGCTCCTTGCTGGCGTGGGCTCATGCTGTAGCGTGCCTCCGAGTGGTACCCGCAAGCCCCCGTCGTTGCACCGGTCAGGTCGGAGGCTCTCCAGGTGGGAGCCCCCGAGCCCGTCCCGGAGGGGAGCACCGGGGTCGCGCCGGCCATGCTGACGGGCGTAGCCACGCGGCCAAGCCAGTCGTCGTAGCGATCGCGGGCGGTGCGGTAACGCAGCAGCTCGCGCGCCACGAGCAACCCGCGCGCTCGCCAGCCCGCGGTGAGCGCAGGGGGACGATGCCGCGGTGTGGACGAGGGAGGGAGTTGGGGCGCAGACGTGGCGTCGCAGGGTGAGCAGCAACGGCGGGCCCTGCCGTCCATGAACAGTTGGGTCGGTGACGGCGTTAGCCACCGGAAGGGCAGAGCGGCGCGGGACGCCGCGGCCCGCGGGCGCCGCCTGAGCGACGCGAGCAGCTCGGCGCTCAGCGTGAACCCGACGTCCTTTAGCCATGAGAGCGATGAGGCAGAGACGAAATGAAGCTTGAGGAGGGATTCCGACACGCCCCCTACCTGGCGCGCCAAATGTCAGATTTCGGGCTCCGCAAAACCCATGAAGGTTCGAACTCTGGGGCGTGTGCGGAGATTCCAACCAGCTTCGGCCTGTATCTCGCCACTCCACAGCCAAGCCTTGCCAAACTCATGCAAGAGGGGAAGAAGATGAACACAGAGATTTACCCAGGTTCGGGCCGTTGCGAAGCGTGACACCCTACTCCTGCTTTTGGTGGATTGGCCTCACGAGGAGGTTTGTGGATGAACTAGTACAGTGGTTGAGCGACCTCGCGAGGGCTCTCGAGTGAGGATCGATCCGTCCCGTCCCTACCGTGGAGGCTAGTCCCTATTTATAGTGGCCTTGGTCCTCTTCCCTTATCGCACAGGCGGGAAGGGAGCCCACAACGGCCAATTTTGAAAGGGGACAAGAAGTACATCTTATCCTGACGAAAGGTGGTCTTTGCCTGCAAAGCTTCTGGTGGTGACGCAGAGGTGGGCTCGGCGATGACATCCGTCCTGCCGAGCCCGTGGTCTTGGTCTTGTTGCACTGGAATGGAAACCTTTGGGGGGCTCCTTGGGAACCCGCGTCTGCCCTTGCCTCCTTAGGACAAAAGAGGAAACTGTCCCTCGCCCGTTGGCGCCCGCCTGGCCTTGGTCGTCATGGCACACGTCATCCCAGCCTCATGAGGCCAAGCGCTGCATAGGAATCTCCGCTCCTCGGGAGGCGACCTGGGGAGGCCGCTCCACTGGAGGTCTTGGCATCGTTATCCTCGCGAGGCTAGCGCCCTCGTGAGGGTCTCGTCTTGAGGGGCCTGCTGCCAGGCCATACCGGGCCGTCGAGGTGGGCCACACGCTGGACCGCAGGCAGGCAGTACTGGGTACCCCCGTTCCCAGAACGCCGACAAAAGGACACATATTATGGTTACATAGAGGAGATATGGGAACTTGACTATGGACGTGAGTTTAAGGTCCCTTTGTTTCGGTGCAAATGGGTCAATATGACAGGGGTAAAGCTAGACCCGCAGTACGGAATGACAACAGTGGATCTCAACAATCTTGGGTACACAGACGAACCATTCGTCCTAGCCAATGATGTGGCGCAGGTTTTCTATGTGAAGGACATGTCTAACAAACCGAGAAAAAGGAAAGATAAGGAAGCGAATACATCATACGGTGAGCCAAAGCACCACATAGTTCTTTCAGGGAAAAGAAACATCATGGGAGTGGAGGACAAGACAGACATGTTAGAAGATTATGAAAAGTTTCATGAAATTCCTCCCTTCACAGTGAAGACTGACCCAAGCATCCTGTTAAATGATGAAGATTGTCCATGGTTACGGCGCAAAGGGACACACGTGAAGAAAAAGTTTTATACCCCAAGATCCCACTCTGGGATGTGATCGGCTTCACCATCATCACTTTCTTGTCTAGTGAGTAGCCGAGATAGGCCAGTTTGTACACGAAGTGCATCCATTTTTTGTTGTAACCCTCTCAACTTTTTAGCACATGCTATGTGGGTGAAATTATGATACCATGCCAAGTTTCAACCTTTTCAGAGTTCATTTGTACTGTTTTTCAATTTCAGGGTCATTCAGCGCAAAAAAATCATTAAATGCATAAAAAATAGCAAATGAAGTTAGAAAGGGTTGAAATTTGAGGATGTGGCTTTGAATGGCTCATATTGAATGCACAAAAAGTCTGGAGTTGAAATAAGTTAAAAAAATGAAATGCCTTTGTAACAGATGAGTTTTTGTCTGAAACCCTCATACTTCGAAGGAGATGGTCCAGTTTGTACACGAAGTGCATCCAGTTTTTGCCGTAACCCTCTCAACTTTTAGCACATGCTATGTGGGTGAAATGATAATACCATGCAAAGTTTCAACCTTTTCAGAGTAATACTACTTTTCAATTTCAGGGTCATTCAGCGCAAAAAAAATCATTAAATGCATAAAAAATAGCAAATGAAGTTAGAAAGGGTTGAAATTTGAGGATGTGGCTTTGAATGGCTCATATTGAATGCACAAAAAGTCTGGAGTTGAAATAAGTTAAAAAAATGAAATGCCTTTGTAACAGATGAGTTTTCATCTGAAACCCTCATACTCCGAAGGAGATGGTATAGTTTGTACACGAAGTGCATCCAGTTTTTGCCGTAACCCTCTCAACTTTTAGCACATGCTATGTGGGTGAAATGATAATACCATGCAAAGTTTCAACCTTTTCAGAGTAATACTACTTTTAAATTTTAGGGTCATTCAGCGCAAAAAAAAATCATTAAATGCATGAAAAATAGCAAATGAAGTTAGAAAGGGTTGAAATTTGAGGATGTGGCTTTGAATGGTGCATATTGAATGCACAAAAAGTCTGGAGTTGAAATAAGTTTAAAAAAATGAAATGCCTTTGTAACAGATGAGTTTTCGTCTGAAACCCTCATACTTCAAAGGAGATGGTCCAGTTTGTACACGAAGTGCATCCACTTTTTGCCGTAACCCTCTCAACTTTTAGCACATGCTATGTGGGTGAAATGATAATACCATGCAAAGTTTCAACCTTTTCAGAGCAATACTACTTTTCAATTTTAGGGTCATTCGGCGCAAAAAAATCATTAAATGCGTGAAAAATAGCAAATGAAGTTAGAAAGGGTTGAAATTTGAGGATGTGGCTTTGAATGGTGCATATTGAATCCCGCGCCCTTTGTGTCCCGGTTGGGAGAAGGACCCGCGCGGGAGAAGGACCTTTAGTCCCGGTTGGTGGCACCAACCGGGACTAAAGGTCTTTGCTATATAATCCCGCGCCCTTTGTGTCCCGGTGCCAGCCACCGCCTGGGACATCCAAAACGCCGCCAGGCTGCTTGTCATTCCCGCCGGAGATCTTCATCGCCGTCCGACTGCACCAGGCCACCTTGCGTCGCCGTCGTCTTCCTCCCGCGCCCCTGTGACCCTGCCTCGTCACTGCTTCGTCCCGAGGTCGAGCCCGGTGCCCCTCCTCTTCCTCCCGAGCTCCATCTCCAAGGTATTCTTTTCCCGCCCTCGTCCCTCCTCATCTGCTCTTCCACCTGATCCTGCCCGAGCCCTGGCACACCTACACTTCCTCCCCAGCCCCGGTGGCGAACCGTAGGTCGATTGGGACGAACCCTAGAATGATTGGGACGAACCCTAGGTCGACTCTGAACTGAAACAAATCCCAAATTTCAATGGACTAGATGGACGAATTAGAGAATGTTTGTATGAGATGCGTCATGGGGCACATCCCGACGGTCATTTCGAGTGGTCATTCATCCATTTTGGGCCAGCCATTTGGTCACAACAGTAAAAACAAGAATATGCCCTCATATTTGAAAAACAGAGTACTTTTGGTTTTCAGCTAGTTATGTTGATGCTTTTTGGTGATGAAATTCGTAAGTGGGCTAATCAGTATAATGCAGATGTTGGTACTTTGTAAGATTTCAGTGTTGATGCTCGCATATGAATTTGTGTATTAAATAGTTTATTAAATAGTTGTAAAAGTTTATTAAATAGTTGTAAAAGTTTATTAAATAGTTGTAAAAGTTTATATTGGGTAAAGACATCAACTGCTAAACTGCTCGCATTTCTTTATATAAACCGAAAATTTCACTGTTTGATTTGATACTAGCAAGCTGCTCGTGTGTGTGTATTCTGCTTATATCATAAAAATGCAAAGCATGGATCCAAAACCACTAATTCAGTCGGAGGTTCCTGAGATTTAGTCAAGTGTTCTTAACTAAAAACAACCAAACCATAGGCCAAGCATGGATCCAAATCCACTAATTCAGTCGGACAAGTGTCCAACTAATAAGATATGTAAAAAGTTGAAACATTTCTGTGTGCGAGTGTGTGCGTGTGGATTTATTGTTACATATGTTATTTTTGTTATTGTTGTTAAATGAGATGTTATTTGGTAGTCATAATTTTTTCTCGTCGACGATGCCCGGCCCGCATCCTCGTCGTCGACTCGGCGGCGACAACCTGCTTGAGAGGCGCCATGTCCGGGACTGGGCTCCGCCGGGCTGGCGCTGGGAGGTGCTACCTTCTGGGGCGCGCAACTTGGTGAGGAATCGGGCTCCCGTCGTCGGCCCGGAGCTTCTTTGATTGCGGTCACGTGGGCCACTATCGGTGCGGAGGCAGTCGGCCCCCGAGGAGGTGGTACGTAGCCGTGTCAAGGAGGAGGACGAGCACGTCCGTCGCTACATGGTTGCGTTGGACGTTAGGTTCTCCAATACCTGGCAGGTTCTTCATGGAACTCACCCGAGCTATGATCCTGTGATGGTTCCTTTTCTTTGGGTGTCCACCGCCCGCGCCTCAGGAACCGCGAGTCAACTGGATTATTCGATAATATTCGAGCTATATTAGTGATGTTATATGATAATATTCGAGACGTATTAGTGATAATATTCGATAATATTCGATGATGCATTAACTGGGTTATTCGAGATGTATTAGTGATATTATATGATGAATACTAAATTGTTTTATCTTTCTTCTGGATTAGTTAAGCTATGGACGATAGTGGCAGAGACCGTGAAGAGGATCTCTTCAGAATGATACGCTCCCAAAACCCAGAGATTGAACTAGATGATGGCTCACAATATATGAACGAGTCCGGTGAGGGAATTAAGGAAGAACCAAGAGAAGAAGGGCACACAAACAATGATGGCGAAGGAAATGTTCTTCAATTAACAAAGTCCGGCGAGGTATATATATAAATATATATAAGCCCTCTGGTGATCATTACATGTATTAATTGATTTATATATATATATATATATATATATATATATATATATATATATTAACAAATCTTTCTTCTTTTAGCCCTCCGGATCGAGCAAATCTTCTACAAGGGTAGTACGAGGCGCGGCCAAAAAGTTGCCCGATGGCATAAAGTACAACATCGATGAAATCAAAGTAGATGGCGAACCGATTGCTCCTAAAAAGAATGCGGACAAATTTATACGTCAATGCGGAGTTATTGTTAGGGACCAAATCCGGGTCACCGTTCAAGAATGGAATAAGCCAAAGGAAGATCGAGGAGTTAGTTTTGTCGACGAAAGAGCAAAAAATCTGCTTTGGGATACGCTCATGTCACATTTCACCCTATCAAAGGGTTTCATAGATCTCCAACGGGAGAAAGTCAAGAAGTGTGCTCTTAAGAAGATGGCCACATGATACGTCTCCAACGTATCGATAATTTATGAAGGATTCATGTCGTATTCATCTATGTTTATAATACTTTTATATGTTTTTGATGCACTTTATATGATTTACTAGCTCATATGCCCGTGCGTTGCAACGGGGGATAAAGTTGACGTGTTCAGTGGAATATCTGTCAGCACGGTCCAACAACTTTGGAATTGTGTCTGGTCACAACAGAGAGACGCACACTGAGGTCTAGCAGGAATTCATATGGGTAGAACATTAAAAAGCATGCTACACAAACAATGCTTTTGGTACGGCGATTCTGATCTTAAAGAGCCTGATTTTTTATTTTTTAATACCAAGGCATTATTTTGAAGTTAAAGCAATATTTGATATTTACACCAAGTCGTGAGAAAAATCTCAATAAAAGGATTCTATTAAATGCGTTTTAGCCCATCTCCGCATACACATACGCTTGAAGATTAATTAAAAATGCTGACTACGTGTGAGCGAAATGACCCTATGTCGTTGCATGTAACTCGATGCTCACAAAGCGTCTCTCACCTTCCTGGTTGCGTTATTTCAGTTGCACATAACGGTCGGTTGCGCAACAACGCATATATGCGTGCCCCTTCCACGTCCTTTAGAGTTAATTCTTTTTTATTATTGCATTGCATGCATGTCATACCCTTGATATTAATACCAATTCCTTTTAGTTATTCTCTCCTTAATATATTTTTAATCTTCCTTTTTTATCCTCACGCCCTTTATTCTCTCCTTTCTTTATTACTAACATATGCACATTAGAACCGATCATTCGTACTCCCTCCGATCCATATAGGCCCTTATAACATACTTCATATTTATAAAGATTATATAAAAATTTATATTGTGTGATTTTATAGCATTTTCCAAAATACAACATTGCAATTAATTAGGTTTATTAAGGTTATGAACTAAATAGAATCTTAAACTAGTTAACTGAAACAAATAATAGTATGGTTGGAAACTACACTTTTTTCTGATCAAATTACATATAAAAATTATTTTAATCTGAGTTACGGTTGAAAAGTTATAGTGTGACCATGTTTAAAATATTTTTGTAAATAATAAAAAGACCAGGAACCTAAACGGGCCGAAAACAGAGCAAACTGAGCATGCACGAAATACTAATCAGCGTCCAGAAGCGCAAGATGGGGGCTACCGCAATTGGGCCGAAGCCCAACAGAAAAAGGCACTTAATGTTGGACTGCGGTTTATTTAAAGAAAAAATCAGGGTTTTTTTGTAAAACGTATGACGGACGGGTAGAAACACTCCGTTCTTTAATAGTAGGTATAGATTTAGAACTAACTCGGACTGACGATGTTTTCAGCAGAACTACCGTGGTGTTGTTTTTTGTGCAGAAATAAAAGTTCTCCAAATGCAACGAAACTTTTTGACGACTTTTTTTGGAATAAAAGAGGCACTAGAAGCTTCGTGGGAGGGCCAAAAAAGCCACGAGGTGGCCACAACCCACCAGGGCACGCCAGCCCCCTCCGGCGCGCCCTGGTGTCTTGTGGGCCCCTCGTGGCCCATCTTCGCGTGAAACCGACTCCCCAAAATCCTATATATTCAGAAACCCCCAGAAATAACCCTAGACGAGAAGCTCCGCCGCTTCAACTCTCTGTATTGATGAAAAACCAATCTCGATACGTTCCAGTACCTTGCCGGAGAGGGGAAACCATCTCCGGTGGCCATCTTCATCATCCTGGCGGAGGCCATGACGAGGAGCGAGTAGTACACCCTCGGGGCTGAGGGTATGTACCAGTAGCTATGTGTTCAATCTCTCTCTGTCTCGTGTTCTTGAGATGAAACGATCTTGATGTATCACGGGCTTTGTTAATATAGTCGGATCATATGATGTTATGCCCTTGCTATCTTGTTGTGATGAATTGAATCTTTCCCTTTGAGATCTCGTTATGTTGGATTGAATATTGGATTTGAGAACACTTGATATATGTGTTGCATGCGGATACCCGTAGTGACAATGGGGTATTCTATTGATCCACTTGACATATGTTATGGCATAAACTTGCGGATTCCGATGACCTTGGGGATCTATGCATAGGGGTTGATTGCACGTTCTTGTCCTACGTTCTGCGATAGAAATCTCGGGGCACTCTTTGAGGTTCTTTGTGTTGAATTGAGTATTATGAATCTGAAATTGTTTGATGTGTATCGTATAATTAACTCATGGATACTTGTGGTGACATTGGAGTATCTAGGTGACATTAGAGTTGGTTGATGCGTATCATATGGTGTTATTTTAGTACGAACTCTTAGATAGATCGATCGGAAAGGATAACTTGGTGTTATTTTAGTACGAACTCTTGGATAGATCGATCGGAAAGGATAACTTTAAGGTGGTTTCGTACCCTACAAACAATTTCCTCTTATGTTCTCCTTTAGATAAGAACTTTGGAGTGATTCTTCGTTGCGCGTTGAGGGATGGTTATGTGATCCAATTATATTAGCATTGTTTAGAGATTTGTTGGGGAATGTTGCATGGGAAACAAAAAAATTCCTACGCACAAACAAGATCTATCCATGGTGATGAGCATCTACGAGGGGGAGAGTGGATCTACATACCCTTGTAGATCGCTAAGCGGGAAGCGTTAAGAAATGCGGTCGATGTAGTCGAACGTCTTCGCGATCCAACTCGCCGAGCGTCCCGCGATCCAATCACGATCTAGTACCGAACGGACGGCACCTCCGCGTTCAGCACACGTACAGCTCGATGACGATCTCTGCCTTCTTGATCCAGCAAGAGGGAGCGGAGAGGTAGATGAGTTCTCCGGCAGCGCGACGGCGCGGCGACGGTGGTGGTGGAACTATTCCAGCAAGGCTTCACCTAAGCACTACTGAAAAACTAGAGGATTTGATCTATCGGGAGAGAGGGCTGCACTATGGCCTTTCTGGGTTGAAGTGCTTTTGCCCTCTCTCCCTCTACTATATATAGGAGGGAGGGGAGGGGCTGGCCGGCCGAAATCTCCTCCTAGGAGTCGGCCGCAAGGAGGAGGAGGTGGAGGAGTCCACCTCCAATCCTACTCCTAGTAGGATTCCTTCCCTTCCCCCACTTGGACTTTCCTTTGTCTCAACCCAGCCGCATAGGCCTTCTTGAGCCGGCCGCCCAGCCCACCAGGGGCTGGTGCGCCACCCTCAGGTCCATGTGACCCACTTGGGGTGTGGTGGGCCCACTTGGTGGACCCCCTAAACCCATTCGTCACTCCCGGTACACTGCCGGAAATGCCCGAAACTTTTCCGGAGTTCAAACACCAACTTCCTATATATCAATCTTTACCTCCGGACCATTTCAGAGCTCCTCGTGACGTTCGGGATCTCATCCGGGACTCCGAACAACCTTTGGTCACCACCATACATAACTCTATACTACCGAAACGTCACCGAACCTTAAGTGTGCAGACCCTGCGGGTTCGAGAACTATGTAGACATGACCGAGACACCTCTACGGTCAATAACCAATAGCGGGACCTGGATGCCCATATTGGTTCCTACATATTCTACGAAGATCTTCATCGGTTGAACCTCTATGTCAAGGATTCAGTTAATCCCGTACGATGTTCCCTTTGTTCTTCGGTATGTTACTTGCCCGAGATTCGATCGTCGGTATCTCTATACCTAGTTCAATATCGTTACCGGCAAGTCTCTTTACTCGTTCCGTAATACAAGATCCCGGGGCTAACTCCTTAGTCACATTGCTTGCAAGGCTTAGTGTGATGTTGTATTACCGAGTGGGCCCCGAGATACCTCTCCGTCACACGGAGTAACAAATCCCAGCCTTGATCCATGCCCACTCAACAGACACCCTTGGAGATACATGTAGAGCATCTTTATAGTCACCCAGTTACGTTGCGACGTTTGATACACACAAGGTACTCCTCCGGTGTCAGTGAGTTGCATGATCTCATGGTCATAGGAACAGATACTTGACACGCAGAAAACTATAGCAATAAACTGACACGATCGTATGCTACGTTCATAGTTTGGGTCTTGTCCATCAGATCATTCTCCCAATGATGCGATCCTGTTATCAAATGACATCTCATGTCTATGGCTAGGAAACCTTGACCATCTTTGATCAACAAGCTAGTCTACTAGAGGCATACTAGGGACACAGTGTTGTCTATGTATCCACACATGTATTGGTGTTTCCAATCAATACAATTATAGCATGGATAATAAACGATTATCATGAACAAGGAAGTATAATAATAACTACTTTTATTATTGCCTCTAGGGCATATTTCCAACAGTCTCCCACTTGCACTAGAGTCAATAATCTAGCTCACATCACTATGTGATTTACATTGTAATGAATCTAACACACATATAGTTCTGGTGTTGATCATGTTTAGCCTTTGGGAGAGGTTTAGTCATCGGATCTGCAACATTCAGATCCGTGTGCACTTTGCAAATATTTATGTCGTCCTCCTTCATGTAATCGTGGATGGAATTGAAATGTCGCTTTATGTGTCTGGTCCTCTTGTGAAACCTTGGTTCCTTGGCTAGAGCAATGGCACCAGTGTTGTCACAGAACAGAGTCATTGGGTTTAGTGCACTAGGCACTACTCCAAGATCTGTCATGAACTCCTTCATCCATACACCTTCCTTCGCCGCCTCCGAGGCAGCGATGTACTCCGCTTCACATGTAGAATCAGCTACCACGCTTTGCTTGGAACTGCACCAGCTTACCGCACCCCCATTGAGAATAAATACGTATCCGGTTTGCGACTTAGAGTCATCCGGATCAGTGTCAAAGCTTGCATCAACGTAACCCTTTACGACGAGCTCTTGATCACCTCCATAAACGAGAAACATGTCCTTAGTTCTTTTCAGGTACTTCAGGATATTCTTGACTGCCGTCCAGTGTTCCATTCCTGGATCGCTTTGAAACCTTCCGGCCATACTTATGGCAAGGCTGACATCGGGTCTTGTGCACAGCATTTCATACATGATAGAGCCTATGGTTGAAGCATAGGGGACGACACTCATCTTTTCTCTATCTTCTGCAGTCACTGGGCATTGAGTCTTACTCAACTTCACACCTTGCAACACAGGCAAGAACCCCTTCTTGGACTGATCCATTTTGAACTTCTTCAAAACTTTTTCAAGGTATGTGCTCTATGAAAGTCCTATTAAGCATCTCGATCTATCTCTATAGATCTTGATGCCTAATATGAAAGCAGCTTCTCCTAGGTCCTTCATTGAAAAACTCTTGTTCAAATATTCCTTCACGCTTTCCAACATTTCTATATTGTTTCCAATCAGCAATATGTCATCCACATATAATATTAGAAACGCTATAGAGCTCCCACTCACATTCTTGTAAATACAAGCTTCTCCGTAAACTTGTATAAACCCGAACGCTTTGATCACCTCATCAAAGCGAAGATTCCAACTCCGAGATGCTTGCACCAGTCCATAAATGGATCGCTGGAGTTTGCAAACTTTGTCAGCATTCTCTGGATCGACAAAACCTTCTGGTTGCATCATATACAACTCTTCCTTAAGGAAACCGTTAAGGAACGCTGTTTTGACATCCATCTGCCAAATTTCATAATCGAAAAAGGCAGCTATTGCTAACATGATTCTGACGGACTTAAGCATCGCTACGGGTGAGAAAGTCTCATCGTAGTCAACTCCTTGAACTTGTGAAAAACCCTTTGCCACAAGTCGAGCTTTATAGACGGTGACATTACCGTCCGCGTCCGTCTTCCTCTTAAAGATCCATTTGTTCTGAATGGCCTTACGCCCTTCAGGTAATACTTCCAAAGCCCATACTTTGTTTTCATACATGGATCCCATCTCGGATTTCATGGCCTCTAACCATTTCTCGGAATCCGGGCCCATCATCGCTTCTCCATAGCTCGTAGGTTCATCGTTGTCCAACAACATGACCTCTAAGACAGGGTTGCCGTACCACTTAGGAGCAGTACGCGTCCTTGTCGACCTACGAGGTTCGATAGCAACTTGATCCGAAGCTTCATGATCATCATCATTAACTTCCTCTTCAACCGATGTAGGCTCCATAGAAACATCTTTCTGCGTTGCGCTACTCTCAGGTTGAAGTAAAGGTTCAACAACCTCATCAAGTTCTATCTTCCTCCCACTCAATTCTTTCGAGAGAAACTCTTTCTCAAGAAATGTTCCGTTTTTAGCGACAAACACTTTGCCTTCGGATCTGAGATAGAAGGTATACCCAACTGTCTCTTTTGGGTATCCTATGAAGACGCATTTCTCCGCTTTGGGTTCTAGCTTTTCAGGCTGAAGCTTTTTGACATAAGCATCACATCCCCAAACTTTAAGAAACGACAACTTTGGCTTCTTGCCAAACCACAGTTCATATGGCGTCGTCTCAACAGATTTCGATGGTGCCCTATTTAAAGTGAATGCAGCTGTCTCTAATGCATAACCCCAAAACGATAGTGGCAAATTGGCAAGAGACATCATAGATCGCACCATATCCAATAAGGTTCGATTACGACGTTCGGACACACCATTACGCTGTGGTGTTCCAGGCGGTGTCAATTGTGAAACAATTCCACACTGTCTTAAGTGACTGCCAAACTCATAACTCAGATATTCTCCTCCTCGATCAGATCGTAGGAATTTAATCTTCTTGTTACGATGATTCTCAACTTCACTCTGAAATTGAATGAACTTTTCAAACGTTTCAGACTTGTGTTTCATTAAGTAAATATACCCATATCTACTTAAGTCATCAGTGAAGGTGAGAAAGTAACGATAACCACCGCGCGCCTCAATGCTCATCGGACCGCACACATCAGTATGTATGATTTCCAACAAGTCACTTGCCCGTTCCATTGTTCCAGAGAACGGCGTCTTAGTCATCTTGCCCATGAGGCATGGCTCACATGTGTCAAGTGATTCAAAATCAAGTGACTCCAAAAGTCCATCAGCATGGAGCTTCTTCATGCGTTTTACACCAATATGACCTAAATGGTAGTGCCACAAGAAAGTGGTATTATCATTATCAATTCTACATCTTTTGGCATCAATGTTATGAACATGTGTATCATCACTATCGAGATTCAATAAGAATAAACCCCTCACATTGGGTAAATGACCATAAAAGATATTACTCATATAAATAGAACAACCATTATTCTCTGATTTAAATGAGTAACCGTCTCGCAATAAACAAGATCCAGATATAATGTTCATGCTTAACGCAGGCAGATGTCTATTACGCAACCTTCTTCTTGTAGACTCGTGTTGGGCCTCCAAGCGCAGAGTTTTGTAGGACAGTAGCAAATTTCCCTCAAGTGGATGACCTAAGGTTTATCAATCCATGGGAGGCATAGAATGAAGATGGTCTCTCTCAAACAACCCTGCAACCAAATAACAAAGAGTCTCTTGTGTCCCCAATACACCCAATACAATGGTAAATTGTATAGGTGCACTAGTTCGGCGAAGAGATGGTGATACAAGTGTAATATGGATGGTAGATATAGGTTTTTGTAATCTGAAAATATAAAAACAGCAAGGTAACTAATGATAAAAGTGAGCTCAAACGGTATTGCAATGCTTAGAAACAAGGCCTAGGGTTCATACTTTCACTAGTGTAAGTTCTCTCAACAATACTAACATAGTTGAATCATATGTAAATCCCTAACGTACAAAGAGTTCACTCCAAAGTCACAAATAGCGTAGAACAAACGAAGAAATTATTGTAGGGTACGAAACCACCTCAAAGTTATCTTTTCTGATCAATCTTATGAGCTATCCCTATAAGTGTCACGAACAGCCCTAGAGTTCGTACTAAAATAACACCTTAAGATACACATCAACCAAAACCCTAATGTCACCTAGATACCCCAATGTCACCTTGAGTACCCGTGGGTTTGATTATACGATATGCATCACATAATTTCAGATTCATCATGTTCAATCCAACACAAAGAACTTTAAAGAGTGCCCCAAAGTTTCTACCGGAGAGTCAAGACGAAAACGTGTGCCAACCCCTATGCATAGATTCCCAAGGTCACGGAACCCGCAAGTTGATCACCAAAACATACATCAAGTGGATCAATAAAACATCCCATTGTCACCACGGATATCCCATCGCAAGACATACATCAAGTGTTCTCAAATCCTTTAAAGACTCAATCCGATAAGAAAACTCCAAAGGGAAAACTCAATTCATCACAAGAAGATAGAGAGGGGAAAACTCCATATGATCCATCTATATTAATAAAGCTCGCGGTACATCAAGATCGTGTCATCTCAAGAACACGAGAGAGAGAGATCAAACACATAGCTACTGGTACATACCCTCAGCCCCGAGGGTGAACTACTCCCTCCTCGTCATGGAGACCGCCGGGATGATGAAGATGGCCTCCGGTGATGGTTTCCCCCTCCGGCAGGGTGCCGGAACGGGCTCCCGATTGGTTTTTCGTGGCTACAGAGGCTTCTGGCGGCGGAACTCCCGATCTAGGTTTCTTTTCGGATATTTCTATATTTATAAGAGTTTTTGGCGTTGGTCCCATGTTCGGAAGGTTCCCAAGGAGGTGACAAGCCAGGGGGGCGTGCCCTAGGGGGGGCGCCCCCCAGGCTTGTGACCTCCTCGGTCACTTCCTGGCCCAGCTTTTTGCTCCAGTATTTTTTATATTTTCCAAAAATATTCTTCGTAAATTTTCAGCCCATTTCGAGAACTTTTTTTTTTGCACAAAAACAACACCACGGTAGCTCTGCTGAAAACAGCGTCAGTCCGGGTTAGTTCTAATCAAATCATACCAAAATCATATAAAATTATTGTAAACATGGCATGAATACTTCATAAATTATAGATACGTTGGAGACGTATCAGCATCCCCAAGCTTAATTCCTGCTCGTCCTTGAGTAGGTAAATGATAAAAGAAATAATTTATGAAGTGTGAATGCTAGCTACATTTTTATCATATTCTTTTCTTTCTTTGTATAGCATGGACATTTGGACTTGTAAATGATTCAAAGCAATAGTCTAGTTTTAACATAATGACTTCAATACTCAAGCATGTCAACAAGCAACCATGTCTTTCAAAATATCAACACTAAAGAAAGTTATCCCTAGCCCATCATGCTCAATCATTGATCCATTCATGAAACACACTCAAATATTAGCTATGCCCAATGCTCAAGTACGATCATAGTGCCCCCTAGTTGGTGCTTATAAGAGAAGATGGAGACTCAAAGCAAAATAAAATTTGCATAAAGTAAATAGATAGGCCCTTCGCAGAGGGAAGTAGGGATTTGTAGGGGTGCCAGAGCTCAAAGTTTTAAATTGAGAGAGAAAAAATATTTTGGGTGGCATGCTTTTCCTGTCAACAAAAACGACAAAGTAGCTCACAATACTTTCCATGCTAGATGTATCATAGGCGGTTCCCAAACAGAAAATAAAGTTTTTTACTCCCCGTCCACCAATTAATCACACTCCACGGCGAGCCGAATCCACGGGTACCGTCCATACAAACAACAATTCTGGGGGAGTTTTGTTTCATTATATTTTGATTTGATTTTTAAGCATGGAACTGGGCATCCCGAATACCAGCCACTTTCTCGTGAATGATAGTGAATCAACACATATCGTGAGAATAACCCACCTAGCATGGAAAAATATTGGACACTCCCCACCGTTTCATGAGCGGTACGGGCACACAAAAGAGAAAATTTATTTTGAAAATTTAGAGATGGCACATACAAATTTGTTTGGAACGGCATGGAAATACCGCATATAGGTAGGTATGGTGGACTCATAAGGCAAAACTTGGTTTAAGGATTTTGGATGCACAAGTAGTATTTCTACTTAGTACAAATGGAGGCTAGCAAATAGATTGGGAAGCAACCAAACCAAGAAACGAAAATTCACATAAGTGAGCATTGAACATAACTAACACCGAATAATGCACCACAAGTAGGATGTAACTTCATTGCATAACTATTGACTTTCGTACTTGCATAGGGAATCACAAACCTTAACACCAATATTCCTACTAAAGCATAATTACTCACTAACATGACTCACATATTACTATCATCATGTTCTAAAACTATTACAAATAATCAAGATTAATTTGTCCCATGATCTTCATGAAAGTTTTTATTATATCCTCCTTGGATATCTATCACTTTGGGACTAGTTTCATATATTGCCATTGCTTTTTGGCAAGCTCAAACAAATTTAAGTGAATCACAGGAGCATAAAGATTTCATCCCTCAAAAAGGTATAAGTGAAGCATGAGAGGAAATGACAAGCTACTCTCAAAAGATATAAGTGAAGATCAATGAGTAGTCAAATAATTAAGTAGCTATGTGAGGACTCTCTCTCTCTCTCAATAAATATTTTCAGATCTGAGTATTTTATTTAAATAGCAAGCAAAAGAAAAAATAGCACTCCAAGAATAGGACGCAACATGTGAACGAATAAAAATTTAGGCTCAACATAGGCTAACCGATAATTGTTGATGAAGAGAGGTGGGATGCGTAGCATCCTCAAGCTTAGATGCTTGAGACTTCTTGAAATATTTACTTAGGTTGCCTTGGGCATCCCCAAGCTTGAGCTTTTGTATCTCGTTCAATCCTCTCATTCATGGTTTCACCTATTCTCAAAAACTTCATCCACACAAAACTCGAAAAGAACTCGTGAGATAGGTTAGTACACATAAGAATAAATCAACACTTTATGTACTGCCTAGACAAGTTGCACAATAATTTTCAAACATTAGGTACTGTATACTATCATTTCCACAATTTATATCTACCAATATAGGCTATGGAAACTATAGGATAAGTAGATAACAAAACTATGACAGCAATCTGTCCAAACAGAACAGTCTGTAGCACTATATTAAACCAGTGTACTTCCGTAACTCAAAAAATTATGAAAATTTAGGACATTCTATAAAATTTATATGAAAACACTGTGTCAAAATTTCATAAACTTTCCACGTTCCAGTAAAATATGAAAATTCAAACACTACAGCAAAAGTTTCTGTTTATACACAGCACACATCAAAACATGCAATGCAAGCATCCTAAGACCACTCTTGGAACTTTTTATTAAAAAACAAGATTATAAATAACACCTAACAGAGAAAAACAAAATAAAATGACGCTCCAAGCAAAACTCATATTATGTGACGAATAAAAATATAGCTCTAAGTAAGATATACCGATGATGTTGAAGACGAAAGAGGGGATGCCTTCCGGGGCATCCCCAAGCTTAGGCGCTTGAGTATTCCTTGGATATTACCTTGGGGGTGCCTTGGGCATCCCCAAGCTTAGGTTCTTGTCACTCCTTATTCTCCCCATATCGGTGTCTCACCCAAAACTTGAAAACTTCAATCACACAAAACTTAACGGAACTTCGTGAGATGGGTTAGTATAATAAACAAAGATCATTCACTTAGGTACTGTCAAGACAAGATTCATAATTGTTCTCACATAATACCTACTGTATTCTATCATTCCCATAATTTATATCACTAAATATAAGCTATGGAAACACTAAAACAAGCAAACTATGCATGCAAAACAGAATCTGTCAAAAACAGAATAGTCTGTGAAGATCTGTAGAGTAGCCATACTTCCCTGTCTCTAAAAATTCTTAAAAATTAGTACAACCTGAAGAATTTGTATATTAAGACTGTGTAAAAATTTCAGATCATTATCACGCTCCAGTAAAAAATGAAAATTCCTGTACTGGAGTCAAAAGTTTCTGTTTTGGTTCAGCATCAATTCTACTCATCTTGTGAGTCATCCCAAAGGCTTTACTTGGCACTTTATTGAAATAAAAGACACAAAACATGATTAATACAGTAGATTAATCATGTGAACACACCAAAACAGAAGGTAAAAGTGTTGGGTTGTCTCCCAACAAGAGCTTTTCTTTAATGCCTTTTAGCTAGGCATGATGATTTCAATGATGCTCACATAGGAATAGTAATTGAAACATGCAAAAGAGCATCATGAAGCATATGACAAGCACATTTAAGTCTAACCCACTTCCTATGCATAGGGATTTTGTGAGCAAACAATTTATGGGAGCAAGAATCAACTAGCATAGGAAGGCAAAACAAGCATAACTTCAAAACTTTGAACACATAGAGAGGAAACTTGATATTATTGCAATTCCTACAAGCATATGTTCCTCCCTCATAATAATTTTCAGTAGCATCATGAAGGAATTTCACAACATAACTATCACATAAAGCATTATCTTCATGATCCACAAGCATAGAAAATTTGTCACTCTCCACATAAGCAATTTTCTTCTCATTCATAATAGTGGGAGCAAACTCCACAAAATAACTATCATGTGAAGCATAATCCAATTGATAATTAAAATCATGATGAAAAGTTTCATGGTTATAATTATTATTTATAGCATACATGTCATCACAATAATCATCATAAATAGGAGCCATGCCTTCATCATAATAAATTTGCTCATCAAAACTTGGGGGACTAAACATATCATCTTCATCAAACATAGAATCCCCAAGCTTGTATCTTTGCATATCATTAGCATCATGAATATTCAAAGATTTAGTGCCAAACATTTTAATAACTTCTTCTTCTAACACTTGAGCATAATTTTCCTTTCCATCATTTTCATGAAAGACATTAAAAAGATGAAGCATATGAGGCAACCTCAATTCCCTTTTTTTTGTAGTTTTCCTTTATAAAACCAAACTAGGGATAAAACAAGAAACTAAAAGATTCAATTGCAAGATCTAAAGATATACCTTCAAGCACTCACCTCCCCGGCAACGGCGCCAGAAAAGAGCTTCGTTGACGGGATGTGAGTGTCGATTACCTAGCCTCACCGGCAACGGCGCCAGAAAAGAGCTTGATGTCTACTACGCAACCTTCTTCTTGTAGACTCGTGTTGGGCCTCCAAGCGCAGAGTTTTGTAGGACAGTAGAAAATTTCCCTCAAGTGGATGACCTAAGGTTTATCAATCCGTGGGAGGCGTAGGATGAAGATGGTCTCTCTCAAACAACCCTGCAACCAAATAACAAAGAGTCTCTTGTGTCCCCAACACACCCAATACAATGGTAAATTGTATATGTGCACTAGTTCGGCGAAGAGATGGTGATACAAGTGTAATATGGATGGTAGATATAGATTTTTGTAATCTGAAAATATAAAAACAGCAAGGTAACTAATGATAAAAGTGAGCTCAAACGGTATTGCAATGCTTAGAAACAAGGCCTAGGGTTCATACTTTCACTAGTGTAAGTTCTCTCAACCATACTAACATAGTTGAATCATATGTAAATCCCTCATGTGCGACAAAGAGTTCACTCCAAAGTCACAAATAGCGTAGAACAAACGAAGAAATTATTGTAGGGTACGAAACCACCTCAAAGTTATCTTTTCTGATCAATCTTATGAGCTATCCCTATAAGTGTCACGAACAGCCCTAGAGTTCGTACTAAAATAACACCTTAAGATACACATCAACCAAAACCCTAATGTCACCTAGATACCCCAATGTCACCTCGAGTACCCGTGGGCTTGATTATACGATATGCATCACATAATTTCAGATTCATCATGTTCAATCCAACACAAAGAACTTTAAAGAGTGCCCCAAAGTTTCTACCGGAGAGTCAAGACGAAAACGTGTGCCAACCCCTATGCATAGATTCCCAAGGTCACGGAACCCGCAAGTTGATCACCAAAACATACATCAAGTGGATCAATAGAACATCCCATTGTCACCACGGATATCCCATCGCAAGACATACATCAAGTGTTCTAAAATCCTTTAAAGATTCAATCCGATAAGAAAACTCCAAAGGGAAAACTCTATTCATCACAAGAAGATAGAGAGGGGAAAACTCCATATGATTCATCTATATTAATAAAGCTCGCGGTACATCAAGATCGTGTCATCTCAAGAACACGAGAGAGAGAGATCAAACACATAGCTACTGGTACATACCCTCAGCCCCGAGGGTGAACTACTCCCTCCTCGTCATGGAGACCGCCGGGATGATGAAGATGGCCTCCGGTGATGGTTTCCCCCTCCGGCAGGGTGCCGGAACGGGCTCCCGATTCGCTTTTCGTGGCTACAGAGGCTTCTAGCAGCGGAACTCCCGATCTAGGTTTCTTTTCAGAGATTTCTATATTTATAAGAGTTTTTGGCGTTGGTCCCATGTCCGGAAGGTTCCCGAGGAGGTGACAAGCCAGGGGGGCGCGCCCTAGGGGGGGCGTGCCCCCCAGGCTTGTGGCCTCCTCGGTCACTTCCTGGCCCAGCTTTTTGCTCCAGTATTTTTTATATTTTCCAAAAATATTCTTCGTAAATTTTCAGCCCATTCCGAGAACTTTTATTTCTGCACAAAAACAACACCACGGTAGCTCTGCTGAAAACAGCGTCAGTCCGGGTTAGTTCTAATCAAATCATACCAAAATCATATAAAATTATTGTAAATATGGCATGAATACTTCATAAATTATAGATACGTTGGAGACGTATCACAGGCACTAAATAACAATTATTCAGGTTCATCACTAATCCCGATGGTAATCGAAGAGCGAGCGTGCCGACGGCGATCACATCAACCTTGGAACCATTTCCCACGCGCATCGTCACTTCGTCCTTTGCCAGCCTCTGTCTATTCCGCAGTTCATGTTTTGAGTTGCAAATGTGAGCAACCGCACCGGTATCAAATACCCAGGCACTACAACGAGAGTTGGTAAGGTACACATCAATAACATGTATATCATATATACGTTGTTTGTTGTTGGCCGCCTTCTTGTCAGCCAAATACTTGGGGCAATTCCGCTTCTAGTGACCAGTTCCCTTGCAATGAAAGCACTCAGTTTCTGGCTTGGGTCCAGTCTTGGGTTTCTTCATAGGAGGGGCAACTGCTTTGCCACTCTTCTTGGAGTTACCCTTCTTACCCTTGCCATTCTTCTTGAAACTAGTGGTTTTATTGACCATCAACACTTTACCAACTTTCAACATCGCAAATAGCTCGGCGACTGACTTGTTCATCCCGTGCATGTTATAGTTCAGCATGAAGCTCTTGTAGCTAGGTGGCAATGATTGAAAAACTCTGTCAGTGATCGCCTCTGCTGGAAGGGGCATCCCCAATTCAGCTAGACGTGTGGAATACCCAGACATTTTGAGTATGTGTTCACTGACAGACCCGTTCTCCTCCATCTTGCAGGCATAGAATTTATCGGAGGTCTCATACCTCTCGATCCGGGCATTCTTCTGAAAGATAAACTTCAACTCTAGGAACATATCATATGCTACATGACGTTCAAAATGTCTTTGAAGTCCCGGTTCTAAGCCATACAACATTGCACATTGAACCATTGAGTAATCATCAGAATGATCCTGCCAGGCGTTCACAACGTCTGGAGACTCAACTGGAGCGGGTGGATCACCAAGCGGTGCATCAAGGACATAACCCTTTTGGGAAGCCGTAAGGATAATCCTTAGATTACGGGCCCAGTCCACAAAGTTACTTCCATCATCTTTCAACTTAGCTTTCTCTAGGAACGCATTAAAATTCAGGGGAGCTACTGCGCGAGCCATGATCTACAACATAAATTTAGCAAAGACAACTTAGACTATTGTTCAAGATAATGAGTTTAGTTAATCATATTACTTAAAAAACTCCCACTCAAATTGACATCCCTCCGGTCATTCGAGTGTCACATGATCCAAATCCACCAACTCAAGTCCGATCATCACGCGAGTTGAGGTGGTTTCAATGGTGAACATCTTCATGTTGATCATATCTACTATATGACTCATGTTCGACCTTTCGGTCTATTGTGTTCCGAGGCCATGTCTGTACATGCTAGGCTCCTCAAGTTTAACCCGAGTGTTCCGCACGTGCAACACTGGCTTGCACCCGTTGTATGCGAACATAGAGTCTATCACACCCGATCATCACGTGGTGTCTCGAAATGATGAACTTTCGCAACGGTGCACACTCGGGGAGAACACAATTTTATCTTGAAATTTAAGTGAGGGATCACCTTATAATGCTACCGTCGTCCTAAGCAAAATAAGATGCATAAAAAGATTAACATCACATGCAAATCATAAGTGACATGATATGGCCATGAACTTGTGCTTTTGATCTCCATCTCCAAAGCACCGGCATGATCTCCATCGTCACCGGCATGACACCATGATCTCCATCATCTTGATCTCCATCAACGTGTCACCATGAGGTTGTCATGCCGACTGTTGCTTCCACAACTATTGCTAACTCATAGCGATAAAGTAAAGCAAAACGGCGAAAATAATTAAAGACAACCCTATGGCTCCTGCCGGTTGCCGTACTCATCGACATACAAGTCGTGATATTCTATAGAATACTTGATCATCTCATACATCACATATATCTCATCATGTAATTGGCCATATCACATCACAACATACCCTGCAAAAACAAGTTAGACGTCCTCTAATTGTTGTTGCAAGTTTTACGTGGCTGCTATGGGTATCTAGCAAGAACAATTCTTACCTACGTAAAAACCACAACGGTGATACAAAAATTGCTATTCAACCTTCTCAAGGACCGCCTTTGTCAAATCCGATCCGACTAAAGTGGGAGAAACAGACACCCGCCAGCCATCTTTATGCAACGAAGTTACATGTCAATTGATGGAACCGGTCTCTCGTAAGCGTACGAGTAATGTTGGTCCGAGCCGCTTCATCCCACAATACCGCTGAATCAAGAAAAGACCAAGGGAGGAAGCAAGCTGAATATCAACGCCCACAAACTCCTTTGTGTTCTACTCGTGATCTCATCTACACATAGACCTAGCTCATGATGCCACTGTTGGGGAACGTTGCATGGGAAACAAAAAATTTCCTACGCACACACAAGATCTATCCATGGTGATGAGCATCTATGAGGGGGAGAGTGGATCTACATACCCTTGTAGATCTCTAAGCGGGAAGTGTTAAGAAACGCGGTTGATGTAGTCGAACGTCTTCGCGATCCAAATCGCCGAGCGTCCCGCGATCCAATCACGATCTAGTACCGAACAGACGACACCTCCGCGTTCAGCACACGTACAGCTCGATGACGATCTCCACCTTCTTGATCCAGCAAGAGGGAGCGGAGAGGTAGATGAGTTCTCCGGCAGCGCGATGGCGCGGCGGCGGTGGTGGTGGAACTATTCCAGCAGGGCTTCGCCTAAGCACTACTGAAAAACTAGAGGATTTGATCTATCGGGAGAGAGGGTTGCACTATGGCCTTTCTGGGTTGAAGTGCTTTTGCCCTCTCTCCCTCTAGTATATATAGGAGGGAGGGGAGGGGCTGGCCGGCCGAAATCTCCTCCTAGGAGTCGGCCGCAAGGAGGAGGAGGTGGAGGAGTCCACCTCCAATCCTACTCCTAGTAGGATTCCTTCCCTTCCCCCACTTGGACTTTCCTTTCTCTCAAGCCCAGCCGCATAGGCCTTCTTGAGCCGGCCGCCCAGCCCACCAGGGGCTGGTGCGCCACCCTCAGGTCCATGTGACCCACTTGGGGTGTGGTGGGCCCACTTGGTGGACCCCCGGAACCCATTCGTCACTCCCGGTACACTGCCGGAAATGCCCGAAACTTTTCCGGAGTTCAAACACCAACTTCCTATATATCAATCTTTACCTCCGGACCATTTCGGAGCTCCTCGTGACGTCCGAAATCTCATCCGGGACTCCGAACAACCTTCGGTCACAACCATACATAACTCTATACTACCGAAACGTCACCGAACCTTAAGTGTGCAGACCCTGCGGGTTTGAGAACTATGTAGACATGACCGAGACACCTCTACGGTCAATAACTAATAGCGGGACCTGGATGCCCATATTGGTTCCAACATATTCTACGAATATCTTCATCGGTTGAACCTCTATGTCAAGGATTCAGTTAATCCCGTACGATGTTCCCTTTGTTCTTCGGTATGTTACTTGCCCGAGATTCCATCGTCGGTATCTCTATACCTAGTTCAATATCGTTACCGGCAAGTCTCTTTACTCGTTCCGTAATACAAGATCCCATGGCTAACTCCTTAGTCACATTGCTTGCAAGGCTTAGTGTGATGTTATATTACCGAGTGGGCCCCGAGATACCTCTCCGTCACACGGAGTAACAAATCCCAGCCTTGATCCATGCCCACTCAACAGACACCCTTGGAGATACATGTAGAGCATCTTTATAGTCACCCAGTTACGTTGCGACGTTTGATACACACAAGGTACTCCTCCGGTGTCAGTGAGTTGCATGATCTCATGTTCATAGGAACAGATACTTGACATGCAGAAAACTATAGCAATAAACTGACACGATCATATGCTACGTTCATAGTTTGGGTCTTGTCCATCACATCATTCTCCCAATGATGTGATCCTGTTATCAAATGACATCTCATGTCTATGGCTAGGAAACCTTGACCATCTTTTATCAACAAGCTAGTCTACTAGAGGCATACTAGGGACACAGTGTTGTCTATGTATCCACACATGTATTGGTGTTTCCAATCAATACAATTATAGCATGGATAATAAACGATTATCATGAACAAGGAAATATAATAATAACTACTTTTCTTATTGCCTCTAGGGCATATTTCCAACAAGATTCCACTAGTGAAAGTATGAACCCTAGGCCCTATTTGTTGGAGAACGTTGCATGGGAAACAAAAAAATTCCTACGCTTCACCAAGATCAATCTAGGAGATGAGCATCTATGAGAGGAGAGATCAGATCCACATACCCTTGTAGATCGCTAAGTGGGAAGCGTTAAGAAACGTGGTTGATGTAGTCGAACGTCTTCGCGATCCAAATCGCAAGCCGTCCCGCGATCCAATCACGATCTAGCGTCGAACGGACGGCACCTCCGCGTTCAGCACACGTACAGCTCGATGACGTTCTCCGCCTGCTTGATCCAGCAAGCGAGGGCGGAGAGGTAGATGAGTTATCTGGCAGCACGATGGCGTGGTGGCGGTGGTGGTGGAGCAATCTTAGCAGGGCTTCGCCAAGCGCTGCCGCAGATGCGTTTCAGTGGAGAAACAGATCTAGGGAGAGAGGGAGGGCTGCACCTATGCCTTGGGGTGCGGCTGCCCGTCCTCTCCCTCTCTATATACAGGAGGAGGGGGGTAGGTGGGCGCAGCCTTGGCCCCTCCTCCAAGGAGGGCTGGCCGGCCAAGGTGGGGAGGAGTCCACCTCCCACAAGGGAGGTGGGTGCCCTAGGGAGGACTCCTGCCTCCCCAAGGCACCTCCCCCACCTACCCTTGGGCGCATGGGACCTTTGGGGTCGGTTGCCGAGCCCACTAGGGGCTGGTGCGCAACCTCTTAGGGCCATGTGCCCCCCCCCGGGTGGGTGGGCCCCTCCCGGTGGACCCCCGGAACCCTTTCGGCACTCCCGGTACAATACCGGAAACACCCGAAACTTTTCCGGAACCCGAATACCACTTTCCTATATATAAATCTTTACCTCCGGACCATTCCGGAGCTCCTCGTGACGTCCGGGATCTCATCCGGGACTCCGAACAACTTTCGGTCACCAACATATATAACAAAACAATACCAAATCGTCACCGAACGTTAAGTGTGCAGACCCTGCGGGTTCGAGAACTATGTAGACATGACTGAGACACCTCTACGGTGAATAACCAATAGCGGGACCTGGATGCCCATATTGGTTCCTACATATTCTACGAAGATCTTTATCGGTCAAACCACGATGTCAAGGATTCAGACAATCCCATATGCAGTTCCCTTTGTCCATTGGTATGTTACTTTCCCGAGATTCGATCGTCGGTATCTCCATACCTAGTTCAATTTCGTTATCGGCAAGTCTCTTTACTCATTCCGTAATACAAGATCTCGTGGCTAACTCCTTAGTCCCATTGCTTTCAAGCTTCTTGTGATGTTGTATTACCGAGTGGGCCCAGAGATACCTCTCCGTCATACGGAGTGACAAATCCCAGTCTCGATCCACGCCAACCCAATAGACACCCTCGGAGATACCTGTAGAGCACCTTTATAGTAACCTAGTTACGTTGTGACGTTTGATACACACAAGGCATTCCTCCGGTGTCCGGGAGTTGCATGATCTCATGGTCGTAGGAACAGATACTTGACATGGATAAAGCAGTAGCAATAAACTATTACGATCAAATGCTATGCTTACGGTTGGGTCTTGTCAATCACATCATTCTCCTATGATGTGATCCCGTTATCAGATGACAACTCATGTTTATGGCCAGGAAACCTTGACCATCTCTGATCAATGAGCTAGTCAACTAGAGGTTACTAGGGACATGGTGTTGTCTATGTATCCTCACATGTATCTGAATTTCCGATCAATACAATTATAGCATGGATAATAAACGATTATCATGAACAAAGAAATATGATAATAACTAATTTATTATTGCCTCTAGGGCATATTTCCAACAGTCTCCCACTTGCACTAGAGTCAATAATCTAGTTCACATCACCATGTGATCAACACCCAATGAGTTCTGGGGTTTTATCATGCTTTGCTTGTGAGAGAGGTTTTTAGTCAACGGGGCTGCAACATTCAGATCCGTGTACACTTTGAAAATCTCTATGTCATACTGTAGATGCTGCTACCACGCTCCACTTGGAGCTATTCCAAATGGTGCTCCACTATACGTATCCGGATTGCTACTCAGAGTTATCCGGATTGGTGTCAAAGCTTGCATCAACGTAACTCTTTACGACGAACTCTTCATCACTTCCATAATCGAGAAACATTTCCTTAGTCCTCAAGTTACTAAGGATAATTTTGACCGCTGTCCAGTGATCCACTCATGGATCACTCTTGTACCCCTTGACAGACTCATGGCAAGGCACACACCAGGTGCGGTACATAGCATGGCATACTATATAGAGCCTACGGCTAAGGCATAGGGGACGACCTTCATCCTTTTTATCTCTTCTGCCGTGGTCGAGCTTTGAGTCTCACTCAACTTCACACCTTACAAACCAGGCAAGAACTCTTTCTTTGACTGATCCATTTTGAACTCCTTCAAAATCTTGTCAAGGTATGCACTCATTGAAAGTTTTATCAGGCATCTTGATCTATCTCTATAGATCTTGATGCCCAATATTTAAGTAGCCTTTTATACAGGTCTTCCTTTGAAAAACATCTTTCAAACAACCTTTTATGCTTTCCAGAAATTTCTACATCATTCCCGATCAACAATATGTCATCCACATATACTTATCAGAAATTCTATAGTGCTCCCACTCACTTTCTTGTAAATATAAGTTTCTTATAAACTTTGTATAAACCCAAAAGCTTTGATCACCTCATCAAAGCATATATTCCAACTCCGGGATGCTTGCTCCAGTCCATAGAAGGATCGCTGGAGCTTGCATACCTTTTAGCATCCTTAGAACCGACAAAACCTTCTGTTTGTATCACATACAACCTTTCCTCACGGAAACCGTTAAGGAAACTCTGTTTTGACATCCATCTGCCAGATTTCATAATCGAAAAATGCAGCAACTGCTAACATAATTCCAACAGACTTTAGCATCGCTACGGCTGAGAAAGTCTCATCGTAGTCAACTCCTTGAACTTATCTGAAACCTCTTTGCGACAAGTCGACTTTATAAATGGTGAAATTTACCATCAACGTCTGTCTTCTTTCTTAAAGGTCCATTTGTACTTAACGGCCTGCCGTTCATCGCGCAAGTCCACCAAAGTCCATACTTGGTTTTCATACATGGATCCTATCTCGGATTTCATGGCTCCTAGCCATTTGTTGGAATCCGGGCCCACCATCGCTTCTTCATAGCTCGTAGGTTCACTGTTGTCTAACAACATGACGTCCAAGACAGGATTGTCGTACCACTCAGGGGCGGTACGATTCCTTGTCAACCTACGAGGCCCAGTAGTAACTTGATCTGAAGTTTCATGATCATCATCATTAGCTTCCTCTTCATTTGGTGTAGCCGCCACAGAAACATCTTTCTGCGTCGTGCTACCATCTAACTGAAGTGACGGTTCAATAACCTCCTCAAGTTATTCCTCCCACTCAATTCTTTCGAGAGAAACTCTTTCTCGAGAAAGGACCCATTTTTAGCAACAAACACTTTGCCCTCGGATCTGAGATAGAAGGTATACCCAACTGTTTCCTTAGGGTATCCTATGAAGATGCATTTGTCCGCTTTGGGTTCGAGCTTATCAGGTTGAAGTCTTTTCACATAAGCATCGCATTCCCAAACTCTAAGAAATGACAGCTTAGGTTTCTGCCAAACCATAATTCATACGGTGTCATCTCAACGGACTTTAGATGGTGCCCTATTTTTAAAGTGAATGTAGTTGTCTCTAATGCATAACCCCCAAAATGATAGTGGCAAATCGATAAGAGTCATCATAGTACGTACTATATCCAATAGAGCACGGCTATGACGTACGGACACACCATCACACTACGATGTTTCAGGCGGCGTGAGTTGTGAAACAATTTCCACATAATCTTAAGTTGCATACCAAACTCGTAACTCAGATATTCACCTCCATGATCATATCATAAACATTTTATCTACTTGTCACAATGATCTTCAACTTCACTCTGAAATTGCTTGAACTCTTCAAACATTTCAGACTTGTGTTTCATTAAGTAAATATACACATATCTACTCAAATCATCAGTGAAGGTAAGAAAATAACGATATCCACCGCACGCTTCAACACTCCTTGGACTGCATGCATCAACATGTATCATTTCCAATAAGTCACTTGCCCGCTCCATCAAGCCGGAAAACGGGGTTTTAGTCATTTGCCCATGAGGCATGGTTCGCATGTCTCGACCGATTCGAAATCGAGTGAGTCCAAAGATCCATCATCATGGAGTTTCTGGATGCGCTTTACACCAATATGACCTTTAGCGGCAGTGCCACAAGTATGTGGTACTATCATTATTAACTTTGCATCTTTTGGCATCAATATTATGAACATGTGTATTACTACGATCGAGATTCAATAAACCATTCACATTGGGTGCATGACCATTGAAGGTATTATTCATGTAAACAGAATAACTATTATTCTCTGACTTAAATGAATAACCGTATTGCAATAAACACGATCTAATCATGTTCATGCTTAACGCAAACACCAAATAACATTTATTTAGGTTCAACACTAATCCCGAAGGTAGAGGGAGCGTGCGATGGTGATCACATCAACCTTGGAAACACTTCCAACACACATCGTCACCTCACCCTTAGCCAGTCTCCGTTTATTCCGTAGCTTTTACTTCGAGTTACCAATATTAGCAACCGAACCGGTATCTAATACACAAGTGCTACTAGGAGTACTAGTAAGGTACACATCAATAACACGTATATCAAATATACTTCTGTTGACGTTGCCAGCCTTCTTATCTGCCAAGTATCTGGGGCAGTTCCGCTACCAGTGACCGTTCCCCTTATTATAGAAGCACTTAGTCTCGGGTTTGGGTTCAACCTTGGGTTTCTTCGCTGGAGCGGCAACTGGCTTGCCATTCATGAAGTTTCCCTTCTTGCCCTTCCCCTTCTTGAAACTAGTGGTTTTACTAACCATCAACACTTGATGCTCCTTATTGATTTCTACCTTCGCGGTGTCAAACATCGTGAATAGCTCAGAGATCATCTTCTCCATCCCTGGTATGTTATAGTTCATCACGAAGCTCTAGTAGCTTGGTGGCAGTGACTTGGAGAACAATGTCAATCACTATGTTATCTGGAAGATGAACTCCCACTTGATTCAAGTGACTGTAGCACCCAGACAATCTGAGCACACGCTCACCGATTGAGCTATTCTCCTTCATCTTGCAGGCAAATAATCTTGTTGGAGGTCGCATACCTCTCAACACGGGCACGAGACTGAACTCTCAATTTCAGCTCTTGGAACATCTCATATGATCCATGACGTTCAAAACGTCTTTGAAGCCTCAATTCTAAGCCGTAAAGCATGACGCACTGAACTATCAAGTAGTCATCAAAAATGTGCATGTCTGATGTTCTCAACACCCACAAACGACGCTTGAGGGGGTGGCGCACCGAGCGGCGCATCAAGGACATAAGCCTTCTGTCAAGCAACTGAGGACAATCCTCAGATCACGGACCTAGTCCGCATCATTGCTACTACCAACTTTCAACTTAGTTTTTCTCTAGGAACGTATCAAAATCTAGGGGATCTACAGCGTGAGCCATCGATCTACAACATAATTTGCAAGGATATGTTTGACTATGTTCATGATAATGAGTTCAACTAATCATATTACTAAAGAACTCCCACTCAAATTGACATCCCTTCGGTCATCCGAGTGATACATGATCCAAATTCACCAACCCAAGTCCGATCATCACCTGAGATGAGGTGGTTTCAATGGTGAACATCTCCATGTTGATCATATCTACTATATGACTCATGCCCGACCTTTCGGTCTCTTGTGTTCCAAGGCCATGTTTGTACATGCTAGGCTCGTCAAGTTTAACCCGAGTGTTCCGCATGTGTAAAACTGGCTTGCACCCATTGTATGTGAACGTAGAGTCTATCACACCCGATCATCACGTGGTGCTTCGAAACGACGAACTTTCGCAACGGTGCACACTCGGGGAGAACACAATTTTATCTTGAAATTTTAGTGAGGGATCACCTTATAAAGCTACCGTCGTCCTAAGCAAAATAAGATGCATAAAAGGATTAACATCACATGCAAATCATAAGTGACATGATATGGCCATGAACTTGTGCTTTTGATCTCCATCTCCAAAGCACCGGCATGATCTCCATCGTCACCGGCATGACACCATGATCTCCATCATCATGATCTCCATCATTGTGTTGCCATCTGGGTTGTCGCGCCAACCATGCTTCTACTACTATTGCTACCGCTAAGCGATAAAGTAAAGCATTACATAGCGCTTAATGATTGACACGCAGGTCATACAATAATTAAAGACAACCCTATGGCTCCTATCGGTTGCCGTATGCATCGACATGCAAGTCGATATAAACTATTACAAAACATGATCATCTCATACATCAAATATATCTCATCATGTCTTTGGCCATATCATATAACAAACATACCCTGCAAACACAAGTTAGACGTCCTTTAATTTTTTGTTGCATGTTTTACATGGCTGCTATGGGTATCTAGCAAGAACGATTCTTACCTACGCAAAACCACAACGGTGATATACAAGTTGCTATTTCACCTTCTACAAGGATCGCCTTTGTCGAATCCGATTCAACTAAGGTGGGAGAGACAGACACCCGCCAGCCATCTTATGCAACAACGTTACATGTCAGTCGATGGAATCGGTCTCTCGTACGTGGACGAGTAAGGTTGGTCTGAGCTGCTTCATCCCACAATACCGATGAATCAAGAAAAGACTAAGGAGGGAAGCAATCTGAATATCAATGCCCACAAACTCCTTTGTGCTCTACTCGTGATGCCATCTACGCAAAGACCTAGCTCATATGCCACTGTTCGAGAACGTTGCATGGGAAACAAAAAAATTCCTACGCTTCACCAAGATCAATCTAGGAGATAAGCATCTACGAGAGGAGAGATCGGATCCACATACCCTTGTAGATCGCTAAGAGGGAAGCGTTAAGAAACGTGGTTGATGTAGTCGAACGTCTTCGAGATCCAAATCGCAAGCCGTCCCGCGATCCAATCACGATCTAGCGCCGAACGGACGGCACCTCCGCGTTCAGCACACGTACAGCTCGATGACGTTCTCCGCCTCCTTGATCCAGCAAGCGAGGGCGGAGAGGTAGATGAGTTCTCCGGCAGCACGACGGCGTGGTGGCGGTGGTGGGGGAGCAATCTCAGCAGGGCTTCGCCAAGCGCTGCCGCAGATGTGTTTCAGTGGAGAAACAGATCTAGGGAGAGAGGGAGGGCTGCACCTATGCCTTGGGGTGCGGCTGCCCTCCCTCTCCCTCTCTATATATAGGAGGAGGGGGGTAGGTGGGCGCAGCCTTGGCCCCTCCTCCAAGGAGGGCTGGCCGGCCAAGGTGGGGAGGAGTCCACCTCCCACAAGGGAGGTGGGCGCCCTAGGGAGGGCTCCTCCCTCCCCAAGGCACCTCCCCCACCTACCCTTGGGCGCATGGGCCCTTTGGGGTCGGTTGCCCAGCCCACTAGGGATTGGTGCGCAACCTCTTAGGCCCATGTGGCCCCCTGGGGTGGGTGGGCCCCTCCCGGTGGACCCCCGGAACCCTTTCGGCACTCCCTGTACAATACCGGAAACACCCGAAACTTTTTCGGAACCCGAATACCACTTTCCTATATATAAATATTTACTTCCAGACCATTCCAAAGCTCCTCATGACGTCCAGGATCTCATCCGGAACTCCAAACAACTTTTGGTCACCAACATATATAACTCAACAATACCAAATCGTCACCGAACGTTAAGTGTGCAGATCCTGCGGGTTCGAGAACTATGTAGACATGACCGAGCCACCTCTATAGTCAATAACCAATAGCGGGACCTGGATTCCCATATTGTTTCGTACATATTCTACGAAGATATTTATCGGTCGAACCACGATGTCAAGGATTCAGACAATCCCATATGCAGTTCCCTTTGTCCATCGGTATGTTACTTGCCCGAGATTCGATCGTCGGTATCTCCATACCTAGTTCAATCTCGTTACCGGCAAGTCTCTTTACTCGTTCCGTAATACAAGATCCCGTGGCTAACTCCTTAGTCACATTGCTTTCAAGCTTCTTGTGATGTTGTATTACCGAATGGGCCCAGAGACACCTCTTCGACATACAGAGTGACAAATTCCAGTCTCAATCCATGCCAACCCAATAGACACCCTCGTAGATACCTGTAGAGCACCTTTATAGTCACCTAGTTACGTTGTGACCTTTGATACACACAAGGCATTCCTCCGGTGTCCGGGAGTTGCATGATCTCATGGTCGTAGGAACAGATACTTGGCATGGATAAAGCAGTAGCAATAAACTAGTACGATCAAATGCTATGCTTACGGTTGGGTCTTGTCCATCACATCATTCTCCTAATGATGTGATCCCGTTATCAGATGACAACTCATGTCTATGGCCAGGAAACCTTGACCATCTCTGATCAACGAGCTAGTCAACTAGAGGTTTACTAGGGACATGGTGTTGTCTATGTATCCACACATGTATCTGAATTTCCGATCAATACAATTATAGCATGATAATAAACGATTATCATGAACAAGGAAATATGATAATAACTAATTTATTATTGCCTCTAGGGCATATTTCCAACACTATTACCAAGCATTTATACAACATTTTGCTCGTTGTTTTACATTTGTTACCTTGTTGTTTTTATAATTTCCAATTACAAAAACCTATATCTACCATCCATATTGCACTTGTATCACCATCTCTTCGCCAAACTAGTGCACCTATACAATTTACCATTGTATTGGGTGTGTTGGGGACACAAGAGATTTCTTGTATTTGATTGCAGGGTTGCTTGAGAGAGACCATCTTCATCCTACACCTCCCACGGATTGATAAACCTTAGGTCATCCACTTGAGGGAAATTTGCTACTGTCCTACAAAACTCTGCGCTTGGAGGCCCAACAAAGTCTACAAGAATAAAGTTTAGGTTGCATCATTTGTATCGTCTTTATAATGTCTTTCGTGAAAATAAGGATTCAGAAAATTGTGCTCAATTGGTAGAGAAAGAAATTATGAAAATACTTAATGAGAATTCCTTGAATGATGAGCATGATTGCAATGTTGCTAGTATGAATTCTCTGAATATCCATGATGCTAATGATATGCAAAGCCACATGCTTGGGGATGCTATGTTTGATGAAGATGATATTTTTAGTCCCCCAAGTTTTGATGAGCAAATTTATTATGATGATGGCATGCCTCCTATCTATGATGATTATGATGATGACATGTATGCTGTAAAGAATAATTATAACTATGAAACTTGTCATCGTGATTTTAATTTTCAATTTGGTTATGTCAATCATTTATCTCATGATAGTTATTTTGTTGAGTTTGCTCCCACTACAATGAGTGAGAAGAAAATTGCTTATGTGGAGAGTAATAAATTTTCTATGCTTGTAGATCATGAAAAGAATGATTTATGTGATAGTTATATTGTAGAATTACTTCATGATGCTACTCAAAATTATTATGAGGGAGGAACATATGCTTGTAGGAATTGCAATAATATCAAGTTTCCTCTCTATGTGTTGAAAATCTTGAAGATATGCTTGTTTTGCCTTCCTATGCTAGTTGATTCTTGCTCCCATAAATTGTTTGCTGACAAAATCCCTATGCATAGGAAGTGGGTTAGACTTAAATGTGCTTGTCATGTGATCCATTATGCTCTTTTGCATGTTTCAAATACTATTCCTATGTGAGCATCATTGAAATCATCATGCCTAGCTAAAAGGCATTAAAGAAAAGCGCTTGTTGGGAGACAACCCAACACTTTTACTTTCTGTTTTTATATGTTCGCATGATTAAGCTACTGTAGTAATCTTGTTTTGTGTCTTTTATTTAAATAAAGTGTCAAGTAAAGCCTTTGGGATGACTCACAAGATGAGTAGAATTGATGCTGAACCAAAACAGAAACTTTGACTCCAGTACAGGAATTTTAGTTTTTTACTGGAGCGTGATAATGATCAGAAATTTTTACACAGTGTTTATATACGAATTCTTCAGGTTTTCCTAAGTTTCCAGAATTTTTAGAGTTAGGTAAGTATGGCTATACTACAGATCTTCACAGACTGTTCTGTTTTTTGACAGATTCTGTTTTGCATGCATAGTTTGCTTGTTTAAGTGTTCCCATAGCTTATATTCAGTGATATAAATTATGTGAATGGTATAATACAGTAGGTATTATGTGTGAACAATTATGAATATTGTCTTGACAGTACCTAAGTAAATGATCTTTATTTGTTATACTAACCCATCTCACGAAGTTCCGTTAAGTTTTGTGTGATTGAAATTTTCAAGTTTTGGGTGAGACACCGATATGAGGAAAATAAGGAGTCACAAGAACCTAAGCTTGGGGATGACCAAGGCAACCCCAAGGTAATATCCAAGGAATACTCAAGCGCCTAAGCTTGGGGATGCCCCGTAAGGCATCCCCTCTTTCGTCTTCAACATTATCGGTATATCTTACTTAGAGCTATATTTTTATTCGTCACATAATATGTGCTTTGCTTGGATCATCATTATATTTTGTTATTTTATGTTAGGTGTTATTTATAATCTTGTTTTTCAATAAAAAGTTCCAAGAATTGCCTTAGGATGCTTGCATTGCATGTTTGATGTGTGTTGTGTAAAAACAGAAACTTTCTCTATAGTGTTTGAATTTTCATATTTTACTGGAACGTGGAAAGTTTCTGAAATTTTTACACGGTGTTTTCATATAAATTATTTATCACTTCATAAATTTTCATATTTTTTTTGAGTTACATAAGTACACTATTTTCATAAATTGCTACAGACTGTTCTGTTTGAACAGATTGCTGTCATAGTTTTGTTATCTACTTATCCTATAGTTTCTATAGCCTATATTGGTAGATATAAATTGTGGAAACGATAGGTATATCTCTGCGCTTGCACAATAATGATGTTTGGAAATTATTGTGCAACTTGTCTTGGCAGTACAAGAAGTGTGGACTTATTCTTATGTGTACTAACCTATCTCACGAGTTCTTTTCGAGTTTTTGTGGATGAAGTTTTTTGAGAATAGGTGAAACGGTGATATGAGAGGATTGAACGAGATACAAAAGCTCAAGCTTGGGGATTTCCAAGGCACCCCAAGTCAATATTTCAAGAAATCTCAAGCATCTAAGCTTGGAGATGCTACGGATCCCACCTCTCATCATCAAACAAATATCGGTTAGCCTTTGTTGAGCCTAAATTTTTATTCGCTCACATGATATGTGCTATTCTTGGAGTGCTATTTTTGTTTAGTTTGTTGTTTGAATAAAATACTCAGATCTGAAAATCTTTATTGAGAGAGTGAGTCCCCACATAGCTACTTTATTATTTGACTACTCATTGATCTTCACTTATATCTTTTGAGAGTAGTTTGATGTTTACTCTTGTGCTTCACTTATATCCGGAGAGTAAATTGTGAATGAATTGAATATCATAAATATGAAATTATAAATGTGCTTTATGCTTAGTAGTAGCTTCACATTGGGTTTGGAAAGTGAAATCTTTTGAAGCTTGACAATCACAATAATGTTCATACAAGCAATTCGTGAATGATTAGTATAAGGAAGAGAACTTTCACATGCAAATATATTATCTTGGACACATTCTATGATTGTGAATACCCATTATTTATTTTCAAACTTGAGAAAATTAGTTGAAGTTGGACAAGGAAGACAAAGTAATGAGTTATGGTTATGTATATTTGCATAGAAGTTATATTGTTATGGATCCTCCAACATGTGGTGTTTGCTTAGGATCTTTTGCTAGCCAAAAATTCGTACTAAGTAGAGATGCTACTTGTGCACCAAAAATCCCTTAAACCCAGTTTCTTGCCATGAGTGTCCACCATACCTACCTATGGATTGAATAATATCCTTCAAGTAAGTTGCCATCGGTGCAAAAAGGCAATAAAAATTGCTTCTAAATGTGTTTGATCATTTAGTGTAAGAGAAAATTGAGCGTTGTACGAACTTGTGATGGCAAAGTAATAAAAGCGACAGACTGCATAATAAAGGTTGCTATCATAAGGGGCAATATAACGTGACATTCTTTTGCATTAAGGGATTGTGCATACAAAACCAAAAAGCGCATGACAACCTCTGCTTCCCTCTACGAAGGGCCTATCTTTTACCTTTCAGTATTTACTTTTATGCAAGAGTCAATAGTATGCATTCTCATTTCAACCTCAATTATTCTCTAGTTGGCAAGCATCATGTGGTGGGGAAAGATCTAGGCACATATGGCCAGTCAAATATATTTGATCATGACTTATTATTGTTGATAAACTTTCTTGAAAACATTAAGCCCTTATCTTTCTCTGTGTTCGATGGATGCCATTTGTTCTAAAAATATGCTTTGAGTACTAGCAATAATAGAAGACTATATGATGATTGAGTATGTGGAGCTCTTACCTAGACTTTGTTGAGAAAAAGTTGAATTGCAATTGTTTTGTGACTAAGAACATAGGTTGTTAAGTTTCAAGAGAATTCATTGTTTGAACCATAACATGTGAATTGGTTGCTACTTTATCATGATGAGTTTTATGAGAAAGAGTTGTTGTTATGATGCTAGGAAAAGTGGTTGAAATTATCATTGATCAAACTTATGCACTATGCTAGCATTCACACTTCATAAATTGTTTCTTTTATCATTTACCTACTCGAGGACAAGTAGGAATTAAGCTTGGGGATGCTGATACGTCTCCAACGTATCGATAATTTATGCAGTATTCATGCCATATTCATCTATGTTAACAATATTTTTATATGGTTTTGATGCACTTTATATGATTTATTTAGAATTAACCCGGACTGACGTTGTTTTCAGCAGACCTACCGTGGTGTTGTTTTTTGTGCAGAAATAAAAGTTCTCCAAATGCAACGAAACTTTTTGATGATTTTTTTTGGAATAAAAGAGGCACTAAAAGCTTCGTGGGAGGGCCAGAAGAGCCACGAGGTGGCCACAACCCACCAGGGCACGCCAGCCCCCTCCGACACGCCCTGGTGTCTTGTGGGCCCCTCGTGGCCCATCTTCGCGTGAAACTGACGCCAAAAAATCATATATATTCAGAAACCCCCAGAAATAACCCTAGACGAGAAGCTTCGCCGCCGCAACTCTCTGTATTGACGAAAAACCAATCTGGAGACGTTCCACTACCCTGCCGGAGAGGGGAAACCATGACGAGGAGGGAGTAGTCCACCCTCGGGGCCGAGGGTATGTACCAGTAGCTATGTGTTCAATCTCTCTCTCTCTCTCGTGTTCTTGAGATGTCATGATCTTGATGTATCACGGGCTTTGTTAATATAGTCGGATCATATGATGTTATTCTCTTGCTATCTTGTTGTGATGAATTGAATCTTTCCCTTTGAGATCTCGTTATGTTGGATTGAATATTGGATTTGAGAACACTTGATGTATGTCTTGCATGCGGATACCCGTAGTGACAATGGGGTATTATATTGATCCACTTGATATATGTTATGGCATCAACTTGCGGATTCCAGTGACCTTGGGGATCTATGCATAGGGGTTGATTGCACGTTCTTGTCCTACGTTCTCCGATAGAAATCTCAGGGCACTCTTTGAGGTTCTTTATGTTGGATTGAGTATTATGAATCTGAAATTGTTTGATGCGTATCGTATAATTAACTCATGGATACTTGTGGTGACATTGGAGTATCTAGGTGATATTAGAGTTGGTTGATGCGTATCATATGGTGTTATTTTAGTACGAACTCTTAGATAGATCGATCGGAAAGGATAACTTGGTGTTATTTTAGTACGAACTGTTTGATAGATCGATCGGAAAGGATAACTTTAAGGTGGTTTCATACCCTACAAACAATTTCTTCTTATGTTCTCCGCTAGATAAGAACTTTGGAGTGATTCTTCGTTGCACGTTGAGGGATGGTTATGTGATCCAATTATATTAGCATTGTTGAGAGATTGCACTAGTGAAAGTATGAAGCCTAGGCCCTATTACCAAGCATTTATACAACGTTTTGCTCGCTGTTTTACACTTGTTACCTTGCTGCTTTTATATTTTCAGATTACAAAAACCTATATCTACCATCCATATTGCACTTGTATCACCATCTCTTCGCCGAACTAGTGCACCTATACAATTTACCATTGTATTGGGTGTGTTGGGGACACAAGAGATTTCTTGTATTTGATTGCAGGGTTGCTTGAGAGAGACCATCTTCATCCTACACCTCCCACGGATTGATAAACCTTAGGTTATCCACTTGAGCAAAAATTGCTACTGTCCTACAAAACTCTGCGCTTGGAGGCCCAACACGAGTCTACAAGAATAAAGTTGCGTAGTAGACATCACCACACAATTCCAGACTTGGAAGAAAAGATTATGGGCCAACTACATCAACGCAGGAAAGAAGACTCCGGAATTCACTGGACCACAAGAGAAGGCAAACGATCACTGGGACTTATTTGTGCAGTTCAAGGAATCGGAAGCAGCTAAGGAACGGTCGAGAATAAACAAGATAAATGTTGAGAAAAAAAAGTTTCACCATGTTCTGGGGCCAGCTGGCTACAAGACTGGGTTGCCTAAGTGGGATGAATCTGAGGAAAAGATGATTGTTGCAGGGGTCACTCCAAAAACAGTGGGTTGGCCCGACAGGTGCAGGACTTGGTTTTATGTGCATGGGGGAAAGTTGGACCCAAAGACATGGGAGATTATTGAACAGGCAAGTCTTAAAGAAGCCTCGGATGCTTTACTTGAAGAAATAGAAGAGGCTCGAATGGGGGCGTTCCAGCCGGAGAGAGAGAACGACGAGCTTACACGCGCCCTCAAAAATCCTGAACACCCGGGACGAACAAGAGGCAAAGGTGTTGTTCCGTGGGTTGAGGGGTTTGCGGAGTGGAACGACACTTACAGAAGCCGTGCGAGAAAGAAGAAGCAGGATGTAGACCGGTTTCAAAAGGTAGAATCAAAGAACGCGGAGCTGGAACGCGCTTTCATGCGGCAGCAGGAGCAGATCGACACACTTAGCCAGCAAAGGGCGTCTCAGCGGCAGGAGCAACCAGATCCAGCATTGGATAGTACCATCACATCTATGCCGAAAAGCAGTGTGGGTTCCACGGGAGTCCCGGCCGATGATGCACTGCTGGATCGCTACCCCGTGGATGATATCCAATAGACGATAACTTGTGAGCTACACATGAAAATGAAGAACATATCCATGAAGGTGGCGGGCGGCTTTGCTTTACCGAATGCACCTGAAGCAACCATCCACGGCAATCCGATTCCACCTGGCTATGCTCGTGTCGGGGTGGATGAAGTTCTGTCGGGATAGAACTCACTACAGCTTGACTTTCTTGGAGGTCAAGGGGAGCAGACACTGGGAGAAGCCATACGTGGTCTCATTGTATGGAGAAAGGAATGCATCATGTTTCCAAGTCCGCATCCTCCTCCTCCAAGTCCGCCGCATCAGCCGACTCCAACCCACCTCGAGACAGAGCGCAGCGCGAGTCCGCGATATCGATCTCCACCATGTCAGCCGAATCCACCCCACCCCGAGACGGAGCCTAGCGCGAGTCCACGATATCGATCTCCGCCGCGTCAGCCGACTCCAAAGCGGAAGAGTGGACCAAAGAAGAAACCCGAGCCTCCTACCAAAAAGAAGTTAGCTTACGAGATGACTGACGAGGAAACCAAAGCCCAAGTGGATTCCGAAGTGAAGGCCCATTTTGCACCGAAATCGCCCCCACCGCCAAAGGAGAAAATACCTGAGAAAGTCGTACAACACTTTGTCGATCTTGCTAAACCGACTGTGGAGAAAAGGTGATCAGACTATGAACGCTCTATTAGCAAGTCATATTATCAACGAAAAAATCGGCAGTCGAGCCTTACAGGTAGTAATAAATGCGGGAAAACTGTTCCCCAGCTCGAAGAACAGGCAGTGCAATCGATCCCCCCGCTCAAGGTGAGTAGCGATAAGGCGGTAACCGATGCTGATAGAAAGGTGGCTAGAGAGATGGGTAGCACTGTTGAACAACTCCTAGGCATCGAGGAAGTCCCCATGATGGATCGAAAGGAACTAGCATGGAAATATGTCCCCGGGAACCCTCTGGTCAGTCCTGACGAGGAGAAGCTTCTATCAACGCAAATGCGCAAATTGCATGACTGGTACCTAAGAGAAATAAAGGTCGGGCGAGAGAGCCTCATGGTGAAAGTCAAGCCAGAGCATTACTACCATGGAAAAGATGCGTGGATTGAATTTCCAGAATTTTTTCAGTTATTCAATCAAGACGCACTCGACAAATCTCTCGTCAGTTGCTATTGTCTGTAAGTGATTTCTTTCTGTAATTTAAGTCTCTAGCTCAGCTCGTTCATTGCCTGTAATTATTCTCACTATATTCTTTTGTGTGGTATTATGCAGAATGAAGATTTTTGAATTGAAAAGAGATGGAGTCTATGGCATTGGGTTCATTGACCCAAATACTAATAATGAAAATGTGTTAAAGGACCACAAACAAGACACAGAGAATAGCTTGCTAATGTTTTTGAAGGAACTAAATACCAGACCGCTTTACTTGAAGAAATAGAAGAGGCACGAATGGGGGCGTTCCAGCCGGAGAGAGAGAACGACGAGCTTACACGCGCCCTCAAAAATCCTGAACACCCGGGACGAACAAGAGGCAAAGGTGTTGTTCCGTGGGTTGAGGGGTTTGCGGAGTGGAACGACACTTACAGAAGCCGTGCGAGAAAGAAGAAGCAGGATGCAGACCGGTTTTGCTCGCTGTTTTACACTTGTTACCTTGCTGCTTTTATATTTTCAGATTACAAAAACCTATATCTACCATCCATATTGCACTTGTATCACCATCTCTTCGCCGAACTAGTGCACCTATACAATTTACCATTGTATTGGGTGTGTTGGGGACACAAGAGATTTCTTGTATTTGATTGCAGGGTTGCTTGAGAGAGACCATCTTCATCCTACACCTCCCACGGATTGATAAACCTTAGGTTATCCACTTGAGCAAAAATTGCTACTGTCCTACAAAACTCTGCGCTTGGAGGCCCAACACGAGTCTACAAGAATAAAGTTGCGTAGTAGACATCACCACACAATTCCAGACTTGGAAGAAAAGATTATGGGCCAACTACATCAACGCAGGAAAGAAGACTCCGGAATTCACTGGACCACAAGAGAAGGCAAAAGATCACTGGGACTTATTTGTGCAGTTCAAGGAATCGGAAGCAGCTAAGGAACGGTCGAGAATAAACAAGATAAATGTTGAGAAAAAAAAGTTTCACCATGTTCTGGGGCCAGCTGGCTACAAGACTGGGTTGCCTAAGTGGGATGAATCTGAGGAAAAGATGATTGTTGCAGGGGTCACTCCAAAAACAGTGGGTTGGCCCGACAGGTGCAAGACTTGGTTTTATGTGCATGGGGGAAAGTTGGACCCAAAGACATGGGAGATTATTGAACAGGCAAGTCTTAAAGAAGCCTCGGATGCTTTACTTGAAGAAATAGAAGAGGCTCGAATGGGGGCGTTCCAGCCGGAGAGAGAGAACGACGAGCTTACATGCGCCCTCAAAAATCCTGAACACCCGGGACGAACAAGAGGCAAAGGTGTTGTTCCGTGGGTTGAGGGGTTTGCGGAGTGGAACGACACTTACAGAAGCCGTGCGAGAAAGAAGAAGCAGGATGCAGACCGGTTTCAAAAGGTAGAATCAAAGAATGCGTAGTTGGAACGCGCTTTCATGCGGCAGCAGGAGCAGATCGACACACTTAGCCAGCAAAGGGCGTCTCAGCGGCAGGAGCAACCAGATCCAGCATTGGATAGTACCATCACATCTATGCCGAAAAGCAGTGTGGGTTCCACGGGGGTCCCGGCCGATGATGCACTGCTGGATCGCTACCCGGTGGATGATATCCAAGAGACGATAACTTGTGAGCTACACATGAAAATGAAGAACATATCCATGAAGGTGGCGGGCGGCTTTGCTTTACCGAATGCACCTGAAGCAACCATCCACGGCAATCCGATTCCACCTGGCTATGCTCGTGTCGGGGTGGATGAAGTTCTGTCGGGATAGGACTCACTACAGCTTGACTTTCCTGGAGGTCAAGGGGAGCAGACACTGGGAGAAGCCATACGTGGTCTCATTGTATGGAGAAAGGAATGCATCATGTTTCCAAGTCCGCATCCTCCTCCTCCAAGTCCGCCGCATCAGCCGACTCCAACCCACCTCGAGACAGAGCGCAGCGCGAGTCCGCGATATCGATCTCCACCATGTCAGCCGAATCCACCCCACCCCGAGACGGAGCCTAGCGCGAGTCCGCGATATCGATCTCCGCCGCGTCAGCCGACTCCAAAGCGGAAGAGTGGACCAAAGAAGAAACCCGAGCCTCCTACCAAAAAGAAGTTAGCTTACGAGATGACTGACGAGGAAACCAAAGCCCAAGTGGATTCCGAAGTGAAGGCCCATTTTGCACCGAAATCGCCCCCACCGCCAAAGGAGAAAATACCTGAGAAAGTCGTACAACACTTTGTCGATCTTGCTAAACCGACTGTGGAGAAAAGGCGATCAGACTATGAACGCTCTATTAGCAAGTCATATTATCAACGAAAAAATCGGCAGTCGAGCCTTACAGGTAGTAATAAATGCGGGAAAACTGTTCCCCAGCTCGAAGAACAGGCAGTGCAATCGATCCCCCCGCTCAAGGTGAGTAGCGATAAGGCGGTAACCGACACTGATAGAAAGGTGGCTAGAGAGATGGGTATCACTGTTGAACAACTCCTAGGCATCGAGGAAGTCCCCATGATGGATCGAAAGGAACTAGCATGGAAATATGTCCCCGGGAACCCTCTGGTCAGTCCTGACGAGGAGAAGCTTCTATCAACGCAAATGCGCAAATTGCATGACTGGTACCTAAGAGAAATAAAGGTCGGGCGAGAGAGCCTCATGGTGAAAGTCAAGCCAGAGCATTACTACCATGGAAAAGATGCGTGGATTGAATTTCCAGAATTTTTTCAGTTATTCAATCAAGACGCACTCGACAAATCTCTCGTCAGTTGCTATTGTCTGTAAGTGATTTCTTTCTGTAATTCAAGTCTCTAGCTCAGCTCGTTCATTGCCTGTAATTATTCTCACTATATTCTTTTGTGTGGTATTATGCAGAATGAAGATTTTTGAATTGAAAAGAGATGGAGTCTATGGCATTGGGTTCATTGACCCAAATACCAATAATGAAAATGTGTTAAAGGACCACAAACAAGACACAGAGAATAGCTTGCTAATGTTTTTGAAGGAACTAAATACCAGACCAGAAATACTTTTTCCTTACAACATCAGGTGAGTGTTACAGTCTTGTACTACAAATTCTATTTTTGCTTACTCGATGTTAAGTGTAGTTGATGAGTTATGCATGCCCGCTTATACAAATGTGTGCGCAGATACCATTGGATCCTGCTAATCATTAGAGTTGACGAGGGAACTGTTGAAGTACTGGACTCACTAGGTAAAAAGACCCTGAAGAATACAACAGCCTGCTTTTGATGCTCGACAGGTAATTTCAATCATTATCGCACTATGTCGGCCTTTTTAGTTCATTTCCTAATATCAAGTAATTAATAACTCGTTTATTCATTTTCTTTGCCGGGCAGGGTTTGGGAAAAGTTCACCAAAGAGGTTGTCGGTGAATGACAACGACAGCTAGAATGGCGACGGTCCAAGGTAATTAAATAGTACTAGCTACGTCCATGCATCTCTTTAATTCTAGTTTCAATACAATTATCATGCTTGATTATTATCTGATTGAATTCTATTCTCGTAAAGTGTATGAGGCAGGAAAAGGGGATTAATTTATGTGCATACTACGTTTTTGAATAGTGTTTACGTACCCAAAAAATTGTGAATACCGAAAGGAGCCGAGATGCAAGACATCTTTGGGTACGTAAACACTATTCACAATTTTTTTTCATGATCTAATATATATACACACAACTAATATATTCATATTGATCTCATTTAAAGATGGTGGAGATGCGGGATAGGCTCCTACCAAAGGACCGCATACGAGCACTTCAAGAGGAAATGGCGGGATTTTTGCTTGAGCAGGTCATATCTCCCGACGAAGAATACCATTTCACCTAATGCCTCCATGTAATGATCTGCAAATTGTAGGAGAAATTGTATATACCAAATTATATATATATATGTATGCATGGTCGTACGAGAAATTCTATGATATATGATTGGTTCTACGAGAAATTCTATTATATATGCATAACGTGTACAATATGTAGTAGCGTAAAATATGTTTGAAATGAAAAAGAATTAAATGGAAAATACAAAATGAAAAGGAAAAATAAACAATAAACCCTAAACCCCTAAACCTTTAGTCCCGATTGGTGTCACCAACCGGGACTAAAAGTCCCCAGCCCCCCGCGCGCGCTGCCGACCACGTGGCAGGGATTTAGTCCTGGGTCGTGGCCAACCGGGACTAAAGGGTATGGGGGCTTTAGTCCCGTTTTATTAGTCTCGGTTGGTGAATCGGGACTAAGGGCCCTTCCCAACCGGGATTAAAGGTTGTTTCTTCACTAGTGCACCCTGGTTGGTCAATATTCTGGTGCAGCTGCAAGCCTGCAAAAGAAAAATGATGAATCAGTTAGGACATATAAACCGAGGAATGGATTAATAGTTTTGCAGAGCGAAAATATTTCAAAGTGGAAAATTAAAACAAAAGGCATAGCACTAACTAACGTTGTGCTTTTCAATCTAGCAACTTGTGTATTTTGTATAGAGGGTGCAATGTTAGTTCGGAAGAATTACATTAGTTTAATACTGAAGCAGTAAACCACTTGTTATCATTATAACAAGAAAAAATCATAGCATGTTGAAGAACCTTGCATTTCATTCCCAGTTGATATCAGAAATAAGAAGTAACCTGACAATGTCATAACACACGAAGTACTTTCACTCACAGCATCCATAGCATAATGCCTGAATGATTCCATTATTACAAAGTCATGTTCAAATTTTTCTCATGACCTCAATAAATGAAAACAATCTACTCACATATCTTAGCTGTGAGTAATAGCAAAGAACTTCTGTTACATTTTCAATAACACCAAAACTACATACACCTTCCTTTCTAAAAAAAACATGGCACAAGGACATGTGTACGGTCCCCTTTTCAAAAATTAATATAAATCAAATGATTAAGCAGAAATGCTCTAATTTTAAAAATTAAGCCAAATCAATTGATCATCCAGCAATAGTCTCGAATGTCATCCTATACCTTATCGACATGCTAGTTCAACATAAACAAGGGAAGAATTCATTCAAAGATTAGAGAAGATATAGGATTTAGAATTGATTTTTATTAATAGCACATGGAGTATTCCTTCAAAGATCATAGAAGTTTACATGATATCCAAAGCGAATACTAATTTCATTTATTCCGAAGAGCAGTGTAAACTGAAAAATCACAAACCACTAAATATTTAACTTATCGTAAATTAAGATCAGCGCCAAACACACAATTCAATCGAAAAATAACTTCAATATAACCATACTAATTAGAGCAGAAGTTCTTACCCAACCTACAACCAAGCACTTATTACAACCACCTTATACATACTGATTACAAGTTTACATGATGGAAAATGGATAACTGCAGCGTGACCATTCTGATTGTTCATGTATTTGACGAAAATTCCGACTGCTCATATGATCCAGACAACAACCTGATTTGAAATATAACATCACGATTGGTTCTTTCAGATCAACAATAAATCATCTGGTGGGAATTTTTAGAAATTAGAAGTTGTCAAATGGATGAAGACAGTAGATAGGTGCAGCCAAGTGCAATGCAAAATTCAGTCATGTTAGCAATGTGACAGTAAAAGCAAAAGAAACTTGTTCAGTCACGTTCATACCCGACACTTTCCATTAGAGAACAACATTCTGAATAATTAGATAATTAGGAAAATGGAGATGCCAAATTTTGAAATTATCATCCGTCAACCTCAAATTAGACAGAAGAACAGTAAATTAACGGAGCTAGGCATCAAAAACATACCTTGACCGAAGCACAACGATCAGCATGCACTTGCAGGGATCGAAGCCACTGCAAAAGACCGGTGAAGTATAAGCATATATAGCTGTGGATTTACATATATCAGTTGGCACAGGCAAATGCAACGACTTTGAATAAAAAGCAGACACAATTGATGATGTGAGACTGAATGATGTTAGCAGATTCACGTCTTGGAATATCAAGGATACATGAAGCAATGTTCTCTTTCCATCTCTTGAGTAAGACATATGGCAACGTGAAACAGTGCACCGGCACTTGGAAGCTAGATAAGCTAGACGTAAATATCAGTACCGAGACAAATTTCCTAACCAATATAGGTATACATATATGGGGCCAGTTACATGACGTTGGTAGATAGACCAAAAATAAAAGAATAGTTTCCAAAAGTTGCAACAACAACACATGATCTGCTTTTTCAAGAGGCAACTTAGCTGCATTTGATGTTTCTGTATATTCTCCAGACAAACAGAGTCCCCCCCCCCCCCCTCCCCCCGCGGTGGCAGGGCGCTGGGAAAGGAGGTCCGGCGGTGGTGGGGCGCGGGGACGGGAGGAGGAGGCGTCGATGGCGGAGGGCCGACGGTGGGCTGTGGCGGGGCATGGGGCAGGAGGAGGAGGCATCGATGGGGACAGTTGGGATAGGAGGAGGCGACGTGCGGATGAGTGGCTTTTTCGAAAGGGGTTATGGCTAGCGATCGTGATTAGCGCTCGTAATTGCATGGCTTGTTGTGTTAAACATCGAAGGATTACTGGCCTTTAGATGTTGTTAATGAACGTTCCTGATTGTTTGGATCTGCCTAATCTCTTCCTTTTATAGGGATAGTAGATGGACGGGAGAGCAACGTTGCAATTTTTTTTGAAAACGTCCTAAATAATATGAACTAAAAGGATTGGACGCGCTTTGCTGCGCTGCTGATGTTTTTGGATTTTTATAATTTTTATACTCGATCTATATAAAAATATAAGGTGTGTTAGTTTTTGAAAAGTCAAACCTCTTTAAATTTGACCATATTTTTATACAAATATATGAGTATCCATAATATCGAATCGGATTCTTAGATTCATCATGAAATGATTTTTCATATTTTAATATTTAGTAATGTGGATGTCAACATTTTTGCCTCTGAACTTGGTCAAAGTTTAAAAAGTTGTCTTTTCAATAAACTAATACACCTTAGATTTTAGAATGGAGTGAGTATTAGGTATGGTCAGTGGGGAAGATGACGGAGTGTCTTTTATTTATTTATTCATATAATACGGTGTCCTGGTCGGCTTTCGCGGTGTGATTTTGCGGGAAAAATTTCAACATCGATGGTTGCATGTACTATATTGGTGCTACAATATCACATGTCGATGCTATTTTTTTTCTTGGTGATGAGAGGGTGCCTAGGATTGATAAGTTTTTATAGGCCGGTTGCTTCCGGTTGATTTGAAAAATTGTTGACCCAGTCAAAATCATGAAAGAAATCCAATATTTAATTTCTCAATGAAATAAGAGAGCATAGTGAATTAACATAATTGAGTGAAAGATTGTTGACCTGGACAAAATCGATGACTGAAGAATTCAAACAGCTAGCGTCGATGCAGATTTCACGGCATAAAGAGCCCAATTTCACGCCCTTTCGTCGGCACCTCGGGGTGATACCGCTTCCAAGGCTTGTAGTCCTTGCTCTCGAGCATCTTCTCCACCTCCTCGAACTGCAGGCCCTTGGTCTCCGGCACGGTGAGGAACACGACGATGAGCGCCAAGAACGAGACACCGCAGAAGAGTAAGAAGGTGGCCGCCGTGCCCAGCACCTTGGTCAGGGTCAGGAACGTCTGCGTCACGACGAGGTTGGACACCCAGTTGGCCACCGCGGCGATGCCGCCACAGACTCCCCTGAACCGCAGCGGGTATAACTCCGAGTTGACGATCCACGGCACGGTGCCCATGCCGGGCGAGTAGGAGATGATGTATGCGCCCAGCGCGAGCAGCGCCAGCCACCCGTAGTTGTTTGGGCACCCTTCCGAGTACAACTCACGGTCGTGGTCGGCATGGCACATCCCTCGCGTTTTGTTGTTCAGTTCCAGGCAAGCGCCGGGAAGAAGCTGTGCATGGAAAGATTTGCAGATCATGAGCAATTCTTGCAAAAAAATGACACCAGTTTTACAATGATGAACAAGAAGGGATGGAATTTACCGTGTTTCCTTCATGAGCACAAAACCCGCAGGTGGATGTGGCCCTGAGGCAGTCCATGCAGCTCCAGCGGACTTTGGGGTTGTACTCTGGGCACGTCTGGTTAGCAAACGGACGCGTCTCCACGTCGCTCACAGGTGGGGCATTGTGCGCGGCTTCGAGGAAAGTCACGCCAAGCACAGCGAGCCACATGATGATGCCAACTAGACTGAGGAGCATCAGGCGCCTCCGGCCGGCCCTGTCCACGAAGAACATGCTCACGATCGAGCCAATGGCATTAAGTCCTGAGGTGATGAGTGAGAGGGCCATGGCCGTGTGGTTGGACGCAAAACCTGCCAGCTGGACAATCGTCGGGCTGTAGTACATGACGGTGTTGATGCCGACAAACTGCTGGGCGACCTGCACAACGATGCCGGCCACGAGGCCACGGCGGACAACCTTGCTTCCAAATGCCTTCTTCAGCTTGCCAAATATGCTCTGGCCGCCTATTGACCCCTCCAGGAGCATCTCATCTTCAACTGATTTCCGCAAGGACTCAATCTCTTCTTCCACCTCATTTGCAGGGTAGATCTTCCGCAGGATGGCAGCAGTTTCTTCTTTCCTACCCTGTTAACCAAGAACGCACAACCTTTTAGAAATTTTGAGCACAATTGTTTTGAAGAGACATACTGCCAACATTTTAATTTCTCAGCAACAATTTTCCACGATATACTGTACTAATGTACAGACACTAGGCTATGTGACAATGGTGTTTTCCAATAATCTGACAGCTCATTTGTGCAGAAATACTGACCTGCCTGTAGAGCCATCTTGGTGATTCTGGGAGCGTCAACATTAGTATGAACTGAAGAAGGGCAGGGAATCCTGAAATGCCAAGCATCCACCTCCAAGTTCCCGGCACCTGACGGAATTCACAGAGATGTCATTATTGCTACTACTTGGTGAAAGGATTTGATCATGTATTATCAAATGATGGAACTTCAAAGTCCATCATTCGGTACCTTGGTAAATGCCAGATTAATAAGGTATGCCATGAACTGCCCTCCAGTGATAAGAAGGCCATTTGTGCTCACTAGCGCCCCTCTTATTCTAGCCGGGGAGGCTTCGGAGATGTACAGAGGCGCTGTCATGGAAGCCATTCCAACTCCAAGACCAACAAACACCCTCCCAACAATGATAACAGCAGGTGAAGGGGCAAAGGCCATGATAGCGGCACCTGCAAGGAACAGAACATCTGCGATAATGAGGGAAGGCTTCCTTCCAAATTTGTCATTCATCCAGCCACCAAGTCCAGCTCCAACGATAGCTCCAGCTACAGCCATACTCACTATTGTTTCCTGCATTTGAATCAGCCACACCATGAGATATTATAGCTACATGAGTAATTTACTCAAGGGCTTAAGATTACAGAAACTGAAGTCGAACCAGATTACAAAATCCATTAGTAATATAATCAAATGTACCCTTAGAGCAGTGTTCTTTTGTAACTCAATAAAATCATCTCGGATGAACAGAAGTGCTCCAGATATGACACCTAGCAACAAAAATAATATGTTAACAATGAGATAAATTTGACATCACTTGCACCCCCAAAGTTTAGTTAAATATACAGAAGAAACATAAGCACCATCATGGTACCTCAGCGGTAAAGATAGAGACCAGTGTGCCTGTCTCTTGTGACATGTAACAATATAGTTCATACCCGTATCATATCCGAAAAGAAGACCGCCGATGCCAGCAGAGAAAACAAGTCGAAGAATATAAGGCTGGCTCCAAGTCAGGCGTAAGCACTCCTTAAACTCAGCATTATCTGCTACACTGGCACCCCCTTCCATTGCATTCAGCAGCCCTTGTGCACCTGACGAACGTTCAGAAGAGCTTGGTCACGCACTAAGAAGAAATCTACATGTAGTAGCACAGAGAATACAGGCTTTGGGCTAACAGTTTTGCTAAGTCTCAGTCGACTGAGACTTTGTTATGCCTCAGTCCATGCTACCTTCCTTGATCGTTCATTGAGATTCGTACAATTTTTTCTTTTCAGTTTTTTTTTCTTCCTATATACTAGTACATTTGACTGAGACTTGGTTAAGTTTCAGTCGGTTGAGACCTAGCCACATCCTTGGGCTAAATAGATACTACTCCCTCCGTTCCTAAATATAAGTCTTTTTAGAAATTTCACTAGAAGACTACATACGAAGTAAAATGAATGAATCTACACTCTAAAGTATGTCTATATACATTCATATGTAGTCCCCTAGTGGAACCTCTAAAAAGACTTATATTTAGGAACGGAGGGAGTACTACAGTATATGGTTGGTAAATAAAAATAGTGGGGATTACTGAAACTTTAACAACTTGAGTAAATTATTCCGTTCACAAATAGTAATAAATACTTTTATTGGATCACAGACTCTCAACATCAACATCAGTGAACACAAACTGAGTAAGGAATCTGGACAAGGACAAACATGGGGTACTAGAAGCTGACACTCATGGGTGGGCAGCCTTAAACAATGCCACGCCAACAGAATAAAAACAACGCTGCTTTGGGAATCTAGTCTAGCCATAAATCGAGAAGATGGAACCGAATCCCGACATGTCCTAGCAGATATACATACAGATATACCAATGTAGAAAGCTCACTGATCCTATGATCGTACGCTGCCGTGGTAAACGAAACCTGAATGTACGAGAATCTGACGAAACAATGATGTATAAACCCAACTTTCTCCCCTCTAACCCCAAACCAATGTCGCACTCAGGACCCGCACGGGCGGATCCAGATTGTATAGACTGTGTCGTGGAGGCCGGTGGGATTTAACCAATCGCCCGATTCGGAAGCAAAAAAAAAAAAAAAAAACCTCGAGAAAGTTCTAGTCATCGGATGAGTGGAACGGCTCATACCTCAGAAAGCAGTTCCCAAAACTGCGGACGGGGCCGCAGCGTCGACTCGAGGAGGTGGAAGCGGGAACGGCGACGCGCATTCGTCAGTCGACAAAGGGGGTTTGCCGGGGTTGCGAGGCGTCGGCGGCGGCAGGGGAGACGCAACCAAGGCCCGGCGGCAGTCCTAGGGCGCAGCAGAAATATCGGGGAGATCGTTATTGCCGCGTCGCGTCTGAGTGGAGGTTGGGTAGGCCGGGAGCACGAGGCGGGTCGGGGGAGCGGCGGGCGGGGCGGTGGGGAGGGGAGGGGAGGGAAAGTCGGTGGCGGTGTGGCGGAGGCGATTGATTTTGATTCGAGGCGATGGGCGGGGACGGGCCGAATACCCGGTGCGAACGGGGAGTCCACCACGGGTCCATTGCTCTGGGCGTGTGATGTGTGTGTGTGTGTGTGGGGGGGGGGGGGGGGGGGGGGGGGGGCGGGCGGGGGCGGGGGGGGGGGGGGGAAGAAAGGGAAAACATACCACGGCGTATTCAATCTAAACTGTCAAAACGTCTTATATTTATGAACAGAGATAGTACTACGTAGTATCTTGGATTTGGATTTGGTGTGTGTGGCGTGCTTTCCAAATCATGCTAGCATAACCAAAAAATTAGGAGAAACAATTGGGGCCTCCTTTGGTTTACATATATGTTTTGTAGGAATTCTCATGGATATGGGATTTGTAAAATTCATTTGGAGCCGTTTGGTTGGTCCGGATGGATTCCTATTCCTGCGTAGGAGAGGAATCAATTCTTCGCATTTCAAAGAAAATAAAACATTAGCCTAGAACGATGGAAATACCGTTATCCTATGATTGAAATGACATATCTTTCCCATAAAAGATGAGTGCATGTTATCCCATTTCTTATGTTTTCCCATGTTTCTATGATATTCCTATCTTATGGAGGCCGATGGCTACGAGCTACATCTGATAAGTGGCAAATAAACTGGTGGTACATTAAATTGTGCAGGATGATCACTTTTGTATCTAATAAAGTCAAAAAATATGTGAAACTGGTGTTCAAACTTGTTTTGTAAATACGATGCAACTTTCGTTTGTAGCCGTCAATGATGCATGCATCGCATGCCAGCATGGTGCTCGACACACAGGAAGGGAATGGACGAGGTAGCAACGTCGCATTCTTTTTGGAAAACCTCCTAAGTAATACTCAGGACACACAGGAGTATGAATTAGTACCAAATCTGGTAAAAGAGCACCAGAACACGTGTCTCTATGACCGTGAGGTCCCACCTGTCTGTGAATAGTACAAAGAAACAATTGATATGTAAAATGGTAGCGAACCTGCAACCTCATGCTAAGGTGTGCTACCCACTTCACCAGATCTCACTGATGAACAAAAAGGGTAACAAAACTTATAGTTCTATGGTTGGCACCCAGGCCTGCCCTACCAAACCATGGTGAGGCAAAAAATTGGCGCATGAAACAGCCACCACTAGCTCGCTAATAAATAGGCATGAAGAACATACTGATGACCAAACATTTGGCAGCAACCATAAAAACTGGCATCAATCTAAACGCCTCAACGTCAAATATTTTGGTTTTTTTTGTTTGAGGGATCGTCAAATATTTTGGGAGGTCGCTGAAGGCTGCCATCCAAATACACCCTACCATGTCTTGTAACTAAACATGCTCGTGGGGCTTAAATGGACTGCAGTAAGTACGAGCCATTTTTGACATGGTATTTTTTTTCTTTTTTATAAATTTGTAAACTATAATCATAGTAAAAAATTAATATTTCTGTGTTGTGAATAACTGAATATATACATAAAAATAAAAATAATTTACTTTAAAATATTCCTATAATTATTTTTAACAATATTCACATAACTAAAATGATATTTATGAAAAAATATTTGTATAATTAAAAGAAATTCAAATAATACTCATTTGAAGACCTGCTATCTGGGGGCACACTATAATTGAATTTAAAAAAAAATCATACATCTTTTATATTTAATTATTTTAAAATATATAATTATTTTTTTGGCAAACACACAAACTTTATTAAAAACACGTGAATAAACATAAACATTTTTCTAAAGCATGAACACTTTAATTAAAAAACTTAACATTTTAAAAAAAATAAAATTTATTTTAATATGTAAAAACTTTAATTACGTTAATGTTTTTTATGAAATATGTGTGCAGTTTTAAAATTATAAAAACATTTATAATTCATAAATATTATTTTAAAATAACAAAAGAATATTTTCAAATCACATGAACATTTATTAAAAGTGGGTTATTTTATTTGTATGTATATTATTTATAACACACAAATACTATAACTTTGTTTTTATTACTGTGATCTAATTTGAACTACAATAGTGTCACTCATTTTCGAACAGAGGAAGTAATTTACATAATTTTTACAAATTTTAAAGAAGGAAAAAGAGTAACATATGAAAAATAAGTTGCACTGACTACAACGCATTTAAGCCACATTAATTCTAGTCATCCTTTCTAGAAAACCAAATCAAATGTGATCATGAGATTACTCACAGTGGGGAGTAACTTGGACTAATAACATGCATATTTTACTAGTCTATGTTTCTACCTATGTAGTGGGGAGTAACATATGTGTGGTGTCATGCAACACTTCATTTACTAGTAAGAGTGCACGTGCAACGCACGTAATCTTGAATTTGTTCAGTGTTTTGATTACCTAGATCAGTTTTTAATCATAATAATTATCACAATGACATGACATATTTTAATAACAATAATAACCATGCACGTGCAACACACGTGTTGACAAAATTAAGCATAACACTGTGGTAGTCAAAACGAACCATTCAAGTAAGTGATAAATTGTCATTCAAAATTTAAAAACATTATTTAACATGATCAATTAGTTAAATGTGATTGACAACAGAGAAATGTGTCATGTTATCTCAGCTGCTTGGTTCGGTTTTCAGAGGATGCAAAGGAACAATAGGAACTAAAGCAATAATGATGAAGCTAAAAAAATATAGTAAGAGATTCAACAGGAGAAGTACTATTAACCGAAGGTAGCATGCAAGTTTGAAAGTCAGAATAAATATATTAGATCATGCTGCATGTTGGCACCAATAATCTTGAAAACCACAAATTTCTTTACTCTATTTTTGCTATCAATTTTTCATAGCACTGATTATAGATATGTTGTTTCTTGTGTCTTGTCAGAGATAAAAGATATTTCAAAACGAACGTTGCAGATTTGAAAGAACTGCAGGTCACCGTCGCATCTCCATCGCTAATCAATCAGCTGCTCCCTTCTAGTAGAGTATAGATATCTTCAAGGTTTTTTCTGGGTATACCATTACTCATAACAACAAGGTTCTTGCAACAAATGCAAGTACCAAATAAGGAAGAAAGCATGCGTCAACTTTGGACAAATCGAAAAAATATTCCAAGATGAAGGGTCCCTTCATATGAAAACCATAATAGCTCGTTATATGCATTTACTGTTCTGTTGGAAGGAGAAGATAATATTGTGAGAGAATATACTGATTCTTGCTTGCTCCCAAAGAATAAAATGCCCGCTCTTATATAGAGCTGCCTAACTTTGACCCGATAGACATGGAGATAATCGTAACTATCAAGATGATGCTCCACGATATCCGCAAAAATAGGCTTTCAAAATGTCATCGGACTCATTATTGAGCTGCATGGTATGCACTTCCGACAGTGTCCTTGTACACTTTTCCTGCATTTATTCAAATAAGATTCATTATATGGTTATTGAGCTGAAATGTGTATCTTAATTACAATTAACCCCTCCTGTTGCAATACCTTCTGCATTAATTTATGCTTCAAAAATATATGTTCGAATTGCACTCTTCTGAGCTCAACCCATCGAGACTACTGTACCATAAATCATGCCATGTGTGTAATCATTTCAGAGGCTAGTTATACATGAATGCATCTCAGAGCAATGCCAAATTGCAATAGAATAGAACATAGGCACCGCTAACATCTTCCATTGTAAGCATTTTTAGAACTACCAATCCCAAGAAAATTCAACAACATACTTGCTTCCAGTGTTAACCAGGGGAGAGGAAATATGGACTGACAATAATGTGAGATGCTCCTTGCTGCACACATTTTCCAAATGCTTCCTTAATAGTAGGCTCAGCCAGCTCCTTCATTTTGTCAAAGCAAAAGATTTAGCAACTTAATATACCTCAAAGTGAAAAAATATCTCCAGACAAGAACTAACAGCGATATGATTCATTAGCAGAAAAGCCTACAACACTGAATTCAAAAGAAAGAAGCCTCCGGCCCATATAATTAAATATTACAAATAAAGAACAATTGGAGAATGATGAAATAAGATATCAAAGAGATTTTGTTAATAGTAATACACCTTTCCGAGAAATCTCAAGAAAAAGCGTAAGGGACACTGGCTAAAAATATATGTTGCTAAATTACCACTCATTAACAAAAGCTTAGAGGTATGTGTGATAAATCTAAACAGTCCTCATGATGGTCAACTGAATATGTGTGATTAATTTATAACAAGATATCACACATATTCCCGCAAGATGTTAGCTGGATGGTGAAACAACTCTTTTATCGGTCCGTACAACATCTAATTTTCATCAGTTAGCTAGCTAAAATCAGCACGAGCAACAGAAATCCGAATATCCTTTTGCAGGACCAGTTGTCCTTGAGCAGCTCCCAAAAGAGAGATCCTTCAACTTCCATGAGCTTAATAGGTTTTTCATACATGTCTTATAGCAAAAATGGTGCTTGTTTGGATGGACATACATCATGGTCACCATATAAATCTGTTAAAACTGCTTTTTTTTCTGTGCTAACTCTGTTGAAAATACATTATGAATGATTAACTACTCAACATGTCGATGACAGGTTTCTTACTACTTTAGCAAACAACTCACCTCCAGTGATAAGCACCATGATTGTGTATATTTTTTCTCTCCATCTAAAACCTACAATATCGTCAAAATGCTACTATAGTAATGAAAAACTAAACTGGTAAGATAAGGCAGAAGGATAAAATAAGTAACTAAGCAATTTTAGTAAGGTAATTTTGTACAGAGAAAATAGGAAGTAGACGTTTGTATTACCTTGTTTCCTGACGATGTTGGGGTGTTTTTCCCAACGGTCAATAGTGGTGTTTTGCCTTCTTTTATAGATTTGGTATTGATTCGGGGGGCGGGCAGGGGGTCGCAAAAGTGCGATGCTCTAGCCCTGCCCACCACTAGTAGAGAAATGGCTAGCCACAACTCTTGTTGGTGTGGCGTGGCATTTTTCACTAACGCCAGCACTGATATTTCCAAATAGCGATGGCGTTGAACGAAATGGTATGCCAACGTTGTGCAGTTAGTGCTAGCGTGGACATAAAGTGGAACGCCACCAGAAAGTGGGCCTGCTGAGCTGACCAGTCGGAATGCATTGCTGGCGTCATATGTCCTAACACGCCATAGATATATTACGTAGTTCTGGTGTTCCATGTTCGTGAACGCCAGCATTAAGTTTTGACTATATAAGCTGGCGAAGCCCCTTTGTTTCTCAAAATACATTCACTTCCAATTCTTGTCCCTAATAACTAGTTAGCTCCTCTTAGTTATGGACCCACGTCGACGAAGCATGTCGAAAGTTTGGGACTCCGCCGCCCTGGCCGAGCTCCCGTCTGGTCCTGTTGGCTACACCATGAGCTCGCCACGGCTAATGCAGTCCGGCGACTCATCCCGCCGCAGCAGCGCCACTTTTGTTCAATCCGACAGCTACGCCACCAGCGTCGAAGATACCGGCCATGTGCTGCTTTGCGGCTGTCGTCGTCCTCTTGATAAGCATGTGTCGCACACGGAATGAAATCCAGAACGAGAGTTCTACATCTGCGCCAACCGTGGAAAGGTACGTATGTACATATTGATTGGCTTTCAGCTAATTTGCACAATTCAACTCCTCTAGCGTCGCTCACATCAATATGCATGTGTGTGTGTATTGTGATCCATAGAAAACAGGGGGGAAATATTGCTTCACATGGATATGGGTTGATCTCGTCCAAAAGTACGTAAGCGAGGTTCTCGACTACTCCATTTGACCTTTGAGACTACAGATAGACGAGATGCAACTCCAGAACAATGTGACGCGATGCCAAATAAAAAAATTCAAGATGCTTCGATATGCTCTTTTAGCCGGTTGCATGCTTGGCCTATTTCTCCCAGCTGGATCGATGACACCATTCCTTCTGGTGGTCGTCATCACACTGATGATGTTCTTAGTCTAGATCTAGTAGTAGTAAACTATAATTGTTATTTTTTATTATCCTTCTGTAATGTATGTAAGCAGACCAGATTAATTAATGAAATCTATGTTGTTCATCTATATGAATTATATTTTGAACTAATATTTTAATTCTATATATATATATATATATATATATATATATATATATATATATATATATTCACAAAAGATGACAATAAAATAATAATAAACTGAAATGGCGTTGGCCACGTGGGCCAACGCTATCAAACACACCGCCCGTCAAATCCAACCACTCGTATATACACACCCGGATCTAATCCCCACACAAACGCCCCCAAATCAATCCCAACCCGACATCGCTGCTGCCGCCAACGACCAAGCCCCTCGCCTGCCGTCGCCATCTCCGACTCCACATCGCCACCGTCTCCCTCTCCATCTCCACCTCCGTCGTCGCCGTCTCCGCGCCACCACCGCCGTCGCCATCTCCGCGCCTCCTCCGCCGTCGCCGTCTCCGCGCCTCCTCCGCCGTCGCCGTCTCCGCGCCTCCTCCGCCGTCTCCGCGCCACCAACGTCATCGCCGTCTCCACGCCTCCACCGCCGTCGCTGTCTTCGCGCCTCCACCACCGTCCCATCGCCTCTTTTTGATACTTTTCTGAATAATGTCAATAAATAAGGACTCTTGAACTTAGATTTTGGTATTTACAATGTACTGTTTAATTACTGTCAAAACCTTTGATTATGCTGTCATTTTTGCTGTATCGCGCTGCTGTACAGATTTGGTTTAAATCTGAAAATTACATTGCTGGCGTAGCACTAACATCCAATGACACTACTGACGTATATTACTGCTGGCGTTTGACAAGTGCCACGCCATAAACGCATAAAATAGTGTTGGCGTCGAACCCAACACCGGTAGTATTCTTTAACTGTGGCGCCTTATTGGTGGCGTCGGGACTCCACGCCAGCATGGCCATTTTCGTCATGCCATAGCTAGGCTTTTCTGCACTATTGCACCCCCTTCTAGTCACTTGCACGCCATGTAGGTGCCTTCAGTGGCAACAAATGGAAGTCGCGCCGTATTTGACCACTAGAAAAGTTTGGGTATCACTTTCATGTATTTTTCAATTTTAGGCACCAAAGCAATCATCTCGTGCATGGTCCCACCAACAACCAACACCACAACATGCATGATTCTCATTGGGATATCATGAAAGTGCAAATGCAAAAGGAATCATCTACAGAGAAATCTGGACGTTTACTCTTGAATTTTCAAGTTGGAACACAGTGTGCAAAAGCTAGTAACATACGTATTTTTTTAAGCCAGGCTCGGCACATTAAAAAAACAAGAAGAGAGTTTTCTGGTTAAGACACAAAAAATCGGACTAAAACTGTCAAAACAGCCCACAAAAGGCAACACTGGCCCATCTGGCGAGCCACACGAAGATAGATTTTTTTTTTGTTTTTTTCTTCTTCTCCGTTTAGTGCTACTAGACTATAACTAGTAAAATGCCCGTGCGTTGCCACGGACTTTTGATATATGTTGTTGGAGTTATATATATACATAATGCATGTTAAAAATTTCATGTAGATAATAGATAGCACGGGCACAATCGGGTAATAATTGAAGTCCACTTAACTTGCAATGTAAGTTAATAATAAAAAGGAAATTTGACGATGTATACATATAGAGCGGCTATCCAACTAAAAATAAGTTAACAAATTAAGATCTACATGATGCGCTTAAGAAAGTCTCGCACGGTTATTGAAATGTTGTCTTTGGCTTCATTCGCACGATATTTGAGCAAGTATTAAAAAAAATATTTGAACTCATACTCATCTTGCACAAACAATATATGTAGTTAGCACAAATACTTCACATCAATTCTCTTAAAATGTTTAACAAAGAACACTCTTCGTGGAAACCGGACAAACCAATTCTTCACCGTTCCACCAGAGCATAAAATAAAAAACAAATTCATGTAAGTAGCCACGGGCCAACACATGGATCTATCATGAGGCCCTCAACTTCAACACTTTGGCCATTGCGCTATTGCTTCGCTATGCTGTCACCCCACTCCAAATCCGTCTAGTGTTTTTTCTTAGTCTGCCAAATTGGTGTGGTCAGTCCGATCATCCCTAATCCATAGACTATGGAATGAATACTCCCTCCCTTCCTATTTAAAAGGCCCGATTGAAAAATCTCCTCAAACAAGGCAAATTAATGATGAGTGATGGAATGACTTTTGTAGTATGCAATACTAACCCAATTAAACAGATGCGTTAACTACGAATATGTATTTGTGGCCACTAAATGAGTAGATACGTTACGTGAATTGGATTTTTAATCCTTGCATGCAGATATTTAATATGCTTCGGAATATAAACATATGATAGAGATAGAACCTTTAAACCAGGAAAGGAAAAAAAATATGATGGGCCCTTTAAACCGAGGAGGGGGGCATATCACAAGCTACTTGGATTCAGATCTACATTGCCACCAAACACCAAATTTACTTATCTTTTCTCCAAGTTCGCCAAATTGCCATAGGCATTCCTATCATCCCTAACTTAGATGCATTCATTATCCACTCCATCCTCAAAGTTTCGATAAACTCAGCAATTTCCGCAAACAATTTTGCAATGTTATAGTCCTCTCATTTTTCTTATTTCAGCATTGCGTGAGAGCTGATAGTACCACTCATACAAACCCTCATACCTCAGCAATATAATCACATATACAAAGAAAAATAGCCTAACACTTTTTATTATCCTAATAATTTCTCTCTATCGCTAGTACTCTTAACACAACCAAATATAACTAATCGTCCCGTGGTTGAAGATGCAATTGATAGCCGTGGATGTATCAGCTCGCGCCTCGGACTTGAGCAACTCACACGGCACGGCCACTCGTTGACCCCCAACCCCCTGTGACCGCATTGTAGGTTCCGTTTATCGAAGCATGAACAGTGTTTGGCTCCTCCTTTGGTATCTTACAGTACATAAGCATATGAATATATTTTTTCGAAATGGCAGTTATCCTGCATTCATTAATAAGAAAAGAGTTGCTCAATTAATTAGGGAAAACCGAGCAAAAATCAGATTGCCCAGTTAATTATGGAGAACCAGGCAAAAACCATCACAACCGCCGAGCAGCACACATAAGAAACCCCACGCACACCACTCCAAAGAGGGCCATAGCGAGATAGCACGCAGGCCTCATCGTCATCACTCCTCCCCTAGAGGCGTCCTAAACATATGAATATGATGTTGTCAAAATTCCCATCAAACAAAAACTTGGTATATTGATATCTAATAGTCTATTGGAAACAACTTAGAAATAGTCTCTCTATGTGAACAATTTTTCTGCTTTGTATCCAAACAAAGCATGTTCATTTTTCAAGTGTATTGGTCTGTTATTCACTCATAGGGAACATCAATATCATAACTTATTCTTCATTTTATTATTGCTCGCTAAATTATTTTTAGTTCAACAATCGTCATACTCAACTTTCATATTCTATGGCAAACCATTTAATTTCAAGAAACCCAAAGAAGTCTAATCGACAACAATTCTATTACTATGAAAAGAACACACAAGTAAATGGGAGTAAACTATAAAATACAAACCATTTTAGCATACCATGTAATGTAAAAAATTGGATCAAAACCAGATCATCTTCATGGGAAAATATACCTATTTATATTATTCAGGTTTCCTACAAAGAAAATCCCAGAGCCGGAAACCTAGAAGAAGGTTAACATAGAACTAACACTGTATTAAGTGGAAAAGCACAAATACGTATATATCGGACAGTAATGGCATACCGTATGGGGGAAGAAACCACTACCGGATACAAGGCATTGCATGACGCGCCCTTCCTCTCTCCTGCAACATCTGGAAGACAATTTTCGTATGTCTGATGAACAATTCATGCTCCCAAATTACTACTGGTGCAATCTAATATATGAGATGAATTTTTTTTGCCTTCTCCTATTTGTACAGTAAAATATTTTTCTTTTACCCAGGTTAACAAGTTAGTCAGGGCCATAAAGAAGTATCATCCGTGCATTTAGTTGGGGAAGTTGCGTCAATCTGTAGCGCCTGCTTCCCGTGCAAATAAACGCATGCAGCAAATTCAGAGGTGCCCAACAAACCTGTATGCAGCGATGCAAACTTGGATTTTGGGATTGCACACACGCTGGCAAATCGAGCAGGACAAGGCCTTACAAATTCTGCAAGAGACGAACAAGTCACATTAATATTGACTGTAATCTTGCTTGTTGCTTCTCCACGTAAACATAAGAGCATAGAAAATTTCTATTTCTATAAAGAAAAAAGAGCATAAACTGCAATTAGGCAAAAATTAAGAACCGTTTTAGTCTCATACCTGAAACTTCCGGTAAGATGTAGCTCCTCACGAGCAGAAAGTATATTGTCCAGAACTGCTTATCATTAATATGACGTGGGCATGGATTATAGCCGATCTTCGCCAGTTCCTGCAACGATCCCATGTTACAGTTAAGACTTCAAAACCATCTCTTCAGAGAAGTGGAGGATGAGATGCACGGGAGACCTACCTTAGCTTTGGCGAGCATTACGTACGGTGTGCCGCTGCTGCCAGATCGAGAGCTCGCCGGCCGCCGCCTCCGTGGAGCCTCCTGCAACACATCAACAACTAAAGGACAGAGTGTGGAGGAGCGGAATCGAGAAGGGAGAGGAAGTCCTTGGTGCAGGGCGAATGACATGAAAGCATCGGGGGAGAGCATGACACCACAGCTTCTCGCCTCCTCCACCTCCTCCTTCCCTGCCTGGTCCTTGTCGCTGCCGTAGAGTAGGCACACATCTCTTTCAGGGGTCGGGGTCGCTCGCCATTGTGGAAGAAGGGTGATAGCCATAGGTAGGTGCGCATCCTAGTGTAGGCAGCTCGATACAAAAACCCTAGTCAAGGGAGAGGAGGAGTCGAGGGGCGGCGGCGACGCAACTTCATTCTGTAGGGATGCCTATCGAAGGGGAATTGACTGCTGAGAGAGAGAGAGAGAGAGAGAGAGAGAGAGAGAGAGAGAGAGAGAGAGAGAGAAGATAGGCTCGTGCAATGTGAGGCTGAATCAGGAATTAAAAAATCAGTAAAATCGGTAGGAGGGACAACAAAAAAATCGATAGGGTATCCATTCGATCGATGGGAGCAGTAGGTACCAACCAACATGCTAAGTTTACCAAACCAGCATGCAAGTGACATACTATTAGGAAAGACTGAAGGACAACACTTACCTTGATGATTAGTGTAGCCTGTCATGGGTAATAATTAGGTGCCCACCCATGAGTAGAATCAAACCAGATCCTAGTTGATCCCAAAGTCTTTGGGGGTAGTTCTTCAAACATGTCGCACTCCAGTTGTTTATCTTGTCATCACTTCTAAAAAACAAAACTTATGCATCATCTCATAATATATATATATATCGTGAGGATATCAATCCCTGTTGAACAAAACTTATGCATCACACTCCAGTTATTTATCATGTCATCACTTTTTAAAGTTTAGTGCCCATCTCCATATTACTGAGACAGAGGGGAAATTACAGAGGCGAATAATTTCAGTTTGAAGCGGAAAGCCAATAAATTCAGAATTGCCAACCTGCATTATATATAAAAAACAAAGCAAAGGAATATTCTTATGATTTGAAAAAACGACGTCCTATAAAAGAAACAATAGAAGTTATAACAAATCACTGGTTTGGTTCAAATATCAACATACGTAACACTGGCACTGATTCGCTATGGTATTGACTATTGGGAGATATAGCAGCAGATGCACTTAGAGATATCTATGCACCAGGATTCGTAATAGTGATTGTATGGGGTGTAAAAAAAACATTCCGGCTACATATGGAGCTATCTATGTATGTCCAAATTTAGATCAAGTAACGGTACGTTTAAAGATACACAGAGACACATGTTACTACCAAAAACTGCGAATGGATTGTACCTCACAGATACACCATGCTAAAAAAATATTCCTTGAAGCTATCAAGGTCTATATCGAGCTTCTTGAAGAAAAAAAAGAACACATCAATTGACTTCTCGACAACATCTTTCCCAAGGACATGATGTAGAAAAAAAATCTTGATCTTAGCATTTGGTAATTTGTTCCAGACCAAGGTTCCTTTTCTGTGTGCCACCATGGTCCTAAATGTGCAATTTCACATAGTGGTGCTAACTGTTGACTACTAAGATAATTCTACTTGCCACCATTCATCCTTCTATAAGCTAGTGTTGCAGAAAAAGGGCAAATCAGAGCTAACAAAGGGCATACTCATAGTGCAGTGCTCCTTTCCACAACAAAGATTGTACTAAGATCATCCAAGGACTAATACATAAAAGCAAGATATACGGTTTTAACAACATAGAAAGTATTTAAACCAAGTCCTCCTTTAGCATAACCATTTCCCAGAAAGAAAACAATACTGGAACACAATACGGGTCAGCCAGAAAAATATATCAACAAACATGATTTTGTTTCGACAAAAACGACACCCAAACCTGCTACATGTCGAGTAAAATCCTCTACACAAACAAATCGCCTACAAGATGCATGTAAGGATTAGGGATCACCCACGCATGCGGCGATGATGGTCGGAGTGCTTGGAAATCCATGCACAAAAGAAACATCTGCCATGGTACTGCATGATGTCAATGACAAGGTGGAGGTAAGGATTAGGGATCGCCCATGGAGACATGGAGTGATAACAAACTAACAGGTGAATTGACTTTGATAGGTTGGTAATTAGATGAGTTCACATACCCAGCTTCAGGGTAGATACCGATTTGAATACTTTGTAGTAACAAACCTGAACCAAAATATATACGCACCACAACACAATGCATGTACTATAAATTCAAATGGCCAATGCTATCAAAGTAAGAGAGGACCAGTTAATAGCAGCAGCTATGATCACCCGCATCACCCCTGCTATATAAACTATTGCTTTATGCCACCGTTTGCAAAAATAAAGACATAAGAGAATAAAACTAATAACTAATTAAAACCGACGCTCAAATTGTGGGCACAAAAAAACATTAAAACAGAAAATGAACTTTCATTAAGCAAACAAAAAGGAAACCGTTCGCGATCCGTGCACAACGCTTCGCTATGGGCCCACGTGCTTTATCCCTCTCCTCCAGCGTTCCACTCTTTTCTCACCGACGCAGCACCTCCCATCGCCTTTTCCAGTCCGAGCCGCCGTCCGTTTCGATTATATGTGTTGATCCTCCGTCGAGCCTCACCGTCTGTATCACCAATAGGCGAGTTTTCCACCGCCCGTACCCTCCCTCTCCCACGACCATCATTGATTTTTCGAGTACCCACCCCCCTTATTTTAATGCATGCCTCTCCCTCTTACCCCGTCCATCCATTGCCAGGATCGGCGCAGCAAGCCAAGATGCCTCTGCCCGGCGCCGATCACCTGTCCCAGTAGACCGACGCCCAACATTGGCCAAAGAAAAACATAAGGTCACATTGAGGAAAAACTTTTGAGGTGAAATTCACATGAAACCTGCAAACATCTGAGAAAATACCCCTCTTCTGTATATATAAAACATGATCACACAACAGGTAATCCGGATTGCTGATTATGACCATATTAACCATGAGAGACGATTATATAATTTAGCCCAAACGAAGGACTCATTTCCACTGTTTTTGCCACCTTACCAAATAAACAATGGTCATAGATAAATGTTTATGGCTGGCACCTCACAAGTAGCAAACTTCAATTTAGCTCCCACATGTACACTATTTAGGAGTTCATGCAAGCGATTCCTGTACACAGCAACACCACACACACTCTATGTTTTAGGACAAGTGAGTACAGTATTTTAGAGATTAACAATTGAGATTTCAGTCTGGGACCAAATAGATATATCCTAGCAGCTAGCACTCTCGTTGAAATAATTTCTCACAAGAATGCGCTTGTGTACTAAATTATAAGATGGATTATTTGGCTTTCTAGCTGCCATGATTAAGGCTCTGAAGTCTGAACCTGGTACTATTTTCATGATTTGGGGTGCCTCTACACATATATAAACATAGGAACCAAACATCCAAGGTTCTGCTATAACCCAGGTTACTACCACCTTAAATTGATTGATTCATTAATCCTTATATATTTATGATAGGAATAAGGTACCCTGATGCCTCCTCCCCTGTTTAAAGACATTGCAAACTGCATTGTTCATTTGTGTACTCTCACGTGTATACACATTCTACAAAGCATATAATCTGACGGAAGAAAATACAAGGAATGATCTAAAGCAAAACAATGGGATTTAGCCCAAACAGAGGACTCATTTCCCCATTCTAAAAATGCCGGTGCTTCCTCTCCTAGGATCCTGCAATTGCCGCTAATTAATGTGTGGGATGCAGCTTTGTCAAGCATCAGATGCGTGCATGGGCAGCTTTGCTCAACAGCACAAGAACGAACGGATTGACAAAGAGGGGGAATGATGATTGCTCACATGTATTGGACATACAACGAGCAGGCGATCAGACGTGGATGGAACAGGGCAGCCGCCCCCTCCTTCTCTCCCCGCGGCTTGGTCTTGGGCGTCCACCTCGAGCGCGGTCTCCGTCCGCCGCACGAGCTACGGGAGCCCTACCTTGGTCATGGCCAGACACCTCCTTCGTCCATGAGGGTCAGAGAGGGGGTGCCAAAATTGGGGCGAAACGAAGCGCATTGGCGAGGGGAGCGTGAGTGCAAGGGGACCGGGAGGCGCTGATGTCGAAGTCCTCACCGGAGAGGAGGCTAGGGTTACCAGCGCCGTGGCGGTGGCGGTGGCGGCGGCGGCGATGACGGGGGAGGTAGCGAAGATTGGATCGAGAGAAGAGTTGGATCGGCCGCGGCGTAAATTTTTTTCTCGGGCAATTCTTTGATGGCATTACGAGACGAAAATAACCCAGTTAAAGGGATGGCGGAGGGTTAGACGGAAAAAAAAAACGGACAAAAAAAAATCATACGAAAATAAACCCGGAACGGAAGCTACCAAATCCCCAATTAGGAGTAGAGATTGACAATTTCTTCTCTTTTCCTCTAAAAGATGCACGGCTGATTTTTTTTTTCTAGGCTTTGGCGTGCGCCTCCTTGACGTTGCCGGACGCTGCACTATCGTGCGTGTTTTCATCGAACCGGTCAATCCTTGTTCATGGCAACTGATGTTAGAATTGCTATGTTACAAGCTATTACTTTTCCTCTCCCGTTGTGCACAGGCATATTTGCTAGTGTAAATGTAAGACCAGACCGCCATGTTTTAAATCTTTTCTGACATCCCACCACTTAAGTGGAGTTGCTACGGGCTACACCTATAAATTAACTTCAACTTCAAATTCAATCTACACAAGAATTAGTAAGTTCTTTGCGGTTGAACTTGTCTACCCAAATTTGATTCCTAGACTTGACACGCGTGCTTAGATTTGTATGAATTCATTCCAGGACTATATTTGTGCTTATGTATCGTTCACAAATATATAGCCAAAATTATTCTCACGAGGTAATTAGGCTATATTTATTTCTCAGTGAGCAAACTGAATTTACAGATCGAGTTCTCACATGTAAATGCATATCTTGTGCCAACTCAGCTTTTGGGTGGAAGACAAACAAAAGAAATAAAAAATCAGCTAAAAATAAAAATAAAAATGTAAATGTAAGACCGGAACAGCCATGTGTTTAAATCTTGCCTTGTCATATCGTGTTTTAAATCTTTCCTTATCATAGAAATTAGTGTATGCATGTGTATGCGAGCGTCTACATTCATACTCTACTTTTCTACTAAATTCTCATTTAACACGAAGAAACAATATCGCTCACAAATATAGCCAAAATTACTCTCTCGAGATAATTAGGTTATATTTGTTTCTCGATGCGCAAACTGATTTTACAGATCAAGTTTTTACATGCAGACTGGTATATCTTGTGCCAAGTCACTCGTCTTTTGGGTGGAAGACGAACAAAACAAATCAAAAATCACAAAATGGAACATGTGCAAATGCCAAATGCCAAATGCCAAATGCCAAAGAACATACAAAAAGAAGAATGCACCAGCCGGGAATCGAACCCGGGTCTGTACCGTGGCAGGGTACTATTCTACCACTAGACCACTGGTGCTTATTGGTTAGCTTGGCTAAAAACATTTTATACATATGCCTATTACCTATGTAAGCAGGGTGATGCATTAGAATTTAGCTGAGGGCTATGGCAATACCGAACAACTATCGGGAAGACCAAACGCATGGTTTTTACCCAAAGAGTCCGAAAAATATCTGATAAGTTTTCAAAATGTAACTTTGATCACCGCTTTTCATGTAAGATCATCAGCTTTTTTGGCTAGTGAAATACTACTCCGTCCCGTAATATAAGACGTTTTCTGACACTAGACTAGTGTCAAAAAAGTCTTATATTACGGGATGGAGGGAGTACAACATTATAAACTAAAAAAAATGAAATTATTTATCTTGTTAAATACCACACAAATACAGAGAAAGACCTTTCTAGACACATCACAGTAGTAGAGAAGACTAAGGCCCTGTTTGTTTGGGCTTTAGCTTCGGCTTTTGCAGCTTTTCCACTTTGGCCAAAAAGCCACAAAAGCTCCTAAATAGGTGATTTTGGAGCTTTTATGGCTTTTGGTTTGAGCTTTAGCTTCGGCTTTTACAGCTTTTCTACTTTGGCCAAAAAGCCACAAAAGCTCCTAAATAGGTGATTTTGGAGCTTTTATGGCTTTTGGTGCCTAAATACTTAGGTGCTTTTGGAGCTTTTATGGCTTTTGGTGCCTAAATATGTGCTTTTGGCACCAAAAGTCATAAAAGCTCCAAAAACACCTATTTAGGAGCTTTTGTGGCTTTTTGGCCAAAGTGGAAAAGCTGTAAAAGCCGAAGCTAAAGCCCAAACAAACAGGGCCTAAAGCTCTGTTGAGAGACCGTCAGACTTGTATTACTCACATAAAGCGTGATCAAAACTATGTTAGTCATTTTTTTAGCTACCAGTTATGCTAGGCGTAGCAATGGTACTGATGTTTGGCTATGCTCTAGTCCTGAACTTGTGTCTCGCTGATTGTAATCCTAGTGATTGAGTAATACAGGTTCTATTCACACACAAAAAAAAGGATCAATCATTTTTTGAAATGAGATCATATTCAACACCGTCGTTGTTTCCAAAAGTTAAATCAACAATGGTCAAAACTCGCAACGACAATCCCACAGTTGACGGTTCCATCTCTAGATTAGTTGAAGACATTATATTCCTGAGGTATCAACACGTGTACATCAACTTTCTTCCTATGTCGATGAGAAGATCCATATTTCAACCCAGAAACTACAACTTTTCACTTAAATAACTCAGGCTTTCAACCTCAACACTACAAACTTCCAACCCAAATCAGCCTAAAAAACCGACACATACAAAGCTTTCAGCTAGTTTTTTTATCCACTAGCTTGACGGAGGCTTCAACAAACAAACATACAAAAACGTTGCTGCTCTTCTGGGCAAAGTTGATGCAGAAGTCACTGGGAAATATTAGTATCATGCAACTCTGCATCCAATCGAAGAGCGAAAGTGATAATATTAACTTTGAAGGAGATAGGCAATGTGTTCTCGTTTTTTGTTTTGTTTTCTAACTTCAATGCGTTATCGTTAATCTCGCAATGGTATCACGACGTCATATCTTGCAAGCTTCTCATGCACTGAGAAGTACATGCCAGATTGTCAGTTGTTGAATACTATCAAGTAACATGGATACACAATGGTGAACATGGAAAATATTGATTATTTTAGGTATGATCCATCGGAACAAAATGCACCGCGGGGCATTGGCAGAACACCCGAGGGCAACCCTCCGATACGATATGTACCACTACCAAGTACCAACAGAAAAATGCATCTAAAGATGCAGCTGATTAAGTTGTGCTAAAAGGAAAAAGCACGAAAACTAAAACTACATTGGCTAACTACTTGTAATCCCACACTTGCAAACAGGGCACAATTTCTTTCTTCTCAGCCATTCGTCGATGCACTGCAAGGTGGAAGCAGTTTCATGTCAGAAATGCAAACACATTACATAACAAGGGACAAGGGTTATGGCGCCTGACAGCAAGACTGCATACCTCTTTGTGGAACTTGTGAAAGCATGGCAAAGTGCGGATGGTATCTCCGAAAGATGGATTTTCAAGGCAGACCGCGCAAGGCTCTTCGGTGCTAGTTGACTGTAAAAAAGGACTAGTCAGGATTTCTTACAGAGAAGCCATAAAAAACAGATACCCCTTTGTAAGTACTGATCGAATAATTTACCTGAAATACTGACTGAGGCAAGTTATTGATCTGACTTTCCGAAGCACCAGTGTGCTGGTGGTTGTTTTCATCTAACGCAAGTAGCGCATCATAATCATTTCTGCAACAGAAGCTCCTTTAGTAAGTGTTCAACATTTGTACAACTTATTTATTTACCATCACAAAATTGTATCAACTTGTATGTTACCCTATCCACTACGTAGATAACCCAGAAGAGTAAATCAAAGATACATTCAAAACGGAAAACAGTTTATCTTTTAGAAGACTGTAATCACATAAATATGACCCAGCTACACAATAGAGTGAAGCTGCTAAACCATGATGCAACGCTACATGTAAAACAATCAGCAGATAGCTAACTGAATTAAAATATGTAAGCTGTTTCGAGCTCTCAAAATATTCAGCCAACTTCACTCAAGCAGTGGAAGTAGAACAGGAGGGCGCCACTTACAAATCGATATTGGGTTGAATATGCGCAGCACGATATCCGGCACGAAAAGCCCTCTGAAAATTTGACACTAGAAGCTGTTAATGATCTTCGAGAATCGATTCAGGCAATCACAAACTGTAAACTCAAGGAAGGTTTTACGTGATGCAAGAGTATTCTACTACACATTTTAATTTACTTTAAACAGCTGCTCGACATATATACAACCCATTGCTTACAAAAACAAATTTGTAACACAAAAAGACACCTTCTCTGATAAGGAGAAGTAAGGAAATTCATGTTATGAGGTGGTTCAGTACTCCAAGGAGATGAAATGCAACCAATTTGGTAAATCATATAAATTCAAAGCATACAGATATCAGAAAGTTCACATGGAAGTCACGTACAGCTCATCACATGAAATCAGTGTCAAAAAGTTTTTCGCCGTGATGGGAATCTTCTGTTCGTAGTAGGAGGGCATATAATTTTGATATATAGCTAATACAAACTAAAGGTAGAAACAAACTATCTTGACTTAATTACATGCCATTCGGTATATACTACAACAACTTAGGCAGTAAGATTGACTTAAATGTGATTTACATCGAAGCAGAAAGATATGGCAGTCTTATCTTTTAAACCTAAAGATCTTCCTTTAAAGAAGTTATAGGATTTAAAGGTAGAGGAACTACAAGGGCAGGAGAGAAGCAATACCAAACCCAAAGTTACTGGAGCTGCATTCTGCATATGGGAAATTGCCGTCTCATATCTGGCCCTAATACCACGCTGAGAAGCACTTAAACGCGATGCCCGTGCAGCTCTCTAGCCAAAAAAGGATAAGAAGATAAAATATGTCAATCTCCACACATGCAAGGTATTTAGTCATAACGAATATTCGAATTAAACAAGGTTGTTTGACCTGTTATGACTAGCATGAATAGTCACTTAAGCACAGTCAACCTAACAAATGCTTATCAGTATCGTTCTGATTTTTAGCATGAATGGTCACTTAAGCATAGTCAAACTAACAAATGTTAGTCAAACTAACAAATGCTTACTAGCATAGTTCTGATTTTTATGGGCACTACGCCACTACCCCTATAACTTCAGTTTCGGCAATTGAGAAGCCGTGTAATTGCTGCTAGCAAAGCTAACGAAGGAACTGCTAATGTGCAAGCTAGGTTTGGAGCAACATACAGGGAATACATCAAAAAGAGGCATAGTGATTTTAGTTTAAATAAAAATATCAAAGATATCAACTAACTTCCAAAAAACCAACTACGAGACAAGTGTTCTTACGATATCGTTTGGAAGCCGCCTTGCAGGTGCTCTTACAGTTCGAGATGTCCGTTCTGCATCTTCTTCGTGTTGAAGTGACATTGCTACGATCGCATCAATCTGCTTTATGAAAAACAATTATCTCACTGAAGAACTAGTAGAACCTCCAAGAAGTTGAGAGAAATACACACGCACAACACAAATACAAGGTGCGGAAAGAGACGATCAAGAATTACCTCTTCTCTAGGAGCAACACGGGGTGTTTCATTGTAAAGCTGCTCCTGAAGTTGCCGAGCCAACAATTCATCAGCCTCCAACTGTGCACTTACGTTAGGATCAATCGAGGTTCCATTACTGCGGCCTCTCAAACTAGATCTAACTTCAGGGGAAGGTATGTCATCAATATCTATTACAGAAATATTATGACGACGAGTGGTATGATTTCTGCCAGCTGTTGTGTCTGAAGATGCAAGACATGAACTGCCAAGTTCATTAACAGAACTAGAGCTTTCACCAGGATGACAAGAACTTGAGGTGTGTTTCCTCTTTCCTTTACTGATCCTTGTTGTCCTATTCCTCAAACTTGCAGACCGCATAGCGGTTGCTGCACTAAGTGAGTTACTGTTGTCTCCTGCTGCGGTTTCATGACCCTGATTAGATGGTCCAGAAGATCCAGATTCCATTCCAGAAGTACTGGTCGTCTTACACAACAATGACATGGGTAACTTAAAAGTATGATTGTGTGTTGTTCTCCAACCTTGCTGAGAAGTGCCAGTACTGTCGTCATTTACAACAGAAGAAGAACCTACTGGAGCCCTTGGACAAACCCTACAACAGAGGATGTTTAATAAGATTCTAGATATGTGGCAGATGTCTAAATAGTATAAAAAATGAATTACTCATGCTTCCATTTACTGAACAAAGTAGATTCACTTTTTTGGCTTCTACAAATTTCAATTGTGGTTTAAACACTACATTGATGTGCATGCACTAAAAACTTTATAAACTCCGATTCAGTTTCAACCAATGCACATTAAAATCCGGGATTGACCTATTGCAATGTTCGGAGAAAAAAAAATCTTCAATACTTGTACTCATCTAGTAAACAAAGAGATAGGGCATACCTCATCGTATCAGCCTCTCCAGCACGCTCAGTTCCCATAACATGATGGATGATTTCTTTGCCCTTGTTGTTTAAACCTTCAGAACAGTTACTGCTGCTTGCTTGATTTGCACCCTGTGGAATTAGAGTCCCCCCAGCTCTGGCTGTTCTGAACCTCTCGGATGCAGTTGTTTCCATATAGTTTACGGAGGCTCCATTCTTTGTTATTGTTGGTGACTTATCAGTAAGATCAATTATACTTTCTGTATGAAAAACATCATCCTGAGGGTTTCGATAATGGACTCCACTTGTAGAGCACATTTCCCGCTTTTCATCAGCAATTACTCTTCTTTTGACTATGCTAGAGGGAGAAATACAACCATTTCGCACCAACTTTCTCCGAACCACTTGTCTTTGAGGAACATCGCATGGTGTACTTGAGAGTCCTGCTGTACCCTGGATATTGATCGCTTCCCTTCTTTCCTCCCTGAGACCCGATGCTGAAAAAACATCAGAACTAACTACTTCCTTCAGCCCATTAGAGGTACTAATTTTTGCTCTGTTTCGCAGGTTTTCCACCATGGTAGTAGGAAGATCTGACCCCACACCAATAAAGTCCACATGCCGACGGCTTGCGTCTCGATGACCAACCTGCCCTTCTCTGATTTGGCAGCTACTGCCCCTTACTCCATCACCCCTACAAATCATGTGATTTGAAATACTGCTGCTCTGATCCAAATCATGACTGTGAGCCCCATTCCCGTTCACAACAGATTTCCCAGTAGTCCTATCTAACTTTGGTGGGGACAATTTCCGAGCCAATTCAGCTTGTTTAAAAATATTGTCAGTGTCTAATGGTGTAGGCAGTTCATTAACTGCATCACTTCTGCTTGATTGACCTTGGGTTGAAATATTCTTGATCTTAAATTTGAGTCTCCGGGCGGGTGAAGGATTTCCAGCCATCCTTGTTACGCCTCTCGTAGCAGCTGAGCTTGATACAGGGCACACTGACTGCTGTATTCGGTCAGGAGTGTCAGGAACCTCAAAAATGTGATCAGTGTTCATGTCAACCATATTATCCCACCACTTATTTCAGTTGCAGGTAAGTTTGCCCTCCTTGACCTTTACATGTAAACACGATCAGAAGTTTCTCCAATGCTATCTGCAACATACAGAGAAATATTACAAAAAGAGCATAACTACCGTGTGTCCTCATTACAAGATGATCTTCAGGAAAAACAATAATTAGAAGTAACAATCGAAGGTGAGAAAGCTAGCTAATTTTTTATCTAGGAAGAACAGCTGTTGTGACAGAAAAATATTAGAAAAGGTAAACTAATTCTATGGTGATGGCAGATTTTGGGGAGGGGGGGGGGGAGAGAAAAAGGCCGCCGGTATGGGATGGAGGAGAGCAAACCGTGAAGATATATAATTTGAATCCGGACCGTGGCCGCACTTTTGACTAATAAAATCAACCTAATAGTATTAGAGTTTTAAATGCAAGGTTAATTAGTTTTTTCCATCCGAATGTGGTTTCAACTTCGGCCCCGTGCTAGGCGTCAGCCAGAGGAAGCCAGCCAATCTCATTTAGATGCCACTGGCCACCATGGTTAGTGTCTAGGGGGTGGGGGGCAGGATCTAGTTGAAGGGGATAAGGAAGGAATTAACTGATAGCATAGGTAGAGTTGGGGGTCAACAATGGTTGGATTGGATTCAACAGTTCCAACATATTACTGTGGATTTACTGGAAACAGACACACTGAGCTACAAAATATATGTGCCACTGAAAGAACACATAATAGAAGTAAGCAACAGATGGATACTCTATGCCAGCCATCACATAACAATATATAAGACCATCAGGTTAAATGAATTTAACAGCAATTTGCATTGACCACTGAGCATATCAACCACATGCCGTCCTCCCCCAAATCGAAGTGTAAATACTTTCTATCTGCTATCAAGGTTGCGGCTTAACTGACACAATTCAAAACGGCAATAACATGATCTCGCAGTAAATGAAAATCTAATGATTAGATGCCCTGTACTCGTAAGGAAATTGGCCCCGCCCCCCGTGATCTGCCAGTTCCAGGGGCAGATCTAGACGGTGTGCACCGGCAGACCCAAAATTTCTCGATGCGTCAGTGGGGATTTTAATAATAATATAAATATAATCAAGGATGAAAGGGGGGCTCATACCTCAGCAGCCGAACGGCGATGGCGGCGATGCGCGAGAAAGGCGGAGGGGTTTGCGAGGGGTGGGGCGGCGCCGGCGTGAGGGATTGGTGGCCGCGGACGCGGAGGGCGCGGCGGCAACTCTATGGAGTCTACAGCCGCCTCGGGTCGGATTAGAGGGGCAACGCGTGGGGACTCCGGAGGGGCGAGGAAAAGGACACCGGTATTGCTATGGGATGGGACGGCGGAGAGCAATCCGTGGAGATGTGGATTTTGAATCCGGATCGTGGGCGCACTTTTGATTATTAATAATAATAGTAATTCATAAAATCAAACTAGAGGCGTGTTTCTTTCTTTTTTTTGGGCAAGGCTGATTAATTTTTTGTTTCTGACTGCATGCGGTTTTAACTTGGACCCGCGCTAAGTGTCAACTGAAAGCAGCCGTCCAACCTCGTTTAAATGTCAGATCTAGACCGTTCGTTCGAACAACCTCATTTCAATATCAGATCTAGGCCATCCGTTCGATGGATGCTCGTTGAGCTCTAAATGCAACACTTAAAAAAAAGAATTGCATCATCCATTAGTTAATAGTAAGAGAGTTGTCCAATAACTTGATATGAGCGGTTAGCTATCAAAAAACAATTGAGAACAAAAAGAAGAGAGTCGTTCGGTTAATTAACGGAAAAAGCAGGCAAAACAATTGCAACCCACTCAGCAACACACACAAGATACCCACACACTATAAGGAAGAAAGCTTTGTCAAGGTAGCATATAGGCGTCATAGTCCTCGCTTCTCCCACGAGCACACGTCATTGTCATCTGTTCTCTCCGAACAAACGACTCTGACTTCACCGCAGACGACCACCGTCCTAGCTGACACCATAGGGGATGTGCAAAACCACATGAAGATATATGCCAATCACGCAGTCACTCATGACAGGACAACGCAACTTTGAAACTGATGGAGAGCTAAAAAGGAGAACTATGCAAGGCTAGCGCCACGGAAGATTGCCGAACATGCCACCTCCCACCCTGACCCCGTCGCTACAACTACGACTTCACAATGATGAATGACCCAAGGCAAACCCGCAAACACACCGGAGAAGAACCGACTACCGCAACCATTGCCGCTACCCCGACACCTCTCGCCCATGTCACGGGTGGCACAAATGCCCCAACACCATCATCGTTGGCCTGGTATTTCGCGAAAATACCCATATGAGGATAGCTTGCGCGTTAGATATCCAGATGATGCACACGGGAATAGTTTACCTAGGTTTAAACCCTCAGATGGCGGTAATACCCCGCTTCCTGCTTATCGTACTCATGATCTAGTCTCATATGAGAACTAGGGTATGTGTCTACAAGGGGTTGATCGCGGGGTCGTATGGGGGCTAAAGCCTCATATGTGTGCTAGAATAAGGTGTATAGATACAAGATCTCGATGTGTAGGCCCCTACCCCCTGGTGGAACATGCGGTACGCTACGCTAGCGCCAAATAAAAAAATATCGCACACCCAAGATCATTCTATTAAAAATAGATCACAGGATCGGGTTTACCACTAGACGCATAGTCACCTGATACGTCTCCAACGTATCTACTTTTCCAAACACTTTTGCTCTTGGTTTGGACTCTAACTTGCATGATTTGAATGGAACTAACCCGGACTGGCGTTGTTTTCAACAGAACTACCTTGGTGTTATTTTTGTGCAAAAATAAAAGTTCTCGGAATTGGACGAAACTTTTTATGAATTTTTTGTGGGAATTATAATGAATTATGGAGCCAAGACCCACCAGAGGGGGTGCACCTGGGGCCCATGAGGCAACAGGGCACGGCCACCCCCCCCCCCCCCCCCCCCCCGCCGGCCGCGCCCTGATGGCTTGGGGCCACCTCGTGGCTCCCCCGACCCTAAAACCAGTTTTCATCACGATCTACCAGACGGAGCCGCCGCCACCTCCTGTTCTTCCTCCGGAGGGCTGGTCTGGAGTCCGTTTGGGGCTCCGAAGAGGGGGATTCGTCGTTGTCGTCATCACCAACCCTTCTCCATCAACTATCACATGATGCTCACCACCGGGAGTGAGTAATTCCTTTGTAGGCTTGCTGGTCGGTGAGGGGTGTGGATGGAATTGATCATGTAATCGAGTTAAGTTTGATAGGGCTTGATCCCTAGTATCCACTATGTTCTGAGATTGATGTTACTATGACTTTGCTATGCTTAATGCTTGTCACTAGGGCCCAAGTGCCATGATTTCAGATCTGAACCTATTATGTTTTCATGAATATAAGAGTGATTTGGATCCTATCTTGCAAGTTGTACGCACCTATTACGTGTCTTGATCCGCATACCGCAAGGTAACAATAATTGGGATTCTTTTCGGTGATTGCCGTAGTTTGAGGAATTCATGTATTCACTATGTATTAATGCTTTGTTCCGATTCTCTATTAAAAGGAGGCCTTAATATCCCTTAGTTTCCAATAGGACCCCGCTGCCACGGGAGGGTAGGACAAAAGATGTCATGCAAGTTCTTATCACAAGCATGTATGACTATATACGGAATACATGCCTACATTATATTGATGAATTGGAGCTAGTTCTGTGTCGCCCTAGTGTGTAACTGTTACATGATTGATGCCATCCATATATTTCCATCACTGCACCATGGCCTACGCTTTACATATAATGGATCTTGCTAAGTTACTACTGCTGTTGTTACTGTCACACCTGTTACTCAATTGCTATTGTTACTACTGTTACCAAAATTGCTGCTATCACTATTATCGCTACTACTATCATTTGTCGTGCTACTAAATCTTTGCCGCGGAGAGATATCCCAGGTGCGGTTGAATTGACAACTGAACTATCAAGGCCTATAAATATTCTTTGGCTCCCCTTGTGTCGAATCAATAAATTAGGGTGAAATACTACCCGTGAAGCCTGTCGCGATCCCCTATACTTGTGGGTTATCAAGACCTTTTTCTAGCGCCATTGTCGGGGAGCATAGCTATATTTATTGTGTTAACTTGAGGATGTCCAATTGCCACCATGAAGAATCTGAAAAGATAATCGAACTAAGATCGGCCCCTCTCATACGAGAGCAGGTAAGGAACTGCCATCTAGCTCTGCTTTTGATTCACCTACTATTCTGAATCAGCTTATAACACCACCACCTGTTGCTCGTTCAGATTTGTCACATGAAATTGATGATGCTACTTCTGAAATTAATGATGATACTACTGCTACACTTGATGAAACGAAACTGTGCCACTAAATGAATTACTTGATGCTCATATTGCTAAAGCTAGAGAACTTGAAAATGCTGAAATTGATGAAGATTTTGAGTCACCTATTACACCTCGCTCTCCTAATAGATATGAATTGCCTTATGTACCTGAAGGTTATGTTATGTATGGGGAAGTAGATAGGGACTTCCTTGCTTGTGAAAATAGAGATGACTTGAAGAAACTAATATGCAGATTGAAAGAAAAATCCATGATGGAGAAAATGAAACATGATCCTAAGTTTGCTACTTCTCCTATATTTGTTACTGATAAGGATTATGAGTTCTCTGTAGACCCTGAGTTAATTCCTATAGTAGAGTCTGATCCTTTCCATGGTTATGAAACTGAAACTGTTGTCGGACATCTTACTAAATTGAATGATATTGCTGCCTTGTTCACTAGTGAGGAAAAGATACGCTATTATTACATCCTTAAGCTTTTTCCTTTCTCCCTAAAAGGCGAGGCTAAAGAATGGTCCCTTTCTCTTGCTCCTGGTTGTGTGCGTAGTCCCCATGATATGCTTTATTATTAATACTTTCCTGCTCATAAGAAACAAGCTGCCTTACAGGAAATATTTAACTTTCTGCAAATTGAAGAAGAGAATCTCGCTCAAGCTTGAGGGAGGCTTCTCTAGTTACTAAGAGCTTTGCCTGGTCATCCTCTTAAGAAAAATTAAATACTTGATATCTTTTATAATGGACTAACCGATGCTTCTAGGGATTTCATAGATAGTTGTGCTGGTTGTGTTTTCAGGTGAAGAACGGTTGGACAAGTTGAAGAACTATTGAATAACATATTGCAAAATGCCGATGATTGGACACTTCCTGAACCACCGCCGAAACCTATTCCAAAGAAGAGAGGTATTCTATTCCTCAGTCCTGAAGATATGCGAGAAGCCAAAAGATCTATTAAAGAAAAAGGTATTAAATCTGAAGATGTCAAAAAACTGCCACCTATCGAAGAAATACATGGACTTGACAACCCGACACGGGTAGTAGAGGTAAAATCTCTCCGTACCTTTAATGAAAGTGATATACCTTATACTAAGACTCCTAGTCAATGCATGGATGAATTTGATAATTACATTGTTAAACAAGAACACTTCAACAACTATGTTAAAGATCAATTAAGACGTAATGCTATGATGATAGATCTCTTGGGTGACTTGATGTTTAGAATTGCTAATGATGTTAAAGGTCTAGGTAAACATGCTTCTATGGTTCATACCCAACTAGACCAAGTTGCCAAGTCACAAAATGATTTGCTTGCTGAGATAAATAATAATATGAATGATAATGTTGTTAGAGTAATGACTATGACTCAGGAACCTCTTTATCCCGAAGGTCATCCTAAAAGAGTAGAACAGGATTCTTAGAGAATTAATGATGATGCACTTAGTCCACCTAATAAGAAAAATAAAAATAAAAATGATAGGACTCTGCCTGCTTCTAGTGAACCCATAATAGAAAAAACTGTTGAGAATCATAATGATGTTTCTATTTCTGATGCTAAGACACAATTGATGTCTACTACGCAACTTTATTCTTGTAGACTCGTGTTGGGCCTCCAAGCGTAGAGTTTTGTAGGACAGTAGCAATTTTCCCTCAAGTGGATGACCTAAGGTTTATCAATCCGTGGGAGGTGTAGGATGAAGATGGTCTCTCTCAAACAACCCTGCAATCAAATACAAGAAATCTCTTGTGTCCCCAACACACCCAATACAATGGCAAATTGTATAGGTGCACTAGTTCGGCGAAGAGATGGTGATACAAGTGCAGTATGGATGATAGATATAGGTTTTTGTAATCTGAAAATATAAAAACAGCAAGGTAGCAAGTGTAAAACAGCGAGCAAAACGGTGTATAAATGCTTGGAAATAAGGCCTAGGGTTCATACTTTCGCTAGTGCAATCTCCCAACAATGCTAACATAGTTGAATCATATGATCATCCCTCAACGTGCAACAAAGAATCACTCCAAAGTTCCTATCTAGCGGAGAACAATAAGATGAAATTGGTGTAGGTAGTAGAACCACCTCAAAGTGATTCTTTCCGATCAATCTATTGGACTATTCCTATAAGTGTCACAAACAGCCCTAGAGTTCCTACTAGAATAACACCAATGATACATATCAATCAACCCTAATGTCACCTAGATATTCCAATGTCACCTCAAGTATCTATGGGTAAATTATGCGACATGCATCAAACAACTTCAGATCTATCATATTCAATCCAACACAAAGAACTTCAAGGAGCACCCCAAGATTTCTATCGGATAACGTGGTACGAAAACGTGCAATCAACCCCTATGCATAGATCCCCTAGGTCACCGGAATCCGCAAGTTGATGCCTCAACATATATCAAGTGAATCAATAGAATACCCCAATGTCACTATGGGTATCCCACGCAAGACGTACATCAAGTGTTCTCAAACCATAATATTCAATCCAACATAACGAGATCTCATAGGTAAAGATTCAATTCATCACAACAAGGTAGCAAGGGAATAACATCATATGATCCGACTATATAACAAAGCCCGTGATACATCAAGATCGTGCCATCTCAAGAACACGAGAGAGAGAGAGAGAGATTGAACACATAGCTACAGGTACAAACTGTCAGCCCCGAGGGTGGACTACTCCCTCCTCGTCATGGCCTCCGCCGGGATGATGAAGATGGCCACCGAAGATGATCTACCCTCTCCGGCAGGGTATTAGAACGCCTCCAGATTGTTTTTTCGTCGATACAGAGAGTTGCGGCGGCAGAACGAGGAGTCTCTCTTTATTTCTGGGGTTTATGGTATTTATTGGATTTTTCTGCGTTGGAATCACGCCAAACGGAGCTATGAGGGCCCCACAAGCCATCTGGACGCGCCCCCTGGGGGTGCGGCCAGTTGCGTGGTGGCCTTCTGGTCCACCCCCTCCGGTGGTTCTTCGCTCCAATATTGCTTATTTGGTCCAGAAAAAATCACCAAAAAGTTTTGAGCGATTCCGAGAACTTTCATTTTCTGCACAAAAACAACACCACGGTAATTCTGCTGAAAACAGCATCAGTCCGGGTTATTTCTAAATAAATCATATAAAGTGCATCAAAACCATATAAAAGTATTGTAAACATAGGTGAATATGGCATGAATACTTCATAAATTATCGATACGTTGGAGACGTATCAACAATCTGGTAGTGAACATGCACCTAGTGATAATGAGAATGATAGTGAGAATAATGATGTTCATGTAGATGTTTCACCAGATAGTAATAAAGATAAAGAATCTGATAATGATGTGGAAATAGAACCTGCTGGAGATCTTGATAACCCACCTCCTAAAAATAAACGCTATGATAAAAGAGACTTTATTGCTAGAAAGCATGGAAAAGAAAGAGAGCCATGGGTTCAAAAACCCATGCCATTCTCTCGTAAACCTTCTAAGAGTAAAGATGATGAAGGTTTTGAACGCTTTGCTGAAATGATTAGACCTGTCTTTTTGCGCACTCGCTTGACTGATATATTGAAAATGACTCCGTATGCTAAGTATATGAAGGATATTATTACCAACAAAAGAAAAATACCTGAAACCAAAATTGCTACTATGCTTGCTAATTATTCTTTTGATGGTGGGGTGCTTAAGAAATTGGGAGATCCCGGTATACCCACCATACCTTGCTCCATTAAACGAAACTATGTTAAAACTGCTTTATGTGATTTAGGAGCTGGTGTTAGTGCTATGCTTTTTTCTCTTTGTAAGAGACTTGAATTAAATAAGTTTACACCCACTGAGATATCCTTGCAAATGACTGATAAATCCACCGCTTTACCTATTGGAATTTGCGAGGATGTTCCTGTTGTGGTTGCAAATGTTACTATCTTAACAGACTTTGTTATTCTTGATATGCCTGAGGACAACAATATGTCGATCATCCTTGGTAGACCCTTTTTAAATACTACAGGGTCTCTTATTGATTGCAACAAAAGCAAGGTCACTTTTCATGTCAATGGCAAACAACATACCATCCATTTTCTGAAGAAACAAATCTTGGTTAACAATATTAATGTCATTGAGCCTAGTGCCATGGTCATCGTTGGACAATTCAAAATTCCTCTACCTACTGCCAAGATGAAATATTATAATCTTATCGTTGGGCAAATGAAAATCCCCATTGAGGTAACTTAGTGTCATACGAAAATTCTTTGGTTTCATGTCAATTGGAAACAGTTATTAATAAGATTTGATCAACCTTATTAATGGATCCTTTTTGAAAGACATGTGGTTGATGAATTTAGTAGGCACAACTTTCTGTATTACTAGTTTGCTCTATGTTGTTCTTAGTTGAATAAAATAAAATGACATGATTATCCCGTTTTCCGAGTTTTCCGTGCAATAGAAAAATGATCCAAAAATAAAAAGTCTCAGAATGCCACAAAATTTTAACATGAATGTTTCTGGAATATTTAAGAATTTTGGGTGCTGAAAACACATCAGGGAGGGGCACCTGTGGACCACGAGGCAACAGGGTGCGGCCACCCCCCTGGCCGCGCCATGTTGTGTGCTGGGGCCCACAGGGGCCCCCTACCATATCTTTTCAGCCCATGTCATCCTCTACCTCCAGAAAAAATCCCTAGCTCTCTCTCTCTCTCTCTCTCTCTCGTGTTCTTCCCCTTGAAACAGAAATTTTCGATCTCTTTGCTCGGAACTCCATTTCTGAAACTGTTTTGAGGAATTGCTCCTTGGTATGTGACTCTCCCATTCCTCCAATTAGTTTTTGCTTTAGTGGTTTATATTTTGCATATTTTGTTGTACTTGGTGCTACTGAAAATGAGCTTTCATGTCTAATTCTTTGAGTTCCAAGTAGTGGGAATGCTTGATGTGTCCTCTAGGCATCCATATGAGTAGTTGCTATCAATCTTGCAGAATTTTATTGACATAATTTTGTGGTCCAAAAATTTCGGAAATTTGTTCATACGAGGATGAGTTTCTTCAGGAAAGGTTCTTCAAGCCGGAGTTCCAAAGGAGTCGTTGCAAGGACTCCGGACCAGGACGTCAACATTCCTCGCAACACGGAGGTTAGGCCATGTGAATGACCACATACACCCTTCATGGGCGAGGCGGGTTTTCATCAAGAGTTCATACAATTTGTGGCAAATGTCGGGCTGACCAACTTCGTCGCAGATGAGTGTGACCAATACCATCTCCTTACAAATTCCTTTGTGCAAAATTTTCATTTCATGAATACGCCCGGTGCTCCCATGGTACGCTTTGCTTTATATGCAACACCTTTTGAACTACCACTTGCTGATTTCTGTGAGATATGTCTGCTTCCCTCTGACGGAGGACTGCTTGAGCCAAAACCGGAGGAGTTCGAAGGTTTTATTCATACCTTAACCGTGGGAGAAACTAGGGGCGTATCAGGTGCTAGGGCCACCAGCTTACTTTTCCCTTCTGTGCATTACTTTGCCTTATTCATAACAAAGTGCATAACTGCTATGGAGCAGGGTGGTGGTCTCAGTGCCCCCATCCTTGCCATTTTGCGCCGTGCACTTTACGGTGATAACACTTATAACATGGGAGCTATTATTGTGCGTTGCTTGCATCTTAATCGAATCATAGGCAAGATTTATGGTGGTATTTATGCCGCTCGCTTGGCAAAACGTTTTAATATCGCTATACGCCCCACTAATTATTTGATGCCTAAAGTCTTTCTTGACCATCAGTCCATGCTAGATCACCAATTCATTGAAGAACCTAAGCCCCCACAGCACATTTATTATAATTTAGTATATAGCGAGATCACTCGCGATGTTATTGTGTTGCCTGCACCCTCTCTGTTTGATTATCATGCCAGGAACGGGTACATCATTATGCCAGAAGATATAATTGCCTACCGGAATGAGTTGGCTGCAGCAGAAGCCGAGGCCGAAGCGTGGGATGCTCAGGTGCCCCAGCAACAATATTACCCCGGACCTGATGGCTATTATCAATGGTGATCGCCAAGTTAGGCAAACGCCTAAGCTTGGGGAGTACGTATTTCTCACTGACATTACATTCATGTTCACACACTTCATACAAACTATTGGTGCTCATCCTCTTTCATTGTATATCCATGTTAGTTTTATTTTTCCGCTTTCTTCTTGTGTGTTTGAAAAACTTTAGAAAACCCAAAAATATTTCTCGCCTCTTTTCGGTTTTTCTTTCTCGTTTAATTAGTTGTAGTATTAAAAGAAAACCCAAAAAGATTTCCTTTACTTGTTGGGAGCTTTCTCGTGTAAATAGTTTTTCTAGTTTTTGTTTTTTCCTTGCTTATTTCGCTTCCTTCGAGAAAAAACAAAAACTCCAAAAATATTTCAGTGTGTTTCTCTGAATTTATTTTCTTTTCTTTGAGTCATGGAAGGAGAAGACCACGATGAAAATGTTGAGTGGCTCCCATATGCTTTATTGTTGATCCAACAGAGAGCCAATATTACCCTGTCTTCTCCTTTGTATAAAACTGCCCTGCAGATTCCAACTTAGTCCACGACACACTTGCACTATTATTATCACATCATTCGGTCGTGCAAGTGAAAGGCAATAATGACGATATTTGATGAAGTGATTGTGGCAACGGAAGCTGGTATGAACTCTTCTTGTTTTCCGTTTTTGTAAATATGTTTATCTCGTTCGATCTTGATTCAGTATATCATGAGTAAACATGTTTATGATGACAATTAGAGATTATAGTTTCTCATGCCATGCTTAAATAGCTAGGAGTTGATAATGATTGACCTTATGTGTCGACATGCATTAAAATGGTTATGATGTGGTATGGTAGTATGGTATTTCCCTCTGAGTAATTCGAGCGGCTTGACCTGGCCCATGTGCAAACATGTAGTTGATTCAAAACCAATGCAGCCTTCATAATATTTATATTCAGAGTGTTTATATCCTACTCATGCTGATGTCCAATGTTAATTATTCACAATGCATGCTTATGACCGTTTTCGCTCTCTAGTTGGTCGCTTCCTAACCTATTGCTAGCCTTCACCTGTACTAAGCAGGAATGCTGCTTGTGCATCCAATATCCTTAAACCCAAAAGTTATTCCACATGAGTCCACCATACCTACCTATATACGGTATTACCCTGTCGTTCCAAGTAAATTTGCATGTGCCACCTCTAATATTCAAATAAACACCTGTTTTGTGCACTCGTACCGCTCATGGAGCGACGGGGCGGTCAGTATGTTCCATGCTAAGTGAGTTATTCTCAAGACGGTCATTTATTCGCCGTCGTTGCACGAGAGAGGCTGGTAAAAAGGATGCCCAGTCCTGTAAAATCGAAATTAATTAAACAAACTCCTTGGGATAGTTGATATGTTGGTAGGCACCCGTGGATTCGGTCAGCCATGGTTTGTGTATGGATGGTGGATAGGAGTAAACTTTACAATTCTGTTTGGGAACCGTCGATAATGAGTTTAGCATGGAAGATACTGAAAACTTTTGTCGTAACGTTGACAAGAAAAAAGTGCACCACCCAAAAACTACAATTTCAATTCTGTTTAAACCTTGAGCTCTGGCACCTCTGTAAATCAATGCTTCCCTCTGTGAAGGGCCTATCAATTTACTTTTATGTTAAGTCATCGCCTCCTTACTAAAAGCACCAGACCGGAGAGCACTATTGTCATTCTTATGCATTGAGTCTAGTTAATGTTGGATGTGAGCATGACTGGATCTTTTCTACCCTGAATTATAATGTTTAGTCTATGCTTGAACCTCAGAGGTGCTCTACATTTATATTTTGTGGTCTCAGAAAGGGCTAGCGAAATACCATGTCACCATATTATATCATGATTGTTTTGACAAATTGTTGGCATGTGAGATATCTTATTATTGCTTGCTAGTTGGTTATGTATTGCCATGAGTGAATATGATGTTTAATTGTTATCATGGATATGGTTATTTATGATTTATGCTGAAAACTTGAACACTAGATAAGCATGTGTATAACGACGAGAACAAAAGAGTTTGTCGAAGTTTTCTTTATCACTTCCAGTTTATCAACTGAATTGCTTGAGGACAAGCAATGAGTTAAGCTTGGGGGAGTTGATACATCTCCAATGTATCTACTTTTTCAAACACTTTTGCTCTTGTTTTGGACTCTAACTTGCATGATTTGAATGGAACTAACCCGGACTGACGCTGTTTTCAACAGAACTACCTTGGTGCTATTTTTGTGCAGAAATAAAAGTTCTCAGAATTGGACGAAACTTTTTGTGATTTTTTGTGGGAATTATAATGAATAATGTAGCCAAGACCCACCAGAGGGGGTGCACCTCGGGCCCACGAGGCAACAGGGCGCGGCCACCCCCCGCCGCGCCCTGATGGCTTGGGGCCACCTCGTGGCTCCCCCGACCCTAAAACCAGTCCTATAAATTCGCATATTCGGAGAAAAAAATTAGAGAGAGAAGTTTTCATCGCGATCTACGAGACGGAGCCGCCGCCACCTCCTGTTCTTCCTACGAAGGGCTGATCTGGAGTCCGTTTGGGGCTCCGGAGAGGAGGATTCGTCGCCGTCGTCATCACCAACCCTTCTCCATCTACTATCACATGATGCTCACCACCGGGAGTGAGTAATTCCTTTGTAGGCTTGCTGGTCGGTGAGGGGTGTGGATGGAATTGATCATGTAATTGAGTTAAGTTTGATAGGGCTTGATCACTAGTGTCCACTATGTTCTGAGATTGATGTTGCTATGAGTTTGCTATGCTTAATGCTTGTCACTAGGGCCCGAGTGCCATGATTTCAGATCTGAACCTATTATGTTTTCATGAATATAAGAGTGATTTGGATCCTATCTTGCAAGTTGTACGCACCTATTACGTGTCTTGATCCGCATACCCCAAGGTAACAATAATTGGGATTCTTTCCGGTGATAGTCGTAGTTTGAGGAGTTCATGTATTCACTATGTGTTAATGCTTGACGTGGCTTGAGACTGCGTTGGTATTTCCCCAAAGGGGAAGGGATGATGCAGCACAGCGACGGTAAGTATTTCCCTCAGTTATGAAACCAAGGTATCGAACCAGTAGGAGGATCACCACCACCTAATAAGCAGCACTTGCACACAAATAGCAAATACTTGCAACCCGACGCGAAAGAGAGGTTGTGAATCTCTCTACGGTAAAAAGATAGATTAGGTAGTAATAGATTGGAGAGATAGATCTCTCAAGAACACAAAATAAAAAGAGCAAATAAAAAGTGCAGCAAGGTATTTTTGTTTTTTATATATAATAGATCTGAAAACAAAAGAGGCAAAAAGATAGATCGGAAAGCAATATGATGGAAAAGTAGACCCGGGGGCCGTAGGTTTCACTAGTGGCTTCTCTCATGAGTATAGCACACGGCGGGTGAACAAATTACTGTTGGGCAATTGATAGAAGATCAAATAATCATGACGATATCCAAGGCGATGATCATTATATAGGCATCACGTCCAAGATAAGTAGACCGACACCTGCCTGCATCTACCACTATTACTCCACACATCGACCGCTATCCAGCATGCGTCTAGTGTATTAAGTTCATGGAAAAATGGAGTAATGCAATAAGAACGATGACATGATGTAGACAAGATCTATTCATGTAGGAATAGACCCCATCTTGTTATCCTTAATGGCAACGATACATGCGTGCCTTGCTGCCCCTTCTGTCACTGGGAAAGGACACCGCAAGATCGAACCCATCACAAAGCACCTCTTCCCATGGCAAGAAAAATCGATCTAGTCGGCCTAACTAAACCAAAGATTCGAAGAAGGAATACGAGGCTATAAGTAATCATGCATATAAGAGATCAAAGAAGACTCAAATAATATTCATGGATAGAAACTGATCATGAACTCAAAATTCATCGGATCCCAACAAACACACCGCAAAAGTTTACATCAAATAGATCTCCAAGAGACCATTGTATTGAGAATCAAAAAAGAGAGAGAGGAAGCCATCTAGCTACTGCCTACGGACCCGTAGGTCTATGGTGGACTACTCACGCATCATCGGAGAGGCACCAATGCGGATGATGAACCCCTCCGTGATGGTGTTTAGATTGGATCTCGAGGTTTTGGAACTTGCGGCGGCTGGATGTGTTTTTTGTTGACTCCCCTAGGGCTTTCTGAATATTTGGGTATTTATAGGCATCAGAGGCGGTGGAGAGGGGCCCCGTGGAGGGCACAACCCATCAGGGCGCGCCGGGGGCCCCCTGGCGCGCCCTGGTGGGTTGTGCTCTCCACAACCCACCTTTTTGACACTTCTTTGGCCCACTAGGTGTCTTCTGGTCCAAAAAAATCTCTAAAAAGTTTCGTCGCGATTGGACTCCGTTTGGTACTGATATTCTGCGAAGTAAAAAACAGCAAAAACAGCAAGTGGCACTTTGGCACTATGTCAATAGGTTAGTCCCAAAAAATGATATAAAGTTGCTATAAAGTGATTGTAAAACATCCAAGAATGATAATATAATAGCATGGAACAAGCAAAAATTATAGATATGTTGGAGACGTATCAGCATCCCCAAGCTTAATTCCTACTCATCCTCGAGTAGATAAATGATAAAAACAGAATTTTTGATGTGGAATGCTGCCTAGCATGTTCATCTCATATTCTTTTCTTTTGTGGCATGGACATTTGGACTTTTAGATGATTCAAAGCAATAGTTTAGTTTTAACATAATGACTTCAATACTCAAGCATGCCAACAAGCAACCATGTCTTTCAAAATATCAACACTAAAGAAAGTTATCCCTAGCCCATCATGCTCAATCATTGATCCATTCATGAAACACACTCAAATATTAGCTATACCCAATGCTCAAGTATGATCATAGTGCCCCCTAGTTGGTGCTTTATAAGAGAAGATGGAGACTCAAAGTAAAAATAAAAATTGCATAAAGTAAATAGATAGGCCCTTCGCAGAGGGAAGTAGGGATTTGTAGAGGTGCCAGAGCTCAAAGTTTTAAATAGAGAGAGAAAAAATATTTTGGGTGGCATGCCTTTCCTGTCAACGAAAACGACAAAGTAGTTCACAATACTTTCCATGCTAGATATATCATAGGCGGTTCCCAAACAGAAAATAAAGTTTATTCCTTTTTCCACCATTCTTTCACATTCCATGGCTGGCCGTATCCACTGTTGCCTTCCATACCAACACTTTCCAAGGAATTTATTATTTGACAACATAAAGTAAATATTTTTTTCTTTTTCATTTCGGGAATGGGCATCCCTATTACCGCCGCACTCTCATGCAATGACAAGTGAATAAACACTCATCTTGAGAATAACACATCTAGCATGGAAAAATATTGGACACTCCCTACCGTCTCATGAGCGGTACGAGCACACAAAAGAGAAATTTATTTTGAAAATTAGAGATGGCACATACAAATTTGCTTGGAACGGCATGGAAATACCGCATATAGGTAGGTATGGTGGACTCATAAGGCAAAACTTGGTTTAAGGATTTTGGATGCACAAGTAGTATTTCTACTTAGTGCAAATGGAGGCTAGCAAATAGATTGAGAAGCAACCAACCAAGAAACGAAAATTCACATAAGCGAGCATTGAACATAACTAACACCGAATAATGCACCATAAGTAGGATGTAATTTCATTGCATAACTATTGACTTTCGTACTTGCATAGGGAATCACAAACCTTAACACCAATATTCCTACTAAAGCATAATTACTCACTAACATAACTCACACATTACTATCATCATGTCTCAAAACTATTACAAGGAATCAAGTTTAATTTTTCCAATGATCTTCATGAAAGTTTTTATTATATCCTCCTTGGATATCTATCACTTTGGGACTAGTTTCATATATTGCCATTGCTTTTTGACTAGCTCAAACAAATTTAAGTGAAGCACATGAGCATAGAGTTTTCATCTCTCAAAAAGGTATAAGTGAAGCATGAGAGGATTTATTCAAAATTACTAACTCTCAAATTAATCTAAGTGAAGCATGAGAGTATTTCTACAAAAAATTCCAAGCACACCGTGCTCAAAAAGATAAAAGTGAAGCGCTAGAGGAATTCTATAGCTCAAAAAGTTTAAGTGAAGCATATAGAGCAATTCTAACAAATCATAGCATAATTTTGGCTCTCCCAAATAGGTGTGTCCAGCAAGGATACAAGTGACAAACTAACAAGCAAAGCAAGCAAAGACTCAAATAATACAAGACGCTCCAAGCAAAACTCATGATATGTGACGAATAAAAATATAGTTCCAAGTAAAATACCGATGGTCGTTAGAAGAAAGAGGGGATGCCACTCGGGGCATCCCCAAGCTTAGTTGCTTGTTTCTCTTTGGATATATCTTGGGGGTGCTGTAGCATCCCCAAGCTTAGGCTCTTTTCACTCCTTATTCCTTCATCCATCGTGATCTCACCCAAAACTTGAAAACTTCAATCACTCAAAACTCAACAAAATCTTCGTGAGATCCGTTAGTATAATAAAGCCAATCACTACTCTAGGTGTTGTTGCAAACCCATTCATATTTTATTATTGCATTATACCTACTATATTTTAACTTTACCATGGCTCATACCCTTCAATATAACCATAGATTCATCAAAACAAGCACACAATGCAACAAAAACAGAATCTGTCTTAAACAGAACAGTTTGTAGTAATCTGTACTGTAACCATACTTCTGTAACTCTAAAAATTCTGAAAAATTAGGACAACGTAAATAATTTGTATATAAACACTGTGTTAAAATTTCAGCTCAATTTCACATTCCCTTAAAAAATGAAAATTCGAACACTGGACGCAAAGTTTCTGTTTCAGATTCAGCATCGCTTCTACTCATCTTATGAATCATCCTAAAGGCTCTACTTGGCACAAACACTAAATAAACCATAAAAACACAATCATAACACAGGCATAATTTTGTCAACACTCAAAAAACAGAAAGAAAAAGGCAAAAATAAATTTATTCATTGGGTTGCCTCCCAACAAGCGCTATCATTTTACGCCCCTAGCTAGGCATAACACATAGTTTCAAGTATTGCCATCTTTGGTTTTATATCCATAGGGTGCTCTCATGATTGATCAATATGGTGGCTTAATTCTTGTTCTAGGGAAGTGTTCCATACCCTTTATTAGTGGAAGCTGAAATCTAATATTGCCTTCTTTCATATCAATCACGGCACCTATAGTTCGTAAAAACGGTCTACCAAGTATAATGGGACAAGACGGATTGCAATCAATATCAAGAACAATAAAATCTATGGGCACATAGTTCCTATTTGCAAGAATAAGAACATCATTAATTCTTCCCAAAGTCTTTTTAATAGTAGAATCCGCCAAGTGCAAATTGAGAGAGCATTCTTCAATATTGGTAAGACCAAGCACATCACATAAAGATTTCGGAATCGTGGAAACACTAGCACCCAAATCACATAAAGCAAAGCACTCATAATTTTTAATATTGACCTTAATGGTAGGTTCCCACTCATCATGTAATTTTCTAGGAATATAAATCTCCAACTCCAACTTTTCTTCAAAAGATTTCATCATGGCATCAACGATATGTTTAGTTAAAGCTTTATTTTGCTCATAAGCATGGGGTGAATTCAACATGGATTGCAGCAAAGAAATACATTCAATCAAAGAGCAACTATCATAATTAAAGTCTTTGCAATCCAAAATAGTGGGCACATCACTAGTTAAAGTTTTGACCTTTTCAAACCCACTTTAATCAAAATTTTCATCAAGATTTTCACCCTCCAAATTATTGGGACGCCTTCTAGCTAAAGTTGACTCTACTTTAGTCCCTTTATCATCAATCTTAATATTAATAAACAAGGAATCAATAGAAGAAAAACCAATCACTTTAATATCTTCATCATTTTTATGGAGGCAATCACTAGAAAACGATTTTTCTAAGAATTCTCTTTTAGCTCTAAGCATAGCGGTTCTTTTCTTACTTTCATCCATAGAGACATATAAATCTTTAATTGATTCATCAATCTTAGGCACAAAAGCTTTCAACTTGAGATTTTCAACATCATGAGAAATTCTATCAATGCTTCTAGACATATCATCAGTCTTATTCAACTTTTCTTCTATCGTAGTATTGAAAGCCTTTTGCACGTTGATAAATTCTTTAATATTACTTTCAAGATCAGAGGTGTTCCTATTATTATTGTAAGAGGAATTACCATAATTTTTAGAGGAATTCTCAGGAAAAGGCCTAGGATTAAAATGACCAGTGGCGGATGTAGAGGGTGGACAGGGTGGGCCACGACCCACCCTGGGATTTTTTTCAACAGCTTTATATCATAGGGAAAAAGTTAAAATATTATGAAAAAATAATTTTTATGAACAGTCTACTATTGGCCCACCCTGACTCATTAGGCTAGATCCGCTACTGGTAAGCATTGTTATTGAAATTGTTTCGCGAGACAAAGTTCACATCTACGGAATCACTATTTTGCTCAATCAAGGTAGACAAAGGCACATCATTAAAATCAATAGGAGCATTTTTACTAGCAACCAACTTCATCAAAGCATCAACCTTATCACTCAACGTACTAATTTCTTCAACCGAATTAACCTTTTTACTAGTAGGTGCCCTTTCGGTATGCCATTGTGAATAATTTGCCATAATATTATCTAGCAATTTAGTAGCTTCACCCAAAGTAATTTCCATAAATGTACCACCCACGGCGGAATGTAAAAGATTTCTTGAGAAAAAATTCAATCTCGCATAAAAAATTTGTATGATCATCCAAAGATTTAAACCATGAGTAGGACAATTTCTTAGCATCAATTTCATTCTTTCCCAAGATTGTGCAACATGTTCATGCTCAAGTTGCTTAAAATTCATGATTTGTGTACTAAGGGAAATAATTTTCGCAGGAGGAAAATACTTAGTGATAAAAGCATCCTTGCACTTATTCCAAGAATCGATACTATTGCGAGGCAAAGAGGAAAACCAAATTTTTGCACGATCCCGCAAGGAAAAAGGAAATAACTTCAACTTCACTATATCATTGTCCACATATTTTTTCTTTTGCATATCACACAATTCTACTAACGTGTTTAGATGGGACGCGGCATCCTCATTAGGAGTACCGGCAAATTGATCTTTCATGACAAGATTCAACAAAGCGGCATTAATATCACAAGACTCCGCACTAGTGGCGGGAGGAGCAATTGGAGTACTAATAAAATCATTGTTATTAGTATTGGAAAAATCACACAACTTGGTGTTTTCTTGAGTCACCGTGACTACGCAAACAAGATTGCAAGCAAGCAAGAGATCTGACAAGAAAAAGGCAAAGGGAAAAGAGGGCGAATAAAACAGCAAATTGGTGAAGCGGGGAAGAGGAAAACGAGAGGCAAATGGCAAATAATGTAATTGCAAGGAGATGAGATTTGTGATTAGGAACCTGGTAAATGATGATGGTGTCTCCTCGGCGCCAGAGATTGGCACGTAGAAGAGACCGCTTCCTCCCCGGCAACGGCGCCAGAAATTCCTTTGACGTGGCTTGAGACTGCGTCGGTATTTCCCCAAAGAGGAAGGGATGATGCAGCACATCGACGGTAAGTATTTCCCTCAGTTATGAAACCAAGGTATCGAACCAGTAGGAGGATCACCACCACCTAATAAGCAGCACCTGCACACAAATAACAAATACTTGCAACCCGACGCAAAAGAGAGGTTGTCAATCTCTCTACGGTAAAATGATAGATTAGGTAGTAATAGATTGGAGAGATAGATCTCTCAAGAACACAAAATAAAAAGAGCAAATAAAAAGTGCAGCAAGGTATTTTTGGTTTTTTTGATATAATAGATCTGAAAACAAAAGAGGCAAAAGGATAGATCGAAAAGCAATTTGATGGAAAAGTAGACCCGGGGGCCGTAGGTTTCACTAGTGGCTTCTCTCATGAGTATAGCACACGGTGGGTGAGCAAATTACTGTTGGGCAATTGATATAAGATCAAATAATCATGACGATATCCAAGGCGATGATCATTATATAGGCATCACGTCCAAGATAAGTAGACTGACTCCTGCCTGCATCTACCACTATTACTCCACACATCGACCACTATCCAGCATGCGTCTAGTGTATTAAGTTCATGGAAAAACGGAGTAATGCAATAAGAACGATGACATGATGTAGACAAGATCTATTCATGTAGGAATAGACCCCATCTTGTTATCCTTAATGGCAACGATACATGCGTGCCTTGCTGCCCCTTCTGTCACTGGGAAAGGACACCGCAAGCTTGAACCCATCACAAAGCACCTCTTCCCATGGCAAGAAAAATCGATCTAGTCGGCCTAACTAAACCAAAGATTCGAAGAAGAAATACGAGGCTATAAGTAATCATGCATATAAGAGATCAAAGAAGACTCAAATAATATTCATGGATAGAAACTGATCATGAACTCAAAATTCATCGGATCCCAACAAACACACCGCAAAAGTTTACATCAAATAGATCTCCAAGAGACCATTGTATTGAGAATCGAGAGAGAGAGAGAGAGAGAGAGAGAGGAAGCCATCTAGCTACTGCCTATGGACCCGTAGGTCTTTGGTGGACTACTCACACATCATCGGAGAGGCACCAATGAGGATGATGAACCCCCCCATGATGGTGTTTAGATTGGATCTCGAGGTTCTGGAACTTGCGGCGGCTGGATGTGTTTTTCATCGACTCCCCTAGGATTTTCTCAATATTTGGGTATTTATAGGCATCAGAGGCGGTGGAGAGGGGCTCCGTGGAGGGCACAACCCATCAGGGCGCGCCCTGGTGGGTTGTGCTCTCCACAGCCCACCTTTTTGGCACTTCTTTGGCCCACTAGGTGTCTTCTGGTCCAAAAAATCTCCAAAAAGTTTCGTCGCGATTGGACTCCGTTTGGTACTGATATTCTGTGAAGTAAAAAACAAGCAAAAACAGCAATTGGCACTTTGGCACTATGTCAATAGGTTATTCCCAAAAAATGATATAAAGTTGCTATAAAGTGTTTGTAAAACATCCAAGAATGATAATATAAAAGCATGGAACAAGCAAAAATTATAGGTACGTTGGAGACGTATCAATGCTTTGTTTCGGTTCTCTATTAAAAGGAGGCCTTAATATCCCTTAGTTTCCAATAGGACCCCGCTGCCACGGGAGGGTAGGACAAACGATGTCATGCAAGTTCTTATCGCAAGCATGTATGACTATATACGGAATACATGCCTACATTATATTGATGAATTGGAGCCAGTTCTGTGTCGCCCTATTGTGTAACTATTACATGATTGATGGCATCCATATATTTCCATCACTGCACCATGGCCTGCGCTTTACATACACTGGATCTTGCTAAGTTACTACTGTTACTGTTACTATCACACCTGTTGCTCAATTTCTATTGTTACTACTGTTACCAAAATTGTTGCTATCATGATACGTCCATTTTGCATCATGATTTCATAATGTTATTTATTATGTTCTGTCGAATAATAATACTTTGGGGAGTGATTCTAATGCCTTTTATCTCATAATATGCAAGGTTTACACAAAGAGGGAGAATACCGGCTGCTGGAATTCTGGACCCAAGAAAAGCACATCAGAGATACCTATTCTGCACAACTCCAATGAAGCTGAAATTTTACGGAGATTATTTTTGGAATAAATAAAAAATACTGGAGCAGAAAACTACCGGAGGGGGCCAACCTGGTGGGCACAACCCACCACGGCGCGCCAGACCCCCCTGGGCGCGCCCTGATGGGTTGTGGCCTCCTCGACCCACCTCTGGTGCCCATCTTCTGGTATATAGTCACATTTAACCTAGAAAAAATCAAAGGAGGACTTTCGGGACGAAGCGCCGCCGCCTCGAGGCGGAACTTGGGCAGGAGCACTTTTGCCCTCCGGCGAAACGATTCCGCCGGGAGAACTTCCCTCCCGGAGGGGGAAATCGAAGCGATCGTCATCACCAACACCCCTCTCATCTTTGGGAGGCCAATCTTCATCAACATCTTCAACAGCACCATCTCCTCTCAAACCCTAGTTCATCTCTTGTGTTCAATCTTTGTACCGGAACCTCAGATTGGTACCTGTGGGTGACTAGTAGTGTTGATTACCTTGCGTAGTTGATTACTATATGGTTTATTTGGTGGAAGAACATATATTCAGATCCATTATGCTATTCAATACCTCTCTGATCTTGAGCATGTTTATTATTTGTGAGTAGTTACCTTTGTTCTTGAGGTCACGGGAGAAGTCATGTTGCAAATAATCATGTGAATTTGATATGTGTTCGATATTTTGATGATATGTATGTTGTGATTCCCTTAGTGGTGTCATGTGAACGTCGACTACATGACACTTCACCACTCATGGGCCTAAGGGAATGCATTGTGGAGTAGTTATTAGATGATGGGTTGCTAGAGTGATAGAAGCTTAAACCCTAGTTAATGCGCTACTCCCTCCGTTCCTTTATGTAAGGTGTATTATTTCCGGCACGGTGACCAAGGCACATAATTATAGACATGTTAAGACTAAATTACCCTTAGCAAATTTGTTTGTTAGTAAAAAGTGAATCAATTAGTCCAGAAAAGTATGAGATACATGCAATCGACAAAAAGATAGTTTCCTTCTTTTACTATAAGGAGAGATACAGACAATCAAAAAGAGATACTTTCCTTTTTTTAGGAGGGCTAACAAGAGAATTATGAGGAATTAGAAGAAATGCACCTTACATTCTGAAATTTTATCAAAAAACAAATACACCTTATATAAAGGAACGGAGGGAGTACTTCGTAAGGGGCTGATTTGGATCCAAACGTTTAATGCTATGGTTAGATTCTATCTTAATACTTTTCTTGTAGTTGCGGATGCTTGTGAGGGGGTTAATCATAAGTGGGAGGTTGTTCAAGTAAGAACAGCACCCAAGCACCGGTCCACCCACATATCAAATTATCAAAGTAGCGAACATGAATCAAACCAACATGATGAAAGTGACTAGACGAAATTCCCGTGTACCCTCAAGAACACTTTGCCTATTACTAGAGATTGTTCTGGCCTGTCCTTTGCCTCAAAAGGATTGGGCTACCTTGCTGCACCCTATTTACTGTTACCGTTACTTGCTCATTACCAATTACCTTGCTATCAAACTATCTGTTACCTACAATTTCAGTGCTTGCAGAGATTACCTTGCTGAAAACCGCTTGTCATTTCCTTCTGCTCCTCGTTGGGTTCGACGCTCTTACTTATCAAAAGGACTACGATTGATCCCCTATACTTGTGGGTCATCAAGACTCTTTTCTGGCGCCGTTGCCGGGGAGTGAAGCACTCTTGGTAAGTGGAAACCGATAAGGAAAAACTTATACTACGTGCTGAAATTTATTGCTACTTGCTACTATGGAGAACAATCCTTTGAGGGGTTTGTTCAGGGTATCTTCACCTCGACCGGATCCACAATTAGTTTCCCCTCAACCTACTGCACCTACTCAAAATATTACTTATGAATTTCCTTCTGGTATGGTAGAACAACTGCTTGCTAAACCTTATGCAGGAGATGGAACTGAACATCCTGATATGCATCTATTATATGTGAACGAAATATGTGGATTATTTAAGCTTGCAGGTTTACCCGGATATGAAGTTAAGAAGAAAGTTTTCCCTTTATCTTTGGAGGGAAAAGCATTGACATGGTATAGGCTATGTGATGATCTTGGATCGTGGAACTGGAATCGTTTGCAATTGGAATTCCCCCAAAAGTTTTATCCCATGCATCTAGTTCGTCGTGATCGGAATTATAAATATAATTTTTGGCCTCGTGAAAGAGAAGGTATCGCTCTAGCTTGGGGGAGGCTTAATTCAATGCTATATTCATGCCCCAATAATGACATTCTGAGAGAAGTTATCATTCAGAATTTTTATGCTCGGCTTTCTCATAATGATCAATCCATGCTCGATACTTCTTGTGTTGGTTCTTATATGAAGAAGACTATTGAATTCAAGTGGGATCTCTTAGAAAGAATTAAACGCAACTCTGAAGATTGGGAACTCGACGAAGGTAATGAGTCAAGTATAAATCTTGAATTTGATTGTGTTAAATCTTTTATGAATACCGATACTTTTCACAAGTTTAGCACTAAATATGGACTTGACTCTGAGATAGTAGCCTCTTTCTCCGAAGCATTTGCTACTCACGTTGATCTCCCTAAAGAGAAGTGGTTTAAATATCATCCCCATATTAAAGAAGAAATTAAAGAACCGGTCATAGTTGAAGAAGAAACCATCATTTATAATGTTGATCCAGTTGTGCCTACCGCTTATATTGAAAAACCACCTTTCCCTGTTAGGATAAAGGAACATACTAAGGTGTCAACTGTGGTTCGTAAGAGTAATCTAAAAACATCTAAGCCCCCTGAGCAAATCAAAGTAGAACCTAGTGTTGATATGGTTAAAGATCTCTTGGTAGAAAATATCGATGGGCATGTTATCTACTTCTGTGATGAAGCTGCTAGAATTGCTAAACCCGATGAAAAAGATAAACATAGACCCATAGAAGGCACGCCCGTTGTCTCGGTCAAAATAGTATATCATTGCTATCATGGTTTATGTGATTTGGGTGCTAGTGTGTGTGCTATCACTTTTACTTTATACCAAGAAATTATGGATGAAATAGCACCTGCTGAAATAGAAGACATTGATGTTACTATTAAACTTGCTAATAGAGACACTATCACACTGCTTGGGATTGTTAGAGATGTTGAAGTCTTGTGTGGGAAAGTGAAATACCCTACTGATTTTCTAGTTCTTGGTTCCCCACAAGATGACTTTTGTCCCATTATCTTTGGTAGACCTTTTCTGAGCACCGTCAATGCTAAGATAGATTGTGAAAAACAAACTGTCGGTGTCAGTTTTGGTAATGTGTCTCATGAGTTTAATTTTTCCAAGTTTAGTAGACAACCTCGTGATAAAGCATTATCTAGTAAGGATGAAATAATTGGTCTTTCTTCTATTGCCTTGCCTCCTACTGATCCATTAGAACAATATTTGGTTGACCATGAAAATGATATGCACTTGCGTGAAAGAAATGAAATAGATCAAATTTTCTTTGAACAACAACCTCTCCTGAAACACAATTTGCCTATTGAAACTTTTGGAGGTCCCCCTCCACCTAAAGGTGATCCTGTGTTTGAATTGAAACAACTGCCTGGCACTTTGAAGTATGCTTATCTTGATGAGAAAAAGATATATCCTGTTATTATTAGTGCCAACCTTTCAAAACATGAAGAAGAAAGATTATTAAAAGTTCTACGGAAGCACAGGGCTGCTATTGGATATACTCTTGATGATCTTAAGGGCATTAGTCCCACTCTATGTCAGCACAAGATTAATATGGAACCTGATGCTAAACCCGTTGTTGATCACCAACGGCGATTGAATCCTAAGATGAAGGAAGTGGTAAGAACTGAAATATTAAAACTTTTGGAAGCAGGTATAATCTATCCTATTGCTGATAGTAGATGGGTAAGTCCCATTCATTGTGTCCCTAATAAAGGAGGTATTACCATTGTTCCTAATGATAAGAATGAACTCATTCCACAAAGAATTGTTACTGGCAATAGAATGGTAATTAATTTTAGAAAATTAAATAAAGCTACTAGGAAGGATCATTACCCTCTGCCTTTCATTGATCAAATGCTAGAAAGATTATCTAAGCACACACACTTTTGCTTCTTAGACGGATATTCTGGTTTCTCTCAAATACCCGTGTCACAATCCGATCAAGAGAAAACCAGCTTTACTTGCCCTTTTGGAACCTATGCTTATAGACGTATGCCTTTTGGTTTATGCAATGCACCTGCTACCTTTAAAAGATGTATGACTGCTATATTCTCTGATTTTTGTGAAAAGATTGTGGAGGTTTTCATGGATGATTTTTCCATTTACGGAACTTCTTTTGATGATTGCTTAAGCAACCTTGATCGAGTTTTGCAGAGATGTGAACAAACTAATCTCGTCTTGAATTGGGAGAAGTGCCACTTTATGGTTAATGAAGGTATTGTCTTGGGGCATAAAATATCTGAGCGAGGTATTGAGGTGGATAAAGCTAAAGTTGATGCCATTGAGAAAATGCCATGTCCTAAAGATATTAAAGGTATTCGCAGTTTCCTTGGTCATGCTGGTTTCTGTAGGAGGTTCATTAAAGACTTCTCTAAAATTTCTAGGCCTCTTACTAATCTTTTGCAAAAGGATCTCCCTTTTGTTTTTTATGATGATTGTGTGGAAGCCTTTGAAACACTCAAGAAAGCCTTAACCTCTGCACCTATTGTTCAACCACCTGATTGGAACTTGCCTTTTGAAATTATGTGTGATGCTAGTGATTATGCTGTTGGTGATGTTCTAGGACAAAGAGTTGATAAGAAATTGAATGTTATCCATTATGCTAGTAAAACTCTAGACAGTGCTCAACCAAATTATGCTACTACGGAAAAAGAATTTTTAGCGGTCGTGTTTGCTTGTGATAAATTTAGATCCTATATTGTTGACTCAAAAGTAATTGTTCACATCGACCATGCTGCTATAAAACATCTTATGGAAAAGAAAGATGCTATACCTAGACTTATTAGGTGGGTTCTCTTGCTCCAAGAATTTGACTTGCATATTGTTGATAGGAAGGGAGCTGAGAATCCCGTAGCTGATAACTTGTCTAGGTTAGAAAATATTCTTGATGACCCATTACCTATTGATGATAGTTTCCCTGACGAACAGTTAGCTGCAATAAATGTTTCTCAAAACACTCCTTGGTATGCTGATTATGCTAATTACATTGTCGCTAAATATATACCACCTAGCTTCACATACCAACAAAAGAAAAAAAATCTTCTATGACTTGAGACATTACTTTTGGGATGACCCACATCTTTATAAAGAAGGAGTAGATGGTATTATTAGATGTTGTGTACCTGAGCATGAACAGGAACAAATCCTACAGAAATGTCATTCCGAAGCTTATGGAGGGCATCATGCGGGAGATAGAACTACTCACAAGGTATTGCAATCTGGTTTCTATTGGCCTACTCTCTTCAAAGATTCCCGTAAGTTTGTCTTGTCTTGTGATGAATGTCAAAGAATTGGTAATATCGGTAAGCGTCAGGAAATGCCTATGAATTATTCACTTGTTGTTGAACCATTTGATGTTTGGGGTTTTGATTATATGGGACCTTTTCCTTCCTCTAATGGGTACACTCATATTTTGGTTGCCGTTGATTATGTCACTAAGTGGGTAGGAGCTATTCCAACTAGTAGTGCTGATCACCACACCTCCATTAAAATGCTTAAAGAGGTTATCTTCCCGAGGTTTGGAGTCCCTAGATATTAATTGACTGATGGTGGTTCACACTTTATTCATGGTGCTTTCCGTAAGATGCTTGCTAAATATGATGTTAACCATAGAATTGCATCACCATATCATCCTCAATCTAGTGGTCAAGTTGAACTTAGCAATAGAGAAATAAAATTAATATTACAAAAAACTGTCAATATGTCTCGTAAGAATTGGTCTAAGAAATTAGATGATGCACTTTGGGCCTATAGAACAGCTTATAAAAATCCGATGGGTTTGTCTCCATACAAAATGGTATATGGAAAAAGCTTGTCATTTGCCTCTAGAATTAGAACATAAAGCATTTTGGGGCATTAAAGAACTTAATTATGATTTCAAACTTGCCAGTGAGAAGAGGCTATTTGATATTAGCTCACTAGATGAATGGAGAACCCAAGCCTATGAAAATGCCAAGTTATTTAAAGAAAAAGTAAAAAGATAGCACGACAAAAGAATCCAAAAGCGGGAATTTAAAATAGGGGACTATGTTCTTTTGTTCAACTCTCGTTTAAGATTTTTTGTAGGTAAGCTTCTCTCCAAATGGGAAGGACCTTATATTATCGAAGAGGTTTATCGTTCTGGAGCTATCAAGATTAATAACGCCGATGGTACTAACCCAAAGGTGGTCAATGGACAAAGAATTAAGCACTATATCTCAGGTACGCCTATTAACGTTGAAATCAATGTTATCCAAACCATGACACCGGAGGAACACATAAAAGAAACCTTCTGGAACACTCCAGAATTCTGAAAAATAGGAGGTACGTGATACGGTAAGTAAACGGACTCCGAAAAATCCGCAAAAATATTTTTTGTCAGTTTTGGAATATTAGAAAATTTTGGGAATAAAGAAATAAACCAGAAGGTGATCGAGGTGAGCACGATACACCAGGGCACGCCAGGCACCCCTGGGCGCGCCCTGGTGGCTTGTGCCCACCTCGGATACCTTCCCGACTCCGTTTTCTTTCCATATGCTTGTTTCCCAAGAATAAAATTCTCTATATATACCCCCGACTATTTTGACAACCGCATCGCAGAAAAATCCTCTGTTCTTGTTTATTGCTGTTTTCTCGTCAGATCTAGATCTTCATGGCTCCACCAAGCTCCTCCAAAGACAAGTTCTTAGAGAAGGTCATCAACCCGTACTTGCCGGAGGTGATGAAGCACCCTCAAGCCATCGAGATACGTGAGGGGGTGCTCCACATCCGCGATGTTCAGGGACCCAAGAAGACCGGAAGCGTGGAGGCTAGGCTCGAGGCGGTGGAACATGAAATCTTCAAGTTCCAGAAGATGGTGGAGCGCGGACTTAGTGCCAATCACTCCATGATCACGTAATTCACCCATGATCAGGTGCTAGATGGCCGGTCTGTGAAGGACATCATCTCCACCCTCAGCGAGCAAATTAACTTTCTGCAGAGCCAAGTTTATGATCTTCAAAATCAAGTCTTTGAATATGAGGCAAGATTTAAAGGTATGAGTTTAGCTGGTTGCAGGACTTAGGGGACTCTTGTGTCAACTTATGATGGGGAGCCCCTGCCCTGGAAGCTAGAGGACAAGCATACTATATCATCACCACCACCTACTTCATCTCCACCACCTTCTTCATCACCACCACCAAAGGAGACTTGAGCACACGGGTATGGGCACTCCCCTTGGCTTGAGCCAAGCTTGGGGGAGGTGCCCCGGTATCGTATCACCATCACTTTTATTCACCCTTACCTATTTTAGTTCAATCTTTAGTTTCCCTTTGCTTTAGTTGAATAAAAGTTTAGCATGATCTATTTTCGTGTGTTAGTTTCGTGGCCTATCTATCTATGTAATCGAGTGAAAGTTATATAATAAAGCTTAGTTTGAGTTTTTGTCTCTCTACTTTCTTGTTGCAATCAAAATAAAAGGGAAGAAGAATAAATGAAAAGAATCATATGCTAATCTTATGGTGAGTAATGACATCACATAAGGAAAAGTATAAGTAGTAAAATTTATTGGAGATTGACAAACATAGCATTGGTCAATGATGCAATTCATGAAAGAATTAATAAGGGAAGAGAAGATTCACATGCAAATACACTCTCTTCGACATCTTTTATGATTGTGAGCCCCCATCAAATATTATATGTCAAAACTGTTGACGTTGGACAAGGAAGACAATGTAATGATTTATGCTTGTCCATATCCACATAGAAGTTATATTGTCATAGATCCTTCAACATGTGGTGCTTGCCCAATATCTTTGCTAGCCAAAAATCCCGCACTAAGTAGAGATACTACTTGTGCATCCGAAAACCCAAAACCAAACTCATTCTTTGAGAGTCCACCATACCTACCTATGGATCAAGAAAGATCCTTCAAGTAAGTTGTCATCGGTGCAATAAGGCAATAAAAATTGCTTCTAAAAGTGTTTTGATCAATTAGTGTAAGAGAAAATTGAGCGCTATACGAACTTATGAAGGCAAAGTAATAAAAGCGACGGACTGCATAATAAAGGTTGCTATCATAGGGGGCAATATAGCGTGACGTTCTTTTACATTAAGGGATTGGGCATACAAACCAAAAAGCGCATGACAACCTCTGCTTCCCTCTACGAAGGGACTATCTTTTACTTTTATGTATTTACTTTTATGCAAAGAGTCAAAGTATTCTTCCCTATTCCTTTTTACTTTTTCCTTTTGCAAGCATCATGTGGTGAGGAAAGATCTAGGTACATATATCCAGTTGGATATGGGTGGGCATGAGTTATTATTGTTGACATCACCCTTGAGGTGAATACATTGGGAGGCGAAATCATAAGCCCCTATCTTCCTATGTGTCCGGTTGAAACTTTTTGTTCATGGGTATGCCGTGAGTGTTAGCAATCATAGAAGACTAAATGATGGTTGAGTATGTGGACTTGCCAAAAGGCTCCGGCATGAGACCCTTCCTTAAAATATGATGAATTGTAATTGCAAAGTTGACTGAGAACATAGTTTGTTGGTTTTCAATAAGGTTTATGCTTCATACTTCTATGTTGTGATGAATTGTTACTTGTTCATGAGAAGCTATATGATAAAAGTGTATTGAATAAGTTTTATGGTAGAGTTTGTTGTTGTTATGATAATAAGCACGATGCTACTATGTCCGTACTTTGTTTTTATCGACACCTCTGTCTCAAATCATGTGGACATGCTTTTCAATATCGGTTTTCGCTTGAGGACAAGCGAGGTCTAAGCTTGGGGGAGTTGATATGTCCATTTTGCATCATGATTTCCTACTGTTATTTATTATGTTTTGTTGAGTAGTAATGCTTTGGGGAGTGATTCTAATGCCTTTTCTCTCATAATATGCAAGGTTTACACAAAGAGGGAGAATACCGGCAGCTAGAATTCTGGACCCAAGAAAACCACATCAGAGATACCTATTATGCACAACTCCAATGAAGCTGAAATTTTACGGAGATTATTGTTGGAATAAATAAAAAATACTGGAGCAGAAAACTACCGGAGGGGGCCAACCTGGTGGGCACAACCCACCAGGGCGCGCCAGACCCCCCCTGGGCGCGCCCTGATGGGTTGTGGCCTCCTCGGCCCACCTCCGGTGCCCATCTTCTGGTATATAGTCACATTTAACCTAGAAAAAATCAGAGGAGGACTTTCGGGACGAAGCGCCGTCGCCTCTAGGCGTAACTTGGGCAGGAGCACTTTTGCCCTCCGGCGGAGCGATTCCGCCGGGGGAACTTCCCTCCCGAAGGGTGAAATCGAAGCTATCGCCATCACCAACACCCCTCTCATCTTTGGGAGGCCAATCTTCATCAACATCTTCAACAACACCATCTCCTCTCAAACCCTAGTTCATCTCTTGTGTTCAATCTTTGTACCGGAACCTCAGATTGGTACCTGTGGGTGACTAATAGTGTTGATTACCTTGCGTAGTTGATTACTATATGGTTTATTTGGTGGAAGATCATATGTCCAGATCCATTATGCTATTCAATACCTCTCTGATCTTGAGCATGTTTATTATTTGTGAGTAGTTACCTTTGTTCTTGAGGTCACGGGAGAAGTCATGTTGCAAGTAATCATGTGAATTTGATATGTGTTCGATATTTTGATGATATCTATGTTGTGATTCCCGTTGTGAACGTCGACTACATGACACTTCACCACTCATGGGCCTAAGGGAATGCATTTTGGAGTAGTTATTAGATGATGGGTTGCTAGAGTGACAGAAGCTTAAACCCTAGTTTATGCGCTACTTCGTAAGGGGCTGATTTGGATCCAAACGTTTAATGCTATGGTTAGATTTTATCTTAATACTTTTCTCGTAGTTGTGGATGCTTGCGAGGGGGTTAATCATAAGTGGGAGGTTGTTCAAGTAAGAACAGCACCCAAGCACCGGTCCACCCACATATCAAATTATCAAAGTAGCGAACACGAATCAAACCAACATGATGAAAGTGACTAGACAAAATTCCCGTCTCCAGAACACTTTGCCTATTACTAGAGATTGTTTTGGCCTGTCCTTTGCCTCAAAAGGATTGGGCTACCTTGCTGCACCTTATTTACATTTACCGTTACTTGCTCGTTACCAATTACCTTGTTATCAAACTATCTGTTACCTACAATTTCAGTGCTTGCAGAGATTACCTTGCTGAAAACCGCTTGTCATTTCCTTCTGCTCCTCGTTGGGTTCGACACTCTTACTTATCGAAAGGACTACGATTGATCCCATATACTTGTGGGTCATCATATCACTATTATCGCTAGTACTATCATTTGCCGTGCTACTAAATCTTTGCTGCAGAGAGATATCCCAGGTGCGGTTGAATTAACAACTCAACTGTCAAGGCCTATAAATATTATTTGTCTCCCCTTGTGTCGAATCAATAAATTAGGGTGAAATACTACCCGTGAAGACTATCGCGATCCCCTATACTTGTGGGTTATTGATACGTCTCCAACGTATCGATAATTCATGAAGTATGCATGCCATATTTACCTATGTTTACAATACTTTTATTGGGTTTTGATGCACTTTCTATGATTTATTTAGAACTAACCCGGACTGACGCTGTTTTCAGTAGAATTACCGTGGTGTTGTTTTTGTGCAGAAAATGAAAGTCATCGGAATTGCCCGATACTTTTTTATAATTTTTTCTGGAGAAAATAAGAAATACTGGAGCGAAGAACCACTGGAGGGGAGCCACCTGTGGGCCATTACCCATCAGGCCACGGCCACCCCCTCGCCGTGTCCTGAAGGGTACTGGGGCCCACGTGGCTCCGTTTGACGTGATTCCTACGCTGAAAAATCCTATAAATATAGAAACCCTCGAAAGTTAACAGAGAACTTTCGCTCCGCCGTCACAGCTCTCTGTATTGGCAAAAAACCGATCTGGAGCCTTTCCAGTACCCTTTCGAAGAGGGGAAATCATCTCCGGTGGCCATCTTCATCATCCCGACGGAGGCCATGATGAGGAGCGAGTAGTTCACCCTCGGGGCTGAGGGTATGTAGCAGTAGCTATGTGTTTAATCTCTCTCTCTCTCTCTCTCTCTCGTGTTCTTGAGATGGCACGATCTTGATGTATCACGGGCTTTGTTAATATAGTTGGATCATATGGTGTTCTTCCTTCTCTATCTTGTTGTGATGAATTGAATCTTTCCCTTTGAGATCTCATTATGTTGGATTGAATATTTTGGTTTGAGAACACTTGATGTATGTCTTGCGGATTCACTTGATATATGTTATGGCATCAACTTGTGGATTCCGGTGACCTTGGGGATCTATGCATAGGGGTTGATTGCAAGTTTTCATACTACTTTCTCTGATAGAAATCTTGGGGTGCTCCTTGAAGTTCTTTGTGTTGGATTGAATATGATAGATCTGAAATTGTTTGATGCATGTGATGTCTACTACGCAACCTTCTTCTTGTAGACTCGTGTTGGGCCTCCAAGCGCAGAGTTTTGTAGGACAGTAGCAATTTTCCCTCAAGTGGATGACCTAAGGTTTATCAATCCGTGGGAGGCGTAGGATGAAGATGGTCTCTCTCAAACAACCCTGCAACCAAATAACAAAGAGTCTCTTGTGTCCCCAACACACCCAATACAATGGTAAATTGTATAGGTGCACTAGTTCGGCGAAGAGATGGTGATACAAGTGTAATATGGATGGTAGATATAGGTTTTTGTAATCTGAAAATATAAAAACAGCAAGGTAACTAATGATAAAAGTGAGCACAAACGGTATTGCAATGCTTAGAAACAAGGCCTAGGGTTCATACTTTCACTAGTGCAAGTTCTCTCAACAATACTGACATAGTTGAATCATATGTAAATCCCTCACGTGCGACAAAGAGTTCACTCCAAAGTCACAAATAGCGGAGAACAAACAAAGAAATTATTGTAGGGTACGAAACCACCTCAAAGTTATCTTTTCCGATCAATCGTATGAGCTATCCCTATAAGTGTCACGAACAGCCCTAGAGTTCGTACTAAAATAACACCTTAAGATACACATCAACCAAAACCCTAATGTCACCTAGATACTCCAATGTCAGCACGAGTACCCATGGGCTTGATTATACGATATGCATCACATAATTTCAGATTCATCATGTTCAATCCAACACAAAGAACTTCAAAGAGTGCCCCAAAGTTTCCATCGGAGAGTCAAGACGAAAGCGTGCGCCAACCCCTATGCATAGATTCCCAAGGTCACGAAACCCGCAGGTTGATCACCAAAACATACATCAAGTGGATCAACAGAACATCCCATTGTCACCACGGATATCCCATAGCAAGACATACATCAAGTGTTCTCAAATCCTTAAAGACTCAATCCGATAAGTAAACTTCAAAGGGAAAACTCAATTCATCACAAGAAGATAGAGAGGGGAAAACTCCATATGATTCATCTATATCAATAAAGCTCGCGATACATCAAGATCGTGCCATCTCAAGAACACGAGAGAGAGAGAGAGATTAAACACATAGCTACTGGTACATACCCTCAGCCCCGAGGGTGAACTACTCCGTCCTTGTCATGGAGACCGCCGGGATGATGAAGATGGCCACCGGTGATGGTTTCCCCCTCCGGCAGGGTGCCGGAACGGGCTCCCGATTGGTTTTTCGTGGCTACAGAGGCTTGCAGCAGCGGAACTCTCGATCTAGGTTTCTTTTCGGAGGTTTGGGTATTTATAAGAATTTTTGGCGTCGTTCTCACGTCAAGGGGGGCCACGAGGCGACGACAAGCCAGGGGGGCGCGCCCTAGGGGGGCGCCCCCTAGGCTTGTGGTGGCCTCGTGGCTCTTCTGGCCCAACTCCAATGCCCCGTGGGCTTCTTTTGGTCCATAAAAAATCATCGTAAGTTTTTATTCCGTTTGGACTCCGTTTGATATTCCTTTTCTATAAAACTTAAAAACAAGGAAAAAAAAACAGAAACTGGCACTGGGCTCTAGGTTAGTAGGTTAGTCCCAAAAACAATATAAAATAGCATATTAATGCATATAAAACATCCAAAACAGATAATATAATAGCATGGAACAATCAAAAATTATAGATACGTTGGAGACGTATCAAGCATCCCCAAGCTTAACTCCTGCTCGTCCTCGAGGAGGTAAATGATAAAAACAGAATTTTTGATGTGGAATGCTACCTAACATATTTATCCATGTAATTTTCTTTATTGTGGCATGAATATTCAGATCCATAAGATTCAAAACAAGAGTTTAATATTGACATAAAAACAATAATACTTGAAGCATACTAATAAAGCAATCATGTCTTCTCAAAATAACATGGCCAAAAAAAGTTATCCCTACAAAATCATATAGTCTGGCTATGCTCCATCTTCATCACACAAAGTATTAAATCATGCACAACCCCGGTTTTAGCCAAGCAATTGTTTCATACTTTAGTATTCTCAAACCTTTTCAACTCTCACGCAATACATGAGCGTGAGCCATGGATATAGCACTATAGGTGGAATAGAATATGGTGGTTGTGGAAAAGACAAAACGAAGGAGATAGTCTCACACCAACTAGGCGTATCAACGGGCTATGGAGATGCCCATCAATAGATATCAATGTGAGTGAGTAGGGATTGCCATGCAACGGATGCACTAGAGCTATAAGTGTATGAAAGCTCAAAAAAGAAACTAAGTGGGTGTGCATCCAACTCACTTGCTCACGAAGACCTAGGGCAATTTGAGGAAGCCCATCATTGGAATATACAAGCCAAGTTCTATAATGAAAAATTCCCACTAGTATATGAGAGTGACAATATAGGAGACTCTCTATCATGAAGATCATGCTGCTACTTTGAAGCACAAGTGTGGAAAAAGGATAGTAGCATTGCCCCTTCTCTCTTTTCTCTCATTTTTTTTTCATTTTTTTTCATTTTTTGGTGGGCATCTTTGGCCTCTTTTTTTTATTTGGGCTTCTCTGGCCTCTTTTATTTTTCATAAAGTCCGGAGACTCATCCCGACTTGTGGGGGAATCATAGTTTCCATCATCCTTTCCTCACATGGGACAATGCTCTATAATGATGATCATCACACTTTTATTTACTTACAACTCAAGAATTACAACTCGATACTTAGAACAAAATATGACTCTATATGAATGCCTCCGACGGTGTACCGGGATGTGCAATGACTCAAGAGTGACATGTATAAAAAATATGAACGGTGGCTTTGCCACAAATACGATGTCAACTACATGATCATGCAAAGCAATATGACAATGATGATGCGTGTCATAAACGGAACGGTGGAAGTTGCATGGCAATATATCTCGGAATGGCTATGGAAATGCCATAATAGGTAGGTATGGTGGCTGTTTTGAGGAAGGATATATGGTGGGTGTAATGCACCGGCGAAAGTTGCGCGGTACTAGAGAGGCTAGCAAGGGTGGAATGGTGAGAGTGTGTATAATCCATGGACTCAACATTAGTCATAAGGAACTCACATACTTATTGCAAAAGTCTATTAGTTATCAAAACAAAGTACTACACGCATGCTCCTAGGGGAAGGGTTGGTAGGAGTTAACCATCGCGCGATCCCGACCTCCACACAAAGGAGGGCAATCAATAAATAAATCATGCTCCGACTTCGTCACATAACGGTTCACCATACGTGCATGCTACGGGAATCACAACCTTTAACACAAGTATTTCTACCAATCCACAATTACTCACTAGCATGTCTCTAATATTACCATCTTTATATCTCAAAACAATCATAAGGAATCACACTTCTCATAGTATTCAATGCACTTCATATGAAAGTTTTTATTATATCTCTCTTGGATGCCCATCATATTAGGACTAAATTCATAACCTAAGCAAATTACCATGTTGTTTAGAGACTCTCAAAATAATATAAGTGAAGCATGAGAGTTCAACAATTTCTATAAAATGAAACCACCGCCGTGCTCTACAAAGATATAAGTGAAGCTCAATGAGTAGCCAACAATTAAATAACTATGTGAAGACTCTCTCATCTAAGAATTTCAGATCTTAAGTATTTTATTCAACAACAAGCAAAAGAAAAATAGCACCCCAAGAATAGCACGCATCATGTGAAGAAGCAAAAACTTAGGTTCAACCGATACTAACCGATAATTGTTGAAGAAGAAAGGTGGGATGCCAACCGGGGCATCCCCAAGCTTAGATGCTTGAGACTTCTTGAAATATTAATTAGGGATGCCTTGGGCATCCCCAAGCTTGAGCTCTTGTATCTCCTTAATTCCTCTCATATCACGGTTTCCCTAGATCTTAAAAACTTCATCCACACAAAACTCAACAAGAACTCGTGAGATAGGTTAGTACACATAATAATAAATCAACTCTTTATGTACTGCAAAGACAAGTTGCACAATAATTTTCAAACATCATCTACTGTTTACTATCATTTCCACAATTTATATCTACCAATATAGGCTATGGAAACTATAGGATAAGTAGATAACAATACTATGATAGCAATCTGTCCAAACAGAACAGTCTGTAGCAATTTATGAAAACAGTGTACTTCTGTAACTCAAAAAATTATAAAAATTTAGGACATGCTAAATAATTTATATGAAAATACTTTGTAAAAATTTCAGAAACTTTCCACGTTCCAGTAAAATATGAAAATTCAAACACTTCAGCAAAAGTTTCTGTTTTTTTTTACACAGCACACATCAAACATGCAATGCAAGCATCCTAAGGCAATTCATGGAACTTTTTATTGAAAAACAAGATTATAAATGACACCTAACAGAGAAAAATAAAATAAAATGATGCTCCAAGCAAAACTCATATTATGTGACGAATAAAAATATAGCTCCAAGTAAGATATACCGATAGTGTTGAAGATGAAAGAGGGGATGCCTTCCGGGGCATCCCCAAGCTTAGGCGCTTGAGTCTTCCTTGGATATTACCTTGGGGGTGCCTTTGGCATCCCCAAGCTTAGGTTCTTGCCACTCCTTATTCTCCTCATATCGGTGTCTCACCCAAAACTTGAAAACTTCAATCACACAAAACTTAACGGAACTTCGTGAGATGGGTTAGTATAATAAATAAATATAATTCACTTAGGTACTGTCAAGACAAGATTAATAATTGTTCCCGCATGATACCTACTGTATTCTATCATTCCCATAATTTATACCACTAAATATAAGCTATGAAAACACTAAAACAAGCAAACTATGCATGCAAAACAGAATCTGTCAAAAACAGAACAGTCTGTGAAGCTCTGTAGTGTATCCATACTTCCCTGTCTCTGAAAATTCTGAAAAATTAGTACAACCTGAAGAATTTGTATATGAAAACTGTGTAAAAATTTCAGATCATTATCACGCTCCGGTAAAAAATGAAAATTCCTGTACTGGAGTCAAAAGTTTCTGTTTTGGTTCAGCATCAATTCTACTCATCTTGTGAGTCATCCCAAAGGCTTTACTTGGCACTTTATCAAAATAAAAGACACAAAACATGATTACTACAGTATATTAATCATATGATAACACAAAAACAGAAAGTAAAAGTGTTGGGTTGTCTCCCAACAAGCGCTTTTCTTTAATGCCTTTTAGCTAGGCATGATGATTTCAATGATGCTCATATAAAAGATAAGAATTGAAACACAAAGAGAGCATCATGAAGCATATGACTAGCACATTTAAGCCTAACCCACTTCCTATTCATAGGGATTTTTTGAACAAACAATTTATGGGAGCAAGAATCAACTAGCATAGGAAGGTAAAACAAGCAAAACTTCAAGATTTTCAACACATAGAGAGGAAACTTGATATTATTGCAATTCCTACAAGCATATACTCCCCCCTCATAATAATTTTCAGTAGCATCATGAATGAATTCAACAATATAACTATCACATAAAGCATTCTTTTCATGATTCATAAGCATAGAAATTTTACTACTCACCACATAAGCAAATTTATTCTCATCAATAGTAGTGGGAGCAAACTCAACAAAATAACTATCATGTGAAGCATAATCCAATTGAACATTAAATCATGATGACAAGTTTCATGGTTATCATTATTCTTTATAGCATACATGTCATCACAATAATCATCATAAATAGGAGGTATGCTTTCATCATAATAAATTTGCTCATCAAAACTTGGGGGACTAAACATATCATCTTCATCAAACATAGCATCCCCAAGCTTGTAGCTTTGCATATCATTAGCATCATTAATATTGAAGGAATTCATACTAACAACATTGCAATCATGCTCATCATACAAAGATTTAGTGCCAAACATTTTATTGACTTCTTCTTCTAACACTTTGGCACAATTTTCCTTTCCATCATTTTCACGAAAGACATTATAAAGGCGAACCAATTGATGCAACCTAAACTCCATTTTTTTTGTAGTTTTGTTTTATAAAACCAAACTAGTGAAAAAAAAGAAACTAAAAGATTTAATTGCAAGATCTAAAGATATACCTTCAAGCACTCACCTCCCCGGCAACGGCGCCAGAAAAGAGCTTGATGTCTACTACGCAACCTTCTTCTTGTAGACTCGTGTTGGGCCTCCAAGCGCAGAGTTTTGTAGGACAGTAGCAATTTTCCCTCAAGTGGATGACCTAAGGTTTATCAATCCGTGGGAGGCGTAGGATGAAGATGGTCTCTCTCAAACAACCCTGCAACCAAATAACAAAGAGTCTCTTGTGTCCCCAACACACCAAATACAATGGTAAATTGTATAGGTGCACTAGTTCGGCGAAGAGATGGTGATACAAGTGTAATATGGATGGTAGATATAGGTTTTTGTAATCTGAAAATATAAAAACAGCAAGGTAACTAATGATAAAAGTGAGCACAAACGGTATTGCAATGCTTAGAAACAAGGCCTAGGGTTCATACTTTCACTAGTGCAAGTTCTCTCAACAATACTGACATAGTTGAATCATATGTAAATCCCTCACGTGCGACAAAGAGTTCACTCCAAAGTCACAAATAGCGGAGAACAAACGAAGAAATTATTGTAGGGTACGAAACCACCTCAAAGTTATCTTTTCCGATCAATCGTATGAGCTATCCCTATAAGTGTCACGAACAGCCCTAGAGTTCGTACTAAAATAACACCTTAAGATACACATCAACCAAAACCCTAATGTCACCTAGATACTCCAATGTCACCACGAGTACCCACGGGCTTGATTATACGATATGCATCACACAATTTCAGATTCATCATGTTCAATCCAACACAAATAACTTCAAAGAGTGCCCCAAAGTTTCCATCGGAGAGTCAAGACGAAAACGTGCGCCAACCCCTATATATGCATAGATTCCCAAGGTCACGAAACCCACAGGTTGATCACCAAAACATACATCAAGTGGATCAACAGAACATCCCATTGTCACCACGGATATCCCATCGCAAGACATACATCAAGTGTTCTCAAATCCTTAAAGACTCAATCCGATAAATAAACTTCAAAGGGAAAACTCAATTCATCACAAGAAGATAGAGAGGGGAAAACTCCATATGATTCATCTATATCAATAAAGCTCGCGATACATCAAGATCGTGCCATCTCAAGAACACGAGAGAGAGAGAGAGATCAAACACATAGCTACTGGTACATACCCTCAGCCCCGAGGGTGAACTACTCCGTCCTTGTCATGGAGACCGCCGGGATGATGAAGATGGCCACCGGTGATGGTTTCCCCCTCCGGCAGGGTGTCGGAACGGGCTCCCGATTGGTTTTTCGTGGCTACAGAGGCATGTGGCAGCGAAACTCCCAATCTAGGTTTCTTTTCGGAGGTTTGGGTATTTATAAGAATTTTTGGCGTCGGTCTCACGTCAAGGGGGGCCACGAGGCGACGACAAGCCAGGGGGGCGCGCCCTAGGGGGGCGCCCCCTAGGCTTGTGGTGGCCTCATGGCTCTTCTGGCCCAACTCCAATGCCCTATGGGCTTCTTCTGGTCCCTAAAAAATCATCGTAAGTTTTTATTCCGTTTGGACTCCGTTTGATATTCCTTTTCTGTAAAACTTAAAAACAAGGAAAAAAACAGAAACTGGCACTGGGCTCTAGGTTAGTAGGTTAGTCCCAAAAACAATATAAAATAGCATATTAATGCATATAAAACATCCAAAACAGATAATATAATAGCATGGAACAATCAAAAATTATAGATACGTTGGAGACGTATCAGCATGTCGCATAATTTACCCATGGATACTTGAGGTGACATTGGAGTATATAGGTGACATTAGGGTTGATTGATATGTACCATTGGTGTTATTTTACTACGAACTTTAGGACTGTTTGTGACACTTGTAGGAATATCTCAAAAGATTGATCGGAAAGAATAACTTTGAGGTGGTTCTACTACCTACACCAATTTCATCTTATGTTCTCCGCTACTTATGAACTTTGGAGTGATTCTTTGTTGCACGTTGAGGGATGATCATGTGATTCAACTATGTTAGCATTGTTGGGAGATTGCACTAGTGAAAGTATGAACCCTAGGTCTTATTTCTAAGCATTAATATACCGTTTTGCTCGTTGTTTACTACTTGTTACCTTGCTGTTTTTTTATTTTCATATTACAAAAAGCTATTTCTATCATCCATATTCCACTTGTATCACCATCTCTTCGCCGATCTAGTGCACCTATACAATTTGCCATTGTATTGGGTGTGTTGGGGACACAAGAGATTTCTTGTATTTGATTGCAGGGTTGTTTGAGAGAGACCATCTTCATCCTACACCTCCCACGAATTGATAAACCTTAGGTCATCCTCTTGAGGGAAATTTGTTGTTATCCTACAAAACTCTGCACTTGGAGGCCCAACAACGTATACAAGAATAAAGTTGTGTAGTAGACATCAGTTATCATCACCGCAATGGAAGTAGAGTTGGTGATGTGTGCAGTCATTAGGCAGATCTCCCATGATCAACGATGTCCTGCCAACGGCGATCTCCCGCGAACAGCTCCTCGCGGATCCCTCGAACGACGATCTCGCGCGAACAGTTCCTCGCGGATCCCTCAAACAGCTCCTTGTCGATTCCCTCGAACGGCTCATCCTAGCACCATAGATTCGATGCCTCCAGGGTATCCACACGTACGGGGAGCAGCGTCGGGTGACGGACTGCTAAGTCCGGTCGCGCAACATGTGGTGTGAGCAGTGGTGGCGGCGGTTTTAGAGGAATGAAAAGATCAACCCTAGGTTGTGCGCCCACTCCCCTTCATATAGACCTTCAAGGTGGACGCAACATTTGAGGCCCACTATGGAGGCTACACCCGTTTCCCATTCGGATCCAATCCGAATGGGCTGCAGCCCCTTAAGTGTGTGACCCTATAGGTTTGTCATACCATTTCCTCCTTTCGATCTCTCATGTCCATTATATATCAATACTTGTGTTCCTCAATTGCTCTTTTATTTCCTCTTACTATTTTGCCGCTTTGTATTATGACTATCTACCACTATTTGGGTTTAACCTTGCAACTAGCAAGATGAGGGGATTGATAACCCACTTGCCAAGTTGGGTGCAAGCATTTATATTGTTTGTGTGTAGGTACTGCTTACATTGTTAGCTTGGAGACTCCTACAAACCTTTGTCCTTAACTGACGGGAATGCTTTCTGCTATTGTGCTACATCACCCTTCCTCTTCAGGGAAATCCAACAATTCTTACGGGAGTAGCAGAATAGAGTTACTAGAGTGCTGCTCAGTTAAGGTAGAGTCCTGGTCAGGTGCACCTATTCTTCTGCAAAGTCCTTGTCTTGTGCCCCACAGTGGCAATGCGCCTTGTATTGCCGGAGCCTAGGGAGTGTGTGATGTCCTGCAAGTGCCGGCGCGATCTAGCAATTTCATAGTAGGATTTTTTTTATTCCACAAGGAGCAAAAAGGAAGGCACTACTATCTCCGCAGCTACGTCGTCACTTACGCAACCACGCTCACACTCAAACCGGAGTTTGGAAATGGTTCGCTGAAGTCAGTTGCTAGGGAAACGACTAAAAGAGGGAATTAAACTAGGTACTACGGTGAATAGTAAACTAAGCGGAGAAATATGTGATGCTTTGTATGCAAACGTTGGCATCTAGGTACGGTCTTGTTCGGGCCCGACGCAGAATGGAGTCAAACTTTTTGACTATATGTACATGCGCTTAAGTCAGTACGTGCATTATAGGATACGTGCAACCTACGGATGGCGCGAGGTCCCTGACATAACATTCTCTCTCAAGCAACGCCATGTCGAGACAACTCAATCGTCCTACTTTCTCATCCCATACATGCCGAGGCTAATGATATGTCTCCAACGTATCGATAATTTATGAAGTATTCATGCCATATTCACCTATGTTTACAATACTTTTATATGGTTTTGATGCACTTTATATGATTTATTTAGAACTAACCCGGACTGGCGCTGTTTTCAGCAGAACTACCGTGGTGTTGTTTTTGTGCAGAAAATGAAAGTTCTCGGAATCGCCCGAAACTTTTTGACGATTTTTTTTGGAACAAAAGAGGCACTAGACGCTTCGTGGGAGGGCCAGAAGAGCCACGAGGTGGGCACAACCCACCAGGGCGCGCCAGAGGGCCCAGGCGCGCCCTGGTGTCTTGTGCCCACCTCGTGGTCCATCTTCGCGTGAAACCGACGCTCAAAAATCCTATAAATATAGAAACCATCAGAAATAACCCAAGACTCTCCGCTCCGCCGCCGCAACTCTCTGTATTGACAAAAAACCAATCTAGAGACGTTCCAGTACCCTACCGCAGAGGGGAATCCATCTCCGGTGACCATCTTCATCATTCCGGTGGAGGCCATGGCGAGGAGGGAGTAGTCCACCCTCGGGGCTGAGGATATGTACCAGTAGCTATGTGTTCAATCTCTCTCTATCTCTCTCGTGTTCTTGAGATGTCATGATATTGATGTATCACGGGCTTTGTTAATATAGTTGGATCATATGGTGTGTTTCCCTTACTATCTTGTTGTGATGAATTGAATCTTTCCCTTTGAAATATCATTATGTTGGATTGAATATTGGATTTGAGAACACTTGATATATGTCTTGCATATGGATACCCGTGGTGACAATGGGGTGTTCTATTGATTCACTTGATATATGTTTTGGTACTCAACTTGCGGATTCCCGCGGTGACATTGGGGTAATCTATGCATAGGGGTTGATACACGTTCTTGTCCTACTTTCTCCGATAGAAATCTTGGGGTACTCTTTGAGGTTCTTTGTGTTGGATTAAATATTATGAATCTGAAATTGTTTGATGCGTATCATATAATTAACTCATGGATACTTGTGGTGACATTGGAGTATCTAGGTGACATTAGAGTTCATTGATGCGTATCATATGGTGTTATTCTAGTACGAACTCTTAGATAGATCGATCGGAAAGGATAACTTGGTGTTATCTTAGTACAAACTCTTGGATAGATCGATCGGAAAGAATAACTTTAAGGTGGTTTCGTACCCTACAAACAATTTCTTCTTATGTTCTCGACTAGATAAGAACTTTGCAGTGATTCTTCGTTGCACGTTGAGGGATGGTTATGTGATCCAATTATATTAGCATTGTTGAGAGATTGCACTAGCGAAAGTACGGACCCAAGGCCTTGTTTTCAAGCATTGCAATACCGTTTGTGCTCACTTTTGTTACTTGCTACCTTGCTGTTTTTATATTTTCATATTACAAAAACCTATATCAACCATCCATATTGCACTTGTATCACCATCTCTTCGCCGAACTAGTGCACCGATACAATTTGCCATTGTATTGGGTGTTTTGGGGACACAAGAGATTTCTTGTATTTGATTGCAGGGTTGTTTGAGAGAGACCATCTTCATCCTAAACCTCCCACGGATTGATAAACCTTAGGTCATCCACTTGAGGGAAAATTGCTACTATCCTACAAAACTGTTGGGGAATGTTGCATGGGAAACAAAAAATTTCCTACGCACACGCAAGATCTATCCATGGTGATGAGCATCTACGAGAGGGAGAGTGGATCTACCTACCCTTGTAGATTGCTAAGCGGGAAGCGTTAAGAAATGCGGTTGATGTAGTCGAACGTCTTCGCGATCCAAATCGCAAGCCGTCCCGCGATCCAATCACGATCCGTCCCGATCTAGCGCCGAACTTACGGCACCTCCACGTTCAGCACACGTACAACTCGATGACGATCTCCGCCTTCTTGATCCATCAAGAGGGGGCGGAGAGGTGGATGAGATCTCCAGCAGCACGACGGCGTGGTGGTGGTGGTGGAGTTATCCTGGCAGGGCTTCGCCTAAGCACTACCGGAATCTATTTGGTGGAGGAACTAGAGAATAGAGAACTAGCACGTGGCCGTGTATTTTGGGGCTCTATTCCTCTAGTATATATAGGAGGGCGAGGGAGGAGCAAGCCTCCCTAGGGTTTCCCCTAGGGGTCGGCCGAACCGGGGCAAGGAGGAGTCCAATCCACTTCCTACTAGGAAGTGGATTCATATTAGGAAGGAGTCATATTCCTTCCTATCTCCACCTTTTTTACCTCTTGGGCATATGGGCCCTTATGGGGTCGGTTCCCCAGCCCATTAGGGGCTGGTGCGCCACCTCTTGGGCCCATGTGCCCCCCCGGGGTGGGTGGGCCCCACCCGGTGGACCCCCGGAACCCATTCGTCACTCCCGGTACACTACCGGAAATACCCGAAACTTTTCCGGAACCCAAATACCACTTTCCTATATATAAATCTTTACCTCCGGACCATTTCGGAGCTCCTCGTGACGTCTGGGATCTCATCCGGGACTCCAAACAACCTTCGGTCACCAACACATATATCTCAATACTACTGAAACGTCACCGAACATTAAGTGTACAGACCCTGCGGGTTCGAGAACTATGTAGACATGACCGAGACACCTCTACGGTCAATAACCAATAGCGGGACCTGGATGCCCATATTGGTTCCTACATATTCTACGAAGATCTTTATCGGTTGAACCTCTATGTCAAGGATTCAGTTAATCCCGTATGATGTTCCCTTTGTTCTTCGGTATGTTACTTGCCCGAGATTCGATCGTCGGTATCTCCATACCTAGTTCAATCTCGTTACCAACAAATCTCTTTACTCGTTCCGTAATACAAGATCCTGTGGCTAACACTTTAGTCACTTTGCTTGCAAGGCTTATTGTGATGTTGTATTACCGAGTGGGCCCTGAGATACCTCTCCGTCACACGGAGTAACAAATCCCAGTCTTGATCCATGCCCACTCAACAGACACCCTCGGAGATACCTGTAGAGCATCTTTATAGTCACCCAGTTACGTTGCGACGTTTGATACACACAAGGTATTCCTCCGGTGTCAGTGAGTTGCATGATCTCATGGTCATAGGAACAGATACTTGACATGCAGAAAACTATAGCAATAAACTGACATGATCATATGCTACGTTTATAGTTTGGGTCTTGTCCATCACATCATTCTCCTAATGATGTGATCCCGTTATCAAATGACATATCATGTCTATGGCTAGGAAACCTTGACCATCTTTGATCAACGAGCTAGTCTATTAGAGGCATACTAGGGACACTGTGTTGTCTATGTACCCACACATGTATTTGAGTTTCCAATCAATACAATTATAGCATGGATAATAAACGATTATCATGAACAAGGAAATATAATAATAACCATTTTATTATTGCCTCTAGGGCATATTTCCAACAGTCTCCCACTTGCACTAGAGTCAATAATCTAGCTCACATCACCATGTGATTAACACTGTAATGAATCTAACACCCAATGACTTCTAGGGTTCGATCATGTTTTGCATGTGAGAGAGGTTCTAGTCAACGGTCTGCAACATTCAGATCCGTGTGTTCTTTGCAAATCTATATGTCATACTGCAGATGCTACCACGCTTCACTTGGAGCTATTCCAAATGGCTGCCCCACTATACGTATCCGGATTGCTACTTAGAGTCATCCAGATTGGTGTCAAAGCTTGCATCGACGTAACCCTTTACGACGAACTCTTTATCACCTCCATAATCGAGAAACATTTCCTTAGTCCTCTAGTTACTAAGGATAATTTTGACCGCTATCCAATGATCCACTCTTGTACCCCTTGACAGACTCATGGTAAGGCACACACCAGGTGCGGTACACAGCATGGCATACTATACAGAGCCTATGGATAAGGCATAGGGGACGACCTTTGTCCTTTCTCTTTCTTCTGCCGTGGTCGAGCTTTGAGTCTCACTCAACTCCACACCTTATAAATCAGGCAAGAACTCTTTCTTTGACTGATCCATTTTGAACTCTTTCAAAATCTTGTCAAGGTATGTACTCATTGAAAGTCTTCTCAGACGTCTTGATCTATCTCTATAGATCCTGATGCCTAATATTTAAGTAGCTTCATTCCAGGTTTTCCTTTGAAAAACTCCTTTCAAACAACCCTTTATGCTTTCTAGAAATTCTACATTAGTTCCGATCAATAGTATGTCATCCACATATACTTATCAGAAATTCTATAGTGCTCCCACTCACTTTATTGTAAATACAAGTTTCTCATAAACTTTGTATAGACCCAAAAACTTTGATCACCTCATCAAAGCGTATATTCCAACTCCGAGATGCTTGCTCCAGTCCATAGAAGGATTGCTGGAGCTTGCATACAATTTAGCATCCTTAGGACTGACAAAACCTTCCGGTTGTATCACATACAACCTTTCCTCAAGGAAACCGTTAAGGAAACGATGTTTTGACATCCATCTGCCAGATTTCATAATCGAAAAATGCAGCAACTGCTAACATAATTCCAACAGACTTTAGCATCGCTACGGGTGAGAAAGTCTCATCGTAGTCAACTCCTTGAACTTTGTCAGAAACTTCTTTGCGACAAGTCGAGCTTTATAAATGGTGACATTTACCATTAGCGTATGTCTTCTTCTTAAAGGTCCATTTGTACTCAACGGCCTGCCGTTTAACGGGCAAGTCTACCAAAGTCCATACTTGGTTTTCATACATGGATCCTTTCTCAGATTTCATGGCTCCTAGCCATTTGTTGGAATCCGGGCCCACCATCGCTTCTTCATCGCTCGTAGGTTCACTGTTGTCTAACAACATGACCTCCAAGACAGGATTGCCGTACCACTCAGGAGCGGTACGATTCCTTGTCGTCCTACGAGGCTCAGTAGTAACTTGATCTAAAGTTTCATGATCATCATCATTAGCTTCCTCTTCATTTGGTGTAGGCGCCGCAGAAACATCTTTCTGCGTCGTGCTACCATCCAACTGAAGTGACGGTTCAATAACCTCATCAAGTTCTACCTTCCTCCCACTCAATTCTTTCGAGAGAAACTTTTTCTCGAGAAAGGACCCGTTTTAAGCAACAAACATTTTGCCCTTGGATCTGAGATAGAAGGTATAACCAACTGTTTCCTTAGGGTATCTTATGAAGATGCACTTTTCCGCTTTGGGTTCGAGCTTATCAGTCATAAGCGTCGCATTCCCAAACTCTGAGAAATGACAGCTTAGGTTTCTGCCAAACCAAATTTCATACGGTGTCATCTCAACGGACTTAGATGGTGCCCTATTTTAAAGTGAATGTATTTGTCTCTAATGTATGACCCCAAAACGATAGTGGCAAAACGATAAGAGACATCATAGTACGCACCATATCCAATAGAGCACGACTACGACGTTCGGACACACCATCACACTATGGTGTTCCAGGTGGCGTGAGTTGTCAAATAATTTCCACATTGTCTTAAGTTGTATACCAAACTCGTAACTCAGATATTTACCTCCACGATCATATCGTAGACATTTTATCTTCTTGTCACGATGATCTCAAACTTCACTCTGAATTTGTTTCAACTTTTCAAACGTTTTAGACTTGTGTTTCATTAAGTAAATATACCCATATCTACTCAAATCATCAGTGAAGGTAAGAAAATAGCGATATCCATCGCACACTTCAACACTTATTGGACCGCATACATCAACATGTATCATTTCCAATAAGTCACTTGCCCGCTCCATCAAGCCGGAAAAATGGGGTTTTAGTCATCTTGCCCATGAGGCATGGTCCGCATGTCTCAACCGATTCGAAATCGAGTGAGTCCAAAGATCCATCAGCATGGAGTTTCTGCATGCGCTTTACACCAATATGACCTTTAGCGGCAGTGCCACAAGTATGTGGTACTATCATTATTAACTTTGCATCTTTTGGCATCAATATTATGAACATGTGTATCACTACGATCGAGATTCAATGAACCATTCACATTGGGTGCATGACCATTGAAGGTATTATTCATGTAAACAGAATAACCATTATTCTCTGACTTAAATGAATAACCGTATTGCAATAAACAGGATCCAATCATGTTCATGCTCAACACAAACACCAAATAACATTTATTTAGGTTCAACACTAATCCCGAAGGTAGAGGGAGCGTGCGATGGTGATCACATCAACCTTGGAAACACTTCCAACACACATCGTCACCTCGCCCTTAGCTAGTCTTCGTTTATTCCGTAGCTTTTATTTCGAGTTACTAACATTAGCAACTGAATCGGTATCTAATACCTAGGTGCTACTAGGAGTAGTAGTAAGGTACACATCAATAATACGTATATCAAATATACTTCCGTTGACGTTACCAGCCTTCTTATCTACCAAGTATCTAGGGTTGTTCCGCTTCAGCGACCGTTCTCCTCATAATAGAAGCACTCAGTCTCGGGTTTGGGTTCAACCTTGGGTTTCTTTACTGGAGCAGCAACTGGTTTGCCATCCATGAAGTTTCCCTCCTTGCCCTTGCCCTTCTCAAAACTAGTGGTTTTACTAACCATCAACACTTGATGCTCCTTCTTGATTTCTACCTTCGCGGTGTCAAGCATCGCGAATAGCTCGGGGATCATTATTTCCATCCCTGGCATTTCATAGTTCATCACGAAGCTCTAGTAGCTTTGTGGCAGTGTATTGGAGAACTATATCAACCACTATCTTATCTGGAAGATCAACTCCCACTCGATTCAAGCGATTGTAGCACCCAGAAAATCTGAGCACATGCTCACCGATTGAGCTATTCTCCTTCATCTTGCAGGCAAATAATCTTGTTGGAGGTCTCATACCTCTCAACACGGGCACGAGCCCGAGATCCCAATTTTAGCTCTTAGAACATCTCATATGTTCCGTGACGTTCAAAACGTTTTGGAGCCTCAATTCTAAGCCGTAATGCATGACGCACTGAACTATCAAGTAGTCATCAGAACGTGCCTGTCAGATGTTCACAACATCTACAGACGACGCTTGAGGGGGTGGCGCACCGAGCGGTGCATTAAGGACATAAGCCTTCTCTGCAGCAATGAGGACAATCCTCAGATCACGGACCCAGTCCGCATTATTTCTACCATCATCTTTCAATTCTATTTTCTCTTGGAACGTATAAAAACAGGGGAGCTACAGCGCGAGCTATTGATTTACAACATAATTTGCAAAGACATTTTGACTATGTTCATGATAATGAGTTCAATTAATCATATTAATTAAGAACTCCCACTCAAATCAACATCCCTCATGTTGTCTAAGTGTGACATGATCCAAATCCACCAACCCAAGTCCGATCATCACGTGAGATGAGGTGGTTTCAATGGTGAACATCTCCATGTTGATCATATCTACTATATGACTCATCTTCGACCTTTCGGTCTCTTGTGTTCCGAGGCCATGTCTGTACATGCTAGGCTCGTCAAGTTTAACCCGAGTGTTCTGCATGTGCAACACTGGCTTGCACCCATTGTATGCGAACGTAGAGTCTATCACACCCGATCATCACGTGGTGTCTCGAAACGATGAACTTTCGCAATGGTGCACACTCGGGGAGAACACAATTTTATCTTGAAATTTTAGTGAGGGATCACCTTATAATGCTACCATCGTCCTAAGCAAAACAAGGTGCATAAAAGGATTAACATCACATGCAAATCATAAGTGACATGATATGGCCATGAACTTGTGCTTTTGATCTCCATCTCCAAAGCACCGGCATGATCTCCATCGTCACCGGCATGACACCATGATCTCCATCATCTTGATCTCCATCAACGTGTCGCCATGAGGTTGTCGTGCCAACTATTGCTTCTACAACTATTGCTAACTCATAGCGATAAAGTAAAGCAAAAACGGCGAAAATAAATTAAAGACAACCCTATGGCTCCTGCCGGTTGCCGTACTCATCGACATGCAAGTCGTGATTATATATACATAACATGATCATCTCATACATCACATATATCTCATCATGTCATTGGCCATATCATATCACAACATACCCTGCAAAAACAAGTTAGACGTCCTCTAATTGTTGTTGCATGTTTTACGTGGCTGCTATGGGTATCTAGCAAGAACGATTGTTACCTACGCAAAACCACAACGGTGATACACAAATTGCTATTCAACCTTCTCAAGGACCGCCTTTGTCGAATCCGATCCAACTAAAGTGGGAGAGACACACACCCGCCGACCATCTTTATGCAACAAAGTCACATGTCAGTTGATGGAACCGGTCTCTCGTAAGCGTACTACTAAGGTTGGTCCGGGCCACTTCATCCCACATTACCGCTGAATCAAGAAAAGACCAAGGGAGGAAGCAATCTGAGCATCAATGCCCACAAACTCCATTGTGTTCTACTCGTGATCTCATCTACGCATAGACCTAGCTCTGATACCACTGTTGGGGAACGTTGCATGGGAAACAAAAAATTTCCTATGCACACGCAAGATCTATCCATGGTGATGATCATCTACGAGAGGGAGAGTGGATCTACCTACCCTTCTAGATCGCTAAGCGGGAAGCGTTAAGAAACGCGGTTGATGTAGTCGAACGTCTTCGCGATCCAAATCGCAAGCCGTCCCGCGATCCAATCACGATCCGTCCCGATCTAGCGCCGAACGGACGGCACCTCCGCGTTCAGCACACGTACAACTCGATGATGATCTTCGCCTTCTTGATCCAGCAAGAGGGGGCAGAGAGGTGGATGAGATCTCCAGCAGCACGACGGCGTGGTGGTGGTGGTGGAGTTATCCCGGCAGGGCTTCGCCTAAGCACTACCGGAATCTATTTGGTGGAAGAACTAGAGAATAGAGAACTAGCACGTGGCCATGTATTTTTGGGCTCTATTCCGGGAAAGGGAGGAGCAAGCCTCCCTAGGGTTTCCCCTAGTGGTCGGCAAGGAGGAGTCCAATCCACTTCCTACTAGGAAGTGGATTCATATTAGGAAGGAGTCATATTCCTTCCTATCTCCACCTTTTTTCCTCTTGGGCATATGGGCCCTTATGGGGTCAGTTCCCCAGCCCATTAGGGGCTGGTGCGCCACCTCTTGGGCCCATGTGGCCGCCCGGGGTGGGTGGGCCCCACCCGGTGGACCCTCGGAACCCATTCGTCACTCCCGGTACACTACCGGAAATACCCGAAACTTTTCCAGAACCCAAATACCACTTTCCTATATATAAATATTTACCTCTGGACCATTCCGGAGCTCCTCGTGATGTCCAGGATCTCATCCAGGACTCCGAACAACCTTCGGTCACCAACACATATATCTCAATACTACCGAAACGTCATCGAACATTAAGTGTGCAGACCCTGCGGGTTCGAGAACTATGTAGACATGACCGAGACACCTCTACGGTCAATAACCAATAGCGGGACCTGGATGCCCATATTGGTTCCTACATATTCTACGAAGATCTTTATCGGTTGAACCTCTATGTCAAGGATTCAGTTAATCCCGTATGTTGTTCCCTTTGTTCTTCGGTATGTCACTTGCCCGAGATTCAATCGTCGGCATCTCCATACCTAGTTCAATCTCGTTACCGGCAAATCTCTTTACTCGTTCCGTAATACAAGATCCTGTGGCTAACACTTTAGTCACTTTGCTTGCAAGGCTTATTGTGATGTTGTATTACCGAGTGGGCCCTGAGATACCTCTCCGTCACACGGAGTAACAAATCCCAGTCTTGATCCATGCCCACTCAACAAACACCCTCGAAGATACCTGTAGAGCATCTTTATAGTCACCCAGTTACGTTGCGACGTTTGATACACACAAGGTATTCCTCCGGTGTCAGTGAGTTGCATGATCTCATGGCCATAGGAACAGATACTTGACATGCAGAAAACTATAGCAATAAACTGACACGATCATATGCTACGTTTATAGTTTGTGTCTTGTCCATCACATCATTCTCCTAATGATGTGATCCCGTTATCAAATGACATCACATGTCTATGGCTAGGAAACCTTGACCATCTTTGATCAACGAGCTAGTCTATTAGAGGCATACTAGGGACACAGTGTTGTCTATGTACCCACACATGTATTTGAGTTTCCAATAAATATAATTATAGCATGGATAATAAACGATTATCATGAACAAGGAAATATAATAATAACCATTTTATTATTGCCTCTAGGGCATATTTCCAACAAAAACTCTTTGGAGGCCCAACAAAGTCTACAAGAATAAAGTTGCGTAGTAGACATGAACTAACGGAAAGACATTAAGGTTACAAGGACCGGACCGAAGGGAATAAGTTCTATGCAACCGTTACTCCTAGAATAATTGTGTTTAAAGAGCATGGTGCGTCCATGTTTGCTTTTCGTAATTAATCACAATCCCTATGGACTAATGGTTGCCTGGAGTTACATTTGAAGAGTTTGTCCATAGGCATTGCTTAATGACTATTTGTTGTTTTCAAGTTATAAGGAGATTATTAGTTAACCAAGGTATTGATACGTCCATTTTGCATCATGCTTTTATATTGATCTTTATTGCATTATGGGTTGTTATTACACATTTTGGTACAATACTTATGCCTTTTCTCTCTTATTTTACAAGGTTTACATGAAGAGGGAGAATGCCGGCAGCTGGAATTCTGGACTGGAAAAGGAGCAAATCTGAGATACCTATTCTACACAACTCCAAAAGTCCTGAAAATCTACGGAGAATCATTTTGGAATATATCAAAAATATTGGGCAAAAGAAATACCAGAGGGGACCCACCAGGGAGTCACAAGCCAGGGGGGCGCGCCCTACCCCCCTGGGCGCGCCCCTGTGGCTTGTGGGCCCCCTGGCAGGCCTCCGGTGCCCATCTTCTGCTATATGGAGGGTTTTGACCTGGAAAAAATCATAAGGGAGCTTTTGGGACGAAGCGCCGCCGTCTCGAGGCGGAACTTGGACAGAACCAATCAAGGGCCCCGGCGGAGCTGTTCTGCCGAGGAAACTTCCCTCCCGGAGGGGGAAATCGAAGCCATCGTCATCACCAACGATCCTCTCATCGAGAGGGGGTCAATATCCATCAACAACTTCACCAGCACCATCTCCTCTCCAAACCCTAGTTCATCTCTTGTATTCGATCTTTGTCTCAAATCCTCAGATTGGTACCTGTGGGTTGCTAGTAGTGTTGATTACTCCTTATAGTTGATGCTAGTTGGTTTACTTGGTGGAAGATCATATGTTCAGATCCTTAATGATAATTAATACTCCTCTGATTATGAACATGAATATGCTTTGTGAGTAGTTACGTTTGTTCCTGAGGACATGGGATAAGTCTTGTTATAAGTAATCATGTGAATTTGGTATTCGTTCGATATTTTGATGAGATGTATGTTGTCTCTCCTCTAGTGGTGTTATGTGAACGTCGACTACATAACACTTCACCATTATTTGGGCCTAGAGGAAGGCATTGGGAAGTAATAAGTAGATGATGGGTTGCTAGAGTGACAGAAGCTTAAACCCTAGTTTATGCGTTGCTTCGTAAGGGGCTGATTTGGATCCACATGTTTCATACTATGGTTAGATTTATCTTAATTCTTCTTTTGTAGTTGTGGATGCTTGCGAGAGGGGTTAATCATAAGTGGGAGGCTTGTCCAAGTAAGGACAGCACCCAAGCACCGGTCCACCCACATATCAAATTATCAAAGTAACGAACGCGAATCATATGAGCATGATGAAAACTAGCTTGACAGAAATTCCCATGTGTCCTCGGGAGCGCTTTGCTTTATATAAGAGTTTGTCCAGGCTTGTCCTTTGCTATAAAAAGGATTGGGCCACCTTGCTGCACCTTTACTACACTTGTTACTTGCTACCCATTACAAATTATCTTATCACAAAACTATGTGTTACCGATAATTTCAGTGCTTGCAGAGAATACCTTATTGAAAACCGCTTATCATTTCCTTCTGCTCCTCGTTGGGTTCGACACTCTTACTTATTGAAAGGACTACGATAGATCCCCTATACTTGTGGGTCATCAAGACTCTTTTCTGGCGCCGTTGCCGGGGAGTGAAGCGCCTTTGGTGAGTGGATCTTGGTAAGGAAAATTTTATATAGTGTGCTGAAATTTACTGTCACTTGTTACTATGGAAAATAATCCTTTGAGGGACTTGTTCGGGGTATCTTCACCCCGACCGGAAGCACAAAGAGATGCTCCTCAACCTATTCCACCTACTGAAAATATTTATTATGAAATTCCTTCGGGTATGATAGAGAAACTGCTAGCTAATCCTTATGCAGGAGATGGAACACTACATCCTGATTTGCATCTAATCTATGTGGATGATGTTTGTGGATTATTTAAGCTTGCAGGTTTGCCCGAGGATGATGTCAAGAAGAAGGTCTTTCCTTTATCTTTGAAGGAGAAGGCATTGACATGGTATACGCTATGTGATGATATTGGATCATGGAACTACAACCGATTGAAATTGGAATTTCATCAGAAGTTTTATCCTATGCATCTGGTTCATCGTGATCGGAATTATATTTATAATTTTTGGCCTCGTGAAGGAGAAAGTATCGCTCAAGCTTGGGGGAGGCTTAAGTCAATGTTATATTCATGCCCCAATCATGAGCTCCCGAGAGAAATTATTATTCAGAATTTTTATGCTCGGCTTTCTAATAATGATCGGTCCATGCTCGATACTTCTTGTGCTGGTTCCTTTATGAAGAAAGATATTGAATTCAGATGGGACTTATTGGAAAGAATTAAACGCAACTCTGAAGATTGGGAACTCGACGAAGGTAAGGAGTCAGGTATAAACCTTAAGTTCGATTGTGTTAAATCCTTTATAGACACCGATGCTTTTCGTGATTTCAGCACTAAATATGGACTTGACTCTGAGATAGTAGCTTCTCTCTATGAATATTTTGCTGCTTATGTTGATCTCCCTAAGGAGAAGTGGTTTAAATATCATCCTCCCATGGAAGTGAAAGTAGTTGAACCTATTAAAGTTGAAGAAGAGACTATTATTTATAATGCTGATCCTGTTATTCCTGCTGCTTATATTGAGAAACAACCCTTCCCTGTTAGAATAAAGGAACATGCTAAAGCTTCAACTCTGGTTCGTAAGAGTTGTACTAGAACACCTACGCCTCCTGAACAAATTAAAGTTGAACCTAGTATTGTTATGGTTAAAGATCTCTTGGTTGATAATATTGATGGGCATGTCATTCATTTCTGTGATGAAGCTGCTAGAATTGCTAGACCTGATACTAAAGGTAAACATAGACCTATTGTTGGCATGCCTGTTGTTTCTATTAAAATAGTTGATCATTGTTATCATGGCTTATGTGATGTGGGTGCTAGTGTGAGTGCAATTCCCTTTACCTTATACCAAGAAATTATGAATGATATTGCACCAGCTGAATTAGAGGAAATTGATGTTACCATTAAGCTTGCTAATAGAGATACTATTGCACCAATTGGGATTGTTAGAGATGTTGAAGTCTTGTGTGGGAAAATAAAGTATCCTACTGATTTTCTTGTTCTTGGTTCCCCACAAGATGATTTTTGTCTCATTATATTTGGTAGACCCTTCTTGAATACTGTTAATGCTAAGGTTGATTGTGAGAAAGAAACTGTTACTGTAAGTTTTGGGGATGTGTCTCATGAGTTCAATTTCTCTAAATTTCGTAGACAACCCCATGACAAAGAATTGCCTAGTAAAGATGAAATTATTGGTCTTGCTCCTATTGCTGTGCCTCCTACTGATCCCTTAGAACAATATTTGCTAGACCATGAAAATGATATGCATATGAATGAAATAGATAAGATTTTCTTTGATCAGCAACCTATTTTGAAACACAACCTGCCTGTTGAAATACTTGGGGATCCTCCTCCACCCAAGGGTGATCCCGTGTTTGAGCTTAAACAATTACCTGATACTCTGAAATATGCTTATCTTGATGAAAAGGAGATATATCCTGTTATTATTAGTGCAAACCTTTCAGAGCATGAAGAAAAGAGATTATTGAAAACTCTGAAGAAGCACCGTGCTGCTATTGGATATACTCTTGATGATCTTAAGGGCATTAGTCCCACTCTATGTCAGCATAAAATTAATATGAAGCCTGATGCTAAACCAGTTGTTGATCACCAACGACGGTTAAATCCTAAAATGAAAGAAGTGGTAAGAAATGAAATATTAAAGCTTCTGGAGGCAGGTATAATTTATCCTATTGCTGATAGTAGATGGGTTAGTCCCGTTCATTGTGTCCCTAAGAAGGGAGGTATTACCGTTGTGCCTAATGATAAAAATGAATTGATCCCGTAAAGAATTGTTACAGGATATAGAATGCTAATTGATTTTAGGAAATTAAATAAAGCTGCTAGGAAAGATCATTACCCTCTAGCTTTTATTGATCAAATGCTAGAAAAAGACTATCCAAACACACACATTTTTGCTTTCTAGATGGTTATTCTGGTTTCTCTCAAATACCCGTGTCAAAAGAGGATCAAGAAAATACCACTTTTACTTGTCCTTTCGGTACCTTTGCTTATAGACGTATGCCTTTTGGTTTATGCAATGCACCTGCTACCTTTCAAAGATGTATGATGGCTATATTCTCTGACTTTTGTGAGAAGATTGTTGAGGTTTTCATGGATGATTTTTCTGTTTACGGAACTTCTTTTGATGATTGCTTGAGCAACCTTGATCGAGTTTTGCAGAGATGTGAAGAAACTAATCTTCTCTTGAATTGGGAAAAGTGCCACTTTATGGTTAATGAAGGTATTGTCTTGGGGCACAAAATCTCCGAAAGAGGTATTGAAGTTGATAAAGCTAAAGTTGATGCTATTGAAAAAATGCCGTGTCCTACGGATATCAGAGGTATAAGAAGTTTCCTTGGTCATGCTAGTTTCTATAGGAGGTTTATTAAAGACTTCTCTAAGATTTCTAGGCCTCTCACTAATCTTTTGCAAAAAGTTGTTCCGTTCATTTTTGATGATGATTGTGTAGAAGCATTTGAAAGTCTTAAGAATGCCTTGATTTCCGCACCTATTGTTCAACCACCTGATTGGAACCTACCCTTTGAAATTATGTGTGATGCTAGTGATTATGCTGTTGGTGCTGTTCTAGGACAAAGAGTTGATAAGAAATTAAATGTTATCCATTATGCTAGTAAAACTCTAGACATTGCTCAAAGAAACTATGCTACCACTGAAAAGAAATTTTTAGCGGTTGTGTTTGCTTGTGATAAGTTCAGACCTTATATTGTTGATTCCAAAGTAACTGTTCACACCGATCATGCTGCTATTAAATACCTTATGGAAAAGAAAGATGCTAAACCTAGACTTATTAGATGGGTTCTTCTGCTACAAGAATTTGATTTGCATATTATTGATAGAAAGGGTGCTGATAACCCCGTAGCAGATAACTTGTCTAGGTTAGAAAATGTTCTTGATGACCCACTACATATTGATGATAGCTTTCCTGATGAACAATTAGTTGTCATAAATGCTTCGCGTAATGCTCCATGGTATGCTGATTATGCTAATTACATTGTTGCTAAATTTATACCGCGTAGTTTCACATACCAACAAAAGAAAAAGTTCTTTTATGATTTAAGACATTACTTTTGGGATGATCCACACCTTTATAAAGAAGGAGTAGATCGTGTTATTAGATGTTGTGTACCTGAGCATGAACAGGAACAGATCCTACGCAAGTGTCACTCCGAGGCCTACGGAGGACACCACGCTGGAGATAGAACTGCACATAAGGTACTACAATCTGGTTTTTATTGGCCTACTCTCTTCAAGGATGCTCGTAAGTTTGTCTTGTCTTGTGATGAATGTCAAAGAATTGGTAATATTAGTAGACGTCAGGAAATGCCTATGAATTACTCTCTTGTTATTGAACCATTTGATGTTTGGGGTTTTGATTATATGGGACCTTTTCCACAATCTAACGGGTATACTCATATTCTAGTTGCAGTTGATTATGTTACTAAGTGGGTAGAAGCTATTCCAACTAGTAGCGCTGATCATAACACTTCTATTAAAATGCTTAAAGAAGTTATTTTCCCTAGATTTGGAGTCCCTAGATATTTAATGACTGACGGTGGTTCACACTTTATTCATGGTGCTTTCCGTAAATTGCTTGCTAAATATGATATTAATCATAGAATTGCATCCCCTTATCACGCTCAGTCTAGTGGTCAAATAGAATTGAGTAATAGAGAAATTAAATTGATATTGCAGAAGACTGTTAATAGATCCAAAAAGAATTGGTCTAAGAAACTTGATGATGCATTATGGGCTTATAGAACTGCTAATAAAAACCCTATGGGTATGTCTCCGTATAAGATGGTTTATGGTAAAGCATGTCACTTACCTCTAGATCTAGAACATAAAGCTTATTGGGCAATTAAAGAGCTCAACTATGATTTCAAACTTGCTGGTGATAAGAGGTTATTTGACATTAGCTCACTTGATGAATGGAGAACCCAGGCCTATGAGAATAACAAGTTGTTTAAAGAAAAGGTTAAGAGATGGCATGATAAAAGGATACAAAAGCGTGAATTCAATGTAGGTGACCATGTCTTGCTATACAATTCTCGTTTAAGATTTTTTGCAGGAAAACTTCTCTCTAAATGGGAAGGGCCTTACATTATCGAGGAAGTATATCGTTCCGGTGCCATCAAGATCAACAACGCCGAAGGCACAAATCCGAAGGTGGTAAACGGGCAAAGAATCAAACATTATATCTCAGGTACTCCCATAAATGTTGAAACCAATATTATTAATACCATAACTCCGGAGGAGTACATTAGGGAAACCTACCAGAATGTTTCAGACTCCGAAAAGGAATAGGTATGTGGTACTGTAAGTAAACCGACTCCAAAACTTTTCCAATGGAAATTTTTATCCGTTTTGGAATATTTAATAAATTAGGAAAATTTAAAGTAGTCCGAAGAGTGCACGAGGAGGCGACAAGCCAGGGGGGCGCGCCCTACCCCCTGGGCGCGCCACTGTGGCTTGTGGCCACCCCGTGTACCCTCCGGACTCCGTTTTCTTGTGGTATACTCCTTCGGGTCGGTAAAAGTTCATTATATAATCTCCCGAAGGTTTTGACCTTCGTATCACGACAATACCTCCTGTTTTCGTTTTGAGTTGTTTCTGCAGCAGATTTAGAGCAAGATGTCTTCGCAAGAGTCGGTCGGGGAGAGGCGTGTCTCTCACCTGACACCGGGGTCCGGATCATTCAGCGAAGCCAACCACTTCGGGCAGGCCACGGAGGAAGAGATGGGGGCCGACTTGAAAAGGATAGATGCCATGGAGGAGGACCAAGAAGCTACCTCTCGTCTACAACCTGGAGCCATGTTGGAAGAACTTCAGAGCTCAACAATTCCGAATTCGGTTATCCCTTCCAATGCTAAATTTCTTACTTATGAAAATATGAAAAAGACTATTGCTTCTTCCCCCGCAGCAATGAAACATCCATGGGTTATGGGAGCTCTAACCGTCACTGGAAAACTTCGCAAGGAAATAATGGACCTCAGACAGCAAAATAATAAACTTGAGGAGGAGAATCGCATTCTGAGGGGCATCATCGCCAAAAATATAACATCGCCACCTCCGAAGAAAGACAACTAAACACATGGGTATGGGCACTCCCCTTGGCTTGTGCCAAGCTTGGGGGAGGTGCCCCGGTATCGTATCACCATCACATCTTTTACTTTATCGTTTTTCTTAGTTTGATCCTTTTGGTTATATCTTGATCTAGTACAATAAAGTCTTTAGTGTGATCTAGTTTTGAGTTTTGCTTTATGTTCCCCCTATGTAAGCAAGTCCAAGAGTTATATAATAAAGAGTAGTTTTGAGTTGAGGGCTTTGCTTGCTTGCTATGATCTTGAGAAAAAGAAATAGAAAGAAGTATAGAATAAAATCAAAGAGTATATATGATGATCTTATGGGGGGTGATGACTTCACATATAAGAGGTATGTCAATTGAAATTTGTTGTGAGTTGACAAACAAAGCTATTGGTCATTGTTGCAATTAAAAAGAAGTAATAAAGAAAGAGAGGTTCACATATGAATATATCATCTTGGACATCTTTTATGATTGTGAGCACTCATTAAAATATTATATGTTAAGAAGTTGATGTTGGACAAGGAAGACAACATAATGGGTTATGTTTGCTTATTTCCGAATAGAAGTTATATGGTTTTAGATCCTTTAACATGTGTCGCTTGCTTCCACCCCATATCAGCCAAAACTTCCGCACCAAGTAGAGATACTACTTGTGCATCCAAACACCTTTAACCCAGTTTTGCCATGAGAGTCCACCATACCAACCTATGGATTGAGTAAGATCCTTCAAGTAAGTTGTCATCGATGCAAGCAATAAGAATTGCTCTCTAAATATGTATGATCTATTAGTGTGAGGAAAATAAACTTTATACGAACTTGTGATATGGAAGAAATAAAAGCGACAGACTGCCTAATAAAGTTCTTTATCACAAGGGGCAATATAAAGTGACGTTCTTTTGCATTAAGGGATTGTGCATCCAACTATAAAAGAGCATGACAACCTCTGCTTCCCTCTGCGAAGGGCCTATCTGCTACTTTTATTTTCTAGTACTTACCTTTATGCAAGAGTCGTGGTGATCTCCACCACTTCCTTTATTTCGCCTTTATCTCTTAGCAAGCGTCATGTGTTGGGGAATGATCTAGACACATATATCCACTCGGATGTGGGTGAGCATGAGTTATTTCTTTTGACATTACCCTTGAGGTAAATAGTTGGGAGGCAATACTATAAGCCCCTATCTTTCTCTGTGTCCGATTGAAGCTTTGACCTCATAGGTACCGCGTGAGTGTTAGCAATTATGAAAGACTAAAATATGATTGAGTATGTGGATTTGCTTTACAAGCTCTTATATTGACTCTTTCCTACGTTATGATAAATTGGAGTTGCTTCAATGACTGAGATCATAGTTTGTTGGTTCTCAATAGAGTTCTTGATTCATACTTTACCATGTGAATGAATTGTTACTCTAGCATAAGAAATTATATGTCAATATATGTTGTTGTTCTAAAGATAACCATGATGCCTTCATGTTCGTATTTTATTTTATCGACACCTCTATCTCTAAACATGTGGGCATATTTATCGATTTCGGCTTTCGCTTGAGGACAAGCGAGGTCTAAGCTTGGGGGAGTTGATACGTCCATTTTGCATCATGCTTTTATATTGATCTTTATTGCATTATGGGCTGTTATTACACATTTTGGTACAATACTTATGCCTTTTCCCTCTTATTTTACAAGGTTTACATGAAGAGGGAGAATGCCGGCAGCTGGAATTCTGGACTGGAAAAGGAGCAAATCTGAGATACCTATTCTGCACAACTCCAAAAGTCCTGAAAATCTACGGAGAATTATTTTGGAATATATAAAAAATATTGGGCTAAAGAAATACCAGAGGGGACCCACCAGAGAGTCACAAGCCAGGGGGCGCGCCCTACCCCCCTGGGCGCGCCCCTGTGGCTTGTGGGCCCCCTGGTAGGCCTCCGGTGCCCATCTTCTGCTATATGGAGGGTTTTGACCTGGAAAAAATCATAAGGGAGCTTTCGGGATGAAGCGCCGCCGTCTCGAGGCGGAACTTGGACAGAACCAATCTAGGGCTCCGGCGGAGCTGTTCTGCCGGGGAAACTTCCCTCCCGGAGGGGGAAATCGAAGCCATCGTCATCACCAACGATCCTCTCATCGAGAGGGGGTCAATCTCCATCAACATCTTCACCAGCACCATCTCCTCTCCAAACCCTAGTTCATCTCTTGTATTCGATCTTTGTCTCAAAACCTCAGATTGGTACCTGTGGGTTGCTAGTAGTGTTGATTACTCCTTGTAGTTGATGCTAGTTGGTTTACTTGGTGGAAGATCATATGTTCAGATCCTTAATGATAATTAATACTCCTCTGATTATGAACATGAATATGCTTTGTGAGTAGTTACGTTTGTTCCTGAGGACATGGGATAAGTCTTGTTATAAGTAATCATGTGAATTTGGTATTCGTTCGATATTTTGATGAGATGTATGTTGTCTCTCCTCTAGTGGTGTTATGTGTACATCGACTACATAACACTTCATCATTATTTGGGCCTAGAGGAAGGCATTGGGAAGTAATAAGTAGATGATGGGTTGCTAGTGTGACAGAAGCTTAAACCCTAGTTTATGCGTTGCTTCGTAAGGGGCTGATTTGGATCCACATGTTTCATGCTATGGTTAGATTTATCTTAATTCTTCTTTCGTAGTTGCAGATGCTTGCGATAGGGGTTAATCATAAGTGGGAGGCTTGTCCAAGTAAGGACAGCACCCAAGCACCGGTCCACCAACATATCAAATTATCAAAGTAACGAACGCGAATCATATGAGCATGATGAAAACTAGCTTGACAGAAATTCCCATGTGTCCTCGGGAGCGCTTTGCTTTATATAAGAGTTTGTCCAGGCTTGTCCTTTGCTATAAAAAGGATTGGGCCACCTTGCTGCACCTTTGCCACACTTGTTACTTGCTACCCGTTACAAATTATCTTATCACAAAACTATCTATTACCGATAATTTCAGTGCTTGCAGAGAATACCTTACTGAAAACCGCTTGTCATTTCCTTCTGCTCCTCGTTGGGTTCGACACTCTTACTTATTGAAAGGACTATGATAGATCCCCTATACTTGTGGGTCATCAGGTATTCAAGGAGTTATCCAAAGATTTGTCATGTGTGAGTTGAGCCTATTACAAGCATGTCTTGAAGAAGAAGATTGTGTGAACATTCATGTTTACCTTGAAGACATCATCTTTATGAAGAAAGTTAATATACAAGGTTGATCAAGACTAAGTATAAAGAGTGGATTCAAGTTGATCAACACACGAAGCATAGAAGAAGTAACAAGTGTTATCAAGTGATCCCATGGTATGGTAAGCATTATCCATTACACTTTGTGTACTAACCCATGATCTATGTGAGGTTTCTATGTGGAGTTAGGTATCTTTCCATGGGCTTGCATCAAAAGAAAGATCTCATATAACCCATGGAGGATGGCATCAAGTGGTGATCATCATCAAAGTTGAACTGTGCAAGTTCAAGTGAAACATCACGAAGGTATCACATGGTTGAAACTTTCCACCCATTCTGATGATAATGGACAAGCGAAGATATGCCTAAGAGTGGTTATCCCATAGTGGAGTCTGGGGGAGCAAGCGCCTCTGACTTCACTGCAGACGACCACTGCCCTAGCCGACACCATGGAAGATGTGCAAAACCACGTGAAGATCTATGACAATCACTCAGTCACCCACGATGGGACAACGCAGCTTTGAAACTGAGGGAAAGCTAAAAAGGAGAACCTGAGACGTCTCCAACGTATCGATAATTTATGAAGTATTCATGCCATGATTGCCTATGTTTACAATACTTTTATATGGTTTTGATGCACTTTATACGATTTATTTAGAACTAACCCGGATTGACGTTGTTTTCAGCAGAATTACCGTGGTGTTGTTTTTGTGCAGAAAATGAAAGTTCTCAGAATCGCCCGAAACTTTTTTATGATTTTTTCTAGAGAAAATAAGAAATACTAGAGAGAAGAACCACCAGAGGAGAGCCACCAGTGGGGCACAAGCCATCAGGGCGTGACCCCCTAGGTCGCGCCCTGGTCTGTGGTGGGGCCCACGTGGCTCCGTTGCACGTGATTCCAATGCTGAAAAATCCTATAAATCCCAGAAACCCCAGAAATAAACAGAGACTCTCCATTCCGCCACCACAACTCTCTGTATCGACGAAAAACCAATCTGAAAACGTTCCAGTACCCTACCGGAGAGGGAAAACCATCACCGGTGGCCATCTTCATCATCCCGGCGGAGGCCATGACGAGGAGGGAGTAGTTCACCCTCGGGGCTGAGGGTATGTACCAGTAGCTATGTGTTTGTCGGATATCGAGCTCCGCAAAACCCTAAGAAGTTCGAACCCAGGGGCGTGTACGAAGATTCCCCAACAGCTTCACCTTCACCAAGCCCACAACACGATGACCCCGCTCGATGGCGAGGGAGAGGATAGCACACGAGAGTTTACCCAGGTTCGGGCCGCTCCGAAGCGTAAAACCCTACTCCTGCCTTTTGTGGATTGCCTCACGAGGAGGTTTGTGGATGAACTAGTATAGTGGTGAGTGGCTTCGCGGTGTGTTTGCGGGTGGAAGTGTCTCCCCTCTACAGAGCAGCCTAGCCTCTATTTATAGCGGACCGGGTCCTCTGCCCTTATCGCAATGGCGGGAAGGGATCCCACAACGGCCAAATTCAAAGGGGGACAGGCGGTACACCCTATCCTGACGAAAGGTGGTCTTCGCCTGCAAAGTAGTCGACGGTGATGCAGTAGTGGGCTCGGCGATGATGTCCGTCCTGCGGGGCTTGGGGTCTTGGTCTTGTTGCACCGAAGTGGAAACCTTTGGGGGGCGCTTTGGGAACTCGCGTGCGCCCCTGCCTCCTTTGCACCAAAGGGGAAATTGTCCCCTCTGCCGCGCTGGCACCCGCCTGCTGGCTGGCGTCACCCTTGGCCTCCAGAGGTCGTGCGTGCATAGAGATCTCCGTCGCTCGGGAGGAGGCCTGGGGAGGCCTACCTCCCCGCGGGTCTTGGCGCTGCTTCCCCCGCGAGCTCGGGGCACTCCGGGGGCCTTGTGTCGAGTGAGGCCGCGCCGGGCCGTACTTGGTCGTCGAGGTGGGCCACGCCTTGGGCCGCAGGCAGGCAAGTCTGGGTAGCCCCGTTCCCAGGACGCCGACAGTAGCCCCCGGGCCCAAGGCGCGCTCGGGTTGGCTTCAGGGCGAAGCCATAGAGGATGACCCAAAGCGCCGCGGGCCCCAACCGCCTGCGGGCCCAACTTGACGCGTGGCGCACAATGAGACGCGGGCGTCTCAGCTCTCTTGCGCTGCCTTGGCGGCCGCCCCGGCTGACAAACCGTCTGGCGCACTCCTCTGAGCTGTCACTGTTGACCATCAATCTGGTCGCCCGTCTCCCCTTTTCTGCGGCTCACTCCTTCTCCGCCAAATCCTTCGTCCGTCCGGCTCGGCCGCCCGCCATGGCTCGCAAGAAGAGAGGGCGCGAGGCCCCGAAGACGCCGGAACCCGCGCCGACGCCAGAGCCCGCATTGGGTCGATCCCTGGTGGTCAATCTTGAGGGGTTGGAGAAGGTCCGCCTGGCGGCCGCCGCCGGCTCCAATGAGTGGGGGGCGACCAAGATCTGGCTGGGCTCGCGGCCACAGGCCGAGCTGGAAGCCACCTGCATTCCCCTTCATCTCCGCGCCCTCCTCTCCGGCCTGTTGCCGCCATTCTCGGACTTCTTTTCTGCCGTGCTCACGCATTACCAGGTTCATGCACTTCATCTTGACCCCGGCTCCATCGTCCTCCTTTCTGCCTTCGTGTTCTTGTGTGAGGCCTTCATCAGTGTCTCCCCTTCTGTGGCCCTGCTTCGCCACTTCTTCTCCCTCCGGTTGAACCCCGGGGGGCACTGTTCAGGATGCGTGTCCCTGCGGGCCGCCGATGCGACGGCCGGCGGGGCCCCTGACGCCCAGCTTTCCCCGAACACCGAAGGTTTCCGGAGGCAATGGGTGTATGTACACGCTGCTGAGGCCGGCTCCCTGCTCCAACCTCCGTCGGCTCCTGCAAAACGAAACCCTAGGTGGGAACACGAGGAGCTTGTCGACCCGCGGCTCGCGCCTGTTTTGGTCAGGCTGGCGGAGCTGAAGAAGTTCGGCGTGACAATGCCGATGGTGGTGCGGGAGTTCTCCCGCCAGCGGATTGCTCCCCTTCAACGCCATTCCCGCCCGATGTGGGCCTTCGCGGGCCCTTGCGACTCCATGAGGCTCCAGGTTCCTTCTCTTCCTCCCAGCGCGTTGCGCGAGCTACTCCATCGCCTGACTGGCGGGGATCCGGACGAGGTTCCCCGGGGTGGCCTTCCCTTGTACAACCGCTCGGGCGGCGTGGCCCTTGCCGGGAAGATGCCGCGCTTCGACGAGTGAGGGCTCCTCCCTTCGATGGAGGCGGGTCCCCGAGACGATCCCTTCGCGATGGCCTTGAGGCCTGGGGGTCCTGAGGGTGCCGGGGCCGTGACTCCCCCTTCGGCCATGGAGAGGCGCCCTGCGTCGCCCATCCCCCGGGCTACTGCTGCGGCCCTGCCCAGGAGTGAAGGTGACGCCCCGACGGCAGAGGCGGCTGCCATCTCCGCCGCTGGACGCCCGGGGTCAGACGCCGCTTCATCGCCCCCGGGCCCCCGCGCTTGCCGGAAGAGGAAGAGGCCTGGGGGCAGCCGCCGCCCGTCGCCGTGGGTGCCGATGAAGAGGAAGTGGGCGCCTTGGATGAGTAAGTGCCTGAGCCCCCTCAGTCTTCCCTGGTGTACCCGTCCTGAGTCTCTGTTTCGCAGGCTCCCCTCCGCAGAAGAAGTAGGCGCGATGTCACCACCGCCTCCTGAGGCCACCGGGCCCATCGTGGCCTTGGCTCCCACGGCCTTCGAGGCTCCTCTCAAGAGGGTGCCTGTTCCCGAGCTCGCGCGGCCCTCTCGGGATCTTGATCGCGAGTTCCCTGCGACCTTCTTCATGCTTGGCCCCCATCTTGCTGGGATGAGGCTGCATCCTCCGCTGGTGGTCTCCCCCTGGGGTCAGCCGCGCTGTGCTCTAGGGCCTTCCTCGAGCGACAGCATGGATCTCCGCGGGGTGCGGCCTTCGCTCGAGGGGAGAGAGGAGGAGCCCCCGGGCGCGCATCGGGGCTGGGTACTCCCCCGCACGCCCTCCCAACCGATCTGGGGGAAAGCGGTGGTCCTGGTTGGGCCCTCGAGCCCGCATGCGATCGGAGCGGCGTGCGGCGCGGTTTGCTCCATACCGTGGCGAACGCGTTGGGGCGTCTAGGGGCGGAGCTTGTCACTGCCGACACTCGTCTCGAGGCAGAGCGCCTCGCGCGCGAGTGGCATCGTCTTGAGGTCGCCGTCAACCTCGGCCGCCTGCAGCGCGAGCGCGCCCATGCCGCCGATGAGGGGTCCCTTGCCGCGGTGAGGGAGGCCTGCGACCGCGCCCTCGCGGAGGCCCACGCCGCCGACTGCCGACGCAAGGCCTCGGAGGAACGCTTAGAGGAGCTTGAAGCCTCCAACGCCGCCCTTCAAAGGCGAATCCAGGTACGCAGGGCCGCTCTTGATGACATGACGAGCGAGCCGCCCGCCGGCGGTGCGGGGCTCCGCATACCCGAGGATGCGCTGACGATGGAAGCGCTGGAGCAGAGTCTGGAACATGAGAGGCTGGAGGTGAGGGAACACCAGGTGTCCCTCGCCGAGGACTCCCTCGCCTCCCGCGAGGCAAAGTTTCAGGAGGAGGTCGATGACAAGGTGGCGGAGGCTTGGCGTTTCCTCCTCCAGGACTACCACGCGAAGTTGAAGCTCCAGGAGTCCCATTTCTGCAAGCGACGCGACCACCTGAAAAGCGAGGTCGATGCCCTCAGGAGAAGGTTAGATCAAGCGGAGCAACGCCAGCAAGCCGCAATGGATGCCCAAGCAGCTGCCGAGGCCGGACTATCTTTTCTCTATAAGCAGGTGAAGGGTGTCGCTTCCCTCGCGGAGAAGGCTTCGGACGAGGCGGATCGTGCTCGTGGCCTTGAGCACACGCACTCCAAGATGTTCCAGTCCCTCGAGAAGAGGGCCCATCGGGCCTTAAGCAACATCTGCGGCGCGAGCGTCTCGAGCCCCCTGGTTCCTGACGACGCCGTGTACCTGGGCTTCTTTTCCAGGGTCATGGAGAACCTCATGGGGGTGCGGAGAAGATCCGCGAGCTCGTGGAGGAGAAGAGACGTGACCTCCTCGCGCGGGCGGCCTCGCACGTCTTCAGCCACCTCCTTCGCCTCGATCCGCATTTTGACTTCGGAGCGGTGCTTGCTCCGGTGCCTGAAGTGATCCAAGGCGCCCTTGCAGAGTGGGTGGAAAACCACGTGGAGGACCTGATCGCGGGATTTTCTTCTGATGAACCGGAGGACCAGGGCGGAGCCGGGGTCCGCGGGCCCAGCAGTGGTGGTGATGATGAGGGCGATGATGATGACATGTATCCATAAGTAGTCTTCGCGTTTGCCTGTCAGGGTTGCGAGCGCAGCCCTGTGGCGGCTTGAGCGTATTTTTGGAGGAACCTCCGAGGATGTTCCCGTGTGACATGATGCATAGCGTTGTATGTCTTTTGCCAACAATTTCTGATGGCCAGGGTGATCGAGTTGCGTGAGCGTCCGAGCGTTTATGCCTTGGCTGGGTATACGTGGTAGCGCATCTACTGCGGCCAACTTCCGCTCCAGGTCGCGCATGAGAGAGGTGGGGTCCGGCAACTGCCGAACTTCCTCAAGAAAGCGAGATATCAAACGGAAATCGTTACCAGAAAGAATGACCCCTCCCTTATTTCCAGAAGAAAATCGCAAGAACCTCAAGTTTATTCCAAAAGATGGCAAATTCGAAATACAAAATGGGCAAAGAACAGCCGCGTCCGGCACCTAGGTTAATCTTCACCTTCGTCTTCTCCCCAGCGCGGAGCGTAGGGCTTCCACGTTGCGTGGGCATAGCCATTGGTGGGCAGTGTTGTCCGCCGGCGCGGAGCATGGGGCTTCCACTTGGGCGTGGGATGGAACCCCTCCGCGTCCTCGGGGGGCTCCGGGCGTATACATCCCGCTCATTATTACGTGAGAGTGTCACGGGTTGAGCCTGGGGACGGACGTCGTCGTTGTAGTGGTGCCGTCGCCCCCTGCGCTGCGGGCGGGGCCCGGCGCAGGGGCACTCCATCACGCGTGAGGCCGGCGCCCAAGGCGGTGCCCCAGGGCGCCTCGCTAGGGTGCCTGGGAGCCCCGCGTTGGTACCCAACCGGCCCGTCCCCGGGTGGACCGAGCTGGACCAGGAGACATGGGTGAGTACGTGATCTCCTGCCGCTGGTTGAGCGAGACCTGGCCTGGAGACATGGGCGTGTGTTCCACCCTCCGTCTCTGGGTAGGAGTCACCCTGCCTGGGGACATGGCCGTATGTTCCACGTCTCCAGGCTGGGGGCACCTGGCCTGAGGACATGGGCATGTGTTCCACCCTCCGTCTCCAGGTTGGAAGCACCTGGCCTGAGGACATGGGCGTGTGTTCCACCCTCCGTCTCCAGGCTGAAGTCGCCCTGCCTGGGGACATGGGCGTGTGTTCCACCCTCTGTCTCCAGGAAGGTGACCCCCGGTCCGCGGACCCAGGCGCTTGCTAAGGATATCCCCCCACCAGCGGGCGCGCCTCACGAGGCTGCCAACGCCAGGCATCCTCATGAGGCCGGCCCCGCCAACCGCCCTCGCGAGGCTGTTTTGACCAGCCCCGACGCAGGCCGCTCGCGAGGTCGCATATGCCCCTCCTGTTGTCGTGGTGGCCGGCGCTGCTCCCTTCATGGCCCGGGCGCTCGCCAACATGGTTTTGGTAGAGTTGCGCGAGCCCCCGGGTGCTGGTGTAGACGAGTCGCTGGGCGTCCCCCCCTGACACGCCAGGTATGCTGGGAGGCACGTTGCGGCGCCTACCCCATGCGGCTGGCAGCTCCCGTCGGCCCCCATCTACACCAGGGTGCCCGATGAGCCGGGTCGTGCTCCTGGTGGGAGCGGGTCACGACACGCTTCTTCCGTGCGTCCGCATGTTCTCAGCGTCTCGGCGGTTAGTTGAGTGACCTCATGGACGCGCGCCCCCTGGGCCGTCCCATAGGGAAACGCCCGGGCCTCGCCGGCCGTGGCGGCACGCCTGGCCGCGCGACATATCCAGCTGTCATAGCATCCGCGAGCAACGTGGAAAGGCTGCAGCTCATGGGCCGCGAGGAGCGCGTTTCGCCCGCATGCCGGGTCGCGGCGAGCCCGGGGAGATGACGCCGCGGGGGCGCATTGCGCGGTTGACGAGGGCGTCAGCCCCCGGTGCCTGTCCAAGGCCGAGCTGGAGACGGCGTTTTCCGATGGAGGAGCAAGGCGGCGCGGGATGCCGAGGCCTGCAGGCGTTGCCCGAGCAACGCGTGCAGCCCGTCGTTCGGCGCGGGCTCGGCGTCCCTTGGCCATGGAAGCGACGAGCGGAGGCGAGGCGAAGCTTGAATGAGGGTCCCGACACCCCCCCTACCCGGCACGCCAAATCTCAGATCTCGGGCTCCGCAAAACCCTAAGAAGTTCGAACCCAGGGGCGTGTGCGAAGATTCCCCAACAGCTTCACCTCCACCAAGCCCACAACACGATGACCCCGCTCGATGGCGAGGAAGAGGATAGCACACGAGAGTTTACCCAGGTTCGGGCCGCTGCGAAGCGTAAAACCCTACTCCTGCCTTTTGTGGATTGCCTCACGAGGAGGTTTGTGGATGAACTAGTACAGTGGTGAGTGGCTTCGCGGTCTGTTTGCGGGTGGAAGTGTGTCCCCTCTACAGAGCAGCCTAGCCTCTATTTATAGCGGCCCGGGTCCTCTTCCCTTATCGCAATGGCGGGAAGGGATCCCACAATGGCCAAATTCAAAGGGGGACAGGCGGTACACCCTATCCTGACGAAAGGTGGTCTTCGCCTGCAAAGTAGTCGACGGTGATGCAGTAGTGGACTCGGCGATGACGTCCGTCCTGCGGGGCTTGGGGTCTTGGTCTTGTTGCACCGAAGTGGAAACCTTTGGGGGGCGCTTTGGGAACTCGCGTGCGCCCCTGCCTCCTTTGCACCAAAGGGGAAACTGTCCCCTCTGCCACGCTGCACCCGCCTGCTGGCTGGCGTCACCCTTGGCCTCCTAAGGTCGTGCGTGCATAGAGATCTCCGCCGCTCGAGAGGAGGCCTGGGGAGGCCTACCTCCCCGTGGGTCTTGGTGCTGCTTCCCCGCGAGCTCGGGGCCCCGCGGGGGCCTTGTGTCGAGTGAGGCCGCGTCGGGCCGTACTTGGTCATCGAGGTGGGCCACGCCTTGGGCCGCAGGCAGGGAAGTCTAGGTACCCCCGTTCCCAGGATGCCGATAGTGTTCAATCTCTCTCTCTCTCTCTCTCTCTCTCTCTCTCTCTCTCGTGTTCTTGAGATGTCACGATCTTGATTTATCACGGGCTTTGTTAATATAGTCGGATCATATGATGTTATTCCCTTGCTACCTTGTTGTGATGAGTTGAATCTTTACCTATGAGATCTCGTTATGTTGGATTGAATATTTTGGTTTGAGAACACTTGATGTACGTCTTGCGTGGGATACCCGTAGTGACATTGGGGTATTCTATTGATTCACTTGATATATGTTGAGGCATCAACTTGCGGATTACGGTGACCTTGGGGATCTATGCATAGGGGTTGATTGCACGTTTTCATACCACGTTCTCCGATAGAAATCTTGGGGTGCTCCTTGAAGTTCTTTGTGTTGGATTGAATATGATAGATCTGAAATTGTTTGATGCATGTTGCATAATTTACCCACGGATACTTGAGGTGACATTGGAGTATCTAGGTGACATTAGGGTTGATTGATATGTATCATTGGTGTTGTTCTAGTACGAACCCTAGGGCTGTTTGTGACACTTATAGGAATAGACCAAAAGATTGATCGGAAAGAATCACTTTGAGGTGGTTCTACTACCTACACCAATTTCATCTTATTGTTCTCCGCTAGACAGGAACTTTGGAGTGATTCTTTGTTGCACATTGAGGGATGATCATATGATTCAACTATGTTAGCATTGTTGGGAGATTGCACTAGTGAAAGTATGAACCCTAGGCCTTGTTTCCAAGCATTAATATACCGTTTTGATCGATGTTTAATATTTATTACCTTGCTGTTTTTATATTTTCAGATTACAAAAACCTATATCTACCATCCATATTGCACTTGTATCACCATCTCTTCGCCGAACTAGTGCACCTATACAAATTACCATTGTATTAGGTGTGTTGGGGACACAAGATATTTCTTGTATTTGATTGCAGAGTTGTTTGAGAGAGACCATCTTCATCCTACACCTCCCACAGATTGATAAACCTTAGGTCATCCACTTGAGGGAACATTGCTACTGTCCTACAAAACTCTGCGCTTGGAGGCCCAACAAAGTCTACAAGAATAAATTTGCGTAGTAGACATCAAAACCATGCAAGGCTAGCGCCACCGAACATTGTCGAACATGCCACCTTCCACCCTGACCCCGTTGCTGCGATTCTGACTTCACAACGATAAATGACCCAAGGCAAACCCTCAAACACACCGAAGAAGAACCAACTACCGCAACCATTGCCGCTACCCCGACATCTCTCGTCCCCGTCGGTCGCCGCTTTTTTTTTCTTATGGTGAAAAAGTGGACGTGTGGGGAAGGAGACTTAGTCTGGCCGTTGGATGAAGAATAAATGGAGGGGAGCACAGATGAGAGCACGCAAGCGTCATCCCGTGTAACTCACATGAATGCATGTGTGTAAAGATTTCGTCTAACATGCATGTGTGTATGTACGCATGACCATCGACTACATCCTAACTTTGCAGAAGCAGGAGCGAACCAACTTGTGGTTGGATGGTTAGAGGGACACTGATATCCCCAGCCCACCAGGGTTCAAGTCACTGGCAGAGCCAGCCCATAAATGTAGTTGTGACACCCTTGGATTAAGCTACAGTGATATTTGTAATCAAGCTACAGTAACATGAGGATTAAGCTAATCCATTTTGCTAAACCATGCTTGATCACATTGGAGTCATATGTCATTTGGATTCCCTAATGATTTTCAAAATACTTCTAAAGGTGGATTAATAGTTTTGCAAACCTGAAAACTAAATTCATGGATGGGTTGCAGATATTCCATAAGCTTTCAAAAAATTGCAACTCACATTTTATAAAATGTTTTTGTGCCTCAAAATATATAAAACAGAGGCCAAATCATTTATTAAATGCCCTTTTGGATTATGTGGTTTTCAAATAAATTCAAAAGGCCCCCAAACTTTTTGTGTCTCTGTCAAATATTACAACATTAATATTTGACCAAGTGGCTCATTTTACAAAACTGCTTTGTTACTAAAATAAATAAAAACATAAACAAATAAAAGAAAAAACTAAAAGAAAAGAAATAAAAAGAGAAGGGCCACTGTGGTTGGGCCTAAGCGGGCAGAGCCGACCCATCCCGTCTCCCCCGTCGTCTCCCTCCACTCCTCACGGGGGGAGACATGGGCGCGGTGATGCGCGCCACCGGTCGTCCCCGTCGCCCTGGCGCTCATCCGGTGACTCGTCGGCCCCCTACAAGACCCTCGCGGTGCCCTGGAACCCTAGCCGCCCCCAGTTCCCCCTCGCCGCTCCCCACGCTCGCCTTCTTCCTCCCTCGCTCGGACCCGCGCCCCGTCGCCATGGCCGTCCCTGCCCCCGCGCTCTTCGGCCTCCCCTCCACCTAGGGCCACGCCAGTAGCACCGCCGCCGTCCGCTGCTTCGATCTCGCCCACAGGAGCGAGGCCGGAGCCACCACAGCGACGCCCGCATCGTCGTATTCCTCCTCAGGCCGCCGCCAGTTGCCACCGTTGGATCGCTTCCCCAGGCCTCCCCCGCGCCCATTTAGCTCACCTACACGATCAGGGTGAGCTCCTCGTTCTTTCCCCCATTTATCTCCTCGAATCCGAGCTCGTAGCGCTCGATTCCACCGGAGCCGAAGCACGGCTCTGCCCGAGCTCGACGTCGGCAAGCCTCCGGTGACCCAAGCCCGAGCTCGTTGGTCTCCCCGCAACACGTAGATCCCCTTTAGCCCTTCCGTTTGCTCGCTAGTGAACCGTAGCGTCACCTCCGTCGGAGCCCGATTGCCGCTTGCCGTTGACCTCGATGCCGGCAACGATTCCGGCCACTGTAGCCCGTGCCACCACCACGGTTCGACTCAGGGTCGAGCCCCCGTTCCAACGCGCCCAAGCACGCTCAAAACGGTGCCCCGTAGGCAAAACCCGACGTCCGGCCATGCCCTCCGCCGCGATTTGAGGTCGTCGGCGATGCCTCCGGTCGTCGGAGCTGACCTGGCTAACCGGAGCCACCACCCAATGTCACTGGCAGGTGGGCCAGTGGCCCCAGTTGACCAGTTGACCATGGTCAACTGGCTCACTGGGCACTGCCGAGTCACTGCCAGTGGGCCGCCCCCCTGCGCCTATGACATGTGGGCCCAGGTCATTAACACTAATTGCACGTTTTGACATGTGGGTCCCCTTGTTTAAGTAATCTATTTTAGTTTAATTTAAACCCTGTTTAGCCCACTGTTTATGACAGGTGGGGCCCAGCTGTCAGGTTTGACCTGAGACAGCTGGGTTGACTGCTGACGTCAGGATGATGTCATGCTGATGCAATAAAGGATTTTCTTAATTAAAATAAATCTGTTTATTTCAAAATATTAATAAAACTTTGAAAATTAATATAAAATAATATGTAAGTCGGATGAAAATAATTTATATATGAAAGTTGCTCGGAAAAATCCCACGAATCCGAATACGTTGTTCGTTCATCTGTCACATGCTCCTAGCATGATGAACATGGACATTTTAAGTTATGATCATCTACCCGGTAATGGCCAAAGACCCGAGAAATATCGTCAGATGTCCCCCCCTCCGTCAGCAACGTCTAGTACTGCGTTAGCTCATGCTTAGCACTTCATATTGCCATGTCATGCATTGTGTTGCGTCTGCTTGGTTGTATTTATTGTTTCTCCCCCCTCTTCTCTCCGGTAGACACCAAGACTGACGCTGCTACCGTGTACGACTACGCCGCTGATGTTCAGCCACTTGCAGCAGAGCTTCCAGGCAAACAACCCCCTTGATCATACCGATATCACCCATTCTTTCTCCCTCATGCTTGCATTAGATTTTCCTACTGTTGTAGATAGCTCCTATTCTGATGCATAGCCTGTTTTTGTTAAAACTACTACAATACCTTCTATTATATCACCTGCTTAGTATAGATTGATTAGTGAATCCCTTGTGGCCCCTTAGTCCGATTTACCCCTGCTTCCTCATCGATGACTTGAAGACTCGATCAACTGATCGACAAGCCATGCCCGTCACAGCACATCACCCCCCTTTAGTTGTACGACTCTGCGGGGCTACTATCGAGTACTGAGGGTGACACCTCGTAAAGTACTCATAATGCTAACTCTGTAGCGTAACTAATCGGTCGTGGATATCGAGGGTGATTCCTCCGTCACCACTTCCGATAACGACTCTGTCATACAACACCTCAAGCGTAGACCATCGTGGGTGATTCCTTCCTGGTCACCTTGACGATTACATTGAGTGGGATCCATCAAGGGTGATTCCTCGGTTCCCCCTTGGCGTTATAGACACACGGTTACATTTTACCTTACTGCTGATACATGTTGAGGTCACGATGACCTGGAGGGCGTTGGTGTAATATCGACGAGGCGTGGTCGGGCATTCTTGGCCCTTGCCGCAAGTCCTCAAGACGGGGCGATGGGACCACATATCGTGGATCATTAATCGTCACCGCATTTAACAAAATGCTAATGGGTTGGGTATTTAATCTGAGTTGGTCGATTGACCTTTTTCGCACTAACCTTCACGTGGGAGAAGTTATGGGTACTCGGTGTCGTTGTATCAGTCGAAGCTCTTCGGACGTCAGCAATGGACCGGCGCGCGCCCGAGTGGTCCGCTACAACATTGATCTTGTATAAGAGGTGCTAGGACTGATCTCGGCCGCCCACGCATCATGCACGAGTGCAAAGGGTGATGGGCCCATGACCCCTGCGCGCTTAGGATTTAGATCGGCGGGCTGGCCTCTCTGTTGAGCCTAGGTAGGGCGACGACGTGTTGATGTCTCGAGGCCGGGCATGACCCAGGAAAGTGTGTCCGGCCAGAGGTTATCAAGCGTGTTGGGAAATGTGGTGCACCCCTGCAGGGATGAATTCAAGTAATCGAATAGCCGTGTCCACGGTAAGAGGACGACTTGGAGTTGTATCCCGATCTAATACAACTAGAATTGTGACTTAAAATTGAAATGTTTGGCTCCAAGATTGCTTTCTCGCATGGAGTCGAGCAAGAATCTCTGGGCGTTGCTAATAAACTTGCTACATTATAATTATGCTAATCTGCACTCTTCTAATGCTGCAAGACACTCAAGATGCTAGTCTTCGATAGGACTAGGCCTTCTCTCTATTCTGGCATTTCTGGAGTCAGTCCAAAGATATAGCCCCATTCCTTTGATACTGATGCATACTTAGCATAGTTCTGATGTCAGTCTTGCGAGTACTTTGGATGAGTACTCATCGTTGCTTCGTTCCCCCTTTTCCTCTTGATACGATTGCCGCGACCAGATGCTGGAGCCCAGGAGATGGCTGATTGATACGTCCATTTTGCATCATGATTTCCTACTGTTATTTACTTTGTTTTGTTGAATAATAATGCTTTGGGGAGTGATTCTAATGCCTTTTCTCTCATAATATGCAAGGTTTACAGAAGGAGGGAGAATACTGGCAGCTGGAATTCTGGACCCAAGAAAAGCACGTCAGAGATACCTATTTTGCACAACTCCAATGAAGCTGAAATTTTATGGAGATTATTTTTACATTTAATAAAAAATACTGGAGCTGGAAACTACCGGAGGAGGCCCTCCAGGTGGGCACAACCCACCAGGGCACGCCAGGCCCCCTAGGCGTGCCCTGATGGGTTGTGCTCAGCCTGGCCCACCTCCGGTGCCCATCTTCTTGTATAAGGTCTCTCTTGACCTAGAAAAAATCAGAGGAGGACTTTCGGGACAAAGCGCCGCCTCCTCGAGGCGGAACTTGGGCAGGAGCACTTTTGCCTTCCGGCGAAGCGATTTCGCCGGGGGAACTTCCCTCCCGGAGGGGGAAATTGAAGCTATCGTCATCACCAACACCCCTCTCATCTTTGGGAGGCCAATCTTCATCAACATATTCAACAGCACCATCTCCTCTCAAACCCTAGTTCATCTCTTGTGTTCAATCCTTGTACCGAAACCTCAGATTGGTACGTGTGGGTGACTAGTAGTATTGATTACCTTGCGTAGTTGATTACTATATGGTTTATTTGGTGGAAGATTATATGTTCAGATCCAATATACTATTCAATACCTCTCTGATCTTGAGCATGTTTATTATTTGTGAGTAGTTACCTTTGTTCTTGAGGTCACGTGAGAAGTCATGTTGCAAGTAATCATGTGAATTTGATATGTGTTCGATATTTTGATGATATGTATGTTGTGATTCCCTTAGTGGTGTCATGTGAACGTCGACTACATGACACTTCACCATTCATCGGCCTAAGGGAATGCATTGTGGAGTAGTTATTAGATGATGGGTTGCTAGAGTGACAAAAGCTTAAGCCCTAATTTATGCGCTACTTCGTAAGGGGCTGATTTGGATCCACATGTTTAATGCTATGGTTAGACTTTGTCTTAATACTTTTCTCGTAGTTGCGGATGCTTGCGAGGGGGTTAATCATAAGTAGGTTGTTAGTTCAAGTAAGAACAGCACCTTAGCACCGGTCCACCCACATATCAAATTATCAAAGTAGCGAACACGAATCAAACCAACATGATAAAAGTGACTAGACGAAATTCCCGTGTACCCTCAAGAACACTTTGCTTATTACTAGTGATTGTTCTGGCCTGTCCTTTGCCTCAAAAGGATTGGGTACCTTGCTGAACCTTGTTTACCGTTACCGTTACTTGCTCGCTACCAATTATCTTGCTATCAAACTATCTGTTACCTACAATTTCAATGCTTGTAGAAATTACCTTGCTGAAAACCGCTTGTCATTTCCTTCTGCTCCTCGCTTGGTTTGACACACTTACTTATCGAAAGGACTACGATTGATCCCCTATACTTGTGGGTCATCAAGACTCTTTTCTGGCGCCGTTGCCGGGGAGTGAAGTGCTCTTGGTAAGTGGAAATCGGTAAGGAAAAACTTATACTACGTGCTGAAATATATTACTACTTGCTACTATGGAGAACAATCCTTTGAGGGGTTTGTTCGGGGTATCTTCACCTCGACCGGAACCACAATTAGTTACCCCTCAACCTACAGCACCTACTGAAAATGTTACTTATGAAATTCTTTCAGGTATGCTAGAACAACTGCTTGCTAAACCTTATGCAGGAGACGGAACTGAACATCCTGATATGCACCTTTTATGTGTGAACGAGATTTGTGGATTATTTAAGCTTGCAGGTTTACCCGGAGTTGAAGTTAAGAAGAAGGTTTTCCCTTTATCTTTGGAGGGAAAAGCATTGACATGGTATAGGCTATGTGATGATCTTGGATCATGGAACTGGAATCGTTTGCAATTGGAATTTCACCAAAAGTTTTATCCCATGCATCTAGTTCATCGTGATCGGAATTATATATATAATTTTTGTCCTCGTGAAGGAGAAAGTATCGCTCTAGCTTGGGGGAGGCTGAAGTTAATGTTATATTCATGCCCCAATCATGACATTCCGAGGGAAGTTATCATTCAGAATTTTTATGCTCGGCTTTCTCATAATGATCAATCCATGCTCGACACTTCTTGTGTTGGTTCTTATATGATGAGGACTATTGAATTCAAGTGGGATCTCTTAGAAAGAATTAAACGCAACTCTGAAGATTGGGAACTCGACGAAGGTAATGAGTCAGGTATAAAGCTTGAATTTGATCGTGTTAAATCTTTTATGAATACCGATACTTTTCACAAGTTTAGCACTAAATATGGACTTGACTCTGAGATAGTAGCCTCTTTCTGTGAAGCATTTGCTACTCACGTTGATCTACCAAAGGAGAAGTGGTTTAAATATCATCCCCCTATTAAGGAAGAAATTAAAGAACCGGTCATAGCTAAAGAAGAAACCATCTTTTACAATGTTGACCCAGTTGTGCCTACCGCTTATATTGAAAAACCACCTTTCCCTGTTAGGATAAAGGAACTTGCTAAGGTATCAACTGTGGTTCGTAAGAGTAATATAAGAGCACCTAAACCCCCTGAGCAAATTAAAGTAGAACCTAGTGTTGCTATGGTTAAAGATCTCTTGGTAGAAAATATTGATGGGCATGTTATCTACTTCTGTGATGAAGCTGCTAGAATTGCTAAACCTGATGAAAAAGATAAACATAGACCCATAGAAGGCTTGCCTGTTGTCTCAGTCAAAATAGGAGATCATTGCTATCATGGTTTATGTGATATAGGTGCTAGTGTGAGTGCTATCCCTTTTACCTTATACCAAGAAATTGTGGATGAAATAGCACCTGCTGAAATGGAGGACATTGATGTCACTATTAAACTTGCTAATAGAGACACTATCACACCACTTGGGATTGTTAGAGATGTTGAAGTCTTGTGTGGGAAAGTAAAATATCCTACTGATTTTCTAGTCCTTGGTTCCCCACAAGATGACTTTTGTCCCATTATCTTTGGTAGACCTTTCTTGAGCACCGTCAATGCTAAGATAGATTGTGAAAAACAAACTGTCGGTGTCAGTTTCGGTAATGTGTCTCATGAGTTTAATTTTTCCAAGTTTAGTAGACAACCTCGTGATAAAGCGTTACCTAATAAGGATGAAATAATCGGTCTTGCTTCTATTGCCATGCCTCCTACTGATCCATTAGAACAATATTTTCTCGACCATGAAAATGATATGCATTTGCATGAAACAAACGAAATAGATCAAATTTTCTTCGAACAACAACCTCTCTTGAAACACAATTTGCCTATTGAAACTCTTGGAGGTCCTCCTCAACCTAAAGGTGATCCTGTGCTTGAATTGAAATAATTGCATGACACTTTGAAGTATGCTTATCTTGATGAGAAAAAGATATATCCTGTTATTATTAGTGCTAACCTTTCAAAACATGAAGAAGAAAGATTATTAAAAGTTCTAAGGAAGCACCGGGCTGCTATTGGATATACTCTTGATGACCTTAAGGGCATTAGTCCCACTCTATGTCAGCACAAGATCAATATGGAACCTGATGCTAAACCCATTGTTGATCACCAACGGCGATTGAATCCTAAGATGAAGGAAGTCGTAAGAACTGAAATACTAAAACTTCTAGAAGCAGGTATAATCTATCCTATTGCTGATTGTAGGTGGGTAAGTCCCGTTCATTGTGTCCCTAAGAAAGGAGGTATTACGGTTGTTCCTAATGATAAGAATGAACTCATTCCACAAAGAATTGTTACTGGCTATAGAATGGTAATTGATTTTAGAAAATTAAATAAAGCTACTAGAAAAGATCATTACCCTCTACCGGTCATTGATCAAATGTTAGAGAGACTATCTAAGCACACACACTTTTGCTTCTTAGATGGATATTCTGGTTTCTCTCAAATACCTGTGTCACAATCTGATCAAGAGAAAACTACCTTTACTTGCCCTTTCGGAACCTATGCTTATAGACGTATGCCTTTTGGTTTATGCAATGCACCTGCTACCTTTCAAAGATGTATGACTGCTATATTCTCTGATTTTTGTGAAAAGATTGTGGAGGTTTTCATGCATGATTTTTCCGTTTACGGAACTTCTTTTGATGATTGCTTAAGCAACCTTGATCGAGTTTTGCAGAGATGTGAACAAACTAATCTCGTCTTGAATTGGGAGAAGTGCCACTTTATGGTTAATGAAGGCATTGTCTTGGGGCATAAAATATCCGAGCGAGGTATCAAGGTGGACAAAGCTAAAGTTGATGCAACTGAGAAAATGCCATGTCCTAAAGACATTAAAGGTATTCAAAGATTCCATGGTCATGCTGGTTTTTATAGGAGGTTCATTAAAGACTTCTCTAAAATTTCTAGGCCTCTTACTAATCTTTTGCAAAAGGATATTCCTTTTGTATTTGATGATGATTGTGTGGAAGCCTTTGAAACACTCAAGAAAGCCTTAACCTCTGCACCTATCGTTCAACCACCTGATTGGAACTTGCCTTTTGAAATTATGTGTGATGCTAGTGATTATGCTGTTGGTGTTGTTCTAGGACAAAGAGTTGATAAGAAATTGAATGTTATCCATTATGCTAGTAAAACTCTAGACAGTGCCCAACGAAACTATGCTACTACTAAAAAAGAATTTTTAGCAGTTTTGTTTGCTTGTGATAAATTTAGATCCTATATTGTTGATTCCAAAGTCATTGTTCACACCGATCATGCTGCTATAAAATACCTTATGGAAAAGAAAGATGATAAACCTAGACTCATTAGGTGGGTTCTCTTGCTCCAAGAATTTGACTTACATATCGTTGATAGGAAAGGAGCCGAGAACCCCGTAGCTGACAACTTGTCTAGGTTAGAAAATATTCTTGATAACCCACTACCTATTGATGATAGTTTCCCTAACGAACAACTAGCTGCAATAAGTGTTTCACAACACACACACCTTGGTATGCTGATAATGCTAACTACATTGTCGCTAAATATATACCACCTAGCTTTACTTATCAACAAAAGAGAGAAAATTCTATGACTTGAGACATTACTTTTGGGATGACCCACATCTTTATAAAGAAGGAGTAGATGGTATTATTAGACGTTGTGTACCTGAGCATGAACAGGAACAAATCCTACGGAAATGTCATTCCGAAGCTTATGGAGCACATCATGCGGGAGATAGAACTGCTCATAAGGTATTGCAATCTGGTTTTTATTGGCCTACTCTCTTCAAGGATGCCCGTAAGTTTGTCTTGTCTTGTGATGAATGTCAAAGAATTGGTAATATCGGTAAGCGTCAGGAAATGCCTATGAATTATTCACTTGTTGTCGAATCATTTGACGTTTGGGGTTTTGATTATATGGGGCCTTTTCCTTCCTCCAACGGATACACTCATATTTTGGTTGTTGTTGAGTATGTCACTAAGTGGGTAGAAGCTATTCCAACTAGTAGTGCTGATCACCACACCTCCATCAAAATGCTTAAAGAGGTTATCTTCCCGAGGTTTGGAGTCCCTAGATATTTAATGACCGATGGTGGTTCACATTTTATCCATGGTGCCTTCCGTAAGATGCTTGCTAAATATGATGTTAATCATAGAATTGCATCACCCTATCATCCTCAATCTAGTGGTCAAGTTGAACTTAGCAATAGAGAAATAAAATTAATATTACAAAAAACTGTCAATAGGTCTCGTAAGAATTGGTCTAAGAAATTAGATGATGCACTTTGGGCCTATAGAACAGCTTATAAAAATCCTATGGGTATGTCTCCATACAAAATGGTATATGGGAAAGCTTGTCATTTGCCTCTAGAACTAGAACACAAAGCATTTTGGGCAATTAAAGAACTCAACTATGATTTCAAACTTGCCGGTGAAAAGAGGTTATTTGATATTAGCTCACTAGATGAATGGAGAACCCAAGCCTAAGAAAAAGTAAAAAGATGGCATGACAAAAGAATCCAAAAGCGGGAATTCAAAATAGGAGATTATGTTCTTTTGTTCAACTCTCGTTTAAGATTTTTTGCAGGAAAGCTTCTCACAAAATGGGAAGGACCATATATTATCGAAGAGGTTTATCGTTCTGGAGCTATCAAGATTAATAACGCCGAAGGTACTAACCCGAAGGTGGTCACTGGACAAAGAATTAAGCATTATATCTCAGGTACACCTATTAACGTTGAAAGCAATGTTATCCAAACCATGACACCGGAGGAACACATAAAAGAAACCTTCCGGAACACTCCAGAATACTTAAAAATAGGAGGTATGTGATACGGTAAGTAAACAGACTCCGAAAAATCCGCAAAAATATTTTTTGTCAGTTTCGGAATATTTTAGAATTTTGGAAATAAAAAATAAACCGGAAGGTGATCGAGGTGAGCACGATACACCAGGGCGCGCCAGGTACCCCTGGGCGTGCCCTGGTGGGTTGTGCCCACCTTAGATGCCTTCCCGGCTCTGTTTTCCTTCCAAATACTTGTTTCCCATGGATAAAAATTCTCTATATATACCCCCGACTGTTTTGACGACCGCATCGCAGAAAAATCCTCTGTTCTTGTTTCTTGTTGTTTTCCTATCAGATCTGTCAAGTCAGGCATCATGTCTTCCCCCTCTCCTAACAATGTGGAAGAAGGTGCCTGGCTAATGAAGATAGAGTTGAAGAGGGAGGAGCCGGAAGAAGCCAACAAGGAGGAGAAGGACAAGGATGCTATGGTGGATCATCTCCCTAAAGGAGATCAATTCATGCCAGCAAAGGAGGAAGAGGAAGAGGATATCCTTCAACCCTATTACAGTCATCTCACCCCTATTGAAATTGAAGCCTTTAGAGCTTTCGAAGCGGTTCGTGTTCAGAATAAGTTTCTCATCCGTGAAAATATTCTGTTGCAAGAACACATCAATAACCTCAGGAAGGTCATCCACAAATTGGAGCATCTTTTGAAGCTAAAGTGTGACATCATATCACCACCACCTACATCAACACCTCCACCTTCTTCATCACCACCACCGAAGGAGACTTGAGCACACGGGTATGGGCACTCCCCTTGGCTTAAGCCAAGCTTGGGGGAGGTGCCCCGGTATCGTATCACCACCACTTTTATTCACCTTTACCTATTTTAGTTCGATCTTTAGTTTCCCTTTTCTTTAGTTGAATAAAAGTTTTAGTATGATCTATTTTCGTGTGTTAGTTCCGTGGCCTATCTATCTATGTAATCGAGTGAAAGTTATATAATAAAGTTTAGTTTGAGTTTTTGCCTCTCTACTTTCATGTTGCAATCAAATAAAGGAAAATAAAATATTGAAAAAAAATCATATGCTAATCTTATGGTGAGTAATGACATCACATAAAGAAAAGTATAAGTAGTAAAATTTATTGGAGGTTGACAAACATAGCATTGGTCAATGATGCAATTCATGAAAGAATTAATAAGGGAAGAGAAGATTCACATGCAAATACACTATCTTGGACATCTTTTATGATTGTGAGCCCCCATCAAATATTATATGTCAAAATTGTTGACGTTGGACGAGGAAGACAACGTAATGATTTATGTTTGTTCATATCCACATAGAAGTTATATTGTCATAGATCCTTTAACATGTGGTGCTTGCCCAATATCTTTGCTAGCCAAAAATCCCGCACTAAGTAGAGATACTACTTGTGCATCCAAAAACCCAAACCAAACTCTTTCTTTGAGTGTCCACCATACCTACCTATGGATCGAGAAAGATCCTTCAAGTAAGTTGTCATCGGTGCAACAAGGCAATAAAAATTGCTTCTAAAAGTGTTTTGATCAATTAGTGTAAGAGAAAATTGAGCGTTATACGAACTTATGATGGCAAAGTAATAAAAGCGACGGACTGCATAATAAAGGTTGCTATCATAGGGGGCAATATAGAGTGACGTTCTTTTACATTAAGGGATTGGGCATACAAACCAATAAGCGCATGACAACCTCTGCTTCCCTCTGTGAAGGGCCTATCTTTTACTTTTATGCACTTACTTTTATGCAAGAGTCAAAGTATTCTTCCCTATTCCTTTTTACTTTTTCTTTTGAAAGCATCATGTGGTGAGGAAAGATCTAGGCACATATATCCAGTTGGATATGGGTGGGCATGAGTTATTATTGTTGACATCACCCTTGAGGTGAGTAAGTTGGGAGGCAAAACTATAAGCCCCTATCTTCCTACGTGTCCGGTTGAAACTTTTTGTTCATGGGTATGCCGTGAGCGTTAGCAATCATAGAAGACTAAATCATGGTTGAGTATGTGGACTTGCCAAAAGGCTCCTACATGAGACCCTTCCTAAAAATATGATGAATTGTAGTTGCAAAGTTGACTGAGAACATAGTTTGTTGGTTCCCAATAAGGTTTATGCTTCATACTTCTATGTTGTGATGAATTGTTACTTGTTCATGAGAAGCTATATGATAAAAATGTATTGAAATAAGTTCCAATGTTAGAGTTTATTGCTGTTATGATAATAAGCATGATGCTTCTATGTCCGTATTTTGTTTTTATCGACACCTCTCTCTCAAATCATGTGGACATGCTTTTCAATATCGGATTTCGCTTGAGGACAAGCGAGGTCTAAGCTTGGGGGAGTTGATACGTCCATTTTGCATCATGATTTTCTACTGTTATTTACTTTGTTTTGTTGAATAATAATGCTTTGGGAGTGATTCTAATGCCTTTTCTCTCATAATATGCAAGGTTTACACAAGGAGGGAGAATACCGGCAGCTGGAATTCTGGACCCAAGAAAAGCACATCAGAGATACCTATTCTGCACAACTCCAATGAAGCTGAAATTTTACGGAGATTATTTTTACATTTAATAAAAAATACTGGAGCTGGAAACTACCGGAGGAGCCCCCCCAGGTGGGCACAACCCACCAGGGCGCTCCAGGCCCCCCTGGGCACGCCCTGATGGGTTGTGCTCAGCCTGGCCCACCTCCGGTTCCCATCTTCTAGTATAAGGTCTCTCTTGACCTAGAAAAAATCAGAGTAGGACTTTCGGGACGAAGCGTCGCCGCCTCGAGGCGGAACTTGGGCAGGAGCACTTTTGCCCTCCGGTGGAGCGATTCCGCCGAGGGAACTTCCCTCCCGGAGGGGGAAATCGAAGCTATCGTCATCACCAACACCCCTATCATCTTTGGGAGGCCAATCTTCAACAGCACCATCTCCTCTCAAACCCTAGTTCATCTCTTGTGTTCAATCTTTGTACCGGAACCTCAGATTGATACCTGTGGGTGACTAGTAGTGTTGATTACCTTGCGCAATTGATTACAATATGGTTTATTTGGTGGAAGATTATATCTTCAGATCCAATATGCTATTCAATACCTCTCTGATCTTGAGCATGTTTATTATTTGTGAGTAGTTACCTTTGTTCTTGAGGTCACGTGAGAAGTCATGTTGCAAGTAATCATGTGAATTTGATATGTGTTCGATATTTTGATGATATGTATGTTGTGATTCCCTTAGTGGTGTCATGTGAACGTCGACTACATGACACTTCACCATTCATCGGCCTAAGGGAATGCATTGTGGAGTAGTTATTAGATGATGGGTTGCTAGAGTGACAAAAGCTTAAACCCTAGTTTATGCGCTACTTCGTAAGGGGCTGATTTGGATCCACATGTTTAATGCTATGGTTAGACTTTGTCTTAATGCTTTTCTCGTAGTTGCGGATGCTTGCGAGGGGGTTAATCATAAGTAGGTTGTTAGTTCAAGTAAGAACAGCACCTTAGCACCGGTCCACCCACATATCAAATTATCAAAGTAGCGAACACGAATCAAACCAACATGATAAAAGTGACTAGACGAAATTCCCGTGTACCCTCAAGAACACTTTGCTTATTACTAGTGATTGTTCTGGCCTGTCCTTTGCCTCAAAAGGATTGGGTACCTTGCTGAACCTTGTTTACCGTTACCGTTACTTGCTCGCTACCAATTATCTTGCTATCAAACTATCTGTTACCTACAATTTCAATGCTTGTAGAAATTACCTTGCTGAAAACCGCTTGTCATTTCCTTCTGCTCCTCGTTGGGTTCGACACTCTTACTTATCGAAAGGACTACGATTGATCCCCTATACTTGTGGGTCATCACTGATCCCACCGACGAGTACTACCCCGACGGAGCATACTACTATGTGGAGGCTGCTGAGTAGTTAGGAGGCTCCCAGGCAGGAGGCCTTGCCTCGTTCGATCCGTTGCTTATGTTTGTGCTAGCCTTCTTAAGGCAAACTTGTTTTACTTATGTCTCTACTCAGATAATATTTGCTTCCGCTGACTCGTTTGAATTTGAGCTTATGTATTCGAGCCCTCGAGGCCCCTGGCTTGTAATATGAAGCTTGTATGACATTAATTTGTTTCTAGAGTTGTGTTGTGATATCGTCCCGTAAGTCCCTAATCTTGGTCGTACGCATTTGCGTGTATGATTAGCGTACGATCAAAATGGGGGCGTCATAGCAGCCTGGGCATGACTGATTTGTGACGGCGTGAGCTGCCTCTGGCCCAAAGAAATAATTCTTCTAACCATAGATTATCACTAGTGCTTAGTAGTAATTCTTTGGACTAGCTCGAGCAGTGGCGCCGGGAGATGGCTCCGCCACTGGTTCAAGTCCTGGTGCTCGCATTATTCCTGGATTTATTTCAGGATTTCCGGTGATGCGCATTCAGTGGGAGTAGACGTTCCCGTCGACGACGAGGCGCCTATGGTGACTTCGTAAATCTTAAGATGATACGCCGGCTCAGTCTCTCGGAGGTGCTCATAGGGGTAGGGTGTGCGTGCGTGCGCTCATAGGGGTGAGTGTATGCGCGTCTATATGAGCGCTTGCGTCTGTATTGTGTTTTAAAAAACTTTGCCGAAGCAGGTGAGGGTGAACGGTGAATCAACGATGAATGGGCTACGACAAATTAAACGCACGTCGTCTTCTCATATTTGTATTACAACCAATTCGAGTTTATTTACGCAACTACCAACTCATCGTGGTCATCGCATATACCTAGTAGTTCGGCTAGAGTCACCTCTCTCGCGCGCGACCGCGTCGCCCCCGCGAGCGACCAACCGCGGCCCCGATGCCTCCCTCCTAGAGCCCTCCTCCGTTCATCCTTTCGTGTCGCCGTTGCTGACGGCAGGCACCGGCAGCCCCTGGCCTTTCCCCGTGAAGTGTCGCACCGACGCGGGGCGAAGCGCGCCGTGGGGTGCACCCAGGGGGCGGCGGTCCGGCGCGGCGGCGGGGTGGCCTGTCGCGGTGGCGGGGGGTCTGCTGGGCGACGGAGTTGCCGTTGGCGGCAGGGTGGCGCGGCGGCGCGATCTATCGGCGCCCGCTCGGCCAAGATCTGGGCCTTTTGGGCCTCATCTGGGTCTGGGCGGGCCGGCGGCAGGACGGGTCGTCGGCCTGGCTCCACGAGGCGGAGGTGTGATGTTGGGATGCCTACGGCAGCGTGGCGACCGGGGCTTTGCGGGCCCGATTTGGACCTCGCGGGGCCCGGGTGTCCTGGTATGCCCCTGTTGCCGCGTTCGGACGACGACCGCAGCGGTGCTGGAGGCACGGGCCTCCCGCACGACGGCGGTGGAGGTGGTTCCCTCCCGCACGGCTCCGGTGCTGCCGCTCTCGATTCCTGGCACTCCCTTTCTTCGTCCTCTTGGCCTCATGTTGGCGATCTCAGTGAGGCGGCATGGATGACCTCAAGACCGTGGTGGCGTATGCTGGCGGGTGGCAAGCTGGCTGATTGGCTCCGGTTCGGGCTGGTGGTGGTGTTTGGGTTGCGGGAGGAGAAATCCCTCCCGACTCCGACGCGATGTTGCGTGCGGGTGTCGCCATTCCTTCCTGAAGGGCGTCGGTGTCACCCATTCCCCACTCCCCTTCGCGTGACGGGGGAAACCCTAGGACATGTCCGGGCAGCAGCATCGTTGACATCGCATCCCTTCTTGGAGGTGTTGCTTGGCACGCGGCGGTTCGGATCCTTGAAGTGGGGAGGGACGAATCCGAAGGGCGCGGCGGTGACGGATCATCCGTGCTTTGTTGAGCTGTCATTGTTGGCATCTATTTCTTTTTTTCTTTCTCTTTTGGGCTTAATGTGCTGATCGTCCCAACAGTTACATTGTGGTCGGTGAAAGCTGCTTTATAATATAAAGCGGGGAAACCCTTTTTCGGAATACCTAGTAGTTATAATCAAATTGTCACTGTTAAGACCTGCCAGCTGTACACACACTGAGGTCCTAAATCAATTCTAGTAGGTCGACATGGCAACTAGTGACAGCAGCAACCTAATCAAATATTCTCGGTCACAATGCAATGGACAGCGATTGGGAAGATCTATTCCTATGCCTGACACCTACCTACCCAACTAGACCACACCAGGCAGAAGCAGAGCAGTTGCATCCAACATCGACATGCTAACCTGCAAATAAAGACGTGTAATCATCTCACTTCTCACATTAGTCTATGATCAATTCTTCCAACTTCCAGAATTAAGGCGTGTAATCAGCTCACATATAGTCTATGATAAATTCTTCTCTTATAGAAGTTTTCTTTTTCGACTTCTCTCGGCAGTTGGCACTACCTATGACTCGCGATAAATAAACATTTTGCAAGCTAGGTCAAAGAAAGAGTATACTTGGTGATGGCTACTACTTCAAAACTCTCATGTACCGCTTTTTTTCTTAATGTATGCGACAAATCCCATCGGTCGCCGCAAAACCCCCTGAGAAGAATCATCACAGTATTGCATCATGTGAACCATCATTTCCAATATGAACACAACGTTTGCACTAGTGCTAGGAATGAATTAGCAGCCATCAGTCGTCCCAAGAAGTTAACTAAGCAGTAGTCCCAAGTGAAATATATTGGGTTAGATTGAAAAAAAAAGTCAAGAAAAGATATGCAGAATTTCCAGCAAGAACATAATGCAATTGCAAATCTTAACTGTGGTGCAGCCATAGCCATACCTTGTTGACTTGTTCTTGCCTCGTGTGCTTTACTCAACTTACGGTCAAATCAAGGTTGAGCCAGCATTTCCAGCTTTTGCCTCACATCAAATTCAGAACCCACAAGGCCCCGGTGTCACAGAAAAATGAAAGCGAGCTGGAAATTTAAGGAACACGGAACAGGAAAAGAGGACCAGCCAATAACCAAATTTCCTTCCTCACAGTTTGCAATGCACACAGGCAGTCATGCAAACAAGCCAATTCTGTGGCACTTCTATATATCCGGCACGAGAAGGGAACACACATCTCTCCCTCGATATACATAAAAATTCAAACTGGATTCAGCTCTAAATCTACGGACTTTTTTTGCTACACAAAGTGGGATATTCTTTATACAACTCAACACGTTTTCAACTATTAATAAAGACCTTTAGCTGCAGTGCCAGCAACTCATGCAGAAGATTTCTTCATAGCTTTATCCAGCCTGACATTAAAGGGAGTCGAGTGCCAGTTCACCGTTCTGTCCTGCAACAAAACATTAAGGGATAAGTATATCGTTCACAATTGGAAGAAATACATGATTGCATTCGGCATGTTTAGTGCACCTCTCTGTATTTGCTTGTTGAATTGGGGATTCCATTCGTTCCTGAATCAGACCTAGAAGAACAGTACTCATTACCCTGCTTTGTGCAACTCCAGTAACTTCCCACCGTACCCAAGATAGGCACCTCTTCACGGTTATGGCTTGGAGACCTTCGTGGAGATGATGTAGCTGACGATTGCTTAAGGTCGTCAACAGTCAAAGCACCCAGGACAGGCCTTTCTTGTCTGCATACAGAGGAAACTGAACGGGGGGATTTACTTTGCGCCTTATCAACTGCTGAGTTCTCTGAAGATGCTAACCATGTAGAGAGGCTTGCATCCACAGAGACTTCCCCCTGGCTAGACTTGCTAGGGCCCATCTTCATCTGATTTGCAACCTTACAAGTAAGGGTTGCACCTACATCTGGCACAGAGTTTACATTCTCCTTGTACAGCTTTTTAACTGGTCCTGCTTGAGCCTTAACTTCCTTCCACTGTTCTCGATTCTGAACTGGGTTCAAAACAGGACGGACGTACTGGCTTCTATCACGGTGATTGTTCCCCTGGATTAGAGGGCTTTCTTCCTGTGCAGGGGTAACACTGCTCTTGGGCACAGGGCTGCTGACATCTTGGTCATTCTGTGTATAATTAGACATTGGCAGTGAGAACAGAGACTCCTGAGACTCCTCTGGGTTCTCTTCAGTTCTTATTTCCTCCTCATCCAGCAAGTCAATCTTGCAGTCCACGAAATCCTCCTCTGCATCACTATCATCACCATAGTTGTCATCTTCACCATACTCATCTCCATTGTCATCATCACTGTCTGTGCAATTCCCATACCGATGATTCTCTGAGAACAGAACAGTCTTCTGCATGTGTTTTTCACCTTCATCTTTCCTCCACTTAACAAGCTCTGAGGGTTCCTCTTCTTGGTCAGGTGGCGATGTGTTTTCATATGTTGTAACATTCATGTCAAATGTCACTTTCTTTTTGCCACCACTGCGGCTATCCTCTTCACTCACCTCCCTACACATCATGAAAGGTCGCATATATTAACAGGCACATAATCTGCATGATAATTCGTACAGAAAGGATGCAACATTTCATTCATCTACCTGAGTTCCATATCAGGAGTTGAACCAACGGCTGCTGCCACAGGTGAACATTTCAATGGGGAGAGTGGTGGCATGACTACCTTCTCCAGCAGTAAAGAGCGTGCAGGCGATTCCTTGTGCTCACTCAACTGCCTGCAAAGAAACAATCATTAAGAGACACCGCAGCAAACACAAGTTAATAACATGGATCTTGAAATTCTCTGGTAGAGATCGACATATGATGGATGTGGGTGTGATTGTATGGAAAGTCCAAAATGCAACTATGTTTGATCATTTTTACCCCCATGATCCAATCGAAATATTTTTCAAATCTCAAATTTGGGCTGGTCTGCAGATAGAATACAGGCAGGTGCTGCAGGCCGCAGCAATGCTGCTAACTAAAGTGGCAATTGGTCTCTTCGCAAGAAAAAGAGGATGGGGACGACAACGTGCAGAATTGGAGTGGGTTGACTAATGTCACTGACGTACTGAAGCCGTCTGTTAGCAGGAGTGGTTGTTGTTAGCTTTTCCTTTGTACTTGGTAGGGTGCTTAAAGTGGTGATCTTGAGGTTTTGTTACTTGTATCATGTAGTGCTGGATTGACATATGGCGCGTGCTGGGAACCTGCGGTAGTTGGTAGTCTAGAATCTAGATGTGTATCTTTATGCTTGTCTAGATGAGGGATACAACTGCTGAATTATGTGTGTTATCAGTTTCCAATCAACGAAAACGGGGCAAAGAGTTCCTTAATTCGACAAAAAAAAAAGTGACTAACATGCACAGACATGTAAAGGCGTCGCGTTGACGGTTACACACACCTCAGTTCTCTTCCAGGGCTCGGGGCAGTGACCACCTCCTCCACGACATCCACTGTCGGCGTTGGTGATATCACAGTTTTCTGCTCGCTCAACTCCCTGCACAGAAACCAGCAGTAGGAACGGCAATCAGCGTCTGTTGGGCCCGAGCGAGCAAGTTATGCCTGTATCCATCATTAATTCAACTATGGTGCTTCTCTGTGGCATTTTCGCAAACACCAGAGCTGCGGTTCTCTCATGACCAGTCATGCCATCTCTCTCGCGCATCCTCACACAGGTAAGTACAGTACATAACATAAACATAGGCATCCGAGCACAGGAGCAACCACGCGCAAACAACGACGCAATGTAGGTCATAACCTCACCTCGGCTCCTTTCCGGGGCCCGCGGCAGCGACCACCTCCTCCGCAACCTCCACGGCCAGCGGCGGCCGTGGCGGAGGCGGCGCCAGGGCTCTCGCCTCTGGCACTGGCGCCGGCACCTGCTTCACGACCACATCCGCCAGCGACGACGCCTCGCCGGCCAGAGCCACCTGCGGGGCAAACCAAGAACCGATCAGGAATGAACCCGCCGCAACCAACCAAGGCGCCCTAGCTAGCGCAGGACGGGGCGGCCCGGAACCAGGGATCTCACATGGTCCGGCCGCGGCCGCGGCTGCGACGGGAGCCTTGCCGGCGAGCGCCTCCGCGGCTTCCGGCGGCCGTCGCCGCCGCCGAAGCAGGCGAGGAAGCAGCCCATGGAGGCGGAGATGCGGGGGTGGGGGTGGGGGTGGGGGTGGGGGTGGGCTGTGGGATTCGATTTGGATGGAGTTTTTTCTTTGACGGGGATTTGGATGGAGTTATTAATGGAGCGCTTCGGTTTGAACTGGGCTTTTGGGGGGAATTTTTGCGGGGGAGTATTTTGGTTGCGCCTCCCTTTGGATTCGTGAGGAATCTGACCGTTGTTGGGGTGGAGGCCACTAGGCCCAGGGGCGCGGCGGTGGGTGGGTGGCTGCGCTGGTGAGTGATGACTGATGACCGATCGAGGCGTTCGAAACTTCGAATTATCGGCTCGTGGGACCTCACGTTTCGTGCCAGTATTTTATTCGGAAGTTTGAACGGGCCGATGCTCGATCTCCGGCGCTGTTTTTTTTTTCAGGGTAAACGGGAGTTTTATTCCATAGAAATAGGGTTACAGTCAAGTGGCAAAAGAGCCTCAATACATGGAGGTCCACGGTGTAGCCATACAGCAGTACTACACTCAGTTCCCTCGCAAAAAAAAAAAAAGTACTACACTCAGTTCGACTATAACTAGCCAAACGATCTGCTATCCTATTTTGTTCACGACTAATTTTTTGGGGAATAAACTCCCTGTCAAGCATCAAGAATTTAATCTCACCAACTAAATGACCATACGCTGAGCGATCTAAACTATCACCCATGAGAGATGCTAGAGCTATTGAGGAATCAGACTGCACAATGATTGGGCCCTCCGAATGTTGCTTTGCCAATGCCATGCCTTGCATTAACGCGTGAATCTCAGCCTCTAGAGCATCATTACAGTTGAATAAAACCCTGTAAACCGCAAAGATTACACTTCCATCATGTCTCCGTAGGATCATACCAGCGGCCGCCGACCCATCGCCCGCTGAAAAAGCTCCATCCACCGAAAGAGCCACCTGATCTACGGGAGGTGGTGGCCACAACAGGGAAGGAGTTTACACCTTGATCACCGGCGAGGGAATCAAATCTTCGCAAGACATTTTCCCCTTGATAATTTCCTCAGCAGTGTATAACTTTGACAACCGCAACGAATTGAAGTAACTTTGCAGGAAATCAAAAGAAATCTCTGGTAGAGGAGCTTCCTTGCCATGAACAAAATCTGTATGTATGCTCCAAATACGCCAAATCACCATGATAATCATATCCCTCACAGTATCATTGCATCTAGCAAGTAAATTAAGTAACCATTCCTGTCATGTATCAATCATCAGATCACGGCCAGGCAACGGCCAGACTTTGCGCATAAGATCCCAAATGGTTACTGCGTGATTGCATGTAACAAGAGCATGGAACGAGCTCTCCACCTCCACACCACACATCGGACAAGTGCTGAGCGTCCCTAGATGCCTGTAGATTTTACACTGATTCGTTGCCAATGCCCCGGAAACCGTTTTCCACGCCATAATTTTCATTCTTTGTGGCACCGATGAATTCCAAATACATCGCCAAATAGAGCGGTCGCCCTCGGGACAGTCGCTTGACGCACCCCCCGCAAAAATTTCGTCATGCTCAGCTGTTGCTAGTTTGTACGCGCTCTTCACGGTAAATCGACCATTCCTCTCAGGGAACCATGCCAAGAAGTCATGTCTATTCCGTGGAGATGTTCTAATTTTAACAATCTCCAGTACATCCATATGCCAAAAGTGTTGATGTAACCTTTGCATGTTCCACGCACCATGTTCATCTAGAAAGTCAGCAACCCAATTGAACCGACAATTTCGTTTAGGAGAAATAGGACGAAAATCCTTGCCTCGAGGGATCCAAGGGTCCCTCCATGTTCTGATCATAGAACCATCCCCAACACGCCATATTAATCCTTTTTTGACAAGATCAAGACCATGCTCGACCCCCTTCCACACTGCTGATGCATTACTAGGGAAAACCGTATCAAGTAGGTTACCACGGGGATAGTACTTGGCTCGCAAAAGGCGCGCACATAGGCTGTATGGGCTATCAATTAATCTCCAAGCTTGTTTGGCGAGCAAGGCCTGGTTAAAGGCCCTCATATCTCTAAATCCCATGCCACCCTTCGACTTAGGAAGCCTCATTCTATCCCAACTCAGCCAAGACATCTTCACCTTACCCTTCTCAACTCCCCACCAGTACTTTGATTTCAACTCTCTCTCTCTCTCTCTCTCTCTCTCTCTCTCTCTCTCTCTCTCTCTCTCTCTCTTTGACATGCATACTCTTTCTTTTTCGGGAACTACGTGGAATGATTTGTTTCTTTTTGAGTTGGATATGGAGTGATCTTGATTTCCGGTAGAGGGGAGAATATCTTGTGCTACCGAGGCCCGGACCGTGATACAGGCTCCTGGGCCGTCGGATTCCTAGATCGGACGGCTCCTATAACTCTGCAGCATTTTGCAAAAAAAAGCCTCCTTGGAGTCCGATGATTGTGAATAGGTCCAGCAGATCCAATAGCTGCTAATAGATGTCGTCTGATCTGAGATCCGGCGGTCCAGGAACCGTGTAACGGTAGCATCTTAACCTCGGTAGCAACATATATTCTTCTCCCATTAGAGAGCGTCCTTGTAGAACGATGGACTGGACAAGTACGAATGACCATCTATGATAAAATATTGTCCATACGAGGTGGAGGACTGCATCATCACTGACCGGACAAATTTTGACCGACCAATATTAACAACCTCATACGGTCGCACAAGGATCGTCACTTGCACTTGTGAAGAGGTGGCCAACATTGACGCCTCGCCAGTAGTTGGCCAGTGATGATGGACGCCTGGCCAGTAGCCAGATAATGTTGATGGGTTAGTAGTGCTAGCATTCCTTGGGTGTCGATTGATACGTCTCAAAAGTATATATAATTTTTGTTATGTTCATATTAGGTTTATATCATTATGACATAATTTTGAGCCAATTTTGAGTATTAATTTATTGGACTAACCTACTAATCCACTAACCAATGTCGGATGATTTTTTTTCATTTGTTTGGACTTAAAAAACACACCCCTCAAGGACAATCAAGGGGGATTTTTTTCAAAAGTTTCCACTCAAGACGAAGATAGGGACAGTGACCAATGGGGGAAGGCATGTGGGCCCCACGAGACCAAGGTGGGGCTACGACTTCGCTCCACCGCCTTTGCTGACCCTAATCCTTTACTCCCCATAATCAAAACCTCGATCAACCTTTGCTATTGTTCTTTACAATCTAAATTCATTTTTACCTTTTGTTCTACGGAACAATTCCAAACATGCGATAAACTTATCCATGTAACTAGCAAAATGGCGAGATTGACAACCTCTCTAGCCAAATTGGGACCAAGAAGAAGTTTCTTAAATGTGTGCAAGGTTTGATAATTGGCTCGTAACTTGAGCACCCGACAAATTGCTAACATTGATGCTTCACTGAGGGAAAATTGTTGCTTACTACAAACATTTACTCTTTCGGGCCAAACAATTTCAAACAAGTATAAGAAGAAGCGCCCCTCTATATCAAGAAGGAGAGCGTCAACAAAATTGTTATTTTTCATGGTGGTTTTGAGAGGGTAAGAGCCAAATTTGTCAAAGAATAATGGTGAATCATGTGGGACCTATCTTAGAGGCAGGTTGCCTCTATACACTGGTGATGTTGTAAGATCGACATGTTTGTCATGAAAAACTTTAACCATTAGTTTAATCAACAAAAAATAAGTATGTGCTTAAAAAATTTGAGATGATTTTTTTATATTACTAGTTTCATATTCAAAAAATAATAATGATGATGGTGTTTTTTTAAGATGTAGCCCATATTTAATTAAATGAATTAAACAGTTCAAGATTTTTTTAAACAAGTTTTTTATATAAACATTGCACATTCCCATAAACATTGTACATTTTGTATATAAATCATACCATTTTTATATACACATTTAATATTTTTCAATCACATGATTAACATTGTTTCACATATATGTTTTGATATCTATTTTTTATACACATTATACTTTTTTCTATACATTAGAAACATTTTTCCAATGCGCGGTTAACATTTTTGGATTTTTATACAAAATATTTTGATAATAGATATATTCAAAATAAGCAAAATTAGAGAAAATTAGCAAAAAATGAAATGCAAATATGTGAAAAAATGAAATAGAAAAATGATGAAGGTTTGACTACCTAGATCGGTCCATTTGGGCGGCTACCTGAAGCGAGACGTCCTAATATCTCGCTTCAAGTGAGACATAGAGACAACCCCCGCACGGCGCCATGCGTGCGTGTCACGGCCCGTTTAGTCCTGTGATGAGCACGCGTGATTATGGCCCGGCCCGTGAAGCACGGTCCGTGTGGCCATGTCTGATCTTGTTATAGGAGCCGAAACCAATGCTGCAACTTCCATTGACGCCTCATGGCTCGGCCAGAACCAACCGATGAGGCTGGTCGTAATAGGGAGTAACTTAAACTAGTAATATGCATCTGTTAGTAGTTTATGTTACAACCTCTATAGTGGATAGTAACATATGCATGATGTGATGTAATATTTTAGCTATTATCATTTTCCTTTGGTATGTGTGATGTTACGGTAACGCGTTATGTTACCACAAACTTTCCTTTCTGTATTAATTACATCACACATAATTTTTTTTTGCTTAGATATGTGTGATGTTACCATCTAGAGCAAATATAGACAAGCAGTAAGGCATTAAATATTATATTTTCGTTGAGTTCGAAGAAAGAGAAAAAGAAAAATAAGAGAAGCGGACTACAGATTAACAGCCGGTTGCAACACATGTTTCTAGAGACTACATGAGAGAGTGAGGTGGCCATGTATCTATAAAGTAGTACATATTTATAGCCAACTATTATATTTGTCGGCTATAAATTTGACTATAGATGACGTGACAACACTATGGTCCATAGTCTAAGAGCATGGTTAATAGTATAACTAAGGGTCCGTTCGGAAGCTCTCCGTCTCCGCGCTTCTCCAGAAGCGGGCGGGGAGCTGGCCCGAACGCCACAACTTCACGAAGCCTGCTTCGTGGAGAAACTCCTCCCGCGGTGCAATTTTAAGAAGCTATTGAAACCCAGCTTCGCGAAAACGAGGAACATGAGTTGCTCTTTATTACATCCCCATGCCATTCCGAAGTGGCATACGTAACGATTCGATACGAAGAAAACAGAGCCGAGCCAACCAGCGTCCTCGCAGGGGTGAGCTGACCGTGGGGTTCACGTTGACGGAGCGAAAGCGGCCGCTGCTACCGAACGCTCATCTCCTCCCGTGAGAAGCTGGCTAAGGCTGGCTGGCCGAGAAGCTGGCCAGTTTGAGAAGGTGAGAGAGCTTCCGAATGGGCCCTAAGAGCCGGCTATATGGAGTTGCCAAGTCACTTATAGCCAACCTAATAATTCATCCATACAATAGTTTTTTTAGAGGCACCCATACAATAGTTAGTCATACTAGGAAAGTCTGTTTCTGGTCCCGAGCTCAAATGCACCTGTCGTGAGAAGAAAATTCATAACAAATAAAAAAAAAACAGAAAATATGAATTTTTTTTTGTTGTGAGAAACATTGACAAAATTTCTAGGTTCCTGCAAAATTTCATCATGAAAATGCATTTGTGGAAGTCGCAGCAAAAAAAACAAAATTAGTACTGATTTTTTTTCAATGTTTGTCACAAAAAAAATCATATTTTTCTGATTTTTTTTGAATTTGTTATGAATTTTTTTCTCAGGTAGGTGCATTTGAGCTCGGGCTCAAAATAGCTGCGTCCGTCATACTAGTACGTCTAACGTTAATACTGTATATGGTCCACATATTTTTCCTCATAAAGATTGTTGGCGCTCATGCTACAGCCGGCTGTAAGCTTGTAGCTCAATTTTTTCTCTCTCTCATCCAAATAGACATAAATCTGAATTGACATTTCTTATAATCCGCTCACATCACCACATTGTACTTCTTTAGGAGCATCTTCGACGATTTCTCTAACCTCTAAGAGAGGGCAGCTGTCCAAAAACCGCGTTTTAGAGGGGAAAAATTGTTACTCAAAATCTAAGAATTGCAAAAGTGATATGCCAAGTTTTACGTAGGTGTAGCAAAGTCCTAAGTAGAGTGGGTAAAAAAATTGAACATTTGAAGGCAAAAACGATGCTCATCCCTGCATCCGCTCCGCTCCGCCCGACCTCCACAGCTCGCGAGCGCTGTCGGCCTCGCCCAGCCGTGCCGGATCCATGGAGCCCTCTTCTTCCCCCGTGAGCGCCGCGACCTCCCTGCGAGCACCTCCCCCGATTCCCCTCTTCCCCCGCCTGGATCCGGTCCCCTATCCCCTATTCTCGGTCCCGCGCGGCGAGCTCCTGTGCCTCGCCCCCACGCCGTTCCCTTGGCCGCGTATGCGCTCCCCCGCGACCTCGCGCGCCTCCTGCTGCGCCCAGGACGCGCCGCGTTCTACTGCTTCGCCTGCAAGGACGCTGGCTACGTCCGCGTCTGCGACTTCAGGTGCGCACCCCCGCCCCGCCCCGCCCCATGTTTCTCTCTCTCTCTCTCTTCCGTTCCGGGTCGGTTGCTGTCGCCGGAATCCGGGCCGCGTCGGTGGCCGGCGATACGCGCTGAATCGTCGGCGAATGCTGTCGCTGGGCCGCCGGGGATTTCGCTGAATATCGCCCTGTCGTGCCGCCTTTCAGAGTTACCACCCGGGCTGCGTGGGGAAGGAGGACGACTTCCTCCAAGCCAACGAGGAATTAGTTTGCGGTGAGCGTGGCACCTATGCTTAATCATTCCCAGTCGTTTTACCGTGCGTGACTGCTATGCGAGTCAGCACTACGTTTCTGCACTTGTTACTCAGGCAGGTTCAGTACTATTAGTAGGTACTATATTCAGAGTATCAGGGTGACCCACGGATCTATAGCTAGGAAGGGCAGGAAAAGGAAGAAGATGACGCATGCCAAGTTCACTTGCTAATCTGCAAAAGCCAAATTAGTGAATGAATGAATATATGCCTTCTTGCGGATTTGAAGTTCAATTTGATATGTGGATTTTTAAATTTGAATTTGATATGTTGTTGATTATGTGCGCGGTGATCTTGCAAAGCTACCCATACTTCATGTTTTGTTTCAATATGTATGCAATTGTGGAGAAGAAAGATGTGGTTGGGTGCCCCATTTTAGGGCATCTGTTGGAGCAGTGATGCCTTATTTTAGGGCAGCTGTTGGAGAAGAAAAAATTTCAGATTCCCAAAAATGCATTTTTGGTGCCCTAAAACTGCTTTTGTGTGCCCTATTTTAGAGCTGCTGTTGGAGACGCTCTAAGCCCCCACCTCCTCGTCTCCACACTCCATTCTTCGTAAAGCTCTCGCACCACGGATTGGTACTAGTGGGGATTTGGCTGGATAATTGTCGACCATCTTCGGGAGCCGGTGCGACCGGCTGCAGGTTCACCAATCCGCCTCCTCGTCCTAATCTCACCCAGCTGATCTTCCAATCGTCTCATAATCGATTGTGACAACGCCAAATGCCGAGTAAGGCTCACAGTTTTGTGCGATATCCGGGAGGTTAGGGGCGATTAAGCTGTACTACGTACTACCCAAATCCAGAAGAAAGACTAAGGCTGATAACAAAACCGAGGTGTGCTGCCTGGATTTCTCTTCGAATCGCCTCATTCCATGGATGGGCATGTACATAGTTCGAATTATCCCCTCTGAATATCACCGACAATGCTGCACATGCTATAAGGATTTTCTGCGAGTTGGCAATTCATACATTTCATGTATAATAGAACTAAGTTCTTAGCTATCGATACCATGTGTAGGGATTTCTATCCAGATATATGTGAACCCTGCTCATTGAAGCCAGTAAGACAATAAGCTTATCTGACAGCCCATAACACTGAATCTCAAATTCACATCATTATTGAGTAACATATCTGCCAGGATTCAGAAGAATCAAGCTTTTGACAGAGGAGTGAATCCGTGCTTAATTGCTGCCGACCACACCTTCTCGATATCCATCATATCATCTCCGCACTCATGCATGTCCCAACCTTCTAGTGCGTGTACCATTCCAGCAATGCGCCATGCGCTCATCACCCTTCTTGGAAGCCAATTCTATTAATAAAGCGAGTAGCAACACATGTCAGTGTCAATCACATTATCTATTTCAATCTTGGATAGAAAGTCGTGTCTGTGAAATGATCCTATTTCGCTTTTCTCGAAATTGGCAGAATCAGGAAATGAAAACATATTGTTAGTACCTCACAGGTGTGGACGTTCTGCATTGCCTCTGGGATCTTCATTGCAGGGTTGCTCAAGTAAGTGCAATCCCGACGTATCCTTTTAAGGGGAAACTGTGATGTAGGAATAAATGCTGCTCCTTTTGGTGCCCCCATTTGTTGCTTATCATCTATGATATCTCCTATCCAGGTCTGTAGCAGTGAAGAAGTAGTCATTAAATATGTTGCTTCTCGAAGTGTTTGTTGCTATTTTGCTAGCTACATAGGTTTACAGTGTAATTTCTTGTCATTTGCTGGTAGACGGTACTGTAGCATAATGTGTGCTACTTTTTTCTGTCAAAAAAACATTGGGTGAATTAGTTTGACAAGGTTTATAGAAGCATTCACAGTCCTGTCTAATATATCTACTAGCTATACCCCACTCATGCTATATCCACTCTAGAAAGCTTCTTGACGATTTTCATCCCTTTCCCGGACAACTTTTACCTGTGGCGTTTCATCACTGGAGAATTTCAGATAGGCAACACTGCCCTCTGGAACTCGCAACTTGAGCATGTCATATTCTTTCTTTTGATTCATGATTACCTACACAAAATTGCATAGATTTATAGTCATTCTTGTACAGAGTGAGATCAATTCATACAAGTGAGCTGCTAAACGAAATCAACAAAAATAGCAGGCTGATGGGTACCTGGACACCTCTTTCGCATAAAGCTGTAGCTATTGCATGTTCTACCTTAGAACTGCCTCCACAGAGAAAAACTCGCTTTGTATCTGAAGGAATGCTCTTGAGAACAACTGCTGTTGCTAAGCCACTTCCATCAACAAGTCGAACTCCTAATTTTGGATATTTATGTGTAAATAATTCACCACTTCCATTGAGTTGTTTTGCCTGGGACCAAGAATATGAGGGTTAATATCTTTGCGCTGACTATTTGTGTGCAATTAGCGTGCATTTATTTATTTTGCAACATTTCTATTCAAAACCGTATCAGTTCCACAATCTGGTCTGAGTAATCAAATGGTCGTCCTTACATAGTTTTTGCCAATATTTATGAGTGTTTTCTGACCCGATCAGAAGCTAAGTGTCATGTGGAAGCAAGTATAAAGAGGGATTTATGCGAGAAAAGTTTGGTCATCATGCCTGATTTAAGAGTCCAAGACTGAGCACTTTGACCCCTCTTCCATCCGCATCTAATATTGCCTTCTCAATTAACCTGTTGATGGATTCCCTCTCCCTAATCAGGCCATACTGCACATGGAGAAAATCCTATTAATTTGCGACTATTAACGGCATTAGATTCATTCAACGTGGAAAACCAATTACTTGGAAGTTGTATCTTGGTATCACCCATGTTTGCATCTTGAAATTCTTCAGTTTGAGACTTTCGACGACAAACGCAGAGGATCCATAAACCCATGCCAGTACCATTGACAGCCATGCCATTGGCCATATCATCCACATATACCATACAGGGTTATCTGAGGGTTTAGAGGCTATAGAGGCAATCCCAACCCTTAGATGATAAGTTGATTGCAAGGTGGTCATATGCATCAAGTGAACAACGTCTGGTGTTTCCTCTTTTCCAATCAGTGTTCTCTCATACAGTTCGTCAGTTGACTTGTCCATGGTGTTGTATATGTAGTCATAGAACGGCATAAACAATGAGTAGTTTGTACGGAACTGTGTATGATGGAGAGAATGATACCTGTGGTGGTGTGAAAAAATACCTTTCAATAATTTGGTTTGTGGTTTTATGAAGCTATGACTAACCATTTTAACTTTTTGTGCATTTTTTGCAGAATCCACTGGTAAAATTAGATTAAGAACATAATGAACCCAAAATCTCATCACCTAACTGCATCTTAACATGATTGTATGGTTGACCTTAAAATGTTGTACTTACGATGGAGTGTACATGAGATACTTGAGAGGAGGGAAAACTTGGAAGATCCACTTTGGGAGCATCTCAAAATTGCAGTGTCCCATATTATTCATGAAGTCGATGTAAGTCAGGTACAAGACAACACCCATGATAGAACCATATCCCATATATAGTGGTACCAGTATGGGGATCGAAAATAGCAGGAAGTAAGCTAAAAGTTCTGCAAATGGATGTACGACAGCTGCCAATCATATGGTAAAAAATCGTTAGATTTAAAGAGAGTCGTGCATTAGCTTCATAAATACCACATCAACATGCTTTCTGCAAAAACAGAACTCTAATTGTTAACATTGCGAGCACTTAAAGATTCGTTAAGCAATAGAATATGTAGAGAAATCTGAACTAGATTTTTTTTGGAAGGACCAAGATGGTATTTCCGAACAATATTTTTAGTCTCAGAATGTCGTCCGTGAGACTTCTATTGTTTTCTTGGACATGTCTATGCTTTGAATTTCTTATGCTCCTGGGATCAGAATGGATATTGTAGTAAGTTGCAACTCCAACCTACGAGACCTTGATGTATGTGTAGATGCTTTCAGATGTCATTTATATCTTGTGTTATTATCTTTAAAAAACCTAGTGGTTTTGGCAGTTTTTAGAACACAAAAATTTCAAATTGGTTGCTATAAGTAATCTAACACTTGTGAACTTAATGCCTTCTAAGATGATCAAATGATATTTTTTTACGTGATCCTCGTTTGTGTAAGTTGGTGTCGTTATGCATCATTGTGTTAACCCTCGGTTCTAAATGATGTTACTTACATGTTATAGGCTCCGTGACGATGGAGGCATGGTGGTGTGAGTGGTAGCGGGAGTAGAGGAAATGGTGGTGCAGCGCCCTGTGGAACCAGTAGTAGAGAAACTCAACCGGGCCTATGTGAAGCAATGCCATGATGATGGCTCCCTTTGTTTCCCACATTGGCATGAATCTGGCACTCGGTATGGCTGCATATCCCAAGTAGAAAACCAGCGCAGAGAGGATGATCTGGTCATCCCTGTACAGAATGGTAAGGATAACTTAGCATTACACACAAGATAGCATATTTTAGCATGTGATTGTGATGGACCATTGGATTTCAGGTATGTGCCAGTTACTTTGAGGGTGATAGAAGTGAATAGCAAGACGTGCGTATGTATGACTTACCAGGATCTCTCCCGGTCCACCTGCTCGAATTCAAGGCCGCGGTCAACGATGATGTGCTTCCTGCGTGCGGTTTGGTGGCGAGATAAGCTGATCCAGATCTGGTTGTGGATCATCCTCAGAAGCAGAGCTGGTAGCATGGCAGCGTATGCTGTATCAATGTCTCCCCACCTACTGGTGACCACCCTGTGCGCAGTGTGCAATGCCGAAGGTGCGAAGGCCAGGTACTGCTTGCAGTGCATGGTTAGAGTATCATGTGACATTGATGGATGGGAATTAATCAGCGGTGTATAGCAGGTGGTAATCAGATCTTTGATCGTTCGGAAGCTATTGCCGTGGCTTCAAGCTTGCAAGCTTCTACGTTTTGAAGAGAAAAGGAGGTTTGTGTATGTCCATTCAGTTGGTTATTATGTGCGTGAACTGCGTGAAAAGTAAAGCTATTGTCGGCGGTTCATATTAGGATGACAAGGCCAAGGAATGCAAACAGTTCAAGGTTTCATGAGAATGACATGAGCTGCCCAGCAATACATCTTTATGATCTGATTACCGGTGCCCATGTTATTGTACACTGGTCACTATCCACCGTGCAAGAAGCATGCAAAGGAATTTGTCAAAGGTACCTATCCTCTTGTCTTTCTTGTGTTTCTAAAATTGAGACAGAGCATAATAGAATGATAATATAGTTTGCTTCCATCGTTTTTCTTGAAGCAGTTTTTCTGGATCATGTGAAAAACTTAAAAATACTCAGGGATCGGCAACATGGGACTGTAACGCTTATGCTAGAATATACGGAGTACTATTTACAATAAAAAATACAAGTAGTTTTATTTAACTGATAACAGAATAGTCTGAGTGTTCACTGCGACATACAACTTTTGCTGCAATTCCTGTTCCACTTGACTTAAGTACTGGGACATTATGATGCGTATAGAACTTTATTTTAACGCAAACTTTTTGAAGGAAATATATAAATATATGAATAACATCATTGAAGTAGTTAGTTTATTTTTTGGTCGCTCAATCATATGATGTTCCTAAATTTGTGAACATGAATTTAGCTAGATAAAATAAAACATTATGTCCTACATCTCTGAACCCAAAACAAATATCAGAGAGGAACTCCAAACAGACAGTGGCACGTAAAGTGCAGACAAGATGTAACATACCTTGAAGCTGCCCATCCAGTGCCATGGCCATTGGGTCAAAGGGCCCGGCTGTGCTGCCATGGTAATGGATGCGCGACCACTTTCCTCTCTTCCAAGGTAAGCAGCTCCCTCAGCAAGCAAGCTCTGCTAACAACTTCAAGCTCTGGTTGCATTTTTATATGCATGGACGGTTGGATGCTACAATATGTTCTTGCAATATTGTGTAAAGAAGTCATTTTTTTCATGTGCCCATGCACGTTTCCTTGCATTACCAGTCTTTATTTCTTCAGAGTGTCCACTTCCCCAACTGTATTTTTCTGCGGCTTGCCTTCCATGGTACATTCCAGACAGAAGTACTCAAATCCAAATCATGAAACATGTTTTTTTAGTGCGTTTGACCACACAAAACATGTTGTTGCTTGCTTGTGGCATTTGTGTTACTTAGGTGACGGCTTCTGTCTCCGATTCTGCTTATGTTGCCCTCTTGGGCATCATTTTGGAATTTGGGATGTGGTGTCCTTTGTCATTCTTGCGATTTACGCATTCTGATTAGGAATTTCATCTTTCTGGTCGATCCAAGAGAAACGTAAATGATAAAAAAAACAGAAACAGAAAATGATGTGGAAATAAAGGTTCTTGTCTTGTGGGGAACGATGCACAATTTTTTGGAATCCGGTACCAACAGGTATAATCCCCCCAGAACTACGTTTTCTTTCAAGCCTTTGAACCAATCAATGCGACCTCGTAGGGCAGCTTTTGCTGAAACTGGAGCAGTTTCTTGAAAACTTGCTTCAGATATGAAACTCTGGGTATTCAGGGAAGCCCTTGTTATTCCCAATAAGTCAGCTGGGAACAAAATAATAAACATGTGCATGTGACGTGAGCTGCAATTTGTGTAAGCAAATTAGTCAAGTCAAACTGTGAATGTATAGAAACTTATATAGTACTTACTTGATAAAATTAAGGACAGACCGACAAATCTTAAAGATCAATCACTTCTAGGATAATTTACAAGTCAAAATGTTAGCCGTGTTCAATATAATGTCCGGGGGAGCATGGGCTGCACTGAATCTCGACCGCAAATGGGTATTGGCATGTCCTTGCTTGGCATGCGAGTCTAGCACATGATTCTCCACGGAATGTGTGGTCCTTAACGGGTATTGGCATGTCCTTGCTTGGCGTGCGAGTCTAGCACATGATTCTCCACGGAATGTGTAGTCCTTGACGTAGCAGCTGATGATATTTCGGCCACCCGTGGGCCATATGCCGCCACCTTGAGGTGTGGGTCAACACCAGGAGCCCCACTCCACAAACATATCCTCCATCTGTCGCCACCAACTGGAAGGGCTAGGATGGTGGCACATCAAAGGCTCAAAGTTGGTGGCGACTGAGGTGGCCCAGGCCTCCGGCACGGTGCCCACAGGCACTACCATTTGCACAACAGTGGGCTCGTGTACATTGAACGGCCTCTAGATAGAGGGAAATAGCAAGAGGGTGAAAGGGAGAAGGAAGGAGAAGATATTGAGTACAAGAAATCTGACAGATGGGGTCCACTTGTAGCTCAGCATAGTGTCCACCTAATCATGTCATGTAGGTTCTGACGTGCTGGTCCAGCATGTCAGTTCCACTGTCAAAATTCATTCAAGTGACAGTTGGTGTTACTCCCTCTGTTCCTAAATATAAGTCTTTTAAGAGATTTCACTACGGACTACATACGGATCTCCGTATGTAGTCCGTAGTGAAATCTCTTAAAAGACTTATATCATCCGTATGTAGTCCGTAGTGAAATCTCTTGAAAGACTTGTATTTAGGAACGGAGGAAGTATTTGTTATGGCGTGTCCCAAACTTGAAAATTTTGTGAAAAGTGGCGGTTATGTGACATGGTTGCCCTCAACGTGGTGGTTTTGTTTCTAGTTTATACTCTTTTAAATGACTCCATACTCATCTGCTGTAGGAGAAAATTCCTTCCTGGTCTCAGAAGAAAAAAACATTTTCCCTTCATGCTTCGGTGCGTGGATTCAGAGCGACTGGCTGCAGGTTCACCAATCCCTCATCCCCGCTCTTGCCTCATATCACTGGTCTACTCATGCGTCCGTGTTATTTACAAAGCTTGCAGTTAGGGCACCAAAGCACTGCGATGTGCCCCTTTCTATAAATGTAGAGGAACCGCAAAGGCTGAGAAAACCTGAAGTCACTCGATCTCGCTCCAGCTTACATCATTCCTACACCGCTAGATTTTCTCTCAGAAGATAGGCTGATGACTGCTTTGATAATTTTGTACAAGTTGATTACTCGTACATTACAGGTAAATGGTAATACCTATGAGTAGCTATGGATATCACACTTATGGCTTTCTGTCTAGATATATGTAGACACTGCTCAATGAAGCTAGCGAGCTGATAAATATATCCGACACTCCTTATTGTTCTAACACTGAAGCTTAACTTTGCATCATTGCTGACTAACATATCTGCCAGGATTCAGAAGAATCAAGCCTTTGACAGAGGAATGAATCCATGCCTAATAGCTGCGGACCAAACCTTTTTGATGTCCATTATATCATCTCCGCACTCATGCATGTTCCAACCTTCCTGAGCATGTATTATCCCAGCAATGCGCCATCCCAGCAATGCGCCATGCCCTCATCACCCTTCTTGGAAGCCAATTCTGTTTATACGGCAAGTAGCAGCACATGTCAATTTGGATCCCACTATCTAGGGGTACTCCAATGTTAGACAAGAACTTTGTGTACCGATAATCTTCCTTATTAGTCCCAATCCTTCCAAGAACATTTGCACCATTCAGTCTGCACATTTTCCACTGGTATCAAGTATGTTTGCCATGTTTTTGGAATATATAAGTAGTATGACCAGCTCATTTGCGTGGAGTGGATGTACAAGTTGGAGGTCAATTCTTCATCAACTTGAATTTGAGCTCATGTTTCTTCTTTGCTGAAGATATATATTTTGTACGTTTTTTGCAACATTGTGGAAAGGAAGTCATTTTTTTCATGTGGTGCTGCATGTTTCCTTTCCGTTAGTAGCATTTGTTTCTTTGCTATATTTACTGCACCAACGGTGCTTAACTGTGACTTGTCCTTCCAAGGTAGAATCTGAACAGAGGTAGAACATGCTTTTAGGGTGTTTTGATCACACAAAACATGCTGTTGCTTGCTACTGACTTCTCTGTTAGGCGAAGGCTTCCGTATCCGAATTCTATCTATGTTGCCCCCTCAGGGCTCATTTGGAATTTGGGATGCGGGATTATTTTTCTTTTTGAATTGTTTTCATGTGAAATTCATGGGTTCGAACTATGAATTTGCTTTATCTAGTCAAAATGCAAGAAAAGCAGTAAATGGAATGGCCAGTGAAGATCAGAAAAGAAAATACATATGTGCGTGAGGTCAGCTCAAAGAAGTTAGTCAAGTCAAACTGTCAAAGTACAGAAATTTATATTTCGTACAGTAGTACAAAATTGAGGACAGATCGACAGACTTAGAGATCAGGCGATCAATCATTTCTAGGAAATTGCATAAGTCACAATGTAAACCATGTTCGGAGCTAATCCAATATCATTAACTAACCTCACGAAAGAAATGTAGGCGGCATTACCATGCTGCCATTGTGATAACTGACAAGTACCACAGAAAGTTGAAAGCTATATCTATTTATAAAATTGAAAGAGTTGCCACCTGTGATTGCTTATTCATTCTCTCCTTCATACTTGTGCTGATGTATGCTGACAGTGATGGAGCATTAGATAGATTAAAAGAGGAGTTAAATGCACTGAAAGTCCTAAAAGTTTCATTGGGATGTCATTTTAGTCCTAATTCTTCCAAAGTGCACCTTTAGGTCCCAATTCTCACCATGTCAACAGAGGGCCCTGGCGAGAAAAATACATTGGAGGTCCTAAAAGTTTTTGGGCAGTGTCACTTTAGTCCTACTTCTTTCAAAATGCACGTTTAGATCCTAATTCTATAGTGAGTGGTTCACCTGAGGTCCTTTTTTGCACGATCGTTCGTTGACCTGCTTGGTTGCGCGTTGAGCCATGCCAGGTCGACTTAGGGTCACTACAGATTAGGAACATTTGAAAAAACAAACTAATTTTTGCCGCTATCGTCCCATAGCTATGTGATTTCCTCTACTCTGCCATAATCACTAGTTGTAGGCATTGATTTAGTTTGATTTGCAGAAACCACTTGCTCTGATTTGATGTTAGGCGGTAGGAGCTTGTGGAGGAGGCAGCGCCGCCGATGATGCTGCAACGCTCCTCTTCGTCACCCGCTTCCCTGCCGAGGAGCTTGCTGCCCCAACCATGGCGACGGTGTGGGAACGAGAGAGAGAGAGTGAGAGAGAGAGAGAGAGAGATTCGGTAGGGGCTGGGGAATGTCAAGAGGGTGGTTTACATGGGGCTTTCTGTAAAAAAAGCAACCATTGTGGCCTCTAAGTTGACGTGGCATGGGTCAACGAATGATCATGCAAAAAGGGACCTCGGGTGAACCACTTGCTGTAGAATTAGGACGTAACGTGCATGTTGAAAGAAGTAGGACTAAAGTGACACTGCCCAGAAATTTTTAGGACCTCCAGTGTATTTTTCTCGCCTGGCGGTTGGGCCCTTAGTCGACGTGGTGTGAGTCAACACACCACGCGGGCAGGTCAGGGAGCGCTCGTAAAAAAAGGACCTCGGGTGAACCACTTGCTAAAGAATTAGGACCTAAAAGTGCATTTTAGAAGAATTAGCATTTAACTCTTAAAAAAGAACCGCAATGCTTCAGCATGGCAAAGTAGTGAATATTGCATACCGATCAAATTCTCCGACTGATGGGGTCACCTACTAGTGGTAGGGTCATGGACCTGACATCCAAGGCCCACCTAGGAACCCACGCCATCATTAAGGTCGCAGGACCATAGATGCATTTGGATGCATATATCAGAATCCACTCGAATCTACTACGTGACTCGAGTGCCTCCCTGTAGTCGGCCAGGTTCCAGTACTCGGATGAGACAGGACGTGGGCGACGTGGAGCTGCAACGGCTAGAGGACTTAGTGAATACATCAAGTGCGGTCATAGCTACCGTTACCAGTAACTGATGTAGTTATAGGCTGCTGTTACCAAAAAATGCCGTCATAATGGCATTAACTCGCCCTTGTAATGACGCTCGGCCTGACGAACTCTATATAAGCCAACCCCGGGCTCCTGAGCAAGGGTTCAACACTCTCTTGTAATCATACCCCGTGAGAAAACACAAGCCTCCGGACACGAGATGTAGGGTTGTTACCTCTCCGAGAGGGGACCGAACTCTATGCTTGAATGATTATTCTAAATACTACCTAGTCGTACTCCATGTGAGAACATGTACTGGTTGTTAACCAAGTTCCGCGGGGCAAATCAACAATGTGAATAAATATTAGGAGCAAGGGGTTGGGCAGCCTCAACTTGAGATATAGCGGGAATCTTTTTAGTCGTCTCTTATTATGTGTGCTAGATATAGTGTGCACACTACTGGACACGTTTGAAATATCTGAACGAGGATGGTTCGGAGGTTCCAACCGAGCAATAGAGGCTTGCACAACAGCTTCAAAGGTTCCAACGAAGATGTGTTGGAGGCGCCGAATGGCACTTAGGCACAATGTCTATCTCTTTGGAATGGAATCGGGGTCTCCAAGTGGATTTGAGTTGGTGGCTCCAAACAGTGTAAAATGTAAGAGAAAGTGTGGAAATGTTTGAGGCGTCTGACTGATTTTGGGGGTTGATCTCTAAGCGCCTTGAAAGAAAAGTACACCTCACAAACTTGATGACGTATATGAACTTAATGTAATCTTGGATCACTAAAAGCTACAGAAGGTGTCCTTAGACTCGCCAACCATCTTTCCAACTTGCATCTTTTGGGGCGTATTCTGAATATACTTGAACAAACATCAGTCCGTTTAATCAAGTTGTGATATATCACCAAAAACCCACTAGGAGAGAATCGATGCACTTTCACCAACTGCAAAGAGACCTGGAGTCACGGACCCCTAACTAAATCGCCTTGATTGCCTGCTAGCAATGGAATTTTAGAGCTAACGGACAAGGTCATGTTTGTAGTAGTGTGCATGGCTTCAACGGCTCCTGGTTCATGTGGCGTACCCACCTCACTCCTATGTGATAGTGTTGATGTTATTCAGATTATTGATGATCCATATAAGCATAAGCTAACGAAGCAAATTTATGTGGACGCATGGTTGATGTGCTCCCATTGTCAACAACCAACTATTTGTTTCCAATATGTCCCATCAAAGATTCAGGCAGATTTCTTCATCAAGCTTCGGACTTAGAATGCAGATTTTGTGTTCTCAAATTCAGTATTTTAGATCCATTTTTAGTTTGAAAGGGTGTTAAGAGTATTAGCTATGGCATCTTTAGTTGAAGCTCAAAACTTAACTCATAAAAAGCCGTCCCCAAAACTTAACTACCCAAAAAATCTGGCTTTTCTAGGCTACATATCTCTAAAACTTACCTATCTTTTTTTTGCAGGGGAACTTACCTAATTAGGTTTTCTTTGATATATCCTGTTAAGTTTCATGCGCTAGCCAATGCAATCAAAAGTCTGAACTAATTGAAAGGGCTAGGCAATTCACATATACACTTCAACACCTCCTCTCACGTATGACGTGGGAAGTCAACATGTGAATAGACTGAGAGGTGTGGCTCAAGAGGCTTAGATAAATTGCGGAGGACGGGACTTAAACCCAAGACCTTAGACTCTGATACTATGTTAATCTTCATGCGCTAGTCAACGCAACCAAAAGTCTGAAGTGGTGGAAAGAGCTAGGCAATCCATATATACACTTCAACACCGCCTCTCACTTCCTTTTGCAAACTTCAAATCCATTTCAACATATTAATTCACACATTGATTTGAACGATGCAAACATTTCGACATCTTCTTAAACTTATTGTTTTCAAGTTTTCAAATTCAAATTCAAACACAATAAATGGTTCAAATGAAGTAGTTGTCTAAACAAATACAACAAATTATTTGCCACTGTCTGTTGGGAGGAAGGGGCATTTTTTTGTTCAGCCCAGAAGTTTTCGAGACTGTCTTTGGGGATGGGTTAGATAACCCTAGATCCCAAAAACAACAGGTTTTTGCGAGTTATTTTTTTGGGGTGTTCGACTAGAGATGCTTTTAGGTGCATCTTTTATGTGTAGAAGAAAGTATATTATGCCCATTTAGCTTTGCATATCCCTTGCTGCACGACAGAGAAAATTGATTTGGCCATTTCTGTTTTGTTAATAGGACATGAAAACAGCATGAATCCCTTGTTCGACATTGAACCTTATAACTATCCAAGTGACCCTTCTCTGGTGGGTAAGTTTAATGATTATCATGTACGACCATGCTCGAAGAACCTCTAAATCCTCCTAGAAATACAGCCAAGTCATGTCTAGCTTTTAGCATGTACGTAGTGTGCACCACTGTACTTATGATGCCATATTGCACATGCACGAAAACAACCTGCAAAAGCTCTTGTCCTGACACCAGAATGGAAACCTTGTTCATGCTCCTAGTCTGAGGTAATCATGCTTCTTCGTAGCGAGCTTGGGCACGACGAAGCACCGCCTGAACCGGTCCAGAGCTTTCACTCTGATCCTCTGCCGGAGCCGCCTTATCCCGTCGATGACGGACCTGAAACCCTTCTGCAGCTTCTTGGCCTTGCCGAGGCTGAACAGCCTTCTCTTGCTCTTCTTCCTCACTGCGAGACAAAAGGAAAAGGCTTGATGATCTTCTTCCTGGGACTACCGGCAGTTTCATGATTCGGTTGTGGTTAATTAATATCATCGGGGCTCACAAAATCAGCTGCTGAACTAATCACAGCCCATTTCTCACAACAAATGAGTAGGTGAGGTTGCAGTATCCAAAGCTTTTCTGAATTATGCTTGCGTAGAGAGCAGGAGCTTGCAGGTAAAGTAAAATTACCTTGTAATTTCTTCTTTTCGTCGCCTCCCCTTAGCCTCGCATTTTGGATTACCTGCAGCTCAGTGAACAAACGATTTGGCACAATCACTACAAACATGGTTTCAGCTAAGGGAGCGTACAAATTCCAAACTCTTTCAGTGGTCAGCGAGAGTTGTCAAGGGTAGGGAAGTACAAATGACAGCCGTGTTTAAACCCATTATCCTCGTTCTTCTTGGTTTTAATGTCCGATAAACCGTAAACACATAAAGCTTTCTTTCTGCGAAACTGTACGCTTTTCTTTCAGAAAGTATAGGATAGAAGTATTACGCATGTGGTGTAAAGTAAATTTTACGGTTTTGCTAAAACTCAGCTAGCTGAGATTTAATTTGGTCTCATTCACATCCTCATCCGTTGAATCTTTCTAGCATCACGATTAGTTTTTTCAGTCGATAGCTTTGTACGCCGCCTGTTTTTTGTTTCGCTCGCGTTGTTGATTGTGGCCCGTGGCAGCCCGTTCGTGGCCTGTACTGGACTATTGAGCGGGATTATTGATGATAACCCCCTTTGTTCGTGAATCCTTGCTCACAGGCCCTTTTTCGCTGTCACTAACATGTGGGGTTTAAGTGACCTTGTTGTTTGTGTAAATTTTTGTGCAGACGTTGATAGGGGATTGTTAGCTATTTGTATGTCCACAACTAGACATGCAACTATATGGCCCCCAACGCGACTACCATTGCATGACCGCCAACGCGGGTGCATCTGTTATTTGTGGTCTGCCTTTCTTTGTGTATTGTTTATTTATTTATTTCTTGACTTTTTTGTATTTTGGTTTTACCCTTTTTCCTGCATAGTTACTTACATTGTTTTTTATCTACTTTTATTTTTATTTATTTATCATTTTATTTTTTCCTTTGCTTATTTATTTCTTTATCATTTTATTATTTTTTTTCAAATGGATTAGTTTCAAATTTCTAGTCACCCTATTTTCATAAAAATTGGACGCACCAAAATTACAGCATGTGTGCAACCGCCCCGACCGCCCCACCCTACTTCTTTATCGTTCTTTTTTTAGGTTTTCCTATTTTGTAGTAGGTGCAACCGCCCCGACCCGGCCGCGACTGCAAGTCATCACACCCAACCGTAATTGCAAGACATACAGTGTAACCGCAACCGGGGGGTGGTCGGGGTGGTGAGGGTTGTCGGCGGCAGCAAACCATTTTCTTCCTTTTTATAGGTTTTCTTTATTATTATTTGTAGTAGGTGCAACCGCCCCGACCCGACCGCGACTGCAAGTCATCACACCCAACCGTAATTGCAAGACGTACAGTGCGACCGCAACCGGGGGGTGGTCGGGGTGGTGAGGGTTGTCGGCGGCAGCAAACCATTTTCTTCCTTTTTATAGGTTTTCTTTATTATTTTTTGTAGTAGTTTCAACCGCCCCGGCCCGAGTGCAACTGCAACTCATCACACCCAACCGCAACTGTAAGACGTACAGTGCTACCGCAACCGGGGGGTGGGAAGGGTTGTCGGCGGAAGCAAACCATTTTCGTTCCTTTTTTAGGTTTTCATTTTTTTTAGAAGTTGGAGTCGCCCCGACTCGGGTGCAACTGCAACTCCTCACACCCAACCGCAACTTCAAGACGTACGGTGCGACCGCAACCGGGGGTGGGGAGGGTGGTCGGGGGCAACAAAGCATTTTCTTCCTTTTTTATAGGTTTTCTTTTTTTTTGTAGTAGTTGCAACCGCCTCGACCTGGCCGCAATTGCAACTCATCACACCCAACCGCAACTGCAAGACGTACAGTGCAAATGCAACCAGGGGTGGTCGGGGGGCGGTGAGGGTGGTCGGCTGCAACAAACCATTTTCATTCTTTTTTTAGGTTTTCCTGTTTGGTAGTAGTTTCAACCGTCCCGACTCGGCCGCAACTACAACTCATCACATCCAACCGCAACTGCAAGACGTACACTGCGACCGCAACCAGGGGTCGGGAGGGTGGTCGGGGGCAACAAAGCATTTTCTTCTTTTTTATTAGTTTTCCTTTTTAATAGTAGTTGCAACTGCCCCGACCCGGGCGCAACTACAACTCATCACACCCAACCATAACAGCAAGACGTACAGCGTGACCACAACCAGGGGGTGGGGAGGGTTGTCGGCGGAAGCAAACCATTTTCGTTCTTTTTTTAGGTTTTCATTTTTTTGTAGAAGTTGCAATCGCCCCGACTCGGCCGCAACTGCAACTCATCACACCCGACCGCAACTTCAAGATGTACAGTGCGATCGCAACCGGGGGTGGGGAGGGTGGTCGGGGGCAACAAAGTATTTTCTTCTTTTTTAATAGGTTTTCTTTTTTTTGTAGTTGTAGTTGCAACCGCCCCGACTTGGCCGCAATTGCAACTCATCACACCCGACCGCAACTGCAAGACATACAATGCAACTGCAACCAGGGGTGGTCGGGGGCGGTGAGGGTGGTCGGCGGCAACAAACCATTTTCGTTGTTTTTTTAGGTTTTCCTTTTTTTGTAGTTTCAACCACCCCGACTCGGCCGCAACTACAACTCATCACACCCAACCGCAACTACAAGATGTACAATGCGACCGCAACCGGGGGTGGGGAGGGTAGTCGAGGGCACCAGAGCATTTTTCTTCTTTTGTATTGGTTTTCCTTTTTTGTAATCGTTGCAACCACCCCGACCCGACCGTAACTGCAACTCATCACATCCAACCGCAACTTCAAGACGTACAGTGCGACCGCAACCGGAGGTGTGGAGGGTGGTCGGGGGCAACAAAGTATTTCTTCCTTTTTACTGGTTTTTCTTTTTTGTAGTCATTGCAACCGCCCCGACCCGGCCGCGACTGCAACTCATCACACCCAACCGCAACTGCAAGATGTACAGTGCGACCACAGCCGGGGGTGGTCGAGGGTGGTGAGGGTTGTCGGCGGTAGCAAACCATTTTCTTAGATTTTTTAGGTTTTCCTTTTTTGTAGTAGTTGCAACCGCCCCGACCTGGCCGCGACTGCAACTCATCACACCCAACCGCAACTGCAAGACATACAGTGCAACCGCAACCGGGGGTGGTCGGGGAAGGTGAGGGTTGTCGGCGGCAGCAAACCATTTTCTTATTTTTTTTAGGTTTTCTTCTCTTTTGTAGTAGTTGCAACCGCCCCAACCTGGCCGCAACTAGAACTCATCACACCCAACCACAACCTGAAGACGTACAATGCGACCGCAATCGGGGGTGGCCGGGGGTGGGGAGGGTGGTCGGGGGCAACAAAGCATTTTAAATGTTGTTGGCAACGGCTTGTGATTTTTGATGGCTGGGACTGGGGTTTTCAACCTAGGGACATGTGAGAGATCAGCCGAACAACATGCAGGGAAAAAAAAAGTAGTACCGCTTTTTCGCTCCTTTACACGCACCCCTGTCCTCTTTTCTATTTTTTGTTAAATGATGAAAATACTTTTTCCAAAAAAGTCCATAAGATACAAGCTAAAAACTAACAACCCAAAAAGGGACATACAAAGAGGACCATTTTTTGTGTTTTCGGTTGACGAAGGAGGATGGTCTTGGCCTGCCAGGGAAACGGACTGGAAGAGGAAAACGCTACGTCATGAACACGTCATCTGAATGAGACCATTTTAAATCTCATTCGAATGAGTTACAGGCGCTCCCTTTTATCTACGCCTTTTCTTGCAAAGAGGGGGCAAGTCCGTAGCGTACCTCTGCCAAGCTCTCTTGCCGCTTTCTCATCCTGCTCTGAATGTAGTTTCGGGTGCACTGCATCCACGGACACATATAACCAGCGTTAACTGGCACCCGACTTTAAAAAAAAATGGGAGCTGATCGAGCCAACTAACCTTGATATGGTACTTGACGTAGGCCTGGAAGTTGAGCAGGATCCACGCCGTTTTGGCGGCCCTCTTCCGCTTCACGTGCCGCTCCAAGATGTCTGCGCGCGCATCATACACAACATCCAGCACGTCAAATTCCAGCTCCGGACGACACAAGACGGAACAGAGAGACGACGACGCAACGCACCGAAGGAGACGAAGCCGCCGTTGGTGGTGAGGTGGTGCACGGACTCCCCGCGCAGCTCCGGCGGCGGGATGGCCGACCAGCTGCACCTCGGCGCCCTCCCGTACGCGCTCCCGGCGTCCTGCAGCTCCTGCAGCCGTACACGCCACCACTCAGGTCTCCGGGCAGGCGAAAAGCAGCTAGGTGGGTACTGAACTGACCACTGAACCACTACTGATAACACAGATGGCGTCGGGCACCCACCTGGAAGAAGGAGGTGGCCACGGCGATGTCCGTGTCGTCCCGGAACCGCATGGGGAAAACGGCGCTGATCTTCCCCGGCTGCAATGGCCATGGCCAACCCAACAACACCATCAGCGAACCAAGCTACAGCCGAGCTTCGTCTCCATGCACGGGGCTCGCAGGAAAGTGGCGGCGTACCGTCCTGCTGACGAAGAAGGGGTCGCGGTGGTTGTACACGAGCTTGGTGGCGCCGGAGGAGCCGAGACTCCCCAGCAGGTGCTTCAGCTGCGACCCGAGGACGACGGACTGCAGCAGCGACACCTGCCTCACGGCCCTGGCGCGGTCCTTGGGCCGGGCCAGGCCCGAGAAGTTGAGCCTCAGCGTCAGCGCGTACCCTTCCCTGGCCGGCTCCACCATCTCCGCGAACTTCCGGTACATCCTCCTCGCCTCCTGCAGCGTGAACTCCGGCAGGCCCGTCGACGGCGCCGCCTCGTGGGAGAGCGACGGCGTCGATATCGACAGGTACACGTTCTCCGGGTCCGACGCCGAAGCCTGCACGATCAAGTAGATTGTGGGTGCTGCCGACAACATGAATATACATGATTGTTCCAGCTTCAAGATGAGATCACCTGCACATGGTATCGCACTGATCCGAACTCGAAGAAGGTGTGGTCCACCGGCATTGGCCTCTCGGCGCTGCGAGCATCCAGGCATGAACAAGAGACATCAAGTCGATCGGACTCTGCTTCAGTCGGAAATGGAATACGGATTGGAAAGATGGGCTAGCAGACGCACCTCTGGAACCTCGTCAGGATTTCGACGAGCGCCCGCGACCCGCCGTTGAAGAACGCCATGGCTTCTGCCGCCGAGGATCCGCCGGCGCCGCCGTCCCTTTATAATGGTCCTGGTGAGGGTGGGAGAGGGAGAACGAAGAGGATCAGGTGTTGTTTTGGCATGAGGCAACACCACACCAACAATTAAAGGACAGATGGTGAGTATCTGACTGGTGAGACTGGAGAGCCTGAGGGGGACCTCTCCATGTTATTGGTGGACTGCTTCAGAAGCAACCTTAGTAGACACCTAGTGACCTCAGACCTCCTTCACCCTTGCTTTGTTTCCAATGCACTCCACAATCATTCCATGCTTTTTCCCCATTGCTCTAGCAGTGAATGATGAACTGGATGGCCAAATTCAGAAGCTCTTGAACAGCACCCAAGGGTGGAAAAGAAATCCAGGTCTAAATCCACCCAACCAATGGGTCTTTTAGAGCAAACCTACGCCTACAAGTTTCACCTCCTATCTTTTTCTTTCCCACAAGAAATAATAGACCAGCCGCGCCAGTCACAGCCAGTAGGTGAAACATAAGATTTCCTTTTATTAGGCAAGAAAAGCAGGAATGTGACAACACAGAGTCACCGACGATAAAAAGAGAAGATATTTCTTTCATTTGATTTGGCGCTCCTGTTACAGCATTTGGAACGTATTCTCGATCAAAAAACGTGACGGTTTCATCCCAACTGCTAGCCTAGATACAATGCCCAATGGGTTGAAGTGTGCAGGATGCTATGCTATCCAAAACCCATGTATGAGGAACAACCCTGCAGCCAAATGTTGCTGCCAGGTCTAGAGCCTCAGCTTCCCTCTTACTGAAAACCTCATCGACGGCATCTTCATTACATCCTTTCGGAATTTCCTTGTTGTAAACAATCAGGGATGTACTGGAGAGATCAGCCTTGCCCAAGATAGATCCCCCTGCCGCGGCGATCAATTCTTCAAGCTCAACCTTGAATGTCAGCGGATGGCCAATGAAGTAGAAGGCCAGCCCTGAAAATAGACTCGGGGCCTACAGAACAAAAGATGTGTGCACTCAATAGCCTGTAAAGATTTTGTCTTACATTTTGCTAATTTTCTCAACGAATTTCTATACAAACCTTTTGCATTGTTCGTAGTCTTCCTATACGAGGGCCATCAATGGCACCATGAACATCAGAGCTAATCTCATAGGGCTCTTCAGGGACCAGTTTTTTAGCTTCCAGGCAAACATTCAGCCCTAAATATCAGAAAATTGCTGTATAAGAACTTCCTTCTTTTCAGAAATGGTGCAACAAGGAAAACCTAAGAAAATTCAGGCACAATGTCCACACAGAAGGTAATGTTCTGCTAAGCTTAATAAGTAATAACCAGGATAAATGCAAGACGAAGTGACCACATGTAAGCAAACTATTGTGTTTAGCATGTGCAGTGGCCAAAAAAAATGTGGGACCAATTCAAGTGAACTTAGTGATCACTGCACATGTACTTACAATTCACATTGACAACCCATTTCCCAGCAAGTATGGCCAGGAGAACCTTTCGTGTCCGGCCACATGCTCCATGTTCATTTGTATTAGCAAGTACATGAGTTACGTTTGAACTCCAGTTGTTGGTTGTCGTGACGCCTGAGTGGTACTCAAACTGATCCAAGATTTCCTGTCAAGTTTCCAGAGATAACCAAGAAAATTTTGTTATCGGGGCAGCTACACGAAGTAATAGTGTGTGAATGGTATAATCAAACAAGCAAGAATTACCTTGTCTTGATCAGAGAGGGCAGATCCACATATCAGCCATTCACTTGTCGGACAAAGTGAGGTCCAAAGTTCATTCATTTCCATCGGGAATGGTGAGTTTGGATCACAAAGCACCGTAGTATCAGAAGATGGTCTGGCAAATTGAGGAAAGGAGAAGTCCATCAAGCGATAGTACATGCAGATGCAGCAAAATGCAGCAATAAATAACATGCACAGAGAACGCACTGTTGCGGCTGGGCTGCCTTCTTGTTTTTTGACTTTGATCTCTCACATGGCAGCCTCTTTGATGAATGGGAAGGACACAGCATAACAAACTCCCCCTAAAGCACATCACATCCATTTGATTATAGGACTTGACAAAATGTTTACCAGAAAAAGGAAGTGCATTTTAACTTGATGCAGATGAAAGAATGCAGGACTTACTTCGTCCCATCTGCAGTCTGAGACCCCACGGGCACATGGTAAATGGTAGCTCTTGCGGCAGCTCTTAACAAGGCAGCCAAGTGCCGCACCTTTTAATCCACAAATACCACACTTCATCTTTGAAGAGCGGGCTAACTCAGACTCCAACCTTTTTATCATATCACCTTCAAAGTATGCTTGAGGAGCCCTGTATTGGTACTGTAACTTAGTAATCACGACACATATACTAGAAACAAAGCCAGAAGACAAACAAAACCATGAAAATGCAAAGTGAAATGTATGTTTTCAGTCAGATGAAGTAAGCTTTTTGTAAGCACAGAAAGATAGGCGCAAATCTTGCATGGAACATACCATTCAGCACATTTCTCATGGACATGGAGAACATTTGATTTCCATGCTTGATCATCCTTCACTAGTTCTTCATCCAGACAATGCAACAAAGGGCCGGTACACTGTGAGTTTTGAGAAGTACATTAGATTGTGCAGTACAGAAACAATCAGTGGCATGGCAGGTCAAACACTGGTGCGTGAATACAACACGCAGATCAAATTTTGCCCATTGTCTGACCTCGGTGATTTCGGAAGAGTGACAAAACTCACATTTCCATGCATCAGTCATACTTGGTTGTTCTGCATTGATGTTGGCAATCATATTAGTGCCTTTCATTTCTGGAAATTCAGAAACGTGACTGGTTAGAAACAAAATGCTTACTTTCACTCTGATCTGAGGATTTTTGCCTCTTCAGCCCTCTGCTATGGTCATCTGTTACATTTGGCCCTCTTTTCAACATACTCTGAGGAGGTGATCCGCTTGTTATCTGACAGAATGACCAATTTCAGGAGTGATATTTTTATTATAAAGAGGACATACAAGATGGAAAGAGAGAGAAAGACAAATTTGCTTGTAGAAACAAGTTACTATTAACAAACAAAGTTCCTCTGCATGAGATAGAATATTACCAACCCTCCTTCAAGGTCGTTGCTGTCACATTCCAGATCCCCGGAGCCATTAGGAGTTTGAGAGCCACACGGTCCTGTCTGTACAATAACCGTTGGCTCAACTTTCACATCATCAGTTCTGTTTCCTGGTGCAGGATCCATTGCTTGCGCGCCATCAACATTTTCATTTGCAGGTCCAGCTGATTGGTTACACGGCAGTAATGAAGTAACCAAGTTGTAAGAACTTGTCGTTCCTGATTCAGGGGTTCGTTGAGATGTGGCCTTTGCAACTGAACCAAAGAAGAGTTTTCCAAATCAATCAACATAGTACAGCCTCACAGCTAGTAGAAAAACCTTGTGCTTGTTATTCTGAAAGCACGGAAACAGGAATTGGTCGACGGTGTACCAGGATTGCCCGCTTGAGTCCCAAGCTGCAGAGACATGCTGCTGACCGTTGAGCTAATGCTCCTCTGAATGTTCACCAATGCCTCAATTTGAGAAGCAGGCCTTAAATCTGCAAGTGGTTTCGATGCCAGGTGAGTAATTGGTGCGAACTCAGCATCACAAGCACCTCAGATTAGCAATTTGTACCTTGAGGATGGTAGGCTAGTTTGCAGATGGCGCAGCTGTGGCCATTCATAGCCCTCGTACTGGCACATTCGCTGAAAGAAATCAAGAGATTCGTCAAAAGGCGATACGAGTAGAGAGAATGGCACACAGGTTAGGTTGTCATGGTAGTAACCTGCAGCAGGTGTGGCAACATGGCAGCATCGTAGGCGCGCTGAGCAGCTTCAGGCTGCGAAACAGACAAAAAAATGAGATGGTCAGCCGTCACAGATCAGGCCACTTTACCCGGATCCAACTGTGGCAAAGCTCACTTCTTTGTATGCAGGGATTATCGGTGCTCGTATTACGGATGACACCGTTCCGATTTACAGGCTTATTATAGCTCTAGTCAAATCATAGAAAAGTTCTGGCCTTAATCCGCATCTGGATCCGTAGAACATAGATGCGGGGCGGGGGGAAATGGGGAGGCGAGGTGGCGTACCAGACGGGGCAGGTGAGCTCCAGCTCCATCTTCTGCACGTTGAGCTTCAGCGGGTTGACGAACCTCCTCATGCCCTCCATCTCCGCCGCCGCTCACGACCACGCTCCTGACTAGAACTCCCTAACACTCTGCAGACCAAGAAGAAGGGTTATGCTCTGATGGCGCGACGTCGCTGGCTCTGGAGCCGGTGAAATACCCGGGGCAGCCTCTAGAAATGGGGGGAAGGAGTGGCGCCGGCGGGAAGGTGGAAATTGTTTTGAGGGCGCGTGGACACAGCTCGGAATCGGGCGCCATCCGCGGGAAATTTTCAGCTTCTGGTGGGAAAAATGTGGGGTGCTCCCCCTCCTCGGGTAAGAGCATCTGCTCGGGTCGCGCTGCCACGAGCCCGTTTTTCGTCGGTTGGAGCCTTTTTTTTTTTTTTTTTGCCCGGCGAACCCATGTTGAACCCGGCATGTTGGGGGGCGTCTGGGGGCACCGGGCGAAACGTTTTTGGCGCGAAAACGGGTGGGTCCGCCGAGTCAGCGACCGCGCGGGCTTCGTCGTCCTCATCGCCTCGGTTTCCCGTGGGGAATCAATGCAAGGCTGTCGCCGGTCAGCCTTCCATTGATGCGGCGGGTTCACGGGGCGGCACAGTCAGTACGGGCGACGCGCGTCCACACACCTCGCCCCCTATAAAAGCCGACCCTCGCCGGTGTCGGCCACACCTCGCCACCATCGCCTGCCCCCAAGTCCTGCCGCCGACGCCCCGCAAGTCTCTCCCGCGGCGATCTTCTCTCCCCCCCTCTCTTTCCCGATGGCGGAGCGCTACCCAGGCGACGGTGTGGCCCTCAACGGCTTCGGCTGCCGGCACCTCCACGAGGACGAGGCCCGCCTGCTATTCGAGGCGAAGTACCCGACGCCGCCCGACATGCGGGCGCCGGGCGCGTGGAGGCTCAGCGTCGGCGGGGTCCCCGTGCCACCGGTGCCCACCGGAGCCGAGCGGCGCACCGAGATCGCCAGGATCCGGTCGTCCCTCTCTGAGGAGGTGCGCCGGCAGCCGAGGTACGCCCCGGACAGCGCCAACCTCTGGACGGCCTACTTCGAGCGCCGCCGCGAGGAGCAGCTCGCCTCCACCAACGGCGCCCCTGCGCGCGGGCGCTTCAACAGCGAGGGCCGCCGTCTGTGGTGGGGCGCCCCGGGCCGCACGCTCGAGGCCGTCCTCGAGCACATCAAGGGCGGCAACGAGTCGCGCCTCGAGTACCCGGAGCCGACGTCCTTCACCCGCCGGAGGGGCTCCTCGTGGCAGCCACGGCGCATGGACGCGCCGTCGTCATCGTCGTCCCACTCCTCCCACTCCTCCGGCGCACCGCGCACGCCGCTTGTGGCCGTGAAGGACGAGCCCGGCGAGACACCGCTCCGCCGCAGCGGGCGCAGCGGTGGTGGCGGCATCACCATCAACGAGGGCCGCCGCCGCGAGCCCTCGCCTCCCCGCGGCCACCTCTGCCTTGTCAGGCCAAAGACGGAGCCTGGCACGTCCGGGAGGAGATGGAGCGGCAGCGCCGGGCCCTCGAGGAGATCGAGGCTCGTCACCGTGCCCGCCGCGAGGAGGAGTTCGCCGGCCTCATCATCCTCGACGACGACAGCGACGGCAAGGCGCCCGGGCCCTCCAACCCCGACCTGCACCGTCTCGGCGACCCAGGGCAGGGCTGCAGCAGGGACGGTGGCCGCGGCGCGCAGAATGGCGACGGCGACGGGGACGAGGGCGGCGACTACACCAACTTCTACAAGCTCCTCGGCATGTAGAACGCGGCAGCGGCGGCGACGGGACGGCGGCGGCGGGACGATGTAGTTCCTTTTTTTCTGTTTTTGTATTATATTAATGAAAACGCGAACGTTTAGCCAACTATGGGCCATTTTTGGGCCGAATCTGTGCCCATACTGGGCCGAAATCGTCGGTTGGGGGGCGACCCCGGGGGCGCGACTGGGTAGCCGAGCCCCCCAGGCCGATTTTAGCGTCGGCTGGCCCCCAGGCTGCGCTATTTCGGGCCCCTGGGGGGCGAACGGCTGGAGATGCTCTAAGCCGCGTGGGATCGGCGGCGGACGGTACGAAACCTTGGCGCAAGCGCAGGCAGAGCTGGCTACCTGGGCCGTGCTAGCACGCTTGGCACAGCCTGGGCTAAACGGGCCGTGCCCGGAACGTGCCATGCCTGGAGGCTCGGCACGGCCCGTTTATTTTTATTTTTATTTTGAGTTTTTCTATGTATGAGACCTAAAAAACAGCCCAATAGACCTAAAAACTGCCTAGAAGGCTGAAACCATACGGCCCAATGTGCTAACGTGCCATGGGCCGGCCCGTTTGCTAATTGTGTCACACCCGAGCCAGCAAGCGAGGCACATGGGCCGGCACGGCGTGACCCGTCCAGTGAACGTGCTTGCATGGGTCGTGCCGTGCAGGCACGATTAGCACGGGTTGGACCTTGTCGTGCCAGGTAGGCCCGTTTAGCCTGATCTGAGTGCAACTCTAAGGCCAACTCTAACGTAGAGGACGTTGTTTTTTTAAGCAAAAAGAACGTGGATTTTATCCACATTTTGTCTGTTTCAGTTGATAGTAGGAATGACGTCCGCCACACGGTAGGGCAAGGTGGGACACTCACCCTACCTTGATTTCCTCATTTTCCCTATGCATATGTACATGTTAGTTAGATAGATTGCTGAAACATCTGGAAAGGAAAAGTTGCTAAGAAATTCATTGTGCTGCATGATATGGGTCCTATCGGGCCATATGCAAGTCACGTACCAGCCATCAATATGGGGACAACACTATGTCTGGCTTATAGCGAGACCTAACATGCTCTCGCGTCACGTGCGTTTGTAATGGGACGGCCTAGGGGTGTGGGAGGCCACGACCTGGGTTTTTTACATTTTTCTTTTTGTTTTTTTCTTCTTTTATTACTTCTGTTTATACTTCCAAATATTCTAAGTAAATATATTACAAAAATAATTTACATAAAACATTTAAAAATATTAACCAAACATTTGGAAAATGGTAAATGTTTATAAAGAAATTGTTTCTCGTGTATACAAAAAATATACAATATCTGCGAAAAAAGTTGGTCATGTATTTAAAAATGTTAATCAAGCATTTAAAAAATATTATACAAATATTTATAAAATGTTAATCAAGCATTTAAAAAATATTATACAAGTATTTATAAAATGCTAATCAAGCATCTGAAAAAAAATGTGTATGTATTCAAAAAATATCAAAACTTATAAATTGATATGAAAATGTTGACCCTGTATTTGAAAAATATTAAGTAAGCATTTGAAAATTTTAAAAATGTGTATATAAAAAATGTTGAGCAGGTATTAATTTTTTTTAACCAAGCATTTGAAACTTGTTATAAAGAAAAACATCATGTATACAAAAAAATATATATAATGTGTGTGAAAAAAGTTGATCATGTATTAAGAAAATGTTAATCAAGTATTTAAAAAAATATTTGAAAAAAATCAAGAATTTTTAAAATGATAAATGTGTATAAAAAATTGTTGGCCATATTAAAGTAATGTTAGTCTTGTATTTGAAAAATACTAATCAATCATTTGAAACAGTTAATATGTGTATAGAGAAAATGTTAAACATGTACTCCCTCCGTAAACTAATATAAGAGTGTTTAGATTACTAAAATAGTGTTCTAAACGCTCTTATATTACTTTACGGAGGGAATATTTTTTAATCTTGTATTTGAAAAATGTTAATGAAATATTTTAAAAAATTAAAAATGTATATAGAAAAAATGTTGAACATGTATTGTAAAAATTTAAACTTGTTTGAAAATATTAAATGTGTATTAGAATAGTGCTCTTGATGTGTACGTAAACGTTTAAAACCAGGAAAGAAACAAAAGACCAAAGAAAAATGAGAAAGGAAAGAAAAGCTGATGGAAAATATGAAAGAAACAAAGGAGAAACCAAACAAAAAAGAAATAAAAATTCAAAAATCAAAATATAATAACAAATGGCCGGTGAAGAAATAAGAAGACGAAACAAAAAACAACAAAGAAAAAACACACGAACAAACACATGAACGAACGTCCGACAAAACAATTATCAAGTTATTGGGCCGGACCATACACGCGTGTTGTGTGGAAAGCTTCACCGAGACGGATGCTAGTCTCGCTATAAGCGAGACATAGCATTCGCGCCTATCTAGTCCTCTCCCAGTCCTCGACGTGATCGCAGGTCAGGAGTTTCTTTGTTCATCTCTCCACACACAAACCTTGCGAGGAGCGGTCACAAGCGGCACGCGTCATGGCGACCAGCAAGAGCGGCACACGGAGGCAGCAGCTAGCTATAGCGCGTGTGGGTGCGGAAGGGGTACGACGATGTTCTAGAGCTGCTACTTGGAAAGCCTACGTATGTCACGGCTTCTCATCCACCTTGCTTCGGCGGCGATGGCAGGTGGTGCGGCAATGTTGTCGATTTACTGGTGAAAAGAAAGGAAGAAGATGGCGGGAATAGGAAACTGCTAGCAAATATAAAAGGAGGAGGTATCTTTTTTTAAGTTTTAGTATCATTTTCAGAGAATGGCTTGGCAATCTAGAATGTAGTAATTTTAGTGATATTTTCAAAAGAAAGGTAGGGCACCGCCATTGCTTGGGTCTTCTGGACACCATTACATTGTTATCGGCGGGTTTTTAGGATGAGTCTGGTTTTGCATCACTTTTTTATGTTTTAGAGTTCGCCCCACCTTGATACTTTTGGGTCCTCCGCCACTGCTAGTTTGTGCATTTCTGGGTATACGCCCAACAAGCCGACCCATTTGGTCCACCTCGGTCTTTTTTTGCCAAATTTTCTCAATATATATTCCTATACATATAAATCAAATAAACAATAAAATATTGCACATGATTAAACAAATAAGTCACACCGTTTTAACAATACAATAACTAAAATCGCATAGTTTACAACCAAATGAATTTAAAATTGTAGCAAATACACTAGAATAAAATGAGCACATAAATCTATTGGTTTTATATGTGAGTCCACATATGCTCAACCAAATAATCTTGAAGTTGAATGTGAGTGGTCCATCACGCATTTTTTGACGAAATTGGGTGAACTAGGCATAAGTTGCTGCTCCATACTCAGGCTCAACGTTTTCACCCTGGTAATCCCACCGTTGGTCAAATATGCCGTCATCATGCCCATCCTCTACGATCATGTTGTGTATGATCACATAAGCAGTCATCACCTCCTACATCCTCCGAGTGCTCCGTGTTCTAGCAGGGTGCTGAAGAATAGCCCATTGAGATTGGAGCGCACCAAAAGCACGCTCCACATCCTTTCTAGAACTCTCTTATTCTTTGGCAAACCTACCCCCTCTTCTCTCCTACAGTCTCGGATTTTGTATTGACAATCGTAGACCACTGGGGATAGATATCATCTGCTAGGTAGTATCCCTTGTTGTATTGGTGGCCATTGATCTCAAAGTTGACCTCTACGGACCTGCCTTCCAAAAGCCTCATGAACACTGCAGGGCGTTGAAGCACATTGATTTCGTTGTGAGAACCTGCCATGCCAGAAAAAGACTGTCAAATCCAGAGATCTTGTGATGCCACAATTTCAAGTATGACCGTGCAAGCTTTAAAATGACCCATTTATTGTCCCTGTCAAGCAAAATGGACAGTTCTTCCACTTCCAGTGCATACAATATATGCTTCGAAGCATTTCTGGAAAAGCCTCTCGATCCATTGATCACAAAAAACATACAGTATCCGCATGATTTGGTTCTCTAAAGTACTTCGGGCAAAGTACTGCAATCACAGCTTTGCAGAACATGTACAATGCCTCAAGGCATGTGTACCTGTTGGAAATATGCCCTAGAGGCAATAATAATTTAGTTATTATCATATTTCCTTGTTCATGATAATCGTTTATTATCCATGCTATAACTGTATTGATTGGAAACTCAAATACATGTGTGGGTACATAGACAACACTGTGTCCCTAGTATGCCTCTAATAGACTAGCTCGTTGATCAAAGATGGTCAAGGTTTCCTGGCCATAGACATGAGATGTCATTTGATAACGGGATCACATCATTAGGAGAATGATGTGATGGACAAGACCCAAACTATGAATGTAGCATATGATCGTGTCAGTTTATTGCTATTGTTTTCTGCATGTCAAGTATCTGTTCCTATGACCATGAGATCATGCAACTCACTGACACCGGAGGAATACCTTGTGTGCATCAAACGTCACAACGTAACTGGGTGACTATAAAGATGCTCTACAGGTATCTCCGAAGGTGCCTGTTGAGCTGGCATGGATCAAGACTGGGATTTGTTACTCCGTATGACGGAGAGGTATCTCGGGGCCCACTCGGTAATACAACATCACACTAAGCCTTGCAGCAATGTGACTAAGGAGTTAGCCATGGGATCTTGTATTACGGAACGAGTAAAGAGACTTGCCGGTAACGAGATTGAACTAAGTATAGACATACCGACGATCGAATCTCGGGCAAGTAACATACCGAAGAACAAAGGGAACAACATACAGGATTAACTGAATCCTTGACATAGAGGTTCAACCGATAAAGATCTTCATAGAATATGTAGGAACCAATATGGGCATCCAGGTCCCGCTATTGGTTATTGACCGTAGAGGTGTCTTGGTCATGTCTACATAGTTCTCGAACCCGCAGGGTCTGCACACTTAAGGTTCGATGACGTTTCGGTAGTATAGAGTTATGTATGGTGGTGACCGAAGGTTGTTCGGAGTCTCGGATGAGATCCCGGACGTCACGAGGAGCTCCGGAATGGCCTGGAGGTAAAGATTGATATATAGGAAGTCCCGTTTTGGTCTCCGGAAAAGTTTCGGGCATTTCCGGCAGTGTACCGGGAGTGACGAATGGGTTCCGGGGGACCATCGGGAGGGGGCCACCCACTCCGGGGGGCCACATGGGCCTTAGAGGTGGTGCACCAGCCCCTAGTGGGCTGGGAAAGCCAGCCACCAAGGGCCCATGCAAAGAGGATAAAGGAAAAGGCAAAAAGGGCCAAAATAGGAAGGAGTCCTACTAGGATTCCACCTCCCTTGTGGGAGGTGGACTCCTCCCTTGTTGGTTCGGCCGAACCTCCTTGGTGGAGGAGCCAAGGCTGCCTCCTCCCCTCCCCTCCCTCCTATATATACTAGAGGGAGAGAGGGCCATAGCACTTCAACCCCAAAAGGCCACGGTGCAGCCCTCTCTCCCGATAGATTAGCTCCTCTAGTTTTTCAGCAGTGTTTAGGCGAAGCCCTGCTGGAATAGTTCCACCACCGCCGCCGTCGCGCTGCCGGAGAACTCATCTACCTCTCTGCTCCCTCTTGCTGGATCAAGAAGGCGGATATCGTCATCGAGCTGTACGTGTGCTGAACGCGGAGGTGCCGTCCGTTCGGCACTAGATCGTGATTGGATCGCGGGACGCTCGGCAATTTGGATCGCGAAGACGTTCGACTACATCAACCGCGTTTCTTAACGCTTCCCGCTTAGCAATCTACAAGGGTATGTAGATCCACTCTCCCTCTCGTAGATGCTCATCACCATGGATAGATCTTGCGTGTGCGTAGGAAAATTTTTGTTTCCCATGCAACGTTCCCCAACAGTGGCATCTGAGCTAGGTCTATGTGTAGATGAGATCACGAGTAGAACACAAAGGAGTTTGTGGGCGTTGATATTCAGATTTCTTCCTCCCTTGGTCTTTTCTTGATTCAGCGGTATTGTGGGATGAAGCGGCCCGGACCAACATTACTCGTACGCTTACGAGAGACCGGTTCCATCAACTGACATGTGACTTTGTTGCATAAAGATGGCTGGCGGGTGTCTGTCTCTCCCACTTTAGTTGGATCGGATTTGACAAAGGCGTTCCTTGAGAAGGTTGAATAGCAATTTGAGTATCACCGTTGCGGTTTTTGCGTAGGTAAGAATCGTTCTTGCTAGATACCCGTAGCAGCCACGTAAAACATGCAACAACAATTAGAGGACGTCTAACTTGTTTTTGCAGGGTATGTTGTGATGTGATATGGCCAATTACATGATGAGATATATGTGATGTATGAGATGATCATGTACTGTATAGAATATCACGACTTGCATGTCGATGAGTACGGCAACCGACAGGAGCCATAGGGTTGTCTTTAATTATTTTCGCCGTTTTGCTTTACTTTATTGCTATGAGTTAGCAATAGTCGTAGAAGCAACAGTTGGCGCGACAACCTCATGGCAACACGTTGATGGAGATCAAGATGATGGAGATCATGGTGTCATGCCGGTGACAATGGAGATCATGTCGGTGCTTTGGAGATGGAGAACAAAAGCACAAGTTCATAGCCATATCATGTCACTTATGATTTGCATGTGATGTTAATCCTTTTATGCATCTTATTTTGCTTAGGACGACGGTAGCATTATAAGGTGATCCCTCACTAAAATTTCAAGATAAAAGTGTGTTCTCCCCGAGTGTGCACCGTTGCGAAAGTTCGTCGTTTCGAGACACCACGTGATGATCGGGTGTGATAGACTCTACGTTCACATACAACGGATGCAAGCCAGTGTTGCACATGCGGAACACTCGGGTTAAATTTGATGAGCCTAGCATGTACAGACATGGCCTCGGAACACAAGTGATCGAAAGGTCGAACATGAGTCATATAGTAGATATGATCAACATGAAGATGTTCACCATTGAAACCACCTCATCTCACGTGATGATCGTACCTGGGTTGGTGAATTTGGATCATGTGACACTCGAATGACCAGAGGGATGTCAATTTGAGTGGGAGTTTTTTAAATATGATTAACTAAACTCATTATCATGAACATAGTCAAAATGTCTTTGCAAATTATGTTGTAGATTACTAGCTCGCGCTGTAGCCCCCTTGAATTTTATATGTTCCTAGAGAAATAGAGTTGAAAGATGATGGTAGCAATAATGCGGACTGGGTCCGTGATCTGAGGATTGTCCTCATTGCTGCACAGAAGGCTTATGTCCTTAATGCACCGCTCGGTGCGCCACCCCCTCAAGCGTCGTCTGTAGATGTTGTGAACATCTGACAGGCACGTTCTGATGACTACTTGATAGTTCAGTGCTGTGACACCCCCGAATTTCGATCGTACGCTAATCATACATGCAATGCGTACGACCAAGATTAGGGACTCACTGATTGATATCACAACACAACACTAGACACAAATTAAAGTCATACAGCTTCATATTACAAGCCAGGGGCCTCGAGGGCTCGAATACAAAGCATTGACAAGCATAAGTTAAACAAGTTTTGCCTTAAGAAGGCTAGCACAAATATAAGCAGCGGATCGAAAGAGGCGAGGCCTCCTGCCTGGGAACCTCCTAACTACTCATGAGCGTCGGCAGTCTCCACGTAGTAGTAGGCTCCAGCGGTGGTATAGTAGTCGCCTCCGGCATACTCCATCTCCTGGGCTCCATCCTCTGAACGCAGTAACCGTATCGAGGGGGAAAGAGAAAGCAAAGCAGCGGTGAGTAATCATCCAAAGTACTCGCAAGACTGACATCAGAACTATGCTAAGTATGCATCATTATCAAGGGATGGGGTTATATCTGGACTGACTGCAGAAAGCAAGAATAGGGGGAAGGCCTAGTCCTATCGAAGACTAGCATCTTCAACAACTTGCAGCATTAGAAGAGTGTAGATTGGTATCTCATATATAGCAATATAATTGTAGCAAATTTTATTAAGTAACCACGCCCAGAGATTCTTCCCCGACTCCTGCGAGGAAGCAATCTCGGAGCCAACATTCATTTCAAATTTAAATCACAGTTATAGTTGTAGTAGGTCAAAGTACAACCCCAAGTCGTCCTGTTACCGTGGACACGGCTATTCGAATAGTTTATTCATCCCTGCAGGGGTGCACCTCATTTCCAACACGCTTGATCACCTCCGGCCGGACACACTTTACTGGGTAATGCCCGCCCTCGGGATAGCAACACATCGTCGCCCCACCTAGACTCAACAGAGAGGCCAGCCCGTCGGTCTAAATCCTAAGCGCGCAGGTTCGTGGGCCCACTTGCCCTTGCACTCCTGCACGATGTGAGGGCGGCCGAGGTCAGTCCTAGCACCCCTTATTACAAGCGCGATGCCGTTGCGGACCACTCGGGCGCGCGCCACTCCATTGCCGACGTCCGAAGAGCTTCGGCTGATACAACGACGCTGAGTACCCATAACTTCTCCCACGTGAAGGTTTAGTGTGTAAAAGGTCAATCGACCAACTCGGATCAAATACCCAACCCATTAGCATTTTATTAATGCGGGGCAAGCGCGACCCATGAAGTACGGTCCCGTCACCCCGTCTCGAGGATGTGTGGCAAGGGCCTCACCTGCCCGTCCACGCCTCATCAACATCAAACCATGGGTACCCCTCAGGGCCGACCCATCACCAACATGTTTCTGTAACCAGGTCATAGTAACTGTGTGTATAAAACATCAAGACGGAACCTGAGGAATCACCCTCATAGGTTCCCGTTCGATGAAACCGTCAAGGTGGACTTAGAGGAATCACCCTCGAGGGTCCCACACTTAAGGGGTTGCACGACAGAGTCATCGTCGGGAGTGGTGAAGGAGGAATCACCCTCGATAACCACGACCAACTAGCTGCACTACAGAGTTAGCATCATGAGTACTTCACGAGGTGTCACCCTCGGTACTCGATAGTAACTCTACAGAGTCGTACAACTAAGGGGCGTGCGGTGATGTGAGGGGCCTGGCTCGTCGGTCGGTTGACCGAGTCTTCGAATCTTCGGGTCGTCGAGTCGTCGATGAACAAGCAGGGGCAACTGGGACTAAGGGGTCACAGGGAATTCATTGATCAACCTATACTAAGCAGTTGATATGATTGCAGGTATGGTAGCAGTTTATCAAAAATAGGCTATGCATCAGAATAGGAGCTAACTAATACAATAGCAAAATTCTAATGCAAGAATAAGAGGGAGAGAGATGGGCGATATCGGAATGCTCAAGGGGGGGTTGCTTGCCTTGCTGCTCTGCAACAAAGGACTGATCGTCGGCGGTGTAGTCGTACTCGGCAGCAACGTCAGTCTCGGGGTCTACCGGAGAGGAGGGGGGAAGAAACAATAAATACAAGGCACATATGCAATCACGATGCATGACATGGCAATATGCAGAGCTAGGCATGCACTAACGCAGTACTATACGTCGCAGACGGGTCGGAATAATATCTGACGATATTTTCCCGGGTCTCGGGCTACTACTGGACAGATGATCCTAACGCAAAATGTCCATGTTCGCTATGCTAGGAGCACGTGATAGACGAACGGACCGCGCATTCGGATTCGTGGGATTTTTCTAAACAACTTTCATGTATAAATTATTTTCATCCGAGTTACGGATTAAAAGATATGATTTTTCAAAGTTTTAAAGAATTTCTGGAATTTAATTATTTATTTAAATTCGAATTATCCAGAATAGTAAATGATGACGTCATCATGACATCACCATGACGTCAGCAGGTCAAACCCAACTGACCAGGTCAAACCTGACATGTGGGACCCACTAGTCAGCCACACAGTAGTTTAATTAGGTTTTATTTAAAATAATTAGGATTAATTAAGGGTGGGGCCTACTGGTTAGTGAGTGATTAGTGTTTTAGTTAATTAATTAATTAATTAACAGATTTTCTATTTATTTTTAAAACGTTTTAGCGGTGGGGCCCGCGTGTCAGTGACACGGGTTGGATTTTTTTTCAAAACTATGAGTATATTTATAGCAAATTCGGACAATATATGGCTGAATGCAAAAATGGCAAAAATATTACCCTGTCGGCCTGCGGTGGGCCGACGGGGGGCCTGTCGGCCAGCAGTGGGCCGATAGGTACCTGTCGGCCTCCGGGCGACCAACAGCTGGCCCGTCGGCCTGCGGGCGGCCGATAGGTGCCTGTCGGCCTCCGGGCGACCGACAGCCCCTGGATAAGGCCGACCGCCCGGTTTCTTCCTCCTCTGGCTCGCTCATCCTCTCTCTCTCTCGTTTTCTCTACCGAATTTCCTCCCCTTCCGATCTCCTCCATCCTCCACCCATTTTCCTATTGAATCCGCTGAAACAATAGATCATACCCATCTCCACCGGTCTACGGTCTCATTTGGGTAGTTTTTTTTTCGTTTGGAGGAGCCATGGTGGGGTGGTGGAGGTGTAGATGGTGAGGAGGTGGTGTGGTTGAGAGGAAGAAGAAGGGGACACACGCGTCGAAGGTATACCGATTTTTTTTAGTTTAGGTTAGTTTTTTTATTGTACGTAAAATTAGTTTATGTAGTGTACGTGTACATTTTTGTTTAGGTTAGTAGTCATTTTAGTGTACGTGTTGGTAGTGTAAGTTTATTTAGTTTACTTAGTGTAGTCATTTTTAGTATACGTTTATTTAGTGTACGTAGGTTTATTTTAGTGTAGGTTTATTTTAGTATAGGTTTATTTAGTGTAGGTTTATTTTAGTGTAGGTTCTTTTTAGTGTAGGTTTATTTAGTGTACGTAGGTTTATTTTAGTGTAGGTTTATTTTAGTATAAATTTGTTCGTTGCGATTAATGAAAGATGGCAATGTCTGACAGGTGAAAATGTCTGAATCAGTAAATTTTACTGTTTACTACGGCCCTGGTAATGTTCGATATAATGAGTTGGGGGTTGATCTTAGCGAGTTTAAGAATGGCGTCATGACACTTTCACACCCGGACATACTGGACATTAGACAGTTGAAGCACTGGTTGACAACTAGTTTTGGGCTAGATCCTGAAGTATGTTCCGTCAGTATTCATGCATTGTGGACAAAATCCTGTAAAAATGTCAAGTGGGAGTTGATGCCGATAGATAGGAGCCAGCATTGGGTGACCCTGTTAAGTCGTTGCCGAGACCGAAGAATCCACCCATATGCCCTAGTGCAACCAGTGGCGAAGGAGGAGAATACGGTACAACTTCACGTGGGGTATGAACCAGGCCAGGGTAGTCAAGTGGCTAACGAGAATTATTTATCCGGGTCACAGCCACCGGATGTGGATGCTAGCCAAGCCGAGAAAGAGTCAGACTACATGCCACACAATGTTTGTGGTCATGATACTGGGCAGAGTATTAAGTCAAAAATATTGGTTGGTTCTGGTGTTGCTGATGGGGATGAGGAAGGCGATGAAATGCAGAGGGTGATGGAGGAAGAGGACGAGGATGGATTTGCGGAGGATTTGGATTCTGAAAATTCTGAGGATGAAGTGGAGGTACCGATTCCTTCTGCATGGGATCAGGACATATCCACCGGCCTTACTGTCAACGATGGCCATGAGACTCCATGGCAATATAATCTGAACCAAGTCTAGATAGGGGCTATGTTTGATACAAAGAAAAAATTGAAGTATGCGGTGATAAAGTGGGCTATGTCTACGCAGAGGGTTTTCCGGACACACATATCGAGTCCAACAAACTATACCGTGAAGTGTGTTGAAACAGGTTGTCCTGCGAAGGTGCACGGGCACGTGCCGAAGTATAACATCCACTGGGTTGTCAGCAATGTGGTCCCACATAATTGTGTGAGGAAAAACCTGTTGGTTAGTCATCCAAACCTGACTTCAACTCTCATTGCGCAACTCATGTATACTGACATAGTGGAGAAGAAAGATATGGAAGCAAAACACATCCAGAGAGCAGTGAAGGTCAGATGGAATTATGACATTCCATATGGGAAGGCTTGGAGGGCTAAGCAGAAGGCTATGGAGGAAAGGTTTGGGACGTTCTTCGACTCATATGATAATGTTGTCCGTCTCCTTGACATACTGAAGGAGAGAAATCCCGGCACTTATGTTAACATACAACACACGAGGTTGGACATTATACCAGATCACAAGGTGTTGAAACGAGCATTCTTCTCTTTCGCTATGTGCATCGAAGCTTTCCGGCATTGTCCTCCTGTGATGTTTGTGGATGGTACATTCCTGACTGGTCAGTACAAAGGGCAAATCCTGACTGCTATTGGTGTGGACGGGAACAATCAAATCATCCCACTAGCCATGGCATTTGTGGAGGGTGAGAACTTTCCGAGCTGGGTATGGTTCTTCCGGCAAGTTAAAATTGCGATCGTGAAGGACCGACCAAACGTGTGTGTCATTCATGACAGACATCCTGGTATATTGAAGGCCGTGAAGACACTAAGGAATCCAACTGCTGACGAACCAACACCTTGGAAGGACTTGCGGAGCCGGTGGTGCATGCGCCATCTTGGGGCTAATTTTTTCTCACAGTTCAAGAACAAGCGGTTGATGAACTTGTTTAAAAAATTATGCAAGCAGAACCAGCAGCGTAAATACCATTTTATTTGGTCAAAACTTGATGAGTTCACTAAGAAGCAGGTCCGCGCGAGGAAGAAAATGGAAGCAGATTAGGTTAAATTAGCAACACTCATGGCGGAGCTAGGGGAGCCAGTAGGTCTTTGTGACTTGCCAGCAATTGACCCTCCTAATACCAAGAGAAAGAAGGGCAGGGCAATAAAGGATTTTTCTGAGTGGATAGAGAAAGAGCCTCCGGTGAATTGGTCTTTGCTGCATGACACCCATGGAGCTAGGTATGGCCACATGACAACCAATCTTGCAGAGGTGTATAACTTTGTACTCAGAGGGAATAGAGCATTGCCACTCACAGCTATTGTGGAGGCTGTATTCCATGGCACTTTGAGATATTTTAGAGAAAGGAACGAGTTAGCAAAGAAGCATATTGCAGACAATCAGAACACACCTTATTGTAGCCGTGTCATGGAGTATATGGCAAAGAAGATAGAGAAAGCAAAGAAGCACACTGTCAGACTCATAGGTAATCAGGAAAGGAGGTATGAGGTTCAGCTACCTACTGATGGTTTTGGTTCTGCAAATGAGGTGAAGACGCACGAGGTAAAAATTGGAACGGAATTTTATCCAACTTCTGAGTGTACATGCAACAAACCGAAGTTGTTGCACCTGCCTTGCTCACATGTGTTGGCTGCCTGTGGCCAGATTGAGTTGGATGCTATCTCCTTCGTGTCCCCATACTATTTAAAAGATGCAGTAGTCAATGTCTGGACAGGTGAGATGACAGGGTTTAGAGTCGTCGGCAATTTCAACAAGGTAAAAGATGGGGAGAGAGTATACATCCCGGATCCAGAACTTCGGCGAACAAGCAGGGGCAGACGTAAGGTAAAGCGCATCCGTAACGATATGGACCAATCTGAAGCTGGTGGAGCAACCAGACAATGTTTGCTATGCGCGGCTTACGGGCATAGGATGAAATATTGTCCCGACCTGAACAAAGACGGTGCTTCCACTTCGACGAGTGCTTCCACATCGACAACTGCGACCACAGTAGCAAGAAGCGGACGTGGTCGTGGCAGTCGTGGTGGTCGTGGAAGTCGAGGCCGAAGGGGCAGGCAAGGAAGAAATAACTCAGAAGCTATATAATGTGTAATATGTCTGGACTATGTTTTAATGTGTAATATGACGGACTATGTTTTATTCTGTAATATGTGCGGTCTATGTTTTAATGTGTAATATGATGGACTATGTTTTATTCTGTAATATGTGTGGTCTATGTTTTAATGTGTAATATGACGGACTATGTTTTATTCTGTAATATGTCTGGACGATGTTATAATTTGTAATATGTCTGGACTATGTTTTAATTTGTAATATGTCTGGGCTATGTTTTAATTGCAGATATGGCTTCGTATCCGTTGCTTAATGGGAATATCGATAGAGGGCACCGGGCCGCACTTATGGAAGCGGGCAAGAACTTAGACGTGTTGATCACTCGCACCCCAAATCGTAACTGGATGATACACCCTTTATGGGTTGATAGGTATGTGTCGGTACAGTGACTTACTATGTTTGAAATCCTTTTGATAGCCGCTAACTGTATGCTACATTCTCTTTATTTTGTAGGTTAAGTTGGGCAGGACTTCTACCCTTGGCACGGCTGGTTGAGGGTACATTGGATGAGTGGGTTGAGCATCCGGACTTGGATGAGGAAGGTGAACCAATGCAGTTACACAAGAGGCAAGTGGCACGTTTCTCTTACGACAGGTCACTGCTTACCTGCTTAGTAGATAGATGGAGACCAGAGACACATACGTTTCACTTTCCCTGGGGAGAGATGGCTCCTACTCTACAGGATGTGTCTTTCTTGTTGGGATTACCTTTGGCCGGTGCTGCCATAGGTCCTTTAGAGAAAGAACCTTTGGCCGGTGCTGCCATAGGTCCTTTAGAGAAAGAACCTGCCTGGCTAGCACTGATGCAGACACGTTTTCTAGCTGCGGTGCCAACTGCTGTGCCCTTAGACAAAGATCCTCACGGGCCTCATTTTAAGTGGTTGAGCCAGTTTCAGGTAACCTTCTCAGTGAGTTGAACATATTTTATTTTCCTAGTTGCCCTTACTAGATAGTTTACACAATTGCATGATTTCTATACAGATTGTCCGGTTAGGGTACCCCGGAGTTGTGTTGTCAGAGGCACAGATTGATCGATCCCTAGAGGCATACATTATGTGGTTGTTCGGCAAGACGATGTTCACGGAGAACCACGTGACCACTGTCGATGCACGACTCATCGGTATTGCACGAGAGATAGCTGACGCCCGTTGCCCGGGGGACATTCAGCAGAGGAGTTTTGGTTCTGCTGTGTTAGCGGCTACGTACAGAGGACTGTGCAAAGCTTGCGTGTTGAAGTCTAGAAAATCAGCTCTTGTTGGATGTCCACTATTGTTGCAGCTCTGGTCATACGAGAGATTCCCTATTGGTCGACCCTATGTCTGCGTTGATAAACCTTTTGGTTTGGAGGACATGGCTGGGACTTATGTGCCTTCTATCGGCGACTTGCCTACTATGGGATCTGTGTGGACACGGAGAGAGGTATTTTCATATTAAGTAACAATATGAATTACTAATATTTATTTCTTGCCATTCAATAGAATTACTAATGCTTATTTGTTGTCATGCACAGAGACAGTTCGCGCATAGCCAGGTGAGGGGCTGCTACCCCTCCTTCACGGCGCAGTTTGATAGTTTGCACGAGGATCAAGTTATCTGGGAGCCATACTCCCATCACGCTATATTATCTAGGTGTCCAGCTGGGATTTCTGGATTGTGCACTAGAGATCGGCACTATTGGATGACCAAGGCCAAGTTGGTGTTCGACGTGACGGTTGAGGAGATGGCTCTTCATAGGGTGATGAGACAGTTCGGTCTATGCCAAGAGCCTGACATTCCAGTTATTCCACACGTACCAGATCACGTGCACAAGTAAGACATACTATTTTACTTCTCATGTCTGCATTCAGAATATAACATTTCAATCTCAGGTACACTCGCTCAGGAGGAAACAAGTCCCAGGATTCTTGGCTTCGTGACATTAGCCCTTACGTGGACGAATGGACTACTGCGCCGACAGATATCTGGGATGAAGTTTGGCCCTTTCACTGGGACAAGTTCGGGTTGTATCTGCAGCGTTACCAGCATAGCACGAGGATCTACTTGGTTCCATCAGCAGCTCCTGATCAGATCGAAGCCCCTCTCACCAGCGATCTGTTCCCAACTGCCTTTGTTGTCGGGACCAGACGCCACGCGGTACGTGCTATGTTTCTCACATGTTAAGTTTTTTCTTAACCTGAACATATACAATTGGTTAACTATTCGTGTTGTCTGCCATACAACGATGATCTAATTGGTTAACTCTCCGTGTATAGAGTGACTTGGCATGCGAGGTGCTAGAGGAGGTTTCCTCTTTAATGGAACGCTTTGAGAGAGGAGATAATATCCCACCGCGAGAGCACGTCTCATGGTTGAGGGGTCTTCATGAGAAGGTTCGCGGGATTTACGCAGCTGTTACATGTAGACGATCTTCGGATGTTGCTATTCCTCGTCCAGCACATCGTCCGCCACGCCCCTCTCTGCAGCGTTCAGAACCTCGAACCTCTGTGCACCGTTCGGAACCACGACCTTCACAACTAGGGACCTCTTCGTGGCAGCATACACCTCCTTCACAACCAGGGAGCTCTTCCTGGCAGCATACACCTCCTTCACAACCAGGGAGCTCTTCTTGGCATAATCAGATGGACCTAGGTAACACTACTTTGTGCATTCTTTTAAACATTCTAGGTTCGCAAATCAATTTTACATGTTTTACTTTACCGCAGTCGGCAGCCAGTCGCAATCGTTCATGCAGTCTAATATCCAGTCACCGATGCTTAGTGGTGGTGGTTCGTTCTTTGCCGGTGACGGCGACGACGATGACCGAGCTGCAAACACCTATGAGTTCTCGCAGACAGTTCTTCACACTCCACCACCACCATGGACGCAGGAGACACAGACACTGACAGACGATGTGGTCTATGGTCGTGGTCATCGTGAGACTCGTCCACCGCCTGAGCGCTTATCGCCTTCCGGTCCTCGTCCGAGGAAGACCAAGATTCGTCGCCGTCCCCAGCAGTGATATGGTTATCAGATTCCTCCCAGGGCACCACCTCCTTTCCAGCCCGGTGATACTATTATCTATGCATGAGACATATTTCTATCTATGTTTGTTTCAGACTTTTATCTATGCATCAGACATCCTTCATGTATGTGTTACTATCTATGTATGAGTCATTATCTATGTAAGAGACTGATTTGTTTTCAAGACACTTGTCTACTTCATATTAGTAGTACATCTGAATTAAACGGTACGACTCAACTAAACGGTACAAGATACATTTCCAAACAGACTACAACAGAAAATTAAGATAGAAGTACATCTAAATTAAACGGTACAAGATACATCTTGCTGCGAATTTTAAGATACAACTTGCTCCAATGCGAACGTTACGATACAATAACATAAATCTACTGAGTCCAACGGGGATATTTTCCTTTTCCATCACCAGCTTCTTCTGCTGCCTTGGCTGCACGAGCCCTTTCTTTCTTTATCTGCCTCTCAGCCTCACGGGCCTCCTGTCGCTGTCGGTAAATCTCCGCCAGTCGAAGTCCCTCTTCTCGGTTTTTCTTCTTCATCTCATCAAGAAAAGCCCTCTGCTTCACACAGTACTCTTGCCACTCTCTCTCCTGCTCTGCTTTCTCCTCTGCTGCCGCCTTCGCGCGGCGCTCTTCCGCGTCCAAACTTGCCCATGCACGACGACCTCTTTCACGAATCTCGGTCACTGCCCAGTCCGGTTTTTTCGTGTCAATCCAACGATAGTACATGCACAGAGGCGGAGGAGACTACAACAAAAATAGAAATAGAAATATCAAATCAACAATAATATCAACAACGTGTTTATTCTTCGTGACTGAAACATACCGGAGGACTGATGTACGGTGAAGTAGCAACGGGTGGATCTTCCTCATAATTGGCGCACATGAAAAACTTCATGCCCAACCAATCTGAAAAATCCGTCACCTCCTTCACCTTGCAGAGATCGCCACACCAACAACGAAGTACTTCCACCCCCCGAGGCAAAGTCGCACTCTTCATTTTCGTAGGCCTAATGCTTTGATCCGAGCAAGGCAAACTCATACTGACTAGCGCGTTGGTGTTAACTGCGGCTGGACGATGGAGAAGAGAGTGAGAAAGAGCAAGCAGTGTGGGCAGAAGCAAAGAGAAGAGCGTGACAGAGTAGGCAACGGCATCTCGTATATAAAGATGAGGAGCACTGTGTTGTCGGTGCAAGAAAATAAAACACGCGCGTGCGATTCTGCCAATCACTACAGTCTGCCATGGAAAGCAGCGCATTTTGCTGCAGTGTGGGCATCGGAATTAGCGTCTGCGCATGGGAAAAGCTAATTTGTATCGTAGAATAAATAAATAAATACTGCATCTGAATTGGAATATTTTGCTCCAGTGGGCATCGGAAAAGCTATTTTGTATCGCAGATAATTAAGATACAAGTACATCTGAATTAAACGGTACGATTGACCTTAAATAATACTGCATACAAACTACATAAAGTCATCATCACTATTCTCACTAACATGTTTCTTCGGCTTTGATTTTTTATTGGCTGTCATAAACTCATCGCTGGAAGAGTAACCATCATCACCAGGCTTTCATGATGCATCGCTGCATTTCTTCTTCTTCGAGCTTGAGCCATCATGAGTTGCTACATATTTCGGCGGCGGTCTTCCGTTAACAGTCGGAACAGACCCAAATAAAAGCTTGAACCATGCCAACATACTGACATCGTGGTTCATTTCTTTAACGTCCACATTGTATCTCTACAATTCACAAAATGAACAAAAATGAATTAAAACGACAAACATATTAAATATGTAAATAAAATATGAAATTTAAATTACCTTATGAAACGCAATATATTCATCAACTGGCAAATCTATCACATGATTATCTAAATCATCAGATGATTGTATGAATCGCGCTGATTCATATATTAGTTCACAAAGTCTTTCCCACCTTGCACGCAACCGAAAAAGTTCTAGTCGAATGTCCGCTGTGTTTCTACTATGACAAGCTGTTTGTCTCAACCTCTGCAAGTTACTCTCACTGCTAACTAATTCATCGAAAGATACACCTGGAGTTCCATGAAGCCCGGACTTCATTCTAACCGCACCTATCAAGACATCACAAGAGTCCTCTCGTGAAAATGGACGAGGATCACCCATCACTGCGGAATTGTTAATGCTACCACAACAAGCAGTGAGGAGAAGAGGCAGTGAGGAGAAGTGCTGTGAGGCAACGACATCTCGTATATAAAGATGAGGAGCACTGTGTTGTCGGTGCAAGAAAATAAAACACGCGCGTGCGATTCTGCCAATCACTACAGTCTGCCGTGCAAATCAGCTGCCAATCACTACAGTCTGACGTGGAAAGCAGCGCATTTTGCTGCACTGTGGGCATCGGAATCAACGTCTGCGCATGGGAAAAAGCGAGCGCATTTTGCTCTGCGTCCGGCCGAAGGAGCAGCCGTCGGTGGCGGCAGGCCCCGCCGTGCAAATCAGCTGCCAATCACTACAGTCTCCGTATGGTATGTGGTCTATTTGCACTGTGCAGGAATTATAATGCATTTAAGTGGAAAAAAACTTCAGTACAAAACATAGCACCAATACCCGGTTACATGTCACAATGCTGGCCAATCAACAGGATACCTAATTAACACTGTGACCATGCACATGATGTACTTCACAGTCTATAAGTACCATCACTACGACAGATCACTACGACAGAGGGTTGAAAACAACAGCAAGCTCATGATCACGCTCTTTGAAAGTTATGAGCACCAAATTGTTTACTTCAATAGACGATGCCCGAAGAAAATTACCGAAACCTTCCTTGTTTGACACCATTCTGTTACCCAAGCCAATAAAGTAGGAACAAGGAATGCTCACAGATATATCATCATCTTCAGAATCCAAAGTAATTTCAAGAGTTAAAGAACCAGTCCTAGGAATTGCGCAAAAATCCTTCAAACTCCTCACAACCATGCTCGGAATAACCTGACAAAAAACATCAAGTTATATGATGTTCAGCTTAGAAATTTTGAACAATATACTAGAGCAAAGAACAAATAAATAAACAGTAGCCAAAAACAAAGCTCACCATATGTTGACCATTAACATTCATCGAATCAATCCTATGAACAAAAGGAGTACACAATATGTAGTTGTCATCAAAGAGCTGTCGCGACATGACCCACGTTTGGTGATAATTCAGACTGACACCACGACTATAGAAACAACTGTCAACAAGTTCCCTCTGAGTTTCACTCAGATCCTCAAGAGCTACAAAAAAATAATTTCACAAATTGAGCAGAACAGCATAACGTATGAGCCGAAACAAAACTTAAAATCACTCAAAAAATTACTTACCAACACAGGGTAAAGGGAACAACGTAACACCATCCCGATGAAAATCAACAGCAATCAAAGTTCCATAGTGCTCAAGCCTAACAGTCATCATGTCACGATGACGGAGACCATAATCATTCACAAGTTCCTCCCAGGAAGGACCATGGAATTTACTGCTCACCCGGCCATGTGTAAACAGAACACCATATAAGTTACCCTCACTGTTGTGAAGAGCAAGATCAATATCTGTGTCACCCCTCCGAATAGCTAAAGCTCTGCACTCCTCAATGTACCGAGCAAGATGTGATCTAACACTGCACGGGACATACTACAAAAAGAATGGAAGCAAACATCATAATCATATAAACAAAGGCATTACAATACATTCCAAGGAAAACAACATCAACCATATGCCACAATCAGATAAACAAGATATAGAATCTTACAACACGCCTTGAACAACGACGATCCAGCACCACGGTGAAGACAGACGCAGAAGAATCAAACGAAGAACAAGGGCCAACTGGAGCTCGGCAAAAGGGGCAAGCCATTACAACCTCGCGGACTCCTTGCACCACCGGAACTCCTCCTCCGCACGCACAGAAAACTACCCCGTAGCAAAAAAAAAATACCGTAGGCCGGCGGAGAATGCTACGATCTATTGTTTCTGCGGGTTGGATAAGAAAATGGGTGGACGAGGGAAGAGAGCAACGGGAGAGAGAAGAGGAGCTAGCGAACAGGGGAGGAAGAAAGGAGTGGCTCGGTCGGGCTGAGTACTAGGAGGGTCGCTGTATGGGCCTATCCAGGGGATGTCGGTCGCCCGGAGGCCGACAGGCACCTATCGGCCGCCCGCAGGCCGACGGGTACCTATCGGCCGCCCGCAGGCCGACGGGCCAGCTGTTGGTCGCCCGGAGGCCGACAGGCACCTATCGGCCCACTGCTGGCCGACAGGCCCCCCGTCGGCCCACCGCAGGCCGACAGGGTAATATTTTTGCAATTTTTGCATTCAGCCATATATTGTCCGAATTTGCTATAAATATACTCATAGTTTTGAAAAAAAATCCACGGGTTGCCCAGTCAGCAGTTGACCCGGTCAACGGGTCAACTGGGCCCACCCGTCAGCGGCACAAGGCGGGCCAGGTGGCAGCCACGTCAGCGGACGGCGCCGGAATCACGCCGGCGAGCCGTCCCGCGGCGATGCATCGCCGGACTTGGGCGGAAACCGCCCACAGGGGGCCGTTCGGCCCGCGCTTAGGCTCGTTCGAACGAACGCAGAGCCGCGCATCCAACGGTGCAAGTGGGAGGGCTCGGGGGCGGCCGGAGCAGCGCCGACGACGAGAAGGACGGCGGTGGTGTGCGGGTGTGCGAGGAGAAGTGGGTTGCGGGGGTTTGTTTGGCACGGGACTTGGCGTTTTCGAACGCGGGCGTCGAACCGCGTCGAACGCCGGCAACGGTGGCCGTTGAAACGGCCCGCAGCGTCGGCTGCGACGACGACCGACGGTGGCTAGAGCTTGAGCACGCGGAGGAGCTACCTACGGTGCGCGGGGAGGAGAAGGGAGAGGCCAGGGGGGGTTTAGGGGCTCACCGAGGGGGCTCAAGGAGGCCCGGCGGTGGTTTAGTAGCTGCAGGGGGCCGGCGTCGACGGAGTTCGCCGGAGACGCCGAAGGAAAGCGGCGGTTCGATCCCGATGAAGGAGGTGTCCCTGGCTCGTGTTAGTTGGCGCAGACGAAGTAGAAGACGCCGGCGAGTCGCCTGGACAGGGCCCCAGGCGACGAGGAGCAGGGTGTCCGCGAGCTTAACGGGACCGCGGCCATGGCGGCGCTCGGCGGGGTGGGGGAAAAGGGGATCTGGCGCCTGCGAGGGGGAAACGAGTGGGGCTAGGGTTCGGGGGGGGGGGGAAGAGAGAGGGCACCGCGGGGCTGCTCTTATCCTCCCACCGACGGCGGCGAGCCGGTGCAGCGGCGACGGCGCCCTGTAGCGACCGCGCGGTCGCTACAGGAGGAGGGAGACGATGCGCGGGGGTGGGCTGGCGCGCGCGCTGGGCAGCTGGGCCAGTGGGGCTGGGGTGGGTTTTCTGTATTTTTTGTTTTTGGTTTTATTTCTCTGTTTCTTTTTATTTAATTTAACAACAATATACTTTTGTAAAAATATGGCATTGGGTTCAATAACCCCATAGCATTTTTATGCTCTGCCACAAAATGTTTTGGGGGCCGTTTGAAACTGTTTGAAAAATACCATAATTAAAAAGGGCATTTAATAATTGAATTGGCCTCTGTTATATTTAATTAGAGGCACCAAAATACTTTAAAGAATGTTGGTTATAACTTTATAAATACTTAGGGAATATTTTAAACCTATTCATGATTTTTAATTCCTGGTTTGTGAAACTTTTAAAAATCACTTTTCAAATGAATTTTGAAAATCTCCAGGGTGTCAGAACTCTCCTCGTCTAACAAGAATTCTCGTCCCGAGAATTAAGAGGTAGGGTAAGGGAAAAAGTTCTGGTTACGAAGTTCTAACGGATCTTCTCGTCTTTGTTGTTCTTCTCGAAGAAGTTGATCCCTTTCGTTGATATATTCATCTTTCTGCTTCAGATCATCATGATGAAGTCGTCATCCTTTCTTCGGGATCTTCATCGTCCTACGAATGAGATTAGAGGGAAAACTCTGGAAGAACGAATCTAAACAAAGCTGGGCATCTGACGGCGATCTCAGGGAGGAACACAAGATTTATTTCTCAAGTTAAGACTCGAGGAATCGCTAAGAGCAAAATGCGACGGTGTAAAAGTTTCAAACGGGTAGGCAATCATTCGATGCCCAAACAGAAGGTGAAAAAGGGGGGGGGTTCAGAGTAACGAAAATAATTATTGCGTCTGATATTAGAATAGATCATCCCCTTTACGGTGACTGGGGAGTTACATACAAAGCCAAGTGCAAAGGATACTTTGGAAACAAAGATATACAGGAGAGTCAGGTTTCGATCCTGTGGAACTGAGGGTTATTGGCCGACCATGTGGTTAAGAGCAGGAAGAGCGGTGACATCTTACACGGTCATGGTAGCATGACAAGTCAGAGGATAGCTTGTCAGTTATGCTGGCAACAACGCCGGTACCTAGGGCAGGGGACGAATAGAACCATTTTCCTGCTCGTTGAAACGAGGCGGACCAATAGGCAAAGTTCCCGTCCACCGGCGGTTATCGGAATGTTATCAACAATAGTAACAGGGTCTTAGTGACAGAATTGATCACCGAGGTGCTTACCTAAGTAGGGAATCACCACTGTTCAGATAAGCTAGATTTCAAGAAAGGTTAAACAGACCAATGGAAAGGAAAATGTGTTCACCACATTAAACAGACCAATGGAAAGGAAAATGTGTTTATCACATTAACAGACCAATGGAAAGGAAAAAGTGTTCATCACATTAAACAGACCAATGGAAAGGAAAATGTGTGTTCACAAGTATTTGGTGTATATCCTTTCCAAGAGCAAGCAGAGCGGAATAATCATGACAGGGCTACAAGTATGTAACCATTTAGACAAAGGGCAAGGAATTTTATGATGTTTACCCATACAACGATGTTTGGATAATTTATTAAGAGACATTTAGCATTATGCCTCCAATGTTCTTGTTTGAGGATCGATGTACTACAGACATGCTTCGAGATAGCAATGACATGGTCACCAGGTAAAGGACCGGAGTTTTGGGAACACAAAGGATCCATCAGGAACAACTCATAAGATAAGTCTTACAATTTCCTCATGGGAGAAAGGCTAATCTTGCTGAACAAGATACCATAACAACGGTTCATCCAGCCAGGTGTGCTAGGCATGACATCACCTTACCGGGTAACCGAGACCAATGTTACAATTTTTGGAAAATGTTCCAACCATCATATCTGTCCGAGATTTCAGATCTGATTGGTGCCATGACACTTCAGACTTAGCGGGCCTGAGAAGAAAGAGGATGCAACACAGATCTACAAGATGATGTTGCAAGATTCTCGGAATGAACCACGGAGGAGATGAGGATGTGGCCGATGGGCTTAGTCACAATCTATCAAGATTTCCATAAAGATGGATTTCCAAAATTATATGGACAAGGTGATAGTATTGGTCAGTCCCAATGATATAATGACGTATGCCCGAGGAAAACATCCTCAAATAAACAGTGATCGAGAAGTGCACCCGGAAATATGGATGGAACAGCACGATCAATGTTAGAATGGTGATTCATTCAACAACCATACACTGAGAATGAAATTATCACTCATCAACCTCAAAGCAATAGAATTGCTTGAGGTATTGAATTTACAGATCACAGTTCATTTGTCGGTACTCCGGTTAGAAACAACACGGGGACCAAGAAATGAATGGTGATGGCGAGAAGCATCACTGCATCAAGAATTCATAAGAGGTGGTGCAATTCTCATGACATCCTTGACATAAGATATGGCATTACGCCAAGGTAGGACAGAACTTAAGCTAGATAGCAAGAAACTCAAGGTACAACACAAAATATGAACAAATTTGCGTTGGAGGGAAGGCAATAATGTTGTCGATGATAATACAAATCATCGAGGGGCAAGGATGTTATTTCTCATCATGAACTCAATTGATATGTTGGAAGAGCATCAGAATGTTGATGATGATCACGACACATATGTCGAGAAGTTTCATGAAGATGTAATCGATCAGCGATGACATCAAGCAAAGGAATGGTGAAGCAAAAAGTTGCCGGAACCACAGATAAGATTGCTAGCTCAGAATCGAAATTGCCTTTTCAAGACAACCAACATGATGTTGAAAGCTCGATGTAAGCTTAGTGCACTGTTGGAATTGTGTTCCGGGGTCGAAGGACATAGATAGCATGGTCAAGCTTTAGCATGACGATGATGAGGTAGCCAATCAGCTGGGAATGGCATGATTGAGTACAAACTCGCAAGTAAAGAAGATTACTAAGAATTGTTGAATTGCAGTGCGGACTCGATTCAGTTATCGATGTCCTTGAGTGTCTAACAACTCAGAACCCATGGAGTGACTATGACAAGGAAAGGTATTACTTCATCTAAAAATTATAAGATGTAGTGCAAAGACATGATATCCTCGAGATACCAGGGGGTAATACTCGAAGGTAGATCAAAATAGAGGTTGGGCAGGCGTATTCATCTGCAGAAGACAAGTACTTTAACTTGTCTGCGAAATGGAATCAAAGAAGAACAATCATGGTCGGAACCACGGTTGCAAAGGAACAACGCAAGATGCAAGATGAATTTATAACAAGGGAAGAATTATTATTATGAGAAGCTTCCATGATAAGATATACATCATATCCATGGGCATGAACACAAAGTTCAAGGTCGACTCCCACTTCTTCAATGCATAACCTATCATTCACTTCTCGCTTCCTAAGAAGTTGCAGTGTTGAAATTTTATTGGGCAAAACACCAGAAGAGTATAACTCGTGAAAACTCTCGGGTTCGCACGGATTAGGGAAGGCATAGGTTCAACCCATAGGGGCATCTTAGGAACATATCCCACAAACTTCAAGAGTAAATAACACAAGCTCGAAGGTAGAGCATGGTTGACAAAAGCAGAGGATACACTTTACCAAGGCATTATGTATCGGGGAAAAAACCACAAGATTTTGAATAAGAAGGACACTGTCGGATAATAATCCACCAAAGGATCCAGCGGACCACAATTGATCTGCTGTGAGTAACGGTACTCAATCAAAAAGAAGAAAGAATGCAAGGCATCAGGTTATAGAACACATGAATAATTTGATGCTTACCTAACAAAGGAATTGTGATTTCCAGGTTGGTGTATCAGAATCAGATGCTCCGATCAAATACAAGTAAGTTGAACGGACTTAGATGGATAATCAATCAAGATTTGATTTGCCGAGATCCAGCTCATGTTTGGAAAGACGTCTGAGCCAAAAAGATAACTTGCAGGGATCAACTGAGGACTGCGTGCATTCGCTCACATGTTGAATCAATAAGAAAAGAATGACAATCACAAAGGATTTTAAAGAATATTGCTAGACATATGGAATTAACCATGATGCAAGCAGGTAATGAAGGTCAAGAGCAATAGGCTCCCGAGGATTTCGGAAGGTCGAATAGCGTTCCGAAGAATTTTGCAAAACACATGACAACTAGGGATGAACGAATCCTCGGTAAGTATGAGGAATTATTCGTAAGGTCTTTCATGAGGTAAGGAACTGCAAGGCAGTAAGCTCAAGGATTCTTGGAACAACGAAGAGTATTTCGGGACATCTTGTGACAAAAGTTCAGCGGATGTCAAACGACAGTGTGTGCATCATACTCTCAAAAACAAAGATTGTTGACGAGAAGTTCTCCAGGTGGATGTGATCACGAGATCCAAATGTCAGAGTTAGTAAAATCTTTAACCCGAAATAGATGAGAGATCGGAACCCAGAGTAAGGATAAGGAATAAAAGATCCTAATGCCACCCGATTGAGAAGTGGGCCCGTAAGCCACACAACTATGTTAGTAAAAGTTTTTCAAGTACTAGACTCAACTTCAGCCAAGGAGTTGGAAAGGGGGCTACCTACAGGCAGTCGGCTCTGATACCAACTTGTGACGCCCCCGAATTTCGATCGTACGCTAATCATACACGCAATGCGTATGACCAAGATTAGGGACTCACTGATTGATATCACAACACAACACTAGACACAAATTAAAGTCATACAGCTTCATATTACAAGCCAGGGGCCTCGAGGGTTCGAATACAAAGCATTGACAAGCACGAGTCAGCGGAAGCAAAAATATCTGAGTACAGACATAAGTTAAACAAGTTTTGCCTTAAGAAGGCTAGCACAAATATAAGCAGCGGATCGAAAGAGGCGAGGCCTCCTGCCTGGGAACCTCCTAACTACTCCTGAGCGTCGGCAGTCTCCACGTAGTAGTAGGCTCCAGCGGTGGTGTAGTAGTCGCCTCCGGCGTACTCCATCTCCTGGGCTCCATCGTCTGAACGCAGTAACCGTATCGAGGGGGAAAGAGAAAGCAAAGCAGCGGTGAGTACTCATCCAAAGTACTCGCAAGACTGACATCAGAACTATGCTAAGTATGCATCATTATCAAGGGGTGGGGTTATATCTGGACTAACTGCAGAAAGCAAGAATAGGGGGAAGGCCTAGTCCTATCGAAACTAGCATCTTCAACAACTTGCAGCATTAGAAGAGTGTAGATTGGTATCTCATATATAGCAATATAATTGTAGCAAATTTTATTAAGTAACCACGCCCAGAGATTCTTCCCTGACTCCCTGCGAGGAAGCAATCTCGGAGCCAACATTCATTTCAAATTTAAATCACAGTTATAGTTGTAGTAGGTCAAAGTACAACTCCAAGTCGTCCTGTTACCGTGGACACGGCTATTCGAATAGTTTATTCATCCCTGCAGGGGTGCACCTCATTTCCAACACGCTTGATCACCTCCGTCCGGACACACTTTACTGGGTAATGCCCGCCCTCGGGATAGCAACACGTCGTCGCCCCACCTAGACTCAACAGAGAGGCCAGCCCGTCGGTCTAAATCCTAAGCGCGCAGGTTCGTGGGCCCACTTGCCCATGCACTCCTGCACGATGTGAGGGCGGTCGAGGTCAGTCCTAGCACACCTTATTACAAGCGCGATGCCGTTGCGGACCACTCGGGCGCGCGCCACTCCATTGCTGACGTCCGAAGAGCTTCGGCTGATACAACGACGCTGAGTACCCATAACTTGTCCCACGTGAATGTTTAGTGCGTAAAAGGTCAATCGACCAACTCAGATCAAATACCCAACCCATTAGCATTTTATTAATGCGGGGCAAGCGCGACCCATGAAGTGCGGTCCCGTCACCCCGTCTCGAGGATGTGTGGCAAGGGCCTCACCTGTCCGTCCACGCCTCATCAACATCAAACCGTGGGTACCCCTCAGGGCCGACCCATCACCAACATGTTTCTGTAACCAGGTCATAGTAATTGTGTGTATAAAACATCAAGACGGAACCTAAGGAATCACCCTCATAGGTTCCCGCTCGATGAAACCGTCAAGGTGGACTTAGAGGAATCACCCTCGAGGGTCCCACACTTGAGGGGTTGCACGACAGAGTCATCGTCGGGAGTGGTGAAGGAGGAATCACCCTCGATAACCACGACCAACTAGCTGCACTACAGAGTTAGCATCATGAGTACTTCACGAGGTGTCACCCTCGGTACTCGATAGTAACTCTACAGAGTCGTACAACTAAGGGGTGTGCGGTGATGTGAGGGGCCTGGCTCGTCGGTCGGTTGACCGAGTCTTCGAATCTTCGGGTCGTCGAGTCGTCGATGAAGAAGCAGGGGCAACTGGGACTAAGGGGTCACAGGGGATTCATTGATCAACCTATACTAAGCAGTTGATATGATTGCAGGTATGGTAGCAGTTTATCAAAAACAGGCTATGCATCAGAATAGGAGCTAACTAATACAGTAGCAAAATTCTAATGCAAGAATAAGAGGGAAAGAGATGGGCGATATCAGAATGCTCAAGGGGGGGTTGCTTGCCTTGCTGCTCTGCGACAAAGGACTGATCGTCGGCGGTGTAGTCGTACTCGGCAGCAGCGTCAGTCTCGGGGTCTACCGGAGAGGAGAGGGGGGAAGAAACAATAAATACAAGGCACATATGCAATCACGATGCATGACATGGCAATATGCAGAGCTAGGCATGCACTAACGCAGTACTACACGTCGCAGACGGGTCGGAATAATATCTGACAATATTTTCCCGGGTCTCGGGCTACTACCGGACAGATGATCCTAACGCAAAATGTCCATGTTCGCTATGCTAGGAGCACGTGACAGACGAACGGACTGCGTATTCGGATTCGTGGGATTTTTCTGAACAACTTTCATGTATAAATTATTTTCATCCGAGTTACGGATTAAAAGATATGATTTTTCAAAGTTTTAAAGAATTTCTGGAATTTAATTATTTATTTAAATTCGAATTATCCAGAATAGTAAATGATGACGTCATCATGACATCACCATGACGTCAGCAGGTCAAACCCAACTGACCAGGTCAAACCTGACATGTGGGACCCACTAGTTAGCCACACAGTAGTTTAATTAGGTTTTATTTAAAATAACTAGGATTAATTAAGGGTGGGGCCTACTGGTCAGTGAGTGATTAATGTTTTAGTTAATTAATTAATTAATTAACAGATTTTCTATTTATTTTTAAAACGTTTTAGCGGTGGGGCCCGCGTGTCAGTGACACGGGTTGCCCAGTCAACAGTTGACCCGGTCAACGGGTCAACTGGGCCCACCCGTCAGCGGCACAAGGTGGGCCAGGTGGCAGCCACGTCAGCGGACGGCGCCGGAATCACGCCGGCGAGCCGTCCCACGGCGGTGCATCGCCGGACTTGGGCGGAAACCGCCCACAGGGGGCCGTTCGGCCCGCGCTTAGGCTCGTTCGAACGAACGCAGAGCCGCGCATCCAACGGTGCAAGTGGGAGGGCTCGGGGGCGGCCGGAGCAGCGCCGGCGACGAGAAGGGCGGCGGTGGTGTGCGGGTGTGCGAGGAGAAGTGGGTTGCGGGGGTTTGTTTGGCACGGGACTTGGCGTTTTCGAACGCGGGCGTCGAACCGCGTCGAACGCCGGCAACGGTGGCCGTTGAAACGGCCTGCAGCGTCGGCTGCGACGACGACCGACGGCGGCTGGAGCTTGAGCACGCGGAGGAGCTACCTACGGTGCGCGGGGAGGAGAAGGGAGAGGCCAGGGGGGTTTAGGGGCTCACCGAGGGGGCTCAAGGAGGCCCGGCGGTGGTTTAGTAGCTGCAGGGGGCCGGCGTCGACGGAGTTCGCCGGAGACGCCGAAGGAAAGCGGCGGCTCGATCTCGACGAAGGAGGCGTCCTTGGCTCGTGCTAGTTGGCGCAGACGAAGTAGAAGACGCCGGCGAGTCGCCTGGACAGGGCCCCAGGCGACGAGGAGCAGGGTGTCCGCGAGCTTCACGGGACCGCGGCCATGGCGGCGCTCGGTGGGGTGGGGGAAAAGGGGATCTGGCACCTGCGAGGGGGAAATGAGTGGGGCTAGGGTTCGGGGGGGGGGGGAAGAGAGAGGGCACCGCGGGGCTGCTCTTATCCTCCCACCGACGGCGCCCTGTAGCGACCGGGCGGTCGCTACAGGAGGGGGGAGACGACGCGCGGGGGTGGGCTGGCGCGCGCGCTGGGCCAGTGGGGCTGGGGTGGGTTTTCTGTATTTTTTTGTTTTTGGTTTTATTTCTCTGTTTCTGTTTATTTAATTTAACAACAATATACTTTTGTAAAAATATGGCATTGGGTTCAATAACCCCATAGCATTTTTATGCTCTGCCACAAAATGTTTTGGGGGCTGTTTGAAACTGTTTGAAAAATACCATAATTAAAAAGGGCATTTAATAATTGAATTGGCCTCTGTTATATTTAATTAGAGGCACCAAAATACTTTAAAGAATGTTGGTTATAACTTTATAAATACTTAGGGAATATTTGAAACCTATTCATGATTTTTAATTCCTGGTTTGTGAAACATTTAAAAATCACTTTTCAAATGAATTTTGAAAATCATTAGGGAATTTAAGTGAGGTTTGATTCGATCACTGTAGCTTAATTGCATTGATCACTGTAGCATGGATCCAGGGTGTCACAAGTGCGTCATGCATTACGACTTAGAATTGAGGCTCCAAAACATTTTGAATGTCACGGAACGTATGAGATGTTCTAAGAGCTGAAATTGGGATCTCAGGCTCGTGCCCGTGTTGAGAGGTATGAGACCTCCAACAAGATTCTTTGCCTGCAAGATGAAGGAGAATAGCTCAATCGGTGAGCATGTGCTCAGATTGTCTGGGTGCTACAATCGCTTGAATCGAGTGGGAGTTGATCTTCCAGATAAGATAGTGATTGATACAGTTCTCCAAGTCACTGTCACTAAGCTACTAGAGCTTCGTGATGAACTATAAAATGCCAGGGATGGTAATAATGATCCCTGAGCTATTCGCGATGTTTGACACTACGAAGGTAGAAATCAAGGAGGAGCATCAAGTGTTGATGGTTAGTAAGACCACTAGTTTCGACAACGGCAAGGGCAAGGAGGGAAACTTCATGGATGGCAAGCCAGTTGCTGCTCCAGTGAAGAAACCCAAGGTTGAACCCAAACCCGAGACTAAGTGCTTCTATTATGAGGAGAACGGTCGCTGAAGCGGAACAACCCTAGATACTTGGTAGATAAGAAGGCTGGCAACGTCGACATAAGTATATTTGATATACATGTTATTGATGTGTACCTTGCTAGTACTCCTAGTAGCACTTGGGTATTGGATACCGGTTCAGTTGCTAAATGTTAGTAACTCAAAATAAAAGCTACGGAATAAACGGGGACTAGCTAAGGGCGAGGTGACGATGTGTGTTGGAAGTGTTTCCAAGGTTGATGTGATCACCATCGCACGCCCTCTCTATCTTCAGGATTAGTGATGAACCTAAATAAATGTTATTTGGTGTTTGCGTTGAGCATGAACGTGATTAGATCATGTTTATTGCAATACGGTTATTCATTTAAGTTAGAGAATAATGGTTATTCTATTTACATGAATAATACCTTCAATGGTCATGCACCCAAAGAGAATGGTTTATTGAATCTTGATCGTAGTGATACACATGTTCATAATATTGATGCCAAAAGATACAAAGTTAATAATGATAGTACCACATACTTGTGGCACTGCCGCGTAAATGTCATATTGGTGTAAAGGGCACGAAGAAACTCCATGCTGATGGATCTTTGGACTCATTCGATTTCGAATCGGTTGAGACATGCGGACCATGCCTCATGGGCAAGATGACTAAGACCCCGTTTTCCGGTATGATGGAGCGGGCAAGTGACTTATTGGAAATGATACATGTTGATGTAGCAATCCAATGAGTGTTGAAGCGTGCGGTGGATATCGCTATTTTCTTACCTTCACTGATGATTTGAGTAGATATGGGGATATTTACTTAATGAAACACAAGTCTGAAACGTTTGAAAAGTTCAAACAAATTCAGAGTGAAGCTTGAGATCATCGTGACAAGAAGATAAAATGTCTACAATATGATCATGGAGGTAAATATCTGAGTTACGAGCTTGGTATACAACTCAAGACAATGTGGAAGTTGTTTCACAACTCACGCCACCCGGAACACCATAGTGTGATGGTGTGTCCGAACGTCGTAGTCGTGCTCTATTGGATATGGTGCATACTATGATGTCTCTTATCGATTTGCCACTATCGTTTTGGGGTTATGCATTAGAGACAACTACATTCACTTTAAAAGGGGCACCATCTAAGTCCGTTAAGATGACACCGTATGATTTTTGGTTTGGCAGAAACCTAAGCTGTCATTTCTTAATGTTTGGGGCTGCGACGCTTATGTGGAAAAGGTTTCAACCTGATGAGCTCGAACCCAAAGCGGACAAATGCATCTTCATAGAATACCCTAACGTAACAGTTGGGTATACCTTCTATCTCAGATCCAAGTGCAAAGTGTTTGTTGCTAAAACGGGTCCTTTCTCGAGAAAGAGTTTCTCTCGAAAGAATTGAGTGGGAGGAAGATAGAACTTGATGAGGTTGTTGAACCTTTACTTCAACCTGAGAGTAGCGCAGCGCAGAAAGATGTTTCTGTAGAGCCTGCATCGGTTGAAGAGGAAGTTAATGATGATGATCATGAAGCTTCGGATCAAGTTGCTATCGAACCTCGTAGGTCAACAAGGACGCGTACTGCTCCTGAGTGGTACGGCAACCATGTCTTAGAGGTCATGTTGTTGGACAACGATGAACCTACGAGCTTTGGAGAAGCGATGATGGGCCCGGATTCCGAGAAATGGTTAGAGGCCATGAAATCCGAGATGGGATCCATGTATGAAAACAAAGTATGGGCTTTGGAAGTATTACCTGAAGGGCGAAAGGCCATTCAGAACAAATGGATCTTTAAAAGGAAGACGGACGCGGACGGTAATGTCACCGTCTATAAAGCTTGACTTGTGGCAAAGGGTTTTTCACAAGTTCAAGTAGTTGACTACGATGAGACTTTCTCACCCGTAGCGATGCTAAAGTCTGTTGGAATTATGTTAGCAGTTGCTGCATTTTTCGATTATGAAATCTGGCAGATGGATGTCAAAACAGAGTTTCCTTAACGGTTTCGGTGAGGAAAGGTTGTATGTGATACAACCAGAAGGTTTTGTCAGTCCTAAGGATGCTAAAATGTATTCAAGCTTCAGCAATCCTTTTATGGACTGGAGCAAGCAACTCGGAGTTGGAATATACACTTTGATGAGGTGATCAAAGTTTTTTAGTCTATACAAAGTTTATGAGAAACTTGTATTTACAATAAAGTGAGTAGGAGCACTATAGAGTTTCTGATAAGTATATGTGGATGACATATTGATGATTGGAAATAATGTAGAATTTCTGGAAAGCATAAAAGGGTTGTTTGAAAGGAGTTTTTCAAAGGAAAACCTGGATAAAGCTAATTAAATATTGGGCATCAGGATCTATAGAGATAGATCAAGATGTCTGATAAAACTTTCAATGAGTACATACCTTGACAAGTATTTGAAAGAGTTCAAAATGGATCGGTCAAAGAAAGAGTTCTTGCCTGATTTGTGAGGTGTGGAGTTGAGTGAGACTCAAAGCTCGACCACGGCAGAAGAAAGAGAAAGGACGAAGGTCGTCCCCTATGCCTTATCTATAGGCTCTGTATAGTATGCCATGCTGTGTCCCGCACCTGGTGTGTGCCTTGCCATGAGTATGTCAAGGGGTACAAGAGTGGTCCAGGAGTGGATCACTGGACAGCAGTCAAGATTATCCTTAGTAACTAGAAGACTAAGGAAATGTTTCTCGATTATGGAGGTGATAAAGAGTTCATCGTAAAGGGTTACGTCGATGCAAGTTTTGACACCTATCTGGGCGACTCTGAGTAGCAGTCCGGATACGTATGGTGGAGCATCCATTTGGAATAGCTCCAAGTGGAGCGTGATAGCATCTATAGTATGACATATAGATTTGCAAAGAACACACGGATCTGAATGTTGCAGACCGTTGACTAAAACCTCTCTCACATGCAAAACATGATCGAACCCCAAAACTCATTGGGTATTAGATTCATAACTATGTAAATCACATAGCGATGTGAGCTAGATTATTGACTCTAGTGCAAGTGGGAGACTGTTGGAAATATGCCCTAGAGGCAATAATAATTTAGTTATTATCATATTTCCTTGTTCATGATAATCGTTTATTATCCATGCTATAATTGTATTGATTGGAAACTCAAATACATGTGTGGGTACATAGACAACACTGTGTCCCTAGTATGCCTCTAATAGACTAGCTCGTTGATCAAAGATGGTCAAGGTTTCCTGGCCATAGACATGAGATGTCATTTGATAATGGGATCACATCATTAGGAGAATGATGTGATGGACAAGACCCAAACTATGAACGTAGCATATGATCGTGTCAGTTTATTGCTATTGTTTTCTGCATGTCAAGTATCTGTTCCTATGACCATGAGATCATGCAACTCACTGACACCGGAGGAATACCTTGTGTGCATCAAACGTCACAATGTAACTGGGTGACTATAAAGATGCTCTACAGGTATCTCCGAAGGTGCCTGTTGAGCTGGCATGGATCAAGACCGGGATTTGTTACTCCGTATGACGGAGAGGTATCTCGGGTCCCACTCGGTAATACAACATCACACTAAGCCTTGCAAGCAATGTGACTAAGGAGTTAGCCACGAGATTTTGTATTACGGAACGAGTAAAGAGACTTGCCGGTAACGAGATTGAACTAGGTATAGAGATACCGACGATCGAATCTCGGGCAAGTAACATACCGAAGAACAAAGGGAACAACATACGGGATTAACTGAATCCTTGACATAGAGGTTCAACCGATAAAGATCTTCATAGAATATGTAGGAACCAATATGGGCATCCAGGTCCCGCTATTGGTTATTGACCGTAGAGGTGTCTCGGTCATGTCTACATAGTTCTCGAACCCGCAGGGTCTGCACACTTAAGGTTCGGTGACGTTTCGGTAGTATAGAGTTATGTATGGTGGTGACCGAAGGTTGTTCGGAGTCTCGGATGAGATCCCGGACGTCACGAGGAGCTCCGGAATGGTCCGGAGGTAAAGATTGATATATAGGAAGTCCCGTTTTGGTCTCCGGAAAAGTTTCGGGCATTTCCGGCAGTGTACCGGGAGTGACGAATGGGTTCCGGGGGACCATCGGGAGGGGGCCACCCACTCCGGGGGGCCACATGGGCCTTAGAGGTGGTGCACCAGACCCTGGTGGGCTGGGAAATCGAGCCACTAAGGGCCCATGCGAAGAGGATAAAGGAAAAGGCAAAAAGGGCCAAAATAGGAAGGAGTCCTACTAGGATTCCACCTCCCTTGTGGGAGGTGGACTCCTCCCTTGTTGGTTCAGCCGAACCTCCTTGGTGGAGGAGCCAAGGCTGCCTCCTCCCCTTCCCTCCCTCCTATATATACTAGAGGGAGAGAGGGCCATAGCACTTCAACCCCAAAAGGCCACGGTGCAGCCCTCTCTCCCGATAGATTAGCTCCTCTAGTTTTTCAGCAGTGTTTAGGCGAAGCCCTGCTGGAATAGTTCCACCACCACCGCCGCCGCACCGTCGCGCTGCCGGAGAACTCATCTACCTCTCCGCTCCATCTTGCTGGATCAAGAAGGCGGAGATCGTCATCGAGCTGACGTGTGCTGAACGCGGAGGTGTCGTCCGTTCGGCACTAGATCGTGATTGGATCGCGGGACGCTCGGCAATTTGGATTGCGAAGACGTTCGACTACATCAACCGCGTTTCTTAACGCTTCCCGCTTAGCGATCTACAAGGGTATGTAGATCCACTCTCCCTCTCGTAGATGCTCATCACCATGGATAGATCTTGCGTGTGCGTAGGAATTTTTTTGTTTCCCATGCAACGTTCCCCAACAGTACCCACTCATGCGGACATACTCATCCACAATATCACCGGGAATTTCATATGCAAGCATCCGAATAGATGCGGTGCATTCTTGATAAGAGGAGAAGCCAAACTTTCCAAGGCATCAAGCTTGCATTTGAAGTAATCATCATACCCCATCACCCCTCCCGAATACGGCTGAACACATGTCTCGCTATCTGAAAGCGTCACCGAAAAAGCTTGGCAGAGAATAGTGGTTCCATGAGCTCGAAATAATCTTGGTAGAGCTCTTTAGTCATGGTGATGGTTTTGTTATAGCCATGGGCGGCGGGCAATGTGCAGGGAAATGTGCCAGGAAATGTGGTTGGAGGCGGGAAACCATTGCATTTGTGGTCACGATCAGTTTGCACGCAGTCGGTTGTCATTAATTGTCAGTTGCGCCAACGATGCATGGTGTCTGCCCTTTGCCATAGATAGGCAAAGAGGGAGAAGAGGGAGGGTCATGCGAACGGGTAGGATGAGCACGCCTCACGTGCAAACAGGAGCCTAATCTGAAGGCTGCTTGAGTTCTTGTAATTATGATACTTCTAGCATTATGATGGAAATCCTACCTATATCCCATTGGAAATGCACTATGTACTCCATATTACATGTCTTGGGTTTGAGACCCGGGAAGCAGAAATTTTTCCAATTCAATTTCTTGCCCCCATTTCAAAATACATAGGAGGGGTTCACACATATATATGCTTTCTATGTTTGTAGTCATTTTATTGAACTTACATGTGGTCCGTTTCATTTTTGTACATGTGTTAACTTACATGCATTGATGAATATTCTAAGCACTTTCAGACTTTTTAGGGAGCACTATCATTCAGTAGTTGAGCACTTTCATAATTATGCACGAAGACTTTCGACAAGAGTAGTTTGAGCAAAACAATTAGTTATTTTCTATTTATATTTTAAAAATAGCCCGTCTTGCATTGTCCATGCACTGAAAATCATCGCCGAACATGTACATGCTTAGTGACGCCAAATACGTCGCCTAAAATCATACCAGAACGTCACAAATTTGCCGAGGGCGCTTGCACCGGGAGGAAATCAGCTGGTGATGGTTCCGTCACAAAAAATGATCTTAGGCGACAGCTTGTTTTCTGTCATGAGGATTTTTCTCACAATATAGCACACGTTTTGTAGTGACTACTTGAGTCACATCCTCCTTTTAATGGAGTGTTCTTTAATAACCCCATAAAGAAACATGGAAAATCATAATGTCCATGCAAAAAATGGCATTTGTCCTTCTTAGTTTTCAGAAACTTTCAATGCAAAGCAATGGACTGTTTTTTTAGATTGTTCTTACTATATCCTGGCATCAAGAAAGGTTGGCCACAAAATATAGGTTGACATATTATTTCCCTTTTGGAAAACATGACCCCTACCACACCATCACTAGCATTACTTGTATGGGAAATTTAACACACCATATTCATCATTCATTGCAAAATAGTTTATCGGCTTTCACCACACCATCGAAGTATTCCCGAGGTTGAGATTTTTATTCACGGAGGATCAATCATGATCACCTTCCTTGACTTAATGGGACTACATGTAGTATCCTATACATAGTCATTTTCTAGGGAGGTATGGTCTGATGGTAGATCAACCACATCCATACATTTTTACTCACTCTGATAGTGGACAGTCGCATCCCGAGTTGTCATCCTCCTGATCAGGAGACACAAACCACTTGTTACAAATGCATATATCCTTGCGAGGTTAATGCCAAGTCTCGTTTTTGTTGAGCCTCTTTTATGCAGTTCCATTGCTTAGTCACATCATGAATTGGCAAAGCTGGGTTGGATATAAGCCATTATTGAATCATACTACTTGGATATGTTCTTTCCCTTCTCATGTTGTGTTGTGAGGGTGACTTCCAACCCTTACTTTCCACCCAATTCCAGGAAGCATTCTTCTATTATGTATGGAGTTTATTTGCATGAGTTGAAGGTAAACCTTGGAAATACGTCATTTCCATATTACCAATTTTCAACCAATTTGCTCATGATCTTCTTTCCATGAATGAGTTCCCCCCTTCTCTAGTTTCATTTTCAATTGTGTACGCCAGCTCGTGCTTATTATGTTTTATATCATTTGGCATCGGTTCGTGCATCGCCCATTGCAATTATCTTTGAGGACATCATAATAGGTTCATTGTTTTCTTTCAAAACCCTAATGTCCTAGAGTTGTGAAAGAGAACATGGGAGTAGACCTAACTTGGCTAGTACTTTATCCCTCATGGTCGTGCAAGGACAATTACTCGCAAGTGCGCTACACCTCATTAATGTCATCCTATGAAACCAGCAAGCTTCAAAGCGGCACGAACCTTCCCCGCATACCACCCCATCTTGAGGACTAAGTAGTATTTAGTTATCATTAATGAAGGTCCATGCTTGGAGTGATTAAACTTCACATGCATATCCGCTCCAACCATTTTCTTGCCATTCCTCTTCTCTAAGTGAAGGCACCACCAATATAACGAGACACCATGTAATTCACAACCACTCAAAGTTCTGCAATTCATGGAGTATTTCATTAAGGATCCCATAAACATGCATGGACAATCACAATGAACATGCAATTATTATGTTATTTATCCTTGCAGGCATCAACAAAGGGTTATCAAAAATTTAAGATACTAAATTCATCAACCGTTGTAAAATAGACTATGAGCTAAACAGTGAAGTGTGTCACCAGAGAAAATACAACCACTGGATAACAAAGCCCGAGGACGTTTGGAAGCACACTTGTCGGAGTTTTCTCCGGGTTAAGATTTTTATGATTGGCGGATTAGTCCGAATCACCTCCATTGACCTTGTTGGGGACTAGACATCGTGTCCTTAGGTATTCATATTCCACAGAGGTGTGATCCTTTGTCAGATCGTCCTTGTTCCACCACTTGCACTCACCCCAATCATTGACGGGCGTGTCTGTGTTGTCCTCTTTGTCTCAATTCTAGAAAATACAATGCGTCCTTGCCAAGTTCATGACAAACCTACTTACTGTCATGACTCTGGTGTAGTTTATTTTGGTTTGGTTTGCGTGTGACTAGGAATGGTCCGAGGTTGATCCATGCCATGGTTCCATCGTATTGCATGGTTTATTTGTGTTGGGGATATTCGTGTGATCCTTATTTTGAGTTATAGTGCAACTTATAGACCTTACTTTCCACATACATACCAGGGGGAGTAAATTCTAAGTGACATATGGCACGAAAGGGAAATCCAATTTCAGTAAGACTTGATATGAATCATTCTTCATATCCAAGTCGGTCTAGTGAGGGATGTTAGAGGATGTTACAGATTTTAGGGTCCACACGAATTCTTATAACGCTACAGTACCATGGAAGAAACCCAAAACGATGAAATGGATCATCCATTTAATTTGTATGATTATTCAAATGCATGTTGCACCACCTCATTAAATCCTTCCTCATGGAACTAGCCAGCTTTGAAGCGACGTGAATCTTCTCGCCTACCGTCCCGTCCCGAGAAAACTATTTAATGTTTGTTATTGGTTGGAGTCATTAAACTCCATATTAATATCCACTCCATTATTTATAAGCATGTGATCCAACCGTTCTCTTGTCATTCCTCTTCTGCGGGTGAAAAGATAACCAATATAAACCGGCAACATGTAAACATACCCACTCAAAGTTTCATAAAAAAACTTGCATGTATTGTTTGTGTCCAACCACCCTTTTTGTGGAGTATTTCATTAATATCCACATAACCAACCATGGCAAATCACAATGTCCATGCAAAAGAATTCGTTCTTTGTCTTTTTCATAAAACCATCAAATACAAACTAATGATTTGCTAGAAAAATCTCATTTTCCTTCATTTAGACATCAATGAAGGTTAGCCACAAATTAAAAGTTGATTTTTTTTCTCTTTTTAAAAGAAGGACCCCTCATTCACCATTACTTTCTTAGACTATTTAACGTACCACACACACCATCTGTTGCAAAGCGATCTACCATTTAAACACCGAAGTGCATCTTAAACAAGACCACAACCTTGGGATGACAAAACGTAGGGGCATCCAGTACTACAGAAACTTTTGAAGCATTCCCTATATTGAGATTTTCTGTGTGTGCGGATCAATCAAGACCACCCCATTTACTGCAATGGGACTATACATAGTGTCCTTTTAGGTATTCATTTTCTAGAGAGTTATGGTCCTTTGCTATACCAACCTCGCTCCTCCATTTGTACTTATCCCAATCATTGATGGCTACGATACCAATCGCCACATTTCTTATTTGGGGTGACAACCTATTATGTCATATACAATGTGTCCTTGTTAAGTATGTGCAAAGTCTCCTTATATTCGAGAGTTTTCTATGTGGTTTTCTTGCTTGGTCTCCTAGTAGCTATAGGCGGGGCATGGTTGCATCGTATTACCTAAGCTCTGGATCTTATTTGTTCCAGGGATAGTCTTGTTGTCCTTCTCCTTCTCTAGTATGAGCGCAACTCGCGGTGTTGATCCTCCATGAGTTTCCATTGAGATCCAATTCAACATCCATACAAGGAAGCATCTTTGTGGTTTCTAGACTACGTGGTCACACATTTGTCTATTGAAGAGGTTGCTCGTTGGTGGTTGTCGCATGTGAATCTTCTTCATGTTCGACACCCGTGATCTCCTTCATACAAGCTAAATAATCAGCCAAAATGGAGGCAATTTGTCTTGAGGTTGCACTTACTTGTTGGGGGTGACCATATTTTGTGATCCATCAACAACAACAATGAAAGATGCATACGGATGGCACGTAAATCCCCCGATGTGTGTGAACGAACGTGACCGACAGAGGCCACATGTATATACTTGGTTTAAGTGTGTGTGGCATGTGTCCATGATGGCTTGTTATGTAATTTCCTTTTTATTTGGCTCTATTAGTTTTGTGGGTTGTACTACATTTGTTGGGTCATTGGCCCCATTTTCAAGTAATATGCGTGATACGGGTTACCATAAAATACGACAAGGGCTTCTTAGAAAACAATCAACCTTGTGCCTATCGGGACATGTGGGATGCTAATAACACCGTGACTTGTGAAAACAAGATCAATGAATGTCACACGCCTTCCCACCCTGCAGGATAAGTCACCCTCACATATCTTGGCTGGAGGCGGAGTGGTCAATAGATGTGACGAGGCAATGAATTGTTAGTTTGGTACAAGCGGATCATGCCATTCTATTTTGCATCTATCTTAGATCATGTATGTTTGTTTACCATGAAAGGGCGCAAACCCCACTAATACATCCAATGTATAGGTTTGTTCGTTGCATGGGGTATGTTATATAGGAAAGTGGAGTTTGGAACACACAACACAGTTGACGCACGCATGGGATATGCCCCCTTCTTCCTCCTCTTTCGACAGAGCACTCTTTTGGGGAACTGAACTCTCTCGCTATATTATTTCCCCTTCGAAATGAAATGACCCTGCCCCATTATCACCACCATTACTTGTTTGTACTATCTAACGCAACATTTCATTGCCAAAAAATCGTCTTTATCACACTATGGAGTTTTTTTTTGCCACAAACTCTCAAATACAAACTAATGATTTGTGAGAAAAATATTGTTCTTCCTCCATTCATACATTAATAAAGGTTACCCACAAATTAGAAGTTGAACGTTCCCTTCTTGAACACAAACACCCCCTCATTTACCGATACTTGCCCAGACTATTTAACTTAGAATACTCATCATTCACTTCAAATGGTCTACTAGTTAGACATAAAAGTGTGTCTCAAGACCACGACCTTGGGATGACAAATCTAGGGGCACCCAGAAGTACAAACAATTGTGAAAAATTCCACACATTGAGATTTTAAGTGCGGGCGGATTAACAATGATCAACCCCCTTTACTGCAGGGGACGCGACATGGTGTCCATTTATGTATTCATTATGTAGAGAGGTATGATCCTTTGTCAGATCAACTTTGCTCCTCCATTTCTACTTACCTCACTCATTAACAACTACGATACCAATCGTCACCCTCGTTATCCAGGGTGACATCCAATTATGTCAGATACAAAGTGTCCTTGATAAGTTTGTGCAAAGTCTCCTTATATTCAAGAGTTTTCTATGTGGTTTTCTTGCTTGTTCTCCTTATAACCATAGGCAGGACATTCTTGCATCGCATTGCCTGATCTATATAGATAATTTCCTTGTCCTTCTCTTGTGCGAGCACAACTTAGTGTTGATCTCCAAGACTTTCCATTGAGATTCACTTCAACCTCCATACAATGGGGCATCTTTGTGGTTTGTGGACTACATAGTAAACACATTTGCATGTTGAAGAGGATGCTCGTTGGAGGTTGTCACGTGTGAATCTTCTTCTTGTTCGGGCACTGGTTATTTCCTTCACACATGCTCAATAATTAGCCAGGTGGAGACAATTTCTCTTGGGGTTGCACTTGCTTGCCGGTGGTAACCGTGATTTGTGCTCCATCAACAACAACGATGTCATATGCATATGGTTAGCAGGCAAATCTCCCTGACGTGTGTGCACCAACGTGGTTGGTAGAGGTCGCGTGTCTAGACTTGGTTTAAGTATGTGGCATGTGTCCTTGAGGGCATGTTTTGTACTTTTCTTCTTTATTTGGCTCCATTCTATTTGTGGGTTGTGCCATATTTGTGGGGTCATCGGCCCCACTCTAAAGTAATATATACGACAAGGGTTGCAATAAAAAAATATGATAAGGGTTTCGTAGAAAACAATCAACCTTGTGCATATCGACACATGTGGGATGCTAATAACGTCACACCTCCTGGAAAGAAAATCAATGAATGTCACACGCCTTCTGACCCCGTAAGATAGGCGCCAAATCATACAAGTCACCCTCAATGAGATCAGCGGGAGGCGGAGTGGTCATCAGATGTGATGAGGCGATGGATTGTTAGTTTGCTACGAGCGGATCATGCCATTCTATCTTAGATTTATCGTATCTGAATCCTGCCTTTCTATTTCCCATACAAGGGTGCACACCCCACGGGTACATTCGGTATAGGCTTATCCGTTTCACGATATACGTTATCCAGGGAAGTAGGGTTTGGGACGGAGTGCTCTGTTAGGAACAACTATACCGCTACAATGTGTGCACATTTAAAACCATGCGCAAAATTGTCAATAAAATCCGCGTGTAATTATTTAAAGACGTAGAAAAGGCTGACACATCAGTCCGGGAAAGGGGGAAACCGAGGACTACACTAACTTATCATTTTGTCTTTTCTTTCTTCCCAAGAAAGGAAGGCTCCTCTAGGGTTTTTCCGCCTCCTGTCGGCGTTGCCGCCGATCAGCCTCCTCTCCTGCGGCCTTAGGGCCATGGTGGCGCAATGGATCTCTGCCCTTGTCGTCGGGAGGGCTCATGCTTTGTTTTAGGTGTGTTTTTAATCTGTTTAGGGTTTGTGCCCTGCTCAGAAAGGCCAGGCAATCATGATTCTCTGAAGATGGAATAAGGTTCTCCCCGCCTAGCCCTCATCAAGATGGTACTTCCAGCGTCGTCGGACGGTGTGTGGAGGTATGTCTCTAGTGGATCTCGTGGGATTCAGTCGGCGTTTGTCTTCGATGGATCCACGTGGATCCGGTCTTCATTCGCCTGCATTCGATGTCTAGAGGTTTGATCCTTCCAATCTACGCTTCTTTTCATCAGCGACGGTTCTGTAGAGCCTTAGCACGACGTCTTTTCGTCTGTCTACCACAACAAGGCTTTCCCGACTCCAGTGAGGGAGGGGCAATGACGGTAACGCGCCTTCGGCTCGATCCAGTGGTTGTAGTTTTACTAAATGGTCTAAGGACTTGAATGCAATTTGTACTTGTGGTATTCTTTGTACTACCTTCACAATTGATGAACAGATCCGAAGTTTTTCCCAAAGAAAAAAGAGAAGTTGGAAAACCAGACAAGAGTTCATTGACGCATGTTTTATAGCTTGTTATAGGTAGGGAAGAAGAGAGCATGGAGTATAAGCCTTTTTTTTTTTTTTGTGCCACAAAACAACTAATCTCCGTATTATCCTTTTCGGGCGCAGCGCAGTACAGAGCAGCCCGCTGTCTTGAATGACGCGAACCGTCGCTCTGTCTAGCTAGCTAATCCTGGCCGAGTCCGACAACCAAGCAAGCAAGAATTCAATTCAGAGAAGCGCCTATCAGCTGTAATTTCGGTCCAAGGCAAATCCGACTTCATTCCCTAGCCCATAAGAATATGCCAATACCGGTGGACGCCAGCAATAGAAATCCATCAAGGGCATCCTGACCATTGCCGGAAATTGCCCGGATTGTGTTTTGATCCGAACCTTGGAGGCCTGGACGCTGGATCAGGAATTCTTCTCTCGCAGCTTGCACGAGCCCGAGGCAGGCATCCGGCTAGCAGCCTCCCTGCCTGGGAACGAACAACGAAGGCGAGCTAACAAACCGACAAGCTTTCGGTGGCGCGCCCTCTCGAGTCGCGGTCGCCTGCATCGCTTTACACGGCGGACCGACGGGTCTACGTCACGGGAGGCGACCCTGCCGCTTCTATCTCAGCCACGCCAAGGTGACCGACCAGACCAGGGACCCCCTCCTTCGTGCAGCAGAAATCCGGATGAACGATTCCACAAGCAACAAGCCTCTACACCATGGATTACTACCACGATCACACTCGCATCGCCCTCTCCTGCCAGAGACCACTGACCGGCGCCGATACGGTGGACGACGGATGGAGATCAAGATCGACCGGATCGGCGGCGATCCCCGTGTATTTAAATGCGAATCAAGACGGGTCGTGACGGACCAGGTAGGCGCGCAAGAGCCAAAATACTTGCTTATCATCGACCTGTGGAAACAACAAGGGCCAACTAATCAAAGCTTCCACCACGTGACATATGTGGTAAGCAATCCACATAATTAAAAAAAAAAAACTAATCAAAGCTTCCCTACAAAGAAAACTCATCAAAGCTTCGTCTGCAAACACGATGGGTCCAGAGTCCAGAGACCAGACCGAACCGACCCACCTTCGCCCCTTGATCCATTTTTTTTTTTTGAATGTCCCTTGATCCAATAAACAAAATCTGAAGAAATGGCTTCAAAGTCACAAGGATATATGCATCGTCTCCGAATAATCAATCGGCACCACTGCTGTATATTTGAAACATACACTGACTACGTACCAACTGGTTCTTTGATCCCTCACCTGAGACGCAGTGGGCGCCAGCCTTGCCTGTATTTATTACGGGGCAGATGTCCGAGCCGGCGCTCACCCAGACCGAACCGAACCAAACCAAAGGCGCCCGGCCATGCCCACCCAGACACGGAGATGGAAATAAAAACGGGGACCAACTACCGAGCCTCTGTTGCCATCTCTCAACCAGCGCACGCCATGCCCGTTGCGTCGCCGAACATGGCAACATTTCCGCCACGATCGATCCATCCGTCCGTCCGTCCGTCGGCTTTTGCCATCGACACGAGAGAAAAAGAAGCGAACACGCATGGATGACACGCAAAAAACGGTAGTACAGGAAAGTAAAGGCTAGCAGTGCCAATGCATCGAGCGGATAGCGCCAAGTACAAGAGCAACAACAACATGTTTTCTCGCTAGATCTAGGAAAGAAGGCGAGGGGAGGGAGGTGAGGGGATGGGAGAGGCGAGGCGAGCGACGAAACCGCTTTGTCTTGATGTTCTTCCTCCTCCTCCTGGTGGCGGTGGCGGTGGTTCTTGTGGGCGGCGACGGGGGAGGGCGGCGGCGTCACTCCTTTATCTGCAGCCAGCGGCCGAGCTGGGTGGGGTTGACGACGCCGGGGATGTGGGCCCCGTTCGTCATGAGCAGCCAGGACAGCTCCGCGTACCTCCTCTTCGGCTCGGGCTCGGGCCGCGGGGACGCGGCGGGAGTGGGAGGGTGGTGCTGGCTCGGCTCGATCCGGCGGCCCAGGAGCGTGCCGTGGGTCAGGAACTCGTGGGCCAGGTTCCCGGCTAGCAGCTTGTTGTTGTTGTTGTTGCTGCCGGCCCGAGCCGGCTTGGCGGGCAGCTCGGCTTTACTCGCAGCGGCTGGGGCCGGGGCGGGGCCCAGCTGCTGCAGCTCCCGCTCCTTGCGCTTGCCCAGTGCGATACGCGCCGCTTCCAGCTTCTCGCTCAGCGACATATCGACGGCCCGGACCCCCGCCACGTCAGCAGCGCCAGCCGAGGGGGGCCGTCGATGGGGAGGAAAGCGGTTCCCGACGGGATATGTATGCGCGTGTATGTATGTGGAGGAGGCAAAAGAAAAGAAATCGGAGAGGAGAAAAAAAATCTTCAGGAGATTGATGGTCGTGGGGCCCACCGGGGGCAGGACGGTAACTTCACAGGGCGGGGGCCGAGCGAGAGGAGGGGAGGAAACAACGGGACGGAGGCGAGACGAGAGAGAGCGGAGGGGAGAGCAGTGGAGGGGGGAGGAGGCGAGGCGAGAGGAAATTCTTCTGGGTTATAAGAGGAGGGGGGGCGTCAGGAGGGGGGCGGCCTCCTATTTATACTGGGGCGCGCCGGAGAGGCCCCTCGGGCATCGGAGGGAATTACGGCCCTGCCACCGTGCTCTCGCGCAGGAGGGCCGCGGCCGAGGGGCCCGCTCGTGGTTGTAGGGGGACGGGAGGGGCAGATGGGTAATTGCGCACAGTGGTGGGATGTGTGTTCGCGCAGTCGTGTGGCGAGGGGGGATGGGGTGGATGGAGAATTCCAACGAGCGTGTCCTGGCGCGGGATTTTGCAGCTGGGTCCGTCCCTGGGCCCACCCGGCAGTGGCAGTTGCGTGGGTGTTTTGGGGTGTACATTTTTTTGGTGCCTCCGGCGCCGGGTGTTTGGGCCCGGATAGGCATGTAATCAACGCGCTCCTAATTCTATTTGTCCAGGCACACACAACAAAAAAAAAACGACTCCTAGTAATTAAAAGTAAAATAAAAATTAAGACAATCTTAATAATTATAAAATAAAATGAAAATCAACGCACTCCTAATAATTATAAAATAAAATTAAAATTACGCACTCCTGTTTTATTTTATATTTTCCGAGGAAACACACCTGCTTCCCATTTTCCCTTGCTGATAAATTTATGAACTTATTTTTGTTTCTCACCTGATGAATACTCTCTACGGATGGGAATATATGTTTGACAAAGGAACTCAGGTCGTCAGTTTAACTAGTGAAATATACTCCCTCCGTCCCAAAATAACTGTCTTAACTTTGTACTAGCTCTAGTACAAAATTATACTAAGCTTGAGACACTTATTTTGAGACGGAGGGAGTATATAACATGCCACACATATATTTTCTATGACAGATAACACATTTTTTGTTAATCAAATCGAAGACCTAAAAACCTGTTATCGACTTATATTTCCATCCGGAGAGAGTACAATACTTTTTCGATGAAACAAGAAATGTCTCAGATGTCAGCAAATACCAGCTGAGAGATAATCACTAACTCTACCTACACGAGAAGCGATCCTCTACAACAAGATTTTGTTCTAAAAAATGCAAAGAGATATACATAACTAGAACTGAGACTACTGCATATCTATTAATACACTATGCTTCACAATTTCTAATGCCTCAATATCAATTGATGTCTTCAATTTAGAAATGGATCATTCGATTTTGACCGAATCAATAATGTCTCAAAGAGCCCCCTCGCTCAATTCCTCCTTAGTTTTTTTAGCCTTTCCATTTGATTGAGGTATTTAATTTTAGATTTGATTCATGATTTTCATCAAGTCAACAATTTTTCAAATTAATTCTTAGCAACGAGCCTATAAAAACATATCAATCTCGTGCACCCTCACCACCTAGAAAAAGGAAGCGTCATTGTGATATTATAGCACCAATAGAGTACATGCAGCCATTGACGTAGAAAAATTCCCCACATAAGTATGGATTGATTAACAAATAACACAGAATCACATCGTGAAAGGCCTACCAAAACACCGTATTAAAAATAAAATGAAAACACAATGAGCGTGTCTAGGCGAAGGATTTTCCATCTGGGTCCATTCCTAGGTCCACCTGCCAGTGGCAGTTGCGTGGGAGTTTTGGGGTGAACGTTTTTTTTTGTGCCTCCGGCGCCGGGTCTCTGGGCCCGGATAGGCATATAATCAACGCACTTCTGATTGTATTTGTCCAGGCAAAATAACGCACCCCTAATAATAATTATAAAATAAAATAAAAATTAACACACTCCTAATAATTATATAATAGAGTAAAAAAATCAACGTACTCCTAATAATTATAAAATAAAATGAAAATCAACACACTCCTAATAATTATAAAAATCAACGCACTACTATGTTTGCTTCCAATTTTCCTTTGCTGATAAATCTAGGAACTTATTTTTGTTTCTCAGGTATGTGGTGTGTCCTCATATGATGAATACTCTCTCGAGATGCAAATATAAATCTAGCATAGGAACTTAGGCCGTTAGTTTAACTAGTGAAATAGATATAGCATATCGCAAGTATATTTTCTATGAAAAATAACATGTCTTTTTGTTAATCAAATTGAAAACTAAAAACCCGTGCTCGACTTATATTCCCACCACAGGGAGTACATTACTTTTCCGATGAAACAACAAGATGTCTCGGATGTCAGCGAATACTAGCTGAGAGATAATCAGCAACTCTACCTACACGAGAAGCAATCCTCTACACTAAGATTTTGTTCTAAAAAAATGCAAGAGATGTACAGAGCTAGAACCGAGACTAGTGCATATCTATTACAATACACTATGCTCCATAATTTTTAATGCCTCGTAATTTATTAAGGTCTCCAATTTAGAAATAGGTCATCCGATTTTGACCGGGAGAACAATTTTTCAAAGAGCCCCCTCGCTCAATTTTTTTAATTCGGTATGCTCCGTAATTTTTGAGCCTTTCCATTTGATTGATATATTTAATTTTATATTTGATTCACGATTTTGATCAAGTCAATAATTTTTCAAATTAATCCTCATCAATCGGTATAAAAAACATACCAATCCTGTGCAACCTCTCACCATCTAGAAAAAAAGTACCAATGTGATATTGTAGCACCAATATAGTACATGCAATCATTGACACGAAAAAATTCTCCACATAATTATGGATTGATTAGCAAATAATACAGAATCACATCGCGAAAGGCCCACCGAAACACTATATTAGAAACAAAAAGAAAACAAACTCTCATCTTCCCCACTCGCCAAACCAAATACTCCCTCGATTTCGAAATATATAGTGTATTTGTTTTTTGAAAGTCAATTTTCTTTAACTTTGACAAAGTTCAAAGCCAAAAAATATCGACATCCACGATAATAAATAAGTAGAACATACAAAATTATTTCATGATGAATCTAGTGATATCAATTTTATATTATAAATATTAATATATTTCTCTATAAATTTGGTCAAAGTTAAAGAGCTTTGACTTTTCTAAAAACAAATACATATTATGTATTGAAATAGAAGGAGTAAAAAATTATGAAGACCTAACAATACAACGGCGCAGAAAGTGCACCGAATCCTTCTAATACATATACAAATTCGTTAATAAACAAGCGTCCGTGTTTTGGGGGTCGTGACGAAGAAGCTGGAGCCGACGACGATGTGGTTGACCATGTCATTACAGATGGAAGCGAGAAGAAGGCTTGATTAGTTTGGTTTTAGGATGGTGGTCGACGTGAAGGTTGGTGAAGTTTAGAGGGAAAGCTTGAGGCGGCGACGACATGGTAGACACAACAAATCAGGTAGGATGGGGCGGCGTGTCCGTGACAAGGGCACGAAAAAAATCATGGAGGCAAACTCAAACGGATGGAAATGAACAATATCAAAACAAAACGACCTCCGTGGCCCTATATTTAAAGGATGAACATATTTTGGGTTGGTTTAACTGAAACATTCAGATGACTGTTAAGTGGAGAGTAAATATAGCTCAAATACAGTGTTGAGTGGAGACTAAATTAAGCTCAAATACTTTAATGCCTGGCTGATTTTTTCCAGAAGAAAAGAGTAAAATGATGGTAATATTCAAGTCCATTTTCCCTACAAAAGGATACCAATTTGGGAAGCTGTTATTCACCGCCTTCAGCGTGCCCTGTCAAGTCGCCACCTAAAGCGAACTTGTGGTGGGCTAAGCCCATTGGTGTTGCCTCCTCCGCTCTCGTTGCCTCGCGTCCTCCCCACCACCACCCATGTAACATTGTCCCCCACCACTACAGTTAGCGTTGCTGACATGCCGCTCCGCCTTGCCTAGGATGCCACCTCCGTGAGGCCACTCCGCCCAGTCATCTATCAAAGCATCCTACTTCTTCGGCATCATCTAACCCCATCTCCTAGCTAGGTAGTTCGTCAGCGACTGACTTCTGCTGGTGATGCATGTGCGGCCATCTGTGTCATCTTCTTTTTCGACACATTCACGTCTCGCCTCCAATGGCCACGTCGCCTCCGTCTCTAGCTCGTCTTGTCTCGACTCCACCGACAACCTGATGACATGGCCAACGCACCATATCTGGCTCCGGTTCGACTGATCACCATCGTCTCCAACTATGGTGGACCAAGACCAGTCACACTCATGGCATACTAATTTGATTGTTATGACTTACTGGAGCGTGTAGGGCATGAGAGGTGCATTGATTCTGGATCACAAAGGGATGTATGAGGCCAAACTTGACTTGGCCCAATCGTGGATCATGTCTAATGTTGCTCATGATTTTTTTATTACGGCTCATGAATTTTGTGGGAACTTGGATCTTTGCACAACGGTGCATAGGTGGATAGCCGTCAGCTAAAAACGAGGAAGAATTGTTATAACTTGACTTTTTTTTATTTTAAAACCAATTCATATGGTATTTTTAACACAATTCATATGGTATTTTTTTTTAGTTAAGATCATCATGGCTAGCTTTATTTAACACAATCCATATGGTAGCTGAAAATACAAGTTATACCAATTCTAAGATTCTCCGAGAGATGGTCCTTTTCTCTAGGTGTAAAATAGAAAGGGACTGCTACGTGTCGGCCGACGGATATTTTGAAAAGATTCGCCGCCTCGTGAGCCGTCGGATTTTTCTCTTCGTCGAGTTGATTGCCGGCACGGGTACGTCTGCCGTAGTAGGCACTCGCCGTCGATGGTACGTAACATGATCCCTCGAGTTGATGCTATACTTTGTCTATTTTTCTCTTCCCTTATCAACCCCTATCATCATTCTATTCCACCTAAGGTGCTAAGTCCATGGCACACGCTCAGGTATGGAGTAAAGTTGAAAATGCTAAAGCGCGTGAAAAAGTACGAGTCAAATGCTTGGTTCGATACCTCGGTATAATGATTTATGATTGACGTGTGGAAGACCGAGTTATGCCGTTGCTTACATGATTAAATGAGTAGGGATAACGTTCTTTAGCATTGTTATTTTGAAAGGTGATGGTTATCTGCTAGTATTCATCTATATTATCGTTTCGATATTTACTAAGTCATCGGTTCTTAACATCCATACCTAAAATATTACATGATTAAGACATGTTAGGTAGCATTCAACATCAAAAATTCTGTTTTTATCATTTACCTACTCGAGGACGGACATGAATTAAGCTTAGGGATGCTCATACGTCTCTAACGTATCTATAATTTTTGATTGTTTCATGCTATTGTATTATCAATATTATATGCTTTTTATACATCATTTTATATTATTTTTGGGAACTAACCTATTAACCCAGTGCCAAGTGCTACTTGTTGTTTTCTGCTTGTTTTGGGTTTTACAGAAAAACCATACCAAACAGAGTCAAAACACGAAGAAACATCTTGACCATTTTTTCTGGACCAAAACAGATCCTGAATCTTCGGGAGGAGTCCAGAAGCCAGACGAGGAAGCTACAAGGCAGGGGGCACGCCCTGGGGGTACTACCAAATAACAGTTTCCATGGTGCCATGGATGAACATTGGTATGTGAATTCGGATCGCACATTGTAGTCGTCGTTATAGGTCCATAGCAGTAGCTAGATGTCTCCCTCCGTCTCTCTTTTCGATTGATCTTCAATACAATGATGTCTTTGGAGACCTATTCGATGTAATCTTTGTGATGTGTTTGTTGGGGTACGATGAATTGTGGGTTTATGATCAGATTATTCATTGAAAGTAATTGAATCCTCTCAAAGATTTATTATGTGTCATTATTATAGCTATGTATGCTTTTCGATCTATAAGTTTTCTTTGGCCAAGTTGATGAGTAGATCCGCAGAGGAAGTGGTGCATAGTAGTAGATTCAATCTTGCGGTGTCCTCACTCTGTGACACGAGGAGCAGCGAGGCACGTATTTGTATTGTTGCTACCAAGGATTAAATGATGGGGTTCGAACATATTATTTGGTCTTACTTTGTCTACATTATGTCATCATGCTTCAAGCATTACTCTATTTTTTGTGAACTTAATACCATAGATATTGCTGGATAGCGATCGATTGGTGAAGTAATAGTAGTAAATGCAGAATTGTTCTGGTCTACTTGTCACTGACGTAATGCCTACATATATGATCATGCCATGAATAACATTATAATTATTCCCTTTTCTATCAATTGTCCAACAGTAATTTGTTCACCCACCGTTGCTATGTTCATGAGAGATATGCCTCTAGTGAAAGCTACGGCCCCCGGGTCCATTCACCTATCATGTTTACTAAAACTACAAAAATATCCTTGCTGCATTTTATTTACCTTTTATTTAGTTTTACAATTTATAAACCTATATCTATCATATTTAATCTTTGCAATTAACGAGTACAAGGGGATCGACAACCCTCTTACCCGTGTTGGGTGCAAGTATTTTATTTGTGTGTGTGCAGGCACCGTCGACCGTTCGTTGCGGTAATCTCCTATTGGTTCAATAAACCTTGGTTCTTAATTGAGGGAAATACTTCATGCTACTACACTACATCACCCTTCTTCTTAAGGGAAATCCCAATGCATTGACAAGTAGCAAAGGTGTTCTCCTTGACCGATGGCTTGAAGAGGATGGTCAACATCCCGCCGAGGTCCTTCCCCCTATAGAGGCTTTGGATCATCGAAACCTCACTGTTCGGAACATACCTCCAAAAAGGGGATGCTCAGGCCTGGAGGGGTTGGACTCTGTGGTGGAGCATAACATGGATCACATCCACTAAAGTGATGCCCTCGCTGATGAGGAACTTCACCAGTTCTCTAAGGGCATTGACCTCCTCCTTGTTCCCCATTCAAGGTTCTTGGTAATTGATGTCTACTACGCAACTTTATTCTTGTAGACTCGTGTTGGGCCTCCAAGCGCAGAGTTTTGTAGGACAATAGCAATTTTCCCTCAAGTGGATGACCTAAGGTTTATCAATCCGTGGGAGGTGTAGGATGAAGATGGTCTCTCTCAAACAACCCTGTAATTAAATACAAGAAATCTCTTGTGTCCCCAACACACCCAATACAATGGCAAATTGTATAGGTGCACTAGGTCGGCGAAGAGATGGTGATACAAGTGCAATATGGATGATTGATATAGGTTTTTGTAATCTGAAAATATAAAAACAGCAAGGTAGCAAGTGTAAAACAGCGAGCAATACGGTGTATAAATGCTTGGAAATAAGGCCTAGGGTTCATACTTTCGCTAGTGCAATCTCCCAACAATGCTAACATAGTTGAATCATATGATCATCCCTCAACGTGCAACAAAGAATCACTCCAAAGTTCCTATCTAGCAGAGAACAATAAGATGAAATTGGTGTAGGTAGTAGAACCACCTCAAAGTTATTCTTTCCGATCAATCTATTGGGCTATTCCTATAAGTGTCACAAACAACCCTAGAGTTTCTACTAGAATAACACCAATGATACATATCAATCAACCCTAATGTCACCTAGATACTCCAATGTCACCTCAAGTATCCGTGGGTAAATTATGCGACACGCATCAAACAATTTCAGATCTATCATATTCAATCCAACACAAAGAACTTCAAGGAGCACCCCAAGATTTCTATAGGAGAACGTGGTATGAAAACTTGCAATCAACCCCTATGCATAGATCCCCTAGGTCACCGGAATTCACAAGTTGATGCCTCAACATATATCAAGTGAATCAATAGAATACCCCAATGTCACTACGGATATCCCACGCAAGACGTACATCAAGTGTTCTCAAACCATAATATTCAATCCAACATAACGAGATCTCAAAGGTAAAGATTCAATTCATCACAACAAGGTAACAAGGGAATAACATCATATGATCCGACTATATTAACAAAGCCCGCGATACATCAAGATCGTGCCATTTCAAGAACACGAGAGAGAGAAATTGAACACATAGCTACTGGTACAAACCGTCATCCCCGAGGGTGGACTACTCCCTCCTCGTCATGGCCTCCGCCGGGATGATGAAGATGGCCATCGAAGATGATCTACCCTCTCCAGCAGGGTACTGGAACGCCTCCAGATTTTTTTTTCGTCGATACAGAGAGTTGCGGCGGCGGAACGATGAGTCTCTATTTATTTCTGGGGTTTCTGGTATTTATGGGATTTTTCAGCGTTGGAATCACGTCAAACGGAGCCACATGGGCCTCACCACATATCTCATCGCGCCACTAGGGGGGGGGGGCTGTTGCGTGGTGGCCCATTGGCACACCCCCTCCGACAGGTCTTCGTTCCAATGTTGCTTATTTTCTCTAGAAAAAATCACAAAAAAGTTTTGGGCGATTCCGAGAACTTTCATTTTCTGCACAAAAATAACACCACGGTAATTCTGCTGAAAACAGCGTCAGTCCGGGTTAGTTCTAAATAAATCATATAAAGTGCATCAAAACCATATAAAAATATTGTAAACATAGGTGAATATGGCATGAATACTTCATAAATTATTGATACGTTGGAGACGTATCAGTAATCCAAGAGTGCAACCTCTTCAAGGGGTCGACCGAGAAAGTGGGGAATCCCTCCTTGTCCCCCGATGGCATGTCGGCCATGTAGAATCACTCCTCCTGCGAGAGCTTCACCGTATCGATGAATTTACCAAGCGACCACTTGACGCTGTGAAGCTTGCTGATCATGGCTCCTCCACACTCTATGATCTAGACGATGTTGGACTATGGTTTGACGCAGAACAATTTAAGCCAGATCCCAAAGTGGGGCTCAATGCGAAGAAACGCCTCACAAAAGACGATGTAGGAGGCAATGTGGAAGATGTAGTTGGCCATAATGTGGTGGAATTGAAGGTCGTAGAAATATATGAGCCCCTGGAGGAAGGGATGGATTGGAAAACCCAAACCTCGTATGAGGTGGGAGACAAAGACGACGTGCTCTCCTGCCCGAGGTTCTGGAACTCGGGAGGCAGAGCGAATGGCATCCCCTTGGGGAGCGACACTTGACCTCGCCCTGGGATGAGAGATAGCCCTATGTCTGGAGCTCGACGATGTTGTCGGCGGTGTTGGAAATATGCCCTAGAGGCAATAATAAATTGGTTATTATTATATTTCCTTGTTCATGATAATCGTTTATTATCCATGCTATAATTGTATTGATTGGAAACTCAAATACATGTGTGGGTACATAGACAACACTGTGTCCCTAGTAAGCCTCTAGTTGACTAGCTCGTTGATCAAAGATGGTTAAGGTTTCCTAGCCATTGACATGAGATGTCATTTGATAACGGGATCACATCATTAGGAGAATGATGTGATGGACAAGACCCAAACTAAGAACGTAGCATTTGATCGTGTCAGTTTATTGCTATTGTTTTCTGCATGTCAAGTATCTGTTCCTATGACCATGAGATCATGCAACTCCCTGACATCGGAGGAGTACCTTGTGTGTATCAAACGTCGCAACGTAACTGGGTGACTATAAAGGTGCTCTACAGGTATCTCCGAGGGTGTCTGTTGGGTTGGCATGGATCAAGACTGGGATTTGTTACTCTGTGTGACGGAGAGGTATCTCAGGGCCCACTCGGTAATACAACATCACAATGAGCCTTGCAAGCAATGTGACTAAAGTGTTAGCCACGAGATCTTGTATTACGGAACGAGTAAAGAGACTTGCCGGTAACGAGATTGAACTAGGTATAGAGATACCGACGATCGAATCTCGGGCAAGTAACATACCGAAGAACAAAGGGAATAGCATACGGGATTAACTGAATCCTTGACATAGAGGTTCGACCGATAAAAGATCTTCGTAGAATATGTAGGAGCCAATATGGGCATCCAGGTCCCGCTATTGGTTATTGGCCGTAGAGGTGTCTCGGTCATGTCTACATAGTTCTCGAACCCGCAGGGTCTACACACTTAAACGTTTGGTGACGATTAGTATAGTTGAGTTATTTTGTTGGTGACCGAAAGTTGTTCGGAGTCCCGGATAAGATCCCGGACATGACGAGGATCTCCGGAATAGTCCGGAGGTAAAGATTGATATATGTGATAATAGTGTTTTGATCTCCGGAAGAGTTCCGGAGTTCACCGGAATGGGTTCCGGATGTTTACCGAAGTGTTCGGGTGCAGCAACACTTTATATGGGCCAAAGGGATAAAGCCCACGAGGTATTGGAAAGTGCAAAAAGTAGTTTTGCTGCCGCGTAAGCGGTACTACCGCCCGAGCGGTACTACCGCTTGTGTGAAGCGGTACTACCGCCCGAGCGGTACTACCGCTTGTGTGAAGCGGTACTACCGCTTGTGCGCGGTACTGCAGGGATCCGAGTTGGACTCTTTCCCTGCGGGCCAAACCGACCTTGTGCGGGCAAAACCGACCTGGAGGAGGCTTTTACTCCAAGTTTAGACCCCAAGGCTCAACATATAAATAGAGGGGCAGGGCTAGCACACGGGACACATCAAGATTTCCCCAAGCCGTGTGCGGCAACCCTAACCCTCTAGTTCCTCCGTCATAATCTCCGTAGCGCTTGGCGAAGCCCTGCAGAGATTGTTCCTCACCACCATCACCACGCCGTCGTGCTGCTGGAACTCAACCACTACTTCACCATCGCTCGCTGGATCGAGGAGGTGAAGACGTCATCAAGCCGTACGTGTGTTGAACGCGGAGGTGCCGTCCGTTCGGCGCTAGTTCGTGATCGGATCGAGGGACGACTTGCGATTTGGATCGCGGAGACGTTCGACTACATCAACCGCGTTTCTTAAACGCTTCCGCTTAGCGATCTACAAGGGTATGTAGATTTACTCTCCCTCTCGTAGATGCTCATCACCATGGATAGATCTTGTGTGTGCGTAGGAAATTTTTGTTTCCCATGCAACGTTCCCCAACAGTGGTATCAGAGCCAGGTCTATGCGTAGATGAGATCTCGAGTAGAACACAAACGAGTTGTGGGCGTGGGTGTATACATATTGCTTGCCGTTACTAGTTGATATTTGATTCGGCGGTACTGTGAGATGAAGCGGCCCGGACCGACATTACGCGTACACTTACGCGAGACAGGTTCCTTCAACTGACATGTAACTTCGTTGCATAAAGATGGCTAGCGGGTGTCTGTCTCTCTCACTTTAGTTGAATCGATTTCAATGAAGAGGGTTCTTTTAGAAGATCAAAAAGCAATCACTACACCACGTTGTGGTTTTGCGTAGGTAAGAACGGTTCTTGCAAACCCGTAGCAGCCACGTAAAATTTGCAACAACAATTAGAGGACGTCTAACTTGTTTTTGCAGGGTATGATGTGATATGATATGGCCAATTACATGATGAGATATATGTGATGTATGAGATGATCATGTGTTGTATAGAATATCACGACTTGCATGTCGATGAGTACGGCAACTGGCAGGAGCCATAGAGTTGTCTTTAATTATTGTATGACCTGCGTGTCAATCATTAAGCGCTATGTAATGCTTTACTTTATCGCTAAACGTTAGCAATAGTCGTGGAAGCAACAGTCGGCGCGACAACCTTATGGCGACACGTTGATGGAGATCAAGATGATGGAGATCATGGTGTCATGCCGGTGACGATGGAGATCATGCCGGTGCTTTGGAGATGGAGATCAAAAGCACAAGTTCATGGCCATATCATGTCACTTATGATTTGCATGTGATGTTAATCCTTTTATGCATCTTATTTTGCTTAGGACGACGGTAGCATTATAAGGTGATCCCTCACTTAAATTTCAAGATAAATTATGTTCTCCCCGAGTGTGCACCGTTGCGAAAGTTCGTCGTTTCGAGACACGCCGTGATGATCGGGTGTGATAGACTCCACGTTCACATACAACGGGTGCAAGCCATGTTGCACACGCGGAACACTCGGGTTAAACTTGACGAGCCTAGCATGTACAGACATGGCCTCGGAACACAAGAGACCGAAAGGTCGAACATGAGTCATATAGTAGATATGATCAACATGAAGATGTTCACCATTGAAACCACCTCGACTCACGTGATGATCGGACTTGAGTTGGTGGATTTGGATCATGTTACACTCGAATGACCGGAGGGATGTCAATTTGAGTGGGAGTTTTTAAGTAATATGATTAATTAAACTCATTATCTTGAACAATAGTCTAAGTTGTCTTTGCTATATTTATGTTGTAGATCATGGCTCGCGCAGTAGCACCCCTGAATTTTAATGCGTTCCTAAAGAAAGCTAAGTTGAAAGATGATGGAAGTAACTTTGTGGACTGGGCCCGTAATCTAAGGATTATCCTTACGGCTTCCCAGAAGGCTTATGTCCTTGATGCACCGCTTGGTGATCCACCCGCTCCAGTTGAGTCTCTAGACGTTGTGAACGCCTGGCAGGCTCGTTCTGATGATTACTCAATAGTTCAATGTGCAATGTTGTATGGCTTAGAACCGGGACTTCAAAGACGTTTTGAACGTCATGGATCATATGAGATGTTCCAGGAGTTGAAGTTTATCTTTCAGAAGAATGCCCGGATCGAGAGATATGAGATCTCCGATAAGTTCTATACTTGCAAGATGGAGGAGAACGGGTCTATCAGTGATCACGTGCTCAGAATGTCTGGGTACTCCACCCGTCTGGCTGAATTGGGGATGCCCCTTCCACCAGAGGCTATCACTGACAGAGTTCTTCAATCATTGCCACCTAGCTACAAGAGCTTCGTGTTGAACTATAACATGCACGGGATGAACAAGTCAGTCGCCGAGCTGTTTGCGATGCTGAAAGCCGCTGAGTCTGAAATTCAGAAGGAGCATCAAGTGTTGATGGTCAATAAAACCACTAGTTTCAAGAAAAATGGCAAGGGTAAGAAGGGTAAATCTAAGAAGGGTGGCAAAGCAGTTGCTGCTCCTGTGAAGAAACCCAAGGCTGGACCCAAACCAGAAACTGAGTGCTTTCATTGCAAGGGAACTGGACACTGGAAGCGGAACTGCCCCAAGTATTTGGCTGACAAGAAGGCGGCCAACAACAAACAAGGTATATATGATATACATGTTATTGATATGTTCCTTACCAACCCTCGTTGTAGTGTCTGGGTATTTGATACCGGTGCGGTTGCTCATATTTGCAACTCTAAACAGGAACTGCGGAATAGACGGAGGCTGGCGAAGGACGAAGTGACGATGCGCGTGGGAAATGGTTCCAAGGTTGATGTGATCGCCGTCGGCACGCTCGCTCTTCGATTACCGTCGGGATTAGTGATGAACCTAAATAAGTGTTATTTGGTGCCTGCGTTAAGCATGAACATTATATCTGGATCTTGTTTATTGCGAGACGGTTACTCATTTAAATCAGAGAATAATGGTTGTTCTATTTATATGGGTAATATCTTTTATGGTCATGCACCCAATGTAAGCGGTTTATTCTTATTGAATCTCGATAGTAATGATACACATGTTCATAACATTGATGCCAAAAGATGTAGGATTGATAATGATAATACCACTTTCTTGTGGCACTGCCGTTTAGGTCATATTGGCGTAAAACGCATGAGGAAGCTCCATGCTAATGGACTTTTGGAGTCACTTGATTTTGAATCACTTGACACATGTGAGCCATGCCTCTTGGGCAAGATGACTAAAACGCCGTTCTCTGGAACAATGGAACGGGCAAGTGACTTATTGGAAATCATACATACTGATGTGTGCGGTCCGATGAGTATTGAAGCGCGCGGTGGTTATCGTTACTTTCTCACCTTCACTGATGACTTAAGTAGATATGGGTATATTTACTTAATAAAACACAAGTCTGAAACATTTGAAAAGTTCAAACAATTTCAGAGTGAAGTTGAGAATCATCGTAACAAGAAGATTAAATTCCTACGATCTGATCGAGGAGGAGAATATCTGAGTTATGAGTTTGGCAGTCACTTAAGACAATGTGGAATTGTTTCACAACTGACACCGCCTGGAACACCACAGCGTAATGGTGTGTCCGAACGTCGTAATCGAACTTTATTGGATATGGTGCGATCTATGATGTCTCTTGCCGATTTGCCACTATCGTTTTGGGGTTATGCATTAGAGACAGCTGCATTCACTTTAAATAGGGCACCATCGAAATCCGTTGAGACAACGCCATATGAACTTTGGTTTGGCAAGAAGCCAAAGCTGTCGTTTCTTAAAATTTGGGGATGTGATGCTTATGTCAAAAAGCTTCAGCCTGAAAAGCTGGAACCCAAAGCGGAGAAATGCGTCTTCATAGGATACCCAAAAGAGACAGTTGGGTATACCTTCTATCTCAGATCCGAAGGCAAAGTGTTTGTTGCTAAAAACGGAACATTTCTTGAGAAAGAGTTTCTCTCGAAAGAATTGAGTGGGAGGAAGATAGAACTTGATGAGGTTGTTGAACCTTTACTTCAACCTGAGAGTAGCGCAGTGCAGAAAGTTGTTTCTGTGGAGCCTACATTAGCTGAAGAGGAAGTTAATGATGATGATCATGAAGCTTTGGATCAAGTTGCTATCGAACCTCGTAGGTCGACAAGGACGCGTACTGCTCCCGAGTGGTACGGCAACCCTGTCTTAGAGGTCATGTTGTTAGACAACGATGAACCTACGAGCTATGGAGAAGCGATGATGGGCCCGGATTCCGAGAAGTGGTTAGAGGCCATGAAATCCGAGATGGGATCCATGTATGAAAACAAAGTATGGACTTTGGAAGTATTACCTGAAGGGCGTAAGGCCATTCAGAACAAATGGATCTTTAAGAGGAAGACGGACGCGGACGGTAATGTCACCGTCTATAAAGCTCGACTTGTGGCAAAGGGTTTTTCACAAGTTCAAGGAGTTGACTACGATGAGACCTTCTCACCCGTAGCGATGCTTAAGTCCGTCAGAATCATGTTAACAATAGCTGCCTTTTTCGATTATGAAATTTGGCAGATGGATGTCAAAACAGCGTTCCTTAACGGTTACCTTAAGGAAGAGTTGTATATGATGCAACCAGAAGGTTTTGTCGATCCAGAGAATGCTGACAAAGTTTGCAAACTCCAGCGATCCATTTATGGACTGGTGCAAGCATCTCGGAGTTGGAATCTTCGTTTTGATGAGGTGATCAAAGCGTTCGAGTTTATACAAGTTTATGGAGAAGCTTGTATTCACAAGAAAGTGAGTGGGAGCTCTATAGCGTTTCTAATATTATATGTGGATGACATATTGCTGATTGGAAACAATATAGAAATGTTGGAAAGCGTAAAGGAATATTTGAACAAGAGTTTTTCAATGAAGGACCTAGGAGAAGCTGCTTTCATATTAGGCATCAAGATCTATAGAGATAGATCAAGACGCTTAATAGGACTTTCACAAAGCACATACCTTGATAAGATTTTGAAGAAGTTCAAAATGGATCAGTCCAAGAAGGGGTTCTTGCCTGTTTTGCAAGGTGTGAAGTTGAGTAAGACTCAATGCCCAGTGACTGCAGAAGATAGAGAAAAGATGAGTGTCATCCCCTATGCTTCAGCCATAGGCTCTATTATGTATGCAATGCTGTGCACAAGACCCGATGTCAGCCTTGCCATAAGTATGGTCGGAAGGTTTCAAAGTGATCCAGGAATGGAACACTGGACGGCGGTCAAGAATATCCTGAAGTACCTGAAAAGGACTAAGGACATGTTTCTCGTTTATGGAGGTGATCAAGAGCTCGTCGTAAAGGGTTACGTCGATGCAAGCTTTGACACTGATCCGGATGACTCTAAGTCTCAAACCGGATACGTATTTATTCTTAATGGGGGTGCGGTTAGCTGGTGCAGTTCCAAGCAAAGCGTGGTAGCTGATTCTACATGCGAAGCGGAGTACATCGCAGCCTCGGAGGCGGCGAAGGAAGGTGTCTGGATGAAGGAGTTCATGACAGATCTTGGAGTAGTGCCTAGTGCGCTTAACCCAATGACTCTGTTTTGTGATAATACTGGTGCCATTGCTCTAGCCAAGGAACCAAGATTTCACAAGAGGACCAGACACATAAAGCGACGTTTCAATTCCATCCGCGATTACATCAAGGAGGACGACATAAATATTTGCAAAGTACACACAGATCTAAATGTTGCAGATCCGATGACTAAACCTCTTCCAAGGGCTAAACATGAACAACACCAGAACTGCATGGGTGTTCGATTCATTACAATGTAAATCACATAGTGATGTGAACTAGATTATTGACTCTAGTGCAAGTGGGAGACTGTTGGAAATATGCCCTAGAGGCAATAATAAATTGGTTATTATTATATTTCCTTGTTCATGATAATCGTTTATTATCCATGCTATAATTGTATTGATTGGAAACTCAAATACATGTGTGGGTACATAGACAACACTGTGTCCCTAGTAGGCCTCTAGTTGACTAGCTCGTTGATCAAAGATGGTTAAGGTTTCCTAGCCATTGACATGAGATGTCATTTGATAACGGGATCACATCATTAGGAGAATGATGTGATGGACAAGACCCAAACTAAGAACGTAGCATTTGATCGTGTCAGTTTATTGCTATTGTTTTCTGCATGTCAAGTATCTGTTCCTATGACCATGAGATCATGCAACTCCCTGACATCGGAGGAGTACCTTGTGTGTATCAAACGTCGCAACGTAACTGGGTGACTATAAAGGTGCTCTACAGGTATCTCCGAGGGTGTCTGTTGGGTTGGCATGGATCAAGACTGGGATTTGTTACTCTGTGTGACGGAGAGGTATCTCAGGGCCCACTCGGTAATACAACATCACAATGAGCCTTGCAAGCAATGTGACTAAAGTGTTAGCCACGAGATCTTGTATTACGGAACGAGTAAAGAGACTTGCCGGTAACGAGATTGAACTAGGTATAGAGATACCGACGATCGAATCTCGGGCAAGTAACATACCGAAGAACAAAGGGAATAGCATACGGGATTAACTGAATCCTTGACATAGAGGTTCGACCGATAAAAGATCTTCGTAGAATATGTAGGAGCCAATATGGGCATCCAGGTCCCGCTATTGGTTATTGGCCGTAGAGGTGTCTCGGTCATGTCTACATAGTTCTCGAACCCGCAGGGTCTACACACTTAAACGTTTGGTGACGATTAGTATAGTTGAGTTATTTTGTTGGTGACCGAAAGTTGTTCGGAGTCCCGGATAAGATCCCGGACATGACGAGGATCTCCGGAATAGTCCGGAGGTAAAGATTGATATATGTGATAATAGTGTTTTGATCTCCGGAAGAGTTCCGGAGTTCACCGGAATGGGTTCCGGATGTTTACCGAAGTGTTCGGGTGCAGCAACACTTTATATGGGCCAAAGGGATAAAGCCCACGAGGTATTGGAAAGTGCAAAAAGTAGTTTTGCTGCCGCGTAAGCGGTACTACCGCTTGTGTGAAGCGGTACTACCGCCCAAGCGGTACTACCGCTTGTGTGAAGCGGTACTACCGCTTGTGCGCGGTACTGCAGGGATCCGAGTTGGACTCTTTCCCTGCGGGCCAAACCGACCTTGTGCGGGCAAAACCGACCTGGAGGAGGCTTTTACTCCAAGTTTAGACCCCAAGGCTCAACATATAAATAGAGGGGCAGGGCTAGCACACGGGACACATCAAGATTTCCCCAAGCCGTGTGCGGCAACCCTAACCCTCTAGTTCCTCCGTCATAATCTCCGTAGCGCTTGGCGAAGCCCTGCAGAGATTGTTCCTCACCACCATCACCACGCCGTCGTGCTGCTGGAACTCAACCACTACTTCACCATCGCTCGCTGGATCGAGGAGGTGAAGGCGTCATCAAGCCGTACGTGTGTTGAACGCGGAGGTGCCGTCCGTTCGGCGCTAGTTCGTGATCGGATCGAGGGACGACTTGCGATTTGGATCGCGGAGACGTTCGACTACATCAACCGCGTTTCTTAAACGCTTCCGCTTAGCGATCTACAAGGGTATGTAGATTTACTCTCCCTCTCGTAGATGCTCATCACCATGGATAGATCTTGTGTGTGCGTAGGAAAATTTTTGTTTCCCATGCAACGTTCCCCAACAGGCGGTGCCACAACCCCCTCTTGCTTGCTACCTTCTCCTCGGCCGCTGCTATGGTGGAACCCTTTCCCTTGCCGATCATCGTTGGGGGCGGAAAGGAAGTGGGAAGATGATTGAAAGAATGGACTGGGCTATGTTCTCTGGGCGCTTGAGCTTTGGAGATTTAGGGGCGGGAAGCAATACGAAAGCATGAGAATGGGTTGGATTCATCAATATCCCTTTATAAGCCAGTAAAAAATACCAAAGGGCATGATGTCGCGCGGTAATTTCACCGATTACCAACACGACGTGCATTATATGTGTGCGTGAATTGAGGGATTTTATTGGTAATGCCTCCGAAAATCTAGAGCACAATTTCTTTTATTGATAGGACGTGCCAATGGCAGTGGCCTCGGGCCACACTAAAACTCAACATAATAACTACTGATGGCACTTTCTGATTCCAACAGTCCGTGGTGACGGTTCGGTTTTTGGTCAAAGTTGTCAAACCTGGGCCCAATTGACTCACCCACATCGACACTAGGGTACTTCGCCATTAAGCTACTTGGGACTGGACATGGTCTTCAGATCCGATGAATATAAAAGCACTTTGAAGAGAGCTTAATCGGAAATCCTCAGATGTCTGAGATATATCCCTTCTTGGACGAAAATATGGTTACAATAGAGGAAGATACATAGAGGAATATGGAACTCGCCCGCGAAGCCGAAGACAAAGTAGAAGCCGCTCCGAGGAGTTAACCGATGTCCTCGGCTTGAAGACCACTTCAGGGACTATTGACGGTGTCCTGAACTAGGGGGGTGCTAACATAGTCAGCCCCCCATTCACGGGCCAGGCCGAGGACCCCCCGATAGCCGAAGAGTGGGCCATGTTTACCATGTCCCTCGGCATGCTCAAGATGGAATCCTCCGAAGTTTTGGCGCACACGTCAAGACATGTTTGATTCATCGACATGTTTATCCCTAGATGTAACCAACCCACATGTCACCCTTGGTAACCCCGGTGCCTATATGAGCCGAGGAGTTTAGTCCATAGGGTTAAGCTAGATTCATTCACATGCGAGGTAGATAATCCTGCACATTGTACTCCATCATCATCAATAAAATAGAAGCATGACGTAGGGTTTTACCTCTTCGAGAGGGCCCAAACTTGGGTAAAACATCGTGTCCCTGTCTGTCCTCTTACCATCTAGCTAAGATCACCATCTCGGGACCCCCTACCGAAGATTCGTTGGATTCAACCCCGACACATAGTAGAAGGGTTCTTACTAGGGCTCGTTGGTGAATCCTTGAGGTCCTCCGCATTGTTTGGTTCACGGCCACATGCACCCCCCTGTTCCTAGCATTTGCACGATCATCAAAGGTAGGTCGGGGTTTATTTGGGGCATCCACGCAAAGCCAATCACCTTCAACTCTTAGCTTAATAGATTCCAGTACCACATTCTTTGAATTCATGGCCAATTCTTCCACAAAAATTACAAAACCTTGCTAGTTTTTCATAATGGACAACAAATATATGCCACTCTTTGCCCCGGATTATACTCACGTGCTTAGTCCGAGGACCATGAATGTCATGATTAACCCTAAGACGCACATAATCTCCTCGGGAATTCCCGGTAAGCCTCATGTCTAACACCTTCCCAACGTTTTTACCAGCTTTTCCACTATCTCTTTGCTGCAATATCCATCTGGTAGCTTGTGTATTTGTAACCATATATGCATATGGATCATCTGAATATCATGTGCCTTGCTAAAGCCATCATACGGATGCAGAAGAACATGCCATTATTGAAAAATCGAGGGTCCTTGTTTCATCATTCTCTCCCAATCAACTAATCAAGATGCCTGAACCACAAACAAGTTTGCATCCAGTGACCAGAAATGCACCTCTTGCACGGGATTCCAGGCGGCACGCATGTCCCGAAAGAACGCTGCTTGGCTGAAGGATTTCTCCATGTGCACCCGTGCGATTGCCAACCAACGAACACGATCAAAGATCACCTGATCTTCTTCATCGAACACGAGATCATCAAAGTCCTCTCCATCAAGGTCCAATTGTCCAAAAAAGTCATATAGGGCACACGGTTCTGCACTCCTTCAGCCGCCGCCGGTGGCAGAGTACGCGTTCGAGGAGGTAGCCACGGCGGCAGGACGGGTACGGAGTGGAGGAAGGAGGAGGAGGGCCGTGGGGGCGCCGTCCTCTTCATCTTTGTCTTGTTGACCCGACTTAGTTTGTTGGACTTTGTTGACTTGGTTGACTTTAACAGTTTGGCATGTAAATGATAGCTAAGACTTGGTATGACCCCGATGAGATTAAATCAAAATAAATAAGAAAATCTTTGAATCAAAGAGAGACTTAGGGAAGCCTTCCGAGATAGGGATTTTTTTCACAAGTGAATTTGGGCGAGGTAGACTAGATCGGTGGGAAGTGGAGAATAATTGTGGATATGCAGGCTCCATCTTAAAACCAAAATTAAACAAGTTGTTATAGGTGGCGGGATTTTTAATTTGCTTTAGCATACGAGGTGGAAAATTCCTTATGACCAACTTAAGGGAATAATGCGAACCAACCTGTGGTTGGATGGTTAGAGGGACTGTGGTATCTCCAGCCCACCAGGGTTCAAATCCTGGTGCTCGCATTTATTCCTGGATTTATTTCAGGATTTCCGGCGATGTGCATTCAGTGGGAGAAGACGTTCCCGTCGACGACGAGGTGCCTACGGTGACTTCGTAACTTTCAAGATGATATGCCGGCTCAGTCTCTCGGAGGTGCTCATAGGGGTAGGGTGTGCGTGTGTCCGTTCATAGGGGTGAGTGTATGCGCGTGTATATGAGCGCTTGCGTCTGTACTGTGTTCAAAAAAAAAAAAACTTAAGGGAATAATAAGGGTATAGAAAGGAAGAACACGAAGTAGGATGAACGTGCAATTGTATTCAGTCCTCAGAGCATACATTCATACAAGGACTACGCCCAGAGAGCTCGATTCCATAAGCCATGCAAGCGACGGAACTCTGCGGGCAATTCAGCCGCACACCATGTTCAGTAGCGGCAACATACATTGTATTCGAACGAGGCAGTTCTTGAACGGTCTAAAATTTCAAACACGATACATACCAACTCGCCGCGCGCGCCCGCGCAATTCTGCCGCGTGAATCGAAATGGATTTTTCGTGCTTGCGTGGCAATTCCTTTTCCTTTTTGGCAACCCCTTAACACGTACACATTCGGTTGCGTGTTTCTTTCCTCATATATCCCTCCCTCTATCCCATGGCTCCTCCTCGCCATTAGAGGTTTCCAAACTCGTTCTGCTCCAATCTCCTATATAAGGGCGGCAATGTCGACGGGGGAAATGCACCACACAGCACTCTCCTTCACGGTTTCCAGTCCCCCCCTCTCCAATCTCCATTCTCCACCCGCGAAGCAATCCTACTCACGCACGTGCTCATGGCCTCCGCTGGCGCTGATGAGTGGAGCAATGCCATGACGAGCGGCTCGGGCTCTGAGTCCGACGGCGAGGGCAGCCGTCCGTCGTCCCAGCACAAGCGTCCACGCGGCCCCGGCGATTTCCTCCTCGGACGCGTCCGGTTCGTCCCCGCCGGCTTCAAGCCCGTCCTCTCAGCGCCACCCTAGGCAGCACTACAATCCGGCACCGACTTGGGAGCCCCAGCCCGCTGCTGATGCTGAGATCAGCCTGGTGTCCAAGAACACAACGGTGGTGAACATGATGAGGCGGATGAACTACGAGGTCGGGTCCGGCTCTGGCCTCGGGAAGCACGGCCAGGGCATCACATCTCCCGTCAAGGTGGTGAGACGGCCAGCGTGCGCCGGTTTCGGCACCGTCGGCGCCGAGGGAGAAGGATCATACAACAACGGTCTTCCCGACAAAGAGCCGGAAACCTGCCCGGCCAAGTGGGGAGAAGACGGAAGCTCTCAAGTGGTCTACGACGACTGGGAGAAGGGCGACGCCGATGGATCGAGGAAGCAAGGCCGGGACTTCTGCGAGCAAACCCTCGCTAAAGTGCGCGAGCTGCAAGATGCAGCCCTGGATGACGGCGACGGCGAGCATATGGGGGACGCGGTGAAGGTGATCACCAAGTCCGTGACGCTGGTGAACGAGGGGGAGCTGACGGCGGGCGACATGATCTGGGAGTTCACAAGGCTCAGGGACAAGTTTCCGGAGGACTACCAGACGTACTGCCTCGCGAACACGGCGCGCATGCTTGTGGCGCCGCTGATTGGCCCGGTGCTCCAAAGGTGGCAGCCTCTTTGGGACCCTGCCATATGGCTGGACGTGTTCGTCCTCCTAAAGAACACACTGGACGTGGACGACGGGTCGGCCATGTCGCCGTACGCGGAGCTGGTCCACGACACCGTGGTTCCGGCGGTGCAGTCAGTGGAGTGGAAGGCCACGGACTCCGAGCGGATGCGCCGCTTCCTCGCGCAGTGGGAGGACACGCTGCCTCCTTCCGCCGCGCAGCGCATCCTTGCGGAGGTCGTCATGCCGGAGCTGACTGCCGAGGTGGAGTTGTGGGAGCCGCGGGACGCCTGGCAGGCCGACTGCTGTCACCTCCTGCTGCGCCCGTGGAGGATCCCGCTCGCCGGCCCACTGCTGGAGAGCCTGTGCGTCACGGTGAGGCGCAAGCTCGAGAAGGCGCTGCGGGAATGGGACGACGCCGGCCACGCCTTGCTCTCCCAGTCCAACCTTAAACTGGTCTCGCCGTGGAAGGCCATGTTCGGCCGGGAGAGCTGGAAGGAGTTCATCGCCGGGTTAGCGTCGTGCCGCGCCTGGAGCAGCGCCTGCGGAGCCTCCGGATCACGCCGCCGAAGCAGCATGACGGCGCGTTCTGCGAGGTGATCATGAAGTGGGCGCCGCTGGTGCGGGCGGAGGACATGGTGCGGCTCCTGGAGGCCGACTTCTTCGGCAGGTGGCTGCACGCGCTCCGTCGCTGGCTGCTGGCCGCGAAACCCGCCGCCCGGGAGGCCGTCGAGTGGTGCAACGGGTGGGGCCGGGCTTTCACGCAGGAGCTGCGCCAGGATCAGCGGGTGCATGCGCGCCTCGAGGATGGCCTGGCCATGGTCAACCGTGCGGCGCAGGGGCTGGAGATTTAGCGGCGCCTGATGAGAAGGCAGCTCACCGGCCAGCCACCTTCACAGTTGGCCGTGATAAAATTTAGCTGGGATGGAGGGGGGATTATGCAAAACTATGCTGCTTCTGAACTTCGAATTGTTTTTATGATTATTATACATATAGTATAATTTTGTGTGTGGGGGTATATGCTATTTCTTGAGAGAAAATATAAACATGATGGAGACATCTTATTACTGTAAGTCTGCAACTAATGTATGCATGTGTGATCAAATGCAAAACACATATTTTCTCTGTCAAACTACAATCTCAAGTTTGAGTACAGATTGTTCCTATGCAACGTTTTCTTCATTACTCAAATTTCAGAGGTTGCATACACATTTCAGAAGAAAATGTAAGGTACCAAACAATGCAATTCCCTCGGTAGCAAGACTTAATCAACAAAAGAATAGTAGAAAACAGCATCAACATGAGCTGAGTTTAGTTTTCTTTTTGCGAATTAGAGTTGAGTTTAATTGATATCATTTACCATATATAGGATATTGTTATTCATGCCGCAAACGAAGGGTTGCAAACCCTTTTGGCCAATGCTATGATCCCAAGTCCCAACTCTAAAGTAAGATTGGCCGGCATTCACGTCCACATCTAGGTCATCGCCATGCCGGTACTCAAGAATATTAATATTACACGTCTCAAAATTATATATTAACTAGGTAATTGCCAGTGCGTTGTAACGGGGCCATACATATTCTGCTGTTGTAACACCAATAGTCTCCAACTTATACTTTCTTTTCTTTTTGCGGGGACTAACTTATACTCCCTCCGTCCCAAAATAACTGTCACAACTTTGTACCAGCTCTAGTACAAAATTATACTACGCTTAAGACACATATTTTGAGACGGAGGGAGTACTTCTTAGGATATCCAAGCACACGAGGCAGCAATGTCTTGTTCTTCTTATCTGCAAAAAAAAGTGTCTTGTTTTTCTTATTCTTCCGCCTTTCATGATCAGTGGAAGAGATCCAAAATATAGCTCATTACGTTTGCGTGAACTGAAATAAATACCCCTGAACCTCAAGTGCCCCATGTGTTCTCTGATGTTTTTCCTAAGTTTATTTTGTTCATACACGTGATAACTTTCTTCCTACATCACTCGGTTCTCCAACCTTTGAAAATAAGTGCTACCAATGAGACAAGCATCAGAATTGATTTTATGATTATACATATAGTATAATTTTGTGTGTGGGGGTAGATGTTATGTCTTGGAAAAAAAATATAAACACGATGGATACATCTTATTTACTGTAAGTCTGCAACTAATGTATGCATGTGTGATCAAATGCAGAACACATATTTTCTCTGTCACACTGCAATCTCAAGTTTGAGTGCAGATTGTTCCTGTGCAAAGTTCTCTTCATTACAAGGCATGCATCGCTCAAATATCAGAGCTTGCATACACATTTCAGAAGAAAATGTACGGCACCAAACAATGCAATTCCTTCCAGAGCGAGACTCATCGAAAAAATAGCAGAAAACGACATCCACACGAGCTGAGTCTAGTTGATATGATTTACCATGGGTTGCAAACCGTCTTCGCCTCTATGATACCGACTCTAAAGTAACACCGATGTCATTCCGCATACATATCCACATCTAGACCACTAATATATCAGCACTGAAAATTATTAATATTATATGATTCTCAAATAAAATACATCACTGTTACATGTAAGTGGGGATTGCTCAAGATTAAAACTTATAAAGATCTTCAATTTGCTGCTTGCTTTATCCATTGTATACGCCTTCATAATCATTACTCTATGTAAACAAGATCAATATGCTCATGACCTATTTGGACCGAAACCAGTTCATTGATTTTCTCTGAAACAGATAAACAAGTAATTACATGTATCAAGTAGAAAGAAACGCCAGCCATTGCCAAACAGGCCTGCACAAAGAAGAACAGGCTTATGGATGCTTAGATGGTAAATGCTCCCTCCGTCTATTTATACAAGGCCAGTTAGAAGTAGTAAAGTAAGGGCAAACACAATAAGAGATGTAAATGCAACAGGGCATCGGGTTTCTCTGAAGTACATTGCTGGATGTCTGGTAAACCCTACTGTCGAAGTTTTATGAAATAATAGCGGCTGCATGAGATGATTAACGCTGTCCATGGATTGAAGTGCCTGAATCTTTTGAAAGCCCCACAGTTTGGTAGCATCTCAGAATGGTAAGATGCTGAAGAGAAGGGAAATCTGTGGCTTTAGTTTCCTCCCATTGTTCTCAAACACACCATGTTTGTGAACTTCAGTGTCTCCAACATAGGAAAGGCTCTGCCGTGCTGGATCCACAGCCACAGTAGCCAGTGTCACCATATCTGTAAAAAACAAACATTAATCTCACATTCTCTGCCTGCGAGTGATGACCCAAAAGATGTTCAAGACAAAGTAATTGACCAAGAGAAACCGGTTCATTACAATTCTCACAAGCATTCAGTTGTAAACGGGAGGGCAGAAAAAACCATGATAACTAGTTACTCCTGATCGCGATGATATTTGAGGATATCTAACATAGCATATATGCCCCATCAGCATATATGGAGTATTTATCTTTGATCTTGAGCTTGATTTTATTTTATCTTTGATCTGGATGCTAGCTTCCATTAGCATTTGCTCTCTGGTAACATTCTCAATTCCTGAGAAGCGCAACTCACCTCTAAGCTTGACCAAGTCAACAGTCCCGCAACTGCCTGAATCACTACCAACCTTGAGCATGTGCATTCTTTGGTGACTTGAAAATTCACCAATGGCAAATGGCATGCAGCAGTTCAAGCTATCCATGTATAGTTCAAAATGCAATATATTAGCGAGGAAATTGATCCTGTGAGCTCATTCACTAAAACAGTTGGGACATCTGACCTTCACTTGAAGAGGGGACTTAGCTATGGAAGTGGCAGGAACTTGCTTTTGGTATTCTCAGGAGTCAAGATGAGGTACATAAGATGTATCAGTTCACCAATAGAGTGTGGCGGGCTCTCTGTGTTTCTATTACTCTAACCGGCAGTCACCAAAGACACAAGAGGCTCGAACAGATTACGTGGCAAGTTTAGGCACTAATATCATTTCCTTCAACCTTTCTACTAAGTAAAATAAATTAATCATCGTGTTCAGTTAATTGAACAACCAATATGGCTCACAGGCAAGATATATGTGATTCTTTAATACCTGTTTTTGGGGTGCATGAAAAAAGAAGAAGGCAGCTACATCTGAGCTAAACTTGGGTATGTTAGGCACACCCCTGATAATTGGGTATGGTACAGGTTCATTGGAATGACCCTCCCTTGGAACTAATGAACTAATGGTACGTATTGAGCATCTTCATCTAACTTGCGTGGCATTGTAACTTCCTTTATTTTGGCTTACTCTCTGGCTGCCACATATTCAGCAAGACAATAATAAGGATCATGCATGACATACAGTTGTAGCAACAAGAAGTGCTAGGGTACCCTTTCAAGATTCTTAAAATAGCATATACCTTCAAAATAGGGAATATCAACATGTCATCATTAGACCTATCATTAAAACAGCACAACCCACACCAAAAAAAGAGCATTCTTAGCATTGACTGTCATTACCTAACATTAAAAAAATTGAACAGTAGAGAACTACAAATTAAAGAAGTATATGGTTAGAGGGAGTTGTTATGACCTAACACGAAGAAATGAAAGCTTGAGGTCGCATTTGGTTAGATATGAAGATGTGCATGGTTAAGATAAGTACTTTTGAGGCCATTCAGTTATAACCATAAGAGGTACCGACGGAGTCATTTAGTAATAGTTGCAGGACCTATGTGTACCAACAACTAAAAACTGATAACAAATTTACTGGTCGGAGAGCGGATAGAACCAAAAATAGGGAATATTATCAGCAGGTATCAATTGCAATGGTGCACTTTATTACAATCCCTGAGGAAACAATACTAAATTCAAGGTTCATGAGTCATTAATTGATAGTAGCGCTTATACTTATGAGAAATTGTGCAGAAGCACTCAAAAATGCATTCACACATTTGAAGACCTGGATGTGGTAGGATGGCAGCATAATTGTGGGGTTCCTTCAAATACAATTCTATAACATATCAGTAAAAGCTAATCTTTAGAACTATCTTGTATGTTATTTCTTGCACCTATTTAATTGAGATTACATAATGTGCATTGCTCATGCACCCGAACATCAACCAGAAGCAGGATATGTTTCCATGACAACAGAACATCTTATCAACTAGAAGATCTTATATTCAAAAGCTAACGAAAATTAATGGACCACCATTAGAATAGTATATCTTGCTGCTATATATTATGGACAATATGTAGAAGAACTATTTGGAGTAATAGTCAATGTAAACCAACTATCATCAGATGCTGGTCAAAGCTTCTCATGTGTGTGCCATCTATTTTAGTCTTCTGTTCGGATGTTTTAGCATCCTGATGGGAGAGGTTCAACTACGGCATGCACAGTTCAGTATAATCAATCTATCAAGAATGATTAGCTTATTTATCCTCAGTAAGATATCTGGTCGAGACCACCCTCTCCATGAGAACTCCGTGGTTTATAAGAATAACATCCCAATAGATATAATTTTTAGAAGATTTTAGTACATGTACATGTGATTTGAAGAGTTTTCATGAGAAGGTACTTTTCACCAGATATTTTAGCCTTATGCAAGTTAAAAACATGGCTATCTCCAAACCCATCCCCTATTATCTCTCTACAAGTTTTTAGTACGCCTACATGTGATTCGGAGAGTTTTCATGGGGCAGAGGTTTTCGCCAGATATTTAGCCTTATGCACAGGATGGTAGGGACAACTTGTTAAAAACTTGGGTATCTCTAAACCCCTCCCCTACTATCTCTTTTACTTTTTCTTTTCTGTATTTTGTGTTTTTATCTTCCCAAAATTGTATCCTCTACAGTTTCTATTAGCAATAAACCACAGCTCACTTGTCGTTTCGCAAAAGAAATATGACATGGCAAATGCTAGTGTGGCATACTTATGAGCCCTTAAACAAAATAACCAACTTGACAATACCTTTCCTCAAGACGATGATGTCTGAAATCTCTTGACAAGGTCATCAGAGTAAGCAGTTGCAAGCAATATCTTCAGCACGGCCGGCATTCCTCATCTCAGGTCCTTGAGCGAGCTTCAGGACATCAGACCGTGGCAGACCCAGACCCAGACCCAGATCTTATTACAGGCTGGGAGCTTCTTCAGACCACAGCGACCTGCCTCTTGGCCCATCTCCCTTCCATGAAGATGAACCCGTCATTTCATCAAACAGTTGGCCTGCGCCAAGGTTCTGACCTCCCGCCGCCTCCTCCCGTTGCTACCTCACAGCCGCAGCCCACCGCAACGCCCAATGGCGGCGATGGAGGTGGGAGGAGGGGAACAGCGAGCCACCACGCGCTTCTCCTTGCCGGCGGTGGAGCCTGGAGGCGAGACGCGCGGTGTGCCTGGCAAGTGGCAACGGCTTGCGGGCGACTTCTCGGTGTAATTACAGGACTGACCCTGTCTCTGTCTGTGGTACATACAGACAAGATACGTACAATACAACAATCGAAGCAAAAAACGTCCTCCCATTTCCCCGATTGACCCCCAATCCGTGGCCGCGCGTCCGCCGGTGGCCGAGCGATTCCCAGCCCCAATCGCCGCTGGAAGACCCCGCAGCCCCACGACAGCGCGGGCAGACATGGCGCCCGTGCTACCTGCGCCGCCGGCGGCGGCGGCTCCTCCCCCCTTCTGCCGCGTCTCCCTCCCGGCCCGCAGCGCCGGCACCGCCTTCCTCTCCTCCTCCACCGTCAGAAGCCTTCGCAGGTTTGCGGCCAGGAGCAGCGGCAGCGGCGGCGGCGGGCGTCCCGAGCCCAAAGCAGGTACGTCCACCCACCTCCTGATGCGCCCGCCCGCCGTCCTTTGAATGAATATAGGTCGAGAGAGGCGTTTCGGGCTGGGCCTCTTACTCCGTCCTCCGTTGCTCTGCTGCTCGTGTTCCAGGTGATGACGAGAGCAAGGCCGTCCTCGACGCCTTCTTCCTCGGGAAGGCCCTGGCGGAGGCGCTGACGGAGAGGGCCGAGTCGGTGGTGGGCGAGGTGTTCAGCGTCGTCGGGCAGTGGCAGGCGGAGCAGCAGAAGCAGGTCCAGGAATTCCAGGTACGGCACGCACAACCCCGGCCAACTCTAGAAGGGGCTTTACCTTCAATCTAGCTAGCCACCGGAGAACTAGATATGTTCCTTAGGAGGCCAGCTGATTGCAGACAGGCCTGCGAATTCTCAGTGCCAACTAGTAACTTCTTGTACATTCAGATTTCTCAGAGCTTTAAAAACTAAATTATGTTATTCTTCTACGTGCAGAATTACACCGCTTTTAAATTTTTTGATGGCACATAATCCAACTGTTTTCCACCATTAACCATCATTATTGATCGCTCCATGATGTATAGCCATAATTTATTGTGGCCATGCACTTAATTATCTTCTCTAAACCTCACAGAATAGCACTTGCTTCTAAATTGCCCTTTGGGTGATAATTGTAAATACAGGAGGAGGTAGTTCAGAGAGCCCAAAAGGCCAAGGAAAGAGCTGCTGAGGAGGTCGTTGATGATAAGGGACCAAAGACTCTGAAGGGACCTTCAATAACAATTGTGACCCCTGCACCTACATCCCCTACTTCTCCTACTATTCCCACACAGGGAGAATAGTTATAAGCGGCGATGAAGAGTTAGTGCTGCATGTAGACTCACTTTTGTGCTCCAAGAAAGTGAAGAGATTCTCCTATGAGATATGTATTGATCAAGTTGTCCTTTCTTTGATAGTGAATATCCAGCATGTCAACTAGAAAAATCTATGGTACAAGTTCACAGATGAATGGAATAAAATCTACTTCCTCCGTCCCATACTGTCACTCAAAAGGATGTATCTAGCACTGAAATACGTCTAGATACATTCATTTGAGTGACAGTTAATACGGGACGGAGGGAGTATTAGTTTACTACAGATTATGAAAAAAAAAGTATTTACTGTATGATGTCGTTCTATGTGATATGTTATCAGGAAACAGCTTCAAGCAACCTTTACAACCTGAAATGACGGTTATCTTGATTTATATTCGTAGTTCAAAATCCATATTTTTATCTTTCTTGAGAAAACTTCAAAAGGGGCATGTGAAAGGGTGGTTCGATCATCAAAATAACTGTAGCAGTAGAACCCCAAACTTGGACTCCTATTCCCTTTTACTGGTGACCTTTGCATCTAGTTCTTGGTGTCTTTATTCTGTCAAATAGACTGCTATTCAGTTCCCAGAGAAATTATGTGGGCACTGTCGCTAACTGAATATTCTCTTTGAGAGAAGTGCTAGCTGGATAATGTATGCATCACAAATGTGACATGCGCTTTCCGTGATCTCAAGAATTTGTGTTGTGTCACAATGCTTTAGTCCATTATGAATAGTTGAATACCTAGAATGAAGGTCTTCAAGGGAAGAGCAGAACTGCAGACTAACGCAGATTATGTCTGGACGTTCTTGCCAATAAAATGCAATATATTCCCACTGATGCACTGATGATATTGAATGCTTGCCAAAATCATTGTGAAGAACTGAAGATAGATGACAGGTAATTATGTAACTGAAGTGTTCTTATTATTTTAAATATGCACTATCATTAAATTGTAACTATTTTTGTTATGCATTGGATACCACCTGCTGAACTGCGGATGAGAATGATGCTGCAACTTCTAGTTTGCTTTGTTGATTCTTTTTAGATGCTTATGCGATGAATTGTTGGAGTTAGAGCATAGGTATACAGCGATGTTAGGAATTTGTACATGGATTTTCTCTAGGTAGAACACACCATTGGTCGTGCAGTTTAGTCACACGAGTCGCAGGATATTTTAAATTGGTTAAATACCTATGATTATGAAATGTTGCAGTTTAGGGTGTTTCATGCCGAACTCTGTTAGATACTCTCTATCTGATTGGGTAAATGATGCGCCATGCATGGTCTATTCACAAACATAAATATCTCTACATCCTTTCGATAGCAACCTGAATAAACTGGCTCAATGGCCAGGGGGAGGTTTTAACACCCAGCGCGTTGTGGGTTTGAATCCTGACTTGCTCATTTGTTTCACAACTTCTTAGTACCCAGGATTACAAATTGTGAGCTGAATGTGTGAAGTATCATTCATATATTTACATGATATTGATGCACGGGGAGAAGAACCATCAGTGGCTCAGGAAGTATAGTAGATCTGCAGCTGGGATCCATTTTGAAGTTCTCTTGTCAGAAGCGAACCTTTGAGGAACTCCCTGAACCATTCAGCTGATAGTTTCGGCGTCCTCTTCTGCGTCTTAAAGTCGACATGGTAGAGCCCGAATCTGTCCTTGTATCCCGAAGTCCACTCGAAGTCGTCGAGGAGAGACCACACAAAGTAACCACGTACGTCAGCTCCTTTCCTTCAAACATTTCGACAAGTTTGGTTGGTATACAGATACTGAAGCAAGAGCAGCCAAAATCATAATTTGGTACTCCTTCCGTAAAGAAATATAAGAGCGTTTAGATCACTCCTATATTTCTTTACGGAGGGAGTACTAGATAACATAAGAGCAGAACATCAGCTAAGGTCTACCATATGGCAGGGGGGCAGCCCCGCATTGTATCGAATTCCCTTTTGCGTTCTCAAGAAATGGCTACTCGACCATATTTTTCATGTCGGGTGTCGGTGCGGAATATGTCGGGAACCCATAGAATATTCTAGTGCACACAGTTGGAAGCCAGATTTATGCATAAAGTGTCCAGAACTGCATATGTTACCTTATTGCCGAGGCTAAATAAGTGAGGTAGCCACTGATGTAGTTAATTCTTTCTGTGTCACCAGTAAAATCCTTAGCAGTCATGCTGCTATTGCTTGCTTGAGCATAACCTGAAAATGTGAATCAGCCTCTACATATTGTTACACACATTATTCTCTGTAACAGAACAATAATAGATAGACTGGCGATGGTCTTTTCATTTCGGAGGAAAACCGTAGGGGGGGGGGGGGGGGGGGGGGGCGACAGTGTATGATATGTACAAGCAGGGTATGTATAAGGTGTGGAGTTAACAAAAAACAGCATAAGACTGACAAAGGGATGGTCACAAATGATGGGCTCTTGGCCTTTAAGAGAAACACATAGCTTACTTTGGTGTGACTACTATGATCCAAAATTTTAAGGTCACGGGCCTTAGGACAGTAGTGAGATGTTTTTTTTTCTTTTCCCAACACACATCTATTGCACGCCACGTTGAATTAGTATTAGAGAAAAACTAGATCATTGATGGCGCGCGTTGCCGCACCCGTCAATTTTGTCCATTAAATGATGGGAAATTGCACAAAAGTATAGGCACGGAACATGAATGTAAGATGATTGTTCGCAATATCCTCATTTTCATCATACGGCAGAATAATGCTTGCAGGAATCTCAGTAAAAACATGGACGCATGAGAAGCCTGCCCAGTTAACTTTAGCCCACCTTGAGCAAATAACAAATAATATCTGAGAAATCTAAAATGCTACCAACATGTAATGGGTATAATGCCCAGTTTGTTTTTGATAAAGATAACCTCTTAGGGTTATGAGGTTCTCAAACTTCTGATTTCAAAGTAGAGAACTGAAGTGACAATAACATCAGGATGCAATCACATCTCAGCAGATGTAGATAGCGTATTACATGGTACCACTATTGGTAAGGAAATAAGTACTGCTTGTGATGCTACCAGTTAAATGCTAGGTGTTGCTTTCTGAGCGATCTAAAAATTACACTGAAAGATCATATTGTAGGTGTGTCATCATACTCATAAGACTTATAGAAGTATAAAATTTGTTCCTTATACAAAATTACTCAACATAAAGAAGGACGTTTTCTTTTTATTTAAACACATGTCCGTGGTAAACACAACAAATTTTTATTAGTGAAATAAATAACTCAAATTCTGAACGTTCACGTTTAAAGACAGATCACAATCATTGATCTATGAAAAGCTGGCCCTTCAGGCTCACTTACAGTGGCTGATACTGATAATACCCAGGCATTCTGACAATAGTTCACTACATGTTGCATTTATATTTGTCCCAATGTTTTATGGCGCTGGGTGCTCAGCTTCAGAAGTTAAATCATGTTTCCTTTAATCAAATGGCTACACTGTCTTGCTAGTATCACACTTAGGAAAGGTTCATTCAGACATTCAACATATAACCGGTGAATGCATATTATATAGATTAGTTGGTGAAATTTTCTTATAAAGGAAAGAGTAATTAACAATGATCTAAGCAACAGTTGAGCTGCCTATTATTAGCACAACTATCATCACAATAAGAATTGAAAATAGCAAGCAATGTCAACACCTTAGAAGAGTCATTGCAGTGTTCATAATTCAGAAGAGCAGGCATGCATGCACGTGGTTGCAGTTTCACACAATTCACATAGTTATGAACCGAAAAAGGAAGGAAATTCAGAAGTTAAGGCTTTGATGTTGAGAGGCTTCCACGAGGCATTTATAACATAGCAACCGGTGTGATTCAAGGAATTATGCTAAATAATGATTTGGTGTCTAATTATGAGTAGATTTCACACGACCCAGTAAATAACCAATAGTGTAAGTGGTGACAAAGGTAAGTACCAAAGCCAGAATTATAACCGAGGGATGCAAAACCTCTTTTACTGGGAGGATGCCCATAGGCCGGAGATGGAAACATACAATGATGGGTTTCCGTCTCATCAGCACATTTTGAAGAAAAAAATTGTACACCTACATTTTTCAAGTTAAGGAGCATTCTGCTCCCCATTTTGTTAAAGATGAAACGGCATGCGCTCATACACCAATGAACTCATCGTTTTTTTTTTTTTTTGAGAATACACGATGTCCCTTTCATCAAATTAAAGGTGTTAAAAAATTACCAAACAATAGTGTGGAACCGAGAATAGCGTAACTAATCTTCACTGCACAAGAATTTTGCAAAATACTAACATCTTTCAGCATGCAATTGTTCTGTTGTTGTGACACAAAAGCTCAGCTTGAATAAAAATAAGTGAGAATATCAGCGTGCCTGAATTTGCCAATAGCGAGCGTATATTTTCCAGACGACATAGTTGAAGAATGAAAGCACACCACATACATTTACGAATCGAATATTCGGCCTGAGCCATGGAGAGACTGACTAATTTCTCAATAAGGCTTGGTTGACCAGTCAATATGCTCTAGGAATGTATGCTGCATTAGTCAAAGAAACACATCAATTTAGATTCACATGACCAACTCGCTCAACGAAACAAAATGATATCGGAATACTTGTAACTTGGTAGCCCTGGATAAAAATAACAATTTGTTCTCTGTGAAAAATGAAGGGATAGCCCAAAGAAAGAAAGCAATCTACATCTAAATACTTATGAAAAGAAGATATATTTGCAGCTGACACTTGAAGCCACCAGTGGTAGGGAAAAGAATCATGTAGCTGATTACGCAGAAGGACAACAAGGAATCTGTATGTTCAATTTTTGGAATGAGAGGATATTATGATAATGTAATTGCTTCGTGGAAAAATCATACATGAACTGAACAGAAGTATAGGGAGATCTAGACGAGCGTCATGGTTCATGCTCTGTTGCGGGAGTGGAAAAGGTGAGCGAGGAGTGGTAGGGGAGGCAGCACATATATATACACAGACCTGTACCCCGAGGTAGCGGAAACGACATGCACATAACCCCCGCCATGAATTGTGCACAAAAACTGAAGAATAATTGCCTCCCTGAAATCTCGGTCGAGCAGTTTCGCTCAGACGAGCCGTCGGCTTGAATCACCTGCGTCGGCTGGATCCCCTCATTTGTCCTTCGTAGATCGATCGCCCGCGTCGGCTGGATCTGGCGATCCCCTCATCACCCGCAGTGGCTGCATCGATCCCCTCCTCTGTTTGTATCGCATCGATCCCCTTTTTTCTCTGGCAGCAACCAGCTGTTTTCTGGAGGCTGGATGGACGCGTTCGCTCGTCTGTATCCCCTCATCGATGAATCCCAAGCGTAGCACTGGGCCTCTTTAGTGAAGCGCTGTAATGGGCTGGCGATGGCCCAATTTACCAGAGGCCTTCGTTTCGGCCTCGGGAGCAGCAGCCCATAGGACAACTGGGCCATTTTTTGACATATGCGAGACAGATGGATATACACACGAGATCCGACGGCAGAAAATGAACAGATCACGACAACGGACGGCCAGAAACGCGAATCGCTGAGAGGACTCGGTTTAGGCTCAGTTTTACTGTCCTTAATAATAACACCAAGAGGCAAGAGGTACAACTATCAAACTACCAAACCCAGATTTGACACCAGAACTATACCATAAAAAACATAATCGTTGGTTGACCGTTATTCATGCATATAAGCCACAAGCATGCCAATCTCCATTAACACTAGCTCTGACATCATTAGATGTAATTCTGGAAGGCCAGAGGAAAAAACGATTTGTTTCCGAATGAGATAAAATGCTCCAGTTGTTTCTTAGCTTGTGGACATGTGCCGAATAGGCAGTTTCATACTCAGACGACACTCATCAAAAGCGTATAACAAGTTCAAATACTGATTATTTAAGCTTCAGAAGATAATAAAGACAGAGATTCACACCATTTTCTGTTATATATGTTGCCGTGTTGTTGTATCTTTGTTTGTAATACATGACCACCTTTTCCATCCCATGTGGAACATCATAAAAGAATGGCGCTCCTGTCTGCATGAGTGAGACAGCAATCACTTTTATTACTTCATCTGTAAACTTTTATAAGATCATTTAGATCACAATGATCTTATAAAAGTTCCAGAGGGAGTATTGTTTTTCTATTAATAACATAACATGAATTAGTATTTAGCAATCTTACGTTTACCTCTTTACCGATAGGCACCCCATCTCTTTCTGCTAAACTCAATGCTTGTGCATCCCCATCCATAGGATCGATTTCACATGATGAAAAGATGCAGTCTTTCAAATACCATGTCGAATAATGATTTAGTCCAATAAAATCCAGTTTTGTTGCATGTAGTTTCTTCTTCTGCTTTGATGTGAACTCGGGTAGGGTTGGACCCAAGATTTTGCGCATCTCTTCAGGATAATCACCAAGAATTATAGGGTCCAGAAACCTATCAAAAACAAATAAAACAGGCAAAGTAAAAAGGTGGTAATTGAAGATCATATATATATTGTTCCAAGAGATAATGGAAAATAAGTCTTTCAAAGTCCAGTTACAGAAAAGAGAGTCAGTTTCTCTGCCTCCTGTGTAGTGAAACAAAAAAATCATGGTGTTACTGTGAATTATATCAGCCTGTTGACCTGTTTGTTTGTATTAGACAGATTTATTATCTTGTTTAAGAACACACTTGTTCTCGATTTATGAGGAAACAAAATGCTAATTATCCTGCAGCTATCATCTTATTGGATAGTACAGTACCATGGAACATTGAAAGATATAGCCCGTTCCACTGCTAGTTGGTCGATTGTGGTATTTCGCAATGGTTCATACCATCTTGCGCCAACAGCAATTCCAATATATCCACCTTGTTTTTCCTATTTAGTGGCACATATGTTATTAAACCATACTAAAAATCCCCAGTTAATGGTGTTATATTATTAACTTCTATGGAAAAAAACACGAGGTGATGGTGTACTCGTATCCTAGAAGAATCTAATCTGTACCTGATAGTTATTTCTGTAAATGCTCACAGCGTTTGCATGTGAAAGTATCATATTGTGACCTACTATGTATGGCTCTATTGAAGAATTTCCAAAGGCACAATTCCCAAACGGCTTCGAACAATGACCAGGAGGGAACCATCCATCCATATAAGCAAATTTTGCCAATAAGTTAGGCTGATTCATTGTAACCCAGAATTTCACTCGGTCGCCAAACAACTTGAAGCATACTTTTGCAAAGTAACCAAAGTCCTTCCTGAAAAGCATTTGGAAGTACGATAATTTAGGTTTTGCTTTTTTTAATTCAGAGAAGTAAAACAAACCGAGAGGCACAGACATAGACATACTGGATTTCTGGACTCAACCATCCACCATATCGCTCTTCAAGCTCATGAGGAATGTCGTAATGAAATATCGTAACAAATGGTTGTATGCCTGGTTATGCATGCCATTAACAAATGCATAGTAGGACCTTAAAAAAATCTCCCGTTGCCTGAAATTTTCTGTTAAATATACCTTTGTGCAGAAGAGCATTGATGATGGCATTGTAGAATGCTACACCGTCTGGATTTACATGTCCAAATCGGCCTCCTGCAGCAACAAACAATTTCTGAGACAGTCTATATATAACTCTAACAAATAACATAATCCCTAAGAAAAGCAAATGACATTGAAGTCAAGCTCACTTGGTAGAATTCGTGTCCATGCTATGGAGAATCGATATGAGTTCACTCCCAAGGAATGCATCAAGTCGATGTCTTCCTGAAGTAGGGAAAAAATTATAGTCTACACAAGATGAATTGGAATAGAGATGCATTGAACAGTATCAGCAGTATGCGTTAGCAGAAAACATACCATGTAACGATGGTAGTGATCGGCAGTAATATCGCCGTTACTTCCATCCTCAATTGTGCCTGAACCCACAGGATAAGAAAGGAAGAAAGAAAAGGTAAAAAGACATATAAAGAAATCAAGTTATCACAAGATAAAAGTGAACGATGTCTAGATTGAAACTGTGCAGTAATATGAACTCTGAATCTTCACCTTCCTTGTGGGTGTAGACATCCCAATTACTTAGGCCTTTCTTACCCTCCAAATATCCACCTTCAATCTGAAGAATGGAAACAACATGCTATCAACAAACTTGAGGTTGCCAAAAGAGGCCGGTGTATTATGTAACAAGATAGCTCACATTACAAATCATAAATAAATTTTTAAAATGCACCAAAAGTCCAAAAGTGTGTACAAATTTCCTAGGCCTTTCCCAGCAATCAGAACAGAAGATGTTTCTATTCTCGCATCAAAATATTTGGTATCCCTTCACAATTGAGGGCGTTATTAATATCAGAATTGCTGATGTTTACTAGAGAGCCTCATAGCGCGAACATTAACAACATTCCCTACAGTCCTCAATTACAATTAGGCGTGCTTTCCCGTTTTTTTTTGCAGGGAAGTGGTCATTCTTGCTAATTTTACAATCACTTCCAACTACCCATCGATGGACGACCTTGCATCGCATTTCCATGGGAAGAAGATAATCTTCTGGCTTTCGGAAACTTGAAAATCTAGATAAATTGTGCTCCAAATTTCGAAGAAATAAAGTAAATCACTCAATTTTTGGCAGATGCTTGGTCCCTCCTCTAATGCTCCTACCTCGTCGGTAGACCAGGGCAGCCTCCTCCTCGTCCTAGTTGGTGATGGCTTTTCCTATTCGCGCATAGGGCGTTGCTGGTCAAGCAAACGCGCACCCCGGGGCGCTACTGGGCCGGCCCATGGACGCAGTTCTTTTACGGAAACTTTTGTCCGGTTTTGGGAAGCTTTCAGCCGGTTTAATATTTTTTTCTCTGTTTTCTCTTGTGGTTTTACTTGTTTTCCCTCAGGTCTTTTTCTTTTCTTTTCTTTTATGTTTTATTTTTCCTTTGTTAAATTCATACACTTTTGAAAAATTTCCTGCATATTTCAAAATTTACGAACATTTTCATAATTTGTGAACATTTTTTAAAATTGTTATTTTTAAAAAAAATTCATAATCTTTTTCTAAAAATCGATTCTTTAGACAAAAATCCACATATTATTTGAATTTTCAAAAATTGGTGAATATTTTTGAAATTAAGAAAAAAATCCAAATTTATGAATAAGTTTCAAAATTTAAAAATCTGTGAATATTTTCTGAATTAGCGAACACTTTTACATCGAAAAACCGGGCATGGCCCTGTCTAGGTGCGTCCTGCAAACGGTTTGCTACACTACTGGTTAAGACAATCAGAAATGGACGATGGTTAGGAAAGATAATGGGTCGACCGATTAATGGGCTGGCCCATGGTGGGAGCGCCACGGTGCACGTTTGCTCCCCTAGTTGCTAAAAAAAAGTAATGCCCTATGTATGTACTAGGTGCTTTGTCGGTGTTCCCGAAAAAAGGTGCTTCGTTGGTGATGGTGTCATGGTGGCGTCGTGGCAACCGGGCAAAGCTGCAAGATCATGCACGGGGCAAGGGCAGCAAAAGAGCAGAGTCGAGGGAGGTCCTATACGGCACTTCAGGCGCCCGTTCATGGAACTAGCGTTCACGCAGCCGCGAACTTGGGCCGACCCAATGCGGGTGCTCGTTCGCTCGGACGTTGCTCGCTTGCTGTTGGTTACTAGTAGTCACTGGTTGCAGTTTGACCGACCAACCGTTGACTTTTTTAAAAATAGAAAAATCCAAAATCCAAAACAGTGAAAAAATTACGAATTCAAAAAAATTCATGGATTTGAAAAAAGTTCACAAATTTCAAAAAGTTCATCAAGTTGCAAAAAAGTTCATCGAATTTGAAAAAAGGTTCATCAAATTTTTAAAAAGTTCATCTATTTTTAAAAGGAAGTTCATTAAATTTGAAAAAAGTTCATCGAAAAATGAAAAAAGTTCATCGATTTAAAAAAATCACGATTTTTTCCACTGAGTAAGGAAGAATAAAAAATAAAAAATTTAAAAAGGGAAATAAAATGAAAATTTGAAGAGGGAAAGAAGAAAAAAAGAAAGGATAGAAAAGGAGTAACTAATCAGATCGGGTTAGATGGCACGGTAGTTAGTGCAACGTCCCTTCATGTGGGAGGCTGGTTCGCTGATTTGATTCTTTCCTTGAGCGTCCTCTTTTTGCGTTTTAAAACGAAGATAGACAAAGTAGAGATGGCCGACCCAGCACGGAGGGGCTGGGTGTGTCCATTTGCAAAATGTATGCTAACGGCCGCCTAAAGCGCTAAATAGAAGCGTCCAGAGTCGACTAGGTCAGGTTGGCTTGGGTTGGGAAGTCCAATTTGAATGGTCTGCATAGCTCAATTGGGTTAGGTACTTGGATTGCATTTTAAAACATAGATAGACAAAGTAGAGATGGGCGGTCCCAACACGAAGGGGCTATGCGTGCCCGTTTGCAAAATGCATGCTAACGAACGCCTGAAACGCTGAATAGGAAGCGTCCAGAATCGATTAGGTTAGGTTGGTTTGGGTTGGGAAGCTCAATTTGAATGGGCTGCATAGCTCAACTGGGTTGGGGTACTCGGATGTTGGATGACAGGACCGATCCCATAGACCGGGCCGGGCTAGCCATTCCTTGATAAGTTTGTCTTTTTGAGTTGCATTCCTTTGCAAGGTGATGTTCTATAGAAAAGCTAGATAGTACGAAGTATTTTTTTTAATGTATATGGGGTTGTGTTTATTGAAGACAATGCTAGACTTCTCGAGGACTTCCCCAAAAGGGAAGGTAAGTTTTTCTTCAGCTAGCGATTGCAATTAAACGCCTATGATAGGTTTGGTTGTCTGCATCTATTTTGCCTGCATTGTATACTTGTCCTAGTTAAGCCTGCTTGAGCAAATGCAGGCAAAAAATCATCATCTGCACATCGTTTGATTGCCTACATTAGGCTGACGGCATTAGGGGAGCAATTCTCGCATGGTGTTTGGTGTCCTACATTGGTTGGACTGATGCAACTACACAGTGTTTGTTTGCATACACCGGACATGATTAAGAGTTAACAACTACACATAACACACATGGTTGCACTATAGTGCATCAGTGACTGTGGTGGACGGTGGCCAAGGCATCGCGTCCGACACGACGAGCACGGAGTCATGAGCAAGTCATCCCATCAACGACGTGACGAACTAGTTGCTAGCGTCGTCGCCACAGAGGAAGTCCGTGCGGAGGGACAAATAGAAGGGCGCTGAGGCAAGGGATGATAGAGGACAAATGCAGTGCGCGTGCCATGGTGGCGTCAGTGTAGCAGGACACATGAGAGAAGGCCGAAAGGAACGACACCGACAGTGCCACCATTGTAGTAGGGCACGGGCAAGGGGCCGAGAGGAATAACACCGGTGGTGGTGTCAGTGTAGCAGGACGTGAGAGAGAAGGCCGGTAGGAACGATGCCGACGGTCGCGCCATGTAGCAGGACCCGGAGAGGTGACCAAGAGGAACGAAACTGACGGTGACACCAGTGCAGCAAGACGCGAGAGAGGAAGCCGAGAAGAACAACGCGGTGCTATTGTACACACGGGACATGAGGTTAAGAAGTGTCATTAAAGCAGACCTCACGTATGCATATGTATAGTCACGGGAAGGATATAGTCTACTCGTCTATGATCGTTGAAATAGAACACGTGCAACACAAAAATAATGTGAAACTGCAAGATGAAACTATTGGTCAAAAAAGTAATAATTAAACAATCGACTATGAGCGGCGAATTTAACAAAATTCATCTAAAATCACTCTAGACATGAACATGAAAGTAAACTTATTTTTCCAAAACAGATAACTAAACATTTACAATGAACAATACTACGAACCGGTCGCCTGTTGTGTAAATTAGAAGAGATTAATAAGTAGACTCGTGTATCATGCCCGACAAGGTTGGATCGAAGCCACCCACATGCGCTCTTTTGCATCGCTCGAGTCTGTCTTACACTCTTACTGGAGAGGTGTTTGCTAAACAGCATATCAAACAATATATTTTTGTAACACGCGCGCCTGGTTTGGACCAAACACGTCCCTACTGATTACTGAATGTTTGGAAAAGAAGAGGATGCATCAAGTCATCCATGGAGCCCAATCGAGAAAAGAAGAGAGGATGCAGCAGCCACCCGGTGCACAATTCGGGTGCGGGTGGGGGTACCTGGTACGCAGAGGTGGATGTCCCAAAGAGGAAGCTCGTCGGAGGAGGGAACTGGCCGCGGTCGATCGCCGAAGCACATCGGAGGAGCAGGAGAAGCCACAAGGCCGCCTCGCACGCCATCCGCCCACGGCCCGCTCTGAAACCCAGCAGGCAGCGAGTGTGGATTCTCTTCTGGGACGAGGCGATTTTGACGCGTCCGCCGACGCGCGTGCAGACTCATGAGGCGGAGGGACGATGCGCCTGTTACGCCCACAGACCGGCAAACGTCGCGTCTGTGCGCACAGCCAAACAAAGGACCCTTTGTAAAGCGTCATTGGCAATGACAGGCAGGTAAGTTGTTGTGCTCGCCTCGACCGTGTGTTGATTAAGCTGCCGCAACGACGAGTTTTTTCTTCTTCTATAATTAAGGTATGTAATAAGGCGATTTTTTGTCAACTAATCGAGACCAAAACGTTTTACTCCGAAAAGGTCTGGACGTCTACGAATATTTTTCAAACATTCGCAAGTTTCTTAGAGCATCGGGAGCAACTAATTAGGGAGTACTTTCTCGGAAGCCTCCCAACGATCATTCCCACGCGCTGCCACTTGATGCGTTCTCAGCCGCTGCCACGTGTCGAGTTCTAAACGTTCTCTTCGGATTTTTTTTTTCGCACGCGTTTTCGGCTTGTTTTTTTGGTGTTCCGGTTTTTCTAAGCTTGAAAAAACGCGTTTTCTGTTTTTTTTTTCCGCGAGAGGCACGGTTTTGCTTTCGTGAGAGACACGGTTTTGCTTTCGCGAGAGGCGCTCGAAAAGGAAAAAAACATGTTTTCTGTTTTTTTTTTCTTTTTCGCGAGAGGCACGGTTTTGCTTCCGCGAGAGTCACGATTTTGCTTTCGCGAGAGGCACGGCCGTGCCTCTCGGAGAGGGAAAAAACGCGTTTTCGGTTTTTCTTTTGCGAGAGGCACGGTTTTGCTTCCGTCAGAGGCACGATTTTGCTTTCGCGAGAGGCACGGCCGTGCCTCTCGGAAAGGGAAAAAACGCGTTTTCTGTTTTTCTTTTGCGAGAGGCACGGTTTTGCTTCCGCCAGAGGCACGGTTTTGCTTTTCCGAGAGGCACGGCCGTGCCTCTCGGAAAGGAAAAAAAAACGTGTTTTCTATTGTTTTTTTTTTTCACGAGAGGCACGGTGTTGCTTTCGCGAGAGGCACGGCCGTGCCTCTCAGAAAAGGGAAAAAACGTGTTTTCTATTTTTTTTTCTATCGCGAGAGGCACGGTTTTTCGTCCCGGTTTTTTTCGTCCGGTTTTTTCGTGAAAAAAAAGTTCGTCAAAACCTATCAACATGGGATCTAGTTTTGAAGATCTCGACGCGAGGAACCCAACGATGAAAACGGTTCGAAATTTGGACACACGGTTTAAGAGATAAAACGTTTCGAAAATACGGATCTACGAAAAAAGGGAAAAACTCTCAGGTTGTAACAAGTGACACACATACAGTGCGCCATTTGTCGCAACCTGAGGAGGTGGGAGTGATCCCTAGAAAATGTACTCGTCAATTAGTGATTTCGTAGAGCATCTCTACGAATCCCGTAAAGGGGCGCCGGTCCGGAAAATTTCAACCTATATGCGTGTTTGGGCATTTTTATGACCCGAACAGATCCCACGTACGGCCCGGCCTGTAAAAACATATAGTGCGGCTAAAAAAATCAGCCCCTCCGCCGCTATGTACATGATACCGGGGCACTTTTAGGGTTAGCCCCCCGGATCCACTCCGCCGCAATTCGTCCACTCTGCCGCTAACCCTAGCCAACTCCGACGAGTACTTTTGTCCGCCTCTCCTTTGCCTTTTCCCCTTCTCGATGGTCGGCGGCGCTGGTGGCAGCCACGTCGGTCGGGTCGCCTCCAAGCAAGCGCGCAAGGCACAATGCGGAGGCTGGCATTACTAGCCGCATCGTTGAGCCATGGCGAGCGAGGCAGGCGCGGGACCCTGACCAGCTCTCCCGGATCGGCGGGCGGAGCGCGCGGGGGCGGGCGGAGAATAAGGTGCCGCAGACCGTCTCACGTCACCAAGGAGGAGCTCGACCTCGACCAAGCGCTCCGCAAGACGAGCGCCAAGTACTACCTCGGCGTCGACGAGTGACCTCGTCGAACTAGGGTTAAACTTCTAGCGCAAATATGTATTTCGTATGTATGAACTGTGGTGGTGATGAACAATTTCTAGCGCGGAGTTTTGTTTGAATTTTGCAGTTTTGATTTACGGAATCTATTCTACCCGAGCTTGCAAGATACCGTAAGAGTATTCTGCGGTATACCTTAAATAGTTTTTACGGTACCAACTTTTAAAGGATCTGTTGTTACAAATGCTCTTAACTTGTAACACCCAGTGAGCCGTTAGGGCATCTCCAACACTGACCCCTGAATTGGACATCATATTCGTCCGTGGATCGGTGGAGACTAGTCTGCGGACACTGATACAAGAGCCGACCATCGAACCACGCCACGTACGTTTCAAAACAAATTCAAATAAACTAGACGAATTACATGCAAACATGATAATTTTCGTACAAATAAGACGAAAACAGTTACTCTCTATCTGATTGGGCAATGTTGCGCCATGCACAGTTTATCACAAACATAAATTCCTAATACTTATTCGTGAGCGTGCTCGTTGGCTAAAACGAGCGTCTGGGCTCACACGCATGCATGTCTAAAAAAATTGTCTACTAGCGCTTGTATGATGTGGCATTAAATATGTTAACACTAGTCACTTTAATTTAGAGAAAACAGTTTTATGTGCATTTATTTTAGGTCTCAAATTTTTAAAAAGTCATATCTTTTAAACCATGTGTCCGAATTTTGTGCTGTTTTACATGCTGACAGTTTTACATGCTGATAGTTTTGTTCCCGTTCATTGTTACCATCTATATCCTTAGAATTTTGTGCCACTACACCCGAAGGATTATCATCACTTTCGTTGAAAGTTTTGTTTGCTCGTTGCGGCTCATCTAATTTATCTTCTAGTGTGCTCTTCTGTCTTAGTTCTTGTTTCAGCCTAGTTTGTTTTTCCGCTGTGATGTACTAAGAGATTTCAAGTTTCTAAAGAAATTTCAAATCTACCATCCACCGCCCCCCCACTCTGGTCGATATACTCTCGATTCTATATAACTCAATAGGAAAACCATCTGGGCCAGGACTCATTATGTTCCATAGAGAAGATCACCTTTGTGAATTTCCTTCATGAAAAAATCTCTGATAAACCTGTAGCATATTGAGCATATATCTTATCACCCCTATCAATATTAAGTGAAACATTTGATTTATCGGGTTGACCAAAAAGATTCTTATAAAAGGTTGTAATATATTCCATCGAATTCTCTTCAGCTTTAATAACCCCTTCTTCCAGTCCTGGACACAATTCTATTATTTCTCTTTCTCCCATTAACTTTAGCATGCAATATGTAGTATTGGCATCACATTCTTTAATATTGTTTTCCTTACACCTCTAAAGCCATTTTAGTTCTTCCTGTTTCATTGGACATTAGTCTATTTAACTGCTCTCTTAACACTCTCTGCTCCTGTCTATCACCAGCAGTGAGCCCAAAGCAATGAGTTAATTATTGCAATGTTTACAAGATCATGTACAATCGCAGTTCAAACATAAACCATATACTAATATGCTCATATACTCGTACGCAATTTTGATATTTTAATTTGATTTCAATAAACGGTACCACGGTACTTACTAATTCTTTGCATCGGAATCGTTACGTGCTGATTTGACACATTGATTCCATTTACGGGTTTACCCGAGAACAAGCTATGACAATAGTGCGTAGATTCATGCATGATTTGAAGACAGATCACACATGCGATCGATGGAAATCCACACACCCGGTCCACCGCATGGAGCATACATTGCTCCAATTCACCCCTAGCCCCTCCATTACTCCAAAGTGATGACAACCTCCAGAGTCCGTAGTATATACCTTTACATCACCCTAAATTTACATTTCTACTAGGCAAAGACGGTATCAGGGGAGCGTTGGAACGATGTGTAGCAAACTTGCAGTATGTATACTTTTTTTTTCCTATAAAAAAGCAGTAACTAACAGTTTCATTTCAGGGGTAGCTGGATCTTGCAATATAATGGTTGCAAGTATCATGAATCTGCTCTCAGCATCTGCGCCTGGTCGACCGGCCTAGAACCCGTGAGGAAGTCTCGATACCACTTCCCTGACATCTTTGGAGTCCTCTCCTGCGTTTCAAAATCGACGTGATAAATCCCGAACCTCACAGTGAAACCAAAAGCCCACTCAAAGTTGTCCATGAGGCTCCACACGAAGTAGCCACGCACGTTAGCTCCTCTCCTGTAAGCATGCCACAGGTTCGGTATATGTTGTGTCAGAAAAGAGTCAACACATTCAGAATGCAGAGTTGTAGACACTGATTCACATTTCTTCGATTTCCATTTTTACTGGTGCGCATGACAAATGAAAAGAATTACCAACATTCTTTCGGGGCATACTGTTTCAACGGGCTTGCTTCGTTATGAGTATATTGCTAGATAGTATTATAGTACTACATATGCTACTGAATGATATACACTATTTTTAGGAAGGTTTATGGTTTATTAAAGGTTCCATCGGCAAATGGTGTAATGCGCATGATGATCGCAAATGGTGGCACGTTACCTGACTGCTGAAGATATGCATGTGAGATAACCCTGCAGGTAGTTCACTCTTCCAACGTCATTGATCAAGTCCTCCATACTGTTATCGCTGAACTGCGAGTAGCCTGAAACAAATAAAGCGTAAGAGAAGACATGATCATTGAAAACATTCAGAAGCAAATTAGGAGGCGCTAGAAACTTTTCAATCTTCAGGGATTCTTCTGAACGCATTGTGTATCCCTGATGCCCTCCCTTGCTACTCACCATTTTCAGTAACGTAGACAGGCGCGTTCTCGTATCTCTGATTGACATACTTGACGATCAGCTCCATACCTTCCGGAACATCATAGTAGCCATAGAATGCAGTCTGCAAGGTCGATCACCATATATACCAACATGTCACAAGGTGAAGAAGAGATAATGCATAGGATGGCAACAGATGGAAGCAGTTCTTACAGGTCTTCCGATCGCCACGCCGTCCCGTTCACCTACAGCTTGGACCAGCGCATTTCCCTCGTAACTCTTGATGTCGCACGGAGAAGCGATGCAATCCTTGGCGTAGATCGCCGTGTAATGGTTCACCCCGATGAAATCCGCCTTGCTCTGCAGTAACCTCTTCTCCTCCGAGGTGAACGTTGGTAAGTTTGATGACAGCATCTCACGCATTTCTCTGGGATACTCGCCAAAGAATATCGGATCCAGAAACCTGCAGAAGAAAAGCAAACAATAAAAATGTCATAGTACTGACAGTTTTTTTTTCTAAAGCTAGTGTGAATATTAAAAATGTCATGCTTCTTGTGTTGCATAGAAGGTGAAACAAAAAAGGACATACCAGTCCACCTCAAAGGCCAACGCCCGTCTTGCAGCCAGGATATCCTCCGTGGAGTTGGTCAGCGGCTCATACCATTTCATCGCGATCACGATCCCGATTGATCCGCCTTGCGTTGCCTAACATGCACACACGGATCAGAACGAAGGTACCTCTGCTTTTGAGTTTTGAGAAGGAAGCTCCTCAGCGACAGAGCAAGTATGTCTCTAGGGTTTCACCTGATAGTTCCTCTTGTAGTTGTCGACGGCGGCGGCGTGCGACATGATCATGTTATGGGCGGCGACGTAGGGCTCCCGGCGAGAGTCGCCGCTGTTGCAGGTCCCGAAGGGCGGGGAGCAGTGCTTGGGCGGGTACTGGCCCAGCATGTAGGCGAACTTGGTGAAGAGGTTGGGCTCGTTGAGCGTCGTCCAGAACTTGACCCTGTCGCCGAACGCCTTGAAGCACACGTCCGCGTAGTGATCGAACTCCTCCCTGCCATCAAGGAACAAAAGTTAATCAGCGGACCGCCATGACCGGGGACCGTTGGTGGCCAAGTCAAGTCGGAGGGAGCGCAGAGCATGTGCAGGCGCAGCCAGTAGGAGTCGCATGCACGTAGGGTTACCTGATTCCGGCGCCCAGCCAGCCGCCGTGCCGGGTCTCCAGCTCGTGCGGCAGGTCGAAGTGGTGCAGCGTCACGAACGGCTCTATCCCTGGTTGACATTTTTGGCAGCATGCAGCACGTTTAGATTGCCGTTCGTTGAAGATTAGGTGGTGTTGTTGAATCTGTTCGTTGCAGATGTGTGGCGTGTGGGACTACCGACTGCGTACCTTTCTCAAGGAGCGCGGCGATCAGGCGGTTGTAGAAAGCTATTGCAGCCGTGTTGACGCCTCCAAGTCGGCCTCCTACGAGGACGATGATGCAACGACAGCTAATTAGATAACCTACTGCGGTAACTGCATAAACTTGTTAGTGCTAATTGTGTGTTGGTTCGTCTTGGCATGCATACTTGGTAGGACTCTCGCCCATGAGATGGAGAATCTGTACGAGTTGACACCCAGATTATGCATGATCTCCACGTCCTCCTGCTCAAGACAGCGTCAGGGTTACATGGGCAAGCACAGTAAATTAGGGGATCACATGACAAGTACTACCAGTGATTGAAAGTTGGGCTAATTAACTATGTACCATGTAACGGTGGTAGTGGTCGTCCGCCACGTCCCCGTTCCGTCCATCGTTGATCTCCCTAGCTGCAGGGAATCAAAACATCTTGAGAGGACAGAAGATGTCCAACTTTTAAAATGGAGGATCACATGCGCGTGTGAGGAGCTGATCTTCTTTCAGAATATATATATGCAGGAGAATTATTGTGGTGCTAGTTGATCCGAACGACAGAAATTTTGCCATATAGTAGTACACGGATAAAGCGAAAAATTTCTATGGCCACTCGCACATAAGAGTTCACGCCTACTCCATAAGCATTATCTTATTCAAAACCTATTTGTGTGAGATCCTCAAAAAAAAAAAACCCTACTTGTGTGCAAGATAATTTTTTTACTCCGGAGCGACGCCATTTCTTTCCAAGTTTTATAAACTCGAGGGAAAAGACGGTGTGGTTGCGGCACCTGCTTCGGTGACGGTGAAATGGGTGCTGGCCTCCGTATCTTTTCATGTCCGGCCGGCCTAGGGATCTCACTACTGAAATCTGAATCTTTCAAGGTTAACTTTCTTGGACTCTAGCGGTATACCAGGACATGGCTGGCTTATGTCTCTATCTTGCTGATAATTTTCTGGCGGTAAAGTAATCCAGCAGCATGATTACCATAGACGGTAAATTAATCGCCGAATTGTTATTTACGGCCTTATGATGAGCTATCGCTATCTCTATGTTTCGCACAGCAGTGAGGCAGGCACGTAGCCGCTCGATCGATTTGAGCCTTGTCATGAGCAGCATGGATGGATGGATCGGAGGAAGGCGAGGAAGAAGAAAGCCACTGGGTTTTGGGGAAGGGAAAGAAAGAAAAGATGGCTTACACTGCGTGTGGGTGAAGACATCCCAGTTGCTCAGGCCCTTGCCGTCCTCCAGGTACGCGCCCTCAATCTAGAAGCACAAATTAACTGCTCTTTGAACTGGACGCTGGGAACGGACGGCAGGGAGAAGAAGTTCGACACTGAATGAAGGCCGAGGCCGAGCTCCACTACTTGCGAACCTGGTAAGAAGAGGTGGCGGCGCCGAAGAGGAACTCCGGCGGGAACTCGGCGCGGTCGAGCCCTCGCGCCGGCGGCGCGAGGATTGCCAGCGCCACCAGCGCCGCCAGCAGGGCCATGCCCGCCGCCGCGGCCATTTCCTCGAGGTAGCTTAGCTGGGAAGGCCACGCCTCTTCGTTTCCACGAGGGCTCTGGAGTCTGGAGTCTGGTCTGGTCTAGCACTCTAGCCCCCCCTCGACCGAACTTATTTAAAGGCAACAGCGAAGCTCGCCGTGTCCCCGTCACCACCAATTTTATATACCACGACTCCTCGGAGCTGCGCCCATCCGCCGATGCGCGCAGTGCGTACGGCACCGCCGATATTTACCGCGCCGGCCGGTTGCGCCAAGCACAAGGCCAAGCTCTGGTTGTTGGTTAGGGTAACTGAGATCCACATGGTGCGCGTGAGAGCGACGCGTGAAGGAGGGCGATAATGGATGCAAGCTAGCCATGGCATGCCGGAAATGGCGCTGGCTTTTGGCGGACTGGACGATGCCCCGTCGGATCGGCTCTACCAAGGCGCCGGGTCCTCGATGGGTCCATCTCTGGCTAGCTTGCTTGCTTGCTCGTACGTCCTCCGACGCGCCGTCCGGGGGAAGAAACAAGCCGTGGAAAGCAACCTGACCGGCACGTGACAGGGTCGTCGATCGCCTCACCGGGTAGGTAAGCACTGTGCACTGATCCTGTCTGGCCGGGCTGCTGCGGCCCTGGCTGCTGCCGGTGGATTTGCGTGCCGCCCGGCGGCGACATGTGGCGCTCACGTGGGGCGGGGCGTGTGTCTCGGCAGAGTGAGTGTGAGACGGGAAACCCGTGGCCGTGGCCGCGGCGAGCCACCAACCACCGCCGGAATCGGTTTGCCTTGTAGCATCTACAGTCGGAACTTAAGAGCATCTCTAGCCGTTCGGTGCCCCCAGAAATAGCGCCGTCTTGGTGTCAACCGGCGCAAAAAACGGTGTGGGGACGGTCTGGTTTCCAGTCGCGTCCCCAGTCTCGCCCCCGACGACGCATTTTGAACACAAAAAAAGTCAAATTTCGGCCATGTTTGGACAAAGTTCAGGCGATTCCAGTTGACATTTATACAAAAAGTAAAAAAAACATGAAGACATAGTAAAAAAAACTAAACTACGCCGCGGCCGTCGCCTCCCCGTCGCCGCCGCCTTCTACATGCCGAGGAGGCTGTAGAAGGCGGTGTAGTCGCCGCCGTCGTCGTCGTCGCTGCCGTCCTGCACGCCACCGCCGTCCCTGCTGCAACCCTGCCCTGGGTCGCCGAGGCGATGCAGCTCGGGGTTGGATGGTCCGGGCGCATCCTCGTCGCTGTCGTCGAGGATGACGACGCCGCCCTCCTCGCATCCACGGCGGCGAGTGGCGATCTCCTCGAGGGCGCAGCGCTGACACACCATTTCCTCGCTGACGTAGTCGTCCCGAGCCCATTTGTGGGCGGTCTCGTCGGGGGCGGCCATGTCGAGGTGCACCTGCTTGACGGCGACTGGCGTCGGCGTCGCCTCCGCGCCCGGCTCCGTCTTCGGCCTGACAAGGCGGAGGTGGCCGCGGGTAGGGGGGGAAGGCTGGCGGCGGCGGCCCTCATTGATCGTGATGCCGCCGCCACTGCGCCCGCTGCGCCGGAGCGGCGTCTCGCCGGGCTCGGTTTTCATGGCGAGGAGGGGCGTCCGTGCGCCGGAGGAGGTGGACTGGGAGCCGGACGACGACGACGATGCCCCGAGCATGCGCCTTGGCTGCCACGAGGAGCCGCTCCGGTGCGAGAAGGACTGCGCCGGGTAGTCAAGCCGCGGCGAGTTGCCGCCCTCGATGTGCTCGAGGACGGCTTCGAGCGTGCGCCCGGGGACGCCCACCACCGCCGCCGCCCCTCGGAGTTGTGGCGCCCGCGGCTGGGCGGAGCGCCGTTCGTGGACGCGAGCTGCTCCTCGTGACGGCACTCGAAGTACGCCGTCCACAGGTTGTGGCTGTCCGGGGCGTACCTCGGCTGCCGCCTCGCCGCCTCCGACAGCGAGGACCGGATCCTGGCGATCTCAGCGCGCCGCTCAGCGCCACTGGGCGGCGGAGGCATCGGGACCCCGCCGGCGCTGAGCCTCCAAGTGCCCGGCACCCACATGTCGGGCGGCGCCGGGTACTCCGCCTCGTACAGGAGGCGAGCTTCATCCCCGCGGAGGTGGCGGCGGCCGAAACCGTTGGCCGCGGCACCGTCGCCTGGAAAGCGCTCAGCCATGACATTGTTGGGGGAGAAAAGGTCGCCGGGGAAGAGGAAGAGAAGGACGTCGGCCGCGAGATTGGGAGGGAAAGCTGTGGCGAGAAGTGCCGAGCCACCGGCGAGGAGGGCGGCTTTTATAGCGGCGAGCGGGTGACGCCGTGTGGCTACGTGGCGGGAGAGGGACGCGCGTCGGCGCACGTTCACTGCGCCGCTTCAATGGAAGGCTGACCGGCGGCAGCGCCCGGTCACTTCGCATTGAATCCCCGCGGGAAACCGAGGCGATGAGGACGACGAAGCGCCCGGTCGCTGACACGGCGGGTCCACCCGTTTTCGCGCCAAAAACCTTTCCCCCGGCGCCCCCAAGCGCCCCCCAGCGCGCCGGGTTCGGCCTGGGTCCGCCGGCGCCAATTTTGGCCCTAACCGGCGAAATTTGGGCTCCTGGGGGCGCGACTGGGCTGATTTTGAACAACCGGCGATAAAAAAGTGGCCTGGGGGGGTCTGTTGGGGGCGCGGCTGGAGATGCTCTTACAAATTCGGTCCTTCAAACGCACGTGGACGCATCCAGGTGCGCCCGTGGACACTGACCGGGCATTTACTAAATCCGTATCTCTACATCCGCGTATTTCATATCCGGCATCCTATATCCATACACATGCATGCAACGTAGTACATAGATCAACAAACGCTAAAAATCGACAACAAACGGATATATAAACCGGGTATGATTCACATAGACATCACCAAAAGATCATCAAACTGACATAGTTCAAAGATCCGGCACATTCTAATAACTACATACTAATGAGAGGGCGAGCTTCATCACTTCTTCGTCGGCCCTTTGCCCTTACGGTCGCCGACACTGCTGTAGGCGTCCACAACAAGAGGTGGGCCGACGTCGGAGTCAGACCTGTCATCGTCGGAGGAGGAGTCGGAGATGACGATGAAGCCTTGCAAGCGCCGGACGATGCGGTCTTGCTTCCGCTTCAGCTTGGCCACCCTCGCCGCCTCCGCCATTGCCAATGCCGCCTCCTGCTCGGATTGCTCAATGCCGAGCCGGAGGTTCTTGGCGTCGATCCGACGGAGTCGCCGGGCGTCCGTCTCCGCCTGGTCAGTGACCGACGGTACACCCACTGGAGGAGACGGTCCTCCTCGTTGGGCACCGTCATCACGCGGCGGCGTCGGGAGGACTGCCCAGCTGTGTCGGACTCGCCCGCCCTCTCCCTTGCCCTCTCCCTTGCCCTCTGCCTCTCACGGCGGGCGGCGCGTGCCTCTGACTCCGGAGTCCGCATCCGCGGCGCCGGCGGAGCGGACACTATAACCCACCGCTGCCCGCGTGGAGCAACGGCCGAAGGTGGAGGAGGCCGTCGGGCGGGCGGAGCAGACTGCGCAGGCCTCGCAGATCCGTGCGCGGGGCAGGAAGGGCCAACGCCGGCGTTGTGGTGACGGGTAACAAGCGGCGTCGCACCGGACCCGGAGCTGCCGCCCATATCGACCAGCGAGCGCTCGAGCGCGATACAGAGCGTCAGCTCCTCCTCGTCAACCTCGCTGCCGCCGGAGTGGCTGCCGGTGCTGGACATGGTCGCCGACGCACTGGACTGGGGAAAGTGGAGCGTCGGGGAGGCGGAGCGAAGCGGAGTGAACTGAGCTAGGGTTTGCGCCGGACGGGGATTTTTGTGGGGTCGGGATGGGCCAGAGGTGGACTGGGCTGACGTGGCGGGCGTGCCCGGACCGCCTCATATCCGTCTCATATTTGGACTGGATATGAGTGGTGCCGGTCAGCCCGAATGTTTGAGGCCCGTTTAAGGGGTCGGGTTGGATCGCGTTTTTGTGACTGGTCAGTGATCGGGTGGCCTGTCCAATCGTTTGAGACGGGTACGAGAGTTCCCTCTTGTCGCCAAGGGATGTATTGGCCAGTGATCGATCGGTGTCACGTGACGTGGTTCATGGTGCGGACTCGAGAGGGTGTCGCTAAGCTGTGCGGGGGTGACTGTCTGGGAACATGTTCCGTAGAAGTATTTACTAGTACAACGGTGGAGGTGAGAATGGAATCTGGCGGTGGATCGCGGACGGGTGGCACCTGTTCGACCATGTCAGAGTCAGACCAATATTACCATGTGTGGCCATGTGCATGGCCAAGGGCCAGGAAGCCAATCAGCGATTCGTGGGCGCACATTCGTAGCGCAAGGCGCATGGCTTAAAAATGAAAGCAAGCAGCAAAAACGTGAAGAGACTAGATTTTTGTTGTTTTTGTTTTTTTGAGAACCACCGTCCAACTTGGTTGCATAATTTTTTCAGGAATTACGGTGATAGACTAGAGAGACTAACTTCTTGACTTGGGTAAGTATGCATGTTTTTTTGGTTGCGAGAAAGGTCAAAAGTTTTCAACTTAGTACCGTCGTATGTCCTTACAAAAACCTCCTTATACATGATTTAAAAAGAGCTAATTATATCCCAGGTACATAAACTTGGCAGGTGGGTTCAATTTAGTACAAATACTTAAAAAACGTTTAGCACGGGTCCAAAAGCTTGGCTTCCATGTTCATCGGTGGTACAAATCGCTCTAGAGACGACACGTGCATGCCAGCTGGACAAAAGCCACGTGCGGGGCTGCTCTGCTCATTTGCAAAAAAGCCCAGGATGATTTGAAATTACGTCAAACTTCATGTATATGCTAGAGCGTATCCTGACTCCGAGAAGGAAATAACTAACGAGATAATCACCTTCCGCCGCTGGAGGCCGCGTGATTTTTGCGCTGATTTTGTTTTCTATCAATCCATCTGGTTAGAAGTCACGTCGGTGCCCGCGTCGTCGTCGCCGGCGACCATGCCGCCGGAGCCTGTTTATCGTCCCGATTACCGTGACCCGCCACCGGATTACGGTAATCCCCGTTCCTCCTCCTCATGATTCCATGTTGTGCGGAAGTAAGGTTTAAGTAGGGCTTGGGCAGGGGCATGAGCGGGTAGTTGAACAAGCTGCTGCGCGGACGTTGGGTTTACATGGGAGTTTGGGCAGGTGGCTGAAGCCGGCGTGCCGACCGCTAGTTAGAGAAGTTTGCTGATTAATTCCTTGAGTTTCTTCGTCCACTGTTGTTGCGTCAGTGCTCGTAAATACGATCTTGTAATGTCGTGGAAAGGGGTACTGAATGTATACTGATCCGGAGCTTGCACCAGACTACGCGAAGGTTGCTGGACTAGTATAACCTAACAAAGATATCAAAGTAATTGATTTATTCAAAAAATCCGGACTGCCTCCCGGGTCGCACCTGGCGACTCCGGAGGCCCCCCGCCGTCACCTCCTCTCGACCTCCTCCTATCAGATCTCCCCCGCCGCCGTCGCTGCTCCGTTGGGAACGCCCGCATTCTCCATAACTATCTAGTTAGCGAAGGTGCAATTCAGGCTGGTGTTGTTTGGATATTTATTCATAAACTAGATTAAAAAATCATGAGAAGTCCATGATAAGTTTGTAAATGTCATTTTTTAACCTAATTTATTGCATAATATTTTGATATTTATGTAATGTTTGCTTGTTTGGATAATGCAGGTGGTGATGAAGATATGTTTTCAGTTCATATTGAGCATAATGGTTTTTTTTGTGGGGTAGGACAAAAACTAGATTATGTCAGTGGCACTTTGGACTGTTGGGACTTCTGCCATGCAGACACATTTTCCTTTCTTTACATAGAAGATTGGTTGAGCTCGCTGAGTTATCCAAAGGAGGAGCACAATGTATACTGGTGTTATCCAGGGAAAAGCATTGCAGATGGTTTGCGGCATGTTTCCACAGATGTTGATATTTTGGCTATGATAAATTGTGCGAAAGAGAACAAGGTTTTGAATTTGCTGATTGATCACGTGAATAAGCTTTTGAAACGACGTGGAACAAATACCAGTGTTCCAATGTGCTTAACAGGTTTTGTGTGTATTGTCATTTTGTTTCATCCGATAGCATGGTCTTGTTATCTATTTGTTTTGTTTGATAAGATCGCAAACTGCAGGTGGAGGGCCTTCATGCACGGCAGGCGAAGGGACATCCGTCACTACAACTAATGGAGAAGACAGCAGTGCAGGTGAAGAGGAGGGTGAAGAGAATTCATGGCTACAAGAATCTGACTCCGATTCTGAGTTTGACCCAGATTTTGATATTGTGGACAGTGATTATGAAATGAAAGAAGGCGATGATGATCTCTTTGATGAGAATGTGGATGAGGACCTACGTGATCACAATGTGGCTAAAATATCTGAAGATATGGAAGAGTATGTGCTAGATGATGAGCAGTTGAACATGTGCGCAACTGAAAAAGAAAAACTTAGATTTAACTGGAGGGCTTTTAATCCTCAAGTTGACATGAAAGCCCCAGAATTCAAAGTAGGCATGGTTTTCTCTGATGTTAAGGAAGCTAGGCGTGCTCTAGAGGCATACAGTGTGAAGAACAGGGTCAAGGTGCAGAAGGTGAGGAATGAAGCAACTAGGTTGGAAGTTGTTTGTGTGCCTGGGTGCGCATGGGTTTTGAAAGGTTCAATGGACAACAGGACAGGCTGCTTCTTAATTAGGACTTACTATGGAAATCACACTTGTCAGAAAGTTTGGAAATTAAAAACATTGACAGCAAAGTTCCTAACTCAAAGATTTATAGATGAGTTCAGAGACAACCAGAAGATGGATTTGAGGACTTTCGGTAAGAAAGTGTTGAGGAAGTTTAACATGCTACCAACTAGAGCTAAATTAGGTAGGGCGAGGAAAGCTGCTCTAACTCAAATCCATGGTGATGAGGCATCACAGTTTAACAAGCTATGGGACTATGGACAAGAACTCAGGAGATCAAATCCTGGTTCCAAGTTCTTCCTATCCACCAAGCAGGTATTGCACGAAGGAGAAACAGAACCTAGAGATCACCTATCAACTCTATATTGGTCATATGGTGCATTGAAAAGAGGTTTCCTAAAGGGTTGTAGGCCAATAATTTGTTTTGATGGTTGTCACCTAAAAACAAGGTACAAAGGTGTGTTGCTTACTGCAGTTGGATTAGATCCAAACGACTGCATTTATCCTATTGCTTTTGGTCTTGTGGAGGTGGAGTCAACAAACTCATGGGAGTGGTTTCTCAGTTCACTCAAGGATGATCTGAATATCATCAATACTGCACCTTACACCATCATGAGTGATCAGCAGAAGGTATGCATTATTCATTTCATTTTTAAACTTTGTATTGTCTAAATAACAATATTGCTGACTAGCAATATGTTCTGGACAGGGGTTAATTAAGGCCGTGGCTAAGGTATGGCCAGATGCTGAGCATAGATTTTGTGTGAGGCATATGTACCAAAATTTTAACAAGGCAGGGCATAAGGGAGAAACTCTAAAGAATGACTTGTGGGCTGTTGCAAGATCAACCAATATTCCAAAGTACAATGAGAACTTACAGAAACTGAAAGATGACAGTTTGGATGCTTTCAAATGGACTGAGGAATTCCCACTTAATTGTTGGATTAAAGCATTCTTCAATGACTTCCCGAAATGTGACATTTTGTTAAACAACATGTGTGAAGTGTTTAACAGGTTTGTGGTTGTTATCATGTTGTTCTATTAGATAACATAAGTAAGCATGTGATCCTTATCATTTTGCTCTTTTAACAGTTACATTCTGGATGCAAGAGAGTTCCCTGTACTTTCCATGTTGGAAAGTATATTTCTGAAGCTTATGAATAGAGTCCAGGGAAAAAAGAAAGAAGCACAACAGAACTGGACTAGTAGAAGAATATGCCCAAAAATTCAGAAGAAACTAGATAAAAATGCTGAGTTTGCAAGAAATTTATTCCCCACAGAAGCAGGCAATGGAGTGTTCAGAGTGCTATCAGGAGAAACTGAGTATGTTGTTGACATATGCTTGATGACATGTGATTGCAGAAGGTGGCAATTGTCTGGCATACCATGTGGACATGCAATTGCATGTTGCAGGTCGGAGAGGATTGACCCTGCAACGTTGGTGCATAATTGCTACACTGTCGATAATTACCTTCAGGCATATGGCTACAACCTTGTGCCACTGAGAGACAGATCTCATTGGGAGAAAATGGATGGGGTTGAAGTTCATCCACCTATCTTCAAAAAACAAGTTGGCAGGCCAAGGAGGAATAGGAAGAAGGCCCCAGAAGAGAAAATCAAACATGGTGCTAAACATATTACCAAGCATGGAGTGATCATGCATTGTTCCATATGTGGTAGGCCAGATCACAACAAAAAAGGGCACAACAAGTACATGCAGAATGTCGCTGAAAATCCTGAAGTTGCAGAGGAAGAAGAAGATGATTCATCAATTCTACAGGTATGTACTCCTTGCATAAATTACAACGAACCCTGCATCATTGGTTTCCTAACTGCAGAGTACAACAATATGTGTAGAACATAATGCCCCACAGAGCAAACCCTACTCAAGATCCAACAAATGTACCTGGAAGCATGGTTTACAACATGGGGCAGCAGGTAACTAACTTATCTCATTTATACGGTACATTAATGATTAACTTGTCTACAGCAGCACTGATTTTTCGTTTACAGGAGAGAAACTATGTGGTACCTGACAGGACATATGGTCCTTTTCCACAAGAAAGCTCATTTGTAGCTGCTGCCAGGGCTTCAATTCCACAAGGCAGGGGAAGGCTAACCACAACAATGACTAGAGGAAGGGAGAGTGTGAGGGGCAGGGGCAGGGGCAGGGCCATAATACAAGATCAAGCAGAAGGTTCTGCTGGTAGGGACAGGGGCAGCAATGCAAGAGGAAAAAGGAGTCAACCGGGCCAACCAAGTTCAAGGGGACAAATTAGGACACAAAGGGCAAGAAGAGGAGGAGCAACTTCTACTGCAGAAAACCCCTTGAACAACGTGATGTTTGGCCGGGATCTCAATGGTGTTACAGTGCCTAATCTCAATGCAGAAACACTGCCGGACCTCAATGTTGCAGATATTCAGTATGAAGAAATTCAGGTAACCCAGAATGCACCTGGAGGTTGTGGACGCCAATGATCTGTTTCGCTATCATTTTGATATCCGATGAACTTAGTTGTTTTGTTTCGAACCATATATGTACTGGATTTGTTGAACTGGATATGTGAGATATGCTCAACTGGATGTGTTAAACTGATTATTTGAGATGTGCTTAACTGAATGCATCGTACCATATGCGAGTGATCTGTTTAACTGATTGTGCGAACTGCATTCCTGCAGTTCTTGTTCTTGTTAACTTATAACTGAATATGTGTAGATTTTTTGTTGTTAACTTTAACTGAATATGTGAGACGTGCTTAACTGAATTTGTCGTAAAATATGCGAGTGCTCTGTTTAACACTTTAACTGAATGTGTGAACGGCATTCCTGTAGAACTTTGTTGTTAATTACTCCCTCCGTCCCAAATTAAGTGACTCAACTTTGTACTAACTCTAGTACAAAATTAGTACAAAGTTGAGTCACTTATTTTGGGACGGAGGGAGTACATAACTGAATTTTTGTGTCAGGAAAATGGGATTTGGAGTTACGGACTGCTTCTGATGTACTAAAGATAGCAAGTACTTTTGCTAAGGAAAAGGAAATAAAAAAGATAGCCCTGGGAATCAATCCCACGAGCTAATCTAAAGGTACTGATTAGTGTTGCCAGTTGAATAGCTTAATGGATGTTGTAATCGGAGGACTGCTCCTCTACTTAAGTATAGCTTGCGGCTGCCCCATCGGACGCTGAGCTTGAAGCAGACATGCGTGAGAGCAGCGAGCAAGACAACACGACGATGGAGAACGCCGTGCCCGCCTGGTCGAACCTCCTTGAGCGCCAGGCAGAGAGGCTGGAGGGCGAGTGGATGATCTCCGCGGCACTGGTCTTTTTCGAGGAGCGCAAGTCAGCCGGGAGCAGGCCAGAACGCGCTTCGTTGGGCTTCCGCGTACAATGCATATGCCTGACGACGTCGAGCGCAACCGTGTCAAGCAGTACATTCGCCCATGGACCTTGTAGACGTCGAGGTGGGCAACAGCGACTCCAAAGTCGACGAGCAGTCAGACGACCCTTTCTGACGGCGAGGACGCGTACATGTTCAATGCCATGCTATGACGACGACGGCTGTTGTATCTGTATGTTCCTCGGGATGGCACACTGGCCTATAGGGCAAGTTTCAAGTAATTTCAGATCATCACGGGTATTTTTGCAAATGTGGCGAGCAGCCCCGCGCATTGCTTCTGCCGAGCTGGCATCCACATGTCGTTTTTGGGGCGATTTGTACCGGCGATGAACATGGAAGCCAAGTTTGTAGACCCATGTTGCACGCTTTTTAAGTTCTTGTATCAAAGTGAACCCACTTGCCAAGTTTATGTATCTGGGATGCAATTAGCTCATTTAAAAATACATCCAAATCTATGAGGTTTACTTTGGGTTAAATGCATCAGAAGTCCAAAAACAAACTCTTTTGGTTGTTTCAACACGCTTCACCTGGCAATATTGACAGTGGCAGAGCCAGGAATCAAAGATTGGGGTGGCCAAATGACTCAAACTTCTGAAATTACACTAATGCATGTATTTTTTCCATAAAATCTGAGTGGTTAGCAGCATATAATCATAAATAATTTGGGATCATGGGGCAGCCTTGGCTACTGAACATTGCGTCGTGGTACAACTAATCTATTGTGCGTTGGCCTCTTGACTTTTACACATGCATGTGTTGTGTGAACACACGGACTTGACTCCACACAACACTCAAGGCGCCAGGCATTGACCTTAGACGTGCATGCGTAACGTTCAACAATTGATACAGGCTACACACAACGATGTAATGTTATTGGTTTTGATATATTGTAGAGAGTGGTTTTTCTACAGTTTGGTGCATCTACGCTACACCCACGCAAAAAAAAAGCATAGCAAACAATTTTGTTTTTTGTGAGAATGACTATGAACAATTGTTAGAAGTGCCAGCAAAGTTTGGTGATCAAATGACATTCGAAGAGCTCTGTACAAAAAATAATACTCAAAATGTCATTTGATCAAAAAACTTTGCAAGCACTTCTAACATTTGTTCATAGTCATTCCCACAAAGTTTCAGATTTTTTCGAATTATTTTGCTATGTTTTTTCAGTTGATGTAGCGTGGGTGCACCGAGCTAGGGTTCAACAACTACTTTCCCTATATTTTAAATATTGATAATTATTTTGTACCATATAAAGTTGGAACTTCATTACGTTTGACCTAGTACAAAAGAAGTGCACACTCCACTAATAGCATTCACCTGGCTACCACGAGCATCTAACCATAGTTGGCATATTTGAGCCCCTATATGTCCACAGACGCACTCAAACGTCCCAGCAGGCAGCACTGGGTGGGTGCTCATTTGTCCTCCTCCACAGTCACACTCCTCATATACCAATATCTGAATTCATGCAAACCCATACACGTCCATCATATAACGCAAATTCATCATAAATTCAACGATACAAAGTAAACGACAACTCATTACATGCCTAAATAAAATTCAACAATTCATTCGTAGATAGGCAATACACGAATGAATCAAGGGTTTTTTTACATCTCTGCCCCTCGTTCCATAACTGTACTCATTCATCCCCACGCTCTTAACTTTTGCTCACTTTTCTCCACTGCCTTGTCCGAAACCCTCAGAAATGGTCACAACGGAGGATGCCGTCGGGTCAATGGTTTGACCGTTAACTCTGACGAGTGGGGCCGCGTCGGAACGGGTCCTCCTTTGACCGTTCCTGACGTTTGGGGGCCGCATTGAGACACGCCAGATGGGCTTGTCTGAACCTCGAGCTCGAGCCACTACAGCACCGCGCCGCTCCGCCCCCTCCGCCGCCATGCTCTGCCCCCTCCGCCGCCGTCGTGCCCTCCAACCTCTAACCCCATTCCGCCTCCGCCGCCGTCGTGCCCTCCGCCAGATATACCCCCACATCCCCATCTGGATTAATCAGCGATGTCGGGGGAGCAGGCTCTCAAGCCCGTAGACCGTGGACAGGATTGGGTCGAATCGGTGGCGGATAATTCATGGATTACACCTGGGTAAGCGTCGTTTTCCCCTCTAACTGATTTGCTGGTTCGTAAATTCAGCCCTATTTGACCGCTAGTCGCTTGAATCGTTCAAATTTTGCTAAATTGTTCCCGGCCTAACTGCAACCCTTATTTGAATCGAATAGGATTGATCCTGCGCCTGCTTTCCGGCTGTCGGTTAGGATGGAAGTTGTGTTGCGCGGTAGAAAACCGCATATGATTACTGGATTTTTCTATCCGAAGGTGGTAGAAACCAGTATGTCATTCAAAGATTTGCTCGCGGCGCTCCAAATTTTTTCATATGGGTGGAGCCCTGCCGATGCTGTTGAACTAAAAAAAAATCAGCAGTACCGAGCAAAAATTTATACCACAAACTTGCAATGTGCATCTGGGATTGCTCTTTACTTTGAATGTTGAAAGCCGCTTCGGTAAAATCCATATCGAGGTGCTTCAGCCACGTAATGAATGTGACAAGGGGAAGGGTGTTAAGAAATCTTCTGTCTCTGCTAACAGAGAGCGCCCCGACACTCCTTGTAGGTCGAAACCAAGCAGAGCTAGTGGTTCTGAAAGTCACAATATGTCTGCTGCCGCTTCTCCTGTCGCTGCCGCAGCCGATGTAGAACAAGATGCAGAGCCAGACGAAGAGGTGCTCGACATGATGATGAGGATGAGAATATGTTCCCTGATCTTGTAGATATTGTCAGTAAACAAGCAATGGAAGATGAATATCAGGAGCAACCTATTAGCCGTGCTAGATTTGATGACACTGACGATGGAGAGAGGGAGGAGAACATCGACAACTTAGTTTTAGATGAATATGATGGCGAGGACATGCCAACAATTGAGTGGAACAGGGAAGATCCTCAGCTTGCTATCGGCACCATATTCCAGTCGATGGTGGACTGTCGTAATGCATATGTGATTGATAGGAGTGAGCCATCAAGGTTCACTGTTCATTGCCCATATGATAGGTGTAGATGGAGGTTGCAAGCATCACATATGTTGAGGAGCAAGTTCATTCATGTTTGTGTATTTCAGTTTATACCGATTCATTCTATTTTCAGATCATTGTGTAATGTTTTCTTAGTTGTACTTCCTTTCATATTTGGTTTCAGATAAAAAAGAACCCACACGAGCACACTTGTCCACCTGGAGGAGGAGGTGGAAGGCTAAAACAAAGATAGCAAAGACTAGGTGGGTGGCAGATGCAATTTTGGATTGGTTGAGAGAAAAACCAACACTTGGTCCAACAACACTACATGGGAAGCTATTTGAGAAGTACAAGATTGATATACCTTACATGAGGATTTTTTTATGCTAAGGAAATAGCTCTTGACAGGATTAATGGTCCTTGGAATGAGAGCTTTCAGTTGCTCTACACATTTAAAGCTGAAGTGGAAGTTGCTAGTCCAGGGAGTGTTGTAGAGATTGAGAAGCATGCAGTTCCATACAAAATAAAAGGGAAGTTATTTGAGAAGGAGTGCTTTTGTTTGTTTCAAGGCTTGTTGGCAGGGGTTTCTGGATGGTTGCAGGCCCTATTTGGCTGTTGATGCAATATTTTTGAATGGAAGGTGGAGAGGACAACTGGTGGTAGCTTCTGCAGTTGATGGACACAACTGGCTATTCCCAGTTGCATTTGGTGTGGTGGAGGCAGAGTCCGAGGAAAGTTGGGTCTGGTTTCTGCAGCAGTTACGCAACCTTATAGGTACACCCACAGGTTTAGCTATACACACAGATGCTTGCAAGGGTTTGGAGAGTGCAGTGGAAATTGTATTCCCTGGAGTGGAGCATAGGGAATGCATGCGACACCTAGCGCATAATTTCAGAAACAAATTTAAAGGTGAAGTTTATGATGAGAACTTATGGCCAGCATCATACACATGCAGTGAGAGGAAGCATGCGCGTCATTTGAGAGTGTTGTATGCTCACAATCCTCTGGTGAAGGAGTACCTAGATGCACATCATGGAAAGTTGTGGTCAAGACAAATTCAATGAAATATGCAAAGTAGACTATGTGACCAGTAACTTGGCAGAGTGTTTCAATGCAAAGATCAAGTCATTGAAAGTCTTCTGATATGGCAAATATTTGATAAGATTCGGCAGATGATCATGATAAATATGGCTCTTCGCAAAAGAATTGCAGAAACATAATATGTTGGCCATCTTATGCTCTCTTCTCTTATTAAGGCATTGCATGCCAAGGCAAGAGGACTGAACAGAATGAAATGCATTCGAGCGGCGACACACGAGGCTGAGATAACATATACCGACAGTAAAAGCAGGGAATGGAGATATCCAGTTAACCTAGCAACTAGGAAATGCAGTTGTAGGCCATGGCATCTCCGTGGGAAGCCATGCATACATGCCCTACATCTGATGACTGTTATCGGTGGTGAAGATGGTGAAGTTGATCAATACATCTTTGAATATTTTTCTGTTGCCAAATTCAAGGCTGCTTATGCTTCCAATGTGCGTGCACTCTTGGGAAAAGACCAATGGAACATAGTAGATCGAGGGTTTAAACTACATTCTCCTTTACTGACTAGACCACCAGGAAGACCAAGGAAGAACAGGTACAGAAGAGGTGAAGAGGGTGGTGTAAAAAGACAACGTAAGTGCAAAAAATGTGGAACCCTAGGGCACATTGCTAGGTTATGTACCAATCCAGTGGATGCTTCATTTGGAGAAGAGGAACAATGGGCAACAACAAATGCAGAGGAGAATGTAGCATTAGAGAAGATTGCAGCTAATGCAGAGGAGAGTGAAGCAGCAAAGTAGATTGCAGCTAAGGCAGAGGAGAATGAAGCAACTGAATTAGCATTGCAGGCAGCTTGGTATGTGTGCAATAACCTTCCCTTTTTGTGCATTTTTCTCTTTTTTATCGATGGCTTATAATCTTTTTTCTGTTTGACCTAGCTCTAGGGAAATTAGAGGAAAAGGAGAGAAAAGGTCAAGAGAGAAAGAAACTTCAGTTCTGCCATCATCCGATGCAGAATTTGAAGCCATGACTTATGAAGGTTTTGAAGCTATTGAACCCCGTCAACTGGCCAGTGGAAGTTCTCCGTCAGCACCTCGACAGCCACCAACCGAAGTGAAGATCAAAAGGAAGAAGAAAAAGGAGGATATCCCAGCTAGGGAAACCAGGAGCAAGTCTGTTAAGCCGTCTAGGAACACAAGGAGCAAGGCAAAGATGTGAACTTTGAACATTGAATGCAAGTTGTAAACTTTGAACTTTAAGGATTTGTACTAAGGTCAAATTCAAAATTGGAGGCGAAATTTGAATTTGAACTAACCTTTGAATTAGAAGCAACATTTGAAGTCCATTGCTCTGTGATTTGATGTTGCAATGATTTTGAATTATTACACATGTTAGATGATCAATCCAATCTATAAGCAAAATTTTGAATTATTACACATGGCAAAATTTGAATTATTACACATGGCAAAATTTGAAAAATGAAAAAATAAGTTCGGATCCTTCTTATTCACACTAAAATGAAGCTTTGGTGATTTTTTTAATTTTTTTGTAAACCTAAACCCACTTTCTCTTCTCGAACTCTATACAACCTCGTACGTGAGAGCTCATTTGTGTGAAGGAGTTTTCATGGAAATGTCCATAAACCAAGATTATTATTTTTGTCATAACCATGTCACATACAACGGCATTGTGCGCAGGTCTTCCATTTTTTTTTGATTTTTTTGAATTAGTTCTGCTCATTTGAACTTGGAAATGGTAGCTCACCTCAAAAAATGATTTTTCATAAAAATGTCGCTTAACCAAGTTTATATTTTTTAATGGTAACTATGTCTTATAAAACGATGAACCGCGAAGGTTTTCTATTTTGTTTTTTTAATTAGTTAAGGTCATTTGAAAGTTGGTCAAACCTAAGATAACCCCGTTGACCGGCTGAAAATCCCGCAACATCTCTCCAAACCGTAGCGTCAAACTGCAGCCGTTCGATCATACCCTAGCGCCAAGCGACAACCCTCAGATATGGTCTTCTAGAAGGAATTCCGAGGGTAGGCTGCACGCCGTTGGATCACATGGACGGCTCCGCATCGTTGGATCGTTGGGCGATCCGTGAGACGGCGAGAGGTTGGTTCTGCTCGCCCACCATTGTGGCATTGCCTCCCCTTTCCTCTGCTTCTTCTTCTGCGGCGACGAGAGAAGCCACTCGTCTGCTTCATCTTCTCCGGCGACGAGATATGTCGAGCTCCACCTCAGCCTCCCGCCCCTCGTGGCCCCAGTATGGTCCACTGCCCATGCAGCCATGTCCTGACTGTACATGCATCGCGCCACTGAAACAGTTGACTTCAAAGGAGGACAAGAACGACAACTTTGGGCGTGAGTTCGTAAAATGCGAGAGCAAGCCAGAGGGCAGGTTAGATCTCATGATTTTTCTCTGATTTCTTTTTCTCTTTGCTTTTAATTCTTTTTCGTTGGATCTAGGATTTAGGGCTCATGATTTCGTTTCAGATCATGAATAAGTGCACACATTTTGAATGGCTGGATGACTACGTTCTAAGGCTTCAAGGGAAGGGCTTGATTCAATTCAATGGGGGCCGCAACCCGGGAGCTCAATCTGCCGCCAGCCGTGCGGAATTTGGTCTCTGAAAGTGCTACCCCGATAGTTGGGGATGCAGATCTGAAGGGAGAATTAAAGAACATGAACAAGAACTTGAGGCAGACGATTCAATTGAACAAGTAGGCGAATCTGATAGCTTTAGGATTTTATTTTTGTATAGTTGCTCTAGGATTTGCTTAATTGCTGGTCATCAGTCGTTACAGATGTTGTTAGTGTGGTGTAAGCTTAATTTGTGGATTATGTGCTCTCTGGGTTGCTTAAACTATGTCTCTATCTCCATCTCTGAATCTCTGTAGGTGTTAGTTTTTGACACTTTTAGGTTCTTCGGTTTCGTCAGACAACATCGAGCGCAAGAGGAAAACAACGTAGTTCTTGGGCCCAAAATGAAACCAAGCTCTGGTTGGGCCGTCGCATGGCGTTGACTGTCGAAGTCCCAAAAAGATAAAAGAGGCCTAGAAAATAGTGCACGCGTTGGTTCTGTTTTTTTTTGCTTATTGATTTGATTGCACATACAGAGATTGAGTACACGTTGATTCTATTTTTGTGTGCTTATTGATTTGATTGCACCTACAGAGATTGAGTGCACGTTGATTAAAAGAATATGTTACATCGTTTGAAATTACCCAACAATTGATATTGCCATCAACAAGTCAACAATTAGCTTTTTTGTTTCATGTAATATGGCTACCAACAAGTAAAAAATGGGCTACCCTTCAAAAATTAGTTTCATCATGCAAAATGGCCACAAACTATTCAAAAATTAGCTTCTTTCTGTTCGTAAAATATAAATGGCCACCAACAATTCATAAAATTTAGCTTCTTTTTCTTCTTCTTTTCAACATCAACATGACTCATTTTTCTAGCGTTAGTTTCCTTTTGGGTACCCTTTCCTTTTTGACACTTCAACTAGTCCATTAGCCGCGCGGAACCCATAAAATATAGGGACAAAATACAAATATCACACAACATGAATATAACAAGCCGAATGGGCTACAAAGTAACAAATAAAAGTAGCAAGCATAACATAGATATATAAATAGGGTAAGGGTAAAAGTAGCAAGCATAACATAGTTCGTACATAAAACACGATATAATACGACATAGATAAAAAGCTCACGGTACAACCAACGACATAACATAGAAATATATAAAAAGCCCTAACACCCTAGGGCAAGACAAGCTTCACGAGACCGGGCATAGCGTTCACCGCCATCTTAACTGTGCCTCCTCTTCACTGCTCCTCCTCCATGTCGTTCTCGTCGAGGTAGTAGGGGAGGCTATGGACGACGTTGCAGGTGGAGAAGATTCTATCGATATCTGTGAAGATGGTGTAGGTTGTGAATGCGATGAACTCGCACCCACACCAAAACACCTTGCCGAGCAGGTGGTACGCATTTTATCTGTTGCTGAAGTTGGCGATGAGCCATGTTGGCAGAGAGCTGGAGTTTGGACGCAGTTCCTCCAGTCGGAACATCACCGGTGAGCCCGCCGGGAGGTGGGTGAAGCCCGAACAGAGGAACCACTCGGCCAAATCCCTAGCACTCCTCCAGTGTGAGATCGTTCACACACGAAGCGTTTTCTCCACGACTATGCCGGAGGGGTACCGCCTCTCCGAAACGGTCGGTTGCAGCTGGAAAGTGGGGCCGTAGTACTCGATCTTCGCCTAGCTTCGAGAGTGCTCTGGATTTCGGTGAAGAAGAGAAGGGGGCGGCACAAATTGATGTATTGAGAATGGATGGAGGGGTAGGTGGTTTAAATAAGGGTATCGGCCGCATGTTGCTACGTTCAAACGACGCGCGTCGGTCGGTATGCCTAGACTTTAATTGCCACGCTGAATTGATACTGCAGAGGTCAAAGGCTGAAACGATGTGAACTATGAATTGATCGAGGAAACACGTGCGAGAAGAGATGAACCAACGGCAGCGACCATCGCTGCGTCCGTGGCGGCTCAAATGCAGGAAGGCTGCGTCAGTGGGGCATCGTGGCGACGCGCATCGGCGCATGCAGGCAGGCTAGCTGGATCATGTCGTACATGCATAGCAGGCTTTTGTATCGTGGCGGCGTGCATTAGCGCATCCATGCAATGGCCCAATAGTCCAATGAAACCATGGCCCAACGGTCCAACCAGCGCCACCGTCCAATGCAGCCCCACTTGGCAGGTCCAACGGGCGACACAGTCCAGCGCGGCCCCACTCGTCAGCAGTTAACGGTCAAAGCATTGACCCGATGGCATCCTACATTGTGACCATTCTGAGGGTTTCGGACAAGGGAGTGGGGAAACGTGAGCAAAAGTTAACAGCGTAGGGATGAATGAGTACAACTAGGGAACCAGGGGCACAAGAATAGAAAACCCATGAATCAATGACTTCAGTTGTCGTGGTCATTGATCCTCATCTTCATGCGGACCAACCCCCTCTTCCATTCGTCTTCTTCCACTGCAACTCAGAGTTGGTAACGATCTGATCCCAACCGTTATTGTATCTTCATAGTGTTCCTGGTTGATCGTACGACAATTTTTTTGTTTTCTACTACGTTTCCCTACAAGGGTTGGGCCGTCCGTACCCGAACACACTTGAACAAAGCGTGTTTAATCTCCTCCGCTCCCGCCTTGCATATCGGGCACCGAGAAATATTTCCAATGTGGCGATTAGCAAGAACAAAGAAACATGGTATAACATTATGTAGACATCTCCGCAAGAAAATCTTGATCTTCCCCGGGAGTTTTATGCTCCATATTCTCCTCCATATTGGGTGTGGCGTGGAACTACCATGGTGACCTGCTATAGAGTTGTCATCAACAAAAGTTTCCCCCACTATTTGTAGTAGGTTGAACATGCCGAAAAAATCTCATTATGTGTCAAATGCCATGAAATGTAATCCTCCATCTCTTGGTGATGTAAAGGAATCTATAAGATGCATTCAACATCGATATGCCAAAAATTATCCCGAATCAATAGTTCGTCTCACTCACCCAATGAGGGGCCTATAAGATCATTAATTGTCGTCGGAACTTGATTACCTCGAACAATAGCCACTTCTTTTGAAGCACTATTAGGGATGCAACACTCATTCTAGATATTTATTTTTACACCATCTCCTGCTCTTCATATGCAGCCTTTTTTGAATGTTTGAATTCCTGCCCACATACACTGCCATACGTACGAGGACCCTTTCTTTAACTCATAGGTAAGAATATCACCAATGGGATAATATCTAGATGTCAACACTCTGGCACACAATGATCCATGATTCCTGCCCATATATATAGTGTGCTCCATTCTTGCTTGTTAGTTAGAGTAAGATTCCCCGAGTATACGTGAAAAGAAAAAGTAAAGGGGCAACACCATTTGTAACTCGGGCTCTAGTAAACAAGCAAATTTTAGAAATTTAAAACTCCTATTTTGGAAGTTAAAAAATTGATATATTTTTATGAGCATATATTGAAAAAAAATTAGTTGTTGGGTTTTCACCTAAACATACGAGCACATAAGGGCATCTGCAAGGCAGACCCGCAGATCTCTCGCAATGGTCCGGATCGCGCGGTCCATATCGTGGAAGCCATCCAACATGGTCCTGTATCCGTCTGCGGCGGTCCAGATGCGATTTCTCTCGCAAACCGAAGACAAACGTGGGGAAGGTTGGGAGTCGGATCGCTAATTCACTCGATTCTGACCACCCTGGCCCACCAACAACCCCTCCCCCTCCAGCGCAAGACGATCAGCACCGCTCCATAACGTCAGTGCCCGCATTCATGCCCGGCTAGAGCGAACATGACCGCTCACTGGCATCGGCATTGAAGTGGCACGCCGGTCGAGAGAGCGCTGCCCGCGCCGCTACCCGGTGCAGGCAACTGCTGCGCGTTCAAAAACGACACAACGACCGCCCGTCCGTCCATCTGCCGCCCCCATTGATGGCATGCGGTTGGCAAGGCGCATCCTCTGCAATGGCGCCACCCGTCCATCCATAAGCCATCCGCCATTGCTGTATAAACCGCTGCCCCGGCCATAGCCGTAGCCATCGGCCTTTGATCCCTCTCCCACCATGGATTCCTCCCCCGCCAAAGCTCTTTGGTACGGGCTCACACCGGAGCAGAAGAAGGGGATGGCCAACATTGTTGCCCGCTGGCAGGCCGACAGGCAACCAAAGGACGCCGACATCCCAATGAAGGACCTGCCCGACGACGACCCAACGTCTTCCTCCTCCGTCGCGCCACCCTCCTCCTCCTACATGCCTCCCTCTCCGGTGCACTGCACCATGACCATCGGTGAGTCCCATGCCCATTACTTGGACATGGTGCAAGAGGAGCTGGAGGAGCAGTTCCGAGAGGCGCAGGCCGACGCCGCCTACAACCACCTCCTCCAGGAGCACATGCAGGTGGAGGAGTAGCTTGTCGTTGACGGGGCGGTCGCGCCCGACGTGGACCTGGTGGAGCATGCGGCGCTCCTGGGGTCCTACCGCTCCACACGCGTCATTTGCCTCGCGCGCTACCGGTATAGGCAGCGACTGGCAGAGGTGGCGGTCGCGGCCAAGGACACCCCAGACAAGGAGGGCGTGCCGCTGTTTGGCGATACCGATGACGACGAGGAGGAAAACACCGAGGCCGCACCCAACGAAGCCGGCGGATCCACGGGCGCCACCAGCAGTGACGAAGAGTAGTGCACGGGAGGTCGCCAGCGATCAAATCCCAGGATGGCCACCGCTCCTCCCCTCCCATCGATGCCAAGCTTGGTGGGTTGACATCGGCGGCCAATTAGTCACTTGGTGGCAAGGAGAAGGCGGAAATCTGCGCTTGCCGGGCCTCCATAGGAGAAGGTTACGAAGGCATAGTTGGAGAGCACCGAGGTGGAGCTGGAGAAGGCGAAGCTTCAGTTCTCCTTTGACCGTTCTGACGTTTGGGGGCCGCATTGAGACACGTCAGATGGGCTTGTCTGAACCTCGAGCTCGAGCCACTACAGCACCGTGCCGCTCCGCCCCCTCCGCCGCCCTGCTCCGCCCCCTCCGCCGGCGTCGTGCCCTCCAACCTCTAACCCCATTCCGCCTCCGCCGCCGTCGTGCCCTCCGCCAGGTATACCCCCACATCCCCATCTGGATTAATCAGCGATGTCGGGGGAGCAGGTTCTCAAGCCCGTCGACCGTGGAGAGGATTGGGTCGAATCAGTGGCGGATAATTCATGGATTACACCTGGGTAAGCGTCGTTTCCCCCTCTAACTGATTTGCTGATTCGTAAATTCAGCCCTATTTGACCGCTAGTCACTTGAATCGTTCAAATTTTGCTAAATTGTTCCCGGCCTACTGCAACCCTTATTTGAATCGAATAGGATTGATCCTGCGCTTGCTTTCCGGCTGTCGGTTAGGATGGAAGTTAGTGTGTTGCGCGGTAGAAAACCGCATATGATTACTGGATTTTTCTATCCGAAGGTGGTAGAAACCAGAATGTCATTCAAAGATTTGCTCGCGGCGCTCCGAAATTCTTCATATGGGTGGAGCTCTGCCGATGCTGTTGAACTAAAAAAATTCAGCAGTACCGAGCAAAAATTTATACCACTAACTTGCAATGCACATCTAGGATTGCTCTTTACTTTGAATGTTGAAAGCCGCTTCGGTAAAATCCATATCGAGGTGCTTCAACCACGCAATGAACGTGACAAGGGGAAGGGTGTTAAGACATCTTCTGTATCTGCTAACAGAGAGCGCCCCGACACTCCTTGTAGGTCGAAACCAAGCAGAGCTAGTGGTTCTGAAAGTCACAATATGTCTACTACCGCTTCTCCTGTCGCTGCTGCAGCCGATGTAGAACAAGATGCAGAGCCAGACGAAGAGGTGCCTAGACATGATGACGAGGATGAGAATATGTTCCCTGATCTTGTAGATATTGTAAGTAAACAAGCAATGGAAGATGAATATCAGGAGCAACCTATCAGTCGTGCTAGATTTGATGACACTGACGATGAAGAGAGGGAGGACAACATCGATAGCTTAGTTTTAGATGAATATGATGGTGAGGACATGCCAACAATTGAGTGGAACAGGGAAGATCCTCAGCTTGCTGTCGGCACCATATTCCAGTCGATTGTGGACTGTCGTAATGCATATGTGATTGATAGGAGTGAGCCATCAATTTCACTATTCATTGCCCATATGATAGGTGTAGATGGAGGTTGCACGCATCACATATGTTGAGGAGCAAGTTCATTCATGTTTGTGTATTTCAGTTTATACCGATTCATTCTATTTTCAGATCATTGTGGAATGTTTTGTTAGCTGTACTTCCTTTTATATTTTGTTTCAGATAAAAAAGAACCCACACGAGCACACTTGTCCACCTTGTGGGGGAGGGGGAAGGCTAAAACAAAGCTAGCAAAGACTAGGTGGGTGGCAAATGCAATTTTGGATTGGTTGAGAGAAAAACCAACACTTGGTCCAACAACACTACATGGGAAGCTATTTGAGAAGTACAAGATTGATATACCTTACATGAGGATTTTTTTATGCTAAGGAAATTGCTCTTGACGGGATTAATGGTCCTTGGAATGAGAGCTTTCAGTTTCTCTACACATTTAAAGCTGAAGTGAAAGTTGCTAGTCTAGAGAGTGTTGTAGAGATTGAGAAGCATGCAGTTCCATACAAAATAAAAGGGAAGTCATTTGAGAAGGAGTGCTTTTGTTTGTTTCAAGGCTTGTTGGCAGGGGTTTCTGGATGGTTGCATGCCCTATTTGGCTGTTGATGCAATATTTTTGAATGGAAGGTGGAGAGGACATCTGGTGGCAGCTTCTGCAGTTGATGGACACAACTGGCTATTCCCAGTTGCATTTGGTGTGGTGGAGGCAGAGTCCGAGGAAAGTTGGGTCTGGTTTCTGCAGCAGTTACGCAACCTTATAGGTACACCCCCAGGTTTAGCTATACACACAGATGCTTGCAAGGGTTTGGAGAGTGCAGTGGAAATTGTATTCCCTGGAGTGGAGCATAGGGAATGTATGCGACACCTAGCGCAGAATTTCAGAAACAAATTCAATGGTAAAGTTTATGATGAGATATTATGGCCAGCATCATACACATGCAGTGAGAGGAAGCATGAGCATCATTTGAGAGTGTTGTATGCTCAGAATCCTCTTGTGAAGGAGTACCTAGATGCACATCATGGAAAGTTGTGGTCAAGAAGCAAATTCAATGAAATATGCAAAGTAGACTATGTGACCAGTAACTTGGCAGAGTGTTTCAATGCAAAGATCAAGTCTTTGAAAGGGCTTCTGATATGGCAAATATTTGATAAGATTTGGCAGATGATCATGATAAAGATGGCTCTTCGCAAAAGAATTGCAGAAACATAATATGTTGGCCATCTTATGCTCCCATCTCTTATTAAGGCATTGCATGCCAAGGTAAGAGGACTGAACATAATGAAATGCATTCGAGTGGTGACACACGAGGCTGAGATAACATATACTGACAATAAAAACATGGAATGGAGATATCCAGTTAACCTAGCAAATAGGGAATGCAGTTGTAGGCAATGGCAGCTCCGTGGGAAGCCATGCATACATGCCCTACATCTGATGACTATTATCGGTGGTGAAGATGGTGAAGTTTATCAATACATCTCTGAATATTTTTCTGTTGCCAAATTCAAGGCTGCTTATGCTTCCAATGTGCGTGCACTCTTGGGAAAAGACCAATGGAACATAGTAGATCGAGGGTTTAAACTACATTCTCCTTTACTGACTAGACCACCAGGAAGACCAAGGAAGAACATGTACAAAAGAGGTGAAGTGGGTGGTGTAATAAGACAACGTAAGTGCAAAAAATGTGGAACCCTAGGGCACATTGCTAGGTTATGTACCAATCCAGTGGATGCTTCATTTGGAGAAGAGGAACAATGGGCAGCAACAAATGCAGAGGAGAATGCAGCATTAGAGAAGATTGCAGCTAATGCAGAGGAGAATGAAGCAGCAAAGCAGATTGCAGCTAAGGCAGAGGAGAATGAAGCAACTGAATTAGCATTGCCAGCAGCTTGGTATGTGTGCAATAACCTTCCCTTTTTGTGCATTTTTCTCTTTTTTATCGATGGCTTATAATCTTTTTTCTGTTTGACCCAGCTCTAGAGAAATTAGAGGAAAATGAGTGAAAAGGCCAAGAGAGAAAGAAACTTTAGTTCTGCCATCATCCGATGCAGAATTTGAAGCCATGACTTATGAAGGTTTTGAACCTATTGAACCTCGTCAACTGGCCAGTGGAAGTTCTCCTTCAGCACCTCGACAGCCACCAATCGAAGTGAAGATCAAAAGGTGGATATCCCAGCTAGGGAAACCAGGAGCAAGTCTGTTAAGCCGTCTAGGAACACAAGGAGCAAGGCAAAGATGTGAACTTTGAACATTGAATGCAAGTTGTAAACTTTGAACTTTAAGGATTTGTACTATGGTCAAATTCAAAATTGGAGGTGAAATTTGAATTTGAACTAACCTTTGAATTAGAAGCAACATTTGAAGTCCATTGCTCCGTGATTTGATGTTGCAATGATTTTGAATTATTACACATGTTAGATGATCAATCCAATCTATAAGCAAAATTTTGAATTATTACACATGGCAAATTTTGAATTATTACCCATGGAAAAATTTGAAAAATGAAAAAATAAGTTCAGATCCTTCTTATTCACACTAAAATGAAGCTTTGGTGATTTTTTTAATTTTTTTGTAAACCTAAACCCAGTTTCTCTTCTTGAACTCTATACAACCTCGTACGTGAGAGCTCATTTGTGTGAAGGAGTTTTTATGGAAATGTCCGTAAACCAAGATTATTATTTTTGTCATAACCATGTCACATACAACGGCGTTGTGTGCATGTCTTCTATTTTTTTCGATTTTTTTGAATTAGTTCTGCTCATTTGAACTTGGAAATGGTAGCTCACCTCAAAAAATGATTTTTCATAAAAATGTCCCTTAACCAAGTTTATATTTTTATGGTAACTATGTCTTATAAAACGACAAACCGCGAAGGTTTCCTAGTTTGTTTTTTTAATTAGTTAAGGTCATTTGAAAGTTGGTCAAACCTAAGATAACCCTGCTGACCGGCTCAAAATCGCACAACATCTCTCCAAACCCTAGCGTCAAACTGCAGCCGTCCGATCATACCCTAGCGCCAAGCGACAGCCCTCAGATATGGTCTTCTAGAAGGAATTTCGAGGGCAGGCCGCACGCCGTTGGATCACATGGACGGCTCCGCATCGTTGGATCGTTGGGCGATTCGTGAGACAGCGAGAGGTTGGTTCTGCTCGCCCACCATTGTGGCATTGCCTCCCCTTTCCTCTGCTTCTTCTTCTGGGGCGACAAGAGAAGCCACTCGTCTGCTTCATCTTCTCCGGCGACGAGATATGTCGAGCTCCACCTCAGCCTCCCGCCCCTCGTGGCCCCAGTATGGTCTACTGCCCATGCAGCCATGTCCTGACTGTATATGCATCGCGCCACTGAAACGGTTGACTTCAAAGGAGGACAAGAACGACAACTTTGGGCGTGAGTTCGTAAAATGCGAGAGCAAGCCAGAGGGGCAGGTTAGATCTCATGATTTTTCTCTGATTTCTTTTTCTCTTTGCTTTTAATTCTTTTTCGTTGGATCTGGGATTTAGGGCTCATGATTTCGTTTCAGATCATGAAGAAGTGCACACATTTTGAATGGCTGGATGACTACGTTCTAAGGCTTCAAGGGGAGGGCTTGATTCAATTCAATGGGGGCTGCAACCCGGGAGCTCAATCTGCCGCCAGCCGTGCTGAATTTGGTCTCTGAAAGTGCTACTCCGACAGTTGGGGATGTAGATCTGAAGGGAGAATTAAAGAAAATGAACAAGAACTTGAGGCAGATGATTCAATTGAACAAGTAGGCGAATCTAATAGCTTTAGGATTTTATTTTTGTATAGTTGCTCTAGGATTTGCTTACTTGCTGGTCATCAGTCGTTACAGATGTTATTAGTGTGGTGTAAGCTTAATTTGTGGATCATGTGCTCTTTGGGTTGCTTAAACTATGTCTCTATCTCCATCTCTGAATCTCTGTAGGTGTTAGTTTTTGACACTTTCAGGTTCTTCGGTTTCGTCAGACAACATCGAGCGCAAGAGGGAAAAACATAGTTCTTGGGCCCAAAATGAAACCAAGCTCTCATTGGGCCGTCGCATGGCGTTGACTGTCGATGGCCCAAAAAGATAAAAGAGGCCTAGAAAATAGTGCATGCGTTGGTTCTGTTTTTTTCTTATTGATTTGATTGCACATACAGAGATTGAGTGCACGTTGATTCTGTTTTTTTGTGCTTATTGATTTGATTGCACCTACAGAGATTGAGTGCACGTTGATTACAAAAATAGGTTACATCGTTTGAAATTACACAACAATTGATATTGCCATCAACAAGTCAGCAATTAGCTTTTTGTTTCATGCAATACGGCCACCAACAAGTAAAAAATGGGCTACCCTTCAAAAATTAGTTTCATCATGCAAAATGGCACAAATTATTCAAAAATTAGCTTCTTTCTGTTCATAAAATATAAATGGCCATCAACAATTCAAAAAATTTAGCTTCTTTTTCTTCTTCCTTTCATCATCAACATGGCTCATTTTTCTAGCTTTAGTTTCCTTTTGGGTACCCTTTCCTTTTTGACACCTCAACTAGTCCATTAGCCGCGCGGAACCCATAAAATATAGGGACAAAATACAAATATCACACAACATGAATATAACAAGCCGAATGGGCTACAAAGTAACAAATAAAAGTAGCAAGCATAACATAGATATATAAATAGGGTAAGGGTTAAAGTAGCAAGCATAACATAGTTCTTACATAAAACACGATATAACACGACATAGATAGAAAGTTCACGGTACAACCAATGACATAACATAGAAATATATAAAAAGCCCTAACACCCTAGGGCAAGACAAGCTTCACGAGACCGGGCATACGTTCACCGCCATCTTCACTGTGCCTCCTCTTCACTGCTCCTCCTCCATGTCGTTCTCGTCGAGGTAGTAGGGGAGGCTGTGGATGACGTTGCGGGTGGAGAAGATTCTATCGATATCTGTGAAGATGTTGTAGGTTGTGAATGCGATGAACTCGCACCCACAATAAAACACCTTGCCGAGCAGGTGGTACGCATTTTATCTGTTGCTGAAGTTGGCGATGAGCCATGTCGGCGGAGAGCTGGAGTTTGGACGCAGTTCCTGCAGTCGGAACATCACTGGCGAGCCCGCCGGGAGGTGGGCGAAGCCCGCATGGAGGAACCACTCAGCCTAATCCCTAGCAGTCCTCCAGTGTGAGATTGTCCACACGCGAAGCGTTTTCTCCACGACGATGCCGGCGGGGTACCGCCTCTCCGGCACGGTCGGTTGCAGCTGGAAGGTGGGGCCGTAGTACTCCGTCTTCGCCTAGCTTCGAGAGTGCTCTGGATTTGGGTGAAGAAGACAAGGGGGCGGCACAAATGGATGTGTTGAGAATGTTGGGGAACGTTGCATGGGAAACAAAATTTTCCTACGCACACGCAAGATCTATCCATGGTGATGAGCATCTACGAGAGGAGAGATCAGATCCACATACCCTTGTAGATCACTAAGCGAGAAGCGTTAAGAAACGCGGTTGATGTAGTCGAACGTCCTCGCGATCCAAATCGCAAGCCGTCCCGCGATCCAATCACGATCTAGCGCCGAACGGACGACACCTCCGCGTTCAGCACACATACAGCTCGATGACGATCTTCGCCTTCTTGATCTATCAAGAGAGGACGGAGAGGTAGGTGAGTACTCCGGCAGCATGACGGCGTGGTGACGGTGGTGGTGGGGCTGATCCGGCAGGGCTTCGCCAAGTACCGCCAAATCAATCTAGAGGAAGAACGATCTAGACGGGGGGAGAGAGGGCTACACCGTGGCTTGGGGTGCGGCTGCCCTCTCTCCCCTCCAATATATATAGGAGGGAGGGGGAGGGGCTGGCGCCCTAGGGTTTCCCCCTAGGGTCGGCCGAACCAGGGAGGTGGAGGAGTCCACCTCCAACTAGGAGGTGGGCGTGGGAGGAGTCCTCCTCCGATTAGGATTCCTCCCCCTCTCCTCTTTCTCCTGCGCATAGGCCCATAGGGCTAGACGCCCAGCCCACCAGGGGATGGTGCGCCACCACTAAGGCCTATGTGGCCCCTTGGGGTGTGTGGGCCCCACTTGGTGGACCCCCGAAACCCATTCGTCACTCCCGGTACACTACCGAAAATGCCCGAAACTTTTTTGGAGTTCAAACACCACTTTCCCATATATCAATCTTTACCTCCGGACCATTCCGGAGCTCCTTGTGACATCCGGGATCTCATCCGGGACTCCGAACAACCTTCGGTCACCAACATACATAACTCAATACTACCGAAACATTACCGAACGTTAAGTGTGCAGACCCTGCGGGTTCGAGAACTATGTAGATATGACCGAGACACCGCTACGGTCAATAACCAATAGCAGGAGCTGGATACCCATATAGGTTCCTAGATATTCTACGAAGATCTTGATCGGTTGAACCTCTATGTCAAGGATTCAGTTAATCCCGTACGATGTCCCCTTTGTTTATCGGTATGTTACTTGCCCGAGATTCGATCGTCGGTATCTCCATACCTAGTTCAATCTCATTACCGGCAAGTCTCTTTACTCGTTCCGTAATACAAGATCCTGTGGCTAACACTTTAGTCACTTTGCTTGCAAGGCCTATTATGATGTTGTATTACCGAGTGGGCCCTGAGATACCTCCCCGTCACACAGAGTAACAAATCCCAGTCTTGATCCATGTCAACTCAACAGACACCCTCGGAGATACCTATAGAGCATCTTTATTGTCACCCAGTTACGTTGTGACATTTGATACACACAAGGTACTCCTCCGGTGTGAGTGAGTTACATGATCTCATGGTCATAGTAACACATACTTGACATGCGGAAAACAATAGCAATAAACTGACACAATCATATGCTACGTTCATAGTTTGGTTCTTGTCCATCACATCATTCTCCTAATGATGTGATCCCATTATCAAATGACAACTCTTGTCCATGGCTAGGAAACCTTGACCATCTTTGATCAACGAGCTAGTCCTATAGAGGCTCACTAGGGACATGGTGTTGTCTATGTACCCACACATGTATTTGAGTTTCCAATCAAAACAATTATAGCATGGATAATAAACATTTATCATGAACAAGGAAATATAATAATAACTATTTTATTATTGCCTCTAGGGCATATTTCCAACAGTCTCCCACTTGCACTAGAGTCAATAATCTAGCTCACATCACTATGTGATTTTACATTGTAATGAATCTAACACCCATACAGTTCTGGTGTTGATCATGTTTCCGTCGTGGAACAGGCTTAGTCAGCGGATCTGCAACATTCAGATCCGTGTGTACTTTGCAAATACTTATGTCTCCTCCCTCGATGTAATCACGGATGGAATTGAAGCGTTGCTTTATGTGTCTGGTCCTCTTGTGAAACCTTGGTTCCTTGGCTAGAGAAATGGCACTAGTGTTGTCACAGAACAAAGTCATTGGGTCCAGTGCACTGGGCACAACTGCAAGATCTGTCATGAACTGCTTCATCCAGACACCCTCCTTCGCCGCCTCCGAGGCAGCTATGTACTCCGCTTCGCATGTAGAATCAGCTATGATGCTTTGCTTGGAACTGCACCAGCTTACCGCTCCTCCATTGAGAACAAATACGTATCCGGTTTGAGACTTAGAGTCATCCGGATCAGTGTCAAAGCTTGCATCGACGTAACCCTTTACGATGAGCTCTTGATCACCTCCATAAACAAGAAACATTTCCTTAGTCCTTTTTAGGTACTTTAGGATATTCTTGACTGCCGTCCAGTGATCCACTCCTAGATTACTTTGGAACCTTCCAGCCATACTTATGGCAAGGCCGACGTCTGGTCTTGTGCACAACATTTCATACATGATAGAGCCTATCGCAGAAGCATAGGGGATGACACTCATCTTTTCTCTATCCTCTGCAGTCACTGGGCATTGAGTCTTACTCAACTTTACACCTTGTAACACAGGCAAGAACCCTTTCTTGGACTGATCCATTTTGAACTTCTTCAAAACTTTATCAAGGTATGTGCTCTGTGAAAGTCCTATTAAGCGCCTTGATCTATCTCTATAGATCTTGATGCCTAATATAAAAGCAGCTTCTCCTAGGTCCTTCATTGAAAAACTCTTATTCAAATATTCCTTTACGCTTTCCAAAAATTCTATATTGTTTCCAATCAGCAATATGTCATCCACATATAATATTAGAAACACTATAGAGCTCCCACTCACTTTCTTGTAAATACAAGCTTCTCCATAAACTTGTATAAACCCAAACGCTTTGATCACCTCATCAAAGCGCTTATTCCAACTCCGAGATGCCTGCACCAGTCCATAAATGGATCGCTAGAGCTTGCAAACTTTGTCAGCATTCTCTGGATCGACAAAACCTTCTGGTTGCATCATATACAACTCTTTCTTAAGGAAACCATTGAGGAACGCTGTTTTGACATCCATCTGCCAATTTTCATAATCGAAAAATGCAGCTATTGCTAACATGATTCTGACGGACTTAAGCATCACTACGGGAGAGAAAGTCTCATTGTAGTCAATTCCTTGAACTTGTGAAAAACCCTTTGCCACAAGTCGAGCTTTATAGACGGTGACATTACCGTCCGCGTCCGTCTTCCTCTTAAAGAGCCATTTATTCTGAATGGCCTTTCGCCCTTCAGGTAATACTTCCAAAGTCCGCACTTTGTTTTCATACATGGATCCTATCTTGGATTTCATGGCCTCTAACCATTTGTCGGAATTCGGGCCCACCATCGCTTCTCCATAGCTCGCAGGTTCATCGTTGTCCAACAACATGACCTCCAAGACAGGGTTACCGTACCACTCAGTACGTGCCCTTGTCGACCTACGAGGTTCGATAGTAACTTGATCCGAAGCTTCATGATCACTATCATTAGCTTCCTCTCGAACTGATGTAGGCTCCACAGAAACATCTTTCTGCGCTGCGCTACTCTCTGGTTGAAGCGAAGGTTCAACAACCTCATCAAGTTCTATCTTCCTCCCACTCAATTCTTTCGAGAGAAACTCTTTCTCGAGAAATGACCCGTTCTTAGCGACAAACACTTTGCCCTCGGATCTGAGATAAAAGGTGTACCCAACCGTCTCTTTTGGGTATCCTATGAAGACGCATTTCTCCGCTTTGGGTTCCAGCTTTTCAGGCTGAAGCTTTTTGACATAAGCATCGCATCCCCAAACTTTAAGAAACGACAACTTTGGTTTCTTGCCAAACCACAGTTCATACGGCGTCGTCTCAACGGATTTAGATGGTTCCCTATTTAAAGGGAATGCAGCTGTCTCTAACGCATAACCCCAAAATGATAGTGGCAAATCGGCAATAGACATCATAGACCGCACCATATCCAATAAGGTTCGATTATGACGTTCGGACACACCATTACGCTGTGGTGTTCCAGGCGGTGTCAATTGTGAAACAATTCCACATTGTCTTAAGTGAGTGCCAAACTCATAACTCAGATATTCTCCTCCTCGATCAGATCATAAGAATTTAATCTTCTTGGTATGATGATTCTCAACTTCACTCTGAAATTGCTTGAACTTTTCAAACGTTTCAGACTTGTGTTTCATTAAGTAAACATACCCATATCTACTTAAGTCATCGGTGAAGGTGAGAAAATAACGATATCCACCGCGTGCCTCAATGCTCATCGGACCACACACATCAGTATGTATGATTTCCAACAAGTCACTTGCCCGTTCCATTGTTCCAGAGAACGGTGTCTTAGTCATCTTGCCCATGAGGCATGGTTCACATGTGTCAAGTGATTCAAAATCAAGTGACTCCAAAAGTCCATCAGCATGGAGTTTCTTCATGCGTTTTACACCAATATGACCTAAGCGGCAGTGCCACAAGAAAGTGGTACTATCATTATCAACTCTACATCTTTTGGCATCAATGTTATGAACATGTGTATCATCACTATCGAGATTCAATAAGAATAAACCCCTCACAATGGGTGCATGACCATAAAAGATATTACTCATATAAATAGAACAACCATTATTCTCTGACTTAAATGAGTAACCGTCTCGCAATAAACAAGATCCAGATATAATGTTCATGCTTAACGAAGGCACTAAATAACAATTATTCAGGTTCATCACTAATCCCGATGGTAATCGAAGAGCGAGCTTGCTGATGGCGATCACATCAACCTTGGAACCATTTCCCACGCGCATCGTCACTTCGTCCTTTGCCAGCCTCCGTCTATTCCACAGTTCCTGTTTTCAGTTGCAAATGTGAGCAACCGAACCGGTATCAAATACCCAGGCACTACAACGAGAGTTGGTAAGGTACACATCAATAACATGTATATCATATATACCTTGTTTGGCGTTGGCCGCCTTCTTGTCGGCTAGATACTTGGGGCAGTTCCGCTTCCAGTGGCCAGTACCCTTGCAATGAAAGCACTCAGATTCTGGCTTGGGTCCAGCCTTGGGTTTCTTCACGGGAGGGGCAACTGCTTTGCCACTCTTCTTGGAGTTACCCTTCTTTCCCTTGTCATTTTTTCTTGAAACTAGTGGTTTTATTGACCATCAACACTTGATCCTCCTTCTGGATTTCAGACTCAGCGACTTTCAGCATCGCAAACAGCTCGGCGATGACTTGTTCATCCCTTGCATGTTATAGTTCAACACGAAGCTCTTGTAGCTAGGTGGCAGTGATTGAAGAACTCTATCAGTGATCGCCTCTGGCGGGAGGGCAATTCCCAACTCAGCCAGATGGCTGGAATACCCAGACATTCTGAGTATGTGCTCACTAACAGACCCGTTCTCCTCCATCTTGCAAGCATAGAACTTATCGGAGGTCTCATACCTCTCGATCCGAGCATTCTTTTCAAAGATAAACTTCAAGTCCTGGAACATCTCATATGCTCCATGACGTTCAAAACGTCTTTGAAGTCCCGGTTCCAAGCCATACAACATTGCTCATTGAACTATTGATTAATCATCAGAACGCGCCTGCCAGGCGTTCGCAATGTCTGCAAACGACACTGGAGCGAGTGCTTCACCGAGCAGTGCATCAAGGACATAAGCCTTTTGGGAAGCCGTGAGGATAATCCTCAGATTATGGGCCCAGTCTACAAAGTTACTTCCATCATCTTGCAGCTTAGCTTTTTCTAGGAACGCATTGAAATTCAGGGGAACTACTGCGCGAGCCATTGATCTACAACATAAGATTTGCAAAGACAACTTAGACTATTGTTCAAGATAACGAGTTTAGTTAATCATATTACTTAAAAAACTCCCACTCAAATTGACATCCCTCAGGTCATCCGAGTGCTACATGATCCAAATTCACCAACCCAAGTCCGATCATCACGTGAGATGAGGTGGTTTCAATGGTGAACATCTCCATGTTGATCATATCTACTATATGACTCATGTTCGACCTTTCGGTATCTTGTGTTCCGAGGCCATGTATGTACATGCTAGGCTCGTCAAGTTTAACCCGAGTGTTCCGCATGTGCAACACTGGCTTGCACCCGTTGTATGCAAACATAGAGTCTATCACACCCGATCATCACGAGGTGTCTCGAAACGACAAACTTTCGCAACTGTGCACACTCGGGGAGAACACAATTTTAAATTGAAATTTTAGTGAGGGATCACCTTATAATGCTACCGTCGTCCTAAGCAAAACAAGGTGCATAAAAGGATTAACATCACATGCAAATCATAAGTGACATGATATGGCCATGATCTTGTGCTTTTGATCTCCATCTCCAAAGCACCGGCATGATCTCCATCGTCACCGGCATGACACCATGATCTCCATCATCTTGATCTCTATCGACGTGTCGCCATGAGGTTGTCGCGCCAACTATTGCTTTTACAACTACTGCTAACTCATAGCGATAAAGTAAAGCAAAACGGCGAGAATAAATTAAAGACAACCCTATGGCTCCTGTCGGTTGCCATACTCATCGACATGCAAGTCGTGATAATCTATACAAAACATGACCATCTCATACATCACATATATCTCATCATGTCTTTGGCCATATCATATCACATCATACCCTGCAAAAACAAGTTAGACGTCCTCTAATTTGTTGTTACATGTTTTACGTGGCTGCTATGGGTATCTAGCAAGAACGATTCTTACCTACGCAAAACCACAATGGTGATATACAAGTTGCTATTTCACCTTTTACAAGGACCGCCTTTGTCGAATCTGATTCAACTAAAGTGGGAGAGACAGACACCCGCCAGCCATCTTATGCAACAAAGTTACATGTCAGTCGATGGAACCGGTCTCTCATACGTGGACGAGTAAGGTTGGTCCGAGCCGCTTCATGCCACAATACCGCCGAATCAAGATAAGACTAAGGAGGGAAGCAATCTGAATATCAACACCCACAAACTCCTTTGTGTTCTACTCGTCATCTCATCTACGCATAGACCTAGCTCTGATACCACTGTTGGGGAACGTTGCATGGGAAATAAAAAATTTCCTACGCACATGCAAGATCTATCCATGGTGATGAGCATCTACGAGAGGAGAGATCGGATCCACATACCCTTGTAGATCGCTAAGGAGGAAGCGTTAAGAAATGCGGTTGATGTAGTCGAACGTCTTCGCGATCCAAATCGCAAGCCGTCCCGCGATCCAATCACGATCTAGCACCGAACGGACGACACCTTCGCGTTCAGCGCACGTACAGCTCGATGACGATCTCCGCCTTCTTGATCCAGAAAGAGAGGATGGAGAGGTAGGTGAGTACTCCGGCAGCACGACGGTGTGGTGACGGTGGTGGTGGGGCTGATCCGGCAGGGCTTCGCCAAGTATCGCCGAATCAATCTAGAGGAAAAACGGTCTAGACGGGGGGAGAGAGGGCTGCACCGTGGCTTGGGGTGCGGCTGCCCTCTCTCCCCTCCAATATATATAGGAGGGAGGGGAGGGGCTGGCGCCCTAGGGTTTCCCCCTAGGGTCGGCCGAACCAAGGAGGTGGAGGAGTCCACCTCCAACTAGGAGGTGGGCGTGGGAGGAGTCCTCCTCCGATTAGGATTCCTCCCCCTCTCCTCTTTCTCCTGCGCATAGGCCCATAGGGCTGGCCACCCAGCCCACCAAGGGCTGGTGTGCCACCACTAAGGCCTATGTGGCCCCTTGGGGTGTGTGGGCCCCACTTGGTGGACCCCCGGAACCCATTCGTCACTCCCGGTACACTGCCGGAAATGCCCGAAACTTTTCCGGAGTTCAAACACCACTTTCCTATATATCAATCTTTACCTCCGGACCATTCCGGAGCTCCTCATGACATCCGGGATCTCATCCAGGACTCCGAAAAACCTTCGGTCACCAACATACATAACTCAATACTACCGAAACGTTACCGAAAGTTAAGTGTGCAGACCCTGCGGGTTCGAGAACTATGTAGACATGACCGAGACACCTCTACGGTCAATAACCAATAGCGGGACCTGGATGCCCATATTGGTTCCTACATATTCTACGAAGATCTTTATCGGTTAAACCTCTATGTCAAGGATTCAGTTAATCCTATACGTTGTTCCCTTTGTTTATCGGTATGTTACTTGCCCGAGATTCGATCGTCGGTATATCCATACCTAGTTCAATCTCGTTACCGGCAAGTCTCTTTCTCGTTCCGTAATACAAGATCCTGTGGCTAACACTTTAGTCACTTTGCTTGCAAGGCGTATTGTGATGTTGTATTACCGAGTGGGCCCTGAGATACCTCCCCGTCACACGGTGTAACAAATCCCAGTCTTGATCTATGTCAACTCAACAAACACCCTCGAAGATACCTGTAGAGCATCTGTATAGTCACCCAGTTATTTTGTGATGTTTGATACACACAAGGTACTCCTCCAGTGTCAGTGAGTTACATGATCTCATGCTCATAGGAACACATACTTGACATACAGAAAACAATAGCAATAAACTGACACGATCATATGCTACGTTCATAGTTTGGGTCTTGTCCATCACATCATTCTCCTAATGATGTGATCCCATTATCAAATGATAACTATTGTCCATGTCTAGGAAACCTTGACCATCTTTGATCAACGAGCTAGTCCTATAGAGGCTCACTAGGGACATGGTGTTGTCTATGTACCCACACATGTATTTGAGTTTCCAATCAAAACAATTATAGCATGGATAATAAACATTTATCATGAACAAGGAAATATAATAATAACTATTTTATTATTGCCTCTAGGGAATATTTCCAACAAAGAATGGGTGGAGGGGTGGGTGGTTTAAATAAGGGTATCAGCCGCATGTTGCTACGTTCAAACGACCCACGTCGATCGGTATGCGTAGACTTTAATTGCCACGCTGAATTGATACTACGGAGGTCAAAGGTTGAAACGATGTGAACTATGAATCGATCGAGAAAACGCGTGCGAGAAGAGACGAACCAACAACAGCGACCATCGCTGCATCCGTGGCGGTTCAAATGCAGGAAGGCTGCGTCAATAGGGCATCGTGGCGACGCGCATCGGCGCATGCAGGCAGGCTAGTTGGATCATGTCATACATGCATAGCAGGCTTCTGTATTGTGGTGGCGTGCATCAGCGCATGCATGCAGGCGTTTCATGCAATGTCCCAACAGTCCAACGAAACCACGGCCCAACGGTCCAACCAGCGTCACCGTCCAATGCGGCCCCACTTGGCAGGTCCAACGAGCGACACAGTCCAGCGCGGCCCCACTCGTCAGCAGTTAACGGTCAAAGCATTGACCCGATGTCATCCTACGTTGTGACCATTTCTAAGGGTTTCAGACAAGGGAGTGGGGAAAAGTGAGCAAAAGTTAACAGCGTCGGGATGAATGAGTACAACTAAGGAACCAGGGGCACAAGAATAGAAAACCCATGAATCAATGACTTCAGCTGTCGTGGTCATTGATCCTCTTCTTCATGCGGACCAACCCCCTCTTCCATTCATCATCCAAGATGTTGATGTCCTGCAACATGATCCTCGACTCCCCCGCCTCTCTTGCAAGCCTCAACTTCTCTCTCTCAAGCTCAATTTCTTTCATTGTCGCCTTCTGTTAAAGTTCCCATTTTGCAATATTCTCTCCTCTACAAATATACTTTGTTCTTCTCCAAATTCAACCTCTTCCGGTCGAACTTCATCTTCTCTCTTTGCACATCAATGAACATCGTGTACCTTCCCTCCTTCTTCGCCTCCTTGGCGGAAAAAATGCCCGTCCAAGTGGCAGACATTTTGATTGCCGCCCTTCATGCGCCATTGTCTCCTTCTCCCACTTGCTCCCCATCATGTGTCGGCTTCTCTTCAACACGGTTGCTTGTATGTCCGCCCGACCATTTTCTTCTTCCTCATCATCTGATCCAATTGATTGAGCAAAGCTAGACCCGTCTTTTTATTCATCTTCTATGTGTCGTCAATCTCCTCGAGGATAGTTTGCCACTTAAGCTGCCCATTCAATTTCATCCAACAATGTGACAAAGTGAATTCCCTCTTCTCCACTTGATGGAACAAGGCTGCCTCTAAAGTTGAGTGGGTTTAAACTCCGATGCCACTTTGGTTTCGCTGAACAACCTGTTTGAGAAAACCAATAATTTTTCTCAAATTCTCTTGAATGGCGGACCATCTATGTTGGAGGGAGCATGAGCCACGGTTGGTATTGATTGGGTGTGGCTTCACATAGTGTTTTTGCTCATGGTAAAATTTGTGATTGTTTTTTCAATATTTCTCGCCTTTTTGCTCGGTTCCACATATCGGATCCATGACACTGTTCAACCAACTTTCACACAACAAAACATCTTTAAATTGTGTGAATGTCAGACCTCTTGGCTTCACTAACTTATTATTTCTAGTGTATGATGTTTTCCCAACTTCAAATACCGAGGAATTGGTATCCCCCATGGTAACTTGACAAGGATCTCGGTGTGACGGCATCCATCATCGTCTGGCAAGACACATGTGACTATGTCATGGGGATGCCAGAACACATTAACAAGAAAGAAGAACAAAACCGGTAACGAGAATAACGGTATAGTGAGCATGTGAATGACTCAAGAGGATATCGATGCTTCTCAGGTTTTGTATATAAAAGGTTTTATATGTATTGGTGGAAAATGTTTCCGGGGCTGTTAAATTATATATAAAAGGGTCTAATATTTATTAGAAGACTTTTATATTTAATTTCATATCAACGAGCCTTAAAAGGCCACGAGGTGGAAGGCAACTTGGGCCACAAGGGACCAAGTGGAGGTGGCGCCCCCTCCCCCCTTTCCTTGGTGGGGGGCGAGGCGAATTGGACTAGGGGAGGGTTTCCCCTCCCCCTATGGCTGGCGCACCAAGGAGGGAGCCCCTCCTCTCCTTGGTGGCAGCCCCTCCTCCCCCTCCACCTATATATACTAGTGGTTTTCCACCCCTTTGGATACACAACTTTTGAAGGCTCCTCTAATCCTCTAGTTCTAGTTCGAGTTGATCCTAGGTAGTCAATTAGAGTTAGACCTAGATCCTCTAATCCTCATAATTAGAAGCCCAGTGTGGTTCTAATATCCTCTCTCTAATTCTCCGGCAACGATTAGCTCTGAACGGTGAAGCGTTGCCAGATCGTGAAGACCGTATGCTTGCAACCAAGTAGAGAGGTCATGGTTTCGGTCTTCGGTTCGAACGATCGTTCGTGAGTGGTTCGCGGGATCGTTCATCTACGGTTCGAGGGACTTCATCAACGATCTTTACCAACAAGTCTTCTTCCACTGCAACCCAGAGTTGGTAATGATCTGATCCCAACCGTTATTATATCTTCATGGTGTTCTTGGTTGATCGTAGGGCATTTTTTTTGTTTTCTACTACGTTTCCCTACAAGGGTTGGGCCGCCCTTACTCGAACACACTTGAACAAAGCGTTTTTAATATCCTCTGCTCCCGCCTTGCATATCGGGCACCGAGAAATATTTCCAACGTGGCGATTAGCAAGAACAAAGAAACATGGTATAACATTATGTAGACATCTCCGCAAGAAAATCTTGATCTTCCCCGGTAGTTTTATGCTCCATATTCTCCTCCATATTGGGTGTGGCGTGGAACTACCATGGTGACCTGCTATAGAGTTGTCATCAGCATAAGTTTCCCCCACTATTTGTAGTAGGTTGAACATGCCGAAAAAAATCTCATTATGTGTCAAATGCCATGAAATGTAATCCTCCATCTCTTGGTGGTTTAAAGGAAGCTATAAGATGCATTCAACATCGATATGCCAAAAATTATCCCGAATCAATAGTTCGTCTCACTCACCCAATGAGGGGTCTATAAGATCATTAATTGTCGTTGGAACTTGATTACCTCGAACAATAGCCACTTCTTTTGAAGCACTATTAGGGATGCAACACTCATTCCAGATATTTATTTTTACACCATCTCCTGCTCTTCATATGCAGCCTTTTTTGAATGTTTGAATTCCTGCCCACATACACTGCCATACGTACGAGGACCATTTCTTTAACTCATAGGTAAGAATATCACCAATGGGATAATATCTATATGTCAACACTCTGGCACACAATGATCCATGATTCCTACCCATATATATAGTGTGCTCCGTTCTTGCTTGTTAGTTAGAGTAAGATTCCCCGAGTATATGTGAAAAGGAAAAGTAAAGGGGCAATACCATTTGTAACTCGGGCTCTAGTAAACAAGCAAATTTTAGAAATTTAAAACTCATATTTTGGAATTTACAAAATTGATATAATTTTATGCGCAATATTGAAAAAATTTAGTTGTTGGGTTTTCACCTAAACATACGAGCACATAGGGGCATCTCCAAGGCAGACCCACAGATCTCTCGCAATGGTACGGACCGCGCGGTCCAGATCGTGGAAGCCATCCGACACGGTCCTGTATCTGTCTGCGGCGATCCAGATGCGATTTCTCCCGCAAACCGAAGACAAACGTGGGGAAGGTTTGCAGGAGTTCGGATCGCTAATTCACTCGATTCTGACCACCCTGGCCCACCAAAAACCCCTCCCCCCTCCAGCGCAAGACGGTCAGCACCGCTCTACAACGTCAGTGCCCGTATTCATGCCCAGCTAGAGCGGACGTGACCGCTCACTGGCATCGGCATTGAAGTGGCACGCCGGTCGAGAGAGCGCTGCTCGCGCCGCTACCCGGTGCAGGCGACTGCTGCGCATTCAAAAACGACACGACAACCGCCTGTCCATCCATCTGCCGCCCCCATTGATGGCATGCGGTTGGCGAGGCTTATCCTCCGGCGCCACTCGTCCATCCATAAGCCATCCGCCATTGCTGTATAAACCGCTGCCTCGGCCATAGCCGTAGCCATCAGCCTTTGATCCCTCTCCCACCATGGATTCCTCCCCCGCCAAAGCTCTTTGGGATGGGTTCACACCGTAGCCGAAGAAGGAGATGGCCGACATTGCTGCCCGCTGGCAGGTCGGCAGGAAGCTGAAGGACGCCGACATCCCAATGAAGGACCCACCCAACGACGACCCGACGTCTTCCTCCTCCGCCGCGCCACCCTCCTCCTCCTGCGTGCCTCCCTCTCCGGTGCACTGCACCATGACCACCGGTGAGTCCCATGCCCATTACATGGACATGGTGCAAGAGGAGCTGGAGGAGCAGTTCCGAGAGGCGCAGGCCGACTCCGCCTACAACCACCTCCTCCAGGAGCACATGCAGGTGGAGGAGTAGCTCATCGCTGACAGGGCGGTCGCACCCGACGTGGACCTGGTGGAGCAGGAGGCGCTCCTGGAGTCCTACCGCTCCACACGCGATATTTGCCTCGCGCGCTACCGGTATAGGCAGCAACTGGCAGAGGTGGCGGTCGCTGCCAAGGACGCCCCAGACAAGGAGGGCGAGCCGCTGTTCAGCGATACCGATGACGAGAAGGAGGACAACACCGAGGCCGCGCCCAACGAAGCCGGCGCGTCCACGGGAGCTGCCAGCAGTGATGAAGAGTAGTGCACAGGAGGTCGCCAGCGCTCAAATCCCAGGATGGCCACCGCTCCTCCCCTCCCGTCGATGTCAAGCTTGGTGGGTTGACATCGGTGGCCAATTAGTCACTTGGCGGCAAGGAGAAGGCGGACATCTGCGCTTGCCGGGCCTCCGGAGGAGAAGGTTACAGAGGCATAGCTGGAGAGCACCGAGGCGGAGCTGGAGAAGGCGAAGCTTCAGTTCTCGGGGTTCATGGCCGGACACAGAGAACGGGTGATACGTCCATGTTTTTCCTTCAATATTTATTATATTTTAGTTGTTATTACACTCTATTGCAATCCTAATGCCTTTTTTTTCTCTTATTTTGCAAGTTTCATTCAAAGTGGGAGATTGTCGACAACTGGAATTCTGGACCGGAAAAGACCACCGAAGAGATGGATATTCTGTGGAACTGCAAATGAGCTGAAAATTGACGGAGAACTATTTTGGAATATATAAAAATTATTGGTGAAAGAATCAACAGAAGGGGACCTACCAAGTGGCCACGAGCCAGGAGCACGCCACCCTAGCTTGTGGGCCCCCTGGCAGGCCTCCGGTGCCCATCTTCTCCTATATGATGTCAGTTACCCTAGAAAAAAATCAGAAGAAGACTGGACAGGAGCACTTTTTGCTGTCCACCGGAGCGATTTCACCGGGGCAACTTCTCTCCGGCAGGGGGAAATCGAAGCCATTATCATCACCAACACTTCCTCCATCATGGGAGGACCAATCTTCATCAACATCTTAACCAACACCATCTCATCTCAAACCCTAGTTCATATCTTGTATTCAATCTTTGTCTCCAAACCTCAGATTGGTACCTGTGGGTTGCTAGTGGTGTTGATTATACCTTGTAGTTGATGCTAGTTGGTTTAATTGGTGGAAGATTATATGTTCAGATCCTTAAGCATATTCATTACACGTCTGATCTTGAACATGATGTGATACGTCTCCGTCGTATCTATAATTTTTTATTGTTCCATGCCAATACTCTACAACTTTCATATACTTTTGACAACATTTTATATTATTTTTGGGACTAACATTTTGATCCAGTGCCCAGTGCCAGTTTCTGTTTTTTTGCATGTTTGGCAGAAAATCCAACGAAGTCCAAACGCGATAACAAATTACGGAGCTTTATTTTGTAATATATGTGAATTTTGGGAAGAATAATCAATGCAAGGCGGTGCCTGAGGTGGTCCCAAGGTATCCCGGCGCGACCAGGGGGTCTGGTCCCACCGGGTTCCCTTGGGACTCCCTCGTAAGTCGGTTGGAGCCCTTCTTTCGCTACAAGAAAGATAATTTCCCGAGAAAAATCCCCTCAAAATTTCAGCACAATTGGAATTACGGATCTCCGGGAATATAAGAAACGGTGATGGGCCAGAAAACAGGACGCCAAAACAGAAGAGAAACACAGACACACACACACACACACACAGAGAGAGAGAGATCCAATCTCGGAGGGGCTCCTGCCCTCCAGGAGCCATGGTAGCCATGGACTAGAGGGGAAACTCTCCTCCCATCTAGGTGGGAGACCAAGGAAGAAGAAGAAGGAAGGTGGCTCTCTCCCCCTCTCTGCCGGTGGCGCTGGAACGTCGCTGGGGCAACCATCGTGACGACGATCTAAACCAACAACTTCGCCGCCGTCACCACCATCACCTTCCCTCATCTATTTATGGTGGTCCACTCTCCCGCAATCCGTTGTACCCCCTACTTGAACGTGGTGCTTTATTCTTCATATTGTTATGCAATGATTTGTTGCTATCCTATGATGTTTGATTAGATCCTTTTTGTCCTATGGATTGATTGATGATCGTGATTGGTTTGAGTTGTATGCTTTATTTTGGTGCTGTCCAATGGTGCCCTCCGTGTCGCACGAGTGTGTGATTCCCTCTGTAGGGTGTTGCAATATGTTCATGATTCATTTATAGTGGGTTGCGTGAGTAATGGAAACACAAACCCGAGTAAGGGGGTTATTGCGTATGGGAGTAAAGGGGACTTGTTACTTAATGCTATGGTTGGGTTTTAGCTTGATGATCTTTAATTAGTTGCGGATGCTTGCTAGAGTTCCAATCATAAGTTCATATGATCCGAGTATGGAAAGTATGTTAGCTCATGCCTCTCCCTTATATAAAATTGCAATAATGATTACCGATCTTGTTATCAATTTCCTAGGACAATCTCGCAAATCCTACCACCACTTTTCCATACTCACTATATTTAATTTATTGTTCTTTTAGTAAAACATCACCTAACTTTTATTTCCACATTCTTTATTATCTTGCAAAACTATCTTATTACACCTACAAAGTACTTTTAGTTTTATTCCCGCAAAGTAGTTTATTTCTTGTACTAGGTATAGTGAACATTGTTGCGCATAGAGTTGTATCGGTGGTCGATAGAACTTGAGAGAATATTAATTCTACCTTTAGCTCCTCATTGGGTTCGACACTCTTACTTATCAAAAAAGGCTACAAACGACCCCTATACTTGTGGGTTATCATGATGACGCTTTGTGAGTAGTTACTTTCGTTCTTGAGGACATGGGAAAAGTCTTGTCATAAATAATTACATGATGTTGATATTCGTTCGATATTTTGATGATTTGTATGTTGCCCTGTGACGCCCCCCATTCTCGACCGTGCGCTAATCAAACACGCAATGCGTACGACCAAGATTAGGGACTCACTGATCGATATCACAACACAACACTAGACACAAATTAAAGTCATACAACTTCATATTACAAGCCAGGGGCCTCGAGGGCTCGAATACAAAGCTCGACATGCATGAGTCAGCGGAAGCAAATAATATCTGAGTATAGACATCAGTTAGACAAATTTTGCCTTAAGAAGGCTAGCACAAACATAAGCAGCGGATCGAAAGAGGCGAGGCCTCCTGCCTGGGAACCTCCTAACTACTCCTGAGCGTCGGCACTCTCCACGTAGTAGTAGGCTCCAGCGATGGTGTAGTAGTCGTCTCCGGCGTACTCCATCTCCTGGGCTCCGTCGTCTGAACGCAGAATCGTATCGAGGGAGAAAGAGAAAGCAAAGCAGCGGTGAGTACTCATCCAAAGTACTCGCAAGACTGACATCAGAACTATGCTAAGTATGCATCATTATCAAGGAAAGGTGTTATATCTGCGCTGACTGCAGAAAGCAAGAATGAGGGGGAAGGCCTAGTCCTATCGAAGACTAGCATCTTCAGCATCTTGCAACATTAGAAGAGAGTAGACTGGTATCTCATATATAGTCATATTATTGTAGCAATTTTATTAAGTAACCACGCCCAGAGATTCTTCCTCGACTCCCTGCGAGGAAGCAATCTCGGAGCCAACATTCATTTCAAATTAAATCACAATTATAGTTGTAGTAGGTCAAGGTACAACTCCAAGTCATCCTGTTACCGTGGACACGGCTATTCGAATAGATTATTCATCCCTGCAGGGGTGCACCGCATTTCCAACACGCCTGATCACCTCCGTCCGGATACACTTTCCTGGGTCATGCCCGGCCTCGGGATAGCAGCACGTCGTCGCCCCACCTAGGGTCAACGAAGATGCCAGCCCGCCGGTCTAAATCCTAAGCACACAGGGGTCGTGGGCCCACTTGCCCTACGCGCTCCTGCACGATGCGTACGCGGCCGGAAGCAGACCTAGCAAACTCCAGTCCAAGAGCTGTACCGTCCAGTCCAATCCGGCGCGCGCCGCTCCATTGCTGACGTCCGAAGAGCTTCGGCTGATACAACGACGCTGAGTACCCATAACTTCTCCCACGCGATGGTTTGGAGCGTAAAAAGGCCAACGACCCAACTCAGATCAAATACCCAACCCATTAGCATTTTATTAATGCGAGGCAAGCGCGACCCATAAAGTGCGGTCCCGTCACCCCGACTCGAGGATGTGTGGCAAGGGCCTCTCCTGCCCGTCCACGCCTCAACATAACCCTTTGGATGCCTTACCAGCGCATCCCACCACATCTTACACACGGGTACCCTTGGGGCCGACCCGTCTCAAGACTGTTGGGAACTTAGGTCCATCTCAACCAGGGTGGTACCGCCTGTCCCTCCAGTCCCATCTTTCACATGTAAACAAGGTCAAGTTAAAGTAACTGTGTGTTTATACACCAAGTGGATATCCGAGGAATCACCCTCGATGGATCCCACTCGAGGTATGTGTATGGCAAGAGTCGCTATCGATAAATGGGAAGGAGGAATCACCCTCGATACCCACGACCGATTAGCTACGCTACAGAATTAACACTGGGAGTGCTAAGTGAGGTATCACCCTTGGCACTCGGTAGTAGCTCTGCAGTGCCATACTTAAGGGGTGTGCGGTGATGTGAGGGGCCTGGCTCGTCGGTCGGTTGACCGAGTCTTCGGGTCTTCGAGTCGTAGATGAAGAAGCAGGGGCAACTGGGACTAAGGGGTCACTGGGGATTCATTGATCAACCTATACTAAGCAGTTGATATTGTTGCAGGTATAGTAGCAGTTTATCAAAAGCAGGCTATGCATCATAATAGGAGCTAACTAATACAGTAGCAAAAATCTAATGCAAGACTGAGAGGGAAAGAAATGGGCGATATCGGAATGATCAAGGGGGGTTGCTTACCTTGCTGCTCTGCGGCAAAAGGCTGATCGTCAACGGTGTAGTCATACCCGGCAGCACCGTCAGTCTCGGGGTCTACCGGAGAGAAGAGGGGGGAAGAAACAATAAATATAAGGCACAGATGCAACACGATGCATGACATGGCAATATGCAGAGCTAGGCATGCACTAACGCAGTACTACACGTCGCAGATGGGGCGGAAGAATACCTGACGATATTTTCCGGGTCTCGGGCTACTACCGGACAGATGATCCTAATGCTAAATGTCCATGTTCATCATGCTAGGAGCATGTGACAGATGAACGGACATCGTAGTCGGATCCGTAGAATTATTCTAAGCAACTTTCATGTTCAAAACTTTTTCATCCGGACTACGGTTTATTTTATATTAATTTCAAAAGATTTAATCATTTTCTGAAATTCTTTAATTAATAATTCCGAATTATCCAAAACAGTAAAATACTGTTTAATTAACTAATTAATTAATCAATTTAATTAACTAATTAATTAATCAATTTAATTAACTAATATTATTATTATTATTTATTATTTATTTATTTATTTATAAGATCATTTTTATTATTTAAATTTCGTTTTAAATACGTACATATACACATATACGTACGTACATACGCGTACACATACACCGCACAGACACACACACACGCACACGCAGCACACACGCACACATGCATGCACGCGCGCCGGCCGGTGCCGTGGCGCGGTCGCCGGCGGTCGTCGGGGGGGGGGGGGGGGGAGGCCGAACGGCGGCGGCGCGAGGCGGCGGGGCGACGTGCGGCGGCGGCGATGAGACGGGCGGCGAACGGGGAGGCGGCGGCGTCCGAGGCGGCGGGGTCGGCGGAGGAGGCAGACGGCGCCGGGCGCGGCCGGCCTCGTCGTCGGTGGGGGGGACGGGCGGGCACGGGCGCGGGCGCCGGCCGCGCGTCGTCGGGGGGGGGGGGGCGGCGGGCGGGCGCCCGGGATGGGACGAGCGGCGGCGCGGGGGGGGGGGGATCGGTGCGGGGGCCGGGGGCTCGCTAGGGTTGCCCTAGCTGGCCCTTTATAGGAGCTGGCTGGGCCGGCCCTTTTGGCCCGATAGGGATTTTTTTTAAATTATTATTAAACAACGTCTGTTTTAATTATTTAGAGGCTCTAAAATAATTCCAAAAATGCCGGTTTCAATTTTATAAAATCTTAGGTAATATTTGCAACCCATCCAACATTTTTAATTTCAGTTTTGCACAACCTTTAAATCCACCTTCCAGACGAATTTAAATTGCAACGTAATTTGAACGGGGTTTGAACCAACGTGAGTTTAACAACAGTAATCATGGTGACGTGGCAACATTAGCATGGGATTACTGTAGCTTAATTACATACATCACTGTAGCACAAAGCCAGGGCGTCACATGCCCTCCCTTTAGTGGTGTCGTGTGAACGTCAACTACATGAAACTTCACCACATTTGGGCCTAAAGGTAAGCATTGGGGAATGATAACTAGATGATGGGTTGCGACAGTGAGAGAAGCTTAAAACCTAGTTTATGAGTTGTTCTGTAAGGGGCTGATTTGCATCCATATGTTTCATGCTATGGTTAGATTTATCTTAATTCTTATTTCGTAGTGGTGGATGCTTGCGAGAGGGGGTAATCACAAGTGGGTTTTTTGTTCAAGTAAGAACAACACCCTAGCACCGGTCCACCCACATATCAAATTAACAAAGTAGCGAACGCGGATCAACTAGACATGACGAACCATGACTAGACAAAATTCCCATGTGTCCTTGAGAGCATTTTGCTTCATATAAGAGTACGTTCCGGCTTGTACTTTGAGACAAAAAGGATTGGTCCAACTTGCTGCATCATTGTTACTATTGTTACTTGTTACTTGTTACGAATTGCCTTTCTATAAAACTATCTATCACCATTACTTTCAGTGCTTGCAGAAACTTCCGTACTAAAAAACACTTGTCATTTCCTTGTGCTCCTCATTGGGTTCGACACTCTTACTTATCAAAAGGACTATGATTGATTCTCTATACTTGTGGGTCATCAAGACTCTTTTATGGCGCCATTGCCGGGGAGTGAAGTGCCTTTGGTAAGGAAACAGTGCTGAAATCGCTTTTGTGGCACTTTTGTCACGTGCTGAAATTTATTGTCACTTGTTAGTATGGAAGATAATCCTTTTGAGGGGCTTGTTCGAGGTATCTTCACCTTGTCCGGAAGTGGCAAGAGCCACTCCTCAACCTACTGAACCTATTGAGAATATTTACTATGAAATTCCTTCGGGTATGTTAGAGAAACTACTCCTTATGTAGGAGATGGAACAATACATCATGATATACACTTGATCTATATTGATGAAATTTGTGGATTATTTAAGCTTGCGAGTTTATCCGAAGATGGTGTTAAGAAGAAGGTTTTCCCTTTATCTTTTAAGGGGACATCATTGATTTGGTATAGGTTATTGGATGATGCCGGTACATGGGATTGGAATCGATTCAAGCTGGAATTCCATCAAAAAATTTATCCTATGCATTTGGTTCATTGTGATCGGAATTATAGATATATTTTTTGGCCTCGTGAAGGAGAAAGTATTGCTCAAGCTTGGGGGAGGCTTAAATCTATGATGCACACATGCCCCAATCATGAGCTCTCAAGGGAAATAATCTTACAAAACTTTTACGCTCGACTTTCTCATGATAATCAATCAATGCTTGATACTTCATCTAATGGTTCCTTTATAAAGAGAACTATTGAATTCAAATGGGATCTTCTGGGAAGAATTAAATGTAACTCTGAAGATTGGGAAATCGACAAAGGTAAAGAGTCAGGTATAAATCTTGAGTTTGATTGTGTTAAATCTATTATGGAAACTGAAGTTTTGCATAAGTTTAGTGTAAAGTATGGTCTTGACTCTGAGATAGTAGCTACTTTATGTGAATCATTCACTACTCATGTTGATCTCCCTAAGGATAAGTGGTTTATGATTCACCCACCTATTGAAGAAACTTGTGAGGAACCTGTTATAGCTAAAGAAGAAACAATCATTTATAATGTTGATCCAATTGTGCCTACTGCTTATATGGAGAAACCACATTTTCCTGTTAGGATTAGGGAACATGCTAAAGTTGCAACTGTGGTTAATAAAAGTAATACCAAACCACAAAGACCCTCTAAACAAATAAAGGTAGAACCTAAAGTTGCAATGATTAAAGATATATTAGTTGATAATGTAGATTGTCATGTTAAATATTTCAGTGATGAAGCATCTCGCATTGCTAAGCAAGATCCTAAAGATAAACATAGACATGTTGTCGGCATGCCAGTTTTTTCTGTTAAGCTTGGAAATCATTGTTATCATGGCTTATGTGATATGGGTGCTAGTGTTAGTGCTATCCCATTTACTCTTTATCAAGAAATTATGCATCATATTGCACCTGTTGATTTAGAAGATATTGATGCTAATATTAAGCTTGCAAACAGAGAGACTATTTCACTACTTGGGAATGTGAGAGATGTGGAAGTCTTGTGTGGTAAGATCAAATACCTTACTGATTTCTTAGTTCTTGGTTCATTACAAGATAATTTTCCCCATTATATTTGGTAGACCTTTCATGCATACTGTTAATGCTAAATCGATTGCACTAAGGAACCGGTCTGTGTTAACTTTGGTGATGTATCTCATGAATTTAATTTCTCCAAGTTTAGTAGACATATGCATGAGGACGAATTGTCTAGTAAAGATGAAGTAATTGGTCTTGCCTCTATTGTTGTGCCTCCTACTGATCCATTAGAACAATATTTGCTAGACCATGAAAATGATATGCATATGAGAGAAAGAAAAGAAATAGATAATATATTCTTTAATCTAGCACCTATCCTTAAACATAATTTGCCTGTGCAAACTTTGGGAGACCCTCTACCTCCTAAGAGTGGCCCTGTGTTTGATTTAAAGGAACTACCTAATACTGAAATATGTTTATCTTGATGAGAAGAAGATATATCCTGTTATTATTAGTGTTAACCTTTCAGAACATGAAGAAAAGAGATTACTTAAAGTCCTGAAGAACCACCGTGCTGCAATTGGATATACTCTGAATGATCTTAAGGGCATTAGTCCCACTGTATGTCAGCATAATATTAGTATGGAACTAGATGCTAAACCCGTCGTTGATCATCAAAGTCATCTTAATCCTAAAACGAAGGATGTGGTAAGAACTAAAATATTAAAGCTTCTTGAGACAGGTATAATTAATCCTATAGCCGATAGTAGATGGGTAAGTCCTGTTTATTGTGTCCCTAAGAAAGGAAGCATTATCATTGCACCTAATGATTAAAATAAATTTATCCCAGAAAGAATTGTAACTGGCTATAGGATGGTAATTGATTTCAGGAAATTAAATAAAGCTACTAGAAAGCATCATTACCCCTTGCCTTTTACTGATCAAATGTTAGAAAGACTGTCTAAGCATATACACTTTTGTTTCTTGGATGGATATTCTGGTTTTTCTCAAATACCTGCAGCAAAAGAAGATCAAGAGAAAACCACCTTTACTTGTCCTTTTTGAACCTACGCTTATAGACATATGCCTTTTGGTCTATGCAGCAAAAGAAGATTGTTGAGGTATTCAAGGATGATTTCTCCGTTTACGATACTTCTTTTGATGATTGTTTAAACAACCTTGATCGAGTTAGGCAAAGATGTGAATAAACTAATCTTGTCTTGAATTGGGAGAAGTGCCACTTTCTGGTGAACGAAGGTATAGTCCTTGGGCACAAGATCTCCAAAAGAGGAAAGTTAAAGATGATGCAATTGGGAAAATGCCATGTCCTAAACATATCAAAGGAATTCAAAGTTTCCTTTGTCATGCTATATTTCATAGAAGGTTTATCAAAGATTTCTCTAAAATTTCTAGGCCTCTTACCAATCTTTTGCAAAAAGATATCCTTTTGTTTTTGATGATGATTGTGTAGAAGCCTTTGAATACTTAAGCAAGCCTTAATTTCTGCACCTATTATTCAACCACCTGACTGGAACCTACCCTTTGAAGTAATTTGTGATGCTAGTGACTATGCTGTTGGTGCTGATCTAGGACAAAGAGTTGATAAGAAATTGAATGTTAGTCATTATGCTAGCAAAACTCTAGACATATCTCAAAAGAATTATGCCACTACTGAAAAAGAATTTCTGGCAATTGTGTTTGCATGTGATAAATTCATATCTTATATTGTTGATTCTAAAGTAATAATTCACACCGAGCATGCTCCTATTAAATACTCCATCCCATAATATAATAGCGTTTTGGACACTACACTAGTATCATAAACCCTCTTATATTATGGGATGGAGGGAGTATCTCATGGAAAAGAAAGATGCTAAACCTAGACTAATTAGGTGGGTTCATCTACTACAAGAGTTTGATTTGCATATTGTTGATAGGAAGGGGTCTAAAAACCCTGTAGCGGATAATTTGTCTAAGATGGAAAATGTTCTTGATGACCAACTACCTACTGATGATAGTTTTCCTGACGAGCAATTAACAGTTATAAATTCTTCTACTTCTCACATCAGTCCATGGTATGCAGATTATGCTAATTACATTGTTGCTAAATAGATACCACCTAATTTCACATACCAACAAAAGAAAAAGTTCTTATTTGACTTGAGACATTACTTTTAGGATGACCCACATTTATATAAAGAAGGAGTAGATTGTATTATTTGATGTTGTGTCTGAGCATGAACAGGAACAAATCCTATGGAAGTGTCATTCCGAAGCGTATGGAGGACACCATGCGGGAGATAGAACTGCACATAAGGTACCGCAATCTGGTTTTTATTGGCCTACTCTCTTCAAGAATGCACGTAAGTTTGTCCTTTCTTGTGAAGAATGCCAAAGAATTGGTAATATTGATAAACGTCAGGAAATTCCAATGAATTATGCACTTATAATTGAACCATTTGATGTTTGGGGCTTTGATTATATGGGATCTTTTCCTTCCTATAATGGGTATACGCATATTTTAGTTGTTGTTGATTACGTTACTAAGTGGGCAGAAGCTATTCCTACAAGTAGTGCTGATCACAATACCTCTATAAAAATGTTTAATGAACTTATCTTTCCGAGGTTTGGACTCCCTAGGTATTTAATGACTGATGGTGGTTCACATTTTATTCATGGTGCATTTCGTAAACTCTTCGCTAAATATGATGTCAATCATAGAATTGCCTCTCCATACCATCCTCAATCTAGTGGCCAAGTTGAATTGAGCAATAGGGAAATAAAGTTAATTTTGCAAAAGACCATTAATAGATCTAGGAAGAATTATTCTAAGAAACTAGATGATGCATTGTGGGCATATAGAATTGCTTATAAAAATCCTATAGAAATCTTGTCATTTACCGCTAGAGTTAGAGACACTAGGCATATTGGGCGATTAAAGAACTTAATTATGATTTCAAACTTGCCGGTGAAAAGAGGTTATTTGACATGAGTTCTCCATATTAATGGTGGACACAAGCTTATGAAAATGCCAAGATGTTTAATGGAAAAGTTAAAAGATAGCATGACAAGAGAATACAAAAACGATAATTTAACATAGTGATCATGTTCTATTATATAATTCTCGTTTCAGATTCTTTGCAGGAAAACTCCTCTCCAAATGGGAAGGACCCTATGTCATAGAGGAGGTTTATCGCTTTGGAGCCATCAAGATCAAAAACGCCGAAGGCACGAATCCGAAGGTGGTTAATGGGCAAAGAATTAAACATTATAATTCAGTGCACCCATTAACAAGGAAACCAACATTATCTAAACAATAACACCGAAGGAGCACATAAAAGAGACCTTCCAGAATGCTCAGAATCCTTAAAAAGGGCAAGTATGTGGTACGGTAAGCAAACCAACTACAAAAGTTCCATAAAAGTAATTTTTATCCGTTTCATAATAAATAAAAAATTACAAAAATAATAACCGGCCAGGAAAGTGCACGAGGTGGCCACAAGCCAGGGGCGCGCCCTACTGATACGTCTCCAACGTATCTATAATTTTTGATTGTTCCATGGTGATATATTATCATTCTAGGATACTTTTTGGGTCTTTATTTACCAATTTATAATATTTTTGAGCACTAACCTATTGACCCAGTGCCCAGTGCCAGTTGCCGTTTTTTGCATGTTTTTCACTTTTCAGGTTTACATTACCAAACGAAGTCCAATTGCCACGAAACTTTTTGATGAGTTTTTCTAGACCAAAAGAAGACCTGGAAGCTTCGGAAGGAGACCGGGGGCTGCACGAGGGCCGCACAAGCCAACAGGGCGCGCCCTGGGGGCGTGTGATGTCTACTACACAACTTGTTCTTGTAGACTCGTGTTGGGCCTCCAAGTGCAGAGTTTTGTAGGACAGTAGCAAATTTCCCTCAAGTGCATGACCTAAGGTTTATTAATCCATGGGAGGCGTAGGATGAAGATGGTCTCTCTCAAACAACCCTGCAACCAAATAATAAAAGTCTCTTGTGTCCCCAACACACCAAATACAATGGTAAATTGTATAGGTGCACTAGTTCGGCGAAGAGATGTTGATACAAGTGTAGTAATGCTAGTAGGTATTGATTTTTGTAATAGTAAGGTAGCAAGTAACAAAAGTGAGCACAAATGGTATCGCAATTCTTGAAAACGAGGCCTAGAGTCCGTACTTTCGCTAGTGCAATCTCTGAACAATGCTAATATAATTGGATCACATAACCATCCCTCAACGTGCAACGAAGAATCACTCCAAAGTTCTTATCTAGCGGAGAACATAAGAAGAAATTGTTTGTAGGGTACGAAACCACCTTAAAGTTATCCTTTCCGATCGATCTATCCAAGAGTTCGTACTAAAATAACACCATATGATACGCATCAACCAACTCTAATGTCACCTAGATACTCCAATGTCACCACAAGTATCCACGAGTTAATTATACGATACGCATCAAACAATTTCAGATTCATAATACTCAATCCAACACAAAGAACCTCAAAGAGTGCCCCAAGATTTCTGCCGAAGAAAGTAGGACGAAAGCGTGCAACAACCCCTATGCATACATTACCCCAATATAACCTCGGGAATCCGCGAGTTGAGTGCCAAGACATAGATTAAGTGCTCTCAAGTCCATAAAAGTATTCAATCCGGTAATAAAAAAATCTCAAAGGGAAAACTCAATTCATCACAACAAGATAGAGAGGGGAAAACACCATATGATCCAACTATATTAACAAAGCCCGCGATACGTCAAGATCGTACCAAATAAAGAACACAAGAGAGAGAGATTAAACACATAGCTAGTGGTACAAACCCTCATCCCCGAGGGTGGACTACTCCCTCTGCATCATGGAGACCATAGGGATGATGAAGATGGCCTCCGGTGATGATTTCCCCCTCCGCCAGGGTGCCGGAACGGGGTCTAGATTGGTTTTTCATGGCTACAGAGGCTTGCGGCGACGGAACTTCTGATCTAGGGTTATTTCTGGGGGTTTCTAAATATATAGGATTTTTTGGCGTCGGTTTCACGCGAAGATGGACCACGAGGGGGCCACAAGACACCAGGGCGCGCCAAAGGGGGCTGGCGCGCCCTGGTGGGTTGTGGCCACCTCGTGGCTCTTCTGGCCCTCCCACAAAGCTTCTAGTGCTTCTTTTGTTCCAAAAAAATCATCAAAAAGTTTCGTTGCATTTGGAGAACTTTTATTTCCGCACAAAAAACAATACCACGGTAGTTTTGCTGAAAACAACATCAGTCCGGGTTAGTTCCATGCAAATCATACCAAAACCATATAAAATTGTTGTAAATATGGCATGAATACTTCATAAATTATAGATACGTTGGAGACGTATCAGCATCCCCAAGCTTAATTCCTACTCGTCCTCGAGTTGGTAAATGATAAAAGAAAATAATTTATGAAGTGTGAATGCTAGCATAGTGCATAAGTTTGATCGATGATAATTTCAATCACTTTTCCTAGCATCATAACAACAACTCTTTCTCATAAAACTCACCATGATAAAGTAGCAACCAATTCACATGTTATGGTTCAAACAATGAATTCTCTTGAAACTTAACAACCTATGTTCTTAGTCACCAAACAATTGCAATTCAACTTATTCTCAACAAAGTCTAAGTAAGATCTCCACATACTCAATCATCATATAGTCTTCTATGATTGCTAGTACTCAAAGCATGTTTTTAGAACAAATGGCATTCATTGAACACAGAGAAAGATAGGGGCTTAATGTTTCGCCTCCCAACTCATTTATCATAGAGATAATTGTCAACAATAATTAGTCATGATCAAATATATTTGACTGGCTATATGTGCCTAGATCTTTCCCCACCACATGATACTTGCCAATTAGAGAATAATTGAGGTTGAAATGAGAATGCATACTATTGACTCTTGCATAAAAGTAAATACTGAAAGGTAAAAGATAGGCTCTTCGCAGAGGGAAGCAAAGGTTGTCATGCGCCTTTTGGTTTTGTATGCACAATCCCTTAATGCAAAAGAAAGTCACGTTATATTGCCCCTTATGATAGCAACCATTATTATGTAGTCCGTCGCTTTTATTACTTTGCCATCACAAGTTCGTACAATGCTCAATTTTCTCTTACACTAAATGATCAAACACATTTAGAAGCAATTTTTATTGCCTTTTTGCACTGATGACAACTTACTTGAAGGATCTTATTCAATCCATAGGTAGGTATGGTGGACACTCATGGCAAGAAACTGGGTTTAAGGGTTTTTGGATGCACAAGTAGTATCTCTACTTAGTACGGATTTTTGGCTAGCAAAGGATCCTAAGCAAACACCACATGTTGGAGGACCCATAACAATATAACTTCTATGCAAATATACACAACCATAACTCATTATGTTGTCTTCCTTGTCCAACTTCAACTAATTGGCTCAAGTTTGAAAATAATTAATGGGTATTCACAATCATAGAAGATGTCCAAGATAATATATTTGTATGTGAAAGTTCTCTTCCTTATACTAATCATTCACGAATTGCTTGTATGACCAATATTGTGATTGTCAAGCTTCAAAAGATTTCACTTTCTAAACCCAATGTGAAGCTACTACTAGGCATGATATGAACATATAATTTCAACTTCATGGTATTCAATTCATTCAACAATTTACTCATAGGATATAAGTGAAGCACAAGAGTAAATGACAAGCTACTCCAAAAAGATATAAGTGAAGATCAAGCGAGTAGTTAAGTAAATGGGTAGCCATTTGAGAACTCTCTCTCATCTAAAAATTTCTAGATCTAATTATTTTATTAAAACAGCAAGCAAAACAAAATAAAATGACATTCCAAGATTAGCACACATCATGTGAAGAAGCACAAGCTTAGGATCAACCGCTACTAACCGATAATTGTTGATGAAGAGAGGTGGGATGCGTAGCATCCCCAAGCTTAGATGCTTGAGACTTCTTGAAATATTTACTTGGGGTGCCTTGGGCATCCCCATGATTGAGATTTTGTATCTCGTTCAATCCTCTCATATCATGGTTTCACCTATTCTCAAAAACTTCATCCACACAAAACTCAAAAAGAACTCGTGAGATAGGTTAGTACACATAAGAATAAATCAACACTTCATGTACTGCCAAGACAAGTTTCATAATAATTTACAAACATCATCTACTGTTTAATATCGTTTCCACAATTTATATCTACCAATATAGGCTATGGAAACTATAGGATAAGTAGATAACAAAACTATGACAGCAATCTGTCCAAACAGAACAGTCTGTAGCAATTTATGAAAACAGTGTACTTATGTAACTCAAAAATTTATGAAAATTTAGGAAGTGATAAAGAATTTATATTAAAACACTGTGTAAAAATTTCAGAAACTTTCCACGTTCCAGTAAAATATGAAAATTCAAACACTACAGAGAAAGTTTCTGTTTTTACACAGCACACATCAAACATGCAATGCAAGCATCCTAAGGCAATTCTTGGAAATTTTTATTGAAAAGAAATTATAAATAACACCTAACATAAAATTACAAAATATAATGACAATCCAAGCAAAGCAAATATTATGTGACGAATAAAAATATAGCTCTAAGTAAGATATACCGATAATGTTGAAGACGAAAGAGGGGATGCCTTCCGGGGCATCCTCAAGCTTAGACGCTTGAATATTCCTTGGATATCACCTTGGGGGGTGCCTTGGGCATCCCCAAGCTTAGGTTCTTTTCACTCCTTATTCTCCTCATATCGGTGTCTCACCCAAAACTTGAAAACTTCAATCACACAAAACTTAACGGAACTTCGTGAGAAGGGTTAGTGAAATAAGGAAAGATCATTCACTTAGGTACTGTCAAGACAAGATTCATAATTGTTCTCACATAATACCTATTGTATTCTACCATTAACGTAATTTATATCACTGAATATAAGCTATGGGAACACTAAAACAAGCAAACTATGCATGCAAAACAGAATCTGTCAAAAACAGAACAGTCTATGAAGATCTGTAGTATAAGCATACTTCCGTGTCTCTAAACATTCTGAAAATTTAGGAAAACCTGAAGAATTTGTATATCAACACTCTGTAAAAAATTTAGATCAATATCACGCCCCAGTAAAAAAATTAAAATTCCTGTACTTGAGTCAAAAGTTTATGTTTTGGTTCAGCATCAATTCTACACATCTTGTGAGTCATCCCAAAGGCTTTACTTGGCACTTTATTGAAATAAAAGACACAAAACATGATTACCACAGTAGTTTAATCATGTGAACACACAAAAACAGAAAGTAAAAGTGTTGGGTTGTCTCCCAACAAGCGATTTTCTTTAAAGCCTTTTAGCTAGGCATGATGATTTCAATGATGCTCATATAGGAATAGTAATTGAAACATGCAAGAGAGCATCATTAATCTCATGACAAGCACATTTAAGTCTAACCCACTTCCTATGCATAGGGATTTTGTGAGCAAACAATTTATGGGAGCAAGAATCAACTAGAATAGGAAGGCAAAACAAGCATAACTTCAAAACTTTGAACACATAGGGAGGAAACTTGATATTATTGCAATTCCTACAAGCATATGTTCCTCCCTCATAATAATTTTCAGTAGCATCACGAAGGAATTTAACAATATAACTATCACATAAAACATCCTTTTCATGATCTACAAGCATAGAAAATTTATTACTCTCCACATAACCAATTTTCTTCTCATTCATTGTAGTGGGAGCAAACTCAACAAAATAACTATCATGAGGCACTTGATTGACATAACCACATTCAATATTAAAATCATGATGACAAGTTTCTTGGTTACTATCACTCTTTATAGCATACATGTCATCATCATAATCATCATAGATAGGAGGCATGCCATCATCATAATAAACTTTCTCATCAAAACTTGGGGGACTAAAAATATTATCTTCATCAAACATAGCATCCTCAAGCTTGTGGCTTTGCATATCATTAGCATCCAGGATATTTGGAGAATTCATACTAGCAACATTACAATCATCTCATCATTCATGGAATTCTCATTAAGTATTTTCATAATTTCTTCCTCTACCAATTGAGCACAATTTTCTGAATCCTTATTTTCACGAAAGACATTATAAAGACCATACACATGACGCAACCTAAACTCCATTTTTTGTAGTTTTATTTTATAAAAAACAAACTAGTGAAAAACAAGAAACTGAAAGATTTAATTGCAAGATCTAAACATATACCTTCAAGCACTCACCTCCCCGGCAACGGCGCCAGAAAAGAGCTTCATGTCTACTACACAACTTGTTCTTGTAGACTCGTGTTGGGCCTCCAAGTGTAGAGTTTTGTAGGACAGTAGCAAAATTCCATCAAGTGGATGACCTAAGGTTTATCAATCCGTGGGAGGCATAGGATGAAGATGGTCTCCCTCAAACAACCCTGCAACCAAATAATAAAAAGTCTCTTGTGTCCCCAACACACCAAATACAATGGTAAATTGTATAGGTGCACTAGTTCAGCAAAGAGATGGTGATACAATTGTAGTAACGATAGTAGGTATTGATTTTTGTAATAGTAACAATAAAAAACAGCAATGTAGCAAGTAACAAAAGTGAGCACAAATGGTATTGCAATGCTTGAAAACAAGGCCTAGACTTCGTACTTTCGCTAGTGCAATCTCTCAACAATGCTAATATAATTGGATCACATAACCATCCCTCAATGTGCAACGAAGAATCACTCCAAATTCTTATCTAGCGGAAACATAAGAAGAAATTGTTTGTAGGGTACGAAACCACCTTAAAGTTATCCTTTCCGATCGATCTATCCAAGAGTTCGTACTAAAATAACACCATATGATACGCATCAACCAACTCTGATGTCACCTAGATACTCAATGTCACCACAAGTATACATGAGTTAATTATACGATACGCATCAAACAATTTCAGATTCATAATACTCAATCCAACACAAAGAACCTCACAAAGCCCTATGCATAGATTACCCCAATGTCACCTCGGGAATCCGCGAGTTGAGTGCCAAAACATAGATCAAGTGCTCTCAAATCCATAAAAGTATCCAATCCGGTAATAACGAAATAAAACTCAATTCATCACAACAAGATAGACAGGGGAAAACACCATATGATCCAACTATATTAACAAAGCCCGCGATACATCAAGATCGTGCCAAATCAAGAACACGAGAGAGAGAGAGAGAGAGATTAAACAAATAGCTACTGGTACAAACCCTCAGCCCCGAGGGTGGACTACTCCCTCCTCATCATGGAGACCATAGGGATGATGAAGATGGCCTCCGGTGATAATTTCACCCTCCGGCAGGGTGCCCGAACGGGGTCTAGATTGGTTTTTCGTGGCTACAGAGGCTTGCGGCGGCAGAACTTCTGATCTAGGGTTATTTCTAGGGGTTTCTGAATATATAGGATTTTTGGGTGTCGGTTTCACGCGAAGATGGGCCACAAGGGGCCCACAAGAAACTAGGGCGCGTCCGAGGGGGCTGGCGCACCCTGGTGGGTTGTGGCCACCTCGTGGCTCTTCTGGCCCTCCCACGAAGCTTCTAGTGCCTCTTTTGTTCCAAAAAAATCGTCAAAAAGTTTCGTTGCATTTGGAGAACTTTTATTTCTGCACAAAAAACAACACCACGGTAGTTCTGCTAAAAATAGCGTCAGTCCGGGTTAGTTCCTAGCAAATCATACCAAAACCATATAAATTGTTGTAAATATGGCATGGATACTTCCTAAATTATAGATACGTTGGACGCGTATCAGCGCGCCCTGATGGCTTATGCCTCCCTCGGGCGTCTCCCAACGCCCCTCTCTGGCCTATAAATTCTAATATATCCTAAAAACCCTGGAGGCTGTCCCAAAACCCTTTTCCCGCCGCTGCAAGTCTCTGTTCTGTCGCGAGGCCATCTGGAGCTCCGTTTCGGCACCCTGCCGGAGGGGGGATCGATCACGGAGGGCCTCTACATCAACCTTGCTGCCCTCATGATGATGTGTGAGTAGTTCACCACAGACCTACGGGTCCATAGCTAGTACCTAGATGGCAATATCTCTATCTCTTGATCTTCAATATTTTGATCATTGCATCTTCGCTTTGATCTATCCGATGTAATCCTATTGTGCGGTGTGTTTGTTGGGATCTGATGTATTCTGGGTTTATGTTCAGATTATTCATGAAAAGCATTTGAGTCACCTCTGAATATTAAGATTCTTATTTGCATGATCATTATAGCTTCGTAATGCTCTCCGATTTCTTGATGTGCTTTGGCCAAGTAGATTGATCTATCTTCAGTGGGAGTGGTGCGTTGTGGTAGGTTCAACCTGACGAGTTTCTATATCCCAGTGACAACGTAGGGGACAAGATGCGTCTTTGTGTTGTTGCTACTAAGGATAACACGATGGGGTTCATTCATATTGCTTGAGTTTACTTTGTCTACATCATGTCATCGTTCTCCGTGCATTACTCTGTTTTACTTAATACTCTAGATGCATGCTGGATAGCGCTCTATGAGTGGAGTAATAGTAATAGGTGCAGGTAGGAGTCGGCCTATTTGTTTATGGACGTGATGCCTATTTGTACATGATCATTGCCGTGAAGATCGCATAACTATCCGCTTTTCTATCAATTGCCCAACAATAATTTGTTACCCACCGTATGCTGCCTACATGAGAGATGCCGCTAGGGAAAACTATGCCCCCCCTGGTCTATTCACTTATATATTTACAAACACTACTATTACCTTGCTGCCTTTATTTACTTTTTATTTTATTTTGCAATTTACAATTATCTACAATTATCTACACAACTCATTTGCTTGCAAATAACGAGATCAAGGGGATTGACAAACCTCTTGCCTGCGTTGGGTGCAAGTTGTTTGTTCATTTGCGTGCAGCCGCTGAACATGGTTGAGGATTGATATTTCTATTGGTTCGATAAACCTTGGTTTCATAACTGACGGAAATACTTACCCACTTTGTGCTGCGATAACCCATTCCTCTTCACGGAAAACCCAACGCAGATCACGAGTATCACCTACACCCTAGGCGCGCCACCCTAGCTCGTGGGCCCCTCGTGGACTTTCCCGACTCCGTTTTCCTTTCATAGACAGATGTCTACTACACAACTTTATTCTTGTAGACGTTGTTGGGCCTCCAAGTGCAGAGTTTTGTAGGACAACAACAAATTTCCCTCAAGTGGATGACCTAAGGTTTATCAATCCGTGGGAAGTGTACGATGAAGATGATCTCTCTCAAACAACCTTGCAATCAAATACAAGAAATCTCTTGTGTCCCCAACACTGTCGGAATTGGGGCTCCGCAGACCCAAGAGAGGTTCGAACACAGGGGTGCTCTCGCCCTCCAATCCAACTCCGCCTTGCCGCTATGCCATGGCGCTCCCACTGCTCTCGTCCCGGGAAAATAGACTAAGACATACGATTTACCCAGGTTCAGGCCACCTTGCGGTGTAAAACTCTACTCCTGCTTTAGGTGGATTGGCCTCACGAGGAGGTTCGGTGATGAACAGGTACAGTGGTGGGCGACCTCACGAGGGCTCTTTTGGCGTGGCGGATCCCCCCTCTCTACGGTGGAGGCTAGTCCTTATTTATAGTGGCCTTGGTCCTCTTCCCTTATCGCACAGGCGGGAAGGGATCCCACAATGGCCAAATTTGAAAGGGGATAGGAGGTGAAACTTATCCTGACTAAAGATGGTCTTCGCCTGCAAAGCAACTGGTCTTGACGCAGGGGTGGGCTCGGTGGTGACGTCCGTCCTGCCGAGCTCGTGGTCTTGGTCTCATTGCACCGGAAGGGAAACCTTTGGGGGGTCCCTCAGGAAACCGCGTATGTCCTTGCCTCCTTAGCACCAAAGGGGAAACTGTCCCCCCTGCGCCCGCTTGCGCCCGCCTGCCTCGGTCGTCATGGCTCACGTCATCGCAGCCTCCTGAGGCCGGGCACTGCATAGGAATCTCCGCTCCTCGGGAGGCAACCTGGGGAGGCCGCTCCCCTGGAGGTCTTGGTGTTGTTCTCCTCGCGAGGCCGGGGCCCTCACGAGGGTCTTGTCCTAGGGGGTTTGTCGCCAAGCCGCACCGGGCCGTCGAGGTGGGCCATGAGCTGGGCCGCAGGCAGGCAAGTCTGGGTACCCCCGAACCCAGAACGCCGATAGTAGCCCCCGGGCCCAAGGCGCGCTCGGGCTGGCTTCGGGGCAAAGTCAAGGAAGGAAAGGCCGAAGCGCCGCGGGCCCCAATCACTTGTGGGCCAGGCTCAACGCGTGGCGCCTAGTGCGTCGCGGGACTCTTCCTCTTCTGCAAGGCCTCGGGAACCACCCCAAGTCAAGTCGACGTGAGGTAGGTGTGCTGCGCCGGTCATCATTGCCCTTCCTTAATTGACGCCGCCCTCTTGCATTATCCTTCTTCTCCGGCCCACGCTGAAGTGACCCGTCAAGGGGAACGAGGCGACGTGAGACAGAGCTGCCCGCGGGTCGAGCACGACACGTGGCGCCCGAGGAGCGCGCGTCTCCTCCACTCCCCACGACGCCTCGGGACTGCGGTTGCGCCTATAAACCCGCCTCACCCGAGGGGCAGTTCCACCCTTGGACACCTTCCCGTTCGCCACCTTCGCAGTAACACCGCCTTCTTCCCCCTTTCTCCTTCTCGTGGCGTCCGGGGGGAGTGCTGCCGGTGCCGTAGCGCGAGTGGGATCCCTGGCGCCGCCACCATCTCCTGGGGGCGTCGGGAATCAGCCTTCGAGGCCGGTCGAGGCGCGCCGGCGCTGGACCGCCACTGATGAGTAAGTGTGTCATTGCCTCCGCCTTTTCATTGCGAATCATGCCTGGCTGGCCGAGTCTGATCGCCGGCTCCTCTCAGGGCGCCCACGCCCAAGAGGCACAGGCTCGACGTGCTTCTGGGCGAGGTGGACGCGCTCAGGACCCAGCTGCAGGACACCGAGGCCGCCCTCCAAGCCGCGCTTCGGGGTGAGGAGGACGCCAAGGCGGAGCTGGAGTCCCTCCAGGCCCAGGTCGAGGGGGCCGCCAACGCCGTGCAGGCAGCCAGGGACGAAGCGTCGCACGCGAAGATGATGGAGGCATAGCGCACCAAGCAGTACCTGGACATCGCTAGTCGTGCGGGCAGCATGGTCCGCCGGTTCGTCGGGGAAGCCTTCGCGCTGCCGTGTGCACACGGTGATGGGGGCTACCTCAACTTCTTCCAGAAGGTGGTGGAGGCGCTGGAGTCTGGCGTATCCCAGGTGGATGAGGATGCCGAGTCTAGCACGTGCGACCTTCTGGATAGCGCGCTCACGCACATCTTCTCCAACTTGCGCCGCCATGCCCTCGCGCTCTACCTCTCCTGTGCGACGGAGCCGGTGCCCGAGGAGCTCCAGAGGTCCCTTAGGGACGAGGTGCGCGAGCATGTGGAGTCCCTGGTCGAGCGGTTTGCCCAGGCGGCATCCTCCGGGGAAGGCGACAACTCCGGTGCCGAGACCTCCAAGAGCCGCGACAGAGACATCGCCTCCTCTGCCTGAGCTCCTTTTTCTTCGTTCCTGTTGCATCAAGGACCATTTGGCCCCTGGGGGGCATTAAACATTTGTATTATACCTTTGCTTTTGAGTGGTAGTCACCTGCTGTGCCCGAAGCGTCCTCGTTCCTTCTGCGAGGTTTTTCGTTTTCCTTCTCGCACCCCCGCACGCTTCCTTGTACTTGTACTTACCCCCTGGCGATGGCTGCCCGCTCGAACCTCGCGAGGCTGACGTCCTGAGGAGGCACGGGCCGCGCCTGCGCCGGGCTCTTAGTGGCGGCGCCTCAAGAGCCCGACTCTCCCTCTTCTGCGTCGTCTTCCTTTCTCGTAGCGCCGTTCCGGCCCCACGAGTACACGCGGGAGGGGTCATCTCCTTCATATTCGGGCGCCGAAGCCAAGTCTTAGGAGTGACGATCCTCAGGAGGCCGTCTTTTGCTTTTACTTCTCATGGCGGGTTCCTGCGTCGCAAGGTGTAGTTAGGGCACCGGGGTAGCTTGGAGGTCTCGCCGAGGGGGCTTCTTCCTTACGGACCAGGAAGCTTTGCAGCTTCGAGAGGCGCCCACCACTCACGAGGCTCCTTGGGTGGCGAGGAGTCAGGGTCTCCGAAGGTGCTTCCTCAGGGCCCTGCCTTTCACGAAGGTGCTGAAAAGTGCTTTATGTAGAGCTAGAATTCCTTGATAACGTGCCGAATCATGACTTCCCTTCCCCCGGTCGTCTTCCTTCCAGCGACCATTTTGGTTGGAGCCCCCGAGCGAGGGCCGATCGCCGCTGGTATGTCGGGTCGCAATGCCTGGCAAGGCCAAGGGATGAGCGCTCCTGAGGCCGGGGGCCTGAGGCAACATGCGTCTGCCGGCCTATGCTTCCAATAACTCATTTAAATTCTGTGATTTCCTTTTGCGCCCTGTTTCATTCCTGCTTGCTTTTGTGCTCTGCGTCGGTTGGGCCCAATCCCGCGCATACCTCGACCGCCGTTGGGGCGTCCGGATCGCCAAGACGAGACCAAGGGGCGAGGGGCTACGTGACTAGTGAGGCCCCTGGGTCACGATGCCCAGGGGTCCCCCTTGACGTGCGAGTAGCAGGAGCCTGAGGCAACATGCGCCTGCTGGCCCGCTTGAGAGCGCCACGCGAGGATTAGAGCGGCAAAGATTTGGCGAGGTGCACACCGTGCCCAGCCCCCACTCGCGGGGCGCGCGATAGAGAAAATTGGTAGGTACCAAAATTTTAAAGCCAAGACTGCAAAACGAGAAACACTACAAAGGAGAAAAATCCCCACCCCTTGTTCAAACAAAGGCGCGAAAGCTTCAAGTTTCATTCCAAAAGACGGCAAATTCGGTTTACAAAAGAGAGCAAAGAACAGCCGCGTCCGGCACCTAATAGCTAGTCTTCGTCTTCCCCCAGCATGGAGCGTAGGGCTTCCACTAGGCGTGGGCATAGTCATTGGGGGACCGTGTCGTCCGCCAGCGCGGAGCATGGGGCTTCCACTTGGGCGTGGGTGGGAACCCCTCCGCGTCCTCGGGAGGCTCCTGGCGTATATAGCCCACTCATTATTACGTGAGAGTGTCACGGTTGTAGATAGCTGGGCGAACACCCAAGCACAAGGCTCAGGAGTTCCCAACTCGGTTCTTGAGTCACCCGGCGCGTTTCTGCGCGGTTGCGCGCCCCTATGGCCCAAACATGAGTGCATTGCTCCCCGCGTAACCGCGGGCTTGCGCTCCCGTGGTCCAAACATGAGCTCAACGCACCCCGCGTGACCGTAGGAGTATTGTGTTGATGTAGCCGCCTCGGGACGCGTCAGCGCCAGCCAAGCCGCGTCTTAGAGGCCTTGCTGGGCCCTTCCTCCTGTGGATTGTGCCGGCACCCTTGAGCCGTGGGGCACAAGGGGCCCTCAGGAGCGTGACCCGATTGGCGCGGTACCCTCACGGCGCCTGCCGCGCGTGGACCGCGCCTCTCGCGTCCTGCCGGTCTCCTAAACGACAATTCCTGCGGCCCCGGTGCCCGGCACTGCGTTCCCTGCTCACGAGGGCGCCCACGGCGGCGCGCCTCCACACGCCCCCGGACGCCCTCTCCGTTGCGCCGACCGAGCCAGGTGCTTCCACAGTGGGAACTCCCGAGCTCGGCTTGAAGATGGGCACCGGGAGCGCCCCCTTTACGCCGAGGGGGGAATGGTGCCTGCGGCGGGTGAGAGACTCGCGACGCCGACACCTGCCACGACGTCGTTGGCTGCCGCGCGAGGGCCTTGATCTCCCTCTGGCCCTTCACTGCGTGCCTCATAGTTGTTCCCCCCGGGCAACAGGGCGATGCCATCCTGGGCCCGTGGCCCGCGAACCCGCCTGCACCGAACCTCTGCCCGAAGTTGACCGCCTCCATCGCCGCCGCGAGGTTGGCCGCGTCCATCTTGGTGAGGGTTGTTGCCGTGGGCCTCCTCCGCGCCTCTGCCGTGATCAACTCCAAGTTCGGCGGCTTGAGCTGCCCGGTCCCTGCGTCGGTTGGCGCGCTCACGCCGGGAAAGCCCGGGCAGTCGGTGATCCGCCGGGTCGTGGGCGCGTGCGTCGTGGCATGTGCGGAACATCCCGTCGCCTCCTTCGCGCGTGCCTTTGATACGTCTCCAACATATCTATAATTTTTGCTTGTTTCATGCCGTTATATTATCATTCTTGGATGTTTTACAATCATTTTACAACAACTTTATATCATTTTTTGGGACTAACCTATTGACATAGTGCCAAAGTGCCAGTTGCTGTTTTTGCTTGTTTTTTTACTTCGCAGAAAATCAATACCAAACGGAGTCCAATCGTCACGAAACTTTTTGGAGATTTTTTCTGGACCAGAAGACACCCAGTGGGCCAAAGAAGTACTGGAGAAGTGGGCCGAGGAGACCACAACCCACCAGGGCGTGCCAGGGGGGCCCCGGCGCGCCCTGATGGGTTGTGCCCTCCTCGGGACCCCTCTCCACCGCCTCTGATGCCTATAAATGCCCAAATATTCGAAAAACCCTACGGGAGACGACGAAACACAATTCCAGCCGCCGCAAGTTCCAGAACCGCGAGATCCAATCTAAACACCATCACAGAGGGGTTCATCTTCCTCATAGGTGCCTCTCCGAAGATGCGTGAGTAGTGCACCATAGACCTACGGGCCCGTAGGCAGTAGCTAGATGGCTTCTTCTCTCTCTCTTATGATTCTCAATACAATGGTCTCTTGGAGATCTATTTGATGTAAACTTTTGCGGTGTGTTTGTTGGGATCCGATGAATTTTGAGTTCATGATCAGTTTCTATCCATGAATATTATTTGAGTCTTCTTTGATCTCTTATATGCATGATTGCTTATAGCATCGTATTTCTTGTTCGAATCTTTGGTTTAGTTAGTCCGACTAGATCGATTTTTCTTGCCATGGGAAGAGGTGCTTTGTGATGGGTTCGATCTTGCGGTGTTCTTTCCTAGTGACAGAAGGGGCAGCAAGACACACATGTATCGTTGCTATTAAGGATAACAAGATGGGGTCTATTCCTACATGAATAGATCTTCTCTACATCATGTTATCGTTCTTATTGCATTACTCCATTTTTCCACGAACTTAATACACTAGATGCATGCTGGATAGCGGTCGATGTGTGGAGTAATAGAGGTAGATGCAGGCAGGAGTCGGTCTACCTATCTTGGACGTGATGCCTATATAATGATCATCACCTTGGATATCGTCATGACTATTCGATTTTCTATCAATTTCTCAACAGTAATTTGTTCACCCACCGTGCGCTATACTCATGAGAGAAGCCACTAGTGAACCCTACGGCCCCCGAGTCTACTTTTCCAACATATTGCTTTCAGATCTATCTTTTTGCATCTTTGTTTTCATATCTACAAAACCAAAAACCCAAAAACATATTGCTGCATATTTTATTTGCCTTTTCTATTTTGTGTTCTTGAGAGATCTATCTCTCCTATCTATCACTACCTAATCTATCTTTTTACCGTAGAGAGATTGACAACCTCTCTTTCGCGTCGGGTTGCAAGTATTTGATGTTTGCGTGCAGGTGCTGCTTATTGGGTGGTGGTGATCCTCCTACTGGTTCGATAACCTTGGTTTCATAACTGAGTGAAATACTTACCGTGGTTGTGCTGCATCATCCCTTCCTCTTTGCGGAAATACCGACGCAGTCTCAAGCCACGTCAGCCTTTACCGGGGCCGGGTGGCGATAGAGAGTGTGTGAGAGAGAGATATTAAATGCATGGCTACTGGTACCCTCACCCCCGAGGGTGAACTACTCCCTCCTCGTCATGGCCTTCGCCGGGATGATGACGATGGCCACCAGTGACGATTTCCCCCTCCAACAGGGTACCAGAAAGGCTCCAGATGGGGTTTTCTTCAATACAAAGAGTTGCGGCGGCAGAGCGGAAGTTCTAGGTTAACTTTCGGGAGTTTCTGGATTTGTAGGATTTTTCAGCGTTGGAATCACGCCAACCGGAGCCACGAGGGGCCCACAAGCTAGCAGGGCGCTCCCTCTTGGCTTGTGGCTAGTAGGTGCCCCCCTCCGGTGGTTCTTCGCTCTGGTATTTCTTATTTTCTCCAGAAAAAATCATAAAAAAGTTTCGGGCGATTCTGAGAACTTCTATTTTCTACACAAAAAATAACACCATGGTAATTCTGCTGAAAACAACGTCAGTCCGGGTTAGTTCTAAATAAATCAATAAAGTGCATCAAAACCATATAAAAGTATTGTAAACATAGGCCAATATGGCATGAATACTTCATAAATTATCGATATGTTGGAGACGTATTAGCATCCCCAAGCTTAATTCCTACTCGTTCTTGAGTAGGTAAATGAGAAAAGAAATAATTTATGAAGTATGAATGCAAGTATAGTATATAAGTTTGATCAATGATAATTCCAATCACTTTTTCTAGCATCATAAACTACAACTATTTCTCATAAAACTCATCATGATAGAGTAGCAATCAATTCACTTGTCATGGTTCAAACAATGCATTCTCTTGAAACTTGACAACCTATGTTCTTAGTCATCAAACAATTTCACTGCATCTTATTTTCAACAAAGTCTAGGTAAGAGCTCCATATACTCAATTATCATATAGTCTTTTATGATTGCTAATACTCAAAGCATATTTTTAGAACAACAACATCTATCGAACACATGGAAATATAGGTGCTTATTGTTTTGCCTCCCAACGTACTTATCATGAAGATAATTGTCAACAATATTGAATCATGATCAAATATATTTGACTGGATATATGTGTTTGGATCTTTCCCCACGACATGATGCTTGCCAACTAATAGATTGAGGATGGAATGAGAAGTTGACTCAACATGAAAAGTAAACAACATAAAAGTAAATAACATAAAAGTAAATAGATTGTCCCCTCACAGAGGGAAGCAGGGATTTGCAGAGGTGCCCGAGCTCATTGTTTTAAAACAAAGACGAATATGTAATTTTGAGTGGTATACTTTTCCTGTCAACGTCACAACAGAGTTTTCAATATCTTCGATGCTAAACACATTATTGGCGGTTCCCAAATAGAATTGAAATTTTACTCCCCTTCACCATTCAAACACATTCCATGCCTGACCGAATCCACGGGTGCCATCCAAACAATCCACTTTCTAGGGTGAGTTCTTCTTTATTTATTTTTGTATTATGCAGAACTGGGCATCCTTTTTACCAGCCTCTCTCGTGCAATGACACGTGAATAAAAAATCATCTTGAGAATAACCCGCTTAGCATGGAAGATAGTGACCGCCTCGTCGCTCCATGAGCGGTACGAGCACACAAAACATATGTTTATTTTGAAGATTGTAGAGATGGCACATGCAAATTTACTTGGAATGGCAGTGAAATACCATATATAGGTAGGTATGGTGGACTCCCATGGAAGAAACTTGGCTCAAGGATTTGGATGCACAAGTAGTATCTATACTTAGTACGAAGTTTTGGCTAGCAAAAGGTTCTAAACAAGCACCACATGTTGGAGGATCCATACCATTATAACTTCTATGCAAATATACCCAAAAATAACCATTACGTTGTCTTCCTTGTCCAACTTCAGCAATTTGATCAAGGTTGAAAATAATTAATGGGCACAATCATAAAAGATGTCCAAGATAATTTATTTGTACGTGAAAGTTCTCTTTCTTATACTAACCATTCATGAATTGCTTCTATGACCAATATTGTGATTGTCAAACTTCAATAGATTTTACTTTCTAAATAAAATGTGAAACTACTATTAAGCATAAAGCACAATGATAATTTCAAATTTATGATATTTCATTCATTCACAATTTACTCTTAGGATAAAAGTGAAGCACATCAAACTACTCTCAAAAGATATAAGTGAAGAACAATGAGTAGCCAAGCAATCAAGTAGCTATGTGAGGACTCACTCTCTCAATAAATATTTTCACATCTGATATTTTATTCAAATAGCAAACAAAACAAAAATATACTCCCAGAATAGCATGCATCATGTGAACGAATAAAAACTTAGGCTCAACATAGGCTAACTGATAATTGTTGATGAAGAGAGGTGGGATGCGTAGCATCCCCAAGTTTAGATGCTTGAGACTTCTTGTAATATTGACTCGGGGAGCCTTGGGCATCCCCAAGCTTGAGCTCTTGTGTCTCGTTAATTCCTCTCATATCACGGTATCATCTAGGTCTAAAAAATTTCATCCACACAAAACTTGAAAAGAACTCGTGAGATAGGTTAGTGGACATAAGAATAAATCAACTCTTTATGTACTGCCAAGGCAAGTTGCATAATAATTTTCAAACATTATCTACTGTATACTATCATTTACATAATTTATATCTACGAATATAAGTCACGAAAACTATAGGAGAAGTAGATAACAAAACTATGACAACAATCTGTCTAAACAGGACAATCTGTACTCGACAAATTCTGCAAATTTAGGACATGATAAAACAATTATATGAACATATTGTGTAAAAATTTCAGAAACTTTCCATGTAGCATTAAAATATGAAAATTCAAACACTACAACAAAAATTTCTGTTTTTTACACAGCACACATCAAACATGTAATTTAAGCATCCTAAAAGGCAATTCTTGGAACTTTTTATTGAAAAACAAGATTATAAGTAACAACAAGAAAATACTAACAAAATAAAATGACACTTCAAGCAAAACTCATATTATGTGATGAATAAAAATATAACTCTAAGTAAGATATATCGATAGTGTTGAAGACGAAAGAGGGGATGCCTTCCAGGGCATCCCCAAGCTTAGACACTTCAGTCTTCCTTGGATATTAACTTAGGGTGCCTTGGGAATCCCCAAGCTTAGTTTCTTACCACTCCTTGTTCTCCTCATATCGGTGTCTTACCCAAAACTTGAAAACTTCAATCACACAAAACTTAACCGAACTTCGTGAGATGGGTTAGTATAATAAAATTAGATCATTCACTTAGGTAAAGTCAATACAAGACTCATAATAGTTCTCACATAATAAATACTGTATTCTATAATTACCATAATTTATATTACAAAATATAAGCTATGGGAACTGTAAAACAAGCAAATTATGCATGCAAAACAGAATCTTTCAAAAACAGAACAGTCTGTGAAGATCTGTAGTATAACCATACGTAGCTGTCTACAAAAATTCTTAAAAAATAGGAAAATGCAGAGAATTTGCATCTAAAAATTTTGTAAAAATTTCATAATTTTTGACTCTCCAGTAAAATCAAATAATTCATATACTGGACGCAAAAGTTTCTGTTTTTGCACAATATCAAATCAACAAGCATCCACACTATCCCAAAGGCTTTACTTGGCACATTATTGAAATAAAAGACAAAAACATGATTAATACAGTAGATTAATCATGTGAACACACAAAAACAGAAAGGAAAAGTGTTGGGTTGTCTCCCAACAAGCGCTTTTCTTTAAAGCTTTTTAGCTAAGCACGATGATTTCAATGATGCTCATGTAAGAATAGTAATTCAAACATGCAAGGGAGCATCATGAATCACATGGCAAGCACAAGTCTAATCCACTTCCTATGCATAGGGATTTTGCAAGCAAAAAATTTATTGTAGCAAGAATCAACTTGCATAGGAAGGCAAAACAAGCATAACTTCGAAACTTTGGACACATAGGGAGGAAACTTGATATTATTGCAATTCCTACAAGCATAAGTTCCTCCCTAATGAAGGAATTCCACAATATAACCTTCACATAAAGCATTCTTTTCATGATCTACAAGCATAGAAAATTTATTACTCTCCCCACAAGCAAACTTCTCATGCATAATAGTGGGAGTATCATAGGAGACTGGAATACTATAAATTGTTTTCCACATTAAAAGAGTAATGTTCAGAAAAAGGGTATAAATAATTATGATAAGTTTTATAATAATATTCATCACTACTTTTTATAACATAAGTATCATCACAATAATCATCATAAGTACTAACTTGGTTCTCATCATAATCAATTGAAACCTCTTCCAAGATAGTGGAATCATTACCAAATAATATCATGACCTCTACAAATCCACTTTTATCATTATAATAAAATTCAACACCCTCCAAAATAGTGGGATAATAATCATCTAAATTTGACACTCTTCCAAACCCACTTTCATAAAAAATGCAATCATCATAAATAGGAGGGATGCATTCATCATAACAAAAAAATTGATCATTGAGAGTAGTGGAACTAAAAAGATCATATTCGTACAACATTGCATCCCCCAGCTTGGGATAAACATTATGTTCAGCAAATAAATTCTCAAACATGCCATTTTCATCAAACATAGCATCCCCAAGCTTGTGGGTTTGCATATCATTAGCATAATCATCAATCACATGAATGGCACCAATAGTATAACAATTATTATCATCATAATTTTCCAAGTTAGTGCCAAAAAGATTTTCAATATTATAAGGAGTATCATTATCTTCCCAATCATAATCATCACAACAAGTCATGGGCCTAACAAAATAATCATCAAGTGTATCATCGTCCACACTACTTTCGGATTCATTCTCAAAAATGATAAGAGCAACATTACTTGAGAGGGATACCTTTTTACCTTTACCTTTTCTTCTTTCCTTCTTCTCCTTTACCACATTTTGTGTGGGTTTAAGTAATTTTTTCGAGCTTCTTATTGAAGAGATTGGTTCGATGGGAAGGTCCTCCTTGCAACCTGATTCATTATGAGAAACAATAGGAGGGTATGGGGAGACCTTTACCCTTTCATTAGTATTCCTTTTATATTCTATTGGTTTTCCCATCTTTCTATAGTTGGCAATATAAGCATTCTCATTGTAATTTACTACACAAAACATATAGATTTCATGTAGGTTAGTTTCATTATCATTAGTGATAAGGAATATATCAAACAAATCATTTTTATGTGACAATTCTTCACACCGCAAAAATAAACAAAGTTCATTATAGAGTTCGCTGTCAAATTATCACAATATTTGGAAATAGTTTGATCATGAAAATGCATGCATTGGAAATTAAGGTGATCAACCCTATTGGAAAGTTCACAAGTAATGGGATGAAGAGAGCATATTCTTGTGGAGAATTCGTCTATCACTTTAAGCCACCAATTGGTTTTATCATGTGTATGCTTGTTACAAAATCTATCATCCCTATATGGCATGTCTTCACAAATTTTATTCACTCCAAAAAATTGACATGCTTATGCGAAATCCTTTTATCATGACTAGTGCAATCATCATTAGCATCATGGATATTCAGAGAATTCATACTAACAATATTACTATCATGCTCATCATTCAAGGATTTCTCATTAATAATTTTTACAAATTCTTCCTATAACAATTGAGAATAATTTTCTGAACCATCATTTTCACGAAAGACATTATAAAGGCAAAGCAATTGAGGCAACCTAGATTCCATTTTTTAGTTTTCTTTTATAAAAGAAAACTAGTGAAAAAAAAGAAACTAAAAAATTTAATTGCAAGATCTAAAGATATACCTTCAAGCACTCACCTCCCCGGGAACGGCGCCAGAAAAGAGCTTGATGTCTACTACACAACTTTATTCTTGTAGACGTTGTTGGGCCTCCAAGTGCAGAGTTTTGTAGGACACCAGCAAAATTCCCTCAAGTGGATGACCTAAGGTTTATCAATCCGTGGGAGGTGTAGGATGAAGATGATCTCTGTCAAACAACCCGGCAATCAAATACCAGAAATCTCTTGGGTCCCCAACACACCCAATACAATGGCAAATTGTATAGGTGCACTAGTCCGGCGAAGAGGTGGTGATACAAGTGCAATATGGATGGTAGATATAGGTGTTGTAATCTGAAAATATAAAAACAACAAGGTAACAAGTAGTAAACAGCAAGAAAAAAGGTATAGCAATGCTTGGAAATAAAGCCTAGGGTTAATACTTTCACGAGTGCAATCTCTCAACAATGCTAACATAATAGAATCATATGATCATCCCTCAACGTGCAACAAAGAATCACTCCATAGTTCATAAGTAGCGGAGAACATAAGATAAAATTGGTGTAGGTAGGAGAACCACCTCAAAGTTATTCTTTTCGACCAATCTTTTGAGCTATTCCTATAAGTGTCACAAATAGCCCTAGAGTTCATAGTAAAATAACACCTATGATACATATCAATCAACCCTAATGTCTGATACGTCCATTTTTGCATCATGAATTCTTATTGATATTTATGTTATTATTGTCCATTATTCCTCATTATGATACAATTCTTATGCCTTTTCTCTTTAAATATGCAAGATACATCACAAAGATGGAAATCACTAGAAACTGGAATTCTGGACCTGATAACCAAGAAAATGGGAGAAAATTCACTGGAGTCCAAATGACCTAAAACTTCACGGAGATTTTTTTGGAATATATAAGAATTATTGGGCCAAAAATATACTAGAGGGGGGCCACCTGCTGGCCACAGGGCGCACCCAACCCCCTGAGCGCGCCCTGTTGCTTTCTGGGGCCCCAGCGGGTCTCTCAACCCCTCTCTTCTCCTATATGGTGTGTTTTACCCTAGAAAAAATAATAAGGATACTTTTGGGACAAAGCGCCACCGTCTCGAGGCGGAAACCAGGGCAGAGGCCCTTTTGATCTCCGACAGAGAGATTCCGCCGGGGAAACTTCCCTCCGGGAGGGGGAAATCGAAGCCATCGTCATCACCAACGCTCCCTCCTTCGTGGGAGGACCAATCTTCATCAACATCTTCACTAGCACCATCTCATCTCAAACCCTAGTTCATCTCTTGTATTCAATCTTTGTCTCAACGCCTCAGATTGGTACCTGTGGGTTACTAGTGGTGTTGATTACATCTCGTAGTTGATGCTTGTTGGTTTACTTGGTGGAAGATATTATGTTCAGCTCCTTGATCTCCATTATTACACCTCTTATCTTGAACATGTTGTTGATGTGTGCGTAGTTACTTTTGTTCTTGAGGACATGGGAGAAGTCTTGTTATAATCATGTGAAGTTGGTATTCGTTCGATATTTTGATGTTGTGTATGTTGTTGCTTCTCTTAGTGGTGTCGAAACGTCGACTACATGACACTTCACCATGATATGGGCCTAAGGGAACGTATCTATAATTTTTGCTTGTTCCATGCTGTTATATTATCATTCTTGGATGTTTTACAATCATTTTATAACAACTTTATATCATTTTTTGGGACTAACCTATTGACATAGTGCCAAAGTGCCAGTTGCTGTTTTTGCTTGTTTTTTTACTTCGCAGAAAATCAATACCAAACGGAGTCCAATCGCGACAAAACTTTTTGGAGAATTTTGCTGGACCAGAAGACACCCAGTGGGCAGACAACTTCCGGAGAGGTGGGCTGTGGAGAGCACAACCCACCAGGGCGCGCCAGGGGGGCCCCGGCGCGCCCTGATGTGTTGTGCCCTCCTCGGCCCCCTTCCGCACCGCCTCTGATGCCTATATATTCTCAAATATTCGGAAAACCCTAGAGGAGTCGACGAAACACAATTCCAGCCGCCGCAAGTTCCAGAACCGCGAGATCCAATCTAAACACCATCACGGAGGGGTTCATCTTCCTCATAGGTGCCTCTCCGATGATGCGTGAGTGGTCCACCATAGACCTATGGGTCCGTAGGCAATAGCTAGATGGCTTCTTCTCTCTCTATCTTATGATTCTCAATACAATGGTCTCTTGGAGATCTATTTGATGTAAACTTTTGCGGTGTGTTTGTTGGGATCCGATGAATTTTGAGTTCATGATCAGTTTCTATCCATGAATATTATTTGAGTCTTCTTTGATCTCTTATATGCATGATTGCTTATAGCATCGTATTTCTTCTTTGAATCCTTGGTTTAGTTAGGCCGACTAGATCGATTTTTCTTTCCATGGGAAGAGGTGCTTTGTGATGGGTTCAATCTTGCGGTGTTCTTTCCCAGTGACAGAAGGGGCAGCAAGACACGCATGTATCGTTGCTATTAAGGATAACAAGATGGGGTCTATTCCTACATGAATAGATCTTGTCTACATCATGTCACCGTTCTTATTGCATTACTCCGTTTTTCCATGAACTTAATACACTAGATGCATGCTGGATAGCGGTCGATGTGTGGAGTAATAGAGGTAGATGCAGGCAGGAGTCGGTCTATCTATCTTGGACGTGATGCCTATATAATGATCATCGCTTTGGATATCGTCATGACTATTCGATTTTCTATCAATTGTCCAACAGTAATTTGTTCACCCACCGTGCGCTATACTCATGAGAGAAGCCACTAGTGAACCCTACGGCCCCCGGATGTACTTTTCCAACATATTGCTTTCCGATCTATCTTTTTGCAATCTTTAATTTCAGATCTACAAAACCAAAAACCCAAAAACATATTGCTGCATATTTACTCTTTTTATTTGTGTTCTTGAGAGATCTATCTCTCCTATCTATCTCTACCTAATCTATCTTATTACCGTAGAGAGATTGACAACCTCTCTTTCGCGTCGGGTTGCAAGTATTTGTTGTTTGTGTGTAGGTGCTCCTTATTTGGTGGTGGTGATCCTCCTACTGGTTTGATAACCTTGGTTTCATAATTGAGGGAAATACTTACCGTCGATGTGTTGGATTATCCCTTCCTCTTTGGGGAAATACCGACGCAGTCTCAAGCCACGTCAAAGGAATTTCTGGCGTCGTTGTCGGGGAGGAAGCGGTCTCTTCTACGTGCCTATCGTAGGCGCCGAGGGGACTCCATCATCATCTACCAGGTTGCTAATCACAAATCTCATCTCCTTGCAATTATATTATTTGCCATTTGCCTCTCGTTTTCCTCTCCCCCACTTCACCAATTTGCCGTTTTATTCACCCTCTTTTTCGTTTGCCCTTTTTCTTGCCGGATCTCTTCCTTGCTTGCAATCTTGTTTGCGTAGTCACGATGACTCAAGAGAACACCAAGTTGTGTGATTTTTCCAATACTAATAACAATGATTTTATTAGTACGCCTACTGCTCCTGCCGCCACTAGTGCGGAGTCTTGTGATATTAATGCTGCTTTGTTGAATCTTGTCATGAAAGATCAATTTGCCGGTAATCCTAATGAGGATGCCGCGTCCCATCTAAACACATTCGTTGAATTGTGTGATATGCAAAAGAAAAAAGATGTGGACAATGATATTGTCAAGTTGAAACTATTTCCTTTTTCCTTGCGGGATCGTGCAAAAATTTGGTTTTCATCTTTGCCTCGCAATAGTATCGATTCTTGGAATAAGTGCAAGGATGCTTTTATCACTAAGTATTTTCCGCCCGCAAAAATTATTTCCCTTAGGACGCAAATCATGGATTTTAAGCAACTTGAGCATGAACATGTTGCCCAATCTTGGGAAAGAATGAAGTTGATGATAAGAAATTGTCCTACACATGGTTTGAATCTTTGGATGATCATACAAAAATTTTATGCGGGATTGAATTTTGTCTGTAGGAATCTTTTAGATTCCGCCGTGGGTGGTACTTTTATGGAGATTACTTTGGGTGAAGCTACTAAATTGCTAGATAATATCATGGCTAATTATTCTCAATGGTATACCGAAAGAGCACCTACTAGTAAAAAAGTTAATTCGGTAGAGGAAATTAGCACTTTGAGTGATAAAGTTGATGCTTTGATGAAATTGGTTGCTAGTAAAAATGCTCCTATTGATCTTATTGATATGCCCTTGTCTACTTTGATTGAGCAAAATAGTGAATCTGTAGATGTGAATTTTGTCTCGCGCAACAATTTCAATAACAATGCTTATAGAGCTAATTTTAATCCTAGGCCTTTTCCTGGAAATTCCTCTAATAATTATGGTAATTCCTATGGTAATTCTTCTTACAATACTAATAGGAACATCTCTGATCTTGAGAGTAATATTAAAGAATTTATCAATGCGCAAAAGGCTTTCAATACTACGATAGAAGAAAAGTTGAATAAGATTGATGATATGTCTAGAAGCATTGATAGAATTTCTCATGATGTTGAAAATCTCAAGTTGAAAGCTTTTGTGCCTAAGATTGATGAATCTATTAAAGCTTTATATGTCTCTATGGATGAAAGTAAGAAAAGAACCGCTATGCTTAGGGCTAACAGAGAAATCTTAGAAAAATCGTTTTCTAGTGATTCCCGTTATAAAAAAGATGAAGATCTTAAAGTGATTGGTGTTTCTACTCTTGATTACTTGTTTATTAATATTAAAATTGATAATGAAGGGACTGAAGTAGAGTCAACTTTAGCTAGAAGGCGTCCCAATAATTTGGAGGGTGAAAATCTTGATGAAAATTTTGATAAAAGTGGGTTTGATGAGGTCAAAACTTTAACTAGTGATGCGCCCACTATCTTGGATTGCAAAGATTTTAACTATGATAGTTGCTCTTTGATTGAATGTATTTCTTTGTTGCAATCCCTGTTGAATTCACCCCATGCTTATGAGCAAAATAAAGCTTTTACTAAACATATCGTTGATGCCATGATGAAATCTTTTGAAGAAAAGTTGCAGTTGGAGATTTCTATTCCTAGAAAATTACATGATGAGTGGGAACCTACCATTAAGGTCAAGATTAAAAATTATGAATGCTTTGCTTTGTGTGATTTGGATGCTAGTGTTTCCACGATTCCGAAATCTCTATGTGATGTGCTTGGTCTTACCAATATTGAAGAATGTTCTCTTAATTTGCACTTGGCGGATTCTACTATTAAAAAGCCTTTGGGAAGAATTAATGATGTTCTTATTCTTGCAAATAGGAATTATGTGCCCATTGATTTTATTGTGCTTGATATTGATTGCAATCCATCTTGTCCCATTATACTTGGTAGACCGTTTTTACGCATTATAGGTGCCGTGATTGATATGAAAGAAGGCAATATTCGTTTTCAATTTCCCTTAAGAAAGGGTATGGAACACTTCCGTAGAACAAGAATTAATCCACCATATGAATCAATCATGAGGGCATCCTATGGATCCAAAACCAAAGATGAAAATACTTGAATTTATCCAATATGCCTAGCTAGGGGCGTAAAACGATAGCGCTTGTTGGGAGGCAACCCAATGAATAAATAAATTTTTGCTTTTTACTTTCTGTTTTTGAGTGTTGACACAATTATGCCTCTTTTATGATTGTGTTTTTATGGTTTATTTAGTGTTTGTGCCAAGTAGAACCGTTAGGATGATTCATAGGATGAGTAGAAGTGATGCTGAATATGAAACAGAAACTTTGCGTCCAGTATTTGAATTATAATTTTTTCCTGGAACGTGATATTGAGCTGAAATTTTAGCACAATGTTTCTATACAAATTACTTACATTTTTCTATTTTTTCAGAATTTTTAGAATTACAGAAGTATGGTTAGAGTACCGATTACTACAGACTGTTCTGTTTAAGACAAATTCTGTTTTCGTTGCATTGTGTGCTTGTTTTGATGAATCTATGGCTTATATTGAAGGGCATGAACCATGGTAAAGTTAAAATACAGTAGGTATAATGCAATTATAAAATTTGAATGGGTTTGCAACAGCACCTAAAGTAGTGATTTGCTTTATTATACTAACGGATCTCACGAAGATTTTGTTGAGTTTTGTGTGATTGAAGTTTTCAAGTTTTGGGTGAGATCACGATGGATGAAGGAATAAGGAGTAGTAAAAGCCTAAGCTTGGGGATGCTACCGCACCCCCAAGATATATCCAAAGACAAACAAGCAACTAAGCTTGGGGATGCCCCCGAGTGGCATCCCCTTTTTCTTCTAACAACCATCGGTATTTTACTTGGAGCTATATTTTTATTCGTCACATATCAATTGTTTTGCTTGGAGCGTCTTGTATCTTTGCTTGCTTTGTTTGTTAGTTTTTCCTTTGTATCCTTGCTGTACACACCTATTTGAGAAAGCCAAAATCATGCTATGATTTGCTAGAATTGCTCTATGTGCTTCACTTAAACTTTTTGAGCTATAGAAATTGCTCTAGTGCTTCACTTATATCTTTTTGAGCACGGTGTGCTTGGAAACTTTTGTAGAAATACTCTCATGCTTCACTTAGATTAATTTGAGAGTAGGTAATTTTTGAAGAAATCCTCGCATGCTTCACTTATATCTTTTTGAGAGAAGAAATCTTTATGCTCATGTGCTTCACTTAAATTTGTTTGAGCTTGCCAAAAAGCAATGGCAATATATGAAACTAGTCCCAAAGTGATAGATATCCGAGGAGAATATAATAAAAACTTTCATGAATATCATTGGACAAATTAAACTTGATTCTTTGTAATAGTTTTGAAACATGATGATAGTAATATGTGAGTCATGTTAGTGAGTAATTATGCTTAGTAGGAATATCGGTGTTAAGGTTTGTGATTCCCTATGCATGCACGAAAGTCAATAGTTATGCAATGAAGTTAAATCCTACTTGTGGTGCATGATTCGGTGTTAGTTATGTTCAATGCTCACTTATGTGATTTTTCGTTGCTTGGTTTGGTTGCTTCCCAATCTATTTTTTAGCCTTCATTTGTACTAAGTAGAAATACTACTTGTGCATCCAAAACCCTTAAACCAAGTTTTGCCTTATGAGTCCACCATACCTACCTATATGCGGTATTTCCATGCCGTTCCAAGCAAATTTGTATATGCCATCTCTAAATTTTGAAAATAAATTTTCTCTTTTGTGTGCCCGTACCGCTCATGAAACGGTGGGGAGTGTCCAATATTTTTCCATGCTAGATGTGTTATTCTCAAGATGAGTGTTTATTCACTTGTCATTGCATGAGAGTGCGGCGGTAATAGGGATACCCATTCCCGAAATGAAAAAGAAAAAAATATTTACTTTATGTTGTCAAATAATAAATTTGTTGGAAAGTGTTGGTATGGAAGGCAACCGTGGATACGGCCCGCCATGGAAAGTGAAAGTTTGGTGGAAAAAGGAATAAACTTTATTTTCTGTTTGGGAACCGCCTATGATATATCTAGCATGGAAAGTATTGTGAACTACTTTGTCATTTTCGTTGACAGGAAAAGCATGCCACCCAAAATATTTTTCTCTCTCAATTTAAAACTTTGAGCTCTGGCACCTCTACAAATCCCTACTTCCCTCTGCGAAGGGCCTATCTATTTACTTTATGTAATTTTTATTTTTGCTTTGAGTCTCCATCTTCTCTTATAAGCACCAACTAGGCGGCACTATGATCGTACTTGAGCATTGGGCATAGCTAATATTTGAGTGTGTTTCATGAATGGATCAATGATTGAGCATGATGGGCTAGGGATAACTTTCTTTAGTGTTGATATTTTGAAAGACATGGTTGTTTGTTGACATGCTTGAGTATTGAAGTCATTATGTTAAAACTAGACTATTGCTTTGAATCATTTACAAGTCCAAATGTCCATGCTATACAAAAGAAAAGAATATGATGAACATGTTAGGCAGCATTCCACATCAAAAATTCTGTTTTTATCATTTACCTACTCGAGGACAAGTAGGAATTAAGCTTGGGGATGCTGATACGTCTCCAACGTATCTATAATTTTTGCTTGTTCCATGCTGTTATATTATCATTCTTGGATGTTTTACAATCATTTTATAACAACTTTATATCATTTTTTGGGACTAACCTATTGACATAGTGCCAAAGTGCCAGTTGCTGTTTTTGCTTGTTTTTTTACTTCGCAGAAAATCAATACCAAACGGAGTCCAATCGCGACAAAACTTTTTGGAGAATTTTGCTGGACCAGAAGACACCCAGTGGGCAGACAACTTCCGGAGAGGTGGGCTGTGGAGAGCACAACCCACCAGGGCGCGCCAGGGGGGCCCCGGCGCGCCCTGATGTGTTGTGCCCTCCTCGGCCCCCTTCCGCACCGCCTCTGATGCCTATATATTCTCAAATATTCGGAAAACCCTAGAGGAGTCGACGAAACACAATTCCAGCCGCCGCAAGTTCCAGAACCGCGAGATCCAATCTAAACACCATCACGGAGGGGTTCATCTTCCTCATAGGTGCCTCTCCGATGATGCGTGAGTGGTCCACCATAGACCTATGGGTCCGTAGGCAATAGCTAGATGGCTTCTTCTCTCTCTCTCTTATGATTCTCAATACAATGGTCTCTTGGAGATCTATTTGATGTAAACTTTTGCGGTGTGTTTGTTGGGATCCGATGAATTTTGAGTTCATGATCAGTTTCTATCCATGAATATTATTTGAGTCTTCTTTGATCTCTTATATGCATGATTGCTTATAGCATCGTATTTCTTCTTCGAATCTTTGGTTTAGTTAGGCCGACTAGATCGATTTTTCTTGCCATGGGATGAGGTGCTTTGTGATGGGTTCGATCTTGCGGTGTTCTTTCCCAGTGACAGAAGGGGCAGCAAGACACGCATGTATCGTTGCTATTAAGGATAACAAGATGGGGTCTATTCCTACATGAATAGATCTTGTCTACATCATGTCACCGTTCTTATTGCATTACTCCGTTTTTCCATGAACTTAATACACTAGATGTATGCTGGATAGCAGTCGATGTGTGGAGTAATAGTGGTAGATGCAGGCAGGAGTCGGTCTACTTATCTTGGACGTGATGCCTATATAATGATCATCGCCTTGGATATCGTCATGATTATTTGATCTTCTATCAATTGCCCAACAGTAATTTGTTCACCCATCGTGTGCTATACTCATGAGAGAAGCCACTAGTGAAACCTACGGCCCCCGGGTCTACTTTTCCAACATATTGCTTTCCGATCTATCTTTTTGCCTCTTTGTTTTCAGATCTACTATACCAAAAACCCAAAAATATATTGCTGCACTTTTTATTTTGTGTTCTTGAGAGATCTATCTCTCCTATCTATCATTACCTAATCTATCTTTTTACCGTAGAGAGATTGATAACCTCTCTTACACGTTGGGTTGCAAGTATTTGTTATTTGTGTGCAGGTGCTACTTATTAGGTGGTGGTGATCTTCCTACTGGTTCGATACCTTGGTTTCTTAGCTGAGGGAAATACTTACCGTCGCTGTGCTGCATCATCCCTTCCTCTTTGGGAAAATACCGACGCAGTCTCAAGCCACGTCAGGGTTGCTCGGGCCGGTTTCACCTTGAGAAGGATGCCCTGAAGAAGGGTTGTGCGATGTGGCTCGGGAGTTATGCTGCACCAAAGATAATTTGCAATGTCTCGGTAGCATGATGACACCCAAATGTTAAGACTAGTAACTAATGACCATTCAAATGAAACTCACCGTTCCCACCGGAGTAATGACTCGCATCGGCGGAGGGGTCTGACCGGTCTTCTCGCACACAGACTGCACATTTGGTTTTGACAAGTAAGTCATTTTAGTTAGTAATGAAACGAACATTACGTGCATGATTTGGCTAATACATAGAAGAAACTTACCACGAGGAGCTCGTACATGGCCCGGTGAGCTGCCTCATTCCATGCCCTCTCCTCCTCCAACAACCTAGTCGTCTTCTCCTCCGCGGCCAGTTCCTTCTCCGCCGCCACCCGGTCCCTCTCCTCTAGAAGCGCCTGGGTTGTCGCTCTCTCTTTCTTAAGAGCAGCCTGCAACACCACTCCTCGTTAGCATTGTAATCATCGATATCCACACACACAATGTAATGGAGGAACGATATCTGAGTCCGTATAACTAACCTCAATGGCGAGATCGACTGGTCGTGGACGAGTCCTTATCTCAGGACATGAGCTCGTTTGGCGCACCTTGATCTCCGGGAGAGTGAGAGGACAACGTATAAGTCCATATCCAATGGCTAGCGAGCCATGTGGCCTCCCGCCACCAGCTATCATCACCAGCTCTGGATCAATAGGATGCTGGCTCGGGTTGTTGTCCTCCCCTTTCCTCGCCTTCGCCTCCTCGTTGTACCTCACGAGCTTGTGGTGGGAGGAGATGTTGGTGAACTTTTCTGGATGATCGAGGCCAGACTCAGAGAATGCCTTGGCCTTCTTGTACGAGGCAGTATGGGCCATGGCATAGAGGTCGTACACCTCTGGCACCTCCGTGTTATTGTGTTGCGCCTAAAAGAGAGGACCAAAGTATTAGTAAAGGGCTCAAGCTAGCATGAAGAATGAATTGCATGAATCATGAAGCAAACCACATACCCAGTTCCGCGCGAACTGAAATAAGTTGGCACTGCCTTGATGGTGTGGCACACCAACCATTTGGGCACGCCGGTCCTTCGCATTGTCGTGGATGGCTCGCCAGTGGTCTGTGCACCACTCATCCACTAACGCCTCCCAACAATCCATCTTATCCTCACACCATCTCGGGGGCACCTAAGTTAGTAAAGAGAAATTTGAGCACTATGCCTACGAATCAAACAAAGGAAACTAAGTACAAGGCCTTAAGAATAGGTAATTACCTTCATGTACTGATGCTTCTTCAGAAACTTTTCACGGCACGACGGCTCATCCTTCTTAATAGCACGTGAGGCGTAGTAGTCTCGAACAGCCTGCGGCCGAGCCTCGTGCCGTAAGTTTTGTAATAGGCTCTTGCACTCGGTATCGATAACCTTTGTCGCGTCCTCCTCGTGTCCCTCCTCACACTTGTAGAAGGTTTGCAATCAAACAAGACAACACTGATTAGTACAGTAACTAGCTATTGTTAATTTTTAATTATGTAAAGGAGAAATTACCCAAAAGCTGTTGATCACCATCTCATCCCTCGTGTGGCACAAGACACCATCGATCATCTCCTCTGGCGGGGCCTGAGCAGCCTTGTAGTGCTCCCAGCTCAATCCTAGCTGTGGAAGTTGTCCCTCACCGGGCAACGTGACAAACCCCGAGAAATTGTGCCGGCAAAGCACACCAAGGACGGTGTTGGGCCTGCGGACTCCAGTGGCGTGATGCCAACCCCTGCAGTATGACAAGGTCAAGGGATTAGATATTTGAAGAAACGTGAAGGCAAAAGGTACAAAAAGAGTAAATGCACTTACTTCTCCCCATCAGGCCTAATCACCGGCCTCTGCTCGCAGGTTGTCGGCAGGGGCGGGAGCCGTGTACCACCACGTTGGTAAACAGTGACCCCCTCAACCACCTCGGCCTCACTATCAGTAAACTGATCCCCGCCACCATCAGCATGGCCACTCTGCCCCTGAGACGGATCCGGCCAGGTACCCCATCCGGAAGTCTCCTGGGACGTAGCCCATCCGGATTCTCGTGGGCCGAAGCATCTGGGACCAAAGTCTCGTGAGCCGAAGCCTCTGGGCCGGAGTCTCGTGGGCCAAAGGCCTGTCGACCCGAGGCTCGTGGTCTGGAGTCCCCGTAACCTCCACCTCAGACGGGTCCACCCTAGCAGTCCTGTGCTTGGGTGAATGAGCTAGGGGTGGCGGCGAGGAAGGCGTACCAGTCTGCCTACCTCCTCTCCCGCGGACACGTCCTGTACCTCTCTTCTTCCCTCCCCGACCTCCTCTCCCGGTGGGCAACGATGCCGATGAAGAAGCGCCCGCCGGTGTCCCCATACTGTCTATCAACACTCTCCGGAGAGATTGGGGTGGAATGTAAGTAGCCCCCCCCCCGCGGGCCACCGCCCGCTTTGGACCCATGCCCACCATCTTTCAACACCTGCCATGACAAAGAGTAAACGAAATTAGTACAACATAAAAAAACTGAATGCCTGACATGAATAATAATATGTACATAATTAAAGTTGGGATGCATACAAACTAATAATAGTTTGGATCGTCCATATATGCTCTGGGATCAATAAATGCATCATCATCATCATCACTATCACGCGTGTCGTCATGAATGACATGCTCATCGGGTTCAGCGGCATCAACATGTGGAAGGCCTTTCTGCAATCGGTCAAGCATTGACAAGTCATCCGCATCAGTAACCTCTTCTTCTTCTGGCCCTTCTTGTTCCGGCTCAGGGATGAAGTCGGAAGCACTATCGATGTCTACTTCCATGTTCTGGGGTAAAATAGAGCGGTTCTTGAAACGTTTTTTGGAAAGACGTGTTTTTTGGAAGAATTCTCCTTCATGTGTGTCTTGGTTAATGTGAGGTTCATAATCCTCTTCATTGGGGGGAGGTGGTCTAGCACGTGGCGACACTTCATAAACGACATCCCAACCATTCAGATTTTTATCAGTTTGGCATGCCCACCGTAGATAGAAAACTTGGTTCGCCTGTTGAGCCGTAATATAAACATCTGGAACATCTAAATGGGTGCTTTGTTTGATTTCGACTAGCCCTATATGTTCATGAGTCCTTCTAGTCTCCTTCGGTTGGAACCAATAACATTTGAAGACTACGACATTCGCTGGGTTTTCACCATAGAATAGAAGTTCATAAATTGCTTCAACTCTTCCATAATACTCGGTACCTCCTTTGCCGATAGCAGAGACACCACAATTTGTAGATTTTCGGTCGGCCATAGATTGCTCTTTGCCAAAGGTACGAAAGCGATACCCGTTGATGTCGTATTTCTCAAATGAACGGGCCTTATAGTCAAAACCATTAGTGGCTTGTCTCAATTCGGCGTCCATAGACTCTGAATTAGCCTACAAGTTTAATACGAAATGATAGTTGCATTAGCCGCAAATTAGACCAAGAAATGAAATGGTCTATTAATGGTAATTACAGTTTGTTTGAACCAAGACATGAAACCGGGATAGCCGCCTCCATGCTTTGCCAGAAGCTCATACTCTTCGATGGAATCCATTTGGATCACCGCTCCATCCGAGAATTTGGCGACGTATTGACTGTATCAAATATCCGGGAATAAGAGCAGTTCAAAGGAATGTACCGAGAACTTACTCGCTATACGGTCGCACTTCTGTTAGGACGTTGAAGATATACAACGAAATGGTCCGCCATTCTTCGACATCCAACACTATTGGTTTCCAAGCATCGGCTAGTGCGAGCTTCCCTTTGAATAGGCTGAGGTTGGATCCACCTTTTCTAGCGTTGTCAGCATTGTACCGAGGCTTTGGATTATGCAAATGACGATTTTTGGCTTCGTAGTGTGCTGTCATGAAGTTTGTCGCCTCCTCAGTAATGAATGCCTTGGCCATCGATGCTTCAATTCTACGTTTATTTACATTTTGCTTGAAGCGTCTTCTGCATCCTCTCAGTTGCCTAGCACCAACGATTTTGCATGGGCCCCCTGAAATCTTGCCTTGGTCGGGAGATGTAAAATCAAATGTTGCATTGGATTAAAGAAGCCCAGTGGAAATATCTTCTCTAACTTGCAGAGCAACTCTGGCGCCAAATTTTCCATGTCATCTAGCACGCCAGGCGATTTTTCTTTCGCACAAAGAACATGGAAGAAATATCTCAGCTCTGCCAGTACGAGCCATTCAGCCTCGGGGATAAAGCCACGCAACATCACCGGCATTACCCGCTCAAGCCATGTGCCAATCATGACTCTTGAGACCAAATATTTTCAATTTTTCAAGAATCGCTCCCCTCTTTAGATTCGTTGCATACCCATCGGGGAACAGCAAGTGCATTTTCATCCACAAGATAATTTCCCTCATAGGTCCCCTTGCAAGATTGAACCAGGCTTTTGGCTTCGACCAGTTCTGCTTTCCTTTCGGTTGTCGCATGTTCTGTGACGGTCTATCACATAGAGTCTGATGATCGACTCTAACCTTAGGATTATCCTTTGACTTCCCCTCTATGCTGAACAATGTACCAAAAATGGCCTCTACGTTATTCTTTTCAGTGTGCATCACGTCGATGTTGTGTGGAAGGTCTTTGAAGTAAGGCATATCCCACAAGCATGTCTTGTGAGTCCAGGCGTGTTCCGAATTATACCCATTGAAATACCCTGGACGCTCTAGATCAGGCTCTAGAGCCTTTAACTAATCTAGGATCTGTTGGCCTGTCAACGCAGATGGTGCAGAGTTTTTGACAACTATACCTTTGATGAAGTTCTTCTTGTCTGTTCTGAACTCATGGCGAGGATCCAGGAACTATCTATGCAAGTCGAAGCAAGAATACTTCCGACCCGCCTACGGCCAATGAAACTGAAGAGATACCTTGCATGTGGGGCACGGGAACCTTCCATGCGTACCCCAGCCAGCGAATAGCGCACATGCCGGCAAGTCATGCACCGAGTACATGTACCAGACATGCATTTTGAAGTTTTCTTTTCTAGCGGTGTCGTATGTCTTGAACCCATTATCCCAAGCTTCTTGCAATTCATCCTTAAGCCGTTGCATGTACACATTCATATTCTTCCCCGGATAGTTGGGCCCTAGAATTATCAACGTCAGGAAAATGTTCTTTCTTTGCATAATCTGTCCGGGGGGGGGGGGGGAGATTGAGTGGAATGACAAATACATGCCAACAACTGTATTGGGTTGTTGTCATACCAAACGGATTGAACCCATCCGTGCCGACGCAGACTCGAGGATGCCTTGGATCTGCCGCTTTATCCTCATGTAATGCATCGAAGTGCTTCCACAGAAAAGCATCCGATGTGTGTACCAACATCTGATTCCCATCTGCATCTAGTTTTGTTCTTTTGCCCAATTTGTGCCATGTCATCTGTTTGGCCGTCTCTTCGACCATGAAAAGACGTTGAAGTTTTGGTATGATTGGCATGTACCGAAGAACATTAACTAGGATTTTGGTCTGCCTTTTCTCACCCATACCGCTGTCTACCACAACATACCTGGAAGACTTGCAAATGGGACAATAGTTCAAGCCCGCATACTCAAGCCTAAATAAGGCACATCCGATCTCATAGGCATCTATCTTCTCATAGGGCATCTTAAGTGCATGGAGGATTTTGTCCGACTCGTACAGGTTTGCAGGCATGACATGGCCTTTGGGTAGAAAGCGTCCAAATAGTTTCATCATCGCGTCATAGCATTCTCTGCCCAAGTTGAATTGAGCCTTCAGAGACATTACTTGTGCGATGGCATCCAGCTGACAAAGCTCAGTGAGCTCATGGAGAGGACGTTTTGAAGACTCCAACATTTCATAAAAGGCCTTTGCAGATTCCTCCATCTCATCGTCCAAATCCCAAGCATCATCAAAGTCTTGCACCATGTCTTCGATCCCGGTACCATGCTCGTAGGTGCGACGACGAACCACCTCAGCTCTGGTACGTTGGGCAGACTCACCATGAAATGTCCACACCGTATAATCAAGCATAAAACCCCACTTCTGCAGGTATTTACCAATTTCACCCTCTGTCCTCTGTGAAAAGTTGTCGCACCTAATAAGGGGCACCAGGTTTTTCTCTGTACATTTGCAAATGCGGCTTTCACAAACCCCTTGGTTTTTGTTAACCATTCATTGGTCATGTCTTTCTGACTAGTGTGACCGGTGTACATCCATGCACGATCACTCATCTTGCCTAGCTACTAAAGACACAAGAAATATTTATATAATTCAGCATATATATTCATCAGTTAATCAAGTTTATCAATTTTATTACGTCCATGCAACCTACACGCTAATAGGTAAAGATAGGTACTAATCCCACCCGAGTATATGTAGATTGGGTTCGTTTTCCCATGCTCTGCTCCAGATCCGACGTAGAATTTTGGCAGCACCTCCCCTCTGTTCTCCTTATACATGTCTCGGCATTAAACAGAGAGGATGTGTACCCGGAGAACAACAGGGAGGCACTGACGAAATTCTGCATCGGATCCGAAGCAGAACATGGGAAAACAAACCCAATCAACACATACTCAGGCAGTCCATGGATAACGTTGGACAATTTGAAAGAATCACAGTTATAAATATACAAATGCATGCATATTTATAACTGTACCCCTTTCGAACGGGAGACGCATACTGGTCAGGCATACTGATAATTGAATCTACCTATAGCTAGAAAGTATCATCGGCACGAAGACCAGAACAGAGCAAATGAAGGGGGGAGGAGGAGATGTCATTTGTGCTCACCCACGAACGCAGGGGAGCTCGTCGAACACACGGGGAGGTCGTCGAACACCAGACCCTTGCAGCGACGAAACAACTGCACATTTAAATCCACACGATCAACACGAATATTCAATCCCGATAAAAAATCTCTCTATATATAAATACTTTTTCACTTCTATTTTCTTCTTCTTCTTCTTAATTTACTAGTAGCACTAGCACTAACCTAGCACTAACCTAATTAACAGTAGCAATTAAATAAAAAAAGAAAAAAAAGAATGAAGAAAAAAAATACCTCACCGGAGGGGGGCGGCGGGGCGCTGATACATCTCCAACGTATCTATAATTTTTGATTGTTCCATGTTGTTAGATTATCATTCTTGGATTTTTTATAATCATTCTATAGCAACTTTATATCATTTTTTGGGACTAACCTACTGACATAGTGCCCAGTGCCAGTTGCTGTTCTTGCTTGTTTTTTACTTCGCAGAATATCAGTACCAAATGGAGTCCAATTGCCACGAAATTTTTGGAGATTTTTTTAGACCAGAAGACAACTTGGGAGCCAAGGAAGCACCTGGGGGAGGCCCGTGGGGCCCACAATACACCAGGGCGCGCCAGAGGCCCCCGGCGCGCCCTGATGTATCGTGGGGCCCACGGACGTCCTTTCCACCGCCTCTCAGCTCTATAAATCCTCAGAAATTCCAAAAGCCCTAGAGGAGTCGACGAAACACAATTCCAGCCGCCGCAAGTTCCAGAACCGCGAGATCCAATCTAACACCATCACGGAGGGGTTCATCATCCTCATTGGTGCCTCTCCGATGATGTGTGAGTAGTCCACCATAGACCTACGGGTCCGTAGGCAGAATCTAGATGACTTTCTCTCTCTCTCTCTTTTGATTCTCAATACAATGGTCTCTTGGAGATCTATTTGATGTAATGACTTTTTGCGGTGTGTTTGTTTGGATCCGATGAATTTCGAGTTCATGATCAGTTTCTATCCATGAATATTATTTGAGTGTTCTTTGATCTCTTATATGCATGATTATTTATAGCCTCATATTTCTTCTTCGAATCTTTGGTTTAGTTAGGCCAACTAGCTCGATTTTTCTTGCCATGGGAAGAGGTGCTTTGTGATGAGTTCGATCTTGCGGTGTCCTCTCCCAGTGACAGAAGGGGCAGCGAGGCACGCATGTATCGTTGCTATTAAGGATAACAAGATAGGGTCTATTACTACATGAATAGATCTTGTCTACATCATGTTATCGTTCTTATTGCATTACTCCATTTCTCCACGAACTTAATACACGAGATGCATGCTGGATAGCGGTCAATGTGTGGAGTAATAGTAGTAGATGCAGAATCATTTTGGTCTACTAATCTTGGACGTGATGCCTATATATTGATCATTGCCTTGGATATCGTCATGATTATTTGATCTTCTATCAATTGCCCAACAGTAATTTGTTTACCCACCGTGTGCTATTTTCTTGAGAGAAGCAACTAGTGAAATCTACGGCCCCCGGGTCTATTCTTTTAATATATTATTTTCCGATCTATATTTTTCCGCATTTGTTTTCAGTTCTATTAATCCAAAAACCCAAAAATACCTTGCTGCACTTTTTATTTGCATCTTTTATTTTTTGTTCTCATGCGACCTATTTATCCAATCTAATACAAACCAATCTATCTTTTTACCATTGAGAGATTGACAACCTCTCTTACGCGTCGGGTTGCAAGTATTTGTTCTTTGTGTGCAGGTACCGTTTACATAGCGTTGCATGGTCCTCCTCCTGATTTGATAACCTTGGTTTCATAACTGAGGGAAATACTTATCGTAGCTGTGCTGCATCATCCCTTCCTCTTTGGCGAAATACCAACGCAGTCTCAAGCCACGTCAAAGGAATTTCTGGCGCCGTTGCCGGGGAGGAGGTACGAAAGTAGTCTCCCATTAGCTTGCCAATCTCTGCCGCCGGGGATACATCATCAACATCTATCAGGTTCCTAATCACAAATCTCATCTCCTTGCAATTTACATTATTTGCCATTTGCCTCTCGTTTTCATCTCCCCCACTTCACAAAATTTGACGTTTTATTCGCCCTCTTTTTCGTTTGCCTTTTTCTCGCCAGATCTATTGTTTGCCTACCTTTTTGTTATGGCTAGTTCTTCCTCTATTGCGTGTACTCCCGAGAATGAAGTTCTCAATTTTAAGCAAAGGGGAGGGGAGAACCTAAAATATTCTTGGTATAGGATTTGCAATGCTCATAATAGATCTATTCATAAGCAATCTACCGTTGTTCTTCTTTGCAGTTTTTATGTGGGCATCACCACTTGGTATAGATTCGTCCTTACAATTACCGGTGGGAATTTCTTGATGTGTCCATCTTTGGATGCTTTTAATGCTATGGGAAATCTAGTGGGTTCACCAGCTCTCATGATTAATGAAACAACCTTAACTCTCGAACATGTTATGGAAAGGCTAGATGCTATTGAAAAGAAGATGATTACCAAAGAACATCTTGAAAATTTGGATAAGAAAATGCATAATCTTGCTAATAAAATTGGGTCAAAAGCGGGGGATGTCTTTAAATTAATAAAGGAAAAGGAAGCCGTAGTTAATGAAATAATGGAAGAAAGTCCTTCCCGGATTGATAAGTTGGAAGAAATTTTTAGTAACTTGAGCTCGGCCTTATCTTTTGTTAAAACTATTGAAAAAACTCCCGTAAAAATTTGCAAGTCTACACTTGTCACTAAGAACAAAGGTGCCACATCTAATAGCCACAAGGAAGATCTTAAAATGATTAGTGTTTATCCCAATTTTGTTGAAATAGCGAAAGACCCTACTTACAAGAATGAATTTTTCAGTCTTATTCCTAGAAGTATTGTCATTGAAAGTATGCATGCTAAATTCTTGAAGAAATCTAGTTGTGTGATTGAGGAGTTGAAAACTAAAGATGACAACACTTGAATCTATGCATTATGCCTAGCTAGCGGCATAAAACGATAACGCTTGTTGGGAGGCAACCCAATGAATAAAATTTTATTTTTGCCTTTTTCTTTCTGTTCTTGAGTGTTTGCACAATTATGCTACTGTTATGATTGTGTTTTTTGTGTTTTAATTAGTATTTCTGCCAAGTTAAGCCTTTGGGATCATGTTGGGTGATAGTCGATTTGATCTTGTTGAAAAACAGAAACTTTTGCCTCCAGTAGCAGAATTTTTAAAAATCACAGAAGCGACGAAAAATTCTGAATGCTTTACACAAGATTTATATACAAATTTCTGACGTTGTCCTAATTTGTCAGAATTTTTTGAGTTACAGGAATACGGTTAGAGTACAGATTACTACAGACTGTTCTGTTTTTGATAGAATCTGTTTTCGTTCCATTGTGTGCTTGTTTTGATGAATCTATGGTTTGTATTGGAGGGTATAAGCCATGGTAAAGTTAGAATACAGTGGATATAATGCAATAATAAAATATGAATGGGTTTGCAACAGCACTTAGAGTGGTGATTTGCTTTATCATACTAATGGATCTCACGAAAGTTTTGTTAAGTTTTGTGTGATTGAAGTTTTCAAGTTTTGGGTGAGATCACGATGGATGAAGGAATAAGGAGTGAAAAGAGCCTAAGCTTGGGGATGCTATGGCACCCCAAGATAGTATCCAAGGATAAATAAGCAACTAAGCTTGGGGATGCCCCGAGTGGCATCCCCTCTTTCTTCTAACGACCATCGGTATTTTACTTGGAGCTATATTTTTATTCGTCACATATCATGAGTTTTGCTTGGAGCGTCTTGCACTATATGAGTCTTTGCTTGATTTGATTTTTAGTTTGTCACAAGTATCCTTGCTGGACACACCTATTTGAGAGAGCCAAAATTATGCTATGATTTGTTAGAATTGCTCTATATGCTTCACTTAAATTTTTTGACCTATGGAATTGCTCTAGTGCTTCACTTATATCTTTTTGAGCACGGTGTGCTTTAAATTTTTGAAGAAATGCTCTCATGCTTCACTTAGATTAATTTGAGAGTTAGTAAATTTTGAAGAAATTCTCTCATGCTTCACTTATATTATTTTGAGAGATGAAATTTTTATGCTCATGTTCTTCACTTAAATTTATTTGAGCTTGTCAAAAGCAATGGCAATATATGAAAATAGTCCCAAAGTGATATATATTCAAGAGGGATATAATAAAAACTTTCATGAAGATCATTGGACAAATTAAACTTTATTCCTTGTAATAGTTTTGAGACATTATGATAGTAATATGTGAGTCATGTTGATGAGTAATTATGCTTTAGTAAGAATATTGGTGTTAAGGTTTGTGATTCTCTATGCAAGCACGAAAGTCAATAGTTATGCAATGAAATTACATCCTACTTGTGTGGCATTATTCGGTGTTAGTTATGCTTAATGCCCGTTTATGTGAATTTTCTTTTCTTGGTTGGTTGCTTCTCAATCTATTTTCTAGCCTCCACTTGTACTAAGTAGAAATACTACTTGTGCATCCAAAATCCTTAGCCCCAGTTTTGCCATATGAGTCCACCATACGTACCTATATGCGGTATTTCCATGTCGTTCTAAGCAAATTTGTATGTGCCATATCTAATTTTCAAAATGAATTTCCTTTTTGTGTGCTCGTTCTGCTCATGATGCGGTAGGGGGTGGCCAATATTTTTCCATGCTAGATGTGTTATTCTCAAGATGAGTGTTTATTCACTTGTCATTGCACGAGAGTACGACGGTAATAGGGATGCCCAGTCCCAAAATGAAAAAGAAATTTACTTTATGTTGTCAAATAATAAATTCCTTGGAAAGTGTTGGTATGGAAGGCAACCGTGGATACGACTAGCCATGTATTGCGAAAGAATGGTGGAAAAAGCAATAAACTTTATTTTCTGTTTGGGAACCGCCTATGATATACCTAGCATGGAAAGTATTGAGAACTTCTCGATCATTTTCATTGACGGGAAAAGCATGCCTCTCAAAAAATTTATCTCTCAATTTAAGCTTTGAGCTCTGACACCTCTACAAATCCCTACTCCCCTCTGCGAAGGGCCTATCTATTTACTTTATGCAATTTTTACTTTTATTTGAGTCTCCATCCTCTCTTATAAAGCACCAACTAGGGGGCACTATGATCATACTTGTGCATTGGGTGTAGCTAATATTCGAGTGTGTTTCATGAATGGATCAATGATTGAGCATGATGGGCTAGGGATAACTTTCTTTAGTGTTGATATTTTGAAAGACATGGTTTTTTGTTGGTATGCTTGAGTATTAAAGCCTTCATGTCAAAACTAGACTATTGCTTTGAACCATCTAAAAGTCCAAATGTCCATGCTACAAAAGAAAAGAATATGTGATGAACATGTTAGGCAGCATTCCACATCAAAAATTCAGTTTTTATCATTTACCTACTCGAGGACGAGCAGGAATTAAGCTTGGGGATGCTGATACGTCTCCAACGTATCTATAATTTTTTATTTTTCCATGCTATTATATTATCATTCTTGGATGTTTTATAATCATTCTATAGCAACTTTATATCATTTTTTGGGACTAACCTACTGACATAGTGCCCAGTGCCAGTTGCTGTTTTTTGCTTGTTTTTACTTCGTAGAATATCAGTACCAAACGGAGTCCAATTGCCACGAAACTCTTTGGAGATTTTTTTGGACCATAAGACAACTTGGGAGCCAAGGAAGCACCTGGGGGAGGCCCGTGGGGCCCATGATACACCAGGGCACGCCAGAGGCCCCCGGTGCGCCCTGATCTATCATGGGGCCCACAGAGGTCCTTTCCACCGCCTCTCAGCTCTATAAATCCTCAGAAATTCCAGAAACCCTAGAGGAGTCGACGAAACACAATTCCAGCCGCCGCAAGTTCAAGAACCGTGAGATCCAATCTAAAACCATCACGGAGGGGTTCATCATCCTCATTGGTGCCTCTCCGATGATGCGTGAGTAGTCCACCATAGACCTACGGGTCCGCAAGCAGTAGCTAGATGGCTTTCTCTCTTTTGATTCTCAACACAATGGTCTCTTGGAGATCTATTTGATGTAATGACTTTTTGCGGTGTGTTTGTTGGGATCCGATGAATTTTGAGTTCATGATCAGTTTCTATCCATGAATATTATTTGAGTCTTCTTTGATCTCTTATATGCATGATTATTTATAGCCTCGTATTTCTTCTTCGAATCTTTGGTTTAGTTAGGCCAACTAGATCGATTTTTCTTGCCATGGGAAGAGGTGCTTTGTGATGGGTTCAATCTTGCGGTGTCCTCTCCCAGTGACAGAAGGGACGGCGAAGCACGCATGTATCATTGTTATTAAGGATAACAAGATGGGATCTATTCCTACATGAATAGATCTTGTCTACATCATGTCATCATTCTTATTGCATTACTCCGTTTCTCCATGAACTTAATACACCAGATGCATGCTGGATAGCGGTCGATGTGTCGCGTAATAGTAGTAGATGCAGAATCGTTTCGATCTACTAATCTTGGACGTGATGCCTATATATATATCATTGCCTTGGATATCGCCATGATTATTTGATCTTCTATCAATTGCCCAACAGTAATTTGTTTACCCACCATGTGCTATTTTCTTGAGAGAAGCCACTAGTGAAATCTACGGCCCCCGGGTCTATTCTTTTAATATATTGCTTTCCGATCTATCTTTTTCTGCATTTGTTTTCAATTCTATTAATCCAAAAACCCAAAAATACCTTGATGCACTTTTTATCTGCATCTTTTATTTTGTGTTCTTGTGCGATCTATTTATCCAATCTTATACAAACCAATCTATTTACCGTTGAGAGATTGACAACCTCTCTTACGCGTCGGGTTGCAAGTATTTGTTCTTTGTGTGCAGGTACCGTCTACATAGCGTTGTGTGGTCCTCCTCCTGGTTCGATAACCTTGGTTTCATAACTGAGGGAAATACTTACTGTAGTTGTGTTGCATCATCCCTTCCTCTTTGGGGTAATACCGACGCAGTCTCAAGCCACGTCATGCGCCGGGGCCGTGGGGCGGTGCGTGGTGAAGCCACGGGGCGGCAGCGGGGCGGCGGGTGGTGGGGCAGCGGGGCGGCGGCAGCGACGGGCGGGGTGCGGCAGGGGCGGTGGTAGGGGCGTCTGGGCGGTGGGCGCGGCGGGGGCGGCCGGTGGTTTGTCAAGGAGAGAGAGAGAGAGAGAGAGAGAGAGAGAGAGGAGGGGGCAGGGACGGCCGTTACATAGGTTAGGCTCTTTGCCGTCCGCTAGCGGATGACATATGCAACGTCCGTTTGACCTGACCCGCGCCACACTCTAGTGGGGCCCATGTCCATTCTTTGCCGTCAGCTATTTGGCTCTTTGCCGTCCGCCAGCTGACGGCAAAGAATGGACTGACGGCATCCACTTGACCTAACCAGTGCCACGCTCCAGTGGGCCCAGGTACATTCTTTGCCGTCTGCTATTTGGCCCTTTGTCGTCCGCTAGCCGACGGAAAATAATGGACTGACGGCAAAGACAATCTTTGCCATGAGGCTATTATTTGCCGTCTGCTTTTCGGAAGCGAATGGCAAAAACCATCTGTGTCGCCCGCTAGCAGACGACAAAGTGTGGACTGATGGCAAATTCTCCGTTTCCAGTAGTGTACTTGGTTCACAACAATATAGTGTTTGTCCCATTATATTCAGTAGACCTTTCTTGAATACTGTTAATGCTGAAATTAATTGTGTTACTGAGAAGGTTGAAGGTAAGCTTTGGTGATGAGTCTCATGAATTTAATTTCTCTAAGTTCGGCAGGAAACAATATGAAAAAGAATTACACAGTAAGGATGAAATAATTGGTCTTGCTTCTGTTGACATGCCTCCTACTGATCCACTAGAACAATATTTGCTAGACCATGAGAATGATATGGATATGAATGAAAGAAATGAGATAGATGATATATTTATTAGACAAACACCTATTCTTAAACATAACTTGCATGTTGATATTTTGGGCGGTCCTCCTCCACCCAAGGGATATCCCGTGTTTGAACTAAAGACATTACCTGATACTTTGAAATATGCTTATCTTGATGAAAAGAAGATATATCATGTTATTATTAGTGCTAACCTTTCAGAGCATGAAGAGAAGAGATTACTTAAAACTGTGAAGAAGCACAAGGCTGCTATTGGGTATACTCTTGATGATCTTAAGGGCATTAGTCCCACTCTATGTCAGCACAAGACTAATATGGAACCGGATGGTAAACCTGTCATTGATCATCAATGCCGCTTAAATCCGAAGATGAAGGAAGTGGTAAGAACTAAAATACTAAAGCTTCTGGAGGCAGGTATAATTTATCCTATTGCAAATAGTAGATGGGTAAGTCATGTTCATTGTGTTCCTAAGAAAGGAGGTATAACTGTTGTTCCAAATGATAAAAGTGAACTTATTCCCCAAAGAATCGTAACTGGGTATAGGATGGTAATTGATTTCAGGAAATTAAACAAACCTACTAGAAAGGATCATTACCCCTTGCCTTTTATCGATCAAATGTTAGAAAGGCTATCTAAGCATACACATTTTTTTCTTGATGGATACTCTGGTTTCTCTCAAATACCCATGTCAAAAGAAGATCAAGAGAAAACTACTTTCACTTGCCCTTTTGGAACTTCTGCTTATAGGTTTATGCAATGCACCTGCTAATTTTCAAAGATGTATGACTGCTATATTCTCTAATTTTTGTGAAAAGATTGTTGAGGTTTTCATGGATGACTTCTCCGTTTACGGGACTTCTTTTGATGATTGCTTGAGCAACCTTTATCAAGTTTTGCAGAGATCTGAAGAAACAATCTTGTCTTGAATTGGGAGAAGTGCCACTTTATGGTGAATGAAGCTATAGTACTTGGCATAAGATATCTGAATGAGGCATTGAGGTAGACAAAGCTAAAGTTGATGCAATAGAGAAAATGCCATGTCCTAAGGATATTAAAGGTATAAGAAGTTTTCTTGGTCATGCTGGTTTTTATAGGCATTTTATTAAAGATTTCTCGAAGATTTCCAGGCCACTAACTAATCTTCTTCAAAAAGATATTCCTTTTGTTTTTTATCATGATTGTGTAGAAGCCTTTGAAATACTTAAGAAAGCCTTGATTTCTGCACCTATTGTTCAACCACCTGATTGGAACTTACCATTTGAAATTATGTGTGATGCTAGTGATTATGCTCTTGGTGTTGTTCTAGGGCAAAGAGTAGACAAGAAATTGAACGTTATTCATTATGCTAGTACGACCCTAGACAATGCTCAAAGAAATTACACTACTACTGAAAAGAAATTTTTAGCAGTTGTCTTTGCATGTGATAAGTTTAGACCTTATATTGTTGATTCCAAAGTTACTATTCACACTGATCATGCTGCTATTAAATACCTTAGTGAAAAGGAAGATGCTAAGCCTAGATGGATTAGGAGGGTGCTTTTATTTCAAGAATTTGATCTGCACATTGTTGATAGGAAGGGAGCTGAAAATCCCATAGCAGAATTTGTCTAGGATGGAAAATGTTCTTGATGACCCACTGCGTATTGATGATAATTTTCTTGATGAGAAACTTGCTGGTATAAATGCTTCCCATAATGCTCCTTGGTATGCAATTTATGCTAATTACATTGTTGCTAAATATATACCACCTAGTTTTACATACCAACAAAAGAAAACGTTTTCTATGATTTAAGACATTACTTTTCGAATGACCCACATCTTTATAAAGAAGGATTAGATAGTGTTATTAGACGTTGTGTACCTGAGCATGAACATGGACAGATCCTACGGAAGTGTAACTTTGAAGCCTATGGAGGGCACCATGCTGGTAACAGAACTGCACACAAGGTATTACAATCTGGTTTTTATTGGCCTACTCTTTTCAAAGATGCTCATAAGTATGTCCTTTCTTGTGATGAATGTCAAAGAGTTGGTAACATTAGTAGACGTTAGGAAATGCCTATGAATTATTCACTTGCTATTGAACCATTTGATGTCTGGGGCTTTGATTTTATGGGACCTTTTCCTTCCTCTAATGGGTATACTCATATTTTAGTTGTTGTTTACGTTACTAAGTGGGTAGAAGCTATTCCAACTAGTAGTGTTGATCATAACACTTCTATTAAAATGCTTAAAGATGTTATTTTCCCGAGGTTTGGAGTCCCTTGATATTTAATGACTAATAGTGGTTCACATTTTATTCATGGTGCTTTCCATAAACTTCTAGCTAAATACGATGTTAACCATAGGGTTGCATCACCTTATCATCCTCAGTCTAGTGGTCAAGTTGAGTTAAGCAACCGAGAAATAAAATTGATCTGACAAAAGATTGTTAATAGATCTAGAAATAATTGGTCTAAGAAACTCGATGATGCTTTATGGGCTTATAGAACTGCTTATAAAAACCCTATGGGAATGTCTCCATATAAAATGGTCTATGGGCAAGCATGTCATTTATCTCTTGAGTTAGAACATAAAGCTTATTGGGCAATTAAAGAACTTAACTATGATTTCAAACTTGCCGGTGAAAAGAGGTTATTTGAAATTAGCTCGTTATATGAATGGAGGACACATGCTTATGAAAATGCCAAGTTATTTAAATAAAAAGTTAAAAGATGGCATGACAGGAGAATCCAAAACGGGAAATCAAAGTGGGAGACCTAGTTCTTTTGTACAATTCTCGTTTCAGATTTTTTTTTGCAAGAAAACTTCTCTCCAAATGGGAAGGCCCCTATATATGTTGTCGAGGAGGTCTATCGCTCCGGTGCTATCAAGATTAACAACTTCGAAGGCAAAAAACCAAGAGTGCTAAATGGTCAAAGAATTAAATACTATATCTCAGGTACGCCCATTAATGTTGAAAGTAATATTATTCAAGTTATCACTCCGGAAGAATACATAAGGGAGACCTTCTGGAACACTCCAGAAAACTGAAAATGGGTAGGTATGTGATACGGTAAGTAAACCGACTCCACAAATTCCAAAAAAATATGTTTGTCAGTTTTTGTATTTTAGAAAAATTCCAAAAATAAAAACGAGTCAGGGGGACCCACGAGGGAGCCACAAGGCAACAGGGCGCCCACCCCCTGGGCGCGCCCTGATAGCTTGTGGGGCCCTCGTGTACCTCCCGGATTCCGTTTTCTTCCTGGACATGTATTCTGACCTAGAAAAAATCATTATATATACTCCCGTATGTTTTGACCACCGCACCACAAGTTTCTCCTCTGTTCTTGTTACGGGCTATTTTTCTGACAGATTTCTCAAGGTGCGGAAGCTATGTCTTCGTCCTCGTCCAACAACATTGATAGCCAAGCTTGGCTATTGCAGATGGAACTTGAACGAGAAGGATGTGAGTAGGTTATCTCGGGAGAGGAGCCTATGGACTCTATGGAAGTGCATCCCCCTGCTTCTGAATGCGGGACGCTAGCAGGCATCTCCACTTCTCCAAACCCTTGTCCACCAATGGGGAGGAGAGCCCAGCTAGCTCAAGAAGCGCAAGGTGAATCTACCCTGAGGAGACCCCTCGGCAGGTTACATGCAAACAACTTTCACAACTTGATTTACAATTATGGAGTTGAGAATATTCCTTGCTCGCATATATCGTACAATTGGGATATCTCTCATCCAAGTGAAAGTGATGCAGGAAAATGCTCTTGGTGGCCGGAGAATAAACATATTATGGTGGAAGTACAAAAGAACACTGCAATGATTCAGCAATTACTCCATGAGATGAGGGAATTTAGGGCTATCCCGTTATCCATTGTAAAGGACTAACTCACATCATCAACACCATCATCACCCAAGAAGGACGCTTGAGTACATGGGTATGGGCACCACCCTTAGCTTGTTCCAAGCTTGGGGGAGGTGCCCCGGTATCGTATCACCATCACCTTTGCCATTATCATCTATTTTAGTTCGACCCTTAGTTATGTTGTGCTTTAGAGAAATAAATTTCAGATTTGCTTTGCTTAGGTTTTTTGCTTTGAGTACTGTCTATCCTTGTAATCGAGTATGAGAGTTATATAATAAAGATTAGTTTGAGTTTGTTCTCTTTACCCTCATGCATCAATCATAGCAATGAAATAAAAGAGATAGAAAGATCATATGCTAATTGATGGCCCACAAGTATAGGGGATCAATCGTAGTCCTTTCGATAAGTAAGAGTGTCGAACCCAACGAGGAGCAGAAGGAAATGACAAGCGGTTTTCAGCAAGGTAATTTCTGCAAGCACTGAAATTGTAGGTAACAGATAGTTTGATAGCAAGATAATTTGTAACGAGCAAGTAACGGTAACGGTAATCAAGGTGCAGCAAAGTAGCCCAATCATTTTGAGGCAAAGGACAGGCCAGAATAATCACTAGTAATAGGCAAAGTGTTCTTGAGGGTACACGGGAATTTCGTCTAGTCACTTTTATCATGTTGGTTTGATTTGTTTTCGCTACTTTGATAATTTGATATGTGGGTGGACCAGTGCTAAGGTGCTGTTCTTACTTGAACTAACAACCTACTTATGATTAACCCCCTCGCAAGCATCCGCAACTACGAGAAAAGTATTAAGACAAAGTCTAACCATAGCGTTAAACATGTGGATCCAAATCAGCCCCTTACGAAGTAGCGCATAAACTAGGGTTTAAGCTTCTGTCACTCTAGCAACCAATCATCTAATAACTACTCCACAATGCATTCCCTTAGGCCCATGAATGGTGAAGTGTCATGTAGTCGACGTTCACATGACACCACTAAGGGAATCACAACATACATATCATCAAAATATCGAACACATATCAAATTCACATGATTACTCGCAACATGACTTCTCCCGTGACCTCAAGAACAAAGGTAACTACTCACAAATAATAATAATGCTCAAGATCAAAGGAGTAATAAATAGCATAATGGATCTGAACATATAATCTTCCACCAAATAAACCATATAGTAATCAACCACACAAGGTAATCAACACTACTAGTCACCCACAGGTACCAATCTGAGGTTTCGGTACAAACATTGAACACAAGAGATGAACTAGGGTTTGAGAGGAGATGGTGTTGTTGAAGATGTTGATGAAGATTGGCCTCCCAAAGATGAGAGGGGTGTTGGTGATGACGATAGCTTCGATTTTCCCCTCCGGGAGGGAAGTTCCCCTGGCGGAATTGCTCCGCCGGAGGGCAAAAGTGCTCCTGACCAAGTTCCGCCTCGAGGCGGCGGCGCTTCGTCTCGAAAGTCCTCTTCCTAATTTTTTTAGGTTTTTTGGGAATTTATACCAGAAGATGGGCACCGGAAGCGGGCCAGGCTGGGCAAGATACAACAGGGCGCGCCCTGGTGGGTTGTGCCCACCTGGGGGCCCTCCTCCGGTAGTTTTCAGCTCTAGTAATTTTTATTAAATACAAAAATAATCTACGTAAATTTTCAGCTTCATTGGAGTTGCGTAGAATAGGTATCTCTGACGTGCTTTTCTTGGGTCCAGAATTCCAGCTGCCGGTATTCTCCCTCTTTGTGTAAACCTTGCATATTATGAGAGAAAAGGCATTAGAATCACTCCCCAAAGCATTATTATTCAACAAAACAAGGTAAATAACAGTAGGAAATCATGATGCAAAATGGACATATCAACTCCCCCAAGCTTAGACCTCGCTTGTCCTCAAGCGAAAGCCGATATTGAAAAGCATGTCCACATGGTTTGAGAGAGAGGTGTCGATAAAAACAAAATACGGACATAGAAGCATCATGCTTATTAACATAACAGCCACAAACTCTAACATAATAACTTATTTCAATATATTTTTATCATAAAGCTTCTCATGAGCAAGTAACAACTCGTCACAACATAGAAGTATGAAGCATAAACCTTATTGGAAACCAACAAACTATGTTCTCAGTCAACTTTGCAACTACAATTCATCATATTTTCAGGAAGGGTCTCATGTCGGAGCCTTTTGGCAAGTCCACATACTCAACTATCATTTAGTCTTCTATGTTTGCTAACGCTCACGGTATACCCATGAACAAAAAGTTTCAACCGGACACATAGGAAGATAGGGGCTTATAGTTTTGCCTCCCAACTCAGTCACCTCAAGGGTGATGTCAACAATAATAACTCATGCCCACCCATATCCAACTGGATATATGTGCCTAGATCTTTCCTCACCACATGATGCTTGCAAAGGAAAAAGTAAAAAGAAATAGAGAAGAATACTTTGACTCTTGCATAAAAGTAAGTGCATAAAAGTAAAAGATAGGCCCTTCGCAGAGGGAAGCAGAGGTTGTCATGCGCTTATTGGTTTGTATGCCCAATCCCTTACTGTAAAAGAACGTCACGCTATATTGCCCCCTATGATAGCAACCTTTATTATGCAGTCCGTCGCTTTTATTACTTTGCCATCATAAGTTCGTATAACGCTCTATTTTCTCTTACACTAATTGATCAAAACACTTTTAGAAGCAATTTGTATTGCCTTGTTGCACCGATGACAACTTACTTGAAGGATCTTTCTCGATCCATAGGTAGGTATGGTGGACACTCAAGGGAAGAGTTTGGGTTTGGGTTTTTGGATGCACAAGTAGTATCTCTACTTAGTGCGGAATTTTTGGCTAGCAAAGATATTGAGCAAGCACCACATGTTAACGGATCTATGACAATATAACTTCTATGTGGATATGAACAAACATAAATCATTACGTTGTCTTCCTTGTCCAATGTCAACAATTTTGACATATAATATTTGATGGGGGCTCACAATCATAAAAGATGTCCAAGATAGTGTATTTGCATGTGAATCTTCTCTTCCCTAATTAATTCTTTCATGAATTGCATCATTGACCAATGCTATGTTTGTCAATCTCCAATAAATTTTACTACTTATACTTTTCCTTATGTGATGTCATTACTCACCATAGGATTAGCATATGATTCTTTTCATTTATTGTCTTTCTTTTATTTGATTGCAACAAGAAAGTAGAGAAGCAAAAAACTCAAACTAAACTTTATTATATAACTTTCACTCGATTACATAGATAGGTAGGCCACAAAACTAACACACGAAAATAGATCACGCTAAACTTTTATTCGACTAAGGCAAAGGTAAACTAAAGATAAAACTAGAAGAGGTAAAGGTGAATAAAAGTGGTGGTGATACGAAACCGAGGCACCTCCCCCAAGCTTGTCTCAAGCCAAGGGGAGTGCCCATACCCATGTACTCAAGTCTCCTTCGGTGGTGGTGATGAAGAAGATGGACGTGTTGATGTAGGTGGTGGTGATGTGATGTCATACTTTAGCTTCAGAAGATACTCCAATTTGCGGATGACTCTCCTAAGATTGTCGATGTGTTCTTGCAACAAGATATTTTCACGGATGAGAAATTTATTCTGAACACGAACCGCTTCGAAGGTTCTAAAGGCTTCGATTTCAATAGAGGTGAGATGACTGTAATAAGGTTGAAGGATATCTTCTTCCTCTCCCTCCTTTGCTAGCGTGAATTGATCTCCTTCAGGGAGATAATCCACCTTAGCTTCATTGTCCTTCTTCTCCTTGTAGGCTTCTTCCGGCTCCTCCCTCTTCAACTCTATCTTCATTAGCCAGGCATCTTCTTCCATATTATCAGGAGAGGGAGAAGACATGATGCCTGACTTGACAAATCTGATAGGAAAACAGCAAGAAGCAAGAACAGAGGATTTTTCTGCGATACGGTCGTCAAAACAGTCGGGGGTATATATAGAGAATTTTTATTCTTGGGAAACAAGTATTTGGAAGGAAAACGGAGTCGGGAAGGCATCCGAGGTGGGCACCACCTACCAGGGCGCGCCCTGGTGTATCATGCTCACCTCGATCACCTTCCGGTTTATTTTTTTATTCCTAAAATTCTAAAATATTCCAAAACTGACAGAAAATATTTTTGCGAATTTTTCGGAGTCCGTTTACTTACCGTATCACATACCTCCTATTTTTAAGTATTCTGGAGTATTCCGAAAGGTTTCTTTTATGTGTTCCTCCGGTGTCATGGTTTGGATAACATTGCTTTCAATGTTAATAGGCGTACCTGAGATATAATGCTTAATTCGTTGGCCATTGACCACCTTCGGGTTAGTACCTTCGGCGTTATTAATCTTGATAGCTCCAAAACAATAAACCTCTTCAATAATATATGGTCCTTCCCATTTGGAGAGAAGCTTTCCTGCAAAGAATCTTAAACGAGAGTTGAATAAAAGAACATAATCTCCTATTTTGAATTCCCTCTTTTGAATTCTTTTTTCATGCCATCTTTTTACTTTTTCTTTGAACAGCTTGGCATTTTCATACGCTTGGGTTCTCCATTCATCTAGTGAGCTAATATCAAATAGCCTCTTCTCACCGGCAAGTTTGAAATCATAGTTGAGTTCTTTAATTTCCCAAAATGCTTTATCTTCTAGTTCTAGAGGCAAATGACAAGCATTTCCATACACCATTTTATATGGAGACATACCCATAGGATTTTTATAAGCTGTTCTATAGGCCCAAAGTGCATCATCTAATTTCTTAGACCAATTCTTACGAGACCTATTCACAGTTTTTTGTAATATTAATTTTATTTCTCTATTGCTAAGTTCTACTTGACCACTAGATTGAGGATGATAGGGTGATGCAATTCTATGGTTAACATCATATTTAGCAAGCATCTTACGGAAAGCACCATGAATAAAGTGTGAACCACCATCGGTCATTAAATATCTAGGGACTCCAAACCTCGGAAAGATAACCCCTTTAAGCATTTTAATGGAAGTGTGGTGATCAACACTACTAGTTGGAATAGCTTCTACCCACTTAGTGACATAATCAACCGCAACTAAAATATGAGTGTACCCGTTAGAGGAAGTAAAAGGCCCCATGTAATCAAAACCCCACATGTTAAATGGTTCAACAACAAGTGAATAATTCATAGGCATTTCTTGACGCTTACCGATATTACCAATTCTTTGACATTCATCACAAGACAAGACAAACTTACGGGCATCCTTGAAGAGAGTAGGCCAATAAAAAACAGATTGTAATACCTTGTGTGCAGTTCTATCTCCAGCGTGGTGTCCTCCGTAGGCCTCGGAGTGACACTTGCGTAGGATTTGCTCCTGTTCATGCTCAGGTACACAACGCCTAATAATACCATCTACTCCTTCTTTATAAATGTGTGGATCATCCCAAAAGTAATGTCTTAAATCATAGAAGAACTTTTTCTTTTGTTGGTATGTGAAACTAGGTGGTATAAATTTAGCAACAATGTAATTAGCATAGTCAGAATACCAAGGTGTGTTGTGTGAGACACTTATTGCAGCTAGTTGTTTGTCAGGGAAATTATCATCAATAGGTAGTGGGTCATCAAGAATATTTTCTAACCTAGACAAGTTATCAGCTACGGGGTTCTCAGCTCCTTTCCTATCAACAATATGTAAGTCAAATTCTTGAAGCAAAAGATCCCACCTAATGAGTCTAGGTTTAGCATCTTTCTTTTCCAGAAGATATTTTATAGCAGCAGGATCAGTGTGAACAATTACTTTGGAGTCAACAATATAGGATCTAAATTTATCACAAGCAAACACAACTGCTAAAAATTCTTTTTCAGTAGTAGCATAATTTTGTTGAGCACTGTCTAGAGTTTTACTAGCATAATGGATAACATTCAATTTCTTATCAACTCTTTGTCCTAGGACAGCACCAATAGCATAATCACTAGCATCACACATAATTTCAAAAGGCAAGTTCCAATCAGGTGGTTGAACGATAGGTGCAGAGATTAAGGCTTTCTTGAGTGTTTCAAAGGCTTCCACACAATCATCATCAAAAACGAAAGGAATATCCTTTTGAAAAAGATTAGTAAGAGGCCTAGAAATTTTAGAGAAGTATTTAATGAACCTCCTATAACTCCGCCTATGTTGTCTCAACATAGCCGGTCCCAAGCCCGGATAAAGGAGGAGGGTTGTGATAGGCTTGGCGAGCCAACGTCAAAACTCAGCCACTCTTATGGAGATGAAACCCAAAAGATTTTCGTTGGGGCGTAACCCTCTCAGCGACGCACCACATCGGAACCCGGGTGTGGTGGAAAATGGGCAAGGGCCGGGCCGTCACCCCCCAGGTGGTGCGCCGTATCTTGATCTGGATACGGTGGCAAGTGAGCGAGGATCGGGTCGTCGCATCCTTAGTGGCGCGCTACATCGGCGCCCGGGTGTAGTGGAAATTGAGCAAGGGCCTTCGCATTTGACTCGACGAGTGCAAAGGGTAAGGAAGCTAGCCGAGCCTAGGAGGATTCGCTTAGGTAGCTGGAACGTAGGGTCTCTAACAGGTAAGCTTCGGGAGGTAGTTGATACCGCGGTGAGGAGAGGCGTTGATATCCTTTGCGTCCAAGAGACCAAATGGAGGGGACAAAAGGCGAAGGAGGTGGAGGGTACCGGCTTCAAGCTATGGTACACGGGGACGGTTGCAAACAGAAATGGAGTAGGCATCTTGATCAGCAAGAGCCTCAAGGATGGAGTGGTAGACGTCAAGAGACGTGGGGACCGGATTATCATGGTCAAGCTGGTAGTTGGGGACTTAGTTCTCAACGTTATCAGCGCGTATGCCCCGCAAGTAGGCCACAATGAGAACACCAAGAGGGAGTTCTGGGAAGGCCTAGAGGACATGGTTAGGAGTGTACCGATTGGCGAGAGGCTCTTCATAGGAGGAGACCTCAATGGCCACGTGGGCACATCTAACACAGGTTTTGAAGGGATGCATGGGGGTTTTGGCTATGGCATCAGGAACCAAGAAGGAGAAGATGTCTTAAGCTTTGCGCTAGCCTACAACATGATCATAGCTAACACCCTCTTTAAGAAGAGAGAATCACATCTAGTGACTTACAGTAGTGGGCAACACTCTAGCCAGATTGATTTCATCCTTTCGAGAAGAGAAGACAGGCATGCATGCCTAGACTGTAAGGTGATACCTGGAGAGAGTGTTGTCCCTCAGCATAAGCTTGTGGTTGCTGACCTCCGCTTTCGGATTCGTGTCCAGCGGGACAAGCATGCCAAAGTCGCTAGAACGAAGTGGTGGAAGCTCAAGGGGGAGGTAGCTCAGGCGTTTAAGGAGAGGGTCATTAAGGATGGCCATTGGGAGGAAGGAGGTGATGTAGACAACATGTGGATGAAGATGGCGACTTGCATTCGTAAGGTGGCCTTAGAGGAGTTTGGAGTGTCCAGGGGAAGTAGAAGAGAAGCTAAAGATACCTGGTGGTGGAACGATGATGTCCAGAAGGCAATTAAGGAGAAGAAAGAGTGTTTCAGACGCCTATATCTGGATAGGAGTGCAGACAACATAGAGAAGTACAAGATGGCAAAGAAGGCCGCAAAGCGAGCTGTGAGTGAAGCAAGGGGCCGGGCGTATAGGACCTCTACCAACGGTTAGACACGAAGGAAGGCGAAAGGGACATCTATAAGATGGCCAAGATCCGAGAGAGGAAGACGAGGGATGTTGACCAAATCAAGTGCATCAAGGACGGAGCAGATCAACTCCTGGTGAAGAACGAGGAGATTAAGCATAGATGGCGGGAGTACTTTGACAAGCTGTTCAATGGGAAGAGTGAGAGCTCTACCATTGATCTGGACGACTCCTTTGCTGGTACTAGCAGGCTTTTTGTGCGGCGAATCCAGGAGTCGGAGGTCAAGGAGGCTTTGAAGAGGATGAAAGGCGGCAAGGCGATGGGCCCTGATTGTATCCCCATTGAGGTGTGGAGAGGCCTCGGGGACATAGCGATAGTATGGCTAACCAAACTTTTCAACCTCATTTTTCGGGCAAACAAGATGCCAGAAGAATGGAGACGGAGTATATTAGTACCAATCTTCAAGAACAAGGGGGATGTTCAGAGTTGTACTAATTACCGTGGAATTAAACTGATGAGCCATACAATGAAGCTATGGGAGAGAGTCATTGAGCACCGCTTAAGAAGAATGACAAGCGTGACCAAAAATCAGTTTGGTTTCATGCCTGGGAGGTCGACCATGGAAGCCATTTTCTTGGTACGACAACTTATGGAGAGATATAGGGAGCAAAAGAAAGACCTGCATATGGTGTTCATTGACTTGGAGAAGGCCTATGATAAGATACCGCAGAATGTTATGTGGTGGGCCTTGGAGAAACACAAAGTCCCAACAAAGTACATTACCCTCATCAAGGACATGTACGATAATGTTGTGACAAGTGTTCGAACAAGTGATGGTGACACTGATGACTTCCCGATTAAGATAGGACTACATCAAGGGTCAGCTTTGAGCCCTTATCTTTTTGCCTTGGTGATGGATGAGGTCACAAGGGATATACAAGGAGATATCCCATGGTGTATGCTCTTTGCGGACGATGTGGTGCTAGTCGATGAGAGTCGGACGGGGGTCAACAGGAAGTTGGAGTTATGGAGGCAAACTTTGGAATCGAAAGGTTTTAGACTTAATAGGACTAAAACCGAGTACATGAGGTGCGCTTTCAGTACTACTAGGCACGAGGAGGAGGAGGATGTTAGCCTTGATGGGCAGGTGGTGCCGCAGAAGGACACCTTTCGATATTTGGGGTCAATGTTGCAGAAGGATGGGGATATCGATGAAGATGTGAACCATCGAATTAAAGCCGGATGGATGAAGTGGCGCCAAGCTTCTAGCATTCTCTGTGACAAGAGGGTGCCACAAAAGCTAAAAGGCAAGTTCTATAGGACAGCGGTTTAACCCGCAATGTTGTATGGCGCTAAGTGTTGGCCGACTAAAAGGCGACATGTGCAACAGTTAGGTGTGGCGGAGATGCGCATGTTGAGATGGATGTGTGGCCACACAAGGAAGGACCGAATCTGGAATGATGATATACGAGATAGAGTTGGGGTAGCGCCAATTGAAGAGAAGCTTGTCCAACATCGTCTGAGATGGTTTGGACATATTCAGCGCAGGCCTCCAGAAGCCCCAGTACATAGCGGACGGCTAAAGCGTGCTGATAATGTCAAAAGAGGCCGGGATAGACCGAACTTGACATGGGAAGAGTCCGTAAAGAGAGACCTGAAGGATTGGAGCATCACCAAAGAACTAGCCATGGACAGGGGTGCGTGGAAGCTTGCTATCCATGTGCCAGAACCATGAGTTGGTCGCGAGATCTTATGGGTTTCACCTCTAGCCTACCCCAACTTGTTTGGGACTAAAGTATTTGTTGTTGTTGTTGTTGTATTTAATGAACCTCCTATAGAAACCAACATGACCAAGGAAACTGCGAATACCTTTAATATCTTTAGGACAAGGCATTTTCTCAATTGCATCAACTTTAGCTTTATACACCTCAATACCTCGCTCAGATATTTTATGCCCCAAGAGAATACCTTCATTAACCATAAAGTGGCACTTCTCCCAATTCAAGACAAGATTAGTTTGTTCACATCTCTGCAAAACTCGATCAAGGTTGCTTAAGCAATCATCAAAAGAAGTTCCGTAAACGGAGGAATCATCCATGAAAACCTCCACAATCTTTTCACAAAAGTCAGAGAATATAGCAGTCATACATCTTTGAAAGGTAGCAGGTGCATTGCATAAACCAAAAGGCATACGTCTATAAGGATAGGTTCCAAAAGGGCAAGTAAAGGTGGTTTTCTCTTGATCGAATTGTGACACGGGTATTTGAGAGAAACCAGAATATCCATCTAGGAAACAAAAGTGTGTGTGCTTAGATAGTCTCTCTAGCATTTGATCAATGAAAGGCAAAGGTTAATGATCTTTTCTAGTAGCTTTATTTAATTTTCTAAAATCAATTACCATTCTATAGCCAGTGACAATTCTTTGTGGAATGAGTTCATTCTTATCATTAGGAACAATGGTAATACCTCCTTTCTTAGGGACACAATGAACGAGACTTACCCATCTACTATCAGCTATGGGATAGATTATACCTGCTTCCTGAAGCTTTAATATTTCAGTTCTTACCACTTCTTTCATCTTAGGATTCAATCGCCGTTGGTGATCAACAACGGGTTTAGCATCGGGTTCCATATTGATCTTGTGCTGACATAGAGTGGGACTAATGCCCTTAAGATCATCAAGAGTATATCCAATAGCAGCCCGGTGCTTCCTTAGAACCTTCAATAATATTTCTTCTTCATGTTCTGAAAGGTTAGCACTAATAATAACAGGATATATCTTTTTCTCATCAAGATAAGCATACTTCAAAGTGTCAGGCAATTGTTTCAATTCAAACACATGATCACCTTTAGCTGGAGGAGGACCTCCAAGAGTTTCAATAGGCAAATTGTGTTTCAAGAGAGGTTGTTGTTCGAAGAAAATTTGATCTATTTCATTTCTTTCACGCATATGCATATCATTTTCATGGTCGAGCAAATATTGTTCTAAGGGATCAGTAGGAGGCACAGCAATAGAAGCAAGACCAATTATTTCATCTTCACTAGGTAACGCTTTATCAAGAGGTTGTCTACTAAACTTGGAAAAATTAAACTCATGAGACACATTACCAAAACTGACACTGACAGTGTGTTTTTCACAATCTATCTTAGCATTGACGGTGCTCAAGAAAGGTCTACCAAAGATAATGGGACAAAAGTCATCTTGTGGGGAACCAAGAACTAGAAAATCAGTAGGGTATTTTACTTTCCCACACAAGACTTCAACATCTCTAACAATCCCAAGTGGTGTGATAGTATCTCTATTAGCAAGTTTAATAGTAACATCAATATCTTCCATTTCAGCAGGTGCTATTTCATTCATAATTTCTTGGTATAAGGTAAAAGGGACAGCACTCACACTAGCACCTAAATCACATAAACCATGGTAGCAATGATCTCCTATTTTAACTGAGATAACAGGCAAGCCTTCTATATGTCTATGTTTATCTTTCTTATCAGGCTTAGCAATTCTAGCAGCTTCATCACAAAGGTAAATGACATGCCCATCAATATTTTCTTCCAAGAGATCTTTAACCATAGCAACACTAGGTTCTACTTTAATTTGCTCAGGGGGTTTAGGTGCTCTTATATTACTCTTACGAACCACGGTTGATACATTAGCATGTTCCTTTATCCTAACAGGGAAAGGTGGCTTTTCAATATAAGCAGTAGGCACAACTGGATCAACATTGTAAAAGATGGTTTCTTCTTTAGCTATGACCGGTTCTTTAATTTCTTCTTTAACAGGGGGATGATATTTAAACCACTTCTCCTTAGGGAGATCAACGTGAGTAGCAAATGCTTCACAGAAAGAGGCTACTATCTCAGAGTCAAGTCCATATTTAGTGCTAAACTTGTGAAAAGTATTGGTATTCATAAAAGATTTAACACTATCAAATTCAAGTTTTATACCTGACTCATTACCTTCGTCGAGTTCCCAATCTTCAGAGTTGCGTTTAATTCTTTCTAAGAGATCCCACTTGAAATCAATAGTCTTCTTCATATAAGAACTAGCACAAGAAGTATCGAGCATGGATTGATCATTATGAGAAAGCCGAGCATAAAAATTCTGAATGATAACTTCCCTCAGAATGTCATGATTGGGGCATGAATATAACATTGACTTAAGCCTCCCCCAATCTAGAGCGATACTTTCTCCTTCACGGGGCCAAAAATTATATATATAATTCCAATCACGATGAACTAGATGCATAGGATAAAACTTTTGATGGAATTCCAATTGCAAACGATTCCAGTTCCACGATCCAAGATCATCACATAGCCTATACCATGTCAATGCTTTTACCTCCAAAGATAAAGGGAAAACCTTCTTCTTAACTTCATCACCGGGTAAACCTGCAAGCTTAAATAATCCACATATTTCGTTCACATATAATACATGCATATCAGGATGTTCAGTTCCATCTCCTGCATAAGGTTTAAAAGGCAGTTGCTCTACCATACCCGAAGGAATTTCATAAGTAACATTTTCAGTACGTGCTGTAGGTTGAGGGGTAACTAATTGTGGTTCCGGTCGAGGTGAAGATACCCCGAACAAACCCCTCAAAGGATTGTTCTCCATAGTAGCAAGTAGCAATAAATTTCAGCACGTAGTATAAGTTTTTCCTTACCGATTTCCACTTACCAAGAGCGCTTCACTCCCCAGCAACGGCGCCAGAAAAGAGTCTTGATGACCCAAAAGTATAGGGGATCAATCGTAGTCCTTTCGATAAGTAAGAGTGTCGAACCCAACGAGGAGCAGAAGGAAATGACAAGCGGTTTTCAGCAAGGTAATTTCTCCAAGCACTGAAATTGTAGGTAACAGATAGTTTGGTAGCAAGATAATTTGTAACGAGCAAGTAACGGTAACGGTAAACAAGGTGCAGCAAAGTAGCCCAATCCTTTTGAGGCAAAGGACAGGCCAGAACAATCACTAGTAATAGGCAAAGCGTTCTTGAGGGTACACGGGAATTTCGTCTAGTCACTTTTATCATGTTGGTTTGATTTGTGTTCGCTACTTTGATAATTTGATATGTGAGTGGACCGGTGCTAAGGTGCTGTTCTTACTTGAACTAACAACCTACTTATGATTAACCCCCTCGCAAGCATCCGCAACTACAAGAAAAGTATTAAGAAAAAGTCTAACCATAGCGTTAAACATGTGGATCCAAATCAGCCCCTTACGAAGTAGCGCATAAACTAGTGTTTAAGCTTCCGTCACTCTAACAACCCATCATATAATAACTACTCCACAATGCACTCCCTTAGGCCCATGAATGGTGAAGTGTCATGTAGTCAACGTTCACATGCCACCACTAAGGGAATCACAACATACATATCATCAAAATATCGAACACATATCAAATTCACATGATTACTCGCAACATGACTTCTCCCGTGACCTCAAGAACAAAGGTAACTACTCACAAATAATAATCATGCTCAAGATTAGAGGAGTAATGAATAGCATAATGGATCTGAACATATAATCTTCCAGCAAATAAACCATATAGTAATCAACCACACAAGGTAATCAACACTACTAGTCACCCACAGGTACCGATCTGAGGTTCCGGTACAAAGATTGAACACAAGAGATGAACTAGGGTTTGAGAGGAGATGGTGATGTTGAAGATGTTTATGAAGATTGGCCTCCCAAAGATTAGAGGGGTGTTGGTGATGACGATAGCTTCGATTTCCCCCTTCGGGAGGGAAGTTCCCCCGGCGGAATCGCTCCGTCGGAGTGCAAAAGTACTCCTGCCCAAGTTCCGCCTCGAGGCGGCGGTTCTTCGTCCCGAAAGTCCTCTTCCTAATTTTTTTAGGTTTTTTGGAAATTTATACCAGAAGATGGGCACCGGAAGCGGGCCAGGCTGGGCACGATATACCAGGGCACGCTCTGGTGGGTTGTGCCCACCTGGGGGCCCTCCTCCGGTAGTTTTCAGCTCCAGTAATTTTTATTAAATACAAAAATAATCTCTGTCAATTTTCAGCTTCATTGGAGTTGTGCAGAATAGGTATCTCTAACGTGCTTTTCTTGGGTCCAGAATTCCAGCTGCCGGTATTCTCCCTCTTTGTGTAAACCTTGCATATTATGAGAGAAAAGGCATTAGAATCACTCCCCAAAGCATTATTATTCAACAAATCAAGGTAAATAATAGTAGGAAATCATGATGCAAAATGGACGTATCACTAATCCCATGGGGAGTAATGATTTCACATAAAAGAAGTATGTTGGAATAAACAAACATATCATTAGTCATTGATACAATCTATGAAAGATTGTGATAGAGGTGAGGAGATTCACATACAAATACACTATCTTGGACTTCTTTTATGATTGTGAACCCCACCAAATATTATATAATGACCGAGTGTTGATGTTGGACATGGAAGACAATGTAATGATTATGTTTGTTTACATCCACATAGAAGTTATATTGGCTTGGATCCTTTAACATGTGATGCTTTCTTTAGATCTTTTGCTAGCCAAAACTTTTCTGCATCAAGTAGAGATACTACTTGTGCATCCATAATCCCTTAAACCCAATTTCTTTCCATGAGAGTCCACCATATCTACCTATGGATTGAATAAGATCCTTCAAGTAAGTTGTCATCGGTGCATTAAGCAATAAAAATTGCTCTTAATATGTATGATCTTTTATTGTAAGGGAAAATAAACTTTGTACGATATTGTGATGGCAAAGAAATAAAAGCGACAGACTGCATAATAAAGTTTGCCATCATAAGGGGCAATATAAAGTGACGTTCCTTTCCATTAAGAGTTTGCACATCCAAAACTAAAAGGCGCATGACAACCTCTACTTCCCTCTGCGAAGGGCATATCTTTTACTTTCATGTATTTACTTCTATATAAGAGTCAATGATGTTTATTCTTTTTCTCCGACTATTAACTCTATAGTTGGCAAGCATTATGTGTTGAGGAAATATCCAGACATATATATCCAGTTGGATGTAGGTGATCATGATCCATTATTGTTGACATTATCCTTGAGGTAAATGAGTTAGGCCAGTGGCAAATACAATAAAGCCCCCATCTTCCTATGTGTCCGATGGAAACATTAGCTCCAAAAATATGCAATGAGTGTCAGCAACCATAGAAGACTAAATGATAGTTGAGTATGTGAACTTGCTAGAATGAAACCTCTTACATAGACTCTTCTCTGGAATATGATGAACTGTGATTTTCTCAGTGACTAAGAACATAGTTTGTTTATTGTCAATAAATTTTATGCTTCAAACTTCAATAATTGTGGATAGATTGTTACTTGTTCATGAGAAGTTATCTGATGAAAAACTTGCTGCTATATTAATATTCATGATGCTCTCATGTTCGTATTTTGTTTTTATTGACACCTCTCTCTCAAGTTATGTGGTCATTATTATCGAGTTCGGCTTTCGCTTGAGGACAAGTGAGGTCTAAGCTTGGGGGAGTTGATAGGTCCATTTTGCATCATGAATTCTTATTGATATTTATGTTATTATTGTCCATTATTCCTCATTATGATACAATTCTTATGTCTTTTCTCTCTGAATATGCAAGGTACATCACAAAGATGGAAATCACTGGAAACTGAAATTCTGGACCTGAAAACCAAGAAAATGGTAGAAAAATCACTGGACTCCAAATGACCTGAAACTTCACGGATTTTTTTTTTTGGAATATATAAGAATTATTAGGCCAAAAATATACTAGAGGGGGGCCACATTCTGGCCACAAGCCAACAGGGTGCGCCCACCCCCTAGGTGCGCCCACCTCCCCTGGGCGCGCCCTGTTGCCTTGTGGAGCCCCAGTAGTTCTCCCGACCCCCCCCCCTCTTCTCCTATATGGTGTGTTTTACCCTAGGAAAAAGCATAAGGATACTTTCGGGACAAAGCATCGCCGTCTCGAGGTGGAAACCAGCGCAGAGGCCCTTTTGATCTCCGGCAGAGAGATTCTGTTGGGGAAACTTCCCTCCGGGAGGGGGAGACCGAAGCCATCGTCATGACCAACACTTCGTCCTTCGTGGGAGTACCAATCTTCATAAACATCTTCACCAGCACCATATCATCTCAAACCCTAGTTCATGTCTTGTATTCAATCTTTGTCTCAAAACCTCAGATTTGGTACCTGTGGGTTACTAGTAGTGTTGATTACATCTCGTAGTTGACGCTTGTTGGTTTACCTGGTGGAAGATATTATGTTCAGATCCTTGATATCCATTATTACACCTCTGATCTTGAACATGTTGATGATGTGTGAGTAGTTACTTTTGTTCTTGAGGACATGGGAGAAGTCTTGTTATAAGTAATCATGTGAAGTTGGTATTCGTTCGATATTTTGATGATTTGTATGTACTTGCTTCTCTTAGTGGTGTCGTGTGAACGTCGACTACACGACACTTCACCATGCTATGGGCCTAAGGGAAGGCATTGTGGAGTAACACGTAGATGATGGCTTGCGAGAGTGACAGAAGCTTAAACCCTAGTTTATGCGTTACTTCATAAGGGGCTGATTTAGATCCACACGTTTCATGCTATGGTTAGATTTATCTTAATTCTTCTTTCATAGTTGCGGGTACTTGCGATAGGGGGTAATCATAAGTAGGTTGTTTGTTCAAGTAAGAACACCACCTTAGAACCGGTCCACCCACATATCAAATTATCAAAGTAACAAACGCGAATCAACTCAACATGATGAACATGACTAGACAGAAATTCCGATGTGTCCTCGGGAGCGCTTTCTTAATATAAGAGTACTTCCAGGCATGTCCTTTGCTACAAAGGATTGGGCTACCTTGCTGCACCTTTGTTACTATTGCTACTTGTCACTTGTTACGAATTATCTTCCTACAAAACTATCAATCACTTTTATTTATAGCAGTTGCAGAGAGTACCATACTGAAAACTGCTTATCATTTTCTTCTGCTCCTCGTTGGGTTCGACACTCTTACTTATCGATAGGACTACGATTGATCCCCTATACATGTTGGTCATCAATGTCACCTAGATACTCCAATGTCACCACAAGTATCCATGGGTTAATTATTCGACATGCATCAAACAATTTTAGATTCATCATATTCAATCCAACACAAAGAACTTCAAAGAGTGCCCCAAGATTTCTATCGGAGAAAGTAGTATGAAAATGTGCAATCAACCAATGTGCATAGATCCCCAAGATCACCGGAATTCGCAAGTCGATGCCATAACATATATCAAGTGAATCAATAGAATACCTGTGGGGACCCCGACTCATAAGTCGTGATCACCAAATGTACGTGCATAGTGATCCCAGAGATCAATGATCACTGAACACACAGAAACTGAATAACAAGAGTCTTACATCCGTTACGTACCGATTTACTCGAATGTGGTCTTTATGGCCAAGTCTTCATATGTTTGCAACAGAAATCTTCAACAATAGCATGGACCCATGCCATCTGCCTTAACCCTACAGGCATTCTGACTGGGAAGTGTCCTAGCTCGCATGATTGTCACCAAGGTAATCTTCGCAATATCCTGTTCTTTCATGCCTGGCCAATAAAATAACCAGTGGCAAGCCAATGAGTACTTTCAATGTACTCGCAAGCAACCCATGTTTGGAACAAGGTTGAACAGAACATGATATAGCACTAATAGGTAATTTTGCGGAAAGCTAGTTTGAGTGCAATGACATGTTCAATCAACTTGTAAAAGCATGCATCAGCAGGTTGCAGATGTCCATATGAACAAGTTACAGATATCATCATAAGCAGGGGATGAACATCTCATGTTCAATAATCATGCCAAGTCATATGACTTAACTCAAGTACCATCTTTCTCTCTCTCTCTCACACACACACACCAAGTTTTTGTGAAAACATCCGGACATAGTCTAAGCAGCACCACCCAACTGTCCTTGACCGTGGACACAGCTATTCGAATAGTTTTACACTCTGCAGAGGTTGCACACTTTACCCACAAGACTCGAGGAACTTCTGTGTCATCCACGACTCGCGGTATATTACATACCCGAGGTAAGCACCCGAACAATGTATTTCCCTTGACGACACTAAACAAAGAGTCCACTCATTGGCCCACGTCTTCATGATGTACAAACACGAGCCTTGCTCAACATAGTACCATCCATGATGTACAAACACGAGCCTTGCACAACATAGTACCATCCATGAAAACAGCCCATGGTCGCCCTACCTGGCACGACCCTGTATCGAGAGTGACCACATCACTCCCGCCACTAGTAATGCGGGCTCTCTGCTAGCATCGACCAAAGTAATCAACAAAGCCCCTTCCCATATAGGGGTAGAGTGGTGACGTGGCTTGGACTGCGTCGGTATTTCCCCAAAGAGGAAGGGATGATGCAGCACAGCGGCGGTAAGTATTTCCCTCAGTTATCAAACAAAGGTTATCGAACCAGTAGGAGGATCACCACCACCCAATAAGCAGCACATGCACACAAACAACAAATACTTGCAACCCGACGCGAAAGAGAGGTTGTCAATCTCTCTACGGGAAATAGATTGATTAGGTAATGATAGATAGGAGAGATAGATCTCTCAAGAACACAAATAAAAAGAGTAAATATGCAGCAAGGTATTTTTGGGTTTTTGGTTTTGTAGATCTGAAAACAAAGATTGCAAAAAACATAGATCGAAAAGCAATATGATAGGAAAAGTAGACCCGGGGGCCGTAGGGTTCACTAGCGGCTTCTCTCATGAGTATAGCGCACAGTGGGTGAACAAATTACTGTTGGGTAATTGATAGAAAATCGAATAGTCATGACGATATCCAAGGCGATGATCATTATATAGGCATCACGTCCAAGATAGATAGACCGACTCCTGCCTGCATCTACCTCTATTACTCCACACATCGACCGCTATCCAACATGCATCTAGTGTATTAAGTTCATGGAAAAATGGAGTAATGCAATAAGAATGATGACATGATGTAGACAAGATCTATTCATGTAGGAATAGACCCCATCTTGTTATCCTTAATAGAAACGATACATGCGTGTCTTGCTGCCCCTTCTATCACTGGGAAAAAACACCGCAAGATCGAACCCATCACAAAGCACCTCTTCACATGGCAAGAAAAATCGATCTAGTCGGCCTAACTAAACCAAAGATTCGAAGAAGAAATACGATGCTATAAGCAATCATGCATATAAGAGATCAATGAAGACTCAAATAATATTCATGGATAGAAATTGATCATGAACTCAAAATTCATCGGATCCCAACAAACACACCGCAAAAGTTTACATCAAATAGATCTCCAAGAGACCATTGTATTGAGAATCATAAGAGAGAGAGAGAGGAAGCCATCTAGCTACTGCCTACGGACCCGAAGGTCTATGGTGGACTACTCACGCATCATTGGAGAGGCACCTATGAGGAAGATGAACCCCTCCGTGATGGTGTTTAGATTGGATCTCGAGGTTCTAGAACTTGCGACGGCTGGAATTGTGTTTCGTCGACTCCTCTAGGGTTTTTGGATTTTCTGGGAATTTATAGGCATGATAGTCGGTTGAGGGGGTGCCGGAGTGGCCCAGCACCCACCGGGGCGTGCCAGGGGGCCTCTGGCGCGTCCTTGTGGGTGCTAGCCACCCTGGGGCCCCTCTGCTGATGTTCCTTGGCCCATATGGTCTCTTCTGGTCTGGAAAAAATCCACAAAAATTCCCGCAGCGTTTTATCTTCGTTTGGTACTGATTTCCTACGAAGTAAAAAACAAGCAAAAACAGCAACTTGGCACTTTGGCACTATGTCAATAGGTTAGTCCCAAAAAATTATATAAAGTTGTAATAAAATGATTGTAAAACATCCAAGAATGATAATATAACATCATGGAACAAGCAAAAATTATAGATGCATTGGAGACGTATCAGCATCCCCAAGCTTAATTCCTACTTGTCCTCGAGTAGGTAACTGATAAAAACAGAATTTTTGATGTGGAATGCTGCCTAACATGTTCATCATATTTTCTTCTTCTTTGTATAGCATGGACATTTGGACTTGTAAATGATTCAAAGCAATAGTCTAGTTTTAACATAATGACTTCAATACTCAAGCATGTCAACAAGCAACCATGTCTTTCAAAATATCAACACTAAAGAAAGTTATCCCTAGCCCATCATGCTCAATCATTGATCCATTCATGAAACACACTCAAATATTAGCTATGCCCAATGCTCAAGTACGATCATAGTGCCCCCTAGTTGGTGCTTATAAGAGAAGATGGAGACTCAAAGCAAAAAATAAAAATTGCATAAAGTAAATAGATAGGCCCTTCGCAGAGGGAAGTAGGGATTTGTAGAGGTGCCAGAGCTCAAAGTTTTAAATTGAGAGAGAAAAATATTTTGGGTGGCATGCTTTTCCTGTCAACGAAAATGACAAAGTAGTTCACAATACTTTCCATGCTAGATATATCATAGGCGGTTCCCAAACAGAAAATAAAGTTTATTCCTTTTTCCACCAAATTTTCACTTTCCATGGCGGGCCGTATCCACGGTTGCCTTCCATACCAACACTTTCCAAGGAATTTATTATTTGACAACATAAAGTAAATATTTTTTTTCTTTTTCATTTCGGGAATGGGCATCTCTATTACCGCCGCACTCTCATGCAATGACAAGTGAATAAACACTCATCTTGAGAATAACACATCTAGCATGGAAAAATATTGGACACTCCCCACCGTTTCCTGAGCGGTACGGGCACACAAAAGAGAAAATTTATTTTGAAAATTTAGAGATGGCACATACAAATTTGCTTGGAACGGCATGGAAATACCGCATATAGGTAGGTATGGTGGACTCATAAGGCAAAACTTGGTTTAAGGATTTTGGATGCACAAGTAGTATTTCTACTTAGTACAAATGAAGGCTAGCAAATAGATTGGGAAGCAACCAAACCAAGAAACGAAAAATCACATAAGTGAGCATTGAACATAACTAACACCGAATAATGCACCACAAGTAGGATGTAACTTCATTGCATAACTATTGACTTTCGTGCATGCATAGGGAATCACAAACCTCAAAACCAATATTCCTACTAAGCATAATTACTCACCAACATGACCCACATATTACTATCATCATGTTTCAAAACTATTACAAGGAATCAAGTTTAATTTGTCCAATGATCTTCATGAAAGTTTTTATTATATCCTCCTTGGATATCTATCACTTTGGGACTAGTTTTATATATTGCCATTGCTTTTTGCCAAGCTCAAACAAATTTAAGTGAAGCACATGACCATAAAGATTTCATCTCTCAAATAGGTATAAGTGAAGCATGAGAAGATTTCTTCAAAAATTTACTAACTCTCAAATTAATCTAAGTGAAGCATGAGAGTATTTCTACAAAAGTTTCCAAGCACACCGTGCTCAAAAAGATATAAGTAAAGCACTAGAGCAATTCCTATAGCTCAAAAAGTTTAAGTGGAGCACATAGAGCAATTCTAACAAATCATAGCATGATTGTGGCTATCTCAAATAGGTGTGTACAGCAAGGATACAAAGGGAAAACTAACAAACAAAGCAAGAAAAGATACAAGACGCTCCAAGGAAAACACATGATATGTGACGAATAAAAATATAGCTCCAAGTAAAATACCGATGGTCGTTAGAAGAAAGAGGGGATGCCACTCGGGGCATCCCCAAGCTTAGTTGGTTGTTACTCTTTGGATAAATCTTGGGGGTGCGGTAGCATCCCCAAGCTTAGGTTCTTGCTACTCCTTATTCCTTCATTCATCGTGATCTCACCCAAAACTTGAAAACTTCAATCACACAAAACTCAACAAAATCTTCGTGAGATCCGTTAGTATAAGAAAGCAAATCACTACTTTAGGTACTATTGTAAACCTATTCAAATTTTATAATTGCATTATACCTACTGTATTTTAACTTTTCCATGGCTTATACCTCCAAATACAAACCATAGATTCATCCAAACAAGCACACAATGCAACGAAAACATAATCTGTCTCAATCAGAACAGTCTGTAGTAATTTGTACCATACCCATACTTCTGTAACTCTAACAATTCTGAAAAATTAGGACAACGTAAGTAATTTGTATAGCAGCACTGTGTTCAAATTTCAGCTCAATATCACTTTCCAGCAAAAAATGAAAATTCATATACTGGACGCAAAGTTTCTGTTTCAGATTCAGCATCACTTCTACTCATCCTATGAATCATCCTAACGGTTCTACTTGGCACAAACACTAAATAAACCATAAAAACACAATCATAACAGAGGCATAATTGTGTCAACACTCAAACACAGAAAGGAAAAGGCAAAAATTTATTTATTCATTGGGTTGCCTCCCAACAAGCGCTATCGTTTTACGCCCCTAGCTCGGCATATTGGATAGATTCAAGTATTGTCATCTTTGGTTTTAGATGAGGAACTTTTGTCAAGAAGTTTTGCAAATAAGACTTGAAACACATCATCCATAGCAACCTTAGCACTATCAAATTGTCCCTCTACATACCCCCTTTCATTACCGGCTACGATCCAAGAATATTGTTGGTTCACATCATTGAAAACTTGTTGGATCATGTCTAAAACGGGGACTTCCTTTTTAAGATTCTCATCAAAGATTTGATTATTTCCAAGCAAATATCTCATCATGTAATCACTATTGTAAAGGATTTCTCCTATTACCGGTTTTTCACGGCTCATACCATAAAAGTCAAAGATCTCCCTAGCTTCCCATACTATATGATCGAATTCATGCGTGAGAACAAGGGTAGCCAACTTCTGAGCCTTAGGATTCTTAATGACGGGTAGCTCATAAAACAATCTTTGCAAGGTAGGATGGGTACGAATAAATCTATTTTCAAGTTTTAGAACTAACACCGAGATAGCTTCCGCATAAGATTTAGTTCTTTTCAGAATAGGGGTATCATCGAGAGTCAAATTCCCAACGCAATTAAAAAACTCTTGAATAGTTTCTTTTCCTATAATGTTCCCTTGCCTCAAAACAAAAGTTTTAGAATCAAGATTGGCAGGACGTCCAATTTTAGGAGTCCTGCCATCATCCATTTCTGCCATACCAAAATCACTCATGGTGACAAGCAAACAAGAGATCTGACGAGAAAAAGGGCAAATGAAAAAGAGGGCGAATAAAATGGCAAATTGGTGAAGTGGGGGAGAGGAAAACGAGAGGCAAATGGCAAATAATGTAATTGCAAGGAGATGAGATTTGTGATTAGGAACCTGGTAGAAGATGATGGAGTCCCCTCGATGCCTACAATAGGCACGTAGAAGAGACTGCTTCCTCCCCGGCAACGGCGCCAGAAATTCCTTTGACGTGGCTTGGACTGCATCGGTATTTCCCCAAAGAGGAAGGGATGATGCAGCACAGCGACGGTACGTATTTCCCTCAGTTCTGAAACCAAGGTTATCGAACCAATAGGAGGATCACCACCACCCAATAAGCAGCACCTGCACACAAACAACAAATACTTGCAACCCGACGCGAAAGAGAGGTTGTCAATCTCTCTACGGGAAATATATTGATTGGGTAATGATAGATAGAAGAGATAGATCTCTCAAGAACACAAATAAAAAGAGTAAATATGCAGCAAGGTATTTTTGGGTTTTTGGTTTTGTAGATCTGAAAACAAAGATTGCAAAAAACGTAGATCGGAAAGCAATATGATAGGAAAATTAGACCCGGGGGCCGTAGGGTTCACTAGTGGCTTCTCTCATGAGTATAGCGCACGGTGGGTGAACAAATTACTGTTGGGCAATTGATAGAAAATCGAATAGTCATGACGATATCCAAGGCGATGATCATTATATAGGCATCACGTCCAAGATAGATAGACCGACTCCTGCCTCCATCTACCTCTATTACTCCACACATCGACCGCTATCCAGCATGCATCTAGTGTATTAAGTTCATGGAAAAACGGAGTAATGCAATAAGAACGATGACATGATGTAGACAAGATCTATTCATGTAGGAATAGACCCCATCTTGTTATCCTTAATAGCAACGATACATGCGTGTCTTGCTGCCCCTTCTGTCACTGGGAAAGAACACCGCAAGAGCGAACCCATCACAAAGCACATCTTCCCATGGCAAGAAAAATCGATCTAGTCGGCCTAACTAAACCAAAGATTCGAAGAAGAAATATGATGCTATAAGCAATCATGCATATAAGAGCTCAAAGAAGACTCAAATAATATTCATGGATAGAAACTGATCATGAACTCAAAATTCATCGGATCCCAACAAACACACCGCAAAAGTTTACATCAAATAGATCTCCAAGATACCATTGTATTGAGAATCATAAGAGAGAGAGAGAGAGGAAGCCATCTAGCTACTGCCTACGGACCCGAAGGTCTATGGTGGACTACTCACGCATCATCGGAGAGGCACCTATGAGGAAGATGAACCCCTCCGTGATGGTGTTTAGATTGGATCTCGAGGTTCTGGACCTTGCGGCGGCTGGAATTGTGTTTCGTCGGCTCCTCTAGGGTTTTTGGATTTTCTGGGAATTTATAGACACGATAGTCGGTTGAGGGGGTGCCGGAGTGGCCCAGCACCCACCAGGGCGCGCCAGGGGGCCTCTGGCGCGCCCTTGTGGGTGCTAGCCACCCTGGGGCCCCTCTGCTGATGTTCCTTGGCCCATATGGTCTCTTCTGGTCTGGAAAAAATCTACAAAAATTCCCGCAGCATTTTATCTTCGTTTGGTACTGATTTCCTGCGAAGTAAAAAACAAGCAAAAACAACAACTTGGCACTATGTCAATAGGTTAGTCCCAAAAAATGATATAAAGTTGTAATAAAATGATTGTAAAACATCCAAGAATGATAATATAACAGCATGGAACAAGCAAAAAATATAGATACGTTGGAGACGTATCAAGTGGTTGTACATGTATAGTTGGGACGGTCGACAAATCTTAAATCTAATCCGTTTTCGAAAACACACACACTCAACTTGCTTCGGTACACCACTTCTTTATCAAGCGGTCACCTAGCTCAACACCATCTCCCTCGGGCATTAGTGACACCCCACGGGGTTTTCGAAAAGTCTTTGAAATCATTTCCTTTCCGACACCATGCATTTTCCCATCCCACTTGCGTAGCAACTACTTAGCATCCTAACTACTTCCCACCCGCACAACCCTCATAGGAAGGTAGGGTCATGCTCAGTGTAAGTATCAACGAGGAAAGTAACGGAGGCAGCCCATAAAGGTGGTCACCATAGCATCATGATCAACATATCAAAACTATAGTGCTATATGCCATGCAATAAAATGGTTTCTTAGACATGGTCAAAGGGCTGCTTGCCTGGCTCGGCAAAGTCTTCGAGGTCTTCACACGCTTCTCGTCCAACTCCGAGCACTCCGTCTACTTCGTCAACTACCGTCGAAAACAACCACAATAAGCAACACAACAAGCAGAAAATAAAAGTGCTCTATAAATATGAGTTTTATTTTTCTTGGACCTCTCTGGTCATAAGAAAAATACCAAAAATGGCTCTACTGGAGTTGCATCAATGGGGCTTTTTGAAAGGTGGAAATGGAGGAAATGATGATCCTATAAGAAGTATAAAGGAAATGTTTTTATAAAAATGAGTGGATGCACTCATCAAATAGGGCATGATTTTAGAAGCATTTGGGAAGTGGTTTCACTGGATTTGGAGTTGGCATGATTTTCCTATTAATTCCGTAAGATGAAATGAAGGGAAAATGGACCATTTATTTACCCTAGCAGAATATTGCATAGGAAAGATGTTGTCTATAGCTGGCAGGATTTCTGGAGTCACTGAAAATTAGAATCACTCCATTTGGAGTTGATTTGGACTCTCTAGGAATTTTGCAAGGTGACAATCACTAGTTCAAATTTGAATATAAATTTGAACAATGCAAAAACTTGCAGTGGAAAATCATGAAAGTTGCACCATTAAGTACGATGGAATTTTCGAAGAATATAGAAATTTGAATAATCAAAATTGGAAGTCATATGAATATTCTAGGATTTGTATAGTGTCACTGGAAAATAGAAAAAAGAGAAGGAAATACCTACGGGCTATACCGCGCACAGGGCGCCGAACATGAATTGGGCCGGCCCAGCAGCTCAGCCGAGCGGGGGAAGCGGTGACGTCGAAGGCGCCCCGGGGAAATACGCCTTTCCCAAGAGAAGGCGGTTCCAGCGCCAGCCCGCTTCCACTTAAAAAAGGCGAGGCCCACCAGTCAATGGTTCGGCCCCGCTGACCGGCCGACACGCGGGGCCCGCTTGGCAGGTTCGTCTCCTTCCTCCCACGGGTGCCTTGGGCGTGGTCAGGGGCGACGCCGACGCCGCCCGCCGGCGCTCCCGGCCACCATTTCGGGCGGTGTGGCTACCGGAGCGCTCGGGGCGACGAGCCGCATCCGCCTGGGTGCAGCACGCCCACGGGGGAAAGGTGCAACGGCGAGGGCTCGGGTGGCCCGGAGGTGGCCGCCGGCGACGAAGGGCACGGCGCCACGAGCATGGGCAAGGAAAATTGAGCGGCGGGGAGGGCCTTGCGGCGAAGCAGGGCGTTCCGATGAGGCTCGGAAGAGAAGAGAGAGGCCACCGTGTCCGAATTCTGAGAGGAGGCCGACGGCGACATGGCGGCTATGGGGGTGGATGCAGGGAATGGTAGGGCGAATGGGGAGGTCCAGGAGGCTCAAGGGAGGGAGAGGGAGCTGGAGGGGACAAGTGGGGGGCTCAGGGAGAGGTATAAGCAAGAGGGGAACGAGGGGGAAGCCCGGATCCGCCTCGGATGCTCTCAGGCACGGCGAGCACACGCGTCAGAGGGGACTTGGAGGTTTTTGAGCGTCGGGGAGGGGCATGGGAGGCCGAGGGAAGATGCCTGGCGTGCGGGGCACCCTGCTAAGGCCAGACGCGAGCTACAGGACAAGGTTCGGCTGCAGAGCGCCGTTTCTGCATGCCAATAGCTTGGTCACCACGCCAACTCTTGTCCAGAGAATGCTTTTGGCCGGGAAAGGTTGTCTAGCATGTGAGGCATCCATGAAGGAGAGCACTGGTGAAATTTGGATCCTTTTGGAGTTGGGTGTGGCTGGTTTTCACTATGGATAAGTTTGTAGCAGCAAACTTGGGGCTCTCCCAAGGTGTTTTTACTGTGGTCCACTTGGAACACAACTATGTCTAGTGGCCTCAAGTATGGAAGGACTACATGTCCACCAAGGTTCAGATCAGAGAGATAAGAGGGCAAGGTACTTGTAGTACAAGGCTACATTTACTGCCATAATCTGGTTTCAGATGATTTGCTCATATTTTCCACATGAGCATGCCATCTTTGGGTTTGGTTTGATGTATTAACATGCAAAGGGTATTGTAAGAAAGTTTGGGGGCATTTGCATGAACAGAATAATGGGAGAGGGGGAAGAAAGGCTTGCCAATGCTGTCCAAACAGTGAAAAGGAGGGGGTTTTACCCACCAATTATTTCTCCCTGGCCAAGAGAGAGTTACTGGGGGTAGAATGGGGTTGTAAAATACGGTGTAAAAAGTTGGAGGCATGGGGAATCTTTTTGGGTCAACTTCCCTTGTCCACAAGCTTATGGCTGAAGGTGTTTGTGCCGTGGTTGGGCTAGGCAGAGGACTCCTATGGCCTTGAGATTTACCAGGGGTAACTGGTAAGTTCATTTGGTCCTGATCACAAGTTTTCAGCTCAATTGAAGAAAGTTGATAATGCAAACTTAGTAAACCCTAGAAATCAACAGAATCAGGTTTCTGTAGATTTAGTCATGCAAAACTATTCTCCTTAATGCACCACTTGGTGTAGTAGCATTATTTGGGGACTGGAACATGTCCACAAAGTTTGGGGTCAATAGGAGAAACTTCACAATGTAAAGTTGTTGATTCTGGACAGAGAGGGTTTTGGGATATTTTGGTGAAGCAAAACAATTGGGATTGAGATGAAACTTTGCAAGATCATCACAATAGGCATATATGACTTTCTAGATTTTTCTTGGATTTATTTGAGAATATTTCCTATAGGAATATTTCAAAAGCTTGAAATAGACAGGAAGGGTTTTGGAAGGTTTTGTCCAATGTTTTGAATATGACCATGTGTTGAAACTCATATATATGGAAAATATATGTCCACTGAGTTTCCCTAAATTTTCTCAAATATTTTGAAAGCATAAAAAAAATTTCCTAGGAAAGACCATTTCTGGCCTCAAATAAAAGCCATTAAATAAAATAGGAAAATAATCTTTAAAAATAATATTTGGTGGTTTTGGGAAGTATTATATACAATAGGTTCCAAATAATGTCTTTGGGGCAAAACAATCCACCCAATTTGAGGACTTGTAGTATAAACCTCAGTTGAGGGGTTTTGGAAAACCTAAATTGAATAAATACATTTTGGCCAAAATAAATTTGTATAAAAATAGTTTTAGGTCCTATACACATGGCATGATCATTGGGCAAGGTTCTTGGATCAGGGAGATAGGGTTGGAGTGCAGGAGATACATAATGGTTCATGGCACAATCAAACAAGCAAGCAATTAACACACAAGTCAAGCATTCATATGCACACAAAAAGTTTTAATTGGCCCTAATTTTTGAGTCATGTTAACTTAGTCATGAGGCAAAACACAGGGTGTGACAATACCCCATTGTCACCACGGGTATCCACATGCAAGACATACATCAAGTGATCTCAAATCCAATATTCAATCCGACGTAAGAAAATCTCAAAGGGAAAGATTCAATTCATCACAACAAGATAGCAAGGGAAGAACACCATATGATCCAACTATATTAACAAAGCCCGCGATACATCAAGATCGTGCCATCTCACGAACACGATAGAGAGAGATTAAACACATGGCTACTGGTGCATACCCTCAGCCCCGAGGGAGAACTACTCTCTCCTCGTCATGGTCTCCACCGGGATGATGACGATGGCCACCGGTGATGATTTTCCCCTCCGGTGGGGTATCGAAAAGGCTTCATATGGGTTTTTCTTTGATATAGAGAGTTGCAGCGGGGGAGCGGGTGTTCTAGGTTAACTTTCGGGGGTTTATGGATTTATAGGATTTTTCAGCATTGGAATCACATCAACCAGAGCCACGAGGGGCCCACAAGCTAACAGGGCGTGCCCTGTTGGCTTGTGGCCAGCAGGTGGCCCCCCTCCGGTGGTTCTTCGCTCCGGTATTTCTTATTTTCTCCAGAAAAAATCATAAAAAAGTTTTGGGCGATTCTGAGAACTTCTATTTTCTGCACAAAAAACAACACCACGCTAATTCTGCTGAAAACAACGTCAGTCCGGGTTAGTTCTAAATAAATCAATAAAGTGCATCAAAACCATATAAAAGTATTGTAAACATAGGAAAATATGGCCTGAATACTTCATAAATTATGATACGTTGGAGACATATCATAAAATTGTCCTACACGGGAAAAAATCATTATATATACTGCTTGATGTTTTTACCACCGTATCACAAGTTTTCTCTGTGTTCTTGGTTTGGCTTGTTTTCTGTCAGATCTAGATCGTTATGTCTTCGTCTAGCTCGACAAAGGACAAGTTCTTCGAGAAGGTCGTTGACACCAACCTGCCGGAGGTGATGAAGCACCCTCAAGCCATTGAGATGCGTGAGGGGGTGCTCCACATCCGGGAGGTTCAAGACCCGAAGAAGGAGGGGAGCAAGAAGGCCAGACTTCAGGCAGTGGAGCAGGAAATCTTCAAGAGCCAAGAGATGGTTGAGCGTGGTCTCAGGGCTAATCACTCCATGATCACAGAATTCATCCGGAAGCATAACTTGGACAACAAGGATATTGGAGAAGCCATCTTCAAGTTTCATGACCAGATCGAGCATCTCAAAGCTCAAATCTATGACCTGCAAAACCAAAATTGTGAGTATGAATCTAGGTTTAAAAGGATGAGCATAGCTGCAGATTTGAGGATTCTGAAGACACGCTCTTCTTTCTTTGATGGGGATCCCATGCCTTGGAAGATGGATGACAAGTCCACCACTTCATCAACACCATCACCGAAGAAAGAAACTTGCGTCCACGGGTATGGGCACCACCCTTGGCTTGTTCCAAGCTTGGGGGAGGTGCCTCGGTATCGTATCACCATCATTTTTACCATCATTATCAATTTTAGTTCAATCCTCGGTTATCCTATGATTTAGATGAATAAAGTTTTAGTATGATTTAGTTTCGAGTGTTTGCTTTGTGAGCTGTCTATCTATGTAATCGAGTGTGAGAGTTATATAATAAAGAGTAGTTTCAGTTTGTTTGGTTTACTATCTTGTATCAATCCTAGCAATGAAAAGAATAAAAAGATCATATGCTAATTTCATGGGGAGTTATGATTCCACATAAAAAGAGTATAATTGATAAAATTTGTTGGAAGTTGACACACATAACATTGGTCATTGATGCAATTCATGAAAAAGTAATAATGAAAGAGAGGTCTCACATATAAATATACTATCTTGGACATCTTTTATGATTGTGATCCCCCATTAAATATTCTATGCATGATCAACTAGTTGACATTGGACAAGGAAGACAATGTAATGAGTTATGTGTGCTTATATTCACATAGAAGTTATATTGTCATGGATCCTCTAACATGTGGTGCTTGCTCATAACCTTTTTGCTAGCCAAAACTTCGCACCAAGTAGAAATACTACTTGTGTATCCAAAAACCCTTAAACCTAGTTTCTTGCGATAAGAGTCCATCATATCTTCGTGTGGATTGAATAAGATCCTTCAAGTAAGTTGTCATCGGTGCGAAAGCAATAAAAATTGCTCCTATGTATGATCTATTATTGTAAGGGAAAATAAGTTTATACGAACTTGTGATGGCAAAGAAATAAAAACGACAGACTGCATAACAAAGTTTGCTATCATAACGGGCAATATAAAGCGACGTTCCTTTCATTAAGAGCTTGCACATTCAAATAAAAAGCTCATGAAAACCTCTGCTTCCCTCTGCGAAGGGCCTATCTTATACTTTTCTGTATTTACTATTATGCAAGAGTCAATATTGTTAATCCCTATTCCAATCTTATTATTCTCTACTTGACAAGCATAATGTGCTGGGGAAAGATCCAAGCACATATATCCAGTTGGATATAGGTGATCATGAGTTATTATTGTTGACATTATCCCTGAGATAAGCTGTTGGGTGGTCAAAAACTATAAACTCCTATCTTCCTATGTGTCTGATTGAAACTTTTTTCTTCACAAATATGTCGTGAGTGTCACCAATCATAGAAGACTAAATGATAGTTGAGTATGTGAACTTGCTAAATGAAGCTCTGACATAGACTATTTCTGAAAATATGATGGATTGCAATCGTTTCAGTGACTAAGAAGATAGTTTATTAGTTTTCAATAAGGTTTATGATTCATACTTGAGCGTGCATGTGGATGGATTATCACTTGTTCATGAGAAGTTTTATGATATTATGTTGCTGCTATGATAATGATCATGATGCTTTCATGTCTGTATTTTATTTTATCGACACCTCTCTCTCTCTCTCTAAGCATGTGGTCATGATTATCGAGTTCGGCTTTCACTTGAGGCAAGCGAGGTTTAAGCTTGGGGGAGTTGATACGTCCATTTTGCATCATGTTTTTCCGTCGATATTTATTATGTTTTGAGTTATTATTACACTCTGTGATGCAATCCTAATGCCTTTTCTCTCTTATTTTGCAAGTTTCATTCAAAGTGGAAGATTGCCGGCAGCTGGAATTCTGGACCGGAAAAGACGACCAAAGAGCTGGATATTCTCTGGAACTCCAAATGAGCTGAAAATTGACGAGAATTATTTTGCAATATATAAAAAATATTGGCAAAATAATCAACAAAAGGGGACCCACCAGGTGGCCCTGAGCCATGGGGGCGCCCTACCCCCTAGCGTGCCACCCTGGCTCGTGGGCCCCCTGGCAGGCCTCCGGTGCCCATCTTCTCCTATATGATGTCATTTACCCTACAAAAAAAATTAGAAGAAGACTTTCAGGACAAAGCGCCACCGTCTCTAGGCGGAACGTGGGCAGGAGCACTTTTTGCTCTCCGACGGAGCGATTTCGGCGAGGAAACATCCCTTCAGAAGGGGGAAATCGAAGCTATCGTCATCACCAACGCTTCCTTCATAGTGGGAGGACCAATCTTCATCAACATCTTCCCTAGCACCATCTCATCTCAAACCCTAGTTCATCTCTTGTATTCAATCTTTTTTCTCCAAACCTTGTTTTGGTACCTGTGGGTTGCTAGTAGTGTTGATTATACCTTGTAGTTGATGCTAGTTGATTTAATTGGTGGAAGATTATATGTTTAGATCCTTTAGCATATTCATTGTACCTCTGATCTTGAACATGATGATGTTTTGTGAGTAGTTACTTTCGTTCTTAAGGACATGGGAGAAGTCCTGTCATAAATAATCATGTGATGTTGGTATTCGTTCGATATTTTGATGATGTGTATGTTGCTCTTCCTTCACTGGTCCCGTGTGAACGTCGATTACATGACACTTCACTATATTTGGGCCTAAAGGAAAGCATTGGGGGATGATAAGTAGATGATGGGTTGCGAGAGTGACAGAAGTTTAAACCTTAGTTTATGAGTTGTTCCGTAAGGGGCTGATTTGGATCAATATGTTTCATGCTATGGTTAGATTTATCTTAATTCTTCTTTCGTAGTTGCGGATGCTTGCGAGAGAGGGTAATCATAAGTAAGAACAACACCTTAGCACCGGTCCACCCACATATCAAATTATCAAAGTAGCAAACGTGAATCAACTGAACATGATGAATCATGACATGACGAAATTCCCATGTGTCCTCGAGAGCGCTTGGCTTCATATAAGAGTACGTTCCGCCTTGTCCTTTGCTACAAAAAAGGATTGGGTCACCTTGCTGCACCATTGTTACTATTGTTACTTGTTACTTTTTATTATTACTTGTTACTTGTTACGAATTGCCTTGCTATAAAACTATCTATCACCATAATTTCAGTGCTTGAAGAAACTTTCGTACTAAAAATCACTTGCCATTTCCTTGTGCTGCTCGTTGGGTTCGACACTCTTACTTATCCACAGGACTACGATTGATCCCTATACTTGTGATTCATCAACGGGTGTCGGTGACAATTTAGTTTACGTATTAATTATACCTCTCTAGAGCCGGACTGATGTAAATGTAATGAAATTCGTTACGTTTGCATAAAATTCGTCGTGTTTGCATGAAATCCGACCGGGTTTGCACGAATTTCGTCCGGTTGATTTGAGTTGTTATCAAAATGTATGCGGCTACGGTTGGATGGTGTCCTCCCGCATCCGTGTCCGTAGATTGCCCCCTTGTCCGCGGACGGATGCGGGAGAAAATTTGCGGGTTTTCATTCGAGATGCCCTAACAAATTGCAAGCCTGTAATAGCAAACAACACATGTGTTTTTTGCTGTTGTCGTATCCATATTTCCCTTTTTTGTGTACACATGTATTACATGAAAAAATAGATACATTATTTCAGCAGAAGTTAATAAATTAGTATCAAGATAATACCAATTATATTTAAACTATGCAACAACACAATATTACGATTTAGTTGAGACATCAAGGATGTACACAGCCAAGAAGAAGAAGAAGACAGCCGGCACAGTCTATGACTTGCAACATACCAACACCAACTTCATCCATCGTCTTTGATAACACATGAGTTACAAAAAAAGGTTCTTCAAACACAACATCTTCAAAAAGGTAACGACCCTTAAGCACCGCAGTCACGAGACCCGACCACTGCAAGCCAGATTTCGAGTTTTCACCTCGGAAAGCACGTTTGAACGGACTTCAAAGCAATGCCTTCAACAAAAACATGACAGGTGAAAACATCGCCACTGTCGGGTGCAACCACCGAAGGTTGGACCCAGGATTTTTTTTTCCCTGAGCTCAAGCTTTGGTACTCGGAAACCACCACCTAGCCGATGATATCGTGTCTTGCCATCACCCTTTGCCGAAGAAGACAAAGATGTGTGAAAAGCAGACCTGGCCAAACGGCCCGGCCCGGCACGGCACGGCCCGGTCCATGCTAATCATGCCTGGCACGGCACGGCCCGCCGTGGCACATTTAATAGTCGGGCCGGGCCGGGCCGACCCACGTGCGCTGCACCTCGGCCCAAGCACGACCCACACACACACACACACACACACACACATATATATATATATATATATATATATATATATATATATATATATATAATCTGAAAAAAATAAAAAATCATAAACGGGCCGTGCCGTGCCGGCATGCGTGCCCAGCCTCTAGGCCCAGGCACGGCCCGTTTAGCCCGTGGCGGGCCGTGCCGGCATGCTCGTGGGCCGGCCTGATTAGACCGGCCCGTTTGGCCAGGTCTGGTGAAAAGGAGTCGACACATCATGATCACGGAAAATTGAAATTCGAACAGTTTCAAGTCATTCATGACCGGAGGAATCACTTCCATACGTACATTCCAATCTCATATACATATTTTGACACTTCAAATTTTATTTTCGATTTTGTTTTCAAAACCCGCGCTGACTCCAAGCCGAGGTCCATAGAGGCATTGTCGCATGTGAAGAGGGAATAATAGCCGAAAGATACTCATGACGCACGACGAGTGGTGCCCGTTCCAGGTAAACAAACTCCGGTCTACCAAAGCGATCAAAAGCACCCCTGACACGGTCATCGTCCAAAATCGCACACGTAACCAGGGAGCTGCTTAATTGGCCGGGCCGATGGGGCTGGCGTGGCGCTGCGTTTATTATCAGCTAGCCGGCCGGGTGGCGTGCGTCGTCGTGTGCAACACAGAAGCCGTGGCCGCGGCGAGCCACCAACCCACCACCGGAATGCATCGGTTCATCTTATCGCCGAGGGATCGCGATCTCGATGAAACGACGCGACGTGATTCGTGGCGTGGACCGAAGAGAGGGTGTCGTCGGCTCCGAACTTTGCCTTGCACCCTCTGTTAGACAGGCCCCGTAGCAGTGGGAGTAGCTGGGAAGTGACGGTGGAATGTTGTTCGGCCCTGTCGGATCAAAGATGGCTGGCCAATCGCCACGAAGCCAATCAGGCAAAACGGTTGGTCGCTAGCCGCATGCACATCGTACGATGCAACTGAAATGTACTTCATCGATGGTATTCTGACTGCAAGGAGGGTAACTTTTACACGAACTTCTCTGTTTATAGTGGTCTTAGTTTCTCGAAAGTAGCATGTCCAACTTTTACAATGACTTTCACGTGGATGAGATGACTGTTTTTTCTTGTGTGGAGGTCCTGTGAATTTCTGAATTCAATTGTGCAGGTGGAGTTCTACGGCAAGCGGATTCAGCCACGGTTAATATGTTTCTGATATTACCTGTACATTTCCTCTTGATTCGTTTAATAATCATCGAGATGTATACACCGTACACACACGATGTAGACAGCCACCAACCAAAGTTGGACAAATCAGAGAGAGAGAGAGAGAGAGAGAGAGAGAGAGAGAGAGAGAGAGAGAGAGAGAGAGAGAGAGAGAGAGCGCTGTCAGCATCCAAGAGTACGAGAGGACCGGTAGAGTACGGGAACGTATCGCCGAGTCGCCGTACGCTTCTGCGTGCGTGCTCGTGGGTCCGTATCGACAGATTTCGCGACCGTGGTGCAACTTTAGCGACCCTGTAAACACGAGGGTCCTCACGTTAATGACATGGATCCGACGTGTGTTGCTCTGGACCGATTGCGTTGTGCTCCGGTTCTATCCTAGGGGGACGAGCAGGCAAGCCTCGTCCATCGTAGGGGCATTATGGATGGATCTACACACATGCACGACACGGCGGCAATGTTCTTCAGGCAAAGTCGATCGAGCTGTGGTCATGTTCGTGTTGCGCTTCGGTAAGATATGTACATGAAAGGACTGTTCGTGATGATTTTTTTCAAAACGGAGACAAAAGATTTGCCTCATCTATATTAATTAAAAAGAAAGTAGAGTTTGTTACAGTCAACCCCAATGAAACGGCATGAATTATTATTCTCGCAATACAAGTGATCTTAGTTTTTTCGTCCCGACGATGATCCAAAGTTTTGCCTCCGTCATGATTATGTTGAGCAAAATGGTTGGCAGCGCGCTGTTGGGGAAGATCCGTGCGTTCCTTTCGTTCCATATGGTCCATGACACAAGCATGGTAAGCGAAGCCATGGCCTTCCTTTGATTGGTGCTTGCGCTGGCACGACTTTCCCACCAATTCTTTACGGAGTCCTCAAAGTGCCAAGATGTGACGTCCAAAAATTCAAGCCGTAGCTTCTCGATGACCAGACCCCAAAGCATCAAAGTGTATCGACACTTGAAAAAGAGGTGTGTGCCGCACTCCTGCACGCGCTTGCAAAGGGGGGAAAGCCCACAAATTTTCCATCCCCGCTTGTCCAATCTATCGGCGGTCCAGATACGATCTTGAATAACCGACCATGCGAAGAACTTGACCTTTGGCGGTGCCCAAGCCTTCCACAAGGCCGCCGAGTATTGCTCATTTGTCTTATGCTTCCTTACAATTTCATCTTGGACACCCTCGTCAAGCTGTGTGTTGTTCGTGGATGTTGAGTTTTTCCCTTTGCGGGGTGAAATGAGTTTTATTCCAAAAGGGTAGAGTTACAGTCACGTGACAAAAGTTCAGAAATACAAGGTGGGCAATATTGTAACCACGCAACCGTGATACACTCTGATCGGTCATTTTTATTTTGGTTCCTACACTAGTAGAAAACAGACCTTTTGTCCAAAGCATTAGTCCCGGTCTGGTTTTGAACCGGCACTAATGTGACCATTAGTCCCGGTTCGGGACGGGCATCATTAGTCGCGGTTCGTTCCGGACCTTTAGTCCCGGTTCGTAACACGAACCGGGACTAAAGGGGTTGTGCCAGGCTGGTGTCAGCCTGGGGCCCCACGATTACCTTTAGTCCCGGTTCGTGGCACGAACCGGGACTATAGGCTCACCTTTAGTCCCGGTTCGTGCCACGAACCGGGACTAAAGATTCCCTATATGAATTCGGCCAGCCCGAGCACAGTACTCCTCCCTGTTTTTCCCCTTCTTCCCCTCCTTTGTTCTTCCTCTTCCTCGAGCTCATCCTCCATTTTTGCCAAAATTTGTCAAGATTTGGAGGCACCCCATCCATCCAAGTGTTCACAAAGGTTAGCAACTTTGTCCTTTCATCTCTCATTGCTAGATTAGCTCTTGCAATGCTCTATAAGTATAGTGATTTGTGGGTTTTAGTTTGGGAGTATTTATATGTGGTAGTTCATTTGATTTATATGCAATTTGAGCTCAAATTAACTTCTTACTTTGCATGTGTAGGTGTAGTTTACTTAGTGCCTTCCCGTCCCCGTCCTAACCACCGTCGATCGCCCGCACCGTCCCGTCGCCGGCACCACCTTGGTGAGCCTCTTGTTCTTATCCTTTTTATCAAAAAAAATAATGTTTGTAAGATTTAGATAGTTACTTGTATAGTTTTCTTACCTATATGGTTGTTTGTTATACATAGTGGCATGGTTTTGATATCCGTCCCCGTCGGCCCTCGTCCGGTTTATGATTCGGATGTGGTATATACTCTCTTTTATAACTGTTTGTTGCATTTCGTGTTTATGACAATTATGCCCATCAAGTTGACATAGATATTTTTATCTAGGAGGTATGTGAACCGGAAATTGCAACCGACATAGATATTCTTGTCAAGAAGTTAAATTTAGTTGAAAAAGAAAGCGAGTATTTGAAAGAAAAATTGAAAAGAGTTGAAGAAGAGAAGATGAAACTGGAGTTGTATGTTGCCGATGTCGTCGATGATCACAAGATCAAGATGGATGCAATGCGCTTGAAGATTAGAAAATTTAAAAAATATGCCATTGATAGTGAGGCTTGGTATCACTATGTTGTTGGATCAATTGTTACCTTAGTTGCGATCTTGATCGCATTTGTTGTTGCATTTAAATGCTTTAGCTAGAGAGTTTGTATGTTGCTTTATGAGAACAAGTGTGTATGAACTTTATGTATGAACTTGTATTAATTTGGTCTTTTCGGTGTTGTGTAATGAAGATGAGCCGGCAATGGATGTACGATGACCGATGCTCTCCCCAGTTCATTAATGGCATGCATACTTTTCTGGTTGCGGCTGAGGCAAACAAGCGGGCGGATGGTTTTATGTATTGTCCATGTGCTGGCTGTAAGAATGATCGAAATTACTCTAACTCAAGAACCATTCACGTCCACCTGTTTGAGTCCGGTTTCATGTCCGGCTATAACTGTTGGACCAAGCACGGAGAAAGAGGGGTCCTAATGGAAGAGAATGAAGAAGAAGAGGATGACGACAGCTATCCTGGCCATGGGTTCCATGAATACGATGGTACAACAATGGGGGAAGAAGCTGAGCCGGCAATGCAGGAAGGAGCTGAAGAAGAGGCATCAGATGAGCACGCTGATGATCTTGGTCGGGCCATTGCCGATGCAAAGAGAAACTGCGCAAGTGAAAAGGAGAAGCTGAAGTTGCAGCGCATGTTAGAGGATCACAAGAAATTGTTGTACCCAAATTGCGAAGATGACAAGAAAAAGCTGGGTACCACACTGTAATTGCTGCAATGGAAGCCAGAGAATGGTGTACCTGACAAGGCATTTGAAAAGTTGCTGAAAATAATGAAGAATAAGCTACCAAAGGACAACAAATTGCCCGACAGTACGTACGAAGCAAAGAAGGCCGTCTGCCCTCTAGGATTAGAGGTGCAGAAGATACATGCATGCCCTAATGACTGCATCCTCTACCGCGGTGAGAACGAGGATTTGAATGCATGCCCGGTATGCTGTGCATTGCGCTATAAGATCGGCCACGATGATCCTGGTGATGTTGCGGGCGAGCGCCCCAGGAAGAAGATTCCTACCAAGGTGATGTGGTATGCTCCTATAATACCACGATTGAAACGTTTGTTCCAAAACAAAGAGCATGCCAAGTTGATGCGATGGCACAAAGATGACCGTAAGAAAGACGGGAAGTTGAGAGTACCCGCTGACGGATCACAGTGGAGAAAAATCGAGAGAAAGTGGAAGGACTTTGCAGATGACGCAAGGAACGTATGGTTTGGTTTAAGTGCAGATGGCATCAATCCTTTTGGGGAGCAGAGCAGCAATCATAGCACCTGGCCTATGACTCTATGTATCTATAACCTTCCTCCTTGGTTGTGCATGAAGCGGAAGTTCATTATGATGCCAGTGCTCATCCAAGACCCTAAGCAACCCGGCAACGACATTGATGTGTACCTAAGGCCATTAGTCGAAGAACTTTTAGAGCTGTGGAATGGAAAAGGTGTACGTGCGTGGGATGAGCACAAACAGCAGGAATTTGACCTGCGAGCGTTGCTGTTTGTAACCATCAATGATTGGCCTGCTCTCAGTATGTGTTTTGGCATTTGAAACGCGAAGAAATATTATGTCCAAAGCCACGTCATCAATTTTCAACCCTTTCTGACTTCATTTGCTATTTTTCATGCATTTACTGATTTTTTTAAGCTAAATGACCCTGAAATTGAAAAGCACTACAAATCACAATCAGAAAAGGTTGAAAGTTGGCATGGTATCATCATTTCACCCACATAGCATGTGCTAAAAAGTTGAGAGGGTTACGGCAAAAACTGGATCCACTTCGTGTACAAAATGGACAATCTCTTTCGAAGTATCGGGGTTTCAGACGAAAACTCGTCTGTTACAAAGGCATTTCATTTTTTAAATAACCTAAGAATTACCAAATTGAATATAATGATAAAACACGCTAATATTAAACAACAGAAAAAAGAATCACTGAAAAATCTACTTTTATAATAAAGTTATTCACAAACTAGTGATTCACACAAATTTCAAATAATTCAAATTTAAACTATTCAAATTTGAAAACTAAAGGCACTAACAGAAAGTTTATAATTTTTTTTACCTAAAGAAAAAAGATTCACAAAGAAACTCTAAATAAAGCAAAAAAGAACTCGGAAACAAAAGAAAATAAATAAAGCAGAAAAAAACAGAAAAATAAATAAATTTAAAAAAAGCTCGTCTATTGGGCCGCTACGGCCTGCATACGACTAGAAACCCAACCTCTAGTTGGGCCAGGATGCAGGCCCGCACGGCCCAGTAGGCCCCACAGGGCGGCAGAGGTGTGGTAGGCCTAGTAGGCCTGCATTAGAGAGGAGCTCGACACGGTAGCCGCGACGGGGCTTATAAACCGGTGCGAGCTCCCCTCAACTAGCTAGCTGGGACTAAACATTTCAATACGGGAAGCCAGACCTTTAGTCGCGGTTGGTGGCACCAACCGCGACTAAAGGACCCCCTTTAGTTCCCGGTTGGAGCCACCAACCGCGACTAAGGGGGTCGCTTCCCGCCGCTTCGGCTGGTGAAATTCACCTTTAGTCCCGGTTGGTGGCTCCAACCGGGACTAAAGGCCTCCTTATATATATACAACACTTCAAAAAAATTCAGTTCCTCTGCTTTCTTCGACCTCTTCGACATCGCCGCGCCGTCGCCGTCTCGCCTCCCCGACGCCGGCCGCCCGCGCCTCCTCGCGCCGATCCCCGACGCCGCCCGAGCCCGCTCCTCCCCGAGCCCGGCCTGACGCCGCCCGCGCCCGCTCCTCCGGCCCCGAGCTCCTCGCTGTCGCCGCCCCCGACTCGCCTCGCCTCGCCTCGCCGTCGCCCCGCTGTGAGCTTCCCCCCTCTCCCTCGCCCCCTGTGCCGCCATGGCGGCCGCCGGCCCCTCCCCGAGCCCCCCCCCCCACACACACACTAGATGATTAGATGATTAGATGTATAGATGATTAGATGCAAGAATTTTGATGTATAGAAAAAAGTTAAGGAATTTTGACATTTGAGGAATTTTGACATAGATGCAAGAATTTTGACATTCTTTTTTCACTAGATGATTAATTAGATGTATAGAAAAAAGTGAAGGAATTTTGACATTTGAGGAATTTTTACATTTTGATCCAATATGTATAGAAATTAGTATATATATATGTATGAATACAATGTATAGAAAAAAGTTGACGCTGAAGGTTCCTCGTATATAAGAAATCACAATCAAGCATTTAAAAAATGTTAAATTTGCATAGAATTTCTTCTCGGAGTCAACGATGCCCGGCCCGCATCCTCATCGTCGACTCGTTCGCGACGACGTCCTGCTTCAGAGGGGCAACGTTCAGGACTGGGCTCCGCCGGGCTGGCACTGGGAGGTGCTACCTTCAGGGGCGCGCAGCTTGGTGAGGAACCTGGCCCCGGGTCCCGTCATCGACCCGGAGCTTCTTTGGTGGCGTTCGCGTGGGCCACTTTCGGTGCGGAGGCAGCCGGCCCCGTCGGAGGTGGTACGTCGCCGTGTCAGGGAGGAGGACGAGCACGTCCGTCGCTATATGGATGCGTTTGACGTCAGGTTCTCCAATACCTGGCAGGTTCTTCAGGGATCTCACCCGAGCTATGATCCTGTGATGGTTCCTTCTCTTTGGGTGTCCACCGCCCGCGCCTCAGGAACCGCGAGTGAACTAGATTCTTCGATAATATTCGATCTGTATTAGCTAGTGATAATACTCGAGATGTATTCGAGATTATATTCGATAATATTCGAGACGATTTATTCGAGATTATATTCGATGATGCATATTATATGAATTATTCGAGATGCATATTATGTACTATGATTCAGTTTTTCCTTATTGATTGCATGCATTCTAATTTGAATACTAAATTGTTTTATCTTTCTTCTGGATTAGTTAAATAAAAGCTATGGACAATACCGGCAGAGAAGGAGAAGAGGCTCTGTTCGACATCATACGCTCCACGAGCCCAGAGCATGAACCTGAAGATGATGACGGCTCGCAATATCTGAACAATTCCGGTGAGGGTTGTATGATATTTGATGAAGACGAACGAATAGATGAAGGTGACGACAACGATGTTGACGAAGAAAATGTTCTTCAAATAACAAAGACCGGCGAGGTATATTTAATATATAAGCCATCCGGTGATCATTACATGTCTTAATTGATTTGTATGTATTAACGAATCGATCTTTCTTCTTTTAGGCCTCCGGATCGAGCAAATCTTCTACAAGCGACAGGGTAGTTCGAGGCCCGGCCAAAAAGTTGGACAAAGACGTAAAGTTCAACATCGATTCCATCAAAACATCAACTGGCGAACCGCTTGAACCTAGGAAAAATGCGACCAAGATCAAGAATCAATGCGGAGTTATTGTCAGGGACCAAATCCCGATCTCCGTTCAAGAATGGAAAAAGCCAGCAAAGGGAGATCGAGCAGGAGTTACTTTTGTCGACGAAAGAGCAAAAGATGTGCTTTGGACTACGCTCATGGAACATTTCACCCTACCAGATAATTTGACAGATGCAGATCTGAAGAAAGTCAGAAACTATGCTCTTAAAAAGATGGCGATCGCATTCAACACCTTCAAGAAAAATGCATGGACTAAGTACGTCAAATCAAAAAAGAAGACTCCAGAATTCACGGGAGCACTGGTGAAGGCAAAAGATCACTGGGACGCTTTCGTGAAGTTCAAGGAATCGGAAGAAGCTAAGGAACGGTCGAGAAAAAACAAGATTAATGCTGCGAAAAGAAGTGGCACCATCATCTGGGGCCAGGTGGCTACCAGGTGGCCCTGCCTAAGTGGGTTCAATCTGAGCAAGAGATGATTAGTAAAGGGGTCAGTCCAGTTACATTGACATGGCCCCCCAGGTGCAGGACATGGTTTTATGCGCATGGGGGGAAGTTGGACCCAGAGACAGGGCTGGTTATGGTGAAGGCAAGTCTTAAAGAAGCGACAGACGAAATACTTATTGCAATAGAAGAAGCTCGAACGGGGGTGTTCACGCCCAACAGAGATAACGACGAGCTTACGCGCGCCCTGAAGAATGCTGAACACCCGGGAAGAACACGAGGCAAAGGCGTTGTTCCGTGGTATGAGGGGTTTGCGGATTGGAACGACGACTATAGAAGCCGTGCGAGAAAGAAGAAGCAGGAGGAGCAGAAGAAGAAGGAGGAAGCACTCCGCCTTGAAGGCCTAGAATCAAAGCACCTGGAGTTGGAACGATTTGTCAGGCGGCAGCAGGAGCAGATCGACTCACTCAGCCAGGAAGGGCGTCTCAGCGGCATCATGAGCAGATCAATCCAGCATTGGATAGCACCGTCCCATCTATGCTGAGAAGCAGCGTGGGTTCCGCCCCGGCCGATATCGATAATGCACTGCTAGCTAGCTACCCTGTGGATGATATCAAAGACAGGACTAACTGTGAGCTACACATGAAAGTGAAGAACTTATCCATGAAGGTGGCGGATGGCTATGCTTTAGCAAATCCCCCTGAAGAAACCTTCCATTGCAATCCCATTCCAGCTGGCTATGCTCGTGTCGGGGTTGATGAAGTGATGTCAGGATATCACGAGCTACAACTTGACATTCTTGGAGGTGACGAGGAGAGAACACTGGGAGAGGCCATACATCGTATCATTCTATGGAAAAAGGATTGCATCGTCTTTCCAAGGCCACCGACTCCTCCTCCTCCAAGTCCGCCGCCGTGTCAGTCGACTCCTCCTCCTCCAAGTCCGGCACCGCGTCAGCCGACTCCTCCTCCAAGTCCGGAACGGCGTCAGCCAACTCCTCCTCCTCCAAGTCCGCCGGCACCATGTCAGCCGACTCCTCCTCCAAGTCCGGCACGACGTCAGCCTAAGCAACAGCGGAAGAGAGAGGCAGCAGCTACGACGGCTAGCGGTACAACAGACAAGAAATTCAAATATGGTCCAATCCTCAAGCCTCTTCCGAAGTTGTCTTACCACCTGACTCAGGAGGAACTCGACGACGCATATGATGCCCAATTGAAGGCCCATTTTGCACCGAAACCACCCGCGCCGCCAAAGGAGAAAGTACCTGAGCATGTCTCACAAAACTTTATTGATATGGCTCGACCGGCTAACAATCAGAAGGACTCCGACTATGTGCGGTCTATCAAGAAGTCATATTTAGCAGGGCAAAAGGAGTCGAGCTCGAGCTCGAGCCAAGCAGTTGGCAAAAAAAGCGGGAAAACTGTTCTCCAGCTGGGAGAACAGGCAGTGCAATCGATCCCCCCGCTCATTGTACAAACACATGTGAGTACCGCCGATCGGCTGGTAATAACCGACGATCTTAGAAGGTAGGCTAAAGAGGCCGGTGTCACTGTTGAACAACTCCTAGGCCTTGAGGAAATCCCTGGGATTACAGAGGAGGAAGTAAAATACCAATATGTCCGCGGCAAACCTCTGGTCAAGCCTGACGATGTCAAGCTTCTACCAACGAGAATGTACAATTTGCATACGTGGTACATGCAAGAAACAGCAAATACCAATCAAGAGTCCCTCATGGTGAAAGTCAAGAGAAAGCATTACTTCCATAAAAAAGATTTGTGGATTCATTATTCAGAGTTGTTTCAGTTATTCCAACAAGACGCACTCGACAAATCTATCGTCAGTTGCTATTGTCTGTAAGTGATTTCTTTCTGTAATTTAAGTCTCTAGCTAGCTAGCTAGATGTGCTCTCGTTCATTACCTGTAATTATCCTCACTATATTCTTTTCTGTGGTATTATGCAGAATGAAGATGTATGAAATGAAAAAAGCTGGACGCTATGGCATTGGGTTCATTGACCCAAATACGGTTAATCAGGCGATATGGGAAGATCAATATTCGAGAAAAGACACAGAGAGATTCCTGCTAGAGTTTTTGAAGCAACTAAACACCCAACCAGAAATACTACTTCCTTACAACTTCGGGTGAGTGTTACTATATCTTGTACTACAAATTCTATTTTTTGCTTACTAGATGTTAATAAGTGTAGTTGATGAGTTATGTACATGCCCGCTTATTTATAAAAAACGTGTGCGCATGCAGTTACCACTGGATCTTGTTAATCATTGAAGTTGACAAGGGAAAAGTTGAAGTACTGGACTCACTATATAAGAATCCATCCGAATACGCAACCGTGAGGGGGATGGCCGACAGGTAATTTCAATCATTATCGCACTATGTCGGCCTCTTTACTTCATTTCCTGATATCAACTAGTTAATAACTCCTTTATTCATTTTCTTTGCCGGCGGGCAGGGCTTGGCAAAAGTTCATCAAAGAGGTCCCCGGCGAATGGAAACAACAGCTGAAATGGGTGCGACCCAAGGTAATTAAGTAGTACTAGCTAGCTACGTCCGTGCATCTCTTTAATTCTAGTTTCGATACCATTATCATGCTTGATTAATTATTACCTGATTGAATTTTATTCTCGTAAAGTGCATGAAGCAGGAGCAGGGGAATGCTTTATGCGCATACTACGTTTGCGAGAACATTCGCATGATCACGTCTGAAAGGAGCAGAGATGAAAGAAATCTTTGGGTACGTTTGCCAGAACACTATCCATAATTTTTTTATCATGATCTAGCTAATATATATACACACAACTAATATATTCATCTTGATCTCCTGATTATAGCTGATGGAGATGCGGGGCCAGCTCCTACCAACGGCTCGCGTACGAGCAATTCAAGAGGAAATAGCTGGATTTCTGCTCGACCAGGTCATAGATCCCAAAGGAGAATACCATTACAAGATCAAGCAGTAATGCCCTGCATATGTAATGATCCGCAAATTGTAGGAGAAATTGTATATACCAAATTGTATATATATATATATATATGTATGTGAATGATCGTCGTACGAGAAATTCGATGATATATATATATGATCGGTTCTACGAGAAATTCTATTTATATATATATGCACAACGTGTACAGTATGTAGTAGCGTAATATATGTTTGAAATGAAAAATAATTAAATGGAAAACACAAAATTAAAAAAAAAACCATAATTAATTCATAAACCCCTAAAGGATTAAAAGGAAAAATAAACCAAAATTAAAAGAATTAAATACTTTTAGTCCCGGTTGGTGTTACCAACCGGGACTAAAGGTCCCCTAGCCCACGGCGCCGGCAGGTGCCACGTGGTGGGCCTTTAGTGTCGGTTGGTGTTACCAACCGGGACTAAAGGTCCCCCAGCCCACGGCGCTGGCAGGTGCCACGTGGTGGGCCTTTAGTGCCGGGCCGTGTTGAACCGGGACTAAAGGGGGGGGGGGCTTTAGTCCCCACCCTTTAGTGCCGGTTGGAGAACCGGCACTAAAGGCCCTTACGAACCGGCACTATAGGCCGATTCTGCACTAGTGCTAGTAATTTTCTATGGAATAAACTCCCTGACGTTCCTCAAAGCATTGATCTTCTCCACCAGATATCCATACGCATAGTTGGAGGCTGACCGGTGTTGTGCTTCATCTCTTGCGTCTTTTGGTGCTCCTTTTGGCTGTGTTTTTAGGCACCTTTTGTAGTTTAAATGCTTTTTTTAAAGAAGCCAAAAGATTTATCATTCTCATTGATTAAGAGAGGAGTTTTAACAAAGACCCGCTAGCGGGGGTAAGAGATTCTACTCTCACGGCATTACATTACACAAATGACGAGCGCCAGCAAGCGCCCAAAGTCATGCCTCCTCTTTGATCTTAGTGGAACAATTGTCCATGTGGCAACTTTACTTCTGAAAACTCTTGTGTTTCGCTCATTCCAAAACTCCCAAGAGACGAGCAAGAGTAAGGATGCCAGGGCCTTCCTCGAGGACCCTCCATCCAAGACATCCTTGAACCACCATTCTTTGACCGATATCTCGCCGCTAAGCCTTTGTGATGCCATTGTTGAGGCCGATCCACGAAGCCACGCCCTCCCAAATGCGTTGGGAAATCTACATTGGAATAGGACATGGGGCGCCGATTCGTTGACTTGCTTGCAGAGCTAACAAAACCCACAGTTTGGCCAGCTCCACCGTTGTAGCAGGTCCGCTTTCCACACCATGTTTTGGATAATAAGCCAAGCGAAGAACTTGCACTTTAGTGGTGCCCAAACCTTCCAAACTGCCGTAGTCATATTGCTTCTGAGATGGACCTTAAACTGTGCCATGTAGGCCAAAGAGGTCGAGCACTCGCCACTCAAAGTGAGCTTAATTCCAGGAGATAGTATCGCATGCGCCGGCGTCGAGATTAATCCCAGAAACCTTTTCCCAAAGAATTATGAATTCCTGGATGTGCGCCAAGGAAAGGTTACGAGTGGTGTCAATCTGGCTGACCCAAAAAATGTTTAGAAGAGCTTTGCGAACCGTGCTCGTCTGTTTCTTGGAGATGTCAAATATTCTGGACGCAATGTCTTTAGGCCTAATCACATCAAGCCACGAGGAGTTCTAGAAAATAGCCTTGCATCTGTCCCTGATGCGAACAATGAGGGCCGCAGTGAAAATGTCTATGTCGTTGTCCTTACATGACGTCCCAGTACCTAGCAAAAGCTTGGTAGGGTCTGCCCATTCATACCAAAGCCAACAGAGATGAAGGGCGGTAGTGAATTTCTCGAGATTGAGCACACCAAGCCCACCAAAGATCTTGGCTTGCACACCAGGTTCCAATTGAATTTACATTTCCCTCCGGTAACCTTGTCACATCCAGCCCACAGGTAGGCGCGCCTCAAGCCATCTAGGCCACATGTTTAAATGTAATTGGTATTACAAGTTTTTGTCCCGCGACAAGTGGTTCGAGGGTGATCACTTGGACTTTTTAACTGTTTTGAGCTTGTCAGAAAACTTTAGCACAAAATGAAATATAAAAGAGAATATAGCTAACGCAACTCTATTCCTATAAAAGACTTAATGGGTGATGATAGTATGACTGACATCCGATGTTTTTGACCATCCGATCTACATATGCATGTGAGGTAAGCTATGATATTTCCGCTTAAAGACCACATCCAGTCTGCTCGTCATTTACAGAAAACCCCTTAGTCTCTCCACACAAGTCCATCCCTCACCATCTCATCCAAACGGATAAAAACAATAAGTTTTGGATCAAAGCTATCATATTTTGGTGATATATATCATGAATTGAGCATTCAAGTTTGTGAATTAGTCTATTTTAAAGCTGTTGCCAAGGCACGGGGAATTTGCCAGTTGAAAACAAAATAGAAAGAACAAGAAACAGAAGTGCTTTACTTTTTTTTAGCCAAAAAGAAGGGCTTTGCTCATAGGCCATAGCCACTGGTCTGAACTTTCTACATGGGCCTGCTTCAGCTACGGCGCACGGTCCGTGTAGGCCCAGCCTTCTTATCACACGCCATCGGGGCAAATGCTCCAAATCGGGCCACAGTACGCTTTCGCTCGGGCCGCCGGCGCCAACTGTAATTGCGGTCGGATTGCGGTACCGTCCCGGCGCGCCCGAAATATCAACGGCCAACGCCGAGGGATATCCACTGGCCACTGGCCAGAGGCCACTGCCAATCTCCTCACTGAGCTCCACGCCACTTCCCTTCGCCCCCAGCCTCCGCTACCATGATCATCACCGCCGCCGCCTTCCCGACCGTCTCCTCCTTCCACCGCCCGCGCCTCAGGCCCTGCCCTCGCCGCGCCGTCCTCCTCCTCGTCCGGTCGGCCGCCTCCTCTTCCTCGTCGTCGTCCTCGGAGGAGCGCGAGGAAGCGCGGTGGCTCCGCGAGGAGCAGCGCTGGCTGCGGGAGGAGCAGCGCTGGCTCCGCGAGGAGTCGCGCTGGCGCGCCGAGCGCGAGGCCCTCCTCTCCGAGATCACCGCGCTCCGCCTGCGCCTCCGCGCGCTCGAGCCGCTCCCACCCGCCGCCGCGCCCGTGCCTCCTCCCGCACCGGCGGCTGCGCGCGTCCCTCCGCCTCCGCCTCCGCCTCCACCCGCACCGCCTGCACGCGTTGCCCCGCCTCCGCCCGCGCCCGCGGCGATCGTGGCGCCACCTCCGCGGCCCGCGCCGGCGCCGGTGGAGGAGGTCGAGGTGAGGAAGGAGGTGGTGGTGGTCGAGGAGAAGGCCAAGGCGAAGGAGAAGGCGAAACCGAAGGCCGGGGACGGCGGCGGCAAGAAGCGGGCGCTGAGGGTAGGGAGCGAAGGCGAGGAAGTGCGGGCGATGCAGGTGAGCGCAGCCGCGGTCGCGCACCTCTCGTTTTGGCTAGGATTCGCCATGCATGACCTGCTGTTGGGCCGAACATGACAACGGCTCGAGACTGTACATACTTGCTCCGTTCCTTCCTAGCTACCCATTGCAACTTCTGCAATCTGCTGTTGCTCCACACTGTCAACAATGTGGCTGTGAATCAATGCACGTACAAGATAGTGATAACGATTTACAGTATATTTGTGATCCAGAACCTACTAATCAAGTCGTTAGCGCTTGATGGTACTTCCAGAAAAAAAATCTATGCACAAAAGATTATATATATTGGGTGGCATGTAAGTTCAAGTGTTGTGTACATCATGCAGGAAGCCTTGGAGAAGCTGGGTTTCTACTCGGGCGAAGAGGACACGGAGTTCTCCAGCTTCTCCACCGGCACCGAACGAGCCGTCAAGACATGGCAGGTCAATATATTACGCACCCAACCCCATCATACATCCTTTTTGATACAGCCAGCCGTGCTAAGCCAGTACAAACATGTACTGCATCACTCAACTCTGCTTGCAGGCATCGATAGGAACCACCGAGGATGGACTGATGACATCGGAGCTGCTCGAGATGTTATTCACAGGACGGACCGAGGACGATCTCAAAAAGGCAAGTTCAGAAACTTCAAGCCAGAGTCACTATTTCAGTGCTGTGGTCATGATAACACGTTGAAACCTGATGATTACACTTCTATTTTTCTGCCTGTAGGAAGGCGTAAACGGAGCACTTGTTCCACCTGCAACAGAAACCTCAGAGGTTCAGCAACCCGTGGAGGAAAAAATTGACTACAACAAACACAGAGTGTACCTTCTCGGCGAAAACAGGTGGGAAGATTCATCCAGGCTGACCAAGAAGGATATGCCAGTCGGCGGTTCTACTGCCGCGTCGACAAAGCAGTGCATCACCTGCCGAGGCGAAGGCCGCCTCCTGTGCCTAGGTACTCAAGTCACTGTCTAACTCCCAGCCTCCGGTGTACCATAAGCCACCGCCACTGGCTTCAGTTATGCATTACTACTGTTAGTCTTCTGCAATGTTGTGACTATTGATGCGATCCTTCTTCGTTCCTGCAGAATGCGATGGAACTGGTGAGCCCAACATTGAACCACAGGTACGCCAGAGTTCGGGTTGCAGAAATGCACCACGTTGTTTATTAATTAAACCTTGTCATTTTTCTTCTGTAATATGTGTTTAATAGTTCACTTCTTAAAATTGCAGTTCTTGGAGTGGGTTGGCGAAGACACCAAGTGCCCATACTGTGAAGGCCTTGGCTACACTATATGTGATGTTTGCCAAGGGATTAAAACAGTGCACAGTTAAAGCAAAGGACTCACGAGCAACATTCAGCCTTAGTTCAGCATCTATAGCAGCTTATATAGATGTTAACTAACTATTCCAGTTTTGTCGCAATATGTTTTCAGTAATATAATCACATCGTCATACTACACTACGAAAATACAGTAGATGCATAGAGACCTAGGTAATACCTTTTATTATGTACAATAGAAGATGTGGAAAATAACGAATGAAGCGATTGCCTTGTCAATCAAGCTTGTACAATTGGCAATATTTTCAGCATTCAACATATTTCCAGGAAAACTCATTTATATCTGTCCGCAAGTATTTGATCTTCAGCAAGGCTATCGGGGACTGGTGGTATTTCCAACTTGGTTGATTTTGCCATGCAGTTTACTCCCTCCGTTCCTAAATATAAGTCTTTTTAGAGGTTTCACTAAAGGACTAGATACGGATGTATATAGACATGCTTTAGAGTGTAGATACATTCATGTTGCTCCGTATGTAGTCTCCTAGTGAAATTTTTAAAAAGACTTATATTTAGGAACGGAGGGAATACATGGTAAGCATTCATTAAACATAGAGAAAAGTATACTTTTCGTCCCTCAATTCTTGACCGAGTCTAGATTTGGTCCCTCAACTTTGAAACCACACAACTTGCACCCCCAACTATTGAAACCGGACAAGATTCGTCCTTGGTCTCGGTTTTGACCGGTTTTGGTCTGACTCACCCCGTTTTGACCAGTGCCGACTCGAATTCGTGTAATTTTTCAAATCTATGAACTTTTTTGAAACACACTTTTTAAAATTCGTTTATTTTCCCAAATATGCATACCTTATTTACAAGCACTTATTTTTTCAGATCCGTGAACTTTTTTGAAATTCGCGTACTTTTTCATGTTCGTGTAATTGTTTCAAATTCATATAATTTTTTTAAACCGACGTACTGTTTCAAAACTCTTTTAAAATTTCTCTACTTATTTATAATCTGCGTAGTTTTCCTAGTTCGTGTATTATTTTTTCAAATTCACGTATTGTTCTCAAGTTAGCGTATTGTTTGACGGACGATGTACATTTATAATTTTTATAATTCACGCACTGTTTGCATACTGTTCGTGTAATTATTTCGTAATTTTTTTATAATTCGCGTATTTTTTTTATAAAACCGCGTACATTTTTCAAGTTCGCATACTTTTTTCAAATCCACGTACTTTTATTCTAGTTTGCGTACTTTTTGTAATTTTTCCTAAAAAAACTACGCGGATTTGGTAAAAGTATGTGAATTTGAAAAAAAACACGCAAACTTGAAAAAAGTACGTGGATTTAAAAAATTAAATGAATTTGAGTCAGCATGGTCAAAACCGGGGTGAGTCAGCACCAAAACCGGTCAAAATCGAGTCAAGGGACGAACCTTGTCCTGTTTCAATAGTTGGGGGTGCATGTTATCCGGTTTTAAAGTTGAAGGACCAAATCTAGACTACGTCAAGAGTTAAGGGACAAAAAGTATACTTTTCTCTTAAACATACGAGCTGCTATGCTTCTTATACTACGGGACGGAGGGAGTACAACATATCGATGGAGCTATTACTGCTAAAGAAAAACGCTGGCTGCTTCTCACAAATGTTCTTTTGAATTTTCTTTTTGAAATAATACATTGTTTGACGGTACTAAGTAAAAATATAAAACCTGCTGTTTCTGACTTTAAAGCAGAGAAGGAACAGAAACTGGGAAAACAGCAATACCTTGTTCTAACAAGAGGCCGAGATGTCCCAAAAAAGAGAGGCAGGGCTGTTGTAGCGTTTACCTCTGCAACTGGAACTAACATCATTTGTCAATCCAAATGCCTTTCCCTTTCAGATGCACTTCACATGATTCTGAAAGCTGTGGGCAATGAAGGGCTCATAGGCAAAGTACAATTTAATTTATCGAGAAAAAGAATCTACAAAAGGTACCTCTACAAAATAGAAATGTTGAAGCCATTTTTTACTTCATATATAATCCAATCAGTGAAACATTTCGCCTGATCTCATCAAATCAATCAATCCCTATATTGTAACAAAGTGGTGCATCCCATGCCATATGCTTGATGTTCATGCCAGATCTAAGGTTTGGCTCAAATTTTGAGAAGGGTAAATGATCCTATGTAACTGGGTTAATAATGACCCTGAAACTTGTTTATGAAGAGATTGCACAAGTGATAAGACACAAGGTCGCAGACCCTTATTGACTGTGATTTCAATAAACAAATCGTATTACATGAATGCAATATTAACAAATTGCAGAGTATACCATGTACACAAATGTAGTTCTAACAATGTATAGAAGCTACGCCGTCACATATACAAATTTTAAACAATTTAAGAGGAGACCTCTTATTTGTCTGAAGACTGAAGACAGAACTAAGCCACCTGCATGCCATACAAAAGCCATTGAAATTGGGGTTCTGTCAGATTGGAATGAAGTACTTGCTGTCCAGATATGCCACCTCCTCTCTATTTTCCCACTGCAGTTTCTCCCACCATTCAACTGAACCACATATCTGCTTCAATTTCCCATAGTTATGTGTGCAGCTCAGCGGGATGCTTCTCAGATTTGGGCAATCCTCCACCCGAAGGGTCTCAAGGCATGGGAATTCTCTTGGTTTACAAATACTTCTCAGCTTCTTAAGTCCTGTCAATACAATCAATCTCAACTTTGGGAAGTCACTCTGCCCTGTGTCATTCCGTGAAGTTTCTACCATAGCATGATCTTCTTGTTCATCTGAAGCATGATCCTGCATTTTCATTTGTTCTCCACACTGCTCCTGATCTTCAACAATTTCGAGCACCCCATCACAATGAGATATGATAAGCCTCTCAAGAAGCTGAAGTCTTCGGACCCATGTGATGTTCAACAACTTGGGGCAGTGTGAAATGATCAATTTGCGGATGTACTGAAAATTATGGGACATTGGTGCAACAGCGACACTTTCCAACGAGGGAAGAACTGACAGGGTCAGGAACTGCAACTGTGAAGTTGTAAGCTCAGCATCAGCAACCACCATGTTCAGGTCATAGCATGATTCAACATACAGCTCATCAAGGTGCTCCATGTGGCCGAGGTCAGAGATTTTGATTGATTGCATATCTGCACAATACTTCAAGTTTAAGCGATGTGTTGACTTTGCCAAAGGACGAGGCATATTCAATTTCTTTAGCACATCCTCTGCATAAATAGTGATTCCGAGGAACTGTAGCTCCTTCAGGGAATCCAGATTCAGGTTGTCAACATCACGGATACCATAGTGGCTGCGGAAGAGATTGAGCACTTTCAACTTGAGCAACTTTGAGCAGTTGTTCAAGGTATCTTCAAGTGCAACAGTCACACTCAGATCCAAATGCTTCAACTCTTTCAGTAACCAGAGGCGCTCAGGTAATATCATAATGTGTGTGTGAGACAAATTCAGATGCTCCAATGCAACCAATGTATCACATTCTGGAAGTGATGTTATTGCAGTATAAGAAAGATCTAGCACTTTCAAGGATGACATAGTTCTGAAAAATCCATAGCTCATCTTGTTCAAATTTGGGTTGTTCTGCATCAACAATGTGGTGACGTTTTTGCACTTTGGCGAGAAAGAAAGCTCTGTGATGTTATTAGACATGATGGAGATCCTTGTAGCTTCATTCCATTCTCCAGCTGAAGGAGCATTATCCAAGGCCATCCCTGGTTGAACAAGAAACTTTGTATCTGACTTGTTGACCAACCATAGCCCCAGTTGCCTAATTACATGGTGCATTTTTACCTTTGAAGACACTGAACCACTGGCCTGCAACAAGCAAGCTGAAACAAGACTGCGGATTATCTGATAACCCTTTTCAGAATCATTTAATAGGAAACCTTCAGCTAACCAATAACCAACAAGTTGCTCTTTACTAATAGATCCATATTCTGGAAACAGTGTGCAGTATAGGAAACACTGTTGTTGAGTGGGTGTGAGCCTGTCGAAGCTGTATTTTAACCGACCAAACATTTCATCCACGCCATCAATATCGTCCATATTGGTAGCAATTGCATCTGCAGCTGATTGCCACTCTCCCTCTTCCAAGCCTGCCACAGCAGTCCCAATGACATTGAGTGCAAGTGGCAGGCCTCCACAACTTTGGGCTATTTTCATAGCGTGCTCTCTAGTCTGGGAACCAAGCGGTTCAACTGATGCACTAGCCTCCTTGCTCAGCTTACTCAAGAACAGTTCCCATGAAGCATCATTACCCAAAATCTGCATCTCAATCAAGCTTCTTTGTGCATTCATCTGGAAGCATACTTCCCTGTAACGTGATGTGAGGATCAGCTTGCTCTGACTGTCGGTATCTGGAATTGGGATACCAATATCCTCCAGTCGGAATTTCTTCCTTACATCATCAAGCAAGATTACAAATCTTTTCCTACCAAGTGCCTTTATCAAGAATCTGGCCCGTTTGGCAATTGGCTCTGCATCATTCCATGGCAAGTTGAGCCTTTCAGAGATAGTCTGTTGTATCTCCACTGTGTTCAGCGTCTCTGAATTGGATACTTCAATGAAGATAACAACCTGGCACAAGCAAATTAAGGAAAATGGGAACATCAATTATAGCTAGAAGGTAATTTTAAAACATGAATAGAAATATAACCTGAAAATTAGAAATGACGAGATAGCGTCAAGGTAGGATGTGCCAAAAAAGAGATGCATATATGTGTCAAAATAATAATAATACAAAAAGGCAATAATACCAATTTACGCAGCTGCATTTTATGCACATTTACTTGGTTTACGTAAAATATGCTTAAAAATGCAAACCTTTTAGGGCCTGTTCGGTTAATCCTCTCCACAAGAGGATTGGGGAGGATTTTGACTTGTAGGGGATTTAATCCCTCTCAATCCTCTTCAAACCCCTTCAAATCTCATGGAACCGAACAAGGCCTTAAGGATTTTGTAGAAAAGAGCAAAACGACATACAGTAATTGCATCAAATAAAAATGCATTTTTCATGTCCATATATACTGGATAATGTGTAACAATAATAATCTAACTAGTAAAATTCAAATTCTCATGCAGAATGGTAAATGTCTCTCCGTGTGACATTGTGTAGCATCAATATTACTTCAGACTTAACTACTTCAGTGCATTGTGTAGCTGTTCTACAATGAAACTTGCTGCCTTCTCTAAAATGCATGGCAGCACAAATTTTCTCTTTTCTGTTTATACAGAAAATTTCTTTGACTACCATTACAAATATAAGCATGGTCACTGAGATAAGTATTCTCTTAAGTTAAATAGCAATATTAATGTACAGCTAAATATGTGCTCCAAGGGATAAATTGCAGTCGCGGAGAAAGCAACATACCTGATAGTCATGGGCCTTCTTTTCAAGATCATTGTTGAAAACATGTAGAAGCGTCGTCTTGCCAACACCTCCTTGACCCCACACACCAATTATGTTCGAGTCGCCCTTCTCAAACAGATCATGGAGCTGACTCAGCATGGTCTCCAAACCAAACGTCTCGATCTGAGGCAAGGGATCAACAATCCTGGGCAGGGGCTTGAATCCAAATTTCTTGAACCGCCTCCCCTCTTCAATAAGTTTATTTGCCTCATCTAGAGCCTCAAGAACACGCCTGCCGACCGATGTGCGCCGGTGAGCATGGATAATGCACTGGCCGAGGCAAGAATACTTCCTCAACTGGCTGTAGTCCTCGTCGATGGCATCCAACTGCAGCTCTTCGACACGCCTCAGCCAGACCTGCACCTGAGGGTCACAGATGTTCAGCTTGTCCACCTCTGCGGTGACTCGCGTCCTCACCGTCGTCTCGACAGCCAGCAGTAGCTCTTTGGCCTTGTCGAGATCGGCCCAGTTGGATTTGAGGTGAAGGAACGAGGCGACCTCCCGGGCCGCCGCGTCCAGCATGCCTGTGCCATTCAAGCATTCGCAGAGGGGCTGCAGGCAAGAACCGGCGGCGCTGATCACGCCATCCATTGGGATCAACGATTTTCAAGTGGCAGCCAGGCGGGGTAGGCATGGAAGATGCCGATAAGGGGGAAAAGGTACAGCTTATAAAGAACAACCCAGTCCGACGGCGAGACGCCACACGGTCCCCTCTCCCCTGGTCAAACGAGAATGTACGGCGAAGGCGCGGCGCCGGTTCTGCCCGATGTCCGGAGAAAATGTCCACGCGCAGCTGGGTAGTGGGAGGCACGAAGAAGTCGTCATTCGAGAAGGAAACTTGTGGATGGCACACTGTTCCAGCCGAAACCGAGTGCGAGGGGCGAAAATTTGTACCAGCGACCCTGTTTCCTCGTTGTTTCTGGAAGGGGAGCGCTGGGATCGCAAGCGAAGCAACGGGTGCGTCCGCGGTGAAACTGCGTGTGGAAGAGTCAATCCGTCGAACACGTTGCGTGCGGACGAGCTGGGGCAGGGAGTGCGCGCCCGCGGAGTTTCCGTTGGCGTCTGCGCCCGTGGGGCTCTGGAACGAACGCTTGGTAGCAGTCCATATGGGAATTTCGGCCGGCGGGCGGCGGTAAAGCTGGTTTTTATCCGGTGGCTGGACGTCGGAGTTGCGGTTAGAAACTCGGAGGTGGACGATGGATGGATGGATGATAAAAGTCGCCGTCGGCTGGGAACTGGCCGCGGATAAAAATTCCCAACGGCCGCAAACCACGACGGCCCAACTGGTAGAGTTGGGCTAATTTCGGCCCTCGGCTGCCTACATGGGCCGCTAAGATTCAGCCCACAACTTTCCTCGCGAGGTCCGGCTAGTTCGGTAACCTTCTTTGTTCTTAAAAAAACGTTGGGTGACCTTCCCTCCTTCCAAACGGGAGACCGGAGGTGGAGAAGAGCGAACAAAGAGCCGTAGGCACACCATCTCAGGCTCGCCGTGAGTGCCATCCAGTGCATTTCCACACACGGAGTGAGCTAGTACTACTCACGATTCACCAAGGTTCGACGTGCTTCAGTGGTTGTCTCTCCGCAGTCGTACCCGGAGCAGCGACGCACTTTGCCTGGCTGGCAGGTCGCTGCCCAGTGCAAGCCCAAGGAGAGAGCGACCTATGGTCAGATGGGGCCTGCAGGAGTGATCAGGGATTCTGGAGCCTACCCGCGGAGTGTTTCCACGAGAAAGAACTGATGTCCACCATGCCTGCGGGTGCAAGGTGTTCGATGAAATGCGTGAGTGACACTTCATGTTCTCAACGACAACAGGAAGTCATCCATCGTTGCACGCTTTGACTGTCTTTTTTTATGCATATAGGAATCATCTTCTTCAAGGCAGGGTTAGTATTGAGCCTTCTGACTTCGTGTTCAAAAGAATATATGGTGGAATGTGGAAACTGACACGTATTTCGCTGCTTCTGTGGGAGGTGTTGCGTGGCAAACTAAGCAAGCGCAGCTGCAGACTTGGATCCCTCTTGCAGGCTACAAGCGTGACCATTGGAGGAGAGTCAATCAGGTATGAGCTAACTGTACTGTTATTTGGGCACATGCATTTAAATGATATGCTCTGGGAAAATACAAGGTGTGCACAATATATAGCTTTATACAGTTTGGTTTGCATGTACGGAATACAGATTGGCTTGTACAACAGTCACTTGTTTGTGAATCCGAACCTAGTATAAGTGTAGTTAATAAATGGAACTAATAGATTGGTATTTACATCATGAACATAATATAATACAGATAGGCTAAGATACAAAGCCACTTATTTATGAACTCGAACGTATAAATGTAATTAACAAATACACAGATTGACATCATTGCTATTCATGATGCACCTGTTGCAGAGGATCTTCACAGGCCTAGGAGGGATCCTAGGCCGCCCAAGAGGTTAACTGAGGAAGCAAATGTTGTTGCTTATGCTTGAGTGTGGTGAGATGAAATTCAAGGTAATGCAGAACCTTCACCATACCCTGACGTAAACATAATATATATCAGTAATGTGTGTTGTATCATCATGCAGTGATTGTGCTAGTCCTTGTCTTGGATGGGAATGAAATACTTGCTCTCCATTATGTCCTTGCCACCCCATTCTAGACTTTCCCACCAGGCATATGATCCACAAATCTTGTTTAGTCTCTGCCAATCATATGTCTGATCCAATGGAATTGTTTTCAGATTCGGGCAGTCCTCCACCCTAATACTTTCAAGACAAGGAAAGTCTCTTGGGATGCATACCCTTCTCAGCTTTGGTAGGTCAGTCAGTACCAATGCTCTCAGTTTTGGGAAGTCTACATGGTGCTCTATTCCGTTGATCCGCCCACTCTTGGTCATATTCTGGTAATATTTGGCATATTCATTCCATGCGTCGTCTACCATACCATGTATCTCTTGTTCTTCAGAGAAACCATTTTTTCTCCTGCATCTTTGAGTACTACCCTGTTCAATTCCCGAACTCTTGCTTTCCACCTCGTCGGTTGTTTCTTCAACAACTTGCTCTAATTCATGACAGTGATAGATAGAAAGCTTCTCAAGTGCCTCCAGCTTCAGAACCCAGGTAACATCGTGCAACTTTTGGCAGTGTGAGATTGTAATTTCTAGGAGGTTCCGAAAGTGATGAGGCGAAGATCCAATAAGAACTGTTTTGAGAGCAGGAAGTTCAGCAAGGGTAAGCACTTGCAGACAAGATCTTCGCTTGTCAGAGTCGGCAATAAGCTGTTTCAAGTCAGGACATGATTCAACATAGAGCTCTCCAAGTTGCACCATATGTGTGAAGTCTGATATTTGGATTGACTGCATTTGATCGCAGTGTTTGAGGCTAAGGCGCTGTGTCGACTTTGCTAGCGGATGTGTCTTGGTCAACTTCTTTAACACATCCTCAGCATAAATTGTGATACCAAGGAATTCAAGTTCCTTTAAGGAATCAATGTTCAGATCATTGACATCACGAATCCCATAGTTGCTTCGGAAGAGGTTTAGGACCCTTAACTTGTGTAGCTTGGAACAATTGTCAAATGTCTCTTTAAGGGCCTTGGTAACACTTAAGTCTAGATGGGTTAGTTCTTTGAGCACCCAAAACTCCTCAGGAAGCCTCTCAATGCATGTGTGGGACAAATTGAGGTACTTAAGCTTGGACAATGTTTCACAGGGTGGAAGAGTTTTGATGCTGGTGTGTGAAAGATCAAGCACTCTCAAGGAAGGCATGAATTTGAAGATTGTTGGACTGAGCCTTTCCAAATTAGGATTATGCTGAACTAGCAAAGTTACAAGATTCCTGCACTCATGTGAGATACAAAGGTCCCTTATGTCATTAAACATGAGCGATATTCTTCTAGTTGTTTGCCACTCTCTCTCTGATGGAGCCCTCTCCAAACTCATTCCAGCCTTCACAATAATATTTTCCCGCACTGCAAGGGAAATCCCCAAATGACGAATAATGTGGTGCATTTTGACCTCTGAAGAGTCAGATTTGCAACTCTCTAACAAGCATGCTGACAATAGGCTACGGATTATACGATGGCCTTTCTTGGGGTCCTGAGGTATCAATCCATCTGCCATCCAGTACTCCACAAGCTTATCTTTTCTGATTGAACCATATTCTGGAAAAAGGGTGCAGTACAGGAAACACCGTTGTTGTTGCTTGATCAACTTATCGTAACTGTATTTCAATTTATGGAACATTTCTGGTACTCCATGCAAGTCCTTTATGTCATCCTTGGTTGCTTGCACCGCTAGGCTCCAATCCTTGGGTTCTGTTAGTCCAGCAACGGCCCTCCCTATTACCTTGAGTGCAAGTGGCAAACCACCACAGCTCTAGACAATTGCTTCAGCATGCTCTCGTACAACATTAGGGGCAGGAGACTCAATGGTTGCAATGGCATTAGTGCTCAAATTGTTTTGGAAGAGCTCCCACGCTGACTTCTTCTCTAGGTACTCCATCTTGATCAAACTCTGGTGTGCTCCCATTTGATAGCATACATCCTCATCACGTGAGGTAAGAATCAACTTGCTTTTGATTTCAGAATCTGGGATTGGGATCCCGACATCTTCCAATTTGAATTTGTTCCGGACATCATCCAGTAAAATGATAAATTTCTTCCTGCTCAGTGCTTTTGCCAAGAATCTGGCACGAGTTTGCACTGCTTCCATGTCATTCCAAGGCAAGCCAAGGCGCTCTATAATCATGTGCTGGATGGCTTCTATATTTAGAGTTCCAGAGTTTGACACTTCAATCATGATTACCACCTAACGAAGTCAATTTGAATCAGTAGAAATATAAGGATCCAGTAAAACTGTATGAAAAAAATAAGTTGTGGATCCACATGCAGTCAATCACAGGTAAGTTAATCATTTCATGCCTGCTAAACGTTCCAAAAATCAAATCAAATTGATAGGTTGCCTAGTGACATGCTTGTGCTCTCATTCCTGTTCACATTGTGAGAGAATGTTCACTCATATTTTTCTTGTTCATTGCCGGACTGATGTAAAAGCCCACTTATTAACAAAATAACTGGGACATACTGATATGAGCAAGGGAGATGTTCTGCTTATGTTGGTTCGAATCTGTCTGAGCAAAGGAAGCAGTTCTATCCTTTATTCAATTAACTAAGAGTAACTTCAGAAATATGCACGTGAGAAATGCAGCCAGGCAAGGTAAAACATTGTGAATTTTTGACTCTGTGACATCAGAGAATATACACTAATCTAAATTTCTGGGAAAGAAGAACATAGTTAAATATGTGGGGTTCTGGAAAAAGGGTATTTTTTTTACTTTGTATTTTTTGCTGTATACATTCAATGTTTTCAGAACACGCGTTTAAATTCAAATTACTTTGAAAATTTGCTTCCTTTTATCTAATTAATGCCACTGTAAATAAAGGATCGATACTCCTTTTATTTCTAGGAAAATCATTACAAATTAACTAATGCATATATAGAGAAATGAAAATAAGTTATTTATCTTGGTTGCGAAATATTTGGAGAAATATATAATATCCACCAGATGAGGCTGCAGTGTTTTTTTTTAATGGTTCGATGTACGCACATAATTAGTGAACTGAGAAATTCGATATTGTAGGGTTTTATAGCAAATGGACACGCACTTCTGGACAAAAGCTCGATTTGTACACTTGTACTTGAAGTTTAGTTAAAAATATTTCAAATGGAAGGTTTTATATTAATTCCAATCTACTGTAAAGAAATAGACTCAAAGGCGTACATTAACTTTTGTTACTGTGTTCATTTTAAGTTTCTCTGGAAGCATATAACAAATCTCATCTGAACGTTCATCTAGGCAATGTATCATAGTTAGGTACCTGGTAATCGCTGCCCCATTCCTTGAGTTCATTGTTGAAGGTGTTGAGGAGGGTTGTTTTCCCAACCCCTCCTGGACCCCAAATTCCAATGATGCCCACATTGCTGCTGTTGAAAACTTCCCAGGGATTCTTCAGCACAGGCTTGATGCCAAAGGCTTCTATCCTTGGTCGATCCTCAACCAAATCTGGCAAAGGCTTGCGCCCGAATACCTTGAATTGATTCCCTTCCTCGACTAGCCCACGAACATCCTCCAGAATCTCAAGAACACGCTTGCCAAGATGATAGAGTTTCCCAAGGCTTAGGGAAGAGCTACAGAAGCAAGAGTATTGCATGAGTTGGTCACACTCTTGTTCGACAACATCAACCAGGACGAGGACTCCATCGACCCTTCTCAGCCATAATTTGACTCGAGGATCACACTTGTTGAGCTGGTTGGTCTCGAGGCTAACTTGCTCTTGAACCACCTTGTCAACAGCTTGCAAGTCTTCAGCGGCTTTCGTAAGAGCTCCCAGATTGCGCTTGATGCAGACGAAAGAAGAGAAACGCCTTGCAGTAGCTGCTGGTGCCCCTGTGTTATTGATGAAGCCACACACAGGTTGCAGGGCTGCACAAATCATGCCAGGATCAGCCATGTAAATGGGGGTGTTTTGCAAGGAAGTATATGGACGGTATGCAACATATAGTCAAAAACTCTTTCTCTCCCTTGTACTTCCACAACATCCTATTTTTTCTTTACTCCAATCCAGTTTGGACACTTGCTATTTAAGAGGGCTAAGCTGTGACTAATGTGGAGAAGACCTTCCCGTGCGTGCAGCTTCCTGGAATCTACATAGTGGCTTGGATTAGAACAGAGCACAGGGGCTAGTTTCTTTGAAGGTACATGATGGCCCCTTTGTCAACTAATAGCAGCCTGTAAGCTTCCAAATTTCTAGTTTTTATGTATTACCTTCAAATAAATGCTTTAAAACGTTTCTAGAGTATCAATATCTTAGGTCAACAGAAGATGCTACTTCTCACATCAGACAAAAGATGGCATGTACACGCATCATGGTTGTTGCTTTATTCATAAAAAAAATGATGGTTAGGATAGAATGTAGACCATAATTTGGCATTTGCAACAATAACCATTACTAAATATTGTTTCTTCTATCAGAGGGTATATGCTCGTGCGATTCGATTATTCCTTCAGTGAATCTAGTCATGTACTTGCTTGTGGCTTATCATGTATCTTTGCCAGCTAAGACATAAGACATGCCGACAATAGGATCAGTCAGATCTGACTCACCCTTGTAAGTTGAAGTTTGCAAGATAACAAGTATTATCACAAAAAATTCCCCACCTTAATCAGTTGATATTATTCCTAATCCTAACTGTCACCAAAAATTATCCACCTTAATCAGTTGATATTATTCCCAATCCTAGCTCATCATCGAACTAGGCTTTCGCCCCGCTTTATAGATAAAGCAAACATCCATACAGCCCGCATAGTTCAGTGCACACCAAGGCCGGGGCAACGGCACAATCTCGCCCAAAGAAAATAAAAGAAGACATAAAAAACGCCACCTAGTGGCATAAGCTCAACGGCACTACAAGGAGGCCAGCCGACGCGCCGTAGCCAGAAAAGCCTCCAGCATGTCGTCCAGATGCACCCGGTCACGCTGCCTAGAGAGGGGGTGCCAATGCTGCATGAAAGCCAGGAATTTGAAGGAGTCAGATGCGCGTCTTGGGAAGATCCGCTCTATCACCATTTTATTGCGAGTCGTCCAGAGAGTCCATGTCATAGCGGCAAAGATCAACCAGAATAAGCAGCGCCGGTGTCCAGGGTGGTTGGCCCTGGTTTGGAGAAACTCCGCAAGGTCCTGGGCCTCCCATTCGGGTCCAAGAGCCTCGCGGATGAATTCCCACATGGCCCTCGCTGCCGTGCACGTGAAGATAATATGGGTAGCCGTTTCCTGCACCGCGCATAAGGGGCACAAACCGTCACCCGGCCCATGTCGCTTCCGCACCTCCGTTCCAGAGGGGATGCGGTTACGGAGCAACTGCCGCACGAAGATTTTGATCTTCAGTGGCAGTGGGGCCTTCCATAGCGGCGAGGTCCACGGAATAATTGGGGCGCGGCAAATGGCCTGATATGCCGAACTAACCGAGAACTCTCGAGAAGGGGAGAGCCGCCAAGCCACCGTATCAGGGTGGTCCGGAAGCATGTGTGGCAGGACGTCAAGCAGTCGGTGCCATTCGGCCATCTCTATCGGCCGGAATGATCTCCTAAACCTGATGTCCCACATCCCTTGACGGAGGGCACCCGAGACGAGGAGGGAGGGATCCACACAGATGGAAAATAGGGTGGGAAAGCCCGCCCTAAGTGGCTCGTTCCCAATCCAAGGGTCCAGCCAAAACTGTGTCCCGTCCCCATTACCAATATTAAAGGAGATTCCTAAGCGAATCTCCTCCTTTATTTTTTGTATCGCGCGCCAGAACTGCGATCCGCCCGTGCGCGAGCAAAGCGAGCAGTGGCTCACCCCTTAGGTACTTTGCCTAGAGGAGTTGGAGCCACAACCCCCCCTCATTGCGAATAATTCGCCATACCCACCGGAGCATGAGGGCGGTATTCATAGCACGGGAGGCCATGATCCCCAGCCCACCACGGTCTTTAGGCAAGCAAATGTCTGCCCATTTGACCATGTGGTACTTCTGGCGCCCATCCTTAGCTTGCCAGAAGAACCTGGCGAGTTCCTTGTCGAACGAGCTGTGCACGCACTCCGGCAGGAGATAAAGCCCCATCATAAACATGGGTAGGCTCGCCAGGTTGGCACTGATGAGAATCGTCTTGCTGCCCTTGGAGGTGAACCTTCCTCGCCACGGCTCAGCCCGCAAGGCCACCTGGCCCACGAGGGGGTCAAACCCAGTCGCCAGGACCTTCGTCTCAGCCAGCGGCATCCCCAAGTAGGTCGTGGGGAACGCCGAGAGCTTGCAGTTTAGGTTGTTGGCAATTCGGAGCTGGTCCTCTGGGGCGTAGCCGAGGACGAAGACCTCGCTCTTATCATTGATCTTCAGCCCAGACATAGCTTCAAAGCACAACAGTAGGAATGTAAGGTTCACCAGGTTCTGGTTGGACCCCTGCACCATTATCATGGTGTCGTCTGCATATTGGAGGTGGGTGACCCCCCCTCCAGGGATCAGGTGCCCCACCACCCTAGTCAGGTGGCCGGCCATCCGTGCTTTATCTAGGATGCCCGCCAGGGCATCGACAGCGAGGTTGAAGAGGAGGGGGGATATCGGGTCCCCCTGTTTCACTCCAGCCGAGGAGGAGAAAAACGGTCCCACCTCGCCGTTGATGTTAATGGTCGTCTTACTAGACTGGACCATCTGCATGATCCAGGAGCACCACCTATCATCAAATCCCCGGCGTGTTAGCACCAGCCTCAAGAAGGTCCAGTTCAGACGGTCATATGCCTTCTGGAAGTCCAACTTGAGGAACACGCCCTTATGCCCACGAGAGTGTACCTCATGTACAATCTCGTGGAGGGCCAAGATCCCATCATGGATTCTCCGGCCCTTCAGGAACGTCGTTTGTAGGGGGTGATCAAGCCGCTCCGCCACCGGAGCCAGCCGTGTCGCGCATACTTTCGCGAAGATGCGCTCTAGCACGTTGATCACCGTTATCGACCTGAATTGTCTAATATCCGTTGCCCCAGCAACTTTGGGGATCAGGGTGATTACGCCATAGTTGATCCGGGCCATGTCAAAAGTTTCAATGTAGAATTCTTGGAACATAGGCATGATCACCGGCTTAATGACATTCCAGAATTTCTGGAAGAAGCTGACTGGCAGGCCGCCCGGTCCCGGCGCCGAGCTCGCCTTCATGGATGCGATAGCCCTACCCACCTCCTCCTTAGTTGATCCGGGTTAGCTGCATGTTCTCGGCCGCCGAGACGCTGCACTCCGGGGGGCAGAAGTCTTCTGCGAGAGAGACCCCACTACGGGGTCCCGCCGAGAATAACTCCTTGTAGAAGGAGTAAATGTGGGAGCGGATTTCATCTGGGTGTTCCAGGAGCACGCCACCCTCCCAAAGGCACGGGATGGCGCACCTTCGGTGGCGACCATTTGCAATCGCCTGGAAGTATGCAGTATTGGCATCCCCCTGAAGCAACCATTTCTGACCACCTCGGCGCTGCCAGTAGAGTTCCTCGCCCTTGAAGATCTCCATAAGGGAAGCTTCAAGGGCGTATCTCCTCATCCAGTCATCGGCCGAGAGGCCAGTAGCATCCGCCACCACATCCACGGCTTTGATCTGAGCCAACAATGCCTCCTTCCGCACTCTGGATTCCGCGCCAAGGTTAGCCCCCCAACCCCGCATGAACTGGCGGGATAGTTGCGCGTAGTGGTGCCAGATGTCAGTAGCACAGTAGGCCCGCGACGGGGCAGCTGAGGCATCCTCCCAACGCCTGCGGACCATCTCCGTGAATCCTGGCTGTAGCAGCCAGACAGGCTCAAAGTGGAACCGCCTCTGCCTATGAGGGACCTCATCATCAGAAGAGAAGAGCAGAGGTACATGGTTAGACACAATGCGCGTAACCGCTCGAAGCGAGCATAATGGTACATTATTTCCCACTGTACCGAGACTAGGACCCTATCCAGTACACTCCAGATAGGGTCCACTTGCTTATTAGTCCAGGTGAATCTCGCCCCTACACGGGCAATCTCCCGGAGGGCTAGGTCCGCAATGCAGTCATTAAACATGCGTATACGGACCCGATCCACGGACAAGGAGCTCTTGTCCTCTACTCGCCGAATAAGGTTGAAGTCGCCAGCCACCACTACAGGTGTAGTGCAGCGCTCAACCTTGGCCTTGAGCTCGTCCAGGAAGTCTGCCGACCGACTATGGTCTGCCGGCCAGTAGACAATGATCACCTCCCAGCTGAGGTTCACGCGTCGGTCCGTGACGGCCATACTAAGGAAGAACTCTCCTCGGTCCATGTCTTCCACCGAGAAGGCGTCCTCCCGGACTCCCAGGAGAATTCCCCCTGAGAGCCCAACAGACGGTAACCATTGCCAGGCAAACAGGTGGCGAGAGAGCCCCTGTAGCTCCTGGATGGAAAAGTCCCGGCGAATTGTCTCCTGCAGGCCAACAATGTCAATCCCTTCTTGTCTAATGTAATCAATGAACTGTCGCTTCTGGCCTAGGTTCCCGAAGCCCCGTATGTTCCAACATAGGAGCTTCATTATGAAACCTTGGCCGGTGAACTAGATGGCCCCTCAGGTGGGACCGAGCTAGCCCGTCCGCCTACTGCGGACCGGGAGAGTTGCTTGGGCGGCCGCCCGCGGCGCCCCTTCCTAACAGGGGCTTCCGCGGTATCGGCGCTAGCATCACGCTCCTCCACCCTTTGCTTAGTAGGATGGAGGCGCGTGGGGGGCCTGCCGCGCGGGACCCTGCCCGCCGCAGGGGCCACACGGCCAGCCGGTGGCATGCCCTCGTCCTCCAGCCTGGGCTCGACCCTGGGCTCTCTATGCCCGGAGTCTCCCGAGGCCGGACGAACCGATGGCTCTCCATAGGAGTGGTTGGGGCCGTCGTTGGCCCGCCGCTCTTCACGAGCACGGGCCTCCGCCAACACCCCATCCAGCCTCTCCTTGGCACAGATGGCCGAGATCTGCTCCAGGCGCAGACCCTTCTCCCCTCGAAAGACAATGTCACAGTCGGACGCCACATCGCCCAGGTGACCAAGAGAAACCGAGCCAAGAATCGCAAAGCGGGAAACAGAACTGGACGAAACGGGATCAGGCTGGGGAGTACCTGAGGGGAGGTCGCGGGCCGCCGCCCGCATGGTCGCCTTCTCCGCGATGGTCGGGACACGGCCGTCGGTCAGCGTCCTGGCCCCCAGAGAGACGAGCGCTCTGGCGGGCTGCAACCGAGGGGGAAGCAACCGGCCTGGCTTTGGAGCCGGCCCCGGGAGAGGTGCGGTCAACAGAGATCATCCCAATCCCCGACGGCGGAGGCGTAGAGGAGACCAGCGTCGGGGACCCCAAGGTTGGAGCAGGGAGGGTTCCAGGCGAGCGGGTGTAGCAGACCGCCCCCGGAGACCGCGGCGAAGAGGGCGGGCAGACGTCCAACCCAGGGCTCCTGGCTCCCTCCCCCAGGGTCAGCTCGGGTAGGGGACCCAGGGAGGCAGGTGCGTCTGTCGGGCCCGCCCCAGCCGGGGTGCGGGGGAAGCACGGGGAGGCTCCAGGGCGGGGTCATCATCTCCCGAGTCAGTGGAACCGTCCTCAGACTGTTCCTCACCCATCTCTCGGCCCACCTCCCTCGACGATGGTGGAGGGGGAGGAGGGTCGGCGGCCATCTGCGCCTCCAGCTCGTCCAGGTCAAGCTCGTAGGTGAGGCGGACCCCCCGAGACCCCCCGAAGTAGAAGGTCAGGGAGAGTCCTTCCACCTCCGCCGAGGACTGGCATAGGATCACAACACGATCCGGACCATCACCCGCCAAATACTCTACGTCGACCGTCAGGAGCTTGCCAACTGGCTCAGAAACCGCTTTGAGAATGTGGTCGCGTTTTCCCCCTGCCGGGAGCCCGAAGATGTAGATCCACACCTTCTCGAGGGTGGGGGGGACCGGGTCCGGCACCTCCTCCGCCTTCTTGATGGAGATCAGGAACTTGTTGATGGGGCACTTGATGATGTCTCGGGTGCAGACGTTGAGCATCTCGGCGGATGGGAAGGGGACAGAGAAGACCAAAGGGGCTGTCTCCGACACCACCCACGAAAAAGAGCTCCCACTATAGTCGCCGATGTAGGCCAACAGCTCCGCCTTAATGACCTCAGCGGTGACGAGAACCGAAGGGGGGGCTCCTGCCCATGAACCAGGGAGGCCGTGGCGAGGTGTGGCCTGGGCGGCGAGTCCTGCAGGGTAGCATCCACGAAGTAGAACCCGCCCTCCCCCGGCATCCCGTACCCGAGGTAGGCAAACGTGAAGGGGCATCGGGGGGGGGGGGGGGGGGGAGCCTCGCACTCCGCCCGGAAGTGGCCAGCGCACCCACAGTTGAAGCACATGGTCTCCTCGCGAGAGCGGTGGCGACTCCCCCGAGGCACCGGGGGCACCGGCAGCACTTGCGCCGACACCTCCTGCGCCGGCTCTCTGCCAGGGGGCGAGGCGCCCGGTTCCGTGCCAGGGAGAGGGCCGCCAAGCCCATTTGCCCGCTTCTTCTTCTTGCTTTTCTTCTTGCGAGCCGGCGGGGCCGACGGTCCCGAGACCTCAACAGCCCGCTGGGAGGAGGAGCCCTGTGGAGAACCCGCTGCCCGCAGGCGCCAGTCGCGGGAGTCTCCACGCTCGCCATCTTGTCTGCCACGTCCATCATCACCCCGTCCGCGGTACTCGCCGTCATGGTAGCTCCGGCCCGGGTCGCGGCGCTTAGCTGAGTAGATGCATTTACTTTGTGTGCAAGTTACGCTTTTTTTTTTTTTTTCTATTTTGGCATAGCACCCTTAGGTTTTTTTTTTTTCTGCGTGTGTGTGTGTACATAAGGTTAGGCATATCGCCCGTTACTACTCCAGCTAGGCGGGCTGGTACTTCGTGAGCAAGTCACACGTTTGTTTTCTGTAATATAGATATAGCCATATAGGGTACACTTAGTTGACTTGCATAAAACAATATTAGGTGATAGCTACTGTGTAGATGCTTTTTGGTTCCTACACGCTACCTTTGAGTGAAAACTGTTATTGACTATTCCTCCATATGAGTTTCCGAGAACAAACCGCCAGCAGATGATAACGGAGTCTGATGATTGGGATACAGACCAGGAGGTTTATCCGCTGGTCCAGTCAGATACGTCTCAGACTCTGTGTATCATCACACATTTATCTCCAGGGTTAACTTCTAAAAGGCTCCTACGAACCAATATGTAATGAGATGGCGTACCGCCCGATTCAGATACGCGTAATCTTGATTATCTTTATTGAATACCTTGTGTAGCGGATAGCCCAATCAAAGTTAGTAGATTGCAAGTTCTTGTCGCTGAGTTTTCTTTAATCTCCATCTTTTTTTTTAGAATGAAGACGCAAGGAGCGTCCAGCTTTAATCTCCATCTGACATTGCCAAGTGGACACAGCTCAGATGAAGGAGATGAGGAGAAAGAGAAGACCAAGCCCCGTATCTGCTAACGTTGTTCTAGATGGTAGGCAATGCTGCTGGTAAGTGTTAAGCTTCATGCACTAGGCAACGCAACCAAAAGTCCGAACTGATGAAAAGGGCCAGTGCAATCCACATATACTGTAACACCCCCTCTCTCGTGTGACGGGGAAGAGAAATTAACACGTGCAACCGGAAGAGAGCGACGGCGCGCGAAACTCACGTATGACTCAAGAGGCCTATACGTGGACACAAAGGGGGGCTACCAGCAATTTTTTGATAAATTGCGAAAGTCAAGACTTGAACTCAAGACCTTAGCTCTGATATCATGTTAAGCTTCATGCACTAGCCAACGCAACCAAAAGTCCGAACTGATAGAAAGGGCTAGACAATCCACATATACACTTCAACACCCCCTCTCACGTGCGACGCGGAAAGTCAACACGTGAATAGACTCAGAGGTATGGCTCAAGAGGCCAATACGTGGACAAAGGGGGGCAGCAGCAATTTTTCACTATGATGGCGAGTGTCTCAAAACGCTCCGAAAAGACTAAACATATTTTCACCTGCCGAAATTTTGGCCTAAAAAGTGCTTTGAAAACGGTGCCAGACTCTCTTTTTTCCGAGACCTACTCAGTCAAGGAAACACGAAAATAAAATCAAACGGATCTCGAAATCAAACCTAATATAGGATGGACTCGGATTGGTGGTGGATATATGGTGGTGGTATATATGGCAGCAGCGATGATGGAAGTGTGGTGGTGGTATATGGCAGCGGCGATGATGGAAGCGTGGTGGTGGTATATGGCAGCGGCGATGAAGATGATGCGGTGGCGGCGTGACAAACGGTGAACGGAACTCGAAACTCTAAAGAACTAGACGCTAAGACCAGCAACTTGACACGACGATGCAACCGCAAATTCAACAATGCAAATACCAAATAGAAAATTGCAAAGGCTCAAATTGGTTCGGATATGATGATCTAACCCTAATTTTTTTTGTGGCTTTTTCGTGGACTGTAGGTATGAAGAACAGATGCAATCTAAACTACGAAAAACTGGAAAATCTCACCGAGCAACCTGGAAATCTGATACCACTTGATAGAGGCGAAGTTGTCCCTGTCTTTCGATGAGATGTGGCTATCGTTTATGGTAGAGTCGACTTTGACGATCCGACTACGAACGTACGAGGACGTCGCGCCTTAGCAATCGCTAAACCAACTCGGAGAGGTTATTGACCACGCCGGAGCACGATCAACCTAACCACGAGGGTCTGTTTCCTGCACGCAAACGAAGAACAAGCAAGAAACTAAGATTGCAATCTGGATATTGCGAATATAAGAGAAAAGCTTTATTGATGAAAGTGGGGTTCTGTGACGCCTTTGTCTCGTCGTGGAACACAAACGAAGAACGCGAAGTTGCAGCTATGGCGAACTTTTAATCTAAACAAAACCCAAGTCTAAAACGGCGCCCTAAGGGGTGTATATATAGGGGAATAGAGGGGGATTTCGTGGCCCCTTGGAGGAGGGGTCTGAAACCAACCCTAACTCCGTTTCCCCACACATACGGACTCTAAAAACAGCCTATAATATGGTATTTCAAAATTACATGGGCCTGGCCCAAAAATAAGGTGACACAGCACCTATATTAGCCTATGGACGAAATTTATGAAGTGGCATCTTGTATATTTCGTCCAAGCCTTCATACTCTCCTTATGGTGGCTTCAAAGTGCAAAAATCACCACTGGAAACTCCATTGTTCCTTCCCGCGCGCGCACCTTCTTCTCCATGCTTGATCTCGCTCCAATGGCCATCCTTCTTGTCCATGCTAGGTCCTTCATTCATAAGTAAAACAAAAGTATCTAATTTAGGCAGCATCATATGTTCATGAACATTAGAAGGATTTCCAAGAAACGAAAGTACCTGATAATTTAGTTGGCGTGCGCGGGCTCTAGTAACTGGTCCAATATGTGCAGCTGGTGGGGATGTGGGTGTAACATTAGTAGGGATGTCCTCATCATCTTTTTTTTCGAAACCTACTCAGGCAAGGAAACACGAAACCGAAAACAAGAGGATCTCGAAACTAAACCTAATAACAAAGGAAATCAGATTGGAGGGGGATATGGGGTGGTGATATATGGCAATGGAGGTGATGATGGTGGGTGTGATATATAGCAACGGCGATGAAGATGGTGCGGTGGTGGTATATGGCAGATGCGATGAAGATGGTACGGTGGTGGTATATGGCAGATGCGATGAAGATGGTGCGGCGATGGCGTGACAATCTGTGAACAGAACTCGAAACTCTAAAAGACTAGACGCTAAGACCAGCAACTCAACACGACGATGCAACCGCAAATTCAACAAAGCAAAACACCAAACAGAAAATTGCAAAAGGCTTAGATTGGTTCGGATATGATGATCTAACCATAATTTTTTTGGTGGCTTTTTCGTGGACTATAGGTATGAAGAACAGATGCGATCTAAACTATGAAAAACTGGTAAAATCTCACCGAGCAACTTGGAAATATGATACCACTTGATATTAGGTTTAGTTTCGAGATCCTCTTGTTTTCGGTTTGGTGTTTCCTTGCCTGAGTAGGTTTCGGAAAAAAGACAGTATATGTGGATTGCACTGACCCTTTCCATCAGTTCGGACTTTTGGTTGCGTTGGCTAGTGCATGAAGCTTAACATCTTGGAGAATTTTTCCATTAAGTCTCCGCGACAACTTGATGTATGCTTACTCCGAGGACTGGGATGATCCCCAACGATACATCAACTATTCCTTGGATGCTGACGAGATAAACCGGATCGTGAAGAAGCTGTTGGGTGAAAACCAAGAAACTTGCAGCAAGGACGGGTTGAAGCCTTTATGTGCTCTTAACCCGGTTCCTCCAGTAAAAAGCCTTCAACATTTTAATCCGGCTTTATGAACAGCCTTTTTATTTTGTTGCCTGCTTGCTCTGATTGTTAATTCTACAAGCCAAGTCTCCCTTCTAGGGTAGGAAATGAGGCAAAACTGCGGTTAACAAGCCCAAAGCCGCCCCAAGTAAGAAGAAGAATAAGGCGGCTGTAGAAGGGCCGTCTCAAATGGACGAAGCAGCTACCACTGATACTCGATCAGAGGTAGAATTTTATATTTGCTCGTATTTCATTGAATCTAGTTGATGCCTCTTTTTCTTAGGGCGATGTTGAGACAAGCCGTGCGGATAATGTTGAGGTAATTTCCATTTCTTCCGACTCGGAATCCTTGCCCCCATTGAAAACAAGGCGGGTTGTTCGGAAGGTAAACTTCTCTCACCCGGACGCTTATCTGGATCCTCACTTTGTTTTGAAGAAAACTCAGCACAAGTCTAGGCACCAGACCCGGAGTGGGAGCGGTGACCTTGTTGTCGGCTTACCTGATAAGTTAGCCGCCCGAAAACGACCAACCGAGGTATTTAACGCTCCAATTCTTCAAAGAGATTTTGACTTGATATGTCAACTATTAATTCTTATGTTTTGATTTATCAGGAGTCGCCACCTTCGTCGGGCGACTCTACTGCCTCCAAACTAGCACCCTTTGTTATCAATCCTGGGTAAATTCCTCTTTTGTTATCTGCCTGTTTGAATAGACTATTGTCTCCACTCATGCCTTATACTTCATTCTTCATTCTGCAGGTCCAAGGCCAAGAAAAGGAAGACTGACGGGTCTTCTGCTAATCCTGAGGTCCTTGAGCCGGAGATTCCTGATCTGGCGGCTCCTGAAGTTCATGCTGATCAATGTGAAGGTCATCAGGATGTCCAAACTGACTTACCTCCTCCGTCTGACCCGGCCAGTAACGACGCCGTGAATATTGAGGTTGCTCCGGCAACCAATATTAATCCGCCCAATCCTCCAACGGAAACTAAAGATGCCCCTGAGGAGGTTATTATTACTGGGGCGAGTTACACCGCTCCTGAGGTCTCCAGGGTGTTAGCAAAAATTATTGCTAAGGATGAAGCAGTGCTGCCAGAGAAAGGGAAGACCAAGTTGGAGCTCCCAAATTATGAGAATTTTAGTGGTGAAGATCTTCATGCCGGCTATCTGGACCGCCTGGCTACGAGCCGTGAAATGGAAATCGGCCTCGTTAGTATGATGAAGAATAAATACGAGGTATACTCCTCTTTATGTGCTTATACCATATATCCTTATGTAGCCCCCAAGGCCCAGCTTATCTTTCTAAGATAAGCCGGGTCTTGTGAATACTGTGATTGACTCAACCTGTAGCCCCCAAGGGCCGGCTCATCTTCTTGAGATGAGTCGGGTCTTGATAATTTGAAGAACTTCGACCTGTAGCCCCCAAGGGCCGGCTCATCTTCTTGAGATGAGTCGGGTCTTGATAATTTGAAGAACTTCAACCTGTAGCCCTTAAGGGCCGGCTCATCTTCTTCAGATGAGTCGGGTCTTGATAATTTGAAGAACTTCGACCTGTAGCCCCCAAGGGCCGGCTCATCTTCTTAAGATGAGTCGGGTCTTGTCCGTATCTTAATATCAAAAGTATTGATATGCATTAGCCCCCAAGTGCCAAATATATTGCTTGCAATTTGCTTGGGACTTGTTATAAATTTTGTTTACTACGTAGGAAACTTTGAAGACAGCCAAATCAAGTATAACCGGCTTAAAAAGGACATGGAAAAGGGGCAAACCGCCCAAGCAGAGATTGAAGAAAAACTTCGACTCTCATTGGTTGAACTGGAAAGCGCCAAGGCAGGCTTTTTGAAGGAGAAAGGATCCTTTGAGGCTGAAAAGGCGGCTCTAATGAAGCGTGCAGAGGACGCTGAGGGTCAGCTCAAACCCATCACCGAGGAACTATGCGAGTTGAAACGACACATTGCCCAGACGACCCAAGCTGTTTTTGGTAAGTATTTCTTCCTCTTTGATATATGAATAATGGTCATTTGACGACTCATGTATTGATGCTATTTTGCAGGGCCCCAGACGAGCAATCTTAAAAATAACAGCCTCCTGATGCTTAAGGTCGTTTACTCATTAACAGAGCAACTCTATGCTGGGAGTCATCTTGCAATCAAGGCAGTGATGGGGGGTAAGCAGCCTTTGAAACTTATCAAAAATGTGTTGGAATGCCTTTCAACCATTCCGCAGCAAATTCAAGAACTAAAAAGGTCAGCCGCCCGAGTCGGCACGACATATTCGTTGAGTCGGGCTCTAGCTTACGCAGCAGAGCTCGACCCGGCTGAACTGGCAAAAGGCTTCCCCGAGTTTAAGGATGATGGGTCAGAATTTTCTCAGGATGACTATACTTCTTGTGTCAAAGCCGCTCAAGTGTTGTCCACCGAGTTGGTGTCTGAAATGAAGCTGAAGAATTATCAGGCGGCTTATGATGCCAACCACTCACAGATTCCACCGTCCAGTTATACATCGGTGAATCTGGTTCCCCGACGGCGTAAGCACATCTTCGCCCTGGAAGTTGACCCGTCTTCCATCTTTGATGACGGGTCCATATTCCAAGCTTTATCCCATTGTAACTGGGACATGGACAATCTTCAGATACAAGAACCAGAAGACCCAGCTGCGGATAACCCGGAGGCGTCTCATGCGCAAGATTAGACCGCAGTTGACCCGGATGGCACGGACAGCGAGTCAGTAGAACGATGATATGAGCTTCTTAGTTGCCATCCTGACAGCTTAAGCCCCCAAGTATGGGGTAAAAACAATTCGTGGCTCCTTGAGCCTGTAATAGGGATAGCTTTTGAAAAAAAAATCTTCTGGAATGCTGTGTCGTGCCATCGTGCACGTCTTGCACCTTTGTTGGTGCAAGATATTTAAACTTTTGGTCTTGACACCATTTTTCTATTCTGTCATCCTTCTGCCAGCTTATGTTGCTTAGTTTTTCCTCCGATAAAGTTTGAAGATGTATGATTTAGCAACTGGTCACTATGCGAACTCAATAGTTCAACCCGGTTTCTCAACTGTGAGTCGGTAATAACCTTGTACCTGGAACTTACCGTGGTAGAGGAAGTGAACAAGGTAATTTTGATAAGCCGGCTCGATGAGTCTCGAAAAAAAGAGACTGGCTTTCAAAGCTTCAAGTCCTTTGGCTTTCCTCAATAACAGAATTTCATGCTGGATAGGCATCTAACCACCCGGGCATTTATGTATGAGCCGGTAATGAGCACAAGGCATGCCTGAAAGGCTTTATGCGGTGATAACATAATAACAGTACATAGTACTATTAGAAACTGGCTTTCGAAGCTCAGAAATATAGAACGGCTCTTTGGAGCCAGCTTTGAAGGCTCTAACCATGCAATCCTGGCTGTCATAAGCCGTGATGTGGATCGGCTGTCGTGGTTTTGTCATGGCAGATGTCCGAAGACTTAGGTTCGAGGCCATCGCTGAGGGGGTGGACTCAAAGGGGTTGATCGGGACGAAGGACACGAGTTTACCCAGGTTCGGCCCCTCTGGAAGAGGTAAAAGCCTACGTCCTGCTTGAGTTGTATTGATTGGGGTGTCGATTACAAAGGAGCGGATTCGCTTGACCTAGTTCTCGATTGGTTCGTTTCTTGTCTAAGCCGCCCCAGGGTCTCGCCTTTATATAGGAGGTCGAGGCCCTGGGTTACATGAGTCTCAAACCGACTCATACAACGTACTCAATCCTATCTCTAAGCCGCCTTGCCTCTTTGGGCAATCCGGCTCCGGGCGGTTTACCCGCCCGGGTCTCATACCATCTTCTGTCTTGGGCCTTCGTCTTGACCTGTCCGGTAAGCCGCCATGTGGCCCGGCCTTCATCTTCCGGCCCACCTTAAGGGTTTTTTGGCTATGAGCCGCCAGGTATGACCCGGCCCCTCCAGGGCGGATCTTACCACGGGGTTATATCCCCAACATTAGGCCCCAGATTGATTTGAGCCTACTCATGTCAATCTTCAAATTCACTTGGCAGTGAGTCTCACATTTTTATCACCTGAAAAGAAAACTCATAACCCGCCGTGACGTCACACCGAATATGCTAAAAAGATTCCGTGACGTTCGCAACGGATCTCCTCATTAAACGGTCGGTCCCGAAAATCGAGGCGTCCCCTCCGGTCAATCATCATTGAGCCTCTCCGATTTTCGCGCGCACTGTTGCCATCCCTATCTCATAAATAGGGACACGTGGGGTCCCTTTCCCTTTCTCTGCCGCCACCGTCCTCTTCTTCCTCCTTCAGACGCTCTCACCTCCAGAGCTCCGCCGCGCCGACCGGATCTTCATCGTCGTCCCCAACGCCGGCCGCTGCATCAACCTGATGCGGTCCAGAAACTCGCCAGCCCGTCCGCATCCGCAAGGTACCATCCTCACTCCTTGTAAGACCCGCAATCTTCTCCAAGTAGGGTTTCGAGTTCATCGGGTTCCTTTAGTGTTCAGCGCTGTTCTTCGTAATGTAGATTGCAAGTGTCCCTTTGAATCTTATATCGATGTCTATCCGTTGCGGTGGTCCTTTTAGTGTCAGTGCCCACTTGCTATAGATCTGCATAGCAATCTTCTCCACATGCTGTCCGCCTGTTCTTCCACTCCCCCTTTTTAGGTTTTGAATATATTTCCTTTATCTTCGCCCGTGGATCTTGCAACCACGGCTGTAATATGTGAAACATGTTTGTCCATACTTAACCCGCCGTTATATTGCCGGCTCTTCTGATAAAACATGTCGGCGGCTTAACACCTCATCATCATGCCGACCATAGCTACCTTAATTATTTGACGTTTTTCTAACCCGCCATACTTTGCGCCTTCTCTCAGTTTGACCCGCCACCATGTCGAGAGCACCTGCATCTTGTGATTGGGTTGGCTCTGGAGTCACCGAGCAGCTTTTGCTTGACTTCGTAGAATCGGGTATCTTGCCGGCTCAGGACGTTATACATTGGCGGGTTCCAGGGCCAGAAATAAGACCTACTCCTAAGGAAGGGGAGGTTGTCGTATTCACTGATCACCTCCTCCGCGGTTTTAGCCCGCCCGGGTCGAAGTTTTTCCGGGACGTTCTTCACTTCTTCAAGCTTCACCCTCAAGACATAGGTCCAAACTCTGTCACCAATATATGCCAGTTTCAAGTTCTATGCGAAGTTTACCTGCAAGAAGAGCCGTCTGTTGATCTCTTCCATGACTACTTTTATATCAACCGTCAAACTGAAGTGGCAGCGGGACCAAGTTTGGAGCTTGGCGGCGTTTCTATCCAGAGACGGAGAGATTTGCCCTACCCAGCAGCCATCTTACCAAGTCACCCAAAGGATTGGAACAAGACCTGGTTTTATTGCAAGGACACTTCTCCCAAAGAAGAGAATCCGCTGCCGGGTTACCATCCTACCCGGCTTTGCAACTCCGGAGAACTCCCAGACCGGATGTCCGCCGCAGAGCGAGCAAAATATGCTCTGGCCTTCGCGAAGGTCAGGGCCTTAATGGCGAATGGCTTGACCGGCGTCGATTTAACCCGTTGTTGGGTTAGCTGGAAAATCTTGCCACTGAGCCGGCGTGACCGACTCATGTACGAATTTACGGGTGAACCAAATGACTCTCTCTGTTTCAACGCCACCCCCCTGACAGAACAAGACATCAACTCTTCTGTCCAATCTCTTCTTGGCGAAAAACAAGAGGCTTGCAACAAAACTGGGCTGAAGCCTTTTTGCGTCAAGAACCCGGCTCCAGCTGTAAGAAACCTTTCTTAGCAAACTGCTCATTCTTTGTCTTTTGACCTTCTGCCTTGCTCCTTTTAACCTTTTTGGCGGCTTATGCACAGGCCGGCTCTTCCTTCTGGAAGAAGAAGTATAATCCTCCTGTAAGGAAGCCTAAGGCGGGTAAAACCCGCGCCCATAAGAAGAAGAAAACTTCTGCTCAGGAACTGCTAGAGTTTGACGACTCGGAGGTAGAACTTGACTCCCTTGGCCGTCTCTTTATGCAACTTATTGACAACAATTATTCACAGGAGGAAACGGAGACAAGCCATGCTGATGCCCCTGAGGTAACTTACATTTCCTCTGATTCAGAAAACTTTCCACCAGCGAAAATACGGCGGGTCATCCGGAAAGTTCCATTTTCTCATCCTCTTGCTTATTTAGACCCCAACTTTCTTTTGAAAAAGCAACAGCACACCTCCAGACGTCAGACCCGGAGCACCGGCTCTGAAGAGCTTTTGACCGGCTTACCAAACTCTCCGGCTCCTCGGAAACGGCCTGCTGAGGTACTCTTTTAACCAAGTCCGATTTTTAACAGTCTTGAATTGTAACCTTACTCTGTTTTTTATCGTCTTAACTTTTTCAGGAGACGCCCCCTTCATCTGGTGATTCCACTGCATCCAAGCTGCCTCCTCTGAAGATCAACCCGGAGTGCGTACCTTTGTATTTGCACCATACCTTTTTACCATCCTTGTCCTGTATGTGACAATCTTTTTGTTTTCCAGGGCTCAAGCAAAACGAAGGAAGACAGGCGGGTCTACCGCTACTCCTGCTGCCCAAAAGCCGGAGACTGCTAAGCCGGACTCCCCTGCAACTTATGCTGAGCCTACTGAGGCTAGAAAAGATGCGCCTGACGACGCTCCTCGGCCCTCTGAGCCGGCTGATGACAACATGGCCACTCCTGAAAGTCCTCCAAAGGCTGATCCTAAACCGCCCAGCCCTTCAATAGTCATCGAAGATACAGCTCATCCAGAAGTTGTTGTCACTGGGACGGGTTATCATTCTCCTGAACCCCATGTGTTAACGAAGCACACCAGCAAGGCTGAAACATGCTCACCAGAAAAACTTGATTTTGAATTCCCCGTGTTAGAAAAACTGACTGCAGATGAACTACATGCTGGTTATCTGAACCGCCTCTCCACAAGCCGTAATATGGAGTTGAAACTTGTTGGACTGATGAAGAAAAAATATGAGGTACTCCTTCTCTTGTTTTTCCTTATACCCTTATGTAGCCCCCAAGAGCTGGTTTAATATTGCAAATAGTAGACCAGGTCTTCCAATCTTTGTCATACTCTAAATAGCTTAAGTTGTAGCCCCCGAGTATCGGGTTAATATAGATAATAAGCCGGTACTTACTTGAAATCTAGATCCGAGTGTAGCCCCCAAGTCCGGGTCATTATAAAAATGATGAGCCAGAATTTTACTGCTGATATGATCCGGAAAAAACTTCATTGTTTGAAAAGCGCCGTGTGTAGCCCCCAAGTGCCGGCTTAACTTTTTGAAGATGAGCCGGAACTTCATTGTAGACTTGGAGAGAAAACACAGACATTAGCCCCCAAGTGTCAAGTATATTGCTTGCAATCTGCTTGACACTTGTAGCATAACAGCTTCATCAGTTGTCCACTAATGCCTCCTCTTGGCGACTTAGACCTCCTGAACTTTTTTTTTGTACGATGCAGGAAGCTTTGGATGCGGCTGAGTCTGATCTGACCAGCCTAAGGGAAAATGTTGCTTCGCAACAAACCGCCCGGGCTGAGGCGGAAGAAAAATGGCGGGTTGCCACTAAAGAGCTTGAGAAGGTTCAAGCTGACTTTACTGCCTTCAAAAAGACTGCTGAGTCGAAAGAAGCCGCCCTGACCAAGCGTGCCAACGATGCTGACCAGCAGCTCGAGCTTGCGTCAGAAGAGCTACAAACCCTCAAGCGTCATATATCCAGGATGACTTCTGCTATCTTTGGTAAGTACTGAATATTTAGCAAATTTCCTTGCCTTGTTGAAAGGCTGCATGAGCGGCTTATAATGCCTCTCTTCCTTGTAGGTCAAAGAAGCCGCCAATTATCTTCTGACAGCTTGTTGAAGTTGAAAGCAGTATATACCTTGACAGAACAGCTATACTGCGGGACCCTTTGCACCATCAAAGCTATGCTGACTGAGAAAAGCATCCCAAATTCATGAAGGGAGTACTAGAGCTCTTGTCCACTCTGCCGAAGCAAATTGATGAACTCAAACGATCAGCCGCCAGACAGGGAGCAATGGCTGCGCTAAGCCGGTCTCTAGCTTTTGCCCCTGAATTGACCGCAGAAGAGATGATGGACGGCTTTCCATCCAAGAAAGATGACGACTCAGACTTTACCGAAGCTGATTATGCCAAATGTAGGAAAGCCTCCCGAGTACTCGCATCGACACTTGTTAATGAAATTGATCTGGCTTCCTACCAGGCGGCTTACGGCGAGGACAGCAAACGAGTGCGCTGCCCAACTTTCGAAGCCAGGGTCTTAACTCTTGCACGCCGTAAGCCACTCTTTGCTCCTGAAATTGACCCGTCTCCCTTCTTTGACGAGGCCCAGGTTGAAGCTTTAACAAACTGCAACTGGGATGTGGACAATCTTCAAATCGAAGAGGTCGAAGACCAGACGCAGGATGACCCGCCGTCAAGCTGAACACATTGCTCCTGATTAGGGATGACCCGGCTTTCTGAGCCGCCGAGACTGGAATTGTATAAAAAACTTTAAGTCCGTTGCATTTTGGGCTCCCTGGAGAGCTTTGTAATAGGCGTTGAAAAACCTGATTGCCTCAACCGTGCTACTTGAAGCATTTTTATCTGTCTTGTGTTCCGCTCACATCTTGTCATCATATTTCACGGTGGCTCATCTTAGGAGATAAAACCTGCAAAAACAAACAAGACAGAATATGTTCTGTATTGCTGTGAGAGCGGCTTGAAAAAGCATAACCCGGAGATGTTAAATCTTTCATGACCTTGCTTTTTCGAAAACTCATATGCCGGCTCTTATGGCATGAACTTGTTGTTTGAACTCTTAACAATACAGGGTCTCTAGTGAGAGTGACCGTCAACTCCTTTGAACGGCTCAGGGTCTCTAGGCGAGATTAACTGGTAAGAGCAACAGCAAACCATAAAGAGGCGCAGCAGGGCATGCGTACCCCTAGGGCCCATAAGCTACTTCTCACATGACATAAATCCGTTGTTTGAACCTTAAACAGTGCAGGGTCTTTAAAAGAGTAACTGTTTAAGAGTACGAACGGGCCACATAGCGGAGAGTATGCAGCAGATGGGTGAGTTTATCCTCGCTTTCCGTAAGCCGGCCCTCACGTGACAAGAGCCGCCGGTTTAACCTTGACCAGTACAGGGTCTCTAGCGAGAGTGACTGTCAAATACTTTGAACAGCTCAGGGTCTCTAGCGAGATTAACTGGCAAGAGTTCGGCGGGTCACCTAGCGGAGCAGCAGCAGCATACAGACAGGTTTAACTCGAACTTGCGGTGGCTGAAAAGCCGATCAAGAGGGTGTGTAAGCTAAACCCGGCGGGTTGGAAGCCCCTAAATGATCTTGTTGACGGAGTCAACTTTTTGGGTATATAACCCGGCCTTACAGTGGCTGAAGAGCCGATCAAGAGGGTGTGTATGCTAAACCCTAGCGGGTTAGAAGCCCCCAAATGACCTTGTGGTTGTGTTCACTCTTGCACAATCTGAAGTGTATAACAGGCAGAGGCCCCGGCTTGCAGGGATGCCAACTTTATTATATATATATATAAGGTATATACAATGATGATGTACAATGATGGGAGTCGATGACTCAAGTATAGTAAGGCTGCGGATGAGCGATGTTCCACGGCCGGTGGGTCTCCTGCCCAGAAGTACGTGACTCGTCTCGTACGTCAATGAGATAATATGACCCATTGTTGAGATTCCTGCTGACCACAAAAGGTCCTTCCCATGGAGGAGATAGCTTATGCGCATCCGTCTGATCTTGAATTAGACGCAACACCAAGTCGCCTTCCTGAAACGTCCGAGTCTTAACTCTGCGGCTATGATAGCGACGCATGTCTTGTTGATAAATCGCCGATCGAGCCGCCGCTAGATCACGCTCTTCATCCAAAGCATCTAACGCGTCCTGACGCGCTGTCTCATTATCTGTCTCAACGTAAGCCGCCACCCGCGGCGAGTCATGACGTATATCACTTGGCAAGACAACTTCTGCACCGTAAACCATAAAGAAAGGCATATAGCCTGTTGACCTGTTGGGGGTAGTTCTGATGTTCCATAGAACTGATGGTAACTCTTCTACCCAACAACCCGGCGTTCGCAGTAGAGGAACCATAAGCCGGGGCTTGATGCCTCTCAAGATCTCCTGATTAGCACGCTCTGCCTGACCATTGGACTGTGGATGGGCAACAGCAGAGACGTCAAGCCGGATGTGCTCGCTTTCACAGAATGCATGCATAGCCCCTTGGATAGGTTTGTACCATTATCTGTGATAATACTATGAGGGTAGCCAAAACGGTAGATCAATTTTTTGACAAACTGAACCGCCGTAGCGGCGTCACATTTGCTGACCGGCTCAGCCTCAACCCACTTGGTAAACTTATCCACCGCCACCAAAAGGTGGGTCTTCTTGTCTTTAGATCTCTTGAAGGGCCCGACCATATCAAGCCCCCAGACCGCAAACGGCCAGGTAATTGGAATCATGCACAACTCCTGAGCCGGTACGTGAGCACGTCGCCCAAACTTCTAACATCCGTCACACTTGGTAACCAAGTCCTCTGCATCCTTATGAGCCGTCAGCCAGAAGAATCCGTGCCGGAAAGCCTTGGCCACCAAAGATTTTGAGCCGGCGTGATGACCGCAATCGCCAGCGTGAATCTCATTTAAGATTTCCTTACCCTCTTCAGGAGAAACACAACGCTGAAAAACGCCAGTAACGCTGCGCTTATGTAAATCGCCATTGACGATCATCATGGACTTAGATCGTCTTATGATTTGCCTTGCCAAGGTCTCGTCCTCGGGCAACTCGCCGCGAGTCAAGTACGCTAGGTAAGGCAACGTCCAGTCAGGGATAGTATGCAGAGCCGCCACCAGCTGCCCCTCCGGGTCAGGTACAGCAAGATCCTCCTCTGAAGGTAGCTTAACAGACGGGTGATACAACACATCCAAGAAAACGTTAGGTGGTACCAGCTTACGCTGAGAGCCCAGCCTTGACAACGCGTCAGCCGCCTCATTCTTGCGACGGTCAATATGATCCACCTGATAACCTTTGAAGTGACCAGCGATGACGTCCACCGCCTGACGATAAGCCGCCATCCGTGGGTCTTTGGAATCCCACGTGCCTGAAACTTGCTGAGCCACGAGGTCTGAGTCGCCGAGGCATCTAACCCGGCTTAGGTTCATATCCTTAGCCACACGGAGGCCATGAAGTAAAGCCTCATACTCAGCTGCATTATTAGTACAAGGAAACATCAGCCTTAACACATAACAAAACTTGTCACCTCTAGGGGAAGTTAAAACAACTCCAGCCCCTGACCCTTCCAATTGCCTGGATCCATCAAAGTGAATTGTCCAGTATGTATTATCCGGCTTTTCCTCAGGCGACTGACACTCTGTCTAGTCGTTTATAAAGTCCACCAGGGCTTGAGACTTGACAGTCGTGCGAGGCACATATTTCAGATTAAGAGGCCCAAGCTCTAATGCCCACTTAGCAATCCTGCCAGTGGCTTCTCTGTTTTGAATTATGTCTCCCAACGGGGCAGAGCTAACCACCGTGATCTGGTGTCCCAGAAAATAATGCTTCAACTTACGATTTGCCATGAACACCCCATATATCAGTTTCTGCCAATGTGGGTACCTTTGCTTGGATTCTATCAGGACTTCACTGATGTAGTAAACCGGCCTCTGAACCGGGTATTCTTTCCCTGCCTCCTTACGCTCCACAACAATCGCGGCACTGACGGCCCTGTTGTTAGCCGCCACGTAGAGGAGCAAAGGTTCCTTCTCAGCCGGAGCAGCCAAGACCGGCGGCTCAACCAGCTGCTTCTTGAGCGCCTCAAGCGCCTCACCCGCCGGCTTACTCCAGACAAAGTTGTCTGTTTTCTTCATCATCTGATACAGAGGAATAGCCTTCTCACCCAGGCGGCTTATGAACCGGCTTAACGCAGCGATTCGACCCGCCAGGCGCTGAACGTCATTGATGCATGCCGGCTCAGACAGGGAAGTAATAGCCTTTATCTTGTCCGGATTAGATTCAATACCACGCTCAGAGACTAGAAATCCCAAGAGCTTGCCTGCAGGAACTCCAAAGACACACTTGGCCGGGTTAAGCATCATCTTGTAGACCCGTAAGTTATCGAACGTTTCCTTCAGGTCGTCAAGTAGAGTCTCCTTCTTCCTTGATTTGACCACAATATCGTCTACATAAGCATGAACATTGCGCCCAATTTGACCATGAAGACAGTTCTGTACACAACGCTGGTAAGTCGCCTGGGCACTCTTGAGCCCGAAAGGCATAGACACATAGCAGAAAGCACCAAAAGGCGTAATGAAAGCCGTCTTCTCTTGGTCTTTAACTGCCATCTTGATCTGATGATAACCTGAATAAGCGTCCAGGAAGCATAAGCTCTCACAACCCGCCGTTGCATCAATAATCTGGTCGATACGGGGGAGAGCAAACGGGTCAACTGGACAGGCCTTGTTAAGATCCGTGTAATCTACACACATACGCCACGTGCCGTTCTTCTTGAGTACCAACACCGGGTTAGCAAGCCACTCTGGGTGAAACACTTCAATGATGAACCCTGCTGCTAAGAGCCGGGCCACCTCTTCTCCAATAGCCTTGCGCCTCTCCACATTAAACCGGCGGAGGAACTATTTTACCGGCTTAAATTTAGGATCCACATTAAGGTGGTGCTCAGCGAACTCTCTTGGTACACCCGGCATGTCAGAAGGTTTCCATGCAAAGATGTCCCGATTCTCACGGATGAATTCGATGAGCGCGCTTTCCTATTTGGGATCCATATTGGCCCCAATAGTGAACTGCTGCGATGAGTCGCCTGGCGCAAAGCCCACCAACTTGGTATCTTCTGCCACAAACTTGAGGGGCGGCTCCGATTCCGTGTTGGGTTTCTTCAGTGGGGTCATATCTGCTGGGTCAACATTTTCTTTATAAAAATTGAGCTCTGCTTCAGCACAACTTGACTCTGCATAAGCTGCATCACCTTCCTCACACTCAAGAGCCGTCTTCCGATCACCATGCACGGTAATCGTCCCATTCAACCCGGGCATCTTGAGTTGCAAGTAAACATAGCAAGGCCTAGCCATGAACTTGGCGTAAGCCGGCCGTCCAAACAGAGCGTGGTATGGGCTCTTGATTTTAACCACCTCAAACCACAAAGACTCCACCCTGTAGTTGAATTCATCACCAAAGGCTACCTCCAAAGAAATCTTTCCCACCGGATAAGCCGATTTTCCGGGTACCGCACCGTGAAAAACTGTTGAGGAGGGCTTAAGATCCTTGTCAAGCAAATTCATCCGGCGGAAAGTGTCATAGTACAGGATGTTGATGCTGCTGCCACCATCCATAAGTACTTTAGTAAACACGTATCCTCCCACTTGGGGGGCAACTATCAAAGCCAGCTGCCCCGGGTTATCAACACGCGGCGGGTGATCCTCCCTGCTCCAAGTTATGTCATACTCAGAACACTTCAAATACTGCGGGAGGGCCGGCATGACTGCATTAACCGCCCGCTTGCGCACCTTCCGGTCTCGCTTATCAAGGTTGGTTGTAAAAAACATGATACTGACCCCTGCTGAGCTGCTTCGGGTTACTCTGGTACCCCGACTGGTTATTCTGCTGCTGACCACCATTACCAGGTTGATGATGACCCCATTGATTGCCTTGACCCTGGTAACCGGATCCTAAGCCGCCGGCGCCAAAGCCGGCTCCTGAACCGCCCGGGCCTGAGCCGCCCGACGGACCATTACCGTTATTGCGATGCTGTTGAAGGCTGTAATCACGGAACTGCCGCATAATACTGCAATCCCTCCATGTATGGCATGCCGGCTTATCAGGCCGGCTGTGCTCTGGACAAGGTTTATTGAGCATCTCTTCCAGGTTGAAAGGAGCTTTGCCCTTGTTAAAGGGCGACCTGAAGTTCCCGTTGCCCTTAGCACGATTGTTCCCGGCGCTGGTGTTCGCCACCAATTCGGACCCGCCGTCCGGGTTCTTCCTCTTCCCAGGTTGCTGTTTCCAGCCGCGTTTTGCTGTTGACCCTTGCCATTGTTATTTTTCTTACCCTGGGCCGATTTCTCATCATCGGAGCAAGGGTCCTTCGTGTTGTCTGAGTCAGCATACTTGGTGAGAGCCGCCATGGGCTCCCCCATGTCTTGGCATGAGCGTTTGAGCCGGCCAAGCTTCTGCTTCAAAGGCGTGAAGTGACAATTCTTCTCTAGAATCAAAACCGCTTGAGCCGCCGTAATCTGTTCAGAAGAGTGGATGATGGTTGAGACCCGCCGGACCCAGTGATGAGCCGACTCGTCTTCACGCTGCACACAATGGTCCAAATCCATAATCGTCATGGGCTGCTTGCATGTTCCTTGAAATTTTTTGATGAATTTCGCCTTCAACTCGGCCCAGGAATTAATGGTATTGGGTGGCAAGCCCTTCAACCACGTGCGAGCCGGCCCTTCCAGCATCATGATGAAATATTTGGCACATACTGCATCACTAACATCCAACATCTCCATGGCTAATTCATAGCTTTCGATCCAAGCCTCTGGAGGTAGGTCAGCAGTATAATTGGGCACCTTGCGAGGACCCTTGAAATCCTTCGGCAGACGTCCATTCCGCAAAGCCGGCGCTAAGCACGGCACTCCCACAGCCCTGGAGGTTACTCCTGCTCCTACTGAGACGGAAGGTGCAACTGTGGGTTCCTGATAAGCCGCCGCCGCCGCCAGAGCCGCCGCTTCTCGCTGTGCTCTTGCCCGATCCACCAACGCCTGAGCATCCAGAGCCGCCCGATCAACTCGCGGCGGGTTCCGATGTCGTTCACTGCTAGAAACCGCCGGTGACTCATAGCGCCGACTGTAGCTGCGGCTGGGGATGGGGGTTGAATGCACGCGACTCAGGCTATAAGTGTATTTCTCCTGCTGGGCCACCGCCATCCGCAGGTATCCAATGGCATTCCGCACTTCCTGTGCGAAGGGCGCCTCATCAAGGATCGGGATTGTACCAAGCCTGGTTGCCGCTGCCACCATGTTCTCCGCCGGGTTAGAATAATGACCCGGCGGTGTTGGAAAAAATGGTGGCGGGTTTTGGTTCCGTCGGGGCGGGTCTGGCTGCTGATGCTGAATCGCCGCCCGGCTTCCAGGTACTTCCGCCGTCCGGGTTACGGTCAAAGGCACATTCCGTCCCGTCCCTGGCGTGTTGAAAAGATTTCTGGCTTCATACTGATCCGGCAAGCGGGATTGATGCCTCATCCGATGAACCGCAGCTGCCGACTGCTGCTCTAACTCAAGGCGGAAAGCATCCGCCCTAAGACGCTCCGCCTCAGCATCCATCTGAGCCTTCAGCGCATTGATTTCCTGTTGGACTCCGGCCATCTGGTTCTTCAACCTCGTGATCTTCGCATTACGGGCCGCTTGGTTTGCAGCAGTGACCTCAGTTTCCATCAGGGTTGTAAGCTCGTTCATCAGATCCAGAAGAACCTGAGCCGGCGGCCTGCCAGCCCCAGACCCGGTCGCACCGGCGGCTGTGCTGCTCGGGGCCGGCGCTAAACCCGCCATGAAGACGGCAGCGCGGTTCGGCGGCTCATAATCCTTCGGCTCATGATACTCCGACTCAGGGTAATGCTCGACGTAGCCCCCAAGCCCACCATTGTGAAGCTGATAGATCGATTCCGTCTCTCCGCTCGAGGATCCATCCTCTGAGCAGATGAGGGTTTCTTCCCGCGACATAGAACCCTCCAACTCCATGCCCTGGGTGAAGCCGACGAAGACATGCTTCCTGCCCGGGTTAACACGGGCGGGTTGCACGCGTCGGGCCGGCTCGACGAGGTCGGTGCATATGTCCGGCCCGGGTTCAGATCCACCGATCTTGCTGATGAAGATGTGGATTCCGCCAAAGGGGACCCGGAAACCATACTCGATTGAGTCGGCGTCGGGGCCCTAGCCGGCGTCGTCGATGTAGAGCTTTCCGCGGCGACTCTTGGTCATCCTGCCAACGACGTACCCCTCGATCCCTGGGAGAGAACCCTTTGAGAACTCAACACCACCGAGCGCTAGCCCCACGGTGGGCGCCAACTGTCGTGGTTTTGTCACGACAGATGTCCGAAGACTTAGGTTCGAGGCTATCGCTGAGGGGGTGGGCTCAAAGGGGTTGATCGGGACAAAGGACACGAGTTTACCCAGGTTCGGCCCCTCTGGAAGAGGTAAAAGCCTACGTCCTGCTTGAGTTGTATTGATTGGGGTGTCGATTACAAAGGAGCGCATTCGCTTGACCTAGTTCTCGATTGGTTCGTTTCTTGTCTAAGCCGCCCCAGGGTCTCGCCTTTATATAGGAGGTCGAGGCCCTGGGTTACATGAGTCTCAAACTGACTCATACAACGTACTCAATCCTATCTCTAAGCCGCCTTGCCTCTTTGGGCAATCCGACTCCGGGCGGTTTACCTGCCCGGGTCTCATACCATCTTCTGTCTTGGGCCTTCGTCTTGACCTGTCCGGTAAGCCGCCATGTGGCCTGGCCTTCATCTTTCGGCCCACCTTAAGGGTTTTTTGGCTATGAGCCGCCAGGTATGACCCGGCCCCTCCAGGGCGGGTCTTACCACGGGGTTATATCCCCAACACCGGCCAAAAGACTTTATGTGTCCCCATAAATGTCTTACGATATATCCTGTTCTGAAGATCAGTTTTCCACATAGGTATGACCATGCTAGCATGACGCGATGATGATGCGAATGATGTAATGATGTAGTGCAAATAACATATGCACATGATATCAAAGCAATCGTCGGCCTTTGAGGCTCGACAGGAAAAGACCGGCTTTCGAGGCTCGAGTCTTGCTTCAATGAAGCGGGTATGATAACCCATGGTTTATCCTAGCTCTCTGTATGCCGGCTCTCTCATGACTCAAACCGGTGTTTTAATCTTGGTAAGTTCAGGGTCCAAAAAGGATTGACTTGTCAAGAGTACACGGGGTCATCTGATCGGAGTCGCATCAAGCGCACAGGCAGGTTTAACCATATATGGCGTTTATTTTTACCGGGTCAAGAGGGTGAGAAAGCTAAGCTCGATGAGCTGGAAGCCCCCAAATGCCCAAAATATTGTGGCGTTATTTTGCCGGGTCACAAGGGTGAGAAAGCTAAACTCGATGAGTTGGAAGCCCCCAAGTGCCTATTGTTTCGAAAAATAAAGACTCGAGCTCAATTTGTAGGCTAAAAACGGCTAAAAACCCCGCAATTCGGGAGCGTCGGCTTTATTATACTCGAAACATAAAGAAGTATACACAGAATTTGCAAGGGGGGGGGGAAGAAATTAGAAAAAAGGAGCTGGCGGCTCTAGGTATATTAAGGCCGCAGGTGTTCCACGGCCGGCTTGTTTCCTTCTTGGAGGTATAGAATTTTTTCTTGTAAAACCCTCCAGAGCATGATTTTTTTTTCAGGGATTCAGGTACTAGTGGTACTGACCGTTATTCAGCTGCTTGGGATTACTTTGGAATCCTCCTTGGTTATTATGCTGATTGCCCTCGCCAGGATGCTGCCCATTGCCATTATTTCCCTGATGTTGAAAACCAGCCCCCGAGCCACCTTGTGACCCGCCAGGTCCGTGCTGACCCGGGTGTCCCCCACCATTGACTCGTAGATTATTTTGGAAAGTCTGATTACGGAACTCTTGCATGATGTAACAGTTTTCCCATGAGTGGGTAGCCGGTTTATCCTGGGTACTGTGCTTGGGACATGGTGCTTTAAGCGCCTCCTCATAGTTGTGAGGCTTATTCCCATTGTAAGCCCCTCCGGGGCGACCGTTGCGGCGCTGATTTTTGAAACCAGTGTTAGTGTTGGCAACGAAGTCTGACCCGCCATCGGGCTGCTTCCGCTTGTTGTTATTTTGAGCCCCCTGGTTACCACCGTGACCATGCTGGCCCTTTCCTCCTTCAGCCTTTTTGCCTTTAGCGGTCTTGTCCTCATCCGAGCCGGGATCCTTCGTGCTATCTGACTCGGCATATCTGGTTAGGACATCAATTAAGTCGCCCATATCTTGTACCTTTCGCTTGAGCCGTCCGAGCTTCTGAACCAACGGCTGGAAGTGACAGTTCTTTTCCAAAATTAGGACCGTTTGAGCCGCCGTGATGCTGTCTGATGAGTGGATAATTTCCGCGACCCGGCGGGTCCAGTGGTGGGCCGATTCGTCCACTCGCTGAACGCAATGCTGTAGATCTACTATTGTCATAGGCTTCTTGCAGGTTCCCTGGAAATTCTTGATGAACCGCTCCTTCATCTCCTCCCAAGTGTTGATGGAGTTGGGCGGCAAATTTTCCAGCCACGTCCGAGCCGGTCCCTCCAGCATCATGGTTAAATACTTGGCGCATACAACGTCACTGACATCCAGCATATCCATCGCCAACTCGTAGCTTTCGATCCAACATGCCGGCTCAAGATCTGCCATGTAGTTTGGAACCTTACGAGGCCCCTTGAAATCTTTGGGCATGCGCTTGGCGCGGAGTACCGGGGATAAGCATGGTATCCCAATTGTCCTATTGTTGGTCCCAACCCCCAAACTCGCCGGTTGAGGGTGAAGCTGTTGAATCAACCGTGCTGCCGCTTCCGCCTCTGCCAGTCGTGCGCCTCTGGCTGCATCAACAACTGCCTGGGCGTCTGACGGTGACGTGGCTTGAGACTGCGTCGGTATTTACCCAAAGAGGAAGGGATGATGCAGCACAACGACGGTAAGTATTTCCCTCAGTTATGAAACCAAGGTATCAACCAGTAGGAGGATCACCACCACCTAATAAGCAGCACCTGCACACAAATAACAAATACTCGCAACCTGACGCGTAAGAGAGGTTATCAATCTCTCTACGGTAAAAAGATAGATTAGGTAATGATAGATAGGAGAGATAGATCTCTCAAGAACACAAAATAAAAAGGGCAAATAAAAAGTGCAGCAATATATTTTTGGGTTTTTGGTATAGTAGATCTGAAAACAAAGAGGCAAAAGGATAGATCGGAAAGCAATATGTTGGAAAAGTAGACCCGGGGGCCGTAGGTTTCACTAGTGGCTTCTCTCATGAGTATAGCACACGGTGGGTGAACAAATTACTGTTGGGCAATTGATAGAAGATCAAATAATCATGACGATATCCAAGGTGATGATCATTATATAGGCATCACGTCCAAGATAAGTAGACCGACTCCTGCCTGCATCTACCACTATTACTCCACACATCGACCGCTATCCAGCATGCATCTAGTGTATTAAGTTCATGGAAAAACGAAGTAATGCAATAAGAACGATGACATGATGTAGACAAGATCTATTCATGTAGGAATAGACCCCATCTTGTTATCCTTAATAGCAACGATAGATGCATGCCTTGTTGCCCCTTCTGTCACTGGGAAAGGACACCGCAAGATCGAACCCATCACAAAGCACCTCTTCCCATGGCAAGAAAAATCGATCTAGTCGGCCTAACTAAACCAAAGATTCGAAGAAGAAATACGAGGCTATAAGTAATCATGCATATAAGAGATCAAAGAAGACTCAAATAATATTCATGGATAGAAACTGATCATGAACTCAAAATTCATCGGATCCCAACAAACACACCGCAAAAGTTTACATCAAATAGATCTCCAAGAGACCATATTGTATTGAGAATCAAAAGAGAGAGAGGAAGCCATCTAGCTACTGCCTACGGACCCGTAGGTCTATGGTGGACTACTCACGCATCATCGGAGAGGCACCTATGAAGAAGATGAACCCCTCTGTGATGGTGTTAGATTGGATCTTGAGGCTCTGGAACTTGCGGCGGCTGAATGTGTTTTTCGTCGACTCCCCTAGGGTTTTCTAAATATTTGGGTATTTATAGGCATCAGAGGCGGTGGAGGGGGGCCCCGTGGAGGGCACAACCCATCAGGGCGCGCCGGGGGCCCCCTGGCGCGCCCTGGTGGGTTGTGGCCTCCACAACCCACCTCTCTGGCACTTCTTTGGCCCACTGGGTGTCTTCTGGTCAAAAAAAATCTCCAAAAAGTTTTGTCACGATTGGACTCCGTTTGGTACTGATATTCTGCGAAGTAAAAAACAAGTAAAAACAGCAACTGGCACTTTGGCACTATGTCAATAGGTTAGTCCCAAAAAATGATATAAAATTGCTATAAAGTGATTGTAAAACATCCAAGAATGATAATATAACAGCATGGAACAAGCAAAAATTATAGATACGTTGGAGACGTATCAGACGGCATGGGCCGGGTTGGGGAGACCTGAGGCTGTTGCCTACGCCCACTGCTGGAAATGCCCGGAAACTCCACATGGCGGCCCTTGCTAGCGTAGGGAATGGAATGCATCCGATCCCGGCTATATGAGTATTGCGCCTGTTGCACAACGGCTGTTTTCAGCATCTCAATGGCGTTTCTAGCTTTAACCTCAACGGGGGTGTTTCCGTTAATAGGCAGCGCTTCCAAATTCCGGGTTGCTGCTAGCATGTTATCAACAGGGTTGGAAAAATGACCCCACGGAGTCTGGAATCGTCGAGGCGGGGAGTGAGCCGGCGGTGGTTGAGCCGGTTCCTCTTGCCGATTCCCACGCGGTTGAACAGTTCTGGTGTCTGTTGTGGGGTAGTAAAAAGCTGTTGTGGCTCAAGGTTCAGTGGGAGCCCGCGGTGACATCTTCTCTCGTAAACCACCTCTGATGCTTCCCTCTGAACTCCTAACCGCCAAGCCTCGGCTTTAAGGCGCTCCGTCTCATGATGTATACGAGCTTGTAACTCCGCCATCCGCACGTTTTCAGCGTCAATCTCCTTCTGCACATCGACTATCTGGCTACGCAGTTTGGTTAACTCCACATTGCGCTCTTCCTGATTCTCTGGGGTAACTGGAGTTTCCACGAGTTTTGCCATATCAACCATGAGATCGGTCATGGCTTGAGAGGCGTTTTGGTTGACCCGCCGAAACCTCCAGCTACGGCTGGACCGGGAACCGCTGTAGCTCCTGCCATGTAGACGGCGACTTGGCGAGGCGACTCGTTGTATTCCCCGGGGGCCTCAGTTTCCAATAAGCACCCAAGTCTGCCATCATAAAGAGGATAGATCGACTCTGTATCTCCCGTGGATGACCCGCTGTCTGAGTTGACGAGGGCATTCTCGCTCGAAGCCGGCTCGTCCGAAAGACTGATTCCTTGCATGAAACTGACGAAGACGTGATGACGGCTGCCTTGTCACTGGCCGGTTTGGGCGTGCCGAGCCGGCTCATCGAGGTTGGTGTAGATGTCTGACTCGGGGGTCTCCAAATCGATCTCACCGACGGGAGCTCAAGGCCCGCGTTCGATCGAGTCAGCCTCAGCGCTCCAATCCGACTTATTAACGTATATCTTGTCGCGGCGACTCTTTATCATCTGATCAACTGCAAACTTCCCAAATCCTGGAAGGGTTCCCTTCGAGAGCTCAACTCCACCGAGCGAAGGCCCCACGGTGGGCGCCAACTGTCGTGGTTTTGTCACGGCAGACGTCCTCGTGAAAGGACTTAGGTGTGAGGCAATCGCCGCTAGGTGGCGACTCGAAGGGGTTGAACGGGAAAGAGAGTCGGGTTTACCCAAGTTCGGCCCCTCCAATGGAGGTAGTAGCCTACGTCTTGCTTTGTGTGTATTGAAGGATAGATCTCGATTACAAGGGTGCGGAATCGCTAACCTAGCTATCGAGAGATTGTGACTTGAGTCTTTCGGTCCTAGGGGCTTGCCTTTATATACAGGTCAAGACCCTAGTGTTTACAATAGAGTCCGAGTCATATCGTGACTCGTAACCTATAATGCCTTTATCTCGCCTTGCTCCTTAAGCAAGGAAACCGGCCGGCGCCTTCCGCCCTGTGGGCCTTGAGCCGTCGTCTTTAGGTGTTGGGTCGCCCGGTGACTTAGTCAGCCACCTCCTTGCTTGTCTTGTCTTCATGACTCGACCCATCTTAAACTTGACTGTAAAACCGTCAACATATTAACCCGGCCCCATAGGGCGGGTTATATCACGGGGCTATATCCCCGACACCTTCCTGAAGGTGCCGTCTTGGAGCCCACGATTCGCCGTATGCGGCTTCATCTCTTCACGGTGGCGTGTTCACGGTTGAAGCTCCCGGTTGCTCTTGTAGTGCTAGGGATGGTGTTGCTGCGCTCAGCGTCTACGTGTCATGCCTTGGGTGTGTGCGTGTGTTGTGGTGGCGTGCGTTTGTACTGGGTTATTGATGATCATTGCTTTATATATAAAGCGGGGCGAAAGCCTTTTTCGGTAAAACGGGGATGATACACAGCCATGGCAACATGTTCATTTGTTGATGACCATGCTCGGAAAACTTGTGTTTATTTTATGTAGCATCGCTTTTAATTGATTTCTATATATCAGTCTTGCATCTATGGCCCATCTTAGTTCTCTAGCGCTATTCACGAGTTTTTCTCTTATAAGGGCGCTTTTCCTCAACTTTCATGTCCTGTTGTTCACACTTAGAATGGTGTTGTTGAGCACAAGCATTGTCGTGTTATTGAGACTGCTCACACTCTTTGATTTTCTCCTTAATCCCTACTCATTTTTACTCAAAAATGCTTTCGCCCTGCTTTATTATATATAAATCATATTGGTCTGGATGCATCATTCATGCGTTCTCACTGCCAATGTTAACTAATATTCCCAAATATGTTCCAATGGAGCTTCAAGTGACAGACTTCTTCACCAAGGCTCATACTAGAGATTTGATATCAGAGCCAGGTTTTGGGTTTAAGTCTTAGTCGCTGCATTTCTTCCAATCATTTATCTCCGCCCATGTCAGCGTGAGGGGAGGTGTTGATCATTCCACATCCACATTAGATGTGAAACCGGGGGGGGGGGGGGGGGTAAGTATACTATATCTCCTCTTCTTAATAGATCAATCTTTTGGGGTAGTTGCTTGATAGGAATATTTAACATGTGTAACCACAGAACACAACTTCAACCCACATCTTAGGTGTGTGTATCTTCTCAGGCAAGGTGGGAGATTACATATCCAACTCTTGCAGGTACTTCTTAAAAAACTATCATGGGTACCCTATGCATTTTTTTTGAGGAAATGCCATCATGGCTAGCTTTATTGATTTGGTAAAATAGTTACATGGTTCCCTAAATTGGTAACAAGGAAATCTAGAGGTTCATCAACCTAACTACAAAATGCATGCTAAAGATAACTAGTGCATAGACCCTCAAAAATTAGCTTCGCGCGCTGTGAGGGACCGGAAAAGAAAGTGGCTTTCCTAGATGGGTTGATGTTGGTCAGGATGGGCTCAGTCGCACAGCGCAATCAATGTTCTTTTGGGTTGGTTGGGGCTCGGTCAGGACCTCGGTAGGGTGCGGGAGGTGCTGGTGGAGTTCAGTAACACTTGTTTCTAGGGAAAATCTCCCCCTCAATCGATTGATAACTCAACACCCGCCACCTGTCTCTACATCCGTCTAAACCGATTTTGATTTGTACGTAGCACAGTGCAACACGGACCGACCACCCGGTTTGCAACATGGGTCTTTTTGCAAGCACATGTGCCCAGACACGTGCTTGCTGCTTTTAAAGAAATCAGTTGCGTCACTCGGGTGTCACGTAACAGTCGACTGGAGCCCAACAAAGCTTGTGCTCCAAGGCCCAAGCGCAACACACTCAATGTTGCAAATGACTGCAATGGCACGAGCGGAGATCTGGCACATAATAGTTTGATGGGAGCGCAATAAATCTTGTGTTGCAAAGACCCGAGCGCAACACACTCAATGTTGCAAACAGATGCGCTGACGAAGGTGGAGATCGTATGACTTTCTTGCATGCCATCCAACGACTGTCAAGGTGGTCGATATGATCTAGTCTTTGTCCGCCTTTATTAGAAGTAATTACATATATTCCATTAGATAGACATATTACATAGAATACATACATGGTCACCACATGAGACATACACATGTTTCCTACATTTTTACACCAAGGATTCCACTAGCAGTAGAACTATAATTTCACGCATGGAGAATCTTGTGCCTCGCTGAGTCGTGGCCCTCCATCGTCCTCTACCACCATCGAGGTCAAGCACCAAGATCTATGGGAGCACCTTCGCATATAAGGATGATCTTCGTGCTGATGAACTGGACTGTCGCAAGCGACGAGATAGAGGCTCTCTGGCACGTCGGTCGGGGTTCTTCCATGTGTCCTCAAGATCCCAACGCCATCAACTTCATACATCGAGGTCAAAGAAGAGGAACACCGTCGTCCCGTATCCATTCATGCACTCCACCGCAAGACACCAAACACAACTGCAACAATTGATGCCAATCCCACCTAGGAGAGTGCGGAGGGATGGCCACTAGACACATATCTCATCGTATTCAAAGAGCGGCAAGAAGACCAAGCCACCTGCTCCTTGACATAGTCGATTAGAGCACCATCGAGGGAAGAACATAGGCAAATTATTCCGATGTGGCATTGTCCCCACCATTGGTACAACACCTCTGAAAATTAAGGAGTATCATACTATGCACTGCACATGTCGATCTTAGCTGGATATCTGGAGGGAGAAGGCACGTTGGAGGATGAGCAAACTCTCACGTAGAATCCTACAAAGAAGATTCTCTCCACGTATAGGCAGGTGACACAGGTTGTGGTGGATCTGGTCGCCTCCTCCCCCCATGCTCGGCATGCTTTCCTCCGTAGGATCTGGGTCGCGATGTGTGGCTCACTGGTCCTCGATGTGGATGGAGCTAAAGGTGGGATTCAGAATGAGAGAAATCTTTTGCCGGCCCTGGTCGGCAATGACGGCGGCGACGCCTGAGGGCATCGTCTCTTCTCCAAGGAGACATTCATGGGATCTGCCTATACCTCCACCACGCCCTTTTGTCTCCCGGGTGAAAGCCCTAATTGCGGTGGGCGGCGACGGCGTCTTTGGCGCCTTTCCCTTCTTGAAGGCGTCGCCTTGGGAGCTATATGGCTGGTAGACACTGTTCGATTGGCATTGGAGGCGATCTGGATCAGGAGGTGGTGCGACGTGGCATCTACCGCGTCGATGACGGCGGCTCCGGGCAGCATGGTGCAGCAGAGTCTCGACGTTGGATGCGCCTTGATGGACGTGCGCACGGAGGTGGCGTTGTCTGGCGTCGTGGTGACGTCAACGGCAGGCCTGGCATGGTCGATGCGTCAGTACCTGCTTTGAAGATGGATCTGTGGAAGATGGCGGCGAAGGACTCTGAGGGTGTGCCAGATCGGTGTGTGCCCCAGACTCGGCAAGCGGCTTGGTTGGGGCCTCGGGCTTTAGATGTTAGGCTTTGGTGCGAGGTCTGTTTGATATTCGGCTCGGACTATCGGCACCCTTCATCAACTGGATAGGAGTATCGAAAGATATTGCCAAGATGATGACTTCAGACCTACAGATGTATTACTTTGTAAAGTCTTTGTGAATGATTAATAAAATGATTGCATGCACCGATGCAGAGAGGCCGGGGGTCATCTCCTTTTTCTATAAAAAATCATCGTCACGGGAACTCGTTAAGAATGATGCCATCGGGGATCTTATCTTTCCGCCTTGAGCAGAAATGGTGGGAGTAGTAGATACAGTTTCTTCGCACACCGCTGCGCTCGCTCGGCGGCACAAAAACTGCTTTGGAACACATCGACCCCAAGAACAAAGCGTGATCACCGAGGCTCATCGCCTCCACCCACTTTGTACGTGTAATAAGGATCCATCACAATGTTGGTGTCGGCATCAACTAGCTCATGCACCGTGAAGAATGGGTCGTGGTTGTTGCGCAACCAGCAACGATCCCTTACCACCAACACAAGCTTGTCGCCTAGGTTGAGAATGTATATGCCCCGTTCCTCGAGATTGCTTGACCAATAGCTACTCGGAATGGCCCGCCCGTGGATGACTGCGAGAACCGGTGTGTTGTGTTTCCCATTGCAGAAGGTGATATCCATGAAACTCCCCCAGCCGAACCCCCCTTCTTACCTATCCACCCTCAGGGCAACCAACACTACACAAGTACAAATTGCAATATCATGCTTGTCTGTGATGGCAGCAAGGATACAACCACTTGAGGTCGGCGCCTCGGAAAAGATGATCTTATGCATAACTTATAGCTTACCAGTGCACCGTTGTGCGTGGATGATGCTCCTTTGCTTTGTGGAGAGATCCACCTTGACACCGGAGAAGAGATTCACGATCCGGAGAGGGAGCCTACCGAATCACCATCATGGCAGCCGATGAAGCACCTGCCGGCGGCCTCGCTCGGGAGCGGTACTCGTGGCAGGACCGTGCCATCTTCACAGCAGTACACACGCCCAGTCTCGTCGCCACCGCGTGGGTCAAGCAGCAGCCACAGGAGAGCGGGAGCGGGCCGTGGTGGGTGGGTCAAGGCGATGGCGCGCCACGAAGTGCACACTGCGTCGAAGCGGACACGGTCGATGGGCGAGGCGAACCTGACGTAGTCCTAGACAATGCCGAGCAGATCGTCGGGGAGGCTGGACCACTGCTGATGCTCTACAGCCGGCGTTGTGCACGTCGGCGTCGAGCGTTGGTTTCTAGCACATGCCAACTCGAGTCTGGTGCACAGAGATAGATTATTTTTCTTTTTTGACATGACTAGCAAACATGCCCGTGCGTTGCAACGGGTACACATCCACTAATTTAATAACGTAGGAAGTACTAATATCATAAATAGGTAATATGAAATATTACTAAAGCTTAATTTCTCAACTTAACTTGCATGCTATGGAGCCTATAATCTAAATGACTAATAGTTTTTTTTTTCGGGTGAAAATGACTAATATTTAATAGTAGCAAAATTAGTTACGAAGGCACACAGTGTTTTGTACACTGATTGATAGCTTATAGAATATGTATATTTATGTGTCAATCCTCATTGAAAATTAATTCCAAAATTCTACTGCTAATGTAGATTTTCTAGCATATAGCTGTACAATACAAGAGTCAGTTTTATTATTAAAATTTCATTTAACGATATTTGTACCAAATTTAGTTTGAAACCCTATCCAACTGCTACAATTTTAAATTGATGAAATCTGAGGCTAATAATCATTTTAGGTGATCCCTTATTCACTTTTTGTCATTGCGAGTTTAATTAATTTTCTAAAACAGTCTGGGTTTTTTACATGATCTTCCTTGGTCATTGTACACAAAATATGACTATGTTGGTGGCAAAAAAAAAAAGAAACTCAAGTGCTTATTTTTTTCATGTATAGTATACATGTTTTGAATGTTTGCACCTGATGGCAAGTTGTCTTTGCTGTCAGCGTCGATGCCGGCGAGGCGACGTGCTGATGCCTCGTTGGCTTTGATGTCAGCGGCGATGCCCGCGTGGCGACGTGCAAAGCTGAGTTGCTAAGGCTTGAGATTACGTTATAAGGGTGTTGTACGTGTGTATTTATAAACTAGCACACATGTCCGTGCGTTGCAACGGGAGAAAAGTAATATTATCACACTTATCTAGCCTAATAAGCATGACTCAAAGACTCCCACCTCGCGCATCGTGCAAGCTATGTCCTTTATTTCACCACGACATCCATCTATAGCCACTCATCCTCCTTTCCGCCCTTCCTGACGATGACCCTGGTGTTCACCTGATAACAACACATCTAGATGTGGTCAATCCCACGGCGATGAGCTTGACCATCACATGGCACGTCTGTTATTGAATCGCAACAACCCAAGGGATTGAACTGCGCCGGTGCAAGGGAATGTTTAAACTAATCTTTTGAGCTGGGTGTTAGGGTTGCCATCTGTGTCCCTCCGGCACATGCTCCATACAATGCCTCCTACAAAACCCTCATACTTCGTTACGAAGCAAACACATGTGGCCCTGTAGCAGGGTTATCGGGATCGAGGAACTGGGCTACGAGACAAATGTCGCTAATGACAAAAACGGTTGGTCGCTTCATGGTAGGGTTCTTTAGGAGGTCAGTTTAGAACATTGGACATGCTAGTGTGCGTCTAACGATAATGTTGGACACTTGTCTGCTACCACATCGAGCGCTAACTCGGTCACATGACAGTCGATGGTTGCCAAGGTAACTCGCTTACAGCTCCAAGCGACTAATATCAATTGATGATTCTAGGGGATGCGCCCACTGCCACGACATATGTCGCTTCGCTACATGCGCCCATTGTCACCGAAAAATTTATCATTTGCTAGTTGTGTGGAAACCGCGCTTGCTCGCCCTGGCTAGGTTCCCAAATCTAGAGTTTCCTAATTCTCTCTTCTCGCTTTGCCACTAAAATACATATGCAAATAGACTGCACAAGGTTCAATAAATGAATTGGCCAGACTATCAACTTGTGTGTGCTCTTGTCTTACTTTGGATACTAGTAAGTGTGCACGTGCAACGCACGTATAACCGTGAAAAAAAATCTCATGCATAAACATATTGTTTGCGTGTAATAGGTAATACGTAGTATGTGAATTCTGCGAAAAGGAAGTTAATTATTTCCGTTATATGGAGAGAAGAGATTCCAGCATGATATAGTAATGCCAACTAACATGGTGAAGAATCACATTTGTTAACAGACTGAAACTGCAAAAGAAATATGGACTAACATGGAGCAGGGCAGTCTAGAAACAAACATAGTTACTGCTAATTGTGGCTATCCATAGAGATCTTCCGCGCCTTCGGGTGAAGAATAAAGTTAGTAAACCAGTGAAAATAAAAAATATAGGAGAGTGGTGATTTTTGCATAGAATGTTTGTTTCATAGTAAGCTCCGGCACAAACCATGGTCAGAAAATTCATCTCATTCATATTTGGTTAGTTTTGCGGACACATAATTCATCTCATTCTTATTTGGTTAGCTTTGCAGACATGTAACCAATTCATGCACAAATGCCGGTGACAAGGAACGTACGAAATAAATAAATAAAAGCGCATCACCATATAACATATCATTTGAAAATTGCAGTATCTAATTGAAGTACAAGAACCGACCGTAGTGGAACTTTTGTCAAAATGACACATCAGAGCCATCATTTCATCTCACGGAACGTCATAACTTTTAAAATTTTATATATGACCATAAAAATATCATTTAAAAATTGTATTATTTCATTAACTACAAAAACTGCAAATAGTAGGATCCTATTGGATTTATAAAACTGACACGACACTCCTCACCAATTATGATGTTTCGTTGGCATAAACACCTTTTACTTTTATTTCATCTTTCATATCCCTTGCATGAATGATGAACCTGCACATATTTCCTTTAAGAGTGATGCTTGGAAATGAAGAAACAATGAAATCTTGAATATTGTCGCCGACGCCATGACTCGTTTGTGAAGATGTGACATGGTCAATCCAGTTCTGGTGTGAATCCACAGTCCACACTTTTCCCTACGATCCCAGGTCTGAAACAGACAAAATAAGGAATATATAGTCCACACTTGTACATCAGTTTTTGCACATGACTAACTGGAGCTTGTGCCTGATTTTATTTGATTGCTAAAGTAACAGAGCAAATAAAATGAATACAGCATGAGAAAATAAATATATATACACAAGCTTGCAGTCGTTTACCATATATTGAGGTGCTAGAGATTACACTACAAATTGTCCATCAAAATACCATAGAAAGGTTGCTTAAAATAAATAGTATGGCACTATGTCATAGAGGAATGTCACATGAAAATATAGTAAGCCTGCAGTACAGTTTCAATGCTTCTCTAATACTGAAAGCAATATCCAAATATCATTGTATAGTTCATTCAGAGTAATAAAATGACGGGCTCACTTCAATATCCAATCCCACGCGTCTCACTCAGAATTGCTACATGATCAGGTAATTATGCATGTAACCTTAGTTGTGCAGAACACAGGGGTTCATGCCTATTAGAAGTGGAATTGGCAGGATGTAAAGCCGCCTACTTGCCAACACCTTCAAATTTGACAAAAAAAAAACAGGATAGAATTTTCATGAAACAAAGCTGCAGACAATACCGAAACAAGAAAAAAATCGAGTGGTGATAGAACTCAAAATACAAATCTCTCCATGAGAGACTCGTCCATTCTTCACCATAACTGGAGTTTCTCAGTTTTTTTTTGTAATAAAGTTAGATGCTGAAAGGATTAAGTCATTCTAGTGGTAAAGCCTCTAGGGCATTTAGATTTGATCTCAGTTAAGAAGAGTATTCCAAAATGATGCCCTGTTGATGAATTCAAGATGTAATTCTGCTAATTTAGAAGTCCGATAAGTCATAATATGCACATTTAGGGCACATATTGATATAATGAAATAGGTAGTGCAAAAGAAAGTAGCTGATTACTCCACTATTTAGGTATAGAGCGGTTACCATCTCTCAAGTAAAATCGAATAGTAGGATCCTCATACATGGTTTTCAGAACAATAACCTTTTTCTTCACTTCCTCCTCTCTTGACAGTACATGTTTCATGATCGTTAGAAATATAAATATACAAAGGTAATTAATAAATATTCATCCAACACTTGTTTTTCCAAATATATGTTTTGGTAAAGGTAGAAACAGATATACAAGTGGAACCTGTTTCTGCTACTTCTAAAAGTATCTCAAACTGTGTCAGGGATCCATTTTCTGATTCTATTGATCCATCAGTAACTTCCTTGGTCAGATAAAAAATATCCCTCAACGATGCAGCTAAAACAGGGCCTCCATGTAGTCCAAAAGAAATGTGCTCTCGGGTTGTTAGAAGGTGTGGACTGCATAGACATCAGCACCATAGAATTCCCGTGATTGTGTCGTCTAATAGTTGGTCCAATATAAATTCTTGAAGGTGTGGGCTGCATAGACATCAGCATCATAAAATGCAAACCAATACAAATCAAGCCTACCTGATGAAAGCAAAAAAGTCACTCATTGGAAAACAATCTTTCGAAGTTATTAACACCATTCGTGTATAAGATCAATGGAAAAAAAAATCAGGCCTATGTGTAGAAGCAGCATTTGGTAGTTGCAGAAGTTAGATCATTGTGAGCTTTTATTCTAGCGCACTAACTGATCCTCTTACACATGGAATTTAGTCACAACAACATTCATTTTCATACAAATATCGCTAGGTATTACTGTATTAAGAACTGTAGAAATATATTTTTTAGACATCGGGATCAGAAACTATACCTGGAATGCATAATTATTAGGTGACGCCTCCACGGCCAAATCATAGTCTCGCACTCTCGCTACTTCCCATAATATTCATAGTTCAGCAAGAAAAAATGGTTTTCAGTCCGTTAGTTGCGGCCTCAAACCCTACGGACAAAACTGTTAACAATCAACTTAATTCATGTTAACAAAAGAAAACGTCTTACATCTCTCTCAACAGAACTGCAGTGCACATGTTTCATCTCTAGCAAATATCTTCCTTGCTGGATTTGTTTCAGACTGGATCTCGTCGCTTTGAAAGGTTACAATCGAAAAATTCTGTAATAGTCACATAGAACAAATATCAAACACCTGGTGTGCACGAACAAATATTGTTAACCATCAGTTCCTGGATGTTCATAAAGATATATAAGTTTAATTAGTCTGCTACTTCTGATCTTCTGAGCTGAAAAGAGCAGCGCCGACCAATTCCGTCAGCAACAGGACCACTGAACAGGCATCCAGCGAACGCTCCCCCCAAGCATATGTTCAGCACAAGCCCTGTATCCATGGAACCACACACACAAATCTCATGACCGGGCCCCAAACAAACCAAGGTCATGCATACGGATGGAGTGCTCGTGTATGGGGTACCTTCGTTCAGTGTGTTATCGGCGAAGCCAAGGTCGGCGAAGATGCTCTCGAGCGGCTCGTTCACCACTCTGAGCCACCCACCATGAAACAAAAGAACGTGAGTGCTGTGACATCAAGAGAGAGTCGTGAGATGGAATGCAAGGCGTAAAGAGGAAGGAGTTGAGCGTGGCGATGCATACATGTGGCAGGAACCTGCGCCACGACGGGCCTCCTCCTCCTCCGTCGGGCGTCATCGCTGCCGGATCTAAAACGTCACCGAAATTTTCACCATGAAAATCGGCGTAAAACCAACAGAATACGACCAAAGGGGATCGACGGGGCTGCCGCACGGACCTGGCTTCTCGACGTCGGGATCCGTGGCGGCGTCCCGGGACGACACGCGCTTGTAGGCCGAGGTGCTCAACTTCGTCCGGCGGCGTCCTGTAGCGGCGGCGAGGAAGAGAGAGGAGGGAGGGGGAGGTGGGTGAAATCCATCCGCAAATCAGGGTAGTTGTGGATGTGGCCGCGGGGATCGGGGGACGCCGAGCGCTAGAAGGATTGGCAGACCGTGTCTGCTCGGCAGAACATCTCATCAGAGCCGTTGATCTGCGTGGCAGATCATTAACGTGACATGGACGGTAGGATGTGTTTAAGTTGATTTGATCAGAGGGTTCTGGTTATCTTGTGTACAGTTTGTTGTGTGACTTTAAAGGTATTTATGTTTGCTCTTTTAATAGTAGTAGAGATGTGGCGCCAACATTGTTGTTTGAATCCCATTAGTATGGTTGATTGGTGAAGCTATATAGTTAGATTCCATGGTAAGAAAATAACAAAAATTGTAGTAATGCAAGCTAGCACAAGTGTAAGTGCCAACAATTGGGATTGGGACGAAAAGAATGGCGTCTGCTGTAGTGTATAAATACGATGTAGGTCATTTTATTTCAAGAGAGTCGACTGTCATAATTGGTTACTGTGGCGGGATTTACACCTCATTTCGACAGTCTGAGTCCCCAATGCACATATTTTTTTGCTTTTTTGCTGAGGGAAACACATATTTTTTTGTTGCTGATTTTGCAATAAAAAGAAACTCAAGTAGGCCAGCCCCATGAGAAAAGAGCGTTCGCTAAGGCCTGTTGGTAGAAGGAACGGCGTACAGAAGTTGTGACTGGACATAGGAAACGCCGCCGATCCTATTTAACACTTGTGAGCATCAGAACGCCGTGGCTTTGCTGAAGGCGGCGTTTAGACGGCTAACTTTTTCTGATCTTTCATTTCTTTTTCTTTTTCTCTTATTTTTTCCTTTCTTTTTTTATGTTTTTCATAAATTTGAATTCGTCAAAAATGATCATAATTCAAAATTTCAATTTATTAGAAAACGTTCGCTTCTTTTCAAAAAAGATCAAAATTCCAAAATTATTTCATGTTTTCAAAATTGTTCACGTAATTAAAAAAATCACAAAAAAAGGATCACCCTACACCTGAAAATTCTGCGCTGTATATAACAAATGTTCATCATGTATAAGAATTTGTTATGTGTGCATTTTTAAAAATCACCATATATTAAAAATAGTTCACCGTATACTAAAAAAACTTCATTGCCTATTTCTAAATTCACTTTTTTTAATAATTCTTCATATTTTTATAAAAATGTTTGGAATTGTGTTGCCTGTAAAAAAAATACATTAAAAAATTCACCGTATACGAAATACATGTTCAGTGTACATTTATACATCCCGCTGCTTGTAGTCACAAAAAACCATGTGGTTGGGTCGCTACTACATTCATTTGAAATAGGGGCGTACCATGTTTGATCCTCCCTAGCGCACAATCTTTTGTCTGTTTTTCAAAAAAATAAATAGAAACATTCAGTCTATATTTTCAAGCGGGCGCTAATTTAGTCACCTAAGAGCATGCGGTCTAGTGGCTACCGTGACCCGCCCGCAATCATGAGATCCTGTGTTCGATCCTCCCGGTGCCCTTAATTTTTGGCCGAAATCTAGGCTAAACCAAAAATTGGGGAGAAACGATCGTCCCTTTAATATTAGGTATAGATAGGATCCAAATTCCTGTAGGTAGTAGTTTTCGGACTTTTATTGTTACTTGTGCATAATACCGATTCCTGTATCTAGGACTCAAACTCTAGGCTAAACCAAAAATTCGGGAGAAACGATCGTCCCTTTAATATTAGGTATAGATAGGATCCAGATTCCTGTAGGTAGTAGTTTTCGGACTTTTATTGTTACTTGTGCATAATACGGATTCATGTATCTAGGACTCAGACTCGGATCCAAATTCCTATTGCTAGTAGGATTCAGATTTCTATTGAACATGTCACGTGTGCACTGGTACGGATTCCTGTACCTAGTAGGAAGTTTTTTTTTTGACAAGTTTATCTCTATCATCTATATAAAAGGGTGTCTTCCTATTCTATGGCACAGTTGGTCTGCTAGGTGAGCTGGTTCATGGGAGCGTACGTGAAGTAAACGGGCAGGGTTTGAGTCTTTCAGAATGCAATTTTAGTTCCGTATTTAATATTTAATTTAATTTATTTATTACGGAACGCATTTTTTTCTACAACGACGGACGAAAAAAAAGAGGACGTACGAAAACACCTTAAATGGACGAAATAATGTGGAGAAACGATCTGTCCTTTAATATTTGCCCGTGCGTTGCAACGGAAAAAACAAAATAATCACCCCCTTCCCCTACTCCATCCAGCTCATATTTCCACAGCCTAAGAAGAGACTGCATGATTCAGATCCACGCTTCATTATGGAGAACATGTTGCCATGAACCAATATTAACCGTGTCAAGGAACTATGTCATGAGACATTGGTCGAAAATTACAAAAACGATGGATCGACCAAGGGTGGAATTTTTTGGGTTGCTAGTTCGGGACATGGGGTATGATTTCTAGTCAATTGACTTGGACGAACAACGCTTAACTTCAGATAATTAGTTCATTTAAAATTTACAAATTAAATAGAAAAAAACAACATTATCAACAAATAGTAGAACCTGTTTGTTTTTGTCTGACAAAATCAATACAATGCAAAGACCGCAAAGTAAGGATCCTAGGGTAACAAAGAAGCAAGGAGGAGCACAATGAACTAATTATCCATCAGATAGACGGTTTTGTAGAGAAGTATGTCGCCCACGCAATCCAGAATTATCGCCCACATGCCGCTGGCTCAACCTCGCCCGAGTGACGGTCTTGTGCACCGACCAACCCCGTCGACGTATTCGCCATACGAGCTCTTCCTCAACCTTTTATGTGGCTTCCGACGTGGCTCTTCCGTGCTCGCCGCCGTGCGGCCTTGGCGTCGCCACAAACACCAACATCAGCATAACCCAGAACAATAAAAAAAATTGATGTAAAAAGAGAAGTATTTTTTTTCTCTCGGAAAAAGTCTCTCACTTCCTGCCATAGCAAGCGGTCACACCACAGCAATGTTGGCCTCTCTCTATCTTTTTTGTCATGGCAATCATCAAAGCATGTTTGATGCCTCGGAAGCGATGATCGGGCACAGCCTACACCTGCATCAATCTGACTCCAACGTACTGCTTTGGCTTGGGCGGAGGTATTTCTCTAGCTATATGGTATTGATGTTTGATGACGACCATAGTGTATTTGGGCTGCTTTTTTCCATCCCCTCATCGACAATCGAGCGATTCATGTGATGTGTGATGTGTGGCTGCGGCAGTGGCCGGTGGCCACCGACGCCTTGCTCCCTGCCGCCTAGGTTGTGCCCTCCCGCATCAAGGCGGAGGCCATGAGCGCCCATCCCACCTCTCAGCGCGGCCGAGCGACCCCTGCTACGCCCGGCGACCCCTGCAACTTCGTCTGCCAGGTCCCGTTGCGGCAGCGTCGTCGTTCCCCGGGTGCATCGGCCATATGAACGCCATCCGGCGGCAGCGCGGAGCACTCAAGAATCTGTACACGATGGCCTTTGCCCTGGTCCGCTTTTCCGGTTCAGCTGGCTGCACGTTAGCCCAGCAGCGGGAGGGTCGTCCTCCTCCTCGAACTCGCAGCCGGCTGGCCTCGAATCGACGGCCTCAAGGATGCATCCCTCGTCGGGACCGTAGCAGGTAATGCCCAGCAGCAGGAGTCGCTTCGGCCGGAGCCGTGGGGCTTCGAGGACAGCAGACCCACGTGCAGCCACCTGCGGATGCCTCACGCAGACTCGCTAGAGCGGACGCCCGATGTACCAGGAACGCGATGTGCAGTACAATCTCCGAGATCGACTCCTGCGTCCACCCTCTGCCCCTCCCTGATCTCTTCATCCTCGTCGTCTTCTCCGATCATGGCCTCCAGCAGCCCAATCAGCCGCTCTTTTGCCGGAGCTCCAAACCCCGGGGCGGCACGTCCACAGTCATGGCCGGCAGTGTACACGGTGGGGGATTCCGACCCGTAACGAATTCCACCTGCGCCGAGAAAGATATATGGGCGACGTATGAAAAAGAGAAGCTTATGGATGTGTTCGATCGTTCGTACTCGATTTCTTGCTCACGGCGAGGGTTTGTTTCGTGGCGTACGGAGGAGAGGATGTGGTTCTTGTAAGCCGTGGGGTGGCCGCTGAATTGGAGAGGTAGGCGGACCTTTGTATTGTAAAGGAAAAACGAATACGGAACAGGAAGCAGTGGGGCTGTCGTACGTTGGTTGGTTTTCTCATGAGAGAAGGCACAAATAGATGGAACGGGATGACGTACGAAGAACTGGAGGATGTACAGACGAAAACGGATGAAATCTTGGGAGGAAGAAGCGTTAGTCTCTTTATATATAAAAAAAAAAATATATATATCTTTACCTATATATATATATATATATATATATATATATATATATATAATATTAAAGGGAGGATCGTTTCTCCACTTTTTTTCGTCATCTGGTCCTTAGTCTGCTATTTTTTCGTCCGTCATCTACAGCAGATTTTCGTGCGTCGTTTCAGAGTAGAACAAAGCGTATAGAAACGGAAAAAAGAAAAGGGAGGGCGATGCTGGGAGTCGAACTCCCGACCTCCTGTGTTGCTACCTATGACCATAGCCAGTTGAGCTAGCTCTCTATTGTGATACAAAGATAACTTAGCAACTTAATATATGCACAAACAAATTTATGAACACTATCCCGCACATGGGCTGATGTTGGGCCTGGTCTACAGCAGAAAATAATTATTCCTGTGGGAAGGACAAAACCAACTGAACTGGACAGTTGTGTTAGAAAAACATGTGCGTTTTTAAATTAATTAGTCCCATATTGTTTTTTTTATGAAATCCCACCAATTTATATACATAGTGAGTTGTACCAGAATCAATAAGCAGCAACCAAAGGATCAGATGTGGATTCAAATTTATCTACAAGGATGAGGTACACGAGTGGCCTGCGCACATACACACAGGCAAAAAAAGCTCATGCCGGAGGCGCAATTGAATCGTGGGGAAATCATCGATACTACACAGTTTAATTCTATTCCAAAACTTATAAAATGAACAAGCATGGAAGTATAGGCACACAAGTTTGCTCATGAATATGACTATCAATTGCTAAAAAATTCTACAACATCAGAATACTTCTTACTTACAGATTTGGCTAACTATTGTGATTTTCTATTATCATATGAAATGTTCTTTTATCTGATGAACAGTACTATTATTCCATGCCTAAAATCAGAGTTTGAGAATCTACCGCTTTGCTATCTAATTTTCCCTTAGTTGAAGAAACAAACGATCACCCCTGCTCTATTGTATGTTTTTTTCATGCACGCCATTACCTGAATGTTTCAGTTATGTGTATTTGAGAATCTACATGGAAACACATTTTTTAATGTATTGACTTTGTATACTCTACACCAGGTATGAGAGAATATTTGCATTTCTAAAGGATCAGTGCATCATTGTAAATTTTCTCATTAAAGTCATTGTCAAATTTTATTTTGTATTCAATAGCTCATGCTATCTCATAAAGTTATTGTAGATGTGCCTTGGTAGTCCGTCTTGGTACTCCTACAGTACTCAGACAGTTTTCCGAGGTTGCCACCCGGTAGACACATTTACCAACCATCATCGGACAAAAAAACTGGATATAAATTTAAACATTTCTTACAACATGAGGCAACTTCCATCGTTCAATATCCAATCAAGACGAGCAAACCAACTAACATGAACCTCCTTAGAGAGTCATCGGAAGATCGCGCGGTAGAGAAAGAGAGTCGTTCCAAGATGACGCAAAACAGAAAGTGGCATATTTGTAGGGTGGAGGAAGGAGTAATTCAACAGTAAAAAAGGTCAACATTGTCGCCTGATGTAAGTGATAGTCAAAAAGATATATGATACGCACAATTGATATCGAACCGTAGAATACGTATTCTAAAGATATATATCACACAAAACTGCAATTGTGCATTAGAATATGTATGCCCCGTTGCAACGCACGGGCATTTGTGCTAGTATATATATATAGTAGGTAGGTATAGATATAGATAGGTAGAGAGAAGTGTTGAGAGATAGATGGTACTACGACGTACGAAATTTGAATGAGAGTTCGAGACAAAATATGCGAGGTCTCCAATTGTAACCCAGCCCTTGCACGTACACGGCAGTAATAACCACCGTAGGGGGCGACATCTCTTTCCTCCTCCACAAGAAAAGCTCTTCTCCTCCCGTCGGCGCCGCCGCCGGTCCGCCCCATCTCCGATGGCCTCTAGGCCCCCCGCCGGCGGGAGGGACCCCGTTCTCGTTCTTGTTAGATTCAGCGTGTTGGTTGTGGCTGTGTGGCGGCTGCGATATCCCATAGTAGGAATAATGTCTCCCACGTTCTATCCCCGTCCCGATGGTGTGTCTAGCATCATCGGAGGGCGTGTGGAGGTTTGTCTCCGTCGGATCTCGCGGGATTCGGTCGGTGCTGGTCTTCGGTGGATCTGTTTGGATCCGGTCTTCGTTCGCCTTTGTTTGGGTGTTTACAGGTTTGATTCTTCTGATCTACGACTTTCTTCATCGGCGATGGTTGCTACTCTGGTGCGCTGGTCCTATGGGGCCTTAGCACGACGACTTCCCGACTGTCTACTACAATAAGGTTTGCCCGGCTCCGGTGAGGGAGGGGCGATGACGGCGGCGCCACTTCGGCTCGCTCCAGTGCTTGTAGTCGTCGCTAGGTGGTCCACGGACATGGTTGTAATTTTTATTACATCTGTTGTTCTTTGTACTGCCATGATTGAAGATGAATAGATTGGAAGTTTCTCGCAAAAAAAAAAAAACCACCGTAGGGTCTCGAGATGAAGACTTTGGATCGGAGTCTAATAATCTCTGGGCTCTTTCGCCTTTATAAAAAAAAATGTGTACAAGGCGGTCGATCGCTAGCTCCTGCAATATAAGTCGATCTGCTTGGGACAGCTCGGCCTCAGCAATCGGCCATGGAGAAGGAGAAAGAATCCGCCCATGTTTCCTGGGAAAGGGATTTTGGCCTTTGTTGGCATTCCTTCGTAATTGGAGTCAGTACGGTTTCCCCCCTTCTCCTCCGCAACATCGTTTTTGCATCCGCATAATCATCAATCTGCTTCCATGTTTCTGTATTTTTCGTTTTATTTATTTACAAGCTTCCAATTAAACGTACAGTGGCAGGCGTCATCCTGCTCGCCTTCATCAACGCGTTCAGTGGCTCTTTCTTGGACTACTACTCCCTCGAGCTCACCGGCATCGATGGCCGCGGCCAGCCGGCGGGGCTCGGCGCCCTGGCGTTCAACGTGACCCTGCACGTGGAGAACAAGCGGCCGATGTGGGTGGACAACAGGTTCAGCCATGGGAAGGTGGTGGTGTCCTACGCCGGCGTCGCCATCGGGGAGGGCCGCGTGCCGGGCTTCAGCGTCGGAGCGAGCAGCGCGGCGGAGGTGAAGGCGGTGGCGCTGGGCGGCAAAGCAGGCGTGGCGGACGCCGTGGGGAGGCGCGTGGAGGCCGAGCTGCGCTGGGACTCTGCGGAGTTCGACGTGGAGGCCAAGCTGTTCCGCAGCGGCGTAGGCCAACAAGGCGGCCCCATCGTGCTGTGGTGCAAGGTTGCATCGCGGGTGCTGCATCAGCCGTCGCCGTGCAGGATCTTCACCAACATCTTGACGGAGTAGCTTTGACTGATCTGTACGTGCGTGCACCACGAATTCCCAGTCTGTTACTTTTATACAGTATTACTATTTTTTTAGCGAAATATGAGGTGCTTTATCAAACAAAAAACAGCTCTTCAGAGGGATACTTCGTCAGCCTAAGCGTTTTCCTCTCTTCCCTGGCGGCTGGAACCCTAGCCGCCATCAGAAGAGGACAATCTTCCAGCGTCGTCCTTCGGCGGCTTTCCTCCGTCGGCGACCTCGGTCGCCGGTGGTGAGGGGGGTCGTCGGATCCACGCGTGTGGATCGTTTTTAGTCCTCGAGTCTATGGTTTTAGGTTGTTCATCGTCTTGGCTTCGGCAGCGGTGATGGCGGCGCTGAATAAAGATTATTTGGTTCTTCCCTAACGAGGCCATCGGTTCTATGGTTGGGGAAGGATTTGGAAACCAGACTGTTCAAGCAAGGATGGCGTGACGGCGGCGGCATCCTCGTGGTGCACCTGTGTCCTCGGACTCTGTCGTTGCGACGGCGTTTGCTTTAGCGTCGGCGCGGAGCTTGGGAGGTAATCCAGGAGCGGATGCAGATTGTGGTCTGCATCGACGACATCTGGAAGACGGAACATGTGCTGGGTTCGTGGTTCGTGGATGGCAGGTATGGTTTCCTCCTTCGACGTCTTAGTCGTGGTGGGGTGCCAGATCTGGAGTTTGATGGCGTGTCCGGGGTGTTGCCCCGGTCTGATTCGTTCAACGGCAATGACTTCACTTTTGGTGAGCCACCTTGGAGGTCCACAAAGCTGCATATCAGCAATGGAGCCGCGTCGAGCTCGGGTGAGGAGGTGATTAGTCATTCTTTTCTTCAGTGGCTGCTGTGATGGTGCCGGAGGCAGGTGACGGACGTTGGTGTCAAACTGAGAGATGTTCTTCTATCTTTTCAGTTTTGTCATGTCGGTCTTTATGTGACTTGTACTTTGATCTTTATGATATGAATGAGACACATATTACTAAGCAAAAAAAAAAAACAGCTCCAGCAGAATCTGCTACCCCTCCGGCCCTTTTTATTTAACATACAAGATTTGTTTGAAGTGAAACTTTATAGAGTTTCATCAACTTTATAGAAAAACATTTAATATTCACAATACGAAATCGACATCATTGGATGTCATGAATCTAATTTTCATATTGTGTAACTTTAGTATTGTAGATATTGACATTTTTTTCATCTAAATATGGTCACAATTTATGAAGTTTGACTTCAGACAAATATTATATGCAGAGTAAAAAGGACCAGAGGGAGTACGAGACTTATTACAAGAAAATTACGTGTGAACTCCAACAGTTTGTCACCTGTAGGGTGCTAGCCTGTTTGGCATAGAGATGTGCCACAAAATTTACTGATGGAATAACATGTTGAATAGTAAAAGAAGTAAACGATGAGGCGAGCTCCTCAATTTCATCTAAGATAGGCGCCACAAGAGCACGAGACCGGTGGCACAAATTTTAGAGATTCGGTCTCCATGCAGTCTCTTTTCATCAGGAACTTTGCATAACCCCTCAGCTCTGCAAAAAACACACCATCACGCATTTGACCTACATGTTATTGATTTGAGATAAAGTTCCCATCCAAAAGGAAATAGACAAGTAAAAATTACGAAAAGAATACCTTATCAGAAGTAGCATTGTTTTCAAGGCATGTTTGCCTCTTTGTGCTTAATCCCCATAGAACAGATAGATCGAGTTAGAAGAAAACCGTCCAAATCTTTCTTCTTAAAAGGTGCTTAATAAAGGGGCCTTTCCGAGCTTTGACACTTTGGGCTGAATCCGAGCATTTATCGGGCTGTCTTTGTTCGGACGCAACCTCAAAATCTCAAGCCCAAGCCCAGCCCAGCCTGAAACACATGTACCGTGCTATTTTTTAATTAGAATGATTAATTTCGGGGTATTTAAATGATATTATACCTATATTTGTAATAAAATAGTGATTTATGTCCTTTTCAGGATTTTGGGCCTAGGTTCGGGCAGAAAAGCTGAGCCCAAGCCCAGCCCGGATGCCGGGTTTTCGGGCCGTCCATGCCCCCGGGTCTACTTTGGGCCATCAGATCACGCCCTGGACAACCGCGATTGCAGGGGATCGTTCCAAGGTGGTACCATGCAACTTCATCCTCGATCAGGGGTAATTTTGTCTTTTCGCTAGATGCCACCCTCACAGCTCTCTTTCGATCCCATTTTTCCTCCACCTCCCGACCCCGTGCCACCAACAGCCTCAAAACAGCATGAGGATCCTCTGCCGTTCGGCACCTTGCCGTTCTACCACTGACATGTGGACCCGTTGGGAACCTGGCCCACATGTCAGTGGCCCAACAGCACACAGGGCACCGCAAAGGAGCCGCTTCCCTCAAAACAACGCATGCTGTCAAAAGTGTTATTGTGAGCTTGAGCTCACATGCTCTCGGATGAACAGTAAAATCCGAAAAATAGTAAAAAAAATCTGAAATTTTGTGGCAAGAAACATTGATGTTTTTCCTACATGCGTCCAAAAATTCATAACGGAATCACATTTCTAGAGGTGTGGACAAAAGAAACAAAATTGATGCTCCAAAATGCTTCCAAAAACAGTTTTTTTGAAGCATTGATTTTGTTTTTTTTTTCCCACACCTCCACAAATGTTATTTCACCATGAAATTTTGCACGCATGTAGAAAAAACATCAATGTTTCATGCCCCAAAATTTCAGATTTTTTTGATTTTTTTTACTATATTTCCCGATTTTACTGTTTATCCGGGTGTATGTGAGCTCGAGCTCACATACTCCATGTTCGCATGCTGTGCGCTACTCCTCTACCAGCCCGCACCAAATTAGCATGCGCGCTCTCTTCCAGTGAAATACAAACAAGAGTTGGCTCCGGATTGCAATTCGTGCGACAAAAATATCATGATTTTGTTGTCCGTCATCTCCTCCTAGAATAGCAAAAAACACTACTCTGAGATTTCCGCGAACAAAATTTCTACTGTTACTGTATTACAATAACACTACGTTTCTCCCATGGCTGCCAGCATGAGGAACATAGATGGTCTGTTTATTTGTCATCACAATATTAAGCCTTCAGATTCATAATGCAAACTGCATATGCAGAGGTTGGGCAATCTGGGGCCGGCTGAGACACCTGCTTCATTCTTTCAGTGATGATGGCTGTCCAGAAGAAAGCCTATCCGACCTCGCCTTGTTAGCTCGCTCCACGTAATCTTGATGAGAGTCATGCTTTGCCCCTGCAATTCATGAGATATATCACAATCAAGTAAGCTGTCCAGTACCTAAAGGAGTAAATGTACCCCCGTACCCCCCCCCCCCCCCCCCCCCCCCCCAAAAAAAACCAACTTTGAAGCAGGCAGAATAATGATCCGATGGACAAAGCATCAGTCGGACGATCAAGTTGGATTGTAACTCATACTCCCACCTGATGTTCTAACGGTGATTAACGCAGAAAATCGACCTAAAAATATGTAGGCATGTGTGCTATGATGCTATGAATTCAAACTTATTATACCAATATCACGAGACAGGTTAAGCATCACAGAGCTATCGTTATCAACTGGAGGCCTTTAATTCCCCCGTTCACACTTAAAATCATGTAAATACAGGACACAGAAGTTCATTGCCATGACACTGAAGGTTAAACTTCATTCAGTAACTATAAAAATGACCGGTTGCAGTAAGTATACAAAAATCGAACTTGTAATGGGTTTTCCGATATTTAAACATTGACCGTGCCTTCGGAACGCGCTCGAAACTAAGCAATTGTCAGCAACAGAAAACCTAAAAGAGGTCACACACATATAGACCTGGATCTAAAAGTTGATGAAACTGGGGACAGTTCCTCACCCTCAATGGGGACTTTATTCGCTAAATTCATATCTATCATTTTAGCTGACGCCAAAGATTCCATCCCCCCAAAAAGCTATGTTTGAGACTAGGCTAAAGAATGGAGTCTTAAAGTATTTACTGAGACAAAGAAAACAATAGATGCAATAATGGCAACCAGAAAGCAAAGCATGTGACTCAACTCCAACATATACTAACACTAAAAATATGGCAGCAATAGTGCATCATCACTGTGCCTACCACCTAAATATACAAGGGCTGAGCCTGTGAAGCAAATAAGTCGGACATAATGCACTACATGTTCTCAAACATAATCCACACATGTAAAACATCTTTGCCCTTTCCACTAGAAGAATCCTACAAGAGACAGAGCAACAAAAGCACATTGAAATCCAATAGAAACATCAACTGATCTACATCATAACCCAATCTAGACCATAGCATATCCAATCTTAATCAGACTAGACTATTTAAAGGAAACAGAATAATCCTATCTACGTTTCGGCACCTTCCAACCCTACAAGAGATTAAAGTTACAGATGTTTGGACACTTGATAGTGCTATACATTGTTCCAACCAGAAAACACTGCGGTGTGCTGCACCAGAAGTGATCAAAATTGTAAACTAGACCTCTTTTTTTACCTATAGGGCATGAATTGCCTATCAGGTGCATGTACACTACACACCATGGTACTTGCAGAAATCAAGGTAGATGATAAAGAACGTAGGGATGATTCTGGTGAAGACAGCAATGCTATTTTTTCTTTTCATTGGTCCTGTGTCCTATGTCCTGTGCCTGTGTCACTAAACCGTTGATATAATGTGCCATATAACATGGTTCATAAGAGATGGAGAGTAGATAATACTATTAACATTATATTGGTAAAACGAGCTACAAGCTTTGTGCTTATCTATGCGCATATGATTTAATGGTAAAGCTATATGCTTATGACATACCATATAATTTTCTCTGTGCCAAACTGTCTCATGATGCTAAATAAATCCTCAGATGTTCTGGCAGATTGAAATACAGTGCAAAAATGATATGTGTTATCATCCAACGGGAAGGTATATGCACATAGGACCGACCTCCAGTAATAGCAGTTTCCTACTTTACTTTTGTTTTTCTAACTTGACAGCTGAACATGGCATGTAGAGGAATGAAAACGTTGTCCCTAAGAGGAACAAAGAACTAGAGGCATTAAAAATGTTTATCCCAAGAAAGTTTGTAATTGCAGAAAATAAGTCTTCAGATTAAATTATTTCATCCATATTTCACTGCAACATAATCAGATGGCCCCAAATCTTGAGCATGGAGAGAACTTGAAATCAACGAGAACATCACTAGCTTTGACTATCGCTGCAAAACGAATATTTATAATATTTCCCCTCACTATCGGAGTTCCAATCCATCCAAGAAGCACAAAGGAGATAGCATCAGCAACACGAATTACCAAGCCTGTAACTACCAAACCCTAGTTCTCCTCAGCGAGAGCTGCACAACAACCGACTAGAGGCTAGAGGCAATTCCCCATACACTCGGAGCACAATGGCTCATGTTCTGTGTACACAGAATGCCAGTGGCCACATACTAAGGGAGGTTGTGGATTTCAATACAAGGTTATGAAAACCAAGGCACAGAGGTAAACTGAGTAAGGTATCGAATAGTTTGTGGTACTGCGTAATTTTACAACAATGCATACTCTACTTGATTGATAACCAAATGAGTGAAAATGACAAAGGTGAGCCCAAAAAAGTAGTTTTCCGTTTCATGGTTGAAGTGCAAGCCTGAGGAAATATCTCCGAGTACATACTTACCTCCATTAAATAGACCACATCCTATAGTATATGCAGTCACCCTTCCCTAAATTTTACTCATATTAAATTTAAAGAATCATATTCATGTGAAAAATCTGAGTCAGAATTGTATATGGCAGATTGTAACCATTTCCAAACCATCATCTATTTACGAACAGGGGGGGTATCTTTTCTCTGTGCCAAAATGTCTCATGATGCTAAATAAATCCTCAGATGTTCTGACTGATTGAAATACAGTGCAAAAATGATATGTGTTATCATCCAACAGGAAGGTATATGCATATAGGACAAGCCTGCTTTATCCCAATAAGGTTTGTAGGCGCTGAAAATTAGTCTTACTATTAAATGATTTCATCCAGATTTAAACTGCAACACAATCAGATGGCCTCAAATCTCAAGCATGCGAAGACCAAAGAGAACTCAAAATCAACGAGAACATCACTAGCTTTGACTATCACCGCACAACAAATATTTATAACATTTTCCCTCATTATCGGAGTTCCAATCCATCCAAGAAGCACAAAGGAGATAGCATCAGCCACACGAATTCCCAAGCCTGAAACTACCAAACCCTAGTTCTCAGGTACACAACAGATAGGACTCGCCTAACGGCCTAAGTGAATCCGCGGAGTCTTCCAAATTGCATACAGATCATCACAGCAATAAGAGGAGGTGGGAGAGAACAAGGATTGAAGTTTTTTGCGGGTAGGAAGGGATTCGATACCTCGGGTCATGAGGTACCAGGGCACCCCGAAAATGGCCGCGAAGATGGCGATGCCTGCGACGACGTGTTTCTTCTCTCCGCTGTACAGGACGTGGTCTATCCTGGCGCGGAATCCCCCGCCGCTGGAACTGGCGCCCTCGCCTCCCATCACCGCCGCCGCCGCCGCCGCCGCCTCGTGTATGCCGTGGGAAGTTGGTGCGTGCGTGCGACTGCGAGGGGACGAGGATTCTCTAACTTGCAGAGCCAAGTCACAGCGGGACTGCCCCTATATGGCTATCTCTGCCGTCCAAACTGCATCTAACGGCTCTCATCTATCGACGATTCTACAGCAAATATTTGCGAGGCTCGGCCGAGTAAATTGCTCAAAACCAACACATTTATGACGAGTGTACTTCAAAACCATCGTTTTTTCCTAAACTCATAAAAGACAATCACTTTTGCGCCAAGTGAATAACAAAATACACTAAACGAGATGCCAGCTGCGGCCCCGGCCCACCTGTCGGAGCCACGTGGCTCGGACAGACGACCGCGGCCAGACGGTTGTTACGACCTGAGGATGAAAGGTTGGCAATTCACCTCCACATGTGCAGCCAACAGCTAAAGAAGACGGTGGTAACGACCGTCTGACCCTGACCCACCTGCCGGAGCCACGTGGCTCGGACAAACGGTTGTTACGACATGATGATGAAAGGTTGGCAATTCACCTCCACATGTGCAGCCAGCAGCTAAAGAAGACGGTGGTAACGACCGTCTGACCCTGACCCACCTGCCGGAGCCACGTGGCTCGGACAGACAGCCGTTACCACCATCTTCTTTAGTTGTTGGCTGCGCGGAAGGAGGTGCATTTCCAACCGTTCCTCCTCAGGTCGTTCCCCTCTCGCGCCGCAGTTGTCCCCATCGTCATTGTCGTAAGCCCCGCCATTGCATGCCATGGTCTCTTGGGACTACCTACTAGCCTTTTCCGATGACGACAGTGTGAGCAGCCAGGTTAGTGTTTTGCCTGTCTCACTGTTCTAGGGTTAGGGTTTGTGGTAAAAGGGAAATTTCCTCTGATTTACAAATTGAGGCCTATTTTCTTCTTCTTAGCCCTTGTGACCATGCACTGCATCAAATGAACCGGATTGGCTCTGAATCATGCTTCTAAGTGTGAGCACAGATCCTCGTGTGAGAAGTTTGTTGCATTTGAATTTGTTGACAACAGTAGCAGGTTTCTAGGTTGTGCAAACAAGGTCAGCGAACGGTCTAAATAGTTGTTTCAGTATGCCAATTGTACTCCTTTGTTAACTGTGTTATTTTTAAAATTATTTCAATTGTTTAGTTCTTTGTTGACTGATCGAATTTGATTGTACATTAACTAGATTTTGCCCTCACATAATTTTGTGTAAGTGGAACAGTGAGTTTATATAAGCTGACTTAGAGAATCTGACTATAAATTTGAGTGACTGAGAGAATCTGACTACATATATTGCTCTCTTACAAATTGGCTAGTGCATTATGTTGTCAGAAACATTTGTTAGTGCATTTTGTTACCAAAAACAGTTGTTTCTGCTAAGTGGTTAGTGTATTTTGTTTTCCAAGAACATTTGTTTCTGTTTAGTTGTTTATGTTAAGTGGTCATGCAGGTTTTGAATTAATTTGCTTGTTTTTTCGAACTTTTTTTGAACACCTTGTTTTTCTAACTTGATAGGATGGACCCAAGTGTAGTTATGTGGAGGGGGTTGACCCTGAGTGGCCAATCCCTTTGAAGCAAGCTGGCCTTGGTGCTGAGAATGCAACCCTAGCTGAGCTAGTAGTTGCAACAACACTAGGAGGAGCATCTGGGCCAGGAGGATGAGGTGGAATGTAAGCTTCTGCCTTTTGCCTTCTCTTTTCCTGCAGTTTAAGAAACAATGAAATATTAAAACCTACATAGGTAAAAAAAAGACAATGTTGAATATGTTACCATGTTTTTGTTCTTCCTCAACTGAAGATCATGCCTCAAAGGTTGTCCACAATTTGTAAACCTATGACCCATTAACTTGCAATTGCCACATTTGATGGTAGCCATCCTAGAAGAATCATTGGGTTTATGTACTTCAAACCTACCCTTCTTCCTTTTTCTCTTCTTTTCTTCCACTCTGGTCCTCTTTGTGGAAAATTGGAGGATCAATATCAGGTGTTCCTGTCTTAACCCAAGCATCTTCTCCACGAACATGATACACAATTCGCTTGCATGTCTCCAAGTACATTGCTTTCTTGAAGAAGGGACTGACAAAATCCTTTGGTTGTAGCTTGGCTTTCTAAATAGCACTACAAGCATGGTTGCATGGCAACCCTGTGATGTATCTGTTCCTACATCCAGAAGTCTCCCCCACAAGGTTGACATCATAAGTGTTAGGCCCACTGCTTACTTGCCACAAGTTTGGTCCTACCCTTATTGCTTTGCAATCTCTAGTAAATTTCTTGTTGAGCTCCCGCTTCTCTGCATAAGTGGAAGCTATTTCCCATCTAGCAGTTTCTCCACCTTCTCTCTTTCCAACAAACCTGACTAGCAACTTTTCTTCTATTCCATTTATCATTGTCACAACTAGTTTGTTTCTAACATCAGGATATATTTACTGAAGACCTCACTTATGTTCTTAACCACTAGGTCTGTTTTGCAATTTGTGTCTATTTCATGCCTAGCCCATGTGTGTATGGGAATACCAGATAACCACCTCCAAGCATCCTCACACTCATTCTTCAAATTGGCCATGACAACATAAAAACCATGTTTTGTGTAGGACTAACTAGAACTGTCCATGCATTTTTTTAGATCCTCACCTCTATATCCAGCTCTTTGAAAATTGGCAAAAATATGTCTTAAACAGAATCTTTGTGGGCAATTTGGAAATATTGCATTGATTGCATTAAGTAGATAGCGTTTAGGCAGTAAACTTAAATGCTACTACTTATGATCTCCTATCTAGATTTGCAAAGTAACTAGGTTTCTACCAGAGGAAAGTAACACACAACAATAAGTAGTCATGACATTCATACATGGAAAATATTAAACTCCAACAAAGAAACATATTTCATTAACCTTCTGCCTATCTGACATGAAGGTGTATTTGCCAAATTTGTGCTCTTTTGTCCCTCCTAGAGCATACTTCAATTGGGTGAGAAACCATCTCTAACTGGGTGTGTCCTCCACTCCAACAATTCCAAAAGCAATTGGATACATGTTATTGTTTGTATCCCTACCAATTACTGCTAGAATCTGTGCACCAGTTGTAAGCTTAATGAAGATACCATCTGATACGTCTCCAACGTATCTATACGTTTTGCTTGTTCCATGCTGTTATATTATCATTCTTGGATGTTTTACAATCATTTATTACAACTTTATATCATTTTTTGGGACTAACCTATTGACATAGTGCCAAAGTGCCAGTTGCTGTTTTGCTTGTTTTTTACTTCGCAGAATATCAGTACCAAACGGAGTCCAATCGCGACGAAACTTTTTGGATATTTTTTCTGGACCAGAAGACACCCAGTGGGTCAAAGAAGTGCCAGGAGGTGGGTTGTGGAGGCCACAACCCACCAGGGCGTGCCGGGGGGGGGCGCGCCCTGATGGGTTGTGCCCTCCATGGGGCCCCCCTCCACCGCCTCTGACGCCTATAAATACCCAAATATTCAGAAAACCCTAGGGGAGTCGACGAAAAACACATCCAGCCGCCGCAAGTTCCAGAAGCCTCAAGATCCAATCTAACACCATCACGGAGGGGTTCATCTTCTTCGTAGGTGCCTCTCCGATGATGCGTGAGTAGTCCACCATAGACCTACGGGTTCGTAGGCAGTAGCTAGATGGCTTCCTCTCTCTCTTTTGATTCTCAATACAATGGTCTCTTGGAGATCTATTTGATATAAACTTTTGCGGTGTGTTTGTTGGGATCCGATGAATTTTGAGTTCATTATCAGTTTCTATCGATGAATATTAGTTGATTCTTCTTTGATCTCTTATATGCATGATTACTTATAGCCTCGTATTTCTTCTTCGAATCTTTGGTTTAGTTATCCAACTAGATCGATTTTTCTTGCCATGGGAAGAGGTGCTTTGTGATGGGTTCGATCTTGCGGTGTCCTTTCCCAGTAACAGAAGGGGCAGCAAGGCACGCATGTATCATTGCCATTAAGGATAACAAGATGGGGTATATTCCTACATTAATAGATCTTGTCTACATCATGTCATCGTTCTTATTGCATTACTCCGTTTTTCCATGAACTTAATACACTAGAAGCATGCTGGATAGCGGTCGATGTGTGGAGTAATAGTGGTAGATGCAGGCAGGAGTCGGTCTCATTATCTTGGACGTGATGCCTATATAATGATCATCGCCTTGGATATCATCATGATTATTTGATCTTCTATCAATTGCCCAACAGTAATTTGTTCATCCATCGTGTGCTATACTCATGAGAGAAGCCACTAGTGAAACCTACGGCCCCCGGGTCTACTTTTCCAACATATTGCTTTCCGATCTATCTTTTTGCCTCTTTGTTTTCAGATCTACTATACCAAAAACCCAAAAATATATTGCTACACTTTTTATTTGCCCTTTTTATTTTGTGTTCTTGAGAGATCTATCTCTCCTATCTATCACTACCTAATCTATCTTTTTACCGTAGAGAGATTGACAACCTCTCTTTCGCGTCGGGTTGCAAGTATTAGTTATTTGTGTGCAGGTGCTGCTTATTGGGTGGTGGTGATCCTCCTACTGGTTCGATACCTTGGTTTCATAACTGAGGGAAATACTTACCGTCGCTGTGCTGCATCATCCCTTCCTCTTTGGGGAAATACCGACGCAGTCTCAAGCCACGTCAAAGAAATTTCTGGCGCTGTTGCCGGGGAGGAAGCGGTCTCTTCAACGTGCCAATCTCAGGCGCCGAGGAGACTCCATCATCATCTACCAGGTTCCTAATCACAAATCTCATCTCCTTGCAATTACATTATTTGCCATTTGCCTCTCGTTTTCCTCTCCCCCACTTCACCAATTTGCCGTTTTATTCGCCCTCTTTTTCGTTTGCCTTTTTCTCGTCAGATCTCTTGCTTGCTTGCAATCTTGTTTGTGTGGTCATGATGCCACAAAGAAAGTACTATGATGTTCCTTACCCTAATATTTTGCTTGAAATTGAGAAAAGTACTAAGGAATATATGACTACGCAATTTGAGCATAATAAGTATTTTACCGATGAGCTTAGAGAACACTCTACCGTGCTAGGTGCAATAACGAAACAACTTGATGATATAAGTAGAGAAGTTTGTAATCTTCAATCTAAATATGCTCATGCTGAAAATTTGCTTGGTAAAATCTCCGATGCACAAGCCACTTTAATAAATCAAATGGCCGCCAAACCAATCTCTCTAGAGGATAAAAATGATGAAGATCTTAAAGTGATTGGTGTTTCTACTATTGATTCCTTATTTAGTAATATTAAAATTGATGATAAAGGGACTGAAGTAGAGTCAACTTTAGTTAGAAGGCGTCCCAATAATTTGGAGGGTGAAAATCTTGATGAAAATTTTGATGAGGTCAAAACTTTAACTAGTGATGTGCCCACTACTTTGGATTGCAAAGACTTTAATTATGATAGTTGCTCTTTGATTGAATGTATTTCTTTGCTGCAATCCATGTTGAATTCACCCCATGCTTATGAGCAAAATAAAGCTTTTACTAAACATATCGTTGATGCCATGATGAAATCTTTTGAAGAAAAGTTAGAGTTGGAGATTTCTATTCCTAGAAAATTACATGATGAGTGGGAACCTACTATTAAAGTCAAGATCAAAAATTATGAGTGCTTTGCTTTATGTGATTTGGGTGCTAGTGTTTCCACGATTCCGAAGTCTTTATGTGATGTGCTTGGTCTCACCAATGTTGAAGAATGTTCTCTTAATTTGCACTTGGCGGATTCTACTATTAAAAACCTTTAGGAAGAATTAATGATGTTCTTATTCTTGCAAATAGGAACTATGTGCCCATAGATTTTATTGTGCTTGATATTGATTGCAATCCGTCTTGTCCCATTATACTTGGTAGACTGTTTTTACGCACTATAGGTGCCGTGATTGATATGAAAGAAGGCAATATTCGTTTTCAATTTCCACTAAGAAAGGGTATGGAACACTTCCCTAGAAAAATAATTAAGCCACCATATGAATCAATCATGAGAGCATCCTATGGTTCCAAAACCAAAGATGACAATACTTAAAACTATGCGTTATGCCTAGCTAGGGGCGTAAAACGATAGCGCTTGTTGGGAGGCAACCCAATGAATAAATTTATTTTTGATTTTTCCTTTCCGTTTTTGACTGTTGACACAATTATGCCTCTGTTATGGTTGTGTTTTTTATGGTTTATTTAGTGTTTGAGCCAAGTAGAGCCTTTAGGATGACTCATATGATGAGTAGAAGCGATGCTGAATCTGAAACTTTAACTTTGTGTCCAGTGTTCGAATTTTCATTTTTTACTGGAACGTGATATTGAGCTGAAATTTTAACACAATGTTTCTATATAAATTAGTTACGTTGTCCTAATTTTTCAGAATTTTTAGAGTTACAGAAGTATGGTTAGAGTACAGATTACAACATACTGTTCTGTTTAAGACAGATTCTGTTTTCGTTGCATTGTGTGCTTGTTTTGATGAATCTATGGGTTATATTAAAGGGTATGAGCCATGGTAAAGTTAAAATACAGTAGGTATAATGCAATAACAAAATATGAATGGGTTTGCAACAGCACCTAAATTAGTGATTTGCTTTATTATACTAACGGACCTCACGAAGATTTTGTTGAGTTTTGTGTGATTGAAGTTTTTAAGTTTTGGGTGAGATCACGATGGATGAAGGAATAAGGAGTGAAAAGAGCCTAAGCTTGGGGATGCTACAGAACCCCCAAGATATATCCAAAGAGAAACAAACAACTAAGCTTGGGGATGCCCCCAAGTGGCATCACCTCTTTCTTCTAACGACCATCGGTATTTTACTTGGAGCTATATTTTTATTCGTCACATATCATGAGTTTTGCTTGGAGCGTCTTGTATCATTTGAGTCTTTGATTGCTTTGCTTGTTAGTTTGTCACTTGTATCCTTGCTGGACAGACCTATTTGGGAGAGCCAAAATTATGCTATGATTTGTTAGAATTGCTCTCTATGCTTCACTTAAACTTTTTGAGCTATAGAATCTCTCTAGTGCTTCACTTATATCTTTTTGAGCACGGTGTGCTTGGAAATTTTTGTAGAAATACTCTCATGCTTCACTTAGATTAATTTGAGAGTTAGTAAATTTTGAAGAAATCCTCTCATGCTTCACTTATACTATTTTGAGAGATGAAAACTCTATGCTCATGTGCTTCACTTAAATTTGTTTGAGCTTGTCAAAAAAAGCAATGGCAATATATGAAACTAGTCCCAAAGTGATAAATATCCAAGGAGGATATAATAAAAACTTTCATGAAGATCATTGGACAAATTAAACTTGATTCCTTGTAATAGTTTTGAAACACGATGGTAGTAATATGTGAGTCATGTTAGTGAGTAATTATGCTTGAGTAGGAATATTGGTGTTAAGGTTTGTGATTCCCTATGCAAGTACGAAAGTCAATAGTTATGCAATGAAATTACATCATACTTATGGTGCATTATTCGTTGTTAGTTATGCTCAATGCTCGCTTATGTGAATTTCGGTTTCTTGGTTTGGTTGCTTCTAAATCTTTTTGCTAGCCTCCATTTGTACAAAGTAGAAATACTACTTGTGCATCCAAAATCCTTAAACCAAGTATGCCTTATGAGTCCACCATACCTACCTATATGCGGTATTTCCATGCCGTTCCAAGCAAATTTGTATGTGCCATCTCTAATTTTCAAAATAAACTTCTCTTTTGTGTGCTCATACCGCTCATGAAACGGTGGGGAGTGTCCAATATTTTTCCATGCTAGATGTGTTATTCTCAAGATGAGTGTTTATTCACTTGTCATTGCACGAGAGTGCGACGGTAATAGGGATGCCCATTCTCGAAATGAAAAAGAAAAAAATATTTACTTCATGTTGTCAAATAATAAATTCCTAGGAAAGTGTTGGTATGGAAGGAAACCGTGGATACGGCCCGCCATGGAATGTGAAAGAATGGTGGAAAAAGAATAAACTTTATTTTCTGTTTGGGAACCGCCTATGATATATCTAGCATGGAAAGTATTGTAAGCTACTTTGTCGTTTTCGTTGACAGGAAAGGCATGCCACCCAATATATTTTTCTCTCTCAATTTAAAACTTTGAGCTCTGGCACCTCTACAAATCCCTATTTCCCTCTGCGAAGGGCCTATATATTTACTTTATGCAATTTTTATTTTTACTTTGAGTCTCCATCTTCTCTTATAAAGCACCAACTAGGGGGCACTATGATCGTACTTGAGCATTGGGTGTAGCTAATATTTGAGTGTGTTTCATGAATGGATCAATGATTAAGAATGATGGGCTAGGGATGACTTTCTTTAGTGTTGATATTTTGAAAGACATGGTTGCTTGTTGGCGTGCTTGAGTATTGAAGTCATTATGTTAAAACTAGACTATTGCTTTGAATCATCTAAATGTCCAAATGTACATGCCACAAAGAAAAGAATATGAGATGAACATGTTAGGCAGCATTCCACATCAAAAATTCTATTTTTTTATCATTTACCTACTCGAGGACGAGTAGGAATTAAGCTTGGGGATGCTGATACGTCTCCAATGTATCTATAATTTTTGCTTGTTCCATGTTGTTATATTATCAGTCTTGGATGTTTTACAATCATTTATTACAACTTTATATAATTTTTTGGGAATAACCTGTTGACATAGTGCCAAAGTGCCAGTTGCTGTTTTTTGCTTGTTTTTTACTTCGCATAATATCAGTACCAAACGGAGTCCAATTGCGACGAAACTTTTTGGAGATTTTTTCTGGACCAGAAGACACCCAGTGGGCCAAATAAGTGCCAGAGAGGTGGGCTGTGGAGGCCACAACCCACCAGGGCACGCTAGGGGGGGCCCGACGCGCCCTGATGGGTTGTGCCCTCCACGGGCCGCCCCTCCACCGCCTCTGACGCCTATAAATACCCAAATATTCAGAAAACCCTAGGGGAGTCGACGAAAAACACATTCATCCGCCGCAAGTTCCAGAAGGCTCAAGATCCAATCTAACACCATCACGGAGGGGTTCATCTTCTTCATAGGTGCCTCTCCGATGATGCGTGAGTAGTCCACCATAGACCTACGAGTCCGTAGGTAGTAGCTAGATGGCTTCCTCTCTCTCTCTTTTGATTCTCAATACAATGGTCCCTTGGAGATCTATTTGATGTAAATTTTTGCGGTGTGTTTGTTGGGATCCGATGAATTTTGAGTTCATGATCAGTTTCTATCCATGAATATTATTTGAGTCTTATTTGATCTCTTATATGCATGATTACTTATAGCCTCGTATTTCTTCTTCGAATCTTTGGTTTAGTTAGGCCAACTAGATCGATTTTTCTTGCCATGGGAAGAGGTGCTTTGTGATGGGTTCGATCTTGCGGTGTTCTTTCCCAGTAACAGAAGGGGCAACAAGGCATGCATGTATCGTTGCCATTAAGGATAACAAGATGGGGTCTATTCCTACATGAATAGATCTTGTCTACATCATGTCATCGTTCTTATTGCATTACTCCATTTTTCCATGAATTTAATACACTAGATGCATGCTGGATAGCGGTCGATGTGTGGAGTAATAGTGGTAGATGCAGGCAGGAGTCGGTCTACTTATCTTGGACGTGATGCCTATATAATGATCATCGCCTTGGATATCGTCATGATTATTTGATCTTCTATTAATTGCCCAACAGTAATTTGTTCACCCACTGTCGGGGATATTACCCTGCGGTATAACCCGGCCTGAAGTCTGACCCGGCCGGGACTTGGCGGCTCATTGGTGACCCGGCAGGTGGGTCAGACAAACGACAAAGACCCAACGGCCCAGAAGGCGGCTCATGGGAGGGCCGACTCATGTTATGGTGGGCCGGCTCACAAAGAAGGCCCAAAGAAAGGAAAAACTTCCTCACAAGAGAAACAAGACCCGGATTAGGACTCAAGAGAGACTAGTCCTGGTCCTACTACCAGTAGGACTCTACATGTAAACCTACCCCTTCAACTTATATAAGGAGGGGTAAGGCACCCCAAGAGGGACAAGTTCAAGTCATTAGAGATAGACAGATTAGAGGCTCTCGGGATTAGAGGTAGCAAACAACACCATTGTAATCGAGATCATCCTCATCATCAATATCAATCAAGCAGGACGTAGGCTTTTACCTCCATCGGAGGGGCCGCACCTGGGTAAATTCGCGTCTCTCGATTCCGACCAACCCCTCTCAAGCCGCCACATAGTTGCGATGGCCTCACACCTAAGTTCTCTCACGAGAACATCTTGCCGTGACAAAACCACGACAGTTGGCGCCACCGTGGGGCCAACACACGGTGATGTTGTGTTCTTGGAGGGAAATCATCAGGGATCGAGAGGCTCGCGATTGGTTGGATGAAAAAGAGAAGGCACGGAATAATTGCGCTGGATAACCCGGCATGGAACAACCTTGGGCAGAGCCGGCAAATTCGTCGCTTGGTGGTCAAGTTTTGTTATTAATTTTGGAGCTGGCAGATACGAGATGAGATCAACAGGAAAGTTTATAGTTGCGTCGACTCCGCCGTCGCTTCCTGCGAGACCGACACGAATTCCATCTGCAGTATCACCGACCAATCAGATCGACACACTGTTTCTTTTTTCTCTCACCGATTTTTTCAAGTAAGCTGATGAGTCAAATACAATCAAAACATACGCAGTGCATGTGTACCAAGCAGAGCACATGGTCATTTCTGTCCGTTCCCTGGTCGAATCGTCGTGTGGATCGAGGCAAAAATCAATCTCTCCACGTGAAGGCAGCAAAGTCACCAGGAGACTAGAAAAATCGGTGCTTCTGCTACTCACAAGCCGAGGGCAATCTGCCACGTCATTAGAGAATAATACTACTACTTGCATCCCACATGAAGCCTCAAAGCAAAAGTGCAATTTTAGCGCGGTTCCCTATAGGTGATGGATCAATTAGTGCTAGCACTCTTCATTATACAAAATATCTTTTCCTGACGTCAGGAACAAAGGCAACCCAATATTTAATAGAGGAGCCTATACGTATCGTGTGCTATCTTTTTCACCCGGCTACGTCTAACATTATCCAACATCAGTGTTCGCATTCATTCGACAAAAATACCAGGTGATATTTATTCTATCTATTTTTCAATACATATTAATTCATCCGAGAACAATTACTCTGCCCCGGAACATATTTACGCAGGACAATTTTTCATTACAAAGGTGGCATTATATTGCGCGCACGGAGCTCGCGTCGGCGTCCGTCCATCCCGCACTGTTCGACGGACACGCGCGTGAGCCGCCGCCCTCGCGGTCCAGTCTACATCAACATGTTGTTGCCGCGCCTGCTCGCTCGAGCCATCCAACGGATGCGCGTGAGCCGCCGCCCTCGCGGTCCAGTCTACATCAACACGTCGGTGCCGCGCTTGCTTGCTCGAGCCGCCCAATGGACGCACGCAAGCCGCCGCCCCTATTTGTCCAGGCTACTTCAACCCGCCACGGCCGACTTGCCGTCCGCACCAGCCTACAACGCCACGGGCGACTCGCCATCCGCGCCGGTTTACAACGCCACCGCCGACTCTCCATTCGCGCAGGTTTCCAACGCCACAGACGATTCAAGGGTCAACGCCGGCTTACAAACACCGCGGCCAACTCTCGCATCTGCGCTATCAAGCCTCCGTCCCCGCGGTCTGGTCTACATTAACAATGTCGCGGCCGCCTCGCGCTTCCACACCCGCTTACAATGTCGCGGCCGACTCCCGCGTCCGCGGCAGCTCCCAATGCCGGGGCCGACTCGCACATCCGCACCAATTTACAACACCGTGACTGACTGGTACGTCTGTGCTGGCTTACAATGCCGCAGACGACTCGTGCGTCAGCGCCGGTTTCCAATGCCGCGGTCGACTCTTGCGTCTACATCAACACGTCGGAGTTAAGCCTGCTTGTACGAGCTGCCCAACGGCCGCGGGCAAGCCGCCGCCCCCGCGGCAACACTGGAGCAAGAAAGAAATATATATCTATTATCAGCCTTCACCTGCACCGGGTTGACCAATGGAGGCGCAATAGCTGGCCATCCACCGGCCCGGTCTACTCCAACATATCAAAAAAAAAGAAGGGGGGAGAGTTGCCATGAAGGACACGTCCCTGGAGAAGCTACAATTTGAGCCGGCCATTATCGAGCCAGCAATTCAAAAGTCAGCGGCAAAGAAAATGGCCCTGGAGGAGCGAGGAGAACCGGACTACCCAAGAGACAATAACAAAGAATGGGTCAAGAGGCATATGAACTCAATTTCGCCATGACATTTGCCAAGGACATATGATGACCACTGAAGAGATCATCAACTTGCCGACCCCTGGCGTCAATGAATTTCAGCTGTCAACTCTACGACAGCTTATGCAATAACCAAATATGAAGACTCTCAAGCCGTCTCCTCGAGTTGATTTAAGACTCGGGGGCTACACAATCATGACTCGGCAGATTCAACCGGGCTCAAAAATTCTAGAACCCCGGGTCATTGCAGGGAAGATAACCCGGTCCCGGGGGCTGCTGCCTTTTTGGCGAAAACTTAAAAGTCGCCCAAGAGGACGAGCCACCATGATGCGCCGTTCAAACATGGGTGCCCCGCTTTATTTGCGGAGAATTAAAAATCGCCCAAAAGGACGAGCCGCCATGATGCGCCGTTCAAACATGGGTGCCCTGTTTTATTGGCGAAAAATTAAAAGTCGCCCAAGAGAACTAGCTGCCCTGACGCGCAGTTCAAACATGGATGCTCTGATTTATTGGATCATCATATTATGATCAATGGAATAAAGCCGGCTTATCTGGACCCCAGATGTTTTGCAGTAGTAGTATTGTCTCCTATATATATCCTATGGCCAAGCTTTTCCATGATCATAGGTCACTTGGGGGTTTCCAACTCAATGAGTTTAGCTTTCATACCCTCTTGACCGGCTTTCATGCCATATATGGGTTAAACCTGCCTGTTTGCAACTTGCTACTCAGCCAAGTGACCCGCCGTACTCTTGACAGTCAATCTTTCAATAAGACCCTGAACTTGTCAAGGTTAAAACGGCGGCTTATGTCACGAGAGAGCCGGCTTACAGAGAGCTAGGATAAACTCACATGTCCGCTGTAGTCTCTCCGCTATGTAGCCCGTTCGTACTCTTAACAATCAATCTTTTTTAAGACCCGGAACTAGTTAAGGTTAAAACGACAGATTTATGTCACGTGAGAGCCGGCTTACGGGATTAAATGCGTTCATGCCAAGCCTCTTGAAAGCAAAACCTTGAGTTTTTTCAAAATAAGAACAAGAGTTGATCTCTTTTGGTTGTGTCTTCAAAGCCGACTTACAAATATTTGAGATATACACGTATATATTCTCTGTTAGTTGTTTTGATCATATACATACATCATCCTGCATTGCATCATGCATCATACATGCATATCAAACCGGTCATCAAACCGGGTTACATCGTAACCTTTGCAGGAACAAATAGATCTTTGATAGCCAAAATGGCTGGATCTTCATCATAGTTTATCATAACCAGTATTAAATGATTGGGGGTTTTCAAGCCAGCTCGGAAGAATTGTCTATTCTCGAAGAGCCGCCCTATCACATATAATGCCGTGTCATCTAATTGACTGGCTCTTGGATTTTTTCAACTTGTGCTCTGTAGTAAACTGCAACACTTATGGATTTCTCAAACATATATTTGCCGGGTTGCACCGCAACCACGAGCAGGGATTTTCATTTCAAGGACAAAGGCATTATTCCAGGATATTCAACAAAATACCGGGTTACAACCACGGTCAAGGAGTCATTCAACAAATTATGATGATTTATATTATTCTCACACAGTTCCAAGTCGCTGTAGGCATACGACCCGACACTTGGGGGCTACATCATATGATGTTTTTCTTTTCAAAAGAGAAGTGCATATGAGTCCCGAGTCGCTGCGGGCATGCGACCCGGCACTTGGGGGCTACAGTATTCAGCTGTTCAAACAGATTATAAGGTCTAAATTCAAGACCCGGCCCATCACATACTGATGAACCGGCCCTTGGGGGCTACACATGTGAAATACAAGACACTCAGTTTATATCTGGCGACTCAGATGACAACCCAGATTCCTCAACATTCAACACCAAGTTCAAAGTTCCAGGTTGTTGCAGGCAAGACAACCCGACACTTCGGGGCTACACTGGCTAAAGTTTTATAAAGTATAAAGACAATTACAAGTCCCAGGATGCTACAGGCAAGACAACCCGGCACTTGGGGGCTACACAATCAAAAGATATTATTGAAAAGCACCAAGTCATCATGGATAAACTGGGAGCTTGGGGGCTACAGGTAATATGGATATAAAAATAGAAGAACACTTTCAAGATGTCAATTGTGAGCGAGACAGATCTCATTTCTTCATGGAGCTGAAGCATTGAAAGACCGGCTCAATATCACACGAATTTCTTTATTCCCAATAATTTTATCAAGTCAGCTGGAGTCCAGTTGTTTGACCCGGCGTCACCTACAAATCATGACCCGGTATTATCAAAAGATCATAACCCGACATAGTCTATATAAGCAACCCGGCTTCACAAGTTGAAAGTGATTTAATAATGGACGATTTTCTATTCCCAATCAAAGCAATGGAAAGCCGGCTCAACTTCATATGGTTTTCTTATCTCCAATATTTTCATCGAAGCCAAAGCAATAGAAGCCGGCTCAACATCATGTGGATTTTCTTATTCCCAAAAGTATCTTTAAGCCAAAGCATTGGAGGTCGACTCAACGGCATATGGGTGTTTTATTCCCAATATTTCACGAAGGACATGGACCTGCACGATGTTTGTGAAGACGACTCGTTAATATGAAGAAGAAACCCGGATTTTCAAGGAGCTACTTCTTTAAGCCAGCCAGTGGAGCAAGCCGGTACCTTAACATATTTATTATTTTTATTTCAGGAGCTTACCATGAATAAATTCAAGCTAACCTCGGGAATAATGTCGGGGATATTACCCCGCGGTATAACCCGGCTGGGACTTGGCGGCTCATTGGTGACCCGGCAGGCGGGTCAGACAAACGACAAAGACCCAACGGCCCAGAAGGCGGCTCATGGGAGGGCCGACTCATGTTATGGTGGGCCGGCTCACAAAGAAGGCCCAAAGAAAGGAAAAACTCCCTCACAAGAGAAACAAGACCTGGATTAGGACTCAAGAGAGACTAGTCCTAGTCCTACTCCCAGTAGGACTCTACATGTAAACCTACCCCTTCAACTTATATAAGGAGGGGTAAGGCACCCCAAGAGGGACAAGTTCAAGACATTAGAGATAGACAGATTAGAGGCTCTCGGGATTAGAGGTAGCAAACAGCACCATTGTAATCGAGATCATCCTCATCATCAATATCAATCAAGCAAGACGTAGGCTTTTACCTCCATCGGAGGGGCCGAACCTGGGTAAACTCGCGTCTCTCGATTCCGACCAACCCCTCTCAAGCCGCCACATAGTTGCGATGGCCTCACACCTAAGTTCTCTCACGAGGACATCTTACCGTGACAAAACCACAACACCCACCGTGTGCTATACTCATGAGAGAAGCCACTAGTGAAACCTACGGCCCCCGGGTCTACTTTTCCAACATATTGCTTTCCGATCTATCTTTTTGCCTCTTTGTTTTCAGATCTACTATACCAAAAACCCAAAAATATATTGCTGCACTTTTTATTTGCCCTTTTTATTTTGTGTTCTTGAGAGATCTATCTCTCCTATCTATCACTACCTAATCTATCTTTTTACCGTAGAGAGATTGACAACCTCTATTTCGCGTCGGGTTGCAAGTATTTGTTATTTGTGTGCAGGTGCTGCTTATTGGGTGGTGGTGATCCTCCTACTGGTTCGATACCTTGGTTTCATAACTGAGGGAAATACTTACCGTCGCTGTGCTGCATCATCCCTTCCTCTTTGGGGAAATACCGACGCAGTCTCAAGCCACGTCACCATCCAAACCAATGAAAGTCATGCAACCATTTAGAAACCCTCCCTAGGTGAGACAAAAGAAAAGACCATGGAATCTTGGAACTGGATGTGGGCTTTCACTAGTGCTTTTTGGAGTGACAGTTGTCACAATGCATCTAGAGCCCGAATTGCATAATTTCACTATTATCGGGTAATCTGACAACCTATGATAATGCTTCTTATGACCTCCTAGCATAGTTTCCTTTGCTACCTTCTTATCTCTCCATGACATCATATTGGGAACTTAAATTCCAAATTTCGTCTTTGCCTTGTCTACCAATGCTGGCACAGTAGTGTTTGTGTCTGATCTAATTGTCTCTAGGAAATTGTTTCCTAGCCACTTTGAGCTTACTTTACTGTGCTTGTCACTGGTTGGATAAGCATGACCTTCTCTAATTTTCTTAATACAGAATGTTTTTCTCATGCTTGATCTGAGAGGCCACTATGTAAAAAGGACATCCATTCTCCTTGTGCTCACACTAGGCAATAACCCTATCTTTGCAGTTCTTGTGATATCTAAATGTCCTTGGCTACTTGATATGAAAGTTCACAAGAGCAGTCCTAAATTGATAGACATCTAAGAAACAGAGCTTCAAACAAAATTGTTGCTCTGGATTAAGTATGGTTTCATTATACCAAATTCTTTCCTTTTTCTTCTTTGAAGTTGTTTCCTTCCAGATGGAATAATAAAAGACATAGGCTCATTGCCATCATCATCAACTGAATCCAAAAAACCAAGATCCGAATCTTCATCATCCGAAGGAAATGGCTCAATAGGATCATTTGTACTCTCTTTGCAGTCTTGACCACATGATGTTGCAATGCTTCCTCTCCCTCTTCACTGTCATGTAGTTGTTCCTCTTCATTTCTAGCTTGTTCGTGTGGTCTTCCTCTTCCTGCTCCTCAGGAACATCATAAATGTCCTCTGGTTTAGCATTGTTTGAATGGGCTCATAGTTTACACTCTGCTGTGTGCGCATGAGTAAGCCCTCTTCTATACCTAACAAACTAGAGACAACATAATCATTAAATGTCTTATGGGCCACACCTTCTTCATTGACCGCAAACACTAAAGGGGGATCAATGATGTTTCCTTCATCAGATATCTCAACTACTGCTGCCTTTCTCTTGCCCTTCTTTGCTGGAGAGACAACTATTGCTTGCTGCCTCTTGCCCTTATTAACTAACAATCATATCCTCTTGATGTCCTTATATTGCCTCAACATTTCATCCACCTTGGTTTGATTGCCCAAAAGTTAAAAACCATCCAATCCTATCCCACCACTTTTCATGTAATACATGCAGTCTGAAAAACTGTAGCCATTTTCATGCAACATTGACATAAGATTGAAATATCTAATGTCCTTCCTAAACATCTTATCTTGATGAATTTGGTCCCTTCAAAGTCAATGTGAATGTACCATTGCTCATAGTTCAATCTACAATAACAATTAAATGTACATGTAAATATATCCTAAATTGATAACAATGAATTATGTATAGGTAAAACCATAGAAGTACTAAGCTCCAGCTTGTAAAACTAAAATTGTTAACACTGAATTAAGTAACCTAAAACACAATGAGTAGAGAAGAACCACCTACAATTAATTAACCTAAAACAAAGAGAAGAACTACCCTCAAATAAACCCTAAATCAGAATTAGATTCAGAGGCTAAATCAAACCCTAAATCACAACTATCCTAAATCATAACTACCCTACTGTAAGATAAACCATAGAGTGGGGACAAGAAGGATGACGTACGTTGGGGGCTTGTCGCCGGTGACAGTAGGGAGGACTGCAGCGGCCGGCGCCGCCGCCTCCCCAGACGCCTTGTGCACACGACAGTAGGGAGGACTGCAGCGGCCGGCGTCGCCACCTCCGTAGACGCCTTGTGCACATGACAGGGAGATGGCATCTCATCCCCATCGGATTGGCCTTGTGCGCCATCGTCGTCAACAGAGTGGACGCTCCCGCGAACGGATCTGGAGCCACCCGAACCAGCATCTGCCGATGTCACCGCCGCCACCTCCGCACAAGCCCTGTGCACGCCTCACGGCGAGGGCAGGACGTCCTCCTCTGAGTTTTCGTCCACGACCACGCCCGGATCTGGAACCGTCGTCGCTAGCAGTGTCAATATCGTCGTCGCCACCAGCCGCCATGGCTCGCACGCCGAAGAGGAAAGGGGGGATGCGAGAGGGAAACTGAAATTGAGCTAACGAAGACGGTGGTAACGACCGTCTAGCGCGGTCGTCTGTCCGAGCCACGTGGCTCCGACTGGTGGGCCAAGGTTGTCAGTTTTTCACTTAGTCGCGGCTTAAAGCTCGTTTAGTGCATTTTATTATTCATTTGACGCCGAAGTGATGGTCTTTTTGATTTTTAACAAAAACGATGGTTTTAAAATATCCTAACCATGAACGTAGGGATTTTGAGCAATTTACTCGGCTCAGCCCGAATGCAAAATATTGACCCAAGCCCAGGCTAGAGGCAATTCCCCATGTATTGCGGAACACAACGGCTCGTCTCCATAGCAGGCGGCGACGCGCGCATTCGGGCCTGCCTCGCCGCCGCGCAGCCTCTGCCTCCCTCGCCGTCGGAACTGGTCACCAGCCGCCCCCGCCTTCCTCAGCAGCTGAGACGACCCGCCGACTGGCCCCGATACGGACCCTCACCCTCCCCGCGCCGAGCGCCGCCTGCCCTGCCAGGTGCTCGCTCTTCCGTTCTCTCCGTTGTCTGGGGAAATCTAGCGATAGAGCGTTCGGTTCGACTCGACGGCGCCGTGGCCCGCGGTGGAAGATCGGCGAGGTTGTGGTGGTGGAGAGAGTGGATACGGAGTGGCGCGGAAGCAGGGGAGGGGGGTGGGGTGGGGGTGGGGGTTGCGGAGCAGAAGGAGGCTGTGCTGGGCGAGAGGACGCGGTGGTCGTCGGTGGGGAAGATGAGCGGGGTTAGGAAGAAGAAGCAGGAGCCAGGAGGTGCGGGGGCGTCAAGCCTGGTGCATTCGTTCTCGGTCGGAGCAGAAGGAGGCGGTGGTGGGCGAGAGGACGCGGTGGGCGTCCGTGGGGAAGAGGAGCGGGGGAGGAAGAAGAAGCAGGGGCCATGGGATGCGGGGGCGTCAACCCTATGCATTTGTTTTTGTTTTGCACGAAATGGAACTCCACGGATACTCATTATAGATAAAAGAAATTGCCTAATTGATACAGGTTTGTAGGGGTTCAGAGAAGTTGTTGTATCTCAGTAGCTATTTTTGTTCTCTTTTAGTGACTAAATACTTGCCAATTTTACATGTTTCTGCATTTTCTTTAACAAAACCTGCTAGATGTATTTACTGGAGTCAGGGAGTGCTTTACCTGCAACCAAGTTCATGCCCATGTTGCTTACTAAGTGCAGCAGGTTTCCCCTGTGATCTTAGTCTATGTCATGAGCAGCGCTCAGACTACTTAAGAGTAGTCATTAGTCAGTTTTCAGTTCTTCGGTTCTGATGCACCTAGTAATAAATTGCACTTTCTCACATAGAGCATTAGAACATTGTGGATATTGTGTGTTTGCATGAAGTGAAGCTATAACCTGGACTACTTTATTCTATCTGAGGTGTTCAAGAATTTCGTTTCTCAAGCTGCTTATCTTTAGAGTTACAGTTCAACTTGCGGGGTGTGTGTTGGAAATCAGTAAGGTTTATAATTGCTACCTGAACTATGTGTATCACTCCCCGCATATTATACTTGTGCAGCGTGCTACTCCATGACGGCACAACTGAGTCAAAGACGCATATCCCAATAGCACAGATACTCCATCCGTTCACAAATATACGATGTTCTAACTTTTTTTTGAATCATATGTATGTAGCCACGTTTTAGTGTGTTTGTTCGCACATTTTAGTCTGTATGTAGTCCATATTGAAATATCCAAAGCATCTTATATTTGCGAGCGGAGAAGTAGTAATCAAGAATATTCTACAGTGATGGTTGCTACTTTGTATTGGACCTATTACTGCGTGTTACTTTGTCTACATTATTGTTTTATAAGAATTTGACCTGTAGCTTATGGATACTCTCTTTTGTGCCAGCGTCCCTGCATGCAAGGAATATAATATGCTGCCCTGAGGTTCGAGGTTTGTGTCTTTTAGCTCAATACAAGACTAATTGTATTTCGTTTGTTTATGTCAGCATTTTATCTGTCACTCATGGTTTGCTTTTCATTGTCACTGTTTTTGGTCACAAAACACTTGATTCTTGACATTTGCGCTCTATCCCAGATATATTTCCTCCTGCTGCTATAGGTTTACGACGCAAGGAGTCCTTGCATCTCATATCGTTTGGACAGCACTACTTGATCATAATCTACAAGCTTAAGTTTGAGGTATGTAAAATCGATCATTATCTTTTATTCTTGTATTATATTATGTTGTTGACCTATTGTGTTTTTTGTTGTGAAGGCTGGAATATTATCGAGCATTTTAAGCTCAGTTATTTGAACCAAGATCAGTATGCAATGAGAATGGAACTCTTGTTGTCGCACTTTTTGATATATCGAAAATGCCATCAAGAATATTTGTTGTCAACGCGTTTCATGACTTGTTCAAAGACCGTGAGAATGGAACTCAGGCTGTCAGTTTAAATGTCAAATTCTGAAAACTTCTGGAAGGCAACTTGTGGAACGTTAGGTCATGAGGATGGAACCTTAGGTCATGAGGATGGAAAACCTTATGTGCGCTTATCATATCATCAACTTTCTAGTTCCTTTTTTGAAAGTTGATAGATGAATCACATCTCCATGAGACTTTGAATCGTAGAAGAGAACGGAACTTGGGTCGCCACTTTAACTGTCGAATTCTTGGATATTTTTGGAAGGCAACTTGTGGAAGGAATTAGAGCTTTAGATCACCGATGGAAAACCTTTATGGGCACTTCTCATTCTGCAACTTTGAAGTTCTTTTCTATTACTGCTCATAGACAAATCCAGTCTCCAAAGGAGCTTGAAATGTAAATGAGAACAGAGTATTATGCTTGTAATTTATTTCTTCTTTAGATATCTCTTTCTCATGTAATTGTATTTTGCTTATTATATGAATCAATAAAGATACTTCCTACAATTTCTACTTTGCAAATATTTCTTATTAGATTTGTGCAAATTGTATGTTGGATACAGTTATGAAAATAAATCAAATATTTACTAAACATGAAAATTTCAAATTGACATGGAATATTTTAGTGTATTTTAAATGGGAATACTGGTAGAAAGGGAATATAGTATTGTCAACGAGCTGGACTCCAGTGAGCTAAGGTGGCAGTTTGAGCTTGGAACTAGGTTCTACTCCCTCCGTTCCTAAATATAAGTCTTTTAAGAGATTCTACTACGGACTACATACGTAACAAAATGAGTGAAACTACACTCTAAAGTATGTCTATGAATCTCTTAAAAGACTTATATTTAGAACGAAGGGAGTATAATCTAGTGAATTTGCAAATATGTACAACTTAAATAATCTTGAGGTGTCCTCAATACAGTACATAATTATACGTCTTCCAGTTCAGAAAAAAAACACGTATTTTGGGACAGACCTTACAAAAAATATCTAAAAATATATTGGTAGCTGAAGTTGGTTTTCACTTGGTGTGTAGATACATGTTTTATTTTAACCACCGAGAAGCACATGCTCAGTCTTGAAATTGATATCTGATAGCATCTTACAATACTACATATGTTTGTTTTCAAACTGATCTTGTTGCTAAGGTTTTCAGATACATGTTTCATACTTTTTGTTGTTCTCACTTAATATGAGATGACTTTCAATTTCAAACTTTCAAAGTTGGTGGCTTGCCAATTGAGTTCCTCGTGATTGTTTAAGCCTTTATAAGGGGTTTGATGTAATTCTGATACTCACATCTTTGTGGTATTATGAATTTTGTGCTTTTTTGTCAGCACTGATTGAGCCAGCAGAAGGTGTTTACCATTTTTTAGCATTGAGAAGCTGAGGAGATGTGTACGTTCCTTGGTAATAAACATTTCTGTTTATAAAATTTGATAATTATTACTGTTCTTTATATCTCATCTTGATTGCTATTAACTTGCACTATACTACCTTTCTATTGCGTCCAGGCTTCAGTTTTGTTTGTTGGCTTCTCGCATCCCCAGGGTATGATGATTTAATTATTGCACATCTCAACTACATCGATCAAGAACGATTATTTTGTGGTCAATTATTTGAGTTTTGTTCGATACGTTAACCTGCAGCTGGAGGGTCTTCGCGCTTAGAAGGCGTAATGAAGACGGGGTGCGCACACGTGTGAATGGCTGGCTGGCAAGTTGGTTTGCTATGTCTCTGTTGGCAACCCTCTGCTGGATATTGCTTTATGTGCCTAGATGTAAGATCAACAAGTTGCCAGATCAAGATCAAGATCAATTCATTTGTGCATGGCGTCACGCAGACACGTACATGAAGGTTGTGATAGCATTTGCTCTTGCTTCTAACGTGGTATGGCTGATGTACCTCTGTTTCATCGACTTTAAGAAGGTAGGTGCCACTGCATATGGCTTTAGTTGATTCACTGATCGTTAGGTGGTAACTAATTCACTAGCTATTCTCTGTTAGACCTTGGGTTTCTCTGGGATCTGTGCGGCTGTAACATGCATGATGGCCATAGCCGCCAACTTCCAGCTTGGCGTTCATGATTGCTCGGGTAGGTTGCGACTGGCCGGTGGGATGGCTGTTGGGTTAGCAACTATCGCCAACTACTGCAGGTTCATGTCAATGGTAAGTTAACGTGTACTAGTAGGAGTAGTTCCAAATTTCCATTCTAAAATATATGTGCACTTTGCTTCAATAAAAGTAGCAACTCCACTCCTGTCTAATTCTAATTTCTTGTGGTATTTATATGGACTAGAATAGCATGCACACAAGCGGCGAGTTTTCATTATGGACTATAATGTTATACACCATAGCAATGAATTAGCTAATTATGAAACCGGGTATGCAATATTGCAGTCTTGTGCACATATATATATATTCCATGGTTGGAGTCATGGAGCCCATGAAATCCTAGAATGACAATTATTGGGAAACAGAAAATAAGTAAATTATGTAATGTATCTCACTGCTGGGTGCTGGCTCTAATCAACTTTGACAGGGGCAGGGCCCGCAAGAGTTCTCTGTTTTCGCCCTGTCCGTTGCCCTCGCCGCGGTGCTTCCCGAAGTAACATGGATCTTGAATGTCTTGTTTGTGGAGCAATTTACACAAGAAGGCGAGAAATGTGGATTCTGGGGCGTTTTCCTGAACAAGAACTTCTTCTGGAAGGTAATTTTGGTAGCCCACTTGTACGGTTGTACCACGTATACTAATTAGTGTTTACCGCAGCAGGACACTCCACCGTAAATAGTGCAGTACTGTCGCTCACTCTCTATCATCATTCAGTTCAGTTGTGGCATACATTTGACCTACGTACTGATGTAAAGCTTTTGCCGTCTGCTTGGTACAGCTATCCTGGACGATAAATAGCATTTTTCGGTTGCCGGAGCTTATCTCCCTTATCATGCAGATCGATGATCAGAGGCTGATACAGTGGCGTCACTGGATCATCACTCCATGGAGAAGACTCTTCGGACCGGCACCGAGCCTTGGAGAAGGGCATGAGAGCTCCATGTGAAGAATCGCACAACATTTGCGCCGGCGGCGGCCTATGTTCAGTACATCAACTAGCCGGCCATAGAACTAGCTAGTGCCCTTGCGACTTGCAACGACCAGCCTTTGTGGAACAACAGCTTGTTATCCATCCACATCAACCCCTGTAGACCCCTTGCGCGCGCGTCCTGCCGCGGTTCCTCGGGCTGTCGGTCTGCCTGCCTGCGTCGCTGCTTCGCCGAGATGCGCCACCCACGACCGCCTTCACCTCCACCCCGGCGCACAAGCTAATTTGCACACGCGATTTTCCTGTCGCGGTCTCCGCTGGAAGACGCAACTTTTGATCAAAGTACAGTGTTTTGCAGGATATATGTAGTTGTAAAAGGATACCACAAAAGGATTTTACTAGACAAGGTTTTTGCGAGCCTGCCCACTCGCGGCCTGCAAGATAATGATGATAAAAGGATACCATAAAATATCGTCCGAGCTCCCATACAAATTTAAAGATAGAAGGGACTCTTCATCTCGGATAGTAAGATCTAGCTGTCCATAGGAAAACTCTCCATGTACGCTTCCTAATTTAACTTGGGGTGGTTACTTTGGTGCTTTGCCTGCCCGGACTACCATGTTATATAGGAGTATATATGTAGACGGCGAAGGAGAGAGAGAGACGAGACCAGAGCCTACAACAGAACGTAGTACCAATCATGGAGGAAAAACTCAAGGCCGACAACAAGCATCTTCTGCCGTCGTGCCGCCGCTACGAGCCCACGGTTTTCGAATTCTTTTTGGCCCTTGTCATTACGGCGCTACTCGTTGACTTGACTGTTTACACTTTGCACGGCCTTTTGACTACGGACTTCTCCGCTCGCCTGCATCCCGAGCTGTCCGTCGTTGTGGACGGAGCGTCCGGACTCGACTCACGCGTCCCCCGGGCGTTCAACCTCAGCTTGAGCATCGACAACGTCGGCCTCCGTGAGGAGGAGTGCGTCGCCGGCGAAGCAGTCGTCCTGTACGGGGGCGTCCCGCTCGCCACCGGTGCCGTGCAGGAGCTCTGCGTGCCGGCAAACAGGACCGGGAAGGCTGCAATCTTCGCGGCGAGCGGAGGCGTCTGCCTGCCGACGGACTTGGCTGAGTTGATGGCCGACGAGAAGCGCGACGGAGGCGCGGTGCGGCTGGAGATTCGCGTCATCTCGCTCAAGTACAGCCGGTTCCTGAGGTGCACCGCAAGCCTGCACGGTGGGGCAGGCCCGCAACCCCCTTGCAATCGCCTCATACTCAGAGATGAATCCGATGGTGTTGAAAAGGCTTTGGTATATTAGAAGAGGCTTTCTCTTATCCTCCATCCATTACAAAATATAAGTCGTACTAGCAAAAGGGCCCGTGCGTTGCAACGGGAGAAAAAATACCACATGCTCTTACTCTGTAAAAGATTCTATAATCTGAGAATTTACCTTGTTGTTTACAACCTGTCTGAAAGAAGTTGTTGGTGGCGCATTTTTTTGTCCTTAAGACCAGCCGTCGCCATAGATTGCTACATTTGATATGGTCTTCACCTCTCATTTAATCTGTTTTGAAAACTACTCATATATTTATTTTGTATGTGCAAATATTTCTGCAATCTCTTTTTTATTTCTTTTGTAGGGCACATCCCATTTTTATTGGGCCTCTCTTTTATTTCCTGTCATGCATGTCCTTATTTATTGAATGTCTCTAGCAAATTTACCTTCAATTCCGTTTCCATCCTAATTTTGATGAGGAGTTTATTTTCGATACGAATCGGTACCTGTATGAAAGAAAAACAGATAATGCACTGTTGATTAAGATTGCAACCCAAATAGTATTTTTAAAATGATTAACATGTAAAATAATATCATATTCAGATTCTACATATTTTTCTAATCAAATTACATATATAACATGTTAAATTTGAAGTTATGGTTTAAAAGATATGGATATATAAAAATATATTTGATATTTACTGCAGGTTTAATAATAAAAACATCAGGGGTTTTTATGTCAAATAGCATGACGGACTAAGAATACCTATTTCTTTTATTAGTAGGTAGGTATAGAATATGGATATATAAAAATATATTTGATATTTACTGCAGGTTTAATAATAAAAACATCAGGGGGTTTTATGTCAAATAGCATGACGGACTAAGAATACCTATTTCTTTTATTAGTAGGTATAGATTAGTTTATATCAAAATCATCAGAGATGAATCTGACGGTGTTGAAAATGCTTTGGTATATTAGAAGAGAATTTCTTTTATGCACCATCCGTTACAAAATATAAGTCGTATTAATTTTACTAGCAAACATGATCGTGCGTTGCAACGGAAAATAATAATTTATCATATGGACCTAGTGTAATAAGTATGGCTCAAAATCCTTCCAAACAGGTGCATATCCTTTGTTTCAACATAGCGTCTCTCATATGGTCATTGCTTATCCTCCTTTCCGTCCCGCCGACGTAGTCGTGGATGTACACTTGATGACAACATTTTCGAACGTGGTAAATCTTAAAACGATGGGCACGACCATTGCAGGACACACATATTACTGAATTGCGCTAGTCGCAAGGTAATACTTATTAAAACTTTAAAAATTAATCTCATTTCGCTAGACATGAGTGTTGTGGGGAGCTACTCCTGCAACCAATGAAAAGGGATGAAGGAAAAAAGATATATCATATGGAATACGCACAACCATCGAACGACGGATTAGCCAATCACGGCATCAATTTATTTCAATCGCGACAAAATATTCTTAGAATATCTAATTTTCATTAGACGCACAATCATGACCAATATTGCCGAGTACATTTTTTGTACGGACAGTTCAGGCGAGTAATATTTTGAAGTATGATTTTTACACGGTAGTTCTAATCACGTCGTCCATGAATAGATCAAAGTACGACACAACCATTAGATTGAGTATGTACAAAAAATTCCTCTATCTTTTTTTTGCAGCCTAAAGCTGCTAGCACGGGCACGTTGATTTTCTCGCTAGAGAACAAACATACCCAACTTGTATTAAGATTACGGAACTTGTACATGTATATTTATAGCAGCAACTACACTTAGGTGTTCTTATGATAGATGGATTAAGACTTCTATTCAACTTGTTTTCGTAACAAACGTGTCCACTTTGGATCATGTATCTATGCTGGTTTATGAAACATCCAGGCTTACTTCCAATAAAAAAAATGCTCACCCGCAAAATAAAATAAAATAAAATAAATGCTCATGCTTCATTAGTATAAACAAGCAGATAAATTAGGTTCCTTCTTATAGGTAAGAAACATGAGTGTGGATTAGTTGGTTAGTGCCACATTGCCCTTTTGAAGCCACCCAGGCTCGAATCCCAGTTTTGGCAATTTATTTTTTTCACTTAATTTTAGGACTGCGGGTTGGCTATAAGGAAACTCAAGGGCTTTTTTGCAAAACGCGCATGACCAAATGTTTTTCTGCCACTTAAATATGCACTGCGGGTTGATTATCAATAAAGTCAGGGGGTTTTCTGAAAAAGTGCATGACAGACGAGCAGAAGCACTAATCCCTTTATTAGTAGGTAAATATATAAAAAATCAAACGTGTACAGGTTTGATCATGTTTTTGGAAAAAATATATTGACATATATAACACCAAATTTGTAATATCAGATTTTCGACAAAAGAAATATATTAATATCGCGAAGATACCAATTACACCAGGCCTCTATACCAACAAGATGTCCAAAGACATCAAGGATACACACAACCAAAAATAAAAATAAAAAGAACAGAAGAAAAAAGACCCCGCCACAGTGATGAGTCACTAGCATCAGCAGCACTCTAACCACCACCGAGGACAACACCCGGAATACAAAAGAGGTTCTTCAAAAGCAATGTCTTTAAGAAGGAAACAATGCACAAGCGTTGTCATTGCCCGATCGAAGATCTTGGGTTTTCGCCTTGGAGAAAGTCCGAGTTCACCCAAAAACAATGTATTCAACAAGGCTATTGCGAGGTACAACCAATAAAGACCGGACCTTTGGTTTTCACCTTGGGAATCAAGACTTGGTACTCGGGGAGCACCACCAAAAACGCAGTCCTCCAGTGTTACCGCCCCGCTTGCCAAGGCCACAGTTGCAAGTCACCAACACAATGAGCAGCGGATCGTCATCTTCTTCCCATCCATTGCGAGTACTCCCTGCGACATCCACCGATAGTAGACGATCTCGAATCAACATGAGCATGCGGGATAACACCTTTAGAGGCTAGTGATCTTCAACCACGACCGCCTTGAATCCCCATGTCCACCCCTTGGAATCAGGGTCGTGGAGGTGCCGATGCCGATGTTTCCAAGGTGGTGACAATCTGCCGTTGACAATCACTAAACACCCGAGCACGCAACCTTCTATGGCGTCAGCGATGCACGCCACTAGGTCCGACAGGGTCGACACAGCCGCACTGGGGACCGTGGAGGTTCAATGTCGACATGGTCGTGTAGTCTTAGATGGGATCACCGATGCGATCTTGTGTCAGAGTCGGGAAAGGGGAAGCAACGAGCGCCACCAGCGTCCCGCGGTCGCATCACACACCAGCAGCCTCCCACTACCGTCTTCCACCAACCCGTCGCGGGGCCGCCACCCTAGAACCCCCGCCCTTGGCCTCCATCGCCCCATACGAAGTAGGCCTCCCCCTGAAGAAGAGCTTTGCTACATCTACGTAAGTTGTTAACGTAAATTTACATATGAGATGATCTGGCGTGTGTTGGTTGGAAGAAACAAAAAGTCCAGGCCCACCCGGTGAGAATCAGGGAGAGGGTGATTGGCTGAGGAAGGAAAGAACGTAAGTTTACGTTAAAAACTTACGTAGGTGTAGCATTTTTGCCCTGAAGAAAGAATCCCCGCCACCCTTAGGTAGCGGGCCCGCCGCCACCGTGGCTCGGGCCGGCATTAGCGATGGATGAGAGATCCGATGGGGAGTGTGTTGGCGGCGGCGTCAGGGTTCGTCCCTAGCGTCGCTTGGGGAGCGACGCGAGGAACGCTCCCTCCCATTTGAGTGTTGTATCACGTCTTGTAACATTAGATCCATCACATGAAAAGTATATTTTAATATTTTCATAATTTTGTTTTGAGGATATTAATATTTTATTTAGAATCCTAGTTAAACATACCTACATTTAACTTTCATGAAAAGTTATGCACCTTATATTCTGAAACGGGGAGTATCTATACCAATATAAAAAGACCCAAAGGGGCAGATCCAACAAATCCCGGCCGTCAAATCAGGTCAATCCAACGACTCAGGCTGCTCCAATGGTGAGCGCTCAACACGTTTAGTGTGCAGTTAATATCATACCAAATATTAATGTCAATGCTAATCACGTAATTAATACGCAAATAATATCCTACCTAATATTTACGTGTAATTAATATATTACCTAATATCAACGTGCATTGCACGTACACATTTACTAGTAATCATAGAGTTGCAAAGTTTAAATAACGTTGACGTGCAAAAGTAAATTGAAATATTAATTTAGTATGTTAGTTTTTCTGGCATAAGAGCAACTCCAATGAGAGGACCCATTTCGTCCGCCCATGTCCGTTTGGGTCCGCGCGGACAAAAACGATTGCCCAACACAGTGACCCATTTTCATTTTGCGTCCGGTTTATGTCAGCTCGGACCCATTTCAGACACAAATTTGGGTCGCATTTGGGTCGGAGGCGTACACAAAGGAACGTTTTCTGCCTCCCTCTCGTCCGCCTTTGTCCGCTGCCTGTCCCATGTGGCCCACCTGCCATCCACCCACACAATAACTATTTCTCTCCCGTCTCTCTCGCGTCCAGCCATGGTGCACCACGCCGTCGCGCTCGCCTTGCTCGGACGCCGCCGTGCTGCCCCGCTCGCCTTGCTCGGACGCCGCCGTGCTGCCGCGCTCGCCCTGCAGCGAGCATCCACGCGAGCTAGCTAGCTAGCTTCGCTGCAAGGCGCCCCACACGAGCTAGCTAGCTAGCTAGCTTCGATGCATGATGGGCGCCGGCTCGTGGCCGCGCGCATGCCTTGGCCACGTCGGCGCTCACGTCCGACCCGGCCTCGCCCTGCCACGCAGCCGCAGGAGCTCGCCATGGCCTCGCCTCTGCCGCTCACGCGCCCGTTCCGGCCTCGCCCCGCACGCAGCAGCAGCAGGAGCTCGCCATGGCCTCGCCTCTGCCGCTCACGCGCACGTTCCGGCCTCGCCCCGCACGCAGCAGCAGCAGGAGCTCGCGTGCCTGGCCTCGGCCTCGCCCCGCCCCGCAGCAGGAGGAGCTCGCCATGGCTCGGGAACTCGCGCACCCGGCAAGGCCTCGCCCCGCCACGCAGCAGGAGGAGCTGCCTCATGTCGCGCCTCCACCGTGCCGTCTCTGCTCGCGCGTTGGAGCTCGTCGCGCCCAGCCGCCATGCTTGCCACGCTCGCGGTGCCGCCCTCGCCGTGCCATGCCGAGCCGCGCTCGCCCTGCCACCCCCGCCGTGCCATGCCGAGTGCGCGACACGGGGCCTGGACAGCTCGAGGCGGCGGCAGAGTGTCCGACGCGGGCGCGGACGGAAGCTCGGGGCAACGGCGCGAGTGCACGACGCGGGGCCTGGAGAGCTCGGGGCGGCGGCGGAGTGCGTGATGCGGTCGCGAACGGAAGCTCGGGGCGGCGGCACGAGAGCTCAAGACAGTTCAAAGAAATGTGCCCATCAGTTGTTTGATGAAATGCCGGGGCGGACATTCAGAAAATGCATCCGTCCCCCGTTGGGTGCATCTACTGACCCAAATAAAAAAACGGACACGGACGCGCGGACACGTGACCCAAACGGACAAAAAATGGACAAAATCGGTGTCCCGCTGCGTTGGAGTTGCTTTAACTGAGACAAATTCAATGGTCAAACCTTTTGAGAAGTTCGATAGTGCAGGAATGATGTGCAGACCTCACACCAATAGTAATATAGACGTGTTACATGGTAGCACGCTACAGGCATATTAGTGGCGCGCCACCTGACAGCACACCACAGGTAATAGAATGTACTAGTGTTGCGCTATGTTTGGATCACCTTATAATGTAGTAATTTTCATTTATACACAAAAAAGCTGCCACGACAGTGTTTTCCAGCCAAATGGCTAATTTTTGCTGTTGTGGCGGCATTATTAGACCATTGGTTCAAAATACTGCCAAGACAACAGAAATTAGCCAAAAAATATTGTCGTGGCATTATCTTTTGTTTAACAGCAATAGTAAACATTTAAGTTTGCCATTACTTTTAAGTTTAAGACTTGAAATAGAACAGTAATAGTATATAACATGTTAAAAGAATTTTTCTTATAGACTTCAAATTACCGGCACTATTTTTTGTTAACGAGATTTCTCGCTTCCTAGCCTATAGGGTTAAGGAGAAACACAAGCCTTTTATCTCTAGTTTTGTAGACTCCTTTCAATGAACTTTTGTGTTTTGGGTCTCAGCCCAAAGTGGCTAGGCTTTGTAAATCATGATATATAGACTCTCTCACTGTTTACGGGGTCAAAAAACATTATATAAGATGTTTGTCATCGAGACAACATAGGCCTGACGTGTCTAGAATATTGTATAAAACTAGAGGATAGCCCGCGCGTTCTGGCAGAAAACTGAGCAATAATTCAGGTATATGTGAAATAAAAAGAAGATAATGAGCATCAATATTATGTGACATAGTGCAACACATGTAAATAAGTATAGCATGCATTTGCTTAAGTAAAATGTCACTAGACTGCCAAAAATTGTTCATCTAACTGCTTTGAAGGGAAATACATTGTGATTTACGGTTAGTAACAAAGTTGCTTTGAAATTGACTATACTGTTATTTATAGTAAGATAACAATCTTGTAGCTAACTAAGGGTAAGCTTCTTTCTAGTCATTTATAACATGTGAACAATCAAACGATGAATGCGAAATTCATTTGTGATTTACTAAAATCTAATAATTCTCTCTGGAGCCATAAAAGTAAAAAAAATAAAGTAGCCTAAATCATGTAAAAAATCAAAAAACAAATGGTGTGTAAGCTCCAATCAAGTTATTGAGCCATATTACTCAAAAAAATATTAAACCATATAAAAAAAGGGGAAACAATATTAGCCCTCAACGTAAAGAACATACCAAACCTGAATGCATGGCTGATTTCATAAGTAATTTTAGGGAACAATTGCGCAAATTAGAATATCTAGCAATGCCAGTTGTTTATATCTCAATGACCCAAGAAAAACATGTGCAATCTGCCCTTACCGCTAAAGTCGTAGCTGCAAAAAAAGTGTTACATGTGTCACCATATCTTTGTAGGTTGAGCAGGAAAAAGGCTACATGAAAAAACACAATTGGTAGATTTAAAATGGAAATTGCATATGAACACAAATAGATATTGGTTTGTGTACGTAGAGAGAGATCTTGGGATCTTTTCTTTTACGGCTGCATGCCTAGGTTGTTTGTATAGCAAGATCAGACAATCATTAACCTTAGTAGAAATAAACATCGGTGAATAAGAATATATATAAGATCCCTCCGTAAAAAACATCAGTGAATAAGAAACATAATGCGCAGGATTCCCTAAAAAAGACTTAAAGATAGGAGAAATCGATCCCCAAATAGACAGTACCCAATCCGTAGCGCACCCCGCGCCTCGCCGCCGGACACAGGTCGGCCGCCGCTTCCTTCACGCCGTTGGTTCCTCGGCTCCTCCTCTCCATGGACCACGCCGTCACTGGCCTCCTCATCTTGATGTCCCCGGTTCCATCAAGTTGTTGCCGGCTCCTGCGAAGAAAAGCTCCACGCCGCATCAAGAATATTTAGCAGAGAATCAACAGTGGTGAAGGATGGCCTCACGTTGCACTTCACCACTGGAAAAGTGAGCTCGTGGAGGGAGAGATGCAGCACACCAGCGCCATGGATATAGGAGCAGCGGAAGGAATGCGTAACCGTGGTGAAGGGCGAATGGATAATTGGGTGGAGCATGGCGGATGGTCCATGGGATGAAGAGTCATGCTGAGTAAGGTTTTAGGCACAAACTTCCCCTTAGATCCTTTATCAGTTTCAGATGTGGGGCTGCTCGAATTCCTCCATCAGTTTCTTCTTGGTAGAGATTGTGGAGATTTGAAAGTGGTGATGTGCAACGTCAGGTCGTCCGTTCGTTTATGACGGAGTAGAGGAAGAGCGAAGAAGCGAAGCAGAAGCAGAGACAATTTATATTGAGGTGGCATAAAAAACAAAACGGAAATTGCTAATTAGCTGACCTTGCTAACATGGCATATATGTTGAGATGGATAAATTGCATGACAAGAAAAATCAAATAGTGTGGATGAACATTATTTTTGTGAGTCGGGAGATGAACTTCTAGGGTATATATAGGATTTCGACACACCGCAACATTTGGATGCGAAACGGTTCCCTCGTGAGATTATAAACCAAATAATTACTCCGTCGCAAAATAAATGTCATGATAATTTGAGACTGAGGGAGTATAAGAGAAAGAATTCGTCACAAGAAAACAACAGATTTTCAATCGAAAATTAGTAGGATACAAGGACGTTGCAGGGAGATGGTTGGGGCGACGTCTCATCCAGTTTTACCCGGCACGACAGCAACCTCTTCTGGAAGTCCACCGTGTTCCAGCCCAGCACGATGTCCACGTCCACTTCCGCGGACCGCGACCGCCTCTCCGACGCCATGCGGTCGCACAGCTCGTCGGACAGCCCTACCCCGGCGCCGAGCGCGACCATCCCCACTCGATCGTGGGCGTGCTCGCCAAAGCAGGACCCGGGCACGCGGCCCCAGGCGAGCACCGCCCCCGCGTACGAGACCGCCACCGTCCCATGCTCGTGGCAGACCTCCGACGACCCCGAGCTCTGGTTGCTGACGCCGTGGAGCGTGAGGTTGAACGCTGGGGAGAGGCTGGGCGCCAGCGTCTGTCCGTCGAGTCCGTCGAAGCCGGCGAGATCGACCGAGAAAGTGGGGACACGGATGATCTGATATTGGTCGCCCTCGGGGATGACCGCCTCCGCCAAGGCCATGAACGCGGCTAGTAACCCGGCTGTCAGCATGACGAGGCCGACGAGGCCGGTGAGGACAAGGACTTCGAACTTCCTCGAAACGATGGGGGCATGGGGTGATGCCCCTGCTTCCAGGTCCGGCTCCATGACAGATTGACAGAGATGCGAGACTGGGACAAATTTTAGTAGTTTGCACGCGTACGTTCGGTGTAGACTAGGGTTTATTGACGGGAGTTTAGAGTATATCGGCTGGAGCCTGACCGCACCATTCTTTTTAACATTACCGCTCTTTCTAATAGGCCGTGTTGGAGGGGTGCTCCTACTCCGCGCTAAGATCAACTCCAACGCGCCGCGAACGGACGTGGATTTGATCCTTTTTTTTGTCTGTTTATTATAGGTCGGTTGTAGGTGTGGCGGTCGTCCTTGCCCGTAGAATTCTGGTCCATGCGTCCACCGACCAATCATTTGGTCCGTCTTGCTGGGTTATTTTTTCAACAAACAAATATATTTACATGTTAAATATATTTAGATTGCTTGAGTGAAGTTAGAATTTCATGTCAGCATACAAAATAATTTTCATGGCTAGGCATAGTTTAGAATTAATGCTTGCACACCGATACTGGCATGTCTGCCGGCACACATGTCGGTACACAAAAGAATCGTGTCTGAATCATAGTTCGTGCATCTCGGCCAAACATGAAGATGACCACGCAAGCTCGAACATCTAGACCTTCATGTGTTCTCCTTTCTTTTGTTGCTTTCTCTCTTCCCTCTTTTCAATTGACACCTCCTTTTGGGTCATGAACCCCTTCAAAGTTTCTTGCAAGGCGATTGTCAAATCCTCATGCTTTTCGTCCTCCTTGTAATTGGTCTTCCCCCTCAGCCGCTTCTCACCTTCACTTGTTTCGGCATCGACGAAGGCCCCCCACCTTTCTTTTGGGCGGCATATTGCTCCTTAACTTAGGGCACTCACAAATCATCGACCAATAATGGGTCAATGTGAATGGCTTGTTTCCATGTTGGGCCTTGAGGCGTCCCCCACGCCGCCCTCCCTAGCGGCGACGGGGGAACCCTAGATCGAGGGGCCGCGCACCTTCCCCACCTCCCTCTCCACCTCGCCGCCACCGGAGGAACGGCCGGCGAAGCCCGCTCCGGCTCCCGGGATGGTGGCGACGGGGCGATCTGGCTGGATCCAGCCCTTCCACGGCGCGCTCCCCCGCCCCGTCCCCACTCCACGCGCGTGCCTGGGCCATGGCGTCTCGACGCCGCACAGCTCCCAATAGTGGCTGCGCTCCTCACCCGCGTTGGCATCCCCCCCCCCACGCGTGTGTGATGCGGTTGTGGCACCTCGGCGTGGCCTGAATCCTGACGGCGGCTCCCCGACGAAGGTTGTGCTCCTCTCCCCAGGTGGTGCTGCTCCGGCTGGGTGGTGCCCCCGCTGGCTCCCTGGTGGTGTCCCTTGTGATGTGGGCGCGAGGCGGCGACAACCGGACATGCACTCTCTAGGATCCCCCGGCTTGTCAACGTGCTCTACCGGTGCGGCTCGAGATCAGGTGCTCCGAAGGTTGTGTTCCTCTCCGGCTTCTTTGGTTCACTGGTCCTTGCTGGTGCTGCTCCGGCCCCTGCAGCCCAAGACCTGCGCTTTCCAGCGTTTTTGGCTCGCCGGCACCCCTGCTCATGCGGCTCCGTCCCCGGCGCCTTCGTTGGTTGCGTCCTTTCCCGCCTCGTCGACTTGCCAGCGTCCCGACGGATCCCAGTGGTCTGGATATGCGTTCCTTCTAGATCCTGGCCTACTTGCGGTGCCATCGGCCCCCATCGCCTCCCCAACCTCGTGCACCTCCTTGCCTCGTCAACTTGTCAGATTCGAAGCACGCGTGTCCACAGCTCTCCTCCATGTGGTGGCAGCTCTAGACTACATGTTGACTTCCTCGTCTCTTGATCTCATACCGGCTGATGTGGATTGCTCAGACTCGGCCAGGGCGAAATCCCTGCTCGGCTTGCCGATGCTGGCAGTGGCGACACTCGTGGGTGTCGTTCCCTTCTTAAAGGCGCTGCCATGGCCTCTATCTGTGCCCCTTCGAGCGTCGGGGGAAACCCTAGGTCCGGCTCACCAGATCGGACAACGACGGCACCAGAACGCCGTTTCCCCTTTTGAAGGCGTTGTCTTATTTGCTCGACATCCCCGGTGTTGGATCTTGAGTTATGGGAACGATCATGTTGTTTCAGACTGCATCTCTTGGCGTTGGCACCCTTGGCGCTATGTACGTCCTCACCGGTGCTTCTCCCACGGTTTCCGTCTTCGGCCCGGCCAGGTCCTGCCGCCCACTAGCCGATCTCTTAGCACTCTAGGTGGGAGCACGTTGACCCTGTCAAGTTTCGAGTTGTGACCGTTCGGATGTGGTGCCTTGTGTTAGTCGTGACGCGTCGTGGGTGTCCTGAGCCCCGTGTCTCCTTGCCTTTTGTGGCCGGAGGCTGGGCTAGGTGTGTTTAGCTGCGTGTATCCTCCATTTGGGCTGAGCATCCCTCTTCCCTCTGCTTCGGGTATCATACTCGTGCCTTCTTGCGTTTGTGTAGTGTGTTGTACCATCTCTTGTACTTTCTCTATTCTCTTATATCAATGAAAAGATACGCATGCTTTGCGTATTCGCGGAAAAATGTTGAGCCTTGAAGATTTCCAAAGTTTGAAAAGCCTACAAGGCTACAAGTGTAGATGAAAGCAAGAAGATACATTCCTATGAATAGGAGAGTGACAAATTCTCATATGATAAGGGAGGAAATTTTATACCATGTCTTTGATGCCAAGGCCACTCACGGGCTGGCTGGTGATATTCTCAAGGGAGGCACAAAACTTGTTGCACTCTAGTTGGATAAATGCCCACCTCTTTTGGAATGAAAATCCATGCGGTCACTCTCAAATTTGTAGGGCTCAAACTTGCAACGTCATTGATCACTCTAGTCTCCTCGGGTCATACCCTAGGCCACCGACATTGATAATCTCCTCCATGAAGTCATTGTAGTACGTCTGGTCATCTGCCGTCGGGGCCGGCATGTCAAAAAACAGCCCGCAGGCATTAGGAAGGTTACCCTTGGGGATGTCCCACGTATGATTATGTTGTTGTCCCGGTGGAACAGGGGTGGCATTGAGATCAAGGGGTGTCACCAAATGGATGATCGACACATGCTCACCCGTTTTCGGCGAGCCATCCCGAGGCGACGTGGAGAACCGGGACGTGGCCGGGTCGTGTCCGGGACGGTACCCATACGTCGAAGGCACCGTGTAATGCCCAATATGTGGTCCTAGCCTCACGAAGACTTGTGATCCTTGCTAAGGATAGAAGTGCATATTGGAGTCGCCCCAACATATGACGTGCCACATGTCAGTAACAAGGTGGACATCACAACATGATACCATGCAAGCAGAGTCGAGATATGAGTGTTTAAGTTGCCTTACACACGCCACAACAAAAGTAGCTAGAACATAAGTAATACAATCCACCAATACATCACAATTATCATACCATAAAACAGGGTGCGAGTACAGACAAGAAGCAAATTGGCCTAAGAGGCCCAAATAAAAGAAAGAAATGTCCACCCTGCTAATCACAGGCTGTCAATCGGGAACCCATCCTATGATCTTCGAAAAAGAAGAAGCAAAACTTCAAATAGAAAACATGCATCACTCGCACATTAAAGTATCACTTTACCTGTATCTGCATCTGCTGTTGTAGTAATCCGTGAGCCTTTTGGGACTCAACAATCTCATTACCATGTGTATCAAAACTAACAATACTTTAATGGGTATGGAATGGTTAAGTGGTGAGATTGTAGCAAGCACTAAGCATTTGTAACCAACTAGTCACACGAGTACCAGAACAAGAAGAGATAAATCATTCCCATAAACGGACATAACTGGCATGATCAAGAAGTGATTCTGAACACCTACTTACGAGTCAATTATAACTCCACCGTGTTCTCTTCTTGATTCCAACCCCACAAAAAGAGACGGTCACGGTTATGCATGCGGCTGGTAAGTTTTAGTTAATTTTAGTTTGAAGTTCTCTGTAACCGAAGGTTATAAATTTCCAAGTCGTCACGTAACCGCGGACACGGCTTTTCAAAGATTTGACCCTGCAGGGTGCTCCAACTTGTCCAATTATAAAATTATCGCATGCCTACGTTGAAAATCTCAACATCGGGCTAGCCCGAAGCATCATAAGAGTTCAGTATACAAGCCCTTCGTCTAAGGTAAAACTAGTCCAACAAGACCACCCGGTATGTCATCATCCTGATTGGAGCCGTGCGCATCTCGTAGTCAGGACACAACCTAATGAACACTACGTACGGCAACCAAAAACCCGAAGATGGGTCCCGCGTACATGTGACCAGCTGGCTGCTAAGCTGGTTCGTCCTATCTTTGTTGGTGTCCATTTCTTGGATATGCTTTTACGCGCCTAGCTAGCTGTGAGAGCAATAAGCCGTCGGATCCAAAGACATGCAATTGCCCGTGCCTCCATGCAGACACATACTTGCAGATTGTGATAGGAGCTGCCCTTGTTTCCAACATGGTCTGGCTAATATACCTATGCTTCATCGACTTTAAGAAGGTACGTGCGTACCATAGCATGTCATAGTTGGTTCATTTCATTTCATCGTCAAGTGGTAGTTATTATGCTAGTACTTCTTTGCAGACATATCTTTGCTTCGGGATCAGTGCAATTGTATGCTTATTGGTTTCCGGGTTCACATTGGCTGTTGAAGAAGTTTGCTGGAATAGGTTGCAACTTGCAAGTGGCCGGTTGGATGGCTATTTTGTTAGCAGCTAGCGGCAACGTGTGCAGGGCAGTGTCAATGGTATTGGTAAGTTAACGTGATGCTTCAATAGTGTCAGTAAGTATACTTGCTTCACTCCTGACTAATTCTAGTGTCAATAAATTTAGCTAATAAATCATGGTAGTACGTACTATGAATAGTAGTGTGGTCTCTTCTATGCATTCGTTGTGCATAACGAGAATGGATAAAATTACCAGCCTTCTTCATCTCCAAACACTTGGCATCAGTAGTGTGGTAGTACGTACGTACTATGAATATAGTAGTGTGGTCACTACTACTACCCCTGTCCTGCACTTAGCCATCTGGCCGCTGGCCCGTGTGGAGTATATCACCTAGCCATACAACTAGCTAGTGCACTTGCAAGACTTGCAACCCAGCCTCGGTGGAACAACTGCTTGTTATCCACACCAAACCGCTGACACCAACCGCGCTCTGCATGACTGCATCCCTGCTTCACCAAGATGCGTCACCCACCGCCTTGTCGCCTCCAGCCTGTTCATTGCACAGCACACGGTTTTCGTGTTTACAAAATATACTCCTATCTCCCAAGCTCCTGCAAATTTAAAGATAAAAGGGGACTCCAAAAAACAGAATCGCATTCAAACTCTTGATCTCGGATAGTAAGATCTAGGTGTGCGCGAGTTTTCCTACTGCGAATAGGACTATAGGAGAACTCTCCATGTACGCTTCCTAATTAGCCTGGGTTGGTTACCTTGCTGTCTTTGCCTGCCCGGACTGCTGCCCTTGTGTTTTATACAAACATCGAAGAGAGAGAGAGAGAGAGAGAGAGAGAGAGAGAGAGAGAGACCACAACTCTCTTGATCTGTAAATCAGAAATCAATGGGCTCTGTCAAGTTAGCTATAGGTTGTGCCGTATCAACGATTTCTACGGAAGGCGGTAAGATGATATCTTGAGCAGTTATATATCTAGGACCTTTGACGCAAATGGATGCGTCTCTAACTCCATAGAGATTACTTCTCAGAGGAAAAGCTCCTAGCCGACAAGAGCGACAAGCATCTTCCACCGCCGTGCCGCCTCTACGGGTACACACTTCCCGAGTTCGTTTTCGGCATTGTGATGGCCGCGCTACTAATCGACTTCACTGTTTTTATGTGGTACGGCGCTAAAACCGCGGACGTCTCCGCTGGCCTGTCTCCCGATCTATCAGTCGTCGTGGACGGAGCGTCCGGACTCGACTCCCGCTTTCCCCGGGCGTTCAACCTCACCTTGAACATCGACAACGTCGGTGTCCGCAAGGAGGAGTGCGTGGGCGGCGAAGCAGTCGTCCTGTACGGGGGCGTCCCGCTCGCCACCGGTGCCGTGCAGGAGCTCTGCGTGCCGGCCAACAGTACCGGGCAGGTGGCCATCTTCGCGGCGAGCGGAGGCGTCGGCCTGCCGACGGAGTTGGCCGAGCTGATGGCCGACGAGAAGCGCGACGGTGCCGCGGTGTGGCTGCAGGTTCGCGTCATCTCGCTCAAGCACAGGTTCCTGCAGTGCACCGCAAGCCTGCATGGTGGGGCAGGCCCGCAACCCCCTTGCGATCGCTTCATGATGCTCAGAGATGAATCTGACGGTGTTGAAAAGGCTTTGGTATATCAGAAGAGTCCCTAATAAACATAGTGTTTTCATTATATTTGTTTAGGGTTTTCGTAGCTATTTTCTTTTCATTCGACGACGAGATCCCCTTCCCGGCGTCAACGGTGGCGTTGGAAGACTAAATTTGCATAGGTATGGTTCTTCAGATATTGCTTCGCCAGATTGATTTTTGATTTATTTCTTCTCATGGTCGCGGCGAGGAGGATTATCATCACATTATTTGTCCTGGCTGCTACGTCCTCAGCAATGATGATTCCTACTCTCGGCTCCCAGCGACATGGACCTGACTGTTTGGTTGTTTTTCCTGAAATACCGATGTTGGTACTTTTGCTGATATTGGTTGATTACTTTAATAACCATGTGCGTGCATTCATACCTTGACATTGCGGTTCAAATTACAATTATAGAAGAACTCGCTAGTATTTACAGGTCTGTGCTTTGAGATTTTTTTTCAAAACTATGACGTATTTTATAGCAAATTCGGAAACTATAGGACCGAACGCAGAAAATTCAGAAATGTCACCCCGTCGGCCTCTGGTGGGCCGAAGAGGGGCCCGTCGGCCTGCGGTGGGCCGAGGAGAGGCATGTCGGCTTGCGGGCGGCCGAGAGGGGCCTGTCGGCCTCCGGGCGGCCGAAAGGCCCTGGATAGGCCCGACCGAGCAGCTCCTTTCTTCCTGCTCGCCCCTTTCTTCCTCCTTGGTCGCTAGCTCCTCCTCTCTCTCTCGTTTCTCTCTGTAGTTTCCACCCCCTCCCCGATCTCTTCCCTCGTCCACCCATTTTCCTATCCAACCCGCAGAAACAATAGATCATAGCATTCTCCGCCAGCCTATGGTATTTTTTTTTGCTATGGGGTAGTTTTTTGTGCGTGAGGAGGAGGAGGAGGTGGTGGTGAGGAGGAGTTCCGGTGGTGTTGTCCGGTGGTGCAAGGAGTCCGCGAGGTGGCCGGTGCCGCTGAGTTGAATAGAGGCGGAAGAAGAAGGGGACACACGCGTCGAAGGTATAACAATGTCGTCACAAATTTTCTATGTGCTGTACAGTTTATTTAGTGTACATAGTAATTTTAGCGGATAGTTAGTGTAGCCGGTAATAATTTTGTTCGTTGCGATTAATATTATCATTATTTAGTGTACATAGTAATTTTAGCGGATAGTTAGTGTAGCCGGTAATAATTTTGTTCGTTGCGATTAATATTATCATTATTTAGTGTACATAGTCATTTTAGCGGATAGTTAGTGTAGCCGGTAATAATGTTGTTCGTTGCGATTAATGAGAAGGTGGCAATGTCTGACAGGTGAAAATGTCTGAATCAGTAAATTTGACTGTTTACTACGGCCCTGGTAATGTTCGATATAATGAGTTGGGGGTTGATCTTAGCGAGTTTAAAAATGGCGTCATGACACTTTCAGACCCGAACAGACTGGACATTAGACAGTTGAAGCACTGGTTGACTACTAGTTTTGGGCTGGATCCTGAAGTATGTTCCGTCAGTATTCATGCATTGTGGACCAAATCCTGTAAAAATGTCAAGTGGGAGTTGATGCCGATAGATAGGAGCCAACATTGGGTGAGCCTGTTAAGTCGTTGCCGAGACCGAAGAATCCACCCATATGCCCTAGTGCAACCAGTGCCGAAGGAGGAGAATACCGTACAACTCCACGTGGGGTATGAACCAGGCGAGGGTAGTCAAGTGGATAACGAGATTTATTTATCCGGGTCACAGCCACCGGATGTGTATGCTAGCCAAGCCGAGAAAGAGTCAGACTACGTGTCACACAATGTTTGTGGACATGATACTGGGCAGAGTATTCAGTCGATAATATTAGCTGGTTCTGGTGTTGCTGATGGGGATGAGGAAGGCGATGAAATGCAGAGGGTGATGGAGGAAGAGGACGAGGATGGATTTGCGGAGGATCTGGATTCTGAAAATTCCGAGGATGAAGTGGAGGTACCGATTCCTTCTGCATGGGATCAGGACATATCCACCGGCCTTACTGTCAACGATGGCCATGAGACTCCATGGCAATATAATCTGAACCATGTCCAGATAGGGGCTATGTTTGATACAAAGAAAAAATTGAAGTATGCGGTGATAAAGTGGGCTATGTCTACGCAGAGGGTTTTCCGGACACACATATCGAGTCCAACAAACTATACCGTGAAGTGTGTTGAAACAGGTTGTCCTGCGAAGGTGCACGGGCACGTGCCGAAGTATAACATCCACTGGGTTGTCACCAATGTGGTCCCACATAATTGTGTGAGGAAAAACCTGTTGGTTCGTCATCCAAACCTGACTTCAACTCTCATTGCGCAACTCATGTATACTGAGATAGTGGAGAAGAAAGATATGGAAGCAAAACACATCCAGACAGCAGTGAAGGTCAGATGGAATTATGACATTCCTTATGGGAAGGCTTGGAGGGCTAAGCAGAAGGCTATGGAGGAAAGGTTTGGGACGTTCTTCGACTCATATGATAATGTTGTCCGTCTCCTTGACATACTGAAGGAGAGGAATCCCGGCACTTATGTTAACATACAACACACGAGGTTGGAGAGTATATACCAGATTTCAAGGTGTTGAACGAGTATTCTTCTCTTTCGCTATGTGCATCGAAGCTTTCCGGCATTGTCCTCCTGTGATGTTTGTGGATGGTACATTCCTGACTGGTCAGTACAAAGGGCAAATCCTGACTGCTATTGGTGTGGACGGGAACAATCAAATCATCCCACTAGCCATGGCATTTGTGGAGGGTGAGAACTTTCCGAGCTGGGTATGGTTCTTCCGGCAAGTTAAAATTGCGATCGTGAAGGACCGACCAAACGTGTGTGTCATTCATGACAGACATGCTGGTATATTGAAGGCCGTGAAGACACTAAGGAATCCAACAGCTGACGAACCAACACCTTGGAAGGACTTGCAGAGCCGGTGGTGCATGCGCCATCTTGGGGCTAATTTTTTCTCACAGTTCAAGAACAAACGGTTGATGAACTTGTTCAAAAAATTATGCAAGCAGAACCAGCAGCGCAAATACGAATTTATTTGGTCAAAACTAGATGAGTTTACTAAGAAGCAGGTCCGTGCCCGGAAGAAAATGGAAAAAGACCAGGTTAAATTAGCAGCACTCATCGCGGAGATAGAGGAGCCAGTAGGTCTTTGTGACTTGCCAGCAATTGACCCTCCTAATACTCAGAGAAAGAAGGACAGGGCAATAAAGAATTTTTCTGAGTGGATAGAGAAAGAGCCTCCAGTGAATTGGTCTTTGCTGCATGACACCATGGAGCTAGGTATGGCCACATGACAACCAATCTTGCAGAGGTGTATAACTTTGTACTCAGAGGGAATAGAGCATTGCCACTCACAGCTATTGTGGAGGCTGTATTCCATGGCACTTTGAGATATTTTAGAGAAAGGCACGAGTTAACAAAGAAGCATATTGCAGATAATCAGAACACACCTTATTGTAGAGTACATGGCAAAGAAGATAGAGAAAGCAAAGAAGCACACTGTCAGACTCATAGGTAATCAGGCAAGTGACACGTTTCTCTTACGACAGGTCACTCCTTACCTGCTTAGTAGATAGATGGAGACCAGAGACACATACGTTTCACTTTCCCTGGGGAGAGATGGCGCCTACTTTACATGATGTGTCTTACTTGTTGGGATTACCTCTGGCCGGTGCTGCCATAGGTCCTTTAGAGGCAGAACCTGGTTGGCTAGGATCGATGCAGGCCCGTTTTTTGGCTGCGGTGCCAATTGCATCGGTCCTAGACAACGATCGTCACGGGCCTCTTTTTAGGTGGTTTAGCCAGTTTCAGGTAATCTTCACGACATGTTTAAAAAATGTTGTTTTCATTGTTGTCCTCATTGCATAGTTCATACAATCATTTGGTTTCTATGTAGATTGTCTCCTTAGGATATCCCGATGTTCAGTTGTCAGAGGCACAGATTGACCGATCCCTAGAGGCATATATTATGTGGTTGTTCGGCAAGACGATGTTCACGGAGAACCACGTGACCACTGTCGATGCACGACTCATCGGTATTACACGAGAGATAGCTGACGCACGTTGCCCGGGGGACATTCTGCAGAGGAGTTTTGGTTCTGCTGTGTTAGCGGCTACGTACAGAGGCCTGTGCAAAGCTTGCGTGTTGAAGTCTAGAAAATCAGCTCTTGTTGGATGTCCACTATTGTTGCAGCTCTGGTCATACGAGAGATTCCCTATTGGTCGACCCTATGTCTGCGTTGATAAACCTTTTGGTTTTGAGGACATGGCCGGGACTTATGTGCCTTCTATCGGCGACTTGCCTACTATGGGATCTGTGTGGACACGGAGAGAGGCATTTTCATATTAAGTAACAATATGAATTACTAATGTTTATTTCTTGACATTCAATAGAATTACTAATGCTTATTTGTTGTCATGCACAGAGACAGTTTGCGCATAGCCAGGTGAGGGGCTGCTACCCCTCCTTCACGGCGCAGTTTGATAGTTTGCACGAGGATCAAGTTATCTGGGAGCCATACTCCCATCAGGCTATATTATCCAGGTGTCCAGCTGGGATTTCTGGATTGTGCACTAGAGATCGGCACTATTGGATCAAGTTATCTGGGAGCCATACTCCCATCAAGGCCAAGTTGGTGTTCGACGTGACGGTTGAGGAGATGGATCTTCATAGGGTGATGAGACAGTTCGGTCTATGCCAAGAGCCTGACATTCCAGTTATTCCACACTTACCAGATCACGTGCACAAGTAAGTAATACTATTTTAGTTCTCATGTCTGCATTCAGAACATAACGTTTCAATCTCAGGTACAGTCGCGCAGGAGGAAACAAGTCCCTGGATTCTTGGCTTCGCGACATTAGCCCTTACGTGGACGAATGGACTACTACGCCGACAAATATCTGGGATGAAGTTTGGCCCTTTGACTGGGACAAGTTCGGGTTGTATCTGCAGCGTTACCGGCATAGCACGAGGATCTACTTCGTTCCATCAGCAACTCCTGATCAGATCGAAGCCCCTCTCACCAGCGATCTGTTCCCAACTGCCTCTGTTGTGGGGACCAGACACCACGCGGTACGTGCTATGGTTCTCACATGTTAAGTTTTTTCTTAACCTGAACATATACAATTGGTTAACTATTCGTGTTGTCTGCCATACAACGATGATCTAATTGGTTAACTCTCCGTGTACAGGGTGACTTGGCATGCGAGGTGCTAGAGGAGGTTTCCTCTTTAATGCAACGCTTTGAGAGGGGAGATAATATCCCACCGCGAGAGAACGTCTCATGGTTGAGGGGTCTTCATGAGAAGGTACGCGGGATTTACGCAGCTGTTACATGTAGACGATCTTCGGATGTTGCTATTCCTCGTCCAGCACATCGTCCGCCACGCCCCTCTCTGCAGCGTTCAGAACCTCGACCCTCCGTGCACCGTTCGGAACCACGACCTTCACAACCAGGTAGCTCTTCCTGGCAGCAGACACCTCCTTCACAACCAGGGAGCTCTTCCTGGCAGCAGACACCTCCTTCACAACCAGGGAGCTCTTCCTGGCAGCAGACACCTCCTTCACAACCAAGGAGCTCTTCCTGGCAGCAGACACCTCCTTCACAACAAGGGAGCTATTTCTACCAGCAGCCACCTCCTTCACAACCAGGGAGCTCTTCCTGGCATAATCAGATGGACCTAGGTAACACTACTTTGTACATTCTTTTAAACATTGTAGGTTCGCAAATCAATTTTACATGTTTTACTTTACCGCAGTCGGCAGCCAGTCGCAACCGTTCATGCATTCAGTCCAGTCACCGATGCTTAGTGGTGCTGGTTCGTTCTTAGACGGCGACGGCGACGACGATGACCGAGCTGCAAACACCTATGAGTTCTCGCAGACAGTTCTTCACACTCCACCACCACCATGGACGCAGGAGACACAGACACTGACAGACGAGGTGGTCTATGGTCGTGGTCATCGTGAGACTCGTCCACCGCCTGAGCGCTTATCGCCTTCCGGTCCTCGTCCGAGGAAGACCAAGATTCGTCGCCGTCCCCAGCAGTGATATGGTTATCTATGTATGAGACATGACTATCTAATTATGTATGAGACATATGTCTATTTTATGTATGGGACAAATTACTATCTACTTATGTATGAGACATATTCATGTTCTATTTCAGTGGCCAATTGGTTTAGAGGGATAACACTTGTACTGCAAACTAAATGCATCCAACGCCGCGCTTTACATAAAACATAATGCCCACAAAACAAGACAATACACAAAGATAATATAAAATACAGCTGAATTAAATAATACAACTGAAATTACAAATTATAGCTAAAAAACTACATGAATGCATCATCGTCCTCCTCCGTCCATGCAGAGCTCTTGCCCTTTGTCGATGCAGAGTTCTTTCCCTTTATCGATGCAGAGCTCCTGCCCTTTATCGATGCAGAGCTCTTGCCCTTCGTCGATGCGGTAGTCTTGACCGTGGTGCTCGGCATGAAGAGGTCATTTTCGTCCTCCGTCGATGCAGATCTCTTGCCCTTCGTCGATGTAGAGCTCTTGCCCTTCGACGATGCGGTAGTCTTGACCTTGGTGCTCGGCATGAAGAGGTCGTCTTCGTCCTCACTGTCTGCTGACCATAAATCTGAATTATTTACAGCAAGCCTGAGGTAAGATTCACCTTTATGCAGTTGCTTTTGCCATCTGCCATGCAACCTGAGAAGTTCTTTCCGTATCTCCTAAAATGTCCTGGGAGGCCACCCACTCCTAGCTAATGAGTGAGCCAACTCATTCATTATGGTGTCACTACTGATGAGTTCCTCCCATGGAACTACTCTATCGTCGATCTTGAAATTTGCGGCTAGACGGAGAAGACGATCGGACATACCAGAGTGAAAACTACGATCAAAAGGATAATGGGACATCTCCACGAAACTACACTTGCCTGCTCACCCACCTTACTGCCGAGGGGTTTTTATAGGTTCAGAAGAGAAGATGGGGGGAAAGAATGGCGGGAGAGAAAGGCGGGAAAGAAAATGGCAGGAGAGAATGGCGGGAAAGAAAATGGCGGGAAAGTAGGGCGGGAAAGAAAATGGCGGGAGAGAATGGCGGGAAAGAAAATGGCGGGAAAGAAGGGCAGGAAAGAAAATGGCGGGAAAGAAGGGCGGGAAAGAAAATTGAAAATAACATGCATAAAATAAGATACATTAAACTGTTGAAATTAAGATGCATCAAAAATAACATGCATAAAATAAGATACATAAAAATTAACATGTTCAAATTAAGATACAACTTGCTGCGAATTTTAAGATACAACTTGCTGCAATGCGAATTTTAGGATACAATAACATAAATCTACTGAGTCCAACGTGGATATTTTCCTTTTCCATCACCAGCTTCTTCTGCTGCCTTGGCTGCACGAGCCCTTTCTTTCTTTATCTGCCTCTCAGCCTCACGGGCCTCCTGTCGCTGTCGTTGAACCTCCGCCAGTCGAAGTCCCTCTTCTCGGTTTTTCTTCTTCATCTCATCAAGAAAAGCCCTCTGCTTCACACAGTACTCTTGCCACACTCTCTCCTGCTCTGCTTTCTCCTCTGCTGCCGCCTTCGCGTGGCGCTCTTTCGCGTCCAAACTTTCCCATGCACGACGACCTCTTTCACGAATCTCGGTCACCGCCCAGTCCGGTATTTTCGTGTCAATCCAACGATAGTACATGCACAGAGGCGGAGGAGACTACAACAAAAATAGAAATATAAATATCAAATCAACAATAATATCAACAGCGTGTTTATTCTTGGTGACTGAAACATACCGGAGGCCTGATGTACAGTGAAGTAGCAACGGGTGGATCTTCCTCATAATTGGCGCACATGAAAAACTTCATGCCCAACCAATCTGAAAAATCCGTCACCTCCTTCACCTTGCAGAGATCGCCACACCAACTACGAAGTACTTCCACCCCCCGAGGCAAAGTCGCACTCTTCATTTTCGTAGGCCTAATGCATTGATCCGAGCAAGGCAAACTCATAATGACTAGTGCGTTGGTGTTTTGAAGTGCGTCTGGACGATGGAGAAGAGAGTGAGAAAGAGCAAGCAGTGTGGGCAGAAGCAAAGAGAAGAGCGTGAGAGAGCAGACAACGTCATCTCGTATATAAAGATGAGGAGCACTGTGTTGTCGGTAGAAGAAAATAAAACACGCGCGTCCGCCGCAGCAACAGCATCGCACCGCACCGCTGTCTCCGGCGTTTCAGACAAAGCAAACAACAGGAATCAGCCGTTTCCCGCGCGCTCGGCCGAATCTTTGCCTAAAAATCAGCGCCGTTTGCATAAAAATCAGCGCCGTCATCAGAAGAAATCAGCGCGGTGCGATTCTGCCAATCACTACAGTCTGCCGTGGAAATCAGCGCATTTTGCTGCAGTGTGGGCATCGGAATCAGCGTCTGCGCATGGGAAAAAGCGAGGGAAAAGCGAGCTGTGCGTCCGGCCGAGGGAGAAGCCGTCGGTGGCGGCAGGCCCCGGAGGCCGCCTCGCAATTTTTGATGCATTTAAGTGGAAAAAAACTTCAGTACAAAGTTGGAAAAAAAACTTCAGTACAAAAAATAACACCAACACCCGGTTCCATGTCCAATCATAAATTTATCCCAGACGAATAGTTTTCCCAATGCTGCACAATCAACAGGATACCTAACAATCACTGTGACCATGTACATGTTGTACTTCACAGTCTATAAGTACGATCACTACGGCAGAGGGCTGAAAACAACAGCAAGCTCCTGATCACGCTCTTTGAAGGTTATGAGCACCAAATTGTTTACTTCAATAGACGATGCCCGAAGAAAATTACCGAAACCTTCCTTCCTGAACACCATTCTACCACCCAAGCCAATAAAGTAGGAACAAGGAATGCTCACAGATATATCATCATCTTCAGAATCCAAAGTAATTTCAAGAGTTAAAGAACCAGTCCTAGGAATTGACAAAAAATCCTGCAAACTCCTCACAACCATGCTCGGAATAACCTGACAAAAAACATCAAGTTATATGATGTTCAGCTTACAAATTTAAAACAGTATATTAGAGCAAAGAACAAATAAATAAACAGTAGCCAAAAACAAAGCTCACCATATGTTGACCATTAACATTCATGGAATCAATCCTATGAACAAAAGGAGTACACAATATGTAGTTGTCATCAAAGAGCTGTCGCGACATGAAATACATTTGCTGATAATTCAGACTGACACCACGATTATAAAAACAACTGTCAACAAGTTCCCTCTCAGTTTCACTCAGATCCTCAAGAGCTACAAAAAAATAATTTCACAAATTGAGCAGAACAGCAAAACGTATAAGCTGAAACAAAACTTAAAATCACTCAAAAAAAACTTACCAACACAGGGTAAAGGGAACAACATAACACCATCCCGATGAAAATCAACACCAATCATAGTTCCATAGTGCTCAAGCCTAACAGTCATCATGTCACGATGACGGAGACCATAATCATTCACAAGTTCCTCCCAGGAAGGACCATGGAATTTACTGCTCACCCGACCATGTCTAAACAGAACACCATATAAGTTACCCTCACTGCTGTGAAGAGCAAGATCAATATCTGTGTCACCCCTCCGAATAGCTAAAGCTCTGCACTCCTCAATGTACCGAGCAAGATGTGATCTAACACTACACGAAACATACTACAAAAAGAATGAAAGCAAACATCATAATCATATAAACAAAGGCATTAAAATACATTCCAACCAAAACAACATCAACCATATGCCACAATCAGATAAACAAGATATAGAATCTTACAACACGCCTTGAACAGCGACGATCCAGCACCACAGTGAAGACAGACGCACGAGAATCAAAGGAAGAACAAGGGCCACCTGGAGCTCGGCAAAAGGGGCAAGCCATTACCTGCAAAGAAACGGTGACCAATAAGAACTGAATCCACCTGGACTCCCCACCACCTCCTCACCAGCCACACCTCCTCCACCCCACCATGGCTCCTCCTCACACACAAAAAACTACCCCGTAGCAAAAAAAAATACCGTAGGCCGGCGAAGAATGCTGATGATCTATTGTTTCTGCGGGTTGGATAGGAAAATGGGTGGACGAGGGAAGAGATCGGCGCGGGGGTGGAAGCACCAGAGAGCAATGGAGAGAGAGGAGGAGCTAGCGAGCAGAGGAGGAAGAAAGGAGCGGCTCGGCCTTATCCAGGGGCTCTTCGGCCGCCTGGAGGCCGACCAGGGCCTTTCGGCCTCCCGGAGGCCGACAGGCCCCTCTCGGCCGCCCGCAAGCCGACAGGCCTCTCCTCGGCCCACCGCAGGCCGACGGGCCCCTCTTCGGCCCACCGCAGGCCGACGGGCCCCTCTTCGGCCCACCAGAGGCCGACGGGGTGACATTTCTGAATTTTCTGCGTTCGGCCCTATAGTTTCCGAATTTGCTATAAAATACGTCATAGTTTTGAAAAAAAATCGTGCTTTGATATATTCGTTATTTTTCTACGGTTGGCTTCAGAAAAATATAAGATTGTGTCATGAAAGAGGAAAAGAGTTTGAAGATCTCAAAAAGATTTGCTTGTTTCTTTTGGGCTTTATTTTGTATTCGTTGTAGTCAGTTCAAATATAAGATTGTGTCATGAAAGAGGAAAAGAGTTTGAAGATCTCAAAAAGATTTGCTTGTTTCTTTTGGGCTTTATTTTGTATTCGTTGTAGTCAGTTCAAATATATCTCTATCATCTACTATTTGCTACTACAAAAATATTATGTTACTGATTGTCAAAAAAAGATTGCCGACCTGTGCTTGTATGCATGCGAGTTTCTTTCTTTTTAACTAGTGTAAAGCCCATTCTTTGCATATTAGATGTTCTAGTGAGTTTTATTCAAAATACAGTATTTATAATTTGGTAAGCATAGAGCAAAGTTCAAATGTAGTTGAAATGCATATGTCTTTTGGTAGTTTTCTGGCAAAACTAAGACAATTCAATGGTTGAATATTCTGGGACGTTATAAATTTGTTCCGTAAAAAAAGTTGTTCGACATTTATTATACCTTTTTCCATTATTTTATAATATGTTTTACTATCAATATAAATCATTTCAAACCAAAGGATGTGTCCTTCCACCAAGAGACCTTTTCACCAAGGGAGTGACTTTCCATGAAAAGGCTTTTTTCACCATTGAATGTGTCTTTTTTTACAAAAAGACACCCTTTCAATAAAGGCAGCTGCTAGGTGTCATCCTGATTTTGAGGGGAAATCAGTGGGTTGTTCTGCCATTGGATTTTACCACATTTAGCATTGATCGCACCATTCAACACGGGTTTGACCCGTTCGTCCTCCCGTAGCGTAGCAACCCCCATCCTCCACTCATACAACCACACCGGCTAGATGACAGCAACTAGCGTCTCCCCCCCCTCACCCCCACGTAGCATCCAGCGAGAGTGTTCCACAACACCCCGATGTTGCATGTGTATCCCAGTAACCCGCTCATAGCAATGCCATGACGCGGCCGGCCTTGCAACAATAGCGGCCACTGTGGCTGCCTCCTTGCCGCGTTGTCGAGATTCCGTAGGTTTGAGTGAGCGGCTGCATTGCAGTATCCCGCTGTCGGCAAGGATATGCAGTTGCAGCACTACGGGGAAAAAGATCATTGCATCAGAGCATATGTTGTCGACGAGGATCCATGGAAGCACAATAGGCAAAAGCGGTGCATCGAAGCATCCGCCGCCGACGAGTTGCAGCACCACGGACAAAAGCGATGCATTGGAGTAATTTACCGCCGAAGAGAATCCACGACTGCACCACCACATGGGAGCACTACATTGCAACAGCTGCTATCGACGCCGGCAAGATCCGCGGCCTGGTTAGACCGTCGTGCCTGCACTACTCAACCACTGAAAAATAACACCTCAGGCACAACGCTCCCGCTGCATCGGCACGCTCTGAAACACCGGGCACTCCCCCACGGCACGGGCACACTCTGCAACACTGGCAGCAGCAAGGCAGACGCGGGGAGCTGTAGCCAACACTAGTGTTGCAGGTCGCCTGCTTCTGGAGTGCTACAAGTTGTCACTGGAGGGTTGCGTGTCGCGGCTGAGTGCTACAGGTCGCCCAACGGCTGCTCCCGATGACCGCTAAAGGCGAAGAGGCGAGGTAGAAGGGCAATGAATAGATTGGTTACAATTTTTCTTATAAACTGGATCATCTCTCTTCTTCTACATGAAATGCAGGAACCCCGGACCCCCTCCTCCCCCCTCCCCCTCGTGACCGCATCACCCCCGTGGGCAACCGGATGTGCATCGGCCTCCCCTTCCTCCATCCCCCCTCTCCCCTTCCTCCCCGCCGCCATCGCTGGCGCCCGTGGCCGGCCTGGCCCTGTGGACGTTGGTGGTGGCGGCCCCCTGACCTTCCCCTCTCGGTGGCTCTCCAACCGGGGCAGAGTTCCACCGGGGGGTGCTCCTAGGCGGTGACGGTCCGGGTGGTGGCGGGTTCCCCGGCGTGGCGCGGGCGGGCCGTTGGGCGGCGGCGGGGTGGCGTAGCGGTGCGACCTGGCGGCGGCCGCTCGGCCCAGATCTGGGCCTAGGCGGGCCGACGGCGGGGCGGGTCCGCGGCGGGACTTCCGGGAGGCGGGGGAGTGGCGATGAGCGGCTGGGTGCTGGCGGCGCCGATGCCAGCCTGCTGCAGCATGGCCGGTAGGGCTTAGTAGGCCCGTTTCGAGCCTGGCCGAGCCAGGGGTGGCCTGGTATGCCCTGTTGCTGTGTCCGTACGGCGACCGCGATGGTGCCGGAGGCGCGGACCTCTCGCACGACGATGGTGGAGGTGGTTCCCTCCCGCTCAACTTCGGTGTTGCTGCTCCGTCGCTTGGCACTTCCCTCCGATCTTATTGGCCTCGTGTTGGTGTTCGCTGTGAGACAGCGTGGGTGGCGGCGCAACCGCGATGGCACATGGGCGCAGCGGTGGTGGGTCATCCGCTCTTTGTCGAGCTGCCGTTGTTGGCATTTGTTTCTTCTTTTTTTGGCTTGATGTGCTGCTCGCCCCAACAATGCTTTGTGTACGGTGTTGGTTACTTTGGAATACAAAGCGGGGGAACCCTTTTTCGGTAATGCAGGAACCCCCTGTCCTCGCGACGAGGCTTCTCAAATAGGTCGGAGATGAAGGTAAAGGGGGATCTATCTTGGGCAGAGGAAAAGGAGACCAGTGGTTCAAGACACGTTGGACTTAGGGAGGATAAGGTGGACGGGATGGTGCGTGGTCCCGCAAGGACGCATGGCGTCTTCAGAAAGAAACGATCCCAGCCACAAGGCTCAATGTATATTTCAATCCCTTTTATATCCCATAGCTATTATCTTCTTCTCTTTTTTACCTTGTTGCAGCTTGAGTGCCCATATAAGATCATGCGACAAAGTAAGTGACGATGACCAAGCCCCGGGGTCCCTTACCACATCAGTGTTTCGGACTGGTGGACCGGGCTGAGGATCCCTAGGTTTGTTCCGTCCTGGATCACATTGGGCAGTCCACGACGGGATACGTCAAGACTCCGAAAGACTTATTGTACAAACCAGAGATACCATAGCAGTTGAGGACTACTTCCAACGACATAGCCGACTGGGATCCTAGGGCCCACGATGTGATATAGAAGCCGGGGTTCAGACTAGTCGATATAGACATTACAATTTACAACATACAATCTCTTGGTCCTATAGCTTGTACTTTATACATCCCTATCACAATAAATACAAAGCATGAGTGGGGTTTCACCTCCGTCGAGAGGGCCCAAACCTGGGAAAAGAGTCACCGCATGTTACCATCTGACCTACTCACCTCTTTGGGATACCCTACCGAGCATCCGTCGGAGTCGTCTTCGATAGTGATGGCCCATGCAGGTCCCGCTAGGTGAACACAGAGGCTTGATGGGAGCTCCGATCGACTCTGGCGCGATCTACGCACCGGGACATATGTCCACCTTCGTCGCTGAACTGACTGGACACCAAGGCCATATCAAGAACTTCGCTCCAGGTTGGATCGTCGTCGGATTCAATAATCTAGAGTATGTTGCAGATTGTCGCGGAGAGCTTGTTCTCCAGGGTTTGGCGTCATGCCGGGCCCAGGAATAGCATGAGTAGGTTGATTTTTTGACCCATCCAATATCCAATCGCAAACACCAAGGTGCTTGCTGGTGCAACGGCAGAGATGGAGGACCTGGAGAAGGAGATCGACGAGTCCACGAACAGGCCTCCGTCCAGGACTTTTACTCCAAACGATGTGGACACTCCGTCGACGAGGTCACCCAACATTTTACTAACTAGATGATACCCCCGCGCGTTGCTGCGGGACTCTTAGTCATATGCATATGATAATACATAAATTGAATATTGTTTGTCAAATAGATATGATTTTAAGACAAAAACGTTGCAATAGAATAGTTAGACCATAACTGAAGATTGATGTCGTACCGCGCTCTGCACACAACAACAAAAAACGTTGTCAGAAAGACTCCTAGAATTTTTCATCTGGTGCAAGAGCATTAGTGATCAAAATTAAGCGTTGAACAACATTGAAAGAATGCAAGTGAAAATAGCGGCAATATAAGACGTTTTTTCACACTTAACTGAGCTTGGTTAGTCATGAAAGGATGTGTAAGTACTGTTAAAAAAATGAAAGGATGCGTAAATTAAGATTCCTTTTACAGCATACCTGTCATTTTTAGCCCTTCATTTTTGTGGTCCAACAGCCTTGATTAGACAATACTACAACAAAACTCTTGTGCTATATTAAGCTTCCAAGGGCACTAAGGGTAGTTTTGTTATTATCATAAATCCTACAATCATGTGTTCTCAAAAAGCAAGCGGATGAGTAGATTATGGGCTCGACCCAGTTCTGCTCCTCCTATGGTTCAGAATCTCCACGACTGCCAGAGCATGTAAGCCTCTCGCCGTCAATTCTGAAACCCATGACATGCCGGAGAAAGCCGCACCTTCAGGCGTGGTCCTCCACATAGCAGACAGAGACACCACGCCCTGTGAGGCTCCACCGGCCTCGCCGGTCGTGGTCCTCCGCAGCTACTCTACAGCTCCGCTGCGCTCGGCAAGGCTCGTTGCGTGCTTGAAGCGCATACTGATTTTAGGTCCAGCAATTGGTTACTTCATGTGGATGTTCATTGCTGTTGTTTGATCATGTATTGTTCTTCCTGATCGGGTCTGTGGATCCTGGTTCTATTGATGCATTTTGATTTTTCGAGCTTGAGCACGCACCGTGTCTCCCCGCCGATGACCACGACGAAAACCAGCATGGATGCACTCCGCAAACACCACATGTTAAGGACGGCAAGCTTACCGGCGTGTTTTTATTCACCAGTGTGCGATGCACACAGTAATACACGCACACAAATAATGATGATGCACATCAGTCTAACATGAGTAATATAGCAAATACTATGCAGACTCGCGAGAGGACGCCCTGACCGGAGTGGCGACTGCGATCGGGCCTGTGGCGCGGGCTGCAGACATAGCCGGACACCAGTGGGCAGGACGCACCGAGATGTAGACCCCGTGGGTGACCTGACGGTCAGCTCACATGTATACCTGGTGATTGGCGGCGGCCACAAAAAGTGGTGAGTAGTGAAGACTTCAATTGATCCAATGGATTCAGGGGTGGTTGGAGAACCACCAGCGTCCCCTGACGCTCGTCATCCGCCGTTGACCAAAGCGAAAAATTACGTCGGCTTCACGTGATTACTCACTTGATATGTGGATGTGCCGGGCTGGTTAGAGGCCGGAGCTGCCAGACCCAGGGGAGGATGTTCGGGTGGAGTCGTCGGACACCGGGTGGTGCAACATAGACTCGCAGCGGCGGCGCACCATTGGCGGCGTCGAGTTGACCCTCGCAGCCTCGAACTCCAACCAGTAAGATAGCGAGGAGGAGTTGCGGCAGGGGATCTCGGTCGCGAATACAGAGAGTTTGTTCCCTGGACGGGCTACTCTCTTCCTGGCGGAAGCTTAATGGCGTGAGATTTCGATGGAGGAAGACTGGAAGAGGCGTACAGGAGAGAGACGGGAAGAGACGAATTGGAGAGATGGGACTCCACCTTTTCCCATCTGCTCTTATTGAGGGATGATGGATGGCTCTTCAACCATCTCGGCTGTTACAGAAGATGGAAGAGGAAGCGGACGAAGGAGTAAATCACAGGAATAAAAAGGGTGTATTTGGAATTGATGATGTGGCTAGACTGCTGAGGTGGAGTGAGGTGAATGGTTGCATGTTGATTAGTGATGTGGATAGGTTGCATGTCAAGAGAAATAGGTTAGTGGGGATGAACTATTTAGGTATTATAGATTAACTAGCCAACACTTTTTTTTAGTAGAAATGATTTATTTCATTGTTTTGAACAAACATTAGAAATAGATGGGGACCAACTATTTAGATATATACAAGAATTGTTATCAAGACAGCGCATGTTAGTGAACTAAGCATAATCAGATGGTTATGGTGAAACCAGCCCGCCAAGGTTCAAGTCTTCTAAGACTTGGCACTCGCTTGTGTTTTTCTGAAGAAAAAAAAGATTTTCCAGCGATGTTCGTTAGCGGGAGGAGATGTTCCCGTCGACTACGAAGATGCAGTTGCTCATAGAGGTAGGATGTGTGTATGTCGTTCATAAGGGGTCAATGTATGTGCGTCTATGTAGGCATCTGCGTTGTACGCTGTTTTTAAGAAAAGCAGTGCACACCAGCGTGTCTTGAAAGTTGTATAAAATTTCGGTACACATGGGCACACAATAGTATAGAATTTGGAAGACCGGAAATGTGCAGGGGCACGCGAGTGCAGGGGCACGCGCCTGCCAAATCATGTCGTCCGGCTCATTTTGCCTAGCGATTCGCGTAGTAGTTTAATCCCGCACAGGCATACAGTAAAAAATAAAATCCATAAAAAAAATAAGTGTCAACAATGAAAATTCTGGTTTTTGCATCTAAAACTGTCAAATTTCAACCAATTTTAGAGATATTTCACGTAATTTTTCTATCAACGGTAGACACAAAATAATTATTTTTTATCGATCGCTGGTACTAAATTTTAACATTGATACTTAGCATATATTTTTTTAAAGTCATCAGAATATATTAAAAATGAATTTTATTTAAAAGCGGTGATCATCAGAAACACGGATATAAAAACAAATGTTAATTTAAAACATTAGTTTAAAATATATGAACATTAAAAATCAAAAGTCAAAATAAATAGCGGACACCAGAGACATGCGTGTCCTGGCACTTAGGCGCCACAAATCCTCTCCCTTTGAAAGACACATAGAAACAACTACTCATACTAGTAAATGTGCACGTACAAATGCACGTCTTGACTAATATTACAAAGATATGTAAGAATCAACATACATTGCTAGATAATTTAATTGCTGCATGTGCAACACATGTCTAGGCTAATGCATAAATCTAAAATTTGCTATCAATAATTGCAAATAACTCATATCTAGTTAGCAAGCAAATACTAATGTCTACATATGCTTTTAGTAAGCCAAATAATCACATATTTCTGAATTATTTTCATCTAGCTTGTCGGAAAATATTATTCCCTTATCCATACATTCAGCTTGGAACTACTTTGATGTTAGCAAGATACTGGTGCTAACGAAAATATGGTTTTCTGAATATCCTTTGCATAGTGTTATGGCTCCTGAGAGCAACCAGAGATGATAGAGAATCACATCATACCTTCCAAAGCAGAACTCTTGCTCAACAGTAACAACCACCTGAACATGAACAACCTGATTTTAAAAAGTCAGCTCCATTCCAATTTATGTAAATAATGTTGTTTCACATTCCGTATAGTATCCAGGCAATCAATTTTTGTATTTTAGCTTGCAACGGGAAAAAAAGATATGATAGGCTCCTAGACAGTATAAGCATGTCTCGACACCTCCTTCGACACACATGTCCACACCCTCAATTTTAGCACAGTATTCCACCCTTGTCACCCTTGTCACCGCTTATCCTTCTTCCCATTCTATGCCCTATTTATCCTCCTTCCTGCTGTAAGCCATGGTGGCCGCGATGTCTACCAGATTACAATGACCTATGCCTAGTCAATTAAAAAGCGATGAGCTCGGCATGAGGCAGGCAATGACCATCGACGCACTCCTGGGTCCGTCTTCGAGTGAAACAGGCGTGTATCACAGGGCCACAACAAGGCCAATCTGGCCTCCATGCGACGAGGTTTCTTCGGCCGACTATTAAGGAGTTTCCATGAACCAGTTGCCATTAACCAGGTGACAATGCGGCTAAATGAATCAAACATATGATTAAGTGATATACGGTATACATAGGTTAGGAATATGATATTTTTCATTCATGGTTTCTACAGGTTTAATTGCTTCCTCTCTTGAATAGTATAGCAAGCCATGATCTAATAGATGCTTTTCGCTCTTACTGTTTTATGAGATTTTTTTTATCTTTTATACATGATCAAATAAATAGACCATATGATTATACATACCATCTTTGCATGCCGTCGCATGTATATGCAGGTACGGATCAGTAATCCTCTCTTCGCTCAGTCCCTGTATGTAATCATATGATCCTCATGATCTCCAAATACCTGAGCACATCATCCATGCATCATATAAAAAGTAGTCAATTAGATATAAGAATTCATCCTAATAAACAAACTTGTGGTTTCAGTACGTATCTTTATGAAAAAAATCAAACTGCATATGAAACCAATGGTGTTCCATAATGTATTACCATACTAAATTGCTTATAATGGGTTAATACTCCACGGGATATAGATGCATAGATTTAATGGTAAGACAAAAAGGAGCATAAAACTTTTCATTCAGACATTGATACAAACAGTTGTTGGCCAGCCTCCTTGAACCTGAAACTGGAAAAAGAAAGGACGGACCTTCAGCTTGAGAATAAATTCAGAAGAAGCAGGAGCATAGATATCCCCACACCGCAAGAGAGATTGCATCGCATGCATTCAGTGTCCAGCAACAGTAATAAGATCATATCCCTGTTCTGAACTTCTAGAAGATCTAGCTGAAGGAAAACTGCACGAACGCTCATGTGCTCTGCTCATCACCTGACGTACGCGTCGGTGCAGGCAGCTCATGTTCGAGCCGTTGCTGCAGCTCCTTGCTTTCGCCACATTAGGAAGGGCGACAAGGGCGGCTGGACGTGGCCGAAGGCCGAGCGGCGGGCGGAGACCTGCGCATGAGAGTCCGACAGCTCGAGGTGGCCGCGATGTCGGGCATGGGGTGGAGGCGACAATGGGCGAGGGGTGGTGGTGACGGCGGAGAGGAGGAGCAGCGACGACGTCGGAAACATACGCTGTGTCGCTGCCTCCGATTGCTGGCTCACCTTCTCGAATCCTTGCTGCCAATAAGATGCAACTGTCGCCGCCAGCCGAGTTGGGTCGCACGTTTGGCAGCGCGCGCAAAGAGCGGCCGAAGAGCGGACCGAAGAGCGCGCGCAAAGAGGGCCCCTGCCGCCTGTCCGCGTCGCCGGCCGAAGAGGGCCGCGCGCGCCTAGCCGCGTCGCCGGCGAAGAGCGCCCGCCCGCGTCGCCAGCAGTTGGGGACGAGATGGGGGCGCATGTGAGGTTACGGCAGAGGAGGAGGAGGCAGGGGAGGTTACGACGTGTGTGTGTGTGGGGGGGGGGGTTGTGTTACCCAAACCTTGTTTAAAAACATGCTAAGTGGCTTGATGTTAAACATGAAAATAATCTGATACATTAGATATGGGAAGGTGGACGGTGCAGATATTTTGGATCTCCGTCTTTCTTTCTTTCATAGGGTAGTAGACTACTAAACGTGAGACTATAAACCGAATATACAACAGAACGAATAAACTCGCAATATGAAAACGACGGATTTTCATGGAAAACTAGTCGATGTTCTGATTCACCACGATACAAGGACGTTGCAAGGAGATGGTTGCGGCGACGGCTCATCCAGTTTACCCGGCACGACAGCAACCTCTTCACGTAGTGGTACTCCTCCGTGTTCCAGCCCAGCACGATGTCCACGTCCACCTCCGCGGACCGCGACCGCCTCTCCGACGCCACGCGGTCGCGCAGCTCGTCGGACAGCCCAACCCCGGCGCCGAGCGCGACCATCCCCACGCGCTCGTGGGCGTGCTTGCCAAAGCAGAACCCGGGCACGCGGCCCCAGGCGAGCACCGCCCCCGCGTACGACACCGCCACCGTCCCGCGCTTCTGGCAGACCGACGACGACGACGACCCCGAGCTCTGGTTACTGACGCCGTGGAGCGTGAGGTTGAACGCTGGGGAGAGGCTGGGCGCCAGCGTCTGGCCGTCGAGCCCGTCGAAGCCGGCGAGATCGACCGAGAAAGTGGGGACACGGAGGATCTGATATCGGTCGCCTTCGGGGATGACCGCCGCCACCAAGGCTATGAACGAGGCTAGCAACACGGACGTCATCAGGACGAGGCCGAGTATGCCGAGGAGGCCGAGGAGGAACAGGATGTCTTCGTGCTTCCACGGAACGATGGGGGCATCATGGCGTGATGCCCCTGCTTCCACGTCCAGCTCCATGGCAGAGATGCGAGGCCGGGACTGATTTTGGCAGCTTACGCGCGTACATACGGTGTCGGCTAGGGTTCATTGGCGGGAGTGCATCTCTTTTTATGAAGCCGTGCTGGAGTGCATCTTTTCTTTTATTTTCTTTTTTGACAAAACGTGCTGAAGTGCATCTTGGTTTCGTTTTCTCCCGCAATTGTGGAGCGTGTCCATCTAGTGAGGGCATCTCCAACGGGCGACATACAAACCAACTGTCCGTATCCTGCGAACCAACCTGTGGTTGGATGTTTAGAGGGAATGTGGTATCCCCAGCCCACCAGGGTTCAAATCCTGGTGCTCGCATTTATTCCTGGATTTAATTCAGGATTTCCGGCGATGTGCATTCAGTGGGAGGAGACGTTCCCGTCGACGACGAGGTGCCTACGGTGACTTCGTAAATTTCAAGATGATATGCCGGCTCAGTCTCTCGGAGGCGCTCATAGGGGTAGGGTGTGCGTGTGTGCGTTCATAGGGGTGAGTGTATGCGCGTGTATATGAGCACTTGCGTCTGTACTGTGTTAAAAAAAACTGTCCGTATCCTTCTGAGCCGCGGAAGCCATCCAACGCGGGCATGTATCGATCCGTTGAGCGGTTTTAACGTATTTTTTCATAGATTGAAGACAAAGTTGGACGGTTTTGTGTAAGTCCGGACAACAGACACGTAGGACTCCGACACCACCGGTCCACCCAGTCCCTCTTTCCGGTCTCATTTTCTCTCACTTCGCCCCATCTCTCCCTTGCTTTTGCGTCCACACCCACCATCTCCGTCGAAGTTGTTGTACGTCTCCGGCCGCCACAGAGGCATTGCCGGACGTACGCAACCAGCACAGACATGGCCGATCATCTCTATGACGGCGTCATTCACCCTGGAGTCGTTTGTATCAGGTACACTCCGCCCCCTGTAGACGACCTCCATGGCATACACCATGCTCGACAGGTGTTCAGTAAAATGCCATTGAGCTTATTTTCGAATGTTGTGTCGGTTTTTTAGAGTACGAAGGATGGTGAGCTACTCGACCATGAAGAACGAGTTATTGTGCGATGCATGGTTGGTCGTATCCGCGGATTTCATAAGCAGGAGCAACTGGGAGACCTTCTGGCAGCAAGGTCATGAATCGTTTCACGCACGAAAGCACATTGCGCCCTATGACATGTACATCATTCAAGAACGGAATGTGAGGTCATTCTTGTATCGCTGGTACGCTACCCACAACAGCGTTATCAAGTTTTGTAACGTGGTTCGTCAGTTGGCGGCAGAGTACGAGATCGTAAGTTTCATTTCCTCTTGCTCAACTTGTTGATTGATTCATTCACTTAATGTTAGTCTACACATTATGTAGCCCGCACGCGTTGCCTGATGTACCATAGGACAGAGGGACGGTCATTTACGTGCACACACTGTTGGATGAAGCCGAAGGAGGAGTATGTGTGGGAGGGCATGATCCGTTGATAAAAACTTGTTGGACATCCGGTTAATCTAGTTGAATTTGAGACACTGTTGTACTAGACTTAATTTGCATGATATGTACGAATGATTTGTGATATTTTCTATCTGAATTTTGATGAATATCGGCCAGTTTGCATGAATTTCGGTTGGTTAGTTCAAATGCGGGTTGAAATGTATGCGGGAGGAAATTTACAGGTCCCCATGTCCGTGGACAAAGCGGAGGGAATTTACAGGTCTCCGTTCGAGATGCCCTAAGAGCACGGTTAATAATACAGTAAAAAATTGACTATAAGACGAACCAACATGTTATTGGATGGTTAGAGAGATAATGGTATATCCTGCCATCGGAGTTCAAGTCTCAAACTTAACATTGGTACTCGTATTTTCTTGTATTTATTTCAGGCCTTCTAACGATGTGCGTTTAATGGGAGTAGACGTGCTCGTCGACTACGAAGGCCTCTGTGACGACTTAGTCAATCTCAAGATGATATGACGGCTCAGCCTCTTAGAGGTGCTCATAGGGGTAGGATGTGTGTGTGTGCGTTAATAGAAATGATTGTATCTACGCATGTATGAGCGTATGCGTCTGTACTTTGTTTAAAAAAGAATCGACTGTAAAGAGTTGATATGTCATCTAGAGCCAACCTAATAGCCGGCATGTACAATGGTAATTTTAAATGCGTATTATTTTATTAATCCGCGCACCTTACAATGTCACAAAGTGTTTTAGGGCTCGTACTGTCGTCGTTTTCTCACGGCAGATGCCATGGGGTGGCTTATCGAGAGTGGTTGGGGCCGAAGGACGCCGGCGGACTCCGGGAGCGGAATTAGGCACAAGCGGTGAGAGACACACGATGTACCCAGGTTCGGGGCCCCCCGTGAGAGGTAACACCCCTAGTCCTGCTAGTCTGGTTGATGAACCGGGAGGAGCTACAATGGTGCTCCTTGAGCTGTCTGGATGGAGGAGGAAGAAGGAGCTGGTTCGCTCTCCTTACCTTTCTACGTGGGAATCAGAGTGTGAGATGGGGAGAATGCCTGCTCGATGCATGGGGGGGCTTGGGGGGTTTTATAGGCCAACCCCCCAGCTTATAATATACACGAAGTACTAAATGGGGCCCCCGGCCGACAGCCTCCCCAACAGGCCAGCGGCCCCACCGACCGGGTCATCTTGTCGCTTGCGGGCCCTACCGGCTGCGCGGTCCCATCGCCGACTGGGGCCCGCCAGCCGGCCCTTCTATTGGCCCGCGCCTACCTGCCGCGGCACGGGCCGCCCCGCGCGGCGTCGGCTTGCGCCTGCCGGCCGAAGTCAGTGGTACGGCCGGCTGCGCTATAGCCACGCCGGGGCAGGTAATGGAGTAGACGGTGGCATGGCCGCACTGTTGCCCCGCCGGGTCTCGATCGGTCAGGGCAAGTAGTACGACCGCCCGGACTGTAGCCACGCGTGCCTGCGCGTCAGCGGTCGCTGTGGCCACGCCGGAGTCCATTGTGGAGGTCGTGTCCTGTCGGCGTACTTGGTCGCAGCGGGAGGAGACAAGTGCCTGCTCGTCCAGAGGTCAGCGGAAGGGCCGGCCGCGGGGCGGCTGGTTGCGGGCTGGCCGGGGGCCAGGCGGCCGGCTCCTGTCTTGCCGGCCGTGGGCCAGCCGGCCAGGGAGCCAGCCGGCCGCTCGCCAGCCGGTCAGGGACCAGCCGGCCATGGGCCAGCCGGTCATGGGCCAGCCGGCCGTGTAGTCTTTTTTCTAAAAGGGGCTTGAACTCCATTGTCTTGGCATACCCAGGGATAATATCCCCGTCAGTAGTCCCCGAAGCCGGCGGGGGCCCGCGTCCTCCTGACGAGGGGGAGCCGGCGGCTTCACCCGGCGGCATCGGCCTGGCTCGTGGAGTCGATCGGCGGGCCGCGCAGGCGGCCACGCCCGTTGCCTCGGGGTCCTCCGCGCCGCCTCGGAACCCGCGATGAGCGGCGACGTGCCACGTGGGGCGCGGCGTCGTGGCGGGCCCCGCGCCCGTGGGCGCGACGGGACGTTGCCTTGAGGCTAGCCTGGTATGCCATGGGCCTAGCCCAGTAGGCCTCGGGCCGCAGGCCAAGATCCTCTTCGCCCGGATCCCGGCGGCCACGGCCCGAGGTGCCCCACGCCCCGCGGGTTTCCCGGGGGAAGTGGGCGCAGTTAATCCCATGCCCCCTGGACTTCGCCCCCTTATTTATAAGGGGGAGGGGGAGAGACGGAGGAAGTTCATGCGCCCCACTCCCGTCTTCTTCCTCCTTTCGCCTCTGTCGCCCCGAGCTCACACCGCCGCAATGCCCGTTCGCGCCCCCGTTCCGGCCCTCCGCAGAGATGGCCGACGGCCCCTCCGGCAGCTGGGGCGGCTCCACTGTCACCGAGGAAGACATCGCATATCTCCGCCGCGCCCGTATGCTGCCGTCGGAGGACCGCGTCGTCGCGCGCCCTCCGGGCGGCGAGGTGGTGCCGGAGCCCGAGGAGGGAGAGTGCGTGGTGTTCGCCTCACAGTTCTCGCGCGGCTTTGGACTGCCGGTGAGCCAATTCTTCAGGTTACTTCTCGATTCCCTCGATCTGCAGCCGCACCATTTGGTGCCGAATTCTTCCCTTCATGGTGTTGTGGAGGAAGCTCTTCTATCTCAAGAGCTTGAAGAACAACAACGAGCCATACGCCCGCGGGGGCGCGGTGGTGTGCGTTCGCGGCACACTCTTCCCCGCCTCTCCCTCATTGAATCCGTCAAAAGATGGAACCGGACGTTCTTCTACGTGAAGAACGTCGACCCGGCTCGGGACTACATCCGGCTGCCGCCCTTTGTCAACGTCTCGTCTTCCGGGGCGAATTGGAAGGCCGAGGTGGCGGCCGAGGAGCTCGTCGGGATGCTGGGCCGGCTCCACACTATGAGGAGTGGGGAGGGGCTGGTCGCGGCCGATTTGGTGGCCGCCTTCATCGATCGCCGGGTGCTGCCCCTGTAGCTGAGGCCGCACCGAATATGCGATATGGGGGGCCGGCGAGACCCTTGCCGGCTGTCCACCTTCGAGCTGACAGCGGCCCAGGTGGCGGTGCGGGTGAACGTCGTCACCAACTTTAAGTTGGCGCCGCGCACCTGGCACTTCGGCAAGCTGCCGTACAGCCGGCTCGACCCGGCGCCCCTGGTACGTTTTGACCCGGCGCTTCTTTTTTCTGTGTTTCTCCAGCCGGCCTCCGTGCTCACGTGCCGTGCTGACTGCAGCATTTTATGCGACAGAACATGACGGACGGCCCGCATCCCCAGGTGTTCGAGGCGAATCGCGCCGACTCCGACCCGGAGGATTTCGAGCTGGGAGGAGGCATCGAGGAGGAGGTCGAATCCTCGGGGGAGGTCGAGGCGGACGGGACGATGGGTGACCCGGGAGCCGGCGGGTCTAGAGCGGCTGGTGAGTTCACCTCCGAACCCACGATCAGAGATTGGACTGACGATGATGATGATGATGATATCCGGATCTTGGACGCGCCTCCCCCCACAGCTCGGCGGGGGCCACGCGAACGGAGCGAGGAGCAGCCGGCTCGCGGCCGGACGGCCGAGGCCTCCCGTCGGGAGAAGAGGCCGGCCTCAGGGCAGCCGTCGACGCTGCCGCCGGCTCGCAAGAAGGTGCGAGCAGCCGTCGCAAAGCCGCCGCCTTGGGCCAGGCGGCCCCTTCCCGTTGTCATCGGGTGAGTGCATTTCTTAACTTTTGTAGGTGTTTTCACGTTTTGAGCCGGCGAGCGCCTGAGGGCCCTTCTTCCTTTTTGCCAGAGATGCCATCGATCTCCATCACATGGAGTCGACCACCGACCCGGTGGACGCCGCCAGCCGGCAGGCGCAGGAGCATGCGGCCATGGTGCGGGAGGAGAAGAGGAGGCTCGCCGAAGTGCGAGCCGCGAAGGCAGGGGCGAAGGGTGCGCCCTCGCGTTCGAGGGCCTCGAGTGACGGGAGGCGGAGGCGGCCCTCGGATCCGGCGCGCACCACGGACTCAGCGGCGAAATCGATGCGGATGTCGAGGCCGCCATCGAGCGAGCCGCGGGGGCCGGTGCCGGACACGGCCGCGGCCCCGCCTTTGGTGGAGGTGGTCCGGCTGGGGGCCACGGCTCCCGAGCCGGCCAGGAAGGCGGACCCACGAGCGGAGCCGGTCGCGACCCCGTCATCCGTCGAGCCGGCCGTGGCAGAGGAACCCGCCGCTCCGACCATGCCGGAGGCGACGCCGGAGATGACGGTGGGCGGAAGGGGCGAGCCGGTCCACCCGACTATCGAGCCGGTCCGGCAGGTGGTGGAGCCGGCCCCGCTGGTTGTAGAGGGGCCCGAGGCTGGCTCCCGAGCCCTTGTGGTCACCACCAACCTCCCGCCGGCCGCCGCCACGGCGGACGCCGGGTCGAGCGGTGGGGCGAGCCGGTCGAGGAGGACCATGCTCGACGTGATCCGGGACTGGAAAGCGTTGGTCCTTGCCCCAGCCGTCCTGGCCCCGCCGGCCAGCAGCCACACCCTTGTGCCTGGGCAGCCAGGCCGCATCATGGCACACTGCCGTGAGGGGCTGGCCAGGTTCGTGGAGGCCGCCGAAAGCAATTTCCGGCGCATGGAGGAGGCTGTGGAGGTGAGATTCCTCTATCTTGCATTGAACTTTCAGTGGGGGCGCGCGAGCGCACCCACTGGGTGTAGCCCCCGAGATTCGGGCCGGCTTCTCGGCTGCGTGGCAGCCGGGCCAGATCTATCCCTTTTTTTGTCTAACTTCTCGTCTCTTGGCGCGGAGCAGGCTGAGAACGCCAAGCGGCAGGCGCTCTTCGACGAGGTGGTTGCCATCCACAACCACGGCAAGGCCGGCTTTTATCAGGTCCAGGAGGAGCTGCGGAAGGCGCGAGGTACGTTTGCTCCAGTGGGGGCGCGCGAGCGCACCCACTGGGTGTAGCCCCCGAGAGTCGGGCCGGCTGCTCAGCAGGCGGCTCGAGTCTTCCGCATTTCGAGTAATCTGGGTTAGTTATTTTGCAGAGGAGCTGGCCGTCCTGACCCCGATCCGGCAGAAGAGGGACGAGGTGGCCTTAGAGCGAGACCGGCTGGAGCGGGACCTCTAGGCGGTTACGTCAGAACGGGACCGGTTGGGCGGCCTGGTCGTGGATGGGCAGGCGGTACAGGAGCGCCTCACCGCGGAGCTGCAGAGGGAAGTGACGGCCCGGGAGGAGGCGGCCAAGCAGGCGGTCGACGCCAGCCGGCGGGTCACCGCCCTATAGGACGAGGTGGCTCGTCTTGGTGGCGAGCTTGAGAGGCGTGAAGCCGCCCTCGCCCATGCGGAGGAGGCGCTCGAGAGGGAGCGAAGCTTGGGCCTCCAGTTTGCCTTCGAGGTGGACGAGGCCTTTCAGCGTAAGTTTCTAATTTTTAAGTCTTCTTCCTTTGCCGGCTGTTTCGACTTGTTTTTTTATTCTTTGTCCTCCCTTAGACTGGTTCCCGGACACTCAGCGCCGCGCCGAGCGGGTCGTGGCGGAGCATCGGGAGTGCCTGCGGCAGCGCGGTAGGAGATTGAGGAGCACGCCGGCTGGGACTTGCCGGAGTTTGCGCTGGCTATCGCGAACCGGCTGCTCTTCCTTCAGCGCTGCGTGGACCGGCTCCACACGGCCGGCATGGAAGTGATTTCGGCCCTCTGGCCCGGTCGTGGGGCCCCGGCGGGCCGCGTGGCGCTGTGGCTGGAGCACGCAGTGGCCCGGCTCGAGGTTTGGAAGGCATCGGCGGCCCGCTCCGGGGCGCAGATGGCCCTTCGGTTCGTCACCTCGTGGTACCCCGGCGTCGACTTGGGCCGGCTAGCCACGATGCGCGAGGTCCCTGAGGTGGAGCGAGTCGCCCGTGAAGGTGCCCTCATCCGTCGAGCCAACAAGCCGACCTCGTACGTCGACCCGGACGAGCTCTTGCCGACGCTTGGCGAGGATGGCGAACCGGTTGCCGAGGACTCCTTCGGCATTCCCCAAGGGCCCGGGGACGAGGAGGTCGCTGACGAGAGCACCGCCTCCAGCACCGGCAGCGACACCGAGGCTACGGAGGCCATGGAGGAGGAGCCGACGGCCACTCCTGGGCAGTCTGCCGGGCCGGCTGGTGACGCGCCGGAGGCTTAGGCGGCCCTTCTTTTACCGTATCTTTTTCTCTGCCGTGAGACTTGTTTAAGACGCATTTCCACCCACTGGGGATGTATTGTAAAGAAACTTCGGCCCGTGGCCTTTTGTTTATAAATTTGCTTGAAGTCTAAAATGTTTGCGTGCCGGCTCATCCTTTGCTCTTTACCTTTCGACTCATATTTTACACAAGGGTTCCTTCTGGCTTCCGCCCCGCCTGTCAGCCAGCCGGGAGCCAGACTGGGACAGGGACAGGGCATCGTCCTTGGGGAAACCATGCGGGCCTTAGAGCCGTCCGGCTAGAGTTGGGGCGAGCCGGCAGAGGCCGGTTTCTAGAGATAACATGGTCCGGTTGGATCCATCCGGCTGCTACTCTTCAGGCGGCGTTCGTGTGATAAGTTCCTTCCTACCCCATGGTTCCGCCAGCCGGACAGCCAGGGGCCGGTCTGTGGCTGGGCGGGGGGGGGGGGGGGATTCCTTGTTCACACTACTTGACCGCCTTGGAGAAGAGCCGGCGAGCCCCCGGGCCCAGGGAGCCGGGCCCGGGTGCCTTGCCTAAGAGATGATAAGCCTTTGATGGAATTGAAAAAAGGGGTGTGCCCCAAGTGCCGGCTTGGGACCCCCGCTGCATTCATTAAGTTCCAACAGAAAGGAAGATACATACATACACTGGCTCTTTCTAGCGGTAGAACGGTCGAAGGAGTACCGCATTCCATGGGCGCTCCGTCTCCTTGCCGGAGGCGTCTCTTTTGCGCTTTTGCGACTTCTGGGCGTCTATCAGATAGTAGGCGTTGTTGTGCAGCGCCTTCCTGATGATGAATGGGCCTTCCCATGGGGAGGACAGTTTGTGTTGGCCGGATGTCCGCTGGATCCGTCTGAGCACCAGGTCTCCTTCGCGGAAGGAGAGGGGCCGGATCCGCTTGTTGTGGTAGTGCCGGAGCTTCTGCTGGTAGATGGCCCTCCGGCTCAGGGCTAGCTCGCGTGCTTCTTCGAGTAGATCGACACCGTCTTCTCTTGCCTCCTTCGCGTCCTTTTCCGTATACAGGGTGACCCGAGGCGAGTCGAACTCGATGTCTGTGGGGATGATCGCCTCGGACCCGTATACGAGGAAGAAGGGGGTGTAGCCGGTCGACCGGTGGGGCGTGGTCCTGAGGCTCCAGAGGACGGCCGGTAGCTCATCGATCCAGCAGCCGGCTGACCGTACGAGGGGCGCCACGAGCCGAGGCTTGAGGCCGGCCAGGATCCAGCCGTTGGCTCTCTCTGCCTGGCCGTTTGACTGTGGGTGGACCACCGACGCAAGGTCGAGCCGGATGCCCTCCTGGGAGCAAAAACGCGCCATTGCACCTTTGGCGAAATTCGTGCCGTTGTCGGTGATGATGTTGTGGGGAACGCCGTAGCGGACCGTGATATCCTTGATGAACCGAACGGCTGCGGGGCCATCCAGCTTCTTGATGGGTCTTGCTTCGATCCACTTGGTGAACTTGTCGACAGCCACTAGTAGATGCGTCATGCCGCCCCGCGCGGTCTTGAAGGGGCCTACCATGTCCAGCCCCCAGACGACAAAGGGCCACAAGAGCGGGATGGTCTGGAGGGTTGTTGCCGGCAGGTGGCTCTGGGTGCTGAAGCGCTGGCACCCCTCGCATTTGTCGACCAGCCGCTTGGCCTCTTCCAAGGCCATCGGCCAGTAGAAGCCGTGGCGGAACGCCTTGGCCACCAGGGTTCTGGAGGCGGCGTGGTGCCCGCACTCGCCCTGGTGGATGTCGCGGAGGATTTCTTGACCTTTCTCCGGCTCGACGCAGCGTTGGAACACGCCAGTTGTGCTGCGATAAACCAGCTCGCGGTTGATGATGCTGTAGGCCGGGGCCCGGCACTGGATTTGCCTTGTTGTGGCTTCGTCAGGGGGGAGCTCACCGCGCAAGAGGAAAGCCAGAATGGGCTAGGCCCACGAGGGGGCCGAGACGAGAGCCGGCTCGAGCGCAAGTGGATCGCCGGGGGTAGCCGGAGCCCCCGGGCCTGTTGCCGGAGCCCCCGGGTCCGGCCGTCAGTCCCCGGGGCCGGCTCGCCAGTCCCCGGGACTGAGACAGCGGGGGACGCCTCGATCGCCATCATGACGGCCGTGGAGCCGGAGCCGACCTCCGCGGGGGTAACGGACGTCGGAGCTGATGGGATCGGCACGACAGCCGGAGTCGGTGATGTCGGCGGAGCAACCGGACCCGGCGAAGAGCATGCGGCGTCATCCAGCATGAAGATAGACTCTGATTCAGGGGAGGGCTTGATCGAAGGCTTGAGCAGCCGTTCGAGGGAGACGCCGGCTGGGATCGCCTGCCGGGTGGAGCCGATCTTTGCCAACGTATCGAGCGCCTCGTTGTCCGCCCGGGGGACGTGGTGGAACTCGCAGCCTTCGAAGGAGCCGGTGAGTTGCTGGACGAGGAAGCGATAGCTGGCCATGTTGGCGTCCCTGGCGTCCCATTCGCCAGAGACCTGTTGCACCACGAGGTCGGAGTCGCCAAAACAGAGGATGCGCCGGATCCCGATTTCCTTGGCGAGCCGGAGGCCGTGGACGAGCGCCTTGTACTCGGCCACGTTGTTGGAGGCGGCGAAGAGGATTTGGAGTGCGTACTTGAGCCGGACCCCCTTCGGGTATGACAGGACGATGCCGGCTCCCAGGCCGGTTCGCATCTTCGAGCCATCGAAGTGCATGCGCCAATGCGTGGAATCCGGGGGAGGCGGCACGAACTGGGTTTCGGCCCAATCGATAAGGAATTCATCGTCTGCGACTTGATGGCGGTGCGCGGCTCGTACCGAATCTCGTAGTCGGCGAGGGCGATGGCCCATTTGGCGATCCGGCCGGTGGCGTCCCGGCCGCTCATGATCTTGCCAAGCGGCGCCGTGCTCACCACGGTGATCGTGTGCTCCTGGAAGTACTGCTTGACCTTCTTGGCGGTGAAGTATATGCCGTAGCACATCTTCTGGTAGTGGGGGTAGTTCTGCTTGGAGGCGGAGAGGACCTCGCTGAGGTAGTAGATGGGGCGCTGGACCGGCAGCGCCTTGCCTTCCTCCGGCCGTTCCACCATTAGAACGACGCTGATCATGCGGGTGGTCGCCATGATGTACGCGAGCATCGGCTCCTTCTCAGCCGGAGCCGCCAGGACGGGAGCGCTAGAGAGCGCGCGCTTGAGGTCGCGGAATGCCTCGTCCGCCTGGTTGTTCCACTCGAACTTGGGCGTCTTCCTCATGAGTTGGTAGAGGGGTAGTGCCTTCTTGCCCAGCCGGCTGACGAACCGGCTGAGCGAGGCGAGGCAACCGGCAAACTTCTGGACGTCGCGGAGCTTGGTGATACGTCCATTTTGCATCATGCTTTTATATTGATATTTATTGCATTTTGGGCTGTTATTACACATTATGGTACAATACTTATGCCTTTTCTCTCTTATTTTACAAGGTTTACATGAAGAGGGAGAATGCCGGCAGCTGGAATTCTGTACTAGAAAAGGAGCAAATCTGACATACCTATTCTGCACAACTCCAAAAGTCCTGAAAATCTACAGAGAATTATTTTGGAATATATATAAAATATTGGGCGAAAGAGATACATCAGGGGACCCACCAGGAGGTCACAAGCCAGGTGGGGGCGCCCTACCCCCCTGGGCGCGCCCTGCAGGCTTGTGGGCCCCCTGGCAGGCCTCCGGTGCCCATCTTATGCTATATGGAGGGTTTTGACCTAGAAAAAATCATAAGGGAGCTTTCGGGACGAAGCGCCGCCGTCTCGAGGCGGAACTTGGACAGAACCAATCTAGGGCTCCGGCGGAGCTGTTCTGCCAGGGAAACTTCCCTCCCGGAGGGGGAAATTGAAGCCATCGTCATCACCAACGATCCTCTCATCGAGAGGGGGTCAATCTCCATCAACATCTTCACCAGCACCATCTCCTCTCAAACCCTAGTTCATCTCTTGTATCCGATCTTTATCTCAAAACCTCAGATTGGTACCTGTGGGTTGCTAGTAGTGTTGATTACTCCTTGTAGTTGATGCTAGTCGGTTTACTTGGTGGAAGATCATATGTTCAGATCCATAATGATAGTTAATACTCCTCTGATTATGAACATGAATATGCTTTGTGAGTAGTTACGTTTGTTCCTAAGGACATGGGATAAGTCTTGTTATAAGTAATCATGTGAATTTGGTATTCGTTCGATATTTTGATGAGATGTATGTTGTCTCTCCTCTAGTGGTGTTATGTGAACGTCAACTACATGACACTTCACCATTATTTGGGCCTAGAGGAAGGCATTGGGAAGTAATAAGTAGATGATGGGTTGCTAGAGTGACAGAAGCTTAAACCCTAGTTTATGCGTTGCTTCGTAAGGGGCTGATTTGGATCCACATGTTTCATGCTATGGTTAGATTTATCTTAATTCTTCTTTCGTAGTTGCGGATGCTTGCGAGAGGGGTTAATCATAAGTGGGAGGCTTGTCCAAGTAAGGACAGCACCCAAGCACCGGTCCACCCACATATCAAATTATCAAAGTAACGAACGCGAATCATATGAGCATGATGAAAACTAGCTTGACAAAAATTCCCATGTGTCCTCGGGAGCGCTTTGCTTTATATAAGAGTTTGTTCAGGCTTGTCCCTTGCTACAAAAGGGATTGGGCCACCTTGCTGTACCTTTGTTACAATTTTTACTTGCTATCCGTTACGAATTATCTTATCACAAAACTATCTGTTACCGATAATTTCAGTGCTTGCAGAGAATACCTTACTGAGAACCGCTTGTCATTTCCTTCTGCTCCTCGTTGGGTTCGACACTCTTACTTATCGAAAGGACTATGATAGATCCCCTATACTTGTGGGTCATCACTTGGCCGGCTTGTGCATGCACTCGATGGCTCTGATCTTCTCCGGGTTAGCTTCGATGCCGCGGGCGGACACGAAGAAACCCAGGAGCAGGCCGGCTGGCACGCCAAAAACACACTTCTCCGGATTGAGCTTGATCTTGTATTCGCGCAGGTTGGCGAAGGTCTCTCGGAGATCGTCGAGGAGGCTGAAATGCTTCTTGGTTTTGACGACGATGTCGTCCACGTAGACGTGGACGTTCCTGTCGATCTGGGGCAGGAGGCACTTCTGCATGCAGCGCTGGAAGGTAGCGCCTGCATTCTTCAGGCCGAAGGACATGGTGATGTAGCAGCAGGCCCCGAAAGGGGTGATGAAGGAGGTCTTCAGCCGGTCGGCTGGGTCCAGCTTGATCTGGTGGTAGCCGGAATAGGCGTCCACGAAGGACAGCAGATCGCAGCCGGCCGTGGAGTCAATCACTTGATCGATCCGGGGCAGGGCGAACGGGTCCTTGGGACAGGCCTTATTCAGGCTGGTGTAATCGATACACATGCGCCATGTCTTTTTTTTCTTCAGCACCAGGACTGGGTTGGCCAGCCAGTCCGGGTGGAATACTTCCATGATGAAGCCAGCGATCTCTTCTCCTATAGTACGCCGCTTCTCCTCGGAGAAACGGTGCAGGGGTTGCTTGACCGGCTTGGCATCCGGCCGCACATGAAGTTTGTGCTCGGCGTACTTCCTCGGAACACCCGGCATGTCTTTTGGAGACCATGCAAAGATGTCCCGATTCTCACGGAGGAAGTCGACGAGCTCGCCTTCCTATTTGTTGTCGAGGCGGGCGCCGATAGTGACACACTGCTTGGGGTTGGCCGGGTCGAGTGGTACCTGCTTGGTGTCCTTGGACGGCTGGAACGATTCTTCGCCGGCCGACTGGGACGGAGGAGCCGGCACGGCCGGCTAGTCAGAGGCGTGAGCCATGAGCCGGTCGAGCTGCCACCTCGCCTCCGCTATCTCCAGGGCTTCGGCCTGCCGGCTGCTGTCGCGCGCGCACTCGATCGACTTCTTGTAGTCGCCATCGATGGTGATGCCCTTGGGACCCGGCATCTTGAGCTTGAGGTAGGCGTAATGGGGCACCGCCATGAACTTGACGAGGGCCGGCCTGCCCAGCAGCGCGTGGTTAGGACTGTTGAGGTCCACCACCTCGAACCATATCGGCTCGCGGATGAAGTGGCTCTTGTTGCCGAAGAGGACGTCGAGCTGGATCTTGCCGATGGGGGTGCAGGATTTTCCCTGCACAATGCCGTGGAAAACCGTCCGGCTTGTCTGCAGGTCCCTCTCCATGAGCCCCAGTTTGATCAGTGTGTCGCGGTAAAGGATGTTGATGCTGCTGCCCCCGTCGACCAGTACCCGCGAGAAGCGGCAGGTGAGCCTCTTGGAGGCGATGGTGGGATCAAGGACGTGGGCGTAGCTGCCGGGGTTTGGCATTACAGCCGCGTGGTCCGCCCGGCTCCAGGTGACCGGCCTCTCGGACCAGTGCATATACTGGGGGACCGAGGGGACGGTGGCGTTCACCTCGTGCCGGCGCTGGCACAAGCTATGCTTGTCGGTTCCCTCGCTGGTGAAGACGACGTAAGCCCCTTCCTGGTCGGGGAACTGGTCATGAAGGCGACCGTTGTTGGCAGCCGGAGCCGGAGTGGGTGGCTGGGCCGGGGCCGAAGCCGGTGCGCGGGGAGCCAGAGGTGGAGGAACCGGAAGGCCCTCACCTCGGGCCAGCCGCTGGGAGAAGCTGCACTGCCGCATCGTGTGCGTGGCCGGCTTTGCCCCGGAGTGCATTTTGCACGGGGCGTCGAGCGTCTGCTCGAAGGTGAGCTTGGGCTGCCAGGCGGCCTTGCCGGTCCGCTGACGCTGGCTGGGAGCCTGGGCAACCGACTGCTCTTCCTCGATAGTGGCGACCTGCCGGCTCCCATAGCGGGGATCCGGCTGGTCCATTTTGCGCTTGTCGTTCTGCTGCTGCCGGTTGTCGGCAGCCGCCCGCGACGCGGCAGGCGGCGGGGTCGGTTTGGCAGGCGTGGCGACCTTCATCCGCATTGCGGAGTCGGCCGTGGCGTACTTGTCCGCCTTGGCCATCAGATCCGCCAGGGTCGTCGGCTCGGAGCACAGGAGCTTGTGCTTGAGGTGAGTGCCATCGCGGCAGCCCTCGATGAAGTACTGGATGGCTTGCACCTCGTGTACCCCCTCGCAGGAGTTGCGGAGCTCGGTCCAGCGCGTGAGGTAGTCACGAAGGGACTCGTCCGGCCCCTGGACGCACATGGCCAGCTCGCGGGGCCGACCGGGCCGCTTGTAGGTGCCGGTGAAGTTGCGGACGAACGCCTCTTCAAAGTCCGTCCAGGTGTTGATGCTGCCAGCTGACAGGCTGTTGAGCCAGGTCCGAGCCGAGCCGATCAACATGAGAGGGAAGTAGCGCACGGCGACGCGCTTGTTCCCCCTGGCTATGCCGACCGCGGTGGTGTAGTCGACCAGCCAGTCTTCCGGCTTGGCGGTGCCGTTGTACTTCGGGGTGTCGCGAGGGAGTGTGAAGCCGGTTGGGAATGGCTCGTTGCGGATCCGTGGGCCAAAGCACGCCGGGCCGATCGGCCCCTCCTCCTCGAGGAGGGCGGATTGCGCTGATAACCCACAAGTATAGGGGATCGCAACAGTTTTCGAGGGTAGAGTATTCAACCCAAATTTATTGATTCAACACAAGGGGAGCCAAAGAATATTCTCGAGTATTAGCAGCTGAGTTGTCAATTCAACCACACCTGAAAGACTTAATATCTGCAGCAAAGTATTCAATAGCAAAGTAGTATGGAAGTAACGGTAACGATGGCAAGTGACAGTAGCAGTGTTGTAGTGATTGTAACAGTAGCAACGGAAAAGTAACTTAGCAAGGATCAATATATGAAAAGCTCGTAGGCAATGGATCAGTGATGGATAATTATGTCGGATGGCATTCATCATGCAACGGTTATAACATAGGGTGACACAGAACTAGCTCCAATTCATCAATGTAATGTAGCATATATAGTCATACGTGCTTATGGAAAAGAACTTGCATGACATCTTTTGTCCTACCCTCCCGTGGCAGCGGGGTCCTAATGGAAACTAAGGGATATTAAGGCCTCCTTTTAATAGAGAACCGGACCAAAGCATTAGCACTTAGTGAATACATGAACTCCTCAAACTACGGTAATCACCGGAAAGAATCCCAGTTATTGTCACCCTGGGGGATGCGGATCATAACTCGTAATAGGTGTCTACAACTTGCAAGATAGGATCAAGAACACATATATATTCATGAAAACATAATAGGTTCAGATCTGAAATCATGGCACTCGGGCCCTAGTGACAAGCATTAAGCATAGCAAAGTCATAGCAACATCAATCTCAGAACATAGTGGATACTAGGGATCAAACCCTAACCAAACTAACTAGATTACATCGTAAATCTCATCCAACCCATCACCGTCCAGCAAGCCTACGATGGAATTACTCACGAACGGCGGAGAGCATCATGAAATTGCTGATGACGACGGCGTCGATTTCCCCTCTCCGGAGCCCAAATCGGACTCCAGATCTTCCCTCCCGAGGAAGAACAGGAGGTGGCGGCGGCTCCGTATCGTAAAACGCGATGAACTCTTCTCTCTGATTTTTTTCTCCGCAAATAGGGTTATATGGAGTTGGATTGGAGGTCGGAGGAGCCACAGGGGCCCCACAAGACAGGGGGCGCGCCCCCTGGCTTGTGGCCAGGTGGTGGCCCCTGTCCGGTTGATTCTTTCGCCAGTATTTTTTATTAATTCGCCCCCCTGGCTTGTGGCCAGGTGGTGGCCCCTCTCTGGTTGATTCTTTCGCCAGTATTTTTTATTAATTCCAAAAATATTCTCCGTAAATTTTCAGGTCAATCCGAGAACTTTTATTTCTGCACAAAAATAACACCAAGGCAATTCTGCTAAAAACAGCGCCAGTCCGGGTTAGTTCCATTCAAATTAGAGTCCAAAACAAGGGCAAAAGAGTTTGGAAAAGTAGATACATTGGAGACGTATCAACTCCCCCAAGCTTAAACCTTTGCTTGTCCTCAAGCAATTCAGTTGATAAACTGAAAGTGATAAAGGAAAACTTTTACAAACTCGGTTTGATCTTGCTGTTGTAAATATGTCTAACTGCTGTTCAGGTTTTCAGCAAAGATTATAGACTAACCACATTCACAATAACATTTAGGTCTCACATTTATTCATATCAATGACCTAATCAACTAGCGAGCAATAATAATAAGTCTCGGATGACAACAATTTTATCAAAACAATCATGATACAATATGACATAATGGTATCTCGCTAGCCCTTTCTGAGACCGCAAAACATAAATGCAGAGCACCTCTGAAGAACGAGGACTGACTAGACATTGTAATTCATGGTAAAAGAGATCCAGTCACACTCATACTCAATATCAATTAATAACAAAGCAAACAAATGACGGAGGCGCTCTCTAACTGGTGCTCTTTATAAGAGGAGGATGACTCAACAAGAAATAAAGTAGATAGGCCCTTCGCAGAGGGAAGCATTGATTTACAGAGGTGCCAGAGCTCGAGCTTTTAAAACAGGGATGAATAATAATTTTGGGAGGTACGCTTTCATTGTCAACATAACAACCAAGAGATCTCGATATCTTCCATGCTAGATACATTATAGGTGGTTCCCAAACAGAATAGTAAAGTTTTTACCCCCCCCTCCACCAATCGATCACACTCCACGGTGGGCCAAATCCACGGGTACCGTCCATACAAACAACAATCCTGGGGGAGTTTTGTTTCATTAAACTTTGATTTGATTTTTGAGCATGGAACTGGGCATCCCGAATACCAGCCACTTTCTCGTGAATGATAGTGAATCAACACATATCGTGAGAATAACCCACCTAGCATGGAAGATACTGACAGCCCCCAGTCGCTACATGAGCGATTCGGGCATACAAAACGGAATATTTATTTGAAGGTTTAGAGTTTGGCACATGCAAATTTACTTGGAACGGCAGGTAAATACCGCATATAGGTAGGTATGGTGGACTCATATGGAACAACTTTGGGTTTATGGATCTGGATGCACAAGCAGTATTCCCGCTTAGTACAAGTGAAGGCTAGCAAAAGACTGGGAAGCGACCAACTAGAGAGCAACAACAGTCATAAACATGCTTTGAGATTAACCAACATTGAATGCAAGCATGAGTAGGATATAAATCACCATGAACATAAACATCGTGGAGGCTATGTTGGTTTTGTTTCAACTACATGCGTGAACATGTGCCAAGTCAAGCCACTCGAATCATTCAGAGGAGGATACCATTCTATCATACTACATCACAACGATTTTAATATGCATATTGGCACTCAAGACAAACCATTATACACTCTTAGCTAATTAAGCAAGGCATGAGTAACTATAATCTCTAATTGTCATTGCAAACATGTTCAATCCATAACGAGCTGAATACTGAACGATGAGCTAATCATATTTACAAAAACAAAATAGGTCGAGTTCATACCAGCTTTTCTCCATCTCAGTCACTTCATCATTTATCGTCATTATTGCCTTTCAGTTGCACGACCGAACGATGTGAATAATAATAAGAGTGCACGTGCATTGGACTAAGCTGGAATCTGCAAGCAATAACTCAAAGGAGAAGGCAAGGTAATATGGGCTCTCTGTAAGATAAAAAATAATGCATATGAGAGCCACTCAACATGTCATCGTGGTCTTCTCCTTACGACCCAAAGAAGAAAGAAAAACTATTTACATGGGAAAGCTCCCAACAAGCAAAAGAAGAACGAGAAATCTTTTTGGGTTTTCTTTTAATACTGCACTAAACAAACTAGAAAGTAAAGCTAGAACTAATTTTTTTTTCTCAAGGTTAATTAAACACACAAGAAGAAAGCAAAAAGAAGAAGAAATAAACTACCATGGATGGTACAATGAAAAAGTATGAACACCGAAAACTTTAATGAATGTGTGAACATGAATGTAATGTCGGTGAGAAATACGTACTCCCCCAAGCTTAGGCTTTTGGCCTAAGTTGGTCTAGGGCCATGGCTGAAAATAACCCTCTCCTGGATACTCCGGAGGATACTGAGGGTTCCACTGGTTGGCGAGCTCCTGTAGCTCCCACTGAAAAACTGGAGCCTGATACGGGTCAAGGGCTGGTGCAGGCTCAGGTGCTGGGGGTTGCGACAGGCCCCAATATCTGTATATGTCCCCGGGCATAATAGTGTACCTGCCTGAATGGATATTGAACAAAGAAGAAGCAGGCAAAGCAATAATCTCACAAGTACCCTGACTAAATACTAAGTTGTAAAGCAGCCTCTTATCATTATCTTTCTTAATAAAATCATGTTCGACCATACTATCATAATCTAAATATCTTGTAGGAAGCAGCATTTCCTCTTCCTCGTCAAGCCTAATAGGTATCTCAAAGTGTTTAGCTAAACGAGATGCATAGATACCTCCGAATATGGGGCCCTTCGAACGGTTTAAGTTCAACCGTTGGGCCACTATAGCGCCCAGACTAAAAGTTCTATCAGCAAGTAAAGCATGGCGCAGAATAGCGAGGTCGGGAGCACTGAGGCTTCCACTCTCGCCGCGACCAACTAAACATCTCCCCGCAAATAATGAATAATAGCGTAGAACAGGAAAATGTACACTAGCTGCTCTGGCCTTTGACACCCCTCTCTCTTCCCCTACAGTGATTGCGGCAATAAAATCCTCCATGTCTCTAGGGCGTGGTTCACTGATGCTGCCCTCAAAAGGTATTTTGCAAACATTACAAAAATCGTAAAGTGACATTTCCTTAGGCACATCATATAAATAAAATTCTACCATGGGAGGATTTTTCCTAGGATAAAAGTGAAAATTTTGCACGAAAGTATTAGAAAGTAGGAGATAATGGTCACACTTATCGTTGAGGAAGTCGGTGATGCCTGCATTTTCTGCTAGATAATAGAAATCTTCATAAATTCCGGCCGCCCTCAAGAATGCTTCACTTGGCCATTCACATGGTCGTACCTCCGCGGTGCGAGGAATATTGTATCTGGGCTTCTCATTTTCATTTTCTCTAGAACCCCGGCTTGAAGAGCCTCTTAATAATCTCCTCATCATTTCTTTCTCTGAACAATAATTCTGAAATTTTTAGTAACTCCAAATAAAAGTGAACAAAACTCAACAAAACTTATAACAACTACTCCCACAAGTGACTAGAGGCTATATCATGCATCAAAACTACTTGGGACCATACAAATTTGACATGCAAGCTTAAGAACAAGGTCACCACAGCAGCAAAAATTTGCAATATATAAAGCACTAGAACAAAAACTAATTGGACCATTGGAGGAGTCACATACCGAAGAACAATCCCCCAAAACAGTTTTGCAAATAGAGCTTTGCACAAGGATATCGAAAATGGCAGCAAAATGAGCTAGGACACGGGTTTGAGCAATGGTGGGATTTTTTTTTGGAGGAAGACGAAGTGGATGGATGCTGGAATAAGTGAGGGGGGCCTACGTGGGACCCACAAGCCACGGGGGCGCGCCCAGGGGGGTGGGCGCGCCCTGTAGGCTTGTGGCCCACTGGTGCAGCCCCCTGATGTGTACTCAGTGCCAAAAATTCTTAAATAATCCAGAAAAAATCATACTAAATTTTCAGGGCATTCTGAGGACTTTTATTTTCAGGTCATTTTTCTATTGCACGGATAAAACGGAAAACAGAGAAATAATAGCATTATCACTTTATTAAATCTAAAGAATAGAAAATAAAAGTTGGGTACTGAAGGTTGTGCTTTCTAAATTCATCCATCTCATGCCAGTCAAAAAAGAATCCATCAATAAGGTTGATCAAGTCTTATTGACAAACTTTTTTCGAATGACACGGAGCCGGAGAATTTTCGAATAACACTAGGTTACCTCAATGGGGATATGCATGTCCCCAACAATAAGTATATCATATTTCTTCTTGACAGTAGGGAGAGGGAATTCAAAGTCTCCAATAATAATCGTTGAAATTTTTTCAATGGAGTTGATACTATGAACTTGAGGTTGTTTCTTCGAAAGTGTACCGTATGCTCATTACCATTAACATGAAAAGTGACATTGCCCTTGTTGCAGTGAATAACAGCCCCTGCAGTGTTCAAAAAAGGTCTACCAAGGATGATCGACATACTGTCGTCCTCGGGAATATCAAGAATAACAAAGTCCGTTAAGATGGTAACATTTGCAACCACAACAGGCACATCCTCGCAAATACCGATGGGTAAAGCAGTTGATTTATCAGCCATTTGCAAGGAGATTTCAGTAGGTGTCAACTTATTCAAATCAAGTCTACGATATAAAGAGAAAGGCATAACACTAACACCAGCTCCAAGGTCACATAAAGCAGTTTTAACATAATTTCCTTTAATAGAGCATGGTATAGTAGGTACTCCGGGAACTCCTAGTTTCTTGGGTATTCCACCCTTAAAAGTATAATTAGCAAGCATGGTGGAAATCTCAGCTTCTGGTATCTTTCTTTTATTTGTCACAATATCTTTCATATACTTAGCATAGGGAGACATTTTCAGAATATCAGTCAAGCGCATACGCAAAAAGATAGGTCTAAGCATTTCATCAAAGCGCTCAAAATCCTCATCATCCTTCTTCTTGGATGGTTTAGGAGGAAAGGGCATGGGTTTCTGAACCCAAGGTTCTCTTTCTCTACCATGTTTCCTAGCAACAAAGTCTCTTTTATCATATCTTTTGTTCTTAGGTTGTGGGTTATCAAGATCAACAGCAGGTTCAATCTCCGCATCATTATCATTACTAGGTTGAGCATCAACGTGAACATCATCATTAATATTATCACTAGGCTCATGCTCATTACCAGATTGTGTCTCAGCATCAGAAATAGAAATATCATTTGGGTTTTCATGTGAATCTATAATAGGTTCACTAGCAGCATGCAAGGTCCTATCGTCATTCTTTTTCCTTTTATTAGAATGACCAGGTGCATCAGTATTAACTCTCTGAGAATCTTGCTCAATTCTCTTAGGATGGCCCTCAGGATACAAAGGTTCGTGAGTCATTCTACCACCTCTAGTCACAACTCTAACAGAATGATCATTGTTCTTACTAATCATCTCATTAAGCAAATCATTCTGTGCCTTAAGTACTTGTTCTACTTGAGTAGTTACCATAGAGGCATGTTTACTAATAAGCTTAAGATCATTAACAGTTCTACTCATATAATCACCCAAGCGATCAAGCATGTAAGCATTATGTTTCAATTGTCTACTAACATAAGCATTGAAATTTTCTTGCTTAACAATAAAATTATCAAATTCATCCAGGCATTGGCTAGCAGACTTATTATAAGGAATATCACCTTCATCAAATCTACGGAGGGAATTTACCTCTACTACCTGTGTCGGGTTATCAAGACCATGTATTTCTTCAATAGGTGGTAGATTCTTAACATCTTCAGCTTTAATACCTTTTTCTTTCATAGATTTCTTTGCCTCTTGCATATCTTCAGGACTGAGGAATAGAATACCTCTTTTCTTTGGAGTCAGCTTTGGAGGTGGTTCGGGAATAGTCCAATCATTATCATTGCTCAATATGTTATTCAATAGTAGTTCAGCTTGTTCAACAGTTTGTTCCCTGAAAACACAACCAGCACAACTATCTAGGTGGTCCCTAGAAGCATCGGTTAGTCCATTATAAAAGATATCAAGTATTTCATTTTTCTTGAGAGAATGATCAGGCAAAGCATTAAGTAATTGGAGAAGCCTCCCCCAAGCTTGTGGGAGACTCTCTTCTTCAATTTGCACAAAGTTAAATATTTCCTGCGAGGCAGCTTGTTTCTTATGGGCAGGAAAATATTTTTCAGAGAAGTAATATATCATATCCTGGGGACTACTCACACAACCAGGAGCAAGAGAATTAAACCATATCTTAGCATCACCCTTTAATGAGAAAGGAAACAAGTTAAGAATATAGTAGTAACGAATTTTTTCCTCATGAGTGAATAGGGAGGCTATATCATTCAATTTAGTAAGATGTGCCACAACAGTTCCAGATTCATAACCATGGAAAGGATCAGATTCAACCAAAGTAATTAACTCAGGATCGACAGAGAATTCATAATCCTTTTCAGTAACAAAGATAGGTGAACTAGCAAACTTGGGATCATATTGCATTCTAGCATTCAAAGATTTCTCTTTCCACTTGCGTAGCAATTTCTTAAGATCATCTCTATCCTTACAAGCAAGAAAGTCCCTAGCTACTTCTCCTTCCATAACATAACCCTTGGGTATATCAGGCAATTAATATCTAGGAGAGCTAGGTCTGGCAGGTGTATCATAGTGTTCAGTTTTAGTAATTTCATCAGATTCAGAAATATCATCAATTTCAGCATTCACTCTAGCAATTTGTTCATCAAGAAATTCACCCAGTGGCACAGTAGTATCAAGCAAAGTATCATCATAAGCATCATGCATAGCAGAAGTGGCATCATCAATTACTTGTGACATATCAGAATTACTAGCAGGTGGTGGTGTCGCAAATTTACTCATAACAGAAGGTGAATCAAGTGCAGAGCTAGATGGCAGTTCCTTACATGTCCTCGTAGTTGAGGGGTAGATCTTGGTTTTAGCGTCTTTCAGATTCTTCATAGTGAACAACAGATATAAATCCCCATTGACTCAGAGAATAGAGCTATGCTCCCCGGCAACGGCGCCAGAAAAAGGTCTTGATAACCCACAAGTATAGGGGATCGCAACAGTTTTCGAGGGTAGAGTATTCAACCCAAATTTATTGATTCGACACAAGGGGAGCCAAAGAATATTCTCAAGTATTAGCAGCTGAGTTGTCAATTCAACCACACCTGAAAGACTTAATATCTGCAGCAAAGTATTCAGTAGCAAAGTAGTATGGAAGTAACGGTAACGATGGCAAGTGACAGTAGCAGTGTTGTAGTGATTGTAACAGTAGCAACGGAAAAGTAACTTAGCAAGGATCAATATATGAAAAGCTCGTAGGCAAATGATCAGTGATGGATAATTATGTCGGATGGCATTCATCATGCAACGGTTATAACATAGGGTGACACAGAACTAGCTCCAATTCATCAATGTAATGTAGCATATATAGTCATACGTGCTTATGGAAAAGAACTTGCATGACATCTTTTGTCCTACCCTCCCGTGGCAGCGGGGTCCTAATGGAAACTAAGGGATATTAAGGCCTCCTTTTAATAGAGAACCGTACCAAAGCATTAGCACTTAGTGAACATGAACTCCTCAAACTACGGTAATCACCGGAAAGAATTCCAGTTATTGTCACCCTGGGGGATGCGGATCATAACTCGTAATAGGTGTCTACAACTTGCAAGATAGGATCAAGAACACATATATATTCATGAAAACATAATAGGTGCAGATCTGAAATCATGGCACTCGGGCCCTAGTGACAAGCATTAAGCATAGCAAAGTCATAGCAACATCAATCTCAGAACATAGTGGATACTAGGGATCAAACCCTAACCAAACTAACTCGATTACATGGTAAATCTCATCCAACCCATCACCGTCCAGCAAGCCTACGATGGAATTACTCACGAACGGCGGAGAGCATCATGAAATTGGTGATGAAGGATGGTTGATGATGACGACGGCGTCGATTTCCCCTCTCCGGAGCCCAAATCAGACTCCAGATCTGCCCTCCCGAGGAAGAACAGGAGGTGGCGGCGGCTCCGTATTGTAAAACGCGATGAACTCTTCTCTTTGATTTTTTTCTCCGCAAATAGGGTTATATGGAGTTGGATTTGAGGTCGGAGGAGCCACAGGGGCCCCACAAGACAGGGGGGCGCGCCCCCCTGGCTTGTGGCCAGGTGGTGGCCCCTCTCCGGTTGATTCTTTCGTCAGTATTTTTTATTAATTCCAAAAATATTCTCCGTAAATTTTCTGGTCAATCCGAGAACTTTTATTTCTGCACAAAAATAACACCAAGGCAATTCTGCTGAAAACAGCGTCAGTCCGGGTTAGTTCCATTCAAATCATGCAAATTAGAGTCCAAAACAAGGGCAAAAGAGTTTGGAAAAGTAGATATGTTGGAGACGTATCATGCGCCAGCCGGTCGATGCGGGTCCGAGCGTCGTTCTCGCTCTGCGGGACGCGCGGGCCGAGTCGAGCGGCGAGCTCGGGACGGACGACCGGGGTAGGCGAGCGCGCGCGCTCCCGCCGCGGGGGCGGGGTATGGTACCGGCTGCGCCGGCTGTTGACGGCCGGCAGCTCGTCTCTCTGCCGGGAGCGCCCGTTATGGGACCCAGCGCCCCGCCGGCCGGAGCCGCGGGGGGAAGAGGCTTGCTGGACCGGCCGGCGCTGACCAGCAGTTGACGGGGCGTCCCCCTCGGGGATGGGAATTTCAGTGCCGGCGCAGGCGTCATCGAGCCGGGCCTGCTGGGCGTTGGCGGTGGCGATGAGGTCTTGGATGTGCCGCTCCTGCTGCTCTCGTAACTCGCCCACTAGGTCGGCGAGGTCGGCATAGGCCACCTGGGCGGCCCTCAGGTTGGCAGCCGGCGTGTCGTAGGTGGGGAGCCTGCCGCCGAGGATTTCCACGACCACACGGCCGCGGTTGCGGACGTCGCTGCGCCGGCTGGGCTCGTTGCCGGCGGGGGTGAGGCCGTAAGCGGAGTTGTACTCGCGATGCGCGGACTCCATCCGACGCTTGGTGGTGGCGAGCATGGTCGCCTCCGTGAACAGCAGCCGGCGAGCGGCCTCCAGTTCGGCCGTAGCCGTGGCTGGGTTTGTTGTAGGCGCGACGGGGGTGCTGAGGCCCCGAAGCACGGAGCCGAGGGGGTCGGAGGTGCCGGCGCGGGCGGACGCGGCGGCTGCCTCCGCCTCCGCCCTGACGCGGCCGGAGGTCATGGAGGAACCGGTGGCCATTACCCCCGCGCGGGCGCAGGAGTCATCAGCATCGCCCGGGGTGAGTGCGCCCACGAATGAGGGTGGGTCGAGGCAATCGAGTACCTCGTTGGGGTACTCATCGGCAGCTGGTTCGCCGGCGAGGCCCAGCCTACCGAAGCGTTCAGTGAGGATGGCGACGTCGGAGAGAGGGTCGCCGCTGCGCCCCTCGTCGGAGAGGTCGGCAGTGACACCCGCAGCGCCGACGGGAACGGGGTCCCGTCCCGTGAGAGCAAGCCCCACGAGCGTGCAGTTTCGCCCGCACGCGGGGCGGTCGGGGGAGGTGGTGAAGGGTCCCGCCCGGAGCATGACTCCGGCCGGCGCCGCGGACGGCCCCACGATGGGCGCCAACTTTCGTCGTTTTCTCACGGCAGATGCCATGGGGTGGCTTATCGAGAGTGGTTGGGGCCGAAGGACGCCGGCAGACTCCGGGAGTGGGATTAGGCACAAGCGGTGAGAGATACACGATGTGCCCAGGTTCGGGGCCCCCCGTGGGAGGTAACACCCCTAGTCCTGCTAGTCTGGTTGATGAACCGGGAGGAGCTACAATGGTGCTCCTTGAGTTGTCTGGATGGAGGAAGAGGAAGGAGCTGGTTCGCTCTCCTTACCTTTCTATGTGGGAATGAGAGTGTGAGATGGGGAGAATGCCTGCTCGATGCATGGGGGGCCTCGGGGGGTTTTATAGGCCAACCCCCCGGCTTATAATATACACGAGGTACTAAATGGGGGCCCCGGCCGGCAGCCTCCCCAACAGGCCAGCGGCCCCACCGACCGGGTCCTCTTGTCGCTCGCGGGCCCTACCGGCTGCGCGGTCCCATCGCCGACTGGGGACCGCCAGCCGGCCCTTCTATTGGCCCGCGCCTACCTGCTGCGGCACAGGCCGCCCCGTGCGGCGTCGGCTTGCGCCTGCCGGCCGAAGTTAACGGTACGGCCGACTGCGCTGTAGCCACGCCGGGGCAGGTAATGGAGTAGACGGCGGCGTGGCCGCACTGTTGCCCCGCCGGGTCTCGATCGGTCAGGGCAAGTAGTACGACCGCCCGGACTGTAGCCACGTGTGCCTGCGCGTCAGCGGTCGCTGTGGCCACGCCGGAGTCCATCGTGGAGGTCGTGTCCTATCGGCGTACTTGGTCGCAGCGGTAGGAGACAAGTGCCTGCTCGTCCAGAGGTCAGCGGAAGGGCCGACCGCGGGGCGGCCGGTGATACGTCTCCATCGTATCTACATTTCCAAACTCTTTTGCCCTTGTTTTGAACTCTAATTTGCATGATTTGAATGGAACTAACCCGGACTGATGCTGTTTTCAACAGAATTGCCTTGGTGTTATTTTTGTGCAGAAATAAAAGTTCTCGGATTGACCTGAAAATTTATGGAGAATATTTTTGGAATTTATAAAAAATACTGGCGAAAGAATCAACCGGAGGGGGCCCACCCATTGGCCACAAGCCAGGGGGGCGCCCCCCCCTAGGGCGCGCCTTGCAGGCTTGTGGGCTCCCTGGAGCTCCTCCGACCTCAATTCCAACTCTATATATTCCTATTCGGGGAGAAAAAAATTAGGGAGAAGAGTTCATCGCATTTCACGATACGGAGCCGCCGCCACCTCCTGTTCTTCCTCGGGAGGGCAGATCTGGGGTCCGTTTTGGGCTCCGGAGAGGGGAAATCGATGCCGTCGTCATCACCAACCATCCTTCATCACCAATTTTGTGATGCTCTCCGCCGTTCGTGAGTAATTCCATCGTAGGCTTGCTGGACGGTGATGGGTTGGATGAGATTTACCATGTAATCGAGTTAGTTTTGTTAGGGTTTGATCCCTAGTATCCACTATGTTCTAAGATTGATGTTGCTATGACTTTGCTATGCTTAATGCTTGTCACTAGGGCCCGAGTGCCATGATTTCAGATCTGAACCTATTATGTTTTCATGAATATATATGTGTTCTTGATCCTATCTTGCAAGTTGTAGACACCTATTACGAGTTATGATCCGCATACCCCAAGGTGACAATAATTGGGATTCTTTCCGGTGATTACCGTAGTTTGAGGAGTTCATGTATTCACTAAGTGCTAATGCTTTGGTCCGGTTCTCTATTAAAAGGAGGCCTTAATATCCCTTAGTTTCCATTAGGACCCCGCTGCCACGGGAGGGTAGGACAAAAGATGTCATGCAAGTTCTTTTCCATAAGCACGTATGACTATATATGGAATACATGCCTACATTATATTGATGAATTGGAGCTAGTTCTGTGTCACCCTATGTTATAACCGTTGCATGATGAATGCCATCCGACATAATTATCCATCACTGATCCATTGCCTACGAGCTTTTCATATATTGATCTTTGCTAAGTTACTTTTCCGTTGCCACTGTTACAATCACTACAAGACTGCTACTGTTACTTTTGCCATCGTTACCGCTACTTCCATACTACTTTGCTACTAAATACTTTGCTGCAGATATTAAGTCTTTCAGGTGTGGTTGAATTGACAACTCAGCTGCTAATACTCGAGAATATTCTTTGGCTCCCCTTGTGTCGAATCAATAAATTTGGGTTGAATACTCTACCCTCGAAAACTGTTGCGATCCCCTATACTTGTGGGTTATCAAGATCTTTTTCTGGCGCCGTTGCCGGGGAGCATAGCTCTATTCTCTGAGTCACTTGGGATTTATATCTGTTGATCACTATGAAGAATACAAAAGACCCAAAAACCAAGATCTATCCCTCTACTACGAGGGGAGGTAAGGAACTGCCATCTAGCTTTGCACTTGATTCACCTTCTGTTATGAGTAAATTTGCGACACCACCACCTGCTATTGATTTTGATATGTCGCAAGTAATTGATGATGCCACTTCTGCTATGCATGATGCTTATGATGATACTTTGCTTGATAATACTGTGCCACTGGGTGAATTTCTTGATGAACAAATTGCTAGAGTCAATGCTGAAACTGGTGATATTTCTGAAACTGATGAAATTATTGAAACTGAACACTGTGAGACACCTGCTAGACCTAGCTCTCCTAGATATGAATTGCCTAATATACCTAAGGGTTATGTTATGGAAGGAGAGGTAGCTAGGGACTTTCTTGCTTGTAAGGATAGAGATGATCTTCAAAAATTACTATGCAAGTGGAAGGAAAAATCTTTGAATGCTAGAATGCAATATGATCCTAAGTTTGCTACTTCACCTATCTTTGTTACTGATAAGGATTATGAATTCTCTGTTGATCCTGAGTTAATTACTTTGGTTGAATCTGATCCTTTCCATGGTTATGAATCTGAAACTATTGTGGCACATCTTACTAAATTGAATAATATTGCCACCCTATTTACTCATGAGGAAAAATTTGTTATTACTATATTCTTAAGTTGTTTCCTTTCTCATTAAAGGGTGATACTAAGATATGGTTTAATTCTCTTGCTCCTGGTTGTGTGCGTAGTCCCCAGGATATGATATATTACTTCTCTGAAAAATATTTTCCTGCCCATAAGAAACAAGCAGCTTTGCAGGAAATATTTAACTTTGTGCAAATTGAAGAAGAGAGTCTCCCACAAGCTTGGGGGAGGCTTCTCCAATTACTTAATGCTTTGCCTGATCATCCTCTCAAGAAAAACGAAATACTTGATATCTTTTATAATGGACTAACCGATGCTTCTAGGGACCACCTAGATAGTTGTGCTGGTTGTGTTTTCAGGGAACGAACTGTTGAACAAGCTGAACTACTATTGAATAATATACTGAGCAATGATAATGATTGGACTATTCCTGAACCACCTCCAAAGCCAACTCCGAAGAAAAGAGGTATTCTATTTCTCAGTCCTGAAGATATGCAAGAGGCAAAGAAATCTATGAAAGAAAAAGGTATTAAAGCTGAAGATGTTAAGAATCTACCACCTATTGAAGAAATACATGGTCTTGATAACCCGACACAGGTAGTAGAGGTAAATTCCCTCCGTAGATTTGATGAAGGTGATATTCCTTATAATAAGTCTGCTAGCCAATGCTTGGATGAGTTTGATAACTTTATTGTTAAGCAAGAAAATTTCAATGCTTATGTTAGTAGACAATTGAAACATAATGCTTACATGCTTGATCGCTTAGGAGATTATATGAGTAGAACTATCAATGATCTTAAGCTTATTAGTAAACATGCTTCCATGGTAACTACTCAGGTAGAACAAGTACTTAAGGGACAAAATGATTTGCTTAATGAGATGAATGGTAAGAACAATGATCATTCTGTTAGAGTTGTGACTAGAGGTGGTAAAATGACTCAGGAACCTTTGTATCCTGAGGGCCATCCTAAGAGAATTGAGCAAGATTCTTAGAGAATTAATACTGATGCACCTAGTCGTCCCAGTAATAAAAGGAAAAAAGAATGATGATAGGACTTTGCATGCTGCTAGTGAACCTGTTATAGATACACATGAAAACCCAAATGATACTTCTATTTCTGATGCTGAGACACAATCTGGAAATGAACATGAGCCTAGTGATAATATTAATGATGATGTTCATGTTGATGCTCAACCTAGTAATGATAATGATGTGGAGATTGAACCTGTTGTTGATCTTCATAACCCACAACCTAGGAATAAAATATATAACAAAAGAGACTTTGTTGCTAGGAAGCATGGTAAAGAAAGAGAACCTTGGGTTCATAAACCCATGCCCTTTCCTCCTAAACCATCCAAGAAAAAGGATGATGAGGATTTTGAGCGTTTTGTTGAAATGCTTAGACCTGTCTTTTTGCGTATGCGTTTGACTGATATTCTGAAAATGTCTCCTTATGCTTAGTATATGAAAGATATTGTGACAAATAAAAGGAAGATACCGAAAGATGAAATTTCCACCATGCTTGCTAATTATACTTTTAAGGGTGGAGTACCAAAGAAATTAGGAGATCCCGGAGTACCTACTATACCATGCTCCATTAAAAGATATTATGTTAAAACTGCTTTTTGTGACCTTGGAGCTGGTGTTAGTGTTATGCCTTTCTCTTTGTATCGTAGACTTGATTTGAATAAGTTGACACCTACTGAAATCTCTTTGCAAATGGCTGATAAATCAACTGCTTTACCCATCGGTATTTGTGAGGATGTGCCTGTCGTAGTTGCAAATGTTACTATCCTAACGGACTTTGTTATCCTTGGTATTCCCGAGGACGACAGTATGTCGATCATCCTTGGTAGACCCTTTTTGAATACTGCAAGGGCTGTTATTGATTGCAACAAGGGCAATGTCACTTTTCATATTAATGGTAATGAGCATACGGTACACTTTCCGAAGAAGCAACCTCAAGTTCATAGTATCAACTCCATTGGAAAAATTTCAACGATTATTATTGGAAATTTTGAATTCCCTCTCCCTACTGCCAAAAAGAAATATGATATACTTATTGTTGGGGACATGCATATCCCCATTGAGGTAACCTAGTGTTATTCGAAAATTCTCCGGTTCCGTGTCATTCGAAAAAAGTTTGTCAATAAGACTTGATCAACCTTATTGATGGATTCTTTTTGATGAGCATGAGATGGATGAATTTAGGAGGCACAACCTTGTGTACCCAACTTTTACTTTCTGTTATTTAGATTAAATAAAGAAAAAATGCTATTATTTTTCTGTTTTCTGAATTATCCGTGCAATAAAAAAAATGACCTGAAAATAAAAGTTCTCCAAATGCCCTGAAAATGTAGTATGATTTTTTCTGGAATATTTAAGAATTTCTGGCACTGAGAACACATCAGGGGGTTGCACCAGTGGGCCACAAGCCTACAGGGCGCGCCCACCCCCCTGGGCGCGCCCCCGTGGCTTGTGGGTCCCACGTAGGCCCCCCTCACTTATTCCAGCATCCATCCACTTCGTCTTCCTCCAAAAAAAAATCCCACCATTGCTCAAACCCGTGTCCTAGCTCATTTTGCTGCCATTTTCGATATCCTTGTGCAAAGCTCTATTTGCAAAACTGTTTTGGGGGATTGTTCTTCGGTATGTGACTCCTCCAATGGTCCAATTAGTTTTTGTTCTAGTGCTTTATATATTGCAAATTTTTGCTGCTGTGGTGACCTTGGTCTTGAGCTTGCATGTCAAATTTGTATGGTCCCAAGTAGTTCTGATGCATGATATAGCCTCTAGGCACTTGTGGGAGTAGTTGCTATAAGTTTTGTTGAGTTTTGTTCACCTTTATTTTGAGTCACTAAAAAATTCAGAAATTTTTCAGAGAAAGACATGATGAGGAGATTGTTAAGAGGCTTTTCAAGCCGGGGCCCTAAAGAAGATGAAAATGAGGTGAAGAAGAAGTCCAAATACAATCTTCCTCGCGTTGCGGAGGTTCGGCTATGTGAATGGCCCAGTGATGCATTCTTGAGGGCGGCCGGAATTTATGAAGATTTTTATTATTTGGCAGAGAATGCAGGCATCACCGACTTCCTCAACGATAAGTGTGACCAGTACCTCCTACTCACTAATATCTTCGTGCAAAACTTTCACTTTTATCCTAGGAAGAATCCTCCCATGGTAGAGTTTTACTTATATGATGTGCCTAAGGAGATGAAGCTTTACGATTTTTGCAATGTTTGCAAAATACCTTATGAGGGCAGCATCAGTGAACCACGTCCTAGGGACATGGAGGACTTTATTGCCGCAACCACTGTGGGGGAAGAGAGAGGGGTGTCAAAGGCAAGAGCAGCTAGTTTAAATTTTCCTGTTCTACGCTATTATTCATTATTTGCAGGGAGATGTTTAGTTGGTCGTGGGGAGAGTGGAAGCCTTAGTGCTCCCGACCTCGCCATTCTGCGCCACGCTTTACTTGCTGATAGAACTTTTAGTCTGGGCGCTATGGTGGCCCAACGGTTGAACTTAAACCGTTCGAAGGGCCCCATATTCGGAGGTATCTATGCATCTCGTCTAGCCAAACACTTTAAGATACCCATTAGGCTTGACGAGGAAGAGGAAATGCTGCTACCTACAAGATATTTAGACTATGACAGTATGGTAGCACATGATTTTATTAGGAAGGATAATGATAGGAGGCTGCTTTACAACTTAGTATTTAGTCAGGGTACTTGTGAGATTATTGCTCTGTCTGCTTCTTCTTTGTTCGATATCCACTCAGGCAGGTACACTATTATGCCCGAGGACATCTACAGATATTGGGGTCTGTCACAACCCCCAGCACCTGAGCCAGCACCAGCCCTTGATTTGTATCAGGATCCAGTTTTTCAGTGGGAGCCACAGGAGCTCCCCAACCAGTGGAACCCTCAGGACCCTCCGGAGTATCCAGGAGATGGTTATTTTCAGCCATGGCACTAGACCAACTTAGGCCAAAAGCCTAAGCTTGGGGGAGTACGTATTTCTCACCGACATTACATTCATGTTCACACACTCATCTTAGTAGTCGGTGCTTATACTTTTTCATTGTATCATCCATGGTATTTTATTTTCTTCTTTCCGCTTTCTTCTTGTGTGTTTAATTAACCTTGAGAAAAATTCAAAAAAAATAGTTCTAGCTTTACCTTTTAGTTGTTTAGTTGTAGCATTAAAAGAAAACCCAAAAATATTTCTCGTTCTTCTTTTGCTTGTTGGGAGCTTTCCCGTGTAAATAGTTTTTCTCGTTCTTGTTTTGAAATTTCTTTTCTTTGGGTCGTAAGGAGAAGACCACAATGAAAATGTTGAGTGGCTCTTATATGCATTATTGTTTATCTTACAGAGAGCCCATATTACCTTGCCTTCTCCTTTGAGTTATTGTTTGCAGATTCCAGCTTAGTCCAATGCACGTGCACTCTTATTATTTACACCGTTCGGTCGTGCAAGTGAAAGGCAATAATGACGATATATGATGAAGTGATTGAGATGGAGAAAAGCTGGTATGAACTCGACCTATTTTGTTTTTGTAAATATGATTAGCTCATCGTTCTGAATTCAGCTCATTATGGATGAAACATGTTTGCAATGACAATTAGAGATTATAGTTACTCATGCCATGATTAATTAGCTAAGAGTGTATAATAGTTTGTCTTGAGTGCCAACATGCATTGTAAAATGGTTGTGATGTAGTATGATAGGATGGTATCCTCCTCTGAATGATTCAAGTGGCTTGACTTGGCACATGCTCACGCATGTAGTTGAAACAAAATCAACATAGCATCCATGATATTTATGTTCATGGTGATTTATATCCTACTGATGCTTGCATTCAATGTTGGTTAATCTCAATGCATGTTTATGACTGTTGTCGCTCTCTAGTTGGTCGCTTCCCAGTCTCTTGCTAGCCTTCACCTGTACTAAGCGGGAATACTGCTTGTGCATCCATTTCCATAAACCCAAAGTTGTTCCATATGAGTCCGCCATACCTACCTATATGCGGTATTTACCTGCCGTTCCAAGTAAATTTGCATGTGCCAAACTCTAAACCTTCAAATAATATTCTGTTTTGTATGCTCGAATCACTCATGTAGTGACTAGGGGCTGCAAGTATCTTCCATGCTAGGTGGGTTATTCTCCCGATATGTGTTGATTCACTATCATTCACGGGAAAAGTGGTTGGTATTCGGGATGCACAGTTCCATGCTCAAAAATCAAATCAAAATATAATGAAACAAAACTCCCCCAGGATTGTTGTTTCTATGGACGGTACCCTTGGATTCGGCTCGCCGTGGAGTGTGATTGATTGGTGGAGGGGGAGTAGAAACTTTACCATTCTGTTTGGGAACCGCCTATAATGTATCTAGCATGGAAGATACCGAGATCTCTTGGTTGTTATGTTGACAATGAAAGCATACTGCTCAAAAATTATTATTCATCCCTGTTTTAAAAGCTCGAGCTCTGGCACCTCTGCAAATCAATGCTTCCCTCTGCGAAGGGCCTATCTATTTTACTTTACTGTTGAGTCATCCTCCTCTTATAAAAAGCACCAGTTAGAGAGCACCACCGTCATTTGTATGCTTTGCTATTAATTGATATTGAGTATGATTGTGACTGGATCTCTTTTACCATGAATTACAATGTCTAGTCAGTCCTTGTTCTTCAGAGGTGCTCTGCATTTATGTTTTGCGGTCTCAGAAAGGGCTAAAGAGATACCATTATATCATATTGTATCATGATTGTTTTGATAAAATTGTTGTCATCCGAGATTTGTTATTATTGCTCGCTAGTTGATTATGCCATTGATATGAGTAAATGTGAGACCTAAATGTTATTGTGAATATGGTTAGTCTATAATCTTTGCTGAAAACCTGAACATCAGTTAGACATATTTACAACAACAAGATCAAACAGAGTTTGTAAAAGTTTTTCTTTGTCACTTTCAGTTTGTCAACTGAATTGCTTGAGGACAAGCAATGGGTTAAGCTTGGGGGAGTTGATACGTCTCCATCGTATCTACTTTTCCAAACTCTTTTGCCCTTGTTTTGGACTCTAATTTGCATGATTTGAATGGAACTAACCCGGACTGACGCTGTTTTTAGCAGAATTGCCTTGGTGTTATTTTTGTGCAGAAATAAAAGTTCTCAGATTGACCTGAAAATTTACGGAGAATATTTTTGGAATTAATAAAAAATATTGGCGAAAGAATCAACCGGAGGGGGCCCACCCATTGGCCACAAGCCAAGGGGGTGCCCCCCCCCCCCCCAGGGCGTGCCCTGCAGGCTTGTGGGCCCCCTGGAGCTCCTCCGACCTCAATTTCAACTCTATATATTCCTATTCGGGGAGAAAAAAATCAGGGAGAAGTGTTCATCGCGTTTCACGATACGGAGCCGCCGCCACCTCCTGTTCTTCCTCGGGCGGGCAGATCTGGGGTCCGTTTTGGGCTCCGGAGAGGGGAAATCGACGCCGTCGTCATCACCAACCATCCTTCATCACCAATTTCATGATGCTCTCCGCCGTTCGTGAGTAATTCCATCGTAGGCTTGCTGGACGGTGATGGGTTGGATGAGATTTACCATGTAATCGAGTTAGTTTTGTTAGGATTTGATCCCTAGTATCCACTATGTTCTGAGATTGATGTTGCTATGACTTTGCTATGCTTAATGCTTGTCACTAGGGCCCGAGTGCCATGATTTCAGATCTGAACCTATTATGTTTTCATGAATATATATGTGTTCTTGATCCTATCTTGCAAGTTGTAGACACCTATTATGAGTTATGATCCGCATACCCCAAGGTGACAATAATTGGGATTCTTTCCGGTGATTACCGTAGTTTGAGGAGTTCATGTATTCACTAAGTGCTAATGCTTTGGTCCGGTTCTCTATTAAAAGGAGGCCTTAATATCCCTTAGTTTCCATTAGGACCCCGCTGCCACGGGAGGGTAGGACAAAAGATGTCATGCAAGTTCTTTTCCATAAGCACGTATGACTATATATGGAATACATGCCTACATTATATTGATGAATTGGAGCTAGTTCTGTGTCACCCTATGTTATAACCGTTGCATGATGAATGCCATCCGACATAATTATCCATCACTGATCCATTGCCTACGAGCTTTTCATATATTGATCTTTGCTAAGTTACTTTTCCGTTGCCACTGTTACAATCACTACAAGACTACTACTGTTACTTTTGCCATCGTTGCCGCTACTTCCATACTACTTTGCTACTAAATACTTTGCTGCAGATATTAAGTCTTTCAGGTGTGGTTGAATTGACAACTCAGCTGCTAATACTCGAGAATATTCTTTGGCTCCCCTTGTGTCGAATCAATAAATTTTGGTTGAATACTCTACCCTCGAAAACTGTTGCGATCCCCTATACTTGTGGGTTATCAGCCGGTTGCGGGCTGGCCGGGGGCCAGGTGGCCGGCTCCTGTCTAGCCGGCCAGGGAGCCAGCCGGCCGCTCGCCAGCCGGCCGTAGGCCAGCCGGCCAGGGGGCCAGCCGGTCATGGGCCAACCGGCCGTGTAGTCTTTTTTCTAAAAGGGGCTTGAACTCCATTGTCTTGGCATACCCAGGGGTAATATCCCCGTCACGTACCGCAACTGACTACTAATCTACAACCCTATTCTCTTCTCTCTCCTCCAACTAAGCAAAATGCTTAGATATACCACATCTTATTGTGATTGCTCTATAGGTTGCCCCGTTATAAATAACTAACAAAGTTTCATATAACTTCTATGTCATTTGGTTTTACACGAAGATTCGTGCGGATTTTTCTTCCGCCTTTTTTTTCTTTTTCATATTATTGTCATTTTTTGCTAGTAATGTCATTTTTTGCTACCAATGTCATTTTTACGAGCAAGGCAGAAACTCTGCCAAATTCACCAAAAGAGTAAAAAGATCAAATACATAGTTGGCGAAAGAGGGAAAAAAACAAATACTTGGTTGGCCGACTTATAAGAAAAACTAGGCCGAAAACTAACAAACAAATCCAAAAAAATGAAGAAGGAAAAAACAACCACCGACACCAACCAAAACGGACCACCATCACCTAACATGACCTCACCCTGGAGTGATTATAAGCAAGAACTTCGTAGATGCCTTTAAGAAGGGAAACGACGCCTGAAATTGTCGTTGTCACCGGCATCGACCTCTGTGAACAAGCAATAGATGCCTTCAAGTATAGCTGGCCAAACGGGCCGGGCTAACCAGGCCGGCCCGCGAGCACGCCGGCACGGCCCGCCATGGGCCAAGCACGGCACGACCGTAAACGGGCCGGGTCCGGCACGCGGCACGCCTTGGGCCTTGCCTGGGCCTGGAGGATGGGCATGCGGGCCGGCACGGCACGGCCCGTTTATTTTTTTAATGTATTTTCAGATTTTTTTTTTAATATATATATACTTAACATATAGCCCAGTAGGCCTAAAAATGAGCCCAATAGGCTGATTTTTTTGGCCCAGCGTGCTAAACGGGCCAACGGGCCGGCCCGTTTAGTAATTAGGTCGTGCCTGGGCCTGGAGGCGCAGCCCACGGGCTGGCACGACACGGCCCGTTTACTAAACGTGCCAGGGCGGGCCGTGCCGGCCCGTTTGGCCAGGTCTGCCTTCAAGAAGGGAAACGACGCCTGAAGTATAAACAAGCAGTTGTCAAACAAAATTGGATAATGAATACCCAATCATCAGATGATCCATACATTCTCTATGATAGTCAAACATAGATATCCCCAAAATTGATATTTCCTATTCATTTGGTTTCCTCTGTGAACTACTAAGTTTTTTCACATCAAATGGAACCCCTGAGAAAGAGAAAGGAAAAGTGTCCATGAGAGGCGAGATAAAAATTTGGGCCGTGTGTAGCTACCATCGTGGGTAGCAAATTATTTCTGAAGTGTCCGTATTGCAAGTAAATATTTCACCGTGATAGTATTCTATGAAACAATATATCCCACAATAGACTTCACTCCTATGAAAAGTTATTTAACCCAAAAACTATGTTCAATTGTACACATCATGAACTTGAGATCTCTAGCATTTTCCGTACCATTCATAAGAAAAAAAAGACGTATCATCAACATATTATAGAATAACTAGACCGTCATCTACTAGATGAGGAACCAAACCTTTTACAAAAACCCATATATTGAACTTCCTTGATAAGCATGGCTACCCCATCTGCTATAATATCAAAAGGTGGGGGAGGGGATTCCATGTTGAACACCTTTGAAAGTGAGGAAGTATGGCATCCATGGTTATTCAACTTGATAGCCAATCCTCCACCCCTAACCAGTTTTATTATCCAGTCACATGAAACATCTTCAAAAACTACGGTGTGCATCATTTGATAAAGAAAATACCATTTTATTTTGTTTTAGCCATTCTAAAAATCTGCCTTAAGCAAAATCCATGTTTGTTTTATAGCGAATCTCATGTGCAGTTTCATGCAATAGGACAATGTCCTCAACGATATCTCTCTCTCTCTCTTTAATAAACCTAATTTGAATGCCAAAAACCACCATAGGAACAATTGGATTTAGTCTATTAGCGGGCACATTTTGTAAGTATTTTATCACTTCATTTAAAAGTCGTGTAGGTTTAAAACTTTTGAATAATTGTTGCATCGGGTGTTTTGGGAAGGGCGACGCTAGCCGTCGATCGCCTGCCCAGCCGTAATGCATCAACTCCCAACCTTCAGATCAGAAAACTATTTCCTTCGTCCCTCATGTATCCTCCACCTCACGTCGGCTGCACACCAGCACATAGAAGAAAAGATGACGATCCAGCGCCACTGGCCCCGATGAGCAAGACGGCCAGCCTCGAAGCCCCCTGTCTCGTCGTTCCTCGCCATCCTCGCTCCGGGGCAGCCGTGGTTCTAGGAAAAGTCCGTGGCACCGTTGCAGCAAATCGCAACCACGGTGCCCCCTCTCCACATTCACAGTTTCAGCTCAGTGCGGACCGACGCCGCTCACTGTGACCATGGTTCCAACTTTCCGGTGTGACCATTGCAGCTCATCACGGTCAGGGTTACCGCTTTCCACGTTGACCGTTGAAGCTTTGCCTGTCAACGATTCTAGCACACCATGGCCATAGCGCCTTGCCGGCTGAGGTAGTAACAAACATATTCATGGGTTGCAACTCATTGGCAGCTGATTGCAGCTCACTGGCAAATGATTGCAGCATCCACCCTAGCCGGGTGGAGGTCGCCGGCTTTAAAGTCGCAACTAGACCAGCCATAGGTTCCAGCATCCGCCTGTGCTAGTTGACGCTCGAAGGAAGGGAGAAAGGAGCAGGAGCAGTGGCGCGACACGGAGGTGGGCACATCGATGCAGAGAGGGGTGTGGCTGGAGTACATCTGGGCATGGGCAGCCCGGCCCGGCGACCCGGCCCGAGCCCGGCCCGAAAAACCCACGCCGGGCCGGGTCGGGCCTTGTGTTCGGGCTGGGCTCGGGCTTGAAAATCGGGCCCGGGAAGCAATTCGGGCCGGGCTCGGGCTTACAAAAAATGGCGATTTACACGGAGGCCCGGCCCGGCCCGGAATTCATCTTTGAAGTCCAATAGGGCCGGGCTCGGGCCTGATTTTGCGTTTTTTTGGCCGGGCCGGGCTAAGGATTTCCAGTTCGGGCTTTGTAAAGCCCGACCCGAAGCCCGGCCCGGGGTATGCCCAGGTTTAGGATGGAGCCTTGAGGAAAGGGACAAGGTAAAAAGTGGGACGGTTGCACGGGGCCATGTGGGAGGACGTGGATCTGGTTAACCGGAAGGAAACATTAGCAGATAACATGATTCAATCTCTCGGTATGAAAAACATCAAATAACTCTTTCGAATCAAAACTCCTGATAAAATTTATCAGGAAGGCCATCTCAACTTGTTGCGTTGTTGTGCTTCAGCACATTTCTTTTTTACTGGGAACTCATAAATCAGCAAGTCTCTATCTTGCTGGGATAAATTGTTAGTGATAATTAAGGGGTGAGCGGGTTGTCACCACTCACATGAACAAAACGAGGGTTTTGTGCTGCCAAACAGTTACTCCCTTTGTAAAGAAATATGGACGCGGCTCGCCGGCGCCAAGGCGCCCGTTTGCGGGCGCGAGCGCACTCCCGAAAAAGGGCAGCACCAGCCCCGCGCGCGCGGACAGTCCAGAAAAGGAAACCCGTGCGACCTGGTTCCCTCCCTCTAGTGTAATTAATTACGTTCGTTCCTTTTTTCAAAAAGCTACATCTTTTCAACCGAGCGTCAGAATTAAGATCTGTTTTCACGGCTGGGTTTCTTATGACGAGTTCTTCAAAAGTAGATCCCATATGGATAGGTTTCGACAAACTAGGGTTTTGTGCTGCCAAACAGTTACTCCCTTTGTAAAGAAATATGGACGCGGCTTGCTGGCGCCAAGGCGCCCGTTTGCGGGCGCGAGCGCACTCCCGAAAAAGGGCAGCACCAGCCCCGCGCGTGCGGACAGTCCAGAAAAGGAAACCCGTGCGACCTGGTTCCCTCCCTCTAGTGTAATTAATTACGTTCGTTCCTTTTTTCAAAAAGCTACATCTTTTCAACCGAGCGTCAGAATTAAGATCTGTTTTCACGGCTGGGTTTCTTATGACGAGTTCTTCAAAAGTAGATCCCATATGGATAGGTTTCGACAAACTTTTTTTGAGCAACTTTTGATGATATTGAGGCAACTCTAGTGCTATAGGAAAGCAACTTTTTTTCATTTGGCCAGTAGGACTGCCTATTTGGTTGATTTTTGTAAAAATGAGAAAATCACACAAACATGAGGTGCATTTATTGCTACATACAAGTAAAGTAACTTCACTGCACTATGTGTACATGTGAATCTTGCCAATCTCAACTTCCCTATTGTTGCCGCTCAATTGCTGTCATTGATGATTAGTTGTATGCGGTTGATGCTTAATTGCCTACAAATACTGTGAAATTGCCAAACATTGATGCTCAGTTGCCTATTAATGATGATCAATTGCCTATGGGTGATGCTCAGTTGCCTACAAATACTATGAAATTGCTCTACTTTGATGCTCAGTTGCCTAGTACTGATAGTCAGTTGCCTACGATTGATGTTCAGTTGCCTACCATTGATGCACAGTTGCCTGCTGTTGGTAATTAGTTGCCATAATTGCTGCTCAGTTGCCTAACTTTGTAAAATAGTTGTTTACAAATATTATAAAGTTTTTTATAATTATTTTTTTAAGTTGCCTTCAAACACTCTGGAGTGGCTTAGATTCACCACCATGTTGCCTAGCATAACTAACAAAGTATGTACCTTCATAACGGGAGTTGCCTCATTTAGTGCTAAAAGTTGCCTCATTGTAATGCCAAGGTTGCCTACGGGTGATGCTCAATTGCCTATATACGGTGAAAATTTGTCTGCCATGGTTTTTATGTTGTCTACGATATACTTGCTAGGTAAATTCACCAATACACATGGTGCAAGGAAGTTGCTTCTGTTTAGCACTTAAGTTGCTTCGTCTAGAGCCAAAGTTGCCCAAAAAAATAGTTTGTCGAAACATATCCATATGGGGTCTAGTTTTGAAGATCTCGTCGCGAGAAACCTAACAGTCAAAACGGATCGTGTGAGTTGTACGCTGCGCGAGGGTGCGCTTGTTTCAGCTTAATAGTGCAGCTGCACTATTAAGTATTTGGGAAGAAATATAAGTGTTTTAGGTCACTACTTTAATGATCTAAACGCTTTTATATTTGTTTACAGAGGGAGTACAATTTTTAAAGTGTGCTTGGCACCTTGGCTGCAGCAAGAACGGGAGGTACAGTTTTTCTCTCATGTGCATGGCGGAGCGATGGGCATGATTTCAATACGCTGGAATTCAGGTAAACAGGCAGCAAACTAACAGTAAGCAAGCAACAAGACCATGATTTCAGCCCGCTGGAATTTAGGTGGCATCACACATAACAGATACATAACATACTATCTCAGATCCTGAAGAATAAGTTTCAATACTAAAATTTCATCTGATCCACCAATACCAGTGATGAGTGATTCGCACAATATTTCACAAGTACGGGACGAAGATACATCGCTGATCAAAATCTCAACAGGTCACCCACCAAAGTGATCTAAGCAGCGGCAACCTCCTTCTTAAGCTTCGCTAGCTCCTGCCTGATAGCTCCTCCCCTCTGTTTACATAAGTGATCATAAATATCAGGAATGCATACACGGTTTGCTTATAGGAATTATTAAGCATCAAGAGTCTGAGAATCTCACCTTGATCTTAGCGAGCATGACCTTGAACCTGTCAAAGTCATTGAGCGATGCCCTCCTCTTCTGGACAATCAGCTTCTTGCCCCATGAGCTGTTCTCCCACTTGGTCTTCACATCTGCAATCAGGATGCGATTCATTTAAACAGTTGCCATTACCTATTTTACAAGATTGATTGAAGGACTTGTTCAATACCAGCTTCCTCCATAGCTTTGATCAGAGTTGCCTTCTTAGGGATCCGCTTGATGTCAATCTTGATGTCGGTCAGGGAGAGCCGCTTGAAGTTCATCTGGCAGCGGATCATGTCCGGTGCATCAACAAGTGCCTGTTCCCACATAAAAGCAAATGCATTGAGCACTTCGGCAACCAAGGAAAACTATGTTACTTTGGCAAATGCAAATATGTAGAAATGTAACCTCTAGGGAAGTTAAAGTTAAACAAATATTAACACATATCAGCAGATCAGGCAATCATCATTGAGAAAGTAGACGATATAAGTTTCCTCATTTGCAGCATAATGGCATGATGGTGGTTAGTAAAATGCAAGATCTCACTATGTTCACTTTTTTGGAAGAAAATTATGATCACGGAAACAGCAAAACAAGACATGCCTTACAGACACATGGTCCATGAGACTCAAGGGTAAAAGAACAATTTTAAACAACATCAACTCCAGAGTAGATGTCGCAGTAAGTGCTATGAATATCCTAAGAAACATTAGAAAATCATTACCAGGAAACAATCAAACAGCTCACCTATGACACTAACTATTACAATTTATGTTGCGTTTAGAAACATGATTCACCAATAGAACTTAAAAAAGTAGCTACAGAAACAATGTAGCGTGGAAACTGATAAATACTGCATCAGTGTCATAAATTACAAACCACAGCCTGCTGGATATACCAAGAAACGGTAGCAGAACAGAGCAATGCAGCTATCATGAGAAGAATAAAAGGATGAAGGCATCACAACTCTTGGAAGATAACACATCAAGCTAAATGAAGGAGCTACATAAATATAGATGAACATTTTATGAAATAACAGATGAAATGAATACTGGAGTTATTTCTTTCACAGGGAAAACAGCAATAAATATTGAATGACAAAATATATCGCAGGTATTTGAGCAATAGCATGCCAAATGTATGGCTGTTTATTTTCAATAGTAACTCAAACACTTAGGCAAGGCGGCAGGCACATTAGAGACTGATCAGGTGAGCTAAAACATATACAAATAAAAACATTGTCAGGGTAGATACAGGGCCAGATGTTAGAGATCAATCAAATACAAAAAATAAACAAGTTATGGCAGAATAACTGCGCTGCTAAGAGTATTGCAATATTATTACTTGGCTAGTGTAAACTTCAAATGGCATGTAAAATCAACTGGTAGCATTTTCAACTTCGTACAAGTTGTAAAGGCTACATATACATGCAAGCGAAGTGAAGGGATTTTAGGAGGCCAATCACAGCCAAGTTATTGACTGTAGAAAGCAACACCAAGTTACCCAGTTAAAAGCTAAGAAAAACTATCAAACATCGCATAACACTACATGATATCCGCGCAGTTACAGCTTGGAACCATACAGAAGCCCACACCTTGAACAGCACAAATCTACAGCCTAGGGACACGCAGAGAAGAAAAGTCTAAACTAAACATGAAACTGCGCAGGATCTCAGTCACTACGTCCGTGTAGGCTCCTCCGCCAAAGCAGATCGAGAAGGGCAGGAGGAATCAGGGAAGGGGATTGAACTCACCCTGTTCTGGTCGACAACGTCGACGATGACGACGAGGCGGCCGTAGTCCTTGCCGTAGTTCACCAGGGCCACCCGCCCGATCTCCACAAACCTCTTGAACGGCTGCACGAGCACAAAAACAAGGCGCCTATCGTCATCCACCAAGACCACCAGGGGGTAGAAGAGAGAAAAGGCCTAACGGCGAGTGAGATTTCCCAATTCCTCCTACCATTTTGCGGCTGCGCTGGCGTCGGCGGCGGCGGAGAGAGGCGGGAGCGAGCGAGACGGGGAGGCGGAGGGCGGCTAGACAGGGGAGGGGTTGGATGTAGCGGATGTGTATATAGCCAAGGCGGGGAGTTCTACGGGAGCCGACAGATCTTGTGATAGCGGCTTCTGGTCGTCCGATCTAGGTCAGAGGTTTCTGGGGGTTATGGTTTGGGCTTCTGGAGCACGGTGTGAGGATTTTGGGCTTCAATCGTATGCACTCCGGTAATGGGCTTCTATCGTATGCTTACCCAAGGTTGGATTCATATCGGGCCTATATAACCTCAAATGCTTACCCAAGCCTTTCAGAAAGAATATTATAAATACACAAAAACTGGGGAGCAACTAACCGAGGGGTTCTTCTCAAAAAAAAAAACTAACCGAGGGGTAAACCAAAAAAAACTAACAGAGGGGTACCCCTTGCGGGAGCCCCTCAAAGGTCACTTTTGATGCACTTGGCACGGTCTTAGACGCCGCCACGTGTCGCGTGCCGGACGCTCACTCGGTTTTTTTACTATTTTTATGTACGTGTTTTCGTGTTTTAGATGGGGGTTTTGACTTTTCGGTTTTTGCCCGATTTTCCCAAGGTTTTGGACAAAACAAATATTAAAATACGTTTTTTTTTCTTCCGCAAGAGGCACACATTTACTTCTCGTGGAAGCACACGGTTGCTTTCGCGAGAAGTTGTGCCTGTTGGAAAAGGAACAAGACATGTTTTCCTTCTTTCGCGAGAAGAACGGATTTCTTTTCGTCGAGGCATAAGTTTGCTTCGCGAGTTGTGCCTCTCAGAAAAAGAAAATAAACTAGTTTTTTCTCTTCAACGAAAGGCACTGATTTGCTTTCACGAGAAGCACATTTATGTCTCTCGGAAAGAGAAAAAAATGAGGGGATGGGGTCCTGCTTTCGGCTTGGTTTTTCATTTCTTCCGGTTTTATTGGATTTTTTTCGTGTAAAAAAGTTCATCAAAACCCATTAACATGGGGTCTAGATTTGAAGATCCTGACGCGAGAAATTCAACGATGAAGACGGTTCACGACTTGGACGCACGGTTTATTAGATAAAATGTTCTGAATTAAAAAGTTGCAAAAAAAAAGAAAAAACTCATGTTGCGTCAAGTGGCGGACATACTTGTCATAACCCCCAAAAACTGGGAGTAACCTTTGCAAGGTATTTTTGGCACCCATGTGGCTGCTGGTATTGGGCGGCCAATCACGAGGCAAAGAGAAATCGCTCACGGCACAGACCTTCGTACGCTCTCATTCAACGGTTGACCGGTCAACCGTTAACTTTTGAAAAAATAAGCACAAAAATTAGAAAGTTGTAAAAAAATAAATAAACGTGAATTCCAAAAAACTCGGATTTAAAAAATTGTATAGACATAAAAAAATATCAAATGGGAAAAAGTTTATCGAAAAAAACATTAAAAAGTCGAAATGAAAATTTAAAAATAGTACATGAATTTTGAAAAAAGATCATTGAATTTGAAAAAAAACATAGACATTTGGGAAAAGTTCGCAAAATTGAAAGAAAATTATGAACTTTAAAAAAAATCACAAATTTGAAAACATAATTATCAATTTCCAGAAAAACTTCACAGATCGAAAAAAAATCATAGATTTCAAAAAAACATTGATTTTGTAAAAAAACATCGATAAAAATCATCAATTCTAAAAAAAAACATCAATTTTGAAAAAAAAAATCATGCTTTAAATGGTTCATCGCATTGAATTTTTTAGAAAAGATAAAAAAATAAAACAAAAGAAAAAAGTCCAGAAAACCAAATAATGAAAAAACAGGCGGGAGCTTCTGGAAGCTTCACAAAACTGGCCTAGGAAGCTTGTGGAAGATTCCCCAAACCGGGAAGAATAGATTTGCCTAATGCGTTAAAATGGGTCGGCCCAATTTGAACAAGAGAAGAGAGGGGGGGTGCGTCGTTTGCACAAAAGAACGAAGAAACGGGCGCTTAAGGCGTTGTTTAGGATTTGCCTACTAAAATTGCTTTCTTGACAATCCCAATGTCGGTGTTTCCGTCCTTCTACACGTGAACCTTATCCGTGAGATCAAAGCCACGATGTCGATGTTCTTGTCTTGCTCCTTCACTTTTGAGTGAAGGGACTCAACTTTTGAGGCACATAGTCTCGCTAAACATGCTCTAGATCTTTCTATAGGTAGCTATATCTGGCTCCTATAGCCTTGTGATATCAATTGTATTCCGATGAACATTATTGTTTATTAAAAAAGGGTGGGTTTAGACTTAAAAAAAACTAACACTGCTTTTTTCCAAAAATATTCATTAAATTAAATTGATTTTGTATGTGTACTTGGCCGTGATATCTTTATGTGGAGACTAGTGAATCAGTCTATCCAGACGGTGTGCGATTTAATTGCGGCAAAGATGATTCTTGGTGCCACACTTCATCAAAGTGTACAATGGCCTAGAGCCAGTTCTTTTGCAAGATTCTCCCAGAATCGACCCCTCCTGGCTTCTCCCAGAATCTTTAGACCCCATTTTCTTTACAATCCTAGCTAGTTAGAGTCTAATTAGTTAGGATTGTAAAACAAATGGGACTCAATATTCTGGGAGAAGCTGGTGTGTGTGCACTTGTTGATGAAACATTTGTCGGGCATCTACCCAGATTTGTGGTGAATATGATTCTTGACGCCAATATTTATAAAAATGTACAATGGCCCACTGAGTGTAGGCACTAGCCACCGAAGCAATGGTCGAGCATCTTCTCCGATTCATGAAACCTTGTGCGAGAAATTCATTAAAAATAGAAAAAAAAATATGATTTTTTTGGGGTGAAAGTGCTTGAGTGTGTGATCTACATGCCAAATTTGGTGAAGTCTGAATATCTGATGAGCTCTCAGCAAAAAAACTCGAGCATGTGAGAAAGTTTGAAATTCCGCATTGTTCGGAGATCATTTTGTCTTTTTTGCCACAAGCTCCTAAAATGTACAAACTTCACCAGATTTGACATGTGCATCACGAACTCAAGCATCTTGCAACACAAAAAATAAAAAAAATAGTTTTGCTATGCTGAATGATTTTACTGTTCACCAGGTGTACATGAGCTCAGGTGAAAGGACGTGGATGTCACCTAGAGGGGGGTGAATAGATACTTTAAAATAATTACGGTTTAGGCTTCAATAAATGTGGAATAAACTAGTGTTTAATTTGTCAAGAACAAAACCTAAATCAACTAGGCTCACCTATGTACACCAACAACTTATGCTAAGCAAGATAAACAACTAAGCAGTAGCAAGATATATAACATGAAACACTATGGCTATCACAAAATAAAGAGCTCAGGTAAGAGATAACCGAGGCACACGGAGACAATGATGTATCCCAAAGTTCATACCCTTGCGAATGCTAATCTCTGTTTGAAGCGGTGTGGAGGCACAGTGCTCCCTAAACTACCACTAGGGTCACCGTAATCTCCTCACCTCACACAATACAGGATGTCGTGATTGCATTAATGGACCCTTGAGGGCAGTCACCGACTCTGTACAAATGGCGACCATTGGGGGCGGTCACCGAACTCATACAATTGGCAACCCTTGGGGGCGGTCACCGAACCCATACAAATTGCTCCGTGCAATATCCACAACTTAATTGGAGACCCCGACGCTTGCCCGAATATTTACACCATGATGATCAAGCTCCAAGACATCACCAACTGTCTAGGGCGCCCAAACACCCAAGAGGCACAAGCTCTAGGGTGCCCAAACACCCAAGAGTAATAAGCTTCTCCGAAGAACTCAAACCGATGCAACTAATGTAATGGCAAGAACACACGAAGTGGTCAGGTCCCTCACTCCCAGATCCCACGAAAACAACAAAAGTTATGAAGGAAATATGAGAGGAAGAACAAGGAGAACACAAAAGAACCCCAACATCTAGATCCAAGGGGTTCCCCTCACTTAGAGGAGAAAGTGATTGGTGGAAATATGGATCTAGATCTCCTATCTCTTTTCCTTAAAAAAGATGCAAGAATCATAGGAGGAATAGAGAGAAGCCCAAGCTTTTGAAGGTCAACAATGGAGGAGAAAGCTTATCCAAAAACCGTTAGGAGCAATGGGGAAGACGACCCCCTTTTATAGAGGGACTCAGATCCAACAGTTATGCACATAGCCCGTGCTCAAGTGGCACTACCCCTCGGGGGAGCAGTACTACTGCTTAGAGCGGTACCACCACTCGAGGGAGCAGTAGTACCGCTTAGAGCGGTGGTACTTCTCTACTACCTCTTAGAGCAGATTGGGCAACAGAAACATCCATAGCCCTTTATACTCAAGTAGTACTACTGCTAGGGGGAGCAATACTACTGCTTAGAGAAAACAGGCAACTGAAAGTTGCACAAAGGACTTTTCCCAAGTGGTAGTGGCAACGGTAGTCCACAGCGAAAGTACCGGAAGTGGTACTACCGCTTGGGTGCAATAAAACAGATGGATGCAAGTAAGAGCAAAACTGTTATAACTTCTGCAAATGAACTCTGATTTCTACGAACAATCTTGATAGAACGCTAACGACAAGAGCTGTCAAATCACGACTGGAAATCTTCAAAAGTGGCAAGAGAGATATGCCAATGATATTGAGGTGTGAAACCTCCATCGGTGAAGAACCGACAAAAACTGCAACGTCAAAAACTCAATAAATTATACATACAAAATATGTTTTCGATGAGCATGAGCTTGTCATGAAGAAGACTATAAGCTCCAGAACTCACATGGAGAGAAATCAAACAAGAACCCAAAAAGATAATGCCAAGGATGTAATGGCTTGAGCTCTCTACGAATGATACGATCGAGCTACTCGTTCGAGAGGTCCCCTTGATAGTACGGCAATCAATCCTATAACCCGGTCTTCCAACTAACACAATGAGACCGGTAAAACAGAAAACCTATCAAGTCAAATCTTTGCCTTGCACATGGTACAATTGAGCTAGATGATGACGATCTTGACTTCCTCAAGTTGGACCACCTTTTTTATTGTGTTCGCTCGATGAAGACTAGTAGATTGGTCCCCCATTGTGGGTGTCAAACCGATAGACCTCGGGTAGGGGGGTCGAGCTGTGAGATCGGATCGATGGTAACAGGAGGCAAGAAACATGAGGCTTTTACCTAGGTTTGGGCCCTCTCGATGGAGGTAAAACCCTACGTCCTGCTCTTGTTATATTGATGATGTAGTGAATATAGAGTTGATCTACCTCGAGATCGTATGTTTTAGGGTATAAACTCTAGGGGTGATCATGTTGTGTACGGGTATCCTCTACGGGCTAAACCCTATGGTTTATATAGGCACCGAGGGTATCTAGGGTTACATGAATGTCGGTTACCATCCACGGATTACATGCCGAACGAATCATCGTCTTCCTGGAGTGCACGCCAAGTCTTTGGTAGAGTCCGATATGCCCACGCTCCATCATAGGGCCTTCGAAGTCCTTCCTCCGGGATGGGCCTCCAGCCCGACCCATGGACTAGACCAGCTCGGCTAGGACCCCCTAGTCCAGGACTCCCTCACCCATACTCCACTATGGGTGAGCCTCTCTTCGGCATATCCTCACATGTCCATTATCACGAGAATGGACGGCAAGCTTCATGCATGATCTCTTTGTGATGCTCCACTTGACCTTCCACACCGCAACCTTGATGATGATCACCACTTGACGTCATCTTCCATGGATTATATGAGATCTTCCTTTTGATGCATGCCCATGGAAACAAACCTAACCCCACAAAGAACGCTCACATAGACGATGGGTGTAAGTGCATCTAGTGCCACCCTTGTTTGGTTTTGGAAAATTGAAGACAAACGTGGTTGAGGGACTAATGTGTTTGTGAGAGTTCACAGGATAACACAGATAGAAGTCCCTGGAGATTCGGTTTAACCGTCGAAGACGACCCCTAAAAATGCCCGAAGACATTGATGATGGCCGAAGCCATTGGTGGTATGCGGACATAATCGCCTGAAGATAATGAAACGCGAAGACGAAGTCTTTTGGTAGTTTTGTTTCTTCTTTCCTGAGTCATAGGAACCACCGTACTGTTAAGAGGGGTCGATGTGATCGAAGTCAGACGCTGACGTGATGCTCAACCTAAACCTATGTCTTCGAGTGAAGACAATGAGAGGAAATATCTTCCAGAGTTGGTTGAGTCAGCTTTACTTGTAGCCCAAGTAAAGCTGCTGCGTGCGTTTGAAATCCGACCATTGTGACACGTGTCGGTTGGCCATTGACCCAGGGTCACTTTGGTCATATCAGGTCGGGTTGCCCGCTGGCTATAAATAGCCCACCCCCTCCACCATGAGAAGGTGGTTGCTCAGAGAGAGATACGGCTGTTGCCATTTTGGAGCAACCCACCTCGAAGACATTGAGAGAGAGAAACATCCTGCGAGGATAAACCTAAACACCCAGAGCTAGAGTGTTTGAGCATCACCGAAGTCGTTCTGTTCTGAGAGAACTGAAGACTTATTACACTTGACGACTGTGATCTTCCAGACGGTTAGGCGTCTGGGTCTAGAACAATCCAAGAGTCATTGTGGATCGCCGGGTGACCAAGTTTGTACGAGTTTCGGAAGTCTCCCCTGAAGACTTACCTGAGTGATTGGGCGTTGTATAAGTGACTTCGACTCAAGGGGAATGAGGTGAAGACGAGGTCTTCTGAGTTCAATCTCAGCCTCCCTAACCAGACGTACAGTTGTCACAGCAACTGGAATTGGTCCAACAAATCATGTGTCTTCATCAAGCTACTGGTTCTATCCTTCACTCTTTTACATTTTGTACTAAACTGTGAAGCCATTGCTTGAATACTTCTGACTGAAGACATTCCCCGGAGACATTCATATCTGCTATTTATCTTCATACTGTTTAAGTTTGTCTTCGACTCATCTTAGCATGTACGATGATAATGCTTAACTTGCTTGAATGTGTCCATTGTGTTGCATGCCCTGCCTAGATCCTTGATTGTATCCTTACCTGATCATGTTCCGCTTCCGCATATTTTGAATACATTCATTGTTTCGAACCTATTCACAAAAACGCCTATTCACCCCCCCTCTAGTTGATAACTAGCACTTTCAATTGGTATCAGAGCAAGGTACTCCCTTGTTCTGTGTTTTGGTTTAACCACCTGGAGTTTTAGCTGTGTCAACTGCAGGGATTATCAAGGTCTCCGCTGCGTGCCCAGTCTTCGATGGCACCGACTACCCCTACTGGAAGAACAAGATGCGCATGCATCTCGAAGCCATTGACAATGACCTATGGTATGTCGTCATGGCGGGCATTCCTGAGGTTGGCGAAGGTGTTACTGCTGTTGATGTGAAGAGGTTCGCACAACTGGACTCCACCGCCAAGAACATTATATGTGGTCACCTGACCAAAGGACAATATGGCCATGTGAGTGCACTGAACACTGCAAAGCAAATCTGGGAATGACTGTCCAAAGTGAATGAAGGAGTCTCATTTCAAAGAGACTCTCGTGTTGATGTGCTTCGCAACCTATTCAACCGCTTCATGAGACTTGACAACGAAAATGTCCTGCTCACGTTTGATCGTCTCACTGGCATCTCAAATGAGCTGAATGCACTTGGCGCCACTGATATCACCAAACATGAAGTTGTGAAGATGCTACTCAGATCACTTCACATTTCCTTTGACACTCTCGCACTCATGATCCAAGAGCGCCCTGACTTCAAGAGTTTGGATCCTGCTGATATCCTCGAGAGGTTGAACACACATGAATTCCAACAAGCTGAGAAGAGGGATATCTACGGTCCCAGTTACAGTCGCTCTCGTGTCCTGAAGGCCAAGGCTGTGTCCTCGTCTGAAGACGGCTCTGACTGCAGTTCTGATGGTGCTAAAGACTTTGGAAAAGAACTTGCTCTGCTTGTCAGAAAATTTAGGAAGTTCGCCAAGTCAAAACGCTATGCAAAGTCTTCAAAGCGTGATTCCAAGAGGTCTGCTGAAATGTCTTCAAGGGACAGCAAGAAGCAAACCTGTCACAAGTGCAAGAAAGTTGGCCACTTCATTGTTGATTGTCCTCGCTGGGAAAAGGAATCCAAGAAGAAGAGCAAGGACTATGACTCAGATGACAAGAAGAATAAGAAGAATGCAAAGTCTTCATCACACAAGAAGAGTTCATCTGGGAAGGCACATGCTTTTATCGGAAAGGAGATGGATTCACAGTCTGAATCTGGTTCTGAGGCTGAGGAAGCATCTGAGGAGGAATCTGACGCTGAAGTAGCTGGACTAGCAATGGCTTCGGCATATCTCTCCACTTATGTCTTCGAACCCGAAGACAATGGCTCCTTCTTCAACATCGAAGCCAGTGATGATGATACTACTCCTGCCTACTGCTTCATGGTGAAAGCCTCCAAGGTATCCTCAAAACCCTCACCTCATGACTCTGAATCCGAAGCTGAATCTGATGATGACATGAAACCTAGCTATGCTAAACTTGTAAAAATTGCCACCAAGCAACAAAGTGCCATGGAGAAAATGCAAACTACTCTAGAGAAAAGCGACGTCGGCGTTCTGGGAATGGGGGTACCCAGACCTGCCTGCCTGCGGCCCAGGGCATGGCCCACTTCATCAGCCAAGCACAGCCATGCACAGCCCCACTCGAGACAAGGCCCTCGTGAGGCCCCTAGGCTCGCGAGGAGGAGCAGCGTCAAGACCGGCAAGGAATGGGCCTCCCCAAGCCCCCTCTGGAGCGGCGGAGATCTCTATGCAGGGCCCGGCCTCAGGAGTCAAAGATGACGCAAGGAAGGACAGGCGGGCGCCAGCGCGCCAGGCGGTGCAGTTTCCCCTTTGGTGCAAAGGGAGCAAGGACGTACGCGGTTTCCCAAAGCACCCCCCAAAGGTTTCCATTCCGGTGCAACAAGACCATGACCACGAGCCCCGCAGGACGGATGTCATCGCCGTGCCCACCTCTGCATCATTGACAGCTACTTTGCAGGCGAAGACCGCCTTTGGGCAGGGCGGGCATGTACTCCTGTCCCCCTTCAAAATTGGCCGTTGTGGGATCCCTTCCCGCCATTGCGATAAGGGAAGAGGACCCGGGCCACCGCTATATATAGAGGCTAGGCTGCACCGTAGAGAGGGATGGGAAATTGGTCCATCCACTCATCCATCACCAAGCCGACAGAGGGCCAAGAACACCTCAGGAGCGCCCTCACGAGGCTCCGAAACACTGTACTAGTTCATCCGCCACACCTCCTCGAGAGGCAATCCACCAAAGCAGGAGTAGGGTATTATGCTTCGCAGCGGCTCGAACCTGGGTAAACCACCGTGTTCATCTTCTTCCTCGTCATCGTGCGAGTTCATCGTTTTGTCCATCGAGTAGCGAGCTAGGTAGGGCGAGGCTGCAGGGGATCTTCGCACACGCCCCTGTGTTCGAATCTTAAGGGTTTTGCGGAGCCCGAAATCCGACATTTGGCGCGCCAGGTAGGGGGTGTGTCGGAGTCTTCCTCAAGCCAAGATCTTCTCCCACCTCGCCGTTCCGATGTCTGACGCTCGCCGAGCCCGCGCCGAGCTGCCCGCGTCGCCCAGACGGCGCCTGTGGGCCGCGCCGAAGCGCTCCGGTCACCCTCGCCTGTGGCCAACGCCGCCACAGGCCCGGACGCCCACGAGCAACAAGACTCCTCCCAGCCGGTCACCGCGCGGCGCGATGGCCACACCGCCACTCCGTCGATCGTCCAAGCTTCCAGGTCGTCCTCCCACTTTCGGCCCGGGTCGGCACGCGGCTCGGGCGCACTCGCCATGGCTAACGAGCTGCTCCGCTATCGCCCTGCCCCTGACCACTACGACGACTGGCTTCGGCGCATCGCGGAGCTCGTCAGTGCCGCCGGTGACACTTCAGCGCTCTCCTACTCGCTTCGACCCCGACCGTCCCAGGCAGACGACGTGGCCCGCGATGCGCCGCCACCCCCTCAGCAACGCGACGCCGACCCCGAGCCCAGGTGAGAGGCATGCCCGTGCGACCAGCCCCGCGAACCGCGGGCAAGGGCAAGAGATGAAGTAAGCTGCCAGGTGGTTCCCCGGCCACGCGTCGACGCGCGTGCGCTCCCCGCGCTGCCGACCCAACGTCGCGACCGGGCACCACTCGAGGTGGCCCCGCAGGAGCGTCAAGACCGGGTCCCTCCCACGCACGCAGCACCCGTCGAACCGGTGGGGTGACTCGCCATCGCCCCGAAGCTCCACCCAACCGCGTGGCCCTGCAAGTACAAGCCTGACCTGCCCCCGCGCTACGAAGGCACCCCGGATCCAGCCGAGTTCCTACAGCTCTACTCCCTGAGCATCCAGGCGGCCGGAGGAGACGACAAGGTCATGGCGTGCTGGTTCCCCATGGTGCTCAAAGGCGGCGCGCTCTCCTAGCTCCTCAACCTCCCGGAGGCGTCCATCACCTCCTAGGATGGCCTGCGCAAACGCTTCATCGCCAACTTCCAAGGTACCCGCGACCGCACGCTCACCGTGAATGACCTGCGGCGTATCAAGCAACAAGATGGAGAGACCCTGCACAAGTTCATACAGCGCTTCACGACTACGCGCCTCAAGATCCCGAAGGCATCAGACGAGGCTATCATCTCAGGGTTCACCGACGGCGTCACGGACCTCAAGATGAAGGAGGAGCTCGCCATGAACGACGAACTGTGCTCTGCCTTGGAGATGTTCAATCTGGCGAACAGGTGCGCCAAGGCTGAGGAGGGCCGACTGTCGCTCCGCGGGCCTCCGGCGGCAGAGCCAGAAGAAAAGAAGACCAAGGCCAAGGAGGCGAAGCGCAAGGCCCCGGCGGTGCTTGCGGCCGAGCCTGAGGCGAAGCGCAGCCGGGGTGAGGAGCACCCCGCGGGGGGAAGACCGACCTGCATCTTTCATGGCACCAACAACCACGACACCGCCGACTGCCAAGAACTCAGGCTGGTCCGCGCCGAACACTTCGGCCGGCGCCCTGGGCGCGCCGACCGTGGCTTCGGACGCAGCGGAGGCCGCGGTGGAGGCCGTTGGGACAACCGGGAGCCGCGTCAAGGGTGGCGCGATCAGCCTCAGGAGGATCGGTGGCGCGATCAGGCTCGTGAGGATCGCTGGCGCGACGACCCTCCGGAGGGGTCACGCCGCGGCCAGCCTCGTGAGGCACATCCTCGTGAGGCCGGCCTGCCACCATTACCGCCGCCACCCAGAAGGAAGGAAGAGGACATGCAAGACGATGGGGCTGGGGGCTTCCAGGAGGTCAGGGCGGTAGCCTGCATCCTGGGCGGCGCCCAGGCCCCAGCGTCGAATCGTGCCTTTAAGCAGTTCGCGCGGGAGGTGAACGCGGCTCTCCCAAAGCCCGAAGCAATGCGTCCCCTCAAGTGGTCCCGGGTGGCCATTACCTTCGACGCGAGGGATCAGCTCAGGTGCTCGGCCATGGCCGGCACGCTCCCCATGCTGTGCACTACAACCATGAGCAACGTCCTTGTCACCAAGACCCTCATCGACAGTGGAGCGGGGCTCAATGTCCTCTCCATTGAGACCTTCGAGACGTTCCAGGTACCGTACGAACAGCTCATGCCGACCAAGCCCTTCTCGGGAGTCACAGACGGGTCCACCGTCCCCATCGGGCAAGTGCGCCTGCCTGTCACCTTCGGCGGACGCGAGAACTACCACACCGAGATCATCGTCTTCGACGTCGCACACATCCACCTCCCGTACAACGCCATCCTTGGGTACCCGGCCCTCGCCAAGTTCATGGCGGTGACTCACCACGGCTACAATGTCCTCAAGATGCCAGGGAGTGGCGGCGTCATCACCGTCGCTTGCGATGAGAAGGATGCTGTCTGCTCCCTCGAGCGTGCTTACCGCGCCGCGGCGGCCAAGCGCTCGGACGATGAGGAGGACGCCCTGCCTCGTGAGGACCCGCTCAAGAAGAAGAAGCAGCTCCTTCCCGCGGGGCGTCCTGGAACCTCGAGCTCTGCGCCCAGGGACGGGGCCCCACCTCTTATCGCATAGGAAAGCGCGCTCGGCGCCCCTCTTGGGTCGGGCCCGGGGGCTCCCATCCGGGGAGTTTCCGGCTTGGCCAGTGAGACAAGAGAGGCGCTCGGGCACAACCTGAAGGCGCGTCCTGACGCGCGTCAGCTCGAGCTGGGAGCACGGCGCGTGGCGCCGAGCTCGCAAGAGTCCGTCATCAGAGCGATCGAGGAGCTTCAGGAAGCGCACGCCATGCCAGGCGGGGACTGCCCAGCACCACCAATCGCAGCCGCCATCATCGGCGCGGTCGACCAGCCGCGCATCTGCGTCAACACGCTCGCAATCAACAGGGCCGCGTCCCATGGCCCCTTTTGGCCAACGCGTGCCGATCATGGATGGGTCTACCCGCGCAACTATGTCCGCATGCCCTTCGGCCTGGCGAACGCAGGCGACACGTTCCAGCGCCTTGCACGGGCCATGCTCGTACCTTGCCTGGCGGGGCGCGACAAGGAGTTGGAGGAGATGCTCGGACCGAGCGAAGGTCCCGAGCCCTAGGAGACGACGGGCCCATGAAGGTCGCGATCGTGGAAGTGTAAGATCAGGCTCTGACGGCAGCTTCGACTCTTCAGCGGCATGGACGCTAGGTGACTTTTTGTTGGCTGCTGCCAGGTAACTTTTTGGTTCACTCCGTTTGAGGGCGCCCACCGGGCCGCATTATCCTCAGGCGATCAGGGCACACCCCTGCAGTCGCCTCGTTTATGCATATTTCAATAGTTTCTCATGCATCTGATCTATTTCCTAACGTTTTACCTTGCCTGCATGGCTCCTTGCCGGTGTGAACACCGCCGCACCACCCTTTCTGAGTTGGTGTTTCGCAAGGGGCCGTGCGCTACGGCCCTTCCCGGGGCACCTCGGAACTGGGTTGCAAGGCCCTGTCGCCTTAGGGACTTGCATCTTTGGGCAGTCGACCCCCGCTCGGGGGCTCCGGCCGCAGCGCGGTGCCTCAGCATGGAGTCTCGGGAGGCCCCACGGCCTCCTGAGGCAGCAGCCGGCAGGGTGGAATGGGGGTCGCTCGAGCGTCAAAGGGGGCTCCTGAGCATCACGCCTCAGGAGCCTTACTGGTCATATAGCCACTCGCCCCTTGATGTCGTCCTTGGTGATCCGGTCGGCATCAAGGGTGTCGGGGCCTCGCCCCGTAGTTGCGTCCTTGGTGATCCGGTCGTACACTACGGTGGTAGGGAAATGTGCGGGACTGGGACCTGCCGACGTAAAGCCGCTTGAGCGTCAAAGGGGGCTCCTGAGCAATGCGCCTCAGGGGCCTTACCGGTCATAAAGCCACTCGCCCCTTGATGTCGTCCTTGGTGATCCGGTCGGCATCAAGGGTGTCGGGGCCTGACCCCGTAGTTGCGTCCTTGCTGATCCGGTCGTACACTATGGTGGTTGGGAAATGTGCGGGACTGGGGCCTGCAGACGTAGAGTGCCAAAAGGACTCCCAACCTGCCTCACTCGTGAAGAAGAAGAAGTCTGCTGGGCCTCAGACGGCCCCACCTACGAGAAGACTCAGGCGCAAACCGCCTTTGAGGTAGGGACCTCGCGAGGCCAAAGCGCCCTCGCGAGCTCCCAGATACACCTCCCAGTTCTGCCGTGCCAGCCACGCGTACAAACTCTATGGGTTGTACACGCCCGGAGCCCCCCGAGGATGCGGAGGGGTTCCTTCCCACGCAATGTGGAAGCCACAGCTCCGCGCTGGTGGAGAAGTCAACACGGTCCACCAATGACTATGCCCACGCAATGTGGAAGCCACAGCTCCGTGCTGGCGGTCAACACGGTCCACCAATGACTATGCCCACGCAATGTGGAAGCCACAACTCCGCGCTGGCAGTCAACACGGTCCACCAATGACTATGCCCACGCAATGTGGAAGCCCCACGCCCCGTGCGGGGGGATAAACAACTGAGGGCGCCCCAGCGGCTGCATCCAACCTCAGGAAGGTCCCTAGTGGCCCCCTTCTCGCTGCGTTCCCCAGGGATGTACGCGTGAGGGGGCTGCACGGGGGCTACTACCCGGCCAAGCCTGGTACACGCCACCTTCTCAGGTCTGCCAAACCTGGTCTTCACGCGCCCATCTCTGGAAAAGCTGGCGAGGAAAGGTATGGGAGCTGCTCATACGTCAAGGGGGACTCCTGAGCATCGCAACTCAGGAGCCTCACTAGTCCCGTAGCCCCTCACCCCTTGGACCGTCCTTGGTGATCCGGTCGGCCCAACGGCGGCTGAAGTATGCGCGGGGACGGGCCCTGCCGACGCAGAGCTCGAAGCGCTCAAAAAACCACTCAAAAACCCTTAAGGAGGACGCTGGAGCTCGTACGTCAAGGGGGACTCCTGAGCATCGCGACTCAGGAGCCTCACTGGCCCCGTAGCCCCTCACCCCTTGGACCGTCCTTGGTGATCCGGTCGGCCCAACGGTGGCTGAGGTATGCACGGGGCCGGGCCCTGCTGACGCAGAGCGCCAAAGGTGTTCGAAATTTTCAAGTTAACCCAGTCTTCACCATGTTCCCTTCATGAGGGCTGCTCGTACGTCAAGGGGGACTCCTGAGCATCGCGACTCAGGAGCCTCACTGGCCCCGTAGCCCCTCACCCCTTGGACCGTCCTTGGTGATCCGGTCGGCCCAACGGCGGCTGAGGTATGCGCGGGGCCGGGCCCTGCTGACGCAGAGCATCACAGCAAGCAAGAAGGAAACAAGGCGAAGAGGGCAATCACATAGTTCAACAGTTATTACAAGCATTAAAAGTTTTCGCGAACACAAACAAGTTTAACGCCTCCATGAGGCACGATGGACATTGCAGGAAAGGAGCAGGGGAGAGGAATCAGGAGGAACCGCCGCCACCACTCGTCTCTTCCTCGGGGAACTCGTCGTCGACATCGTTGGCGTCGTCTTCTTCGCCGCCTACCCCTGCAGCATCAGGAGGCGGGGGACTCGTGACGCGGGTGAACCTCTTCACCAGCGTCTCCACGGCGCCCTTCACCGCCGCCGCAGCACTGGCGCGGACCTCGGGGGCGACCGGGCGGATCACGGAGTCGAAGTCGAACCCCGACTCGCGAAGATGAAGATGGCTGAAGACGCGCGTCGCGGCCTCAGAAAAGAGGTCGTGGCACTCGCTCTCCAAGACCCCCTCCACCTTGACAACGGCGCCCTCCAGCGCCTCGACGAGCTTCGAAGCGAGCATCGCGAAGCCGCTCTCTGGAGCCGCCAGGGGCTCCGCGAACCCATCCCGGCAGAGGGAATGGAGCGCTCGGCGAAGCTTGAGCTCGACGGTGGGAAAGACGCTCAGCTCCGCAGCCTTTTTCTCCTCAGCCGCAGCAAGAGTTTTCTCCCTGGTGTCAAGCAGGGCCTTCCCCGAAGCGACTTCCTTCTCCTGTGCGTCCAGGCGCTCCCGTTTCGTGGCCTGGCGGGTCGCCACCTGGGACAGCTCGGAGTCCCGAGCGGCAAGTTTGGCCTCGCGGGCCTTGAGATCTTCCTCCTGTTGATGCAGCCGCTCCGCAAGCTCAGACTTCTCCTCATGGAGGGTCTTCAGGCGGGCCTCCGCCTCTGCACAGCGCCGGGCGGGAGAAGCCGCTTTAGCTAGTGCCTCCTCGCGGGCTGCCCCGGCGGACGCAGCTTCCTCCTTTCTTTTTGCCGCAGCAGCCTCGGCCTGACCCCAAACCGCCACGGCAGAGGCGTCGGCCTGGAGCCACCCAGAGAGGAGCCCAAGGCGCCCGCTAGCGAGGCGATCGTCGGTACTCCCGAGGGCGTCATGAACTTGACCCAGAACAGCGAAGGCCCCGTCCAGGACGTCGAGGCCGCGCGACGAAGGCATCAAGGCCCCCTCCGAAGGAGTCCCCTGTGTGATCGCAGGAGACATCCCCGGGGAGGCAGCAGCACGAGGAGCAGGAGGCTCCGAAGGCCGCGCGGTGACCACGGACACGGACGGATCTACGGGCGGATGGCCCTCAGGGGCTGGCCCTCCAGATGGCGGCACCGCCGCGCCCTCGAGGGCAGGAGCGACCACGCCAACAGGCATTGGGGGCTCAGGGGGCTCCGCGACGATGACCAGGGAGGTTGCCTCGCGAGCCCCCTCCCCCTCGACAGCAGGCGACGGCAGGATGACAGGAGCGGGCGGCGCGTCGGAAGGCGCCTTCGGCTTGACACCCGCCTTCTTCTTCCTCATCTTCAGCATGGCGGCGTCCTTGGTCACCAAGCAAAGGAAGGTCATCAATGCACAAGCCATCGGCGGGCGAGCAAAACCAAGCCGGGTCACCTACTCCTCAACGTCGACCCACTTCCTCTTCCTCTCCGCTCCGGCAACGACGGGGGCGCCCAAGCCTTCCTCGGTGGGGGCACCACCACACGGAGGAGCAGAGGCACTGTCCGCAAGGGCGGCCGCCGAAGGGATCACCATGGCCCCGGCCTCGCCCACCTTGCCTGCGAGCTACGATTCGGGCGGAGGCGAGGTCGGCGCTTCAACCGCCTTGCCGGCAGAGGTAGGGCGCACCGCGTGGCACGAGGGGCCGGCCCTAGCCCCCTGGGGGCCTTGGCGGCGCGTGAGGAGCCCACGGCAGAAATTTCACCAACAGCATCATCGTCCTCGAGCTCGCGCAGGAGCGTGCTTTGCGACGGGGGGGACGCCCCTGCCGGGTCATCGTCGGCAGTCTTCTCCGAGTCCTCCCCGCCCGTAGTGTCGCCGGAGGACACCATCACTGGGGAGCCAAGGCCCTCAGCTGGGGAAAGCCCCAGTTCATTGAAGACAGGCATCGCGGCAACCAGATCGGCCCCGTCGTCGTGGCAGTACAGCGGGGCGTGGGCGTCAGGGAGATCACCACGGTCGCCGTTGAGCAGGGTCGTCACTGCCCTGCTCAGTTCCTCGGGGGTTATGCGTGCGGACCGAAGCCTGAGGTTGTCGCCGCTGCCCTGATAATCCCACAAGGGCCTAGAATGGGACTGGAGGGGCGCCAGGCGCTGCGCCAAGAACTCCTTCACTATCATCCCCCCAGTCAGCTTCCTGGCACTGATGTCGCGGGAAAAACGATCCACGACGGGCCTGGCCCGAGAGTCGGAGAGCTTCGCGGAGCTCCATGCGGAGGTCTTCTCCGGCAACCCCTCCGGCAGATCTAGCCGGGGGTTGGCGTCTTTGAGGTCCATGAGAACCCAGCGGTGCCTGAAGTTCTCCACCTTCTTCCCGGCCTTCAAGAGCATGTTGCCGCTCTGGACCACGACGAAGGAGACACACGCCGACCGTTGAGCGCCGTCGTGCAAGCGCAAGCTGAAGAAATGGCGGAAGAGGGCCACCGAAGGCCTCACGCCCACGAAAGCCTCGTAGTAGAAGGCAAAGACGGACAAGAGCAGGATGGAGTTGGGCTGGAGATGAAGGGCTTGGATCCCGTAGTGGTCGAGGATGGCGGTGAAGAATGCGGAGAAGGGCGGAACAAGCCCGGCGAAGACGCTATGGAGAAAGAAGGGGTAGACCGCCTTGGACGAGGGCCGCTTCTTCGAGGAGCCGCCCCATATCAAGGTCCGCCCCCACTCGTTGGTCTCATCCGCCGTCGACGGGAGCACCGGGACAAGATCTTCGTCCTTGGCGATGGTGGACCCTGAGAGCGCCGGCGAGATGGAAGCGGAGGCTGAGCTCTGGGCCTCTAGCTTCTGCTTGCCGGCGGGAGCCATCGAGAAGCTCGCGGGGCCGAAGCGGAAAGGAGGAGGACGGAGCGGCGCCGGATCTGGAGAGGCCTCTGCTAGAGCCGGAGACCTGGGAAGCAAGAGCAGGTGCGCAAGAGGGGAAAGCAATAATGGCCCGGCGCTAGAAGTCAGGCTCTTGTCGATTCGGGCGGTGGCCGAAGGGACGAAGGACGCCCAACATCAACTGCACGACGCGCGCCAGACCTGGCCCGAAGGCGTTGGGGCCCGCAGCGCTTCGGGCCGCCCTCAAGGCTTCGCCCGGAAGCCGGCTCAAGCGCGCCTTGGGCCCGGGGGCTACTATCGGTGTTCTGGGAACGGGGGTACCCAGACATGCCTGCCTGCGGCCCAGGGCATGGCCCACTTCATCAGCCAAGCACAACCATGCACAGCCCCACTCGAGACAAGGCCCTCGTGAGACCCCTAGGCTCGCGAGGAGGAGCAGCGTCAAGACCGGCAAGGAATGGGCCTCCCCAGGCCCCCTCCGGAGCGGCGGAGATCTCTATGCAGGGCCCGGCCTCAGGAGTCAAAGATGACGCAAGGAAGGACAGGCGGGCGCCAGCGTGCCAGGCGGTGCAGTTTCCCCTTTGGTGCAAAGGGAACAAGGACGTACGCGGTTTCCCAAAGCACCCCCCAAAGGTTTCCATTCTGGTGCAACAAGACCACGACCACGAGCCCCGCAGGACGGATGTCATCGCCGAGCCCACCTCTACATCATCGACAGCTACTTTGCAGGCAAAGATCGCCTTTGGGCAGGGCGGGCATGTACTCATGTCCCCCTTCAAAATTGGCCGTTGTGGGATCCCTTCCCGCCATTGCGATAAGGGAAGAGGACCCAGGCCACCGCTATATATAGAGGCTAGGCTGCACCGTAGAGGGGGATGGGAAATCGGTCCATCCACTCATCCATCACCAAGCCGACAGAGGGCCAAGAACACCTCAGGAGCGCCCTCACGAGGCTCCGAAACACTGTACTAGTTCATCCGCCACACCTCCTCGAGAGGCAATCCACCAAAGCAGGAGTAGGGTATTACGCTTCGCAGCGGCCCGAACCTGGGTAAACCACCGTGTTCATCTTCTTCCTCGTCATCGTGCGAGTTCATCGTTTTGTCCATCGAGTAGCGAGCTAGGTAGGGTGAGGCTGCAGGGGATCTTCGCACACGCCCCTGTGTTCAAATCTTATGGGTTTTGCGGAGCCCGAAATCCGACAAGCGATGACCTGTTACGCGAAGAAATGAGTCTGAACGAGACTATGGCTGAAGACATGCGTAGTCTTCGTTCAAGGTTTGAGGATCTCCAAAGTCGTCATGATGCCCTCTCAACTGAACATGAGAAGCTTTCTCTCGGATATCTTCAGAAAAAGATTGATCTTGAGAAGTTGAGAGAAGCTCATGATGACCTACGGAAGGAAAACGACTCACTCCTAGCAGAACAAATCAGTACCGCTCAGGATGAATTTGATGCTCCATGCTTAAAATGCCTTGCTCGTGAAGCTAATGATTCAACTGCTGAATGTTCAAATGATTCTGAAAATGCATTATCTTCAACTGTATCTGTGGTGACTAACCCCTCATCTGAGGAAACCACGGCCATCACTGACGACAATGACAGGTTGAAGACATTGCTTGAAACTGGAATGTACAAGAGTCTTAAGGGACATCAGATTCTTTGTGATGTCCTGAAGAAGACAATCTTGAACAAAAACCCTAGGAAAGAGGGTTTGGGTTTTGAAAGAAACATCAATGTTGATGGTTCTTACTGGACGCCTAAGGAGTATCCCAAAACCACATGGGTTGCTGCAAAAGGACCTTCAGTGGATCCATCCACATTGTCTGGCTTTAACTGTGCTAACCCTGTCATCATTGACGAGTCATTTGGCTCCAATTATAAGTTGTTCAAATCTATGAATGGTGAAGTGTTTGCCAGGTATATTGGAACTAACTGCAGGAAAGGTTCACCTATGAAGAAGATCTGGGTTCCCAAATGTCTTCTTGAGAAGCTTCGAATCAATGTCATGACACCACCAAGGAAGAAGACAAACCCCAGATCAAAGTCTTCATATGGACCTAAATCTTCATATGATCATACTAACATGTATGTTTCACAGGGCAAAGCTGAACGGGCTCATGAATATGTGCACTATGGCATGAACCGTTATGTTCATCCCACTAAGAATTTCTCTACATATTCATTTGAGTATTCTAACCCCCCTGTGGAATGTACCATTAGGGCATCTTTGCCTAAATTCTCTGATGTTGCCTTACGTCTCATTGCTTCTAAGCCACCCCTGCACATGTGGGTGGTTAAGAAGAACTAATATCTTCATGCAGCATCGGGTCTCTAGATGGGATGAAGCCTATCTTGAAGATAATCTCTGGAGACCCAGAAACGATCTTGTTTGGACGCAAGATAACTAATGCGAATGGTGTTACCATTCATATCGTCCAAAATCTTCATGCAATTGTGCACTGCAATATCTTCATCAATGCATGTTACAGTTGCATGCCTTGGTGAACTAGACTAATTCTCAATGCAGGAAAACAAATCCAATGCCACTGAATGGATTATGGACAATGGATGCACCAGTCATATGACTGGTGATCGAAGCCTATTGATGGAGCAAACTCTTCGACCTCCAACAAAAGACCACATCGTCTTTGCAGACAAGAGCAGCAGCAAGGTATTGGGACTAGGTAGAGTTGCTATCTCAAGGGACTGACACATGGAAAATGTCATTCTTGTCAAATCCATTGGTTACAACTTGATGTCTGTCTCAATGCTCCGTGACTTAGATATGCTTGTCATATTTGGCAAATTTTGATGTGTTGTGCTAATGGCCTCTGACAAAACCAAAGTCTTTGAAGGTTTTCAAAGAGGTGATTTGTATATGGTGGACTTCTCTGCAGGACCACAGGTTGCCTCATGTCTTCTAGCAAAGGCTTCGGAATGCTGGTTATGGCACAGAAGGCTAGGGCATGCTGGGATGAGGAACTTACACACACTCGCCAAGAAGAAGCTTATCATTGGCGTCGAAGGTGTCAAGTTCAAGAAGGACCACCTCTGTGGTGCCTGTGAAGCCGAGAAGATGACCAGGGCCAAACATCCTTCGAAGACAATCACGACGACCACACGTCCCTTCGAGCTGCTACATATGGACTTATTTGGCCCTACTCACTATTCGTCCTTCTCTACCACTGCAAATCTATATGGCTTCGTAATTGTTGATGACTATTCTCGATTCACTTGGGTGCATATCATACTCTATAAAACAGAAGTGCAGGATGTCTTCAGGCGCTTCGCAAATAGGTGTATGAACAACTACAACATCAAGATCAAGCACATCAGGAGTGACAATGGCACTGAATTCAAGAACACAGGCTTGGATACCTATCTTGATACTCTTGGCATCACTCATGAGTTCTCTGCTCCATACACTCCTCAGCAGAATGGCATCATGGAGCGCAAGAATAGGACTCTCATTGAGATGGCTCGCACCATGCTTGACGAATACAAGACACCACGGAAGCTATGGCCTGAAGCCACTGATACTGCATGCCACGTCATCAACAAAGTATATCTTCACAAGTTCTTCAAGAAAACATCATATGAGCTTCTCACCGGTAAGAAACCAGATGTAAGTCATTTCAAAGTCTTCGGTGCAAGATGCTGGATAAGGGATCCACACCACACTTCAAAATTTGCACCGAAAGCACATGAGGGTTTCATGCTTGGTTATGGAAAGTATCCGCACACCTACAGAGTCTTCAACACTTTCCACAACAAAGTTGTTGAAACTGTAGATGTGCGATTCGATGAAACTAATGGCTCGCAAAGAGAGCACCTACCTCCTGTGCTAGATGAACTACCATCTGACGAAGCTATCAGATTGATGGGAACTGGAGAAATCATGCCTGAAGAACCAGAGGTTGAAGAAGTCATCATTCCTCCATCCACCCAGCTCGAAGACAATGCTAAAACTGAAGACATTGCTGCTGATGAAGATAGTGCTCAGCAGCAAAAACAAAGTCTTCGCCCTGCTCATCCATGCGTGGCTAATGAAGTCCAAATTGAGAGAATGCTAGACACCATAAATGCACCACGTCCACTCACTTGCTCAAGAGCTACTCAACTGGCTAAATTTTGTGGGCATTTTGCTTTTGTATCTATCTCAGAGCCCACCAAAGTAGATGAAGCTTTCAAGGAATCAGAATGGATTCAAGCCATGCAAGAAGAGCTTCACCAGTTCTAGCTCAACAATGTGTGGGAGCTTGTGAAGCGCCCTGATCCAAGGAAGCACAACATCATTGGCACGAAGTGGATCTTTCGCAACAAGCAAGATGAGTCTGGTCAAGTCATCAGAAACAAGGCTCGACTTGTGGCCCAAGGTTACACACAGGTCTAGGGTATTGATTTCGGTGAAACATTTGCTCCTGTTGCTAGACTAGAAGCCATTCGTATACTGCTTGCTTATGCTAACCATCATGACATATGCTTATATCAAATGGATGTCAAAAGTTCATTCCTCAATGGTAAGATTGAGGAAGAAGTATATGTTGCTCAACCACCAGGATTTGAAGACCCAAAGCATCCTGACAAAGTCTACAAGCTCAACAAGGCATTGTATGGTCTCAAGCAAGCACCAAGAGCTTGGTATGACACACTCAAGGAGTTCCTCAAGAAGAAAGGCTTCAAACCTGGTTCACTCGATCCCACTCTCTTTACTAAATCCTATGATGGTGAACTGTTTGTATGTAAAATCTATGTGGATGACATTATCTTCGGCTGTACTAACAATCGATACAGTGATGAGTTTGCCTTTATGATGCAAGAGAAATATCAAATGTCGATGATGAGAGAACTGAAATTCTTCCTAGGGCTTCAGATTCGACAATAACCCAATGGCATCTTTATATCTCAGGAGAAGTACCTTAAGGACTGCCTCAAGAAATTTGGCATGAATGAAGCCAAAGGTAACGCCAATGCCTACCAATGGTCACCTCTACACTGACAAAAATTGTAAAGATTTCGATCATAAGGTATATCGCTCCATGATTGGCTCTTTATTGTACTTATGTGCATCTAGGCCAGATATAATGCTTAGCGTTTGCATGTGCACCCGATTTCAAGTGGCACCAAAGGAGTCGCATCACCTAGCGGTGAAGCGAATACTTAGATATCTGGCTCATACCCCAACACTGGGATTATGGTACCCAAAGGGTTCGAAGTTTGAGCTCATTGGCTATTCAGATTCTGATTTCGCTGGCGACAGAGTTGACCGCAAGTCCACATCTGGCAATTGTCACTTTCTGGGATGATCTCTTGTATGTTGGTCTTCGAAGAAGCAGAACTGTGTATCACTCTCCACTGCCGAAGCCGAATACATTGCTGCTGGCACTTGCTGCACTCAGCTTCTCTGGATGAAGCAGACTCTCAAGGACTACAGCATCAACCTGAAGCATGTACCTCTCTACTGCGACAATGAGAGTGCAATCAAGATCTCCTACAACCCAGTACAACATTCGAAGATGAAGCATATTAAGATACGGCATCATTTTCTTCGGGATCACGTGATGAAAGGCGACATCAACATCAAGCATGCTGACACTGAAGATCAATTGGCGGATATCTTCACGAAGCCTTTGGATGAGAAGAGGTTTTGCAAGTTGCGGTGTGAGCTAAATATCTTAGAATCCTCAAATGTCCTTTGAATGGGAATACATCCTAACGCTTATGCATGTTAATGACTTTGATGCACAACACACGAAGTAATGTATGCCTTCAATCTCATGAAGACTTACACTCTAAGTGTGAATACATTAACAAAGAATATGACTACAGAGCGCCACGATAATTGTGCGCTGTGTCTGAGTCAAACATTCTTATACGGTGGGTAACGCCACCACCAAATTCGAAGACATTGCTTTTATCTTCGCATTTCTCTATGTCTTCGAAATTTGTGTTTGTCTTCGAATTGATTTGAACTTGCATATCACTTAAAGATTGAATATATTACTTGGAGTTTGTCCTCTACAGCATTGGGCCAATAGCTATATCTTCGAATTTACCTAAGCCAATGTGATCGGACCCACTATTCTTGTCTATTCTAATCTCGTCTTACTATATTCAACTCCAGTCATATGCATTCTACTTGACACGTGTTGATTGTCTTCACTGTGTCCTTTGTCAGTCGAAGACTAATCTAACCGACCATTTAAAATTCCAATTTTTGGCGTTACCGCACTTATCACAACAAACTTCCCGCGTTGTCGCTTCCGGTCGTGTAGTGGGCTGCCAGACGTGTTGCATGCACACCACGTGTCCCACTAGAGCCGAAGAGTCCGGGGCATAAACGTCCAAACTGTTCGGATGTCTCCATCCTTATAAATACAAGTGCACCAGCTCAACAATTACCTTCCACTTCCTCTGCCACCTCCAAGCTCCAAACCCTAGCGTCGTCGCTGGATTTCATCGCCGCTGGAGAAGGAGCACTTCGCTGTCGTGACTCCTCCGTCGACGTACTCACGTCGGCCGCGACCATCTTCGTCCGCCGCCGCCATAGGTGTCTGCCACCACCAAGCTAGGGTGTGGCAGATCGAACTACTTGGCCTCTCCGCCTCGTCGACTAGTTCTTCGTGTTCTTCATCGTGGTAATAAAATCTGAATTTTTACCATGCGTTTGATCTTTGCAAATTACCAAATATCTTTGAGATCTGTTTTTCACTATCATTCCAATAGATCTCACACTTTTACCTCTATTTGCTAAATTCGTTTACTTATGTTGCAAATCTGGGTTGATTTCTCACTTGTGCGAATTCTGGAACTTGCACAAATCTGAAACCACCCTATCTGTGAGCAAAAGTGAAAGTCTTCGGTTGATAAGGTCAGTGTCTTCATACCACGATATCTTGTTTTAAAATCTTCTGAGAATGCATATGACCTCTCCCACTCCCTCGCATCTCTAACTCTTTCACAGGTACATGTTCGCAGCAGAGTCGCTTGGATCTCATAGTCTGAATTCATTTGCAGACTGATACGTCTCCAACGTATCTATAATTTTTGCTTGTTCCATGCTGTTATATTATCATTCTTGGATGTTTTACAATCATTTTATAACAACTTTATATCATTTTTGGGACTAACCTATTGACATAGTGCCAAAGTGCCAGTTATTGTTTTTGCTTGTTTTTTACTTCGTAGAAAATCAATACCAAACGGAGTCCAATCGCGGCGAAACTTTTTGGAGATTTTTTCAGGACCAGAAGACACCCAGTGAGCCAAAGAAGAGCCAGGAAGGTGGGCTGTGGAGAGCACAACACACCAGGGCACGCCAGGGGCCCCCCGGCGCGCCCTGATGGGTTGTGCCCTCCACGGGGCCCCTCCGCACCGCCTCTGATGCGTATAAATTCCCAAATATTCCAAAAACCCTAGGGGAGTCGACGAAACACAATTCCAGTCGCCGCAAGTTCCAGAACCTCGAGATCCAATCTAAACACCATCACGGAGGGGTTCATCTTCCTCATAGGTGCCTCTCCGATGATGCGTGAGTAGTCCACCATAGACCTACGGGTCCGTAGGCAGTAGCTAGATGGCTTCCTCTCTCTCTCTCTTATGATTCTCAATACAATGGTCTCTTGGAGATCTATTTGATGTAAACTTTTGCGGTGTGTTTGTTGGGATCTAATGAATTTTGAGTTCATGATCAGTTTCTATCCATGAATATTATTTGAGTCTTCTTTGATCTCTTATATGCATGATTGCTTATAGCATCGTATTTCTTCTTCGAATCTTTGGTTTAGTTAGGCCGACTAGATCGATTTTTCTTGCCATGGGAAGAGGTGCTTTGTGATGGGTTCGATCTTGCGGTGTTCTTTCCGAGTGACAGAAGGGGCAGCAAGACAAGCATGTGTCGTTGCTATTAAGGATAACAAGATGGGGTCTACTCCTACATGAATAGATCTTGTCTACATCATGTCATCGTTCTTATTGCATTACTCCGTTTTTCCATGAACTTAATACACTAGATGCATGTGATACGTCTCCAACGTATCTATAGTTTTTTATTGTTCCATGCTATTATATTATCTGTTTTGGATGTTTTATATGCATTAATATGCTATTTTATATTATTTTTGGGACTAACCTATTAATCTAGAGCCTAGTGCCAGTTTCTGTTTTTTCCTTGTTTTTGAGTATTGCAGATAAGGAATATTAAACGAAGTCCAAACGGAATAAAATCTTCGCGATGATTTTTCTTGGACCAGAAAAAACCCAGCAGACTTGGAGAAGAAGGTAGGAGACCTGCCGGGGAGTCACAAGCCTACAGGGCGCGCCCTAGGGGGGGGCGCCCTCCAGGCTTGTGGCCCCCCAGCAGCCCTCCTAACCCTATTCTCCAGCCTATAAATTCCCAAATATTCCATGAACCACAAAAAGAGCCACGAAAATACTTTTCCACTGCCAGAAGCCTCTGTTCCCGTGAGATCCCATCTTGGAGCCTTTTCCGGTAATCTGCCGGAGGGGGATTCGATCACAGAGGGCATCTACATCAACTCCATTGCCCCTCCGATGATGCGTGAGTAGTTTACCACAGACCTTCGGGTCCATAGCTAGTAGCTAGATGGCTTCTTCTCTCTCTTTGTTCTTCAATACCATGTTCTTCATGATCTTCATGGAGATCTATCCGATGTAATACTCTTTTGCGGTGTGTTTGTCGAGATTCGATGAATTGTGGGTTTATGATCAGCTTATCCATGAATATTATTTGAATCTTCTCTGAATTCTTATATGCATGATTTCATATCTTTGCAAGTCTCTTCGAGTTATTGGTTTGGTTTGGCCAACTAGATTGGTAATTCTTGCAATGGGAGAAGTGCTTAGTTTTGGGTTCAATCTTGCGGTGTCCTCACCCAGTGACAAAGTAGGGGTAGCGAGGCACGTATTTGTATTGTTGCCATCGAGGATAAAAAGATGGGGTTTTCATCATATTGCTTGAGTTTATCCCTCTACATCATGTCATCTTACCTAATGCGTTACTCTGTTCTTCATGAACTTAATACTCTAGATGCAGGCAGGAGTCGGTCGATGTGCGGAGTAATAGTAGTAGATGCAGAATCGTTTCGGTCTACTTGACACGGACGTGATGCCTATATGCATAATCATTGCCTTGGATATCGTCATAACTATGCGCTTTTCTATCAATTGCTCGACAGTAATTTGTTCACCCACCGTATTATTTTCCTTCAAGAGAGAAGCCTCTAGTGAAACCTATGGCCCCCGGGTCTATTTTCCATATTATATTTTCAGATCTATAAACCAAAAATACCAAAAATACTCTGCTGCAATTCTTTTACTTTTCGTTTTAGCAATCTTTTATATCTATCTCTATCAGATCTCATCCTTGCAAATAACCATGAAGGGATTGACAACCCCTTTTAGCGTTGGGTGCAAGAGTTTGATTGTTTGTGTAGGTGCGAAGATTGGGGACTTGCTTGTATCTCCTACTGGATTGATACCTTGGTTCTCAACAGCTGAGGGAAATACTTATCTACTTTGCTGCATCACCCTTTCCTCTTCAAGGGAAAACCAACGCAAGCTCAAGAAGTAGCAAGAAGGATTTCTGGCGCCGTTGCCGGGGAGATCTACATCAAGCCTACCAAGTACCCATCACAAACTCATCTCTTGCATTTACATTATTTGCCATTGCCTCTCGTTTTCCTCTCCCCCACTTCTAAAACGATTTTCAGAAAAAACCAAAAAGATTTGCCTTTTTATTTGCCCTTTTTCCGTTCGTCTTTTCGTTTGCTTTTTGCTTGTGTGTTAGATCGCTTAAACTCATGGCTAGCCTTGCTACTATCGCTAGTACTCCCGAGAATGAAGTTCTTACTTTTAAGCAAAGGGAGGGAGAAAACTTAAAAGATGCTTGGTATAGAATTTGCAATGCTCAAAATAGATCTACTCGTAAGCAATCTACTACCGTTCTCCTTCGCAATTTTTATGTGGGTGTCTGTCCTTGGAATAGATATGTTTTGGATGCCATTACGGGAGGAAACTTTTTGGGTAGCCATACCTTTGATTCTTATAATGCTATGACAAATTTGGTAGGTTCACCCCCACTCATGGTTAATGAAACAATCTTAACTTTGGAACATGTGATGCGAAGGCTTGATATTATTGAAAATAAAGCTGCTACTATAGAGATCATTGAAAACTTGGATAAAAAGATTCATAATCATATTACCCAATATGGATCTAAGGTAGGAGTTACTCTAAAAAACCTAAGGGAAAAAGAACCCATAGTTAATGAAAAACTGGATCAAGATTCCTCTAGAATTGGAAAGCTAGAGGACATTATTACCAACTTGGGTTCCGCTTTTGCCTCTGTTCAAACTACTCCAAAATTTCCTCCTTCTAAGACTGCCAAGTTTGTTTATGTTCCCAAAAATAAGGGTGAATCCTCTAGTAAAGGGAGTGAAGATCTTAAGATGATAAGTGTTCACCCCAGCTTTATCAATATTATTAGGGAACCTATTGCCACAAGTGAATCTCTTGACTTCTTGCCTAGGAGCATTATTATTGATAAGATCAAAGAACCTCCTAGGGTTTATAAGTGTGAAATTGAGGAATTGCAAACCAAAGATGACAATACCTAGATCTATTGCGTTATGCCTAGCTAGGGGCGTTAAACAATAGCGCTTGTTGGGAGGCAACCCAATTTTATTTTTATGCTTTTGTTTTTTGCTTCTGTTTTTGAATGTTTTACACATTATTACCTCTGTAGTAATTGTGTTTTCTTGTTTAAATTAGTGTTTGAGTCAAGTAAGACCTTTGGGATGGTCTACGGTGTTTGTGATTTGATTTTGCTGAAAAACAGAAACTTCTGCTCTCAGTCCAGGAATTTTGTAAATTCACTGGAACGTGATTTTGATCTGAAATTTTTACACAAGATTTATATACAAATTGACCTGATTGTCCTAATTTTTCAGAATTTTTGGAGTTACAGAAGTATTCGAAGTCTATAGATTGCTACAGACTGTTCTGTTTTAGACAGATTCTGTTTTCTTCGTGTTGTTTGCTTATTTTGATGTATCTATGGGTTGTATCGGGGGGTATGAACCATGGAGAAGTTGGAATACAGTAGATATTACACCAATATAAATAAAGAATGAGTTCACAACAGTACCTAAAGTGGTGATTTATTTTTCTTATACTAACGGATCTCACGAGTTTTCTGTTGAGTTTTGTGTTGTGAAGTTTTCAAGTTTTGGGTAAAGATTTGATGGACTATGGAATAAGGAGTGGCAAGAGCCTAACCTTGGGGATGACCAAGGCACCCCAAGCCATATTCAAGGATACCAAAGAGCCTAAGCTTGGGGATGCCCCGGAAGGCATCCCCTCTTTCGTCTTCAATCCGTCGGTAAATTTACTTGAGGCTATATTTTTATTCACCACATGATATGTGTTTTGCTTGGAGCGTCTTGTATGATATGAGTCTTTGATTTTTAGTTTGCCACAATCATCCTTGCTGTACACATCTTTTGAGGGGGACACGCATTAATCATGAATTTATTAGAATACTCTATGTGCTTCACTTATATCTTTTGAGCTAGACAATGTTGCTCTAGTGCTTCACTTATATCTTTTTAGAGCACGGTGGTGTTTTATTTTATAGAAATAATTGAACTCTCGTACCTCACTTATATTATTTTGAGAGTCTTTAAACAGCATGGTAATTGGTTTAGGTTGTGAATTTAGTCCTAATATAATGGGCATCCAAGAGGGGTATAATAAAAACTTTCATATAAAGTGCATTGAATACTATGAGAAGTTTTATTCCTTGCATATAGTTTTGAGATATAAAGATGGTGATATGAGAGTCATGCTAGTGAGTAATTATGAATTGGTAGAAATACTTGTGTTAAAGTTTGTGATTCCCGTAGCATGCACGTATGGTGAACCGTTATGTAACGAAGTCGGAGCATGATTTGTTTAATGATTGTCAACCTTTGTGTGAGGGTCGGGAGCGCGCGATGGTTAATTCCTACCAACCTCTCCCCTAGGAGCATGCATCTAATACTTCGCTTCAATAACTAATAGACTTTTGCAATAAGTATGTGAGTTCTTTATGACTAATTTTGAGTCCATGGATTATACACACTCTCACCCTTCCACCTTTGCTAGCCTCTCTAGTACCGCGCAACTTTCGCCGGTGCATTAAACCCACCTTCCTCAAAACAGCCACCATATATACTTTCCTCAAAACAGCCACCATACCTACCTATTATGGCATTTCCATAGCCATTCCGAGATATATTGCCATGCAATTCCCACCGTTCCATTTTTCATGACATGCACCATCATTTTCATATTGCTTTGCATGATCGTAAGATAGCTAGCATGATGTTTTCATGGCTTATCCGTTTTTTGATGTCATTTGCTAGGCTAGATCGTTGCACATCCCGGTGCACCACCGGAAGCATTCATATAGAGTCATATTTTGTTCTAGGTATCGAGTTGTAATTCTTGAGTTGTAAATAAATAAAAGTGTGATGATCTTCATTATTAGAGCATTGTCCCGTGAGAGAAAAGGATGATGGAAGCTATGAATCCCTCACAAGTTGGGATGAGTCTCCGGACTTTACAAATAATAAAAGAGGCCAATGAAGCCCAAATAAAAAAAAGAGGCCAAAGATGCCCACCAAAAAAAATGAGAGAAAGAGAGAAGGGACAATGCTACTATCTTTTTTCCACACTTGTGCTTCAAAGTAGCACCATGATCTTCATGATAGAGAGTCTCCTATTTTGTCACTTTCATATAACTAGTGGAATTTTTCATCATTATGCACGACCGCTTAGTTTATTTTTGAGCTTTCATACACTTATAGCTCTAGTGCATCCGTTGCATGGCAATCCCTACTCACTCACATTGATATCTATTGATGGGCATCTCCATAGCCCGTTGATACGCCTAGTTGATGTGAGACTATCTTCTCCTTTTCCTTACAACCTCCACCATATTCTATTCCACCTATAGTGCTATATCCATGGCTCATGCTCATGTATTGTGTGAGAGTTGAAAAGGTTTGAGAACATAAAAGGTGTGAAACAATTGCTTGACTTGTCATCGGGGTTGTGCATGATTTAGATACTTTGTGTGGGGAAGATGGAGCATAGCCAGACCATATGATTTTGTAGGGATAACTTTCTGAGGCCATGTTATTTCAAAAGGACGCAATTGCCTTGTTAGTATGCTTGAAGTATTACTTTTTTTATGTCAATATTAGACTTTTGTTTTGAATCTTATGGATCTGAATATTCATGCCACAATAAAGAATATTACATGGATAAATATGTTAGGTAGCATTCCACATCAAAAATTCTGTTTTTATCATTTACCTACTCGAGGACGAGCAAGAATTAAGCTTGGGGATGCTTGATACGTCTCCAACGTATCTATAATTTTTGATTGTTCCATGCTATTATATTATCTGTTTTGGATGTTTTATATGCATTAATATGCTATTTTATATTATTTTTGGGACTAACCTATTAATCTAGAGCCTAGTGCCAGTTTCTGTTTTTTCCTTGTTTTTTGAGTATTGCAGATAAGGAATATTAAATGGAGTCCAAACGGAATAAAATCTTCGCGATGATTTTTCTTGGACCAGAAGAAACCCAACAGACTTGGAGATGAAGGCAGGAGACCTGCCGGGGAGTCACAAGCCTGCAGGGCGCGCCCTAGGGGGGGCGCCCTCCTGGCTTGTGCCCCCCCAGCAGCCCTCCTAACCCTATTCTTCAGCCTATAAATTCCCAAATATTCCCTGAACCACAAAAAGAGCCACGAAAATACTTTTCCGCCGCCGAAAGCCTCTGTTCCCGTGAGATCCCATCTTGGAGCCTTTTCCGGTAATCTGCCGGAGGGGGATTCGATCACGGAGGGCATCTACATCAACTCCATTGCACCTCCGATGATGCGTGAGTAGTTTACCACAGACCTTCGGGTCCATAGCTAGTAGCTAGATGGCTTCTTCTCTCTCTTTGTTCTTCAATACCATGTTCTTCATGATCTTCATGGAGATCTATCCGATGTAATACTCTTTTGCGGTGTGTTTGTCGAGATCCGATGAATTGTGGGTTTATGATCAGCTTATCCATGAATATTATTTGAATCTTCTCTGAATTCTTATATGCATGATTTCATATCTTGCAAGTCTCTTCGAGTTATTGGTTTGGTTTGGCCAACTAGATTGGTAATTCTTGCAATAGGAGAAGTGCTTAGTTTTGGGTTCAATATTGCGGTGTCCTCACCCAGTGACAAAGTAGGGGTAGCGAGGCACGTATTTGTATTGTTGCCATCGAGGATAAAATGATGGGGTTTTCATCATATTGCTTGAGTTTATCCCTCTACATCATGTCATCTTACCTAATGCGTTACTCTGTTCTTCATGAACTTAATACTCTAGATGCAGGCAGGAGTCGGTCGATGTGCGGAGTAATAGTAGTAGATGCAGAATCGTTTCGGTCTACTTGACACGGACGTGATGCCTATATGCATAATCATTGCCTTGGATATCGTCATAACTATGCGCTTTTCTATCAATTGCTCGCCAGTAATTTGTTCACCCACCGTATTATTTTCCTTCATGAGAGAAGCCTCTAGTGAAACCTATGGCCCCCGGGTCTATTTTCCATATTATATTTTCAGATATATAAACCAAAAATACCAAAAATACTTTGCTGCAATTCTTTTACTTTTGTTTTACTTTTGGTTTTAGCAATCTTTTATATCTATCTCTATCAGATCTCATCCTTGCAAATAACCGTGAAGGGATTGACAACCCCTTTTAGCGTTGGGTGCAAGAGTTTGATTGTTTGTGTAGGTGCGAAGATTGGGGACTTGCTTGTATCTCCTACTGGATTGATACCTTGGTTCTCAACAACTGAGGGAAATACTTATCTACTTTGCTGCATCACCCTTTCCTCTTCAAGGGAAAACCAACGCAAGCTCAAGAAGTAGCAGCATGCTGGATAGCGGTCGATGTGTGGAGTAATAGAGGTAGATGCAGGCATGAGTCTGTCTATCTATCTTGGACGTGATTCCTATATAATGATCATCGCCTTGGATATCGTCATGACTATTCGATTTTCTATCAATTGCCCAACAGTAATTTGTTCACCCACCGTGCGCTATACTCATGAGAGAAGCCACTAGTGAACCCTACGGCCCCCGGGTCTACTTTTCCATCATATTGCTTTCCGATCTACGTTTTTGCAATCTTTGTTTTCAGATCTACAAAACCAAAAACCCAAAAAAATATTGCTGCATATTTAGTCTTTTTATTTGTGTTCTTGAGAGATCTATCTTTCCTATCTATCACTACCTAATCTATCTTATTACCGTAGAGAGATTGACAACCTCTCTTTCGTGTCGGGTTGCAAGTATTTGTTGTTTGTGTGCATGTGCTGCTTATTGGGTGGTGGTGATCCTCCTACTGGTTCGATAACCTTGGTTTCATAACTGAGGAAAATACTTACCGTCGCTGTGCTGCATCATCCCTTCCTCTTTGGGGAAATACCGACACAGTCTCAAGCCACGTCAAAGGAATTTCTGGCGCCATTGCCGGGGAGGAAGCAGTCTCCTCTACGTGCCTATCGTAGGGGCCGAGGGGACTCCACCATCATCTACCAAGTTCCTAATCACAAATCTCATCTCCTTGCAATTACATTATTTGCCATTTGCCTCTCGTTTTCCTCTCCCCCACTTCACCAATTTGCCGTTTTATTCGCCCTCTTTTTCGTTTGCCTTTTTCTCGCCGGATCTCTTTTTGTTTGCTTGTTTGCTATCTTTGCTTGTGTTGCCATGTGCCTTCTATTTGCTTGCATATTCGCTTGCTAAAAATCTATTGATATGGATCCTCATCCACTTGCTAATCTTTTTAAAATACCAAATTATGATGAACCCATTGCTAGTGAGTTGAGTGAACTTGATTATCTCTATGAAGTTTTGTTTGAAAATCATGAATCTGAAAATTTTGATGAAGTGTTGAAAGAAGAAATTTATAAGGTGATTCATGACAGCTCCTTGATTGAAAATTATGATTGCAATGTTGCTAGTATGAATTCTCTAAATATCCATGATGCTAATGATATGCAAAGCCACAAGCTTGGGGATGCTATGTTTGATGAAGATGATATTTTTAGTCCCCCAAGTTTTGATGAGCAAATTTATTATGATGATTGCATGCCTTCTATTCATGATGATGGTGATGACACGTATGCTATAATGAGTAATGATAACCATGAAACTTATCATCATGGTTTTAATTTGCAATGTGGTTATGTCAATCAAGTGTCTCATGATAGTTATTTTGTTGAGTTTGCTCCCACTACCATGGATGAAAAGGAATTTGCTTATGTGGAGAGTAATGAAAATTCTATGTTTGTGCATCATGAAAAGAATGATTTATGTGATAGTTATATTGTTGAATTACTTCGTTATGCTACTGAAATTTATTATGAGGGAGGAACATATGCTTGTAGGAATTGCAATAGTATCAAGTTTCCTCTCTATCTGTTCAAAGTTTTGAAGTTATGCTTGTTTTGCCTTCCTATGCTAGTTGATTCTTGTTCCCATAAATTGTTTGCTCACAAAATCCCTATGCATAGGAAGTGTGTTAGACTTAAATATATTTTTCATGAGATTCATGATGCTCTTTTGCATATTTCAATTACTACTTTTTATGTGAGCATCATTGAATTCATTATGCCTAGCTAGGGGCGTAAAACGATAGCGCTTGTTGGGAGGCAACCCAATGAATAAATAAATTTTTGCTTTTTCCTTTCTGTTTTTGAGTGTTGACACAATTATGCCTCTTTTATGATTGTGTTTTTATGGTTTATTTAGTGTTTGTGCCAAGTAAAGCCTTTAGGATGATTCATAGGATGAGTAGAAGTGATGCTGAATCTGAAACAGAAACTTTGCGTCCAGTATATGAATTTTCATTTTTTACTAGAACGTGATCTTGAGCTGAAATTTTAACACAGTGTTTCTATACAAATTACTTACGATTTCCTAATTTTTCAGAATTTGTAGAGTTACATAAGTATGGGTAGAGTACATATTACTACAGACTGTTCTGTTTAAGACAGATTCTGTTTTCGTTGCATTGTGTGCTTGTTTTGATGAATCTATGGGTTATATTGAAGGGTATGAGCCATGATAAAGTTAAAATACAGTAGGTATAATGCAATAATAAAATATGAATGGGTTTGTAACAGTACCTAAAGTAGTGATTTGCTTTATTATACTAACGGATCTCACGAAGATTTTGTTGAGTTTTGTGTGATTGAAGTTTTCAAGTTTTGGGTGAGATCACGATGGATGAAGGAATAAGGAGTTATAAAAGCCTAAGCTTGGGGATGCTACTGCACCCCCAAGATATATCCAAAGAGAAACAAGCAACTAAGCTTGGGGATGCCCCCGAGTGGCATCCCCTCTTTCTTCTAACGACCATCGGTATTTTACTTGGAGCTATATTTTTATTCGCCACATATCATGAGTTTTGCTTGGAGCGTCTTGTATCTTTGCTTGCTTTGCTTGTTAGTTTGTCACTTGTATCCTTGCTGGACACACCTATTTGAGAAAGCCAAAACCATTCTATGATTTGTTAGAATTGCTCTATGTGCTTCACTTAAACTTTTTGAGCTATAGAATTGCTCTAGTGCTTCACTTATATCTTTTTGAGCACGGTGTGCTTGGAAATTTTTGTAGAAATACTCTCATGCTTCACTTAGATTAATTTGAGAGTTAGTAAATTTTGAATAAATCCTCTCATGCTTCACTTATACCTTTTTGAGAGATGAAATCTTTATGCTCATGTGCTTCACTTAAATTTGTTTGAGCTTGCCAAAAAGCAATGGCAATATATGAAACTAGTCCCAAAGTGATAGATATCCAAGGAGGATATAATAAAAACTTTCATGAAGATCATTGGACAAATTAAACTTGATTCCTTGTAATAGTTTTGAAACATGATGATAGTAATATGTGAGTCATGTTAGTGAGTAATTGTGCTTAGTAGGAATATTGGTGTTAAGGTTTGTGATTCCCTATGCATGCACGAAAGTAAATAGTTATGCAATGAAGTTACATCCTACTTGTGGTGCATTATTCGGTGTTAGTAATGTTCAATGCACACTTATGTGAATTTTCGTTTCTTAGTTTGGTTGCTTCCCAATCTATTTTGCTAGCCTCCATTTGTACTCAGTAGAAATACTACTTGTGCATCCAAAATCCTGAAACCAAGTTTTGCCTTATAAGTCCACCATACCAACCTATATGCGGTATTTCCATGCCGTTCGAAGCAAATTTGTATGTGCCATCTCTAAATTTTTAAAATAAATTTTCTCTTTTGTGTGCCCGTACCGCTCATGAAACGGTGGGGAGTGTCCAATATTTTTCCATGCTAGATGTGTTATTCTCAAGATGAGTGTTCATTCACTTGTCATTGCACGAGAGTATGGCAGTAATAGGGATGCCCATTCCCGAAATGAAAAAAAAATATTTACTTTATGTTGTCAAATAATAAATTCCTGGAAAGTGTTTGTATGGAAGGCAACCGTGGATACGGCCCGCCATGGAAAGTGAAAGTTTGGTGGAAAAAGGAATAAACTTTATTTTCTGTTTGGGATCCAATCTAAACACCATCACGGAGGGGTTCATCTTCCTCATAGGTGCCTCTCCGATGATGCGTGAGTAGTCCACCATAGACCTACGGGTCCGTAGGCAGTAGCTACATGGCTTCCTCTCTCTCTCTTATGATTCTCAATACAATGGTCTCTTGGTGTCAGGGGAATGACCCCCGGGTACCCCAAAGACGGCGAGTCGTGACGGGGTGCCCGCCCGCCCGGGCCGGCTACTACGACTCACTCCCACGGCCGGCTGCCCCAGCCAGCCGGCTGCTCCGTCCAGCCGGCTGCCCGGAGTCAACTACGACGTCCCGTCGGACACGCGCGGACAAGACGGCCATACCCCGCACTGTTGGCGAACATTCGGACGCTATACGCGGGTGATCATCTATAGTGTACTTGTCCCCTGGACACTATTTTATAAAGTGTCCAGGGGACACATAGCCACACCTGGCTTGGTTTGTAAGCTACCCAAGGTAGCTTACAACCAACGCACCCCCTCACCTAGCTTTGGATGTAAGCTACCCTCACACTATAAAAGGGGGCCTAGCCTCCTCACACTCACGGGGACACACACTCACGGGATGAGGCTCCAAGCCATCATGCCCACACTAGCTCATACACACATTTATGATACAGCTGCAGGAGCAACTCTGTACTGCGATATATTCCTCATATACAGACATGCAGAAGTAGGGGTATTATCTCTCCGGAGAGCCCCGAACCTGGGTAAACCACCGTGTGTTGTTACCCTATCCCATCCCGGATCTCCACGGTAGCCTTGCTCTCACCTCGATTAGCCACCCCCTGGCATCTGTTGTGAGAAAACGATGACAGTTGGCGCCCACCGTGGGGCTAGCTGCTGCTGGAACCGCGGTCTGGGCGGGACCATCTTCGTCACCGCCGCCGCAACGTCGCCACCGTCTCTCCGGCGGCGCTCGGGGGCTTGACATCAACGCGCCCCCAGGACGAATGCGCCGGGCCGCATCCTCACTGCCGGTCTCGTCATCGGCATCTCGACGCCGGCCGCCCGTCACCGCTCCCGCGTTCCCTCACTCGAATCCGGCCTAGACACGCTCGCCTCGCCGACCGCTTCCCTAACCCCGCGCGCGCTACCGCCAGCGGCACGTGGCCACGACGGGCTACCACCGCGTCCTCCTCGCATCGGCGCGGCCCTTGGCCGTCGTGCTTGCACCGGCACCGGCGCCGACCGCGTCCCGGCGGCTACAACGGCCTCCGCTCGAGTAGGCTCGAGCTCGCTCACCCTCTCCCTCGTAGAAAAAATCAAGCTCATGGATGTCCTGCGCCTCTCCTCCCTCGTGTGCGTACGCCACCACCTGCTCTGGCCATTGCCACGCAGCTGGCCACGCTGTCGCTGCCGTGGTTGCTCGCCGCCTCCGCGCTTAGGCGCGGTCCCTCCCCCGCAGGTCGCCGCGCGCGTGCGCTGCTCCCTCCTCGCGCCTCCGGGACCACCACGGCCGCCGCGCCGTTTACCCCCGCCCGGTGCGAGGCCGAGCCGTGTCGCCGCACCGCTCCGGCCTGCGCGCCTCGCCTCTCCCTCTGAGCGTGCCTCGCCTCCGCGCCACGGCACCACCCGGGCCCACCGTGCCGCTCCGTCCGCAATCACGACGCCGCCCGGGCCCGTCGCGTCGCGACCCAGCGCCCAGCTGTGCGGGCGCGCCCGCCCGTCCTCCTCCAACACCGGCTCCTCCGTCGCCCGGTCCGCTCGCCCGCCTGCGTCGGCGGCTCCCACTCACCCGCCTGCGTGCCCACCAATCCGGTCCGGCTCCCGCGCCCGGTCCGCTGGCCGCCCCGCGGCGGAGGCTCCTCCGCCCGGTCCGGCTCCCTTCCCGCGCGCCCTGGGCCTCCTCCGCACGCCGCCCAGGCCCTTTGCGCCCTACCTCCACAGCTGCCGCGCCACACTGCCGGGCCGCCGCTGCGGCCGGCTACTATTGTGCGACCACACGCCCTGCTCCGCCCCGCGGTGCGCCAGCAGCCCGCCGCTCCGGCCGGCTCCGCACGTCCGGCCCCGCATGTCGGCTCGGCCTCCTCTTGCCTTGGCCGGCTCCGCGCGCCCGCTGCGTCGCCCTCGGCCGGCTCCGCCTCGCCGCGCCCGCGCGCCCCCGTCTGCCTCGCCGTGCACCACCCCGCCTCCGGGTCCGGCAACCCGCGTGCGGCCCGGGCCGGCTCCCGCCACGGCCGCCTGCCCACACGTGTCGCCGGCCGGCTCCCGCTATCCCACCTCTGTGCGTCCGCGTTCGCGCCCTCGCGCGCCTCGCCGGCTCCGGCCACGCATGCAGGCTCGCGGGCTCCACCCGCTCCGGCTCGTCGCGACCCCGGCTGGTCCACTCCCGCGGGCCGACCGACCGCTCCATCCGTGCACGCGCCTCCTCGGCCCCGTCAGCGACGCCCGCGCGCCTTGCCTCCACTCCGGTCCTCCGCCCCTCCGGTCCAGCTCGAGTGGCCACGTGGCCCCGTGCTGCCCCGCTCGCACGACCGCGCACCGGCTCCTCTCGCCCGGGCGGCAGCCTCCCGGCTCCCACTACCACGCCCCGGCGGCGGCAGCCGCCCCCGCGCGCTGGCCGGCTCCGGCTGCTGTCCAGCGCGGCTGGCTCCCAAGGGAAACAAGAAAAAGGGAGGATGGGGCCCGGCTGGAGAAAAAGGGAGTTGGGGTCCGGCTGCAAAAAAAAAGAAAAAAAAAGAAAAGGGGACTGTACGTCCGTCTGCCCACTGCAGCTGGTCCACCAGGAGGCTCGGACCCGCGTCCTCGGTCGGCTGGCCCGCATCGCCGCTCGGCTAGTTGCCACCCGCCCGCGTCGCCGCTCGGTCGGCTCGCTCGTCCGTCCGGCTTCCCGGCTGGCCTGCCCGCCTACTTCGACACCGGGCCGACTGGAGAGTCGGCTCCGCTGCTCGTCCACTTCGACGCCGGCTGGTCAGGCCCGGCCGGCCGGCACCTTCATCAACCGCCCCGGAGGCTACACCCAGCGGGTGCGCCCGGCGTGCCCCACTGGTAAAAGACCGCGCCGTCTGCAAGCCGCGCCGGCTATCTTTGACAACACCCACCTCGCCTACGCAAAAATCAATGTGAGCCCCCGATCGCCCATCCTCATGCCACTCACAAACAGCGGATACCCTGAGCGTCCCTCGGAGGCAATCTCCGCATTTATTTCAGCAACTTTACTGTTCGCCCCGGTGCCAGCTTGTCTCGCCGGGGCCGGCCGCTTGGCCCGATATGTTCGTTCCCACGAGACGATTTAGTAGCGTGTACGGTACCGAAGGCCCACTCTTTGTCTCAGCTACAGATCGCACCGCGACTGTCCGGCTAGCGAGAGCACTGGCTAGAGGTCACCTCACGCGAAAAGCATCCCGGGAGAAAAACGGCTTGGGCAACCCGGTCATTTCATTTGAGGGTATCTGCTCGGTCGGGCCTGCCCCAGAATCCGAGTATTGTACGCTCCATTCCGCGGCCCACTCTTCGCCTCAGCCACAGACCGACTCCCGGCTGTCCGGCTGGCAAGAGCAAAAGCCAAAGGGCGGAGAGCACATGAAAAATATTGAAGGGGGCTCGGACGAAACCGAGCCGACACCCTCTGCGTAAACTTGCACTACCAAAATCAAATGTTTGATATATCTGCGCCGACTAAACCTTGTCTTCTGCACGATCATTCCCGTGAGGAACCTCCTCCGGAGGCCCGGAGGCTACTCCCGGCAGGGCCCCGCGCCCATCAGCCGGCGGACCCCGCGTCCGCGCCCGGCAGCGCCTCGCGCTCGACAACCGGCAGACCCTGCTTCCGCCTTCGGCAGGGCTCCACGCCCATCAGCCGGCGGACCCCGCATCCGCGCCCGGCAGCGCCTCACGCTCGACAGCCGGCAGACCCCGCGTCCGCCTTCGGCAGGGCTCCACGCCCATCAGCCGGCGGACCCCGCGTCCGCGCCCGGCAGCACCTCGCGCTCGACAGCCGGCGGACCCCGCTTCCGCCTTCGGCAGGGCACCGCGCCCATCAGCCGGCGGACCCCGCGTCCGCGCCCGGCAGCGCCTCGCGCTCGACTGCCGGCGAACCCCGCGTCCGCCCCTGGCTGGTCTCTGCGCCCACCAGCCAGCGGACCCCGCGTCCACGCCCGACATCCCAGACGCCACCGTCTGCTTCTGCAACAGCAAAGACCCTCCGCCCGACTATTCGAGTCGCCCGGAGGCTCGGAGGCTACACCCAGCGGGTGCGCTGGCGCGCCCTCGCTAGAAACAGCCAGCCGGTGGACTCCGTGTCCGCGCCAGGCAGGGCTCCGCGCCCGTCAGTTGGCGGACCCCGCGTCCACGCCCGACGTCCTCGATGCCACCGTCTGCTTCAGCAACAGCGAAAACCCTCCGCCCGACTCTTCGAGTCGCCCGGAGGCTCGGAGGCTACACCCAGCGGGTGCGCTGACGTGCCCCCGCTGGAAGCAAGCCGCTCCAGCTGCACGCCCGCAACCGGCCTTCATCAACAACTTCTGCAACAACAACGACGACGATGAAAACCCTCTGCCCGACTCTTCGAGTCGCCCGGAGGCTCGGGGGCTACTGTCGGGGGAATGACCCCCGGGTACCCCAAAGACGGCGAGTCGTGACGGGGTGCCCGCCCGCCCGGGCCGGCTACTACGACTTACTCCCATGGCCGGCTTCCCCAGCCAGCCGGCTGCTCCGTCCAGCCAGCTTCCCGGAGTCAACTACGACGCCCCGTCGGACACGCGCGGGCAAGACGGCCATACCCCGCACTGTTGGCGAACATTCAGACGCTGTACGTGGGCGATCATCTATAGTGTACTTGTCCCCTGGACACTATTTTATAAAGTGTCCAGGGGACACATAGCCACACCTGGCTTGGTTTGTAAGCTACCCAAGGTAGCTTACAACCAACGCACCCCCTCACCTAGCTTTGGATGTAAGCTACCCTCACACTATAAAAGGGGGCCTAGCCTCCTCACACTCACGGGGACACACACTCACGGGATGAGGCTCCAAGCCATCATGCCCACACTAGCTCATACACATATTTATGATACAGCTCCAGGAGCAACTCTGTACTGCGATATATTCCTCATATACAGACATGCAGGAGTAGGGGTATTATCTCTCCGGAGAGCCCCGAACCTGGGTAAACCACCGCGTGCTGTTACCCTATCCCATCTTGGATCTCCACGGTAGCCTTGCTCTCACCTCGATTAGCCACCCCCTGGCATCTGTTATGAGAAAACGACGACACTTGGAGATCTATTTGATGTAAACTTTTGCGGTGTGTTTGTTGGGATCCGATGAATTTTGAGTTCATGATCAGTTTCTATCCATGAATATTATTTGAGTCTTCTTTGATCTCTTATATGCATGATTGCTTATAGCATCGTATTTCTTCTTCGAATCTTTGGTTTAGTTAGGCCGACTAGATCGATTTTTCTTGCCATGGGAAGAGGTGCTTTGTGATGGGTTCGATCTTGCGGTGTTCTTTTCCAGTGACAGAAGGGGCAGCAAGACACACATGTATTGTTGCTATTAAGGATAACAAGATGGGGTCTACTCCTACATGAATATATCTTGTCTACATCATGTCATCGTTCTTATTGCATTACTCCGTTTTTCCATGAACTTAATACACTAGATGCATGCTGGATAGCGGTCGATGTGTGGAGTAATAGAGGTAGATGCAGGCAGGAGTCGGTCTATCTATCTTGGACGTGATGCCTATATAATGATCATCGCCTTCGATATCGTCATGACTATTCGATTTTCTATCAATTGCCCAACAGTAATTTGTTCACCCACTGTGCGCTATACTGATGAGAGAAGCCACTAGTGAACCCTACGGTCCCCGGGTCTACTTTTCCATCATATTGCTTTCTGATCTACGTTTTTGCAATCTTTGTTTTCAGATCTACAAAACCAAAAACCCAAAAATATATTGCTGCATATTTACTCTTTTTATTTGTGTTCTTGAGAGATCTATCTCTCCTATCTATCACTACCTAATCTATCTTATTACCGTAGAGAGATTGACAACCTCTCTTTCGCGTCGGGTTGCAAGTATTTGTTGTTTGTGTGCAGGTGTTGCTTATTGGGTGGTGGTGATCCTCCTACTGGTTCGATAACCTTGGTTTAATAACTGAGGGAAATACTTACCGTCGCTGTGCTGCATCATCCCTTCCTCTTTGGGGAAATACCGACACAGTCTCAAGCCACGTCACAGACTACTTGCAGATTCATTTGCACTCACCAGGGGCAAGCTCTCACTTGAATCTGTCTTCGAAGCCTTTGCTCACCTCGAAGCCTTTGAAGACAATGGCCAGAGACGATCCTCCAAAGAAAGGTGGTAGACAGAGAAGACTGAACACTGCTAAAGATCTTCCTCCCAAACTCTATGCGAAGTATAAGTCAGATGACGAGGAAACCTATGGTCAGAGAAAGAGTCGGATACAATGGCTATGGTCATAGCCCAAGGCTGTTGGGACAACATCACATGCTTCAAGGTCACCTTCTGTTGAATCTGAAGATACAGAAGATGAGTCTCGCCTTGTTAGGCGAATGAAAAGGAAGGCTGCTGCTTCCAGAGAACCAAAGCCATCTATCTCACTGATGGACGCTACAAATATGGTCGAGCTCTCCGATGATGAATTTGATGATGAAGCGCTGGCAAGACTGATCCAGCAAAAGGAAGAGGAAGCTAAACGTCTTGAAGAGTTACCTCTCTTCGACCCAGCAATACTCGAGCACTTCATTGACGAGTGGTTTGCTGATCCATCCCTCACCATCGACGCCCTACAGCTACCCATTGGGCTCAGCGTAACCTTCCAAGGGCTCGTGAATGAGGAGCTCTCTGTGGCACAAAAGGCCGTTCAACTCAAGGCGAAGATTAGCCATGAGAAGGCACTCTTCAAGGCCAACGTCCACAAGCTCAAGGCTGAACAGATCCAAGGCTATCAGCTTATGATGAAAGACCTCAAGGCAGTGTTTGAGAAGAGATGTGAAGCCGTCAAAGGCGCTCTTGTGCGTCTTAAGAAAAAGGCCAACACCATGATTCAAGCTCACAATGAAATGCTGAAGCGCAAGGCTCTTGGCCAACCTGCTCTTGATCCACGGATAAGATCCCGACATGCTTCAATGTCTTTGGACCATACCGCTCCATCAAGGTCTAAACCATGAGGCATTGAGTTTCCAGATGGCTTCTCTGGTCCTCGATCACCTCCGCCTTCCTCTGCTGCCACTAGCAAGAAGACAAAGAAAGCCGAAGCTGAAGCCAAGAAGCGCAAGGCTGCTGCCTCTGAATCCCAACCACCGAAGAGGCAGAAGACAAAGAAGTTGATGCCCTCTGTGTCCACTCAAGTACCTCAACCCCCACCTGCTCCATCATCCATGCCTGCTACTCAATAGGAGCCACTGCAAGTGATGCCCATCTCCATGGCTCCTCCTGCCTGTGAGAACCAAGAGAGGCAAGTGATACTACACAAGTCTGCAACCACAGAGACTCCTTCTACCAAAGACATTCCAGCTGGTGAATACATCGCAGCTGAAGACATTGCTCCCGAAGCTCATGCTAACGAAGCCAATGTAGACGAAGAAAATCCCATGCTGAACAATGATGATCCGATGATCCAAATGCCAACACATGATGACAGTGAGTATGTTGACATCGGCACTCCTTTGAGGCCAACTGTGCCTGAAAACATACCAAGCACTCCACCGTTTGCGTTTTCAACTCCTGTGCCCAGAACACCTGAGTCTCCATTTGTGGCCATAGAGGTTGAACCTACTGAGCATGCGTCGCCTCTCAAAAGGCTTCGCCGTGGACCTAGACTGGACATATCTTCGATGCAGAGCATCCCTGAAGACGAGGTCCATGTGCCTCCAACTGCACCAGTTGAGGGAGTCCTCAGAATCAAAGACATTGCTCATAACACGCTAGAGACCGAAACCCCCGCCTCTGAAGACAATGTTGCTGATAACATTGTGGGCGAAGTCAATGCCCCATCCCCTGATGGTCCTCCAGTTCCTGCGACGCCTTCCTCCAACGACAATGGTGACAACATTGTCCTGGCTTGAAATAGAGAAGGGCAAATGGTTCCCACCAAATGGCCCAGGCTGGTCGCACCACCAAGGATGGGTCCGCAATATGAATTCAACATTCAAAGGCGCCCCAATGTTCTGAACCCTATGCCAAGGCTCCCTATGCTCCGCCAGCAAGGGCGTGCTCGTCCTCATGTCTTCAGTGTCAGATCTTTCTGGCTCAACAACACCTTCTTCGACTCCAACTGCAATCCATATGCTCGTTCGAAGACTCAGTGTGATAGGTTCTGGAGCATCCCTCAAAGGGAATACTACACATGCGTGCACTATGGCCAGAATCGAATTTTCCCACACAAACGACTCAGTCTTGAAGCCATGAAGGGACTGCCATGTTTTGACCAAGCAATTGGTTGTCTTCGGGATGTTGGACTGCTGGCTTTTGTCACCGATCATGAAGACTGGAATGAGGAGCTCATTCTCCAGTTCGACGCCACCCTCCACATCTCTGGCTCCGGCTGAGACGTGAAGACATGGAAGATGCACTTCATGATTCGAGATGAATATGTAACTGTTGATGCTACGGACTTCTTTCCAGCAACACCTCTTGCATCCTCTAACGACAATGAAGCCATACCGAGTATCTTCCAACTGGACGAGCCAAATATGACTCATATGCTAACTATGATGGAACCTTTGGCCCCTGAAGCAAATATGACTCATTCTTTGTTGAATATCTTCAGTATCTGTCGGGGATATAACTCCACGGTGTAACCCGCCATACTGGGCCGGGTTAAAACATATCAATGACTCTACAATCAAGTTTAAGATGGGCCGTATTGTGAAGACGAAGACAAACGAGGCGGTGGCTGACTAGAGTCGCCAGACGGCCAAACACCTGAAGACGGCGTCTCATGGCCCACCAAGCTAAAGACGCCGGCTGAGTTTCCTTAAAGTACGAGACAAGTTAGAGATGTAGTAGGTCACGGATTATGATATGACCCGGACTCTATTGTAAACCCTAGGGCTTGACCTGTATATAAAGGCATGGCCCTAGGACCAGAAAGACTTAAGTTACAACCTCTCGATTGCTAGGTTAGCAATTCTGCACCCTTGTAATCGAGATCTATCCATCAAATACAGAGAAAGCAGGATGTAGGCTATTTCCTCCATAGGAGGGGCCGAACCTGGGGAAACCCGACTCTCTCTCTCTCATCCAACCCCTTTGAGTCGCCACCTAGCGGTGATGGCCTCACACCTAACTCCTGTTACGAGGACATCTGCCGGGTTGAAAAACCCACAACAGTTGGCGCCCACCGTGGGGCCCTCGCCTGGTGGAGTTGAGTTTTCAAAGGGAATCCTACCAGGATTTGGGAAGTTTGCGGTGAACCAGATAATCAAGAATCGCCGTGACAAGATCTATGTCGGCGAACCGGCTTGGAACGTCAAAGCTGATACGATCGGACATGAGCTTCGAGATCCTGCGGGAGAGATTGGTTTAGAGACCTCCGAGCCGGACATATACATCAACATCGACGAGCCGGCCCGGAGCGCCTGATCCAGTCAACGCCAGGGCGGCCTTCGTCACGTATTCATCGGCTTCATGCAAGGGGTCAGCCTTTCGGATGAGCTGACCTCTAGCGCCGGCGTCCTCGTCAACTCGGACGGCGCGTCATCCACAGGAGATACGGAGTCATTCTGCCCTCTTTATGATGGCGGTCTTGGGGGCTCATTGGAGACGGAAGCCCCTGAGGAATACAGTGAGTCGCCTCGACAAGTCGCTGATACGTCTCCAACGTATCTATAATTTTTGCTTGTTCCATGCTGTTATATTATCATTCTTGGAAGTTTTACAATCATTTTATAGTAACTTTATATCATTTTTTGGGATTAACCTATTGACAAAGTGCCAAAGTGCCAGTTGCTGTTTTTGCTTGTTTTTTACTTCGCAGAAAATCAATACCAAACGGAGTCCAATCGCGACGAAACTTTTTGGAGCTTTTTTCTGGACCAGAAGACACCCAGTGGGCCAAAAAAGTGCCGGAGAGGTGGGCCGTGGAGACCACAACCCACCAGGGCATGCCAGGGGGGCCCCGACGCGCCCTGATGGGTTGAGCCCACCTCGGGGCCCCTCTCCACCGCCTCTGATGCCTATAAATTCCCAAAAAATAACCCTAGACTCTCCGCTCCGCCACCGCAACTCTCTGTATCGACGGAAAACCAATCTGGAGACGTTCCAGTACCTTGCCGGAGAGGGGAACCCATCTCCAGTGGCCATCTTCATCATCCCGGCGGAGGCCATGACGAGGAGGGAGTAGTCCACCCTCGGGGCTGAGGGTATGTACCAGTAGCTATGTGTTCAATCTCTCTCTCTCTCTCTCGTGTTCTTGAGATGTCATGATCTTGATGTATCACGGGCTTTGTTAATATAGTCGGATCATATGATGTTATTCCCTTGCTACCTTGTTGTGATGAATTGAATCTTTCCCTTTGAGATATCGTTATGTTGGATTGAATATTGGATTTGAGAACACATGATATATGTCTTGCATGTGGATACCCATAGTGACAATGGGGTATTCTATTGATCCACTTGATATATGTTTTGGTACTCAACTTGCGGATTCCCGCGGTGACATTGGGGTAATCTATGCATAGGGGTTGATACACGTTCTTGTCCTACTTTCTCCGATAGAAATCTTGGGGTACTCTTTGAGGTTCTTTGTGTTGGATTGAGTATTATGAATCTGAAATTGTTTGATGCGTATCGTTTAATTAACTCATGGATACTTGTGGTGACATTGGAGTATCTAGGTGACATTAGAGTTGGTTGATGCGTATCATATGGTGTTATTCTAGTACGAACTCTTAGATAGATCGAACGAAAAGGATAACTTGATGTTATCTTAGTACGAACTCTTGAATAGATCGATCGGAAAGGATAACTTTAAGGTGGTTTCGTACCCTACAAACAATTTCTTCTTATGTTCTCCGCTAGATAAGAACTTTGGAGTGATTCTTCGTTGCACATTGAGGGATGGTTATGTGATCCAATTATATTAGCATTGTTGAGAGATTGCACTAGCGAAAGTACGGACACTAGGCCTTGTTTTCAAGCATTGCAATACCATTTGTGCTCACTTTTGTTACTTGCTACCTTGCTGTTTTTATATTTTCAGATTACAAAAACCTATATCTACCATCCACATTGCACTTGTATCACCATCTCTTCGCCGAACTAGTGCACCTATACAATTTTCCATTGTATTGGGTGTGTTGGGGACACAAGAGATTTCTTGTATTTGATTGCAGGGTTGTTTGAGCGAGACCATCTTCATCCTACACCTCCCACGGATTGATAAACCTTAGGTCATCCACTTGAGGGAAAATTGCTATTGTCCTACAAAACTCTGCGCTTGGAGGCCCAACAAAGTCTACAAGAATAAAGTTGCGTAGTAGACATCAAGCTCTTTTCTGGCGCCGTTGCCGGGGAGGTGAGTGCTTGAAGGTATATCTTTAGATCTTGCAATTAAATCTTTTAGTTTCTTGTTTTTCACTAGTTTGGTTTTATAAAACAAAACTACAAAAAAATGGAGTTTCGGTTGCATCATTTGTTTCGTCTTTATAATGTCTTTCGTGAAAATAAGGATTCAGAAAATTGTGCTCAATTGGTAGAGGAAGAAATTATGAAAATACTTAATGAGAATTCCTTGAATGATGAGCATGATTGCAATGTTACTAGTATGAATTCTCTGAATATCCATGATGCTAATGATATGCAAAGCCACAAGCTTGGGGATGCTATGTTTGATGAAGATGATATTTTTTGTCTCCCAAGTTTTGATGAGCAAATTTATTATGATGATGGCATGCCTCCTATCTATGACAATTATGATGATGACATGTATGCTATAAAGAGTGATGATAACCATGAAACTTGTCATCATGATTTTAATATTCAATTTGGTTATGTCAATCATGTATCTCATGATAGTTATTTTGTTCAGTTTGCTCCCACTACTTTGAATGAGAAGAATTTTGCTTATGTGGAGAGTAATGAAAATTCTATGCTTGTGCATCATGAAAATAATGATTTATGTGATGGTTATATTGTTGAATTCCTTCATGATGCTACTGAAATTTATTATGAGGGAGGAACATATGCTTGTAGGAATTGCAATAATATCAAGTTTCCTCTCTATGTGTTCAAAGTTTTGAAGTTATGCTTGTTTTGCCTTCCTATGTTAGTTGATTCTTGCTCCCATAAAATTTTTTCTCACAAAATCCCTATGCATAGGAAGTGGGTTAGACTTAAATGTGCTTGTCATGAGATTCATGATGCTCTCTTACATGTTTCAAATACTATTCCTATGTGAGCATCATTGAAATCATCATGCCTAGCTAAAAGGCATTAAAGAAAAGTGCTTGTTGGGAGACAACCCAACACTTATACTTTCTGTTTTGATGTGTTCACATGATTAAGATACTGTAGTAATAATGTTTTGTGCCTTTTATTTCAATAAAGTGCCAAGTAAAGCCTTTGGGATGACTCACAAGATGAGTAGAATTGATGCTGAACGAAAAAATAAACTTTTGACTCCAGTACAGGAATTTTAGTTTTTTACTGGAGCGTGATAATGATCTTAAATTTTTACAAAGTCTTCATATACAAATTATTGAGGTTGTACTATTTTTTCAGAATTTTTAGAGAGAGGGAAGTATGGCTATACTACAGATCTTCACAGACTGTTCTGTTTTTGACAGATTCTGTTTTGCATGCATAGTTTGCTTGTTTTAGTGTTCCCATAGCTTATATTCAGTGATATAAATTATGTAAATGGTAGAATAAAGTAGGTATCATGTGGGAAAAATTATGAATCTTTTCTTGACAGTACCTAAGTGAATGATCTATCTTTATTCTACTAACCCATCTCACAAAGTTCCGTTAAGTCTTGTGTGATTGAAGTTTTCAAGTTTTGGGTGAGACACCGATATGAGGAGAATAAGGAGTGACAAGAACATAAGCTTGGGGATGCCCAAGGCACGCCAAGGTAATATCCAAGTAAGACTCAAGCTCCTAAGCTTGGGGATGCCCCAGAAGGCATCCCCTCTTTCGTCTTCAACATTATCGGTATATCTTACTTAGAGCTATATTTTTATTCGTCACATAATATGTGCTTTACTTGGATCACCATTATATTTTGTTATTTTCTGTTATGTGTTGTTTATAATCTTGTTTTTCAATAAAAAGTTCCAAGAATTGCGTTAGGATGCTTGAATTGCATGTTTGATGTGTGCTGTGTAAAAACAGAAACTTTTGCTGTAGTGTTTGAATTTTCATATTTTACTGGAACGTGGAAAGTTTCTGAAATTTTTACACAGTGTTGTCATATAAATTCTTTATCATGTCCTAAATTTTCATAATTGTTTGAGTTACATAAGTACACTGGTTTGATAGATTGCTACAGACTGTTCTGTTCGGACAGATTGCTGTCATAGTTTTGTTATCTACTTATCCTATAGTTTCCATAACCTATATTGGTAGATATAAATTGTGGAAACGATAGTAAACAGTAGATGATGTTTGAAAATTATTTTGCAACTTGTCTAGGCAGTACATGAAGTGTTGATTTGTTTTTATGTGTAGTAACCTATCTCACGAGTTCTTTTCGAGTTTTGTGTGGGTGAAGATTTTGAGAATAGGTGAAACCATGATATGAGAGGATTGAACGAGATACAAAAGCTCAAGCTTGGGGGTGCCCAAGGCACCCCAAGTAAATATTTCAAGAAGTCTCAAGCATCTAAGCTTGGGGATGCTACGCATCCCACCTCTCTTCGTCAACTATCGGTTAGCCTATGTTGAGCCTGAATTTTTATTCGTTCACATGATGTGTGCTATTCTTGGAGTCCTATTTTTGGTTAGTTTGCTATTTGAATAAAATAATCAGATCTGAAAATATTTATTGTGTGAGAGAGAGTCCTCACATAGCTACTTAATTGTTTGACTACTCATTGATCTTCACTTATATCTTTTGAGAGTAGCTTGTCATTTCCTCTCATGCTTCACTTATACCTTTTTGAGGGATGAAATCTTTATGCTCATGTGCTTCACTTAAATTTGTTTGAGCTTGTAAAAAAAGCAATGGTAATATATGAAACTAGTCCCAAAGTGATAGATATCCAAGTAGGATATAATAAAAACTTTCATGAAGATCATTGGGCAAATTAAACTTGATTCCTCGTAATGGTTTTGAAACATGATGATAGTAATATGTGAGTCATGTTGGTGAGTAATTATGCTTTAGTAGGAATATTGGTGTTAAGGTTTGTGATTCCCTATGCAAGTACGAAAGCCAATTGTTATGCAATGAAATTACATCCTACTTGTGGTGCATTATTCAGTGTTAGTTATTCTCAATGCTCACTTATGTGAATTTTCGTTTCTTGGTTTGGTTGTTTCCCAATCTATTTGCTAGCCTCCATTTGTACTAAGTAGAAATATTACTTGTGCATCCAAAATCCTTAAACCAAGTTTTGCCTTATGAGTCCACCATACCTACCTATATGCGGTATTTCCATGCCGTTCCAAGCAAATTTGTATGTGCCATCTCTAAATTTTCAAAATAAATTTTCTCTTTTGTGTGCTCGTACCGCTCATGAAACGGTGGGGGGTGTCCAATACTTTTCCATGCTAGATGTGTTATTCTCAAGATGAGTGTTTATTCACTTGTCATTGCATGAGAATGCGGCGGTAATAGGGATGCCCATTCCCGAAATGAAAAAGGAAAAAAAATATTTACTTTATGTTATCAAATAATAAATTCCGTGGAAAGTGTTGGTATGGAAGGCAACCGTGGATACGGCCCGCCCTGGAAAGCGAAAGTTTGGTGGAAAAAGGAATAAACTTTATTTTCTGTTTGGGAACCGCCTATGATATATCTAGCATGGAAAGTATTGTGAGCTACTTTGTCGTTTTCGTTGACAGGAAAAGAATGCCACCCAAAATAGTTTTCTCTCTCAATTTAAAACTTTGAGCTCTGGCACCTCTACAAATCCCTACTTCCCTCTGTGAAGGGCCTTTCTATTCACTTTATGCAGTTTTTATTTTTACTTTGAGTCTCCATCTTCTCTTATAAAGCACCAACTAGGGGGCACTATGATCGTACTTGAGCATTGGGTATAGCTAATATTTGAGTGTGTGTCATGAATGGATCAATGATTGAGCATGATGGGCTAGGGATAACTTTCTTTAGTGTTGATATTTTGAAAGACATGGTTGCTTATTGACATGCTTGAGTATTGAAGTCTTTATTTTAAAACTAGACTATTGCTTTGAATCATTTACAAGTCCAAATGTCCATGCTATACAAAAGAAAATAATATGATGAACATGTTAGGCAGCATTCTACATCAAAAATTCTGTTTTTATCATTTACCTACTCGAGTACGAGTAGGAATTAAGTTTGGGGATGCTGATACGTCTCCAACGTATCTATAATTTTTGCTTGTTCCAAGCTGTTATACTATCATTCTTGGATGTTTTACAATCATTTTATAGCAACTTTATATCATTTTTTGGGACTAACCTATTGACAAAGTGCCAAAGTGCCAGTTGCTGTTTTTGCTTGTTTTTTACTTCGCAGAAAATCAATACCAAACGGAGTCCAATCGTGACGAAACTTTTTAGAGATTTTTTCTAGACCAGAAGACACCCAGTGGGCCAAAAAAGTACTGGAGAGGTGGGACGTGGAGACCACAACCCACGATGGCGCGCCAGGGGGGCCCCGGCGCGCCCTGATGGGTTGTGCCCTCCTCGGGGCCCCTCTCCACCGCCTTCGATGCCTATAAATTCCCAAATATTCGGAAACCCCAAAAAATAACCCTAGACTCTCCACTCCGCCGCCGCAACTCTCTGTATCAACGGAAAACCAATCTGGAGACGTTCCAGTACCTTGCCAGAGAGGGGAATCCATCTCCAGTGGCCATCTTCATCATCCCGGCGGAGGCCATGACGAGGAGGGAGTAGTCCACCCTCGGGGCTGAGGGTATGTACCAGTAGCTATGTGTTCAATCTCTCTCTCTCTCTCGTGTTCTTGAGATGTCATGATCTTGATGTATCACGGGCTTTGTTAATATAGTCGGATCATATGATGTTATTCCCTTGCTACCTTGTTGTGATGAATTGAATCTTTCCCTTTGAGATATCGTTATGTTGGATTGAATATTGGATTTGAGAACACTTGATATATGTCTTGCATGTGGATACCCATAGTGACAATGGGGTATTCTATTGATCCACTTGATATATGTTTTGGTACTCAACTTGCGGATTCCCGCGGTGACATTGGGGTAATCTATGCATAGGGGTTGATACACATTCTCGTCCTACTTTCTCCGATAGAAATCTTGGGGTACTCTTTGAGGTTCTTTGTGTTGGATTGAGTATTATGAATCTGAAATTGTTTGATGCGTATCGTTTAATTAACTCATGGATACTTGTGGTGACATTGGAGTATCTAGGTGACATTAGAGTTTGTTGATGAGTATCATATGGTGTTATTCTAGTACGAACTCTTAGATAGATCGAACGGAAAGGATAACTTGATGTTATCTTAGTACGAACTCTTGAATAGATCGATCGGAAAGGATAACTTTAAGGTGGTTTCGTACCCTACAAACAATTTCTTCTTATGTTCTCCGCTAGATAAGAACTTTGGAGTGATTCTTTGTTGCACATCGAGGGATGGTTATGTGATCCAATTATATTAGCATTGTTGAGAGATTGCACTAGCGAAAGTACGGACCCTAGGCCTTGTTTTCAAGCATTGCAATACCATTTGTGCTCACTTTTGTTACTTGCTACCTTGCTGTTTTTATATTTTCAGATTACAAAAACCTATATCTACCATCCATATTGCACTTGTATCACCATCTCTTCGCCGAAGTAGTGCACCTATACAATTTGCCATTGTATTGGGTGTGTTGGGGACACAAGAGATTTCTTGTATTTGATTGCAGGGTTGTTTGAGCAAGACCATCTTCATCCTACACCTCCCATGGATTGATAAACCTTAGGTCATCCACTTGAGGGAAAATTGCTACTGTCCTACAAAACTCTACGCTTGGAGGCCCAACAAAGTCTACAAGAATAAAGTTGCATAGTAGACATCAGTCGCCGTCTACATGGCGGGGGCTACGACGGCTCCAGATCCGGCCATAGTTGGAGGTTCTGGTAGGTCAACTAAAACACCGGCTCAAGCCATGACTGATCTCATGGCCGAGATGGCAAAACTCGTAGATACCCCAGTCACTGCAGAAAATCAGGAAGAACGCAATGTGGAGCTAACCAAATTGCGTAGTCAAATAGTTGAGGTACAGAAGGAGATTGATGCTAAAAACGCACGGATGGCGGAGATGCAGGCTCGCATACATCAAGAGACAGAACGCCTAAAAGCCGAGGCTTGGCTGTTAGGAGTTCAGAGGGAGGCATCGGAGGCAGTTTATGAGAGAAGACGCCACCGCGGGCTCCCTCCGAACCTTGAGCCACAACAACTTTTTAATACCCCACAACAGACACGAGGAACTGTTCATCAACCCGGAAATCGGCAAGAGGAACCGGCTCGCTCCCCGCCCCGGCAATTCCAGACTCCACGAGGCCATTTCTCTAATCCTGTTGACAACATGCTAGCAGCAACCCGGAACTTGGAAGCATTGGCCATTAATGGAAACTCCCCCATTGAGGTTGAAGCTAGAAACGCTATTGAGATGCTGAAAACAGCTGTGGTACAGCAGGCACAATACTCATACAGCCGGGATCAGATGCATTCCACTCCCTACGCTAGCAAGGGCCGCCATGTGGAGTCCCCGGCCGTGTCCAGCAGTGGGCGGAGGCAATAGCCTCAGGTCTCCCCAACCCGTCCCATGCCGTCAGACGCCCAGGGAGTTGTTGATGCAGTGAGAGGCGCACGTCAAGCAGAAGCATAAGCGGCGGCACGGGCGATTCAATAGCTTCACCCTCAACTGGTGAGTTTGGGGGCTGGATCCAACAATAGGACGATTGGTATACCATGCTTATCCCCAGCACTCCATGGTGAGTGCATGCCCAAAGACTTCAAGGGGCCTCGTAAGGTGCCAAATTACACGGCAGATCTTGAGCCGGCGTCCTGGATCGAAAGTTATGAGTTGGCAATGGATATGCTGGATGTTAGCGACGTTGTATGTGCTAAATACTTAACCATGATGTTGGAAGGACCGGCTCGGACGTGGTTGCAGAACTTGCCGCCTAATTCCATCAACACATGGACCAAGCTGAAAGAGCGATTCATCAAGAATTTCCAAGGAACTTGCAAAAAGCCTATGACGATAGTAGACCAACAACATTGCGTTCAGCGAGTAGACGAGTCGACTCATCATTGGAATCGCCGGGTCGCGGAAATCATCCACTCCTCGGACAACATTACTGCAGCTCAAGCAGTCCTAATATTGGAAAAGAACTGTCACTTCCAGCCTTTGGTCCAGAAGCTCGGACGGCTCAAGCGAAAGGTACAAAACATGGGCGACTTGATGGACGTCCTCACCAGATATGCCGAGTCAGATAGCACAAAGGATCCTGGCTCAGATGAGGACAAAACCACCAAAGGCAAAAAAGCTGAAGGAGGGAAAAGGTTAGCATGGTCATGGAGGCAACCAGGGGGCTCAAAACAATAAGCGGAAACAACCTGATGGCGGGTCAGACTTTGTGGCCAACACTAACACGGGCTTCAAGAATCAGTGCCGCAATGTTCGACCCGGAGGGGCTTATAATGGGAATAAACCTCGCAATTATGAGGAGACGCTTAAAGCACCTTGCCCTAAGCACAACACTCAAGATAAGCCGGCTAGCCACTCTTGGGAGAATTGTTATATCATGCAAGAGTTCCGCAACCAGGCTTTCCAGAATAGTCCAGGACGCAATGGTGGAGGACATCCGGGCCAACACGGACCTGGCGGGTCACAAGCTGGCCCGGGGGCTGGTTTTCAACATCAGGGAAATCATGGCAATGGGTAGCATCCTGGCCAAGGCAATCAGCATAATAACCAAGGAGGATTCCAAAGTAATCCCAAGCAGTTGAATAACGGTCAGTACCACTAGCACCTGAATCCCTGAATAAAATTCACTCTGGAGGGCCTCAAAGAAGAAATTTTATGTCTCTGAGAGGGAAACAAGCCGGCCCTGGAACACCAGCAGCCTCCTTATACCTAGCTCTGCCGGCTCTTTTTTGTAATTTCTTCCCCCTTGCAGAATTCTGTATATACTTCCTTATGTTTCGAGTGTGAATAAAGCTGGCATATGTTTTGTCGTTTCAACCTACAAATTGAGTTTGAGTCTTTATCTCACCCTTGTGACCCGGCATAATAACACCACAATACAAAGGGCATTTGGGGGCTTCCAGCCCATCGGGCTTAGCTTTCTCACCCTCTTGAGCCGGCAAAAACGCCATATATGGTTAGACCCGCCTGTATGCTTGATGCGACTACGATCAGATGACCCCGTGTACTCTTGACAAGTCAATCCTTTTTTGGACCCTGAACTTATCAAGGTTAAAACACCGGCTTGAGTCATGTGAGAGCCGGCATACAGAAAGCTAGGATAAACCATGGGTTATCGTACCCGCTTCATTGAAGCAAGACTCGAGCCTCGAAAGCCGGTCTTTCCCTGTCGAGCCTCAAAAGCTGACGGATTATCTTAACATTATGAACATATGTTCTACGTCCTTCGCATCGTCACCACGACATACTTGTGCGGAAAGGCTGATTTCCAGATATTTTGTGATCTTTTATGAAGCCTTTTTTACCAGTCAGTATCTCGGTTAAACTAACTGAGATAGTATGGTAAAAGCCTTCAAAACTGCCTTTAAAAGGGTTTACTGTGCAATACTAAGCTTTGAAAGCCAGGCCTTAAGACAGTAGTATGTGCTGAAACTCATCACATAAAATATTTTTTGGGCGCGCCTTATTTTTTATTACCGGTTGGTACATGAAATGACCGGGTTATCAGCTGCATGACGAGCCTAAAATTATGTTATTAGTCAGAGAGCTAAAAAGGACTTTAAATTTTGAATATCAATGTTGGCCAGGTCTCATTTAGCCGACCTGTTAGTATTGCCTTGCTTAGGCTTTGTTCATTACAACAAGTTTCAGGTTCAAAGTTATTACCGGCTTATGCTTGAGATACCGGGCTGAATAATTGGGCTCGCATAGCGACCAGTTGACAGACATATAATCTTTCAACATTGTTGAAAGAGAAATAGGTTGTCAAAATCTTGAAGATCAAGCCCAGGAAGATAAGTGTTTGCATCAATAAGGCACAAAATGTGCACGATGGCACAATGACAGATTCGGCTATCCCTATTACAAGCTTAAGGAAGCCACAAATTGTTTTTTCCACCCACTCTTGGGGGCTCAAATCGACAAGATGATGATAAAGTTCGAATCGCCGACCGCATCATCCGGGTCAGTGGCGGTTAATCCTACACGTGAGATGCCTCCGGGTTATCCACCGATTGGTCTTCCGGCTCCCGTATTTGAAGGTTATCCGCATCCCAGTTGCAGTGAGATCAAGCCTGGAACACAACCTCATCATCAAGAATTGAAGACGGGTCAACTTCAGGGGCAAAGACATGCTCGTGCCGTTGAGGAGCCAGACTTTTTGATGTCAAATTAGGTGGTGGAATCCGGGTATGGTTGGCGCCATAAGCTGCTTGATAGTTCCTTAGTTTCATCTCAGAAACTAGCTGAGTCAACAATATTTGAGCGTCCTTGACATAGGCAGCGTAATCCTCCTGGGAAAATTCTGACCCGTCATTTTTAAATTCAGGGAAGCCCTTTGCTAGCTCAGCTGGATCAAGCTCCTCTCCATAAGCTAAAGCCTGGCTCAATGCATATATCGCGCCAGATCGCGCGTCTGATCTTTTTAGCTCTGGAATGTGTTGAGGGATGGTGGAAAGACATTCCAACACATTCTTGATAAACTTTAAGGGGTGCTTATCCCCCATCGTTGCCATGATTGCAAGATGGCTACCAGCATAAAGTTGCTCTGTCAGGGAATAAACCGCCTTAAGCATCAGCAAACTATTATCATAAAAGCTGCTAGTACGGGGTCCTGCAAAATAAAATCCATGCATGAGTCGCCGAGCGCATTATATCTATATCTCAAGAAGACAAGAGGCTGTATACTTACCAAAAATGGCTTGGGTCATCTGGGCAATGTGCCGCTTCAACTCGGACAGCTCTTCGGTGATGGGTTTGAGCTTACCCTAAGCATTCTCTGCACGCTTCAGCAGAGTCGCCTTTTCAGCTTCAAAGGATTTCTTCTCCTTTAAAAAGCCTGCCTTGACGTTTTCTAGCTCGATCAACGAAAGGCGAAGTTTTTCTTCAACTTCGGCTTGGGAGGTTTGCCCTTTTTCCAAATCTTTTTTCAAACTGGCCACGCTGGATTCGGCTGTCTTCAAAGCTTCCTGCATCATAAATAAGTCTATGTCAAGTCCCAAGCAAATCGCAAGCAATATATTCGGCACTTGGGGGCTAATGTATCTCAACTCTTTTTGACATTGAAGATGTGAACAAGACCCGACTCATCTCAAGGAGATGAGCCGGCCCTTGGGGGCTACAGGTCGAAGTTCTTCAAAATTATTAAAAAGACCCGACTCATCTCAAGGAGATGAGCCGACCCTTGGGGGCTACAGGTCGAAGTTCTTCAAAATTATTAAAAAGACCTGACTCATCTCAAAGAGATGAGCCAGCCCTTGGGGGCTACAGGGGAACATATGATGTGAGCATATAAAGGGGAACATACCTCATATTTATTTTTCATCATGCTAACAAGGCCGATTTCCATCTCACGGTTTGTAGCCAGGCGGTCCAAACAGGCAGCATGAAGATCTTCAGCGCTAAAGTTCTCATAATTTGGAAGCTCCAATTTGGACTTTCCCTTTTCTTGCAGTACCGCTTCATCCTTAGCAGTAACCTTTGTCAACACCCTGGAAATATCAGGAGTAGTATAACCCGTCCGAGTAATAACAACCTCAGGGGCATCTTTGTTTGTTACTGAAGGATTGGGCGGGTCAAGGTTAACTGCTGATGTAGTTTTAGTAGTTGCGGCATCAGTCTTGGCTGGTTCAGATGGAGGAGGTAAATCGTTTGGGATCTCCTGAGGGTTTTAAGGATGATCAACATGAACTTCAGGAGCCACCAAATCAGGAATCTCCGGCTCAGGGGCCTCAAGGTTAACAAAAGACCCGTCAGTCTTCTTTTACTTGGCTTTGGCCCTGCCAAATTAAAGAGTATAATATGAAGAATGGGAAGAGACAATAGTCTACTCAAACAGACAAATTGATGAGGAATTTACCCATGATTGATAACAAAGGGCGCCAGTTTGGACGCAGTTGAGTCGTCCGACGAAGGTGGCGACTCCTGATTAACCAAGGCATAGGAGTCAAAAGTTGACACATCAAGTCAAAACTTCCTTGGAAGTTTGGAATATTAAGTACCTTGGCTGGTCGTTTCCGGGCGGCTGATTTGTTAGGTAAGCCTTCAACAAGATCACCACTCCCACTTCGGGTCTGACGCCTAGACTGGTGCTGGGTTTTCTTCAAAATAAAGTGAGGGTCTAGATGAGCGTCCGGGTGAGAAAAGCCTACCTTCCGAACAACCCGCCTTGTTTTCAACGGAGGCGAAGGTTCTGAGTCAGAAGAGATGGAAATTACCTCAACATCGCCTGCACGGCTTGTTTCAACGTCACCCTAAGAGGAAAAGGCGTCAGATAGATTCAATGAAATATAAAATTAAAGATTAATTTTACCTCTGATCGGGTATCAGTGGCAGCTATTTCGTCCATATGAGACAGTCCTTCTGCAGCCGCCTTATTCTTCTTATTGCTTGGGGCGGTTTTGGGTTTGTTAGCCGCGGTCTTGATGCGCCTCCTACTCCAGAAAGAAGATGTAGCCTGCAAAATTAAACAGCTAGAGCAAGTAAGCAAGGGCTCAAAGTTTGTTCAAAAAGACGGATTAAGATTTTAAAAGTTTTATACTGGAGGAGACGGGTTAAGGGCGTAGAAAGGTTTCAACCCGTCCTTGCTGCAAGTCTCCTGGTTTTCACCTAGCAGCTTCTTCACAATCCGGTTTATTTCGCCGGCCTCCAAGGAAAAATTGTTGTACCGTTGAGCATCATTCAAGTCGCCAGAATAAGCGCACATTAAGCCATTGCGCAGACTTAACGGCCGAATCCTCCAAGATACCCAACACCGGGTTAAGTCGACCCTAGTTAGCCCATTGGCTAGAAAAGCCCTCAACTTCGGATAAATGTGGGCGTGTTGGCAGCGTTCCTCTTGAGGAGCCCAACCAGGAAGTTCAAGATCCATGGGGAGGCGGTTGGGCCGATGATACGTCTCCAACGTATCTACTTTTCCTCACTCTTTTGCCCTTGTTTTGGACTCTAATTTGCATGATTTGAATGGAACTAACCCGGACTGACGCTGTTTTCAGCAGAATTGCCATGGTGTTGTTTTTGTGCAGAAATAAAAGTTCTCGGAATGGAACGAAACTTTTTGGAGATTTATTTTGGAAAATATAAAAAATACTGGAGCCAGAAACCACCGGAGAGGGGGCCAAAGGTGAGCATCACCCATCAGGGCGCGCCAGCCCCCTCCCGGCGCGCCCTGGTGGGTGGTGTCCACCTCGGGGCCCCACTTGCCCTACCTCTGCCACTATAAATTCCTAAATTTGGAGAAAAAATCAGAGAGAAAGAATTATCGCGTTTCACGAGACGGAGCCGCCGCCACCTCCTGTTCTTCATCGGGAGGCCAAATCTGGAGCCCGTTTGGGGCTCCGGAGAGGGGAATCTTCGGTCTTCGTCATCACCAACCTTTCTCCATCGCCAATTCCATGATGCTCCCCACCAGGAGTGAGTAATTCCTTCGTAGGCTTGCTGGTCGGTGAGGAGTTGGATGAGATTCATCATGTAATCGAGTTAGTTTTGTTAGGGCTTGATCACTAGTATCCATTATGTTCCGAGATTGATGTTGCTATGACTTTGCTATGCCTAATGCTTGTCACTAGGGCCCGAGTGCCATGATTTCAGATCTGAACCGTTTATGTTATCATCTCTATATCCATGTTCTTGATCTGATCTTGCCTAGTCATATGCACCTATTACGTGTTATGATCCGTCAACCCCATAGTGACAATATTTGGGATACTTCGCGGTGATGACTGTAGTTTGAGGAGTTCATGTATTCACTATGTGTTAATGCTTTGTTCCGGTTCTCTATTAAAAGGAGGCCTTAATATCCCTTAGTTTCCTTATGGACCCCGCTGCCACGGGAGGGTAGGACAAAAGATGTCATGCAAGTTCTTTTCCATAAGCACGTATGACTATTTACGGAATACATGCCTACATTACATTGATGAACTGGAGCTAGCTCTCTATCGCCCTAGGTTATGACTGTTACATGACGAATATCATCCAACGAGTTACCGATCTAGTGCCTACGACCTTTCCACTTATTGCCTTTGCTAAGTTACTACTGCTGTTGCTGCTGTTCCAACTGCTACACAACTATTGCTACTACTGTTACCGCTACCATTACTATTGCTACTGCTATCAAAACTATCATATTAATGTGCTACTAATCACTCTGCTGCAGATATTTAATCTCCAGGTGTGGTTGAATTGACAACTCAACTGCTAATACTCTCAAGTATTCTTTGGCCCCCCTTGTGTCGAATCTATAAATTTGGGTTGAATACTCTACCCTCGAAAACTGTTGCGATCCCCTATACTTGTTGGTTATCAAGACCTTTTTCTCGCACCGTTGCCGGGGAGCATAGAAATATTTGTTGGGTCACTTGGGATTTATATCAATTTATCACTATGAAGAATCTGAAGGATCAAAAGACTAAGATTTTTCCCTCTACTACGAGGGGAGGTAAGGAACTGCCATCTAGCTCTGCACTTGATTCACCTTCTGTTATGAGTAAGCTTGCAACACCACCACATGCTAGTAATCCTGATATGTCGCAAGTTATTGATGATGCTGCCTCTGCTATGAATGATGCTTATGATGATGCTAGTACCATGCTTGATGATAATGTGCCGCTAGGAGAATTTCTTGATGAACAAATTGCTAGAGCTAAAGAAAATGAAACTACTGAAACTGATGAGATTGCTGAAATTGATGAAGCTTATGAAACTGATTATGATTATGAAACTCCAATTAGTCCTAGCTCTCCTAAGTTTGAAATTCCTAAGATACCTGAAGGTTATGTTATGGATGAGGAGATAACTAGAGAAATTCTTTCTTGCAAGGATAGAGACGATCTTAAGAAATTGCTATGCAAGTATAAGGAAAGAACTTTGAATGCTAGAATGAAATGTGATCCTAAGTTTGCTACTTCACCTATTTGTGTTACCGATAAGGATTATGAGTTCTCTATCGACCCAGAGTTAATTACTTTGGTTGAATCTGATCCTTTCCATGGCTATGAAACTGAAACTGTAGTGGCACACCTTACTAAGCTGAATGATATAGCCACCCTCTTTGCTCATGATGAGAAGATTCGCTACTATTACATCCTTAAGTTGTTTCCGTTTTCATTAAAGGGTGATGCTAAGACATGGTACAATACTCTTGCTCCTGGTTGTGTGCGTAGTCCCCAGGATATGATTTACTACTTCTCTGAAAAATATTTTCCTGCTCATAAGAAACAAACTGCCTTACAGGAAATATTTAACTTTGTGCAAATTGAAGAAGAGAGTCTCCCACAAGCTTGGGGGAGGATTCTCCAGTTGCTTAATGCTTTGCCTTATCATCCTCTCAAGAAAAATGAAATACTTGATATCTTTTATAATGGACTAACCGATACTTCTAGGGATTTCCTAGATAGTTGTGCTGGTTGTGTTTTCAGGGAACGGACTGTTGAACAAGCTGAGGAATTATTGAATAATGTATTGAAGAATTATGATGATTGGACTCTTCCCGAACCACCGCCTAAACCCACTCCGAAGAAGAGGGGTATCTTATTTCTCAGTCCCGAAGATATGCAAGAGGCAAAGAAAGCTATGAAGGAGAAAGGTATTAAAGCTGAGGATGTTAAGAATTTGCCACCTATTAAAGAAATACATGCCCTTGACACACCACCACCTCCACAGGTGGTAGAGGTAAATTCTTTATTAAAGTTTAATGAAAGTGACATCCCTCACAATAAACATCCTAGTCAATGCTTATATGAGTTTGATAACTATATTATGAAGCAAGATCATTTCAATGCTTATGTTCTGAAATAATTGAAATACAATTGTGATATGATTGCTCGCTTGAGTGACTTGCTCTTTAGAATCAGTAATGATGTTAGAGGTGTAGGAAAGCATGCCTCCATGGTTCAAACCCAATTAGAACAAGTAGCTAAGTCTAAAAAAGAATTGCTTGATGAAATGAATAGTAATATGCATGACTTTGCTGCTAGAGTAGTAACTAGAGGAGGCAGAATGACCCAAGAACCACTCTATCCCGAGGATCATCCTAAAATAATTGAACAAGACTCTCAGAGAATTAATCCTGATGCACCTAGTCCTTCTAAGAAGAAAAAGAAAAAGAAAAATGATAGGACTTTGCATACCTCTAGTGAACCTGAGACACAAAAACCTCCTGATAATAATGATGTCTCTATTTCCGATGCTGAAAATCAATCTGGTAGTGAACATCAACCTAGTGATAATGAAAATGATAATGATGATGTTCATGATGATGCTCAACCTAGTAATGATAGAGAACCAGATAATGATGTTGAAATAGAGCCTGCCCCTGATCTTGATAACCCACAACCTAAAAATAAACGTTATGATAAGAAAGACTTTGTGGCTAGGAAACATGGTAAAGAAAGAGAGCCATGGGTTCAGAAACCCATGCCATTTCCACTTAAGTCATCTAAGAAAAAGGATGATGATGAATTTGAGCGCTTTGCTGAAATGATTAGGCCAGTCTTTTTGCGTACCTATTTGACTGATATTTTGAAGATGGCCCCTTACGCAAAGTATATGAAAGACATCATCACCAATAAAAGAAAAATACCTGAAGCTGAAATCTCCACCATGCTTGCAAATTATTCTTTTAAGGATGGAGTACCTAAAAAACTTGGAGATCTTGGGATACCAACTATACCTTGCTCCATCAAAACAAACTATGTTAAAACTGCTTTGTGTGATTTGGGAGCCGGTGTTAGTGTTATGCCTTTCCACTTATATAAAAGACTTGATTTGAATAAACTCACACCTACTGAGATATCATTGCAAATGGCTGACAAATCAACAGCCATACCTATTGGTATGTGTGAGGATGTGCCTGTTGTTGTTGCAAATGTTACTATCTTAACGGACTTTGTTATTCTTGAGATGCCCGAGGACGACAACATGTCAATTATCCTTGGTAGACCCTTTTTGAATACTACAGGGGCTGTTATTGATTGCAATAAAAGCAAAGTCACTTTTCATATCAATGGTAATGAGCACACGGTGCACTTTCCGAAGAAACAATTTCAAGTGAATGGTATAAATGTTATTGAAGAATCTCCGACCATCACTATTGGAAGTTTTCAATTACCTCTACCTACTGCCAAAAAGAAATATGATATACTTATTGTAGGGGATATGCACATCCCCATTGAGGTAACTTAGTGTTTTACGAAAGTTCTTCGGTTTCATGCTAATCGGAAGTGGTTGTTAATAAGACTTGATCAACCTTATTAATGAATCATTTTTGAGAGGTATGAAGTCTATGAATCTAGTAAGCACAACTTTCTGCTCCCACATTTTATTTTCTGTTTTAGTTAGTCAAATAAAATAAAATGCCATGTTTATCCTGTTTTCTGTTTTCTCCGTGCAATAAAAAAATGACCCAAAAATAAAAATTCTCAGAATGCCCTAAAAATTTAACACGAATTTTTTCCGAATATTTATGATTTTTTGGTGCAAATAACACCCGAGGGGGGTGCACCTGGTGCCCACAATACACCAGGGCGCGCCAGCACCCCCAGGCGCGCCCTGGTGGGTGGTGGCCCCCATGTTGGCCCCCTCACTTATCTCTTTAGCCCACATTGTCACCTACCCCCAGCAAAAAATCACCACAACCACTATTTTCGTGTTCTTGCTCTCAAACCCGCGGATTTCGATCTCTTTGCTCGAAGCTCTGTTTCCGAAACTGTTTGGAGGGATTGCTACTTGGTATGTGACTCCTCCATTGCTCCAATTGGTTTTTGTTTGAGTGGGTTATTTTTAGAGTAATTAGCTACTCTTGGTGCTGCTGTAGATGAGCTTGCATGTTGAATTCTTAGAGTTCTAAGTAGTTTGAATGCTCAATATGGCCTCTATGCATGCTTGGGACTAGTTGCTAACAATCTTACAAAGTTTTGTTGACTAAATTTTTGTGGACTAATTTTTTTAGAATTTTTATAGGAATAAAAATGAAATTCTTTAGGAGTTATTCGAGGAGGAGATCCTCGGGAGCCACGTCAAGTGGGAGCTCAGTTCGACAGTCTTATGTTGAACCAAGCGAAAGCTCGATGCGAGATGCCGCTACCAAATCATGCTTGTGGCCTTGCGACGAGTTCATGGAAGGTGCAGGTATTAAGGAGGAATTTTATCAATTTATCCACAACACAAGGCTTGCTTCCTTCATCGCAGATAAGTGCCCCCAACGCCTCGAACTCACGAAAACCTTCACAAAGAAATTTAAATATTTTCCTCGTGAGTCTAGAGTTTCATTCAACCTGTACGATCATTCCTTTACCATGCCATTAGAAATGTTTAGCGATGCATGCAAACTTCCATATGAGGGTTCCTTCGATGAACCAACAAGATCCGAGTAAGAATCATTTTTAGTAAATCTTTGCTTTGGCGAAGATAGAGGGGTTACACAAGGGAGAATTAACAGCATTCATTTTCCATCACTCCAATATTTTGCGCTCTTTAACGGTAAATGTATTGTAGGCAAACAAGACTGTAGCACCTTATGTGCTCATGATTTGAGTCTCTTACAAACTGCCATAACTGGGAATAAGGATTATAATCTTGGTGCAATTGTTGCACGGAGGTTGCAGCTTAATGTTGCTAGTGGTAATTTTTGTGGAGGAATTTATGCCTCCCGTGTAGCTGAGAGATTAAATGTTTCACCTTGGCCTAATGACCCCATCCTACCCACTCAGTATTTAGACTTTGATGCTATGAAGCGTCATAAGTTCCTTACGGGTATGGCCACCAACTACACCTATAACTTGAGATTTAATAAAAAACCTGTTGTGCATGTTGTTTTGCCTGCTCCTGCTCTCTTTGATTTTCACACTAGGGGAAGATATTATGTTCTTGAGAGCAAAGCTTATGAGTACAACGCGTAGGTTGAAGCTGCCGGGAGGGCCGCGGAGTCTGCCCCGAGGTTCTCGATGAGCCATCGCCCAGATTATTATTCATACGGATGGTGATTACCAAGCTAGGCCAAAAGCCTAAGCTTGGGGGAGTACGTATTTCCACCGACATTACATTCATGTTCGCACATTTCATTCCAGTTGTCGGTGTTCATACTTTTTCATTGTAATATCCATGCTAGATTTGTTTTCTCGCTTTCTTCTTGTGTGTTTGCAAAACTTTGATAAAACCCAAAAACATTTCCTACTTTCTTTTTAGTTTTTCTTTCTAGCTTAGTTTAATTGTTGCATTAAAAGAAAATCCAAAAAGATTTCTCGCTTCTTCTTTTGTTTGTTGGAACCTATCCCGTGTAAATAGTTTTTCTCGTTTTAGTTTTTCTTCTTTAATTTGCTTCCTTCAAGAAAAACCAAAAACTCCAAAAATATTTTAGTGTGTTTCTCTGAAATTCTTTTCTTTTTACTCGAGTCATACCTAGGAGAAGACCACGATGAAATTGTTGAGTGGTTCTTATCTGCATTATCGTTTACCTAACAAAGAACCCATATTACCTTGTCTTTTCCGCTTGAATAAAATGTTTGCAGATTCCAGCTTAGTCCACGTCATTCTTGCACTATTATTATTCTCTTATCATTCGGTCGTGCAAGTGAAAGGAAATAATGACGACATTTGATGAATTGACTGTGGCAGAGAAAGGCGGGTATGAACTTAGCTTGTTTTTGTTTTTGTAAATATGTTTAACCTAGTATCCCTTGATTCAGCTCATTATGATCAAACATGTTTGCAATGACCATTAGATATTATAGTTGTTCATGCCATGCTTAAGTAGCTAGGAGTGGATAATGATTTATCTTGGGTGTCAACATGCATTAAAATGGTTGTGATGCGGTATGATGATATGGTATCCTCCTCTGAATGTTTCAAGTGGCTTGACTTGGCACATGTTCACACATGTAGTTGAATCAAAACCAACATAGCCTTCATGATATTTATGTTCATGGAGTCCATATCCTACTCATGCTAGTATTCAATGTTGATTATATGTAATGCATGTTCATGACCGTCTTCGCTCTCTAGCTGACCGCTTCTCAATCTAACTGCTAGCCTTCGCCTGTACTAAGCGGGAATACTGCTTGTGCATCAAAACCCTTAAACCAAGTTATGCCAGATGAGTCCACCATATCTACCTATATGCGGTATTACCCTGCCGTTCCAAAGTAAATTTGCATGTGCCACCTCTAAAATTTCAAATAAACATCTGTTTTGTGTGCCTGGACCGCTCATGGAACGACAGGGGGCGGTCAGTATCTTCCATTCTAAGCGGGTTATTCTCATGATGAGTGTTTACACACTTGTCCTTACACGAGAGGGGCGGTAATAGGGATTCACAGTCCCGAAATCAAAAATCAAAAATAATTAAACAAAACTCCCCCAGGAATGTTGTTGGTTTGGATGGTACCCGTGGATGTGGCTTGCCGTGGAGTGTGATTGTTGGTGGAGGGGGAGTAAACCTTTACTTTTACCGCTTGGGAACCGCCGCTAATTTGTTTAGCATGGAAGATATTGATAACTCTTGGTCGTGACGTTGACAGGAAGGGTGTACCTCCCAAAATTATATCTATCTCTGTTTTAAACTTTGAGCTCTGGCACCGCTGCAAATCCATGCTTCCCTCTGCGAAGGGACTATCTATTTACTTTTAAGTTGAGTCATCACCTTCTCAAATAAGCGCCAGACCTGAGAGCACTATTGTCATCCTCATGCATTGTGTATAGTTGAAGTTGGGTGCAGCATGACTGGATCTTTTCTACCATGAATTACAATGTTTAGTCACTGCTTGAACTTTGGAGGTGCTCTGCATTTATGTTTTGCTGTCTCAGAAAGGGCTAGCGAGATACCACTATTGTCATGTTGTATCACGATTGTTTTGACAAAATGTTTGCGCTTGAGATGTATTATTATTGCTCGCTAGTTGCTCATGTTATTGATATGAGTAAATATATTTTTTAAGAGTTATTGTTGACATGGTTAGTCATAATCTTTGCTGAAAACCTGGGTGCTACTTAAGCATATATATGTAAACAAGAACAAATGAGTTCATAAAAGTTTTTCTTTATCACTTTCAGTTTATCAACTGAATTGCTTGAGGACAAGCAAAGGTTTATGCTTGGGGGAGTTGATACGTCTCCAACGTATCTACTTTTCCTCACTCTTTTGCCCTTGTTTTGGACTCTAATTTGCATGATTTGAATGGAACTAACCCGGACTGACGCTGTTTTCAGCAGAATTGCCATGGTGTTGTTTTTGTGCAGAAATAAAAGTTCTCGGAATGGAACGAAACTTTTTGGAGATTTATTTTGGAAAATATAAAAAATACTTGAGCCAAAAACCACCGGAGAGGGGGCTTAGGGTGAGCATCACCCATCAGGGCGTGCCACCCCCCCCCCCCCCCCCCGGCGCGCCCTGGTGGGTGGTGTCCACCTCGGGGCCCCACTTGCCCTATCTCCGTCACTATAAATTCCTAAATTTGGAGAAAAAAATCAGAGAGAAAGAATTATCGCGTTTCACGAGACGGAGCCGCCGCCACCTCCTGTTCTTCATCGGGAGGCCAGATCTAGAGCCCGTTTGGGGCTCCGAAGAGGGGAATCTTCAGTCTTCGTCATCACCAACCTTTCTCCATCGCCAATTCCATGATGCTCCCCACCGGGAGTGAGTAATTCCTTTGTAGGCTTGCTGGTCGGTGAGGAGTTGGATGAGATTCATCATGTAATCGAGTTAGTTTTGTTAGGGCTTGATCACTAGTATCCATTATATTCTGAGATTGATGTTGCTATGACTTTGCTATGCCTAATGCTTGTCACTAGGGCCCGAGTGCCATGATTTCAGATCTGAACCGTTTATGTTATCATCTCTATATCCATGTTTTTGATCCGATCTTGCCTAGTCATATGCACCTATTACGTGTTATGATCCGTCAACCCCATAGTGACAATATTTGGGATACTTCGCGGTGATGACCGTAGTTTGAGGAGTTCATGTATTCACTATGTGTTAATGCTTTGTTCCAGTTCTCTATTAAAAGGAGGCCTTAATATCCCTTAGTTTCCTTATGGACCCCGCTGCCATGGGAGGGTAGGACAAAAGATGTCATGCAAGTTCTTTTCCATAAGTACGTATGACTATTTACGGAATACATGCCTACATTACATTGATGAACTGGAGCTAGCTTTGTATCGCCCTAGGTTATGACTGTTACATGACGAATATCATCCAACGAGTTACCGATCCAGTGCCTACGACCTTTCCACTTATTGCCTTTGCTAAGTTACTACTGTTGTTGCTACTGTTCCAACTGCTACAAAACTATTGCTACTACTGTTACCGCTACCATTACTATTGCTACTACTATCAAAACTATCATATTACTGTGCCACTGATCACTCTGCTGTAGATATTTAATCTCCAGGTGTGGTTGAATTGACAACTCAACTGCTAATACTCTCAAGTATTCTTTGGCTCCCCTTGTGTCGAATCTATAAATTTGGGTTGAATACTCTACCCTCAAAAACTGTTGCGATCCCCTATACTTGTGGGTTATCAGCCGATAACCCGGCAAGGGATTTTCGTTTGCAGGGGCGGTGTTCCGGCAGTAAAACCAAGTCTTATTCCACCCTTTGGGGTGGCTTGGTAGGGTGGCGGCAGGAAAAATGACATCTTTCCGCCTCTGGATTGAGACTCCGCCAAGTTCTAAGCCGGGACCGTCTGCACACTCTGTCTGTCGGTTCAAATAGAAGAACTCCCTGAAGAGGGAGACAGTGGGTTCCATTTGAAGATACACCTCGCAAAATACTTGGAACTGGCAAAGGTTCGATATGGAGTTAGGGCCCAAGTCTTGAGGATGAAGATGGAAAAAGTGTAAGACGTCTCGGAAGAATTTTGACCCGGGAGGTGAAAAACCCCTTTGAAGGTGATCCAAGAATATCACCACTTCTCCCTCCTCAGGGTTTGAGAGTTCCTCTCCAAGGATGACTCACCAACCAACCACATTTTGAGGCGGCAGAAACCCATGTTCCTCATAATCTTTAAGGTGAGCATCAAAAACTTGAGTGGCCACCCAATTGAAGGCTTTTGACTCCGACATAATGAGTCGCCTGGATAAAGCAAAAAATGGCGGCTTAAATAAATGGTTCAAATAAAAAGATCTAGTTATCTGCAATGGAAAGGTTGCTTTGAAAAGAGCCAGAGTCTACACATTAGCTGAAAACGCATGGCGGGTCACAATTATTAAGCCGGCAGAAGTAAGGGCGACTTGTGCTAAGGACCAAAGATTTCTAAGAGTTTTGATAAGTGTAAGACAAGCAAGTTTCCCTCGGAGTAGCGACAATTTTGGATCTAAGAATAGTTCAAAAAAGCAAAAAATATTTGCTAATCCTAGCGGAGGAGTAGAGAAGCAATGACAGTACAGTTCATTTACTGCTGGGGAGGATTAAAGCATATCATACACGAAACGGAGTTGGTATCTATACCGTTTTACTTTGGTAATTACGTTCGCGGGATCCACGCACGGAGTTAGCAATGGTGATGAACTGGAGAAAGGTTGCCGAAGAACTCAAAGAACCTCGGGGTGCTATAATGGATCTAGGTCAGGAGAAAGATGACTTACTCGAGTGGTCACCGGTGGTGGCGGAAGCGTGCGGAGGATTGACTGACGAAGTAGAAATACCACGATGACCTCGAGGGAGATTGCCGAGATGAGGAAACCGCGGCGGTGGCACGAGGAGCTTCCGGACTCGAGTAAGAAGAAGAAGCGAATAGAAGAAGTGGAAAGTGAATCAGGGGCCCTTCGGTAAATATTTAAAGGGAAGGAGCTCGAAGGGGCAACTGACATGCGTGACAATCGAGGGAATACAATAAATTTCGGGAAACAAAAACGCCTCGATTTTCGGGATAAACAGATATGACCAGATTCACCATGATGTCATTATTGTTTTTCCAGATTGACGACAGATGACGTCACAATAAATGAACACTGGGAAAATGACAAGTATGGGAGCAGAACAAGCTGACGTTATGAAATTCATAGAAGATACGAGTCCAAGGATGAGCCGCCAAAGGAAGGAAAAATTTATTGACATGAACGGATTCAAATCAATCTGGGGCCTAATGTCGGGGATATAACTCCACGGTGTAACCCGCCATACTGGGTCGGGTTAAAACATATCAATGACTCTACAATCAAGTTTAAGATGGGCCGTATCGTGAAGACGAAGACAAACGAGGCGGTGGCTGACTAGAGTCGCCAGACGGCCCAACACCTGAAGACGGCGGCTCCTGGCCCACCAAGGTAAAGATGCCGGCTGAGTTTCCTTAGAGTACGAGACAAGTTAGAGATGTAGTAGGTCACAGATTATGATATGACCCAGACTCTATTGTAAACCCTAGGGCTTGACCTGTATATAAAGGCAGGGCCCTAGGACCCGAAAGACTTAAGTTACAACCTCTCGATAGCTAGGTTAGCAATTCCGCACCCTTGTAATCGAGATCTATCCATCAAATACACACAAAGCAGGACGTAGGCTATTACCTTCATAGGAGGGGCCGAACCTGGGTAAACCCGACTCTCTCTCTCGTCCAACCCCTTTGAGTCGCCACCTAGCGGCGATGGCCTCACACCTAAGTCCTGTTATGAGGACATCTGCCGGGTTGACAAAACCACGACAACATCTGCCGAAGACTATATACCATATTCTTCGCCACACCATTTGGCCAATCAAGGGGCATTCATCTTCATGTAAGCTGGAAGGGGCTCTGAAGACACTGGTCTATAACATCGTCTATGGCATCAGGTTTAATCTTCAAGATCTCTTCCTGCGTAATCTGGCGGCTAATGGTATCACCTTGTTTGAACCCAAGATCTATGCACCATGGATCATGCGTTTCATCAAGTGCAGAACCAACACTAGGTTCTTTCCCTCTGCTCGCAATCATGGAATATATCTTCCAGATGTCGAAGTCATTCACACTGACATCTACCCTCTAATGAGAAAGAATTCCCTCATGCAAGGCACCAGTGGCACATCTGATGAAGAAGGATGTGTCCCATGCAAGGCTCATTGGCTCTATTCAACAACCTCAACCAAGTGTCATAGCCACTGAAGCCACTGTCAGCACCTTGCCTCGCCAAGAAAGGACCAGGACAGAGCATGCCATGATAGATAGAGAGCTTCTTGTTTCTCTCATCCAGAAACAAGATCGTCATCACGAGTGGACTCGAAGACAAATGGCTTCTATGGTACAAAACATCAACAAGATCCGCAATCTCACAACCAAGAATGCTTTTGTTGCTCATGAGACAAGCCGCCGTGCCTGGAGGACATTGACACTGCTCGCACCTGAGGATGAACTTCGTGAAGATGGCTACAGGCAACACTTCCATTTTAGTGCTCCGCCACCTCGCACAGAGAAATGGCGTCAGACGCCTTCTCTCGAAGAAGTGACTTCTCCTTCGACGCCCCATCTCTCAACGTGCGTCTTGCCAATGATGAAGCTGACGACGTCACCTCTCCTTCAACTGCACATTGCGACACTGCACCAAGCTCGCCTGCACCAACCTCTGCCGACCCTAACGCACTGTCGTCTTCAACTCCTGCTGGGGACACGTAGTGCTCAATGTCTTCGCCCTTTTTGGTCATTCGATGACAAAGGGGGAGAAGCATTGGCTGATAGTCTTCAAACGGGTCTACTAATATGGGCTGGGTGCTGCTTTTTGTTAAGTTTACAACTCTCGTTTCTGAACATTCGCTATTTGGGTTGTAAAACATAAGTCCTGATGGACGTCTGCACTTTTTATGTTTATCGTACTATTTGGCGCTACTTCAAGTTATCATACGCGCTTGAAGTCATACTGCAGACCCCCATTTTTCATTATGCATTTCATTATCTTCGAAATATCATTTAAATGCATAGTGATTGGATTACAAGATATAGGGGGAGATCTCCACAAACTATAACCTGCCATGTGCTTTTGCATTCCAAGCAAAAATATTCATAAGAACATCTTCAGGGGGAGCTCTCTATATCTTGCAATCATAATCTCCAAGTGTTCATCTTCACATATTTTATTCCCGTTGAAAACTTCAACCAGTTTGGCATCAATCACCAAAAAGGGGGAGATTGTAAGTGCATCTAGTGCCACCCTTGTTTGGTTTTGGAGTATTGAAGACAAATGTGGTTGAGGGACTAATGTGTTTGTGAGAGTTCACAGGATAACACAGATAGAAGTCCCTGGAGATTCGGTTTAACCGTCGAAGACGACCCCTAAAAATGTCCGAAGACATTGATAATGGCTGAAGCCATTGGTGGTATGCGAAGACAATCGCCTGAAGATAATGAAACGCGAAGACGAAGTCTTTTGGTAGTTTTGTTTCTTCGTTCCCGAGTCATAGGAACCACCGTACTGTTAAGTGGGGTCGATGTGATCGAAGTCAGACGCTGACGTGATGCTCAAGCCAAACCTATGTCTTCGAGTGAAGACAATGAGAGGAAATCTCTTCCAGAGTTGGTTGAGTCAGCTTTACTTGTAGCCCAAGTAAAGCTGCCACGTGTGTTTGAAATCCGACCGTTGTGACACGTGTCGGTTGGCCATTGACCCTAGGTCACTTTGGTCATATCAGGTCGGGTTGCCCGCTGGCTATAAATAGCCCACCCCCTCCACCATGAGAAGGTGGCTGCTCATAAAGAGATACGGCTGTTGTCGTTTTGGAGCAACCCACCTCGAAGACATTGAGAGAGAGAAACATCCTGCAAGGATAAACCTAAACACCCAGAGCTAGAGTGTTTGAGCATCACCGAAGTCGTTCTGTTATGAGAGAACTGAAGACTTATTACACTTGAAGACTGTGATCTTCCATACGGTTAGGCGTCTGGGTCTAGAGCAATCCAAGAGTCATTGTGGATCGCCGGATGACCAAGTTTGTACGGGTTTCGGAAGTCTCCCCTGAAGAGGGCGTTGTCTAAGTGACTTCGGCTCAAGGGGAATAAGGTGAAGACGAGGTCTTCCGAGTTCAATCTCAGCCTCCCTAACCAGACGTACAGTTGTCACAGCAACTGGAACTGGTCCAACAAATCATGTGGCTTCATCAAGCTACTGGTTCTATCCTTTACTCTTTTACATTCTGTACTGAACTGTGAAGCCATTGCTTGAATACTTCTGACTGAAGACATTCCCCGAAGACATTCATATCTGCTGTTTATCTTCATACTGTCTAAGTTTGTCTTCGACTCATCTTAGCATGTACAATGATAATGCTTAACTTGCTTGAATGTGTTCATTGTGTTGCATGCCCTGCCTAGGTCCTTGATTGTATCCCTACCTGATCATGTTCCGCTTCCGCATATTTCGAATACATTCATTGTTTCGAAGCCTTTCATAAAAATCGCCTATTCACCCCCCTCTAGTCGATAACTAGCACTTCCAGGGCTAGTACACAAAGCGTAATGTACAATGCTTACCATACCATGAGATTACTTGATCCCACTCGGTACATCTTCTACGCTTTGTGTGTTGATCACCTTGAATCTCTCTTTGACTTAGTATCGACCAACCTTGTATCTTGCCTTCTCTCTTCATAAAGATGATGTCTTGAAGGTAAACATGAATGATCACACAATCTTCTTCTACAAGACATACTTGCAATAAGCTCAACTGTCACATGACCAATCTTTAGATAACTCGTTGAATATCACCTTGGTCACATATATTCTCGTTCTTATAGCCTTGAAACCAACGTATGGTCTTCAAGCAATGCTTATGGACAAACCTTAAAGTATAACTCAAAGCAACCATTAGTCCATAAGGATTGTCATCAATTACCAAAACCAAACATAGGGGCACCATGCTCTTTCACCAAACTCATAGATGAATTATCATGAGTAATTTGTACTTTTAATTGTATTGTGGTGGACCATTTGGATTGTCTAGTAGGATGGGCACAAAATTGAACACCCAAAATGGAATTCCTGGATCCACCAGTGCATAACAGTCACGACTTCTTATTGTTGGTGTTTTTTTGGAAAGGCCATACTTTATTACTCAAAGTTTACAAACGTACAGATACAAAATGGGTCATGGGGCCTAGCCAAATATGACGCCCCTCATCTGGAGAATAAAAAAAATAGGACCTATGCGAACAGTTCATCACGGAAGAAAGAACTCACAGAGCCGAGAGAATTTGGCTAGTCAATGTGCTTTATAATTTGATGCTCTTACTTCAAAACAGAACTTGCAATTGTACTCTTGCTCTCTTTGCGTAACCTTGGTTATGATTTGTTCGTCGCTTTTCGCCACTCCCTTCTGAATATCACCCGCAACTTGCTTCGAGTCTATCGCAATCGCAATATTATGTAGGAGAAGATCTTCTGCGCCGGCGGAAACTACTTGCTCAGCGGGGCCTCCGATTAATGTGTTTTTGTGTGGTTGGCCGTTGACATTTGTTGAGGTGTATGGCATGCTACCAACGAAGATGGGCTTGGCCTAGTATGTTTTGATTTCAAGAGTATGCTCTTCCTATTGTATTGATTTTACCTTGATTTTTCAAAGTTAACTAGATAACAATGTTTTTCTTTTTTTTGTGAGATTTTTTTGATATATTTATCATCAATCATGGTTGTAGAACAAACATCAGCCCTCCATCGGTGACTACAAGCACATGAGCGAGCTGAAGGCTCACCACCGTCATCACCCCTCCCTTGCCAGGACGGGGCAAAACTTGTTGCAGTAGACAGTCAAGAAGTTGTCGCGCTAAGGCCTGATAGGATCAACACACCAGAACAACAACCGCTACCAATGAAAAGAGGCGTAGATCTCAGAAGGATCCACCCTAAAGACACACCGATGTAGACGAACAAAAACCAGATATGAGCGGATCCACCAAAGACAACCATTGACCAAATTCTACAAGATCTGTCGGGGACACACATCCACGCGCCCTCAAATGATGCTAGACGCACTACCGGGACGGGACTAGGTGGGGGAGAATCTTATTCCATCTTCAGAGAGTCACGTCCGTCTCGTCTTCCTAAGCAGGACATAAACTCTAACAAAACTCAAAGAAACATACAGAAATGGGATCCTCCCGCTGGCAAAGTCCAGGCTCTAGTGCACCCTCATGACCCTAAGGCTACAGAAGACGAGGCAGATCGACGGCGACACCGACAGGAGGCAGAAACCCTAGCCGCCTTGTTCGCTTGGAGGAGAGGCGAATGGGTAAATCGCCATCACGTAAAATCGTAGTGAAACGTGCAAAAATCTTGTTTTGTAAAAACGTAGGAATGCACCAAATTTTCCCTTACCATCACCTTAAGGTGTGCCACAATCATCACGATGCATACAACATGTGCCGGTAGAGAGAGACAACACTCTTTAAGAAAAAGACCAGCCAGGACTAGCCCTTGACGGGATATTTTTATAGAAAAAAATCTTTAAGCACCCGTAGTAGAGCTAACCAACAGAGCGGCGCTTTGTTCTCAACGCCACTCTTTCAGGCCCCCATCGAATTGCCCAGACAACCGACCATATGGCCCCTCCCAATGCTCCACCTTGTACAGGTGCTAAGGTTGCCAACCAAGCAAAAATCTAATGTGACATGTTAATTAAGAAGATAGAAAGAGCAGTATGTGGTGACCTTAGGAAGAACCGATGCTAAACACGTATACCTAGGTGGAAACACAAATACGAGTCTATGCCTAATTAAGTGAAGGGAGCTTAGCAACCAAAAGTTAAGCATCTATGCATTGGAAAGTTTAGTTGCTAAACCTTTTAAGAGCATCTCTAGCAGACCCCTTATCGCGCAGACCCCTTATCTCTGTGAATATTCTGTTTTATCGTTCGGCCTTGCGGGGTCTGTTCCGCCGCAGCCCACGCCAGCCCTCAAAACACGTTTTTTTTTTCAATTTGACACATATGTGTCATATTACATAGAAATATGAAATCAATATAAATTAATATTTGAATATTACAATACAACAATCATCCAAATTACAATAATTATTCAAATATAAGAATTAAACTTATAATGCAATACAAGAATTGTTCCGAATACAACAATGATACAAATGATACATGAATTAAATTAAATGAATGTAAAAATGACATGTTTTATTACTGCCCATGCTTTTGCCAATGGTGCGGCGGATACGTAGGTGACGTCGCGAAGTAGTTTTGCATCAACATCATGTTTCCGAGATGGTGGTTGCGAGGGATGCAAAGACGGTCGACGGTCGATCCTCGCCGTCTCTTTCTGTTCCTATCCTCTAGTTCCTTCACATCGAGAACCGCCACCACCATCTGCTGCCGACTGTTCTCGAGTAGCGTCTCTATGTCTGAGTCATTGGCCGAGGACGAACCCTCGAGCAAAAAATCCTCCCAAGGGCTCAAATCCATCTACAAATCGCAACGAAGCTCGTATGAACGGAAATCGTTCACTGAATATAACTTGAAGGTGCAGGAAAGGACTCACCGGCAGATCTGGGGCGGGCGGCGACTCGACGACGGTCGATCCGGGGCAGCGGCGACTCAGGGGCGGCTAGGCGCGGCAGATCCGGGGCGCCGACGAAGCGGCGCGGTGGACCCAGGTCTGTAGCGGCCCGACGGTGTGTTTCCGCCGTCGGATATGGTCGTAATCGAAGGCGGCGGGCGGGCGGCGACGACGGTGAGTCGTTGCGAAATGAGGAGGGGAACGCGCGTGGGCTGAAATGTCCCTCCCGCGAACTGCTTTTCCACTATACAGGGCACCGAAGGGGTGGGGCGTGAGGGGGTGGGGGGAGAAACCTGTGTTTTCGCGGGTCGGGGTGGGGGGGGGCAATTTACCGCGCCCCTGGGTCGAGGATGTTTAAGGTGTCTATTTGGGCCTTTTTTTTCACGCAAAACGTTAAACTGACGGTTATTTTACAGTTCGGCGTGATACAAGGGGGTCTGCTAGAATGCTCTATTGCACTTAGCACCTCATATATGCACTCATTCATTGAAAGAGGTCTAATCTCAGAGAGCCCTTACGCATCTGATGCGGCCTCACATATGGTAATATTTTCTTATGGAAGGAATCCAGTGCCATCTTTCTTAGTACATCCAGGTATCTGCGAAAGGCAATACATAACAAATATGATCTCAGTGATCTCTTGCTAATACACAAGGTACGTATTAACTGCCTGCCTGCCTTGGCTAGTGCGAGTAAAAGCTCTAAATATTCCATATGGCAAACAATTATATCCTTCTAGCACAGGCGCTCTCATGCAGCAAAGATGGCAAAGTGTCAACCTAAATCGCGGCGTACGCGCTGCCGTTACCACTTTCCTAATTGTAATTGACAATTAATATTTGCCAAAGCTGGCTGCGAGCCTGCGAATATAAATATCCCTCCGCCCCCCTAGCTGCGCTTTCCGAAGCACCGAACCAAACAAAGGCAGGCACTCGATTGCCAGGCGTGGGAGCGGCCATATTTAAGGTTGGCGCCGGGCGAGGTCGATGGAGGGGGAGAAGAAGGCGACCATGGAGGAGGAGGCGAGAGGGAAGGAGGAGGTGGCCGCCGATGTGAGCCTGAAGGATCTGTCCAAGAGGCTCGACGACTTCGCCAAGGAGAGGGACTGGGAGAAGCACCATAGCCCGAGGAACCTTCTGCTCGCCATGGTTTGCATCCCCTTTCTTCCGCTCTTTCTTCTTTCTTTCTGTCGGGCGCTGATCCTCTTTTTAGATCTTTCTCTGCAAATCTTAGGATTGTTCTACTGTTAATTTTCCCGTCGTTTCGAGCAAAGTAGAATTGAGCTACTACTATATAGAGAAATACTACTTGTGGTTATCATAGGCTACTCTGTTTTTATCGGAATGGAAACGGATGCACAGCAGGAGAGCTTTAACTTTTAGGGTGTGACTCTTTCATATTATAGTTCTTCTAGAATTTGGCTTGTAAACTGCATTTGAACCCAGAGTAAATAGTACTATGGGGATTTTTGACACCTAGGAGAATTGTTTGGGTATTTTGTATACATCGGATCCAATGTTGTTTCTATGGCTTTGTGCACCTTCAATACTAGTGGAATTCCGGAAGTATGTATTATAATGTGTTTGGTCTTTGACTACTGTAGATGCATATTTAGCTGCAAATTGCAAGTCTCAGGGTGCAGTGTGTCCACTAGTAATCAGAATCTTTCATTTACATATTTTAAAATATTGAGTAGCCAGCATCGATATTTGAAACAACACATGCACATGATCTAACAATGTCTTCATCAGTTTAAAGTATTGAACTACTAGGTTGTGCTACTAAACAACTAAAGTTGACAACGCTTCGTTCGGAAGCCATCATAGATCATTCTTCACCAATCTTTCCTTTAGTTATTATATGCTGTCTATATAATGCGGCCCCTTTAGACCAACCGTTCAATTAGATTACTCTGCATCAGATATTTGCTCATTGTCGCAGCTAAATATTCTTGAGATCTATCCATTTTGTTCTTTGCAAGTAATTCATTGTTTGTGGACGGCAAATATATATGTAGCTTTGGAGTGGTCACAGTTCACCTGGGACTTGCATCTACCTCGGACATGTACCACATGATCATCAGATATTTTTGGAGACTTGTAGGGATCCTGGTCAAGCAACTAATTTTCTCATAACTCGTGGGTCGTGGGCTCGTGGCCAAGGGTGCAGCTTTCATGCTTTGCATCTTGGATGTCACGTGGTGCAACGTACGCTGACCCCTGAAACGAATTTCCTACGTCAACCATCAAAACGACGTGTTCATACCGATACCGGTGCAATTCAGACTAGCGAGTATCCCTGGCTAACTTCTCACTGAATTTTCTGAAGCAGGATTGTGATTTAGTGCCGAGCTTTTCTACTCCGAAAAATCACGCCCTCCTGTCCCTGTCCGAAGGGAAATCCCTGGCTAACTTGTCACTGAATTTCCTGAAGCAGGATTGCGATTGCAGAACTAATTCTGCACTACACTTTGCAGTTCATCCCTCAGCAGTGAGATGCTTACTTAGGTCGATCCATGCTTTAATAGCATCGGTTCCAGATAATTCACGTTCTGTCACTGTTTTCGGTCAGGCCAGGACGTGCTCGAGCACTATCAGGTGTCTATTTGCACGGCGCTGTGAAAGATCATGCTTGGACCGGTTCAGAGAACTTTTTTTTCTGTTTTTATAATCAATAGTACGATAGAACCTGCATGATCTATTATTTTGTACTGGTTCTTAGCTGAGAATATGTTCATGTGCAGGTCGGCGAGGTCGGAGAGCTGTCGGAGCTGTTCATGTGGAAAGGGGAGGTGCAGAAGGGTTGTCCGGGCTGGGAGGAGAGGGAGATGGAGCACCTCGGTGAGGAGCTCTCCGACGTGCTGCTCTACCTGATCCGGCTCTCTGACATGTGCGGCGTCGACCTCGGCGACGCGGCCCTGAAGAAGATCGTGAAGAACGCCGTCAAGTACCCGGCGCCGTCAAAGAGCGCGTGATGAGAAAACGCCTAATATGATCTGCAGAGGCATTGTCTACTTTTTTGCAGTTTGAGAAAGTGAAGTTCGGGCAAACTTGTCGGTTCTTTTTTTGGAATAGCAAACTTGTCGTCGGTTGGGTCAAGTTACATTGTGATAGTTTCAGTTTGTGGCGTACGTTGCTCAAATGTGTGTGAGACTATCGACAGTGGAAGTAACATAGTACTCTCCGTTTCTAAATATAAGTTTTTTTTAGAGATTTCACTAGGGAACTATATATGAAGCAAAATGAGTGAATCTACACTCTAAAATATGTCTATATACATCCGTATATAGTCATCTAATGAAACCTCTAAAAAGACTTATATTTAGGAACGGAGGGAGTAGATAGTAACATCGATGCCACATAAACGAAAAAGATGATGTGACAGGTAATTAATGAAGAGAGAGACAAATTGAGACATAACTAGTTACTCATATTATGAGTAACATCACACGTATCAAGACAAGATGAGTCTATAAGCTAATAAATGAAAAACTCTGTTACCACCTCTATGTTACTACCCACTATGAAGGTAGTAACATAGGGAAACAATTCCTTATTTAACACTATTTTAAATTTTGTTTTCTTATTTGACACTGAAAAACTTTTTCTTCCCTATCTAACAACGAGTCTAAATTTTATTCCTTTTATGACACTTTCGTCTATTTTAAGCCTAAATGACACCCGAAAAAGACACTTTTGCCTTTTATGTGATATGTGTGTGTTAACAATTATCTTGACTTTGGAATACAAAAAGGTGGTGGTAGGAGTGCAAGCTAGTTTGACTAGCTGATCGATTGAGGTCATCTAGTCCGGTTAGGCTTAATCTTATTAAGCATAAACGGATACATGCATTCTAAAAATTTGAACATTTTACATAGTAATGCATAGTAAAATTATACAGTAGCATATTAGGCTTAATCAAGATTTATTTATAAATGTTGACGGTAGCTAGACCAGGCAAGGATGATGCGTCAGTACAACTCTGAAGATGGAGTAGTGGCAGTTGGCGGCGGCGGCCTCTGAGAGCACGCCGGACCGGTGGGTGCCCCATACCCGGCAACTGGCTTGGTTGGGGCCTCAGGTCTTAGATGTTAGGCTTGTTTGCGAGGTCTGTGGTATTAGGCCCGGACTATCAGCATCCCTTCATCAGATGGATAGGAGTAGCGACAGTTGTCGCCTAGACGGTGGCTTCAGACTTATTGCTGTATTTCTTTATAAGGTCTTTTGTGAATAATTAATAAAATGACTGCATGCATCGTTCAGATGCAGAGGCGGGGGCGATCCTCCTTCTCTAAAAAAAAAAGACATAAAAAATTTAGCAGATTTATTCGAAGTGTCTTAGTGAGACTACAAATAGCTAACCATGATAAGGCTGAAGCAAAATTAGAATAGTTCAGTATGATACATGTCGTCTCGTCTAGCACAATCCTCACGCAGCAGCAGCACACGCACACACAAACACACAGTAGCTCACATGCAGCAAAAGCCGTTAAATAATATTTTCTCCGTTCTTAAATATAAGTCTTTTTAGACATTCCAATAAAGGACTACATCATACGAAGCAAAATGAATGAATCTACACTTTAAAATATATATATATATATATATATATATATATATATATATATATATATATATATATATATATATATATATATATATATATATATATATATATATATATATATATATATATATATATATATATATATATCCGTATGTAGTTCAATAGTGAAATCTTTAAAAAGACTTATATTTAGAAACTAAGGGAGTATATATATTTACCAATAAATACTTCAGTCAATCGATAAAAATATATGCAATACCATGACACAGTACACACACTCAGCAGCACACACCAAGCAACACACGCATGCACACACAAACACACTGTAGCGCACACACGCAACATCAGTAGCACACACATGCACGCACACACATATGCAGCACGCACGCGCATAAACATACCACATGAAGGACAAAATGGTCTTCTTATTTAGGCTTAAAATGGACAAAAATGTCATAAAAGGCATAAAATTTAGACTCGTTGTTAGACAAGGAAGAAATCATTTGTCGATGTCAAATAGAGCATAAAATTTAAGCACAATGTTAAATAAGGAATTCTCTCTAACATAGGCTAGTAACATATGCATGTTACTACTCTATGTTACTTCCCATTATGGGTAGTCTGAGTGAGATAGAGTAGAGCGAGACAATACAAGATGCTACCCTGAATTTGAGACGAAAGTCGCCGTATAGCCCTTGTCCACGGCGGATACAAAGTGTGATGCTGGTCTGTGTTGTTTACTGCCTGGGTTGAATCCCCGAAAGCCCTGAAGTCGGCCGGGGAAGATAGTAGTATGCTTGGGAGCGACCAAGATTAAACTCTAGCAGAGTCATCATATGAACATGAAGCATGATTTTTTTTTGCGAACGCGCAAAAGCTTTGCGCGTCGATGTATTAGAAGAGGAGAACTAGAAGTACAGAGAGTCCTGCGGCTTGCCGCGGTTACAACCATCCCCATGGCAGCATATGGTGGGCAGCCAATAACACCGGGGACACACAACAACACCCTACCTGCTATAAAGTCCTATCTCCAGATGCCCGACAACCCCCTCGCACCAGAGAGCTTCCATAGCTGAACCTCATTACTGATGCGTCGACAAAGCTCTCGGGCAACGACCGCTGACCGCTGGAAGACGCGACCGTTACGTTCCTTCCATAGCATCTAGACAATGAGGAGGGCAAGTGAATCAAAGCCCTTCCTCTGCTCCTTCGGGACCAACGCACGACTGGCTGCCCACCACTCTGTGAGAGTTGCATCCATGGTGGGTACAAGCTGACCGAGGCCGCAACGCGAGAGGGCGGAGTGCCAGACCTCTCTGGCAAACACACAGCCCAGTGCTAGATGGTCTGCAGTCTCAGCCTCCTGCTCGCATAACGGGCACATGACGTGGGACTGCAGGCCATGCCGAAGGCGTCTGTCCGCCGTCCAAATCCGACGCCTCATCGCTAGCCAGAAGTGAAGCTTGCACTTGGCCGGAGCCCAGGCCTTCCAGAGGGCTCGGCCACACGGGAATCTCTCTAGGCCAACAAAGAACACCTGGTAAGCCGAGCTCGCAGAATATACCTCAGTCGGCGTCCACTTCCAGATTATGCGATCCGGGGTCTCAGGGAGGAGGTGCACCTCGAGAAGCAAGTCCGTGAGCATCAGGAATTGCGTTAGCACTCTAACCGTCAGCACCCCTGTGATGTCCCTGATCCAAGCGCGGTCTGCCAAGGCCTCATGGACCGTTCGCGAGCGCCGCGCACTGACGTCCACTGCTAGGAATAACTCCGGAGCCTCGAGCTGAACGGAGCGCCCCTGAAGCCAAAAATCCGTCCAGAAAAGAGCCTTCTTACCATCCCCCAACATCACCTTGATGGACGAGTCGAAAATAGCCTGCACCTCTGGCTCCACAGCCGGCTGCAGGCCCGCCCAGCAGCAATCGGATGTGCGCTGCATCCATAGCCAGCGCACCCGAAATGCATAGCCCAACAACTTGAGGTTCAGGACGCCGAGGCCTCCATACTCGAATGGCTTGCACACCTGCTCCCAAGCCACCAGGCAATGGCCACCGCTGACGACGTCAGTCCCCTTCCAAAAGAAGGCACGAATCCTCTTCTCAAACCCATTGATCAGCCACACGGGTGCGTTGGGGGTCTACTGATTGGTTGTCTTCATATCATGAGACCTGTTCCTCAATAAGACATCCTCTTTCCTCAATTTCTCTTTCATCTTCGCGTGAGCCTTTCATCCCCACTTTTGTTGGGGGTCTATAAGTGAAGTTTTCTTCATGTCAAATGGTTGGAGGAGATACCGTCTTTCAAAAGTTGGCTTCAAGACGTCAAATTATACGAAGTTGAGCGGACACTCCATAAATTATGGCGAGTCTAACACATATGACGACTCGTCTAGAGTTTTTTATTTTGTCGAAAATCGTCATATTAGCAGTTACTATGTTGATTAAGGGCATCTTCAATGGCGTTGATCGAATAGACATTTCAAATGTCCACGAACACATCCGGACATGTTGCGGACAACCGGTCGGACATCGACCCTCTAAGACTACTCTCCAAATATCTCTCGATTTTAAACATTTCAAACATGGAATTCACCCAAATTAAACCGAGTGCATAAATACATGCAAAGTAACAAAATCTAACGAGCTCGATATACATTACATACAAACTACCCTAAATTAAATCTAAACTAGACTAAATAGCGGGCAGTGAACTGGTAGGCATTGTCATTGTCATTGTCAGCGTCGTTGTCGTCGCCACCATCATCATTGTCATAGTAACAGTGGTTGCGGAAGCCACCCCAGCCACTGCGGCATCCGTCCCTGGCCGAGGCGCTCGCGCTGCAGTCCCTACATCTCCTCCTACGCCTTGCGTCAACTCTCCTTGACGGGGTTGGACACCATTGGGTCCTTGTGCGACGGGGAATGCTGGTGCCCATTGCGGCTTCCAAATGAAACATTGTGGTTCATCGGCTGAGCCGACGCCCGCTCTGGCCCCACGTCGATGATGGACTGGCTCTACACCTCGTCCTGCCAGGCAATCTCAAGCGGCCAGATTGATGAGGCTCCTTCTCTAAACAAAAGAACTAAAAAAGGGAAATCTTTTTTGTTTTGTTTTTGCATGCTTTTTGTTTTTTGTTTTTTAAAATTATTTTTGAATTTTTCGTTTTTCTTTATTTTCCCTTGGTTCTCGTGATTTTTTACTTACTCTTTTTTTCCTTTGCGTGAAGCACACGATGCGAAGAAAGACAATTGTGCTTCACGTTGAAGCACATCTGTGCATTTCTGGGAAGCATAAAGTTGTGCTTCACGGAAAAACCCAACTGTGCTTTAGCCTGAAGCACATATGTGCTTTCTACAATGGTGCTTATTAAAAAGTGAAAATTACAGTTGTGCTTTCACGAGAAAAACAAGTGTGTTGTGCTTTTCGGGAACTAAAGTTTTTCGTAAGAAGCACAATTGTCCTTCCCGAAAAGTTAAATACAAAAGTGCTTCAATTTGTTTTTTTTGAAAAACACGGTTGTGCTTTCAATTTCTCTCTACGTATATTTTTATTCATTTGGTTTGCATTTTCTCGGTTTCCTTTTTTTTTCCTATTTCCGTATTTTTTAGATTTTAGATTTTTTCGGGGAAGAAGTACTTCCAAATTATTAACATGAGATCCAACTTTGGAGATTTTGACGCAAGAAACGCAAAAGTGAAAATGGGTTCGTGATTTGGACACACGGTTCAGGAGATAAAATATTTTAAAAGGCGAATGAATGATTTATTTTTTTTACAAAATTCTCATGCTGCGACAAATCATGTAGTGAGCCACATGACATCGCAAGAGATGGGAGTGACTAGCAATTTTGCCAAGGATGGTAATGAGTACCACTTGTGGGCCGTGTCCCATTTAATTTTGTGGCCAATTTTTGATATGTTTTATAGAAATATTGTTGTAAAAACCAACTAATACAAGAATATAGAAAATCTAGGTTTTCAAAAAGTATTCCCGAAGATCAAATAGCATTCATGGATTTTATAAATGCTCAACTATTTTGAAAAATGTTCAAGAATTTTAGAAAGTGGTTGTAAATTCATTTTTTTTTCAAATATAAAACATATTAACATATTTTAATTTTAATTTTTTTAGAAATGTTCAAAGATTTAAAAACATTTCTTAATTTCAAAAAATATTCAAGGATTTGACACAAATAAGAAATTAAACTAGATGGAATAAAAGTAAAATAAAAAAATAAAACGAATAGGAAAATAAAAAATAGGAAAAATATTTACTGAATCTTAAAATTTAGGTTATTTTTTTAAAAAAATTACTTAATATTACAATTATTCGTTAAAAATATTATAATTGAAAAAATATCACATGTCTTTTTTTTCATATAATCACACAAATTTTTATTATCTAGATATTCTTAAATGAATTTCCAAAACGTTTCATAGAAATGTCACAAAATTTCCATTTATTTTAGTCGTATTACAATCAAATTCGACAACATTTCATATATGTAGCACATATTTCATGTTTCAAAACAATGAGTATAAATGTTAGGTACCCTTATGAAGTATTTACTACAATATGAGTGTCACAATTGAAATATCGGTTGCATCTATGAAAATTTACTGAATATGATTAATCAAATAAGGGTTGTGCAAAATCTATGTGTAATGTTCCTGAAATTGATTGAAATGTGAATAAAATAATTGAATTTGTGCAATTTTTTATGAAATATATTTGTATGTTATTAAGAGAACGAAATAACAAATAACTAATTCAGAAGTTAGGATTAAAAATGCTTTGTTGAAATCTCACTGAAAATTTTCAAAATATTTGAACAGAAAACATCTTTCTTAATAACGACGGAACAAAGCGATTTGGTTTTAATAAAAATGACGAAAAAGGATAAAAGAATATTTTAAAACTTTCCCAAAAATATCTTTTAAAAACATTTTATTTTTCAGAAATCAAAATATTGATGGGACCCATGAGATATGTCCCAAGAAACCATGAAGAAGTAAAAGGAATAAAAACGACATGTGTCTCAGAATGCTGCATGTTGACTTCAGGTGATCGGCTCACCAGGTAGCACATCCCATTAGAAATGAGTTAGCTTCCCGTATGGGGTAATCCAAAGTTAAACGCAAAAACACATGTTCCGTAGTAAAAAAAGTGTAAAAGAAACTAAGAAGCTAATTGGTTTTAGAGATTGCTAAGAACCAGTTGGCTGCCAATTTATTAGACTTGCCAGTGCTTGGCATGTCAAATATTGGCATCAACCCAATTAGGCTTTAATAAAATCTATTTAGACATATACATGTTCAATACTTTATGTCTATTTAGAAGTCATGGAACCCAATATGTCGAAGGTAAACAATCAGAAGAGAAAAGACTCTCTCCCCATTTTTATTAGTTGGACTGTTTGAAATGAACGAAGCACAAGAATTCTCAGAAACAAATTCACACCATTGCTGGTCATCTTCGTGAATATAAAAAAGAGGCTAAAACATTGGCAATTGAGATGCCACCGGCAGTAGAGCTGGCTCCACGACCTCCGATGAAGATGACACCTACACGTCGGAGTAGTCGGCATACGGTTGTCGACAACGGTTCTATGGACACTGATGAGGACTACTTGGCTAAGGCTATGCGCCGTAAGGCAACGCAAAACCTAGACAACCAAGGTATTACGTCGTCATCCAAATCCTTTTTAGCTTTCTCTAGTGTTACCATCGTTTCCAAGTTAAATAATGTGGGTGTTATTCTTGGAAAGAATGAGAATGATATTTCTATTTCGACTAATGCTTTGAAACATTTGGAATATGACCGATTAAAAGTTACTCCACATGTTTCTAGCAAGTCTTATGCCGCCCATGCTGATGAGGAGGAGCTGCATGCCACATCAGATGGCCAGCTACTCTCTCATTTAGTAGGAGCGGTTTCGGACGTGGGTCTAGATGAACCCGGGCTTAGTTCATTGATTGAGCTTGCAACATCTGGGCGTAAATCAAAGACCGCATGTTCAAAAAAGGATAGTAGGACCCATAAGAGGGTGAAGTGCTCTAAATCTCCTATTGTTTCCTCATGAATGGAATGTTTTTTAATAGAAGAGGTCTTCGTGACTTGGCTAAACATTTATTCATTGCGGAATATAATAGGGAACACAATTTACACTTTTTGGCTATCTCTGAAACGGGGAGACGTGATTTCTCAGTGAGTCTGCTTAACCGTCTTTCAGGCGGGATAGACTTTGCTTGGGTTTCACGACCACCTAGAGGTCGTTCTGGGGGCATTTTACTTGGTGTAAATACGGGGACTATGAATGTTTTGGCTAGTTCGGATGGTGAGTTTCATGTTAAACTCCATATTCGCAACAAGACTGACAACGTCACATGGACCCTCGTTGCCGTGTATGGGGCAGCCAGGATGAGTTCAAGGTCGATTTTCTTCATGAATTGGTTAATCTGGCGAAAGATAAGCCCTATCCCATTATTATAGGTGGGGATTTCAATTTGCTTCGATTTCGAGATGAGAAAAATCGCGGTAGGTTTGATAATCATTGGCCTTTCCTTTTCAACGTTGTCATCGACAGTCTAGATCTGCGAGAGGTATCCATGATTGGAAGACAATTCACTTGGGCGAACAGTCTTCCGAAATCGACATGTGAGAAACTAGATCGTGTTTTAATGGATACAGACTGGGAATCTAAATTTCCTATTATGTGTGTTCGTGCTCTACCTCGTATCGAGGCTATATCAGTCCACACGCCCATTCTTCTAACTACTTGTTTGCCACGACCACAACATAGACGCAAGTTCAAGTTTGAACTTGGGTGGTTGCTTCGGGATGGCTTACATAATATGGTCAAGGAGGCGTGGGAGAAACCGGTAGCTGGGCCTACCCCAATACAAAGATGAAATAACAAACTACGTGCATTACGTAAATTACTTGGTGGTTGGGCTAGGCATACGGTAGGTATCCTCAAAAAGGAGAAGCTTCGTCTTTCATCTATCATTGATGAATTAGAAGCTTCGGCAGAGGTTAGACCTCGATCTGAGCACGAAATTGAGATTAAGAATCATTCGAATGCACACATAGCTAACATGCTGCGTGAAGAGGAACTCAAATGGTACCAACATTCTAACTCTCAGTTTATCGTGAAAGGTGATTCGAATACTAGATATTTCCATGGAGTCGCCAATGGCAGATACCGGAAGAAAATTATTCATTCCCTACAACACGATGAGGGCACGATTGAGGGGCATGAGCAACTTAAATCTTACATCACTAATTACTATAAAAATCTGTTCAGAACCCAGAGGAAGGAAACTTATCGATGGATGAGTCCCGAATAGAAGACGTCCACCAGGTCTCTGATGAGGAACAACACCTTCTAACAATCCCATACGCCGAGGAGGAAGTTAGAAAGGCAGTGTTCCTAATGGAGCATAATGAAGCCCCGGGTCCGGATGGTTTTCCCGTAGAGTTCTATCAGACCTTCTGGGAAGTCATCAAGCCAGATCCCCTACTTTTGTTTAGCGACCGTTATGCTGGCCAACTAGAATTATTTTGCTTGAACTTTGGTGAGATTATTTTATTACCTAAGGTTAATGAGGCGGAAAGGATACAACAATATAGACATACCTGCCTCCTTAATGTTAGTTTTAAAATATTCATGAAGGTTGCGACTATTAGGCTGAATTCAATTGCTGGACATGTGGTTCGCCCTTCACAGACAACTTTTATGCAAGCCAGACACATTCTAGTTGGATTTATTATCCTTCATGAAACAGTCCATGAATTACACCGGAAAAACTTGAATGGGGCGATACTCAAAATAGACTTTGAAAAAGCTTATGACAAAGTCAAGCGGCCCTTCCTTCAACAGACTCTCAGAATGAAAGGATTTTCTGCAGAGTGGTGCACTATGGTTCATAGCTTCATTTCTGGAGGTAGTGTTGCCATTAAGGTCAATGATGACGCTGGGCACTATTTCCAAACGAAGATGGGATTGCGGCAAGGTGACTCGTTATCGCCCGTGCTATTCAATATAGTGACGGATATGCTAGCGGTCATGATTGAGCGTGCCAAAGTTGATGGCCAAATTGATGGGATAGTAAATCATCTAGTTGATGATGGTATCTCTATACTTCAATATGCCGACAATACGATTCTCCTCATGGATCATGACCTCGAGAAAGCAACAAATATGAAACTGGTTTTATCAGGATTCGAGCAACTCTCGGGTCTTACAATCAATTTGTTGGAAATATGCCCTAGAGGCAATAATAAAGTGGTTATTATTGTATTTCCTTGTTCCTGATAATCGTCTATTATCCATGCTAGAATTGTATTGATCAGAAACTCAAATACATGTGTGGATACATAGACAACACCATGTCCCTAGTGAGCCTCTACTAGACTAGCTCGTTGATAGAAGATGGTTAAGGTTTCCTAACCATAGACACGAGTTGTCGTTTGATAATGGGATCACATCATTAGGAGAATGATGTGATGGACTAGACCTAACCGTAAGCATAGCATTTGAGTGTATCACTTAGTTTATTGCTACTGCTTTCTTCATGTCAAATATTTGTTCCTAAGACCATGAGATCATGCAACTCCCTGACACCGGAGGAATGCCTTGTGTCCATCAAACGTCACTTTGTAACTGGGTGATCATAAAGGTGCTCTATAGGTATCTCCGAGGGTGTCTCTTAGGTTGGCATGGATCGAGACTAGGATTTGTCACTCCGTATGACGGAGAGGTATCTGTGGGACCTCTCGGTAATACAACATCATAAGAATCTTGCAAGCAATGTGGCTAAGGAGTTAGTCATGGGATCTTGTATTACGGAACAACTAAAGAGACTTTCCGGTAACGAGATTGAACTAGCTATGGAGATACCGATGATCGAATCTCGGGCAAGTAACATACCGCTGGACAAAGGGAACTGCATACGGGATTGACTGAATCCTTGTCATCATGATTCGACCGATAAAGATCTTCGTTGAATATGTAGGAACCAATACGGTCATCCAGGTCCCCCTATTGGTTATTGACCAAAGAGGTGTCTCGATCATGTCTACATGATTCTCGAACCCGTAGGGTCCGCACGCTTAACGTTCGGTGACGCTAGAGCAGTATTGGGATATGTACGTTGGTGGCCGAATGTTGTTCCGAGTCCCGAATGAGATCACGTATGTCACAAGGAGCTCCGGAATGGTCCGAAGGTAAAGATTTATATATGGGAAATCATATTTTGGCTACGAGAAAAGTTTCAAGTTTTGCCGGTATTGTAGCGGGAAGCTTCTAGAAGGTTTGGGAGGATTCCGGAAGTCCATGGAGGGTTCCACCACGCCCCTTTGGCCAGGAAGGGTTGGAGAGGGCCTCCTTAGCCTTATTGGGCCAGCCCCCCAAGGGCCCATGCTGCTAGGGGGGGGGGGTAGAAACCGTGAGGGGCAAGGCACCTAGGAGGTGCCTTGGGGAGGGAGGACTCCTCCCTCCTGGCCGGCGCCCCTCCCTCGGAGGAGGGGTTAGGGCTGCGCCCTCCCTCCTCCCCCTTGCCTCATATAAATAGTGGACAGGAGGGGAGGGCTGTACACAACAAGTCCTCTCCCTTGAGGCAGCCCTCTCCCTCCTGTCTCTCTCGATCTTCCTCGTTCGCAGTTCCGGAGGCACTTGGCGAAGCCCTGCTGGCACTGCTCCACCACAATCTTCACCATGTCGTCGTGCTGGTCAAGATCCCATCTACGTCTCCGCCCTCACTTGCTGGATTAAGGAGGCGGAGACGTCATTGAGCTGCACGTGTGCTGAACGCGGAGGTGCCGTCTGTTTGACGCTGGATCGGATTGGATCACGATTGGATTGTGAAGAGTACGACTACATCAACCGCGTAATATACGCTTTCGCTTAACGGTCTATGAGGGTACGTAGACACACGCTCCCCTCTCGTTGCTATGCATATCCTAGAATAGATCTTGGGTGTTTCGTAGGAAATTTTTTGTTTCCCATGCAACGTTCCCCAACAGTGGCATCATGAGCTAGGTTTATGCGTAGATGATATGCACGAGTAGAACACAAAGAAGTTGTGTGCGTTGATGTTCAGATTGATTACCTCCTTAGTCTTATTTTGATTCAGCGGTATTGTGGGATGAAGTGGCTCGGGCCAACTTTACTTGTCCTTGCACAAGAGACCGGTTCCACTGATTGACATGCAACTTGTTTTGCATAAAGGTGGCTGGCGGGTGTCTGTCTCTCCCACTTTAGTTGAACCAGATTCGACAAATGCGGTCCTTGTAGAAGGTTAAAAGGCAACTTGATTATCACCGTTGTGGCTTTGCGTAGGTAAGAACGGTTCTTGCTAGTTGCCCATAACAGCCACGTAAAACTTGCAACAACAAAGTAGAGGACGTCTAACTTGGTTTTGTAGGGCATGTTGTGATGTCATATGGCCAAGACGTGATTTGATATATGTGATGTATGAGATGATCATGTTTCTGTAATATTTATCATGAATTGCATGTCGATGAGTACGGCAACCGGCAGGAGCCATAGGGTTGTCTTTAATTTATTTTATGCCATTGCTTTACTTTATCGCTATGAGTTAGCAATAGTTGTAGAAGCAATAGTTGGCGAGACAACCACATGACGGCATGATGATGGAGATTATGGTGTCATGCCGGTGATGATGGAGATCATGCCGGTGCTTTGGAGATGGAGATCAAAAGCACACGATGATGATGGCCATATCATGTCACTTATTTGATTTGCATGTGATGTTTATCCTTTTATGCAGCTTATTTTGCTTAGGACGACGGTAGGATTATAAGATGATCCTTCACTTAATTTCAAGAAAATGTGTTCTCCCTAGGTATGCACCGTTGCGAAAGTTCATCGTTTTGAAGCACCACATGATGATCGGGTGTGATAGACTCTTCGTTTACATACAACGGGTGTAAGCCAGTTTTGCACATGCAAAATACTTGGGTTAAACTTGACGAGCCTAGCATGTACAGACATGGCCTCGAAACACGGAGACCGAAAGGTCAAACATGAGTCATATAGTAGATATGATTAACATGGAGATGTTCACCATTGAAGCCACCTCATCTCACGTGATGATCGGACTTGGGTTGGTGGATTTGGATCATGTATCACTTAGAAAACTTGAGGGATGTTGATTTAAGTGGGAGTTCATTAGTAATTTGATTAACTAAACTAATTATCATGAACATAGTCTAAAGTTGTCTTTGCAAATTAGGTTGTAGATCAATAGCTCGCGATGTAGCTCCCCTGTTTTTAATACGTTCCTAGAGAAAGACTAAGTTGAAAGATAACGTAAGAAATTATGCGGACTGGGTCCGTAATCTGAGGATTGTCCTCACTGCTGCACAGAAAGCTTATATCCTTGATGCACCGCTCGGTGTGCCAACCCCTTTGCGGATGTCGTGAACGTCTGGCAGGCACGTTCTGATGACTACTCGATAGTTCAGTGCGCCATACTATACGGCTTAGAATTGGGACTCCAAAGACGTTTTGAATGTCACGGAGCATATGAGATGTTCCAAGAGCTAAAATTGGTATTTCAGGCTCATGCCCGTGTTGAGAGGTAAAATTGGTATTTCAGGCTCATGCCCGTGTTGAGAGCTAAAATTGGTATTTCAGGCTCATGCCCAAGTTCTTTGCCTAGAAGATGGACAAGAATAGCTCAATTAGTGAGCATGTGCTCAAAATGTCTGGGTGCTACAATCGCTTGAATCAAGTGGGAGTTAATCTTCCAGATAAGATAGTGATTGACAGAGTTCTCCAATCACTTTCACCAAGCTACTAGAGCTTTGTGATGAACTATAACATGCAGGGGACGGAGAAGATGATACCTGAGCTATTCACGATGCTTAAGGCCGCGGAGGTACACATCAAGAAGGAGCATCAAGTGTTGATGGTTGATAAGACCACTAGTTTCAAGAAGGGCAAGGGAAAGAAGGGAAACTTCAAGAATGGCAAGCCAGTTGTTGCTCTAGTGAAGAAACCCAAGTCTGGACCCCAAACCCGAGACTGAGTGCTTCTATTGTAAGGGGAACGGTCACTAGAAGCGGAACTGCCCTAAATACTTGGTAGATAAGAAGGCTGGCAACGTCAACAAAAGTATATTTGATATACATGTTATTGATTTGTACCTTACTAGTGCTCGTAGTAGTCCCTGGGTATTTGATATCGGTTCAGTTGCCAATATTGGTAAATGATGACCCACAAGTATAAGGGATCAATCGTAGTCCTTTCGATAAGTAAGAGTGTCGAACCCAGCGAGGAGCAGAAGGAAATGACAAGCGGTTTTCAGCAAGGTAATTTCTGCAAGCGCTGAAATTGTAGGTAACAGATAGTTTGATAGCAAGATAATTGGTAACGAGCAAGTAACGGTAACGGTAAGTAAGGTGCAGCAAGGTAGCCCAATCCTTTTGTGGCAAAGGACAGGCCAGAACGGTCTCTAGTAATAAGCAAAGTGTTCTTGAGGGTACACGGGAATTTCATCTAGTCACTTTTATCATGTTGGTTTGATTCGTGTTCGCTACTTTGATAATTTAATATGTGGGTGGACCGGTGCTTGGGTGATGTTCTTACTTGAAAAACCTCCCACTTATGATTAACCCCCTCGCAAGCATCCGCAACTACGAGAAAAGTATTAAGATAATATCTAACCATAGCATTAAACGTTTGGATCCAAATCAGCCCCTTACGAAGTAGCACATAAAGTAGGGTTTAAGCTTCTGTCACTCTAGCAACCCATCATCTAATAACTACTCCACAATGCATTCCCTTAGGCCCATGAATGGTGAAGTGTCATGTAGTCGACGTTCACATGACACCACTAAGGGAATCACAACATACATATCATCAAAATATCAAACACATATCAAATTCACATGATTACTTGCAACATGACTTCTCCCGTGACCTTAAGAACAAAGGTAACTACTCAAAAATAATAAACATGCTCAAGATCAGAGGGGTATTGAATAGCATAATGGATCTGAACATATAATCTTCCACCAAATAAACCATATAGTAATCAACTACGCAAGGTAATCAACACTACTAGTCACCCACAGGTACTAATCTGAGGTTCCGGTACAAAGATTGAACACAAGAGATAAACTAGGGTTTGAGAGGAGATGGTGCTGTTGAAGACGTTGACAAATATTGGCCTCCCTAAGATAATAGGGGTGTTGGTGATGACGATGGCTTCGATTTCCCCCTCCGGGAGGGAAGTTCCCCCGGCGGAATCGCTCCGCCGGAGGGCAAAAGTGCTCCTGCCCAAGTTCCGCCTCGAGGCGGCGGCGTTTCGTCCCGAAAGCCCTCCTCTGATTTTTTTCTAGGTCAAAAGTGATTTTATACCAGAAGATGGGCACCGGAGGTGGGCCGAGGAGGGCGCGCCCAGGGGGGCCTGGCGCGCCTTGGTGTCTTGTGCCCACCAGGGTGGCCCCCTCCGGTAGTTTTTTGCTCCAGTATTTTTTATTAATTCCAAAAATAATATCCGTAAAATTTCAGCTTCATTGGAGTTATGCAGAATAGGTATCTCTGATGTGCTTTTTTCAGGTCCAGAATTCCAGCTGCCGGTATTCTCCCTCTTTGTGTAAACCTTGCATATTATGAGAACAAAGGCATTAGAATCACTCCCTAAAGCATTATTATTCAACAAAACATAATAAATAACAGTAGGAAATCATGATGCAAAATGGATCTATCAACTCCCCCAAGCTTAGACCTCGCTTGTCCTCAAGCAAAAAACCGATATTGAAAAGCATGTCCACATGGTTTGAGAGAGAGGTGTCGATAAAAACAAAATACGGACATAAAAGCATCATGCTTATTATCATAACAGCAACAAACTCTAACATAAAACTTATTCAATACATTTTTATCATGTAACTTCTCATGAACAAGTAACAATTCATCACAACATAGAAGTATGAAGCATAAACCTTATTGGAAACCAACAAACTATGATCTTAGTCAACTTTGCAACTACAATTCATCATATTTTCAGGAAGGGTCTCATGTCGGAGCCTTTTGGCAAGTCCACATACTCAACCATCATTTAGTATTCTATGATTGCTAACACTCACGACATACCCATGAGCAAAAAGTTTCAACCGGACACATAGGAAGATAGGGGCTTATAGTTTCGCCTCCCAACGTATTCACCTCAAGGGTGATGTCAACAATAATAACTCATGCCCACTCATATCCAACTGGATGTATGTGCCTAGATCTTTCCTCACCACATGATGCTTGCAAAAGGAAAAAGTAAAAAGGAATAGGGAAGAATACTTTGACTCTTGCACAAAAGTAAATACATAAAAGTAAAAGATAGTCCCTTCGCAGAGGGAAGCAGAGGTTGTCATGCGCTTTTTTGGTTTGTATGCCCAATCCCTTAATGTAAAAGAATGTCACGCTATATTGCCCCCTATGATAGCAACCTTTATTATGCAGTCCGTCGCTTTTATTACTTTGCCATCATAAGTTCGTATAGCGCTCAATTTTCTCTTACACTAATTGATCAAAACACTTTTAGAAGCAATTTTTATTGCCTTATTGCACCGATGACAACTTACTTGAAGGATCTTACTTGATCCGTAGGTAGGTATGGTGGACACTCAAAGAATGAATTTGGGTTTGGGTTTTTGGATGCACAAGTAGTATCTCTACTTAGTGCGGAATTTTTTCTTGGCTAGCAAAGATATTGAGCAAGCGCCACATGTTGAAGGATCTATGACAATATAACTTCTATGTGGATATGAACAAACATAAATCATTACGTTGTCTTCCTTGTCCAACGTCAACAATTTTGACATATAATATTTGATGGGGGCTCACAATCATAAAAGATGTCCAAGATAGTGTATTTGCATGTGAATCGTCTCTTCCCTTATTAATTCTTTCATGAATTGCATCATTGACCAATGCTATGTTTGTCAATCTCCAATAAATTTTACTACTTATACTTTTCCTTATGTGATGTCATTACTCACCATAAGATTAGCATATGATTCTTTTCATTTATTTCTCTTTCCTTTATTTTGATTGCAACAAGAAAGTAGAGAGGCAAAAACTCAAACTAAACTTTATTATATAACTCTCACTCGATTACATAGATAGATAGGCCACAAACTAACACACGAAAATAGATCATTGTCGGTGTCAAAACCGGCGGATCTCGGGTAGGGGGTCCCGAGCTGTGAGACTAGGATCGATGGTAACAAAGGGACGAAGGAGACGATGTTTACCCAGGTTCGGGCCCTCCTATGGAGGTAAAACCCTACGTCCTGCTTGATTATATTGATGGTATGAAGGTTACAGAGTTGATCTACCTCGAGATCGACTAGCTAAAACCCTAGATGAGTTTCTGTGGTATGATCTAAAACCCTCCCGGTTTATATAGACACCGGGGGGGTACTAGGGTTTACACATGGTGGGCCTTCTGTCGAGGATGGAGATGGCGATTTCCTCATCTTGACTTGGAGTGCATGACGCGCCTTCGGGGCTTCCTTCTGGAACGTGGAGTCTTGATGTGTCCGGCCCTTCTTCAGAGAGTGACCCATCGAGCTGGCCTATCGAGAGATGAGCCGGCAGCCCGAGGACCCCTTAGTCCGGGACTCCCTCTGTAGCCCCCGAACTAGCCCCCAACGCCAAGGGTCTCAGCTCCAGCTGCTTCGTATGATCAGAGTCTTCGGCTTGCGGGGTGAGTTCTCCTTCCCTTTCCATGATCGGTTGAGACTAGTTCGGTTTCCGATGACACGTATTTCTTCCGATCATGTGATTGACCAAACACCATGAATTGCTTAGCCCCGAAGGCCAATCGCCAAAGTGTAAACAGTGTTTTCTGACACCCCCTTCTAACGAAGGGTCGCGGCCCACCACGACCACTGAACCAGTTATGAAAACTCGATTCGCGGTTCGGGGCCGTCTTTACAGCGACACGACTTATCAATGCGCAGATCGTGCCCCGTTTCACATGGGATATGATTAATCTCCACACGCGCATAACGGCATGCATGTCTTGGGAAGCGGAGGGATTTGTGGCGCGGTAAGCGAGGCTAATCGGTGACACGTCCCATAAAAAGGGAAAAAACCCCAAGGCCTATTCACGCTTCCCATTCGCATCCTCCGCCTCCTCAATCTCTCCAAGCTCCGAGAGCCCAGATCCAGTTCTTCCTCGCCCTTTCCTCCGAGCTTAGCAATGGCGGGTTCGGGCTCCAATGGCAAGTGGGAGGCCTCCACGGTCACCGACCAGGATATCCGGGACCTGAAGCAGGCCGGCTACCTCCCCGCCAACGTCTTCCACCGCGCCCCGGAGAAGAACCAGGTGGCTCCCACCCCCAAAGCAAGCGAGAGGGTGGTGTTCATCCCCCACTTTATCCGGGGACTGAGCTTTCCACTCCACCCCTTTGTCAGGGGTCTCATGTTTTTCTACGGGCTGGACTTCCACGACCTTCCGCCGAACTCCTTCATGCACATATCGGCGTTCATCATCATCTGCGAGGCCTTCCTGCGGGTCGAGCCGCACTTCGGCTTGTGGCTCAAGGTCTTCAATGTCAAGCCGAAGACCGTGGCCAGGGAGCACGCAGACTGCAGAGGGGCGGTAATCAGCAAGCTCCCCCGAGTCGAGTGGCCTACCGGCACCTTCATCGACACAATCAAGATCTGACAGAAGGAGTGGTTTTACATCACCGAGCCAAGGGATGAGAGCTGGGCGGCGCCTGCCGAATTCAGATCCGGACCCCCAACGAGATTGACCTCGTGGCTCAGGAAGGGCCTTGACTGGGGGTCGGATGCTGAGGTGAAGCTGCTGCAGAAGCGCCTTACTTCGGTGATCGAGGCCAAGGTGGAGCTGGTCAACGTGGTCCAGCTCATGCTCCACCACCGTATCCTCCCCTGCCAGCACCGGGCATCCCCCATGTGGGCTTACCATCCTGACGACGAGCCTATCGTGCGCCAATTCTTCCGCACCACCCCGGAGAAGCTATGGAAGGCTCTGTTCAAGCCTCAGAAGAGCTGGCCGTCCAAGGAAGAGGATACGGGCCTAAGCACCGTCAACCCACCGACCAAGGTATGGTATAATTTCAATTCATTGACTCTGTTTCTTCGGCAAAAAGCCTGAACGCCTTCTCCCTCACTTTCGCAGAAGTGGTTGAACAAAGCCGCGAAGGTTAACTGCCCGGCTCCACAACCCGAAGATCCCAGGTCGGAGCAGTTGGCGGCGATGCTTGTCGTGGCGCCGTACTCGGCGCCCTAGAAGAAGGAGAAGAAAAAGAAGGCCAGAGAGGGCCTCCGCATAAAGGACCAGCCAGACGCTGCGTCCGAGGAGACCGATGCCTCCTCTAGTCATGAGGAGGAGCACGAAGACGGGGGGGAAGGCGTTCTGTTGGAAATAAGCCCTAGAGGCAATAATAAAATGGTTATTATTATATTTCCTTGTTCATGATAATTGTCTATTGTTCATGCTATAATTGTATTAACCGGAAACCGTAATACATGTGTGAATACATAGACCACACCATGTCCCTAGTGAGCCTCTAGTTGACTAGCTCGTTGATCAATAGATGGTCATGGTTTCCTGACCATGGACATTGGATGTCGTTGATAACGGGATCACATCATTAGGAGAATGATGTGATGGACAAGACCCAATCCTAAGCATAGCACAAGATCGTGTAGTTCGTCTGCTAGAGCTTTTCTAACGTCAAGTATCATTTCCTTAGACCATGAGATTGTGCAACTCCCGGATACCGTAGGAATGCTTTGGGTGTATCAAACGTCACAACGTAACTGGGTGACTATAAAGGTGCACTACAGGTATCTCCGAAAGTGTCTGTTGGGTTGGCACGAACCGAGACTGGGATTTGTCACACCGTGTGACGGAGAGGTATCTCTGGGCCCACTCGGTAATACATCATCATAATGAGCTCAATGTGACTAAGGAGTTAGTCACGGGATCATATGTTACGGAACGAGTAAAGAGACTTGCTGGTAACAAGATTGAACAAGGTATAGGGATACCGACGATCGAATCTCGGGCAAGTAACAAACCGATGGACAAAGGGAATTGTATACGGGATTAATTGAATCCCCGACATCGTGGTTCATCCGATGAGATCATCGTGGAACATGTGGGAGCCAATATGGGTATCCAGATCCCGCTATTGGTTATTGGCCGGAGAGGTGTCTCGGTCATGTCTGCATGGTTCCCGAACCCGTAGGGTCTACACACTTAAGGTTCGGTGACGCTAGAGTTGTAATGGGAATTGTATGTGGTTACCGAAAGTTGTTCGGAGTCCCGGATGAGATCCCGGACGTCACGAGGAGTTCCGGAATGGTCCGGAGGTAAAGATTTATATATGGGAAGTCCTATTTTGGGCACCGGAAAATGTTTGGGATTTTTCGGTATTGTACCGGGAAGGTTCTAGAAGGTTCCGAAGTGGGGCCCACCTACATGGGGGGACCCACATGAACGAGGGTAGTGGAGGCAAGGCCCCACACCCCTGGTCAAGGCACACCAAGATCCCCCCTTAGAAGGAATAAGATCATATCCCGAGGGGATAAGATCGAGATCCCTAAAAAGGGGGGATAACAATCGGTGGGGAAGGGAAAGGATGGGATTTCTTTCCTCCCACCTTTGCCAACGCCCCAATGGACTTGGAGGGCAAGAAACCAGCCCCCTCCACCCCTATATATAGTGGGGAGGTGCATGGGAGCTGCGCCCCCTTCCCTGGCGCAGCGCCCCCCCTCCTACACCTCCTCCTCCTCCGTAGTGCTTAGCGAAGCTCTGCCGGAGAACCACGAGCTCCACCGCCACCACGCCGTCGTGCTGCCGGAGCTCTCCCTCAACTTCTCCTCTCCCCTTGCTGGATCAAGAAGGAGGAGACGTCCCCGGGCTATACGTGTGTTGAACGCGGAGGCGCCGTCCGTCCGTCTGCGATTTGAATCGCCGCGAGTACGACTCCATCAACCGCGTTCTTTGCAACGCTTCCGCTTAGCGATCTTCAAGGGTATGAAGATGCACTCCCTCTCTCTCGTTGCTAGCAACTCCTAGATTGATCTTGGTGACACGTAGGAATTTTTTTGAATTATTACTACGTTCCCCAACAGTGGCATCATGACCTAGGTCTATGCGTAGATTCTATGCACGAGTAGAACACAAGTAGTTGTGGGCGCTGATTTGGTCAATTTGCTTGCCGTTACTAGTCCTATCTTGATTCGGCGGTATTGTGGGATGAAGCGGCCCGGACCGACATTACACGTACGCTTACGTGAGACTGGTTCCACCGCCTGACATGCACTTGTTGCATAAGGTGGCTAGCGGGTGTCTGTCTCTCCCACTTTAGTCGGATCAGATTCTATGAAGAGGGTCCTTATGAAGGGTAAATAGCAATTGGCATATCACCGTTGTGGCTTTTGCGTAGGTAAGAAACGTTCTTGCTAGAAACCCATAGCAACCACGTAAAACTTGCAACAACAATTAGAGGACGTCTAACTTGTTTTTGCAGGGTATGCTATGTGATGTGATATGGCCAAAAGGATGTGATGAAATATATGTGATGTATGAGATTGATCATGTTCTTGTAATAGGAATCACGACTTGCATGTCGATGAGTATGACAACCGGCAGGAGCCATAGGAGTTGTCTTAATTTATTGTATGACTTGCGTGTCAATCAAAAACGCCATGTAATTACTTTACTTTATTGCTAACCGTTAGCCATAGTAGTAGAAGTAATAGTTGGCGAGACAACTTCATGAAGACACGATGATGGAGATCATGATGATGGAGATCATGGTGTCGTGCCGGTGACGATGGTGATCATGCCGCGCCCCGAAGATGGAGATCAAAGGCGCAAGATGATATTGGCCATATCATGTCACTTTATGATTTGCATGTGATGTTTATCATGTTTTTACATCTCATTTGCTTAGAACGACGGTAGCATAAATAAGATGATCCCTCACTAAAATTTCAAGAAATTTGTTCCCCCTAAGTGTGCACCGTTGCGAAGGATCGTTGTTTCGAAGCACCACGTGATGATCGGGTGTGATAGATTCTAACGTTCGCATACAACGGGTGTAAGCCAGATTTACACACGCGAAACACTTAGGTTGACTTGACGAGCCTAGCATGTATAGACATGGCCTCAGAACACGAGAGACCGAAAGGTCGAACATGAGTCGTATAGTAGATGCGATCAACATGGAGATGTTCACCATTGATGACTAGTCCGTCTCACGTGATGATCGGACACGGCCTAGTCAATATGGATCATGTATCACTTAGATGACTAGAGGGATGTCTATCTGAGTGGGAGTTCATTAAATAATTTGATTAGATGAACTTAATTATCATGAACTTAGTCTAAAATTGTCTTTACAATCTATCTTGTAGATCCAATGGCCCACGCTAATGTTGCCCTCAACTTCAACGCGTTCCTAGAGAAAACCAAGCTGAAAGCCGATGGAAGCAACTATACGGACTGGGTCCGTAACTTGAGGATCATCCTCATAGCTTCCAAGAAAGCATATGTCCTTGATGCACCGCTAGGTGACGCACCCATTTTCCCAGCAACTCAAGACGTTATGAACACCTGGCAGTCGCGTAGTGATGATTACTCCCTGGTTCAGTGCGGCATGCTTTACAGCTTAGAACCGGGGCTCCAAAAGCGTTTTGAGCAACACGGAGCATATGAGATGTTCCAAGAGCTGAGAATGGTTTTCCAAGCTCATGCCCGGGTCGAGAGATATGAAGTCTCCGACAAGTTCTTCAGTTGTAAGATGGAGGAAAATAGTTCTGTCAGCGAGCACATACTCAAAATGTCTGGGTTGCACAACCGCTTGTCTCATCTGGGAGTTAATCTTTTGGATGACTCGGTTATTGACAGAATCCTCCAGTCGCTTCCACCTAGCTACAAGAGCTTTGTGATGAATTTCAATATGCAAGGGATGGAGAAGTCCATTCCTGAGTTATATTCGATGCTGAAATCAGCGGAGGTGGAGATCAAAAAGGAACATCAAGTGTTGATGGTGAATAAGACCACCAGTTTCAAGAAAGGCAAGGGTAAGAAGAACTTCAAGAAGGACGGCAAAGCAGTTGCCGCCCCCGGCAAATCAGTTGCCGGGAAGAAGCCCAAGAATGGACCCAAGCCTGAGACTGAGTGCTTTTATTGCAAGGGAACCGGTCACTGGAAGCGGAACTGCCCCAAGTACTTAGCGGATAAGAAGGCCGGCAACGTCAAAGGTATATATGATATACATGTTATTGATGTGTACTTTACCAGCGCTCGTAGTAGCTCTTGGGTATTTGATACCGGTGCGGTTGCTCACATTTGTAACTCAAAACAGGAGCTGCGGAATAAGCGGAGACTGGCGAAGGACGAGGTGACGATGCGCGTCAGGAATGGTTCCAAGGTCGATGTGATCGCCGTCGGCACGCTACCTCGACATCTACCTTCGGGATTAGTTTTAAACCTCAATAATTGTTATTTAGTACCAGCTTTGAGCATGAACATTGTATCTGGATCTCGTTTGATGCGAGATGACTACTCATTTAAATCCGAGAATAATTGTTGTTCTATTTATATGAGAGATATGTTCTATGGTCATGCCCCGCTGGTCAATGGTTTATTTTTATTAAATCTCGAACGTGATGTTACACATATTCATAGTGTGAATACCAAACTATGTAAGGTTGATAATGATAGTCCCACATACTTGTGGCACTGCCGCCTTGGTCATATTGGTGTCAAACGCATGAAGAAACTCCATGCAGATGGACTTTTGGAGTCTCTTGATTATGAATCATTTGACACGTGCGAACCATGCCTCATGGGCAAGATGACTAAGACTCCGTTCTACGGAACAATGGAGCGAGCAACCAACTTGTTGGAAATAATACCGATGTATGCGGTCCAATGAGCGTTGAGGCTCGCGGTGGCTATCGTTATGTTCTCACCCTCACTGATGACTTAAGCAGATATGGGTATGTCTACTTAATGAAACACAAGTCTGAGACCTTTGAAAAGTTCAAGGAATTTCAGAGTGAGGTAGAGAATCAACGTGACAAGAAAATAAAGTTCTTACGATCTGATCGTGGAGGAGAATATTTGAGTCACGAGTTTGGCACGCACTTAAGGAAATGTGGAATTGTTTCACAACTCACGCCGCCTGGCACACCTCAGCGTAATGGTGTGTCCGAACGTCGTAATCTCACTCTATTGGATATGGTGCGATCTATGATGTCTCTTACTGATTTACCGCTATCATTTTGGGGATATACATTAGAGACTGCCGCATTCACTTTAAATAGGGCACCGTCTAAATCCGTTGAGACGACACCGTATGAATTATGGTTTGGGAAGAAACCTAAGCTGTCGTTTCTGAAAGTTTGGGGATGCAATGCTTATGTCAAGAAACTTCAACCTAAAAAGCTCGAACCCAAATCGGAAAAGTGCGTCTTCATAGGATACCCTAAGGAAACTATTGGGTATACCTTCTACCTCAAATCCGAAGGCAAGATCTTTGTTGCCAAGAATGGATCCTTTCTAGAGAAAGAGTTTCTCTCGAAAGAAGTAAGTGGGAGGAAAGTAGAACTTGATGAGGTAATTGTACCCCCTCTCGAACCGGAGAGTAGCGCAGCGCAGGAAAATGTTTCTGTGGTGCCTGCACCGACTAGAGAGGAAGTTAATGATGATGATCATGAAACTTCGGATCAAGTTACTACTGAACTTCATAGGTCCACGAGGACACGTTCCGTACCAGAGTGGTACGGCAACCCTGTCCTGGAAATCATGTTGTTAGACAACGGTGAACCTTCGAACTATGAAGAAGCCATGGCGGGCCCGGATTCCAACAAATGGCTTGAAGCCATGAAATCCGAGATAGGATCCATGTATGAGAACAAAGTATGGACTTTGGTGGACTTGCCCGATGATCGGCAAGCCATAGAAAATAAATGGATCTTTAAGAAGAAGACTGACGCGGATGGTAATGTGACCGTCTATAAGGCTCGGCTTGTCGCTAAGGGTTATCGACAAGTTCAAGGAGTTGACTACGATGAGACTTTCTCACCCGTAGCGATGCTGAAGTCCGTCCGAATCATGTTAGCAGTTGCCGCATTTTATGATTATGAGATCTGGCAAATGGACGTCAAAACGGCATTCCTTAACGGTTTCCTTAAGGAAGAATTGTATATGATGCAGCCGGAAGGTTTTGTCGATCCTAAGAATGCTGACAAGGTATGCAAGCTCCAGCGCTCCATCTATGGGCTGGTGCAAGCATCTCGGAGTTGGAACATTCGCTTTGATGAGGTGATCAAAGCGTTTGGGTTTATACAGACTTATGGAGAAAACTGTATTTACAAGAAAGTGAGTGGGAGCTCTGTAGCATTTCTCATTTTATATGTGGATGACATATTGTTGATGGGAAATGATATAGAACTTTTGGAAAGCATAAAGGCCTACTTGAATAAGTGTTTTTCAATGAAGGACCTTGGAGAAGCTGCTTACATATTAGGCATCAAGATCTATAGAGATAGATCGAGACACCTCATTGGTCTTTCACAAAGCACATACCTTGACAAGATATTGAAGAAGTTCAATATGGATCAGTCCAAGAAGGGGTTCTTGCCTTTATTGCAAGGTGTGAGATTGAGCATAGCTCAATGCCCAACATCGGCAGAAGATAGAGAAAAGATGAGTGTCATCCCCTATGCCTCAGCCATAGGCTCTATTATGTATGCCATGCTGTGTACCAGACCTGATGTGAACCTTGCCATAAGTTTGGTAGGGAGGTACCAAAGTGATCCCAGAATATCCTTAAGTACCTGAAAAGCACTAAGGATATGTTTCTCGTTTATGGAGGTGCCGAAGAGCTCGTCATAAAGGGTTACGTCGATGCTAGCTTCGACACAGATCCAGATGACTCCAAGTCACAAACCGGATACGTGTATATTTTGAATGGTGGGGCAGTCAGCTGGTGCAGTTGCAAGTAAAGCGTCATGGCGGCATCTACATGTGAAGCGGAGTACATAGCTGCTTCGGAAGCAGCGCAGGAAGGAGTCTAGATGAAGGAATTCATCACCGACCTAGGAGTGATTCCCAATGCGTCGGGCCCGATGACTCTCTTCTGTGACAACACTAGAGCTATTGCCATTGCCAAGGAGCCCAGCTTTCACAAGAAGACCAAGCACATCAAGCGCCGCTTCAACTCCATTCGTGGTTACATTCAGGATGGAGATATAGATATTTGTAAAGTACATACGGATCTGAATGTCGCAGATCCGTTAACTAAACCTCTTCCACGAGCGAAACATGATCAGCACCAGAACTCTATGGGTGTTCGATTCATCACAATGTAACTAGATTATTGACTCTAGTGCAAGTGGGAGACTGTTGGAAATATGCCCTAGAGGCAATAATAAAATGGTTATTATTATATTTCCTTGTTCATGATAATTGTCTATTGTTCATGCTATAATTGTATTAACCGGAAACCGTAATACATGTGTGAATACATAGACCACACCATGTCCCTAGTGAGCCTCTAGTTGACTAGCTCGTTGATCAATAGATGGTCATGGTTTCCTGACCATGGATATTGGATGTCGTTGATAACGGGATCACATCATTAGGAGAATGATGTGATGGACAAGACCCAATCCTAAGCATAGCACAAGATCGTGTAGTTCGTCTGCTAGAGCTTTTCTAATGTAAAGTATCATTTCCTTAGACCATGAGATTGTGCAACTCCCGGATACTGTAGGAATGCTTTGGTTGTATCAAACGTCACAACGTAACTGGGTGACTATAAAGGTGCACTACATGTATCTCTGAAAGTGTCTGTTGGGTTGGCACGAATCGAGACTGGGATTTGTCACTCCGTGTGACGGAGAGGTATCTCTAGGCCCACTCGGTAATACATCATCATAATGAGCTCAATGTGACTAAGGAGTTAGTCACGGGATCATGTGTTACAGAACGAGTAAAGAGACTTGCTGGTAACGAGATTGAACAAGGTATAGGGATAACGACGATCGAATCTCGGGCAAGTAACATACCGATGGACAAAGGGAATTGTATACGGGATTAATTGAATCCCCGACATCGTGTTCATCCGATGAGATCATCGTGGAACATGTGGGAGCTAATATGGGTATCCAGATCCCGCTATTGGTTATTGGCCAGAGAGGTGTCTCGGTCATGTCTGTATGGTTCCCGAACCCGTAGGGTCTACACACTTAAGGTTCGGTGACGCTAGAGTTGTAATGGGAATTGTATGTGGTTACCGAAAGTTGTTCAGAGTCCCGGATGAGATCCCGGACGTCACGAGGAGTTCCGGAATGGTCCAGAGGTAAAGATTTATATATGGGAAGTCCTATTTTGGCCACCGGAAAATGTTCGGGATTTTTCGGTATTGTACCGGGAAGGTTCTAGAAGGTTCCGAAGTGGGGCCCACCTGCATGGGGGGACCCACATGAACGTGGGTACTGGGGGCAAGGCCCCACACCCCTGGTCAAGGCGCACCAAGATCCCCCCTTAGAAGGAATAAGATCATATCCCGAAGGGATAAGATCAAGATCCCTAAAAAGGGGGGATAACAATCGGTGGGGAAGGGAAAGGATGGGATTTCTTTCCTCCCACCTTTGCCAACGCCCCAATGGACTTGCAGGGCAAGAAACCAGCCCCCTCCAGCCCTATATATAGTGGGGAGGCGCATGGGAGCTGCGCCCCCTTCCCTGGCGCAGCCCTCCCCCTCCTACACCTCATCCTCCTCCGTAGTGCTTAGCGAAGCTCTGCCGGAGAACCACGAGCTCCACCGCCACCACGCCGTCGTGCTGCCGGAGCTCTCCCTCAACTTCTCCTCTCCCCTTGATGGATCAAGAAGGAGGAGACGTCCCCGGGCTGTACGTGTGTTGAACGCGGAGGCGCCGTCCGTTCGGCGCTTGGATCGGATCTTCCGCGATTTGAATCGCCGCGAGTACGACTCCATCAACCGCGTTCTTTGCAACGCTTCCGCTTAGCGATCTTCAAGGGTATGAAGATGCACTCCCTCTCTCTCGTTGCTAGCATCTCCTAGATTGATCTTGGTGACACGTAGGAATTTTTTTGAATTATTACTACGTTCCCCAACAGTGGCATCATGAGCTAGGTCTATGCGTAGATTCTATGCACGAGTAGAACACAAGTAGTTGTGGGCGATGGTTTGCTCAATTTGCTTGCCGTTACTAGTCCTATCTCGATTCGGCGATATTGTGGGATGAAGCGGCCCAGACCGACTTTACACGTACGCTTACGTGAGACTGGTTCCACCGCCTGACATGCACTTGTTGCATAAGGTGACTAGCGGGTGTCTGTCTCTCCCACTTTAGTCGGATCGGATTCGATGAAGAGGGTCCTTATGAAGGGTAAATAGCAATTGGCATATCACCGTTGTGGCTTTTGCGTAGGTAAGAAACGTTCTTCTAGAAACCCATAGCAGCCACGTAAAACTTGCAACAACAATTAGAGGGTATGCAGATGCACTCCCTCTCTCTCGTTGCTAGCATCTCCTAGATTGATCTTGGTCACACGTAGGAATTTTTTTGAATTATTACTACGTTCCCCAACACGTCCCCCCCCCCCCCCCCGCAAGAAAGAGGGCGGCGTCATCGGACGCCGTGGAGGAGGCAGCTCCTCCCGCCCCGAAGAGGGCGTGTCGTGCAAGGTTGATCCTGCCCGACGACAGCTCGGATTCTAACACAGAATCCGAGGAATTCGAGAGGGTCCCCCAAAGGAACCCAAGGGTCAAGCCCCCCGCTCAAAGGTAACGAATTCGAGGACTTACCGAGTTATTTACGCAAAGTATGTAATAGTTTTTAAACGCATGGGCGCCTTTTGGTTTGCAGCCCACCGCGTGTTCTCCCCACCGATCAAATATCGGATGGGGAGTCCCCGCCCGCCGAGCTGGCGGAGAGCGGGACTGCATCGCACCCCACACCTCCGGGGGCCGCGAAGGACGCCACGGGGGTGTCATCCAGCCAGGCTCCGGTGGAGCCGAACACGGGCGGAGGGCGTGACCATGCCATGGCCGAGGCTGATGCCGCGGCCGCCGAAGGCCAGGGAGAGAAAACTCCCCAGGCTGCTGAGCACCAGGGGGAGAATGCTCCCCTGGTCGCCGAAGAGGAAGGGCGAAGAAATGCCCAGTCCCCTCTGAGGACGTCTCCAGAGCATTCTGTGCATCCGGAGTTACCGGCTCAGTCCCCGATCAGAGATCGGATTGACCGGTCACCATCGATGCCACCAACGGCTGGGTGGCCGGTTATGGAGGAGGCGCTAGCAAGCGCCCCCATCTCCGAGGATCACCGCACTCTTATGGGTGCGGTTTTGCAAGGAATTCAGTCCATTGATAACGGACTGAAGGAGGCCTTCAATGGTCTCTTGGCGGGCTTCAAGGTGAGTCAAGTAATACCCTTTTCCCGAACAATGCTAATTTTAAGTTTTGTGCTATCTTTATATATGTACTTGCCCCCGAGCCCTGGATGGGTATGCAAAAACGCATCCGGGGGTCCAACAAGATGGAATGAATAATGGTGCAAAAGTCACCATTTAGTCCTGCCATGTTCTAAAAGTCCTTGAAAGGACCGAACAGGGAGTCCTGTCCTTCATAGTTCGGGGATTTGAACGCACATAACTGGATGCATATTTCTTGTAGGCCTCGTCATCGGCGGCGGCCGGTAATGCCGCTGAGCTGACCGAGCTAAATCGGAAGCTCAAAATCTCCGAAGAGGAGCTTGATAGCCTGAACAAGCGGTTCGACGAGGCACACGGTAAGCCGAATTCTAATATCCGAGCTATATATTGATGATGATCCACACTGGTGACCTAGTGTGACTTGTTTATGATTGCTTCCACAGCTTTCGCTGTGGAGGTTGAGAAACTCAAGGCCGAGCTCCAGAAAATGAAGCAAGAGGGCGAGGAGAAGAAGACGGCCGCCGAACAAGCGGCATCCGCGCTTTCCACTTTGAAGGCTGCAAGCACCAAGCACGAGGCTCGAGTGGAGGAGGTGCAGCAAGAGCTCAATGATGCCAGCGCGAAGTGCGAGGCCCTTGAGCAGAAAGGCAAAGATCAAGCCGCTGAGTTGGCCGCGCTAAAATCCGAGCTCCAAAAGGAGCGGGTGGATAGGCGGTCCTTACAAGAAGAGGTTCGCCAAGTCAAGGCTGTCATCGATGGTAAGCCGTATTCACTGCAATGCACCTTTGGTGGTAGCAAGTTTGCTTTGCTCACCCAGGTGTGGCGTTCCTTAGGCGTCTGTGCGGATCTCCAGAAGAGCGCAGCGGACGCGAACAAGTTTTATGCTTCGCGGGCAGAGAATGATGAGGCCCGGCTATTCTGGGCGCAGTTTGAGTCCCCCGAGCGCTCTCCTCTCCTCGTCGAGCAAATGAAGCAACTGATGGAGATGCACAGAGTGGCGGAGCCGGCCATGAAGGACCTCTGCATCCGTCTGTGGCCCGATGAGCCATTGCCGAGCAGCTACTTCTGCTTAGTGCAGAAGTTATGCGAAGCTGCGCCCCGGGTCGATGTGCTGAAGCATTCTACGTGCATCGAGGGCGCGCGGATGGCCTTTGCGAAGACCATGATGCATTGGCCGAAGCTCAAGCCAACCGAGATGGCTACCGCACCTCCGCCTCCTGGAAAGGAGTATATGCGCCCCGAGCGATACTTCCCAGCGGTGATGGAGGGTGCTCGGGCAATAGAGGCTCAATGCTCCAAAGATGTTTTGTATGAATGAGCGCAATGTAATATGTCCGAAGACTTTATCGCTTTATAATTAGTGTTGCATGGTTTATCATGTCTTATAAGTGGTTTATGTTTATTTAGACTCCTATGTGGCCGGTTCATCTGAAAGCAGCAAGTCGTCGGCTTCAGCCCCCACGTAGATACTACGCGGGGTGTCTCTGTATCCGCACTTCTACCCTTAGCCGAGGTATCGGCGCCCGAAGGCGGTAGTGCGAGCGGGACAAGGCAATCGGACTATGGTGCTCTATCGCTTTCACTTAGCCATGGGAGTGTAGAAAAATGCGGGGGCTGATAACCAGCCTCCAGTGTGATGTTCGGGGCCGAAGCCAGCATCACATGGTTTGTACAAGAACGAAACCCATCGTATAACACGGAAAAACCTCTATCAATCTTTTAGTATGACACTTATGCTCGGATTCGCAGTCCGGTTCTCGCTTACTACAACGGTCAGTTTTCGGCTTTCTCCCCTGAGGTGCCTGACCAGACGAGCTGGAAGCACAATCGCAGTGGTTCTCCCTTTGCCCTTTTAGCCGAACGAGCAGAACGTAAGAGGGCAAGCACAGGAGCCAGGCAACCCAACTATTGACCCAAGACATAGTTCGGATCCGATGCATATAAAGCAAAACCCAAGACGCCGAACACACAACCAGTTGTACTGGGGTGATGTTCAAGGCGATTTTAAATTCGAGCCCCCGGTCTATTAGCCAGTTGTATCACAATATATACCGAACAGTTTTCGCAAGAAGCGTGACCAAGGGAAGAACAGAGGATGTATAAAAGACAACGAAGTGGCCATATATAATGGTTTTGTACTTGCTCAATAATTCTTATAACTTGGATTGCCGAAGCAACTGTTTACAGGTAGATGAAATATAAAATTTACAGAGGGGAGGCTGTACCAGGAGTCTTCGATTGATGACATGACGTCTTCGATGTGCCTTGTCGCCTGCCCGTTCATGTTCCTCTGTGGGGGTTGCATCCCATTAAGAGTGATGCTGTCGCCGAGCGGACCTTGGGAAGAAGGTCTTGAGAAGTCGCCGAAGTATCAATGAGCTTTACGCTTTTTAACAAGTCCTTGATGGTGCCTGTGTTTTGTCCGAGGACGTGTATTGGTATTGGTCGGTCCAGCCGAACACTTACCATTTGATGGTTGTTCCCCATTGCTGCCCATGGAATCTTGAGCGCGAAGTTGTGCCTTCTTGGCACGTGTTTGGCGGTCGTTAGAGCTGTGCAATGGGGGGCGTATTCCTATTTCTGGGAAGCAGAAGAGTCTGGGAGTTCGGATTGAAACCGAACTCGTTTGTCGACCTTACGGGCCTTTATGGCCGATTTGGGTGTTTGCCGACCGTCCTCATAATGGAATTCGGCCGCCAGGGCCAATGCATGCTCCTCAGTTCGGAGGGAACGCTCTGTGTTGCCGTTGACGGTGATGACCCCCTTGGGACCAGGCATCTTGAGCTTGAGGAATGCGTAATGTGGGACGGCATTAAAGCGAGCGAACGCTGTTCGTCCGAGCAGGGCGTGATAGCCGCTGCGGAAGGGGACGATGTCGAAGATCAATTCCTCGCTGCGGAAGTTGTCGGGCGAACCGAACACTACTTCTAGGCTAACAGAGCCTGTGCACCGGGCTTCGACACCTGGGATCTCTCCTTTAAAGGTAGTGTTGCTAGGCTTTATCCTTGACGGATCTATGCCCATCTTTTTCACCGTATCTGAGTAGATCAGATTGAGGCTACTTCCTCCGTCCATTAGGACCTTAGTGAGGTGATACCCATCGTTAATGGGGTCTAGGACGAGGGCCGCCGAACCTCCGTGACGGATACTGGTCGGGTGATCTCGTCGATCAAAAGTGATCGGGTAGGCCGACCATGGGTTAAACTTTGGGGCTACATGCTCTACGGCGTAGACCTCTCGAAGGGCGCGCTTCCTCTCCTTTTTAGGTATATGAGTGGCGTATATCATGTTCACAGTTTTTACCTCTAGAGGGAACTTCTTCTGACCTCCATTGCTCGGACCGCGGGGTTCCTCGTCGTCCTCGCTGCGTGGGCCTTTGCCCTGGTCCTCGGCTGCGAGTTTGCCGGCCTGTTTAAACACCCAACAGTTACGGTTGGTGTGGTTGGCGGGCTTGTCCGGAGTGCCATGGATCTGGTAAGGTCTCTCCATGATCTTGTCCAGCGGGGTGGGTCCGTCGTGGTTGCCTTTAGGAGGCTTCTTCCGTTGCCCGGATCTTGGGTTGCGGAAACCGGCGTTAACGGCCGTGTCATCGGCGTCGCTAGTGCTATGCCGGCGTTTGTTTTTGTTACGTCGTGGTTTCCCGTTTCCATCCCGGACTTTGGAAGTACCGGGCTCTTCGGGGTTGTGGCTTCGCCTTGCTAGCCAGTTATCCTCGCCCGCGCAAAAGCGGGTCATGGGCGATGTGAGGGCGGACATGGTCCTGGGTTTATCCTGACCAAGCTGGCAAGCCAGCCACTCGTCCCAAATATTGTGCCTGAAAGAGGCTATAGCTTCGGCATCTGGGCAGTCGACGATCTAGTTTTTCTTGGTCAAGAACCGATTCCAGAATTGTCGAGCGGACTCTCCTGCCTTTTGCACGACATTGCTTAGGTCGAAGGAGTCCGGGGGCCGTACATAGGTGCCCTGGAAGTTAGATCGGAATGCATCCTCGAGGTCCTCCCAACTCCCGATAGAGTTTTCGGGGAGACTGTTTAACCAGTGCCGAGCTGGCCCCTTAAGTTTAAGGGGTAGGTACTTGATGGCATGGAGGTCGTCTCCTCGTGCCATGTGAATGTGGAGGAGGAAATCCTCGATCCACACTGCTGGATCAGTTGTTCCGTCGTATTGCTCGATGTTCACGGGTTTAAACCCTTCCGGGAACTGATGCTGCATCACCTCGTCAGTGAAGCAGAGCGGGTGGGCGGCGCCTCTGACCCGGGCTATAGCGCGCCGGTGATCGGCTTCTATTCTGGCCCGGTTTTGTTCCCGAACTCTGTTGGTTCGGTCGAGCCAGGGCCGGTACTCATCCCTTCTACCAGGGGAGTACCCTCTAGATCCGTAGATGGATCTTGTGCGGCCTGTTCTATCATCCAGGTCGCGTTGCAGGTCATACCTGTCCTTAGGCTCCATTGGCTCTTTTCCCCTTCCGCGGGGTATCGTCGGCCTATAACCGGCCTCGCCAGCCGTCCTATCTCGTCCTCGGGGAGGGCGGTCCGGCTGGTCGTATGGAGTGTGCTTGGGGGACGGCGTGTTGGGGAGCTCGTCGTCGAATTGTTGCAGCAGCCGCCGGCGGGGGTAGCTCTTGGGCTGATCCCATAGGCCGGCGCCGTGTTCTTCCTCGGCTGATAGAACCCTTGTCCATCTATCGTTGAGATTATCTTGTTCGGCCTTGAGTTGCCGCGCTTTCGCCTTTAGGCTTCGGGCAGTCGCTATAAGCTGTTGCCTGAACCGTTCTTGATCCTCAATGGTTTCGGGGACGATGATGTCCTCGTCGTCCGGGCTATCCTCCTCCTCTACAGGGGCGGAGGTAGTTGTCATCCTCGGAGTCGTTCGGATCTTTGGGGTCGCGCTGGTCCTCCGGCCTTTCCTGGTCCTCCAACGGATACTCGGGGATATCGGGATCGCCGAGGTCTTCCAGGGTATCGTTTTCCCCGCTGCCGGCAATAGCTTCCCTTCCCTTTATTGTCTTTGATCGCTTACGCGGCTTCCGGCGTCTTGACGGCGCCTCACCAGAGTCATCACCATTGTTTGCTGGTGTGCGCTCGCCGTTACCGGCTGGCGTATCCACCATGTAGACGTCATAGGTGGAGGTGGCAGTCCATCGCCCGGTGTTGACGGGGGTGGGAACGCGATCCTCTTCCTCCATGTCCTCTGCCTCCTCGGAGGCGTAGTCCAACATATTGGTTGTCTTCGATAGTGGCTACTAAATGGGTGGTGGGTGGGACGAAAAATCCCTCTTGACCCACCTCAAGACCGATCTGAGTGTGGATCGGGATTGGGTCATCGGTAGTTTTCATCAAGGAGATCCGATCTAGAGCTTCGCAGAGTGTCGAGAGCTCGATCGTGTCCATCTGCCTGGCGTATTCGGTGTTAACCTCTGCCGCGTCCGCACGAGAAGTGTATTCGGCAGGAGTTGGTGCCCGGCGATCTGGCGCTATAGCCGGATCCGAACTTAAGTCCAGATCATCACCGGGATTGGCCCCGTGAGCGGGATTGAAAACGACATCCGAGGTTAAGGCCTCGGAGTCCTCGGGCGCGTCAGGTGAGACTGCGAGCCCGGTGAGCAAGAGATCGCCCCGGGGGTCAACGGAGAACTCTAAGTTCCCGAATCTGACTTCTTGATTAGGGGCGAAACTTCCGACCCGGCCAAGGTGGCCGGTCGGGTCAGCGTGCATCATGATGCTGCCAAAAGCGAAGATCTGTCTAGGGACGAAGGAGTCCATGCTGCGGACCTCTTCGTTGATGAAGACGCGAGCCATCGATTCCTTGGGCGATCACAGCGGAACTCTCAATGAAAGCACCAATGTCGGTGTCAAAACCGGCAGATCTCGGGTAGGGGGTCCCGAGCTGTGAGACTAGGATCGATGGTAACAAAGGGACGAAGGAGATGATGTTTACCCAGGTTCGGGCCCTCCTATGGAGGTAAAACCCTACGTTCTGCTTGATTATATTGATGGTATGAAGGTTACAGAGTTGATCTACCTCGAGATCGACTAGCTAAAACCCTAGATGAGTTTCTGTGGTATGATCTAAAACCCTCCCAGTTTATATAGACACCGGGGGGTACTAGGGTTTACACATGGTGGGCCTTCTGCCGAGGATGGAGATGTCGATTTCCTCATCTTGACTTGGAGTGCACGACGCGCCTTTGGGGCTTCCTTCTAGAACGTGGAGTCTTGATGTGTCCGGCCCTTCTTCAGAGAGTGGCCCATCGAGCTGACCTATCGAGAGATGAGCCGGCAGCCCGAGGACCCCTTAGTCCGGGACTCCCTCAATCATGCTAAAGTTTTATTCAACTAAAGCAAAGGGAAACTAAAGATCGAACTAAAATGGGTAAAGGTGAATAAAAGTGATGGTGATACGATACCGGGGCGCCTCCCCCAAGCTTGGCTCAAGCCAAGGGGAGTGCCCATACCCGTGTGCTCAAGTCTCCTTTGGTGGTGGTGATGAAGTAGGTGGTGGTGATGAGGTGTCACACTTCAACTTCAAAAGGTGCTCCAATTTGCGGATGACCCTCCTAAGGTTATTGATGTGCTCTTCTAGCAAAATATTTTCACGGATGAGAAATTTATTCTGAACACGGACCGCTTCGAAAGCTCTAAAAGCTCCGATTTCAATAGGGGTGAGATGAATATAATAAGGTTGAAGGATATCTTCTTCTTCTCCCTCTTTTGTTGGCATGGATTGATCTCCTTCAGGGGGCTGATCCACCATAGCTTCCTTGCCCTTGTCTTCCTTGTTGGCTTCTTCTGGCTCCTCCCTCTTCAACTCTATCTTCATTAGCCAGGCATCTTCTTCCGCGTTATTAGAAGAGGGAGAAGACATGATGCCTGACTTGACAGATCTGACAGGAAAACATCGCGAAACAAGAACAGAGGATTTTTCTACGATGCGGTTGTCAAAACAGTTGGGGGTATATATAGAGAATTTTTATTCTTGGGAAACAAGTATATGGAAGGAAAACGGAGTCAGGAAGGTGTCCGAGGTGGGCACAACCCACCAGGGCGCGCCTAGGGGTACCTGTCGTGCCCTGGTGTATCGTCGATCACCTTCCGGTTTATTTCTTTATTTCCAAAACTGACAAAAAATATTTTTGCGGATTTTTCGGAGTCCGTTTACTTACCGTATGACGTACCTCATATTTTTTTAGAATGCTGGAGTGTTCCGGAAGGTTTCTTTTATGTGTTCCTCTGGTGTCATGGTTTGGATAACATTGCTTTCAACGTTAATAGGCGTACCTGAGATGTAATGCTTAATTCTTTGTCCATTGACCACCTTTTGGTTAGTACCTTCAGCGTTATTAATCTTGACAGCTCCAGAATGATAAACCTCTTCGATAATATAAGGACCTTCCCATTTGGAGAGAATCTTACCTGCAAAAAATCTTAAACGAGAGTTGAACAAAAGAACATAGTCTCCTATTTTGAATTCCCGCTTTTGGATTCTTTTGTCATGCCATCTTTTTACTTTTTCTTTGAATACTTTGGCATTTTCGTAGGCTTGGGTTCTCCATTAATATAGTGAGCTAATATTAAATAGCCTCTTATCACCGGCAAGTTTGAAATCATAGTTGAGTTCTTTAATTGCCCAAAATGCTTTGTGTTTTAATTCTAGAGGCAAATGGCAAGCTTTTCCATATACCATTTTGTATGGAGACATAACCATAGGATTTTTATAAGCTGTTCTATAGGCCCAAAGTGCATCATCTAGTTTCTTAGACTAATTCTTTCAAGACCTATTGACAGTTTTTTGTAATATTAATTTTATTTCTCTGTTGCTAAGTTCAACTTGACCACTAGATTGAGGATGATAGGGTGATGCAATTCTATGGTTAACATCATATTTAGCAAGCATCTTACGGAAAGCACCATGAATAAAGTGTGAACCACCATCAGTCATTAAATATCTAGGGACTCCAAACCTCGGGAAGATAACCTCTTTAAGTATTTTAATGTAGGTGTGGTGATCAACACTGCTACTTGGAATAGCTTCTACCCACTTAGTGACATAATCAACATCAACCAAAATATGAGTGTACCCGTTAGAGGAAGGAAAAGGCCCCATATAATCAAAACCCCAAACGTCAAATGGTTCGACAACAAGTGAATAAATTATAGGCATTTCCTGACGCTTACCGATATTACCAATTCTTTGACATTCATCACAAGACAAGACAAACTTACGGGCATCCTTGAAGAGAGTAGGCCAATAAAAACCAGATTGCAATACCTTGTGAGCAGTTCTATCTCCCGCATGATGTCCTCCATAAGCTTCGGAATGACATTTCCGTAGGATTTGTTCCTGTTCATGCTCAGGTACACAACGTCTAATAATACCATCTACCCCTTCTTTATAAAGATGTGGGTCATCCCAAAAGTAATGTCTCAAGTCATAGAAGACTTTTTTTCTTTTGTTGGTATGTGAAGCTAGGTGGTATATATTTAGCAACAATGTAATTAGCATAATCAACATACCAAGGGGTGTTTTGTGAAACACTTATTGCAGCTAACTGTTCGTCAGGGAAAATATCATCAATAGGTAGTGGGTCATCAAGAATATTTTCTAACCTAGACAAGTTATCAGCTACGGGGTTCTCAGCTCCTTTCTTCTCAATGATGTGTAAGTCAGATTCTTGAAGCAAGGGAACCCACCTAATGAGTCTAGGTTTAGCATCTTTCTTCTCCATAAGATATTTTATAGCAGCATGATCGGTATGAACAATAACTTTGGAATCAACAATATAGGATCTAAATTTATCACAGGCAAACACAACTGCTAAAAATTCCTTTTCAGTAGTAGCATAATTTCGTTGGACACTGTCTAGGGTTTTACTAGCATAATGGATAACATTCAATTTCTTATCAACTCTTTGTCCTAGAATAGCAACAAGAACATAATCACTAGCATCACACATAATTTCAAAAGGCAAGTTCCAATCAGGTGGTTGAACGATAGGTGCAGATGTTAAGGCTTTCTTGAGTGTTTCAAAGGCTTCCACACAATCATCATCAAAAACAAAAGGAATATCCTTTTGCAAAAGATTAGTAAGAGGCCTAGAAATTTTTGAGAAGTCTTTAATGAACCTCCTATAAAAACCAGCATGACCAAGGAAACTTCGAATACCTTTAATATCTTTAGGACATGGCATTTTCTCAATTGCATCAACTTTAGCTTTATCCACCTCAATACCTCATTCAGATATTTTATGCCCCAAGACAATGCCTTCATTAACCATAAAGTGGCACTTCTCCCAATTCAAGACGAGATTAGTTTGTTCACATCTCTGCAAAACTCGATCAAGGTTGCTTAAGCAATCATCAAAAGAAGTTCCGTAAACGGAAAAACCATCCATGAAAACCTCCACAATATTTTCACAAAAATCAGAGAATATAGCAGTCATACATCTTTGAAAGGTAGCAGGTGCATTGCATAAACCAAAAGGCATACGTCTATAAGCATAGGTTCCAAAAGGACAAGTAAAGGTGGTTTTCTCTTGATCGGATTGCGACACAAGTATTTGAGAGAAACCAGAATATCCATCTAGGAAACAAAAGTGTGTGTGCTTAGATAATCTTTCAAGCATTTGATCAATGAAAGGCAGAGGGTAATGATATTTCCTAGTAGCTTCATTTAACTTTCTAAAATCAATTACCATTCTGTAACCAGTGACAATTCTTTGTGGAATGAGTTCATTTTTATCATTGGGAACAACGGTAATACCTCCTTTCTTAGGAACTGATACATCTCTGTCGTATCTATAATTTTTGATTGTTTCATGCCAATATTATACAACTTTCACATATTTTTGGCAACATTTTATATGATTTATTGGACTAACCTATTGATCCAGTGCGCAGTGCCAGTTCCTGTTTGTTGCATGTTTTTTGTTTCGCAGAATACCCATAACAAACGAAGTACAAACGCGATAAAAATTTACGGATATTTGTTTTGGAATATTTGTGAATTTTGAGAAGTGGAATCAACGCAAACGGAGGCCCACAGCCCCCACAAGACACCAGGGCACGGCCAGGGGGCCCAGGAGCGCCCTGGAGGGTTATGCCCACCTCGTAAGTCGGTTGGAGCTCTCCTTCGGTCGCAAGGAAGCTAATTTTTGGATAAAAATCGCCTCAAAATTTCAGCCCGATCGGAGTTACGGATCTCCGGGAATATAAGAAACGGTTTTCGGCTAGAAAATAGGAACGTGAAACAGAAGAGAACAGAGAGGGAGATCCAATCTAGGAGGGGCTCCTGCACCTACGCCGCCATGGAGGGCATGGACCAGAGGGGGAACTCTCCTCCCATCTAGGTGGGAGGCCAAGGAAGAATAAGAAGGAGGGGGGCTCTCTCCCCCTCTCTCCCGGTGGCGCCGGAACGCCGCTGGGGCAATCATCGTGACGCTGATCTACACCAACAACTTTGCCGCCGTCAACACCAACTCTCTCCCCCTCTATGCAGCGGTGTAACACCTCTCTTCCCCGCTGTAATCTCTACTTAAACATGGTGCTCAACTCCATATATTATTTCCCAATGATATTTGGCTATCCTATGATATTTGAGTAGATATCTTTTGTCCTATGGGTTAATTGTGGTATGATGTTATGGATGTGAGTTGTATGTTGATATGGTGATGTCCTATGGTGCCCTCCGTGTCGCGCAAACGTGAGGGATCCCTACTGTAGGGTGTTGCAATATGTTCATGATTTTCCTATGGTGGGTTGCGTGAGTGACAGAAGCACAAACCCGAGTAGGTGGGTTGTTGCGTATGGGAGTAAAGGAGACTTGATACTTAATGCTATGGTTGGGTTTTACCTTAATGAACTTTGGTAGTTGTGGATGCTTGCTAGAGTTCCAATCACAAATGCATATGATACAAGTACGGAAAGTGTGTTAGCGTATGCCTCTCCCTCATTGCATATAACAAGTATCTATCATATTATATTCAATTGCCTAGGGACAATCTTTCTCTTACGTTACACAAAAAGCTTTCTACTAAGTTATTTACTTTTATTGTTCTTTTATTAAAACAGCACCTAACTGTTATTTCCACGTTCTTTATTTTCTTGCAAAGTACTTCTAGTTTTATTCCCGCAAAGTAGTTTCATACTTGTTCTAGGGAAAGCAAGCATTAGCGTGCGTAGAGTTGTATCGGTGGTCGATAGACTTGAGGGAATATTTGTTCTACCTTTAGCTCCTCATTGGGTTTGACACTCTTACTTATCGAAAAAGGCTACAAATGATCCCCTACACTTGTGGGTTATCAAGACCTTTTTCTGGCGCCGTTGCCGGAGAGCAATAGCGTGGGGTGAAAATTCTCGTGTGTGCTTGTTTGCTTTACCACTAAGTAATTTTTATTTTCTGTTTTTAGTTGTTTTATATCTTTAGTTATGGTTATGGAACACGAAACACCAAAAAAGGTAGTGGTACTTGCTACTCATGGAGATGGGGAACCTCCTAAAACCCTCGATGCTAGTTATGTGCAAAGTATTAAATACTACTTTGATAATCCTGAGAAGACCCCATTCAACTTGATAATGGGAGTAATGTTGGATCAACGTGAATACTTTAGAGATTATCGCTTGACTCAAAAAGGGAAATTGTTATGGGATCAAATTCATATGTTGCATTGGTATGATCGGGAGCTATGCTTGAGATATGATATCACTTGTTGCTCTAGGATGAACGCTCCACACCTTCCCTTTTCATGCAAATTTAATGATAATGAAACCTTAGCTTCTTATGCTAAAGGTATATATGATTACTATGATGTGGAACGAATAGAAGAATTTGTTGCTTTTAAAGGTGCTTATGAAGTTGCTTCCTTGATTGAAAAGTATGATGATGTTTCTTACAAATCTGAAAATTTTGCCATACTTAAATATTGCTATGAGAATTATGATTGGAATGCTGATATTATTGAATTTATTGAAAGAATGACCGCTGCCTTGGAGGAGACTAATATTTTGCAGGAATCTATAGAAGAAGAAATTGCTGAAATTGTGAGCTCATTAGATGAAAAAGATGAGGAGGAGAGCGAAGAACAAAAGGAGGAAGAGCAGATTGATCACCAGTGCCCACCTTATAATGAGAGTAACTCTTCAACTCATACATTTATTAATTTCCCTTCACACATACCGAAGGATGAATGCTATAATGAATGCTATGATAATTGCTATGATCCCGTGGATTCATTTGAAATATCCCTTTTTGATGAACTTGATGCTTGCTATGCTTGTGGCCATGATGCCAATATGAATTATGCTTATAAAGATGAACTTGCTATAGTTCCTTATGTTAAGCATGAAATTGTTGCTATTGCACCCACACATGATAGTCCTATTATCTTTTTGAATTCTCCCAACTACACTATATCGGAGAAGTTTGCTCTTATTAAGGATTATATTGATGGGTTGCGTTTTGCTACTACACATGATGGTTTTGATGAATATAATATGCATGTGCTTGCTGCTCCTACTTGCAATTATTATGAGATAGGAACTACATCTTCACCTCTCTATGTTTCCAATACTATAAAATTGCAAGAAACTGTTTATACTATGCATTGGCCTTTACTTAATGTGCATGAATTGTTCTTGTATGACATGCCGATGCATAGGAAGAGAGTTAGACTTCGTCATTGCATTATATATGTTACTTTGTGCTCACTACTAAATTACAAATCATTGTTAATTAAAATTGGCTTTGATATAGCTTGGGATCCGGGTGGATCCATTACTTGAGCACTTTATGCCAAGCTTAATGGCTTTAAAGAAAGCGCTGCCAGGGAGACAACCCGGAAGTTTTAGAGAGTCATTTATTTCTGTTGTGTGCTTTTATAAAGTTTAAAAAAAATAGAGGGGAACCTAAAACTTCACAAAAGGAAGGGTGAAAGTGAGAGAGATGATGAGCATCGTTGAAGTGGGGGATATCCTTGAACTTTGTTCATGCCCATGGAAACTTTGTGAGTCTTGAATCACGGAAACTTTTCCAACAAAAATAATTATCCCCTTGTACAAATCCATTGTATTATAAAAATAATGTGCCAAGATTTGCCTTTAGGATGATTAGATTGCTTGTTGGTATGTGCGGTGCAAAAACAGAAACTTTGGCTGTAGTGCGTGAATTTTCATTTTTTTACTGGAATGTCAAAAGTTTCTGATTTTTTTACAAAGTATTCCATTACAAAAATTTTATTTCGTCCTTATTTTTCAGAATTTTTGGAGTTACAGAAGTATGGTTAAAGTTCAGATTACTACGGACTGTCATGTTTAAGACATATTCTGTTTTTGATGCATTGTTTTGCTTGTTTTGATGAAACTATCGATTTTATCGGTGGTATAAGCCATGGAAAAGTTATAATACAGCAGGGATAATGCAAATATAAAATATGAATGGGTTTGCAACAGTACTTAATGTAGCAATTTGCTTTATTATACTAACAGATCTCACCAGTCTTCTGTTAAGTTTTGTGTGGATGAAGTGTTCGAACATCGAGGAGGTATCGATATGAGGAGAAGGAGGAGAGGCAAGAGTTCAAGCTTGGGATGCCCAAGGCACCCCAAGTAAATATCCAAGTAGACTCAAGCGTCTAAGCTTGGGGATGCCCCAGAAGGCATCCCATCTTTCTTCAACAAGTATCGGTATGTTTTCGTTTTCGTTTCGTTCATGTGATATGTGTAAATCTTGGAGGGTATTTTGTGTTTAGTTTTCACTTTTCTTTTATGCACCATGCTGGTATGAGATAGTCCATGGTTGATTTATAAAATGCTCATTTCACTTCACTTATATCTTTTGAGTATGGCTTTATAGAATGCTTCATGTGCTTCACTTATATCATTTGAAGTTTGGATTGCCTGTTTCTCTTCACATAGAAAACCGTTATTCGTTGGATGCTCTTTTCCTTCACTTATATTTATTAGAGCATGGTATTTTGTAGAAAGAATTAAACTCTCTTGTTTCACATATATCTATTTAGAGAGTCAACAGAATTGGTCATTCACATGGTTAGTCATAAAATCCTACATAAAACTTAGGGATCACTGAATATTATATGTTTGATTCCTTGCAATAGTTTTGCGATATAGAGATGATAAAATGTGGGAGGTACTAGTGGATGATCGTGTTTAGTAATATATTGGTGTTAAGGTTTTTTGATTCCCGAAGCATGCACGTATAGTCTCCCGTTATGCTAGGAAGTTGGAGCACAATTTATTCTTGATTGTCCATCTTTGTGTGAAGGTCGGAGAAGCGCGATGGTTAACTCCTACCAACCTCCCCCTAGGAGAATGCGTAGTAATACTTTGCTTCGAGGGCTAATAAACTTTTGCAATAAGTATGTGAGTTCTTTATGACTAATGTGAGTCCATGGATTATACGCACTCTTACCTTTCCGGAATTTGCTAGCCTCTACGGTACCGTGCATTGCCCTTTCTCGCCTCGAGAGTCGGTGCAAACTTCGCCGGTGCATGCAAACCCCGTGATATGATACACTATATCACACATAAGCCTTATTATATGTTCCTCAAAACAGCCACCATACCTACCTATTATGGCATTTCCATAGCCATTCCGAGATATATTGCCATGCAACTTCCACCGCTTCCATTTTTGATGACTTGAGCATTCATTGTCATATTGCATTACATGATCGTAAGATAGCTAGCATGATGTTTCCATGGCTTGTCCATTTTTCGATATCTTTGCTACGCTAGATCATTGCATTCATATAGAGTAATACTTTGTTCTACTATCGTTGTAATATTGAGTTGTAAATAAATAGAAGTGTGATGATCATCATTATTCATTATTAGAGAATGCCCCAGTGATGAAAGGATGATGGAAACTATGATTCCCCCACAAGTCGGGATGTTGCTCCAGACAAAGAAAAAAAAGAAAAAGAAAAAAAAGAAAAAAAAAAGAAAAAGGAAAAAAAAGAAAAAAAGAGAAAGAAAAAATATGAAAAAAGTAGAAGGGGCATGCTAATTCCACACTTGTGCATCAAAGTAGCACCATGTTTTTCATATAGAGAGTCTCCTATGTTGTCACTTTCATATACTAGTGGGAATTTTTCATTATAGAGTTAGATGCATACCCACTTAGTTTTCATACTTAGCTTTCATACACTTATAGCTCTTAGTGCATCCGTTGCATGGCAATCCCTACTCCTCGCATTGATATCTATTGATGGGCATCTCCATAGCCCGTTGATACGCTGAGTTGATGCGAGACTTTCTTCTCCACTTTTACCCCTTTGAAACCTACCACCATATTCTATTCCACCCATAGTGCTATATCCATGGCTTGCACTCATGTATTGCGTGAGAGTTGAAAATGCTGAAGCGCGTTTAAAATTATGAACCAATTGCTTGGCTGACACCGGGGTAGTACATGATTTATATTTTGTGTTAAGAAGACAATGCATGACAAGGCTATATGATTTTGTAGGGATAGCATTCTTTAGCCTTGATATTCTAAAAGACATGATTGTTTGTTGGGATGCCTGAGTATTAATGTCTTTATGTCAAAACTAGACTATTGCTTTGAATCACTTGTGTCTTAATATTCATGCCATGATTAGATATATGATCAAGATTATGTTAGGTAGCATTCCACATCAAAAATTATCTTTTTTATCATTTACCAACTCGAGAACGAGCAGGAATTAAGCTTGGGGATGCTGATACGTCTCCGTCGTATCTATAGTTTTTGATTGTTTCATGCCAATATTACACAACTTTCACTTATTTTTAGCAACATTTTATCTGATTTATTGGACTAACCTATTGATCCAGTGCCCAGTGCCAGTTCCTATTTGTTGCATGTTTTTTGTTTCGCAGAATACCCATAACAAACGAAGTCCAAACGCGATAAAAATTTATGGAGATTTTTTTGGAATATTTGTGAATTTTGAGAAGTGGAATCAATGCAAACGGAGGCCCACAGCCCCCACAAGACACCAGGGCGCGACCAGGGGGCCCAGGCGTGCCCTGGTGGGTTATGCCCACCTCGTAACTCGGTTGGAGCTCTTCTTTGGGCGGAAGTAAGCTAATTTTTGCATAAAAATCCCCTCAAAATTTCAGCCCGATCGGAGTTACGGATCTCCGGGAATATAAGAAACGGTTTTCGGCCAGAAAACAGGAACGTGAAACAGAAGAGAACAGAGAGGGAGATCTAATCTTGGAGGGGCTCCTGCCCCTCCGCCGCCATGGAGGCCATGAACCAGAGGGGGAACTCTCCTCCCATCTAGGGGGGAGGCCAAGGAAGAATAAGAAGGAGGGGGGCTCTCTCCCCCTCTCTCCCGGTGGCGCCGGAATGCCGCCAGGGCAGTCATAGTGACGGCGATCTACACCAACAACTTTGCCGCCGTCAACACCAACTCTCTCCCCCTCTATGCAGCGGTGTAACACCTCTCTTCCCCACTGTAATCTCTACTTAAACATGGTGCTAAACTCCATATATTATTTCCCATTGATATTTGGCTATCCTATGATGTTTGAATAGATCTCTTTTTTCCTATGGGCTAATTGTGGTATGATGTTATGGATGTGAGTTGTATGTTGATATGGTGCTCTCCTATGGTGCCCTTCGTGTCGCGCAAACGTGAGGGATCCCCGCTGTAGGGTGTTGCAATATGTTCATGATTTGCCTATGGTGGGTTGCGTGAGTGACAGAAGCACAAACCCGATTAGGTGGGTTGTTGCGTATGGGAGTAAAGGGGACTTGATACTTAATGCTATGGTTGGGTTTTACCTTAATGAACTTTGGTAGTTGCGGATGCTTGCTAGAGTTCCAATCATAAGTGTATATGATCCAATTACGGAAAGTGTGTTAGCGTATGCCTCTCCCTCATTGCATATAACAAGCATCTATCATATTATATTCAATTACCTAGGGACAATCTTTCTCTTGCGTTACACAAAAAGCTTTCTACTAAGTTATTTAATTTTATTGTTCCTTTATTAAAACAACACCTAACTTTTATTTCCACGTTCTTTATTTTCTTGCAAAGTACTTCTAATTTTATTCCCGCAAATTAGTTTCATACTTGTTCTAGGTAAAGCAAACATTAGCGTGTGTACAGTTGTATCGGTGGTCGATAGAACTTGAGGGAATATTTGTTCTACCTTTAGCTCCTCGTTGGGTTCGACACTCTTACTTATCAAAAAAGGCTACAAATGATCCCCTACACTTGTGGGTTATCAAGACCTATTTCTGGCGCCGTTGCCGGGGAGCAATAGCGTGGGGTGAATATTCTCGTGTGTGCTTGTTTGCTTTACCACTAAGTAATTTTTATTTTCTGTTTTTAGTTGTTTTATATCTTTAGTTATGGATATGGAACACGAAACACCAAAAAAGTTAGTGGTACTTGCTACTCATGGAGATGGGGAACCTCCTAAAACCCTCGATGCTAGTTATGTGCAAAGTATTAAATACTACTTTGATAATCCCGAGAAGACCCCATTCAACTTGATAATGGGAGTAATGTTGGATCAACGTGAATACTTTAGAGATTATTGCTTGACTCAAAAAGGGAAATTGTTATGGGATCAAATTCATATGTTGCATTGGTATGATTGGGAGCTATGCTTGAGATATGATATCACTTGTTGCTCTAGGATGAACGCTCCACACCTTCCCTTTTCATGCAAATTTAATGATAATGAAACCTTAGCTCCTTATGCTAAAGGTATATATGATTACTATGATGTGGAAGAATAGAAGAATTTGTTGTTTTTAAAGGTGCTTATGAAGTTTCTTCCTTGATTGAAAAGTATGATGATGTTTCTTACAAATCTAAAAATTTCACCATACTTAAATATTGCTATGACTATTATGATTGGAATGCTGATATTATTGAATTTATTGAAAGAATGACCGCTGCCTTGGAGGAGACTAATATTTTGCAGGAATCTATGCAAGAAGAAATGGCTGAAATTGTGAGCTCATTAGATGAAAAAGACGAGGAGGAGAGCGAAGAACAAAAGGAGGAAGAGCAGATTGATCACCCGTGCCCACCTTCTAATGAGAGTAACTCTTCAACTCATACATTGTTTAATTTCCCTTCGCACATACCGAGGGATGAATGCTATGATGAATGCTATGATAATTGCTATGATCCCGTGGATTCATTTGAAATATCCCTATTTGATGAACTTGATGCTTTCTATGCTTGTGGCCATAATGCCAATATGGATTATGCTTATAAAGATGAACTTGCTATAGTTCCTTATGTTAAGCATGAAATTGTTGCTATTGCACCCACACATGATAGTCCTATTATCTTTTTGAATTCTCCCAACTACACCATATCGGAGAAGTTTGCTCTTATTAAGGATTATATTGATGGGTTGCGTTTTGCTACTACACATGATGGTTTTGATGAATATAATATGCACGTGCTTGCTGCTCCTACTTGCAATTATTATGAGATAGGAACTACATCTTCACCTCTCTATGTTTCCAATACTATAAAATTGCAAGAAACTGTTTATACTATGCATTGGCCTTTACTTAATGTGCATGAATTGTTCTTGTATGACATGTCGATGCATAGGAAGAGAGTTAGACTTCTACATTACATGATATATGTTACTTTGTGCTCACTACTAAATTAAAAATCATTGTTAATTAAAATTGGCTTTGATATAGCTTGGGATCCGGGTGGATCCATTACTTGAGCACTTTATGCCTAGCTTAATGGCTTTAAAGAAAGCGCTGCCAGGGAGACAACCCGGAAGTTTTAGAGAGTCATTTATTTCTGTTGTGTGCTTTTATAAAGTTTAAAAACAAAAAAAATAGAGGGAACCTAAAACTTCACAAAAGGAAGGGTGAAAGTGAGAGAGATGATGAGCATCGTTGAAGTGGGGGATATCCTTGATCTTTGTTCATGCCCATGGAAACTTTGTGAGTCTTGAATCACGAAAACTTTTCCAACAAAAATAATTATCCCCTTGTACAAGTCCATTGTATTATAAAAATAATGTGCCAAGATTTGCCTTTAGGATGATTAGATTGCTTGTTGGTATGTGCGGTGCAAAAACAGAAACTTTGGCTGTAGTGCGTGAATTTTCATTTTTTACTGGAACGTCAAAAGTTTCTGAAATTTTACACAGTATTTCTGTACAAAATGTTTATTTCTTCCTTATTTTTCTGAATTTTTAGAGTTACAGAAGTATGGTTAAAGTTCAGATTACTACATACTGTCATGTTTAAGACAGATTCTGTTTTTGATGCATTGTTTTGCTTGTTTTGATGAAACTATCGATTTTATCGGTGGTATAAGCCATGGAAAAGTTATAATACAGCAGGGATAATACAAATATAAAGTATCAATGGGTTTGCAACAGTAATTAAAGTAGCAATTTGCTTTATTATACTAACGGATCTCACCAGTCTTCTGTTAAGTTTTGTGTGGATGAAGTGTTCGAACATCGAGGAGGTGTCGATGTGAGGAGAAGGAGGAGAGGCAAGAGTTCAAGCTTGGGGATGCCCAAGGCACCCCAAGTAAATATCCAAGGAGACTCAAGCGTCTAAGCTTGGGGATGCCCCGGAAGGCATCCCATCTTTCTTCAACAAGTATCAGTGTTTTCGTTTTCGTTTCGTTCATGTGATATGTGTAAATCTTGGAGCGTATTTTATATTTAGTTTTCACTTTTCTTCTATGCACCATGCTGGTATGAGATAGTCCATGGTTGATTTATAGAATGCTCATTGCACTTCACTTATATCTTTTGAGTATGGCTTTATAGAATGCTTCATGTGCTTCACTTATATCATTTGAAGTTTGGATTGCCTGTTTCTCTTCACATAGAAAACCGTTATTCGTAGAATGCTCTTTTGCTTCACTTATATTTATTAGAGCATGGTATTTTTTAGAAAGAATTAAACTCTCTTGCTTCACTTATATCTATTTAGAGAGTCAACAGAATTGGTCATTCACATGGTTAGTCATAAAATCCTATATAAAACTTAGGGATCACTGAATATGATATGTTTGATTCCTTGCAATAGTTTTGCGATATAGAGATGATAAAATGTGGTAGGTACTAGTGGATGATCGTGTTTAGTAAGATATTGGTGTTAAGGTTTTTGATTCCCGAAGCATGCACGTATAGTCTCCCGTTATGCTAGGAAGTTGGAGCACAATTTATTCTTGATTGTCTATCTTTGTGTGAAGGTCGGGGAAGCGCGATGGTTAACTCCTACCAACCTCCCCCTAGGAGAATGCGTAGTAATACTTTTCTTCGAGGGCTAATAAACTTTTGCAATAAGTATGTGAGTTCTTTATGACTAATGTGAGTCCATGGATTATACGCACTCTTACCTTTCCGCAACTTGCTAGCCTCTACGGTACCGTGCATTGCCCTTTCTCGCCTCGAGAGTCGGTGCAAACTTCGCCGGTGCATCCAAACCCCGTGATATGATACACTCTATCACACATAAGCCTTATTATATCTTCCTCAAAACAGCCACCATACCTACCTATTATGGCATTTCCATAGCCATTCCGAGATATATTGCCATGCAACTTCCACCGCTTCCGTTTTTGATGACTTGAGCATTCATTGTCATATTGCATTACATGATCGTAAGATAGCTAGCATGATGTTTCCATGGCTTGTCCGTTTTTTGATATCTTTGCTACGCTAGATCATTGCATTCATATAGAGTCATACTTTGTTCTACTATCGTTGTAATATTGAGTTGTAAGTAAATAGAAGTGTGATGATCATCATTATTCATTATTAGAGAATGCCCCAGTGATGAAAGGATGATGGAAACTATGGTTCCCCCACAAGTCGGGATGATGCTCCGGACAAAGCAAAAAAAAGAAAGAAAAAAGAAAAAAAGAAAAAGAAAAAAAAGAGAAAGAAAAAAATATATGAAAGAAGTAGAAGGGGCATGCTAATTCCACACTTGTGCTTCAAAGTAGCACCATGTTTTTCATATAGAGAGTCTCCTATGTTGTCACTTTCATATACTAGTGGGAATTTTTCATTATAGAGTTAGATGCATACCCACTTAGTTTTCATACTGAGCTTTCATACACTTATAGCTCTTAGTGCATCCGTTGCATGGCAATCCCTACTCCTTGCATTGATATCTATTGATGGGCATATCCATAGCCCGTTGATACGCTGAGTTGATGCGAGACTTTCTTCTCCACTGTTACCCCTTCAAAACCTACCACCATATTCTATTCCACCCATAGTGCTATATCCATGGCTTGCGCTCATGTATTGCGTGAGAGTTGAAAATGCTGAAGCGCGTTAAAAAGTATGAACCAATTGCTTGGTTGACACCGGGGTAGTACATGATTTATACTTTGTGTTAAGAAGACAAAGCATGACAAGGCTATATGATTTTGTAGGGATAGTGTTCTTTAGCCTTGATATTCTGAAAGACATGATTGTTTGTTGGGATGCCTGAGTATTAATGTCTTTATGTCAAAACTAGACTATTGCTTTGAATCACTTGTGTCTTAATATTCATGCCATGATTAGATATATGATCAAGATTCTGTTAGGTAGCATTCCACATCAAAAATTATCATTTTTTATCATTTACCTACTCGAGGACGAGCAGGAATTAAGCTTGGGGATGCTGATACGTCTCCGTCGTATCTATAATTTTTGATTGTTTCATGCCAATATTATACAACTTTCACATATTTTTAGCAACATTTTATATGATTTATTGGACTAACCTATTGATCCAGTGCCTAGTGCCAGTTCCTGTTTGTTGCATGTTTTTTGTTTCGCAGAATACCCATAACAAACGAAGTCCAAACGCGATAAAAATTTTCGAAGATTTTTTTTGGAATATTTGTGAATTTTGAGAAGTGGAATCAACGCAAACGGAGGCCCCCAGCCCCCACAAGACACCAGGGCGCGGCCAGGGGGCCCAGGCGCGCCCTGGTGGGTTATGCCCACCTCATAAGTCGGTTGGAGCTCTCCTTCAAGCGCAAGGAAGCTAATTTTTGCATAAAAATGCCCTCAAGATTTCAGCCCGATCGGAGTTACGGATCTCCGGGAATATAAGAAACAGTTTTCGGCCAGAAAACAGGAACATGAAACAGAAGAGAACAGAGAGGGAGATCCAATCTAGGAGGGGCTCCTGCCCCTCCGCCTCCATGGAGGCCATGGACCAGAGGGGGAACTCTCCTCCCATCTAGGGGGGAGGCCAAGGAAGAATATGAAGGAGGGGGGCTCTCTCCCCCTCTCTCCCGGTGGCGCCGGAACGCCGCCGGGGCAATCATCGTGACGGCGATCTACACCAACAACTTCGCCGCCGTCAACACCAACTCTCTCCCCCTCTATGTAGCGGTGTAACACCTCTCTTCCCCGCTGTAATCTCTACTTAAACATGGTGCTCAACTCCATATATTATTTCCCAATGATATTTGGCTATCCTATGATGTTTGAGTAGATCTCTTTTGTCCTATGGGTTAATTGTGGTATGATGTTATGGATGTGAGTTGTATGTTGATATGGTGCTGTCCTATGGTGCCCTCCGTGTCGCGCAAACGTGAGGGGTCCCCGCTGTAGGGTGTTGCAATATGTTCATGATTTAACTATGTGGGTTGCGTGAGTGACAGAAGCACAAACCCGATTAGGTGGGTTGTTGCGTATGGGAGTAAAGGGGACTTGATACTTAATGCTATGGTTGGGTTTTACCTTAATGAACTTTGGTAGTTGCGGATGCTTGCTAGAGTTCCAATCATAAGTGCATATGATCCAAGTACGGAAAGTGTGTTAGCGTATGCCTCTCCCTCATTGCATATAACAAGTATCTATCATATTATATTCAATTGCCTAGGGGCAATCTTTCTCTTGCGTTACACAAAAAGCTTTCTACTAAGTTATTTACTTTTATTGTTTTTTTATTAAAACAACACCTAACTGTTATTTCCACGTTCTTTATTTTCTTGCAAAGTACTTCTAGTTTTATTCCCGCAAAGTAGTTTCTTACTTGTTCTAGGTAAAGCAAGCATTAGCGTGCGTAGAGTTGTATCGGTGGTCGATAGAACTTGAGGGAATATTTGTTCTACCTTTAGCTCCTCGTTGGGTTCGACACTCTTACTTATCGAAAAAGGCTACAAATGATCCCCTACACTTGTGGGTTATCAGGAACACAATGAACGGGACTTACCCATCTACTATCAGCAATGGGATATATTATACCTGCTTCCAGAAGTTTCAATATTTCAGTTCTTACCACTTCCTTCATCTTAGGATTCAATCACCGTTGGTTATCAACAACGGGTTTAGCATCTGGTTCCATATTAATCTTGTGCTGACATAGAGTGGGACTAATGCCCTTAAGATCATCAAGAGTATATCCAATAGCAGCCCGGTGCTTCCTTAGAACTTTTAATAATCTTTCTTCTTCATGTTCTGAAAGGTTAGCACTAATAATAACAGGATATATCTTTCTCTCATCAAGATAAGCATACTTCAAAGTGTCAGGCAATTGCTTTAATTCAAACACAGGATAACTTTAGGTGGAGGAGGACCTCCAAGAGTTTCAATAGGCAAATTGTGTTTCAGGAGAGGTTGTTGTTCAAAGAAAATTTGATCTATTTCATTTCTTTCACGCAAGTGCATATCATTTTCATGGTCAAGCAAATATTGTTCCAATGGATCAGTAGGAGGCACAACAATAGAGGCAAGACCAATTATTTCATCCTTACTAGATAATGCTTCATCACGAGGTTGTCTACTAAACTTGGAAAAATTAAACTCATGAGACACACCACCAAAACTGACACCGACAGTTTGTTTTTCACAATCTATCTTAGCATTATAGGTGTTCAAGAAAGGTCTACCAAAGATAATGGGACAAAAGTCATCTTGTGGGGAACCAAGAACTAGAAAATCAGTAGGGTATTTTACTTTCCCACACAAGACTTCAACATCTCTAACAATCCCAAGTGGTGTGATGGTGTCTCTATTAGCAAGTTTAATAGTAACATCAATATGTTTTATTTCAGCAGGTGCTATTTCATCCATAATTTCTTGGTATAAGGTAAAAGGGATAGCACTCACACTAGCACCCAAGTAACACAAACCATGATAACAATGATCTCCTATTTTGACTGAGACAATAGGCATGCCTTCTATGGGTCTATGTTTATCATTTTCATCGGGTTTAGCAATTCTAGCAGCTTCATCACAGAAGTAGATAACATGCCCATCAATATTTTCTACCAAGAGATCTTTAACCATAGCAATACTAGGTTCTACTTTAATTTGGTCAGGGTGCTTAGGTGCTCTTATATTACTCTTACGAACCACAGTTGATACCTTAGCATGCTCCTTTATCCTAACAGGGAAATGTGGTTTTTCAATATAAGCGGTAGGCACAACTGGATCAACATTGTAAATGATGGTTTCTTATTTAGCTATGACCGGTTCTTTAATTTCTTCTTTAATAGGGGGATGATATTTAAACCACTTCTCCTTAGGGAGATCAACGTGAGTAGCAAATGCTTCGCAGAAAGCGGCTACTATCTCAGAGTCAAGTCCATATTTAGTGCTAAACTTGTGAAAAGTATCGTTATTCATAAAAGATTTAACACAATCAAACTCAAGCTTTATACCTGACTCATTACCTTCGTCGAGTTCCCACTCTTCAGAGTTGCGTTTAATTCTTTCTAAGAGATCTCACTTGAATTCAATAGTCTTCTTCATATAGGAACCAACACAAGAAGTATCGAGCATGGATTGATCATTATGAGAAAGCCAAGCATAAAATTCTGAATGATAACTTCTCTCGGGATGTCATGGTTGGGGCATGAATATAACATTGACTTAAGCCTCCCCCAATCTAGAGTGATGCTTTCTCCTTCACGAGGCCAAAAATTATATATACTAGTCAACAACCCGTGCAACTGCACTGGATAGTTATCTTTGGCAATAAAAAATCTAAGTTGATGAGTTTTAGCATTTTACATTTAAAGTAAATATTACAATTAAAGATTGCAATGGTTTATAATATCAATGAATTTTTCCGGGTTGTACTCCGGAAAAGTGGGGAGCTCTGTTGGGGCATTTGAATAGACCAAAAAAGAGCTTTGGAACATGATGGTTGTAGTGCTTCACATCCATCTTGATTTAGTGTTACTGAACATATGCATTGGAAAATAATAAATGGGAACAAAAACTATAGGCCTGAAATGCATCTTTCCGCTGAACCACTGATTATACAAATCAAAGTCGTTCACTTATTGCATGTATTTAAATTTATAACTTCCAGTGTAATTTGTTTTCATGGGTACAATCCTATGCAAGTTTCAAAACTCAAGATATTAGTGTCAAGAATTGTATAAATCCGAATGATAATATACGCAAAGATAACATGTGATTCCTTTAACTCTAGCACACTCATCTAACTACCTAAAACAATAATCATAAGGTATTGAAAATTGGAACACACTCACCATAAGACTATATATCCTCATGTTAAGCTCATACACCAGATACCAACTTTCAATAGTATAGTAACTGCAAAAAAGATTAAGAATGGAAAGAAAATAAAATAGGACCTTGCTCCAGCCGCCATATGCAACATTGTCATCGTATCTGCCTCTCTTAAAGTTGATGACAGTTTAGGGTAACACTTGTTCATGTCTCACCTACTAATAATATCCGAACCTTTCAAACTTTGAATGGAAATTCGGGCTTGTGCAGATTGCGATCATGTAAATAATCAATTTACAGTCTAGATCCAATTTGCTCCGGTATGTATAATATGTAATTTACCTTAGTGATTACTAATGTCTATGAGAGAAACAAACTTGAGTCCACACTTGATTATCGAACCAAATTAAGGATATCCGGACGCAAACAAATCATTCAAGAAATATATTAAGATATTAATTTCTAGATTAGCACCGGCCACTCCTTGATGCTAAACATCCTAGTAAATACCATGCACTTCGAGTGCCTCTTCAACGACATCTCACGCTCCAATAATCAAAACAAATATTATATATATATCACCCTTTTTTATGAATCTTGATATGTTATTTGTGTACCTTCAGTTTTTAAATGAGAAATTCAAACACAATGATTGTAGCTAGATTGCGGAGTCGACAGAGAACCATTAGATGTGGGGTCAAACGACGATAGTATCACTCGCAAAAACAACAACTTTAGTCAACATTACTCTTATCTTCACCACTAAACAACCTACAAATGTCCATGTTTAGATCAGAAAAATAGAAATAATTTTTTTCACAGTATGCTTGATTCACTTGTACAGCTTAGTTCATTGAGCTGCATGTGAAACTTATAATATGATCAGTCGCAAAAAAAAAATGATCAGCCGCACTAAAGAAAAGGACCAATGTCTTCTAGTGGCCGATGCATTGCCGTATTGTTACTCGTGTACATCTAGGAGCTATTGCTTACTACTACTACTATTAATAAATTATCTCAAATAGTAGTCATATCTGTCATGTCCCTATTTTTGTCCGTGCATGTAGGCGCACCAAAGCTAGCATCATTGTTGAGATTGTGCCTACCTTGTGCTGTCAGCCAGAAAATTTGTACATGCATGCACATCGTCACCTGACCGCTGAGATTGGCAGGCGACACAAAGGGGAGAACTTAATTAAATTGATAGTTATGGCTAGATAGAGCTATAGGCATATATTTAATTATGTGAGATATACTCTCTCCGTTTCACAATATAGTGCGCCCACGCTTCCCGAAATCTAAGTTTGACCATGAATTTGACCACCGAGACCGATTGCGGCATGGGTAAAAAAAAATACATGGTCAAAGTTCAAGCTCGAAAACCGAGGACGCACTACATTAAGGAACGGAGAGAGTATCTTAGATGTACGGTATTTGAAATAAAAGTCCAGGTAGCAAACGTCTCCTTTTGCTTCTTTTTTTATTCTTGGGAACTGTGCACGTACCATTTTCTTGCATGCATGACTTTATGTAACGTTCTTCAAGGTCCAACTCGTAAACTTCACCTTTTGCCTTTTTTTTCTTCCGGCCTTTGCATGCACTCTTTTTTCTGCACGTACAATTTGTTGTAATCCTAACCGTCAATTCAAGATCTGACCGTTTAATTAATCGTAATGATGTGGATTAACGTGGAGGCTCGGATGGTGCATCCAATTAGTAAATATATAAGATAATTCCGATCATGATGAACTAGATGCATGGGATAAAACATCTGGTGGAATTCCAATTGCAAACGACCAGTTCCACGATCCAAGATCATCACATAGCCTATACCATGTCAATGCTTTTCCCTTCAAAAATAAAGGGAAAACCTTCTTCTTAGCTTCATCTCCGGGTAAACCTGCAAGCTTAAATAATCCACAAATTTCGTTCACATATAATAGATGCATATCAGAATGTTCAGTTCCATCTCCTGCATAAGGTTTTTAGCAAGCAGTTATTCTACCATACCCAAAGGAATTTCATAACCAATATTTTCAGTAGGTGCAGTAGGTTGAGGGGCAACTAATTGTGGTTCCGGTCGAGGTGAAGATACCCCGAACAAACCCCTCAAAGGATTGTTTTCCATAGCAGCAAGTAGCAATAAATTTCAGCACGAAATATAAGTTTTTTCCTTACCAATTTCCACTTACCAAGAGTGCTTCACTCCCCGACAACGGTGCCAGAAAAGAGTCTTGATGATCCACAAGTATAGGGGATCAATCGTAGTCCTTTCGATAAGTAAGAGTGTTGAACCCAACGAGGAGCAGAAGGAATTGACAAGCGGTTTTCAGCAAGGTAATTTCTGCAAGCACTGAAATTGTAGGTAACAGATAGTTTGATAGCAAGATAATTGGTAACGAGCAAGTAACGGTAACGGTAAGTAAGGTGCAGCAAGGTAGCCCAATCCTTTTGTGGCAAAGGATAGGCCAGAACAGTCTCTAGTAATAAGCAAAGTGTTCTTGAGGGTACACGGGAATTTCATCTAGTCACTTTTATCATGTTGGTTTGATTCGTGTTCGCTACTTTGATAATTTGATATGTGGGTGGACCGGTGCTTGGGTGCTGTTCTTACTTGAACAACCTCCCACTTAAGATTAACCCCCTCGCAAGCATCCGCAACTACGAGAAAAGTATTAAGATAAAATCTAATCATAGCATTAAACGTTTGGATCCAAATCAGCCCCTTACGAAGTAGCGCATAAACTAGGGTTTAAGCTTCTGTCACTCTAGCAACCCATCATATAATAACTACCCCACAATGCATTCCCTTAGGCCCATGAATGGTGAAGTGTCATGTAGTCGACGTTCACATGACACCACTAAGGGAATCACAACATACATATCATCAAAATATCGAACACATATCAAATTCACATGATTACTTGTAACATGACTTCTCCCGTGACCTCAAGAACAAAGGTAACTACTCACAAATAATAAAAATGCTCAAGATCAGAGGGGTATTGAATAGCATAATGGATCTGAACATATAATCTTCCACCAAATAAACCATATAGTAATCAACTACACAAGGTAATCAACACTACTAGTCACCCACAGGTACCAATCTGAGGTTCCGGTACAAAGATTGAACAAAAGAGATGAACTAGGGTTTGAGAGGAGATGGTGCTGTTGAAGATGTTGATGAAGATTGGCCTCCCTAAGATGAGAGGGGTGTTGGTGATGACGATGGCTTCGATTTCCCCCTCCGGGAGGGAAGTTCCCCCGGCGGAATCGCTTCGCCGGAGGGCAAAAGTGCCCCTGCCCAAGTTCCGCCTCGACACGGCGGCGCTTCGTCCCGAAAGTCCTCCTCTAATTTTTTCTAGGTAAAAAGTGATTTTATACCAGAAGATGGGCACCAGAGGTGGGCCGAGGAGGGCACAACCCACCAGGGCGCGCCCTGGTGTCTCGTGCCCACCAGGGTGGCCCCGTCCGGTAGTTTTTTGCTCCAGTATTTTTTATTAATTCCAAAAATAATCTCCGTAAAATTTCAGCTTCATTGGAGTTGTGCAAAATAGGTATCTCTGATGTGCTTTTTCCAGGTCCAGAATTCCAGCTGCCGGTATTCTCCCTCTTTGTGTAAACCTTGCATATTATGAGAGAAAAAGCATTAGAATCATTCCCTAAAGCATTATTATTCAACAAAACATAATAAATAACAGTAGGAAATCATGATGCAAAATGGACGTATCTGTAACTCGAAACAGGAGTTGTGGAATAAACGAAGACTAGCTAAGGGTGAGGTGACGATGTGTGTTGGAAGTGTCTCCAAGGTTGATGTGATCACCACCGCATGCTCCCTGTACCTTTGGGATTATTGTTGAACCTAAATAAATGTTATTTGGTGCCTGCGTTAAGCATGAACATTATATGGATCTTATTTATTGCGAGACGATTATTCATTTAAGTCAGAGAATAATCGTTGTTCTATTTACATGAATAATATCTCTTATGATCATGCACCCAATATGAATGGTTATTGAATATCGGTCGTAGTGATACACATGTTCATAATATTGATGCCAAAAGATGCGAAGTTAATAATGATAGTACCACATACTTGTCGCACTGCCGCTTAGATGATATTGGTGTAAAGCGCATGAAGAAATTCCATGCTGATGGATCTTTGGACTCACTCAATTTTGAATCGCTTGAGACATGCGAACCATGCCTCATGGGCAAGATGACTAAGACCCCGTTTTCCGGAACGATGGAGCGGGCAAGTGACTTATTGGAAATAATACGTATTGATGTATGCATTCCTATGAGTGTTGAAGCATGCAGTGGATATCATTATTATTTTACCTTCACGGATGATTTGAGTAGATACAGGTATATTTACTTTATGAAACACAAGTCTGAAATTTTGAAAAGTTCAAACAATTTCAGAGTGAAGTTGAAGATCATCATGACAAGAAGATAAAATGTCTATGATATGATCGTGGAGGTGAATATCTGAGTTACGAGTTTGGTATGCAATTTAAGACAATGTGGAAGTTGTTTCGCAACTCATGCCACCTGGAACACCATAGCGTAATGGTGTGTCCGAACGTCGTAATCATACTCTACTACATATGGTGCGATCTATGATGTCTCTTACCGATTTGCCACTATCGTTTTGGGGCTATGCATTAGAGACAGCTACATTCACTTTAAATAGGGCACCATCTAAATCCATTGAGACGACACCGTATGAATTATGGTTTGGCAAGAAACCTAAGATGTCGTTTCTTAAAGTTTGGGGATGCGACACTTATGTCTGATAAGCTCGAACCCAAAGCGGAAAAATGCATCTTCATAAGATATCCTGAAGCAACAATTGGGTATACCTTCTATCACAGATCCAAATGCAAGGTCTTTGTTGCCAAGAATGGGTCCTTTCCAGAGAAGAAGGTTCTCTCAAAAGAAGTGAGTGGGAGGAAGGTATAAACTTGATGAGGTTATCAAACCTTCACTTGAATTGGAAAGTACCGTAGCACAGAAAGGGTTCCTATGATGCGTACACCAATTGAAGAGGAAGCTAGTGATGATGATCATGAAACTTCGGATCAAGTTACTACCGAACCTCGTAGGTCGACAAGGACACATGCTACCCTAAGTGGTACGGTAATCATGTATTGGAGGTCATGTTCTTAGACAATGGTGAACCTACGAACTATGAGGAATCGATGGTGGGCCCGGATTCTGACAAATAGCTGGAAGCCATGAAATCTGAGATAGGATCCATGTTTGAGAACAAATGGATCTTTAAGAAGAAGACAGACGTTGATGGTAATGTCATCGTCTATAAAGCTCGAGTTGTCACAAAGGGTTTCCGACAAGTTTAAGGAGTGGACTACGATGAGACTTTCTCACCCGTAGCGATGCTAAAGTTTGTTAGGATTATGTTGACAATTGCTGCATTTTTTTATTATGAAATTTGGCAGATGGACGTAAAAAACTGTGTTCCTTAACGGTTTCCTTAAGGAAGAGTTGTATATGATGCAGCCCGAGAGTTTTGTCGATCCTGAAAATGCTGACAAAGTATGCAAGCTCCAGCGTTCCATTTATGGGTTGGTGCAAGCATCTCAGAGTTGGAATCTTCGCTTTGGTGAGGTGATCGAAACTTATGGTTTGGTGCAAGCATCTCAGAGTTGGGATCTTCGCTTTGGTGAGGTGATCAAAGCTTATGGGTTTATACAAGTTTGGAGAAGCTTGTATTTACAAGAAAGTGAGTGGGAGCTCTATAGCATTTCCGATAAGTATATGTGGATGACATATTGTTGATTGGAAATGATGTAGAATTTATGGAAAGCATAAAGGGTTGTTTGAAAGGTGTTTTTCAAAGAAAGACCTGGGTAAAGCTGCTTACATATTGAGCATCAAGATCTATAGAGATAGATCAAGACGCTTGATAAGACTTTCACAGTGCACGCTGACGTGGCTTGAGACTACGTCAGTATTTCCCCAAAGAGGAAGGGATGATGCAGCACAGCTACGGTAAGTATTTCTCTCAGTTATGAAACCAAGGTTATCGAACCAGTAGGAGAACGACGCAACACTATGTAAACAGAACAAATACTTGCAACCCGACACGTAAGAGAGGTTGTCAATCTCTCCACGATAAAAAGATAGATTAGATTGTAATAGATTGGATAGATAGATCGCACAAGAACACAAAATAAAAGAGGCAAATAAAAGTTGCAGCAAGGTAATTTTGGGTTTTTGGAATAATAGATCTGAAAACAAAAAGCAGCAAAAGATAGATCGGAAAGCAATATGTTGGAAAAGTAGACCCAGGGGCCGTAGGTTTCACCAGTGGCTTCTCTCATGAGTATAGCACACGGTGGGTGAACAAATTACTGTTGGGCAATTGATAGAAGATCAAATAATCATGACGATATCCAAGGCGATGATCATCATATAGGCATCACGTCAAATATTAGTAGACCGAAACAATTCTGCATCTACTACTATTACTCCACACATCGACCGCTATCCAGCATGCAACTAGTGTGTTAAGTTCATGGAAAACGGAGTAATGCAATAAGAACGGTGACATGATGTAGACAAGATCTATTCATGTAGGAATAGACCCCCATCTTGTTATCCTTAATAGCAACGATACATGCGTGCCTCGCTGCCCCTTCTGTCACTGGGAGAGGACACCGCAAGATCGAACCCATCACAAAGCACCTCTTCCCATGGCAAGAAAAATCGATCCAGTTGGCCTAACTAAACCAAAGATTCGAAGAAGAAATACGAGGCTATAAGTCATCATGCATATAAGAGATCAAAGAAGACTCAAATAATATTAATGGATAGAAACTGATCATGAACTCAAAATTCATCGGCCCAACAAACACACCACAAAAAGTCATTACATCAAATAGATCTCCAAGAGACCATTGTATTGAGAATCAAAATAGAGAGAGAGAAAGCCATCTAGCTACTGCCTACGGACCCATAGGTCTATGGTGGACTGCTCACGCATCATCGGAGAGGCACCAATCAGGATGATGAACCCCTCCATGATGGTGTTAGATTGGATCTCGTGGTTCTGGAACTTGCGGCGGCTGGAAGTATTTCTCGTCGACTCCTTTAAGGTTTCTGGAATATTTGGGTATTTATAGAGATCAAAGGCGGTGGAGGGGGGGTCCCGAGGCCACCACAACCCACCAGGGCACGCCCTGGTGTCTTGTGGGCCCCCTAGGCCTCCTCCCGGGTGCTTCTTCAGCCCATTGGCTTTCTTCTGGTCCAAAAAAATCTCCAAAAAGTTTCATCGCGATTGGACTCCGTTTGGTACTGATATTCTGCGAAGTAAAAAACAAGCAAAAAACAACAACTGGCACTTGGCACTATGTCAATAGGTTAGTCCTAAAAAATGATAAAAAGTTGCTATAAAATGATTGTAAAACATCCAAGATTGATAATATAACAACATGGAACAATCAAAAATTATAGATACGTTGGAGACACATCAACATCCCCAAGCTTAATTCCTACTCGTCCTCGAGTAGGTAAATGATAAAAACGGATTTTTTGTTGTGGAATGCTGCCTAACATGTTCATCACATATTCTTTTCTTTTGTAGCATGGACATTTGGACTTTTAGATGGTTCAAAGCAATAGTCTAGTTTTGACATAAAGACTTTAATACTCAAGCATGCCAACAAGCAACCATGTCTTTCAAAATATCAACACTAAAGAAAGTTATCCCTAGCCCATCATGCTCAATCATTGATCCATTCATGAAACACACTCAAATATTAACTACACCCAATGCAGAAGTATGATCATAGTGCCCCCTAGTTGGTGCTTTATAAGAGCAGATGGAGACTCAACAAAATAAAAATTGCATAAAGTAAATAGATAGGCCCTTCGCAGAGGGAAGTATGGATTTGTAGAGGTGCCAGAGCTTAAAACTTAAATTGAGAGAGAGAAAATATTTTGGGTGGCATGCCTTTCCTGTCAACAAAAACAACCAAGTTCTCAATACTTTCCATGCTAGATACATCATAGGCGGTTCCCAAACATAAAATAAAGTTTATTCCTTTTGCCACCATTCTTTCACAATCCATGGCTAGCCGTATCCATGGTTGCCTTCCATACCAACACTTTCCAAGGAATTTATTATTTGACAACATAAAGTAAATTTCTTTTCATTTCGGGACTGGGCATCCCTATTACCGCCATACTCTCGTGCAATGACAAGCGAATAAACACTCATCTTGAGAATAACACATCTAGCATGGAAAAATATTGGACACCCCTACCGTTTCATGAGCGGTACGAGCACACAAAAAAGAAATTCATTTTGAAAATTAGAGATGGCACATACAAATTTTCTTAGAACGGCGTGGAAATACCGTATATAGGTAGGTGATGTCTACTACGCAACTTTATTCTGGTAGACTTTGTTGGGCCTCCAAGTGCAGAGTTTTGTAGGACAGTAGCAATTTTCCCTCAAGTGGATGACCTAAGGTTTATCAATCCATGGGAGCTGTAGGATGAAGATGGTCTCTCTCAAACAACCCTGCAATCAAATACAAGAAATCTCTTGTGTCCCCAACACACCCAATACAATGGAAAATTGTATAGGTGCACTAGTTCGGCGAAGAGATGGTGATACAAGTGCAATATGGATGGTAGATATAGGTCTTTATAATCTGAAAATATAAAAACAGCAAGGTAGCAAGTAACAAAAGTGAGCACAAACGGTATTGCAATGCTTGAAAACAAGGCCTAGGGTCCGTACTTTCGCTAGTGCAATCTCTCAACAATGCTAATATAATTGGATCACATAACCATCCCTCAACGTGCAACGAAGAATCACTCCAAAGTTCTTACCTAGCGGAGAACATAAGAAGAAATTGTTTGTAGGGTACGAAACCACCTTAAATTTATCCTTTCCGATCGATCTATTCAAGAGTTCGTACTAAGATAACATCAAGTTATCCTTTCCGTTCGATCTATCTAAGAGTTCGTACTAGAATAACACCATATGATACGCATCAACCAACTCTAATGTCACCTAGATACTCCAATGTCACCACAAGTATCCATGAGTTAATTATATGATACGCATCAAACAATTTCAGATTCATAATACTCAATCCACACAAAGAACCTCAAAGAGTGCGCCAAGATTTCTATCGGAGAAAGTAGGACAAGAACGTGTATCAACCCCTATGCATAGATTACCCCAATGTCACCGCGGGAATCCGCAAGTTGAGTAAAAAAACATATATCAAGTGAATCAATAGAATAGCCCATTGTCACCACGGGTATCCGCATGCAAGACATATATCAAGTGTTCTCAAATCCATAAAAATATTCAATCCGGTAACGAAATCTCAAAGGGAAAACTCAATTCATCACAACTAGATAGAGAGGGAAACACATCATATGATCCGACTATATTAACAAAGCCCGTGATACATCAAGATCGTGACATCTCAAGAACACGAGAGAGAGATTGAACACATAGCTACTAGTACATACCCTCAGCCCCGAGGGTGGACTACTCCCTCCTCGTCATGGCCTCCGCCGGGATGATAAAGATGGCCACCGGAGATGGATTCCCCTCTCCGGCAGGGTACTGGAACGTCTCCAGATTGGTTTTTCATCGATACAGAGAGTTGCGGCGGCAGAGCGGAGATTCTAGGGTTATTTTTGGGGGTTTCTGAATATTTGGGAATTTATAGGCATCGGAGGCGGTGGAGGGGGTGCCCGAGGTGCCCAGCCCCCACCAGGCCGCGCCAGGGGGCCTCTAGCGTGCCTTGGTGGGTGCTGGCCAGCCTGGGCCCCCTCTTCTGGTGTTCTTTGGCCCATCTTATTTCTTCTGGTCCATAAAAAATCCAAAAAAATCCCAGCAGTGTTTTGTCTCCGTTTGGTACTGATTTTCTGTGAAGTATAAAACAAGCAAAAACAGCAACTGGCACTTTGGCACTATGTCAATAGGTTAGTCCCAAAAAATGATATAAAGTTGGAATAAAATGATTGTAAAACTTCCAAGAATGATAATATAACAGCATGGAACAAGCAAAAATTATAGATACGTTGGAGACGTATCAGCATCCCCAAGCTTAATTCCTACTCGTCCTCGAGTAGGTAAATGATAAAAACGGAATTTTTGATGTGGAATGCTGCCTAACATGTTCATCATATTCTTTTCTTTTGTATAGCATGGACATTTGGACTTATAATGATTCAAAGCAATAGTCTGGTTTTAACATAATGACTTCAATACTCAAGCATGTCAACAAACAACCATGTCTTTCAAAATATCAACACTAAAGAAAGTTATCCCTAGCCCATCAAGCTCAATCATTGATCCATTCATGAAACACACTCAAATATTAGCTATGCCCAATGCTCAAGTATGATCATAGTGCCCCCTAGTTGGTGCTTATAAGAGAAGATGGAGACTCAAAGCAATTTTTTTTTGCATAAAGTAAAACATAGGCCCTTCGCAGAGGGAAGTAGGGATTTGTAGAGGTGCCAGACTCAAAGTTTTAAATTGAGAGAGAAAAATATTTTGGGTGGCATGCTTTTCCTTTCAACGAAAACGACAAAGTAGCTCACAATACTTTCCATGCTAGATATATCATAGCCGGTTCCCAAACAGAAAATAAAGTTTATTCCTTTTTCCACCAAACTTTCACTTTCCATGGCGGGCCGTATCCACGGTTGCCTTCCATACCAACACTTTCCAAGGAATTTATTATTTGACAACATAAAGTAAATATTTTTTTTGTTTTTCATTTCGGGAATGGGCATCCCTATTACCGCCGCACTCTCGTGCAATGACAAGTGAATAAACACTCATCTTGAGAATAACTCATCTAGCATGGAAAAATATTGGACACTCCCCACCGTTTCATGAGCGGTACGGGCACACAAAAGAGAAAATTTATTTTAAAAATTTAGAGATGGCACATACAAATTTGCTTGGAACGACATGGAAATACCGCATATAGGTAGGTATGGTGGACTCATGAGGCAAAATTTGGTTTAAGGATTTTGGATGCACAAGTAGTATTTCTACTTAGTACAAAATGAAGGCTAGCAAATAGATTGGGAAGCAACCAAACCAAGAAACGAAAAATCACATAAGTGAGCATTGAACATAACTAACACCGAATAATGCACCACAAGTAGGATGTAACTTCATTGCATAACTATTGACTTTCGTGCATGCATAGGGAATCACAAACCTTAACACCAATATTCCTACTAAGCATAATTACTTACTAACATGACTCACATATTACTATCATCATGTTTCAAAACTATTACAAGGAATCAAGTTTAATTTGTCCAATGATCTTCATGAAAGTTTTTATTATATTCTCCTTGGATATCTATCACTTTGGGACTAGTTTCATATATTGCCATTGCTTTTTTTGACAAGCTCAAACAAATTTAAATGAAGCACATGAGCATAAAGATTTCATCCCTCAAAAAGGTATAAGTGAAGCATGAGAGGAAATGACAAGCTACTCTGAAAAGATATAAGTGAAGATCAATGAGTAGGTAAACAATCAAGTAGCTATGTGAGGGCTCTCTCTCAATAAAGATTTTCAGATCTGAGTATTTTATTCAAACAGCAAACTAAATAAAAATAGCACTCCAAGGATAGCACATATCATGTGAATGAATAAAAGTTTTAGGCTCAACATATATAGGCTAACCGATAGTTGATGAAGAGAGGTGGGATGCGTAGCATCCCCAAGCTTAGATGCTTGAGACCTCTTGAAATATTTACTTGGGGTGCCTTGGGCATCCCCAAGCTTGAGCTTTTGTATCTCGTTCAATCCTCTCATATCCGCGTTTCACCTATTCTCAAAAACTTCATCCACACAAAACTTGAAAAGAACTCGTGAGATAGGTTAGTACACATAAGAATAAATCAACACTTCATGTACTGCCAAGACAAGTTGCACAATAATTTTCAAACATCATCTACTGTTTACTATCATTTCCACAATTTATATCTACCAATATAGGCTATGGAAACTATGGGATAAGTAGATAACAAAACTATGACAGCAATCTGTCCAAACAAAACAGTCTGTAGGAATTTATGAAAATAGTGTACTTCCGTAACTCAAAAAAATTATGAAAATTTAGGACAAGCTAAAAACTTTATATGAAAACACTATGTAAAAATTTCAGAAACTTTCCACGTTCCAGTAAAATATGAAAATTCAAATACCACATTAAAAGTTTCTGTTTTTACACAGCACAGATCAAAACATGCAATACACGCATCCTAAAAAAATTCTTGGAACTTTTTATTGAAAAACAAGATTATAAATAACACCTAATAGAGAACATCAAAATAAAATGACTCTCCAAGCAAAACTCATATTATGTGACGAATAAAAATATAGCTCTAAGTAAGATATACCGATAATGTTGGAGACAAAAGAGGGGATGCCTTCCGGGGCATCCCCAAGCTTAGGCGCTTGAGTCTTCCATGAATATTACCTTGGGCATCCCCAAGCTTAGGTTCTTGTCACTCCTTATTCTCCTCATATTGGTGTCTCACCCAAAACTTGAAAACTTCAATCACACAAAACTTAACGGAACTTCGTGAGAAGGGTTAGTGTAATAAAGATAAATCATTCACTTAGGTACTGTCAAGACAAGATTCATAATTGGTACCACATGATACCTACTGTATTATACCATTCCCATAATTTATATCACTGAATATAAGCTATGGGAACACTACAACAAGCAAACTATGCATGCAAAACAGAATCTATCAAAAATAGAACAGTCTATGAAGATCTGTAGTATAGACATACTTACCGGTCTCTCAAAATTCTGAAAAATTAGGACAACCTGAAGAATTTGTGTATAAAGACTGTGTAAAAATTTCAGATCATTATCACACTTCAGTAAAAAAATGAAAATTCCTGTACTGGAGACAAAAGTTTCTATTTTGGTTCAGCATCAATTCTACTCATCTTGTGAGTCATGATTACTACAGTAGCTTAATCATGTGAACACACAAAAACAGAAAGGAAAAGTGTTGGGTTGTCTCCCAACAAGCGCTTTTCTTTAAAGCCTTTTAGCTAGGATGATGATTTCAATGATGCTCACATAGGAATAGTATTTGAAACATGTAAGAGAGCATCATGAATCTCATGACAAGCACATTTAAGTCTAACCCACTTCCTATGCATAGGGATTTTGTGAGCAAACAATTTATGGGAACAAGAATCAACTGGCATAGGAAGGCAAAACAAGCATAACTTCAAAACTTTGAACACATAGAGAGGAAACTTGATATTATTGCAATTCCTACAAGCATATGTTCCTCCCTCATAATAATTTTCAGTAGCATCAAGAAGGAATTTCACAATATAACCATCACATAAATCATTCTTTTCATGATGCACAAGCATACAATTTTCATTACTCTCCTCATAAGTAATTTTCTTCTCATTCATAGTAGTGGGAGCAAACTCAACAAAATAACTATCATAAGACACTTGATTGACATAACCACATTCAATATTAAAATCATGATGATTAGTTTCAAAGTTGCTATCGCTTTTTATATCATACATGTCATCACCATAATCATCATAGATAGGAGGCATGCCATCATCATAATAAATTTGCTCATCAAAACTTGGGGGACAAAAAATATCATCTTCATCAAACATAGCATCCCCAAGATTGTGGATTTTCATATCATTAGCATCATGAATATTCAGAGAATTCATACTAGCAATATTGCAATCATGCTCATCATTCAAGGAATTCTCATTAAGTATTTTCATAAATTCTTCCTCTACCAATTGAGCACAATTTTACAAACCATCATTTTTATGAAAGACATTAAAAAGACGAACCAATTGATGCAACCTAAACTCCATTTTTTTGTAGTTTTCTTTGATAAAACCAAACTAGTGAAAAACAAGAAACTAAAAGATTTAATTGCAAGATCTAAAGATATACCTTCAAGAACTCACCTCCCCGGCAATGGCGCCAGAAAAGAGCTTGATGTCTACTACGCAACTTTATTCTTGTAGACTTTGTTGGGCCTCCAAGCGCAGAGTTTTGTAGGACAGTAGCAATTTTCCCTCAAGTGGATTACCTAAGGTTTATCAATCCGTGGGAGGTGTAGGATGAAGATGGTCTCTCTCAAACAACCCTGCAATCATGTGAACACACAAAAACAGAAAGGAAAAGTGTTGGGTTGTCTCCCAACAAGCGCTTTTCTTTAAAGCCTTTTAGCTAGGATGATGATTTCAATGATGCTCACATAGGAATAGTATTTGAAACATGTAAGAGAGCATCATGAATCTCATGACAAGCACGAGGGTGGACTAGTACATACCCTCAGCCACGAGGGTGGACTACTCCCTCCTTGTCATGGCCTCCGCCGGGATGATGAAGATGGCTACCGGAGATGGATTCCCCTCTCCGGCAGGGTACTGGAACGTCTCCAGATTAGTTTTTCGTCGATACAGAGAGTTACGGCGGCGGAGCGGAGAGTCTAGGGTTATTTTTGGGGGTTTCCGAATATTTGGGAATTTATAGGCATCGGAGGCGGTGGAGGGGGTGCCCGAGGTGCCCAGCGCCCACCAGGCCGCGCCAGGGGGCATCTGGCGCGCCCTGGTGGGTGCTGGCCAGCCTGGCCCCCTCTTCTGGTGTTCTTTGGCCCATCTTCTTTCTTCTAGTCTGTAAAAAATCCACAAAAATCCCCGCAGCGTTTTGTCTCCGTTTGGTACTGATTTTCTGCGAAGTAAAAAACAAGCAAAAATAGCAACTGACACTTTGGAACTATGTCAATAGGTTAGTCCCAAAAAATGATATAAAGTTGTAATAAAATGATTGTAAAACATCCAAGAATGATAATATAACAGCATGGAACAAGCAAAAATTATAGATACGTTGGAGACGTATCAGTAGGTATGGTGGACTCATAAGGCAAAACTGGGTTTAAGGATTTTGGATGCACAAGTAGTATTGCTACTTAGTGCAAGTGGAGGCTAGCAAATAGATTGAGAAGCAACCAACCAAGAAACGAAAATTCACATAAATGGGCATTAAGCATAACTAACACCGAATAATGCACCATAAGTAGGATGTAATTTCATTGCATAACTATTGACTTTCGTGCTTGCATAGGGAATCACAAACCTTAACACCAATATTATTACTAAAGCATAATTACTCACCAACATGACTCACATATCACTATCATCATGTCTCAAAACTATTACAAGGAATCAAGTTTAATTTGTCCAATGATATTCATGAAAGTTTTTATTATATCCCTCTTGAATATCTATCACTTTGGGACTAGTTTCATAGATTGTCATTGCTTTTGAATAGCTCAAATAAATTTAAGTGAAGCACATGAGCATAAAAAAGTTCATCTCTCAAAATAGTATAAGTGAAGCATGAGAGAATTTCTTCAAACTTTACTAACTCTCAAATTTATCTAAGTGAAGCATGAGAGTTTTTCTTCAAAAATTTAAAGCACACCGTGCTCAACAAGATATAAGTGAAGCACTAGAGCAATTCCATAGCTCAAAAAATTTAAGTGAAGCATATAGAGCAATTCTAACAAATTATAGCATAATTTTGGCTCTCTCAAATAGGTGTGTCCAGCAAGGATACTTGTGACAAACTAAAAAGCAAATCAAGCAAAGACTCAAATAATACAAGACGCTCCAAGCAAAACTCATGATATGTGACGAATAAAAATATAGCTCCAAGTAAAATACCGATGGCCGTTAGAAGAAATAGGGGATGCCACTCGGGGCATCCCCAAGCTTAGTTGCTTGTTTCTCCTTGGATATTATCTTGGGGGTGCTGTAGAATCCCCAAGCTTAGGCTCTTTTCACTCCTTATTCCTTCATCCATCGTGATCTCACCCAAAACTTGAAAACTTCAATCACACAAACTCAACAAAACCTTCGTGAGATCCGTTAGTATAATAAAGCAAATCACCACTCTAAGTACTATTGCAAACCCATTCATATTTTATTATTGCATTATATCTACTGTATTCTAACTTTACCATGTATTATACCCTTCAATACAAACCATAGATTCATCAAAACAAGCACACAATGCAACGAAAACAGAATCTGTCAAAAACAGAACAGTCTGTAGCAATCTGTACTCTAACCATACTTCTGTAACTCTAAAAATTCTGAAAAATGAGGACAACGTAAAGAATTTGTATAGCAATACTTTGTCGAAATTTCAGCTCATTATCACGCTCCAATAAAAAATAAAAATTCCTGCACTGGAGTCAAAGTTTCTGTTTCAGATTCAGCATTGTTTCTACTCATCTTGTGAATCATCCCAAAGGCTTTACTTGGAACAAACACTAAATAAAACATAAAAACACAATCATAACATAAGCATAATTGTGTCAACACTCAAGAACAGAAAGAAAAAGATGAAAATAAATTTATTCATTGGGTTGCCTCCCAACCAGCACTATCGTTTTACGCCCTTAGCTAGGCATAAAGCATAGATTCAAGTATTGTCATCTTTGGTTTTTGTAGAGATATTTTTTGTTGGGGAACGTTGCATGGGAAACAAAAATTTTCCTACGCACACACAAGATCTATCCATGGTGATGAGCATCTACGAGAGGGAGAGTAAATCTACATACCCTTGTAGATCGCTAAGCGGAAGCGTTTAAGAAACGCGGTTGATGTAGTCGAACGTCTCCGCGATCCAAATCGCAAGTCGTCCCTCGATCCGATCATGAACTAGCGCCGAACGGACGACACCTCCGCGTTCAACACACGTACGGCTTGATGACACCTTCACCTCCTCGATCCAGCGAGCGATGGTGAAGTAGTGGTTGAGTTCCAGCAGCACGACGGCGTGGTGATGGTGGTGAGGAACAATCTCTGCAGGGCTTCGCCAAGCGCTACGGAGATTATGACGGAGGAACTAGAGGGTTAGGGTTGCCGCACACGGCTTGGGGAAATCTTGATGTATGCCGGGTGCTAGCCCTGCCCCTCTATTTATATGTTGAGCCCTGGGGTCGAAACTTGGAGAAAGAGCCTCCTCAAAGTCGGTTTGGAACAAAAGGAAGAGTCCTTCTCGGATTCCAGTACCAAACGCCATGGTTCCCGGCGTCTGGCCCAGACGCCATGGGCCTCGGCGTCTGGCCCAGGGCCAGACGCCAGGGTTCCTGGCGTCTGGACCCTGCCCTCTGCAAAACTGCCTTTTGCTAACGCCCCGTGGGTCTCACCTCTTGGCCCAAACATATCGTCCAATATATCGATCTTTACCTCTCGGACATTCCGAGACTCCTCGTCATGTCCGTGATCTCATCCGGGACTCCGAACAACTTTCGGTCACCAACATAACAACTCAACTATACTTATATCGTCACCAAACGTTAAGTGTGTAGACCCTGCGGGTTCGAGAACTATGTAGACATGACCGAGACACCTCTACGGTCAATAACCAATAGCGGGACCTGGATGCCCATATTGGCTCCTACATATTCTACGAAGATCTTTATCGGTCGAACCTCTATGTCAAGGATTCAGTTAATCCCGTATGCTGTTCCCTTTGTTCTTCGGTATGTTACTTGCCCGAGATTCGATCGTCGGTATCTCTATACCTAGTTCAATCTCGTTACCGGCAAGTCTCTTTTACTCGTTCCGTAATACAAGATCTCGTGGCTAACACTTTAGTCACATTGCTTGCAAGGCTCATTGTGATGTTGTATTACCGAGTGGGCCCTGAGATACCTCTCCGTCACACAGAGTAACAAATCCCAGTCTTGATCCATGCCAACCCAACAGACACCCTCGGAGATACCTGTAGAGCACCTTTATAGTCACCCAGTTACGTTGCGACGTTTGATACACACAAGGTACTCCTCCGATGTCAGGGAGTTGCATGATCTCATGGTCATAGGAACAGATACTTGACATGCAGAAAACAATAGCAATAAACTGACACGATCAAATGCTACGTTCTTAGTTTGGGTCTTGTCCATCACATCATTCTCCTAATGATGTGATCCCGTTATCAAATGACATCTCATGTCAATGGCTAGGAAACCTTAACCATATTTGATCAACGAGCTAGTCAACTAGAGGCTTACTAGGGACACAGTGTTGTTTATGTACCCACACATGTATTTGAGTTTCCAATCAATACAATTATAGCATGGATAATAAACGATTATCATGAACAAGGAAATATAATAATAACCAATTTATTATTGCCTCTAGGGCATATTTCCAACAGTCTCCCACTTGCACTAGAGTCAATAATCTAGTTCACATCACTATGTGATTTACATTGTAATGAATCGAACACCCATGCAGTTCTGGTGTTGTTCATGTTTAGCCCTTGGAAGAGGTTTAGTCATCGGATCTGCAACATTTAGATCCGTGTGTACTTTGCAAATATTTATGTCGTCCTCCTTGATGTAATCGCGGATGGAATTGAAACATCGCTTTATGTGTCTGGTCCTCTTGTGAAATCTTGGTTCCTTGGCTAGAGCAATGGCACCAGTATTATCACAAAACAGAGTCATTGGGTTAAGCGCACTAGGCACTACTCCAAGATCTGTCATGAACTCCTTCATCCAGACACCTTCCTTCGCCGCCTCCGAGGCAGCGATGTACTCCGCTTCGCATGTAGAATCTGCTACCACGCTTTGCTTGGAACTGCACCAGCTAACCGCACCCCCATTAAGAATAAACACGTATCCGGTTTGAGACTTAGAGTCATCCGGATCAGTGTCAAAGCTTGCATCGACGTAACCCTTTACGACGAGCTCTTGATCACCTCCATAAACGAGAAACATATCCTTAGTCCTTTTCAGGTACTTCAGGATATTCTTGACCGCCGTCCAGTGTTCCATTCCTGGATCACTTTGAAACCTTCCGACCATACTTATGGCAAGGCTGACATCGGGTCTTGTGCACAGCATTGCATACATGATAGAGCCTATGGCCGAAGCATAGGGGATGACACTCATCTTTTCTCTATCTTCTGCAGTCACTGGGCATTGAGTCTTACTCAACTTCACACCTTGCAATACAGGCAAGAACCCCTTCTTGGACTGATCCATTTTGAACTTCTTCAAAACTTTGTCAAGGTATGTGCTTTGTGAAAGTCCTATCAAGCGTCTCGATCTATCTCTATAGATCTTGATGCCTAATATGAAAGCAGCTTCTCCTAGGTCCTTCATTGAAAAACTCTTGTTCAAATATTCCTTTACGCTTTCCAGCATTTCTATATTGTTTCCAATCAGTAATATGTCATCCACATATAATATTAGAAACGCTATAGAGCTCCCACTCACTTTCTTGTAAATACAAGCTTCTCCGTAAACTTGTATAAACTCGAACGCTTTGATCACCTCATCAAAACGAAGATTCCAACTCCGAGATGCTTGCACCAGTCCATAAATGGATCGCTGGAGTTGGCAAACTTTGTCAGCATTCTCTGGATCGACAAAACCTTCTGGTTGCATCATATACAACTCTTCCTTAAGGTAACCGTTAAGGAACGCTGTTTTGACATCCATCTGCCAAATTTCATAATCGAAAAAGGCAGCTATTGCTAACATGATTCTGACGGACTTAAGCATCGCTACGGGTGAGAAGGTCTCATCGTAGTCAACTCCTTGAACTTGTAAAAAACCCTTTGCCACAAGTCGAGCTTTATAGACGGTGACATTACCGTCCGCGTCCGTCTTCCTCTTAAAGATCCATTTGTTCTGAATGGCCTTACGCCCTTCAGGTAATACTTCCAAAGTCCATACTTTGTTTTCATACATGGATCCCATCTCGGATTTCATGGCCTCTAACCACTTCTCGGAATCCGGGCCCATCATCGCTTCTCCATAGCTCGTAGGTTCATCGTTGTCTAACAACATGACCTCTAAGACAGGGTTGCCGTACCACTCAGGAGCAGTACGCGTCCTTGTCGACCTACGAGGTTCGATAGCAACTTGATCCAAAGCTTCATGATCATCATCATTAACTTCCTCTTCAGCTAATGTAGGCTCCACAGAAACAACTTTCTGCACTGCGCTACTCTCAGGTTGAAGTAAAGGTTCAACAACCTCATCAAGTTCTATCTTCCTCCCACTCAATTCTTTCGAGAGAAACTCTTTCTCAAGAAATGTTCCGTTTTTAGCGACAAACACTTTGCCTTCGGATCTGAGGTAGAAGGTATACCCAACTGTCTCTTTTGGGTATCCTATGAAGACGCATTTCTCCGCTTTGGGTTCCAGCTTTTCAGGCTGAAGCTTTTTGACATAAGCATCACATCCCCAAACTTTAAGAAACGACAGTTTTGGCTTCTTGCCAAACCAAAGTTCATATGGCGTCGTCTCAACGGATTTCGATGGTGCCCTATTTAAAGTGAATGCAGCTGTCTCTAATGCATAACCCCAAAACGATAGTGGCAAATCGGCAAGAGACATCATAGATCGCACCATATCCAATAAAGTTCGATTACGACGTTCGGACACACCATTACGCTGTGGTGTTCCAGGCGGTGTCAGTTGTGAAACAATTCCACATTGTCTTAAGTGACTGCCAAACTCATAACTCAGATATTCTCCTCCTCGATCAGATCGTAGGAATTTAATCTTCTTGTTACGATGATTCTCAACTTCACTCTGAAATTGTTTGAACTTTTCAAATGTTTCAGACTTATGTTTCATTAAGTAAATATACCCATATCTACTTAAGTCATCAGTGAAGGTGAGAAAGTAACGATAACCACCGCGCGCCTCAATACTCATCGGACCACACACATCAGTATGTATGATTTCCAATAAGTCACTTGCCCGTTCCATTGTTCCAGAGAACGGCGTTTTAGCCATCTTGCCCATGAGGCATGGCTCACATGTGTCAAGTGATTCAAAATCAAGTGACTCCAAAAGTCCATCAGCATGGAGCTTCTTCATGCGTTTTACACCAATATGACCTAAACGGCAATGCCACAAGAAAGTGGTATTATCATTATCAATTCTACATCTTTTGGCATCAATGTTATGAACATGTGTATCATTACTATCGAGATTCAATAAGAATAAACCCCTCACATTGGGTGCATGACCATAAAAGATATTACTCATATAAATAGAACAACCATTATTCTCTGATTTAAATGAGTAACCGTCTCGCAATAAACAAGATCCAGATATAATGTTCATGCTTAACGCAGGCACCAAATAACACTTATTTAGGTTCATCACTAATCCCGACGGTAATCGAAGAGCGAGCGTGCCGACGGCGATCACATCAACCTTGGAACCATTTCCCACGCGCATCGTCACTTCGTCCTTTGCCAGCCTCCGTCTATTCCGCAGTTCCTGTTTAGAGTTGCAAATATGAGCAACCGCACCGGTATCAAATACCCAGGCACTACAACGAGGGTTGGTAAGGTACACATCAATAACATGTATATCATATATACCTTGTTTGTTGTTGGCCGCCTTCTTGTCAGCCAAATACTTGGGGCAGTTCCGCTTCCAGTGTCCAGTTCCCTTGCAATGAAAACACACAGTTTCTGGTTTGGGTCCAGCCTTGGGTTTCTTCACGAGAGGAGCAACTGTTTTGCCACTCTTCTTGGAGTTACCCTTCTTACCCTTGCCATTTTTCTTGAAACTAGTGGTTTTATTGACCATCAACACTTGATGCTCCTTCTGAATTTCAGACTCAGCGGCTTTCAGCATCGCAAACAGCTCGGCGACTGACTTGTTCATCCCGTGCATGTTATAGTTCAACACGAAGCTCTTGTAGCTAGGTGGCAATGATTGAAGAACTCTGTCAGTGATAGCCTCTGGCGGAAGGGGCATCCCTAACTCAGCCAGACGGGTGGAGTACCCAGACATTCTGAGTATGTGATCACTGATAGTGCCGTTCTCCTCCATCTTGCAAGCATAGAACTTATCGGAGATCTCATATCTCTCGATCCGGGCATTCTTCTTAAAGATAAACTTCAACTCCTGGAACATCTCATATGCTCCATGACGTTCAAAACGTCTTTGAAGTCCCGGTTCTAAGCCATACAATAATGCACATTGAACTATTGAGTAATCATCAGAACGAGCCTGCCAGGCGTTCACAACGTCTAGAGACTCAACTGGAGCGGGTGGATCACCAAGCGGTGCATCAAGGACATAAGCCTTCTGGGAAGCCGTAAGGATAATCCTTAGATTACGGGCCCAGTCCACAAAGTTACTTCCATCATCTTTCAACTTAGCTTTCTCTAGGAACGCATTAAAATTCAGGTGTGCTACTGCGCGAGCCATGATCTACAACATAAATATAGCAAAGACAACTTTAGACTATTGTTCAAGATAATGAGTTTAGTTAATCATATTACTAAAAAACTCCCACTCAAATTGACATCCCTCCGGTCATTCGAGTGTAACATGATCCAAATCCACCAACTCAAGTCCGATCATCACGTGAGTTGAGGTGGTTTCAATGGTGACCATCTTCATGTTGATCATATCTACTATATGACTCATGTTCGACCTTTCGGTCTCTTGTGTTCCGAGGCCATGTCTGTACATGCTAGGCTCGTCAAGTTTAACCCAAGTGTTCCGCGTGTGCAACATGGCTTGCACCCGTTGTATGTGAACGTGGAGTCTATCACACCCGATCATCACGGCGTGTCTCGAAACGACGAACTTTCGCAACGGTGCACACTCGGGGAGAACACAATTTATCTTGAAATTTAAGTGAGGGATCACCTTATAATGCTACCGTCGTCCTAAGCAAAATAAGATGCATAAAAGGATTAACATCACATGCAAATCATAAGTGACATGATATGGCCATGAACTTGTGCTTTTGATCTCCATCTCCAAAGCACCGGCATGATCTTCATCGTCACCGGCATGACACCATGATCTCCATCATCTTGATCTCTATCAACGTGTCGCAATGAGGTTGTCGCGCCGACTGTTGCTTCCACGACTATTGCTAACGTTTAGCGATAAAGTAAAGCATTACATAGCGCTTAATGATTGACACGCAGGTCATACAATAATTAAAGACAACTCTATGGCTCCTGCCAGTTGCCGTACTCATCGACATGCAAGTCGTGATATTCTATACAACACATGATCATCTCATACATCACATATATCTCATCATGTAATTGGCCATATCACATCACAACATACCCTGCAAAAACAAGTTAGACGTCCTCTAATTGTTGTTGCAAATTTTACGTGGCTGCTACGGGTTTGCAAGAACCGTTCTTACCTACGCAAAACCACAACGTGGTGTAGTGATTGCTTTTTGATCTTCTAAAAGAACCCTCTTCATTGAAATCGATTCAACTAAAGTGAGAGAGACAGACACCCGCTAGCCATCTTTATGCAACGAAGTTACATGTCAGTTGAAGGAACCTGTCTCGCGTAAGTGTACGCGTAATGTCGGTCCGGGCCGCTTCATCTCACAGTACCGCCGAATCAAATATCAACTAGTAACGGCAAGCAATATGTATACACCCACGCCCACAACTCGTTTGTGTTCTACTCGAGATCTCATCTACGCATAGACCTGGCTCATGATGCCACTGTTGGGGAACGTTGCATGGGAAACAAAAATTTTCCTACGCACACACAAGATCTATCCATGGTGATGAGCATCTACGAGAGGGAGAGTAAATCTACATACCCTTGTAGATCGCTAAGCGGAAGCGTTTAAGAAACGCGGTTGATGTAGTCGAACGTCTCCGCGATCCAAATCGCAAGTCGTCCCTCGATCCGATCACGAACTAGCGCCGAACGGACGGCACCTCCGCGTTCAACACACGTACGGCTTGATGACGCCTTCACCTCCTCGATCCAGCGAGCGATGGTGAAGTAGTGGTTGAGTTCCAGCAGCACGACGGCGTGGTGATGGTGGTGAGGAACAATCTCTGCAGGGCTTCGCCAAGCGCTACGGAGATTATGACGGAGGAACTAGAGGGTTAGGGTTGCCGCACACGGCTTGGGGAAATCTTGATGTATGCCGGGTGCTAGCCCTGCCCCTCTATTTATATGTTGAGCCCTGGGGTCGCAACTTGGAGAAAGAGCCTCCTCAAAGTCGGTTTGGAACAAAAGGAAGAGTCCTTCTCGGATTCCAGTACCAAACGCCACGGTTCCCGGCGTCTGGCCCAGACGCCATGGGCCTCGGCGTCTGGCCCAGGGCCAGACGCCAGGGTTCCTGGCGTCTGGACCCTGCCCTCTGCAAAACTGCCTTTTGCTAACGCCCCGTGGGTCTCACCTCTTGGCCCAAACATATCGTCCAATATATCGATCTTTACCTCTCGGACATTCCGAGACTCCTCGTCATGTTCGTGATCTCATCCGGGACTCCGAACAACTTTCGGTCACCAACATAACAACTCAACTATACTTATATCGTTACCAAACGTTAAGTGTGTAGACCCTGCGGGTTCGAGAACTATGTAGACATGACCGAGACACCTCTACGGTCAATAACCAATAGCGGGACCTGGATGCCCATATTGGCTCCTACATATTCTACGAAGATCTTTATCGGTCGAACCTCTATGTCAAGGATTCAGTTAATCCCGTATGCTGTTCCCTTTGTTCTTCGGTATGTTACTTGCCCGAGATTCGATCGTCGGTATCTCTATACCTAGTTCAATCTCGTTACCGGCAAGTCTCTTTTACTCGTTCCGTAATACAAGATCTCGTGGCTAACACTTTAGTCACATTGCTTGCAAGGCTCATTGTGATGTTGTATTACCGAGTGGGCCCTGAGATACCTCTCCGTCACACAGAGTAACAAATCCCAGTCTTGATCCATGCCAACCCAACAGACACCCTCGGAGATACCTGTAGAGCACCTTTATAGTCACCCAGTTACGTTGCGACGTTTGATACACACAAGGTACTCCTCCGATGTCAGGGAGTTGCATGATCTCATGGTCATAGGAACAGATACTTGACATGCAGAAAACAATAGCAATAAACTGACACGATCAAATGCTACGTTCTTAGTTTGGGTCTTGTCCATCACATCATTCTCCTAATGATGTGATCCCGTTATCAAATGACATCTCATGTCAATGGCTAGGAAACCTTAACCATCTTTGATCAACGAGCTAGTCAACTAGAGGCTTACTAGGGACACAGTGTTGTTTATGTACCCACACATGTATTTGAGTTTCCAATCAATACAATTATAGCATGGATAATAAACGATTATCATGAACAAGGAAATATAATAATAACCAATTTATTATTGCCTCTAGGGCATATTTCCAACATTTTTATCAAGAGGTTTTGCAAATATAACTTGAAACACATCATCCATAGAAATCTTAGCACTATCAAGTTGTCCATCTACGTACCCTCTTTGATTCTCGGCCACAATCCAAGAATATTGTTGACTAACGTCATTGAAAACTTGTTGGATCATATCTAAAACGGGGACTTCCTTTTTAAGGTTCTCATAAAAAAATTGATTCTTTCCAAGCAGATGTCTCAACATGTAGTCACTATTGTGAAGGATCTCCCCTATAACCAGTTTTTCATGGCTCATACCAAAAAAAATCAAAAATCTCCCTAGCTTCTCGTACTATGTGATCAAATTCATTCACGAGAACAAGGGTGGCTAACTTTTTAGCTTTGGGATCCTTTATAACGGGTAACTCATAAAACAATCTTTTCAAGGTAGGATGGGTAAGAATAAACCTATTTTCAAGTTTCAGAACTAGCGCTGAGATAGCTTCCGTATAAGTTTTAGTTCTTTTAAGTATAGGAGCATCATCGAGAGTCAAATTTCCAACACAATTGAAAAATTCTTGGATAGTTTCTTTTCTTATAATGTTCCCTTGGCCCAAAACAAAAGTTTTAGCATCCAGATTACCAGAACATCCAATATTAGGAGTCCTGCCGTCATCTGTTTCTACCATACCAAAATCACTCATGATGACAAGCAAACAAGAGATCTGACGAGAAAAAGGCAAACGAAAAAAAAGGGCAAATAAAATGGCAAATTTGTGAAGTGGGGGAGAGGAAAACGAGAGGCAAATGGCAAATAATGTAATTGCAAGGAGATGAGATTTGTGATTAGGAACCTCATAGATGTTGATGATGTCTCCCCGGCAACGGCGCCAGAAATTCCTTTGACGTGGCTTGCGACTGCGTCGGTATTTCCCCAAAGAGGAAGGGATGATGCAGAACATCTACGGTAAGTATTTCTCTTAGTTATGAAACCAAGGTTATCAAACTAGTAGGAGAACCATGCAACACTATGTAAACGGTACCTGCACACAAAGAACAAATACTTGCAACCCGACGCGTAAGAGAGGTCAATCTCTCCACGGTAAAAAGATAGATTAGATTGTAATAGATTGGATAGATAGATCGCACAAGAACACAAAATAAAAGAGGCAAATAAAAAGTGCAGCAAGGTATTTTTGGGTTTTTGGAATAATAGATCTAAAAACAAAAAGCAGCAAAAGATAGATCGGAAAGCAATATGTTGGAAAAGTAGACCCGGGGGCCGTAGGTTTTGCTAGTGGCTTCTCTCATGAGTATAGCACACGGTGGGTGAACAAATTACTATTGGGCAATTGATAGAAGATCAAATAATCATGACGATATCCAAGGCGATGATCATTATATAGGCATCACGTCCAAGATTAGTAGACCGAAACGATTCTGCATCAACTACTATTACTCCACACATCGACCGCTATCCAGCATGCATCTAGTGTTTTAAGTTCATGGACAAACGGAGTAATGCAATAAGAACGGTGACATGATGTAGACAAGATCTATTCATGTAGGAATAGACCCAATCTTGTTATCCTTAATAGCAACGATACATGCGTGCCTCGGTGCCCCTTCTGTCACTGGGAGAGGACACCGCAAGATCGAACCCATCACAAAGCACCTCTTCCCATGGCCAGAAAAATCGATCTAGTTGGCCTAACTAAACTAAAGATTCGAAGAAGAAATACGAGGCTATAAGTAATCATGCATATAAGAGATCAAAGAAGACTCAAATAATATTCATGGATAGAAACTGATCATGAACTCAAAATTCATCGGATCCCAAGAAACACACCGTAAAAAGTCATTATATCAAATAGATCTCCAAGAGACTATTGTATTGAGAATCAAAAGAGAGAGAGAAATCCATCTAGCTACTGCCTACGGACCCGTAGGTCTATGGTGGACTATTCACGCATCATCGGAGAGGCACCAATGAGGAGGATGAACACCTTCGTGATGGTGTTAGATTGGATCTCGCGGTTCTGGAACTTGCGGAGGTTGGAAGTATTTTTTGTCGACTCATCTAGGGTTTCTGGAATATTTGGGTATTTATAGAGCTCAGAGGCGGTGGAGGGGGGTACCGAGGCCACCACAACCCACCAGGGCGCGCCCGGGGCCTCTGGCGCGCCCTGGTGTCTTGTGGGCCCCCGACCTCCTCTCGGGTGCTTCTTTAGCCCACTTGCTTTCTTCTGGTCCAAAAAAAATCTTGAAATTTTTTCATCGCGATTGGACTCCGTTTGGTACTGATATTCCGCGAAGTAAAAAACAAGCAAAAAACAGCAACTGGCACTTAGCACTATGTCAATAGGTTAGTCCCAAAAAATGATATAAAGTTGCTATAAAATGATTGTAAAACATCCAAGATTGATAATATAACAACATGGAACAATAAAAAAATTATAGATACGTTGGAGACGTATCACACACACCTTGACAAGATTTTGAAGGAGTTCAAAATGGATCAATCAAAGAATGAGTTCTTACATGTATTGTACGATGTGATGTTGAGTAAGACTCAAAGCTCGACCACGGCAGAAGAAAGAGAAAGGACGAAGGTCGTCCCCTATGCCTCAGCCATAGGCTCTGTACTGTATGCCATGCCGTGTACCACACCTGATGTGTTCCTTCCCATGTGTCTGGCAAGGGGGTACGAGAGAGATCCATGAGTGGATCACTGGACAATGGTCGAAATTATCCTTAGAGTACTAAGGAAATGTTTCTCAGTTATGGAGGTGATAAAGACTTTGTTGTAAAGGGTTACGTCGATGCAAGCTTTGACACCAATCCGGATGACTCTGAATAGCAAACCAGATACGCATAGTGGAGCACTCATTTGGAATAGCTTCAAGTGCAGCGTGATAGCAGCATCTACGGTATGACATAAGGATTTGCAAAGTACACACGGATCTGAATGTTGCACACCTGTTGACTAAAACCTCTCTCACAAGCAAAACATGATCAAACCCCAGAACTCATTGGGTGTGAATCACATGGCGATGTGAACTAGATTATTGACTCTAGTGCAAGTGGGAGACTGTTGGAAATATGCCCTAGAGACAATAATAAAGGGGTTATTATCATATTTCCTTGTTCATGATAATTGTCAATTATCCATGCTAGAATTGTATTGATCGGAAAACTCAGATACATGCGTGGATACATAGACAACACCGTGTCCCTAGTGAACCTCTACTAGACTAGCTCGTTGATCCAAGATGGTTAAGGTTTCCTAACTGAAAGCACAACTTCTCCTTAGGTGGTTTTGGTAATTAATAGCAACATATATTTCATTGGACTAATGATCCACCAAGTATATTTCAGGAAAAGTTCAATGAATGGATTGCCAAAGGATTGTGTTGAGATCCCCTAGATGCAAGGAACATATATTGGTAACAAGCTTCAAGAATCTTCATTTTACATTTTGTGAGAAATCACTTTTGAGTCCATAGGAAAGCCAATACTATTAAAAGGGGATGAGGTGTCTTCTGGTTGCTAAAGTGCTTAGAGTTAGCCACCAAAAATACACATGAATTTCTCCCACAAAATTCTCTGTCTAAACCCTACCACTCAAATTCGGTGCCAGCAAGTTTTCCAAATCGGCCCTACCAAGTTTTACCCTAGACAGATCCTAAGCCAAACCCTAAGGTCTCGGTGACACCAACTTCCACTTTCGGTGACACCGAAATCAGTGACCAACTTCCGGGTAACCCATTTCTAAGAATCGGAATTTCCAAGTTTTGGAAATCGGTCTCACCAAGATTTGGAAACTTCCTAGGTCAACCAATTTGGCCCCACCGAGATTTATATATCGGTCTCACTGAAAAGCCAAAAGTTGCCACATTTTGCACTAGTCGGTTTCACCGAGTTTTTGCTTCGGTTTCACCGAGTTGGGCAATAATGTTGTAACGGTTAGATTTTTGGAGATGCCTATATATACCCATCCACCTACCTCTCACTCGTAGTGGAAGCACTCAGAACAGACCAACACTTGCCCCATCCATTTTTCTGAGAGAGAACCACCTTCTCATGTGTTGAGATCAAGATCTTCCACTCCAACCATATGAATCTTGATTTCTAGCCTCCCCAAGTTGCTTTCCTCCCAATCAACCTCTTCTACCAAGCCAAATCTGTGAGAGAGTGATTGTGTGTTGAGGAGACTATCTTTTGAAGCACAAGAGCAAGGAGTTCATCATTGTTACCACATCTATTACCTTATGGAGAGTGGTGTCTCCTAGATTGGTTAGGTGTCGCTTGGGAGCCTCCATCTTCGTGTGTGGAGTTGAACCAAGAAGTTTGTACGGGCAAGGAGATCGCCTACTTCATGAAGATCTACCCCGAGTGAGGCTAGTCCTTTGTGGACGTAAGCCGTGATGGAATAGACGAGGTTGCTACTTTGTGGACCCTTTTGGGTGGAGCCCTCTGTGGACTCTCGCGACCGCTACCCTCTGTGGGTGAAGTCTCCATCAACGTGGACGTACGATAGGATCACCTATCGGAACCACGGGAAAAATCTTCGTGTCTCCAGTTGCGTTTTATTCTTTTATCCCTTCCCTCTACTTTCATGTGCATGTCTTTACTTTTCGCTGCTATACTCTTAGACTTGCATGTGTAGGGTGTGCTTGACTTGTTAAAATTGCTAAAACTTGCCAACATCTAAAATTGGGAAAATGCTAGATTTTTAATTTGGTCAAGTAGTCTAATCACCCCCCCTCTAGACATACTTCAGATCCTACAAGTCGTATCAGAGCATTGGTCTCCATTGTATTGGTTTCACAACCTAGGAGAGTATGGCGTCTAGTGAGGGAAATTATCATCGTAGAGGTCCATATTTTGATGGTACAAACTTTGATAGTTGGAAGCACAAAATGAAAATGCACATTCTTGGTCATAACCCCGCTGTTTGCTTTGTTGTTCGTGTTGGATTGCAAGGTGAATTCTTTGGTGATGGAAAGGAACCGGATCATGAAGCGACCACGAAATAATTGAAGATGTTGCAATGCAACGCTCAAGCATGCAATATTCTATTCAACTGCTTATGCCCTGAAGAGTTCAACAAGATAGGTCGTCTTCAGAATGCAAAGAAAATTTGGGATACTTTGGTTGATATGCACGAAGGTACCGAATCCGTCAGGGAATCTAAGTTGGATGTGCTACAAAGTCAACTTGACAAGTTCAAGATGAAGGATGGTGAAGGAGTCACGGAAATGTACTCTAGGCTTGCTCTCATCACACATGAGATTGCCGGCTTTAGAAGTGAAGAGATGACCGACAAATTCATCATCAAGAAGATCCTTAGAACCTTGCATGGAAAGTATGACACCGTGTGCACATTGATCCAAATGATGCCAAACTACAAAGATCTCAAGCCTACGAAAGTCATTGGAAGGATTGTTGCTCATGAAATGTCACTCAAGGACAAACTAGAACTTCACACCAAGTCAAGCGGTGCATACAAAGCTACAAGTGATACTCCCGCTACTTGAAGTGACAACCTTGTTACCAATGAAGAGATAAGCCTCATGGTCAAGAAGTTCAACAAATTCTACAAGAGTAGAGGAAAAGAGAGAAGCTCCAAGTCAAGATATGAAGAGAAGCGTTCCTCTTGTCGTGACCGGAATTGTTACAATTGTGGAAGGCCTGGACACTACTCCAATGAGTGCACGCCCCCCACAAAAGAAGAGAAGAGTCACCTAGAAGAAGAAGCTCAAGAGATGAGTCACCTCGTAGAGAGAGAAGGAGTAGAGAAGATCGCTATGAACAAAGACCCTCCCGGAGAAGCAAGGACTCGGAGAAGAAGAACAAGTACACCAAGAGCTACACAAGAATAAGACATCAAGCTCATGTTGGTGAATGGGTTTCTGGCTCCGATTCCGACAACCAATCCAAGAGAAGCTACCACTCCAACTCCGACTATAGTCAAGATGAAGGTGTTGCCGGATTAGCACTCGTATCCTCCAATTCCTATGACATATTTGATTCACCAAATGAAGGAAGTGGAAATTGCTTCATGGCTAAAGGCCCCAAGGTATCACACCCCGAATACATTGACTTTAATAGTGATGAGGATGACTTACTAGGAGATGATGAATTGCTCTTTGATAAAACTAGTGATGTTAGTCAAAATGAACTTGACAATAATCATGCTAGTCAAGATAAGTCGTGTGATGATGATAAGAAGGAGATTGAGCGTCTAACTAAAGTACTACACACTCTTAAGTTAGTTCATGAATCTACTCAAGAAGATCATAGAGAGCTTCTAAGAACTCATGAGAAGCTATGCTTCGAGAAGCTAAATTTAGAGCAAGAGCATGAGTTTCTTAAAGCTATTAATGACGATCTTCGAAAGAAGAGTTCTTCTTATCTTGCCAAACGACTACTCTTGTCTACATTTGTTCCACAAGTTAAATCTAAGCAAACTAGTAACAAAGGCAAGAAAGGTTCTTCATCGAGTAGCAACAACGCAAATGTTAAATCCAATGATGTTGCTTCTAGTAGTTCTATTGATTACACTAATGATTCTCTTAGCCAAGTTACACTTGAGAAACAAAATGATTTATTGAAAGGAATTATAAAAAAAGGTGTCTACAAGAGTCTTGCCGGAAGTAAGCAATTTGAGGAGATTGTGCGCAAGCAAGGATGGCATCGGAAGAACCAAGGCATTGGCTACTTCAACAGGAATGGAGTTGAATGGGAAGAAGGTCAATACCCTAAGATGAAGTTTGTTCCTCAAAAGGAGAAGTATCATCCTGCTCTCCCCAAGAGAACAAAATCTCAAGATGACCTTCCACCACAAGACCACAAGCTCAAGGGTAAGGACAAGCTTCAAGAGGAGATTGACATACTTGAAGATGAATCCCAAGCCATTGTCAAGTGGGTTCCCAAAGCTACTACAAGCTCTACTTCAACAAGTGCTACTTCAAGTCCAAGGATCCCCATCAAGTTGATGTAGGTCCCAAAGAATAAGAACTAGAGAAGTTCTTGAGGGGTGACTCCGCCAAAAAAATTCACTCACATTCATCATTGGCAAGAACTAATGCAATCAACTCCAACCTTATGCAATAGTTCAAGGAGTCACATATTCCCTCATAGGTAAGCAAGGGACAAGGTGATCTATGAATCAATGGACATCATCTCAATGTGTTTCGCTCCATGTCCATAGATATCCTTGTATTTGTTCCTTGTGTGGGACTAACCCATGTAGGTGAGAAGAGGACGAAACAACAAGGATGTCTCCCAACTGAAGATGATCTTCATGAACTATGAGCATCCACAACTACAACACCTACATGAAGTCTTCAATGACAAAACCCAAGGTTAGTTTGTCCCTCTTAGGGGGGATGTCACATCAAGGGTGAGCTTTACTCTAAGACTTGAGTCAAAGCATCTCTTAAGATGTGAACACATTAAAAGCTTTATGTAAAAATGGCAACCCCACTTGTGCTTAAATGATGAGTATGACCTATGATCAAGTACTCTAACTTGGCCCCTAAGTCAATATACTCATATATAGATGACTCCGTCATCGCCAAAGTGCTTGGTAGATACTAGAGTGGTTTTGCATGTTTGCCATATTTCATTTGACATCTTAATGTGTGAGCATGTAGGTATGCATATTTTTGCTCATTCAAGGATATCCAATTGTTGTTATTTGGCTTTCATTTTCTTTGGCCAATTGTATGTACAAGAATGCCTACGTACCTCCCTCTAGTTATCTATGCTTTCTCGTCTCAAATTATATTCATGCTTCATCACAAAATTGGAGCAAGCACTTTTCGGACCCTCTGTGTGAGGAGCACTCGGAGTTCCGTTTCGACAAGAGCTAATTTCCAAAACCTCCCATGTGCCCCTTGGTGTAACCAACTCCTAAAACTCGGTTTCACCGAAGCACAAGGGCTGATCTGGTTTTCTATCTCGGTACGACCAATTCCTAAATCTCGGTGTCACCGAAGTTCTCTATTGTCAGGCAGTTAAGAATCTCGGTGGAACCGATATTTCCGAATCGGTGTTACCGACAACAGGTGGGTATATATATCTAGCGGACCCAACTTTTGAAATTAAATCTTCAATCATCGCTTTCGCACCCCACTGCTGCCGCGCTTGAAGTCTACGGACGTCTACCCTGTCTCCCGTGCGCTCTCGCCGCCTGAGTCCGCCGTTGTCAACGGCAATCCTCCCCGCCGTTTTTGCCGTAGCGAGGTCTTCACCAAGTTATTAGGCTAATATCTCGACCCCTTTTGCGCTCCAAGCTCCAAATCTTGCGCAATAGGCCAAGTTCCTATTCATGCCACCAATTGCAATGCTTCTGTCCACGAGAGAATTTCGATAGAATAGGTGGAAAAAAATCAGGGTTAGGTTTCTGACATATGCGTTTCGGAGTCACCGAGTGGAATTTAATCGGTGTCATCGATTCAGGTTTTAGGGTTCTGAGAACTTTCTCGGTGAGACCGAGTCACTGTGAAACCGAAAATGGTGACCAAGTTTCTGTTAAAGAGAAAGTCAGTCTCGGATACTCCAAAAATCCAAACTCGATGGAACCGAAAGCCACATTGCAGAAATCTAAAACTGAGATTTTGAGTTCAAAGTTTTACAAAATATGTGTGTTTTGTGATGCTTATCCCCTCCACACTTCTACATCTATTCACAGGGTCAGTCTTTCAACATGTGAGGCTCCGATGACAGTGAGAATGCCTTCAGGGAACCAAGTATTGATCTTGATGCTGGCACTAGTCCAGAGGCCAGTTTCTCAGACTCAGGCACCCCCAGCTCACATGGCTTGCCCAAGGCAGCCACCAGGGCCAGAAGGAAGCTCAACTCATATGAAGAGGATGAAGATTTCATCCTAGATGATGCTACTTTGAAGAGGAAGACTGTCAGGAAGGAGTATGCCAACTCTGATGCTGTGAAGGCTCCTGAGACTGCCAAGAGAGGGATGACACTCACACTTGAGAATCCAAGCTCCTCCAGGCAGACCAAGTCTATGGCTAAGAAGCCTTCCCAGAAGAAGAGAGAGAGGAAGAGGATTGTTCATGTGGTTGGAAGGCCAACTTCAATGTATGAAGACCCAGCTAAGCTTGAGGAAGAGGAAGAGGAAGAGCCAGCTGCAAACCCTCCTCCTTCGAAGAAGAAGAAGCTTTTGGCTGATGCCATGCGTAGCAAGCCACCTTCCAAGGCTAAGCCATCTGCTCCCAAGAAGCCAGCTGCCCCCAAGCCCAAGAAGACCACCAGAGACATCCCACTAGCTAAGAAGAACAAGGGTTCTACCTCCATGGTAGAAGAAGAAGATGTTGCTGTTTTGAGGAAGCTGAGACCTCACCTGCAAGAGCATAATGATGATCATCCAATGGCAGAGGATATGAAGAAGAGGAAGGATCAAGGGCTCAGAAAATGGAGAGCAGCTGATCCATATGCTATCAAGAGAAGGACTGGTGTTGATGCTCGCTTCTACACTAAGGAGCAGCAAGATTTTTATGAGACTGTCTTGTTAGACAAGAGTCCAGATGTCAGCGACATGAGATATGTTTACTGGAAGTTCATCAAGGAGAATGAAGACTACTTCCCTCAAGTGCTAGAGAACTTCAAGGTCATTGACATTGACACTTTTGTTGGCAGAGAGATGACAGCATGGAACGATGAGATGATGATGCAATTCTATTCCACGACTCACTTCTATCCTGATGGAAAGATTGTTTGGATGACTGAGGGCACCAGGTACCAGTCTGCTATTGATGAATGGGCTACCATCTTAGGAGCCCCTGAGATTCAGGATCGAGATCTTGATGTGTATACTGAGGCCAAAATGAACCACAACTCCATGGCCAACATGTATAATCCTATCCCCATAGCATATGTGAAGAAACACAAGTTTGACTCTATCTACTTCTTGCAAGCAGGATTACCCACCACCAACACTATTATGAGGCACACCTTGATGCCAAAAGCAGGTGATGACAAGATGATCAGGGGGTACTCCATCAACATGCTGCACCATGTAGACAGCCACACCAGGTTATGGGTGATGGCTTTGATTGTTGAAACAATCAAGAGGACTGCTGCATACGAGAAGAGATCTTGTGGATATGCTCCATATCCAGATGCTCATCAGTTCCAAAGTTAGAAAGAGCCTCTATCTACTTGATCGTCCACACCTGCCACTCCAGCCAGATTTCGAGGATAACGTTGTGGTGATGGATCCTAGTCATCCCACTTCAGCTACAACACATGCTGAGGCACAGGCTGAGGCAGCTAGAGCCTCAAGGGATATAGAAGAATGTGTTTTGAGATCCTCAAGAACCAGGAGAGTCTTGAGAGTATAGTGGAGATGAAGTTTCAGCACTAATGCAACAAGGTGTCTGAGCTGACCACCATTGTCAATGCTCTTAAGAAGGAAGTGGATGCAGTGCCTAGCTCCAGCTCCAGCTCTAGTGATGATGTTGATAGTCCTCCTCTCTAGCCTCACACTCAGTTCAGGATCATCTGCCGTGCCAGCTCCAGAGTTGAGACCATCTTCATCAGCACCTGCATCAGCTCCATCAGGACCTTCAGCATCTACTCCACCACCTCAGAGGACATCAGATGAAGCATTCACAGACGATGTTCTTTCGACTCCTTCAACGGCTACCAGAGGAGATAGAGCCCATAGCGACGCTTAGCTCTATACATTTGAACTTTTCGGTAACTTGTTGCCAAAGGGGGAGAAGTGTATAGATCATAGGGCTTCGAGAGAGAGCGTTTTGCATTTTGTTTGCTCTCTTTGTTTCAAAAACATTTGGTTTATCGTGTGGTTGTTCTTAAAACTCCATCGTATTTGATCATACTCTTTGCTTCATGATGCTACTATTTCCTATCCATGTGATGTTTATATGATGATCATTCACACTTGTTTGCTGTTATGTGCATTATAATCCATTCATATCATTTATGCGCACCACCAAGATGTATGTGACATGGAAGAGTTGCCCATGATCCTAATCAATTGTGCATTTGCATTCAAACGCAAAATTTAAATAGTGCACAAATTTAGGGGGAGCTCTTGCTTATCACATACTTCTCAAAGCGATGATGCTATTCATTGTTTAATACCCTATCGAAGCTTTGATCTATATGTTGTCATCAATTACCAAAAGGGGGAGATTGAAAGCACAACTTCTCCCTAGGTGGTTTTGGTAATTATAACAACATATATTTCATTGGACTAATGATTCCACCAAGTATATTTCAAGAAAAGTTCAATGAATGGATTGGCAAAGGATTGTGTGGAGATCCCCTAGATGCAAGGAACATCTATTGGCAACAAGCTTCAAGACTCTTCACTTTACATTTTGTGAGAAATCACTTTTCAATCCATAGGAAAGCCAATACTATTAAAAGGGGATGAGGTGTCTATGATGATTTGGTTGCTCAAGTGCTTAGAGTTAGCCACCAAAAATACACATGAATTTCTCCCACAAAATTCTCTGTCTAAGCCCTACCACTTAAATTCGGTGCCACCAAGTTTTCCAAATCGGCCCTACCGAGTTTTAGCCTAGACAGATCCGAAGACAAACCCTAAGGTCTCGGTGACACCAACTTCCACTTTCGGTAACTCCGAAATCAGTGACCAACTTTCCGGTAACCCATTTCTAAAAATCGGAATTTCCGAGTTTTGGAAATCGGTCTCACCGAGATTTGAAAACTGCTTAGGTCAACCAATTCGGTCCCACCGAGATTTATATATCATTCTCACCGAAACGCCAAAAGTTGCCACATTTTGCACTAGTTAGTGCAACCGAGTTTTTGCTTTGGTTTCACCAAGTTGGGCAATAATGTTGTAACGGTTGGATTTTTGGAGATGCCTATATATACCCCTCCACGTACCTCCCACTCGTAGTGGAAGCACCCAGAATAGACCAACACTTGCCCCATCCATTTTTCTGAGAGAGAACCACCTTCTCATGTGTTGAGATCAAGATCTTCCACTCCAACCATATGAATCTTGATTTCTAGCCTCCCCAAGTTTCTTTCCACCCAATCAACCTCTTCTACCAAGCCAAATCTGTGAGAGAGTGATTGTGTGTTGAGGAGACTATCTTTTGAAGCACAAGAGCAAGGAGTTCATCATTGTTACCACATCTATTACCTTTTGGAGAGTGATGTCTCCTAGATTGGTTAGGTGTCGCTTAGGAGCCTCCATTTTCGTGTGTGGAGTTGAACCAAGAAGTTTGTACGGGTAAGGAGATCGCCTACTTCATGAAGATCTACCCCGAGTGAGGCTAGTCCTTCGTGGACGTAAGCCGTGATGGAATAGACGAGGTTTCTACTTGGTGGACCCTTTTGGGTGGAGCCCTCCATGGACTCTCGCGACCGCTACCCTATGTGGGTTGAAGTCTCCATCAACGTGGACGTACGATAGCACCACCTATCGGAACCACGGGAAAAATCTTCGTGTCTCCAATTGCGTTTTATTCTCCTATCCCCTTCCCTCTACTTTCATGTGCATGTCTTTACTTTCTGCTGCAATACTCTTAGACTTGCATGTGTAGGGTGTTCTTGACTTGTTACAATTGCTAAAACTTGCGAACATGTAAAATTGGGAAAAGGCTAGAGTTTTAATTTGGTCAAGTAGTCTAATCACCCCCCTCTAGACATACTTCGGATCCTACACTAACCATATACATGAGTTGTCATTTAATAACAGGATCACATCATTAGGAGACTGATGTGATGGACAAGACCCAACCGTAAGCATAGCATTTGATCGTATCACTTAGTTTATTGCTACTGCTTTCTTCATGTCAAGTTTCTGTTCCTAAGACCATGAGTTCATGCAACTCCCTGACACCGGAGGAATGCCTTGTGTGCATCAAATGTCACTTCAGAACTGGGTGATCATAAAGGTGCTCTACTGGTATCTCCGAGGGTGTCTATTGGGTTGGCATGGATCGAGACTGGGGTTTGTCACTCCGTATGACGGAGAGGTATCTATGGGCCCTCTCGGTAATACAATATCATAAGAAGCTTGCAAGCAATGTGGCTAAGGAGTTAGTCACGGGATCTTGTATTACGGAACAAGTAAAGAGACTTGCCGGTAATGAGATTGAACTAGGTATGGAGATACCGACGATCGAATCTCGGGCAAGTAACATACTGCTGGACAAAGGGAACTGCATACGGGATTGACTGAATCATTGGCATCGTGGTTCGACCGATAAAGATCTATGTGGAATATGTAGGAACCAATATGGCCATCTAGGTCCCTCTATTGGTTATTGACCGGTGAGGTGTCTCGGTCATGTTTACATGATTCTCGAACCCGTAGGGTCCGCACGCTTAATGTTCGGTGACGCTAGAGTAGTATTGGGATATGTACGTTGGAAACCGAATGTTGTTCGGAGTCTCGGATGATATCACGGACGTCACGAGGAGCTCTGGAATGGTCTGGAGGTAAAGATTTATATATGGAAAGTCATATTTTGGCTACCGAAAAAGTTCCAGGTTTTGTCGGTATTGTATCGGGAAGCTTCTAGAAGGTTCCAGAGGATTCCGGACAGGTCCGTAAGTCCATGGAGGGTTCCATCACGCTCCTTAGGACAGCATGGGCTGTAGGGGGTGTGCCCTAGCATTGGGCCAGCCACCCAAGGGCCCATGCTGCTAGGGGGGTAGAAACCCTGAGGGGCATGGCACCTAGGAGGTGCCTTGGGGAGGGAGGACTCCTCCCTCCTGGCCGCCGCCCTCCCTTGGAGGAGGGGTTAGAGCTGCACCCCCTCCTTCCCCTTGCCTCCTATAAATAGTGGAGGGGAGGGGAGGGCTGTACACAACAATTCCTCTCCCTTTAGGCAACCCTCTCCCTCCCGTCTCTCCCGTTCTTCCTCGTTCGTAGTTCCGTAGGCGCTTGGCGAAACCCGGCTGGCACTGCTCCACCACCATCTCCACCATGTCGTCGTGCTGTTCAAGGAGGCGGAGACGTCATTGAACCGCACGTGTGCTGAACGCGGAGGTGCCACCTGTTCGACGCTGGATCGTGATTGGATCGTGAAGAGTACGACTACATCAACCGCGTAATATATGCTTCCGCTTAACGGTCTACGAGGGTACGTAGACACACTCTCCCCTCTCGTTGCTATGCATCTCCTAGAATAGATCTTGGGTGTTTCATAGGAAAAATTTTGTTTCCCATGCAACGTTCCCCAACACAATTTTCATAAAAGTGAATTGTTTTGCTTTGGCGACGCTCAAGACGAGGCCCAACTATACGTCGAACTGTTCGGATGCGGGCCAGGCCAGTTTTCGTTCACATATTTGGGGATACCGATACATTATCAGAGACTCACAAATGCTGAATGGAAACACGTTGAGGAGAAGTGAATTGTTTTGCTTTGGCGACGCTCAAGACGAGGCCCACCTATACGCTGAACTGTTTGGATGCGGGCTAGGTCAGTTTCCGATCACATATTTGGGGATACCGATACATTATCGGAGACTCACAAATGTTGAATGGAAACACGTTGAGGGGAGACTGTAAAAAAGACTTAGCAATTGGAAAGGTAAACTGCTATCTCTGGGTGGAAGATTGGTCCTCATAAATTCAGTACTAAGTAATATGGTACTATATATGATTTCCTTCTTCCAGTTGCCGAAAGGAGTCTTACATAGATTGGATTATTTCCGATCAAGATTCTTTTGGAAAGGAGACAACGAGAGAAAGAAATATCGACTGGCTAAATGGAGTGTGGTTTGCCGTCCCAAAGGCCAAGGCGGGTTGGGCATTCATGACCTTGAGGTTAGGAATAGGGCCCTCCTCGGCAAATGGCTGTTTAAATTATTGACAGACGATGGTGTATGGCAAACCCTTCTAAGGAGGAAATATGTGGGTTCCAAGGCGGTATCCCAAGTATACTGGAAGCCTGGGGATTCCCACTTTTGGGCGGGTCTAATGGCTACGAAGAAATACTTTCTGTGTTATGGATCCTTCTCGATTAAGGACGACTCAGAAATTAGATTCTGTGAGGACAAGTGGCTAGGAGATGCCACACTCCGGGAACAATATCCGGCTCCATACAACATTGTGCGCGACAAGGGTGATACTATCGCCACGGTAATGGAATCATTTTCGCCAAATGTGACATTCAGAAGAGATTTAATTGGACCCAGACTCCAATCGCGGAACATCCTGCTCCAGATGTTGTCCACGGTGCAATTGTCACATGGGTTTGATATATTTCCATGGAACCTCCATGTGAATGGATAATTCTTAGTGGAGTCAATGTATAGAGCGTTAATCTAGTCCGATGTGCCAGTTGATAATAACAAGAAGATCTGGAAGATGAAGATACCTCTTAAGAATAAAATCTTTGCATGGTATCTCCATCGCAGAGTCATTCTTACTAAAGATAACCTTATTAAGGGGAATTGGCATGGAAGTACGAAATGTGTCTTTTTTCACCATAATGAGACAATAAAACATTTATTCTTCCAATGCAAATTGGCTCGTTCTATATGGTTAGTCATCCAAATAGCTTCTGGCTTGTATCCTCCTTGTAGTGTTGCTAATGTATTTGGCAACTGGTTACATGGAATTGATCGCAGGTTTAGAATTCTTCTCAGGATGGGAGCGCTTGCCGTTATTTGGTCTTTTTGGCTATGTAGAAATAATAAGGTTTTTAATGATAAAAGTACTTCTCTGATGCAGGTTATCTATAGATGTACCGGGACTCTTCGTTTATGGTCCTCTCTACAACGTGTGGAAAATCGAGACCTGTTTACGGAGGTGTATACACAATTGGAGGTTACGATGAGGAATACTTTTACCCAACATGGTGACAGCATGATCTTAGGATTGGTCCACCTACGCTTTAGGCGTTATACGAACTCTACATGTCTTTTTGTATTTCGCCTTTTATTTTTATTTTCAGTGAGAGGACCTTGTTTGGCTGTGTGCATCTTAGTTATGCAGAGTCCGGGTGTAATGCTTAAATCTTTTAAGTAATATAAAGCGCCCTTTTCTAAAAAAAAATGAGAGAAATCATGCCGCGAGAGTAGCAGTTATTATTATTATTTTCTTTTTGTGGACTCTATCAAACTCCTTATTCAATGGATGAGACAAATCTTGGCCTTCATTTCAATTTTTCTTTTTAAACAATAGTTTGTGCTTTGCATTAAAAAAACTGTGCTCAAAATATTTGATTTTTAGCACTTGATTTTGTTTTTCTACCAAGGACACACAAAAATACCTACATCCCTGAAAATTACTCATACATTCAGATTTTATTTTCACCCCTAGCTATTTTGTGTGGATCAGTACTGAGTAGTGTTCATCCTGGGAGCCAATTTCACCCGCCGTGTCCTTTTGGCATGGCCCTTTCCTATGGCACGGGAAGGACGCGAAGAAAAAGAAGGCAAGGAGGACGGTGGATGTAAATGATCGTTTGATGACGAACTGGCATGCGTGCTAAGCCGGATTCCTCCCCTCAACTGCTCCTGATTATTGCCCGTATTTATTCTGTATCTGCTACTACTCCATGCATCTACTAGTACTTGATGATCCCCAATTAAAACGGACACAGGTTTTCCATGAGCGCGCGGCCGATTGCTCCATGCACCCATCCATCCATCCATCACAATAACTCGGTCGATCCTCCGCCTCTTTACTTTGATCCTTTCCGGTCACCATCCGGGCTACGCTGCCATGGCTAGCTGGAGGTTGAATGGTCACGAACCCATCTTTATTCTTTAGTAGAATTAATTTAAAGTAGGGGGTAGTCATGCAGCCCAATTAAGAGATGAGCGAGAAGAGTCCCTGGTCACACGGTACATTGCAAACGACTTTCTTGATGAAATCTCATCTTATTCAAACCAAAATCAAGGAGCAGATTAAAACAGACGTCGACCTTCACGGCCCAGAACACGTGCATACATCTAAAGGTTGTTGGAAAAGGACAGCCACTGCTAAGTGCTAAGCGAGAGCAAAAGTGAACCAGTTGCACCAGGCTGTAAAAGATTGTGTTCTCGCATGGAAATTATCGTCGACGAAAATGATAGAAAGAATACAGCAGAATACAGGAGTTAGAAGAACATGGTGGAGATCGATGGCAGGAGAAGCTAGCGGCTGATCGGCAAGTAGCGGCCGAGCAGCATCTTGGCTGGCTGGCTAGCTCTTGCTGGGCTGCTGCCTGTTGGTGCCGGCGTCGGCGACGGTGCCGTGGAGGAAGTGCAGCAGCACGGGGCTCTTGCACCGGGGGCACCTGGGCTGCTCCTCCGCCGCGCCAGACAGCATCACGTACATGAGGCACTGCGGGCACCCCACCACCACCATCGGCTTCGTCACCGCCGCGGCCTCCTCCTCCGTGTCCGACGAAACGCACGAGCTCGTCGGCGACTCCACCGTGCTCGCCATGGATCAGCTCCTGCTGCTCACTGCCTGCCTGCCTGCTCCCTCGATCGCTAGCCTAATACGCTAGTGCGGCCCGTACTAATCCTGCTGCGCTGCGCTCTTATGGGTGGACACTGTGCAGCGGTGAGCGCGCACAGGAGGAGAGCGGCTATGTTTGTGTTTCGGGAGAATGGCGCGGCCTGCTATATATAGTGCTGTGCCCTGGGGAGGAAGGGGGACGACGGCATGGCCAGCACTTGAATGCAAGAACCTCCCCTGTCTCGCTGGACTCGATTTACTTTTTCCCTGTATTCCTACAACGATCCTTTTTCTTTCTTTCGGACAATATAATTCTCATAGCGGGGATGGGAATTCTACAACGATCGCATAGAATCTGAGAGTAAAAATATTTTTTTTAATCCAACAAACGAACTTGGTTAGGATGATTGTTCTAGGCTTACCTTTTGATCTGCTTTGTAAGGGCCTGTCAATCATATTGTATAGTTCGGTCGTGTATTGTATTATGTTGCTTTATATATAAAACGAGGCGAAAATCTGTTTCGTTGAAGAAAGAGAATTGGGTAGAGAAAGTATTGTTGATGAGATTTCGGAAATCTATTTTGGCTCCCGGGAGGACGTGCTCCTGCACGCAAAAATAATTTTTAAAATGTCAAACAAAATTTCAACAATATTTTTTATGTATTCGTAGTCACATTCAAATGCTACATGCAAAGTTTTAGGCAAAAAGGTTAAACATTTTGGCCTGTACAAAAAAAAACTGAACATCAGATGTTGTCCCAAATTTGTTTTTGTTGCCGGCGAAAAACTACTGTCCCGTTTCGCATGAAAATTGTCAAGCATGCTTGCGACACTAACACAAACATCCACACCAAAAAAATATCTTTTGAAATATATTTTTAATATATTTTTGAGTTACTGTTCACAAGGGAGCAAATGCTTCCGGGAGCCAAAACGTCTGCCCCATATTTATGTTTTTCTGAATACCCTTTGCATCGTTCCATTTGTATTTATACTTGAATCGGAGAGAAGACGCTTTTCGCGGTAATCGAATGATGATTTGCAATATGGACATATGGTCATAACAGTGTGTTGTATTTTTAATACAAACCCTGGAAAGAAAGGAAGTTGAATCCACTGATCTTTTTCCGCTCCTTTTCTACCCAATTAGTTTATGTTTGCTCTTTCTCCTTGCTGTTTTTCTGCCAAGTGCTCGTTTTGTAAGCGCGATTGTGTGAAATAAAACAGATAATGGAAAGATAGAAAAGAAAATTTTCATAAGTATCAGTTTGGACCAGATTATTGTCTCAGTGAAAATGGGTGAAAAATGAAATACCCTCCCCGCGTCGTCCCCGCGTCGGGCGACTCGGGTGGCGCCCCAAACCAGCCGCCGGGGGCGCATCTCCCTCATCTCCTCCCTCCGTCGCCGCCGGGGGACGCCGCCGGTCTAAGCCCGGGGGCCGACGGCGGTGGCGGAGGACATTGTCTCTCTCCCGCAGATCTGGGGTTGCGCGGGGCCCCGATTCATGTGGAGGCGCGCCAGATCCGATCGGCAACGGCGATGGCTGTGGCGCGGCGGCGACGGCGGCGGAGGCGGCGCGGGCTGCGGGCGCGGCGGCCAGCTCTTCGGGCGACGGCGGTGGCGCTGCGGCCGGCGGCAGTGGCGGCGCGCCATCTGTCTTTGGATCGGCGGCGGCGGCGTGGAGGGCCTGGTGGTCTCGTCGGCGGCACCTTCGGTCAGATCTGACCGGTGCAGTCGGTGGTGGTGGTCATCTTTTCCGTCAGAGGTGGTCGGCCTGCGGCTGGGTGGTCGGATCTCGAGATTCGGCATCTAGTCCCGGCTACGAGTCGGGGAGACATAGTTGCCGGTGAAAACCGGGCCGTTGGCGGGCGATGGCGGCGTTTTGCGCCGTTACCTTGATGAAGGCATCATCGTGCAACTGTTGTCGACCCGCTCGTGCTGCTCCGGGGGAAACCCTAAGATCTGGTCTTCTCGATCGGACGATGGCGGTACTATGGTGCCGTTTCTTTCTTGGGAGCATCGTTTGTGGAGCAGCGCTGGAAGACAGAGGCAGGAGGTGGAGCGGCTTCGTCTTGCACGAAGCTTCGGTGGAGCTGTCAAGTCATGCCTGACCGACAGGTGCTACGCTGAGTCATGCCTGGTTGGCAGGTGCTACGCACGACAGATCTTCCAGAGTCTTCGCGTCTGGGCGGATGAGCGTAGGGCGGTGGCGCCGTTGGGCGTCGTGGTGGCGTCGACGGATGTTCGGTCTGGCAAGGATGATGCGGATATCTCTCCTGAAGATGGGTCCGTGGTTCGATGATGAGGGCGGTTTTAGGTAGGCTGCACCGGTTGTTGGTCCCGATACGTTATGTGGATGCTTTGGCGACGACACCGGTTTTAGATATGAGGAGTAAGAGCACTCCACATTATCAAGTTTGTAGGTGTGAGTGGTGGCTTCGGGTAGATTGACGTATGTTCTTGTCAGACCTTTGTGAAATAATTAATAAAGATGGTTGCATGCATCGATTGATGCAGAGGTCGGGGGTTCAACCTCCTTTTCAAAAAAAAAAAAGGGCAAACACTGACCCGAGAAAAGAAGTAAATATCAGAAAATGGATGCAATCAGCACTTGAGCAGGAACTATTAAGTTCTTGTTGGTCTTTTTCTGAAATGAATAATGCCATTGTGCAGGGCTTGTTGGAATGGAACAGAACGAATTAAGAGGATTAAATATTATTTATTGGGTTGCCTTTCATTATCTCTCAACAAAATTAGTAGTACACATTTGATCATAGAGAATCAAATAATACTTTTTGAACTGCTTGAAATTAGGACTAATTTTATCTCGCCAAAAAAATCATATTTCATCAATTTAATTTACTGGTTCTTTACAGGTCATATACCACTACTGCTGGCTTTTTGAGCAGTTACAGTCCCACTATAAATGAGTCCGAAAGTCGTATTTGCGAAATGGGAAAAAGGTGTTTTGGATCCCTGCCCACTTGTAGTGTCATATCAGTTTGCTCCTGTATGAACAAAGGCATTCCCAGTCTATCCCCCCATCCCTCTTCCACCCGTAGGTTTCAGTTAGATGCAACGTCTAAAAAGTTCATGAAACTGGACCTGACTTCTCCACCTTGATAGACACAAGGCAGAGGCTTCCATGCCAAAAACTTTCTTTCAAAAAATGTTTTATTGTCTTTTTGGATTGTGGGATTTTCACTGGAACTGTAGAGAGTTTCAGTCCATATAAATGTTTCCCATAAAGGTCGTAGCTCCATAGGATAATTGGACTAGGGCAGTCAAATTCTTAGCATTCCCATGCCCACAATTCCATAGAGAAACAAACATATGCTCAAGCATCATTTTATTTATTTTTCCTTTGAGAAATTTAATGCACACTCAGTCGCTATCTCTCTCTTTATTTCTCCAAAAATAATGTTTTTCATTTTCTTTGAACCATAGAATTGTTACTCGTCTCTTTTGAGATCATATAGAAATCCATAGTCCGTGACATCTGATTCATATGTTTTTTGTATTCCTACATTTCTAGTTTCTTCTGCTACATCTTCTAGTTACTGAGATCCAAAGAGGCAGGCACAAGGAAGAAGAGAGGGATTCCTGTGAGCATCCAAAGAACATAAAGCCACACAATGAAGATAACAAAATACTGCAACCACAATCAATATTTGCTTGCAAGAATTGATGGGGCGTATGAATGGAGAAGGGCAATGCAGCTAAGCAAACATAAATAACGGGCATAAATGAAGCACTGTTTTATCTTGTGGGCAGGACATGAATGGGGGAGGTCAGGCCACTTTTGATTCAATGAAAGATACCGGCCAGCTAAGAGTTTGCAGCTCACACACCACACACATAGTAGGCGAAATACAGAAATTGGGCTCATAAGCACCGCATTAATGCTGTCTTGTGCAGGCATTCATCCTGACTAGTAAAAGCTCCCAGCTAAGTGACACTGAAACTGGCTGTGCTAAGTTAAGGCTCAGTTGATTAATGGTGCTGCAGTGGAAGATGGCGAACCTTAAATGAGGAAACCGCCCCCATCTAGGACTTGATTGGACTTGTACTTAAGTTCCAAGAGGGAATTCCCCTCCATTCAATCGGCCCGGCTTTACTGCACACTACTAAGTGTCCAAGTGCTACTGCATCTCGAAAGAATTGGAATTTTTTGGTGTTATTTTACCGCTAAAGATCTGATTATTGATACTCCTGCGTGCATAAGTTAATCATCACCATGTAATCTGCAGAAGAACACTGGTATTTTCGCCATCTTTCTGTGTACGTATGGATCTTACCTTTTAGGAGAGTGCAACTTCACCACAGTTGGCATGTCAGCGGATGAGGTTAGAAAACCCTTGTCCGAAGAACACTGAAATTCTGTACGAAATGCCCATCAAAGCGGTGGTATTCAACAATAGGTCGTCCTACCCTTAACAGTCGGATGTTGATCGAATGTATGAGTAGGACTATAACGAAAATGAAACTCGTCAAAACCTCAATAACATTTACCTGTGCCAGTTACTGATCCGTACAGCAACACGCGTAGCTGAGTAAGCTTCTGTTGCAATGACAGCGTGTGGCTTCATTCTGCAGTAGAACTGTTACTGACAGTCTGCAGGTCTTGAAGAAAATGCCGCAGAGGCCAGACAGCTCATGCTTGCTGCACTGTAAGATTCCAAGCGTTAATCTTGGATAGCTCAAAAACCGCCGGTGTGTACAGCGAGGACCCATGATTTGATCCAAGGCACTGTCGTTTCAAATAAAAGAGTATCAGTACTCTGGAACTCTGCTTTCAGAAACTACAAGTAGCAACAACCGAAGACGTTGGCAAACTATTCGTCTAAAAAGCATTCTTGTGGAACTTCCGGTCGTTGAATTTATGGTAGGAACATAAACATGTTGTTTGTAGTTCTATAAGTACCAGAAAAAGGTAGTGCGGTGTTAAACACAAACACACAGTATACCTTGTCCGGTCAGAGAAATAGCACACATCGGTGTCCTATAAATTAAGCCTGGGTCCAACATAAAAAGAGTTCCTTCTCCATTGCCTATGGAGACCCTGGACCCAAGGTGAATCTCATGCTTGATCGACCGAAGAGATTTACAAAACTGGGAAAAACCTCCCTGCGCTCGCAAGCAAGAAGCAACCGTCCCGGAGATATTTAACTTTAATAAGCTGAAGCAAAAGGACCCCCTCATCCATGATGATCCGCCACACCCAACACAGCATAAGTGCCACATTCATGCAGCGAGACGCCAGAATACCTAGGCCACCCTGGTCCTTCGGCAAGAAGATAACGTCCCACTTTACCATATGGCACTTCGGACGTTCATCGATGGTCTGCAAGAAGAAGCGCTATAGGTCCTTATCGAATAAGCTATGTACCCCTTCACGCAGAAGATATAACCCCATCATATACATGGGGAGGCTAGACAGACAACAGTTAATGAGAACAAACTTCTCCCCTTGTTTTGTAAATTTATTTGAATGTATGAAACATATTTTTTTGAGTTAGCGTCTTCTGGGCCACTTAAAAGTAAATGGTAGATAGCGCACCCCCCTCCCCCCACCTTGCATACACAATTTGTAAGTGGGTGGCCCATCAAGGTAAACCTCTACTGTCTCCCAAGTTCTTACGGTTTTCTCTGGGCGTCTTTTTTTTTGTTTTCTTTCCAGCATGGTTTCAACCAGTTTTCTTGTTTTCTTTTCATTTTTTGTTTTTGTTTTTAAATTTAGATTTTTTTTGCCTTTTCCTTTAATTTTTATTAAATTTGCAAACTTTTTCAAATTTGAACATCTTTCGGACATTCATGAACCCACTTTCCAATTTTTGTCAAATGTTTTTAAAAATTGATGAACCTTTTAAAATTTTGTGAACTTTTTCTTAAATTCGACGATTTGCTTTCAAAGTTGTTGATTTAAAAAAATCATGATTGTTTTTCAAATTTTGCGTGATTATGTTTTCAAGATCTATGAACTATTTTGAATTTATTATTTTTTTCAAAATACATGAACTTTTTATGAAATTTGTAAAAAAAATCAAAATCAATGAATTTTTAAAAAATTAGTGAGTATTCTGTTTTGAATACTTTTTTTCTGATTTTCTTTAATTCGACAATAGTGGACCGATCAACCACGACTATTCAATACCAAACCGATCGACCAGGGAAGGAACCACGCGTCGTGAGCGAGCTCTTCGGCTCGTTCTTGGGCTGACCCACGTACACACGTGATACTCCTGTCAGAGTTGTTGGGATTCCCAAAGAGGAAGGACGATGTAGAACAACAACAAAGTATTCCGCTCGGTTAGAGAACCAAGGTAATCAATCTAATAGAAGTCAACTAAACTAACAAGATAAATAGCACCTGCACAAAAACAAGATAAAATTGCACCCAATGTGGCAATAGGGTTGTCAAGCCCCTTGTCTTGCTAGTTACAAGCTTAAAAGCAAATAGAGATAGGTAGTCGTAAAATAGTAAGGCAAATAAAAGAGATTTTTTTGTAGAAAAGGTATTAATGAAGAATAGAGCCAGGGTCATTGGTTCACTAATGGCATCTCTCTTGAAAACAGGTGAATGACTTGTAAAATATTTATAGTTGGGCAATTGAAAAGATTGCTATATTTATAAGTATGATCATTCGTGGCATAATCTCAAATAGGCATTATGTCCGTGATAAATAGGTCATAATTCAATTGCATCTACTATTAATACTCCCAAAACCGCTATCCAACATGCATCTCAAGGTATGAAGTTGCAAGAAACAGAGTATGACAATAATAAAGATGACTGACGTGGCTTGAGACTGCGTCGGTATTTCCCCAAAGAGAAAGGGATGATGCAGCACTGCGACGGTAAGTATTTCCCTCAGTTATGAAACCAAGGTTATCGAACCAGTAGGAGAACCACGCAACACTATGTAAACGGTACCTGCACACAAAGAACAAATACTTGCAACCCGACGCGTAAAAGAGGTTGTCAATCTCTCCACGGTAAAAAGATAGATTAGATTGTAATAGATTGGATAGATAGATCACACAGGAACACAAAATAAAAGAGGCAAATAAAATGTGCAGCAAGGTATTTTTAGGTTTTTGGAATAATAGATCTGAAAACAAAAAACGGCAAAAGATAGATCGGAAAGCAATATGTTGGAAAAGTAGACCCGGGGGCGTAGGTTTCACTAGTGGCTTCTCTCATGAGTATAGCATACGGTGGGTAAATAAATTACCGTTGGGCAATTGATAGAATATCAAATAATCAGAAAGATATCCAAGGTGATGATCATTATATAGGCATCACGTCCAAAATTAGTAGACCGAAACAATTCTGCATCTACTACTATTACTCCACACATCGACCGCTATCCAGCATGCATCTAGTGTATTAAGTTCATGGAAAAACAGAGTAATGCAATAAGAACGGTGACATGATGTAGACAAGATCTATTCATGTAGGAATAGACCCCATCTTGTTATCCTTAATAGCAACAATACATGCGTGCCTCGCTGCCCCTGCTGTCACTGGGAGAGGACACCGCAAGATCGAACCCATCACAAAGCACCTCTTCCCATGGCAAGAAAAATCGATCTAGTTGGCCTAACTAAACCAAAGATTCAAAGAAGAAATACGAGGCTATAAGTAGTCATGCATATAAGAGATCAAAGAAGACTCAAATAATATTCATGGATAGAAACTGATCATGAACTCAAACTTCATCGGATCCCAACAAACACACCGCAAAAAGTCATTACATCAAATAGATCTCCAAGAGACCATTGTATTGAGAATCAAAAGAGAGAGAGAAAGCCATCTAGCTACTACCTACGGACCCGTAGGTCTATGGTGGACTACTCACGCATCATCGGACAGGCACCAATGAGGATGATGAACCCCTCCGTGATGGTGTTAGATTGGATCTCACAGTTCTGGAACTTGCGGCGGCTGGAAGTGTTTTTCGTCGACTCCTATGTGGTTTCTGGAATATTTGGGTATTTATAGAGCTCAGAGGCGGTGGAGGGGACTCCCGAGGCGGCCACAACCCACCAGGGCGCGCCAGGGACCTCTGGCGCGCCCTGGTGTCTTGTGGGCGGACTGGGCCCCCTCCCGGGTACTTCTTTAGCCCACTGGCTCCCTTCTGGACCAAAAAAAATCTCCAAAAAGTTTCATCGCGATTGGACTCCGTTTGGTACTGATATTCTGCGAAGTAAAAAACAAGCAAAAAAAGCAACTGGCACTTGGCACTATGTCAATAGGTTAATCCTAAAAAATGATATAAAGTTGCTATAAAATGATTGTAAAATATCCAAGAATGATAATATAACAGCATGAAACAATCAAAAATTATAGATACGTTGGAGACGTATCTGCATCCCCAAGCTTAATTCCTACTCGTCCTCGAGTAGGTAAATGATAAAAACAGAATTTTTGTTGTGGAATGCTGCCTAACAGGTTCATCACATATTCTTTTCTTTTGTAGCATGGACATTTGGACTTTTAGATGGTTCAAAGCAATAGTCTAGTGTTGACATAAAGACTTTAATACTCAAGCATGCCAACAAACAACCATGTCTTTCAAAATATCAACGCTAAAGAAAGTTATCCCTAGCCCATCATGCTCAATCATTGATCCATTCATGAAACACACTCAAATATTAACTATACCCAATGCACAAGTATGATCATAGTGCCCCCTAGTTGGTGCCTTATAAGAGAAGATGGAGACTCAAATTAAAAATAAAAATTGCATAAAGTAAATAGATAGGCCCTTCGCAGAGGGAAGTAGGGATTTGTAGAGGTGCCAGAGCTCAAAGATTAAATTGAGAGAGAAAAATTATTTGGGTGCCATGCCTTTCCTGTCAACGAAAACGACTGAGTAGTTCTCAATACTTTCCATGCGAGATACATCATAGGCGGTTCCCAAACATAAAGTAAAGTTTATTCCTTTTTCCACCATTCATTCACAATCCATGGCTAGCCGTATCCACGGTTGCCTTCCATACCAACACATTCCAAGGAATTTATTATTTGACAACATAAAGTAAATTTCTTTTCATTTTGGGACTGGGCATCCCTATTATCGCCGTACTCTTGTGCAATGACAAGTGAGTAAACACTCATCTTGAGAATAACACATCTAGCATGAAAAAATATTGGACACCCCCTACTGTTTCATGAGTGGTACGAGCACACAAAAAGGAAATTAATTTTGAAAATTAGAGATGTCACATACAAATTTGCTTAGAACGGCATGGAAATACCGCATATAGGTAGGTATGGTGGACTCATAAGGCAAAACTGGGTTTAAGGATTTTGGATGCATAAGTAGTATTTCTACTTAGTACAAGTAGAGGCTAGCAAATAGATTGAGAAGCAACCAACCAAGAAACGAAAATTCACTTAAACGGGCATTAAGCATAACTAACACTGAACACCATAAGTAGGATTTAATTTTATTGCATAACTATTGACTTTCGTGCTTGCATAGGGAATCACAAACCTTAACACCAATATTCTTACTAAAGCATAATTACTCACCAACATGACTCACATATCACTATCATCATGTCTCAAAACTATTACAAGGAATCAAGTTTAATTTGTCCAATGATCTTCATGAAAGTTTTTATTATATCCCTCTTGAATATCTATCACTTTGGGACTAGTTTCATATATTGCCATTGCTTTTGACAAGCTCAAATAAATTTAAGTGAAGAACATGAGCATACAAATTTCATCTCTCAAAATAGTATAAGTGAAGCATGAGAGAATTTCTTCAAAAATTACTAACTCTCAAATTAATCTAAGTGAAGCATGAGAGTATTTCTTCAAAAATTTAAAGCACACCGTGCTCAAAAGGATATAAGTGAAGCACTAGAGCAATTCCATAGCTCAAAAAATTTAAGTGAAGCATATAGAGCAATTCTAACAAATCATAGCATAATTTTGGCTCTCTCAAATAGGTGTGTCTAGCAAGGATACTTGTGACAAACTAAAAAGAAAATCAAGCAAAGATTCAAATAATACAAGACGCTCCAAGCAAAACTCATGATATGTGACGAATAAAAATATGGGATTTCTATTCTTGTGCCCTTGGTTCCTTAGTTGTACTCATTCATCCCCACGCTCTTAATGTTTGCTCGCTTTTCCCCCACTCTCTTGTCCGAAACCCTCACAAATGGTCACAGCGGACGATGCCGTCGGGTCAATGGTTTGACCGTTAAGTACTGACGAGTGGGGCCTTGGTTTCGTTGGACTGTTGGCCCGACGTGCGCCGCCACGGTACACAAGCCTGTTATGCATGCCACGTGATCCAGCATGCATGCGTCAATGCGCGCCTCCACGATGCGCCAACTTTATAGGCATCCATCCATTTTTACAAGCGCCTGCCATGTCGGGTTGACGGCGTGGCCCCACGCGGACTCGCTAGGAAACCCGACGGTCCGCCGGGCGCCTCGACCGTCGGCGCGGTATGAACACCACGTGGCGCCGCTTCGGATCGCTGTCCGAGGCTATAGCCGGCTATTTAAGCGGCCGGCGACCCCCAGCCCTATCACATTCTCCTTCTCCCTCCAACCCACTGCCGCCTGAGCCCATCCGCCTCCTCTCACACTTCCCTCGCCGTCAGGATGGTCCGGCGCCTCATCACCACCTACGCGTAGCTCACTCCGGAGCGGCGCCTGCAAATCGAGGCGGAGATACAGGCTCGCCGCGCCACCCGCGTCGCTGCGGGTCTCCCTCCGTATTCGCCGGAGACGGAGGAGGAGGAGGAGGAGGAGGAGGAGGAGCCGGCGGCCATGGAGGAGGAGCAGCCGGCGGCCATGGAGGAGGAGCAGCAGCAGGAGTAGTTCGCCGGCGCCTAGTCGGAGGACATGGCGGAGCAGCAGGCCATCCTGGATTCCATCCGGGATGAGGCCGAGGTGGAGGCCAACCGCCGGCTCATCCGCCAGAGGCAGGCGGAGGCAGACGCCCTCTTCGACGAGCTGGAGGCGGAGATAGAGGCGGAGGAGGCGGCAGCGGAGCAGCCGCAGGCGCCGGAGGGCACGAAGATCGTCGACGTCTCCGACGGAGAGTAGATAGGTTCTTTGTAGTACGTAGGTGCATGCTTTTCTATGGATTCACCCTTTTTAATATGAGATGTACGGTTTGAGGAATTATGCTTTTGAATATAATATAAGTCGTTTTTTACTTGTTGGTGCCCATTTTTTACTTGTTGGTGGCCATACTGCATGAAACAAAACGATGCCACAAACAACATCGTTTGGTTGGCCGATCCACATGATCTGAATTGTATCCCACACCATGTGGATCATCATCAATAAAGCTTAGCGCTTCCCTCAAAAATAAAAATGAAACAAAACGATGCAATCAAATCAATAAAGAAAAAGAAAAAATGGTGCAATCAAATTGTTGGAAATATGCCCTAGAGCCAATAATAAAATGGTTATTGTTATATTTCCTTGTTCATGATAAATGTTTATTATCCATGCTAGAATTGTATTGATTGGAACCTCAAATACATGTGTGGGTCCATAGACAACACTATGTCCCTAGTGAGCCTCTACAGGACTAGCTCGTTGATCAAAGATGGCTATGGTTTCCTAGCCATGGACATGAGTTGTCATTTGACAACAGGATCACATCATTAGGAGAATGATGTGATGGACAAGACCCAACCTATCACCATATGACCGTGTCAGTTTGTTGCTATTGTTTTCTGCATGTCAAGTATGTGTTCCTATGACCATGAGATCATGTAACTCACTGACATCAGAGGAATACCTTGTGTGTATCAAACGTCACAACGTAACTGGGTGACTATAAAGATGCTCTACAGGTATCTTCGAGGGTATCCTGTTGAGTTGACATGGATCAAGAATGGGATTTGTTACTCCGTGTGACGGAGAGGTATCTTAGGGCCCACTCGGTAATACAACATCACAATGAGCCTTGCAAGCAAAGTGACTAAAGAGTTAGCCACGGGATCTTGTATTACGGAATGAGTAAAGAGACTTGCCGGTAACGAGATTGAACTAGGTATGGAGATACCGACGATCGAATCTCGGGCAAGTAACATACCGATAACCAAAGGGAACAGCGTACGGGATTAACTGAATCCTTGACACAGAGGTTCAACCGATAAAGATCTTCGTAGAATATGTAGGAACCAATATGGGCATGCAGGTCCTGCTATTGGTTATTGGCCGCAGAGGTGTCTCAGTCATGTCTACATAGTTCTCGAACCCGTAGGGTCTGCACACTTAACGTTCGGTGACATTTCGGTATTATTGAGCTATATATGTTGGTGACCGAAGGTTGTTCGGAGTCCCGAATGAGATCCCAGACGTCACAAGGAGATCCGGAATGGTCCAGAGGTAAAGATTTACATATAGGAAAGTGGTATTTGGGTTCTGAAAAAGTTTCGGGTATTTCCGGTAGTGTACCGGGAGTGACGAATGGGTTCCGAGGGTCCACTGGGAGGGGCCCACCCACCCCGGGGGGCCACATGGGCCCAAGAGGTGGCGCACCAGAGCCTGGTGGGCTGGGCAGCCGACCCCATGAGGGCCCATGTGCCCAAGAGGAAAAAGGTGGAGGGTGGGAGGAGTCCTTGTTGGAGTAGGACTCCTCCCTAGCGCCCCACCTCCTTGTTGGAGGTGGATTCCACCTCTTGGCCGGCGGCCAAGGCCCTAGGGGAAACCCTAGGGCGCCTCCTCCCACCACTTCCTCCTATATATAGTGGAGGTTTGAGGGCAGCCCAACACCTGAAAAAGCCACGTGCCGCCCTCTCCTCTCTAGATCGTCCTTCTCCTCTAGATTAGTTCGGTAGAGCTCGGCGAAGCCCTGCCGGATTTGTTCACCACCATCGCCACCACGCCGTTGTGCTACCGGTGAACTCATCTACCTCTGAGCCCTCGCTTGCTAGATCAAGGTGGTGGAGATCGTCATCGAGCTGTACGTGTGCTGAACGCGGAGGTGCCATCCGTTCGGCACTAGATCGTGATTGGATCGCGAGACGGCTTGCGATTTGGATCGCGAAGACGTTCGACTACATCAACCGTGTTTCTTAACGCTTCCCGCTTAGCGATCTAAAAGGGTATGTGGATCCAATCTCCCCTCTCATAGATGCTCATCTCCATGGATAGATCTTGTGTGTGCGTATGAATTTTTTTGTTTCCCATGCAACGTTCCCCAACAGTGGCATCATGAGCTAGGTCTATGCGTAGATGAGATCATGAGTAGAACACAAAGGAGTTTGTGGGCGTTGATATTCAGATTGCTTCCCTCCTTAGTCTTTTCTTGATTCAGCGGTATTGTGGGATGAAGCGGCCCGGACCAACCATACTCGTCCACGTACGCGAGACCGGTTCCATCGACTGTCATGTAACTTTGTTGGATAAGATGGCTGGTGGGTGTCTATCTCTCCCGCTTTAGTTGAATCGTGTTCGACAAAGGCGGTCCTTGTAGAAGGTGAAATAGTGATAACCCACAAGTATAGGGGATCGCAACAGTTTTCGAGGGTAGAGTATTCAACCCAAATTTATAGATTGGACACAAGGGGAGCCAAAGAATACTTGAGAGTATTAGTAGCTGAAATGTCAATTCAACCACACCTGGAGATTAAATATCTACAGCAAAGTGATCAGTAGCACAGTAATATGATAGTTTGATAGCAGTAGCAACAGTAACAGTAGTAGTAGTAGTTTTGTAGCAGTTGGAACAGCAGCAGCAACAATAGTAACTTAGCAAGAATAGTAAGTGGAAAGGTCGTAGGCACTGGATCGGTAACTCGTTGGATGATATTCGTCATGTAACAGTCATAACCTAGGGCGACACAGAACTAGCTCCAGTTCATCAATGTAATGTAGGCATGTATTCCGTAAATAGTCATACGTGCTTATGGAAAAGAACTTGCATGACATCTTTTGTCCTACCCTCCCGTGGCAGCGGGGTCCATAAGGAAACTAATGGATATTAAGGCCTCCTTTTAATAGAGAACTGGAACAAAGCATTAACACATGGTGAATACATGAACTCCTCAAACTACGGTCATCACCACGAAGTATCCCAAATATTGTCACTATGGGGTTGACGGATCATAACACGTAATAGGTGCATATGACTAGGCAAGATCGGATCAAGAACATGGATATAGAGATGATAACATAAATGGTTCAGATATGAAATCAATGCACTCGGGCCCTAGTGACAAGCATTAGGCATAGCAACATCAATCTCAGAACATAGTGGACACTAGGGATCAAGCCCTAACAAAACTAACTCGATTACATGATGAATCTCATCCAACTCCTCACCGACCAGCAAGCCTACGAAGGAATTACTCACTCTCGGTGGGGAGCATCATGGAATTGGCGATGGAGAAAGGCTGGTGATGACGAAGACCGAAGATTCCCCTCTCCGGAGCCCCAAACGGGCTCCAGATCTGGCCTCCCGATGAAGAACTGGAGGTGGCGGCAGCTCCGTATCGTAAAACGCGATGAAACTTTCTCTATGATTTTTTTTCTCTGAAAATAGGAATTTATAGTGGCGTAGTTAGGGCAAGTGGGGCCACAAGGTGGGCACAACCCACCAGGGCGCGCCCAGGGAGCCTGGCGCGCCCTAGTGGGTGATGCTCACCCTGGCCCCCCTCTTCGGTGGATTTTGGCTCCAATAATTCTCATTTATTCTAAAATAATTCTCCAAAAAGTTTCGTTCGATTCCGAGAACTTTTATTTCTCCACAAAAACAACACCATGGTAGTTCTGCTGAAAACAGCGTTAGTCCGGGTTAGTTCCATTCAAATCATGCAAATTAGAGTCCAAAACAAGGGCAAAAGAGTGAGGAAAAGTAGATACGTTGGAGACGTATCAACTCCCCCAAGATTAAACCTTTGCTTGTCCTCAAGCAATTCAGTTGACAAACTGAGAGTGATAAAGAAAAACTTTTATGAACTCTTTTGTTCTTGTTTACATATATATGTTTAAGTTGCACCCTGGTTTTCAGCAAAGATTATTTCTAACCATGCCAACAATAACTCTTAGAAATTATATTTACTCATAACGATAACATAAGCAACTAGCGAGCAATAATAATATATCTCAAACGCCAACACTTCGTCAAAACAATCATGATACAATATGACAGTAGTGGTATCTCGCTAGCCCTTTCTGAGACCGCAAAACATAAATGCAGAGCACCTCCAAAGTTCAAGCAGCGACTAAACATTGTAATTCATGGTAGAAAAGATCCAGTCATGCTGCACCCAACATCAACTATACACAATGCATGAGGATGTCAATAGTGCTCTCAGGTCTAGCGCTTATTTGAGAAGGTGATGACTCAACATAAAGGTAAACAGAAAGTCCCTTCGCAGAGGGAAGGATGGATTTGCCGCGGTGCCAGAGCTCAAAGCTTAAAACAGAGAAAGATATAATTTTGGGAGGTACACCCTTCCTGTCAACGTCACGACCAAGAGTTATCAATATATTCCATGCTAAACAAATTAGCGGTGGTTCCCAAGCGATAAAAGTAAAGGTTTACTCCCCCTCCACCAACAATCACACTCCACGGTGAGCTGCATCCACGGGTACCGTCCAAACCAACAACATTCCTGGGGGAGTTTTGTTTAATTATTTTTGATTTTTTTGATTTCGGGACTGCGAATCCCTATTACTGCCCCTCTCATGTAAGGACAAGTGAATAAACACTCATCATGAGAATAACCCGCTTAGCATGGAAGATACTGACCGCCCCCTGTCGCTCCATGAGCAGTTCAGGCACACAAAACAGATGTTCATTTGAATTTTTAGACGTGGCACATGCAAATTTACTTGGAATGGCAGGATAATACCGCATATAGGTAGGTATAGTGGACTCATCTGACATAACTTGGTTTAGGGGTTTTGATGCACAAGCAATATTCCTGCTTAGTACAGGCGAAGGCTAGCAATTAGATTGAGAAGCGGCCAGCTAGAGAGCGAAAACGGTCATGAACATACATTACGTATAATCAACATTGAATACTAGCATGAGTAGGATATGGACACCATGAACATAAATATCATGAAGGCTATGTTGGTTTTGATTCAACTACATGCGTGAGCATGTGCCAAGTCAAGCCACTTGAAACATTCAGAGGAGGATACCATATCATCATACCACATCACAACCATTTTAATGCATGTTGACACCCAAGATAAATCATTATCCAATCCTAGCTACTTAAGCATGGCATGAACAACTATAATCTCTAATGGTCATTGCAAACATGTTTGATCATAATGAGCTGAATCAAGGGATACTAGGTTAAACATATTTACAAAAACAAAAACAAGTTGAGTTCATACCCACCTTTCTCTGCCACAGTCAATTCATCAAATGTCGTCATTATTGCCTTTCACTTGCACGATTGAATGATAGGAAAATAATAATAGTGCAAGAATGACGTGAACTAAGCTGGAATCTGCAAACATTTTATTCAAGAGGAGAAGACAAAGTAACATGGGCTCTTTGTTAGATAAAGGACAATGCAGATGAGAACCACTCAACAATTTCATCGTGGTCTTCTCCCAGGTACGACTCGAGTAAAAAGAAAAGAATTTTAGAGAAACACACTAAAATATTTTTGGAGTTTTTAGTTTTTCTTGAAGAAAGCAAATTAAAGAAGAAAAACAAAAACGAGAAAAACTATTTACACGGGAAAGCTCCCAACAAATAAAAGAAGAAGCGAGAAATCTTTTTTGGTTTTCTTTTTGATGCAACAATTAAACTAAGCTAGAAAGAAAACTAAAAAGAAGTAGGAAATATTTTTTGGTTTTCTCAAAGTTTTTCAAACACACAAGATGAAAGCGAGAAAACAAATCAAGCATGGATATTACAATGAAAGAGTGTGAACACCGAGAACTGAAATGAAATGTGTGAACATGAATGTAATGTCTGTGGAAATACGTACTCCCCCAAGCTTAGGCTTTTGGCCTAGCTTGACAATCACCATCCGTATGAATAATAATCTGGGCGATGGCTCATTGAAGCCCTCGGAGCAGACTCCGCGGCCCTCCTGGCAGCTTCAACCTTTGCGTGGGCTTCACTCTCGAGAACATAATATCTTCCCCTAGTGTGAAAATCAAACAGAGCAGGAGCAGGCAAATCAATAGGGACAACATTTTTTTTATTAAATCTCAAGTTATAAGTGTAGTTGGTGGCCGTACCAGTAAGGAACTTATGACGCTTCATGGCATCAAAGTCTAAATACTGAGTGGGTAGGATGGGGTCATTAGGCCATGGTGAAACATTTAATCTTTCAGCTACACGGGAGGCATAGATTCCTCCAAAAAAATTACCACTAGCAGCATTAAGCTGCAACCTCCGTGCAACAATTGCACCAAGATTATAATCCTTATTCCCAGTTATGGCAGTGTGTAAGAGACTCAAATCATGAGCACACAATGTGCTACAATCTTGTTTGCCTACAATACATTTACCGTTAAAGAGCACAAAATATTGCAGTGATGGAAAATGGATGCTGTTAATTCTCCCTTGTGTAACCCCCTATCTTCGCCAAAGGAAAGATTAACTAAAAATGATTTGTACTCAGCTTTTGTTGGTTCATCGAGGGAACCCTCATACGGAAGTTTGCATGCTTCGCTAAACATTTCTAACGGCATGGTAAAGGAATGATCGTACAGGTTGAACGAAACTCTAGACTCACGAGGAAAATATTTAAATTTCTTTGTGAAGGTTTTCGTGAGTTCGAGGTGTTGGGAGCACTTATCTGCGATGAAGGGAGCAAGCACTAAATTGTGAATTAATTGATCAAATTCCCCCTTAATACCTGCACCTTCCATAAACTCGTCGCAAGGCCACAAGCATGATTTGGTAGCGGCATCTCGCATCGAGCTTTCGCTTGGTTCAACATAAGACTGTCGAACTGAGATTACACTCTATGAGGCTCCCAAGGATCTCCTCCTCGAAGAACTCCTAAAGAATTGCATTTTTATTCCTATATAAAAACTCTGAAAAAATTTAGTCCACAAAAATTTGTCAACAAAACTTTGTAAGATTGTTAGCAACTACTCCCAAGCATGCATAGAGGCCATATTGAGCATTCAAACTACTTAAAACTCTAAGAATTCAACATGCAAGCTCATCTACAGCAGCACCAAGAGTAGCTAATTACTCTAAAAATAACCCACTAAAACAAAAACTAATTGGAGCAATGGAGGAGTCACATACCAAGTAGCAATCCCTCCAAACAGTTTCAGAAACGGAGCTTCGAGCAAAGAGATTGAAATCCGTGGGTTTGAGAGCAAGAATACGAAAATGGTGGTTGTGGTGATTTTTTGCTGGAGGTAGGTGATGATGTGGGCTAAAGAGATAAGTGAGGGGGCCCACGTGGGGGCCACAACCCACCAGGGTGCGCCACCAGGTGCACCCCCCTCTGGTGTTATTTGCACTAAAAATTCATAAATATTCGGAAAAAAATCGTGTTAAATTTTCAGGGCATTCTGAGAATTTTTTTTGGGTCATTTTTTATTGCACGGAGAAAACAGAATACAGGATAATCATGACATTTTATTTTATTTGACTAACTAAAACAGAAAATAAAAGGTGGGAGCAGAGAATCGTGCTTACTAGATTCATCGACGTCATACCTCTAAAAAATGATTCATTAATAAGGTTGATCAAGTCTTATTAGCAACCACTTCCGATTAGCATGAAACCGAAGAACTTTCGTAAAACACTAAGTTACCTCAATGGGGATGCGCATATCCCCAACAATAAGTATATCATATTTCTTTTTGGTAGTAGGTAGAGGTAATTGAAAACTTCCAATAGTGATGGTCGGAGATTCTTCAATAACATTTATACCGTTCACTTGGAATTGTTTCTTCGGAAAGTGCACCGTGTGCTCATTACCATTAATATGAAAAGTGACCTTGCTTTTATTGCAATCAATAACAGCCCCTGCAGTATTCAAAAAGGGTCTACCAAGGATAATCGACATGTTGTTGTCCTCGGGCATCTCAAGAATAACAAAGTCCGTTAAGATAGTAACATTTGCAACAACAACGGGCACATCTTCACAAATACCGATAGGTATGGCTGTTGATTTGTCAGCCATTTGCAATGATATCTCGGTAGGTGTGAGTTTATTAAAATCAAGTCTTTTATATAAGGAGAAAGGCATAACACTAACACCGGCTCCCAAATCACACAAAGCAGTTTTGACATAATTTCTTTTGATAGAGCAAGGTATAGTTGGTATTCCAGGATCTCCTAGTTTTTTAGGTACTCCATCTTTAAAAGAATAATTAGCAAGCATGGTGGAGATTTGAGCTTCAGGTATCTTTCTTTTATTTGTGATGATGTCTTTCATATACTTTGCATAAGGGGCCATCTTTAGGATATCAGTTAAGCGGGTACGCAAAAAGACTGGCCTAATCATTTCAGCAAAGCGCTCAAATTCTTCATCTTCCTTTTTCTTAGATGGCTTAGGTGGGAATGGCATGGGTTTCTGAACCCATGGCTCTCTTTCTTTACCATGTTTCCTAGCCACAAAATCTCTTTTATCATACCGTTTATTTTTAGGTTGTGGGTTATCAAGATCAGGAGCAGGCTCTATTTCAATATCATTATCTGGTTCTTTATCATTACTAGGTTGAGCGTTATCGTGGACATCATCATTATCATTTTCATTATCACTAGGTGAATGTTCACTACTAGATTGAGTTTCAGCATCGGAAATAGAGACATCATTATTATCAGGAGGTTTTTGTGTCTCAGGTTCACTACAGGTATGCAAAGTCCTATCATTTTTCTTTTTCTTTTTCTTCTTAGAAGGACTAGGTGCATCATGATTAATTTTCTGAGAATATTTTTCAATTCTTTTAGGATGACCCTCAGGATAGAGTGGTTCTTGGGTCATTCTACCTCCTCTAGTTACTACTCTAGCAGCAAAATCATGCATATTATTATTCATTTCATCAAGCAATTCGTTTTGAGACTTAGCAACTTGTTCTAACTGAGTTTGAACCATAGAGGCATGCTTTCCGACACCTCTAACATCATTACTGATTCTAAATAGCAAGTCACTCAAGCGAGCAATCATATCAGAATTGTATTTCAATTGTTTCAGAACATGAGCATTGAAATGATGTTGCTTCATAATATAGTTGTCAAACTCATATAAGCATTGACTAGGATGTTTATTGTGAGGGATATCACCTTCATTAAAATTTAATAAAGAATTTACCTCTACCACATGTGGAGGTGGTGGTGTGTCAAGGCCATGTATTTCTTCAATAGGTGGCAAATTCTTAACATCCTCAGCTTTAATACCTTTTTCCTTCATAGAAGCCTCTTGCATATCTTCAGGACTGAGAAATAAGATACCCCTCTTCTTCGGAGTGGGTTTAGGCGGAGGTTCAGGGAGAGTCCAATCATCATAATTCTTCAATATGTTATTCAATAATTCCTCAGCTTGTTCAACAGTTCGTTCCCTGAAAACACAACCAGTACAACTATTTAGGAAGTCCCTAGAAGCATCGGTTAGTCCATTATAAAAGATATCAAGTATTTCATTTTTCTTGAGAGGATGATCAAGAAAAGCATTAAGCAACTGGAGAAGCCTCCCCCAAGCTTGTGGGAGACTCTCTTCTTCAATTTGCACAAAATTAAATATTTCCTGTAAGACAGCTTGTTTCTTATGAGCAGGAAAATATTTTTCAGAGAAGTAGTAAATCATATCCTGGGGACTACGCACACAACCAGGAGTAAGAGTATTGTACCATGTCTTAGCATCACCCTTTAATGAGAACGGAAATAGCTTAAGGATATAATAGTAGCAAATCTTTTCATCATGAGCAAAGAGGGTGGCTATATCATTTAGCTTAGTAAGGTGTGCCACTACAGTTTCAGTTTCAAAGCCGTGGAAAGGATCAAATTCAACCAAAGTAATTAACTCTGGGTCGATAGAGAACTCATAATCCTTATCGGTGACAAAGATAGGTGAAGTAGCAAACTTAGGATCACATTTAATTCTAGCATTCAAAGTCTTTTCCTTATACTTGCATAGCAATTTCTTAAGATCGTCTCTATCCTTGCAAGAAAGAATTTCTCTAGTTATCTCCTTGTCCATAACATAACCTTCAGGTATCTTATGCATTTCAAACTTAGGAGAGCTAGGACTAATAAGTGTTTCATAGTCATCATCTGTTTCACAAGCTTCATCAGTTTCAGCAGTCTCAACAATTTCAGTAGTTTCATTCTCTTTAGCTCTAGCAATTTGTTCATCAAGAAATTCTCCTAGTGGAACATTATCATCAAGCATGGTACTAGCATCATCAATAGCATAATTCATAGCAGAGGTAGCATCATCAATGACTTGCGACATATCAGGATTACTAGCCTGTGGTGGTGTTGCAATCTTACTCATAACAGAAGGTGAATCAAGTGCAGAGCTAGATGGCAGTTCCTTACCTCCCCTCGTAGTAGAGGGAAAAATCTTGGTCTTGGTATCCTTCAGATTCTTCATAGTGATAAATTGATATAAATCCCAAGTGAATCAACAAATATTGCTATGCTCCCCGGCAACGGCGCCAGAAAAAGGTCTTGATAACCCACAAGTATAGGGGATCGCAACAGTTTTCGAGGGTAGAGTATTCAACCCAAATTTATAGATTCGACATAAGGGGAGCCAAAGAATACTTGAGAGTATTAGAAGCTGAGTTGTCAATTCAACCACACCTGGAGATTAAATATCTCCAGCAAAGTGATCAGTAGCACAGTAATATGATAGTTTCATAGCAGTAGCAATAGTAATAGTAGTAGGAGTACTTTTGTAGCAGTTGGAACAGCAGCAGCAACAATAGTAACTTAGCAAGAACAATAAGTGGAAACGTCGTCGGCACTGGATCGGTAACTCGTTGGATGATATTCGTCATGTAACAGTCATAACCTAGGGCGACACAGAACTAGCTCCAGTTCATCAATGTAATGTAGGCATGTATACCGTAAATAGTCATACGTGCTTATGGAAAAGAACTTGCATGACATCTTTTGTCCTACCCTCCCATGGTAGCGGGGTCCATAAGGAAACTAAGGGATATTAAGGCCTCCTTTTAATAGAGAACCGGAACAAAGCATTAACACATGGTGAATACACGAACTCCTCAAACTACAGTCATCACCGCGAAGTATCCCAAATATTGTCACTATGGGGTTGACGGATCATAACACGTAATAGGTGCATATGACTAGGCAAGATCGGATCAAGAACATGGATATAGATATGATAACATAAACGGTTCAGATCTGAAATCATGGCACTCGAGCCCTAGTGACAAGCATTAGGCATAGCAAAGTCATAGCAACATCAATCTCAGAACATAGTGGACACTAGGGATCAAGCCCTAACAAAACTAACTCGATTACATGATGAATATCATCCAACTCCTCACCGACCAGCAAGCCTACGAAGGAATTACTCACTCTCGGTGGGGAGCATCATGGAATTGGCGATGGAGAAAGGTTGGTGATGACGAAGACCGAAGATTCTCCTCTCCGGAGCCCCAAACGGGCTCCAGATCTGGCCTCCCGATGAAGAACATGAGGTGGCGGCGGCTCCGTATCGTAAAACGCGATGAAACTTTCTCTCTGATTTTTTTCTCCAAAAATAGGAATTTATTATATAGTGGCGGAGTTAGGGCAAGTGGGGCCACGAGGTGGGCACAACCCACCAGGGCGCGCCCAGGGGGCCTGGTGCGCCCTGGTGGGTGATGCTCACCTTGGCCCCCCTCTTCGGTGGATTTTATCTCCAATAATTCTCATTTATTTTGAAATAATTCTCCAAAAAGTTTCGTTCCATTCCGAGAACTTTTATTTCTGCACAAAAACAACACCATGGTAGTTCTGCTGAAAGCAGCGTCAGTCCGGGTTAGTTCCATTCAAATCATGCAAATTAGAGTCCAAAACAAGGGCAAATGAGTGAGGAAAAGTAGATACGTTGGAGACGTATCAAATAGCAACTTGTATATCACCGTTGTGGTTTTGCGTAGGTAAGAATCGTTCTTGCTAGATACCCATAGCAGCCACGTAAAACATGCAACAACAAATTAGAGAACGTCTAACTTGTTTTTGCAGGGTATGATGTGATGTGATATGGCCAGAAACATGATAATATATATGTGATGTATGAGATGATCATGTTTTGTATAGATTATCACGACTTGCATGTCGATGAGTACGGCAACCGACAGGAGCCATAGGGTTGTCTTTAATTTATTTTTCGCCTTTTTGCTTTACTTTATCGCTATGAGTTAGCAATAGTTGTAGAAGCAATAGTTGGCGCGACAACCTCATTACGACACGTTGATGGAGATCAAGATGATGGACATCATGGTGTTATGCCGGTGACGATGGAGATCATGCCGGTGCTTTGGAGATGGAGATCAAAAGCACAAGTTCATGGCCATATCATGTCACATAAGATTTGCATGTGATGTTAATCCTTTTATGCACCTTGTTTTGTTTAGGACGATGGTAGCATTATAAGGTGATCCCTCACTAAAATTTCAAGATAAAATTGTGTTCTCCCCGAGTGTGCACCGTTGCGAAAGTTCATTGTTTCGAGACACCACGTGATGATCGGGTGTGATAGACTCTACATTCACATACAACGGGTGCAAGCCAGTGTTGCACATGCGGAACACTCGAGTTAAACTTGACGAGCCTAGCATGTACAAACATGGCCTCGGAACACAAGAGACCGAAAGGTCGAACATGAGTCATAGAGCAGATATGATCAACATGAGATGTTCACCATTGAAACCACCTCATCTCACATGATGATCGGACTTGAGTTGGTGAATTTGGATCATGTATCACTCGGATGATTGGAGGGATGTCAATTTGAGTGGGAGTTTTTAAGTAATATGATTAACTACACTCATTATCTTGAACAATAGTATAAGTTGTCTTTGCAAATTTATGTTGTAGATCAATGGCTCGCGCAGTAGTTCCCCTGAATTTATATGCGTTCCTAGTGAAAGCCAAGTTGAAAGATGATGGAAGTAACTTTGTAGACTGGGCCCGTAATCTGAGGATTATCCTCACGGCTTTCCAAAAGGCTTATGTCCTTGATGCACCGTTCAGTGAGCCACCCGCTCTAGTGTCGTCTACAGACGTTGTGAACGCCTGGCAGTCGCATTCGGATGATTACTCAATAGTTCAGTGTGCAATGTTGTATGGCTTAGAGCCAGGACTTCAAAGGTGTTTTGAACGTCATGGAGCATATGAGATGTTCCAGGAGTTGAAGTTTACCTTTGAAAAAAATGCCCGGATGGAGAGGTATGAGACCTCCGATAAGTTCTATGCTTGCAAGATGGAGGAGAACGGGTCTGTCAGTGAACACATACTCAGAATGTCTGGGTATTCCAACCGTCTGGCTGAGTTGGGAATTGCTCTCCTGCCAGAGGCGATCACTGACAGAGTTCTTCAATCACTGCCACCTAGCTACAAGAGCTTTGTGTTAAACTATAACATGCAAGGGATGAACAAGTCAGTCGCCGAGATGTTTGCGATGCTGAAAGTCGCTGAATCTGAAATCCAGAAGGAGCATCAAGTGTTGATGGTCAATAAAACCACTAGTTTCAAGAAGAATGGCAAGGGCAAGAAGGGTAACTCCAAGAAGAGTGCCAAAGCAGTTGCCCCTCCCGTGAAGAAACCCAAGGCTGGACCCAAGTATCTGGCCGACAAGAAGGCGGCCAACACCAAACAAGGTATATATGATATACATGTTATTGATGTGTACCTTACCAACTCTCGTTGTAGTGCCTGGGTATTTGATACCAGTTCGGTTGCTCACATTAACAACTCAAAACAGGAACTACGGAATAGACGGAGGCTGGCAAAGGACGAAGTGACGATGCGCGTGGGAAATGGTTCCAAGGTTGATGTGATCGCCGTCGGCACGCTCGCTCTTCAACTACCATCGGGATTAGTGATGAACCTGAATAATTGTTATTTAGTTCCTGCGTTAAGCATGAACATTATATCTGGATCTTGTTTATTGCGAGACGGTTACCCATTTAAATCAAAGAATAATGGTTGTTCTATTTATATGAGTAATATCTTTTATGGTCATGCACCCATTGTGAGGTGTTTATTCTTATTGAATCTCGATAGTGATGATACACATGTTCATAACATTGATGCCAAAAGATGTAGAGTTATTAATGATAGCACCACTTTCTTGCGGCACTGCCGCTTAGGTCATATTGGTGTAAAACGCATGAAGAAACTCCATGCTGATGGACTTTTGGAGTCACTTGATTTTGAATCACTTGACACATGTGAACCATGACTCATGGGCAAGATGACTAAAACCCCGTTCTCTGGAACAATGGAACGGGCAAGTGACTTGTTGGAAATCATACATACTGATGTGTCCGGTCCAATGAGCATTGAGGCACACGGTGGATATCGTCATTTTCTCACCTTCACCGATGACTTAAGTAGATATGGGTATATTTACTTAATGAAACATAAGTCTGAAACGTTTGAAAAGTTCAAACAATTTCAGAGTGAAGTTGAGAATCATCGTAACAAGAAGATTAAATTCCTACGATCTGATCAAGGAGGAGAATATCTGAGTTATGAGTTTGGCAATCACTTAAGACAATGTGGAATTGTTTCACAGTTGACGCCACCTGGAACACCACAGCGTAATGGTGTGTCCGAACGTCATAATCGAACCTTATTGGATATGGTGCGGTCTATGATGTCTCTTGTCGATTTGCCGCCATCGTTTTGGGGTTATGCGTTAGAGACAGCTGCATTCACTTTAAATAGGGCACCATCTAAATCCATTGAGATGACGCCGTATGAACTCTGGTTTGGCAAGAAACCAAATTTGTCGTTTCTTAAAGTTTGGGAATGCGATGCTTATGTCAAAAAGCTTCAGCCTGAAAAGCTGGAACCCAAAGCGGAGAAATGCGTCTTCATAGGATACCCAAAAGAGACTGTTGGGTACACCTTCTATCTCAGATCCGAAGGCAAAGTGTTTGTCGCTAAGAACGGGTCATTTCTCGAGAAAGAGTTTCTCTCGAAAGAATTGAGTGGGAGGAAGATAGAACTTGATGAGGTTGTTGAACCTTCACTTCAACCAGAGAGTAGCGCAGCGCAGAAAGATGTTTCTGCGGAGCCTACATCAGTTGAAGAGGAAGCTAATGATAGTGATCATGAAGCTTTGGATCAAGTTACTCTCGAACCTCGTAGGTCGACAAGGGCACGTACTGCTCCTGAGTGGTACGGTAACCCTGTCTTGGAGGTCATGTTGTTGGACAATGATGAACCTACGAGCTATGGAGAAGAGATGGTGGGCCCGGATTCCGACAAATGGTTAGAGGCCATGAAATCCGAGATAGGATCCATGTATGAAAACAAAGTGTGGACTTTGGAAGTATTACCTGAAGGGCGAAAGGCTATTCAGAATAAATGGATCTTTAAGAGGAAGACGGACGCGGACGGTTATGTCACCGTCTATAAAGCTCGACTTGTGGCAAAGGGTTTTTCACAGGTTCAAGGAATTGACTACGATGAGACTTTCTCTCCCGTAGTGATGCTTAAGTCCATCAGAATGATGTTAGCAATAGCTACATTTTTCGATTATGAAATTTGGCAGATGGATGTCAAAACAGCGTTCCTCAACGGTTTCCTTGAGGAAGAGTTGTATATGATGCAACCAGAAGGTTTTTTCAATCCAGAGAATGCTGACAAAGTTTGCAAGCTCTAGCGATCCATTTATGGACTGGTGCAGGCATCTCGGAGTTGGAATAAGCGCTTTGATGAGGTGATCAAAGCGTTTGGGTTTATACAACTTTATGGAGAAGCTTGTATTTACAAGAAAGTGAGTGGGAGCTCTATAGTGTTTCTAATATTATATGTGGATGACATATTGCTGATTGGAAACAATATAGAATTTTTGGAAAGCGTGAAGGAGTATTTGAACAAGAGTTTTTCAATGAAGGACCTAGGAGAAGCTACTTTCATATTAGGCATCAAGATCTATAGAGATAGATCGAGACGCTTAATAGGACTTTCACAGAGCACATACCTTGATAAAGTTTTGAAGAAGTTCAAAATGGATCAGTCCAAGAAAGGGTTATTCCCTGTATTACAAGGTGTGAAGTTGAGTAAGACTCAATGCCCAGTGACTGCACAGGATAGAGAAAAGATGAGTGTCATCCCCTATGCTTCTGCGATAGGCTCTATCATGTATGCAATGTTGTGCACAAGACCAGACGTCAGCCTTGCCATAAGTATGGCCAGAAGGTTTCAAAGTAATCTAGGAGTGGATCACTGGACTACGGTCAATAATATCCTAAAGTACCTAAAAAGGACAAAGGAAATGTTTCTCATTTATGGAGGTGATCAAGAGCTCGTCGTAAAGGGTTACGTCGATGCAAGCTTTGGCACTGATCCGGATGACTCTAAGTCTCAAACCGGATACGTATACATTCTTAATGGAGGAGCGATAAGCTGGTGAAGTTCCAAGCAAAGCGTGGTAGCTGATTCTACATGCGAAGCGGAGTACATAGTTGCCTCGGAGGCGGCGAAGGACGGTGTCTGGATGAAGCAGTTCATGATGGATCTTGGAGTGGTGCCCAGTGCACTGAACCCAATGACTCTTTTTTGTGACAACACTCGTGCCATTGCTCTGGCCAAGGAACCAAGGTTTCACAAGAGGATCAGACACATAAAGCGACGCTTCAATTCCATCCGCGATTACATCGAGGGAGGAGACATAAATATTTGCAAAGTACACACGGATCAGAATGTTGCAGATCCGTTGACTAAGCCTCTTCCACGAGCGAAACATGATCAACACCAGAACTGTATGGGTGTTAGATTCATTACAATGTAAATCACATGGTGATGTGAGCTAGATTATTGACTCTAGTGCAAGTGGGAGACTGTTGGAAATATGCCCTAGAGGAAATAATAAAATGGTTATTGTTATATTTCCTTGTTCATGATAAATGTTTATTATCCATGCTAGAATTGTATTGATTGGAAACGCAAATACATGTGTGGGTACATAGACAACACTGTGTCCCTAGTGAGCCTCTACAGGACTAGCTCGTTGATCAAAGATGGCTATGGTTTCCTAGCCATGGACATGAGTTGCTATTTGACAGCATGATCACATCATTAGGAGAATGATGTGATGGGCAAGACCCAAACTATCAACGTAGCATATGATCGTGTCAGTTTGTTGCTATTGTTTTCTGCATGTCAAGTATGTGTTCCTATGACCATGAGATCATGTAACTCACTGACATCGGAGGAATACCTTGTGTGTATCAAACATCACAACGTAACTGGGTGACTATAAAGATGCTCTACAGGTATCTCCGAGGGTGTCTGTTGAGTTGACATGGATCAAGAGTGGGATTTGTTACTCCGTGTGACGGAGAGGTATCTCAGGGCCCACTCGGTAATACAACATCACAATGAGCCTTGCAAGCGAAGTAACTAAAGAGTTACCACGGGATCTTGTATTACGGAACGAGTAAAGAGACTTGCCGGTAACGAGATTGAACTAGGTATGGAGATACCGACGATCGAATCTCAGGCAAGTAACATACCGATAAACAAAGGGAACGGCGTACGGGATTTTCTGAATCCTTGACATAGAGGTTCAACCGATAAAGATCTTCGTAGAATATGTAGGAACCAATATGGGCATCCAGGTCCCACTATTGGTTATTGGCCGTAGAGGTGTCTCAGTCATGTCTACATAGTTCTCGAACCCGCAGGGTCTGCACACTTAACGTTCGATGATGTTTCCGTATTATTGAGTTATATATGTTGGTGACTGAAGGTTGTTCGAAGTCCCGGATGAGATCCCGGACGTCACGAGGAGCTCCGGAATGGTCCGGAGGTAAAGATTTATATATAGGAAAGTGGTATTTGGGTTCCGGAAAAGTTTCGGGTATTTCCGGTAGTGTACCGGGAGTGACGAATGGGTTTCGGGGGTCCACCGGGAGGGGCCCACCCACCCCGGGGGGCCACATGGGCCCAAGAGGTGACGCACCAGCCCCTGGTGGGATGGGCAGCCGACCCCATGAGGGCCCATGCGCCCAAGAGGAAAAAGGTGGAGGGTGGGAGGAGTCCTTCTTGGAGTAGGACTCCTCCCTAGCGCCCCACCTCCTTGTTGGAGGTGGATTCCACCTCTTGGCCGGTGGCCAAGGCCCTAGGGGAAACTCTAGGGCGCCTCCTCCCACCCCTTCCTCCTATATATAGTGGAGGTATGAGGGCAGCCCTGTAAGGGAACGTTGCATGGGAAACAAAAAATTTCCTACGCACACGCAAGATCTATCCATGGTGATGAGCATCTACGAGAGGGAGAGTGGATCTACATACCCTTGTAGATCGCTAAGCGGGAAGCGCTAAGAAATGCGGTTGATGTAGTCGAACGTCTTCGTGATCCAAATCGCAGCCATCCCACTATCCGTCCCGATCTAGCGCCGAACGGACGGCACCTCCGCGTTCAGCACACGTACAGCTCGATGACGATCTCCGCCTTCTTGATCCAGCAAGAGGGAGGGGAGAGGTAGGTGAGTTCTCCGGCAGCGCGACGGCGCGGCGGCGGTGGTGGTGGAACTATTCTGGCAGGGCTTCGCCTAAGCACCGTCGGAATCTATTTGGTGGAGAAACTAGGGAATAGAGAACTAGCACGTGGACTTGTGTCTTTGGGGCCTCTATTCCACTAGTATATATAGGAGGGAGGGGGGAGGAGGCAGCCCTAGGGTTTCCCCCTAGGGGGTTCGGCCGAAGTGGGAGGAGGTGGAGGAATCCACCTCCAATCCTACTCCAAGTAGGATTCCAATCCTACTTGGAATCCTCCCCTCTCTTTGGGGTTTTGTTCCTTTCCCACCTTCCTAGATGCATGGGCCTTGTGGGGCTGGTTTTCCCAGCCCACTAAGGGCTAGTGCACCCCCCCCCCTCAGGCCCATGTGGCCTCCCGGCGTGGGTAGCCTCTCCCGATGGCCCTCCGGCACTCCCGGTACACTACCGGAAATACCCGAAACTTTTCCGGTGACCAAAACGGGACTTCCTATATATCAATCTTTACCTCTGGACCATTCCGGAGCTCCTCGTGACGTCCGGGATCTCATCAGGGACTCCGAACAACCTTCGGTCACCACGATACATAACTCAATACTACCGAAACGCCACCGAATGTTAAGTGTGCAGATCCTGCGGTTCGAGAACTATGTAGACATGACCGAGACACCTCTACGGTCAATAACCAGTAGCGGGACCTGGATGCCCATATTGGTTCCTACATATTCTACGAAGATCTTTATCGGTTGAACCTCTATGTCAAGGATTCAGTTAATCCCGTATACTGTTCCCTTTGTTCTTCGGTATGTTACTTGCCCGAGATTCGATCGTCGGTATCTCTATACCTAGTTCAATCTCGTTATCGGCAAGTCTCTTTACTCATTACGTAATACAAGATCCCGTGGCTAACACTTTTGTCACTTTGCTTGCAAGGCTTATTGCGATGTTGTATTACCGAATGGGCCCTGAGATACCTCTCCGTCACACGGAGTAACAGATCCCAGTCTTGATCCATGCCAACTCAACAGACACCCTCGGAGATACCTGTAGAGCATCTTTATAGTCACCCAGTTACGTTGCGACGTTTGATACACACAAGGTATTCCTCCGGTTTCAGTGAGTTGTATGATCTCATGGTCATAGGAACAGATACTTGACATGCAGAAAACTATAGCAATAAACTGACACGATCATATGCTACGTTCATAGTTTGGGTCTTGTCCATCACATCATTCTCCTAATGATGTGATCCCGTTATCAAATGACATCTCATGTCTATGGCCAGGAAGCCTTGACCATCTTTGATCAACAAGCTAGTCTACTAGAGGCATACTAGGGACACGGTGTTGTCTATGTATCCATACATGCAATTGAGTTTTCAATCAATACAATTATAGCATGGATAATAAACGATTATCATGAACAAGGAAATATAATAATAACCACTTTATTATTGCCTCTAGGACATATTTCCAATAGTCTCCCACTTGCACTAGAGTCAATAATCTAGCTAACATCACTATGATTTACATTGTAATGAATCTAACACCCATACAGCTCTGGTGTTGATCATGTTTAGCCCTTGGAAGAGGTTTAGTCATTGGGTGTGCGACATTCAGATCCGTGCACACTTTGCTAATATTTATGTCCTCCTCCTTGATGTAATCGTGGATGGAATTGAAACGTCGCTTTATGTGTCTGGTCCTCTTGTGAAACCTTGGTTCCTCGGCCAGAGCAATGGCACCAGTGTTGTCACAGAACAGAGTTGTTGGGTTTAGTGCACTGGGCACTACTCCAAGATCTGTCATGAACTCCTTCATCCAGACACCTTCCTTCGCCGCCTCCGAGGCAGCGATGTACTTCGCTTCGCATGTAGAATCAGCTACCACGCTTTGCTTGGAACTGCACCAGCTTACCGCACCCCCATTAGGAATAAATACGTATCCGGTTTGAGACTTAGAGTCATCCAGATCAGTGTCAAAGCTTGCATCGACGTAACCCTTTACGATGAGCTCTTGATCACCTCCATAAACGAGAAACATGTCCTTAGTCCTTTGTAGGTACTTAAGGATATTCTTGACCGCCGTCCAGTGTTCCATTCCTGGATCACTTTGAAACCTTCCGGCCATACTTATGCCAAGGCTGACATCGGGTCTTGTGCACAGCATTGCATACATGATAGAGCCTATGGCTGTAGCATAGGGGACGACACTCATCTTTTCTCTATCTTCTGCAGTCACTAGGCATTGAGTCTTACTCAACTTCACACCTTGCAATACAGGCAAGAACCCCTTCTTGGACTGATCCATTTTGAACTTCTTCAAAACTTTGTCAAGGTATGTGCTCTGTGAAAGTCCAATTAAGCGTCTCGATCTATCTCTATAGATCTTGATGCCTAATATGAAAGCAGCTTCTCCTAGGTCCTTCATTGAAAAAACCTCGTTCAAATATTCCTTCACGCTTTCCAACATTTCTATATTGTTTCCAATCAGCAATATGTCATCGACATATAATATTAGAAACGCTATAGAGCTCCCACTCACTTTCTTGTAAATACAAGCTTCTCCGTAAACTTGTATAAACCCGAACGCTTTGATCACCTCATCAAAGCGAAGATTCCAACTCCGAGATACTTGCACCAGTCCATAAATGGATCGCTGGAGTTTGCAAACTTTGTCAGCATTCTCTGGATTGACAAAACCTTCTGGTTGCATCATATACTACTCTTCCTTAAGGAAACCATTAAGGAACGCTGTTTTGACATCCATCTACCAAATTTCATAATCGAAAAATGCAGCTATTGCTAACATGATTCTGACGGACTTAAGCATCGCTACGGGTGAGAAGGTCTCATCGTAGTCAACTCCTTGAACTTGTGAAAAACCCTTTGCCACAAGTCAAGCTTTATAGACGGTAATATTACCGTCCTCGTCCGTCTTCTTCTTAAAGATCCATTTGTTCTGAATGGCCTTTCGCCCTTCAGGTAATACTTCCAAAGCCCATACTTTGTTTTCATACATGGATCCCATCTCGGATTTCATGGCCTCTAACCATTTCTCGGAATCCGGGCCCATCATCGCTTCCTCAAAGCTCGTAGGTTCATCGTTGTCCAACAACATGACCTCTAAGACAGGGTTGCCGTACCACTCAGGAGCAGTACGCGTCCTTGTCGACCTACGAGGTTCAATAGTAACTTGATCCGAAGCTTCATGATTATCATCATTAACTTCCTCTTCAACTGATGTAGGCTTTACAGAAACATCTTTCTGCGCTGCGCTACTCTCAGGTTGAAGTAAAGGTTCAACAACCTCATCAAGTTCTATCTTCCTCCCACTCAATTCTTTCGACAGAAACTCTTTCTCAAGAACTGTTCCGTTTTTAGCGACAAACACTTTGCCTTCGGATCTGAGATAGAAGGTATACCCAACTGTCTCTTCTGGGTATCCTATGAAGACACATTTCTCCGCTTTGGGTTCCAGCTTTTCAGACTGAAGCTTTTTGACATAAGCATCACATCCCCAAACTTTAAGAAACGACAACTTTGGCTTCTTGCCAAACCATAGTTCATATGGCGTCGTCTCAACCGATTTCGATGGTGCCCTATTTAAAGTGAATGCAGCTGTCTCTAATGCATAACCCCAAAACGATAGTGGCAAATCGGCAAGAGACATCATAGAATGCACCATATCTAATAAGGTTCGATTACGACGTTTGGACACACCATTACGCTGTGGTGTTCCAGGCGGTGTCAATTGTGAAACAATTCCACATTGTCTTAAGTGACTGCCAAACTAATAACTCAGATATTCTCCTCCTCGATCAGATCGTAGGAATTTAATCTTCTTGTTACGATGATTCTCAACTTAACTCTGAAATTTCTTGAACTTTTAAAACGTTTCAGACTTGTGTTTCATTAAGTAAATATACCCATATCTACTTAAGTCATCGGTGAAGGTGAGAAAATAACGATATCCACCGTGCGCCTCAATGCTCATCGGACCGCATACATCAGTATGTATGATTTCCAACAAGTCACTTGCCCATTCCATTGTTCCAGAGAACAAGGTCTTAGTCATCTTGCCCATGAGGCATGGTTCACATGTGTCAAGTGATTCAAAATCAAGTGACTCCAAAAGTCCATCAGCATGGAGCTTCTTCATGCGTTTTACACCAATATGACCTAAGCGGCAGTGCCACAAGAAAGTGGTACTATCATTATCAACTCTACATCTTTTGGCATCAATGTTATGAACATGTGTATCATCACTATCGAGATTCAATAAGAATAAACCCCTCACATTGGGTGCATGACCATAAAAGATATTACTCATATAAATAGAACAACCATTATTCTCTGATTTAAATGAGTAACCGTCTCGCAATAAACAAGATCCAGATATAATGTTCATGCTTAACGCAGGCACTAAATAACAATTATTCAGGTTCATCACTAATCCCGATGGTAATCGAAGAGCGAGCGTGCCGACGGCAATCACATCAACCTTGGAACCATTTCCCACGCGCATCGTCACTTCGTCCTTTGCCAGCCTCCGTCTATTCCGCAGTTCCTGTTTTGAGTTGCAAATGTGAGCAACCGAACCGGTATCAAATACCCAGGCACTACAACGAGAGTTGGTAAGGTACACATCAATAACATGTATATCACATATACCTTGTTTGGTGTTGGCCGCCTTCTTGTCAGCCAGATACTTGGGGCTATTCCGCTTCCAGTGTCCAGTTCCCTTGCAATGAAAGCACTCAGTTTCTGGCTTGGGTCCAACCTTGGGTTTCTTCACGGGAGGGGCAATTTCTTTGCCACTCTTCTTGGAGTTACCCTTCTTACCCTTTCCATTCTTCTTGAAACTAGTGGTTTTATTGACCATCACCCCTTGATGCTCCTTCTGAATCTCAGACTCAGCGACTTTCAACATCGCAAACAGCTCGGTGACTGACTTGTTCATCCCGTGCATGTTATAGTTCAACACGAAGCTCTTGTAGCTAGGTGGCAGTGATTGAAGAACTCTATCAGTGATCGCCTCTGGCAAAAGGGGCATCCCCAATTCAGCCAGACGGGTGGAATACCCAGACATTGTGAGTATGTGTTCGCTGACAGACCCGTTCTCCTGCATCTTGCGAGCATAGAACTTATCGGAGGTCTCATACCTCTCGATCCGGGCATTCTTCTGAAAGATAAACTTCAACTCCTGGAACATATCATATGCTCCATGACGTTCAAAACGTCTTTGAAGTCCCGGTTCTAAGCCATACAACATTGCACATTTAACCATTGAGTAATCATCAGAACGTGCCTGCCAGGCGTTCGCAACGTCTGCGGACTCTACTGGAGCGGGTGGTTCACCAAGCGGTGCATCAAGGACATAAGCCTTTTGGGAAGCCGTAAGGATAATCCTTAGATTATGGGCCCAGTCCACAAAGTTACTTCCATCATCTTTCAACTTAGCTTTCTCTAGGAACACATTAAAATTCAGGGGTCCTACTGCGCGAGCCATTGATCTACAACATAAATTTTGCAAAGACAACTTAGACTATTGTTCAAGATAATGAGTTTAGTTAATCATATTACTTAAAAAACTCCCACTCAAATTGATATCCCTCCGTTCATTCGAGTGTCACATGATCCAAATTCACCAACTCAAGTCCGATCATCACGTGAGATGAGGTGGTTTCATTGGTGAACATCTTCATGTTGATCATATCTACTATATGACTCATGTTCGACCTTTCGGTCTCTTGTGTTCCGAGGCCATGTCTGTACATGCTAGGCTCGTCAAGTTTAACCCGAGTGTTCCGCACGTGCAACACTGGCTTGCACCCGTTGTATGCGTACGTAGAGTTTATCACACCCGATCATCACGTGGTGTCTCGAAACGACGAACTTTTGCAACGGTGCACACTCGGGGAGAACTCAGTTTTTATCTTGAAATTTCAGTGAGGGATCACCTTATAATGCTACCGTCGTTCTAAGCAAAATAAGATGCATAAAAGGATTAACATCACATGCAAATCATAAGTGACATGATATGGCCATGAACTTGTGCTTTTGATCTCCATTTCCAAAGCATCGGCATGATCTCCATCGTCACCGGCATGACACCATGATCTCCATCAACATGTCGCCATGAGGTTGTCGCGCCAACTGTTGCTTCCACGACTAGTGCTAACTCATAGCGATAAAGTAAAGCAAAAACGGCGAAAATTAATTAAAGACAACCCTATGGGTCCTGCCGGTTGCCGTACTCATCGACATGCAAGTCGTGATATTCTATACAAAACATGATCATCTCATACATCACATATATCTCATCATGTAATTGGCCATATCACATCACAACATACCCTGCAAGAACAAGTTAGACGTCCTCTAATTGTTGTTGCATGTTTTACGTGGCTGCTACGAGTATCTAGCAAGAACGACTCTTACCTACGCAAAAACCACAACGGTGATACACAAATTGCTATTCAACCTTCTCAAGGACCGCCTTTGTCGAATCCGATCCAACTAAAGTGGGAGAGATAGACACCCGCCAGCCATCTTTATGCAACAAAGTTACATGTCAGTTAATGGAACCGGTCTCTCGTAAGCGTACGAGTAATGTTGGTCCGGGCCGCTTCATCCCACAATACCGCTGAATCAAGAAAAGACTAAGGGAGGAAGCAATCTGAGCATCAACGCCCACAAACTCCTTTGTGTTCTACTCGTGATCTCATCTACGCATAGACCTAGCTCATGATGCCACTGTAAGGGAACGTTGCATGGGAAACAAAAATTTTCCTACGCACACGCAAGATCTATCCATGGTGATGAGCATCTACGAGAGGGAGAGTGGATCTACATACCCTTGTAGATCGCTAACCGGAAAGCGTTAAGAAACGCGGTTGATGTAGTCGAACGTCTTCGCGATCCAAATCGTAGCCGTCCCATGATCCGTCCCGAGCTAGCGCCGAACGGATGGCACCTCCGCGTTCAGCACACATACAGCTCGATGACGATCTCTGCCTTCTTGATCCAGCAAGAGGGAGCGGAGAGGTAGATGAGTTCTCCGGCAGCGCGACGGCGCGGCGGCGGTGGTGGTGGAACTATTCTGGCAGGGCTTTGCCTAAGCACCGTCGGAATCTATTTGGTTGAGAAACTAGGGAATAGAGAACTAGCACGTGGACTTGTGTCTTTGGGGCCTCTATTCCTCTAGTATATATAGGAGGGAGGGGGGAGGAGGCAGCCCTAGGGTTTCCCCCTAGGGGATTCGGCCAAAGTGGGAGGAGGTGGAGGAATCCACCTCCAATCCTACTCCAAGTAGGATTCCAATCCTACTTGGAATCCTCCCCTCTCTTTGGTTTTTTTTCCTTTCCCACCTTCCTAGCCGCATAGGCCTTGTGGGGCTGGTTTTGCCAGCCCACTAAGGGTTGGTGCACCCCCCTCAGGCCCATGTGGCCTCCCGGCATGGGTGGCCCCTCCCGATGGCCCTCCGACACTCCCGGTACACTACCGGAAATACCCGAAACTTTTCCGGTGACCAAAACGGGACTTCCTATATATCAATCTTTACCTCCGGACCATTCCGGAGCTCCTCGTGACGTCCGAGATCTCATATGGGAGTCCAAACAACCTTCGGTCACCACCATACATAACTCAATACTACCGAAACGACACCGAACGTTAAGTGTGCAGATCCTACGGGTTCGAGAACTATGTAGACATGACCGAGACACCTCTACGGTCAATAACCAATAGCGGGACCTGGATGCCCATATTGGTTCCTACATATTCTACGAAGAACTTTATCGGTTGAACCTCTATGTCAAGGATTCAGTTAATCCCGTATACTGTTCCCTTTGTTCTTCGGTATGTTACTTGCCCGAGATTCGATTGTCGGTATCTCTATACCTAGTTCAATCTCGTTACCGGGAAGTCTCTTTACTTGTTTCGTAATACAAGATCCCGTGGCTAACACTTTAGTCACTTTGCTTGCAAGGCTTATTGTGATGTTGTATTACCGAGTGGGCCCTGAGATACCTCTCCGTCACACGGAGTAACAAATCCCAGTCTTGATCCATGCCAACTCAACAGACACCCTCGGAGATACCTGTAGAGCATCTTTATAGTCACCCAGTTACGTTGCGACGTTTGATACACACAAGGTATTCCTCCGGTGTCAGTGAGTTGTATGATCTCATGGTCATAGGAACAAATACTTGACATGCAGAAAACTATAGCAATAAACCGACACGATCATATGCTACGTTCATAGTTTGGGTCTTGTCCATCACATCATTCTCCTAATGATGTGATCCCGTTATCAAATGACATTCATGTCTATGGCTAGGAAACCTTGACCATCTTTGATCAACAAGCTAGTCTACTAGAGGCATACTACGGACACAGTGTTGTCTATGTATCCACACAAGCAATTGAGTTTCCAATCAATACAATTATAGCATGGATAATAAACGATTATCATGAACAAGGAAATATAATAATAACCACTTTATTATTGCCTCTAGGGCATATTTCCAACAAGCCCAACACCTGAAAAGGCCACGTGCTGCCCTCTCCTCTCTAGATCGTCTTTCTCCTCTAGATTAGTTCGGTAGAGCTCGGCAAAGCCCTACCGGATTAGTTCACCACCATCGCCACCACGCCGTTGTGCTGCCGGAGAACTCATCTACCTATCCGCCCTTGCTTGCTGGATCAAGGAGGCAGAGATCGTCATCGAGCTGTACGTGTGCTGAACGCGGAGGTGCCATCCGTTCGGCACTAGATCGTGATTGGATCGCGGGACGGCTTGCGATTTGGATCGCGAAGACGTTCGACTACATCAACCGCGTTTCTTAATGCTTCCCGCTTAGCGATCTACAAGGGTATGTAGATCCAATCTCCCCTCTCGTAGATGCTCATCTCCATGGATAGATCTTGTGTGTCCGTAGGAAATTTTTTGTTTCCCATGCAACGTTCCCCAACACAAATCAATAAAGAAAAGGAAAAAATGGTGCAATCAAATAAATAAAGAAAAAAAACATTGCACTCAAATCAATAAAGAGAAAAAAAATAGAACCAGAGCGTGCACTGTTTTATAGGCCCCATCTATCTCTGTGGGCCTTCGATAGTCAAGGGCTTGCGAAGGCCCAACCAAGACTTTTTTTTTGTTTTGGGCAGACGAGTGGGCAAGCAGAACCAACCTCTCGCGGATCGCCCAACGATCGAACGATGCGAAGCCGTCCATGTGATCCAACGGCGCGGAGCCTGCACGCAGCCTGCCCTCGGAATTCCTTCTAGAAGCCCATATCTGAGGGATGTCGCTTGGCGCTAGGGTATGATCGAACGGCTGCAGTTCATCGCTAGGGTTTGAAGAGGTGCTGCGGGGTTTTGAGCCGGTCAGCGGGGTTATCTTAGGTTTGACCAACTTTCAAATGGCCTTAACTAATTCAAAAAAATCAAAAAAATAGTAAATCTTCGCGGTTCGTCGTTTTATAATACGTAGTTACCATAAAAAATATATAACCTTGGTTCAGGGGCATTTTCATGGAAACTCCTTCACACAAATGAGCCATCGCGTACGAGATTGTATAGAGTTCGAGAAGAGAGTGATAGTGGGTTTAAGTTTACGGAAAAAAAATTAAAAAAAAGAACACCACCAAAGCTTCATTTTAGTGTGAATAAGAAGGATCTGAACTTATTTTTTCATTATTGGAATTTTAAACTTTTTTTATAATGATTTACATTAGAAATGGTATCTTTGGCCTAACTTCGGAGCTCACCACCATGCCATATTTCTTATCTCAAAGCTTTGTTTATGTGTAATAATTCACATAGGCTAACATGATCATCTAACATGTGTAATAATTCAAAGGGTTAGTTCGAATTCAAATTAGGATCAACTAACATGTGTAATCACCAAAGCTTTGTTTATGCCCTAATTCTTGGAGTGTATTTTTGTTTTATTTGCTCAAATGATAAAGGGTTAGCCCAAATTCACATGATATATTTGTACACATGATATTTTTGTTCATATGATAAAGGGTTAGCCCAAATTCAAATTCTGCCTTAATTAAATATCACATCACATCACGTTCACGTTCACACATCATATCACCATGCACTAATTTTAATTATACATTAATGCCTTTCTCACAAAAAAATACATTAATGCCGGCCACAGAGGCCGGCGATACTTCACAAGTCTGCCAGCCATTTACTAAAAACATTAAAAACTAAAATGAAAACGAGGAGGCGCGCTGCCCTAGGCGTCCTCCTCGTCATCGTCGTCGGGGCCGATGAGGTCGACGAGGGTCGGCACCGGGCCAGCCCAAGGGAACGTCGTCCGCCGGTGGCTGTACCACCGCTGCCTGGGCTTCGGCACGACGCTCCTCCTCCTCTGCCTCGGCGTCCTTCTCCACCTCCTCCAGCCGCCGACCCTCGCGACGCTCCGCCCGCAAGTGCGTCTGTCGCCAGTGCTCCAGGTAGTTCTGCTCCTGCTTCGGTGTCGCCATCATACATATTCCTCGGGCTTGAGGGCGGTCGGCGCCGGCTGGAGCCTGGCGGGGGGCGGCGGGGCCAGCGGCGGCACGACGCAGTCACCGGCAGCGGAGAGCGCAATGGCGTCCGACATCCGCGGCTGGTAAGCCGCTTCCTCCTCCTCCTCCTTGTGCCGCTCTTCCTCCTCGCATTCACGGAGGACAGCTGCCAGCGCCAGCGCCTCCTGGTATGCGGCCTCCGCCTCCTGGTCCTCATCGCACACGATGAGGGGTGGCGGCGTGCCAGCCCGCACGTCGCGGACGCCACGCCGGCGCTGCTCCTCGTGCTCAAACGCAAACCAGACCTCCCAATTGGGAGAGTCTGCAGCGTAGGCCGGATAGAGCCACTGCTCGGGCGTGAGCTGCTGCCGTCGGTGCCTCACCTCCTCCGCATGCGCCCGCGTCGACCGTGGCACCACCGGCACTGGGATCCTCTCCGGATCCAAGTGCCAGTAGTGTGGCAGGATCACGTCGGGGTAGGGGAGAGGGATGCTGTGCTCCAAGTGCCACCTCGCCTGGTGCATTGGGATGCTAATCCGCTGTCGTGGAGGATGGGAAGACGACGGCGGGGGTAGCGCGTGCCAAGGGACGGCGGGGGCCTTGCCCTTCTTCTTGCTGGAGCTCGAGCTGGCCCCTGAGAAATGCCCATGATGGCTACTGGCTAGGGTTTTGTCGCCGGCAGGCTAGGGTTTGTAGATCCTGCCGGGGGTGGAGGGGGCAGGCGTGGCTCTGGAAGGATGGAAGCTACTGTGGACTGGTCAATTTCCATTAAAAGAAGGATGACGACCCGAACATGGGTGGCTGATGACCGGGGCCCGCCGCGCGTGCGCATTTACTTTTGGCTGTGGGGGTAGTTCGAAGGCCGCCACGCGTCCCCGAGGCGGACGAGGAGAAAGCGTGTGCACGCGTCCGTGTGGCCAGAAATGGGGCGGGACGGACTCACTCGTCAGGTCCAACAGGCGATGCAGTCCAGCGCGGCCCCACTCGTCAGAGTTAACGGTCAAACCATTGAACCGACGGCATCCTCCGTTGTGACCTTTGGTGAGGGTTTCGGGCTAGGGGGTGGGGAAAAGTGAACAAAAGTTAAGGACGTGGGGATGAATGAGCACAGCTAAGGAACCAGGGACACAGATGTAAAAAACCCTAAAAATATAGCTCCAAGTAAAATACCGATGGTCGTTAGAAGAAACAGGGGATGCCACTCGGGGCATCCCCAAGCTTAGTTGCTTGTTTCTGTAGGATCAAAAGTATGTCTAGAGGGGGTGATTAGACTACTTGACCAAATAAAAATTCTACCTTTTCCCAATTTTAAGTGTTGGCAGATTTTAGCAATGATAATAAGTCAAGTACACCCTACACATGCATGTCTAAGAGTATAGCAGCGGAAAGTAACAACAAGCATGTATAGTAGAGGGTAGGAAGGAAGATCAAACGCAATTTGAAGACACGAAGATTTTTCCCGTGGTTCCGATAGGTGGTGCTATCGTACGTCCATGTTTATGGAGTCTTCAACCCACGGAGGGTAACGGTCGCGAGAGTCCACGGAGGGCTCCACCCATAAGGGTCCACGAAGTAGCAACCTTGACTATTCCATAACGGCTTCCGTCCACGAAGGACTAGCCTCACTATGGGTAGATCTTCACGAAGTAGGCGATCTCCTTGCCCGTACAAACTTCTTGGTTCAACTCCACAACACGAAGTAGGAGGCTCCCAAGCGACACCTAACCAATCTAGGAGGCACCACCCTCCAAAAGGTAATAGGCTCGGCAATGTTGATGAACTCCTTGCTCTTGTGCTTCAAGATGATAGACTCCTTAACACACAATCACTCTCTCACAGATTTGGCTATGGTGGAAGAGATTGATTTGGTGCAAAGCAACTTGGGAAGGCTAGAGATCAAGATTCATATGGTAGGAATGGAATAGCTTGATCTCAACACATAAGTAGGTGGCTCTCTCTCAGAAAATAGGATGGGGCAAGTATGGAATAGTTCTAAGTGCTTCTCTTTCGAGTGGGTGGTGGTGAAGGGGTATATATAGGCATCCCCAAAAATCCAACCGTTACACCTAAAGTGACCAACTCGGTGGTACCGAAGTGAAAAAAAGGCAGTAACTTTTGAATCTCGGTGAGACCGATACATAACTCTCGGTGGTACCGCCTAGGTGACCAACGGTCAGATTGCACAAGTTGGTGAGACCAATTCTCAAAGCTCGGTGGTACTGATTCTTGACAACGGCTAACCAGAGAGTTGGTCCAAAAACTCGGTGAGACCGATTCACAAAACTCGGTGGTACCGAGTCTTGAGAATGGTTAACTAGGAAGTTGGTCCAAATCTCGGTGAGACCGATTGACGAAACTCGGTGGTACCGAAGCTTGAAAATAGCTAACCAGAAAGTTGGCAACTGAACTCGGTGGCACCGATGCAGAATCGGTTGCACCGAATGGCTAGGGTTTGGCATGGGTCTGTCTGAGTTTGGGAATCGGTGGGACCGAGTGGGAATTGTTGGTAGCACCGATTTTCAAGATAGGCTTGGACAGACTTTTTGTGGAAGAGTTTGTGGGTGTTTTTGGTGACTATCACTTGTGCACGTGGAGCATCTTGTTCACCAATAGTACCTTACCCCCTTTTAATAGTATTGGCTTTCCTATGGACTCAAAGTGATTTCTCACAAAGTAAAATGTAGAGTCCTCTTGCTTGAAGCTTTGCCAATCCATTTCCTTGCATCTTGGGGTATCTCCACAATCCTTTTGCCAACCCATCATTGAACCTTTCCTGAAATATACTTAGTGGAAACATTAGTTCAATGACATATATGTTCTTATTAATTACCAAAACCACCAAGGGAGCAAATGTGCTTTCAATCTCCCCCTTTTTGGTAATTGATGACAACATATAGATCAAAGCTTCGACATATGATATAATGAATGAATATAATCGTCGCTTTGAGAAGTATGTGATAATCAAGAGCTCCCCCTAAATTTGTGCATTATTTTGAATTTGCGTTTGAATGCAAATGCACAATCGATTAGGTACATGGGGCACTCTTCCATGTCACATACAACTTGGTGGTGTGTGAGAGTAATAAGAATGAATATCATAGCACAACACTATCAAGTAAAAGTGAATGATCATCTCATAAGCATCACAATGATAGGAAATAGTAGCAATACACATCAAGTGTATGATCAAACACCAACAAAGTTTAACACAACCCAACCAAAAGATATCAAATGTTTTGAAAAGCGATAAAAACCAACGCTCTCTCTCTCTCTCGAAGCCTAAAGATCTATATACATCTTCTCCCCCTTTGGCAACAAGTTACCAAAAAGTTCAATGGTATATAGCTAATCGTTCTTCTGGGGCTGATCTCCTCCGGTGGTCGATGAAGGAGTCGAGAGAACGGCATCAACGAAGATGTCGGCAGACGTCATGGACGGAGTCGGTGTAGCAACTGGAGGAACTGGAGGAGCTGATGGAGCTGAAGAAGCTCTAGTAGGTGCTGATGAAGAAGGTCGCAACTCTGGAGCTGGCACTGTAGCTGATCTAGCCTGAGTAGTGAACTGAGTGCTCGGTCTGAGAGGTGCACGATCCTCATCATCATCATCATCTGTAGAGTGAGGGCTAGGCATTGCGTCAACTTCCTTCTTGAGCTCATTCACAGTCACTGTGAGCTCATCCACCTTGTTGTTGAGAATATGAAATTTGTTGTCAACAATCCTTGAGAGGCTCTCCTGGTTCTTCAATATCTCGATGATGTCCTTCTACATGCTGAGCACAGAGCTAAGTTGGAGATCCATCGGCTCACTCCTAGACTTGGGCCTAAGAACTGGAGTCTCTGGCTGCCTCTGCATGTGCCTGTGCTGTAGCTGAAGTGGGATGATCTGGGTCCATCACCACAACGTTGTCTTCTAGATCTGACAGTAGTGGCAAATGTGGTCTGTCAAGTGCAAAAATGTGCTTCTCCAACTTGGAGTTGATAAGCATCTAGATATAGGGTGCATAGCAGCATGAGCGCTTCTGATCAGTAGCAACCCTCTTCACAGTCTCCACTATCAGATCCATCACTCTGAATCTCGTATGTTGATCTAGATGGAGCAGCATGTTGATGGAGTATCCTCGAATCATCTTCTCATCTCCAGACTTAGGCATCAGGGTATGCCTCAAGATGGTGTTGATAGTGCGAAGACCAGCCTGGAGGAAGTAAATGGATCCTAGCTTGTGAGACTTCAGATGTGCAGCAGGGATCTCATTGTACATGTTCTTCATGGCATTGTGGCTTGCCTTGGGCTCATTGTAGACATTGATGTCACCATCTTCCACTTCTGGGACTCCTAAGATGGTAGCCCACTCCTCAACAGTTGATTCATATCTTGCTCCTTCAATCATCCATACAATTCTACCATCTCCATAGAAGTGAGCAGTGGAGTAGAAGTGCATGATCATTTCATCGTTCCAAGCTGTAAATTATTTACCAACAAACTCATCAAGTCCAATGCAATGAAAGTTGTCTTGCACACTTGGGAAGTAATCTTCATTCTCTTTGATGTACTTCCAGTCCACAAACCTCATATCACTCACAGCAGGGCTCTTGTCAAGCAAAATTGTTTCATAGAAGTCTTGTTGCTTCTTGGTATAGAACCTGTAGTCCACAACAGTCTTCCTCCTCTGTGAATATGGATCAACAGCTCTCCATTCTCTCAAACCAGAGTCCTTCCTCTTCTTCATATCCTCAGCAAGCAAGTGGCTGGCATTGTGCTCTAGAAGGTGTCGTCTTATCTTCATCAAAGCTGACATAGCATCATCCTCAGCTTCCCTGAAAGTGGAGGTCTTGTTCTTGGAAGAAGCTGGGATCTCTCTGGAGAACCTCTTGGGTTTATCTGCAGCAGCCTTCTTGGGGGGCAGTCTTGGTGCCTTTGGATGATGTATCCTTAGGCATAGCATCAGCCATGAACTTCTTCTTCTTCTTAGGAGGGGCCTTTGCAGCTGGTTCTTCCTCCTCTTCTTCCTCATCTAGATACTCTGGAGTAGAAGGAAGAACTTTAGCTTTAACAAATCTTGTCCTTTCTCTCTTCTTCTTCTCTCCTGCCTTCTTAGGCATAGACTTCTTGGAGGGTTCAATAGTCATTGTTGCCCTAGAGCTCTCTGGTGCTCTTGCTATCCCTGAGCTAGCATACTCTTTCCTTATAGCCTTCTTCTTCTTGGATGAAGAGGCAGCAGCAGTGCTCTTGGCAGCAGCATCCTTCTTGAACAGCTCCTCAGGAATAAAGTCCTCATCTTCTTCATCTGAGTTGAGCTTCCTTCTTGCCCTGGTTGCAGCCTTGGGCAGATCAGGAGAGCTAGGAACATCATCATAGCTCCCCTCAGGACTAGTGCCTGAGCTCATGTCAACACTTTGCTCTCTGAAATTGTTCTCACTGTCATCTGAGCCTGACATCTCTGACCCTGTGAAATAGAGCATAGAAGAGTGGAAGGGTTGAGTCATCAAAAAATTGCAGAAGATTTTCAAAGGTTTGAACTGAGAAATTCTTAGATATAGCTTTCAGCAAAAAGGGATTTCAGTGTCACCGAGTCAAAAGTTTCGGTACCACCGAGACGCATAGAACTCTTTACAGAAACTTGGTAGCAATTTCGGTCGTACCAAAAATTGCCACTCGGTTTCACCGAGACTATCCTCAGTAGTCCAAAACAAAATCGGTAGAGCCGATTTTTCTGACTCGGTATCATCGAGATTCGGTTTTACGGATGGCTGCACCTAAAAATCTTTCGTTCGCTAAGCTAATGAGATTTCTAGAGGATTGAGAGGATTGCGATTGGTGGATTATCGATAAAAGTTGCTCTAATGCGCTTGAATCGGAAGGGGAGCGCAAAGAGGGCCGGATCCATACCCTAACTCGGTGAAGGATCCGCTAAGGCGACGACGGCGGTGAAGATTCCATCGGTGGCGGCGATTCCCAACGGCGGAGGCGCACGGGGAGGCAAGGGCGATGACCAGGGGGTCCGGAGCGGCAGCTTAGGGTTGGAGGAAAACGGACTTTTGCGGTTGAATTTCAAAGGTCGGGTCCGCCAGGTAATATACCCTTCGCTGTCGGTGACACCAGTTCGAAATTATCGGTGCCACCGAGTTTCTCAACTGTCAGTTGACAGGGAAACTCGGTGTAACCGAGAATAAGGAATCGGTGTTACCGAGATTGAGAACCAGATCAACCCTAGGCATTTGGTGAGACCGAGATTTTGGTATTGGTTCCACCGAGATGCACTTGGGAGGTTTTAATGGTCAGTCCTTTGTCGATACGGAACTCCGAGTGCTCCTCACACAGAGGGATCGAAAAGTACTTGTTCAAATTTTGTGATGCAGCAAGAATAGAATATGAGACAAGAAAGCATAGATAGATAGAGAGTGGTCCTAGGCATTCTTGTCCATCCAATTGGCAAAAGAAAAATCAAAAGCCAAATAGCAACAATTGGATGTCCTCGAATGAGTAAAGAAGTGCAGACCAACATGCTCACACAATAAGATGTCAAATGAAATTATGGCAAACATGCACATACATACTAGCATCTATCAAGCATTTTGGGCGATGACGGAGTCATCTATATATGAGTATATTGACTTAGGAGCCAAGTAAGAATACTTAATCATAGGTCATACTCATCGTTTAAGCACAAGTGGGGTTACCACTTTTAGATAAAGCATTTAATGTTGTCACATACTATGAGATGCTTTAACTCAAGTCTTAGAGTAAAGCTCCCCCTTGATGTGACATCCCCCCATAGGAGGGATAAACTAACCTTGGGCTTGTCGTAGAAGACTTCATGTGGGTGATGTAGTGGTGGATGCTCAAGGTTGATGAAGATCACCAAGAGTTGGGAGCATCCTTGTTGTTTCCTTACTCTTCTCACCTACATGGGTTAGTCTCAACACACAAGAGACAAATACAAGGATATCTATGGACATGGAGTGCAAAGCATACATGATGATGTCCATGGATTTGTTGATTACCTTGTCCCTTGCTTACCTTTGAGGGAATGTGTGACTCCTTGAACTATTGCATGATGTTGACGTTGATTGCAACTAGTTCTTGCCAATAATGATTGTGAGTGAATTTCATTGGCGGAGTCACCCCTCAAGAACTTCTCTAGTTCTTCTTCTTGGGAACCCACATCAACTTGATGGGGATCCTTGGTGTTGAAGTGGCACTTGTAGAAGTTGAGCTTGAAGTAGCCTTGGGAACCCACTCCACCAAAGCTTGGGATTCATCTTCAAATGAGTCAATGTCTTCTTGAAGCTTGTTCTTGCCCTTGAGCATGTGGTCTTGTGGTGGAAGGTCATCTTGAGTGTTTGTTCCCTTGGGAAGAGTATGTTCATACTTCTCCCTTTGAGGAACAAGCTTGGGCTTGGGGTATTGACCTTCTTCCCATTCAACTCCATTAGCGTTGAAGTAGCCAATGCCATGGTTCTTCCGGTATCCTCCGTGCTTGCGTACAATTTCCTCAAATTGCTTACATCCGGCAAGACTCTTGTAGATACCTTTCCCTATAATTCCTTTCAATAAATCGTTTTCTTGCTCAAGTGTAACTTGGCTAAGAGAATCATCATTAGTGGAATCAATAGAACTACTAGAAGCAACATCATTAGATTTAGCATTTTTGTTGTTGCTACTAGATGAAGAACCTTTCTTGCCTTTGTTACTAGTTTGTCTAGGTTTAACTTGTGGCATGAATGTAGACAAGAGTAATCGTTTGGCTAGATAAGATGAAGTCTTCTTTCGGAGATCGTCATTGATAGCTTTAAGAAACTCATGTTCTTGCTCCAAGGTGAGCTTCTCGGAGCATAGCTTCTCATGAGTCCTTACAAGCTCTCTATGATCTTCTAGAGTAGATTCATGAGCTAACTTAAGAGTGTTTAATTCTTTAGTTAGTTGTTCTATTTTCATCTTATCATCATCAACCGACTTATCTTGACTAGCATGAAAATTATCAAGTTCATTTTGACTAACATCACTAGTTTTATCAAAGAGCAAGTCATCATCACCAAGTAAATCATCTTCATCACTATTGAAATCAAGATACTCGGGGTGTGATAACTTGGGGCCTTTAGCCATGAAGCAACTTCCACTCCCTTCATTTGGTGAATCAAATAGATCATAGGAGTTGGTAGTCACTAGTACAATTCCGGCAACACCTTCATCTTGACTATAGTCGGAGTTGGAGTGATAGCTTCTCTCGGAGTTGTTGTCGGATTCGGAGCCGGAAACCCATTCACCAACATGAGCTTGATGTCTTCTTCTTGTGTAGCTCTTGGTGTACTTGTCCTTCTTCTCCGAGTCCCTACTTCTCCTTGAAGTTCTTCGTTCATAACGATCATCTCTACTCCTTCTCTCTCTTTGAGGTGATTCATTCCTTGAGCTTCGTCTTCTAGGTGACTCTTCTCTTCGTTTGTAGGGAGTCGTGCACTCATTTGAGTAGTGTCCGGGCTTCCCACAATTGTAGCAGTTTCGGTCACGACTTGACGAATGCTTCTCTTCATATCTTGAGTTGGAGCTTCGTTCTTTGCCTCTATTCTTGTAGAACTTGTTGAATTTCTTGACCATGAGGCTTATCTCTTCATTGGTGACAAGGTTGTCACTTGAAGTTGCGGGGGCATCACTTGTGGCTTTGTAAGCACCGCTAGACATATTGTGAAGCTCTTCTTTGTCTTTGAGTGTCATCTCATGAGCAACAATCCTTCCAATGACTTCCGTAGGCTTGAGATCTTTGTAGTTGGGCATCATTTGGATCAATGTGCACACGGTGTCAAATCTCTCATCCAAAGCTCGAAGTATCTTCTTGATGATGAATTTGTCGGTCATTTATTCACTTCCTAAGCCGGCAATCTCATTTGTGATGAGAGCTAGCCTAGAGTACATCTCTGCGACTCCTTCACCATCCTTCATCTTGAACTTGTCAAGCTGAATTTGAAGAACATCCAACTTGGATTCTCTCACGGACTCGGTACCTTCATGCATATCGACCAAAGTGTCCCAAATCTCCTTTGCATTCTCAAGAAGGCTGATTTTGTTGAATTCTTCGGTGCATAGGCAGTTGAAAAGAATGTCACATGCTTGAGCGTTGTATCGCAACATCTTCAATTCATCTGCGGTCACTTCACGATCCGGTTCCTTTCCATCGCCAAAGAATTCACCTTGCAAGCCAACACGAACAACAGCCCAAACGGCGGGGTTATGACCAAGAATACGCATTTTCATTTTGTGCTTCCAACTAGCAAAATTTGTGCCATCAAAGTACAGACCTCTACGGTGATAATTTCCCTCACTAGACGCCATACTCTCCTAGGTTGTGAGACCAATGCAATGGAGACCAAAGCTCTGATACCACTTGTAGGATCGAAAGTATGTCTATAGGGGGGTGATTAGACTACTTGACCAAATAAAAATTCTACCTTTTCCCAATTTTAAGTGTTGGCGGATTTTAGCAATGATAACAAGTCAAGTACACCCTACACATGCATGTCAAAGAGTATAGCAGCGGAAAGTAACAACAAGCATGTATAGTAGAGGGTAGGAAGGAAGATCAAACGCAATTTGAAGACACGAAGATTCTTCCCGTGGTTCTGATAGGTGGTGCTATCATACGTCCACGTTTATGGAGTCTTCAACCCACGGAGGGTAACGGTCGCGAGAGTCCACGGAGGGCTCCACCCATAAGGGTCCACGAAGTAGCAACCTTGACTATTCCATAACGGCTTCCGTCCACGAAGGACTAGCCTCACTATGGGTAGATCTTCACGAAGTAGGCGATCTCCTTGCCCGTACAAACTTCTTGGTTCAACTCCACAACACGAAGTAGGAGGCTCCCAAGCGACACCTAACCAATCTAGGAGGCACCACCCTCCAAAAGGTAATAGGCTCGGCAATGTCGATGAACTCCTTGCTCTTGTGCTTCAAGATGATAGACTCCTCAACACACAATCACTCTCTCACAGATTTGGCTATGGTGGAAGAGATTGATTTGGTGGAAAGCAACTTGGGAAGGCTAGAGATCAAGATTCATATGGTAGGAATGTAATAGCTTGATCTCAACACATGAGTAGGTGGCTCTCTCTCAGAAAATAGGATGGGGCAAGTATGGAATAGTTCTGAGTGCTTCTCTTTCGAGTGGGTGGTGGTGAAGGGGTATATATAGGCATCCCCAAAAATCCAACCGTTACACCTAAATTGACCAACTCAGTGACACCGAAGTGAAAAACTCGGTGGTACCGAAGTGACCAAAAGGCAGTAACTTTTGAATCTCGGTGAGACCGATACATAACTCTCGGTGGTACCGACTAGGTGACCAACGGTCAGATTGCACAACTTGGTGAGACCGATTCTCAAAGCTCGGTGGTACCGATTCTTGACAACGGCTAACCAGAGAGTTGGTCCAAAAACTCGGTGAGACCAATTCACAAAACTCGGTGGTACCGATTCTTGAGAATGGTTAACCAGGAAGTTGGTCCAAATCTCGGTGAGACCGATTGACGAAACTCGGTGGTACCGAAGCTTGAAAATAGCTAACCAGAAAGTTGGCAACTGAACTCGGTGGCACCGATGCAGAATCGGTTGCACCGAATGGCTAGGGTTTGGCATGGGTCTGTCTGAGTTTGGGAATCGGTGGGACCGAGTGGGAATTGTTGGTAGCACCGATTTTCAAGATAGGCTTGGACAGACTTTTTGTGGAAGAGTTTGTGGGTATTTTTGGTGACTATCACTTGTGCACGTGGAGCATCTTGTTCACCAACAGTACCTTACCCCCTTTTAATAGTATTGGCTTTCCTATGGACTCAAAGTGATTTCTCACAAAGTAAAATGTAGAGTCCTCTTGCTTGAAGCTTTGCCAATCCATTTCCTTGCATCTTGGGGTATCTCAACAATCCTTTTGCCAACCCATCATTGAACTTTTCCTGAAATATACTTAGTGGAAACATTAGTTCAATGACATATATGTTGTTATTAATTACCAAAACCACCAAGGGTGCAAATGTGCTTTCAGTTTCTCCTTGGTTATTATCTTGGGGGTGTTGTAGCATCCCCAAGCTTAGGCTCTTTTCACTCCTTATTCCATCATCCATCGTGATCTCACCCAAAACTTGAAAACTTCAATCACACAAAACTCAACAAAACCTTCGTGAGATCTGTTAGTATAATAAAGCATATCATCACTCTAAATACTGTTGCAAACCCATTCATATTTTATTATTGTATTATATCTAATGTATTCCAAATTTACCATGGCTTATACCCTTCAATACAAACCATAGATTCATCAAAACAAGCACACAATGCAAAGAAAACAGAATCTGTCAAAAACAAAACAGTCTGTAGTAATCTGTACTCTAACCATACTTATCTAACTCTAAAAATTCTGAAAATTAGGAAAACGTAAAGAATTTGTATAGAAATACTGTGTTAAAATTTCAGCTCATTATCACGCTCCAGTAAAAAATGAAAATTCATGCACTGGAGTCAAAGTTTCTGTTTCAGATTCAGCATTGTTTCTACTCATCTTGTGAATCATCCTACATGCTTTACTTGGCACAAACACTAATTAAAACATAAAAAACACAATAATAACAGTAGCATAATTGTGTCAACACTCAAAAACAGAAAGAAAAAGGTGCAAATAAATTTATTCATTGGTTTGCCTCCCAACAGGCGCAATCATTTTACGCCCCTAGCTAGGCATAAAGCATAGATTCAAGTGTTGTCATCTTTGGTTTTTGCTCCATAGGATGCTCTCATGATTGATTCATATGGTGGCTTAATTCTTGTTCTAGGGAAGTGTTCCATACCCTTTCTTAGTGGAAATTGAAATTTAATATTGCCTTCTTTCATATCAATCACGGCACCTATAGTGCGTAAAAACGGTCTACCAAGTATAATGGGACAAGACGGATTGCAATCAATATCAAGAACAATAAAATCTATGGGCACATAGTTCCTATTTGTAAGAATAAGAACATCATTAATTCTTCCCAAAGGCTTTTTAATAGTAGAATCCGCCAAGTGCAAATTAAGAGAACATTCTTCAATATTGCTAAGACCAAGCACATCACATAGAGATTTCGGAATTGTGGAAACACTAGCACCCAAATCACATAAAGCAAAGCACTCATAATTTTTAATCTTGACCTTAATGGTAGGTTCCCACTCATCATGTAATTTTCTAGGAATTGAAATCTCTAACTCCAAGTTTTCTTCAAAAGATTTCATCATGGCATCAACAATATGTTTAGTAAAAGCTTTATTTTGTTCATAAGCATGGGGTGAATTTAACATGGATTGCAGCAAAGAAATACATTCAATCAAAGAGCAACTATCATAATTAAAATCTTTGCAATCCAAAATAGTGGCCACATTACTAGTTAAAGTTTTGACCTCTTTAAAGCCACGTTCATCAATCTTTTCATCAAGATTTTCACCCTCCAAATCATTGGGACGCCTTTTAGCTAAAGTTGACTCTACTTTTGTCCCTTTATCATCAATTTTAATATTACTAAACAAGGAATCAATAGAAGAAACACCAATCACTTTAAGATCTTCATCATTTTCATGAAAGCAATCACTAGAAAATGCTTTTTCTAAAAATTCTCTTTTAGCTCTAAGCATAGGGGTTCTTTTCTTACTTTCATCCATAGAAACATATAAAGATTTAATTGATTCATCAATATTAGGTGCAAAAGCTTTCAACTTGAGATTTTCTACATCATGGGAAATTCTATCAATGCTTCTAGACATATCATCAATGTTATTCAACTTTTCTTCTATCATAGTATTGAAAACCTTTTGAGCATTGATAAATTCTTTAATATTACTCTCAAGATCAGAGGGGTTCCTATTATTATTGTAAGAGGAATTACCATAGGAATTACCATAATTATTAGAGGAATTTCCAGGAAAAGGCCTAGGATTAAAATTACCTCTATAAGCATTGTTACTAAAATTGTTTCGCGAGATGAAGTTCACATCTATGAAATCACTATTTTTCTCAATCAAAGTAGACAAAGGCACATCATTAAGATCAATAGGAGCCCTTTTACTAGCAATCAACTTCATAAGAGCATCAACTTTTTCACTCAAAGTACTAATTTCTTCAACCGAATTAACCTTTTTACTAGTAGGTGCTCTTTCAGTATGCCATTGTGAATAATTTGCCATAATATTATCTAGCAATTTAGTAGCTTCACTCAAAGTAATTTCCATAAAAGTACCACCCGCGGCGAGATCTAAAAGATTTCTAGAGACAAAATTCAATCCCGCATAAAAATTTGGGTCTTTTACATTTGTGTCCCTAACTCGAACCCATTACTCAGATTTGCCCCTAATTTCAAAGCATGCTCAAATTTGCCCCTTCGCCGTTAGGTGGCCTTCTAGAAATGCACTTCCGTGCCGTTTCCGTCTGGTCAAAGGGCTTTGACCGGTATCTGCCTGTTTCTTTGACATGTTTGCCCGTGTCTCCATGTGCCACTTACCGATGGGACCCACTCTCAAAACATAAAATGAAAAAACCCTTTCTCTCACCCCTCTTTCGGTGTCGAAACCGGCGGATCTCGGGTAGGGGGTCCCGAACTGTGAATCTAGGAGCGATGGTAACAAGGGACGAAGGAGACGGTGTTTACCCAGGTTCGGGCCCTCGTGAAGAGGTAAAACCCTACGTCCTGCTTGATTGTATTGCCGAGCATGAAGGTTACAGAGTAGATCTACCTCGAGATCAAACGAGCTACACCCTAATGAGTTGAGTTCTCTAATGTCTAGCCTGGCCTCGGCATATATAACGCACCGGAGGCCTAGGATAACAAGAGTCCTAGTCGGCTACGTCGGTGGAGAGGAGTCCTTGTCTTGATCACCAAGTCATGTGGAATCTTCCTTGCATATGTCATCGGCTGCCCGAAGTGGCCCATGAGTCCGGCCTGTAGAGATAGGTCGGCGGCCCGAGGACCCCTTAGTCCCGGACTCCCTTAGTAGCCCCCTGAACTGGTCTTCAAGTTAGGGACGCTCTGTTGGGGACCGTTGCATGGGAAACAAAAAATTTCCTACGCACACACAAGACCTATCCATGGTGATGAGAATCTACGAGAGGGAGAGTGGATCTACATACCCTTGTAGATTGCTAAGCGGAAGCATTAAGAAACGCGGTTGATGTAGTCGAACGTCTTCGCGATCCAAATCCCAAGTCATCCCGCGATCCAACCATGATCTAGCACCGAACGGACGGCACCTCCGCGTTCAACACACGTACAACTTGATGACACCTTCACCTCCTCGATCCAGTGAGCGATGGTGAAGTAGTAGATGAGTTCCGGGAGCACGACGGCGTGGTGACGGTGGTGGTGAAGAACAATCTCCGCAGGGCTTCGCCAAGCACAACGGAAACTATGACGGAGGATAAACTAGAGGGGACGGGGTTGCCGGCACACGGCTTGGGGAATTCTTGATGTGTTCCGGGTGCTAGCCCTGCCCCTCTATTTATATGTTGAGCCCTGGGGTCGAAACTTGGAGAAAGAGCCTCCTCAAAGTCGGTTTGGCCCGCAAGGCAAGAGTCCTCCTCGGACTCCAGGACCAGACGCCAGGTTCCTCGGCATCTGGCCCCAGACGCCAGGGTTCCTGGCGTCTGGCCCCTGGCCTCTGCAAAACTCCTTTTGCACCTTCCTTAAATCCTCGTGGGCTTTACCCCTTGGCCCAAATAAAGTGTTCTCGTACCCGAACATTTCGGGAAACATCCGAAACCCCTTCCGGTGAATTCCGGAACCCTTCCGGAGACCAAACACTATTATCCCATATATCAATCTTTACCTCCGGACTATTCCGGAGCTCCTCGTCATGTACGGGATCTCATCCGGGACTCCGAACAACTTTCGGTCACCAACATAATAACTCAACTATACTTATATCATCACCAAACGTTAAGTGTGTAGACCCTGCGGGTTCGAGAACTATGTAGACATGACCGAGACACCTCTACGGTCAATAACCAATAGCGGGACCTGGATGCCCATATTGGTTCCTACATATTCTACGAAGATCTTTATCGGTTGAACCTCTATGTCAAGGATTCAGTTAATCACGTACGTTGTTCCCTTTGTTTATCGGTATGTTACTTGCCCGAGATTCGATCGTCGGTATCTCCATACCTAGTTCAGTCTCGTTACCGGCAAGTCTCTTTACTCGTTCCGTAATACAAGATCCTGTGGCTAACTCTTTAGTCACTTTGCTTGCAAGGCTCATTGTGATGTTGTATTACCGAGTGGGCCCTGAGATACCTCTCCGTCACACGGAGTAACAAATCCCAGTCTCGATCCATGCCAACTCAACAGACACCCTCAGAGATACCTGTAGAGCATCTTTATAGTCACCCAGTTACGTTGTGACGTTTAATACACACGAGGCACTCCTACGGTGTCAGTGAGTTGCATGATCTCATGGTCATAGGAACAGATACTTGACATGCAGAAAATTATAGCAATAAACTGACACGATCATATGCTACGTTCATAGTTTGGGTCTTGTCCATCACATCATTCTCCTAATGATGTGATCCCGTTATCAAACGACAACTCTTGTCCATGGATAGGAAACCATAGCCATCTTTGATCAAGGAGCTAGTCCATTAGAGGCTTACTAGGGACACATTGTCGTCTATGTACCCACACATGTATTTGCATTTCCAATAATACAATTATAGCATGGATAATAAACATTTATCATGAACAAGGAAATATAATAATAACCAATTTATTATTGCCTCTAGGGCATATTTCCAACAGTCTCCCACTTGCACTAGAGTCAATAATCTAGCTCACATCATTATGTGATTTACATTGTAATGAATCTAACACCCATACAGTTCTAGTGTTGATCATGTTTAGCCCTTGGAAGAGGTTTAGTCATCAGGTCTGCGACATTCAGATCCGTGTGTACTTTGCAAATATTTATGTCCTCCTCCTTGATGTAATCGCCGATGGAATTGAAACGTCGCTTTATGTGTCTGGTCCTCTTGTGAAACCTTGGTTCCTTGCCTAGAGCAATGGCACCAGTGTTGTCACAGAACAGAGTCATTGGTTTAGTGCACTGGGCACTACTCCAAGATTTGTCATGAACTCCTTCATCCAGACACCTTCCTTCGCCGCCTCCGAGGCAGCGATGTACTCTGCTTCGCATGTAGAATCAGCTACCACGCTCTGCTTGGAACTGCACCAGCTTACCGCACCCCCATTAAGAATAAATACGTATCCGGTTTGAGACTTAGAGTCATCCGGATCAGTGTCAAAGCTTGCATCGACGTAACCCTTTATGACGAGCTCTTGATCACTTCCATAAACGAGAAACATGTCCTTAGTCCTTTTCAGGTACTTAAGGATATTCTTGACCGCCGTCCAGTGTTCCATTCCTAGATCACTTTGAAACCTTCCGGCCATACTTATGGCAAGGCTGATATCGGGTCTTGTGCACATCATTGCATACATGATAGAGCCTATGGCTGAAGCATAGGGGACGACACTCATCATTTCTCTATCTTCTGCAGTGACTGGGCATTGAGTCTTACTCAACTTCACACCTTGCAATACAGGCAAGAACCCCTTCTTGGACTGATCCATTTTGAACTTCTTCAAAACTTTGTCAAGGTATGTGCTCTGTGAAAGTCCTATTAAGCGTCTCGATATATCTCTATAGATCTTGATGCCTAATATGAAAGCAGCTTCTCCTAGGTCCTTCATTGAAAAACTCTTGTTCAAATATTCCTTCATGCTTTCCAACATTTCTATATTGTTTCCAATCAGCAATATGTCATCCACATATAATATTAGAAACGCTATAGAGGTCCCACTCACTTTCTTGTAAATACAAGCTTCTCCGTAAACTTGTATAAACCCGAACGCTTTGATCACCTCATCAAAGCGAAGATTCCAACTCCGAGATGCTTGCACCAGTCCATAAATGGATCGCTAGAGTTTGCAAACTTTGTCAGCATGCTCTGGATCGACAAAACCTTCTGGTTGCATCATATACAACTCTTCCTTAAGGAAACCGTTAAGGAACGCTGTTTTGACATCCATCTGCCAAATTTCATAATCGAAAAAGGCAGCTATTGCTAACATGATTCTGACGGATTTAAGCATCGCTACGGGTGAGAAGGTCTCATCGTAGTCAACTCCTTGAACTTGTGAAAAACCTTTTGCCACAAGTCGAGCTTTATAGACGGTGACATTACCGTCCGCGTCCGTCTTCCTCTTAAAGATCCATTTGTTCTGAATGGCCTTTCGCCCTTCAGGTAATACTTCTAAAGCCCATACTTTGTTTTCATACAAGGATCCCATCTCGAATTTCATGGCCTCTAACCATTTCTCAGAATCCAGGCCCATCATTGCTTCTCCATAGCTAGTAGGTTCATCGTTGTCCAACAACATGACCTCTAAGACAGGGTTGCCGTACCACTCAGGAGCAGTACGCGTCCTTGTCGACCTACGAGGTTCGATAGCAACTTGATCCGAAGCTTCATGATCATCATCATTAACTTCCTCTTCAACCGTTGCTGGCTCTACAGAAACAACTTTCTGCGCTGCGCTACTCTCAGGTTGAAGTAAAGGTTCAACAACCTCATCAAGTTCTATCTTCCTCCCACTCAATTCTTTCGACAGAAACTCTTTCTCAAGAAATGTTCTGTTTTTAGCGACAAACACTTTGCCTTCGGATCTGAGATAGATGGTATACCCAACTGTCTCTTTTGGGTATCCTATGAAGACGCATTTCTCCGCTTTGGGTTCCAGCTTTTCAGGCTGAAGCTTTTTGACATAAGCATCACATCCCCAAACTTTAAAAAACGACAACTTTGGCTTCTTGCCTAACCATAGTTCATATGGCGTCGTCTCAACGGATTTCGATGGTTCCCTTATTTAAAGTGAATGCAGCTGTCTCTAATGCATAACCCCAAAACGATAGTGGCAAATCGGCAAGAGACATCATAGATCGCACCATATCCAATAAGGTTCGATTACGACGTTCGGACACACCATTACGCTGTGGTGTTCCAGGCGGTGTCAATTGTGAAACAATTCCACACTGTCTTAAGTGACTGCCAAACTCATAACTTAGATATTCTCCTCCTCGATCAGATCGTAGGAATTTAATCTTCTTGTTACGATGATTCTCAACTTCACTCTGAAATTGCTTGAACTTTTCAAACGTTTCAGACTTGTGTTTCATTAAGTAAATATACCCATATCTACTTAAGTCATCAGTGAAGGTGAGAAAATAATGATATCCACCGCGCGCCTCAATGCTCATCGGACCGCACACATCAGTATGTATGATTTCCATACAAGTCACTTGCCCGTTCCATTGTTCCAGAGAACGGGGTCTTAGTCATCTTGCCCAAAAGGCATGGTTCACATGTGTCAAGTGATTCAAAATCAAGTGACTCCAAAAGTCCATCAGCATGGAGCTTCTTCATGCGTTTTACACCAATATGACCTAAACGGCAGTGCCACAAGAAAGTGGTACTATCATTATCAACTCTACATCTTTTGGCATCAATGTTATGAACATGTGTACCATCACTATCGAGATTCAATAAGAATAAATCCCTCACATTGGGTGCATGACCATAAAAGATATTACTCATATAAATAGAACAACCATTATTCTCTGATTTAAATGAGTAACCGTCTCGCAATAAACAAGATCCAGATATAATGTTCATGCTTAACGCAGGCACTAAATAACAATTATTTAGGTTCATCACTAATCCCGGGGATAATCGAAGAGCGAGCGTGCCGACGGCGATCACATCAATCTTGGAACCATTTCCCACGCGCATCGTCACTTCGTCCTTTGCCAGCCTCCGTCTATTCCGCAGTTCCTGTTTTGAGTTGCAAATGTGAGCAACTGAACCGGTATCAAATACCCAGGCACTACAACGAGAATTGGTAAGGTACACATCAATAACATGTATATCATATATACCTTGTTTGGTGTTGGCCGCCTTCTTGTCAGCCAGATACTTGGGGCAGTTCCACTTCCAGTGAGCAGTTCCCTTTCAATGAAAGCACTCAGTTTCTGGCTTGGGTCCAGCCTTGGGTTTCTTCACGGGAGGGGCAACTGCTTTGCCACTCTTCTTGGAGTTACCCTTCTTACCCTTGCCATTCTTCTTGAAACTAGTGGTTTTATTGACCATCAACACTTGATGTTCCTTCTGAATCTCAGACTCAGCGACTTTCAACATCGCAAACAGCTCGGCGACTGACTTGTTCATCCCGTGCATGTTATAGTTCAACACGAAGCTCTTGTAGCTAGGTGGCAATGATTGAAGAACTATGTGAGTGATCGCCTCTGCCGGAAGGGGCATCCCCAATTCAGCCAGACGGGTGGAATACCCAAACATTTTGAGTATGTGTTCACTGACAGACCCGTTCTCCTCCATCTTGCAAGCATAGAACTTATCGGAGGTCTCATACCTCTCGATCCGGGCATTCTTCTGAAAGATAAACTTCAACTCCAGGCACATATCATATGCTCCATGACGTTCAAAATGTCTTTGAAGTCCCGGTTCTAAGCCATACAACATTGCACATTGAACCATTGAGTAATCATCAGAACGTGCCTGCCAGGCGTTCGCAACGTCTGCATACTCTACCGGAGCGGGTGGTTCACCAAGCGGTGCATCAAGGACATAAGCCTTTTGGGAAGCCGTAAGGATAATCCTTAGATTACGGGCCCAGTCCACAAAGTTACTTCCATCATCTTTCAACTTAGCTTTCTCTAGGAACACATTAAAATTCAGGGGTGCTACTGCGCGAGCCATTGATCTACAACATAAATTTTGCAAAGACAACTTAGACTATTGTTCAAGATAATGAGTTTAGTTAATCATATTACTTAAAAACTCCTACTCAAATTGACATCCCTCCGGTCATTCGAGTGTCACATGATCCAAATCCACCAACTCAAGTCCAATCATCACGTGAGATGAGGTGGTTTCAATGGTGAACATCTTCATGTTGATCATATCTACTATATGACTCATGTTCGACCTTTCGGTCTCTTGTGTTCCGAGGCCATGTCTGTACATGCTAGGCTCGTCAAGTTTAACCCGAGTGTTCCGCACGTGCAACACTGGCTTGCACCCGTTGTATGTGAACGTAGAGTCTATCACACCCGATCATCACGTGGTGTCTCGAAACGACGAACTTTCGCAATGGTGCACACTCGGGGAGAACACAATTTTATCTTGAAATTTTAGTGAGGGATCACCTTATAATGATACCGCCGTCCTAAGCAAAATAAGATGCATAAAAGGATTAACATCACATGCAAATCATAAGTGACATGATATGTCCATGAACTTGTGCTTTTGATCTCCATCTCCAAAGCACCGGCATGATCTCCATCGTCACCGGCATGACACCATGATCTCCATCATCTTGATCTCTAATGACCCACAAGTATAGGGGATCTATCGTAGTCCTTTCGATAAGTAAGAGTGTCGAACCCAACGAGGAGCAGAAGGAAATGACAAGCGGTTTTCAGCAAGGTATTCTCTGCAAGCACTGAAATTATCGGTAACTGATAGTTGTGTGATAAGATAATTCGTAACGGGTAACAAGTAACGAGTGTAACAAAGGTGCGGCAAGGTGGCCCAATCCTTTTTGTAGCAAAGGACAAGCCTGTACAAACTCTTATATAAAACAAAGCGCTCCCGAGGACACATGGGAATTACTCTCAAGCTAGTTTTCATCATGCTCATATGATTCGCGTTCGTTACTTTGATAGTTTGATATGTGGGTGGACCGGTGCTTGGGTGCTGTCCTTACTTGGACAAGCCTCCCACTTATTATTAACCCCTATTGCAAGCATCCGCAACTACGAAAGAAGAATTAAGATAAATCTAACCATAGCATGAAACATATGGATCCAAATCAGCCCCTTACGAAGCAACTCATAAACTAGGGTTTAAGCTTCTGTCACTCTAGCAACCCATCATCTACTTATTACTTCCCAATGCCTTCCCCTAGGCCCAAACAATGGTGAAGTGTCATGTAGTCGACGTTCACATAACACCACTAGAGGAAAGACAACATACATCTCATCAAAATATCGAACGAATACCAAACTCACATGATTACTTATAACAAGACTTCTCCCATGTCCTCAGGAACAAACGTAACTACTCACAAAGCATATTCATGTTCATAATCAGAGGAGTATTAATTATCATTAAGGATCTGAACATATGATCTTCCACCGAATAAACCAACTAGCATCAACTACAAGGAGTAATCAACACTACTAGCAACCCACAGGTACCAATCTGAGGTTTTGAGACAAAGATCGGATACAAGAGATGAACTAGGATTTGGAGAGGAGATGGTGCTGGTGAAGATGTTGATGGAGATTAACCCCCTCTCGATGAAAGGATCGTTGGTGATGACGATGGCTTTGATTTCCCCCTCCGGGAGGGAAGTTTCCCCGGCAGAACGGCTCTGCCGGAGCCCTAGATTGCTTCTGCCCAGGTTCCGCCTCGAGCCGGTGGCGCTTCGTCCCGAAAGCTCTCTCTTGATTTTTTTCCAGGTCAAAACACATCATATAGCAGAAGATGGGGACCAGAGGCCTGCCAGGTGGCCCACAAGCCACAGGGGCGCGCCCAGGGGGGTAGGGCGCGCGCCCCAGGCTTGTGGCTGCCTGGTGGGTCCCCTCTGGTATCTTCTTCGCCCAATATGTTTTATATATTCCAAAACAATTCTGCGTAGATTTTCAGGACTTTTGGAGTTGTGCAGAATAGGTCTCTCATATTTGCTTCTTTTCCAGCCTAGAACTCCAGCTGCCGGCATTCTCCCCCTTTATGTAAACCTTGTAAAATAAGAGAGAAAAGGCATAAGTATTGTACCATAATGTGTAATAACAGCCTATAATGCAATAAATATCAGTTTAAAGCATGATGCAAAATGGACGTATCAACTCCCCTAAGCTTAGACCTCGCTTGTCCTCAAGCGAAAGCCGACATCGATAATCATGTCCACATGTTTAGAGATAGAGGTGTCGATAAAATAAAATACGGACATGAAGGCATCATGATCATCTTTAGAACAACAACATATATTGACATATAATTTCTTATGCTAAAGTGACAATTCATTCACAAGGTAAAGTATGAATCAGAAACTTTATTGAAAACTAACAAACTATGATCTCAGTCATTGAAGCAATTGCAATTTATCATAACATTGGAAAGAGTCAATATAAGAGCTTTTCAGCAAGTTCACATACTCAACTATCATTTAGTCTTTTACAATTGCTAACACTCACGCGATACTTATGAGATCAAAGTTTCAATCGGACACAGAGAAAGATAGGGGCTTATAGTTTCGCCTCCTAACTACTTACCTCGAGGGTAATGTCAACAATAATAGTTTATGATAACCTACATCCGAGTGGATATATATGTCTAGATCATTCCCCAACACATGACGCTTGCCAAGAGAAAAAGGCGATAAAAAGGAAGTGGTGAAGATCACCAAGACTCTTGCATAAAGGTAAGTACTAGAAAGTAAAAGTAAAAGATAGGCCCTTCGCAGAGGGAAGCAGAGGTTGTCATGCGCTTTTATGGTTGGATGCATAATATCTTAATGCAAAAGAACGTCACTTTATATTGCCGCTTGTGATAAAGAACTTTATTATGCAGTCCGTCGCTTTTATTTCGTCCAAATCACAAGTTCGTATAAAGTTTGTTTTCCTCAGACTAATAGATCATACATATTTAGAGAGCAATTTTTATTGCTTGCACCGATGACAACTTACTTGAAGGATCTTACTCAATCCATAGGTAGGTATGGTGGACTCTCATGGCAAAACTAGTTTGAGGGTGTTTGGATGCACAAGTAGTATCTCTACTTGGTGCGGAAGTTTTGGCTAGTATGAGGTGGAAGCAAGCATCACATGTTAGAGGATCCATGACAATATAACTTCTATTCGGAAATAAGCAAACATAACTCATTATGTTGTCTTCCTTGTCCAACATCAACTTTTTAGCATATAATATTTTGATGAGTGCTCACAATCACAAAAGATGTCCAAGATAGTATATTTATATGTGAGACCTCTCTCTCTTTATTACTTCCTATTAATTGCAACAATGACCAAAACTATGTTTGTCAACTAACAACAAGTTTCATGCGACATACTTCTTATATGTGAAGTCGCCACTTCCCATAAGATCATTATATAATCTTTTTACTTCTTTAATTCTTTATTTCTTTTTCTCCAGACCATAGCAAGAAAGCAAAGCCCTCAATTCAAACTAATCTTTATTATATAACTCTCAGACTCGATTACATAGAGGGAACATAAGGCAAAACTCAAGGCTAGATCATACTAAAAACTTTTATTCTACTAGATAAAGATGTAACCAAAAGTATCGAACTAAGCAAAACGATAAAGATAAAGGTGTGATGATGATACGATACCGGGACACCTCCCCCAAGCTTGACACAAGCCAAGGGGAGTGCCCATACCCATGTGTTTATGTCTCTTTCTTCAGCGGTGGTGATCCAATATTCTTGGCAATAATACCCTTTAGAATGTGATTTTCTTCCTCTAGCTTATTGACTTGTTGTTTGAGATCCATTATTTCCTTACGGAGTTTGCCCGTGACGGCCAGAGCTCCGATCACCCATGGATGCTTCCTAGCTGCGGGGGAAAAAGCAACACTCTTTTTCATGTTATCATAAGAGAGAAATCGAGCATTAGGAGGTGTGACCGAATCTGGTATTGCTGAGCTCTGGAGCTCCTCAAGCGGAACTCCTGGTTGAAGGCGGGAAGTAGCTTCTTGGCCCTCCTCCATGGCGTCTACTCTTTTAAGGTCAGCCTCCATCTCTTCCTCCATTGACCACCCAAAGGGTTCAGCTTGGTTGTAGGCCCTTGGTTCCTGTGCCGGGTGAGAGACACGACTCTCCCCGACCGACTCTTGTGAAGACATCTTGCTCCGAATCTGCTGCAGAATTAGCTAAAAACAAGAACAGAGGATTTTTCCGTGGTACGGTGGTCAAAACCTTCGGGAGATTATATAATGAATTTTTACCGACCAAAAGAAGTATTCTACAAGGAAACAGAGTCCGGAGGGCACACGAGGTGGCCACAAGCCACATGGACGCACCCAGGGGGTAGGGCGCACCCTCACGGCTTGTCGCCTCCTCGTGTACTATTCGGACTACTTTAAATTTTCCTAATTTTTTTAAAATATTCCAAAACGGAGAAAAATTGCTATTGGAAAAGTTTTGGAGTCGGTTTACTTACCGTACCACATACCTACTCCTTTTCGGAGTCTGAAATGTTCTGGTAGACATCCCTTATGTACTCCTCCGGGGTTATGGTATTAATAATATTGGTTTCTACATTTACAGGAGTACCTGAGATATAATGTTTGATTCTCTGCCCGTTTACCACCTTCGGATTTGTGCCTTCGGCGTTGTTAATCTTGATGGCACCGGAACGATATACTTCCTCGATAATGTACGGCCCTTCTCATTTAGAGAGAAGCTTTCCTGCAAAAAATATTAAACGAGAATTGTATAGCAAGACATGGTCACCTACATTGAATTCACGCTTTTGTATCCTTTTATCATGCCATCTCTTAACTTTTTCTTTAAACAACTTGGCATTCTCATAGGCCTGGGTTCTCCATTCATCAAGTGAGCTAATGTCAAATAACCTCTTCTCACCAGCAAGTTTGAAATCATAGTTGAGCTCTTTAATTGCCCAATAAGCTTTATGTTCTAGTTCAAGAGGTAAGTGACATGCTTTCCCATAAACCATTTTATACGGAGACATACCCATAGGGTTTTTATATGCAGTTCTATAAGCCCATAATGCATCATCAAGTTTCTTAGACCAATTCTTTCTAGATCTATTAACAGTCTTTTGCAAGATCAATTTAATTTCTCTATTGCTCAATTCTACTTGACCACTAGACTGAGGATGATACGGAGATGCAATTCTATGGTTGACATCATACTTAGCAAGCAATTTACGGAAAGCACCATGAATAAAGTGTGAGCGACCATCTGTCATTAAGTATCTAGGGACTCCAAACCTCGGGAAAATAACTTCTTTAAGCATTTTAATGGAAGTGTTATGATCAGCACTACTAGTTGGAATGGCTTCTACCCACTTAGTAACATAATCAACAGCAACCAAAATATGTGTATACCCATTGGAGGAAGGAAAAGGTCCCATATAATCAAAGCCCCAAACATCAAATGGTTCAATAACAAGTGAATAGTTCATAGGCATTTCCTGACGTCTACTAATATTACCTATTCTTTGACATTCGTCACAAGACAAGACATACTTACGAGCATCCTTGAAGAGAGTAGGCCAATAAAAACCAGACTGTAGTACCTTGTGTGTAGTTCTATCTCCAGCATGGTGTCCTCCGTAGGCCTCGGAGTGACACTTATGTAGGATATGTTCCTGTTCATGCTCAGGTACACAACGTCTAATGACACCATCTACTCCTTCTTTATAGAGGTGTGGGTCATCCCAAAAGTAATGTCTTAAATCATAGAAACACTTTTTCTTTTGCTGGTATGTGAAACTAGGTGGTATAAATTTAGCAACAATGTAATTAGCATGATCAGCATACCATGGAGTATTACGAGAAGCATTTATGACAGCTAATTGTTCATCAGGAAAGCTATCATCAATAGGTAGTGGGTCATCAAGAACATTTTCTAACCTAGACAAGTTGTCTGCTACGGAGTTCTTAGCTCCCTTTCTATCAATAATATGCAAATCAAATTCTTGTAGCAAGAGAACCCATCTAATAAGTCTAGGTTTAGCATCTTTCTTTTCCATAAGATATTTAATAGCAGCATGATCAGTGTGAACAGTTACTTTGGAATCAACAATATAAGATCTGAACTTATCACAAGCAAACACAACTGCTAAAAATTCCTTTTCAGTGGTAGCATAGTTTCTTTGAGCACTGTCTAGAGTTTTACTAGCATAATGGATAACATTTAATTTCTTATCAATTCTTTGTCCTAGAACAGCACCAACGGCATAATCACTAGCATCACACATAATTTCAAAGGGTAGGTTCCAATCAGGTGGTTGAACAACAGGTGCTGAAATCAAGGCTTTCTTAAGGATTTCAAATGCTTCTACACAATCATCATCAAAAACAAAAGGAACATCTTTTTGCAAGAGATTAGTGAGAGGCCTAGAAATTTTAGAGAAGTCTTTAATAAATCTCCTATATAAACCAGCATGACCAAGGAAACTTCTTATACCTTTGATATCCGTGGGACACGGCATTTTTTCAATAGCATCAACTTTAGCTTTATCCACCTCAATACCTCTTTCGAAGATTTTGTGCCCCAAGACAATACCTTCATTAACCATAATGAAAGAACATGTGCTGCCCCCATGTTTGGTTTTGGTAATTGATGACAATCTCTATGGACTAATGGTTGCCTTGAGTTATATTTGAATGGTTTGTCCATAGGCTTTGCTTGTAGACCATTTGTTGGTCTCAAGGTGATTTGAAGAATAATATGTGTTGACCAAGGGGTTATTCATGGAGTTATCCAAAGATTGGTCATGTAAGAGATGAGCCTATTGCAAGCATGTCTTGAAAAAGAAGATTCATGTGTACCTTCAAGACATCATCTTAATGAAGAGAATTGGAAAGATTCAAGGTTGATCAAGACTAAATATGAAGAGTGATTCAAGTTGATCAACACACAAAGCGTAGAAGATGTACCGAGTGGGATCAAGTGATCTCACGGTATGGTAAGCATTGTCCATTACGCTTTGTGTACTAACCCATGGTCTACGTGAGAGTTCTATGTGGGGTTAGGTATGTTTCCATGGGCTTGCGTCAAGAAGAAGATATCATACAACCCATGGAGGATGACATCAAGTGGTGATCGTCATCAAGATTGCGGTGTGCAAGTTCAAGTGGAGCATCACGAAGAGATGACATGCTTGAAGCTTGCCGTCCATTGTGGTAACAATGGACTTGTGAAGATGTGCCGAAGAGTGGCTCACCCATAGTGGAGTATGGGGGAGCAATCTACTAGTCTTCATCGAGCCGGCACAATCAAGAAAGGTGGTCCAACTTGAGGAGGTCAAGATCGTCATCATCTAGCTCAAGTGGACTATGCGCAAGGCAAAGGTTTGCCCTTGATAGGTTTTCTATTTTACCGGTCTCATGATGGTAGTTGGGAGACCGGGTTATAGGATCGATAGCCGTACTATCAAGGGGGGCTCTCAAGTGAGTAGCTTGATCGTATCGTTCATAGAGAGCTCAAACCATTGCATCCTTGCATCATCTTTCTTGGTTCTTGTTTGGTGTTTCTCTTTGTGAGTTTTTGAGCTTATGGTCATCTTCATGACAAGCTCGAGTTCATCGAAAGCGGAGTTCATATATGCATCTTCTATGATGTTTTCGATGTTGGAGTTTATGCCGGTTCTTCATTCGTAGAGGTTTCTCATCTCTATATCTTAGGCATTTCTCCCCTGCCACTTCTTATTATAACCATTCGTTGTTGGATAGTATTTGTCATCATCTATCCAACAAGCTTGAGTTTGCTCAATTCGGAGCTCATTTGCAGAAGTTATGGCAGTTCTGGTTTTATTTGTATCCTCTGTTTTCTGTGGATTTTCAGTGGCATGCAAGCGGTAGTACCGCTGGTTCCCACGGTAGTACCGCTTATGCGGTAGTACCGCTGGGTACATCCGTGGCACTGCCGCTTGGGGTTTCCCCGAGCGTGCAACTCTCTGTTGTCAGTCTGCAATTCACGGTAGTAGCACAGTAGTACCGCTCCGGCGGTACTACCGCCCTTACTACCGCCGCCACTACCGCTTGCGGGGTTTCCTCAGTGCACGCTTCTGTTTCCATTTTCCCTTAAGCGGTAGTAGAGCGGTACTAGGACGGTAGTACCACTTCGCATGGTACTGCCGCCCTGGCTACCTCTACTACTGCTGCCTCTCCTGGTCTAAACCCCCTAAGCGGTAGTACCGCCAGGGGAAGCGGTAGTACCGCTCCGGCGGCACTACCGTGGTACACTTAGTGTGTTTTAGGCTAGTGCGAGGTTGTACCGCCTAAGAGGTAGTACCGCTCCTAGGAGCGGTAGTACCGCTTGGCTGCGGGCGCAGGGCAGATAACGGTTGGATTTTCCCCCTCCTATAAAAGGGGGTCTTCTTCCCCATTGGACCTGATCCTTCTAGCTCGTGTTTGCCCCCCATTGTTGACCTTCTTCGAGCTTGCTATCTCTCAATCCCTCCAATGATTCTTGCTAGTTCTTGAGGGAAAAGAGAGAGGAGATCTAGATCTACGTTTCCACCAATCACTTTCTCCTCTAAGTGAGGGGAACCCCTTGGATCTAGATCTTGGAGTTCTTCGTGTTCTTCTTCGTTCTTCCTCTCATTTTCCTCCCTAGCATTAGTTGCTTTGGTGGGATTTGGGAGAGAAGGACTTGGGCACTCCGTGTGCCCTTGCCATTGCATTTGGTGCATAGGTTTGAGTTCTCCACGGTGATACGTGGAAGTGAGAAGTTGAGAAGCTTATTACTCTTGGGTGTTTGAGCACCCTTGAGCTTGTTCCTCTTGGGTGCTTTGGCGCCCTAGACGGTTGGTGGTGCCTCGGAGCTCAATCATTGTGGTGCAAAGCTCCGGGCAAGCGTCGGGGTCTCCAATTAAGTTGTGGAGATTGCCCCGAGCATTTGAGGTCACCGCGGAAGCCATAGTCCATTATGGTGAAGCTTCGTGGTGTTGTTGGGAGCCTCCAATTAAGTTGTGGAGTTTGTCCCAACCTTGTTTGTACGGGTTCGGTGACCGCCCTCAAGGGTCCCTTAGTGGAATCACGGCATCTTGCATTGTGCGAGGGCGTGAGGAGATTACGGTGGCCCTAGTGGCTTCTTGGGGAGCATTGTGCCTCCACACCGCTCCAAATGGAGATTAGCATCCGCAAGGGTGTGAACTTCGGGATACATCGTCGTCTCCGCGTGCCTCGGTTATCTCTTACCCGAGCCCTTTACTTATGCACTTTACTTTGTGATAGCCATAGTGTTTCTTGTTATATATCTTGCTATCACTTAGTTGTTTATCTTGCTTAGCATAAGTTGTTGGTGCACATAGGTGAGCCTAGTCGTTTTAGGTTTCGTGCTTGACAAATTAAACGCTAGTTTTATTCCGCATTTGTTCAAGCCTTAACCGTAATTATTTTAAAGCGCCTATTCACCCCCCCCCCTCTAGGCGACATCCACGATCTTTCACATAAAGTGGCACTTTTCCCAATTCAAGACAAGATTAGTTTCTTCACATCTCTGCAAAACTCGATCAAGGTTGCTTAAGCAATCATCAAAAGAAGTTCCGTAAATGGAGAAATCATCCATGAAAACCTCAACAATCTTTTCACAAAAGTCAGAGAATATAGCAGTCATGCATCTTTGAAAGGTAGCAGGTGCATTGCATAAACCAAAAGGCATACGTCTATAAGCAAAGGTACCGAAAGGGCAAGTAAAAGTAGTTTTTTCTTGATCCTCTTTTGACACAGGTATTTGAGAGAAACCAGAGTAACCATCTAGAAAGCAGAAGTGTGTATGTTTGGATAGTCTTTCTAGCATTTGATCAATAAAAGGTAAAGGGTAATGGTCTTTCCTAGTAGCTTTATTTAATTTTCTAAAATCAATTACCATTCTATAACCTGTAACAATTCTTTGTGGGATCAATTCATTTTTATCATTAGGAACAACGGTAATACCTCCCTTCTTAGGGACACAATGAACAGGACTTACCCATCTACTATCAGCAATAGGATAAATTATACCTGCCTCCAGAAGCTTTAATATTTCATTTCTTACCACTTCTTTCATTTTAGGATTTAACCGTCGTTGGTGATCAACAACTGGTTTAGCATCAGGCTCCATATTAATTTTATGCTGACATAAAGTGGGACTAATGCCCTTAAGATCATCAAGAGTATATCCAATAGCGGCACGGTGCTTCCTCAGAGTTTTCAATAATCTCTTTTCTTCATGCTCTGAAAGGTTAGCACTAATAATAACAGGATATATCTTCTTTTCATCAAGATAGACATATTTTAGAGTAGCAGGTAATTGTTTAAGCTCAAACACGGGGTCACCCTTGGGTGGAGGAGGATCCCCAAGAATCTCAACGGGCAAGTTGTGTTTCAAAATAGGATGCTGATCAAAGAAAATCTTATCTATTTCATTCATTTCATTCATATGCATATCGTTTTCATGGTCTAGCAAATATTGTTCTAAGGGATCAGTAGGAGGCACAGCAATAGAAGCAAGACCAACAATTTCATCTTTACTAGGCAATTCTTTGTCATGGGGTTGTCTACGAAATTTAGAGAAATTGAACTCATGAGACACATCCCCAAAACTTACAGTAACAGTTTCTTTCTCGCAATCTATCTTAGCATTAACGGTGTTCAAGAAAGGTCTACCAAATATAATGGGACAAAAATCATCCTGTGGGGAACCAAGAACAAGAAAATCAGTATGGTATTTTACTTTCCCACACAAGACTTCAACATCTCTAACAATCCCAATTGGTGATATAGTATCTCTATTGGCAAGCTTGATAGTAACATCAATATCTTCTATTTCAGCAGGTGCAATATCATTCATAATTTCTTGGTATAAAGTAAAGGGAATTGCACTCACACTAGCACCCACACCACATAAGCCATGATAACAATGATCTCCTATTTTAACAGAAACAACAGGCATGCCAACAATAGGTCTATGTTTATCTTTAGTATCAGGTCTAGCAATTCTAGCAGCTTCATCACAGAAATAAATAACATGCCCATCAATATTATCTACCAAGAGATCTTTAACCATAGTAATACTAGGTTCAACTTTAATTTGTTCAGGGGGTGTAGGTGTTCTAGTATAACTCTTACGAACCACAGTTGAAGCTTTGGCATGATCCTTTATTCTAACAGGGAAAGGTGGTTTTTCAATATAAGCAGTAGGAACAATAGGATCAACATTATAAGTAATGGTTTCTTCTACAACTTTAATAGGTTCTACAACTTTCACTTCAATGGGAGGATGATATTTAAACCACTTCTTCTTGGGGAGATCAACATGAGTAGCAAAAGATTCACAAAAGGAAGCTACTATCTCAGAATCAAGTCCATATTTAGTGCTAAATTCACGAAAAGCATCGGTATCCATAAAAGATTTAACACAATCAAACTTAAGGTTTATACCTGACTCCTTACCTTCATCGAGCTCCCAATCTTCAGAGTTGCGTTTAATTCTTTCCAATAAGTCCCATTTGAATTCAATAGTCTTCTTCATAAAAGAACCAGTACAAGAAGTATCGAGCATGGATTGATTATTATGAGAAAGCCGAGCATAAAAATTCTGAGTAATAATTTCTCTCGAGAGCTCATGATTGGGGCATGAATATAACATTGACTTAAGCCTCCCCCCAAGCTTGAGCGATACTTTCTCCTTCACGAGGCCAAAAAGTATAAATATAATTCCGATCACGATGAACCAGATGCATAGGATAAAACTTCTGATGAAATTCCATTTTCAATCGGTTGTAGTTCCATGATCCAGTATCATCACATAGCCTATACCATGTCAATGCCTTCTCCTTCAAAGATAAAGGGAAGACCTTCTTCTTGACTTCATCCTCAGGCAAACCTGCAAGCTTAAATAATCCACAAACTTCATCCACATAGATTAGGTGCATATCCGGATGTAATGTTCCGTCTCCTGCATAAGGATTAGCTAGTAGTTTCTATTTCATACCCGAAGGAATTTCATAATAAATATTTTCAGTAGGTTCAGTAGGTTGAGGGGCAACTCTTTGCTCTTCCGGTCGGGGTGAAGATACCCTGAACAAACCCCTCAAAGGATTATTTTCCATAGTAACAAGTGACAGTGAATTTCAGCACACTATATAAATTTTTCCTTACCAAATTCCACTCACCAAAGGCGCTTCACTCCCCGGCAACGGCGCCAGAAAAGAGTCTTGATGACCCACAAGTATAGGGGATCTATCGTAGTCCTTTCGATAAGTAAGAGTGTCGAACCCAACGAGGAGCAGAAGGAAATGACAAGCGGTTTTCAGCAAGGTATTCTCTGCAAGCACTGAAATTATCGGTAACAGATAGTTGTGTGATAAGATAATTCATAACGGGTAACAAGTAACGAGTGTAACAAAGGTGCAGCAAGGTGGCCCAATCCTTTTTGTAGCAAAGGACAAGCCTGGACAAACTCTTATATAAAGCAAAGCGCTCCCGAGGACACATGGGAATTACTGTCAAGCTAGTTTTCATCATGCTCATATGATTCGCGTTCATTACTTTGATAGTTTGATATGAGGGTGGACCGGTGCTTGGGTGCTGTCCTTACTTGGACAAGCCTCCCACTTATGATTAACCCCTCTCGCAAGCATCCGCAACTACGAAAGAAGAATTAAGATAAATCTAACCATAGCATGAAACATATGGATCCAAATCAGCCCCTTACGAAGCAACTCATAAACTAGGGTTTAAGCTTCTGTCACTCTAGCAACCCATCATCTACTTATTACTTCCCAATGCCTTCCCCTAGGCCCAAAGAATGGTGAAGTGTCATGTAGTCGATGTTTACATAACACCACTAGAGGAAAGACAACATACATCGCATCAAAATATCGAACGAATACCAAACTCACATGATTACTTATAACAAGACTTCTCTCATGTCCTCAGGAACAAACGTAACTACTCACAAAGCATATTCATGTTCATAATCAGAGGAGTATTAATTATCATTAAGGATCTGAACATATGATCTTCCACCGAATAAACCAACTAGCATCAACTACAAGGAGTAATCAACACTACTAGCAACCCACAGGTACCAATCTGAGGTTTTGAGACAAAGATCGGATACAAGAGATGAACTAGGGTTTGGAGAGGAGATGGTGCTAGTAAAGATGTTGATGGAGATTGACCCCCTCTCGATGAAAGGATCGTTGGTGATGACGATGGCTTCGATTTCCCCCTCCGGGAGGGAAGTTTCCCCAGCAGAACGGCTCTGCCGGAGCCCTAGATTGCTTCTGCCCAGGTTTCGCCTCGAGACAGCGGCGCTTCGTTCCGAAAGCACTCTCTTGATTTTTTCCAGGTCAAAACACATCATATAGCAGAAGATGGGGACCGGAGGCCTGCCAGGTGGCCCACAAGCCACAGGGGCGCGCCCAGGGGGGTAGGGCGCGCCCCCCAGGCTTGTGGCTGCCTGGTGGGTCCCCTCTGGTATCTTCTTCGCCCAATATTTTTTATATATTCCAAAACAATTCTCCGTAGATTTTCAGGACTTTTGGAGTTGTGCAGAATAGGTCTCTCATATTTGCTCCTTTTCCAGCCCAGAATTCCAGCTGCCGGCATTCTCCCCCTTCATGTAAACCTTGTAAAATAAGAGAGAAAAGGCATAAGTATTGTACCATAATGTGTAATAACAGCCCATAATGCAATAAATATCAATATTAAAGCATGATGCAAAATGGACGTATCAATCTCCATCAACGTGTCGCCATGAGGTTGTCGCGCCAACTGTTGCTTCTACGACTATTGCTAACTCATAGCGATAAAGTAAAGCAAAACGGTGAAAATAAATTAAAGACAACCCTATGGATCCTGCCGGTTGCCGTACTCATCGACATGCAAGTCGTGATATTCTATACAATACATGATCATCTCATACATCACATATATCTCATCATGTAATTAGCCATATCACATCACAACATACCCTGCAAAAACAAGTTAGACGTCCTCTAATTGTTGTTGCATGTTTTACGTGGCTGCTATGGGTATCTAGCAAGAACGATTCTTACCTACGCAAAAACCACAACGGTGATACACAAATTGCTATTCAACCTTCTCAAGGACCGCCGTTGTCGAATCCGATCCAACTAAAGTGGGAGAGACAGACACCCGCCAACCATCTTTATGCAACAAGGTTACATGTCAGTTGATGGAACCGGTCTCTCGTAAGCGTACGAGTAATGTTGGTCTGGGCCGCTTCATCCCACAATACCGCTGAATCAAGAAAAGACCAAGGGAGGAAGCAATCTGAATATCAACGCCCACAAACTCCTTTGTGTTCTACTCGTGATCTCATCTACACATAGACCTAGCTCATGATGCCACTGTTGGGGAACGTTGCATGGGAAACAAATATTTTCCTACGCACACACAAGATCTATCCATGGTGATGAGCATCTACGAGAGGGAGAGTGGATCTACATACCCTTGTAGATCGCTAAGCGGAAGCGTTAAGAAACGCGGTTGATGTAGTCGAACGTCTTCGCGATCCAAATCGCAAGTCGTCCCACGATCCAATCACGATCTAGCGCCGAACGGACGGCACCTCCGTGTTCAACACACGTATAGCTTGATGACGCCTTCACCTCCTCGATCCAGCGAGCGATGGTGAAGTAGTAGATGAGTTCCGGCAGCACGACAGCATGGTGACGGTGGTGGTGAAGAACAATCTCCGCAGGGCTTTGCCAAGCACAATGGAAACTATGACGGAGGATAAACTAGAGGGGACGGGGTTGCCGGCACACGGCTTGGGGAATTCTTGATGTGTTCCGGGTGCTAGCCGTGCCCCTCTATTTATATGTTGAGCCCTGGGGTCGAAACTTGGAGAAAGAACCTCCTCAAAGTCAGTTTGGCCCGCAAGGCAAGAGTCCTCCTCGGACTCCAGGACCAGACGCCAGGGTCCTCGGCGTCTGGCCCTAGACGCCAGGGTTCCTGGCGTTTGGCCCCTGGCCTCCGCAAAACTCCTTTTGCACCTTCCTTAAATCCTCGTGGGCTTTACCCCTTGGCCCAAATAAAGTGTTCTCGTACCCGAACATTTCGGGAAACATCCGAAACCCCTTCCGGTGAATTCCGGAACCCTTCCGGAGACCAAACACTATTATCCCATATATCAATCTTTACCTCCGGACTATTCCGGAGCTCCTCGTCATGTCCGGTATCTCATCCGGGACTCCGAACAACTTTTGGTCACCAACATAATAACTCAACTATACTTATATCGTCACCAAACGTTAAGTGTGTAGACCCTGCGGGTTCGAGAACTATGTAGACATGACCGAGACACCTCTACGGTCAATAACCAATAGCGGGACCTGGATGCCCATATTGGTTCCTACATATTCTACGAAGATCTTTATCGGTTGAACCTCTATGTCAAGGATTCAGTTAATCCCGTACGTTGTTCCCTTTCTTTATCGGTATGTTACTTGCCCGAGATTCGATCATCGGTATCTCCATACCTAGTTCAATCTCGTTACTGGCAAGTCTCTTTACTCGTTCCGTAATACAAGATCCTGTGGCTAACTCTTTAGTCACTTTGCTTGCAAGGCTCATTGTGATGTTGTATTACCGAGTGGGCCCTGAGATACATCTCCGTCACACGGAGTAACAAATCCCAGTCTCGATCCATGCCAACTCAACAGACACCCTCGGAGATACCTGTAGAGCATCTTTATAGTCACCCAGTTACGTTGTGACGTTTGATACACACAAGGAACTCCTACGGTGTCAGTGAGTTGCATGATCTCATGGTCATAGGAACAGATACTTGACATGCAGAAAACTATAGCAATAAACTGACACGATCATATGCTACGTTCATAGTTTGGGTCTTGTCCATCACATCATTCTCCTAATGATGTGATCCCGTTATCAAACGACAACTCTTGTCCATGGCTAGGAAACCATAGCCATCTTTGATCAACGAGCTAGTCCATTAGAGGCTTACTAGGGACACATTGTCGTCTATGTACCCACACATGTATTTGCGTTTCCAATCAATACAATTATAGCATGGATAATAAACATTTATCATGAACAAGGAAATATAATAATAACCAATTTATTATTGCCTCTAGGGCATATTTCCAACACGCTCCTCGGTTCTTCCGAACAGTTCTTCGTCTTCGGCCGTCGGTCTTGAAAAATGGCTCAACAAATCTTCCCATCACTAATCTTGAGGATCGCTGAGGTGAATCCGAAGAGTTCACAAGTCGGGCATCCGAGGAGCCCCATTAAGTTATCGGTCTTTATTAATGCCTCATTATTTTTACGCCACAACTCGGGTTTGAAGTGTTTCTCGTGTGGCGGTGTCCTCTTGCATCCGAACTCCAACGTCGAACTGCATTCAAGGTGTCTTTTTGCAGCTGAGCTCCAACGCTGGTCGGCATCTGTGGTGTCATAGATTACCTCGATTTCTGAAAATTGGAAGGGGTTTATCCGAGATTAACGCCAGAAATAATCTTTTATGGAGCCAGCCATTCGCATCCGAGCTTTATGCCGGACTGCTTCCGAGGTGGCGCACCACCCTGACCATGGGCTGATTTTTTGTGGATATTTTCGATTGGTGCAATTTATTCTTTGCCGAGATATATAGCCAGTAGCCCTCAAGGTGTGTGTCGGTCTAAAACCCGGGATGCACCTGAAGGATAAAACAAAACCACTAATCCCAGTAGCCCCTCAGACTCAGGTCGATTCGCGAAACCGGCCTGAGGATCAATTCCTTGCTCAGCAACATACTTTAGGATTTAAAATGCGTTGTGCAGTAGCCACCGAGACTCAGGTTGGGTGCGGCTGACCAACCTGAGGATCGTAATCTCCTCGGAAATTGTATTGCACTTTGAAATTCGCTGCATTGAATCAATCAATGCAGTAGCCCCCGAGACTTGGATTGGGCAACATGGCCGACCCTAGGATCGTATCTCCTCAGGCACTAGTTCATCCATTGAGTTTGTTTTGACAACGCCGAGGTGTAGCTCGGCAGGGAAGATGCCGAACTATTGGTCAGAAAAGATTTTCCGAGCAGAACCATCAAGCAAAACACCTCAAACAAGAGGATGTCTTGCCTCCTGAAAGAAAAACATAAAAATAGGTTAAAGGTGCCATAAGCTCGGAAAACCAAAAAACTTTAACCAAAACTTTACATCCAAACTAAATCAAGTTTCTTGGTGCCAATCCGAAAATTGGTCTAAAAAGTAATATGTGCTTCGGTGGTAAGTATTTCCCTCAGTTATGAAACCAAGGTTATCGAACCAGTAGGAGAACCACGAATCACTATGTAAACGGTACCTGCACACAAAGAACAAATACTTGCAACCCGACGCGTAAGAGGGGTTGTCAATCTCTCCACGGTAAAAAGATAGATTAGATTGTAATAGATTGGATAGATAGATCGCACAAGAACACAAAATAAAAGAGGAAAATAAAAAGTGCAGCAAGGTATTTTTGGGTTTTTGGAATAATAGATCTGAAAACAAAAAGCGGCAAAAGATAGATCGGAAAGCAATATGTTGGAAAAGTAGACCCGGGGGCCGTAGGTTTCAATAGTGGCGTCTCTCTTGAGTATAGCACACGGTGGGTAAATAAATTACTGTTGGACAATTGATAGAAGATCAAATAATCATGAAGATATCCAAGGCGATGATCATTATATAGGCATCACATCCAAGATTAGTAGACCGAAACGATTCTGCATCTACTACAATTACTCCACACATCGAATGCTATCTAGCATGCATCTAGTGTATTAAGTTCATGGAAAAAAGGAGTAATGCAATAAGAACGGTGACATGATGTAGACAAGATCTATTCATGTAGGAATAGACCCCATCTTGTTATCCTTAATAGCAACGATACATGCGTGCCTCGCTGCCCCTTCTGTCACTGGGAGAGTACACCGCAAGATCGAACCCATCACAAAGCACCTCTTCCCATGGCAAGAAAAATCGATCTAGTTGGCCTAACTAAACCAAAGATTCGAAGAAGAAATACGAGGCTATAAGTAATCATGCATATAAGAGATCAAAGAAGACTCAAATAATATTCATGGATAGAAACTGATCATGAACTCAAAATTCATCGGATCCCAACAAACACACCGCAAAAAGTCATTACATCAAATAGATCTCCAAGAGACCATTGTATAGAGAATCAAAAGAGAGAGAGAGAAAGCCATCTAGCTACTACCTACGGACTCGTAAGTCTATGGTGGACTACTCACGCATCATCGGAGAGGCACCAATGAGGATGATGAACCACTCCATGATGGTGTTAGATTGGATCTCGCGGTTCTGGAACTTGCGGCGGCTGGAAGTGTTTTTCGTCGACTCCTCTAGGGTTTCTGGAATATTTGGGTATTTATAGAGCTCAGAGGCGATGGAGGGGACTCCCGAGGCGGCCACAACCCACCAGGGCGCGCTGGGGGCCTCTGGCGCGCCCTGGTGTCTTGTGGGCCGCCTGGGCCCTCTCCCGGGTACTTCTTTGGCCCACCGGCTCCCTTCTGTTCCAAAAAAAAACTCTAAAAACTTTCATCGCGGTTGGACTACGTTTGGTACTGATATTCTGCGAAGTAAAAAACAAGCAAAAAACAGCAACTGGCACTTGGCACTATGTCAATAGGTTAGTCCCAAAAAATGATATAAAGTTGCTATAAAATGATTGTAAAACATCCAAGAATGATAATATAACAGCATGGAACAATCAAAAATTATAGATACCTTGGAGACGTATCAATGACATAATGTAGACATGAAGAAGTCAATCAATATGACTAAACCCCATCCTGTTATCCTTAAGTGGCAACAATACAATACGTGTCTTGACCCTTTTTGTCACTGGGTTAGAGCATCGCAAGATTGAACCCACTATAAAACACAACTCCCTCTAAAAATAATCCATCGAACTTGTCCAAAGAAGACAGATAGATCAGAGAGCATACAAAGCTATTTAATTATGCATCAATAAAACCAAATAGATTCAATTGATTTCAGTGACGAATTTGATCATAAAGTGACAATTTGTCATGTCCCAACAAACAAACCACTGATTACATTGAATTGATCTTAATCAAGAACGACAACATTGTATTGAAGATCCAAAAAGAGAGAGAATCATCTAGCTACTACTATGGACATGTATGTCCTACGGGAACTAATCATACATGGTCGTGGAGACAACAAGATTGATGAACATGGCTCCGACAATGACTCTCCCCTCCGGCAGGGCTTCAGATCAGGGCTCGAGGTAAGATCTCTTCGCAAAAGAGGCTTGCGGCGGCAATAAAATTCTTCTGAAGGTATGACGAATGATTTCGGTATTTATAGAAATTTATGACGGTGGAATCAGGTCAAGGTGGTGCTTGCGGGCCCCACATGGGCAAGGCGCGCGATCACCCTTGGACGCGCCATCTGTCCGTGTGGTCCCTTGATGCCTCTTCTCGATCTCTCTTGAAGTTTACAATGTTTCTGGTTGCCCTAAAAAATCATGTAAAATCGGTAACATGTTTTTACCTCTATAGATATTGACTTTCTACGTAATAAAAAACAAGTAGAAAACATGAATTGACACTAGAAACTAATTAATTGGTTAGTCCATAAAAAAATATAAATTGTTATTAAAATATATAAATGTGATAATATAGTAGAATGAAATAATAAAAAATTATGCATACGTTTGAGATGTATCAACAGGCACGTGAGCGCCAGGAGCATAAGCGGCACGACAATCGCTTGGAGGAGGTCTCCACGAGATGTAGAGCAGCCTTGCGTGTGGGAGCGCGAGACTGGGACGACCTCATTTTTTCTTACTTTTTTCACTTCCAAAAATCCTGGAAAAAATACTAAAACAACTCACCTATAATATAACATGATTCAACACAACGATTGAAAAACAATACAACTTTTTGTGTTCTGGATAAAAAAAACATGTAGTTCAGTATATATTTATGTCACAACGATCTAAAATACTTGTTTTTTTTGCCGAGGACACATAAATGCATATTTGCACAATCCCTCTGTTGGATCATCTTATTACATTAGAGATATGATGCATTACTTAATTTATAAACCGTTAAAAGCTTACCTAGACTGAACAAGTTCTGTGACAAGCTATGATAAACACATTAATATAACATTTATAAAACGTTAATATAACATTTGTAGAATGTTAAATGTGTATGAAAAAGGTGATCATGTATTTTAAAAAATTGAATCAAACATTTGAAAAACATGTTAATACTCTATTTTCAAAATGTTAGACTTATGTGAAAAAAATGTTTCTGATGTGCAAAAAAATGTAGAACGTGTGTTAGAGAAATGAACATAAAGACATAAAGTTTTGAAAATGTTGATCTTGTATCAAAGAAATGTTAATCATATATTTTACTTTTTATCATGTATAAATTTATATTCTTGATATATACCAAAAATGTGCAACACGTATGAAAAAAGCAGTCATCAAACACAAATTATTTGAAAAAATGTTAATCATCTATATTATAAATGTTAAACATGTAAAAAAATATTCCTCATATATATGAAAAAAGATAACATGTCTTAAATTATTTGAGCATATTTTTTTGAAATGTTAATCGTGTACTCTCTCCGGTCCTTTTTACTTCGCGTATTAGATTTGTGTCAAGTCAAACTTTGCAAACTTTGACCAAATATATATTAAAAAATATCGACATCTATAATGCCAAGTATACATTTCATGAAACTACATTTCTTAATGAATCTAACAATATTGGTTTGGCATTGTGAATGTCGATATTTTTTTCTATAAGTTTGGTCAAAGTAGAGATACTTTGACTTGAAGCAAAACTAATATACAGACTAAAAAAGACCGGAGGGAGTATAAGAAATGATAATCATATATTTAAAAAATATTAAACAAGTATTAGAAACTGTTCCTGATATGTATCAAAAGTGTACAATGTGTATGAAAAAAGTAGATATCTCAACCTAATTATTTCCTATTATATTATTCATGTATTTGAAAAAAATTAATCACGTAGAAAAAAGGATTTTTTTGCCACTCTACATTTTACCAATTTTCATTATGCCACTCTAGATATTTGACATTTCAGTTTTGCCACTCTTAATTTTTGACAATTATCACAATTGCCAATTCATGCTGAAAATAAAATTTTCAGAGTGGAAATTGTGACAATTATCAAAAGTTAAGAGTGGCAAAACTGAAATAAAATTATTTTGCTTTTGCCATTAAATGTCAATTGTGATAATGGTCAAAAGCTAAGAATGGTAAAAATGAAATGTCAAAATCTAGAGTGGTATAAGGAAAATTGGTAAAATCTAGAGTGATAAAAACAAAAAATTCCCAAAAGTTCCTCATGTATACATTAATTGTCCAAATGCATACGAAAATTGTAGATATGTGTTAAAAAGAAAAAAAAACATAGAAAAGAGTTGAAAACCAAAGAAACTGATAAAAGAAACAAAAAATCACCTCCAAAACATGAAAAAATGGAAAACCCAAAGAAACCCGTGAAGACCATGAGAAAACTAAGAAAAACCAAGGGAAAAAGAAAATCAAAGAAAACAAGTGCAAAAAAGAAAACCAAAAAACCTGAGAAATAACAAAAATATAAACAAAAGAAGGAAAAAAATAACCAAGTAAAAAATGAAAAATAAACAAATAAAACTGATAACAAAACAAAAAAAAGGTCAAAGAAACAAAGAGAACCCTGTAAGAACCTTGAAAATAATAAAGGAAACTGATAAAAAGTAAAGAAAAACATAAAATCATAAAGAAAAACAAGAGAGAAAAAACCCCGGATTAAAAGAGTGTAGCGAGCGCGCAATGAGCAAGAGATCGACCGGTCCCGAACGAAGGATGGAGAAAGGAAATGGGTCAGCACAATACCTACACGAGATAGAAAACCCTTCAGAATAGAGAAACTATACGAAATCACTAATTAAGGAGTACTCCTTTCAAAGATCACTCCCATCTCTCCAGGTTGGGACAGGTAGTGCACTGCATGTGTCATTTATTGTAACCTGAGAGTTTTCCCTTTTCCGTAGATCCGTATTTTCAAAACGTTTTATCTTTTAAACCGTGCGTCCAAATCTCGAACCGATTTCGCCATTGGGTTTCTCGCGTCAAGATCTTCAAAACTAGATCCCATGTTGATAGGTTTTGACGAACTTTTTTTCACGAAAAAAATGCACGGAAAAAACCAGACGGAAAAACCGTGCCTCTCGTGATAGAAAAAAACAGAAAACACGTTTTTTTTCCATTTCCGAGAGGCACGGTCATGCCTCTCGCGAAGGCGAAACCGTGCCTCTCGCGGAAACAAAACCGTGCCTCTCGCGAAAAAAAACAGAAAACGCATTTTTTCCGTTTTCGAGAGGCACGACTGTGCCTCTCGCGGAAGGAAAATCGTGCCTCTCGCGAAAAAAAACAGAAAACACATTTTTTTCCGTTTCCGAGAGGCACGGTCGTGCCTCTCACGAACGCAAAACCGTGCCTCTTGCAAAAAACAGAAAAAGTGTTTTTTTTTTTCGTTTCTAAGAGGCATGACCCTTCCTCTCGCGAAAGTAAAACCGTGCGTGGAAGCAAAACCGTGCCTCTCACGAAAAAAACTAAAAACACATTTTTTCGTGCAATAAAATGATTTTTTTTCATCCAAAAGCTAAGAATGACCGGTGAAAAACCGAAACATAAAAAACCCCGAAAAAACCAATCTAAAAGTCGAAAACGCGTGCGGAAAAATAAAAAAAAACATAATCCGAAGGGAACGCTCAGAGCACGACACGTGGCGACGGCTGAGAACGCGCCAAGTGACGGCGCCTGGGAGTGATCGCTGGGAGGCTCCCGAAGGAGTGCTCGCTAACTAGTTGCTCCTGAAGCTATACGTCTCACTGTAAACGAGACATAGTTATCACGCTAGTTTTCACGGAAAAAAGCTCTCGTGCTCGTTGCACGAGCCACATAGCCGCGACCTCGAGCGGCTAGCGCGATGTTGGGCCGCGGCAAGTTGGTGCTTAAGGCCCTGGGAGGACCTCTTAATCAAGATTCTACGAAACCATTAATTGAGGTGTACATCTTTCAAAGTTACTCTCACATTTCCATGTTATTACTGTTGGGGAACGTTGCATGGGAAACAAAAAATTTCCTACGCACACGCAAGATCTATCCATGGTGATGAGCATCTACGAGAGGGAGAGTGGATCTACATACCCTTGTAGATCGCTAAGCGGGAAGCGTTAAGAAACGCGGTTGATGTAGTCGAACGTCTTCGCGATCCAAATCGCCGAGCGTCCCGCGATCCAATCACGATCTGTCCCGATCTAGCGCCGAACGGACGGCACCTCTGCGTTCAGCACACGTACAGCTCGATGACGATCTCCGCCTTCTTGATCCAGCAAGAGGGAGCGGAGAGGTATAGGAGTTCTCCGGCAGCGCGACGGCGCGGCGGTGGCGGTGGTGGAACTATTCCAGCAGGGCTTCGCCTAAACACTGCTGAAAAACTAGAGGAACTAATCTGTCGGGAGAGAGGGCTGCACCGTGGCCTATTGGGTTGAAGTGCTATGGCCCTCGCTCCCTCTAGTATATATAGGAGGGAGGGGAGGGGCCGGAGCCCTAGGGTTCCTCCCCTAGGGTCGTCCGAAGTGGGGAGGAGAGGGAGTTGGACTCCAATCCTACTTCTAGTAGGACTCCTCCCCCACTTGGAAACCCTTCCCCCTTTGGGCTTTTGCCTTTTCCTCTCACCCCAGCCGCATGGGCCCTTAGGGGATGGCTTGCCCAGCCCACTCCTAAGGCCCATGTGGCCTCCCGGCGTGAGTGGCCCCTCCCGATGGACCCCTGGAACCCTCCCGACACTCCTGGTACATTACCGGAAATACCCGAAACTTTTCCGGTGTCCAAAACGGGACTTCCTATATATCAATCTTTACCTCCGGACCATTCCGGAGCTCCTCGTGACGTCCGGGATCTCATCCGGGACTCCAAACAACCTTCGGTCACCACCATACATAACTCAATACTACCGAAACGTCACCGAACGTTAAGTGTGCAAACCCTGCGGGTTCGAGAACTATGTAGACATGACCGAGACACCTCTACGGTCAATAACCAATAGCGGGACCTGGATGCCCATATTGGTTCCTACATATTCTACGAAGATCTTTATCGGTTGAACCTCTATGTCAAGGATTCAGTTAATCCCGTACGCTGTTCCCTTTGTTCTTCGGTATGTTACTTGCCCGAGATTCGATCATCGATATCTCTATACCTAGTTCAATCTCGTTACCGGCAAGTCTCTTTAATCATTCTGTAATACAAGATCCCGTGGCTAACACTTAGTCACATTGCTTGCAAGGCTTATTGCGATGTTGTATTAACGAGTGGGCCCTGAGATACCTCTCCGTCATACGGAGTAACAAATCCCAGTCTCGATCCATGCCAGCTCAACAGACACCTTTGGAGATACCTATAAAGCATCTTTATAGTCACCCAGTTACGTTGTGACGTTTGATACACACAAGATATTCCTCCGGTGTCAGCGAGTTGCATGATCTCATGGTCATAGGAACAGATACTTGACATGCAGAAAACAATAGCAATAAACTGACACGATCATATGCTACGTTCATAGTTTGGGTCTTGTCCATCACATCATTCTCCTAATGATGTGATCCCGTTATCAAATGACATCTCATGTCTATGGCTAGGAAACCTTGACCATCTTTGATCAACGAGCTAGTCCACTAGAGGCATACTAGGGACACAGTGTTGTCTATGTATCCACACATGCAATTGAGTTTCCAATCAATACAATTATAGCATGGACAATAAACGATTATCATGAACAAGGAAATATAATAATAACTACTTTTATTATTGCCTCTAGGGCATATTTCCAACAATTACAAGTGACGCATTGCATGTGTGTCACTTGTCACAACCTGATAGTTTTCTCTTTTTTTGTAGATCCGTTTATTCAAAATGTTTTATCTCTTAAACCGTACGTCCAAATCTCAAACCGTTTTTAGCGTTGGATTCCTCATGTCGAGATCTTCAAAACTAGATCCCATGTTGATAGTTTCAGATCCGTTTTGATGAACCCTTTTTCATGAAAAAACCGGACGAACGAACCATGCCTCTCCCGAAAAAGACATGTTTTTTTCGTTTCCGAGAGGCACGACCGTGCCTCTCGCAGAAGCAAAAACGTGCCTCTCGAGGAAGAAAAAAAGAAAACACGTTTTTTTCCGCTTCTGAAAGGCACGGCCGTGCCTCTCGTGAAAGGAAAAGAAAAATAAAACACATTTTTTTCGTTTCCGAGAGGCACGGCTATGCCTCTCACGGAAGGAAAAAAAGTAGAATGCATTTTTTTTCGTTTCTGAAAGGCACGACCATGCCTTTCGCGGAAGAAAATCCGTGTGTCTCGTGGAAATAAAACCGTGCCTTTAGAGGAAGGGAAAAAAAAAGAAAACGTGTTTTGTCGTGTAGATTTTTTTTGAAAATTCTTTTTTCGTTCAAAAGCTAAGAAAGACCCGTGGAAAACTATAAAATCGAAAACCCCAAAAAAGGCGCATATAAAAAGCCGAAAACACATGCGTAAAAATAAAAAATAAAAATTCGGAGGAAGCGCCCAGAGCGCGACGCATGGCGGCGGCTGAGAATGCGCGAAGTGGCGGCGTCTGAGAGTGCCCCTTTGGTAAGCTCCCGAAGGAGGGCTCCTCAATTAGTTGCTCTCAAGATTTAAAGGCTGACTTAGGACCTATTTGGGACTGCTTTACTTCGTAAAAATCAGTTTCCCTCTATCAAATTCATTTTGGAGCAGTTTCATACAAAATTTGTAACTCTTCCAAAGAGAATGTTTGGATTTCATCTAGCTCCAGCTTCAAGAATAGAAAATTTGATGAAAAAGATATACTCCCTCCATTCCTTATACAAGGCCAGTATGGAAAATACATTTTGCATCTATATAAGGCCACTAACAGTAATCAAGGAAAAAATTAATGGTGTTTCCTCGTAGTAGCCACTTATTTAATACTTGAATGCATTTAGTCATAATGATACTTAGCTTCTTTCTTCTCATTCCCTTCTTGCATGCATGTGACGTATTAATGATCCCGATTCACGAAAAGAAAAGTTGGATTGCCAAGCAGTCATTACTTTTTACCTTGGTACATGTAATCTAAGTTTGTGGCCTTATATAAGGGAATGGAGAGAGTGTTTGATTGGATGAGTGAGGAGAAACGAATGGGTATCTACTTACTAGTAGTAGTGATGGGTAATTTTCTTCCAACTTCAGATTCTACATTTTTTTGAAGCACCTCCTAAAAAACTTCATAAAAACATGAAGTTGTATCCTAAATTCTAGTTTTTTGGATCGGCATGCCAGTCCCGTATTTTTTTGAGGGGTAAAGCCAGTTTTATTACTCAAAGTCCACAGAAAGTGGGATACAAGTTGGGTCATGGGGTTGGCCAAACCAGACGTGGCGTTCAGGACCTCTCATAAGGGATAACCTGGCTAAGCTATGTGCTTCATAATTCACAGCATGACTCTCGAAAGAAAAAATACATTGAAATTGAGCAACTCGGAGATTGATCTCACTAACTATTGCACCATATTGCCCCCGCGAGCTGTTGGTAATATCCTTAACAGCTTGCTTGCAATCAGAAGCAACCACAAAAGTATGGAGGAGAAGATCTTTATCCAAAGCTATGACCTCTCTGCATGCCATCGCCTCCAGCGAACCTGGATCGTCAACGCCTTCAACCACTAGGGCAGAGCTCCCCAGGTAGTTACCGTTGTTGTCCCGACACACCGCTGCAGCAGAACCTCCCCTTCCTCGCCTCACTGCGGCATCTACATGTATCTTAGCATAGTCCACAGGAGGGGCTTTAGGTCGTCGCGGCACTGCCTGCTGGCCATTAGAAGCGGCTGCAGCCCCACGATTCACACTCGGCTTTATTATGTTCATTTCTTCAAGGTATCTTTTGATGAAGTTATGGACAGCTTGAGGACTCTGGAAAATTCCCTCGTGAATCGCCTTACGCCGCGTTGACCAAATCAACCACAATGTAATTGACAGGAGGACAAACTGGTCATGTGACAGAGATTCCATCAGTGTAAACAACCATTGCTTTGCATTTGGTTCCTCAATCATCAACATTTTATGTGCAAGGTCTTCGTCCACCAACGCCCATATGCACCTCGACATTGTGCACTGTAAAAGAGAATGCTTCCACGAATCCTGCACCCTGCATAAGCCGCATGTGTTGGTGCCTGACATATGCCGATGAGCTCGCACATCCTCTGTAGGTAGCGAGTGTTTTGAGAGCCTCCACATGAACATACGCACTTTGGCTGGTACCTCAGTTTGCCAAAGTTTCTTCCACATCCCCTCCTCAGCATTTGAGCTTGAAGCTCCGGGCGAACCCTCCAGCCATGCCTCACGTCGTTGCTTAGTCGCCACCAACATTTTATAAGCAGATTTTACCGAGAAAGAGCCATGGTTCTCGAAGTTCCAGCACCAAAAGGCATCTATATTGCGGGTGCACAACGGAATGCCCATGATTATCTTCGCGCCCATCGGCATGTCAGGCCCGCCAATAACATTTGCGTGTCAGGCCGGCCTAGCCTTGTTTCGTGGTGGGCCGGAGGCCGGCCCGGCTCTTTTTTATTCTCGTGCCGACCAAAATTCAATGTCCAGGTTCGAAAGCGTCCCTTAACGAATCAAGATTCTTTAAAGGCTGGCTTTTAAAAAGAAAATCTCCAACGCTAAGATATCGCCGTCGCAAACCAAAACGCAGCGGAGCTTCCAAAGCCAAATCAAAAACCCTTGCCCCTCTTCCGCTCCTCGTTCCTATCGCCGCCACCCCCTCCCCTCCCCGATTTCAAGCACCCATCTCGACCCTACTCCCCCCCCCCCCCCCCCCCCCCCCCCCACCCCCCCCCACGCCCTCCTCGCACCCTCGCCGGCCCCAATGGAGACAGCCGCCGCCGTGTCCGTGTCCAGATCCGCCTGCCGTGGCGCGCTCCCCTTCCCGGCTCCCCCCCAGCTCCAGGGCCGCGTTGCGCTCCCCCGCCGGGCGCTCCCCGGGGCGCCAGGGCTGAGGCAGCGCCTCGTCGCGCGCTGCGCGGCTGCCGACGACAGTGCGGCGGCGGAGCTCCCCATCGAGAAAAGGTTCGCCGCCTTCCCCACCATCATGGACATCAACCAGATCCGCGAGATCCTGCCCCACAGGTTCCCGTTCCTTCTCGTAGATAGGGTGATCGAGTACAAGGCAGGGGAGTATGCTGTTGCCATCAAGAATGTCACGATAAATGACAACTTCTTCCCCGGGCACTTCCCAGAGCGCCCGATAATGCCCGGGGTTCTCATGGTCGAGGCCATGGCCCAGGTTGGAGGCATCGTGATGCTGCAGCCTGAAGTTGGCGGATCCCAAGACAATTTCTATTTTGCAGGGGTTGATAAGGTGAGGTTCAGGAAGCCAGTGATTGCTGGTGACACTTTGGTCATGAGGATGACCCTGACCAAGTATCAGAAGAAGTTCGGACTTGCAAAGATGGAAGGAAAAGCTTATGTGGGTGGTGATGTAGTATGTGAGGGGGAGTTCCTCCTCATTAGCGCCAATGAATGAACAGATCTACTGGTGTGCTATGTGATCCTCTCACAGGATCTGCTTAGAATGGGGCCAGGTTCATTTGTTGAGAGAATTGAGTTGTGAGCTGAACTTAGAACATGGGAGGCAAATTTTCTTTTACATCAGTTTGTGTAATGCAGCATATGTGAGTTGTGAACTGAACTTAGAACATGGGAGGCAAATTTTCTTTTACATCACTTTGTGTAATGCAGCATATGTGAGTTGTGAACTGAACTTAGAACACCGGAGGTAAATTTTCTTTTACATCAGTTTGTGTAATGCAGCATATGTGAGTTGTGAACTGAACTTACAACATTTGTTGAGAGAATTGAGTTGTGTATTGCAGCATATGCGTTCAGTTTAGCCTTTTGGGGCCGAGTCAAGCTATGTTGCTGTTGTAATACTAGGTTACAATCTCTATAGTTTGGTGGAATAAACTGTGCTTGTGTTAAAAGAAAAAAGAAATTTCAGTGCTTTGCCTAGAAGTCACGCCCTTGCTGAACTCTTAATCAAGGTATTACATGTCCCACAGCGAGATCAGACAGTTAAATTATCCATGCATATTAGGTATAGTGGCTGATTATCTGTACAACTCGTGTAGATAGCTGTGGATGCATAACTATCATTTATTCAGATTTTGGAACATAGATTATTTGAGTTGTCCGCACACACAAGATTCAGGCTTCCTTACTATGAATCTGTAATGATGCCCAATTGCCCCTATCTATTACTGCACAAGGTTCATGCAGAAAACATAGAATATATAAGCTGTAAGCTGTAACATTCGACGAAATATATCTTGTGTGCAGCTAATTCATCAACACTCAGATAGCCAAAGATTTCAGAACCTGATTTTTTATTGGGATTGCATATAACATCAGAGTAAACAGCAGATAGGTAAGCCGTGCAACAGTTGGCATATATTCATACTACAATTGGCATCATAAAGGAACTACTATCATATATTACCATATGTACATCTTATACATGTGCAACAATTGCAATTTCATCTTAATTGAATTTAGAATTATTATTTTTGAGAAAAAATGAATTTAGATTATTTGTTTGAGGCAAAAGTGAATTTAGATTGTTGGTTGCATCGACATGCAATAGTTAGAACACATCTAAATCTGACGTCACCCCTGATTGTTGCCCGTTTTCTTCACGCCCGGCCTTTTCTTTCTTGAGTGGCCCAACCTTTTTCTCTTGTTTGTTGTTGTCGCTGGAGCACGACTATGTTTCGTTTGTAGTGCAACCACATGCGTCAAGCAGCATCCGGAATGGGCTGGCCCAGTGGGGGCCGTTGGCATTGAGCGTTTTTTCCTTTCGTTTTTTCACTATTTTGCTTTGTTTTTCTGCTCCTTTTTTACATTTGCTTATATTTCCAAATATTCAAAATATATCTATTATAAAATCACTTTACATACATAATTGAAAATGTTAATAGTGCAGTAAAAATATATTAAATGTGTATAGAAAAATGTTTCTAATGTATATAAAAGCATATCTATTTCGAAATATAGTATCGTATATGGAAAATATATATATAGGAAAAATGTTAATAATGTATTTTAGAAAATGTAAAACATGCATAAAAAATGTTCCTGGTGTATACAAAAAATTTATAATGTGTATGTAAAAAGGGAGCTGCTACCTGTCAGCCGACGGATTCTTTTACAAGATCCGTCACCGCGCGAGCCGTCGGATCTGACACAGATCTAATGAGGTGAACGTATTTTTTCTACTTTGCAAAATAGATCTTGTTACAGAAACATTTGTAATAGAGGTTGTGTCGTGGAATTTTTGTGCAACAAAGGTTCTATTACGGATTTTTTTTGCAACAGAGGTTGTGTTGTGGATTTTTTTTTTGCCACAAAGGTCTTGCTGCAATTTTTTTTGCAACAGAGATCTTGTTGCGGATTTTTTTTTGCTACAGAGGTCTTGTTGCACATTTGTTTTTTGCAACAGCAGTGATGTTGTAGAAGTGGACAACGCCTTGCCGTCGTCGGTGTCGAGCAAAGGTCGTCTTCTTTATCACCCGGTAGCAGCAGGAGCGGGCGCCGTCGATCTAGAAGAGGAAGGAGGAGAGAGGGTAGGTGGTGGTGACGCGGCCGACGATTGCGACGGCGGAGCGCGTGCTCGCCGGTGTCACTGGTCGCGGCATAGTTGGGCGACGACGGCCGGAGAAGAGCTCCGACGTGCGCGCTCGAGCGGCCATGGCCACTAGTCTCGAGCGTACACATCCAGAAGGGGAAAGGTGGCCTCGTTGGCGTGCTTGTCGGCGGCCTCGTCCGCGTGCTGTCTGTGGCCTCGAGGTGGCAGCGGTCGGAGCAACGCACGGAGGCATCAGCTTGACGGGAAGCTCAAGAGAGCATGAGAGGATCCAGATCCAGATCCCGTAACACATCACTTGTTGCGGTGGGGGGATTGCAACAACGGCTCGGTTGCAAAAACTAGTCTAGGTAATACGTTGCTCCCAAGCCATCATTAAAATCCAATCCGACGGCCACGGAACCGGCGGACGCAGACGTTGTTATCGGTCGGGTGATTAGAATCATTTCCCATGTAAAAAACTAGACATCAAAATAAATGTTTCCGATGAACATGAAAAAAAAATATAATGTTTATGAAGAAAGTAGATATCAAACATGTATTTTAAAGAAATGTTAATAGTTGTACTTAAAACATGCTAATATGTATTAACAAGTGTTAAACATCTATAAAAATGTTGTTGATGTATACAAAAAATGTAGAAATAAACATTTTTGTTAAAAATATATATTAATTGTATATTTTAAAATGCTAACACATATAAAAATAAATGTTTCACAGGTACATGAAAAATGCTCATAGAAAACCGAGGAAAAAAGATACAAACAACACATAGAAAAAAGGTTCTAAGGAAAAAACCCAAAGAAAACCATAAAGACAAACACATAAAAAAATAAAGAACCCAATGAAAACCAAAGAAACCTGGTGAAAAGGAAAGAGAAATGAAGAGAATCAATGAAAACCGAAGAAAAAAACAAAGAAAAAAACAAAAAAAAAACCTAGTGAAAACCAAGAAGAAAGCAAGAAAAACAGTTAAAAAGAAAGAAAACAAAAGTTATAATGAAGAAAAAAGGAAACTCGAAGAAAACCGATTAAAACCAAAAGGAACCGAAGAAAAGAACAAAAGAAAATTAAAAAACTCATGGAAAACCGGATCATAGCGAACGTATAGCGACCGAATCCCTATGCTCATGGGCCGGCCGGCCCGCAGTGTGCCTCGCGCAAGAGCTTCTTCCATCTTGCTATAAGCGAGATATAGTTCTTGCACTGTTGTCTGTCATCCGAACAAGCTTTTTGTCCCCACAATTGGGCTAGGCCATTTGACTTGTCTGCAAAATTTCCAAATTTCTTTGTGTCCGTATGTAGGTATCTGCTCCTTTTTTGTTAATGTTGTTTTGTGTCAGATTTTCTTAGAGAAACTAAATGCACACATGTGTGTAAAACGAGTAACAAATCAAACTTTTTAGCCCAAATCCAGTCTAGATTTGTGTGTGTACACTAGGCACACACAACTATATTCCTAATAAAAAAAACACAAAAGAGAGGAGAAAAGGCCACACAAGGTGTTGTTGACAACCACGTATGTGACTAGCTAGTTTTAGAGCCTCGTTGCTGACAAATTGTGCCAGAATTGTTGTTACGACTTCCCTCCCCTAATTGTAGTCACGTTGTATCCCTTGCAATTGCGGGAACGTTTCGTCACTTGCATTTGTATGTTTGAATGTGGGCATGCAACTGGCCGACATCCCGTCGCCTCGTTGCAGTCGCGTTGTACCCCTTCCAGTTATGGATGGATTTCGTCACGTGTAGTTGCAGGTGTAGTGGTGGACATGTAGTTGCCCCAATTGCAGTCATGTTGTACCCTTGAAAAAATTGTGTGGTATTTGCGTCATGTGTAGTTTGCATACAGATTGAGACACATGCAATTGCATGTCAAGAAGTGGACATGCAACTGGCCAACACCCCTCCCTCAGTTGCAGTCGTGTTATACCCCTTGCAGTTACGTGCGGGTTGCGACACATGCAACTGTTTGGCATCCATCACCCAGTTGCAGTCGCATTGTAGCCCTTGCAGTTGCATGCATGTTGCGGCTCATCCAGTTGCATGACGGGAAACACATTTTGATGCGGAGCATGCCATAAACATCACCATGTTGTGTTCTCCATCGCCAAGAAACACGAGAATCACCCACATCTTAGATACAAAGGTGAATCTTCTACTTTACATGTATCTAGTTGACTTCTTCGAGGGAAGTATACTATTCGACCAACCTCCCTCGTGCATATATTGGTTTGAGCGGAGCTTCACATGTGCCGAGAAGGAGTGCACGCGAAAGAGTACGCCTACACCATCTGCGAGGTAAGCTTGGAAGCGGAGACAGAAGCACAAGATGAAGACGGAGGTATTGCCATCAGGTGGTCGGACTGTTCGACTTGAGGACACCGCGATACCCGAGAAAAATTTGGGAACCCAGACTAAAATCCTCTCTGGGCCTTTGCCCGACCACTCTGTCCAACTAGCCAAACTATCCGGCCCCTGACGTCTGCATCTGCATCCACCTGTCTCTGAGTCCATGCGCGCCAGCTTCAGTGCCTGAACTATCCAGACATATTCTTGCTGGACTCTCTGGGGCCATCCTTTCTGCATGCAAATTGAGGTCCACGGGCCACGTATCCCCTCCTCACTTACCCCTTAGTGGGTGTACCTATTTATACCTCCCCCCCACCTTAGATCTAGGGTTAACAAAGATTAGAACTAAATGACAGAGCTTTGCTCATGTATATGTCCTATGGGATTCCTCCATGTTGGAGAAGACTCCACTGGAGTTCAAGATCTCTAAAAGAGAATACTCGACATATTTCAAGATAACTCACGAGTGAAAGCTCCAGGAGCACAAGATCACCAAGAGAAGATTTCCCAATTCGATTTCAAGCCCTCCTTGTCTTAGGACTTGGGGAAGAATCCTATCATGTTCCATCTCTCTATTGTGGATGATTGGATCAAGGATCTATCTCGTGCCTAGTATTGCATCTTGGGTATTGATTTTTTCTTGCTTCCCACGTGTTTCCTCTCGATTTGCCACGTGTTCCCCGTGTTCTTCCTCCAATCCACCTCCAATTCGTAAAGTTTGGGCCGCTCATGCGGCTTGCACCATATCAACATGCAACTGGCTGACGTCCCTCTCTCAATTGAAGTTTGTGTTGTAACGCATGCAGTTGCAGTCAGGTTTTGATGCGTGCAGTTGCATGTCTAGAGGTGGACATGTAACTAGTCGACATTGTAGTAGTGTTGCACTCCTTATCATTGTGGGCGGGTTTCATCACGTGCGGTTGCAAATTTAGTGGTGGACATGCAACTAACCCTTAAAACAACTGGAAGAAAAGGCACATTTCCTCGGCATGTGATTATCTTTTAAATGATTTGTTGTCCTCGTGCAGTGAGAAAAAATAACTACGAATGAAAATAAAATGTGAGGTCATTTCAGTTGCAGTCATTTTGTACCCCTTGTATTGCATGATATGTGTGTGGCTACGACCATGTTACAATGAACGCAATTGCATATCTAGGGGAGGCATGCAACTAGGTCGTGATCCCTCTCCCAGAACATAAAAAAACTGATAGAACACAATAAAAATGGGAAATAAAAGATATATTCTAGATAATTTGGAGGCAAACAAACACGAGTTTGCCCATTAGGGGTTTCTTTTCCGAGCACATATACAACACATTTGCATGAACAAGAAAGAAGAAGACATGATAAAAAAGTATCACAACTCATAAAAAACAAAAGATTGTAGCCCATTGTAAACCAACATGGCGCAATGACCCAGTGCATGGGACATGACAACACACAGAAAGCCATGTGCAAAACAACAAGATGATGTGACGTCTCTTTTTCTCGGAGGTGCTCATAGGCGTAGGGTGAGTGTGCGCCTTTGTTCATAGGGTGTGTGTACATGTGTATGTATGAGCGTCTACATCTGTACTATGTTCAAAAACAAAAAATGAACTGTGTGTGAGCCACTGCTCCAAAAAACATGTTTTTTAAAGTTTTATCGAATGGCTTGGAAGTTATATGAGAGTTAACTAATCTCAGTTAGCAAATCCAAAATAAATTACACTACTAACTACTAAGTTCAAAATCCTCACAGTTTGTGTGCTCGGATTCTAAAATCAAAATATTACCCCAATGGGGAACTGTTGAATACGGTGTTCGCCTCAGATGCTTCTCCCACTTGGCGCGGTATTGAATTTGGCCTTGAGCTCTTGAAGAAGGGACTCATTTGGCGAGTGGGAAGTGGTACAGCAATTCAAATTGAACGAGATCAGTGGATCCCAAGAAATGAAGGCCTTAAAACGGCTAGCTTCAAAAGCCGAACTAGATTGAGGTGGGTGAACCAATTAATTTCCGAGGGAACTAAAGAGTGGAACACTGAGCTCGTCAAGAAAATCCTTCATTCTTTTGATGCGGAAGAAATCTGTAAAATTCGGATCCCGACAGGGGAAGTTGAGGATTGTGTGGCGTACTATGAAAAGAACGATGTTTTCACCGTCAAGAGTGCGCATAAGCTGGCATATACTCCGAAGAGAAATGGCACGGAAGCACCATCCAGTTCTACAAGCAAACCCGGTAATAGAAGCATTTGGGATGTGACTTGGAAGGCAAATATACCAGGAATTTTTTTTTTTGGATGGAGAGTGGCAACTTAGTCCCTGGCTACCAAGAACAATACCTTCAGAATGACCATTGTGAAAGAGGACGTATGTGACATATGTGGGATCAAAAGCGAGGATGAATTTCATGTAGTTGTTTCATGTACTTGGAGCAGAGTCTTGAGAGCTGCAACGAGGGCTGACTAGGAAATCCCAAAAGAGAATGAGTTTGGGAGGACGGGAGATGATACGTCTCTAACGTATCTACTTTTCCAAACACTTTTGCTCTGGTTTTGACCTCTAATTTGCATGATTTGAATGAAACTAACCCGGACTGATGCTGTTTTTAGCAGAACTACCTTGGTGTTATTTTTGTGCAGAAATAAAAGTTCTCGGAATTGTACTAAACTTTTTGTGAATTATTTTTGAGAATTATAATGAATTATGGAGTGAAGACCTGCCGGAGGGGGTGTGCTAGGGGGCCACCACACATCAGGGCACGGCCCCTCCCCTAGGCTGCGCCCTGATGGCTTGTGGGGCCCTCGTGGCTCCTTCGACCCTAATTCCAGTCCTATAAAATCACATCTTCAAAGAAAAAAAATAAGAGAGAAGTTTTCATCGCGTTTCACGAGACGGAGCCGCCGCCACCTGCTGTTCTTCCTCGGGAGGGCTGATCTGAATTCCGTTTGGGGCTCCGAAGAGGGAAAATCGTCGTCGTCGTCATCACCAACCCTTCTCCATCAACACCGCCATGATGCTCACCACCGGGGGTGAGTAATTCCTTTGTAGGCTTGCTGGACAGTGGTGGGATTGGATGAGATTGATCATGTAATCGAGTTAAGTTTGATAGGGCTTGATCCCTAGTATCCACTATGTTCTGAGATTGATGTTGCTATGACTTTGCTATGCTTAATGCTTGTCACTAGGGCCCGAGTGACATGATTTCAGATCTGAACATATTATATTTTCTCTGAATATAAGATTGATTGGATCCTATCTTGCAAGTTGTATGCAACTATTACGTGTCTTGATCCGCATACCCTAAGGTGACAATAATTGGGATTCTTTTCGGTGATTGCCATAGTTTGAGGAGTTCATGTATTCACATGTGTTAATGCTTTGTTCCGGTTCTCTATTAAAAGGAGGCCTTAATATCCCTTAGTTTCCAATAGGACCCCGCTGCCACAGGAGGGTAGGACAAAAGATGCCATGCAAGTTCTTATCGTAAGCACATATGACTATATACGGAATACATGCCTACATTATATTGATGAGTTGGAGCTAGTTCTGTGTTGCCCTAGTGTGTAACTGTTACATGATCAATGTCATATAAATCATTATCCATCACTGATCCACGTGCCTATGCTTTACATATACTGAATCTTGCTAAGTTACTATTGCTACTGCTACTGTCACTTCTGCTACAAAATTGCTGCTGTCACTACTACTGTTACTTTTGCTACTACTATTTGCCATGCTACTAAACCTTTGCTGCAGAGAGATATTCCAGGTGCGGTTGAATTGACAACTCAACTGTCAAGGCCAATAAATATTCTTTGGCTCCACTTGTGTCAAATCAATAAATTAGGGTGAAATACAACCCATGAAGACTGTCGTGATCCCCTATACTTGTGGGTTATCAAGACCTTTTTCTGGCGCCGTTGTCGGGGAGCATAGATCTATTTATTGTGTTAACTTGAGGATATCCAATTGCTACTATGAAGAATCTGAAAGATACTCAAACTAAGATCGCCCCCTCTCGCATGAGAGGAGGTAAGGAACTGCCATCCAGCTCTGCTTTTGATTCACCTACTGTTTTGAATTAGCTTGTTACACCACCACCTGTTGATCGTCTTGATATGTCACATGAACTTGATGATGCTACCTCTGAAATTAATGATGATACTATTGCTACACATGTTGAAACTGAAAATGTGCCACTGAATGAATTACTTGATGCTCATATTGCTAAAGCTAGAGAACTTGAAAATGCTGAAATTGATGAGGACTTTGAATCACCTGTTACACCTCGCTCTCCTAATAGATATGAATTGCCTCTTGTACCTGAAGGTTATGTTATGGATGAGAAAACAGCTAGTGATTTATTTGCTTGCGAAAATAGAGATGACTCGAAGAAACTGCTATGCAAACTGAAAGAAAAATCTATGATGGAGAAAATGAAATATGATCCTAAATTTGCTACTTCTCCTATATTTGTTACTGATAAGGATTATAAATTCTCTGTTGACCCTGAATTGATTCCTATAGTAGAATTTGATCCTTTCCATGGTTATGAATGAAACTATTGTCGAACACCTTATGAAACTGAATGATATTGCTGCTCTGTTTACCAATGAAGAAAAGATGCACTACTATTATGTCCTTAAGATTTTTCCTTTCTCGCTAAAAGGCGAGGCTAAAGAATGGTTTCTTTCTCTTTCTCCTGGTTGTATGCATAGTCCCCAGGATATGCTCCACTATTTTTCTGCAAAATATTTTCCTGCTCATAAGAAACAAGCTGCCTTACAGGAAATATTTAACTTTGTGAAAATTGAAGAAGAGAATCTCCCTCAAGCTTGGGGGAGGCTTCTCCAGTTACTTAGAGCTTTGCCTGATTGTCCTCTTAAGAAAAATGAAATTCTCGATATCTTTTATAATGGACTAACCGATGCTTCTAGGGACTTCCTAGATAGTTGTGTTGGTTGTGTTTTCAGGGAAAGAACTGTCAGCCAAGCTGAAGAATTATTGATTAACATATTGCAAAATGCAGATGATTGGACACTTCCTGAACCACCTCCGGAACCTATTCAAAAGAAGAGAGGTATTCTATTCCTCAACCCTGAAGATATGCAAGAAGCAAAAAGATCTATGAAGGAGAAAGGTATTAAAATTGAGGATGTCAAGAAACTACCACCTACTGAAGAAATCCATGGTCTCGATAACCCGACACAGGTAGTAGAGGTAAACTCTCTCTGATTCTTTAGTGAAAATGACATACCTTATACTAAGACTCCTGAACAATGCATTGATGAATATTATAATTATGTTGTTAAGCAAGAACATTTCAATAATTATGTTAAGGATCAATTGAGACGTAATGCTATGATGATAGACCGCTTAAGTGACTTGATGTTTAGAATTGCTAATGATGTAAAAGGTCTAGGTAAACATGCTTCCATGGTTCACACTCAACTAGACCAAGTTGCTAAGTCACAAAATGATTTGCTTGCTGAAATAAATAATAATATGAATGATCATGTTGTAAGAGTAATGACTAGAGGAGGTCGTATGACCCAAGAACCTCTCTACCCAGAAGGTCATCCTAAAAGAATAGAACAGGATTCCCAGAGAATTAATGTTGCTGCACCTAGTTCCTCTAATAAGAAGAAAAAGAAAAATGATAGGAACTTTCATGCTTCTAGTGAACCTGTTACAAAAACACCTACTGAAAACCATAATGATGTTTCTATTTCTGATGCTGAAACCCAGTCAGGTAGTGAACATGCACCTAGTGATAATGAAAAGGAGGATAGTAATGTGCAAGTAGATGCTCCACCAGATAGTAATAAAGAACATGATGATGATGTAGAAATAGAACCTGCTGAGGATCTTGATAACCCACCTCCTAAAAATAAACGCTATGATAAGAGAGACTTTGTTGCTAGAAAACATGAAAAGGAAAGAGAGCCATGGGTTCAAAAACACATGCCATGCCCTCATAAGCCTTCTAAGAATAAGGATGATGAAGATTTTGAACGCTTCGCTGAAATGATTAGACCCGTCTTTTTGCGTACTCGTTTGACCGATATATTGAAAATGCCTCTGTATGCTAAGTATATGAAAGACATTATTACCAACAAAAGGAAAAAACCTGAAACTGAAATTGCTACTATGCTTGCTAATTATTCTTTTGATGGAGGAATACCTAAGAAGCTAGGAGATCCTGGCATACCCACAATACCTTGCTCTATTAAAAGAAACTATGTTAAAACTGCTTTATGTGATTTCGGAGCCGGTGTTAGTGTTATGCCTTTCTCCCTTTATTAAAGACTTGATTTGAGCAAGCTTACACCTACTGAGATATCTTTGCAAATGTCTGATAAGTCCATCGCTTTACCTATTGGAATTTGCGAGGATGTTCCTGTTGTGGTTGCAAATGTTACTATCTTGACAGACTTTGTTATTCTTGATATGCCCGAGGACGACAATATATCGATCATCCTTGGTAGACCATTCTTAAATACTGCAGGGGCTGTTATTGATTGCAATAAAAGCAAGGTTACCTTTCACGTCAATGGCAAGCAACATACCATGCATTTTCCGAAGAGGCAAACTTTGGTTAATAATATTAATGTCACTGAGCCTACTCCCTTGGTAATCATTGGAAGCTTTGCAATTCCTCTACCTACTGTCAAGAAGAAATATTATAATCTTATTGTTGGGGAGATGCAAATCCCCATTGAGGTAACCTAGTGATATATGAAAATTCTTCGGTTTCATGTTAACCGAAAGCGGTTGTTAATAAGACTTGATCAGCCTTATTAATGAATCCTTTTCGAAAGGCATGTGATTGATGAATTTAGTATTCACAACTCTTTGTACCAAAAGTTTATCCTCTGTTATTTTCAGTTTGAATAAAATAAATTAGCATGGTTTTCCGTTTTTCTGTTTTTCCTGTGCGTAGAAAAATGCCCAAAAATAAAAAGTTTCACAATGCCACAAAATTTTAACATGATTTTTCTAGAATAAATGAAAAATATTGGCATAAAAATAACAGCAGGGGGCTGCACCTGTGTGGCACCACACATCAGAGCGCCCCCCTAGGTCGTGCCCTGATGGCTTGTGGGGCCCATAGGGGGCCCCTGCCTTATCCCTTCGTCCCACACTCTCTTCTACCTCCAGCAAAAAAATTCTAGCCATCTCTCTCCCGTGTTCTTCACCCAGAAAGTGAAATTTTTGATCTCTTTGCTCGGAACTCTGTTTCCGAAACTGTTTTGAGAAATTGTTCCTTGGTATGTGACTCCTCCATTCCTCCAATTAATTTTTGTTTTAGTGGTTTATATTTTGCAAATTGTGCTGCACTTGGTGCTACAGAAAATGAGCTTGCATGTTGAATTCTTTGAGTTCCAAGTAGTATGAATGCTTGATATGGCCTCTAGGCATCCATATGAGTAGTTGCTATCAATCTTACAAAGTTTTATTGACGTAAATTTGTGGCTCAAAAATTTCAGAAATTTGTGCTTGAGAAGATGAGTTTCTTTAGGAGGAGCTCCTCAAGAAGACTCACCTCAGGTGAGTCATCTAGTGGGAACTCGGTACGACAAGCTTACATCGAGCCTCGAGACAACCAGATAATTATGGCTGACGCTAAATCATGCTGATGGCCAAGTGAAGATTTCATGATAGGTGCAGGCATTAAGGATGATTTTGATCGATTCATCTATAATACCGGCCTCACCGATTTCCTCGCAGATAAGTGTATCCAATACTATGACCTTATCCGCACATTCACGCAAGGATTTCGCTATCAACCACATGTTTCTAGAGTGTTATTTAAACTTTATGATAGATCCTTTAGCATGACTCTAGAAGATTTCTCTATTGCTTGCAAACTTCCACCTTGGGGTTCAATCGAAAAACCTTCAAAAACTGATTATAATATGTTTCTCGAGAGTCTCTGCGTTGGGGAAGATAGGGGGGCAACACAGGCAAGAATTAAAAGCTTACAGTTTCCCTCTATTCATTACTTTGCATTGTTTAATGTTAAATGCGTAGTAGGGAAACAAGATTGTAGTGCCTTGTGTGCCCCTGATTTAAGCCTTATTCACACTGCTGTCACTGGGGAACAACATTATAACCTTGGTGCGATTGTTGCCCAAAGGTTACATTCTAACTCTAGCAATGGTGATTTGTACGGAGGTATCTATGCCTCCCGCGTAGCTGCGAAACTGGGAGTGTCGCCTCAACCTAATGATCCTATTCTACCTGAAAGATATTTACACTTTGATGCTATGCTTTATCATGAGTTTATTGTAAAATGCGCTAGGGGCTATGAGTATAACTTAGTATTTAGAAAGTATACACCTATGCCTGTCACTTTCCCTGCACCTGTGGTCTTCGATTTTCAGGCTCGACAGCGTTACTATGTTCTTGAGGAAGAAGTACGAGAATACAAGGCTGCAGTGGAGACTACTCGCCTAGCGGAGGAGGCGGCTAGGAACGCTGCCGCAAGCTATCACTTTAACCATTTTCCAGATTATCAGTGGTGATCACCAAGTTAGGCAAATGCCTAAGCTTGGGGGAGTACGTATTTCTCACCGACATTACATTCATGTTCACACACTTCATATAAATTGTCGGTGTTCATCCTCTTTCATTTTATATCCATGTTAGTTCTATTTTTCTGCTTTCTTCTTGTGTGTTTGAAAAACTTTGGAAAATCCAGAAATATTTCTCGCTTCTTTTACTTTTCTTTCCCGCTTAATTATCTTAGTACTAAAAAGAAAACCCAAAAAGATTTCCGTTGCATGTTGGGAGCTTTCTCATGTAAATAATTTTTCTCGTTCTTGTTTTCTCTTAGTTTATTTACTTGCTTAAGAAAAACAAAAACTCCAAAAATATTTCAATGTGTTTCTCTAAATTTCTTTTCTTTTTGTTGAGTCTTTGAAAGGAGAAGACCATGATGAAAATGTTGAGTGGCTCTTATATGCTTTATTGATGATCTAACAGAGAGCCAATATTACATTGTCTTCTCCTTTTTTTTAAACTGCCATGTAGATTCCAGCTTAGTCCACGGTATTCTTGCACTATTATTATTATCACATCATTCGGTCATGCAAGTGAAAGGAATAATGACAATATTTGACGAAGTGATCGTGGCAAAGGAAGTTGGTATGAACTCTTCTTGTTTTCCGTTTTTGTAAATATGTTTAGCTCGTTCGATCTCGATTCAGTATAGTATGAGTAAACATGTTCATGATGACAATTAGAGATTATAGCTTTTCATGCCATGCTTAAACAGCTAGTAGTGAATAATGATTTATCTTATAGATCAACATGCACTAAAATGGTTATGATGTGGTATGGTAGTATGGTATTTCCCTCTAGGAAATTCAAGTGGCTTGACTTGGCCCATGTGCAAACATGTAGTTGATTCAAAACCAATGCAGTCTTCATGATGTTTAAATTCAGAGTGTTCATATCCTACTCATGCTATGTCCAATGTTAATTATTCACAATGCATGCCTATGACCGTTTTCGCTCTCTAGCTGGTCGCTTCCCAACCTATTGCTAGCCTTCACCTGTACTAAGCGGAAATGCTGCTTGTGCATCCAAAACCTTTTAACCAAGTTATTCCACATGAGTCCACCATACCTACCTATATGTGGTATTACCCCGCCGTTCCAAGTAAATTTGCATGTGCCATCTCTAAACATTCAAATAAACATCTATTTTGTGCATGCATCTCGCTCATGGAGCGACGAGGCGGTTAGTATTTTCCATGCTAAATGAGTTATTCTCAAGACGGTCGTTTATTCGCCGTCATTGCACGAGAGAGGCCGGTAAAAGGATGCCCAGTCCTGCATAATCAAAATTAATTAAAAAAACTCATTGGGACAGTTGATATGTTGGCAGGCATCCGTGGATTCGGTCAGCCATGGTTTGTGTATGGATGGTGGATAGGAGTAAACTTTACTATTCTGTTTGGGAACCGCCAATAATGAGCTCAGCATGGAAGATATTGAAAACCTTTGTCGTAACGTTGACAGGAAAAGTGCACCACTCAAAACCATATTCCAATTCTGTTTTAAAACTTGAGCTCTGGCACCTCTGCAAATCAATGCTTCCCTCTGCGAAGGGCCTATCTATTTACTTTCATGTTGAGTTATCATCTTCTCACTAAAAGCACCAGACCAGAGAGCACTATTGTCATTTTTATGCATTGAGTCTAGTTAATGTTGGATACGAGCATGATTGTATCTTTTCTATTCTGAATAATAATGTTTAGTCGCTGCTTGAACCTCAGAGGTGCTCAACATTTATGTTTTGCGGTCTCAGAAAGGGCTAGCGAAATACCATGTCACCATATTATATCATGATCATTTTGATAAATTGTTGGCATGTGAGATATCTTATTATTTGCTTGCTAGTTGGTTATGTATTGCCATGAGTTGATATAATGTCTAGTTGCTATCATGGATGTGGTTATTTATAATTTATGCTGAAAACTTGAACACTAGCTAAGCATGTGTATAGCGACGAGAACAAATGAGTTTGTAAAAGTTTTCTTTATCACTTTCAGTTTGTCAACTGAATTGCTTGAGGACAAGAAATGAGTTAAGCTTGGGGGAGTTGATACGTCTCCAACGTATCTACTTTTCCAAACACTTTTGCTCTCGTTTTGACCTCTAATTTGCATGATTTGAATGAAACTAACCCAGACTGATGTTGTTTTCAGCAGAACTACCTTGGTGTTATTTTTGTACAGAAATAAAAGTTATCGGAATTGGACGGAACTTTTTGTGAATTGTTTTTGAGAATTATAATGAATTATGGAGCGAAGACCTGCCGGAGGGGGTGTGCCAGGGGGCCACCACACATCAGGGCGCGGCCCCTCCCCTAGGCCGTGCCCTAATGGCTTGTGGGGGCCTCGTGGCTCCTCCAACCCTAATTCCAGTCCTATAAAATCACATCTTCAAAGAAAAAAAATAAGAGAGAAGTTTTCATCGCGTTTCACTAGACGGAGCCGCCGCCACCTACTGTTCTTCCTCGGGAGGGCTGATCTGAAGTCCGTTTGGGGCTCCGGAGAGGGGAAATCGTCGCCGTCGTCATCACCAACCCTTCTCCATCAACACCGCCATGATGCTCACCACCGGGAGTGAGTAATTCCATTGTAGGCTTGCTTGATGGTGGTGGGATTGGATGAGATTGAGCATGTAATCGAGTTAAGTTTGATAGGGCTTGATCCCTAGTATCCACTATGTTCTGAGATTGATGTTGCTATGAGTTTGCTATGCTTAATGCTTGTCACTGGGGCCCGAGTGCCATGATTTCAGATCTGAACATATTATATTTTATCTGAATATAAGATTGATTGGATCCTATCTTGCAAGTTGTATGCACCTATTACGTGTCTTGATCTGCATACCCCAAGGTGACAATAATTGGGATTCTTTCCGGTGATTGCCGTAGTTTGAGGAGTTCATGTATTCACATGTGTTAATGCTTTGTTCTGGTTCTCTATTAAAAGGAGGTCTTAATATCCCTTAGTTTCCAATAGGACCCCGCTGCCACGGGAGGGTAGGACAAAAGATGTCATGCAAGTTCTTATCGCAAGCACGTATGACTATATACGGAATACATGCCTACATTATATTGATGAAATGGAGCTAGTTCTGTGTTGCCCTAGTGTGTAACTGTTACATGATCAATGTCATCTAAATCATTATCCATCACCGATCCACGTGCCTACGCTTTACATATACTGAATCTTGCTAAGTTACTATTGCTACTGCTACTGTCACAACTGCTACAAAATTGTTGCTGTCACTACTATTGTTACTTTTGCGACTACTATTTGTCGTGCTACTAAACCTTTGCTGTAGAGAGATATCCCAGGTGCGGTTGAATTGACAACTCAACTGTCAAGGCCAATAAATATTCTTTGGCTCCCCTTGTGTCGAATCAATAAATTAGGGTGAAATACTACACGTGAAGACTGTCGCGATCCCCTATACTTTTGGGTTATCAGGAGACGGTTGGCTGCAAAACCTTTTGCTGCCACAAACAACGACTGTCAGAAATAAGATTCTGATGATTCTTTGGAAAGCTTGGTGCCTCAGAAACAACGTCATACATGGG